>CM076598.1:115257500-125257500 GCA_038502835.1 Octonoba sinensis | reverse complement strand
CATTTTAAATGATCTTTTGTTTCATAGTGCAGCAGCGCAATCTAGTTGTAGTTCATACACCTCATGAGACATACGATGCAGTTCCAATAACGTAACTGCCGATAGGGATCTATAAAGTTCTTTTCATCATGTTTTCGAATGGCGTCGTGACCTTAAACAAGTAGGCTGAAAATGCGTTAGGTAGACAAAAGAAATCCCCAAACAATAGACTCTCTTTATTGAGACAGTTGCAAAACTACCAGAACTCGGACTTCTCCTTTGCGGTTGTAAACAAGCCGTTCGAGAAAGCCAGTCGTGTTCTCATTTCAACCAGAAAGAAATACTTTGTCATTTCTCTCAAAAAAGAATCAAAGCGAACAGTCAATTTCCTTCTTCGGAAGCAAAAACACGCGACCAACGATGATGTCCAAACACCTCTAGCCGTGTTCTGCAATGAAAGCTTCACATTTGTCTCCTATCCATCATATGGACACGACAATAAGCAATGATTTATTTTCGTCTTGTGTTTCAAAAATACTTTGAAGCGGTTACCTCGCATACCTTGCAATGTTAATTAAAAAAAGAAAAAATGTCTACAACAATTTTTACACATATGGGATAGAACCAACTCAAAAAGTTCTTTTCACTATCTGTATTTGTTTATACAAAGTGATGTACAAACACGTAAGGGCTAAGATTTGACTTATTAAAAATTGCCCCCCCCCCCCCCCCCCCAAAGAAAAACGTGGCTCATTACAAAACATCTGAACTTGGCATGCAGAAAGTAGAGAACGTTTATAAAGCAATATGTGTGCAGTAGGATCTAGCGATATTCAGCTCCTACATTTCAGTTACAGTGGTGATAAAAAAAATTGCATCACCCTCGCATTTTCACAACAATGGGATATGTGAGAAGTTTTGGTCAACCGATTAACGATGAATGTATGTGAAATTATGCAAAACTTCTGAAATAAACATTTAACAACAGGAATCCGATAATTGTATACATTTATGGAAATACATGGCCAAAACTGTAACAAGTGCAATGTGAAGTGCAATGACGTTGCCAAGTGGACGACGAAAAAGTAAGTAGAGGTTTTAATTGTAACACTCTTTCTGCTCAAATATAAACAAAAGTAACATGGAAATGCTTGAACATCATAAAATATAACCTAATATTTTGTTGATTCGCCTCTAGCTTTAATGACAACTTGACATCAACGGGGCATTGAACGGATGAGTGATTGAATGTATTCTTTACTGAGTTCATGGTGTCAGACACGAATTATTGATTCCCGGAGTTTTGCAAGTGATGTTGGCTTATGTTTCATCACTTCTATACCCATTCTATTCCAACAATTTTCGATCGGATTGAGATCCGTGCTGTTTCCGGGCCAAGGCAAACTGCTGACCCCATGCTCATTTTTCCATTTCTGAACTTGCGTGTGAGTTTAAAGAAAAAAAAATTACTTAACCCCATGTCAATTTAAGTCTAATGGCAGGATAAAGGTTTTTAAATTGTTACTTACCAGTTTTGCTCTATGGCACGGAGCAGAATCATCCTGGAAAATGACGTTTGGAACTGAAGTAAAGTGATCCCGGATAGTAGGAAGCAATTTCTCCTCCAAAATGCCAATATACACCCGAGTTTACTGTTCCTTGCACAAAGTGAAGCCCACCAACTCCTTGATCAGAAATACATCCCCAAACCATCTGGGATACGGGATGCTTGATTGTATGTTGAATGCAGTCGGAATGATATTCCTCTCCTTTGCGGCGTCTATTGATCGACAGTCCATCCTTGGTGAGCTTTTGCCCAGTCTAGACGCTGTTTCCTCATTTTTTTGGTCAACAATGGCTTCTTTCGTGGTCGACGTGCCACCATCAAACCTGCACCACACAGTCGTTTTCGTACAGTAGACGTGGATGCGTGAACACCCAATTCGTTTTCCCATGCTGTTCTTAAGGTCTGTGGAAGATGATTGTCTGTTCCGAAGGGGTATAGGTCAACTGCACTGCTGTGATCTTATCTCTATGTCCGAGCTGCGCTGGCATGCTTCCGGAAAAAATGTTCGAATTGCACCGGAAGTTTCCCCCCTTCGATGTTTTAAAATATCCAGAAAAGCCAGTCTGTCTAACTTATGTACAGCCATTTTCGTAAAAATTAAAAAAATAAGAAGAAGCCTAAAGGATATCTTAAATGCATTGTAAAAATGTGTTGCTCAAAAATCAGAAATAAGTTAAATAAATAAGTATTAAAATTAATTTTGGAAAGAAAAAAAAGCCAACCCACTTTAAAGCAGAACAGTTATGAATATTAGGTCTGCACATTTAAATAAATAAATACATTTCAGAAAGTTCATAAAATAGAAATATTAACTTCCACAACTTTTCAAAAAGTTGAATAAAACTGTTTCGAACAAGATAAAAGTTCCCTAAATAATAGTGTTTCATTTTGAGTCAATATTTATTTTAATGATGCAAATACGTGCATTAAAGTATGCGCAATTTGCATTCAACTTAGAGGTTATCAGATGAATTATAAGAAATTATAAATTCATCTGATAACCTCTTATCTGATCTTAAAATTACCAGATGTATTGCATTCAAAGCAATGAAGAAAATACATTTAACTATAGATGTTTTTTAAATTTTAAAGAAACCTAACTAAAACATAGAAAAAATATTTAAAGACATTGTTTTTTTTTTTTTTTTTTTAATTACCAATACTTTCAATTACAATAAATTTTTAGAGATTTTATTGTTCGGCGGCCGAATATTCGGTTGCGATCTGGGAGAAAAGGTTGAATATTTCGTATTCGGCCATTCAGCCAAACCACTATTCGATACATCCCTATTTGTAACATGCAAATATATTAACTACATTCGTTTTCATTGTAAGACAGATTAACGATTTTTTATTTATTTTGTTAAATCTAATACGTTGTTCAATTAAGATACTTGATTGGTTAGTATAGCAGCTGATATTATTTTAATAATCCATCCATCTAAATATGAATTGCATGTTTCAAATGTTTGGGATAAAAAATGAGTGGAATAAAATACCTTTGTACAATAAAGTTTTAATAACAAGATTATCATTTATGGGTAAAAGTTAAAAAAGGAAACTTATGTTTTGTTACTCTTAAACTTTCCTTAAACGAAATCTTTTTACACCTTAATCTTAAACGTAACCTTCGAGAATCTAATCATATATTAATTAAACGAAGCCCCAATCGTGATGAAGCAAAGCTCAGTAAAGGTGGCCCAAGATGGCGGATGATCCGTCTTATTCAAGCTGAAGCCAAGGAACATGTGTTTCCACCTCCCAACGGGCACAGCAGTGCAGATCGACCATTGATAAAAATATCGGGGACTGCAGTTCACCCCTTTTTTGATTGGCATGTATTATGGGGAGTGCAGTTGACCCTCGTCCGTTCCGAATACTAAGTCGCATCAAGTACCTGTCCAGTCCTGCGCTGCGTTGGATATTCGTGGACGACCACGGCCACTCCACTCCTTCTTGATGTGCTTCCGGCGCTCTCTAGCTTATTCAGTAGTCGAACAACAGTCGATTGGGAACAGTTTATTCTTTTTGCTATGGAACGTGATGACAATCTTTCTTTGTCCAATGCAACGGCGACACTCTTCTTTCGAGGCGTCAGTTGAACGTATTTCGACATACTGCAACTCATAAGTCCAGATCGTAAATGAATGCGTCGAACGTTCAACCGGTTTTTAAATACATTTAGAAGGATGATGCAATTTTACGCAATAGCTTGCGTCATGTACCGATGCCAATTCGCGTTTTATGATGCAAAAATCGTTAAATATTTAATAATTACTTATAAATGCTAAAAAAGTATAGATTTCGCAGGTGATGCAATTTTTTTTGTACTACCACTGTATTTGGAAGTTTACGATTCACGGCATACAAAACTCATACCGTCGTTGTGCCTTCAAAACCCTCCATATGCATTGGTACAAATTATTAAAAAAGAAAAAAAAACCGTTATCACTTTGAATCTTCTTAATTTGAAACTTGGGTTCCAATTATTATCTACTAGCTGACATGCCCGGCTTTGCGCGGGAAATTATTGCATCATTCGCAGGCTAAGTGACGTATGTCCAAAATTCTGTTGTAAATATGTAAGGAAAAATTTTCTTAAAAAATCCAAGTAGCAGATGGGCAACAGGCCTTATAAACCTTATATAAACAGAAAAAATCATTAAAAAACACGATTGCATTAAAACGAACAGCCTAGAAAAATTCCTTTTAGACCAAAATAACAGTCCATAAAAATTCACATTAAAATGCCAACAACAGTTCATAAAAATTACCATTAGAGTAATTGCAACAGTAACTAAAAGGGTCACATGCAGCGAGATAATTGTGCCAGAATGATATCAAGAATCCATAAAAATCGTAATTACAATATCTACCACAATACATCTAAAAATTCCCATCAGAATAAGAGCTGTATTCTGTTTAAAAATGTCCATCAGTTAAAGAACAACTGTCCATGAATATTTCTGCTATAATAAAGAAAAAAATCCTTAAATCCCCCCATTTCAATAAAGACAACTATTCCTAAACATCCCTAATAGAATAAGGACATTATTCTAATGGAGATTTTTTGAGACTAAAGACGTCAGTGACTAAAAATACCCATTAGAATACTGACCTTCAAGAGCTACTGTTCCTAAAATTACCAACAGTCCATCTTAAATTCCCCATCAAAATAAAGTCAGTTCCTATAAATCCCGCTTGCAAAATCGAGAAAGGATTTCCTGAAAATTGCATTAAATAGCACTTTCATAAAATTTGGATAAAAACGAAAGAAAGGAAAGCATTATATTTCCAAAGGCAAATGCACATTTAAGTTAGAAAATGTTTAGCACTGAACCAATCCTGACGTGTGAAATTTAAGTTGATATAATAATACTAAATCGCTAAAGAAACAAAGCAGAATCAACCTCAAGAAGTAATTAAAAATCGTCTGCAGTATGCTAAAAAATGAAATGAATTTTCAGAATTTGTTACACTAATAAAACGGCATGAATGACGATGAAACGTCATTTTTTTATTCCTTACGTTAACAAAAATCATCTAGTTGGCGACAAAAGTAGTATTTATTTTGGCGAAAACACGCAAATTGGGCAGATAAATTCAGAGGTAAGCCTTGCTCTAAAGTTCGAAAACTACTTTAAATGAATATTGCGCGTGTTTTATTTGTTCTACGAATTTCAGAAAGAGATCATCTTGTGCGGTTTTTTACGGGCATCAATATGCTGCAAAAATCGAAAGGGTGTGACGTTTTTTCGATGAGATATTCCTAAAATTTACAGTTTTGCTTAAATTGGAATAAAAGAAGAACAAATTCGAATTTTCGGAAAAACGCTTCGAGGTGCACGAGGACCTGACCCAAGGTACCTGTAACCAAAATTTCGTACTTCTAGACCGTTCCATCTCGGCAGGAGGCGATCGACAGACACACACACACACACAAACTTTTGGTTTTATTTATATAGATGAGATATTCCTAGAATTAACAGTTTTGCTTAAATTGGAATAAAAGAAGAACAAATTCGAATTTTCGGAAAAACGCTTCGAGGTGCACGAGGACCTGACCCAAGGTACCTGTAACCAAAATTTCGTACTTCTAGACCGTTCCATCTCGGCAGGAGGCGATCGACAGACACACACACACAAACTTTTGGTTTTATTTATATAGATATACATAAATAAGCAACAGTTAAGAACCATTTTCTCAACCGATTTTCTTACTTTTTTCCCCTTACTTTTATACCAATAATATATCACCGATTTTCTTACTTTTATTAGTAGCTATTGATGAGTCTTAGTGTTATCAATAAAAAAAGTATTTTGTTAATAGTAGTTCATTTTTTCTCTTCCTACTTTCGGCGTAGGCTATAAGCCTTTTTTTTGGAAGTATTTATTCGTCATACTTTCATACTACTCCTTACATCTACAATCTACAATACTCAATACCTTTTTTACTATTCATAATTCACGGGAAAAATGTCAAGAACAAAATAAAATACAATTTGAAGCTAACAATGTCTAATATAATATGAAGTGAGATAATAAGTACGGTGACACGTTGTTTTGCTTCGAATCAACGTTACGTAAGTTTGTTGATTTGCATTCGCGTTTTGAACTCTTGATTAAACTGAAAGTGAGTGTTTGTATTCTGCGTTATTCAATAATAATGGGGGCATGAAAATTTTTATTTCTATTTTCTTTACAAGAGCAGTGCAGAAAGATGAAATTTATGTATGGTATAATATTTATTACAAATTCATTAAATTAAATAACTAACTCAGTGGTCAAGCAACTGCACTAAGGAGAGATTATAGCTGATTGAAATATTTAAACAAAACAACAAACTCTTGTCAAACAGAAAAACCAAAATGTCTATAAGTTGTTTAAACATTCGAGGCTGAACTTCAAAATTTAATAAATTACGGTCGAATTTCGAGCACTCTAGTATATATATTGTGTCGACAGGGTGGCGTAGTGGTAAGGCGCAGGTCTCGTACGCCGAAGATCGCAGGTTCGAACCTGGCCCAAGTCGGTGGATTTTCAAGATGCAGAAAATCGTTTGCGCCAATGCCGCATGATTGTGTGGCATGTTAAAGATCCCTTGAGTATCCGTTTGGTTTGGATACTCTCGGCTAAATTTAATACCGAATGCAAGTCGCATCAATTTAGAGCTCAGGTGCCGCCATCTAGGGGAAACTGAGTGTCCAAATTTTCAGTAGCAATGGCATCCACCGACAGTGGTGCTACTTGAAAAAATGGATGCTGATTACCTTGGTACGCACTAGGTCTGCAAAGGTTAATGACCATACGCAGCCCCATTAGAAAGAAAAAAAAAAGTATATATATTGTTTCTCAACGGTGTTTTTTTTCTCCGGTACGCCATACCTTCCTTAAAACTTCATCAAACTTCATAAGTACGTCATCAGTTTAAAAATTCTTTTCACAACTAGAGGCGAAAACTAAAAAAACAATTCGCATTTTGAATTTTTTTTTTTTTTTTTGAAAAAATTACTTTAAAAAAATTTAATTTTTTAAATCTCACTGTCGATCTTTCGACTACTTATCTCGGAATATTAAATTCGAGTCAATATGGATTTGATATGCATACTACTCCAGACACTGCACTTGAAGTGTGCGCACGAGTCAGCTAGTATAATTTCATGCTAAAAGGGCATTAAAATTCCTTATGGGTTTCCCGCAGTCAAAGCATTAATGTAATGAATTAGTTTTGACATTTATTTTTCAATATTAACCTTTGTGGGAACAATACTTCAAATTTTATGCATTTCACTGTACATTGAGTCGACTGAAATAAGGACTTACACTGTTTAACTTCTGAGAAGCTCCTGTGAGAAATAATAATTCTGCATTCCATCTTTCGGATGAAGAAGAGCACTTCTGTCCTGTAGACATCCAGCCCTGTCATTGTTATATCACCCAAATGTGCGCCCTGTCAATGCATATCACGCGGAAGCGAAAAATGTTCTTCTTCCTATTTGCGTCAGTCCTTAATTAGGGTTTACGAAAGAATATTGTCAGTCCTTAATTAGGGTTACGAAAGAATAGGGTTGCACGAAAGAATATTGCTTAATTTTAAATAAAAACAAATAACTTCCAGTAGACTTGTGGGAATGACAGATGCAAATGGAAAAATTTTAAACCTTTCATGAAACAAAATTGAAATATTATTTCAATTAGTATATGAGATTAGTATATAAGAAGGAGGGGTTAATAAATCAACTTTTGTCGTGACTTAGAATCGATGTGTCGAAGTTTGGAATAAGCGCCCAGCAGGTCACGAAAGTCGCGCGGGACCGATTCCATCCGAAAGCATCGGATACCTGGTATTCGCCAGATTTTTAAATATTCGGAAATCAATCCAGACACTGCACGCAATATCCGGTTGTTGAGCGTGTAAAATTTTATTTTTTGAATTAATGAACCTGTTTGGAAAATATATGTAAATTTCAAACTCAGTACATGTTTTTATGTCTATAGCCCTTACTAGTTTCAAACATCGGGGATATCTGATATCGTGCAAAATCAATATCTGATGTGTTATTGAACGGTCAGGTAAAAAAGCCGAAAAGGTCACGAAATTTCCCTTTGAAAATCTGCAGACACCCTGCCTGGGGCCTCCCAGGGGGGGGGGGGGGTTATAGCACAGACTGCCCCATTGAGATTGGGGGAGGGGTTCCTTTCAAGGGCTTTGAGGTCCTTGATCGACTTTTCGGCCGACTTTTAGGGGTTGTAGTTTCAGGGGATGTGCTACCTCTCAGAGCGGTGGGATAATTGGGCACCCCTCACATTGACGTAATTTCGTAAATTTCTTTTTAAGGTTAAAACATTAGTATTTGGTCATATAATTGTACTGGTATTTTAAAATTGATTAAAAGTATGATTAGACCTTAATTATAATTCGAAAAAAATATTCATAAAAGAAATTGACGATGTTAGTTTATTTTTGACTAAAAACCTAAGATTTAACAACAGTGAATAATTTATGGATGAATATTTTTTAAAAAAATGCGGTAAAAAAGAATATCTTTTATAAAAATAGCCTACTTTTTGATTAAATGTGGAACTTTCTTCCGCATGAATATGTAAAATATAACTTCACGTTATTAGTTAATGTAATTTTTCAACTTTTTTTTTTTTAAAGTTAAAAAATCAGACACATGGAAATTTAGCAAACTCGGATTTTAAAGATGTTTCCAAATAAAGAAACAACAAAACTATGCATGAATTAACACCATAATCTGTAATAATATATTCATAAAAATATATTTTCTCTTAAATTACTTTTGATACACATTGATGTGTAACTTTAATTTATGAAAAATCAAAAAGGAAACAATGTATAAAAGCATTTATATAATTTATATTTATGTCTTTTGGAAAATTAAAATTATAAAATTGATCAAAAATAATTCTCAATATATATCAAAAACACCATCAGAGAAAGGCAAATACAACGTCCCTATTTCTGTAAAAGAGGCCTTTTCAGATTCCGACAACTCGATGCACGAACCAACACCCCAACGTCCGAACAACTTCGATTACTCAATACCTGTCGAAGAGCGCTTCGATGAAAAAGCCGCAAAACAACGATTCGAAGGATATTGGAATTAAAGCTTTCGTTGGTTCCTGTGCGGTCCTGTGAATTTTGCGTTTGCGCCATCTAGTGAGGGTTTGGGAACTACGATCGAATCCATGTGCGCTCACTTGGAATAAGGGCCCAGCGCCCTTATTCCAAGTGAGCAGACATCGATTCGAAAATATTATTTCTGATAAACTTCTTCGAGTTCATCGAAATTATTATTTCTGATAAACTTCTTTTTTTACTGTTTTTTTTTTAATTTACTTAGTCTTTATCATCGTTAAGAATGCAAAAAATTTAACTTTCTTTTTTGCATCACCAAACTGAAATGGCGACCCTTATTTCCTAAAATTATGAGGTGCAAGCAGAGGCGTAACTGAAAACAATAAACAACGCTCACGAGAACTCCGAAGAAACGCTTTGATTGGCTAATAGACCAGTTTGACAAGAAATCCCTCTTCACGCTTCGCTTGAATCCTTTTTCCCTAGCCCTCTGAACGAAGGATTTGGAATGTACTCTTTCGAAGAGATGACGTACACGCCGGTGCTTTAGCGGCGGTCTCTTCGAATCCATAAGTCGAAGTTTGGAATAAAGGCCCTGGACTCAACTACAGCCAATATAAAGGACAGGCCAGAGGCCAACCTTTCCGACATTTTGGTTCCCAAGAGATCTTTGGATTTAGTCTTGCTTAAAGTATATGTGATGTTTGAAAACATGTTATGCGGTCGTTCACTGCTACGATGAAAAGATAATCGATAAAAAGTTGAGCAGTAAGCCATTTTCAGTAAATCTAGGAAGATAATTGAACTTTTTAACGCAATGATATTTTATCGGAAAATGTTTCCTTTTAAGGAACAATGACATTTTCATTTCTCACTTGCTTGAAATCTGAGTGGTATCTTCAAGTTCTTACAGTCGAAAATAATAAAACATCAATCTGGCAATACATCTGAAGCATAAATATATTTTGCGACACTTTTTTGATATACATAATAAATATGTTCCAAGTAAATGTAATGTACTTCCTCTTCATACAATGAACCAGAATTTTTTTCCCTCGCAACTAAGCGATACATTAGACTTATCAGGTGAGTCCTCCTCCCCCCCCCCCAAAAAAAAAAAACAAAATTCGACTTTTACTATAACTTTGAATAAAAACACAATTGCTCTGAGTCAAGGGCGTAACCAGGGGGGGGGGTTTGGGGGTTCAACCCCCCCTCCTCCCATTGGGTATTTAGTTATTTATTCATTTTTTTTCCTCAACTTGGTGGAAATCATGTCAAGTCAATCGGGTTGTGGGCTTGGAAAAATCTTTTTTTTTTTTACTTCGTGTGAACAACATAGGTGACAAGATGTGGAATTCCCCTCATCCCTTTCCTCGGGCAAAATCGTGGAGATGGACGTTGAAGGACAAGACCCTCGGGGCCAGGAGCACGGTACACCGCTAGTTCATATTCGTCGAGAAACTGAAACTAAAACGGAGAGTCACGTGATAAGGGGGGATGCATCTGTCAATCGTCATTTAGGGGTGTCAATCATTGAGAAGGGTGTCAATCGTCTGCACTTGTAGCCAAAGTTGAACTGGAGTTTCTCGGAATTGGTGGAGGGGTTGCTATTGCTTTCGGCAACTAAGCTTCCGAGAAAACGGAGGGATGTGAGCTTGTTGGGGCTTAGACCATAAACTAGATAGACAAGGTCTGGGGGCGTGGTCGGTAAGCAGTCTTTCCCCGGAAAACAGGTGACGGAGTCCTTCGGTGAGAGAGGGCTTCGTCGTGCCATGTTAATTCTCGTAGAGATTTGAAGAGTGATTTATTTTAATTTCTTATTGTATGACAGAAACATTTTAGTACAATTATTTTCGATCACACGCAAGGAAACAGTTCATAGATTAATGGACAAGTGTTTCTTTATTGGTATTACCAATAATTAATTAGTATAATGATTTGAAAATGATCTTATATATTGAGCTCATTGAGAGTAGGAGTTAGTTTCTCGCCCCCTTTTGTGAAACTTATAGTCATACAGTAAAGCTCTTTGCAATGAATACAATTCGTATTGCTTTTACAAGGTTTTTAACTGACTTCAACCTCATTATGTCTTGCCCTTGAGATATCAATGCGAAAAGTAAAAACATTTGTAATATTACGTTAATAAGCCAAACATCAAATATACCTATTTTTTTCTTTTTCAGTTCATTGAAAAATAAGGAAGAAAAAACAAAAGCGTTTAAGCTGTTTTTCTTTTCAAAATCTGAAATAAATTTAAAGAAAAGCATGAAGAAAAAATTTTAGTTTTGAAAATAGTTTTTTAAATTTTTTAAGTTCAGAAAATTGTCAGTTAAAACTTTAATGTTTCTCCGATACAGTTCGTAAATCTAAAATTGATAGTCATGTGACATTAGCCTGTAGGACTGAAAACATCGGATGGGATCATTCATAAATGATGTCACGCTTCGAGGGGGAGGGGGGTTCGTGAAATTGTGACAAGGGGTAGGGAGGGGGTATGTTGAAGTGTGACACTTTGTGACAAAGGGGGGAGGGAGTCAAATAAATGGGAAAAAAGCGTGACATCATTTATGGACGGTGGTCCCATTGTACCGTTAATTAAAATGCGATTGTTTTTTTAATGAATTACAGAAGATGAAGTTTGTTCTAAGATTGCAAACAAACGGAATAAATTAATTTATTATCTAAGTGTTGTGCAATACAGTCAGAAGTACAATATATATGTAATATATTGGTAAGGGGGAAGCATGAAATGCATTTTAAACATAATTCTGAAAATTTAACAATTTTACTTACATTATTAAAAGTAGAGAATAAAAAATAAACTGGAGCGAACACAGACATATGTATACTTGGTGATGCAACGAACGTTCGGCCTTTCTGCGAGTATATTTCAAGCATCGTTCATGTCTTTTAAGATTTAATATTATTGAAATGTTAATTTCAACGTTGCATTTATTATTTAGGGGCGGGCATTATTGATAAAGCAGAATGGAATTTAACTACTGGAAAAAATAGTTTAATTTCTATTGAAAATTGCTCTTGATTTTTAAATAAAATTAATTTTGTGTATTTGTTACGCATTTTTGGTATTCTTTGATATTATTTTAGAAATGGTGTAGTCATATTTTAAAGTATTTCTCAACAATTGCTTTAGTTTATTTATATATATGACTTTCTTGTTCTTCATAATCAAGAATATGATACTCCAAAGATTTAAAAATAAAATTAAAATTTATGCTTTTCATTGTTAATACTGCTATTATGTTTAATAAATCAGGTTAGTGCTTTTGTGCACAGAATGAGTCTTGATCGTTTGCCTGACATCAATCTCAGCTCTTTTACAGATCAAAAGCAAGTTCAGAAATTGAGAAGACTCACCCACGTGGTATAGGACGGCGAAAAGCTTTGATCTCCGGCCCCTGTCAGTCAAACTGGTCCCCACTATTCCTGCTTAGGAACTAACAATGGCGAGTGAATAGAAGGGCTCGTCTAGTTACTATATGGTCTAAGTATATGGTCTAAGTGTTGGGGAGGGGGGGGGGGCATTAAGACGCAACGGGATAGTCTTTTGTATCTATAGCCTTGAAAGAAAATCACAAAATATTTACAGATGTGCAATGTCGTTCTTTTCTTTTTTACCAATGTACTGTGAGAGCCATGTGCTTCAGTTTCTGCAGTTGAAAAATTCAGATTCATGCATCACTCATTTAGTATCAAAATGCGTAGAATTTTCCTTCCCTAACTTACCTTTTCAGTTTAATAACAGTAATATTAAAGGATTATAAACATAATTTTAAGTGACTTCTGCTGACGTATATTATCAATATTCCTACAAAATCCCAATTAACGTACAATATGAAAGTACTTAATATATATATATTATATATTTCTAATGATACTTTTATATTTATGTGTATATATTGTTTTTTACTCCTCTTTGCGCTATTGCACTGTAATTAGGTAAGTTTTAATATTTTCCTTCCGATCTTGAGTTAGCAAACGGAAACTTTCTAAATTGGTATTATTTTTGATATGAAAAGTCATTCAGCGGGAAGAAAACAAAATCAAAACTTTTTAAAAGGGTTATTTTAACATTAGGGAGATGGGAATGAAACTGGTATTAAAATTAAAAACTTCTTGAAAACGTTTTACTGTATTAAGATTTTAATGTGTACGTACTAATAATGAAAATGCATAAAAACTTTTTTTTACGAAAGTCCAGTCAAAATTTTTGTAAAATGGTATTTTGCTCGCATAGGCGTAACCAGGGGTTTGGGGGTTCATCCCCCCATTGGGTATTTAGTTATTTAGCAAAATTCTGGCTACTCCTTGCAAAGCACATATCTATTTTTTCCCCAAGAAAAATAAACACATATGCATATGATTTTATTTCCTCTTTCTGAAGGGTTGTGATCATGACCAAAGTACGTAGCTCATATTACAGCGGACTTTTCATCTGGTTATAATCAACCCCCTTATCACCTTTAGGAATTTTACAGCGCGAAAAGTGGCTTCAATCACCGTATTACACACAGACAGACAACAGATATCCTTTCAATCACTCCAGAGGGTTTTCTTTCCTTCTTGATGTCTTTTTTACCCAAAGGCAGCAATTTGGGAACACAATCGCACAAGTTTCCTGGAAAATATTCTCCTCTGTGATGGAGGTTTGTTTTCTGATAAAATGGTGTTGTAGGCGCTGGGGTCTGAAAATGAAGGACCCCTAGCCAACAATTGTCCTAATGGGTTAAACCCTCAAGCCAGGAAGGGATGCTCATCAAGGAACTTAAGAAAACAGCAGTTTTTATTTATTCCTGTCCAAACACCCATTTTTGTAAAATCGTTTTTGTAGATGGGCCGATTGGAAAACTGATGAACTGTATTTGCATTGCATTCTCATTTACAGATGTTCTCTCATCTCTTATATTTTAAATGTTTTTTTTTTCTTACGGTCCATCACTAATTGCATTACGACTCTGGAAATCATCCGTTCAACGTTTCCAAGCTCACTGCTACGGTTTAATGCTGCGTTTTAATTTACAATCAAAGTATTATTTATATTTTAGCTAAATTTTTTAATTATGTTTGATACATACTATTGTTTGCACTCCAGCGATGGAAACGTTCGTCATCCAAAAAGAAAATTTGATTCAGACGTTTCCACTTCTGAAGTATGTTTTGCTATAGATTTAACAAAAATTTTAGAAATTTATTGTGGGGATGAGCATTTTCGTAGGGAAATTCGAATTTTTTTTCTCTAAAATTCCACAATTTCCCAGTTTTAATATTATGAATACCTGGACATAGAAGATTGCTTAGCGCTAAATATTGAATTTTCTATTGAATTTTAAATAACAAAATAAATTAATAGATCTAGTAATGAATGTTTAATGTTTTTGTGAACCAGGGCCGTATCCAGAGGGGAAGGGGGACCCACATGCCTGCCCCGAAATCTTTTGCAATGTATCATATATTCCTCCCTGAAACTTTCCTAACATACTAACTAACATTCACTAACATAAGTGTGTTGAAGTCTGGGCTGACCCGAAAAATATTTCTGGATACGGCCTTGGCTCCAGGGGAAGGGGGACATGTTAAGGAAGGGCAGCGTATTCAGCAAGGTATCCGGACAGGAGGTAGGTCCAAAACCATAGGCAAGGATTCGAGGGCTCTCCCCAGTAAACTTTTTGAAATCTTTCTAGTCAATGCAATTTCGGGATTCTTTGGTGATATTAGAGGAAACAGAAAGGAGTTTGGTTACTCTGCCCCCCGTAATTTTTTTCAAAATAATGTCTTAATACCTTTTAGGTTACTTTTGGTGTCGCTCGTGATATTATTCGATGTCCTTTCCCCGAAAGTGCTTCTGAAAGTAAAGTGTCTTAAAAGCGTAATTTCTCTTTTCTTTCTTTTTTTAAAAACTGTGATTCGATTTTTTTCGCCGGGGGGGGGGGCGGAGTTGACTTGCTCCGAGGAGGTACCCCCCTAGAGATGCCTGAAATAAACACGGAGTATATCTGTAATGACAAGTATTTATGACTAGTAAATTTTGAACTCTTTTGCACTGCTTATTGGTGTTTAGTCTGTACATTTTTAGGGTGACACCCCCTTTCCCCAATCCTAGTTACGCCTATGCTCTGAGTAAAGTAAAGAAATGAAGCCCGCTTACAGAAATACATAAATGTCCTTGAAAAGACGAGTTTGGTGACCACCGCATATTTTTTTTTTCAATCTGGAAAATCCAGATTTACATATATATGGGATACCATTCTCATCGTAACCAAATCCCATATTCCTAATCAATCACTAATCTCTTCTTCCTAGCTGTAAACTGTAACCGTACTCTGTTCTAAGAAGCGCCGAATGCCTTGGGCGCGAAAATCGAGTGATGTGTTGTAATGCAGACTGGTGTAAAGCAGACGTTTTCATTTATTAAAATGTTATTTGTTATTACTTGGCATAATATTACTTAGTTTCGTGTTAGTTCTAACATTATTTTTGGGGCTCGTAGGGATTGAATTCTGCGGAAAGGGATATTATGACGAGAAATTTTTTTCCCCCTTCCAGATGATTTTGTTCAAAAGACTCGTTTTTACGGACGATACAGTGCTTATTTCCAGTTTTACAACAGCATAGTGATTTTTCAAAATGGATAGAAACTTGGATATTATGAATCTGTGGAACCACGAAACAAAGTAGGACTTTTGACTATCTATTTTGACTGTTTTGATTTTTTAATCGAACAAAATGATTCCTCAAGAAATTCCTTACAAGGCTGACTTTTTAAAAAGTGGGTCTACTGCCCAAGTGAGTTAGTTCCTACATACAGTGAAATCTGTGTAAGTTGACCACTTGCGGTACAGCACTTTAGTGGTCAACTTATAGAGGGTGGAGGGTTGTTTTTTTTTTTTTTTTTTTCATTTTTTACATTATGCATTTATTTCTTTGTAACTAATCAAAATGTAGCTTCATGTATTAAGGTTCCTTTAAAATAGTGATTAGCTTTTTTTTTTTTCACAATGATCTAAAGTATCATTAGAGAAATTTAACCTGAATGACTTACAACGTATCCTATACAACTTTAAAAGTAAAGTACTTAGTTAAGATAACGACAAATGTCTAATTAATTATGTAAGTTACTCATTTGATGGTAACGATTTCCTAAAAATGCATAATCGCGCAAAATGGCTATATCAGATAGAAGAAATAGGAATAGAAGAAACTTCTTTAAGGCTGCTCTTCAGAGTTTCAAATCTTCGAAACCAATGTTAACCTACGGGAAAAGTTGGACTAAGTTTTAGAAAGTTCCTTTGAAGTTTTCGAGTCCGGAACTTTTTTGAGTATTTTTCAAGCCTATATCTAGGTCTTTTAGTTTTTACTTTTTTTAAATCTCACTTACCGTATTTTTAAAAAATCGTTAAAAAATGAATTTTGGAAAAAACGTGGTACTACTAGACGTTTCGCTCTATAAAATATTTTCAAAGCATGTTACCGAAATTGGGAAAACAGCAAGCCCAGCAAAACATTTCCAGCTTTCTTTTGAACTTTTGTTTGAAATAATACGAGCATTTTTAAAGACAAAAAAATCCGTTAAAAGTTTGAAAATATTTCCAAAAAAAAAGCTGGAAATTCCTATAAGCCACGCCTCCCACCGCTTCCCATGCAACGGGGCATGATTTACGAGGTCTATTAGCTTAATGACTCTCACTCCGGGAAGCGTTGCTGCTGTTTCGGATTCGGACAATGGGGAAAGTGTGGTCCCCCTCTTCAGTGGATTTAGAAGACACAGAAGACAGACCACATGTTTTTTTCGAAAGGTAAGAAAATTCAGACAAGTCTGCTTTTTTCATTATAGGGGCAAATTCCTGTTCCCAAAGAACTATAAAAATATTTTTCATGAATTAAATTACGGGGAGATTTTTTGTTTTTTACTGAAGGAATAAAGGAATAATAAACTTTAAATGTTTTCGTAAATTATAAAGAGATTTTTGAAAAAATGAATGTATTTTTAAAATTTTAAATTGGCCTCTTTCTGAATGTAATGTTTCAATATCTTGTGTTTTAGAACCAAAAACAAAATATTAAATATTCATTAAATCCATCAACATCTTCCGGTAAAGGGATCATTCATAAATGATGTCACGCTTCGAGGGGGGAGGGGGGGGTTCGTGAAATTGTGACAAAGTGTGACAAGGGGAGGGTAGGGTGTAACAGGAAGTGACATCATGCATTATGCAACATAGCGTGACGCGTGACAAAGGGGGGAGGGGAGTCCGCTGACGTGTGACATATTGTGACAGAGGGGGGAGGGGGTCAAATATATGGGAAAAAAGCATGACGTAATTTATGAACGGTCCCGAAGCTGGAATTTTGAAAAACAAAATTACAGATAAAGGTCGACTGATCGGGGGGGGGGGGGGAGGGGGGTTTACTAACAACCTCCTTGCTTTCTTTTTTTCTTTTTCGAATGATTTTTTATGTCATTCGTAATATTTATTACCTTTTTCTTTCATAAGATTTTTCCACCTGTCGATATCTTTTACTTCTTTTTATCCTACTTTTCCGTAAAAGTTTTTAAAAAAAAACAGAACGAAAGAAGGCTAATGTATCTATCACATCACAAGAATATCGTTAAAAATAGGAAAAAGTCATAAACAAGTTAAGTAAATAAATATAGATTGAAAAATTTAAAAAAAATTGAAAGTTTGAGATGGGGAAATTGTGTCTGTCGGTGTGTCTCGCCCCCCCCCCCCCCCATAACTTTCAATTCGAAAGATTTTTTTTTCCTGCATTCGAATGATCTTGGCGAGGACATCTCATTTTCATATTTTACTTTTTGATTTGAACAATTTTTCGTTCAATTTTGAACAGTTCAAAAATGCTGAACATTAGCACCTTCGGGAAAAAATGAAGCACATGTATGCAAATTCTAAGCATAAGATCCAAGTTCCTTTGAACAAGCGTATTGGTGTGAAATATTTTTTATCAACGCCGAATTTCATACAGTTCAGAAAAAAAACTGACAGCGCCTACATGAAATTTTCAATCGTATACAAACTCTGATATAACAAACAGATTTACTTGAAATAAACTTTATCGGAAAGATGTTATGGCGTAGAAGATATACAGTGGAACCCCGCCATTCGTCCTTCTCCCGCGATTCGTACGGCGCCAGCTGGGCTGCCAGTTTGACTTTTTTTAAGAAAAAAATCGTCAAAGGCAGACAACATTGGACATGTTTTTAGGGAAATAAACCCAAGATTCTTCTGGTGCAAAAAGAAAGGACTGCAGAAAGGAAGAAAACACCTGAAGGGAGGATACGTGATGTTTGTATAGAAGGGGACTCCTCTTCCAACTATTTCATTTTCTCATGCACTTGTGCACTCAATTATAGGAGGAATACAGGAAAACTCTCATCTGACTACTCAATATTAGATAGAAATTGTCATAACGATTACCTCAGCTCGCTTATCAAAGCAACGCATTGCTGCGATAAGAAATTGGGAATGCTGGTTCAGAATCCGAGGTAATCGGCGGCCCAGGAGTCAGGCCAACATTTTGAAAGTTTTGAATATCTTTTGGGCAAGAAACTGGAGCAGACTCATTATTATTAGTAGTAGTATTATTAATTAGTTTTTTTGAGTTTCTACGCTACAACTCCCCTCCGATTTTTATTTGAGTCGTCTAGTTTCAAAACCAGCTACATCCAAAAAATTAAATATTTCCTGTTAGCCGGGGCCTTAGGATTGCTTGCACACAGGGCGAGGTAGTGGGGTTTTCACCGATTTTACATGCATGTATCCCCAAGTGTGCATCGTGGGTCTTCAGCGTTTATCGAACGCGCAACCAGTTTATACCAGATTATGAAGTACCGGTTCCGGTATAATGGAAACTGACACCGGTTTTTGGAACAACCGGTTCCGGAGTGGTAGTGGATCCGGTATAATACTGGATCCGGAAAAGAACTGGATCTGGTATAATACTGGATCCGCTATCAAACCAGAACCGGTTGTTCCAAAAACCGGTATATTTTTTTTATACCGGGATTTTTTTTCAATAGGGTCACGGCGGGCGAGAAACTAATATCAAAGAAATTTGAATTTCTAGCTAAGAGCATTGGGATAGACTTTTAACGCTGAAATTTTAACACAAAAATAGTTTTTCCTTAGAAGATATTTGGAGGGAAAAATGTGCTGACAAGCATGGTCAATGGGGGTGGAATCTGGTTTTGTTACTACCCGAAACATTTCAAATCTTTCACACTTTGTATCACGATGTGGCTGCTTTAGAAACTTTAAAAATTTACACCATATGAAGATTACTTTAAACTATTAGAAAGTGTAAAAAAGTTTAAATCAAAAGGAAGTGGATGTATCTGGTTTTGACTCTAGACGACTCATGTTATAGTTTCAATTCCACTCCAGCTCCGTTCCGTGCTCAAGCAATTTATCGCAAATTTTGATTGATCAATTTGTACTATATTAGGTCTAGAAGCAAGTTCCCAGAAAGTAAAACCTTCGTTTTAAAAGTATTGTTTACATTTTAATTTTTAAAGCACTAAATATACAATTTACATGCAATTCGGGAGAATGAAACGGGAAAAGTTGGACTAAGTTTTAGAAAGTTCCTTTGAAGTTTTCGAGTCCGGAATTTTTTTGAGTATTTATCAAGCCTATATCTCGGTCTTGTAGTTTTTTTTTTACTTTTTTAAAATATCACTTACCGTATTTTTAAAAAATCGTTAAAAAATGAATTTTGGAAAAATACGTGGTGCTGTTAGACGTTTCGCTGTATAACATATTTTCAAAGCATGCTACCAAAATTTTAAAAATAGCAATTTCCAGTTTTTTTTTTTTTTGAACCTATGTTTGAAATAACACGAGCATTTTTAAAAACAAAAAAATCCGCCCAAAGTTTGAAAATATTTCCAAAAAAAGCTCAAAAATCCTTTTAGCCACGCCTCCCGTGGAATCGAAAGTACTAACAAGCAGAGGAACATGATTTACGATCTCAATTAGCGTAACTTAACAATAATCAGGGTAGAGGAGTAAAATATTAACTTTAAATATGGTTTTTATAATAGGTAAGCAAATTTTTAAACTTTACCTTATTATTTATCCATAGTATGAAAAAAAAAATTTTTTTTTTTTTTTTTTTTTTTTTTTTTTTTTTTTTTTTTTTTTTTTTTTTTTTTTTTTTTTTTTTTTTTTTTTTTTTTTTTTTTTTTTTTTTTTTTTTTTTTTTTTTTTTTTTTTTTTTTTTTTTTTTTTTTTTTTTTTTTTTTTTTTTTTTTTTTTTTTTTTTTTTTTTTTTTTTTTTTTTTTTTTTTTTTTTTTTTTTTTTTTTTTTTTTTTTTTTTTTTTTTTTTTTTTTTTTTTTTTTTTTTTTTTTTTTTTTTTTTTTTTTTTTTTTTTTTTTTTTTTTTTTTTTTTTTTTTTTTTTTTTTTTTTTTTTTTTTTTTTTTTTTTTTTTTTTTTTTTTTTTTTTTTTTTTTTTTTTTTTTTTTTTTTTTTTTTTTTTTTTTTTTTTTTTTTTTTTTTTTTTTTTTTTTTTTTTTTTTTTTTTTTTTTTTTTTTTTTTTTTTTTTTGCATGCCGCTAGCGAAATACTAGCGTCTCTAGCTAATACACTGACTGCAGGGGGTCTCGGCCTGAAGTGGCAGGTCAATTATGGGGGACAGTAGACCCTTCTTCCAAGAGCTATCGTACATTTCATTGGTCGTTGAAATGTCAATCACTTGAGGTTGACACACTCCCCTCATGCCCTTCGAAGGCCATCTTAAGCCTAACCACGAAATTTTTTCTGACTGAAGAGCAGCCTTAAGGAATAAAAGAGTGTTCATAATCGTTTTTCCATATGGTTAACATACAAAGAGGTTTAGGCAAATTTTATATTGATGTTTTGCCCATCCAGACAAATACTGATCAAACATTATAGCATAAAATATCTTGGAAAAGTTATTTTAGTTTTTTTAATATTTTCAAAAATAAACGAACAAATAAATATAGCAATAATTAGGTGGTCAACTTACAAAGAGTTTTTTATAATACTCCCACCCGAATTTGGTGTACATAAGTGGTCAGCTTAGACAGGTGGTCAACTTAGGTGGTTAAGTTACGAAGGTTTCCCTACATTATATAATGTAGGGCTAATTCCGTTCCTGACAAAAGTGGTCAACTTAGACAGGTGGTCAGCTTACAAAGGTGGTTAACTTTACAAGTTTTACTGTATATGTACACACATCCAAGGGTCCTTTCAAAATTAATGTGCCATATATATTTTTCAGACATTAGGTTGAATATTTGAACTAATTTTTCCACCTGGCATGATTTTTAGAGCATTGCGTTATGGCATTCGAAAAAGCGATACAAATCTAGTAACTGATATTTGCGCATAATTAGGGGGATTCGGGAGCTCTCGCCCCGAAAATTTTAGAATATATTTGGAGACATTAGAAGATTCGGGGCATGACACCTATGAACCCCCTTGAATCCACAATTTCCTCAGTTAAATCGTAAGTTTCTCGAATTCTTTACTAGTCATCTTGATTATTTAAAGTTGTTATCGAATCATGAAAATATAAGATATTTTACTCCACATTTCAATAAAAAGATGCTTAAAAGTTTCCTCAACATTTCAAGACCATTTTTTTGAAGACATCATATAATGGCAGCTTCCATTGTTGGGTATTACACAGAAAGTATGTCTTGAAATCAAATTGGAAATAATATTTACATGTCGTTTTCGATGTTTTTCGGTGAAAAACATCTTAAACCATCTTAAGTCTTTTTAGGGGTAGATTTCTGCATTGAATTTACATATTGAATAGTGGAAAACCAAGAAAGCTCCTCTCTGTCAAATCGATGAAGGTTAACCAATGTGTCACAACAACCACCTCGTCTCTTTGTCCCTCAAAGCAAACACCTGGATTTAAACTCGGGACAATTTCAGAAAAGAATTTGGCACTTTCTTATGTTTAAAGCACGGGCGATGGTTTGACAACATTTGCTGCAACATTAACAAGTAATAACCTTCGCATAAATTATTGAAGGCAATGGCAAAAATAGAGATGCAACAAATTTATTGTGTTTTGTTAGTTAACAGGTACTTTTTGCTCCCAAAACCTTTAACTCAAAAATACTTAACTTACTCTCATATTAGATTATGAAAATTTTGAATTGATAAAGATTTGTTAAAATTATAAACAATCGAAGTATTAAAGAAAGAATAGAGTAAATGAAATCCTTAGGATATAAAATTGTGTACCAAAGGATTAGCATGGAAAATGCATATCCTTAATGCTTAAATCACTTTCCACAAATTTTACTCTTCGGTTTCAGTTTCGGCAGGTCCAGACATGTAACATCGCCGCGTTGCAGGACACCGTCGCATAACAGCGCACCGACCACAACGCCACAACACCGTATTGATCATCGTATCGTAGCAGAACACCGTCGCGTAACAGCGCACCGACCACAACGCCACAACACCGTATTGATCATCGTATCGTAGCAGAACACCGTCGCGTAACAGCGCACCGTATCAAACAGGCAATCACAGCGTTCCATCGGTTGTCGGTTTTCTAGCGTCACATCAAAGGAGTGTTACAGGCTGACGATACGCAAGCGCTGTACATTTCTGGACGGCACTGCGTGACAAGGTGCCAGTACACAGCATGGAGTGGAGTGAAGAGGATACGTTACAATTCATTGAATCGTACTGCAGCAAGTTAATTTTGAGGGATCGAAAACATCTTCATTATTAACGCTGATCGACTGTTTGGATATTTTAAACAGATATTGTAAACTTACAAAGGAATAACAGTGGCTAAAAAACGAATTGTTAATGCTAGTCTTTCTTGAGCGGAAATTGCACTTCTCCAGTTAGTGTTTTGTTTTTCTACTTTTGGACCAATTAAATTAATAAGAAACTCAAAATCTGTGACATTCTAGTAAAATTTTTGTACAGACCACTAACCGATTCAAATTTCAAATCTTAAAGTAATTTTACCACTATTCACTCGTCTATTATACAACTGCGTATGCCACCATGATTCGGCCAGATGTCGGATATCCCGTGTCCCCTGTAGGACGTATGCACACCGGATATCTGGCTCTGATGTTTGAAACTTGCAAGTCCATACACATTTCTAAACTTCCTACAGCTTCCAAGTACGTAGTAAGTTTGTAATTCATATATTTACAAAACATTTCAATTAAATTTGAAAAATCAACATTCCGGATAACCGGGTATTTCGTGCGGTGGCCAGATCGGATTCCAGATATTCAGAAGCTTGTCGGATACCGGACATCCGATGTCTTCTAGGGGGGACCGGTCTCGCTGGACGTAAAAATTTCGTGCATTTTTCGTTACTTCCGTCTTTCGTTACCAATTTACGAATTCGTGACTTTTTCGGGACTTTCGTGACCTGTAGACACCCTGTTAAACAACCCTATAAAATCGGATCATATTCTACGGGCATATGTGCCCCTTCAGTAGTCTGCAGATTAAGATGTCATTCTGGACGCTAAGAATCCACTTCCAAAATCGCAACCTTTTTGCGCAAGTGAAAAGTTTATAGCCGCGAATTTCAATAGAATGAATTGATGTTGATGTAAAAAATACGTCATTTATAAAGTACGAAATGAGACGGTATCCAAAATGAAACATAGTCTACACTCTTAACATAAGAACTCAGTTCTTTTGAACTGTGCTCTCTCAAAGAAACAAACGCTAAAGATTTCTAATCGAACATCCAATTTCATCCATCACTGATAAATTAAAGATATAATTGGTAACTGCGAACTCAGGGGGGAGGGGAGAAAAGATTTAATTTCTGACGAAAGTTCATTACCCCCTGCCATTTTGTTCGTTAGTTAACAAAATGGTGCCTTTGGCTCCATTTTCGCCGCGGAACAAAATGCTCGGTGAAGCCAATTCTCTTGCCGTATGGTTAGCTCCAATGTTTTGGTCGCGCTGTCAGGTACGTATCCATTGGTTTCTAATCTTGAAAGCGGACAAGGATCCCACTTCCTGGAATTACCACATGAGAGAAGAACCAATTCTTCACGTCCACACGCTTACAATGGCCCCAAGGTACCGCTGACCTACATATCTTCGAATGGGAGCAAAATTCTTTTCGGCAACAATCGAAAGTATCTTTCTTCACGCTTCGATTCTCATTGAAAATCGGGATAAACATCGTTTTAATGAGGAAATTCGTTACGCTACTTTTCGTCCAGAACATTGACATAGATGCAAATTTCCAAGCGGTACAAACCCACTCCGTTGCTTTTTTATGCGGTTTGATGTTTTGAAATATGGAAATTTCACTTTTCAGCAAAAATGAATCTTTTACGAATTACGGTATTGTGATTTTACGATGAACTTTAAAATGATGTCTCAGCAATTCATGTCAAAAGTACAAAAAGTACCAGAAAATTCAACGACATAAACAACCTCTTGGTGTATACGGTGAAATGGTGAAATTTTGTGTGAAAGGACTTGAATTTGTTCCATATAATGTTTTTGAAAAAAATTGTGTTTGGAGCTTTGATGGTTGCCAATATAGACATGAAATCTGAGCTTTTGTAAACAAAGCCACGTAACAACAGATATTTTCAGCGCGGCATCATACATCAATAAAGGGAACTATTAATACTAACAGATAGATTTGTCTATCCTATGCGAAAAGCGAATCTTGGCCCCTTATAATAGATGAAGGATGACCGTGATAAAAGTTGAAAAAAGTATGGGAGGAAAAAAAAGTCTTCCTAAGCTGCATAAAATTCCAATTTTAGGAAGCATTGGTTACCCCTCCCCACAAACCTATGGTCTTGACTATGGATCGAAGGAGACTATTTATGAGACCGCTTGTGACCGCATGTGAATTCCTAGATTATAATAAGTGGGACCTAATTCCGCCAAACTAGTAATAGCGGTTTGAAATACACCGACACACGGATGTACACGCACCACCCCCACATATATATATACATACACATTGAATCTCTTCCTAACGGATACCCCAATTAGATGGAGTTTTTAATCACGGGAAGCAAAGCATTCAGCTTAAAAGAAACCCCCTTTGCGGACACCTTTCTATTACGAACATATTTTTATCGCGCTGGTGTCCGCTATAGACGAGTTTTACCGTATATACAGTAAAACTTTTCTATAGGGACAAAAAAAATTGTCCCTAATAGAGAGGTGTCCGCAAAAGAGGGATTATTATAGGCTCAATGGTTAGTTACCGCAGAATTAAAAACTGTTCGCCATAGAGGGGTTTTACTGTACATATACTAATACTATACATGACTATCCCCTACATTTCCCCTTTCACATAATGTGGTTTTGATACGTATGGACGACTTCAACACTTCTACAAAGCATTTTTAATGAAAAAAGACTCTGCTCACAAACTTAAAAAATAAAATTGTGGAAGTTTCATTGTGGCATTTCTCTATCTCCGAATTATCTGAAGTAACATCCAGCAATCAAACGTAAGAGGATTACACAGACCAGTCCAATGCCAATTTTTATTTACAAGAGTTGGGTCATTCTAATTTTTTAATGTGCTATCGTAGAATATTGTCAAAGCAATATTGAACGTGAATGAATCTGAAGTACATTGTATTTCTAACAAGTGACATATGAAAGAAATTTAAAGAAACTCCTTACATTTACTTGGGCGCAAGTTTATTTTTGTTTCTTTAAAACATCTATGCATTTCGTCATTATATTTTGATATTTTTATTTGTTACATACCTTAACCCTTTAAAGCACGAGTTTTTTCTGAAAAACTGGTATAGTGTAAGTTATTCTTTGCAATTTCAGGTTGTGGGGGGTGACAAGGAAGCGGGGATGGGGTAAAAATAACATAGAAAAAATATATTATACAAACAAAGTGTAAACGAATCTCAGACGGGCATTACAAATAAAATAACGCACGGGCATGGGCAAACTTTCCGGTAACTTCCGCCCGTGTCAGACACGGTCAAATGCGTTAAGTGGTTAAGAAAAGAATTACACGGAGGAAGCAAGCTGTTTTTTTTTTTTTTTTTCAGGAGTGTCTTTTCAAATTTTTTTCACCAGGGGACGGGATACGTAAAGAGATATAAAAGATATGCTCATATAGTCACATATGCTCAATATATGTAAATGTATGGGTCATTTCAAAAATTCGCTGAAATTTACTCCTCGTGTGTAAAATATATTTTCTACAAGTTATAAGACTATTTAAATGATTTTTCTTTTTACCATGCTTTTTAGTAGAGTAAAATCCTTCACCCCTCTTAGGTGGACAGTTTTACTTTCCCGGCAGCAAAGCATAGAGCCTAAGAAAACTCCCCTTTTGTGGACACCCCTCAATTACGGACAAATATCTTTATCCAATGGGTGTTCGCTATAGAGGGGTTATACTGTATATATATTTTGGTTCCGAAACAATAACATTAAAAATTATTATTTAATACAAAAGTTATTTTTTTACTATACAGACCATTTCAGATCACATACATTTTCAAGTTTATTTACTTATGATCTGAAGGACCTAATCCTGAAATTCTAAAGTTTTTTGTTTTTAAAGATGTGAGTTGAGAAGAAGCTGAAATATAATACAGCTGTCCATTGCAAACATGAAGCGTGTTATAAAAAAAATTGCCATTTGTTATCTTTCCAGTTTTTTCCAAATTTTCTACTCTGACACATTTTAAATTTGGGAAATATACTTTAAGTCACATTCTACCACGGGTTCTGGAGCAGCCACTTTGAGTTGCTCTGCTCCGACTTCTAAATACTACTCCGGCTCCGCTCCGCACTCCGAATAATTTCAATAGATTGTATTATTTATCTCCCTTTTTTGTAGTTTCATTTTTTTTTACATGATAAAAAATTTGAGAAGTTAAAAAAAAATTGGCGCAGGGCAGCGCAATAAATTTTCTTGCTCCGGCTAAGCTCCAGTTTGAAGCAAAATCTCGTTGCTCCACTGCACCGCGCTCCTTCTCCAGATACCTGCATTCTACGAATGTTTTAACAATCTACTAAGAAAAGTACAGTAGAGCCGCGGTTATCCGAGCCCCGACTAACCGAGTTCCGGTTTAACCGAGGTACATAAGTCCTTGAAAAAAAGCGTCTTTAGCGCGGGCCATTTTTTTTTTGACGGACCAATGGCTGCCCCTGCCAAACAGAAAACTCTTTTGAACTTCTTCAAGCATGTACTCCAAGTCTGTATGTATGTAATATTAAACATTTGTATGTATATAATGTTACTTTTTCATTTCATAATATGTACAGTAAATGCCTTTTTTCACCTCTTTGACGACACTTTCATTCAATTTACCAGTTACCGTCTAGATTTCCACAGAGTCCGTCTTATCAGAGTTTTCGTTTATCCGAGGTTCCACATTACCTCGGATAATCGAGGCTCTACTGCATAAGAATTTTATTAATTAAATAGAACTGTCAATGAACCGATGTCGTAACTTTTCAAGTAGTAGTAACTTTTTAAACAAGATTGAAATTTGGAAATGGCAGCACTTTTTTTTTTTACAGTGAATCAAGGTTTCAAGAGTCATCAACATCATCTTGAATTTTAAGCTAGGTGCTATGTTCGCAGAGTTCTCTCTCTCTCTTGATTTAATTTGTAAATTAAATAAGCGAATTAATAAGCGAATATGTACTTTTGTACAACTAATGGAAGTAGCATATGACATGGAATAAAAATATTTACCACAACTTGAGGCTTCTTGAACGAAATTGAATTGAATCTTTAATTTTAGGTTTTTGACTGAAGAAGCAGAAACCTTAAGTTGTGGTAAATATTTGTATTACGTGTCATATGCTACTTCAATTAGTTGTACAAAAATACATATCGCTTATTTGTTCATCTGATAAATTTAGGTTAATAGCCTTTTAGTTTGAAGTTAAATCAATCCTTCTTTTCTTGTGGAATTGTTTAGATTTATGAAGATGCAGAAGTACGAAAGTTCGGTTAGTTAATAATAATATAACTTTGTAAAGAAATAGAAATAAAATTTCACGTTAAATTAAAGCACAAATGAGCATTAAAACGCAGACATATGTTTCGGGATTGCTTGGAATCCCTTTTTCAATGCGACAGGGAGCTTCTAGATGCAAAACATCCAAATCCTTCATTTGGATGTTTTGCATCTAGAAGCTCCCTGTCGCATTGAAAAAGGGATTCCAAGCAATCCCGAAACATATGTCTGCGTTTTAATGCTCATTTGTGCTTTAATTTAACGTGAAATTTTATTTCTATTCGGTTAGTTACCTTGGGTCAGATCTTGATGCACCTCGAAGCGTTTTTCACAAAATTCGAATTTGTTCTTTTCATTCCAATTTTAAGCACATACATAAATTTTCCAATTTAAAGGCGAAGAAATGATTGGGCATTTACACGATTTATGCCATTCAAACTAGCTAAATTTTCTGCATTATATGAATTTTGTTTCATGCTTCTAAGCTCATTAGTGCAGAAGATATAATTGTTTAAGAACAGCTCAATTGGCAGCAGACGACTGATAAAGGTTCTATTTTATTTTATCTTTGTTCTTGCCGTTTTATTATTAGCGTACAAAATTTTAACAATTCATTTCAATATATCTTTTTTTTTTGCATATTTTGAAGATTATTCACTGGCAGCAGATGATTTTCAATATTACTTTATTTCGTGTTTGAGTCGTCTTTCTTTTAAAATATTCATTTCTTCGATAAAATTGCTAATTTGTTTTAGTATTTAGGGATTTTATGTTGAAATATGGTTTTTTATGATATGATGTCCTTATTCAGAGGGGGATTTCCAGCAGGACTTCTGTTCTTTTTCTAATTCATATTCTTAGTCTCTTTTCCTTACTCTTAAATATATTTTAAAGTACTGTTGACGTTATTTAGGAACTGTTATCTAATTGCGAATTTAGGTACTAATATCATGATTGTATCACGGACGGTTTTTCTTGCTCCAATAATAATTTTTAAAGACTATTATCCTAAATTTCATTGGGAGTTTTAGAAGAAAATGCAGACCTCATTCTAGTGTGGACTTTTTGGGACTGTAACGCGGTTTTGGAGCAGTTCTATTCTTAATCTAATGGAGGTTTTTAGGGACTATTGTCCTTAGTCAAACAGGAAATTTTCATGACCAATTTTGTTGTCCATATTCAAGTGGGGAGTTTTAACTTAAGTTATCCAATTTTTTAGGAGAGAATGGTGAATATGTGTTATGCTATTTTTGCTCTTCTACCCGATTGTTAATTATGAAATTTTCGAAATAACGCCTGCAAGGCCGGAGCATCAGCAACTTTCATAAGATTTCACCCTCTTCCCCAAATCAAGGAACTGTGTTTATGCTCCTGTCAATTTTGCAGGCATCCAAGTACAGTGAAACCTGTATAAATTGAGCACTTGCGGTGCATCACTTTTAGGAGTCAACTTGTAGAGAGTGAATGGCTAGATCCGTTCCTGACAAAATGGTCAACATACAAAGGTGGTCAACTTTACAGGTTTTACTGTGTCCATAGAGCAGTTCCTCTACCGTCACCAGTTGAGTCGTCGTACACAAGATTAATAAAAATGTCTGTTTCAATAAGCTTTTATTATTTCTCGCATTATATATATTTATATGTGTATATGTACAGTAAAACCTGTAAAGTTGACCACTTTTGTCAGGAACGGAATTAGCCATTCACCCTCGATAAATTCACCACTAAAGTGTTGTACCGTAAGTGGTCAACTTATGCAGGTTTCACTGTATATAATATATATAGTATATGTATATAAATATAATATATACATAAAGGATGGTTTTAAAGTCACCCTGTTTAGATCTACGTTGAGCGTACAGATCGTTTTTATACAGTGAAACCTGTATACGTTGAATACTTGCGGTGCAGCACTTAGTGGTCAACTTAGACAGGTGGTCAACTTTACAGGTTTTACTGTAGCAGCATGTCATTTAAACTGTATAGAATATAGATTATATCAACTATGGGGAAAAGAAGTCGGACTAAGAAAAATTAGTTCAAACTCTTACTACCAGGTGTAAAGAGAGAGCATGAAGAACAAAAAATTATTTTAATTTATCACAAAATGTTTTCACTGTGCATTCCATTTCTAACTTTTAGAAACACAGTGTATTTATGCATGCATGCATGTATGGTGGGAAGATTTTGAAGTGAAGGGCCTACAAGAAGCCTTCACCTGAAGATAAAAATATGAACCCTTGTTTTCTAATTAGATTTCTTTTCTCTATAGTCTATATAACGTATATATTATAAAGTTCAAACGACATGAGACAATATGAACGAGCTCAACATAGGTCTAAATAAGGTAACTTTAATTATAACCACCCAATATGTATTATATATGTGTATGTTTTTATTTACATTTTTGATGGCGCAAAAGCATTTAACACTAGATTGACCAGACCAGTCATTTTGACTGCTTCCAAGTTTCAATTTTGCATAAGTTGTTACTAATTATAGTGCAACTTTCAATTGCATTGGCTTTTCCTCATGCACGGTAAGTAGGACAAGTTAATGGGACTGAAAGTTTTATTGTAATTATTAGCAACTTGGTGTACAATGAAAGTTCAGAAATGGTTCAAGACCGTCCCGTCAATCTAGTGTTAAGGAGGGGGACAAAAACATTAACTTAAAACAGAACTCTGTTTCATTTTGAGAAAAATAAACGTTCAAAAATAAAGATATATGCATTAAAACTGAATACTTGAAGTAAATCCACATAATAAAAATAAATATTTTGAAAGATTTATCATTGATCAATGTTTATAGTTTGTGGATGATGATTTACGTTATGAGAGCAGAAACTTGAGAATGAGGAGTATGCAGAAACGAAGGATGAAGTAATCAAATGATGGACGTAAACACTAAATTATGCTTCAAAACGGTAGTTGATACAGTTACTGCAGTGATAATGCAGGCATTCAACGCGAAAAATAGAGGAATGAGATAGAAATTTAAAGGGCAACAACAATACCTGCAGTCATGAAAACGACATGTCTTCTACGACGATGAAGACCATAAATGATAGAAGCAGCACAGAGGATAATCAACACAGATCCAATAGCAATCAAAATGATAGCAGCTTCTCCAAGTGTGTCTGAATTTGCCAGATGAGACGAAGAAGAAGGCTCTTCCAGCTGTACACCCATGACTGTTTTTTGTGTTAGCCCGTGTACGACTAACCTCCTGCCTTTCTTCCTGTTACGAGACTCGACTGACAGTTTCTTTTTCTTCAAAGAGGGACAGATGGGATGAAGCTGGATGCAAATCGTTTTAGTTTTGCGACTATCCTTTATAATACTGTGCTGCCATCTGTTAGCTGCGTAACACGAAATTCTAATCTATAAACAAGATTTTTAAAACATTGTCATACATTTTCGAAATACAGTGTGTAAGTTGACCGCTTGTGGAGCAGCACTTTAGTGGTCAACTTATAGAGGGTGGAATTTTTTTTTATTTTTTACACTATGCATTTATGCATTTGTAACTAATTAAAATATAGCTGTAGTTAGTAACTTTACTTTAAAATAGTAATCAGATTTTTTTTCACAATTATCTAAAATATCATTTGAGAAATTTAACCTGAATGACTTTAAAATGTATTCTATAAAAATCCCCTTAAATTAAAGTACTTAGTTAAAATAAAGATAAATATATCTCATTCTCATTAATTATATAAGTTACTTATTTGGAGGTAAATATTTTAAAAAATACATAATTTTTCAAAAAGAAGAAACTTATTAAAACAATTAAAAAGTGGTCATAGTAGTTTTCACATATGGTTAACTTACCAAGAGGTTGAGGCAAACTTTATATTGATGTTTCATCCATCCAAAAAAAATTCTGGTCTACATTATAGCCAGGGCCCGATTAAGACAGTTGAGGGCCCAAGGCACAACACTATTTCGGGGCCCCCTATGGTACGAAAAATGAAAAAAATATCTTTTAAGCGATATTTTCAGAAATCTTTCTTACAATTTGGGGGCCCAAGGCCCCTGCCTAGTTGACCTTTGCGGCAATCAGGCACTGAGTCAAGGCCGTAGCCAGAAATGTTTTTCGGGGGGCCCTGACTTTGAAACACTAGTGTAGGGAAAAGTTTCAGGGAAGAATATATGCTACATTGCGAACATTTTTGGAATTTCGGGGGGGGGGGGCGCCCCCCCCCCCCTCTGGATACGGCCTTGCACTGATTATAGCATGAAAAGTATCCTGGAGAAAATATCTTAGTTTTTTTATCTTTGCAAGAATAGATAAATAAATATAGTAATAATTAGGCGGTCAACTTACAAAGGGTTTTTAATAATACTCTCACCCAAATTTGGCGTACTAAGTGGTCAATATAGACAGGTGGTCAAATTAGGTAGTTAGGTTACAAAGATTTCTTTACAGTATATAATATAGTGCTAATCACGTTTCTGACAAAAGTGGTCGACTTAGACAGGTGGTCAGCTTACAAAGGTGGGCAACTTTACAGGTTTTACTGTATATTAGATTTGAAGCATTAAAGAACATTTTGTGCTGAAATACAGTTTTCAAAGTAATTTTTCATGTTGTTTTTGAGCCTATTAAGCTCTTCCAACGGGCACCCTCAGATGCGGACGTGGACACTCTACTTTGAGTAAATTACAGATTATTTCTGGAGCAAAAAATTAAAATTCGAGAACTAAATACTTAAATATCAGGAAGTCAAACTTTGAAGATTTTTATGTGAGTAGTGAAGTCATTTTAAACCTTACTTAACAACTTAACATAACTTAACAGTTTTATTTTTCATCATCTGTACAAAAATTTCTATGCTAAAAAAAATCAAGTTTCTTTTTTTGCTCTCTCTTTTTTAACTTTTTTCTTGCTATTGCCTTTTGCCTCATTCGGTTCCGGACTACTGACAAATTATGCACCGGTTAGAAAAATATTTTCATAGGGTAAAAGCTTGTACAATGCACAATATAAAAGCAAAAATTGCTAGTGTTTTTAATTTTCTCGGAATGGCTGGCGCCTGCGTCATTCGGAAAAGGAAACAAAAAAGAACACGAAGTAATAAATTTTCGAAAAATAGGTGTACTGATATTCTTACTGATTACTGTTTGGTTACTGATAAAGTTAGTTGTTGAAAAACACAGATTAATTGCATCTTTAAGCAAAAACACATTTTTAAGATACACTGTAAACAATTTTTGTATAAAGATAAAAAGGAAACTCGGTCTTTAAATTTACTTCGTCTTGGTAAATTTACTTCGTAAATTTACAGGAACACTCAGTAGCTTGTTTCAAGACTCAGTTCTGTAAAATTACTTCTTTCAAATCAAATAATCAAATTTCTTAACAGTTTCTGAATAAAATCCTTCTTTTCCCGCACTCTGTACCACTACAAAGAAAGATCTGCACACAAAAATGTCGAAAAAAAACCGACATTTTTTTTATTGGGCTTAAGTAGTAAAATAAATCTTTAAGAATGTTCCCTGAAAGTTACAGAAAAATTGAAGCAATATTTATTGATTTATCAATGATTTTATTACGGTGGGATTTGCTTTCTTTTCATTCCGAAACCGAAACTGTGCTGAATATAAGCCACATATTTATTTTTGAAAATAAAACAAGCGAGAAGAACCAATTTCACCGTGACTGTAACTGAAAAAAAATATTTCCTTACTTGAAATTTTGATTAAGATATTGCAAGCCGAAAATTTAAAATGCTGTTTTCTCCTCGCTTTCTTTTTTGCGCATTTCATCTCAATTAAAATGCAAAGGCTTTTTAAACTTGTATCTATAATGTGGATTTTGCCCCTCATGTGCCTGAAACTATGCATAACAAATTTACGCTTTACTTTTATGATAACTTAAGTACTTTTTTAATAAAAAAAATCTTTTTGTAGGTTTTTAATTTTTCGTTGTTTTTTCTGCGTTACTACAGTTTTCTTTTTTTTTTTCCTCAAAAAGTATTTGACTTATAAAACATTCAAAGTTTAAAAGTTTTGCTTCATGAGTAATGAATCAAGAAAAAAAATATGTGAGACTTTACGATAATTTTCGAATAAGAAGATGCATTTTTAAAAATTGCTAAATTTCGTTTTAAAAATTAAAATTTTCAAATTATATTAAAGAAATCCAGTTTATCTTAATATTAAATTTCTTTTGAAGTGATATAACATGACACGAGACAAAAATTGTAAATAAAAACACCATAGACCAAAAAAAAATGGTCTCACGATGCAGACTCCCCTTAAGTTACGTAAAACTTAACACTTGAAATCTGTGATCAGGGCCGGCGCTAGGCTGAGGCGGTGAGGCGCCGGCCTCAGGGCGCGCCGTTCTTAGGAGCGCATTGGCCATAAATATTGATTGAATCTTTATAAGTAAAAAACAATAGTTTTTATCTCAAAAATTTAAATAACATTTAAACTGTTTAGTTTTACAAATGGTGCATCAAAACTTCATCTAATTTCATTTTTGCATTAATATATATTACACAATTTTGATGAAATCAAGCACAGAAACACATCAGGAACATGTTAAGACGTTTTTGTTTCTATCTTTCCTTTTGTTGAAAGAATATTTTTTTACTGGGTTATTTCTTGTTTTGCACATTATCCTTTCTTCTCCACAGCGACAGGGTGTTTGCAGTTCCAGAAAGTGTCTTCTCTATTTTATGACGAGCTATTGCGTTTTCTCTTATGTTTTTTACTTTTCCTTATTCAGTCCATTCTGATCACCGATTGTTTTCAGCTTTTTGAAACTTAAAATATGTATAATTAAAGTTTATATCGATCATTTCTAACCTCTATTCCTTCATAATATATAGTAGGGGCGCCATTCGTTCTAGCTCCGGCCCTGTCTGTGACTACCAGTTTAAATATTGTAAACAAAAGAATTAAACACTTCAGTTATGTGACAAGCAGCTTAAAAATTGTCAAGAAAGGCATTTTATATTGTTGCGTGCAGCTATTTTCTGCTCTTTTAAACAGCGTAACCTTCAGCGGCCTCCGAACTCACTCCGGAGGCATCGTTGACCGAGCGGCCTAAGTACAGGGCTCACAGCAGCTGAACTCTCCTTCGAATTTGTGTGCCAGAAATAGTAATTCAATGTGCTCACAGATGACGACATTACTGCAAGACATTATCTGTCGCTATCAGTTTACAGAATGTTCTCAGTAATTTTCTTTTTCAAAGACTTTGTCATTTCTTGTTTTTGGTTCTCTAAATTTTACGTCCGGATGAATGATTTCCAATCGATTCTTATGTATTTTCGGACAAAACTTTTTTCGGTGTAGAATGTTTCAGGTAAAATTATGCTAAAGTGAAGATTAATTTAATTTAACAAAATTATTTTTAAATTTCAAAAATAATTTTGAAATTTAAATTGATGGACTTGGGGCTGTATCGGGAGAGCAGCCAGGACTCGATGTTTTAAATTCAGAATTTAAAATATTTATCTGGCTAGCTGTGGAGAAAGGTGCTACAAGAGTACAAAACCCTTTTCCCCCTTCACATCATCCTGATTTTTTATCCTATATTCTCTGTACAATATATATACAGGGTATAACAGTACAACGTTTTCAAACTTTGAGGGGTGATAGTAGACATGAAGACAAACATTATAAAATAGGAAACCATGGGGCGCAAACGTCTTCTGTAGGAGCTAGGGGACATTAAAGTTTAAGGTCCAAAATTTCAAACAATGATAAAAAACGGAAAAATCGGTCGATTCGTTTGCGGTTTTCGCTAAAATCATTCTTTATATCACGATTTTCTTCAAAAATTTTTTTAAGGTAACGTTCAAAAAGTGTCGATAGAGGGCGCTTTAGACTTTAGAGTAACGAACAACTACTTTTTACCGTTGTTTTTTGTATGGCGTTAAAATTATTCTAAAGTTTAGACTTTAACTTAAATTTTAAGCTCAAAATCGAAAACATTGGGATCGGGTAACTAGCGAAAATTGAACTGTGAACAGGGTTCGTGTCCTTCCTTTCTTGTGTTTTGTGTCGTCACTACCACGCCAGGAAAGCGTTTCCGTCCATGCTGTATGTCAATGTCATTTTGAAGAAAATAATTACCAAGGGAATGATTTACACGCAAACCGCAATAAAATGGATAAGTTTGTTCAATGCTTGTGGTAGTTTAAAATTCCCCACCCAACCTGTTCACAATTCAATTTTCGCTAAAACCCGATCCCAATGTTTTCGATTTTGGGCTTAAAATTTAAGTTAAAAGTCTAAACTGTAAAATAATTTCAACTCCATACAAAAAACAACGGTAAAAAGTAGAGTTGTTCGTTACTCTAAAGTCTAAAGCGCCCTCTATCGACCTTTTTTGAACGCTACCTTTAAAAAAATTTTTTGAAGAAAATCGTGATATAAAGAATGATTTTAGCGAAAACCGCAAACGAATCGACCCATTTTTCCGTTTTTTATCATTGTTTGAAATTTTGGACCTTAAACTTTAATGGCCCCTAGCTCCTGCAGAAGACGTTTGCTCCCCATGGTTTCCTATTTTATAATGTTTGTCTTCATGTCTACTATCACCCCTCAAATTTTGTAAACGTTGTATATATATATATATATAGAAGCTCGTACTGCCCAGGTCTGAGGATCGAGCCTGGCAGTGTCGGTGGATTTTCAAGATGCACAAAATCGTCTGCGCCCATGTCGTATGATTATGCGGCATGTTAAAGGTCCCTTGAGTAGACATTTGGCTTGGATGCTCTCGGCTAAATTAAATTCCTGGTGCAATTTCGCATCAACAGAGTTCGGGTGCTCAGCCTTTCAGGTGCAGAAACCGGGCGTAAAAAGTCTCATGCGGCGATGGTACCACACATTGTGGTGCCGCTGAAATAGATGGGGTGGATTACGGTTATCTGGGCGCGGCGATAACTCGCCGTTTCTGGCAACCCCCTTCCTTTTATGGTAACCCTAATTGGCAAGGAAAGGAAGATGCCAAACTTGGCGTCTTTGCCGATAACATTGCCAATCTTGCATCCGTCGCCAATTTCAACCCTTCCTTCGAATCTTGCTTTCCCTTTCATTCGCGTGGCCTTTGACCTACGATCGCGTTCGAAATTTCGGTTTCTGCTGCTTTCTTAATCGTAGTACGCTTTGTTTTAATTAATTAAATTTAAATTATTTGAATCAGATTATTAATTATTTTATTTATTAATTATTTTAAGTCAGAAGAGAAACCAAAAGACTTAAACTAATTACCAAATCACACCATGCCGAACTAAAACCTGAATGTTATTATTATTTTATAAAATATGATATTTTAATCGTAGTTTTATGCATATATTAAATATTAAACACCAAAATATAGTTGTATTTTAACTTTATGAGCCGATGTTAAAAGATCCGGGGAGATGTTAATCACATGCTTTAAACGCGTGTTTTCTTTCTTAATCGTAAGTACGCTTTGTTTTAATTAATTAATTAACTTTTAATTATTTGAATCAGATTATTAATTATTTAAAATCAGAAGAGAAACCAAAAGAACTTAAACTAATTACCAAATTAAACCATGCCGAACTAAAACCTGAATGTTATTATTATTTTATAAAATATATTTTAATTGTAGTTTTATGCATATATTAAATATTGGGTTAAAGATCCGGGGAGATGTTAATCACATGATTTTTTCCAAATGCTTTTAACGCGTGTTTTCTAATAGTTTCTAATTAAATAGATTTAGTTATTAATGTGTAAGTTTTATTTTTATTTATCAATATATTATTTATCATTATGTATTACTTTTGAAAGTGAAATATTTCACTGCATCACTATATAAATTTGTTTAATTCAAATAATTACTTTAACCGTTGTACAAATTGTTGCAATTCAGATGTCGAAAAAAGATAAAAAGGGTTTTGCTGGCCCCTCGGGGTCATGCCCTTCTGTGCCCACTTCCTCCGCTTCTGCAATCCACCCAAAATTGCAGGACTTTAGTTTTGTTGATTGGGGTGGTATTGTAGAGTCGGAGGAAACTGCTCGGCAGTTTTTTATCGAGATGGGTGTAGCTAGAGACGCTATAAGGAGAGACGCGACATATGCAGGGATAAAGAAATGCCGATTTTTAACCACCTCAGGGCTTGTTGGGGAACTTCTCGTAGACTTAACGCAGGAGAAACGAGAGGGGTTTACAAAAACGCGTATTTCACGGAAGCAAAGTTTTTCAGCAAAATTTCAGTGACATCTTCCAAAGAAGAAAAACATAGGCTTCAATTTCATACTATTTTTATGTGTCAAAAACGCATATTAGTTGTCTTAATTGATGTTTTACTGTTCGGAATCTCCCATCTTCTTCCAAACTTTAGATGGGAGAAAAAGAGAAGTTCCTTGGCGGTTTTTTGGCGGAAGTAGTTGGCGCTGTAGATAATTTATCGGAGAGAATGTCCAAACATTCTGGGGAATGATTTTTGAGGTTCTTTTCCTTTTAAAATTAACATGCGAACTGTGTTGAATTAACAGAAATCGTTATTATTAAACAATTTTTCATTCAACACTATTCGCAGTTTAAAGAATTCATAATTAAAAAAATACGACAGACATGATATGCATATCTATCACAATCGTTCTCATCCAGTTTAGTGAAGCATTATGTTCGTGTAAATGTGTGATATTATATAGACTATTATTAAAAGAGTTACTTATTAATTAAGCTAAGAGAAAGCCTACTTGTAAAATTGTCAAACATCGGCATCCAATCCAACATGCTTAAATGGTTTACTGGTTTCTTGAAAACTCGATTATGTAGAGTTCGGTACAACAATTGCTTTTCAAGATACAGAGCACTTAAGACTGGTTTACCGCAAGGTGCAGTCACTAGTTGTATACTCTTTAATATATATATAAATGACTTGGTTACTGAATTGAAAAAGATAGAAGGCATTCGGTGTCTGCTTTACGCTGATGACCTTGTTATCTGGACTACTTCTCCTAAGAACAAAGCAATCGAGAATATAGGGAGTATTTTGGAAAGGGCTTTGTTGGTAATCCAGGAATGGACTGATTTCAATAATATGAAGGTCAATCTTGATAAGACATTCGTAGTATCTTTTTCTCTCACGCACCAACCTTTCCACCCAAAGATTTATTACAAGGGTCGTCCGATACCACCATCTGAAAATTTTAAATATTTGGGTGTGGTCTTTGACAGAAAACTTACATGGAAATCTCACGCAGAGGACATTATACTACGCGCTCTAAAAAGACTAAATCTTTTTAAAATATTGGCTGGATCCAAATGGGGCTGCTCAAGAACTACGTTGAATTATACTTATAAAACGTATATATTACCCATTCTTGTCAACTGTTGTGAGCCATTGATTACTGGATCGGAGCAAGTTCTTAACCTCTTTGAGACTTTTCAAAATCAGGCTTTACGTTTGATTACGGGGGCTGTGAAGACACCACCCATTGACTGTATGCTGCTCAGCACAGACAACAGACCAGGCTTGGAGTCGATTACAAAGAAACGTAATCGATTACGATTACGATTACAAAGGGAGAAATTGAGAGATTATGATTACGATTACGATTGTAATCCTTTGCCAAAAAGTAATTACGATTACGGAAGCGATTACAGTCGTTGAAAAATGTAATCGATTACGATTATGACATCCGATTACGATTTTGATTACGATTAGATTAGCATAAAATTATCCGATATTATGCACACAACTCTCATTTTTACAATAGTGTCATAAATCAAAAAGTTATCTCTTCTTAAATCAAAAATTTAATTAAAAATCATAACTGAAATGATGATGAATGCAATTATAATGAAATAATTTCAACATCACAGTTCTGGAATTATGACGTCGTTGCAGAAAAGAAAATTTGTAATATATATATATATAATCAGGAAAGGCACATTCAGTATTTTTCGAATATTTAAAACTCATTTGAGGGATAACTACATTGATCGTATTTTGTATATAAGCAAAGACGATGCACTAAATGTATATATAATGCATAAGTGATTTACCTGGTTCATTGTTATTTTGTGTGCATACAATCAAAATTTAGTTGGCCGCAATTTCTGAAAATGTAGTATATTTCTCCATTGTATTTATTTTCTAGTTTAAATTGTGCAATATTTCACATAACACCAATTAGTTTACTGAAAATAATAATTTTGTATGATTCTTTATGAAATCACTTATAAGATGTGTATGAATTGCACGGGATAACAAAATATTCAGATAGTGTAAGAGATAAATAATCTTTTGAAAATAAATGCTGCATTTAAGAATAATTTCAAAAAATGTGAACATGAACGTTCAAATAACTCTTAGCAAAATTAGTAATCGTTAAAAAGTAATATGAAGAATAATTATAATACGAATGGCTATAATATTTTAAATAGATTTTTGTGGTGTTTTTTTTTTTTTAACATGCACGAGCATATAATGTTTTCCCATGTACTAACTGTTTTAATAAAAAAATAAAGTACAAGTAATTTTACAACACAAATTTAACGTACAAGATTAAACTGAGATACAAAATTCTGTTGAGGTAATTCTAAGAAGAAAAAAATTATTAACTTTTAAAAATAATTCCTAAATATTAATTCATGCATGTAAAAAAACAATTAGGAGAATGTCTGAACATAAATCACTTTTTCTTTTACATACCTATTAATTAAAAAGAATATTAGCATTAAAATATAAATAAATTTAAGATTTAAATGTATGTACTTTTTTAAATATTCGAAGAACATATTTAAAAAAATAATAATAATCACACGTACCAGGGTTAAGATTTCATGCATCTTAAGCATAGAGCATCATGTAACGCCAGCTCCTAAATTGATGAAGTGTAAATGTGCTATTCTTTAAAGAAAGGCGAAAACGCAAAAGGCATTTCGTATCTCTTTATGTGTGTAGGTGATAGTACTCTTTCCACTAGATTTTCAGGGGGCAGTCTGCTTCGATTATTGAACGGGACCCACGCGGAGAGAAGAAATGGGACACTCTCTTTTACTCGCGGCGATCCCGTCCAGACTCTCGCCTATTGCCCAACCGTTTGAATATACTTTGAAGGGGTAATTAAGGAAGCAAAATGACCGATGAATTTCAGGGCCTTGGTCCTTCTATAAACACCTTCCCCTCTCTTATCTACCCCGAAACCTTTGACTTGCGGACAGATTACCGCTCTTTTATCGAAACTGGACGACGCGAGGAGACCGGAGACCCCCCCCCCCCCCGTGAGAGCCCCAAGGCGATGCGAGTGACATATCCACTCTCTTTCTTCTCGGGCTCTCCAGCCATCCCCCGTGGAGAGTGGAGCCGCAATTAAGAATTCTGAGAGACCGCAACAGTAGGACAACAAGCGTCTCTAGCAGACTATTATATGGTCCTGCCATCAAGGCTCTGCGACCGCCCCACAGAACCTTTTATATTATGATCGCCCGTCGGTTACAGACCGCTTAGGATAGGACTTCAGTACACAGCTTCAATCCTTTTTCTTGTAATCTTATCTCTTTTATCCAATGGTAGAGCTAAAAATTTCAGCTTTCAGCAGGTCAAGATTACACGATTGCAGGACCAGCAGATTACGGATTTTTTCCTTAAGATTACGATTAAAATTACGGGAGAAAAAGGATTACGGGATTACACAATTTCGATTATGATTATGAGAATATGCCATCGTCAGATTACGATTACGATTACGATTTTGTCAAAATGTAATCGATTACAGCCGATTACGATTACGTAATCGCGATTACTCCAAGCCTGCAACAGACCTTTCAAGATGATCGGTTCAGGAAAGAGCCATTCTCCTTTGGGAGAGAATACTCAGAACTCCTGGGTGTCTGTCCCTGTGGAGGCATACTCTCCCCGTTTCTGAGAGAAATTTGAAAACACAAAATGGATTCCTGCAGGGAGTTGCTGAAATGGTATTTAAATTAGACTTGAATTTCGAAGTCGAACAATTTCCTCCTCCCATTAACCCCATTGACATTACGGGATTTTTTACCAGCCTTGAGCTTATCAAGGACGTCTCAAAAGCGGATACCAGTGAAGAAGTTTTGAGAGCACTAGCCCTCGAAACAATGGATTCCTTTTACCCCGAGAAGGACTGGTTGAGAGTATATACTGATGGCTCCAGAGTGAGCGGTTGTGTCGACGCCGGTGCTGGGGTTTACTGTGAACTTTTTTGCCTTTACGCTCCCATCGGTATCTACGGATCGGCTTTTGATGGTGAGATCGCGGCCATTCACCAGGCCCTGCTACAGCCACGGCTAGACTCTTTTTCAAAAGTTGTGTTGCTGACTGACTCAAGGGCAGCAATACAGGCAATCAATGCACCCAGTCACTATCGAACTTTAACTATTGATAATTGCCTAAATCTGCTCAACTGCCTTGACAGTAAAAATAAAAGAGTAGTTCTTCAATGGATTCCGGCCCACTGTGGAATCCAGGGAAACGAGGCGGCTGATTTCTTGGCAAAAAAAGGGGCCTCTGTTTTACAGACATCAAATCCCAGACTTCCTTAAAAATATTAAATGTCTAGTAAAGAACATCTTTAAGGACTCTTTCCTCGAGGAACTTAGACATCGTAATTCCAATAAACCGTGGTTAAACCAAATTCTAGATGTCCCTCAATGGCCTAGAATGAAATCTTATGCCATGTTTCGTCTTCTATCTGGCCATGACTGCCTAAACAAACATCTATATTGCATCAAGGTGGTCACTGAGCCTTTTTGCACCTTGTGTGACCTTCTCGAAGAGATGGACATGTCTCACCCGTTTCGTTGCCCCGCCCTTCCTCGTACATCAATCTGGGAGCGATACTGGACTGCTCGCTATTATTTATAGATTTATTGTTATCGTTTGATTTCCAATTGTCTATTAATGTGCCATTTGAAATAAAAAAAAATAATTAAGCTTTATTTAACCGTTCCAAATCTACTTGTATTTATAAAATATGTCAATACAAAAGGAATTTCTCATTGGAATTTTCACTCAGAACAGAAAATTATGTTAAATGGATGTGTATCCGTCCTGTTGTCTTAGACAGTTTTTTAGCAATCGCATCTTATTAAATTAATATATATTTTCTGGATATGAATAAATATCAATTATTCAACAAAGTACATCTGATTTTGATGTACAGTAACTATAGAAACACTAGGAAACTTTTGGATAGGTGGATTAACGTCATGTTTAATATTGAAAATTAATTCAGAGATAAGGACTTCACATCATTAGTTTAGTCAGTGTATTACTGAATCAAAATCAACTGAAAGTCAATTACTGAATAAAAAAACCAGCATCACTGTGACTTTCCTTATGCTCAATCTCATCGTTATCCAGCTTTTTAGATAATGTGAATTTGTTGATTGGATACTTGTCATTATATTTATCAGAATATCAATACCTTAATGTATACCACGATCACGAATGTCCCAGCCTTCTCTATTTTCAAAAGATTGAAATATGAACTTGGGGATCATTCATGAGTGATGTCACGCTTCGAGGAGGGAGGGGGGTTCGGGAAATTGTGAAAAAATGTGACAAGGGGAGGGGAGGGGGTAGCAAGAAGTGCGACATCATGCATTATGCAACATAGCGTGACGCGTGACAAATGGGGGAGGGGGGTCCGCTGAAGTGTGACATATTGTGACAAAGGGGGGAGGGGGTCAAATATATGGGAAAAAAGCGTGACGTCATTTATGAACGGCCCCTTGGATACAAATAATAAAAGCAAAAAACTGCAGTAAAATTCTGCAGTTAATTCAGTAAAATTCTAAAAATAATGTAAACAATATAATACAAATATAGCCTTGAACTTACATTCAATCTTTATGAAAAATCTTGAAACATTCTTAACGTATCTTATACATTTTAAAAATTCTCTTTATTATTTTGAATTTTTCCTTGCATTTTATTGGAAATCATATTTTTAAAACGAAGATCTTTAGTCACCCGAAAAAATAATGTATAAATAAATAACTAAATAATAATAATAAAACAAAACAATAGAGGTAGTAATAAAGAAATTAACTTTTATACATAATGCTGGATATAATAGGTCTTTCATAGTACTGAAATACAAACTTAATACATATTACGATGTTTAAAACTACTTGTAGTTTTTAAATGTTATATCCATCAAGTGCATGCTGAGATCGAAATATTTTTTTATAATTCGTAAAATTTCCTTTAAAAGTATACTTTTTAAGGATGTGTACTTACAAAATTCATTTCAAAATATGTTTCTTATTCATGGTGTATTTTGTCCTACGATTCTGAGAAACATAAAAACTTTAAACTTGATAATGAAACGAATAATATAATGTACCTCATATTGCACAATAACCCAAAAACTCCAATTCAAAACATATGTATATTTTATTTGTTTCAGGGCTCGAAAAATCTTTAAAATTGTACATGAAGGTCCCGAACCCTCCCCTTCCTACGCCACTGATATATATATATGTACATATAGGAAACATACATATAGGAAAAAAAAATGTACATTTAAAAAAATAATTGTAAGTATATAAAATCAAAAAACTTAATGGGGACTATAAATATAGCTGTCTATCTAACTATGTATTACATCTATATATTTAGTGCAAAGAAGAAACGTTATTTCATTTTTCACTAGCAATATACATTTTATAGGGTAGAAATAATTTTTATAGTACGCATAGTTTGCGAGCATGTAAGAACAAAAATAATCGAGTAAAAAAAAAAAAGGTCTAAAAAGGCGATTAAACTTTAAACGCTGAGTCCTGGCTCCTGTCCAGTAACCTTTTGTTACCAGAGGGGATAATTAGCTTAATGGCAGGGAACCCCGGAAGAACGACTCCCCCATGCTCGAAAGGCAATTCCTTCACCCCCTCGAGTAAAAACTGGCCCAATGTCATCTCTTTCCTTATAGCGTCTTTAGGTGTAGCCCCCGACCCGACTGAATGTCCGTCCTGTGCCTGCGGCAGACGAATGACGGCGCGTAAGGATTCTGCCGTCAAACTTGGTTTTAGATATGTGTGCGGAAAGTGCCAAATTAAGGTATTAGTTGATTTTTTAATTCTTGTCAACGAAAAATAATTTTGTTCAATAGTTTCCCGTTGCAACTTTTGATATATACTTTTTTAGATCAATCCAGAGAGTAATACCTTCTTTGAGAAGCTCCGGGTTTCTTTCCGGGAGGTCTTTTTGATGGTGGCGTGTTTCGTGATGAAGCTCCCCATGATGACGGTTCAAAAGCATTTGTGTGCTTATAGACGCAAAATAGGTGTTAAGCACCCAAATATGTCTAATGAAACAATAGTGATTTTCTACAGTTACCTGAGGGAGATCGCGGAAGTCTTCGCTTCCCACCATTCTGGCCTTTTGGGGGGACCCGGTAAGACCATCTTAATGGATGAGACATTTTTAACAACCAGGAAGTATGGGCGAGGCCGAGAAACTGCTCCAATGACGTACACAGTATTTGGGACAAGGGCGTAACCAGGGGGGGGGGTTTGGGGGTTCAACCCCCCCCCCCCCATTGGGTATTTAGTTATTTATTCATTTTTTCCCCTCAACTTGGTGGAAATCATGTCACGTCAATCGGGTTGTCGGCTTGGAAAAACCTTCTTTTTTTTACTTCGTGTGAACAACATAGGCGACAAGATGTGGAATTCCCCTCATCCCTTTCCTCGGGCAAAATCGTGGAGATGGACGTTGAAGGACAAGACCCTCGGGGCCCGGAGCACGGTACACCGCTAGTTCATATTCGTTGAGAAACTGAAATTAAAACGGAGAGTCACGCGATAAGGGGGGATGCATCTGTCAATCGTCTTAGACCAATCGTCATTTACGGGTGTCAATCGTCTGCACTTGTTGTAGCCAACGGAATTGGTGGAGGGGTTGCTATTGCTTTCGGCAACTAAGCTTCCGAGAAAACCGAGGGATGTGAGCTTGTAGGGGAGGGGGGGGGGGGGTTAAGACGCAACGGGATAGTCTTTTGTATCTATAGCCTTGAAAGAAAATCACAAAATAGTTACAGATGTGCAATGTCTTTTCTTTTTTACCAATGTACTTTGAGATTCATGTGCTTCAGTTTCTGCAGTTCAAAAATTCAGATTCATGCATCACTCATTTAGTATCAAAATGCGTAGCATTTTCCTTCCCTAACTAACCTTTTCAGTTTAATAACAGTAATATTAAAGGATTATAAACATAATTTTAAGTGATTTCTGCTGACTTAGATTATCAATATTCCTACAAAATCCCAATTAACGTACAATATGAAAGTACTTAATATATATATATTATATATTTCTAATGATATTTTTATAGTATCACGCAAATCTATTTTCACTCGAGAAAGCATTTTAGAATGTTTGTTATGTTCTAGGTAGTTTTTATGCAATTTTTTCATCAAAATATATTTTTAAAACATTTTTTCGTCAGTATTGGGAAGATTAAAAATTAAGGACAGATTTGTCTTTCTTCTTTTTCTTAGCTTTTTTTTTTCTTTTCGTTTCTTTCTTCCTTTTTTTCAAATAAAAACGCTAGTATTTAAAAATCTTGATAGTCAAAAATTAAATAAATAAATAAACAACTAAAACCAAGTAAATAAGGAAATGCATAATTAATTTTCCCTGATCAAGACTTTAGATGTAATGATCTACTTTCAATCAATGGAAAAAAATTAGCTCCGTGAAATCAGGATTCAATGCGAAATAAATTACGATGAAATAAGAGAGAGAATGAAAGAAAAATGAAAAAGAAAGTCGAGGGTATTATGCACAAATCAAGCAAAGGATTGTTCGAGCTAAAAATTAAAAAAAAAACAAGAAGTTCCGTCTAGAACTATACGAGCCTACTTTCCCGTATACACCAAATTCAAATTTATAATCTAGCTATCTCTTTCTCTCTCTTTCTTATTTATCTTTAGTTCTAATTATTGAAAATATACCTTTTTCAACGGATAATACATATTCATTCACTCACTCATTCATTCTTTCATTTATTCAGCCATGCATTTATTCATTCATTCGTTACCTCATGCAAGTGTTTATTCATTCATTTACGCATTCATGTATTTATTCACTCATTTATTTATATTTTCCTTTATTCAATAATTTATTCATTCATTCTTTTCCTCATTCATTTATTCATTGATTTATTCTTTCACTCTTTCATTTATTCATTCATTCATTATTTCACTCATTGAGTCACTGAGAAATATCCTTGAAAATCCCGATCAAAAAATTTCATAGCAAAATAGGCTCGTAAGTTCTGGATAAACTTTCTATTTCTACATGTTCTACGTTATAAGAGCTTTCCGATAAAGTTTGTTCCAAGCAAATCGGTCTGTTAGATCAGGATTTATATAGGGTTGAAATTTCCCCGTAAGCTCTGTGTTAATTTTTTGAACTGTTCAAAAAGGAACAAAAACTGTTCAAATCAATATTTCACGCCGAGAACTCCTTTCAATAAGCTTGCAATAGGAACTTGGCTCTTGTGCCCAGAGTTTACAGAATTTGCTTCAATTTTGTCCATAGGCGCTAATGTTAAAATTTTTTGAACTGTTCAAAATTGAACAAAAAAATGTTCAAATCAAAAAGTAAAATATAGAAAGGAGATGTCCTCGCCGAGATCTTTCGAATGCAAAAAGAATTTTTTGAATCGGACAATTCGTTCAAAAGTTATTAGGGGGGGACAGACCGACAGACAGACAGACAGACCGACAGACACACTTTTCCCCATCTCAATACCCTACTTTCAAATTTTTTATTTTTCAATCTTTATTTAATTACTTCACTTATTTTTGACTTCTTGATTTTTAACGATATTTTCACGATACATTAAGCCTTCTTTCATGCTTTATTATTATTTTTTTTTACTTTTACGGGAAAGTAGGCTAAGAATGGATATCCGGGTTAAATTAACCACTTTGCATTTGCCCGTGTCTGACACGGGCGAGAGCTACCGACAAATTTGCACATGCCCGTGTCTCACACGGGCAATCTTTTATCTTGCGTTATTTTATTTCTATTGCCCGTCTGAGATCCGCTTGCACTTTGTTTGTATGACATTTTTTTCTTAAACTTTCACCCCACCCCCGCTCTCTAGTCACCTCCTACAACTGAAATTGCCAAATACCCCCATTTGATACTATACCTATATATTCATTTTCTGTCAAAAAAAAAAAAAAAAAAAAACTCGATCAATTTTTACCAGTTTTTCCGGAAGAAAAAAAAAACTCGTGCTTCAAGGAGTTAAGGAATAAGCAGCAAGTCCTTACATCCCGAAGTATGAGTGAATTTTTTTCTCGAATTAACTTCGAGCAATTTTTGCCGCCAGTAAGAGGAAAATTTGAACCTAGAAACATATTTTTTTTTTCTCGAATGGACTTTTTAACACAAAATCTTGATAAGTACCTAAAAACTGAAAAACCGCAAAATATTAATAATAATAATATGAATAATAATAAAAGTAAATAAATATATAAATGAAAAAATAAGACAATAATATAATAATAATAAAATAGTAGTAATAAAGAAATAAAATGAATAAATTTGAAAACTGATTTTTCATCAGTAATGCTTTGGTACTAAGTATCAGTGGAGTGAGTACAACGAAATTAGGATCCGATTTTCTCAGGAAAGAAGAAATAAAGTCCTCCGTTTCCAAAGAATAGAAGAACAAAGCCCTATATGCTTCCGAAAATAATACATTTCAATGAAATGTTCCCGACTTCCAATAAATAAATCCGAGCCCTGAGCGGAATTTGATTTCTTTTCAGCAGTCAACCGCGAAAGCGAAAGTGTTCCGTCCCCCTTTTTGACCACAGTGAGGGGCCGGTGGCAACATTAGCGTACCCATTACGCCCTGTGCAGAAGGTAATTTATTTCAAAACTGCTATTTGATATTGGCGTTGACCTCTCCCAGCAACTGATAGAGTCCAGTTGCGTTCAATCCATTTTCTGATGATGGATTGAGGACTGAAGTGGGGATTTTCCGTGGGAAATGGACTCGAAGTTTCGGGTCAAAAGGACTCGCCGTAATCAAAATCGAAATTTAGAAATTGAATTTTCTTCTTCATGAATCTTTTGCTCTCTTCGAAGATTTTTTTCAATTACACTTTTTTTCTCCAATGGGTTTGTATAGAACGACATTAAGAGAGCCGAGCGATATTCCTCTGGTTCGGCTGCGCTTCCAGATGCATTGGCTATTGATGTCCATTATGTCCAGCGGAATGTCCACCAGATGACGCAATCACTCGCCTTTAAATAATTGAGCGGAAGCTTGGAGGGACACGAGCGAAAAAACGTTTCCATTAAGGGCTCCCTCGAGCGCTTGACTTTTACTGACCACTCTTCGTTTCAAAATATGTAGTTTAAGACGGCTAGCTAGGAAATACTTATTGTTCGGGCAATAAAAAAATCTTTTTCACATTTGAATTGCATTTTCTACTCTTTCTCCACCGCTTCCAATGCTTTTCATTTTAGTTTCATGTTCCATCCAATAAAAAAGGTTCTTTCTGGCTCTTACGGACTTCGCTGGCCAAAATAAAACTTTCAAAATTTAATTGGCATTGAATGATCTCGCGTAAAAAAATCGCTTTATGAAATACATGAGACTGGATATAATTTATAAAAAAAGAATTGCGGGAACTTCAGAATTTTTTTTTTTTTTTTTGCTTAAATAGTCTGAATTCCGTTAAATATGTAAATATTCTCATAAAATTGAAAAAAAAGAACAGAATTTGAGCTCCCGGTACAATTTAAGCCTTGAACTGTTATATGAAGTTGCTCATTGAAGATTGTGTCTTTTTTTTTTTTTCTAAATAAAGAAAACGTTTATAGTATTTTAATGTCTTTTTTTTTTTTTTTTGGTTAAATAATCGAATTATCTAGGTGTTAAAATTTGAGTATAAATAAAAGACGGCTGCAAATTCCTGTACTAAAACGTATTAATCATAATCGTAAAACCATCAGACGGGGAAAAATTCAGTAGATTTTTTTTTTAATGTTCTCATCTTTAACGGAATAGTGTTTCATTCTTTAGAAATAGACATTTTTTAAGGAAAAGCTACAGTAGAGATAAATTTTTTGCTAACGATCTCCAAATCTAAGTAATAAATTTGTGTTAGTAACAAAAGTTTTGTTTTGAATGGAATAACATTGTTAAAAAAAAGCTCTAAAACAAAGGTAAAAAGTGGAATGTTTGGTAAGACTGAAAATGTTTTCACCCTTACCATAAACTAAAATTATAAATTACAGAAACGTTATTTCACTTAAATAATATTAAAAAAAAATACTAAAAGCACCCACGCGCAGAAAAAAGAAAGAAAATAATAATAATAACTTGAAGAACAAAGTAACAAAAAAAAAATTCCACAAATTTAGTAACACAGCTGGAATAGAATGCGCAACTTACATATTTATCATAATGCGTGTACATTATTGTAATTTACTCACATTTAAAGATAGATAACACTGGGGAACAGTCATTTTGCGGCATTCTAGCTTAAAGTGAATTTTGACTTAGTGAATTTAAGACTAGTGTGCTGAATACTAGCAAGTTATTAGATTTGTTAAATTGGCTGTAAATTTTGATATAAAGACTATTAGCTATTTCACTGAAAAACCTAAATAAAAATACCACTATGTATTGAAAAAATATTTTTATTAAGATCCTTTATAAGAACGATATAAAAAAATATATATATGCTGTTCATCAAATAATTAAAACAAAAATTACAAAAAACTTTTTCTGTAAGCTTTTCTGTCATGGTTTTGCTCAGGACAATCCCTTAAGTCCAACAGTCGTCAACCATCATGTGGCGATCCCATCGACCCTTGGTATCTTTCTTCCATTATCTTGATGTCCTGGTGGAACCGTTCTCCTTGTTCCTCACTGTGATCAGCCAGATTATCCGGGAATCTGTCTAAATCGCTATGCAAAAGTCACCACATCTTCAAGTCGACCATACACTGTTAAAAATTTCCGTAAGAAAATAGTAAAATAACCATTTATTTGATTGTTATTTTACCATATTTAATTACAACAGTTGAATAACCATTAAAAAGATGGTACTTAAACCGCTGATTGGGAAAAAAATCGTTTATTCTCTGTTTATCCTAAAGAACGCTTAACTAACCGTAATTTTCAAGCGCTCAATAAGAATCGGGCGTCCATCTTGGTTGCGAAACCTTACTGGTCGTACGTTGTTGTTAAAATATGAATAAAGATTTATCAGCTCAAATCTGCATGTGTATATAAAAAAAGCGGCTTAAGCAGTATTTACTAAATAGAAAGACATACACACGTAAATCAAAAATTGGAGACATCGGATTTCCGAACTGTTTGAGAATGAGCGAACCCATAATTTGAGCTGCTGAAGCTTGTTTGTATTTTAATTTTTGTAGCAAATAAAATGATTTTCGCCAATATACAATAAACTTAGACCAAAGATGGCTTTGGATCCAATCAAAAACTGAAATCTCAATTTTAAGGCAGTTTTCCTGTTGAAAGGAAAGATTTATTGATAAATAAACGACCGCTTTGTGTGGTGCAGATGGCCGAATGGTTAGAGAGCAAGGTTGGTATACCAGAACAACCGGGTTCGATTCCGGCAAGCTTCGTTTACGGTTTCTACGCCTCGAAGATTCTACGCCTCGAAATGGTTCAAAAGCGGTAAAAATTTTGTTTTGAAACCATTTTTAAATGGTTATAAAACCGTAAACTTTTGTATTTATTGCTTTTTAACCAAGCTGATTGGAAATGGTTAGGTCCCGTAAAGATAGAAAAGTTTTCCAAACCGTAAATTTAACGGTGAATTAGATGGACAGACTGCTGCCGGTCATTTAAGCGTAATTTCATGATGAAATTTCTAACAGTGTACTGACCACTGATGTATTGCGTACGAAATCTTTTCTAAAACAATTTTAATATTTTGGTATTCCTCTTTCAGCTTGGTAGTATGACCGATTGGAACTGAAGTGAATTTATTTCCATTGTGCAGCTATACACATTTCAGACTTCTTTTTGAACTATCTATAAAAAGCCTCCAATGTTCAGGCTTATATTCGGGAAGGCCCATACAATTTAAGAGTCCAGAAACATTGTTGCAAAATACAAGCTTATCTTCTTCGATAAAGTAAGGAAGAAGGTCTTGCTCTCTGGTTCTAAAGGATGTAATGCTAACACCAGGTTGAAGACAGTGTTTTTCTTTTAATCTCGAATCAAGAATTGCGGACTATTTCTTTGATAAATTCAAATCTCGAACCAAGTCATTGAGACCCTCTTGAGACAATCCTTGCTTTGTAGAACTACTTTCTTCGAACTCGCTTTCACTGCTGCTCATCTGATTGTCTGATCCCTCTAACATTTCAACATCATCACTGTTTGCAGTAGATGGTCCTGAAAACACTGGAATTGGCAAATCATCACTTTGCAATACTGAGGTTTAGCCGATTCCACATTAGGATAAACCCAAGTACGTTTTTTATACCGGTTGATACCTTGTACATTCACTACACAAAAGTAAGTCATTTAAGTGATTAGTAGGCTCAGGCCATATCATCGGCACTTCAAATTTCAGCCCTTTACAGCTTCCTTGACTCCAGTATCGCAAAGATTCTACACAAGTCTTACAGACGATATATTTATTCTTTTGTACAAGCTTTCTCCCAAAGTATGCTTCGAAGTTTTTCATCACAAACTCCGTGATCTTTCTTCTTTGCTTTTGTAAACAAAATTTGCCGCAAATATAACAAAAACTGTTGGAGTTGTTAACACAACGTTTTCGTTACAAACTCATATTTTTCAAGACAAAAAGCACTTTTAAACTTGCAATAAGACACGAACTGATACTTTCAAGGTCTAATGGCTAATATGTAAAGTTGTTGTACCTATATACGTGAATAGAAAAAAAACTTAGGGGTGGTAATCGAATTAATAGATATTTAGAAGGGTAGTTTAAATTTTGTTCATTGATTTCTTGTGTTTTATTTATATCTCATCTCAAGAACCAGAGTCAATCCAAAAAAAGTAAATGCATACTGTGTATGTCTAATGCAAGTGTTTACAAAAACCATTAACAAAATAAATGCCTCAGATTTTTTTACTTTTTTTGTTCCACAGTATAATGCATAAGGAGGAATGAAAAATAATTTCTAGTATTTTTAACCGACTTCACAAAGGAAGAGGTTATACATTCATAACGTATGTATGTCTTTGTTTTTTGTTTGTTTGTCCCCCCATAACTTCTCACCGAATGGACCGATTTTCATAATTCTTTTTTTAATCGATCGAGGGAGATTTCCCACAGGTCCCGTGCCTTTGTTTGTCTATATTCGATAATTAGAAAAAAGTTATTGGGAAAAAATGTAGTCATTTTTTTATTTTCATCCATAAATTCCGATTTGATGAACCGATTTTAATTATTTTTTTTTTTAATCGACAGAACTTAAATGTCGTGCATCGATTTGACCACAATTGTCCTTTAGAAAGAACATTATGAAAGAAAAATAAGTATTTTTCTTTCAGTATTTGAAAGGCTTGCTTTGATATTTCTTTGTTGAGTAAGTTATTGGATAATAAATATAAAACTCATTGTTAAAAAGAGTTTATTGCCATAGAGCAGTAATATTAAAAGCAATTATAATAAGAGTGTAAGCGAAGGCTTCTCTGAAACAAAAATGAAATTCATTCAGTCTGTTTTAAGACTGAAGTCTGTTCTGGACTTTTTAAAATTAATTTCAAAATGTAATTTATCATACAAATGATTATTTTTCATTTGTACAGTCACTCAAAGTGGGTGTGCCATTTGATATGTTTTCCCTATTCATTTTAAAAATAGTATATTCATTTAAAAAACGTATTTACACTAAAAAGAATTAAATAAAAACATTTTTGGAAAAAAAAAAAAATTAGAACTAACTTCAAATTGAAAATTTTGCTAAAAAGTGAAAAATAAATTAAATATTTAAACAACATCAGTACGACTTTTAATCGTAATTTTTGAAGTCGGTGCAAAATTATGATAGATTAAGTCTTTTGTAATTAGGAATCAATTGCAAATACAAAAGGCCTAGAGTTTTCAACAGTTTCAATGTAAAGTAACACATGGTGTAATGATGAATAAACTGTCATAATTTTGCGCCGGCATCAAAAATTATGTTTAAAAGTCGCATTGATGCTGTTTAAATAATTAATTTACTTTTCACTTTCAGCTCAATTTTCAATTTGAAGTCAGTTTTATTTTTTCCAAAACTTTTTCTTTATAATCAGTAGACTGCCGAGTATCCAGCCTAATGTAGCGGAAGAGCTGGCTGGATAACCGAAAAACCAGATAATCTATTTATATATTATCTCTCTAGCCTGTTTTTCTGTCGGTCAGCGAGATCTTTCTTATTCCTTTATCAAATTCCATGATTTACCTCATTTTAAAGCTTATCGTCCCGGCTAATGACGAAAAATAAGACCCACGTTCTAAAAATTTACCGCTTCTGTTAAATTTGAGGCTTAAAAGAGGCCCTTTAATGGATGGCAAATTGGTGTTGTGTACGATAGCGCCATCTGTTATTAAGGAAGAAAATAAGAAACTCTTCTGTTTTTATTGTGTGGAAAATTGGACAGTTTTAGCTGCGTCTGTGTGTTAAACATATTCAATTGTTAGGCTCTACTCATACATTTGTATTATGAATGTGTAGAGCCTAACCAACCAACAGTTGCTATATTTTAAGTAAGGGAACTGTTTAGTTATTGCACTTTAATTCTATGTATACTAATAATAAAAATAATTATCATTATTATTGAAATTTTTTTATTATTTTGCATATCTAAATACTAATAGGGGGGCAAAAAATTGTAACAGCTATTTGTACTGAAGTGTTCAATTACATGTCTTCTTTTGTACCAACACCCGTTTACTTTTTTCTATTCTTCTTCATAATGTCCTTTCTCCCAACTTAGTGCGGAATTCCGCACGAGTCAATTAGTTCTGTAAATTCAATTTTTGCCTTACCAATACCCAGAACACAATTTTTATACCGAAACCTACTGTTATAATTAAGACGTACAGTGAAACCTGTGTAAGTTGACCACTTGCGGTGCAGCACTTTAGTGGTCAACTTGACAGGTTTTACTGTATTTTCTAACTTCTTATTTATTACAAAGCCTCCATTTATCTGAAGCCACGTAGAGAATGTGATCGCGACCGATGTACTAGGCCAGATAGCACGGAAAATATATAACTAGACCGGAAAAGAAAACAAAGTCGGATAGGATGGAGGCCGGATCAAATGAGCCGGATACTCGGGAGTCTACTGTACTAATTAGCGAGAAGATTCCATACTGTATTTCGCTTCAAAGCCAAATCCAAACGTAAGGAAGTTAAGATAAACAAGTAAATGAAATCTTACTTTCAAAACTGTCCCTTTTTGTTTTTTATTCTTTTAAAAACTATTTTGGTTTTGTGAATAATTCTGTAAGATACCCGCATTGAAAGGCTTCCCCCCCCCCCCACCTTAAAGTAATAGATTTGAAAAAAAAAAAGCTTTCAAAATGTAAACAGAACAAACAACTCATGCAATGATAGGGCAAAAAAAATGTACTGAAGGGGAATATTATTCTCTTCGTAGGGCTGTGAGACGCGTCACTAGCGAAACCAATGACGAAAATGACCAATCGAAAATCTCTTCCACGTGCCGATAAACCTTTGAGCTCTTCAGCAAAAATCAATAAATTAATAAAAGCGATTTTTTTTTTTGTATTTTTTTTAAAATCAGGGTGGGAGTTATTAACCGAAAAATGTTTCAGAAAGATAACAAAATTAGAATATTGGATACAAAGATTTTATTTTATTTTTCTAGTTTATCGGTAAAAAGTGGTATTTCTTTGAAAATTTCCCAAAATTCGGTTAAGTATACCTCTGATGCTCCAAATAAAAGTAAAAATGGTAACAGTTTCTTTTGGTATGATGTTGCACTGATTTCTTTAGACTGCCATATTCAATGCTACCGGCAAATGAAATTCAGCCAAAAACTCGCCCCCAAATGTTTAATAAAACTATTATCCTTAAAATTTTGACCTTGAGGTGCACTGTTTTGCTTTCCAGACTATATGTTTAATAAATATTAAAGTCTTTAAACTATGATAGATTGGTCTGGTCATTGCATACACACACACGTGCTGTATTTATAATAAGTAGATATATTTATAGTTTAACTTTTTAAAAGAACCTTTAATAAAACTCAGATCTTCAAAGGAAAAATAATCCTTTATTACTCGTTTTGCAAGTTTTCTTTTTTTCATTATGCATTTATTTGTTTTAGTAAGGATATTTTTATTATTATTATTTATTATTATTATTACTATTTATTTCATATCAATGATCATATTACCGTGCATTTTTGATACTGCAACAAAAGCTTCCTTACTATAGTACAGGCTCGACTTGCAAGTTTTCATGCCGAGGGCACTTTCAGTTTTTCCTGTCCCCTTTGAATAGTGTTTACTTTACATACTTACATTTGTATATATATATATATATATGTGTGTGTGTGTACGTCTGCGCTGTGTGCGTGTGTGTGTGTGTGTACGCTGGGGTGTGGTGTGGTTGCGTTGTGTGTTTGTGTGTTCACTACGGTCAATCATCATCATCATCATCACTTATATTTGTGTCGGGTCCTCAGGCCCCGGAGGGGCCTTTTCCCCAGGTTCAATGTGAGCGTGCTTCAGAGGGAGATAAGTCTTAGTTGCCCGAAGGCTAACGTCACGTCCTCGAAGGGCAAAAGGGGTGTCCGCTTCACAGACGGAAAATTAAAGTCCAGGTTAGATTTCACAATACAACAAGTAGATAATTTGATTAAGATTTTATATGTATAGTTTTGATATTCTAAGCATTTTTTTTAACATAAAACGTAAAGTTAATATAAGGGGTTGCCTGCCGTCTAGGGGAGGCCAATGTTGTGTCCTTCCAAGTTGGCATTTAGGTTCTTAACGATAGCTTGTAAGTCTTGTAAGTATGAGGGAAGCAATAGTCAGGGGCAGAGAGGCTTGGGCCGCGACTTCGTTTTTAGGTGTTACTGCGGTGGCTTCTTTAGAGAGCGCGTTAGCGTACGTTAACTGATTTTTGGTTTTAATACGTTGCATAATTCCTTCTTCCTTCGTTTTTGGGGTAGGCCGCTTTGGACAAACGGTGTTACTTGCTACGTGATCCCTTTTGCAGTTTGTACAAGTGGGTTTTTCTTCTTTTGGCCTAGTGCAATCTCTGGTCCAATGATTTCCGGCACAGATAAGACATACATAGTCAAGTGTGCAATGGTGGGAACTGTGCCCAAACTGTTGGTACCTAAAACATTGGGAGATTCTTTGAGTTTGTCGTAAGTGCTCAACTTTTACTTTAAAGTACGAGATAGTTGTTATTGTCGTGATCGTTAAATGAATATTGAATAGTAACGTAATATTTGAAATGAAAAAAAAATGCCTTTACTTAATAACAGCAATAGTTGATCTTTTAAATGTCAATCAAAAATGCCCTTAAACCCTTTGTGACACGCATATTTAAAATAATTTTTAATCTTTTAAAAAATGCCGTGGAATAAGTCAGATGGACACCTGGAAGTATATTTTTTGTTTTTTAAAAAAAATCTGCTTTTATTTTTTATGGGAGAAGGTGGGATACCATATGTCCCACTATGCAACTAGAGGATGTCTTAGATCATATTCATGCATTACTGAAACATTAAAATTTATGTTGAAAGCATTAATGAAATGAAGTATAAATTATGAAATATCATTAATAAAAACATTAAAATGTACTTTCTATTATATCTTTAATTTTTTTTTAAATTTTAAGAAGGTATATAATAGGTTTAGAAAGGAAGCAATATATTGTAGTCTTAGATTTTAATTTTTATTAATAATTTTTTTTTAAACATGCATATTTATTTACTAAATACAATTATAAATGGATACTTGATTTCAAAAGTACATGCGTAAGAATTGTAAAAAAAAAAAAAAAAACGTTATTTTTCATGAAATTTCGAAAAACATGTTGGTTCATTCTTCTGTAAGCACAGTGGCACTTCACATGTTTCGCACATCCAAAATGTTCGTCGTTCTTCTTTAGATGTTCTGCAATATGCACATCTTCTTCTGCTCATTCTCTTTGGTGTGTGGCTTACATTTTTCAGTCTCTTTTCCGGATGCACAAACGGTTTTTTATTTTTTATTTCATCTGGGGATTTAAGTTTCCTTTTCCCCTCTTTCTTCCCTGCAAGAGCTATTAGTCCTTCAATAACAGAGAGACGAAAATCTTTCATAGTTTTTACATCATGATTGGGTTCCTGAACAAACTTAAATATAATGAATGCATTTACTATGCTTTCATCCAAAAAGTAAAAAAAAATCCGGTGCCACCATTTTTTACTTTTGCGGTCTCATATACAGTCATTTCATACAGTCCTTTCAATTGATCAAATAAGTCAACGTATCTCATATTTTTATTATATGAAATAATGCTGTTTTGGCAGGGTACTTGTTTTGCAACTCCACTCCGTTCCTTTCTGCTAACTTCATTCATTTCAGTTGCCTGTTCCAGGCAAGACAGGATATGAACGGGTCTTTTATCCTTCCATTTTATGCAATAAATTGAATCATCACTTACTGAAAAGTCCATATCTCCTCTAGACATTAGTTTGTTTGCTTTTAAATTTTTGGGGAGATTCTTCCGCGTCATGTTTACGGTGCCACATGCATACACTTTTTGCATCTTTAAAAGTCGAAACAAATTATAACTGCTAAAGTAATTGTCCATAAAAACTCTGTGGTTCTTGCCATACAGCGACTGAGTCAGCGTTTTCACTACTCTCACCCAGATTTTTTTCTACAGAGTCACCCAGCTTGCCAGTATAAATTTCAAACTGGCAGGCAAATCCGGTGGCATCACACCGCATCCATACTTTATAACCTCGCTTGATAGGTTTCTTTGGCATATATTGTTTTAGGCTGCTTCTACCTTTAAATCGAATCATAGATTCATCAATTGCCTGTGTCTTGTTGGGATAAAAAATTGTCCTAAACCTTTCTGAGAGATGATTAAAAGAGGCCGTATTTTGTATAACTTTTCAAAATTTTCTTCCCCTCTTTTTGGTTGCAAACAGTTATCATTTAGATGAAAATTTCCCACACTCTCAGAAATAGAACGCTCATTTTTGACGATTCCTGAATCGTCAAGGCAAATTTCGTCATTTTCAACGATTCTTTCCTCAAGTGATCACGTGGCTTTTAACGAAACTCACTCTCTCAAAAATTTGACGAAATGTTTCATCCCTCAAAGAAAATGGCGATTTAGAAGCTTCGAACATCGCCGTGTATGTGATGCAAGCTCTTTGGTGGATGTTGATGCTGATGCTGGTGAGATCTGATCGAAAAAGTACTATGAGGTTAGTATTTTTAGAATTGTAAGGATCTGTGATTGTATACTTGTGATTTAATAACTATATATTATTGAATTAATATTTATCAACGTACTGTTAGGTCTAACTAAGTTTGCCGTAGCTTTACTATTTGGCCAAGTGGGGAAATGGGGAATCGTACTGTATAACGCGTAAAAATTTAAACAACAATAATAATTTTAAATTTCCCACTGCAATGTTTTAATAATTTTTTAAACCTTTAAAAATGCATATTTTGTTATTCAAATTAACAAAATTCAGTAAACTTGTTGAACCTTCAATCAATTTATATACAGTCAATCAGGGTAACTTTGCACCATGTTTTTTAGAATATTTGACTTCAAATGAAACTGTAGAACACACTCAGTGCTACTCTCCTGGCAAGGTTATGAAATAATTTTTCTTCTATTTATTTTAGTAAAAAAATTAGCAACACTGTACACTGCTAATTGTATAATTCATTAGTTCAAAAGTAACAGCTTGAGAGATATTTTGGAATGCTGATTAAAAGTTGTTGAAAACTTATTATTCTTTAAAAGTAAGTAACATTACACTAATTTACCAAGCATTTTATCTTCTAAATATAGTGAATTTTTTAGTATCTGTGATTCTTTATTCAGTAATATTTAGTAAGATATCAAACAATCAAGACATTGAAATTTTATTCCATTCACAGGGTCACTTTGAGCCGGCTCAAAGTTAGTCTTAGATTAGTTTACTGATTTTGGATGTATTCTACATACAAACTAAATGTTTATTTCTACTTTTTATGAATATAACAAATGTTTGCAAATAACATTATTAGAATATATTTAATGTATTTATCTAGTTTGATTATAAAAACATATGATTATATTGTAAAGAAGCATATACATAACTAGACATTCCATTAAATTTGAATAATAGGATTTGTGACACTGAAATGTACATTGAAAACATGTGAAAATATTCTGTTAGTATGTAGTGTGCATATGAACGAATGCTTGAGTGATATTTAAATTAATTGAAGAAAATATAATATAATATAATATAGGCACGTCCCAAAGTGCATACTATTACTTTTGTTTTCGTATAATTTTTGCTTACAAATTACTATCATTAAATTGCTGATTAGTATGTGTATGAATAAAAAAAGGATTTTTAAAGTGATATTTTTAAAAAATGTGTGAATTGATCATGGTATTAATTTTTTTAAGGTATCATTTTTAATTTTGATGACCACCAGTGATGATTTGACGTACGAACAAGAAGATGCCTTTACAATATTGTCTCCATAAGATATTACTCCAGCGGGTAATAGAAATTTTATGATCTCCAACTCTTAATTTGATTTTTTAAATGGTTGTTTTAATTAATATACTTGTATGGAAATATTAACTTAAATAATTGAAAATTGTTTTCTGCAACATTTTTTCCTGAATAAATTAAAAATGGGGATTTTTGTCCTAAATATTGATGTTTCCCTTCTTCTTTTTCATGTAACATTTCATGCAATATCATACATTATAAAAAACTTGTGATGCTAAAGAACAAAAATGGTGAGTTTTTAAGTATTTCTTTTTAAAAAATTCTGTTTCAATGTTGCATAAATATAATACTTTTATTAAAACAGTGTATTTCTTATAATTTTTCCCGGTGTGGTTCAAAGTTACCCTAAATGTCATGGTAATTTTAAACCATGATTCATTTTCGATGATTTTTGTAATTATTATTTCTTAGTTTTTAATAACTACACAATACTTTTTGAGTTGTTCTTTACGTTTATGCTAATAATAACAAAAACATTTTTAAAATATCAGTGAAACGAATAAAAATCGAGAATTCGTGGTGCAAAGTTGCCCTGATTGACTGTAGTGCATTTGCATAATTTATCTTAATTGTTTTTATGAAAAATTTTGTAAAATAGGTGATTATTCTTTGAATCTATCTTCTACCTTAATGAAAAAAATAAAAAATACTCCAAGTTTTGAATATCCAAGGATTTTCCCCCTAACTGTTCTGTCCCTATTATTTATCACTTGTTCAATTTTCTATTTATTTTGAAATGTTTCTTTTCTTATGCAGGTTGGTTCGTGAATTTTCGTGCAGTGCTTTATTATCTAAAAATATTGTTTCAAATGGGGCTGCATATGGAACTAACCATTTTGCAGACCTAGAGCATTACCCAGTGATCGGCATCCATTCTTTCAAGTAGCACCACTGTCGGCGGATGCCATCATTACTGTGAGAAGTTGGACCCTCTTTTTCCCCTAGATTGCGGCACCTGAGCTCTCATTGATGCTGATTGCACTAGGAATTTAATTTAGCAGAGAGTATCCAAGCCAAATGTCTACTCAAAGGATCTTTTACATGCCGTATGATCATACGACATGGGCGAAGACATTTATCTGCATCTTGGAAATCCACCGCCTTGGGCCAGGTTTGAACCTACGATCTTGGGTGTACGAGGCCTGCGCCTTACCACTACGCCATCCTGTCGACTATTATCTAAAAATGGATATTGTATCTTCAAAGCTAAAATAATGGGGATTTGAATCCCAAATTGAAAAAATTGTGTGTCAGTTTCAAAAAATAATATATCCAATAACTGCGAGTGAAATTAGCCTTTTGAAATTAGGTACTTCAGAGTGGATCATTATAAATTTTAACTATTGTATTTCATACTTTCAGTTTCTTATCTTATTTATATTTCTTAAGCATCGTTTGTTAATTGTTGCTAAAATTTTTATTTCTTGAGCATTGTTAATACTACCAGAAAAAGTACTACTACTAAAATTAGCACCATACCGAGTTGCACTTTAACCAAGTAACTGAATACCGTTTATCAATGCAGTATAACTCTTTCTGGTAGCATTAAAAATGCATAAATAATGCAATTTGTAGTTGAAATTCAATGTGTAATGTAATGTTGAAGGTTCATGTTTTCTAACTTTACCATATTTTGTTTACTTTTTGATATTACTTAACTTTATCATATTTTGTGATTAATTTTTATTTCTTAACTTTACCATATCTTGTACTCACTTCTAAATTTACCATATTTTCGCATTACTATTATTTGAAGTTAGCAATTGTCTAAAGCAGGGATGCACAACCTATGGCCCGCGACACCCCTCGAGTTGGCCCGCGAATACTTCTTAATACTTAGATATGTTCCCGAAAATTTTAATTGTTTATACCGATTATTATTTTTTATCCCGCATTGTAAGAACGAAAGCAAGAACGACCACGATAACGATGACACCATTACTCGCTAGATGAGGAATGCAATAAAATTATGAAAGGTATACTTGAAAAGGCATTTTTATACCGTAGAATACCGAATAAGTGCCCCCTGAATTTTGAGAAAATACGGGAGGGGCGCTTAAACGGTACAAGCGAAAAACATACCGATTATACGCCTGCACCCATCCGTGATTTATTGAAAGCAGTACCACAGTAAAGACTCATCTATCACTTGTTCGCACAACCAAAATTAAACTAAAAAGAAAGAAAAAAAAAAGGAAGGAAATTGGTGCGATCGCGCTGAATGTACACCTCCTTTCACATGTTTCCTCTGTAATAATAAATAAGTAGATTATAATTAGGGATCATTCATAGATGATTTGACGCTTCGAGGGGGATGGGGGTTCGTGAAATTGTGACAAAGTGTGATAAGGGGAGGTAGTAACAAGAAGTGTGACATCATGCATTATGCAACATAGCGTGACACGTGACAAAGGGGGAGGGGGGTCCTCTAAAGAGTGACATATTGTAAAAAGGGGGGAGGGGATTCAAATGTATTTAAAAAAGCGTGACTTCATTTATGAACGGCCCCTTATAAACAATAGCAAGAAAAGATAACATCAGCTGAAGCGCCCGAGGCAGGTGCAAAACATTTGTTTCGCTGATTCGTTCCAAAAATCCAAAAAAATAAAGTAATTCATTCCATTTTGTAGCTACAATATATAATCAATTTCATGCATCAGGTGGTGTTGTAAGTTATATTAAGATACAGTTTTATATAGGTGTGTATATCCCTTTTTTTCTTTGCAGTTTTATATAGGTGTTTATATCCCTTTTTTTCTTTTCTATTAAATGTGTCTTTAAAAAATCTTAATTCTTAAACTATAAAGAAACAGAAATTAAACAGGTTTTTAAATTGATATTTTATTGCATACAGGATTTTGAGAATGAAAATAATAAACATTTGTAGAGCTTATGTTATCTTACATGAAAGTATGTAACTTTGAAGTGATTAAGAAATACAGTAGCCCCTCGTCATATCGCGCTTGTCGGGAAACAGAAAAAGCACGATATATCCGAATGCGCGATATAACCGATGCCGTTAGAAATAAATCCAAAAGTACAAGTAAATTGAGTGTCAGAGTAAAAAATTTAGTTTAATCTTACATAATGACAACTTTCTTAACAATAATAGAACTAAACTGTTTTATTTGCTATTAAGAATCTGCCTCTTTTATTCCAATGGGCGTTAGGATCAATACAAAAAGAAATGTCAAGTAAAACATCAACTTTTTTGAGTAGAATCATTCTACAGGCATGCAAGGGGGGGGGGGGGGGCGGAGAATTGTTGCAGCTTTTAGCTGCAGCAAATTCAGAAGAAAATAAAACGATTGCTTTGTTTAATTAAGGAAAAGGGGCTATATTGAGAAATGCAATATTTTTACTTTCGAGAGCTGAAATTTTGGGAGACAAAGAAAAAGGGCGATATATCCGAAAGAGTGATTTAACGAGGCCCAATATAGCGAGGGGTTACTGTACTAAATTTTTAAAGTACTTTGGAAAGTAAAAGGGGTTCAATTATAAAAAGTATTTTAAAAATATTTCTTCTGCATAATTAACCTCGTAACGATAATAATATTCAAAATAATCTGCTTTAATTGTAATGTGTATAAAAGTTTTATTTATTTATTTTTAATCTATAAATCATGTCAAAATATGGGAAGAAAACCTCATATATATATTACATCCTTGTCCTATGGTAAAAGTTTCAGATGTGTAATTTATTTAATAGGGTTGGTATGTTTTGGAATATCAGTTAAATTTTTGTACATACAGTTATTTTTTAAAGAGTCCTGAGACCCTGAAGAATTTAGTTAATCATGAACATGCTTTCCCCTAATTTATGGCTTGAATTCCTTTCTTTTAAATTTCAAATGTGTTTTTTGTGCTCTATACATGTTTCTAGCATTTTACATGCTTATACCATAATTTCAGCTTTGCTGTAATGCTCCATATGGGCTAGAAAAATGTTTGCCAACGTAATAAATGTCAAATTTTATCATTATTTGCTGGTGTTTTTTTTTTCTTTTAAATATGAAGCTACATTTTATGAGGTTTCAAAACCTTTAAAAAGCAATTCTTCGTGTGACAAATTCATACATACATATAACCAAATCAATGAAACAAAGTTTTTTAAGTTAATTGAATAATTTTCTGAATGAATTAGTATACAGAACTTAGACAAATTGATAGTTCATTGCTTGCAGGGTTATGAGGGGAAAATAATAATAAAAAGCATTTTTAAATTGCTTTTATCTGTCAACAAAATGCTCAATTTGAAAGTAATGCTAACTTTTTAAATTTTTTGGAACGTAAAAATGTTAAAATGCAATTGTGTGAGAAATTTCTGTTACAATTAACTTAAAATAAAAGAAATTTAAACTTATATAATATGGCATGCTTGTACGATACAAAATTTTTTTAAAGTGCTTGTGTAAAAAGAATTAAAATTTCTGATGGTAAAATATTTTTCAATATGATTTTTTTTTGTTTAAGTCACCTTTAGAACATTTATTTAAAATGAATGGTACATATTTCAACAATTAATACCGCAACTCAAAAAATCGAAAATTTTCAGTATAATTATTTGAAGCCTTATACTTACTAGAAATATCAAATTGCCCTCTTAAAAAAATAAATTCAAGATTTTATTTAAGGTTCCATGACGTGCTCAAATAACAAAAACATACTTAAAAGTATTTTAATACAACGAAATTTATTATGATTCACGAATCTAAATGACGAAATATTTTCCTTTTTGATGAAATTGAAATAAAAAGTGACGAAATTTAAAAACTAGTTAATGCGGAATCGAAATGACGAAAATTTAGTCATTTTGACGAAATGTGTTTCATCAAATAGACCCGGCGAAACAAGCGAGTAAAATTTCGTCGTTTTTGACGAAATCTGTTTCATCAACTAAATGACGAAACAAGTGACTAAAATTCCGTTGTTTTTGACGAAACGTATATGACGAAATATTTTTTAGTTTTTGACGAAATTCATTTCGCCAAATGTATGACGAAACAAATTTCGTCAATTTGACGAAATGTTTAATCGGAGCATTTTTCACGAAGTCATTTCGTCAAATACGACGAAAGTTTCGTGAAATTTGAGCATGCGTTTCTGAGAGTGCAGTATCCAACTAAACCTGTTGACAGGCCGACTTTGAAAGGTCTCTTAATTTTTGAACCAGCTCCCAGATGAGAGGCCGTCACCTGGGATTGGCACCCCCAGAGGTATCGTTTCACTTGGAGGACATTAGAGCCACGACCTATTTAACGTGCACCAGCTCCCTTTAGCGTACACGGACACCACAGCAACCAGCCGCGAGAGGTTGTCACCCTCCCAAACACTGACCTCAGTCGATGTTGTTTCACTTTCGGTGTTCTGCAGGAACCGAGCTTCTACCGACTGGTCCACTGCGGGACTTACGAGATAGTTTCAATGTTATAAATTTCTTTGTTTTTTATCTTATCTTTTGGGAGGGAGAGTATAAATAGGGGCATTTTGTCCCTTTGTTTTCCCCTTGTCATTTGGATAATCTTATTACAAGAAAAACTTTTTTCTTCAATCTCGGTAATGATTTCATCGGAGTCGAACTCTATAGGGAGGCTCCTTATTACCACCTGAAGGTCTTTTTCTTGATAAAGCTGGCGGGTAAAGGATTTGAATTTGTGCTCGTCAGCGTAATTCTTAATTTTGCGATGGTAAAGGGGTTTTTAGTTTCACTACGGTCAATGTGAAATTGGTTATTATTAAAAACAACCTGCTATTAATAATAACCGGTTATTTTATAATGAAACTTTTTAAAAAGAATTTTAAATGATTTTATGCAAAAAATTTCCTGCCCCTTAGAAATTTCGTGTTGAGGGCAAGTGTGATAGTCAGGGCCTGGCGATAATAAGGCTATGACAGCGCTTTTGGAAAGAATGGGCAATGCCTCATAAACACGGAAAACCAGCGCTCTGACAAGCTGCAAAATAAAATTCGAAATGTTTCATGAATTTCGGCAGTTTCCTCCTTTGTTCGAAAGAGAGCATACTGAATATAAATGAATGGTGGCGCAACCACAAACAGCGATCATAGAAATGAAAACGAGATGAGCAGCGGAAAACGATGAGAAAGAAACTTTTTTTCCGGAAAAACTGGAATCTGATGAGGCAGAGAGTCGTCATTGAAAAGATGGAGATGAAGATCCGCGCTGTACAATATTAATGGTTGTAGCTGATGGTTTGTAGGAGAAATGCTAATGGGACGTAGTAGCAGCTGGACGCCACTCATTGTCAGAGGGATCGACGGCGGTATGAATCATTCAAGAGTGGAAGAAAAGGAGCCGAGTCCAGCAGCTGGGCCTTCCATCCCATTGGAATTAGATTCACCTTGCTGCAAAAACTCGCCGTCAAAAGATGACGTTTCGCTCCAATCCCTTCTTCAGTCGAGAGCTCTGGGAACATGTCTCGAAAAACGCTCGCTCTCAATCGAACAACTAATTGAACTACATGAAATTGCTCGTCAGCGATATTACACGAAAGTAACCACACCGTGAAACATTTTACGTTGCCAATTTGCTGGCTACAAAGGATGCTGCTTAATTTTACTACGTTTTTGTGCAACACCCTCAAAGGACAAAAATATAGAAAATTAAGCAGCATTTTTTGCATAGTCACTGGAACATGTCTCCAAAAATGCTCGCTCTCAATCGGACCACAAATTTAACTACATGAAATTGCTCGTCAGTAATATTACACGAAAGTAACCACAGTAGAAAATTGAAAAGGGCCAATTTGCGGGCTACAAAGGATGCTGCTTAATTTTACTATATTTTTGTGCAACATCCGCAAAGAAAAGCCAGAATAAAGGATCCGGCAAAGGAACCTTACTGTTTTCAAATTTAAATTACGCTCAGACGGAAAGGATTATATACATTTTTTTTTTAATTTCGAAGAACTTGTTTCAAATCAAATAAGCAAGTTTCTTCATCACAGGTTCTCAATAAAATTCTTGTTTTTACCCACTCTGTACAAGTACAGAGAACGTTCTTCTAAGTTACATAAAGCTGGACACTTGAGATCTGTGACTACCAGTTAAAAATTGTAAACAAATGCATAATCAGAAACTTCAGATCTATTGCTACCAGTTTAAAAATTGTAAGCAAATGCATTAGATATTCTTGGCTTACGGTTTATTTTCGATCCTCTGTTAGACATGCTCTCCTTGAGATAGTCGTTTTTTTGCTTTTCATTTACTTGTCTTGTATATAGAGGGGAAAAAATGAGAAAATCCCAAAAAAAAAAGTATAAATTTTTTTAAAAAATGCTTTAAAAAAAAATGTATTTTTATCGTCTTGTGTTTTTATGTATCTTACTATTCTAACTAGTCCGAGACGCTGACCCCCCCCCCCCCCACTCTCTGCCCTTCGGGGACGTGATGTAAGCCTTCGGGCGCAGTGATCTATCTCCTAACGACGTACGCTCACAAAGGAGATCTGGGTAAAAGGCCCCTCTAGGGCCTAACGGCCCATCAACAAATATAAGTGATGATGATGATGGTTTATTTCCGATCCGAGATTAGGAAGGATTGAGCCAGGAAGTTGTTGTGGTGTAGCAGTAGAAGATCCGGATCAAATAACAGCACAAATGGCGCCGATTGAAATTTTGACCTTCAAAGCTCCTACAAGGTCATCCTCTTCGGCACGTGCCGACAGAGTAGTGAGTTTGGAATTACAGCAACCTGTTGATGGAAGTGCAGTCAATATTCAATCACAGCGTTCAATATCTATTCCAATTCAATGTACATGAACTGAATCTAATAATAATACCACTATCCAAGAAATTGAAAAGCGAGCTGGTATCTTAGCTTCTGGTTGTGTCAAGTTTGTTTGGAATTTTTCGAAGACTGAGGCAGCTATTACCGAGTCAAGGCAGATGGCCTGCTCGTCAAATACCATCATGGTGAATCAAGAACTAAAGAGTTCAGAAGACGAAAACTACTTGCCTGAGAAGAACCAAGGAAAGAAGAAAAGGAAAAACGGAGTCAACGAAAGCAGTTTGGTGAGAAACCAATTCCTTGTTCTTTGTGAGAGTGAGGGACTCCACCCGTTTGAGAATGTTGAAAAGATAATTAATAACTCTAATGATGAAGAGGTCCTTGAGAAAATTATGAATCAATTATTTGAACTTGATTTTAAAATAGATGACTGGAAACTTTCCTCTGATGAGGACACTAAAAAGCATCTTGAGACTTTTCGTAAGCTACTTCGTAAAAGCAGACAGGTCAGAAATAAAAATTTATGTAAACTTACTTTAGACGCCCGAAAAAGAATTGAAAACACTAAGAAACGATTAGACGTTAAGAAAGAGAGGATGGCTAAGCAAGTTGCTGAGAATAGCGGATTACAAAATGCCATTGAAAATATGTCCATTCAATTCGATACTAGTTTAGAGAAAAGCAACGGAATATTTCCCCCCCCCCCCCCAAAAAAAAAAATCACTCCCAGGGAAAAAACAAAGATCCCCAACCAAAAGAGTCCTCGGAGGACCAAAAATAGTTTCGAAATTCTTGAGCTCAAAAACTTTGAAATGGACGATAGTGAACCCCCAACTTATGTATATGAAAACCCAACCGTTAATAAAAAACGCCCAGCAAAAGAAATTAAAAGCTCGCCCGAGAAAGAAAATAATAAAAAGTCCACCAGAAAGAAAGCCGGAGACCAATCTACCAGTGTAGATATAAACCTTTACTACCACTCCAAAGAAAAAAATAAAGCGCCCGCTATCACGTTCCTGGACATTACCGATCCACAGCCAATCCTGAAAGAATTAAGTGAACTGGTAGGCGTCAAAATTGTAAGTACTTACAAACAAAATAAAGAACTAATTGTTGAAACTAAAAACCCCCTTTACCATCGCAAAATTAAGAATTACGCTGACGAGCACAAATTCAAATCCTTTACCCGCCAGCTTCATCAAGAAAAAGAACTTCGGGTGGTAATAAGGGGACTCCTTATAGAGTTCGACCCCGATGAAATCATTACCGAGATTAAAGAAAAAGGCTTTTCTTGTATAATAAGATTACCCAAATGACAAGGGGAAAACTAAAAGACAAAATGCTCCCCTTTATACTCTCCCTCCCAAAAGATAAGATTACAAAGAAATTTATAACATTGAAACTACTTCGTACTTTAAAGTAAAAGTTGAGCACTTGCGAAAAACTCAAAGAATCTCCCAATGTTTTAGGTGCCAACGGTTTAGGCACAGTTCCCAATATTGCACTCTTGACTCTGTATGTCTTATCTGTGCCGGAAATCATTGGAGCAGAAATTGCACTAGGCCAAAAGAGGAAAAACTCACTTGTGCAAACTGCAAAGGGGATCACATAGCAAGTAGCACCGATTGTCCCAAGCGGCCTACCCCAAAAACGAAAGAAGAAAGAATTATGCAAAATATTAAAACCAAAAATCAGCCAACGTACGCCAGCGCTCTCTCTAAAGAAGCCACCGCTGTCCCACCTAAAAACGACGTCGAGGCCCCAGCCACTTTGCCGCTGACTATTACTTCCCTCATGAAAGACTTACAAGTTCTCGTGAGAAACCTAAATGACTACTTGGAAGGACACAATAATGAACTAACTTAGACGGCAGGCAACCCCTTACTAACTTTACATTATTTATGTAATAAAAATATATATTATATATATATATATATATAATGATTAGAAAATTAAATAAAATATATATATATATATATAATGATTAGAAAATTAAATAAAAAATATATATATAATGGGATGAAAAAATATTAATATAAAATTATAAAATTAATATAATCCGTATAAAATGAAAAAAATATATATCTTCTTGTACTGTCAAACTAACCTGGACTTTATTTTTTCGTCCGTGATGCGGACCCTTTTGCCCTTCTGGGACGTGACGTTAGCCTTCGGGCAACTCCTACTTATCTCTCTCTGAAGCACGCTCACATTGAACCTGGGTAAAAGGCCCCTTCGGGAGGGTCTGATGGCCCGCCACAAGTATAAGTGATGATGATGATGGTTTATTTCCAGCTCTAGCGAGTCAGCCTTCAGTCCTCCCAGCTCCGGAGGCATCTTTGGATGACTGGCTTTAGCCACAGGACTCACAATAGCATGGGCTCACCTTCAACTTTAAGTTGCAGAATAGTAATTCAGTTTACTCACAGATAGTGCTGCTACTACTACGGCACATTTAATTGCTGCTATGAATTTACAGAAGGTTCTTTGTTTTTTGTTCTCTACAATTTCCTTTCTTAAAGACTTTGTAGATTTCCGTTTTTCGTTCTCTATAATTTTATATACTCCAGATAAATGATTTCCAGGAGATTCTCATGTATTTTCGAGCAAAAATGTTTTACAGTGTAGGATTACAGAATAACTCAAAGAAACTATTTACCAGCAATTAATTTTGTTGAAAATTGTTTGCTTCAGATGCTGTCTTGGAGCCGTCGTAGCATGACGCACGCTTTCGAAATCCTCCGGGGTTCGAACAGTGCATACTTTCAATGGTGTTTGTTTCTTTATGGCACAAGAAACTAGTTTCCCGGAATTTCTTGATCCATAGCAGGAATTGCGGCTTGGAACCAGCGTCAGTTCTATAATTGTTGAAATACCGCCAAAAAGAGCGCTGAGTAGCAATCACAGAATCACGCTGAAGCGTACAATTTTCAAAAAACAAAATTTAATTTATTAATAGGCGTGAATGGAATAAAAAATCTCAACACAAACATGCTTCACCTACCAAATTTTTAATGTGTGCCAAAAGAAAAATGAACAAATAAAAAAATAAGCAACTAAATAAATGTGTAGCGAGAAAAATTGAATCACAGCTACAAAACTCGTCACGCTGGTGTGATTTGATGAAATCTCCCAAAGCAAGTCAGACAAAAGCCACCTTTAAGCGAATACGGTATTTAAGACTTTAATATATATTCGATAATCCATACATAGAATTCCTATTCACGGGGCTTCAGAAATCAGTTATATGCGGGATGATCTTATATGCGAGTTACATTATCAGGTCTGATTTCTAAAATAAAGAGCTAACGGGTAAGCAAAATCTGCACAAACTTTAACAAAAGATTTTATAATAATTTATTTGTTTAAACAATAACAATAATATATCACAGTGGCGTAACTATACCTTCTGAGGCCCGTGGCAAATTCATTGAATGGGACCCCAGGAAAAATCGTCACGTTGTAATTTAATTTCAATAAGTCACTAAAGTAGTTACCCAACAGTACAGGGTAGGGCAACATAACTTCCTTTTCTCAAAGCGCAATGAAAACTGTCTCATGAATCATAATTTTCTTCTTTTTTTTAACTAATGTAGATACATACATCTACAGTTTTGTTTTACGCAGTTGTGAAAATCAAATAATGTAGGTAGCACCAACCATTCCCCACACACTGAGAGCCGATTTTTGGCGATTGTCACAATCCTTACCAGCGTGGATTTCAGGTGTTGTATGGTCTTTATACGGTAGGCATGAGGGTGGGATTTCAAAAAACCCTACAAGAAAAATCATAAGGGGTTTAAATCGGGGGAACGGGCTGGTCACCCAAATCACTGAACATCCGTTCGAAAAGAAGGTTTGGACGAAAAACACTTTCTCCTCAGCTTCCAGACATGATGGTGACTGACCAAAATTATGAACAAAACTTTACAACCATCCCTCTGGAATGAGGTCACGCCCGTCCCACATCAACATTTATAGCCTGATAGGCGCGCATTTAAAAAAGGGAAGTTATGTTGCCGCACTCTGTATTACTAATATTATGTGCATTTTAGCTAAATATCGAATAAATTTTATTTTTAAAAGTATAGATATTAAATATCTTTATAATACGACTGTACGTTTCTAAATGACATAAAGAATTTCGGCCCACTAAAGTGATTTTAGAGCTTTTGCACCAATAGATAGAGTGATTCACAAGGAAGGTTTAGGTATATAATTTGTGTAAATTGGTTGAAATATAACGGAGATATACTTAAAAAAACTCATATTTCAACCAATTTTCATTGTTCATTTCTTTTTTGATTATTGCTATTTTGAATTACTTTGGCCCAAATCTATGGGAAAGAAATATTTATCTATGTATTTTCATTTTCGATTGTTGCCATTTTGAATAAATTTTGCTGTGAAATAAATTTTTTTTTGTCTTTGATGTGTCGTTGAAGATGATGTCTTTCTGAAATTCGTTGAACAAATAGATCACGGGCAATATTCATTTTAAGTATTTTTCGAATTTTAAAACGAGGTTTACCTCCGAGTTCATTTGCTCAATTTGAATATTTGCGCCAAAATAAAGAGTACTTTTGTCGCTAAATAGATGATTTCTGTTAACGTAAAACTAATGAAAATTATTTTTGTATTAAATGGCATACATATACACTAGGTTGTTAGGTTTTCGATATCGTTGATTTTTGATGAAATTCAAAATTTCGAAGTGGTGACTTCCCCCCCACCCATGTAATTAATTGTTCTCAATATATTATTTTGCTCTTCGTAACTTTTCCAAACTGCGCCAAAAATCCTTATTAGTAATATTGTTCTCATTTCATTCAATACGTGATTTACACTATAGGATTTTAGCGCATTTGCGCTATGCTTCCATTACTATAGTGCAATTTGGCGATGTTCTGCTTTATTTCAACCCTTTAACGTAGCGGTTTTGATTGATTCCATATTTTACTCAAATGATTTATTTTATAGCATTTATTTAATTTTTGTATTGTCTATTTAAAACCATTTGGACATAATTTAGTTATTTCTTTATGGCAGCTTAAATTTCACACGTCAGCTTTGGTTCAGTACTGAACATTTTCTAACAAATGTGCAATGTGTATGTTTATTTGCCTATAGAAATAATGCTCTTCTTTCTTCCGTTTTAGCTGAATTATACAAAAGTGCTATTTTATTGAATTTTTAGGAAATGTTTTGACAAGTTTGTAAGCGGGTTTTTTAGGAACTGGTGTCGTTATTCTGATGGGGATTTTAAGATGGACTGTTGGTAATTTTAGGAACAGCAGCTCTTAAAGTTCTGTAGTCTAATGGGTAGTTTTAGTCACTGACGTCTTTATTCTAATGGAGAGTTTTTGGGACTGATGTCCTTATTCTAATAGGGATGTTTAGGAATAGTTGTCTTTATTCAAATGGGGGTCTTTAAGGATTGTTTTCTTTATTGTAGCAGAAATATTAAGGAATCGTTGTTTTACATCTGATGGGAATTTTTAAAGAGAATACTGCTCTTATTCTGATGGGAATTTTTAGATGTGGTGTTGTTTATATTGTAATTGGGATTTTTATGGACTTGATGTTATTTTGAAATTATTGTTCTGCAGATGCGTATTTTTGCTTCTGTTGCTCTTACTCTATGGCGATTTTTATGAACTGTAGTTTTCATTTTAATGAGAATTTTTATGGACTTATTTTTACGCTAAAAGGAATTTTTAGACTGCTGCTTTTAATGTAATGGTGATTTTAAAGGAGTTTTACTGTTTAAATGGGATTTTTTAGGACTGTTTCCCAGCTTCTACCGGGATTTTTTTAACCAAGTTTTTCTTTATATATTTACAACAAAATTTCGGATATGTGTCACTTGGCCTGGGAATGATGCAATGTTACCCCGCAACGCCGGGTACTTCATCCAGTTTATAATAAAATAATTTAATCTGAACAAGATATTTATTAAAATACTCTTTTCTCCGAGCTTTCTGATCCGCAAAAGTATCAATAACATCATCAAAGTTTAAGGATCGGGCCGTAGAATTTTCTATGGCCCGATATATGGTTACTTAGCTTGTCTTGTCCTATAGAGTTAATGAAATAGGTTTTTATTAATTTTACTTTCAAAAATGATCTTTCAGCACTATCTGTCGTCATAGTAATTGTAAAAAATAACATTAATGCAGTACATACTTCTGGAAAGAGGGATGACATAAAATGATTCTTTATTATTAATAAATCAGCAAGCTCTCTAATACACGAAGACTTTTTTATTTTATCGCTGAAGGTGGACCGAAAACTGAGAATTTCTTTGGCAAATGATTCAGATATGTCTTTTTTTATATACATATTTCAACAATTTTTAGTGATTCTTTTTTAGTAGATCAGTACTTTATTGGTCTCGGTTAACAAATTGCGGTAATTTCTCAAGCGTCAGTAGCTCGCCAGCGCCACCAAAGTACCGCGGCAAAAAATGAAGCAACCAATGGATGCGTTCTAAAATTGATCTTGTTCTTATGAATGCGTATAAATCTTACTAATTTACTTGAATTTGTATATGGTCTCTAGGTGTGTCTAACTTTAATTAATTTACATACTTATATAAAATTTATAATTTTTTCTAAATTTTGTTTAAAATGTAAGGTTACTTCTGAGCTCCCAGCATCTCGGGCTGGGGGCCCGTGGCATTTTGCCAGCTCTGCCACTATATAGTTACGCCACTGTATCATATTAAAGAGCAGAAAAAATGTTTTATAACAAATTCAATTTCGTTTTTTAACAACACCGTTTCCCCGGATATAATCGATCCTTATCTTAGTTCCTTCTCTTAAACGCTGCACAAGTTCTATATACATTTGACGTAAGCATAACTTGATCCGATTTGCAAGTTGACGCGTATTTTCGGCTCTTCAGTCATTAGGTAGACTCGGCTTTTCAAAATAGCCCCAAAATCTTCAATTGATCTAGCTTCTGGAAGGTTAGCTGGATTGTCTTCTTTAGCAACGAAATTAATGTTTTCTTCTTTTAAGTGATCCAGCACAACTTTGCCGTAATGAGAGCTTGCTTTGTCGGGCCAAAACACGTAATTCTCATTGTATTTGCTTCAAATATATGGGATCAATCGTTTTTTGATGCATTCGTCACGATAAACAATACCATTGCTAGCAAAATTCGATTTTTTGATCAACGATTCCGACAAACCATTTGGTCCGATAGCCAACCCCACCAGCACCTTTTTTTTTTTTTTTCAAACTTTTTCTTAGTGAAAAACTTTACATTAGGTGGCGTAGCTTCAATATTAGAAGTATAAAAAGTATTGTTACCGTTGCTAGTTGAGTGGGAGAGCGGTTACGTCAAATGGATATGGAACTTATACAGAGTTTAGCAGAAGGAACTAAGAAAAGGATCGATTATATCCGGCGAAACAATGTTGTTGAAAAACGAAATTGAACTTGTTATAAAGCATTTTTCTTTCTCTTTATGATATATTTTTGTTATTGTTTTAACAAATAAATTATTATAAAATCCTTTGTTAAAATTCATGAAGATTTTGCTTACTCACCCGTTACTTCTGCATGAGCTGTTTTTTCGCAGCCCAGTTCCTTTGGAAAACAAACGTTTTTGCCAATAATTTTCTTATTACCAAAGCTGTGGGACAAGTGAGGTTAAAAAAGACCATAGTAGCAAACGCAGGGAGTCTTGTTGTTTTCCTAGCACAGACATTACGCTGACAATGAAACTAGTTTTACAGTGTTTATTTATTACACTGTTAAAAATTTCCGTAAGAAAATAGCAAAATAAATATTTATCAGATTGTTACTTTACCATATTTAATTACAACAGTTGAATAACCATTAAAAAGATGATACTCAAACCGCTGATTGTGAAAAAAATCGTTTATTCTCTGTTTATCCTAAAGAACGCTTAACTAACCGTAATTTTCAAGCGCTCAATAAGAATCGGGCGTCCATCTTGGTTGCGAAACCTTACCGTTCGTACGTTGCTGTTAAAATATGAATAAAGATTTATCAGTTCAATCTGCATGCGTATATAAAAAAGAAGAAAAAAACGTGGCTTAAGCAGTGGTTTCTAAATAGAAACACATACACACGTAAATCAAAAATTGGAGACATCGGATTCCCGAACTGTTTGCGAATGAGCGAACCCATAACTTGAGCTGCTGAAGCTTGTTTGTATTTTAATTTTTGCAGCAAATAAAATGATTTTCGTCAATGTACAGTAAATTTAGACCAAAAATGACTTTGGATCCAATTAAAAATTGAAATCTCAATTTTAAGGCAGTTTGCCTGTTACAAAAGAAGATTTATTGAGAAATAAACGGACGCTTTAAGTGGCGTTGATGGCCGAATGACTAGAGCGCTAGGTTGGTATACCATACACCCGGGTTCGATTTCCGCACGCTTCGTTTATGGTTTCTACTCCTCGAAGATTCTATGCCTCGAAATGGTTCAAAAACGGTAAAAATTTAGTTTTGAAACCATTTTTATATAACCCACATGGTTATAAAACCGTAAACTTTTGCATTTACGGCTTTTTAACCAAGCTGATTGGAAATGGTTTAGGTCCCGAAAAGAAAGAAAAATGTTCCAATCCGTAAATTTAAGGGTGAATTAGATGGACAGACTGCTGCCGGTAATTTAACCGTAATTTCATGATGAAATTTCTAACAGTGTAGAGCATTTGCATAACGCGGAAATCGGAGCTCGGCGATAAAATTGGTCGGTAATTTGGCGGTATTTGGAAAAGAAAAACTTAATACTGTTGTTAGACGAAAGGCGACCTACAGTGTTCCTGGACAGCGCTAGGCAGTAAAATTTTCCGGGTTTCAGAACGAGAGTCATAAAAGAAAGATGCAAGATATTTACAGATTAGTTATATTTGACAAAATCAAGCTCATAATGTTAGAAATACGTGATCTAGAGTTGCGATTTCGTTGCGAGTGATTTTACTCAGTATTCTGCATTTGCGAATACGCTAAATAATTTTGTGTATAGCTGTAAATAATTTTACGTCTTTGTAGCTTTATCTTATTAAAATGCGTCTTTATGCTTACAACATCTGTTTCTTCTTGTCATTGTACCTGTTTAATCTGTTCAAAAGAGATCATTATTTTTTGCACTATTATTGTTAATACTCGAATAAATATTCGTCATGTGATGACGATCTAAAATGTTTATTTTTCCTTCTTTTCTTTATTTCCTTTTTTTCTCTTTTTGTAGTCTGAGGTTATATTAAAAATTATGAACTAGTAATAGAAGTGTCATATACAGTTGCATGAAAATATATTAGAGGAATTAGTTTATAATTTAAGTTTTACATCAATTCATTCTCCGAAAAATAACTGCTTTTATTCTTTATAAGCATGCACTTAACGAATTCCTACACTGAAATGTATGTTTCTAATTTTCACGACACACTTACGCGTATATATCTATATGCGGGTGTGTATTTTTCTAGTTTTTTATATATTTTTTTCACTACGGCCCAAAGCAAGATGGGTTATTACAAAATTTGTTTTGCTTGAAAAAAAAAAAATAAAGTTCAGAAAAGGTTTAGAACAAAATATTATTTAATTCCTTCATATATTATTAACGTATATTCCGATTTCAATCTTTTACCATTTCGACTTTTTCTGAGTCAGATATAAGCTAAAAAACGTCTAGATGCATCTGTCACGCTGGTTAGTGAGAGTAGGGACACTGTCATAGATAAGGGGGGTTGGGGGATAAACCCCCCCTGAAATGGGGAAGATTGTCTGGAATTTGGCCAATGTTTCCTGTAAAACAATGAAATTAGCTCGCTTTTCCCGAAGAAACCCCCTAAAATGGTGAAGATTGTCAAGAATTTGACTAATTTTTCCTGTAAAACAATGAAATTAGCTCACTTTTCCCGAACCCCTCCCTAAAATGACGAAGATTGTCTAGAATTTGGTAAATTTTCTCTGTGAAACAATGAGATTAGCTCACTTCTCCCGAAGAACCCCCCCCTCCCCAAATTCGGGGCTAGCTACGCCACTGAGTAGGGATGCAACCGGGGGAGGGGAGGGGAATTTGCCCCCTAGTTAACTTCGCATTGGGTTATGCCTACTTCTATTTTTGACTTATCCTCCATCTGATACCGTTTTCCCCCTCTGTGTAATATAGCTCAGAATACCAGGTGGTTATAATTCAAGTTATGTTTAGATCTACGTAAAGTACGTTCTAATAGACACATGTCATTGAGACTCGGTACATACTTTATGCGTTTTATAGGGATTACTGTTACATACTTTATATGGGCCACCGGGAAACGAAATATGCAATACAAAAATTATAGTTCAAATTTTCAGCACCAGGTGAGAAGGGGGCGCATAAAGAATTAAAAAACATAAAGAAACAAATTTTCAACACGCCATTTATTCATTGTGCATTCCATTTGCGCCACTCACATGTTCAAAACGTGTTATAGCCTGTGCAATTGTATCACAAAGGGCTTTTTTCCTTCTCTATTAATTGCAATACTCGTCGCCAAGTTGATGCAATCAATTAGGGATATCCTTTACGCTACTGTTGAACACGGCTATAACAAGATTTGAATATGTGATTGGCGCAAATGGAATGCATATTGAACAAATGCTGTGATAAAAAAAAGTTCTTTTTTCTTTCTAATTTGCGTTTTCTGTTCTTCATACACCCCTTTCTCACCTGGCGGTAAAAATTTGAACTATTGTTTTCATATTTCATATTTCTTTTCCTATGGTCTACATAACGTACACATCAGTTTTCAAGAATTATGTCTATTAGAACAAGCTCTACGTAGGTCTACGCAGGGAACTTTAATTATAACCACTTTGTACTATCAAGTAACGAATTTTTTCGAATGTAGAACTTATATGAACAAGATTTTATTTCATCATATTCTCTTGCTGTAATCAAAATTCAAATTCATTAATGAGAATGATATTTTAATGAAGTAACATTTTATTGCGTGTATAAGACATTTAAAAATGTGTTAGATTACATTTTTATGTCGAGTTGAGACTCCATATGGATAATTCTAAGCATATGTTTGAACCTTTTTATACACATTCCTCAAAATTAAAATATGTCCGGCATAAAAGCATGTTATGAAAAATCACGTGTAACATTATTTTTCTACAGCAAATATAACAAATACAAATCTAAAACAAATAGTAGTGTTTTGGAAATTATTTTCACCAAAAATATTTTATCAGCTCTTGTTTCGATCTTTTATTGCACCAAACTCTGTCCCATTTTAAAATCACTGGAACATGAAAGATACTGGAAGACATAAGTCAGAGTAATGCTACATGGTGTCCCAAAACATACCTGCTGGGAATGAACCTTCATTTTTTTAAAGTAAAATGAATTACCAGACAGGTTGTTGATCAAAACAACACAATATTTTCAATGAGTCTGGCCTTCACTTCAAGGACTCTCAGCAAACGAACAACAAAATTTGGCGTCATTTAACCGAGAATATCTGCTGAGAAGTCCACTGTTTCGTACATGATACCCTCTTTCAGTTTGCTAAAGATCTTGGGATTCTTTTGGCTCTAACTTATTATTTAAATGATCCTATAAATGAAAATTCAACAGATTCCAGTTCGAGGGATAAGGGTACTCGTCATATCCAGTGATTTGGATAATCAAGTGTAATGGGACATTCTCTACAAAATGGGAATTTTATACATCGAAAGTATCAGTTGTTCCACGGAGCCAGGCATAATATTTCATAAACCAATGCTGAAGAATTGGGTTACAGAGGCATTGAACTCTAGGGAACAGTTTTTCCTCAGACCAAAGATAAACTAGACTGTGTATCAGGGTTAATTTCAGACTGCTAACATGAAAGCGTTTCTGAAAGCAGTCACGTTGCCATTTGGCGAGTACTCTTGAACGGTCTCCCCTTTCAACAATGGTGTTTCTCGTAACTTTAGCTTAACAGAGGTAATTTAATTTTAATTTATGGCGATTATGACGCCAAATGCAGAACCCCTTTCATTTCTTGACCCATATCTTCACTTTCATCCTGACAGCTGGTTCCTTCTTTGCGTACAATGGATGGCGACAGTCTACATAAAAATAGATCTGAGGTTGTTTCTCCAGCACTTTCTGTATAGCTCGGATGCAGTACTTTTCAGGTAAAACAATTCCACTACTGGAAGAGACGTATTACTGCAGTGCTTTTTTTAAAAAATGCTGCAATGTCATGTATACGTGTCTCGAAAACTGTCGCCTCATTTTTCACGAGGTGTCCTGACGCCTCGTCATTAACCGTCATGACGGTTAATATTGACGTTTCGTCTCAGTAGACATTTTTTGGGACACCCTGTATGTTTTGGCGAGAATAAAACAGCACCGAACTAGTAAAATACAAATGTACACTTTTTTAATATGTATAATGTTCAATATCAATTTGCAATCCATAAGGAAGGCGCACTTCAGCGGATAGGAAAGGAAGCTTCAGACCACTTTGAGCTCAATGTCATCAGAGGAAGCTTCTGCGTCCAGATCCATGCAGTCGCACGAGATGTCTGGCTCTTTGTCACGGATCCTGTCTTGGGTATTAGGAACTTTAACCCGGATCACGAGATCGCTCAGGTCTGGCTTCGGATTGTGCTTCGTCGGTAGTGTTTGTTCGCGGGTTCCACCGGAAGAAAGAAGTTCCCTTTCTTTCGAGTTCCGCCACTTCATGCGTCTGTTTTGGAACCAGATTTTCACCTATTGAAAAATATTTAAGACCGTTTAAATGACAATTTCATAAAAGACTAAAGAGAAATTCTTTGGAACAGTGCATGTGAACTTTTTTTTTTAATTTTGTTTCACACAATTTTCTTAGCAACATCTTACAGTTAAAAGTAGCGCGTAAATTGTGGCATCCTGCATCGCCTAATCTCATTAGGGACGTTTTATAATTCCTTAGCAACACTTTATATTTTGCTCAGATTATTGAATAATCGAGCAAGACAGCGATATGTGCTATTGTGAAATAGGGTTACTTCCACATGAAACACGCATGAAAAAATATGCTTTTTGCTTCTATTTTTGGTACAAAATATAAAAAAACCTTAACAGGAGTCAGCACCAAAAAATCTCGAAAAAAAAAAAAAAAACGAAAATTTTTTATACTGGCTTAAATTGAAAACAAGTCTTCAGAAATGTTGCCCGAAAGAGTCAGAAAAATTGAAGCAATATTTATTGATTTACCGTTGATTTCATTACCGGTGCGATTTGCCACCTTTTCCTTCCGAGATCGAAACTGTGCTGAAATATAAGCCGCATATTTATTTTTGAAAATAAAATAAGCGAGAAGAAGTAATTTCACCTTGACTGTAACTGAAAAAAAAGTTCATTACTTTAAATTTTGATAAAGATATTGCAAGCCGTAAACCTAAAATGCTGTTTTCTCCTCGCTTTGTTTTTTGTGCATTTCTTCTCAATTAAAATGCAAAGGCTTTTTTAAATTTGTATCTATAATGCGGATTTTTTCCCCACATGTTCCTGAAACTATACATAACAAATTTATGCATTACTTTTATGATAACTTAAGTACTTTTTTAAAAAATTCTTTTTGTAAGTTTTTTTGTCTTTTTCACTGTTTTTTTGCGTTTCTTCAGTTTTTATTTTTTTTCTCAAAGTATTTGACCTATAAAAAATTTAATGCATAAAAGTTTTGCTGTTTGAGTAATGAATCAATAATATACAATTTGAGACTTTACGCCATTTTTTGAAAAAATGATGCATTTTAAAAAATTGCTAAAATTTTTCTTTTTAATTAAATTTTTGAAATTATATTCTAAAAATCCAGTTTTATTTAATATTAAATTTCTTATGAAGCGATATAACATGACATGAGACAAAAATTGTAAATAAAAACACCATAGAGAAAAAAAATGCTCTTTTGGCGCGGACTCCCCTTAATAAATTTGAGTGTGCTAAGACATCTTTCATGCCCACTAGAGATGTGCGGTGGAAAATTTTCCAAAACGGAAAATTTACCGGAAACTTTTCCGCTATGTTTTTCCGGAAAATTTTCCATCTCAAAAAGTATATTTTACACTAAATTTTTTGTGTGGCTCAATAAAACTGTTCATGTTTTCTGTTATTTACACATTTCAGCTTTATTTCAACAAAAAATACTGAATTTCATTCCAACTTGGTGCTAAAAATTAAAAAATTTAGTTTGACCGTTTTTAATTCAGTTTTGAATATTTCTTCATCTTCATATCATAGCAAAACATTTCATAATTCCAAACTTTAAATAATAAAATAACATTCACTAAAGAATAATAATAATAATAACCTTTGCTCGTGGTGTGTGTAACAAGCTAATCCGTGAGGCGATATTAAAATCCAACAGATGGCGCTATTTGTAGCTTATTAATAACAATAAGTTTTGATTTCTGAAGTTCTTTACTATGCTTTATCTCTATCACCAATAATGCCAAAGCAGAAAAAAACAAGTGTGTGAAAGCACTTTGTTGAAGTTCAGAAAGGTGGTAAAATTATTGGTAAGTGTAAATGTTGTGATAAAGCATATGCTAATAATGCAACTAGAGATGTACCGAGTAGCATTTTCGCCGAGTACCGAGTACTCGACCATTTACTACTCGGCCGAGTACCGAATACCGAGTAGTGAGTAAAAAAATTTCTATCCAAAGTGGCAAAAACATTCTTATCTGCACCTTCCAGCAGTACATACAATGTGCAAGTTTTTTCAGAAGCAGGAAACATTTATAATGAAAAAAGAAATCGCCTGTCTCCAGAAAATGTAGAGAAACTTGTGTTTTTACTCCATAATTTAAGATATATAATAATTATTATATTGAATTTAATATTTAATAATTAAACTATTTATATTTGATAGAATTTTGTGTCTTTTCGTTTTCCTGCTGATAATTTCTTTACTTTAAAGTCATGTTTTTTTCTCCAGTTTTATAAATGGGGCTTTTATATTATCTAGATTTTGATTTTCATTTAGAATTTTAGATATATATTATATTCAGTTACCCAAACAGAAATCCTATTTAATGCAAATAAGTTACCATGAATTAATACATGGAAAAGGTTTAGATGAAAAAACCCAAAAAGACAGTATTTTCTTCATCAGGCATCCAAAAAGATTGCCAAGGTTAAACATACGAGTTTCTGACATGTTTCAGCGAGTTGCTAAATTAAACATGTTGGACGCTACTCGCACAGCTTAAAAAAGTAACAAACAAAATATAGGAAATGTAAAAAATAGTCGACTTAGCATATGAAATGTACCAATAGTATATAACTTGTGTAAAAATATTTTATATACTTCATAACTTTTTTTAACTATTGCATACTACATATTTCTATTTGCATATTGTTGTTCTAATCAGTTATAAATTTATCTACTATTAGTAATCTTTAAAAAAATTACAAAATTTTTACAACTACTCCGTATTGGACAAGCACTCGGCTAGAATGTTGCCGAGTACCGAGTACACGGCAAATTGGCCTAGTACTCGGCATATCCCTAAATGAAACAAGGATAAAAAGACATTTGGGCCGATGTCAGAAATGACGAGAAAGAATACAGTCCAGTTTTAATAGGTTCGTGCAATCGCGACACCTGATCCCATATTTTTAAAAGCAGTACACACAAAAACTTCTCGTCATACTGGGGAATACATAGCAGACATTTTAGCAGCAGAGATTGAAAGAGTAAGTTCTTCAAAATGTTGGCCTTAATAACTGATAACGCAAGCAATATGAAATCAGCTTGGCAAATACTGCAAAAAAAAAAATATCCTCGTTTAATCATATTTGGTTGTCTTGCGCATGATTTGAATCTTCTCGCAAATGATGTAATAAACTTGAACTCTATTCAAACCAAATTAACAAAATGCAAGATTATTGTTAAATTATTTCAAAAACACCACATGTCAAATTAAACTCTAAAAGCAATTCAAAAAGAGAAACATGGAAGAGAAGTTGCACTCATTTTGCCAGGTGAAACAAGATGGGGTTCAGATAACAAAATGTTTTTAATTTCTGCAGCTATACCACAGTTAGAAGGAGATGCGCCAACGGTTTCAGAAGTCACCGTTACATTTTTTAAAAAAATGATGACAAAATAAAAGAGCAAATGTCTATTTCACAGCTTACCGAAGAAGAAAAAAAATCTGTTGAAGGCTTTTTAACCAACAAATACAATTTTTGTTTCCACCCAGTGCATTTAGCAGCAAATCTTCTTGACCCACGATACTGTGGACAGAGTTTGTGAGAAGATGAATTAATATTGGTAATGGAAACCATAATTGAAGTTTCTAAAAGCACCCTTGGTACAAATGAGGCTACAATTGTGTGAATATTGTGCAAAACAAAAGATTTGGAGCAAAGATATCCTACGGGAAGCTGCAACCAATGTATCTCCTACAACTTGGTGGAGAGGCTATTGCAGTACAAGAAATTATCAAGGGTTGCTGCAATAATTTTAAATATCCGCCCAACAGCTGCTACCTGCGAGCGCAACTGGAAGTCATTCAGCAACATAAAGACAAGAAAGAGGAACAGGTTAAAAAATAAACGTACAGCTAAACTTGTATATGTTTCTCAAAATTTACATTTGATAAGCAATACAGTGGTACGTTCAAATTGCGAACAAAATGTACTAAAGCAACACACTGACATTGAAAGTTCTTTGGGTAGTGCCATTCTGACCTAGATCTGTCCATGTTCTCTGCATCTGAGAGTCATCTAGAAAGTTTACATGCTTTAGAATCTGAGTGATCCTGCTGTTTAAAAATCGATTGTCAGTGCTAAAAATTTTGTCCAGGAAATAATTTTAAAACGTAATAGTATTGTGAATGTTAATATTGAAATAATGTCACGACCCTATAGGTTGGGAATCACTCATATAGTGCTTAAGAATTTAAAGATGAAAAATCTTCAATTTATTGAGTGGAAAATTTTCCAATTCAAAATTTTCCGGAAAACCCACATCTCTAATGCCCACTTTACAAATACTAGCAGAAGAACTTTAGTCTAAGAAGTAAAATTTTGAAACCTTATCTAAATATATGCTTTGGCAGACATGACACGTCTGTCAGAACATGGTTTTATATAATAATTCAAAATATTTACTTCTTAGACGAAAATTATTCCACTATTTTTTAAAAAAGCATGAAGATGTGTAAGCCCACAATAATTTATTCAGATATTTTAGTATTTAGTACTTGAAGTTAAGCAAAATGTTGTGACAGACAATGACAAAAAAGACATGAAGATGTGCAAGACCACAATAAGTTATTAAGGTATCTAAGTATTTAGTACTTAAAGTTAAACAAGGTGTTGTGACAGACATGACAAAAGACACATGGAAGAAACAATAGATTTTACCCAGGTTCTATTATGAACTAGTATCATTCAGATAATTATGAACTGTTGTGAAACTTTTAAGCTTAGTAATTGGATCGATTATTTCAAAAACTGTTCAAGTTCCAAAACGGTAAAAAATGTAGATTCAAATGATTTTTCTTTGGTTTTAGACACTTTATCATTAGTGTAAGAAAGTATAGAAATAGTACAGCAAGCCATTAAGACCTAGATCCACAAAACTACTTAATTTTTAATAGAAATACTGTTGGCGAAGAAAAGTAATCAATGTATTGGTCCCATAATGCGCTATGAAAACCCTGTATGATAATTAATCCTAAAAGCCAAGCCGTCATGATGAATAGCGAGGCTTGAAGTCGACAGGGAAAAAGAAAGAAAAAAGAAAAATTTGCTTTGGTTTCTGAAATATATCAACTCAAATTAGAGTAAATAGAGGTTCTATTATCTTCACAGTGATTTAATACGCTGTCTTAAGTTCAGATTTAAATTCAATTCAGACTGACATACCAATGTTTCATTTAAAAATAATTTGGACTCGTCACCCAAGATAAATGAATTTTTCCGCTCACTGCTTCGTATTTCGTATCCAAATGTTTTTTTACGTACCAACTGGTCCCCAGTAATATATTTCTAATTATAATTCATTAATGTTTATTTTGGGCCATTGGCATCATTTTATTGGAAATAACAACCAGATTTGCTGAGCCGCATTTGACTTCTGAATAATTATAGTTTCAAGATTGATATGGTCCTTCAACGAATCTTCAGCGATATAATGAAATGTAGTGTAAAATTCATTGCGTATTAACAATTGTTAAGGAATATATAAAAAAATATTTTACAATGAAGTATGAAAAACGAGACTGCTTACTAAATACAGTAAGCAAAATAATATTCCCCAAAAAATGACGTTACATTAAAAGTAATAATGAGTTTTAATGACGTGGACGGTTCCTGGCGGGCACGCAGGACGCAAAATTTTAGGGTGGACAAATTCGGGCCGTAATAGGATATAATATGTTTTATGCATTTTAAAATCGTAAAGGGGCACAAAAAAAAATCTACACTCAAGTGCTCGACACTATACTTGTGTCCATTTCTTTAGTTATGCTCTCTTGAATGGGATGGAAATTTTAACTCGCATCTTGCGTTTAAATTCATTGAAATATTAGCTCTTACACAACCCCTTTTTTTTCTTTCTCGAAACAGACATTGACAACAGACAAAATCGAAGGTTTTTCAAGCAACACATTAGTCATTAATAATTCAGATACCTTGTCAATGAAAATTATTTCCAAAATATAAATTAAGGCACCTCAACGTTGAAAATCAGAAACAGCAAACTAAAGGGAAAACATCCCGACAGTTTCTACAGATGCAAATGTTCGCGCCACAGAATTCTATCAATGACATACATTTCTGCGCTCAGTGTTTTTTTTTTTCTGTTCTTCTCTTATGCTGAAACGTTGAATGTTAAAAAATTATTTCATTGTATTTGTATTATTTAGTAAGGAATATGAAATAATTGTTACGGAATTTCGAGAGCAGTCTATGTTGGACAAAGCTCAGAAGATCCTGTATTCGAAGAAGAGAAAGTGATCGAGCAACTGCTTGTCAGGGATGATGCAGCTGTGATGTTCAGACACCCATTGATGGCGCTCTATTTGTGTCTCGAGCCTCGACGTTTTTGTCAGCTTTTACATTAACGAATGTAAGCGAAAAGCAAGCTCAGGAGCGCTAGCCACTGAATTGCTTGAATATAAATGACGTCACAGCTGCGACCAATCATCGACCACAATGTGGAGGCGCCTATTGATTGGTAGTTTTTGGGCAAAGAATGATCACGTTGTCCACAGACACGCGCGGTGGATGGCATTAGCATATCCTAGCTCGAGTAGAGATCAATAGACGGAGATTAGCAGATTTACACGGAGAAAGAATATCTTCTTTTCCCCGAAATAAAAGTAAGCTTAGAAGAAGGACGCGCGCTTTTTATTTTTTCCTGTACGCTGTTGAACTCGATATCCAGGTACTCGAGACGAGATCTCGTCTTCCCGATTTAATAACATGAGAATTTTCTCCTTCACACCGGGTGATGTAGAGAATCTGACGTTTAACGAATCAGTGCTAACAATTACGACAGACACTTGCCTGAGTAACGAAGTACAACGTCTGTTGGCTTAGTCGGTAAGTATCCAGCGTTTAAACTTTTAAACGTTAAAGTGGAAAGAACTGAGGTAAACATTTTAAATTAACTCAGGCCCCCCCCCCCCCCCTCCAGAAGTATTCTTTGGGAAACACTTGAATATTTTTACAAGAAGCATCAGCAGTTAGTACAACTTTCATCAGGAAATTATCTTGTAAACATTAACGACTTCATTTCGAAAAACCGAATGACAGCTCGAAATTATTTTGGTAGTTTTGTTCCCCTTTTTGTTGACTTGTTCAAATGACCGTTTTTGAACTTCAAACTGTTTTAAAAAGTGATACAACTATTTAAAAAGTGAACAGTATTTTTTCGTTTTGTAATTTTTTCTATATAGCTTCGTTATTTCAGAAAAAAAGAAAAAAAAAGACTAACAGAGACTGAGGGTTTAAAAGTCCCATGTGCAATGGTTGATTTAGCATATTTGCATTCAAAATACAGTCTCATATATATATATTTAAAGTCGTTCTATATCAATGCGTGGTAAATGTTGGCGGCATAAATATAGTAGGGCAGAGAAGAGAACACAAAGACTTACATTTTTTTTCTTTTTAAATTTTAATAGAAAGCTCAAATAATATATTTGTATTTGTGTAATATATTGTTCTTTTCTAAACAACAAGTAAGAGATAGCGTTTTTCCTAATCACTTAATTTCTAAATTCAAATATATTAGCAGACTATGCTATTGTGTTAGATATATCCTCTTTTCTAGAATAAATGTCGTCGGGGGAAGAAACATTTCCAGATTTTTAAATTCATTTCTAAATGAACAAATAAATCCTAACAATAATGTGCACAAAAACTGATAATTAAATTTTCTGAGGCACCTTCCTGTGTTTTCTGCTACTCTCACGCCCCACAAACACTAAAGCAAACTGTAAGGGAAGGTAGGGCATGTCAAAACGATTCTCAGAATTACATATCATCCATGACCGCAAACGTCATCATACGCCGCTAGGGGGCGGAAATATCTCGACGGAAAATAATATTGCTCTTCGGATTTAAACAGCCTGGATTTCATTCTTTGGGTGATACTCATAGCCACTTTGTATGAAACACTTATCAAGTCTGAAATGGATCTGGTTCCAAGAATCGTTTACGCTGGCACATATCCAAAGCTACCCAGCAGTGGTGTAGTCGAGGGGGAACGCGGGGGGACGGCATCCCCCTACCTTTTTATTTTAACGCAAGCGTCCCCCCAATTGTTTTGAATTTTAACGTAAGTGTACCCCCACTTTTTGATGTTGGTATATGTAAGCGTCCTCCCACTCTTTTTTCCAGAACTACACCACTGCTACCCAGGTATTTTCGAACGTGTCCGCTAATCATTGGTCCGTCGCAATAACGCCTGTATCTCTTGTAATGGTAGAAACTTACGTGTTTTTAGCAGTTTGAAATGGTATCATCTACTACAGCATATGTAATATTTATTAGCAATAAATATTTCTGGTAGTCTCTCTCTTTTGTGTTTCTTCATTTCCTGTGCATCTGATACAGTGCTTAATTTCTATAATTTCAGGTGACGGAATTTATACCGCATAACAACAAATCCCTCTTCTCAACCCCATTCACTCTTTCACTCCCATAAAAGTAACAAGTTTCGATTTTTGAAAACTTCTGACAAAAGTTACAATCAGAGCGATGGTTAAAATACATACCATAAAATATAATAATCACGATAAGATTAATATGATTTAATTCGAGTGTACTTTATTTCAAATATCTAGTATGCCTAATGTTTCAATTGAATTCCGTACCTTTAGAAGCACTGTGTATGCGCAATGAAAATTATAACTAAAAAAAACTCGTGGAGAAGTGTTGAAACATCGTTCCGGCCGACATAAGTACTACTCTGATATTTCTTCTCATGACGTTTGAGGTTTGGGTAGCTGTGAAATTGTGAATCTCTTTGACGTACCTTATCTCCTTGCATGCCTTAAATTTGTCCCAACATGCCTTAAAATATGTCCTAATATTTATTTGATCCTGCATATACATGCAAGGATTGTTATGATTGTCTCCCCTCTCCCACATACAAAAGAACTCTGATTACTCAACTGAACTGCAGTCCATCCGCCGAGCAATTTCTTTGCCAGCCGCCGATTCAAAGGAAGCATTGATTTTGTGTTTTGCCCTACTAAGCACAAAAATCTTATCTGCACTTTTTGGCGAAATTGAGTTATTGACAGAAAGTGAATTTCTCTCACTTATTTTACCCAAATACAAAGTTTCCTGATCAAATGTGAAAGAAAAATATTTTTATAAAATTTTTGAAAAACTGCTGTTTGAATCAATTAAGTGGATGCGCAAAATTTTTATCGTCAGTATCTCATTTTCAGCTCAGGTGCAAGTACCATATCTGTGCTTAGCACTATAGTATTGCTGAGGTTGAAATTCAAGTTCAACTATTTCTTTAGTTAAAACGAATTACCGCAGAATCACGTGTGGCATATGATTTGCTAAAGCCGGTAAGTACAAGATAGCGTGTTACATGTTCTACAAAGTGAGACGTTTTACGTGATCATTTAAGGATATTTTCGCTCAGTTGCATTCCTTTCTATGTTCCAATTTAAGCTCGAAATGAATTTGTTGCAAAGTATATGCAAATTGCTTACACTTTGCGTGTGAATAATTTATTTCCATAATCTGCTGCTTTTTCACGTAAAACGCCATCTAGCGTACATTTTCCTTCTTAGTTTTTTTCAGCTCCTTTCGAGTATTGGTTATTCGAGTGCGTGGTTATTATGATATATAGAGCCAATGACGTTTGCTGTGATATTATTCGTTGTTGTCGTACGTCGCTGTTGTGATTAGTGGGAATGCACCCTAAGAGTTGAATAAAAATGTAAAATTGTTCACCTGGGAATCTTTGAGCCCCAGCTTTTCTGCCAACTTTTTCCTATCTGGCTTGCTGATGTACTTTTGCAACTGAAAGCGTTTCTCCAGGCCCTGCCTTTGAGCATCCGAGAAGACTGCTCGCCGCATCATTCCTCTTCTCGGTTTCCCTCGAGCTGCTGTTGCCCAAGGAAATGGAACACTTGCTGCTGCTGGAAGAGCTGTCGCTGAGGATGGGATTGAGAAAGGGATGCTCTGTCCCATCACGGAGCCACTCAGGCTTTGATAGCCGTGGGGCACTGTGCAACCTGCTGATTAATATATTCCGATTAACTGTATCATTTATTATTTGAGTATACAGTTAAATGAAATCAACAAAACAAAAATACACTCCTTTGAAATACGTGGGTTGTTTTTTTTTTTTTTTTTCAACCTCCGAGGGGCCATAAAAGGAAGACAAATTTACATAACATATTAATTTTATTACCAAAAGTACTGCCTTACCAAAAGTACAGGGACTTGCTTATTTTTCAACATAATCGCCAAAACGATTAAGTTGTTTGTCATATCGTGACACAAGCTTCCCAATGCCTTCTTCAAAGAAAGCCGCCAGTGAGGAGAGGTACGACTTGACGGCATCCTGAAGTTCGTCGTTGGAGGCGAAGCGTTGTCCGCCCAACCATGCCTTCAAGTATCGGAACATAAAATCACTCGGTGCTAGGTCCGGACTACACTTAAAGGCATGGTCCGGTTGACAACGCTTCGCCTCCAACGACGAACTTAAAGATATCGTCAAGTCGTACCTCTCCTCACTGTTGAAAAATAAGCAAGACCCAGCAGTACTTTTGGTAATAAAATTATCATGTTATGTAAATTTGTCTTTCTTTTATGGTCCATCGTAGGTTAAAAAAAAAAACAACCCTCGTAAGTATAGAACACCTTTCTGCCGCAAAATACAAAAGATGAATACAACGTGAATAAACCCGCCTGCTGCGTAGCCTATGATTTTCACGATCAACGTAGAAGTAACAAAATTTGCACAACCCGCGGATGCATTTTTTTCGTCTATTTAATTGTGTAAGGCGGTCTTTTTTACGTTCGTGGGGGAAAACACAGAAGCTGGCAAAAAAAATCGCAAGAACCGCGTTTGGTGGAAAGGATTGAGAGGTAGAACCTCCGGCTTTGTTTCCAAGTTTATCATAAAACTTCATTACTTATGAATAATTTGTATTTTGCATATTTTAATTAGTATATACGTTTTACCTTTGTATTTCATAAAAATAAATTACTATTTAACAAGATTATTCAAAATGTGGCTTTCACAGGCTTATCTTTCAATTTAAATTTTCCGGTAACCTTTCTTTTTAATCTAATTCTATATTTAAGGGTAGCGGATACCGTGAGACCAATTTTTTTCGGCATGGTGTTTTTATTTACAATTTTTGTCTCATGTCATGTTATGTCACTTCATAAGAAATTTAATATTTAAAAAAACTGGATCTCTTAAATATAATTTATAAATTTTAATTTTTAAAACGAAATTTAGCAATTTTTAAAAATGCACCGTCTTTTTCGAAAATTGGCGTAAAGTCTCAAAAATATTTTTATTGGTTCACTACTCATAAAGCAAAACTTTTATGCTGTGAATTCTTAAGGTCGAATACTTTTCGGAAAAAATAAAATAAAAACTGAAATAACGCAGAAAAAACAACGAAAAATTTAAAAGACCTACAAAGATTTTTTTTTAAAAAAGTATTTAAGTTATCATAAAAGTAGAGCATAAATTTGTTGTGTATAGTTTCAGGAGCATGTGTGGTAAAAAATCCACATTATAGATCCAAATTTTAAAAAACCTTTGCATTTTAATCGAGATGAAATGCGCAAAAAACAAAGCGAGGAGAAAACAGCATTTTAAGTTTTCGGCTTGCAATATCTTTATCAAAATTTAAAGTAATGAACTTTTTTTTCAGTTACAGTCAAGGTGAAATTACTTCTTCTCGCTTATTTTATTTTCAAAAATAAATATGCGGCTTATATTTCAGCACAGTTACTGTTTCTTAATGAAAAGGTGGCATCTCATACCGTAATAAAATCATTGATAAATTAATAAATATTGATTCAATTTCTCTGAAGCTGAACATTTTTTAAGATTTAGTTTACTTCTTAAGCCAATAAAAAATTTTTGGTGTTTTTCAACATTTGTGGGTGCTGGCTCCCCTTAAGAAGAAAAAAAAACACCCTTAAAAAAAAATCTATATTTTAAGGGATCATTCATAAATTATGTCACGCTTCGAGGGGGGGGAGGGGGCTTCGTGAAATTGTGACAAAGTGTGACAAGGGGAGGGGAGGGGGTAACAAGAAGTGTGACATCATTCATTATGCAACATAGCGTGACGCGTGAAAAAGGGAAGGAGGGGAGTCCTCTGAAGTGTGACATATTGTGACAAAGGGTGGTAGGGGTCAAATATATGGGAAAAAAGCGTGACGTCATTTATGAACGGCCCCTAACTTTAGAATACATGTAGATTTGAAACATGTAATAAAATGGTACGCAATTTTAGGATTTATTTTTAAAAAAAAAATTCGCAGTGGGAGGGTTAAGCACAAATTTTACAAAAGATTTCAGACACGCGTTTCAAGGCTACAAGGAGCCCTTTTTTGACTGAAAAAAAAAAAAAAAAAAAAAAAGGAGGGAAGCTTCCAGATAAAAAATATCCGTCTGTTTCTCATCACTTCTTTTTTATGCTCATTCATGATGTTTCACGCGATTTTAAACCTCCTACAGATCGAGTCTAATATAAAACTGCAGATTATCTGAAAACTTCGAAAAGTTTACAAATATATTTTTACTCAATACGCACATTATAATATAACGAGATTCATTTGAAGTGTTGAGTTTTTAAGGATCTTTCAAGATCGCTTTATCTAGTGATCTTTAAACTTCAAAACGACGTAACAAAAATCTTTCACAAATGGTGTCGATTTCATTATTTTCTTAAGACAGCTGTGACGGAGAGAATCTCATCTAATGCTTTTGGGCCCTCTATCTTCTATCGATAAAATCATTTAAGAGTAAATTCCTGCTCCCATAGCTTTGTTTCTGTGTCTAACTATTTTTTGACTGATAATGTTTTTAAAAAATATTATTCTTCAGATTTATTGTCACTGCATCTTGCCCTTAAATTATCTATACATGTACGGAAGGAGGAGACACAATGGTATTTTTTTTTTGCAAAACTATATTTTTGTCAAACCTAACGCCTTTTTTTTTTATGATTTAAAGTTTGTTTTATTGTGAATGTTATAATATTACTCATCCGACAAACAACTTACATTCTACTATTACTTTAAAATGTAAGCAGAAAAAAATAAACAAATGTTTCAAAATGTCTGAATATGCTCCATGTATAGAGCACATTGGGACAACATTGATTCGACTATGGGACTCATTGGAACGACTACCCTTTTTTAATAACCGTAAACAATTACATGTGAATTCACAAATGTATGTAGAATTATTATACAGTCTCGCTCGTACATAGCGAAGTCGTATATAGCGAATTGACGGTTATAACGTAATAAGTTCAATTCCCCCCTGTTTTACCTCGTAACATTCTTTCTTTTTATAGCGAAGCAAAATTACGCTTATAACAAAATTTTCATTGGGTCCCTTCGATTTCGTTATAAATGGGTGCGACTGTATTTGTATACACAGTAATCTTGAAATTATTTGTGAGAAAGTGATAGAATGCGTATAAAATATTAACTTATTTACATGCGTAAGCATAGCGATGCATTAAATCATTGAAAAAAAATAAGCCTGTAAAAATTATTGTCTGCTGCTGCTATTGATGTAAAATAAAGGATAAAGTAAGACATAAAAAGGGGTGTTACCACGCAAGAAAATAGATATCTAAGCGTCTTTTTGGCATTGAGCTTGTCCCAATGTGCACCAATAGCTCATTTTTAACACTTTGTTAGTGGGTTAATCCAGCGTGACTCACATGACAATCAGAGAAGTTTTCCCAATAAAAATGTACTATAACTCATACATTTTAAAATAAAGACGCAATGCTTTTTAAAATTGATTTTTGCAACGATTAAAATGATGCATTGCATTTAAGAGATATTTGTATATTATCAAACATTTTGTGTAAAAATAGTGGCGTGACTCACATTATACAGAAAATGATATAAAAATTTAATACTATTAAATAATAAAAAGTAAATAGTTAATCTCAGAGAAACAGAACGATCACATTCGTCTGATAAAGCCGCGTGACTAATGGAGTGTTAAAAGAATTGATTGGACCTAATATTTTAGAATGCATGGAGCTATTATTTGTAGTCAAATGTAGAGCTCACTTTCTTAAAAGAATATGGAACATTGCTCAAATAAAAAAACAAGGTTTCAATAAAATTATCAAAAACACTTAGCCAGTTAAGATATATTACGTATGATAACAGAAAACTAACTTTCGCATAAACATAACAACTCATAAGAAATAGGCTTCACAAAGTCCCTTGATATTAGCTATACAAACAAATAGGAGAGAGGGAGGCACATGTGAACAAAACCGACATTTTTGTACATTTTTCAGTATTGGTTTGAGATATCGGAGGAAAAAGTGGTATATAGATAGTTTACACATTTACTGATATTTTCGTGAAGTTATCTAATATCTATATCGGTAAATTCCAACCGAAAAATTCATTATAAAATATGTTAAATTTCGTTCACATCTGCCCCAGTGGAGGGGCAGTTGTGAACATACTTGGGGCACATGTGAACACAGATACATATATGGTATAAAAAGCTACTGAACATGTTTTTAAAGACTCATTTATTGCAGTTTAATGCTTACAATGAAAATATCTGAAATTTAACCTTTTTCATGATTAATGAATCTAAATTAAATTGCTTTAACGAACATTATACTGACTCAGTTTCACAGGAAAAAAAAAGGAAGATGCAGCTCGATATGTGCCACATGAAATTATAGGTGGTGGTAATTTCAGTAGAATATCATTAGTGTTCACCATAGATATATCATCTATTTCTGGGAAAATAATGGTTTCATTACTTCTTTCCTCATGAATTTCACATATGCTTCATCACTTTCCATCTTCTCAATGTTGCCAACATAACAAATTTTTTTTATACGGAAAATTCTACTAATACAAAGTTATTCGCAGCTAAATTTTTTGGTGCAATGGCAAGTTCTGCACCAGTACCTTGAGAATTACTTTTTTTAAAACTAATGTCGGAATCAGGGTCACTTGTAACAACCTTTGACTTTTCTTTTTTCAACAACTTTATAAGCTCTAACTTTCTTTCCCTTGAACTAAATTTCTGTTCTTTTAGTAAATACCTGTCTACTTGCATACTTGTTTGAAAATATATCCTGCAATTGAACTGGACTAACTTCATTAAGATCCCTTCGAGTTTGACTGACCCTTTTGAAAAGCATTGTAGGTTTCTAACTAAAACTCTCAGCTGCACTTCTAAATGGACATATTATCCTTAATGACAGCTTGTACAACATCTTCTACATTTTTTTCTGATATTGAAGCCCTATTGGCCGTTTTCTTGTATGCTCTCACCATTGCTTATTCAAATTCTATAGATAAAATATAGTACTTCAATAATAAAATATTATCCATAAAAGAATAAAACTCATCAATTATAGCTGCTACAAACTTCACCTATTAAATGTTAAAACTTTTAACTATTTAATATAAAAAACTTTTTAGGTATTCAATATTAAAATAACTAAAAGATCTTTATGGGGCACATGGGAACTGTTCACATCTTCCCTTATACAATGTATTCAAATGTACCCCTTGTATCAACTTAAGACTAATTTGATAAAAAAATAAAAATATTTTCATGAAATATTAAAATAACACTTCATAAAATCTTACTGCATGAAGGCCACTGTAAGAGGAAATGTTGAAATCACATTCAAAAAACTGTTTAGAAGGTGTTTTTACTCCAAGAACTGGAGTATGTGTGTTTACTTTTGCCTTCCAAATCAGAGGATGCTATGATAACTAAAAAGCTAAATGGCTGAGAGCTTTGAAATTTCAGCCAGGCGATAGTACCAAATAGTACTACTGCTGCTATCTACATATATCTTTTTCAAATTTTTTCCGTCATATTAATTGGGCGAAATATCGTTTGTTCACATGTGCCTCCCTCTCCCCTACTATGTGTACCATCTAATATAAATTTTTATCTTGTAGTAATTGTGAAATTATAGCTTTTGTTCCAATGTGTACCTTCTAAATATATTGGAATCGTTTCAAAAATTTAATGACTACTTTGGAGTCACACGAAGAGAACATGGTTATAAACTCGGTCGGAGTTTTTTTAACTGCGTACTTTTAAAACTATTATTAATCATTGATTTCCCCATACATACGTATATCATTCGAAGCTCAAGATCAGCTCTTGGCTTCCGCACAGGAAGCATTTTCTAGAGGTGTTTCTGTTTCTAGAAGTGTCCCTGGTTATATGAGATATATTTTCTGAAAAATAAAAATTCTTAGTACTAATTCCCTACATTTTAATCTTAGTTACCCATCATCTTCCCTCTAAAATTTCAGTTAGTTAAGCGTGTACCCTTTAAATTTTTATGTGTTGTACCTTGTGCAATTTCTCCCGCTAGAGCACTGATTCTAATACATCACTGACGGCATTCAAACTAATAGAATTAATACTTAAAAATTGTCGACATTATATAGAAACGAGTGACTTTTGAAAAAGAACTTTCGCTTATTTTCTCAAATCGACTCTGATTCGCGTTCTTATTAGTTTTTAAAGCGATATCCGTGGTGAGAGTCGCTTCTGTTTCTCCGAAATAATTCATTCATTGCGCATTCAAGGCTTGAGTGGAGTATTTGATTATTTTCCTTCTAGATAATGTTTTCCTCGTTTCGCTCGTCAACTGTTGCGAATCCTCTTCGCGTATTTATGAAGCACTCGTGGTTAATCGGTCCATAAAGCCGCCACTGTGAAAGTCTCGACGAGCCAAAGAGTGAAAGCGAGCGTATTGTGAGTTGAGTGGCGTTGCGGCAATGCGTGAGAGGCCTTTTTTGTGTGCCGGGCAGACACGCATCATTTTCATCATTCGCGAAACTCGATATTATCTGCGGAAGGTCCGAGCGTTTAAAACTTCACAATGAATTTATTTGCAGAGACCGCTTTATTATTGACGTAAATGGTTCCGCACTCGAGACAAGTTAAAGTCTCGGATTTTAACACTTTTTCGACGATAAAAAGGCAAGCCTCTTTATCTCGAAGAGAAGGGCTTCTTTGTGTGGAAGGCCCTTGGGACGGGCGCCCATATTATTAATGACAGCCAGGTGTATTAATAGGATTTTGTTTGGCAGACCACTCGTTAAAAGGTTCATCGTCAAGTGCGACATCGGAAACCTTTAAGCTCTCGACGATGGCGCCGCAAACAACGAAGACTTCTTCTCCGCACAGAAACCTGTGACGGGAGCCCTTTCCAAACCAGTACTATACTCTGCTAGGGCTAAAATACATGGGGACTATTTCCAGGCCCATTATTTCAAGGACAGGAGGGAGCAATCTGACCTCCCTAAAAAACATCTTCTGAAAATATATCTATCTTATAAAGGACAGAAAGAAAAAATTAAAACCCACAGCTAAAATGCTTAGGACAAAACAGAAATCCCAACAAAGACACAAAATTATCTATCTTGAGTTTATAGTTAATGTAAAAAAGAAAAAACCACAAATATAACAAAAATATAATTCCCGTAAATAATTCCAAAAAAATTCCAAATGGTCTTTCCAAAAGTTTTGGACAAATCAATATTTTATTATCATGTAATGAAAAAATAAAGGAACTAAAAAAATTAGAATACAAATGGCAACTGATCAAACTGTAACTTATCAAACACCCGGGAAGATTTGGAGTTTGATCGGCTGACATGCTTACTTTATGCTTTTACTTCATTTTTTAGTTCCTTTTAAATTATTTCCCATATATGAAATACAATTAAACATCGTTTTTCCACGGACTAAGATATGTTGCGGATACCATCATGCCCCGCCCCCGTTATTCTAAAGGCTATACAAGCTCAAGCATGCTTTTGTAAGCGTAATTGTTTTCTTTAAATTGTTTTCGTTAAAGTACTTTTACATTTTAGCAAATTTATCGTTAATATATCATGTTTTTTCATGCCAAAGATTGGTTAAAATACCTGAGACGCTTTCTTCTTACTTTCTCCCCGTAAAAAAAAAATTGCATATTGATATGTGAAATTAGCTCTATGTGAAAAATTCGTATGTGAAATATTCTCTCGCAGCTTAACTTTAAATGTAAGAGCTATCGAACTCATTAATAATCTATCCTTAACAACACTAAATAACGAGTTGTATTTGCATTTATAACAAATATATAGAGAGATTACAAAAGTACAAAATAGTTGTCCCCGTAACTCAGCGTTGACGATGGTCTACCAATACACCAATCTAGCCTACAATCCTACGTAGGAACTATTTTTCAGAGTCACAGAACGAGCAAAAGAATACCAAGGTTTAGCTCACGATTAGAGGGACGTAAACGTATGCCACATTCTTTCTTGTTCAATTTTTCGATTGCTTGATTCTTTCTAAAGCTAGAAAAAAGTTCCATTGGTCATTGGTTATGTGTATTTATATATATAATATTATATATATAATTTATAGACTTTCCCTTTTTGAAATTTTTCACAGATTTTTTATTATTATTATTAATCTTTTCATACTGAATAAAATGTATGCTTGCAAAATTTCAGTTTCTTATTTTAACAAAACATTTTTTATTCAAATAAAAATATACAAAATGGAAAAACGGACTACCTCGTTGACCACACCACAACCTTCTAATATGATTGCAAACTGCCATCATAGTCATCCATTAGCTGTAAAGACAACTTGAATGCCGACTCAGCCAAGCCGTATCCGCAAAGCCATTAAGCAAGATAAGCTCTTAATCCTATCCCTAAGTGATTGACCAAATATATTTTGTAGGTACTATTTTAAACGATTTATTCGCGCGTACAATCGTGAAGTTATAGAGTTTTGGGGGGGCCGATAATGAGTGGACGTGATTGAACTTTTCTCGGTGTCCAAAATGGTTGTAGACAAAACTAAAGCTCTTTACTTACCTGAAACGAAAGGCGTCCGGAAATTGACATATTGTAATGGGGGTGGTTGGCGAAAGTGACGAGAAAATCCTTTATTTATCTGGTATGTGAGAGGTCCTAGCTGAGAACCAACGCTTTCACCTAAAATAAAAAAACGCTGATTGAAAATGATCGGTAATGCTTAGAAAAACATAGTTTAGTCACTGAACTACAAGGTAAATAGAGCCACGGTTGTTTTCGCAAGCACAACAGTAATCAAAATGAGTCTCATACCCGACACTTTGGAACCAAATGCATTTAAGATTCTGCAGTCCGAGATGGGCAATCCTATATCCATGGCTGCCTGCGATCATATAGCGGCTGTCCAGACGCGGAGCCAGAACAAAGGAATAAGTGTTCAAACGATAGTTAATTTTTTCCTCACTGGTGCGCGGCAAGCATGTACTAGTTTTGTATGGAAATACATTACGAAAGCATTGTTTTTACCATGTTTGCAGAATGCATCATGAAGATTTCTTTTTGGTAAATTTTTAGTTTATGCATTACTGATCGGAAATATGTCTCCCGATGTTTAATTCTAACCTATATATATTTATTTTAAAGAAATTTTTCATCGTAAATGAAATAAAACAACAGAAAGCAGTAGAGTGTTTTTTCTAAGCATTATAAATTAGTGAATGCATACATTTTATAATTTTAGGGATTTACTAAATTCACGTTTGGTTTATATGCATGTATTTTATTTGTTTTTTCACTCCATGTCACCTATTTAATTATTCTGCAAATAGAAATCATGAGTTTGATGCTTTAGATCAGGGGTCTCCAAACTTTCCAGCCTTAGGGCCATATTGATTACTCCAGTAAATTCCAAGGGCCAAAACCATATTATCATTAATTGTTGCCGGTGGTAAAAAGTTGAATCAGTCCACTAGTGGTGTAAAATATGATTACTTTTTTGCCAGATGCCATTAGCGACGGGGAAGCTGATGTATTTTCTGTATCGTATGGGTATCCGTTATAATGGGGTACCCGCATCGTATCGCCATAGTAATCATTGATTACAAAAGTAATGAAATACACAAGTAATCATTGATTACTTTTTTCTTCAGTAATCGTTACTTCGGTTCCTAACGAGTACTCAAGTAACGAATGAGTATTTTTTTACATGAAAAAAAAAGTCCGAAAAAGTACGCCACGTTTAAAAAAGGCTGCAAATCGAACTAAAGTCCGCAAAACGGCAACACTGCATATTATTAATTTTCCTGTCATTATCTGTTATTTCTATATTAGTCGTAGAGTACGAGCGAGCCATGAGGAGTAACGTGACAGGACATCTGGTGGACACAAGCAGAAATAGGTAGTACCTTCTATCCCTAACAGATGGCGCTAATAGCACTTACAGAATAATCTCGTTGGTTCGATAAAGTTCTGGTGTCTTCCACTCACTTCTAGATGGCAGTAAGTGAAATATATAAGAAGGCTAGTGGCGCAACCACAAGTCAGTTCCTATGACACTGCTGTGAAATAAAATAGTGCGTACCTCCTTAAAACGTGTTTGTGCGTGTTTAAGTTTAAGACATCTTTGTAACAATATTTTTATTTGAATTGTTGCTTTTGTGTGTGATTTAGTAGAATGGAAAAGAAGCGAAAAATTGATAGTGAATGCAGAAAATTCAAAGATCAGTGGAACATTCAGTATTTCGTAATTGAGTCCAGTAACAAGGCGCTATGTTTGATTTGCAATGAAAGCATAGCCGTTCTCAAAGAATATAACATTAAACGTCATTATGAAGCAAAACATTTTCAAAATTACTCAAAATATACAGGAAGTTTGCGGACAGAAAAATTCGAAGCTATGAAGCGCGGATTGAAATCGCAGAAATCTTTATTTACAAAACTCAAAACTGAACAAGAGGCTGCAACTCGTGCCAGCTTTCGTGTGGCTCTTGAAATTGCAAAACGTGGAAAACCATTCACCGATGGAGAAATGGTCAAAGAATGCATAATCGCAGTAGCCGAAGAAATGTGCCCTGAAAAGGTAAATTTATTAAAAACTGTCAGTATGTCAGCAAACACTGTGGCTCGAAGGGTAGAAGACATCGCTGAAAATATATCCTCTCAACTGTTCAACAAAAATGGACATGTTGAGTGGTTTTCTTTGGCCTTGGATGAGTCAACGGATGTGTCAGATACTGCTCAGGTGTTGATTTATATTCGAGGAGTAGATAAAAGCTATGAAGTGCATGAAGAACTTCTTGATATGTATAGTATTCATGGCACAACTACTGGTTCAGATATTTTTAAAGGAGTTGAAATGGCCATTAAGCAAAAGAACCTTCGATGGAAAAACTTGAAATGTATTACAACTGATGGAGGCAAAAACATGAGTGGGAAAGATAAAGGAGTGGTCGCTCTTGTGTCAAAGGCTGTAGAAAATGACGGTGGTTCAAAACCAATAGTCTTACATTGTATCATTCATCAACAGTCTTTGTGCGGAAAATGTTTGGATATGTCTGAAGTTCTGAAACCAGTCATATCAACTGTTAATTTGACACAATTTGATAATTTGCATAAATTTGCTCGTGGGCTGTTTTCTGTTTTTTGGTACTACTTATTTGTGTGAGAAGACCTTTTCCAAAATGAAGTACACAAAAAATGTTTACAGATCTAAATTAACTGATGAGCATCTTAAATCTCTTTTAATAATTGGTACAAGTAAAATTAGTCCACAACTACAAACTATTGTCAGTGGAAAATCTCAATTACATAAATCTCATTAGTATTTCATATGTCGTTATGCTTGTTATAAGTTATCTTTTCATTTAAAATGTATAAAATGTTAGTTGGATTCATTTCAATAATTTGTTAGTTAGTAAATAATAACCTACAACAATGTTATGAGTAGTTAGCCCATGACCATATCAATGTAGATGTCATATTAATAATTATTCAACATAAAAATAGATTACTTCAGTAAACTTAATTTAGTTTGCTATAAAAAATAAATATGTTCTCTAGAAGGAGTTTTCTTTCAAGTATACTAGCTCTCCGCGGGCCGGACAAAATCTGTCCGCGGGCCGGATGTGGCCCTCGGGCCGTAGTTTGGAGACCCCTGCTTTAGATGATATTTTTAACCAGTGAGGGCTGACATTTGCATTTTCCCCTTATGTCTCGAACTTTACTGGTTTTATTTATTTATGCATTGGTTTTATTTATTTGTACTTCAGGTTATTAATAAGAAAACAAACGTCATTATAGCCCAAATTTCAGAAAACATATTTCGGGACAAGAGGAATCCTTTTATCAATGAATAGGGTTGTACGCATCTGGATGCAAGTAATTCGAGTGATTTACACTCACTTGGATAACTTACATTTTTTAGGTCAATTCTTTTCGCATTGATAAAGGGGTTCCTTTTAATTCCAAAACATGTGTATGGAATAATTTTTGCAATTTGCGCTATAAGAACGTTGGTACGCTCATTAATTTTTTATCACTCAAAAGTAAACTTTGAGCTTCATATTATGTCTAGATTATGCTGTTAGATATATATATATATATATATTTTTTGTTCTGAGACATTTAAATTTCTTATGCTTGTATAGAATGATAAAGTTAAAAGTGGAATGAGTGAGAGAGAATCTATATTATAAATCTAGGAATTTTCCCTTTTAAAATTAAACTCGCGCCACATGAACAAGGGTTACAATTGAAATACCTAAAAGGAAGGGAGACTTCCCTCTAAGATTTGTTGTAGATTCTCCACGCGTTCATGAGTACACCCATTTTGTACACCATAGAGTCTTAAAACATAGAAAAGTAAATAAACTATCTAAGGGACCGTTCATAAATGATGTCAAGCTCTTTTCCGATATATTTGAAGGGGGGAGGGGGTCAACCCCTCCCCCCTTTCTCACAAATCAACGGGCCCCCTTCCCCCCTTTGTCACATGTCACGCTATGTTGTATAAGCCTGATGTCACACTTCTTGTTTCCCCCTCCCCTCCCCTTATCACACTTTGTCAATTTCACGAACGCCCCCTCCCCCCTCGAAGCGTGACATCATTTATGAATGACCCCTAAAGCGTATTTCTGATTTCTAATTTAAAAGTGGGGAAACATTAATTTAAGAAAGGATTTAAGGAAAATCAGAGAATCCGAAAGCTTTTGGTAGATTTCATCAAAGAAATGCCGGTTGCAAAGTCTTGGTATTAAAAATTGACAATATTCAGTGTAGTCCAGAAAAAAAGAAAAAAGAGGTGAGAGGGGGGAGGCTTACAGATAAGAGCATAAGTTATTGTAATGAAATAGCGGTGGGGGAGGGTGCTTTTGAAAAGGGGATAAAAAAGTTTTCGGACGCGCCCCCCCCCCCCCCCGACTGAGAATACTCATTGCTTTTTGCTGTCAAGGAGTATGTCATCTAAATAAAAATGTTTAAAGGGAAATTTAAAGAAAAATTGCTCTTATCCAGGGGTGTCCCCGAGGGAAGTTCATGGCGTAGACTGCGCCATTAAATTTTTTTATGAAATTTTTGACACCTCCTGGACAGGGGGGCATGCTTTCATCGAGTTTTAGCCTTTTTGGGGAGTTGTCTTTTTTGGGGGACTTCGTACCTATTAGTATGCACCATCTTGCTTAGGGGGTTGACACCCATGTATTGTCAGTTACAAGTTTTAAAAATAATCTTGATAACTCTGAACTGCATATAATGATGCGTTTTAAGTAATTATTTTTAATTTCTCATTTTTTGTACTTAATTGTAATAGTTGAAAATATTTCCCCTTGATTGTTCATTTCATTGAAACGTTTTCTTTTACAAAGGTCTAATCTTTGACCTTTCTTACTTAATATTTTAGGATTTTATTATAAATATTTAACTAGTGTAATTGCTTTAGATGAGACCAGCAAAAAAAAAAAAGTTGCCACTCTTATATGATATTCCATCTGTTGAAGTTAACTGAAGTCAGCTATACTATACAATGCAATATTAGTCATTAGTATTATGCTATTAGTCTGTCAATAACAATAAAAATTGTTGCATTAATCATTTACTTAATTACATAATTGTTCAACTAATCTTTATTTGTTAAGTCACTTCACAGCCTAACTGTTCCACTTTCCTGTAATAATTAAATTTACAATAAATGTAATTGAAATAACTCAATTAACACATATATTTAAAATAACTTTATTAATCATAATCTATGTCCATTTTACTTTTAACTGCTGTTATTTAATAGTATTAACATTAATGTATTGAAAATTGCTTAATAATAAAGTAACTGATAACCATTTAACGACTACTCAATGCGGCTTTCAAAAACCTGCTAGCCAATTTATTTGTGCTACACAATATGAGAGGATAAATGTATTTCAGAAAATTATGCGCAATTATTGTCGTTCAAAATAAAAATAAATCTGAAAGCATAATATGATCAGCCAATTGCGAAGAAAACTTTCCCTGTGCTCATTATATATAAACGTATACGTATGTATGAAAAGTTGTATCTTAACGAGCAGCTTCGAAGTCTGCATGTGTTACTACCAAAAAGATCTTTTTATTTTTTCCTCTGTATTAAAAACGTTTTAATGGCAAATACATAACCCTGCAACATATTTTGATAGTTGCTTTTGCCCTCAACACTTAAATGTTTATCTTTCTTGAAATTCAAGCCTTTAACGCGATGATATTGGAATGGTAACACCTTTAAATCCTTGCTTTTAAGTACATGCTAACAGCGCCAATTGACTGAAGTGGCAGAAAATGTAAGTTCTGCTTGCACGCACTTTTTCACCCGTTTGGATAGCCGCTATATGATCGCAGGCAGCCATGCTATATCTAACGGACTGGAGTCCGGTGAAAAGAAGAAAGAAAAGAAGTAGGGTCAGCTGGGGTAATTGTGAACATGGGGTAATTGTAAACAAGCTTCATAACTACACTTGTGGTGGTTTTGAAAAGTTAACTGCTGGTGTGTGATGAATTGGCAACATAGGGAAGACACTGAAAGAGTTTTGTAAGTATCGGAACAACTGTGAAGGCGTCAAGATTGCTTGAAAATGACACAGTAAAAAAAGTTGTTTAACAAAATTTAGTGATCTTACATTTTCCTCTCCAGCTCATCTACAAAAGCGATGTAAGCGGTTTCAACCATTTTTATTTGTCATATGGAATGCCGCTAAAAACATTTAGTCATGAATTTAATCTTCCGTGTCATTTTTCATGTGCAAATTAGGTGTTTACAATTACCCCATATATTTCGTACTCTGGGGTAATTGTAAACACTTAAATGTATTCTATTTCCAATATTTTTTGGGAACAATAAGTATTATATTTTGATTTAAATTACACTTTTGTGTCTATTTTATATAGCTGTTGTTGTTGTTGCTAATGTCACTTGGAAATCCAAACCCCTCTTGCAGGGCGACCATGAGTTAAGGAAACTCCTACTGATTATTAATGAGCTCCGCTAGAATGAAATACACTTGGCTCAGAGGGGCCCAATGACTTTGAACCAGCTCTCAGAGGAGAGATCGTCACCTAGGATGGTCCCTCAACGGAAATTATTTCTAACTTGGCGGACCTTTGAAGCGACGGTTTATTTTACGTGCACAGCTCCCTTTAGCGCACTCGGTTTCAGAGTAATCAGTCGCGGGAGGTGGTCACCCTCCCAAGCGTTGACCACGGCCAGTTGTGCTTCACTTTCGGTGTTCTGTGGGACCCAAGCTTAACCGACTGATCCTCTGCGGGACAAATTTCACTTAAATTTGTCGCATTACTTGATTTTTTGCAAGATATTTCTCGTTAAATGATCTCAGCCAATTCATAACTACTCAGCGGTCCACAGATGGAGAACCATTGCTCCGGAACTTCTTAAGCCTTCAAGCAGACTGTATGAAACAATTTTCCATTTGCACCAACCTTATTCTAAAATAAATCACTGTTTACAATTACCCCAGATCTCTGGGGTAATTGTAAACACGAGCTCATTCACGAACAAATAGTCATAAAGTCAAAATTTTTGTACACATTTACTTACAAGAAGTACAGTAGTGGCTACAATGCTCACAATTTTGTTTCTGAATGCATTCAAGAGGTAGGGAAGGATCAAAATTTAAAACATTGAAAAAGCGTTTACAATTACCCCAACTGACCCTATTTACAGTAAAACTAGGCTCATTACAACATACTTTTTTTTTTGCACCTCATTGTTACAGTGCGGTGCAAAAGTTTATGTTTAAGCTAACTGTTTCAATGAATTTGAATGAAAAATGGGAATCAGAAGGCCCAGAAAATTTTACCGTACATGCCTACCAGTAAACGAAGAATCTGCCTGGCAGTGCCAAGAAGAATAGCTTCATGTTTTAGGGGAGAAACTTGCTGGTACAAAGAATGTGCCGTGCCGTGTTCTGTTCTCGTTTTAATTTGTTAGCGTACTTTATTTTTCCGAGCTGATGCTATATGCCAGTCTATAAATTTGACTGATTTTAACAAACAGAAAATGAAACATTCTGATTTGCGTGCTAATAAAAACGCCTCCATGACGAACTCCATGTCAAACTGTTTCTAAACAATTGGATTACAAAGTCGTACTTTAAATTCAGAAACAATTCATTGAAAAAGAAATAAATTAACAAAAATCAAAATTGTGATCCCGAAAAGTTAATGCACAAAAACGAAATATTTTCATTTTACAAAGCACAAGTGTTTTGGAGTTTATAGTGTTTCCGTTGCACCTAATGAGATCGAATACGCGATTTTCCATTGATAACAAGAGGCTATGGAGAGTTTCGGGAGCGAATCTGTACCAGGATTCCTCGGTCGTTGATTTGAGTTCTTGCACCGATTAACACTACTTCCTAGTCTTGTACAAGTCACGTAAAAGGATTCCCAGTTCATCCATCCCACTGGTACTCTAAGAGCTTAGTCATTCTTTTGTAAAACGGTGTATATCGACATCGAAGCGTTGTCCTGCTGAAAGGTCCAGCTGGGACCACCTAGGAGTTAACCAAACAGAAAATAATGCTCATTCAGTTTCCTGATACTTTTCTGAATTTTGTCTGCCATTCAGGAAGCAAAGAGAGGTTTGTCCATTGTAGCCAAAAGCGCTCCATACCATGAGCAAATCAAAACTTTATTGCCTGCTGTATGTGCTCTTCGGTTCTTTTCTCAATTCAAGCTAAAAAATGAAAACCCATCTGGGCTATTCAAATTCTTCTTTTTTTTTCTTTATCGTCGGAAAAAATAACAGTAATCCATTCGTTACGATAATACATGTGCTGTTTTACCCATTGAAGTCTTGCTTGCTTGTGACAGTTACTGAAACTGTTTCGAATTATTATATTTTTTTTATGAATTATCAATATACCTTTTAATTTAGTTTTTAAAAAAAGTTTAACTTTTCTTCCTCCTACCTTTTGAAGTGTTTCCTTTTCATTAAGTATAAAAGAACTAATTGGATGAATGTCTCTATTACTTATTGATGCTTCGGTGTAACTTTTATCATTACTGAATTGTCTACATAAGTACAAGATTATGCGACACTATTTTATAATTTTTTCCCAGTGTTGTAGAGCTAACTTTTATCTTCCCTTCACGCAACGGAGAAATAAAATTTTTTAATGAAATTCTTTGTCATCATGTTTGTGCATTGGCGCAATATAATTGTGTAAATCACTATACATTAGCATTACTTTTCAGATATATGCATTAAAGTAATGTGTTATTTATTGGTTAATAATAAACCAGATGAAAATAGAAGTAACTGTAATATAATATAAACTGCAGCTTTTTTAGCTAAGGAAAAAACGCTATTTGCTTAACTTTTCAGCATGATTCTTGTCTTTTAGAATATCAAATCCTTGTATTTCCTTAAAGTACGAGCTACACACTTAAGCCCAAAACGTTAAGTATTGCAAAAACTATTAAAAAACATCTTTGAAGGATTTTTACTTTTTTTTAATCTTCAGTGTTAAGCTAATTCTGATTTAGGCAATTTAAAATAACGTTATATTTCATATAGTTTAATGATGTTTAGAAAAAAAAACACATTTTAGTCAGGATTCAGATTTGAAAAGTCAAGTTAGTCTGTTATAGAGAGAAATTAAGTTTTTCAAAGAAAACAAAAATTAGTATTACTGGAAATAAAGTTCCGGAACGTGTACCGGCGCGTTCCGGCCACACTTCACCCCTGACTTTTTCTTAAAAACGTAGTAAAAGAAATTTTAAAGAAAAATTAATTAATTAATTTAAAAAAAGCTTTCGATACTAAAGAAACAACGACTCCAATCTATTGATGTTAAAAGCGTCAATGTTTTGAAAACATCGAGACAAGTTTTTGAGTTACAAAAACGCAAAATAATATGTGGGATCATGGAAGAAAAGATATCCGACAAAATGTTTTGCCTTTGTAAGGGTTCTTTTTTTATTTTTCGAAAGTTCATTCTGATATATTTTAACCTGTAAACAGCATATTTCAAATGATGACTTCAAAAAGCAGTGAGTTAAATATGTGTCCTTACAAGAGAGGTTTCAAAAAGCAGTGAGTTAAATATGTGTTCTTACAAGAAAGCTTTCAAAAAGCAATGAGTTAAATGTGTCCTTACAAGAGAGCTTCAAAAAACAATGAGTTAAATGTGTCCTTACAAGAGAGCTTTCAAAATGCGCTGAGATAAATATGTGTCCTTAAAGAGAGCTTTCAAAAATCAAATGTGTCCTTAAAGAGAGCTTTCAAAAATCAATGAGTTAAATATGTGTCCTTACAAGACAGCTACTCTGAAGGTAACTAACTACTTAACTTCAGGGCATCCTGAACTTCAACTCGTAAGTCTTCCGCTATTTTTTAAATAAATCGAGTCTTTCTATTCTTCTATCACATCGCGCTGAAATGCTGAAATGATAATGGAAAGATACGAAATGTACACTGAAAAGGGTGATGTAGATGCGTTCTAATTCCTAATTTCTCCGAAGGGAGATGTTTAGAAAGACGATGCTCCCCCACTTGGAGGATCGGAGCCTCAGTTTTTCCTTTCTTTTTCCTTCCTTCGGCAAACGATCGTTTTTAATGGAAGCACGTGTTAGGCATCGCGATCGCAGCTGTTTCCTAAAGAGGGAAGATGGGAAACCGATAATAAATCTCGGCCGCCCATTCCTCGTAATTAAATGATAATAATGAACCCCCGGGTCGCGCCTGACATGCAATTATTGTTCCATGTCGCTCACACGTGCCAACCACGCGGGGGATGGAAAAGAACCGCCAATTCCATGGGAACCTCCTTTCTCTGCCGAATATTTTTCGATTCTTGAAGGAAAGGAAACTTAACGCAGCCCCTTTTAGCAGTCAACTCAATAGCTTAATTTGCATAAAACTGTCAGGTGGTCATAATCAGGTGGTCATTTGACCGTTCACCATACATAATATGTAAAATTAGCCATAAAATATAGGTACATTTGTAAGCTTTTTAATGTTTGTTTCATATTGCCTTTCTATTTCTTTTAATGTAGAATGGAAGCGTGATGGGGATCAACAGTTGTAGCAAATAATGAAATGATGTATGACAATTACTTGTAATTTTGTTAAAATATTTTGAAAATTATATTTTTTGGTCAATTTTTTAAACATATAATACAGGACTTTTAATGTGTGCTAATAAATAATCTCACAAAAAAATGTGCACATAACCATGAGAGGATTAACAGTTATGGCAAATTACATATAATATAGTTAAATGACACGTGTTACGGAATTTAAGGGAGTGGTCATTTATGAAAAATGATTTATTATTGCATTTACTGAAAAAATTACATGACTCCTCTTCAAGGTTCTGCATTATATTCATGATCCCGCTCAGAAATTCAAAGTATTTTCATGAGCATTTTGCATTTCTGAGTATAGCCAATTTTCCCTTCATTAAACAAAGCAATGCAACACAAGAATGTTTACCTTTCTTCTGAATTCGCTGCAGTTAAAATCTGTAACAATTCTACCCGACTTACATGTACCCGACATTACTACCCAACTTACATGCCTGCAGAATGATTCCACTCAAACCAGTTGACGTTTTACTTGACATTTCTTTTTGTATTGATCCTAACACCCATTGAATGAAAGAGACATATTCTTAATAATAATAGCAAATAAAACAGTTTAGGTGTTTTTGCTATTGTTATTAAGAAAGTTGTCATTATGTAAGATTAAACTAAATTTTTTACGTTGACACTCAATTTACTTGTACTTTTTGAGCCATTTCTAACGGCATCGGTTATATCGCGCATTCGGATACATCGCACTTTTTTGCTGTCCCCCGGCAAGAGCGATATAACGAGGGGCTACTGCATTTTATATGCGACCCATACATAAACAACTAGTACATATTTACATGTGTAGTTATATATATATATATATGTATATATACAACGGGGTGCCACGAAAAAAAATGGGTTCCCATAAGGAGCCACAAATCAAAAGAGGTTGAGAACCCCTGCACTGTAAGAAAGTTTTGCCCAATAATCTCCTGGAAATCATTTATCAGGAGTCTGACGTAAAATGACAGAGACTTAAAAACGGGAAACTACGAAGTCTTTAAAAAAGGAAATGACAGAGACTAAAACAGAGAACGTTATGTAAATTGTTTGTAACAGATAATGGGTTGCCATCTGCAAGTACGCTGAATTACTATCTCTGGGGCACAGAGACGAGTTTTGCTGATCTCTGCTGGCCGCCGATGCCGAGCGGGAAGTTCACTAGGGGTGAAGTTAAAATATAAGACAACAATATATAATGCATTTTGACAATGTTAAAACTGGTAGTAACATATATCAAGCATTCATTTATGCATTTGTTTACAACTTTTGAACTGGTAGTCACAAATCTCAACTGTTCAGTTTTACGTAATTTAACAAATCTTTCTCTGTAATTTTACAGAGTGCCGAAAAACAAGAATTTTATTGAGAAACGGTTCTCAAGAAACTTGATTATTTAATTTAAAACAAGTTCTTCGTAAATTTAAAGAAACACTCAGTTTCCCTTCTGTGTTTAAACAGAAAATGTTTTTCAAGACGTTAAGAGTACGCAATATGTGGAGATACATCACTGTATAAAGTTTTAACCCTACTTAGTTGAGCTTCGAGTCCTTAAAATGAGAAAATATACAGTGAGGAAAACATCATTGCCCACTGTACACACTAAGCGAAAAATAGGAAGTAAACTTTTCTATTTATTTTGCAAGAAATTTTCAGAAAAGCAGAACCATCAAATGGACTCTTAATGAGAGACGACATCTAAATTCACTTTGAGGTGGATTCATTTAAAGGTTTCGCCACTGTAAAGATCAGGTGAATAAATCTCGAAACTTAATGCCTTCAATGTTTACGATGGAAGCGTAAACAAATCGGAATTATTGAAATGAGCGGATCCACCTCCAAGAAAAGATGAAATGAGCCAATCGGGAGGAAAATCACTTAAAGGCGGCATTCCAGTCTGCACAGTTGTTTCTGATTTATGATAATGGTCTTTATGAATATGAGTTTAATGGCCATGCAAATGATAATGTCCGTGAGCACTAATGCTTGCCCTCCGAAATGAATTCACGATCCGAGTATTTATGAAGGATCAAATGATAGCTCATTAATGTAAACAATTTGCCTCTTCTTTGTACAATTACGATTAATGTCGTCCTTTTTAAACGCGTTTAAATGATCTCTTTCGTCTTTTTCTTTGTGTTTCCCCGGTTTCTGCTAATAAATTATTTATTGCTGAGAACAAGTTTTCGTTTTGAGATTTTCGCGAGGTTCTCTGTATATTTTATTTAGTTGCCAAACACACATAATCAGTTAACCCGTTTGCACTGTAAATAAAATAATTCAGAAATGAAGTCGATTTATCTTTTAAACTAACATTTTTACAACCTTTTGAACAACCTAACATCTTTACTATAATTTTCTTCAAAATTAAAGTCGGGATTTCGATAATAAAACAGTTTCCACACACTTTCGAAATCTAATCATTCATAAACCCTCTCAAGTATATGGACCTCATATAGAGACACAAAAATTATTTTCTTCAAAATGATATTCAGACTCACATTTGTGCTGTAATTTAGTCCTCATTTGGAGATTTCAAACTGTTCTTGGTAAACCAAACAAGGTTTCACAGGCCATTCAAGATCTTTAAAAGAATATCTCTTTGGAAGTCCATGGAGGATTCAAGAAAGAATTGAAAATCTCACTTTCAAATCATATTTTTTATAACTTATTTTAAAAGATACATAACTGGAAAGGTTGGCATTATTTTATGAACACTAATGCCTTATAAATGAAGTTTGAATATTCAGTTTTTCTATATTTAATTTTATATTGTTATACCACAAAAGCATATAGAATCATCATAGGAGGACACCAATTTTTGTCTATACAAGACAAAAAGTTCCAAAAATAAATTATTAGACTACAATCCTGAGATACTAAATGGGTTTGTAGTATATAGAAATAATTTTGTGACTCAAGTAAAAAATTCATGCATGAGAGGCATTAAACCTCAATCAGCAGTACAGAAATTTCAAGAGTGTCAAAAATGTCTACAATTATTTGAAAGTTACTGAGTTTTACTGAGCTTTGTACAGTGCAGCTTGCAAAGCTGCATGTTATAGTTTTTACCTGTCCCCAATGCTTTTTCACGTCGAATGTCGTCCGCACTATATCAAGGAATGCGGAATGTACAAAAACTGCTCAGTTACGCTAAGTAATGCACATTGGTAGTGGTTATGTAACATTTACCTTGCGACTGCGGCAAGATAATAACGTGAACATTGGTTATCTTGTTTGCGCAATCTTCTTTTACTTTACTGCCAAAAAGTCACTAGACACTTTCAGTATTAGTTTTTTTTTTTCAAATTTCTTGCGTTCAGGAACTTCTGTCATATGTTGGGCATGTTTGAGTTCAGACTTTTCAGCAAAAATTCCATAACGAATGAATCTAGGAAACTAAACACGCACACAAATTGCAAAAAAAAAAGAGAAAAAATATATGTTTTTGATCATCCTGTACTGCAAAAAAATAAAAAAATAGGCTGCAGTTTTCACAAAATAGTTTACTATTGCTATGTATAATAATTCCAAGCATTTTCGTAAAAATAACACGTATATTCGTGACAATGGAAGTACAGTAAGACCAGCATAGTGTAAGAAATGACAAAGAAAAATCTCCACCCTCTATAAGTTGACCACCTGTCTAATAAGTTGACCACTAAAGTGCTGCACCGCAAGTGGTCAACTTGCACAGGTTTCACTGTATTTCTTTCAAAAATGCTAAGTTATTTCTAATAATTTTGGCTTATAATAATGCGTAGAGTTTTCCACCCTACGTCACCAAACTTACAGTAGACCTGACGATACAAAAGAAATAATATACTGAAATTTGGAAAAAAAAAGGGGGGGGAAAAAGAGAGAGAGAATTTATAGGAATAATTTTTTAATACGCATGGCGGCAAAAGGGCGCAGTTTTTAACTTTCCCTATTTCCTATCTAAGTACTATACGTACCAACTTTTAAAATTAGTTCCAGTTGAATATCGTGAAAATTCAAAAAGAAATCGAAGATCTGGTGAGTTGTATTTCAGTGATTTTCAATAACTAGATGTATCGTAAGGAATTGCTCACAAATCAGTCACGCTTTTTCACAAACATTCAGTGTAACTACACTGGTAAAATTTCCTTGAAAAAATTGTAAAATAACAATTTATTTGACTGTTATTTTACCATATTTAATTACAACAGTCGAATAACCATTAAAAAGATGGTACTCAAGCCGCTGATTGTGAAAAAAAAAATCGGTTATTCTCTGTTTCTCCTAAAGAACGTTTAATTTACCGTTATTTACGACCGCCACCTAGGTCTCGTTGTCAATAAGAATCGGGCGTCCATCTTGGTTGTGGATCGAAGAAGTGTGAAGATTAGAATTCCATCGCATAATATTGTATAGTTTTTATCTGATGGGCGGAATGAAAAGAAGATGAAGTTAGTAATAGTCATAAAACTGGTTGTTTAAACATATCTCATTTAATTATTTTTTGATATTGCATTTTTATCTTTCTCAAAACAAAAAAAGCTTTTCAAAATGTTGGACATCCAGGAGGTACCTCTTGGCAAAGCATGGAAGTGCTGGTTTTCAACCGTGAAGGTCCGGTGTTCTATCCGGTAGCTCCACCGTGTCCTTGCACCTCGTCGTCCGCCACAATATAATAGCTATGAATGGTTTCTACACCTCGAAGATTCTACGCATATACAGTAAAACCTGTTTTTGTGTGGTCCTTTTTTATGCGATTTTGTTTTTGTGCGATTTTTTTCGTGCGATTTATTTTTATGCGGTATATGAATCTTAGCGGCGTTAGCACCAGTTTAATGTTTCTATCAATGTACGTATACATATTTAAAAATTATAGGAGAAGGCTTTGATAATTTCGGCGAAAATGGACAAGAAGAACCGGAATCTATTACAGCAGATAAAATATATGCTGGGATCCAGATTTTTAAAAAATTGGAAACACATTTTCTTAAAATAGATACCAATGCGGAAAGACGCTTAAAATTCCAAAAGGAACTGAGCTCATGCATGTCTCACTATCGCGACGTTTCCAAGCAATTGACCAGTCGACCGTCGTCACAAAAACTGATCGCTGACTTCATGGTACCAAATAAGAAATCAATTGAAATCCTATCTTCAAGCAACGAAAGCGATTTTCAACCAATTGGTCACAAGAAGATGCGCGTTTTGGATTACGACGAGTAGGAGCAAACTATTTAATGTATAATTTGAAAACTTCTCCATGTATATGTACAATGAAGAATTAAATATTTTTGCAATTTCTTTAAGTCTAATTTAATTATTTAATTTAATTGAAAGCATTATCTCATCTATTTCATAAATCATTGATGTATTTTCTAAGTCCGACTTTTTTTATGCGGTCCCTATCCACCGCATAAAAAAATTTTTAGGTAGTATATCGTACAATGTTGTTTATTATATGTAAGAATTTATAAAATTTCCGAATATTTTTTTGTACGATTTTTTTTATGCGGTCCCTATCCACCGCACAAAAACAGGTTTCACTGTAGTTAATTACCATAACTTGCAGTATGTTATCATAAGTGCTACTAAATGGTTATGAAACCGAAATCTTTTGTATTTATGGCTTTTTAAATAAGCTGATTGGAAACGGTTTAGAACACGTAAAGATACAAAAATATTCTAACCGTAAATTTAACGGTTAATTAGATGGACAGACTGCTGCCGGCTATGTAACCGTAATTTCATGATGAAATTTCTAACAGTGTATACTGTGATTTGTGATAAAAATTGACTATTGTTCACAATCCTCTTCTAGAATTACTGAAATACAACTTACTAGATCGCCTATATCTTTTGAAATTTGAGATATTCAGCTGGATTTTTTTTATATATATAAGTCACCAGCTACGAAGTAAAAAATTGCCCTCCTTCTCCTATGAGCAATGAAAAAAATAATAAAATTTAAAAATCCTTTATTTTATCAGATATCCAGTGCTTTTATTTCAAATATCAGTACTTCGGTAATATGTTGTCAAGTTTTCTGTGAGTTTGGTGTAAAAGAAATTCTTATATATTCTTCAATATATGTGATAGTCTTACGAAAATGTATAGAATAATTGTACATAACAAGTAAACTAACTTGTGAAATTTGTAGCTTATTTATATATTTTTTACGGGACAAGATGATGAAAAACATACTTTTGTCTTTTTTCTTAACTATTTTATTGTTTGTCTCTTAATTGCACTCGTGGTGAGATTTTTACTGGAAAGTATGAGATCTAGCGTTCTCTTTATATGATAGAAGTAACAGAACAAATCGTTGCCTGTTACTCTATAAATTTTGATAAGAAAAAGAAGTCTAAGCTTGAGAGTGTCGGGGTGGCTTTCGGCTGCATGGTGCATGATTCTTTTCTTAGGATGGCTTAAATTTGAAACATAATTGCACAGTAAAGGGTATCCCTTTATTGCACGGTACATCTGTAAATATATTCATTTTGCTGAAAATTAATTTCGAAAATCACATTAATAGTAAACTTTTAAAAAGCCGTAGTTAAAAGTGGTGAGAAAGGCCGTGTGAAGGCCATCCTTAGAACACGTTCCGCAGTAGGTGCTGGAAGGAATGAGAATAGATGAATCGTCGTATCTCATTCGACTTCTGACCTCCACCCTGATGGCAAGCGCCGCAACTTTTTTAGTGAAGCCTAAATCTGAAAGGTTAACTAGAAGATACATTCATAATCACGTCCGGTAATCGGTAACAGGATTCGATTTTTTCAGCTGATTTCGATTTCTCAGATACGAAATTTATGAAATTTTAAGAAGGGTAGAGGTCGGGGATCCATAGCTCGGCCACTTATGAAAATTTCGGAGCTATAATTAGTGTCATGTCGGGATCTTCCTCTAATCGTTTTCATATTCTATTCGACCCATTCTTCCATTTATCTTCATCGGCTGAGTCAGGCTGGTAGGATGTTGATCCCGGCGAGATATCTCTTTAACTTGATTGAGACGTTCCAGGCAACACCCACTCTCCGAAACAAAGAGACCTCCGTCACCTCTCGCTGCGCTACCAGCGCAAAAAATGGCCATTTAACATTCATGAATTTCACTCGAGATGCAATCTCCCCCGCCTTCTTTCCCTTCCAAATCTCTACATTCTAAGAAATATTTTATTGAAATTTTATCTGGGATGGATGTGCATCATAGATTTCCCCTTTTTTGTGACATTTATCTAAAATAATATCTTTCCGATCTCTGTATCTCTAGAAACTTTTCTGAAGGTAAGCGCCATTTTTTTCGCAACTGCCATTTTCGGTTACTCAAAAATCATCATGCTTACGAAAATTGTTTCCGTTTCTGAATTTCATCCTCACAGCCACGTAAATTGCGTATTTTTTTCTTCCAATAATGAACCATTTTTAGGTAGTGTTATTCTGCCTTTCAACATTTCTCTTCGAATACATGAGTTTCAATCTTCATGTCTTGATTCAATATCAGACTTATTTCCCGACGAAAATTCGTTCTAAATAATGATCTTCAGAAAGCTAATCCGGTCCCGCTTCTGAATCGACAGCGGTTAATAGGCCCAAAAGTAGAATTCATAAAAGTATTTTATTTGAAAGAAAATAAGTGGCTTTAATGTGAAGCACCATGAAATACTCGAGGCTTCGTAATTCAATCAAACACATTTAGCTTTAGATGCAATAATTTTCATCAATGAAAATTTTATGTATATCCTTGAAAAGTAAAAAGCCTCTTAGCTCTGCATTCGGTTAAAAAGCACTAATAATTTTTTAAAATACTTCTCCGACAACTCTCGGATCGCTATTTAACTTAAGGGGACTTGGTACCTTTCAAATGTAGAAAATGGCTGAAAATAACGATTTTTCAATTTTTTGCTTAAAATGTGGTTTGACTCTCCTAGTATATCTGAGCGAAGTTTTGAAACGATACAACCAATACAAATGTAGTTAAGAAGTAAGAGAACTCAAATATTTCTGATGTTTTAGTAGGATTTTGTATTCTTTAAACTGCGTTTTCTCGGTTTGTGTGTTTTCGCCATATTGTAGTACTTAAAATGCTGAAACTTCTACATATATTCATGTAGCAACTTGAAATTTTTTGTGTGTGTTCGATATGATGTGCTTGATAAAATTAGGGATGGAATTTGCTATATATTTCCAAAAAAAAAATTTAAAAATGAAAATGTAACAAAAGCTGCTTTTTTTTTCTGTGTTCTACCATCAATGTAACTTTAAAAACTTTTTTCTCAAAAACTAATTAATTAATAGCAAAACCCATCCCTAAAATTGTAAACCGTACTATAATAAGTACTTTAAAAAAATTTGGTAAAAAAAAGTCAAGAAATGAAAAAGAAGAAGGAAATTTAAAATTGTTAAATAATTTTTAAAAAATTAAATTTTAAAATTTTCTGTTAGTTGAATTTTGATTTTTCATGTGAAAATCATTTTGTTGAACATTAGCACATCATAACATACAAATGAAATAGGTAAAAGTTCTTAAATTAAAAAAAATTGTCAAAAGGTGTCAAGTCCCCTTAGGGTTATGATTTAACCACTTAACTCATTTGCCCGTGTCTGACGCGGACGAAAGTTACCGGAAAGTTTCCGTTATTTTATTTCTAATGCCCGTCTGAGATCCGTTTACACTTTATTTGTTTAATATATTTTTTTATGTAACTTTTACCCCCCCCCCCCCCCACAACCTGAAATTGCAAAGAATAACTTACACTGTACTAGTTTTTCAGAAAAATATCGTGGCTTTAAAGGGTTAACAAGAGTTAATATTAAAAATCGTTCAACATCTTATTACTACAGTTACCTCTTTGATGTGGCCCTTTATAATTAAATGTGACATATCACTGCAGAATTTCACAACAAATATTTTACATTTTATACCATTATACATTACTTTATGAACTATCTTACTGTCCCGCAGTGGACTAGTCGGTAGAAGCTCGGTTCCCGCAGAACACCGAAAGTGAAGCAACATCGTCCAAGGTTAATGTTTGGGAGGGTGACAACCTCTCACGGCTGGTTGCTTGGGACCGTGTACGCTAAAGGGAGCTGGTGCACGTTAAATCCGTCGTGGCTCCAATGTACTCCAAGTGAAACGATACCTCTGGGGGTTGCAACCCCGGGTGACTGTCTCTCATATGGGAGCTGGCTCAAAAAATTAAGAGACCACACTAAAAGGGGCGGAAGTCGGACTCCTGTCTATAAGGGCCCCGTTTGACTCAGAAGCAGAGCATCCATTCTTCCTCGCTTCGCGCGTGGACACGACACCAACCCACTATATCACTGGATGGTCTTCTGCCATTCTCTATTGAAGCATGATGATGCAGAAATCCCAAGATTACGTAATAAATTGATAATTTAAGGGTATTTTTGATTGACATTTAAAAGATCAACTATTGCTGTTATTAAATAAAGGCATTTTTTTTTTCATTTCAAATATTACGTTACTATTCAATATTCATTTAAAACTGCATAATTGAAGGCAATGTGAACGTCATAAGAGAAATGCCATACACTACATATCACTTAATTTGTTAAGAAGACTTGTTTGAATTTTTTCAATATTTTTGTGCTATCAAAAAACTTGAGGAATCTAAAATTTCCATCAAAACAATTATTAGATATATTTGTTAAAATTTCTAAATGAAATGAAACGCGTATGAGAAGTTTTTAAGGAAGTGGAAGCAAAAAACTTGATTGCAGAAATTTCTTTAAAAGGAGGGCGAAGAACGTATAGCAAATCATAAATCGATGCGTAAATTGGTTGGTTAGAATACCAAAATCAGACGTGTATTTTTTAATAAAATTTGAAGTTTTCTTTTTAAACTTAAATTAATTCTTACTTTAAAATGTTAAAGGGGTTAAAAAAAAGTCAGTTGTTTGAAACTTTTCTGCATTAACAAAACGTCTTATGGAATAGAAAATGTGTCTTGAAAGTTAAATTGTTATTGTTGGAAAATTTAAGCGGAAGAAAAAGTACTCACAAAAGCATTATTTATTTAGTCATTAATATTTTTGTAAAACGGGAATAAAATTGTTATCGAAATATGAACTTATTAAACGGGAAAACTTCTTAAACGGTTTCCCTTTATTCCAGCGTGTTTTCATGTATATCTGATGTTTCAACCCACAGACAGGATGTTTAATCATCCCACCATCTTTGAAAACGTGATTTAGAAACCGTTATTAGGGAGAAGGAATTTCTCACAGCAAATGCATGGTGACGAAAAATTTGCTTAAAATAGCGAAACTTGTGAGGATCTAATGGGCCATACACTAATAACCTCTCAACGACTAATATCTCCGGCCAAGATGGCGCAGCGTAAGCATTTCAGAAAACATTTTTTTTTTTCTTTTCTGCTTCAAAGTCTTATTACTTGCTTTAGTTGCGCATAGGTTAGGCATGACTTGTCCCTGACTTTGAAAATAGTTCGTTGCTTCTCAAATTTTATTACTGTTGGTATGATTGTGCGCACGTACATGTACATGCAACTTCTTTTAAAAAATTGATATTTGATACAATTTTTTATATAATTTTAATTTTTTCTATTTTCTATAAAAATCTATACTATATTGCAACATTTCTCGTGTATCAGTACTTTCCTCTATACTCAAAGGGATCACATAGCCAAAATTGAGAAAGTTAAGTTAAAATTAGAAAGTTAATTTTTAAAAAAAAATCCGTGGAAAAGCACCGAACGAAAAATTCATTTAATCTTATTTTCAGAAATATTTGAGGAATATCCTTCACGTCACCAAAAAACTGTGCCTTTAGAATTTCAAATTTGAAAAATGTCCAGGGAGAGGTGGCCTGGAATTACGTTTTTAGAACTTCAATGCAACGGTGGATCTAAGGGGGGGGGGGCGATGGGGCGATCGCCCCCCCCCCCCTTGGGCTGATTCAAGTGGATACTACAACGACACTCCTAAGTGAGTTTTTACTCTTTGTGCCCCTGGACCAGCCATTTTTTTATGTTCTTGGAATCCCAGCCTAAATGCCCTTCAAGTTCTATGCTTTCCCCCTGTTCCTTTGTCCTTTAGTATTGCTGAGTTGCTAATCCTCGGAGTAATGGGAAAGAGATTCCCTGCTCTTTTCTTCTACCTATCAAACTGGTGACAGCTAGCCAACCCTTAGCACGTGGTGTAAATTCCTGCAGCATTTACGCTAAAACCTGGAGTCTGAAACATTTCATTGAACATTCATAATTACAGATGTTTATATAAATTGCACATACTCGTTGATGGTTTTTTTAGTACATATTTAGTATTACATTTTGAAAATTTTAGAAAATATATTACTAATAATTGCTATTATTTTGTAATTTAGATATATCAACTCAAATTTAGAAAATGTATTTACAAGCCTACATTTTTCTTGAGAAAGCTTGAAGGAAATCCTAACTCGGTTAAAACTTGGCTAAGAAGCAGAATGAGTGATGATAGACTCACTGAATTAGCGTTATTGCATATCCATAAAGATATTACATTGGACGTTGAAAAAATTATAGACAGATTTGCGAAAGCAAAAAAACGTCAGCTTGTGTTCCTTTTATAAGGGCTTTGAATAAACGTATATGCATTGAAAAAATGTACTAGTAAAATTTTAAATAGCACTACACTGGCATTTTTTTTGTTGTTCCTGCTGTTTGAAAAAAAGGGGGGGGGGGGTGGAGGGACTGTTGAAAAGGAATGAAGAATCTCCTCCATCCATCCTTACATTGAACCCCGAGATTTCCAAAATGCCCCCCCCCCCCCTTGAAGATTTTCTAGATCCGCCCTTGCTTCAATGTCAAGAAGTACCATGCAAACTTTCTAAACCTACTTTCCATAACTTCACCAAAGGTGATCTAAAAATGCATTTTTAAGATTTCAATTTTGAAATTTTTCCGGTGGAAGATCCTTCGATACCCCCTGTCCCCACCATATCCCTAACGTTATCAGAGATATCCTAAATTTATGTTTAGAGATTCCCGAGCGTAAGCACCCGAATTCTTCCTTCCCCTAGAGTAACCAAAGATTGTCTAAAATTCACCTAAATTAAAAAAACAAAAAGGAGAAATCCCAACCCCAACGTTTTCTTCCCATCATAGATTAAAATTTCGTTTTAGGCAGTCAATTATGAAAAATTTATCGAGGAGAGTACAGACTCCTTCCTCTAACATCACCAAAAAAGATAGCTAAAGATTGGGTTTCTAGGACTTAAGTTTCAAAAATTAGGCGGAGAAGGATCCTCAAAACTCCATCCCCAACCGTTAAATTACCGTTTTTAAAAATTTTGAAAGGAAAGCCGCAATCTTCATTTCATTAGCTCTCCAAAGATGGATTACAATTTACTTCAGTTTCACAACCAAATTCAGCAGGGAATTGCTATTCCCCATTTCATCTTACGTCAAAAAAAGCTTAAATGTATGTTTGTAGGGTGTCAATTCCATAAAATTTCTAGGAGAGATTTGCTGGCTTGTCTCGCCCTCGTCCACTGTCATCATAGCCCAATGCCGGATCTAGGGGGGGGGGGGCACTTCCGGGAGGGCAGAAAGTTCAACTCTGATGCACAAAAAAAAGAAGAAGAAGAAAGAAAGAAAATAAAGTAAAAGAAGGAAAAAATATTTAATTAAGAAAGTTTAACTTTTGGAAAGAGATAATTGAAATCCTAGTTCGGCGCTCCGATTTAAACTAACAATTAAAATTGATCAATAGAATTATTTACTTGTATAAACTGTCGGAAATTCTAAAATTGAGGTATACTAAATATGTCGCGTCGTTGATCATTCGGCCGGTTCCAGTGGAAGGGAAAGGGCCCTTGAGAACGCAGTTTTCGGGGGCGGAAAATTTTGAAATGCCAAAATTGAAAAATAGCTTAATCATGTATGCTCAAACAATGCAATAGTTTTTCTTTTACAAATTTTCAAAGCACCCATTTAGGAAGAAGAGGCGGAGGGGAGGGAGCTTGTAAGTGTCGTTTGAGAAGGCAGACACGTGGTTCTTCTATAAGGGCCTTAGGAAGAAGGGGAGAGCCTGGCCCCTGGATTTAAAAAAAAATGCGAATTTTGTTCTGTATTTTTATGAGTAAAAGCGTTTAAATTTTATGATGTTTTATTAATATAAAGTAATAGGTTATTTTGTGTAAAAAAATAAGGTAAGTGAGTGTTTTTTTAATACCTAAAAATTACTTATTTTTAATACCTTAAAATTGCTTTATTACCCAGTAAAAGATTACAAATTTTATTCGAATGGCCCCCTCCGAAATTCTCTCATTTACCCACCCTTGATGTGTGATATACTGTACAAAAATGGGCTTGAAAATAGTTATTAATTTTTAGAAAATCTAGAATAGGTTTAAAGGGTCTCAAATTGAAGATAGAGTATTTTGAAGAAAAAAATGCCGACAGATTGCACTGGGAAATGTAAGGGAAATTCTAAAGAAATGAATTTGGCATGCATTTCGATGCTCTATCACAGACACCGATTATCTTAATCAACTTACAATATGTGGTCACCTAAATAAAGCTTAATTGGAACTAAAGTGCTCGCAGTCAAGATAATTATGAGTCGTTTAAGCGATTTCTAGATTTGATTGCCCATTAAAAGGCAATTAGTCGAAAATTAATATGCTCGCTGCTGCTTGGTTGAAGCGAAACGAATTCAGCCAGAAATGGGTTCCAACAATTTAGGAACAAGCGAAGGGATGCGTAAGCGTTAGCATTGCAAAGGACTGGTTTACGGTAGAGACGCTATAAGCCTCTTTAGTTTACGGTAGAGACGCTATAAGCCCTTATAGCCTCTTTAGTTTACGAAAGTGAGTCCGGCGACTGCACCCGGGCCCCCGCTTTAAGATTGGCCCCCAAGTTTGAAATTTTCAGTAAAAGAGTTCTATCCCACTTTTTTATTATTTTATTTACATTTAGAATCAGAACCATACGCTAAACTCAAAAACAATCTTTAAATGAAGCTTAAAATAGGATGTTTACTTAAATGAAACACAAATAATTTGTGACTTTAATAATAATCACTTTTAAAAATCATTTTTGTAATATTTTACAATATTTTCTTATTTTTTGCAATCGATTTTCATGCGAACGTATAAATCCAATTAAAAAATTGTAAAATGTATCAATTTATACATGTCAATGAATTAAAAATAACCAAATTACCATTTGTCATCACCTAAAATTATTTGGGGTCAGCTGGAGTAATTATAAACATGAGGTAAATGTAAACAAATTTCATAGATACACTTGTGGCGCTTTTGAAAACTCAACTACTGGTGAGTGATGACTTCGCAACACAGAGAAGATATTGAAAGAGTTCTGTATGTTTTCAAACAACTATGGAGGCGTTACCATTACTTGAAAATGACACGGTGAAAAAAGTTGCTTTAACAAAATTTTGTGACCTTACATTTCCCTCTCCAGCTCATCTACAAACGCGAAGTAAACGGTTTGAACCACTTTTATTTATCACATGGAATACTACTAAAAACATTTAGCTAAGAATTTCATCCTCCCTGCTTTTTTCACGTGCAAGTTAGGTGTTTACAATTACCCATACATTTTGTATTCTGGGGTAATTGTAAACACTTAAGTTTATCGTATTTCTAATCGGTCTAAGAGACAATAAATATTAAATTTTGATGTAAATTATGCTTTTGTGTCTATTTTACATACATTTACCTCATTACTTGATATTTTGTAAGATATTTCTCTGTAAATGATCTCAGCGGACTCAAAACTAACTCAGAGGACCATATGCGGCTCGTGGGCGGCAGACTGAGGGCCATTGCACCATAACTTCTTAAGCTTCCAAGCATGCTGTGTATGCCACGGTTTTCTATTTGCATCAACCTCACGCGAAAGTAGATTCCTGTTTTCATATACCCAAAGCGTCTCTGGGGTAAATGTAAACATCGAGTTCATTCGCTAACAAATAATCAAAAAGTCAAAAATTTTGTACATATTTACTCACGATGAGTATAGTATTGGCTACAATACTCATAATTTCATCTCCAAATTCATTTAAGAGGTAGGGAGGATCTAAAGTTAAAACATTTATCAATTGTGTTTACAATTGCCCCTACTGACCCTATATTCATCATAAATGAACAACTTCTGACAATTACACTGTGCAACAAACTTGAACTGTGCTTTTTGTCCTTTAGATGAAACTATGTGATTCTATATAAACAAAAGGTGCTTGATTCAAATATCCAAACCAAAATGCTCCATCACGTACCGTTTTTGCTCCAGACCCACTTCTCATACTTGCACAATTTGGTTATAGAAGAATGTAACTGAGGCTTACTTCTTGAAAACACAAACACAAAAATGATTTTTTTGGCCGTTTCATCTTGTGGGCATCTGTTAGTGTGCCCTGATAACAGATTAGCAATATTCAATTAGTATATTTTCATTCTATCGACCGCTGAAACGCTTTTCAAACGCAGAGGTGTCCTGATGAAACCTTTTCCCATGCTCATCATTAATTGCGCCAAGGTTTTGAGAAAAGCAGTCTTTGGGAAAGTCCAAAAAGTGTAGTTTTAATGAAATATAGCAACCTATAATACAAAAGCATTTCAACATGTCACCAAAACAAGATTTTTGTAGAAATAGAAATAAAGATTTTTGTAGTTTTCAGCTTTCTCATTTCCAAGGAAACGTGAACACACTGATTTAAAGATCAGCCAGGCAGATTTTTCGGTTTCTGACTGTTTGTTTTCATACTCTTCATCATGAAAGGACTTCCTTAAGTTGTAGGCTAATAAAAATCCTTTCTTTTACTTTTGCCTCACTTAATTTTTTGAATTTGTTCCTGAGATGCAAGAAAGCCACTCCTTCTTTGTCCAGGCTTTTACAAATATTTCGATATACCGTTTTATGCGCAATTGTGGAAAAAATGCATATTGTAGATTTACAAGTGGCTCATTTGATATGTTTTTCCACTCAATTTTGAAATTTCTTTTGTGTTTGCAGAATATGCTACAGGAATGAATAGGAAAAAAAAATACTTAGATGGAGGATCTCTGATGAACAAGCACCACTCTGCTGAATTGTGCTCATGTCCTAATGCTTGAAATAGTACATTCATATCACAGCAGCATACTATTTTTTCTTTCTCCGCAAAATAGTCTACAAAATGCCTTTGTCGTCCTGTAAAAGACTCGAAACTTCGAGAAGTAAATAAAGCTTATGTTGCCAAAAATGTCGGTAAGTAACCAAAGTTCATGAAAAAGGTCTCTAGAATGTCAACGATCTCACCGTCAATAAGAAAGATATATTTTATAATATATTAAGTCGATAAATTACGAAAATATGCACATTTATCCAGAAAATACGTAAAAAGCTAAAATGTGGAATTTTGGAAAAATGGTACGTGATCGGCAAAAAATAACTGCAGATTCGTAACTTTCAGCCAAAAATACATAAAAAACAGACATTTTCATCCAAAGGACATTTTTCGTGTTGCACAGTCTGAGGTAGCTAAAAAAAATATTTATGAAGTGAGCAATTATTAGTTGCGATAATGACGTGTTAAAAATTATTACACAATAACACATTTAATGTCAAAAAAAAAAAAAGAAAGAAAGAAATGTTTTAAACAAATAACATGGTATCAAATTAAATTCATGAATCAAGTAAGTCATGATTTCGCGGATGAAGCATATGCAGTGCTGGCGCTAAAAAAAAAAAAAAAAAAAATTCAAATTCACCCACCGCATGCTTACGAAAGGAATGATTAATGCATTTAGTTACGGAGAGGGTGGGGAGTTTCTCGGGTCTCGACGTTTCAAAAAGTCCCAATAAACCAAACCAAGTCTTTTTTTTTTTGCCTCGAGTCATCTTAACCTTGAGTTTCTAACCTATATCCATTGCGGGTCAGTCAACATTAAAATGATCGGAGAGGAACACGATAGACTTTATTTTTATATTTACTTTTGCATTTTTGAAGAAATGTATTACAATTATTTATTTTTTAAGCTTTCAACGCATGAAATAAAAACTTATTACCTATTAAAGTTATCAGCTTTAATTACTGAATCTTCCAACGCGATTGGAATGATCTTCCAGCGAGAAACACAATATTTTACTAATGTCCAAGCGGAATTATTTAAGAATTCATATGAAATACATTTTAAGTATATTTTGCAGCCCGGCAACAGAAGTCATACAATTTAACCCTTTAACTACCGGAATATATTCACAAATCTGTTTGTCTAAACGCCAAAAAAAAGTATCCAAAAATTGCATAAATGGCGATACATCAATTTCTATGTATATGTCATGAGTTTCTTACATGAACTTTAGCCATAGCAATTTTGTTATTGGCTAACCAATAAAAAAAGTCAATCACGTCAATTAACGTCAATAAATCGCTTATACCACAGGAAAGTTTCGCCAAATCGCTTATTGACGTTACCCGTACCACAGAAAAGTTTCGCCAAATCGTCTATTGACGTTACCCGTAGTTAAAGGGTTAAAAATCATTAAAACAATCTGTCGAATTACAAATAGACAAATAAAACTCCCATGAATTTGCATTGCATAATACAGTTGGAACCTCTTTAAAACGAACCCAAAGGGACTTATAAAATAATTTTGTCTTAATCGTAGTTCGTCTTATCAGAAGAACAATGAAATCTTTTTTTAAAAGCAAAAGATTAATTTCACGCTATTTTCCAGTACACAATGCTCGATTTAAGTCCCTAATGCATATATAAATCAATGTTATAGATTTCGAATTTGTCATAAGAAAAAAAAAACAATTTCTAGTTCTCAAATAAAAAGTTTTAAAAGTATAAATTCAATCACTTTAAATGTTTATTAACTGAAATTACATATCAAGAGAAAATCTCTCAAAATTATCGTAGATATATACAGTATTTGTTTTTAAAATACTCAGTTATAACATTGTTTCCTACTCTTTTCTGAACAATTGCTCTAGAAGTCTTCTATGCCATCTAAATTGTTTAGGCATTCTTGTGAATTATTCTTTGCACAGAAACCGGCGCAGAGTAGTTAGGGCAACAGACGCTTCTGCTGCGGATGACGTTGTTAATTTGTGTTTTTCAGGTTCGTCATTCGACGTTCGTATAGGCAGAGGTTCGAATTAAGCGTGTTCGTCTTAAACGAAGAAAATCGCGTTATTTGTTAATACATTAAGACGGGGATCGCAAATGTAGTTTGTCTTAACAGTAGTTCGTTTTAAGCGTGTTTGAACTAACGACGTTCGACTGTATAACCGATTAACCCCTTAACGGGTTTGCCCGTATCTGACACGGGCGAAAGGTACCGGAAAATATGCACATGCCCTGTCTCACACGGGCGATCTTGTATCTCGCGTCATTTTATTTCCAATGCCCGTCTGAGATCCGTTTACACTTTGTTTGTGTGATAATTTTTTCTATAACTCTTACCCCCACCCCCCGCTCTCTAGTCACCTCCTACAACTGAAATTGCCAAATACAATTGATACTATACCTATATATTCATTTTCTGTAACAAAAAACCTCGATAATTTGTTTTTCATGTTTCAAGAGGTTTATAAAAATAGCTCCTCCGTGGTAGCCTAGTGGTTAGGATGTCGGACTTCCAACCGGAAGGTTGGGTGTTCAATACCTGACCCGCTGAAGACCCACCATGACCACAATCGGGGATACGTGCATGTAAAATCCGTGGACCCCCACTGCCTCGCGCCCGGGGGAGGGCATCTCTAAGGCATAGTGCTAACAGGGAAGGAGTTTGGAGGAGAAAAGTATACCTAATATAACCGTTAGGAAACTGTAAAATGACTTTTACTTTTTCCACAAAGATTCGAAAGTTTAATTTGACAATATCTGAAAACAGGAGTTTTGGACTCGGTGACTTTTACCTCAACGCCGATGATATATTCTCATAGATTTCAGTTTCCTGTTATTTCATGTAGGGGAACCTGTTGTACTATGGACCCTGTTGTACTGCGGTCCTAGTAATAAAAAAAATATTTCAAGGCTTCATTTTGCAATACGGTAACACTGGTTCATGTGCTATCTGTTAGCTGTCATTTCTAACTAATTTTTATAGTTGGAGTCGAACGAGATCTGGCCGTAGGAGATCAAGAAGAATTTGTGACTCTAAAAGTAACTTTTTTTAGTTTCTTCCTTTTGTAAATAACTTGTTTCCTTTGTTAAAAAGTTTAGTAATATTTTTTGTTAATGTTTAACAATTTATTTGGCCGTGTAATTGAGCGTAAAATCATTTTCAATTCCTAACCTATTACTCAAAATAAGCAGTTATTTTAAAATTGAGTAGGGTGTTGTACCTTGGACCTAAAAAGCAGTTGTAGAAGCACACTAAAAAGAAATCAGGAACGTTACGAGGAATATTCTAGGCACCTCATGTGCCTAATTTTTACCAGTAACATTCCTGGGATTGACCTGGAACCTTTCTGAATAATTGGGAAAACTTCCCACAAAAAGCTAGTAAGTTTCCTGGAATTAACCAGGAACCTTTCTGAATAACTGGGAAAACTTCCCACAGAAAACCAGTAACTTTCCTGGAATTAACCAGGAACCTTTCTGAATAACTGGGAAAACTTCCCACAGAGAGCCAGTAACTTGCCTGGAATTAACCAGGAACCTTTCTGAATAACTGGGAAAACTTTCTACAGAAAACCAGTAACATTCCTGGAATTAACCTGGAACCTTTCTGAATTCTAAAATTTCCCACTAGAAGCCAGTACCGTTCCCAGAATCATTTTTGATGATATAACTAACAATTTTAATATCTTAATAGTTTTGCTAAGTAATTTTTGTACATTTCATGAATTTCAAAAGTTAACTCATTGTGAAGTTAACTTTTGAAATTCATGAAATTTACAATTACTTAGAAAAAGTTTTAAGATATTTAATTTTCAGCTATATCATCAAAAATAATATTGATACCTCAGAAGTATTCCTTTAAGTATATAAGTAGTTTCCAGATATAAGTATTGGATTTCTAGAAACTTGTCTGAATTCTTCAAAATACCTTTGCAGTTTAAAAAATCAAGATACTTACCTTGCAATGAGCAGAGTACATATCTGCACTTTTTGAAACCTATTTATTACCTGTTTTAAGAACTTATTTTTTTTACCTGTAATCATACTAATTTTAAAATCAAACTTGTCCATAAATTCTTTGTAAATATAATAGGACTTAATTTTATTCTAATTGTTAGCAATATGAATAATTAATAATCATGTTAAAACATAAAATGTTATGACGTTTAGGTATTAAAAAAAAGAAGAAAAAGCTTGCAACAATTAAAAAGCGATTTATTAACAATTGTTTTTCACTTCTGCCATTTCTAAGGGAAAATATTCATTTATGAAGTATAAAAGAAATTAGATGAATTTCCATGGTTATTAGTGTAAGTCGAGATAAAATTGAAAACATTTGTTTTGTAAATTAGTAGCTGCAAATAGCACATATCAAGTTTAGAATTTAAAATATTTTTTAAAAAAAATTGTGACCACTTAGTGTTCAATTTTTTCCAAGAATATTTTGTTAAAAATAAAAATTTTAAGCTTTCAGGAAATTACCAATTAAATCAACTGAAGTGATATTTAATTGTTGCCACATTTCGTACAACCATAGGAAAGCTCAAGTCATAAATGTTATAAATAAAATTACCCTTATATCCATAGTTTAATATAATGCACAAAGATTAAAAAATGAAGTTATCAAAATTATTATTTGTAAAGATCAAGAATAATATCTTAGTATAAAGTGTTCTGCAAAAAAAAAAAAAACAACAACAAATTTAGACAAAAAAAAAATAAACAGCAAATACAAACATTTTTAAATGACATTTTTTAATCTCTAAGTTCACACATCACCTACATATAAGTAAACAAAAAAATGGGATTTTTATATGAAACTTCTTGACAAAATAATAATAAAAAGAGGCATATGTATAAAATGTGACAGGCCATCCAACAGTTTTTCAGCTTGCATGCAATCATGCATAGCAAAAAACTTCCTGTCATTTAAATTTCTAAAAAAAAAAACTAAAGCAATCTTGGCCTAACTATATACATTATTTAACAGTGATTAACTAGAAGTATGATATGAACATAAATTGATTCTCAGGGGGTGATTCTCAGTACAAAACCATTTTCTAAACACAAAATTTTCGGAAAACTTATGCCTCTCATCCCCCCCCCCCCCAATTTAAAAATATAAATTATATAATTAGATGAACACCTACCCTTATGTAACAATATATAAGCGTAAAATAAATAAATAAAACATAAAAATAAAATTAATGAAAGCATATTGTTTGTCAAAGTATTTAATATTTTGCTCATCCCAATGTAGGAAGAAAAGCAGATATTATTCGCCATGACAGTTGAACATTGAAGTCAGCACTCGTTGTACAGCAGACCGCAGACCATAAGCTTGTCCCCAAGGAAAACTAATTTAAAAAAGGGACTTTTATATCAAATTTTAAAACTGAAAATTATTAACAATATTCCTTACACGCATTGTTAACTGGCATTGGTAAGAGGATAGAGTCAAACCTTCCCAAGAACAAGCTCATTCAAAGAAGAATTTAAAAAGTGAAAAGATGCAGAAAAGCATTCCTCGTTTTCAAGGAATGCTCAAAATACTAAATATGAGAACAAAATGCAATAAAAGAATTTGAAAATATTGTTACTGCTTTACATTTTAATATGTTTGAAAGTACATGTGTAGAGATTCATAGATTATTGCGAGTAATGAAACTATTTTAACTGTTTCAAACAAAAATCATGTACTAGATTTGTACCTTTAAACTAAAATTACAAAATATTACAGTTACATGAGCAACTAGTATATACTATGCAATTTTTAAAAAACATCAAGCAATTTGTAATAATTGCGTTTCAAATCAGATTTAGTGATTTATGTTCATACCATACTTCTAGTTAATCACAGTTAAATAATGTATATAGTTAGACCAAGATTGCTTTAGTTTTTTTTTTTTTTTTTGAGGAATTTAAATGATTGGAAGTTTTTTGCTATGAATGATTGCTTTCGACAGATTCATTTCAATCAAATAACTATTTCAAAGATGCCAATATAAGTAAAGCATTTTAAAAAGAGGTTTCACAAATATTTTACACTACAGCAGTAATATAAGCCTACAGCAGTAATACGAACACAATGTATCCAACACTGGATGGAAATTGAAGAATTTGCAACAGCATCCCTCTGGCTATCCCCTTCTGGTGTAAGAACATCTGGCACGGTTGGAATATTTGGAAATTCAGTATAACTTCAGATTGTAACCCTGGTCTCTAGAAAAGAAAAAAAAAAGATATACTATTCATGCTCTTACTGTGCAAGCCACAATGCACATATTCCCCTTCTCTGAGAGTAAAAACTACATTAAGACAATTAAAATTGTATGATATTAAAAATATGTGCAGTTTTAATTGCTATTAAAAGGACTGCATTTTAACTTTAGTCCTCAAAGAGCAAGTGGCAAATGATTTTAACCAATAGGAAACATGATATACACACATGAGGCACTTTTCAAGAACAAAACATACTATAAAATGCTATTGCTTCTAAAATTATAATATAATTTATATAATATCTTTTGACAAAAGCTTCAGCTTTCAAATCAAAATATCTTTAAGAAGTTTCATCAAAAGTACAAGCTTAGTGTAATCAGAGCATTTTGGAAAGCTTTATACATTACAGTTAAAGAAAAAATATACTAATAAACACAATAAAATGCTCAAAAATATATTTAGCATATCATTTTCAGAGAGGAGATAAACCAGAGTCCTAGCCTGTAAAGAAAAGAATCGTCCACTTCTGTTCCGCCTTCCATGTAAACGGTTACAGATGATGCCATCACAGCTTTTAAATTTGTTAAAATCCATACCTGGAATAATCTTGCCATTTCTACAAATAATTAGTAATTTTTTAAATAATATGGAGGCATGAGCTTCACATCACAAAAATTGGTTGATGCATACTAAGTTTGATTAAATGGAAAACTTACAGGTTACTGGTACAGCTGGTGACTATTCGCCAGCGTAAATGGTGGATTTCCGAATTGTTTACAGTATCTAGTAACTTACCTCTAGAAATGGTGTTTTCCCTCAAATCTGAAACACCAATACCTAATAGGATTTTTCTATTGTTGATTAGATATGTTAGTTTTTTTCCACCAATCGAATAAAGTCTGAGAATTCTTTACAGCTTTTGCTTGCTGTAGGATTTTTTTTTAGTAATGTACCAAGTACTCGGCCATTACTGGGGTAGCTGTAAAAATTTCATAATTTTTTTTTAAGATTACCAATAGTAGACAAATTTATAACTGATTAGTACAATAATATGCAATATAAGTATGTAATACGCAATAACTAAAAAAACTGAAGTATATAAAATATTTTTACGCAGCTTATGTATTGGTAAACTGCATATGCAAATTCGACTATATTTTCCATTTTTTATATTTTGTTTGGTACTATCTTAAGCTGCACGAGTAGCGCCCAACATGTTTGATTTAACGAATCGCTGAAATATCACTTTATAATGAAATACAAAAAATTAAAAAATGAAAAGAAAATAAAAACATACAGTGCGAATAGACTTTTTTCCTTGGGGGGGGGGGGGGTGATTATGAGGCATTTTACATTATTGAATGAATTTTTACTACAACCAATAATCATTTTTAAAGCTGATTTTTAGAAATAGTTATAATGTTTAAAGAATTCTATTTTGGAACGCTTACATTTATTTTCTGTCATTAGTTTATATATATGTAGTTAAAATGTATGTTTTCATTTCAATATATTCAAAATTCTTCATGGGCACATCAATATTCTTTTTGATTCACAACTACTCGGGATTTAGTACTGGGTCGAGTACTCGTTACGACTCGGCCAAAGTGCTACTCGAGACATCCCTAAGTGTTTTTAATGAGGAAGGTGACTTTGAATGCTTTTGATGATTTACAGCTAGCCAAACAGATTGTATTTACTAACTACTGCTGAATATTTATTACTGTCCCAAAATTGTTTTTAAAAAAATAATAATTCGGAATTATTATTCGCACATCACGCATTATTGTGACCTTTGGTCTAAATAAATGTCTCGCAAAAGTTTAACCTATTTGAAACATATTTAAGTCACAGCTCAATGCATTGCAAATTTTTCAAAAAGTATGCTTAATGTGCAACATTTAAGTTTCATAAAATTTTATAAAATAGCATACAACACAAAAGTATACATCATAAGATTTTTTTTGGTTATAATTAATCATCACAATCATATACATATGCCAGATGCTACTAATAAAACTTGGAAAACATAATTTAAACTAGATTAACAAGATATAGCTAGATGAATATTTAACTTTCAAACCATCAGACAAGTATATTTACCTGCATAAGAACAACATTTTAATATCTTATTTTAAATTTGGCCTTGTTGAAAGAAACGTAGCTTGCTTACATATGCAGCGGTTCCGTAAACTACAATGTAATACTATGTATTTAAAAAACTAGTGATTTTTGTCTTTATAGTTATAACAAGACATTACATACAAAAACAAATACAGAAATAGGGTATCCAACGTTTTGCAAAATTACATTCTGACACAGGCCTTTTAAAATTCACAATAATCTTAAAATTCCCCGTTAAATAGGTCCCAATTACAATAATAGCTTTAAAATATCTATCCACTGTTCCAAGCGAAACGATCTTAGTTAAAAATTATTTATGCGTGTTCCTTGTCCGAAAAACAATGCTGCTATAACAGCAATAGCAAATGTTAAAATATTGCAGAACAGTTATAAAAACGTTTCAGACAGTTCATTAGGTAAAACTCAAAATGAAAGATCACTACAAGAATGAAAATTAATCACTTACCGGCCGTACGACTACTGCTGTGCTGGCTTCAAACTGTCATGACGCACCCGCCAAAACACAAAGCGTAGAGCAGAGGTGTTGCCACTTCTGAATTCAGGAACCTTTTCGCAAAGAAACCTATTTTAAACAGGAAGCTCACAGAAACCTGTGAAAACCCAGAACGTTGCTGGAAATCACGCGCTACGTTACGGAATTTTCTTACAGCAGTAGCAGTTTCTGAAGATGAGAAAGGAATGTTTCAAAGAAGACAAATCTTACGATATGGGAGAACCCGAACATTTATCTTCTTCTTGTGGCCCGGGGGATTTCGTTATTTTCATATATGAAGGTGAATACTTCCCTGGAGAAATAATAAGTGTAAACGAAGAATGCGTTTGCATAAGATTTATGGAAAAATCTAAAAAGAGCTGGAAGTGGCCAGAAAAACCAGATGAAATGTTATATCCTTGGGAAGATGTAAAAGAAAAAATTAAACTACCATCAAAATGCCACTCCAGAAGGGATTTGTATGAAATAAAAGATTTAAAAATATATTGGCAGTGCTAGAAGGAGTATATAATAAGAAAAAGAATAATAATAATAAAATTCCAAAGATAATTATTGAACAATAACACGTTAAAGTGATCAAACATCTCATAGAATTATGAATGTTAATTAATATAATGTCTATTAGTTGCTAAGTAAATTGTTATACTGTTTAATTTGTTTTATTAATAAATGTTAACAACTTTAATACAAGATTTAATAAAGATTTGTGATATAAATAATGTTTTTCTCAAAAATAATAACAGTAGGTCCATTGTACAACATATATAGGTCCATGGTACAACAGGGATGTTGTACCTTGGTCCTAATTCATTTTTTTTTTTCAAAAGGCTAAATGACATATAATTAATTTTTTTACCTTACTTTAAAAATGGCACTTCTGTTCATAAATGACCGCAAAACATTATGTAATACGTAAAATGCATCTCACTATAGTAGTTTTTGAATTAATAATTAAAAATAAAAAATGTATCCAAGGTACAACAGGTTCCCCTATATATATATCTGCATCTGAGAGCCGTTGCATCTTAAATCCGTTTTTCGAATTTTTGCGAGTTTACACTTAATGAACATATACAGAGTACCGACGACAAAACCACTAACTGCATAAGGGTTCCAAACTTTTAAAACTCCCATTGGACTCCTTTATCCTGTCGTTCGCATGGAAAAATCTAGTTTTATTGTGCTAAAAATTTTAATTTTTTTAACTTCATCGCAAAAAACTCGGAAAATGGACTTAAGATACTATGGCTGTCAGGTACAATATATTTCACTAATTAAAACATTCATTAAAAAACACTATTTAATGTTTACTCTATCATGTATTAAACATAAAATGTCTAAATCCCTCGTAATGCCAAAAGATACACTGTTAGAAATTTCATCATGAAATTACGGTTAAATGACCGGCAGCAGTCTGTCCATCTAATTCACCGTTAAATTTACGGTTTGGAACATTTTTCTATCTTTACGGGACCTAAAGATTTCCAATTAATATGGTTAAAAAGCCGTAAATACTAAAGTTTACGGTTTTATAACCATTTAAAAAATTTTTCAAAACAAAATTTTCACTGTTCTTGAACAATTTCGAGGCATAGAATCTTCGAGCTTCAAACAAGCTTCAGCAGCTCAAATTATGGGTTCGCTCATTCGCAAACAGTTTGGGAATCCGATGTCTCAAATTTTTGTTTTACGTCTGTATGTGTTTCTATTTAGTATCCACTGCTTAAGCTAGTTTTTTTCTACTTTTTTTACATACACATGCAGATTTTAACTGATAAATCCGTATTCCTATTTTAAAACAACGTACGACCGGTAAGGTTTCGCTACCAACATGGAGCCCGATTCTTATTGAGCGCTTGAAAATTACGGTAGTTAAACGTTCTTTAGGATAAACAGAAAATAAACGATTTTTTTCGCAATCAGCGGTTTGAGTACCATCTTTTTAATGGTTATTCAACTGTTGTAATTAAATATGGCAAAATAACAATCAAATAAATGGTTATTTTACTATTTTCTTACGGAAATTTTTAACAGTGTAATGTTAATAATAACAAAATGAAGAATTAAAGTAAATAAATTTGAAAAAAAAAAAAAAATGAACTTGTAAACAAACAAACAAAAAAAAATAACACCAGGAAAAAATTGCATTTCATTTTATTCATATTTCAGAGTTAAAACGCATAGAAAATAAAGAAATACCATTAAAACATGTGATATATTTATGATGTAGCTCTACATTCTTCCCACTGAAGAAGTGGTTTTAGCTAAGATATACATGTATGCAATTTTTATCGTACGTTGGTTTTGATCAAATGTACAGTCGACGCAAAACCAATGGCACAACCATGAGATTCATTAAAAATGAAAAAAAAAATAAAAATAAAAAACATATGAAAACATATCGTGTTGCACGTAAGGACTGGAGTGACCTTTCATTATATGTATCTATGTCGGAAGTAAAATACACTATGTCAATTTTCCACTTTTGCGAAATTAAGTTTTTAACCATTTAGCCTACAGGTTATTTTCCCCCTATTTATTAGGTTCTCCAGTAAAATTCAACATTTATGACATAGGGCCCTTTACCTCTGGTGAACAAACATATTAATATATTGGGTATAGCACCACTGATACACAAGTATTTATAAGAAAGTACGCCAGTTTCTGGGCTAGAATTTTTTTCAATCAATTCGGGGCAATTAGTGAAAACACAATACTACCGGAACAAATCAATCGAAGTTCTTTTTTTACACCGTATTGTTTGTTAAATAGGCAAATTATTAAACCAAAAATTCTTCTAAAATATAATTTAAATCATTGGCGAGACTTCTTATCCTCTTACAAAAATGAAAAAAGATTGCAGTACAGTGCTCCTTCAAAGTCCGAAGTTATTTTCCGTATTATTAACGATGAGTTTATTGATGATGAGTTTTAATGACACTTGTGCTATAGGGTGATTGGTTGTTACTTACATTAATTAGTTAAAAAATAAAACAAATTGTAAAATACTTCTAAAATACAGTAAATAAAGGGTTAAAAAAACGAGAATGGAATGATTCTTGTTTGAAATTCTTTCCAGTATCATTGTCTATATATTAAGTATAAATGATTAACTAATTGACTATGCTCTCATAACTTAATCAAGGGTGAATCAATCATTGTTAACTCTCATTAACTATAAATGCTTCACTTTCTCTTTACACTTTTGATTTCATCGTTATCTTCAGTATTTATTTTATGTCTCATAATACCCATTACATAGCCGCTATCAGTCAGACAGTGTGATATCAAATTCAGCTATATTTCAACGCACTTTAAAATCATTTTTAAAGAATCGCCTTTCATAAATTTCAAAGCCTTTTAAAGTAATGAGATAAAGAAATCTTATCGCCTTTCTGAAACACATCGTGTTGCATATTTTACTGAGACACAATAAAGCTTTGATCACTTTAATGCATGAATCAAAAGGATCAGACATAAATATACCTTTATTCCTTATATAGAACCTGACCCCTGGTTGATACCGGGCTAAATGGTTTAAGAGGTAGTTCGCACAAGGAGCTTTAACTCTGACTTTTACGAACCTCAAATTCTGGAAGATGCCATAGTCGCAAAAGAACTTTTTAAAATTATTAAGAAAGTGGCTTCAAACTCCAAAATAAGTCATTCCTTTTGTACCGAATGTGGCATTTTACACATTTCAATGCTTCTTATTTTCTTTGCAAAATAAATGTTTCTATTATCAATTATTTAGCCACCATGTACTCGCAGTCTCAGAAAAGCATGCTCAAATTTCACGACACTTTCGTTGTATTTGACGAAATGGCTTCGTGAAAAATGCTCCGATTAACCATTTCGTCAAAATGACGAAATTTGTTTCGTCATACATTTGACGAAATGAATTTCGTCAAAAACTAAAAAATATTTCGTCATATACGTTTTGTCGAAAACAACGAAATTTTAGTCACTTGTTTCGTCATTTATTTGATGAAACACATTTCGTCAAAAACAACGAAATTTTAGTCACTTGTTTCGTCATTTATTTGATGAAGCACATTTCGTCAAAAACGACGAAATTTTACTCGCTTGTTCCGTCGGGTCTATTGATGAAATGCATTTCTTCAAAATGACTAAATTTTCGTCATTTCGATTCCGCATTAACTAGTATTTAAATTTCGTCATTTTTTATTTCAATTTCATCAAAAATGAAAATATTTCTTCATTTTTTCGTGAATCTTAATAAATTTCGTTGTATTATCATACTTTTAAGTAAATTTTTGTTATTTGAGCACGTCATGGAACCTTAAATAAAATCTTGAATTTATTTTTTTAAGGGGGCAATTTGATATTTCTAGTAATTTTAGGCTTCAAATAATTACACTGAAAATTTTCGATTTTTAAGTTGCTGCATTAATTGTTGAAATATGTATCATCAATTTTAAATAAATGTTCTAAAGGTGACTTAAACAAAAAAAAAATCATATTGAAAAATATTTCACTATCAGTAATTTTAATTCTTTGTACACAAGAACTTGTCTATGATGCTTATACAAGCATGCCATATTATATACGTTTAAATTTATTTTATTTTAGGTTAATTGTAACAGAAATTTCTAACACAATTTTATTTCAACATTCTTACTTTCCAAACAATTTAAAATGCTAGCATTATTTCCAAATTAAGCATTTTGTTCAAATATAAAAGCAATTTTTTTTTTAATATTATGAACTATCAATTTGTCCAAGTTTTGTTTATTAATTCATTCATAAAAATGTTTAATTAATTTAAAAACTTTCATCGAGTTGGCTATATGTATGTATGAATTTGTCACACGAAGAATTGCTTTTTAAGGGTTTTAAAACTTCATAACACATTTAAAAGAAAAAAACAGCAGCAATAATAATAAAATTTGACTTTTATTACGTTGGCAAACATTTTTATTTCATATGGAGCATTACAGCAAAACTGAAATTATGGTATAAGCATATAAATTGATAGGAACGTGTATAGAGCTTAAAAAATAAGTTTGAAAATTAAAAGAAAGGAATTCAAACCATAAATTAGGGGAAAAGCATGTTCATGATTACCACAAAATACCGAATACCTAATTTTTGCTGAAATTTGTGGAAATGCGGTAGGGGGCGCTTAAACAAGCGAAAAAACGTACCGTTTATACGCCGCACCCATCCATCATTCATTGAAAGCAGTACCACAGTAAAGACTCATCTATTACTTGTTTGTTTAGCCAAAATTCGTTCCGATCGATCCCCCCCCCCCTCAAAAATAAAAAGAAAGAAAAAAAGAAAAGAAAAAGCAATGTGGAAAACAAACTTGGATCGCGCTGAATGCACAGCTCTGCATTTAACCTACTTTCACATGTTTTCCTATGTAATAATAAATAAAAAGATTATAATTATAAACGATAGCGAGAAAAAATAACATCAGCTGAAGCAACTGAGGCTGATGCAAAACATGAATTCCCCTAGCTTGACGCAACATTGTTTTTTTGTTACTTGAATGTACACAAATATTATTTTTTTTTTTTACTTTTCTTTTTCTGTCTTCATTTTAGATCGGATATCGCTATGCTAACTTGCAAAACTGAAAATTCTTGCGCGACTATACGCACCCTAACGATGACGGTTCGCGCCATTTTGACAGTGCGTTCTTTTAAACACAGCATGAAAGTTGGAATTAATGTTTTGAAAATGATGCAAATAAAACTTTGTGAATGAATTTAAGAACATAATTGAGCAGTTTTCGTACTCATATTCGAGAATGATCCACTTTTGCGACCGCCCTTTTTGTAAAAGAAAGGTTCGCTTCTGCGATTTTTGCTAATTATTTCTCCTGTTCCTTCTTTATAATTTCAATGACAACCCAAGTTGAGGGGGGGACGATAATCGGTATTTTGTCCTAAAGGTAATTCGCGGAAAACGGGGGGGGGGGGGCACGCTTGTTCGGTATTTTACGGTACGTAAATTCTTCAGGGTCATAGAACTCTTTAAAAAAACTGTACATACTAAAATTTAACTGATATTCAAAAACATGCTGACGATATAAAATAAATTACAAATCTGAAACTTTTACCATAGAACATGGATATAATATATAAGAGGTTTTCTTCCCACATTTTGACATGATTTATAGATTAAAAATAAATGAATAAAACTTTTATACACATTATAATGGAATCAAGTTATTTTGAATATGCTATCGTTACTTGGTTAATTATGCAGAAGAAATATTTTAAAAATACTTTTATAACTGAACCCCTTTTACTTTCAAATATACTTTAAAAATTTAGTATTTCTTAATCAATTCAAAGCTACACACTTTCATATAAAATAACATTGACTCTACAAATGCTTATTATTTTCATTCTCAAAATCCTGTACGCAATAAAATATCAATTTAAAAATTTGTCTCTTTACAATTTAAAATCTTATTTAAATTCTAACAAAAAATGAGTAAAAGAAAAGTTGAAGACTTTTGTTTTCACATGTGTTAGTTGCATTCCATTAGTATACTAATTTCGAGAACAATTCTTGATACTTACAATTGAATTTTTAAAGATTAAAATAAATTATTAATTGCAATTTAATAATTAAGAATATTTACATAACATAGTAACAGAACTGGACTAACGCTGTGATTAATCATCAGATTCTCAGATTATCCGAAATTACTATAAAATGTGATTACGGTGGGCTGAAAAATCTAATGAATAATGTTAAAGTTTTAAGAGAAGTTTCCCAACTCTTTGTGTTTTGTGGCATTAAAATTATAATTCAAAAAAATCAGCAAAACCCCATTTAAATATGAAATAAAACCATACTTGTTTTTTTTTTTTTTTTTGGTAGGTTCTACCTGAAATTATTCAAAATTAAACTAAAGCATAATATGGTAGAAATAATAATATTTTAATTCTCACACTTAGTGGTGATTGTAAAAATGTCGGGTTTAATAAAACTAGGCAGCAAAAATAATAAATTCTGATTTATAAATTTAAAAAAGAAAGACTGTATTTAAAAAGTATTTTTCATAAATTTCAAATCATTGACAGCCAATTAAATTACATTTTCTTATAATTTAAAAGAATTTGCAGATAATAGTTATACAAAAGTTTGGTAATTATAGAAACTTCATTTGAAAAAATCCTGAGTGTTTTGCAACTCTGCTACAGCTGCTAATGGAAATTAATATTGCTAATGAAATTAATATTTTTTCAAATTGTAATGATTCTTTCATTTTTTTTTTCAAGTAATGTATTATAACAGGGTTCATACTCTTTTGGGAAAACAAAAAATAGGGACTTTTTAAGCAAATATTCATAAAGGATGACACTTTTTTTCAGTATATTTGACCCCTCCCCCCCTTGTCACAAAATGTCCCACTTCATCATGCTCCCTAGTCACGCATCATTACACAAGCATATGGACTTAAAGTTAAGTACACTGAATCAGAGAGCTTCTAGTCCGTAGCTTCATCATCTATTTCACCTATAAAAGAATAAATAATAAACTCATGAAAAAAAAGATTCAAAACTTTTCAGAAAAACTAATTTAAAAACATTCAGAAATTCATAGATAAAGTTAAGTAAAAATCCACAAGCATAAAGAACAACAGTAATATCTTCAAGAATGGAAAGCGATTTTAAACCAGTTCAAAGATGCACCTTTTGGACTACGACGAGCAGTGTTGTACTTTGTGCGTTTTAAAATTATTAAATGTTTAAAATGAAAAATTAAATGAAAAAATGTCCTGCAATAGACCAGTCGATAGAAACTTGGTTCCCGCAGAGCACCAAAAGTGAAGCAACATTGACCAAGTTAGTGCTTGGGAGGGGGACATCTCTCGCAGCTGGTTGCTCTGGGACTGTGTGCACTCAAGTGAACCGATACTTCTGGAGGTGCCAACCCCCAGGTGACAGTCTCTCATCTGGGAGCTGGTTCAAAAAAAGGGGCGGAGGTCGGACTCCTACCAATAAGGGCCCCGTTAAACTCGAGAGCAGTGCACCCTCTCTTCCTCACTTCATGCGAGAATTCACCACCAACAACAAATGTAGAAATGCTTTTGTGTGTTATTCACTATTTAGTTTGCTTAGAAATAACCTTCTCGCTATTTTGCAACTTCTTGACACATTTTCTATGCAATTTTTAAGCGGTCCACCTCCAATGCTTAATTTTTTTTAAAAATATGTTGTAAAAATTTATTTTCCAGTTTCTGAACAGTTTTATTTTTTGAGGTATTTTTTTTTTAGCGATCCGTACCTACCACACAAAAGTAGGTTTGTCTTAATTTTCATATGCTTTATGCTATCCATAGGTGTGTGGGGGGAGGGGTATCTAACGCCAGCACAAGTTTATAATTGTTGACTGTTAATTTCAAATAATAGTAATAACAAAATATGGTAAAGTTAAGGGATAACGTTGAGCGGCCTTAAAAGCATTAGATTTAAAGTTGTAGAAAAAGCTGTATAGCTTCAAAACTAATGAACATTATACCAAAATAAAAATTTCTGTATTTTCATCCATTCTTTTTCTTTGTAAAAATAATGTTCAAATATATATATATAGTAATATTAATTTATTAAATGACAGCAACAATAAAGACAATATAAAAATGGTATGCAATTTGTGTGCAAGATTTTGAAAAATCTGCTGAAAATATATCTTTTATATTTCATATATTTTCTCTTACACTTATATATTTCAAAATGTGCCTAAGTGTAAATGTGTATTCAAACTCATTAACATAATTAATAGCTCTTTAAAAGTAATTTACTAAATTTTCCAAAAATTTCAGAATTAAATTTAAAAAAAACTTCTATGACAGAAATGAATGTAAATTTAGTACAGCATGGAGATATTCGTGAAAAGTAGTAGTATATAAAATTTTAAGACTCCATGATAATTAGTTTTTAAATTTGAGTGCACACAATGTCAAAAAATAATTTTGAGAAAAACAGCTTCAAAGTTTACTTTACCTTATACAACCAAATATTTAAAACAATGTGTACACTTACATAACTAAAATACACCAGGTGCATAGACACACTCTTCTTTAGTGGCATAGCCTCATTGGCTGCAGGCTTAGCACTTCTTTTTGACAAAGAGAGAAAACAAAATAGAAGCCATCGAAATGTAAACAAACTAACAGCTGTGTCGGGCCAGCAGCTGATTCTTGCTTGGGGACCGTTCATAAATAACGTCACGCTTTTTCCCATATATTTGACCCTACTCCCCCTTTTGTCACGCGTCGCGCTATGTTGCATAATGCATGATGTCACACTTCTTGTTACCCCTTCCCTCCCCTTGTCACAATTTCACGAACCCCCCTCCCCCCCTCGAAGCGTGACATCATTTATGAATGATCCCTTGGGTTAGCGATAACTTTTGTTCTAATACGAATTTTTCAAAGTGAACAAGTGATAAATAATGGGGACAGAACAGTCCGTGAAAAAATTCTTGGATATTCAAAATTTGGAGTAATTTTTTTTTTATTAAGGTAGAAGATAGATTCAAAGAATAAACACCTTACTTTGTAAAACTTTTTACAAAAACAATGAAGATAAATTAGTCAACTTTACACCAAAATTACTCGATTTTTATTCTTCCCACTAATATTTTAATAATGTTATTGTTATTATTCGCATAAAATTAAAGAGAAACTCCCAAAGTATAGTGTAGTTATTAAAAACTAAGAAATAATAATTACAAAAACCATCAAAAATGAATTATTAACCTGCGAAAACGCATCAGAAAAAAATATACGGAATACACATTTAAAAAAAAAGTATTATAGCTATGCAACATTGAACTGGAATTTTTTTTAAAATACTTAAAAACTCACAATTTTTGGATCACAACATTACACGTTTTCTATAATTTATGATATTGCATGAAATGTTACATGAAAAAAGAGTAGAAGAAGGAAAACATCAATATTTAGGACAAAAATCCCCATTTTAAATTTATTTAGAAAAAAAAGTTGCAGAAAACAATTTTCAATTATTTAAGTAAACATTTTCTCAAAAGTATATTAATTAAAACAACCATTTAAAAATCTCATTAAAATTTAACACTTTTAGTCAAGTACTTTTGCATTTAACAGAGAGTTGGAGATCATAGAAACCCTTCTATTACCTGCTAGAGTAATATCTTCTGGAGGCAATCTTCTTCGTGCGACAAATCATCAAGGGTGGTCATCAGAACAAATATATACCTTGAAAAAACTAATACTGTAATCAATTTTCACATTTTAAAAAATATAACTTGAAAATTTTATGATAGTATGAAATTTGTAAGCAAAAATTATAAGAAAACAAAAGTAATAGTATGCACTTTGGGAACAGCTGTATTCTATTCTATTCTATACGTTTAATTTGAATAACACTCGAGTATTCAGTCATATGCGCGCTACCTACTAACAGCAACTTTGCACATATTCTCAGTGTACACCTGAGTATCACAAATCCTTTTACTTAAATTTAATAGAGTGTCTAGTTATGTATAATGCTTCTTTACAATTTAATTACATGTTTTTTATAATCAAACTAGATAAATATATTATATGCAATCTAATGGTGTTATTTGAAAACTTTTGTTACATGCATAAAAAGTAGAAAGAACATTTTAGTTTGCATGTAGAATATATCTATAATCAGTAAACAACAAATCTAAGGTTAACTTTGCGCCGGCTCAAAATTGCCCTGAGAATGGAATAAAATTGCAATGTCTTAATTGTTTGACATTTTACTAAATATTACTGAATAAAGAATCACAGACACTAAAAAATTCACTATATTTAGAAGATAAAAATCTTGGTACATTACTATAATGATACTTACTTTAAAAGAATAATAAGTTTTAAAAACTTTTAATCAGCATTCCAAAATAGCTTCCAAGCTATTACTTTTGGACTATTGAATTATACAAATAGCAGTGTACAGTGTTGCTAATTTTGCTACTAAAATAAGGAGAAGAAAAGTGATTTCATAACCTTGCCAGGAGAGTAGCATTGAGCGTGTTCTACAGTTTCATTGGAAGTCAAATATTCTAAAAAATATGCAGTGGTGCAAAGTTACCCTGGATGACTGCATATAAGTTGATTGAAGGTTCAACAAGTTTAACCTTTTGTTAATTTGAATAACAAAATATACATTTTTTAAAGGTTTCGAAAATTAGCACAACATTGCAGTGGGGTAATTTAAAATTATTATTGTTGTTTAAATTTTTACGCGTAATATACAATATGATTCCACATTTCCCCACTTGGCCAAATAGTAAAGCTACGGCAAACTTAGTTAGGCCTAACAGTACGTTGATAAATATTAATTCAATAATATATAGTTATTAAACTACAAATATACAATCACAGATCCTTACAATTCCAAAAATACTAACCTCACAGTACTTTTTCGATCAGATCTGACCAGCAGCAGCGTCAACATCCACCAAAGAACTTGCATCACATACACGGCGACGTTCGAAGCTTCTGAAACGCCATTTTCTTTTAGGGAAGAAACATTTCGTCAAATTTTTGAGAGAGTGAGTTTCGTTAAAAGCCACGTGATCACTTGAGGAAAGAATCGTTGAAAATGACGAAATTTGCCTTGAGGATTTAAGAATCGTCAAAAATGAGCGTTCTATTTCTGAGAGTGCGTATTACTTATTTTTAGATCCTTCTTACAATTTTCAACAAACCTTACCAGTTTTTTTTTTTTCTAGATTAATTATATAGCAATCGGACAGGACAGTATTTTACAAGTAAATCAAGATATTTAAAAACAATTAGCTATTTATTTTCTTAACCCTAGCGTTCAATGACCAAACGTTTCCCTTACTTTCAATGACCGGGTACCGGGGTACCCATATAGAATTTCGACATAGTAAAGCAAAAAAAACCAGAGCTTTCTGCAATCCCTTCCTTACAAAGGAAGCTGTTCCTTATACCCCTGTCTAGCTCTCCGTGCGGTAGCCGGAGTAGAATAGCGCCAATGTAGCTATGCATGTCGTAAGAGGCGACTAAAATAGCACTATCCGATTCGGGTGACGTAAGGCTTGCTTTGTAGCATGACTATGGCCCCGGATCGGTAAAGCAGGTCGGCAAAGCTTTGCCAGCCCAGCCCTTTATGGCCGGTGCTGGTTGTCAGTTTGTCAGAGAGTTTGTGGGAAGTGCGAAGGAGGACAGCGCCACGGTCGCACCCCTTCATACTGGGGTCTGAGATAACCGAAAAGGTTCAGTCAGTATGGCCGTGGTCAGCATTGATTACCCCTGTCTAGCTAAATGTATTTAACCTGTTTTCACTGAAAAACAAAATGGTTTATTTTCCTCCCTTTACATTTTATGCCTTTCAATTACGTTTTCTATGTGTTTCGGTTTATTTTATGACAACTGATTATGTGGATTGGATTTCGAATAGTTAATTATTTCTCTTATTTGTATCTATATTAGTTGCATTTTTATTACAAGAAAAATGGAGGAATTATCTGCAAGACAGTATGCAAGGTTCTTATTTGGCTTCAATAGTGATGTAAGAATATGCTCGTACGTTCCTTAAAAAAAGTTGTAATATTGCTTTCCACTTTACACCATGATAAAGTATCTCCGGAGCCAACCAAAAGCCATAAATAATAATCTATTATAACAAAACAAAATCTGGTGTTGACACTATGGATCAAATGCTTCGGAAGTATACTTGTCTGAGGCAAACGAGGATGACCTCTTTCCTTTTTCTCTCAACATTTCGGACATGTCTGCTTTAGCTGCTTACACTATTTATAAAGAGAATGCCGATATGCATAGCCATAAAAAGAATGACCGCCGTGTATTTTTGCGTCAGTTAGGCGAAAACTTGTGTCTTTCAATAATTCAGGATCGGTCAACAAATATTCAAGTCATGCGACATTTTTCTACCAAATCAGGTGTAGAAAGTCAATTTCTCAAACAGAGTTTGGCCTGCTATGCCGTCTAGCTCCAGTACTACCACAGATTTTCAGGCGAGTGAGCCAAGTGGAGGAAAGCGAGTTGTTGGAGTTCGCCAAATATGTGTTTCTGCTCCCAAGAAGCTTCGGAGAAAAACTAGAAAATCATCCAACACTTGTGGAAACCCAGATTGTGATGAGCATTCAATCTCGATATGCCAATGTAAAGCATGTGCTGAAATGTATATTCCCTAATTATCTTTGCCACAATAATATTGAATAACATTTTTTATAGAACATATTTTTCGTTTGTAACTGTGTTTGTCATGATAATAATAAAAATAAAAAATAATAGTTATTAGAAAGTATGTATTCCAAATTAATTTTTATCACGATAATAATAATAACAATAATAAATACTAATGAATAATAATAATAAACAATTACAATATTAATACATAATATGTGCTAATTATGTATGATGATATTTTTCATGAAATTAACTATGTGCGTTTTGCCTGTAGATGGGGAAAAGTAGTGGTTACCCGGGTACCTGGTTATTGAATTATGGTATAAGAAAGTTTCATTAAAAAAAACAATAATACAATTTTCCAAAAAAGACTGCAATAATAGGTTGAGTTCAGATTCATGTGAATAACGAGGATTAAAAGTGGTTTTGCCAAAGCTTTATTAGAAATGATAAAAATTGCAACGGAAGTCGCAAAAAGGTACCCAGGTACCCGGTTATTGACGCTAGGGTTAATTCAAAAAACTTAATATTGAATAAATTCAAAAGCCCTCTATTGTTTTTATTTTTCAGCTCTTTTAGTATATTTACTTGAAAAAATCATCGCATTATGGAAGTCATATTATATTTGATATTAACGCTATATTTATAAGGAAAATGTTTTGAATTTTTCAACCTAAATAAATAAAACTCACGCTTGCAGTAATTAAGAATATTTCTTGCCTTGAGCACGAAGATACTAGTAGGGTCAGAGCGACATACGGGGTTATAAAAGACAAAAATAAAAATAAAAAACTTTTACAGAACTTAAAACAGACCGTTTCCCATGTTTTCTTAATAACAGCAAGAAGAAAATGTAATTTCAAAACATTTCAGTCTCTGAAACTTTTTTTTTTCCATGCTCTGACTTTTTAAAAATTTTAATGTCTATTTTCCCACTGGTGAATGAATAAGAACCGTTCGATATCATGATATCCAATACCACTTCGAGATAAAATTTCAGCAGAGTGACAATTCAGTTATTGATCTCCCCATAAAATTTAAAAATAAATAAAATAATCAAAAGAAAAACATTTTGCAATGAAATTCTATTTACTTTACTTATTTATTTACTCATATATATAAAATTTGTTTTTAAAATTGAAGCTTCAATAATTGTGAGAATAATAATAATAAGTTAAGAAAAATATTTACATTGATGAAACATATTAATATGAGCATTTGGATCATTGTTATTACAAACGAGTAATATAACATTCAATAATAACACTGTCTATTATTTCCCAACTTAAATCAAAAGCAAGTGACATAAGAGACATAAACCTAAAAATATACCAGTAGAACTATTTTTAAAAGAACTAATCAATAATATCCATTCACCATAATGAAGTGAATATGACTTGCTGCCATTTGAACAGCAAGGAAAAAATTGGAAAAAACTTGCAAATAAAAAAACTTACACTGCAAAAGAAATTGCTCGAAAATACAAGAGAATCTCCTGGAAATCATTAATCAGGTGTGACGTAAAATTGCAGAAAATTGAAAACAGGAAACTACAAAGTTATTAAAAAAGGAAATTAGAGAGAACAAAAAACAGAGAACACTGAAAATTGAGAGCAACAGGGGATACTGCGTCGCAGAATTGGTGCCCTTTGCGATTACTTCGAATTACTATTCCTTGTACACAAAGTCACGGTGCTCTGATTCCTGTGCCTTAGACCGCGTGGCCAAAATGCCTCCGGAGTTGGGCGGACTGTCTGCTCACTAGACTGAAAGTAAACCGTATGCCAACACTATATAATGCATTGTTGGCAAGTTTTAAACTGGTAACCGCAGATTACCAAGAAACTTAATTCGTGGCTTTTTAACGAGTACTTTCGTAACTTAACACTTTACCGACCGGTAGCGGTTCGTACATACTATGCCCTTTCGCCGCCCGCTCAGCCGCAGATCGTCCGAGATCACCCAATCTAACAGAAAGATCAAAAGTCGATTAATCGACGACCGGTCGGTAAGCGCTGGGGAGCAAACGTCGATTAATCGACGGCCGGTCGGTATGCGCTGAGAACAAAACGTCGATTAATCGACGGCCGGTCGGTAAAGTGTTAACAGAGCTTTATCGGCATTTGTACAGAGCACGAGAAAACAAGAATTTTATTGAGTATCTGTTTTCAAGAAACTTTATCATTTGATTTTAGACAAGTTCGTCGTAAATTTACAGAAATTTTCAGTTTCCTTTCTGTATTTCCACAGAAATCTTTTGCGTTGCACTCTTCTTTGTGCTACGACAACAATTCCAATAGGGGCATAGTTTCCAATAGGGACATAGAGCTGTTAGGTTTCTAAGCTTGCGTACGCAAGCTTAGAAACATAACAGCTGCAAAAGACTGATCGAATATTTTTTTTAATTTATGAAAGAGATAAATTAAATAGAGAGAGAGAAATACTTCAATTATATAATGAAGCAAAATGTTAAATTTAACTGGAAACTGCATTTCTTCGACAATATATATCAGGAGTTTGGTAGCTGAATTTCTAAAGACCATGGGAAACATTTGGAATTTTTCGACCGCAATTAAAAATTTGCATTCTTATTTTTTTCCTCTCTTTCACCAATTTAATGTTCTAAGCATAGTCCCAAAATGGAACATTGAAAATTGTTGCTTAGAAGGTTTAACACTAAACGCGTGTATACTTCAGTTATGTATTACATAGTTCTTTTGTTGCAACAACGTAATAACCCGAAAAAATATGATTTTGAGTTAACAATTACAGGATATTGCAATCATCATGCAATTATCCGGGGGGGGGGGGGGATGACGGGCCTGATCCCACAGTGATTATCTTGTTTCGCAAGTTCAAGCTTCTCATTAATTTCTGCTTATTGTAAGTAAATATACCGATACCTTAATCTAAAAAACACCATTTATGTTTTGGTACTTTTAACTTAATCATTATACTTTAGTTAGTTTATAAATATACTATATAAAATAAAGTAAACTGTAATATTTCAATTTTCTCCCGACAACTACTCATCATCTACCGGCCCGTTGCTTCATTAAAATTCTCAAGTTTAGCCCGCAACTTTTCAAAGGATGCCCAACCTGCCTAGAAAGTAGGAATTTTCACTAGTTGGAATTCTTTGTGTTAGAATCGTTTAGCAGATTCAATATTTCGATTTGGAATTTATTTCCCTTCACATGCAAACGAATTGAATACAGATTTGACTTTTAGCATTACATACCTGCTAATATATTGAGGTAAGAATTTAGAAAGGAAGTGGGAATGATAAATGTTATTTTCTAATCAGGGGGAAAAAACACCAATTACGAAATACATTTAGATAAAAAACATGTACCAACTTCTAATGTAGTAATAACGCAGTCATGATGATTAAATTCTAAACAAGCCAATCATTATAATATCATTAAAAATTGGCGAAACATTGCTGAAATTAAGAAAAACTGGAGTTTCATCAAAAGACATAAAATTTAACATTGATTGTAAAACAGGAAAGAATCGAGGAAAAAAAAAAAGATTACGAGCGTAAAATCGTAAAAACTGACCCATTTTCTTAAAAATTACGAAAATTTTTTAAAAGTGGGTAGAAATAGCATCAATTGTTGTTTATCTAAATAAAATATTAGAAAATATAAACAACACAAGAAATTTTATTGCAGTATTAAAAATATTGAGCAAAATGCATTCAACTGGCTTGACCAATAATCAACTACATTGTACTTTCAGAGCAAATGAAAAGCAGGTGTTTTTAAAAAGAAAAACAGGCGACAACAATTCTTATTTCATATTTATGTAAATTAAAACTTAGATCGCACAATCCCCGCTCTGGCTACGGGCTTGTCTGTTCTGAATTAGTCAAACATCAATCATCCAATACATCTGAAGCAGGGCCCGAAATTTTTTTACAATTTTACATTCCCTGCCAAGCATGTTTGTCTAAAAAATACATACCCGAACAAAATTTTACATGCCCAGAAGTTGTGTTGTTGCAAATTAATAAACACATTTGGATTTGTCGTATAGCATTAATCAGACAAAAAAATTAAATTAACAGCTTTATATCTTTATCAATAATTATTTTAACGTTAATCTAAATCATTAAAAAATTCCATTACAAATAAATATTACATAATAAGTCGTTACATGTCAAGATTTGCAAAATTTAAATTGTATTACCAATTTTATCGTTGACATGCATGTCCGTCAACATGTCAATTTTTAGCTCCGGGAAGGATGCGGTGATTTTTAAATAAAAGACGAAATAATAAAGTTTTAGAAAGAAATATTTAATTAAAATATTACATGCCTGGCAGGGCATGTAAATGTAGAAAATTCATGCCCGATCGGAATTTTTACATGCTCGGGCATGTCGGGCAATAGAATTTTCGAGCCCTGATCTGAAGCATAAATATAATTTTCTTTTATTTCGCTTTTGCTTTTTTTTTTTTTGCATACAGAAAATGGGTGGATTTTGAAACCAAAATATTGGACGAGTCGGCTCGCGAAATATAGTAGCCTGAGGTGGGAGAGAGGAAAAAGAAAGCCACTTACCGGAAGGACAGAGGTCCGGGATTTTGCTGCGATGCGGATCGGAGGCGAGGATGGCGTTCACTCCGAACTTGAGATCGTTGCGAGGGCTCTGGAGCAATGTCTCCACGTAGAAGTCCCGAGCCCCGCGTCCGCAGGCTGCCTGCATTCCCCGCTCCAGCATCGACGGAAATCATCGAGCTGACAGGAAGAGCTCTCGCGACGCCCTTTAAAACCAGCCGCAGCGCTCCCATTGGCCCGTAGACACCGGGTGGGCGGCCAACGCGAGCGAATCAATGTAGGAATCAAGCGCGCTCAGCGAAACGAGTGGTGGATCACTTTCCCGCCGTATTTCAGCATTTTTTGGTGTCGGGCCGCGTTTAGCTTTTGCGGGGCTTTTGGTGAAAGTAAATATTGCCCCTTCCCCCCTCTTTTGCAAAAAATAACGTTGAAATTGAAGATATTAAAGCATTCAAAATTATTTAAAATATACAGAGAGCACCGTTTATACGTCTTTCAAGGGGCTGATGAGAAAGGACGTATAAATGAGAAGACGTATAATAGAAATTTTAATAAACAACTTAGACTATTACAAATTTTTTTTCACTAATAAAAATTTACGAAGGAATAATACGTTTAGAGCTTTTAATAATTTGTATATATAAGAACAGCAGTTCCTCAAAATCCCCTTTACGTACACGACATTAGTCACAAAAATAATTCCTATTAGAATAAAGACAACAGTTCTTAAATAGCGTTAGCGGCCCCCTAAAAATTATCTTCAGAAACAAGACAATAGTCCCTAATATAAAAAGGGTATCAGTTCTCAGACAACGTCAACAGTCCCTCTAAAAGTCCCTGTTAGGATACCGACAACTGTCCTTTAATATCCATTTTAGAATATGGAGATAAGTTATTAAATAACATCGACTACAATCTTTCTAAAAATTGCCATCAGGAATATCCCAGTTCAAAAGAAAAAAAAGGCAATAATCCAGCAAAAATCCCTATTAGAATAATAAAGATAACAGTTCTTTTTTAAAAAAATGTCATGTAGAATATGGATAACGGTCATGTAAAAATACCATTTAAAATAAGGAATTCAAAATAAATATATTGATAGCCCAGTCCCCTGTGCTGCAGAAAATAAATTTTAAACCATTTAAAAAGAAAGAAGAATTAAAAGCAAAGCAAAATAGAAAGAAATTAAAAATCGGCTGCTCCTCAAAATGCTGAAAACGTAGTGATATAATAAATTTTAAATCGTTTAAAAAGAAATAATTAAAAGCAAAAAAAAAACAAGAAAGAAAGAAATATTAAAAATTGGCTGTGCCTAAAGAATTTCATTTAGCAAATATTAATGTACACAAAACGGCAACGGTAAATAAAATCAAAAAAAAAAAAAAAAAAGCGCTTTATCAATCGTCTGAGAAACTAAAGCTAATTACAGTGGAAAAGTAATTTCGGACTACAGAGAAAAATGCTTATAACTTCTTTTTCAGTTAAATTAGGGGGCTTCAAATTTTTCGCAAAGAGCTAAAGTCTTTCTGGGGGCTCACAGTCTTTTACGGGCTTTCCAATGATATCATATTAGAAACGATGCAATAATTTCTTCATTCAGAGGGTCCATTTTTGCAATTTTCCGGTTCAAAAATTAAAATTCGAACGGTTTGGAACTCTTAACTTTCCAAAAAAAAGAAAAAAAAAAATCTACGACCACCCCGGAGTGCAAAACTACGTCTGCGTTAAAACTAGCGAAGCACCGACATTAATTGTAGATTTGTACAAAAAACATACTCACACACCCACAGTCTCTTTATTATTCATATAGATTAGTCTTATAAGTATTGTTACTTAATTTATTGTCATGCTTTTTAACTTATTATACGCATATACGTAGTGGTAATTTAATTTATGAACACTGTTGATTAATTGCTTACGCAGTGTTACTTAATTTATTTTGTATTGAGTTAATTAAGTTAAACTACATATAGTATTGCTCAATTTATTGTGTATAATATAGAACATAATAGCATAAGTCTGTGAAACATAAAAACGTAGTTAAAGGTGTTTTCTTGCACTCTGTTAGGCTACTAAAGGTTAATGCTCATACAATTAACTATTTAAATTACCACGTTATTAACGATATAATAATCATAGAATTAACCACAAAAACTTCTTCATATACTAATTATTTTGTATGAATATTAAAGTCACTCAGTTTGGTGTTTTGAGTGCTGAATAACGATGATTTACAAAAGGAAAAGTTCTGGAGAAAGGATATAATGTTGGACTAAAGAAAACACTATTGAAACAATTAAAATAATTAAACTGGGAGAAATTGATCATAATCAATACTTGCTAAAAATGACTTGAAAATTATTATAAAACACATCAATTATTGAATGGTTTGAATGCATTCATTGTAAAAAGTGGATGCATGAAAGTATGTATGGGGGAGATAAGCAATATTTCTGAAAAAGTACAAAATTAAAAGTTTAAAGATGAAATTTTATTTTTATGTTACATCTTCAAAGTTTATTAGTAGATTTATAACCTAACTATTTGTGTTATTTTGATACTTTAAAAGATTTAATTTTATGTTTAGTGTCATTTTCAAAACTCAGAAATGTACCTTCATTTTTGATGTTATTTTTAAAATTTAAAGGGGGAAATATTTTTTTTATGTTCTTTTATGTTAATAAATGTGCAAAATTTTTCGTATCTGCCATTTCAATTGATTTATTTTCCGCTGGGCAACTTTCCCTCTTCACTGTGGCCAAATTCGATCTTGTAAAGTTTCTCCCGCTACTCCGCTACTCAAAAGTAAAGACTCAAATATTAAATCGCGGTATATGCATTTAAACTGTGTAGCATAACACTCTTCCTAGCAGAACTTCCACTGATATTATTGATAACTTAAAATTTGGCAGTCACATCTATTATGGTGGGCAACTACCCTCGAATTATCCTATCTAATCTGGTTTCTAGGAAAGATTCCCCCAAATTAAAAGCGAAGACATTAGAGAAAAAATGAGCGTAGAATAAAATTTGGCAATTTTAAACATAGTGAAATCTGCGTAAGATCGAGCTTTGACTCAAAGTTCCATAAAGTTACAGTTGTTATAAATAAATTGGGTATGTAATGAAAAGACATATAAATGCAAACGATGTATAAATGATGTTTTACTGTATTTATTTTCTTGTTTAAAAGACCTTTATACGAGTATTTGGCAATTGCTACTAAGTCAAATGAAAATTTAAAAAGTTAAGAAAAGAAAAGAATTTAAAAAATGTATCAACAAACTTTTAAGGAATAAATATATATATATATATATATATAGTTGGCGTTCTGGTATAAGGCACTTATAATACATATCCTGTAAATTTACAATTAATTTAAAATGAATATTTTCTCCTAGATGACCTGTCATAACATAAATTTACTAATGATACATAAACTGTATTGTGTTTTTTTTTTTTTTTTTTTCAAAGTTACCTGGTTTCTGAAACACACAGTTGTATTTTTATACGTATTTGAAGAAATAATCACGGAAGTGGTATATGAAAATAACAGTGGTAGAACCTCTCAATAAGGGGGTATCCAACTAATGCCACTGAACATTTCGTCCCTTAAATAAGAGGGGGTGTGGTTAATGAATTGACGTACGCCACTAAAGTGCATTAACTTAATAGTAAATGTATGCTAACATTTAAGCTTAAATACGGTAGTTTTTGTTTACATGTTAATAAAATTCGAAATTATCGAAATTTAAGTATTCAATAAAAAAAATCTAACGTTTTGCCAAAAACTAAATAATATTAAAGTTTTGTACCTTTCAAAATTTATTTGAAGGAATCTTGCTATGTATGTTTGCTTTGTACCATGTAACGTACAATTCAATAGTTTGTATTATTTAAGTTTTCTAGAGAAAAGATGTCAAGAGTTATGTACTATTTGTTAGCGGTTTTAGAGCACTAGAATGCCTATAATAGGATAAATATGTTTTGGTAAGCATTTTATAACGTACATGTTTGTTCCTTTGTACATGCTTCTGAGCGTTATGCTATCTTTCACCAATAAAACTTTAAAGTAAATCTTGGATTGCAGTACATTCAATATTTCTTGTCTGTTTGAGTATTCGTTTTCATAGTTCACGAAGGGAAAAAAATTACAAAAAATATCCCTAACTAATGGAGGGATAAAATTTTTTACAAACAGTTTTAAATCAGATAATGGCAAAACTTATTCGTTCTTCGTAATACATTACACATCTAGAGTAATCCTCTGACTGAGAACTAAATTCAAGGAGCATAAAATAAGTAATGACTTCTCACTTTTTCATCTCTCAATTAAAGTGTTATATGCTAATTTCGCAATATCCCCTAAGGCAGAGCTTTCCCAACTTTCCCTGATGGCGACACCCTTCCTGTACATACAATTTACCGAGACACCCTTTCACCGATCTTAATAAAACAGATTTGATTTTATCATAACAAATGGCATTTTAAAGCAATAATAATTTCATATGTGAATTGGAAGTACAGTATGATTAATACATTAAACACTTTTTTCACAGATACAAAATTTTCCAATACTATCAAGAATTCAATGGCTCACATGGGCTTGACGGCCATTACAAATCTGTCTTATTATATTAAGTCGGATGTAAGACAAATCACAAATTCACACGCATTTCTTCATCTAACTTTCTCAAACTACTACGTTTAACTGTTTTGGTATTAATCATAACAGAAAATGCACTTTCACACGAATATGTTGTAGAAAACTGCAGCAAAATGAAGAGTGCCCTCCTACTTAGGTGAGGATAATCATGCCGAATAGAAATCCAGAAGTTGCACAAATCTGATTCCTGGCCCTCCTTCAGCAAGTTGAAGTCAGGGAGCGGAGACTTTAACCTCCTTGGTTGAAGTTCACAAGTGCTGGAAAGCACAAAAGGGTTTCTTATCCAGTCATACTGGTTTATATCTAATGTTGGAAAATATCCATGCAACCTATCTTTCAATTGCAGTAAATCTCATGAATCAATGGTTGTATTTCATTACTAACTGCACATTTAGACATTGATGGAAACATGTCGAAATTGTTTTGTTTTGTGATCTATGATTACACTGAACCAAGAAAAGGATGTTTGATATTATTTTATCATAAGCTCTTCATTCGTTTTACAATCTCGCGACACCCTTGATGCTAATACGCGACACCCCAGGGTGTCGCGACACCCAGTTTGGAAAGCACTGCCCTAAGGCATGCTATTCAATCCTAAACTCATGTTTGTGAAAATTGCAACACCATGAAGGAATCGTCATAATTAAATGAAATTTAATCGATACAGTATGATAAAAAATATCTTCTTTATTTCAGTTTTTTGTTGGTGCCCTAACCCAGCGATTCTGAACCTGTGGGGCGCGCCCACCTTAGGGGGCGCGAGCACACTAGAAGGGGGGCGCGAGACTATCCAAGAGAAAATATTATTTTAAAAAATTGATCAACTGACTGAAAGGAAAGCATATATACACATAGAAAAAAAAATACATTTCGACATATTTATTAACTTCTTAAAGTAAAACAACTTACTTAATCAAATCATACTAAATTAAAAACAAATTTAATTGCTATTAGTGACTTCCTCAGGCCTGTCTTGCAAAGTAAAGTTTTTCGAAGGAAGGCTTAATATTAGAAATAGCCACTCTCAGTTCTGTTTCTATATTTAGCCGAGATGTATAGTTTGTCTTCAAAGAGGCAACAGCAGAAAATCCAGTTATACAAAAGTAGGATGTTGAAAATGGTAATAGAATGCGAAATGCCCTTGTTTTCAGTGCAGAAAAATCATCCTCTACTCCTGCCCAAAATGCAAATAGTGATTTATTACTAAATTAATTTTATTACTAAATTACTCGCTTTTACTCTTGTTTTGGCAGGTAGTTAAAAATAATTCAGAAACAGAATCCAAAGTACTCAATATACATTATTGTTGTATACCTTTTATTGTAAGGGGGGGGGGGCCGCAATGAAAATTATGATTAAAAACTGGGCCGCGAATACTGAAAGGTTGAGAAACGCTGCCCTAAGCCCTAAATGTACACGTGATGAAATTTTTATTGGAAAGTGTACTAGTGGAACTGAAGCATTTTCTTTGTATGACGGAGTTACAGAACAATTCCTCAAGTTTTCAAACATTGGAAGTGTCCGGCCCATTGTTGTAGGGTAGTGTATTTATAAGATTATAAAACATTTTTATATAGAAATCATACCAAACACCGTAGGTTTAAAAGTTTAAATTACCGTCGGTTAATTATTTAGGTCTTAAAAGCATCATCCCCCACACAAACTATATTATCTCTCTTTCTCTTTTTAACTTTAGGAAAAGCATAAATAAAAATACAAATAGTTGCTAGATTCAAAAACCGGACGTTGAGATAATTTTGGCAGAAAACGGATTTTGTTAAAGAAACTTAAAAAAAAAAAATAGATGTTTACAAATAAAAAAAAGAATGAGATGTAATCATTTTCAAGCAATATAAATATTTTGCAACACATTTTGAGAAATTAATGATAACAATATTAACAATTAATATTTAACAATCGTTGTAATAAAATATTTTTACGATTGTTTTTGTAGGACCAGACGATTTAAGCTTTATAATCGATCCATTGGTGTTTCCATGATTACACCACAACATTTTTCGCTAAATTAGGCCAAGTACCCAAGTTCAATTCTTCCCTTCCTTGCCCATGAGTACATTAAGTGGTCAAAACGCGTGGAATATCAATCTACACAGGATATCAAATCTTTCCCATAGTGCGGTTGCTGTTCTGGGAGAGGCGGGGGAGGTGGGTCGATTTCCATGGTTCAAAAGAAGCATATGTAGCATTACTTTTATGGATTTGATTTCTATAAATTTATTCCTGTAGGTTAAGTAACAAATGTCCGACTACCAGCGCATTCCATTTTCCGCACGAGCTAGCTTCCTTTTTTTTCGCATTATTGGAAAGACGTTTCATTGTTTTCGGAGCAACTGAACGGAGGTTACTTACTATTCGAGAAATGACTTCCACATGCATATGAATAAAAGTACAAATTTTTGGGGCATACTTTAAACTTTGTAAGCTTCGATTATTGGACTACATAAAAATGAATAACATTTATTGCAAACGACAGAAACAATCAAATATTCAAATAAGTATTAGTTTAATAAGCTAAACAATTTAGTATATCGATTGTAAGTACAATCCACATTTAACGCTAGAAATCACGCTATATTAGTTTTAATGGATTTCTGGAAGTTGAAATTTTGATGGATTACTATTTTTGAAAGAAAAAAATCTCATACTATTAAAGGGAAAAATACTCATGCGAACTTTCAATGTAAGTTTCACCGAAGCGTTAAAGAGTTGAAAACTTTTGAATATTCTTTTTAATAATGCAATATTATTGTCATAAAATTATTGACTTGTAAATGGCTGCGTAATTTCACATTTAAAAATTAACGCGTAATGGTATGCAATTTATGAAAACTGGTCCAATAAAGGATTACAGATAAACATAACAATAAACATTTTCCCTTTGAGCGGGTTCTGGAAATTAAAATACAGTGAATTTGTTTATCGAACCCGAATAATTCGAAATGCCACATAATTCGAAATAATATTTCAAGGTTAACTGTCAAACAATCCTTATTTGCAATAATATTTTTTCAATAAGGGCTATGACTACTCAAAACATACATGTATGTTTTGAGTAGCTACAGTCAAAAAACGATTGCAGTCGTTTGTTGACAAAAGTAATTAAAATATTTTTTTGTTAACTCATATTCATACTACATAATGCTTTTTTGCCACGTCTATTCATATGACATATCTTCAGCGTTCTGGTAAAAGTCAACAAGTTCAAAAATTGCGATTTTGAGATAAATACTATTTTTTCATTTAGAAATAAAGCTTAATAGCCCATTGACTTTCCTCTCGTAAGAAACGGAGATGTCCAGATTTCAGCTTCAAATCCTATAAGCATATCTTTCCTCCAGGTAAAAGTCACTAAGTCCACTCAGCGTTCATAAACTCTGATAGGCTCGCGAAGTAAATAATTACAGAAATCGCTATATACCTTCACATGGAAAGGGATGTAGCAAATCGCTGAGTAGACAGTGACTTTTACCTGAACTCCGATAAGTACCTCTCGTAAGAAACGGAGATGTCCAGATTTCAGCTTCAAATCCTATAAGCATATCTTTCCTCCAGGTAAAAGTCACTAAGTCCACTCAGCGTTCATAAACTCTGATAGGCTCGCGAAGTAAATAATTACAGAAATCGCTATATACCTTCACATGGAAAGGGATGTAGCAAATCGCTGAGTAGACAGTGACTTTTACCTGAACGCCGATAAGTACCTCTCGTAAGAAACGGAGATGTCCAGATTTCAGCTTCAAATCCTATAAGCATATCTTTCCTCCAGGTAAAAGTCACTAAGTCCACTCAGCGTTCATAAACTCTGATAGGCTCGCGAAGTAAATAATTACAGAAATCGCTATATACCTTCACATGGAAAGGGATGTAGCAAATCGCTGAGTAGACAGTGACTTTTACCTGAACTCCGATAAGTACCTCTCGTAAGAAACGGAGATGTCCAGATTTCAGCTTCAAATCCTATAAGCATATCTTTCCTCCAGGTAAAAGTCACTAAGTCCACTCAGCGTTCATAAACTCTGATAGGCTCGCGAAGTAAATAATTACAGAAATCGCTATATACCTTCACATGGAAAGGGATGTAGCAAATCGCTGAGTAGACAGTGACTTTTACCTGAACGCCGATAAGTACCTCTCGTAAGAAACGGAGATGTCCAGATTTCAGCTTCAAATCCTATAAGCATATCTTTCCTCCAGGTAAAAGTCACTAAGTCCACTCAGCGTTCATAAACTCTGATAGGCTCGCGAAGTAAATAATTACAGAAATCGCTATATACCTTCACATGGAAAGGGATGTAGCAAATCGCTGAGTAGACAGTGACTTTTACCTGAACTCCGATAAGTACCTCTCGTAAGAAACGGAGATGTCCAGATTTCAGCTTCAAATCCTATAAGCATATCTTTCCTCCAGGTAAAAGTCACTAAGTCCACTCAGCGTTCATAAACTCTGATAGGCTCGCGAAGTAAATAATTACAGAAATCGCTATATACCTTCACATGGAAAGGGATGTAGCAAATCGCTGAGTAGACAGTGACTTTTACCTGAACTCCGATAAGTACCTCTCGTAAGAAACGGAGATGTCCAGATTTCAGCTTCAAATCCTATAAGCATATCTTTCCTCCAGGTAAAAGTCACTAAGTCCACTCAGCGTTCATAAACTCTGATAGGCTCGCGAAGTAAATAATTACAGAAATCGCTATATACCTTCACATGGAAAGGGATGTAGCAAATCGCTGAGTAGACAGTGACTTTTACCTGAACGCCGATAAGTACCTCTCGTAAGAAACGGAGATGTCCAGATTTCAGCTTCAAATCCTATAAGCATATCTTTCCTCCAGGTAAAAGTCACTAAGTCCACTCAGCGTTCATAAACTCTGATAGGCTCGCGAAGTAAATAATTACAGAAATCGCTATATACCTTCACATGGAAAGGGATGTAGCAAATCGCTGAGTAGACAGTGACTTTTACCTGAACGCCGATAAGTACCTCTCGTAAGAAACGGAGATGTCCAGATTTCAGCTTCAAATCCTATAAGCATATCTTTCCTCCAGGTAAAAGTCACTAAGTCCACTCAGCGTTCATAAACTCTGATAGGCTCGCGAAGTAAATAATTACAGAAATCGCTATATACCTTCACATGGAAAGGGATGTAGCAAATCGCTGAGTAGACAGTGACTTTTACCTGAACTCCGATAAGTACCTCTCGTAAGAAACGGAGATGTCCAGATTTCAGCTTCAAATCCTATAAGCATATCTTTCCTCCAGGTAAAAGTCACTAAGTCCACTCAGCGTTCATAAACTCTGATAGGCTCGCGAAGTAAATAATTACAGAAATCGCTATATACCTTCACATGGAAAGGGATGTAGCAAATCGCTGAGTAGACAGTGACTTTTACCTGAACTCCGATAAGTACCTCTCGTAAGAAACGGAGATGTCCAGATTTCAGCTTCAAATCCTATAAGCATATCTTTCCTCCAGGTAAAAGTCACTAAGTCCACTCAGCGTTCATAAATTCTGATAGGCTCGCGAAGTAAATAATTACAGAAATCGCTATATACCTTCACATGGAAAGGGATGTAGCAAATCGCTGAGTAGACAGTGACTTTTACCTGAACTCCGATAAGTACCTCTCGTAAGAAACGGAGATGTCCAGATTTCAGCTTCAAATCCTATAAGCATATCTTTCCTCCAGGTAAAAGTCACTAAGTCCACTCAGCGTTCATAAACTCTGATAGGCTCGCGAAGTAAATAATTACAGAAATCGCTATATACCTTCACATGGAAAGGGATGTAGCAAATCGCTGAGTAGACAGTGACTTTTACCTGAACTCCGATAAGTACCTCTCGTAAGAAACGGAGATGTCCAGATTTCAGCTTCAAATCCTATAAGCATATCTTTCCTCCAGGTAAAAGTCACTAAGTCCACTCAGCGTTCATAAACTCTGATAGGCTCGCGAAGTAAATAATTACAGAAATCGCTATATACCTTCACATGGAAAGGGATGTAGCAAATCGCTGAGTAGACAGTGACTTTTACCTGAACGCCGATAAGTACCTCTCGTAAGAAACGGAGATGTCCAGATTTCAGCTTCAAATCCTATAAGCATATCTTTCCTCCAGGTAAAAAAAAAGGAAAGAGACTAACATTCTGCGCTAAGGATATCACAGATGTCACAGAAAGTTACCGAACATTAAAACTTCCTTTCGATGGCTGGAACCTTTAGCTTTCCCAAAGTCCCTCCCAAGCCATCTGTTCCCTTTAAGTTTACGTTAAGTACGTGATTTTTAGAACTTTTCGATAGACATAAGGATAAACACTTGCTTGATTTCCCACGAATTCTTTGTGTTTCAGAGGCTCAGACTGGGGACAGGAAAGACACATTCATCCTGGCATCTGACCACTTGCCAGAGTAAAACAGAAGCGAAAATGGCTGGTAAGGGGTGCTATATGAGGCGAGACGATTGGATTGATTAATGGTTGTAAATTCTTTGCCTGTGCGTGTTTGTTATACCATATGTTGACTCCGTCGAAATTTCTACCAGTTATTTCAGTGGTGTCTCCTTGCAGTGATCGCTCATGGCTGGTTTATGTACAAGGGGATTCAAAGTTATTTCTCTGAAGACTGTATTACTGATTTTCTGGTTCTGATTATCCTAGGAATTGATACGAATGAACCTTTTGTTACATATAGATGGAATTTCAATATAACGACGATAATTTAGGGATTCACATCTAGAGAAAATAAAGCACTCCGCTTAATCCTAAATTTTTGAAAGAAAATCTCATACTTGGAGCATTAGTTGATTTTAGAGTGATTGTTTAGGCAAATATAGCTATTAATTCTCATACCAATTTGTAGATTATCGAGAATAGATTCCAGAAGATTACTGAGCAGCTAGCAAAGGGCACCCTGAACGGTAATTGATGGTGTCACTCCATGGAATAGAATAAATCAAAAAAATTATGTAAGCACGAATTATGCATTGTGACGCACTACATTAAAAAAATCATAACTTTGAAACAAAAAAGGGGGGAGGGGGAATGTCATCGACGTCATAATATTTAAAGTATTTCTTGACATCAATGACCTGTTTAGCAGTTCAAAAACACTTCGAATATAAGTTGAAAATAGAAAGAAATTGATAGAAAAAATCATCCAATTTGAAGTATTTGCTTTGTTTAATGGAGCTTTTAAAGGTTCCTTGCTTTTTCTTCGAGGCTGGGTGTCAATCTTGAACGGGCCGCCTCCACTGCCCGCCGCCACATAGCTACGCCACTGTAGCTACCTACTCCACTTATTTTTAAATATACAGCTCCTCAAAGTTTGCCTGCCACTTCAAAATACCGAGAAATTGATGTTATTTATTTTTTTTCTCCTGAAAACTCTATTCATGCAATATGAAAGTGTTAGATATCTATGGAAACTAGATGTCCCAAGCATTCAGAAAATAAAATACTGAAATGTTCATAATGAAAATTGTTAAGGTACAGTACTCTTAGAAGTTGCAACCACAAAAATTCGATTTTTCCCGATTTTGCTAAAATTCAGGATTTAATTCCAAAGAAAGTAAAATAAAACCAAAGGTTTACTCACTTTCTGGTAGAGTACATGTGATCACCATAAATCGCTACACAATAAATTACTTGGGTTTCTCACTCCTTCTTGGAAATATTTCAGCTTAAAGACAAGCCATAGGGCAAAAACATGCAATTTCGGCCAACTTGTTAGCCAATTTCCTCATAAAGGGCAAGCACTAGATTTTTTTTAATTTCTTAAAAATACGCTACTGATGTGTCAGCTATTCACAGGAAAAAATTTACTTTTGTTTATTTTTTGCATAAAGAGATATCCTGCTGATGTATATGCATATTTTTCTCTAATACCATATGGCTGGGACTACCTCTGACTTAGCATTATTTTTTAAAAAAACTTACTGAATATTACATGAATATTATGTATTAAATTTTATTTACCCTCTGAACATTATTTAGTTACTTTTAGAAATAGTGTTATTTGGGGAACGAAGCATTAAGTAATGGAGCAAGATTTTGTTTTTACTACGTTTTCTGGCATTAAAACAAAACTAATGTTTACTCTTATTTTTGTGATGTCTTAAAATAAGATGTAGGAAATAAATTTGTCTTACAAACCTTTCTATTTAAAAAAATTAAGTTAGTATTTAGTGAAGAAATAAGATATTTAACCGACAGAGCACCTACTGGTATATATAAGTCAGAATGGTCCTCTTCATTGTTTGCTATTTCTTCGAATGCTTTCAACACTTGTTCACACGGACGACATAGTTTTCTTCCAGGAATTAATTTTCTATTTGAATTTCTAACTCCTTCAATTGTTATAAGATGTAAAGACTTCTTGGCTGAGCACAGACGTTCTAATGGATCACAACATGTTTGTCCAAATAAATGAGAATATTTTGACATATATACTTGAAATCCCCTTGTTATGAGCTAGGGGATTTCCCTTTCATTTATTTGCTAAATGATTGGCTTAAAAGAAAAGGGAATACCGTTTTACTTGATGCTTTATTGGTTGGTAGAAAATAGAATGCTTCATGGGATCTGGTGAACAAGTACTTTAATGAGTAAACTTATTCTTGTCAGTGCAGAAATTACACGCTCCTGTCAGTAAAAGTAAGTTGTGTCAGTTTTGAAAGTACCAGTGTGGTAGTAAAAAAGTTATACTAATATTGTTCAAGAATTATTATTATATCTACTATTTTTAATTTTAGATTGCAAATATTTGACTATTTATAAAGTAAAATGTAATTGGATGTTGAAATGAATACACTAAAAAAATGCTGTAATTTTTACAGCATCTTTTGCTGTATTTTTCCAATCACGGCTGCTGTAACCTCAATTCACAGCACTTTCTGCTGTGAAATCGGATTTTTTTATCACGTGTGTCAGCAGAACCAATAGGAAAGCAGTTTCTGCCAACTGTAGACTTTTGAACTGTTTTATAATGAAAATACTTCCTCATCGTCTCGGCAGTGTACGTCTAGTGTGCTTTTAACAAAATGGTTAAAATGTCTTTATATCAAGCTATCATTAAATATTGTGTCTTCAAATCTGTGTTTTCCTGAGAGATAAGAACTTGCGACGACACAACACATTGAAAACACGTAAAAAAATGGTAAGTAAACCCTTTTTATCTAAAGTATATTATATGTTTTATTATTTGATTTAAAAAAAAAGGCTTTTCAAGACGAGGCAAAATTGGAATTACTAACAATATAATGATATGAATGGCAAGATATTCGATGTAAATTTAAATGCAAACCATCTCTAAGTTTAATTGGAGATATAATTAATCATTAAGATCAAACATGTACTAAGAACTTATTAAATAGTGTTTAGGAGGATTCTAAAATGTTAACGTCTTGTATGTTTATATATATGTTATGAAGGTTAATAATTTGTTGAATACTTTATTTTTAAATTGAAATAGAACTTATTAAATTATGGTTTAATTAGTCCATCAAGTTCATGTTGAATTTATTTTTAATGAACATAATTTATCAAATGATGTTTTTGAGAATAAAGTGAGGGAATTTAGAGAATATTTTTTTTTAACTAGATAAAAATTTTATAACTTAAACATCACTTTTTCTTTTAAATAAAAATTTGAATTTTTATCTTAACCATTACATAGACTGATTTGCTGTATAGTTTTAAATAATCTTTTGTAATGCGCTTAATACACTGGTGATATTTTTGATTCACTTTTTACTGCTATGAAATAGGAGAGAGAGGGGTAGCCCCCACTCCCCTCTATCTATTATAAGGCAGAGTGGTGTTAGTGTAGACAATATTTAGAAATTTGGTCAAGGTAATTTACTGAATATCACTTAGGACAATACTGTTATTATTATTAACAGAAATTTCATCTTTGTTTAAAATGACACATAAGCTAATTTGAGTATTACATATTTTTCAAGAAAAAATATAATTAAGGTCTTAAATTGTTTTTGTTTAAAAGTGATTATACAAATGTACTGATGTAAGACTTTTAATCTTGGACTAAAAAAAAAAAACGGGGGGGGGGGGGGGAGAAATCCTAATGGTCTTTTGATTACGTTTGACCGTGAATACTTTAGGCATTCGTTTTTGATTGACTTTTAGGATAGATTCGTATTTAACTAGTACTTATAAAGATAACTAATGTGTTGTAATAGTGCAGTGTGCTGTAATATTCACAGCACTGTCATAAGCAGCATCTTGTGAAATCTACAGCAGTGTGCTGCAATATTTACAGCACCATGTGAAACTTACAGCAGTGTGCTGCAATATTTACAGCACTGTCAGAAACAGCTCCTTGTGAAATTTACAGCAGTATGCTGTAATTTTTACAGCACTGTCAAAAACAACACCTTGTGAAATTTACAGCAAAAGTTGCTGGCAGTCACGGTGCCAGCACATTTGCTGTAAAATTCACGAGATTTTTTTTACAGTGTAGCTCTTTATCGCCATATTCAATTGGTAGCCAATTAAAGGATATTTCTCATAAAACATCCCACACCAAAAGAAAAGGCCTCTGTTCATTTTACTCATATTCATGTGATATTCAAGAAATTCTGCAGTTAAGAACCAAAGGTAAAGACATACAGAATGTGTGTTATCACCATGAGCAAGTATATATGTCAAAATACTCTCATTTATTTGGACAAACATGTTGTGATCCATTAGAACGTCAGTGCTCAGCCAAGAAGTCTTTACATCTTATAACAATTGAAAGAGTTAGAAATTCAAATAGAAAATTAATTCCTGGAAAAACTATGTCGTCAGTGTGAAAAAGTGTTGAAAGCCTCCGAAGAAACAGCAAACAATGAAGAGGACCAACTTATATATATACCAGTAGGTGCTCTATCGGTGAAATATCTTATTTCTTCACTAAATACTAACTTAAAATTTTAAAATAAAAAGATTTGTAAGTCAAATTTATTTCCTACATCTTCTTTAAGACATAACAAAAATAGAGGAACCATTAGTTTTGTTTTAATGCCAGAACGTAGTAAAAACAAAATGTTGCTCCATTATTCAATGCTTCGTTCCCCAAATAACACTATTTCTAAAAGTTACTAAATAATGTTCAGAGGGTAAATAAAATTTAATACATAACATTTATGTATTAAATTTTATGGAACAGGAAAACAGTTACCAAAAGTAAACTGTTTTCCTGTGAATAGCTGACACATCAGTAGCTTATTTTTAAGAAATTAAAAAAATTCTAGTGCTTGCCCTTTATGAGGAAATCGGCTAACAAGTTGGCCGAAATTGCATGTTTTTGCCCTATGTCTTGTCTTTAAGCTGAAATATTTGCAAGAAAGAGTGAGAAATCCAAGTTATTTATTGTGTAGCAATTTATGGGGAACACATGCACTCTACTAGAAAGTGAGTAAACCTTTGGTTTTATTTTCCTTTTTTTTTTTTTTTGGAATTAAATCCTCACTTAATCTTAGCAAAATTGGGAAAATCGAATTTTTGTGGTTGCAACTTCTAAGAGTACTGTACCTGAACAATTTTCATTATGAACATTGTAGCATTTTTTTCTCAATGCCTGGAACATGTTGTTTCCGTAGATATCTAATACTTTCATATTGCATGAATAGAGTTTTCAAGAGAAAAAAATTAAATAACATCAATTTCTCGGTATTTTGAGGTGGCAGACAAACTTTGAGGACCTGAATATTTAAAAATAAGTGGAGTAGGTAGCTAAAAATTTGGACTTTTTCATGTCTATCATTAATCTGTGTACCAAATTTGAAAAAAATCGGAGTTGGTCATGCAACCCTCTTTAGGTGAGTTGGTATGGAATCACTCTTGTGCAGAATTTCCTGTCTGCTCTGACGATTCCCTTTGAGAAAAGGGGGGACTAAAATATACACGGTATTAATCGGAAAGCGTGAAAGGGTTAGTTTTCTGAACCATTTCAGAAGTTTTCTACTGGGGGTCATTCACAAAGGTTTAGTGCCAATTCAGTCGTTCCCAACTGAGTCGGTAGGGCGAAATTGTGCCATCTCAGTCGGTAACGGTTATAATGAGTTTTTGTATTCCCATTTGAGTCGGTACTATTTCAGGTTACCAGAATTGGCTATATAGCGCTCATACTTGCCATGAAAACTCTTCTTTAGAAATACAAATTTAAATACAATGTAGTCATGATAAATGTTCCTGTCGTGATGAAGTTAATGGTTGCTAAATCGATTCAAAAGTGATAAAACATGATGAAAAAAATAAAAGATTTTTTTTTTTCATTCCTAGGAATATTCAGAAAGTTGCTAAGTATAGTTAAACTTTCTTAATACGAACACGGTTTATACGAAATCACGGCTAAAACGAACAATTTGTTTATGAAGTTTGGTTTACTCTTCAATTACACCAAATATCTCACGCATACTACGAAGGCTAAAATACAAATTTCGGCTAAGACGAAAAAAATTTCTGACCTATTCACGAAAAAAATTTTCTATTGCATATAATTAGTTTTTTTTAGAAATTGTTTGTTGTTTTGAGTCATTGTAGAACACCAAGTACAAAGGGCACTATTGTACAAATTGCAATTTTGTCCCAATTAATGGGCCATAGATTTAATAAAAATAAAAGTATCAATTAAAGATATACATTAAGTATACCTAGGACAAGATAATCGAAATATAGCTAGCGCATTAGGAATCGTCCAATAGGAAGCCGACTAGCAGGCCAATAGGCACCCGCGAGAAGGAGGTTGGAAATCAAGAATTCCATTTGCAATGCGAGCAGTCGTCGAAGGTTTGGGTGGAAAGGAGTCACAATTCAGTATCATTGTGTTGGATGGATTTTTCCTGGTAGTTTCATTAGATTTGTAATCAGTTTGGTTACTAATTTAACCTCTTCATACCCCAAAACTAAGCACAAACAATTTTGACGCAATTTTTTGGTTCTCTGATTTAAAAAATAATTACAAAACAAAATAACAAAAAATTAATTTTTTAAAATTTTAATTAGTAATTAGTTTAAATAATAATTAATGCCCAATTTCCATGTTTAAAGGAACTAAACTATCTGTTGATTAAATTAAAAAACAATTGGGTGTTTTAGCCTTTCAAATTGCACAAACAGTAGTTAATAAACAGTATTTTAAAATGTACCCAATTGTGTACACTTGGAATGCCATTTAATAATGCCATAAGCATAACATTTAAAATATTGGAAGATCGGGGGGGGGGGGGGGGTTATAACTGAAATCACACATACTAATCGCGTGAATCTCTTTTTATTTTCATGAATGATTGCGGTTTTTTCAGGCAAAGGTAAACTGGCTTCAGTAGTTTACGGCTATGTAAGTTCTTTGACTCATAACTACATAGTGCTGACACCTTCTTTTATTAGTTCATCGCTTTTATTATACAGCATAATTCCCCCCCAAAAAACAACTATAGAAATGTAGCTTGTGTCACCCGGACCATCTGAACGATCCCATTTTCATCTCATTCATGAAAATCGGATGAGTAATTCAGGATGACCAAAAAAAAAAAATCAGAATTTACTCTCTGCTTGACACTCAATAAGTGCGGTAGAACGCCAACGAGGAATAACTCATTCTGCCCCCCCCCCCCCCCACCGTTCTGGCGCCAGTTATACAAACTGCGCCAAGGCAGGACCACCGACTCAAATGGGAATACAAAGCTATCGCTAACTCCCCCACCGACTGAGTTGGGACAAAACCATAGGCTAGGGTTGGGGAAAGGGGGGGGTCACCCTAAAAATGTACAGACTAAACACCAATAAGCAGTATACACAAGAGTTCAAAATTTACACTAGTCATCAATACTTGTCATTACAGATTACAGATATACTCCGTGTTTATTTCAGGCATCTCTCGGGGGGGGTACCCCCTCGGAGCAAGTCAACTCCCCCCCCCCCTCCATCGGCGAAAAAAATCAGATCACAATTTTTAAAAAAAGAAAGAAAAGAGAAATTACGCTTTTAAGACATCTTAAGGCCTAATATTGAATTATGAGTTGTGCTAGTATTGCTGCTGAAAAGAATGTGTATTTTCATATTTACAATCTGTTCTTAGTCCGAAACGCGTGTTTTTTTGAGTTGTGCCACTATTGCAGCCCATGAGAACCAACCAATTTAGATCTTTTTTGTTCAATGTACATTTATGATTAGGCTAAGTAAAAGTGTAATTTTGTCACCGTATTTTTCACCTTCGCAATGTTATTATAAACGCTCTATGGGACCATTCATAAACAGTGTCACACTTTCTTTCAATATATTTGAGTCCCCTCCCCCCCTTTGTCGCAAAATCACTCTCCAACACACCCCTATCCCCTTTGCCACGTGTCACGCTATATTACATGAACACTTGCAGTGTGTGCAACGTATTTGCAGTGTTGCAGTTCAGAAATAAAGTACTTACGTTAAAGAATCACATTTTTAGTTTTATTTTTTAACTTTTAACGACATTTGTGGGCATAACAATAAATGATAATAATTACACGTGTACTTAAATAGCATAAAATTAGATTAAGGTTAAAACAGAAAAAAAAGATAATTAGTGCATAATAGTGAAAAATAATTAATTGACTTCTGAAAAATGACCCGCACTTATTTATTTTAAAAGTAAATACCGAAGAAGAGTTTCTTTTAAAATTTTAACTAGAAGTGACTTCAAACCTTAATAAGCATCCGTATTTTCAATATAAAATGAAATCAATGAAACTTTAAAATCAAATTATGAAAATAAAAATCATCAAAAATAAGTTTAATCTGCTGGTTTTTTACACGTTTTTATAGAAATCAAAATGTGTAATGTCACACTTCTTGTTATCCCCCTTGTCACAATTTCTTGACCCCCCCCCCCCCCGCCGCCTCACTCGAAGTAGTGTGACATCATCCCCTATGAAGTTAAAAAACGAAAAAAGGAGGATTAATAAGCAGTTTCTCAGCATGGGAGGAAGAAATAAAAAGTTGAAACTAAAATTGCAAAAAAAAAAAAAGAGGAGGGGGCAGCTAAAATATTATTTCGAAAAAATTACATAAAAATAACCATACCTTTCCTGCTTCAGGGTTTCTTCCCAAAATAGGACAAAATGCTTTCACCTTTTCTTTTACTCATAATCAAAATTTGTGCGCAGGCGAGCAAAGGAGAATTTTGCAAGAACACAAGAACCCACTAAATTCCCAACTGCCAAGGTCAATCAAGGTCTCTGTTTTATTGTGCAAAATGGTTGGGAAAAAAAGAGAATATGATTCGAGGAGAGGCATCCGCAAAGGGGCAAGAGCCCTCCCCCCGCCCCCCTTGTCGGAAGCGTTTCTATGTTGATTCGATTTTACGAATTGCTAGTTTAAAAAAGAAAATAAAAGAACTAAGATTTGTTCCAGCAATAACAGCACAAACATCCATATCCCGCAATCGTAGAAGCAGGGGTCCATTAGGCATTAGCTTATTTCCACAATATGGGTAGTTAGAGTGTCGCCATTTCCACGAATGTAACCTTCGGGCAAGAATGGACAAAGTACCAAACTGTTGTACGTATATTTATGGCAGATGTGGTTCCATGAGGCTCGCATTTTGCGAAAAAAGGATCACTATATTTCCTGTTTTTGTGTGGTCGGGTGATTAGAACCATATGCAGTCCTTAGGCAAGGAATCAATCCGTTATCTGTTGATGACACGCGGGACCTATCGCCTGGAGAATTGAGAGAAAAAAGGGTCTTTTTTTGAGTTCTGGTTTGTAGGCCCTAGATGTTTGAAGCGCCGTCTTGTCGTTTCCCCATTTGTAAAACAGAGGACCCCCCCCTCCCGCTCCCAAACAGGTTGGTTCAAAGAACGAAATCTCATCATTATTTTTTTTTTGTTTAAATTTTTTTTTTCAGACAGGTTTAAAATTTCGAAAGTATTTCGGGGGGAGGGGGGCTCGGGTCCGTTGCCCCCCCCCCTTGCTTACGGCTTTGCCTACAACACCAGTTTATCAGAAAACAAACCTCCATCAAAGAGGAGAATATTGTCCAGGAAACTGGTGTGATTGTGTTCCCAAATTGCTGCCTTTGGGTAAAAAAGACATCAAGAAGGTAAGAAAACCATCTGGAGTGATTGAAAGGATCTCTGCTGTCTGTCTGTGTGTGGTACGGTGATTGAAGCCACCTTTCGCTGTAAAATTCCTAAAGGTGTTAAGGGGGTTGATTATAACCAGATGAAAAGTCCTCTGTAATATGAGCTACGTACTTTGGTCATAATCACCCTTCAGAAAGAGGAAATAAAATCATATGCATATTTGTTTATTTTTCTTAGGGAAAAAATAGATATGTGCTTTGCAAGGCGTAGCCAGAATTTTTTTTTGTGTGCCTAATATATGTGCCTAAATAACTAAATACAAAATAGGGGGGGGGGGTTGAATCCCCAAAACCCTCCCCTGGTTACGCCTATGGCAGAAGTCACTCAAAATTATGTTTATAATCCTTTAATATTACTGTTATTAAACTGAAAAGGTAAGTTAGGGAAGGAAAATGCTACGCATTTTGATACTAAATGAGTGATGAATGAATCTGAATTTTTCAACTGCAGAAACTGAAGCATATGGCTCTCACAGCACATTGGTAAAAAAGAAAAGAAAGACATTGCACATCTGTAACTATTTTGCGATTTTCTTTCAAGTTATAGACGATACAAAAGGCTATCCGGTTGCGTCTTAACACCCCCCCCCCCCTTTCCAGTTTTACATCCCTCGGTTTTCTCGGAATTTTAGAACCAAAAGAAATAGCAACCCCTCCACCAATTCCGAGAAACTCCAGTTCAACTTTGGCTACAAGTGCAGACTCGCCCCTAAATGACGATTGACAGATGCATCCCCCCTTATCACATGCATCCCCCCTTATCCCGTGACTCTCTGTTTCAGTTTCAGTTTCTCACGAATGTGAACTAGTGGTGGACCGTGCTCCAGGCCCCGAGAGTCTTGCCCGTTCTTCTCCTTCAACGTCCATCTCCACGATTTTGTCCGAGGAAAGAGATGAGGGGAATTCTACAGCTTGTCTCCTATGTTGTTCACACGAAGTAAAAAAAAAAAAGAAAAAAAAAAAATTTCCAAGCCCACAACCCGATTAACTTGACATAATTTCCACCAAGTCGAGGAACAAAAATGAATAAATAACTAAATACCCAATGGGGGGGGGGGGGGTTGAACCCCCAAAACCCCCCCCCCCCTGGTTACGCCCTTGGACAAAACTCCTGCACCAACTCAGTTGGGAACGACTGAAATGGGACATCACCATTCACAAAGGATGTCACGCTTCGGAGGTAAGAGAAATTGCGTTTGTGCGACAGGAGTAGGGGTATCAAGATTTGTGACGGTGTCTCTATCCGTTTCGCCAACACTTCCGTTCCCCACCCCAATGATTGACAGGTGATCAGCAGGTGGTGTTCGTAAGATTCCTCCCACGGACTGAGGGAAACTCAAACGTTTCCCTATTTTCAAAGAAGAGGGATTCTTTATTCCTACCCCTTATCACTATGTGGGGCAGTGGTGTTAGCCACACGCACACGTGCACTCGCACTTTCTCGTTTGACCCCAGCTTGTGCTTGCATAGAAAATGTCTGCCTCTGCTGTTAGTTTCATATCCACGAAACGTGGAGGAAAGGTTGCGATATACTGTGGTTTTATATACAGGATTATATTAAGAAGAAAGGAAAAATCTTACTGGACATGCGCATCACAGGACAACTGCACAGCTCGATTAATATTGAAAAATGATGAATACGATCATTACGGCTCACATGAACAAGTGCCGGAGGGGGGGGGGGGGGTCATCTTGCACAATACGCCATCAGAATTTGAGAAAATATTTTTTTCCAACAGTTTATTTAGTTCTTATATGAGCTGTATTCTTGATATCCGACAAATAAATCGAATCTAATTTTGCCATTGCATGAAATATCCAGAATATAATTTGATAAATAAATTTAGCCAACTGGCATGCTTTGAAAATATAAATAAATTAGGAACTTACTACACATTTTCAAGCTGTTGGCTGTGCAGTTTAGGTTTTAAAAATATGTAGAGTTTAAAGGCTTCAAACATCAAAAATATCCGCAATATTCATCAGACAGGGGTTATCGAATACCAGTATCTAGAAAAAATCATTGAACTGGGGGTATGCTGCTCAGGGATTTGGAGCACACTTAAGAATACATGATCCAGCTACACGCTGCACCATGCTCCAAATAAATTAAATACCATATTATTTATCTCCCCTTTTTAAAGTAAATTAATTTTATTACATTGATAAAAGTTTTTCAAAAATTCAAACAGTGGAGCACATTTTCCAACTGAGCTCTGTAGTTTAGAGCGAAATCTCGTTAGTTTACTGTTTCGCTCCAGATATATGTTCTTGAGTAATAAAAGTTATTTTCTGAAAAAGTTTAAAATTGTCGTTGTAAGGTCTAGGGGCACGAGGCACACTTCGCCTCCTTCTGGTTGAGCCACTGATATTCTGGTAACACATCCAAAATGGGTCCCTAAAATATTCCTCGTTTTAGTTAGCACCGTTAAAAAGATTCCCATGGAACCTGATATAAAAATTTGAATTTTAAGTTCTAGTATTTATAAAGAATATCGAGCAGAACTCAATCTCAACAGCTGTTATTTTGTGTATCAAAAAATAGAGGAATACAACAGTCTATAATTTCATCTGTACATAGAAAAATCTATAACTTGTAATTTCTAAGGCACAAAACTTTCTTCAGTAATTACTTAAACGAAGTTAAAAAATAAATATGTTTCACTTAATTCCGTGCTTGGTTTTATAAACAGTTTGTAATTTCTTAAATACAAGAAAATGAAAAGCTAGGCCAGAAAGTTTAACAGCATTACCTACCCCACAAATAAAATGCGTCAATTTTTTTTTTTTTTATATAGCTATCGCAATGCTACTTAGAGCATATGATAATTAGGAATTGAAATTTACAGTAGGTTTCTTACTCGTTTGTAAACAACAGACAACACATTTCACTTCGCTTCTGCAACTACTGATCATCGAGTTCAATATACTATCTGGAGTGACATCTGATGCTGGAAAGTTGTATAGGTCCTGATTTCTGATTGCAAATGTTTTATTAATACATTGCGGTTTCTTTAATCACTTTAGAAAAGCATGATACATCAAAAACAATCTTTATAATATCTCTTCAGTGATGAGTCATACACATATTATACTTTTGAATATCTTAGTGTTGCCATTTTAAAACAAGAAATGAGCAATTACCTTTCTTTTAAAGGGGACCGATATAAGATCTAGCCACAGCAGTTCCATCGCACTTGTCATTGCGTCTCGCTCTTTTGTACGGAATGTATTTTTATTAAAATAAGAATGTTCAGGACCTGATAGAGGCTTAGGAAAATGGGGCAATGCGCAAGGGCCTCAAATATGTTGATTCAGTTTAAAACAATTGTAGTAATTTAATGTTGTACTCTAGCAGGTTGACCATATTTCTGAGCGTCAATTTGGGACATGTCCCCAAATCCACGGGCCATTTGGGGACACCAGAAAAATATTTTGGGGACATAACAAACAAATACATATTCAATTCTATTATGAAAAATTACTCTCATTAATGTATTTCAAAGGGTACCCATACATATTTTCTATAAAATGCACTCTTATTTTCTTAGATCACTGCCTGTTAGAAATTGTATTACTAAGGCAACAATTTGATAACTGCCATAATATTATCTAAAATTTTACAAAATACTATCTAAAAGTTCTAAAGGGCAAATTGAGAAGTAATTTGGAGAGAAAAAAGCAGAAGTTTGTAAATTTGGGGACATTCCCCAAGTAGTTAAATTGCTTTTGGGGACAAAGCATTAAAAATATGCAAATTTGGGGACTGTCCCCGAAATTCAAGGACGTTTGGTCACCATATATTATAGTAAAGATGTAAATAATAATTCTAGTAAAACCTTTTTTCCTTACAATTTAAATTTTTTTTATGAAAGTAGAAAGCCATTTCTACTGCTATACTAACCCTATTATTTGAAAGTTATATAATTGAAATGTATACCAGCAAAAAAGTAGGTAATTGCATTTTGTTAATTTGCAAAAGCAAAATTTAATGACATCTTATTCTTGTGTATGATCATATATCACTAGGGTAACCATATTTCTAAACATCAATTTGGGGACACTTGGAAATATTTTCACTGCTGTATTTGGGTACATGCCAAAGCTTGTAAGAAAACCCATAATATAAAAAATATTCATACTATAAAAGTGTAAAATGCATGTACTAAATGCATATTATACGCATTATAAATACATATTTCATGAGTTAATTGCTTGTTTGAAATTGCTATACTTAAGAAAATCACTGAAGTTAATTGTGCTTAACGCTGCACTGCGCTTTTTTTTTTTTTTTTTTGAGATTGGTGCTGATTTTTTGAAAAAAAGATGAAACTTGATTCCAGCTTTCCAGCTTTCAAGATCTAGGGGAGTCTATATTAACTAATATGATCTTACATACAAATAAAACAAAAGAATGCGCCACTTATTAAAAATAATACAAAACAAGATCTTAGTGAACGAAAATAGAGGCGTTGTTTAATAACAACGCAGCGCAGTCAGTGTAGGGTTAAATATTTTGAAACTTCAATTTAAAAAGTTCTCTTAATGTTTAACTTCGATCCCTACTAGTAGGGGAATAATGGGCGTTCTGCCCCAGCAGGCGCAACGCGCAATGTGCAAGCGCAAGGGGGCGTGGCCGATCCGCCTCCCAATACCCCCAGGCGTGCCCTCAGGCGTTAGTCGAGTGGAGTTGAGTTGTATGCCCTCAGGCATTTTTCGAGTGGAGTTGAGTTGTTTTTGCCCCCAGGCGTTTTTCGAGTGGAGTTGAGTTGTATGCCCTCAGGCGTTTTTAAAGTAGAGTTGAGTTGTTTTTCAAAAGTTTATAGTTTTGGAATGGCAACACTGTTTAATTTAGGTTTTAACCCTATTATTCCGCCTCCTAGCGGCAAATAGTGGAACTACTATAGCACTGTTTCAATACTACTAAAACTGTTTTTTTAAGTTTATAGTTTTGGAATGGCAACACTTTTTAGTTTCAGTTTAAGACTTGATGTGAAACCGATTGTAGCGCCATCTATGAGAAGAAAATGCAAATATTTTCGAACTTAATTTTTTTTTCTACTGTTTTAGAATTCTAGCATTAAATATTAACAAAAAATAATTATAATGTATAATGAATTAAATTTATTGTCGCTATTTACATCCTATTATGTATTTATTTCTTTTTTCGACTTAGAAAGATTTTCTTTTTCGATCTTTTTAATGTTTTCACTTAGCATTCACGCAGGAACTATTTCATATTAACAAAAAAATTAATTATAAAATGATAGCGCTAAAAAGTTAATACTTAAAAAGGGATTACTTTAAATGCAAAGGGAATTATTAAAGTATTACATTTAAATGATATTAAAAAATAATAATAATATTTTTAATACAAATTAGTGATGATAAAAGGTATATTCAACTTACCCTAGCAGGAGATTCAGTAGATTGATAATTGATTCTTGAAAAATCCATGGTTGAGCGTATAAGGAACTGAGAAACGCTTTTAAAAAAGAGCAGAACAAAAATTCATCTTTGCTAAGCAAGTGTAGAAAGCGATGTTACTTTTCACTTTCCAGTCCTTGTAGCATTTTCTTTCAAGAAATATAGAAGCTAAAAGTTAACCAATTAGAATGCAGTATACATCACAGTTGAAGAGAATGTATACATTCAGGGTACATTTTCCGAAAGTTATAATTCCTGCAGCATTGCAAGACATGAACAAACTTGTATTGCGCTAAAAGATTGAAATCATAGTGCAGGTGTTTTTTTATGGCTTTAGGTCCTTTGTGACGATCGGACAGAAAAGAAAAGTTCCCCTCTCCACCCCTATAGGCATACTTTCTCTTTCTACATTGAATGAAGTGATTGACAAAGATCGCTTTCCTTTTCACATACAAAGCATCTCATCTGTACTTAATTTTTAACTGTAGATAATGGATACATTACTTGATGGTGGTGAATATCAGCTTAATGAAAACAAAAATACGTTAATGAGAGATGATTTTTACTCGCAAGAAAACATGTTTGATAGTGTTTTCTTCTATTAGCAACCTTTTTTTCATTGGTGCAGAAGCTACTAGTAGGATTCATTCCGTAAAACAATAGAGAATGTAAGATTTTACTAAATAAAAATGTTTGAACTTGCAAAACAAAATTATTTTCTACTTGCAAAATTTTAGAACTTCGCATGAAAATTTTAAAAAAAAAGTACTTATTCAAACGGTTGAAACTTGGAACTAAAATTTCAACACTGAATCATCAAAAATCCGAAACAATTTAAGCTGTGGAATAAAGATTCGAGACTTAAAAAGTAAATGTAAACTCACTAAAAGAGATTTGAAAATCTGAAAAGAGAAATAGAATAATAACTTCACTAGAAACACTGAAATAGAATCGTAAAACTTGAAAAATTTAAATCACAAAACTGAAATCTATTGCAAAGAGCTTTATGTGAAACGTAAAAGTGCTAAGAGCAAAATGCTAAAACTGAGGAAACTTAGAAATACGTGGAACAAATCATTTAAAACTATAAACTTTAAAAACTTAAACTCATTCAGAAAAGAACGGAAATGCAAAATTACAAAACAAAAGTGTTACGCTCTTGCAAAATATTAAAACTTAATGCAAAAAAAAAAAAAAAAATGCAAGAAAGTACAAAACACCAAAAGTTAAGAGTAGTATAAAAAACTGTTACTTAGATTCATCTAAAACATAACTAGGAAAAAGGAAAAGTAATATATACAAATTGAAAAAACTTATATTCACCTATTTAACATATCAAAATAGCAAGTACAAGACGTTAAAGCACAACGAAAATGTAAAAGTATGAAACGTAAAATTACAAAACCTAAATTCATCTGGTAAAAGTTCCGTAAAAAATGTAAAGCACTAAGAGTGAAAACTACAAAACAGCATGAAAGCTAGAAATAAAAAATATACAACATCAGAACTTAAATTCATCCAGAAAAACTTAGAAGAACAAATGTAAAAGTTCGGAAATTTTCAAAACAAAAGTATGATGCACTTGCAAAATGTTAAAACTTAGTGCAAAAACGTAAAAAGTACTATGTACAAAATGTTAAAATTTAGATTTATCTATTAAACAGTGAGTGAAGATGTAAAATTACTAAGAGTAATATATTAAAACAACACGAAAACGTAAAAGTACTAAGTACAAAACGTAAAAAAAAATTTATTTATCTGCTATAACTTAGACTGAAGTCGTAAAATTACTAAGTACAAAGTGTTAAAACATCATAAAAATGTAAAAATATCAAGTATAAAGCAGCAAAACATAGATTTATCTGTAGAAATCTTGATCAAAAAAATGTAAAAGTTCAAACAACAAAATCCTAAAACTCTGAAAAATTGAAAACACGCAGTACAAAAACAGCAAAACCTGTAAAATTGCTAAGTATAAGGCTGCAAAACTTAAATTTTTCCAGAAAAACTTAGAACGAAGTTGTAAAAGTACGGAACTTTTCAAAGTAAAAGTGTTATGCACTTACAAAATGTTAAAACTTAAAATGAAAATGTAATTGAATCAAATGTAGTAAGTATAAAATAGTAAAGTAACATGAAATGTAAAAGTACTAAGTATATAGCGTAGTCATCAAGTGAAACTTTGTACAAAAATGTCAAACTTAAGTACGAAACTTAAAAGACTTAGATCTGTCTGCAGAAATCTTGATCAAAAAACGTAAAAATTCAAACAACAAAATCCTAAAACTCTGAAAAAAGTAAAAACACGCAGTACAAAAGCAGCAAAACATAGATTTGTCTACTGAAATCTTGATCAAAAATGTAAAAGTTCTAACAACAAAATCTTAAAACTCTGAAAAATTAAAAACATGCAGAGCAAAACAACAAAACATGTACAAATGCTAAGTATAAAGCTGCAATACAAATGCTAAGTATAAAACTTAAATTCATCCAGAAAAACTTAGAACGAAAAATGTAAAAGTACGAAACTTTTCAAAACAAAAGTGTGATGCACTTGAAAAACATTAAAACTTAATGCGAAAATGTAAAAAGTACTACGCACAAAATGCTAAAATTTAGACTTATCTACTAAAACATTGGATGAAGATGTAAAATTACTAAGTAAAATATATTAAATCAGCAAGAAAATGTTAAAGTACTAAGTACAAAAACGTAAATAAATTGATTTATCTACTAAAACATAGACTGAAGTTGTAAAATTACTAAGTACAAACTGTTAAAACATCATAAAATTTGAAAATAGCAAGTATAAACCAACAAAACATAGATTTGTCCACTGAAATCTTGATCAAAAATGTAAAAGTTCTAACAACAAAATCCTAAAACTGTTAAATTAAAAACACTCAGTACAAAACAACAAAACATGTAAAAATGGTAAGTATAAAGCTGCAAAACTTAAACTCAATCAGAAAAACTTAGAACGATGATGTAAAAGCGCGAAACTTTTCAAAATAAAAGTGTTATACACTTGCAAAATGTTAAAACGTACTGCAAAAATCTTAAGAATTACTACGTACAAAATGTTAAAACTCTGATTTATCTACTAAAGCAACGGGAAAATGTAAAAGTACTAAGTATATAACGTATTCATCAAGTGAAATTTTGTACGAAAATGTAATCGTTTATGTACGAAACTTAAAAAACTTAGATTTATCTTAAAAAAAATCCCAACTAAAGTCGTAAAAAGTTTCACTTGATGACTACGCTATATACTTAGTACTTTTACATTTCATGTTACTTTACTATTTTATACTTACTACATTTGATTCAATTACATTTTCATTTTAAGTTTTAACATTTTGTAAGTGCATAACACTTTTACTTTGAAAAGTTCCGTACTTTTACAACTTCGTTCTAAGTTTTTCTGGAAAAATTTAAGTTTTGCAGCCTTATACTTAGCAATTTTACAGGTTTTGCTGTTTTTGTACTGCGTGTTTTCAATTTTTCAGAGTTTTAGGATTTTGTTGTTTGAACTTTTACATTTTTTTGATCAAGATTTCTACAGATAAATCTATGTTTTGCTGCTTTATACTTGATATTTTTACATTTTTATGATGTTTTAACACTTTGTACTTAGTAATTTTACGACTTCAGTCTAAGTTATAGCAGATAAATAAATTTTTTTTTACGTTTTGTACTTAGTACTTTTACGTTTTCGTGTTGTTTTAATATATTACTCTTAGTAATTTTACATCTTCACTCACTGTTTAATAGATAAATCTAAATTTTAACATTTTGTACATAGTACTTTTTACGTTTTTGCACTAAGTTTTAACATTTTGCAAGTGCATCATACTTTTGTTTTGAAAATTTCCGAACTTTTACATTTGTTCTTCTAAGTTTTTCTGGATGAATTTAAGTTCTGATGTTGTATATTTTTTATTTCTAGCTTTCATGCTGTTTTGTAGTTTTCACTCTTAGTGCTTTACATTTTTTACGGAACTTTTACCAGATGAATTTAGGTTTTGTAATTTTATGTTTCATACTTTTACATTTTCGTTGTGCTTTAACGTCTTGTACTTGCTATTTTGATATGTTAAATAGGTGAATATAAGTTTTTTCAATTTGTATATATTACTTTTCCTTTTTCCTAGTTATGTTTTAGATGAATCTAAGTAACAGTTTTTTATACTACTCTTAACTTTTGGTGTTTTGTACTTTCTTGCATTTTTTTTTTTTTTGCATTAAGTTTTAATATTTTGCAAGAGCGTAACACTTTTGTTTTGTAATTTTGCATTTCCGTTCTTTTCTGAATGAGTTTAAGTTTTTAAAGTTTATAGTTTTAAATGATTTGTTCCACGTATTTCTAAGTTTCCTCAGTTTTAGCATTTTGCTCTTAGCACTTTTACGTTTCACATAAAGCTCTTTGCAATAGATTTAAGTTTTGTGATTTAAATTTTTCAAGTTTTACGATTCTATTTCAGTGCTTCTAGTGAAATTATTATTCTATTTCTCTTTTCAGATTTTCAAATCTCTTTTAGTGAATTTACATTTACTTTTTAAGTCTCGAATCTTTATTCCACAGCTTAAATTGTTTCGGATTTTTGATGATTCAGTGTTGAAATTTTAGTTCCAAGTTTCAACCGTTTGAATAAGTACTTTTTTTTTAAAATTTTCATGCGAAGTTCTAAAATTTTGCAAGTAGAAAATAATTTTGTTTTGCAAGTTCAAACATTTTTATTTAGTAAAATCTTACATTCTCTATTGTTTTACGGAATGAATCCTACTAGTAGCTTCTGCACCAATGAAAAAAAGGTTGCTAATAGAAGAAAACACTATCAAACATGTTTTCTTGCGAGTAAAAATCATCTCTCATTAACGTATTTTTGTTTTCATTAAGCTGATATTCACCACCATCAAGTAATGTATCCATTATCTACAGTTAAAAATTAAGTACAGATGAGATGCTTTGTATGTGAAAAGGAAAGCGATCTTTGTCAATCACTTCATTCAATGTAGAAAGAGAAAGTATGCCTATAGGGGTGGAGAGGGGAACTTTTCTTTTCTGTCCGATCGTCACAAAGGACCTAAAGCCATAAAAAAACACCTGCACTATGATTTCAATCTTTTAGCGCAATACAAGTTTGTTCATGTCTTGCAATGCTGCAGGAATTATAACTTTCGGAAAATGTACCCTGAATGTATACATTCTCTTCAACTGTGATGTATACTGCATTCTAATTGGTTAACTTTTAGCTTCTATATTTCTTGAAAGAAAATGCTACAAGGACTGGAAAGTGAAAAGTAACATCGCTTTCTACACTTGCTTAGCAAAGATGAATTTTTGTTCTGCTCTTTTTTAAAAGCGTTTCTCAGTTCCTTATACGCTCAACCATGGATTTTTCAAGAATCAATTATTAATCTACTGAATCTCCTGCTAGGGTAAGTTGAATATACCTTTTATCATCACTAATTTGTATTAAAAATATTATTATTTTTTTTTAATATCATTTAAATGTAATACTTTAATAATTCCCTTTGCATTTAAAGTAATCCCTTTTTAAGTATTAACTTTTTAGCGCTATCATTTTATAATTAATTTTTTTGTTAATATGAAATAGTTCCTGCGTGAATGCTAAGTGAAAACATTAAAAAGATCGAAAAAGAAAATCTTTCTAAGTCGAAAAAAGAAATAAATACATAATAGGATGTAAATAGCGACAATAAATTTAATTCATTATACATTATAATTATTTTTTGTTAATATTTAATGCTAGAATTCTAAAACAGTAGAAAAAAAAATTAAGTTCGAAAATATTTGCATTTTCTTCTCATAGATGGCGCTACAATCGGTTTCACATCAAGTCTTAAACTGAAACTAAAAAGTGTTGCCATTCCAAAACTATAAACTTAAAAAAACAGTTTTAGTAGTATTGAAACAGTGCTATAGTAGTTCCACTATTTGCCGCTAGGAGGCGGAATAATAGGGTTAAAACCTAAATTAAACAGTGTTGCCATTCCAAAAGTATAAACTTTTGAAAAACAACTCAACTCTACTTTAAAAACGCCTGAGGGCATACAACTCAACTCCACTCGAAAAACGCCTGGGGGCAAAAACAACTTAACTCCACTCGAAAAATGCCTGAGGGCATACAACTTAACTCCACTCGACTAACGCCTGAGGGCACGCCTGGGGGTATTGGGAGTCGGATCGGCCACGCCCCCTTGCGCTTGCACATTGCGCGTTGCGCCTGCTGGGGCAGAACGCCCATTATTCCCCTACTCCTACTGAACGAAATCCTTATGCTCCGTTGGCCCACATTCTCATTGCGTTATGGCAGCAACTAAACTAACACAATTCACGTATAGTATTTCCTTTATATTTTTTAGCGACAACAGTTCGCTCTATAAAAGATTTGACGCCCCTATTAATGCTAATAATGTCAAAAAACAATTACGACACATGAAATGAAGTGCAAAACTCCAACAGAATTTTGCAAATATATTCGTATATTTGGCGAATTTGGGAACAAAAAGATGCAAATCTAGAAATTTGGGGACACAGAGCAAAGAGAAATTGAAATTTGGGGACTGTCCCCGAAATTCGAAGACGTATGGCCGCCTATATATCACGCCTCCTCATATTGCAATAAGTATTATTACATATATGTAGTAATACAATACAAACTGTGGCCAAAGCTCCAAGCCCTTAAAAGTCCTAATCATTCCCTGAAAATTCTTTGTACCTAAGTTCCAAATTTTGGTTTAGTTCCATCCTGTAAAATTCAGGGCTCTGGAGTAGAGCAGGGAACTGGTGCAAAGATATTTCTTTTGCTCGTTTGCTCCGATTTTTTATATTTTTTTTTACTTTTTTAAAATGTTAGTACAGTTCAAGTTCAAAGAGAAACAATTCGTTATTATGTTAGCGACGCCAACACGGTTTGAAAATGTGATTGACGCAAATGGAAAACATTCCTAAAATTCTGTGACTAAAATTAAAAAAAAAAAAATGTTTTTTTGTATCTGTTCAAGTCTTTTTCTTTGGGGGATGATCTTAAAGGAGTGGTCTGTAGCTTTTGATAGGGATGCGTCATCATTTTTGGAAAATAAGCACCCCCGAGTTGCAAGGGGAAAAAACGGCAAAGTTGAATCTGGGAGAAAAACATGTTGAATTTTGGGGGAAAAATCGTTAACATTGAGAAAACTGAAAATTTTGAAGGGAAAAAAGTTACATGCATTTTTATGGGCATGAAAACGATTTCTACAAAATACTTGGGTTTTAAAACTTTCGTAACCCTTATTTTAAGCTGCTTTCGACAACATAATTTTCGTGGGAGTAATACCTTGCAGTGTCAAAATAATATTTTGGCCCATTACTCCTAAAGTTTCCATTCTTTTTGAAGGGTTGTAGGTGGATGTCTAAATGATGTACTTTTTAAAAGTCCAAAAGCACAAAAATTGAGCAGAAGAGTTAACAAGAATATCGGTATGGGTTATGGCCCTCAGCTCTTCACATTTAAAAAGGAAAAAAAATTAAAATACATAAATCAAATAAAGAAAAGAAAGGGAAATAGTCTACTATATAGCATGATTGGTTTTTCAAAACACTGATGAGGATTGTGTTTGTATACAATTTTTGTGGGAGAAGTTAACTAAGAAATCAATTTACATTTGCAGATGAATCCATTATTGATGTAAAGTATATTGTATCACGTTGGAGGACATTATCATAGTTCTTCCTAGCCTATGTGTGTCCGCAGAAAATCCGTAGATGATTCTCTCAGATATCTCTTTTAATCTTTCACCATTAAACACTCAATAAAAATTTCTTAGTTTTCTTGGTTTCTTGTTTATTTTGATTTTTAATTTTATTTCATGAAAATATTTGCATTAAGTTCCGTTGACAAAACCAGTTTTAGGCAATAATTTCGGAGAAAAAAAAGTAATTAATAAAAATTTACTCCAAACCACAAAGGCTGTTCTGCTGTACTTTCCGGGACACTCTATAATTCACCCAACTTATGTTTTACTCATATTGCATTGCAGATTTTGTTGTGAAAAAATTAGGACATGACAACAAAGGTTTAAAGAACGCCTGCAATTTCTTATGTATACATAACTTTTTCCCATATTTTTTTTTTATTTTTCCTTTTCTCTCCTATATATAGAGTATCGTTTATAAGACGCTTACATTTATACGACGTTTCAGTGCAGTCCCAATTCTTAGGTTTATCGAGAAGGGTAATTCGATTATACTACGTTTTTTGAAAGTCCCTTCAGCGTCGTATAAACAATACCTCACTATATGGATAAATTCCATTGAAAAACGCTGTAATATATTTCCTAACATTTATTTCTTGAAGTTTATGAAACCATTCATAGCTGATTAATAAAATTATAAAAATTCATTACAGTAATATAATTAAAAATATGTAACAGAGAAAAGTCGGAGGGAAGGGGGGCAGTGCTTAAAGCAATTGGCATGTATCACATTTTAAGAAAGAAAAAGTTCAAACAATTTTTAAAAAAGTATTTCAAAAATCGATTGTGTTCAACGAGTAAAAAAATGTAATAAAATGCATAAAATAATCCAAATGTTAATTATGATTGTATAATAAAGCGTAAATAAATGATTTTCGATTCCCTTTTAGTCTTAATAGGTTGTTTTAAACACAAGTAAACAACTTCGAATGGAATGTATATATTATTCCATGTCTAATCACAAGTAATTTTTTAAGAAAGGAAAAAAAATAAAAATATTTATAAAATATTAAAATAATGTGTTGGACTTATATTAATAAAATACATAAGTTAATGCAAATGATAATTTCAATTATTGGAACAACGAGTGACTGCCGCCGCCAAAACTAGGTGAATTTCGGATACATCCCTGGAAGACACGTTTGGTCAAGCGAAAGTTTCCCTACCCCCAGGCGATGAAAATATCGCACCATGTTTTCGCTCCTTTTCCAGCAAAATCCCTTGGAATATCCCTAGCATAGGAAAGTCATCACCTGTCTAATCCGTTCCTCCCATAATCCCCCCCACCACAGGTGGTCAGAAAAAGTGTTGGCGAAACGAAGTATGAACCTTTGTGACATCCCGCATTTTAGTTAAAATAAAAATAATAAAAATTAACAAATTAAATATTTTTATATTACTTATTTATTTTTTTGTGTTGTTAATTACAAAAAAAATATTTTTCATAGACAGTAGAACGGGTGTCAACCGCAACTGACTGCATCCCCCGCGTGACGCTACTTTATATATAATGCTGCTATTACTATATAGTATCTGTTAACATTTTAAGGATTCATATGGATTCGATAAAAATACCTGTGAGACAATCGCAAGTTGTTTATAAAATTTGTTCATAATATGCATGCGTTGCACCCATGATGGTCACAGCTCTGCGATACAGTAAATGTCTATAAATCTATTCTCTTCAGTCCTGAAGACCTGCGACAATCTCTTTTGTGTCTCATAAAATCTAGACCGTTAATTTTATTACTTTTTCCCCTGAGGAAGAGGGATTTGATCTCACTTCTTGAAAGCTGAAGATATAGCTATAAAAAGATACGAATAGACAGCAAAATTTGCATTATTATTTTTTCTAATGGGCTGTGTAGTATTGGTTCTTAACCATTGAAGACCCAGGCATTGGTACCAACTCTTTCAGTGGCACCAGAATGAGTGTGGTACAATTGTCCTAATTTTTAACGCCAGTTCCCCTAGATGGCAGGTGCCGCCATCTAGACCTGAGCTCTAATTGATGTAAACTGCATTAGAAATTTAATTTAGCCGAGAGTATTCACGCCAAACGCATACTCAAGGGATCCTTAACATGCCGCATGAACATGGGCGCTGGACAGCAAAACAAAACTGGATTTATTTTTGAAATGATTAACTGTTTTATCTTATTTTTTAAACTCAGGGCCTCGCAATAAATCCACGGTTCAGTGGTCGTATAACAGAGTGTTCGACTCCCTCCCCCCCCATGCCAGGCACTCCATTCTTCTTTTTCTTGAAATAAATCTTTCTTTGTTATAGAAATACGCAATGCTGAAGTGCACAGTACTGCCCCGAATTCCTTAAACAACTGATCTTTTTGCTGGCGAAATCCAGGGCCGGCGCTAGGCTGAGGCGGTGAGGCGCCCGCCTCAGGCACGTCATTCTTAGGGGCGCATTGGCCATAAATATTGACTGCATCGTTTTAAGTAACAAACAATAGTTTTTATCTTAAAAAAATTAAATAATTTTTAAACTATTTAGTTTTACAAATGATGCATCAAAACTTCATCTAATGTTATTTTTACATTAATACGTATTACACGTTTAACTTTGATAAAATCAAACACAGAAACACATCAGGAACATCTTGAAACGTTTCCGTTTCTTTCTTTCCTTTGTTGAAAGGATATACTGTTTACTGGGTTATTTCTTGTTTTGCACATTATCCTTTTCGTCTCCACAGCGACAGGCGGCTTCAATGTATTCGGAGGGGGCGCTTTTTAAGTGTTTGCAGTTCCAGAAAGTGTCTTCTATATTTTATAACGAACAAGACATAATCTATTGATTTTTCTCTTTTTCTGCTTTTTATTTTCCTTATTCACTCCATTCTGATCAGCGATTGTTTTCCTTCAGCTTTTTGAAAGTTAAAATATATATAATTAAAGTTTGCATCGATCATTTTTAATTTCTATTCCTTCATAATATACAGAAGGGGAGGGAAAAGGTTTTTTGCCTCAGGGCGCCATTAGTGCTAGCGCCGGCCCTGGCGAAATCTTTCAAATTCTGACATCCTCTTTTTGTCTGATCTGATTCTTTCATATATTGATTTTTCCATACATATAATAAAAGAAAGCGTTTGTTTGTGGCGCACGTCCTGGGATAATGGTGAAACGTAGAAAGATGAAATTTGGTACGCAGGTGCAGTTTTCGCTGTAGTTGTTTTCTTCGGAGCCCGATTTTTGATAAATTGATTTCTGAAGAGTATTAATTATTTATTTTTAAGGAAAAAGTATGGTCATCTACCGCATTTATTTCTAATTAACGAACATGTTGTTATATGCTGCAATAAGGCCTTAAAACGCTGCGATGCTTTCAGGAATTGCTTCAGCCAGTCATGCGACAGACGATAAAGGATATTTCTGTGTACACACACACACACACACACGCACATACGTATGCATATATATAGTACACGCATAATTTTGGAACAGAAATGCATTTTAAATTCGACCTGCCTAACGTTATATATTCCCCCCCCCCCTCCACTCTCCCCTCTTCAGGACATCTACCTGGACGTGCGGTTGTGATAGTGATGAAGAGTTTTCACCACAAAAGGTCTGGTCTCCACTCCGAAAAATGAGTGCAATTTCAATTTCCGAAATCCGATGAGAATGAGTCTAAAAAGTGGCTTCCCTTCAGCATACATCGTGTTTTGGCCACGAGCGCGGTGTGAAGTGCGTCCGATTGTGGCAACGCGCCTGGCTTTTCGGAGCGGGGTGTCGTCAGCTGGTGCTGACAAGCACCCCCTCTGATGGATGGGGGGGAGGGGAACGCGTGTAATAACGGTGAATAATAACGAACGCTCCGGGCCCGGCAGTCACCCAGGCTGCCTTTAATGACCCGCACTCAAAAGCAAAGGGTTACATTCGGGGCGGCTGTTGCCTCCATCATTCCACCAGATAAGAGAGAGCTCTTTGATTGCTGAATTAAAATCAAGAGACGGCTTTTTAGTATTTACTACTTCCCACAAACTCCACTCATGATACAAATGCAAAAGATCTTCGACACGGACTTTTATGGACTTGCCTATTCCAGAGCTCTTTTGCTTTTTTTCTCTCTCGCAGGGATTAAAATAATGGAAAGACTCCAAATGTACCATCCTTCGTACTTAAGCTTTCACTTCGAGGATCGATAGAATGCGATAGCGAACATCTTCAAGTCATGCGAAAAGAAAATTTCTTTTTCCCGATGTTCAGTTTAATTAATAATAACCGCTGGCTTCATAATAAGAGGTTATTCTTAATAAGAACCAATTTTACGTTGACCGTAGTACACGCACACATGCATACATGTAAGTAAACCATTCCAAGGGGGCAGGAAAAGTTGACAGTGCCCTGGGCAGAAAAACTTGTTAGTCGGGCCCTGACTATAACTATTAATACTGATTCAGCTCTAATGGACAAAACATAACAAATATTAACTTATGTAACGCAACTCATTGGTTCTGAAAATTAAGCAACAAAAATATACTTCATTAACTATTAAAAGTAATAGCGGTAATTGGAGTTAGCGACAGATGCCGATCTCGAGGGCGTCGAAAGGTGCAAAATTAAGATTTCATAACGCATGCCAATCGATGTGTCTCAATTCATCAGTACAAAATAAAGAAACATAAATGTAAGAATAAAGACACATAAAAACAATAGTTGTTTGATGATGCTCGCAATTGGTAATTGTTATTGAACTTGACCTTCACTTATCACATTATCGTTTCTCTCTCCAAATCCGAACCATTTTCCTAAGAAATAGCTTGGATTTTACTTTCAAACAATAAGAATGATCGTTGTGACGTCATTAACAAAGATTCAATTTGCAATTCTCATGGCAAAAAGATTGTGGCATCAAAAAAGAGTTACCCCCCCCCCAAAAAAGCCATAAGGATGTAATATCCCCCCCCCCCCAAATGATGGGTGGCAGTTTTTTGACTCACGAGGGTGAATCTTTGATTTCAGAAATGTGGAAAACCCTTACGAGAAGGAGGAATCATAAAAGTTGCGCGAGAAGTCGGCGAATAGTTCATTCCATCTTTTAAGATGATAGTCCCCCCCCCCCCCCCACTTGAAAGAAAAAAACACGAACACTGAATAGTAATTTTCTTCCCAAGCAAATTCAGTAGTATGTACAATTTACAACTGAAGGACTGTTGAGAACTACTATCTTGATTGTAAATGTTTGTTTAATAATTTTGACATCAAACCAAACACGTGTTGGAAGTATAATTTTACTTCATGCGTGTTATATACCACATTTTTTCTGGCATCCACCAGTAGTGTTTGTAAACAAAACAAAGCAAAATTTGCCCATGAAACTTTCCTTCAACAAAAAAAAATGTTCAAATATCGAGATATATATGGGGCCGTTCATAAATGACGTCACGCTTTTTTTCCATTTTTTTGACCCCCCTTCCCCCTTTTGTCACAATATGTCACACTTCAGAGGACTCCCCTCCTTCCCTTTTTCACGCGTCACGCTATGTTGCATAATGCATGATGTCACACTTCTTGTTACCCCCCTCCCCTCCCCTTGTCACAATTTCACGAACCCCCTCCCCCCTCGAAGCGTGACATCATTTATGAATGATCCCTATGGTAAAGGAGAGTGAATACCTCTCTTAAGGGGGTATTCTAGTGCAGAATTTTGAAAAATCGAAAAAAAATTTTTCGTCATATTTCCAAAGTTTAGACATTCAAGAATATGCCATTAAAAAGATTTTTTAAAATTCCTATTATTTCATGAGTTATAGTCGTTTTAGTGACGTGGCATCGGTTACGGTCCGACCGACACAAGTCAACAAAAGACGGTAGACGTTCCCGAGTCCCACGATTGAATATCCCTTATAGAATCTTTATTGTATAGTATCTCTTTTAAATCTATATTTAATTGAAGGACATAGAAACTTGTTTTGTTGGAATAGTCTCCGTTTAGTTTTATTTTAAGTTAGTTTTGAGCCAACCTTCGTACCAACCTTCGCAGTTAGTATTTTTAATGAAGGTTTTATACCCATATTAAAAATCTTAGATGTTATGGGAATCACGATTGGCCCAGAAGCTAATGCTTTTGCAGCGAGACGGGACGAAGCACGTATCGAGTGCTCGGAATTCCGGACTTCAGAGGCGTCAAAGGGGGGTAGAACTGCTCGTCTTCCCCAGAGAACATCGGAGAATGAACATTTTGAAGTAGAGGAAGGTTTCTTATATGGAGCAGGAATCGCCGATTAAAAATATGTAAGTATTCTGTACCATTCTATAAGTAAAACTGCCGAAAACTTGTCTCAAAACTTTGATCGCGTTTTTCTCGAAACTACTTTTTTCGAGCTGGCGGTAAAGATATCTCGAGTTCTAATGGACCGATTTACTTCAAATGTGGAGAGGATGTTCTTTATACATCCCTTTATCGTGTGAAATTTGCCCAAAAATGTAACTTTTCATTTAGTATTTTGAAAAAATTCGTAATTGTTAAAAAAAGATGCAAAAAAGAAATTTTTTGTTCAAACAGCCGCCATTTTGTAAAAAAAATTTTTTTTAACTTGTCCGAGGTTCATACGATAGCGGCATCTATAATAATTAAGAATCGGTCGGTTTTTTATTTTTCAGATCACCAGGAGGGTTGCAATCATTCACGCCAGGACACCCTCTTTTTTTTGAAGCTCCCACTTTGACTGCTCATAACTTTGTCAATTTTAATTATTTTTTTTTAGTTAATTTTTGTATGTAACAATAAAACATCAATAAACAAATGATAAAAAAATGGATACTAAAAGTTTTTTTTTTTCCTCTTTGTACGGTGCATCAAAAACCGGGTGAAATTCATGTCTCTACACTAGAATGCCCCCTTAATAAATAACTTTCTCGTAACTTTATAAAAAAGTATATTGCTTTCTTTTAGTGTTTTTACAGATTATTAAAAGCTTGGTTAGATGTGTTAACATTGTACCTCTCTTCACTGCAGCGCTTGTAAGAAGTACCAAAATAACAAGTCAAAATATAGAGTTATTTAAATTTCTTGATTCAATTATTTAGAATAATTTACGAGTAAAATAATATATATATATATATATATATAAAATCGAGCAGTTTGAGTAACTTCGGATAGCCTGTCCGGGGGATCTCTACTCATTTAATATCATCAGGGGAGCAGTGAAGACGGATGCATATAAGGACTTTTATGATCCTCTCTCCGCTCCCAGGAGAAAATTTTTCTTGACTATGATTGAATATGAAAAATAAGACACGTCTCTTTTATATAAACTGTATCAGTGTTTAAAATAAAACTCAACGTAAAATTAAGCACAAAATTTGCAAAGATTGCACCAGGAACCCTTTTTTTGACAATGCAAAAGAGTGAGCTTCTAGAAGAAAAACATCCAACTGAAGCTTCAGCTGGATGTTTTTCACCTGGAAGCTCCCTCTTTTAAATTAAAAATAAAAAGGGGTACTTTGTAACCTCGAAACACTTGTCTGCAATTTTTGCAAATTTTGTACCTAATTTTACGTTGATTTTCATTTTTTCTTCGTTGCACAAAGGTTAGCTTTTTATTTATATCAGTGTTATTATTTTTGTTTAAAAAGATAGCGATTGGTTAACCAATGATGTTTAAAAAATCATTTTGAATGTTTTAAATAGCTTCAACCAAAGAACAAGAGGCTGCAATATCTTGCGTTGGCCAAAATGTGCCCCTTCAAAATCCTAGCATACAAAGCTTTTCGTTTCGTTTTCCCAAATAATTTCATATATGTATGAATTAACCTAGTATTCTTTGGCTCATTGTGTAACTTATAGGAGTACAGTTTAGTACATTTTAATTAAAAAATATGTTTTTTACAAAATATATGAACCTTCTAGAGAGTTTAAACTTCAACTCCCCTCTCGGTTGTGCGAAAAATAAGGACAGCGGGCTGGGAACCCGACACGCTGATTTATTTATTTTGACTTAGGCAAGTAATAAATAAATTTCTAAATTAAAAAAGTACTTTTAGCCACATTTTCAAAGGATGTTCAGCTTTCTTTTGGGAGTTTATTTAATTTTCAAGCTTTACAGAAAATAAGGCTAAAAATGTAAATTTTTGGAAAAGTTTATATTTTTCCACCCATAAATACCTTTTTCTTATTTTCTTATTTGCGACATTCAATATCCGGTAATGCTCACCTTCATTGATATCTTTGAAATCACATTTGGAAAATAAATATTCGTATATTTCTTTAACTAAATAAGAATGCAAACAAATGATACATAGGTTTCACAAGCTGCTTTCTGTGGTTTCATTAAATCTCGCGTAAGGAAAAGGGCAGGAGCTGCTATGTAGTTTTAAAATAAAATGAAAAGAACATGGGCGTAACTAGGGTTGGTGAAAGGGGGGTGGTCACCCTAAAAATGTACAGACTAAACACCAATAAGAAGTGTAAAAGAGTTCAAAATTTACTAGTCATAAATACTTGTCATTAAAGATACACTCCGTGTTTATTTCAGGGGGGGAACTACCCCCTCGGAGCAAGTCAACTCCTCCTCAACTCCCCCCCCCCCCGGCGAAAAAATTCAGATCACAATTTTTAAAAATAGAAAGAAAAGATAAATTGCGCTTTTAAGACACTTTACTTTCAGAAACACTTTCGGGGAAAGGACATCGAACATTCTATCACGAGTGACACCAAAAGTAACCTAAAAGATATAAGACTTTATTTTGAAAAAGTTTGCGGGGGGAGAGTAACCAAACTCCTTTCTGTTTCCTCTAACATCACCAAAGAATCCCAAAATTGAATTCCCTAGGAAGATTTCAAAAAGTTTTCTGGGGAGAGCCCTCGAACCCTTGCCTATGGTTTTGGACCTTCTGTCCGGATACCTTGCCGAATACACCGACCTTCCTAATTCTTAACATGCCCTCCTTCCCCTGGAGCCGAGGCCTTATCCAGAATTTTTTTTCGGGGGTCCAGACTTCGACACACTTATGTTAAGGAAAGTTTCAGGGAGGAATATATGATACAATGCAAAAGATTTCGGGGGGGGGGGGGGGCAGACCCATGGGTCCCCCTTCCCCTCTGGATACGGCCTTGGTTCGCTAAAACATTAAACATTCATTACTAGATCTATTAATTAATTTTTTATTTCAAACGCAATCGAAAATTCAATATTTAGCGCTAAGCAATCTTCTATGTCCAGGTATTCTTAATATTAAAACTGGGAAATTGTGGAATTTTAGAGGAAAAAAATCTAAATTCCCCTTCAAAAATGCTCATCCCCACAATAAATTCCTAAAATTTTTGTTAAATTTATAGCAAAACATACCTCAGAAGTGGTATGTTTTGAATCAAATTTTTGAATCACGTCTGAATCAAATTTTCTTTTCTTTTTGGATGACGAAAGTGTCCATCGCTGGAGTGCAAACATTATTATGTATCGAAAATAATTAAAAATTTAGCTAAAATATAAATAATACTTTGATTGTAAATTAAAATGCAGCATTAAACCGTTGCAATGAGATTAGAAACGTTGAACGGATGATTTTCAGAGTCGTAATGCAATCAGTGATGGACCATAAGAAAAAAAAAACATTTAAAATATAAGAGATGAGAGAACATCTGTAAATGAGAATGCAATGCAAATACAGTTCATCAGTTTTCCAATCAGCCCGTCTACAAAAAAGATTTTACCAAAATGGGTGTTTGGACAGGAAATCATAAATAAATACAAACTGCTCTTTTCTAAGTTTCTTGATGAGCATCCCTTCCTGGCTTGAGGGTTTAAAGGGCTGGCTCATGTCGCGAGAAGAGCTTTGGGGGACTGAAATCCGTGGGTTTCCCTGCGTCACCGTGGAAGCAAGTGAGGGATTGATCAATGTTTTTCAATGGAAAAAAGAGCTCTTTCCTTCGTATTTTTGGGCATAAAAGCTTTTTTTTTCTCTCAAGTTATATGAATCATCTTACGTCATATCCTTTGCTACTAGTGTATAAGACGCGATTATACACAGTCCAGTCACATTAATGTGACCATCTGTCAAAAGCCAGAATAACCACCTTTAGCAGAGCGGACTACTGCGAGACGTGCAGGAAGAGAGTCACTTAGGTAGCTAGCTGAAGGTGTTCACTGGGATGTTGAGCCATACCGACTCTAATGCCGTGGCCAGCTGCGCTAGATTGCGCGGTTGAGGATCCATGGCGCGAACAACCCGAACGAGATGGTCCCACAGATTCTCGATTGGGTTTAAGTCAGGTGAGTTTGCTGGCCAGGGGAGAACGGTAAACTCATCCTGGTGCTCTTCGAACCACGCACGTACACTGCCAGCTGTATGGCACTTCGCATTGTCCTGCTGGTAGATGCCATCATCCTGAGGAAAAACAATGCGCATGTAGGTGTGTACATGGTCCGCAAGGACATATGCGTACTTGTATTGATTCATCGTGCCTTCCACAATGATCAGTGAACCCAGAGAATGCCAGGAAAACATTTCCCAGACCATAATGCTCCCGCCTCCAGCTTGGACCGTTCCGGCAATGGTTGCAGGGTGTTTGCTTTCAGAGGTTTCACGCCTTATACGCCAACGTCCATCTGTCCGATGGAGCATAAAACGCGATTCATCGGAAAACGCTACCTGTCGCCACTCAGTGGACATCCAGCTGCGGTACTGGCGTGCAAATTCTAGCCTTCGTCGTCCATGAACAGCAGTCAGCATAGGTGCACGAACCAGGCGTCTGCTTCGGAGGCCCAGACGCAGCAATGTTCGCTGAATAGTAGTTTGGGAGACACTTTTGGTAGCCCCTTGGTTCATTTTGGTGGTCAGTTGCTCAACGGTAGCCCGTCTATCTGCCCGAACGCATCTCCGCAACCGTCGTTCGCCTCTGTCATCTATGGCCCGTGGTGCACCACATTTGCCACGTCGCTGATTTTGGACAGTCCCATTTTGCTATGCACGGTACACCTTTACCACGGCGGCACGCGAACAGTTCACAAACTCAGCCGTTTCGGAAATGCTTCCACCCTTGGCCCGAAAGCCAATGATCATGCCCTTTTGGACGTCGGATAAATCGCTTCGTTTCTGCATTACGCCAACGAATGAAATGTTTTCCGAAGCCCTCACACAACCTTTATATACGCTCAACTGCACTGTGCTGCCAACTGCATTCTGTGATTGGTTATTTAACTCTGACGTGGAAAGCACGTGGTAGTCACATTAATGTGACTGGACTGTGTATTTTATAAGAATAATTTAAAACTCGCATGAAAATGAAAAGCAAACATTGATTATGAGTGACATAAAAATGTAAACATTATGAAATAAAACCGGGATTGAATACAAATTAAAATTATTTTATGAATAACAGAAATGATAATGCTTTTGGGGGGGGGGGGGGGAGACATTGAATTCGTTAACTGCTCAAAACATCTTTCCCAAATTTGAAATTAAATTCTTCTTACTCATTTACTTTTTAAAATATTTATCTTATCAGAAATTGCTGAAGATGGAGGATAATTATAAATGTATAAGCAATTTTATATTAAAAATGTATTTAATTATAGATATTAATTAAAAATAGCAACATATAGAAACTATAATAGTTATAACAGGCTGTAATAATAACAGGAAGGAAATGTTTACATTTCCAGAATGTACTGGAGCACGTAATTAAAGATTATGAAATAATGTTTACATTTGAAAACTTTTCTCAACATGGTAAGAACGATATTCGCAATTAACAGAAGTAGACAAATTAAAAGTTTCAGAAATGAATGCAATAAAATTAAGTAATGAATTAAAAGAAGGGAAGAAAAATGTAAGATTTCCTCTAGTTTTTCTTTTAAAATCATTTAGTATATTTTCAAACATATAGTAAAACTTTTATAATTAATTTTGAATGTAAAACACTTAAATATGAATACCGTTATTGTTTTTGAGACTTGATCCATTCCCGCATTTTCTTCTCAGATTGTTTTCGATCCTGTCCAACTTTAAAATTTAATTGCCGAATTCTAATAAAAGTGCGAATCCGGGAATAAAGCTTAATAGCTTCTTTATTTGTAAGAGGAAACTTTTCTTCTAGTATTTTTGCAAGGTCTTCCGTTACGTTTTTTGAATACAAAACGTAACGCTATTTTTCCCATGAATTGTGATGAATATGTTTTCAAACACAACAATTTTTTTCATCCATGTGTCTGAAGGAACAGTTATTAGTCCTCCATGAGATAGCATGTTAATCCATGGTGCTTTGTGTGGTCGGTCATCTGTGTTAAAGCCAAACGTACCGATGCACATAAAAGTATGTACAAAAAGTCATAAAAAAAAACAAATATGAAATATCAAAATGTATAAAATGTACTAAGAGATAAAACACAATTGTATAGATTTAAAAAAAAAAAAAAAACATGTCGTGACCCCATATGAAATCCACAGGCTATGAAGCCGTGCTGTAAACATATAACTAAGCCAAAATACAATGCAATTGGCTTTAGAATGCAAATTAAAATTATTTTATTAATCTAAAACGAAAAGACATTCAAGTCATCTACTTTTAAAAATTTTAACTTACATTTAGAAATAATAACGCAATAAAATTGAAGAATGAGTTTTAAAAATATGAGAAAAATTAAAGAGCTCTTCTAAATCCTTTCAAAATCATTTTACAATATGGATTTTTAAACTATAATAGTTTACATTTGATTAAGAAAAAAATTGATAAGTTTAACGTTAAGATTTTTTATTTCTGCATTATTCCGGATTTCTTAATTGTTTAATATATTTATAGTTGGGCTCTATGAAAGTGAAAAAAAGGAAAAAGCGATTACATCTTTATTCACATTCGGGAAATTAGATGAGCAAGTTATTTTGTGACACAGGGCCGGCGGAAGGGGCGGGCAAGGCGGGCGACCGCCCGGAGCGCCGGATCAAGGGGGCGCCGAAAGAGACCAAGTTTAATGTTGTCTGAACAAATGATTTCTATTTTATGAGTATTGTCTTCTTGAAAACAAAAGAAAAAAAATGTTCGTATTTTTATAGCCTTTTCTTCATTATATACTCTTAGATGAGCTCCATGAGACAAATTTAAAAAATGCGAGTTAATTTTAATTCCGATATCTTTTCCAAAATTGCGTTAATGGCGCCGTTTTCAGGTGCCAAAACGTCTTCCGCCGGCACTGTATGTGACACTTCTCAAAGATGAAATATTCAAAATTCGGCTTTCTTTTATAAAATATATAATTGGAAATGGAATTAATAAAAATATTTTTTATTCGTTGTGAAAAAATTCCCTATAATCTTTCAATAAAACGATGTAAAAATGAAAATTGAACACGTGAAACACAGTAGAAATAGGGAAACTCAAGCCATTTGCTTCCGCAATGGCGTCAAAGATCGGTATTTCCTCCCCTTTTTGCTGGTTTTCGGCAAAACTGAGAGATCAAAGAGATGAGCCAGCCCTTTCTACTTCCTATTCCTTCTACAACACCGGTTTATCAGAAAACAAACCTCCATCACAGTAGAGAATATTTTCCACAAAACTTATTACTTGTGCGATTGTATTCCCAAATTGCTGCCTTTGGGTAAAAAACATCAAGAAGGAAAGAAAACCCTCTGGAGTGATTGAAAGGATCTCAGTTATCTGTTTGTGTGTGGTATGGTGATTGAAGCCACCTTTCGCTGTAAAAATCCCCCAAGGTGATAAGGGGGTTGATTATAACCAGATGAAAAGTCCGCTGTATTCAACCCTTCAGAAAGAGGAAATAAAATCATATGAATATGTGTTTAGTTTTCTTATTAGGGGAAAAAATATGAGCTTTGCAAGGCCGTAGCCAGAAATTTTTTTGTGTGCCTAAATAAGTAAACACCCAATAGGGGGTTGAAACCCCCCCCCCCTGGTTATGCCTGTTACGCCTATGGAAAAGAAAGAAATGTCACAATTAAATAAATTATGCATGTTAATGTGTGTGTATAAATATTTTAATTTCCATGAGAGCTCACAGACAGGGGCTCAGCTCATACACTTCTTTTCTTTTCCGATGAATTTTATATAGATTAAACAGAATTACAAATTAAAAGAAGTAATGAAGATATAGGGCTATTGCACTTATTGTTGTAAATTAAGCCTTTATATAGGGAGAGTGCACCAGTGATTGTCACCTTTAGAGTGACTTATCACATTTTTAATAGTTTAATTTTAATCTTCAAAAAATACTTTTACAAAGTTTTTGAATTAATATATGTTTTAATAGACATTCAGGATCATGTGTATGTTAAAGTTTAGCCATTCCGTAATTAAATATCATTTAATGAATTTTTTCTTCATACCCACTCAATGCTCCAGTAATTGATACGTTCCATTTCATCAGTAATTGATACCCTTATGCTCCAGTGTTTTACACACTGTATTAAAGTTTCAATATGTAAAGCACTTGATTAAAATAATTTTAATACTACACACAAAGTAATTCTTCTATAACTTATAAACCTAAAATAAATTTATTTTAAACATTGTTTTACCATACATTCTCTAAATGCATTTAAAAATGTGAAATGCAACGGATTTTTTTTCACTTTATGCTCCAGTAAATGGCATAGCCTGTTCCAGTAATCGACACCGTTCTCTTAAAGGGGTGTCCAAATGTTGGAAAATCTGAATTAAAAAATTCAGAACTGATAGAAATTTAATTAACATTCAAAACCCCTCAACTTTTATACATTTCAGTTTAACAACAAAAAAATCAATCAAACTGCTAGTGATTGCAATCGTATGCCAATCACTGCTGCATAGCCTAATAAATGATACAGTAAAGGACATAGCTTATTAATTCTTAAAAATATGAACAAGTACTTTACATTTCAGTAGTTAAATGTGTAATAAATAGATGTAAAATTGTAACTATTTAGAAATATATTCATAAAATTAATTAAGATGTAATAAGATTAAAGCCATTTATTCACCTTAAGTCAAAAGTGTACAAAAGTGGCTTTTCACTCCACACTTTTCCCTTCCTTTTTATGTGATAGAAATATCATACTGTGAGCAATGTAGTACTCAAAAATAAATCAGAAATTTCATGAAGTAAATATCGATAGGCCTCATTTATAAACTGATTTATTATTTTTCTTATTAATGAATTATTTTGGGGAAATGTGTCAACCACTGGAGCATGTCAATCACTGGTGTACTCACCCCATTATACTTTGTTTTGATTTTTCAGCAGCTGAAATAGTATAGTTCAAAAACCGACGAAAATCAAAAAGTGTATTCATATTTTGCTTTCCAAATGACCCTTTCGAAATCTCTGGGTATTAGTCCCGAGTAGAGGTCCTTCCCTCTCATATCGATCTGTGCCTTCCACTTCATGAAGCAGCTGTCCCGGACATACCCCACATGCCTCATTAAAACGTGGTATCCCTCAAATGCTCCGATCCGAGAACAGGCCGACTTTTTGCCAAATAAAATACGAAACTGACAAACGAGTAACCTCAATTAGAACGGAGTGTTATTTGAGAAGCGTGGTGCAAGGAGCGCTGTTGTGAAACAAAGGCTGAAACGAAAAAAAGAGCATTAGCACTCACTATACGACTCTTTCAAATAGGAGATAACAATCACTAACGTTTTACTACATGAAAAAAAGTGGATGAAAATGTCGATCAAAACTTAAATCCAATTTAATACTAATAATATTTCTTTCATACAAATATTCATGGGTGATTCTAAGCGAAAAAAAATTTTAGGAACTTCACACAAAATTTTAGGAAAAAGCATGAGCATCAATTTAAAATAAAAAAACTATATACTTAGGCTAACATCCCCCCCCCCCCCCCAATTCAACACAACAGTACACACGCAAATATATAAGGTCAAAAATAATCCCTCAAATAATTAAATGATAGGTCAAATATATTAATACCAGAAGTTTTTTTTCTGAAAAAAGCTATTGTATTGAAATATAGTACAAAATATTTTGCTTGTCTGAAGGTAGAAAAAAAGTAGATATTAATTGTTACAAAAATCTTAAGATTACAGGGTCCGTACACAGATTGAAGAAAAAAGTAGGAACAAAAGTAGGAATTTTTATTTTAAAAAGTAGGAAAACGTAGGAATTCAAAATACAGACGAAAACACCTACAAATGTACTTACCAAGTTTGTTTACAGAATAAGCACACACAAAAAAGAGGCAATTGGAGTAAAACCCACGAAAAATATCAATTTTCTTGAAATATGTAAAGTTTTGGAAAAGCATTAGAGCTCTAAAGTGTACATAATTCTTTCAATTTCTACACCTTTCTTCACAAGTAGAAGGTACACAGTAAAAAAAGCTCATCGAATTGCATTCATGTTACCATTCACTTAAAAAAAAAATTGATTGCCCTCAATACACAGCTTGGATTGGCCCATTCATTACGCGATTTCTTCTTTAAAATAAATAAATCATAAAAAAAAAATAATAATTGCACGGAACAACTTTTTTGCAGCTAAAGAGATTTTGCGAGAAATGCGTGAATATATATATATACAGGATGTCCCAAAACGACCGCATAAACTCTGCACAGTTACTTGTAGATTCCTCGTTGTGAGTACATAAAAACTGCCCAAAGAAGCGTTCCTGCACGATCCATAGTTTACGAGAAAAATACGAAGAGCAAAGTATGACGTCACTGCCGGTGCAAGGAAAATAAAACACTGTATTACAGTGGTTCTCAAAATGTGTTCCGCGGAACCCTAGGGTTCCGCAGAAGGATCTCAGGGGTTCCTTTGGAAATTTATCATTACATAAAATTATTTTCAGTAAATCATGTTCAGAAAAACCGAAGGGACGCTGATGAAAATTTATCCAGATTAAAAATTTATCTGAAAGTGGTATTTAGGCCCTTCCTGGGAAAGTAAAAATACATTTGAAGGAAGCAAAATAAGAAGTGAAAACTGTTTAGATCATCCTCTAAGTTACTTCTGTAAGTTAATGTAAAAAAACGTAAAATGACTCGTTGCTCCCCTTTAAACCACTCCGAAACTCTAACGAGGCGGGTCAAAGACGTCGTTTGGTAGTTTCATGATAAAAGGTTGACAATTATGTTCAATGATATTGACTAATGCGTAAAAATGGAATTTTGTTGGTTTTTGTAAGACTTTTGATATGAGGTCCGAAAGGAGTCGAAGTGTACGTTTAGTAAACAACAAACATTGCGTCTCATTTGTTTCCTGTTTATGATTTTTACATAGCATTGTATTTTTCCTTTTCAATCTGATATAAATAATGTAGAGAAAATCTTAAACAATAATTTTATCGAAATGGTAAGAAGACAATTGGGGAAATAAAACTAGCCATACGGAATACTCGATTTGGATCAGACATAATACACAAAATCTATATATAAATAGGCAAATACGAAACAGTTAATTACCCAACTTTCTCTTCTGTTCGTCAACCGTTTTCTTACTTTTTTAAAAATTATTATTTGGCGTTATCAATGAAAAAATTTTGAAATTTGTTATTTTTTTCCTACTACTTTCGACGTAGATTCGAAGCCGTTTTTAAGAAGTCTTTACTTATCGTATTTTAATACTACTCCTTAAATCTGCAACCTACAATACTTGTACAATACACAATACATTTTTTCAAAGGAGAAATATCAAGGACAAAATAAAAGAGAAAATGTAATATATTAATTAAATGTCAAAGCAAAATAATACTAATCTTAAGGCGTCCGTTAATCCATTTCCAAAGTGTATATTTATGATAAGTCAGTCAGATTATTTGTCCAATACAATGAAAAGAAAATAATAAACCATTTGAATCTAACAAGGTCTAATATAATATAAAGTGATGCAATACGTGCGGTGACGCGTTATTTTGCTTCGAATCAATGTTTCGCGAGTTTGTAATTTTCATTAGTGTTTTTAACTCTTGATGAAATTGAAAGTGAGTGTTTGCGTTTCTAATTTATTTGATATTAATAGATTGGCATGTATATTTTCTTTACACACAAGAAGGAGTGTAGAGATATAAAATTTATGTATAATATGTGTTACAAGTTATTGAGCCTTAACATTTGACAGTCAGTGTAATAACTTCAAGTAGCTGAGTCATTAGAAAGCTCTCCTTGCTGAACAGTAGGAATCACTACAGTGGCGTACATAGATTTAGGTGCGCCTCCCCGCAAGATTTAGAAGTGCGCCCTATCTTTGGCTTATTACAAAAGATTGAAACAAAAACATTACGGTGAAGGTATATTCGAGTATTTATATCCATTAATTTTATTTAAGACTAGCTGAAATGCCTGGCTTTGAGCGGGATGATATTGCATCATTCGCAGGCCAAGTAACACATTTCCAAAATTCGGTTGTAAATATATAAGGAAATTTTATTGAAAAATCCAAGTAGAAGAGGGGCAACAGTCCTTAAAAATCCCATTTAAATAGTAAAACTCATTAAAAATCACGATTGCATTAAAAATAGCAGCCTCGACAAATTTCTTTTAGACCAAAAATAAGTCCATAAAAATCCACATTAAAATGCCAACAACAGTTCATAAAAATGGCCATTAGAATAAGAGCAACTAAAATGCACATATGCTTTAGGATAATTGTTCCAAAACGATATCAAGAGTCCGTAAAAATAGCGATAACAATATAGACCACACCACATCTAAAAATTCCCATCAGAATAAGAGCAGTATTCTCTTTAAAAATGCCCATCGGATGAAGGACAACGGTACCTGAATATTTCTGCTACAATAAAGAAATATTACTTCAAGATCCACATTTTAATAATTAGATCTATTCCGAAACATACCTAATATAGTAAAGAAATTAGACCCAAAAAATCTAGATCAGAATAAAGACGTCAGTGACTAAAAACACGTATTAGACTACAGACTTTAAAAGCTCCTGTTCCTAGAATGGTCCCAACAATATATCTTAAATTCCCCCTCTAAAAGAAGACACCAGTTCCTAAAAATCCTGCTTACAAAATCGTCAAAGCATTTCCTGAAAACTCAATTAAATAGCACTTTTATCAAATTCGGATAAAAACGGAAAAAATAAGAGTATTATTTCCAAAAGCCAATGCACATTTAAGTGAGAAAATGTTCAGTACTGAAGCAATTCTGACTTATGAAATTTAAGTCGATAGAAAGAAATAACTAAATTCTGTCCAAATGGCGCCAAACAGACATCTGAAAAATTAAATAAACGTTAGAAAATCAATCACTTGAGTAAAATATGGAATCAATTAAAACCGCTACGAAAAGTTAAAATGAAGCCGAAGATCGCGAAATTGCACTATACTAATGGAAGTATAACGCAAATGAGGCATTATCCTATAGTATCCAAAATATGCATAAAAATGAAATACATTTTTGGAATTTGTTTCGTTGATAAAACGGACATTCTACCATAAGAAATACGATGTTTCATGAAATTGTTGAACTGGCACCATAATATTAAATCGCCAAAATTGAAAGAAGAATCAACGTCAAAATAAAGAAATTAAAAATCGTCTGCAGTTCCACAAAATATGTATAAAAATGAAATGAATTTTTAGAAATTGTTTCGCTCATAAAACGGCCTGAATAAAGATAAAATAGCATTTTTTAAATCTTACGTTAACAGAAATCATCTAGTTGGCGACAAAAGTACTAATAATAATAAAATTACACGTTAATTTAAAGCACAAATGAGCAGTAAAATGCAGACATATGTTTCGGGATTGCTTGGAATCCCTTTTTCAATGCGACAAGGAGCTTCTAGATGCAAAACATCCAAATGAAGCAGACAGAACAACAAAAACAAAGCTTATATAGCCTAAGAATTATCTGTAAACCAATGAGAATAAAGGCAGCGTGAAGTGGAAGTAGAAGTAGCAGGAAGACACCAATAAGAGAGCAACAAACGAATCCAGTTGAAAGTACAGGAAGTAAAAAGGAATATCAATAAAAATAAAGCAAAAAAGACGACAGCATGCATAAAAATTGCAAAAATAATAAAATAAAATACAAAGAATAAAATTGAAATAAAAATAAGTACAGAAACCAAAACAAAATGCAAAACAAAGTACACATGAAAAGGAGGGGGAGGGGAGGGAGGGGAGGAAGGAGAAAAATAGACACAAAAAAGGAAAACAACAAGAAAACCTAGAAAGAACAACAAATTAAAGAAATTTATGCCAGACCTGTGAAAAATAAGGAGTTGAGGAAGAATCATTAACCAAATTAGAACTATTCCTGTTAATATGATAAGCTTCCCAAAAGTCAAGCTCTAAAGGGGAAGAACATTTTTGAATAATTTTACCAGAATTGAAATCAAAAGAGTGGTTGGAATTCCAACAATGTTGAGCAATGCTAGACTTATTTAACTCTTGCTTTCGTACATAACCTTTATGCTCATTTAAGCGAATTTTCAGAGCACGTTTTGTCTGCCCAATGTAAGAAAGGCCGCAACGGCAACTAATTTGGTAAATACCCCAAGTGTTAAATTGATCGACAGGATCCTTAAGAGAAGAGAAGGAAAGTTTGTTACTAGGAGCAAAAACGACTTGAAATTGAAACCTTTTTAGGATTTTAGCAATACGGAAACTGACAGAATGAAAGAATGGTAACACAACCAAATTCTTTCTAGAAACCACATTATTGGGACCAGAAGTTTTCTTAGAAAGTTTGTTATGAATAGAATCAATTAAAGAGTGAGAAAATCCTCTATCAACAGCTACAGCTTTCAGATAGTTGAGTTCAATCTTGAGAAGCTCAGGAGAAGAGCAAATATTAATAGCACGATGGACCAGAGCATTAAAAGCCGAATATTTTTGGTTGGGAGGATGAGACGACAGTCTGTGAGGAGGTAAAGAAACAGCAAAAGGTTTACGATAGACAGAAGTAGTGAAACCAGACTCACTCTTAGAAATAAAGACATCAAGAAACGCGAGGCTACTATTAAGTTCTTTCTCACAAGAAAACTGGATATTAGGATCAATGGAGTTCATAATAGAAAGAGCATCATCAATACCTAACAAGTTACTGTCCGTTAGGACAAAACAATCATCCACATAACGAACATAAAATTGAAATTGCAATTTCTGGAACAGTTATGTTCGTTATGTGGATGATTGTTTTGTCCTAACGGACAGTAACTTGTTAGGTATTGATGATGCTCTTTCTATTATGAACTCCATTGATCCTAATATCCAGTTTTCTTGTGAGAAAGAACTTAATAGTAGCCTCGCGTTTCTTGATGTCTTTATTTCTAAGAGTGAGTCTGGTTTCACTACTTCTGTCTATCGTAAACCTTTTGCTGTTTCTTTACCTCCTCACAGACTGTCGTCTCATCCTCCCAACCAAAAATATTCGGCTTTTAATGCTCTGGTCCATCGTGCTATTAATATTTGCTCTTCTCCTGAGCTTCTCAAGATTGAACTCAACTATCTGAAAGCTGTAGCTGTTGATAGAGGATTTTCTCACTCTTTAATTGATTCTATTCATAACAAACTTTCTAAGAAAACTTCTGGTCCCAATAATGTGGTTTCTAGAAAGAATTTGGTTGTGTTACCATTCTTTCATTCTGTCAGTTTCCGTATTGCTAAAATCCTAAAAAGGTTTCAATTTCAAGTCGTTTTTGCTCCTAGTAACAAACTTTCCTTCTCTTCTCTTAAGGATCCTGTCGATCAATTTAACACTTGGGGTATTTACCAAATTAGTTGCCGTTGCGGCCTTTCTTACATTGGGCAGACAAAACGTGCTCTGAAAATTCGCTTAAATGAGCATAAAGGTTATGTACGAAAGCAAGAGTTAAATAAGTCTAGCATTGCTCAACATTGTTGGAATTCCAACCACTCTTTTGATTTCAATTCTGGTAAAATTATTCAAAAATGTTCTTCCCCTTTAGAGCTTGACTTTTGGGAAGCTTATCATATTAACAGGAATAGTTCTAATTTGGTTAATGATTCTTCCTCAACTCCTTATTTTTCACAGGTCTGGCATAAATTTCTTTAATTTGTTGTTCTTTCTAGGTTTTCTTGTTGTTTTCCTTTTTTGTGTCTATTTTTCTCCTTCCTCCCCTCCCTCCCCTCCCCCTCCTTTTCATGTGTACTTTGTTTTGCATTTTGTTTTGGTTTCTGTACTTATTTTTATTTCAATTTTATTCTTTGTATTTTATTTTATTATTTTTGCAATTTTTATGCATGCTGTCGTCTTTTTTGCTTTATTTTTATTGATATTCCTTTTTACTTCCTGTACTTTCAACTGGATTCGTTTGTTGCTCTCTTATTGGTGTCTTCCTGCTACTTCTACTTCCACTTCACGCTGCCTTTATTCTCATTGGTTTACAGATAATTCTTAGGCTATATAAGCTTTGTTTTTGTTGTTCTGTCTGCTTCATTTGGATGTTTTGCATCTAGAAGCTCCTTGTCGCATTGAAAAAGGGATTCCAAGCAATCCCGAAACATATGTCTGCATTTTACTGCTCATTTGTGCTTTAAATTAACGTGTAATTTTATTATTATTGTTTACTTGCACAAAGTTAAATTATTTTTAGACAAAAGTACTATTTATTTTGGCGAAAACACGGAAATTGAGAAGATAAATTCAGAGGTAAGCCTCGTTTTAAAATTCGAAAACTGCTTTAAATGAATATTGCGCATGTTCTCTTTGTCCTACGAACTGCAAAAAAAAAAAAAAAAAAAAATCTTGTGCAGTTTTTTTACGGGCATTCATATGCTGCAAAAATCTAAAACGTGGGACGTTTCTTCGATGAGATAAACCCAAAATCAACAGTTTTGCTTAAAATTGGAATAAAAAAAGAACAAATTCGAATTTTAGGAAAAACGCTTCGAGGTGCACGAGGACCTGACCCAAGGTACCTGTAACCAAAATTTCGTACTGCTGGAACGTTCCATCTCGCCAGGAGGCGATCGACAGACAGACAGACAGACACACACACAAGCTTTCGGTTTTATTTATATAGATAATTAAACTCACATTTATCATTAAAAGGCGGATTTTTGAAAAAGTAACGAATTGAAACATTGCATATATTAATCCGTGCTAATGGATTTCCCTCTTCGTTTTTTACAATTAAGAAATTTTTGAACAAATTCTTCGATGTTTAAATTATGAATCCTGGCGTTTTTATACTTAAAACAGCAAGACCGCTCAATCTTTCTTCTGTCATCGCACTTCTGAGGTAAAATTCGATTAGCTTCTGTTTGCATAATATTCTATCTGATGATGCTGATGGTTACTGGTAAAGTAAGAAAGATATAAAAGGCAATGCGAGACTTGTCTGGGAGACTTGGATGATAAAACATTGTTCTCGATTATTACTAAATGAGCAAATTCAGCTATATTTATTTGTCAAGTTTCTCTCTCCTATTTCACTTTCCAAAATGTTTCGCAAAATGATAATTTGTGATGCAATCGAGATTGCTACATCGATTTGGTTCTTCTCGCAAAATTTAGTCACTGATTCCACAAGTTCTTTATTTGTGCACTCAAAAGCGTTAATAGATCTGTTAAAAACTTTGGGAGTTAAAAAATTGAACATATTGTTAATTGGGGACATGCTCTCAAACCTTTGATGAATTTGGTTTACCATTATGCCCAATAGCAGCATAGAAAACATTTACTTTGAAGCAGTAATATGGGGCCCCCTAAACTGAGAAAACATTTAAAACAAACTTTGTCTCTAAAAGATCAATTAATGCTTTTTCGTAGTAAATAATGCTATCGTAGCATTATAATTTTAAATCGGAGCTTATTTGCATGGGGAAACTCAACTCCTCCCCCCCCCCCCCGGTGTGAGTTTTTTTCTTCTTTTTTGACAGATTTCAGATTGTTCTAAAGACAATGAGATGCAGTGAAAAAGGTTCCAAAATATCATTTATTAAAAGGTAGTACATATCACAATCGCATTTATTTCCATCCCTCTTCAGTACCAAACATTTGTGAACCATAAATTAAAAAAAAACTTACAAGTATTTTGTATCAAAGTGAATACATTCATCACAAGAAACAAGGTATACGGCATGTAAAGAGTTTAAAGTTAAACTGGCGAATCTTAAAAACATATTAAAACATCAGTGACAGAAAAAATGAGTATTTTCAAAGCTATTCACTTTAATTTAAATTCCCGTGGAAAGAAATTGAAATTTTCATTTTGTATCTCTATTTTCAATTTTCTACTGCATTTCGGCTAACAGAAGCTCTCGCAAAGGGAGGGGGGGGGGGGGGGCAAAATCTTCAGTTATCCCTGGCCGCTGAAAACCCTAGCTAAAACGCCTCTGAACGAACTACTAGCAGGTCAATTCTGAAAACGATCGAACTTTTCCCGCTTTGATGAACTCGAATAACTCTTCTAAAAATTCACGAAAACAAAAACAATCCTCGATTGCAATTTATTTTGTGAGGGAGTAATATTTAGTACAAAATGATATCTGGGTACAATTTCATTTTCTTATAGTTCAAACAAATGTACAGTACTTACGTAACTTGCATTATACGTACTTGCCTTTTGACACTATGTTATCTCTTTTCCTATTTTTCACTATGACTGTATAACAGTTACTGTGTACACTGAACTGATGTTTTACTTTTAGTTCCCTTTTGAGGTTTTTCCCTTTGCGCGCTTTTGATTTATGTGCGTTGTTCACTTATATGCGCGTTTTTGGGCGCTCTCTTGCGCCCGCGCATAAGTGACAGATCCCTATACTATAATATGCAGGTACACAGGAAAGAGGAAGTGAGAGGGGATTAATTATGCATTATGTGGCCGTAATAGCAAAGAATTTTACTCAGACAGCTTAGGAGTGACATTGCATTAGTGGAAAAGAAATGCTAAAAAAATACGTATAAAAACATTTATTCATATATATTGTATCTCGTGGAGTTTTTTTTTCTGCAGTGGGCGCCCTAAAACCTCGTGCGCCTCCCCCCGCGCCGCGGGGGTTGCGGGGGCGTTATGTACGCCCCGAATCACTAATAGATTTTTAGAGTTTATCCTATTTGAAACAATCTTTTCATGATATTGCAATATTTCACGCAATGAGTTTTTGTTTTGAGTTTTAAAAAGCGAGAACGCGTATTTAAGTAAGCAAGCAGTATTAATACTTCTCTCTTTTGGAAAAACAATTTTTGGGGCCTACGCGTATACTAAAATACGAATTCAGATCTAAATTGGACGCTATCCCAAACCTGCCTATGCATTCAAATATGTGAGATAAAACCTCCTACCCTTCACAACTATTATCAACAGTACAGTGAAACAATTTCATTTTTCAAGATTATGGGACTTATTTTAAAATTGTAACAGGTGTGATAAGTTACAATTTTTTCTTATTTTCCATTGCAATAATATTTTTCATCGACAGCCTGATAACTTGTAATCCTATTAAAATCAGATTTATGACAGGGGGAAAGCTTCTTCGCAACATCCCATGAAGAAGAAAGCCTTTGGACTGTCTTACAATGGAGCGAGTCCCTTTGCCAAAGGCCGAAATCCATTGTTTCTGATACAGTGGCTATCAAACAAATAAGTTGCAAAGGTAGTTAATTCAGAGGGATAACCAATGGTCTTCAGTTTTGAGGATTTTAGTTAACTTCTAAATCCAAGAGCATTCGTAGGAATTTATTTCGATCGGCAGAGGGCAAAGATGAGCAGGAGACATATGAAGACAGCTTTCCACAAATCTGCAGGTCTTTACAATATTAGAGCCTTCAATTCAAAATACGTCGTTTTAAATTCATTCCCGCCCAGGGACCCGCCTCTTTAAATGAGCCTTGTACAGTTCATTAAATTTGTGATTTTCAATAGAAACTCTAATGGGGGTTCCTCAAAGTAAAAGTAAGGGTTCTGAGGTGAAAAAGTAAAATTTAAAACAACGGAAATCCGCCGAACGGCGGAAAATTGGCATCCCTGCGTTGTTTTTAAAATAGCGGGAGAATTATAAATAAGTATTTTAAAAATAATAAAAACAAAATGCAATAAACGAATTTTAAGATCGAAAGTGCTCATTTTCGTACTGTTATTCGTATTTTCGATCGCGATTTTTCTAAAACAGTTTGATTTTGCATTAGCAAATTTTGTTAGCTATTGTTCTTAATTTATAATTTCACTAAGAATCGATTTTGAGGGGTCACTTATTCGATCTAGGTCACATGTTCAGTATCTTACAGTATATACTTAATTATTTCATAAATTAAATTTTGCGCTTATTAATATTATATATAGAAATTCGGTGTTTCGTTCATTTTCTTCTTGTTTTCTTCTAAAAGACGGGAAAGGTGGCATCTGTATTCGGGAGGAAAGAACCATAATCACTTGACACATGGCGCCGGATCAGCTTCAGATTGGGAAGAAGGAAAGTCTAGACACTTGTTCTTTTTAAAAAAATGCAAAAATAATAAAAATACGCGCGAAAAAGTATTAAACATTTTAAAAAATAAGGAGAAATTTGAAAAAAGAGGACATGATAAAAATTATTAGGAAAGTATTAGGAAGAAATATGAAAAAGTAGGAATACAAACCCTAAGATTAATAAATTAAAAAAAATTCGGAAAACCATTTTTTTTTTAACTTTCGGAACATGCGCTCGAAAAGTTTCGGAAATGTCGGAGAATTTCGGATCAGAATCACCCATGCAAATATTATTTCTCGGAGCTAATACTCATTTCCTGCGATTTTCTACTTTTGGGGGATCAAACGAATCGTTTCCCGAGATCCTGCAAAATCTTGAAATAAATTAATAACTTTATTGAAAGGCACATAGAGATAGAGAAACATTATCGTTTTTAACCGCTGTTTAATTTTTAAAATATGGTTAAGAAACAACGCTTTCATGAAAACTACGCATTGAAAAGAGAGGAAAAGATACTTATCCTTGTACAATGTACAGTCTCGGGGGGGGGGGGGGAGGAAACACTCCCAATTACTCACCCATCATGTGCTCTAGAAAAACAAGTAAGTGTCAATCGACATCAACCAAAATCTTGTTTTTTTTTTAAACATTGAAACAAAATATCGGGGGGGGGGGGGGGGGCGAATACATATTAAAATTTTGAAAACCTGACTGGAGTGCCTTATTTCTGACCGCCCCCACCCCCAACAGAATTAAATTTAGCGTGCCCAAATCAGCCTGAATTCCAAATTTGCGTACATTCTGACCATTAGAACAGGAAATATTGACAAAGTTACTAGTAATATCAATTCACTTTTAAAATTGAAACTATACTTCAATATCAGCGTACACTATTAAAAATGAGGAAAGTACTAATTTTTGACCATTTTGCCACTTAGAATAGCTGCAAGTAAAGAAGTCTCCAAATTGAAAAAAAAAAAAAACATTATCATGCATGTATATCTGCATTTGAGGCCTCATAAACTCGTTTTTGAAACAATTGTATTGCTTTAAAAAAAAGTTTTCATGCTCTTATTTTTCAGTTTTTTTTTTTTTTTTTGTTAACAGTGTAAGAAAACAAATCTCTACAAACTAATTTCATAGTTGTAACATTCTAGAAAAACACAATGTTGTAACATTTCTAACTTTTTGTTTCTAACAAAGGCAAAACATTACTCAAAATGCTTTCTCTCTTTCTTTTTTAATACTACTAAAGAGAAAAACTAAACTTACTACTTATCATACGTTAGAGAGATAGTTTTAACTTTTCAAGTTGTAAAAATATTGTACATTTTATTCAGGTGGTGTATATGCAACATAAGTATTCACGGGAAAAATATTCAGTGCATGATAAACATGACAATTGACAAAACAAATTTGACATTAGTTTTCGTAAAGGCAGACATAACTATCAATCTGATTGTGTAAACTTCTAAAAACAAATCAAACTATTTCAGGAAATAAAGAGCTCCAAACTATTACAGCACCATTATGGTGTAAAGAATCCGATTTCCTCCTTTCATTGTTGGCGAGAGAAAATCAATTTGCGAAAACCAGTAAAGTTGACCACCTGTCTAAGTTGACTACTTTTGTCAAGAACCGAATTAGACCTTCACCCTCTATAAGTTGACCACTTAAGTGCTGCACCGCAAGTGGTCAACTTACACAGGTTTGACTGTATTATATATTTCAATGCATTACCAATTTAAAAATACAAATATTTCCCTCCTTGCCACAAAAAAAGAAGAGTTCGTAAGTGGTAGCTCTCCTCAAACTTTGGAAAAAATGTTTGCACTTCTATTGTACAGGCAGCTAAAAAAAGGGGGGGAGTGGGTTCGAAAAACCCAACGTAATGGTTTGAAGGTTTTTTTTAAAAGGGCGCCTTAGACACATGGATGTCGTGCGCTGTACGACCTTGCACATATGGACGAAGCGGGACTGGTCTTTAGTAACATAAACAAAACAAAAATCATATTTGCTCATTGCCAATGCTTCAGAAAATTATTAAGCTATTCCAGTAGACCGATCGAGAAATTAAAGGGAAAAGTAACAATAAATATCAAATTATTGGAAAGAAAACAAAGAATAGTACGTGAGTAAAATATATTGTTTTAACATTTTTCCATTGAATAAATCGAAACCGACAATGTAAATTTATATGTGCACCTATTGAAAAGTGCTTAACAGAGTAAATGACATTTGCGATGGATTACCAAAACGGTTCTTCAATGTAGTTCTAAAACGACATGAAAATGATTTTTTTTTTTTGGGGGGGGGGGGGGGGAAAGGGGTTTTAGGGACAAAAAGTGAAATTAACTTAATATTAATATTCTTTTGAAGACCATTTTTAGATATTAATATAATTTTAGTGAAGAAATTGGAAAATTAGCCTTTTTGCATTAACATGTATCAAACGTTGAAGACTGGTGCAAATTTTCAATTTTCTACCCCTGGAGAAAAAAAAATCTTAGGAAAAGCAATTTATTTTGCCAATGCATTGGCAAAAATGCAACAAATGAGAACTTTTCAAATGAAAATAATTTATTAATGTCCCTTAAAAAATAATTTGAATATAAATGCAACTAAGAATATAACAAAGCAAAGGAAAAGGAGATAGTTGTATTGTTGCCATTACATAATAATTGAAATTTACTTTGCGCATGAAGTAATATCAAAATCAAACAATTCAAGTAATTTATTAAAAATAATAAAATACAGGCATTTTATGTTCGTTATTATCATCTAATTTTGAACACTTTTTGAATATAAATGCAAACAAATGTAACAAAACACAGGGCTGGGAATGCAAAGTTTGCATTTAGTAATTAGTGGAATATAATTGTTCACGAGATGAAGTTAAATCAGTATCATGTATTAGAATGATAAAATACACACATTTGGCATAAATTATTACTGTGTAATTTTGAAAATTATTTGAATGTATATACAACAAAAAATATAAATATATATAACAAAACAAAGAACAAAATTCAATTGTCTTAATAGTTGGCACTATAAAAGAATTGAAGCTAAATTTGTTCTTGAAATATAATTGAAATTAAATAAAATACTGTTCATTAGTTTGGGGGAGGGGGGAGAAATACATGCATATCTTACTTTTCCACTTGTTCTTTATAAATTGTAGTAAACACAAAAGTGTTGATTTTGTATAAAAAAACGGTTGTTTAAGCATTGTACATTATCACTTAATTTAGGGGAAAAATATTCCTAACAAATTTAATTAATAAAAACTCTAAGAAAGTTTTAGAGCAAAATACAAATTTAGGTTCAAAATTATCTAAAAAATAACAATTTACCATCATTCAAAGTGAAATATGTAACATTGAAATAATGGCACATAAATGATGTTTATATTCCTTATTTTGTTTTCTTTTTCACTGTGTAGCCTTTGTTTTCCTGAACTCAAAAGACTAGAACAAAAAACTTTTAAAAAAGTACACAATACAAAACACAACTCGTAATGTAGAATTCTTGCAACAAAATAATACAAAGCCTGTAATTTTAGCAATGTTTGATCCAACACCACATGAAATATATTGAGGAGCATCCTGGATTGATGGACCTAAAACTTCTGATTTGGTGATCAAAATTTTGGACATTTTCAAGCGTATACATTAAACTTTGTACACACTTGAAGGTTTTATTTCATGAACGAAGAGACTTGAAGTGTTTTTCATGGGGAACAAAGACTATTTTATAAAGAATATTTAGCTTTATAAACTTCAGCTTTGAAAAAAAATATATAGATTTTGTATGTTTGTTGTTATGTACATGTATTTTGCAGAAAATAGTCATTATGACACTAGAGTTTGTATGCACAATAGGCAATAGATAAATATATACTTAGTGTCTTACTGTATCAGGCAAAAAAGAGAAAATAATTTTTTTGTAAGGCAATTTTCTCATAAGAGTGTGAGGGTATTGTTGGCCTAGTGCCCTTTCTTCATATTATTAGCTATCACTACTGTAGTATAAATAATAGTTCAGTTATTTATTAAAAAATTTGTAAACTTTAATTGCATTTAATACTCTCTCTGGAATTTTAATTTGAAAATATGATTCTTAAGGATTTGCAGACTATATCTTTGTTAGTATGAATTGGAACGATTATAAGTAGTTTTGACTGCTTGATGGCAGGTATTTCTTCACTAGACTGTGTGTCATTGAATGACAAAATAGTGGTGGGGTTATACTTGCCTTGAGGTAAGTTTGAATTAAGGGGAACTGAAAGAATTCAAAGCTCACCTATTGAAAATGCAAAAACAAGATCATACTGAATAAATAAGCTAATTTGTGTGGTCTAGTGGTCAAGACTGCAGTCTTTCACTTAGACAACCTGAGATCAATCCTGGCTAGAGAAAAATTCTGCAGCTTCTATCACACGCAGTAACACTTATAATTTTAAGGCTCAGGCTAAGAATTAAGAGTTTTTGGAGACAAGTACTGAACCTACAAAAAAGAAAATGTACTTACAAAATGTTAAGTATATACAAATATTTCTTCAATATCATATGGATAATTATTTTTGAATGTACAAAATCTTAAATTTAATCCCATTTTAAGAAAAGCACTAAAACTTCAATATAAAAATAAAAACTGCAATTGTTACAAAAGAAAGAAAATTTAAGAAAAAATCATGTACAGTGCAAAAAAAAAAAAAAATGTTTGTACAAAAAGCTAAGATTATGATGGAAAGAGCTATGATGGAAAATTATGCATAAAAATCAATATGTGTTGATAATTTGGCAATTTCAACAATTTATACCTTTTAATTTTTGAAATGCACAAAAATCCAAGTTCTTGCAAATTTTAAGTGCAGTACATACCATTCGAAAAAATACTATGGAACATTTTAGTATTAGTAAAATAAGTGATTAAAAAAAAGCATACCATACAACCAGTACAAATGATATAACCAATATTCTTAACATTAATATCACAGTTTCAAAGCAAAACAGCAGTAACTGATACAATAAAATACATTAAATTTAAGTACATCAATAAATATGAAATTAGGTTCTTCAATTTATATGGCACAACGAAAAATAAAACAAGCATTCTAATTATGAGTGCTTATAAATATAATGACAAACAAAACACAAAATTTGAAAATATAACCATTATTTAACTTAACAACAGAATATTAGAAAGAGAACTTGCATTTTCATCTGCTTTTGTTTAAAAAAAAGAATATTCATAAATACTTGATGATATAGATTTACATATTGATGATATAGATTTATAAATATCCAATATAGATTTCATAGATAGTAGTTGTACTTCGATAGTTCATTTATCTAGATACCAAAAACAAATCACTTGACTACATGAAAATACTAAAAAATAATTCTATACAATGAAAAATGCTGGGAAAAAATCCCTACTGTATAAAAATGTTCTTGTTTTCATAGAGATGTTGTATGTCAATACACAGATGGAAACTTCCTAACATGATAAACAATTCTGTATCTGTATATAACATAGTAACAAGAGTAATTTCAGGTGTTTAATAAAATAGCAAGCACTCCTCCCTTCAAGAAAATACATGCAATTTTCAGTACACTATTTATAAGCTAAAATATCATTTCATTACATTGTGTATTATTACTTAAACTTGTTGGTTTTGTGTCTAAAGTTTAAAACCCAGTTAATGGTTCAAAATTGTTATATGAGAAAAATGTAAATAAGCTCTATAATGTTCATAACCTGTATATCCATTCTAAAGAGCACAAAAAATGTGCTTTCAATGACGTACTTAAAGGCACTATTTTAGCAACTTCAAATGCTATATTTTTTTAGAATCAATCTGGATAAATCTTGAATAAATAAGACACTGCAAAAATGCAATTATGTAACTCTCAAAAACAAAAAAAAAAATTTTCAAAAAATATTTCATTCTAAAATTCTAATGGTGCATCATACACAAAACTCATTGCATTTACGTTTATTTGCTGTTTTCACTTTGTAAAATAAAAGAATGATTTCTTGCTATTTAATAAAAATAGTATCACCTCAAAACTATTCTTAAAATACAGCACTAAAAGACAGTATATATATATAAATATATATATTATATATACACAAACGCTGGTACTCTTTTCAAAATTTGAAATACAGAATAATTTGTATAGATGTTTGTTCACTAAAAATTTTCCATTAAAGCCATTGTTAAATTTTTCCTTCTTAGTAGTTGGGCAGTCCCAGAATTACATGTTAAATGGACATGATATCTCATCAAGAACCGCAAGGTCAAATTTATATATATATATATATATAAATTATAAAACTTTAAATATTTTAATAAGATTATTTCACTTTACATGGCACCACTTAGCTTTCTAGGTTGTTGTATATCCAAAAAAAAAAACTACAAATTACAAGCACTACTTAGAGATCGATTTGTTTTGAAATAAGACTTCTTTATACGTTTCTGTGCTAAGTATATATTATTAAAAATGCACAAACTTTATAGTTTTATAAATGCTTCCTTTATGTCTTGAACACTTCTTCAGTGAAATTTACCTGAAATTTAATTTTGAAGAAAAAAATAGTTTTACCACAATCTTCTGGGTTTTTATTTTTTTTTCAAAAATACTGACCAATACAAACAATAAAAATATGGTATACATTTCTTCATTATACACTTTAGGAAATACTGCATTATATTTTCTGCTCAAATTTGAATTTAGAAATGTATCTTTGGATTAAAAAAAAAAACTACTGAAATCTACTTAAGAAAGAATTTCAACTTAAAAATCAACTTTTTATAGAAAATATTTTGTATCATTATCGATACATAATATTTTCTTTTACAATTAAGTAGCTGAAAGATAAGCTAAGAAGTAAAAGGAACAAAATGCAGAGATCATACATTATATTGCACAGGATATGTTTACAATACAGCCAAAACTATGGAGTTAAATATTAAATTGTAAAATATAAAATATATACATCTATGAAAATCACCTTATAATTATTCTAATTTATAGATAAAATGCAAATTTAAAATTACTGATTACCCAATCTAATTATGAAAATATTTAATATAAGGCACAATTTGAGCAAATTTTATATAAACCTTTTCATTATCTCCATAAATTAAGATTCTTGATTAAATTTAAAACAAGATTCAAAAATATCTCATTGCTTCAAAAAAGACTAGAGAGCAAATATAAGTAAAAACAACACTTTTGCACCTGATTCATAAAAAGAGAAGTAATAATAACAATACAATGGAAATAAAGGAGCTTCAGTAAGTGTTCAGAAACCTCCTAAAATTTCAAATGAATGAAAGAAAAACATGAAGTTCTCTTCCAATAAATGCCCTAAAAATAAAAAAAAAAGTAAAAATAAAAAAAGAAAAGAAAAAGTTAGAAAAATAAATAATGATGGATGCAATGAATGCATAGCCACAGGGTCCCGAATCATACTTAAAAATATATGGCATATTTCGAGGATCAACATGTCAATAAATACATTTTCAAAAGTCAAATCGATTCATTCCTCTAAAACTATTAATATCTTAATATATTTCAAAATAAATTTTCAGACTTATGTTAATAGTTTAGCATGTGTACGTTTATACCATACAAAGATCTCAAATCTCTCACTTATATGTTGGCACATGGGAGATAAATAGCAGTAGAGAAAGAGCAATAATTTCATTTTAATGAATTTTCCAGTGAAGAATGATTCCAACATAAATAAGGTTGAAAAAAAATGTACACAAGAACAATTTGGATTCTTATGAAGCATTTCAAAGGTGAAGATAGTTTTGCTTTGTCAGATTAATTAGAATAACCTTTTCAATCTCATTTAAGTGTTCATGAATTGAAGGAGGTATATAAGCATTTTGTAGACATTATTTTTGAAAAGAATAGTAGAAGAAAAAATAGTGTAACTGTAGAAACAAAGATACCGCTGAATTAGTTATGCAGTAGGTGAAGGTACTAAAACCTAAACATAGATATTTTATGTTAAGGTTGGGACTTTTAAAATTGTTTACAACTGAGACAAAGGAATAAAAGATATGACTTATAATCAAAAGATTACTATATCAGGGGGTAAAACTGGTTAGAAGGATTAAAATACTGACCAAAATTGATAAAATACTGACAGAATTTTTTAAACTACTTATCAACTTTAGCATAATAATCAACAATAAGGACGTGATGGATTTATTACGATAATATGCCTACCCTTCATCCAAGAATATTTTTAAATGTTAAATCCTGCATAAAATTCAAAATAAATACAGTAATTTTTAACAACAATTTATAATTTCATTGCAATTCTTAAAAAAAAAAAAGAATTGGTTTTTGTTATGTTTTATTTTTTACTTTCATTTTAAAAAGCTGTTTTCTTTGTTTTATTCTACTTTTTATCAAATGAATATTCATGCAAATTTCAATAGCATTTTGCTTTTACTTCTAAAAACAGCCTGATACAACTAAAACATCATCCACTTCAAACTAATGACTACAATAATCCCTTAATTTTGTAAGGAGGCAAGTCCATTTAGTTGTAATATACCATCTCCTAACCTTCATAATTTTTTAGCCAGTACTGCAAACACCTTATTGGGTTAAAAACTTTCATTAACTAACATCTCAGAGTACAGAAAATATATCTATTAATACTTACCAATATTTTAAAATTTATTGAAATGCAAACCTTTAAATATCTCAAAATAACAAAGTGCACTTGCCCACTTTCAAAATAAATGGCTCAAATGATCACAAAGCATTGTATTTACGTAAAATAATTGACAAAGAACCGCCTGGTGGCAATGACTCAAATGTGCCAAAACGTACATATACGATTTTTGTGGTACATGGTAGCACTGCACTTCTGATAGTGTTCCTGTGGTTCGGATACCACTTTGAGCTGTAGGTCTCCAAATGATCCATAAGGGCACTTTATGCTATGCCTGTTGAACTAAATATAAGTACACAAGATAGTCAATAATTTCTGTTACAATCAAAGTATTAATCTGGTGAAAAAATGACCATGCATTGTTGAAAATTTAACCAGTGTTTTTTTTTTTTTTTTTTTCATTTGTTGAAGTTTTCAAGGAAAAGAGAAAGGGAAAAAGTGATTTTTTTCTTCCTAAATGAAATGTTTGGGAATTTCGGGGGAAAAAAAAGCTTCACCAAATTTTAAAAATACCGACTTTAACTGACCTGTTTTACACCCTGTTATATGTATATATAAAATTTCCCATAAAAATGTTCAAAGCAGCAACCCTGATCTATTTTAATTTAACAGAAGGTACAAAGAAACAAATGTCCTGCTCGGGGGAGGGGGAATGAAATTTTATCCATGTGGAAACTCTATAACTATGCATTTAGTGCAATATTCGTTTTTAACTAAAATAATAGTAACTTCATATTTTAACACATATTAGCAGGAATGTTTTAACAATCATATTGTTTAAACAATTTTTTCCATTGTCATATATTTTAAAAATCAACAATTATGCAAAAATTCCAAAATTTGAGGTTCATCTAATTGTTATACCAACTTTTATATGTACTTCAATTAATTGCAATTGGTACAACAATTGGAATTTAATTGTTATTATATAACTTCCACAATTTAATGCACTTAAGCCCAGAGTAATTTATAGTATAACATTACTCTTTTTTAGATTATATTAAGTTGCAAAATTTTCATTTGTATATAAAATATAATACTATTTACATCCAGTTTTAAATATGTAAAATATCTTACACAGAACATTATAAATCGTCAAAAATTGCTTAAAAAATATCTCACACCAGGTATATAACAAGACCTTTCATGAATAGCCAACATCAAATTCACAATATGAAAATTATTAAATGCCAAAATATTAAGAAGTATATACAATTAAAGTTGCCAATAAAGTGGCAAGACAACCACAAAATGCTGCTGTTATCATGTACATTGATGTGGACCCAGTAAGCTCTACAATATAACCTAAGAATAGGGATGGAATTATCTGAGACAAAAAAAGTGATGCATCAATCACTGCCATATCTTCTCCAAGTCCCCTCTGAGACTCACCTTCATAATACTTCTGTAAGAAACACAAAACTAAACTTTAGCAAGCACTCTAGAAAAATATATAAATTAATAAAAAGTACATATTATTATTCAAAAAGAAATAAAAATAAAAATAAATATATAACTTTTCCCCTTTACACAGCACATATGAACTGAAAGAAACATTCTTCATAAGTAATAATTCAAGTATGAAAAGAGCAAAAACAGTTTGAATTATCCAAAATTTGAATAAAAAATATGTGTAAATTGGAAAGTTGGTGATTACAGTAAAACAGAATAACATTAAACTAAGGTATCTAACAAAACACACACACACACACACAAATGTTATTGTTTTCTTTTTATCAGTAGCATAGTTTTATAACTCTTCTTTGGTAAACAATACATTAGAAATAAAAAATAAATAAAAATGCTACTTATACAACTAGGTGCATACGCATTAGCAGAAATAATTTCCATTTTCAGTCACTAAAAAAAAAGTGATAAGCATTTGTTTCACGTTGCTTAATTTTACTTGATTTACAAAATCTTCAATGCCATCCATGCCATGAAATACCTAACATTGCATACAGGAATATTTGTATAAAAAAACGGTCAAAATCATTTGAAGCATTTTTTTAAATTGTCTTATAATGCATTGAAACATACTGTTTGATCACAACATATTTATTAGCGGAAAAAAACTATAAGACTGTCATGTTGTCATCTTCTGCTTTACTATACATTTGTCACAATTAATCGATTACTTTTTGGGGATTGTGGTGCAGTAGCATTGTTTTACTGTGTGAAAAGTCCAGTTCTCTCCTAATATTTTAAGATCTTCATCTAGGAGATGTTTTTCAATTATGTCTAATATTTTTGGCATCCCTTCTATTGCTAAACATTATTCCCAGCTCATGGGTTGTCCACTCATGTGAGCAATTTTGAGCACTTGGATAAAAATAAGTTTGATGTATTTATTGCACTTTTTATGATGTAAAGAGTGCTAGATAATTGTTTTCGAATACGGCAACTGAAATCCTTGTTGTATACACTAACACTATAACAGATTTTGCATTGTTTCCTTGACAACATGTCTCGGAATTAGAGAAGTAAGGATTTTTTAGGGGGGTATGTTACATTTTTTCAGATGATTTTAATTTTTGCAATGCACAAAATCTCAAATTGTAAATTTTAGCCTGCTAATTAACTGACAAATATATCTAATTGATTACCTAACAGCTCTCAAACTTTCAATGCACTTTTTCAAGTAATTTTTTTTCTTTCATCCCACATTCTGTTTAAATGAACAAACTGTAACAAACTATACTTCATTTGTTAGCTTGAAGTGACTGCTTTATGAGCATACAAAACAAGTTTTGTACAAAGTAATACTGCACATTGAAATGGTCTTTGCCCGCATTTCACCAAATAAATATACATATCACTCTTCAAGCAAATTACACCTTACATTGTGCTTGTTTTCTTCATGTATTTGATGTTTCACTTGAATAACTGAAATAGTAAGTACGTATTTATGTGAATTTTCCAGTGTCCAGAAGTAATGAAATGCACTTTATGTGTGTTATACATTTGCTTTTACAATATTGTTTCAATTTTGAGATTTTATTTAGTTACATATGAGAAGATACTTTGGTAAGTGAGCATTCCTATAATGACACTAAACATTATTATTAAAAACAAAAACATTAATGATAATGTTTTTATTTCGTTAATAATAACAATTTTGCAAAATGTTGCCCTAACAAATTATATGCAGGATCTTTCATAAAATTTTCAGCAGGTTTGATTAGAATTAATGAAGAAACTATCAGCAATTTAAAAATATACAAAAAAAGTGCTAATCCTTTATGTAGAAAGCGATAGTAATACTGGAATTTGGATAAGAAAAATAAAGTTAAATCTAAGAATATAAGCCTCCCTTTACCATATACATACACTACTCAGAAAAGAAAAAAAAAGAAAAATGAAATGGATGTTGTGGTATTTGATATAGTTATTGTATGATAAATTTTTGTAGTTGTGAAACTGTTTGTAGAAAATACATACGAGAAATAGCTTGTCTGACCAGCATATCCCAAACATATTCTATTGGTTTCATGCAGAAAGAACATTCTAAACAAATCATTTGTGCGATTCCTTCAAGGCAAATGAAATTATCCACTAGTCCAGTATTACATGGCTTACACAACTATAGTTCATTAAAATAAAATTATTTCCAATCACTCCAGCATAAAAGCTGTGATCCTAATCATTTTTTCAAGAAATTTCAATGAATTTGAAAAGTCAAAATTGTTAAGATAGGTTAAATTAATTATAATGTTATAATGTGTAACTAAATATTTAACATATTTTGCAATGAAATGCACTGAAATTTAATACACATTTAAAAACAAATAAACCTGCAAAAAAAGTGGAGACAATTATGAAAGCTATGTGTTATTTACCTGTTTTTTGTTGTTATACTCTGTTACTAAAGTATATGGAGTTGTTGTAATTGCAGCTGAACCTAAACCAGATAGAACAGCAAAAGAATTCAACAGGTTTATATTCTTTGTAAATACTGTGCCCAACATGCTCACAGAAAAGGAGAGCATTCCAATGATGAAAGTTATTCGTTCTCCAAAATGATCTTCCATAAAACCTTGAAAAACTCCAGCATAAACAGCAGCTAAAAACAAGAGTTACAGAAAGTAAAATTTTTAAGCACTTTTATACAAGTTTCGTGACATTCATAGTTGAAAAAAGTAAAATTCATTATGATATAAAAGATCAAATTAAAGCAAACAACAATTTAAGATGGCTATGTTTTTAAAGCCCACCCAAATAAACATAATACATAGTAAAACTAGTAAATACTATTTGAAAGTTTGTCATTCAATTAATAAAAAATGTAGCAAATCCTTTTGCATTTTTTTGTGAATTTATGATAAGTTAAAATTTAAATATTATAGCTTCTGTAAATTTAAACCTACAATAAATTTAAAATTAAACCATGGATACTACAAAGAAAGACTACAAACCTTTTGTAAAATATCATATTACATCAACAATTTTAACAACAAACATGGGAGTTTATAAAATATGAAATGGGGATATGGGCAATTCCATGAAAACAGGGACATCAACATAAAATTTTTTTCTTCTTGCAGATATGCAGTTTTTTTCCCTCTAAGGTAAAAATATGTGAAGTTTTATAAAATTATGTTTAAAAAGTAAGCAGTACCTTTTTGTAAGTTTTATAGGCAATGTTTGGCAATGTTACTTTTGTCACATGTGTTGTTGTCTTTAGAGAGGTTCGGAAAGTTCATCTTGTTTTCGTAAAGAAATTAACAGGTACGTATAAAATCTCATTTTTTTAATTGAAATTTAGTCTATATGTGAGGTTAGGCCAGTAAAGAATCTTTAAACTGGGATTATTGTATTGAAAATTATTTTTTATAAATTAGGCCACTTAGTGGTGTGACATCAGTCACAAAAATTTATAAAAGTTTTTATTGCTTAAAGAAAATTAGTGTTAAGAATATAAAAAGCCATATTCTCTTCATTGATGATAATATCTTAAATATCAATTACTTAATAGTTAATAACAGTTCAATTTATGAGTTAAAAACTTCTTTAAAATATGTAACATCAGTCACTTTTCTCTTTTCCAGTTAGATACTTAAACACTGCACAAATGGCATTGACAGCTGCAGAAAGCAAAAAAGTAGGCAAGATAAATTAAAGAAGGAAGGAAAATATGAAGATTATAAAAAGATAAACAATGCAGAAGCTAAAAGGAGTAGAGATAAAAAAGAAATAACCTATCTAAGTTACCTAAGTCAGTTCAAAAAGAGAAATCAAAGAAAATGTTAGAAAAATAGTAGAAAAATGTAGCACATTAAAGTGAAAAATTTCAATTAGCAGTGCATAACCCCTTTTCCAAAATAATAAAACCTTAGGAAAAGCTGTAACTCGTGCAAAGTGCACCCTGCCTACTTCTCCACGAAAGCAGAAGGCTGTCATAAAAAAATGGTTTGACAATGAAATTAGGGAAACAGGTGCTTCTAATTAAGCCCAAGTAAGCATATTTACAGCAGCACTGTACCACTCGGGTAGAATGCATCCGAATGCGATAGCCACAGATGAACTCTCATTCTAAAAATATTGTGATTCCTCTCATATCAAGAATGCTGGAAAAGATTCCTCAAGGAATTGAAGTCTTACATATTTGGTCAGAGGGCCCAATTCAAAAACAAGTTCATTGCAGCCACAGAACCCATGTTACAGAAAAATATAAATTGTTCATTAAATCGAATTATTTTGCTACTTCACATGGGAAGGCCCAGTGGACGGCAATGGCGGCTCTGTAAAGAGGCAGATATGGGAAGCTGTAAAAAAAAGAAAGCATTTTCGTATGCAGTGCAAAAGATTTTGTAAATGCTGCAGCTTCAAGCAGTGTGAAAATCTTTGAGACCTCATCACACGATTTACAGTTGCGATATAAAGAGTTAAATTTGAATAAAATATTTTCTGATTCAGAAGCTATAGCTGGTATCACGCAGCAACACTTTTTGGAGGTGGTAGACAAAAGCATCAAAAGCTCAAAATTATCTAAAACATAATTTGCCTGTTCAAAACCAAGAGAACAAAATCCAGAATTGGTGGCCACAATTGGAGAGTGAGTTCTTGTAGAAAATGATGGACAGATCTATCCAGGTGAAGTTAGAGCCATTGAAAACTATGAATACTTGGTCAGTGTTATGATTCCAACAGGGAAGCATTGGAAATGGTCTGACAATGTGGATGAAATTTATTATTCACAAGAAAAAATGATAAGAAAACTTAGTACACCAGATGTAGTAAATGCACGAGGACACTTTTCATTTCCTGAATTGCACTAAAAACATCACTTGTATAATTACATTCATTTACTATTGTTTATGTTTTATCATTTAAGTAGATTTATGCAATTTTGAAAAAAAAATTGCTCATTTGACTTTTAAGGAGAAATAAATTATAATTTAAACCAATTAATGTTGGTGTAACATCAGTCACAAAATGTTTGTAACATCAGTCACGGTAATTAAAAATTTCCTCCACTGTAAATTTTAAAGATTTTAAAATGAAAGGAAGTGTATTCATAAAGTTTAAAATCTCTACTTGGCTGCAAAAAAAAAAAAAAAAATCTTCATGTTCTTAGTTTGAGGAGAATTTCTATTAATATAAAAGTTGTTTTTCCTAATGTCTCTTCTGCGTAATATTAGTCACAATTTTCGATTTACCTTAATTCTAGACAAAAAAGCTTTTTATATCTAAAAACAGGTATGGATAGCATTATTGTACTCTATCATGGTATTTTAAATCAATTTCAGAGAAATAAAATTAAATTTCAAGACAGTGTGGCTTTTAAAAGTTAAAAAACTTAGTCAAATTGTAACGTCAGTCACCGTGGAATGAACCATATTGGAAAGAGCCAGTTGAGATAATTAGACACATGCAGCTATCATTACAAAATCTCTATAGAATAGTTTACATGACATTTATTTTGTGTGGGCAAGGGGCAACAATATAAAAAATAATGAAAAAATGCGTACTTTTTCTTTTTTGATAATGTGATTGAATTCTTCATTTTCAGTGTCAAACTAAACTGCAATTGCCTGTACATAGGAAAAAAGTTCTTTTTCAAGGTTTGTCTGCACAAAATACTTTTTTTTATCATGGCTTGTGAAGTGCCCTTACAGGGAAACTCACAAAAGCTTAACATGCTAAATGTGGCTCGTGGGCTGCAGGTTGAATATAGTTGCTACAGAACTTCTTAAAGCCCCCAAGGTGAGTTAGTCTGTCAGTTTTCCACACATATGGACCTCATAAAAGATGAAAAGATGTTTCCATTTACTTCTCTACATCCATTCTCTGAACAGGTCAAAAAGCAGTAGGGGAAAGTTGGATAAAACCAGGTAGGTAGTTAAAACCAGGACCCAGCAGTTTTAGCTTGATTATTATTGCTATTTGTCGGAAAACGCTTGAAACTTGTTGCAGACAAGCGCTATGTTATTTGAAGTTAAATGAAAGGCAGTGTTGTTTATTTGTTTGTCAACGCCAATGTTTTGAAAAATTCGAGTGGAAAAGTTTTGATTTTTACACCACCGATTTCACTTTGTAGTTTCTAATTGCTTAGAGATTTATTTTAGGTAAGTACAACATTTGATAACACCTTTTTCAGCAGTTACTTTAAATTATTAAACCAGGTTTTGCATCATGTTTGAAATGTGCTAAGCCGTCTTTTCTGATTAATGGCATTGTCGGATAAAACCCGGACCTTGGCAGTCGGACAAGCCCGGGTAGTACCCGGTTTTGGACGGCCTTTTTTTTACTGTGTGAAATATAAATAGTTTAATTTGTAAAATATAAATCTTAAAGAATCATCTCATAAACGGTAGAAATTAAATCTTTATTACTTTTTAGGAGGGACTTCGTATGAATATAGGCTACTATATTATATTATCCCACTTAGTACAAATATAAAATTAAAATTATTAACATTTAAAATAAAACTTATTTTTTAAAAATTAAATCGTGTTTGTCAGTTTATTAAAAAAAATGTTTTTTCTTTTTTTTTTAAGTAGGGTAGAATTAACAAATTAATGCTTTTACAAATTTATAATGTTGTTAGAATAAAAATTGCACCCATAAAAATTAAGGCTGCTCGTCAGTCAATTTCCGAATTCAGCTCACTAATGTTAAGTCTATGGGCGTGTGATGCATTCGTATTTTTAAAAATATCTCCTCGTTAAATTAATTAAAAAGAAGTCTACACAGAAAAAAGAATTAAAAAATACAATTTCCCAAAAGAGATATTTTTAACCCACCTATGTTTATCAGTATAGGACGGCCATTGTACCAATTTATTGTTATAAATAAATATTTCAGTAGTAAGACAACAGCATTTTTCGAGTGTTCCTAAACATACCCGGTTTTATCCGACCTGGTGGGATAAAACCGGGTACTTTTATACTTCCAAAAAAAAAAATTATTTACCCTCCAAAATATTGTTCTTCCACATTGAAAAATATTTATTTCTGTAACTAAAGAACTAATTTATCATTCAAATAGAAATTTAAGCAATTTTATTCATTTATTTGCTTAGGAAAGAAAAAAATAACTTTGGGACCCGGTTTTGTCTGACTTTCCCCTACAGTGTGCACTGCAGATAACAAACAGATTTTTATTTCACTACAATACAGCAACTCTTTTCACCTCATTTTGTTATTGCAATTTTTTAACGTTTTTGCTGTAGAGCATGCATAATTTTGTGAAATTAGTGCTCATGGAAACTAGTACTAAATTGTATATGAAAATGAAAAAGGAGAAGGAAAAGCACACACACACAGAGAGAAAGACATACAAACTCCAACAAACAAAGACGAATATTTTTGTTACTTGGTCATTTATCTAAGAAGGTGGGAATTTATTTTTCCTACTGGGAGAATATGGAAAGTAGTTCTTCAAGAATAAGCAATGTTTTAAAGATAGAGGTTCACAAAAGCTAAATCTGAAAGCTATTCTAGCATTTCTCTCATTTGGCAAATCCCTGTGGAACCCTTCTCACTAGAGTTTGTGGTGAACATCTGAGTAGTTTAATTCTAAGTAAAGTCATAAAGTCACTTGCCAGTACTCCCACCTGATTTTCTCACAATGAAACATTTAAAGTTAAAAGCAAGTGCAAAAATAAGCTTTACTGCAGCTGTACTTCAGTAGAATTGATGTACTTCAGAGGAAGCAAATAAGCCAATAGTGCCACTACGAGGGATTGCGAGTGAGGGGGGGGGGGGCTGTTCGTCCTGGGTGGCATCTTTTAGGGACGATTTAATGGTTTATGAAAGAAATATGTACAACAATTGTGCATTTCCCCTGGTACATTTTAAATATATTTAATCTTTTAGTAAGACCACATTTCTGCTTATAACCACTGCCACGTTGGGGGAGGGGGGATGACCTATGCTAGGAATGCGCTGAATAAGTTTTCATATTTACAAACAAATTATATTTCCAAATTCAGTAAAAAATATAAGTTAAGGTTTGAAATATACTTATAGTGTTTGTTTGATTTTTTTCTGCATTTCTTTTACATACTTGCATATTAATCACTTGTAAAGTTTGGATAAAACTTGGCAAATTTATTTTCTTATTTTTGTTTTAAAGTTATTTTATTAATATATCATTACCATTTTTGGCTTGATTTAATAGGTACTTTCCTTCACGCACAAGTTTTTTTTTTTTCCCAAATTTGCACTCATATAAATATTAAATTCTTAAAGAGTATAAGCTATGTAATCTTAAAAAAATTAGTTTACTCTAGCATAATGTGAAAAAATTTTAGTTTATGTAATGGGATATCAATGTACAAGGCATACTTTTAAGGCATATGCATTCACGTTGAAACAAGATATTATCATTTGCTAGAAAACTAAATAAAACATTAAACTATCAATTCAACAGCAAAGCAGTATTCATGCAAAAATTTATAAATATAACGACTAAAGGAACAGCGGTAAATAAATTAAAAGTCTAGGATTATTATCAGACTAAAATATAAGTTAATAATGTTAGTGAAGTGCGTGATAAAAGGGTGATGGATATTTGTTGTAAAAAATCAAGAGCATTAATTCCACTTTTTCGGTTTATTCAAGCTTAAAATTTTAACAGATTTCCATGGAATTAAGAAAAACCCTGCCTGATTATTAGAAATATTCTATATTTACTACCTCAAAATAAACGAATAGATAATCGTAGGTATATCATGTGAAAGTTGGATAAAATACACCCATGTTTTTTTGAATTCCTAAAAGTTACATGCCATCAATTCTCCATGGTTCAACAGAGGAGCATGATAAAAGGGTTTGCTCCTGGAGAAACAAATGACATGTATTCAGCCAAAGCAAGATTTGCAAGAACTCTCAAGACAAGAAGGGGTCGTCTCAACCAGTTAGGAAACAACTTCTATTTCTCAGCCACAACAATTTTAGCACACAAAGAGCAGCCGACCTCTTATTGGCCAAACCAGAGAATGGATTGAGCTTTGGGGTAAAATGAGAAAAAAATTTATTCACTGACAAATAGACATAAAGTCACATTTTTCATGACCAGTTACCTCACAGGGAGTACAAACTTGACTACAATGCAGAGAGTTTTATCTTCCAAGTCATCCAACAGTTAAGGAATTATCTAAAGTTAGAACATTGAAAATTTGTTTGCAATTACCCCAACTGATCCTATATAAAAACATTTTCAACACACCATATTTTACATCAACAGCAGTAGAGTTCCAATTACCCGAGTTAATGTGTACCAAGCACACCTTAAATAAGCAAAATACTTAAATGATCCGGATTTGCCTAAATTGTCACTATTTGAGATGATGAAATATCAATCCCCCCTTTTCTTTGTTTGTGTTTCTTTCCACCAAATGCATTCAAAATAATTTTATAATTAAGTGATGAAATCTGTTTCAGTATCATAAAATTATTTTTTCGCTGTAACCAAGTGGATAAGCATTCATTTTTCACAAAAAAAGAAGAGAAAAAAGATACTGGGGGGAAGAAGGTACCGGAGGGGAAAAAAGCTTCAAACAAATAACTTATAACCAAAAAATAATTAATATAACACATGAATGAATACATACATGTAACACAATGAAGCAATAATCCATATGAACCCATACGAACACCTGTATCATAAAGTTTTAATGATATAGTTTCATTTTCAGCATATGGTTTTCCATGATAAATTACCTACAACAAAAAAGTCTTTTAATACTGAACAGAAATAACAAAATTGAATACATTGGATACTTATGGATGAAACAGGATGGAATATTAGCTAAAACAGGGCATGAGTTGCGCCAGAGGAAAGTCAGGTCCGTTTTCGGACCCTTCACAAAATTCCAATTAATCAAAATGGACCCTTTACAAAATTCCCAACTACCAAATCATACATTTTACAGAATTACTTATTAAATAGGCTGGCAAAAAATAATAAATTTTTCTTATCACTATGTTTAAATTTAAATTTTCACAAAATTAATTTGATTTTTCACAAAAATCTTTTTAAAATTCACATAAAACAGACCCTGTTAAAAAATCTGGATCAACTGTTGCAGGGTGAAAAAAGCATGCTTCTAATATTGTTGTGAAGACCCTTGTTTTACCAGAAAAAATACTTTTTTAGCATCATGTTTATATTTTCTATCAAAAAAAATTGTTGTGAGACAGAAAAACTAAACTGTCTAACAGTAGTTGAAAAAGTTAATAAATTAGGGGGTCAAATTTCAAAGCCTGTGCCAACTCTAGTTTTTACAAAATGACCCTTAAAGCACTTGAAGCAATATCAAAAAATAGTTAACAGAAAAATGTCCAAAAAAAAAAGAAATAAAAGGTCCAAAAATGTATAATATCATTATATTGACACCACAAATGATATAAGTGCACAAAAGTGTAGATTTAAATGGTTTGCATTTTGAAGAAAACTGCAGAATGAAAAAATAATGTTGTAGACTTGTTTTTATATAATTAATGGTTGTAGACATATATATATATAAACAACTCTAAGTTTATATTTGTATTTATTTATGGCTGGGCCGTTAGAAATTTTTTCCAGACAATCCTTAGCTCCAGTCCACCTTTGAATGCTATATATTTGACACATGCGGGATATGTTTGTAGAATTTTGCTTGTTTAAATATTTCAATTAATCATAATTTCTCATCAGGATGACAGATTGACCACTGAGTTAGTTATTTCATTTAAAGCATTTGTTAGAGATATTATACAGAAATTTTATCTTTCTGCTCTCCTTCTTCTACAATGAAAATAGAAATAATATTTTCATGCCACCCTATTATTGTTGAATAAATTAGAAATACGAATACTTACTCTCCAGGGTTCACACTGGGGAAAAATACAAGGTGGGATTTTCCTCCTTGCCCAAAATTTTAAGTGGGATTTTTAACGTTTAAGCCCAAAAAAAAATTTTTTTGAGTGGGATTTCAAAAAATATTGCGGGAATCGCGCGATCGCGAGCTCAATTTAATCAAGAGTTCAAAAAGCTAATACAAATCAACAAACTTACGAAACGTTGATTCGAGGCAAAATAATGTGTCACTGCACTTAATAATCTCTTTTTATATAATATTAGACATTGTTACCTTTAAATTGTATTTTATTTTCTTTGACATTGTACTAGACAAAAACTCTGACTGACTTATCATATCATGTATATATATATATATATTGGAAATGGATTAACCAACACCTTAAGATTGGCATTATTTTGCTTTGACATTCATTTGATAGATGAATGTACACTAGACATGTACACTATGCGTGTCAAAGTCAAAATAGAGTCCACCCCATGTCACTAATTCTGGTGAGTGAATTCAACTAAAAATACAGCAGTGAAGCAAGAGATAAAATAAACCATTGAAATGGTGAGGGGAACGTAGGTACAATAGCTGGACTTTCAGTCTTGCAAAGGACCTCACCCCAAACCCATCAGCAGACAGAGCTTTTACAAAAGTATAACAAACAGTCCAAAGTGCATACTGATTATCTTTGGTGCATGACCACTTCCCAATTACTATACGAGTAGATCAACAGGTCATTGTGGCGAAAGTATCAAAGGAAAATTGTCCATTCATACCTGCAAGTTTTAAGTAAATTAGGATAAAGTAAATCTGTTATGATTAGATTTAATATACTTACCTGTTCAGTTCATGATCACTTTGGATTCTGAAATACCCGTAAAGCAAGCAGTTAACTTCTTAGAAAAAGAATCTATTAGGGGGGTGGTGATAATGCGTTGCTAATTACAGAATTTGTGTACTAATATATACAAAAAATATCATACTTGTTTATTGAGATTGTTGATAATGTATTTTTGTAGATATTTAATATAAATCAGACATACTGTGTGTGAAACCCCATTAGCTAAAAAAGAAGGGAATATTGCATCATTATGTAGCTAAACAAGTACTAAAAACATAAAACTCTTTAGGCTAACAAAACTGCCAAAAAAAACATAATTTCAGTTTCACTAATTTCATAGCTTAGATGGCTTTAAAATGCTTAATTCTTCAAACCATTCAATGGGCAGGTACCAAGAATCTTCATTTTTTAGGGGCAATATAGACCCTTGGTACAATGGGCTCCCCAAATGTAAAGCTGAACACTTACGATTAAATAAAGTTTTGATCCTGTAGACCCTGATCACAAAAAAGGGAGAATTGAATTGATTGAAAAAATTTGTTTTTTCTTCTTCCTTCATTTTTTGTTCGTCTTTTGAATGAAAATAATGGTTTGATGGCCTAAGACTGAAAGGTATAGAATAAACTTTGCCCTTGGCCATTAGATGTCTTTTGGCAAAGCAGTTACATCAGTGGATTATCATTGAGGAGATCAGAAGATCAAAATCCATCATTATGCTCTCATGTACCTCCACATTGTGCTTAACATCTACTGATGTGAGCCACAATTCTGGAAAATTAGAGGAATATTAGTCTCTGTGCTAAGAAAACAATAAGCCTTGATTGGTTAATAATAATAATGTTTATATGGTAAAGGTATTCTTCGAAGGGAAATAAAATTAATAATGTACAATTTATTCAAAAGAAAAAAAAAAACCTCAAACAATTTATTATGCACATTATCTAACGTACTTAACATAAATAATGTAAGAAAATTAAAAAAAAAAAAAAAAATAGCATCAAGAGGCTAGTACAAAAGCTAATACGAATATGCTTGGCGGCAACAACCTCATTTATGATGTCTTGTCATTATATTCAGAGTAAATCAGTGGCGTAGCTAGCATAGGTGACACCCGGGGCGGTTATCGATGATGTCACCCTCCACCCAAAAAAAAAAAAAAAAGAAGAAAAGCAAAGAAAGAAGAAAGCCCAGTAAAAAAAAATAACAAAAAATACCATTTGTATCGTGGGAGTTATAATATTTAAAGTATTGGTTGACGGCAATGGTGTGTTTAGCAGTAAAACACCGCTTTGAATATTTTTGTTAGGAAACACTTTGCTCAGTTAAAAATAGAAAAGAAAATGACAGAAAAAAATCTAGTTTGAGGTATTCGTTTCATTATATGGAGCTTTTAAAGATTTATTGTTTCCCCCTTTGTGGCCGGGTGTCACCCCAGGGCGGACCCCCCCCCCCCTCCGTAGCTACACCACTGGAGTAAATGTAATATGTTTGAGTATTTCAAGAAAAAATAACTCACCTGACCAACATAGTCTGAGTAGTACATATCATGGCACATGATTCCCATCCAGCCAAGTAGACAAGTAAGAAACAATCTAATAAGAACAGGTGGCATATTGAAAAAATTTTTAGAACATTGCATGATGACATGAAGAGGAAGCACGATGAAGATGTAAAACACTCTTTTGATTCCAAATTTAACTGTTTTAAATGATAACACCAAAAATTTAATCCAATTCAAGTTATTTGAACTGCAACAAGGTATTTTAACACTGCACTTAGAAGATTCCAATGCATTTGCTACTCTTTCCAAACAACTAATATTTGTATCACTGTCCTCAGGCGTATCTGTTTCATTCACAGAGCCATCTGCAATCTCGTTATTTGAACATGACAATGTTTGGAGAACATACTGTTCCTCCTTTGCAAGATGCAAATTTATCATCATCAAAACAAATTGAAACAAAGATAATATGCCAAAAATAAATTTTTCTTGATAACTAGAATAAGCTTCTTTTTCAGTAACCCAATTAATAGACGTAATTAAGTACCCAACAATGCCACCTGTTGAAAGCATAATTGAGTAGAATGTGAAAGCTGCATTCTGCTCATGCGATGAATGAAAAATATCGGGAATTAGAGCCTTACATGGATTTAAAAGAGCCTGACTAGAAAAGTCTAAAAGTACAACTCCCAAAGCCAAACCAGTATTAGGGGTCATAATGAAGAAACAATAATTGAAGATTTCATTATGCAAAGCAATCAAAACCAATGATAAAATCATCAAAGTGCTGAGAGCAAACATGAATGGACGTCTTCGACCAAAATGACTTTGGCACTTATCACTATAATGTCCTATCAGAGGAACTGTCATTAAGGAAATACATGGCCCAATACCCAATAATATAGTCAGCATGGAATCAGAGAAACCATTCTTTAAAAGCATTGGTGGGATAAAAATAAAGCCTGCACTAGAGCAAAGCTCTACTCCAAATGATAAAAGATTAATGCCAACCATTTTCAGCAATGTTGCAAAGGGAAAACCAAGGAGAAATTTGTGCGTTTTAGTTTCACTGAAACCAACATCACCTTTGCCTAAAGTATCATTAAGTAGCAACATGGTGTCCATTATAAATTATAAAATTCTGATTTCTGTCAACTTCTTCAAAAATTAAAACAGGAACTAGCAGTAGAACACGTCTGTGAAAGAAAAAATGCAAATATAAGTAGGAAAATGAGCAATTTGTATATTAAAAAAAAAACTAAAAAAAAAAAAAAAGTTTTAAAAACAAATAAAAAATCGAAAAATGAAAAAATTACTAAATTTTGTTCAAAGTCCAGTATTTTTTCATATATAATTTTCAATAATTTAATACAACTAAAATCAATTTTTAAAAACTAATAAATAAATTTATGAAATAAAATAAAATAATTTAAGGTAGCATATGTGAAAATAACTTCCAAATTTCAAAATAATTAAAATATTCATAAGATGAACCATCATATGTACAATGCTGGCACGTTTAAAAAAAAAAAAAAGATTTCACTCAAACGTGTTAAAAATTATGAAAATACAATAAGTTCTTTAAAAATTCAAGGAATGGAAAAATATGAAATTTCTTCGAAAAAACAATTTTTTTGTCAGAAAGTGGAAGAAGCTGAACTTTTCTGAAAAAGTAGAGCTTTTTCTTTTCTTTTAAATTTCAAAGGCCCACAAAGCCGAAATTACTCATCCTTGAAAGAATATTGCCCATTGGTGTCCTGTCACAAAGATTGAAATCATGGCATATTATTACAACTTGATATAACGTAGCTTATAGAAATTTTGAAGAACAAAAATGAAAGAAAACTCCCTCAAAAAAAAAAAAAAAAATCTGGCATTATGGCTTCAGAGCTTGGTATTTTACTATTTGCTTGTGCTATTTATTATCACTATTGGTTGTTTACCAAGGGTCTGTTTAGGAAACATTTAGGTCTCTTAACACAGCTTTCACAAAATATTTCATTGCAAAAACAGACTTTCCCAAAGTATTTTATTTAAAAAATGGATCTTTAACAATATTTTTAACTTTTAAAATAGATTTTTCACAAAATTCATCCTTTGTAAAACAAACTTTTCACCCTCCAAATTATATTTTTGCAACACTTGCTAAGCTAAAGGGTTCTAAGGGAGCAATATCTGTTTTACTGGTACCGTACCTTCCGTCAAAAAACATTTCAATTATTTTTTTTAATCATCTTGGAAGAGACATATTTCAATACTGTTTATAATTCAGTGCTAAGTAGCTTATCTAATTTTATTTACACTTTTTTAAGGTTATAACTTCTTCAAAAACAAATATAAAATTTCTTAATTTTGTAAATTTAGAAATAATAGTTTCTGCAGTATTCTCAAAAACTATTATTTCTAAATTTACAAGCAATCATATCAGGGTTCGAAAAATTTTAAAAGTTTTACTTGTCCTCCCGGGCATGTTTGTCTAAAATATTACATGCCTGAACCAAATTTCTACATGCCCAGAAGTTGCTTTATTGCATAATAATAAAAACATTTGAATTTGTCATATAGCATTAATCAGACAAAAAAATTGACAGCTTTATATCTGAATTGAGAATTATTTTAACATTAATCTAAATCATTAAAAAATTACATTACAAATAAATATTACATAATAAGTCATCGAAATAATAAAGTTTTAGAAAGAAATATTTGATTAAAAAAATTACATGCTCTGCCGGGCATTTGTAAGGGTAGAAGATTAATGCCCAATCAGAATTTTTACATGCCCCGGACATGTCGGGCAATATAATTTTTGAGCCCTGGTTCATATTACTGTTAATATGGTATATTTTTTTCTTATCTTTTCAATTTCAACTCTTAAATTTTAATCCTATAAATACAATGTGTCATTAAGTTTTAAAATTGCATATTTTCAAACAAAAACTAAAACCCTTCTAAAAGAACCAATATTGATACGAATTTCAGATCACAAAATTATGAGTATTTTCAATTTTATATAAACAGAACCCTTTTTGAAAGGTCTGAGATATACCCAAGTATACATGATTTACCTCTCCTCTTACTAGAATTGCTATTATGATCTCTAATCAACAGTTCCAGCAACATTGTTCTGTGTCATACTTTTAATATTTGTTTACATTAATTTTTATTACATTTTTTTCAAAGCTCTTTTTAGCAGTACCTTTTCGATTTCGAATTAGTCATTGAAACTTCACTTCATCAGGTTGGATTTAGTTTTCAATTTTTATCCCACTGATTTTCTCTCAACATATATTTATACATACACACCTAATACCCACTCAGCTGCTCCTAAATTAATTTGAACGAAGAGTTAACAAACAAAAATTCTGAATTTAAACTTCATTGACAGTGGCAAACACATGAAATTCAAGATGTATGGTTAGACTTATTAGAGATATTAGTATTATTAATTTAATTTTTTTAATCAGAATAGTTTAAATTATTTCACAAATATATATCTTTAAAAGTACTCCACATGTACTTCTCAGTACAATAAAATAAAAAGAGCAAAATAAATTTTATTTCTTACCAGGAATTACTGAAGATATCAAAGCCGGTCAAAACATCACCGGGAAATTTATTTATCATTTTTTAAAAAGGTAAAAAGCAGATCGGAAGCATTATTACTTTAAAGCATGCAGAAACAGAAACGCAACAGAAGAAATGCATCTCAAACAAAATCACAATGACAGCTCATCTAATACCAGTTACTACTCTTCATTGCTCTCTGTCTCACGCCAAAATTATAGTATAAAAAAGATAAATAAATAACATCGACATGTGGGGCTTAACACAAGGAGAACGGAACAACTGGTGATGCAACCTTCGACCAATTTTTATCGAAGACACAGGAGGAAGAAAAATAAAATACATCTGAGTCACGCCTACTCTACCAAATGAGGAAATAAAAATTACATACATATTATTCTGTTATATTTTATATTAAAGAAAACATATATTCCCTTGTTAGGTCCCCAAATCCAAACACAATTTGAGAGCACAAGAAAAAATTTTTGGGGACCATAGAAACCAATAGACCCTACTCAAATGACGTCACTGTTGGTGTATGAGACACGCAGCAGACGAAGTTTGGATTCTCTCTCGTCATCAATGCACGATGTATTTTTTACTTCGAGCTCCCCCCCCCCCTTTTTTTGAGTACAAAAGACGTATTTTCAAAATTTTTCTCTTAAAAATATTCAAAACAAAAACAATACTATTTTTATTTAAGTCTAAATTCATCTTTTTATCCAGATTTCTCCTTTTGCTCGCCACGTCAAAAAATCGATGAAAATTCGTATTTTTCCCTTTTATGCTCTTCTCATCGCTCAAAGTCAAACACCAATTACACATAATCTATGATTTAATTCTGTTTGTTAACAATTTAAAACTATTTTCTCTATTGTTTTGAATGTAATAAACCGAAGAATTTCACCCACAAGTGGAATAGAAATGATAGGTTTTATGCTAATAAGCCGTTTGGCATTATTTTACAAATTATTTAATTCAAATGAAAGAACTACTATTGCTTAGTGAACTTTTACCTTGCTCAAAACTGTTTTATAAAGATATTTTAAAAGTTATAAAAGTTAATATTTTTACTTTGTGGGGTTTTTACATACCTATTTGAAAAAGATCTATTAAAATTTACAGGGGTGATTGCGACACAAAGTAAAAAACCCTGAAAATTTTTTTATGCAAATAGTCCATATCACTTTTTCTGCATCATAAATTATACGACACCTTTTATACACATATCGTTACAACGGCATGTTTAAAATAACTTTTGAAATTAAAATTTATATTTTACTTACTTTCGAAAACTTTCAAAACAATTTCCTGAACCTTGAATTTTTTTCATAGGAACTGTATTTTCTGGCATATAAGATGAATGTAATTTATCTAGTTGAAACTTATGAAAACTACTTGATTCAGACAAAAATAGAAAAAAGTACTTATTTGAATAGGGGTCGCAATGGAAAATGTATAAAACTCAGGGCAACAGGAAAATGTACAAAAAAGGCATACTATATTTGAATAAAATGTGTGGATTATTAAAAGAAATAATACAATTTCCTCCAAAAAATCATCAAAATGATAGGGAAAACATTATCAAAATAATTTATTGTGTTTAATTTACTCCTTTTGCATATACCAGTTTATTATTTATTGCTTCCATTTTGGCTTTAGCTGTTTCAATACTTTGCATGATTTTTCGTTTTAATCATGTTGCAGACCTTTGCTTCATTCATCTATTATCACCTAACTATGCAAAAACAATGCAGAAAACGCCGACTTTCAGATTCGCAAATTTTGTGTAGTTGATCGAGTTGAAATTAGAACTTGTTTAAAAAAACTAAATGAAATAAGACTGAAAGAAATTAAAACCCAAAAGCTTTTTTTTATTGATTCAGAATAAAAGCAACAATTAACAGTCTAACAGCAAACACGAACCCTTTACGAAAGTCGCGATCGCAAAAATGAAACTCCACATCATAGCTACACATTTCCAATTGTAATTACCAATTCATTCCCCTTCTTTTAAAAACATTTATGTCAAAAAAATTCGCGGCAAAACGTTCCCGATTTTTCTTTAAAAGGTCGATTTACACGCGGGTTTCTATTTATTTGTCTGATAGTTGGGGATCTGCTTACACGTGAATCGAATTACATGCAAGTATATACGGTAAGATATTGATAAAAATAAAAAAGAATTTTATTTGCTTACTTCATAATTAAATTTAAAAAATAGTTAATTTAAAAATAGTTAAAGATTGCGCAAAGAAAAGGAAGCATTAGTTTTCTTCCTTGCACGTGGAAATTAGGCCTACGATATTTTAAAGAATTGCATAAATAAATTAAGAAATATGTATTGCTGCAATTTAAAGCAAAAAAAAAAAAAAAAGAGGGCGGAAAATTTGGGGTCAAGAAGTAAAATAAATTTTCCGGAACTTCGGCAAAAAAATTCCGGAAATTTCTGAAACTCTACCACCCCTGATAATGAATAGAAATTTCCCATGACTATATATTTTTTGCCAAATTTTTGCAGTGATATACTTTTTCTATTTAGAGTTATTATTTTTTTCATTTATTTGTCAAATATATGCAACTTTTAAATTAAAAGTTGAGAAAATAACTTGAAGTCAAGCGCTGATTTCAGGAAAAGGACGTCAAACTGCGTTATTATGCAAAAAAAAAAAAAAAAAAAAAAAAAAAAAAAAAAAAAAAAAAAAAAAAAATGAAGTTCGGAAAATGAGTTCAACGTTTGCGATGATTACGGAAAAATAACTAAATAAAAAAAAAACTCCAATTTTTTTTTATCGTTCTTTTAAAAATAAAAATAAAGTCCGGAAAAAAAATTACCGCTTTTGGCGATGTTTACATCGGGAATGTAAACATCGCCAACCCCGTGGTTTGGCGCCGAAAAAAAATTCCAAAATGGCGCCAACGCTCATCGACGTATTTTTGTTTCTATCCGCTAAATTTTTTAATTTTGAAGACTGAAAACTCCGATTTTTAAAACACAGAAGGAGGATATAAAAAACCCGGATTTCCGGGGTACACCCGGCATACAATCACCCCTGAATTTAATACACTTAACTGGAATATATTTTTATTTTCAAAAACCCCAATAACTTATTCTATCTAAATATTCATGATATATTCTAGGCTTTTCATATTTCTCTCTTACATATTCACAATAAATCAGTCTATACAAATAAAGCCTGACTTCCACTTTGTTAATAATAACAAAATAAATTTCTCATATTCTCCAACATAATTAACTATTGCCAGCTTTTATGTGCAAACGCAAAATATAAAATAAAATATTACAACTTTAAAATCTGTTTTTGCTCAGTCAAGCCTAAAACAAGGTTTTAAAAAAGTAGTTTTTTTCTAAATTATTTTCATTTATTAAAACTACTAATGTATTCTTTTGCAATAATTATAATACAATTTTAAATGTTTAAAATCTAATTTCTTTATTTTTAATATTTCTACTGCAGCAGAACTATTTGGCTGAATAGTCCATCAATATTCGGCCAGACCGAATTTGTACCCAGTATTTGGGCAAGATAAATATTCGGCTAGGTGATGAAATGACTATTCTGCCAGGCCGAATATTCGTTACATCCCTAATGTACATGCACACATAAAAAAATAGCATGCAAAACATCACAAATACTATCGCAATCATTCACTCATACATCACGTGTGCATGACGCTCATGAGTGACTGTTCAGACCATAAGTAGTAATTGTGTAATTGTACTGATGGTTTCTAAAAGAATATTGGGGTTTTAACACTTTGTAGTATTTATCACGTAAAACTTAAAATCATAATTACAGCATGAAATGAAAGAGCAACTCAAACAGGTTTGTTTGTACGTGCGCGCATGCGCTAGAAATGTTGGCCGTTAATAAGAAAGAGGGAATTGAATCTATTCAACAACAATTGACATTTATTTTTAACAGAGACATGGCTAAAAACAACAGTTAAAGATCAACGTGAAAATAAATATTAAAAGAACATAACTGACATAACAATTGTAAACGAGCAAGTGCTCTCTAGAGCCACGTAAGAAAAGGATCTACCCTGGCGAATTCATGGATGCGGCTTTTATGTTGGCAAAAAAGAACTCCTACACATGTGCCGTAACGGCACATGCTCCGAGCATTATTTCACATCTCGGACTTCCGAGCGAGCACATTATGCAAATTATTATTAAGTGAAAGAAGAAAATCTTTCTTCAAAATAATGTATAGTTAAATGATAAGAAATTCATTAAATAAATAGACATTTATGGCTATCAAGAAAACCTCTGTGCATGCGCTAAAAAGCGCTTTTCACAAAAATAATAAGAAAAATGGCAACTACTGAACAGAACCTCTTTTTGTGTTCTGCAGTTTGCAAAGACCGAATCTGAAGTTACTGTGGAACGTGCATTACGGATTAAGTTCAGATATGATCCCCCAAGCCGTAATAATATCTGTAGATTGTATCATCTGTTTACAAATGCCGATTAGATGAAGATCACTGTACTCGAACACTGTATTGGCCGCAAAGGGCTCAGCTTGTTTCTCATGGTCTCCATGCTCACCAGATCTTATGCCATGTGATTTTGACCTGTGGGGGGTTCATAAAGGATATGAACCCCCCCACTAGTATGTGCCTCCACTACCAGCTGACCTACCTGCCCTAAGAAACAGGATTGAAGCAACAATTACACCACAAACACTGAATAACGTTTGGGAAAAACTGGACTATCGACTCTTGATGTGTGCCGTGTGACGAAAAGTGCTCACATTAAACAATTGTAAGCTTGTACGTAAAATTTTGAGTTGCTCTTTCATTTCATGTATTAATTATAATTTTACGTTTTACTTTATAAATACTACAAAGTGTTAAAACCCCAATATTCATTTCGAAACACCCTGTATAATAAACTTCATGCAAAATGCAACATCTATTACTAACCTAGTTCTTTTAGTATCTTTGAAAAATTGATTGAATTATTTATTTGGATTTATTCAATCATAAATATTCAACTTCAATGTTACTAAAATTACAAAACATTTTAAAAGCAAATTATTACTATCACTATACTGACCATTTCAGGTCACATACGTTTTTGAGTTTATTTGCTTTTCTCAATGGATATGCCTCAAACTCTCGTCCTTTGCGAATTAATTTTGTTGGCCCAAATATATAAAAAGGTTAAAGACTCCTTAACTTAAAGCAATCTATAAACACAACGTCAAAACTTAAGTATAAAATAAAATAAAATGAACAATTTACAGAATAACTGAACATTCATTAACATAAAATAATTTTCATTAAGGTCAAAATTACCTCAAATGTGATTCCAACATTATTGACATAATACTGGGCTAAGACTTTCCTACATTAATATGCTTTTGAAAAAAAGTACATTCTTAAATAGTAAGAATGATTTATAACATAGTACTGTACTAATTAAACAACTTTTCTCCTCCAACCTCTTTACCTGTTAGCACTAGGCCATAGGGATGCCCTGCCCCGGGCGCGAGGTAGCGGGGTCCACGGATCTTACATGCACATATCCCCAAATGTACATGGTGGTCTTCAGTGGGTATCGAACACGCGATCTTCCGGGTAGAAGTCCGACATCCTAACCACTAGGCTACCACGGCCCTTAATTAAACAACTGGTCAAAGGAAAGTGTTCATTATTTCTACTAATGATTGAGAATTTATTGGCTGATTGTATGAAGAAAAGAAAAAAAAAGTTGTACACCATATAATTTTATTTTATCAAAAATGTTTTAATTTTGTACCAGATTTTATAAATTACAAGAATTACACAAGCATTTTCAAAACATTTTTTGTAATTAACAAATAAATTAAGATCTGACAAAAATTTAGCTTATGACTAGCTTAAAAAAACTTTTATTACATTAAATTAATTATATGTTTTGTAGATACCAAAGACAACCATTGACATTGCATATCATAAACAGATTGCACCTATGTCTTTTACTTCAGACATCATAGAATCTAATTGCATTAAATAATGCAATTAGGAGCAGAGTCACAAAGTTTACAAAACAGCCTTAATCAACTTGAAATGCTATTCTTAAAAGTTAGAAGACCAAAGGTAATATTTTAGTCGCATGGAATTGCACAAAAAATTAATCTTATAGATTGAAAGAACAATTAATGAATTTCAAATCAACTAAAAGCAGACAAAATAAAATTAGGTTTCAGTATATTATAAACAGTAATAATATAGTAAAAAAAGTAAAATCTATGTTAAAAAGTTATATATCGTACCTGAAGTCAATACAGAAAGACTACATTTGTTCCTGTTCTTATCAATTAAGATATTTTATTGTTTAGTAATAAATTAGCCATTTCCTTGATTGCTTGGAATTTAAGGGTGTTTGTCACTTAGCCTATTCTAGGAAAGGGTACAATAATCCTCGTGGAATCTAGCCGAGTCTGCTTTCCACAGAGAAATCAGAGATGCCAACCAGCAGAGATGAAAAGTTTTTAGTAGCAAACAAGGCAATTGTCCATATTTTTTTACTTTTGTGAGTTGTCGTCAAGTAGAGAGGTTAGTTTTTTGCTCTTAACATAAATTCAGGTTTCGAACATAAGATTTCTCACTGGTAAAAGTTGGTAATGTTACAGAGTGGTATATAATTCATTAAAATAAAAGATGGATAAGGAAGTCAATGCATTTAAATTAATTGGGATTAATTGTAATGCCATGAAATATACAATAGTATTAAACACACTTGAAAGTGACTCACTTGAAATTCAAACTGTTGATGTGTTTTTTAGGGTGAGCGACAAAAAGTATTTGCAACAAAATCTGGTGGGGCTACTTTTTTCCTGGCACACCCTATATATTCTTTATACACAAACATAAAAACAAAGCATTACAAACTGCAAGGAAAGTTGCTTAATCTTTTCTTTATGGCAAACACTTGAGGAACAAAACAAACTGTTAGGATATATTTATCCTATTATGTAATAACTATTGTAAGGATTCCAGCTGTGTAATTTTATGAAACAAAATCTATATTAACATAGCTATTATACTAAGGATGAAATATTAATGGAGACTCTACTTAAATGGTTAACATGTTGGCAAAAATAAAATCTTTACTGGTACAACAGTTGCACCAGTGCTGAAGGGAGAAGGTTAAATATGAATGTCTTTTTTCACTAAACAAAATTTTAGTTAAAAGTCCAGTTAATACAAAATGCATTCTGAATCACACAGTAATTTCTAGTTGTAACAATCATTTGATTGTTATTTTTTTCTTATTTCAAAACAAGTTTAACATAATTCTCATACATGCATTTGTTTCATCAGTGATTAAAGATCAGATTCTGAATTATGATTTTTAGAAAAACGAAAGGTAAAAACTGTAGCAAATTTGGTACTTTACAGTCTGTATTAAACTGCAAATTGTGGTTATTTTCCAATGTGGTGATGCACAATCTCTACTGGTTGGCATCTCTGGAAAAGGAATTTAGAAATTCTTCTAGGGATGTAATCCTACCCTTCAACATAAAACAACACTTAAAGGGAGCGAAAGAGAAATCGGTGTTCCTCAGATTTAGGAGAAATTAATACTGAGCCAACAGTCAGGAATTAAAGAGCATAGATGTATGAGAGGCAGTCTTTCAAAGAAATTCCACTCTATATACACATATAAACATGCATGAATAAGTCATTAATAAAGCTATTGAAAACTGTATTAACATCTATTGTTCTTAATCCTTTAAAAGATTTTCCACTTATTTTTACACAATTAAAAAATATCTTTACATTCTTCAAAACAAAATTTTTTTATGGGAAAAATTGTTGCTAGAAAGACAAGCAGGACACTTTTCATATGTTTTGCAATTCTATATGGATGCAAGAGGCAACAGTAAAAGATTTGCATTGCGAAATATTCTCACTTCAAAAGACGGCTCTTTGTATTTGGGAGAAAGAAAAAAGTTATTGGCTTGGGCTTATATCATGCCCACAAAGAGCTTTAAATTTGCAAAACAAAACTGCATTTTAAATTACTATTATTTTCCTATTAAATTAAAAACTTTATGAACTAATTATTAAAAAAAGTTAGAGAAATAAGATTCAGAAGCTTAAATGTACAGAACGATTATGAAGAAGTATTGCAAAGAAAAAAATGACTTCCTTGTTTTTAGTAACTTTTGGACAAAATATAGATTGTGAGTATCATGCCGGCTCCAGACTCTCGCGGAGGGCCCTGTAGCTGGGGAATGGTAATGGGGGAGGAAAAAGACGAGGATTGAAGGCATCCATACTCTCGCGGAACTTATGGCAACGAGGCAGTAGTAGAAGAATCGGCGCACCGCCATTTTGGTTCACTCTGGACCACATTGCTCAGATAAAAATGAATACATTTATATATTTTGGTTAAAATTTTAGTTTAGAAGCAAGGATGTCCTTATTTTGGTTCAGTTTTCTTTTAATTTATAGAATTTATTTGATAAAAGTTCGCATTTTATTTTTAAAATACGAGTTTTGATTTTTATTATTTTGAATAGCACTATTTGTTTTCTCATTCTCAACCTTTGTTTTTTGTGTGCGTAATGTTCATATTTCTGCTCAACTGGCTACTGTATGTCAGCTTAAAAAAAAGAAAATGAAAGAGGGAGAATTGCAATTTTTTTACTGATTTGAGTAGAAAAATAAAAACAACTAAGAGGGAAATTACAGAAAATCAAAACGCCAGTTTGAAGTATTTAACGAATATTTATAACGAATTCCTTATTAGAGTGAAGCATAAAAGATTTCAATGTTAATTCCTTGCATATGCTTTTTTTTATCTTTCACTATACATTCCTTTTACTTTTTTTTCTTTTTCTATTAAAACAATCTAGAAACTTTTTAAACAACACTTTTAATAATTCTGATGTTAAAACATGACTAGAGACTAGTTACCAACAGTTCGAGCACTAAAAACAAGAAGCTCAAGCTTTATGATTTCTTGCAAACAAAGAAGGATGAAACTCATTTATTATAAAAACCAGTTGTGATTCCTTAATAGGAGTTCTGTAAGAGCACAAAGGAATAATAAACTTTCAAAAATAATTCTTTATGTATTTCATTACTTTATTTTTCAAGATTTTGCATATTTTCAACATTTTGACCTTTTGATACTTCTGATCGTTCCCAAGGTAATTTATCTTTTTAGAGGAAATATTTGTAGATATTCAGAGTCAAGATTTTGCTGTTTATACTAGTTGACCATTTTATAGAAGCACATTAAATGAGTTTAATGAGTTACTGTAAAGGGAAACATAAATTGCATTATTTTAGTTTATTTCAACTAAAAATTAAGCATGCTTAAAACAAAATCAAGTTTTCTGTTCCATAGTATGATCACCAACTGAAACTCTGAGCTTTGAACTTTTCTTTCTATAAATGGGGGTCAATTGAAAAGTAACTGTTCTAAAGGGATAGCCAAAATATTAACTTTGAAATTAAAAATAGCAATAAAAACTGCATACAAAGTTTTTTGTGGGTTACAAGGAAATCCTTTTCAATGCAAAAGATGTAAGCTTCTAGATGAAAACACATCCAACACAATGGCTTTCAAATTGTCTAGCATATCTTTATTTATTTACTTTTTCTTGGTCTAATATTTTAATAATGATAAATATCACCAAGTTCAATGAAAGTTACGCCAAATTTTGTCCAAGAACTCATTTCTTTTGCACTGAAAAAGTGTTCCCTGCAACCCCGAAACGCATGTATGCAAATTTTTTAATTATCATTTGTGCTTCAAACGTAGAATTATTTTAGTTATTATTTTACCAAAATGGAAACTTTTTACTACTTTGAAATAGATAATAGGTACTAAAGATATTTTCAAAAATAAATTCAAATCATCTCTGCAACCTTTGATTCCATAGAATCCCTAAATAAATCAAAAAGGGAATTTTACATCAAAGAAACTTCTTTTGCATATCTTGTTCCGAATAGTTAATCAAAAAATTTCTGAGGTTTTTTTAAGCATTCTTTTTTTTTTTTTTTGCTAAAATGATTACAGAATCAAAAAAATTTCTGATGCATAATGACAAATACTAGAAAAGACTTATGCTTCCTTAGCTAAAATAATTTGCTTCCATTATTTTCATAATACATAATTTAATTGAGATAATAATTGGTGTTAGTAATAATCTTTATGTTAAATATCGCCGATCAACGATGCTGTGTTTATTGCAAAACCATGTGAATATGTTTTGAATGAGTAAGGAAACAAAATGGCGGATGCATTTAGTCCTTCTATATGCAGTGTTTCCCCTTTCTTATCTACCCCGAAATCTCCGACTTGCATAACAGATTACTGCTCTTTTAGCGAAACTGGAGGGAGGGAGGAGACCCCCTTCGCGGGAGCCCCAAGGTGATGCGAGTGACCCATCCAGACTCTCTTTCTCAGGCTAATCCGCCATTCCCGTCGAGAGTGTGAAGCCGCAATCACAATTGTAAACAAATAGTTCTAAAAATAAAAATAATTACATCAAAAAAGTTTATAATGGAAAATAATGCATTTTAAACAGTAAAACACTCAAAATCATAATATAGAGCCCCTATATATATTATTTACAGGCTGAATAGCTGAATATTTGGTTTTGGATCAAATTCATTGCAACTCCAATTTTAACTAGAAAACCTCATAAGAATACTGTTATGTGTTTAGTTACTGGTCAAAAATTCAAAATTTCAGAATGCATAGGGTAAATTAATTTTAGTACACAAATGAGATTTCCTACATTTTCATACTCATAAAAGTAACTTTAACTTTGTATAGCAGCAACAGGTAAGAAAACTTATGTTATTATAGCTCAAATTGCAAAAGCATCGCAGTCACTTACTTCGCTCCTTTTGTTAATGCATAAAGGTGTGAGTTACAGGTTCTAAAGTCACTTGAGCTTTTATATTTTGAAGTCCAAAAAGGTATTCAATAATAAAAAGGTTCCTTGTAAGGCTGAAACATGTATCTGCAATATTTTTGAAATTTGAAATAATAATGTTGTAGATTTTATACACCTTATTTCATTAGGATTCCTCATAATACAGCTAAATTCAAACTATATATGTGTATCAGTTATGAATGATATTAAATTACACATTGATAACCTAAAACTGACTTAGTTTTGAATTCTAAAACAATCTTTTTATAACTTTAAAAAGTTTAAATCTTTGAAGTTTATATGTTTCAAAATAACTGCTTATTTTATTGCACATTATGAGAAGCCTTTCATCAAAGTACTACATAATGAATTATTTCCCAGCTAATTTTAAAAGAGAAAAATAATGTCAAAAATAACTTAAAACTTTGTAACACATAATTTGTACTTTTAAAAATTAGAAATAATTGTGCAAGTAACAAATAAATGTTTTATAAAAACATTTAGTCTGTTTCAGTACAAGAATTTTTATTAAAGCAAGCAATAGCCTGGGGGGGGGGGGGGGGAGAATAATAAGAAACACACTTAACATTTAATAGTTATAAATTTGATAATATTTTTTCAGAGAGGTAATGAAGTCAAAATAATATACATGAAAGAAAAACTTAATAAGAACAATATTGAAAATCAAACCAGAACAAAAGTGTAATTTTTGAATGGAAGAATAGAATTATCTCAAAATTTACAGTTCAGAACTAAAGTAACAATAAGACACTAAAATAAGTAACAATAAGAAACCTAAATCAACTGCCGTTCAATAACTTAATCTCCTTTGGAAGTAATTTACAGTTGAACTTAATTGGGAGAATGTTCAGAAACATACTTTAATTAAATGATATTTTCTACTTGAAAAAACAAATTAAATTTTTATAATAAAGAAGATAAGTTAGAATGTTGTAAAATTTAACTTATGGTCAAATAATGTTTGAACATTTATGAAGTTAAAAGAATTGAAAAACAAATTCATTGGTGTACTAGAATTTGATGCACATCAAACTGCTAATGATATTTAAGCTAAAATGCATTACATCAGAAAGCATTTTAGCTGGTACTTAATCACAAATTACCTGATCTAAGATCATGGAAAGCTACACACTCATTTATATTTAAGGAAGTAATGAATGGAATGATCACAATAGTTAAAAATCTAATGCATAAAATATAGCAATGGGAAAAATGAATGAATGATTAAAAAGGAAAGCATAAAATATTTTTCACATGGCAGTACTAAGAGCAGTAAGACTAATAAATTTTATTTCAAGCATTATTTATCGGATCTAAAAAAATATTCAGTTGAATTTTTCATATTATGGTAGCAAATTTGTATTAAATTGTATAAAATTAGGTTTGCAAGACATGCAATTTTGAATATGAATGTCTTGAGTTTAACACATTTAAATAGACACAATAATAATTACTTTGACAGTTCGAAGAAACCAGTAGAGACAAAACAATTTTTCTATAAATACCACAAACAGTTAACTACTAGCAGGTAATGATTCCCACTTTTTACGTCTCTAAACATAAAAAAGATTAACTTGCATAACATTAATATAATTCTAATGATTGAAATATTAACACCTCATAATCAGAATTAACTTTTTTTGTCAAAAAGAGCACAATGCATTTCATAATGTTTTAACAACACACTGTAAAAATCTGTATATTACATTTAAAATAAGAAAACAGAAATTAAAACCACATAAGTTTACATAAAAGTACAATGTAAAACATATAAATAACAAGGAATCATTATGCAACTAAAAAAAAAAAAAATGCGTAAAGTTTTTTAAAAGTAATAAATTAACTTAGAAAGCAGGCTGAAATAAAGCTGTCTAAAGCTAAAATTTTTAATATTTAAACAATATATATATGTATATAATTTGAAAGAGGAAAAGCAAAGCTATGTAACTCTGACCAACAGCATTAAATACAGCAAGATTAATTCTTAATAAAGGGGCAGAATTTTTGTAGCTATAAATATACATCGATAAAAATGCTGCCACAAACAATATTAATTCACATAACGTAATGCATTAAAAACTAAAAATAAAAATTCCTTAAAATTAAAAATGCATATCTTAACTATGCTTTAATAAGCTGCATAATTTTGGGGAAAATTTAATGATACAAGATGAAAATATGATATTTACAAGCCTTAACAAGTAGTAATTTCATATACAATTAAAAATATATTTTATATCATAAAAAAATCATTCAAAAAGTTTTAACATACAACATAATATCTACATAGATATGTGTATATGTATATATATATATATTTAAATGGAATGTCGAAATATAAAAATTTAGAAATATTATCACAAAAATGCAATGAAGTCAAATGCAACAAGTTTTCGAATACCTGAAATTTAAAAAAAAAGAACCTCATGCAACTAAAACCTAAACATTGAACAATGATTTTTAATATAAACCATTTATGTAGATCTTGCCATACTAATCACAAACACTGTTATTCGATTCCAGCTCTATACTTCACATGGCAGATATGTAGGTTTTTGGTTCTGGTTCTAAAATACATTAATAAATGAATAAAAACTATAGTAAGAACATGAGAGTAGAAAATAAAAAGCTTAAAAACAAATTCATATAAGTGCATTTAAAGAATAGCATGAAACATATCAATCTTTTACGATTTTAAAGTGAGAAAACCATTATTTTTAGCTTTTTGTTACGTTTCTTTAAAATTTACAAACACAACTAAATTTCATTACATTTTCTATGATATATTGTCCAGATTACATAGTTCCTGAAGATAAGTTAGAGAATAATTCTGTTAAATGAATAAACTGTAATACCCTACTCAGTGAATACATTTTTGAAAATAATAAAAAACTTCCCCCTAGTTTACATATGAGAAATACCTCATGTATACTCAAAATAATTTGAAAGAAACTGATAGAAATAATGTATTTTCTGCTGTTAAACAATTGATAAAAGTATTTTTAAATATATCAATTTCGATGTTAACACATTGACCGCCAACTACGAAATAAATCGTAGCAGGTGAACTTTGTTGAGAGACCAAATTAAAAATTATTTCATAATTGCTAACTTATTTTCAATTTTTAATACCTTTATAGACAGTTTAAATTTTTACGCAATAAGATGCTTTGAAGAAAGTGATGTAATTAAATTAAACTATCATCTGGAGACCCTGAAACTGGGAAAGTCGCTGGAAGTTAGCGTGTCGGCAGTCAACGTGTTAACAATATAATATACAGCGTGTTTACGATTTAAATCTGTCATACTAATGATTTTGTTTTAAATCATAGATTGAATACAGTTGAATCAAATACAGTTGAACTTTCTTAATATGAATACGGTTAATACGAAATCACAGCTAAAACACACAATTTGTTCATTAAGTTTGGTTTACTATTTAATTACACTAAATATCTCACGCATATTACGAAGGCTAAATACAAATTTCGGTTAAGACGAACAAAATTTCTGACCTATTCACGAAAAATTTTCTCGATTGTATATAGTTAATTTTTTAAATAGAAATTATTGGTTATTTTGAGTTGTAAACTACCAAGTATGTATTTCAAATCATACATTGAATCTTTCTGGGTAGAGAATAAAGCTCATGCAGAAGATGATGCTTTGTAAGAAAACTGGGAAAGAGGACTAAGTGATGATGGTGATGATCATGATGCTGAAAATTCAACTGGAACAGTTCAGTCAACTGATAACAAGCCTATAACTTATAGTAAAGCTGAAGAAGCTTTAGGTACTTTAATGAACTTTTATGAGATGCATCCGGAAAATAATATACAAATGGTACTAGGCATTTTGTGCCGAGATATGCATATGATAAAACTTAATGTACCTAAAAAACAACTAACCATTAAGGAATTTTTTAAAAATTGTTAAATTTTAAAAGGTAAGTTCACTTTTTCTCAATGTACTAGTAAGATTTTAAAGTGTATATTAGTAAAAATAAATCATTTGTTTTCACTATTTATTTTACTTTTTATGATAAATAGTAGTAATTATTTTTTGCACAATTAAACAATGTATTTCTAATACTTTTTTTTTACAGTTTTACATATTCACGGTTATTACAAATGACGGCTACTACGAACGAAGTCGCGAATTTTTGTCATTTGGTATTAAGCGAGTTTAACTGTATTTCAACAAAAATTAAAAGAGAAAAAAATGTTAAAGAATTAATAAGTAATTCAAATATTCCCCAAAAATTTATATAAAAATTATCCAGTTTTTAGACAGGTTGTTGAAGAAGAAAAAAAATAATAGAGCAAACATGCATCACTGCAACAAAAATACATCACTGAAATTTGAAATGCATCACTGAAACAGAATATGAAGGATCTACTTCATGGTTTAAAACCAATATTGGTTGCTTTAGATAAATTAAAGGGAGATAATTGTAAAATCCCTCTTAAATTAAAAACATGCATTTTAATTGAGAATTTATCCCCCATAAAATAACATATTTAAAAATTAGTTAGTAAAAAATTGAGTAATATTATTAACATAATAAAAACTTAAACAAAATCTATTTGGAAAAGCAAATTAAAGAAAGAACAACGTGAAATGTTTTTACCAAATTCTATTTAAAAACTAAATTGAAACTAAAATTTAAAGCATTTACTTTGAACTAAATAATATTTTATGTAATAACATTAAAAAACAATTAATTCCTTATTCCCTTGTGGGGGTCAATCTATAGACTGGTAGATGGACACACCAACCCACTATGATTTCTACTGCATTGTCGAGGCCCCAAAATTTAGAGAGGTCAGAAGGGAGCAATTGCCCCCCCCCCCCGACCCCTCATGTATTTATACATGATTATGCCTTTTGTTGTTTTTATAATGCAATATACATGAGATTTATACACTTTGCTGCCTCCCCCTCAGGAGAAAAAGGAGAAACAAGCCTGCCCCCCCCCCCATTTGACTTTTGAAAGATTTTATCACCAAAGACATACCACATGACTCCCTTATATCAGTAGTAAATTGACATATGAAAGTTCAAATGAAAAATAAAAATAACAAATGTGTTTTTTTTAAAATTTAGTTCTGTTAGAAATAGTAATTCATGAAGTTTGCTCTTTCCTCACAAATCAATTCAAGGAAGGATTTTCTACCAATTATTTTTCTCTGAATATCTGTTAGGAATTGAAAAAAATTTTGGGACAATTTAAAAAACAATTAAAGAATTTCTAGACCAAAACACACACACACACACACACAAATGCTTTGAGTTGCAACGAAACTACTTTTGTACCAACATTCCATAAGCAACAAGTCCATAAATGTGATATATTAATCTGGGGATATCACCCACACACACAGCATCTTATAAAAGCAAAGATTATGTTTTGCACCAATCATTACAAAAAAAAAAAAAAAATCTTACATCTCCCTGTGACGAAGGATGAACAACATGTTTAGACAAAACAATGGTGGTGGTTTTCTTTTTCTTCATTGCACAAGGTGAATTTGTAAACACTTGAGGAGTTGGAGAAACTAATCGCTCAGCAGCACGAACAATGTCTAACACTTTTTCATCAACTGATTTCTCTTCCAATAATGCAACATCCTGCGAGGACTGTAGTAGAACAACTAATTTAAGCAACATATTTGCATAGATATTCAGAATAATATATTTTATAAATATCCCAATAGTGATAAAAACAAAACAAAACAATTGATTAAATCACAGCCCCCTTAACTAGATGCCTTCCGAAATGGAGCGAAACCCATTACCCCACCGGCAACGATTTTCTCTCACTGACAACGAAAACTCCGCTAGAGGGCACTACCTATTTGCTATTGGAAAACAATGTTTTACTTGTTAACACTTGGTAAGCTGCGATAAAAAGTGGTAAAAATTGTTCTTTTTAAAAAATCATTTGAATTTTTTTATAAATCTTTAATAATATGACTCATTTATTACATTATTTTTTCGCTCTTACTTTATGGTGCAGTAAAACACTATGAAATTAAGTGATATTATTTATTTTTGATATCTGATTACTCTAGGAACATTTTAATGGATCATCAACTTAAAACTTTTATTTTACTAAAGTGGTTTTCCCCTAACTGTAGGTATTTCAAAAGGAAAATTTTGCTACACAAATGAACAGATTTTTCGTTAAAGTAATGATTTAATTATTTTAGTCTGTAAAATGAAATTTCGCTTAAGATAAAATTATTTTTTTTAAATTTGCAAACGTGCTGTGCAGAAAAATAAAACATTGTTTCTGTATTCTATAAATGTAGTTAAAATTATAATTGCATGTCATCACTTATTTCTAATTTTATTATTATTATTATTTTCGAGTTAATGGACTATATATAATATATAAAGAAGTGGTTGAAAGAAGAAATTTTAAGCATTTCCATAAAAAAATATTTTTTGGCATTTTTATATAAGAACAGTTGCAAAAGTCGAGAACACTTGCATACTTAGCCAATCTGTACCACAGACAATGCATCAAATTTCGATTACGAAATACTACTTTAAATACTTTCTACTTTCATATCTTAATTCGAAATCAAACTTATGAAATTTTAATTTTGTTATAATTGTTGGTTCTATTGCAACTGAATTAGGTAGCAACTGAATCATAACATTTAAACTAGTACATTATTAAATGTTTTTTAAAAAATAAATAAATGGATAGAAATGTAGTGAAAAAAAAGAGAAAAATTATTTATGCAATTCATACATAAAGAATATAATACACTTAATTTCAATTGAGCATTTTTACGTTAAAAGAAAACAAACAAAAATACAGTTCTTGATTAAAACTTTTAATTTTAATATTTGCTTGAGAACAGTGCTATAGATAAAATAATTAAAGACTTATTTGGAGCATTTTGAAAATTTTTGAGAAGATGTAATGTATAACTTCCATGATCGATTAACAGCAAAGCTATACATGTGACCTATATTTGAGTAGATACTTATATGGTCTCATCTGTTTTAGAAAAAAAAGAATCTCTTTTTATTATTATTATTTACTTATAGTGATCTTGAAAATTAAATCTTTTCCCTGAATTTTAAAAGTCAAGAGTTTTGCAAAGACTGAAAAGGTGTTCAAAGTTTTGAAAAGCTTTTAAGTGTACTTGAAGTAGCAGATATATTTTCGTACTCTCTTTTATATTTTCCAAGAAATCATTGCTTCAAAAAACGAGCAGAACGATGAGGACGTTAAATTTGGAAACATGGAACCAAACTCTTCATTTATCCGAGTCATAAAAAATTTGCATAAAAATCAAGTTTTTACTCTTATAGAATCAAATTTAATCTTATCATAGAATCTGATCTATCCCCCCCCCTGAACTAGTCCTTTTGGTTTCAATAAATAAAATTATAAATAAATAAATAAAAAATATACATACATACAATAAAAATGTTGAAATATGTAAATAATTACAATTTATAATGCATTGTACTGAAGTCATATTTTAAGCATGAATAATAGGACAAATATTACTTCCAAATTATTCTCATTAATTCACCCATAAAACTACATATGTTCTTGAAATATGGTTAGAATTCGATTCTATGTATGAATAATAATTTGAATTTCTTTCCTTACTAATTTCAATTATTTCTTATTGATCCATATATGCCTTCGTATAACTGTTAAATTTTTTTAATAAAAAAGTATTCCAAGGACGAGCTACAGTAAAGATTGGACAACATAATAAACAATGTACATTTATATAAAAATAGCTTTGCACGATATTATTATTAATTAATTTATTAATTTTTATTTTTTGCCAAATAGACGTTATGAAAGACACACACATAGTAATAATACTAATAGTAATAATGATAATAATAATAATAATAATAATTCCCTTGTCTTGATATAGCGGAGATCCATTTTTCACGCAAACTAATGTCCGATTGAAACTAATTTTTTCTTTTACTGAATTTGTTGTGAAAAATGGAACAACACAGTAAACCATCTTTCATTTAGTTATATTGGTCCTGAAAAGCACCGTTTTTATTCAAAAGAATCAAATTATTAGGGGAAAAAAGAAGAAATAGCAATGAAAACCAATCTTCTACCCTTCAAACTAATGTAAAGAGTGCGGTTTGTTATAGCAGATAAGTAGCATTCCTGGTGGGGGAAAAGGCAACTAAAATCCGCGGCCAACTTTCCCCGCAAATAGCTAGGCATCTAGTTAAGGGGGCTATGGATTAAATCATAGAGAAAGAACTACCAGTAAAATTAAAGTATTGAATTGGTTCATTAAAAATGTAACAGTAAAAGTAATTTTCTAATGTTATTAAAATATAAATGAAATGTAATTTCCTAATGTTCTGTCAAACGAAGAATTCATAAGACAAAGAACTCCACAAACAGCCAACTATATGAAAAAGAAACATATGGGAAATACAAGAACCTACCAGTAATTTTCTTGCATTAAATTATATATATATGTGGGATAGAGCTCTCAAAAGCTTTTATTAAGGTTAGACTGTTTACCAAGAAGATTAACTGTAACCAAGTGAGAAGCTCAAACTTGGCTTTTTGGATCTGAAGCAGAAGGAAAGATGAGCGAGTGAAGGAGAGACGTGTGTGTAAGACGTCCCCTAGAATGAGTTTGTGTTGTGATTGTTTATATGTAGAGTTATGTGTTTAATTAAATGGGTTTTCGTGCATCAATTCATGTTATTGCAAGTTTGAACCCTACATACAGGGTGTATTCCATAAACACTGCAACCTTTTGTTTAGAGGCGGCTGCATGCCAAACTTTTTAACCTGCTGAGTTATGTAGAGGGGTTGTTAGCTTCATAACACATGCATTTTCAGGCACCTCTGATCTGCAGGAGAGACAAGACTATCATTTCCATGAGCGCTGTCTGCACGTGATGCAACATGGAATGTAAAAATGACTTAATTTTAAAAAAAACTTTGAAAAGGAGGGTCAGGTACTGGCGAAGTGACATCAGAGACTCCTGAAAATTTCATTATGACAACACGCCAAGCCACAACATCTTGACAAACGCAAGTGTTTGACAAGGGGCACAACAATTGGGGTGTGGTCAAGATCCACACCCTATTTCCATCCCTGTTTCAATACAGTCTTAAACACGCTCCCCTATTCTTTTTGGGTTTTCCATGATTAAAAAGAGTCATAAAAGGAAAAAAAGGGAACCATTGGAAACCCCCAGGCTGTTAAACCAACTCTAAAGGAGATCCTGGAGAAGACCATCCACGATGGTACTACTTTGAAGATTTTTAACCAATTATACAAATTTGTTCAACAAATATTTAAAAATAAATTTGGTTGTATTATTTGTGGAATGCACCTTGTATGTATAACATGTATAAGTTTTAGTTAATGAAGACTTATGAAGAGAATAGCACACATAAATAACCTAAAAGTATTAAACAAATCATAAAAATGTGATCATGAAATTATTTTATTTATTTTTAAATGATATATGAGTACTTTTCTTACTGTATTGATGGGGATTACACTGACAAAAAGTTGTGATCTTCTCTACACTTCCTGAGAGGGGAGCAAAATAGAAATTTAGGAAAATAAAAGTAGAAATTTTATCCCTTTGATAAATGAAACTGATTAGAAAAACTATAAAATTGATTAAAAAACTGGAAATTGGTGAAATAATTGCCAGATAGAAAACATATAGGGGAACTTCTGATCATAAAACTGAAATGACTCTAAACCAATGGGGCCAACTTGTCTATAATTATGATGTAATTCATAAGTCAACAAGGTGTTTAAATCAACCTTTGAAACTTTTCGTTTATTGGCAAGAAGAGAGAGGAATAAAATATCTGTCTACAGATTTTCAAAAATGAAATTTTAGGACTTCATGCGTGACCTTTTCAGGAATTTTTCATTGCTGTTCGGTGATTCATGGGATATCAGATATCTAGTACCAGATACTTGGCTCTGATGTTTGAAACTCGTAAATTCTATACACATTTTCCAGCTTCCAAACACATAGTAAGTGTTAGGATTTTCCTGTATTTTTGTCTTGCAAAGTCACAAATATTCCATCATCATTGTGACGCATTTCCCGATGTTAAACTCGTGTTTGCATAACGTCATAAGATGACGATGCTTGACTGTGGTTGGTCGGCTTTCTAACATCGGGACATGCGAGGATGGAATTTCATGCAAATGCGCCTGAGTATTTAAACGCATGCTTAGGCAGGTAATCTGTTCCATTCTTCCATTCTTTCATTCTGTCCTTTCGCAAGCTTTGGGGAACAGGTTGTTCCTTCGTCTCTCGTTGCCGCTATGATTTTTTACCGCCACGAGAAGAACTTTGTTTTTACTGAATTTATTAAAACTAATCATCTGTAAAATATTCACCAAGGCCATTCTGTATATTTTTTCACCAAGGAGGAATAAAATTAATTTAAAATGATAAAAAATGGATTCTTTACCGTTTCTTCAAGACAATTGGTCATGGGCCAAGCAACCTCCCTGTGTTCGTTCGGAGTTTATTAATTGAAAGTGCAATACTTCCCGGTGATTTTTAATTCACAAGCTTTCTTAGACGGCGGGCCTATTATTTGCTGAAATGGAAATTCAAATGTTAAACCGTGAAAATTACACGACATGGATAGAAGATATAAAAGCCGTCCTGATGTCCAAAAATTGCTGGCGTATAGCATCCAGCAGTGAACCTGAACCGGAAAAAGACTCGGCTTCCTTGCAAGACTTCAAAAAGCGAAGTGATAAAGCATTCAGTTTAATCTATTTGAACTTAAGTTCAGAGTACAAGCCTATCATCAGCAATATTGAGAAACCAAATGAAGCATGGAAGAAATTAGAAGTACATTTTCGCCCAGATTCTAGAGCACGTGTCATCGGACTGACCGACCAGTTCTTTTCTTGCTGAATTGAAGACTGCGAAGAAATAAATATTTATGCTTCAAGATTAAGAAAAATAATTCTACAGCTAAAAGACGCCGGTAAGCCTGTTTCAAACTATTACGAATCATTTCAACTCATAAGATATCTTCCAGTAGAGTATGAAGGGATTGTCCAATCTATCTATCGATGGAAAGATGAAGATTTCACCTTTGATAAAATTTTGACAGACCTCCTGGCTGAAGAAGCGCGACTGAAACAAGTTTATCGAGACCGTAGTGAATACTCGTCTGTATCCGCTTCAGTTACTTCACAGAAAACTGTCAATTATCAAAAGACTATAAAGTGCAATTTTTGTAACAAGTTAGGACACACTAGTGCTAAGTGCTTCAAGAAAAAGAATCTCAAGGAGAATAGTTTCTTAAGTTCAGCATGAGTAGCCAAAGAAAACTGCAAAATGGATTGGATAATTGATTGTGCTGCTACGAACCACTTCTGCAATAATAAGGAACTATTCAAAGATTTTAAACCTGTTAAAAGGACCAGTATGGCTACAGCTCTGGAGGGTTCCATCTGCCAGATTGAAGGTATGGGAACTATCGTCATGATATTGGACAATAAAGGTAATACAGAAAAAGTAACATTAAATAATGTTTTATATTCGCCTAAATTAAGAAGAAATTTAATTTCCGCTTCTTTAATTGACCGTAAAGGTAATTCCTATTATTGTAAAATCTAAATGTAATAGTAGAATTGTCCTCACTGCTAAACTGAAAGGTGGACTTTATCATGTTAGTCCAACCTATCCTCAATTTGCTTCTAATTGTAAACTTGAAAACAATGACTTTAAAAATGTTAAAAATCAAATGTGTAAGTCCGAGGCTTCTTCTATGAAAAAGAAAAATCAAAATATTTTTCCGAAAAGTAATGTAAATTCGAAACCTTATCCCGGTAATTTTAATAGTTTAAAATGTAGAGATTCCGGTGATTTTAAAAATTCTGAAGTTAATAGCAATGTATTTACAAAAGTCAAATTTAATGGTAATTTAAAAATGTGGCATGAGAAATTTTGTCATATTAATACAAAGAACATTTGTAATACAAGTAAAAACAATGCTGTAATTGGGCTAGGAAATGATAAGGATGTAAATTTTGAATGCGAACCGTGTAAACTTGCTAAGTCTAGAAGAATTTCTTTTAAAAATATTGGTAAAGTCAGGTCACAAAAACCTTTAGAGTTGCTACATATGGATCTATGTACTCTTCCAAATTTATCTATAGGGGGCTATAAATACTTTTTAACCATCATTGATGATTTTTCACGTAAAGTTACGGTATTTCCATTAAAAGAAAAGAGCCAAGTTTTTGATTCTTTTAAAAATTTTCAAAAACGTGCAGAAAGGTTTTTAAATTCTAAAATTGTAAATGTTCGTACTGATAATGGTATGGAATTTTGCCATAAGGAATTCGAAAAATTTCTAAGATGAACAAGGTATTCGAGCAGAACGTACTAATACGTTCACTCCTGAACAAAACGGCATTAGCGAACGCTTTAATTACACTGCAGCGGATGCAATTAGAACCCTTTTAAAGGATAGAAACCTAAGTAATGGGTTTTGGGCAGAAGCTTTATTATGCTTTACGTACGTATGGAATCGTATCTGCCATGATGGCCAAACTGTTACACCTTTTGAGCTCTACGGGGGTCGCAAACCTTCTGTCAAACATCTTAAGCCATTTGGCTCACCCGTTTTTCTAGGGGTTCGAAAGCAATTGAGAAAGAAGTTAGATATGAGAGCGAAAAAGGGAATTATGGTTGGCTATGCTCTTAAGACTAGGGGTTACAGAATTTGGTTGCCTAGTGAAAGAAAAATAATAGAATCTATTAATGTACGTTTTGGGCAAGAGTCTAACGGCAATGGGGCAGTACTGGACCCTAATAATTTTGCAGATTCATCAGATGACTCTGATAATGAAAGTTCAAATGAGGGGCAATTCATAACTCAAGAATTTGCTCATACTTCGGATTCAGAATTAGGAGAATCGAGCACCGTAAGTGCAAGCCAAATACAAACTCCCACAGAAGTGGTCTGGCTCAGAAAAACAGTTCCTCGTACGGATAAGTCTCGTACAGGCATTTATTACTCAGTAGAAGGAACAAAGGCTAGACTTCGCTCGCCCAAAAATGTCGAAAATTTTTGCCTTGCTCATAATATTAATTATATAAAAGAAAATTTTTACTTCAGTGGTAAAAATAACTTTTCCGGCATTGTTAGCGTAAACGAAGCATACGATTCTCAATTATGACTAGACCCTCATATTCCTACAAGTTTTAATGACGCCCTAAGAACTCCCGAAGCTGATAAATGGTTTAATGCAATGTCAGACGAAATAAAAATTATCAAAGATCACAACGTTTGGGAATTAGTGCCGAAACCGGCAAATTAAAAAACCATTGGGTGCCGGTGGGTGTTTACATTAAAACAAAATGATAAAGGGGAAACCGTTATTTTTAAAGCACGACTTTGCTATCAAGGTCACAAGCAAATAAAAGGTATTAATTACGACGAAGTTTTTAGCCCAGTCGTTAATTTTTCATTAATACGCACGTTATTTTTAATTTTCGTTTGTAAAATGAAGTGGCTAAACAACCAGATTGATGTAAAATGTGCATATTTCTACGCTCCTCTAAAGGAAGCAATTTATATGGAACAACCTCAAGGATTTAAAAATCCACAAAGAACTGATTATGTGTGTAAATTGAATAAAGCGTTGTACGGTTTACATCAATCTGGGAGAGAATGGTTTAACGAAATTCACTGTGTACTTTTAACTTTAGGTTTTACAAAATTATCCTAGGCAAATTGTGTGTATATATATGAAAGTAATGTTTTAATACTTTATGTGGATGATATTGTTGTATTTTGCAAAAATGAAAATTGTTTAAATAATGTAATTGTAAAACTTAAATCAAAATTCGATATAAAAGTTCCTGGTAAAACTCGCAAACTTTTAGGAGTAGAATTTGAAGAAACTAATGGCAATTTATTTATACATCAACAATCATATATCACTAAAGTATGTGAAACTTATAAGAAATTTAACTATCCGATTGTTTCTTTGCCTATAGGAGTTGGAACTATTCTTTCAAAGACTCAATGTCCGGATTCAAAAAAAGAAATTGAATTAATGTCTAAATTTCCATACCGTAATATTTTAGGCTGTATTTCTTTTATCTCCAGTAGAACTCGGCCTGATTTAAGTTACGCAGTGAATATCTTATCACAATTTCAGTCGAATCCTGGACTTGTGCATTGGAACGTTCTTCTTAAACTTCTAGGTTATTTGCATCAAACAAGTTCTTTAAAATTGTGTCTATCAAATGTTTCAGATTTAAAAGTTCAATGTTTTAGTGATGCAGACTTTGCTACTAATCGCGATGACAGAATTTCAGTCGGAGGTATGATTATATTCATCGATATGTCTCCTATCATCTGGAAAACATTTAAATAAAAATGTGTCACCTTATCTACTATGGAATCGGAATATGTTTCTTTAACCGAGGCAGTGAAAGAGCTTACATGGATTGTTCGCATTTTGAATGAAATCATAAAATCAAATTTAATCAACATAAAACATGCATTTAATTTACTCTGCGACAATCAAGCTGCAATAAACTTTTCTAATTCATCCATAGAGGAATTGTAGAACTAAACAAATCGATGTAAGATTGCATTTATTAAGAAATTTAATTGAAGAAAAACTGTTTAGTTTAAGTTACATTAATACGAAAGAAAATTTTGCAGATCTTTTCACTAAAGCTTTAAACAAAAATAAATTGCATTCTTTCCTTAAAGACTTTTTTACTTGAACTTTTTGATTGTAGTTCTACTTGTCCATCTTGTGAATGTTTCAAAAAGAAACAAATTAAAAAAAAAAAAAAAAAATTTTTTTTTGATTGAACTTTTGAAAATTTGTGAGTGATTTTGTATTTTAATTACAATTGTGCTTTGCAAGAGGCGGGCCATTGTTAGGATTTTCCTGTATTTTTGTCTTGCAAAGTCACAAATATTCCATCATCATTGTGACGCATTCCCCGATGTTAAACTCGTGTTTTCATAACGTCATAAGATGACGATGCTTGACTGTGGTTGGTCGGCTTTCTAACATCGGGACATGCGAGGATGGAATTTCATGCAAATGCGCCTGAGTATTTAAACGCATGCTTAGGCAGGTAATCTGTTCCATTCTTTCATTCTTTCATTCTGTCTTTTCGCAAGCTTTGTGGAACAGGTTGTTCCTTCGTCTCTCGTTGCCGCTATGATTTTTTACCGCCACGAGAAGAACTTTGTTTTTACTGAATTTATTAAAACTAATCATCTGTAAAATACTCACCAAGGCCATTCTGTATATTTTTTCACCAAGGAGGAACAAAATTAATTTAAAATGATAAAAAATGGATTCTTTACCGTTTCTTCAAGACGGTAAGTTTGAAATTCACATATGATTTCAAACCATGTTAGTTAATTTCAAAAATAAAATTTGATGTGCCGGATAATCAGATATTTTGTGCAGTGGCTGTATTGGATTCTGGATATTTAAAAAACCTGCTGGATACCAGATATCTGGAGCCTTCTAGAAGGGACCGGTCCTGTTGAGCAGAAAATTTTCGCTATATTTTCATAATTTTCGTGACTTCCGTGACCTGTAGACACCCTGAATATTTATAAAAATATTGCTAAATAGTGTGTTTATTATATAAAATACATAAGAAGACGAACACAAAATGAAAATTTTGTAGTTGTGTAAAGAAGGCACTGTGGAATAAAAAAACCATTCAGTAACATTTGCAGATCAACTAGAAATATTTTCCCAGTCAAGAGGACAATCATTGTGAACATGTTGGCCACCCCTGTTATAAACAATAACTTATGATAATTTCAGAACTAGTTTCTATAGAAGAAATATTTACCGGACGGAAAATATCGATTGAATCATCATCACTATCTATACATGGCACAGAATCTGTTGTCATTGAAACAGAACTAGGAAGACAAGTGTAGGAAGCATTCATCAATATTCTATTGAAACCATTACAAACAGTAATATTGATGGAATTTCCCGCAGAACTGAGAGCACTATTTGCTTCATCCAAAGTAGCACCTAAGAATGTGTAACCAGAAACCTAGAAAATAAATAGACAGGTGAGCAAAGGAAGTAAGAAGAAAAATAAAAGTATTCAAATCATATTGATTTGTAGGGCACAATAGACATTATCTTTTGCAGATGGGAAATCATTCAACATACACACAACTTAGTACTTAAAAGAAAGGTATGTTTTCGTTCCAACTACTTACTAAGTATGTATATATTTTTCATAATAAATACATTGTTTTCAAGTTAACACTTTAAATATATACAGTTATTATTGCCTTTTTCAATTTGCTTTTCATTTTTTCCTAGCTTAATTTCGCATTTCTTTATTCCAATTTGCATTGTGTAGAAATATGGGGTTTAGACAAATGAAGTTTGCCTACAACGGAAAAATAGCTAAAAAAAACAGAAAATTTTAAGTGGCTGAGAAATCTAAGTGCCTTGCTCTGCCACCTGTCTGCACGCAGCAAAGAGAAGGTGGGTTTAACTCCCGTTCTAACCGCGAAGGTAATTTATTTCTATGTTGTCTATTCTTTCCTGCATCATCTTTTATGTATTATCTGTAACAAAACCAAAAGGGAGATAAGACACATAGTACATAGTTCTCATCAAAAACAGAGCGAATGTTCCAAAAGTAATGTAATGTAAATGTAAGAAGAGTAGAGTTAAAATTTTCTTTTGCAAAATCACTGTAAATATGTTACAGCATAGTAATCAATAATAAATAATAGGCTTGATGCTGAGAGGTATGGAGTTGTTGGGGGAAAAGTATCACTCCCTCATCTGGCAGTTTCTGTTTTAAAAAATAATATAAAAAAAGTATTTTTAAAGGTTACAGGAGCTTAATTTACACAACAAATATCTAGTTGGTCGAAAAAAACCCAGGGTTGGGGGGGGGGGGGGGAATTTTATTTCCAGAAAAACATGTTAAAATACCATTTTAAATGTTTAAAACACTGTTTATAACACAGTTTCAATTAAAGTGACTAAAAATAAATTAATTAAATAGGCTAGTTGAATGTTATAAAAACAGGAAGAAGGAAAGAATAAATAAATGTCAAACACCAATTATAAGTTAACTGTTTATCCAATTTAAATAGATCTAATTATTTAGTGCTTAAAAACAATTGCAAGTTTAGTAGCTCAACAACACCTACTGAAAAGGTTTATTGTTTTGCTTTGTACTAGACTGGAAGTAGTAAACTCTTTTTAAACCAGCAGTTCAGAATACACCTGTATGTAATTGTATCACAATCTGCATAACACTTTTATCTACGTGTTTTATAAGCCTTATGTTATCCACCAAGATAAGGGTATTATATCTACAAAAAATTGTTCACTTTGATTTTTGAGCAGAAAGTATATCACTTCTGAGTGACAGCATATCCCCTTTTTTGCCTCATATTACAGCCCTTTCAAATGAAATGTTTTAAAACATAACAACCCTTTATGAATTAACCAATTTAGTGGATTGCTGGTCTTAAGAAAATTTTCAAGTAATTTGTGTAAAGTCTGCATTATAGTAGTTTAATCAATTAATCTTTAATAAAAGAATCTTTAAATTCAAGTAAGTCCTGTTCAAAGCACTTGCATTTTATCTCAATAATAAAATTCAGTGTTCACTAAAAAAAAATACTTTCTCTTATACTTGTTTTTCAGCGCCGATGCTTATATTTAAAATATTTTTTAATGAAATATTTTATAGCATCTCATTTTTACATTTATTTTGTGATTTGTTTCAGCATTTGTCACAAAACATTACATTTCAATTTTATGTTTGCAACACTTGTAAACCAGCATTAGAGAGACCAGAATTTAATAATGGGTATCTGTCACACATGCTCTTGGTTAAGTAGAAATTTATTCAAGTTTTTGATGTTATGTTGGTCATAAAAAAACTGAGGAATGAACTTCTCTAAAAGATTTGCACATGATCACATTCTGAGTTACAGGAGCATAAACACTGAGCCCTTTCAATGTTGCCTGAAAGGTTTGGATTGTAACCTTTGACCCTCCTCTCAAGTGTTTTTTCATGAAAAACTGTACGGAACTTCGACAGGGTAGAGCCAGTGAGACCTTCACACTGAATTTTGATAGGTTATTGTGAAATCATAGTAAACACTTTACATTGGAAGGTCTTAAAAGAGTTTCTGCAAAAAATATCTTATTATTATTTTCTGATGCATTATAGTTACATATTGTGCAAATAAATATTTTGTAGATGCAACTAATTATCCTCTAAATATCTTCAGCACAGATAAATTACAAATTTTGGTACAGCATCAAGACAAGTATAAGTGAGAACTATATAAAAGTAATAAACATACACTAAAAAAAAAAAGTTACTTTGCTCCCTGCACAATATTCAAAAGAATAAAAGTTAGAAACTTACCTCTATAACTCTCATTCCAACTTTAAGTCTCCCAGCTCTGAAACTAACAGAATCCGGAAGAATCTAAAATTAAACTTGAAAATGTGAGTAAGGTATGCTGATGGGATAACAAAGGAATTCAAAAAATATCTTACAGAAGCTTTGAATTCACGAAAAGGCTTTTAAGAAAACAAGGTCATATTGAGTGCAACAAAAATAAAATGAGTTGGTTTTCAGCAACTGAAAATAATGAAGTGGGGAAGAGAGCTTAACAAATGTATAATAACTTGAAAAATCTACAGAAAAACTTGATTTTAAGTTTAATTGCAAGCAATGGTGAATTCTTTGTGGAATGAATAAATGGAATTACTGATCTGTAGGACAAACAGAACAGATGTCATATCATACCCTTTGGCAAATTTTTTATACGCGCCAAGAAACCATTGAAAACAATGGGATTTTTATGTCACCAACTTCAAACAGAATACATCACTCTTGAGATGATTTTTATCATCAACAATGTCACATCATACACATAACAACCATGTCAAGAAAATTCACAAAAAATCACTACATTACCAAAACTTAAATTATATCTTGCACAAAATAGAAGCACTACTATGTAAAGCACACATAGCATTTTTCGACAGCAATTCAATACATTAACGGACTGAAAATTATTCGAAAAATTATAGGTATTTAAATTACATACTCTAAAACTAGGATAAAAACATGCATTTTATGCATAAGAATCACTATTGCAATAAATTATCATTACATAAAATAATATGCATTATTCAACAAAAAATATAGTAAAAATATGATGTAATGCAACACAAAACCAATTTTTAATGGAGCTATCCGAATTTTAAAATACCAGACTCAATTACAAAATTTATAACGTTCATAAGTTTATGTATATTTTACATTAAACTAATAGACGCCTACTTTAATGAAACTAGCAATGCCACTAATTATAAACAGCAAATATATTTTTTAACCTTACAAAGACATAAAATAACCAAATAATAAATTTATAAAAATAAAGAACGTACTTTAACACTGATTTTGCTATTAATCCCAAATTGCTGCAAACTTACAATCCAATGTGATGACACTGGTCCGGAAAAAAAAACCACTTGATTTTTCATTCCCTTTAGGCACAATTAACCAAATTTATGCACTTCTCAACCTATAAAATCACTCGCAATTCCCTTACTACTGCACAAACACTAGACCTCCATTCAAAGTACGTTTTGAAAATGGCCCGTTAACAAACTTAAATATTCATTGATTTCCTGGCACCTTAAAGGAAAACAATTGAATCAATTTAATGCACCTGAACTTTTTACACTTTCTTTAGCAATATGAAAGATCTCTATCAGTTTTAAATATAAAATAATACTACTTACAATTAAAAAATGTACATTTCCTAAAAGTACAAACATCAGATTTCCCAAACACAATGCCACCTCTCACTGTCACTGGTTTATCATCAGCCGAGGGCTGCTATACATTACAGCAACAGCGATGGTGCTGTGTTGCCACAGAAATAAAAAGATATAGCTAATCGAAAATCATTCCAAATAGGCGAGCTAATTCGAATATCGCCAAGGGAGGATTATACAACAGTTCATCCAAAACAAACTTTCTCTGCTTTTAATTAATTCTGGGATGAAGCACATGCTTTTCATTTGGGCATTGTACATTACACTTTCTTTTGGAAAGCTTTTAAAATAATTACTACCTTTACTAGCTTATTACGGGAAGTTAATATTTAAGTATTTAAGTTTTATTTTTTGTAGTTTACAGTCTTTTTGGTGTGCATTGAGACTGGATGATTCTGACAATAGCAGCAGTGACCGGATGTTCTGATAACAACACTACAAAAATTTGTGGTAAGTGAATCTGGAAGCTCTTCTGATTTTATACCATTCATACCAGCTACTGTAAAGTAAAAAAGGTAACATTAAAGGGGCAATGAACATTTTTATAATTCTATAAATTCTTGGCAAATTTCTTTATAAATTTTTTCAAAAAGTTTTTTCTTTTCAATTTCAGCAAAAAAAAAATAAATAAATAAAATAATAATCATCATTTTGGGCACTAAATTTTTGAAAGTGTTAAGTGGTTTTCTTGGCATATTTTTTCTTCCTTTCTTTTTAAAATGTTTTTATGGACAAGTGTAACAAAACGTTCAAGTTTTGAATGGTCTTGTTGCAGCAATATTTCTAAGTTATGTGAACCAATTTTAGGTAGGTTTAAAAATATTTAACTGCACTATGATTATATAATTTCCAATTTTCAACCATTGTAATTTCAATTAAATCTTTGCAGGCATCACACATTGGTCACTTGAACCTCATAAATTTAATACACAATTAAATCTTGATCTTTACCATATTCATGGTACATTCCCTTCTATTCACGTGCCATGCATGAACAATTCTATTTTATTGAATTTAATTTATCACACCTCCTATCTGTATATTTGCTGATTTCCTCAAAACTTTTAATGACATATTCATTGTTTTTTATTAATCTAAGAAGAATTTTGGTTATTAGAAATTTTTCTTTCATATTTAATTAAATGATACAAGTGATGTATAGAAAGTTTTAGTTTAAATGCTACATAAAATTCTGATAAGTTTTAAGAAGCATTAAAATCATATGTTACCTTCGAGATAAAAATTCCTTCATCATATAAATCAAATGGATTTGCAGGTGAACCACCAAGTCCACCTCCTAATTCAATGCCGAAAACATCAGAATTTGTCTTATTCAAAACAATAATCTAAGAGAAATAAAAAGTGTTACATAAGAATCAATGAAAGATTTAAAATTTATCAGTAAAAGAAAATATTTATTAGACTGTATATAGATATAAATACCAGATATAGAAAGCAAGTGTCAAAAAATAATGTAAAGTTGCATTTAAAAACATTATTTAAATTGGGTTTTGTTCAGTATAATAATAATAATAGTTAAAAAAAAAACACTTACCAGCATTAGCACTGAAATTTAGTCATGCCATATTATTCTGTAGAAAAACATATAAACAAGAGGAAAAAACTGAAGAGAATTGCATGAAGCCTAATTATTCCTTTGCTGATCCCAATGCAGAACGTTACATTAAATGCAATGAAATCCCCCGACTCTCTCTCTCTCAAAAAAAAAGCCTGCACTACAGTCATTTAACATCAGTTACTAAATTTAAATACATACTAATTACTTTTGGTTAGATTTATATCACTGAAATGGTTGTTTACACAGAGGGAATTCTTGATTATTCATTAGGGCCTAGTTTATTTTTGAATCCTGAGTCGGTTAATAATAACTACTAAAAACTATTGCTATGTCTAAGGTAGTTGTACATTGCTGTTATGCTGTCCTATAATAATGTACACATAAATTCTTAGTTTATAAAGCAGTATGGTGAAAGATTACACCAGGATTATAAGAATAAAATTTGATGCACATCTAAACAAAATACATTACACTAAACAGTATTAAGCCAAATTTAACAAGTTCCATCTGGAATGAAGCACTAAACTGAAGAATCATTTTAGTCTACAACACACCAGGCCAAGAGCTCCCATTTGCATACTGCTCGCAGTTTTTAAAGTTGTTAGGGTTTAAACCCCAAAGGGCGAGACTTGCATTTTCACGCTTTGTCTCCTCACCACATCAGAAATGTTTTGTTTTAAACACCAAACAAGTGGGTTTTGTAGGTGTAACAATGCTGACAATGCAATAATCATAAAATTTATTTTATATATATGACAAATTATTCGGAAAATCTTTTTGTTATTTAGAATATTTAATTCTGCTGTCTACAGTCGGATAAATGTGCAGTCAACCAAGATGTATACAGAAAGTAGTCATATTTCAACAAATTTCTTTATTATAAACATCAGCAATGAGCAATTATGTTGAAGAGAAACCCAGCATTTACAGCCGCGGGCTGGACATGAAATCGGAGAGGGTAGTTACAGCATCTTCTCTCTATGAGGTTTTCAGAAGACACCCCTTAATGTCTAAGGTCAAGGCCATTAGCAATAAATTTTAGGGACCTGTCTAGGGACAGGAAACTTCATCCAACAAAGTGTGTTTTGGGCCCCGTTTGAGAACTTGAAATGGAAAAACTATCTTACATTACTATTATAGGGCCGTGGTAGCCTAGCGGTTAGGATGTCGAGCTTTGGATCAGAGGATTTTGGGTTCGATACCCGAGCTGCTGAAGACCCAACATGTACACTTGGGGATACGTGCATGTAAAATCCGTGGACCCTGAAGTCCCGAGGCAGTCCGAGGGTACAGGTGGGTGGAGATTTTCCCTTCCCTTTACCCATAGGTCTAAAAAGGAAGGTGGCATATTTGTGGCGATGCCATCTGGTGTCATCCAAGTACATTATGAGTAAAGTCATACTTCCACCATTGGGGCTCATCTTGAAACGGAAGGTGCTCCTTACTGGACTTAATTCCTAGTCGATTCGACGTATGGGAGCTTGAATTTCCACATGGCATAAGCAACAACATTACTATTATACCAAATATCCCTAAAATATTATTATATATATTTCATTATTTTCCCCTTTAAAATAATTTAAGAATGCAAGATCACACTTAAGTTATAATATATGCTTAAGAAACATATTTATTCTATAAAACACTATCGCATAAGCTCTGTAAATATTGTGCCTCTAAAAGTTTTACTGAAATCAGTTTAACACTTTAATATATATCAACTGCTTAGAAAGATTAATCTTTTTATACAGAGTGAAACCAAAGAAGGTTTTAAAAGTTTAAGATCTTTTAGTCATATCACATGTATAGAACAAGTGCATTTTGTATGACTAAGTTCCTTGTAAAAAATCCCATTTTAAAAACTATAAACATTTTCTATGACTTAATATCAAAAGCAGCAGAGTTCACAAGTTATCATACAACACAGCAAATGCTTTTTGCTGCAACTGTGCTGAAAATACAGCAGCTAGCATGTTAGAGAATGCATCATGAAAATCTGCTCGATGAAAGCGTCATATGAATAGTTAGGTCACACAAAGCAATACACTTTTTCAATGGATCAAAGAAGGGTTTTCATGTTTGAATAAATACCTCATTCTTCAATGTGTTTTTAAAACATGCAACATAACTTTTACATTGATAACATATCGTATGAAATGCAAAAACCTTTTTTGAAAAAATATTGAAAGCTGAAAGAAAATTTTTATTTTAAACAAAATTCTATTATAATAAATCACATCACATAAAAACAGCCTATGCAGCAGGTATGAACTTTATGAACATTATATTGAGAATACTTTTAAAATAAAATTTATACTGCTATTTCAAAAACTCACAGAAGCAATTTGTAGTATAAGTGACATGAAAAAGTCTTTTTATAGTTCTTTTAAAACACAAACATGAAAATATATTCTTGCTTGGATGGTTGTGAAAAAACCAGAAAGTTATCTTCCTAAAACTTGATTACAGATTGTTCATTCAAGTTTTTGCTAGTCATCAATTAATAAAATAGCTGAGTATCATATCAGAGTAATATAACAAACTTTTTCCTGCATAATATGGAATAATAAAGCAAATGTCAGTTTTAAATATTTTTTTTCAAGTTTCATTCTTTTTAAACAAATACATATTATAACAGCAAAAAAGCTTAGCTACCTGCCAGCCATCAGGAAGAGGATCATGCTGAATTAAGAGCTTTACTTCATCACTTGCAGCACATAATGCAGACACAGCTTCATTATGTGTAGCTGTTGTTATATCTGTATCATTTACCTAAAATTTATTAGATAAGAAAAATAAGGCACTATTTATAGATAAATTTCTGGTGCAAAATATAGTTTCAGACATTTTCTATATAATAAAGTAAATCATATAAAAAGTCATACAACAATCTTTTTGAAAAAACATTAGATAGCAGATTTCAAACTAGAGCTGTGTTCATGTAGCTCTTATGTCATATTATGAGAAAATTTTTCTTCCTTCTTGATGATGCTTTTCTTCTTACCCTATTATCACTTTTTTCAACAACTACCAATGTTACACACTTAAGCAACTTTTTTTTTTTACAAAACGCACAGAGTAAAAAAAGAAAAAAGAAAGAATCGAAACGAAAGAGAAAATATTTTTAAAAAATGCATTTTGCCTGTTTAGTTCAAGTACCCACACAAAAAGGACGATTTTGATCCATTATAATAGTTTAAATTAATGAATTTTTGGTATAATTAATATTTTTCTATTGTTCATTGACAGTAAAACAGAAAGACAAAATTTTGTAGCTGGCAGAAACTAACAGCAGCAAGGAAAACTTTGAAAGCAGATAAAACCTTTCATCCGAGCTCAAATAGGCAAATAATATATGTGCTAATTCATTGGAAAGAAAAAATAAAATAAATAAAAATATAAGTAGCATTAATAATTTTGAATAACAAAAATAGCTATAAAGGATAACATTTCTTTAAAAAATACCTGTGCAGTATGGAAAAGGGTCCCGTAAAATACATGTCAAAATCAGGAAATCAAAATAAAGGTATCGATCGCCTGAGAGCCGCAGGAAATACATTTTAATCCGTTTAAAAACAATAATCAAAATCCAAAAAAAAAAAAAATAAATAAATAAATTAAAAATTGGCTGCTCCTCAAAATGCTAAAATCCGCAAGAAATAAATTTTAATTCATTAAAAAAAAGGCTCATAAGACAGTTGGCATGGTAACAATTCAATAAAATAAAAAGCAAGTGCTTTATCAATCGTCTGGAGAAAATAAAATGAAAGTTAATTACTGTGAAAAAATAATTTCGAACTGCAGAGAAAACGCTTATAACTTCTTTTCTAGTTAATTTAGAGGCTTTGAATTCTAGCATGTAGCAAAATCCGCTTAATGGCCCAGGGCAGCAAGTATGTCTGCGTAGCGCCATTGGCGCTACGCAGACATACTTGCTGCTTTATTATTAGTGGAGAAGTAAGAAGTAAACTGTATGCTCCGTAAAATTTGCTAAGTAATGTTTTTCACTGCCACTCTTAAAGTTCAAGAAATAAATCCAGAGCATTGAAACCAAGACATACAAATTTACTAGCAGGTTTTCTGCCTCCTAAAATAATTGCACATAAATAACAACCAGTAAAAAATATTGTCAAATATGTGAATAATGAATAACAGCAGCAATGACTTGACAGAAAAAAGTTGTTCAGGAATTATACACTCATGGACAAAAAAATTAGCGCACCAAGAAATAATTGTGGGATCGTAACGAAACTTGGCATGAAGGTACATGTCGGGGAGATATGCAAAGATTAGAAATGCAGCGTGCTTGCGCATTACGTATAACCGGTAGAGGACGTTTAACACCGTGGAGTATAAAACAAGTAACTAAAGCTTGTTTTAGTGTGCTGAATCGTTTACAAACGAAGAGCTGAAGTAGACATGCCATTACGCTGTTTTTAAAGACAACATGAACAGCTGCTCGCAGTTTGAGAGGGGGAGAATCATCAGCATGATGGAAGTTGGGTGGTCAGCTAGGCGAGTAGCTCGTCAATTAGGCTGCTCTGATTGTGTTGTGAGGAGGTGTTGGGACCAGTGGAGCCAAGAGATGTCATTTATATGAAGACCAGGCTCAGGACGCCCTCGACAGACCTGTCGTCGAGAAGACTGCCAGATCATAAGAAATGCACGCGTACAGCCAACTGCTTCATCGGCCGCCATCCAGGCACACGTAGTACCTTCACTAGGGCCCCCTGTGTCTTCTCCAACTATAGGAAGGCACCTGGCTGAAGGACATTTGGTATTGAGGCGTCCATTACGCACCCCCCCCCCCTTGCCTCCCTTTGGAGGGGTGCTGTGCACAAGGAAACTGGACTGCAGTGGAATGGAACCAAGTCGTCTTTAGCGACGAATCCAGATTCAATCTCAGCAGCGATGACAATCGCGTTCGTGTGTGGAGACCCCGTGGAGAACGCCTCAATCCTGCCTTTGCTTTACAGCGACACACAGCTCCCACAGCTGATGTGATGGTATGGGGTGCCACGGTCACCCCTAGTATTGATCCATGGCACCATGACAGCCCAGCGGTATGTCCATGACATCCTGCAACCACATGTGTTGCCACTCATGGCACGGCAGTTTTCAACAAGACAATGCTCGGCCTCCCACAGCAAGGGTGTCACAAGACTGTCTCTGCACTGTAACTACCTTTCCTTGCTGTCCGATCGCCAGATTTGTCTCCAATCGAGCATATCTGGGATCATTTGGGATGGCAAGTTGGGCATCCCATGAGTTTGAACGAACTAGAGGAAAGGTTATAGCAAATACGGAACGAAATGTCTCAAGACATCATACAGAACTTGTATGCCTCAATGGCCGATCATATCGCATCTTGCATTGAGGTGCTAGAAGGGGTCCAATAGGGTATTAAATTATCTGTTCTTGTGCCTGTTTCTCTAAAGTAAATGATCCTTTTTCTTTGATTATCTAATCATTTACTTATATCAAAGTAGTCATTACGTATGTAAATTTCGCTTCCTTTCGACGACTCCTTCTTGGTGCGCTAATTTTTTTGTCCATGAGTGTATAAGGTTAATTCCCTAGTAGTGGATTGGATACTAATTTGTGATCAATGTATCTGAGCTCTTAGTTTTTCACATTGGTAAAAATTGCCTCTTGTAGTTTTCTAAAATGAATCCTTGTGATTCCACCATTTGGGGATGAAAGAAATTGTGTTCAGTGGAAAAACATTTCTTATAATTATTGCCAACAATTTAGCAATGAAGCTAAAAATGATAAATAAAAAAAACCCTTATTAACTAATGTACCTGAGTCACAGCTTTGAAATTCTCTGAAAAGAAAGCCAAAAACCATAGTTTGTATTAAAAAACTACAAGATGCATCTAGTGCATTCAGTCTTGGTTTGCAGGCAAGTTGTTTGCACCTGTCAATAAACTTCAGGTACAGTGCATGTTAAATATAAGCATACTTACAGTTCAAATCATTTTTTAGCTAAAAAACTGATATATTTTAAGTATAAATAAATTGTTTTATTTTATTGTGAGAATTGTTACATTAACCTGGTCTGCTTCAGTCATTTTTATTGAAACAATATTTTCTGCAGCAGTTTAGGGCTTTTTTTCATGTTAATAAAAATAAGGGTGCAAAGTAATGGCTTAAAAATCATAAAAATTATTTTTTTCAACAAAAAAAAAAGAAAAAAAATGTAAGTAATAAAATTTATCACAAATTTTGGTACATACTTTAACCACTGTGCCTTTTTAGCACATATGTTATTCAATTTGAAGTGAATGTTATTTCAACACAATGTATTTATAACCTCTGAGAAAACAACAGTGCTACAGATTTTTTTCCTGGAATTTTTTCTGAGTGCAAAAAATGATAATTGATATGCGTTTTATATTAATTTATTCATGTAAATTTAATTACCAAATCATAACCTGATTACAGTTACTAATTAAAATCTAAAATGACATCTAAGTCGATTAAAAGGGAAACGGTATTGTCTCAAATCGGTAGATTTTTTCCACATGACAAGAGGGTTTTCATCATTTGCCATCTAAGTTGTAGTTGAAATGTATTTCTCAGCAAGTTATATGAAATAAGAGATGTAAAATAAAACAATTAATATGAAATTTTTCATATATGTTTGAACAATATTCACTACAGCTTGAAAAATTAGATAGCAGCAGCAAAAACTTTAAATGCAATAAACCTCAAGGAATTAGCAAAAATGTGTTATTAACAAAACTTGAACATTCCAGCAAAAAATCACAAAATTACAGCTATAATAACCTAGAATCCCAGAAAAAGAGTAAAAATCTAGCATTAGCAGAGACAGGAGAGACACTATGAGTACCACCTTGGAGCAGTCAAAATACCATTTTGAAGCAGGCAAATTAAGGTTTTGGAGTTGTTTTGAAGCAAAACAGCAAGTTCAACTGCTGAGTTGGGGTAGAAAAATTAATGTTTTGGAGTAAGCTGAAGCAAAAGTTATGAGAGCAGTTTTTTGGTCAGCTAAACTTTACTGATTTAGAACAGGGAAACTTATACTTTGAAGTGGGTGAAACAAAAAAAAAAAACAAAAAAAAAAAAAAGAGCAAAATGAAGCACAAAATTCTGTTTTGGACCTTCCTAATGGGTTCATTTTCCTGATTGATAATTTGTGAGAGGTACTTTGTAACCAAAAGAGCACTTAAACACACTTTGTTACGTGAAAAAAGAAGAAGCTCGTAAATTATCGTCATTTTCATTGGTAATGATCATTAACCTTCCACTCCCTCTCTTATATTATTTTGGCAAATACTTTTTTTTTCATCAAGAAGAAAAGTATGATAACAAACAAATAACAGAATTAGACTGATTGTCAACATATTGTGCATTGTGCTTCTGTGCACGTCTCTGATTAAATCAAATTGGCACTAATTTTATTTGGCAATCATTTTTGAGGCCAAAAAATTCATTTGATGACAGACATTTGCAGACAATGCATAAAACTGTTAAGACAATCACCAACTTAAAACAAAAAACAAAAACTAAAAAAAAAACCTTTTTCACCCTTTTGGTTTTTTGTACACACTGACGAAATTTTGATACTTTCAGACTATTCCATTACAACTATTCCATTTTGGCACAAAGGTGCCAATTGGCACAATGTCCCATTCAAGCATTAGAAAAAAAACTCGCATGTTGGTGAAAAAGTAAAACAGCTGCTTTTAAATCAAGTATGTGCTTTCATGAAATATGCAAAAGTCAAACATAAATACCTTTAAAATTCTATCTCCAACCCGAATCCTTTTGGTTTTAGAAGCTATTCCATTTGGTACAATCTATGAAGGAAATTGAAGGAAATAAAATGAAAATTCTTGAAAACCTAATTTTGGTAATCAACAATAAAGAAATATATATGTAAATGTACAATAGGGTGGGGGGAAAAACAAAAAATTTTTCATATCAATTTTGGATAGCTGCCAAGAGTTGTCTATGGGGATAGTTAGTTAATGTGCGAAATTTGACAAATATCAGTTAATATCTTCAGGGGGCGCTATGGTCGCAAAATTTTATTTTTGGTTTTCTCTTTAATTCTTGTGGTTATATTGTGAAAAATAATTATTTTAACTAATTTTATTGCATATTTTTTCCAGCTAAGATACGTGTATGTATTAAAAACATACGAAATAGCTCCCAATTTTTTTATAAGTTGTATATATTTATGTCTGTGTTATATATATATTCGTTAAAATTTTTGGGATGCACTGTAACAAAAAAAGAGAAAACTTCCTAATGATGATTTCAAGTGAAAATTTATTCGGACTAAATCTGAATTGTTACAAAATCTGACATAAGAGATATGAAAATACAAACATTTCACGTAAATAACTAAAACGAAATTACAGAAACATTAATGAAAATAACGTAATTAAATGCTCACAAATGCACACTATTTATGCGTCACAAAAACAACGTAATAGCTCGAGTTTTCATTCAAATGATTTATAGTCCGTTTTGGTTTCAAAGAAAGGCAGTTCTTTGCGTGTCTGTAGATGTGCACGGATAAAACCATCCCTTGCTTCTAATCCACATACAGCCAGTGACGCCTCCGTCACCAACTTTACGCAACGCTCTACGGATTGCGCATGACACAGAAATTTCTCCATTTTCCAAAGCACATTTCGAACGTCTTTGGTTTTCACAATCTCACGTAGCTCGTTCTCACATAGTATCATTGCTATAGAAGGCTCCGGTTATAAGCACATGTTCACATTGCCAATTGATCCTGTCCACCTAGTAGAGAGCAGATAAGTTATCTTGAGAAATACTAAAAGTACGGATCTGATTATCATTAAGAGAATTGGTGGCTCGTTCTCTCAATATCCTGCGAGATGCTAACTGCCGTAAATACTTATGATCACCATATAACATTCTCAGAAGAATATTTTCCGGATGCGCAAAATACTGATAAACTTTTGCCAATAGGGCCCATGAACCCACGAGGACCAGTCGTTGGTCCATCAAGGTGCTCCATTAAATGTCGAGAAAGCAATTCGTTTCCATGAAGTTGGCATATTAACTATTGCAATGGTCTAGTTAAAAACGTTTCAAGACGCAAAATCATGCCACCTTTCTTTCCAGTATTTACTGCAGTACCGTCACATTCAATTGCGCACAACGTACTTGTATCGATTCTGTTTGCGGCAAAGAATTCAAGTACTCCGTTTGCAATTTCTTCTTCATTCGATCGTTTTGGCGATATTTGTCCTAAATATATATTTTCAGGGAGAATAACCAGTGGTAACGTGCTTTTCAATTATTACTTCAGTTATTTAAGAACATTGGGCTATCCTTCCGTCCATCAAAAGACGAGCGTCGCATGTCTTTATATTTAAGATCTCGTTGTTGCCGAGTTTGCAAATGTTTTCTCGTTTTTTTTATTGGATTGACTACATTTGATGTTTTTCGTGGGATTAAGCCGACGTCTTTTAATACCGATGATGCTAAGGCTGCCGCTGCTCTATTTGACACATGATAGCGATTACACGTTTCTGAAATTTCACTTAAAGTGACCCTGGTTTGTGAAGTGCTTGCTTGAACCCTGATGCAACTAAACTCCGAATCAGTTTCATCAGTGTTATTTATTAAAATGTTCTTTATCGCTTTCTGATTCGTAAGTAACTTCTTCATCAGCATTAATTCTATCTTCCATTTTGCTCTTGATTCTTTTTTGCTTTTCGTTCTAACTTCTATTTCAATTTCCTTGTGGTTTTAACATCCACATTTCCAATAACCGTTTTTTCGCTCGGCAAGTAAAATTATTTTTTGACAGGGATTTTTCGAGTCTTATCGCAATTGCATGTAGAGAAATAGCATTTACAACAAGCAATATTGAAAAGCTGTTCACGAGCTTCGGATAAAAATAACTGTAACTTGACATTAAAAGCATCGGATGTTGCACCTGTTTTGTTCATCGTTTTCTTTATGTTTTTATATTTGTCATGAAAACGTTGAATTAGTTAAACTATTAGTTTGTGAAAAACTACAGGAATGGATGATCGATGCCATATCTCTTCCAACTTTGTGGCAACCTCTTTTGAAATTTCTGTAACGGTGGACACTTTGCAATTATCAAATGACTTTTTTTCATTCACAAGAAACAAATATTTAAAAACATCTTCATAAGTAGGTAACACCGAATCAGACAGGTTTTTGGGTGTCCCAAAAATTTCAATTGTTAGCAATTTCCTTGTTTTCATCTTACATCTTGAGTGCAGCGTCCCCACATATTTCACCCTTTGTGTAACAGTACAATGCAGCGTCCCTTCAAAATGTTAACGTTTATTGCCATTTTTTAAAAAAGTTCTTTGGAATGTTATTAATAAATAAGTGTCTCTTATCGGTAAAAAAAAAAAAAAACATTAAAATTTGTTAAAAGCATTGTCTTTCAAAATACTGCCATGAAATTAAGGAGAAAAACAATAACAAAACATTGCGACCGTAGCGCCCCCTGAGGATATTAATGAATATTTGTCAAATTTCGCACATTAACCCTTTCGGGACGGGCGACGCAGTCAGCGAACTGCCCCCACCAGACGGGGTCCTAACAGAATGCATTGTCACTTGGGGACGGGCGATTTTCGCGGCTAAGCCCAACTTTGGAAAAAAATTCACAAAAAATTAACTTTCTATTCAATTGCTTCAAAATTTGGTACATTATGAGAGAAACTTGTTGACAGCTATCAGGATTAATTTTAAAACTCTATCATAATATTTTCCGTAAAAATGCTATAAAATAAGTTTTAGAATTATAAAATTCTTAACTTACCTAAAAACGTTATGTGCGAATGATATTAAAAAAAAAATTCACAGAATTTAGTTCACGTAGCATATAGACAAATAAAATAATACAAATTATTTTATTGATAAAAATTATCCCTGCTGTCGTGGGATGTAGAAGGCATGCATGCTGCAATTGTGTCTGATAGTATGTCAGTATCAGAGTCAATATCACTCTCCAGTTCCTTTGAAATACCAAAACTATCATCACTATCTGAGAATGAATCATTCACTAATTGGGTGTATTCCTCTTTTTTTAAATATAGTTTCCTCTTGGCCGTTTTAATAATAAAGCATTTCAAAATGATACAAGAAAATTTCCTCTGAGCGCTAGCCAAATCCGAATAGAAATGAAGACAAGGAAGCAAACCATTGAATATCTATACATCGACAAAAAAAGAAATAAAAGTATTTGAAATGATCCTAGCCATTTGCATGTGTTTATATCAACTGATCCAGTTAAAGCGCCAGCTTGTTTATTTTCCTTACTCATTGCCACCGCTGCTCTGTCATAAATCCTTCCCGAACCAAGAAAAAAAGAATAAAAAAATACTATGGAAATGAAGGTCAACATTCTCCAGTCTCGACATTTTACACCATAACAGTCATAGGGCCCCATCTAGTATCAAAGAAAAATACTAATATTTCATTCCATCTGAAATCCCGTATACGGTACACCCGTCCTCAAGACTCTATTAGAACAGCGAGACGGATTCGTCACACCCGGCTGTGAGGTAGCTCTTGTTGGCGGTTCGTATACGTCACACCCGTCCCGAAAGGGTTAACTAACTATCCCCATAGACAACTTTTGGTAGCTATCCAAAATTGATATGAAAAAAATTTTTTTTTCGCCCCACCCTAATGTACACACAAACAAACATACATAACCTATCTATCTATCGATTGTGACGTCTTCATAAATACAGCCAGTATGCATTTTAATGGGTCAAGTCAATAAAAAGAAAACCAATTCAACAAACTGTACAATGTAACTCCAAATATTTATTTAAAAAGAAATTTATTTAGTTATTTAAAAGAAATTAAAATATTTAAAAAAAGTTACACTTCAACAATTACATTAGAGATTGGCCAATGCTCCCACAATAGCGAAATACCCATGGTTTCTTAGAAATAATTTATGACCTCCATTATGACCACCGACAAAAACAGATTTTAAAACTATAATATTGTATTTTATACTTAGCATTTGCTCTCAAAAGCTGGCAATAGTTAATAGTTATGATGGAGAATATGATACTTTTATTTTGTTGGTATTAACAAAATGGAATTCAGACTTTGTTTGGGTAGACTGATTTATTGTGAATATCGGGTAAGAGAGAAATGTGAAAAGCCTACATTATATCATGAATATTAAGATAACATAAGTTATTGGGGTTTTGAAAATAAAAATATATTCCAGTTAAATGCATTAAATTTTAATAGATCTTTTGAAAATAGGCATGTAAAAAAAGTCATGAAATAAAAGTATTAACTTTTATAACTTTTAAAATATCTTCATAAAACTATTTTGAGCAAGGTAAATGATCACTACACTTTCTTTAATTTGAATTAAATAATTAGTAAAATAATGCTGGGGCCGTGGTAGCCTAGTGGTTAGCACGTCGGACTTCCACCTGGAAGGTCGCGTGTTCGATACCCACTCAAGACCACCATGTATACTTGGGGATATGTGCATGTAAAATCCGTAGACCCCACTACCTCTCCCCGTGCGTAAGCAATCCTAAGGCCTCGGCTAACAGGTAGGGGTCTGGTGGAGAAAAGTAAAATAATGCTAATGCTTACAATAAAACCTGTCATTTCTGTTCCACTTGTTGGTGAAATTCTCAGTTTTATTGTATTCAAAACAACCAGAAAATACATTAATTTTATATAGTTTTAGCTTCTTAGCAAACAAGAATTGAATCATACATCATAGATTAATGTGTGGAATTGGCATTTGACTTTGTGAATACTTTTAAATTTGGCAAATACTTTATATTACAGCAATTTTCTAGAAATTTTAATATTCGGTCAAATCACTATTCGTTACACCCCTAATTTTCAGTATGAATTTTTTTTTAAACAAACTATTGACACTTCAGGTCAATTATTTTAGGCATGAACGTAAGCGAGATAAAATTTTTGTTCTCGTAACCTAGAGAAATTTAAAGTTTTGAGACTTTCTGGCGAGAGTCTTTCAGAAAAAGGGACAGGGTCATCTATGCTCTCTGAAAATTTTTGATTGAATGAGAGACGTTTACCATCATTAGAAAAGGTGTACCTTAGTACTTTGATTGTAACCCAAATGACCAGCAATCTTGTCTATTTATATTTGGCTAAAAATGCCAAGTAGAAAGTTCCCCATACATCACTGGGGGACTTACAGCTTAAAGTGGGATTCAAAACAGTCACACGGTAGGAAGAAGAGCTGCCTCCTCCCACCCTCATTGGTGCAGGGCACTGCTTTTCAAGGAATTTTTTTCCCTTTCCCTTAAAACTTCTCAATTTAATTTTTGCGCATTTTTAAATTTAGAGTTAAGTATTCATTAATAAAAATAATAAAATTATTCATCTGACAATTCACAGAGCAGTCTAATAAAAACTGAAGAGTCTAAGATCACGAAATGTCAATTTTTTGTTGGAGTCAAGTTCAATGTGGCAACACTAGAGCTGAAAACTCACGGTCGCCAGTCGCCAAATGCGACCAATTTTCCCATTTTGACGACCATTGTTTACATTGAAGTCGCCACTGTGGCTACTATTTGTTAATGCTAAAACCCTTTCCCAATAAAGAAGAAAGAAATAGGAGTTAATTTTTGCGCCACACGGAAACTAGATTTTCCTCCGATTTTTACCGGAAATTGCTTACCGTGTTTGAAATTTCAATCCTTTTCCAACCTGGAATTATTTCAATTATCTTGAAAGTTGTAAGATATTTTTTGCATGCACAACTTTAAATCTGATTAATTGTCTTTTCATTTTAACAATTAAAAAAGAAAAATAGCATAAAGATAGAAACAGCCAAAATCGTGCACGTGCTTCGCCGAAAATTGGATTCTACGTTAGAGAATTTAATCCTTTTGCATCGGGCACAAATTTCAATCATTTCATAAATTAGAAGATATTTTTCATACATGCTACCCAAAATCTGCTTATTTTGCATTTTATTTTAATAGCTTCTGGCTTTTTTTTTTTGAACAGTGCAGATATTGAACACGTGTTTGTCGAAAATTGCGTTTATCACTATTATTAAATCACTATTATTGTTTCATTTATTTATTTACTTCAAATTTGATTTTAGTATTGACAGCTATTTACTTTTTAGAAAATACTAAATTTTGGATAAATAAGAAATTTTTATTACTTGGATCCAACTTCTTAAAAAAACAATAAACAATTATTGAAAAGAAGTATTATCACAAATCATAAAATAAATAAGGAATTTTATTTTTAGTTTAAACATTTAAAAAAATAATAAGAATAATGATAATAATAATGTGTGTATATAAAAAGAAAAAAAGTCAGAGTAATTTTACCAAGGTAGATAATTGCTCAGTCAACTGTTAGTAGGAATTTAGGCATCTAAAAGCAAGAGGAAAGGGAGTATTTTTTCAATTCTGAGAAAATTAAGTTCGAAAAGACAGCATTATAGGTTACATTGAAAAAGTCCATCCATATGTTTGGTACTAGATTTTGCGCTGTTCCGATTCTAATACATTGCATTGAAAAATATGTTATTATTACATGTAATTATTTCAAGTATAATGATTAAACATTAGCTAAAAAATTAGTCCCGGAGGGACTAAATGTTCTTAAAATGTCTAACCCTAAAAACACCTGCGATTGCGTGCCTGAGAAGAACTACATGGTTTACTTAAATGTAATTCAAATGCTCATCGCAATTGATACCAGTTTTTTGTGCTCTTAAAAACAATGCACAATTAAATTTTTTTCCAGATGTACAAATTTTTTTTTTTAAAGTTTGGCTACCATTTTGTGGGTTTTTAGTAGCCATTGGCTACCAATCAAGAATTGGAGTTTTGAGGTATCCAACACTGAGTGTTCTTAGAGTAGAATTTGTTACTCTATTTAAACAGGAAGGGAGAAGGATCACAGCAAAACCATTGAAAAGTTTCCTGTACAGTAAAGAAAGGAGAAAGATCCTGGCTATTGAAATTTCAAACGTGATTTTCTCAAACACTGGTTCGTCTTTCTTCCCTGTGCTCTTCATATAAAAAAACACTCAGTCTTAGCATCTGTTATTTGTTCTTCATAAAATTTAATGCTTAAACACTACTCTTTGTAACATGAAAAAGATGAAAGAGGAAACTAATTGAGCCAAACAGTTGATCAATTCTTCAATTGAAAAAACTAACAGGAAAAAATTGAGGGTTGAAAAAACTAATAAACATACTACACATCAATAAAACACTTTTATAGCTCAAATAGGGATTTTTTTTTTTTAGTGCAGTTAATTGACTAGGCTTGTGAATTTCTCAGATATCAGCTTGAACTCCTGAAGTTGAACCAAGCTTATCATCACAGATCATGGTCAACCAGTGGTGAATTCATTTCAAAACTAAATAATTTCTATGCTCAAACACGTTTGAGCACGAGTATTGAATGAGGACGAATGGAATGACCCAGGCCAGTAATTTCATTATTCTGGGGAGGGGGGGGGGGGGAAGGATATCATGAACTCAATGCACATTACAGAAAAGAACAATATATATATATATAACTATAAATACATTATGTTTCTCAAGGTGGAGGGAGGTTCCCCCCTTCAATCTCAAAATGATGGGCCTGCTGGAATCGCCCCTCCTAAATCGAGTCTCTGGATCCAAAACTATATTCAACTACATGTATTTCTTATTTCCGTTCCAGTACTGGAGAATTTAATGAGTGCACCCTTGCCAGAATGTGCCAGAAAAAATTGGAGTAAGAAAAGGCCAGTATTTACTTTTTATTTAGAAAATATAGTTAATGCTGGCAATAGTTAATAGTTATGATGGAGAATATGATACTTTTATTTTGTTGGTATTAACAAAATGGAAGTCAGACTTTGTTTGGGTAGACTGATTTATTGTGAATATTGGGTAAGAGAGAAATGTGAAAAGCCTACATTATATCATGAATATTAAGATAACATAAGTTATTGGGATTTTTGCCAGGATTCGTTGAATTTATACTGTCACTAAGTTTATGAAACTACCTCAATGTCCAGCATTTTTACTTTTAAATCTAAATCTCAACTACTTTAAAAATATTTTCCCTTTTTTGCGTCCCTCCACCTTGAAGTTAAAGAGACCATTAATTTGATGTATCACAGACAATTAATTATTAGAATAATATGAAATTCTGTCATAATTTGAAACAACAAAAGTTATAAATAGCAAACTGGAAATTGTACTAATGAGATGAAAAACAAATACTTTTCTGATTGCCTTTCTATTTCACATGCTAATTTGGACAATTAAATCACTTCAAACAAAAATATATATTAAGAATTTGTTTCATATACATTTTATAAAATAAATTTGACTTAAAAATTTAAACAGAATATACACTTATTAATATATGCATAAATAAGAAACAGCACTAATCATCCATAAAGGATTTTTTAAACACCCTACAGTTTATGACGAGATATCTCGTCCATTTAACATGCAGCTCTGGGACTGTGCAACCACAGGATGGTTAAAAGCTATGTTTTTTTCCTATAGATAAATTTATAAAGCTCTATAAATCCCTATGTTTTTAGTTTTCTCTATCTATAAAACTCAAATGAATTGTAATTTTTCAAGTTTTACAATAAGTGACGTTCATACATCTTTTCAAAAGTAAGACGTTTTATACAGTGACCCACTAATTTAACAAAGATGTATCGTTTCCTACCCAATATTAGAAAGTTCAAAATAATAATAATAATAATTTCAGTATTCAGATTAATGAAGATATCTGCATTAAATGAAACAAATGAATTAAAAACTTACTCTTGAAACAAAAATTCCTGGTCCATTTGAGCCAAAAGGGATGCAAGTTTGATCACAACCACCCATAATGCTTAATCCAAGAGGTCTTTGTTGTTTATGCAAAATAACTTCCTATTGAAAATTATTCAAGTATTACACATTAAGACAAATAGAGATCTAGTTGCAACACATTTAACAATTATAAAACATTCTAGCTGTTCTATTTTGCTTTTCAAGATAACAACAGCACAAATCATTAAAAGCAATAAATAAATGAACGAATAAAGACTAGAGTACCTTTTTTTTGGGGGGGGGGGGGGTTTGCATGGCTCAGAAAACTTTCTTGTACTTTTAAGGCAGACCATGTGAGGTGTTTATAGTAGTAATAAAATTGAGTATGCAAAATAATTGTTATTCAAATTACCATACAATGTATATATTACCTCCTGCACAAGGACAAAAAAAAAGTGAAAATGGCAGTAATTTCAGAATTAAGATTGTTTTACCGAGTTTTTCTTTGTTTGCTAATGGCATATCTTTATTTCATAAATTATTTGAGATAATTCAAAGCATAGATGCAACCAAGCTATTAATCTAGAAAAAATGTCCAACTGAGGTTACAAATGCAGGGAGGAAAATTTTAAAAGAGAACTTCAAAACAAACAGTTTATAAGATAACTAACGATAAAAGAACAAGTAGCAAAATATATTGCATACAAGTGTTTTAGCACAACCTTTCTAAAATATTTGCTTGCAATATAAGCAATTTGCTTGTTACAAAAATATTTTGAGCATCTATAACAAACAAAATGAATCATTCATTGTGACAGCTGCTGAGCATCAATAGGTTCTAAAATATTTACAGATTTTTTAACGTTGAAAACAGTTTTCTTCTTGTCTTGTCTTGAAGCATGTGTGTACAAGATAATTTGTATTACCCGTAAATTGTTTCTGCATGAAAGTAAATTGTTTACGATCAGTTTTCATTTTCCCATAAACTATATTTAACAGTATCAAATTCTTTATATACTTGCAAAAGCCATACCTCTGAGATTGGAGCTTTTGTACAGGATGAATTAGAAGTGAAACGGGTGAGTGTGGTCTCTGTAAATGATGATGTAGTTAAGATTTCAGATGTCTCACCAAGGGCTCTAGTCAGAGATGGCAATTCAGGTTTTAATGGCACATATGGTTTGGGATTATCAATTGTCACTTTAACAACAGGACCCTCATATTTTTCTCTAGTGTCACAGGCTGCAGATTGAATAAGGGCATTTAAGGAAGAAGGTTGAACAACATCAGGAATATTTTTACTTGATGCCCGTGATAAAACCATGGGTGTTGATGTCATGTGTGGTTCAAAAGTGTTCATATTACGATTCTGCTCATTAAGCATATTTGATGATGCACTAACACTTTCAAAATTGGCTTGCTTTTCAGGATTTCTTTTTGTAACATCATTTAGTGGCATGTAACTAATTTTGAAGTTTTGCCCATGCTTTGGAATGCTTGCATTTGAAGAAGAATTATTTGTTCCAAAGAAATATGACTTCTCAATATGTTGTGGCTCTTTTAGTGAATGCAGAGTGGAACCACCTGCATCATGAACATGAATGTGCGGCAACATATCGGGTTTCTGAAAAATGAAATTTTTGAGTTTTGAGGATAATATTTATAAAAATGCATGTAGAACAATCAAGAAATAAGACTTAAGAAACATATTTTTATTGACAACATACATATATCCTTTTACAAAAACTTAAAGATAAAACTTTTAGGCAAGGAGCTTTACATATACTGTTACCCTTTAAGGGGGTATTCTAGTCTAGAATTTTCAAAAAATCAATTTTCTTTTTTTTGCATAGCTTTTTGTTTCGACCTTCAAAAATATGCTTGTAAAAGGATTTTTTAAAAAAAATATTTTTTTTTCAAAGTTACAGCCGTATTAGTGACGTGGTAACTAAACCAGTTCGACCGTAGCGAATGAATAGCCAGCCATAGGCAACTTCTAGCTACCTGAATGCTCCCTGTGTCGTACAAAATCTTTTATTTTCAATAAAAACCTTTAAAACGTGTAGAATGCTTGTCAAAAATGTCATTTAAATAATTTATTTATTTTGTTTATAAAAATATAAATGTATTATTCAAGCACCATAAAAGACTGTTTAGGGGAAGTTTACATAATAATTAAAACTAAAAGTGTCTAGTAAAGTAATTAAACTATTTGGCGGTAAAAAAACAGCTATATCAGAGTATTTTTAATACTTGGTTCTAATCTTTGCAAAAAAACTCAACAACTATTGGATCGGATCGGGTCTCCCCTTCGCTTTCCTTCAACATTTTCTCTTTATAACACCTGAACTGCAAATGCAAGTGCAGCTGCCTTTATTTTCTTTTTTTTTTCATGGGGAGGATGATGTGATAATATAGACTAACAAATAATGAGGGTTTGTATCTTTAAGAAAATTGTTAATTATTAATAACTAAGTATAAAACATCATATAAAATTACTTAGACTGCCCGAAACTTGACTCGAAACTTTAAACGCGTTTTTCTCAAAACTACTTTTTTCGGAATGGTTTAGATGACATCTCAAGTTTCAGAGAATTGATTTACTTCAAATTTGGTATAGAGCTTTTTAATACATGTCGCTATTGTTTGATCAGAGCTTTTTTGAAAAAAAGTTTTCTATTATTTTTTTAAAATTTCCAAAGTTGAAAAATTGAGGGAAAATAATTACTTTTGAATGGCCGCTATTTTGCGATTTTTTTTTTTTTGCAAATCGCTCTGATCAAACGAAAACTACATCCCTACTCTTCAAGAACTAACCAAGATTTTGTTTTCAGATCTTCAAGGAGTGTGGAACCGTGTCAACCAGGGGGCAGCTTTTTCTTTTTGAGTCTCCAGTTTGCGGGCCTGTACTTTTTCGAATTTTGACTTTTTTTTATACTAATTTTTTTTGTGCTCTTTAAACATAAATAAACAACTGATAAAAAATCCGATGATAAAAATCTTGACCGTTTTTTATTTACAGCGTTTTAAAAAGCACCTAAAAGTTGGCCCTCTAGAGTAGAATACCCCCTTAAGTAGTTTACTAGCAAAGCCACATAATACATAAACTGTTGATTCTTTTTATAGCAGTAATGGAGCTTCATGAGGTGAAATCGTTTTCTAGGTCATTACAGCTTTATACATGCTTTCTGTGATTCTGAAGAGTGCTCTGCCAAAGAGGTTTTAAGCATGTGGCAGAAGAGAAGTTCATTAAAACTGGACAAATTAACACATGGCTAAAAGATGATGGAAATACTTTTAGACTGAAAAATGTTTGCATAAAAACTCTATAGGATGCAAGAATTGTTAAGACTTTTAGATTCCTTATTACTCAATTAAAAAACTGATAAATATTTGAATGGTTTAATGGACAATACCTCCCTTTCAGTTCACTTAGTTTATGTTAATAAGGACAATTCAAGCAAATTTCCTACTTCAATTTACTCTTGGCCATCTGAAAAGGTTTTTACCCCCATATAAAACACCACAGTGTTGAGAATGGCAGATGAAAATACTTTTGTGAAAACATAAAACATTTGTACATGTATATTCTGCATTGCTGATGATTGAAGTGAACAAATATGCAACACTCACGTTATTATTTTAATTTAAAGGCCTCCTCAACTGCTATTGAGGTGCCATGTGACAGCAACATTGCTTTCCTTGTGAATTTTGCACTACAATTCAATTTTTCCCACGTGGAGGCATTCGCCTTTTTCAAAGTCACAGGAATTGCTGGAAATTTGTGAAGGGTCACCTGATAGGTGGCTGGCATTAACCCTAACACACTGTAGTCGGATGACACCAAATGGCGCCACCACAACCACGCCATTACCATTCATATACTTAGTATTTAAGCAGTCTTTTTAACTTAAGTTCCACTAATAGTAGTTACTTTTAGCTATTTTCTGAAATGTGAACGTATCAATATAAATTATTCTTATTGAAAAATGCAATTATAATTTATTTCAAAAAGTGCTCTGTCATGAAGACTTTTTTTTTCTATCAAATTACAGTTTGAATTAAAAATGAATAGAATACTTAAGAAATAAAAATGCATTATAGAATGGCAGAATAAAACTATGTAAATAGGCAAAATCAAGACCATGATTAATAGAACATTCACGTGAAGAGATGTAAGATTATTGGACCATCAAAATAATTTTGCCATTAGTTTCTATATATTTTCAAAAGAAAGTTTGATCAAGAGATAGATTAAAATAAGCACTAATTAACAACTTGAGCCTTAGTAAAACAAAACATCTTACACATTGCTATTTCACTTTAGAGTTGTAGAGAATTTTCTTACATGAAGCTTTCAATTAGTCTCAAAGCAAAAACATTATATTACTAACTATAAACTACACACAGTTAAACTACTACAGGCATAGTCCGTTTCAATTCAGGCAGGTAAAAATAAAATCTTACCTTCATAGTCTCAGAAGTTTTTGAATTTCATATATGTTAAAATTTAGAACTAAGTGAGTTATAGGTATGTTTTTGTTTTGCTCAAAAAAATTCCTGGCCCGAGATACAGGCCAAAGATGGCGCCTCCAGCGCAAATTCTCTCTGCGATTTTCGACGAAAACTTTCAAGTGCTCTATTTCCTGAACGGTGCAAGATATTTTGATGCAGTTTTTTTATTTGAAAGATAATTATATTCTGTTTAAGATAAAGGGCTAAATTTTAAAATAACTGCTTAACTTTTTTTGCTGCAGCCTTCTGAAATTTTTAAAAATTTCTTTTAATAATTTTTTTTCTCAAAAAAGCCAATCTCGAAGATTATTTTTTTACTGTTGGTTAAGTCAAAATTATATTAATTTAATTTTCTTAATAAATATTAGAAACATATTTATTAAGAAATTTCCACAAAATAAATTAACCAGTAGACAAACAGACAGACATACCTTGCCCAATCTTATTGCCCGCTACTTTAAACTATTTATTTTATTGATTTCCTTTATTTTTTTAAAAATCATTTTTTCATAGCTAGAGTTCAAATCTATTACTTGTTAATTTTAATATATGTGTTATTTAGTATAACATAGCTTTTTGTAATTGATTTTCACATCTTGCTATTGATGTTAAGAAAAAAAATGAGGAACACTACTGGGGGGGGGGGGGAATCAATTTAAGATTCAATCACTTTGCATTTTCCTTCCTTTTCTTTCATAAGGAAGTTAGCAAAAACAAAACACATGCACGAAACGCCCCTATTTGCTTTATCTATAACTTACGACATAATTTTGGGAAATGGTATGTTCTGGAACATGTCCATTTATTGTAAGCTTTAATATGTTTTTGGTTGTAATATATTAGTGTTTTTTCTTTTTTGAAAAGACATTTCTAATATTTATCAGGCTGTATATAATTTAAAGCAGCTGACTTTTTCAAAAAAATCATTGATTTAACTCAATAGTTCTAACAAAAATCAAATCAAACAAAATGTTGAAGAATTTATTACTAATTTGAGTTAGCATTATGAGTTGTGAGGTACAGAGACAATAAACATCTTCTCAATTCAAAACAAGAAAAAATAATTTCATTAATTATGTTGTCCTGATAGTAACGAAATGGCATTTCTTCTTACCTTCAGAGGTACAATGGAAGTTAATATATTGTTCCATAAAAAGTTACATAAGCAATCGGCTAATTTTTATGCAGGTATTTAAAGAAGGAAGTAGAAATTTAATAGAGAAATAAATATCAAAATATTTTTAATGGGGCAATGGAACAGAATGTGGAGGATCTGCCTAATCAATTAAAACCAATCTTAACTGCTTTAAATAATTTGAAGAAGATAACTAAATTAGCCGAAGCTGTTACAAGTATTCAGAAAAAGCTAGAAAATAACCTAAATCAGCAAGATAATGTAACTATACAATACCTTTTTTTTAAAAAAATATGAACATGCATTGATACCTTTCTTTCTCTTTTTTTAGCCATCTCTAACCCCAAAATATAAAATAAGAGTTTTAAGAGCCAATTAAATTTGCTTAAAGAAAACACTAAACTATGAAGTAATGGCTTGAAGTTCATAATTTGTGCACTTAATTTTTGTGGAATTTAATTTGAAAAAGAAATTGCAAGCTATGTCAACATTTGAGTGTGTGCGACTGTAACTGCTGTAAAAGAATTCATAGGTAATAAACAGCCAAAAATAACTCAGATGCTCATTTCAGCAGCAATTGAACTAAAGTTTTCTACATTTGGCTTTGTTCACCACAAGCTCAAAAAATAACCTTGGGGTAGAAAAGACTTGTTTTCTTTTTCCAAACTTGTTTTCTTTTTAAATTACTTAATGGCAAATGGAATCACGAAAATACCTAACTGTATGTGTTATATAAAAATAAATTTAATTATTAATCAATTTGTGGTTATGAATAAATGATATACATAAATAATTTTAATGGTTGGTATACATATACAGTTGAACCTCGTTTTCACGACACCCGGATGACACGTCACTCCGGATGTCACGCAGCTTTTTCAAAGTCCCGAGCTTGCAACCTATAATTTTAATGTTAAATAACTCCGCAATTCACGACACTACTTTATTGTGCCACTCCATTTATGACGACACTTTAAATTGTTAAAAGGGGCTCGATTTTATTTTTTTTAACTTAAACCTGACTGTAAAATAATGAAAATTTCACGAGAAGTTTTTCCTAAAATTCTTGAAAATGGATTAGTGACAAGTGCTATCAACTTATAGTGGAGAAAATCCCTAGCCCCCTCGAACCTAACAATCACAAGCCAGCAAGGCGTGCACAGAAGGTTTGAAAGCGACAGGTGGAAAGATAAAGTTACGCTGCAGGTTTACTTGAACTTCTTCGAATTAAGGGACTTGAAGTACAGAAAGATTTTTACAATTGTCAACATTGACAGTCACAAGAAAAGAGTGACAAGTTTCATTCGTATTGCTCGTAGGATTAAATCTCCACTCAGCAGTACTTCTGAAAAGGATAAAGGAAAAAGGGACAAGGAGAAAGAAAGCATAGATTTTGTAACTCGACTTTTGTTTCTGAAATTCCAGGGACGTACACAGATTTTAATTTCCAGTCAGAAAGAGTTTAGGAAGACAGGGCAGGGGAGAACCACTATGGCTATTCAACTGCTGTTGAAGTTGAATGGTCATTGTAAATGAGCTTTTAAAAATGCGTGCAATAATTCTTCTTTTAGACTGGCAATTTGATAGAAAGCATCTTTCTTTGTTCGAAAACTTCCAAATAAAACAGAGGCGTTGCATTGCATTGATGTCGTAGAAAAATACCTTTCTTCCATGGGAGAAGCTCAACAGGAAGATTTTGACTTTTTGTAAAAACTACACAGAAAATTTTTAAATTGTAAATCAAAAAGTAAGCAAACCCTTATTGGAGAATATTTTCGTGCGAAATAAAAAGCAAGTTATCTTTTCTTAATGTTTTTGCATTGATTTATGAAATGATACAAAATGACGGAAATTGAATCTAATTTAAAATAATTAATATAAACACTTAAATGCATTATTACATTATATGTTCTTTAAATTGTCATTTGAAGTAATTCCGATTAAGACGTCGCTCCGCTTATGACGACACTTTGAGAAAGTCCACAGGGTGTCGTGATAACGAGGTTCGACTATTTACGTTACTTGCTAACAAACTGGCAGATGTGCAGTAATTAATTTTTCCTACACATACATATTGGGTTAAAAGTACAATGTTTTGCATTTATTTTTCTAAATTTTTAGCATAAATGTACACTTTTCAATGTAAAATTCTTATTTTCACTTAAATAAATATTATATTTATTGCATTTTATTCAGAATGTCAATCTTAAGTTATGTTTATGGGTATGATCAGCAATCTGCTTTTAAATTTAAAAAAAAAACCTTTTTTTTAATTTAAAAAAAGTCATGATTTTTTCACGCTAATATTTATCAAGAATTAAATGCCATGTCAAAGAAAATTAAATTAATATAATTTTGACTTAATGAGACCAATATATGACTATGTTATTAACAAAACAGATAAAATATATGGCAAAATCTTAAATTGTTTCTAAAAACCGTTAAATGCAAAAGTGTAAGCTCTCCTTTTCAGGGAGTGTAGTACTTAATGGTATTAAGCAACAGTACAAAAATAAAAAATTTTGAAATTGTCTTTTTTGAGGAAAAAAAAAAGGTTTTTTTAAAAAAAATTCAGAAGACAGCAGCAAAAAAATTTGCAGATATTCTAAAATTTAGCTTTTTATCTTAAACATAATCTAATTATCTTTCAAATAAAAAAAACTGCATCAAAATATCTTGCACCATTCAGGAAATAGAGCACTTGAAAATTTTTTTCAAAAATTGGAAGTGAGAAATTGTGCCAGAGGCACCAATCTATGGCGGCCTGTATCTCGGGCCAGGAATTTTTTTTGAGCAAAACAAAAACATACCTAAACTGACTTAGTTCTAAATTTTAACATACATGAAACTCATATACTTCTGAGACTATGAAGGTACCCCCCTGCCTGAATCGACACGGATTATACCTACAGTTTTAGGAAAAATAAGAAATTTATGTTGAAAGTAAAGTACACACACACACGAGGTGAATTCCAAAATTTGCTGCAAACTTTTTTGATCACTCTCTGTAAAGTTCTGTTTTTGCAACCAAGTGACTATTTAATCCTCTTGCATCTGTACAAGTGGCTGAATAGACAATGATTTCAAAATGACGATGAACTTAAGACTGCTATTACTAACTAGTTCCCAGATGGCAATTTCTATGCAGATGGGTAAAAGAAGCTGGTGTAAGCTTTGCAGAAAGTGTACAGATGTGAATGTCAATTACGTGGAAAAGTAAAGTAGATATGTAGTAAAATATCACCATACAAAAAACCCTTTTCTCATGAGCTCATTTTCTGAACGACTAAATGAACCATAGTTTTGGAATATGTGTATATACATAATAAAAAATCATTCCTTTTATCTTTATACTTCCAACCAGGGTTGGCAAGGTTTTGGACACTAGGGTAAAAACCTTGGTTTTTACTGTCCTGACCAAAACTTTTGTGTCCAAAACTATATTTTTAGTGAAGTTGTATTTTGTGAACAAATAACAAAAATAGAATAAAATGTATAATAGTACTATTTTAATGTAAAATTTTTAATGTAAAATTTAAGTAAACTTGAAAAAACTTATACAGATGATTCTAATCTAGTTACATAGAAGTTAAATACGAATAACACTGGTCAGTCTATTTTTACTAAGTTAACATTGCCATACGTTTACTCAATTACATAATACATTATATAATTACATATACCAAGCAGTTGTTGATCCAGGAGTATTAATTAGTCACGACTTCAAATTTAGTCAGCAGTGCAGCATAGTAAGTAACAAAGCTAACAGGATGCTTGGGTTTATCAATAAGAATATTTCGAATAAGTCTGAGGAAGTTGTATTGTCATACAGATGTTTGGTAAGACCTCATTTGGAATATGCTGTTCAGTTTTGGTCATCTAAAGAAGGATATTACCATATTCAAAACAAAAAAAATCAAAGGATGCCTACTAGGTTGGTAAGTGGTCTCTCAAACTTACATTATGAGGTTAGCATTAAGAGGCTCAATATATTTAGTCTAAAGCAAAGGAGAGTTAGAGGGGACATGACTAGATTATTAAAATTCATTAAAATGGAAAACGTTGATGGGCTACATTTGTGCACAGAAGGTAGAACCAGAGGTCTTTTTTTTTTTTTTTAAGCTTTACAAAAGTCAGGCTAATATTTAAATTAGGAAAAATTACTTCTTCAATAGGTTGTTGGCAGTTGGAATAATTAACAGAAGGGATTGTTACTTCCAGTGGGGTAAAAACTTTTAAGAGGGCTCTTGATGTTCATTGGGGAATGTTAAATTGACTAGGACCAGCCTAGCCTGTGCCCGTTGCTGGTTGTCACATTTGTATTTGTATTATGTTAAAAATATAAATAAAAATAAAAATTTCTCTAGTTTTAAATTATAAATGCCAAAATTTTATCTAACTATTAAAAAAACTATTTAATAGCAATTATGATTTATAAATTGGAACTGAAATTAGTTACTTTGGTAGTGGGCCATGGTAGCCTAGTGGTTAGCAAGTCGGACTTCCACCTGAAAGGTCGCGTGTTCGATACCCACTGAAGACCACCATGTATACTTGGGGATATGTGCATGTAAAATCCGTAGACCCCACTGCCTTTCCCCCGTAAGCAATTTTAAGGCCTCGGCTAACAGGTAGAGGTCTGGTGGAGAAAAGTTACTTTGGTAGTGGTTGTGATTTTTTTCACAACACTGCCAACTCTTGCATAAGGAAGCATTTAGGTAATAGAGTAATTAGCAATTTTTTTAATATTTTTTTCTGTAAAATATATTTTTTCAAGTAACATTTCAGCGAAAATAAAACCAAATATTAATAATTTACAAATATTTAATATTTATGCATTACTAATATTACATTATATACAAATTGATTAGATTAGACCCCTTTAGCTTTAGTATACTTTTGGACCATTTTGAATGGTAAAAACCACCTGTCCTGTCCATAACCAGTTTTGGACGTCCAAAACCCAAACCCTGCTTCCCAGAATAACTCATTTTACATACATTCATCAAAACAGCATAAACCAAAAGCAAGAAAATTACTATTTTTATAATTATGAATAAGGAAAACTAGATCACCTCTTCAGATGATTGTTCTTCACGAAGAACAGTAAGCTTTATGTTCTTTCCAGCATTTCTTAGAATTTGAACAGCACTGTAATGGTCTATATTGATCAAAGGTACACTGTTCACCTAAAGTATGGAAATCAAAAGCATTTTGAATTCTAAAGCAGGAAGGAAGAGTGAAAAACTAAGTTTAAAATGCTTACAATTTATAGTAATATACTATTCACTATTTTAGAAAGAAGGTTATATATAGTTACATTAAATACAATAAAGAATATTTAATGAATTACTTTCAAAATTTTATCTTCTATTTTTAGGCCAGCTCTATCAGAAGGTCCACCAGGAGTAACCTTAGATATAAAAATACCCTAAGGAAAAAAATATGGAAAAAGTTGGATGTTGAAACTGCAAGCTTACAGAAGCAGTAATACAAGCAAAATAATACTCCATTAATGCAATCAAAAATATATATAATAGGAAAAGAAAAACATCCTTTTTGCTACCTCATCATCCCCTTTATATGGAGTTGATTCTTTTCCACCAGCAATACTTAAGCCCAAACCTGATGATTCACGCTCAATGCCAATTTCATACACATTAGAATGGGTATAAGACAACACTGCTGCAAAATAATAAAACTGCTATAAAAATTTTAAGCTAATATCATGAATATGAAATGAAATTTGTTAAAGACACTCAACAATTAAACAAAATTAAAAAGAGAAAAGCTCAGATTCAATAGTAACCCAATGTTACAAGAAAAGTGACACCACTGTCAGTCTCGAAATTTTCGATTATGCATTTTAAAACACTTTATGTCTAAAGGGAAAAAATAGAAAGACAAAGAAAAAGTATACATTATACACGTAATATGTATTTAGGAAGTATCAATTGTTTGCAATGAATTTTTAGCTTTTTTTTTTGTAACTGCACCATGGGGATTTTTGAATCAACAAATGAAGAGAAATCCCTATATAACTACATTGAAATCATTCTTTTGAATGAATGAGAGATTACCGCACACGAAAGCCTTTCGACCACTTTGTCAGGCTATTACAAGAAAACAAAAAAGTACATTTTTGTTGTTCATTAGAAACAAAAAACAACAGTTAAAAATTTAGACCCTCACTTTTTTTCCATTTAATGGCATTAGTTATTTGGACATGTAACCGTTTTAATTAGATCAAGAAGAAGCACAATTGAAAACGTTAGATTTTTTTTTTGTCAAATTTAACGAATGTTTTATGGTATTTGAAACACAATTGCTAAAGTTTTTACATGTTTTAAAATTATATATTGAGTAAAAATAGAAAGAATGTCATTTATTTATGTTGTAACAACATACAGTGAGTACTTGAAGGGGGGGAGGAACCCTAATGCTAAAGACGATCTGAAATTTAAAAACACTTTAAATTACGTGCAAAAAGGAAAAAAACCGATGTTATTAATAAGGTTGTTAATATGTAATAACTATAATTAATGGACATGATCACTGAAACTTGAAGCCCAGTGGCTAAGTGGTAGCCTTCCGTACTACCATGCCACAGGTCCGGGGTTTAATTCCCGGGCTGGGCAGGGTCGACTCAGCCTTTCATCCCTTCAGTAGGGTCCATAAAATGAGCATCAAGCATGCTTGGGAACTAAACACTGCAGGTTCTGCATCAGGCCCAGCACTTGACTGGAGCTTCTGCTCCTGCACCCCAGGACCCTCGGTCTTGAAAACTGGGATGGGCACAGTAGGCCATGGCCCCTAAAAGGGCTGGCGTGCCACTGAGTTTTAGATCACTAAAACTTAAAGGCTAAAAATAATTTCTCAAAGTCCCTTAATTTCCAATGAAACTTCAAGTGGGCGTCGTAACCGGATTTCAAAATGAGTAATAAATTGGGATTAACATTTGAATGTGCAAAAAATGGACCGAATGTATAAATTTTAACCATAACTTGTAAAACTTAGCAGGTACGTATGCAGGCTACTTTAAAAATTTTCATAGAAAAGAAGAGAGAAAGCCTTCCAAAATTACAAATTTTGGCAGAAACGAAATTTTTGATTTCCAAAATTACCGAAGACACGAAATTCTGTCAAACTACAGAAAAATCATATGTCTGCAAGTAGGAATTTGAAGAAAAGTGAATATTCCTGTTGATATGTTGCAAACAAATAGTAAAAATGAGAAAATCGAGGACTTTACAGACTTTTTGTACATTATTCCAATTTTCCAAAACTTTCAAGGAATTGAAAAAAAATAATGAAGTTCAAGGGCTTTCAAGGCTCTCCAGGCCATGAATGCACCCTGATTTATGCACACTTGTATATATAAATAGAGGGAGAGACAGCATGACTTTGATAACATGACACTCGATTTAATGATTTCCTCGAATTAAAAATAAATTTTACAAGTCTTTGATTAGATTTCATGAACGTTATGTTTCCATGACTTAGCGGTATCTATAGATGTGCTGACAGAGATCACCAGGGGTACCACGGTATCCCCATTAGCACATAAAAATCGATGCTAATATCCAACTGGCAATCTTTTTGCATTTTAGATTCAAATTCCATATATCATATGAATTAAAAATGCTTCTTTTTACTTAATTCTTCAAAAGTTTTCATGGAGGTGCAGTAAGGACTCTCGTCTTATGAATGTAATCTGAACACTCGGTAGGGTGATATTCCAATTCCAAGGCTCTGCGCACATTTATGGCAGTATCCTTGACTTAATAGTCCATAGACAATTATTAAATCAAAGTTATACCACGCACATATACATACATACATTTTACTTTTTCTAATGAATTGAAGCAATTCTACTGATACATGAAAATTTAGACTATTTAAAGAATTTAAAAATGTACCCCTTTTCATTAAGCATGTATCAATTTTCAAGTAGTGCATTAAACGTATATTATATTGATTTAAACTTTGTATACTGGAAGAAAAAATAAAATAATTCCGATGCATCACCAAAGTGCAATAAACCTGGTGAAACCAAGTGGAATAATTTTACTGTTCAAGCAAAAAGATGACTATTTCCAAATGTGTATTTTGAAACTTGACTTAATAGTCCATAGACAATTATTAAATCAAAAAAAAGTTATACCACACACATATATACATACATACATTTTACTTTTTCTATTGAATTGAAGCAATTCTGCTGATACATGAAAATTTAGACTATTTAAAGAATTCAAAAATGTACCCTTTTTCATTAAGCATGTATCAATTTTCAAGTAGTGCATTAAACGTATATTATATTGATTTAAACTTTGTATACTGGAAGGAAAAATAAAATAATTCCGATGCATCACCAAAGTGCAATAAACCTGGTGAAACCAAGTGGAATAATTTTACTGTTCAAGCAAAAAGATGACTATTTCCAAATGTGTATTTTGAAATAACTATATCTCAATTTTTATAATAATTTATTAAACAGTGTAGTTTGCTGCAGTTCAAAAGTAAGTGAAATAAGACCATTTGCAACAATATGACTAAGTGCCAGTATAATGTATAAAGATTTATGAAGGTCTCCCATTCAGCAACAGCGATTTTCACCTTTTCTTTTTACTGGCCAAATTTAAATTTTCAAAAGAAAAAATTTGGCAGATGAGGAGTACGTTTTATTAGAAACTAATTGGGTAAGTGTTAAATAATTGCTCATGCTGAAAAATGAAAGAATAAATTTTTATACATTAAACAAGTTAAAAAATGTTTTAAATAACAAAAAAATTTGTGAACATTTGTGGATTAGAGCAAACCAATTTATGTTTTTAATAATTATTAAAAGGAAGAAAAGAAATATTACTTACAAGGTGCATCTTGAATCTGTAAAAGGCCTTCTGAATCAAACGAAACACTGACTTTATCACTTGAAAGACAATTTTCACTAGAATTTTCATCCTAGAAATTTTAAAAAAATAAAAATTGATTAAAAATTACTTTAGTGAAACAGCTGAAGTAAAATAGGTTTTGAAAGTAACAATAACTATGACAATATTTTGTATACTTGCAAATGCTTATCATAAATGACCAGCAGAATGCCAATTATCCAAATTTCAACTAATCAAACTTCTCATTATCAGACCACTTTTTTTAAAGGAAAAATTAGTTTATGCCTCTCAAAATTTTTTAAGAAAAAAATTAGGTAATGAAAAAGAGCACATGTACCAAATTATTTTTCAATGGCACTTGAGAATAAACAAGTTTGGAACAAAAATCTATGAAAAGGTCTTATGAGGATAAAACTTTGTTCCCGTTTGGCTTTTACAAAAATGCTCATAAGGTCAAGCAATTTTTAGACTTTTTTTGTATGAAAAAGCACTGTTTTTCAGTGACAAACTACATGAAGAAAATACATTTCAAGCAAAGTTTGCGTGGTTTTGATTCATATACAAAAAATTGGATTACATGGAAAAAACATATTTGGAAATTGCTACAAATTTTGGAAAAGATTACAAGGAAATTATTGAATGAGAAAAGTATGAAGAAAAATTCATTCACAGTGGAAATGGGACTGGACTGGAAAAAAATAAACATGTAAATAAAAAGGGGAAAACACACAGATACATAGTTTTTCAGATTTAACCACTGCCAGTCCTAAGTTTGGATAAAGTGTGAACAAAAATTCCACACACACAATATTTTTAGAAAAATCTATCAATCCGCTACTAAATTTCATAAAAACATACATTTAGACAAAAAAGTTCTCCGTTAAAAATTTCAGTCGTTTTGGCACCGTTAAGAACATTTCTTAAGCTGCTTATCCAATTAGCCAAACTTGGTCTAGTCCCAACTAGTTTCTATGAGAGACTAAATATATTCTTCGTTATATTATGAAGACAAAGTCTTCAGAGTATTGACAAATCAGGGAAAAATACCTCTGGGGTGAAAAACAGGATTGCCGCCAAGTGCAAGGTTGGCCTAATACTCACTCAAGAATTTCTTCTGAAAAATTATCAAACAGGGAAATTTTCTTGACTTGGCGAGGTTTATGAGAAGCAACTTAATACAGGTAAAATTATTATTACATCTTAATTAATGCAAATGTAAATAATTAATGTATGTTATGAGGTTCATGTTTTCATTGAAATTTTTATTGCCGCATTTATATTAGTTGAAACAGTTTCAATATATACTTTCATTGACAGGGGCAGACCCATCCAGGAATAATTTCTGAAGGGGGCACCAGAAAGTAAAAAATACTTCTCCCTTGTAAATATTTTCATAATACAATTTCCATTCAAGTTTGTTTGTTTTTTTGTTTCTCTTAAAACCAATAGATCTTCAATAAAATGCAAAAAAAAAAAAAAAAAGAACAAAAATTATTTCATGGAGATAATTAGAAATTAGACCTCCCCCCTCAAATTTGACACTGCTCATCCATTTCAATTAAATTTCTCCAATGGAATTTTTATTTTAATGCAAGGAAGTGATGTATTTCCAATTAACTCTAAATACTTAAAAAAAAGGTGGGAAAAGTATTTAATATTGTTATAAAACTGGCACTTCAATGTTTTAGTAAATATAACCTAATATTAATTTGACAGAAAAGTGTAAAGATTTTTTTTTTTTTTAATCTAAAGGATCATTAGGATCATTATAACCTGAAAAAGTATTTTTCACTTTACTATCACAAACTTTTTATTTCACCTCTTAAATAAAGAATGTCATAATCCATGAATAATTAAAGTTTAATGTATAGGTAGACTATTCAACAAAATCAAATCACAGCCGGTTAACAAGAACGCATCTAAATGGACAGTATGTTTACCTGCCACTCGCCGTCAAGCACAAACAAATTGCGCCAAATCGAAGATACACAGAATTGGTTGAAAAAATACTACTTTTTTAACTAAATTTAAACTCTCGACTAGTTTTGAAGAGATACTTTTTAATTACTTTATGAAATCAGCTATTAATTAATGAGATAAAATAACAAAAGAGCATAAATTAGAGGGTCAGGATTAAATATCAGTGTTTGGGATACGTATGTACTTATTACAATCATGAAATAATTAAATAAATAGTAAGAAATGACCCAAAATAAAGCTACATATGTATAATTTAAACCTTTTTGAACAATATAATAAGAATTTTGAAACTGTAATTGCCTTTAATTTTACGGATTATGAGCTTTTTCAGAGTACTAACTTGGTCTCCATGTTAAAGCTACGGGACAAAAGGGGCAGCCCTGTCTGGGGCAGTGTGTTTCAACCCTCCACCAATAGGAAAATGATGCCGTTCTGACGGTACTCTCGGCAGATAAAAGAACTCTAGTCCTGTAAGGTTTGGATGATTGACAATCTATTGTATAAGTGGGTCACTTTACCGTTTCAGTTAGCTCTTGATCTTCACCGCATACCGACTTTAATTTCTCATTTGAGTCTAAATGAAGATTGCCATTTTGATGGGAGTGGATGCTTGTGAGATTGTAACATGCTTCATCAGAATGTCCTGTATATTAATAGAGATCACAAGTTTTAATGTAGGAAAGAAAGAGAAAAAAAAACATATTGCATTTATAAACTATAATTATAAAACATATTCATTATATAAATCAATAAATAACATATTTCAATGCTAGATTTTTGAGCCTCAAAAATGCTTGAAAATGTAAGAGACATGTTGATACCACAAACCAATCTCAGAAATAGCTGATTTCATGCCATAGATGACATTGAAATTTGTATGCATCATCAGAATGTCTTGTATATTAATAGAGATCATGAGTTTCAATGAAGGGGGTGGGTGGGTGGGGGGGAATCATCAGAATCAGTGATTTTTGAGAGTGACTCTGAAAATCATAAGTTTTCAGTGCACAAAGTGCTTCATCAGAAAGTCATCTGTATTAACCTTCTCCAAACAGAGAGGTAGATAATGAAAATGCTGCTCCATACAGGGAAAAAATCACTGAGTGCTATCTCCTTTGAAAAAAATGCTGTTAATGTTTCTGAGGGACTCCCCACAACGTTTGAAAGTTCACATTCATTTTCGGTACAATAAACAAATACAAATACCAAAGTTACGACCAGCAACAGGCACAGGGCCCAGCTAGGGGGACAGAATTGCTGGGACAGAACACCTCAGCTCTGTGTTTGAAGAAAGTTTTTTTGGGAGATATATGTTGTCACAGCTAAAGGGAAGATGTTAACAGAAATCATGGGTTTCAGTGTAGGGGGCAAAAGTGATATGAGATTTATAAAACATAATTACAAAATATTACCATCATGTAAATCAATACACAATGCATTCTAAGGCCCTACTTGTGAACCTGAAAAATTCTTGAAAATTAGAGATTTGTAAGTGTAGTGGGGGGGGGGGGGGGGGAGAACGAAATACTCCTTTATGTTTGGACACAATTTACACTAGAGACACACTTAATATGTCATTTTATCAGGAGTAATGTACTCTGTAAAATTCTACTATTAAAGTTTTGTTAAGGGGTCATCTTCATATTAAAGTGAACATCAACTTTAAAAATCTTGAGAGCCAACCCCTTTTTTATGACATATTTGTGTTCAGCATCAAAATTTAACCATGTATACCAATTTTCGTGTAATTCCGTTCACCTGTTGCTTCAGAATTAAATGGAGAGAAACAAGTCTCGTAATGTTAAAAAAATTCCTGATATTTTTGCATTTAATATCTAAACTACTATGGGTATGGCAAAGGTTGTTTTTTATACAGAAATATGAGCTAACCCATTACCAAAAACATGATTTTCACAATCGAAAATATTAATTTAATATTCTTTGTGAATTATGAAATTAATTTTTGAAAAAATTACGGTCTCAAACCATATTATGTTTTAACCACTTAACCGGCTGTAACGTAATATTACGTCCAAAAAATAATATGTGGTTTCCGGCCGTAACGTAATATTACGTCCGAGATGTTAGCTTCTCTGCCGAACACGCTGCACACGAGAATTTTTTCCCCTTCTGGGGTATGCAGGATTGAGTTCTTGATTGACAGTGGGCGTTAAAGATGCGCGCTGCCGTATTGTTAAGATTCCCGCTCATTTTCTCCCCGGTCTGGAATCGGTGAACCGTGCTTTTCAAAGAACCCAGGGTTTGCGCTAGGCTGCGCGATGGCGCGATTCCCGCAATATTTTTTGAAATCCCACTCAAAAAAAAATTTTTTTTAGGCTTAAACTTTAAAAATCCCACTTAAAATTTTGGTCAAGGAAGAAAATCCCACCTTGTATTTTTCCCCAGTGTGAACCCTGGAACCTCTTTCTTTTCGAATGCCTATGCATTGGCGTAAAGTTCGTTATATTTGTAACTTTGGAAAGACAAATAATTCTTCGTATAACTATTGAAAATAACAAACTAAATATTTAAATAAAAGAAATGATATTGAAAAGTATAAATTTGTAACTCATTAAAAGGTCATAATTGAACTTAACAATTTATTGTATACAGTTTTTTTATTTCATGTTAGCTGCAGGTATGTTCAGATCTGAGGGGGGATGATCGAAAGTGGCAAAATTCCATTCGCGAATTTTGTCGCTTTACCAATCTTAGGTTTCATACATTTAGAAAGATCAATAAAATATTTAGGCATTGATGCATATAGAGGCTCTCCTCCGCCTATTCTCCTTACTTATAAATTGCATAAATGACGAATAATTTGTTTATTTAATTTACAGTGCTGCTCCAACGCATTGTCTTATTGTAAATTAAATCATTTACTTTACTGCGTTCACAATTTGTCCGGTAAACCCATGGTGAAATGCTAAACATTCGTTAGTAATGTAGTAAGAATGTTTTATTTTGCATTGATGTTTATCAATAATTGCTTATGAGTGATGATGAAAATTCTTAAATCGCAGCGCTTGGGACGCACGCGATGCTTTTATTAAATATTGTGTATGCATTTTGCAGGATGAGGTGGCCATTCTTCATTCATAAATCAATAAATAAAGCACCCTTTATTTTTATGTGTGTGGTCTTGAGCAAATCTCCCAGTTGCCATGAGCTCTATATATATGGTCAATGATAACATGTTAATGAGTTAAAGAATCAACAATTATGCATATCAATAAAAAATAGTAAGAATTAGAGCAATATTTCATCGTATAAAAATGTACTATTATCCATTGTTCGAGATCCAACAAATATTTTGCAGGATATCGGATACCTGCAAAATATCCTTTGTGTTTGTTTGACGTACCATTACGAAACATGTGAATATGTTTGAAATCTGTAAATTCTATACATATTTTTAAATATCTCAGAGCTTCGAAACACACCCAGCAAGTTCATAATTTAAAAAAAAGTCAAAAGATGCTAATTACCGTAATTACCTGTGTATAGCCCGCGGGTTATCTACAAAAAAACTTCTTTTTTTTTCCTACCTGCGGGCAATATAACGATGCGGGCAATACATGAAATTAAAAAAAAAAAAGTATTATTAAAAAGACCTTTCAAAAATATCGAAATCTGTTTTCCTGCAAAACGAAATGCAGAGAAATAAATCGTAGCTTTCGAAACAATGGTCCAAAGCAGATTGTGGCTCGGGCGCTACAGGCGAATACATTGTTTTCTAGGTTTGTATCCCATGCTTTTTTCTGGGGTGCGGGTTATACACTGAACTTAATTTTTTTAGAATGAATTTTACTTCCTGCAGACTATACAACGATGCGGGCTATGTATCGATAATTACGGTAATTGAATTTAAAAATAAAATCTGACATGAATCTTTTATAAACTGGCCGAATCCGATTACGGATTTTCAAAAAACAGTTGGATACTGGATAAACAATGATTTCTCCAAACGAAGACTGACTGACATTCGCACGCATTGCGCATGCTCACATTCGAGCGTATCAGAGCCCAAACATACACCAGGCCTTGAAATATTATTTCAACATTATGTGAATTACAATTTAGAAAAATATTAACAAATTAAGAAAAGAAACAGAAAAACATATTATACATGAATTCAAAATTCAGAGTTCACGGGTAGCAAAGCAACCTTTGATATTGGCCTTTTATAGATTTTGGTTTGCGTTTTAACCATAACAACTCTTATTAAATTTGTGTGTGTATATATATATATATATATATATATATATATATGGGTGTGTATATATACATGTGTGTGTGTGTGTGTATATATATATATATATTATATATATACATACGTACACACACCCATCAGTAACATGTCACCCGGTGTTGAAAATTTTGTATCCTTTTTCCCACCTCAAGTTTTCACCCGAAAGTACGGTTCGCCACAAAAGGCTCTAGAAAATAAGAAAAGCAAATCATGCAACAGTGAAACCCCTCTTCAGGCATTTTGATATTCATCAAAAAGTAAGCGTCTTATTTTGAATGGTTAATAAAATAACAAAAATTAAAGCAAAACTGTTATCTTGAAGCAAAAGCATGATTAACGTACTAACAGAATGAGTATAAATGTAAATATAATGCAAAATAATTGATTTACGTTTATTTCTTATTTTTGAATTATTGGTACAAATTTTTGATCCGTTTTGGGTGTCACACCTGAAAGCATGTCACCAAAAAAGGACAGCATCCGCCTGGGGACGATTCTGGATATACATATGCAGTAGCGCACCCAGGAACTTGCTTGGGGGGGATAAAAACACTATTTGGGATACTCCGAACATTGATTTTGCCGGATATTGGATATCCGGTATCCCTTTCTTGACAGATCCTAACCGGATGTTCGGCTATATTGTTAGAAACAATGTTTAGAAATTCTACCAATTTCTAAACATCACATTTTCCAAACACGTAGTAAGTCTGCAATTTGCATATATACTTTCAAAACATGATGATTATAGTCAGGCACGTAGGAAAAGGGGGGGGGGGCTCAGGGGGCTTATGCCCCTCTCATTAGAAATCATACTGCATAAGGATTTCCGTTATTTTGTGAAAACTATGAATTTATTTTAATGATCTATAAAAATATTCATTTATTAATGATTTTTTGTAATTAATAATAATGATAATTAGTTAATACTAAATACTTTTTAATTGTTAAGTGGTTTTTCTTGGAAATAATTTTGAGCATTTGGAAACAAAATTGTTTGAGCCCCTCCCATGATTTTTAAATTGCTATGCTCCTGATTATAGTTAAATTTTAAAAATTAAGTTTGGAATGCCGAATGGGAGGACCCTTCGTGCAGCAGCCGGCAGACAGTACCGGATCTTGGAGGTTTCCGGGACGGGACAAAACTTCAAAATGCCGCCCCCCTCCCTCCAATTATGGTTGACATTTCATTAGCTTTTTTGCTTTATCCTCTTTTCTTTCATTGAGGATTTTTCACTCTTGGGGGGGGGGGGGGGCTGCTGAACCCATAAAACCTTCGCTAATGTGTGCCACGGCATGGCCCTTTCAGCTCAACATTAGGAGGGACCCTTCATAAATTTCAACTATATGCAAATTTTGAGGCCTTAGGAGATGGATTTGCAACTGCAAAATATTAGGAAACAAAAAAAAAAAAGCAAACAATAACTTTTTAAAATTTACACGCTTTTACTCATAAAAATGCAGAACATAATTAGAATTTTTTAGCAAACCGTGGGGCAGTACCCCTTCTTACGAACGCGCATATCAAAGAGCCATGTGTTTGCCTTCTCAAACGACACTTACAAGGCCCCCCCCCCCCATCTGCCTCTGCCTAAAAGGATGCTTTGAAATGTGTAAAAGAAAAACTATTGTATTGGGTGAGCATAGCATTATTTATATTTCACTATAACAAAGGAGAAAAACTTGACTCTTTTTAATTTAAAATTTTAAATTTTGATATTGCAAAATTTGCCGCAACCTAAAACTGCCGTCCGAGGAGTCCTTGTGCCTGCCACAGGAGCTGGCCGACTATTCAACGACGCAACATATTTAGTATACAACAATTATAGAGTTGCCTAAAGTTTATACAAATAAATAATTCTATTAGGCTATTTTGCTTACGATTAAAACCAACTATCAATGATTAAATTGGAGCACCGAAATAGGATTTTAATTCTCTTTCCAAAAGTTAAATTTTCTTAATTATTATTTTTTTTCCTGGTCTCAAAAAGTAGGATGGGCACAGTAGACCATGGCTGAGTTTTGTTTTGTGCATCACAGTTGAATTTGCCGCCCCCCCCCCCCCCCCCAAGAAGTTCTGCCCCGTCATGGAGCCGGCTTGCCCTATCCGGCACTGCCTGCCGGATCGGTTTCCGAATATTTTTAAAAAATCGGATACCGAAAAGTCGATGCTTTCTGGTCCCCCTCCACCACCACCACCACACACGTCGGATACCGAAAAGTCGATGCCCTCTGGTAACCACCACCACACACACCCTTTCCATACTCTGAGAATCCATGTATTTTGAAAGGTAATCCGTGATAAATTCTCCGTAAAACCTTCTCAATTTTTACCATTTTAGAAAAATTTTTAGAGGAGCTGTAAAATTGCAGGGAAATTGCGTAATTCTCAGTAAAAAGTGGCATCCAGACCGGGAGCGATATAGGGAAAATCATATGAAATTATAAATACTCGTAAATAAAGTTGCATGTTCATGAAATTTTAAACTTCTTACAACTGATATTTATGTTTAAGATTTTGATTTTGTTCTTAATTTATCAGCACATTTCTTGTCATTTTGATGTTAAATTTCTTTATTTATCCTGAAATTTGCATTCGCCCGAGAATAAATATTCATTCAAAGTGCATGCATTGGTAGAATATGTAGGAAACTCAAATGCACCTGTCTTTCACAAAACTTGAAAAGCACACTATTGCACTGCATGTTGAGATGACCTCGTGTGAGTACTGTGCTAAAAGAATGAGAAGACTACAAAACATTCCTGCACACAATAGCTGCTTCTAAATGGACTTCACTCCTGTAGGATTAGGTGAATGGAAAAACTTTTAGCACCCATCCGTAACTAACAGAAGCAATTCCCAGATTCCATTCAGTAAGTGAAAGTATTAGAAGTCATTCTAGCATATTATAATGCAGAGATTCCGCTATTCTGTTCGGGAGGGGAAGGCAAAATTTTCAAGTGTATTGCAGTGAACCAAGCCATCAACCCTAGTAGAAAATGGCCACAACTTTTCCTAAAATCAGGGCCGCTTAACTGGTTAATGAAAAAATCAATCTTGATGAGCTTTCATAAAGTTATCCAAAATTTCAGCTCAAAATATGCAGTAGTTTTTACGCTACTTAAAAATACATTTTACTGCCATTTAAGGAACCATATAACTGCAACTAAAAGTATAGCAAATTGAAATGCACAAATTGTCAAATAAAGTAGAAAATCTTTAAGCCAAATCTTAAATTCAAATATAAAATGCAACCCTCAAAACACATTTATTTAACAAATAATGTGAAAAATTATTTCATTGTGTTCTGCTAGATTAATTTTCGCTGCTTGATAAACATTGACTTAAAAGTAGTATCTTTAATGTAGTGGTGGCTTCTAAAACGTTTTTCGTTAATGCATTCTGTTATAATGAACAGTATGCAATCAAGTTTGGTATACAGTCATTTGAGCATGCTGAGTTCATTTCCATTGTCAAATATAGGGGATTCCATTTGAAAATTAAAAGTTAGTACTCATTTCAATATGAATATGGCCTTTATCAAAATTGTATTATAAAAATTTAAAAGAAGACATCAATCAATAAACCTTACTTGTGTTTCTAGAGTGTGTGCTGGCAGAGTAATTTTGAGTGTTTTGCTCTTTTGTCCCCGACTGTACCACAAACCAATGCCAGAAATAGCTAATTTCGTGCCATAGATGATATTGAAATTTTTATAAATAAAATAAATTATGCTAAATGAAACAAGCATTTAACCCAAAATTGTAAAATGATTTAAAGAGAAAATCATTGTTGCAAATGTTGGGTATGCCATCAAATTTTATATATAATATTTTTATTTATTTATTTACTCTCCCCCCTCTTTTATTAATACCATATTTTTTAGTTAAGAAAACATAATGAAAATAAAGCAAATTTTTTTTTTTTTTTTAAATACCTTAGTTTAATGCTATTAAATTTTACTCTATTCCTTCTATTTTGCTAACAACACATGCATCCATAAAATTTAGTTTCTAAAAGTGCTAAACATTTAAAAAAGAGTTTACAAATATCTACAAATCTGAATTCAGGCAAAAAGTTACATGGTAGGCAACAGAATTTCTTGTAACATACAAATTAGAATGCACTTTTAAAACCACCTTATGGTTTTGCAGCACCAGAGTTACATGGTTAAATAGAAATCTTACAATAGAAAAAAATCTTACAATGAACAGAAAGGTGGTTAAAATAAAAATAACATGCATATACAACTTTTTAAATAATTAAAACACATTTCAAATAATTAATGATCATAGTAAATTAAAAAAATGTTACCTTGATTTGATGCAACACTAGAAACTCCAGAATCAATAATTAATGGAGAATTACATTCTCCTATTTTCTCCTGGGGGAAAAAAGGAACATTTAGTAATAATAAATTTATGGTAAATGAAAGTAAAAAGTTTTATAAATACATCTCAAAGTACATTTAAAAACCTTTTTGAAACATAATTATAATTATAATTTTGATAGAGGTGGAACGTTTATCAAAAAAATTACTAAAATTTAACCACCATGGATAATGCAGTTGTCTGCAAATACACAAATATTTTTTGCAATAGAGTTTCTCGGTATGCATAACCTAACATGGACAAATATGAAAAATAGGTTTCTATACATAACAAATAGAGCAACTGCAAAATGTAAGTGAAACAGTTTCATTATATTCATATTCATAAATAAAAATAAAACAAATAGAAGAAAATACTAAAATAGTAAAACAAACATACCAAATTATCTTTAATTACTTTGTTTTTTGATGGCAGTAACTTCAACACTTTCAATTTCAAATCTTTTGGATAAGGTGTACCATGGCGAACCAACTCAGCCTAAGAGAAAAATAATAATTATTTTTTAAGAGAATTCATATAGGGAAAGTCAGGGCAGAGGATACCAAATTTTCTTTTTTTTTTAACTGAGTGCAGTTAGAACAAGGGGAAAAGTCATTAGATTACTTTGTAAGCTGTAATTAGACAAAAGCAGACAGTCTAGTTTGGAAGCATAGTACAGTAAACAAGCATTGGTTGTAACTTTGCTGTTGTTTTTGAAACAGATTGAAGTATTTCACTACAAGTAAGTTGAATATGGTTAACTACAGCAGAGAAATTTCTATGTGGTCTTAAAGAATGTTTATATAACTGTAGTTTTCAGTATTTTTTACACAACATGGATCCCATAATGTGTAGTAAAAAGTGCCGAAAATAACACATGACCACAAGGCAAGGGGTCTCACAAGTATAAGTTTTCTCCCAACAATCAGAGATCTGAACATGGCATATATAGGGTCAGAAACACCACCACCTGAGTAGTATAATTGGTGAATCCTAGAGGCAGGCATCAAATGGTGAAGAAATTATGCGGATTTTTAGGTAAAAGTAATTCATGCAAGGAAAATATATTTGCCCTATATGAGCAATCATTTTTAAACAATCATACTTAAGTTATTAGACACCAAATCACTTTAACATGAATGGAAAAAAAAAAGTTTAACATTAAAGCATTCAAAATCAGGCAACAAAAAGTTTCATTTCAACCTAGAATTGAATACCCTAAGGAAATTTACATGCACATTAAAGTAGAAGCAATGCAACAAAATTCAAATTCTAGGCTCATCATTTGGTTCTTCAGCTTTTAAAATGCAAATATGATCGTTGCTGAATTGTAGGATTGAAAATCAGAGCATAGTGAATGTATGAATTTTCAAAAACTTGTTACTATGCCAGATTTGCCTCCTGCCTCTCTAAAATCACTGTCAGTGATGTATCTGACGAGTGCTTTATATTGGTGAAAGAAGAAAACGTCCTCATTCAATATGTTTTCGGCAATCAGTTACTCAATTAAAACCAGTTTGTGTATTAATCCAACAAAATTGTCTGCATGATTATGTGTCTCATTCCTGGTGGATGTATTGCTATAGTACTGCCCTTGGACGTTTGCTTCTTTTGCCAACATAAGGTATTCACCAAATTCATTACTGATGTTGATTTAAGAGAAGCTAGAGACAATCTGGGGCATAGCGATAAGTTTTTGAAGATTAAGTTGTGCATCAGTTCTTGGTACCATGATTCAGGAATATGATCATATATTCATCACATTGCTCCTGCTTTAAAATGTCGACTATATTCCATTAAGGTATCCAATTTAAGGTTGAAGTAATTTTTGTCTTTTTCATCACTTCTCTTTTTTTAAATATAATTAAACATTTTCGAAGATTGTATGCCATTCCTCCCTCAGTTCCGTTAATACAAAAGAAAAATCATCATGTAAAAGAAAGTTAAAAGTATTACATTTTTATCGATTTCATCTTCACTTTCTACTTCAAATTCAACACGCTGATGATTTACAATAGGTTTCTCATCTGCTTCTGTTTTCACTGTAAAATTATGAATCCATTAAACGTGGAACTGAAAAATTAATGTTAAATTTAAAAACAGGAACATAGAATACCTGAATAATCTACTGTTGATTCTTGTTGTGGCAACATATAGCAAGTTATGATTTCTCTTTTAGCCTTCCAATCAAAATCTCTTTGAAAATTTAACAGCGGTTGATGCTATGGGAGAAAAAAAAAATACATGAAATGTTACTTAAAATGCAAAGCAAGCTAAATGAGATTTAATAAACTCAAAAACATTGTTTTGTTTCTAATGGGATTGCTCATTAGTTCTTCACAATTTACAGAACTAGTGCATTTCCTAGGAACTGGCAATATTCTTTCATGCAGCACCTGTATCAGTGGGTGCCATTATCACTTGAGAATTTTGATGCACACTTTCCCACCAAATGGAGGCCCCTGGAATTTAGCCAAGAGTATAGTATTCAAGCCAGAGATACAAAAGTGATCTTAAACATAAATTTAGCAATCTTAAACATGCTGCATAATCATATTACCATGGATCCAGACAACTTTCTGCACCCTGAAAATCAACTGATTTGGGACAGGTTTGAGCCCCCGAGCTTGGGGTTAAGGCCAGCGCTTTATCATAATGCCACACTGTCAGCAACTTAAAAAATATAATAGTGTCTCATGCATTAAAATAACTAAATATAATTACACGAGCCTTATTGTAATTTGTAATTCTAAAAAAAAAGTTTAAAAACTTTTAAAAATGCCAAAGTGATATTTTGAAATCTAGGAAACGGGATGAAAACCGTAGTTTACAAACATTTTTCAACAAATAAGAAAAAAAATCCTGTTTTAAAGCAAGGTAAAATGCCCTCTTTGATCCACAATTTAGAATGAAATTTCTCAGAGCAAAACAACCACAGCAACCATAAATATTGTATCAGTTTAGATAGCTGATAAAGCAAACTAAGTGACAGCTACATTACATTTAACAAAAATGGAAAGTACAAAAACTATCAACAAATTATATTATCAATTTTCATAAATGAGCATATATGAAAAATAAATGCATTTTTCATATCATTTATGAAAAATTCATTTATTTTTCATAAATGATAATAAAAGTTGCAATGATAACTTTTTGTAGTGTTAATTCAGTAGTGTTCAGACAATATTAGATAGTGTTAATTTTCTATTAGGATCAAAGATATTTATAACACTTTTACAAGCATATTTTCATTTTGAATGTAAAAAATTGCATTTGGAATTTTAATGAAAATACAAAGTTTTCTTATTTTTAGGTGTTTCATATAATATGAGTATAAAAACTTTAAAATACTAATAAAGAATGATGCATAAAAATCAAAAGGAAAATACAGAAATAAAGGAATGAATTGTAAGAAAATAGGCATCAGAATTCTTCATGCAATTCACATAAAAATGTATCTAAATAGGATGAGTAGGAAATTTTTTTTTCTGTTATGTATTTACATAATACTGATGCAAAAATTGCATTTTCATTTAAAACCGATTTAACTTAACACACAATTTTACAGTATTATCTCCTATTTCTGATCATTTTTAAATTTAAATAGGATGCAACAGTTTTTGATTTTTTTGATTAAAACATATAAAAGAGTGACTTATTTGTAGTCTTTAGTGTCAATGTTGTCAGGCTAAGTGTGTGTTGTACCATTGCAAATCTTCAGATACAAAGTGGGTTATGAATTGAAGAAAATCAGTGTTTTTTTAAAGTCCTTTTTGGGTGCAGAATATAACATAGTTTTTTATAAGAAAAAAAAAGGTAACACAAATGCATAATACAATGAAGTGTATTTACAAGTGAAAAATACCTGATTCTCAGACAGCCACAGTGCTTTTAAATTCAGGAACATTATGCTGATAGGCAGATATTGTATCCTAAAATATATTATTATTTTTAAGAAATAATTTAAAATAACTGTACATAAAGAGTTGTGTACTCAAGTTTTTTTCCAGAAATCTTGCTTAAACAGGAAATACTTATACATAACACAAACTTGCATAAAATGCATGTTTACATTAATAAAGCAATGAGCAGAAGTCGATCCAGCATTTTTAACAGGATCTGTTTTTTGTGAATTTTAAAAACATTTATGTGAAAATTCAAAATTTAAACATGCAGTTATAAATTTTTTTTATTAGTTTTGAAGCTCATTTGATAAATAATTCTGTAAAAAGTATGATTTGGTAGTTCAGAGTTTTGTGAAGGGACCGTTTTGATTGATTGGAATTTTGTGAAGGGTCCGTTTCGATAGGTTGGTATTTTGTGAAGGGTCCACTTTGATTAAGTGGAATTTTGTGAAGGGTCCACTTTGATTGATTGGAATTTTGTGAAGGGTCCAAAAACGGACCTGAATTTTCTCTGGTGCGACCCCTGATGAGACTAACAACTAGATTAGAATATATTTGGATAAAATAAGAAATAACATAACCCATTCAATAATAATTGATAATCATATTTTAACACAAAATGTTACAGAACAAATCAATCAAAGTGGTTTTTCCTTTTTCCCCCCTTCACATGAGCCGTTTATTTTGAAAATCCATCTTTTATTACTTTATTACTTCAAGATATTTAAAGATTTGTATTTCAACATATTTACAATACTTTTAAGGTCTAAAACCTTAATAGCCTTCCAAATGTTAAGATTCTGAAACATTTCGACTATGAATTGTTTAGATTTTGACTATGAATTGTTTTATCTTATAACTACCATCTGTCGTGATGCTCGACACACCATAATATCCGTGTGATCTTTCCTGATTTTACAGGTATGCATTTATTCCTCGTTCCCTTGCAGCATTGTTTTTATAGCTGGTGATTCTAGCCCCACATGGGGTCTGCTCTTTTTCTATGGCACGCACACGAAAAAAATGGTAAGTGTAGGGAAGTGATCGAATCCTAGTTTCACAATATGCTAGGTGGAGTTCCCTTTTCCAATCCAACGCAAAAATCCACTATACTTAACTAGAACTCCACCATATATTATGGGTTTGGGTGGATCATCTTTTTTTTTTTTTAAAGGACTTGTCCCACTTTTATAGTAATATAAAAGAAACCAGCTTCAACTAGATAAAAACAATGTTAAGAATCAAAATGAACATAACTATTAAGCATTTAAGTTTCTAAAGTACAAAAAAATCATGATAATTCAAACTGATTGGAATTAGAGCCTTTTTGTATAAAGTGATTTTTTTTTGATTAACCTAAATTGTATAAATATCATTAGGGCTAATTAGTTTATTTTATAATGTCTGTTTAAAAAACACCGACATTAAGGTACACAAGCAGATCATTAAAATAGTTCTAGAGTAGAGTTCTGATAATCCAATTAGAATGGCATCCCAATAATCTAAACTGATTGGGACTAGAGCCTTTTTGGATTAAGTAAAATCTTTATAACCAAAATTACATAGATATCAATAGGGCTAATTACAGTTTAACTTCCAATGTCTATTTAAACCTCACTGATATTAAGTAACATAAGCAAATTAATTATAAGGAACATAAACGGGTACTGTGAAAGAATTTGTCCACTTTTCAGATCAATGTGAAGTGAAACAGACAATGACAGCAAGCACATAGGGTATCCTGCACTAACACAGGGACTGCATTTTGTCCAATGAAAGCATGCATTACTCCTGAGCAATAATGGCAAATAAAGAGAAAGACAAGTTCACCCATATTCATTTCATTCAATATCAAAAATAAAATGTCTTATATTGGTTAATGTAAGGAGTTTTACTGATCATAGCTCTTTAAAGTGTGCTGTTATGTTAGTAAGTTGTACACTCTTGAAAAAAATATAATTAATAACAAAAAAAAACGTTTTCTTCTTTTAATATTATTTACAGTAGATAGAGACACATGAAAGGTGACAATTTATGAAAAATGATGCAGAATATAAAATGTCAATTAGAAAATTTTGTTAAGGGGTGGTTTTTGTATTAAAATGAACATCAACTTCGTAAATTTAAATGGCAAATCTATTGCAACTTTTTACAATAGATTTGCAATCACCATTTAACTTAATCTCATATACCAATGTTTGCGTAATTTGTTCAGCCATTTCAATTATATTTTGAAAAATGTACCTTATAATGTTAAACACGTTTTAGATATTTTTGCTGATATCTAAACTAACATAGTTATGGTAGTTTTTTTTACCAGGTGTATGCATATCAAATGAGACAATTGCTAACAGATGTCCCCATGCATATATGCAAACAGCACGAAACTGCAACACGTAATTTTTTTATAGTTTGATCTTTGATACTCGGGTTTAGTTTATATTTGGATGAGTTTCAGCGTGCATTGTGTTTTTATTACTGTGTTGAAAATGTCGAATTTTATGTTTTCCGACCACGATTTGCGGACATCATTAATTTTTTGTTACCATCTGAAGAAAAATGCTGCCGAATCACATCAAATGCTTGTAGAAGCATACAGTGGCAATGCTCTGAGCCATGCACAGTGCTACAGGTGGTTTGAAAAGTTTCAAAATGGTGATTTCGATATGAGAAACGAAGAGCGCGGCAGAAAAGCAAAAAAATTTGAAGACTCTGACATTACTCGATGAAGATGATGGCCAAACGCAAAAACATCTTGCAGAATGATTGAATGTTGACCAGAGCATTGTTTCCCGTCGTCTCAAAGCAATGGGCAAGATAATAAAGGTCAGAAGATGGGTGCCACATGAGCTAACGGACCGTCAGCAGGTAAACCGGAAAATCTTGTGCGAAATGTTGCTTGTCCGCTACAAACGCAGGTCATATCTCCATCATATTGTGACTGGCGATAAAAAATGGATTTATTTTGAGAATCCCAAGCGTAATTGATCATATGTTGAACTCGGACAGCCGTCCAAATCGACCGCAAGGTCAAATCGCTTCGGCCGCAAGACAATGCTGTGTATTTTCTGGAATCAGGAGGGGCCAATCTATTATGAGCTTCTCAAACCCGGTGAAACCGTTAATACTGATCGCTATAAGCAACAATTACTTGATTTGAACAATGCTATACTCGAAAAAGGCGAGCAATACAAGAAACGGCAGCACAAAGTGATTTTCCTTGCCTAGCCACAGCGCTAAACCGATCAAGGACATCGTTAAGGCACTCGGCTAGGAGCCCTTAGTGCATGCAGCTTTTTCGACAGACTTGGCTCCTTCCGATTACCACTTATTTGCATCATTAGGACGCGCAATGGCTGACCAGCGCTTCACTTATGAAAAGGTAAAATCCTGGTTGACTGGTTGGCCTCAAAAGACCGATCATTTTTTTGGCGTGGTATTCACAAATTGCCCGAAAGATGGGGAAAATGTGTAGCTAGCGATGGATATTATTTTGAATAAAGAAATATTAACAGTTTTCGCAACTTTATTGTGTTTTTTTTAAACAATCGTCTCATTTCATTTGCATACACCTGGTAATCTGATACTATGAACCAACCCAACTATAAGAACATATTTTAAATATTTTTTATTAATCATGAAATTAATATTTGAAAAAAAAAGGATCTAAAATATTATATTTTGGTGAAAAATTAATTTGGAGAAGCTTTCATATGGACATCCAAAATTTCAGTTTAAAAACTTTAATAGATTTTTTGCTATGCTTAAAAATATTTTGATGCAGTTTTAGGGGTTGTACTCCATTACTGAGTGTATAAATTTCTACCTCTTTGATAAAAGCAAGAAATCTTTACAAAACCACCAAATTTTGTAAAGAGGTTAATCAAACTTATGTATCATAACTTTAAAACACCTTAATGCTTATTATCATGGCTTCATGAAACTAAATCTGCAAATTAGCAAGTTGAAAGCAATGATGACCCCTTTGACTATATCTCCTGGGGGGAAGAGTACTAAGAAGAGTGTATGTCTAAAGGGAAGAATGTATGCAAATTTGGTACTTTGGCTAATTTGAGCATTCTGAATTCATTTCTGTTGTCAAAACAGTGCCAATCATATTTCTGAATGTAGCATTCATTTTAATATCAGGGTTCACACTGGGGAAAAATACAAGGTGGGTTTTCCCACCTTGACCAAAATTTTAAGTGGGATTTTTAAAATTTAAGCGCAAACAAATTTTTTTTGAGTGGGATTTCAAAAAATATTGCGGGAATTGCGCGAACCCTGAATATGTATATCTCTTATTAAAATTTTAACTAATTTAAAAGAACACCTCAACCAATGTCGACCAACACATTACTTGTTTTTTGAATGTGCATGATGCCTGAATAATTAGGAGCATTCCTTTTTTTTCCAGGATTGTACCCAAATGTCTTAATACTGCATTAATTATTCCATAAAAAGTAAAAGAGGTATCTATCTGCACAATAAACTTTTGAAAGAAAATTTACCTGTTTCCACACAGATCAAGTACTTGCAAATTTTTCATTATGCCAATATCTTCAGGAAGATAATACAGGCAGTTATCTCTCAAAGACAATAAAGCCAGCTGTGACAAATTACATATTTCTGATGGGAGACTGCTTAACTTATTGCAATCTGCTATAAGTGCCTTTAAATTTTTTAAATTTCCAATAGATACAGGAAAAGAAGATATTTCATTTTCTTTTAAAATAAGTTCTTGGAGTTTAGAGCATTTTCCCAAACTCATAGGCAAGGATAACAGTCTGTTGCTATCTACCTAAAAGAAAATTTGAAGCATAAGCACTTGAAAAAGAAGGGGAAAAAATGTAACTTTTACTTTTCAAGTATTTCAATAATTTATTTATTCTTTTTACCAAATTTATGAAAAAAATTCTACCTTGAAAACGGTTAGCTCTTGAAGATTTCCAATACCATTAGGCAATAATTGAATATAATTCTGAGAAAGATAAAAATCTGTTAAACTTTCTAAACCTGAAATTTCTTCTGGCAAAAATTCAAGCTCATTTTCAGATAAGTCAAGACACGTCAAATTCTTTAGCTTTTTGATATCCTAAAAGGAAAAATAATTACTAAATTCCATTGTACAACAGCAATTAAAACAGACAAACGATTTGTCGTATAAAAATGTTTCTCGCTTTTGACGAATATTTACCTTCAAAATCGTAAAAATACTCCAAGTAAGAAAATTTTAACGTGCACTGAAGAATTTTACAAAGTTGATAGCAACAGTTTAAAAAATACTACGTTTTAATCTATAAATACATATTATATAAAGCTGGATATAATATTCTAAATAATCATTTACATAAAATATTTATTGAAAACACACATGCAGAGAGAGTCAGGGCAAATAATTTAGTCCCAAGATTGTTTCTACTTTAATTCACATTATAAGTATTAAACAGGAAAACATAAGTAAAGCTCTACTTTACATTAAACATGTAAAAAGGAGGAAACATTGTACCTGTCACGTTTGACTAACAAAAAAACAGAAAAAAAGTGGAATAAAATATCAGAAATAACAATAAAAAAATGAAAACAACTTACACACAATGAATACATAAATGATAGTACTTCTTTTTTTTAAATAAAAGTAATTTGTATACTCATAAAAATGTTGCATTGTACGATTAAAAATTAAAGAAAATAAAAAGCAAAATATGTATTTTCAGATTAAGGCAGCTTTATATAGCTTGTATTTGTGAAAAAACATGGTGGATTCAAATGGTAAAAGATACATATAATTTTGAAAACATTTCAAAATTCATTTTATTCATGCTAAAGCTAGACCTAATTTTAAAAAACTGCATAAATGTTAGATCTTTTTTGAATTTGGTATTCAACTTAACTAGTTCAGAAAATGATTTGAGAAACCCTTAAACTTTGTAAAAGTGATCAAATCTGTAGTTTTCATATTCTCTCCTTCCCCCAATTAAAAAAAATATTCAGAATTTTTTCTGCAAAACCATTTTAACTTAAGTACATTATACAAAAGTACTTAAGTATTTTATAGAACCGGACTCAAAATTAAAAAAAAGTACGAGTCTTTTGGAAAATGCAAGTCAATTTAGATAATAAAAAAAAAATACTTTGATGTTGCAGATTCTACATGAAAACTTAGAAGGTTAGTATAAACATGTAGATAATCAATTGAAAATTAAAATTTTTTGAGGTGTGTAGTGTATGATTTGCAGATTACATAATAAAACACTTTTTTTCAGCACATCCTCAAAAAAAAAATGTTTGGAGACATTGCCTGATCCCAGATGCTTTAATTTAAATGCTTGTTTTATGAAAAAGAAGGCACATTTTATTTTCAGTCACAGTTCTGAATACAAGAATAACATTTGCTTAAAAATAGCAAAACATGTTGAACACCTTTTCATGCTAGCAACTAAATATTTAATTAAATCAATAACAAAGTCAAATCCTAAAAGTTTAAAACTTTTGTAATTAAAAATAATTATTTTGATATATTATTCTTTAAAATATTTTAATATGAAAATAATGATTGATTTTAGAATCAACTATTTTCATGAGGAGCAAAAAAAAAAATTAAACGGCTGCCATTTTGTAAAAAAAATTGAATTTCTTAAATTCCTAGTAATAAAACTTTTTCGGTTTTTATCATATATTTAAAAAAATTGTTTAATTATTATTTTTAAAGTTCAAAATCATTCACATTGGATATTTATTTGTTGACAACTTAGTACTTTTAATTTATTTTTTATGTTTCTTTGATGGGGTTTGTTAGGCACAATAATAGTGTTTTACTGCAATCTTTTTGCATCTGCTTTTCGGTTTACGATATTTCTCGATTCTTTAATGATTCATTCTTCTCAGGTTACTAGTGAAGAGATGCAATCTTGATCATTGCAGTACAGGAGTGAAGAATTTTCTCTCTCCATTCAATTCAATCACCTGCTGCTATAACAATCAAAATAAATGTCCTTTTTATCTTGAACAAATTGTTTCCATTCATAAATAGGCATCCGCCCTAACCAGCAACCAGTGTATATAGCTCATTACCACAAATATTAATACATAGAAATACACATAATAAATGAAATTTAAATTAAACTAATGTAAAGATACTGAATACTCCAAAAATGTTTCAATAGAATAATACAGGGTAATCACTAACAGTAAATAAAAAATGGTAAGTTTTCAGATGCACAGTGAAGAGATTTGACATTCATACTTACATTCAAAAGGGTAGAAATCTCATTAGAGTCCAACCAAAGTTCTTGCAATTTAGTCAACTGACATAAGCAGGAAGGCTAGCATGAGGAAAATAACAGAAATAAATTAACATATTCGAAATAAAAGTGGAGGAAACACATGCAGTGTTCCTAACTTTGACCAAAATTTATCATTTATTGTCAGAGATGGAATAGTACACAAAATGATGCAGCAAAAGACAGGTGCATGAAGTAAAATAGCTTTTTGGAATTACTAGACAAAGAAATTAAGCTTATGGTATCATTTACAGCAGTTAAGAACAGGTGTGTAACATAACAATTTTAATGCAAAATTTTTCAAGTCTCTGACTACTTGAGCCTAGCACTGAAGATCTAAAATCTGAAACAAATTATGTGATGTCATGCAAACATTTTTACTAGCGCATTCTTTGGTATTTGACAGTTTTACACCTAACAGTTTATGACAAGATATCACATATAACTTGGGGATTAGAAAATTACAAGGCAGTAGAATTACTTTTGAGTTTATTCTACAATTGAAAAACTTTTCAACCCTGTCATGCAGTTTATTTTTAAAACTAAATTCAAGTTTTATTTTATGAAGGACATGTATAATTCTACGAACATTACAATACAGTGAATTATTAAAAACTCAGATGGAGTTTTATTAATCACAGATGGATTTTAGCTTTTATAAATCATTAGAAAAGTGGAACCTAATGCATATAAAAGCAGCAGTAACACAAACATGTGAGAGGTAAATTTATAATGATTTCTAGTAGTGTATACAGTAGGGGTTATAAATCGTGGCACCATTCGAAGAGTTAGAATTTTATTACAGCATACTAGTTATACAACATTTATCTATGATATATGTATATGTATAATAAAATTGTAAATTTTTTCATTTTTTAAGAAAAAACTCACAGAAGATAAAAACAAAGATTTTACGCATATTTAAAACTCACGAAAAGTACTTTAATTGTTACTATCATTTTTTTGTTTGCTCAGAAGCAAAGAAGATTTGATGTCATGAGCCCCCCTCCTCTCTGACTGTGTCACCCTCTGGAGCCATGGCAGCCAGCTTGGGAACTCCTGGTATTAGCAACAAAACTTCTGATGTAAATGCTTTATTCTTTCAGTGAATGAATGTTAAAATTTGAAAATCAAGTCTACTTCATTTAAAAGTTATATTGAACGCTATTTTGTGAATAAAAAATGTGTATCATGCAGGATTAATTATTAAGGTCTGATACAATATAAGATGAATACATTTTTCAACTCAAAATATCTCATTGTTCAAAAAAAAAAGCTTTTATAATAAATCTAAACAAGAACATATAAAACTACTTTTTTCTCCCTCTTACAAGTTTCTTATGTTAAAAGTTTGCTGCTATTGAATCTGTATTTCACATGTCTTCATAATGTTTTCTTCTTCTGAAGGTAACATCACACAAACATTATACAATTCAGCAAGGGCAAATAACCCAATGATAAAATACAGTCAAAGCTTGATCCATCATTGCCACATCTATCATTTTCTTGCATGCATTCTATTGATTGAATGGTCTTGTAATGCCAATTATGTTTTACGTTGAGATGCATGCGTCGTTTTCCCTTATTTATTGCTTGAAACTAATGATCCCATGAAAAATGATCAATTGAGGTTCTACTGTAGATCAAAGATATAAAACAGTTTGTTCTGCACTTTGGAGTTACTATATTCATCCTTATGACTTCAGTAATTAAAGCTTGTAGCCAGGAAAAAAAGGGAAAGCATGTTTTGTAACACAGTTTGCTTTGAAATAGAAATAAACATTAAATTACTTGCCCATTAACCACAAGTTTCAGCATTAAAAATGTATTTAAAACTGTTATTTAAAGAGAAATGGGGTTAGAAATAACTAAATAAACAAACAAGAAAGGATCACTGAACTGTCAAAAATGCTGTATCGTGTTGCATGAGCAAGTATTTGAAGTAAAGGTAACTGAAATTTTGTATGAAGAAACAATTATGACAATAAAACAAAAAATTAAAAAAGAATAATTATAGACTAATTGTACAAGTAAAAAATACAATTTTAAAACCCAAACAAAAAAAAAATAGTATCTTGAAAACAATAAAAGATGATAATGTCAGTTAAATAATACATATAAAACAGATAAAGGCACAGAAAATCATAAAATACATACCATTTCATCAAACATATTGCTACCAAGATCAATACATTCCAAATTCTTTAGGGAAACAAAAGATGAAGGGAGTTCTTTCAATAAATTGTCACGCAGCTCTAATACACGCAAATTTACTAATCTGAAAAATGCATATATTTACAAAATTGTCAATAATACAATAGTCACTTATTAACATAAGATGCTATAAATTTTTCCTTTTAGGCAAATGTTTTGGAAAAAATGTGCAAAAAAAAAAAAAGGTGATGATGAACAAAACAACATTTCCATCTTTTCACTACTGCAGACAAGGAAGCTAAGAAATACGGCAAAACTGTTGAGAATACTTTTCTGTTGATACACCCCCCCCCCCCTTTAGCTCATTATTATTTTTTTTCATATTCCATTTTAAAACAAAATCTATACCAATTTTTCTGGACATGCTAGAAAATAAAATCCTCTTTGGATGCTGTTATTATTTTTCCTGGTACAGCAGTTGGAATAGCATGGTAGCAAAATTGTTAGTAATATAGTAATTATGCTAAATTCTTGTTCCCTAGTACAGAGTTCAAAACAATGAGCTACATGAAAAATATGCTTTAGCAAATGCATACATTGATTCTAAAGTTGTTAATGGTAGGTATGGGCAATTAAAAAATGAAAAATAGGAGCGAACTTGTTATGATTGTAACTTTAACTGTATTGTACTATTTTTTAATTCTCCACTGTTACGTTGGCAACAGCCAGGCTGATGGAATTGCTTGTTACGAATATAGCAATAAAGGTTGTTCTTGTGTTCATACATATTCGTTATTCCTAATTCGAACCAAAATGCTACATCTTTAGTTGCCGTTATCAAAACTTTGACTTTATGTCATACTTTCTATGCATCACATTTTCTATTATTTTTCTGAACTACATAATTAATAACTCATAATTTAAAGCATTGAAAAAATTGAAATTCTTTGCTCCTCAATTATTAAGTTATGAGTCCTAAAAAGTAGTACAATTGTTGAAAGTGATAATGCAGACAGAATTACAACATTCTATTTGAATATTAAAAATCACAGGTATGCACAAAATTAATTCACATTTATGATAAAATTTGAGTTACTGTTCTACAACATGTTGGAAATGCAAAATTACTTATCCTGAATTTTTTAGGGGCCAGTGATGAAAATATAGACACCATGCCAAACTTGCATATGTTATTTGTCAAACCGTGTAAGTATTTACAAACCAATATAATTAAAAAAAAAAAAAAAAAAAAACTTACCTGCCAAAGTCTGATGGAAGTTCAGTTAAGCTAACATCATTTATCTTGAGATCTGTTAAATTTTGAAGATGAACAATGCTGGCAGGTATCCTGAATACAAAGTGAAGCAAGAGAATAAAAACTTTGTTAGTATGATTGAAAAATATTTTGTTTACCTAATTCTATAACCATAACAAAGCATAACACACTTGCGCAATTAAGAATTAGTTATCAACATAAAACTTATGCTAAGCGAGACTAAAATAACAACCACTGTACACAAGAAATTGACTGCTTATCATGCAATATTTGCATTCAACAGTTTTGGAAATAATGTGCATTGGTATATGCCATAGGAACTGAATTTTTAATTCCCAGCAAGAGCACGCATAGCCAGGCCTATCACATAGGGGAGTCAGGAGAGAGTAACTGCTGGCTTGAGAAACAAAATGCATTTAAATGTATCTTTCTTGGAAAAATGAAATGACGAGGAGCACAAAGTAAACAATCTTTATAATGCATACCATGGGATCAGAGATTTTGCATTTTACAGATTATGGTGTTACACAGTTCACTGCACAAATCAATCAAATGATATTTAGAATACATCAATGCTTTAAAAATGAGTTTTAATGCACAAGTTATGCAACTTAATGTATTATTATATTCAGACAAAAAACCTTCAAACACTATATTCCACTATTCTGTAATTTAACTTATGGTGTTTTTGCTCGTCCTATGGTTCACTAGCTGTCTTTGCAAATTGGAGAGCAGACAAATAGGATAGAAATTATGTATTCATTGCTATCTCAATCAGGGTTGGCTGGTTTAAACCAAATGTTTTTTAAAAAAAAACTACTTGGTTTAAACCAAACCTTTTTACATTTATTTTGCACATTATAAAAAATTGCAAAATCCAATTTATGCAGAAATTACAAGCACAGCACTAGATGGATAATGAATTTGCAAATTAACAAGCTTTTTTTTAAAAAATCAGTACAATGTTTTCTTATCTCTTATCTACATTCATTTATCTACATGTCAGACTAATTGGGTTTTTCTAAAATTAGCTTGAAAAAAAAAATCACATTCTGAAAATTAAATGATAATGCAATTGCAATTCTTGGAGTTAAAAAACATAGATGAGAAATAACAAAGTATCTTCATAATAACCAATTTGCAAATGTATGTTACAGATAAAAATTTTTAAAAAACCAAACCTTTTTCATTTAATTTTACACATTATAAAAAATTGCAAAATCCAATTCATGCAGAAATTACAAGCACAGCATTAGATAAATAATGAATTACTGAATTTGTAAATTAACAAACTTGTTTTTTAATCAGTGCAAATTTTTTTTAAACTTATCTCCTATCTACATGACAGACTATTTGGGTTTTTCTATGGTTATCTTGGAATATGGCCACTAGATGAAAAGAAGTGGTGACTAAAATATTTCCTAACAATCGCCACTTTTTTCTCCCCTTAAAAATTTACAAGAAGTACACTGCTAGGTTCAAAAACATGCGTTTTCACTTTCCCATCTTATTATTTCACAAATGTTTGCAATCAATTTCATCCTGTATATTCCCGAAAACCCATAGGTCAATGAACTACGATCTACTGACCTTTCACCCCGCCTACTGACCTACAGCCGTAAATTCTTCTTTAAAATAAATTTCTTATAAGAACATTCATTTTCATAATAAATACTTATCGTTTTATCAGTTTTCTGTGATTAAACTTTGTTCATAAATTATATATTAATATATAATTTCAATTGCTATAAGTGTTGACAAAAATCCCTTAATATTAAAAACAAAATGTGCTAAGTTTTTATCAACTGTTTCAGTGTGGTAAGCAATATTTTGTACAATGATCTTTCATTTTTGCATAAGATAATGTATGTACAATGGTTTTTAATAATTGTTAGAAAGGGGAAAATATTTTTTCTGAAAATCAAAGTAAGATTGTAACCCTTGTGAGTTCATCTTTAAAAAATTTAATTTTTAAAATTATGTAATTATATTTTAATAACTTTAAAAAAGTATTTAATTTTATAAATATTAGCACATTTAATTGGATTATTTAATTTCATATCATTACTAATCGAAAGAGTTCAAAACACCGTTGTGTTTACCATTTTTCACCAAAGAAAGTGGCCAGTACAAAATCTGCCTCTACTGACCCTTAGTGAAAACTCCAGTTTTGCCCTCTAGCCACAATCAAGCAATCCAACTACTTATATAAATATAGTAAGATATTTGTAATCATTTGTTGATGTTAGTGATACTGTAAATCAACACACATTATTTTTAATATTTTTTCACTTTTGCTTATTTTTTATTGATGTAGTCAAAAAATCAGAGATAAGAGAAAATAAAAATAGATAAACAAATAAAATCAGCAAAGAAAGGACTAAGGTAAAAATCATGCACTAATAAATATGTCCAGTGGCATACCCAGGATTTAAAAATTTTTGGTAAGTCAATGTAATGCAAAAACCTATATTTATACACACATATCAAAGGTGAGGAAAAGATATTAAATTCGGCAACTGGGCAATATGCCATATAAGCAGAATCTTAAGAGTTATAATTTTGTACTTATTAATTTTCAATAGATATACAATAATAATAACAATATAATAAATAAATAAATGAAAATAAAAAATGAATAAATAAATAAAAATAGTGTAAATACAATTTTTTTATTAGACAGATGTTATAACACTAATGTAACTATAACCAGTCATACAAAAATAAAACACTGATTATAAATGAAATATGATCATGTTTCAGTATGTTCATAATGTATTATATTTTAGAATACTTTTTGTTTCTATAGTTGGGTAAACTCTCAGATTATAGCATGCCACCAAGATCATATTACCTCTTTAGTGGATTGCAGCTAAAATCCGCAACTTGCAACTGCTTTAAGCTCTTTATGTTTTCGGGTATATCATAAATATCTAAAATATAAAGTAAAATCAATGAAAATATACAATCTTAAAAATAACTACTATGCTTTATAAGTGCAGCTTTTTCAGTGCGGCAGTTGTCTTTGTCAAAGAAAGTTCATAAAAGGTTCTTTCTTCAATAATTATTTCAATAACATAAAGAACACTATTTATCATTAGAGAAAACGCAAAAAAAAAAAAAAAATACACACACACATGTATATTTTCACAATATGTGTATCCTAGTATTTTGAAAAATCAGCACCTATGTTAAGCATTTTTGATAGATGTAAAACCCAAAACAATATATCTTACAGAAAATAAAAAATTTAGATACAGTGCTAGATTTAGTGCCAAAACGTTTAAACAGATTTCCTTATTAAAAAAATTATAATTTCCACTAAAGACAAAAGTTGTTTCAAAGGAGACACAAACTTGCTCACTCACACTGTAAAGTTTGGACTATAATTTCTATTGGACAGCAATGATAAACCCACTCCTGCAGGAATCGTATATCCCAAAGAGCATTTCGTCTTCAGAGCCATGTGCGGAGATGCGATGACGTAATCTGTTACTCCCTCTCCTCAGTAGCTAGTAGCTCTAAGTAGTTCTTACTGTGTAGTCGTGTTGCTATGTGTCTTGTTCGAGTCTTCGTTTGTTTCGTGTTATAATAAAATGTTACTCTAAATGTTCAAACCACTGCCTCTGCCTTTCATTGGATTTACTATTTCATCTGCACATTTTTACAGGAAAAAAGTTTTTAAAATTAAAGTGTGGGTCTTAATATTATACCATTTTAATATTGGTCTAAATGGACATTGGTGGGGCCAACAGAGCTGTTTTACGTAATTTTAGCCACATCTTGAGCTCCCTACCTCCATGAATATTTAGAAAGTCACAATGTAGCAGTTTGTTATGGATGAAAAAAAATTGAGTAGGGGTTGCTCCAGTGATGAAAGCTACTTTACGAGGAGGGAAATAATTTGGGATTGATTTTTTTTCAAACACGTGTGTCTTGGAATTATTTTAACCCTACACGGTGCATTTTTTTCTTCTTTGTAAATTTTTTTTTTTTTGTATTTGTTTGTGATAGTTATAAGTGGGAAAAATACTAAAAAAATTGTTATTTAATTCGGAAAAGTAGAATTCGAGAAAAATTGACGTGTTGTTTAAAAACAACACTGCGCATTTAGGGGTAACAAAAATAATTCTTTTATATAATCACTTTAACAAATGTAACCAAATTTTAATAAATAGGCATGCATTATAGTCATAAAATAGCCCTAAATTATGAAAAATTATTAAAATAATTTATTTTATTATTATTTATAAATTTATAAAATTTATTAAAGTAAAAATTTGCAGATGTAACTAATTATTATTATTACATGTGCAAATTTTTACCTTGATTGCCAATAACGTTTAATAATAATTTCACTAAAAGATTTTAAACAAGAAACCTAACATCTGTAGGGGGTCTATGCAATAATGTTTGTTTCTTATTTGGTTGAGCGTGAATTGATTTTAAGGGGCCTCGGTGGCCGAGCGGTCTTAGTACCAGTTTCCGCCCGCTGCTTGCGCGCAGTAACGAGGTCGTGGGTTCGATTCCCACCTTGCCCTGGGTATATTTCTGTTATTTCCTCTCTTTGTGATGTAATAAAATCTTTCATGTATTGTCTTGTGCTATCTGTCATATTGGACGACAGTTCATAAGCGAGTCCCAAGACTAAGCACACGAACTGGAAAATAAATGTAATTCAATTCAATTCAATTCAATTCAATTGATTTTAAACAAAATTCCCAAATAATAATTTAATCGACCACTTTAAGCAAATTTGTGAAATATTTAACAATAATCTTCTAAAAGATACTAAATAAAGTGGAATAGAACAACCTGTGACACCTGTTCTTGTTTATACTGCGAATAATGCAGGAGCATAAAAATTGCCCCCGAATGCGCGGTGTTGTTTTAAAACAACAAGTAAAAAAAGCGCCTTAATATACATTTTTCCCGAAATTGTTTGGACAACTTATATTTATTTTATTTTAAAACTATATAAGTAATTAGAGACTATATTTTAAAATAAAATTGTCGCTTAAAATTTGTAAAGAAAAAAATAAGAAGTTACGGTTTTTTACAAAATCAACATGTCTTACGATTTTGTGGAAAAAGATGAACCTTGAGTTCAGTTTACAAGATCTAGGGGAAACTATATTAACTAATATGATCACACATACAAAATGAAACAAAAGAATGCACCACATGTTACAAATATTACAAAATAAAAGCTTAGTGAACGAAAAATGGAGGTGTTGTTTAAAAACAACACGGCACAGTGTAGGGTTAATATGTTATTTATATATCAGTGTCACTTAAAAATTTAATAAAATTTTTAAATTACTATCTTTTCCCTTCAAAATTGTATCCTAATGAATGAGGGTTATATTTCGGGGCGGTATTATTCAGGATTGTACCATACTTTTGACATGGGAGAAAAAACATTAAAACAAATTTTCAATAGTCTATCCAGCATTTATAACAGGGTCTTGTTTTCATGAATTTTAAAAAGATTTTTGTGAAACAGTTATTATTATTTACTGCTTATTTAATAAATAATGCTGTAAGAAGTACAATTTAAGCTCAGAATTTTGTGAAGGGTCCGTTTTGATTGATTGAAATTTTGTGAGAGGTCGTTTTTGATTTATTGGAATTTTGTGAGAGGCTCGAAAATGAACTAGAATTTGCTCTGGCCTGACCCCTGATTTTCCAGAAGAAGTCCTCCCCTTTTCTTCTCCTGTGTTGCCAAGCAATGCGTTATTGTCATGATGCAACTGCTGGCCCCCTCAAAATTGGGGCCGTGATCGTATAGTGGTTAGTACATTGCGTTGTCCGCAACAACCCAAGTTTGAATCCTGGTCACGGCACCATGTTGTCGTGGTGACCCCCTCATTTATTTTACTCGCGTGTAAAAAAATAAATATAAATTAATTAATTATACCTGCTAGAAAAGGAATTTTGCAAGTGATATAGGGAATAAACATTTGAAAACTGATGCATTTGCTTACGAATTATTTAATAATATATGCCGAAAAATTCCCCGTTAAAATAAATCTTTATGGTCGGGAAACACCAAAGGATAAGTTTAGAAAGTGTAATTTTGAATAAATAAGGGCCTGAACGTTAGTGGTAGTACATAGGTTACTTGCAAAACACCAGGAGGTAAATGGAAGAAAAATAAAAAGAAAAACACATAAAAAGTGACTCACCAACATCAGCAATGTGCTTCACTCACTTTTATTTTGAAGTATAAACTGTCGGGTCATAATTTTATAGCACTCATTATTTTTTAGCCATTACAAAAATCGTGTTCGCTATATATTTTACTGTGGTTTGGTATAAGAGTTCATGTAAATCTCACGGCAGCACAGAAAGTGGTGAGCCTTCTCGTGGTCGATTGGAGTGGGACCCGGCCACTAATCCTTGCATCGGCCGTCACAGAGGCAGGTCCCTTCAAAAGGCAAGTCCGGTAAATGGGCTCCCGTGCTGGGATGCTTGCGTCATCACCACGCAAGTAACCATCGGAGAGTATCTAGCAGGTCCGTCTCCTAGAGCAAAAGTGCGCGTGTGTTTTCCTCCCAGCTTGGGGATCCTTTTATAAGCTGCTTGCCATGGTTACATTATTTTCCAAAACTTCAGCAAAATTCCTGCGAAAAAACATCACAACCCCAATTTTGAGGGGGTCAGCAGTTGCGTCATGACAATAACACATTGAGTGGCAACCAGGCTTGGAGTAATCGCGATTACGTAATCGTAATCGGCTGTAATCGATTACATTTTGACAAAATCGTAATCGTAATCGTAATCTGACGATGGCATATTCTCATAATCATAATCGAAATTGTGTAATCCCGTAATCCTTTTTCTCCCGTAATTTTAATCGTAATCTAAAGGAAAAAATCCGTAATCTGCTGGTCCTGCAATTGTGTAATCTTGACCTGCTGAAAGCTGAAATTTTTAGCTCTACCATTGGATAGAAGAGATAAGATTACAAGAAAAAGGATTCAAACTGTGTACTGAAGTCCTATCCTAACTGTAAATAACCTATGGGCGATCATAATATAAAAGGTTCTGTGTGGCGGTAGCAGAGCCTTTTGATGGCAGGACCATATAATAGTCTGCTAGAGACGCTTGTTGTCCTACTTGTTGCGGTCTCTCAGAATTCTTAATTGCGGCTCCACTCTCCATGGGGAATGGCTGGAGAGCCCGAGAAGAAAGAGGTCTGGATATGTCACTCGCATCGCCTTGGGGCTCTCAGGGGGGTCTCCGGTCTCCTCGTGTCGTGCGGTAATCTGTCCGCAAGTCAAAGATTTCGGGGTAGATAAGGGGAAGGTGTCTGACCAAATGCCTCGGTCATTTTGCTTCCTTAATTACCCCTTCAAAACATATTCAAACGGTTGGGCTATAGGCGAGAGTCTGGCGACGGCATAATAAGAATGGACCACTTTCCCTTTCAATAATCGAAGCAGACTGTCCCCCGAAAATCTAGTGGAAAGAGTACTATCACCTACACACATAAAGAGACGCGCGCACACACACACACACAAAAAAAAAGAAAAAATGCCTTTTGGCGTTTTTTTTTTTTCTCCTTTCTTTAACGGCAGAAGTGAAGAATTTTTCTAAAAAATAGCACATTTACACTTCAGCAATTTAGGAGCAGGCATTACATGATGCTCTATGCTTAAGATATATGAAATCTTAACCCTGGTACGTGTGATTATTATTACTTCTTTTCAATATGTTCTTCGAATATTTAAAAAATACATACATTTAAATCTTAAATATATTTATATTTTAATGCTAATATTCTTTTTAATTAATAGGTATGTAAAAGAAAAAGTGATTTATGTTCTGACATTCTCCCAATTGTTTTTTACATGCATGAATTAATGTTTAGGAATTATTTTTAAAAATTAATTATCTTTTTCTTCTTAGAATTACCTCAACAAAATTTTGTATTTTAGTTGCATCGTGTACGTTAAATTTGTGTTGTAAAATTACTTGCACTTTATTTTTTTATTAAAACAGTTAATACATGGAAAAAAATTATATGCTCGTGCATGTTAAAAAAAAAACCACAAAAATCATATTAAAATATTATAGTCATTCGTATTATAATTATTCTTCATATTACTTTTTAATGATTACTAATTTTGCTAAGAGTTATTTGAATGTTCATGTTCAAATTTTTTGAAATTATTCTAAAATGCAGCATTTATTTTCAAAAGATTATTTATCTCTTACACTATCTGAATATTTTGTTATCCCGCACAATTCATGCACATCTGGTAATTGGTGTTATGTAAATATTTCCACAATTTAAACTAGAAAATAAATACAATGGAGAAATATACTACATTTTCAGAAATTGCAGCCAACTAAATTTTGATTGTATGCACAGAAAATAACAATGAACCAGGTAAATCACTTATGCATTATATATACATTTAGAGCATCGTCTTTGCTTATATACAAAATACGATCACTGTAGTTATCCCTCACATGAGTTTTAAATATTCTAAAAATACTGAATGTGCCTTTCCTGATTATATATGTACATATATATATATATATATATATTACAAATTTTTCATTTCTGCAACGACGTCATAATTCCAGAACTGTGATGTTGAAATTATTTCATTATAATTGCATACATCATCATTTCAGTTATCTCTTATTAAATCAAAAATTTAATTACAAATCATAACTTTTTGATTTATGACACTATTGTGAAAATGAGAGTTGTATGCATAATATCGGATAATTTTATGCTAATCTAATCGTAATCAAAATCGTAATCGGATGTCATAATCGTAATCGATTACATTTTTCAACGACTGTAATCGCTGCTGTAATCGTAATTACTTTTTGGCAAAGGATTACAATCGTAATCGTAATCAAAATCTCTCAATTTCTCCCTTTGTAATCGTAATCGTAATCGATTACGTTTCTTTGTAATCGACTCCAAGCCTGGTGGCAACACAGGAGAAGAAAAGGGGAGGAGTAGCAGACAATTTATAACGAGGAGTCTGTCACTAGGGCGGCCGAGGTCATCTCAAAGTCGCTTAAAAAGATGCACTTTTCGTGCACTTTGGTGAATGCACTTTTTTGGAAAATGGCACAAGTGAATAATTCTTTTTAAGAGTTTCAGAATGTCACGGTTCATTGTGACACATAGTTTGCAAAAACAATTTTTTCTCAGTTTTCATAAGGACTGAAAATTTTGTACCCCACAAATAAAAAGTATCTAAGTTGCTTAACATAGTATTTCATGTAAACAATACACTGGTACGATATATTTTGAACAATATTATTATTTTGGGTAACATTTGGTGTTTAGAATAAATAAAATGCTTTTTAGTTCAAAATATTTCATTTTTACTGTCATTTTTTGAGTGAAATAGGTGGTGTGAGAAAAATTATCCCACAAGCTCTTGGGTTACTCATTTTGACGGGAATTCTGAAGTGTTAACAATGCTTCTGACAGTTACTTCTAGAGGTTCCAAAGTGCAGAACTTGGTGTCTTCTGAAAACAATGGGGAAAAGACTAACCTTTAATTTAAATGTGAAACACATTTTTTGTAATGAAGAGAGGGTTACCTTTATAGGTTATGGTTACAAGAGAGAGCCAGGGATTTTTCTGAAATCAATTACACCTGCAGTGTTACCACGTGAAGGGGGAGGGTTTTAAAATGTTGCTGGCTGATTTCAGGGAATACTCCATTAACAAAAAAGCTAAATTACTTTACAAAAGAGATGAGAATATAGTGCCTAATATTAACATAAATATACATATAAGTTAAATAAACTGTTAGCTTTCAAAATTTTAACTTACCATTTTTGCTAAGGTCTAATTCAACAAGAGTTGATAAGTTTCCAATTTCGGGTTGAATGCGAAAAATTTCATTCTCACTCAAACTCAGGCTTCTTATTTTAGGGAATCGAAAGAATGTCTGTAGAAAAAATGAAAATAAATAAATAAATTAATTAATTAATTAAGTACTAAAAAGGGTACTACTGTGATATAATCCCCCCCTTGGCGACATTCGAGCTAGCGAGCCAATTTGTAATGATTTTCGGTTGGCGAAGTTTCAGTGGCACCCCAGCGCCATCGATGTTGGCTGACGTAATGTGTGGCAACCCTGAGTGTATGATGCGGAAGGGGCTGTGTCGGTGTGATTGTTTGAACTTTTAGAAAAAAAAATTTGCGAATAAGAAGTTTTTTAGTAGTTTATTTTATGTTTAAAGTTTGTGGAGATCTTTCCTGTTGCTAAAGGAAGAATGTAAAGTGTTAAGGTGCATTAATTTGGTTCAATTGTTTTCTATTGTGGCCAGATGAATGATTCTATATTACAATAGTTTGTTAAGGCGCCATCTTTTTGAATGTGTTAAAATGGACGGAAACGTGTTTTGGTGCTTTTGCTATCTGAAGTATTAAGTTGTTTTGATTGATAAGTGCATGAGTTTGGTTAATTGTGACTAAAAGCAATGAAAAATTAAGTGTTAATTTTCGGACCATTTCGTCATATTGGATAGCAAGTTTTTAGTGATTTGGGATTAATATTGAAAAGCCAACTGGTTTAAAGGGAGTTCTTTATTTTTCTAAATTTATTATTTGCTTATTTTACGTGTTTGTAAGGTTATAAAACAATGAATTTTCAATTGTTCTAAAATATTAGATGTAGTAATTAGTGGCGTTGCTGGTTTTGATAAAGTGGGTTTAGTTTAATGTAAAATGTACTTGAAGTTTTGCTTGGAATTGCGCGATATTTTTGCTATGTTTTTCGTTGAGTAATGCATATCATTTTATGTTATGATAATTAATTGCAATAGTCATTATTGTGCCTAAAATGCATGTTTTTTCAATGAATGGTTTTTATGGTATTTTTAATGGTAGGCTTCCAATAGTTTAATGCAAAATGTACTTGAAGTGATGACCGTTATTAATTTTGTTATCTAGGGTGGTATTTTAAAATTCAGATAGCTTTATTAAACATTGCTTTTTCTTTGAATTGTGCGATATTTTTAATTATGTTTTTCGTTGAATAATGCATATCATTTTATGCAATGAAATTATTTGCAATAATCATTGTGCCTAAAATGCGTGTTTTTTCAAGAAATGGTTTTTATGCTAGTTTTAATGTAGGCTTCCAATAGACTGATGTAATATGTGCTTAAATTGATCAATGTTATATATTTTCTAATGAAGTATCTTATTTTAAAATTCCGACATATTTCTTTAATAAACATTGGTTTTGTGTGGATTTGCGCGATATTTTAATTATGTTTTTCATTAAATAATGCATATCATTTTATGCAATGATGAATCATTGCGGTAGTAAGTATTGGGCATAAATTGCGTGTTCTTTTAACGAAGGGTTTTTATTCAAGTTTAAGTGATTTGGTAAAGTAAATAATTCTATTTTTCGAGTAATTATTAATCCGTTAATGTATTGAATTGTTGTTGAAAAATGCTGTACGTGCTTTACATAGTAGCGTCGATATTGTGTGTAAGATATAATTTGCAATTTTTGGTATTTTACTGTTTTTTAGTGATTTTTCTTGACATGTTTGCTTGTTTATGATGTGACATTGTTGGCGATAAAATCATCACCAAGAGTGTTGTATTCTATTTGAAGTTGCCGACATAAAAATCTTGTCGTTGGCGACGGTTTCTTGGCGCCAACGAAAAAGTCGCCAAGGGGGATTATATCACAGTAGTTCACTAAAAAGAAAAGTTAGTAACAAAGTTATCACATGAGGCATCTAGAAGCAAAGGGGTGTAAGTGACAAAATCAAAAATTTGGAGATAAATAGTGCAAATGACAGGGAATGTAAGATTCTGTATTGTGTCAAGAGATGTTGGGGGTAGCGCTAACAGGTGCTGCCCCCAACATGATTTAGAAAAAAGATAACATTAAAGGTCCTATAAGATCTACACTTTCAACACGTCTTTCTTGGAATCGTTTTTTGGTCACTTGCATCTCTGTTTCTCACTGCCTTATATGTGCATGATTTAACCTCTAACAAATTGTCTACAAGGTCAACAAAACACCAAAAGGGGCAGTAAATGTAACATCATTACAAGCACAAAGTTATACCCAAAAACATACTAAACAACCTCAAATATTATATTATTTGTAAGGCACATCCATTGTGACTTGAAAATAATAAAAAGTTTATTGTGTAGGTCTCACAAGATGCCAGACTGTGAGACAGTTCATTCCTTCTTGAGAAAAGTTCTTAGATTGGCACAGAGCCTGTAGCTTCCTTGAACGTTATTGTAGAGTAAAATCTATTTTAATCATCCTTATTTTAACAAATGGAATGGTTCACTCCTCCTCCCTTCGGAAATATTTTTCTCAATAACATAACCATCAAAAAACAAATACATTTGAAAGCAAAAAGTGCTAAGTGCAGAGGGATTTTACATTTTAAAAATTGTAGAACGTTTTGTCCTACAAAACGTTCGTTTTGTAAAAATCAAGCCGTCCCATATTTATTAAGACCTGAATATATACAGGGCCATTGTGAGGGAAATTCGAAGGGGGGGGGGGGGCTGATTTTGCCGACTGCAACCTAACATTTTGCCGACTAAAAAGAAAAACGGAACTATATAGGGGAGAGTGTTGTACCTTGGGACACTTTTCACATTTTAATTTTTAACTTCAAAAATTAAAATTAGATTTAAAGTCTGAAGACACTATTTAAATACACCAACATTCTCCTCTATAATATATTTTTTCAAATTCAAACAGTTTAAAAATAAAAAAATGCCAGCCATTTTAAGTAGTAACTGAAAACTGTCCCAAGGTACAACACCCTGTTGTACCTTGGGACATACTTCGTGATTCATGCAACAGTCATATACATAACCAATTTTATACCAAAAACCAAAAACTTTATTTTTTTAAAGCACTAAATTAAGAAGATACATTACTGTAATGTGTAATTTACACATTATTACATTGACAAATTCGTAACATTATTGAACTAAAATATAGCATCATATTCTAACAATTCTTGTATTTGAAAGACTGTATTTGATTAGAATATCTCTCTTTATAATAAAATATATCCAAATTATTAAGAACCATGTTTATGTTGTACCTTGAGACATGTCCCAAGGTACAATCATCACATGGTTTAAATAAAATCAAAATGGTGGTCAATCAAAATGCAGTATCATCAGTTTCTCATAACCAAAACATTTAAAAATTTTCTGTTCGATATCCAATTAAAATTCAGTAGAATAGTTTTACAAATGCTATTTCAGTAAATGAAATTAGAATGAGAAAGATATTTAGTTTTGAGTGATGAAATTTTCTTTCTCTCACCAAGTCATCAATTCAGTGCTTCTGATGCTGCCTTTTACTGTGATGCTATCTGCTGGTTAAGGTCACAATTAGAAATTAAAAAAATGTCAATGTTGCCAGTAGGTTTTTAGAAATTGCCAATGTCCCAAGGTACAAGCGTCCCAAGGTACAATACTCTCCCCTATATATATTAGGGTGGAGCGAAAAAACTTTTTCCCGAAATTCACATTGCCTGAGTTATTATATTGTGTGAAACTGCTTGAAACATATTTTCTCCAGATTTCCGATCAAAATGTTGCCATCTTGAGGTTCCACACCTCCAGTGAATATTTGTATTGCCTTTTTTAAAAGTTTTTGATGCCTTTTTTTCAAAAAATAAAATAAAATAATTAATTGTTTGTAAAATTAATATTAATTAACTACGTTTTTATTAATAAATAGTTTTATTAAAACCTTATTGTCAAATGTCAGTGCTAGAAATTGCATTTCGTCCATAAATAGCAAATTTATACTCCTAAACTCTTGTTGTCAGAATCTGGTTCTGTTTATATAGGACATGTGACGCTGGATTTTGGATCTAGTGCGGATATTATACAAAGCATCACACCAACTTCCTTACACAGAAAGGGATTGCAGTTTCGGAACTGGTTGCCGTTGGATGTGATGGAACGAATGTCAACATTGGGAAGAAAAATGGCGCTGTTAGATGGCTTGAAATCTTTGTTGGCTCTAAATTGCACTGGTTTGTATGCTTATTGCATACTAATGAGCTACCTTTTCGCCACCTTTTCCAGAAGATTGACGGAAAGACATCTGGGCCACACCAGGTTTCCAGAACAATTGGAAACAGAATTCTGTGTCTATATGTGTCGACCGCCGAACCAACAGAACACTTTAAGCTCCTAGTAGAATATGTCATGAAAGTTTACGCGCCATCCTGGTTTGAAATAAAGAAAATCCAATTAGCTACTCATGGAGCACGTCACTTGCACGGAATGATAAAACAAAGCACATTCTTGCTAGAAGATTTTAAGTCGATCGTTCACGAAGTTATTCAGAGGAACTCTTACTTTGCTCACTTTGAAAACATTCTGTTGGCAATGGTATTAGATGAACAATCACATATTCGAGAACTTGGCCTCAGATGAATACTGAAAGCAAGAAAAATCTGACTGGAAAGGTAAAATACGCCAATTTAATCTTCCAAATTTAAATTTCGAAGCAGAGGAACATTTTGAGATGATTCACTGGGGCAATCCTTTGGAACCATCAGCTACCATAAACCTCAGTGACGAAGACACAGCAAGCATGATCAGAAACGGTTCAGAATTTGAAATAGAGAAGCTCCCTTGCCATTCTCTATGCAGTAGAGAGACATGTACGACTGGTAACGCAATCATCATTGGTAACATGTGGAGCAGAAGCCAGGGATGGATATATTCGCAGTGGAATCAAGTCACGAAAGGAACTTCCAAAGTTTGACACTAAAGTTAATCATTTTGGCCTTCATGTTAAAATTAATAGTCATTTCCCATTCTGTATCTGTATGTTTTCTAAATATTAATAGTATTTAAAAATTAAGTCTATATGAGTATTGATAGCTATATATTCAATATACACGGGATTTACAACACCCGGTGGCAGGTTAGTGATATGTTTTTGAAACGAAAATGTTTTCCTGTTTCTTTTTAATAATTAGAACTGTTTTTAAGGCTGAAAATAAAGCTATTGTAAACATTAAATTTAAATAAAAGAATTTTTTTTTTTACTTTGTGACTTTAATATTTCTTTCTTTGACCCCCTGTGTTCAACCTAAAGATGATAAGTGACTGCACTGAAATTTTTTTAAAGTGGCTCTTTTGCCATACAGCACTATTTGCTGAGTCAGGAAATATTAAATTTTTTAAAAAAGTGCTTTTTTCTTTTTTGATTTTTTTTTACTTTTTGACATTAATTTTCCTTTCTTTGACACCCTGTATGGAACCTGAAGACGATGAGTGATTGCGCTGGGATTTTTCTAGTGTCTTTTTTGCCAAACAGCACCATTTGTTGAGTTAGGAAATATTAAAATTTAAAAAAAGTGTTTTTTTCTTTTTTGATTTTTTTTTACTTTTTGACATTAATTTTCTTTTCTTTGACCCCCTGTGTGGAGCCTGAAGACGAAGAGTGATTGCGCTGTAATTTTTCTCCAGTGTCTTTTTTGCCAAACAGCACCATTTGTTGAGTCAGGAAATATTAAAAGAAATTTTTTTTTGCCTTTTTCACTCCACCCTAATATATATACACCAGTGGCCCGAGGGATCCTCACAACCCCAACCCCCCCCCCCCTCCAAAAGAAATCTTTTTAGTTTGAATTTTTCACAGTTTCCACTTAGCTTGACACTTTTGACTCTAAAAACACCATTTAAATTCACGCCGGATCTTCGATTTTTACGAGGCGGGAAATGAAATCCGTCTTCCTTCAAGTTTAATAATAACAATAAACTTTTTTAGAAAAAGTGCAGAAATGGGGTGGATTTATGAAATGTAAGATAAATTTAACCCCTTGACATGAAATGAAGAGTCTAAATGAAGTTTACCTAAAGTTTGAATTTGCTTCTATCTCCTTCTTATCCTTTATTTTTTAGGCTTTTCTACAAATTTAAGCTTTGTTTTTTTACAGTTTGTTCAATTACATGAACTCTATTCCTGAATCTTATCATTTCAAAATGGCACATTGAACACAGTTGTATGCAACAAAGGATGAACAAATCTAATTTGACTAGTTTCTAGCGAATGGTTTCCAAGAGACTTCGGTTGAAGTGCTGTTCATGCTGCTACAGAGCTTGATGATTTTTTTTGGCGATTGTTTAGAATTAGATTTATTCAGTTCAACAGTTCCTTAGTAATGTAAAAGTCGACGACTTTATCACTCAGTATTAGCAGCTTTAATGAAAATCACCAAGCAGCAGTATAAACAGCACTTTCATCAATATTTACATTTGCATTGAATTCATTTCAACCTTTTATTTTATAATAGGACAGACAGCATAAAGTCCAATTTCCTCCAAAACTTTATTAGGATGTCAACAGACTCTCTACAATCATTATGCAAACATTATTCCATAAATTAGGTGAGGATGATAAGTGAATATTCAGGATCAGTGAAGTATATAAAACTCAACCAATTCGTTCAAATATGCAACTTTAAAATTCTAGAAATAAATGAGATTTGTTAAATATTTTACGCGTAAAAAAAAGAGATTGAACTTTAATTGTTTAGTAAATATTCACGATGATAATGCGCCAGTAGAATGCCAGTTTTCTTTTTTTTTAAATATAATATTTTCCCCCACTGTATTAGACTTTTTGAAAGCAGTTTCAGTAGAATTGAAAATAAAAGCAACATTATCGCATTTCGTACTAATGCGTCATATGAAGTGCGATTTACTTCCCAATTAATTGTCAACTGTTTAATTTCAACTGTACAAAAGTCCGTTTGTCGTAATTCACACCGGAAAATAATTATAATACCACGAAAAAACCAATTGCATCACACATCATTGAACTGAAGTTTTATTTACCTTTGGGAGTATTCTTAAGTGATTCGAGTCCAGCAATAGTTCTTCAACTGCTTTAGCCCCCAAAACATCATCAGGAACTTCCTTGAGATTATTATGTCTTCTATCAAGGAATTGTACATTTTGATTCAAACCACGCAGCAATGTAAACATAATTTAAGACGTCAAACATAACACATTACCCCGATCTAAACAAATCGGAAACTACTTTCACTATACAGATGCGATAGAACTGTTGCCATTTCACAGCTTTAAAGCTTTTTTTTAAATAATGGGATACTTTCACGCCAAGAAGAAGAACACCGCGGCGAGGGGGCAATATGGCAAACAAACGCACGTGGTAATGTTATTTGATTTGGGAAAGTCACGCTTGCTCTTAAAATCGTCTTTTTTCGTAAAAAAGATGGGTACCCAATGTTGTGCCTATGGATGCACCAATAATAGTGTAAAGGAAGAATACAAAGCCAAAAGAATATCGTCTCATTTGCTTCCCTGTTCTAATCCAGAGCGTTTGAAAGAATGGCTTGTCAAAATAAAAACGCGATAACTTCACGCCATCTGTCAACTAAGATCTGCTGTTCCGAGCACTTTGAGGCATCCTGTTTCTTATATTAACTGTTATCACAGAAAAGAATGCTGAAGAGTGATTTGGTTCCGAAGATTTTTTCCTTTTCTAGTCCTCCTAAGAAACGAAAGAAGATGAATAATATGTCTGAAGCTTCAAACGCACAGTAAGGTTTTTCCTCCATTGTATTAGTAATGTTTATTCATTTTGCATGTGCCCAAGTAAAAGTAAATGCTATTTCTGGTAGCCAATATATATCGTTTCATTCATTTCTGTAAAAAAAAATAAGTTATCACAGTGTAATTAGTAGAATTTTAGAAACATTTAGCAGATTTTCGTTTTGTTAATAAAAAAAAATCGTAAAATTAACAATTTTTTGATTAATTTTGAGAAAACCTATACTTATTTATAAGCTTTTTGTTGAATATGAAAGTTTATCCTACCAGTAACATAGGGAAGGGTCATGTCCTCACCAAAATGATGCACTGTAACATTTTTTTCGAATGAAATATATAAATGTTAAAAGCATTATTAGAAAAACCCTCCCAGTGTGCAGGGACGTAACTAGAGGGGGGCAGACGGGGGGTATGGCCCTGGCGATAGATTGTTTTAGGGGCGCTAAATTGACTAAATGTGTATGTTTGCCTAAATACATATACTTTTTTTTTGTGTATCTAAGTGGGGAGGGAGTGCTAAATCCTGGTTTCGCCCCAGTTAGAAAATGACCTAGTTACGTCCCTGCCAGTGTGTGCAGGTCAGGAAAGTCAGATTTGGAAATCAGTTACGAAAATAACAAAAATTATGATTAGGTCTCGAAAAATTTTCCATCCAACTGGACTGGCCCTGCCTGGAGCCACTATCCCCAAAGAAGACATTGAACATCCCGTGCCCTACATATTTTCAAATATCTGAAATCCGACCCCACCGTTGCACCAACTATACAAATGTTCGGTTTGTCAAATTTGATTTTAAAAGTTTAACTAACATGTTTTGAAGATACATGTAAATTACAAACTAATTACATGGTTGGAAGCTGTGGGACGTCTAAAAATTTATGTAGTAAGTTAGTTCAAAAGTTTAAAAAATATTTCTATTACTTGATCTTATCTATTGTACTACTACGTACTTGAAGATGTACCTTTATAGGAGTTCACTGTCGTTCACCTAAAATTTTCCACAGTACAATTGTTTCTTTTTTTTAAGTACATAGTATGTTACTGACAAAATATATGGAAATCTAACTATCAAAATTTATTTGTATCACTGGTGTAGCCGAGGGGGGACGGCGTCCCTCCACCTTTTTTTCCAGGACTACACCACTGATTTGTATATATACTAAATTTTCTAATCTCTATTAATCATGATTCATTTATTTAAATTTGAAGTATTTGTATTTTATGAATTTGTAAAATTTACCCCCACCCCCACTTTCTCTATGAACCAACTTTTCATGAGTCACTCTAATAAACCAAATGTTTCTAACCGTCCTCTTTGATGACGAACCTGAAGTAATTCAGGCTGTTCTATGTAGTTTAGCAATGAATGGGCATGATCTTGCATCTAATTTTTTGGAATCATTTCTTGTCCACCAGTTTTGCATTACAGTTACTAAACATGTTTTTATATTGTGTAATTATAATTATATTGCTTAAATTTAATAGTTTAGCCATCATAAGTAAACAAACATTAAGTTTGCTTAGATGGTATGAATATGTTAAATATTTCATTTGCTTGTCTTTCTGTTGAGTTAAAATGATAAGTTACTTTTTGCTTATGTGGTGTGTCAAGGTTCGTCAGAAATAGAAATGTAAGCAAGAGAGTAGTATAAGTGAAAAAACATAATTGGTTACTACAGAACTCAACATGAGTGCTTATTCTACATATTACTGAAGACAATAAATAAGATGGGTTCTACAAAAAAGTTATAAATTATATTAATTGATTTTATTAGAGCACAAAATGATTACATAAATAAAAGGACTCTATTCTGAGAAGATGATGGTTCAGATACTTTGCTTCTCAGATATCAGTATGTATTTTCTGCAAATAACTTCTTATTCTAGCTGATAATTGAATACGTTACATGTACATGGCACTCAAATAAATAATATTTTACTTGAATTGTTTTTAACTGCAAAAGATGAATGCCAGGTAAACTGACCAAAATATTACAATGGTTTAAAATGACATGTTTTTTTTAAAAATCAATGTTTAAAATAGTCGACATATTTTACATCACTACCTGGATCTTTGCTCAGAGACAGAGTTTGTTGTTAAAATTCTGTCCTGTGAATGATCTTGCTGGTGGAAAAATTTGTAAGATTGTTTGGAATTTATAAAAATACAATATAAGTTTAACAGCTAAATAAATGGATTCTGTGACATAATATTTTATTCTACTCCATGGAATAGAATTGTGGTATTTTCCTGAGATGAAATTTGTTGTTTCAGCGGAACCTGTATTATCCAAAGAATTTGAAAGTTATCACATACAGAAAATAGAGAGTGCTCGGATTATTACATTACTCACAATTATGTATGCTACTCCTTGATACAAAAATGCATTTATAAATGAATAAAAATTTGCAATCTTTTTTTCTAGTTACTTATACTTTTATATCTGTTGCTAGTAGATATATTATTATTCTACTGTTTTTCTACCTATCTAATTTTTACATTTTGAATTACAAATCATACAAAAACCGTATCTAAATGCACTACTCTCAGAACTTATTTCTAAACTCACAAGAAACATATGCATATTTTATCAGTATTGAATATTACATTTTTTTTTATGTGGAAACCTTTTTTTTAAAGTTTTTATTTGTTTTTTAAATATATAGTAAATTAGAAATTGTAATTTCACAAGATTACGCAAACAAGATTCTATTTTTGCAAATTCACAAAAACGGGAACCTAGTTGAAAGGACTGGATTTGTTGCCGATTTCATTTTCCCAAAATTATTAGCCCCAGGGGGCCTCGGTGGCTGAGCGGTCTTAGTACCAGTTTCCGCAGTAACGAGGTAACGAGCGCGCAGTAACGAGGTCGTGGGTTCGATTCCCACCTTGCCCTGGGTGTATTTCTATTATTTCCTCTCTTTATGCTGTAATACAATCTTTCATGTATTGTCTTGTGCTATCTGTCATATTGGACGACAGTTCATAAGCGAGTCCCGAGACTAAGCACACGAACAGGAAGATAAATGTAATTCACTTCAATTAGCCCCAGTGTTCAGATTCAAAGAACCCATTTCTCCACATTACATAGAGGGTTGAAAGCAGGGATTCCACATTTGTACAGCAACCCTTTTTTTAAATATATTTCTAATGGGCTGCTGTTGGTTCTACCAATTGCAGATCTAGTGCGTTCCCGAGAGATTGGTACCATTTATTTCAGCGGCACCACAATGAGCGTGGTACCAGTGCCACATGATAATTTCGACATCTGGTTTCTCCACCAGAAAGGCCAAGCACCCAGACTCTGTTGATGCGAAATTGCACTAGGAATTTACATTAACCGAGAACATCCAAGCCAAATGTCTACTCAAGGGAACTTTTACATACCGCATAATCATACGACATGGGCGCAGACGATTTTTCTGCATCTTGAAAATCCACCGACTCAGGTCAGGAACCATTATTTGCATTTTCAGTAGTACTAACAGTTTTTATGTTGCACTTTTAATGTTTCTTTTGGATTTTACTTATTCGAATATTTGTCATGGTCTCTTGCATAGACGCATTAGCGACAGAGCACCTGTATTTCGATAATATCACAGAACTTTGGAAGCAAAATCGAATTCTTCTGCCTAACTTCGGTTTGATCACAGGTGGTCAAAGCTGCGTCATGAAATGCATACTGGGCAGTAAACAATTAGAAATAATTTAACAGTGCAAAATATGTTTTAAAAAAATTCAGTGGCTTAACCACAATGTAAAACTATACAAAAAATGTTCAACGTATTTCAGGAATATCCTAAAAGCTAACATTAACGAAAGCCAGAGCCTGAAATCAACTCTAGTCAATCGAAAATGAGAGCCATCGGGAGAGCTTTCCTTTATTTATTTTTCTGGGACTCTTTTGTAAACACGTCTCGTCACTTCTCAGTTGAAAAAAGGAAATTAAGCTTACTCTGTCAAGGATTTATGACGTTAAAAGAAAAAGTGTTGCCTTAATATACACACTAAATACAACAAGCAAATGATATAGAAAAATATTTAAATTACGCTCAGTTGCGGAAGTGTAACTTGCAATGTCTCAAATTCAATTTGAATTTTCTAATGATTTAACTAGCTCTATAGGAAATTTCACTTGCCTTTTAGCAACATCCATTTCCCACTATTACAATTAATCTTGTTAAAAAACAAAAAGGTGACTCTTTGGAATATATATTAATGAAAATAGATTTTTGTTTTCATTAATACAGATTATATTAGTTTTGGCATTTTATCAAAGAAAAACAATTAAAAATTGAACATAAAGATATTACAAATAGGGTAAATGACATGAACAATTGTTAATGGAATATACACAAACGTGAATTTCAGCTAATAAAAATATAATACGTACTAAAGCTTGCATTCTGCAAACCGAACCTTTGAAACTTTGCCCAAAATATTAAAATACATTTGTTTTTAAGTTTATGATGGAAAAACGGAGGAAGAATAACTTCTTGTTAACTTTATTTAAAGATCACTTACTTACCTGCTGGAAGCGAATGTTCGAAACGAACTTTATTTTGCCCTTTTTTTATATTCGACTGGAGGAAATAAATGACTCAATCTCTCAGAATAATCGAAAATTTCTAACATGGAGAAATCTTTTTTTAAGGTATATAGGCCGACATAAAATAAACGCTCTCCATCCCGAAAAAAAATTAAAAACATGCACATTACCACCTTGAAGCCTATTTATTTTTGTTATACGATGCGATGGCTAAGGTGGAACCTGATTGGGTAGCAGCCCATAGACCACGTGTCCTATGGCAGTTAGGTCACGTGTCAGCGGGGCAACAAACCGCTCTGACGTCACGTGAAAGTATCCCATTTTAATATACTTCACGCATGGTGTGGCAGCAGTTTATTTAATTTATTATGCTGCCGGTTTTTTCTTTTTTACATTTTATTTAACACCTATAATTTCTGTGACTTACAAAAAGGATCATGCAGAACAGATGGTACAGGTTTAGAATTTACAATATCCCATTATTCTGGGATAGAATATCCAGGGAGAGGAGAGAGGGAAGAAATAGGAGGTTGGTGTTGGTGCCATTGGCTGAGAGTTCTCCGCCACTGAAGTTCTTGCTGCGGGTATTTCGATTTAAGTATTCAGTGTTGAAAATTGTGATTCTGTATTTATTGTTGCGAGTTGTGATTTAGTATTTAGTGAAAGCGAGTTTCAGAGTTAAAAAATTACAAGTCCGAATTCAGTTCTGCGTTTTATGCACACTTAGGAATTATATTTATATGCAGATCGCTGAGAAAAGCGGTAACTGAAAATAAAATAAGTTTTCACTAATTTTCGATAACACCGGATAATTGTATATTGATACCAACAGGCTAAAAATCTCCGAAATGCTGTTGAAAAGGAAAAAAAATTGTGTCAAATGAACATCTCGTATTTTATTATTTATAGCATTTATAAGAGCAAATGTTGAATAGACGTCAGTTATGCATAGGCGTAACTAGAGTGGGAGAAAGGGGGGGGGGGTCACCCTAAAAATGTACAGACTAAACACCAATACGAAGTGTAAAAGAGTTGAAAATTTACTAGTCATAAATACATGTCTCTAAAGATATACTCCGTGTTTATTTCAGGCATTTCCCGGGGGGGGGGGGGAACTACTCCCTCGGAGCAAGTCAACTCCTCCCTCCCCCCCCCCTGCAAAAAAATTCAGATCAAAAGTTTTAAAAAGAGAAAGAAAAGAGAAATTACGCTTTTAAGACACTTTACTTTCAGAAACACTTTCAGGGAAAGGACATTGAACACTATCACGAGCGACACCAAAAGTAACTTAAAAGATATAAGCCCGCAATATTTTGAAAAAAATTGCGGGGGGGGGGGGAGAGTAACCTAACTCCTTTCTCTTTCCTCTAACATTACCAAAGTATCCCGAAGTTGCATTGCTAGGAAGATTTCAAAAAGTTTCCTGGGGAGAGACCTCGAAGCCTTGCCTTCAGAGTTATCCTAAGCATTATACATGTAAGACCAGTTACAAAAATTTAAGTTGCAGAAGCCCCAAACACCCACTCCTCTAACTTCACCAAAGATCTAAACATACATCTACTATATATACATCAAAAAGCTATCATATATGTAAAAAAATTCATATCAATATCATTTCTAATCATATATATCTATATATATGTATATATAAAGGATATGATTTTGAAGCATACACTGCCCTTCCTAATTCTTAACATGCTCCCCTGCTCCGGAGCCAAGGCAGTATCCAGAATTTTTTTTCGGGGGGCCCAGACTTCGATACACTGCTGTAAAGAAAAGTTTTAGGGAGGAATATATAATACATTGCAAAAGATTTCTGGGGGGGGGGGGGGCTGGGGGGAGGGCTGCCCGTGGGTCCCCCTTCCCCTCTGGATACGGCCTTGATTCACAAAAACATTAAACATTCCTTACTAGATCTATTAGTTTATTTTTTAATTCAAACGCAATAGAAAATTCAATATTTAGCGCTAAGCAATCTTCTATGTCCAGGCATTCATAATATTAAAACCGGGAAATAGTCGAATTTTAGAGAAAAAAATCCAAATTCCCCTACAAAAATGCTCATCCCCATAATAAATTTCTAAAAAATTTGTTAAATTTGTAGCAAAACATACCTCAGAAGTGGAAGCATTTAAATCAAATTTTCTTTTCTTTTTGGATGACGAACGTGTCCATCGCTGGAGTGCAAACATTATTATGTATCGAAAATAATTAAAAATTTAGCTAAAATATAAATAATACTTGATTGTAAATTAAAATGCAGCATTAAACCGTAGCAGTGAGACGTGAATATGAGAGGTGTCACTGAGAAAAATATAGACAAATTTTACTGCTTTTTAAACCAAGATATTGCTATTTGAAGTAGGAGCCTCTTAGAAGGGTCAGAGTAATAAGAGGGTAAGTGGAAGTGATCAACTTAAATTAAATCGAGCACTGTTTAAAAATTCTTAAAACAACGAACTTATATAAAAATGCAATATTTTCAATTCCTTCCTCCTCCAGCAGATTTGTATCCATGAGTTTTTCAAAATTTAAACAAACTTTAAGATATAATGTTGTTTATCCAAACAACATTTGAGTTGCATTTAAGTGATAATACCGGATACTCTTTTAAAATCCCTAACTATATAAACCCCTTCAAAAAATATTTTTAAAAATCCTTTTAAATGAAAAAAGTTTAAGTTTATATATGTGATTCTACGCATTAACTTCGGAATCAGGCTCGAAATGGTTTTTGTCAATGCTGTCTACTGGAAAATTAAGTAATAATAAAGCTGAAATAAATGCACATGTTTTTTAAAAATTGTTGTTTCATTTTTTACCCTTGTTTTATTATCCCGCTTTCTCCCCATTATATAATTTTTACTTTTATAGCTAAAGACACAATAAAATAATAGTAATAATAATAATACTAATACTGATGATAACAATAATAATAATATAAATAAATAAATAAATAAAACAGAACAAAGGAAAATAAATATTAAAAATTAAATTTCAGGTCAGCTATGTTCCGCATTTGAAAAACCCTGAGACCTTAAGGTATCAGCGAAGTCGTAAAATGTTCCGAACTGTTTATGATTATCGTTATTTAACCATGATGTCATTATGTATACTGGAGGACAGATTGAAAGAAAGCCGACGGAAAGCAGTATCGCCGAAATGAATTTAAAGAATAAAAGACATAAATTATATTCCAAATTTTAATGATGCTTAGAGGTTGATTTCGGAGCCTTTCCCCTATGGTGCTTAGCAGCTGTTGCCCAAAAAAAAAAAAAAAAAAAAATTATATACAAACAACTCCTTTCCAGCATTAGCTACATAAGTAGCATATCCAAAGATTACCCCCACCCCCCTAGAACGGTAGTTGTATGGCATAGGTTTTTTTCCTTCATAATACTGTCTTTTTAAGCAAGATAAAATGATCTCAAATTTTTCTTAAAACATTTATTTCGATCTAATAATCGTTTTTGTTAAGGTTTCAACGCAGTTATATATACAGTGAAACCTGCGTAAGTTGACCACTTGCGGTGCAGCACTTTAGTGGTCAACTTAGACAGGTGGTCAACTTATAGAGGGTGGAGATTTTTTTTTTTTGTTATTTCATACACAACGCATTTAATCACTTATAACTAATTAAAATACAGCTTCATGCAATGACGTTACTTTAAAATAGTGATTAGTTTTTTTTTTTCAATTATATCTAAAATATCATTGAAGAAATTTAACCCGAATGAGTTACAATGTATCCTATACAACTTCAAAAGTAAAGTACTTAGTTAAAATTAAGAAAAATACGATATTAATTACGTCAGTTATTTATATGATGATAAAGATTTCTTAAAAATATGTTTTTCAAAATGACTATATCAGATCAAAGAGAAAGAATAAAAGAGTGCTCATAGTCGATTTACCATTTGGTTAACTTACAAAGAGGTTTAGGCAAACTTTATATTGATGTTTCATCCATCCAGAAAATACTGGTCTAACATTATCGCATAAAAAATATCCTGGAGAAGCTATTTTAGTTTTTGTTTATCTTTCCAAAAATAGATAAACAAATAAATAATAGTAATAATCAGGCGATCAACTTACAAAAGGTTTTTTATAATACTCCCACGTAAATTTGGCGTACATAATTGGTCAACATAGACAGCCGGTCAACTAAGATGGTCCAGTTAGAAAGGTTTCCCTACATTAAATAATATAGGGTGAATTTCGTTCCTGACAAAAGTGGTCAACTTAGATAGGTGGTCAGCTTACAAAGGTGGTCAACTTTACAGGTTTTACTGTACCAGAGTATTACAAAAATAGGAATATATAGTAGAAATATTAATTGCTTGATACTAAAAAAAAAAAATATTAAAAAGATGTAAACCAAACAACACGGGTTCTGTGTTTTAGGTTTTGGTAAAAAAAATGTTTATAGTTTTTTTTGTGCTGAACCCGAAAATGACCTTCATTTTCTCCCATCAAGTAAGGATTTTTTAGGAATAAAATTTCAAAATTTACAAAAAATCGAAAAATTGCGAGTTTAAAGTAGACTTAAAAAGTTTTTTCTTATAATTTATTCAATTTTTGTCTTATACAGTAGAGTCCCGTAAACCAAGGGTGGCCTACTTTGAAAATACCGGGTTATCGAGAATGGGGTTGAGCGAGAATAAAGTACCAGTGTTTCCTTAGACGATGCACTACTGTACTTGCATGCCTTGTTTGCTTGAAAGTACAACAAAGAGTAAACTGTCCAATACTCTTAAACAAAGGAAAAGTACGTACTTCTGAAGGTATAGAGCTTTTAATACATGAAAATAGTTCAGTAATTTGCCTGATAAGACACCACAAAAAATATTTAAAATCATAAAAAGCTATAATGGAAATTAACTAGCCGACTTTTCAAAATCTGGCTATTTTTTCTTGAAAGAAATGCGTAGAGAAAGAAGTTATAATTTTTTTTTGCCCTCTCAGGGTGTGGCTGAGAGTTATCTGGACTGCCGGTTATCGAGTGCCGAGTTTGTGGAACTGTACTGTACTATGCTTTATTATGTCTAAATAGCAGAGGGGTTTGAGCAAAAGGGCAGAGGGCTTATTGATTCCCTCACTGAAAATTATAACAAAACTAGCCTAAATTTCTTTTTTTTAATGAAATTTTAAACCAATTTACTTTAGCAATTTTTATAAGGTACATTGTGCTTTCAGAAACCCTTTTCGCTACCTTGATGATTAAGTATGTAAAATACTTTCAATTGCTTTCTGTGCGTTGAAGTGTCTTTGGACCACTTATGACCAGTTTTATTCCTTACGAGCTTATTGCCGGGAGAAATACAAGAGATCTATTCACTTTCTGAGTGTGAAAATGTGAATACAAAGTGTGTACAAATTTGATACATTTATATCAAAACATTTCTATTTAAAGTAAAACCACCAGTAGTTGACACTGGATTAGTAGTTGATAAAGAAAAAAATCATTAATAAGCAAAAAGAAAAAGGCACCAGATGATTAATATTTGTCTGTCTGTGTAGCTGTCATGTGCTCTTTAGTGGTGGCAATGTGAACTTTCGTACCGCCATGTTTAGCGCCAGTTTTGCCTCGATCGTCTGATGACAACAGTGCACATTTTTCGAATGTTTATTGTAATTTCCTTGTTGAGTTTGCTAAGGACACGCTGAAAGGTAAGCATTGAAAATTTAAACATCAATTTAACATTTTGATTAAGCAGGTATTTAGTACTTTGTTTTGGACATGAAGTGTATATAAAGTTATTTAGAACAATCTAAAATACAAAAAAATAGCTGTTTGGCCCTGTGTCAACTACTGAAACCTTACATGACATAATATTGAGTAGTTGACATGGGGTGTCAACTTGTGGCTAGTAATATAATTTGATCATATCCAATAGTTGACAAAGGTGTCAACTATTGGAGTTACGATGTGTCAACTACTGAATGACTCCCTCTTTCACTTTTTAGATGCCTCCAACATAGGGAAATTTTAGAAATTATACGTAAGAGGCAATGAAAGCTGCTGTGGAAGATGTACGGTTACATAAAACACCATGTGTAAACTACTAAAGAGTTTCAATAAATGAAGAGTAGAGTGTCAACTACTGAAAATAAAAAGTGTCAACTACTAAGTATTCTTTTTTTCGCTTGGTGTCAACTACTGACCCCATTGCCCTTTTTTAAAAAAAATAAATAAAAAATTCCTATTCATTTTATTAATGTAATTCTTGTAACAATATGATAGGGGAATAGTTTGTGCAGCTATCACTAATTATAAGTTTCCCCTACGGTGAATTCGGTCCAAGCAATATTAACAAACAGACAAAAGAATCCTTTAGGTGTCGACTACTGGTGGTTTTACCTTAAATACAACTATTCAGAAACCAGATCACAATTGCCATATTTTAAAGTTCTTTGTACAGTTGTAATCTGTGAAACTATATAAACGCAAATTGGTAATGAAATTTTAATTTTGATTCCGTTTTAAGTTAATTTTAGAATTGCTAATAAAGTAACCTATTAAATAAATATATATAGTAAAGATAAACAATAAAAATGTATCGTATTGTCTAATTTAAAGTTTGTTTTTTTAAATATTATGTTTTTTTTGCGTCAGTAGAGGAAAATTTCGATTTTAACACAAAATTTCTTCAAAAAACTTTAAAATTATATAGAATGGCCATTTCGGCAAGATCGTGAAGAAACTTTCCACCAATGCTACTCTCAGCAAAGTAGACTGGTTCAAGTTCGAATTAAAAGTAATTGGAAGCAATGCTTCGGACAGTGTCCTCTTTAACGGGATTGTTTCCCTCTTTAGAACCAACCGGTTTTTAAAGTTCACTCAACTTATTTGGTGGTGGGGAAAAGCCACTTTCGTTATTCCAGAGTGCCTGAGCATTGAAATCTGGACTGGAAATTCATCCGCTGGATTTCACGTCCATTGCAATCTAAATGGCTGGTCCTCCCTGATCGGATGCTATTCATTTTACTCTTGCTACAGGCTTGTGCCCCAAAATTTCAAAAAGATGGAAATTGAGTATTTTTTTTGCTTGCTTGGTCACAATGCCAAAGAAAAATACCGTGCTTTTAATGTTTTAAATTCAATAAATGTATTTTTGGTCGGAGTGCATTTCCACTCCAGCGAATGATGTGTTGTATCTGTGTAGTGCTGCTAGCAAAAAAAAAAAAAATTTTTTTGCTACGTGAAGCGATTTATTTCCCTACCAATAACAAGTAATATCTATGAAAAAAATTTAAAGTTCAAAGCTCGTATTCATAATTTCAAGAAATGTACAAACAAGTTCAAATTTATTAGGTATCAAAATATTTCATTGATTTATCTTTGTCATTGATCATTACTGTACCGGTTTCTTTGAAAAAGCTCAGCTTGATTTCCCTGAAGATCTTGTCCCAAACTTACACCACGACAGAGTAAGTATTAAGTATTGACGCAATTAGTGATTGACTCATCTGAAGAAGAAGTTAAATCTTTATTGCACAGATCAAATTTTGAAATTTTTTGACCCGTGTCTGCTCATCCCCTTTTGAGTCAAACAGTCGTCCAAAAAAAAAAAAAAAAAAAAATGGGCTTACAACGTCACCAGCATTTGCGGTATAGTTTTGAAGGTGTTCAAAACTTTTATAGTATGTGTTCCTGTAACTGATGCCACTCGATGAATCTTTAAACCACTGTGCCCAGTGATAGCGGCCCCCCGCTTTTAAGGATGCAAGGCCTCCATACCTTCAGTTTTTAATGTGTATTAAAAGGGTGGAAGAACGGCTTTGCTCGAATACAAAAAGTGTTCTCGGATGACACTAGATGGCACCACCACCACTACGCCCCCTCCCTTTCCAGACCAAAGACTGAAGGGGAGAGATATTCTCCGAATTCCTCGGAACTTCAAGGCCCGCGGGTGTTACATGCACGTCCCGCAGTGTACGGGGGGGGGGGGGGGTCTTCAGTGCAAGACGGGTATCAAACCCTAGACCGTCGTAGTATGTAAAGACGCTCGCTGTCAAGTTCTTCTGTGCCGCTGATTTCCTGACAATATTTTATTTCGTGATTGATCTCATAGTCCACTAGTATACGAATTACTGCCCACAGTTTAACATCCGCTCATTCCTTGCTGAGCCATTGATCTTGAATTAACCGTGCTGAACCATTGTAGGATTTAAATTTATTAAGATCTGGGAAATGGACAACGGGCAGTAAAGGATTAAGGGCCAAGTCCAGAAATTCTACTCACAGTTGCTGGTGGTGGGCCGTGAATGAGAAGTTTAGAGCACTTACGTTTTTCTTTCAACTTAAGTTCTTAAAACTTTTGAAAAACTAGAGAATAAACAAGAAGTTCCGTCTAGAACTATACGAGCCTACTTTCCCGTATACACCAAATTCAAATTTATAATCTAGCTATCTCTTTCTCTCTCTTTCTTATTTATCTTTAGTTCTAATTATTGAAAATATACCTTTTTCAACGGATAATACATATTCATTCACTCACTCATTAATTCTTTCATTTATTCAGCCATGCATTTATTCATTCATTCGTTACCTCATTCAAGTGTTTATTCATTCATTTACGCATTCATGTATTTATTCACTCATTTATTTATATTTTCATTTATTCATTAATTTATTCATTCATTCTTTTCCTCATTCATTTATTCATTGATTTATTCTTTCACTCTTTAATTTATTCATTCATTCATTATTTCACTCATTGAGTCACTGAGAAATATCCTTGAAAATCCCGATCAAAAAATTTCATAGCAAAATAGGCTCGTAAGTTCTGGATAAACTTTCTATTTCTACATGTTCTACGTTATAAGAGCTTTCCGATAAAGTTTGTTCCAAGCAAATCGGTCCGTTAGATCAGGATTTATATAGGGTTGAAATTTCCCCGTAAGCTCTGTGTTAATTTTTTGAACTGTTCAAAAATGAACAAAAACTGTTCAAATCAATATTTCACGCCGAGAACTCCTTTCAATAAGCTTGCAATAGGAACTTGGCTCTTGTGCCCAGAGTTTACAGAATTTGCTTCAATTTTGTCCATAGGCACTAATGTTAAAATTTTTTGAACTGTTCAAAATTGAAAAAAAAAATTGTTCAAATCAAAAAGTAAAATATAGAAATGAGATGTCCTCGCCGAGATCTTTCGAATGCAAAAAGAATTTTTCCAATCGGACAATTCGTTCAAAAGTTATTAGGGGGGGACAGACCGACAGACAGACAGACCGACAGACCGACAGACACACTTTTTCCCCATCTCAATACCCTACTTTCAAATTTTTTATTTTTCAATCTTTATTTAATTACTTCACTTATTTTTGACTTTTCTTGATTTTTAACGATATTTTCACGATACATTAAGCCTTCTTTCATGCTTATTATTATTTTTTTTTACTTTTACGGGAAAGTAGGCTAAAAAGGAAAACGCTGGTAAAATGGCGTTAACACCGAGGTCGTCATTTAAATTACGATGTCAAAAGCGAGGAAATTTTACTTTATTTTTATAAGGTTATTTTTAAATTGCTATATTTAGGTCGGTTTAACTCACTGATTCAGCACTCCAGGTGTCTTTGTATAACAGTGTCTACTACGAGGGACACTTTGGATGTAACATTCCTCAACTGATTGCATGTTAATTGTTGTGAACTGGACTTGAAAAGTGCTGTGACTAACGTCAGTAAATAAAATTTAGTACAACAAAATAGAAGGTTTTTCCTACTATGTATAAATTAATTCTTTACTAATTTTTCTTCACTATATTTTAAATGCTATCAATAAATAGTTGATCCTAATGAAGTGAATCAAAAATTTAGTGATGAGAAGAAAAAAAGCTGTGATCAAGACTTATCATCATGTTGTCAAACAACAAATATACCTCAAAGAGATTGCGGTTGTATTCACCTGTCGAGGGGTATGTTTAAATAAAAAAAAAATGTAGATAAGGATTGTAACTGCTTTCACTGTGATAAACGAAAAAATGTGGTTCTTTTGTTGATAACACAAACAAATATGATGTGCTAATGGTGCAATCTGACGAATTCTGAATCAAATGTTCGTGATATGAAGGATATCTTTAAGAAATCGCTCTTTCAGCGAAAAATAAGGCAAAAATCGTGATCCCTGCATAACAATTGAGAGTTTACTCGCATGAATTTGTTTAACCATAAAATGGCAAAAAGTTGTAAACTTTGTTCATTTAAGAATGAGAATGCAAATTAGATTCCTCGTTGACATCAATTTTGATCAATCCAATTATGACTAACTTTATATTTCCTTACTGGAACACGATGCAACCTTTATAAGTAATCCTTTATAGTAATTCTTTATTTAAAAGAAATCAAAGCCTTGTTTTGTAAAATATTTCTCGTTTATTTCATATTTATAATATCTAAAAGTCATAAGATCTTGCGATAATAAGAGGTACTATTTTACGCAATAAAAGGCACTCAAAAAAGTTGCAATATATATTTCCTGTCGTATCATGCGTTTATTAAAATCTGTATTATGAAGATTTGACTTAATGTTACCGCAAAACAAATTATTGTCGATAAAATGAATAATTTCTTCTTCGCGCCTGCAAATCCGGCAATGCGGGAAGGCATGGAAGACAGGGAAAACATCCTCAAATTATTTTCGATCTGCAGGAATGTGCTGTGGCACAGACATATTCCGTAAGACTTGAAGAACTAGGTTAATTGGCATACTGCATTAACAGAAATGGAAACTGGTTGTTTCCATTCAAAAACTACGGAAGTGTTTTTGAGATGGAATGTTTTTTACGTTGTAGCAATAGCTGAATTCAACCATTCTTGCTCACTAGCACGCTCTCTCAGCTTTTAATTAGTTAACGCATCGCAGGCGGGAGAGTGTGATAACAGTCCGAAAAGGGAACAATCGTTGATAGCTGGGGACTAATCTCATTTGCATGGTAGCCACCGGGCAGCAGTGAGCTCACATTCTGCGACTTTGAAAGAACAGCAGGGGGGGGGGGGGGTGAAAAATTCATTTGTGCTTTTCACATAATTTAACCTCCTTTCTGCAAAAACTCTTTCTACATGAATAGATTTTTAATAAACGTCAAAAGATTTAAACTGTCCCTAAAACAGACTTCCAAAATATTAACAAAAATTTTTATATCCCATTTAATATCCCAGGACATCCTAAAACTGGAAATCAGATTTTCTCGAGGAGCATTCGTAAAGCAGCAAAACAGTGCTCCATATGGAGCTGACATCTAGTATGACCCTCTGACCCGATAAGGCAACCACAGACGACTGCGGTACAATCGACTACGGTAAGAACCGTGTGATTATGACCATGCTAAAGCCTTGTACTGAATTGCAAGTAGTAAGTGTTTTAGAGCCTCTTCCGCCAGTCATTAAGGCTTTATTAAATAATAAATCTATCAACTTCTCAATAACTCCTCAGTTGTAAATGATCCCGTTAAAATGTTCGCATTTGGCAACCTTTGTTGAAGTTTTACGGTCGAGGTTTTAATTGACACAATGGCTGCTACTTCAGAAACTGTATCGAGTCAATTTTCGCTTGTCAGAGGCTTCTCTAAAAAGCAAAACAATATAAAAAGTCGTGCTCTTTCGCCATGCATGAATGCGAAGCGCTTTTGATGAATACAATTCAATGGTTTCAGATGAGCTCCAAAGATAATTGCTCGTCATGGCCGTGAATTGTTTGCGCAAGAATAGAGATCCTTGAAAGTTTAGGATTTCTCTTTCCTACTGAGAAAAATCATGGTAATGTCGTGATATCAACTGAAGGCTGCATGATCGCCATTTCGGACCCTTTATTTTACTTTCCGATGAGGGGCATCCACATTAATTCATTCTGTCCGTGTGATTCGAGTTGAAATAATTAAACCTGCCGATGCAATTTTGATTGGAATAACACAGTTGTACAACACACGCACACATACACACACGGAAAAAAAAAGTGCGAATAATTTTAAAATTGATTTTCACTACAGTATATGTGCTGGTTTTAAATATGAAAACAGCGTTTATCTGTCATTTTGACTTCTGAGTTTCAGAGCATTAAAATCATGGGTTTTGCCAGTACACAGCACTTTTATCTGATTGATTGAAGTGATATTTGTTCATATATCTTAGTGTTTCCATTTTACATATCTAGCTTACTTCTTTGTGAAATGAAAGTTTGAAGGGCATACAGTCGAAGATGTATTTTGCCACGAATGTAGTGAATAACTTCCATGAATGAGATAGAGAAAAGCTTGAATATATGATTTATGCTTGTAAAGAACCTTCTAAAATCCCATAAGGCTGAGAAAACAAAACTGAATTTGTTAACTATATGTTTAACCCATTAAACGCCGCTACTTATTTATACGCCGCTACAATTACTTATTAAAAAAAACTGTTCCAACATTTTTTTTAATAAGTAATTGTTTTTTTTTAATGTACAGAGGGTATCTATACCTATTTCATTTGATTTTGTAAAAAAAAAAAATTAATAACTAAAAGTTATAGCATGTTCCCAAAATGGGAACATTGGCGCCTAATGGGTTTAACTCTGTATGAACCACATTATTTAAATTTTGGAAATTTTCAAACATTTTTAATTTTGAAGGAGAAACGTCTCCTTTATGCAGGATTTTCGTCTTTCTTTATGCAGGAGAAACGTCTCCTGCGTTATTTATAAACTGCAAAATCCATTGTTGTGGGAGTGTTATGCATATATTTGCATTACAATTAAAGAGTTTTAATCTTTTTCTTTTAATTTATATATATTTGAATTTAAGTAACCATCACGTATCCTGATGCAAAGTATATTAAGTTTCTAAAAGAAAAAAATGTGCAAGTTGTGCATGGTGGGACATCAATGCTACACCCGCAACACGCACAAATTAATGTGTTTTTAAGTAAAACGCTTTGTCTTAAAAGCTTCATTAATATACACGTTTTGCATTAAGATACACGAGGGTTAGTTACTAGGTGGTTCGAAAAAAACTTTTTTTTGAATTTCAGATTGCTATAGTGCGCAAAAGTTGCCATTGGTATAGACGTGAAAAAAGCACTAATTATTACTCGTCTTGAAAATTAAAGTTTATCTTATATGCTTGTATTTTTAATATATTATTCTAACAGGATTAAACTATAGCATCTCTAAAAGTCGTCTGATTAAAATGTAATAAACGGTCAAACTTCGAAATTTTGAAAAAACTACCGATTTTACTCATTTTGTACTATGTTGCTCGACCAAAAGATAAGAAAAAAATGTATAATAAGTGCATATATATTGATTTTACATTCTTTTGGTAGTTAATTCATGGTATAGAAACGCAATTAAAAATATCTGGCGTGGTTAAAAAAATTATGAAAAATTAAGGTTTTTCACAAATTTTTGCTAACTTCGATGGCATTGCGCGACCGGAAGATAAATTAATAAAAAAATAATAATTAGTGCTTTTTTCACGTCTATACCAATGGCAACTTTTGCGCACTATAGTGATCTGAAATTAAAATAAAAGTTTTTTTTCGAACCACCCTATTAGTTACATTCTAAGATATAAAAATTAAACGCTAAAGTTTAAAGTTTTTAAATTGTAGCGCAAATATATATGTACAAATGTCACAACCGCAAAATAGATTGAGCAAAAATTGTAACTTTTTTTAAAAATTTAAAACGTGAACTCGAAAGTCTCGAATGCTTCTGCAAATTTACTCTTCATTGAGCAATTTTTTCAATGGGCTTTTAAAGCTCCATTATAAAGGGTCAATAACTATGGAGATTTTGGATATAATATTAACATGCAGAGCTATTAGAAGAATGTAGCCTGAAGTGTAGCCCTTTAAGAGTGATAATAAATAATGCCTCAGTCGGCATTTATATTTTATCAGCAAGAACTGTTGTCCTTATGTGTGAAGACTGATTTAGAAAACGGTATTGAGATCTAGAAAAATACCAAGGAAAAAAAATGTTCGATTTCAAAAAATTTTACCTTAAGATTACTTGAAAAATTGCAATGGATTTGTGATGGTGTTTATTTTATGATGGGCAAGAAACAAGTTTACAAAGCAACTTTAAAGCGCGGTACATAGATGCCTGTTAAGACTAAACGCATGTATAGTAAATATGAATGTTATTCCGGTTGACCTCTTCGTGCAGAGTGGATAAGGCAACGAGGATGATTGCACCACTTTGCTCAACAATGTATAACATATATTTCTTATAATTATAAGTTATAAGGTATTCATGTACGGGAAAAATTGTGAGAGGTATCCTATATCAAGATCAAGGGAAGTACAACTATTAAAACCGATAAAATTCAGTTAAAATCGAGACAATTCCATTAAATCTTGGAAGTTTTCATTAATAAACAACAAGACATAACTTGTATCAACAAATAATAAGGTGTTTCAAAAAATTTAATTCATTGACCTGTTGTTCCGGAATGACTAATCGACTTTACCCGCCCCAGTCGAGAGAGTAGATACATTTCTGGCCACTATAAGATCTCCCATTTTTCTTCCCATTCATACAGTGTCCATCTCATGTCATTTCTGTACATTGTTAATATATCAAAATATATCTACAGTTTTTGAAGCATGTAGTCATATAAATTTCGTCTAACTTTAAGTAATCCACTTTTGTCTACTTTCCATAGAAGTCTTCAAAGAGACCAGGAAAAAAAAAAACTTCCTTAAACGGGACATAAATAATTAAATAACTTATTGAACTATGCGTATGTTTTATTACATTTAGTGTTTCGTTGAAAAATGCATAATATTAGGCACAAAAAATATTTTGACAGCCTATTATTAGTTAACCGAATGAACTACCATGTCTTGATAATTTGGACTTTTTATCTTCCATTTCTTTCTCTTTCTCTCTCTTTTCTGCCATACATGAGAAGCAGTTATTGTGTCATTAGTCATAATGCTATACTCCATGGTCTGATGCTGAGCTGTGGTTGTGGTGGTTTCAAGATTAACTGTAGCTTTATTACAGAAGACTTTGTATTATTTATATTCAGTAGCTGTAGTTTTAGTATCGTTTTGGTTGCTATTAAATGTCTTTGTTCTTAAGAACCGTTTGTGCTAATTAAAGTATATATATTTTACGCCAGCTATAGCGCTCGGATGTACTACGTTAAATGTACATAACTACACATGGTGGCAGCGGTTTAAAGCGGTAAGAAACTAATAATGGTTCTGTTATATTAGTATATACTACAGATAAAACTCTTTCGAAGTTAAGGAAGAAAATTATACTGTGTATACGGTTTGAAAAGTAGAAAAAAATGTCAGAAGAGGGAGTTCAACATTTATCTCTTGCTTATCAAGTTACTCCTCCTGATAACTTTACATTTTCTGCACCTATGCTGTGGTCTAAATGGAAACAGCGGTTTGATAGGTTTCGGTTTTCCTCTGGACTGAATAAAAAGCCTTCTGAAGAGCAAGTTAATGCTCTAATTTACTTCATGGGAGATAAAGCCGAAGATATATTTCTTTCTTTCGGTCTGTCTGAAGAAGAATCGAACAATTATGATACTGTGGTAAAACATTTTAATGATCACTTTATCGTTAAACGAAATACTATTTTTGAGCGTGCCAAATTTAATCAAAGAGTTCAAAATGAACATGAATCTGCTAATGATTTCATTACAGCGCATTATTCTCTTGCTGAGAACTGTGAATATGGGACTTTGCACGATGAATTATTGCGCGACAGAATTTTTGTTGGGATTAAGGACAAAAATTTAAGTGAAAAGCTTCAACTAGACTCTGAACTTACATTAAGTAAAGCTATTGAAAAAGTTCGGTTATCTGAGTCGGTGAAGAAACAACAAGAAATTTTAACTTGTGATCCGTCATCAATTCGAGCAGTTTCGCATGCTTTAAAACAAAACGAAAGGAAAGGCAGTATTTTTTTTTAAACCAGGGCGTCTTGAAATAAAGTACATAAGTATTCTAAGCAACCCAAACAAGGAAATGTTTCAAATTGCAAGTGGTGTGGTAAACAGCCACATTCGAAACAAAACTGTCCCGCCAAAGACTCACACTGCCGAAAATGCAAGAAAAAAGGTCATTGGGAACAAGTTTGTTTTTCATCTCTAAAAAGTGAATGAAATTAATTCTGCAGCTGGTTTTATTGGTTTAGTATCAGGATAAAAATACAGATGATTGGGTAATAACAGTGAAAATATTAGGAAAATCGCTTAGATTTAAAATCGATAGTGGTACTGATCATTCTGTAATTCCGCATACTGTAGCACAAACTGTGTTGAAAAAAGCTCAACTGAAGAGTCCAGATAAAGTTATCTGTGGTCCTGACAAAACACCTCTGAAATTAAAAGGGAAATTGGTTGAAGACATTGAATATAATGGTCAAACTTGTCTGGAAGAAATCTATGTCATTGAAGGAACTGCAAACATGTTTGTTAGGAAAACCTGTTTTGAAAATTTTTGGATTAGGTCCTAACATACAGCCTCAATATGTGTGCAATATCCATAACTTTAATCCTTTACAAGAATTTCCTTCCCTGTTTCAAGGACTTGGGTTAATGAAGGGTAACCACCATATAGAACTCATTGATAAAGTTAAACCTTTTGCTCTCACTGCTCCACGTCGCATTCCAATACCATTGTTAGAAAAAACAAAGTTGGAGATAAAAAGGATGCAGGAATTGAATGTTATTCAAGCAGTTGAAAAACCTACAGATTGGTGTTCTCCAACTGTAGTTGTACGACAAAAAGATGGTAACGTGAGGATCTGTGTGGACTTAACAATGTTAAATAGAAATATTCTGAGAGAATGGCATCCTCTTCCTACTACAGAATACAATTTGTCTCTCATGCCTAATGCTAAAATATTTTCGAAACTCGATGCAAATTCGGGATTTTGGCAGATACCTCTCGACGAAGAATCTTCTTATCTTACCACTTTTATCACACCCTTTGGTAGATTCAGGTTCCTACGTTTGCCGTTTGGTATATATTCAACTCCTGAGCATTTCCAACGCCGAATGTCTCAAATCTTAGAAGGTCTTTCAGGTATAATCTGTCACATGAACGACATTCTCATCTGGGGCCAAACTCAGGAAGAACATGATGAGCGTCTTAAGAAGACATTAAAACGTTTAGAAGAAACGGGTGTTACCTTAAATAAAGACAAATGTTGTTTTTCTGTGAAGTCCGTCAAATTTCTTGGTCACAAGATAGATGAGTCGGGAATACATCCGGATGATAAAATCAAAGCCATTCAGATGTTTAAAACGCCAAACAACAAAACTGAGCTCAAACAATTGCTAGGGATGGCCAATTATTTAGCCCGATTTGTTCCTAAGTTTTCGGATACTGTGGCACCTTTAAATTCATTGTTGTCAACAAAGAATAATTTTGTCTGGGATACTCCTCAAGAAAGTGCATTAAGCAGGCTGAAAGAGATATTGTCATCTGAACCAGTACTTACAATCTATGATCCAAACAAATTGTCAACTGTAACAGCTGACGCGTCGTCTTATGGTCTAGGAGCCACATTATGTCAAAAACAGGAAGATTCAACAATGAGAGTAATAGCTTATGCTTCCAGAACTTTAACGCCAACTGAAAACGCTATGCTCAGATCGAGAAAAAAGCACTTGCACTAACCTGGGCTTGCGAGAAGTTTTGCAATTATTTGATGGGTACCAAGTTTCTTTTGGAAACAGACCACAAACCTCTTGTCCCCATTTTAACAAGTAAATGTTTTGATGAATTGACGCCTCGACTTCAAAGATTGAAGATGAGACTAATGCGATATTCTTATGATGTTTTTCATACACCTGGGAAAAATCTGTGTGCAGCAGATGCATTATCTAGAGCACCTCATCAAGAAGAAGTTCCAAACCTGGAATTAGAAGAGGAAGTGGAAGCCTATATTAATCTCATAACAGAAACAGTATCTGTCGTTCCTCAAAGACTTTCGAAGTTAAAGTCAGAGCAAGAACAAGATCAAACATGCAAGATGTTGACAAGTTATGCTTTACAAGGTTGGCCTGAGAAAACTAAAGTTGATCCTTCTTGTTTGTCTTTCTGGCCTCTGAGATATCAAATTTCGATGCAAAACGGACTTTTGATGCGAGGTTGCCGACTAATCGTTCCGAAATCTCAACAACTCGAAATACTTCATAAAATTCACGAAGGGCATCAAGGGATAACTAAATGCAGAGCTTTGGCAAATTCTGCAGTATACTGGCCTGGGATCAGTAAATAAATCGAACAACTAGTTCGAAACTGGCCATCATGCATTCAGGAAGCAAAGAACTGTTCCGAACCTCTAATGCCAACGAATTTTCCTCAACGACCATGGGAAATTGTGGGAATGGATTTGTTTAAACTTCACTCAGATTATTACTTACTTGTCACAGATTACTATTCTCGTTACCCTGAAATAGCAAAGCTTGTCAGACTGACCTCTAGTGAAACTATTTTGCATTGCAAATCAATATTTGCAAGACATGGAATTCCTGATATTGTGAGATCCGACAATGGACCACAATTTGAAGTCACAAGAGCGGGTGAATTTCAAGAATTTTCTAAGACCTATGGCTTTAGGCACATTACATCAAGCCCAAGATATCCACAAAGTAGGGGTTTTGTAGAAGCAGCTGTAAAGATAATCAAGCAGAGATTGAAAAAGTCGAAGGATCCTTACTTGGCTTTGTTGAGCTATAGAGCTTCACCATTGAAAAATGGCTATAGCCCTGCTGAACTGTTGATGGGGCGACGTCTGCAAACAACATTGCCTATTGCATTGTCAGAGCTATAACCCAAAGTCCTTCTAACAGAAAGATTGGAGGAAAGGGAAGAGTGTAGAGTAAAGAAACAAGAGGAAGATTTTAATCGGAGACATCGTACCCATGAGCTGAGAGTACTAGATCCAGGAGAAAAAGTATGGATAACTGATAGGAAGGCAGTAGGTACTGTGGAAAGAGAAACAGATTCACCAAGATCATACCTGGTGAAGGAAGGATGCAATGTCCTTAGGCGAAATAGGAAGCATCTGATACCTGGTACAAAGTTAGAGGAGAAACCAGATTACCTAGAGGAAGATTTTTTAACGGATACTCCTGGAAACAATGAAAGAGAACCAAAGTGTTTAAAAGAGAATAAAAAGGAAGACAACATAAATCCTAGAATAAATCAACCTGTTGTCACTCGGAGTGGTAGAGTTGTGAAAGTTCCACAGAGACTAAATCTTTAAAAGGGGAGATGTGGCATTAGTCATAATGCTATACTCCATGGTCTGATGCCGAGTTGTGGTTGTGGTGGTTTCAAGATTAACTGTAACTTTATTACAGAAGACTTTGTATTATTTATATTCAGTAGCTGTAGTTTTAGTATCGTTTTGGTTGCTATTAAATCTCTTTGTTCTTAAGAACCATTTGTGCTAATTAAAGTATATATATTTTACGCCAGCTATAGCGCTCGGATGTACTACGTTAAATGTACATAACTACACAGTTATTATCATTTCTAATTTAGCAATTATACAATTAAAGGTTCACTAATAGGTTTAGCTTTTTCGGAAATTTCAATATGATATTTGAATGGAAATTTACATGTGTTATAAATGCCATTTTTTAAAATTAATGAACATAACCTTTCGATTTATTACTTGTGAGGAAATCGTAAGACTAATAAACAAACCCTTCTCTAGAAAGTTATGAAACTGAAAAAAAAAAAAAAAGTCCCGTCCATCACTTGTCTCCCTGTTTTCTTATTATGGACTCTTGTTATGTTTCATTGTGTTGAGACTATTTACCATAATTTTTTGTTTTTTTTTTTTGTCGCTGTGAAAAATAAAATAAAATAATATGTAGTAGTATTGTTTTCTCAATAGCACAATGGAGAAGGAGCGCCATCTAACGACAATTAAGACGCTACAAAAGTTCCCCTACTTTGGCGATTGTGAGAAGATATTCTAAGAAACAAGATATGCCTATAGAGATAACGCTTGTTTTGTTTTATCAGCTGCAAAAAATAAAGTAGGATGCATTTTGATTACTTTCATAAATTGTTTATCTACCAGCCAAACGATCGTACTTAAAATGCCCAATTTAAAATTGACAAAAATTATACAGAAGAAGAGGAGCGGACAAACCTTAACTAGTGAAGAAATTGGGGTTTTTATCACCGCAGTTGTTAAAAGCTTGCAGACAAATTCAATCGCAGATGAGGTGGCAGATAGGAGTCAAATAGGTATAGTTCAATTTGCAAAATTTGTTTTGACTTGGATGTGAAAAAAATAGCATTATAACAATTTCTTTTTTTCCGGCCATAATGCAGAAGCTTGGGAAGTATCTATTTATTATGACATATAAAAATTTGTCAACAAGGTACTTTTGAGTTTCCTTGCATTAGCCTAATTAAACGCTAAATTTTTATTTATGCGGTTGGCCATAAATAATAAATTAACACAGATGTGACTTTGCCGGAAAAAAAAACAGCAGAGAGAAACATGTTAGCAAGAGTGTTTTCTAAGTTTATCGAGAATAATAATTAAAATTTGAAAGTAAAAAACCAAACAAACATATATGTAGTTATTCAAATTAGATGCTAGAATTATTTTTTTGAACTACAAAAGCTGTAGGTTACATTGATAGGTCAACAAAAGACTTTATGGGACCGTTCATAAATGTCACTTTTTTCAATATACTTTGACCCCCTCCCAACCTCTGCCACGAAGTGTCACATTTCAACATACCCCCCCTATCTCCCTTTGTCACATGTCGCACTGCATTACATTAGCATATGTACTTGCAACGTTGCAGTTCAAGAACAAAGCACTAACGTTATAAATCACATTTCTAATTTTATTTTTGAGCTTTTAATGACAGTTGAGAGCACAATAATGATTATATGTGTACTTAATTTGTATAAAATGAGATTAACTTTACAACAAAGAACATAATTAGTATTAATTGTACCTTAAACAGCACCAGGGTTTTTGATACAAAATGAAATCAATGAAACTAGAAAATCGAATTATGGAAATTAAAAAACTTTACAAAATAAATTTAATTGCTGATTTTAGATGTTTTTATAGAAATCAAACTGTACGATGTCACACTATTTGTTACACCCTCCCCTCCTATTGTCACAAAATGCCACACTTTCTTGAACACCCTCCCCCCTCGAAGCGTGACATGATTTATGAATGACTCCTATAGTTGCAACGCTAGTTGAATATGATGAGACAAAGCTGAAATTGTCTCTCCTCCATCCACTATTTGGTTAGTTCGGACCAGTCGGAACAATGCGGAACAGAAATTTATTGGAGTCGCAGCGAGTACCCATATTATTTTTTTACTTGAGAAATATTTTTGTCAACTTTTGTTTTTTTCTGTTGTGAACGCTGGTAGTAAAGGGAAATTTTTAACAAAATTGCCTCGAAATCTGCTGAAACGTTAGATAAATAAGTTTCGTTACACGAATATATTTTTGTCCAGCCGTTATCTTATTGGAAATATGAACGCTAGTGACATTTGTTTTAGGACAACGTATTTATTTATGAATGCTGTATTTGTTTCAGGAGCCATGTTAATGGCCATATATTTGCGAGGCTTGAACATTGATGAAACTTGCGAATTAACGGAAAAAATGAAGTTGTCGGGGGAGGTGCTTACTTGGCCAGAAAAATACAGAGGATTTGTCGTCGACAAGCATAGTACTGGAGGCGTCGGTGACAAAATTAGTTTGCTTTTGGCTCCGGCTTTAGCAGCACTGGGATATAAAGTAAGATTTTTTTCTAGTATTCAAGGTTAAGAAACGGTATCCTAAATAGCAGTTATGTCAAATGGTTAACAAAACAATAAGTAAAACTATTGATAAAACAATGAATAGCGAAAGAAAGAAGTAATTAATGATTAATAATGAAATAAGTGAACATTTTTTGCGCTTGAAGTATTGTAAACAAAACCAATCGAATTTTTCGCATGGATCTTTCTTGTGGCTTAACGTTAACCCCTTAATTCCATTTTTCTCCAAAATTCAATTTCCAAAATAGCACATTTTTTTGTTGGATGAACATGCAGTCACGCAAAACTCGTCAAAAAACCTCGCGCTTTTGGATCCATCGGAATAAACAAGAATATAATTTAGACTGTCATGTTGTGAATACCAACAGCCATCTATGCAACAAATTTGTCATATAAAAGTGATTAGATATGGGCAAAATAGTGAAGGAAACAGAAAAATAGTTTGCCCGCACAGAGCAATATTAACCACACGCAAAGAATAGATGCAGCGCTGCCCAACTTTTCAATAAGCAGGGGCGAAATTAGAGGCTTGTGAAAGAAACCGTTTACGGGAAGATGCGGTTCGAACGATGAAAGGTGCAATTATTCAGGAAAGAAGCTTATATTATTATTATCATTCTATTCCAATACAATGGCTAAAGAAGACCCTGTGCTGAGGGGAAAAGAGACTTAAAAGTTACTCATATAAAAAAATAGTATAATTTAGTATTTTTTTTTTTTTTTTGGAAGTGGAATGTTTAAATTTTTTTTATAATGGATGGGAGAGGGGAGACACAAAAGCGAAAGTGAAAACATGATATTCTTGAAAGACTATTATGCTTAATTTGAATGTATTTTTCAGCCGGCATGTGCAGTTATATTTTTGTATATTTTATGACTCAGAGAAAATTTATTTCTCAGGTTCCCATGGTGTCTGGCAGAACTTTGATGCACACAGGAGGTACTCTTGACAAATTAGAATCTATTCCTGGTTTTCGAGTTTATTTAAGCAATGAAGAAATCTATCAGCAGATTGAGTCAGTGGGGTGTTGTATTGTAGGCCAGACTGCTGGCTGCTGTCCCGCTGATAAAGTCCTTTATCAATGTCGAGAAATCTGTGGTACTGTTGACTGCCCTGCACTTATCATTGGTAAGCAAATCATTTCAATGCTACTCTCAATAAGCGTTATTTAAGGAAAAATAAGGCCTTAGATTGGGAGAAAAATCTATTCAAATAAAGAAAAAAATGTTGCATGAGCCAGACAAAATTTGTAACGAGATATAATTAAACGTGCCCGGTGTGTTATGACGTGCTTTGAAAATTGTCTGTCATTAAGCTAGATTGTATCATTGAGTAATTAAATTAATATTGAACACAGTTTTTGGTTGTTTGTCTCACAGCTTCCATTTTGTCGAAAAAGCTTAGCGAAGGACTGGATACATTGATTCTGGACGTGAAGTTTGGAAGAGGTTCCATGTTTGGTACGAAAGAAGAAGCGTTGGAAACTGCCAAGAGCCTGGTAAATTAAGATCCCTTTGAACTTTTCTTACATTTCTCGCGTCTGGGAAGACATCTTTGGTAAGAAATCTTTTTTCTTAGGTTCAAACTTCAAGAGGTGTAAAGGCTTCAGCTCTTTTGACTTCGATGGAAATTCCACTTGGGAAAACCATCGGAAACTCCTTGGAAGTTTTAGAAGCTGTGCAGTGTTTGCGAGGCGAATCCGTTTCTGATGTTGTAGAGCTTACAGAGGCCTTAGGTTAGAGACCTGCATGTGCCGGGCTGAGAATTTTTTTCTCAGGCCTGTTCTCTCAAATTGCGTACGAAATTAAACAGAAGAGAAAAGAAACGCTAACATAGTCAGGTGACAGATTTGTCTTTAGTTGCGAAAAATTTGAGGGAACTAAATCAGCAATTTCAAGAAAAGAGCAAATCCAAAAATTATTTTCATGAGATTATACACACACGTCCAGGGACGGACTGGGACCCCTAAAAGGGCGGTGGATCAACTAACCAAAGGGCACACACACACACACACATATATAGGATGGTATCTGACACATGAGGTTTTAATGCCTCCTTCGGAAAATTTCAACTCCTGATATCAGTCAATAAGTCATAACTTCATGTCATAACTTAGCTTGTTTTGCATGAATTGCTTATGCTGCAGTCTTATTTGAAATTTTGTTTTTACTGGAAAACAGGGGTGACTATTCTAATCTAGGCTTAACTGATTGGATGAATACATAATTTGTAATAAACAGATAAGTTAAATACGAAAATAATTTTAGGATTTATATTAAAATACAAGGTTGTTCTTACTTTTCATGTGTGTTCGTTTCTTTTTTAATTTCTTTTTAAAAATAGGTGGAGATAAAATTATTATTAATTAATACAAGAACAAAGGAATCTACAACGAAAAGAAAAATTCATTACTGCATTTTTGTATAATATTTTTCGTTTATTTTCCTTAAATATATCTACGCCCGTTAAAATTCTGCTTTAGGCACACGGAGAGAGGCACCACATTTACCATCACTGAGAAAACGAAAATGGAGCAATTTTGTTCAAAGAATCAGGCACCTTAATGAAATACTTAATCTGAGTTATTTCTTGATTTTTAGAATTTTAACAATAATTGATTTGAGAAGTTTTTCGCTGGATTTTCGAAGAAAAATTATTTACATAAGAGGGCTTTGTACATAGCGTAAATCAAAACATGCACCATTTCGAAGAAATCAATTCTAAATAATAATAATTCAAAATTGCTACTTTGTAATGCATATTATTTTATATATTACTTATTTGTTAGCTATGTTCTAATATTATTATTCAGAAACCCTATTCAAAAGAATAAAACTAACAATCGGTGTACATTGAACAAGGACAGACTTTACACCGAACCAGTAGCGTAGCTAGACCCAGATTTCAGGGGGGGTTTCTTCGGGAAAAGTGAGCTAATTTCATGGTTTTACAAGAAAAATTGCCAAAACTCCAGACAATCTTCCCCATTTCAGGGGGGGGGGTTATCCCCAAAACTACCCCCTTATCTATTAAATCACCGATTTAAAACATTTGATTTAAATCAACGATTTAAAACTACCTCCCTGGCATTGCAGACCATGTTGGACCATGGCCTCCCTAGCAATTTTCCTCAAAAGCACTCTGTCTTTCGCTTTTTCATTCCAGTTTCGGATATTGAGAATTTTAAGATTTTTCTCCCCCTCGTCTACCTATCTAATAACCGGCCTTCCCCTTTTCCTCTGGCCCTGGCATTGTCCCTTGAAAATCTTCTTAGTGCCTCTGTTTTCCTCCATTCTCTCAAGGTGTCACACCCGATTTAAAACACTCGATTTAAATCACCGAACCCTGTAAAATGTATAAGATTAATATACTATAATTATATGGGTGATTTTCAAAAAGATTGACGGTTTGATGTCCGCAGTATAAAATCTGAATTTCATGTCGATAAAACTATTATTCTGCTATTATAAAACCCAGTAGGGAAAAATCATTTCATAGTTAATTAAATGCATTCATTACATTTTTTCCAAGTTGTGAAATAGTAGGCTTTTTCTGTCACTTCAGTTGGAAAGAAATGGAAAATTGCGTGTCCGGAGCAAAAAATTCACAGAACCAGAGTCTTTTGTTTTATCATTCCAAGTAATTTTTTTATTTAATATGATATAAAACATGAAGTAATATGTGTTTACTTAACAAAAATGCAAGTGATTTTAGCGAAATGTTTATCTAATATTTTAAAATTCAAAGAAAGTTTTTGTCCGGACATGCAGCTCATGAGTGTTACCTCGAGAAAGTTCCTATCATTTAACTTTCGAAATATTTAAATATTGTAATTATTTTCTGTGGTAGGGAAGCCCAGTATGTTTCTGTTAACCTCGTACCATCTAGAATGGGTTAGTTTTATTCCTTTAATGTTTTATAGTGGAACATATAATTCAACATGATGCGTATTTTTATTACTTCTCAGGAGTGTTACCCATTTATTTCCCAATATTTTTTACAGCATAAAAATAAGCAATTCAGCAATAGTGTATTTCTTGTAGAGGAATCAATTGGTGCAATTAAATTTTTAGGAACACGGTCAGAATTTTTTTTAGTGAAGAATTTCTTAATAAATCTCATGAGTGTTACCCACTCATGAGTGTTACTTGTTAAGAGAAGGAAGTAACAATCATGATTGAAAACAACCAAATAATAAATAAATCTGCAGATATAGATATTTTATGAGCTTTAACTCAAACTATTTGTTTTTTATTCAAAATTATATTGTATTTCTCTCTCTATATATATTTTAAAAGAGACACCATGACACAAAATTTTTACGTTGTCAGATATGATTTTTGCGTGGGCTTTTTTAAAGATATGTTTTATTCTTAAGGGTAAATAAAGAAAAACTCCCGTACTTGTAACCCCCCTCCCCCCAAAAAAAGGAAAGAAAGAAATGGTCAAAAAAAATAAACATTTGTTCGGGTATTCCAGTTGTTACTTTATGAAACAAGAAAGTGATGTGTTGCAAACTATTATCTTCACTTTACTTAAATTAAAGATATGGTTTGCAGAATTAGAATTATTTATTTCGATATTTTTACTGCCTACTTTAAAACTGAAATTAATTTTTTATTAGTTCTGTCTAAAAACATCTATTTCTGGATCAGAATCATGAGAGTAGTGATGTTTTATTACATTTTTAATGCAAATAGCAATTATTGGGGTAAAATAATTTCAATTTTGGTCTCTCATTTTATAATTATTGTTATTTTTATTACTATTATTATTTTTGAAGCCTTATAGCAAGAGAATTGCTTGTTTGTGTCATGAGTGTTACCATCTTTCATGAGTGTTACTGTAGCTGAAAATTAGAATTTTATTAACGTATTTGTTAGTTAATATTAAAAAATGGTTTTCTAGTTAAGTCTAACCAGTTATTTCTTATACCTGCAGTGAAAACATTTAATTTTTAATAAAATACATTTTTATTGAAAGTTATGTGCTTCATTTAAGAAACAAAGTAACACTCATGAGATAAAGTGCAATTAAAATGGTTTAAAAACTTTAAATATGTCAGTTTTAATACTATTTTTACTTATTACAAAGCATTTAAGATTACTTAAACAAGATTTTTTAGATCAATTATTGATAAGGATTATTTTACAGAAAGTTTAATAACGGTAACACTCTTGAGAAAAACAATCACTTGTCAAGACACTTTTTGAAATATTTAGAATATAAATTAATTAACTCGAAAAAAACTACCTGCTCAGAATGCAGTAAATTATAAGGTATTTATACGTAGGCAAGTTTTTATGTTTGATGCAACAAAAATTTTCAGATTGTGTCAAACCCAAACCGTCAACAAATTTGAAAATCACCCATATATATTAACTTTACTTTTAAGATAGTTGCGATAAAAACATATGTGGTTCTTTTTTTTTGTTATCAATATAAATAAATAAAAATCAAAGCAATAGTTAAATTAAATTAAAATTAGATACAGAATCTTAGAATAAAAATAAGCTAGAATCAGATTTGAACTGAGTGAAATTAGTCTGGTTTGGAGCGAAATCCAGAATTTGAAATAAAATAAAAACAAATAAAAACCAAAATAAAGTACAGGAACAGAGTTCCACCTAATAGAAAAGTGTAGAAACGCCTTATCGACCCCACTGTGTCCCTTATGCATTTAAATCTCTCTATATTAAATTTTTTTTATTAGTTATTACCAATGAAGAATCGAGTCACTTGTTTATTGAAATTCAGGACAAAACTTTAAAAAAAATAAATGTACTGTAACAAATTGCTGCATCCCCGTGTTTTATTTTAACTGAACATCGCCCATATGCCTTTTTAAATTTGAATATAGCTCTTATGTTCGCATCTGTCTACACTGTGTACGTGCTCCCCCTCCCTAGCCCTGGCCCCCGCCTCCGCCCAACGTCACAAAATAAAACATGTTATAAGGCAGGAAATGGGGTCAACAAAATTTTATTCACGTTTTTCAATGTTACTTACAAGCAATGATTCCCAAACTGTGCGCGGAGTATCTGAGAAATCTCCACAGGGTGCCACGAAATTTCGCAACAAACTTTAAAAATAATTAGAAGTTTGTTCATTATGAAGCTTTAGCAATACTCCGCAGTGCCCTATAATAAAAACAAGGGCTATGCAATGCAGGTACACTAGTTTTATTTATTTTCATATGTTACTTATGATTAGTAGAGGTGCAAACATTTTCAGAGCGTTCGCATGACCCCCCCCCCCTAAAAAACTACGGAGCCCCTCAAAATCGACAACCCAATAAATTGGCAAAACGTCGACCTCCCTACCAAAAAAATTTCAATGGCACAGTCTGCGCCATGACCTCCCCCCTTCTGGTGAGCACCCATGCGACTAGTCAATCTTTTACTTAGGAAAGGGAATCCATATTCCAAAACGGGAGCCTCGACTCGACCCTCGGGATGTGTTCGCGAATCCTCATAGAACTATAAACCATAACACTTAGAACTATATAACCACACACCATATTCTCAACTGTCCCCTCACCCCTTCCCCGAGCATTACCAAAACGTATCCCTGAAGCTATACTTCCTAAACTAAAGCCTTCACAAATATGGTTGTGCGTGGGAAAGTCGTGTACCTTTCTATTAAATCAAGATTTTGTCGTCATGGATTAAAAGCAGATTATTTCACTTTATTTCTCTGACTGCAAATTATTAGGAGAAAAGGGAAAATGTCACAGAGATTTTTTTTTTTTTTGTGGAGGCGTGTAGATGAAAGGGCGCACCGGGACATGTCACGGTGTCCCGGTGGGCCAGTCCGTCCCTGCACACTTCTCATGAGATACACACACGCGTACACAAAAAAACTACATAACTGTATAGTTGCAGTAATTCGTATAAATAAAATTATGAAAAGAAGAAAAAAGAAAGAAAGGAAAAAAGTGCGCGTACTCATGTGGCGGGTGGGAGATAGGAGTTATGCTTTTTGAATTCAAAATCTGTTTATGAATTTCTAGTTTAAGACAGGAATACATCCAACGTACAACGGAAGTTGTGCGATACCATGAAGTTAGTTCTCAACCAGCGTTTGTAAACAACGGAACAGAAGTATTAAATTATAATTCTTCCTTGACTTGTCCGATTTAATCATATTTTTGCGAATTCGTGAACTTTATAGTGGTATTATAGTGTAACGAAGATGAAACAAATTCTTAACTTTAAACAAACTCTCACAGTATCAGTGGCGTACATAACGCCCGCGCAACCCCTGCGGCGCAGGGGGGGGGGGCGCACGAGGTTTTAGGGCGCCCGCTCCATAAAAAAAACTCCACGAGATACAATATATATACCCAATATATATATATACGCTTAAATGTTTTTATACATATCTTTTTTTGCATTTCTTTTCCGCTAATGCAATGTCACTCCTAAGCTTTCTGAGTAAAATTCTTTGCTATTACGGCCGCAAAACGCATAATTAATCCTCTCTCACTTTCTCTTTCCTGTGTACCTGCATATTATAGTATAGGGATCTCTCATACTTATGCGCGGGCGCAAGACAGCGCCCAAAAACGCGCATAATAAGTGAAAAACGCGTCTAAAAGAAAAACATCAGTTCAGTGTACACAGTAACTGTTAATTAATATTACATTATGCATACAGTCATAGTGAAAAATAGGCAAAGAGATTACATAGTGTCAAAATGCAAGTACGTATAATGCAAGTTACGTAAGTACTGTATATTTGTTTGAACTATAAGAATATGAAATTGTACCCAGATATCATTTTGTATTTAATATTACTCCCTCACAAAATAAATTACAATCGAGGATTGTTTTTCTTTTCGTGAATATTTAAGAAGAGTTATTCGAGTTCATCAGGGCGGGAAAAGTTCGATCGTTTTCAGAACTGCCCTGCTGGAAGTTCGTTCAGAGGCGTAGCTAGGGTTTTCAGCGGCCAGGGACATCTGAAGATTTTGCGCCCCCCCCCCCCCCCTTTTCGAGAGTTTCTGTTAGCCGAAATGCAATAGAAAAGGGAAAATAGAGATACAAAATGAAAATTTCAATTTTTCTCCAGGGGAATTTTAACTAAAGTCCATAGCTTTAAAAATACTCATTTTTTCTGTCACTGATGTTTTAATATGTTTTTAAGCTTCGCCAGTTTAACTTTAAACTCTTTACATGCCGTATACCTTGTTTCTTGTAAGTTTTTTTGAAATTTATGGTTCACAAATGCTTGGTACTTAAAGCTTTGGTTCTGAAGAGGGATGGAAATAAATGCGATTGTGATATGTACTACCTTTTAGTGAATGTATTTTGAAATGATTTTGTCTTTAGGAAATTCGTCAAAAAAAAAAAAATAAAGATGCGGATTGGTTTGCAAATAATCCGATTTAAAATTATAATGCTACGATAGCATTTTTTACAAAAAAGCATTAAGATCTTTTGGAAAAAGTTTGTTTTAAATGTTTGCTCAGTTTAGGACCCCATATTACTGCTTCAAAGTAAAAGTTTTCTATGCGCTATTGGGCATAATGGTAAACCAAATTCATCAAAGGTTTGAGAGCATGTCCTCAATTAACAATAGGTTCAATTTTTTAACTCCCAAAGCATTAACAGATCTACTAACGCTTTTGAGTGCACAGTGCACTTGTGGAATCAGTGACTAAATTTTGCGAGAAGAACCAAAACGATGTAGCAATCTCAATTGCATCACAAATTATCATTTGCGAAACATTTTGGCAATTGAAATAGGAGAAAAAAACTTGACAAATAAATATAGCTGAAGTTGCTCATTTAGTAATGATCGAGAACAATGTTTTATCAATTAAGTCTCCCAGAAAAGTCTTGCATTGCCTTTTATATCCTTCTTACTTTACCAGTAACCATCAGCATCATCAGATAGATCATTATCCAAACAGAAGCTAATCGAATTTTACCTCAGAAGTACGATGACAGAAGAAAGATTGAGCAGTCTTGCTGTTTTAAGCATAAAAAGCGCCAGGATTCATAATTTAAACATCGACGAACTTGTTCAAAAATTTCTTAATTTTACAAAACGAAGAGGGAAATCTATTAGCACAGATTAATATAACATTGGTTTTCTTGCCCAATTAGTGCCTAATTTGAGAACAAATAGTTTCCCTTGTATCATTACTGTTACTTAATTCACCTTAGAAAGAAATAACAGAACCCTTAACGAAATTTCAAATATTAGTACTTTAAGATAGTGTGTTATTTTCTCGTATTATTAAGATAAATTTCATTCCAAACTGGTAAGTGCATGCAACGTTTCAATTCATTACTTTTTCAAAAATCCGCCTTTTAATGGTGAATATGATTTTAATTATCTTAAATAAAATTAATGGTTATAAATACTCGAATATACCTTCACCGTAGTGTTTTTGTTTCAATCTTTTGTAATAAGCCAAATATAGGGCGCACTTTTAAATCTTGTGGGGAGGCGCACCTAAGTCTATGTACGCCACTGCACAGTATAGTGATCAGAAATCTAATCTATTTAAAAGTGCGCGAAGGACTCAGGTTTGGATCCTCACGGCGAGATGCATGTTATTTCGCTTTTAAATATTAAGTAAAGTTGAAGCTAACGGAAATGTTCATGGATGCTTTTGTATTTTTAAATGTTTTATCTAGATCGAATGCAGCTGAATAGATAATAAAACCAGATGCAAAGCGCCTTGATCACAGAAGTCATATTGTATTAAAAAAGGAGAATTGAAAAGGTTCATTTTTAAAATAATGTTAAACGTATAGCGGAACATTAACGAGATATAAGTTACACCGCGCTTATATCTGCTTTATTAAGTGAGGTAAAAATATCATTTATTTGACATTTACCAGTTTTTCGGATTTTTTCATTTTGCATTGATAAGTATTGAATGACAAATTTAATGAACTGCATTTCAGATTTATTGGTCATTCCTTTCCCTAGCTTTTTATACAAATCCTCGAAATTCTTTTCTAGCAGTGTTGCAAACTGCTTTGGTTCCTTATCAAGAAAAAATATAGATAAAATAAATAAATAAGTAAAATAGAAAAGTAAAATAATAAATAAAATAAAATTGCTTTAAACTTTTAACCAAACGAAGTGCTCATTTTCTGTAAATAGGATACTTAACCAGGCATTTCTGAGTGTTTCTTAACCTGTAAATGATTTCCAAATTCTTTGTGGGTCATGTGTTTAGCATTCAAAAGGCTAAGATATGTGAGTTTAATTGTTCCTTCACAGTACGGTTACATCATTTGCAAGTAAAGGTGTCAACATTGAAAAGTAATTTTCTTCTATTTATCTCGCAGGTAGTGAAGTTCTTCAAGTCACCAAAGGTTTAACGAAGGAACAGGGTTTGACTGCAATATCTTCCGTATTAAAGGACGGCACAGCGTTGAGCAAATTTTATAATATGCTGATCCAACAAGATGTTTCGATAGAAACTGCAAAAGAACTATGCTATGGCGATGCCACATCAGTCTTGCCAAAAGCACCTCATGAAACAAGCATAATATATACTGAGGAAAATGGTAAGTTTTGAAAATTAAATCTTAATTGATTTAGCTGTTACTGGTTAAAAAAGTACGGGATGTTTGCTCTATGGTAAAGTTGCCTGTATGCCTAGAGAAACGGGTAACAGATTTTTTTTTATTACAGAAAGGCTGAATACGGAAGTCAAACAAAGTCTGAATCCTTGAGTCCCTCCATGACATTTAAGGCTTGGTTTTTAAGCGAAAGTCCCGCTCACTTAAATCGGGGTGGGTTTATTATGATTTCAGGGCAGGCGAGATGCAGCGTGATTTTTGCTTCAAGTCTTCAGATTTTCCAGAAGTTACACGTTCTGTAGCGCTCGTGCTTCGGACATTGTAATGCTGTCTAAAATCTTAATTTTTATAAGTGCGTTTAATTTTACGGTACTTCTCACCGTTTCCGGCCGCCGTGAAGCCGTATATTTTCTAGTTCCAGACATCATAGCGATGTCTAGTTTATGTGGTTATGACGGTAGGTCGACCTATGCTCTTGAGATCGAGCGTAACGTTGACTTAAATATCAACATGGCGGCCTGAGACGGTGAGATGGCGCGTGAGGCTCGCTTAAAAACCAAGCCATTAGATCAGTAAAAATCCGTTGCAAACTCAGAGCAAGAGCCAACAGCATAACTCCAAAGCATTGTTTTTCAACCCTTTGAATCTTACCCATACGCAATTCCTAAGTTGAGAAATGATGTTATGAAGAGTGTGACACCGATATTAAAGATTGGCTGCAATTCCAGTCTTCCCTGTAATAGGAGGCTTAATCACTTTCTTTAGAGTCATAAATGTGAGTTAACAACGCCAATAATAATCTACGACAATCATGAATTCATACATTAATCCATTAATGTAAAAAAATGAAGAAATATATTATTTAGATGTTAATGTAATTACTATCCCGTCGTTTGCAATGACCGACGAACTTGGACATTTTTATATGTTATCGACACAAAATGTATTAAATAATTAAAAAAACACTTATTATATTAGGATATAATTTAGGTTAGGTTAATAAACATTTCGGAAACGGAAAGTTCAATCACAATGTGCACATATTCATGGGCAATCACGTGCCATTCACCTAAAAACTCATCAGGTTTCAGTTTGAGCTGAAATTACAAGTCAAAGGGGAATTACCCTTATTTACAGTAGCGTAACACTGATTTAAGAATAATTGTAGGTCCTTTATAATAAGTAGGGATTCACTGTCTTGGGGGCATGCAGAATAGAGTTTAAACATAAATTTTGCTTTCAAATTTATTTATTTTTTCAAATGTATCTTTGCTTCCTTATGAATACTAAAAAAAGTTTTATTTTAATCTTCCTTTAATCGCAGGTTATATTTCTGGAATAGATCCCTTAAATTTAGCTAATTTGTGGAAAGAAGAACTTGATTTTAGCCAAAACAACCCTGGAGTTGGGTTTACCTTGATTAAAAAAGTAGGGGATATGATTAGAACAGGTAAGTTTTGAATTCATTAAATTGTCAACTTCTACTTATTCGGTTAATATGCTTTCATAACTGTTTAAAAACTTATAAATTAATAGTTTGTGACAATAGGAGTTTTAAACGATTCTTGGCCACAGGTGTGTGCTAGGGAGAGGGGGGAACCATGCTCCCATTAGCACTTAACCAATTAAGCCTGAGATTTATGAAATGTGATACATGACCTAGGAATGGGATTTTATTTTTAACGGTAACCATTCGTATTTATCACTGTTAGTCACAACTGTATGTGAAGCAATGCTTCTTACAGTACAAATATACTTTTTACAGTTCAGTCATTCAGTTCCCCCCCCCCCCTCATTAGTGCAGTTTGTTACGATGACCTTCAAAACAATTTTCGAAATGTAGCGGAACTTGACACTTTTTACACAACCAGCATTATTGCAAACCACGGAACCGTTCCATGCTTCAGCGTTGATGGACTAAAAACGAATGCTAATAAGAAACCGGCAAACTTTTTGCGTTTTAACGTGCTTTCATTTCAACCACAACAACGACAAGCAACAGCGACGAAACTTTTCAGGACGTTTCATTGGTTCTACATAAATTTCTAACCACGCCTTCGAATTTACTGATTGTTGTTTTTTTTATTGCGTCATTAGAAGTGACTTTCCCTCAGACGAGTGCAGTATCCAAGAGGAACGTCATCGCTGTTTCCTTGATAACCATAGAAATAATCTATTACGAGGGATACAAAAAGTTTTGATCGCTTCTCGCTTTTGGTGTCAATGTGAAAGAACCCTTATATTCACTAATTTCGTATTTCAAGGAGAGAGAGATGCATTAGAAATGCTTCTTTTCGCTTAACTCACCAAAAGTTTCCATGAATGTGCACGGGACCCCTATCTTATGTGTGTAATCTGAACTCCCTACACAGTGGTAGCCCCATTTTTAAAATTATCAATATAAAGCAATTTGATGATTGAAATATTGAACAATTTCAGGTAATTTTGCGTGCAACACAGATAAGAATTAAAATGTTTCTCGACAATTAAGTTTTTTTTTTCGCTAAACGATGGCTTGATATGCTTCAAAATACAACTAACTTCGAGGTGTTTTGTGCGACTTAACTGTTATAAGTAAGAAATTATACTTTCTGCGTATTAAGGAAATAGGTTACAAAAGTAGTAGAGTCAAGAGCCCATAGTATCTGAACTCGGAATATTCTGGTGAATTTTGCTTACAGTGTCACTGCTACATCAGAAGGGAACAAATGGTGCTACAGGATAAATGAATAGATGTTGTTTGAAATTATGGGAGTACAACCTTGATATCGTAGTATTATAAGTAAGCATCATTATTAATTATTTTTTACAATTTAGAACATCTTTAATATGAATATAACATTGGTTACCTAAGTTAACTGAACAGCCATTAGATTAAAAGTTTCCTACTCGTCTGCTTACCTATGTCATGGAGCAGTTTGTATACATAAATTTATGCTTAATTAATTTAGTTTAATATATATATATGTATATATATATATATATATATATATATATTTTTTTTTTAAATGTACACATACTCCAAACTTGGGACACTACCATTGTTTGGGCACAAAAATATCATTCAATTTAACAGTTTAAATTTGGCATTTGTTTTCTTAAGAGTTGCTTCCAAAAGAGTGGCTGTTGAATCAAAAGCAGCAACAGATGCTTCCGGGACTTATTCATTTAAGCGATACTTATGATCAAACCATACAAAATAAGCTTAAAGAAAAGAAAACACAAAGAAGGAAAAAAATTTAGAAAAATAATAAAAGTGATTCACAAAAGGCAATACACAAGAAGAATTTCATTGTTGTGAAATTCAGTTAACACGAAGAGACAAAAAGAAATAAACGTGAAATTATATTTGTGAGAAACGTTGTTAAAAAGATGCACGAAATAGAAAACACAAAATCAATTGCACAAGGAAACATTTGAGTTCATTAAATGCATTTAAAGTTCCATGTGTTGAGAGCATCAAATAAAATGTTTCATTTAAAAGAATAAAATATAGTATAAATACAATCAATACACAGAAGGGGACACTTTTTCAAAAATGCAGAAGTCTTAACCCTCTCGACACCGAATCATGAGAAAATAAGAAAAATAAGTTTTTAATATTCAATGTGTAAAAAATACCATCACAATCATGTGCAAAAAAAAAATCTGTTTTCAAAAGTAAACCGCTTAAGTTATACTAATTACAACTGATTTTGGAATTTTGGTAAATACAATTAACTCAAAGAATTAAGATATTGTTATAGTCGTATAATTAAAGTACGCAAAATTTTCTTCTAAATTGGGAAACTAAAGATGTGCCACTATTTCTTATATTCCAGGTTTAACAGTTTACCTATTACCAGTTATATAAGATTCGTACGAGTATTGTGTCAAGAAAGAACATTAAAATGAAATTTGGAATAAATAATTTTTGCATTTAAAATTTTTTAAAAAAGGGTTTAACCCATTGAGAAGGTCCAAACCACCCTTTCGTTTGGTCTCTGAGTGTTCTTATTCTGTTTATTAACGAAAGGCAATCACTTCTGCCGATATATCACCACGAATTTCTACTATTACTCAAACTGGTCTTTAAGTGCAAAAATAATTATACTTTCTTTTATCATGTAGGGCATTTTAAGACTAAAATATATGTTATTTATTTATTTTTTTTAGGAGAAACGTGGATCAAAATGCACCACGCGAGAGAAAAATTGACACATTCTCAAATGAAGATACTGCAGAGTTGCATCACTGCGAGTTCAAAGGTGCAACACGAAAATTTGATAGAAAAACGGATATATAGGACAGAAAAACTGGAATTATTAACGGAGGATTACCAGTAATTGAAACATTCTTTTAACCATTTAGTTTTTAAGTATTATTGATTTGATTACCCAGTTTTATTTAAATCAACATGCAGTTTGACTCACTTATTAGTCCTAAACACTATACTAACACTTTATCTACCGATAGCCTATTAATCGGCTTTTTGTTGCCGACGCTTACCTACCGATCGCCTATTAATCGGCTTTTTATCGCCAACACCTACCAACCGATAGCCTATTAATCGCTTTTTTCTCTGGGCTACCTAAAAATAGCCTATCAATCGGTAGCTATGGCGATAAACAATTGCCATTTGCTATATCATTTGCATTTTATTAGTAGTATTGAGGTACATTGCTCATTTGCGTTAAGTGCGTTGTTTCGCCAGGGTATATTTCTTATGTTCGTATTCTGCTGCTGAGCGGCCGGTCGGACGTTCGTATGCTGTTGAACCATGCATAAGAAAATGAAAGACTTTTAAATGTATTACAGTTCAACTCGGTTATAAGGAGGATGAAGAGATCGAGATAAGTGGATTGGACTGCTCGTAATAACAGAGTTACTCTGAATTAATTTTTTTTCCATAAAAATGTCTTTATTAAAATTGGCAGCTAAAAAAAGGCTTACCTTTTATTTTTTCATCATTTATTGTACAAGAAGAAAAAATTATCCGGAGTTATCTAAAACTTTTGTTTTCTGTTTTTCGGCAATTATCGGTGTTGAAATTGTAAATGAAGATAAACCATACTTTTTGCAACTTTCAGCATTTTTGTTTTTGTTTCACTTTTCAATTGTGTAAAATTTCAATTCTTTCATCAAAATGTAATGAAATGTCACGAAATTTGTTTCCAATAAGAATTTTTTTGAGACGTTTTCAAGAAAAAAATTGTCGCTAAATCCGAGATATGTTTTAACAGCTAATTTTTATACAGTTCTGTTAACATTGAATCAACCACTTTATTTTCCTTCGTCAAACAAGGGCTTTCGTTAAATCTGGGTTCGCAAAAACGGAGTTTGATTTTATTTGAATTTTTCTTCATTAGATTCATCTCGATAAAGCAGCCAAATGCAGAACACCTTGATGTGAAAAGGAAAACTCTGCCTATATTTGGTCACATGCGTCTATTTGGTAGTCTTTGGATAGGTTAAATGCATAATAATTTAATCGTTTACTTCAAAAATTACTCCTGCACCTTGGTTTTAAGGCATGGGAAAACATTCTTAGCCCTCAAATGGTAGGATGGCGTCAGAATGAAAGGGAAATATCAGAAAAATTCATAATCAGAATAAGGTCCGACTTCATAGAAGCTTTGAAGACAGACTGAAGATCAATTCACGAAAAAGTTTCACGTACAAAACTTTCGTAGCTATATTTATTACAATAGACGCTTAAAACAATGCTCTGTGTTAAGATGACCCTACCTTACCAGTTGAGGGTTAGTATCATATGAAAATTTCTGATAGGGATTACGATAATCTTTAGTGGAAGTAATACTTATTACATTTCTTTCAGTAATAAAATATTGTAACAGTTATTGAACAATTTAATGCAATGCTAAGAATTGCTTTCTTGAAATAGGGACAAGTGACGTTTGACTGGTTACTGAAATAAAAGATTTAATTAAATTGACAACACTGTTGAACAGCATCAAAGAATCAATTCAAAACACATATTTTGAAAACTTTATTGAATTTATTCCAAAAACAAATCTTTGAAAATATACCAGTATATATATATATATATATGTATATATATTTATTTTGTGCTTTTGTTTAAGCATTATTGTCACATTGCTTTCCCCTGAACAATATTTTGGAAGAAAATTGAAGTCATTAAATTACAAAGGCAACTGATAAATGGACATGCATAATATGCGGTTGAAACTTGTGTTCATATTAGCATGAATCTATCTGTCCTAAATTGTAACTGCAAATGCTCTCTGAGGAAATTCTTTAAAATAAAAGTTACCACAAGAAAAAACTTTATTATATTGCTTGAAAAATTGCAATATACTATTTAAGATATTACAAGCACATATGTGAACAAATCAATTAAACTGAAAATGTAACTAAAGTATCACATGTTTCAGATTAGGATTTCAAATTTTATAAAAATTTCAGGTCCTTTATTTATATGTATTTTATACGAAACACTTGTTTGAAATTAAATTTGGCTGTAATTTATGTTGTTTGACATGAAACACAAATAAAAAGGCATATTTAGAAAGTATAGAAAATTGTAAGAAAATTGAAAGTATTGAAGATGTATTGGAAACTTAACTATACTGTAAACAAGCGCGTAATGATGCTTCTTAAAACATATGTAAGTCAATTGCAAAAAAGAAAATATATTGAGAATTTTTAATAATATCTAAGTGTTTATTTTTGAAGTGATTCGAAAATATCACTCTGTGTTGTGTTTCTTGATGGTAAACATTTCATTTTGCTTTTTGCTGCAATCAAAGTTTCATTGTGTAGTATTATTATAGTTCATATTTCGCCACGGTTTATATTGATCTTTTGCAATAACTATGTTTTTGGAGAATAGCCCATAAAAGAAATGGAAAAAATTGAATTGAAACTTTTCTGCAAATTACGAGAAAAAACTTATTAATAGCAGATAAGGAAGTTTTACTGGTGTTTGAGAACTCTTTAGTTCGTATGAAAATGGATGATTTAAAAAAAAAAAAAAAGACTGGCTCAGAGAGCAGGGGCATCTACGATCAGTCAAGTTGGTCTCTTTAGCCCAAATATATACATACTTCCAATTAAAAAAAACCGATTTTACTGTGTATGGGTTTATTAAACACAGTGGGGCGAGACTGCAAAATTAAATCATCATATCCATTCCAACAGATAAACTGAAAGGCTTATTTTAAGTTTTATTATGTATGAAAAGCAAAAACTTTTTCTTAATGTCAAAGAATTTGAAAGAACCTATATAACATGAAGAATAATAGTGCAACTCTGGTAAGAATATAAGTACAAAGATAAAACAGCGTAAAAAAGCACAAATTCAGAATAAAAAGTATCGCAAATACCTATTTTGCAGCTACAGTGGAGCCTCTTCATCAGTGGAGAAAAGAAACGCTCAACAAGCAACTAGAAAGCTGTGAGTGAACAGCCTTTTAGTTACGTGTTGCGCGTTTCTTTTCTGCACTGATGAAGTGGCTCCATTGTAGCTTCGAAATAACTATTTCGATACTTTTTATTCTGAAAGTGTGTTTTTTTACGTTGTTTTATCTTTGTACTTACATTTTAGCACAAAGCATCTTGATCATTTGTCTTATACTTCTGGTAAGAATATTTTTGCCCATTCAAATTAAAAACGATTATTATTATAAAAATATTTTAAACTCGCATTCGCAATTTCTTTGAAGATTACTTAAGTGTATGTACACGTATTCTTGGATTCCAGACTCCAGTTTGAAGTTGTTTCAACAGTGTTGCAACCACAAATGACTTTTGAGGGTTAAAACACCACCAGAGCCTTTGAATTTAGGCTGATCTTAATTTAGCCAATCGTAGCGCATTAATGCATAGATACATGCAGGGACTGTTACGAGCCAAAAGACTTTCCAGGGGAAAATTAAGGTTGCGCCGCTGTGTTTAAAATCAAACAGAAAACATTAGCGAAATATCCACATTCAAAGTAATTTGGAACTTTGGAACGTTTAACGGTACATAGATTAGTTTGAATCAAGGATACAGATTAAAATTTATAAACCTTTGTATTCTGAAAGTAAAAATAGATCAGAGCGTTCACCAGAGTCGAAATAATATGAAAAGTCTGGTAAAAGTTCTGATTAAGTTTTATTTTTTAGAATATATAATATCATAAACGTTATCCTTGATTATCTCAAAGCTATTCGAGGAAATAATCTATGGACTTGATCCACTTTAGCTCTTAACGCTTCATATATCTTTACAACAAACTATGTGCCTCTTTTATTTCGGAAGTACAAAAGCAATACTGGGAGGAATACGTTAAACAGTAATGTTCCAGTTTTATATACGGTATAAAAAATCTCTGCTGTTTAGAGCAAAACATCTTCAATGAAATTTTGCATATAATAGCTGCATGAGTCGACTAATATTAAAACTCACTGAGCGAGATGTAACAACGTTTTTTTTTTCAAAGCTTGATTTTTGGTAGCAAGTTAGCAACCTGAAGCTGTAGAGGAAAAACATTTCTTCATACTCATAAATTTTTGGTTCAAAGGTTCATAATAGAGAATCAAATGAATAATATTAAGAGTGAAAAGAAAAAGCATGATAAAATAATTATTCCTTCCTTTGTCAGCAGTTTTATCTTAATCTATAAAACGTTGCGAAGATCATACTCAACCACTGCGCATAACTGGAGTGATCAGAGGGGCGCAATCAGAAGAAGGCAGAAGTTAGGGTCAACTCCTTCAATATGTATGACCTAGAGCATTACTGACCGATTCTTACAGGTATATATACACTTAATATTGTATATATATGAACCCACCCCCTATAAACAAATTCTGGTTTTCAACTGTGGGAGTGATTACTCCGATTGTGTTAGTTAAGAGTTTTTCGAAGGGGGCAAAACGATGGGTCTTAGCTTTTTTTTCGTTTGCAACATAATATAAACTAGCATTTTATTCGATTATTATGTGACTATTATAACGACTTATGCATTTTGAAATCTTCAAATTGTTATTCCAAAGTCAAATTTTGAGCCTCTTGTTTTGTAGTAATCGAAAAGCAAAGACATCCATTTTATTAACTATTGAGTTAAACATGATTACAGTTTAGATTAAAATGCATTGTTATATAAAGACTGCTAAAAAGTATGCTTTTTCACTGTTAGAAGTAAATTGCCGAGGTCAGATTTGATATTTATTTGCTTAACGTTCTTTCTGTGAAGGCAATAGATACGTCCTCTAGTGTTGATAGCTTTGTATACCCAACAACTTCAGCAATGTCATTCATGTACAAGTATACATGCATTTTCAAGCAGAAGTACAGTGTTTATTTATTCACTTAGCTTTTTGGTTATGCAAAATTTTCTGATGCGGTAAATTTCGAAGTTTACAATCTTTAACTTTTAAAACATGAAAATGTATCATTTTGAAAAGTTTTAACGACACGTAAAAAATTTATTACACCGATACTGAGAAAGACTAGAATGTATGCAATGTGGTTTATCGTTCTTGAAAGACATAGTAAAAATAGCTTTACGGTTTCCAGTGAGACGATTTCAAATGCAAAGATGGGAAGCTCGTTTAAGAGTGGCATTGTAAAAATGCTTCTAAAGCGTAATGAGAAAAATCTGAAATTCCGGAATGAAACTAAAATCAAGAGACTGCAAGAAAGAGTAGGGGAACAAAAATCTGACAGCAAATTTAGCTAAGATTACATTTGCTCTTATTATATGGCCAAGTTTAAACCATAAATGAAGTATATCTGCAGAGAGAATTGACGACCCTCTTGGAATCACGAGAGAAAAAAAACTCTTCCAAGACCTGGCACTCTTGACAGGTCTTCACTTTCCGCTTGGTACAAAAATTCAATGACTATCTCAAAACATTTCTTGTCAAAAATAAAAAGTTATAATTATCATTTGACTTTTGGGAACTTCGGATTGCCACGTGACAATGAAACAAAAAGAAGTTTCGTGTTGGGGGCTGAAATAGCAACAATAATCTTTCTGCACTGGATGTCTGCTCTAAGGTTTAAATGTGTGATTTAAGCTTCAGACGGAAAAAAAGTTTGGAATATCCTGATTTAAGCTTTCAAACTATACGTATCTTCGCCATATTGTACAATCAGATTTTGTGTAGGCTCTTATGGCATTTCAAAAATAATTTATAAATATAAATTTATATGAACATAGATAATAATCAAGCCCTTTATGGGCACACAAAATGTTATTCAGGAAGGAATTGCAGTTACTCTTAGCTTTTACTTATTGTCATACCCATCCATTCCTTGACATTAGCAATGATTTATGTTTACTGGAGAAAGATGAAACACTTGTCCTATCAAAATTGCTTGCAGACTTCTGATTTTTAGATGCTTGAGACAAGGCAATACTTGAATTGGTCATCAATGTTTGAGTTCGAGTTTTGTAGAAAGGTTGGCTGCTGCAAGGATGCAAAAGATTAATCGATTTGTTCATCTGGCTATTTTCAGTCACTGATTTAATAGCTTCATTTTGTTTGCCGAACAGCCGAAGAGTAATACTCTGAAAATAAATGGAATATAAAATTGAAAAATTCCCGTGAAAGACAATAAGAAAGAGCTCTATGTATAGATACATGTACATAAAAATCCATTTTTTATAGCAAAATAAGTCAAATTGAAAATAGAAAGCATAAAAGAATGTGCTCAAATTTTTATACTATATATTTTCATTTCTAACAACTCTTTTGATGTGATTACATTTTCACGAATGGGTTATTTTAAAAGTCTAATAACATTTTTTAAAGAATCATAAAATCCATTAGTTTCATCATATCATATTTTTTAATCTAACTTTCTGATCATAAAACAATAAAACAGTAAGCGCAATGAAAGTAATATACTATTTGTAACGCATTAAGTTAGTTCGAAATCATCGTAGGTGTTAGGAGATAAAATTGTTGTTAAAATAAAAAAGCAATGATGTTTCAAAACATCCGAAGCCTTAACTATGGAATATTGCTGCTCTAGTTCAGCGTTTCTTAAGTTTTTGATACATGGCACCCTTTTAAAGATCTCCTTTTACCGCGGAACCCCTGTTTTCTTCAATAGTATCGTAATCATGCAACATTCTGGAACTGGATAATTTGCAATAAAAATGACAATTGCTTCGAATAATAATTATTAACTTCAAATTATAATTTCAAAAATGAATAGAAAAAATAGCTCTTAAAATAACTTCAAATAATATAACTTCACAAGATTTTAAAAAGTAAAATTTCAATGACATGAGTGATACTAATTTTTATCAGCACAGGATATACTTCACATTTCCAATGAGTAGTACTGATTTTTATTAGCACTGATATGCTTCACTTTAGGTTTCATGCATGAAAGTAGGACGCTTATGTAATTATTAGCATCAATTCTGTTGCTGGCATTGACTTGTGACCTTATTCGTTGTAGGGAGGATTATATTTAATTGTGAAAGAGACAAAAACACGCTAAAAAATGAGTGTTAGATAAGTTTTCCAAGGGATTCATTGCCCAATTGAAAATTTTAAAGGGAGTGAGTCGCCCCCCCCCCCCTATTTTGGTATTTACTCTACTGTTCATATGGGAAATTCTGATTAAAAACTTCACTCATACCTTTCAGGTGCTCAATAATTTATCGAATGAATGTCTCCTCTATTTCAACCCCTTCCTCTTCTGACTATCTTTTAATTGTTGGGACGAAATCAAAATATATCTCTTTTGCTGCACCGTTCAAGTGTTATTTTTGCACTCGACGCCGGATATCGCAAACGTCGTCGCAATTCTATAAATTTAGTGAAAACTTTTCTTAAATGGACAATTTCAAATAGCCAATTGCTGACGAAGAGTCGAATTTTAAGTTAGACATTGGGTACAAAGTAGCAGGTCTCCTCGTAATACACCCCGAGTAATTTCAAATGTGCCATAGCGATCGTTTCTATCAAGGTTTGAAACTAAAAACGCTCGGCTGGGAAGCTAGCAATCGTATGTCTGAACAGTCTCAGATGAGCATAGGCAAAACTAGACTATTCAAAACTTTGTAGAAAAGGTACGCACCTTGTCTTTTAGCGTAAAACCCGGCTCGCACACTCTCGAGCCACGACCCATTTTGTAAGGACTTTACCACCAGTATAAAAGAGATAAAATTTGCTAAATTGATGAATTCACAATTCAATACCCAGAAGCTAGTTTTATGCGGTTTTTGATTTTAACCCCTTACAAAATGGAGCGGGGCTTATGATTGTACGAACCCTGGTAAAATTTGCAAAATAATATTAAGACAAAAAATACTTTAAGAGTACTATTAACTAGGGGCGAAAGAATAGGTGTTTCATGGTCTCTCCATAACTCTTGGTTTTAAGCCATATTGCTGATCCTAGTATGTTAATATATATAGGGGAAAGTTGGATAAAACCGGGACCCAGCACTTTTAGCTTGATTAGTATTGCCATTTGTCGGAAAACGCTTGAAACTAGTTGCAAACAACCACCATGTTATTTGGAGTTAAATGAACGGCAGTGTTGTTTATTTGTTTGTCAACGCCGATGTTTCGAAAAATTCGAGTGGAAAAGTTTTGATTTTTACACCACCGATTTCACTTTGTAGTTTCTAATTGCTTAGAGATTTGTTTTAGGTAAGTACAACATTTGATGACACCTTTTTCAGCAGTTATTTTAAATTATTAAACCAGGTTTTGCATCAGGTTTGAAACGTGCTAAGCCATCTTTTCTGATTAGTGGCGTTGTCGGATAAAAGCGGGACCTTGGCAGTCGGACAAGACCGGGTAGTACCCGGTTTTGGACGACCTTTTATTTTTACTGTGTGAAATATAAATAGTTTAATTTGTAAAATATAGATCTTAAAGAGCAAGAATCATCTCATAAATGGTATAAAATAAACCTTTATTCCTTTTTAGGAGGGACTTCGTGTGAATATAGGCTACTATATTATAGTATCCACTTAGTACAAATATAAAATTAAAATGATTAACATTTAAAATAAAAATTATTTTTTAAAATTTAAATCGTGTTTACCAGTTTATTCCAAAAAATGTTTTTCTTCTTTTTTTTAAGTAGGGTAGAATGAAAAAAATAATGCTTTTACAAATTTATAATCTTGTTAGAATAAAAATTGCACCCATAAAAATTAAGGCTGCTCGTCAGTCAATTTCCGAATTCAGCTCACTAATGTTAAGTCTATGGGCGTGTGATGCATTCGTATTTTTTTAAAATATCTCCTCAGGAAATTTTTTTTTACTTCATTTTTCTGTGTACTCTTCTTAAAAGATGTTTCTTTTTTTATTTCTCAAAACATTTCCAAAATATCCTACTTAAGAAAATCCCCTACTTAAGAATTCCCCTACTTATTTAATTTTATATGACGTGCTAAAATAGTACACATACAGTTCGCCAGCTGTTAGTACACAAAATATTAAATTAAGCATATATTTTAGAAATATTTAGACAATTAATTAAAAAGAAGACATCTTTTAAGAAGTCTACACAGAAAAAAGAATTAAAAAATACAATTTCCCGGAGAGATATTTTTAAACCCAGCTATGTTTCTCAGTATAGGAGGGCCATTGTACCAATTTATTGTTATAAATAAATATTTCAGTAGTAAGACAGCAACATTTTTTAAGTGTTCCTAAACATACCGGGTACTTTTATACTTCCAAAAAAATTTGTTTACCCTACAAAATATTGTTCTTCCACATTGAAAAATATTTATTTCTGTAACTAAAGAACTAATTTATCATTCAAATAGAAATTTAAGCAATTTTATTCACTTAACTGCTTAGGAGGAAAAAACCTAACAACCTTGTTCGTTAGTTATACATACAGAAAGGACTATTAAGAACCAACTCTTTTCTCCCCCCTTTCAAAGAAAATTCTGGTTGAGCCACTGTTGTTAACAGCAGAACATAAAATATAAAGAAGCTATTATGCAGTTTTTTAGGTTTTAAGACGAAATAAATTTATCTTTTTAACAACACCATTGCATAACCAAAAAAAAAAAAAAACTTTTAGCTTATGTTTTGGACAAACGTGAATAGAAGCATGCACACTAGAAGAATAGATAAAATTCAGAAGAGGAAAAAAAGGAATGCACAAATTTATTCAGCCAGGGTTCGCACGCTCTTAATACACGCCCTATTTTGTAAGGATTTTACCACGAGTTTACCAACAATGCGACTACTGATAGAAGAATCCATTTTTAAAAAAAAGGACGGCTTAAGAGCGCGCGAATCCTGTCGACTGTGTAATCATTGATCCAGTTAAGATAAAAGTTACTAGAATTATCTGCCACTAACAAACTCTTAGAAGTACTTCTTCTTCTACGTAAATAAGTGACCTGTAAGGCAAAAGTAAAATTTCTAAAAGACCAATAAGCATTCACGATGTGCTATAAAATCTGCACCCTACACTCTCTTTCCCAACATGGATATATAAGGGTTACATCTAATATACTTCATCGTTATGTAAATGAAAAGAAATTTGCCTTACCATACACATGGCTATGCCAAGTCCCAACAGAACTGCGACCCACCAATGCAGAAAAATCCACTTTTTCACAGATGCCATGCTTTCATTGGATAAAAGAAGTTTGCGAAGTGTAGCAAGGGGACCTGATGGATCAGCCTGAAAATTCTACAATTAATTAATATGGTACTTCTGAAAAACCTACGATCTTTAAATTATGTTTTAAAAAGTGTAACCATTTACTATATGTATTTCTTACAGTAGTAAATTTTGAATTTATTAAAACGTACTTATTAATATACGTATAACCCCATTTAACGATCATCTAGGGACTTTTAAATGCTATCATTAAATCAAAAATGTCGCAAAAACGAGAAAATATAAAACTCATCAAATCTAAACCGGGACTTTTTTTAAAAATCTATTTCTAATTTAAGGAACTCGTTAAATGGAGTATTGTTAAATCGAAGTTTACTTTAAATATAAATAATTTCTCCTGCGTTCCTCTAATCATGGGACTTATTTGAAGTTTACCCATTTCCTTAAATAAAAAACTCCTTATGTTCAATGTATTTCTGGGAAATTTAAAATTTGCTTAGTCGGTTGAACGATTCGGCTTTCTTTGGACCAGTCATTAAAAGCGATTTTTTTTTTAAGTGTTCAATATTAAACTGAAGCCTCATCACCATTTAAGGGGAAAAGTAGAAACTTTTCAAAAATTTGAAGCACTGAATAACGAAATTTAAAAATAATGCTTAATGATAAAATCTGCTTTGTATACTATCAATTACTAGTAATATCCCTCCACCAATAGACTAAGGGAGAAAGAAATTCCTACATAAAGCCGTGGATCCCAACAGCTCATTGGCATGATGGAATGGTGCTGAAAAATAATGGGTAAATTGAATTAAATCAGTCCCAACAATATACAAATTACTGCTTATGAACGTAACTTCTTTTGTTATGCTAATGGATGTTGGAAGTGCATCCCTGAAACATACCAAGTATTATATTTTCATTTTGATGTACCTTGCTGTAAGTTGTAATTAATTATTACAAGTTGCATTTTCATGCCACAAGAAACTATAATGTCTTCTTTTGATGCGGAATTAATGTTGAAAATTGGGTCTATTCAAGGCTATACTGTAAAAATACAGGAAGGAAACTGAGTATTTGTGTATATTTACGAAGAACTTGTTTGAAATCAAATAATCAAGTGTCTTCATAACAGTTTCTAATAAAATTCTTGTTTTCCGCACTCTATACAACCACAGAGAAAGATATTATAAGTTACTTAAGGTACTCGTTAAAAAACCAGGAATCAAGTTTATTTATAATCTGTGGTTACCAGTTAAAAAAATGTCAACAAATGCATTATATATTGTGGGCACACGGCTTCTTCTTCGGGAGAGGTGATTCCGAAGATGTGATAGATGACGTCGATTGGATCGAGTGAAGTCATAAAAAAGTGTGCGCTGGTTTGATTTGATAGAAAACAGATTCTAGAACATTCGATGTATCCCTAAAAGTCGGCTGTTTTATACATAAAGCATCGGGTGAGGAAACCCCCTCTGACTTTGAAGCAAAATTATCACGCTCTAGGGCTTTCAGATTGGATGCTACTGTACGGAGCCATCGATTGCTAAGACAATATCAACGTAGTAGGGAAATATGAGACGCTCATAGATAACCACATGGCATGGTTCAACGGCCGTATACTCGAAGGGAAGCCTTTTTTCGCCGGCGATTTCCAGATCTACAAAAGCCTCGCTCGCAGTCTGGCCCAAGTTGCGACTAAAATCGCAGTGTACGACTATAAGAACGAAATGGAGAAGTTTAAAAGGGAAAACATCGAGCTTTTCGAAGCCCTGAATGAATGCAAATACAAGACGACATCACCTCTTCCTACTCCAAAGAAAAGAAAAATTAGAAGACCGGTAGTGCTCATCAACGAAAGTAACCCGCAGCTCGCCATTTCAAAAATTAAGGAAAAAAAGAACGAGCCCTACGAAATGAAACTCTTCAAAGATGAAGTTAAAATATTTCCCTCGACTAAAGATGGTTATCTTGCGGTTATCCGCTACGCCGAGGAAAACCAAAAGGAGTACTACGCCCCCAGGTATGATCGGAGCCCCCCCCCCCCCCCTCCAGGTCATACTAAAAGGTCCCCTCATGGATTTTGAAGTGGAAACCCTGAGCAGCGAGTTAGAAGCCCAAGGAAAGAAGCCGTTTCAGATCAAGCAATTCCGAGGAAGAAATGGGCTCCTAACCATTTTCTGTATCCAGCTGCCGAGCTCGGACGAAAACCGATGTATCTACGAAACCTCCCTCAACATTGTCGGGTACATCGTCAGGCGTGAGAGGATAAGAAGAAAAAAGGGTCCCATTCAATTTTACAGGTGCCAGAGATGGGGCCACTCCTCTTATGCCTGCAACATAAAGGAAAAATTGTAAATATTGCGCTGGAGGTCACCGCTCGAAGGACTTCCATAGAAAAGAGGAAACGCCGTCATGTGCGAACTGCCATGCGGCGCACCCCGCCTCCAGTTTGCACTGCCCATGACGCCCCCGTAACACCTCCGACGGAAAATCAGCTCCAAAGAAGGAACTCTTCACCAGGAAGCAAACTCCCACCAGCCGAAGATCAAGAGATATCCTGACTAAGAAGCCAAGCTGGCGTACGAAGAAGATTAAAGAAACCGAATGCTGAACTCTCATCACCGAGCTCCGGCTCATCTTTCTCCCTCTGAAATTTTCCCCCTTTAGGCCCTCCGGGGACAAGATGTAAAACCCATTGAACTACACCCTCCGAAGTGTTCTACTACAGAACCAGGGTAAAAGGCCCCTCCGGGGCCTGATCGTCAATCCAAAATATTTGTTATGATGATGATGCTTCTTTTCGGTATATATATATAAAGACGAGGAGAGGACGGTTAGTGGAAATGGTTAGACGAAGTGATTGGAAAGGACTGGTGAGTGAGAGATTCTGGCTGATTAAAAGGATTGAAGGTTGGAGAAGGAAAAAGGAACCTGATCAGCTGACAACAAGAGTTGGAATGGATTGCGAGCCTGAGAGCATTTGGTGGACACGGAGGAGAGAGGACGTAAAGACGATCATGCCTGGTTCTTCGAAGAAAGCGAAAAGGAATGCCCTGAACCCGGTGGACAGGAGTGCTTAGGACCTTTTCAGGGCCGGCGGGCTTTCCCCCGTCAACGCGGCCTCCGAATCGAGTGAGGAAACCACCTTCGTACTCGAAACGAAGTTGGAAGGATCAGGCCTCCCGTGCGATCTGAAGCTTCTACTTCAATACATCAGTTACGAGAAAAATATTCACGAGATCAGGAAATGGAAAACCATTATCGACTCAAACATTGAATGGTTTGAAAATCAAGTAATAGAAGGAAAAGACAGCAGCCGAAAAGACTTTCAAGACTTCAGTTACTTCACGCGATGCCGGCAAAAGGCCGCCATTAAAATCGCCCTCTTCGATCAACAAGGTACCCTCGACCAGGCTATGCAAGAAGCTGATATGTGGATGGAAAAACTTGAAAACTGCAGGGAACTTTGCGAGGACCTCCAGGATGAAAACACAACCCTCAAAGATCAGTTAAAAGAAAATTAATGTAAAATGGGCCCCCCTTGCAACTAAAAGGAAAAGACCCAGGAGACCGGTCGTTCTTCTCAACGAAGGAAACCCCCAAAAAGCCATCTCAGCGATCAAGAAAAAGCACGACGAGCCCTATGAAATTCAGCTTGATAGGGACGAAGTGAAGGTATTCTCCGTAGCAAAGATGGTCACCTTGCGGTGATCCGCTACGCTGAAGAGGAAAAAATGGAGTACTACGCAGAGATTCGACCGGCGCCCTCCCCTGAAGGTAATCCTAAAAGGGCTCCCGGTCGATTTCAGCATTGGTCCTAGACGAAGAGCTCTCCAAGCAAGGACGGAAAGCCGCAAAGATTAAACAGAGATCAGGGGGAAAATGGGCCCCTGCCCATCTTTTGCATTCAACTAGAATACTCCGAAGAAAATCTCAAGATTTTTGAAGAGACTGTAACAGTCGCCAGCTTCCATTTAAGGGCGGAGCGGCTTCGTTGGAGAAAAGGCCCCATCCAATGCTTCAGGTGTCAATGATGAGGCCACAGCTTCTACGACTGCAACGCAGGAGAAAAGTGCAAATACTGCGCTGGTCCCCACCGGCACCGTCCGTTCCAAGGAATGCATAGTCAAAGATGAAACACCGAAGTGCGCCAACTCTCAAGCGGCGCACCCGGCATTAAGTGACAACTGCTCAAGACGCACCCCCAGCGGAGCCAATCGCGGAGCAGCACCGAAAACCAAGAAGCAAACCCCTTCCCACAGGCCGAAACAAGACCTCCTAGCTATCCTGATAGCTGCCCTTCAAAGCTACGAAAATGGAATGAAATGAAGATCGTTTTACATCTCCCGAGCCCCGGCTCATCTATTACTTTCTAATTTCTTCCTTTCCGGGCCTTTCGGGGACAACGAATTTCCCCTTCTGATGCATACCCTCCGATGTGTTCTACTAAGGAACCTGGGTAAAAAGACCCGCCCGGGCCTGATCGCCCATAACAAATCTAAGCTTTGGGTGTGAGCCGCCTAGATCTCGGCAGTCTGTCTTCCCAAATGTGAAGGCATTCTTAGGCAGAGTATAGGTCAAGAATTACATCAGCTTGGGATCCAATTCTGAGCTTGCGTTCGACTTTGTTTTCTAGAACTAGTAATTATGCGTAATAGTAACTCACAGAAGGCGATGCTTCTGCGGCCCAGTATCTGTTGCTGTCAATTTACGCAGTGTTTGATTTTAAATTCTCTATGATTTCCTTTTTTTTCAAAGAATTTATTTCTCTGAAATTTTACTTCAGACTCTGGATTTCCCAAAGATTCTCACGTATTTGTATGCGAAAACCAAATCAAAAACAATGTTAATGTGCCGATAAGTGGGGAAATATTCACATGCAGAAAGAAAAATTCTGGTAGTGATTTAGAATTAATGTTCAATTTTTTTAACTCAGTAAGAGGGAAAAGGGTAAACAAAAGTGAAAGTTAAATTTCCTAGTAAGGCCAATTAAAAAAAATTAATGCAAAATGTCAAAAAAGAAACAAAATCGATTGCTGCTTAAAAAAGAAGCGATAACTGAAATACACACTGTAAAATAAAGTTTAACTGTTGAATAAATAGATAAAGCTGACACCTGGAAATGTGAATAACGAGTCAGTGCAATTCGATAGGGAAGATGTTAGAAAATGCCTTTTTGATAAAGTACTATATGCAAAACTATAACTACCAAAAGCCTGATTTCAAGTTTAATTTTTTCTTGTAGGTGAAATTGGATTAATGTGTTAGAAGTCTAAAATATAGAAACTATAACATTAACGAGACATAACCAGCATTACTGAGAACATTATCGAACAATAAATTCTCGTTAATGTGGGTTCAGTGAATAATGAAAAAGAGCGAAATGAATTAATTAATAACCAATGGAAAGGCAACCAAGTATTTTTTTTTTTTTTTGAATAAAGACATTAAAAACATGAAACATTTTTGTGTTTTTCATTTAAAAAAACAAACAAACAATCAAAAACAACAACTAGTTAACCCTTTAGCTGTCACGTGGTCATATTGACCCAGGTACAATTTTAATTTCTTTTCTTTTGTATGCTTTTTATATGTTACATATTCTTACATTATAGTGAAACTAAAACACAATGTTTTACATTTTTATACCCAATTTACTGAATTTTTAATTCGAATCTATATGACTCAACGTGACGACTTGTGTGATGTCTTGATAGATGACAGCTCAAGGGTTAAGTGTGAAAAATGCGAAGGCAGCGCATCAGAAAAAAATTCTAAAGCAAATAGCGTATAAAATGTAAATAACTCACTTCTCTGCACTTTTGGAAAACATCACAGTATCCATTGTAATTGTCACAAGGCGTTCCAGGTTTGGCAAATAGATCAGGAACATCATACGGTGCAAAATTCCACTCAAACGATGACCTTAAAATCGTATAGTTATGTTTAGAATAGTAGTGTTCAAATAAAACTCAAACTGCGATAATTGCAATAAAACATTTATTACAATGAGATATAGAAAAAAAAATCATAAATAATAATAATAGCAATAATAATAATGTAAGCTCACTTACACCAAGGTAAAAAAGTTATATACTTTGAATTTGTTTCTGAAAAATTAGTTTTTTCAATTAAGGACTACAGTTAGGGTTTTGTTTCTTTGACTTTTATGTTTATGGATTAAACTTAACATTTTGCTTAGTGACTAGTTGTACTTCTAAGTAAATGCATTATTAGTTATTACATCAGACCTAAAATTTCTTAAAATCTCACCTCAGAATGTTGATATAAACTATTTGAATACCTACATTCCCTGATTTAAAAATGTAATAGGCATTAATAATGACACTTACCTACAGCAAATTTAAAGAAATGTAATGTTTTTGTTATCTGATACCAGAAAATGGAATAACAATAACTGTACAGATAGAAATATATACTATGCTTAACATTGGCTTCTCTGGGAATCTTTCTAAATATCGCCGAACTGATATTATATTTGTAACCTAATTTTTGGTGTCCTATTTGTCGGCAACTTGCAAATGTCAAATGGTCGTCAATTTATGAAGTTTCTTCCGGTTTCATTCAATTTCATGTTTTCTTATCCATTATTCATTATATACACAGTGTAACAAAGAATTTTTAAGACTAGGTTTATAAAATAAAATAAAAATTAGTAATTGTATTTTTAAAAGTATTTTTATTCAAAATAAGCACCTTCGGCTTCAATACATTTGATACATCGGTTTAAAAACGATTCGAATGCCTGTTCCAGGTCACATTGGGGGACTGCCTCCAAAGCTCGCGTCGTAGCTGTTTGTATTGTGTCAATGTCATCAAAGTAAAAAAACAATAGTAAACAAATGAACTGCGGTTTTAGCAGTGGATCAGCTTATAGTTAAGGAGTTTCATAAATGATCGATAACACAGACAGCGCCACTGTAAGTTTAGTTGCAGCTGTAGTCTTAAAAATTCTTTGACACACTGTGTGCAAACAGCTTCGACGCGCGCTTTGGAGGCAGTCCCACAATGTGAGCTGGAACAAGCATTCGAATCGTTGTTAAACCACTGTAAAAAGTGTATTGAAGCCGAAAGAGCTTATTTTGAATTAAAATATTCAAAAAAATATAATTACTAGTTTTAATTTAATTTTATAAGCCTAGTCTTAAAAATTCTTTGCCACACTGTATTTCCTCTTTATTTTGAAAAATCTGAAGAACATAAGCATCTGCACAAAGAAAACAATAAAAAACATCCTTGTTTGCAATAAAAATACATAAAAATAAAAATTAGTCTAGGAAAGGGTATAACAGCAAAAGACAATCACTGTAAAATTATCTTCCTAACGCAGCAACAAAAAATTGGACATTGCGAAGTACATTCTGCAAATAATTGTATATTATAAATTAGCTAATAACTCAGAAGTTTTTGAATTTATTTGAGGAAGAGGCCGGAGGAATGAGGAACCTCGGATAACGACCCATCTTACTGTTTTAAGCAACTAATTAAGCAAGGTTAACCGATTGCCCAGGGCGGTACAAAGAGCCATTAAAAATAGGAAAAAAGAGTTGTAAAAAAAGACAGAAAAAACGAATTTTCGGCTTGAAAACACATTTACCATCTTGGTGCAATGAAACATTTCCTCCTAATAGCGTTAATCTCGGGGCTGAACACGAGAGCAATTTAAGTCATCTCCAGTCATAATTGGAGAACTTTTACCAAAAAGATTCTCCTTGCAAGTATTTCCCAATAATTTGCTGTTAATAAAAAAGACATACAAACTGACCTGGAAATATTTTTCATTAGAAAGAGAAGCAAACTATTTGCTTTATTTTTAAGAAGCTGAGTTCCAGACACTTCAATCGGGTTTTGTTCCAGTGAGTGGATCGTTTCGTCGAAAAATGGGAATGAAATAAAATGCTTTCGTCTTCCCTAATATTATACTAGTTAATTCCAAATGTGACACACATTACAAAAAACACTTTTTTGGTTCATTTCAGGTACAAAATATTAAAATAATGTCATAAGTGTTGGTGTGCTTGCAGATCTTTATGCATACTTTAAAGGTAGCCAAGATTTTCAGACCAAGAAAAAAAATTTCGAAGCATTATGTAAAATCATGCTGTCGTGTCCATTATTTGCCATGTCTGTCACGGCATTTTTATAGATAGTAATTCAAATTATTTATTTCATCATCATCATCATAGATGCTACAACACTTGAAGGTCCCTGACTTCCTTTAAGATTTTTCGTCATTGTACAAGCCTAGATGCTTTATATTTCCAAATTATTTATTTGTTAGACTAAAATACTTCCTCTATTTTAAAAGTAGGCATGAAGATGTGTCAGCACACCAAAATTTATTAAGTTATTTTAATATTTAGTTCCTGAAATTAAATAAAATAACAGTTGGCAGAGATGAAATTCACCTACACATTGAATTCGCCTACTACATAAAAAGTAAATAAACTAGCCGAATAAGTATTTAAAGAGTTGTTTTTTCAAGTCTAAGTTTAATTACAGATAAGCTTTCTTAACGTTTTTCGGATTACGCTACACCAGAGGTCGGAAAACTTTAGGAACTAAAGTGAAGAGTCAACTTCACCATCAAATGCGCCTGGAGATTTGTTTTTCTATGAGAATTGGCACTTTAATAAACGTTTGTTACTATAATTTATTGGCACTTATAAACGTTTGTTACTATAATTTATTGGATTATAAATGCATTACTATATATACTTTCATGTAAATATAATCATATATTCTGAAGAGCCACATTTAAGTAATCAAAGAGCCACATTTGACTCGCGAACCATAGTTTGCGGACCCTAGCAGCAATCCCAATCCAGAGTTTTACGAATATAATATCTCTTACTTGCAGCTATAATCATCGCCAGGAAGCTTGCAGCAAAGCTCACATGCTTTAGTAGCAGGATCATGAAGTGTACGACGACATTGACAAGATTCTAAACCATACGCTACGCAAATGGAACCAGTGCATTCCTAGAATGAAAAGATAACCGTGAGCACTTAATTTAAAACTTAGAACTTCGTATAAACAAAAAATAAATCTACGTTAACGAAAAATAGAAAAAAAATTATGTATAAATACTTACTCCCATGTAACAGACAAACTCTTCATTACAAACTGTTTTATTTGGCTTGTTGGTGGAAGGAGGGCATTGAGGCCCTATAGCAGTGGGCTTAGTTAAGGCTATTTACATTATAAAGTTATGAAGTACATATTATAAACACAAAACAAATCTAAACACGTCAACACTTGTAGCAAATCTTACGACGCGGAAAACAGACGAAACAATTTATAGTAACTGGCATAACAGAAGATGCTCTGTAATATGTATATGTGTATCACATAGAAGTTTTGTTAGAGCTCATTTGGAGTCTGCTGTTTAGTTTTGACCCCATATCTAAGGAAGGATATGATTGGAGTGGGTTCAAAGGAGGGCTACTAGGTTAGTAACAGGCTTACTAACTTAGGGTACTCGTATCTGATACTAGGTTCAGATTTCGATTATGAATCTAGATTAAAAGGCTTGGTTTTTACAGTCTCGAGCAAAGCATAGTTATAGGGGATACGGCTCAGTCGTTTAAATTTATGAAACTGGGAGATGCGGATGGTCTGCATTTTGTTATAACCTGAAATCATTGTTTAAAGTTTTTCTAATCCAAGGTAAATCTTTAAATAGAAAAAAACGACTGCTTCAATAGATTTGTAGACATTTGGAATAGTATATAGAAAACAGCTGTTACTTGCAATTGAATAAATAGTTTTAAGAAGATCTTGGTCTTCATTTGGGGTTGAAAAATTGACTAGAACCAATCTAGCTGCACTGTTAGAAATTTCATCATGAAATTACGGTAAAATGACAGGCAGCAGTCTGTCCATCTAATTCACCGTTAAATTTAAGGTTTGGAACATTTTTCTATCTTTACGGGACCTAACCATTTCCAATTAACTTGGTTAAAAAAGCCGTAAATACTAAAGTTTACGGTTTTATAACTATTTAAAAATGGTTTCAAAACAAAATTTTCACTGTTTTTGGACCATTTCGAGGCATAGAATCTTCGAGGCGTAGAAACCATAAAGAAAGCTTGCTGGACTCGAACCCCGAATGCGTGGTGTACAAGTCTTCCTCTCTATCCACTCGGCCACCGTCATCACGTAAAGCGGACGTTTATTTATCAATAAATCTTCTTTTCCAACAGGCAAACGGCCTTAAAATTGAGATTTCAGTTTTTGATTGGATCCAAATTTATTTTTGGTGTAAATTTACTGTATATTGACGAAAATCATTTTACTTGCTGCAAAAATTAAAATACAAACAAGCTTCAGTAGCTCAAATTATGGGTTCGCTCATTCGCAAACAGTTTTGGGAATCCAATGTCTCAAATTTTTTATTTACGTGTGTATGTGTTTCTATTTAGTATCCACTGCTTAAGCCACTTTTTTTTCTTCTTTTTTTATATGCACATGCAGATTTTAACTGATAAATCCGTATTCCTATTTTAAAACAACGCACGACCGGTAAGGTTTCGCAACCAAGATGGAGCCCGATTCTTATTGAGCGCTTGAAAATTACGGTTAGTAAAACGTTCTTTAGGATAAACAGAGAATAAACGATTTTTTTCGCAATCAACGGTTTGAGTACCGTCTTTTTAATGGTTATTCAACTGTTGTAATTAAATATGGTAAAATAACAATAAAATAAACGGTTATTTTACTACTTACGGAAATTTTTAACAGTGTGGGCCCAGAGCCTGTAGCTGGTAATCACCTTTTCCTTTGTATTTGAATTATAATTTAACTTTACTTATTTAGGATATTCTGCATACATAACCGCCGAATGGATTGACATCAAAATTGGTTTTTCGGCTAAGCACCAAATACACTGAAGGAATCTCCGGGGGAAAAAACCCAAAAGCTTTTGGATCTTGTCTGACTTCGCCAGTTTTTTGAAGGATAAGAGACAACAGGATTATAGTTCACCCTAAAGTTCCTTAACAGACAAAGTAAGATATCGTACTAAGCCAATTCTGGGAACAAAGCTGTGTTTCACACGTCCTAAAATTGATCATAAACTGCAGAAGAGATAGCTTATTAGAGATTTTTATAGCAATAGAGTATACTAGAAAATTGAAAGAACGTCAAAATTTCATTGATTTGAAATCTCGATACAGTGCCTCCAGTAACACTATGTGCCATAATGAATGCAATTTAAGACGATGAAGTGCTATGCCATGACAGTGATTACAAAATTAATCAGTAAAAGGAATTTAAGTATAATTCCGTATAATTAAATTCCTTTTAATTATAATTAAAATACTGCAGTAGTTAATTATACTACTGCAGTATTTTTTACCCAGACAGGTGGCATTAGTCATTCAAAAGCGACGACAACCATTAGGCTGCTGAAAACGGTCGAATTTCATGTCCCAAAAGTTTTGAAAGAGATCGTAATCTCCTTACCATTTGCAAGGAAGTTAATCCATGCAACTTTAATTCCTCGTTAAACGGCTGATTTATTTCAATTACTGATATAGTTTCTGCTTTCACAAGAGATTTACATTCAGTTTACGAGTTAGTCTTCGTTCTTCAAAGTGAAAACGTCACCAAGAAGGTAGTGTACGCTCACAATAAAGTAATAGTAATGATAGTAACTATAAGTACGATTGACACAAACAGATGATGTTTGATATATATATATAGAGAGAGAGAGATCTTTCTCCTCCTGCACACTGGATAGTTATCATCAATAGTCCTGTTTTAAGTTATTTTCAGAAACACTTTCCTGCTACCGGATTTCAAATTATGTAGTACACATAATGATGATATGATTTTTTTATTTTAAAGAATAATCAATATTTTAACTCATCAATACAATGTTCCACTGAAAGTCCAGAGCTTCTTAATGTATAGCATTATTACGAAATAAAAAATGAATTAAAACAACAATGAAGTTATTTATTTACCATTTTGTAGGATTGATCTTTACAGAAATATCTATATTGTCCCTTCTTTTGCGAAAAACTTACGAAAATTTGACATACGGCAAAAATAATAACATAATATACCAAAAACATTACTTAAAACTTGTATGAAAAAACTACTACGTTCGTCAAAAACAATGTAGTTAAATTTGATGCACACACAGTCATAAGGATATTCACAATAGCTTGGACTTCTGCATCCGTTGTCAGCACGGCATTCCTCCCCAACTTTCAAACTGCAATCTTGAGAGCAACAGGGTCCTTGACTAGGGCTTGAAAGAAATACAGAAAAATGTGTTTAAAGTGTTTGCATTAGCATATTTTATAATATATAACAGCTGATAACAATAGTTAATCGTACGAAAACGGTTTTTTTGTTCCCGTTTTTCACGGACTTTATCAATTAGATATAGAATTCAAAACCAAATATTTTTTTAAACCCCTGAAGTTTTCTCATTACTGAAATTCAGCACGTTATGATTAATGTGCACAATCAATTAGTTACCTAAACGTGATAAACTTTAATTAAAGTAATTACACATTATGAGCTAATGGCTAAAAATGAGAGATGGAGCTTGACATTCTCTTACAAACCAGGTTTTTAGAATAGAATTACAATGATTTGCTGTATAGCGCAAAACAAATAACTTTCTTCTCCCATCATAGCCGCGTTTACAAATTAAATGCAATGAGCCGGATTAAAGCAGGTAGCATGAAATTATGAGATAATCCGTCTACAATTGAGCCTGTAATTGACCCGCTTTGGGGGGAGGGAGAGAAATGGCAACCAGGCATTGCCTCTGATGACAGATTTTTTGTTCAGCCTAAAATCGTTCATTATTACACAGAAATTTTCGAGAAGCCTTCCTGTTGAGCTTCATACTTTCTCAATGGTATCATTCATTTAAGAACCTAAAGCACTAGAACCCAGCATCCTATGCATGTGCTAAGTTTTTTCGCTTGCTTGAGCCAGATACGATTAAATCTGCTGCAGACCATCTTACAAAATTGCACTTTGTGCTAGCAATATATTACACAGCATGAAAGGAAAGAAATACCAAAAGCGATACTAAGGCGTGCATTTTAATCGAAAGATTGAGCATCGTAAGGCAAATAACTAAGTTAAGATGTATGACAAGTGAATTTAAAATCGCTTTCGTAATGAAGAGAAATCATCCGAGAATAATTGTTGGTGACATATATATTTCGCAGTTGGATTTCTCACCTACAAATAACATTCGGTCTCAGTTTGCAAGGTGGTTCATCTCTTGGTGGGTTTGTGCGCATAGGAAAACAGCAACTTTCCTCGCAATCTTCTTCCCAACCACAGTCGCACTGCTCACTTTTCTCCACGACACCGTTTCCGCAAATCGAGTCTTGCAGTTCTGGTAAAGATAATCCAATAACAAAAATTATAAATTTGGTTAATTTTAATGTAAACACGATGCATGCCAAAACAGAAAAGAGATGGTTATTAAAGATTAAAATTCCAATTTGGTTGAAGAAACCAATATATATATGCATGCACATGCACATGCATACATACATATTCCAATGGGAGCGGTGGTTCAACCCCTAAAGCCTTCCACTTAGGTATAGTCTTGGCTCTATGCACTTTAATTAAGCAGCTGCGTGGACGGTTAAAGGATACTCTTAAAAATTATGTTTCCAAAACTTTTTTTTTCTTCTCTCGTCAGAACGGAAAAAAATGGATTTTTTTTGTCGTTAGCACAGCTAAAGCGGAACTTGAATCAGAAGGACTTTACTGTCCTACATGTATTCCCTTTTGAAATGTACTGTAAAAATCCTGTAACAACTAGGGATGGATTAAGAAGTTTGGGGACCCCTGGTGGTAAAATAAACGTGGGAATCCCTTAACTTAGTGTCATGAATATTAACTTTTAATGCTACAGTTAAGAAATAAAACTACAAATTTTCATACTAAAAAAGTTTCTAAAACTTCCAAGAATTTTCAAGATTAAATTAATTGGATTAAAAAATGCCATTTCCGACCTAGAAATGAGGAGGGTCCTTTATGAGCTCGGTGCTCCTGGCGGCTGCCAAGTCCAAAAACAGTTTAATCAGCCCCTGGCAACAATTGAATAAGAAACTTGTCAGCGCAAATTTTGTCATTTTGAAAACGCTAAAAAAGCTTTTCCCATGAAGGCAGTATTGTTTTAATGGTCGCATTCCTGGAGCCCATTTTATTAAAGTTTGAAGGTATGAATCGGTAATGGGTTTCTACATTAACGACGTGCCAACCTTTAATGAAATGTTTAGAATTTAACTCATTTTCTTTTACTGTTTAGGAGTTTGACGTGTCTGAAAAAATCGACTTACCAGTCTACTTTTCCAACTCCCAATTCCTGGTAGAATTTCTGGGAATTCAAATGGAAATGGATCTATTTAAATGTTAACCCCTTAACGGTGGCATAATTTTCAAGAAAACAACAACAAAAGCGCCTTTTTTTTTTCCAGAATAACATTTTAAAAATGTTTAATCTCTAATTATACTATAAATAGTTTGATACTATCATCTAGTATGTAAGACAATAAGTAAATAATTTTTCGGGAGTGAGCAGAGGATTTTTAAAAATATGGGGTGTGCTATTTTTTTTTTTTTTTTTTGGTGCGCTACTTTGGAACACCCCAGGCCGTGATTTTTGATGGGAGTGAGAAGGAAGGGGTTAAAATACTTTCCTTAACCCACATGAAAAGTCGTGTTAATAAATGTGCTCGTGACTCAAATCTTCAAACAGGAAAAAAGAGCTAAGATTTTGAAGCTTTATGCCTAGGTGGCATAAAGTTTTATATAAGCTTTAGCGAAGAGAATTAATTACCTGTAAAACAACCTTTCACACTTCTCGCTTTTGTATTTAGGACTGCATTTATGCTGCGTAAACTGCATGGTGAAAATTTGTTGTTGTTCTTCTTATCACCAGATGTTGCTCGGGCAAACATTATATAGTTGCCATTGTCGCCTCCGGGTGTACAAACCGCATTATCCTCCGGGTCATGCTAAAATATTAAAGATTATGTAACCGAATAATTATACATTCACTCAAGGAAATTATATGCAGAAGAATCCGCATTCAGATTTGAACATAAACAAGTAAAGCATTATGTGGAGGGCTCAGAATACAAGTGAACCAAGTCCATAAAAATTTCTTTGTGCTACAGAGGTTTAACGTTAAAGCTTTATAACAAAATTACCTCTTAATTTTTTTTTAAATTATAAATTAAATTTTAAAAGTTGAAAGAGAGACTTGGTTCATTATTTCACTGAAATTTTACACAGTTAGTGTATGCTATTGCGCTGCTAACTCGAAAATGACAAAAAGTGGACTTGGTTCACTTGTATTCTGAACCCTCCATGTGTCTTGAGCATTCATGCAACCACTCGAGTGGTATATAAGCCCGTTTCCTTCGCTCAGGCTGAACCCTACTCCCTTGCTCTAACCTACATGCAGCTTCACATGTATATATATATATATATATAGAGCGAAAAATGCTGAAAAAGTATACATCTCCAAACAGTAAAAAGAATAATATATATATACTCCTAGGGATAGGAGTAAAGCATTGACAATTTCGTCTGCATAAGTGAAGGAAACAAAATGTAAAAAATGGATACGTGTACTCATCTACTCGCGTCAGAAGCAATTCAAAATATTAGATAGTACGACTAGTACTACGTATTTGTATTTATAGAAATCAAAAAACACTATTTTAATCACCTTAGGAAAAACTTTGCTTCTTAAAACTTGTACATGTAAAAAAAGAAGGAAAAAATATTTAAATAAATATAAGAAGGATAATAATTATACGTTTTGTTTCATTCTTAAAATAGTTTTTATGTTATAATTTCACAGAGAGTTTGAAATTACTTCTTGTATTCATAATTAATTAATATTGCAGTTAATTAATTATCATTTTGCATTTGCAGAAATTCATAAATTATTTTTTTCTTAACTGAAATACTAAAGGTTTCTGTCTTTTTTCAATAAATATTTTACATCTCGAAAATGTTCCCTCAATACTGAAGACAATGACTAGATAAGAATTGTAAAATGTTTCGTATTGCTGAAATTTCAACCAGTAGTTTTTCTGTTGTTATGAAAATATATTAGTTTAAGAGCTACAATGAAATACTTTTCGGATTACAGATTACAGTCGTTTGCGGTACAGTTACAGTATTACAGTACAAGTTATAAGTTGTAATGATACCTTATGAATTTTTAATTTAAACAAAATAATTAAGAATATTTCTCCAAAGTACTCCTTAGTTTTATTAGTATTCCATATTATTATCTAATGCGTTTGTGAATAATGCATCTTCATACAATACATACTTAAATTATTTGTAATGAAAAAATAAGTATTTAATCTAACTGATTTTGGTTCTTTGTTGGAATACATTTTCAGCAATTTTTTTTTATTTGTAGCTATTAGTAGAAATGTTTGCTACATTTGTTATTGCTTTTTGTATTTCATACGCAAAATAAAGAGAAGATCGATATTTTGGGTGATACATAAGCGTATGACGTCAACTTTGTCTAGGTTTTACAAAAGAAATTATTTAGCTACTATGATTTTTGCACAAAAGGTCACGACTTACCGCAATGTAAATTATGTGGAAAAACAATTAGAAAACAATTATTAATTTCTATGAATTGTTAGGGTAAAAATGAAACTGAAATTAAGTAGTTATTCTACAAGTACAATGTTGGCAACTGAACTACTTGGAAAAAGAACTGCTTTTGTACTGATGAAGGGGCTCCACTGTTGCCTTGAAACCGCTATTTAGAGTAGTTTTCTTGAGAACTTGTGCTTTATTTACGCTGGTTATTCATTTTACTCACATACTTGATTGTTGAAACTCATAGCAAGCACACAACCATTAAGTTCAAAGGAATAAGGATTTAGGCGCTGACATTTTCTTGATAGAAAATAGATATGCCTTAGACCGTAGGAATGAACTTAAAGTGTATGATTGCATGATTGCTATTGCTGCCAATACCTCAAAGATAAATGTGATTTAATCTGCCTCATACAGTTTGCAAGTTCTGCCTGTAATGGGAAGCAACTAATGCTGTCTTCACATAATTCTTGTGAACTTTCTTGAAGTTTGACATCTTGCCTTACATATTGTAAAGAAATTACACAATAAACTTGGTTTAATTTTTGGCTTTAAGACTTTACTCATATAAAGTAAAAACTCACCGGAGATCCAAAGTTGTGGCCTATTTCATGAGCTAACGTGACATGTGACACAACTGGAGGAACATATTTACCATAATTCAGAAGAGTGACAATGCCGGTGTTTAGGCTCTTCAGGCTACCTCTGTAATGCTGTCCAAACAAGAGTTAAGGGTAAAACAAGCATGGCCACTACAACAAACTATTTTTGAATAATACAAAGTGCAAATTCTTACACCAACAAATACCAAGATTTTTTTATTCTTGTTTCGCAGAATATTTTTTCTTTAAATAAAAGCACACACAAAGCGATAAATATTAAAGTTTAAACCGTTAGCAGCAACGAACAGGGAAAAAAAGTACAAAACGCATGTAATACACCTATCTGTAATCTATACCTGATCATCACATGAGTCTACGGGTCCAGGTCTTGGACTTTGTCACTCAAAAATAAGGGTTTCTTTAAAGAGTTTCTTTCCAGTGTTTCTTACTTCCTTGTACGAAGTAAGGTAATTGCACCAGTAGTGGGCCAGAGCCAGTACCGGTAGTGAGCCAATTGAGTTTTGAGGTAAAAACACAAGAAACTACAACATTTCAATGATATAAGAGATTGCTTCCGATTGCCTGAGCCTCTTAGCCATTAAATACCAAAGACACAACCTTTATTTCATGTTTAGTCAGGAGCTAGAAATTTTTGTTACTGAAGTTGATATTTGAAGGCGATTCGTAGCCATTTTCTTAAGAGGTACGTGAAACTTTATTCAACACTTTTTGAACCTATATTCTATTTGTTTTGAAAACAAATTGTTATTGATATTATCTGATTACATACTGAATGCATTATAAACTATATATACATTTAAAAAAATAATAATTTATGGATAACGAAGGGTGACCCACTTTTGGTATGCCCACTATTGGTGCATCAAAAGTTTGATATACCCGCTTCTGGACATAAAAGTGAACTAAATTCTTACTGTCATAAATATTGTACTATGATTATTTTAATATCTGAGGTGATTATTCAACCATATTAATTTCAAACGTCAATTTAACTCTGGAATAACTCCTTGCTACATCTGGATTTTAAATGTACACATGGATATATTCTATGCTAAAACTCTCCCCTAAAATTACGATAACCGATGCACACACACAACTTTGGGTGTACTATCAGAGAGAGACTTATTAATGAAGTCCACATTTTAATTTGCGATACTTGAAGTTACACTGATTCTGATATAAACACTGAAAAGCACTAAACCAAACGAAAAGAGTTATGTAGTTTCAGAAAATCTCTACAACTGAATGTACAAAAGAAGCAACTGACTGATAAAGAATGACGATTCTATTGAAAAGGGAGAGATTTTCATTAAGAATGAGTCTAGCCTTAATAATTTATAGTGAAAAATCTAATTTTCTAGAATACGTTTCACTATTATTTAAGCTCAAACTAAAACGCATTTTAAATTTTATAATCTGGCATTAAACATTTGAAGCAGAAACTTTAGAAAAGAAGTATCAATAAAAAAACTTCCAGGTCTCACTGACCGTTGGTGTACAATCGTTAAAAAATAAAGTGTTTTTCCACATCGCTTAGAATATTTACAATAAATAAATAAATTAATTAATTAAATAAAATACGTTGAGAATAGATATTTTACTTACCCCATTCTTTTCACAGACTCCTCCTGCATTTCTTAAGTCTCCCGTCCATGCTAATCCTAAAGTTCCGCCTTCAAAATCTCTGTAAGTAAACATGTAGGCTAAGCAGAATGCATCATAATCTTCTTCGGAAAAAAGTTCGAGAAATTTTTCCACTCCATAATTTCCCTCAAACCTATAAACTGGATCCTTTAAAGCTTCGAGTGTATGAACTTTGATTCGTTTGATTAAGAAAGAAACATTATCTGGACGTCCATCTTGATCAAAATCTAAAAAGAGAAAATTGATGCAGATTGGTTGTCTAATGTAATTCCATGAGCAAAAAATAAATAAGCGATACTAAATTACATCTTTAAAGTATAATATTATTGACAGAAGTTCATCCAAACTTAAACCAGCTCTCTTTCCCTTTTTTTGCTGACGTCATATACATATCTCTTTCAATTGGTTTCGGCCCCAAATTATTTCAAATATACCCTTTTAAAATGTGAAACTATTTTTTGAAAACAAAATATATGCTTTTATGAGCAGAAAGTAAATTTTTAGTCTAGTATTTAATGTAAGAATAATATCAAATTCATTCTCTTAAAATGTTAGACATTATGATTCAGTAAATTCCAATTATAAATGTTTTTATTTATTTTTATAGGATCATTTTAAATTCATGAATTGTTCTTTTTCATTATGCAAGGACAAACAAGTTATAAAACTTAATTACAAGAAAAAATTTCCCCAATATATAATATTGAGTCTGGATGCGTAAAAGTAAAATAAAAATATAAGCAACAAGAATTTTTATTCGAAAGTTTTAAAGGCATCATGTATTCAGCAGATTATAATGAATTATAACCTTTATATGGTGAGAAATTAATTTTTACTTTAATCCTTGTCTTTGACGTCTTTTTATTTCTTGAAGCAAAAATTTAAAACATATCCAGACTGCTCTTTTCTCAATTTTTTAGGTGTTATAGAAGAATCTTCATTGATAATGATATTTTAGGTGAAAAAGATTTAAATTTTTGCCAGAAACGTTAATCTTAAAATATTTTAACTGCTCAAAAATATCCTGTCAAAATATCTTTCTGAAAAAGTTTGTTCGAAGGAAATCCACCCATTAGATCAGAGATTATGCATGATTTAAACATTTCCATGCTTTCTATTGTTAAGCTTTTGCTGAACTTTTTAAAATAGAAAGAAAAATTCTTCAAATGAAACCTATAAAAATAAAGTAAAATTAAAAAAAAAAAAAGAAAATAGAGGAAAATTAAAAAAGAAAAAGAAAGAAACATAAGAATGAGACATCCTGGTCAAGATCTTTCGAGCAATGAAATGTTTTGTTCCAAACGAACCATTCTGTAAAAGATTATGAATATAAATTTCTCTGTAAACATTGAAGAATGTAAGAGATTTCTTGATTGACGGTCTGATTTAGTGAGTTTAAGGCACATTAAAGATTTGTAAATTCAATATTATCTACTCGAAACAACTACGTGCCATTGTATAGCATTGAATGAAAATACTCTTATTTTTTTCACTCATATATTTCTGCCTATTCAGATTCTAAATTTTATATTGATTATTAAATTTTTTCGTACATTAGTTTTATAACTTGTTCCTTCTAAATTCGTAAGCTCCCATATTAAAATAATAATAAGGAGTTGCACTTTAAAGCGTTCTTAATTAAAGGAACATTAAGAGATGGAGTTTGCTGAAACACAACACCTAACACTTTCAGGGAATGAACTTCAAATCGGTTTTATATTTTATAACACATACGAAACACTTTGTTTCCAGAAATTGTTTTAATGTTAAAAAAGCTTAAGATAAAACCTGGTGAGGTTGCACAGCCGGAGAAATTTCTTACTTGGATTTTAGGAAGGTGAAAGTATGACCATACTGCGAATCCAGGTATATTTGTATAACCACAACAGCAAAGTCTACTTGAATTTATAGGTTTATTCATCTGAACATGATACGGCGTCGTTTTTATTGTTTCTTTTCTCAAGATAGGGGCTTGAGTTTTCATTGCTCTTCCCTAAATTTCATTGTGATGATAGTACAGAAAGATACTTTTTAATTAAACGTTTTCTCATTAAGTTATTTAGCTCAAACTCTTACGATTTTCTGTAAAAGCGAATATGTTGAAAATAGACTGTGCAATCTCTCCTACCAAAATGGGAAACTTTGCAATTATTTTAGCAGGATATGAATTTTTCCCGTAAATATTGTTGAGTTTTTTTGTCTTAAATGTTATTAAATTTTTTCCTGTAAACGTTGTTGAAGACATTTATAATGTTGGGATTCCGAAGGCGAAATCTTTCTCTAGTTATAAACCCTCGTAAAAAGTTTCTTATAATTATAGGTTTGCAAAAAAAAAAACGGATTTTTCTATGTAAAATTTTCTATGCAATGTTTTTTACCGAGTGAAAAAAAATTGCAATCATTTAAGAAGAATGTAAAATATAAATTATTATCGTAAATATTGATAAATACTGTAGCAACAGAGAGTTGAGAGCGTTAATTTTGTAATTACAATCGAACTTAAAATACAAATGCACTGAAATGAAAATATGCACAATACCTTATGCTTTAAGAGTGTCGAGTAAATGAACACATCTAACGTTGAAATCCTAGGAAGAAGTATTCCTTGATTGGGAATTTTCCGAAGTTCTTTGTTTAATAAAATCTCAAACACGAAGATTCTAAAAGCAAACAATAAAACACAAACAAAACAATAAAACCAGAAACAAAATAATGCAAAATAAAATTAAATTTGAAAGAAAAACCGTATTAATGATAAAACGAAAAAAAAAAAAAATGCTCTTTTTCTAGGGATTCAATGTTGATAACAATTGGACGTTCATCCGAGAATAACTCGTAGGTTGTTTATCCGCAATTAACTCTAGTGATGGAGCATGAAACACTTTAATATGACTAGCTGTTTTCGCTTTCAAGTTTCAGAATAACGTTTACTCTCTAAACCACGAGTTACTTTGGGTTTTAGAGTAACTCGTTAATGTTGATGCGTTAGTGTAATAAAGGAATAAGCCGTGCATTGATCGAAATCAAAAACTATGAAATTCAGCGTAATAAAGGACTGCCTTTTGGTGAATGTGCAGTGAAGGTGACTTAGGAACGTTCTTACCTTACACTTAATGGTATATGATTGCTATTTTAATGCCACTTACTCAAGTAGTCAAAACGTATGGCTTAATGCAGCGTTTCTCAACCTTTCAGTATTCGCGGCCCAATTTTCTATCATAATTTTCATCGCCCCCCCCCTTACCATAAAATGTATACAACAATAATGTATATGAGTACCGATTCTGTTTTTGAATTATTTTAAACTAACTGCCAAAACAAGAGTAAAAACAAGTAATTTTAGTAATAAAATTAATTTAGTAATAAATCACTATTTCAATTTTGGGCAGGAGAATGATTTTTCTGCACTAAAAACAAGGGCATTTCACATTCTATTACCATTTTCAACATCCTCAACAACTTTTGTGAAACTGGATTTTCTGTTGTGGCTTCTTTGAAGACAAACTATAGATCACGGCTAAATATAGAAACAACTGAGGGTGGCTATTTCTAATATTAAGCCATTCTACGAAAAACTTTGCTTTGCAAGACAGGCCCAAGGATGTCACTAATAATTATTAAATTTGTTTTTCATTTTAGTATATTTTGATTGAGAAAGTTTTAATTTAGTAATTTGTTTTACTTTAATAAGTTATTAAATATGTCGAAATGTATTTTGTTTCATATGTGTATATGTGCTGTCCAGTCAGTTAATCATTTTTTTAAAGTAAGGTTTATCTTGGATATTCTTGCGCCCCCTTCTCGTGTGCTCGCGCCCCCCTAAGGGGGCGCGCGCCACAGGTTGAGAATCGCTGGCTTAATGCGTTATACTAATACCGAAAACATCGGTTGGAAAATACTTGAATCCTTGAATATAGTGACACGTGTGATAATTTTGGGGTCAGAAAGTAATTCTGAGATGTTGATAGATATTCAACAGAGCACGTACTTTAGTAAATACGGAATGATTATTTGCAGGAGCATTTCTTTGAAATTAACTATCATCTCGAGAGCAAATTGCAAATTTCTTATACCGAATTCAAGTTTTTTCATTAAAAATATATTCTCAGAAAGTCCCGCTTAGAAAATGTTTATGTACGTTTAATGGAACTTAAAATAAATAAATAAAATAAACGAAAAAAAATTAAAATAATAGTAATAAAGCTCGAAGAAAACGATGATATTTAATGTTATTGGTTTATCGGCTGAAGTTCGTCACCACAGATTAATTTTTTTTAATATAATTGTAGAAAATTGATTTATTTTAATTGAGCTGTTAAACTACTTTATAAATACTGTTATTTTTGAAATGGGTCCTAATTTCGAGCTCTTGAAACTCCCTGAAAGTTTTACTACATGTAATGAACATATTTTACCTATTGCGAAATTTCAACATTTGGACAAATCAGAAACGATAAAATGTTACAAAACGATTTTTAAAATAACGTAGCGTAACTTTAATTCAGTAGTATTAATAAAAGTAATATTTTACGGCAAAAAAATAGGTGGAGCGGAAGTTTAGATTTTAGTTAAATGAGCACAGACAGAATGCAACTGTGCACATACTGCAATGTTTCCATTTAATTAGATCAATGCTATGAATCCATTAATGAGTCGTATGTTGCATTGCTTGGGTCTAATCCCTGTTATCTTGACCGTGTTATCCCTGAACTCAAATATTCTCAACAGTTTTTTAAATAGTAGTTTACACTATGGTAGCAAAGACATCTGACAAAAGCTATTAGTCGGATATTTTTGCAGTCATAAGCTTAGATTCTTAGAAGTATATTAGTATGTGCATTGTATAGACTTGTATGTACAGTACTATGTATGCAATTAGTATGTCTTGGATATTGCATGTTGAATCGTTGTACAAGGATGCATTAAGTAGCCTATGTTAAATTTATGGAAATATTTTTATATATTTTACACAATATGACATAAGTTAATATATCGGTTTTGAAAAATAATTGTTGATCAGGAAAAACACATAATCCTAAATTGGAAAAAGTTAAGCATAACCTACCTCTTGTTGTGATTAATCTTTCAAAATTTAATACAAAAGTAACATCAGTTGAGAATCTAGAAAAATAACGTTAGTATTTCGGTCACATTTCTGCATTGACAAAAGCCAGCCAGAGGGACAAAAACCACTTTGCCAAAGTAAATAAACAACCAATATAATCTGTTTACCATGCATGCAAACGATAACTTAAAAAAGAGAAATCAAAAGAAGTAAAGGGGGACAAAAAACGATAAAAGCAAAAAGTAAGCGCAAAAAAAAAAAAAAAAAAAGCGAAAGATGGTAAGAAAAAAAGACGCAATTCGTTTCCAAGCACAAAAGCAAAAAAAAAAAAAAAAAATCAATTTAGACAGAATAGCAGACATACGGGTAGAGCTAATACGAAGTTAAATATTGGAGTATCGAAAAAATGCCCGATTCTGAAGTAAGTACATGAAAAGAAAAAAAACCCCTCCAAGACTGCTTTCGAATTTCGTTCTTTGAATACATTTTGTTGAATGACCTCACATATCATAGGAGCCTCAGTTATGATGAAGCACATTCTTTTGCGTTCCAAATAAAAAAGGAGTCTTCAACGACGAAATGTTTTCAGGAAGAAAAATATATTGTGGACTATTAAAGAAAATATAAAATTTATCCTTCCGAATATTTCGTGAGGAACGATTTCGTCTGCTTTGTAGTTTCCTAAAATAAAGGGATAGAACGTGTATTTTGCATGATTTTATGTGCATGTGTTTTTCCATTAAAACTTACCCGAAGTGGAATATAAAGATTAAAAATGTTCAAAAATAATTAATCCTTTCTGACCTAAATTTTACTTCGCAAGTGAAAAACTTTTTTTTTCATTTTCTTCCCTTTTTGTATAAAAATTAAATTTTTAAAGTGCCTTATTTTAAATTTTTCAATCTTTACAACATAAATTTACCATCAGAACAGTTGCGCAGGTATTAGAAAAAAAAACCGTTAAAAAGCAGAAGCTATTGTTTCTTACATATATTTTATTGTGGTATTCTCGCAATAACAATACATATTCATATCTGCTTAATGAAATTAGCTTTATGTATCGTAATTAAAATCCAAGGCATTTCAACGTATTTCTGAATACAAAGTTCATATAAGTGCTGATAATAAAATATGCCTTGTATAAGTTTTACAAATTACGCAACATATATTCTTTTAGTGTTTATATTTTTAATGTAAAGACGTTCAGAAATATATATATATATATATATATATATATATATATATACATATAATATACTATATATATGTTAAAAATGTCTCAAACTTTTGTTGAAGATTTGAACTTTCTTTTCTTCTCTAATGGGTACTTTCAGGTCAGCCTGCTGGCCTGAAAGCCTTCCTGCTGGGCACCGTCGCGCGAATTCCTACTGAATGCCTTTTTTAGAACTGAAAAGAACCTCCGAAAAACTCACTCTAATCGTTTTTCGGGTTTAATTAGGTTATTTTTAAGGACGCCTTTTGATTCGGCGGCCCATCGCCTTTTAGACACGGTGCCGTCGTGTGCCGCGTGACCTTGCAAATATGAACGGCGCGGGCCTGGGTATTTTTGCTGATTGTTTCAAGATTAATAAATCATTATTATTATTATTATTATAGAAGAATTACAGAACAGGAGTTCTTATGTAATTCTTATTATATGTCCGCGGAATACTGTGTTTCTCTCTCGACGACTGTTCTGATGACAAGCGTTTTTCTACAGTTCGTGATTCGAAATTAAATCACACTAGCAGAAAGGATTAACTAATCGTCCCTTGCCCCGCCCCCCAAATTGAGCCAGATATTTAGGCAATATACTGGACGCTGTTTAGTCATATGTCCCTTACATGTTGTAACTGCTGTTCTCATAAGTTTCCAAATATCGAAGAAGTTGTCGCATTGGTTTCTACTGACTTCCTGATTTGAAACCACACTTGGTGTGAACCAAGCTTACTTGCTGATTAGAGTAACGTGTTCCTCGAAGAATGATGAAGAAACTCCCCCTCCCCCACCATCAAAACCCAGCAGAGGAAAAGGTGAACGCGCAATTGCCTGTGTCATTTCAGTGTCACCCCAACGAAACGTCTCTTAAAAGCAACTCAACGTCTGAAGATTTTTTTTTCTTAAAATGCTCTCCGGAATCCGTGATATATTGTAGCTTTTCTCTTTCTCGAATTGACCTCGTAATACATCCAGTATTCTGATGGCTTCATTGACATTCTTAAATTCACGAGAACAAACTTGTCTGGGAGAGCGCCCGTTCATTAGTTAACATTTGTTGATTTCTTAAACAAAGAATTAAATAAACACATCATAAAAAGCAAAGAAGGAACATTTTCAAATGTAAGCGTGATTCTTATGGTAAAAGAGTACAGATTGCTCAGAAGGCGTTTAAAAACTAGTAGCATGGAGGGAGATTTTTTAACGCACCTAACACCTCTAACATAAATGCCAAATGAAAAAAAGAAAACTCACCGGCGTTTCTATATATTCCATTTACTTTTTGTACGTGTCTTGTCATCGTATCTATACAAGCTTCTTCACTTCCCATCCTTTGGTAAAAGAGATGATCCGCCTGTAAGTATAACATACAAGTGCTCTTCTGAGGTTGTATAGCCACGTGGCGATCCGAACGATCCTCCGACCAATGAGTCCTCTGGTTGGAACGCACGCCGTATCTTTCGGAATCTCCGTAGTGCTCGAATCCCCTGTAACGTAAAGAATCACCGTCTCTCCAATAAAAAGGATTCTTCCCGCTTGTGTCAGAGAGCAAAGATCTGGAAGTAATATCTTTTCTACGTCGACGTGAAAGATATCTGCTGGATGATGGTAAGTCTTCAGTCTTGGTAGAGTGCTTGGTGTGCCCTCGTTTATGTACACCGGCTGTGATTGTGCTATATACAGATGGAGCCGACTTATGGGATTCATTTCCCAGAGGAAAATGGACGTCAGATAGTCTGTAAATGACAGAATGAAAAGGTGGATGTGCGGCCGGAAAATAGCGTGAGGATGGCTCGATGAAATACTGCTCAGACCTAGTGACGACAACTGCGTCTAAAAGACCTGTCGATGTTATGATGCCTTCTACGGATGAATCTTCGTCATCTTGAAAAAAGGAAAGTGAATAAAGTGAGCATGGACATTAAACAATAACATTCATAAAAATAACGATATTTGTGTGTGTGTGTTTGTGGACCACCGAGTTTTTAATATTTGGTGACCATGCCAAGAGAATGAAAAATAAGTAATACAAAAGAGCTCGGACTATAAGTTTTTTTTTGAAATAATTATTAGTATTTTTAGATGGCTAAGCTATGGCAACTTTGTCGTCAGATGGGAGAATTCAAAATGTTATTAGTCCTGCTGTACATTTTGACATTAACATATAGATATGGGACCTGGTATCATTTCAAAATTCTAGTCTTTGTTGTAAAAATGCCTTGTCTCTTGGCTGACCCTCAAAGTTTATTACAAACAGATGTGATCTTTGCCACTAAGAAGTTTTAAAAGTGATATTTTCCACAAAACAGAAGATGAGCCAAAACCAACAAGCAAAACAAGAAAGTATGAAATACTTGTCTATCAAATACCAAACCAGTATCAAGAGAGTTAATTTTCGGCCCACTCCCTCAAAAATAAGCCTGAAACTTAGAAGATAAAGAATACATTTTCTACAGAAATCTCGTGTTGAAAAGATGCTGTAAATATCATTTGAATTTCTAATCTGCCAGCGGTTAGATGGTCATCAGGTATTCGTTGTTAACGTATAATAAGTGTGAAATGAAATAACGTAATATAAGTATATACCTGATAAATGCCATGAAAAAGTTTGCAGAGGTGTTAAATGAATAAAAAATTATTTTCCATCAAATGCTTTATTCCTTTATCATTTGTGCTACGACTGCTTTACTGTTTGCAATCAGATAACTTTATGCGTCACCAGATTGTGCCACGACCGCTTAAATGTTTACACTCTTTAACATGGGATCGACACCATACTACCTTCTAGCTGAACAGCTCATCATAAATAATTATTCAAACTACTATCCCCTGAAAAGTTTATCACGCACACACATTTATATAATGGATTGGTAGTAATAAACATATATAATAGTACATAAAAAGAAAGGGTTGAATTGCACAGTAAGTCTCCGACCTCTGGAATAATAACTAAAAATGATGGGAACAGCAAGGAATGAAATATACACGTATAATTTATATACTTACCATCCAACCGTCCTTTCAAAACTTTATTCACTTGAAAATCGAATTTTCCTCTCCTCGAAGATTCAAACACAACGTCTGATGAGAACAAAGAAGTTTCTGACCGCATTCTCAACTTGAATATTCTTAAACAGAATAAAAAATAATCAAGAATGAACTCTCACAATCATATTTACTACTAGCTGAAATGCCCGGCTTTGCGCGGGATGATATTGCATCATTCGCCGGATAAGTAACACATTTCCAAAATTCGGTTGTAAATATATAAGGAAATTTTCTTGAAAAATCCAAGTAGAAGAGGGGCAACAGTCCTTAAATATCCCATTTAAACAGTAAAACTCATTAAAAATCACGATTGCATTAAAAATAGCAGCCTCAACAAATTTCTTTCAGACCAAAAATAAGTCCATAAAAATCCACATTAAAATGCCAACAACAGTTCATAAAAATGGCCATTAGACTAAGAGCAACTGTAACTAAAATGCACATATGCATTAGGATAATTGTCCTAAAACGATATCAAGAGTCCGTAAAAATCGCAATAACAATATAGACCACACCACATCTAAAAATTCCCATCAGAATAAGAGCAGTATTCTCTTTAAAAATGCCTATCAGAGGAAGGACAACGGTTCCTGAATATTTCTGCTACAATAAAGAAATATTACTTAAAGATCCACATTTTAATAATTACATCTATTCCGAAACATACCTAATATAGTAAAGAAATTAGACCTAAAAAATCTAGATTAGAATAAAGACGTCAGTGACTAAAAACACGTATTAGACTACAGACTTTAAGAGCTGCTGTTCCTAGAATGGCCCCAACAATATATCTTAACTTCCCCCTCAAAAAGAAGACACCAGTTCCTAAAAATCCCACTTGCTAAATCGTCAAAACATTTCCTGAAAACTCAATTAAATAGCACTTTTATCAAATTCGGATAAAAACGGAAAAAATAAGAGTATTATTTCCAAAAGCCAATGCACATTTAAGTGAAAAAATGTTCAGTACTGAAGCAATTCTGACGTATGAAATTTAAGTCGATGGAAAGAAATAACTAAATTCTGTCCAAATGGCGCCAAACAGACATCTAAAAAATTAAATAAACGTTAGAAAATCAATCACAGTAAAATATGGAATTAATTAAAATCGCTACGTAAAGTTAAAATGAAGCCGAAGATCGCGAAATTGCACTATAGTAATGGAAGTATAACGCAAATAGGGCATTATCCTATAGTATACCAAATATGCATAAAGATGAAATAAATTTTTAGAATTTGTTTCGTTGATAAAACGGATATTCTACCATAAGAAATACGATGTTTCATGAAATTGTTGAACTGGCACCATAATATTAAATCGCCAAAATTGAAAGAAGAATCTACGTCAAAATAAAGAAATTAAAAATCGTCTGCAGTTCCACAAAATATGTATAAAAATGAAATGAATTTTTAGAAATTGTTTCGTTCATAAAACGGCCTGAATGAAGATAAAATAGCATTTTTTCAATCTTACGTTAACAGAAATCATCTAGTTGGCGACAAAAGTACTATTTATTTTGGCGAAAACACGGAAATTGAGAAGATAAATTCAGAGGTAAGCCTCGTTTTAAAATTCAAAAACTACTTTAAATGAATATTGCGCATGTTCTCTTTGTCCTACAAACTGCAAAATAAATCATCTTGTGCAGTTTTTTACGGGCATTCATATGCTGCAAAAATCTAAAACATGGGACGTTTCTTCAATGAGATAAACCCAAAATCAACAGTTATGCTTAAAATTGGAATAAAAAAGAACAAATTCGAATTTTAGGAAAAACGCTTCGAGGTGCACGAGGACCTGACCCAAGGTACCTGTAACCAAAATTTCGTACTTCTGGCCCGTTCCATCTCGCCAGGACGCGATCGACAGACAGACAGACACACACACAAACTTTCGGTTTTATTTATATAGATAACATAACTTTAAAGTTACAGGGGGAAAAGTACATTCCTACCATACTTTATTAACCTTTTCCCTACGTCAAGAACTTGAGGAACACAATGAGCTGTTAGCATATATTTATGCTATTGCATAGTATTTACTGTAAGGATTTCAGGGGTTCCGGGACGCAAGGCAAAAGGGGTTAAACACAGATTATGTTTTCTTGAACTCGTTCTTTTTGATACACAGTATAGCGGTTCCATGCTGTAATGGGAGCCAAAATATCAGATGAGTCGGTTCCTTGATATTGGGCCTTGTAAAAACCGAATGCTGAACACAACCCATTCTTCCAACAGGCTACTTGCCCGTGACGGAACCGTTGACAAATAGCCACCGAAATAGCTTTGATGACAAAGTAGACAAATGGCTGATGATTCAGGCCAAGCTAAGGATTTATTCTCTACTGACCCCCAAAGAGTTTTCCTTACTTTTTATCCAGTCATCACAAATAAATGTTTTGACCAGTAGAGAAGATGAAATAAATGGCGTGAACTATTTCCCAACGCAATGCCACATTTCATCCAGGCAATTGCAAAAACTACTGATGAATTACAATGCAAATTGGAGCCACGACTTCTACTGGACAAAGCAATTTGTCTTCCGTTTTAATAAGTGAAAGGACGCATATATTATCGTAAATGTGTAATTCCACAGTGGAATACATTATTCTGTATATACGAAATAATCATGCGTTTAGGTTCATATCTGGTTAATGAAATTAACTTTATGTATTGCAATTATAACATACAACACTTCAACATATTTCCTTTATACCAAGTTCTCATAAATGCTGTAGGTAATTACGAATTGTATAAGTTGCACAAATTATATAATAAATATTATTTTAGTATTAATATTTTAGTGCAATGACATTCAGAAATTATGCTTAAAACTTTCATTGAGAGTTAAACGTTTTTCTTTTTTTATGTGCATTTTCTTCTTTTATGTGCATACGAGTTTTACGGAAGCCCGTATCGTATATGCGTTTATTAATTAGCTCACAGATAAGAATACGTGATTTCCTTTTAGAGGCAACACATGACGTGTACCAGACGCCAATGCAAACTCTACCTAATGGTTGCATAACGGGATACAATTTTTGAATAAAAAACATTTACAGGAATTTTACCGCAACTACTACGTCCCAGTTCAAAATTTCACATTTTTAGGAATGTCCTTTCCCTTGTCATTTCAGATTTAAAGGAAAACCTATTAGGAATAGCTTAATACCCCAAACAATTATTTAGGCTCATAATTATAGAAATTACAGCCATTGAATCATCCGATTTTTGGGACGCTAGAGACAAATGTGTTAAACACAAATTATGTTTTCTTGAACTCTTTCTCTTTGAAACACAGTATAGTGGTTCCATGCGGCAATGGCAGCCAAAATGTCAGATGAGTCTGTTCCTTAATATAGTTGTCTTATGAAAACCGAATGATGAGCCAAACGGCATTCTTCCAACAGGCTACTTGCACGTGACAAAACCGCTGATAAATAACGACCGGAATAGCTTTGATGGAAAATTCGATTTTGATAAAAATCGAATTTTCTTCGCTTCGAAGATTCGAATACTACATCTGATGATAACAAAGAAGCTTCTGACCGCCTTCTCATCTTGAATATTCTAAGCAATAAAAAATAATTGAGAATGAACTCTTTTAATCATATTCACTGTAACGTAACTTTAAAATTATCAAGTGGGAAAGTACATTCCTTCCATAGAGACCTTATTAACCTTTTCCCTACGGCAAGCACTTGAGGAACAAAACGAGCTGTTAGCATATATTTATGCTAATACATAGTATTTACTGTAAGGATTTCAGCTCTGCAGTTTTAGAGAGCAAAATCTATATCAACAAAACTCTCATACTAAGCGAAAAATATCCTTGAATACTCATTTTACTTATGCAGTTAGAATGGTTGGGAGAAGATAATTTTTACTGGTACATCAATTATACCAGGGCGGTAGGGATAAAGCTAAGAGTAATACCAAAGTAGGCGCCGCTGCGGAAGCGCAGTAATAACCCTCAGGTCAGACTGAACGTCTGTTATTACAGGGGGTCTATATTTCGCGTAGAGCCGTGGTAACGTAGTGGTTTGGATGTCGGACTTCCAACTGGAAGGTCGCGTGTTCGATACCCAACCCGCTGAAGACCCACCATGTACACTTGGGGATACATGCATGTAAAATCCGTGGACCTCGCGCCCAGGGGACGGCATAAAGCCTAGTGGTAGTAGGGAAGGAGGTTGGAGGAGAAAAGTAACTGTGTGTGAAAGAGTTCTTAGCTTATACGCCGACAACGGCTAAATACCACAAATTACTGCCAGCAACAGACTAGATGCTGATTTTGACGTGAGATTTTTACTTTCATACTTAAAACCTAATGCGAAATATACATACGGTTACAAAAATCAGTACCTATCATGTTGGGAACCATAACCCTCCAACTGGTATGCTTCAAGCATAACATGCCAAGGAGGGTTAGGTTCACTCAGCAAGGCAACGATTCTCAACCTGTGAGGCGCGAGCATACGAGAAGGGGGGCGCGAGAATATCCAAAGGAAAACATTACTTTAAAAAAATGATTAACTGACTGAAAGGAAAGCACACATACACATAGACAACAAAATACATTTCGACATATTTAATAACTTATTAAAGTGAAACAAATCACTAAATTAAAACTTTCTTAATCAAAACATACTAATTAAAAACGTTTAATAATTTTTAGTAACTTCCTTGGGCCTGTCTTTCAAAGCAAAGTTTTTCGAAGGAAGGCTTAATATTAGAAATCGCCGCCCTCTATAGTTAGCCGAGATCTATAGTTTGTCTATAAAGAAGCCAACAGCAGAAAATCCAGTTTCACAAAAGTTGTTGAATATGTTGAAAATGGTGATAGAATGCAAAATGCCCTTGTTTTTAGTGCAGAAAAATCATCCTCTACTCCTGCCCAAAATTCAAATAGTGATTTATTACTAAATTAACTTTATTACAAAAATTACTTGTTTTTACTCTTGTTTTGGCAGTTAGTTAAAAATAGTTCGAAAACAGAATCTGTACTCATATACATTATTGTTGTATACATTGCATGGTGAGGGGGGGGGGGCGCGATGAAAATTATGATAGAAAATTGGGCCAAAATACTGAAAGGTTGAGAAACGCTGCAGCAAGGGATAGTAAGCCTAGCGAACCTATCTCGGCGAGGCTACGCCTGCCGTGGACATTGACGGACTCCACTTCTTTGAGCCCGAGTGAGGACATCCCTAAAGCCTCGTGCTGACTGGGAAGGGGGATGGAGGAGAAAAGTGTCACTCATGTCATTGAAATTTTTCTTCTTAAAATCTTGTGTGATTCAAGGGTTTTACAATGAGTTATATTTATAATGTGTTACGTATATATAAACTGCACATAAAATCCTAACTGTGGCATCATTGCTTGTGTTGCGAATCATGCAAGTCTCTCCGGATGTTGCTAGAGGGACTGTTAATAGTAAGAGGGAACACCCGGCGGATTGGAGTAAGTTTGGTATGATGATTAAACCTAATTAGTAAAAAAATCACACATCTTAGCCCTTTAATACGTAATGTTTTCTTCACTTTTATATATGTAATGAAGTATTGCCTGAAATAGTATTAACACGTTGACTGCCGACTAGCTGACTGGCAGCGCTGTTTGTAGTTTATGAATCCAGAGACCATAGTTTAATTTAATTACAACATATCGTACAAAACATTTTATTAAGTAAAAAATTACTAACTTTCTATAAATGTATTGAAAAACGATAAAAAGTCTGCAACAAAGAGACAACTTGTAATTCGGTCTCTCAACACGTTCACCTACTATGAGTTATCTCGTAGGTTGAAGTCAACGTGTTAAATAAAAGAGAAAAACAGTAAAAAAAATACCATTCCAAAAATGGGACCGAAGGCATGAGAGTGAACAGGTTTTCTTAACAAAACATAACTTTTTGAAAATACGTATCTTAGTGTCTAAGCTCATGGACTAAAAAAAAATTCTTCACACATATCATGAAATGTTAAGCATGGTTTACCTTTTCTTACTGAACATCGCGAAATATCATAAAATTATGGCAACTAGTACGTCCCAGCTCAAAATTTCACATTGTTAGGAACGTCCCCTTCCACTTATCAGTTCAGATTTAAAGGAAAACCCATTAGGAATAGTTTACCACACCAAGCAAATATTTCGGCTCATAATTATAGAAATTACAGCCATTAATTCATCTGATTTTGGGAACGATAGGCAAAGATGGTTTAAACACAGATTATGTTTTCTTGAACTCTTTCTTTTTGATACACAGTATAGTAGTTCCAGGGCCGTGGTAGCCTAGTGGTTAGCACGTCGGACTTCCACCTGGAAGGTCGCGCGTTCGATACCCACTGAAGACCCCCATGTATACTTGGGGATATGTGCATGTAAAATCCGTAGACCCCACTAATTCTCCCCGTGCGTAAGCAATCCTAAGGCCTCGGCTAACAGGTAGGGGTCTGGGGGAGAAAAGTATAGTAGTTCCATGCGGCAATGGGAGCCAAAATATCAGATTAGTCGGTTCCTTGATATAGAGTCTTGTGAAAACCGAATGTTGAGCCCAACGCATTCTTAAAACAGGCTACTTTCCCGTGACGAAACCGTTGACAAATAGCCACCGAAATATTTTTGATGACAAAGTAGACAAATGGCTGATGATTCAGGCCAAGCTAAGGATTTATTCTCTACTGACCCCCAAAGAGTTTTCCTTACTTTTTATCCAGTCATCACAAATAAATGTTTTGACCAGTAGAGAAGATGAAATAAATGGCGTGAACTATTTCCCAACGCAATGCCACATTTCATCCAGACAATTGCAAAAACTACTGATGAATTACAATGCAAATTGGAGCCACGACTTCTACTGGACAAAGCAATTTGTCTTCCGTTTTAATAAGTGAAAGGATGCATATATTATCGTAAATGTGTAATTAAACAGTGGAATACATTATTCTGTATATACGAAATAATCATGCCTTTAGGTGGATATCTGGTTAATGAAATTAACTTTATGTATTGCAATTATAATATACAAGACTTTTCAACATATTTCCTTAATACAAAGTTCGCATAAATGCTGTAGGTAATCACGCCTTGTATAAGTTTCACAAATTATACAATAAATATTATTTTAGTATTGATATTTTTAATGTAATGACATTCAGAAATAATGCTTGAAACTTTTATTTAGACTGTTAAACGTTTTTCTTTTTTTATGTGCATTGTCTTCTTTTATGTGCATACATGTTTTATGGAAGCTCGTATGTAATAAGCGTTTATTAATTATTTCACGAATAAGAATATTTGCTTTTCTTTTAGAGGCAACCCATGACGTGTACCAGATGCCAATGCAAACTCTACCTAATGATTTCATAAAGGGATATACTTTTTGAATAAAACACATTTACAACCGATTATCTATTGGGTAGTGTGGCTGCCTGTTTGAAGATCAATAAATTAACTACTTTACTATTATTTTTATTACTATTAATAACTTTTAATTGAAAATTCGTTATTCGAAATCGGACCGCTAACCTACTTTGTTTTATTTTTAGTCATTAATAATTTTTCATGTACTTTAAATTGTAAATAAGTATGATTCACCAGCAGAATGCATTACTATTTTTATATTATTAAAAATCATACTTCCAAAATAGGACATAGAAAAAGTTCGTTCAGAGTTCTGAAATTTATGCAGCTTATTAACATGTTTGCAGAAGAACCTCAGCTGAGTTTGTCTTTATAGCGCAGGATGGTAAGTCTGAGACACATTCAATTGTTTCAGATTTCTCACATTTGATTTAAATATTATACACACATTGTGCTTTGAATAAATGTTAAAAATAGAGGTTCTCATAGCTTTAACATACAAAACATGGGTAACGTACAAACGTTTTTATATTGCGACTTTCTGTTTATTGAATTAATCGAATATTAAAAATGTTGCTGAAAGAATTCGCAAAAGTTGTCATTCAGGCAGATTAAAATACATGTAACAAAGTTTCAAAATTCATTACTTTCTTCTTGTGCCCTAATGCCCTTAATGTTTGAGAAAAATTCACTTGGGCTTTGCGGAAACAGCTCAAGAAATCAAATTTCCAATCTGATATTGAATGCGATAGTAACTCAACTCAGCTGGGCCATTAGTTACAGTTCCCCATTTTACTGAACTCCTCAAGAAAAAACCAACTTTCAAAGTCAAGACTTTTCTTACCGAAGTCAAAGTACGCTCTAATATGCACAACAATGATTTTCTCAAAACATAGATTTTTGGTCTTTAATCTTAAATCTATCGTTTGAAGATTTTACTTGGATTTAAATATTTTGTTACTGACTTTACTTTTTAATTTTGGACAAACGCGATGTTTTCTTTGTTTTTCACCCATGCACACTTTCCTAAAATGTTTCGCGTTTTGAGAAAGATTAATAACCCCCAATCGTTTCGTCCCAGTTTCAGCAATTATCCCTTTCCTTGCGACGGGTGTGTTACATATGGGACAGTAGCATTCGGTTCAAGTAAGATGGGTGTGACGTCTGCCGTCACGCAGGATTAGTACCTTCGCTAGGCACTCACATGGAACTAAATGTAAATGTTTTAACTTCTAACCAATGACACCCCATGTCTATGACACCAAGATAAATGGGAATTATGATGCCTGAAGTGATAACTGGTTTTATAACAGCCGCTTGCGTCCATTTGTGCACCTGGTATATATCACCAACTTTAAACTTTATTGTAAATTTATGTATATTTTGGTGGATGTCCCTGTGCAGTTCTGTCGCTTTACATGAACATTTTTGATTGTACTTTAACAACTGTTGAGCATTTGTTTCAAAATTTATCTTTCGTAGTCGTCTATGTTTATTACTACAGCTGCAAAAGGTATGCGTAATTACGCTGATAATTTAATTCTATAATTCACTAAGAATACAGGTAAATGCATTCTCTGTAATATTAGAAAAAGTATTGTGTTAAGGAATAAAAAAATATATTTACTAAAATGAATAGCAAAATTAGGCTTAGCGGGCGAGCATCCGCCATCTTGTGGAGCAACCGCGGAAGCTCACTGCTTCGTCTCATAGTATAAGGCCGATTGGGATGCCGTCTGGAAAGGGTTATGGCTATTGGGATGCCATCCGGAAAAGGTTATGACTATTGGGATGCCGTGCGGAAAGGGTTATGACTATTGGGATGAGGTCCGGAAAGTGTCATGACTGTTGGGATGCTGTCCGGGACGGGACTACTAATAGTCAAATCAAAAATTCTAGCGATTAAAATGATCGCGGTCGATGTACAAGATTAGAGCTGTCCCGAACGAAATGATCAGATGGTTAACCTGTCGAAAAAAGACCTACTTACCTATTGTGCGCCGTGAACTGTAATCGGATCTCAGACTTCGGCGAACGCTTCGTTCGGAAATTTTGATCATTCAGCGATTTCTGGCTGAAGAATAAAGGTTCGAAATGCAGAATGAAGGGGTTCAGTTCGATGCCTAAGAAAGAGAAAATCAACGTTTTATTTGGGACATATATTTGAAAAAAAAAAATCGAAACACACGTAATTACTGTAAAGGTTTAAAGGATTCCAGAATCATTTGTCTGATACACTTTGAAGTAGAACTTAATACAAATTTTGAAACATTAGAGAACTCGTTTTGAACAATTTGTCACTACATATTTTAACCATTTATCTACTGCATTACGATTTGCAGCAATTTTTTTCACTTAATAGGTTTGGTAACTACACTGAAAATTAAAGGATTTACATAAATAAAATACTCAGCCTATAGATATTTAATTCATTACAGCTAATAAGTCCCGCAGAGAAATTCAACTGTGAAATCATTATATACACTGTTCACTTAATATATCTGATCAAATCATTTCGACGTTCTTAACAAACACATTAAAAAAAGAAAAATCAGAGAAATAATTATTGAATGTTACCACTTCTGCAGAGCAAAAATTAGAAAAGTGAAGCAATCTTAACAAACCGGCAGCTCAAAACACTGGGGACAGGTTTCAAAGCTGTCCTTTGTACTCGCTAAAATACTCCGTATAGAACCCTTGCTGCAATGCATCCTGAAAAAGTGGAATTAAAAGACTGTTCCTGCAAAGTTCCGTCAGAATATTCGTAAAAGTGGTCGCTGATTGGAATTTTGAAGGGAGTGGTACTTATTATTACTGTCTGTAGATAAAGGGTTAAAACACACACACACAAAATAGCTTTTGAAACACAATTCATTACATTATGAAACACAATTCAACACGTTCTGAAAAACAAGTCGGCCTTTTAGGAACACAATACTTACAGAAGTTTCAGAACAGTACTTAACGCATGTGTTGAAACACAAGTCACATTGAAGAAGAGCTCGAATTTAGTGTTACTATTTAGACAAAATATGAGCATCAATAAAGATGGATCTAGCTTATACATGAAGCTGGACTAAAGCTATTCAACAAATCAAGAAGTTAAGATATTGAGCAGACACCCCCTCCCCCCCCCCCTCTTTATTGCTTTGAAAATAATACCGAAACGCATTCATTTTCCTTTGATATTCTTCAAAATTTATTCCATTTACTTATTCGCTAAGAATTAACGTTTTTTGCAAATATGGTATGGAAGATATTTTTTTAAGTACAGACTGAATATTATAAACAGCATTTTGTTACAGGTTCATTGGTTTTAAGTCATATAAATCACAAAAAAAAAATACTTGAATGCCGCTTCTGAATAAACTAACATAAGGAACCGGCATGTAAGAGAACTTTTTCTAAAGCTTCTAAGCTTCAGTGAGTGCATTTCATGAAAATTACAGGGGCTGTACAGGGCTTTGTGTATTTTTAAAATTAAAAATTACTGTGTATAAAAAAATGAGGGGAAAAAAGATGCGATAAAAGTAATGCGAAGTCAATTTCTTATAGAAGTGTTACTTTCTAACGTTAAAAGCTTTCGACAACTATTTCTTTTTCAATCACAGAAGCGAGTAGATTGCGTAACTAGTCACGTAGAATGCTAGAGGAACGACTTTCATTTGAGGTTGGGCTCTTCCAAGCATCAATCGATATAGGACTCCATCTTTTTTGAAAGACTCTTCCCATTAAGTAAATGCTACAGCAATTGGATATTTATTTGCATTTCTTAAACACATTTGCTTCGGTGGGTAGCGGCATTTCGTCGAGTTGAAATTCCAGCTATAAAAACAATTTGAAATAACACACACACATATATATGTGCTTGAGTGTGCGTATGTGTGTATATAAATGCAGGAGTCCTGTACCGCACGCCTGTACTCTCTAGTGGCTATGTTCTTACGTAAATATTCTGAAATCAGTCTGACATCTTTTAAATATGTAAAGTCATTGGGCAAAAAGTATAAGAACTGGCTTTTTATTAGGGTTCATGCGAATTAAATCCTATGCATAAACAATCTGACATTTAATTAGTGGTTACGTTAAGTGATCACATTTACATTTTGTATAAATTAATCTCTATTATACTTTCTTCTATAGAAGTGCAGTAGTAAAGCGGCTTGATGCTGGAAAATAACGAACATTACCTATATTTTGAAGATTATAGACTTTTTTAAGATATCCTTCATTGAATCGCATGCATTCCTGGTTACGAGTTAACACTCGTAAATTACTTTTAGAAGTGTTTCTTAGGGTGGCTACATACGGTCCAAGATGTTTAACAAGCATGCTTGCACAAACGTGTTTCTGCAAGCCATTTTGCATTAGTGCGATGTTTGTTACAAGCATCGCGCTCATGCAAAATTCTTCAGCATGCGCTCAAGTTTGCTTGCACAAGCACATTGCACAAGCATGCTTGTCAAACATGTTAGAGCGTGCGTAGTCACCCTTACGTGCGAAATGCAACTTTGCGTGCGAAAAGTTGCATCAAGTATATTTTTATCGAAGCATTCGTAAGTTTACGAAGTATTCTAAAGTTAACCGTGTTAGTTTAAGAAGCGTTTTATCAGAGTATTTTTTGTCAAGGTATTTGTTTAAATACGTTTAATAAGTGCTGCATTATAATATATTTTTATCGAGGCATCCGTAAGTTTATGAAGTATTGGATCGAGGTGTACTATATAAGACGCAGGGAAGAAGGGCAAATGCCTACCTGCTCGTAACTCGAAAACAAACTGTTTTAAACATATTGCAAGAGAAACAGAAGGGCAAAAGCCTACCTTCTCGTGACTCGAGAGCAAACTGTTTTAAACAGATCGCAAGAGCTTTCGATTTGATAAAAAAAAGGAAAAAAAGCAAGAAAAAGAATGAAAACTAGGAACGAATTCGGCTTCCCCCCGTCTGCGAACGCCCGTTGGCATGGCAACGACTGCATTTGTATGTCATCGCTAAACATTCGAGCAAGAGTGCATTGAATCAATAGGCAAATTCAATGATTTAAAAGTTGACTTCATTCGAGAGGAGATTATCTCGTTAAAGATTCATTAATCCTTTTTTTTTTCCATGCCGTCTGTTTCAAATTGGTTCAGCGCGTCTGCGTTTTATTACGACACTGTCTGATTTCCTTAGCCAGAATCTTCCATGCATTTGTATATGCATCGGTTTCATTGAAATAGAGGTGATAGGAGATATTATAATAATAAAGATTCTTCCTTATTATGTTCACTATTTATAAAGAATAATAAACTAGCTTCTTTCTTTTTCTGCTAAAGATGTAAAAAAACGAAAATAGAATGATTGTATCAACATCGGTAAAAAAACAATATATGAATGTCTAAAATGTAGCTTCGGAAAGTGTTCCTTTGCCGAAAACAATCGTTCACGAACAGTAGATAGGCTGAATAACATTCCTGAACATTTAAATCATATTTTCTCATATTCTTCATGGCATTTATGGGTTTTTACTAATATCTTACATTTTCTATAATTTATATTTACATTTTAAATGTTTTCTGTAATACCTGTAGAGAATGCGCATAAAGTTGGCAAAATATATCTAAAAAAATATATACAACAGACTCTCGATTATATGGGAGAGGATTAACCAAGAAACGGACTATCCGAATGGTTATCCCTTGTCAAAATCATTAAAATAAAAGAATTTAAAAAAGAAAAGAAGAAACAAAATACATTTATGGCCGAAATTTGCAGCTTATGCCGTCATTAGAGGGCAGTAAGAATTTGCCGTATTTTTGAAGAATCTGCCACTGCTGGACAGGCCCGCACCAAGCCTGTTCGACGCCGTTGTGCGAATTCCTATACTGAACGCTATTTTTAGGGGTGAAAAAAAGCCGTGTTTTTCCCCGAAAACCCCAACCTAATAACTTTTCGTGTTTATTGGGGTTTCTTTCTGGTTTGTTGGGTTTTATTGGAGTTTCTTTCGAGTTTTATTTATTTATTTTTGTTTTTTTATTGCACCTTTTGATTCGGCGACCCGACACTTTTTTTCCACGACGTTGTGCGTATGGATTTAGTGGGCCTGCTGCTGGATATTATTTACGACATTGCTACTGATTGAAATTCTATAAAATCGACAGCATAACATAACTCGCAGAGAAAATGTTATCGAAAGCTATCTGAGGCACTTCTTGGTTGTAAAGATGGTTAAAAAAGTCATTAATAATGTACAACACATTGATAAATGTCAAAGTATAGACAAGCTGTGTAATTGTTTGAACGAAAATAATTTATCGAATCCCTACTGATAAATATATATCATTATATACAAGTCAGTAAAATTATCTAAATAATGACAAATAAAATGTAGTAAGTAAATAAAAAAAATCTTTTTTCCTTATCGGCCAGGGTTAAAAAAGTTGTCCGACAGGGCTAGATAATTCGGTGTAAAATTTTCAAGACAATGAGATAAAATCTTTCTCCGCATGAGCCCAAATTGAATCCAAAAATGATTTTCATAATACGTATTTTTTCGTTACCAATATTTAATCCTGAATACCTGAATTTGTTAAAACTTTTCATAATCAACCAGGTTGAGTAAAGTTACCCACCCAAATTTAATAAATAGATGTAAAATTTTGAGGCAATCAAATAAAATCTAAAAATAAATAAATGAAATTTAAGTTAATTTTACGAACGTAAACAGCAGCAATATTTTATCCTGTAAATTTCTTGGACAGAAAGTGACCCTCTAAGGGTCGCGACACCCGAAGTTGAGAAATTATTATAGATTAACATTTTTGTTTGCTAATCTTGAATCGATAGCTGAAACATTGATCCTTATAGCTTAAAAAAATAATTTTGCATCGTTTTGTTCATATGCCAATGAAGTTATGATACATTTGATCTAATAATATCACTTTAATCAACAAAAATATCCTCTTTTGAAATACAATCATTTGATTTCACTCGAATGGAAAGTTCTTTTTGTGTTTCTACTAGAATGACTATTTAAAAGATAAATAAATAAATAAATAAATAAAATAAAAATAGGAACATTTAATGTTCCAAATTGCTAGGTACCCGTAGTTCAAGTCATAACAATCAATGGATCGAATTCATGAATTAATAATTGCATCACTTGGGTAAGATGAAGTCTAAAGAAGTCACTGAAAAACGAACCCATGAGTTATACGCGAGAAAGAAAAACAAAACATTCTTTTCAAAAATTCGTGTCACGAAGTTAGAATTGCAAATTTCTTTCAACTTTTTGCCAGACTTAATGCATGCATTTTTTTTTTTTTTTTTGGGACACGTCCTTTTGTATCTTCAAAAAATCCTCGCTCTCAGAAATTCATTAAAGCGAAAAGTTTTGTTTCCTTGGTACAACATATGTTTTCTTTCTTTGTATATATGCTTCTTAGAAAGACCCATTTCTTTTCGTTTACCTCGAAAACTTAGAAAAGATTATGCTTTCTTTAATTAAAAAGGATTATATATCTTCTTTCGTAAACTATAAAAATGAGAAGTCAAATGAATTTTAAATTATAAGCAGAAGACGTGTAGCTTAAACCGGCTGAGCTCTAAATGTACTTTTTAAAGCTTCAGAAAAAAAAAACGAATTCTGGAGGTTTTTTTTGCAATGTCTTTTAAGCTTTCTTAATGAGAGAAGACACCAGGAATAGTTTTTTTAAGTTTAACATTTATTTTTTTTTTACATACACTGTAATTGTTAATTGATTTCATACGAAATTAGAAACTTCATAAACACGTGTTTAATCAATGCTTCGGATTTATGTTTTTAAGATAAAGTAGTTCTACATTTCAAATAACCTTTCAATTCGTGCACGGGAAATCCGACAGCACATTGCGTCCTATAGTTCCTGCTTCAATGCACATCAAAGATTAAGTGCACTGAAGTAGGAAGAATAACGCTTAGGTCTCCAAAACTGGTCAACTAACGAACTAAGGTATTAACGAACATTCAATGGGCAGACTTGTAAAAATTTATCATATTAACGCTAATGTCATTCAATTCATAAAGAAAATTCTTCTTAGTCAAATTCATTTTGACAAAGAATCAGTTTCTTTTTCTTTCCTTTTTTTTTGATTAAAGGATTCCAGCAATTATCTTTCATTTATAATCTTACAACGAATAGTTATGCAGTTTTAAGGGTAACTATGAGTGAAAGAAGAGTGATTATAAAATACTGATAGGCTTTTGAATTCGATAAAACTTTATAACTGAAATCTAACCGCCAGAAAGAGCTCAGAATTGAAAGTTTTCTTTCCGTGTGATTTCACCTAGAATCGCCAAATCTTTGGGAACGATTCCAACCTTTGAAAGTGAATCCATTATTATCTTCTGATGCCGAATAATTGCTACTCTCAAATCAAAATTAACCTCTTCAGACCCCATAACTAAGCACAAACAAATTTTGACGCAATTGTTTGGTTCTCTGATTTAAAAAATGATTACAAAACAAAATAACTAAAAAATTTTTTTTTTTAATTTTAATTAATAATTAGTTTAAATAATAATTAATGCCCGAATTCCATGTTTTCCATGTTTAAAACGAAGTAAACTATCTGTTGGTTAATTTCAAAAACAAATTGGGTGTTTTAGCTTTCAAATTGCACAAACAGTAGTTAATAAACAGTACTTTAAAATGTACCCAATTGGGTACACTTGGAATGAAGAGGTTAAGAAACGAAAACCTACATTACGGAAAATGCTTTTATGGCGGGAGTCACACCCATCGCGGGGGGCCCCAAAAAGTTCCTCGCATTTTATAGGCCTATATTATTGTTTAATTAACACGCCATTAATTAACACGCATTTTTTATTCCATCATTAAAAATTACTTTCACCGAGAGGACCGTGATTCTTTAATTGCGCTATGGCGTCACTAGGAACATATAAATCCTCACTGTTTATTTGATGACCATAGCAATAGTCTACTATAATAGACACATTTTGTTGTTGTTGCAATGGGTATTTGAGTGCACCAATAGCCACATTAAGAAAACTTTTGATTATAAAAATGAGCAAGAGATAACTACTATAGCACATTTTAAAATATGTAGACTTATATTTCCTTTAGAATATTCTTTTGGCTGTCTGATAATATTAAGTGTTTTTCTTGTTTTGAATCAAAGTAATTTTACCTTCTGAGACATAAATGATTGAATGCGTTTTCCCATTTTGGACCACCTTTGGACATCTTTAAACAAGCTTTGATGTTATTTAAACATTTTAAGCGCTTTTTATGTTACTTAAACATTTTAAGGATATTTTATGTTACTTAAACATTTTAAGTATATTTTATTAGATTATTTTCATTAGTATATTGGCTGTTTTATAATTTTAATGAATTAATAAAGACATCAAATAAAATATGCATGAAAGTTATTTTTACCAAAAATTTCAATAAAAAAAGAATTTAAAAATGAAAAAAAAAAGAGCAAAGGATTTAGTATAACACACACACACGCAGTACCGTCAATAGTAGCAACACTCATGGATCACAAAACGGAATCCATTATGAGCATCTTTTTGACGGACTTGGGGAAAAAAGTCATTATCAAATCCCCTGCAAATCGATAAAATCTTCCATTCATTTAATTTAGGATGCTTTAGCGAGTTAGGAAGTGGCTATTTGATCTATTTAAAGATAATATAATAAACTCCAGTTGTAATTACAACTAGGAGAGACCGGGGCTCAGCGAGATGCTGAGCACAGTGAGACAAAGCAATTTTTCAGATTTTTTTTTACAAGAATCGAGGCATGGCACTAGGTACCCATGGGTCTGAAGCAATTAGCCAGGTGGATTCCCGAATATTAACTATCTGCTTTTGTTTGCCATCAAATGATCGTTATATTGCTGATTTCAGGTAAGCATTTTTTTTCTTTTGACTTGCACATCTATTGATTTATAACATTTTATTTCATGAATAAAAATTTAACTTTTTGATAAGTTAATTGTTCCACCTATGCGTTACGTGGTATAGTTCTGGAAATATGTTTAAATAAATTAATTAGTGCATAAAAGCTTATAAATATTTTTTGTGTGCATGAGAAGAAGTGCTAAAAATGCATTCCTGGATTAGGTTTTAATTCAGAAAGAAATAGCTGCACCCCACTGAATTTTTTTGATGGCGAAAAGTTTGATAGAATTCAGATAAAAACTACAAATTTATCATTAGTTGCCCCCATGACATGTCCCATTCTGAGTTTTTTTGCAGTTTATGAAAAATTATCTTAATGTTATGACCTATTTTTGGCTGATTCGGTGCAATTTATGTTGATTTTCGCTTTCAAAATATTTCACACATACTTGAATACAGTAGAACCTCCCATTAAGGGACACTAAGGGGACTGGAGATTTTGTTCAGTCCCCTTAGGTGGGATCGAGGGGTCCCTTCCTCGGAGGTTCATAATTTGATGCATAAATATTTCGAACATTGGCTTAATTTAATTTAATACGTAACCTATGTTAACATTTGAGCTTAAATACTGAAAATGTTTTATGCCATTTATGCATGCAACATAAATGTCGAAATTATTAAAATTTATAAGTTTTCACTGGAAAAATTAAAACTGCATTGACAAAAATGTCGTTTGTCGTATTGGCAAAATGCTGTAACTTACAGAAATTTATTTGAAGTAATCTGCTAGATATGTTTGTTTTGCCACATACAACACAGTAAAAATTTCATTTAGCATACATTATCCAGCGATACCTGGGGAACCGTCTCGTTGATCAAAGCATCCCCAGTGCCAGGCAAGTGTGCACAACTCAGGAACGTTCCGAAATATATATTACATTACGTTTTAAAAAATACTGGTATTTAAAGAAAATGAGTCTCTTTCTCTCTCTCTCTCTCGCCCCCCCCCCCCCCGCCCAAAATCATTTTCAATGACAGGAATTACAATGTGTTGCCCTCAAATGAAGCTATTTGCTTTAAGTAAAGTATTTTTGTGTCTTCAGATTTTTGATTCCATTTTTTTTTTTTTTTTTTTTTTTGAAATTAAACAATTGAGTTTTACCCAGCTCTTCAACAGAGAGGCGCAAATTCTCCAGTCTGCACCCTCATATTTTCTTTTTCTACAAATTCCAATATTAAAACTTATCTTGAATCCTCTCTACTCCGTGTTATCTATTGGCCTTTTACAAGGAGAATTCTACTCTGTATAACAATTTATATCACCCTCTTTGAATCTTGGAAACTAAAGAAAACAAAATTCATAGCCCGTAACGCAGTTTATCGCAAACATTCAGCTTTTGAAGCAGCTATGAATTCAAAACTTTTGAATCTTGTATACTTTTCATAGCTACAAATACCAGTAAATAAATAAACAAATATAAAATGAGAGATAAATTAATGTTGTTGATTAAAGTTTCAGATAAAATGAAGACCATGTTAAGTAAGGCGTACGTCCATTTTGAAAGCAGATTTCAAGCATTGACGTTTTAAAATAAAACCATACAAAGAATTTTTAATTTTGTGCAAGAAATTGTGCAAATGATAATACCCTACTTAAGTAGTATCATCTACAAATTCCTTCTCTTTTTAATTCTTTCATAAATCTCTTATTATTTAAATGCAATATTAAAATCTTCATATACATATGTTGTAATATAACGTATGGTTCAAAGTATTTTCAAAACTAGAGTTAAAAATACTATTAATTTGTCGACCAAAATTGTTTTACACGTATAATTTTTAAAAAGGGTTTTGATCGGGAATTACTGCAACATTTTTTATGTTCACAACTAGTCAAAATAATGAACAATCGCTAGCGTTTTCGTTTTAAAAAATCTTTTTCCCTTTAGTGGTAAAAAATGTTAGGTTAAAGTATGAAACAAAAAAAAAAAAAAAAAACCCACCTGTGACACTAACGTAAAAACTTCGGAATTCTGAAACGTGTCTGAGAAACCGCTGAGGCGGGCTGCCACAGCGCGCCTGCAAATTGCAAAATATATGATATTACTTGAGTCGAGGACAATAATTGAATCGCTTATTTCGAAAAGGTAACATCTCCGTTTTGAAAAAAGAACAACTCTCAGTATTAAATTTTACGGCATAATTAATCAAAAATCGTTTTCATTTACCAATATTGCATTGCTATTACCTGCTAAAAAAATGGTAACAGGTGAGGGGGGCACCGTAAGGTTTTCCAACTGTTCATAAGCCCTTTTTTATTTCCTGTAAAAAATTTTGTTTTTAACAGTTATTACCTTTCCGAAATGTACGATTCAATTAAACCAATAACTTACTAAAAACCGGGAACAGCGCGAACGCAGTGCCGTCACCCAAAAATTGCGCGATCCAACCAACCGCAATTTGCGGAAGTGGCAGCCCCCTCCTCGATCAGGACATTTCCGTCGCCCGATTACACCCAGTATTAATTTCTGTTGTGCCAAATAGTGGTAGTTAAAATAATCGCTCCTAATATTACAGGCAATTAGCCATCATTTTTGCTCAGGATCCCCAGCAAAGCAGATAATGGAAGCGGCTAACTATTCGCACCCAAAAAATGAATGGCCATCTTTTATTAATTCTCAAATGTTATCAGAGTAAAACCTCTCAATGAGGACACTAAGAGGACTGGAAATTTTGCCGGTAAATAGAGGTATCCCTTCCTCGGAGGTTCATTAATTGATTCATACACGTGTAGTGTATTCATTTAGTTTAACTTACTAACGAACATGTGTTATAATTTCAGTTTAAATACTGAAAAAGTTTCATGCATATAAAATATAAGCTGAAATTTATTAACACTTAAAATTTTTTCATTGAAAAACTAAAATTTTGGAAAAGATGTCATATAGGCAAAGTTTTGCAACTTACATGAAGTTTATTTGAAGTTATCTATTTGATGGGTTTGCTTTAAAGTATGTAATTTGCAACGCAGTATAAATTACGTTTAGTCTACTTTCCCAATCCTTGCATAAAAACTTGTTAGTAGCCGGGTACTGTCTGTAAATGCTGAGCCCACGAGTACTCCATATTACGAAAGAGGGAAAAGCCTCCACAAGTAGCTTTTGGCAAGCACTTTAAAGTACACTTGTTTCTTTGTTCACAATTCTAGGACTCATACCAACTTCCAGAAATTAATTTTTAGAAAGAAAAAAAAACAAACTTCAGCTTTCTGTAAATTTTTCTGATACAGTCGACGCTCGATATAACGACCATCTGCGTCCCACAGAAAAAGGTCTTTATAACGAGTGGTCGCTATAAGGGATGGAGTTTTCCTTTAAAAATATAAATGCATCATGCATATTCAGTATTTCCATTAAAATTGGTGTAGTTTTTAAAAGATTCCAACTAAATTATTTTTGGAATTAAAATTTAAAAAAATATCAGTACAAAATATTATAACAAAATATTAAACAGATTTTAAAGTAGAAAATATAGGGAAAAAAATTACATTCACATTTCTGGTAACAGAACTTCTGAGCTGACATGACACCTGGTAAGGTCGCTGTATTGGATTAGACGATTCTGAAAGGTCGCTATATCGAAAGCAAATTTACATAGAGTTCATAGGGATAAAGTTGGGACTTTTACCACTGGTCGTTATAATGGAATGGTCTTTATAATGTGTGGTCGTTATAAAGAGCGTTGACTGTATATATAACTTGAATTTTGGGAATTTTTCTCTACGAATTCCCCTTAAATAGAGTGTCCTTTATTCAGAGGTAAATACATTGCGGTCCCTAGTCAAAGGGACTGGGACCAGAAAAAGTGTCCCTTAATTAGAGGTGTCCTTTTTTCGGAGGTGTTCCTTAAAGGAGGTGCTACTGTATATATATACATTATATTGTTACACACATGTCTTCGTATGGCTGAAAACAAAATAAATTAATAAAAATAACTTTTTACTTGACACAAAAAAAAAATCAGTTCAAAAGAGATTAAAGTGTAGGACAGGGCTAAAACGCGGTATGTGATATTAAAAAAAAAAAAAAAAAAACACGCATTATTTTTCTTCTTTAATAGGCAAAGTGTTCCTTTCCGCTCTTTCAATTCAAATTAGAAACAATTCCTGCTCTTTGAGAAAGACGGTGGAAACGAGATTCACGCTGAGGTTATTAATCGTCGAGAGGGGGAAATTTCGAGAGAATCTTTCAATCGATCCCTTTCCGATGTTCTGATGATTCCGGTGTTTCCGGGGTCCCCGCTTTGCTTCTTGGAATCCTATCTGCACGACAAACGCTGAAATCCATTCTTTCAGCAGCTGGAGTCAATAGCTTTTATGGAGGAGAATCATTAATTAACTTTAAGGTTAAAGCAAAAAAAAAAGAAAAAAAGAAAAAAGACGCGGAATGTATTGAAAAATCGATAAAAAAAGGAAGAAATAAATTAGAAATAATAACTTGATGGGGGAGGGGGGGGGGAAGGATGACGAAAAACTAATTGAATATCTTAGATATTTCTTGTTTTAGGTAAAATAAATATGTATGGAGAGTAAATTAACCAGAGAGGACTGACTATCCAAAATGCGTTAGTCAAAACTTAAAAAATAAAAAAGATAAGCCTTCCATTTTTACCTGAGTTTAAATAACTGAACTAGATTTTGGTTGACATTTTAGAAGAAGCGTAAGAAGGTTTAAGGCTCCGTTATTAATATTATTATTTTTTTAAATGAGTGTAGAGCCTAAGTATTTTTCTTTTCTTTGCTCAGAAAATTTGAATGCCAACAACAAAATGACACAGCTACTCGTATGATAATGCACATAATCCATGGATGAATCTTATTAAGTTCGTAGAGAGTGGTCATCAACTACTGAGTTGCGAATATACATCAATAATTTGTTGAGAATTCATGAAGAGATTACAATTGTGTGTTGCATTTGTGCTTTTGTATTACAACCATTGTTGATATATTTTTATATGCTGTTATTATTAAACATTATCGTTAGATTATGAAAATCTGTAAATCAAACAATACGTAGAAAATTGTGAACTCTCAGTTTGAAAAAAGATAAAACAGTTACAAAAATTGTTCGAAGACTCAATGCTGTGATGGGAATTGGCTACCAAGAATATGTAATTTTTCTTCGTTGGATGTTTTCTTGGTATTTTCTTAAGAATCAAATACAAATCAACAAAACTCGAGCATTTGAAAATTTTAAAAATAAATGTAGCACAACACTGCTGGAATTTCCCAGAGATGAAGTCAACATGTTGTGTAAAACTTTTTGTAAAGATACTATTGAAACTACACTACAGAAACTCTGAAATTTGTCTATATGATCAATGAAAAATGTCTTTACAATTTGTAGTCCATAGAAGTTCCATATACAGGACCTGATTTCCGCATAAGCCAACAAGGCCTAGGTTTGTGTTGTCTTGGCCTTTGGGGCTCCTAAATCTGGAAACATCCCCCCCCCCCCAAAAAAAAAAAAAATCCCAAACTTATCGTGCCCAAAAGAAATTCTGGTCCTTTTTTGTATCAAAAGTTCTTGTAACGTAACAATGTAAACTCGTAAATGTATCAAAAACTCCAAACTAATTTGCTCTCTATGCTAAAATTTCTGTAACTTTTTTTACATGGTTTCTAGGACCATTTTAAATTTAACAAAGAACCACTTATTTAACAACTGTCAATATGTACCGAGGCACCTCCTACATTGAATTCTCCGTGGGGCCCCGAGTGATGAAAGACGGGCCCTATGTCTATAAGTTAAAGTAGCAGTAAATGTTTACATATTTTCACAGTGGGCTCATACTTTTCTACTTCACTCCTTTACCCTGTTAGCACGTGGCGCAGTGGGCTCATACTGCAAATAGATATTTAAAGTGACTCTTTTAGCAGGAATACATTTTATAGTGCAACATTCTCAGGAATCTGTCATTCATTTATTCGTGTTGCGTATTGTCAATGTGCAGTAGCATCTATTGTGTTTTTGTGTATGTTTTGTTGCGGTGATGATCGTATGTTCATCAAGAAATCAAGTTGTACTTTGCAGCGCGTACACATTGTACTCGCTCCAGGAGCTATTATCAAGAAATTAATTCCCGTTGACAGCAAGAGCACTCTCGTTGTTCCAAGCACCTTTTCAGAAGATGTTTACTTAAGACCGGTGATTCAACTGGTTGTACTTTCATTCTTGATCACTATAACGAGAGACCTTTTCTAAAATAATACCCTCTCTTCTTTGTACTGCTGATATCATCCAACAAGCACTACAGAGTCAACATCTCTCAGCAAGTATGGTTCCTTATATGATAGTTAAGTTCTGCGTCATACACAACTAGCACGAACCCTTGCTGATTTCACTTATGATGTGCTACAGGCATGGAACTCAATCCCATGAAACATGTGGTGTACACAGAATACATTCATATTTATCCGCTTGTGTACAAAGTCGTAGCAATTACAGAGGTCATTACTGTACCACACTATTACATTTGAAATAGATTTTAAGCGTATACTTTAACAAGTGTGACTTTGAAACTTTATAATTAAATTATTAGTTTACCTAAGTTTCATTCCTCTAAACGTTTTTTGTCAGCGTCAGTGCACTCAAGTGCACACTGCTTAAATGCGAACCCTACAATGCATAGTGTAGCCATTTACAAACAATTCTAAAATTTGTATTAAAAATAAGCTGTCATGGTTAAAGGTACAAAATACTATGAGGATAATTTTTATATTAACTTTTATTCAAAAAATTCAGTAAAATGACAATAAAAGGCTAGAATCCGTTTTATTGACAAAAGCCACACTTAGTGATAACAATGAGTGAAAGCGCACTAACCTTAATTCCTGTACATAGTTTGTAGGAAATGAAAATGTTTCTTTATACAACAATTCTATTTGCATTGTGTAATCAATTTTGAGTAACCCAAAATTTTTGCTTTTTTTAAACTTTATTTCACAATTTAGTCCACAAAAATTGATTTGGGATTTATAAAAAAGATTTTTCATTTGACTTATAAAAACTTAAATCTTTTATTTGAGAAAATAAAAAAATTATGAATTGTTGGGCTAAGTCTGAAACGGAATGTGAAACAGCACTTTATCGTTAATTTACTATTGTGAGTTGGTCGCCAAAGAAGTAAAACAGCGATAGGATGATGATGAACGTGAAACAAATGTATACAACTAAAAAAAACCCCAGCTTGGCTTTTTATAAGATACACGAGGCATACATGTATGTTTCGTTTAATATTAACGAAACTAGTTTTCAAGTTTGAAAGAGTATCGATGTTATCTTTGTAGAAAAGCCATCATAAAGGGCATCAATATGGCCCAAGAGCTATTGATTTTGTAAGCCTCAGTCACACTACTAGAAATGCACCTGCAAACCATTCAGAACCCCTCCCCCCCCCCCCCCCCCCCGTCTCTCTCTCTATCTCTATCCAAAGAACTACGTTCCATTTTTTTATACTTCGTCCTTTTCTCGGATTATCCTTGCTTTCGATGCATCGTTCGTACTATTTGCAACATTTTGCGTCACGCGACGATCTTATTTTTAAAAAAAGGTTGCTTTGGGAATTACTGTTGAGCTGCTCTTCCTTCCTTCCAATTTGAATAAAAATGATTTATCAAAGAATATATTGTACGGTACACATGAGTGACTTTTAGAGTATTTTTCAATTTTTTTTCTCACATTACTTTCAAACTTCTTTATTGATATCAGATAAAACTGTGTTCCTTCTTTAGAAACTCAACCACAAGAATATGAAGAAGCTTTTTAAATTATTCCTCCAAATATTCATGTTTTCTTAGACGAGTAATTCATTTATTTAATACTGTAAAAACTACAATATTCATTTTAAAACACCATTTGACCAACACAAATTAATCAGTGTTTGGTGCGATTTTGGCATAAGTAGGGGATGTGGGGTAAAGTGAAATGGCAAAATATTTACTCTGTTTGCAGGGCCACCTATTTAGTACCATTTTTAACTATGTTACATAACATATCGTTGATTCCAATAAAAAATTTTTTACTCGAGACATTAAGCCATATGACAATTAAGGCCGCCACAAGGTTGCCTGCTCACCCAAAGCTGAAGTAAAATTTAAATTATACGTCAGCAATATGTAATGCATTTTTGACAATTTCCAAACTGGTAGTCTTAAATTACAAGCGTTATTTATGCATTTGTTTGCAACCTTTAAACTGGTAGTCACATATATCAAGCGTTCAGTTTTCCGTAATTTAACAAATCTTTCTGTTTAGTCTTTCAGAGTGCTGAAAAATAAGAATTTTATTGAGAAACTATTGTACAGAAACCTAATTATTTCATTTAAAATACACTCAGTTTCCCTTTAGTACTTTTACAGATTTGTTTTACAGTGCATGATTAAAATATGTTTTAAGCAAAAAGAAGATAAAACAATCACAGTAGAACCTTGAAAAATCAGGAACCGGTGTACCGCAGCGATTCCGGATTTTGGAAGTCGACTAAAAAACGATCTTTTAATCAATGTAATAACATGCAAGATGTAATTTTCCACGTGTGAAAATAATCAATCGTCAAATTGGAGAACTAAATAATAAAATTTAAATAACACATCGAAACACTCATGTTGAAATTAAATGTTGTATTTTACAGCCCAATAAATTAAAATATGAGGTACTGGGAGAAACTACATGTGCGTGAGCGTCAAGGTTGCGGTTGGAGGGGGCAGGAAAAAGGCGAATAACACGCGTCTCATTTTAAAGATTAATAATATTGAAATCGAAAAAATGTCCGGTTTTTAAAGATTTCCGGACTTTGGAGGCCTGGATTTTCGAGGTTCAACTGCACCTACAATTTACTAAAGTGTAGGGCTCGACCGATGGCATTTTTTGGCCGATGGGACGATGCCGATTGTTGGCCCATTGTTCCGAGATCGGCCGATGGCCAATCGCCGATTACTCTCCTCTTCCTCGGCCGATGGCCGATGGAAAAAAAAAGTCGCTTTAAACCATTAAAACGTGTAGAATGCTTGTCAAAAATGTCATTTAAATCATTTACTATTTATTTTTATGTTTATAAAAGCATAAATGCATTATTCAAGCACCATAAAACTGTTTGGGGGAAGTTCACATAATAGTTAAAACTGAAAGAATCACTCGCGATTCTAGTAAAGTAATTAAACTATTTGGAGGTTAAAAAAATTAAAAAATGCTATATCCGAGAATTTTCAATTCTTTTTTCTTATCTTTGCAAAAAAAAAAAAAAAATACTCAACAACTATTGAATCGGCTCTCGTCTAATTCCCTTTCCTTCAACATTTTCTCTTTGTAACACCTGCACTGCAAATGCCAAGTGCAGCTGCCTTCATTTTCTTATTTTTGTCATGGAGAGGAATGCAGATATTATGACACAGACTAACAAATAATGTGGGTTTGTATTTTTAACGAAACTGTCCAACCCCCTCCTCTCGGATTTTTTTCATGATCCGCCCCCCCCCCCCCTTTTTAAAAGGAAAGCGGGAGCGATTACATGTTTATTTTTCATTTAAAAAGTTATTTTAAGCTCTTTTTCTGAAATAAAAATAAAATATTAAAAAATTTCGCTCGCAGTATTATCCCTTGTATGGTATATCCCTTGCTCATAACCAAGAAATACTGAATATTGCTTTAAAAACTTAGACGTGAGATTTTTTTGTCACTACAAATGAATGCTGGGTCTTAAGAACTAATCTTATTAGATTTTTTTTTTCTTGTAAGTTGAAAATTACACTGAAATACTTGACATGTTCTTTATATTTTCATGAGCACAATGTAAGGTCACCAAAATAAACCAATATTTTGAGCACCAGCAGTTTTCTGTTGACAAATAATCTTCTGAAAACACGTGATCGTTTATAAAAATTAAGATGTATTTTGTTTAAAAAAATATATTTTTATATACGTTGACAATTTTTGAAATTAACGAAATTGTAGCATTTTTATTAAGGTATTGTTCCACCCTGTATCCCAAACTCGTTTTTAAAGAATCAAATTTTTGAAAATTGCAAGTCGAACTTGGACACATAAAATTTCGATCAATAAACATTTATACTGAAAAATTGATTCATATTTTTTATCAATATGTTCTATGTTGTACGAGAAATATTCTAAACTGAAAGCAGATGCAACGAGATTGTTGTACAATAGCAGAAAAACTGTCAACTGTCTAACACGTGGCATCAAAGAAGCCAAAAAAATGCGACGAAAAAAACGAAGTATAAACGGGCAAAAATTAAAGAAATTATCGTATAAAAAATGTTAAGATGAATTTTGAAAAAAAAATATGCATTGATCAAGTTTTGAAAATAAAGAAATTTTAGCATTTTTATTAAAATGTTATTAAATCCTGTCGCGCGAACTCATATTTTGAGAATTCAATTTTTAAAAATTGCAAGTCGAACTTTGACACATAAAATTTCGATCAATAAATATTTATACTGGAAAGTTTTTCTTATTTTTGACCAATCTTTTCTATGTTGTAAACTAAAAAGGAAATAATGAGAACAACCGCACACTAAAAACAGATGCAACAAGATTGTTGCACAATTGCAGTAAAACTGTAACACGTGGGATCGAAGAAGCAAAAAAAAAAAAAACCGCAAGGAGAAAATGTTTACGCTGGTAAAAATTAAAATTATTATATTTCTTTGATTGAGTTGACTTTTTATTGTGTACAATTTCGGAACAATAAGAAACATGACAAACTAAAAGCAGATGGTATAATATTATTGCACAATGACATCTAATGCACTAAGTCATTATTAAAAGAAAAACGGACAAAAATGAGGCAACTAACCTAGTGCGAAAAACAAATAGCACTCATAAGACGCCTCTATGACTTTTACTTAAACATATTCTATTTCGCTAGCATTATCCTCAAAGAGAACTATTTTAATAATGAAGGTTTTCGGGCCACGATCGCTTAAACTAGTTTTTCTAATTTTTTACCAAATACTTTATAGAATGACATTATTTTTGTGTGTGTTTTTTTTTTTTTTAACTTACGTGCTGCCTGTTATTGTATGGAAATGGAAATTGAGCTATGGAGAAAAAAAGAAAGTGAAAGACAGAATTTTTTTCTGGAAAGTTATCATTGCGAAAAACATCGGCCTTGCATCGGCTTTTAGATGTTTTTTACGGCCGATGGGCGGATGTTTTTCTAAAGTTAACATCTGAGGCCGATGCCGATGGCCTATGGCAACTTTGTTGAACAATCAGCGCCGATGCATCGGCGAGGCCGATGCATCGGTCGAGCCTCACTAAAGTGGTAATTTCATGCGTGACGACGTTTCGATCATTATATTGTGTTGATAAAAAAGTTTTTCTTTCGTTAAACATCTTTTTTGCTGCTGAGTATATTTCTAGCTGTGCAGTAATTTCAACATGTTATCTAAGAATTCCTCAAGTATTTTATTTTTCGTATTATAAATTAAAAAATTGAGATTATCACTTTCTCTTCAAAAGCGGCACTTTTTTCTATTCTTTCGACTTCATTGTCAGCCAATAATGTGCAGTGGCACATTTTTAAGGCGGGGGGGGGGGGGTTATAAATTACAGAAAATAAAATGCTAAAGATTCTAAGAAAAGAATTCTATTTTAAAATAAATTTATTCTGTGTGACTTATACAACAAGTGAATTGTAACACTTCCACACAAGCTGAAATAAAGTAGCCATCTCGAAAGTTTGGTGGTACCACAACATTCAAACTAAATGTTTTTCAACGTGAAATTTCTAAAATTATATTCTTTTATAAAATTAGGCCAATATATTCAAAAATTGTTTTTTTATAAAACAATTTAGGGTAATACTTACGTGGAATTACCCGACAATATCTTAAAACTTTCGTGAGCTTGTACTATTTCAGTACAATTCGTATGGTGATGAATTGTAAAATTAAAAGAAGGTTCCCCTCTACATTTTGATTTGAATACCGTAAAAAATGAAAGGTTTCTGGCGTTGCACAAAAGTATCCCCAGCTACCAGTAGCAAAAATGAACCCAAATTTAACTTCAATCACGAGTTGAATTCTGATTTTCTCCATTAACGCTAGATTTACCAGGCCCTTTTCAACAATTTCTAAACTTTCATTTTACCCCAAGTTGCTACTAGTTATAATAAAACTTTCAGTCACATTAAACTTGTCCTACTTACCGTGTATTAAGAAAATCCAATGCAATTGAAAGTTGCACTATAATTAGTAACAAATTATGCAAAATGGAAGCTTCGAAACAGTCAAAATGACTGGTCTGGTAAATCTAGGATTAAAGTTAACTTTGTTCATATTTCCAGCTGTTTTTCGCGCTAAAATTCGGTCCAAAACAAGAGGAGCAATTCATGAAAACAAGCGGCAGTTCTCGCTCGATAAAGAGGTAGCCGAGTGTAAACCAATGCAATCGATCCATTTCAACAATGACTATGTTTGCCTAGGCACATCCTGGCTAAGAATCAGCCATCCAATAATGTCAGTGGCGGCGAACCTCGAAATCAATTCTTTGCACAGCTAAGTTCGATAGTTACAATAGGGCGAAATTATTAATTAATGTGATCGCAACTCAAAAAGCAAAGCCACAATGAAGATCCTTTCAAAGGTTTATTGAGGAACAGATGACAAAGTATAAGCAACAGGTCTTCATACTCAATGGCTTGGGCTGCAATCTTCACTCTAATTAGAATTTCTATGTTACTGATTTAACAGTCTCACCTAACTGTTTCTGATGATAAAGGAATTGTCTTTTAAGACACAGGATTAAAAATATAGTGACCACTTCAAATTATAAGCCAATTTATTTATTAAAATTAAAAATTTACTATCTTCTCTTAGGAATTACGAAAAATAATGCGACTGGATGACGTGATATTTAAGAAAACGCCCGAAATAACCACAAGAAAACTACTGATATTATTTTGCAAGTAAGCATCTTAAAGTTTTTTTTTAACTGTTCAAAAAATAGCTTGAATCGAATCTTATCATCCAAACAAATTCCTCAATCGAATCAAAGCAATTAACTATGCAAATATTCTTTGTCAAATGTCAGGAAAAATTACTTACAGCAAATCCTTAAGTAAAATTAGGAATTATAAAAGAATACATACATTCCTTCGGAGAACCTGTAACCATTACTCCTCCTATTATTACTACTATTTTAAAATGTTCAAAATTAAACAAAAAATTGATCAAGCCAAAAAATGGAACATGGGACAAAGTAAAACGAATGATCAACGTTAAAGCCCAAATTGTCAAGAAACTTCTTCAGTTAGCTGTTTCAAGGCTACAGAGAATTGAAATAGCTAATGCATCAGTGGAAAAGTGCTTCACGGCAAACTTAAGAGAACGTGTGCGAGTTTAGAACTTTTTTGTTCAATGGTGTGTCTTATTTTTAATACCATATTTTATTTCTGTTAAATCTTAATACATTTCGGTAGGTACTTATGCACACGTAAGAAGTTTTCAGTTAACTGTTTCAATCTTTCAGGTAAGAATAAAACTCCGATATTTCTCTGAGCTTTGTCATCCTGTACTGCCTTCGAAGTACTTCATATTTTTTTATACATTATCAATTAATGTAATCATTCTCCCTTGATATAAGTACTTCTCTCCACCAGACCCCTACCTTTTAGCCGAAGAATTAGGATTGGTAGCACGCAGAGCTGGTGGCTGCCGATCGTCTGCGGTTGTCGTTATCGCGCCGAGGTAGGTTTGCTAGGCATCAGCCCAGCCTTAATATAAATACTGACTCTAAAACGAAATTTTTTTCAAAAAATATTGCTAAATGAACGTTAGAGTTCTCTGAAACTTGGATATTGTAAAAGGGGCTCCGTGAGAGTGCAAAGCTTGGGAAACGCTGCCCTAAATGGCAGACACCACTACGTTACGGTGTATTTAAAATAAACTGCTGACTCTCAAACGAAATTATTTTCAAAAAGTATTAGCACTCTAACGTCAGAAGTTTCTGGAACTGATATTGTCAAAGGGGTTCCATGAGAGTGCCAAGATTGGGAAACGCTATACTAAACCAAAATGGCGGATACCACTATTTTACAGCATATTTAAAATAAAGCACTCGCTCTAAAATTAAATTATTTTCAAAGAGTATTTGTACACTAACGTCAGAATTTTCTGGAACTGATATTGTCAAAAGGGCTCCATGAGAGTGCAAAGATTGGGAAACGCTGTACTAAACCAAAATGGCAGGCACCACTATATTACAGCGTATTTAAAATAAAGAACTGATTCTAAAATAAAATTATTTTCAAAAAGTAATAGCACACTAACGTTAGAATTCTCTGAAACTCGGATATGTTCAAAAGGGCTCCGTGAAAGTGCAAAGATTGGGAAGCACTGCTCTAAACCAAAATGGTGGAAACCACTACGTTACAGCGTATTTAAAAAAAACTGCTGAGTTCCAAACGAAATTATTTTCAAAAAGTATTGGCACACTAGCGTCAGTATTCCCTGGAAATGATATTGTCAAAAGGGCTCCATGAAAGTGCAAAGATTGGGAAACGCTGTACTAAACCAAAAGGGCGGACACCACTACGTTACTTAAAATAAAATACTTTCTCTTCTATTTTTTTTCATATTTACCGGAATTCAGGAATAAAATGTAATCTAAAGTACATTTAATAAATTGCATAAAAGCGCTTCGCTTGTTTAGTGTTAAAAACTGTTCAGTGTTTGGTGGTGTGAAGAAAACAAAAGATCAAGAAGATATTAAAAACAGGAAAATGTACGAAAACAATGACTTAATGAAAAAAACAAGCAGAAAAAATACAAAAATTAGCCAAACTCGAAAATAATGAGAAGGGGTGAAAAAGTAACAGCACCAAAATAGATAAAGCATATTAAAAATAGAAAAAACACGGCTTGTAATAGAAAAAGTGAGGCGTATAAGAGACACTGCTGTGTGCTTTAATAAAAGATTTCCCCTTTAGTCTTTTCTTGTTATTTTATTTTTTAAATTTACTTCTTTTCAAATGGAAAGATCGTTTAAAGAGGAACAAAAGCGGACTCGAGAGGGTATTTTTGTTCTACAGCACTCTTTGTAGAATCTTTATTCTTAAGAATATTCAGGAAACATGAAAGATATTTTTTGAGTTTAAACAGAAGGCTCGAAGCTATAAAGTTACTCTTTATGAAATTGTACTCCTAGTGATTTTTTTTTATGTACGTAAAAATATCACTTACAAAAGCAAACGTTTTTTTTACTGAATAAAAAAACAAACTTTTTTTTTCTTTTAAATTCACGATACATTTTAAAGGTTTTTATGAAGAACAGAAAAACAATTTAACAGTAGAACATGTAACGTAATCATAATTTCAGTAATAGTTATTTTCTTTGGATCCCTTCCACTGCAATATCATAAATAGTAGAAAAATAAAACTAGAGTGGTATATATATATATAAATCACCAGTTATTTTTAAAAAATGTGATTATTTTATTTGATAAAAAAAGGTTCGTTTATCAGTATATGGACATACCTCATGAAGATGAATAATTTAGAGCAATTTAAAAAGCAGTCATCTAAAAAGGCAGGTAAATTTTCTTGTCACATACCGCCCGTTATTGAAATAAATCTGAAGAACAAATTCTAATGTTTAAAATATTGAAATTTCGCAAATTTTAATTCGTATAATGTATAGGCCTTCTGATAATTGGCGGGGAAACGCTATTTACAGTTATGATGCCGCTATTTTTTCCCTCGCTCGCTTGACAAGATGTTTTCTAGCTTCAAAAATAACCACCCGGCGAGCAACCAAATAGTTTTCCACTAATGACATTAGACTCAATTCTATTGACTAACTTTTTTAAATTACTAATTTTGCAACTTTATAGGGGAAGGAAATGGCTAAATTTTGGTTGATTTCAAACCATTTGTGGATGGAGATAGAGTTAATGTCTAGTGTTTAAAATAACTCGAGTTTCCTTTTAACTCATAGCATGAATTTTAACTGCGTGATTCAGTAGGTCAGCGAATAATTAGCGACGGAACATTATTTACAGTAAATTTGCTGCTATTCTTACACTACTCGACGTGTTCAGGTTTCGAAAGTAACCGTTTGGAAATTATTCAAGCAGTTTTTTGTTAATGACCTTAGATTCATTTCTATTGTCAAGCGTTTTTATTACTAAACCTCTTAATTTTTTCGAGAGAAAAAGCAACAAATTTGGTGGACTCCAATTCATTTGAAGGACAAAAAAATTTAACCCTCGTGTTCAGTGTGTTGGTGTGTTCTTGTCTCTTGACCACATGACCGCGCGATGTGAATCCTAATAGCATCTAAAAAGAAGCGTATAATTGGCCGTGAAACGTTATTTACAGTTAAAATGATACCATTTCAATTTCGCTCGCTTAGAAACACGTTGTCGAGCTTAGAAAATGAAACATATTTCATTCTCGTAATGTGCGGTATCCCTGAGATTTTCACTGTCTTCTCACATTCTCACAAGATTCTGATTAACTTCTTCCCTGCTGAAGCATGAAGGAATGCTAAAAAAAAAATTTCAAAATTCCCACATTTTTTGCGCTGCTACAAAAAATATCGGCGAATATAATAAACCAAATAAGTTTTTTCTGTAAATTATCCCCACACTCTAAATGATTTCTAAGTAAAAAAAGCATATTTTCGTGGACAGAAGAAAAAAAAAGGAACATCTAATATTCTCAAAATTGCAAGCCTCTATAATTTTACTAAGAATAATATGTAGTATTGTTTCTTTAAAAATTGGTTTACTCTATTAAAACAGGTGTTCCTTCTAGAAACACAAAAAAATTGGAAGCATGTATGAGTTCTTTTTAAAATGGTACCTAAAGTCGTATTTATGTACTACGCTCCCAAAACCGTAAACTCAGTTTCAACAATAATGTAGAAGAATTTTTTCAGTGTCAAATGTTTTTGACTAAAAAATATCTTTTGTACTTCGATAGAATGATCATGCACAAAAGAAGTGTGAAGTGCTAGTATTTAAAGACATATGGCACATAGAGCAAGGAGTCTTCAATTCGATATTTACTAAGTCGATTTCGACTTGGTTCCCTTAAGTCATTTCAGAGTTATTTATGTGCATTTAAGCAGTTTTTTGTTAGGTGTTTCAGTCTTGTAGGAATGAATAATATATGCCGATATTTTTCTGAATTATTTTCATCATAAAAATAGATTATATTTTGAATTCATTCTCATTTAATACAAGTATTGATTCTAAGAAAAATATTTTAAAGAAATATTAGTGAACGTATGTTAGCATTATCTTATTGAAGTTACTATGAATGTCCGAAATCAGAAAATGTCGAAAATCACCGGTCTGATGGATGGTAAATGTCGAAAATCACCGGTCTGATGGATGGTAAATGTCGACTTTCACCGGTGATTGTCGACACTTTCCGATTTCGGACATTCACAGTCAGTGACATGGACATTGTCAAAAGAGTTCAGAATAGCTGTTGTAGACATTGCAGACTAACGCATGCCACAATCAGATAGTTTTCCTTTAATGGCTCTAGATTGAATTTGTCATTAAATTTATTTAGTGCAAAATCTCTCATTTTACCTGAGGCCTGAAGGAATAAGTTTTAGGAAACATTTTGAGAAGGAGGTGAAATTTATGCTGATGAGTCGGGTTTCCATTTGCCGCACTATTTGCATCTTAGCGATCGCTCATAAATGATGTCCCTTTTTTCAATACATTTGACCCCCTTCCCCTTTTGTCACAAAATGTCACACTTCATCATGCCCCCTACTCTCGTTTGTCACATGTCACGCTATATTACAAAAGCATACGTACTTGCAGTTCAGATACAAAGAAAGCACTGTGTTATAGATCACGTTTCTAATTTTATTTTTGAAGTTTTCATGACTTGTGAGCATAATAGTAATAATGATTACATGTGTCCTTGATTTGTATAAAATGAGGTTAAGGTGTACAACACAAAAGATAATTAGTATAGAGCAATAAAGTATATTAACTGTTCGAATTCTGAAAAAATGACCCACACAATCTTATCTTAAAAGTGTAAATGCCTAAGAAAATTTCCTTTTAAACTTTGAACAAAAAGTAAATTTAAACCTTAATCAGCACCGGTGATAACGATACAAAATGATCAATAAAACTTTAAAATCAAATAATGAAAATAAAAAAAAACTTTAAAAATAAATTAAGTTAGCTGATTTTAAATGTTTTGAATGATTTTAAATGTATAGAAACCGAAATGTGTATTGTCACACTTCTTGTTACACCCTCCTTTCCCCTTGTCCCAAACTGTCACAATTTCTCGAGCCCCGACCTACCCTTGAAGCGTGACATCATTTATGAATGACCCCTTAACTGTAGCATCGATAAAAGTGAGAAAAGTAAGAGGACAATGTTATTTGCAGTTAATAATACTATAGTTTAAAAGGTTACTTCATTTGACGCCAATAGAATATTGTGATTCGGGCTTCCAAAATTCTTCCAATTGCAATCGATTCAATGATTCCAATTGCAATCATAAAGGCGATACTAATCGTTCAGTGAACACATTCACTGGAACTGTAAGAATACATACGGGCGCTTCGGGTTTAATGTTTTGTTGCACGCACATACACACTTATTAAGTTACACTAATTGTACCTCGCAAAGGACAATATCCTCTATTGTTGCATCGTTCTTAAGCATTCGATTTCAGTAAATATTATATGAGAGTGCAGTTTGTTTTCATATAGGACCAGTTATTTCACCATAGAATAATAAGATACACATTGAAACATTTGAAACACTGTCGATATTTTGTTTTTCTATTCTCAAAAAGGTGCAATTTTTCCTTCAGAAGAGTGATTTTACAAATATTTTATATTCTTTTGTATAAATACACTACTGCCTTTGTTCTCCCGAAGTAAATAGAATATTAGCTGCCGTTATTTATTATCGGATAGTGGGAAGCCTACACTAAAAGAGCTTGTTTTTTTTTAATTATAGTTTCACTCTCAATAAGAACAAAAGAGCGGAATAATTAAACTAAACATTTGCTTGCAAGGTAGATACGCGTGTGTACGTATTTGTTTACTTCAGCTGTTTTTAATATTCTTCTGGTTAAGGCGAGTTAGGGTCAGTCAGCTTCTACAATATTTTACTTTTGGCTGATACTTGAAAATCAGTGATCCCGTTGAATCTTTATTAATTTGGTTAGAAAGGACACTGATAGTATTCAAAGACAGAAGTGTTTCTTTTTTCCATTATACATTATTGTTTCACTGCATTCACTGATGTTCGCTTCCCCCCCCCCCCCTCTCTCTGTTGAGCGAGCTTTATTAGAGGTTGTGGTCTCCAGTTTTAGTTAAAATTGCTATTTTCCTTACTATATTATTATTTTTGAATTTTAACATTAATTTTTGTTCAGTTTTCCCAAAACTATTACAGACGCTGCAGCTAGACCTGTCAGAACAGGCACCACTAGTATACACAGTGTTTCAAAGAATTTTAAAGACTATGTTTATAAAATAAAGTAAAAACTAGTAATTATATTTTTTGAAGTATTTTTATTCAAAATAAGCTCCTTTGGCTTCAATACATTTGTTACAGCGGTTTAACAACGATTCGAATGCCTATTCCAACTCACATTGTGGGGCTGCCTCCAGAGCTCGTGTCGAAGCTGTTTGTATAGTGTCAATGTCATCAAAGTAAAAAAAAAACAGTAAACAAATAAACTGAGGTCATGGCAGTGGTTCAGCTGATACTTAAGGAGTTTCACGAATGCTTGACAACACAGATAGCGCCACTGTAAGCTTAGTTCCAGCTGTAGTCTTAAAAAGTTTTTGACACACGGTGTACAAACAGCTTCCAGGCGAGCTTTGGAGGCGGTCCCACAAAGTGAGCTGTTAAACCGCGGTAATAAGTGTATTGAAGCCGAAGGAGCGTATTTTGAATAAAAATACTTTTAAAAATATAATTACCAGTTTTTATTTTATTTTATTTTATTCTATTCTATAAACCTAGTCTTAAAAACTCTTTGAGACACTGCATATCTATACATACTCATACAACAAAACCCCTCCTAACGGACACCCCTCCTACGCGGACGATTTTTGATTCCCCGGCAGCAAAGCATTGAGTCTAATGTATTAAAAAACCTCTCTTCAACGGACGTCCTCAATTATAGACGCGAACACTATTTTGGGAGTGAATAACATTTATAGTACTTTGACTGGGGCTGACAATCTTCTGGGAACAAAAATTTAAAACGAGAATTAAATGATTAAATATCGAGAATTCAAAGTAAACTAATACGAGTAGTTAATATAAACAAATTTAAACAATACTTAACAAACAGTAAATAAAATTTCACGTAAAGAAAGCACAAATAAGCATTAAAATGCAAACATATGTTTCGGGCTTGCTTGGAATCCCCTCTTTCAATGCAATAGTGGAGCTTCTAGATGCAAAAACATAAGTTGCATTGAAAAAGGGATTCCAAGTAATCCCGAAATATATGTCTGCATTTTAATACATATTTGTGCTTTATTTAGTTAAATTTTTTTACTGTTTACCTTTGCACAAAGTTAATTTATTATTTTAATAATTAACAATTTTACTTTTCACTGTGTGTGTACAAATTTTTAGATTCTGCAACAAAAAGAAAAAAAAGTTTTATGATCAAGCTTCTTTTTCTTTTTCAGCTTTTTTTCTATATAATTCCTTATTCGATTTCGGACTACGGATAAATTGTAAAACTTTCGAGAACCGTGGAAAAAAATAAATAAATCGTTTATACCAGCCGTTCCCAAACCGTGATGGTACGCGAAGCCTCTCCAGGTGGTACGCGTGCAAGCAAAAAAATCTATAGATAATCTATTAGTGTTTTATTCTATATAATAAAGTTATATTTGTAGTGGTACACAAAATGGTTTGCAAGAAAAATGGTGGTACGCGAAAAAAAAAAGATTGGGAACCGCTAGTTTATACGAATACCTAAATTCTGTAAAAGTTGTTTCTTCGTTAGTGCAGTGTGAATGCAGGGAAAATAACTTGCGCTTGCTACAGTGTGTACAGAAATGGGTAAATGTTATGCGTTCTTCCCCATAAGGCTCTGCTTTCACCTTTTCTTATATTTCTCAACTGTCACTAACATATAGTTTTGATGAATATTTAAAACTATTATGTTTTTTCTTTATGCCTAAGCGATATTGAAAGCATTTTAATATAATACCACTCATCATACAGGGGAGAAGGGGGCTAGTATGAACAACTTGGATAATTCTGTAATACATTTCGAAATTAATTAATTTTGGGTTAGGGTCGTCTCGCAGTAGTTGCACGAGTTTGCACAATTGTTGCATCTTCATGTTTGATTGGCTTCTGAATTTGGATAAGAAGTTTGTAAGATGATTTATTTTATACAAATTTTTTTAATAAAAAAAAACGTTAACTAAAAGGTTATCTGTATGCATAAGTGCATCTCCCTGCAACTTTATGAAAACGCATGCTTTTATTGTTTGTCTGAAGAGAAAGCTTGCAACTTAGTTGTTAAAACAGCATCACAAAACGAATTCATGTGTTGGAAATTTGCTCTGAAGAAAATATTTCAAGTGACCATGTATTTGACATTCAAACGTCTATCTCGCAATTATTTTCTTCAACACCATCCATAATCGCAACTACTAAATCAATAGAAAAACTGCTACAAAATTTATATAATACAGATAGAAATTAATTCAAGAATATCTAACACATTCATAAACCATGAGACACCAAACTCAAGAATATCTAACACATTCATAAACAATAAATCATGAGACACCAAATTCAAGAATATCTAACACATTCATAAACAATAAATCATGAGACACCAAGGTCGATGGCTAACTGATGGACCAAGAACGGCGGAAAGAGGGAGTAATGGGTGACATTTTAAAGGGGTGGTGTTGTTTAATTTCTCGTATTAATTCCCCGAACGTGGTATTTATTCTAAACTAAATAGTATTTGATAAGGGTCTGACGTTTCACTTATATTTCTTATAAAATGCCATTTTTTTGCAATCCACTATGAAATTTACTAAAACTTTTGAAAATTAATCTTTTTTTTTTTCATTTTTCTTTTTAATGGCCCACATTGATGTGCTCGAAAACAGTTAAATGTAATTCAATTCAGATTTTAAGCATTTTCGATTTATTGAACCTGAAAATAGACATCCCAAATTATACTGTAGCGGTTTAAGAATATAAAGTCATATTGAAAAATATACGAACAATTTCGTGAATTTTTATTAACTTTAAGTATAGTACGATGTACAAACGATTAATTTTAACCATTTTTTAAAATTTTTGCATCTTCTTTCTTCTCATTATTAATCGGCATATTTTCGATTCTCTAGTAATTTGAAAAAGAAAAAAGAAAAAAAAACCACATAAATACAATATTTTGAGAATTTGCTAATTTAAACTTTTTAATTGTTGCGAAAAAATACTAAAGCATCATATTAAAAACCATTAATTCCTATAGTAGATTTACTGATATTTTTCACTCCAATTTCGTGTTCAGTATGGACATTAGTGTAATTAAGCTGGATGGTCAACTGTACATTATTGTTTTAGTGCAAGAACGTATTTTCAAGAGCAACCTTTAATCCTTTGAGAAAAAGGATGGATGAATGTTTTCTTACCTGGGTTGTCGGCTCGACACACTGTAGCAGAAAAAGTGAAAATCACGAACGGCAAATAGAAGAAAGAGCCCAACGTCAACATCTTTCTCAGCCGTCAGATGATCAACAGCTGAGCTGAGGCGTCATCACCAGCTACCGACACACGTCCCATTCTGCATCACAGTTTCGCTATTTAAACATCTTGGGGGCCGACCCACCGAGCATCCTCGGTACAAACAAACACAGTCAGCTGGTAATCATCTGCCATGTTACCATGCTGTCGTGGAACACGTTGTCCACGAAAAAATCATTCGAAAGTATCGATTCAGCTGCCTTTCTCAAATTCGAAGAATAATTCTCAGTAAAAGAACATAACACGCGAACTAATACCAGTAATCGTCAGAAAATATCGTTCCTAATTCGATTCACACGGAAACAATTCCGCCGTCCTTGTCGACAATCGCTGAATCAAAACAAACATTCGAATACCTGGAATGGAACGGGAAATCACCCATACGCCGAAGAACTACTGACTCAGTTCTCTTCCCGGAATTGTTGCACCCATTTTTCGGAATGGATCGAACATTCCAAATGAATTTCTGATCTTCCTTTGAAATTAGTCTTTCCTCTTCTTCTCGAAAAGGTCTTCAACGTTTTGAAAAATATCCTTTCTGTGTGACGTCAATGCGTCCAAGCGGCTTCCCGGAATTAAATGCTACGGAATCGTTTCACATTCCCTGGGGGGTGGAGGCGGCTGCAGTAACAGCGGCGTTCTCCAATCTAAGCGGGTCGGTAGAGCAGTAGCGACAAGTTCAGTCATTGTTCTTTCTAAGTCTTTTACAGCATCTGGAAGTTTCATATTTAATTATATTAAGGATGAATTTTCGGATTTTTGTTTTTTAATTTAGGTTAAATAAATAAATAAAATTTTTTCCTAAATAATGCATTAATAATTTTTGTGAAAATATTTTTAGAAAAGGAAAGTTGTTAAACTGTTTCGCATTCAAAGCTTCTAAAAATAATAAAATAACGCATAATCAATTTGTTGAATTTAAGTTAGCATGAAAAGGGATCGATATTTTATTCAATTTTACTAGAAAAAAAATAAAAATAATAATAATAATAACTTCTTTTCCTTATTTTGCGTGAAATTACGCATTTTACTCAGAAATGCTGAAGTTAGTATTGTTAAAATTTTTAATTACCTTCGTGTATAACCATAGAATTTTAATTATTGCTATTTTTAAGGGTTGCCTTTCATTTATCTCTCAGGATTGTTCCTGCACTGACAGCTTTTCATTTTTATTTACTCAGTGATAAAATGTTTTGTGTGGCGCCATCTGTTGTCTAGGTGAGGATTATTTAAAAAGTATTTGATAGATACCGGGATAATTTTTGAAAACTGAATTTTCTAATCGTTTCCATCAAGTGAAAGTCAAAGGAGGTTGGCTAGCCCAATCGCCCTTTCTTAGAACTAGTTCCACATTTTTCCTTTGAAGAAGAGGATAGAGCATATACACGAAAAAAAACATTTAAAAACACGTCACGCTTTGACGAAACTAAAAAGTTATTTACCATTCTATAAAAAATAAAACTGGTGTCCCACCCTTGATTATGCGCTTAGCATTAGTATGTAGTTCGTACAAATTTTATTTGTGACCTAAAAGGCACTAAAAATAAAAACTGTTTTGTTTTTTTTTTTTTTTTTTTGAAAGATATTCATTTTGAAGCTTAAAAGTGCTTCCAAAATTTTTGGTTTTAACTTGCGTTTATGATTTATTTAAAACAGATTTAAAGGACACAAGAAAAAATTTTCCATACTAATGCTTTTATAATAACGGATTTAAATTTGATTTTATTTTACAGGACAAAGAAGACGAATGTTCAAAAATCAGTCTAAAAAGCAAACAAGTAAAACATATAGGTATCTAATAAAATAATTTTTGGAAAAAAATAAAACCTACTTCAAAGTATAAATTGCGCTAAAAAGGGAAAAAAATAAAAATAAATTAATTCTTTAAACTAGCGGTTCCCAAACTGTGTTACGCGTACAACTGGTGGTACGCGAAGCCTCTCCAGATCGTACGCGTGCAGGCAAAACTAATCTATCTATAATCTATTAGTGTTCTATTCTATATAATAAATTTATATTAGCAGTGGTACGCAAAATGGTTTGCAAGAAAAATGGTAGTACGCGAAAAGATTGGGAACCGCTGCTTTAAACCACATCGAAATGACTTTGAAACATAATTTTTGAAGTCGATGCAAAATTAAGATGGATTTTGATTCATGATTACTTTTGTTACCATGAATCAATTGCAAATATAAATGGCCTAGAGTTTGCAACAGTTTCAATGCAAAATAACGCATGGTGTAATGATAGTTAGACTCATAATTTTGCATCGACCTCAAAAATTATGTTTAAAAGTCGTATCGATGTTGTTTAAAGAATTACTTTATTTTTCACTTTTTAGAGCAATTTATAATTTGAAGTCGATTCTATTTTTTTCCAAAAATTATTTTATTTGATTCTTTTTAGTTAGTGTAAGTACATTTTTATATAAATACTCTATTTTGAAAAATCCATATCAAAGGGTAAACCTTCTTTGAGGGAATGGAACTAAAAACTAACCGTTTGTATGATGAATTTCGTTTTGAAATCGATTTTAAAAGGTCACTAGAGCAAACAAACTGATTGGATTTAATTTTTTCTTCGAAGAAGCCTTCAGTCAAATTATTGTTATAATTGCTTTTAATATTACAGCTTAATGGCAACAAACTCTTTTTTAAAAATGAGTTTCCTGTTTATTAACAATCCTCCCAATAAAGAAAAATCAATCCAAGCCTTTCCAATGAAAATAAAAAAAAATACTTATTTTTCACCCATAACGTATTTTCTAAAAAAACAAATGTAGTCAAATTAATATGCGATATTTGAGTTAGACGACCTTTTATCCAAAAAAGGAAAAAATCATCAAAATTGGTTCATTTAGTAAAAAGTTATGGATAAAAAAACCAAAAAATGACCACATTTCTGCTTATAACTTTTTTTTTAATTATTGAATATGGCCAAACAAAGATACGGGACCTACGGGAAACCACCCTCTATCGATTAAAAAAAATCAAGAAAATCGGTTCATCCGGCGAGAAGCGAGAAGTTATGAGTGGACAAACAAACAAGCAAAAAAAACGACATACATACATACAGTATGAATGTATAACCTCTTTCCTTCGTGAAGCCGGTTAAAAAGAGGCATGTCTAACCTGTACTCGTTTGTACGAAATGGTTTTTAAAGTCTTAGCTGTTTTATTTTCAAAGAGTTTGACTTTCAAGTTTCCAATACATAAGCATGTTCTCTCCATCAATGCATTATAGAACGTAAAACATATTTTAAATGTTTATTATTTACCGAATTGAGCGGGGGGGGGGGGGGGGGGTTACTTTGAAGTGTTTAATCATTCTTTCACTGAAACATGAATTTGTCAGACAACTTTTGCTATTGGCAGGCTCGCATATAGGTAATCTGTGCCCCTTATGCTCCACGAAATTAGATCAGAGGTCATCAAATGACAGATCGCGTGGAAACAAAATATTTCTTGGTAAAGCAGATAAAAATTCGACTGATAGAAATTCGAGGTTCGGAGGCATTTTTTTTTTAATAACAACTATAAAATATTTACTACTCAGAATTTTTTAGACGAACAGTCGCTTTACTGTTGTTAAAGAAAAAGTAAAACCTTAAAGGTTAAAAAGGAAAAACTGTTATTAATATTAATTTTTATTCGTCATTTCTTTTACAAAAAAAAAGTAGAATCATTTTACCAGGGAATTGAAGCAACAAGTGTTTTGAATTTCTCTGCTCTGACTTCTAAATACCTTCTCCAATGCTGCTCCTTCCCCGCTCCGAACTCCGACTAGCTACAATAAGAAGATTCTGTTTATCAGCTTTATTTATTTAATTTAATAGTTTTATTTATGTTGGTATATCTGCTATTATATCTGTGATAAACAATTTATGTATATCATGAAAATGCATTTCAATAATTCACATAAAAGTGCGTTTTAAATACAAAGAAGGCAACTAAACTATTCACAAGTTTACAGAAATAATAACAAAAACAGCGAAAAAAATACGTAGAATGATAAAGTAACGTTGATTTATAACGTCTACAGAAATCAATGATGATAATAATAATAATTTTTATAAAGTGTGTGTGTTTTTTTTTTCACCTCCATCGTTTAGTCTTTAAAAATAAAATTGCAGACGAAAATTCCTCTGTCATTATTTGTCCTTATTCTTTCAAAACTTATTTTAGTGCGGTAAAATCGTTCATTTAATGTTTTATAATTCTAATGTTAAAAAATATCGGAGCAGTAGATTCCGACAAATCTACGTATTCCGGCTCCGCTCCTGCAAAAACTCGTTGCTCCACACGTTACAGATCCCTACACTCTACTTTTGTATTTCTTTTTCTCCCTGAGTGTCTCTCTTTTTGCGGCAATTTTGTTTCCTAATCAATCATTCATTATATCGTAGGGTTGCAAGTGAAACACACTAAGTCAAAATTACCTTTTTTTTTAATTTTCAGCTTCTCTTGGCCACAAAACTGAGATGTTTTTACTCGTGAAACCCTCTAACAGCCGTATTCACCAACCGATCCGAACCTCCTCAAACACTCAAACCACCGATTTGAGCCTTCTGATTGGTTGAGGAAGCCTTTGATCTGAAGTTCGAAGGTTCAAATCGGCTGGTGAATAAGGTCGTTAGTCATACCTAAGACCACTAAATCTATAATATCGCTGATCTAGTTCACTACTGGGAGACTTTTTTTAAAAAATCTCTAATTAAGTGTCTCATTTTGTAACTAAGTGACTTAAAACTACTGTGAGATTAGTATGATGCTCAAACTTTATTTTCCTTGGTACATTTTCTGAATTGAATAAATGTTTCAATGCGTTTTTCGGCAAAACAGCAGCTTTATCATGTCTAATTATTGAATCAGGGCAGCGATTTGACTTAGTGGGTTTTACCCATAGAAGTATCTTAGTTACGTCGCCAAAAAAAGCTGAAAGTCGGAAAATCGATAATGTTGGCGAGGTGTGTTTCACTTTGTAACCCCACCAAGCCCATTATTTCAAAATTTTTCAGGGGGGTTGGGTATATATTCAAAGCATATTATAAGCAGAAAAAACAACAAAATACATGCACACGTATAAAGACATTGTGTTTCTAGATCTCAAGTAGGATGCAATTGCTACTTCCTGACCCCCTACATGACGGGCCTGTACCCCAAGGTATGTTTTCAAGAACTCTGCTGGAAATATTCGAATAAAATCAAAAGATAAATGCTTTTAACGAATTACAAAATCATAAACCCCTTCCGTCTCCATCGATAAGGGATTTTGTAGCAGAAACGGAACTAATTCTGGACTCATCCTGACCTTCTGTTGCAACAAGTAACAAGAGCGCGTGCTAAAGCTGTCACAAAGCGCATCCTTTCCGAGCGATAACTGGCGAGCCCCAGTGTGCTGAAAGTGAACTGGAACAAAACATTTACCCACTATCACGGCAGTGGTCAGTGAAGTGATAAACTGTCCGGTGAACGTTTCATAAACAGATGACCCATCAAGCGATCCCAGCAGTCGATGTTTTTTCCCCTTTCGGATTCAACTCCTTGCCAGACCCAAACAAGTAAGCTAATTTTATTTATAAAAAACATGATGCTGGCTTAAACTGCTGCCATTTCAAATTCTTAATGTACCATACGGACAAGCAATGAGAACTTACATTAAGTTCAATATCTTGTTCTCCAGAACGACTCAAAGATAAATCAAACTGTGCCTTTGCATACTTTTGTCGCTATTAAGTTTTTCAGAGCTACTATAGGATAAGAATAAAAAACTCATTTGCTAAGGAGGCAATTAGCAGCATTTAAATTCTTAGAAGTATTTTAATGAATGGGGAAAAGAGGATGATTAAATAAGTATAAAATTAGCTGTTCATTTTTTTTCCTTTATAAAAACATGCACATTCAAAATAGCTGAGACACACAAGCATTCAATATTTTTTAGATTTTATTTTTTAAAATATATTTTTAAATATCTCACCCCCCCCCCCCCCCCACCCATTACATTTTTTTCAATCAGAATTTCTTTATGGTTGAAAAACGTGTTAAACTAGGCATAGAACGCCATTCTAAAATAAAAAAATACATCATATATACCATACAAATAGTTTGTTTAAAATGGGGAGAACTAAGTAATCTCAAAAATGTTAAAAAGTGAACATAATAAACAAAGGATTCGAATAAAAGTTTTCCCCCTACTGATATTTGTATGTTTTCGCTTCCTCAGTGGCTACATGTATTTATGCGTATCTAACAGTTGTAAAATACTTACTAATACGAAACTTGAAAAACAAAAAACTTATTTCTCTACAAAATTCATTTGCTTACCGGCTAATCATTTAGAAACTCGTATATTCATTGCATGAAGGCCTCCAACTCCTAACCGACTACTTCTTCAGGAGAAGCATAAAAAAAAAAAAAAAAAAAAAAAATTAACCATAATATTAAAACCTCATTTTCTTTTTAACTCACATCTATCGGAGATTAAATAACGTTTTGTATTGTTTCTATTTTATGTGAGTATTATTGTTTTTAATATATGTGCAATTTCGTGCAATGATTATGAAATTAGCCCAATTAATTAAAGCTATTATCTGCAATAACTTAGGAAGTGATGCAAATAACGGCGTGCCATTAGTTCACGAATAAGAACTCAGTAAAACACCCTGAATTATGAATTTACTGCCACTTTGACTTTTTTTTTTTTGGAGCTATGGCCTTGTTGCACTGCAGTTGCGAGCTGATTTTCAAATTTATAACCTAATTCGAGAATTGTCTGTCAAAGAATCGTATCATCAAAAGCGGTCAGTTACAGTTGAACTGAGGTTTTTACACATAGTATGCATAGATACAGCAAAAAATATCCGGCGACCGGAGCTAGCAAACTATCGAAATTACATTTATCATAAAAGCGGCTTTTTACTATCAAATAGCAATATTTATATTGATTTCTGAAACCGTCACTTTTTGCAGATATGAGTGATTGACATATTAACCATCGATTTCCAAGAAGAACTTTCTCAGAAGGGAACGAATTATCTTATTTAATTTGAGAACAGGACCAGAATGTCGCTTACAAAAAAATAGTGTTTTATAGCGCCGAATCTGTTACCATTTATTTTGAATTTAAATACGTTTAAATTGTAAAAGGTTTTCGAGGATAGATATAAATGTTCATAAATATGAGCAACTTAAATAACTTGCTTACTGATAGGGAATCACAGTTCTTGTCAACAATAATGGTCGAAAAACCGACTTCATTCTTAGTCAAGTTGGGTAATATATTGTGAGTTTGAGCACCGATATTACAATTTTTTTCAACTTGCGCTTAATTGAATTGAATAATATTAAATTGAATTGAATAATATTAAATTGAATTCTCCTTTAAGCGCATTTTCGTTAAGTTTTATTTCCTTGAGATTTTGATTAAGATGTACATATACTTAGCATAGTGGAATATGCAATGTATTTCAAGTTAAATAAGTCATAAAGTTGTAATAATAATTTAACTTTGTGCAAGTAAACTGTAAACATCCAAAAACATCCAAATGAAGCCTTAATTTGGATGTTTTGCATCTAGAAGCTCCCTGTCGCATTGAAAAGGGGATTCCAAGCAATCCCGAAACATATGTCTGCATTTTAATGCTTATTTGTGCTTTCTTAACGTGAAATTATTTTTTATTGAAGCCATAAAGTTGATTTTTTTTTCACCACCAGGAGTTGATTTCGAATAAGAAAATTTGGAGTCTTTAATTAACTTGTCAATTTTTTCATAAATGTGTAAAAACAATTCTTCTGGGTTAGGACTACTTCGTAAATAATTTTACAAATTTCTAGTTAAAATACCCTTTTTAGCCTGATTTTCCGTAAAAGTGAAAAAAAATAATTAACCATGAAAGAAGATAAAAGAAAATCATTTCTTCTATCAATAACAACGATAGTGCGCCGGAAATGCGAAGCGTCCTAAAGTACAAGCGTCTTGACCACAGAGCAAACTAAGCTATCCCATATGATTAGAAAATCTAGCAGGGAGGGAGCTTCTTTTCGTTTGTCGCCACTCTCGTTAGTTTCGAAAGAGGCTTACCTGAATTGTTTTGCCAATTATTAAAATAATGAATAGTTAAGACAATTTACTTTTTTGAATTATATACATGTGAATCTTAAATATAACTGGTAGTAAAAAAAAAAGTAAAATTTGCATGCTAAAATTGATTTACTATACATTAAAATATCCAACCCTTTCTTGTTTCTTCCTCTCTTTTTTTAAGTAGAGAGGAACAGTTCTTTAAAAACTCCAAACGGTAACTATACACTGGAAAATCGGTTTTGTGGCCTTGTCTAAACAGAAGAGCAAAGTAATTACACGGATATATTATATAATAATGGATATATTTCAATCAGAATCCCAGTATTAAAAAAATTTTAAATGAATACTTATCTGATGATATTTTTCAAAACTATAGTTTCGTTTACAAAATAATCAATTCATCTTTGAAGTATTATAACTTAGCATAACTGTTTTGCATAAAGATTGTTCACGTGTATCAAATTTCGTATAAATAAAAAATGATTATTTTTTCGAGGTTCATTAAAGCAGTACTATAACAACCGTTGGGCCACGACGCCTCCTTCATGCCAAGGTAGGTTTCTCCAGCTAATCCACCACTGTGTCCAGCTATTTAAGTGAACGTTAAGTGTGACGGCAAATCCAAACAAAGGTTTATTTTAAAAATTAAATAAGCCTTTAATTTTCAGTAATGTTTGCATCAATTTAGAGCTTGATAATTTATCTGTTTTGGTTGATGCAGTTGGGAGAACGCTATAGCGATTTTTTTATGCCCTTATCATAGTTCACCGTCACAACGTTGAGAAGTTGAACCTCACATTTCATCTTGTCGTGACTATAGGATAGGGAGCCTTCGCGAAGTTGAAGGACTACTACGATTTATTGATTACTTTTAGTACCGCCAGCTGCAAACCATCTACGTTACCGGCACACGTTTGTTACATTCTTGCATAAATTTCTTTTAATTGACGATGAACTTCAATTGTTTTAGCCCCATTTGGTGTTCAAAAACTGCATAACTACGCACATTTTGCATTTGGAATTAGGTCATTCAGCAGCTCTCTTTAAAATGCAATCTACTTAATTAATCGGCTTGCAAGAATGTACATGAGGATAGCTGAAAATACATTCAAATGAAATTTGTAGATCAATTTATATATAATTCCAAAACTCAAGAAAGTTTTTTACATAACATCTCCTAGCTTTTTTTTCTTTGAGTAGTATCAACAATAGAAGCGAAACTATCCTTAAATTTGTGCAGCAACATTGAATACTTTAAATTTTCATTGACATACAATCACTTAGAACATTGATAAAGGCTTTAAACAATTATATTTGTTATTAATGATGTTGACAACTGACTTTAAGTTATAAGTGAATCATTTGAGTGTCGCATAAATCTTGATATAAAATTGGAAAACGCCGTTTAATTCTTCACTTAAACAATGTGTTTGTTTTCCATGTTTTCTGTCGTGATTTACAATTCTTTACTATTGAAGCCGATGCATTTTTAATACAGTGAAACCCCGATTTTACGTTTCTCAAGGGACTGGGCAAAAAAAAAAACGAAAAATACGGGAAAAACGTAAAATGCGGGAAATACATAGAATGCAAAAATTAAATAGAAAAAAACTAAAGGTAGTAAAGATGAGTCTTTCATAAGGTATAATATCTATATTTTACGAAAAGAACATTATTATACATACCATTTTAAGATAATTTTAACACATTTAGATGCGATTCCTGGCGTTTAGGCTGAAAATAATCCGTAGTAGTGGATTGTTTTTTAGTCATTGAGTTCAAAGTGAATGCAGCATCTTCTAAGATTGAAATACGTTGCAAGTTTTTTCCCTGGTCTTTATAAGAAAGAAAATAGTCTTTCACTATTTGTAAGCTCTTCATTGCAATAATGAAAGAAGGGAAGGGCTGTGCTTCCGGTTCTTTTTGTTGATCTTCATCAGCTGACGAAAAGTACAGACGGAAAAATATTGCTTATTTTAGAACATTTTTTTTTTTCACTTTCCAGGGAAAACGTAAAATGCGGGAAATTTCATATATAACAAACTTACAATTCGGGGTAAATTAACATTATTAGTATACGGAAAAACTGGGACCTGATGAAAAAAACGTAAAATGCGGGAAAAACGTAGATTCGGGGGACGTAAAATCGGGGTTTCACTGTATTGAAAATATTCCTCCGATTTTTCGTTTTTAGCCTACTTTCCCGTAAAAGTAAAAAAATAATAATAATAAAGCATGAAAGAAGGCTCAATGTATCGTAAAAATACCGTTAAAAACAGAGAAAAGTCAAAAAAAGGGAAGTAGTTAAACAAAGATTGAAAAATAAAAACAATGAAAGTAGGGTTTTGAGATGGGGAAAATGTGTGTCTGTCGGTCTGTCTGTCCCCCACTAATAACTTTTGAACGAATTGTCCGATTCGAAAGATTTTTTTGCATTCGAAAGATCTCGGCGGGAACATCTCATTTACATATTTTACTTTTTGATGTGAATAATTTTTCGCTCAATTTTGAACAGTTGAAAAAATCTTAACATTAGCGCCTATAGGCAAATTATGTAAACTCTGGGCGTAAGATCCAAGTTCCTATGAACAAGCTTATGAGAAGATGATCTCGGTTAGAAATGGTTTTTGATTTGAACAATTTTTGTTCAATTTTGAACAGTTCAAAAAAATTAGCATAGCGCCTAGGGAGAAATTTCCATCCTTTATAAATCATGAGCTAACAGACCGAATTGTAATCAATTTGCTTGGAACAAATTTTATCGTAAAGGTGTTATGACGTAGAACATGTACAGATACGAAATTTAACCAGAACTAAATGAGCCTATTTTCTAATGAAATTTTTTGAATGTCAAAGTGGCGTTAAACGCCACGTACGCGGAACGTTTGTCGATAATTTTCTCAATGCAATTCTCTGCTTCACTGGTACAAAACGTGCTTAGAGTTAGTAGAGATAAGGGGCAAAAGACATCTGCTGGTAATAATTTAATTTCGGCAAAATGGAATAAAATGGAATTAAAAAAGAACAAAATTGAATTTCAAACAAGAAGTTCCGTCTAGAACTGTTCGTGCCTACTTTCCCGTATGCACTCCCAACTTCAAATTTATAATCTAGCTATCTCTCTCTCTCTTTCTCATTTAGCTTTAGTTCTTAATTACTTCAAATATACCTTTTTCAACGGTTAATACATATTCATTTACTAAGTCATTCTTTCAGTTATTCATTCAGTTATTTATTCAGATATTCATTCATTCATTCATTTACTCATTCATGTATTTATTCACTCATTTATTTTTCATTCATTCATTCATTTATTCACTCATTTATTCATTCATTTTTTCGCAGATTCTTTTTATGATTCATTCATTGAAAAGTATCCTTAAAAATCATAATCAAAAAACTTCATAGGAAAATAGGCTCGTTTAGTTCTATTTAAACTTCGTATATGTATACGTTCTACGTTACAATATCTTTCCGATAAAGTTTGTTCCAAGCAAATCCGTCTGTTAGATCAGGATTTATATAGGATTGAAATTTCCCCTAGGCGCTAATGTTACATTTTTTTTTTTTTTTTTTGAACTGTTCAAAAATGAACAAAAATTGTTCAAATCAAAAAATATTTCACACCGAGAGCTTCTTCCAATAAGTTTGTTCATAGAAGCTTGGATCGTACGTTCAGAATTTACATTAATTTTCCCGTAGCCGCTAATGTTAAGATTTTTTGAACTGTTCAAAATTGAACGAAAAATTACTCAAAGCAAAAAGTAATATATGGAAATGAGATGTCCTCGCCGAGATCTTTCGAATGCAAAAACATATCTTTCGAATCGGAAAATTCGTTCAAAAGTTGTTGGGGAGGGGGGGTGGACAGACCGACAGACACACAATTTTCCTCATCACAAAACCCTACTTTGAAATTTTTTATTACTTAAGTCTTTATTTAATTACTTCACTTATTTTTAACTTTTCTTTATTTATAACGATATTTTTACGATACGTTAAGCCTTCTTTCATGCTTTATTATTTTTTTCTTTACTTTTATGGGAAAGTAAGCTAAAAAGAAGCTCCGAAGTGCACATCCGCAGGGTGCAAAGAATATCTGTGCCGAATTTGGTAGCTTTAGGTTCAATGGTCTGTTCTGTCGACTGCCACTGTATTTGCCCCGATGTCCACTATAGAGGAGTTGTACTGAATATATATTGCATATTTTTTTATTTGAGATGAAATGATGGTTCTATAACTCTACCACCAGTCTCATTCATCATAACACAGGATCGCAGGATATAGTGAAGGTTGCTCCAGATAATGTGGGAGAGATTCTGAAACCAACGGAGTGAGAAAAGAAATATGCGACGTTTAAAACAAAAGAATTTCCAATGTTTTGGTGTATTGTGATTGAAGAGGAAGCATCATTTGATTTTCCTGAAAAATACTATTTTCGTTAAACTTATCATTTTTAACATGTTTATTAGAAAAACTCAATCCCTCATTTCAAAAAAAATAAATAAATAATAATTTAATATAAATATTGATGCTAAAAATTTTAGAAGCAAGAAATATTGGTACATGGGGGGGGGGGGGGGGGGTCAGGGCTTCCTGGAACTTAGACCTTGTCAAAAGGGTTCCGTAAGAGTTGAAAGAGTTGGGAAACGCTGACTTAGGGTATCGTTAACTATTCTACCTTCCTAGAATTATTTCCGTTAGTCTACTCGTTAGCATTGTATTTACATCAATGCTAGCAGTATATCGTTCTTTTTATTTATTTATTTATTTATTTTTTATTGTCTTGTGCATCATTTGATAATTCGGTTCTTTTATTTAACACGGGGTTGAAATCGGAACAATGTGCATGCTGATGCAACTTCCTTGTACGGCTGTTTCACGATCATTGAGTTTTATTTTAATTATTGAAACTGACCTTCTAAAAATTCCTGTGTTAAATGACACATAAAGGCTTTCGAGACTTGCGGACGTAAAATTAAGTGATACTGATGCCTATGTAAATTAATACGATTGTCTTTGTGTGTGATGCAAATATATTTTTACGAACATATACGAAGAACCACTGCGGAATAACTAACGAATGGTAGTGGAATGCCGATGCAGTTACCGTAACATGACCCTAACTCTAATTAGATTTTGCAACTAATGACTTTCCACAGCAAAATCGGACGTAAACAATGAACACATTATATTTGAAAACCGCGAAAAGAAAAAAGAACAATAAAAACTGCGTTATCCAACCTGTAGGTAGTTCCTCATGGAGTGGTTTTTGGACGGATTTCCAGAGTACATCAAAAAAAAAAAAAAAAAAAACGGTGTGCAGATTGACCTAACAATGTATCAACTGATGAGAGCGAGTGACCGCGATTGAAATACTGACCTAGAATTTGCGGGATTTTTTTCGATCGTATTAATCCTCTCTTCCTTTTAGTTGCTAAATTGAGAATGAAGCTTCAAAATAGATTTTTATATGTTTTTCTACAACTTAAAACTGACATTTTTTGCCACATATCTAATTTGTTTAAAATGTTTGGGATCCCATTTTGGAACACTCGTGATCAAAGTTTCCAAAGTCTGTATGTTTAGAGCCTAGGGCACATCATTTTCATTAACATTTCAAGTGACTTTTGGAATGCTGTGATGTAGTGGCCGGGGATCGTTCTGGAACAGCTGGTTTACTGTCAACTCAGCTCCAGAGTCGGAGGGTTGTTCAAAAATAGTGGCCCAGCCATAACGGTGGTGTCCCGTTTCAGTCGTTCCCGATTGAGTCGATAGACGAATTTTGTCCCAATTGAGTTGGTGGGGGAGTTAGAGACTACTTTGTATTCCTGTTTGAGTCGATAGTTCTGACTTGGCATTTTTTTTCGGAAAAAATCCGACAACGAATAAGTACCACAAATTACTACCAGCAACAGACTTTGTGCTGATTTTGACGTGAGATTTTTACTTTCATACTTAAATCCTAATGCGAAATATATATACGGTTATAAAAATCAGTACCAGTCATGTTGGGACCATAGTCCTCCAACTGGTATGCTCAAGGCCGTATCAAGAGGGGGGCCCGGGCCCGTGACTCCCCCCCCCCCCGAAATCCCGAAATTTTTCGTAATGTAGCATATATTCCTCCCTGAAACTTTCCTCAACATAAATGTTTCTAGTCAGCCCCCCCCCCCCCCCCGAAAAAAAATTCTGGCTACGGCCTTGGGTATTATTCAAGCATAACATACCAAGGAGGGTCAGGTTCACTCAGCAAGGAATAGTAAGCGGGCTAGTAAATTATTATTAATGTTTTTGGCAAATATGTTCGATTTTATACTCTTATAACCCTCTCAAAATTTAGAAAGACTGGCATTAAAATAAAAAAAAACTTGTCCAATGTATACCTTAAATCAAGCGAGATTGAAAAATGTGGGTAAATTATTATAAGAAACATACGAAACTGAAAATTTCACTGCAGGGGAAGGAAATTGCAATAAAATATTAATTCTAATACTTGTTTATTTATTAACCCCCCTTGTCGAAAACATATTTAAAATTAACTCTTTTGAATCGAAGGTTTTAATATTGTAAATTTTTAATTTGGAAAGATCCCTTCATGTTTCTATTGCTCTTCCTTGACCCCACACATCGAAATAAATTCCCATGAATTCCCTTGAATTTAGAAGTCCACTAAAAAGCTGAAAAAGGGTAACCATTGGTTATTCTTCTGAATTAAATACCTTCGCAACTTATTTTTTAGTTATCAGTCTGTCGTTGAAAAATACTATTGCAATTTAAAATAAGAAGAAAGCTCGAAATTTTTTAAAACTATTTACAGACGAATTTTGTCCCAATTGAGTCGGTGGGGGAGTTTGTATTCCTGTTTGAGTCGGTGGTTCTGACTTGGCGCAATTTGTACTACTTTTCTCCACCAGATCCCTACCTGTTAGCCGAAGCCTTAAGATTTCTTGGGCACGGGGCGAGGTAGTGGGGTCCACGGATTTTACATGCACGTATCCCCAAGTGTACATGGCGTGTCTTCAGCGGGTATCGAACTGTCGACCTTGCAGATGGAAGTCCGACGCTCCAACCACTAGGCCTGCACTGTTAGAAATTTCAACATGAAATTACGGTTAAATGACCGGCAGCAGTCTGTCCATCTAATTCACCGTTAAATTTACGGATTGGAACATTTTTCTATCTTTACGGGACCTAACCATTTCCAATCAGCTTGGTTAAAAAGCCGTAAATCCAAAAGTTTACGGTTTTACAACCATTTAAAAATGGTTTCAAAACAAAAATTTCATCGTTTTTGAACCATTTCGAGGCGTAGAATCTTCGAGGCGTAGAAACGGTAATCGCAGCCTGCAGGAATCGAACCCGGTTGTTTGCCATACCGACGTTGCTCGCTAACCACTCGGCCATCGGCACCACACAAAGCGGTAGCTTATTTGTCAATAAATCTTTCTTTTCAACAGGAAAACTGCATTAAAATTGAGATTTCAGTTTTTGGTTGGATCCAAAGTCATTTTTAGTCTAAATTCACTGTATACAGACGAAAATCATTTTATTTGCTGTAAAAATTAAAATTCAAACAAGCTTCAGCAGCTGAAATTATGGGTTCGTTCATTCGCAAACAGTTCGGAAATCCGATGGCTCCAATTTTTGATTTACGTGTGTATGTGTTTCTATTTAGTATCCACTGCTTAAGCCACTTTTTTTTATCTTCTTTTTTTATATACACATGCAGATTTTAACTGCTAAATCTTTATTCATATTTTAACAACAACGTACGACCGGTAAGGTTTCGCAACCAAGATGGACGGCCGATTCGTATTGAGCGCTTGAAAATTACGGTTAGTTAAACGTTTTTTAGGATAAACAGAGAATAAACGATTTTTTTCGCAATCAGCGATTTGAGTACCATCTTTTTAATGGTTATTCAGCTGTTGTAGTTAAATATGGTAAAATAACAATCAAATAAATAGTTATTTTACTATTTTGTTACGGAAATTTTTAACAGTGTGCAGTTTGTACTACTGGCGAAACTAGAGGGTAAAAATCATATTTAAGAATCGCCTTCACAGGAATAGTTGTTCCTCGTTGCATTCTGCCTCACTTTTTGGGTGTCAACCTTAAGAGATCTAACTAAGAGTAATAATGCTTAGAAATATCTCTGTGGTGTCAAGACACAAGCACTACATAACCGAAGTCATTAAGCAAGCTTCATCTCATATAGAAGTAAATCATATGTGCACCTGTAACAAACTTAATACTTTTAACTAATGCGAAATATATATACGGGTATGTAAATCAGTACCAGTCATGTTGGGAACCATAACCCTCCAACTGGTATGCTTCAAGCATAAGGTGATGTCCCATTTCAGTCGTTCCCGATTGAGTCGGTAAAGGAATTTTGTCCCTATTCAGTCGGTGGTTGAGTTAGAGATAGCATTGTATTCCCACTTGAGTCGGTGGTTCTAATTTGGCGCAGTTTGTATAACTGGCGCCAGAGCAGTGATTATGGCAGAATCACCATCTCAGAAATAGTTATTCCTCGTTGCGTTCTACCTCACTTCTTGGGTGTCAAGCTAAGTAAGAGCAACGCTCACTAAGAGCTCCATGGTGTCGAGACACAAGCGCTACATAACCGAACTCATTAAATATAATCATTCATCTAACATAGAAGTACATCATACACGCGCCTGTGAGAACCTTTTTTTCATGTTAAAATAACTTTCCTAATAATAATTTTTAAAATAAAGCTTATCAATTACACTCATAAAATTGAAATTAAATTTAAAAATACATAAATTTTGCTTTATTAAAACAAAAATCCATAGTCATATTTTAAATTGCAGTATTTTTTTTTATTTTTTCTTAAGTTTAGCTGCTTTTTGAGGAGGCAGAATTTATAGTCTTTATTATTAGCAAATTTATCATAAGTGGAAAACATAGTAACAAATTGATGAAGGCTCCTTCTCAGATATCTGAAAAAACATACCAAATGTCATGTATCTAGAGGTGGTGGGAATTCTTTCAATAATATTCAAGGAATAAAAAGAATACTTCTTACTTTTCAGCGTTTTTTACTAAATCGATTTAGTTCCTAAACTAATAACTTCATAATGACAAGAACTTTATCATAACTACAGGTATTTTAATTTTATTTTTTAAAACAAGGAATTTTTACAGCACGTTTGAGCGCTATATAGCTAATTGTGGTAAACTCAAAACGTACCGACTCAAAGGGGAACATTCAAAACTCATTATAACCCTTACCGACTGAAATAAGACAATTTTGTATTACCGACTCAAACGGGAACGACTGAATTGGCACTAAACCAAGCGTAACATACCAAGAAGGGCCAGGTTCACTCAGCAAGGAATAGTAAAGGGCTAACGCCTGGCAAACCTATCTCGGCGAGGCTACGCCAACCGTGGACGATCGACAGACTCCTCTTCCTAGAGCCCGGGGGAGGGCATCCCTAAAGCCTCGTGCTGATGGGAAGGGGGATGGAGGAGAAAAGTATCACTCATGTCATTGAAATTTTTCTTCTTAAAATCTTGTATGATTCTAGGGTGTTACTACCAGTTATATTTATAATGTGTTGCGTATATATATAAACTACACATCAACTCTGCATGCTTCTTCTAGCTCCATTTTCCGGGCTCATGTGTAAGTCTCTCCGGGTGTTGATAGAGAGACTAATAAGAAGGAACACCTATTGATTTGGAGCGTTTTGTATAATGATTAAACTTTATTAGTGAAAAAAAATCACACATATTAGGCCAATAACCGCTTGAAGCACGAGTTTTTTTTTTCGGAAAAACTGGTAAAAAAAAAAAAAAGATGGAGTGTTTTCTTTTGACAGAAAACGAATATATAGGTACTGTATAAATTTTTTTTCCTCAATTTCAGTTGTAGATTGTGACTAGAGGGCGTGGGGTGGGATAAAAGTTATATTTTAAAAATATTATATAAACAGATATTCTTCTTTACTAGCACTATTTCTTCTTTACTAGACACAACTGGAGGATTTCCCGACAGGATAAGTTTTCAAAATGGTCGATTCCTTGTCCTTTCGGCTTTGAATTCGACTTGAAACTCACCTTCTTTTACTCGGCATCATGTAGTTACTAATTATTGAATGAATGGATTCACTTGTTAAGTGTAAAAAAATATTATTACCGGAAGTACATTTGTAACAATTTGCAGTGGGAAACAAAACTTTGTTCCATCTCGCAATCACTTCATGGTTTTGGCGATTGTATTTTTAGATTTCGGTTTAATTTGCTGCATTGTTGTAGTTTGCGTGACGAATATCAAATGACAGGTTTCGAATTAAAGCAACAGGAAATGACGCTTCACACAAAAGCTATTTTTATGTAGCAAAAATTAAAACAAAAATATTTCGCTTTCCGGCGATCGCAATGCAGGATTGAAACCAATGTGAAAAAGATCAGAAAGACCACGATTACTCTTTTCTATATCACAGAAGCTAAAATTATCTGATAAACGTAATTCTATATCTGTAAGAAAATCTTCTTTGTAACAGCACCTAATATTTGAAAAAAGTATTCGGTAAGCAATCGAGCATAGTATAGGTTTTAGTTACCAGTTTATTAAAATTTTATGGAACTTTATTTTATAAAGCTTTTTGTGGCTTTTAAATAATTACAAAAGAAAAAATATTCTCTTATTAACTGAACGTACTGGACTAATAGTTTTCACATATTTTAAGCTGTAGTTTTTATTCCTAAACCTTTTTTTTAATGTAGCACAAACTCCGTTCTTATTTGCAAATTGCTCACGTGATCATGCAATAACGTTTCAAAACAACTGAAATAAATTATGATACTCATTGAATCTTTTTTTTCTATTTTACATACTCCATACATTGGGCACAAGTGTTCTCAGTCATTAGTTTCCAGATCGTTTAGTATTCTTGGAATCTTTATAAATTCTGGCAGTTTTTTTGCATTTGGTTCGACTTCTCCCAGCTGGGACTGTCTTAAGTCGTACCATTGTTTCGACGCATTTCTGGAGCAGTATTTTAACAGGACAAGGCCCATCCACATGCTGCTAGGAATACTCAAGACTTCTTCTCAGCACAACAGATTCCGCTTTCACCCTGACCCATATATTTACTAGACATGCCGTCTACGGCACAAGTCTGGGATTTTGTCAGTCGGCAATTCTATAGGGACGCTCGTCCAGCAGCCCATACTGTTGTATTTTAGGTGGTCAGAAAAGAAGCAATATCGAATGCTATACCTCAAATATGCATACAAAGACTGTTTCATCCTCTGCATTAACTTGTTGACGGGTAATTCCACATCAATTCAACACTAATGTTTGAACCTCACCATTTCAAATTTTCTCGAAATTTGGTACAGGTGTACTATTTGTACAAAGTAGGAAAAATATGAAATTTTACCCGGATATGTGTATTCGTTCTTTATTTACAGGGGCATTTATTTCGTAAAAAAAGGGAAAAAACAGTGAATGGTAGTTGTTTGAATTGCTCTCAGTTCTTTCCTTATTAAGGTAGAGACATGAAATAGGGGTCATTCTACAGCATTTTTTCTGTTCTTTCCAACGATATGCTACACTATATAGATATATATGCTGTAATTTTTTTTTTTTAATCTAGTTAAAATTTTAAAATTTTGCAATTTCATTCCATGAGTACTTCGTCCCAGGTTAAAATTGAAATTTGGGACGGTAATGGCTTCATCGTCAAAAAAATGAAATAAAGGCTGAAGCTCCATTTCGATTTACTTAACTCTATATTCAAATTAACTAATATTGACATTTTCATGAAAGTAAACATGAGAATGAGTGCATACATATTCCCCAATGTCTGAAGTAGAATCAACTATTAAGTAATAATTAGTAAAATACATATCCAATCTAGACTTAGTATATTCAACCCAAGAGAACTAAATCGAACCATGAAGGTTCTCGAGAAACAGTTTTGATGAAGCACTGACCATCAAAGAAAAGGAGAAATATCACGAATTTTTTCCTAAAAGTACGTCAAAACTCTTGGTTAAAACGTTTTCTATACTGTCAGAACGCCTGTGAAAAGGAAGTGTCGAAATCTCCAGACACTTGGCAAACATGTCCAGTTACCTAGGGGCTGTGCAAGCACAATAATTTCTTGGATATCAGAAAAATTAGTTAATTCAGGGTGTCTACAGGTCCCGAAAAGTCACGAATTTGGAAATCAGTTACGGCAGTAACGAAAAAGTCACGAAAATTACGAATAGGTCACGAACATTTTTCTTCCAACAGAACCGGTTTCTCCCAGTAAGCATCAGATATCCGGTATCCAACATTTTTTTTAATAGCCAGAATCTGATCCGGCAGCTGCAAGAAATATGCAGTTATCTGTCAAATTTGATTTGTTAAATTTCATTAATTAACATGTTTTCAAAATATCTGTGAATTAAAAACTTACTATCTGTTTGGAAGCTGTGGGATGTTTAAAAATATTGATAGAATGTACAGGTTTCCAACATCAGAGGCGGATATCCGGCACAATCAATATTCGATGTATCAGTCAAGAAAAGCCACGAAATTTCACTTTTGTTCGATCATACCATTTGTACACAGTCTTTAAAGTTACCACATTATCGTCATATACAGATTGTAACATTTGGTGAGCTTTTTAAGCACTATTTTGCAACCTAAAACAAAACTTAATGTTAATGCGTTCACTGTTAAAAATTTCCGCAAGAAAATAGTAAAATAACCATTTATTTGATTGTTATTTTATAATATTTAATTACAACAGTTGAATAACCATTAAAAAGATGGTACTCAAACCGCTGAGTGCGAAAAAAATCGTTTATTCTCTGTTTATCCTAAGAACGTTTAACTAACCGTAATTTTCAAGCGCTCAATCGTCCATCTTGGAAAGCTTACCAGTCATACGTTGTTGTTAAAATATGAATAAAGATTTATCAGTTCAAATCTGCATGTGTATATAAAAAAAGAAGAAAAAAAAAGTGGCTTAAGCAGTGATTACTAAATAGAAACACATACACACGGAAATCAAAAATTGGAGACATCGGATTCCCGTACTGTTAACGAATGAGCGAACCCGTAATTTGAGCTGCTGAAGCTTGTTTGTATTTTAATTTTTGCAGCAAATAAAATGATTTTCGTCAATATACAGTAAATTTAGACCAAAGATGGCTTTAGATCCAATCAAAAACTGAAATCTCAATTTTAATGCAGTTTTCTTGTTGAAAAGGAAGATTTATTGATAAATAAACGGCCGCCTCCCGTGGTTTAGATGGCCGAATGGCTAGCGAGCAAGGTTGGTGTTCCTGTAGACCCGGGATCGATTCCTGCAAGCTTCGTTTGCGATTTCCACGCCTCGAAATGGCTCAAAAAAACTGTAAAAATTTTGTTTTGAAACCATTTTTAAATGGTTATAAAACCGTAAACTTTTGTATTTACGGCTTTTTAACCAAGTTAATTGGAAATGGTTAGATCCCATGAAGGTAGAAAAATTTTCCAAACCGTAAATTTAACGGTGAATTAGATGGACAGACTGCTGCCTGTCATTTAACCGTAATTTCACGATGAAATTTCTAACAGTGTTGTTCGAAATCAATGATGTGCGATAGACACGGTGAACACAACCTCACTCTAGCTGATTGACAAGTTCCAGCGTGTTGAAACTTGTCGCTACTGGTCTCAACAGATCACGCTACTGGGTAAATTACATCATATGTATGTAGCGTCAGCAGTTGCTACTATGAAAATTCATTCACCGTATTTTTTTATCACACCTCGAGTATATATACAGGGTGTCCCATTAATATTGGGACAAAATTTAAGGGGAGGTAGGGGACATGAAGGACAAACATTATTCGCAAACGTCTTCTGTAGGAGCTAGGGGGCGCTAAATTTTAAGGTCCAAAACTTCAAACGATGATTAAAAACGGAAAAATAGGTTGATTCGTTTTGCGGTTTTCGCTAAAACCATTCTTTATATCACCTTTTCCTTCAAAAAGATTTTTAAAAGCAAAATTCAAAAAATGTCGATAGAGGGTGCTTTAGTCTTTAGAGTTACGAACAACTACTTTTTACCGTTATTTTTTGCATGGAGTCAAATTTATTCTAAAGTTTAGACTGTAACTTAAATTTTAAGCCCAAAATCGAAAACATTGGGATCGCGTAACTAGGAAAAATTTAACTGTGAACAGAGAGGGAAATTTTAAATGCTCATAAGAACTGAACAATCTATTCGATTTTGTTGCGTTTTGCGTGTAGATCAGTCCCTTGGTAATTATTTTCTTCAAAATGACGTACAGCTTTGGTTGGGGGTTGTTTTTTAAAACCCAATCCAAACCAACATACTTCCAGGAAGTGTTAGGGATGCAAAGACAACTCGGAATCACATAGCAATGTAACGTACAAAAATGAAGGGACGCAAGATTGAGATCATCAGAAATATTTATTGATCAAAGATATTAGATAGGCAAAGATATTACAAAAATAATACATGTTGTTTGAAAATTTCACAAAATATGTTCAATGTTATCGCCATTTGCTAGCGATGCATGCGCTACACCGTCGGACCATCGATTGGCGAACTCTTTGAAAGATACCTGCATTTTGCTGGATATCCGCAGCAGCACAGACGAATCTTGCGACCAAATCCAGTTCAGAATTAACAGGTGTTGCATACACAACACTTTTCAGTGCATATCTAAAATCTTTGATCAATAAATATTTCTGATGATCTCAATCTTGCGTCCCGTCATTTTTTGCACGTTACATTGCTAGGTGATTCTGAGTTGTCTTTGCATCCCTAACACTTCCTAGAAGTATGTTATAGTCTGTGTAATTAGAATTAGGCGCATCAAGGTCGCGTTTCCTGCTTTGTCCCCATGGCAACACGGCAAGAAAGATAACAGAGCCAGACTTTTTTTCGCACTGCAGTTAAGGCAATTTCATTACTACACCTCCGATTCAAAATATTAGATTAATTGAGAAGATGTAATAAGAAAGAATTTATTCTCCATTTATTTGTTTTTGATACGAAGTAAATACAATTAAATTTCTCATAAATTAAATCTGGAATGTTTAGATAAGATTTTAACATTTACAAAATATAAAATACAATAAACTAGCTATACAATAGCTTTCTCAAACACATCAAAATATTAGAATAAGATTTAGATTGGTTCAAAATATTAGAATACTTTATCTGACGCAATCTATTTTTGCCATCGGGAAATAAATCTGATTTGAATCGTCTATTATTATTATAACTAAAACAACAAATTTAGTTATCATGTTCGCCGAACTAACGTGGGGAAAAAGCTTCTAGCACGGAAACCATGGCGACCAGAATGGAAAAAGGTTGAGCTGTGTGACCTTGACACGCCGATTCTAATTACACAGACTATAGTCTGGATGTAGATGTAAAACACCCAGGAGTAATGTCATTTGAAATTTCGGAGAAGTGTCGGGAGCGCTCTCTGTCAAAAAATGAGGACACCAAAACTGTACGTCATTTTGAAGAAAATAATTACCAAGGGACTGATCTACACGCAAAACGAAACGAAATCGAATAGATTGTTCAGTTCTTATAAGCATTTAAAATTCCCCTCCCTGTTCACAGTTCAATTTTTCCCAGTTACCCGATCCCAATGTTTTCGATTTTGGGCTTAAAATTTAAGTTAAAGTCTAAACTTTAGAATAATTTTAACTCCATGCAAAAAATAACGGTAAAAAGTAGTTGTTAGTAACTCTAAAGTCTAAAGCGCCCTCTATAGACATTTTTTGAATTTTGCTTTTAAAAATCTTTTTGAAGGAAAAGGTGATATAAAGAATGATTTTAGCGAAAACCGCAAACGAATCGACCTATTTTTCCGTTTTTAATCATCGTTTGAAGTTTTGGACCTTAAAATTTAGCGCCCCCTAGCTAATACAGAAGACGTTTGAGAATAATGTTTGTGACTGATTAATGTTTGTCTTCATGTCCCCTACCTCCCCTTAAAGTTTGTCCCAATATTAATGGGACACCCTATATATATATATATATATATGTATGGGGGTTTCGTATGCTATTCTATTCAGCATCAGAAGAATATAGTGATTCATGCTTGAATGGGATTGATTGTCTCGGCAAATTCAGTGATCCTACTAAAAAAAAACCTCTGCAGAAAATGTTTGAATAGATGAATTGTACATTTTCTAGGTTATTTTAAGATCCAAACATGTTAAAAGCGAGTAGTACATACTAAAATCATTGTAAGAGTGAAAATTTGATAGAGAATGTTTAGAGGGAGGGACATTTTCTTTCTTTCTTTCTTTCTTTGTTTTTTTGTTTTTTACAATTATACTTCTATGCATTAAAATGTAACTAGCATACGCTGGTTATTAATAAGTAATGTGTTTAATTAGTAATTATCGATATTTTTTAATATACATATTTGGTTACTCAATTGCATAATGTGAAATCATACATTATTTTTTAAAAAATGATACAATTAGCATGGTTCTTGAACAGAATGGATATAATCTTACAGTTTTTAAAATGATCTAGTTCATTTCTGGATCAGAGGGGGAGGGGATCAGGGTTTGATAAAATATAGAATATTTTAATGTACTAGTCAGGTTGAAAAAGCCTCATGAAATGACAATGTGGGTAGTACATGACCCGATACGGCCATCGGCTCTCTACCTAAGGCTTCGGCTAAAAGGTGCAAGGGTGTCCGATGGAGAAAAGTACATGACCCGCAATCCCCATAATGAGCACAGCTTAAATAACACAACTTTCAAAGAGTTCAAAAATCTAGTTACGATTAACAGCCAATATTTTTTTCAGTATCAGAAGCTCTCTGGGCAGCTTTATACCTTAGCATAAGCAAATTAAACGTCACAACAAGCTATTGATGAAAAGTTTTCTTTTATGTCCTGGCAAAACTAAATTCCACTAAGCCCTCAGAGCCTGGAAAGTTGATTTAAAGGATAGCCACAGAGTTTCTGGAATACCATCCATCCCGATGTCAAGTGTGAAGAAACGGAAATCTCCGAAATCGAAAAACCAGCGCGAAGTGTTTTAGATAGTAGACTTCATTCCTTTATATTTGTTGTGAAATATTCCTTCTCGTACTAAATCATCTTCAGTTTTCACATTCTGGAAACGATTTTGAGAAGACTTTTGCCTGATGATGGTCTTTTTCACTACAAGGAGCATCTAGCATAAGAGGATAATTTTTGTGCTGCACAGAAACATAACTTTTCGTTAATGAAATGTCTACTGCAGTCTAATCAAAAGTCCGTTTAATCTAATTGTTTCGAGTAGCATCGTACCTATAATAATAGAATGTGTGATCGATCTCAAGTTTATTCAGTGACTAGACGCACAGAAATTTAGCAAAAGGGTTGTAGTTTACCTTAGAGGAATCGCGATCATGCAATCGACTGTAATTTATTTATTTATTTATTGTTATTTTTTGTGGTCATAATCACAATCGAAATATCCAGGATTCTTTTATTAGTAATTAAAATCACTTAATTTTATTGTAAGTAAGCAAAAAAACATACACTGTAATCACACTTACAAATTCAGCAACAATTGTAAATTTACCCCAAGAACAAGTTTCAACAACCAAGGGTGGGAAATGTATTCATTGGTGAAGCACTTTGAGATTACAAAGATTGCATCCTCTCTCTAGTCCCTTCATCATTTTCAAAGAATACTAATAATGGGTATTTCTGAAGTAAGTGTATACTGGCCGTGTCACGTTTTCCTCAAGCAATGGGAAAGGAGCCCATTCTTTAATGAGAACTGTCTCTAAAGCTGGTTGGGCGTATGATCTGTTGTTTCCAACGCTGACATCAACCTCTAAATTAGAAACGGCCATCTAAAATTTATCTTTTGTTCAGTACGACACTGGAATTTTCAATTTTCACAATTTACGGAGAAATAAAATAATAATTTTACCGAATGGAAATTCAACGTCGATTAAAAATATAATTTTCATTATGTTTTAAAAAGAAATAGAGCCGTTAAAAGGTAATTTTTTTCCCTTTAAACTTACAGTTCCAGCAAATGTATTTTTATGCGGTTGACTAAATTTCATTAAATATTTTTAACATCAAAACATTTATGTTAAAGCAGTGTACAATAACATGAAAGGCTCCTTCCTCATAGTGTGCGATAGATGTTTATTTTACGCACATTGCACATTATGTATATTGTCACTTTACCTTTGCTATACATATGTTTATGCATGTCTATCACTATTCTGTATATGAAAATACGCTAAAAACGTACCAGAGTGGCATTTGTGTGTGTGTCTGTCTTCGTCCTGTCTACGTGGCGGCATCTTTAATTGTATTCGTACACTAAAAGAATTGTCATTATGTTGCACTAAAATATGGTGCGTATGCGTTGGCTACACGGGATGATGGGTAAAATTACTATATTTTGGTGCAAGTAAATACCAAATATAATAAAATGCCGTGGCAGTGTTACCAGGTTTGAAAGCAAACGAGCAACTGGTTGCACTATAGTTGGTGTTTTCGAATTTGCGCACCAATTCATGGTAAAAGCAGCATGAACTTGAACTAAACCTTGGTGCAACTAGAAATTGTGCACCATAAGATTTAAAGATTACTGATTTCTTTTTAATGTTGATCGCAATGAAGAGCCCGTTATTGAAGAGTACAAAATAATATGTTGGCCGTCAATAAGGAGAAATAATATGTTTTTGTTCTAAAAAAAGTGCTATTTATATTATAACTTTGGTAAAAGCCTATAAATCAGAATTCTCCTCTAAGTAGAATAAGTAAAAGCTTCTATTGAAATTCATAAAATATATTCAGATTCCCTATAGTTCCTGCATTACTTTGTATTTTCATAAATACTTTATAATATGAATTGTTTCCTTTTTTTTCACATAGCTACAATGATGCTTAATTTTTAGTAATGTATATGCATCTCTTTATTTTGATTTTTGATATTTGACCTATACTTCAGTTTAAAATGCGTATAACTGCAATACACATAGTATTGCAGTTATAGTATAACAGACAGCGGAAAGAAATTTCTTATTCCAAATTCATTTATTTTTCATTTTGAAATTTATTTTTAACTACATCAAAATCAAAAATAAGCGTAAACTATTTGCTTACAAATAGTAAAAAGTTGCAATGCAGGAAACTTTCAGTTAGTGTCAATCGGGAACACTGCTATACAAACAAGTAATGAATTTTTAGAACTGGTGGAAAAGAGATGTCAAGAAAGGAAAAGAAAAAGGGATGATCAAATGTCGAAGGCTAAAGGAAAAAAGAAACAAAATGTAGAACAAGTTATGTCGATCAAATAGATATATTTTGCAAAGATTTTTAGAAACTATAGGTTTTTTTTAAAGCAAATCAACATACAAAAAAAAAGAACTTCCGTCTAGAAATATACGAGCCTGCTTTCCTGTATACAACAACAACATCAAAATTGTAATCTAGCTCTCTCTCTCTTTCTCATTTAGCTTTTGTTCTTAATAACTTCAAATATACACTTTCAACAGTAAATATATATTCATTCATTTATTTATTCATTCATTCACTCATTCATGTACCTATTCATTCATTCATTGAGTCCTTCATTTATGCATTCATTTTTTCACTTATTCATTTATTTCAGAAATATCCTTTAAAGAAATAAATAAAAAAACAAATCTGCCTGTTAGGGGAAACCATGCACTTATATTTTCTTAAATAATTTTCAAGAAATATTGACTATTTTCCTTCTCAAATACACAATTCAAATATCCAATCAATTTGCTTACATCCAAAAATCCAATGCGAATTTATTCTTTCATTCATGTGTGACTTTACTCATTGTAGCTCATAATGTCTTATATTAGTCACAAAAACTCGAAAATTATTCTGCAATATCTACCAAAAACCCCAAGTACCTTTAATTTTTGATAAATAAATTTAGCAGTTAGTGCCAAAATGTCATGCAGCGACAAAAATGCGGAGTTTCAATTCATGTGTTTTATGAGAAATGCATAACTCTCTCGAAAAAAAAGAAGAGAAATTTCTGTTTTTGAAGGGAAGTTGCAACCCGGGTAGTAAGAACTAAAGTCTGATGATGATAATTTATGAGTCCGTTTGCAATAGAAGAATTTCGAAATTGAATGTCTAGATGCATGAAAATATTTTCTCTTGTATATATCTCAGAACAAATTCTTAACCCCCTCCCCCTGAAACGTGCTCTGAAATGAATTTTTCAGCTCCCACGAGCACAACAAAATAATTCTTCAACTGCTTCACGAAGTGACACATAATGGTTTTTGTGATAGTAGAAAAACATATTACTACCATTCATCCTTTCAGAACCTTTGTTTTAAGTAATGGACGGCAGATTTTGCTCAAGAAAGAAAGCATTTACAAGTATATTTACGACACAAATTTTGTCTTAATATTTTCCCGAGTTTCATTTTTGGGAGATTAAGTTTACGACATACTAGATGTTGTCTAGGGAATCATTTTTTGTTTTATTTCAATGCTCTATGCGCTTCTGTGCTTTTTCTAGAATGATATTAATATTTCTGCTATCTTTCCAAAGCTTTCTGGCCAAATTTTATTCCATAAACACATTATTTTTCTTAAAACATATTATATTATAAATGTCTCACTCATATGTATGGGCCTCATATGAGGAAATATAAACTTTTGCTTCAAAATGTGAATCAGATTCGCATTTGTGCTGTAATTTACATGAAGTCCAAAGTTGAAAACTCCAAACAGTTCTTAGAAACCACACAAGGTTTCACAGGCCATTCAATATAGTTAAAAGAATATGATCCCTTTGGAAGTCCATGGAGGATTCGACAAAAAAGTGACAACCTCATTTTCAAATCAAATTTTGTTACTATTTTTGAGGGTATATTGTATTACTGGAAAGGTTGGTATTGTCTAATATCTTCTTATACCTTAGAAATGAAGTTTAAAAATTCAGTTTTTCATACAACAAAAGCTTATAATATCCTCGAGGACACCAGTTTTTGACTACACATGACGAATATTTCCCCAAAAAAATTACACTGGTCTACAAAAATAAACTTTTTTTCTGCCCCAAAGACTTTGTTAACTGATCTTGGAAATATCTTTCACGCTGAATTCGAAAATGAAAACCATTTTTCTCTATCACGTAAGAATTTTCCGCGCAAGGTGCTATAATAATTTACATTAATGACACTTACCCTAAATTATTAGAGCACCTTACAAGCAAAACCTTTACGCGATAAGGAAAATGGTTTTCATTTTCGAATTCTGCATGGGAAATACTTCTAATATAAATCAAAAAGGTCTTTAGGATCCCCCCCCCCCTCTTTTAAGGGCATTGTAATTTTTACATTAGAAGCATTTCCACCAAAAAAATAAGTAATTTTCTATTTACCGTAAGAGGATCGATTTTGACATGTTCTGGCATACTTTCCCTCCTTAATGTCCCTTTTTAACGTCCAGCAGTAATCTGCTAACATAGTTGCACTCCACTTCCCTTGATATCTCTTTTCCATAAATGAAATGTCCTGGTGGAACCGCTCTCCATGTTCATCGATTATACAGCTCCTATGTTTTCAGGGGGCATTTTTACACACAACAGGAGAGTTCTATGGTAAAAAATAGTAGCTCATGCTCATTAAACGTGTCGTACAGTATCAATCTTTTGCCTATTTAACTTTGTATCCCAATTCTCGCGAAATTCCTACCGAGACCCACCCACACCCAGTGCAGTAATTTGATACGCACTTCCGTTCGGGGGCCTGCGGGAGCTGTTTGCGACACTCCACTAAGTTTTTTTTTAGCAAAATAAAGTGACCACTGATTTAACGGTTAGACATTCAAGCTCTTTTGTGCACTTTACCTCAATAAAAACGGTGCTGCATGATCGGAAAAACGCTGAAAAAACGTAAAAATCGAACATTTCCTTCCTCATAACTAAAAATCTATACGTGATGGAAAAATTTTGATGGCAGATATGGGTTCCTCGTGCAAAACTACTTCAGGAAAAGTGAAAGTCATTCTTGGGGCAAAGCACTTGTTGACCAGTGTTATTACACCACCGTCCTGAGGTACAAAATAAGTTACTTGCATAAAGAAGTATTTTATAAGTCAAACGAAAAATTCATGCATGAGAGGGATACAAAGCTCAAAGATGTGCAAAGTATAGGTAATACATCGTCGGAGTTGAAACAATTGTTTTAACTCCGACACAAGCGACAATAAATGCTGTCGTAGCATATCCCTACAATGCTTGATTTTTCTATTTCTTCTGAAAAAAATACATTTGATTTATATAACAGAGTAAGTTAATGGGAAAAATAATATATGAAAAAATTGCTATGTTTTTTTGAGGAAAATCGAAACTGCGCCAATTGGCTACACCATGCAGCAACATGCTTTAACTGCTTTTTTTTCTCCTTAGAAACATTTTATATATAGATGTATCAATATAATTTTGAACTTTTTTTTTAAAATTTGCATACTGTAAGCTGTGGGGAAATCGTTAAAAAATAACCACATACTCTTTTAAATGTAAATTTAATTGCCAGGTTGAGTGAAAAAAAAAAGCTTTGAAGTTAGAAAACGAACAGGGCATATATTTCAATAAAAACAACCACTTTTTAAATCTAGCTTAATTGATAAGTTTCAAAACAGTTGTTGTTCTTATTCAGGCATAGAGGAACATAATATTTGAAGCATTTGACTCTTGTAAAACCTTTGCATGATGATGCTTTGCAACGTTTTTTTTTTTCTCAATAGTCTCGGGCCAATGATCATTTTTATCAGTCCAAACTATTTCCCCAGCTCTACGCTTCGGCATGCCTAAGGCTTCGGTTAAAAGGTAGGGGTATGGTAAAGAAAGGTCCAAGCTATTTCGGGAGGCTTTCTTGTAGATAAGGATTTCTTCTGATTTGAAAATGGCTCATTCTCACCTCCATTTGAAGGACGCCCGCGCTTTGTGGCTCTAGTCGCACCATAAGAACATAAAGATTCCCCTAAGTCGAGCCGAAACTGCTCTTGTTTCATTCCGGCATCTTTGCTTCCAATTTCCTTGCTTACACACTTAGACAACAGCCAAGCATTTATGATAGCAAGATCAACTAAATGGTAAAATACAGTGAAAATGCCACTTTTTACTACGCATAATTATTTTGAACCGGCCAATCAAGCTGTCTAGGAGATCGACTTCCCCCATGTGTTTGTTATACGTTTCTATAATATAGGGGCAAGCCACTTTTTTGTGACATTTTTCATTTCTGTCGAATCTTTTCACTCCAGCTACGAGATTGGTACCTGTAAATGTTGAGAGCATGACAACACTTTTATTGTCTTTCCACCAAACATTTGAAAGTTCACAACCTTCAAAATGTGTTGTGTACTCAACTCAGTGATGGTACCACGAGGTTGTTTTTTTAATTCTTCATCAGATGGTAGTTTACAATCAGAGAGGCGATTTCTTCTGACAGTACCTAGAGTGAAAATTCCTTTTGACTTTAGATATTTCAACAGTGGAATTGATGTATAATTTAATGTTAGAACACGTTGAGGAAGATAATTGTTACCTGAGAAAAGAATAGCTGATTCATTAACAGTAGTCACTTTTTGTTTCCATAGAAGCTTCAAATTCTTCTTTTTTTCAATCTTAGAGCGATTTTGCTTGAATTTGGATTGATAAATGTTTTGCTCACTTCCATTTGAAGCACTTGCAGTAGAAGAAGTAGATGGTAACTCTACATTTACAGCCAGTTCAATTTCCTCATTTTCATTAATACATTCATAAGATAGTTCATCATCTGAGAAATCAACATTATCCAATTTTTTAAAAAGTATATTAGGGTCTATTGGGAGATCCTCATCACTATCATCCACCAATTGACAAAGCATCCCAAATCTCTTCAGTCAAAAGTTTCTTTTTCCCATCAACATCAGTAAAATAAACTGGATCCATTATTTAAGTATGTTATAACATTAAAAAAAATAGACTTACTAAACCTTTTAAATTGCAAACTAAACGATATTTTATAATCTGCTATGAATTCAGACGGAAATTGGAACACATGTTCCTTTGTAGTTTTGTACCTGCTTCCTGCATGGTGTTGCCAAATGGCTACAAATGAATTTAGCTAACTATGTAATTAACTATGGAATCAAATGAAACCAAATTCACCAAAAATGTTTTTTCTAGAAAAGGAAAAAGTTACAAAACAAAATATAGACATGTAAAATCTAATAGTACTAAATCAATTTTTGTTTGTCAACTATTTTTTTTCAGCCACCAGTAAGATTTATAATAGACTATTTATATATATATATATATACATATATATACACACACACATATATATATATACGTATTTCTATTTTCTGAAGTACTGTTGACGAACTGTCGTCAAAGCCTAAATGTAAAAGTCACTCTAGAAAATAAGCTAGGTTACGCTATAAATTAGTATTGCAGTCGATTAGGGTAAAGAAGTGAGCATTTCATTATATAAACCAAATACGTAAGTAAAACTACAGTTAGGAAACTCTAGAGGAAAATTTGCTATTTTTTAAAAATAGATGCATCTTGCTTCAACACCTTCGATACAATCTCCAAAGTTTTATCAATTTACTTTACTCACTAATATTATGACAGATCGAAATTTTACTTTCAAGACATTCCCATCTTCTGGAAAAATCGCTTTTACTGTCTGCATTTCCTCCCGGACAATTATGCTTAAATTAATTACGAAAGCATAATCAACTTAATCACTGTAGCGTGTGCCGCTCGATGAGCCCGTCTTGTTGGCTCCGCTTGGATATTTAATTATTCCGTTCGGAGTTTTGCTAATCGTTTTTTTTTTCTTTTTTCTTGTGTCCTTTCAAATAATTTAATTAAGTAATAAGATTGTTATAGTTTTAAGTGAGTGGGTTTTTTTCGTCAAAAATTCTGTAGATTAATCACCGCTTCATATATTTTCTTTTCCTTAAATAAGAAAAGCAGTGAAATAATCGCCGGTTTACTGTTATTTTTATCCTCCCATAATCCGATGCAAATGATTTTCACCAATGAACTACATGACGCTGTCGTTCTGCAATTCAATCGTCTACTTCAAAAATTTATTGAACTTGTGTTCCTTTTAGGCAATTAAAACAACACATTCTATCATTGATTTAATTATAACGTTTTACTTGAAAATAAATGTAGAGTAAAAGTAAAAACAGAATGGAAGTTGGCGGGATTTTGCATGTTGGCATTTTTTAAAAAAATAAACAATATATATATATATATATGTATGTATATACACTTATGATAAATTTCGAGAACATGTCTTATGTCAAATGCAATACTTATTAGAGGCGACCATGGTAATGTGCAGAGCGCTGCAAGCAAAACACACAGTGTAAAAGACATCTCCTTTTTACTAGATGGCTATAATAGCGCAAATCAGTACAAATGCTCTGAACAACGTTGATCAATACTGTCCTAAATACAGTTCATCTCAGACTCCTTTTCATTAATAACTGGGGATTTTAAATGAAAGTTTTATTTAATTTTAGATCATAACATGACATGCTTTTATGAACCGTTAGATCATCAGAACTTTCATAATAACTTTGAAGAATCCCTCCTTCCATTGTATTAGAGATGTAAGAGAAATAAGTTATTGCACTATGGGGATCGCTCTGAGGGACATAAATATGAAGACACACAGAAGAAAAAAACTCATTTTTATCACTTACTCATAAGCTTAATATAAGTTCAAATTAAGCTTTAAGTTGACTTATGCATGTCAATTAAATATTGGTGTGACAACTGACAGGGCATAATATATTTTCAAATGACTAACTATGCAATTTTGTTTTATAGATTTAAAATTCAATGAAAATTTTAGCCTTACAAGTATACATTTTTAATTTCAACCTGTTATTTTGAAGATGGCTTAAAGGAAATTATCTCAAGATCTTTTGTTTTTCCTTTTCTCTCTTTCTCTTAGTAAGTAAATTAAGTAAAAAGGTTGAGATGTCGCTACTACTCGCGCGGTTTAAAACAAATACAGGGTGGGGCAAAAGTAATGACCCGGGTTTGAAGGGTTATATAAAAAAACTATTTCAATTTGTGACTTAAAACTTTTTTTATTTTGATCTGTATTTAATACCTTTTTTACATTAAGTTTTGAATACCACTTCAGCAAGTTGGCGACCTTCTGAATCAATACACTGATGCAGTCTATTTTTCTATTTTTACACGCAGAGAGAATAGACTGCATCTTTGTGTGCATTTCAATATCCCGCGTAATGTTACGGTCCCTAAGCTTTTTTTCTTTTTTTTTTTTTGTGGGGTTATTTGAAGGAGAAAGTTCCCCATACTTTAGAAGAGCTGAAGGACCGAATTATCGAGGAAATATCCGCCATAACCCTTGAAATGTGCAGAAAATTTTCCCAAAACTTCAGAAATGGACTGCATCAGTGTATTGGTGCTGAAGGGGTATTCAAAACTTAATGTAAAAAATGGTATTAAATACAGATCAAAATATAAAAAGTTTTAAGTCTCAAACCGCATTAGTTTTTTTTATAACCCTTCAAAACCGGGTCATTACTTTTGCTCCACCCTGTATAACCTAGATAACTATATTAGCTACTTCTCATCATTTGTTTATGCTAGAACTTTTCAAACAAGGCTTGAAAGGCTTGGAAAGATGTAATGCGTTAGTTTAATATGACAAAACAAGTCTTAAATAAGGTACGGAAAGTTTTTACAGTGTATGCATGAAGAATATTAATTTATGCTTCAAAATAACCTTAAAACACTCACAAACTTATAAAGTATTAAAAGTAACATTCTCATATTTGCATATAAATGTTAAAGTACTTATTTTATCTTGAATATTTTCATCAAGAAATTTTTCAAACATTCATTTCAGTCTTTGCTTCGAGGCGAGAATTAATCCTATATTATTCAGCAAAATTTCAGGTAAGAAATAGTACTACTTTCGTATTAGTAAAACCCGGATAATATGCACTTACCCGGATAAGATCCTTAAAAGATGCATACAAATATGGTTAAAAACGTTTAAAATATACAATAAAAATTTTAAAATACACATTTTATTATTATTATTTTTTTCATTATTTTATTTTTCTTCTTCCTTTTAAGTAGCCAGAGAAAAGTTGTCACAATTTAATTTTAGAAAAGCTACTGGTCTTTAAATGTTTGCATTTTGGCTTTGAGGCGATAAATATCTGTATTTGAAAACAAGAATTCACTCAAAAAATGGTATGCACATTCATTACTTTTATTGCATTAAATAAGTTTTTTTAATCATGCTCTTTCAAGCAGTTACTCAACCAGAATTTTCTCCTAACTGTTCATAACAGATCTCACGTGTATGTATACTACACTATTAGAATCAGCAATATGGATTATAACGAATGGACATTGCCTTTTGTCATTCATTAAATATCATTTCTAAAGATGAAAATAACCTTTCAACTTCTAGAGATGCTATTAGGAAGTATATAAACTTTTTTTTCTTTGCCCTGTGCGATGCCAGTAACAAGACTCATGATGTCACCGTTTTAAGACATCTTCCGTTTTCTCTATTTTTTTTTTTTTTTTTTTTTGACTTGCGCTCTTTTTTCCCAAACGATATAATAAATTACTTTCATATGCAGTCAGATTTTTTCCATGACCGGAAATCGAGCTCTTCATGTATAAACTTTTGCTGCTTTTAATTTTAGGCATAATATATGCGAAAATTAAAACAACTATTCTAAAGGCCCAGTGGCTGCGTGGAAGCCTTCCGTGCTGCAATGCCACAGGTCCGGGGTGCGATTCCTGAGCCGGGCAGGGTCGACTCAGAATTTCATCCCTTCATCTGGGTCGATAAGATGAGGACCGAGCTTGCCTGGAACTAAACACTGGGGGTCCCGCGTCAGGCCGACCACTTGATCGGAACAGCTGCTTCTGTACCCCAGGGCCCTCGGTCTCAAAAACTGGGATCGGCACAGTAGGCCTTGGTTTACCCGTGGCCCCGTGCCGCCGAGTTTATTCTAAAAAATGGAGCTATTATTTTGCAGCTGAAAAATTTCAGGCGTTGATACCCTATAAAAACCTCCTCTAGACACATACCCTAATTCGGGGTCACTTGCTGAAACACATTGCGAATTCTTTTTGTTTTCCTATTGGCTACCGGAGGGGGCAATATTCATTTCCACGAAATGGCTTTACATGGATGTCCCAATTTTTCGTTCTTTGTAAAGAAAGAATTTTTTTTTTAATAAATCTTTCCTTAAAACAAAAAAAGAAAAAAGAGAAAGGGAAAAACACAGTAATATGCAATTATCATTTTTTAAAAATTTTTAAATGACATTTTCATTTATTTACATGTACTAACGTCTAAAAAAGCAAAAATAAGTAATTGCATATGCACATATACATTTGCATAGAATACGGGCTCTACTTATTAGACATTACTGTTCTGTCGTTGAGTGCTTTGTTATTAAGTGCGTAAACGAGTCTTTGAGTATCTCAATTATGCAAAATTAAAATTAGCATATTTAATGATGTGACGTATGCTTTTTACGTAAAAGAAATTAATAAATCAGCGAAAATATTTTTTAAACGATATTGGCCCACGATCTAAATTTTTTTTACATCCGCTTGGTTATTTTATTTATTTACTTATTTATTTATTTTGAAACCATGTACTTCTCCGTAAAATATGAATCACAAAAGGAACACACTATTGATGATATGACTGGATTGTTGTGCATTTTACGCCTTGTGAAGGCGGAATTTGAAGTTTATTACGGCACGATGATTTGAAATAGCAAAAAGGACTTTGGGAAAACGAAAAACTTCAACTTGATTGTGAATGTGCACGCAAAATACTCGGATATTTTTCTATTTAATTCACTACTTTTATCGAGGAAGTTCGGGTAGAACGATATTTTGATTTCGCTTTCAATGCCACAACAATAGAAAATGCAGTATCTTCACCTATCCCTGAAATCTTTGATTGGAAAGTTGATGACCTCTTCGTATCAAATCATTTGACCTTTGAAAATAAGTGCAATGACGAGAAATAAAATGCGTAAAATTCTTCCTCGTTTCGCATTTCGATTTGTTTTGTAATTAAAAGCGATTTTCGATGACTTTTCATCACTCATTCTTTTAACATGACCATACAAGATGTCTTGTTTTCTATGAAGATCATTATGTACTCATTATTTTATCATTTCTCTGATTATTTTATTTTTTGAAAATGTATGTATATACATATATATATATATATATATATATATATATATATGTATGTATGTATGTGTGTGTGTGTATCTTTGATGCACTATCGGTTTTATGTTTTAATAAATCAGCATTTAAATTTCAAAGAAATTTAAGCGTTTTATGTGTAGACTAAATACTGTTTAAAACGCAGCAGTTTTAACAATATGTGAGCATTTTATTGAATTCACAGTAGTATCTAGTGAGCGAGCGTAATGAGCTCGGAATTGGAATGGAACTGCTCACAGTTTCGGAGGTTGGTGAGCGACAGCGAGCAAGGCTCCGTATCTCCCTACTCTGTCATATTTAGCCTCGATTTCATTATAAACAAACTTGCACTACAGTACGTATTTGTAAACTTCCCCTAGTGAAATGGTAAATATGGTACTTTTAGTTAAAGAACGACAACCGAAATTTATATCAGAGTTTTCAATGAATATTTGCCTTCATACACTCTCAAAAATAGCTCTCAAAATCATTTTTGCGATTCTTCAATCGTCAAGAAAATTTCGTCATTTATAACGATTCTTTCCTCGCACGATCACGTGACTTTAAAAAGTTACTACACAAATTTCGGCAATTTGACGAAAGGTTTACTCGGAGCATTTTTCACGAAGCCATTTCGTCAAAAACGACGAAAGTTTCGTGAGCTGCGTTTCTGAGCGTGCAGAACGTGTAAAATGTTTATAATTTTCTACCCAGCAACCAGAGCTATTGATTACCTAGTTCTATTTCTTCATTTCTTTTAACGAAGACGATCAATGCAACTGATAGCAGATACTCAAGAAAATATTTTCAATGTTCAATGAAAATATTAGACGTGAATGAATGTGCAGTCGTTCGTGATGAAGGACTGCTTTAAAAATACATCACAATTTACGCGACGGGTACATGTCTACTTTGATATGTACTCTTGATTGTTAACTGTCTACACTGAAAGCGTAAATGTTTACCCGTTATAAAATTTTCTTTTATGCCTTTCCAGGTCCATACTTAGCAATCCTTTGTGTCTAAGTAAGATGCTGTCTACCCCCCCCCCCTTCGAATCGGAAGGTCGTGTGTTCTATACCCGCTGAAGACCCTCCATGTACACTTGGGGATACGTGCATGTTAAATCCGTGGACCCCACTACCCCCACTACCTCGTCTCTGGGGCAGAGCATCCCTAAGGCCTAGGGCTAACAGGGAAGGAGTTTGGAGGAGAAAAAAGTCCCCCCCCCCCTCCTATAAGGAATCGGTATACTGCTGGGGTCGGTGTACCACTGCAAACAGCAATGAAGATAAGTCCGTTGATAATTGTCACGATATTCTACAACGAAGTCTTTCTCTCTCTCTTTCTTTCTAATGGGGCTGCGTATGGTCACCAACCTTTGCAGACCTAGTGCGTACCCAGGTAATCGGCATCCATTTTTTCAAGTAGCACCACTGCCATTGTCACTGAGAATTTGGATGCTCAGTTTCCCCTAGATGGTGGCACCTGAGCTCTCATTTGATGCGAATTGCACTAGGTATTTAATTTAGCCGAGAGTATCCAAACGGATACTCAAGGGATCTTTAGCATGCCGCACAATCATGCGACATGGACGCAGACGATTTTCTGCATCTTGAAAATCCACCGACTTGGGCAGGTGAACCTGCGATCTTGGGCGTACGAGACCTGCGTCTTACCACTACGCCACCCTGTCGACTCTACAATGTAATCTTGAATTATGGAATTTCCTCTATAACGAGGATATTCATATAGGCTACAGAGATTTTTCTCTTTACACTTTTAGCAACGACTAACAGCTCCACCGTAATTTTTCTACTATGATATGGATTCACTTCGTAAATATGTTTTGTTATTGGCATATTTTACGTTTGTCCTAGGCGAGTGTTCTTCCCCTTGAGCCCCGCGTGCCTACCGGTAGTCACATAGCAGAGATGAATTTCAGCTCGGGGGTGGCCACCAGTGGATACCTATGCAAAATCGAACAATAACAAAATACCAATAAAATATCTAACACACGTATATACAAAATACAACAATAAAAGCTCTAACATACATAGATATAAGCCAAATAATGATGAAGAATAAATAAAATAAAAATTAAGTCAGAGGGAGTAAACTAAATGTCCAACGGTGGGCACTCCGAGCTAAACGTGTTAAAGGTTCTTGTCCCTACAACAATTATTTTAACGCATTCTAAGTATCATTTTGCAGTAAATCTATAAAATAAAATAAATTCTCCCCCTCCCTCTCTAAAATTTATCATTCTGTGCGTGAGCATAGAAGACTACGTGTTTAAATACGAGCTTGAGTATTCTGGGAAATAATGACACATGGATCCTCACTTCAAAAATAATCATACAGTAAAGAATAAAACTATTCTCTGAAGCTAATAAGACCAAAAGGTAAGGTTCCTTTTTCAGAAGATGACACTGTAAATATCGTCTGGCATTCCCTTGCCATTTATCACTTGAAAATAAGGTTCCAAAGAACACATCATGTGCACGAAAGCTGTCGTGTGCGTCACTCCTCGTTGCGAAAGAATTGGGGTTTCTCATCGGGTCACCTTCACCAAGTTAGTTACTAGATGACGTGCAGTCTAAACCAATGGGTTGGTTCATCTGCTATTTGTTTATGTCCTTCATGACACCTAAGGCTACTTGAATTGATGAGCAGATTTAAAGAGGTCATTCGTGCTGATGGTCCTTTTTAGAGAAGAATGACTTAACATTGTTCAAAAAAGTGTGCCTAACCATTCTTTTTTGTCTCATTTTGTTGTCAATTTAGTTTTTTTTTTTGTTTTAATTTTTTTATTACCATTAACAGTCTTGTTACAACTGTTACTTGTCGGTGCATTTTTAGATAGCTTCTGATATAGAGTCAACTCAATTACAGTTGACATATAATCCATATTAACAGGCACAGATCTGACCTGGCTACTAATACAGAGCACGCATATAATTAACATCAATGTTCAGTATTGAACAATTCAGGTTCATCTATATAAATAAAAATGTAAGTGTTCGTTTGTACATAACCTCAAATCTCCGAAAGTACTTCACCGATTGCTTTGAAATTTTGACAGAACATTGCGTTCCAATACGTGCCTGTTTTTATAAATCAGTTTTAGTTTATTTTAATTTTGATTTAATTATTTTGTTTTTTAATGTTTTGGCTACATGACGCTTTTTTAACTACCAGAATTTTTAAAGACGAGAATCGATACTGGCAACCCCCCCCCCCCCTTTTTTTTCCAGGCTTGCTGCTTGACTACCAATTTTTTGTAAAACGAGATACTTTGACTGCAAATGTTCTCCAAGACTGGGAAATAGAAACATATACAATCTATATAAATAGTCGACAGGGTGGCGTAGTGGTAAGGAACAGGTCTCGTACGTCCAATACCGCAGGTTCGAACCGGGCCCAAGTTGGTGGATTTTCAAGATGCAGAAAATCGTCTGCGCCCATGTCGCATGATTGTGCGGCATGTTAAAGATCCCTTGAGTATCCATTTGGCTTGGATACTCTGGGCTAAGTTAAATACCTAGTGTTATTCGCATCAAATGAGAGCTCAGGTGCCACCTTCTAGGGGAAACTGAGCGTCCCAATTCTCAGTGGCAATGGCATAAACCGACAGTGGTGCTACTTGAAAAAATGGATACCGATTACCGGGGTACGCACTAGGTCTGCAAAGGTTAATGACCATACGCAGTCTCATTAGAAAAGAAAAGAAAGGAAGAACAATCTAGATAAATAAAAATGTAAGTGTTCGTTTGTTCACAACCTCAAGATGGCTATTTGACTCGCACCGCTACACATACACACACACACACATATATATATAGTAGTTTTGCGGAGACAAAGTGCTTTCACCGCCTTCGATGTAAATGCATCCAAAATGTAACCCTGGTTAACGACATCATCACGGTCATTCTGATTCATTAAAAGATTAAATCCAGACAGATTTTTGGAAAATCTTGTTTGAGTTTGTCGGGGAACACGTAAATAATGAAAATTTAAAAAAAATCGTCTTCAAGTTTTTTCTCATTCTGTGAGACCCGCGCTTTCTTTTCAGCTATCTATGAAGTGTATATACGATTTATTGACGCTCGGTTAGCTGAAATTCGAGTGCTCAGTTTTTATGAAGGATTTATGGGTGGTTTTATGAATTTTATGGATGCCTTTATGAATCTGTGCAAGTTCTTTTAGAGAAAGCAGTATTAATATTTCCCATTAACTTTTTAGAACTAGATGAAACTCATGGGAGCATTTAGCCACAACTTTAATATCTGAACAAACACATGAAGAAATGCTGAGCAAACACTTTTTACTGCATGCTTTGAAGATGATGTAAAATCGAACGTCGCCGCGAATGATTTCTTGGTTTTACTTGGACTGTTATATGACTCGTAGCGCACAAATCTAAAACTTTTAGGTGTAATACTAAGCAGCGTGTTTACGTATGCTCCATAGATGATTTTACATTTGCGTAAGAGTGCTTTGGTGAGGTGAATCAGAGTTACTTCGACAACTTGCATTAGTCGAGTATAAAAGTAATTTCAAAAAATGAAACTAGCATAAAAAAATGCTGATTTAGCAAATTATGTTCTTTATAGGTAAGTGAAAATTAAACTATGTTTTCTAACTTGCAACGCGTACTGAATGTTCCCTTAATTTTTCTTCCCCCTTTTTTTAATTTAATGCAAATTTAAACTACTAGCATAAAAACAGGATATTCAGTTACTGAAAACATGGGTCCATTTCAATCTTTTAAACGGAGCAATTTTTTTGTTAATCAACAATGCTAACAATGTTTTTGTGAAGTACTAATTTTTCAAATAATTTTATTTAAAGTGCCATCAAATAAACATGTATTAGTCCTTAAAGTTAATCAATATTTTTTTTATCATTGCAAGTGATAACTTGCAATGATAAAAAAAAGTAACAGCAAATGGCTCAGCACTTATTTTATTTGAAAAATATTAAGTGTCTGACTATATTAGATGTGACTCATATCCAGTGCATCCCATCTAATAAATTTTATTTAACCTTAACGTCAATGCTAAATGAAATCCAGAGAACGATAATAACATCAAGAGTTAGCATACATACTTCGTTATATTTCTAACCAAAAACACAATTAATATGATTAAAAACAGAAACATTTTCTAAAAGGGTAGGTTTGACATTTTTGTCTCATCCAATATATTTCGAAAGGTAATGTTGCATATCGTCAAGTTATTTGACATTATTTGATTTTTACATTAAAAAACAGGTATGATATCGACCAATATCACACTAAAAAGATTTGCCCCGAAAATATATAAGAATACAGTAAAACTTGTGTAAGTTGACCACTTGCGGTGCACCACTTAGTGGTCAACTTAGACAGGTGGTCAACTTATAGAGGGTAAAGATTTTTTTTCTTTTGTCATTTCTTACACTATGCATTGTAATTATTCAAAATATAGCTTCATGTATTATCGTTACTTTAAAAGAGTATTTAGCTATTTTTTCACAATTATCAAAAATATTGTCACGTAGAAACTCAAAGGACCAGACGTAACTTATTGGACAACACTCGTTCGATCCACTGGATCGTACACAACTGAATTAACCTTCCAACTGGAGAGCAGCAACTTATAAATACTAACAGAACATTCTAGAACTATACAAATCAAATTTACATAAGTTAGGACATTCTAGAAACTGCTAGTATTAAATTAAATCGAAGAAAGAAAACGCAGCCAGCGGGAAGAGAACCAGGGACCTAGAGCTCCGAACGCAGCGCCGCTGCCTGAGAGCCACCGATTCACCCGCTGTTGTTTGAAAATGTGGCAATGTCATTAAAGAAATTTAACCTGAATGACTTACAATGTATCCTATACAACTTTAAAAGTAAAGTACTTAGTTAAAATAAAGATAAATAACTTATTAATTATGTAAGCTACTTATATGATGGCAAAGATTTCCTAAAAATACATACTTTTTTAAAATGGCTACATCAGATAGAAGAAAAAAGAAGAAACTTTAAAGAATAAAACAGTGCTCATAGTAGTATTCCCATATAATTAACTTACGAAGAGGGTTAGGAAAACTTTATATTCATGTTTCATCAATCTAAACAAATACATTATAGCATAAAAATGACCTGGAGAAATTATTTTAGTTTTTTTTAATCTCTGCAAAAATAGGTAAACAAATAAATATAGTAATAATTAGGCGGTCAACTTACAAAGGGTATTTTATAATACTCCCACCCACGTTTGGCGTACATAAGTGGTCATTGTAGGCATTTGGCCAAGTTACAAAGGTTTCCCTACATTATACGATATAGGGCTGGTTCCGTTCCTGACAAAAGTGGTCAACTTTACAGGTTTTACTGCACACTGCAAATCATTTATCCGAAGTAAAACTACAGACAGTTAAAAACAAGAAAGTACGAAGTTTTTGGAAAAGGAAATTACAGAGAATAAAAACAAGAGAACAAGCACTCTACAGTTAGCGGGGTCATCAGTGAGTACGCTGATTTACTATTTCTAGTACACAACGCCGAAGGTAAGTTCAAAACTTGAGCCTATGCTGTCGTGATTTCTGTGCCTCTAGAGCAGTGATGGCGAACCTAGAGCAGTGTCCGACCCGTGGGTCAGACACTGACCCGCGCCAGATTTTTAGCTGCCCCACGAAACCATTTGTTTGTATTCAATATACATTGGTTGAATAATTTAATGTTTTTTTGTGGCATCACTCAGCGTTTTAATGAACTTAATAAAAAAAACTTCAAGGGCATGGAATAATTGTTTTAGCGATGTTTGAAAATATTAAAATATTTATAACGAAACTTGACATCTTTGCTAAGGATTTGGAAATGAAAAGCATGAAATATTTTCCTCAGTTACAAATACATTTTCAAAACACAATTTTTGAAAACTCGGTTGACATTTAAGAAAATGCAATTAAAAAAATATTTAATGATTATGCAGGAAGTAAAGAGAGCTTTTGAGGAGAGATTCAATCAAGTTAAAAGTTTGGAAAATAAATTTCCCTTTATGTTATATCTATACAAAACATAATTTGAAACAATGGAGTTAACGGAATCTATGTGGCTAGGTGTCCATAATTTAGAAATGGAATTAGTTGAATTTCGAAGCAGCATAGTGTGGAAAGCCAAATTTGAAGACTTGATTTTTGAAGCAGAAAGCAAACTGTGAAAGTAGTTCAGATAATATTGATCCCAGAGTAAAAATTGAAATGTTTATATTAAACGAATTGGATTCTTTACCAAATAATTTCACATCGATGAAAAAACATTTAATGCTCTTTTAACGATGTTTGGGTCCAAATATTGCGAAAAATTGTTTTCTTCAATGAACTTTGTAAAAATCTTAATACAAATAGACTTGACAGGGAATTAACTGCGAAATGAGTTAAACTAATGAATTCGAAATATGAACCTATTGTTAAAAAACTATCTGAAAATAAACATCAACAGATTTCTGATTAAATACTTTATAACCAATTCTGTTATATACATATTATTTTAGATATGTGTGTGTGGTATATATAATAGGGATGTAACGAATAGTGATTTGGCCGAATAGCCGAATATCGAATATTCGGCCATTTCTTCCAGGCCGAGGCCGAATACCGATTTTTCGGCGGCCGAATATTAAAATTTCTAGAAAATCGTTGCAATAGAAAGTATTTTTCAAATTTAAAATTATTCACAAAGTCAAACACCAATTACACACAATCTATGATGTATGATTTAATTCTGTTTAAGATTTTAAAACTATTTAAAATTAATCTATTTTCTCTATTGTTTTGAATGTAATAAAGCTAACAATTTCATCCACAAGTGGAATAGAAATGACGATGTTTTATGGTGGTAAGTATTAGCATTATTTTACTAATTATTTAATTCAAATAAAAGAACTACTATTACTTAGTGACCTTGCCTTGCTCACAACTGTTTTATGAGTTATAAAAGTATTTTAAAAGTTATAAAAGTTAATATTTTTATTTTATGGGTTTTTTTACATAATACAATAAATCAGTCTACCCAAACAAAGTCTGACTTCCACTTTGTTAATAATAACAAAATTAATTTCTCATATTCTCCATCTTAATTAACTATTTCCAGCTTTTGGGAGAAAATGCTAAATATAAAATACCATATTACAACTTTAAAAACTGTTTTCGCTCAGTCAAGCCCAAAACAAGGTGTAAAAAAGTATTTTTTTTTCTAAATCATTTTTATTTATTAAAACTATATAATAATGTATTCTTTTGCAATTATTATAATACAATTTTAAATGTTTAAAATCTTCTAATTTCTTTATTTTTTTAGATTTCTACTGCAGCAGAACTATTCGGCCGAATAGTCCACCAATATTCGGCCAGGCCGAATTTGACCTTACCCAGTATTCGGCCAGGTCGAATATTCAGCTAGGTGATGAAATGACTATTCGGTAATGCCGAATACCGAATAGTGGCCGAATATTCGTTACATCCCTAATATATACTAATAAATAATAATTCATAATATATATTGTATGTAAGTTTCGTTACTGCTCGTTCATTCAAGCACTTGCTTATTGGACAGACGCACATCCGCCGCACTTATTGCCATTTTCACCAAACACTTAAGATTTTTTAGCCGTACTAAAAAATTTTAAATCGTCAAACCACGCCCTTTTTTATTACACGGTTTTATTTAACTTGATTTGTCACGGAAGTTTGTTACGCGGTTTTCGACCACTATTACGGTATAAAGTATCTTCAAACATTGCACACAAGCTTATCTTCTATGACAATACAATATTCCATCCATTTTATAATTTATTATAACGTTAATTAGGAAAAAAATTAATAATTTTGGCTCTGATTAAATTATCAGAATTATTATTTGTCGAATGGCAACGATAGCGTTGTTTGGAATGTTTGTATAATGCAACGGATGTTTTGAATTTTAAAATAATCAAATCATGGCGAAATGTTTTAGTTTTTTAAAAAGTAAAACCGTGTAACTTAAAATATTTTTACAAGGTTTTATACTCTTGATTAAATTGAAAAATGATTGTTTGGATTTCTAATTTATTTAATATTAATAGAGTGGCATGAAAGTTTTTATTTCTACTTTCTTTACAGGAGAAGGAGTGCCAAGCGATGAAATTTATGTATTATATGTGTTTCAAATGTTTCAAATTATATAACAAACACAGTGGTCAATCATACAAATTGAGAAGAGGTTAGCGCTAATTGAAATATTTAAGCAAAACAAACTGTTTTCAAACAGAAAAACTAAAATATCTCAAAGTTGTTTAAATGCTCGGGGCGGAACTTGAAAAGATTAATGAATTACGGTTAAATTTCGACCACTGGGCGAACTCTACTATAATTTTATCGGTGGAACAAAATATTTCACTTAAAATTCTTTAAATGAGTCTTGTCCTGATCATTAAATTTGTGATTTTCAATATGAACATTGGGGTAGTAAAAGTGAACTTGACGTAAAAGTAAATCGTTAAGGGTTCCGTTGTCAAAAAAGTTTGGGAAACGCCGCTCTAAGTTACCCTGATTTAAACTATTCCAATACTACTTACTGTTGGGTTTTCATTGCGAAAAGGTGTTATCGTTCACTAAGTTAACATGATTAAAATAATTACGTGCTGTGTGAATCTGAATTTGTTTCCACGAACGTGAAAAATAGCAACCAGTTTTTCTAACACATAAAGAAATATAAATACTAAAATGCTTCCTCGGTTCAGCATACTTACTTGGCCCTGGGATGTCTCGAACATCAAGGAGGCCTTTCATTGCACTTCGAAGGGTTGACGTTCGCGCTGTCCTTCAATTTGGAAATTAAGAATTTCTATTATTTACCAGTTGGGACAATTGAATTTTAAAGATTTTTTGTTTTAAAAATACTGTTAAAGTTTTTTAAACTTGTCCCTGTGCAAATAGGCATTAGTGACCCACGAGCTGGTTCTAAAAAAATATGAGCAAAATTTGACCCACGTCTCAAAAAGGTTCGCCATCCCTGCTCTCGAGTTAGGAGGAACGGCTGCCGAAGGCCAGGCTGCTGATTAAAGCTAAAATTAAAACGTAAGCTAGCATTATATAACGCAATTGCTTACAATTTTTTAACTGGTAGCCACAGATCTCAAGTGTTCAGTTTTCCGCGGAATTGCTACACTACCGAGAAACTTGATTCGTGGCTTTTTAACGAGTACTTACGTAACTTAACAGATCTTTCTCTGTAGTGAAAATAAGAATTTTATTGAGAAGCTGTTATAAAGAAACTGGATGATTTGATTTAATAAAAGTTTTTCGTAAATTTACAGAAATACTGGGATTCCTTTCTGTATTTTTACAGAATTTTTTTTACAGTGTTGACGTCTCACTTATGGTGAGGTTGCGTGTGGTTAGAGTTGAAACTGATGAGTCAAAAATCCTTTCGGGACCATTCAAAATAATTTGTAATTTTCATATATGAATAGCTAAAATAATAATAATAATAATGATCACCTTTATATTGAAGAGTTGGGGGATTATATACTTAATACTTGCAAGATATTCACATTAAAAATTAGATTGAAACAACATTTCATATACTTCAGATGTATATCCACAGGATTTTGGATGAAGTTTTAATAGTAAAAACAAGAATTAGAGATAGATTTATAGCTGAGGTAATTACCGCCAGCTGAGATTTTGATCCTTTCGAGCTATCTTTGAGTGGAAATTCAAAGAAAGTCCATTAGATTCAATTAATTGTCATTAGAGCTTATATATATGAATTATTTTAGCAAATATTAATTAATAATTAAATATGAATGATTGTCTTTTCTTTTATAAGTAGAAAGTCCACCTATTGAACTGAGCATGATAAGTCGAATACTGGTGGTTCTGTGGGTGACATGTTGCATGTTTAGCATGAGTGTACAAGATGGTGATTTGACTGGATCCAACGTCTGCACTCGAGAGGAGAAGTAAGCAATCTATGTTATGGTACTCATACAGTCACGGTGACCTTTTTTTTAAATGCAATGATTTCATATTCTTATAGATCATTTCTAATAATAACATTTTTAACCCCTTTTCCCCGAAATTTTTTTTAAAGACGATTCCGCCTTTAGCATTAAAAAAGATCACCACGCACACGCAGTAAGTATAAACAGTAAAACCTCGATCGATCGTTTTCACGGGACCACTCATTTCGAACGAGACATACCGGAAAACGACGAATGAGGATGACCGTAAAGCAAGATGATTCCGTTAAACGGTTTTTCTCACTCGCATGCGGTATTTTCCCGTATGTATCGCTGGAAGTGAATGACCTCGTGCGAAACAATCGATCAAAATGTATTGTGTATACGCACAGTAATTCTCATATCGCTTTATATGAGAATTACTGTAAGTCTCTTTACGAAGCTATTTAATGCAAACGTAATATGTTACTTTAAAGCGGGACTGAAGGTAAGCAAAATAAATTATTTAAATGGCAGCTTTAAGCGCAACCTGGCTTAAAATTATTTTTTGTATTACCTTAGTCAATTAAATTTTAATAAAAGAGATACTCATTTTTGCCATTTCTTTTAGAGTAAACAAAACAGTTTGGATGACATATTCTCGACCTTACCAAGTCCGGACTACTACGTGGTGTTTTAGCATTCCCCCAAGATGCTCTACTTACAAGTAAGTAGATTTTTTGCCCTCTCCCCTTATTTGATTTGTTCGTCATAATTTTGAACTATTTACGTTTTGAATCTAGTTAAAACAATCAGCTTTATCAACATATCTAAAAATGTAATTTATTACTTCTTCGTCTGCTTGAGAATGACTCGCATATCAATTGAATCTGATAATGTGCTAAAGGGAATATATCATACGAAAAAAAATTGAATACCACCGTTTGAGAAGAAACATCGAGCTGGAATGGCTCTTATATACCTTCATAAAGATTTCGATTTATCCGAAGATCTTAACGATCTCGGGGGAAGAAAAGATGTAAACTGAATTTTTTAATATTTTCATTCGCTTTCTCTTTTCTCTAGTCTTTTTTTTTTTGAAGAAATCATTGCATCAGTATGAACAGTTAATTTACAAAAACTATTTCATAAAAAAATCACTAATATTTTCACATTATAAATGTATTAAAAAGAAAGCTATTTTTTTTATTTTGAAAAGCCTTCCCCGAAGCATTTCCTGGCTGCTCCACTGGGTGCGTCGGTGTTTCGAACAGATGATGAAAAAAATATTAATAAACTAAATAACGTAAAAGATAAAAAATAACAAAAATAAGCAAATAAAAAAACAATAGAAACTATTGCTACATTGTTGAAAATTAAAGTAAATAAATAATGTTAATAATAAAATTTAAAATAAATAGGATTTGTATCATTTTCAAACTAAAAAGTCAATATATTCAAAGATTCCCGATAGGTTTTGAATATGCCCGTCGTCCCACGGGCATTTATTTAAAAGATCTACCCAGCAGGTTCTGATGGGTATCCTTCTCTTCTTTCGGCAAGAAATATTTTCCAAATTTTAAATGGCTAGAGATGTCATGTCTGGCCACAAATCAATAAAAGCCTGCATCACATTTTTTTCATTGGTTAATCGCTAGGTTGTTTTAGCAAAAGTTAGCTGGCGGTCAGGTATAAGATGAAATGCGGCAACTGACTATTCAAGTTTTGAGTGAGATGGCATTTTCAAAACCGTAGTTTTGCGACAGTGGAAATATAAAAGAACCTTAAGGAAGGAAGAAAATCATTTGAGTGAAGAATGTATTTCCAGTTTTTGAGAATAAGAGACAAAAACTTCCGGTTAAATATATAAAAGTACCTTAAGAAACATTAAGGGTGTAGGGAAATAAACATTTTTGAAAAATTCGAATTATTTAAGTTCCGAGTTTTTGAGAGTTGACTGTAGCTGCTATTGAAAAAAACTAAATAAATAAAAAAAGAAAGGTTTAAAAGTCATTGTTTATAATTTGTCTAATAATTTTGTTATTGAAGTCAAAGGAAAATGATAATTTCCGATTTTTGAGGAAAATTTGCTCCTTGACAAATATCCGACTCTTTTCCTTTTCAGGATTTTATATCGTTTGTCACACAAGCATGAAGTTAAAGAAAGCATAGAAGTTCATAAATTTTGCTGTGAAGGTTATGAGAAATCTGGAGATACCTGCGTCTGTGAGTAATGTTGGTGTTATTTTTTTGCAGTGATAAAATTAAAATTTTTAAAAAAGTAGCCATTACGAAACCACTGAAAATGCACGTCTTTGTGTGGGGTTAATACCGCGGTTTAAATATAAAATCAAAGACGACATAAATATGTATCTACAATAAGAACAAGGTAGCAAGGTAAATTCAATATTCACTTTTATGAGAACTGGATTGGGTTTTATAAGGACTGCTAAATCAGAAATCATGCGTTTAACACCTACTGCATACGATCTTAATACTGAGAGAAGACGATTGACCAAGATTGAAAGAGTATGTCATAATGCTGTACTTACTCCAAACTGTAACACCTCTCTCTTCTGCGAAGTTCTGAGAAATTGGTGAATGAAAAGTTTGAATTAACATTATGGTTTTAATAATTCCTTCGAATAAATTTAATCAATATAAATTCTTCTATTGTACGGGGGTTTGGCGAATTTTGACAATTCTGATGTCTCGTTCACACGCGAAAGAAGGCACACATCTGAAAAAAAAACTTATATGACAACATTGTTTGCAACACAGTTATGCAGTACAATCATGGAAAACAAATGAAGGAAATTACGTAAACGAAGCAACACGGTATCATTTTTTTTTTCGTTTTGAGTTGTGTTTAAGATGTGATAAGAGGTGAGAATACTGTTGATGGCGTGTTAGGATACTGTTAATGATTCGCTGTCCTAAGACTGCAATTTCCAAATTTGAAAAAAAAAAAATCTGGAAATTTATCATATAAAATTAATTTAGACCATAATACAGGCAGTAATCATAACATATCGTTATTTTTAAAGTAGCATAGTTGCAGTTAGCTAAATTTATTAAAATAAGTATAACTTTAAACCTAGATTTTTCTCCAATATATTTTTTTTCTTTTTGAGATGCACCACTCTTTCCCCCGGTTAGCGAAATATATTTCCTGTCCTCTGGACTTATATCCTACAGATTCATATTTTCAACAATTCAACCCATTGAACTACTTACGACACCATGTTTCATTACCTACTTCATGTTTTTACTAGCGATTATATAAATACTAATTGGCTTATTGCGACAACAAGTAAGTTGTCGCAATAACCCAATTAGTAGGCATATATTATACCTATACAATAACCTGTATAAATTCATGAAAGCTAATTAAGTTAAAATTTAAAAATATACACAACCTAAATTGCACAATATAGTAATATAAAGTGATAATATAATGTCGCTGCACTCAAGATGATAGTTCAGTTTTTAGGATTTAAATGTACCGTGATTCTGTGAGAAATGAACATCTTCGCGATGACATTTCAAACATAACATTTTGAAAATGTCTGCTAAATACAACACAAGTTTTTAAACTTCTGTTGCAATTTTTATTCAGAAATGTTCAATGTGAAATTTTACTTATATTAAAGTGAATGCATAAATCTAGACTTAACCTAACAATATTGGTAACAACGGAATGTGTATCATTTAACTACGATCAAACAGAATTAAACAAAACTGAAAAGTTTAAATCAACTGAAAAATATGTTTTGAAACTGTCTATTATCATTTTTATTAAAAATGTATTTCATGGGTTTAATATCATTTATAGCCAGTTTCAAATGCGAAAATGGAGGAACATTATTTGATACAAAGAAAGCTTGCATCTGTTCTCCAGGTGAGTTGTAAATTTAAGATCTCATGTATTCTATCTCACAAAAAAGCTCACTACAAAAACTGCTTTCACATACCGTCGGTGGTCTGGCATATAAGTCACTAAATCCGTAAGTCCAGTTTTTAATATTTTTCAATTTCAACTTTCGACTAGTTATTAAAAGCAGTAAAAATCATTTTACAAACCACTCACTCCTACAGTAGGTTGGTTTACTTATGTATTTTTTAAATTGCATAATTGTTTTATATCGCTAAATAACAAATTGAAATTTTTAAATCACTGAAGCAGTTCGCAGACTCCCTCTGTGGAATTGGTGATTTTTGCCAGCACGCCGATTATATTGAATCTTATAAGAAAAATTCTAACAGTCTTTCAAGGTACGCACACTTTTAGACCACGCCCCATTTTGTAAGGACTCTTCCACCAGTAATTTTATTGAACTGTCTTACACATAACGAATATTTAAAAAACTTTATGGTATGAGACTGAGTGAGTGAGTTGCACTGGTCGTGCTTGCGAATCGGTGTTTCGTGGTATTTTATGCGTTGTTTCTTTCGTTCTAGATCTGTTATGAATCAGCATAAAAGCTTTTTATTTAAGAAGCATTTTATTTTATGTTACGCTAGGAAAAGTGGCTTGTGTGCCTGAGTTTTTATGTGAAAGTGGCATAACCGTTGGTTTTTGTGGCGGTTTTGGGTTTTCTGTAGTGAGGAGGTACCGATCCTTTGGAATGGCGTCCTTCTCGCAGAATCCTGTTAACGACTTCCAGTTGCCAGACGATGTGGACTCCGGATGCGAATTCCTCTCCAGCGACAACAATCCCAAGCCTGCAGCTTCGCCAAATAAGAAGGGGAAAAAGAAAAAAGCGGTGGCTGCCAGCAACCCAGGGGTGAGAAAACACCCCTTTCTTATTCTGTGTGAGCTGGAGGGTATCGCCCCCTTTAAGATTATTAACGATCTAATTCTTAAAGCAAAGGATGACTTAGATTATCAAAAAATTGAGGATAAATTTCATAGAGTATTAGAGAGTAAAAGTAATCTTGTTTTAACCTATGACGACGAGCTAAAATTATATGAACAAAAATTTAACCATGCCTACTTTACCCTTAATAAGGCTAGAAATACTTTTCTGGTTCAAAAGGGCATTGAAACTGATAAAACATGTAAAAGGCTCCAAGCCGATAGCGCAAGCAAAGATGAGAGGATTGCAAAATTGCTCGAAGAGCAAGATAGAATAAAAAAATCCCAGGAAGAATTAAAACTCCTAGTTGAAAAACTCTCGCGGAAAAATGAGCCTAACATTGAATAAATACCCCAGCCTTGACTACTCCCAACCCAAAAGGAAAATTTCGAACTGGGAGGCAGCACATGATGGCTCCTTACCAATGAACATTGAAATAGAATTAAGCAATACGAACGATAATTTAGAAGACGAATATTACGAAATGGAGGATGAGGATTCAAATGAAATAATGAACGACAGACCCTTCCAAAGTAAGAAAAGGGCCGCTTGTAATATAGATAGCTCCCCTGAAAAGGGCGCGAAAAAAAAAACCCCTACGCGAAAACCCTGAAAACCCTAATGTTAATCTCGAGTATCAGAGCACTGAGAAAAACAAAGCCCCCCCCACCATTACCTTTGTGGATATAGAACACCCAACCCCTGTACTTAAAGAGCTTAGCGATCTCATTGGCACTAAAATAGTCGGCACTTATAAAAGAAATAAAGAATTAGTAGTAGAAACGAAAAATCCCCTGTATTACAGAAAGATTAAAAACTACGCCGACAATCAAAATTAGAAATCTCATACAAGGCAATTACATCAGGATAAAGCCATCCAGGTAGTAATTAGAGGCCTACCTATCAATTACGATGCTGATGCGATCATTAACGAAATAGAAGAAAAAGGTCTCACCATTACTAAAATAAACCAGATGACAAGGGGTAAACTTAAAGATAAGCTCCCACTTTTTGTCCTATACCTCCCCAAAAACAACGAAAAAAACAAAGAAATCTACAACCTGGAGACACTCTCATACTACAAAGTTCGTGTCGAGCACTTAAGGAAAACCCAGCACATCTCGCAGGGTTACCGGTGTCAGCGCTTTGGCCACAGTTCCCACATGTGTACATTAGAAGTAGTCTGCCTGATCTGTGCCAAATCCCATTGGACGAGAGAATGTGACCGCCTAAAAGATGAAAAGCCGACTTGTGCGAACTGCAAAGGGGATCACTTGGCGAACAGTGTCGAATGTGCAAAGAGACCTAGGGCCCTATTGCGAGCTCTTCGACTTCGGATTCGGGAAACTTGAAATCTCACCGTTCTCATCTCGAAAGAAGTCAGTTGGCGTATTGCGAGCTTGTCGGCAAGCAAAGTGAGAAAGGATCGGAAAGTGAGATGGGAGTGGTCTTTCGGGAAGAAGATATGACGTAGTTTGACAGGCGTGGAATGACCTGCACCAATCAGGGATTGCAGCTTGACGCTTTGAAACTAGACTCAAATCTGTTTTTAAGAGCCGTTCTTTTATTATTACTATTTATTAATTTTTATTTTGTATTATTATTATTTATTTTTAAAAATTATTTATTCACTTAGAAATGTTATTACTTTTCTTGCGGTTTTTGATTGCAGGAAAGAAAAGCTGTTTTTAAGAGCCGCTATTTTATTATTAATATGTATTTCTCTTTATTTTATATTATTATTGTTATTTATTTTTTAAATTTATTTATTTCCTTAGAAATTTTATTAATATATTGCGGTTTTTCATTGCAGGAGTTTTTTTTCTTCCTTTCTTTTCCTTTCTTTCTTCTTCTTCCCATTATTTTTTTAATGTGCTGCAAACAATAAATTTCGTAGCTATGTATAAGAAAAATGATAATAAAGTAAGAACAGTTTACATGCAATGCATTTCAGAAGTTTTATACAAAGTATTAAATTTACAACCTTTGATTTCACAAGAAAATGTTCTTGCCAACGATTAAACCGTAAAATAAAAGTAAAAACAATAATAGCAACAATAATGCAAAATAATTAGAATTATGTGAAATACAGTCAATCAGGGTAACTTGCACCACAATTTCTCTATTTTTAACTGTCCCACAAATATTTCAATAATGTTAATGTTGGCATAAAATTAAAGAAAAACTCCTAAAGTATTGTGTATTTATTAAACACTAAGAAATAATAATTTTAAAAACCATGCAAAACGGTTTCTATAATTTATCATATTCCATGGAACATTACATGCAAAAAGGGTAGAAGAAGTAGAACATCAATATTTAGAACTAAAAGCCCCATTTATTAAATATTTATGGAAAGAATAAGATGCCGAAAACAATTTTCAATCATATAAGTAAATAATGCACTCATTTTTACACAAGTATATTAATTAAAACAACTATTTAAAAGAATCACAAATCTGACATTTTTAGTCAAGTACTTCTGCATTTAACAGAGAGTTGAGGATCATGAAAACCCTTCTATTACTATCTGGAGTAATATCTTCTGCAGACTATTTTGTTATCTATCGCAAACCCTCATTGGTTTTCATGAGAACTAACAAATGATACCTTGAAAAAAATAATACCGATCATAATCAATGCTCACATATTTTTAAAGCAATCACTTGAAAATTTTTATTCATATACATTCTAATCAGCAATTTAATGATATTAATTTGTAAGTAAAAATTATTTTAAAAAAAACAAAAACAAAAAGCAATAACTTTGGAAACTAAAGTAAGCATCTTGAAAAGAATTAGATTCTATTCTATTCTTACATTTATTTTGATTATCACTGAATTCTATCCATTATGCACACTACATACTGACAGCAACCTTTCAAATGTTCTCAGTGTACACCTGAGTATCATAAATTCTATTTTTTTTTATTAAATACAATGTCTGGTTATGTATATGCTTCTTTACAATTTAATTGTATGTTTTTATGATCCAACTAGATAATACATATTATATATATTCTAATGGTATGATATGCAAACCTTAGTTACATGCTTAAAAAATAGAAATAAAATGTTAGTTTGTATATAAAATATATCTATGATCAGTAAACAACAAATCTAAGGCTGACTTTGAGCAGGCTCAAAGTTACCCTGAAAATGGAATGAAATTGCAATGGGTCTTAATTGCTTGACATTTTACTAAATATTACTGAATAAATAATCACACCATTAATAAATAATCACAAAAAATTCCCTATATTTAGAAAATAAAATGCTTATTAAATTAGTATAATGTTACTTTAAAAGAATAATAAGTTTTCAGCAACTTTAAAGCAGCATGCCAAAATAGCTTCGAAGCTGTAGCTTTAGAACTATTTAATAATATAAATAGCTGTGTACAGTTCTGCTCAATTTTTTATTCAAATAAAGAGAAGAAAAGGGATTTTATAACTTTTCAGGAGAGTGGCACTGAGCGTGTTCTACAGTTTCATTTGAAGTCAAATATTCTTAAAAATGTGAAGTGATTCAAAGTTACCCTGAATGACTGTACTCTTAGTTATTTACATCTCAATTGAATCTTTATATCAAAAGAAATATCGTTTTGCAACAATTTCTTTTTTGTTCTAATTAAAGCCACTTTAAATTTAAAAAAAATCAATGAAATTGTGTTAACTAATATTTTATGAAATTGGGATTAACTAGGAGCATTCTTTAATTTGAATGATAAAAATTAAAATGCAAAAACACATTTTTTTTAATACATTAAAAAATAGTAACAAATATATAAATAAAAATTATTTTTTATAACCACTTTTCAACAGTTTTATCAACAAAAAAAAGCGTAAATAATCAAAACGGGATTCGAACCAGCGACCACTAGCATTTGAAGGTAACGCGCTATCCACTACACCAGCCAGGGCACGACTAATAGGAATTTATTAAAAATAAAGCCCTTTTTACAGCACGCTCAATTTATTCAAAATTTTATTAGAAACAAAATTAGTTCGAATTTTCGAACGGAACTATGTACATTGCCTTTCTTTGAGGGTGATTGAACTTTGTGCCAAATGTGGCTCCAATTTATCAATTAGTTTGGCTTTGTATTGCGAACGTATAAACAAACATACGAAGACTCAAACAAGCTCCTCTATGTACAGAAATTATCAATTAAACCATTTTTGTTGTTAGATATTTTTCCCGCAAGATATTAAGCTCTCTTTAATCCTATTATTTCTTTTAAACTATTTTTCCCCTTGTACTTTGCGGAAAGTAAGCTTTAACAGAAAATGTGAAAGCATAGATCACCCTTCTTCTATTGACAAATCGGGTATTAAGTGATGAAGTTACTGGTCATTAACTCAATCTTTGGCTAGTTCAGTATGTTTTATGATTTTCTAACTCCTTTACACGAAATTACGTTTATTTTGATATCGTACATTTATATTAATCGCGGTCACCAAATACAGAAACTGCGGAAACATGGCGGCCATCTTGCATGCACTGACGAAAGTTCTCACCATCTCACGGCCTCAAGAGGTGGTGAGATAAAAACCCGAAAACGAGTTATTTTTTCCCGATTCCGAAGAGCTCGCAATACGCCAACGGTGCTCGAGTCGAAAAACCGCCTTTTTTTCCCGATCTCACTCCCTTCCGAAGAGCTCGCAATAGGGCCCCTAGTCCGGGAAGTAAAGCTGGAAAAATATTTCAAAACTCAAACTTGAGTAACCCAACTACCTATTAGGGATGTAACGAATATTCGGCCACTATTCGGTATTCGGCCTATTCGGCCCTTTGGCCGAATAGTCATTTTATCACCCAGCCGAATATTCGGCCTGGCCGAATACTGGGTAAGGTCAAATTCGGCCTGGCCGAATATTGATGGACTATTCGGCCGAATAGTTCTGCTGCAGTAAAAATGTAAAGAAATAAAGAAAATAGTAGATTTTAAACATTTAAAATTGTATTATAATTATTGCAAAAGAATACATCAGTATATAGTTTTAATAAATAATAATAATTTAGAAAAACCTTCCGTTTTAAACCTTGTTTTAAGCTTGACTGAGCAAAAACAGATTTTAAAGTTGTAATATTATATTATATATTTAGCATTTGTTCCCAAAAGCTGGCAATAGTTAATTATGATGGAGAATATGAGAAATTTATTTTGTTATTATTAACAAAGTGGAAGTCAGACTTTGTTTGGATAGACTGATTTCTTGTGAATATTGTGTGAGAGAGAAATGCGGGGGGGAAAGCGTAGAATATCATGAATATTTAGATAGGGATTTTTGAAAATAAAAATATATTCCAGTTAAGTGTTTTAAATTTTAATAGATCTTTTAAAAATAGTTATGTAAAAAAACCCATGAAACTAAAATATTAACTTTTATAACTTTCAAAATATCTTCATAAAACAGTTTTGAGCAAGGTAAAAATTGACTAAGCAATAGTAGTTCTTTGATTTGAATTAAAAAATTAGTAAAATAATGCTAATGCTTACTACCATAAAACCTGTCATTTCTATTCCACCTGTGGGTGAAATTCTTAGTTTATTACATTCAAAACAGTAGAGGATATAGATTAATTAATTTTAAATAGTTTTAAATTAGTTAAACAGAAAAATAGATAACAGATAAAAAGATAACAGATTTAAATAGTTAAACAGAATTAAATCAAACATCATAAATTGCGATCAATTGGTGTTTGACTTTGTAAGTAATTTTAAATTTGACAAATACTTTCTATTACAATGATTTTCCAGAAATTTTAATATTCTGCCGCCGAATATTCGGTATTCGGCCTAAGACATTGGCCGAATATTCGGCTTCGGCCTATTCGGCCTAGAAGAAATTGCCGAATATTTGGCTTCGGCGTATTTGGCCTAGAAGAAATTGCCGAATATTCGGCTTCGGCGTATTTAGCCTAGAAGAAATTGCCGAATATTCGGCTTCGGCCTGGGAGAAGTGGCCGAATATTCGGTATTCGGCCAAATCACTAGTCGTTACATCCCTACTACCTATGCATCAACAGCTAGCAAAGGTTTATTTGAACGCCTAAACAAAGCACCCACAAACTCAATCGAAGCTATCGCAACCCTCCCCCTAACAATTGCCAGCATGATGAGCGACCTTCAAACATTAGTTAAAAATCTGAATACCTACCTCGAAAAGCATAATAATGGCCAGAATTAGTTCCCTTACTATTGTTTCTTGGAACGCAAACGGGCTCTCTTCCACCAAAATTGACGAGCTGGAAAACTTTATCGTAAAGCATTCTCCAGACCTTGTTCTTATTCAAGAAACCAATCTAAAACCTGGACTCAGACTCCGTAGTATCCCAAACTTCACTTCTTATAGAAACGACAGAGGTATAGGCCGCGGTGGTGGCACAGCTATTTTTGCCAGACGTGGACTCGAAACTGACCATATGACGATTTCCTCTATCTATGCTCCTCCCAGCTTAGCTAGCATTGACGCTAACGAGCTCCAGCAGATTGGTCGTATTAACTTTTCGACTATACTCTTTGGGGACAATGCAAAACATCCCGATTGGAGTTTTGGCAGAAGAAACCTCCGAGGAACTAATCTGAGGAAATTTAGCGCAGATTTCGAGTATCAAATTCAAGCCCCAAACTTCCCCACCCATTTTGGTCCCTGGGAACCCGCTACTCTCGACATAGCTCTTACAAAAACCAGAAATTGGCCCTATGCAATTAATGCGCACCCCGAACTATCTTCGGATCATAATCCGGTAATTCTAACATACAACCTAAACTACCAGATTCCCAGAAAAGAGAAGAAATGCCTTACCACAAATTGAAGCAAGTATACCAATCTAATTTACGAAAAAATTGAGGGCAATCCCCAACTAACCAATAGCTCAGATATTGAAAACTACGTGGAAAAGTTCACCGAAGCTCTGGTAAGTTACTTCAACGAGGCCACTATCTCCCGGGGTATTGACAGCGTTCCGATACGCCTCCCCCCCAGCAGCAGCAGCACAGCATTTTCGATGGGCGTACAGAGAGTCTATTCCCTTTTACCCGATAATCATGGCCTTTGTACATAGAACTTAAATTATTCTTAATTTTAAATACTTCTAGTCTCCGCCGTAGGCGGTGCACAAGGGGTGTGCCATACTTTATATGGCAATGAGAGTAGTCAGAACCGCTTTGGAAAGTTTTGCCGAATAGAGCATATAATGATAGTTGATTCAGCTCTGTGGGGAAAAAGTTTTTGTGTTTTTTTCCTTTTTTTGTTCATTTTTTAAAAATTTTTACTTTCTTTTTTTTTTTGATTTTGTTAAATAGTATTTTCATTTTTTTTCTTCAAATTTTATAAAATTATACATTTTTTTTCCATAAAAATAAACATAAGAGAAAGGAAGTGAGAAAAACAACCAATCAGGAGATCCTCATTAGGGGGGGGGGTCGAACTGAGGGTTTGGGAGGGGGTTGTTCGGGGTGCTGAGAGAATCATAATTTATATATTGAGATTGGTGAGGGTAGCGGTACTTTTCGTTTCTGTGGTAGTAGAGGCTTTGTTCTTCGATGTAGGGATTTGCATGGAAGGGGATGAGGGAGTAAAAAGACTTAGCAGTTTTGATTATATATCTTGATACCGAATTGATGCCGAGGTCCGCATGTAAATTTTTCCCTCTGTCGTATCTGCCGGCTTGCTTTATTTGTCTGACAATTTTGTTCTGTATTATTTGTAGTTTACAAATATTGGTTTTTGCAGCAAATCCCCAGATAACAGATCCGTATAATAGAGTGGGTCTAATTATGGTGTTAAAGATCAGTTTTTTATTCTTCTGTGAGAGTTCGCTGTGGTAGCCAAGAAGGGGTTTGAGAGCGTACACTTTATGATCGGCGTTTTTGATAATATTCATGATATGCGTGTTGAAGTAGAGACCTTGGTCGAGTGTAATTCCAAGATACTTGACCGATTTGGAGTAAGGTAGTTGAACGTTGTTTATGACTATACGATTTGGATTTTTCTTTCTATCGTTTTTTTTTTTGAAGCATATTATTTTTGTTTTGTCAGGGTTTAGCGTAATGTGCCATTTGTTGTACCAGGTAGATAATTCGTTTAAATATTTCTGTAGGTTTTTTCCTGCTATCCGTCTAATGTAATGTTTTGTGAGAGCGGCGGTGTCGTCCGCATATAAAGCCATCATAATCTCCTCATTTTTTGGCATATCATGTAAATAAACATTAAATAATGCTGGGGCTATGAGTGAACCTTGCGGAACACCACTAAGCATATCGCGTGGGATTGAGAGAGTGTCACCGATTCTTACTTGGAATTTTCTTTCTGTCAGATAGTTGCCAATAATACAAGTTAGGTAGTAGGGAGTGTTTAATTCGATGAGTTTGAAAATAAGTCCCTTATGCCAAACTCGATCGAATGCTTTGGTAAGGTCCAGAAAAGCTCCGATTGTACATTTTCCTCTGTTCAAAACTTCGGTGATGTAATTTGCGGCTCTGAGCAGCTGATGAATGGTGCTATGGTTTTTCCTAAATCCGAATTGTTCATTTGGAATGATGTTGTTTTCGTTAATATGTTCTTCGAGTAAATTACGAATCAATTTTTCAAAGATTTTTGATAGAGCGCTAAGCAAGCTTATGGGTCGATAGCTGGTTGGTTTGTTCTTGGGGCTTCCAGGTTTGTGTATAGGCACCACAATAGCTTTTCTCCATATTTTTGGGAAGTAGTTCATAGTTCCTGCCAGCGATTTATTGTAAATTTTCGTTATGTTGGTAAGTACGTTATTTGGAAGGTATTTCAGCGAGAGGTTGGTGATCCCATCAATTCCGGGCGACTTTCTGTTTTTGAGGGTTTTGATGATGTTGGCTGCTTCTAGTGGAGATATGATTGGGGGAGTGGTGATTTCGGGTAGATTTAGGAAAAAATTTGTAATTTTTTCATCAATTTGATTTTCAAGTCTTGAATCTTGTGGGGGGGGGGGGGGGGTAGGCTCTGAAGTTTTCTCCTATGCTGTCAGCTAGGGCTTCGGCGATTTCTTTTTTTTTCGGTTATAGCGTTGTCATTTACAACGAGGTTGGTTATGGTATGGTTTTGATTCTTGATTAGTTTGATGGCTCTGTAAAGGGTTTTGTTTTCCGGTTTAAGAGATTTGATAAAATTTTCCCAGTTATCTTGTTTAAAGTAGTTGATCAGTGTTTTCATTTCGCATTCTGTTTATTGTTGGTGTTAGAGAGTTGCTCCTATGTCTTCGTCTATCTTTGCGAAGTCTGTTTTTTTCCGTGATAAGGCTTCTAATGAAGGGGGGGAGTCGGAGAGGGTCATTTTTTATCTTGATGTGAGTCGTAGATTCTTCTATTGCTTTGTTTATTGCTTCAGTCGTTTTTAAAATTTCATTATCGGCGTCTTCTAATGTCTCAATGATTGGGTTACCTGGTACAGTTTTGCTCAGAATTTTGTTTACTTTAATCCAGCTGATTGAAGGTATGGTAATCGTTTTTTTTTTTTTTTTGGGAGCGCATAGTCCAGTCCAAGAATGATTATTACAGGATTATGGTCAGATGATAGTATGTCAAGGCTTTCAATCAAGCATGGCCAATTATTACTTCGTATGAGGGCGAAATCAATGGTAGATGGGTTTCCTGTTCCGTAATGAGTGGGAGAGTCAGGAGCTTGTATATGGAAGTCGTTGGCTGTTGTAAAGTTTACAATAAAGTTGCCTGAGATGTTGTTTCTGGTACAATTCCAGTTTTGGTGATGTGCGTTAAAGTCACCCATGAGTACTGTGTTGTATCCAAGTTGGGACAATGAATTCATATCATTACTATAAATAGTATTTGCAGGGTGGGCATATATCGATGCTATGATGAGAGATTCAGTGTCACTAATTTTAAGCTTTATACACGTGTTTTCTATAGATACTGTATTAATGGGAATGATTTGATAGTCGAGCTGTCGTCTGGCATATATGGCGGTGCCACCGCCTGTGCCGATACCCCTGTCAGTACGAATACAATTGAAGTTGGGCAAATTGTACCGGATACCCGTTTTGAATTTAGTTTCTTGCACTAAAATAATATCAGGAGAATAATTTTGCACAACATTGCTAAGTTCAAAAAGTTTGGCTTTAGTAAGACTGTTGGCATTCCAGGAAATAATTTTGAGGATCCTGTTAGACATGCTGAGAGGACGAGGAGAAAAAGGAAAGAACAAAAATAATCTCCAGAGCAGTGAGCTTAGATTTCGCCAGTTTGTCCTGCGACAGCTTGTAGCGCATTTATTATAGCTGCGAGCGTTAACTTCATATTTGTGTTTGATTGCGCTGGCTTTGCGATGTCAGCGTAGCTTTTCCCCTGCTGGGGGGGTACATAAGATGCGTTCGAGTTTAGTGTTCGGAATTGTTGAGCTTTTCGGTTCCAGAGATCCTGATCTTTGTCGTTTGAAGTTTTGGGTTTAGGTCTTTTAACGCATTCAAACGAGCTTGCAAGGTGTGCGTCCCCACAATTGCAACATTTGGGGGTGCTGTTTTGACTATGCGAGCAATCACGGCTAAAGTGGGGCCCTGCGCATTTTAGGCATCTAGGATTAAGAGTGCAGAGATGTTGGGAGTGGCCCCACCTTTGGCACCTGTAACATTGGGTTATTTTTCCGCTTCTGCGGAATGCTTCGATTTTAATTCTGTAGTATGATATTACCTGAAGATTGTAGAACATTTTATTTTTTTCGTTCTTTTCCAGACTGACAAAAACTAATGGTAGAGGGATCTTATCTTTCCCCTTCGTCATTCTTACAATTTTTTGAGGGCTAAAGCCGGCTAGTTCGATTTCAGATTTGAGTTCTTCTAGGTTGTAATCTATAGGTAGTCCTTTTACTACTGCCCTGAGCATTCGATCTTGTTCCAATTGGCTTGTAAAAGATTGGATTTTTTGTTCATTTGTTATTTCTCTAATCTTTTTATGTTGTTCATCGTTTTGAGGTTCTAGTAATATTTCATCTCTTCTGATAGTGCATGTCAATTTTTGGTTTAAGTCACTTGATAATTTTTCTAGGATTGGTTTTGGATTTGGTACATTTACCAGTGTAATTTTTGGGGTTTTGTTTCTTTTTTTCTTGGATTGTTGTACTTGAAATTTATCATTTATCATGACTGTATCTGGTTGGCTATCCAGGTTAGGGTCTGACGAGGTGGAAGGCTGATTTGTTCGGGCAATTTTATTTGTGCGAGGCTCTTCCTCTTCCTCCGTTATTACGCGTTTTTTGCTATTTATTTGATATGTCATTTCACTTTTTTCTTGCTCTAGGATGTCTAGCCTGTCGTTAAAGCTTTGTTTCATTTGATCCATTTCCTTTTTTAAGTCAAGGTATTCTTTCTTATAGGCGTCAGCTCTAGCTACCAGTTCATGATGAGTTTGATTTAAGTTGCTGATCTGATTAGTCTGAGTTTCTATTTGTTTTAACATCATTTTACTTTTATTTTGATAAGCAAGATTTAGTAGTGATCTTAGTTTTGAGATATATTTAAAGTCACTGTTTTTTTCTGGCAGAAATTTACTTCTTTCTAAGTTAGCAAATACATTATTAATTTTGTTTGCTTGCGTTTCTAGCTCTTTTAGATCTTTAGTTTTATTTATGATCTTATTAACTAACGTTATATCAAACTTACGGACCATGACTATCTGATTAAGGGTAAGGGATAGACTCACCGTTTTGAAGTCTTTATTCTTCGTCTTTGGCTCGGGCCCTTCTTCATCATCAGAGTCCTGCGTCGTGGTATCCATATCCAAAGCGTGGAAATTGTTATTTGAATCCATTGCCTCTGTTTAGTGATATGGCCTTCAAAAAGGCCCTTCTCAAAGGACTTTCGACTATAACAACCACCAAGTTGAGGTACAATTCTTTGAAGCGAAAGTGCGATTGTTACATTTCACACACCACACGTGCAGTTCAGAGAAAAGAATCGTTCAACGTGCTTGAATGCGCGACCTATGGCCGAAAAAGACATGATACCTTCCCCCCTATGCACGTATCCTCATAATTGAAAAAAATAGAATAAAAAAACGGTGGCAACAAACCTATGACCCTATCCTCAAAACAGAGTTAAACCGGCTTCAAAAAATGATGAAGTCCATAACGAAGCAGTACAAAGAAAATAGGTGGACGGAATTCATCGAAAGCCTAGCCCCAGAAACTGGCTCACTTTATAAATTAGCGAAAGCTTTTGAAAGGCCATTCAAACCTAGCCCATCAATCCACCATAACGGCAGAATCCACAGCACTGACACAGAAAAAGCCGAAACTCTCGCCGAAGTATTTGAAGAAAATTTTCAACCTGTTCCTCACCCCCCGGACGACCCCTTTTGCAACCATGTGTCTGAAGAAATTGTTGACTATGTTGAAACTCTCCACCCCCAAAACGATATAAAACTCGCAACTCCTAAAGAAATTGCCGATTTCATAAAAAATAGCAAAAACAAAAAAGCACCAGGTCTAGGTAAAATATCAAACAAGATGCTGAAAAATAGTCCAATTAATGCTCTTACGTGCCTCACCAAAATTATAAACAGTTCACTAAAAATGTCTTATTTCCCAAAACTATGGAAAATTTCAAAGATCACCCCTATACATAAAGCTAGCAATGACTCAAGGAACAGGCAAAGCTATAGGCCAATAAGCCTGACATCGCACATCTCAAAAATCTTTGAAAAAGTGATCAAAACCAGGCTTGAAAATCATATTGACGAACATAATATTTTACCACCGGAGCAATTCGGCTTCAGACCCAACCATAGTACAATTCATCAGTTAATTAGGGTAATCAACACGATCACCGAAGGCTTAAACAGGAGTAAAACAACAGTTGGAGTTTTTCTTGACCTACAGAAAGCGTTTGACAAGGTCTGGCATGACGGAATTATTTTTAAACTAATACAGTTCAACTTCCCGAGCTATCTCATAAAATTGATGATTAATTACTTAGAAGGACGCACTTTCCAAGTCCAAATTAACGATTCCCTTTCGTCTGTAAAGCAAATCAATAGTAGTGTCCCTCAAGGGGCAGTTTTATCGCCCCTATTATTCAACGTTTACACTGCAGATTTTCCCACCAGCATTAGGATTACCACTGCCCTCTTTGCAGATAACGCAGCGATCATCATCAAACAAAGAAAGAAAACCCTCGTCAAAAAGTATGCACAAGAGCACCTCCAAAATATAACCGACTGGTGTCAAAAGTGGAAATTAAAACTTATTCCGAGCAAAACAATAGCGATCCATTTCAAAAAAAATAAAAAGAAGAAGGGACCAGAGAACCTTGAACTAATGGGTAACAGGCTAAGCTACAGACACGAAGCTAGCTACCTTGGTATTACGATAGATGCTGGACTTTACTATAATAAGCATATTACAAATAAATTAAATAATGCTAAGCATAAAATGAACCTCTTAAGACCCCTCTTAGGGTATAACAGTAAGTTATCGCTAAAGAATACACTTCTTATATATAACCAAATACTAAAGCCCACAATCCTTTACGGCACCCCTGTGTGGGGCCACGCAGTTCGCACGACCATAATTGGTATTCAAAGAATGCAGAACAAAATCTTACGACAAATTTCAGGCGCTCGCTGGTTCGAAAAAGAAAAAGCGATCCACAAAGAGCTCAAAACTGATTCAATCTCAAGATTGATTATTAAAAACGCCACAAAACTTTATAACAGCTTCCCCAACCACCATAATGAAGAAGTCCGCAACCAAACTACGTATATAAACTTAAATCATAAGTACCCGTACCCTGCGCACTTGTGCTACCTTGACTATGATTCTTTAAGTACAAAAAATAACCCCTTACCTAACCCCCAACTCGACCCGGCTCTTCAAGCGGCCACCTGATTTTCTCCTGTTTCGTCGCTCTGTCGTTCAAAAATAATTTGAAGAAAATAAAATTTTGGAAAAGAAAAAAAAAATAGAAAAACATGCAAAAACCACTTGCTGTGAGATTTTACTTGGAGCCTTTTCATAACTAATCTAATTCTACTAACAAAAGGATTTAAAAAAAAAAAAAGGATTTATATGTTGCATATATCTGGAAAATTCAAAAATTTATAAGAGAGAGAGAGAAAAAAAAGCATATAATTTTTTTAAAAAATGTACAAAAATATCTTTTAGTAGTAGCTATTAATTGTTTGATTTAATTGATTAACCCCTCGTCCATGACTTAGACTATTTTGCCTTCGGGGACAAGGAAGTAAAAAAACTAATTGATAGGTACCCTCCGATGTTTGCTCACACGGAACCTGGGAAAAAGGCAGCTCCGGGGCCTAACGGATCGCCCAAAATCTAAGTTATGATGATGACTTTATGGTATAGAGAAGATGCGGTGGATAGTAAGAATAGTGATCGGTCGTTGACGGTTGTTTTTCGGTGATACTTGAGCTTGCTGATTTTTGCAAAAGGATCAAGATTGCGAATGTGTGAACCGAATGGTGGATAGAAGGTTGATGACGTATTCCGATTAGCAGCCGAAAGAGTGACCTGCAGAAGTCAAGGTGACCTCAAGACAGGATCCTTGGAACTTCGTTCTGTTGCTAGTTGATAAGTTTTGTTTAAGCTTCAATTCGAATTTCTAGTTGAAAAATTTGGTCCAACTCTGCGAAGAAGGACCTCAAGACGGAGTCTTTTGCAGCGAGCTGCCAGTGCCGGTGCTAGAGGCATGGCTTGCTCTTCGCAAAACCAAGTAAATGACTACCAATCTCCAGAAGATATGGAATCCGGCAGCGACGACCTCGCCAATGACGACAAAAGAAAAAATTGTGGTGAGTAACCCGGCGGTAAGAAAGCACCCTTTTCTTATTCTGTGTCAGCAAGAGGGTGTCGCTCCCTTTAAGATACTCAACGAATTAATTGTAAAAACTAAAGATGACTCAGATTTTCAAAAAATATAGGATAAATTTCAAAAAGTATTAGAAGGTAAAAGTAAACTAAATTTAACTTATAACGACGAGCTAAAATTGTATGAAAAGAAATTTAACCATGCCAACTCTACCCTTTATAAAGCTAAGAATACTTTCTATTTCAAAAGAGCATAGAAAATGATGAAACATGTAAAAGGCTCCAAGCCGACAGCGATAGAAAAGATGAGTGGATTGCAAAATTACTTGAGGAGCAGAATAAAATGAAAAAATCCCAGGAGGAATTAAAACTCCTAGTTGAAAAACTTTCTCAAAAAAAAAAAAAAACTAACATTGACTACCCTAGCCTCGACTACTCCCAACCAAAAAGGGAAAATCTCAAATTGGAAGACAGCACATGATAGCTCCTTACCACAAAACTTAGAAATCGACTTAAGTAATTTGTATGATAATCTAGAAGAAGAATATTACTAGATGGAGGAAGAGGAGTCTAACGAAATAATTAACGATCCAAAGTAAGAAAAGACCCGCTTGCAGCATCGATAGCTCCCCTGAAAAGGGCTCAAATAAAAAAAAAACCCCCCACGCGAGAACCTGGAACACCCAAACGTAAACTTCGACTGCCAAAGCAATGGGAAAAATAAAGCCCCCCCCCCCCCCTCCTTCCATTACATTTGTTGATATTGATGACCCGACTCCCGTCCTTAAAGAACTTAGTGACCTCATTGGCACACAAATTTTCGGTACATACAAGCGTAATAAGGAACTGGTTGTCGAAACAAAAAAACCCTTATATTATAGAAAAATCAAAAACTATGCTGATAACCAAAATTACAAATCGCATACAAGACAATTTCACCAGGATAAAGCCATACAGGTTGTTATCAGAGGCTTACCTATAAATTACGATACTGACGCAATCATTAATGAAATAGAGGAGAAAGGTCTTACCATTGCTAAAATCAATCAGATGACAAAGGGAAAATTAAAAGACAAGATCCCTCTTTTTGTCCTGCACCTCCCCAAAGATGATGGAAAAAATAAAGAAATTTACAATTTAGAGACGCTCTCTTATTACAAAGTCCGTATAGAGCACCCAAGAAAAATCCAGCACATCTCTCAGTGCTACCGGTGTCAGCGCTTTGGACACAGCTCTCACATGTGCACATTAGATCCTGTCTGCTTAATCTGCGCAGAATCCCATTGGACGAGAGATTGTGACCGCCCAGAGGAAGAAAAACCTACTTGTGCGAATTGCAAAGGTGAGCATTTAGCAAATAGCACTGACTGTGCAAAAAGACTAAACCCGGGAAGTAAAGCTGACAAAATATCTCAAAACTCAAATTTGAATAAAACACCCACTTACGCATCAACAGCTAGCAAAGGCCTAACTGAACCCCCAAATAAATTACCCACAAACTCAATAGAAGCTATCGCAACCCTCCCCCTAATGATCACAAGCATGATGAGTGACCTCCAAAGCTTAGTTAAAAACTTAAATACTTACCTCGAAAAGCATAATAATGGCCAGAATTAGTTCCCTTAAACTTGGCTCCTTTCCGCATGATATTAAACTTTTTCATTGTCGTGTTCGATGGAGCTATTTTGGGGACCATTTCATTACATAGTAAGATTTAGTAACTTAAGCCACGGGGAAGTCTCCTCCTCAAGCCTCCTACTACTGTATTATTTTAGCTAGTATATCTTATCTTCACTTATTATACTAATGGAGAAAAAAAATGCATATTGTCATATATGTAGAAAATCCAAAAAAATAAATAAAATTTTTAAAAATATAAAAGACACATATCTGATTGTTAATTACTAACGATTTTATTAAACTAATGTACTAACTCCCCCCGTCAAGATTTGGACAACCTCCTGCCCTTCGGGGACAATGAAGTTTATGCCTCCGGGCACCGATCGATAATCTCCAACGTTTGCTCACACAGACCCTGGATAAAAGGCCCCTCCGGGGGCCTGATGGCCCGCCACAAATCTACCCAATGACTTTATGGTATACTGGTGATAAAGTCTTACAAAATGGGGCGTGGCTTAAGAGCGTGCGAACCCTGTCTTTGGTTTTTAAAGCATTTGCTATAATTGCTTTAGTTATTTATTCCTTTAAAAAGCTTGTCAGCTGTCTTTGTTCCTTTTGTTGCTTATAGTGAAATATTTAAAATGTATTTTCCGCATTGAGAATTCTATAACAGTATCTTAGATTTCTTTAGAAATGTGTTAAAAATATTCTTAAATAATTAGTCCCCTGAAAATTGCTCTAAAGGTTTCGCGTAATAGCAATGATACACCATTAACCCCTTCCCGCTCGCTACCGTGAAAATTACGGGCTGAGGGTTCGCCTTCTGTTTCTCGCTCCCGTGATATTTCCGGGCTGGAGTGTTTAAAATTTCAAGCTAAAAGCAAATCAAAAATTTAAAATTAATGTATATATTGTTCATACACATATTTTTATATAATTTTCAGGGATAAAAAAATAGGCACTTTTATGACCGTTTTCTTGAAAATTAGCCGATCGTTAAGGGGCAATGCAGTTAAGGCTTAGTAGAACTCTCAGATAGTGTTTTTATATTAAACTTTATCATATACGAGAAATTACAACTAATGTCATTAACTGAAATATAAAAACATGTTTAGCCCTGTGCTCAGCTCAGTAAAAGCTGTACTGCAGCAAAAGTGACACAATGTTTGAACGGTGGCCGTGATAGCCTCTATTGTGTAGGACGTCGCACTCAAAACCGGAAGGCTTCGTGTTCAGAACCCAACCCGCTGAAGATCCCCCATATACACTGAGGGATCATGTAAAATCTGTTTAACCTGAAGTACCAAGGACGTTTAGATGGTACCGGAGGCTGGAGAAAATTTCCCTCCCCTTCAGTCTTAGGCCTAAAAAAGAGGCAACGTAGTCTGGTGTCATCCGATTACAGCGTGTCAGGGTTAATTCTGCTTGCCTATCAGGGGATCTAGTCAATCAACAATTATTCAAATGCTACTGCTAAAAATAAAAATTAAAATAATTGCTTGAACGGAATCTTTCTAACTAAGTCCAGAATAAGCCTGACATGGAACTTAAAGTTTAAAGCCAACTGACCAAATAAAGGAACTTCTCAACTTTCTTTATAAAAATTAATGCTACTCATTTTTATCGTAGGTTTCATTGGATCCTTCTGTGAAGAAGAATGTCCAACGGGAACTTACGGTCAAAACTGCTCAGAGACGTGCTTGTGCGAACACGGCTTTTGCAATAAAGCCAGTGGCCAATGCGAATGTTTTCCCGGATATACCGGAACACTATGCAATACTACATGCCCGAAAAATACATTCGGCATAGGTTGCAAACAGCGTTGTAGTTGCGGCGAAGAAGCATACTGCAACCCCATTTCGGGAACATGCTCTTGTCGTCCTGGATACAGAGGAAATCGGTTTGTATTACTCAATTTTGCATTATTCTGCGTTTTACTATTGTTTATTTTCTCACTTTGTACCATTCACTTCCAAGAAGACGTAATTGGGCCACCGGCTAACTAGAATAACAGAACGGATAACTCATTAGTCACGTGACTCCTTCGATCCTTTTGCTTAACAAAACTATTTGAAACAAATATTGCTTGAACTGGAAGGATTTGATGCATATTACTCGCAAACTTCCGAACTCTATTATTGAATTAAAAATTCAATTTCTGAATAATATTAGGTATGTATCTATAAGACAGTAAGTTTCTTTTTGGCGGCAGTAAGAGAAGAGACCTGGACTTGAAAAAGTTAATTTCCTTAGAGAGTCAGCAATTGTCATTGGCCGGCTTATCTGTTGGTCAGATGCACTATGTGCAGAAATTAACTCTGTCAAGGAACGGCCAGCTAAAATGCAAGGCAACAAAGCTCTAAGATCACATATGGCTTTATCCGCCTTATCGAGAGATATGAAATTGCAGTGAACTGCTCTGCTTTCCCATCATCGACTGCATTAGTTCTATGTTTATGCTAGCCGCCAGATGGAATAAATCACTTGATCAACTTAGTTCTCTGGCCTTTCTTGTGGCTGGTCGCGCTCAAAGTCAAGCCTCTTCTTGCCGGATTCATGTATATTAAACTACAGTTCGACATCGAAGTTCTAATATTTGGACGCTTCTACGCATGACCGAAAAGGACGAATCCATTCGAGTATAAGGGAAGTTCGTTCTGCAGGTGTGTTTATTAGTATGCGATTCAGAATGTTTGCGTCTAAAATTCTGAACGAATATTCAACGAATGTCTAATTCAGAATGTTGCGTTGAAAGAAACTAAATTTATAAACTGGTATATGGCATCAGTTCGAAAGGAATCAAGTATGCTAAACGAAATAAAACGAGATCAGAAACAGCACTTTCCTTATGCCAGCAGTTCCTCTCTTGAACATGAATGGATTCTTCTTGGCCCTCTGCCAGGTAGATTGCTTTGGATGACGGTAGAACTGTATGCATTTTAATTCTAAAAATTTCTCCCTCATTTGGTTTAGCTTTCAGTATGAATGTATCTAATTACGTTTCTTCTTTATTAGGATGGATCGTTAAAATAAATGTTCACCTCTTTCTTCCTAGTTGCAATGAAATTTGTCCCGTTGGTACATTCGGACTTAACTGCCAAGAACAATGCCTTTGTAAGAACGGAGCTTACTGTTCCCCAACAACGGGAGAATGTCTTTGCGAAGCCGGTAAACAATTCTTTCATCAAGAAAATCCAAGTTTTTTGGATTTTATTTCTTTCTTTATTTATTTTTAGTTGTATTTCTTTTTTTATTGTTATATACAAGGCATCATGCCAGTGGAATGGTACTAGACTGATAAAAGCGAGTAAATGATCTTGTCATACACCCTGCTACATAAAGAAATGTAATCAATCCTTTCATCTCGATTGTCAAGTAGGGTAGAGCAAGGGATATATTATCAAGTAGGGATACTTGAGCAATTGTTTTACTTGATCAGTCATAGCTTCTAAAAGATAAGTAATATTTTCTTGGAACGTATTCTGATAGACGGGCAATTTATTTATTTCTAAGAGTCTAGTAGAACATTTTTCTCTAATGAATCTGATTAAAGAGCTACAGTCCATTTCATGACGGTCAAACATGCTCAACCTACCCCATTGGTGAGGTAAGTTGAGCAAGGCTTTGCAAATTGAGCAATTAGAAAATCAAGACATAGGATGGCTTGAATGTTCACGCAACATGTTAAAAAAGTGATATTTTACAATCAACTTTTCATTTATCTCTAAGTGATGTACTAGTGAAACAGACACTATTCATTCTTTTCGAAGATTAAATACTAAAATAAAATCAGTGTAGAAAAAACATTTCTTATGATTAGTTTTTTGAATAGACTCATGTTTTTCTACTTAAATCATAGTTTTACAGTAATATGATAATCAATTGTGGTAGAACCGAGCAAAGTGGCCACAAGATTTTCGGGGCTCGTAAAATTCTGCCATTGTCCAGAGAACATTTGAACTTGTTCCACTCAATGCTATCAATTTTTTTGAGAAATTATGTCTGGTTAATTTGTCATTTATCAAAGTTATAATGTTTGTAGTTTTTGACCATCCTAATGCAAGGTAAGTGCTCAGTTTGTTTTTCCGACTATAAAACCAAGTCAATAACTACTTTTTAAGGAAATTATTTTAAAAGTTTAGTACGTTAACTACAAAATTTCGCTTTGGCGATTGCATATCCCATCGGGTTATTAAGGAAGGAGAACTGTTATGTAATGGCATCACAGCCTGGGCAAAGTGGCCAAACTGAGTGGTGCTTTTTGCGCTTACCAAGCTAAAATTATTTTGTTATTTTTTCACAACGGAAAATGTAAGACTTCGCGAATACAATAACATGAAGTTCATGTAAGAATAAAATCGAAGTTGCAAAGAATGAAAAGAGGCAAAAGAGAAATATATTTATTTATTTTTTTACTTATTATTTATTTATTTATTTATTCATTATTATTATTATTATTATTATTTTGCAATTATTGTAAACTTCTGTAACTTTTCTACAAATACGATAGATAGTTTCATAAGTACTTTTACTTTTATCACCTACTTTAATGATTAATCGGGGAAAGTGTTAATTTGAGTGATTTTATATTGATTTTTTTCATGTACTCAATTTTCTCCAAGGGTGATCGAAAAATTCCCTTACGTACAACGATAGTTGCAGTTTAATAACCACTGAGTTTGATGTCCTTGCGTCAATTTCAAGCCTAATGAAATATTAGGAAATTTCAGCTTGGCCATTTTGTCTGACTCTCCCCTACCTTAATAGAAATAAAATTTCACGATAATTTAAAGCACAAATGATCATTAAAACGCAGACATATGTTTCGGGATTGCTTGGATGCCTTTATTCTCATTGGTTTACAGTTAATTCCTTGGCTATATAAGCTCTGCTTTTGTTGTTTTGTCTGCTTCATTTGGATGTTTTGCATCTAGAAGCTCCCTGTCGCATTGAAAAAGGGATTCCAAGCAATCCCGAAACATATGTCTGCGTTTTAATGCTCATTTGTGCTTTAAATTAACTTGAAATTTTATTTCTATTACTGTTTACTTGCACAAAGTTAAATTATTATTATCTCCCCTACCTTGTTCCAATCACATGCGGGCAAAATCTATTGCATTATTTTGAATTTAGTGATGTTGTAACTTTTTGCACTCCAAAGACAGCCACTGCCAAGTAGAAAGCAAAACAAAAGGTGTCTAAAAATACACCAGAAAAAAATCCTCTATTTTTAATGGCTTCATCAGAGCACAGTAGACACCTAATTTGATCGAAGGATCTTATTTCAGGATACGCTGGAAAATACTGTGAAGAAGTCTGCCCAGATGACACGTATGGATTGGGATGCAGTCGACACTGCGACTGTCGACTCAACGTGAGCTGCAATCCTTTCAGCGGAGCATGCAATTGCCCGCATGGGTACACGGGAGAACGCTGCGAGATGAAATGCCCCCGCTTGACATTCGGGCTTAAATGTGAGTACCGATGCAACTGCACTAATGATGCCACCTGCGATCCGGTAAACGGGATGTGTATATGCGGACCCGGATATCTCGGTGCTCAGTAAGTTAAACAGCATTAGCTCTTTTTTTACCCCTTTTCCTATGTCTTAACAAGGAAGACGAACAAGATATGCTTACCTAAGTATAAGCTGATAGCAATGTTGCTCAGCAATAAAGTTTGAGATATAACTGAGAAATGCTCAGTTATATAACTGAGCTAGCATGACTGATATGTACCCTAACCTATACATATATTTCCCTTCCGTGGAGTGAAACAAAGACTGAAATTCTCATATTGCCCGTTGGTTTCGATATGAATATTTACCTCAGCTGAGGAGAAAAGGGATATGCTCGTTGCAAGTTGCATCACCACTGCTATATTATATCATTTCATCCGTGGCAAAACGAATTCAGTACTGCTGAAAGAAATGTGATGCATTATTAATGAGAGTGGTAGAAACGGGGATTTAACATTAGAACTGCTTGAGGTCCAGGTAATCTTCAAGGGGCACACCTAGTTATAATATATATATCTATATCACAGATCCGCTACAGTCCTTTTTTTTTTGTCTCTCTCTCTCTCTCATCTTAGCCTACTAAGTTTGCGTCCGATAACGACCTGTCAAGCAAGCGACCAAATTCGCATGTTGTATATAAAACTAATTTTTATCTTCATACATCCCCGTAATCGAACACGACCACAAGGCTCAAACGCTTTGTAGACTATCCAGCAATGAGTAACTTACGCATAATTATGTACAAATCAGGCTTTTCACACACAAGTAGTCAATTAAAAATTACTTATATTTATTGTTATAATCCCCTTAATCGAACACGACCACGGGACTCAAGAGAGCTCTCAGTCTAAGAGACTGAGCATCCTTAATCAGCATAACCAGCTACTTACACACAAACAGGCTTCTCACACACTGGTAGTTAAATGAAATTACTTATTTTTCATATTATAATTGTTTTTATTATCGTTATTATTTTTAATAACGCAATATCCCCTTAACCGAACACAACCACGGGGCTCAAGAGCTCTCAGTCGAAGAATAGTTACATTTAGCAGAATACCCAGCAACTTATCCATACTTATGTACAATCAGGCTTCTATAGGTCACACACTGGTAGTTGATTAAATTACTTATTTTTCTTACTATAATTGTTTTTATTGTCGTTATTATTTTAAGTACAATAATTCTCATAATGAAGTATTGTAAAAGGGTTTCAATTCACACACATGACTCATAAAGAAGGGTCGGAAATGTCACGGCGATGTCATTTCCGTCGTTTACAAGGAATGGGAGCAAATACGCTAAATTCCTGTATGAATGGTAGGTATCTGGATAGAAACATATTGGCTCTTTTATGTATTTTGCATAAAACTTCCGACTTTTTGTGGTCTAATAATTGATTGTACTCTATACGTCACCCAGCTTTACTTCTGTAACAAATATTTGGCCTTAGTCGATATTGTAGTTGTTGTGACCTTCATTATAATCTCTTTTCGATAAAACTTTCGAAAAGGTTTTGTCTGTATATAGTCTTCATAATTTTATTTCTCAAGGGCTCTGTAAGAAGTCTATATCAAAAAATATATATATATTACACTTCTTGATAGTTATCCAAAGAAAATGCGAGAATGTTGCGTTTATTTGAAATTAAATCCATAACCATATTTTTCTTATAGTAAAATTCTATGTGCTTGGTGAAAGCAAACAGCTTGAATAAAACCAGTCTTCCGTTACGAATTATTGAACTTTTATGTACTCTAATGAGTACTGTCTGTTTGCCTGTGCTGTACTTCGTTCAAAAGCTTTATTATGCAATGCTATAGGTTTATGAAGCAACGGTATTAAAAGTTCGAGACTGGACCCTTTAATAGCACATTTAATATAATGATATTTCCTAAAACATCTTTCTTGAATATATTCTGTTCAATTGGTCAGAGGTATTGTGCAATCAAATTTGGAATTTAAACTATTTTGAGCACATGAAACATTTAAATTGAAAAAAAAATAGAGCAATTTAATTATTTTTTTTAACTTAGTGGTTCTTCTAATGTAACCTCTTATGATAAATTAATTTCCAAAATACCGAAGAAAACTTCTAGGTATAGTATAATTAGTACCTTTCTTGTTGTCGTAGCCCATATGATTAGCTGCGTAATTTGAAGTGTTCTGTTTTATCTCTTTAACGACTATACAATGCGGTACATAAGTAGGGCCATGTATATGAATGCAGGATGTCATGACTGAACAGTAAGTTAGCATTATTTGTTTTAACTTGTGATACTTGAACGTTTATTGGTAATGATATGCTCTCCAAGGTAAGTCTATTAAGTTATTACCACTTGTTTCATTTTTTCTTATTTTATGCATTACTAGCCTGTGGCTAGTGGCGCTTTCGGCGCAGATGAGAAGATTTCGAGGATTGCTTGAAAACATTCTTGGAATTAGAGCATTGTTGCAGTTTTATAACATTTTTGAAATTTTATAAGATTGTTGCAGTTTTATAAGATTGTTGCAGTTTTATAAGATTGTTGCATTTTAAAGCAATGTTGCAACATACAACAACATGTTTGTTAGTTACAAATAAATCTGATATGTGAGAGCATTTTTTCAAAAATTGCATACAATTATTAATAACACTTTTTTGAAATTAATTTATCAAAAATAAATTTACGTAATTAGTTTATGGGCTCCAAGGTGCCCAACTACGGAAAAAACTACGCCATGTATACCTAATTTCCTCTTTCTATGTTTTAAACATTTGTTCGGAATTCGCGCCACGAACAAACAGACTAACGCAGACACACATCATCATCATCACTTATATTTGTTGATGGGCCGTTAGGCCCCGGGAGGGGCCTTTTACCCAGATCTCCTTTGTGAGCGTACGTCGTTAGGAGATAGATCAATGCGCCCGAAGGCTTACATCACGTCCCCGAAGGGCAGAGGGGGGGGGGGGGGGTCCGCGTCTCGGACTAGTTAGAATAGTAAGCTACATAAAAATACAAGACGACAATATATATATATATATATATATATTTTTCTTTTAAGCATTTTTTTTTTTTTTAATTTATACTTTTTTCTTTTTGGATTTTCTCTTTTTTAATTTTTTTCTTCACATCCGCAGACACACAAACATGTTATCATATTATATGTACTAGACTGCGGCTAGTGACGCCTTCGGCGCTCACAATTTCAGTTTGGCTCCTACAGCGCACGAAAAATGATTTCGGCTGTTGTTAACGCAAGCCTACGGCTAGTGGCGCCTTTGGGGCATAAAACACGATTTCAGCAGTTACTTACGCAATTCCTTAAAATATTGTTGCATTTTAGAACATCGTTGCAACGCTTAACAACAATGTTTGTTAGTTACAAAATAATCCGATAGATGCAGCACTCTTTTATCCGAAAAATTGCATAAAATATTTAATAACTTTTTTCTAATTAATTTAGGAAAATTATTGCTCCGAGGTGCACAACTGCGGCAAAAACTACACCTGAATGCCAAATTCATTTTTCTAGGCCTCACCGTTTTTTCGGAATGCTCCCAACAACATGTTATTTTATTGTATGTATATATTTCATATAGAAAATCAAGAAGTTCAATTACTTTCAAAACTAAAATATAATAACCTCTGAAATGATCCATCCGAAATTCATTCATAATTGTAACCATAAAAATTAAAAAGAAATTGATATATTTCATCAAATGTATTTTTAAGTCTTAGCATATAATGGAAACATTAATCATCGCGTTACATAAGAACTCTTGTATCCTTGTTAGCGCTTTGACGTTTTCCATAGCCATTTTCCTTTAAAATATACATTTCGTTTGCATGAATTGAAAAAAAAGCGAATAGAAGAAATAGAATTAAGATACATTGATTTTCGCTCAAAAAACTTTAGCAAGACAATATTGAAATCTATTCAAAAATACAAATATAATATTTGCCGCGTTAAAAGGCCGGCCAATACATTGGTTGCCTTCCCCCCCCCCCCCCCGGCTATATCTTGGTTGGACCACGGCCTATTAGCCCGGAAAATATTATGTATGGGTTTATGGACATTGGCCATGAAGTCTAAGTTCCTATATCTATTCAAAGAATCATGGATGAAGATGATAAAGTACACGTGAAACTTATATAACACGTCCGGTTTTACAATAAATTAAATTTTACAGAGGAACTAAGAGAAAAAAAATAATTCAACTGAAAAAATATAGTACATAACACTCTTATTGCTATAAAACACTGATTTAACGGATTTAACAGTAAAAAAAAAATTTTTCCTTATTAAGATTAAACCGGTATGTTATTTGTATCATTTGGTGTGCATTCTTTGCATAAGTAACTTTTTTATCAAGCGGAGCAAGTGACTATGTTTTTGTGCAACATTCATAAATGGGTGATAGCTAAAAAGTTAGACTGAGTGAAAATATGCAAACAAAATCAACTATTCCGTTTCCCTGAGCTCAGAAAAATAAATGGGTAAAATATTGTATGTATTTTTCTAATCAGTTCCCTGTTTTTCTAATGTGTTGTCCTTTCAGATTGTCTGTAACGTATTCACCTTACATTGAAGTTTTCTTTTAAAAGATTTTGAAAAAAAAGGGTTTTAGATGTGATCCACTGTGCTTTATCTTTCTTGACACGCACTCTGCACCTATTCAAAAAATTTCATCACAAATAACATTCAGTAGTCATAAAACTTCCATAAGAGTAACAATCGTAATAAAACCACTGTGTTTTTTATGCTTACATAGTTTCGCCGATTCAACAGATAAGCAAAGATACTTTATTCCCAATTTATTTTTTGAAATACTGATATCTCAAGCATTTTTTCGTATAGCCAGCTACATGTTATGCACAGTCAAACCTGGAAGCAATTTTTACTTTTGTTACTAAGATGTTCAGACCAAAACGACACAGTAAATATTAAATTCAGGACTTGATGTTTGATGCGATAAAGTTATCAGTACGGCTTAGATTTTTTTTCTATAATAATGATAGTTTAATTAGTCTATAGAAGTAGAAAAAAAAAGAGATTTCGCAGTCAAGAAGTTTTGTTGAAGTTCTTAGTTCAGTGTTTCCCAAAGTTTGGTACACGTACCCCTTGGGGTGCGGGTACGCGGTTTACCAGGATTAACCGCAAAGTGTTTTTTCCGATTTAAAGTAGAATATTGAATGGATAACATATCCGTTCAAACATTAATGCAACATCCATACCAGTACTTTTACCGAATGCGGGAATAGATAAACTGTTAGAATTTGCTTCAGACAGATTCGGGAAAAATAAGCATAATGTACTTAAACTACCTAACAGAAAAAGTTTTAAAATACGTACTGCCTTTTCCAACTTCATATCGAGCTTGGATTCCAGACAAAGGTTTATTTTTTAAAAAAAAATAAATAAGCCTTTAATTTTCAATAATGTTTACATCAATTTAGAGCTAGAGAATTTACCTAATTTATACACTGTTTCATTTTAGTCGATGCAGTTGTGTTTTGTCAAACGTAAGTTTAAACCATGTAGTATACGCGTATCAGTTTTATTACTAAATTCTATATTACGATTTGTTGCAGCTGTGAAGAAATTTGTCCTCCTGGAACGTATGGGATAAACTGTGCTAAGAAATGCTTCTGTGAGAATAATGCTGACTGCTTGCATACAGATGGAACTTGCATCTGTCCTTCTGGTAAATCTTTAGATCCTCAACGTACTATTAATTGTTACCATTTTTCCTAGAATGTTGTTTCTTATGCCCCTAGCGTAGGAAAGCCTACACCAAGTCCAGAAGATCATGTCGCTGAATGCGACTGCTTCACCACTGACTAAACCTCATTTATGTGGTCTCTTAATTTTTGAACCAGCTCCCAGATGAGAGACCGTCACCTAGGGTTGGCACCCCCAGAGGTACTGAATGCTAACTACGGCCATACTGTCTATAGCATCGATGGCCTTCACAGACTACCCCCAATACGAGGGGGTGTGACCGTAGCGCTGTCCTCCTCGAACTTCCCACAAACTCTCTAGACACTTGACAACCAGTACCGGCCCATAAAGGGCTGGACTGGCAGAGCGTTACCTACCTGCTTTACCGACCCGGAGCCATAGTCATACTACAAAGTAAGCCTTACGTCACCCTGATCGGATAGTGCTAATTTAGTCGCCTCTTACGACACGCATAACTACGTCGGCACTATTCTACGCCGGCAACCGCACGGCGGCACCCCCAAAGGTATCGTTTCATTTGGAAGATATTGGAGCCACGACGGATTTAACGTGCACCAGCTTCATTTAGCACCAGCCAGCCCCAGAGGTTGTCACCATCCCAAACACTGACCTCAGTCAATGTTGCTTCACTTTCGGTGCTCTGCGGGAACCGAGCTTCTACCGACTGGTCCACTGCGGGATATTTTGCCTAGCATTTCACACTAAGACGACTATCATGCATTATTTGGGTGACTCCCAGTTGTGAAATCGATTAACTCTACTCCTAAAAATTTACCCTACTCCAGCTCTAAAAGGGCTTTAGAAGGCGCTAAAAGGGATGACATGTAGAAAGGGAATTTAAGAGGAAATTTTGGTTCAGCCCACATTTCTAACTATGTGACAGCAAAAAATGTAACGCGCGTACCGAATCACTTCAAAGGAACACATAATATTCGCCGACAGTTTTCTCAAGTTCTGTGATTGTGGAGTTAACCGATATGGCAACTGAGCCATCCACTAATTTAAGCTCTTACTTTACATTAGGCCTCTTATTTAATTGAAGCATCACGCGGAATCGCAGTGGACAACAAAATGCAAGAACAAAGCAAGAAAAAAAGGGAAAAGCATCATATGAAAATTTGTTCTAAATAAAATACATATTAGAGGTGCTCGTTCTAAAAAGTACGAATATGTATTATTGTGAAATGTAATTATTCAATCTTACACTTGAAGCAAAATGATAAAAATTCTGTACTATGAAGTTATTATATGGGTTGTTTGGTTGCTGTTTTCGCATATCATTGAAGAAGGTATTTAAATGATTTTTCCGCAGCATTCTCTTGGTTGGTTAAAATTGTTTAGATTTATGTTGTAGAACCTTGCAGAAAACCAAATCCTTGCTTGTAGCAGCATCGAATGATTTCTTGAAGATAATTTACACTAATAGAATTAAATGTTCCAAGTCTATTGCATTTGATTTCTTACATAATTCGATTGTGCAAATCAAAATCAAAGGGAAGGTCGAGAGTCTTTTCGTGTCGATTAAAACGGATCTACACTGTCAACAGAAAGGGACGAAACCTTTCGCTCCTTTCTGTGAAAAATGTGATCAACAGTTGTCATTAAGTTGTTCAGTAGAAGGGGGCGAAAAAATGAAAGTTTTTAACATTGACTTTTAATAGCTTCAAAATATTGAATCTTGTGATGGTTAATTAATGTTCAAGACTTGAAAAATATCGGCTAATATCTTCAGGGGGCGTTACGGTCGAAAAGTTTTAATAATGTTTTTCACCGAAGTTAAATTTTTCTGAAAAGAAATTAAACGATTTACATTAGCATTTTGATGGGTCGCTGTATGTTTTTCTTTTCAAAAAAAATTCGAAAAATCACGAAATTAAACACGTTTTACTTTAAAATGAACGACTAACACAAATCTGAATTTTCACAAAACCTGGCCTAAAAAGTGCAGAACTTCAATCATTTTGCGTAAAAGAAATATGTATATAATTTTAAAAAGCTGATGTAAAAACTTTGATATTATTCTCACTAATACATGCAGTTTAAAATTTTCAAAACCTTAAAATGTCGAAATTTTAATTTTGAACAGATGATTTTCTGTCCTTTTTGGTTCCAAAGGAAGGCTAATCGTGCGTACTTCTAGACGTGACCGAAGAAAATCAAAACTCTCTTCTAATACACAAACAGCCAATGTTGCCTTCTTGATGAACTTAACGCAGAACTGCATAGCATTGTATTACATGGGATCTTACCATTTCCCGAAGAAAGCATGGAACATCTCCAATTTTAAATCTCCTGTAGCTGGTCCGCAGATATTGGGATTGCTATACGTAGCTCTTTTATGTTCACAAAATCGGAACATGTTCACAAAATTGGTCGGTAAGGTCCACATAAATTGAAGCTCATCATTTGAGATGAGGCACACATACACACACACAAAAAAAAAGAATCAATTTGGAGTGAGCAGTTAACCGTCACCATCCAAAATTTTTTATCAAGATATTTTTCGGAAGTGTAAAATACGCTCTCCTCTGAATGACAGAATCGATGGAACGTAACAGGTAGTCCGTTAAAAACGCGAAAACTTAATCGCATCCGCTCCTTTTGCAGCATCCTTGCACAATGCCTTAGCACTTAGTAAAAAAAGGCTAGGTCCCAGCTATATTGCTATATAGTGAGTGAAACAAGCTCAATCTATTCAATATTCGTGAAGAATTGTTTCTTAATATTGTATGTGGTAAAGATTCCATTTAATAAGTTTGATTCAGAATCCAATTGTTTCCTATAGGTTACTCTGGCAGGTATTGTGAAGATTATTGCCCATCGGGTACTTACGGTTTCAATTGCACCGAGAAATGTGACTGCAAACAGGAGACAAGCATCTGCGATCCTTTTTCGGGCCAATGTATTTGCAAACCCGGTTATACAGGAACGAAATGCGACACGCACTGCCAAAATTCCACTTATGGACCGAACTGCAACTACAGCTGCAACTGCAACAACGATGCTGATTGTGATCATATTAATGGAACGTGCATTTGCAAACCAGGATACGCCGGCATACAGTACGTTTTCCTTTTCGCCGTACCCGTAGTAATGCAACTTACCACAAGCTCAATACTTTTTTAGAAACACGTTAAGCTCATATTCTTAGGAATGTAAGTCCCTGGACTACCCTACACTGATTAAATCATTGCATGACAGGTACAGTACAGGGTAGCCAGAGGTATAAATAAATAAATACTTTTCTAGAGTAATGTAAACATACCAGATAATTTGATATCTTGTTCAAAATTTTACCACCATTTAAGTAGACATTCCGAGTATTATGACTTTATCATTCTCAACAAAATCAAGAAGGGAGACAAAATTCTGATGTCTTTTAATATATTTACTAAACAGTAATATTCTTTTGCAGAATCAGTTCAAATATGACTAAGTAAACAAAGAATTACAAGAACTATAATATACACTTGCCAAAAACAGTTTACGCACAAACGATCTGCACATGTTCAAGAATATTTAAAAGTATATTACAATGTGAAGATTAATTTCAATTTTATTTATTATATTTTAATAACAATTATAAATATAACACACATTGTTTTCAAATTAAATAAATTCAAAAACTACAAGTACAGCTACCAGAAAAAGTTTTCGTACAAATAAAAGGAACATTCATGAAATTTCCGTTTTCTAGCAAAGTTATTTAGTGCTGCTAATTAAACTTAAAATATCTCATTTTCGAAAGATTTGAAAGATAAATTGAGTGAAAAATAAAATGGAATTGAAGCAAAAAGAGATTTCTTAAGGTTAGATAAGCTTAAAATTAAGAAATGAAAGTAAAACTCTTCCATAAGTTCGCACGATTTACTCGAAGAATTTATTAGTTATTGAAAATTACAATCTACCTGAATTTATAACCTCAAAGTTACGTATTACACGTCCATCAAAGCTGACTGAGCGTGAAAAAAAAAAACACATTTTTAGTCCGTACGTCTAAATCCTTAAATTTTGTTGTTAAACAGGTGTGATGAAATCTGTAAGTTGGGAACGTATGGGGAAAATTGTGCCGAAAAGTGTGACTGCAAAAACGGAGCCGATTGCTTGCATACAACAGGCGAATGCATATGTTCTCCTGGTAAGAAGTTTTATTCTGCCATATATTATGTATTTTTTCGTGTCTATGCTTCGAAATGCTTTGAATCAATTATTCACAAATATATCATTTTATTTTCCATCAAAGGATTCGTGGGAAAATCTTGCGAAGTAAACTGTCCACCAGGCTTTTACGGACCAAATTGCACGACGCCGTGTGCTTGCAAGCATTACTCAAGATGTGAATCGACGACGGGTGAGTGTGAATGTCTTCCTGGATATACAGGTCCCCACTGCGATAGGCTGTGTCCCAGAATGTCTTACGGATTAGGTTGCAGAAACATGTGCAACTGCAGCAGCGGAGCATCCTGCGATGCCATTAATGGAAGTTGCATCTGTCCTCCTGGCTATTTAGGCGAACAGTAAGTTCTCATTTTGAACAGTACATTCGGTATAAAGTACATTTATACCGAATTCATAAATGTGCGTGTGACTTAGTGACTGATTAATAGAACAGCACAAATATTTTCAACAAATGCACGTTCGTGCCCAGTCAGTGGCAAGTACCCACCGAGCATCCGGGCCCGGTGGGCCGATCATGTTTTGGGCCTGCCTAAAGGACAGATCAGTGATTCGGCCTGAGGACTGAAAATTGCAGATATTGAATACTACATTTGGTGGGGATCAGCATCATGCTTTGTGACAGCACAAATTCGCAAAACGGAGCTGTTGGCTCGGCATCAATCCCTCAACAACGAACATCCCACGATCTCACAGCAGTTCGCACCAGGAGCGGCGATTAACGAACGTAAAGAATGAGATTATAACTAGATGATATTAATAGTGTATTATAATCAGTGATTAAAATGCATTATAATCACTGTGTTTTTTGAACTAAAAAAACACAGCCGGTTAAAATGACGCGTGCATCATTTCTGAAATAACCGATTCAATTATCTCCTAGGTTAAAGCTACATGTCCATTAAGGATAATACGGTCGCAGAACACATATCGTAAATTTTATAAACACGACTACAAGGATGATTACAAGTTCACTTGAAAATCTCTAGTCTCGAAAAATTATGTTTATATCAATAACAACGATAGTGCGACGGAAATGCGAAGCGGCCTAACATATGAGCCTCTTGATCAGAGAGTAAACTAAGATTTCCCATATGATTAGAAAGCGTAGCAAGGTGCTTCTCTCTGTTTGTCGCCCCTCTCGAAAGAGGCTTTCTCGAATAATGAACAATCAGAAAATAACGTTAAACCAATTTACTGATTTGAATTATATATATAGTGAATCTTAAATATAACTGGTAGATAAAAAAAGTAAAATTTTCATACTAAAATTGATTTATTATACATTAGAAATCTTCACCCCCCCCCCCTTTCTTGTTTCTTCCCCCCTTCTTTTTTAAGTGCAGAGGAGCAGTTTTTTTAAACTCCTAACGGTAATTATACACTGGAAAATAGGTTTTGTGTCCTTGTCTAAACAGAAGAGCAAAGTAATTACACGGATATATTATATAACGGATATATTTCAACCAGAATCCCGACATTAAAATTTTTTAAATTAATACTTATCAGAGGATATTTTTTTAAAACTATATTTTTGTTTACAAAATAATCAATTCATCTTTAAAGTATTATAACTTAGCATAATTGTTTTGGATAGAAATTGTTCACGTGTATCAAATTTCGTATAAATAAAAAATGATTATTTTTCGATATTCATTAAAACGGTACTATAAAAACCGTTGGGCTACGACTCCTCCTTCATGCCAAGGCAGGTTTCTCCAGCTAATCCGCCCCTGTGTCCAGCTATTTAAGCGAAAGTGAAGTGTGACGGCAATTCCAAACTAAGGTTTATTTTAAAAAATAAATAAATAAGCCTTTAATTTTCAGTAATGTTTACATCAATTTAGAGCTTGAGAATTTATCTATTTTCTGTACTATTTCCACTTTTCGTCGATGCAGTTGTGAGAACCTCCATGGTGAGAACACGCTATAGCAATTTTTTTTTATGCCCTTATCTTAGTTCACCGTCACAACGTTGAGGAGACGTTGAACTTCATATTTCACCTTGTTGTTTCTAAGACACATTGAAACCAAGCGTTATTCGTACTTACACTGTAAAAAATTCTAGTTCAACCTTTCACCAGAAAATTGGGGAAAATGGTGAACTTTAGCTGCCACCAACATTTGGTACTAAGTTGAATCTTTGTAATGGTGTAGTTTTACCTAGTTTTTTTAACCATGAATGTGAAACTAGGAGCCATTACAATGGTTCAACTTAGTACCAAATGTTGGTTGCAGCTAAAATTCACCATTTTTTTCATCTTTTTGGTGAAATGTTGAACTTGATTTTTTTAGTGTAGGGAATAGGTGGTCGTCACTAATTGCCAAGCTCTGACTATAGAATAGGGAGCCTTTGCGAAGTTGAAGGACTACTACGTCTTATTGATTACTTTTAGTACGGCCAGCTGGGCAAACCGTCTACGTTACCAGCGCACGTCTCTTTTTTTTCTTGCAAAAGTTTCTTTTAATTGACAATGAACTTCAATTGTTTTAGCACCAATTGGTTTTCAAAAACAAATAATTACGCACATTTTGCATTTGGAAGTAGGTCAATCAGCAGCTCTCTTTAAAATGCAATCTACTTGCAACAAATGTACATGAGGATAGCTGAAAATGCATTTAAATGAAATTTGTAGATCAAATAATATATTATTCAAAAACTCAAGAAAGTTTTTTATATAACATCTCCTACTTTTTTTTCTTTTTTATAGTAGTTTCAACATTAGAAGCAAAACTAGCCTTAAATTTGTGCAGCGACATTGAATACTTTAAATTTTCATTGAAATACAACCACTTAGAACATATGACATATTGACATAAAATAGCGCTGCTGATGCACTTTGGTCTCTAAGTAAGACTTGGGTCTTTTCGCAAAAGTTAAGGAACAATTTTCGGAAGTGTGTACTTTTCGTTATAGAAATATGACTGAGTGAACAGTTTCAATTCTCAAAAACTTTGCATCTTGATGTGTTTTCAAATGCATATTATTTCGTAATATTAATATTCTTTATAGAGATATATTTCAATTTATTGCTGTTTTACTCAGAATATCTGAAATAAAACCTATGGAAATCAGATTCCCATTCTATTTTCTATTTTGGGGGTTTCGGGTTTCTTTGCCATAGGCAGCATTTCAATTTTTATTTGCATGAAATTTTTACAAGGTTAGAAAAGATCAGAAAACATACAGTGGATCTTTGACTTTACAGGTGTGAGCTGATTTGTCCACCGGGACGTTATGGAAAACATTGCTCATATAATTGCCAGTGTCGAAACAACGGAATTTGTTTGCATACAACGGGACATTGCGTTTGCCCACCTGGTAAGCATTTTCTTAAATTATTTCCTACGTTTTTAGATACTCTCCAGCCTACAGGACTCTTTCATTTCCCTAGGCTACATCGGTCCGTACTGTGAGCAAATTTGTCCTCAAGGTCTCTTCGGATACAACTGCACGCAGATCTGTGACTGTCACCATGCTTCCAGTTGCAATATTTCCACTGGGGAATGCGAATGCCTTGCCGGTTTCACAGGATCGAAATGTGACGAAATGTGCCAAGTACCTTTTCTTGTCATTTTACACCTCTTATTTTGTCATTTACACTTCTTATTTTAAGCTGTTTTTCCTCAAAAACATCTTCAAAACACTATTTCTTTTTAGTCTTCCTTTTTAATTGAACTCCATGAATAGGAAATAAAAAATCTTGAATCCACCAGATAATAAACTACTATCGGGGAGGGGGGAATTAAATAGACGTATACTTATAGTATTATGCTAGAGATTGGTATCGTTTTAATTTGTTATATTTTTCAATATTAAAACAAAATCCACAAAAAAAAAAATCTCAACGAAGACAAAATAAAGTCGTTTTTGCGAATTATACATTTAAATCCGTTTACATCTTAAGTACATCAAGTGTACTATGTAGGTTTCTACAAACCTTCTGTTTTAAAAAAAATATTTTAGTCTAAGTTACACAAAAAGTTTTTAAAAATATCTAATACACTAATAATATTTGTGGTATGCTACGCCAAAAAATGTTGCCGATTTGCTGATTACAAAAGATGGTGCATAATTTTACTACCATTTGGTGTTTACTAGCGTATGTTACACCAATTTATAATAAAATTAAGCACCATTTTTTATAGATGGCAAATCACTACTAATTTTTGTGCAACATGTCACAAAAGTCTTTACTGTGCATAGTATGATAAATTTGAACATGCTAGAGTCGGAACCAATTAGCCAAATATGTCCTGTTAATTATATTAAATTTTTCTAACTTAAAAACATAAAACGAAGTTATATTTATGTTATAATGAAGAAAATAACTTTTTAGACAATGTTTAACTAGTAATGGAAATATAATTTCACGTTAAATTAAAGCACAAATGAGCATTAATTTAACGTGAAATTATATTTCCATTACTGTTTACTTGCACAAAGTTAAATTATTATTAAATGTTTAACTACTATATACACTTGGTACTCAGAAAATATGTAGTTGGGTAAAAATTTCATTGTAAAACTAAGGCATTATTTGCTTTTTGCTTCTTCTATAAAGTTTCATCCAATGCTATAAATTCCTTGTCACGGAGCCAGATCTTTAGTTTTCATACAAAATTTTATGTGAAATATGTTATGCTCCCAAGAGAGAGGGGGAGGCGGTAAAGACTAACACGTCTCACACAGCACGAAGTCAGGAATGTGTCCCCAGCCCAAGAAACCTTGGCGTAAGGATACTCTTTTGCCTTTTAATTTTGGATATATGCTAGAGAAAAAGGTAGATGCTTCGGGGTATTTCAAAAAACTGTAGTGAACTGTTGCAGAGATGAACCAATGCAAGAAAACATAATTTTAAAGTGAAATTCTAAACACTGGTTTTACGAAATTATTATTATTTATTGACAAACTGTCTAAATTAACTTTTACATTAACCCTTTGAGTACTGAATTATTTGAAGATTTTTATGCCCATGGGACGGATTTAATTTGTCGCTATATGGATCCCCACTTTTCTCTTTCGTCCTCCTCCCCTATTAGCCTTAGGGATGCCCTCCCCCGAGAGCGGGTGGGGGTGCCGCAAACACCAACGCCTACTTCTTAAATTCAGATAACGAGTCAGACTCGTCCACCGTAACTTCGCCCAAGTAAACAGAGAACGAGTGACGAGTCTCATTCGTCAAATGTACCCTAAACGTTAATTAGGGTATTTCCCTGTAAGTTTCTTGATTACATAATTGAGTATTGAGACAAATACAAATACACCTTAGACCAAATTTCCAAAGAAACTTACCGTCTCAGCCATTCGGAGGGTAAGAAGTTATCCCTACACCTTGCTCTCGATGCAACAGGTGTCCAGTTCCAGTTGTTCGCTCCCCTCTGGGTATAGGATTGCCGGCTGCATACACCGGCGGGGAGGAGAGGCCGCTCGAAATTGTCGCGATTCCCCTTGTTGGCTATCGCTTTGGGACAGTAGCAGAAGATGTTAGCGTCAGTACAACATTTTTATACAAACTCCTTTATCTGGATTGTCCACGAATCAAATGTCCACGGACTTTTGACGTAAGCAGATACATTTGAGTTACAAGATCTTTTTTTTTCCAAAATTTTGCAATGTACTCTCTATTTGACGTAAAAAAGTGTTAACTAAGAATTTTTCTCATATTCAGGCTGGTTATTTTGGCCTTAACTGCAGCTACGTGTGTGGCTGCAATCAACTTACTACAGCCAACTGCAATCACATTACCGGTGAATGTTCTTGTATCTCTGGATGGACAGGTAAGTTCCTCCTTGAGAATCTGTCAGATTTTTTTTGCCAATGGTTTATGATGGATAACGTTTGGTGTTTTCAGAAAACATACACTGTTAGAAATTTCATCATGAAATTACGGTTAAATAGCCGGCAGCAGTCTGTCCATCTAATTCACCGTTAAATTTACGGCTTGGAACAATTTTCTATCTTTAAGGGACCTAAACAATTTCCAGTCAGCTTGGTTAAAAAGCCGTAAATACAAAAGTTTACGGTTTCGTAACCATTTATAAATGGTTTCAAAACTGTAAATGTAAGTTTTTACTGTTTTTGAACCATTTCGAGGCGTAGAATCTTCGAGGCTAGAAACCGTAAACAAAGCTTGCGGGAATCGAACCTCGGGTGTATGGTGTACCACCCTTGCGCTCTAACCATTCGGCCATGTACACCAATCAAAGCAGCCGTTTATTTATCAATAAATCTTCTTTTACAACAGGCAAACTGCATTAAAATTGAGATTTCAGTTTTTGATTGGATCCAAAGTCATTTTTGGTCTAAATTTACTGTGTATTGACGAAAATCATTTTATTTGCTGCAAAAATTAAAGTACAAACAAGCTTCAGCAGCTCAAATTATGGGTTCACTCATTCGCAAACAGTTCGGGTATCCGATTTCTCCAATTTTTGATTTACGTGTGTATGTGTTTCTGTTTAGTAACCACTGCTTAAGCCACTTTTATCTCTTCTTTTTTATATACGCATGCAGATTTGAACAGATAAATCTTTATTCATATTTTAACAACGTACGACCGGTAAGGTTTCACAACTAAGATGGACGCCCGATTCCTATTGACTACGAGACACAGAGAATAAACGATTTTTGTTCACAATCAGCGGTTTGAGTACCATCTTTTTAATGGTTATTCAACTGTATGGTAAAAGAACAATCAAATAAATGGTTATATTACTAGTTTCTTAGGGAAATTTGTGACAGTGTATCTTGATTATAGTATTTCGACAACATTACCATGAAAATTAAGTTGTTTCTTGGAAACTGCTTTTCTTGCAGCAGTTACTAAATATAAAAAGCTCTTTCACTGCAGGAAAACAACTCTTTAATCACAAAGGGTGGTATAGAAGGGTTTCCACTAGCAATACATAGACAAAGTCACATGTTAAAGTTTTATCTCTATGAAGAACTCATCAGAACGTGAGTAATATTTTTCCTCCAACAATCTGTATTTGTATAGTTCAAGTGCCAAATTTAAATAGCATAAAAACAGAATTAACTACCGAAAAATCAGTACCTTATAACACCACCGCACGCTGAAATATGTGCCTCTACAAGACGCGACACTGAGTTAAAGAGTTAGTTCTTGGGAAGGTATACAATATTACTTCTTTTCAAACTCAAAATTAAACAATCCTAGTGACAGAACGATCTTCACAAGGGAGACGGAGATTGACAAAAAGCATGCTCAGTAGTAGATATAACCGTTGAATGAATAGGCAGACGAATAGGCTCTGTATATATTTTAGACAGGCGCTGTTCTGCTGAAATACAGCTCCAGGAATTCATTCAAAGAAAGGTACGATTTACGTCTCTAGAACCGTGATTTCTCTGATATTCGACTGCTGTTCAAACTGCTCACGCTTTTTAGAATCAAGACTTTCCATAACATAAAGTAGAATATAATTATCCACTGTCCAGTATGATCTTGTATGGTGCACTTAAGAAGGTGGCGTTCACCAACGTCTTGTGTGGATAAGGCCATTCTACTACTGCTATAAAAGTGAGATTCATCGGACTAATGACTTGCTGCCAGTAGCTGAGTCTATGAGTCAATTGTATCCACCAGCTCCAATAAGCCTAAGAGGAATCTTGTACAAAGTTTTATTATGCGCTCTCTAGTGCAGAAAATGGGACACCAGCAGCAATACTCAGCTTTTCTTTAAGATGTAGCTGTGAGGTCCGTACCTTTCATGCTTGCTTGAATGAGTGCTGATTATCGTCCGATGTCAGATATCCGACTTGTCCATGTTCTCTTCAGTCAGATGATCTTGCACTCGCATTACTGCTTTGACATTGCATTCCATATGAACAACTATTGCACAGAGTGGTTCTTGGCTCCTATATCAATTGCAATTATCATTGCCAAGCTCTTGCAATTGACAGTGAAACATTTCGCGCTGCTGTTAAACAAGCTTTCAATATGTAGTTGAAGCAAATGGAAAACACATTGAACAAATTCTGTAATACGTTAGTTTTTTTTTAATCATAATTTTTTCTTGTGTTTTCTCTGTGAGCCCCTTTCCCGCCTGGTGTTAAAAGTTTAAACTAGGGATCATTTATTGCAGATTTCTTTTCTCCCTGGTCTATATGAGTCATTGTTAAGTTTCAATGACTTACGTCTTTTAGAACGAGCTCTACGTATGTTTGAACTTGGTAACTTTAACTACAATCACCCTGTACAATGAGAAATTTTTCATTGACGAGTAGTACTTAATTTTTTCTTTTAAAGCATAAGGTAAAACCGGTATAGATGGCGCACAATTGGAAAACATGATAAAAAAGAATGAAAACTTAACTTTTTTGCGAAATTTTTCATGTATGTTATAGACCACATTCCTTCTGCATACATTTCCATCACTATTTCCTTTTTATGCTGTAATTTAAAACGACAGAAGGAATAAATCCAAGACAGCTATTTTTCGCTTTTCTCCCTATAGGGCGGGTGAGATTGCGCACATGAATGGTTCACCCACATGAGAGATGGCTTTTGATAATAAATAGATTATATTGATAATAACTGCAGGTAAATTGTCGAAATAGTTAAAAAGCGTTTGCTTAAAAAGTATCTTGCAGCACTCTGATCACAATGAAAATCAGAGGAAAAACAATGAAAATTCAAGCTTTTACCTTTGGAAAGCAAGCAATAAAAACGACGTTGTAGCATATACTTTCAGAGGAAAAAACTTATGAATTCGAGTAGACACTGCTGTTGTGGCTATACAAGTACACGGAATCGCTTCCCCCTCCCGCCAAAAAGTCAAATGCGCCATATCTCCGACCACACCGTCTCACCAGGTTTTACCTTATGCACTCGCAATTAATGAGTTTGCCCTATGTCGTCGCAGAATGATGAATGACTTCTCAGGAAGCATTTACCATGGACAGGCAACTAATTAATTTATTTAAGATCCCACTGAGGTACAGTACCAGCCCAAGTCGATGGTTTTTTGAGATGTAGAAAACTGACAGCAGTCGTATGATTATACGGTATGTTAAAGATTCCTTGAGTACTTACTTGGCTTGTACATTCTCGGCTAAATTAAATTTCTAGTACAATTTCACATCGTCAGAGCCCAGGTGCTTCCCCCTCTGAAGAAACTGGGCATGAAAATTTTAAAGTATTATTGGCATCCACCGATAGTGGTACTTCTTGAAAAGAGTCGATGTGCGTTCCTGGAAAACGCACTAGGTATGCAGATTCACTTTCTTTCTTTTTTTTTCAAAAAGAACAAAAACGTTCCCCTCATGCACATTATTATCTAAAACAGACGACGAGATTATCTCAAAGTATGGCAAAGTTTATCGGTTTTATACACTATACGAAAAAACGAGATCGGTTTTAAGGTGTGTCATATTTTTCTTACAATAAATAAATGACTATAATTATTGCATTTTGATGGATCAGTGGATATTTTACCTTATTTAATTTGAGAAAGCTTAATTCCATACGCCCACACCCTTTCCCCGGAATATCCTCCAAAAGCTTAAACTCAGGTTTTTGTATCTCATACAAAATTGCTTGTTTAATGTTCTCTCATGTTAATTATTTACTTTAGCCTTTCCATTTCGTTTAGGTGTTCGGTGCGATTCTCAATGCCCAACAATGAAATGGGGTCAAAACTGCCAACGGGACTGCATGTGCGTAAACAACAACTCTTGCCACCATCTGACAGGCAAATGCATTTGCAGCAGGGGATGGACTGGTGTCGATTGTGCACAGAGTAAGATTTTCATTATTTATTGAGGATTTCCCTTCTCTTTTTCTAACACGAAATTTACACTTTCAAACAGCATCAAAAGAAAATAATTAAATAGCCTATTTTAAGGACAAACTCAGTTTATTTACCTTCAAAAAGTTTGAGTTGAAAATTGAATTTGTTCTGCAACATAAGACTTTTTAATAAAACTTTGCGTTAGAAGTATTTATGAATGTATTATTATCTTTTAAGTTTAACTAAATTTTTATAGCAAAAATTACTGAAATGAGAATCATGAAGGAAACACCTAATATGAAAGAAATTCAAATGAATAAGTCATTATCACCAGAGATCGACGTGTAATACTTTCACTGTATGGTATTTCGCTACCAGTAAGACACACTTGTTGTAAGTGTAAGGGACACAAAAGTGATTCAGAATAACATAGCATTTCACATGCGGAAAGGACTTCTTAACCCCTTCTTCTGACGCATTTTCCCCGTGTCTGACACGGGCGAAAGTTACTGGCAAATTTGCACATGTCCGTGTCTTGCACGGGCGATCTTGTATCTCGCGTTGTTTTATTTCTAATGCCCGTTTGAGATCCGTTTGCACTTTGTTTATAAAATAATTTTTACACCACCCCACGCCCTCTAGTCACAACCTACAATTGAAATTGCCACAAAAAAAAATTAATACAATACCTATGTATTCATTTTCTGTCCAAAAAAAAAAGCACTCGATCTGTTTTTTTACCAGTTTTTCTAAAAAAAAAAAAAAAAACCGTGCTTCAAGCGGTTAATGGCCTAAGATGTGTGATTTTTTTCACTAATAAGGTTTAATCATCATACCAAACTTGCTCCAATTCCAATGGGAGTTCCCTCTTACTATTACTAGTCTCTATAGCAACTTCCGGAGAGACTTACATGAGTTAGGAAAATGCACAAGGAAGATACATGTAGAGTTTATGTGCAGTTTATATATGTACGCACACATTATAAATATAACTAATAGTAAAAGCCTAGAATCACACAAAGTCTCTAGTTACCCCTACAACTGAAATTAACAAAAACAATCTATACTATACCTATATATTCATTTTCTATCAAAAAATAAACTTGATCATTTTTCACCAGTTTTTCTGAAAAAAACTTGTGCTTCAAGGGGTTAATGCAGTAGAGAACGTTGTACGGGAGTTGTACAATGCCAAAAGTTTTCCCTTTAGGGTGACTGCTTTAATGTAATGAAACATAAATAAACGTTTTGCTTCTTTGGGGACTATTGCTTAGCATCGGAAGCTCAAGACTTCTACATCGATATAAAGGGGTTCCTTTTAACCACGGAATACGTGCATGCACAATTTTGTAATTTTTGTGCATTAAATAATGTATTTTGCTACTTAAAACGAACTGTTTCAATGCATTCAATAGCCTTAATGAAATATTTTGCACAGCGGAACTCGCATAAAACGCCCTCTACCACATGAAAGGTTTTCCTTCCCTGTAAAGTTACATGATTTCGAATTGTTTTCCCTTAAGTTTGTTGCACTGGCAGCGAAATACCATGTATTAGTAAAGAAACTAAGTTCAAAGGGGCAGACTAAAAAGAAGCAGACAAGTTTTCAGCTGCACATTCACAAATAGTTTATTTTATGGATGTATGTACATATCTTTGTCAAAAACAAGTGGTTCTTATAGCCACTTGTTTTAGTATAATGTTTTATCAAAAACATTATACAATTATTTGATAAAACATTATTTTGTATAATGTGTTCCACTTGTTTGTTGTTCCCAAGCTGTATAATTATCTCTCTCTATATATATCAAAGTAAAGTGACATAAAAAATAGCCTAAATAAGCAATATTATGTTCATATGTATGATTGGTGTAGTTAAAAGGTAAATGAATAAAAGCGAATCCTTTAAGCAGGCTATAGGCAGGTATGAAATAAAATTAGATACAAATTACGATGAAAAGTGCATGCATGAATTTAGGAGTTAAAAAACTCTTCAGTTCGTAGAAACAAACCTACGAAGAACCTATAATGTAACGTGATTTTCAATAGCTACACTCTATACTGTAGATTAAAAATCTGGTAGATAAATATTTATGCAAATCTTTTCAGAAATATGTTAAAAGTGACATATTTGTGTTTACAAAAGTAGAGGGAAAAAAACATACAAACAAATGCCAAACGTAGCAGGAAAATTCTATAAGAATTGAATTATTAGAAAGTCGAGCTTTTAAAATGTAAAAAGTTTCCGAAAAATAAATGCTTATTGGCGATCAGCATTTCTGTGTTTAACTTGAATTAAAATCAAATGCGTTGCTGAAACTTCAACATTGTTACAACGAACATCAAAAGTTCTATTTTTATGCGCAGAAGATAGGGTTTCTTGTAACTCCAAACAAGCGTATAAAGTGTTTATTGCAGCAGGTGTCTTGTTGGATTTACGCTGAACGAAAATGAGTTCAAAACTTATTATTGATAGTAGTCATTACTAAAGGATAAGCCCTCGTTTCTAAATAAAAAACTAGGTTAAAATTTTCTAATTTCTAGTTGCACACCCACACAGTCTTGTAGAAATCTTCCCACCGTGTTCTCTACGAGTCGAGCTATTTACCAGTGAGCCGTTAGGTTGCGAAGGAACAAAATGCTCAATTTTTGCAATGAAATTGTTTGGTGTTAGGTAAAAAATGGAATTGTTTATCATTCGCACAAAACCATAATGGTTGTCTTTCCCCATGTTGCTGTGTACCGGATGCGAGGTGCACAGCACTATGGGATACAAAAACACTGTTTAGTTACTTGTATAGTATACGAACACTGTTTTGTTACGTGTTTGTTCATGAAATTTGAAACCAAATAGAAATGAGCATCGAATGCTCTTATATTTCAAGCTTTATATGCTTAGCTCATAATGAGCATTAATTACGTACCATTTACACCACAATTGTAGCAAGTTGGCAACGTCAGCATTCTTATTGAATGATTGTCATTTGAGAGCCAGCCTTCTTCTTGCAACATGAATGAATTAGTGGTTTTAAACGCTACTTTCGAAATCAATCCAATAAACTGTCCCTACTTCTGTAATGATATAGCGATAAGATTTTTAATGTCCCAATAACTAAATCTGATTTCCTTCCATTCTTTCAGAATGTCCATTCGGCACGTTTGGCCAAAACTGCGAAGAGCAATGCCCCTTCTGCACGCACGGAGATGGTACTTGTAACCACATCACAGGCCACTGCAACTGCAGACCGGGCTACATGGGTAGCAGGTGCGAGAAAAGTAAGTTCGAAATAACACACATTCGCGAGGGAAGGTACATTCATGAAAATATGAAATAACACAATTTGATATTTAGTATTATAGTGACATAAGAACTTTTTTGCAAAAGCCAACAGTTCGCCAAGGAACATGGATCCGAGAATTGATTTGATGGAGAGATGGCAGCTTGGTCAGACACTAAATTGATATTCTTTCAGTAAATGTTTAAATAATGAAGGATTCCAAACAAAAATTACGGAGTCCTTCAACGGGGAGTATTTCCAGTTTTACTCTTTATGAAGAAGCTGATTCAGTGAATCACGGATTACAAAAATGCTTTGTTTTAGAAGTATTGCTTTTCTCTAGAGCAGTGGAAAGTGGAATGTTGTTTTTTGATTAGAGAGAGGCAAACAAAGATACATTACCTGTTACGCCAAAAAAAAAAATATATATATATATATATAACTGACGTCAAAGATCGACAAGTTTGACATTCGACTTTAATTCGTGTTACGGAAATTTCGGCACATTATGTTTTTCTGTTTGGTGTAACTTAAATACTGTGGTATATTAATAAAGTGTTAGCTTTTAAAATGATCAGAGATGTTACATACAAAATTAAATGGGGGTTATTTCGAAAGTGTCGAATCCAGATTAAAAAAAAAAAAGAAAAACCACAAAATCTATATTAATAAAACAGAGTATATGTTTCTTATACAAATTCACAGTTTACATCGAAATTGACCGAAGTTGACATAAAGGTACTTTGTTGCCTAGATGCCTTCATAAGGGCGTTTTCAAACTATAAAAAGTTACAAACCGTAAGAATTATAATTTTAAAACTGAAAAACTGCTGTTTTCTATACGAAGAAATTACCGTGCTGTTTTGAATTTGGTACAATTTTAAAACCCGTAAAAAATTACCCCTGATAAAGTTTTCTCTTTGGTGAAAATTCGGAACTTACAGGAGTTATGAGCAGTTTTAGAATTTGAAGAAATTCAATCTTTGTGCCTAGCACACAGGCTGCATCAGAAGAGAAATTTCAAGTTTTTTTGCGTTCATTGTAATTCAGCCAATGATAACGACTTCTGTTTACAAATATTGTGACAGTTCCGACAAAATCATTAAGTGACATTTATATTTTTACATCACTTAATTTTTCTTTGTAATATTATTATGCCTTTTGAGTTAACAATAAAAAATCATTGGAAAGCCCGTAAAAAACTACCCCAGATGAAGTTTGCTCTTTGGGTCAAAATTCGGAACTTCTAAAATTAATTAAAACAGGTGTTATGAGCGGTTTTAGAATTTGTAGAAATTTGAGTCTTTGTCTGTAGCACATAGATTGTGTGCTAAAGAAAAATTGTGACAGTTTTAGAAAAATCATTTAGTGGCATTTCTATTCTTTAGTCAATTAGTTTTTCTTTGTACTGTTATTATTGTTTTTGAGTTAATAATTAAAAATACAGTAACATGCAAGATTGTGTTTTACTATTTAAAATGTAGTTAAAAAATTTGCTCCAGTACAAATTTAGTATGTTAGAAAACTGGCAATTTTTCCAACGTTACAATGACTTAATCAATTTTTGACGAACCTATACATGGTTTTTTGAAACGTAACTAACTATGCTAGTTTGTATGTAAAGGTATTTGGAATACAATGATATTCTGTTTTCCCTGAAGTAGAAAAAGTTAAATTACAAAAAACAATAATTTTAATAATAATAATAAATTAGAAAGCTAGCCTGGTCTCGCCTACTGTATTCTAAGAGCAAAAGTAATAACGTACACATTAATAAACTTTCTAATAAGGTATTACTTTGTTATTAAGTAAATATTATGTGTTATTCGTTTGATAATTTGTTCTTTTACAGCAATAGGAGAAACAATACTTACTGAAAAAAATACTGTTTAATACTCACGATGAGTCGCTTATTATTATTATTATTTTGAATGCTTTAATTAAACTGAAAATAGAATTGGTACAGTACCTTCATTTTGATGTTATTACGTTGGCGTTGGCACTTAAGACCTTTTGATAATATTTGCGTGATTAATAATTACATAAGCAAATCACAAACTCGTAAATTTAAATCACGTAATTATATTAGACGAGACCAGGCTAGTTTTCTAACTTTTTATAATTATTATCATTATTATTTTGTAATTCTAATTTAATTGTTTCTACTTTAAAAAAAACAACGATTACACTTTCTTGAAATTATGTAGTTAAAAATAATTTTATAGTCATTTTTAAATTCATCAGAATGATTTAAAGCCTTTTTTTTTTGTTGTTGTTAACAATTTTTTCTGATTATCCATATGTCTATTGTTTCTGAAAGTTCTCGAAACAGAGTCGTCGACTATGCCACAAACCTATCCATTCGTTAGGAACGTTTTCTAGATATGCACCTTCAGAGTGATCAGCAAATATATTTTTCTTTATTGGAAAACTTAATTACGCTGACGTCGGAACGTATGCCCACAGGTTACCCGCCGTGCGATGGCCGGCGTAGAATAGCGCCGACGTAGTTATGCGTGTCGTAAGAGGTGACTAAAATAGCACTATCCGATCCGGGTGACATAAGGCTTACTTTGTAGTAGGACTGTGGCCTCTGGTCGGTAAAGCAGGTAGGCAACGCTCTGCCAGCCCAGCCCTTTATGGCCGGTGCCGGTCGTCAAGTGTCTAGAGAGTTTGTGGCAGGTTCGAAGGAGGACAGCGCTGCGGTCACATCCCCTCGTATTGGGGGTAGTCTGAGAAACCGAAAAGGTACAGTCAGTATGGCCGTAGTTAGCACTGAGCACATACAGGCTACCGTCCAAGTCTCACATCAGCTTTCCTTTCATAAAACGTACTATGAATTTGCACATGGGTGTTTTTAATGCAATTATTGAAGTGTTTAGCTCGGTAATTGATAACGTTGTTTGATGCGGTGAAAAAATAAGCGATAATATTTACATGAAATTCAGTAGATGAGATCAGAACCAGGTGATTCCCATAACATTAAGCGACTGACAACGTTCACGGTAATTACAATAAGCAGAAGAAGCTACTGAACTAAAAAAAACATATCGAAAACATATCTCAAGTCACATTTCCACTTCTTTAGGATGCCCGAAAGGTCGCTGGGGTGTGGAGTGCCAAGAAAAATGCATTTGTGAACATGGAGCTTCTTGCAACCAGACAAACGGACACTGCATGTGCTTGGCTGGATGGACTGGTGATGACTGCTCCATTCGTAAGTGTTATATGGATGTTTTTCTCTTTTAGTTTCGGCTTCTGGGATAAAACAGAGTCCAAGTGATTTTGCCTATTGATATATACCTGAGTGAGGCAGAAGCGACGGGTTCGTTTCATTCTTTCTCCTTTTGCATCGTTAATCCAAAGTGTGCTATCAAAATGAACAAAGGTTTATAAGCCTTAAGAGTTCAAGTACACGAACCAGAAAATACACGGAATACAATTAACTTCATCATCATTGCTTAGATTTGTCATGGGCCGTCAGCCCCCGAAGGGCCTTTTACCCAAATTCATTAGTAGTACACATCGGAGAGAATACATCAGGAGCCCGAAGGCTAACATCATTATGCCAGTAGGGCCTAAAAGGGAAAGGGGAGAGAATAAAAGGGTGAGCCGGAGCTCGGGGGAAAAGTTCTTCATTTCTTGAACGTTCTCATATTCCTGGAGGGCTTTCTTAAAAATGGTCAGGAGGTCCATCGTCTGTCCACGGGGGGAGGCTTCACTCTCGGAATTTTTTTCTTCAATTCACGGAAATATTACTGGCAGCAGTGCTGCCGGCAAATTTCCGTTATTTGAAGAACATCCGTTTTTTCTTTCTCATGTCAATTGAAGGAACTTCCTTCTACAATTTTTTCTGTTCTAGGAGGGGAAATGTCCGTCAATTGAAGAAACTTTCCTATATTTTTTCTCCGTCATCCGAGGGTAATTTTCCGTTATTTAAAGAAACGTGCGTTACGTTTATTTCCGTTACATGACAGAAATTTTCCGTTATTTGAAGAAACGTGCGTTAGGTTACTTTCTGTTCCATGATGGGAATATTTCGCTATTTGAAGAAACTTGCGTTCGGTTACCTTCTGTTCCATGATGGAAATTTTTCGTTATTTGAAGAAATGTCCGTTAGGTTCGTTTCTCTTAAATAAGGGACTTTTCAAGGAAAAGTTGCCCATGCCCAAGCGTTATTTTATTTCTAATGCCCGTCAGAGATCCGTTCACACTTTGTTTGTATAATATTTTTTCTCTATGTAACTTTTACCTCATCCCCTCCCGCTCCCTAGTCACCCCGCAAAACCTGAAATTGTAAAGAATAACTTACATTATACTAGTTTCTCAGAAAAAAAAAACTTGTGCTTTAAGGGATTAAAGAGGAAGTTTTTGTGCAGATTGAAAAAAGGCGTTTCATTTATACTTCTTCAGTGACTTTCTCAAATTGAAAAATTCCATATTAATCCTTGGAGAAACTTAGAATTCAAAATCTTCATCGCTTAATGCACAGCAAAATTCTATTTTCACCATCTGAAAGTGGGCATTTTATATTTTAGAGGGGTTTTCTAAACTTTTCTAGTATCATAAATCCTGACAACTTATTTCTGCAAACTTAAAAAAATGATCTCAGAAAAATGCCATTTAGAGTAATAAGATGCCCACTTTCAAATGGTTAAAATAAAAAATTTAAAGGTGCCTTTCGTGATGGAAAATTGGACTTTTTTTCCATTCATTACTTCTAGAAAATTACCAAATTGCAATGAAAAACCTCTTATAACGCTACATCTGCAAATAATGTATTTTAAAGGTTTTTTAGAAATTTAATTAAAAAAATTCCTTTTTTCCAGAAGTTCCATTTTTATTTATTTTTAAACACTATTCTGAACTCCCTTAAAAATAATTTGTGGGCATACCCCACCCGACCTGATGCAAGACTAAGTAGCAGCTAAAAGCACACTGAAAATAAAATTTTATAATACGCATAAAGGACCTATTAATAAAATTCCCCGCCAAAAGCTGCACATTACTTCTGACTTTTCACAATTGAAAAATCATTTCTACTTTGCAGCAACTAGTACAAGTGCAGTACTAGTTTTTTTTCTCAGGATCAAATTTACAACTGAATTAATTTTTTATTGACAGTAATGTGGAGTCTAACACAGAGGAGGAAAAAACAAGTATGCTGCCAAATTTCCAAACAATACAAGGCTATACTCTTAATTGAAGGCACACTCAATGAACGAAGTTTACATGCCAACCCCTCTCATTTTCCTGTCAGTTTTCAGCCTTGAAATTTTATTCATGAAACGAAGAACCTGAAAGTCTAATAAAAAGTGCAATATATTTTAAAATATATGGAAGATGCTAATTCTATGAAGTTTTTAACTTCATAAAGTAAGCATCTTTTTTTAGTAAAATGCAAAATATGCTATAAGCCAGTATTTCCGGAAGTTTCCTTTTCAGAAAAGTATATCAAACTTTTCGTGAGATTATTTGTTTGTTAGGACCTTTCTCAGTGCTTTCAGCCTATAGCTGTTAACAAGTTACCACAGGTGTGCTCAGTCTCAATACCTTCAAAAATTTCACTAAAAATGAAAGTTGATAATTTTTTGCAATTAACCACCAGTCCAATTTTTGAAATATTCCCATTCTCACCTCCCCCCCCCCCCCCCAGAGAGCAAAGAGATATAAGGGGTCGTTCATAAATGACGTCACGCTTTTTTCCCATATATTTGACCCCCCTCCCCCTTTGTCACGCGTCACGCTATGTTGCATAATGCATGATGTCACACTTCTTATTACCCCCTACCCTTGTCACACTTTGTCACAATTTCATGAACCCCCTCCCCCTCGAAGAGTGACATCATTTATGAATGATCCCTAAGTTATTGATTGACAATAATCCTCATCAAATAGATTTATAAAAATTTGTCACCATGATACCATATTTAGAAAATGAATTAGAACAAAAAAATCATAATTTTGAAAACCAATAAGGTACCATTTATTTCTATATTGCTATTTTAATACTAAATTTTAAATTATTTAAAATATTTTTCATGTAAGACAATTTTATTAAAAAAAAAGCACTTATCTGCATAATTTTCAGTATGGTCAGGTCATTCACATATTTATGTCTTGTGACCGGTTTAATTTATTTATATCTCTTAATATAGTAAACATTAGTTTGAACTTTTAGGTGCATCCTATTTTTAAGTGACGAATGTTTCTCTAAGTCAATTTTCAAGTTTTGCCAATTATCAATCTTTGCAACACCAAAAAATATTTAACTTTTCAAATCAATTTACTATAGTAATTTAAAAAATCCTACACAAAGAAATCAGCCATCTTTATTCAATAAGCATATAATAAAATTGGAAAAAAAATAATAATGACAGCTATACTTAGACGCCACTAAAACTTTATGTATGTATGTGTATATATTTATAGCATAGCAATAAAATAACAGGACAAAGTCAATAGCAATAAAGTAACCACCATAGAATAATTAAACAATAAACAAAGTTTTATTTTACATATTTAAGAAGTTTTATTTGACGTTTTCAAGAAACTGATAGATGAAATGGATTTTCGAAGCACAATAACTTATAACGTAATTTTAAGATCTTTTCCACACATTGTTTTTGCTCTTTGGGCTCTAAGTTCCTCTGTTAGGGTTTATTTCTGCAAAGACACCAGAAAATAAGAGAAAAAGGTAAAATTATGACAAGACAACAAAGAAAATAAACTGGGCAGGGTACCGCAGTCTAGTTGCCTTTTGGTTTATGAGTTCTCACATATTTTATAATCAAAATAATTTTGATGGGCCATATCGCCGTTTCGGAAGAACAGTGACGTAAATGCAAAAACTTCAATTTTTACAGGAGAGTAAAAAAACGATTTGCAGTTGTATAAAACTAATAGTAATTGAAAAGGGTGTAAGTGACAGAAAATAATAGTATAATTAGAGTATGTAGGATATATACTTTACTCTCATTTACCAGGGATTAGGATTTGATCACCCTAATATTTCAACCCCTAAGTGCAGTTACGTCATCGTTACTCTAAAAATTGTTCGTTCTTTTAGAAGACACAAACTTGTAATTATTAGTTCATCCATGTTCCCCTGTGTAAGGGATGTGTTTCTGATATTGTATATGGACTTATTTGCATTTGCCAAATTTTTGCAGTTACGTCGTTGTTCTTCCGGACCGGCGATATGACTAACAATAACAAACATTCTTTTTATCACAATCCCTATACCTCCCCCCTACACCAAAAGATGTAAGACTCGCTATAATCAAAAATTTAATTCTGAATAAAGTCAAATTTTCGTTCTACGCTGGTGATTTTGACAATAGTTTAATTATTGAGAATCACCATGTCAGAGGACTAATAGATGGTATATTCACTCATTTATCGCAAAGAAATTCAAGGACTTTCAAGGACCCAAATGAAAATTTTCATAAGACCTATTTTGATGTTTATTGTTTAGCACATGTGTGTTTTAAAAGAAAAAAAGCTACAGCACTTAACTTGCAGGTTAAATTTCTTTCTTATGATTGTTGCGATAAACAAATAATAAACAAACAATTTGTAAACTTAAACAATCATTCAGAAACAAGTCAAACCTTATAACGATCTTTTTCAACCCATGCTGCTCTAAACACGCATTTTCCCGGCATTTTAGGCCGTAAATGAAAATACAAGTATTGATGATAGGAGCCAGTTCAAAAAATAATCATCGGTTCGGTCACACTAGCAGAACCGTTTAAACTCAGACTCCGGCCGAACTATACGACAATTTAGCAAGCTCTGAAGAAATGCACTCGGAAGTCAGGAATCACCACACTAAAATAGTTCAAGAATCACTTTTGTTTTTTTAAAGGGGGATTGGAATTTTGCTAGCCGATCTTTGCTCGGAAATTTTTACTTACTTTTACGAGCTTGACCTTTCCGAAAAATCACCTACTTTTCAAGTACCTTATGGACATTTTCATGGATTTTTGGGGTCCCCGAGTGGTTTAAATGAAATTCAAGGATTTTCAAGGTTTTTCATCAAGGAAATTTGTATAAAAGATGTAGAGTTCTTATAGAAATTTGCAGGTAGACCAGATATTACTTATTGAAAGCTTAAGAAAACGAACTTTTTATAGCATTGTAAACCATTCGACTTCGATTTAATCTTTTAGAAAAAAATCAACCATGGCAATCGTGTTTCATCTGGAAAATAAACACAAGGTGAATATGTGAATATCTTAAGACATTTTTTCTCTCAATCATTTGTTAAAAACTTTAAAAGTTGACACATATTTTCGAGAAATTACTGAAATCAAAATCTGAAATAAGAACTTACCCATACCTGCATTTATGTTTGGCGGAATGAAACTGGTTAGGTTAAACTCGTTGTCTTTTCGACTTCTGATTGTGTAGCTGAGATTCTTAAATACGTATGCGTGCAGAGAGTAAACGGAAAAAGTTCGTTCTCAAGGGGTACGGAAATTATTTGTTGAAAAATGAGGAATAATGTAGTGTATAAAGACGAATGTTTCTGAAAGTGTTGCTTCTGGGTTGGGAACTAAAGAGGCTATAAGGAAAGAGATGACATTGGGTCCAGTTTGCTCTCGAGGCGGTAAAAGAATTGCCTTTCCAGCATGGGGGAGTCTTACTTCCTGGGGTCTCGGCAAGTCCCTGCCATTAAGCTAATTATCCCCTCTAGTAACAAAAGGTTGCTGCAAAGGAGCCAGTACTCGGCGTTTAAAGTTTAATCGCCGTTTCAGAACTTTTTTTTACTTGATTATTTTTGTTCTTACATGCTCGCAAATTATGCGTGCTATAAAGATTATTTCTACCCTATAAAATGTATATTGCTAGTGAAAAATGAAATAACGTTTCCTCTTTGCACTAAATATATAGATGTAATATATATTTAGATAGACAGTTATATTTATAGTCCCGGATTAAGTTTTTTGATTTTATATACTTATATTTATTTTTTTAAATGTACAAATATTTTTAAAATTTTAAACTATAAACTTTATTGTTTCGTATTTTATTGAAAAATCACCCCCTCCTTACTGGAGATCAACATTGACACGTTGACGGACATGCATGTCAACAATAAAATTTGTAATACAAATTAAATTTTGCAAATTTTGACTTGTAACGACATTATATAATATTTATATATGTGATGGAATTTATTAATGATTTAGATTAACGTTTAAATAATTCTTGATTCAGATATAAAGATGTTAATTCTTTTTTTGTCTAACTAATGCTATACTACAAATTCAAATGTGTTTATTAATATCCAATAAAACAACTTTTGGACACGTAAAAATTTTGTTCGGGCATGTATTTTTTAGACAAATATGCCCGACAGGGCATGTACAATTTTAAAGATTTTTCGAGCCCTGAAACAAATACAATATATGTTTTGAATAGGAGTTTTTGGGTTATGGTGCAATATGAGGTATGTTATATAATTCGTTCCGCTATCAAGTTTAAACTTTTTATGTTTCTCAGAATCGTATGACAAAGTTCGCCATGAATAAGAAACATATTTTGAAATGTTGTAAGTACAGATCCTTAAAAAGGGAACCACAACCCTTCAATGATACTCTTCAAGTATAGGGGTATCAAGGAGGGCCAGGTCCACACAGCAATGTAGGAAGGCTGGGCTGACGCCCAGCTAATCTACCTCCGGTCGGTCACGAGCTGTCGTCGAACTTCACTTACCCGTGCCCGGGGGAGGGCAGCCCTAAGGCCACGTGCTAACAGGGTAAAGGAGTGAAGTAGAATAGTACAGATCCTTAAAAAGCATACTTTTAAAGCAAATTTTACCTAGGATAAAAGAAGGTTATGATCTCAGCATGCACTTGAATGATATAATATTTAAAAACTACAAGTAGTTTTAAACATCTTAATATGTATCAAGCTTGTATTTCAGTTCAGTACTATAAAAGACCTATTATATCCAGCATTATGTAGAAAAGTTAATTTCTTTATTACTACCTCTATTTTTTTATTATTAATACTATTTCGTTATTTATTTATACATTATTCTTTCGGGTGACTAAAGATCTGCGTTTTAAAAATATGATTTCCAATAAAATGCAAGGAAAAATTCAAAATAATAAAGACAATTTTTTTAATGTATAAGATACGTTAGGAATATTTCAAGGTTTTTCGTAAAGATTGAATGTAAGTTCAAGGCTATATTTGTATTATATTGTTTTCATTTATTTAGAATTTTACTGAATTGAGATCAATATTGCAGTTTTTTGCTTTTATTATTTGTACCCAAGTTCATATTTCAAGCTTTTGAAAATAGAGAAGGCTTGGACATTCGTGATCGTGGTATACATTAAGAAATTGATATGCAGATAAATATAATGACAAGAATTTAATCAACAAATTTACATAATTTAAAAATGCTGGATAACGATGAGATTGAGCATAAGGAAAGTCACAGTGATGGTGGGTTTTTTTATTCAGTAATTGACTTTAAATTGATTTTGATTCAGTAATACACTGACTAAACTAATGAAGTGAAGTTATTTTCTCTAAATTAATATTCAATATTAAACATGACGTTAATCCCCCTATACGAAAGTTTCCTACTATTTCTCTAGTTATTGTACATCAAAATCAGATGTACTTTGTTGGATAATTGATAGTTATTTATATACAGCAAATATATATTAATTACATGAGATGCAATTGCTAAAAAATTGTCTTAGACAACAGGACGGATACACATTAAATAAATGTGTATCCGTCCTGTCAAAAAAATCCTGTCTATTCAAACATAATTTTCTGTTATGAATGAAAATTCCAGTGAGAAATTCCCTTTGTATTGACATATTTTATAAAAAACAAGTAGATTTAGAACGACTAAATAAAGTTTAATTAATAATTAACTCATTTAAAAACAATCTATATAATGTCACACATTTACACGAACATAATGCTTCACTAATTTGGATGAGAACGATTGTGATAGATATGCATATCATGGCTGTCGTATTTTTTTAATTATGAATTCTTAAAACTGCGAATAGTGTTGAATGCCCAACTGTTTACTAATAACGATTTCTGTTAATTCATCACAGTTTGCATGTTAATTTTAAAAAGAAAAGAACCTCAAAAATCATTCATCAGAGTGTTTGGACATTCACTCTCCGATAAATTATTTACAGCGCCAACTACTTCCGCCAAAAAACAGCCAAGGAACTTCTCTTTTTCTCCCATCAGAAGTTTGGAAGAAGATGGTAGATTCCGAACAGTAAAACATTAATTAGTACAACTAATATGCGTTTATGACACATAAAAATGGTATGAAATTGAAGCCTGTGTTTTCCTCCTTTGGGACATGGCACTAAAATTTTGCTGAAAAAACCTTGCTTCCGTGAAATACGCGTTTTTATAAACCCCCTCTCGTTTCTCCTGTGTTAAGTCTACGAGAAGTTCCCCAACAAGCCCTAAGGTGGTTAAAAGACGGCTTTTCTTTATTCCTGCATATGTCGCGTCTCTTCTTATAGCGTCTCTATTGGGAACAAACGTTCCGGCTCTGTTCTTCGGTGATCTCCGCTGCGGGGGCGTCTAGAGCAGTCCGTACTTGTGGCCGGGTGCACCGCCTGACAATTTGCGCACTTCGGTGTGCCTTCTTTGTCCATACAGTCCGTGGAAACGTGGGATCCTGCGCGAATTTTCTTGCGAATTTTCCAATTGAAAAAAAAGATGGGCAGGGGCCCATTTTTCCCCTGGAACTGCTTAATTTTCATGGCATTGCTTCCTTGTTTGGAGAGTTTCGTTTCAAGATTGTCAATGCTAAAATTGAACGGGAGCCCTTTTAGGATTACCTTGATGGGAGGGCTCCGGTTAAATCTCGGGGCATAGTAGTCACGTTTTTCCTCTTCAGCGTTAACGGATGGTGTCCGTCTTCGGTTACAGGGAATATCTTTACTTCGTCCTTATGAAGCTGGACTTCATAGGGCTCGTCGTGCTTTTGCTTGATCAAATCAAGAGCCTTCTGGGGGTTCTCCTCACCAATAAGGACGACCGACCGCCTGTTTCTCTTCTTCTTTTCTTTTCAGGAGCAGGGGGGGGGGGAGTTGAATTCTTCGCTACCTTCAGGTCTGCGCGGAGCTTGCCGTTCTCTTCCCTTAACTCTTCCAATTCCTTCTTGAAATCGTAAGTCTTGATTTTGATGGAGGCCTGGGTGAGACAGCGGGCAAGGCTTCTGTAGATGAGGAAATCATTGGTGTCGACTGGGTTGCCTTCTCCTATGGTAGTCGTAAAACCATGCCAGATGACTGTCAATTAGGGCCTCAAATTTCCTAAGTTCAGTGATGTCCTTCTCGTTTGAGATGGCTCCGTAGAGTTGATTCCGGTCTGGGAGGCTGGAACGGTTTACTTCGCTTCGAAGTCGGAGGGGTTTTAATCACCCGATGCCGGAGGAGCTCGGAGCATTCCTTTTGGCTTTCTTCGAACCAGGCATGATCGTCTTGACGTCTTCTCTCCTCCGTGGGTAACAGCTGTCCTACCAAAATCCAGCGCACCTCCCAATCACCAGGTCGTACTCGTCCTCTCTCTCATCCCAATATGCAATTAACTTGCAAACCTCAGACAATATATCGCCGGTCCGGAAGAACAACGACGTAACTGCAAAAATTTGGCAAATGCAAATAAGTCCATATACAATATCAGAAACACATCCCTTACACAGGGGAACATGGATGAACTAATAATTACAAGTTTGTGTCTTCTAAAAGAACGAACAATTTTTAGAGTAACGATGACGTAACTGCACTTAGGGGTTGAAATATTAGGGTGATCAAATCCTAATCCCTGGTAAATGAAAGTAAAGTATATATCCTACATACTCTAATTATACTATTATTTTCTGTCACTTACACCCTTTTCAATTACTATAAGTTTTATACAACTGCAAATCGTTTTTTTACTCTCCTGTAAAATTGAAGTTTTTGCATTTACGTCACTGTTCTTCCGGAACGGCGATATTTAGCTTAACTAAACTTAACAACGGTAGTCAGTTTCCTAACTTGTAAATGAAAAGATGTGTGTCACATGATTGAAAACCTAGAGTTGTTAATAAGACTTGATGTAAAAAAAAAAAAACGATCTGACTATGTCCCAACAAGTCATTACATAATACTGATATTCAGCTATTCATTGGGTCAAATTTCCCAAATTCTCAATGCGTACAATAATTAATGAAAATAAATGCTTAAAAAAATTAATTTTAGTTAAAAACTGCATTGCAGTCGGTTTATGTCGTCACATAGTCTGAGGTACGTATCACTTGGTTGTCTGCATAATTGGGAGGGTCGTTTTTTTTTTTTTTTTTTTTTTTTTTTTTTGTGTGTGTAGGTAACGTGAAAGTGCTACCATGAAGAATACAAACAATAAGTCAATATTATAGTTCATCACATAGTTCATCATATATATAGTTGTTCAAAAGAGGGCTACTAGGTCGGTAAGTGGTTTTTCAGACTTAGATTATGAGGGCAGGCTTAAAAGGCTCAATATGTATAGTTTTCAGCAAAGAAGAGTTAGAGGGGACATGATTCAGTTGTTTAAATTCATTAAAAGGGAAAATCTTGATGGGCTTCAGTTATTTGCTGGAAGTAGAGCCAGAGGTCATTGTTTTAAGCTTTTCAAACCTCAGGCTAATCTTGAAATTAGGAAACATTATTACTTCAATAGGGTTGTAGGCAGTTGGAATAGTTTACCGGAGGCAACTGTTAATTGCAGTGAGGTAAAAACTTTTAAGAAAGCTCTTGGTGTTCATTGGGTACTGCTAAATTGACTAGGACCAGCCTAGCTGGGCACTGAGCCTGTTGCTGGTCGTCACTTTTGTATTTGTATTTGTATTAAAAATTCTATCACTATTAAGCAAACTGATCCTTCATATAACTGCATCTTTCCTGAACCCCACAAGAAAAAACCGCAGGAACCCAATAATGCAAAAAAAAACTTTGTGTTGCATAGCAGTCATCTCGCTTACTTACATTACGATGCAGTACGTATTCGAAACAACTGACCCCCAGTGTGGTGCTGGAATGCTCTATTGGTAGTATTCGAAAGCTTACAACAACCTGTTTAAAATATACTAAACACAATTGCAATGTATAATAATACATGAAATACAGCACATTGAAATTGTGTCCACATTTTAAATCAGCTTGTATAATAAGCATGGAGAGAAAAACCCTAAACTCAATGTGCCGAAACATTTGATTATGGAGGAGGTGTGTACTAATACTACAAGGAAAATTTAAAAATATTAGTACGAATAATAACTTTTGTCTCCGACGGCTAGGTGAAAATTTAAGAATTTGGGGAAAAGCGCTGCTTATAATATTCTTGAAAAACACAAAATCCAGTGGGCCGGCATAACTGGGTGTGAGAAGGTTGTGCATATGTGCAGCCATGAAAAGTAAAAAATTAGACCAATCAGATGATATCTTTTGCTTCCGATGATCAGTGCAAAATTCAATATTTTTGCAAAAAGTATCAGTTTTTGTGTAATGCTTTTATTTCTTTTAGAAACGTCAACATCACTCAAATAGCGCATTATTTCTGTAGAAAGAGGAAAATATTATGAATACCCCCGAATGTCTTCATAAATCAATAAGTAATTTTGCACAAAACATTGAAATTATATAAAAATTTAAAGTTATTAGTTTTGTGACAAAAACATGCTCATTTGAAAAATTTTCAAAAAACATTTTCTTAATAATTGAGTAATTGGTTAGGTTGCGGATTGAACTCTCTGTACTTTCTCTGGGTGAGTTCTGAGCCATCCAGTAATTTATGGTTGAGTAAAAAGTTGCACAAATTTACAACTGTATACATAATTTGTATGCAAGATGTTGTATGCACCAATAGAAAAATCTAACTTGTCTTTTTAAAAAGTTGAAAGTGTTCATAAATTTATATCTAATTTCACTTTTTTTTTCTGCATAATTACGCATTGTTCTATGAGGACCTTTAGGTGTGTTTCAAAACGTTGTTACTTTTTTGATAGAAATAACGTGCTATTTTAATGATGCTGAAGTTGTAGAATAAAACAAAGTATTGGTCAAAAAATGAATTTGCAAAAATATTGAATGTGCAACTAATCGGCGGAGGCAAAATGTTTCAGCCGATTGGTCAAATAAATTTTACCCTTTTCTAATGTGGTACAATTGCACAGTCTTCTTGCACTCAGGCCCCTTCAATTTTGTGTTTCTCGAGAACATTGATCAAAACGGCACTTTTTCCCAAAATAATTGAATCTTTATTAAAGATATTATACTATCATTCAAATGTATTAGAGTTTTCTTAGTGTTATTATTGTTCAACTTTTCCCCACTAACTGTTTTGGCTCATTGAGTTTAATATTTTTCGCTCCACACTACTGTACAATTTCGTAGCGAAGCACGTCAGTAACACATATGTATTAAAGGCTGTTTGCTGTTTCTTTCCTCAAAGGTTGTCTTATGGGTGTGTCAATCGATACTAACGTCATAATATGGTGATATAGTTGACCATTCTCTAAAGTAAAGGATGACGTCAGTATTTATGTCTATCACTTGTGAACGAAGACGGAAATAGATCCTAAGATGGAATTTTAGGTGCCAAAAGTCATGAGACAGCAATATGCATATATACTGATGGCAGTAGCATTGCGTACAAAAGGAATAAGGGAGAAGTGCATTGGCAGTGCTTTCATTTGCATTCAAGATATTCATGTGAGAAGGTTTCTGACATTATTATGGCCGCACGACCATAATTAACAGACTTTGAACGCGGATAAGCAGACCCGGACTGGCTCCCTCTAGGGCCCTCGGGCAGGTATTGAAACGGGGCCCCTTAGAGGAAAATTTTCCCCGTAAATTTTTTAAAGATTATGTGTCTGGAAACCGTCTTTTGCTTTGTTAGGGTCATATATATTATTTAAACTGAAGTGATTTTTATATTAAAGAAGAAAAAAATCAAAACAGTGTTTTAAAGTTTTGCTTGACAACTGTTTAGTACTATGAAATTTCAGTACCGGATCTTGGACATTTCCGAGACGGCGCAAAACTTAAAAATGCCGCCCCCTCCATCCAATTATTGTTGATATTTCATATAACTTTTTATGCAATGGCCATTTTTTCCTTTGAGGATTTTTCCCTTTGGGGAGCCACTGATGAATCCCAACTTTCCCACACATTAGCTCAGCATTAGGGGGCCAGAGCCATATGAAGGGTCCCTCTTGATGAATGGGCCTATTTGAATGGGCTCCGGCTTGCCCCACCCTAGTTCCGGCACTGCGAAATTTCATACTATTTTTATTATATCTCACTCACTTGTTATATCTAAGCCAAGAGCACTGACTAAAAAATAAATTACTATTTATTAAATTAACGAATTTTTTAAAGGAGTTTTCACTTGGGAACCACTGATCAACCCGTAAAATTTTCAAAACTGTTTCCATGGCCAGGCCCGTTCAGCTGAACATTAGGGGGGATAGAGCCATATGAAGGGTACCCCTTAATTGGAAATATGAAATTCTGCCAGGTGAAGGGGGTCCGAAAATTCTTCCCCGGGAAAATTTTGAAAACTATATGCAAACTTTTGCATTTTGAGGACTTAGGAGACGCATTTAGGACAGCAAAAATATTAGGAAAAAAAAAGAGAAGCAAATAAAAACTTTTTACAGTTTAAAAGGTTTTATTCATTAAAAACTCATAAAAATGCAGAATAAAATTAGCATTTTTTTTTTAAATCCGGTCCTCTCCCCCCCCCCCCCCCTCTTTCTTACTTACGCTTAACGCTCATATGGAAGAGACACGTCTCTGCCTTCTCAAACGACACTTGCAAGCTAACCCCCTCCCCGCCTTTTCCCGGAAGGATGCTTTGAAAGTTTGTAAAAGAAAAGTTATTACATTGTTTGAGCATAGCATGATTTATATCTCACTATTACGAGAGCGAAAAAACCTTGGCTTTTTTTTAAATTTCAATTTTTCAATTTTGACAATGCAAAATTTGCCGCCCCCTTAAAACTGCCTTCCTAAGAGCCCTTGCCTGCCACAGGAACCAGCCGACTCATCGACGACGTAACATTATTCAGTATAACTCAGTTTTAAAGCTCCCTACAGTTTATACAAATAAATACTTATGTTAATCGGTTTTAATCGTTAGCAAAATAGCCGATCAATGATCAAATCGGAGCGCCGAACTAGGATTTTAATTCTCTTTCCAAAAGTTAAATTTTCACAAATAAATATATATTTCTTTTTTTTATTGTATTTTCTTTCTTCTTCGATTTTTTTTTTTTTTTTTTTTTTGTGCACCACAGTTGAATATGCCTCCCCTCAGAAGTGCCTCCTGCGGGGCGTGGGCCCCGGCTCCCAGTACCTTCTAAAAAGATTTCATGTCCAAAAAAAGAAGAAGTTGTTTCGCTGATTTTTTTAATTTGTTTTGAACAGATGAGAAGTTTGAGGACCCCTGGCGGTAAAATAAATATGGGGGCCCCCGTAAAATATTCTTGAAAACATTAATGTTGCCCAGTATATTTGAATTGCTCATTTTTTCATCCAATTCCTGTTATGTACAATTTGCATGAAACATCATTTATTGCGAGGGCCTACCTGTATCCATGTGGTCTACAGTATGGGGAGAGGAAATTTAATAGCCCCCTTGGTTGGCGCCGCCATGTCCGCCCACTGATCTTTGTTTCTCTTTTTGAAGTTGGCTTTTGAGCCGTTATCAAATCCGTTCACGTTAGGAGCTCCGACAAATGAGCAAGCAATAATATTTCATGTGAAGTACCTCATTTAGCTAGTTTTAATTTTACAGGCTCATACAAAGCAAGTCCAATTGGGCCATCGACCACTGTTATGTTAAAGTTTTAAAAGTCTTAAAGCTTTTGTAAGATTGCGATAGTGAAGCATCCTGGGGAAAAGTGTAATGAAGCAGATGCAAATAGTTACAAAAAAATGAAAAATCTGTAAAAAAAAAAAATTCAGATAGAAAATTATTTTTCCCCCTCCTCGTTTGGGGGCCCCCTAATCCGGGGGCCCTCGGCGATCGCCGACCAGCCGACCTGGCCAGTCCGGGCCTGCGGATAAGTAGTTGGAGCGAGATGCATGGGACATTTCATTTCAGAAATCGTTAGGAAATTCAACATTCCGAGATGCACAATATCAAGAGTAAGCCGTGAATGTCTATTTCCAATCATAATCCCCCACCATGGACGATGCCAGTGGCCGACTGCTGCATTTAATTACCAAGACCGGCGACGTGAGCGCAGAGTTGTCTGTTAAAATTAACTTAACAGACCAGCAGAATAAGTGAAATAGCCAGAGGAATAAATGTGGGATGTCTGACAGACGTGTCCGTTAGGATAGTGCTGCGAAACGTTGCTTTAATGTGCAGCAAAAGACAGGCTAGAGTGCCTTTACTAACAGGTAGGTGTCCTATGATTTTTGTCACCTCAATATAAAGCGAGACTGAACCTGGTATAAATTAGTACAGTTAAAATTTGCTTTTTTAAATCTAAAGGAAATGTTTATTCAGAAATCTTAAATGAAAATTCATAAAATGAGTTTTAATGCGAATGAATAAGAAAATTACTCACAAGTTAATGTTCCATTGCCAACTCTTATTCTGACCATATTATCATGCCACGTTCTGCGACAGATGGGATAATAGTCCATTAAGGTTTTCGTAAGAGAGAAATGAATAATTTATAAATTCATAGTGTATCTTAACTCTTGATGATGTGCTTTAGATCCATGTTTGTTTCAGCGTGCATGAACGGCACCTATGGTTTCTACTGTCGTCAAACGTGCAAATGCTTAAACGGAGCCACGTGCCAGCCAAATAATGGTGTCTGTCGATGCCTGCCTGGATTCATGGGTTCGAGATGCGATGAAGGTAACGTTTTTCCCCCGAAATCTTCAGCGGAATGTTTACTTATAAAATCAATAAATCTAATAAGCTTTGACACAAATATTTTTTCGCAAGTTCATTAAGATATAAATTTCAAGAGGGGGGATGTCTACTATGAATTTCCTCTCAATTATTTACATTTATACCTACTTAAAAGAATTGAAATACCTAATAGGTTACCAAGGAGATTGGGCTGATTATAAGTTTATTTTTAGCTATATACTCCTCACAGAATCAACTCTTTTTAAATTCAAAATAAATAAATGCATTTAAAAAAAACCACTTGAAGGGAGCATAAGGTTATAAAATATTTCAAACAGAATGTTAATATATATTTTTAATATTGCAGTTTGCCCAGTTGGCTTTTATGGAGATCATTGCATGGAAGTCTGTAATTGTGCAAATAACCAATTATGTGACCCAGAAAGCGGCTGCATCTCTGAAAGCTCACGTAAGTTACATGTTTAAATCATATACACAATATTGTTTAATTATGATATAAGCTCATTTTTAAATTAATATTTCCCTACAAACTTTAATAATTGGTCGTTTCTGTCCAGAAAGACACGTTTGTTAACCTTTTGGATTCCCAATGTTTAGAAATATTTTATGGATATTTTTCGCGCGTGACAAGTCGTGATTGGGGATTTGCCTTCAGTCGTGGTTTTAAGGTAGTAAGGGAATTCCATGGTATTTGGGACATAATGTAGAGTCCGTAACATGCCATATGTATTTTGAATAAATTTCAGATAAATTTAAAAATATGTTTCGATTTTTTTAAATCTTTATAGAAAGTACAAAGATATATATTCTTGTTATAGTCTATATTATGTCTCAAACGCCGAGAAATGCTGTTGCATTTGAAAATTGTCAAATTGTCAAAAGTTGTCAAATGAATAAACCAGACTTTATGGCAGAATAACTTGAAAAAAATATACAATTGTTGTTACAAAAAATAACCTACTTGCCTTTTTTTAACTTACTCCTACCGGACTGATCACACAGCACTTGGAATTGTAATGAAATACTCAAAAGAAAAACTGCTATTTGATTGAATGCAGAACAGATATTTTCTGTGTAGAGTCGAAAGTTTTGGATTACTTATTTGCAGAATTTCGGTACGGTTAATAGCAGATACTTTTAATATTGGTTAACGTTCAACTACATAAGTTTCTTTAAAGCTGCTTCTGGTTTTCAGAACAACCATATAAAAGGGATTTTGATAGATAAAATAACGTACTGCTCTGTGAAAATTGAAAGACGTAATTCATAATAGAGTAATACATAATTATGTAAGCAATTTCTATATGCAATATATATAAAAAATGTGTAGTTCTTTGATTTTGTCAAATTTCTGTCTATTATTGGAAATGAAATTCACGAACAAAACAAATGTATTTTTAACGAATTAGGATTTTAGCTCACTATTTCTGCATAATTTCTTTAAGAACATTGTATTTTTTGGGGGAGTTCAGTTTTCGTTTTTTCATAGAAGGGCATTTTGAAATTTTTATTTACTTCATAATTGAAGTTTCTTTAAGCTTTTCTTTGAAACATATCTAACGTTATAATAATCAGACTAGATTTTGCGGTTTAACCATCATGTTGACTTAATTATGGCCGTGAAAATAAAATATTTCAAACTGAATGTTTGAAAATATAAAAATAGTCTGCTTACACCCCCCCCCCTTTCAGAATGATACATAATACTCATATATAACTCATATGATATTGGAATGCATCTGAGAATGTTGATCATAGAAAAGCATTGATGCAAGAATACCAAGTAATAGTTTAGTTTCAGCAATGCACATCCGTGTAACGTAAAAGCTACACGAAATTAGATTTTTATCGGTTTTATTTTGAAAAAGCTGATCTATGTTTATTATCTACTTGAACTTTATTTTCCATTCAATAATGCAGGGTTTATTCTGTTAATTGATTTGGCACAGGGATTTACATAATGAGTTAAAGCCGGGATAGTTGGAACACAACTCGAAAAAAATATTTTAAAAAGGAAAACTTTTTTATTTGCTAAACTTTTAGTGAATAATATAGACTACGTTTTTTTTTTTTGCAAGATTCTCTATTACTATTTTGTTGATATGCTGCAATTTAAACTGACAGCTGTTAAAAATTTAAACTGACAGCTGTTAAGCTATTTTGCTCAATCTGTCTTTATGGGGCGGCTGAAATTGCCAGAGAGGGGAGGTATATCAATCAGTTTTAAACATATCATTCTCATTTCAGAGGAAGCTAACTTCATTGATGATTTGGTCAACCCTTTCTTCATTACTGGAGTAAGTTTCGTTCTCTGTCTTGTTGTTCTGTTCGTCATTTGCATGGCGGTAAAATATAAGAAGAAGATGGAAGAGCTACGCACGGATATCAGTACGGTGTAAGTGCCCAAACACGACGTAAGTAGAAAATATTCCGAATCTTTAGGGGCAAATTACTCTTTTAACACACGGAGTTTTCTTCTGAATAAAACTAGAGTTTTATATGCTTCAATATTACAATAATAATGTGACTAAAAGTAGCGCTTGATATTAATTAATATTATAAACGCTATTTACACAGCCATAGATGAGAAACGGTTTTTCTTTTTTTACTTGTGAAAAAAATAATTTCTAACCCATTAATGCCGCAAAAAGGACTAAAAATTAGAAGTTTTAAAAATAAAAGTAAAATTTTTGTGTCTAATTGAGATTTAAGAATGCATAAAGGAAAAAACAATTTACGAGTGCTCAATATATAGAAGTACATCCTACCGTATAGAACTATTTAGTATCTTCTTAGGCAGTCGAGACGCTACGCCCTTGCTAAGTTTCGATATATTTAGACTAATCTGTGTTTATCGAATTTGTAATCGAAGTTATATTGTGGATATATAAGTCACCTCTATGCATAGTCGTTATTTATAATATTAACAGTTACTAATGTAGTACAGTAATTTATCCGTTTGTACGATCGATTTTGTTGCATTAAGAAATAATGTAAATGGTTAGAAGCAGAACAGTTTTGTGTGAGGCATAGATATATGATCGCGCTTTTGCTTTCGCAAGGTTTCTTTAATTAATTCTCAGTACTGAGGCTATCGAGATCATTTCCTGGCACTTTCTTGTACTTGAGTAATCAACGGCTCCCTATATACTAATATCAACAGAGGCGAGGCGCTAAGTTCGCAGTTGCTCTGATTTTACAATGATGCTGGATATCATTTGGAATAGAATAGAATAGAATAGAAACATACGTTACTCGTAAACGTCATTTCATAATAGTAGTAGTTTGCACAGTTGTAACCAGGGCCCTCATTCCAAGTGAGCGCACATCGATTCGATCGTAGTTCCCAAACCCTCACTAGATGGCGCGAAGGCAAAATTCACAGGCCCGCAGGGAAACCAACGAAAGCTTTAATTCCATGTGGTTCGTATCGTTGTTTTGCGGCTTTCTTCATCGAAGCGCGCTTCGACAGCTCTTGTGCCATCGAAATCGTTCGGACTTTGGGGTATTGGTTCGTTGAGTCGCCGAAATATGAAAAGGAATATTTTACACGAATAGGGACGTTGTATTTGCCCTTCTTTGATGATGTTTTTGATACATATTGAGAATTATTTTTGATCAATAAATTAATTTTGGTTTGCCCAAAAATATAAATATAAATTAAATAAATACTTTTAAACATTAAGTTTTCTTTTTGTTTTTTCATAAATTAAAGTTACATATCAATGTGTATCAATCAAAAGCTATTTAAGAAACTAATTCTTTTATGAATATGTTATTACTAATTATGGTTTCAATTTATGCATATTTTTGGTGTTTTTTAATTTAGAAATATCTTTAAGCCCCAGATTACTAAATTTCTATGTGTCAGATTTTTTAATCTAAAAAAGAAGTTGAAAAATTATATTAATGACTAACGTGAAGATATATTTACATATTCATACGGAAGAAAATTCCATAATTAAACGAAAAGTAGGTTGTTTTTAGAAAAGATAATCCTTTTTTAACGCATAATTTTTTATGTACATCCATAAATTATGCACTGTTGTTTAATCTTAGGTTATGAGTCAAAAAAGCAACTAACATCGTTAATTACTTCCATGAATATTTTTTTTCTAATTATAATTAAAGTCTAATCATACTTTAAATAAATTTTAAAATAGCCGTATAAATGTATGGCCAAATGCTAATGTTTTAACCTTAAAAATATTTTTTAAGAAATTGTGTTAATGTGAGGGGAGCCTAACTATCCCCCCACTCTGAGAGGTAGCACATCCTCTAAAACTATGACTCCCTAAGTCGGTCGAAAAGTCGATCAAGGGCCCCAAAGCCCTTGAAACGAACTGCCCCTTTCCAAATGTCAATGGCGCAGTCTGCGCGATGAACTCCTTCCTGGGGGCACCCCTGCAGGGTGTCTACATATTTTCAAAGTGAAGTTTCGTGACATTTTCCGCACTTTTTTGTGACCAATCGGTGACACATTGGATATTGATTTTGCCGGAGATCGGATATTCCCGATGTTTGAAACTAGTAAATTCTATACACATGTATTCTATAGACATAAAAACTGTACTGAGTTTGTAATGTACAAAAAAATTTTCCTGAAAGATTCATTAATTTTAATAATAAAACTATACAACCTGGATAACCGGACATTTCGTGCAGTATCCGGATTGGCTTCCGAATATTTAAAAATCTGTCGAATACCGGATATCCGATGCCTTCTGTGGGGATCGATACCTCTCGTTGGATGGAAATCTATTCTTAGATTTCGTGACCAATTTCCGAATTTGTGACTTGTTCGGGACTTATGCGCGTTCTGTAGACATCCTGTCCTATCAATGTATATTAAGCAAATTTGCGCCCTGTCAATGTATATCACTCGAATGCACTCCCTGTCAATGCATATCGCGCAAATGTGCGTCCTGTCAATGCATATCACGCAAATGTGCGCTCTGTCAATCTGTCAATGCATATCATGCGAAAGCGAAATATTGTCTTCCCCCTATTTGTGTTAGTCCTTAATTAGGGTGTGCACGGAAGAATATTGTTTAGTTTAAATAATATAAAAAATTACTTCCATTATACTTGTGGGAATGACAGATGCAAATGGAAATTTTTTTAACCTTTCATGAAACAAAATTGAAGTGGTATTTCAGTAAGTATATAATATTAGTATATAAGAAGGGGGGGAGTAATAAATCAATTTTTGACGTGAAATAGTTGTGACTTAGACGTGTCCATATTAACGAAAGAAGCCGGATGCCCCCCCCCCCCCCGAATTTGATGCGAGTTTTCGCAAAAAAAAAACCTCGCCTTCCCTCCCTAGTTTCTCACCCCTCCTCCTGTTACTGGAAAATTGATATATTTTCCCCCAAAAATTTTAGGAATTTTTGTTTTACTTTTCCTTTTTACATAAAAATTATTATTTCTAATAAAATTTTTATTTTTTACTATTTTTTTTAATTTACTTATTCTTTATCTTTGTTAAGAATGCAAAAGTTTTTATGTGTCTGTTTTGCATCAATAAACTGAAATTGGCGACCCTTATTTCCTAAAATTATGAGGTGTAAATCCCTCAAGAACGCGTAACAAAAAACTATACCGCGCTGAGAACTCCAAAGAAACGCTTTGATTGGCTGCTACACCAGTTTGATACGAAATCCCTTTTTCCCCTACGCTTCTGAACGAAGAAGGATTTGGAATCTACGCTTTCGAAGAGATGACCGCTAGGCCGGTTCTGTAGCGGCAATCTCTTTGAATCGATGCATCGAAGTTTGGAATGAGCGCCCAGGAGTGATCATCGTTAGTCACGTGGGTAGTGAATGCCTCTTATCGAACTCAGCGACCACGGGTGTTGGCGAGCGAATGTTTTTTTTTTCTAATGGGCTGCGTATATATTGGTTTTTAACCATTGCAGACATAGTGCGATCCCAGAGATTGTTACCAACTTTTAGCGGCACCACGATGAGTGTGGTAATATTGCCTCATGAGAATTTTGACTCCAGTTTCTTCACCTTAAAGATTGCGCACCCGGACTCTGTAGATGCGAAATTGCACTAAGAATTTAATTTAGCCGAGAGTATCCAAGTCAAATGTCTACTCAGGGAATTTTTTACATGCATCGCCTACGACATGGGCGTAGACGATTTTCTGTTGCGAGCGAACGTTTAACCTACGATTCATTCGAGTTCATCACATAGAACCTTTCTTTTCGCGTAATCCTAGGATCGCACATCCGAATGAGTTGTTACTTTTAAAAATGAACTCAATATTTTGCTTTTAAGCTCCCAAAAGCCATTTTGAAGTATTTCTTAATATATTTCAAGCTTTTTCTCAAATTTGAGTTGTTTTTCTTTTTAATTCTAGGTACCAAGGCGGAGAACGTAGAGAAGCAATAGGTAATATACAAATCGTAAAATAACAAATGCATAACTGAATAAAATGTTCCAAAAGTAAATATTTCCTTTCTTCATATATCTTTAAAACTGATATGACACTGCCAATGAGATTATTGGGCTATTTTAGACAACACCACAGCGAATTCTGCTGTAACACCAATGAATTTACATAAGTCTGTGACAGCCTAATTTTAGATTCACTTGATAAACATATGGAATTAATATCACTTTCTGTCAAATACACGCCAATTTAAACTTTCTGTAGAATTTTTATTGCAGTAAACGTATCATCCTTGTAAAGGAAATACACCTAACGTCAAAATTTTGAAACATTTATAAAACATTCCAGATGAAAAGTTTCCTTAACAATATGTTTGATGAAAGCAGTCGTTAGAAAACATAAATTAGCAGCTATTAATAAACTTGAAAATAAATTTATTTCATAATGTGTAAATTGCTGTTGAGCATTCTCGAAGGAAATTTATGGTGTTTTATTTTTTACAGATCCCATTCATTTTCAAATTTGTTGCTACGGTCTCAGGGGACTTATGTCTATAAGCTCTCATCCACTATTACAGATATTACAAGACAGATGCGAATGGAATATGATAGTATTTGCAACACAGCTGGGGAGGTTGTAACCGGGGCTGGGGTGGGAATCAAGCCATCACACTGCTGCGCAGAGTGTCACTGCGCAGACCCACTTAGCCACCAAAGCCCCTTATAGTGTTTGTTAACGACCATTTCAGGTCACATAAATATTCGAGTTTATTTGCTATTCTCAATTATGTGCCTCAAACTCTCGTCTAATATGACAGATAGAACAAGACAGTACAATAGATTTACTATACAGAGAAGGAAATACACCCAGGGGAAAGTCGGAAACGAACCGACGCCTCTTCACTGCGCGCAGACAGGTACCGGAACTAGTCGATTAGACCGCTCAGCTACTGAGGGGCTACTATGGAAAAAAACAACTTTAAAAAAATACATTATTAAAAAGCGACAGCCGAATAATTTCATATATCAACCTAATTAAAGTCAATCAACCAAACATTAGTTCAATTAAAAATGTGTGTTTTAATTTCAGACGTTCAGAATTTCAACAACCCGATCTACTCAAGCCACGCTTGGATGGATGAAACACAGAACAACATCACCACCAGCATCGACAATTCAAATCTTGACTACGAAAAATCCAATCTGAGGGAAGTCTTTCCCTCCATTAAGGATACCGACAGCGAGACCGAACTAGGTAAAGAAACTATCTGTCGACCCACAGAAAGGAAAAGAGTACTGAGCAGTATAAAGTTCATTTTTTATATAATGTGAATAGCAAAAACTGAAATACTTTCTTTCTTCCCCATTTGGGCGAAAATTGTCGCATAAGTATACTCTACTTTGCACTACACATTACAGTATTCGGAATCTGGGAACCATAACAACTCCAAATGATACCCCTCAAGCAAAGGGTATTAAGGAGGGCCAGGTTCACACAGCAAGATGTAGTTAGGTTGGGCACGCGGGGTTGTGCGCAAAACGCTCAGCTAACCTACCTCGAGGCTATTACACGAATCACAGACGATTGAAGGCCCACTAGCTTCGGCCGAAAGCAATCCTAAGATCTCGGCTAAAACAGGTAATTTTTGCAGGTCTGGTAGAGAAAAGGAGATAAGTATTCGGAATCTGACGAAACGTATCTAATCAATATGAATATTATTGGTGATCACGAACCCTTCATACCGACAATTAGTGGTGTAATCCTGGATCAAAAGGTAGGGAGAATCATGGAAATGCTAACATAAGTTGTTGAAATGAAAAAGTAGGTAGACGCTTTGTGTTCAAATGTAAAATTTTGGTGTTTAAATATAAAAAGGGGGAGTGCTTGTGTTAACGTGTAAAAGTAGGGGGATGCCGTCTCCCCCCTCCTCGACTACACCACTGGATAAAGTCAATCTAAAGTTGATTGGCGGTATCTTCTTGCAGCTTCATCCTCAATAGTCCATCAGTTAACTTATAAATGACTAGCGGTACCCGCAACGGCGTTGCCCGTGCAAAGGGTTAAAATAGCGTTGACTTCGGCGCAACTAGTTTTTTTATTCTCAATCAAGCTGCCTAAGGCGACCTTTTAAGTCAGTTTTGAGCTGATTAAAAACTTATTTCAGCCTATGTCTTTTTCCATAAATGTATACCTACCATGTCTTAGGTATAAAATTATTCCAATCTATCACTAATAACCTATATTTATTGATCTATATTTATATCCTGTGGCATATTTATCTTTATCACATCATCAAATCTATTACATAACTTTTTTTTTACTCTGATAGATAGCAGTACACTCTTTCACCTAAATTCAAAAATATAAATATTATTTAATAATTGTTTATTTAAACCAATCAAAAGGGTAAACTGTGATACAAAAAGTAAAAAAGAAAAGTAAAGTGTATTATTAGCTTTATACATAAACATGCATTTTGAAATCAAATAGGAGAAATGAACTAATTAATTTAGAATATGAAATTTTAATTTTCATAAATTAAAGTAATATGGCGGGATTGATAAATTGATCAGACAATGTGGAATTGATAAATTGATCAGACAAAGTTAAGTAAAGATTATCTGAAAAATCTAACAGTTACTGATCATCCTTAGCCTATTCAAGAAAAGCAAAAGCTGCGGCGAAGAGATGCTGGACTATATATATGTAGGAAATTTGATGAAGTATTAAAAAAATCAATGGCGTAGCAAGCATGGGTAACACCCGGGGCGGGTAGTGATAGTGTCACCCCATGGAAAAGATTACGCTCTCCCCATCAAAAAAAAAATAATAATGTAAGCCCTGAAGTATGAGTTTTAATGAAACATAATAAATTTTTTAAAAAATTCAGCTTTGAAAAAGACGAACACCATTTGCATCATGAGCCTCATAATATTTAAAGTATTTGTTGAGGGCAATGGTTATGATTAGCGGTTAAAAAACATTGTGAATATATTTTTTAAAGGAAACATTTTGCTCAGATCAAAATGGAAAGTTAAATTGGATATTTTTTTTCTCCCATTTTAAGTATTTGTTTTATTCTATGGAGCTTTTAAAGGTTCATTCTTTTTCTCCGTTGTGGCTGGGTGTCACCCCTGGATGGGTGACAACCGGGCCGGACCGCCCCCATTCAGCTACGCCACTGATGGAATAAAGAACAGTGGACAAATAGACATTTCTTTGGTAGCGAATAATGGAATATCCTGCTTATAAGATTAAAACCTTCTAAAACTAAAAATTTTCCCACAGACACTCTTCACTCCCCATTTGATAATAGAATAGCCCCATATTCTGAACACGTGCAGCGAAAGAAAATTCCGCAAGCGAAACTCCAGATGCTTGCCGGTTTGAATATTGAAAACTATAATTTTCCCTGATATTTCAGAAAACTTTAAATATCCCCTGATATTTTCCAGAATGTAAATTTCCCTGCTTTCCTGGTTGTGCTTCCACTCTGTGTAATTCTTGAAAATGTGTGACTTTTATTTGTAAATTGATTTCAGTCGTTACAGATTTTCCGTGCGGCAAAGATGAAAATTTTGTGTTACAGTGATCCCTCGTTTTTCGTGGTTAATGGGGACCAGAACCTTCCGCGAAAGCTGAAAAACCGCAAGGCAGGATTTGCCCCGAGGAATTTTTGTGTATGCGGGCAAAGGCGTAACCAGGGGGGCTTTTGGGGGTTCAACCCCCCCCCCCCCCATTGGGTATTTAGTTATTTATTCATTTTTGTTCCTCCACTTGGTGGAAATTATGTCGTTAATCGGGTTGTGGGAATTTTTTTTTTTTTACTTCGTGTGAACAACATAGGAGACAAGCTGTGGAATTCCCCTCATCTCTTTCCTCGGACAAAATCGTGGAGATGGACTTTGAAGGAGAAGAACGGGCAAGACAATCGGGGCCTGGAGCACGGTCCACCACTAGTTCACATTCGTGAGAAACTGAAACTGAAACGGAGAGTCACGTGATAAGGCGGGATGCATCTGTCAATCGTCATTTAGGGGCGAGTCTGCACTTGTAGCCAAAGTGGAACTGGAGTTTCTCGGAATTGGTGGAGGGGTTGCCATTTCTTTTGGTTCTAAAATTACGAGAAAACCGAGGGATGTAAACTTGTTGGGAAGGGGGGGGGGGTTAAGACGCAATGGGATAGCCTTTTGTATCGTCTATAGCTTGAAAGAAAATCGCAAAATAGTTATAGACGTGCAATGTCTTTCTTTTCTTTTTTACCAACGTGCTGTGAGAGCCATGTGCTTCAGTTTCTGCAGTTGAAAAATTCAGATTCATGGCATCACTCATTTAGTATCAAAATGCGTAGCATTTTCCTTCCCTAACTTACCTTTTCAGTTTAATAACAGTAATGTTAAAGGATTATAAACATAATTTTAAGTGACTTCTGCCATAGGCGTAATCAGGGGAGGGTTTTGGGGATTCAACCCCCCCCCCTCCCTATTTTGTATTTAGTTATTTAGGCACATTTATTAGGCACACAAAAAAAATTCTGGCTACGCCTTGCAAAGCACATATCTATTTTTTCCCTAAGAAAAATAAACACGTATGCATATGGTTTTATTTCCTCTTTCTGTAGGGTTGTGATCATGACCAAAGTACGTAGCTCATATTACAGAGGACTTTTCATCTGGTTATAATCAATCCCCTTATCACCTTTAGGAATTTTACAGCGAAAGGTGGCTTCAATCACCGTACCACACCCAGACAGACAGTAGAGATCCTTTCAATCACTCCAGATGGTTTTCTTACCTTCTTGATGTCTTTTTTACCCAAAGGCAGCAATTTGGGAACACAATCGCACCAGTTTCCTGGAAAATATTCTCCTCTTTGATGGAGGTTTGTTTTCTGATAAATTGGTGTTGTAGGCAAAGCCTTAAGCAAGGGGGGGCAACGGACCCGAGCCCCCCCCCCCCCCCGAAATACTTTCGAAATTTTTAACCTGTCTGAAAAAAAAATTAAACAAAAAAAAATAATAATTAGATTTTGTTCTTTTTCCTGTTTGGGAGCGAGAGGGGGGGTCCTCTGTTTTACAAATGGGGAAACGACAAGACGGCGCTTCAAACATCTAGGGCCTACAAACCAGAACTCAAAAAAAAGACCCTTTTTTCTCTCAATTCTCTAGACGATAGGTCCCGCGTGTCATCAACAGATAACGGATTGATTCCTTGCCTAAGGACTGCATATGGTTCTAATCACCCGACCACACAAAAACAGGAAATATAGTGATCCTTTTTTCGCAAAATGCGAGCCTCATGGAACCACATCTGCCATAAATATACGTACAACAGTTTGGTGCTTTGTCCATCCTTGCCCGAAGGTTACATTCGTGGAAATGGCGACACTCTAACCACCCATATTGTGGAAGTAAGCTAATGCCTAATGGACCCCTGCTTCTACGATTGCGGGATATGGATGTTTGTGCTGTTATTGCTGGGACAAATCTTAGTTCTTTTATTTTCTCTTTTAAACTAGCAATTCGTAAAATCGAATCAACATAGAAACGCTTCCGACAAGGGGGGCGGGGGGAGGGCTCTTGCCCCTTTGCGGATGCCTCTCCTCGAATCATATTCTCTTTTTTTCCCAACCATTTTGCACAATAAAACAGAGACCTTGATTGACCTTGGCAGTTGGGAGTTTAGTGGGTTCTTGTGGTCTTGCAAAAGTCTCCTTTGCTCGCCTGCGCACAAATTTTGATTATGAGTAAAAGAAAAGGTGAAAGTATTTTGTCCTATTTTGGGAAGAAACCCTGAAGCAGGAAAGGTATGATTATTTTTATGTAATTTTATTGAAATAATATTTTAGCTGCCCCTCCTCTTTTTTTTTTTTTTTTTTTTTGCAATTTTAGTTTCAACTTTTTATTTCTTCCTCCCATGCTGAGAAACTGCTTATTAATCCTCCTTTTTTCGTTTTTTAACTTTATAGGGGATGATGTCACACTACTTCGAGTGCGGCGGCGGGGGGGGGAGGGGGTCGAGAAATTGTGACAAGGGGGGGGATAACAAGAAGTGTGACATTACACATTTTGATTTCTATAAAAACGTGTAAAAAACCGCAGATTAAACTTATTTTTGATGATTGTTTATTTTCATAATTTGATTTTAAAGTTTCATTGATTTCATTTTATATTGAAAATACGGATGCTTATTAAGGTTTGAAGTCACTTCTAGTTAAAATTTTAAAAGAAACTCTTCTTAGGTATTTACTTTTTAAATAAATAAGTGCTGGTCTTTTTTCAGAAGTCAATTAATTATTTTTCACTATTATGCACTAATTATCTTTTTTCTATTTTAACCTTAATCTAATTTTATGCTATTTAAGTCCACGTGTAATCATTATCATTTATTGTTATGCTCACAAATGTCGTTAAAAGTTAAAAAATAAAATTAAAAATGTGATTCTTTAACGAAGTACTTTATTTCTGAACTGCAACACTGCAAGTACATGTGTTCATGTAATATAGCGTGACACGTGGCAAAGGGGATAGGGGCGTGTTGGAGAGTGTCATTTTGTGACAAAGGGGGGGGGGGAGGGGGCTCAAATATATTGAAAGAAAGTGTGACACTGTTTATGAATGGTCCCATAGAGCGTTTATAATAATATTGCGAAGGTGAAAAATACCGTGACACTTTTACTTAGCCTAATCATAAATGTACATTGAACAAAAAAGATCTGAATTGATTAGTTCTCATGGGCTGCAATAGTGGCACAACTCAAAAAAACACGCGTTTCGGACTAAGAACAGATTGTAAATATGAAAATGCACATTCTTTTCAGCAGCAATACTAGCACAACTCATAATTCAATATTAGGCCTTAAGATGTCTTAAAAGCGTAATTTCTCTTTTCTTTCTTTTTTTAAAAGTTGTGATCTGATTTTTTTCGCCGATGGGGAGGGGGGGAGTTGACTTGCTCCGAGGGGGTAGGCACCCCCCCCCCCCCGAGAGATGCCTGAAATAAACACGGAGTATATCTGTAATGACAAGTATTTATGACTAGTAAATTTTGAACTCTTGTGCACTGCTTATTGGTGTTTAGTTTGTACATTTTTAGGGTGACCCCCCCCCCTTTCCCCAACCCTAGTTACGCCTATGTATGCGGGTAACGAATGTTTTAAATATGTAAACAGTATTTATACTTTACACATTTAAGATAAAAATTACAACAGTATAGGTATCTACTTAAAATGTGTCAGTGCTAATTAATAAGGTTAATTACAAAACCTTATAGTACAGTAATAAACATTAATTACATTGCTTTCTGAGAGAGGCGAAGTGTCTTGTATTGGTGAGAGCTTTTGAGGGATTTGGTATGTATCTGAGTCAACTCATCTCTTTGTTTGACATGCAGGGATCCTTCATTTTGATTCTCTCTCACGCATTAAAATGAAACAACGCTCCTTTCCGCAATGTGCCTGCCGACATAGTTGTATTTTTTTCATTTTTATCTTTTGATGAATATTTTAGAAAACCCCGCGAAGCACTGAAGCCGCAAAACATGAAGCGTGAAGTGGCGAGGGAACACTGTATACTTAAAAATGTAGAATATTCATTTGTAAATCGATTTTTGTGCCACACACATTTTCTGTGCTACAGAGATTAAGATTTTCAGTAATTCTTGAAAATGTAAGACATTGATCTGTAAATTGCTCTTCGTGCATTATGCACTTTTTCTGTGCAGTGAGGATGAAGATTTGATGTAATTCTTTGAAATTGCCAGCTTGTTTTTTCGAATTTGCTTTTGGAATATAACGCTGATTTCTGATATATATCGCTTAAGATCTTGACAAAAGCAAATTCGAAAGTGCATGTGAATGCTGAAAAGGGAAATTTATGGTTCAAAGCTGAAAAAGAATGTGTTACTAAATTAATATGCTAAAAATGCAAGGAAAATTCAATTCTTATCGCGGAATCCTACCTACAGTTCCTAATGTGAATGGGATGGATAGGTTTCTTAGTTATGAGCCGAACAATCTCTCACAAAACAAATTACAATCCTCGATTGTAATTTGTTTTGTGAGAGAGTAATAATTAACGTTTAACAATATGCATAAAGCTTTAAAAAAAAAAAAAGCACAAAAGGAAAGATATGGCTAATTTTAGAACATTTTTTTCTTTCTCCATTTGCGAGGGAAAACATAAAATACGGGGAATTCGATAAATAACAAACTTAGAATCCGGGATATTTTAACATCAATTGGGATATGGAAAAACTGGAACTTGATGAAAAAAAACGTAAAAAGCGGGTAAAACGTAGATTGGTGGGATGTTAAATCGGGGTTTTACTTAAGATATGAAAACTTTTCACATATAATATGATAGAATAACGATAAATGATGAATTCTTGAAATTGTTGTAAATGTTATACTTTTTTAATACAAATGATGAAAGGCGAAGTCTTAAAAATTATGTGAGCGATGCACATTTACTCAAGTGAGTGAGTATATTTAGAAATAATAATGAATATTTAAGCAATCACAAAACATTAAGCACACATTACAAATTTACATAATGCCTCAACTATTTTTAAAATTCTTTATTCAAAAGCAACGTACTTATTTTATTTTGAATGTGTGCATCATAGGAGGTTGCAACCCTCCGCCCGTATAAATTCATCACTAAAGCAATGCCCCCGTCAACGTGTTCAAAAGGAAAATTAAATTCTTCATCGATCGAGTGAAAGTTGTTTGCTACTTGTTTTTTGCATTTAATGAATATTATTTTTATGAATAGGTACTATGATACTAATAAGTTCAATAATCTGTTAACATATTAAATTTTTTAGCCCAGTTGAATTAAACTGGTTGGGCAAGTCACTTAATTGAATAATAACAGTTGAAATCGATATATATTGCTTAAGTAGGCCCAACAACATTTTAAGAAAGAAAATTACCTCTCAAAAAGAAACTTTTCACCTCTCTAGTAAACCATGGGCGATTCTAAGCAAAAAAAAAAATCTAAACTTCAGACAAAATTTTGGGAAAAAGTATGCACCATCAATTTAAAACAAAATATTTCGGTTAATAATCCCCTCCCCTCTCAACACAACATTACATATGCAAATATGTATATATATAAGCTCAAAAATAATTCTTTAAGTAGTTAAATGAAAGGTCTACTATATTCCAGAAGTTTTTTTTTTTTTTGCTGGAAAAAATTGTATTGAATATTTTTTAAAGTAGAACAAACTATTTTGCTTGAATGAAGGTAGAAAGAAAAGCAGATAATAATTGTTGTAAAAGAAATCTTAAGATTAATACATTAAAAATTTTTCGGAAAACCGTTATTTTTATTAAAACTTTCGGAAAAGGTGCTCGATAATTTTCGGAAATGTCGGAGAATTTCGGATCAGAATCACCTATGCAGTAAACATTATTTGTTACTGATGTAAACTTTTGGTAACGGCAATTTTTAATGGATTGTGTTAGGCGCCATTAAAATAAAAAATTCCTTAAAATAATCGATCAAATCTCAAAATACTTTTCAAACTGGGTCAGTTAAAACACTGATTTTCATTACATGCAAGGCACTTGCCCTCACCTCATGGATCAAACAATGTTTTGTTTACATACCGCGGAATTTCTAATCCACTTCACTTCATTTCTTCAAACAACTCGTAAGGAGTAAAGAAAATACTGGAAGATTAATTGTTGAATTTTAAAAAATATTAGGTCGAATTTAAAAAAAAACGGCTTTGTCTTGCAAAGCATCAGGCTATAATAGAATTTTGTGCAAATTTTTGTAATCGTACGGTGCGTAGATTTTGCTGTAGAGCGCGCAGCCACAACGTCAAAAGTTCATTTTATATATATAGATGGGGAAGAATTTCATCAAGCTACATCATTAAACTAAACTGAAGAGAATTATCTTAGATTCAAAAGAAGTTAACTTCAAGAAAAGCTCCAGTAAAATAAAGTACACTCTCAGAAATGCATACTTAAATCTCAAGAAACTTTCGTCGTATTTGACGAAATGGCTTCGTGAAAAATGCTCCGAGTAAACCTTTCGTCAAATTGGCAAAATTTGTGTAGGAACTTTTTAAAGTCACGTGATCGCGCGAAGAAAGAATTGTTGTTAATGACGAAATTCTCTTGACGATTGCAGAATCATCAAAAGTGAGAGCTCTATTTCTGAGAGTGTAGGCAAGGTAGAAGGTCGTAAATAAGGTACGATTGCTTACAAGTAAAAAAAACATATTTATCCTTATTCTTCCATTTGGTCGGGAATGTTATATATCTAATAAGAATAAGGACTTTAACGTATCAATCTATATATATAAAATGAACTTTTGACGTTGTGGCTGCGCGCTCTACTGCAAAATGTACGCAACGTACGAGTACAAAAATTTGCACAAAATTCTATTATAGCCTGATGCTTTGCAAGACGAAGCCGTTTTTTTGAAATTCGACCTAATATTTTTTTTAATTTAATAATTAACTATTAATCTTCCAGTATTGTCTTTACTTCTTACGAGCTGTTTGAAGAAATGAAGTGAAGTGGATTAGAAATTCCGCGGTTGAATGTAAACAAAACATCGTTTGAGCCATGAGGCGATTGCGGGGGCCTCGGTGGCCGAGCGGTCTTAGTACCAGTTTCCGCCCACTGCTTGCGCGCAGTAACGAGGTCGTGGGTTCGATTCCCACCTTGCCCTGGGTGTATTTCTGTTATTTCCTCTCTTTGTGATGTAATAAAAATCTTTCATGTATTGTCTTGTGCTATCTGTCATATTGGACGACAGTTCATAAGCGAGTCCCGAGACTAAACACACGAACTGGAAAATAAATGTAATTCAATCGAGGCGATTGCGAGTGCCTTGCATGTAACGAAAATCAGTGTTTTAACTTTAACGTTGTTTTTAAATAAAGAATTTAAAAAATAGTTGAGGCATTATGTAAATTTGTAATGTTTTGTGATTACTTAAATATTCATTATTATTTTTTAATATACTCACTCCAGTAAATGTGCATCGTTCACATAATTTTTAAGACTTCGCCTTTCATCATTTGTATTAAAAAGTATAACATTTATAACAATTTCAGGAATTCATCATTTATCGTTATTCTATCATATTATATGTGAAAAGTTTTCATATCTTAAGTAAAACCCCGATTTAACATCCCACCAATCTACGTTTTACCCGCATTTTACGTTTTTTTCATCAGGTCCCAGTTTTTCCATATCCCAATTCATGTTAAAATATCCCGGGTTCTAAGTTTGTTATTTATCGAATTCCACGTATTTTATGTTTACCCTCAAAAAAGAAAAAGTGTTCTAAAATTAGCCATATTTTTCCTTTTGTGCTTTTTTTAAAGCTTTATGCATATTGTTAAAAGTTAATTATTACTCTCACAAAATAAATTACAATCGAGGATTGTTTTTGTTTTCAAGTATTTTTAAAAAGGGGCTATTCCGAGTTTATCAAGGCGCGAAAAAGTTCGTTTGTTTTCAGTATTGAACTGGAGAAGTTTGTTCTTTTTGCCATTTTATAAACCAACTTTTTTTTTTGCTTAGAATCAATCATGATTTACTGGAGTGGTGAAAAATTTGATTTTCTGTTTTAGAACGTTGTTGGGCCTACTTATACAATATATATCGATTTCAACTGTTATTATTCAATTAAGTGACTCGCCCAACCAGTTAAATTCAACTTTCAACTGGGCAAAAAAATTTAAGATGTTAACAGATTATTAAACTTATTAGTAACATAGTATCTATTCATAAAAATAATATTCATCAACTACAAAAAATAAGTACTAAACAACTTTCACTCAATCGATGAAGAATTTTATTTTCCTTTTGAACATGTTGACGGGGCATTGCTTCAGTGACGAATTTATAGGGGCGGTTGGTTGCAACCTCCCATGATATACATGTTCAAAATAAAGTAAATATGTTGTTTTTAAATAAAGAATTTAAGAAATAATTTAGGCATTTTAATTATGTAAATTTGTAATGTTTGCTTAATATTTTGCGATTACGTAAATATTCATTATTATTTCTAAATATACTCACTCATTTGAATAAATGTGCATTGTTCACATAATTTTTAAGAATTCGCCATTCATCATTTGTATTAAAAGAGTATAACATTTCAAAAATTCATCATTTATCGTTATTCTATCATATTATATGTGAAAAGTTTCATATCTTAAGTAAAACCCCGATTTAACATCCCACCAATCTACGTTTTACCCGCATGTTACGTTTTTATCATCAGGTCCCAGTTTTTCTGTATCCTAATTGATGTTAAAATATCCCGGGTTCTAAGTTTGTTATTTATCGAATTCCCCGTATTTTATGTTTTCCCTCGAAAATGGAAAAAGAAAAAAGTGTTCTAAAATTAGAAATATTTTTCCTTTTGTGCTTTTTTTAAAGCTTTAAGCACTTTGTTAAAAGTTAATTATTACTCTCTCACAAAATAAATCACAATCGAGGATTGTTTTTGTTTTCAAGAAATTTCAAAAAAGGGCTATTCGAGTTTATCAAGGCATGATAAAGTTCATTTGTTTCCAGTATGGAGCTGGAGAAGTTCGTTCTTTTTGCCAACCAACAAAGCTCCAACACTTCGAGTCTAAAGAAGATTTCGTTAGCAGTCACTATTACGTGCTATCAGAGGCATAGCGAAGGGGGAGAGGGGCAAGGAGGGACAGCTGTCCCCGAGCGCAGCGTCAAAGGGCGCCAAATTAATGTAAATTTATTTTATTTTAAATGCGAAAAGAAAATTATTTGAACTGAAAAGGTGTGAATATGTTCGACAAAAAAGTGGGAGCATTGCAAATCATATCGGGAATGACCAATGTCGCTCAGGAGTGCGTGCAAAATTGCCTTAAAAGGCAGTGAAAAAACTTTTGAGTTATAGTTGGGATGTTTTCTATGGATTAGACCCATGATGACTCTCTAGGAAGGGCTAGGTAGCATTTTCTTTGAGCAGCAGATTAAAAAGAACCGGACGCCCAGAGAACTCGGGAAAGGTCACTTGAGAAAGAAGAAAAACAAATAATTTTGCGAAGCCAAAGTGTTCCATTTTGCCCTTCAAAGTGAATGGTCGCTAATAAAAATGCAAGTTAAAAGGTCTGCTTTTTAGTACTATTTCATTTAGGAAGCATAAAAGTTTTTTAATTCCCTACCAGGGGCACGGAGTGAGGGGGGGCGCAAAATCTTCAGTTGTCCCAGGGCGCTGAAAACCCTAGCTATGCCTCTATGTGCTATGTACTGTACTCTTATTGGACGGAACAGCATATAGTGGACATTTTACAAATAGTGGAAAATATTTTCTTTCCCATAAGGACTAGGAAAAAAACTTGCAAAGCATTTCAATACTGGAAGATTCAGCATTCACTTTCAACTCCAAAACTAAAAAACAATCCACTATTACAGATTATTTTCAACCTTAATTCCAGAATTCGTAATTAAATGCATTAAAATGGTATGTATTCGAAAATATAGAAATTATACTTCTTGAAAGAGTTGAAATCTGCCATTCATCATTTGTAGCATAAAAGGAAGCGTTCCCAACAATTCATCATTTGTAACAAAATTTAAATCGTTAGTCTATCAGTTTCATTGAAAATGCCTCACCTACCTATAAGAAAGTTGTTTACAGAGTCAAAATCAGAGCCAGAGAGAAAACTTTCACCACTGAATTGGCCAAGAGACACCACTAGATAAAAAAATATGACTTAAGCATATTAAAAATATGTATGTTCGTGTCGGAACAACACCTCGATTACCATTTTTGTGGCATTGAATGCTGTAAAAAAAAGAGCAATATTCCATGTTCTGCTCATAACTAAGCAAGTGTCCATTGCATTAACATTAGGAACTGTAGGTAGGATTCCGCAATAAGAATAAAATTTTCCTTGCATTTTTAGTGTACTAATTTAGTAACAGATTCTTTTTCAGCTTTGAACCATAAAATTTCCCTTTTCAGCATTCACATTCACTTTCGAATTTACTTTTGTCAAGATATGTCTCTTAAGCGATGCATATCAGAAATTGACGTGATACTCCAAAAGCAAATTTATAGGCAGGATATTCCTATTATTCGCTACTAAAGAAATATCTTTGGCGTAGCTAAGTGGGGGCGGACCGCCCCGGGTGTCACCCATTCAGGGTTGACAACCAGCCCCGATGGAGAAAAAAAATGAAACTTTAAAAGCTCCCTAGAATAAAACAAATACTTAAAATGGGAGAAAAAAATATCCAATTTAATTTTCTATTTTTGAGCAAAGTTTTTCCTTTAAAAAATATTTACAATGTTTTTAACCGCTAATCATAACCAGTGCCCTCAACAAATACTTTAAATATTATGAGGCTCATGATGCAAATGGTGTTCTTCTTTTCCAAAACTACAATTTTTTTAACAAAAAATTATTATATTTCATTAAAACGCGTACTTCCCAGTTTACATGATTTTTTTTTTTTTTTTTGGATGGGGAAGGCGTAATCTTTTCTACTGTGTGACACCCATGCTAGATACTCCCCTGCATTCCACACAATTTTTACTATCAACATACTTCCCATACAGCTGCCACTGATTTTTTTTTTTTATTTCATCAAATTGCTGACATATACATAGTCCAGCATCTCTTTGCTGCAGCTTTTGCTTTTCTTGAATAGGCTAAGGATGATCAGTAACTGTTAGATTTTTCAGATGATCTTTATTAAATGACTTTGTCTGATCAATTTATCAATTCCCCATTTAGACTACTTTAATTTGTGGCAATTAAAATTTCATATTTACAATTATATAATTTCATTTCTCTGATTTGATTACAAAATGTATGTTTATGCATAAAGCTACTAATACATTTATTTTTTTATTTTTGTATAACAATTTACTCTTTTTATTGGTTTAAATAAACATTTATGAAATAAGTTATATTTTTGAATTCAGACTCAGAAAGAATGTACTGCTATAAATCAGAGTCAGAGTAAAAATAAAGCTATGTAAAAGTTTTGATGATGTAATAAAGATAAATATGCGACATGATACAAATATAGATCAATAAATATAGGTTATTAGTGATAGATTGAAAAAAATTTACACCTAAGTCAAGGTAGATATACATTTGTGGAAAAATACAGCCTGAAATAAGTTTTTATCGGCTCAGAAGTGACTTAAAAGGTCGCCTTCGGTGACTTGCTTGGGACAAAAAACAAGTTGCGCCGTAGGCGCCGCTATTTTAACATTGCACGGGCAACGCCGTTGCGGGTACCGCTAGTATTCAATAAAACAATTGTATGCAATTAAATTTAAAAGATTTTACAGAAACGCTTAATATACTGACGATTTAATTAAAAAACGAATATAGTGTGACTACTATATTAGTTAACGACTATCTTTTCTATTGTAGGTACGAGTTGTGCTTCCGGCTACAGCAGCCTGAATTCAGCTCAAGACTTTTGCTACAGCAGCAACATTTATAACGAAGGAGGAAACAAAGCTTTGAGTCTGGTGAAGCCACAAATTTGCAAAGAAGAAGTAGACAATGATTCCAAGAGTGTGCACTAATTGCCCGTATGAAAGCTACATCAAGAATACAGGGCAACACAAGCGAACAAAAATGAAATTTCGATTCATTAATGTAGATTCTATGTACTAGTACCGCAATGGTACTTGTAATACTGAATTGCATTCAATGTAAATATCATCAGCTATTAGCGCAGATGCAAGTAATAATATTTTATCATAAATGGTCATTTATTTATATGATGTCAATTTCAGTTGTTTTCAATGCTAGACTGCACTATGTTTTTTCTGATGAACAAAGCAGCCAAGTATAATTATGAAAATCAATGCATCTATCATTAAGAAAAAATTGGTTTAAATATTAAACTGTATGCTGTCGCTAGCATTTCGTTGGCCTTCTGGTAAAAAGTCATTTTTAAAATAATAATAATTTTTTAAAAAAAGGACTAACCACTAGAATACATTAGAATTTATAATTACGTAGTTGAAGATGTAAACCAGTTATGCAATTTAAAACTTGCATAAGTAAAACTGGTGGTTTTTGAAATGAGTTTTACTATTTTTCGCAACGATTCGAGAGTACCCCCAAAACTGGAGTTTTGATTTTATTACTTACTTGAACGCCGACGATTTGTTATTCGAAAAACATATTCAAATGAAAAATAAAGTAAAAAATCTAACTGCATTAAAAATTGATAAACATGCATACTATTATATCCACATTTGAAGCAAGGGGGAAAAAAACTTGAAAATTAAGACTGAATAAATGCATTTCTATATTGATAAACCAGCATTTCGTCCTCAAGTTAGATACTGGCTTAAGTATACCTATACACGTACTCGAACATATGTATGTGTGTTATAAATATATATGTTATGGCGAATGTCCGAAATTGGAGAATGTCGACATTCTCCAGTCTGATGGATGGTAAACGTCAACATTCACCGGTGATTGTCGACATTCTCTATTTGGTGTATGTCGACATTTTCCGGTTTCGGACATTCACCGTAACATATACATACATTGAGACAGAGATATAGATAGATAGTGCATATAGTAAAGGCATATATCTGGTAAATGTCAATTTTACCGATGAATTTGTCAACATTCAAGTAGTCACTTGGTGTATGTTCGATATATTTAATAAAATATCACTATCTTATACTGGAAAATGTTGACATTCCCCATGTATTGATAAAGAATGTAGTATATGTATATGTATATATATATATATATATATATATATAAAGAAAAAATCATAATTCAATAATAAAACGCATCTGCACATGTAAATAGTTGAGCCTAAAACGAACCAAATAATCGGTCTTTCCCTGTAGTCATGTAAAACAAGTATCAAAATAATTTTATACAAACATATAATACACAATAATATAATACACAAAATAACACATAGTATCAAAATAATTTTCACAAACTTTTTTCAATATTTTTTTTTATTAAATGTATAGGGCAGTATACATCAAACTTTTTAGCTTGAATTACATTTCAAATCACAAAATAATTCATTCATGGTTAAAATCAACAAAAGTATTTCAAAATTAAGCATTTCAGCACAGATGTATTCCACATTTACTTCATGCAAATTAAGTATTTCAGAAAAAAAAAACAAAGTATAATGTCCAAATTTTAAAACCAGTAATCAATAAGTTACTATAACAACAAAAATACTTGAAAGGAAAAAGAAAATTACTGCAATTTCTAAATAATGTATCTTCTCTCTTTTCTTGAAAACAATTTCCAAAACAACTAGTCTATGTTAAAATGGTAACATATACCCTAAAATAACTTTACTAAGAGTATAAAAACACCAAAGTACAAAACCCGTATGTAGTCATATAGAATTCGATCAACAACATTTGAGCTATGATGTCATAAACCTTTTCAAAGAAAGATTCGAAATAGTTCGCTCCTTTTGTTCTGTACCGTACTCCATGCACTTGAAGTGCGCCATTATGTTGCTGACGAATAGAAGCAAGTATAAATTCTATCATATATCAGATTAGAAAGAATAGCGATACAAAAGTTAAAAATTTAACCTAATGCCGACTAAATATTTGTTTCACCATTTTTTTTTACATGACTAGTATTGCATGGCAGGAATCTCCAATATCCTTTTGTAAAATAGTCCTTGATACACAATATTAAAAACTTATTGCCTCATTATAGAATATGAACGAAAGTCTTTTAAGCAAAACTTCAAATGAACAGCCGAACTCGTTAACAGCAAATTTGTATAGAACGAGAATCGAGTTTCACCGTAGAGTTGAAAGACGAACAATTACTTCATTATACAACTATATGGAACTCTTATTGTGCAAAATTTTGATCCACTGCACAATATATATATACATATATATACCGTACTTATTCGCGTATAAGTCACATTTTAATTTTAAAGAGAAATAAATGCCAGGGGTCCGAGAATTGTTGAAGACTTTCAACTTCATGGCTCCTCGGTCGTCAGTTTTATTTTGATTTTTTTTTTCATGTAGGTTTCGTTAAAGATCTCGTACATAAGACCACTTCTGATCTGCAGGTGCAAAGAAATCAAGCAACGCACCACCGCTGCATTCATTCTATAACAACACAGATGTTTTCAAATACATGGAATTAAATCAAGCATTGCTTAGACCAGTGTTCGCTAAACTAGACACAAAATAGTAAGAAACTCAATTCTCAGTCATTATTCAAATCTCAGTTGTTATATGATACGAGGCTCTAGCAAATTTTTTACTGCTAAAGTAGTCGTATTGTAAAGAAAACATATATACAGAATTTGGTTTAGTGGTTGTAATTGCAAATTTGTTATGATACAATTGTAGCGTAAAATGAAGCATTAAATGCTGAGAAATCTTTTTAAAATTATTTGTACTAAAATAATGAATTTCGAAATTTGATAAAACACTCTAGGAAAGGTAAAATTAGGTTTTACATTTGAATTTAAAAACAAAAATTAATAATCTGCAGACTAACCACCTGAACGCTGCCCAGAGCTATCAAAAATTACCCCTCGAGCTACTAGTAGCTCGCGATCGAGCTAGTAGCTTGGCGAACACTGGTTTAGACCTACTAAGAGTCAAGGAAAAACTGTAACGTTTGTAGCTATGTCTCTGGAGTGATTAAAATTTATGGCTATTGCTTCAATATATTTTTTCTTTTTTAAATTTTATTTTATAAACTGTCCAACAACTCTCAGACACCTTGTACATTATCGGCATAAAACTCGGTTTATTTTTTTGGGCAGTTATCAAAGTCCATTCGAGAAATGGGATGCAAGGTCAAAAAAATGACGGAAGGCCGGGTCGCCGGCCGTGTTTGCAACAGTTGCAATAAAAAGCTCTGGTGCACTGTTTAAAAAAGCTTGTCCTCGACAGATTCCAAAAACATCTTGTTGGTGAGAAAAGGAACTTTTAGGGGACAAAACAGATCTTGTGGTAAATCCTGGAGAACTTGCATAGCTTCTGAAACCATTGGATCGTATCGGCAAACAAACCAGTTAAACATACCAGAAATATACATGCACATTTGATGTTGAAATGAAGCAAAGATAAAATTGAAGGGCCAAGGAGACTTAGCTTCATTTTAAGAAGTCTTCTAGTTATAGTATGTAGTCTTGTATCTAAAATTAACAAAAAGGAAAGAAAAAATGTTGTTTGGTACAGAAAGGATTTCAATATTCTCAGCAAAATTACACAAGGGAATTTATATTTAAAAAAAACGCAGTTTAGAGTTTTGACTTCTTACATGTGTTATTGGTTTCTTGAAATTTGGACCTATCTCTTTTTTGCACAGCTGGCCCTCACTGTCAAAGTCTCATTGGAAAACACGTTTTTCCGGACTTTAATAACAAATGACATAATTTCAAAAACTTTTTAAAAGACTAGTATTTGCAATGATTAGAACAGAAGTGACAACGACATTCTGTGGTATGATACAAATTCCTGAAATTCCAATACAGATGTCACTGAAACCAATACTTTCTGAATGGGAAAAAGTCATATTTTATTAGTAATTTCAAAAAAATTCTCAAGTATTATTGCAATTAGGAAATTTACCTTTACAGTAGAAAAACCTCCCCGTCCCCAACTCTTTTTGCCACAACTGACAAGATTTCTTCTAAACAGCATTGGGGTTTTACTTCCTGATACGTTAGTTGCAGTTGAATTTTAGCATATTAAAAATTTTGAATGGAAAAATGCGACTTATACGCCAGTAAACATAGTAACTTTTTCCCACTGCATGATAATAATAAAAATAATAGTAAGTATGGTTTTCTGTTTTTTTTTTTTTTTGAACATTGTTTTTTAAAAACTTGGTTCTAACAAACATTGAGTGAAGAAACTCATTACATTTTATGAAAAATAACAAATCCATTGCATTATTTATATTTTCTTTTTATGTTGAAGATTCAAATCCGGAAATGGAATAAATCATCATCTGGAAAAACAACAAATGTATGCTTCAAAGATAACTTCAGAAAGTTCTTTCCCAAGTAGAATCGTTCATAATGGGTAGTCATGACTTTTGTAAACAAACAGTGCACTATCAATGTAACAGTCAACAACAATGAATCAGTGTTCACACTGGGGAAAAATACAAGGTGGGATTTTCCTCCTTGCCCAAAATTTTAAGTGGGATTTTTAAAGTTTAAGCCCAAAAAAAATTTTTTTTGAGTGGGATTTCAAAAAATATTGCGGGAATCCTGAATGAATGTAAAACTCCTCTACAGCAGACACCAGCGGGACAAAAATATTTGACCATAAATAAGAGGTGTCAGCAAAAGAGGGTTTTTTTAGGCTCAATGCTTTGCCCTGGTAGGGAATAAAAAATTTTCCGCCTAAGAGAGGGGTGTCCGCATTTGAGAGGTGTCCGTTAGGAGGAGAATTATTAAAACATAAAAATTACTCCTGAATCATTCTTAGCAAGGCCGTATCCAGAGCGGAGGCCCACGGGCCCGGGTGCCCCCCCCCCCCCCGAAATCCCGAAATATTTCGCAATGTAGCATATTCCTCCCTGAAATTTTCCTCAACATAAGTGTTTCAAAGTCAGCCCCCCCCCCCCCCCGAAAAAACGTTTTGGCTACAGCCTTGATTCTTAGCATTAGTAATTTAGAAAATTGCTTTCTTCAGTGCTTAACATTTTCTGAACATTAAAGCTTGTCATATTTAATTTTGCAGATAAATTTTTCAACTGCTAGATCTTGTAAAATTCAACTGGATGAAATTTTAACAAAAGTCAATAAGGTTTTTCAAAATGCTTACCAAAACATAATTCCAGTTGTCTATTTTTCTCATTTGCCTCGGGTTACAAAAAAAAATCATACTCAAAATAGTTTTTATGATGCGATGAAAGGAAGGGATAATTTTTTTCATAATACAAATTAATTTTTCCACTCTCAGTTTAAGTGTTATAGCAGATTAGCTAGAGCTACACCTTAGATTTAATAGCGTAATTAAATCCCGAGTGATGCTTTTGTACAGTTGGATGTTATCATTGAAAATTTTGAAGTCTACTCATTTCGGTATTAATCCTGGTTTATTTGCAGATATAAAACTATTTATCAGTGAATAAAATGTAAATAATACAAGAGGGATCGCTTCTTCCTCCACAGATATAAATGCATTAATATAAACTTTACACATAACTGCAAGTGAACATATGCTGAAACATATACAAACATGCAATTATAAAATTGGATAAACAGTTTTTTTTTAACTGCTGACCTTAAATGCAGAAAATGAAACATAACATATGTGAGACATTCTTAAGCTAAAAGCGCATGACACAAAAAGAGTACACTAATTGTACAAAAATAAAATGTAAACCTTTGCAACAGGTCAAAAAGTAAAAAAACATATATTATGCACAACATTATATACAATGTTTTTACTTTTTGATATATTATTTGTAGATTTTCCTTCAATGTTCAAAAGAAAAGAATGAGAATGTCTTTTTAAAAAAATGTTAAGTTGGGGAATGCTTTATTATAGTGAAGTATAGGACAAAAATGAAAGTGTACAAAAGGAGAATCTCAAACTGTATGATACTTCAAAAATAAATTTTAAGATAAAGATTAAAAACGAGGATAAATTTCAATATTACTTGCATAAATTTAAAATGAAATCCAACGATATAAACATTGGTATTCATATTTTGGTGCGATATATATGTTTTACCAAGATTAAAATAACAGCAAATTTGATGCTCCATTAACAAAATTATTTACATATCTTCTGTTTATACCGTTTAAAATTTTAAATTATCATTTTAAAATTTAACTTTATCACATTTTGCCCTTGATTTTTAAATGTTTAGTTCATGTTTTAAAAATCTTGAAACACAAAAGAAAAAGACCCTTGCAAATCAAATTAATATAATACCTTTGTTTTTGTTAGTTATCTTTTCAGACTAATTTTTGATACTAATGTGCCATGTTGAAGATTAAAATGTACATAATATACTGCTGCCTTTTCATTTAATACATCAACGCATTTTTTAAATATTGAATAAATAACACACAATGACATACTATTACACATGTGAAATGTTAGAAATGTTTGAATCTGATAACCTTATTTAAATAAAAGGCTTTTAACTGCATTTATACTTTGAAGCAAAATTTAACACTTTTTGAAAGACAAACAGTTGTCATTCATTGTCTTATGATAGTATGACATGAAGTAAATGATAATGAATGAAAGTAAGATGAGCAAAAACACATGCACACACTTATAAACTGCAGTACCCTGGTTCATCTGATATGAGAGTAACGTAATGCTATTCTTGCTTCAGTTTCATCAGGCATATATGCAGTACTTAGACCTATGGAAAGAAGAGCTCTGCTACTTTCATTTTCATATTTCAGCGATTTTATATTTAAGCCTCTAACGAGGTTTGTTATGAGTGATAATATGATTTACAATTTTGTAAAAAATTGGGAATTCTTCCTTAACAAAGACGTTTTTTTTAAAATAATCTGAAGTTTTGTACAAATTAAATTTCAATAAACATTATGGCTCTTTTTAGTCAAAAATAAAAGAACTAGGTTTTTGATTAAAAAACAAATTATATATCAAATGGAAATTTTACTGGTGAACGATGAACATTACCAAGAATTTAATTGTAAGACATATTGTATATGTCATAAAACAAACGAAGCTGGGCATGTTTGAACTTTTAAATTGGAAATTTAAAGTCAATTTGCGATGTGAAATAATTTAGATTTAAGAGAACTTAAAACAAGGTATAATCCTTTCCCCCTGAATTTTAGACCATACCAACGTTTAAACTACATTCCTATTAGATAAATACTTTCCAATTTTGCATGGATTTAAGTGTTTTCAGGGTTCTTTAGGTATTAGGGAATAAAAATATCAGTAAAGAAACATCTCACTCTCATACTGCAAACGGTCAAACAAAGAGAAAGGAAGTATGCCAATCAAAAGAGTTAAAGTTTTTTGGAAATAAAGGAGAAAGTAACATTACAAAAACCGACTGTGACTTAATCCAATAATTTTTCAAAAAAACTTTACAAATGATGTAAAAAAAGAACAATTAACTCATCGGAAATATGTTTATTACTAAAAATGTAGTAGCTTTAAGTATGGTACAATAGTCTGAAAAAGATGCTTTTGTTTTTATTTCGTATGAAGTTAACAGTAGTAAATAATTCAATTAGATCCTCCATAAGTTACCTAGCAGTTTAAAAAACTATAGGTTTCTAAAATAAACTTACAGGAAACCAAATATGATAGACTGTGTAATGTCTTGCACATAAGAGGTGAAAAAAGCCCCCCCCCCCCCCCCCGAGTACTAGATAACATTAGGTAATATCCACCAAACATTGTTTTTTTTTTTTTTTTTTAATATTGAAAAAGATAAAAACTTAAAAATAAATTTCAATTCAGAACAACTAATTAAATAAAAGCATGTTTTTGAAAAGCAACATAATACTTTTTTTTCCTTCCACATAAGAAAATATTTATGCAAATTTATATAAAAAATGTTTGAAGGTTTTACGATTCCATAAATTGCTTTCATGAATATCAATAGCTTTCTTTTTCATTTAAATGACAGTTTTCCTACACTCATTCTTTTAAAAAGAAACAGAAATGTGCAAGAAGTGAGGTTTACCCTGAGGAAATGACCTGACGGTTTAAGAACTTTTTTAGTCTGATTTGACACCATTATTTGGAGTTATACTAATTAGACTACTAGGCTGGAGGAATTTCAATTCAGAACAACTAATTAAATAAAAGCATGTTTTTGAAAAGCAACATAATACTTTTTTTTCCTTCCACATAAGAAAATATTTATGCAAATTTATATAAAAAATGTTTGAAGGTTTTACGATTCCATAAATTGCTTTCATGAATATCAATAGCTTTCTTTTTCATTTAAATGACAGTTTTCCTACACTCATTCTTTTAAAAAGAAACAGAAATGTGCAAGAAGTGAGGTTTACCCTGAGGAAATGACCTGACGGTTTAAGAACTTTTTTAGTCTGATTTGACACCATTATTTGGAGTTATACTAATTAGACTACTAGGCTGGAGCCGCCCCCCCCCCCACCCCCCATGCAGAACTAATAATTTATAGGCTTCCTTTACCAAGCTGCATCAGCTCAATAAACTAACTGAAAATAATTTAATTATCATCTTTGTTTCTTGCAATGTATAGGAAAAAGAAAATGACATATGCATTTAGTAAGAGAAAAAAAAATAGAATTTCAACAGGTTGAACAAAATTTTGAATGAATAATTGGAAAAAGATGCATATACATATATGAACTGAAGCGGCTTTTAACAATATGTAAAAACATTTGAGGTTTTTTCCCTCATATTAAAAATGTGTCTTTTATTTAAGATTTAATAGTAAGTGTGCAGCAATTTTAAATTGTATTCACATACATTGCATTCTCTTTATTTTTTAAACTTTTTTTGTAACAATAGAATACTTTAAATTCACTCAAATTAAGTTATTTTAAAAACAATACACAGAAATAAAACTTCAGGCGTTCTTTGTCTAAAGTTCTATTTCACTTGTTTAAAAAAAGCTTGTTTAAAATGATGCAACACACTGGAAGGCACTCATGTAAAAATCCACAGATTAACCACACAGCAGTTAGAATATCAACTATCTCTCAAGTACCTCGATCTAGAGCTTTCATAAATTCCTCTTCAGAGAACTGTACTGCTGTAGCAGCTTCCACATGCATCTGAAGCATAAAATAAATAAATAAGTAATAAAACATGTACTTTATTATAAGACCCAAAGTTATGGATATTTATATCAGTAAAAATGGTTTGTATAGCCAGAGATACATTAAACGATAGTAATACTAATAAAAATAGCATGATTAGTAATAAATTACAATAAGAAATTTAAAATAATTAGTGCTATTTTGGTTACAACGTTTTTACTGTACGATGCACTTCATTTCAATGTTTCACATTATGTGTCAAACACAATGTATGTCAGTATTTCAGGAGTATTCGTTCAAATGAGGATCTTGACTACATTGAGATAATGGGAGCCTGCTCCATTTTGCATAACTTTATTCATATGAAACTATCCAAAAAATATAGTTTTTGTCACATGGAGAAATAGAAAACAATTTAAGACAACTATCACAGTTCAACAAATAATTTAATTTGATTAACAACATACTTGGGTATGACAACTGCATATCATCCCTCCACTTATTTCACAATATATGCACATTTAACTATGTTTGCACCAAATTTTGAGTGTTGTTTTGCACAAAATGATAATGGAATTGGTTACATTTTTCACAAGTAAATTGCTAAAAATCATTTTTCACAGCAAATTTATTCATGTATACTATTTATCCACAAATGAAATTATCAAAAGGAACTTTTTGACATTCACATATAATTTTTCAGATTTTATTAATCTGGAAATATTTTTTACTTATTCGTATTTTATTCACATGTTGTTTGATATTAGTTCTGATCGTCGATTTAATGCAGTAAATTTTATCATATTAAGTACAAGACATATTTCTACCAAATCTCCTGTAAAGATTTAAAATAAAATTTTAAAAACCACTTTAATAAACACCAAGTCTTTAACGTAAGAAAAGAATATGTGCCAAAGAACACATATTCCTTTTGTTCACAATAAAATACAATACTATATTTCCTTCACAAAAAAAAATCAATTTTGTTTAGACCAAGTTAGTTACCTTTTGTCTTTTTAAATTATTGATCAGTTGCATTTGCTTTTTGATGGCATTGTGAAGCTCAGAGTTTTGTTTGTCAATTCTACGGTTTTCAGTAGTTAGTTCTTCCATTTTCCTTTGGTAATTTTCCTGAGCCTCCTTAAAATCAATTATAAGCATAATTAATTGAAAAAATACTAATAGCATAGATAAGAAATGATCCGTTTTGAAGCAACATCAGACTGAGATACACATTCAAAAAGACTTTTTTTTTTTGCTTATAAAAATAACTTCATTAAAGCATATACACCTTATTTAATACAAACCAATATTTTAAGTTACAAATAATAGTTTAAAGCAGCTAATTTTTTTAATTAAAACAGTACACAGCTTAAATTTACTAATGTATATGTAAGATGTTTTAACGTATATGTAAGAGCTAAAATAAAGAAACACTGTAATTAATAACTCTATACTTATAAATATTGATTAAATAAAAAATAGAGTTGACCGAAAAACTTAAGAGAATTTTTTTTTCAAGTCATAACACCATGGAAAAGTTGAGAGTTGTAGATGCTAAAAAGGGGTAAAAGAAGAAATAAAATTGGTGTACATAGTCCGGTCGTACATGTTCGCTGACTTACCTGAAATTTGAAAAAATCTCATAAAAAATATGTTCATAAAAATTACTAACGGTAATGGTCTAAAGTAAATTATTTTTTAGCATTTAAATAAAGAGAAAAAAAACCATGGAAGCTATTAGTATTTTTTTCCTTGAACTCTTATCTACCTTTATTTTTATTTATTTATTATATATATATTATTTTTGCCCCCTTTTTTATTTTTCAAAATTTTATTAACTTTAGAGGTAATGCTTGGCCAAAAAATGTTGATCTATTTGAATAAAATTTTAAGTTTATTTTCCACGGTTCCAATACATAAGAATTTCAGCTACTACATTCAGAAAGAGGGAAAAAATGAAAAATATTTTAAACTAGAATGGAAATGCAATTTTTTTCAAATTTCGGACAACTTGAGAGCACATGCATGACCCCGCACTTCTTCCTGTATTGTGCCCATTGAATTTGATCTGACTAGTCACAATGATTATATACTGAAATGTGATTTTATGATAAAACACTCATAAATTAGTCTTCTTCATAAAGTTCCCTGCATTAAATATATTGGCGCTCCAGTGCAAGAGGTCCACTACTCAAAACCAACTACTTTCTCAGGAGAGGCATTAGAAAATTTTAACCATAATTTTTAAACTATAGTTTGCCTCTTAATACAAATTCAACTCAAGTAAAAGGAAAACTGAGGTTGAATAACATTTTAAGTTGTTATAATCTTATACAGGCATTATTGTTTCTAACTATATGTACAATTTTGTGGATTAACAGGGAAGTTTCAACCTGTTAAATATTCCTGCTTTGACAGTTAAATACAGTTAAGAAGATTACAAAAGTCTAAAATTCATCAATGTCAGACCTTCTACTTAACTTATAAAAATCCCATTCGCAAGAAATGCGGGGGGTGTGACAGCCTCCAACATCACCCATAACGTTCCACTTTAGACTTTGCATTGACATTAAATACTTGATTTCATCTCATCATTATTTTTGTTAATTTGAAATTATTACTTCATCATGGAGACTGGACTTCTCAAAGGTCAATCAAATAACATGCAAAAAGGTGACATCAATAATACTATTCGATTTTTATTTTAGAATTGATGGAAGGAGAAAAGACAAATTTCTCACACAGCGATTTTTATCTACTGCGAACATTTTCTTGTAATCCTGATGCAGTTGGTTCTAATTCTACTAGTCCTCTTTGGCAAGCTGCTTACTGTCACCTAGTTTTTGCGTCATCAGTGTTGTGACACAGTTACACGCTGGGCAGCGTACATGCGCAAAAAAATTGTATTTGTGTCTCCTACTGAGTGTAAAAACTATTGAAAAAAAGAATTCTTATAGCAAAACAAAATTTGTTCATGGTTGATGTTTATATGTTATTCTATCAAATAAAAAAATAAAGCGAAACAATCAAAAACATCCCTATTATAGAATTATTTTATAATTAAATTCCAGTTTTTATTTAGATAAACTCTAATAACTTAAAAAGTAATGGAAATAGCGTTTCTCACCAAAAAGTGATATATAGCATTCTAACTCCATTTAAATTCAGCAGCATAATGGATTGTCATGCTATAGTAAAAAAAAACCTGTTTCAGGTTAGTGGCAGGGGAAGCAACCCTGAGTTATCTATTTCAGATGACTGCTCTAAGCTCTATACATATCAGTAAAAAGGTCCTTCATCATTGAACAAATTTTAAAAAATTAGGAAAAAAACAGTAAGCTATCTTTTCAAGGAGCAAACACAAGGTAACTCTGAATGTGAAGGTTATGGCAAGTTTCTCCCCAAACATCATACACCACTGCCATAACAACACAAGAATATTTCATCTAGTCTTTGGGAAGACCATTGAAATTGAATAAAGTTTGATTTATACTGAGCATATTTTTTCTTTATGAAGATAGTATTACACTTTTGCAACGGCCCAGAGTCTTGTTGATCATCACTTTTGTATTTGTATTTATCTTACACTCCAAATGATTAAAATGAAAAAAAACTCCAGCATGGTAGGTGCAATGATATTTGTCAGACTTCATATCTAACCCAGTTAAACAGTATATACATATGCTCATAATAATAATCATAATAATCATAATATATATATACACATATATAAATACAGACACACATGCTGAAATGTTGTATTGCAATTAGTAAGGAAACTCTTCAAGTCAAAGAAATAAACATCTGTTGAAACACATGAAAAATTGACACGAAGTATTTACTTTACTATTCTGTTTTGCTTGCCGTAACTCTCCTTTAACTCTTTCGTTTTCTTCCAACGATCTAGAAAGTTTAGTTTCTAGATTAGATTTGATTGATGCTGCTTGTCTTTGGCCTTGTTTCAAAATATCTGTTTCCTATAATAGTAAAATTTGTAATAAAACATGCTTTTATAATCAGTTCACATAGTTTTGATCATTATATTTTGCAACTTAAACGTAAAAAAAAAGGTTTTATTATGTATACTATTCAAGAACTCATTCATAAGTGTTTTAATCATTAAAAAAATGGCAACATAAAACTTAACTCCTTGCTTTACACCTTAACAAATCATTCCATTAGTTTTCATACTATTGAACCTTTATTAAAAATGAAGTAAAACATGTTTGAAACTTTCTTTATCCCTACTTTAATGTTTTACCCAAATTTAACCAACATTCAAACAATAAAGTTTAGTAGATGTTTGTTAAAGAGAGGAATTTGGTTTTAATGATCGGCAAAGTCATCATGAAAAATATGTTGCATGTACATAAGAAAAAGTTTTATTGACCATAGATTCTAATTCTTGAATGGCTATCCATTAACAAAATGTTTGAAATGCTATGTATCTGAACTTTTACAACTGTGTATGTCAAAGAAAAATAGCATGCAACATTTCCATAAAAGCAGTCAGACTTGAAAACATATTTGTTGACTAACAGAAAATAACCAATGCTTAACAGTGACTGTCATTCAATACATTTTTCAAGTTCAACCTCAAATATTTAAAAAACTTTTAGGCATTTTAGTTTTTCTGTTTGTTTAAATATTTCAACTAGCAATCATTTCTCCTCAGTGCGACTCATTGACCACTGAGTTATTTATTTAGTTTAATGCATTTGTAGCACATATTATACACAAATTTTATCCTCTTGCACTCCTTCTCCAACAAAGAAAATAGGAATAAAAATTTGATGCCACCCTATTATTATTGATTAAATTAGAAATACAAAACATTTACTTTCAACTTATTCCAGAGTTCAAAACAGTACTGCAGATAAAAAAACATCGATTCAAAGCAAAATAATGCGTCACTGCACATATTATCTCACTTTATATTATAGTAGACATTATTAGCTTCAAACAGTATTTCATTTTGTTTGACATCATACTGGACAAGCAATCTGACTGACTTTTTTCTTCTGTCATACACTAACAGAAAAAAACTCCTAACACAAAGAAGTTTCGTTAGACAAACAAAATTTGGCAAGTGTATTTTCATGCATGTATTGGACAACATGTATTAAAATTTTGCTGAAGACGAATAACAAGGGCACTAGTGTAGCCACTATGAAGATGCAAATCAGGTTAGCTTAAAATATGTAAAGTTCGTGAGCATTATTTATCGTTCAGATTTGTCATATTAAGATGTTAGTCAAGAATGCCTTTAAAAAGATGCAGGGGCCATTATCAACAGCTCACTGAGCTTAAATGAGGTTGAGTAATAGGGCAAAGTGAAAGTGGATTTTCTTTCAGCGATATTTACAAAGAAACTTGGCAGGAATGTATCCACTGTGCATTATTGTTAGCAGCAGTGGATCGAAAGAAGACTGGGGTCTGGGCGTTCACGTGGCAATACTGAGAGGGAAGACTGCTGTCTTCAGCGGACCTTTGTGCCGCATAGTACTACACCTGCAGCAGAAATTTGAGCTGCAGGAGGCACCAGTGACCGAACGAACTGTTATAAATCAGTTATTTCGAGGACAGATCCAAGCCATGTGTTCTATAGCCTGCATTCTACTGACTCCAAACCATCAATGATGTCAAGCTAGAGCTCATTGGAGAGCGAAATGGAGATCTAATGTGTTTTCTGATGAAAGCTGGTGCTGCCTTGTTTCTAGTGATGGCCTTGTGCCGGTTAGAAGGAGGCCTGGCAAGTGCCTGAAATATTGACATCCAGTTTGCATGCTTACATTAAAAATTTTATGGGTTATACTGGTTATTAATGTACCAACATTTCACATTTGAAATGACTCTGGTCGTGTTTATATTAACTCGTGATCTTGAAACTTAATTAATAATCACTTAAAAATGTTATCTAGACAAATGTATTGTTGAAATTTCATTAGTCTGAAATAATTTTTTCTTGGTGTTGGGATTTCTTTTCTGTCAGTGTATATATACACTGGTGTGAAAAACTTAAGCAACAATGTAAACTTTAAGAAGATAGCTATGAAATTGCAGAAAAAGAGGTCTGGCGATTAGTACAATGAACATGTAATTCAGTAGAAAGGTCATGCGGATGCAAATATCAGGAACAAAGCGTCAGAGGCAATGTGAGCGTATACAAAACGAGTGCTGTTGACATTAGCATAAGAGTACCATAAAAGGAAGGATGGAAATGCAGTTAAAGACATTCACAGTAGGTGCAAGTGAGTTTTTTCGTGAACTATGCCTGGAAGAAATCATCTGGACGACTTCACACATGGAAGAATGATCGGAAAGTTGGAGGAGGGTTGCAGTGTGACCAGTATAGCTGAAGAGTTCGAAATCAACAAAAGCGTTGTTTTCCGTGCTTGGAAAGCCTTCCGAACCAAGAGTACAGCTGTCAGAATGGTTGACGGTGCCCGCCCCAGAAAAAAAACTGCAGTGGATGACCGATATATCGTCCTGGGAAGGCGAAAAGAGCCGGCACCAGTCAGCAAGAGCCATTGCTCAGCAGCAACGGGGCAGGAAGTGTTACGGTTTATTGTGTCCAGACGCCTTCCCAAAGGTGACCTAGTTGCTCATTGTCCTGAATGCTGCATTTCTTTGACAGCAGGCCATCGGCGCTGCCGTTTAGACTGGTACAAGGAGCACAAAAACTGGACCTCTCATCAGTGAAGTCATGTCCTCTTTACCGATGAGAGTCGTTTCAGTGCCGCAAGCAATTCTGGATGCCAGTTGATTTAGAGAGAGGTCGGGACACGGTTTCATCTCAGTAACATCGTGGAAAGAGATCGTTACGATGGTCCTGGAGTTCTCGTCTGGGGAGGCATTATGTTGGGTGGGCGGACTGAGCTCCACATTTTCGACAGAGGTTCTGTAACAGGAGATCGCTATTGTCAGGAGGTACTACTTCCTCATGTGCATCTGTTCAGAGGTGCCATTGGACCAGACTTCATTTTTATGGATGACAATGCACGCCCACATCGGACACAATCTGTTCAGCAGCTTCTGGAAAGTGAAGATATCACTCGAATAGATTGGCCAGCGTACACCATTGATTTAAATCCTATTGAGCATGTGTGGGATGCTTTAGGGAGACACATTGCGGCGTGATTACATCCTCCAGGGACTACTCATGAACTGAAATGGATACTGATTGAGGCATGGGCACTCTTACCCGAGAACTGGTGGACAATCTGGTGTTAAGTATGGGGAGACGATGTGATGAAATCATTGCAGCACGGGGAGGACATACCCCATACTAAGGAACATCTGTGTGCTATTCTTCCTCTTGGATAGACAATCATGTGTAACGATATTATGAGTTCAATAAAGCCTATTTTTGTTTGATTCCATATTGTATGAATTGTATTCATTTTTACGCAGTTATGCTTTCATCATCCTTTAAGTACAAAACTGCTGTCTCTCATTTCTAAATTTCATGTCTGTCAGATCATTTTTCGAGGAGTTATGGCAAAAAAAACACCTGTTGCTTAAGTTTTGCACACAAGTGTATATACATTGGAAATGGAATAGCAGACACCTCAAGATTAGTATATTTTGTCATTAACATTCATTTAATATATTATAATTTTTTTCTGTTTTGTTCTTGAAATTTCTTCTTTTTTGAATTATAAGTAGTAAAGAAATCTATTAAGTATTGTATAAATATTGTAGATTGTTGATGTAAGGAATAGTATGAAAGTATTACGAATATAGACTAGTAAAGAAAGGCTTTGAATCTATGTTGAAAGTAGGAGGGAAATAACTACTTCCAATATTTTTTATTGATAATACTAAAACTCATTAATAGCTGCTAAATACAAAAAAATGTAAGCAAGAAAATCGGTTGACAAAGAGAGGAGAAAACAGTACTTAACTGTTTTGTCTTTGCCTATTTATCTATATATTTTGGAACAGTGTTTAACTGTTAGGTAGGCATCAGCTCTGTATGTACAATATGTAGGTAACACATCAAAGGTAGAATGAAATTTTCATTTGATTACAAAGGAATTACTGAAAATTAAAACGAACGAAGACTTACTCAAAATTCCAATATTTAAGTAAAAACATATAAAATGATAGATATGTATTTTGTTTTAACTGGCTTTTATTTCTATACAATTTCATCAATTTATTACTTCTTTAAAAAGCAGGGATGCTACTCAAATAGCAGAATGAAATTCCTTGACTTTTCCAGGTTTTCCAGACACATTTTTTTAAAAATCCAGGTCTTCACTCCATGGTATCATACCAATCAAAAAGCATACATTTGCCCCCAAAATATTCTTTTTTAAATGATAGCAGAGTAAAAATAATTTTCTACAAACTTCGAAGCATTATTCAGCCATGTGACAAAAGGGAACAAAGATTTCAACAAAGAAAAACTAGGTCCCTTGAAAAATGTATTTTTTGAATGTTTTTTCTAATAACTTAATTTTTTGATGAAAAAAATCGATTCTTATCAAGACTTTTGAGAGAAAAAACTACATTAACTACCCAATACATTGTAAATGTATTTGGAAACAATTTGAATAACAATAATAAAATGTGAGTCACGTATAAGTATTTACATGTTAAAGTTAAGAGTTGATAAATTAATGATCAAATCAGGGCATCAATCTCAGAAGCTCTCTTTGGATGTTGCATTTTGAGTGGAGCAAAAGAGGTGACGTCATGTTTACATACCAGGCTTTCCCCATCCAAAAAAAGCAGGTAGCATTGAATACCAGTGCTTCGAATCTTGGAACAAAAATCGCTTTCTGGGCGAGCACCATGTAAAATTCGTTTACTTTTCCAGATTTTTGATAAAATAGCAAAATTCTCTGACATTTCCCTAATTTTTTCACTCATTTAAAAAATTCCCTGACTTTTCCAGGTTTTTCGTGTTTTCCAGGTAGCGTAGCAACCCTGCAGAAAGTTATTTTGGGGGGAACATAATATTACCACAGATGGAAAATGAATACTGAAATTTTCTGGCAAGAAAATGGCGCAACTGGCTGATGTCAGTTGCTTTTTCATTTTGCTAGTGGACAGTTTGTATATTTTTGTTTGTACTTTTCTCCTTCAACCTCCTTCCCTGCCCTGTCAGCACTAGGCCTTAGGGATGCCCTGTCCCGGGGTGAGGTTATGGGGGTAGTGGGGTCCACGGATTTTATATGCACGTATCCCCAAATGTACATGGTGGGTCTTCAGCAGGTCTCGAACACGCAACCTTCTGATTGGAAGTCAGACTTGCTACCACAGCATTTTTTCCGCTTGTACTGTACTGTATTGGTTATGTGATGAGTACTAAACACAAACAAACTGTTGTGTCTTTGGAGACCAAATTAAAAGCCATCAACAGACTCTATACAGGAGAGACCATTAAAAAAGTAGCTTCAGATTTAGGTGTGGGAAAGTTCCGTTAAATAGAAAACAATTATGGACTTCTTCAAGAAATAACTATTCTCACGAAAACATGTACTAGAACATGTACAATTACATATTTGTATGAAAATAACGTCATTTTTTTCTTTCATAACATGTACAGTAAATGCTTCTTTTCACATCTTTGATGACATTTTCATTCATTATACCAGTTTACCTGCGTTTCTCTCTCGATTTGGATACAGTCTGTTATTTGAGTTTTCGATTATCAGAGGTACACTCTGTCTACATTACCTCAGATAATCAAGGCTCTACTGCTCTAGTATAAACCAAATAGTCAACTTTGAATTTTTTTAACAATGTTATGAAGCAATCCAAACCTTATACATCTCAATGAATTTCTTTAATGATATGCTTTCATTTATGCATACAAAATTCAGTGCTTTTACCACAAGATAATTGCATCTCACCTTGTTGACAAAACTCAGTTCTTTTTTCATTCTATCACATTTATCTTTTGTTTCATCAAGAGCTTTCTGCAATTTTTCAATCTGCTGTTCCTTGTTTGAATTGTCCCTCTGAAGTTTAGTGCGGTCTATTTCAGTATCTTTTAGGCGTTGTTCTAAAAGTATAATCATTTCATCCTAAAATAAATAATTGACATAAATTTTCTATGACAGCATATTGTTGACAGTTTATAAATATTACTTTGTGGAGAAAGCCTTAAATATATTCTAAAAAGTAAACAGTCTTGTAAACTACATTTTATTGAAGCAGTATATCAAATCACAATTTTAAGAAATGCTTCATAAATGAAATGTATACATATATATATATACATCAAATATGTCACTTAAATGTGAGAAAACTAAATAAGAAAAATAAATACTTAATAATGAAAAAAGTTAAGTAAATTGCAACTTTGTCCACAAAAAAAAAAAAAAAAGAATCACCATGAAAACTTATTAAAATTCTAGTTTAAAATAAAAAAATCCAAACTAAATTTCTCTTAGAAATCTAACACTTTATAAATGCAGTTGAACTTCTCTAAAACAACATCACATTTAACGTGACATTGGTTATCATGCCAATAAATTTCTAATACAAGCTAAAGGCAATGAAGATCTAAGGAACTATTGAAATTTCTTTGGTTACTAATACAAATGCTAAAGTGACAAACAGCAACATGCACAGGGCCCAGTTAGGCTGGTCTAACTCAATTTAACAGCCCCTAATAAACATCAAGGGCATTCTTAAAAGCTTTTACCTCACAGCAAGTAACAGTCGCTTCCGATAAACTTATCCAGCTGCCCACAACCCTATTGAAGTAGTAATTTTCCCTAATTTCAAGATTAGCATGAGATTTGAAAATCTTAAAACAATAACCTCTGGTTCCACCTTCTGTGCATAAATGCAGCCCACAACATTTTCCATTTTAATGAATTTAAATATCTGAATCATGTCTCCTCTAACTCTCCTTTGCTTTAGACTATACTCCTTTGAACCATTTCCAATAAGGTAATTTTATTTTTTAGGTAAGGAAACCAAAACAAAACAGCATACCAAATGAGGTCTTACCGAACTTCTGCATAAAGGCGATGCAACTTCCTTACACTTGTCCAAAATAGCCTTCTTGATAAACACAAGCATCCTGTTAGCTTTGTTACTTACTATCTTGCACTGCTGACTAAACTTGAACTCGCGACTAATTAATACTAATAGATTCCTAGATCAACATGTGCTTTGGCTTCCCTAATAATGGAACCTTGTAAATAATAGCTTACACGCTTATTCCCCTGACCAAAACTTGACATTTTGCTATATTAAAAGACATACCCCACTTAATTGCCCACCTAGAAATTTGATTTAAATCCTCTTGAAGCTGAATGGCTTGTTCTTTCGTGGCAACAATTCCCATGACTTTGAGATCATCTGCAAACATATTGATGTTCCCGGAAATACTCACTAATATCAACAAAAATAATAAATAATAATGGCCCTAAAACTGAACCTTTTGGAACACCACTTAAAACATCAATCCACTGAGAATAATTGCCCTTAACTACAACTCTATGTTTCTTCCCAGATAGCCAGTTTTTAACCCAAATTAAAGATTTCCCACCAATACCAACATAAGCAAGTTTGCTAAGAAGAACTTCATGCAATACTGCATCGAATGCTTTCTGAAAGTCAAAATAAGTAACATCTACGCACTTTTTTGTTATCTAAAACCATGGTAACCTTGTCATAGAAATGCAACAAATTAGTTGTACAGCACCTACCCCTCCTAAAACCATACTGCAAACCAGTCAACACTCCATTTGTCTCCAGGAAATTTAATCTTGATTTTGATCAGAGTTTGAAAAACCTTACAAATGACTGAAGTATGGTTCACTGGCCTCTAATTTCCTGCCTTAGCTTTAGACCCTTTCTTGAACAGCGGCGTTCTGTTTGCCAGCTTCCAATCCACTGGCACCGTTACCAGTTACATGAAGATATGAAAATAGTTAATATAAACTAGTTCCTCTGCACATTCTACTCAAGTTATTAGGTTTACATTATCAGGTCCTGCAGCCACCATTTGCTCTAATCTTTTTCAAATGAAACAACACATCATCCCTAGAAAATACAAATCCTCAAGCTGTATGTTAGGAGGGAGGATTAAAATAGGTCTAAGGAAGGATAAAAACAGACAAAAATAATTTGCATGAAAAAGTGAAATTCAGTTTGAAGTTTCTTTCTTAGTTAGTTTAAATTGTTAGTTCCAGGTGGGTGGGCACCATACTCATTCAATAAAGCTCTTCCTATCATTTTATGGCATTTTTTAAAATTTAATAACCACACAATTGCACTTGTCACTTCTACAGCAAATATAAGTGCCGTGTGACTTTTGAAATGAGACATTTCCACCAAGAATGTGATGCAAAAAAGCGACCATTTAAAAAAAGAAGTGACCAATTAGAAAAAAAGTGATCAAATGAAAATAAACTATGCATAACCACTAAAACACTAAAAGTAAACAGCTTTATATTTGTTTTTAAACATGCAAAATATAACATTAAACTTATTTTTTCTCCTGCAAGATATTAAAAATGAGAATCACATTTTCTTAATTATTTAGCAAGAACACACTGGTTAAGATAAATACATTTTTTAGCCATTCACGTAAGAAAAGTATATACCACATTTTCTACGATTGTTAGAAAATACTTGTGACAGAAATGTCAAACCATATACCACTATTCCTTTAATAAACAGCAAATAAACATCCCAATCAGTTCAAATATGAACTAATTTTTTAAAAGCTAATGTTTTTCTCTCCAGACAAAGGAAGAACAGCCACACACATATATGCCAGCTGTGACCGACTACACTAACAACTTAGAAAATCAAATTTTTGTTTTTTAGTGCATGTAATATAACATATTTTTACAGCAAAAAAAAAAAAAAAAATACAGCTCAAATGTTTGATCACAAAAAGAAATAAATAAAATTAATGATAAGTAATAAAAACATTTAGGTAACAGAGGAGGTTTTGCCAAACCCTTAAAACAATTAGACAAATTAAAAGTATGTATATGCAAGGAATATTATAATCCTTTGTTTAAAAAAAATAATTCAGAATGTGTTTGGTACCAAAGTTAAAACTCCAGAAAGATATACTTCAAATGCATGCTTGGGCAAGGCTTAAAAGAGGAACAATTAATTTTCAAAATTGACTTTTGATTGTGACTACTACACAAATAATATAAACTTTAATACTCTTTATATTCAGGTCAAATTATATATGTTAGAACAAGAATAAAAACTAAAATCTTTTGAACTACTAAATAAGAAATTAAAATCAATTATAAGCAGAAAAGAGTTTTGCTTAGAGAAGAGTCAATGCCCAATCAATTCAAGCAAGGAAACAGCTAAATTAAATGTATACATATGCAAGAAATGATTATAATCCTTTGCCAAAAGCTAATTTAGAAAGTTCAGATACAAAAAGTAAAATACTTGAAAAGTATACTTCAAGTGCTTACTTGCCTCACAGCACAAAGATTTTAACTAGCAAATCATTCAAAGGCTGAAAATGAAAATAATGAAATGGAAATAGAGTTTGAAACATAAAATGTAAGAGAAAATCAGAAAAAAAATACAGTAGGAACTCTGAAAAAAATTGAAACGTGAACATAAGTATAAAATTAATCATTAAAAATTTCAGTGAAGAGCACTGGAAAATTTAGAGAACAATTGGGGCCCCTGGTATACAAATGGCATCATTCTGCAGCGTTTATTCAAAAGTTTCATGGATATTCATACTTTTATGAGATGCCAAAGAAAAAAGTGACAAAACAGGTCTTTTTTACCAAAAAAGTGGCTTTAAGAGACCATTTGCTAAAAATAGTGACTTTAGGTAACCAATGGAAAAAAAAGTGACTTTGGGTGAAAGAAGTGTCTTGGTGAGAACCCTCCTGTATTTGGTGTACTCATGTTTACATAAGTCATGTATTATTTGTCTGCATTGCCTTAAATTTCATGCGCATTAAAATTTCTAAATGGAGGGGATACTTAACCTAAAATTCAAGAAATTTCCATGTCTACCTTCAAAAAATGAGGGCTGAATCTACTTGGCTTGAAATATGAATTTCAATGGGCATGTCTTGACACTAAGAGCAATAACCAGACGTACAACAAATATTTACAATTTATAACGACTTTAAAATACTTTCTCCAGAAAAAGATTTCCACAGACAGAATCAAGCTTATAGAGAGTTAAATGTAGCTAAATAATACAATACCTTATCCACACATTCTCGTATTAAGGTTTCCAATTCTTCTTTCAAACTTCTGACTTGAGCATTAAGGAACTGTACAGTAACTTCTATAAATAAAAAGGTAAGGATCTTTTCACTACATAATGCATAATGCGAGAAACAACATAAATAGCTGTACATAAAGCCAAGCTTATTCATTTCAAAAATTTAAAAAACTGCAGCAAAACATTTTAAAACTAAATACAATTTGGGAATAATAGCACCAAAATATTTTTTAATGACAAGACGGAGATATTATTTTTAAAAACAGTAAAGATATTAAGCATGCAATACTTCTCATAGAACCTCAATTGCAACCAAACAGACAAATGAAAACTGTTAGAATTACATTTGTAAACTTTGGATGTCACAAAAACTACTACAATAAAATCATTTTACAGAGTTTCAGGAAAATAGAATCCCCAGAATGGAGAGAGGCATCTGGGAAAATTTATACAAAAAATTGCTTCATGAGTCCTCTGATAGAGAAGAAGAGACTGTTTAAATTCTTTTTTTTTCACTTCTATTGGGGATCTGAAAAATATTTTTGCAACAGGCCCCCAAATAAAACTCATCAGTCTTAAAACAAAATAGCAAACTGTGTTAAAATACCTACATTTTTTTAGTATTTAAACAATAATGCTAAGCAAAGATGTGATGCAATAAAATGATTGTTATACATATTGTGAGCACCGCATAACGATAAACTACAGAGCGCTAAAAAACAGAAAATGCATGCAAAATAATGTGCTTTCTAAGATCTAAGAAATGTGGAACTGGACATGCATAATACCAAACATTTTTGGGTGCACAGACAGGTGAAGTTGTCATGACCTCTCTAACAAACACTAGCTATAAACTCTTGCCTGTAAAAATTGATTCCCCACCGTCAGTATAGTAATCCGGAATGTCCCCGAGAATGCTTCCTAATCCTCCACTTTCTCTGAGAAGAGGAGCTAAAGATGAATTTCGAGCAACAGTAGAAGGTACACCAAGTAATCTCTTATTTTCTTGACTAAGATCCCTATGTCTATTTAGCAAAGAATCTCTGTTTGGATATCTTCTAGCTGGCTTATAACCTGAAGGACCAGTAGACTGAAAAGGTATCGGTAATTTTAGTGAGAAGGAAAGGCAATTGCAACAAATACAGCATAAAATGGTTAGATTCTTTATGTTCAAAAAACAAAATCTTCTAGTAAATATCGTTTAAAATATCCCTTTAACTTTACCCATAGAAATACAAAAGAGTTGAACAAGAGCACGCTCTGAACCAAACTAGGTTAGTCTTTGTTTACCTATCAACTCTCAATGAAGATGGAAGGCCTTTATGAATATATTTTTCCATAACAAGTTAGTAAAGGCAACTATCTCAGACACTGCACCCTAAAGCTGCCACCACAATTATTTAAGAAAGTATAAAAAATCTACTACAATTTAGATATCTTAGGTTAATAACAACCAAAGTTACAGTACTTTGTGTTTTGAATTACAACAATAACACCGTCATCTTTAGATAGTGTCAGGAATAGGTGCTTTTACTTTAATAATGCTTGCTCAGAAATTATGCATTGCATTAACAAGCCAATTTAAACTTACCTTAAACATAGCTTTCAATTCAAAGGATTATTACTTTGAAAATGACCAGCTTTAGTTTCAAGCAACAGCCAATGGTTCTATGTTTCATATAATAATTTGTATCATTAACAACTTTTATATTAATAAATGTAAATGATTGAATCAAATTTTTCCAGGCTTGATAACCCATTTTTAGCCTACTTTCCCGTAAAAGTAAAAAAAAATAATAATAAAGCATGAAAGAAGGCTTAATGTATCGTGAAAATATCGTTAGAAATCAAGAAAAGTCAAAAATAAGTTAAGTAATTAAATAAAGATTGAAAAATAAAAAATTTGAAAGTAGGGTATTGAGATGGGGAAAAAGTGTGTCTGTCGGTCTGTCTGTCTGTCCGTCTGTCCCCCCCTAATAACTTTTGAACGAATTGTCCGATTCGAAAAATTCTTTTTGCATTCGAAAGATCTCGGCGAGGACATCTCATTTCCATATTTTACTTTTTGATTTGAACAATTTTTTGTTCAATTTTGAACAGTTCAAAAAAATTTAACATTAGCACCTATGGGTGAAAATGAAGCAAATTATGCAAACTCTGGGTACAAGATCCAAGTTCCAATGAACAAGCTCACTGGAAGAAGTTCTTGGCGTGAAATATTGATTTTAACAATTTTTGTTCATTTTTGAACAGTTCAAAAAAAAAAATTAACATAACGCCTACGGGGAAATTTCAATCCAATATAAATCCTGATCTAATGGACCGATTTGCTGGGAACAAAATTTATCGGAAAGCTCTTATGACGTAGAACATGTACAGATAGAAAGTTCTTCCAGAACTATCGAGCCTATTTTCCTATGAAATTTTTTGATCGAGATTTTCAAGAATATTTTTGAATTAATGAATGATCAATAAGCAAAAGAATGAATTAATAACCGAGTGAATAAATACATGAATGACTGAATAACTGAATGATTGAATGAATATGTATTAACCGTTGAAAAAGGTATATCTGAAGCAATTAAGAACTTAAGCTAAACGAGAAAGAGAGAGAGAGAGAGATAGCTAGAATATAAATTTGAAGCTGGTGTATACGGGAAAGTAGGCTCGTATAGTTCTAGACGGAACTTCTTTTATAGCCTACTTTCCCGTAAAAGTAAAAAAAAATATATTAAAGCATGAAAGAAGGCTTAATGTACCGAAAAATATCGTTAAATATGAAGAGAAGTCAAAAATAAGTAAAGTAATTAAATAAAGATTGAAAAATAAAAAAATTGAAAGTAGGGTTTTGAGATGGGGAAAAAGTGTGTCTGTCGGTCTGTCTGTCTGTCTGTCGGTCTGTCCCCCCACCCCTAATAACTTTTGAGCGAATAGTCCGATTCGAAAAATTCTTTTTGCATTCAAAAGATCTCGGCAAGGACATCTCATTTCCATATTTTACTTTTTGATTTGAACAATATTTCGTTCAATTTTGTACAGTTCAAAAATTTTTAACATTAGCGCCAATGGGCAAAAGTGAAGCAAATTTTGTAAACTCTGGGCAGAAGAGTCGAGTTCTTATGAACAAGATTACTAAAAAGTTCTCGAAGGAAAATATTTTTTGAGTTGAACAATTTTTGTTCATTTTTGAACAGTTCAAAAAAATTAACGGTACTTTTTCCTTACTCCCCGCGCAGGCCATAAAGTCGCCAATAATGATGCAACAAACGCCAAACGGAATACATCCGCTAGTAACCTTTTGCGTGTTATGTTGCCTTGGTGAGATTTGCGCCGGGATAAAGGAATTCATTTTGAAACAGTTCAAAAAAAAAAAAAAAAAAAAGATATTAACATTAGCGCCTACGGGGAAATTTCAATCCTATATAAATCATGATCTAACAGACCGATTTGCTTGGAAAAAAATTTATCGGAAAGATGTTTGGCCGTAGAACATGTACAGATACGAAGTGAAGTTCAACCAGAACGCAACGAGCCTATTTTCTTATGAATTTTTTTTATCGGGATTTTTAACGATATATTCGAATGAATGAATGATTAAGTGAATGAGTGATGGAATAAACGAATAAATAAGTGAATAAATACATAAATGAGAAAAATGAATGAATAAATAAAAGAATGAGTGAGTGAATGAATATGTATTAACGGTTTTTGAAGTAATTAAGAACTAAAGTTAAATGAGGAAGAGAGAGAGAGAGAGTTAGCTAGATTATAAATTTCAAGTTGATGAATACGGGAAAGTAGGCTCGTATAGTTCTAGACGGAACTTCTTGTTTTAGCCTACTTTCCCGTAAAAGTTAAAAAAAATAATAATAAAGCATGAAAGAAGGCTTAATGTATCGTGAAAATATCGTTAAAAATCAAGAAAAGTCAAAAATAAGTGAAGTAATTAAATAAAGATTGAAAAATAAAAAATTTGAAAGTAGGGTATTGAGATGGGGAAAAAGTGTGTCTGTCGGTCTGTCTATCTGTCGGTCTGTTTGTCTGTCGGTCTGCCCCCCCCCCCCCCTAATAACTTTTGAACGAATTGTCCGATTGGAAAAATTCTTTTTGCATTCGAAAGATCTCGGCGAGGACATCTCATTTCTATATTTTACTTTTTGATTTGAACAATTTTTTGTTCAATTTTGAACAGTTCAAAAAATTTTAACATTAGCGCCTATGGACAAAATTGAAGCAAATTCTGTAAACTCTGGGCACAAGAGCCAAGTTCCTATTGCAAGCTTATTGAAAGGAGTTCTCGGCGTGAAATATTGATTTGAACAGTTTTTGTTCATTTTTGAACAGTTCAAAAAATTAACACAGGGCTTACGGGGAAATTTCAACCCTATATAAATCCTGATCTAACGGACCGATTGGCTTGGAACAAACTTTATCGGAAAGCTCTTATAACGTAGAACATGTAGAAATAGAAAGTTTATCCAGAACTTACGAGCCTATTTTGCTATGAAATTTTTTGATCGGGATTTTCAAGGATATTTCTCAGTGACTCAATGAGTGAAATAATGAATGAATGAATAAATGAAAGAGTGAAAGAATAAATCAATGAATAAATGAATGAGGAAAAGAATGAATGAATAAATTATTGAATAAATGAAAATATAAATAAATGAGTAAATAAATACATGAATGCATAAATGAATGAATAAACACTTGAATGAGGTAACGAATGAATGAATAAATGCATGGCTGAATAAATGAAAGAATGAATGAGTGAGTGAATGAATATGTATTATCCGCTGAAAAAGGTATATTTTCAATAATTAGAACTAAAGATAAATAAGAAAGAGAGAAAGAGATAGCTAGATTATAAATTTGAATTTGGTGTATACGGGAAAGTAGGCTCGTATAGTTCTAGACGGAACTTCTTGTTACTATTCTATTTCTTTTTAGCCTACTTTCCCGTAAAAGTAAAAAAAATAATAATAAAGCATGAAAGAAAGCTTAATGTATCGTGAAAATATCGTTAGAAATCAAGAAAATTAAAAAATAAGTTAAGTAATTAAATAAAGATTGAAAAATAAAAATTTGAAAGTAGGGTATTGAGATGGGGAAAAAGTGTGTCTGTCGGTCTGTCTGTCTGTCTGTCGGTCTGTCCCCCCCCCCTAATAACTTTTGAACGAATTTTCCGATTCGAAAAATTCTTTTTGCATTCGAAAGATCTCGGCGAGGACATCTCATTTCTATATTTTACTTTTTGATTTGAACAATTTTTTGTTCAATTTTGAACAGTTCAAAAAATTTTAACATTAGCGCCTAAGGGTGAAAATGAAGCAAATTATGTAAACTCTGGGTACAAGATATAAGTTCCCATGAACAAGCTCACTGGTAGAAGTTCTTGGCTTGAAATATTGATTTGAGCAATTTTTGTTCATTTTTGAACAGTTCAAAAAAATTAACATACCGCCTACGGAGAAATTTCAATCCTATATAATTCCTGATCTAACGGACCGATTTGCTTGGAACAAACTTTATCGGAAAGCTCTTATGACGTAGAACATGTACAAATAGAAAGTTAATCCAGAACTAACGAGCCTATTTTTCTATGAAATTTTTTGATCGGGATTTTCAAGAATATTTTTTAATTAATGAATGATTAAATGAATAAGCAAAAGAATGAATGAATAAATGAGTGAATAAATACATGAATGACTTAATAAATAATGATTGAATGAATATGTATTAACCGTTGAAAAAGCTAAACGAGAAAAACAGAGAGAGAGATAGCTAGATTATAAATTTGAATTCGGTGTATACGGGAAAGTAGGCTCGTATAGTTCTAGACGGAACTTCTTGTTTTTCTACCCTTTCCAAAAACATAATAACAAATTGACCAAAACTGAACAGCATACTTGAAATGATGTTGTTTTAAACTGTTGTATGGAGGGTTATTAGGGTCTCCAGAATTATATGAAATCATCCTTTTAATAAATTCGTATTTTTATTGAATTGTTACTTACTACACCACACAATTGAATAAACTTACAATTGTAACACATGGATATAAGATAAAAAAATCAACCACTTTGCCCTCACTGATTAAAAACCCTAATAAACTGTAACCTGTATATTTATTTCCATGAACCATATACATATGCAATTAATTTCAACTACAATTTTTTTATTGATTTGAAATGACATATTCCAGAAATACAGAATAGAATGTAATTCATTGCATTTTTTAAAAATTATAATTAATTAACAAAATGACTTCAAGGCTTCCATTTTGATGGATTTAATACTTTGTTGTACTAGCATTTGCTAATAAATTTCACTTAATAAATATGCAAAGTTAAAACTATTTCAATTGAAACTTAAATTAGAAGAAAAGAAAACTTTTAAAAGAAATGAGCTGTGAAATTAATGCCCCATTTTTTTATGTTTATAATGATGAAAAAGTATATTATAAATAATTACATTAAAGAAAATTAATCTAACCTGTGAGTGATAGGGAAAAGAAAGCTGAGCCTTTAAAGTATAATCATGCACTGATGCTTTCCTATTTGAATTAATTAAAGATGCAGTCAATATAATAAATGATGACTAATATTTTGTAAAAAATGAAGTTTAACAACTGCTATGCTAAACTTTATAATGTAATATAAAATTCAGCAAAAACCATTAGTATCTATCAAAATTATACATATGAAAATGTGTCATTATAATTTAGAGAAGAAATACTGATTTCTCATAAAGTGGAGTTTCATAATATTTTGAAAATGTTATTGTTGTTATCTTTCCACTAAGAAAAAAAATGTACATTGTATCAATATGATATTTGAATTATACATAGCAAAAACAATATAAAATTAATATTTCTCATAATGAACAAATTATGTACCTTTTTTGGTTCTCTTTCCTCAAACTGCACAGGACTGACTCTAATTTGAAAGAAAATCAGAATTAATTTACAAGAATGTTATCTACTACAATTACATTAGAATTAGATAATAAAGAAAGCAAACTCAGGGAATAGGAGCCAGCTTCATAAATTCCTTGTACTATCACATTTCTAAAAGGAAATTTTCTATACAGTGATCAGTGCCGGAAGACGTTTTGGCGTTTTTTTCTTTCATAGACATAGCAAAATTATGAAAACCCATTAAAATGTTATAGGGCAATTCATTCAGGACATTTTAAATACAGGATGTAGATTGTACAGAAAAATGCATTTAAAATATTTACAGACACTCTGCCATATTTTTAACGTTATGGCAATAAAATTTGAATAGCTTACACGAACTGTGAAGCAAAGAAAAAGAAGACACATTGGAAAATTTGTTGGTTGATTCTCTAACAAGAGGATATTTTTTCCTGTCATTAAGTAAAACATAAAAGAAAATTTCATGTATTTTCATAAATATATAATGCATTGGGTGTAGACTATTACATGGTATTCTGACAAGCACTTTAAAATGTTAATTTTTTAAAAATTATTTTACGATATGAATTTTATCTGAAAGGGAACAGTAGTGACAAAATTTAGAAAATTGCTTCTGTAAGAAAGTACATAAGGGACAGAAAAATTGCAATACAATGTTTTGAACAAGACATAAGTATGCTGTATGCTGTATCAAGATAAAGACACAATAAAAAATAAATTTGGATTTTTTAAATCTGGGAAAAATAGTAACAAGAAATAAACATATTCTTAAATTTTTCTCCATTTTTCAGCAAGCAACTAATTTTGCAGTTCAAAGAATAGAGCTATTTGTGCAGTTTAGCAATCAAGATAGTTCTTTCTATTAAATGCAACCATCCAGCTAATTTCGTTTGTACCCATGGAAAACACTATTGCTAAACATTTCAAAGTCTTAACGTTATATAGCACTTTTTTTAATAGCTGATTTTTAACTATTCAGCAGTTATCTTATTTCTGACTTATAATTCCAGAAATGTGTAACTACAGAGCCGTAATTAAAGCAACCCATTTTGTGGTTTAACAGAAATACTAAAAAAACTGAAACTTCATACAATGTGTAGGGTAGACCGGGGGAATGCCGCCACTTTAAGGAACTTTAATTTTTATCACCATCAAAAATCGTATTTATGAGCTAGATCAAATTTTGGAACATAGTACGCAATCTTAAGAATGTATACAAAATTTGTTATCAATAAATATTTAAAGGAAATAGTCACAAAAAATTAACTTATTAACCCCTGCACTGTGGCGGTATTACCCAGGGAACTGGGGTAATCCTCCACGAACCCGAGGTAATGACACCACTAGACAATTTGACTAAAATACTAAGAAGAAACATTTATTGAAAATCAATTGGCATTACAATATAGGAATTGAAAAGCAAAAGAAATGACATTTTTAGTTTATACGAGTGAAAAAGCAGTGTATTTTAAATTTATCTGATTTCTTAAAATTTACAAAAATCACAAATGTAGTTTTCAGCTGTTTCAGCATCGCTACACTCTGAATGCACCCACTTGCCACAACAAGTGTAGCTGCACCCACAGTTCGTTGGTCCCATAATCATTGCATATGGCACAAAGTTGAACGTTTGGATCGCTTGGATCAAAAAGATCATCATTATCGTTGTCGTCACACAACTTTTTGACGTCGATGTCCTCCTCATCTGAAGAGTTTTCAGAACTAAAAAGTCGCTTGCCCCTTTTCTTAACTGATTTATTTATTTTCTTTTGCCGTGTTGTCACTTTTTTCTTTCCTTGCCTTGGATTCAGTTTTGATGGACATTCCCAAAACCTTAGCTGCAGATTTTCTTTCGGCTTGTTCCTTTTTCAATGTCTTTTCCTTTCTTTTAGCTACTGTTTCTTCCAAAACTGCCTTCATTGGGGTTCCCTTTAAAATTGACGAGTGACCTTTTCTTTTAGAACTTTCCGCTACCCTTTCTGCTGCCAATTTTGGAATTGGTGAAAATGTTCTAGCGATTGAAGAAAAGTTTTTTGAGGCACTTCCTGCACGGTCTTTGATGAGCAAGGTTCTACATCCAGTAACCCAACTTCAGAGGTGTTGCTCGCATTTACAAGATTATTTTCTTCACTAGTTTCTTCTAAGATCATCTTTTCTGCCTGTTCTTGATTTTCAGATTCTGTGTCATCTGGATCATCGATGCATATTGGCTCCAGATTTTGAACAGGGAAGAAATATTCTTCCTTGAAAGTGTTTGAGCTTACTGGAAAGATCCCAGTGCTGCGAAATCCTGATACTCCCTTCTCTATTGTTGAAACTGACATATAAGCGCCATAAAAGATTGATGCTATGTCATAAGGGGTGATTTTCTTGTAGGTGTTTGCCCTCATAATACTGATCTATACAGTGGAAAGACGCGTCCGGGAATAATGCCGCCACCATGGCGGCATCACCCCCTGGAGAGGTGGCGTCATAACCCCGTTCCGACAAGATGAAAAAAACGTAGATTTAAAGACATCAAAACAAACGGAAGTGATTAATATTGTTGATTAAAATGTGGGCTAAAATATCTAGTTAAAGGGCATTCATAGCAAAGGCAGGCATTGTATCATTTAAAGGTACATAACTCAGCTTATTCAAAGTGGAAAAATGAGATCAAACTTCTTCAAAACAGCGTTCGTCACTGTAAAAACAAAACAACGCACACAATGGCTGCCGTCCACTTGGGGCATTAGTTGTAGCATCGTTCGCTATAGGTCAGGAGCCGTCAGGTCAGCTAACCGGTGTCCTAGACTAGAATACCGGGAGTGGCGGCAATACCCCGGTCTACCCTATAATTGTTCAAATGTTTTGACACATTCAACTATAAATGAGATAACATAATTTATGAAAATAAACATTGATATTATAAATAATAATGCAATTTGAATTAATAGTTTTAGTTGGAAGCTAAGAGTATTGGAGAAAATAGGATTTCACCGTTTTGATCCATCACTGCTAGCACTTTTCTTATTTTGTGAGTCAGCTTGCTCATTCATCATAGAAGGACCTTCATTTGGATCCTAGAATATAAGTAGTTTTATAAGGATAGATGTATATGTATTCATTTAGATTATTATGATATGTAATTAAAATTTACAAAATCAAAGTTAAATAATCAAAATCAATAATTAAAATTTCAAAACATGCAGGGACATGTAATTAGAAACAGAATAGTACATACCCCATCATTATCTTGACTTTGCTCAGAATTGTCATTCTCCTCATTGCTTCTTTAACAAATAAAATAATTAATTTCAAAATATTACATAGTAAACAGTTTTACATTACACACATTGTGTCGTTTTCACAAAAATAATTTTTGTTACATTATTTTTTAGTTAGATTCCAAATTTTAGTTACCAAAAAAAAAAGGCATCAATTTTAATGAAATGTGATTATTATATTTAGGATATTTAATATACATTATTCAGAAACTTATGAAATATTTTTGCAAATTTGTTAAGGCCTCACTTAGAGAATGCTGTTCAGCTTTGGCTGCCTTAAGAAAACTATAACTTTATCAACTTTTTTTTCATAGATTATACGTGTAATATTTTGAACCTTTTATGTATGTTATGTGTGTTCAATGTTTATTTATCTTGAATGAATTGAGTGGGTGAAATGAAAGAAGGAGCCCATATTTTGACATTTTAGGACATGATAAACGCAACACAAAGTATAACTTTTTCAGTTTCCTTTCTTTTCTTTTTTGAGATATCTAATGTATCAGTCAGACAGAAATTGAATATTATATATATATATATACAAAAAAAAATTACAAAATTGTATCCCCAATACAGGTGCAGGTGTTGTCTTACAGTCCATAAATATAATATGAAGACTTCAAAGAATATTTATAATACTTGTTCTGAAAGCTGTCATATAATCCCCCTTGGCTATGGTTGCAATTTGGCGACATGTCAGCAAAAGTGATTAGGCACTGTATGTTTGGAAACATGGCAAACCTGGAACGAAAGTGACCTCAAGTTCTAAGATGTTCCATGAGTTTCGAATATGGCAACCCTGTAGGTGAGCTGTGGAGAAGAGAACACAGAAGAAGTAGTCAGTTTTATTCACTGCGAGTGAGGAAGGTAGATGTTGGTATGTAGTGCTCTTAGGGAGGAAAGTAATTTTAAGTAAACATAAACTTGAATATCTTGAAAAAAAGTTTGTATAGGAAACTTTGTTTTAGTATGTTCTTGTTTAAGGTTATAATTTTTCATGGTTATTTTGGTTTAGTGTATTTTTTTTTTCTTTTTGAAAATAAGTTCTATCTGTAATGCAACTGAGAAGTATCCATTAAAATTTTTGGAGGAATTGCCATCTCTTTTTCTGAGAATAGACCAACTTAAGGGAAAAAAAGGAAATGCTGATAGATTATTTATTTTTAAATTAAATGAAATTAAGGGGTTTACTTTGGATTTTTTGAAAGAAGCAGGTATGTTGAAAAGTGAAATCTTTTGTTCAAACTGTGGTTCTGAAAAGAAATTAAAGTGAAAAACGAATTTATCAGATGGGGTAATTTTTGTTTGGTAAAAAAACGTAGAGGGGAAGTTTGTGGGAAAGAAACTACAATTCAAAAAGGGCCTTGGTTTGGTATGAGCACATTAAAACTAGAATTTTTTTTTTGCTTTTTTTGCTTATGAAATTGTTAATGGAATAAAAATGTCTGAAATTGAACGTGAATATTTATTTTGTGATTGGCACCAATATATAAATGAAGAAATTTTGAATTATATTGAATAAAAATCTGAAAAAAATAAAGGGTTGCATAAATAGTAAAAATTGACTAATCAAAATTTGGGAATACAATACGAATACGAAAGTGACGACCAGCAACAGGCTCAGGGCCCAGCTAGGCTGGTCCTAGTCAATTTAGCAGTCCCCAATGAACATCAAGAGTTTACTTAAAAGTTTTTACCCCACTGCAATTAACAGTTGCCTCCGGTAAACTATTCCAACTGCCTACAACCCTACTGAAGTAGTAATGTTTTCTAATTTCAAGATTAGACTGAGGTTTGAAAAGCTTAAAACAATGAACTCTGGTTCTACTTTCAGCAAATAACTGAAGTTCATCAAGATTTCCCATTTTGATGAATTTAAACAACTGAATCATGTCCAATCTAACTATTCTTTGCTGAAGACTATACACATTGAGCCTTTTAAGCCTAACCTCATAATCTAAGTCTGAAAGACCACTTGCCAATCTAGTAGCCCTCCTTTGAACCCTTTCCAATAAGGTAATATCCTTGTTTAGGTAAGGTGACCAAAACTGAACAGCACACTCCAAATGAGGTCTTACCAAACTTCTGTATAATGGCAATACAACTTCCTTAGACATGTTTGAAATAGCCTTATTGATAAACCCAAACATCCTGTTAGCTTTGTTACTTACTATGCTACACTGCTAGAACTTAAAGTCTGGACTAATCAATACTTCTAGATTAACAACTATTTCTGCTTCACTAATGACTGAACATCGTAAATAATAGCTTGCATGTTTATTCCCATGACCAAATAGAAGCAATTGACATTTCCCAATATTAAAGAACATACCCCACTTAATTGCCCACTTAGTAATTTTATTCAAATCCTCTTGAAGCTGATTGACTTGTTCATCCGTGTCAACAATTCCCATGACTTTGACATCATCAGCAAAAATATTGATGTTCCCAGAAATACTCTGACTAATATCATTAATAAAAATAATAAACAATATTGGCCCTAAAACTGAACGTTGTGGAACACCACTCAAAACATCAATCCACTGAGAATAATTTCCCTTCACTACTACTCTTTGTTGTCAGCCAATTTTTAACCCAAATTTAAGTTTTCCTACCACAATACCAATATAAGCAAGTTTTCTAAGAAGAGCTTCATGCGGTACTTTACTGAACGCTTTCTGAAAATCAATGTAAACAACATTTACGCACTTTTTACTATCTAATGTCATGGTAACGTTGTCATAGAAACGCAACAAATTAGTTGTACAGGATCTACCCTTCCTAAAACCATATTGAAAACCAGTTAACACTCCATTTGCATCCAGGAATTTTACTATCTTGATTTTAATCATAGTTTCAAAAATTTTACAAATTACTGAAGTAAGGCTCAAAGGCCTATAACTGTTCTGTCTTAGCTTTAGACCCTTTCTTGAAGAGCGGCATTATGTTTGCCAGCTTCCAATCTACTGAAACAGTCCCCGAGTTGTATGAAGATATGAAAATAGTTAAAACAACATCCACTAATTCCTCTGCACATTCTACTAAAACTTTAGGATAAATATTATCAGGTCCTGGAGCCTTATTTGCTTTAATCTTTTTCAATTGAAACAACACATCATCCCTAGAAAATACAAAATCCTCAAGCTGTGTATTAGCTTGCGTCTCACTTAAGTCAAATGTTGAAATCTAGTTTCTGTTAAATACACTGGAAAAAAAAATTATTTAGAATATCAGCAATATCCCCATCATTTTGAATTAAGTTTCTGTTCTTATCCACTAGTGGGTCTACCTGAGTATTATGAGCTTTCCCTGAATTAGCAGGAGCAAAAAATTTCTTAGGATTCCTTTTAATGTTATCTGCAAGCTTTTGCTCCAATTCCCTTTTCTTACTCCGTACCAAATGCTTGAAAGTATGCCTAGCCTTGCAATACAAAATCCTATAAGCATGGCAACCAGTCTCTTGAAGTCGCCGAAAAGTGGTTTGTTTGTAATTGAGAGCTTCCTTCACCTCCCTAGAGAACCACATGGGCCAAATTTTTGTCAGATCCCCCTTTTTTCTAAAAGGAACATAATCCCTCACTGTTTACTCCAATTTCCCTTAAACTCTTCCCACTGAAAATCAGCTTCACTATTCTCCAACCCAGAAGAAAAAACCTCTCTCAAACCCTGCCTTAATGCAACATAATCAACATTCCTGAAATTAGGCACAAATCTGAAATTTTCCCCTATGTGAGCATCAAAGCTGGTCCAAAACCTAATAATATTGTGATCACTATATCCAATATGTTTCCCTATACTCAACCCCTGAACAGAATTTCCGACATCACAAAAAACAAGATCCAAAATAGCCCCATGCCTAGTCCCCTGGGTAACAACTTGATCCAAAAAACAGTCCCCAATTACTTTCAGAAAATCTTCTTCTTTACCATTGCTAGTGTAAAAACTATTCCAGTCTATGCCCGGGAAATTGAAATCTCCCATCATGATGACAGAGCCCTTACTAGACATGTCCCTAATAACACTATACATGCCTAGTAAGGGCCCTGTTTACAGGCCACCTAATGTTAACCACGTCCTGATCGTGGTTAACATTAGGTGGCCTGTAAACAGGGGCGGACTGGGAAGAAAATTCAGCCCGGGCATATTTCAAACAGGGGGCACTACCAAGGAACGGAAAATGAAAGCAAATCATATATTATGCACACACAGACACACCCCGAAAATTTTTGAAATTTACTCAATGACAACAACGAATTTTAATAGCATTTTAAAAATAATTTTGGCTTTCAAAATTGTAGTAATTTACATGAATTGCAATATTTGCTTTAAAATTATTTCGAAGACCATTTAGTATTTTAAAAGGGGACTCTTATTTGCTACATCATCTATTAGACTTTCCATGTCAAGCTTTACTAATATGTCTTTTTCACACGACATTTACATAAAGGATTCCAATTTGTCCCGAGTTAAATTGCTTCTTAATCTGTTCTTAATATACTTTAAAATAGAGAAGCTTGGCAATCGGCCAAGACAACTGGCCACAAGAAATTCTCTGGTCCGGCTTGAGGATTTATCAGGGCCGGCCCTGAGAATTTGCATCACCTGGATCGAGAAATTCTCAGGGCCGTATTTTGAAGATTGTATCAATTAAAAATATTGTCAGTAAATATGTAGATATGTATTTAAATAATATGAAATGTCTACAAGACAGATTTATTTTTCTTATTCATCATAGAAGGGCAATAATTAATGTGTTAATTAGCTGCCGCCCTTTTGGGTATTGCACCGTGAGGTAATCGCCTAGCCACTTTAGTTTTCCCCGCCAACACTGCACAAAATTTTTTTTTAAAAAATTAATTTTGCGGATTTCAAAAGTTTGCACACCAGGCGGCCGCCTATGTTTTCTATATGGATGAGACGACCCTGAGAATTTCTCAAGCCGGCCCCGAAAGCTGTATACTTTATTAAGAAAAAAGATGGATATTGTGTACCCAACCCAATAGGCATTTGCCCGAATGCCCATATAGCCAGTCCACCGCTGCCAGTAAACATTCCCCAAATGTAGCTTCTTACCCTTATTGCTCAGCAACTCCACCCAAACCATTTCAATATCCTTAGACTTATCATTAATGCCCAATTCATTGCAAATAAAAGTGTCATTAATATAGAATAAAATCCCGCCACCTTTCTTACCCATTCTGTCTTGCCTAAACAAATTATATCCAGCAATGCGCACTAAATCCTTATCATCATCAGTAACCCATGTTTCCGTAATTCTAATAATATCCAACTTCTCACCTGCGATAACACTTTTTAACTCATCCATCTTATTCCTGATACTGCGAGCATTACTATATAGAATCTTGAACATGCCCATTTTGCTTGTCTTAAACATTTTATGATGCCTCAAATCACTATGCTTAATGTTAATATTGCTTAATATTTTACCCTCATTTTTAAAACCTCCTGGACAGAAGCCAACAAAATGACATTCTCCAATCCCCCCATCCAAAATTAGTTTTTGAATCTGCAGCCTCCAAAACCATATCACTAACCTTAATGACCCCCCTAGAACTAAGATGCAGACCATCCCTAGCAACCCAATCACGTTGACAACAACTCCAAACATCAATGAACCTGATACAATGTTTTTCGCAAAGTTTCTTAAGGACCAGGTTCATGCTCCTAGCCCGCTGATTTAACCAGCCCCTATGCACCCCATACCTGGGAAGCAAACCAACTACCTGGACATCTGCCAAAAAATTGGTTGCTTTATCCAACAGGCTCTCTCAATCCTCAACGAACTAATTGTTTGTGCTGTTACCAACGTCATTAGTGCCCACCCATAGAGCATGGCTGCCTGCGATCATATAGCGGCTGTCCAAACGGGCGAAAAAGTGCGTGCAAGCAGAACTTACATTTTCTGCCACTTCAGTCAATTGGCACTGTTAGTATGTACTTAAATGCGAGGATTTAAAGGTCTAACCATAGCAATATCATCCCGTAAAAGGCTTGAATTTCAAGTCAGATAAACATTTAAGTGTTGATAGTAAAAGTAACTATCAAAATAGGTTGCAGGGTTATTTATTTACCATTAAAACGTTTTTAATACAGACGAAAAAAAAAGATAGTGTTTTTTTTTGTAGTAACACATGCAGACTTTGAAGCTGCTCGTTAAGATACAACTTTCTTACATACATATACTTTTATATATAATGAACACAGAGAAAAATTTTTTCGCTATTGGCTGATCATATTATGCTTTCAGATTTATTTTTTATTTTGAACGACAATAATTGCGCATAATTTTATGAAATACATTTATCCTCTCATATTGTGTAGCACAAATAAATTGGCTAGCATGTTTTTGAAAGCATTGAATAGTCTTTAAATGGTTATTAGTTACTTTATTATTAAGCAATTTTCAATACATTCATGTTAATACTATTAAATAACAGCTATTAAAAGAAAAATGACATAGGTTATGATTAATAAATTTATTTTAAATATATGTGTTAATTGAATTATTTCAATTCCATTTATTTTAAATTTAAGTATTTCAGGAAAATGGAACAGTTAGGTTGTGAAGTCATTTAACAAATAAAGATTAGTTGAATAATTATGTAATTAAGTAAATGATTTATGCAACATGTTTTTATTGTTATTGACAGACTAATAGCATAATACTAGTAACTAATATTGCATTGTATAGTATAGCTGACTTCAGTTAACTTCAACAGATGGATTATCATATAAGAGTGGCAACTTTTTTTTTTTTTTTGCTGGTCTCATCTAAAACAATTACACTAGTTAAATATTTAAAATAAAATCCTAAAATATTAAGTAAGAAAGGTCAAAGATAAGACCTTTGTAAAAGAAAACGTTTCAATGAAATGAACAATCAAGGGGAAATATTTTCAAATATTACAATTAAGTACAAAAAATGAGAAATAAAAAATAATTACTTAAAACGCTTCATTATATGCAGTTCAGAGTTATCAAGATTATTTTTAAAACTTGTAACTGACAATACATGGGTGCCAACCCCCTAAGCAAGATGGTGCATACTAATAGGTACGAAGTCCCCCGAAAAAGACAACTCCCCAAAAAGGCTAAAACTCGATGAAAGCATGCCCCCCTGTCCAGGAGGTGTCAAAAATTTCATTAAAAAAGTTAATGGCGCAGTCTACGCCATGAACTTAACTCGGGGACACCCCTGGGTAAGAGCAATTTTTCTTTATATTTCCCTTTAAACATTTTTATTTAGATGACATACTCCTTGACAGCAAAAAACAATGAGTATTCTCAGTCGGGGGACGGGGGTGACCGTCCGCCTACTTTTTTATTTTACACAATAGTCCCTCCACTTTTCAAAAGCCCCCTCCCTCACCACTATTTCATTACAATAACTTATGCTCTTATCTGTAAGCCTCCCCGTGGGAGGGGACTCTTTTTTCTTTTTTTCCTGGACTTCCTCTGAATCTTCTCAATTTTTAATACTCCATACACATGTTTTGGAATTAAAAGGAACCTCTTTATCAATGCGTAAAGATTTGACTTCAAAAATGTAAGTAATCCAAGTGTGTGTAAATCACTCGAATTACTTGGGGATCATTCATAAATGATGTCACGCTTCGAGGGGGAGGGGGGTTTGTGAAATTGTGACAAAGTGTGACAAGGGGAGGGGAGGGGGTAACAAGAATTGTGACTTCATGCATTATGCAACATAGCGTGACGTGTGACAAAGGAGGGGGAGGGGGTTCGCTGAAGTGTGACATATTGTGACAAAGAGGGGAGGGGGTCAAATATATGGGGAAAAAGCGTGACGTCATTTATGAAGGGTCTCTTGCATCCAGATGCATACAACTCTATTCATTGATAAAAGGATTCCTCTTGTCCCGAAATAGGTTTTCTGAAGTTTGGGCTATAATGACGTTTGTTTTCTTATTAATAATCTGAAGTACAAATAAATAAAACCAATGCATAAATAAATAAAACCAGTAAAGTTCGAGACATAAGGGGAAAATGCAAATGTCAGCCCTCACTGGTTAAAAATATCATCTAAAGCATCAAACTCACGATTTCTATTTGTAGAGTAATTGAATAGGTGACATGGGAGTGAAAAAATAATTAAAATATATGCATATAAACCAAGCGTGAATTTAGTACATAAATTATAAAATGTATGCATTCACTAATTTAATGCTTAGAAAAAACACTCCATTGCTTTCTGTCATTTTTTTAATAATATTTACAATGAAAAGTTTCTTTAAAATAAATATATATAGGTTAGACACAATTAAACATCGGGAGACGTATTTCCGATCAGTAATGCATAAACTAAAAATTTACCAAAAAGAAATCTTCATGATGCATGCTGCAAACCCGACAAAATTAATGCTTTCGTAATGCATTTCCATACAAAACTAGTACATGCTTGCAGCGCACTAGTGAGGAAAAAAATAACTATCCTTTGAACGCTTATTCCTTTGTTCTGGCGCCGCGTCTGGACAGCCGCTATATGATCGCAGGCAGCCATGCATAGAGTAACTGAATCTCCCTGTTTAAACATTCCCTTTTTTCCTACAACCTTATTAACATCCTTCACCCTAGTCCCCCGTAAACAGCATCTAGCCACCTTGCGCCTCGTTCTCTTGATCACATTATCTATCCCACATACCATAGAGTCCCCTAAAATGACACCCTCTGTTTTTAGGTCTACAGTTCTACCTTTCCCCATATTAGATCCTTCTCCTGCAACCCCACTCTCTTCAACAAGCTCAGCACAAGAAGTTCCTTCCTCTTTTGTACAAGTTTCACCCAAGTTATTTCTAACTAATTGGGCTTCCAATGCCACCACCTTGACCCTTAACTCTAATACTTCAGCACATTTTGTGCAAACATATTTCTGCTCTGTAGCTGTATTAGTGTTTCCCTCCAATTTACTAAACATCTCACGCCTATCACAGCAAACCCACCAACTCCCATTACCATTTTTAATTTCCTTCATTAAACATATGACTCCCATACTAACTAAATTTAATGCAAACAGGCAAAAAAGCAAAATAATACACAACTCAACAAATTTAAGCTACTACACTGATTACAAACACAAATCACAAAGAAAAAATACAAATAACTTGAATTTAAACGCAAATAACTAAAGTAAACAGCAATACTAGGCTGTTCCACAAGACTTACAAAATACAAACAAACACCATATGGTTAGGCTTAACTGAAAAACTCAATAGCACCCCAAAAAAGCAAATAAAATGAGTTTCAGTCTCACAAAATTAAAACATACTTCACTGAATAATAAATTGCAACAAACATACAAGCAAATAAACAGAAAATATCCAAAAATGTATAAAATATACTCAATTTGAGCAGGAGCAGGAGCACCAGCATGCAACACTTGGCCTTTTACAAGAAAAATTCAAAAGGAAAAGGAAATATAACAGGGGTCATGCAGTTGAGGTTTAGTTGGATTTGGGGGGATAGGAAGGGGGAGTGGGAAAATGTCTTTGGTGGCAATTGGGGCAGGCCCGTAGCCAGAGGGGGGCCATGTCGGGCAATGCCCGACCTGGAAAATGTTTTCCCCGTCCTAGCGTGATTAATTGGACCTTAATAATCTACGGTATTTCTGTTTTTAACTTTTTGATTTGTTTAAACTTAAAAGTCATATCGAAAAAATCCTGTTCCCGTGCACCTTTATCCCTTAACTCCAATTTCATAAAAAATAAAAAACATGAACTTTTAACTTTATTCAGCTCATTTTTTTTTCCTGTTTTCAATCTGAACCAGGCACTAATGTAATGAAAGGATCATGGGCAGTCCAGTTTTTTACTCTAACATACCAATACATGTTTTATGCTTCAATATCTTACTTTGAATGATCGTTCACATTAAAATTATCTTTAAAAAATGTTCACTTTTTTATGTTATTTCATATATTTTATTAATTTACAAAAGACATTCTTAAAATTAGCTCTAAAAATTCAATTCTGCCTTTTGTAAGTTTTAATCAAGTATTTCCTTTAAGATCAAATAATTTCAGTATTGAAGTAAATAAGTATTAGTTTCATTAATTAATTGTTTAAATAATCAATTAATTAAATAATTGCATTAATTATTAAATAAATTATTAATTTAAATTTTAAAAAACCGCCCAAAATGGAGCACAAATTCTAACATGTTAGAAAAAAATTGAAAAACTAGTCTACCCCTCCTGTCCAAAAGCCCCCCCCCCCCCTGGAGTCAGAGTCTGGCTACAGGCCTGTAATTTCTGTAATTGAAGAATGGAAGGAGAAAGGGAGCATTATTTATTCAGATGTTCGGGCAGCATATAAAACTTTGGGGAAGGAGTGTTTTCAACATGTTGGTCGTAAACCATGATTTACATTTTGTTGATCCAGATACAGGATGCTATACAAACTCTATAAGAATCACTTGGAGCTTGGAGACATGTTAAAAGTACATTACTAACATCCAATAGGAGTAGGAATTTTAAATTTTACTTAGCTTACTACTTATTTATAAAAAATTGTCAATTTAATAATACAGTTTAAATTTAATTCTTTTTTAGAAGTTGTGCGGGAAATTAATTTGGGCAATCATGAGAGAAAATATAAAAAACATAGTTATTTTTCTGAGTAGAAGCACTATATACCTTCACCTCCCTTCAGTGCAGTTGTTTTTTTATTTTTTAAAGAGGTTTTTTTGTTTGTTTTTAAAAATATTTCTTCGAAAAATTGAGAAGTCTTTGATAGAAAATTTGTTTAAATATATTGCTGTTTTGCCGTAGGAAGAGTCAACACTGTATTTTTTTTTTAAATACATAAATTTTTGGTAATGTTTGAAAAATATCAATTTTCTTCGTCTTGGCAAAGAATTTTTTGGCGTCGTCAAAAAAGTCACCAGTGGGGGTGGATTATATGACATCTGTTCCTGATAAATCAATATTTAACTGAATTGATATGTTTATTTTGATAAGGCAATAGAAAAAAAAGAAAGAATATATTCAACAAAATGTTTTCACCTATTTCTCTCATCTTCTTTTCCATCCGATCCTTCATTTCCGTCGCTTTGATTTTCGTCATTTCTAGCATGTCTATTCTTTGGGCGAGCTCCGGTTGCATTCATTTTTTCACAACTAAAAGTTTTACAAAAAATATTATTATGGTACTAAAATGTGATAAATGATTTCTTTCAAAATAATAAATCACATGTTCAAATGAGTAAAGCTAATAATCAAAATATGTAAATCAAAGATGTGCAAAAAAAGGTCGACAGATCAGCGTATAACAGCAAGGTTGTAAAATTGTGACCGAGCATACTTTTCTCCACCAAACCCCTACCTGTTAGCTGAAGCCTTAGGGTGCTTTCACACCAAAGGCAACAAAGACAAAAAACATGTCTTTTCCTCATCTATGCAGCCGCAGAGCATTTTTTGAAGGCAAAAATATGCTCTGCGGTTGTGCACAGGAGGAAAAGATGTGTTTTTTGTCTTTGTTGCCTCTGGTATGAAAGCACCCTCAGGGCCGCTCGCGCACGGAGATGGTGGCTGACTGAGCATACTAGCATGTGCATGCTCTCGCAAATTGCTCTTGCATGTTGAGCAATTTCACACTGATGAACTGGCTTCACTATAGCCTTTAAATAGCCATTTCCAGTCATTTCTTTCACATGTTGCACTTTATATTTTAATTATACATTTTATTCAAAGTTCAGCACAATTTTGATTGTGACAAATGTTTAAATATTTTACATAAAGTTTACCCTATGAGTTTCCTAAGTGGCGACACATCTTGCTTGCCCTTTCCTTTCATTTCAAAATTTGTCACTCTTTCATCCTTACCGCAAAAAGAAAAACTATTCATAATAATTTTCCTTTCTGCTCAAAATACTAACACATGCCTTTCTAGTGACTAGCAGAAAAGGGATAAAGGAGAAGGGGTGGGGGGTTCACTTGGTTAAAATAAGAAAAGATGGAGGCTTGCTTGCACCAAAAGAAAAAAGTGGGGAGGGTTTACACCAAAGGATGGCTGTCCTTCTTGTCTACACCAATGGTTGATTGCCAAGGTACCAGACAAAATTCCTGTAAATTTGAGATTATTCAGCAGCATAAGTTTTTCATATCCATCAAAATGTTTTAATTTATTTTAAAAAAAGGAAAACATATGATTTTTGAAAAACTATCCAGAACTGAACATGAATTTTAAAAAAAATTAAATTCAATCCATAGACATAAGAAAACAAATACTATGCAGTTAGACCATGAATTTAGGAGTTCTGAATGTCTGTACACAAAGTAAGATGCCCCAGCCTCCAGAAGCGCAACGAAGGGAGGAATGAACAGGACCAGTGCCCCATCCCCTTCTTGCCCCATAGCCATCAGATATCTGGTATGATATCCAACGGATTTTTAAAAATCCAGAACTTGATCTGACCGCTAAAATTCAATTAATTAGCATGTTCTGAAAATATATGTAAATTAAAAACTTACAATGTATTCAGAAGCTTTGAGTGTTTGAATATAAGTATAAAATTTGTGGTTTTCAAACATCAAAGCAGAGCATCAGTTACGGATCTGCACAGTGCCGGATCTAGGGTGGGGCAAGCCGGGGCACATGCCCCGGGCGGCACTTCGAGGGGGCGGCAAATTAGACTCTGATGCACAAAAAAAAAGAGAGAGAGAGAAAAGAAGTTAAGGAGAAAAAAAAGAAAAATATTTAATTCAGAAAATTTAACTTTTGGAAGAGGGACCAAAATCCTACTTAAGAGGGACCTTTCATATGGCTCTATCCCCCCTAAAGTTGAGCTGAAAGGGCCATGCTGTGGGGACATTAACGAAAGTTTTATGGGTTTATCAGTGACCCAAACAGGAAAAATCCTCAAAAAAAAAAGCCAGCTCATAAAAGTTATATGGAATATCAACAATAATTGGTTAAAAGGGGGCGGCATTTTTAAATTTCGCCCCCACCTCGGAAAACTCCAAGATCCGGTACTGGATCTGCACAGCTAACGAGAGGCAGACACAATGAGGCCCTTGCCTCACAGCATAGCTTCTTTTAGAATGTCAGCTATTACCTTCTAATTAATTTGTTATGTAGCATTATGATTCTAATGAATAAGAAAAATAGTCTGTCCTATGGATATTTAATGTTATTTTCATACGTATTTAGTGACAAAAGTTTTAGTCACTGAACTCTCCAAAATACATAAATAGGGGTGGAGAATATTTTGTTGCCTCATGGCGCCGCTTATACTTGAGGAGGGCCTGCGAAATCATTAGATAAGGGGTACTGGGTATCCGATAACCAGCAGAATCAATATCCAATGCATCCCTAATCCGGACCTCGATCCCCTCTCTACCGTCCAAAGCAAAATCCTGGATGCTTTACTGCCTGACCCCTCGCCCCCCAAACACACACACATATGGATTCAGCAAGTATATCACTGCTGATGTTTACCACAAAGATGCATACAGACTAAAGGTGTGACATCGCTTAACAAACGGAAGATAAGTTGAAATCTTAAGTATTCTTCTTACAGATTCTCTGGTTGCCTTCCATCTTATGTGCAGAAATCAACTGCTCATGGGTAAAAACAGGCTTATGTAAACTTACAGTTCAGTCTGTATACAGCTTAAACTCTGACCGATTATCCGTCAAGCATAGTTATGAAATTTTAATACCCATTCATAACCGACTGCATTATCTCTTTCAAAAGATTATAGCAAAACAAAACATATTGTAAAAGATTACAAAGATCCTTTCAATATAAATTTAGGAAATTTTTATTCCTAATTCACCTTAAAGCAGAAAATGGGTTTGCAAAGTTTTTTTGATAAAATAGTTTAATATAGCTTTGAAACATTAAAATAAATTTATAAATTTAGCTATACTGGTGTACTGGTGAATATGAGTGTTGTGAAAGAAAAACATTAATTAAAATAAATATAAAAACATTGTTGAAATGATTTCCAACTGCTAAATATAATTTTAACCTCATAAAAAAATGCTGCTAATTTACCAAAAGAGCACTATTACTGAGCGCAATAGAAAAATATTTATTACAGATTGGTTTCATAAACATAATGAAATCATCTGGTTGAAATAAATACAATTAAAACAAATACTAGCAAGAATTCAGTAACAAATTCCTTTCAGTTTAAGTATTTTTAAATTTAATTTCAAAAAAAGAAAAGCAAAAACTCAACAAGAGAAACATTATGCCGAGTTAAAATACGAAAATGCACTAAAAATATCTAAAAGTCACTAACAAAATGACGGCAGAGATCAAATATAACTACTAGTTTTATGAAATCCAAGACATAAAATTATTTTGTATTCAAAGTAAAGAAAAAATTGACATGGAATAACTTGATGTTCTTTTTCCGAAAACAAATATTACTAATCTCTCAGCAACAAGATTTAATGCAACAAAGTTTGACCAGATATATCTTATAAGTGTTTTATAAAACATTACAATATATTTTTAAACTGTTTAAAAGATGCTCTTGCTTAATAAAACCATGCGTTCGACGAAAGCCATAATTAAAAGAAGCATACTCTATTCTGAACCACTGGTACTATTTGCTTACGCGTCCATTTTCTTCATTGAAACTTACGTCAGATAATAAACAGAACAAATTAAGAAGTTAATGAAGTGTTCAATACTCACGATTGGAGACGTGCAAATCTTCAAAGCGAAATTCAATCCTAAGAAACAGGTCAGATTTCTTGTTTCGATGTTTGTAATCCACTCGCTGCTTTAGTTGCCATAGAAACGGAGCTACTTCTAGTTGCCACTCACATTCAATCAAATGATAAAATCCGATCACTTATTTATTTCAAATACACAAATAAAGGTCTTCAAATTTTGAAGACACGCTGCGCACACAAATCAGTTGTCTCCGTACAAAATATTGGCGGGTGCTGACTAGCTAGCCTGATCACTGAAGTGTGGAGCATTGTTCGAACCTCGACAATATAAATGGAGTTCAGTTACTCCCCGCTTTTTTCTCGTTCATTGAGCGACTTCTGCGCGCCTTCTGTCGTGCACAGGCACAACCCACTTTCGCAAAACATCAGGAAACGGATTCTTTCGTGTTTCTTGTCATGCTACACTTTCTTTTACTTTTCCGCTGTAATTACACTTCTCTCGAATATATTTAAGTTGCGTAATGATATGTAATTTAATTCTAAAGTAGTAAAAGAAGAAAATACTATTCTGAAAGACAGTTGGGAAGAAATCATAGTTTAATGTAAAAACAATTGTTTTTAATTATGAAGTCAATTTTAACTGTCAAATACTATGATATGATGAAACTTCTTTAGTATTTGAATTTTTTCTTAAACATATTTTTTATATAAATTTTTAAAAAATAAAGGAAGATTAACTTCCAATCACTTTGAGCAACAAAAACACTTGAATTTATTTTTTTCAGTGACAAGCAGTTTGACTGAAATGTTAGACTTAGGGTTAACGTGATTTCTACACTTCTGTTTATTTATTTATTTTATTGTCTATTTATTTTTTTATTTTATTTTATTTATTTATCAGCTTTATTTTATTTATTTATTCATTTTTTATTATTTAGTGTGTTAATGTTTCTATTAATGAAGTTTTTCTTTCTTTCTTTCCTTAAAAAAAAAAAAAAAACTCGTGCATGTGTGTAAGTATTTCATCTCACAGATTGTAGGTAACAAACGAAACCCCTGCATATTAATTATAGTTTTGCTCTGGAGTAAAAGATATTTTGTAATCTTATTTTTCTTAAATTTTTTTAAGTTTTGATACTACAGAAATGTTGTAAAAACAACTTTATTTCTCGTGTTTTCGACAACTAGTATCATATTTTACTTACCCACTCGCTTTTGCTTCGATTAATGTTATTGGTTGTTCAAACCAAGTGTTAATCGTTATTTCTTTCCCCTTCCACGCACTCATATATATATATATGTGTGTGTGTGTGTGTGTGTGTGTACAGTAAAACCCTGTTATACCGCGCCTCAGTATACCGCGGAATCAGATATACCGCGGTGACTATCATGTCCCCCGACGTTTAAATAAATCTTTATCAGTGCCATTTAAAGATGATTCCTTACTTACCATTGTAAATAAAGCCTGCCCGAGCACACAAATATTCTAGCCAAAAGAGCACCCATCCCCCCACCAGACACACTAACAGATAAAGCCCTATTGTGATAAGCGTGATGTACACATTTTTCTGTCTTTCCTCCTAGAACATATAGCTGGATTTCAAAATCGGGTGCAATCGCCCTGACTTGTTTCTCTTGACATGGGAGGAGCTCAATCTGTCAGGGACTGTTCAGTTCAATGCTTAACTATTCCATTTTCAGAAGTCTAGTTTCCTGTGTGTAACTTCTTTTATAGGGCTATCCCCCTTTGTATTCCAGATTCTTTAGCATTCCTGAAATGTAAACATATTTCCCAGGGAGAAGTGCGTTCCTCCCCTTCTAAATCTAATTTTTTCTTAAGACCCATGATGATAACATTATAAAGAGATTTTTAAGCACCTTTTTTCTCGGAACACAGTTGGTTTATAACCTACCGCTCGATAGGCTGATTGCGCAGCTGAGATGTGCGCTTCTTGCACAGCAATTACAGTGAATAAAATGGCAGCAAAGAAAAAAAAACATTATAATAAAAGAAAACAACATACTATAGGGGGAAGAAAAGTTACGAGTAATTGATAAAGTTAAAAATGATGCAACAAAAGTGAGTATTATTTCGTGAATATGGTTCCACGGTATAGTTTCACTATACCGCGGGGGCCAAACATGTCTCCCGACACCCGCGTTTTAACGGGGTTTTACTGTATATATATATGTGTGTGTGTGTGTGTGTGTGTGGAGCAACGAGATTTTGCTCGAAACTGGAGCGCTGCCGGAGCAAAGACATTTCTTGTGCTCCACTGCTCCGATTTTTATTTTATTTATTTATTTATTTTTCCTACATTTTCAATTTTTATCAAATAAAAAATTAATTAACTAAAAAAGCGATACAAATAATATAATTTATTAAAATCATTTCGAGCACGGAGAGGAGCAAGTCAAGAAGAGGCTGATCCAGATTTTAAAAAAATGTAGAAACATAAAAAGGGAATACCAATGAAGCTGTAGAAAAAAAGCGGAGTTTTAAAGTAAATAGTTTGAAACATTTTCTGCCTACTTGAAAAATTCGAGAAAAACAAATGACGAAAGATTGTAGGCACTGAAATATATAGTTGAAAAAAATTAAAATATACAAATCAAAGAAGCCGCCTGTCAATTTGGTGTTGGTATTAGCTTCTCTTGTTTTTACGCATCATTGTTAATCAGAAAAAAATATAACTTCAGCACAAACAGGCGTTGATGAATTCTTGTGTTTAATGAGTTTGAGGTCTGCCCTTTAATACTTTGAATTTTTCAATTTTTTCAGTTACACATACCAATTTTTATTTTCTCACTAGAACATCATACACAGATACACTGTCACTATTTATTTATTTATATTTGTATTTGTTTATTTATTTTTGAAGATAAATTAGGTTGTTTATATTATTTGTTTTATTGGGCAGCTATAAGGCTGAAACTAAAAAGAAATACCCACATTCGACGGAAGCATTGGTAAATATGTTGGAGTATGTATGTATATTTGTTTTCTCTTACATTGAATTATTTTTTTAATAATTATGTATAGAAATTAAAAATAATAACATTAATTACGTTTTCAATACTTTATGATCTACGTCCTGTTGAAAATAAATGTTAACCGACTCTTGAATGTGGGGAAAAGTTCAGTACAATTTAGGGGAAAACGTTGACCGTTGACTGAGAGAACCGAAATGTTTTTGTAAGCTATGTGCACTTCTTATTGGTGATTTTTCATGAATGCAATACTTCCTTTACACTTCATACAAGAAGGTTAAAAAAAAAAAGAAACATAATGCATTTTTATTCATATTTTGTACTACTTTAACACAGAGAAGACAAGAATTGTGATAAATTAGTTCCCTATTTCATAGCCATAACATTATTATTTCATGAGAGTCTCAAATTTGCTATTTTTGACTTTTCCTTTCGTGATAACGCAAGTGGTGTTCGCTTTTTCTTTTATGCAAATTTCTGCAATTTCCTCCTGGAGCTAAGAAAAAATTAGCTTTCTTTTGCTATATTTAGAGTAACCCTTTTTTAAGGTAACACAATAATGAAATGTATTAGTGAATATATAATTTTTTTTATTGCAGGAATTACATAAAATCAGCGTTTCTTAAATTGTGTTCCTCGGAACCTCAAGGTTTCACGAGGATCTCAAGCGTTCCATGGAATTTGCATTCTTTATTTTCACAGCCTTCAAAAAAGTAACTTTAAAGTAATGAATTACTCTTCAAAATAAAAATAAAATTAAAAAAAGAACATTGAATAACAACTAATGTCTATTTACAAATTTAAGAAGTTGATGCAAACGCAATCGACTGCCACAAACCTGGAAATACGTGAAAATCCCATATACATGAAATATTAAAGAGTGGGACGGAAATGTGTCTTATATGTAGTGTTCGGCAGTAGTTAACTACTTGTGGCAACTGCTAGTTAACTACTAAGGCACCTGTACCCAATATGGACACCTTAAGGAAAATGTTTTTTTTTTCACCCCCGTGTACAGTACACGTCATAGGACTCCAAAAATGTATGACGACTATCCCTGGACTATTGACTATCTTTATTAAAATTAGCGACCTTGTAATTATCCTGGTTTATTTTAAATGATAAAAACAAAAAAAAAATTGCAAGTGTCCATATAAGGAACCACCTGTCCCTATTATGGACATGCATGTTCATATTAGGGACAGGTGGCGTTGTATTGACCTACTACACAGGGTGTATGGAAGATACACTCTTCCAAGGGATTTTAGAGGAGAGGGGATAAAAAAATATAGCTTATAGTATTGCGGGGCAGGAGTGGGGCACAGTAAATATCTTCATAACATGCACTTTAGAAGGGAGGGGCATTTTCGGTTGTGGCTCTTCGAAGAGCCATGCAAAGCACCTCCGTTTCTACAAAATATTATGAAATAATATAGTTGCTTTTGCTTAGCTTTATTGCATCTGTCTGCAGACTTAAAATCTGCTATTACTCAGTCCTCACACGATGGACAAATAAAAACTTCATCATGGGCGCTAAGTCCACACAGTCCTCATGGACATATCTGCCGCATTTGATGCATGGCCGCATGTCTGCAAAAGCATCAATTAAAAATACATATAAACATTAATTTATTATGAATTAGCAAAACAAAATAACATTAAACAGATATTTTACAAATTTGTGAATCTGAAGATTGACTTGCTGTACATCATCAACAAAGGAGAGCTGGTACTGCTTCTTTTGAAGTATTGATGCTGTTGCAGACATACGGCCATGCATCAACTGCGGCAAAGATGGCCATGAGAACTATGTGGGACTTAGCGCCCATGATGAAGAAGTTTTTATTTGGACATAAGGTGTCCATATTGGGAATCGGGCGCAGTTTTAATAAATCTTGTAATAAATAAACAAAGAAAACATTTTAAAGCAATATATGCAATAGCAATCGAAAATATGTTTTATCAGCTTTCTAAAACACTCCACTTTTCAATATTTAAAGTAATTTTACCATATCTAATACGAGTTTAAACTTACCAGTAAATACGATCAGCACACCACGAAATAACAAGTTTCCTTCAAAATGGCGATCAACGAGCTTTTTTTCACTTTCCTGGCTAAATTTACTTTTCAACTGCTTTTCTTCACGGACATGTAGTGCTATTTTTCGATCAAATTTGTTACTTTTAAAGATATCAGGGGTGTCCATATTGAGAGCACTGTCCATATTGGGTACAAGTACCTTAGTTGTAACTACTTTTGTTTTGAACTAGTTAACTACTAGTTAAACTACTTTTTCCCCAACTACTAGTTACAACTACTTTCAAAATTCGAACTACTTTCGAAAAAAAAATAATTTAAATCTATTATTTGAAAAAATAACTATTTTTTTAAAATTAAATTATTTAAATTTTAAGCTTATGAATATTACGCACACAAATGTATTTTTTATATTATGTTATGAAAAAGTTCTCATAAAAAATCATAATATTGCAGTATTCACGGAAATTAGAAAATGCTTTCTAATATAATCAATAAATAGCACCCGCACCAGCACATGCACAATGAAGTTTCATTTAAAGATCAAATTCATTATGGGGAAGCTTTACCTCTACTCCAGTACCATGCATGAATTTGGGATACCATAAAACACAAAAAGAAAGAAAAATACTGATTTTTACGATTTTTTTTAGAAAAAACTGATTTTTATGATTCTTTTTTAGGCAGAATATTGATTTTAATGATTTAAAAAAAAACACTATTTATATCAGCTTCTTCCAAAGTATTAAAATATAGATATTTTTTTTATTATAAATTTTAATATATTCTGGGTTGAAGCAATTCTTTAGAATTTTAACTCACTATATGTGGTAGCCTTTATGCATGTGGTCCTCTACGGAAAGGTGGAATAGCTTCGTTAAGGTGTCAAAGAATGACATTTTCTCAGAGAACATTAAGTTTTTGGACATGCTGACTACAGCAAAAGTATCAACAGCACCTTTAGAAAGGATTTTTTCTACATTAGCAATAGTGCACTCAAAATTAAGAAACAAATTGGGGGTTGATAAGACATCAAAACTAGTATTCTTGATGAAACATCTAAATAGTAAAAAAGATTAAGCAGCTGTAGTAAACATTTTATGTGATATTTGCTATCTCTGTTTATATATTCAAGAAATTTGTATACACTAAAAAAATTATAATAGTCCAGTCAACTTATTTGTGTATGTTCAAGAAATTATAATACATTTGATCCAGAAATATAAGCTTTCTCTTCTGTTTCTTGTTGTTCTCTGTGTATTAAGCATACATTTTTTATATAATATAATAAATTAATAATTAATTTTGAACTAGTAATTAATAATTATTTCAACTGAAATATCTTAAAATTCTTGGAAGACATAAATAATTAACTGAATTTGTTACTGTATTTGTGTGCGCATGCATATTTTGCTTTAAAAAATCCAAAAAATCTGATTTAAATAAAAAATACTATTTTCTATTTATTTTTTTTAAATAAAAAAAAAATCACCAACCCTGCTTTCAACACAATTTGAAAGAATATAAACTAAATTCTAAAGCATGCGCGCTACAAAGATATTTTGTTAATGAATGGGGGTTGGGTACAGGGAGAATTTTAAATTGATATTAAGGCTGCTGAAAAATTGTTTTTTCTTAAAAATATAAATTATCAACTTTATTAAACAAATACATACTAAAATAAAAGTTTAAATTTATAGAAAAAGGTTTTGTCTTTATTCATATTTTTTTTATATATTAATTGTTCAATATTATTTGGAAATATTCAATCTTTGAATGTTTTACGGAAATTTCTTTAAAATTGTTTTAATGATTAAAATTAATATTGAGTTGAATTATTAGGATTAAATATTTAAGAAGAAGCTTAAAAATGGAAATTCAAATGAATTATACTTGAAAGTAGTTAACTAGTAGTTAACTACTTTTGGAGAACAGTTAACTACTAGTTACAACTAGTCTCAGAAAAAGTAGTCAACTACTAGTTGCAACTAGTTTTGTTTAGAGTAGTTAGTAGTTGGTAGTTAACTACTTTTTGACGAGTAGTTGCCGAACGCTACTTATATGATATAAATTTATTAAGTATTAAAATGTGGGGAAAAATGCATTAATAGCTTATTTGTGTTTCATATTCCGCTGTTAACAGTATTTTGTCCGAAAATAATTTCAGTTTTTGATGCAGGCTGTTTAATAGGGTTGTTGTGAATATCTCTCTTTATTGTGTGAGATTTTCGTCTCTCACTCCTGAGATTAATATGAAAAGTGTCCGAGCGGTATATTTGATTCTTCTGGGTGCGTTTTCCATACTGGGATGGTTTCCCGACTCGATGTAAAATTGATGAAACGATTTTCAGTCCCAGACATTTATTAAACACATACTGATGATGGGACACAATACAACTATCTACATAATATACATATACAGTAAGTCTTTTTACAACATCTTGGATAAGAGCAAGGTTTTTTCGCGTCCGTTTTCCGGACAATCTCGGTAGCAAGTCCCCCTTTTTGCTTCTTCTCTTCCCACGCCTCTCGCCGCCCCCTCCAAGACCCCTTCGGCCGAGGTCGGAGGTCAAGCGGGGGATATTTCAGATGCGTGGGACAGTTCCGGTTCACGACACGCCCCACCCAAGAGGGAAAATTAGCCTCTTTTTATAGGGGCTTAATTTCACTTTCTAAACAATACACGTGAACCACACTTAATTCCACTTCCTGAACAACACACGTGAACAGACACTTAATTTCACTTCTAAACAGCACATGTGAACACACAAGGCAAGATGGCAATTGCTTCCAAAAATTAAAATAACACACTTAAGTTGCTATCTGCAAGGATATTTAATTAACAAAAAAAAAAAACATTTATGCACAGAAAAAAAAATACAAGGCATAACTCACTAGAATACCTAGTAGCATTACAAATCATGCTCTAAACATAATTTCTATATCCCTCTACAATTTGCACATCTTTACTCGCACCCTTTTTACTTTAATTTCCCAAATATCAAATCATTTTCAAACTTTACCTTTAAACAATGACATAAATTTTTCCTAAAATAACACACAAACAAAAAAAAATCCATTAAGAGCATTGATCCTTTACAAAATTCTTAAATTTTTATGCACATAACTTTTTCAAATCTTAGAACTTTTTCAAATCTTAGTTTAAAATTTTACACTCTTAAAAATTTTGACATACGGCAACTCATGTGCATAATTACCGTATTTCAAGCATAGCACAAATACAAGCCATTAAAATTCGTTTTTTCCAAAAAATCTTTATCGATAGACAAATAAATTCATCAGCATTTTGTAAGTCCTATTTCCTTTGTTATTAACTCTAACTAATCATAACTATCGTGATAAAATAGTTGACCTATCTCATCGATACCGGTACTCTCAAATCTTAGATTTGACAACCGTACGGCATCACCTACTCCTAAAACAATCCTTACTTTAAACCCTAACAGTTTCATATCACCCATGAATACTACGATTTGCTTGCACTTGCAACGATCATTAACCAGAAAATTTCCACACATTTTTCCTTTCCTTTCCCTCCGTATCCGATTTCTCGATTCATTTTGATCCTTCCCACCAAAACTTCGTTTACTCTTCCCCGTGGAGAAACTATTCTCCCCTTTATTTCCATCATGGAACTCCCCACTTTCCGCACTCGAAATTTGAACCAAGCGAAGAAGAAATTCTTCCTCTCTAATTTGCGGAATGACCACTGTCCTCTGTCTATTATTAGAGCTTCCATTTCTTTCGCCCTCTACTATCGCAAACTTGGGTTCTTTTACACCCCCGTATCCGAAACACTTCCGAAACTCATTAATGGTTCCCGCGCTGCCCAGCTGTATCTGTGGGACAGCAAGAACACTGCTTCCTATCTCCCTTCCATCGTCCAACATTTGACTATCATCACAGTGAACCATATACACTGGAGCAGTGACGACCCTCCTATTCTTCATCTCCTTTCTCCTCGTCTTACTATCCTTGCGGCGTTTTCGTCTTCTGACCTTGCAATGCCCAAGATTTTTATCCCCCAGCGATTCTTCCTTTTCTTTCGGAAGAACTGGACCCCTTTCATTTCCCCCTTTTCGGACAGCTGTGCGTGGAATCTCTTTTTCTCTTTCGTTACTCGGAAGGAAACAAACTACTCCCGTTACCTCATTAAAACAAAATTTTAACTGAAAATGAAAGTCCATATTCTCAAAAAATATTTTCCCACTTCCATTTTCTTCCAGTCTCAAAAATCTAAGATCCACTTGTAAGTTTATCTCAGGCTTACTTAGATTTTCCATAGCTCCCAAGCATTTATCCGGCTCAATTAATTTTCGCAATACCTTAAATTCCTTTCTAACCGTTGCCTCCCATCGGATTTTCGCTCTACCTATGACCTTCCGTGATTTTCTTTGAAACCATCTATCTCCTATTAAATCAGATCCCCGAATCTTTCCAGAAATTTTTCCGGATCCCGTTCGACTTCGAAAGTTAAGAGTTTTTCCCCCGTGGTTTTCTATGTCCTGGAATTTCCGTTGTCCTACCTTGTGAGCTTTTGACAACCCCTAATCCCCGGATTCCTTATCTTTAACCGGACCCACCAGTGGTGCTTTCCCCTGGCAATTTCCTCGGTCTGTCAGCTGCATCTTGCCCTGATATTTTGACCGATCATCCCTCGCCGTTCCTAGCTTAACTAACTGATCGCCCAGCGGCATTACGCCCTTATGCATCAGTTTGTCCTTTTTCAGATTTATCATCTGCCTTTTTCCCTGATATGTAATCTGACCTTCCAGCGGCACTTCGCCCTGGAAACCTCCGGAACCTCCCTTCCGACCCCTAAACGGCACTTTGTCCTGACACTTTTCCCGGTTGACAATCCCCCAGCGACATATTTCCCTCGGCTTTACTCCTATCTTCATGAGCTAAATCTGGTTCAAATATAGGCAAGCATGTTTCACTTAAATCTATTTCATCATAATCCAGATTTCCCCTTGTGCAATTATCTTTCTTATTTTCCCTAAGACCTTTTGAGCCTTCAGCGCATTTCTCCTTTATCATTTTAAACTTTTCTGCTCTTCCCACTACAGTTCGAGTCTGCCCCCCTTCTTTCTGAGAAACTACCACCGCCTGCCCCTGCCCTGACAATTCTTTCTCCGCCTCCCCTGTATCGGAATTCCTTCTGTCCCGAACCTTGATCACTTGTTGGTTGATTTTTGCGTTTTCAATCCGCTGTTTCATTTCTTTTCTTGCCTTTTCAATCCGCTGCTCCATTTCTTTCCTTGCTTTTTCTAATCTCTCATTTTGATCGCGATCACGAGCCTCCCTTTCTAATTGATAGTTTCGCTCGCGCTCCTCCTTTACTCGCTCGCGCTCCTCTTTCTCCTTTCGATCCTTCACTATAACTTCCAGGATATTCCAGCCAGTCCTCATGCTCCTTAAAAAAGTCAGATCCCGAAATAAGCTTTACCAGCTCCAAGACTGTAATCTCAGATGCAACCTGTAAATTTATTTCTTCTGCCAAGGTAACCAGATCTACCTTTTGGCTTTTTTTCGAGGAAGGACATTTTTAATCTTTTTGACATAAATCAAAACGTATCGCAAACAGAGCTTTAAAGCAACCACTATCTTAAATGCATTTACCAACAAAAATTTCAAAATAATTTATGAATATAAGTAGTAATCCTATACTAATTACCAATTTTTCAACTCCTAAGCGACAATTCACAAAATTAAACAATTTATTTGCATCATTGAATTAAAATTTCTCAAAAAAAAAAAAAAAAAGAAAATAGTACACATTTTTAGACACATTATTTTAATCAATCATGCGTAAAACATTACTTGTCTATCAATCAGATCAAAATTAATCATGCTAACCTTCTAAAGAAAAATTAACCTCTATATCAATAATTTTATGAAAAACTAAACAATTTATACCATATTTTGAAAGATAGCAACATATTTAATAAATTTTATCCCTGCAAAAAGCAAACCAGAAGCAAATGCCACTCACCCCTGACGATTGCAGGACACAGCACCGCGGATAATCTTGAACACATCAGATTTCTTGGGGCACAATTCACACACTAGGACGGCGCACTTTCAGCAGTCGGCGTTCTCTGCGGACATCGGCGTTTCACGTTCACTGGGCGTCGGTTCCATCGGCAGTGGTTCCCTGGGCAGCATTCCACTTTTACTTTCGGAAGGTGCTCCTCTTTCTATGGGTAAAGATGGGCTTCCTTAATAGACCAAAGTTCTCATGATCTGCATACGGGCATTCCTTCTTCGTCGGCTGGTACTTCTCCTTACAATGGGTGGCATTCCTCTCCGTTAATGGGCGGCATTCTTCTCAACAGAGGGAATCAATTTCCCCTTCAGCTTTACTGGCAGCAAAACATCTTCGTCGGCAAAACCAATCCACACCGCAGCCACCAATGTTGTGAATATCTCTCTTTATTGTGTGAGATTTTCTTCTCTCACTCCTGAGATTAATATGAAAAGTGTCCGAGCGGTATATTTGATTCTGCTGGGTGCGTTTTCCATACTGGGATCGTTTCCCGACTCGATGTAAAATTGATGAAACGATTTTCAGTCCCAGACATTTATTAAACACATACTGATGATGGGACACAATACAACTATCTATATAATATACATATACAGTAAGTCTTTTTACAACATCTTGGATAAGAGCAAGGTTTTGTCGCGTCCGTTCTCCAGACAATCTCGGTAGCAAGTCCCCCTTTTTGCTTCTTCTCTTCCCACGCCTCTCCCCGCCCCCTCCAAGACCCCTTCGGCCGAGGTCGGAGGTCAAGCGGGGGATATTACAGATGCGTGGGACAGTTCCGGTTCATGACAAGGGTGGACCCAATACTTTTTTTTTTTTTTTTGTATTTTCGATAATGAGTAGAGTGGAAAAGGTCTTTGTCTGTCTGAAAATCATTTCAGTTTTTATTCTTGGCAGTTTCGTAGGGTGAGCCGAATACTTCTTTTTTTGTTGTATTTTCGATTATGTGTAGAGTGGAAAAGGTACTATTGGTAGTACAAAATTCAGATAAAAAATTGAAGTTTGTAGGAGAATTTCTAGATTTGCCTGAAATACAAAATAAATTTCGGACAAGTGCTTCTGTTAACAAAAGTTGAAAAAAAATGTACATTTTCCTCTTACTTTCAATGATGAATATGATGGTAAATGTTCCATTGGTGGCAGTATGTTCACATAAAAAAGTTGAAGTATGACTCCCTGCAGGATGACTCCTTTATTTTCAAGAAATTTCGGCCTAAAATATACGGCGAAATCGTTTATGTAGATAACTTGACAAAATTTGGTTTTAAAAAAAATCGACAAATACACTGTAAAAAATTCTGGTTCAACCTTTCACTAAAAATTGGTGAAATGCAGCTGCAACCAACGGTTGGTACTAATTTGAACCATTATTATGGTTTACTAGTTTCACCATGAATGTGGTTCAGCACTGAACCACGATTACGGGTTTTTCTTCTAACCAGTATTGCTGTTCAACTTTTAACCATGATTACAGAATTTTTTCTAACCATTATTTCGGTTCAAGTTTGAACCATGATAACGGATTTTTTTCTAACTAGTATTACGGTTCAACATTGAACTATGATATCGATTTTTTTTCTAACCCGTATTATGGTTTAACTTTGAACCATAACCATAGATTTTATTTTAACTGCTATCTTGGTTCAACTATGAACCATAATGATGGACTTTCTACTAGCCAGAGTTATATTATGAAAGTGAAGTTTGAGCTGCACCATTTAATGTTGCAATGGTGAGTTTTAACATAAATACTTTCAAATATTTTTTTATGTTCAAGCGTAAAACAGGAAAAAAGCTTATTACCAATTTTAATTTGCAAAGCGAATTTTCTATTTTTTAATCTGTAAATTTAACCTAAGTTCTTGCTAATTATTAGAATTAGTTATAAGAACAGATTCATGCGTTTCAATAATTTATTCAGTGTTCCATATATTTTAATGTATTTAGTTATATATTTATTTATATCAACATCCCAATGCACTGTATCAGAGAGTTTCAGTATATTTAAGTAACTATGTTACTTAGTTATATTCTTCAAAATTGCAATGTAAGTCACTGTTAATTTTTTTAAGCCACATAAGAAAGGCTTTCGCAATATATGTACACTTTTTTATGCTCGTCAACAGACATTTTTAACAAAAATGGCATTTGAATTTTCGCTTATAAGTGTAATTGATAGCGAACATTTTAACTTTCTGAACTATGTCACTTTTTTTTTTCAAAAATATATTGCAACACTCTTCAGCATCAAAAATATTAAATTTATTTATATGCATACAAAGATGACTGAAAACATATGCCTAGAAGTGATTAAAAATTATTGGGGGGTTCCGGCACAGATGTTACTCCAAGGCTAAAACGTGCAGTAGTTCGTGGTACTTCAGGACTTAAGACCGCCCAGATGAGTCTACGACTTCACCAAGATCTTCTGTAAAGATATAAAAGAACTGACATTACAGCGTATCTGATTTGTACGCTGTCTATTCAGTGTTTCGTTGACATTATCCGCACCAGGAAGTAAAAAGTAGTTCTTCCTCGTCAATATTTTTATAATAAAGTTATTTTAGGAATTTTAAAGCTTTTTACGATGCCTTAAAACTAATTATGTAGTTAAAAGCGCAGAAAATGTGTAAAAATATTTAATGGAATAATTACGAATTTCCTTTATTCTTTTTGATGGGGCACATGCTCCTTGTGTCCTTCCTAAAATCCACCACTGGTAGTAGTTAATTTTAAAAAATAGATGTAAAGAGCAGAAAAGAGAAAGGTAACAGCTTGGAAAATTGGTTTGGTAGTAACGAGGGAGAGATCTTAAGAAAACGAGCAATTTTTAAGTACGAAAACAAACCATTGTTACAACTGTTAGGCTAGAGCAAACGGAGAAAAATGTAAAATACATGGGGGAAAGTATTAAATCAGGTAAGAAGCAAGCATATATTGAAGCAAAATAAAGTAAACATGTACAGGTTGAACATTTTGAAAAAAGTTAATTTAATGTTAAAGGCCAAAAAAAAAAAAATGCTATTTCGAAAATCACGCAAAATTGACCCAATTTCTCAAAGAATTCCTATAGTGGACATATTTTTAATACAAAGCCGGGTTTACCAGCTGTTGGTGGAATAGCTAGTTTAAATGATTGGGAAGTAAGAATCATTACAAATCAAAGCCGCAACCAGGATTGTTTTTCAAGGGGGGGGGGAGGTCAAGTTGAAGAAAGGTTTTTTAATCAAAATATTTTTAATTTTCAAATTATCATTCAGAGCAAGTAAAAAAATTCAAGGCGGGAGGGATTCTATCGCCCCCCCCCCCCTTCCTGGATATGGCCTTGGAATCAAAATACAACTAACTACATTTATACAAATGAGTATTTTTTAATCAGATTATTTTTTACTCTAATTTTCAAATTTTCATTTATTGCATGTAAAATTTTAGAAGTTTTAGCCCCTTCGGCTACTGGATCGGAATTAAGCAGAAGAGCTGAATTTTAAACAAATGAGTTTTTCTTATCAGAATATTCTAATTTTTTAATTTTCAAATTGTCATTTATAGCATGTGAAACTTCAAAAAAGGAGTAGAGGTGGGTTCGAACCTTTTTCTCCCCCCCCCCCCCTCCACCGTCCACGCCCTTGATAAAATCTGCGGGTAAAAATTGTGCAAAAGGGGTCTAACAACGAATAAGTTTACTAAATTTCAAAAAGGCAATTAAATAAAAATTAAGAGGTGGATCTAGAAAGGTAACGCCGTAGAAACGTAGTCTTGGTAATAAAAATAAAAAAAAAAAAAAAAGATTTAGTGTAAAAATCCCGAGAGTAGATACAATTTTTAAAATGTAAACAAGTCAAAGTGACAACTTTAAAGATAGATCAGGGGAGCCAAAAGTAAAATGTATGGGGGTGATTTATTATTAATTTAGGTAAAAAAATAAATAAATATTAAAGTATAATTGGATAAAACTGCACAGGTTGAAAGTTCTGAATTAAGTTACTTAGTCAATTTAACGTTAAAGGTGACATGATCGGTATATGATAACAACATTTTTGAAATAGGCTTTACAACTTATTTTGTGCGTATTGAGACTTAAAAACACAGAAAACAAGACAATATAAACAAAAAATTATATTTACATCGAAGTTTACATACCTTTTACTGTTATGAAAAATAAATGATTCAAGTCACAGCTTGGCAAGATGGCGGCTCTCTGTCTCCGGCCGGGTGCCGAGTTCGTCTTCTTGGTTCAAGGTTGAACCGAAATTATGGTTAAAGGCGTAACTTCAAATTTCGCATTTCTGCTTGAACCATGATTTTGGTTCAATCATCAACAGCCCTTCAGCTTTCACCATATTTATGGTGCAAAGTTGAACTGTTTTTTTTTTACAGTGTAGAGAAACTATCCTTAGTACTTCAAATATTTTTTATGAGAACTTAATGCCACCAATGACACCTTTTCCTCACTACTCATCGTCGATAATAGCAAAAACGTTGTTGTACAAAATTTGTATTCCTACGACTTTGGTTGCTTCCCAACAATAAAACGCCTGAGAGAAAGGGGGTTAAAGAGGAAACACATCTATTTGAGAAATTATTGGACACTTGAAACAATTGAGGGAAACTTTTTACCAGTATTTTCCGAATGAACAGCAGTGTAAATGTGGATTAAAAACCTGTATATGTGCAACTTAGTCGAAAGTCGAAATTAGAGGAATACGATTCGGTTATTAAAATGACATATGGTTCATTCTTGCAACAAAAATGTTTATTAATGTCTCTAGTGTAATTTTCTGGTGTAAATGTTCCCCTTCCCCCTATTGTAACAAAAAAACATGTTTGTAGTTTTACCATTTGCAAACTACACATGTGTGAGAAACGGGATTCCCAGCTTGTGAGCTGATAAAAACAAATGCTGCAACAAACTTGGTTACTGAACCTGACATTACATTTTACTTCCATCCCTAAAGTTTAATATTTAGTGATATTTCCGATAATAAAAAAAATGTTATTCATGTCATAAAAATTTAAACTTTGAACATTAAATCTGGTTTCAGTATGTTATTTGGAGTTATTTTAGGTACTTTTATATGTTCTTGTGATTTTTGAAATTACGTCAACAGGACATTTGAAATAATTGTCATTTTCATAAAAAAAACATTTCCAGAATTTTCGATTATAATTATATTAAGTTAAATGCACTAATAGTGAACCACTTAATGGTATTTTCTCAGTTACATCATCAAAACTTTGAAGAACTTTTCCCAATTTATATTTTTTATAATTGTCCAAACTCTTCTCTGAAAGCATAATCACCTTAAGAATCAAAATAATCATAATACGATCTTTAAAACATTAAGAACTTAGATCCCTTCTGCGTTACAGAAGTGCTCATAGCAAACTTTTGAGAGAATCAGTAGTGGGCATACCAAAAGTGAGCCATCCAGATTTTTCAAATGTGCTACTAAAAAAAAGACATAATAGACTAAAATCGTTATTTATGATTAGAATGACAATATATTAAAAATATGAACAATAAAAATGGCTTGATATAGACCGACTCTTTTATTTAATGATTCTAGTCATGAGACTTACATTTTTTGTCTAACAGGCAATTTTTTGTTGTAAGTATATGTTAATGGTCAAAATCTTTCATTTAAAGGCAATATGGATATTAGGGGCCCTCTATCAGTTATGTGGAATAAATCCTTTCTAACAATTACAATGTCCTTTTTGCTCTTTTTTCTGTTCTGGGTCTTCTATGTCCCTTCCTCGAACACTTAGTAAAACATTGATCCAAAAATGGATACGCGTCTTTGTCCTTGAATTATTAATTTTTAAAAATGTAATGATAGCTAATAATGAATTCAGTAGATATATAATCAAATAATATCAGTAACAGTTTGTTTTGAAAACAAATAGAATGTATGCTCAAAAAATGTTGAATGAAAACTTCCCTCTTAAGAAAATGGCTAAGAATCGTCTTCAAATGCTTCCTTCAAAGATCAACTTTAGAACAACATTTCTAGCTCCTGACTAAATATGAATTGAAGGTTATGTTTTCGGAATTAATTGGCGATGAAGTTTAGCCACTCAGAGGCAGATCTTTTATACTTGAACTTTGGAATTTCTTGTTTTTTAACCTTAAACCTCAAGTGGCTCACTACTGATACAAAAAGTATATTAAAAAGGTTTCCACTTATCAGGAAAAAAAGGAAAGTTGCATAAAATTGATAAAAAATAATTATTGTGAGCCATAAACATAAAATAATGCTGCTATGTCATGGGAAAAAAGTATTTGATGTTAATTTAAACTTTTAACTAACTGAACAATTCGCCAAAATCATTGATACACAAATTCAATTTATAAAAAAATGTTCTATTCTACTAAAATTTTTCTTGTCGCCACCGTGGAGCCGTGGTAAGGCGCGGGACTCGTACGCCCTAAAGAGGCTATAAGGAAAGAGATGACAGTGGGCCTAGTTTCGTCCCGAGGCGGTAAAAGAATTGCCTTTCGAGAAAGAGGGACTCGCTCTTCCGGGGTTCTCGGCAAGTCTCTGCTATTAAGCTAATTATCCCCTCTAGAAAAAGAAGGTTGCTGGATGACCACAAACAGGAGCCAGGACTCTGCGTTTAAAGTTTAATCTCCGTTTCAGATAATTTTTTTACTTGATTATTTTTGTTCTGACATGCTCGCTAACTATGCGTGCTATGAAATTATTTCTATCCTATAAAATGTATATTGCTAGTGAAAAATGAAATAACGTTTCTTCTTTGCACTAAATATATAGATATAATAAACATTTTGATAGACAGCTATATTTATAGTCCCCAATTAAGTTCTTTGATTTATATACTTATAGTTATTTTTTTAAATGTATAAATATTTTTCTTATATATATATATGTGTCGATTTGTCCTGTGTTAAGTCTACTAGAAGTTCCCCAACAAGCCCTGAGGAGATTAAAAGTCGGCGTTCCTTTACCCCGGCATATGTCAGGTCCCTCCTTATAGCGTCTCTGCTCTAGTACGCCCCAGTTCATAGGATCGATCCTGTCAGTGTCGGTGTATTTTCAAGATGCAGAAAATCATTTGCGCCCATATCGTATGATTATGTGGCATGTGAAAGATCCCTTGAGTAGACATTTGGCATGGACACTCTCGGCTAAATTAAATTCCTAGTGCACTTTCGCATCAACAGAGTCCGGGTGCTCACACTTTCAGGTGAAGAAACTGGACGTTAAAGTTCTCCGGCAGCAATGATACTACACTCATTGTGGTGCCGCTGAAAAAGTTGTTATCAATCTCTGGGAACGCTCTAGAGCTGCAATGGTTAAGAACGAATATATACGCAGCTCATTAAAAAAACTTTAAAAAAACTAAAATTCTCAAGTTTTGCTTAGACAACTCGCAGAAAATTGAAAAATATTAAGAAACAATAGGAGTTGCTGCGAGAACTATGCTTCTTTAATAGTTAATATGGTAAGTCCCTTAACATGGTAATATCGCTTACCGTTGTCCCGCAGTGGACCAGTCGGTAGAAGCTCGGTTCCCGCAGAACACCGAAAGTGAAGCAACATCGGCTTAGGTCAGTGTTTGGGAGGGTGACAGCCTCACACGGCTAGTTCCTGTAGGGCCGTGTATGCTAAAGGGAGCTGGTGGACGTTAAATAAGTCGTGGCTCCAATGTCCTCCGAGTGAAACGATACCTCTGGGGGTGCCAATCCCAGGTGACGGTCTCTCATCTGGGAGCTGGTTCAAAAAATTAAGAGATCTTTCAAAGGGGCGGAAATCGGACTCCTGCCTATAAGAGCCCCGTTAGACTCATTAGCAGCGTACCCATTCTTCCTCGCCACGCGCGAGGACACGACAACGACAACAACATCGCTTACCGTTAATTTGACGGGATAAGACCCAGACATTATCCATGAGGTTCAAGTCTGGGCTCAAAGCTGTTCAATTCAAAACTGGGGTATTTTGATCTGAAAATCTTTATTTGATAGACCTGGAAGCGGGTATGCAGGCACTGTTGTGCCGAAATTGTGTGCTGCCCATTCGGACCTACCAAAAAGCTTTCCAAATGAAAGTAAATGTTGTATAAGTGTTTCTTGATACTTTGTTGAGTTTTGCTTTCACTGTTAAAAACTTCCGTAAGAAAATAGTAAAATAACCATTTATTTGATTGTTATTTTACCATATTTAATTACAACAGTTGAATAACCGTTAAAAAGTTGGTACTCAAACCGCTGATTGCGAAAAAAATCGTTTATTCTCTGTTTATCCTAAAGAACGTTTAACTAACCGTAATTTTCAAGCGCTCAATAAGAATCGGGCGTCCATCTTGGTTGCGAAACTTTACCGGTCGTACGTTGTTTTAAAATATGAATAAAGATTTACCAGTTCAAATTTGCATGTGTATATAAAAAAAGAAGAAAGAAAAAAATGGCTTAAGCATTGGTTACTAAATAGAAACACACCCGTAAATCAAAAATGGGAGACATGGGATTCCCGGGAACTGTTTGCGAATGAACGACCACATAATTTGAAATGCTTGTTTGTATCTTAATTTTTGCAGCAAATAAAATGATTTTCGTCAATATACAGTAAATTTGAGACTAAAAATGACTTTGGGGATCCAATCAAAAACTGAAATCTCAATTTTAAGGCAGTTTGCCTGTTGGAAAAGAAGATTTATTGATAAATCAACGACCGCTTCACGTGGTGTAGATGGCCAAATGGCTAGCGCGCAAGGTTGGTATGCCATTACAATCGGGTTCGATTCCCGCAAGCTTCGTTTACGGTTTCTACGTCTCGAAATGGTTCAAAAACGAAAAAAATTTTGTTTTGAAACCATTTTTAAATGGTTATAAAACCATAAACTTTTGTATTTATGGCTTTTTAACCAAGCTGATTGGAAATGTTTAGGTCCCTTAAAGATAGAAAAAAGTTCCAACCGTAAATTTAACGGTGAATTAGATGGACAGACTGCTGCCGGTCATTTAACCGTAATTTCATGATGAAATTTCTAACAGTGTTCTTTTAGAACGTCAATGGTTGTCAGACTATTAAAACCAAATACCCTCTAAACAATTGCAGATTTCTCACCATGTTGTCTTTTGAAAGGGACCCTTTGAAAGGTTGTCCTTGTCCTTTGAAAATACTTCATAGATGCCATGATTCAATTTCATGAACAGTCTTCACTTCCAATTTTAGTTTTAAAATGCGTTAAATCTCACAATTTCGCAAACTCCAAAGATTTGGACGTTTTGATTGACGAGCTTAAATATCTCTTTGATTTCCTAACACTCAGGATAGACGTTATTGCAACGTCATCATCATCATTATTCGTTAATAAAAATTTGTTTTAAGTGCTCAAAGTTTTAAAACTGTTTTTATTAAATGTTTAAAATATGTGAAATTTGACGCACTTTTTGTGTTGCACACAATAAAATGCGTTTGTTTTATTTCATTTTGACTACATTTTTTTCATTATTAAGAGCTAAATTTTATGTCACGTTTTTCCCTTTAATTTTATGAGCATCCTTATTTTCCGCATAAATTTTTGAGACAGACTGCAGCAACTTGTTGAAGAAATAACGCGGGACACTTGAGTCTTGAACAGTTCTTATAAGAATTGGTTAAGACTCAATGAGGGAATGTATTCCAAGAAGTAGGCCAGCGAAGGCACACCAACGAACATTTTTGAATTTTCGATTAACAGCTTGTCTTTTTGTTCTCAAAATATATTCATATACTTGTATGAGCATTACAAACACATTTGTAAAAATTTGTATCTGTTCTGAAAATACCCTTTTGGCTAGTAATTTTTGCATTAGGGACAAAATTATTTCCTGCTAGAGTTATTTATGATCTTTGTAAACTTCTTATTGGACTACATTCGCATTAAATATACAATTATTTTAAAATTCATTCATATAGGACAGTTCGCAGTAATAGCATTAAACAAGAATAAAGATCTGGTCAGTTGTTTTGAAACTCCCATATTTTCATTAATATTTTAAAATAACTTCTCGGTATGCAAAGTATGTTAGCCACGCCGGGCAGAAACTTTCTAATGAGCCGTCTCCTTCGAACTTTTGCACGAAAAACGATCATTTTTTGTCTTTCGGATTTCCACCGCAATATCACCCAGAAAACGTCGTCTGTCCAGAGAAATTATTCTCGCGTGATACGTCCCTCCTCGACGGGTGAAAGCTCCAAAAGATTGATATTTAATTATAAGATTCAAACCGAAGCTACAAAAAAAAAAAAAAAAAAGAAAGAAAAAAGAGCGTTTTTTTTAAGGCCGAAGTAAATGTCCGGTGAGCGCGAAATCCTCGCCTCGCATCGAGACCTACTTAAAGAGCGCATTTGTCCGATCGATTTTTCCACTTCCTTAGCATCTCCCCTGAATCGTAATGACCGGAGTTCCTCGAAGTCTCCACTCTTGGTTTTCTCAACTAGGTCAACGCCTGGTCACTTAATGACTGTCTAGCGTGTATTCTCTCATCTGCATTACCTAGATTTCGAATTAGCTCCCCAAGCCCCAACTCTCATAGTTTTTCTTTACTAGACTGGTGACCCTATGCTATATTCATGGGCACAACAGAGAGATTTACCTATCGTATATTGAGTGATTTTGATAATCGAATAATCAGAAATTGGGTGAATCCCTCGCCTGAGTGTTTCATAAACGAGTAATCAATAATCGAATCAACAACTTGAGTGATTTCGGAACCGAATAAACTTTTCGAGAGCTTTTCAGCATCGAATGAACTTCTCGAGTAACTTCATGCAAATCTTTCGATTATATCCGTCACTACTCTCATACCGGTGAAAACTTTAAGGGTCGTTCATTCGTCTAGTGAGAGATTTTAATTTGCGATTTTTGACAAAAACTTTAAAGTGCTCGATTTATGGAAAGGTGCAAGAAATTTCATTGCACTTTATTTTATTTTTTTTTTAATTTGAAAGATAATTATCTTCCGTTAAAAATGAGATACTATTTTTTAAAATATCTCTTCAACTTTTCTTGCTGCAGCCTTCTGATTTTTTTTCAAACCTTTTTTCATTTTCTTTTTTTTCTAAAAAAACCCAATTCTAAAAATTTTGATTTTCGTACTGTTGGCCAATACCATTGAGTACTAAATTCCCTGAAAAGGAGAGTTACATATGGGGTAAGCCCCCTTATATTTGGGGCTTACCCATAACATAATAGGGTTCCATTTGGAGTAAACCCAAAATGTTAAAGAAGACATTAAACAGCTAATTGGATTTGGTTAAAGAAAACACTGAACTATTGAGAAATGGGTTGAAATTCATAAATTGTGCATTTCCCTTTCGTGGAATTTTATTTGGAAAAAAAATTGTTGTCTGTATCAACATTTGAGTGTGGGAAACTAGCTGAGCTGTAAAATAATTAATGGGGGATAAACAGACAAAAATAATTTCGATGCTCATCTCAGCAAAAGCTTTATCAGCAGCAAGTTTTCTATATTTAGATTTGTTCACAACAAGCTCAAAAATCAACTCGGAGTTCAAGAGTCAAGTAAACTTGTTTTCTTATTCAAATCGCTTAATGAAAAAAAATATTTATCTGTATATGTTATTTTAAAGTAAATGTAATTTAGAATCTATTTGTGCTTGTGTATAAATGATATGCAGAAATTATTTTAATGGGTGGTATACACATATTTATGTTATTTGCTTACAACTTTGTGTATGTACAGTATTATTTTTCCAATAATTACCTTGTTTAACAACACATACGCAATAGATTAAAAGTATATTATGTTTACTTTCTAAATGTGCAACATGTGTATCCATTTTTTAATGTAACACTATTACTTCCACAATATATATATATATATATATATATATATATATGTATTGCATTTTTCTCAGAATGTCAATCTCAAGTTATGCTTATTGGTTTAAAAACAATCTGATTTAAATTTTAAAAAAATCCGATTAAAATGGAAAAAATCAATTTAATCCGATTTTTTTAAATATCATCATGTTTTTTGTCACATCCGGACATTTATTAAAAATTAAATGCCGTGTCAAAGAAAATTAAATTTTGATTTCGTGAGACGAATATGACTATGTTATAAGCGAAATTGCTAAAAAATATGACAAAATCTTACGTAGTTTCTAAGACTCGTTAAACTCAAAAGCGGGAGCTCTCCTTTTCAGGGAATGTAGTTCTCAATCGTATTGACCAACAGTAAAAAAATATTAAGATTGGCTTTTTCGGGAAAAAAATTTTAAAAAAGGAAAGTGGCCCAGACATAAAATGGTGGTCGAGTTCACAGACTGACCACTGGACATGACTGTCTTTTAAAACATTTGTCACGCTTCCAAATTGTCCCTAGTGCTATCTGCAGGCTCTGTAGTCTGGGACGGGACATGGATGATAGCCATCTTCTCCACTGCAGTGCTTTGTCAAAGAGTTCCCTCGTGGACCGATACTGGGAGGCCAGGGTCCTTTTAGATACATAGACTCTTTGTTGCAGCTGTTTTATTTTGTGCTTTTATTGTGATTTTACTTTCATACATTTCTGCTGTAATGGTATTTTATCTGCCATTGATAATAAAAAAAAATATGTGTGTATACTTCTTCTAAGAGTCATGCCTAGAAAAAAATAAAGGAACTTCATGCACTAGTAAAACTGAAAAATTTTCATGTTAAGAAAGCGCAAATGACCATTAAAATGCAGACATATGTTTCAGGATTTCTTGGAATCCCTTTTTCAATGCAGTAGTGGAGCTTCTAGGTGCAAAACCATCTTGGATGTTTTTGCATTTAGAAGCTCCACTACTGCATTGAAACGTGCTACTGCTTTCTAAACGTGAAAAATTTTCAGTCATGTCTAGCTCAGCGGGTGCCGGGTGAGACTCGAATTTGAGATTTTTGTAAATAAATTCGCTACATGAAAATATTTAAAATTTATCAATATGTTTTATGGTAACTATAATGTATTATTATTAACCTTGAAAGATTATTACATCCTCATTTTTGCAGAATTGCTCCACAGTTACCCCATTCTATGTGCATGATTACTCGACTGTCGGTAGCTATACGAGGGGGGCTATCGGGAAGCTATACGAGGACCATAGCTTCCCAGATTATGACCAACTTTGAGAAAACGAATTTCAGTGAAATAAAAATAATGCTCATGAACTTTCCATGAACGCAAGAATTTGCTTTTACAACGCAGCTTCCAATGATTTTAACCACACTGCACTTTTGGCACAGCCTATTCAATCCCATCATTCCAAAGTTTTCCAGAAGGGTGCTAATAGTATATAGTCAATACATATAATGTAAAAAAAGAATAAAATACATACATTGTCAATACGTTATGTTTGTATCTAAGCAAATTATATTTTTGAAAGCAGTTGCCCTTTCTGACTCTCCTAAATGACGCGCCTGACCTTATAGTTGACATTAAAATGTGTGCATGAGCCGTTTTCAGAAAATCAGTGGAACACTCATTTTGAAATTCAGGGTTTAAAAACTTAACAAAATCGGCTATTTTTTAATATACATAATTAACTAAAGAATAGTATTTTATTTGTATCATTTTTTAAAGCCTAATTTGCCTTAAAAAAACTTGTGAACACAAAAAGTTGCATTTTTTGTTATTTTTTCTCCTATGAAAAATGATGTTATTTCAACTTCACTTTTCACTGCTGCACTCTCAGAAACGCATGCTCAAATCTCACGAAACTTTAGTCGTATTTGACGAAATGGCTTCGTGAAAAGTGCTCCGAGTATACCTTTCGTCACATTGGCGAAATTTGTGTAGTAACTTTTTAAAGTCGCGCGAGGAAAGAATCGTTGTAAATGACGAAATTTTCTTGAAGAATCCTCAAAAGTGAGAGCTCTATTTCTGAGAGGGTCCCTGAATGATTTGAAATGGAATCGCTTTCCTTTTCATGTTGTGATTTTTTTTTTAAATTTTCTTTTTTTATTGCACCTTAGTTCAATAAATTCCTAATTCTATTGTAAACGAGAAATAAAAGCAAAGTAGTCAGAAATAATTTTATGATAATGCCACAGCTTAATGCTTATTAATGCTATTAGTCAAAGTTTTGCACGGATAAGTTAAATGGAACGCTATGAAACTGAAAGACTTTTCCCCATGGCGCCCGTAACTCGTAATGCAGTCATAAAAGTGTGGGTGCCGCAGCTAAATGAGATCGTTCGGCCTTGTGCCAAATGATGAGGCTATTCATCATGAAACGGCCTTCTGTCTGAAAAGCGTTCCTCTCTCTAAAAGGATGCGACCTCGGTACGGAAAAATTTGACGGACATCAAAATGCGACGTTTCGAGAAGGAGAAAAAATCGAATCGATGAACTTTCACGGTTTTTTTATCTATTTCTTGGAGCGCCGTGTATTTTTATGAATGCGCATGTATTTTCATACTTTTTTATTTTAATATTAGGATGGTGATTCTCTTTTTCTTTCTTTTTTTTTTTTTTTGTCGCGGCACACTTCTAACGATTTCAAAATTTGGCGGTGCGCAAAGAAAAAGATAAGTTTTATAGTTGTTTACTTACCTATAATACATTGTGTAAAATAGTTTATGATAATAATTTTACATGTAAAATAAAATGATATAATATGTTCGACAAAAGCAACAGTACGTTTATTAAGGGATTAAGTACAAGGTAATAATAAGAATTCTCTTAATGGGAACACATGAAATTTCTTCATGTGGGGCAAATATTTCACTTTATGAAAGGTCAGAGTTATGGAAGATAAAAACAGTTAAAACTATGTTATTAAACTGTAAAAAAAACAGTTTTCTTTTACAGTGTACTTTTCTTTAACTTAAACAAACTTTACTCGTAATAAAAAAAAGCATTATAATTTTAACTATGTACATTTCTAAAATATGGCGGCATACTTTAAGTATGCCGCCATATTTTAGAAAACTCTCAAAGAATATAACTCTCAAAGAATTTAACGGCACACAAAAGTGGGGGGGGGGGCGCCCCTCCCCCCGAAAGATTCAAATTGACGGGCCTGAGCGAAGTCCAGTATCAGATATAAACTAAAAGAGTGATGAGGTTATAAATCAGTGGTTGAAAAACTGTCAATCGCAATCTACTAATAGCTCGCGGGGTAATTTTTGGTAGCTCGCGGTCGCGCTCAGGTGGATAGTCTGCAGATTATTATACGGCATTGTTAGTTGATTTTTAAAATTTCGCCAATATTCGTATTAAATAGCGCATGGCTCAGAAACAGTCATTAAATTTTAGGGAAAGCCATTATTTTAGTATAAAGATTTTTTATGAATTTCAACCAATATAAATTCTGTACATATGTTTTCTTGACAATACGATTGTCTTAGTGCAAAGATTGCTTGCTTCAGTGATTTGCGGCTATGAAACATTTTAAGTCATTGGCGTTACCGCACGATTTTCCCACTTTTTAAAAATCTTAATAAATAAAATCAGTAAAAACATATTTTATAGCATTCTTTGATTTTAACCTCTTATTATTTTGGATGCACACTTATTACTAATTAAAAACCTGCATTTTGAGATGCATGTGTTAATTTCTGAAATAGAAATTTTGTTTAAAATCCAAGCGAAAAAATTAAATAATTTTATTTTCCTAGAGTATTTTGATAAATTTTATTGAAATTATTTATGTTAGTACTAAAAGACTTCCTAGCACTTAATGCTTAATTTTTTGCTACAATTGTATTATCACATTTTTGCAATTGCAAACGACACTAAACTCTGTACATATGTTTTCTTTACAATGTGACTACCTTTGCAGTGTAAAACTTGCTGCTGCTTAGTATCTTAATAACAACTGAGAGTTGATTAATAACTGATAATTAAATTTTTCAGTCTTTGTCCTAGGGGGGAGGTGATATAGGTGAAGGGGGGGAGTATCTCATAGAAGAATTTGAAAACTGTACAGTTCTCAGTGTCCTCAAACGTTTGGCGAACACTGTTATAAATGATGCGTGTGTTTGGAAACAATGAAGCATTGCAGCATCAACATACAACAGAAAATCCGTGTTGCTACGCTTGACATTCACTTATAAATGATGAATTTTATGGTTAAACCTCTACCAAGCATCGTGAAGTGTTCTAAAACGACTTGGAAGTTCTTTAAATTTAAAAAGAAAAATCTCTCATTCAAATGAGCAAAAATCTATAAAGTCATGCAACTTAGTTCTGTGTCATGAGCTTTGTTTTGGATTTTAAGATATATATTTTACTAATTGATGTTTGAAAATTGATTTTTTTTTTCCACTTTGATTTCAGGTTACATTTTTGGTTACGTTCAACACAACCAAACTAAAGCTGCAAATTTTGAAGAACGAAAACCAGTTAAATTTTTTGTTGATATGGGTAAAAATATACAATTCATATTTTCACAGCTGTAACAAAGAGTTATGGCACGAAACTACTCTTCAGACTTTTATAGAATTTTTTTTCAAATTTAATTTCTTTTCTGTTAAAAAAGTGTAAAATATAGCAGAGCCTCTCTTAAGCGGTTCCGGATTAACCGGCCTTCGCTTTATCCGGTCCATATTTTCAAAATACAAAAAACAAAAATAGCTTTTAGAGGGCTAGTTTTATGGAAGAAACAGGTGTCGCGGTACTCGAGTGAATTTTTTCACTCATGTGGACGAAGCAAGAGCACTTGAAGAGGCATTGAGATACGTCGAGCAGCAGCCATCAGCTGCTACCATGGATATGATATTCCTAAAAAAAATGCGGTACAATGCGAGGAAGTGCCGTTCTTCTCGTCTGCAGCAAAAACGGGTGACAGACTTCTTTACTAGCGCTTAATATCTAGTATGTAACTCTCAAAGTAACTGTACTAAAACACAATAAATCATCAAACCTCCACTATCATTTGACTTGCATAATATAACACCGATTTTTTGCTATCCCCCGCTTTAACCGTATTTTTACTTAACCGGCGGCTTACCATCGGTCCCAATTAAGCCGGTTAACAGAGGTTCTACTGTATTCAGAAAACGTTACTTACTTTCTCACACTTCCTGCTTTTTTTTTTATTTATTTATTTTTAATGTATGAAGGATGTTATTATTATCTTTTTTTTTTCTTTTTGAAAAGATGGCAACATTGATTCATAATGAATCCTGAGTAAAAGCGAATACATTTTAATACGAGAAGGCGAAAAATATTGTCTGCCATAGGCAGTAATTATTTTGCATGCAATTTCTGCCATAAATCATGAAAGTAATGGATCAAATAACGAAATTTCCTTTTTCGTTCCCCGAAAGCAGACCACCCTCCTCGCACTGCACGAGAAGAGAAATGAAATCCCGATCGCGTGCGGCTGGTCATTGTTCCAGGTTACGGAAATACCCGAGCTCCGGCGGAAAATGATTAGTTTCTCGCAAGAAAATACATTTTCGGAAGTGACTCGACGTCTGCGGGCAGTTTAATATTTCAAGCGATTTACCGGAATCTCTTGGTCCGCATTGAATAGAAAGTCCTTTTCAAAAGTTTCATTTTTCGTGACTGGAAAGGGAGTCCTTCGGTGCAATGCACTACCATGAATTCATTAAAAGGCTGCGCGAAATGAGTCAGCTCGCAATCCAAACTTCTCGAGAAAGAGAGCAAAGTTCGAAGAAAGCCATTGCCCCTCTTCACAGTACGATAAAGAAATTTTCAACAAATTATCCTCGTTCGAAGTTATTCAGGTTGAGTGAGAAGTTTCGCTCTCGAAAAAATTACTTGCAAAGGCCAAATTATATACAAGGTGTACATAAAGTCTCGAAACCTTTTTTGCTTTAACGGGCTTTATTCTGAAATGTAAGTTATGTACATGAAAAGACAACATAATAGAACCCTAATTTAGTACAACTCAATGTACAACCTTCCCTGAGTGCCTTGGTACAATTGCCACTGCTCGATACACTCCAGAACACTTTATGTAAGGTTGCTGCTGTAATTTTAGCTGCAGCAGCCATAACTTACTGTTTTAATTGTTCAATGCTGCCACAATCTTTAATCGGTACACTCTATATTTGACAAAACCCCATATGAAAAAGTCTAGGACAGCTTAGTCTGGTGATTGAGGAACAGAAAGCCGCTGAGAGCCATAACCAATCCACCTATCAAGAAAAGTATCATTAAGATAATTACGCACAATAGTGGATATTTTTTCCTCTGTTGAAAACAGCATTCGTTCAGATCGCCTGCAAAACAGTTAAAACATATTTCTCAAAAATGTATAGAAACTTTAAAAACACCTATCGTTCACCAGCGATGTAATAGTAACACGCATTTTTTTTTTTAACTTAATAGGGTCAGGTGGGGTAAGTAAAGTGGTCAGACAGCAAATAGAAAGCTATACCTTCGAAATAAATAATGGGATTGATGTTTTTTTTAATTTTAGCTTTCAGAATTAAGAATTAAATTTTACATTGAAAATTGTATTAAGGGCAGCACTTCAGTTGAAGAAAACAGTCAATTTGTGTGCTTATACAACATTTTGAAATTGGAACACCTATTTTAACTTCTCTCAGAGATTTAGTTTAAAAGAATTTCAAATCGACGTTGCAGGAGGTTTAACACAGGTCTCAAGAACACTTTCTCACTAACGGTTAAGCTATATTTATTTTATGCATTACTTTACAGTAATTTAAGTAAGATGGGGTAAAGTGGTCATAATGTTAGGTTTTAATATTCAACTATTCATCCCTGTTTAAAAATTACGTAGCGTTAATTTATGAGGTACACTAGGGCTTAATTTGCATAGGAAAACACAAGGGAAGTCAGATCTTGTGTTTCTTTTCAATTTTATGTGAATTTTTGCCCATTGGAGGGAATTCAGACTGTTTATCTACGGAAATAAGTTTTGAAGACTATAGGGCTTCACACTTCGTTTGTTAGAAACTAAGCCCTAATGTTAGTTAAATATTAATTTCACTAATACTCTATTATTTTAAAAAATAAACATCATTTAACACAACTGAGCTTAAATGCAATACAGATTGAAATTACTATAAGATGGTTTCCTTACAATGTTTTGTATAGACGAGTTCTTAGGAACACTTTTTCCGCAACGCAACTTTCAAGTTATATCAGTAGAACAACTCATTTCTAAACAAACTTATACTTCACAGAGTAAACATTTACAGTTTATAGTATAAAAATGAGAATGTTCGGAGCTATCAGTACTTTGAACAAGAGTAATACATGAAAGAGAGGCAATCAAAAATAGCTAGGTTAAAAAAATGTACTTTACTCCCATTTTTATTTTTAATTAAGTACCATTATCTAAGAACTCTATAATTAATAACATGCTCTTCCTTTGTAATTTTAAAAATTTAATCATTCACTAAAAGTTATGTTTAATTTTTTCAAGGAAAATTTCGAATTTCATAGTTATGTGTTATTATATTAAATTAAAGGACAGACTTACAACCTGATATTCAGGGAAGTAAACTTAGAATACCTATTATGTATCCTAAAGTGTTATTATACATATCTCTGTGTTAAAAACATCTATGCAGCAGCTGAAGAGACTGAAATACTTTACGAAACATTGCGTGAGATGGGAGCCAACTTTTGACTATAGAAGACATTAATAAATTCAATTTTATTAAATAAAGTTGTTTTCTTTCGAAGATGACCCCTGTTGAGCATTTTTAAGCACTATGATTATTTATACCTTTATTCATTCGTTGTTCAACTATGACCACTTACCTCTAGTTTACCCCACCCCGTGGGGCAAAGTGATCATAATGACAGCCCAGAAAAAGAAGTCATAAAACTGTTTTACCAAATTTATTTCTTCCCAAAGTTTCGTGCAATGTGTTCTTAGTGTAGTGTAAAATATCAACCAAAGAACCTGAAGTTTTGGTACAAGTTCTTATATTTATTATCCACTTAAGTTGAAAAACGTTGATTTTATGACCGATTCACCCCACCTGACCCTCATAATTGATTCAACATCTGAATTTAATACTCCTTCTCGCCACAATACTAGAGCAAAGTGAGTTTATACAACTAGTGCGCACTGCAAAAAAATTTTGCTCGAAAATACATGAGAATCTCCTGAAAATCCTTTATCCGGAGTCTACAATTTCTTTAAAAAAAGAGCTTCCAGAAAATAAAAAACGGAGAGCATTCTGTAAATTGATTGCAACAGATTATGTGCCGCTAACTCTGGTAGGCAAAGTCGAAGGTGAGTTCAGTTGAGCCACGCTGCTCGGCGTCTGATGTGGCCGCCGAGGGGTAGCACTAGCAGCCTCAGCTGTAACTAAGCATCTGCTTGTTACAGCTGAGATTAAATTTCACGCCAACAATATATAATGCCTTTTTGACAATTTTTAAACTGGTAATAACAGATCTCAAGCGTTTTTTATTCATTTGTTCACAAATTTTAAACTGGTAATCACAGTTCAGTTTTACGTAATTTCATAAATCTTACACTGTAGCTTTACAGAGTGCGGTTTTCCGCACTCTGTATTAACAAGAATATTGCTATTGTAATAGAAATTCTTCTCTTTAAAAGAATGTTATAGAGAAACTGGTATCAAGAAACTTCATCATTTGATTTAAAGCAAGTTCTTCCTAAATTTAAGGAAACATTCAGTTTATCTTCTGTGCTCTTACAGAATTTTTTTACAGTACGTGAGAGAGCATAAACGTTACGGTATGATCAATAGTGACATATCTTTAAAATTTCCTAATTCAGTGAGAAAATTTGCAAACTCTAATGATACACTATCAATTTAGACTACAAAGCCAACCAAACCAGTACTCATAACACATCATAAAAGGGTTGAATGTATTGCAGTATTTGAATGTAACTCAATTAAAATCAGTAACTTTAAGACTTTGGTTTTCCACAAGACTGGTTTTTTTTATTTTTCTTATGAGGTGTGCTATGTGTGTTCTCCGAGATGTTCCATGAGGATGAGAGATGCACTAAATAACCGAAGAAAATACTCCTTTCCGGCCGTTGAGTTTAACTGACCTGCATGTGTCGTGTCTGTAGAAAAAGTCATTTTGTTGCTGTAACAAATCATCACTTTCCAGTAGTGTCATTGACTTGGTCAATTTTTTCCTGGAAAGAACTTGCCTTGGACGGCTCTTGGTCAGTTAAACTCAATTTCCTAAAATTTTGACTTGGTCAGTTGCTTTTGCATACCGACGATATATTGATTTAATCACATGATGTGATTCTATATATCTGTACTTCAGAGCCATAGTACCTTAAGTGAATTATCCGAGTTTTTACGATGACGTTAAAAAATAAACATTTTTAGAACTATAAGACTAGACTTTTCCGAGCGAACCTTAGAATAAAGATATCCGATGGGAATTTTAAAAGTTCGGTTTCCTCGTGCAGCTATTGGCTTTGTCGTCGGTACTCTCAAAAAATGGGCTTAACACACTATGACTCTCAGGTATAGATATTAGTCAAACCCCTTTATAACGAGCCCGCAATAGATCGGCTCCGGAGATCGCTATGACCGAGGGTTCGCTACATCCGATTTGGCAAAAAAAGTGTTAACTGACTAAGATACTTCTTTATAATAAACATATTTCTAACAATAATCAGGGTAGAAGAATAAAATATTAACTTTAATAGTAAACAATTTTTTAATAGTAAACAAATTTTTAAAATGTATCTTATTATTTATCCACAGTATGAATAAAAGATGCTATTATTCTCTGTAAACTTTTGGATTTTATATACACCATTGTAAAGAGTGTTTGACGAGACTCGAACACAAACGGCAAGGAATGTTGCTGAGACAAATCATATTAAAGACTTAAAATTTTGGATCGCTATAGCCGATTTTCTAACGTTTGGTGATCGTTATAAACGTTTGAAAATGCATTAATGACATAGGGTTTCAGTTGGGACCATTTGGAATGTTCGTTACAACCGGGGTATCGTTATATCCCGGGTTCGCTACATCAAGGTTCGACTGTATTTCGTTGTATATTATAAATACTTAAAATGCTGAAAATTGCTTTTGACAACTTCCATCTTCATGTTAAAAAACAAAAATGTTGGGAGAAAAATTTCAAGTATACATTGTGATCTTTATTTCGTAGCTAATTATTTCATAACAATACCAATATAATGTATAGGGTAGGATGGGGTAAAATGTGTCATGGGGGTAAAATGGGTCACTTGAGAAAAAACTCAAAATAATAGAACTTGAAATTGAAATTTTTAAACCAATATTTTTTGTGTTATATTTCAATGTGTTGGCAACATTTTTCATTCTAAAAAAAAGTTAGGTTCTTAAATATGGCAACACAAAAAATATTTTTGTAATTTTTGGATGATAGTGTGCTAAACACATGGTTTACCAACTTCTGTAAATCTCTATATTTTATCAAATAACAACCCAAATTTAAAGGATTTCCGCACAAAGAAACTTTGGAGAACAATTACAGACGAGCATGTAAAAAAAAATAAATATTGAATTTTTTACACCAGTTTTTCTTGGATGGGGTAAAATGGGTCATGGTTAGGCTTAGCTAGTTCTATTCTATTATCGTTTTAAAATTTACTCTGCTGCACCTCACTGCAGAAAATTCTTAAATTTAAACAGTGTACGTTGTTTATTTTATTGAAATGAAATTTAAAAAAAAATTTTGAATTGTTTTCCCTAAAAAAGATCATGTTGATGTGGTAGAGAGAAGTGATGTTGTTGAAGTGTTATGTGAACCAATCTAGAACAATATTACTTTAAAATTTCAATGTAATTATAATTCAAAATGATGCTAAATATATTACTTAATTTTTTTTTCAATTTCAAAGTAATAAAACCTGTTTTCAGCATTATTTTTCATTATGACCCATTTTACCCCACGTTGGAGTAAATCAGGTCACAACTTTATAAGCTCAATTAAACTATTTCATAATTAAAAAATAAATATTAAAATGGCAAAAAATTGATCTAAAGGAGTTCAATGTTAAGATGCAATTGAAAAGAAATAGGAAATGTTTCTGGTTTTGTTGCTATGAAACTTTAAATATGAAAATAGCTAAAATTGACCCCTTTTACCCCACCTGACCCTACTTATTTACATACCTCAGCAGGTTATTTTCGCAATCGGCAAAGAAAAAGTTTAACAAACATTTTTTAATTTCAACCTACACTTTATTTAATTTGATTCACCAGCGAGTTGCTCAAACTGACCCGGTTAATTGTATAGGTATGTAGCCAAAATATGGAATGCTCCAAAAGAAAACATATTAAACATTTACAAAAGATATTCAAGCAACTTTCTGTTTTGATTTCTCTGTGTATAAGAATCAAAGACTAAGGCATAATTGAGCTCCTACGGTGCCACTGAACCCCCCCCCCCCCCCCCACACACACACATCCAAAGATTTTTTTTTCCCGTTTCTTTTCCCGACAGCTCAATTTAATACATCTAAGTTCAATTCAGGAACTTGGTTGCCCAGAAAAAACTGTTAGTAACATTTTCTTTACTTTCAGCATCAAATTACATACGTTCTTGATAATTATTGTTTCTTAGTTTTCCTTTCGATCTCTTTTTATACATTTGTTTATTTATTTTTATATACAGTAGAGCCTCGGTTATCCGAGCCCCGACTAACCGAGTTCCCGGTTAACCAAGGTACATTTGCCTTTGAAAAAAAAATTTTTTTTGGCGGCCGATGCCAGAGTCACTGACTAGCATCAGTCATCCAATTATTTTCTGGTGATATAAAGACCTAGAATAACAGTCAGAGACAATTTCAACAGACCTTTTGCGGCTACAACCATTTCGTAACGCGGCAGCAAAGAAGCGAGCGAGTTCCGTTAAACGGCAAACAATATTAACATATGTTACGGTGAATCTCCGAAATCGGAGAATGTCGACATTCACCATCTATCAGACCGGTGATTGTCGACATTCTAAAATTTCGGACATACGCCGTAGCATATATACTATATAAATAGACTTTTTCAAAAGACAACTTCAACTGGAATATGTACTCTACTGATGTGTACATATAAAATTAGATATCTGTATATATGTAACGTTGTTTTTTCATTTCATAATCTGTACAGTAAATGCCTTTTTTTTTACATGTTTGACGACATTTTCAGTCATTTCAATCCATGTTTCCCTCTCGATTTGGACAGAGTCCGTTCCGTGTTATCCGAGTTTTCGATTATCCGAGGTACCCTCGGCAGTGCCGGATCTAGGGTGGGGCAAGCCGGGGCTCTTGCCCCGGGCGGCACTTCTGGGAAGCGGCAAATTCAATTGTGATGCACAAAAGAGAGAGAGAGAGAAAAGGAAAAAAAAATAAGGAGAAAGAAAGAAAAAATATTTAATTCTGAAAATTTAACTTTTGGAAGAGAATTAAAATCCTAGTTCGGCGCTCCGATTTTATCATTCATCAGCTATTTTTCTAACGATTAAAACCGATTAATAGAACAATTTTTTTGTATAAAATGTTGGAAATTCTAAAACTGAGGTTGGGGGGCGGCAAATTTCGAAATGTCAAAATTAAAAAATTTAATTTTAAAAAGTCAAGGTTTTCCCCCCTTTTGATAGTGAAATACGTATAAATCGTGATCTGCGAAGACAATACCGAATGGTTTTTCTTTTAGAAACTTTCAAAGCCTCCTTTTGAGAAGAGGTGGGAGCGTGGGAGCTTGTAAATGTCGTTTGAGACGGGCGTTAGTAAGAAGGAGGGGGAGGAGAGAGTTTTGCCCTCTGAATTAAAAAAAAAATATGCCAATTTTTTTCTGAATTGCCTGCCTTTTTTTTTCCTAAAATTTTTGAAGTCCCAAAGCGTCTCCTAAGGCCTCAAAATGCACCAGTTTGTATATAGTTTTCAAAAATTTTCCCGGGGGAAAAACACCCGGGCCCCCTTCAACTGTCAAAATTTCATATCTCCAGTTAAGAGGCTCTGACTCTGACCCCTTAATGTTGAGCTAATGAGTGGGAACATTGCCGAAAGTTGGGATTCATCAGTGTCCCCCCCCTCACCCCAAATTGAAAAATCCTCAAAGAAGAAAAGGAAAAAATGACCATTGCCATAAAAAGTTATATGAAATATCAACAGTAATTGGTTGGAGGGGGCGGCATTTTTAAGTTTTGCCCCGTCTCGGAAAAGTCCAAGATCCGGTACTGACCCTTGGTCCACATTACCTCGGATAATCGGGGCTCTTCTGTATTTATTTTTGTTGGTTTTATCTACGGCATCTGAGTTTATTAGTTCGTTTATTTTAAAAAGTTCATTCGACCAAGATTTGTTAAAATTACAGCTTCCACTGTCTTAATATTTGAAATCACTGTTGCAATTGATCTTCGTCTCTAATCTTAATAGAATTAGTTATTAGTAGTTATAAAAGAAGATTTATGATTGCCCAACCAATTTTCAATTTACACATTATCCTCCTTTTGTAAATCTCGCACAGTTCGAACAGTCGCTAATATATTCTCTTCATTCTTTTTAAAATGTCTTCCTTTGTGATTCTCATACTAATTTCTATTCTAAAATTATTAGCTCTATTTCAACACAGATAGCAGGCGGGGGGATTTTATCTATTCTTTTTAGCAGGAATGTTGGTGATTACTTTAGGCAGTTTGTTTCTAAAACAGAGATGGCAGCACAAGTCATCAGTTTTTAGAAGTAAAATATGTTTCGTAGGTTTCGTACATGGTTTCGTATCAGCCATGTACGAAAGTCATGTATAGTAAAAGCAACAGTCACACTCTTGAATTTTTAGGGAAAGCAGCAGGCCCGTCATTTAAGGGGGGATCTGGATTTTGTTTGTTTGATGCAATATGCATCGAGTTAAAGCCCTTTAGCCACCCCCCCCTCCCTGGAAAGCAATAATATTTTTGATAGTTATGGATTCTAAAGTGGACATTCTAAATAACGAAATTTTAAAATTCTTTCGTTATCATTTATGACTTTTGGCAGTTTTCTTTGCTTTTCTACTCTTAAATCTGACTGTTGCTGGAAAAATAATTTAGGAGATAATCCCCGTGTAATGAAATATAAAATGCTGTAGGCCAGAAAGCAATGACCCCTTCCTCGATGTCAAAAGCCTCTCTCTCTCATTTATACTTGTTTCTCGTTTCGTCAGAAAAATGCATCTTTGCACACGTCATTTCTCAAATCATTTCATAAAATTATCTTTTATTTCCATGCTAGTTATACTGCTAGTTCAAAATAAGTATTTTTCACAGTAATAACCTCAAATGGTTCAAATCCTTGACATATAAATAATACCGAAGTCAAATCACCAGACGTTTAAATAAATAAAATATCAAATTTTACCGTCCCCTAATTTTGTCATTTTAGGTGATGGCCCCTATTCGGAACGTTTAAGAAAATTAAACTTTTCACACACACAAAAGGCGGGGGGGGGGGGGGGGGGAAAGGTGCGGCAAATTCAAAACTTTCTGCTGCGAAAAAGGTTGTATTACCTTCTTTTCATCTTTAGTAAGCACCATTTCTTTGCATTTTTTTAATCGTAAAAGTCAATTATAAAACGTTTGCAACCATTGTTCATCAAAAGTTTTGCATTCATAAAACCCCCTCTTTTTTGGGGGGGGGGGGAAGACTTATGGAATATTATGAAATAAATTAAAACCGATAAACTAGTTTTTGGTGTTAAAGTATGGTTGAAAATGCATTATTTAATATACTCGAAATAAGTCATCCCTACTGTCAGATAAAAATCGGGAACATTTTACAGCGTTACTTAAAAATAAATATTTTAAACGGGAGGAAAATGAAATGCAACGAACATATTTAAGATCGAAAATGTGCAATTTTTATATTCATGAATTAAAGGGTCTCTTTTTGTACGATCGCGCTGTTTATTAATTGTGGCCTTCTGAATCTAATATTATTAGAATTTTACTATTAATTCTCTTGTAGCTTTATTACATTCATTACACTAGTCGACAAAAAAAAAACTTTTTTTCCCTAACACAAATGCAATTAGCTATTTTCAACTAATTTTGTAGTGTAGAATTTGAAATAATTGTAAAAAAGTTTAACACGTAGTTTTTTTGTCATGACTATCGTATAATACAAGAAGAAACTCAAAAATGCATTTAAATCAATTTTTATCATGATTAATCTCCTTAATTCATCATGGAATTCTATTTCGATTGAGAAAAGATACATATTTTAGACTAAATAAAACTATCAAACTTTAATAAATGCGATGAAATGTCATTTTTTTTTCTTATGTGACGTTAAGTCTTTTCTTTATAAACCTGCAGTAGACACCCAACACTGCTGGTTCCCAATGACGTTGATATCGGGTATCCATAATCTTAACCTCTTCAGACCCCAGAACTAAGCACAAACAATTTTGACGCAATTCTTTGGTTCTCTGATTTAAAATGATTATAAAACAAAATAACTAAAAAAAAAATATTTTTTAATTTTAAGTAATAATTAGTTTGAATAATAATTAATGCCCAATTTCCATTTTTTAAACGAAGTAAACTATCTGTTGATTAATTTCAAAAACAATTGGGTGCGTTAGCTTTCAAATTGCACAAACAATAGTTAATAAACAGTATTTTAAAATGTACCCAATTGGGTACACTTGGAATGAAGAGGTTAATGTCCTTGTGAAATCTTTTCCCTTGTTCATCGCTATGTTCACCAAGATCTTTTTGGAACAAAATTCAAATGTGAATGTAGAAAGGGAATTTTAAGTGACATCCCACACCCCATGGCTTGGAAGGACTTAAGATCTGAAATTAGGATTTTATAATTTTTAACTTTCTTTTTCGCTAAAAATCCTTTCACAGCCTTCACAAACGACTTCCAAACTGCTAACTCTGTTTGATAAAGCTTCCTTTCGAAATCAGGGTCGCAAATCACTTGTCTAATTCGAGGTCCAATAAAAACATCTTCCTCAAGTTTTGCTTCACTCAATTGTAGAAAACGTTCTTTTAAAAATTTTAATCCTTATCCTTCTTATTTGTCCATGGCCTTCACAAGGTTTCTCATCAGTCCTAATTTAATGTGAAGTGGAGGTAGCAGAATTTTTTCCCTTTCAATAAGAGAGTTGTATTTAACATTTACTAGCTCCAAGGTGAAATGATGTTCTGGGTGGTGATTCCTTTACAAAATGCTGTGCTGTTGCTTGACTATGCCAAATATAAAAAGCAACAATACTCAGTAAATCTCTCCTGAAGACCCATCAATATAGCTACGACCTTTAAGTCTCCAGTTTATACTTAAATGCAATTAGAATAGTCACCATGTTAGCGTACGTTTCTTTCATTGAAGCTAAATGGGCTATTAGTTTGCGAAGCAGATCATTCAGTTCATTTTGACGAATAAAACTGAGTTCGCTGTTTGGGTTTACAAGTACCTTCAACAACATCTGTTTCAGTTGTATCTTCAATGTCACTCACCTCTTTTGAATGTCAATATCTTTTCAATTCAATGGAACAGTTGTGGTACCATTAAGTTCTTGCCGTGAGGAACTGTCTGTGCAGATGGGATATTCGGATACTCAATTTTATGCATTTGCTTTATTGGAATATCCTTCTATGTTTGTAAGACAAAAGTAACAATCATCAATAGCATTTGAAGGTCCTCGCCACACCATTGGGACAGCAAGTGATAAAGAACTTTTTTTGCCTTTCATCCACTGACCAAGAACCACATTACAACTCACGCAACACACGCGAGGAGCCCAATTTTCATCTTGATCACCAACTTGGCACCTGAAGTACAAGAAACAAGCCTTATTCACATTTTTTTATCTTGAGATTAAAAAATAAACCGCCCACAAATGTAACAAAACTTATCTGGCATAGTTTTGCAATGTCTGCGCTCAAAATTTGCCATTTTCAACATGAACTATAATACAAAAACCTACAACTATATTCAACAAGGAAGGATTACATAATGGCATGCCAAAAATAACTAGATACGGCGAGATTGTAGGGTACCAGAAGCGTTGAGTTGCCACATGCGACAAAAAAAATCATGAAAAATAGCGGAAAGCTGAAATTTTTGTTTCACAAAAATGTGACGTGGAACTTTTTTTACTTGCAGGTATTTGAATAACAATATGAATCTATAATAAAAATAGTAATTTGGTTGTTGTTAGCGAACAACTGTAGAGCAGTGTTATTAAGGATAATAAGAGCTCAAATTGTTACGCGATCGACCGTAAGGAAAAATCACTCAATCGACATTGGACGTTTTGTCTCATGCTCCTTATGGTCCAGGCATTAAATACCATATCAAAATGTCACACACTATAAAATTGTATCAAAATTTGTCAATACTTATTTGTTTTTTGTTTAATTAAAGGAGTTGAATTAACACTGGGAAGACGTCTAGGTTATTTGACATTTTGCTCCGCGTTTGTTTTTCACGCAAATTTCTCAACAGAATAATGATCATGCAAAATTCGTTAGAAATAGCAAGTTTTTAATTTGAAAGTGGGTGAAATACGTTATTGAAATTTTCCCCTTGACACTTTGCAGTTGAAATAGCTGTTTAGCACATAAAAGTATGTGCTTAATTTAATTAAACAATGTGTATAGTTTTATATTACAATGCCTTTTTTGCATGAGAGAATCGAATTTATGTCAGATTAGTTATTATTTACGTGATGAAAGACAAAGCTCAATAATCTGTATTGCTCTCTTATCCTTTCTTTTGTGTTATAGCTAGGCATAATATTATATATATAAATATAGATGTGCATGTCTTTTCAAACTTTTTAATATTCTACAAATTTAAACGCAATTTTAAATTTGCAATTTTTCATGAACTTAAACTAAAAAAAAAAAAAAAATACTGAAATTTCTTGGTCCAACTGTATGCCATTTTATACTTTACCATTTACTTATTTTATAAAAATATAACCCCAAACCATAAAGAAAAATAACACTTGTATGTGAATGTAAGACATCAAAAGAATAAAAGTCACCTACAGTAATGCCAATTTTTAGCATTATAAACATTCAATAAAAAAATCTTTAATCTGAAGTTCATAAATTACTTTATTCAATACAAAAATATTTTACAACATACTTCTAACCATAAAGTGTTCAGAAGCCTTTTTATCCTGTAGCAATCAACATATAAACAAACATTCAGGTAAAAATACTTTTAGTTTTTGCTTTTTTTTTTTCATTTATGATTTTATACGCATGAATACTACTTAGCTTTTCAAATTAAATGCAAACAGCTCAGAAGATATAGTATAAAATTTTAAATCAGATAACAGCAGTAAAAAGGAAGAAATTTTTTAAAAATATGTTCAAAACAAAATATTGACAAAACAATTTTGCATGTTATGAATACAAATTATTTAACAATTGACAAGCTTAATTTTTTAAGATGAATATGTAAATTACAAGAAATATTCAAAGCAAACTATGGCAGTGTTTGTTTTCTTCCTAAAATGAACAGTGTACATATACAAACTTTATTTTGCAATTTGTCATACTACAATAATTACAAAATGGGAATATCAAACTTTAAAGGCTAGACATATTGATAACTTAGAAGTTGGTCCCAATCAGTAGAAAGTTGGAAAACTTCCCTTTTTAACCAAGACTCATAATGATATTTAAAATCATCAGTCAATTCTATTTCACGGCCTAAAACACTTAGCACATTATTATCTACAGACTGATAATCTGGATCATTACATAAAGAACCAGAACGGTCATAACGTCTATTGTGAAAATGATTAATATTGGACTGAAGTATAAATTCCTCTTGTTGAAAATCCCAGGGCCTTGCATCCAAATCTGCAACAAACAGATAGAATTATGATGATTAGATATTTTAAACAGCACAATGATCATAGATGATGTACAAAAGTACAAAAAGAAGATAGATTATGGGGGGAAATTAAACATTTCATGTTCTAAATGAACGTGAAGAACGTTATTTAGCAGCAAACCATAATTTTGAGTAGCTTTTTTCAGAAAGCCCAGTACTCAACAACTTGTATGAAAATATTTTGGATAAAATATCACTTTTGAATAAAATACTGTTATCCACATTTTGCTAAAAAATATTTTGTGTGAATAGTTCTACTTTAATTTTTTGCTTCTGTATGATCGATTAAAATGTTGATACCGTTGTGGGGGTTTTAATGTTTTTACATAACAATTTTAAGCAAATAGGGAATGTAAATATTTCAATATTGTTTAGGAAGACTACAGGCAATAGGAAAAAATCATTGCCCAAGACACTACAAAACTACGAAAATTAGGGCTCAGAAATAGTCAATCATGGCTTCTTTCCTAACCATGTACTTCATAATTGCTGCACTTACCAAATTAACAGAATGTAATTAAATAATTTTTTCAAATGATTTTCTAACATGTTTTTAGAGAAATTAAACTTTTCACAAGACATAGACAAAACCACCCAAACACAGAGAGGAGAGAAAGTAGAAAATGCATTTCAAATCATTTTACTTTAACTACATGATTTGGTTATCATCAATGATCATTGTCCTCAAACTTTTGGATCTTACTTTTTATGTTAAGGATATCTTTTATACCATGTTTTCCCTCTATATACTGTGAAAACACAGAAATTGAACACCAAAACATGACTGAAACTGTAATTTCATTGATATTTTTTTTTAAAGGAAGAATTTTACTTTTATGGGTTTTAAGAAACATTATAACAGAAATACAAATGTTTAAGGTGCAATCAATTATGTAAGAATAATATATGTATCCATTCAAATCCATTTAGAAAACTGAATCTTTTTAGAAGAGAGTTTAGAAATACAAATGTTTAAGGTCAAGTAATTACATAAGGATAAAATCTGTTTACATTCAAATCCATTTTAAAAATAAAATCTTTTCAGAAGAAAGTTTCCATTAACATACTAAACATATATCATGACTGCAATTTTTTTTTAAACAGATTATAAGTATTCTTACCATTTCCATATGCCCAATCATCATTCAATCGGTGCCGAACCTTTGTGTAAATTGCAGACATGCTTTTCATATTGCTCTTTCTCCACTGACGACCCAAATATTTTGTTTGCATTTTCAAGAGCTTCAGCACATAGAGCTGCATCATGGCATGCTTGACTTTCAATGCTCGTTTCAGAATTGGAGCAGATTTGAACACAACCAGCATCTAAAAAGTAAAAATTAAAAATAGCTAACATTCACAGAAAGCATTGCTGAAACAAAGAAATTTGAATGTGTTCTTATGACACACTTACATGCCAGATTACAGTTACATGCCAGACTAAATCTATTCATATTTTAAAAATTTACACCCATCAATACTTTAAAATTTAACAGAAAGATGGCTCAAAATTAAAAATATTAAATTTATATGATACTCAACATCTTTAATCAGATTTAAAATGCTTTGAATACATGTTGCTGATCTTTTAAGGTAATGTACTAAATTCAACTCCGTTATACTTTTACTGAAATATTTTAGTAAAGCTTACAACTCAAGATTTTAATTACATCCATAAAAAAATTTCAGTAGGAAATTTTACATCATAAATGACATACTTGATTTTAAAAAAAGTATAAATAAATTACATATCTTATTCTGTTGTAATAAAATTGCTCATTACTCATATAGACTTTTTCTCTTGCATTATAAAAAGACAAGCAAATACATTTTTTTAACTACTTTTTCTTTTTATGAAAGTTTTATCACAGAATAAGAGTTTTTAAAACTTATTTATGACTTCCATAATGCAAAATTGTTACTGCATTACATACACAGACAACTAACTATCTTTATCAAATAGATATTTGAAATATTTTTGTAATGACTATGAAGTGTATAAAAAAAAGCTAAATTTTGATAAATTTAATAAAACATTTGCAGTTGAGGAACAGAAAAACTTTCAAGAGTATTCTAAATTGATAATAATAATAACAGTAGAACATTAAAACAAAAACCCACCCAACTGATGAGTTGTTCATTAAAATTTTGTACCCAAAAGCACATTATGTTGCTGCATAAAGATATTATGCTATCCACAATCCTTCAAATATCAATCAAACAAATGTTTTAAGCTCTTGATTACACATTGTAAAAAAATGTCCATGCATGAAAAATCAATTTTCTCTGTCACTTTTCAATATAAATTGTTTAAAAATTACATAGAACAGCAGTTTCCCCCAGGAATGAAAAAGGGCAGGGACCAACTGTAAAAAAAAAGCACTTTCCCAAACTTAGGGCATTGTTTCTAAAGCAAAAGGTACATACCCTAAAATACTGAAAACTAATTATTTCAGCTTTCTGTTTTTTTTTTAATTTTTTTTTAGATTTATCATCTCTTTGTTTTTTACCAAAAAAGTTTATTTCTGCAATTCATCACATGGCATACCTAACATTCATGGATTAAGGGTGAAATTTAAGCATTTTCCCCATTTGTCGCACTATTCCTCATAGGTTTTGATTTCAAGATCCGATTGCATCTGCTTTTATAAAACTCTGTCCTTTATATTTACTCTAATTTTACTGCTTAGGCATCAAAGATTTCTTGCTTACTATTATTTTCAGCCCATCTTGTTCAGCATTTTTGAATTTCCTCTTTTTTGCCGTTTTGATCAATGACACCTCTGCAATACCGAACTAGCAAAAGGGGGTGGGGGGCCTTTTGATATGCCAAATTCCCATTCCCCTCAACTTTGATTGTTCTTGAAGCCTTATAGAAGGACAACATTTAACAAAAATCGCAAGGCAAAAGCAAACTCTACAAAAACCGCAATCGAAAAATTTAATACGAGTACAGAAATGAACATTTCCAATCTTAAATTCATTCACTAGATTTTATTTTTACTCGTCAAAATATTTACTTCCCACTCTTGCACTATTTTGAAGGCAATGGATTTTCAAAATGGCATGAGACTTGCAGGCACTAAAGAGTTTTTACTTTTACAAGATCAAGTGAAAATCTTCGTGCCAAAATGAACGAGTTAATTTTACAAAAAAAGGTTTTGAGAAGTTTCTTTTTATTAAAATCAAGGGGTTCATCCTTCACATGATATTCAACTAAGAAAACTAAATCCGAGTCTGAGAATGATGAATCACCGGAAAAGTTGCTTTGCACCTGCCTTTAGAAGACTACTTGAGCAGCAAAAAAAAGCAGTTTCTTGCAATTGTTTATTTCTTTTCGCTTTTATGTCTTTTTATTTTAAAGAGAAAATCATGTAAATGGAGACTGAAATCCACGCTGCATACTTAGCACCATCAGACCTTCCCCTACTTATGAAGGACCGAAGCGTGACTAATATTCTTTGGTGATTTCAATGCACTGTCCTTTGTGTTGTCCAAATAGATGACATGGCACCCTAAGGCAGGGAGAAATAATATGACTCTCAGAATTCAGCAGAGGCTTATCGGACCAAAAACGGGTTCGTTGATTATTCTTGAAGAGGGGAGCTGGCATAAAAAAATCATTTAGTCTTAGCATTTTCCAGGGTACTTTTTGTCACTTGAAGTAACATGTAATTTAAGGGGGGAAAGGGGGCACCCTTGTTTGGTATGGTGAGGTACTCCAAAATCAAAAGAGCATCAGTTTATAAACAAAAAGACAAGAAGGGTGCTATTTCACTAATAAAAAGACAAGAAGAGCACCTTTTAGGAGTCAAAGCGCAAGCAGGGCATTGTACCCTCCCACCCAAACCCGGGGGAGGTTCTGGAAGAAAAGCACATTATGATTTTAGTTCATTTTTACTTTTACACCAAACTAATATACTGGTTCTTTAGAATGTTCTCAAGCTAACCATTATTCTAGAATGTTTCCATTTCGTAAGCTTATTCAAAAGCCGCAGCAGGTTAATGCATGAAAACAAATTTCTCCAACAAAATGGCTGTTCTTCACCCATATCCTAAAATTACGAAAATAGAATAAATAAATAAAAAAAAGACTTGTAACTACTAATTAATGACACAATACGAAATACATGTGAATAGTTTAAATTACAAAATTTAAATAGCAAAATACAAAGATTCCTAACAAAATAGCAAAGATACATAATTTCAACTTTTAAACAACAAATTAATAAGCATCATTCTTTATTCAGTAATAATGCCCTTAGTTCAATCAAATATAATATTTAACAGGTAATAATCCCAGAAAGAACAGAGCAAAACAAAAAGAAAAGGGGGGGGGGGAAAGGGGGCTTGAAGTAAAAAGGTTTCTTTTCTTCAATTAATGACAGAACTTATATTTCAAAAATAAAAGGATTCATCTTTCAGTGAAAGTTATGAAAATTGAACTAAAATAAATCAATAGAACCCTGCCATTCATCTACCTCGCTATTCGTACAACTTGTTCAAGTAAAATTCTACTCGCCATTCGTACTTGTCCCGTGGTTCGTATGGCGCCAGGGGTTAGCTGGGTTGACAGTTCGTTTTTTTTTCTTTAATGAGAAATTATGCTCATTTTGAACTCGTCTGGAAATAATTTGTTTGGCGTTTTGGTTTTTTTTAAGCTTTAATACTTTTTGAGATTTTACCGACAATATTAACTTTCTAAGGGGACAGCAAGAGGAAGCGGTTGAAGAACTTTCTTCTTCAAAGAAGGAAATTAGTAAGCAAAGCATTTCCTTTGCAGAAATTGAAGAGCTGTGTTACCCCTGCGAGAGAACACAGAGTGGTGGAAAAATGGCATCCCAACACTGCTGTGGTCAACACCATTAACTTGTTCAATGAATGTTATTGACCATTTTAGAAAATGTCTGAACAATCGGTCAAAGGCAAACAACATTGGACAGGTTTTTAGAGAAAGAAACCCAAGATTCTTCTAGTGCAAAAAGACAGAAAAAAGAAAGAACAGCAGAAAGGGAGAAAACACCTGAAGGTATGTTAGCTGATGTTTTTATGGAAGGCGACTCCTCTTCTAAACAATAACATCAACATTTCTCTTCCTCCTCTCAACATTCCACTTATGCCATCAGTTTACCTCAGTACAAGCAAAGTGCAGTTAAATTTTTATTTATCTATAATTTCATGTACAGTACTGTACATTTGCTTTTCATAGATTTAAATAGGTAACCATCCGTGGATCTGGAACGGATTAATCCAATTTATTGCATCTTAGGTGAAAAAATAATTTGCTATTCGTACAACTCTCAATTCGAACTGCCGCCTGGAACGAATTGTGTACGAATAGCGGGGTTCCACTGTATACAGTATGCCTTTAATTCAGAATAATCGGGACCATGACGATTCTCAAAAATGAAAATTTCTGAATTATAGAGATTATGGACGATGTATTCATATCAATTGCCAATAACCACAGCTGTATATGCGAATCCACAGCATTATAACTAAAAAAATAGTAATGAAAATGAGAAAATTGAACTTAATAATTAACTTCATAATTAAACTCAAAAAATAGGTAAAATGAAAAAAAGTACAATTCTTGTACAGGAAGCAGAAAGATTGTGCAAAGAAAGGAATGCATTCGTTTCTTTGCTTGTGCATGGAAATTAGGCCTATTTAATTAAAGTATTACTGCAATTAACCAAGAAATATATTTAGCAGCAATTGAAAGCAAAAAACCAAAATGAGGGGAGAAAATGTAGGGTGATCGAATAAAAACAATTCCAGAACTTCGGCCAAAAAAAAAAAAAAATCCGAACTCTACCACCCCTATCCTCTTTATGATTTTTGATGTCATACACTGTTGATTTTCGGATTCAATACTTTTCGCATAAATTTCAAACAGTGTCCTCTTGATAAAATTATTTTTTGTACTTCAACATTTTTGGTTATGGTAATAGTACAGTATTTCTTCCTCTTAACCTTCACAAAAACAGGAGTATCAAGCTTTCTGTTGGCTTATACTTTAAGAAGTTAACTTACGAAATAAGATTGAAAAAACAGTAGCAATATTGGAATTCAAATGGCGCAGTATGAAAAACACGTTTCAAGGCTTAAGGGTTCAAACTTCTAGCTATGACTATGCAAACAGGACATACATCCAACCATTCAATTAGATCAGTGGATAACAAAGAGTTATGAAACTAAAAAGTACCAGAAAATATGATTGGTTGTTTAAATAAACATTTCCTAGGTCTAAATCAGATTTTACTAGTGGCACCATCTTTTGAGATTTAAAGAAATTGACTGTAAAAAAAATTCCTGAAATTCTTGAAAAGTCAAAATTACAGATGTTTCCAAACCATAGAAATCTGAATTAGCGATGTTATAGTGTACAACCTTTGTTTCCCAACTTGTTCTTGCTTGTGAAATCCTTACAACAATTCAAGATTTAGGGGGAAGGCAACAAGACTTGAAATTAAATGGCAAAATTTTTTAATTTTTAATTAAAAGCACAATAAGAGAAACAATAAACAAACCTCGTAATCATAAAAAGGAACACTTTTCAAAGGTCCACTGAAACACAGATCCTTTTTATACATGAGTACACAAAATTGCAGTTTTCATCATCAACATGTTTATTATATTGCATTCTCCTCTTTAACATGTTTACTTTCAAAAATGCAGTAAAATGTTCCCGTTTTCCATCGAAAGCAGTCGACTTAATTGAGTTTTAAAATTTTTTTCAGGAAGTATGGTAATTAAATTTACGTGAGAGTATACGGTAGCCTAAAAAAAGAAAAATTCCTTTCTGGCATCGAAAGGTTCAACATTTTTTTGGGAAAGTAAGATTTTTTTTCAGAAAGTAGAAAAACTGGAATTTTTTCTCAACAAGAAAATATGAAAAGCGGAAGTCCGCTGAAAAGCAGAAAATTCTTATCCTGGCAGAAAATAAATTTGAGTTTTATTCCTTCCTGTAAGTTTGAATCACTTAACAGACTCTTACTTAAATTTGCATAAAATGAAATATTTTAGCAGTCAATACAAGTAGCATTTGGTGTCAAAAACAAAACAACATACTGTTAACCCAAGTTGAAGTTACCAAAAGTTTTAATTTTTATTTTAGAAAGAATCAATACAATTAATATTCATGATTTCTTCCACAATGTTTCACAGAACCCCAAGGTTCTGAGGAACCCTGATTGGGAAACATTACACTAAATCACAAGGAAATTTTCTTCTCACTGACATAATAGGAACTAAAAATATGCATTAGTTTAAAATACATATAAGAAGGGGGGAAGAAACTTATGCATTATTCTGCAAAAGTGTTTTTGCATGTGATAAATATTATACATAAAAAGCAAATATAATTATTTCATTTCTTTTTCACTTTGTTACAAATAAGATTAACTCAAAACATCTGTTATAAATAATTTCTTAATTTATATCATAATATAACCAAATACAGTAAGAAGTGCATACTAGAGTTTCCTCTGTTAGCTCAGGTTGTTCTCCAATGACACAAGCAGGGAAATCAATCACTGATATTCTGAAAACAAAAAGCAAAACCATTAAGGTGGAAAAATACTAGTTACTCCAATAATTAAAACTGGACCAAGCAATTAAAGTTTTATATAGTGTTCACACTTTTCAAGGATTATGTATATTAATTTTCTTATCTTAATACATTCATGCTCATTAAATTATTTTTTAATGTTTTCAGAAAAATATACCAAAAAAAAGCATATGTGTAAATGTTAAAAATTATTCCTAACAAGTTCAAGACATCCTAAACAAGTTAAGTAGTTAGGGCCTATGTTGTACGACTCAAAAAATTTAACAATTAGTTCATTTCAAAATAATTGTTTTCCATATAAATTCAAAATGACAAAGACTGGTGCACAGCTTAACAGTTAATATTCATTGCATACTTAGTGAAATCAAGAGATGCACAAACTGGATTATATTGCAAACAAGATCTCATGAAACTTTATGTAAATGTTTTTTCAATTAAGTTTTGAATTTTCAACTGCTCCTACAACTATAAATGAATCCATAAATAAAAACAGAAAAACCACAAAACTCATTAAGAATAAGAATATTTTTCAATAATTTTACAACAGCAATCAATGTCACGTAACTGCTACATTAAAAGAAAGGTAACTAAAAGGATTGGTGTGGACATTTGAATGAAATATTGATAAATATATAATAAATTTGTTGTAATATTTTTCTGTATGTTCTTCAATACATTTTCTATTAACTAATACTATTTACATGAATAGAAAAGCATTATAATTCATTTTAAAACTTACGTATTCTTAGCACCAACATAAGAGGATATATTTTGGTTAAAGAATTTGAGCACTAGAGGAATGCAGTTGGCGAACATCAGTTGCTGGCTCATGTATTCAAACTGATAAACATGATTAATCTTTAGGTGCTTCAGCAGTAAAAGAAGAATTCCAGATATTGCCTTCACAATAATTTCTTTATGCCGATTAACATCTATGCCTAATTTCAAAGATTGTATTACAGTCATTCTGTGACAAAATAAATAAAACAGAATATTATTAGTACAAAGAAGCATAAAATGAGAAAGAAAAGAAAGAGAATCACATTTATATTATTATTCTATCGCGGATATTTTACCAAAATATTAAAATGTTAATAAAAAAACAAACTCAACTAAATTAGAGAAAAACATTTTTGTTAGAGCATGAGAGAAATATTCTTTCATAAAATATATGAAAAAATGTCAAAAGCAGGTTATTAAAATATCTATAAATATCAAAATAACAACATTTAAAATTTTAATCTAATACTGTAAAGAAGAGGGAGTAATAAAGTGAAAAACACCAATGGTAAAGATAGAAAAAAGTTTTAAAATTGTAATGACAACAAAAAAGTAGAAAATATAAAAATTATGTACTATATTAAGATACATAGTGATGTTATTAGCAAATACAGAAAGATTTTGGTAATGTTTAAATTAAGACAAGACAACCTGAGTCCTAGAAAGAGGTCATTACTTGGTTGCTCGAGGCAGGTGCAGAAGACACATTTATAGCTATATTGTTTTGCATATATGCTAAATATAAATTTCTTTCAGTCTATTCATATTTTAGAGTGGCACGCCACCCAGCTATCTTTCTTTGGAAGAAAAAATAATTTTTAAATCAAAAATTTGAAGCCGATTTTCTAAAAAATCACTCAAAGACAAATTATGTATTTCATTGCACGGTTCTACAACATATAAAACGAAAAGAGGTTAATCTGGTAGCTGAGATAATAGCACTGCTTTTGTTACATTCTGGTTCATGAGGCTGAAAACTGGTTTTGAAAAAGTAACTTCAACAAATAATTACTCATATTTAGTTTAGAAAACTAAAAGTAATTTTTGGAATTAAGAATGAACAAATATTTTAGCATTGTATAATTCATTTAATACACTACTAAACAAAGTTATACATTTAACAATATTTTATTCTTCTGCACAGCAAAATACTCTGCTACTAAACTGGCTTTTTTTAAGGTCAGCAGCTAAATGGTCATCAGATGAAACACCACAATTACATTTTGAATAAAGTTAGCTTTTCATTTGATACAAAACTTGATTAGAAAATTACGCCTTCTTTCCCAGGGACACATTAACTTTTTTTACTTAGGGGGGATGGCTTGAAACATTATGTATGATTGATGAGTGTGGTTCAATGTCAAGGTTCCTGGGGAAGGAGGAATTTGACTCTAAATCCCCCTTTCTGATTTTGCCCATGTGTCTAGTTTTCTGTAATACCAAAAAGAAGAAAAGAAAAGGAGTGAATAAAAGGGAAAAAAATAACTCACAGAAATTATATATAATGAAAATAATTTTTAAGTATAAATTGAATGAACTGGGAAAACTGACACATACATTGAACATGCTTCATAAATCGGAAAAAATAGGTAAAAATTTCACTTTTTACTTAGGTTGCAAAATAAAATCATCCGAAAATGAACTTTTCTGCTATTATACACTAGTATTTGAAATTGTATGAAATAAATAAATAGTAGCATGCTTTACACTCACGGCATTTCTTCAGGCAGAACATCGGCCATGATGTTAATTGATTCAGTTTTTACCTTTGATGTAGGTGCCGCAGCAAGTAAAATTTTAAGCAAAGCAATCTGAAAGAATTTCAAAAAGCTCAACTTTTGATGTTTGAAAAATTCAGATTTTTAAAAGTATAAAAAATTTAATTGAATAAAAGAACATTCGACATTTGAAGAGTGCAAAATTATTTGGGACCCTTTGAAAAGAAGGTTTAGATCAATGCTTTTAAAATTATTTCCATTGCTTTAAACACTACATCGATTTGGTTATAATACAGTAACAAAGAATTTTCCAGCAACATTTTCTCTTTAAAAGAGGCATAAGATGAAATTCTTAATTTTAATTAAAAAAAAGAGTTAAATAAATCATAAAACAATACCATATAAGTAAAAAAGGATGTGAATCAAATTATGCCGTTTTGCTACTCATCCGGTTTAAACAAATGTACCGATATTAATTAGTAGCAACAAGTTTATGAAGAATACACAAACAGATCAAGCACCTTGAAACATGCTTTAAGTTAGCTATAGCAAAACATTGTTATAATGCATTAACATACAAACTGACTTGCACACACGCTTCAGTAACAGAAGGAAACCTTTTTAAACCAATGAGAGATTAACCAACAACCAATGAGAGAGTTAGAAGCCTAAAGGAAAACTATCAATATAAAATGCAAACAAAGCTAAAATCATAAAAGGAACACACTTCTTGTTTATGGTTAATCTTCCTCCTGTCAGGCTACATAACCTTTTGATTACTTGCATTTTCATTATTATAGTAAACTATTTCATTGATGCTTATTTAATTAGATACATTTTAAGAAAATAAAAAATAAAATAAACATTACAAAAAGAAAGAAAGAAAAGGAAAATTTTAAAAACCATTGAGTAAGGATAAGAGCTGAATCCAACCATCTAAAAAATATATTTTCTTATTTGATTTTCAGGCTCATTTACACTGAGTTTCAAAATGTATATTCTATCAAATGTATATATAACGTATCAAGTTAAACAACTTGAAGCAAAACGATGCTCGACATAAAATGGGAAAAATAATTTTTATGTTCCACTCATATGAATTGTTCAGTGAGGTAAAAACTATAACATTAGAAAAGAAGATAGAACAGCTACACACAAATTCCTAAGCTTGAAAATGTCTAAAATGCATTTAAAAAACAGGGGAGGGGGAACTATAACAAACTGCCACTTCGATGAATTTTTTTTGTTTCAACATGATGATTTGAATATTTAACTGAAGTACATACATAGTATTCATAGAATAATATTTTTTAACGGAAATTCTATGAAATTGCATGTCTCTGCTACTTAATTCAATATTTCATAAAAAACACAATGTAATACAGCCACTCATGTACAAAGAAAATTAAAAAAAGGAAAAGTACGTAATATCAAATAAAAATATCACAATTGCATTAGCAAAACCAGTATTAGGAGTTTTTGAGATATTGTAGCTTCTTCATCTTTATCTAAGGTTTTTGAAATTAAATCTTGTCACATTGTAGAAGAAGGCCCTCCTCAATGACATCCTCTATTGCTTTATTAACTATTATTTCTTAATAGCACTTCCTCCCATTTTAACATCAAATGTTTGATACTATAATATATATATATATATATATATATATATATATAGAGAGAGAGAGAGAGAGAGACAGAATTCATTCTAAGACAATAAAAAAATGCTTCTTAGAGTATATCTCATAATCTTATTCAAATTAAATTATTTTGTTCGTAATTGCTTTACATTGTCTCTCATCAAATGGTTTATAATATGTTTCTGCAAACACATACACATAAGGAACTGAATAACAATAGAAGTTAATATGCTAATAACTAATACACAATACTTTAAATATTTTCACATTAATTACAAAAGCAAACCATGTATTGAGGTAGACTTGGAAGAATTGATCGGTAGAGTATCTCTACAGATGTTTCGGGAATATTTTGCTCCATCTATAAAAAATATATATGCATCACTTTTTACATTATTGAGTTAATATAAAGATATTCCAATAAGTAAATACTACAACACAAACCTTTGATAAAGGAAGTTTTGCAATATCGTCCTCCCTTTTAATCTGAATCTCCGACAAAGAAACATACATGTGCTAAAAATGAAAGGATAAGATGTAACACAGGAAATATTGATGAATCTAAAATGGAATAATGAACTAAAATGACTTCAACAAAAGACACTAACTTCTTTCAATACTTTCAAGCCTTCATGAATAGGTAATGGCAATCCAGCAAGGGATGTTTGATCATTATTGAGTTGAAAGCCAAGAAACTTATTTCTTGTATGGTCTAAAAATGTATCAATATCTCTTGGACGAACTTTGGGAAACCATGGGAGTCCTTTCTTTTCAGTCGTGTTATGGTCAGACAAAGATGGAATAGGTGTGGATGGCCTAGGAGTAGGAGGTCTATATTCATCTTCTCTTTCATTCGCTCCTTCAGGATTCTCTTCAATGTAGCGCAATTCATCATCTGTCCCTGAATCACTTTCATAATCTTGAATTGCTAAAGAATCATCCATGCTGCTCTGCTTGACTAATCCTTGCTAAAACGAAGATAATTAAATCAAAATAGATAACTTTTACACAGATGTAAAAATCCATTACTTTTTTTATTTACATAAAAAACCAACTCAAAAACTAAATGAAATAGCATGAATAAGAAATAATTAAAAGACTGAAGTGATCCAACACAAAGAATTTCCCTACTTCATGCTTAAACATATCAGTAGTTTAAAAAGGAAAAACTAACAAAACCTCTTAGAAACAATCAATACTAATATAAAATTTGCACAGATATCCACCAAACCTTGAAACAATAAGAACGAAATTAATAAAAAATCATGTATGTAAGCAAAATTTCCTATGCGTTAATTCTCTTCCATATGTGTCAACTCTCAATTAATGGAAGACTTTTCCAGATTTCTGCTTTAGACTTCCACAGATTTCAGACCATTGACATGACATATTACTGAAAGGAAAATGAAATGTATAACATGAAAAAGCTCTCAATGGCGGTAAAAAAAATGTTAATAGTTACAATTAATGAGCCATAGGTATATTTAAATAATTGTAATGAATAAGAGAAATTTTCTACACCTCAATCCAAGAAAACTAACAGCAAATATGAACAAGACTGCAGCGGGATTTTGCTACAACAGGAAAATAAAACTAATAAAAGATCTCAAGAAAGGTCAAAGTAAATTCTCAATATTTTCAGAATAATATTTTGCAACCAAGTTTTCATGAAAAAATTTAATCTTTACATGAAAAATGTATTGAAAAAGGTGAAACACGCATGGATCAAGCTTTCAGCCACACTTCCAAGTCAACTACTGCATAAATGGCACTAAAATCATTACAAACTAGAATATAATGATTCCTTTTTAGATGTACAAAATCAGTGAAGTCTCCAGATGCTTCACAAATATATTTTTGTACTTTTGGTTTGTTGAAGAGATTATTTGCTTTATACTGATATACTTGAAATTTGATACACAGGTAGTTTGAAAGGTCAAACAATGCCCCTTGAAGCAATTTTTTAAAATTTCTAATTAGTTTTCTTTAGTAATTACTTTTTTAATGAGGCGGTGAAGAACTTTTTGCAAACCTTAATACTATACATCATTCAAAAGAGCTTTTTATTCTGCACAAGATTAAGTTTATTTTAAGCTTCTAAGTTAATTGTGGCGCATTAATTGTAAGAGTTTTTAAAAAAATTCTTACTGGTAATTAGCAACATTTTCTCGCGCAGAAGAAATAGATATCGAACACCTTTAAAGAGCTTCTTTTTCTGCACAATGCATGTTGTAAGTTTGTAAATGAATTAGAACATGAATTACGTGCACTTCTAGAAAAGAATTTTTCATGGAAATTAGCCTCATTTTCTTCCCTCGGGCAATAATAAAGCATTTTAATTTTTTTCTTTTATTTGATGCTATTTTTTAAATTCTTGCTGCAGTCCATCAATACCTTTATTTTGTTTTTATAAGACCCTTGAAGCTTTTAGTACTAAATGTTTTTAGTACTGGGTATTTTTTGAGGCGGCAAGCTGTAGGTTTCCAAAAAAACATTCACTGCCTACGTTCAACGGGGCAATTTTCCCCCTTTTTATTAAATCAACAAAATGCTGGCGGGGGGGGGGGGGGGGAATAGTTCGTTCTTCTATGCTATTAGCCCAAGGTTTTGAAAAACGTTTGTTTTTAAATTGCTGTCATTTTGCTTATGGCATAGTCCGTCTCGATTCAGGCTGGTAAAAATAAAATCTTACCTTCATAATCTCAAAAGTTTTTGAATTTCACATATGTTAAAACTTAGAACAGAGTTATAGGTATGTTTTTGTTTTGCTCAAAACAATTCCTATCCCGAGATACAGGCCGCCAAAGATAGGGCCTCCGGCACAATTTCTCACTTGCGATTTTCAACAAAAACTTTCAAGTGCTCTATTTCCTGAACGGTGCAAAATATTTTGATGCAGTTTTTTTTTGTTTGAAAGAAAATTAGGTTCTGTTTAAGATGAAAGGCTACATTTTAAAATATTTGTTCAGCGTATTTTGCTGCAGCCTTCTGAAAAATTTTTAAAAAAATCTTTTATCTTTTTTTTCTTAAAAAGCCAATCTCAAAATTTTTTACTTTTTAGCAGTTGGTTAATACCATTAAGTACTACATTCCCTGAAAAGGAGAGCTTCCATTTTTGCGTTCCACGGTTTTTAGAAGCAATTTAAGATTTTGCCATATATTTTATCAGTTTTCTTTATAAGATAGTCATAAAATTGGTCTCATTAAGTCAAAATTATCCAAATTTAATTTTCTTGATAAATATTAGAAACATATCTTCCTCCTTCCCACAAAAAAAAGTACCTGTAGACAAACAGACATACATTGCCCAGTCTTGTAGCCCGCTATTTTAAAATATTTATCGATTTCATTTATTTTTTTTAAATATCATTTTCTCATGTTTTTCATAACTACAGTTCAAATCTATAAGTTGTTAATTTTAATGTACGTGCTAGTAAAACATAGCTTTTATCTTTGATTTCCATATCTTACTATTGATCTTATGAAAAAGGAAAGAGGAACACTATAAGGGGGGGGGGACAAAATCAACTTAGGATTCAATCACTTTGCCTTTTCCTTCTTTTTCTTTTATAAGGAAGTTAACAAAAACAAAGCATATGCACGAAACAGCACTATTTGTTTTATCTATAACTTGAGTCGTCTACTATCAAAACTTGATACATCCACTTTTCCCCTCCAAATATCTTTCAAGTAAACATTATTTTTGTGCTAAAATTTCAGCAAGTTAAAAGATTATCCCAATGCTCTCCGCTAGGATAACCTAGATTCTCTAACATTTCAAAATTATTAAACATATTTTATATTAAGAGTTTTTTGTCTGCCATGAAAAATTTTATTTTTTGGATGTAGCTGGTTTTGAAACTAGACAACTCACTTATAACATAATTTTGGTAAATGGTATGTTTTGGTACATATATTGTAAGCTTTAATATGTTTTTGATTGTAATATGTTAGTGTTTTTTCTTTTTTTTTCTTTCTCTTTTATCTTTTTTGAAAATATGTTTCTAATATTTATCAGGCTGTACATAATTTAAATCAGATGACTTTTTCAAAAAATCATTGATTTAATTGAATAGTTCTAGCAAAAATCAAATCAAACAAGAATGTTGAAGAATTTATTACTAATTTGAGTTAGCATTATGAGTTGTCCAATTTTTATGCAGGTATTTAAAGAAGGAATTAGAAATTTTATAGAGAAATAAGTGTCAAAATGGAACAGAATGGAATGTAATGTAGAGGATCTGCCTAATCAATTAAAACCAATCTTAACTGCTTTAAATAATTTGAAGATAATTAAAATAGCCAAAGCTGTTACAAGTATTCAGAAAAAGCTAGAAAATAACCTAAATCAGCAAGATAAAGTAACAACACAATACCTTTTTAAAAAATATATGAGCAGGCATTGACAAGTTTCTTTCTTTCTTTTTTTTTTTTTTCAGCCATCTCTAATCCCAAAATATAAAATAAGAGGTTTGAGAGCCAATTAAATTTGGTTAAAGAAAACACTGAACTATGAAGCAATGGGTTGAAGTTCATAATTTGTGCACTTCCTTTTTGTGGAATTTAATTTGAAAAAGAAATTGCAGCCTATTATGTCAACATTTGAGTGTGGGAAACTGGAACTGCTGTAAAAGAATTCATGGGTAATAAACAGCCAAAAAGTGTTCAGATGCTCATTTCAGCAACAATTGAACTAAAATTTTCTACATTTAGATTTGTTCACAACAAGCTCAAAAAGTCACAAGGAGTAGAAAATACAGCCAAACTTGTTTTCTTTCTCAATTTACTTTAATGGCAATGGAATCAACAAAATACTTAACTGTATGTGTTATTTAAAAAAATTAATTATTAATATATTTGCGATTATGAATAAATGATATACAGAAATTACTTTAATGGATGGTATAAATATATTTATATTACTTGCTAATGGCCTGGCGAGTGTGCAGTAATTAATTTTTCCAACATATGTGTATTGGGTTGAAAGTACAGTGTATTGCATTTATTTTTCTAAATTTTTAGCATAAATATACACTTTTCAATGTAAAATTCTTATTTTCACTCACAAATAAATATTACATTCATTGCATTATACTCAGAATGTCAATCTTAAGTTATGTTTATTGGTATAGTAAGCAACCTGGTTTAAAATTTTAAAAAGCTGTTTTCTTTTTAAATTAAAAAAAATCATGATTTTTTCATGCGCTATTTATTAAGCATTAAATGCCATGTCAAAGGAAATTAAATTTGGATAATTTTGACTTAATGAGACCAATATATGACTATGTTATAAAGAGAACTGATAAAATATATGGCAAAATCTTAAATTGTTTCTAAAAACCGTTGAATGCAAAAGTGGAAGCTCTCCTTCTCAGGGAATGTAGTACTCAATGGTATTAACCGACTGTAAAAAAATTAAAAAATTTGAAATTGGCTTTTTTGAGAAAAAAAATATAAAATATTTTTTAAAAACATTTCAGAAGGCTGCAGCAAAATACGTTGGACAGATATTTTAAAATGTAGCCTTTCATCTTAAACAGAATCTAATTATCTTTCAAATAAAGAAACTGCATCAAAATATCTTGCACCGTTCAGGAAATAGAGCACTTGAAAGTTTTTGTCGAAAATCGCAAGTGAGAAATTGCGCCGGTGGCGCCATCTTTAGCGGCCTGTATTTCGGGCCAGGAATTCTTTTGAGCAAAACAAAAACATACCTATAACTCACTTTGTTCTAAATTTTATTGTGGAATTCAAATTATATATATTTGCTAAATAAAATTCCATTCAATGTTTTTGACATTTTCAAATTTTGCTGTTGTTCAAAACACAACCAAAACTAATTAGCAGTCGCACATAGACAATTGATAAAGCTGCTTTTTTTTTAAAGGAGGAAGGTGACGAAGGATATTTAGTTTCCCTGGAAAAATTTTTTTTCAAGGAGGGGGGGAGATTTCTGGAATGTTTTCTGCATAAAATGAGCATTGTTTTATGGGGGAGGGGAAGAATATTTCTTTTAAGCAATATAATCAGAAAATTTTAGGGTGGCAGAAGAATACTGCTGAAGTATGTTTTCTGGATGTTATTTTAATGTCCTTTATTGGGGGAGGGGATTTTTAAAGCTTTTAGAGTAAGGAATTTTTTCTGGAGGGGGCGATATAGCAGGAATGCTTTTCTGTCTAAAAATGTGCATTTTTGGGGAGGAGTGGAAGAATATTAGGAATATGTTTCCTGCATATATTATGCGTTTACTATGAACAGCATGCAGCACCCTTTTTGAGCATCGCTGTCGGTGACGTCCTTTTAATGTTTAGCACGGGCATTGCCGTGCTGGTTCCGCTAGGTGCTGAATAAAGTACAAAAATTCATTTATTTTTAAATTTCATAATTTGAAACTTAATGGGAAAAAATGCCAAAATCAATCTAAATTAAAGAATAAGAGCTTCACATTGTAGCAAACATATATACAATAATGCATTCAAATAGGTAAAAGCATAGAAGTCCATCCCTTTTAGAGATATTTTCAAATGGAGATATGAAAGGCACAATTTATGACAGCTAGAAATGGATACACTTTTTAGTTAAACTCACTCTTTTAAAAGGCCTGTTGTTCTTCCGCTGTTGTTGTGCCTCAATTAAATCTGCAGCAGAAGCTGGAGGAGATGCAGCTCTCATAGTACGCGTCACCTCAATAGTATCATCTGGAACAGGAGGTAATCCAGCTTCAGCTCTATATAAGCTTTTCAGAACGCGAAGCTCCTCAGTACCTCCTAATGAGACCTGAATAAAGAAAACAATCTTCAGCATTTAAAATACATAACATTTTTCTTTCCTGAATATAATTCAATTGTTTAATTACATAGATGAAGTTTCCAAGGAAAAACTTGGAAATAAATCATAATTTCAAAAAATAAAAAAGGACATGTATAGATTTAAAGCTGAAGTTCTGTAATGAAATAAACTAAGTTCATAATTGAACAGCGCAAATCCAATGCACACTACCCCTTACCAGAAACTACAAAAATATTCTTAACCTATGGAAAGAGAAATAGGTTTTTTCTGTAATGCAATACACCACGCTCATAATTGAATAGTGCAAATCCAATGCACACTACTCCTTACTAGAAACTACAAAAATATTCTTAACAAATGGAAAGAAAAATATGTTTTTTTGTAATGCAATAAACCACGTTCATAATTGAATAGTGCAAATCCAATGCACACTACTCCTTAATAGAAACTTAAAAAATATTCTTAACATATGGAAAGAAAAAGAGGTTAAAAAAATTATGCGCTGAAGAATATTTTTTTTTTTAATTTAAAAACATAAATAAGATAGTAAATCAGATAAAAAAACACCCCGAGATGTTTTTGCATTAAAATAAAAGAAAGAATTTACCAGTATCGTCTTCCAGAGGAGCAACAAAATTTTCTTTATTGGAAAGTGAGGTGCACTACCACTACAAAACCTCGTAACCATTTGAAACAATGTATGTGCTAAAAGATCTTCTCCACAAAGTGGTAGAGCTAGATAAAAGAAATCAGATTACTTTTTGATTCACACGTAACACATGAAAATTCTAAGAAATTTAGAAATTGCTTAAATACCAATTTCTTTGTGGAAAGACTCTCGTGTTTGTTTCATTTCATCAGTATCACTTTCAGCAGAAACTCGCAGGACTTCAACAAAAGTATATAAAACATTCAATATTGTTCTTAAATCTGTGCTATCACCCAAAGAAACAGCTGGTTTTCTCAAAGCAGATGTTGCAGCACTGCTGTTCCTTATATTAAAGAAAACAAAGATATCATGACAAGGAAAAGAAAAGATTCTGCAACAGTTTCAATCTGGTTCTAAATGCAATGAAAGGCAAAAAAAAAAATCATTTGCAAAAAAAATGAAAATACAAAATTGCTATTATCATAAATACAAATCAATGCATAATTTCTATTTAAAAAAGCAAAAAATGTATTCAACGGATCCTTACATGAATATGAATACAGTAAAACTCGCCCCATTTCACTTTTGGAAACATATAGAAGTCACAGGGAGCAAGGTCTGGTGAATATGGATGATAGTCGGGCACAGGAATGTGCTTGTCTGCTAAAAACTGCTTTACAGAAAGGGCATTCACATTGTCATGCAAAATTTGTCTTACTGTCTCTCTGTTAATGTTCACCATGTCTGTGATTATTCGAATACTTAAGCGTCTGTCTTTCCTTACAATTTTATTAATCTTCTGAACATTTTCATCAGTTCTTGAACTCACAGATTGACCGGGACATTGTGTCCCAGCCATTCGAAAACTCACGCACCATGACAGTATTATCACCAAACACCTCTTTTAACATTTTAAAACATTCGGTCAGTGATTTTTTTAATTTCATAACAAATTTGATGCTAATGAGCTTCTCAATTTTTATGCTAACTATGATTGAGGCACTACTGCAGAACAACGCCCTTTTCATGCAAGGGTCAAAAGTAAACTAAAGCAGATAGAAAGTTGAAACGGCGGGTGCTCATTAAGGTTCTAGGTCAACAAAACATCAATAACAACATAGCCTGCACAACAGGAGGTGCAGTCTTGATACTTAATTGTCACACCTCGTATGTGTAAAAATATATATATATATACCGTAAAATCTTGAAAGTAACCCCCCTCTTTTGAGAAACCAAACTGGCAAATTTCAGATCGGGGTTATAATCGAGATTTTTGAAAAAAATGGACAATTACAGCATCTCTTAAAATGACAAATTTTCAGCGTCAACTTATTAAAACTTCTCTCCTGAATGCCAAAATCCGATTGTTTTTCCTCACAAAAATTTATTTAATAACTTATTAAACCACAAAAACGGTCAGAAAGTGATGCAATAGCAAAACGAGCTCTGATTGGTGGTGACGTCCCTAGTGCCTCACGGAAACACGCCCACTCCGTCTGCAGAGCGTATTTCACTGTTCTTTTACACGTCTTTCTCGTATTTTGGTCTAATCGTTTTTTGCATAATATATTTTATTAATATTTTGAACAAAAATACTTTGTATGAGAGTGTATGCATTATGGATGAAGGATTCCAAAAAGCTCTGCCTGATAATTTGCCCAAAATAACCGAAAAAGTTATCAGGCAGTTTTAGAGCGAATCAAGATTTCTTTTCGCCTGAAATCAAAGGTGTGCAAGCTCAAATGTATGATTATTTATTTATTTATAAAATAGAATCTTCAATACAGTCTTAAAATTTTCTTTGTATAGAATGAGAAATGGAGGGAACAATATACTAGATAGATAATAACTACACAGTTGCAGCAACGCCATTGATTTAAGCATTCAGTACCGCCGAACAAAGCAAGTTCTTTCGAAATGAAAAATATCTGTTCAAACTATATAACTGCAGCTTGAAAATCAGGGCGTGAAATTAAATATATCTGTAAAATTCTTGAAAGTCGTTTTTTTTCCTAAATATGAAAGATAAGAAAAAAAAATAATAAATAGAAAAAAAATAGTAACAGACGCATACAAAAAGGAAGTAAAGACAAACTTTTTTTGTGTTGTATATTCTTTAAATGTTTAATAGTTTTTTTTAAAAAATGTTAATTCTCATTAAATGCAGTATTAAAACCTTTTTATATCTCTCATGTCTATTTCCAACATTATATTATTATTTGTGAATAAGTAAGAATTTTGTTATTTCTGAAAACTAGCGTTAGATGCAAGGCCATGTCCAGCAGAGGAGGAAATTTCTGCCCCCCCACACCGAAAATTTTCGTAATGGCGCATAAATTCGTCTACGAAATTTTCCTTGAAGTGGTGTATTGTCAGTTTTCTCACTTCCCCCTAAAAAATCTTAATTCCTTAATTTATAACATAGAAAATATAAAGTTAAAGTATGTTTCTCGTTAATTTATTAGCCTATTTTTCAGAGTATATAAATATTCCATTCTCCTAGTGAAAGAAAAAAGTTAATTAAAAAAGCCCTCTTTTAATATATTTGAAATGATAAAAAAAATCATAAATAAATGAATGAAAAGTATATAAAACTTAGGAGTGTCATGCATTGACACCCTATAAAAAAGCTTATGAGCAAACTTGCATAAATTTTATCGTGAGATACATTTAAAAATTATATTAACTAAATAAATTTATTAGGATAGATATCAATACCTTTTTACAGCAGAATAATGCAGCAAGAGAGTTATTAAACATGTTTCTGACACATTCAAAGTCATAGGCAGTGGCGTAACTAAGGGGGGGGGGGACAAGTGACCTGGGTGTCACTCGTTCTGGGGTGACAACCGGCCATGAAGGGGAAACAATAAGCCTTTAAAAGCTCTATATAATGAAACAAATACCTTGAACTGGATATTTTTGCTATCATTTTCTTTTCTACTTTTAACTGAGCAAAATGTTTCCTTACAAAAATATTCAAAAAAGCTTTTTACTACTGACCACACCATTGCCGTCAACAAATACATTAAATATTATAACTCCCATGATACGAATAGTATTTTTCCCCTTCTTTTCTTTTTTTTGCTGGGCTTTCTTCTTTTTAGGGGGGGAGGGGTGACACCACGGATAATCGCCCCGGGTATCACCTATGCTAGCTATGCCATTGGTCATAGGAAATATTTTTAGCTTCAGTAAAAGTTCAATGTACACTAATCTTAATACTATTTTTATGCAAAATAAAATACTGATTTCCGAGATTTACATTTTAAAAGCAAAATATTAAGAGGTTTCATTATTAAAATTTATATTTTTACAACAATTTAAATTTCTAAGCCGTGAAGAATATTCAGTTAAGTTTACAGAAAGCACGCACGCAACGAAGAACGATGTGTAAACAATCCGAAGTTGGGCATTAACGACGTCACTTCCTGGAAGAGTCATGTGACTTGCCGTTTCAGCAGAAAACGAAACTACTCTATTATTAATTACGAATAACTTTTAAAATATCGCTCTGAAACAAGAAAAAAATGTTTTCTGGTGTTTTTAGGATATTCTGAATGTATTAAGATTTTAAAAAAAAATGTTGTAATACTCCATTATCCAAAAAAAAATGGCTTTAGTATTAATTAAGAGCATCTACTGAAGATAAATAATAAGTATAGCCCATTTAAAATTATTTTAAAAACATTATATAAACGAAGATTCAAAAAATAAATAAACAAAAATCTGTCTTATAATTTTCTAATAAAAAATTGATCGCATGGGGCTGTCATCTTTTACTGAAGAAAGAATTTAGCGCTTAAGTTAGCAGAAATCCCTATAATTTAAATTCAAACCTATTAAAGTGCAAATTTGGCATGTTCGTAATGGTGCCGAATTTCAAAACACAACCAAAAACGGCGGATTTACACGATCAAAAATTACCGACTTACATGATCAAAGATGGCGGCTTAATGAATGAATCAACGAAATCATGAAATTTATTTTTAAGCATACAGACATTGAATATTTACAAAAAAATAAATTAAATAAAACAAAATACAAAAAGAAATTGGACATATTTAATCTTTATCGCAAGAAAATAATACAAAATTAGTTTTAAAATCGTCAGCCATTTGGGGAGGGTTTATATTAACCTTTAGATTACGGCGGTACAGCATATGTACCGCAGAATAGTTTGGCCTTCCTTACGGCTGCGGTACAGCATATGTACCAGACCTTTCGTCCCCTTCCTGAGCGGAAGGAAATCACCAGGAGGTGTGAAAATTACTGAGAGTTATTAGCATTTCCTGTCCTCACGACTAGCCTTGGCGAAATACGCGGCGTTGATTTACTGTCTGGCGAGTATTTGGAATGTTTCTGGTTTAGACACACATATATTCATCAGATAACATTTATTATCTATATAAATAAAAATGTAAGTGTTCGTTTGTGCGAGCCGCAAATCTCCGAAAGTACTTGACCGATTGATTTGAAATTTTGCCAGTTGACAGTGATTCAAGCGGATGGTTTATAGACCCGTTAGAAAAAAATCCGACAGGTAGTTCCTTTTTTATTCCAATTTAAGGCAAAATTTCTACATTAATTTCCCATTATGGGGGGAAGAAAACCTTGCACATATTAATATAATATATCGATCGAAAGCGCTGATTTTTCTGCATAAGATGGAATTTGTTCGAAGTTTCTAAGACAAAAAGAACGCCAGTTATAAGCTTTTTAGTTCAATTTCTTAAGGCTTACCTTGATCCAAAAATAATAATTAGCAGTTTCCTCAACACCGGGTAACATAAGCTATGTAAATAAAAATGTAAGTGTTTGTTTGTTCATACAAGGCTGAACGTGATCCAGTTTACGGTTACGATCAAGTTCAGCCTTGGTTCCTTACCTCAAATCTCCGTGAATACTGCGATTGCTTTGAAATTTTATCAGAACAAGTGTTTTAATATATTGCTTTTAATTTATTTCAACTTTGATTTAAATATTTCAGTTTTTAATGTTTTATTAAGGAGAATGAGCCACTGCAACTATTGGCAGGGTACAGCTATTTTCATTTTGATTTAATAATTTTTTCTGTTCGTATTGAAGTGTTTGTTAGTATTTTTGCACTCGAAGATTAAGGGGAACTTTAAAACAAAGACCACTTATTTTGAATAGCAACAGTTCAGCTATTTTCATTTTGATTTAAAATTTTTTTAACCGACTTCACAAAGGAAGGAGGTTATACACTCATATTGTATGTATGTCGTTTTTATTTTTATTTTATTTATTTCTTTTTCTTTTTTTTGTTTGGGTCCACTCATGACTTCTTACCGGATGAACCGATTTTCATTAATTTTTTTTTAATCGATCGAGGGTGGTTTCCCCATAGGTCCCATACCTTGGTTTGACCATATTAGATAATTAGAAAAAAAAGTAAGGGACTGAAATGTGGTAATTTTTTTACTTTTTCATCCATAACTTTTGACTAAATGACCCGATTTTGATTATTTTTCTTTGATCGATAGAGGATCGTCTAACTCAAATATCGCGCATCAGTTTGACTACATCTGTTTTTTTTAGAAAAAACGTTGTGGGTGAAAAATATGTATTTTTTCATTTTAATTGGAAAGGCTAGGCTCGATTTGTCTTTGTTGGGAAAGTTGTTAATAAAAATGAAACTCATTGTTACATTAAAAGCAATTATAACAAGAAATAGACTGAAGGCTTCTCTGAAGAAGAAATTAAAGCCAATCAGTTTGCTTGCTCCAGTGACCCTTTAAAATCGGTTTTAAAGCGAAATTTATCTTACAAACGGTTAGTTTTTAGTGTTATTCCCTCAAATGTTTCCCCTTTGATATGTATGTCTTAAAAATAGAGTATTTATATAAAAATGTATTTACACTAAAAATAATAAAATAAAATAATTTTTGGAAAAAATAAAACCGACTTCAAACTATAAATTGCACTGAAAAGTAAAAAACAACATTATTCTTTAAACAACTTCGATACGACTTTTAAATATACTTTTTGAAGTCGGTGCAAAATTATAATGGATTTTGATGCATGATTCCTTTTGTACCTATGAACCAATTACAAATATAAATAGCGTAGAGTTTGCAACAGTTTCAGTGTAAAATAACGCATGATGTAATTATTATTACACTCATAATTTTACACAGACTTCAAACATTATATTTAAAAGTCGTATCGAAGTAGTTTAAAGAATAATGTTATTTTTTACTTTTCAGCGCAATTTATAGTTTATAGTCGGTTCTATTTTCTCCAAAAATTATTTTATTGTTTTTTCCGTTTGTATTGAAGTATTTGTTATTATTTTTGCACTCAAAGATTAAATGGAACTTTAAAACAAAGATTACTTATTTTGAATGTTAACAGTTTCATTTAGCTATTTTCATTCTGATGTTAAAATTTTGAAGTATTTTTTAATTATTTTTGAACTTGACGATTAAGGGAACTTTAAAACACAGATTATTTATTTTGAACGGCAATTTTTTAATTTAGAATTTTTGTGTTTGTGTTTCTTCTGTTTGGATAAGGCTTATGTTGGAATTTTTCAATGTGCTGAGCCAGACAATATCAAAATCTTCACCGACAATGGAATAAAAAAAAAATTGCCCGCAAGCATTGTGAAAAAAAATAAAGCTCAAGACCCCTCAATCAAATTGAGTAGTTTAGATCTTCTCATGTGTACAGTTATAAATTACGTGTTCTAGAATGGGTAAACCAGACAATCTATATTTTCAGACAATGAAACAACAAGCATTGTCAAATGAAACATATATGTGCTTTTTCTTGCTTTTCCATCGAACCATACTGAGCCACAGCAACGCGTGTGGTGGGGTACAGCTAGTAGTCATATAAATATTCACTGAAACATAGGCAATCACTTAAACGATCTCGGGGGGGGGGGGGGGGGCATGGCGACCTGACTTTTAGATACATAATGTATTTATACGTGTGTTTACGTATTATTACGTGTTCTTGCTTTTTATATATAAATTTAATATATTCCCTTTGCTCACCCCTCCCAAGAGACGTAACTAGAGGGGGGCAAACGGGGCACATGCCCAGGGCTCCAGATTATTTTAGGGGTGCTAAATTGACTAAATGTGTGTTTAACCTAAATATATACTTTTTTTGTATATAAGGGGGCAGGGGGCGCTAAATCCTGAGCTTCTCCCAATTAGAAAATGACCTAGTTACGTCCCCCCCCCCCCCCCGGTAGAAAATATTGAAATGACGGGCTGGATTAAAACTTTCAATGTTTGTCATCTTTTGGTATTAATTTAAAAAAGAGTTATTCTGTCGCACTCAGAGCTCTGCCGCCCTGGGTTATAATCCAATTAGCAGCTCGATTCGCTGGAGGTAACATTCCATGTTTATAATTATTTCTTTCTTGGTTTCCTAATAAAATCCACATGTAGACTACGCGTGTAGAAGTCGAAATAATACGAGTCCACCCCATCTCATACATTTCGGTAAGTGCATTCAACTAAAAATAAGTAAAAGAGTTGAAGTGATTGTGAGGGGAATGCAAGTACAATAGCTGGACATTCGGTCTTGCTCTTGTTAACAAAGGGCCACCCCCCCGGAGCCATCGGCAGACAGGAGTTTGTTAGAAGTACAACAGACAGCTTGAAGCGCATTCTGATTATCTTCGGTGAATGACTGCTTTCCAGTTGCTATATGAGTAAATCAACAAGTCATTGTAATGAAAATAGCAAAGGAAAATTGTCTATTCATAGCTGCAATTTTTAAGTGAATTAGGATAAAGTAAATCCATTATAAGGATATCAGTTTCAGCAATGAGGAGGTACTTTACTTCCTTGGTTAGTTTGTGATCGTTTCATATTCTTATCATGAAATACCACATAAAGCAAGATGTTAACTTAGTAGAACAATAATAATCTATTACGGAGGGTGCGGGGAGGAATAAAGAGCTGGGAATTATAGAATTTGTGTACTAATAATATATTTAAAATGTTTTACTTGTTTATTGAAGTTGCTGATAATGTATGTTGTAGATGCTTAATATAAAATGCTGTCATCATGACTTCACACCCGAGATGTTTGTCGAAATCTAGGAAAATTATGTACGAGTCCCGAAAGAAAGCAAATCAAATGTCACAGAGAAGAAAAATCGCAAATTAGAAAATATATATCGATGCTTTAAAACAATGAAAGGTCACTACTATTCAACTATATGGAACAGCACTTTTTATTGTTAATATTAACTCTAATTTGGACAGAAATTTTGATTGCCTTATTAGCTTAGCAAAATTTTTTAGACAAACATAGGAAAACTTACTTTAGACTTCAATAATAAGTTGCAGTTTTTTTTTTCTTCCTCATTTAAACTACATGTAATTATTTCGAATTGGCGATTGGGAGCAAAAAAACAGCAACTGAGTAACGAAAGTTTATATTTTGGCAACCCTTCTAATGAAGTCAATCACACTCAGAAGAGGTATAATGGGAGTTAAGGACCCCAATGGTCACACTGAGGGGAAAAAAATCCACAGTTTTGCCGTTGTATGGATGAATTTCGGGAGCTCGAGCGCCGTAACTTAAATGTTAAGGAATGTAGGGGGGGGGGGTTACATTCGATGGAGGGGCTACTTTTGGGATTTTACGGTATATGTATTTTAATTTTCATGACTATGTTCTACAACATTGTTATTAATATACTAATAAAATACCTTGCATAAACATTGATAAAAGAAATAAATGCAAACAGCAACAACCTACAAAATGCTAATGAATTTTCTAAAAAAAAAAAAAAACAACATACACACTCAGCACAATTAATAGATTACCTACATAGTAGATACTTAACATTTACTTAAAAGTCACACTTACTCAATTTCCATATTCAGCAGTTGAATAAATGTATAGAAAACACCGTATCTATATAAAAGAAAAACATTTTCTCTAGCCAGCTGAGCTTGATTTTCAAGAGTAAGGCATTCAGCAAAAACACCCTGCACAAGATACAAAATTGATGAAGCTGCTCGCATTCTAATGGCTCTCTGGGAATGTTCAATAGAATCAAGTATGTGCAAAATAGCTTTCTCTTTTTCAGCATCCGTTAAACCTGTGTACTGAATAGGTAGGCCTGTATTAAGGAAAGAGTTAAACTTTGTGAGCATTAAGCTTTATTAATAAATGATCAGGAAACTTTATATCAAAAGGAGTTAAAACTTTAAGAGTATAAACTCTATCAATAAATTAATCAAAAAATTATTTGCTTTTTAGGAAAAAACTTTACCAACCATATTCAGTCATTGAATCTTCAAATGCTTTTCGTTCATGAAAGAATTCAGATTCCTCAGTGTAAGAGTATAATTCTATAATAAAATAAATAGAAGATATAAACTTCCAAATAAAACAATACATTTCAGTAACACATTAAACAAAGAAAAATACAAAGTAATCAATGTTATTTATTTATTTATTGAAGAAATAAAGGATAATTTGAGTTAATCTAGGTTCAGAAAAAAATACATGTTTTATAAAAAATTGGAAACCTAAAGTAATACAATTGGGTAAACATAACAAACAAACAAGCATATTTATCTGATCAAATGCTATGTTTCTGGTTTCTGATAGGCCACATTGGCATGTATCTCGGGCATGGTTGTCTCACACCCTTTACCTCCTTCCCTTCCTCCTCCAAAGGTAGGAAACTAAAATTTTAATTTTCAATCAATTTTTCAAAATCAGATAATGACAAAAACTCTTCCCTCCCACCCCACATACTGAATACAAAACAAAATGTAATTTTATTTTACATTTGATAAAGAATGGTGCTATAGTACTTGCTTCATGAAGAAAGAATTTATGCGATGGGGGCCTCCCCCCAAAAAAGGCAAGTACTGCAATTTTTCCAGAATAATAAATAATTGATAATAGTAATTCTTTGCTCATATAATTTTTAACTATTTGCTATTGTGTAAAAGAAAACATAGTTTAGCCACTTTGAAGAAAATAAAAATGTTAGACCAACAAAATGAATGCGTTTTTTTTTAATATACTCTTTATCACAGGCACAAATGTAGGGAGGGAGAGGGAAACATTGCCTGTTTTCAGGCATGAGATTGGAGAAAGATGAAAAAAGAGGAAAAATGCGTGAACAAAAGTTCAGTTATATTAATAGATGAAATGCTCAAAATAAGTTTTTTTTTTTTCAATCCAATAGATTTTCATCCATTTAATGTGTTTATATTACATTATAAAAACATTTTAAAATTTACTCACCTAAGGTTTCTTAATTAAGCTATATAATATATGCGAATTATTATCAAAAACCGAAAGATAAAAGAATTGCCACATTGCTAATGTACATAGCTGAATTAAAAAAAAAAAATTAAAGTTTTTATGAAAATAACAGGAGTATAAAAATTAATTCATATTCTTTTTTATTTATTTATTTATTTATTTTTTTTTTGAATAAAAAAAAGCTCAAAAATGTATTGACAAGAGTTTTTCAGGTAGGAGCTAACAGCATACATTTCTTTTGTGGTTAAACTGGGTTTACTTGTTTCAATTTTCTGTTTTTTTTTTTTTTTTTTTTTTGTTTTATGGTGGTCTGAGTTTAGTAGTTGCATCTGAAACTTTATGTGAGTGGCATTAACCATTGTACTACTTTTAGTGCTTGAGGAAATGTTTCTAGCTTCTTCTAGTAAACAAGAAGAAGCTGTTGCTGCACCTGAATTTTTCCTTCATTTTTCTTTTCAGCAGATTGGTTCATTTGTTTTTTGTTTTGTTCTATCTATGTGTTTGGTCATTTACATTTTCATAGCATTAGCAGTATTTTTTTTTTTTTTTGCTGCCACTTTAGATAGTGCTTTAATTTTTACAGTATTTTTTTCCTAAATCTTTTTGCCCTAATGAGACTGTTGTACTGATTTTCATTGTTATATCTTTTACAAGATGTTCTAATACTCTTACAAAAATTGGAATTCACCTTTTCTTTACGAAAATCTATCGAAAAAAATATAACTAATGATTTTTCTATTTTTTTTAATGCAGTTCGTACTTGATAGCTTGGATGGCATTGAAAGTTGAAACATTTAGCCTACTGCTCTGTGGGGTAATAATATTGGGCAGGTATGTACACAGCTACTTTCAAAAATTTTCATAGGGAAAAACAGAGAAGTCTTCCAAAATTACGAATTTTCGTAGAAACGAAATTTAATTTCTAAAATTACCGAAAATAGGGAATTCCGTTCGTTCTTAAGAGAAGCGACATAGGACGAACGAGCAGCATTTTGTTCTGCTCAAATGAAGAAAACTTTGTTTTTTCTTTATAAAATGAAAAGTACATTGCGGAGCTTGAAAAATCGGAGTTTTCTGTAACTTATCGGGTTTTCGGAGTACATAAAAAAAATCGGGTAAACTCCGAGAAAATCGGAATACTTGGCAGCTTTGTCATATGGAACTGAAACTGGATTCAACTTGAGGGCCATGAAAGCATGTAAGAAAGGCTAGTGCCAATTTGGACAGTAAATGATATTTCAAAAAGTTCCTCACATTCATCCTCCAAACATCAATAGTGTCACTTTTAATTGGCTCAGCAAGAGAGTCAACACCTACGATATTTAAGCACTAAATCATACTGCTGTTTTTCATCTACATTTATGATATTTGTTGCAAATGCTGACAGTTCTTTCATAAGCAATAATGAAGAAGAGTGCTGCCTATACCACGGTTCATTCAAACTGAAAATACTTTTCTAAAATAAAATGTGGGTTCAAATTTCGTGCTCATGGATTGTTGATACAATTTTTATGTTATTCATATCTGTACTTTTTAGAGCTCTCATTCTTGCATGTATTCCATTACTGTATGATTTTATAAGTAATGGGGAATTGAAAATTAATAAGAGTGGAAGTTTTAAATAATTGTCAATTCTTTCAATCAAATGAGTTTGCAGACATTCTCAAATCTCAAAAAAATAGCTCTAAATCTTTTAAAAATTGAAGGCAAAAATTCAGGAGTTGCAAGAAAACTTTTGTATTTCTGCTCAACAAGCTATTTTTTTTCTGTCTGTCGATTAGGAAATAAAAATCAGATGCAAAAAGATTGAAACTCAATTAACGTATTTTCTGAAGTATAATCTGCGGGTAGTATATTTTGGGGGGAAAAAATCTACAGTAATGTGCCGATGCAATAAAAAATCATATTCCATAAAAATTGCTTTGTATATTTTCTTGGTAGACTTTGTATTGTGCGCTAATGTGAAAATAATAAGAAATATATTAAATTGAAAGCAGATGGGAAAAGGATTGCCGAAAAATTTCAGCAAAACGTTAACCTTGCTTAAACATAAAAATAAGCGATAAACTTGCCATTCTCAATATATAAGAGCTGAATGTGAGTGATTTTAAATGTTTAAAATTAAAAAAGAAAGTAAGAAAACTTTAGCACTGAAAGTTAAAGAATTATCAACGTTGCAATATGGCGACATTTATTGTTTCTTTTTCTCATCATGAAAGTGTTTGATTCTGGAACAAATATTACTGTAGCACAAAAAACGATATAAATAATAATAATTAATTCTGAAGATAAAAGTTCAAAAACTTAAAACTTTTAAATTTGATTAACAAAATGTTTACTCGTTTGCATTAAAAGGAAACTCAACATCTTTCGCCATTTTGAAGAATGCTACTTTTGCATTTAGATGTGCGATTTGGGATAAAACATGACTTCCTTTATATAAAAAAAGTAAGTATCAGCGGTGCTTCCGATCTTTGTTCTTGAAAAATCTAGGTTTAAACGTTTACTACAAAAAACATCTTATAATAGGCAGCCGAAGTCATGAAGTTAGGAATGTCCAAATGCTGTTGGAAAGAATTGTACTGGCTGTTGTGTTCTCCAACATCGCGATTTCAGTGCGTCAATCACCATTGTGAACGAACCTAGTTTTGCAGCGTTTGTGTGCAAAAAAAAAAAAAAAAAAGGAAAACAAAAACGAATGAAAAAAAAATTTCCGAGGCCGAAAATTGAAGGATAAAAAACGAAAAACCGCAAAATCTCCAAAAACTAAAAAAAGCGGAAAATCGCGGATCCGCGGAAGAATCTCATCCCTGTGTTTTATCCAGAATATAATAAAATGGAAATGTAATTTCTTCTGTTTCAGCAGCATTTCTTAACATAATAACAAAAACGTAATTAAACAAACAACACTTAAGTTTAATGTTGATTCAGGGTTCGCGCTAGGCCGCGCGATTGCGCAATTCCCGCAATATTTTTTTAAATCCCACTCAAAAAAAAAAAATTGTTTGCGCTTAAATTTTTAAAATCCCACTTAAAATTTTGGTCAAGGTGGAATATCCCACCTTGTATTTTTTCCTAGTGTGAACCCTGGTTGATGACATAAATCTCAATCATTCAATGTTTAAAGGAGTTAAAAGTCTTGAAATTATTTGTTCTCGAAAAAACAGAATATAGTTTACCTACTTGGAAGAAAATAAATACATTAGACCAGGGGTCCCCAACTTTTTTGTACCTAAGAGCACATACCAAAATATCGGTCGAATATCGGGCACCATTTATTGTTTCAAGATAAATTCATAGTTGGTGGACATAGTTAATAATACACACTACATATAATGCACAAAAAAGTCAATTTCAAAAATTAATTTAACATATGAACATAATTAGTATTAATATTCTTGTGTAAAATAAATGATTAGTAAATTGCTTGCAAAACCTAAGAAGTATAAAAATTATTTATAAAACATAAAATACAGTCAATGTGATCTTTGCATTGCATTTCACTGGCCAGTGCTTCATATTGGGGGAATAGGATGAAATTCCTACTCGCACGCAATCGTCAAGGTGTTCATCTGTAAATCGTAAATTACCGTCATGTTGGGTACGCGCAGCGGGCGCACCTAGACCGTTCGATGGGCGCCATGGTGCCCGCGGGCATAGGGTAGGGGACCAGTGCATTAGACCAATAAAATCAATGTTTTTAAAAATATCCTTTATTCAGAAAAAAAAAATAATTTTAGTCATCAGAAGCATTCTTTAATATAATAACAAAATCTGAACTTAAAAACACTTAATGTACATACAAATCTTACAATTTATATCTACATGTTTTAAGAAATAAAAACCAAGTTCTTCAAAAGAATAAACAACAGTACAGCAAGATCTTACTTATTACATAACCTCTTTAATGTGTCTCTCTCACTTGAATGTCAATTTTTATAAGTCACAAACAATAACATAAAAAGTAAAGTAATTCAAACTGAAATAAAATGACTTTTAAACTTAAAAGCATTTTGAAACAAATGAGTTTGTAATTTTATGTTAACTTAATTTATCATTTTTCACTAACAAATTCATTCATTAAAATAAAATTTCTGTTATTTACAGAGCTTTTAGCACTTAATATGCAAACAACAGATTTCAGGGACCAAAATAAAAGATAGGGACTTTTATAAATTTGTCCTTTTATTTATAAACAACAGTAATATGTGAAAACAAACTTTTTTTTAATGACCTCCACCATATTTTTAGCTAGATAAGAAGATTTTTAAAATTCTTCAAGTAAATGCAAATAAGAAAGTAGGGAGATGCTTGAGTTAAAATAATAAAAGGTGTGGCAGGACAAGCTACAGTTAGAATAATGAAAGGTGGGGGAACATGAGTTAAAATGGAAAAGTGGGGCCCATCCCCTTTCTACTACCCCACTATTATAAATGCACATTTTATATTTTTTGTCAATAAAACACACAATCATTCTTTCACAATGCAATGGTGATACTTTTATTGCCCTATATTCTAACATTACATTACTTTCATTATATATTTATAATAAAATGCATGTAAAAGCATTACTTATTCATTTTATTTAATGAAATGAAAATTACAATGTAACTCACCTGCTATTTCATTTACATGTTCATCAGCATCATCATAAATGAAATCAAGATCTGGTGCCTCGGATAATATCTGAATAAGATATCCAAAAAGTTATTTAAGTACTACAAAATAAACACAAGGAAAAATAATGTAACTTTTCATTTTTTTACTATAATAGCTGAAAGTGACCGAAATTTTGAAAATATTTCAAATGAGAGACAAAAATACAGAAAAGCTACATTGCATTTTTTTTTGCCTACCTTCCTTACAGGTATACAGTAAAACCTGTTAAGTTGACCACCTGTCTAAGTTGACCACTTTTGTCAGGAATGGAATAAGCCTTATATTATCTAATGCAGAGAAACCTTTGTAACTTAACCACCTGTCCATGTTGACCACTTATGTACGCCAAATTTGGGTGGGAGTCAAATAAATAACCCTTTGTAAGTTGACTGCCTAATTATTACTATATTTATTTGTTTATCTATTTTTCGGAAGGTAAAAAAAGACTAAAATAGCTTCTCCAGGATATTTTTTATGCTATAATGTTAGACCAGTATTTGTTTGGATGAATGAAACATGAACAGAAAGTTTGCCAAATCCTTTTTGTAAGTTAATCAAATGAGAAAACTACTATTGAGCACTCTTCTATTCTTTAAATAAGTTTTTTCTTTTTTCTTTGATCTGATATAGCCATTTTGAAAAATATATATTAGGAAGTCTTTAGCATCATATAAGTAACTGATATAATTAATATGATATTTATCTTAATTTTAACTAGTAAGTACTTTACTTTTGAACTTGTATAGGATACATTGTAAGTCATTCAGGTAAAATTTCTTTAATGATATTTTAGATAATTGTGAAAAAAAGCGCTTATCACTATTTTAAAGTAATGTTATTACATGAAGCTATATTTTAATTAGTTATAAAAATGAATGAATGCATAGTGTAAGAAATTACAAGAAAAAAAATCTCCACCCTCTATAAGTTGACCACTAAAGTGCTGCACCGCAAGTGGTCAACTTACAAACGTTTCACTGTACTGGAATATGAAAAGCCATCCCCTATGTCATTAGAAATATTGTACAATAAAAATATAGTACTAAGTCCAAATGAAGGAGCCTCTGGAGTCCAGGAATTTCAATTTGACCTTTTTTGAATTTTACATCATTTGCATCGTCCCTTGTCACAAAACTAATCTACCCTCTTCTGCTGATTTGTCCATATGTTATTTACGTCTGGTGCACAATTTAGCAAATATTTTAGTAGGAATTTTGTTTTAAGGATAAAACATTTATCACAATACAAAAAATCTTGCTTACAAATCTTTAGGGCATTTTCAGCTGTTTTGAGACGATTACAAAGGAACATGACCATTTTTTGCGCTAATTCCATCATTTTTTTTCCTCAACATTTTCCTTTATCGATCTGTGAAGCTAGTAATGTTGGATGGACTATTTTTATTGAGGAGACAGATGGAATGGCTGCTGGTATTTCTCAGACAGCCTAATCAGGAACATAGCCAGAGGGCAGATGGATCGCTCCTCTGCCAAAGCCCTCCCCCCCCCCCCCCCAAATGAAGCTTCCTGACATAAGCCAATACAAAGAAAAATAATAAACATTTTTTTCAAAATTGAAGGAACAAATATGAAAAGAATTTTGCTAATATTTTTACAGCTAGCAAATACAATATTGAGTAGTGATAAAAAGTTCTACTTTGGGCATAATACAATAAATTTTTTCTAGAGCAAGTGATGGAAGAAATTAGTACTTTTTCCTTAAACCTACAGGGCTCATGCCATGAGCAAAATACTCACACGAAGAACTAAAGTCGAAGTTCGAAGTCAACTAAAAAGTTGAAAAATAATTACAATTGGTTATCCTTAAATTACTTTTATAACCTTTTAACTTATCAGGCAGTCAATGAAAGACACTTTTGGAATTGAAAAAAAGAATAAATTGGCAAAATTTTTGTAAATTATTGCACTTACACTGTATTGTTAGTAATGACTGTAAAGGTAGGAGTTTTTATGTCAGATAGTTGAATACATAGACCTGGAGTACTGTCCAATCTAGATCTGAATTTGTGTTTAAATTTGCACAGGCCAAAAAATCTTGATTTTTTGGATCGATATGTTACCGCAAGGGGAGAAGGATTAATATAGCTTGCTTACTTAAACACGAGTTTTCATTATTTTTCTCTTATCTTACAACAAAAATTCATTGTGTGAAATATGCAATGTAATGAAAAGATTGTTTCAAATAAGATGAATTCTAAAATTCTGCAAGTCTCTCTAAAATCTCATTATTCATTCATACTATTCAGCATGAAGATCTTTTTTGTATTCATGATTTCAACCACTTCAAGGTATTACACTGAATATCGAATGTTACGGCTCAATAACTTGTTAAATGAAAGTTATCCTAGTGACTATTAATACTTTTCATACACATTAAAAACTGCAGTTTTAACAAAAGTTTGAAATTTTTATTTTACATTACTAGTTTTAAAAAGGGTGAAAAATGCATGAGGCATGTTTTATCTACTAATAATTAAACATTTAAAATTAATGTTTCCATTACACTTAATAACAATCATTGAATTTTTTAATTAATAAATTAAACTTAGTAAAATGAAATGCTGTGTACCACCGATAAAATCATTTTTATATACAATTTCTGGTCCAAATCGAGCCCTCCCCAAGGCCAGTTTTATTTCCCCGATTTACTTTTTACCATTCTAATAAAATTATTGTTTAAGAATGCTGCGATTTTCTTTATTTTTACTGTTTATATCGGATTAAAAACAGAAAAATTCAAAACTGATGTACTGTTCAAGTAAAGTCATTGAAGCGCTGAGTTGAAGCATTGTTCAGCAGAAACATTTAATTTGTAAGTGTAAATATCATAAACAGGAGACAAATGAGATATGACTGTGCACATTAACTTCAAACTTTTGTGAGCAATTAATATGCACAAGAGGCCCATGTGACTATAAAAACATTTTTTCCCAATGCCCTCTTAAAACACCAGTTTGTTGAGTACTAAACATAGCCGGCACAGTGGCATCGCGTAAGGTGCGGGCCTTGCACGCCCAAGATCGTGGGTTCAAACCCGACCATGTCGATGAATTCTCAAGATACAGAAAATTGTCTGCATATAAAGAACCCTTGAGTATCTATTTTGTTTGGATGCTCTTGGCTACATTAATTTCCTAGTGCAGTTTCACATCTTAAGTGCTTTACCTTCTAGTCAAGAAACTAGACATCAAAACTGTCATTTGGCAATAGCATCCGCCAATTGTGGTGCAACTTGAAAGAATGGATGCCAGTTTCTGGGGAATGCACTATGGCTGCAAAGGTTAATGACCAGTATGCAGCCCATGTAAAAAAGAAATGTCTGCTAAACCGTACTCTTCGACTCCTTTCAGGGATCATGTCAGAAGTATTACAAAGCCAACTAAATTTCCTTCATTACTCATTCAATATTATCATCAAATATAGCTATCAATCTTTCATCGTCAAATTAGGTATAGCTTTGTTGAACCACCCCAATAGAGTTTCAGAGTTGACTGAATAAGAGCAACAAGTCATTTTACAATTTTTACATTAATGTTCTATTAATTAACTATTAAAAAATTCTCTGAACAGTTTCTTTTTCTGATTTCTCTTCCTTCAAATGTATTTTCATTTTCAGAAAGGGGATTAACTACCACTTTCAGCTAAATTTCATTGTGAAACATTTTCTGAACATGACTTACTGAACAAAAAATAATTTTGTATAATAAATTGCTAATGGAATCCCTGCCATCCTCCTGAGGAGCCCTAGGGTTCTACAGAACCCACTTTGGGAAATGCTGTTCTACCTCATATGCACAGGTACTGCTCTCTCTAGCTTCTCTTTGTAACCTTCCTACTTTTGCCTTCTGAGGTGTTTTGCAAACTTTAGTCTTTGCCTGACTGTCGTCTGGGGCAGTTTGCTAGTTGGAGTAGTCAAGTGTGAGTGTTTTAGTCATTGAGAGAGTTCCGGTGAAACTTTTTTTTTTTTAATTGGGTGTTTGTCTCATCAAGCGAGAGGCTGGGCTGATTTACGGAAAATGCTTTTTTTTTTGTTTCCTCAAATGTTAATCCAGATATACGAAGAAAAATGAATAAATTAATTACTGATTATAGTTATTGAGGCTTTTAAATTTCTGTACTGAAAAGTTGTTTTTATTTTCGAGGATGACTTCACGAGGAAGGTTGTTGGCTCTGGATAAAAATGCTTCTTATAAAATTTATACAATTGCCAGGCATAGTTTACAAGAACAATTTTTCTTAGTTTTCATAAGGAATATTTTGTGCCCCACAAATAGAAAGTACCTAAGTTGCGTAAAATAATATCTCATTAACACAGTATACCTGTACCATAAAATTGGAATAATATTATTTTGTACAACATTTGTTGTACAGAATAAATAAAAATGTTTTTTTTAGTTGAAAATATTTGATTTACTAACATTTTTCGGAGGAAAATAGGTGTTGTGAGAAAAATTCTCATTTCCGAGTTCTCGGGTTTGACGCAAAGTTCATTTTGATGCAAGTTCTAGAGGGTTAAAGAAAGAGATTGTTCCTTTTTGTTGTAGTCAGGCCCATCACTTAGGGGGGTCAGGGGGGGGGGGTCAATTGCCCTTCTGGTCTTGGAAAATATAATGTATTTATATGTACAGTAGAGACTTAGTTATCCGAGCCCCTACTAACCGAGGTACATTTGCCCTCTTTTTTTAGCCTACTTTCTCGTAAAAGTAAAAAAAAAAAAAAAATAATAAAGCATGAAAGAAGGCTTAATGTATTGTGAAAATATCGTTAAAAATCAAGAAAAGTCAAAATTGAAGCAAATTCTGTAAACTCTGGGCACAAGAGCCAAGTTCCTATTGCAAGCTTATTGAAAGGAGTTCTTGGCGTGAAATATTGATTTGAACAGTTTTTGTTCATTTTTGAACAGTTCAAAAAATTAACACAGAGCTTACGGGGAAATTTCAACCCTATATAAATCCTGATCTAACGGACTGATTTGCTTGGAACAAACTTTATCGGAAAGCTCTTATAACGTAGAACATGTAGAAATAGAAAGTTTATCCAGAACTTACGAGCCTATTTTGCTATGAAATTTTTTGATCGGGATTTTCAAGGATATTTCTCAGTGACTCAATGAGTGAAATAATGAATGAATGAATAAATGAAAGAGTGAAAGAATAAATCAATGAATAAATGAATGAGGAAAAGAATGAATGAATAAATTATTGAATAAATGAAAATATAAATAAATGAGTCAATAAATACATGAATGTGTAAATGAATGAATAAACACTTGAATGAGGTAACGAAAGAATGAATGAGTGAGTGAATGAATATGTATTATCCGTTGAAAAAGGTATATTTTCAATAATTAGAACTAAAGATAAATAAGAAAGAGAGAGAAAGAGATAGCTAGATTATAAATTTGAATTTGGTGTATACGGGAAAGTAGGCTCGTATAGTTCTAGACGGAATTTCTTGTTTTTCTTTTTTTTTTGCGGCCGATGGCGGCGTCACCGACTGACGTCAGTCATCCAATGGCATAAGTTGCATTTTAATTTTATTTTCAGGTGATATAAAGACCTAGAACAGCAGTCAGAGACAACTTCAACAAACCTTTGCGTAAAACTGCAGCAAAGAAGCGAGAGAGTTCCATTGAACAGAAAACAATAGGGTCAGGTGGGGTAAAATGGGTCACTTTTTAGCTATTTTCATATTTAAAGTTTCATAGCAACAAAACCAGAAACATTTCCCATTTCGTTTCAATTACATCTTAACATTGAACTCTTTTAGGTCAATTTTATGTAATTTTAATATTTATTTTTTAATTATGAAATAGTTTAATTGAGCTTATAGGGTTGTGACCTGATTTACTCCATCGTGTGGTAAAATGGGTCAGAGTGGAAAATAATGCTGAAAACAGTTATTTATTACTTTGAAATTGAAAAAAAAAAATGAAATTAACATATTTAGCAAGATTTTGAATTATGATTACATTGAAATGTTGATAAATTATATTGTTCTAGCTTGTTACATATTGGTTCACGATAACACTTCAACAACATCATTTCTCTCTACCACATCAACATGATCATTTTTAAGGAAAACATGAAAAAAAAAATTCTTAGTTTAATTTCCAATAAAATAAACATGCACTGTTTAAATTTAGGAACTTTCTGCAGTGAGGTGCAACAGAGTAAATTTTAAAATAATAATCGAATAGAACTAGCTAAGCCTAACCCTGACCCATTTTACCCCATCCAAGAAAAACTGGTGTAAAAAATTCAATATTTAATATTTTTTTTATATGCTCGGCTGGAATTGTTCTCTAAAGTTTCTTAGTGAGGAAATCCTTTAAATTTGGGCTGTTATTTGAAAAAATATAGAGATTTTCAGAAGTTGGTAAACTATATGTTTAGCACTCTATCATCTAAAAATTACAAAAATACTTTTTGTGTTGCCATTTTTAGAGCCTAACTTTTTTTAGAATGAAAAATGTTGCCAACACATTGAAATATAACATAAAAAAAATTGCTTTAAAAATTTCAATTTCAAGTTGTATTATTTTGGGTTTTTTTTATCAAGTGACCCATTTTACCCATCCTCCGCTATATTATATTTATGAGACGTCTTCATGAAACAACTTTAACTGTAACATGTACTCTACTGATGTGTACATGTAAAATTAGATATTTGTATGTATGTAACGTAATTTTTTCATTTCATAATATGTACAGTAAATGCCTTTTTTGTTACATATTTGAGGACATTTTCATTTATTTCAACCCATGTTTCCCTCTCGATTTGGACAGAGTCCGTGTTATCCGAGTTTTTGATTATCCGAGGTACCCTCGGTCCACATTACCTCGGATAATCGAAGCTTTACTGTATGTACATTGTTTTTTTAATGCAATATACATTGTATTTTATTGTTATTTTAATGCAATATACATTGAATTTATACCCTTTGCTCCCCCCCCCCCCCAGGAACTTTTGAAATTATGGGCCTGGTTGTAGGTAATATTTTTACAGCTTGCGAACAAAATACTGTACAACTACAGTAGCGACAGAAACTTTAAGAATTTCACTTGAAGCATTGTACAAATTAATTTTTATTCCGGTAAAAGACAGAAGAAATAAGTACTTTTCCCTTAAAGCAAAAAATCATTTCTTAATCTCTACCAGTTCAAAACCAAGTCAATAGCAGGGTTTATTTTGTAAAAATGAAGTATTTGTGAAAAATCTTTAACGATCCAGGAGTTTAGAACAAATCGAGATATTTACTTCTAACTTGGAGGAGAGATTTCATTGTAGACACATAACATTGTATGTCAAAGTTACAAAAATGGTTAAATTTTAGGAATCCTTGAAGCTTGACAGAATTTTAAACTTTTTGTCAAAAGATAAAACTGCATTTCTGATGTATTTTAAAATTAAATCAAATGATTGCTTTAGCAGAAGTTAATTTAAGTTAAAAGAAGAGCAAAAAGGGTGAGATTTATTTTAATTGCATCGACACATCACTCACACCATGGAAACTTTACTTTTGTAGTAGAATAGATACATAATAAACTATTCACTATTCCCAAAACTGCAATAATGACCTTTATTCAGGGCCTGATTAAGGCAGGGGCATACAGGGCAGCTGCCTTGGGCCCCCACATCTGAGGGGGCCCCAAATAGAATATAAAGCTTATATTGCATTTTCTTTTTAATGAACTTTTCTAAAGAAAAATATCGCTACAGTGTAAAATCCGCCAGTTTTATGTTAGCTCCTTCATTAATCTATTGTATAAACATAAAAATTCTATAATTCGTAAATCTGTATCGTTGTAAGGCGGAGTTCAGCTAAATTTTCGCAATCACGACCGATAAATTTGGCCAATCAAAAGCCTGTATTTTTGCATATCTCAAATTGCGATATGTTTACAAATATACAGTCCTCTGATTGGCTTAATTGAGTCATCGTAATTACGAAAATGTAGCTGAATTCTGTCCTAATGTCAACAAGGGTATGAATCTTTTGCAGCTAGATGACAAGTTAAAAATCAGAAAACTCCATTTTGGGAAAACAGAGAGGGTCCCTAAATAAGTTTTTGCCATAGGCCCCAATTAGGCTAAGTCGGGCTCTGCCTTTATTAGTTAGGTGTAATTAATTTTTTTAATTAATAAAACACCAAGGGTACCTCAGGTATTGCTAGTTTTGGTTTGTAGACTAGTAAAGAGCTTGGAAGATCAAATTCAGGGGTTTATGTAAGAATTTTTGCGAGTCGTCTTTATTTTCTTAACTTTCTTGTGTGAAACTGATAAATGTCGTGAAAATGTTAATTGATTTTTCAAAATTTGGTTTCTTTATGAAATGATATAGCTGATACTTTAATTAATATAAAATCATTCCAGGGGTCATTCATAAATGATGTCCCGCTTCGAGGGGGAAGGGGGTTTAGAGAAATTGTGACAGTTGTGACAAGGGGAGGGGGTAACAAGAAGTGTGAAATTAAACATTTTGATTTCTTTAAAAACCTTTTCAAATCGGCAAATTAAATTTATTTTAAGTTTTTTTTATTTTCAAAATTTGATTTTGAAGATTCATTGATCATTTTGTATCGTAAACACTGATGCTGATTAAGGTTTAAATTTACTTCTTGTTAAAAGTTTAAAAGGAAATTTTCTTAAGCATTTACACTTTCAAGATAAATTTGCGTGAGTCATTTTTTCAGAATTCAAACCATTAATGTATTATACTGTTCTATACTAATCATTTTTTGTGTAGTTAACCTTAACCTCGGTTTATACAAATGAAGTACACATGTAATCATTATAATTATAATTCTCACAAATGTTATTAATAGTGCAAAAATGAAATTGGAAACGTGATCTATAACGCAGTGCTTTTTTGCTGACCAGCAAGTATATATGCTTATGTGATATTGTGTGACATGTGACAAAGGGGTGTAGGGGATATGATGAATTGTGACATTTTGTGACAAAGGAGGGGAGGGGGTCAAAAATATTGAAAACGCCTGACATCTTTTATGAACGGTTCCCTAGCTCAAAGCACTTTAAAAATGACAAAATAAAGAACTTCGGGTATTTAAGGGGATTGTTTTTATGCAAATAAATCTAATAATTTTGTGAAAGTTCCATATCAGTAATTGAAATCTTTGGTGAAGAGTTGTTTTCACGATCATGAGCTTCGTGAAAGATGCGTTTTTAAGATTGAATTATTTAAGTTACATCTTGGGATTCAAAAAATTATTAAAAAACAGATCCTGATCGAAAAGGAAAGAAAAAAAAGGATGTACATTTACACTGAACAAAAGATCACAGAACAAAGCATAACAATAAAGAATGAATACAACATTCAATTCAGAAAAAAAAAAATCTATGAATGTGCAACATATTTAACTCATAATAATTTAATTTTCAAAACTTACCCGCTAAAACAAAAAGTGAACTAAGGAATAAATATACAATTAAAATTAAAAACAAACATAACTATTTTTAATATTTATATTTTCTAACAATTAAATCACTGGAAAAAATATTATCAGGGGAAAAATTTGTATCCTACAACCGAAAATTTCAAATATCAAATGTATACTGCAAATTGCTTGCAGAGGCCATCAAACACTTTATTGTTTTTTTTTTTTCTTGTCAGTAATAAAACTGGCAGGAAATATTTTCTAAAACAGTGAAGTATAGAATCATATTCAACTATTTAAAAGAACTACACTGCAACTCGAAATTCTAAGGTTTCTTGACAGAACTCTCTTTTGAAATACCCATAAAATTAACTTGTAAAAAGATCTCAAACTTTTGAAGCAATTCTGCAAGAATAAATTATTTAAATCTTCTATTATTACAAAATATGGTGTTCTAATATCAATATGCCGAGGAAAAGGAGAGTTTACTCCCTCTGTTACTCACTTTTTCATACATTTCACGTAGGCTCATAGGCCTTTTTCTTACAACACGCTTTCTACGTTTCCGAGGCTTACGTCTCCGAAGGTTCGGCGGTATGTTTAACGCAGTAACGTAATCATCGTAGGGCGGCATTTTAATAAAGAAAATCTTACTATTAAAATTACTTTGCTAACAATTTTTCAATCTTCCTTTAATAAAAATTTCCTATCCAAATATCACTGACGCAGCAGATGACTACCACCATCACAAGGTAATGCCAGATGATGGATGCTGTGGAGATTAAACCTTCCAGCCCATTTTACATAATAGTATTTTTAATTCAGAACGTTTATCTAGTTTAATAATTGGGGCAAAAAAAACGTATTTTTCGAGGGGCCCTTTATAATTACTTCTTTATAATTACTTCTAGACTTTAAACGTGTTGGGATTCGAACCTTTAAGCGCAAGTATCACCGATCGCATCTGATTAACAGACCGGCTTCAGATTATGTGATAATGTAACCTATTGTGCTCCACCCACGGTATAGATCATACATTTCTATAAACGGTATATGATGCACTTAGCGGGTGTGACTGTCACACCCGCAGCCATGCACAATTTCTTTTTTATATAAAACTTTTGTTCAGAACCTTGATGCTTTGTATTACGATACGTGATGGTTATTTACATTCAGAAATATAAAAATTAAAAGCTAAAGGGTAATATTATTTACTGGTAGTGCAAATATGTGCCCAGAAATAAATCTCACTCCAGAATAGCAAAATGTACAAAAATCAACGTATCGCAAAAAAGGAAGTGCCTGTTGAGTGGTCATTCATAAATGATGTCACGCCTCGAGGGGGAGGGGGTCAATAAAGTTTGTGTCAGCTTGTCACAAGGGGAGGGGAAGGGGTAATAAGAAGTGTGACATCACACATTTTGCGTTAACATTTAAAATCAGCAAATTAAAAGTTCTTTTTTATTTCCATGACGTGGTTTTTCCGTTTCAATGATTTCATTTTGTATCGAAAGAACCAAAGGACCGATGTTGATTACGAGTTCCGGTGTCCTCAACATGAACACTGGGACGCAAAATTGTTCCGTCTTCGGAAACCGCGCAAAAATTGAGGAGCCAGCCGGCCGGACCCTAGTGGTGTGCGGGAGCGATACCACGTCGGCGGTCGACACGATAGTCCAGTTGGCAGGGAAATGAAAGCGGGTTTGTAATTTTTTCTCATCAACGCTTATAAGCGCGCTATTGGTTGACTAAGTATTGTTTGATAGATTTTTCGCAGTACTTCTGGCAATCCTTTTGTTGTCCATTGATGTTCCTGTAGTAAATAACTTGAAGTTCTTTTGTTTTGAAATCATAAGTTATTTAATATGCCGAAACGCAAGTGTTCGTTCAATGTTAACTTACAAGCAAAACATCCGTTTATCAAGCAAATAAATACTCCCACAGATGTCAGATGCGAAAAGTGTTGTAGAGAATTTAGTGTTTCTCACAGGGGTGCCGGTGATATTGAACAGCATTTAAAGTCTGAAAAACATAAAAATGCCGATCGTGCTGTCGCTTCGAGTTCTTCATTGTTAAACGTTTTCAAGAAATCGGATGCGCCAGCATCAAAGGGTTTGGATATCACCGCGGCAGGAGGCTTCTGGGCTTATCACACGATACAAGAAAACCAGTTTTCGCTCTAATGATTGTCCTTCGAAATTAATTTAATCATGCTTTGATCCCAAATTTACATGCTCGCGTACGAAATCAGAAGTTATTGTAATAAAAATGTATTTGTGCGTACAGCGATGAAAAAATTAAAAGATGATCTTGATCAGTCCAATTGTATCACAGTTCTAAACGACGCTTCAAACCATGGTAGCACGAAAATATACCCTATTGTAGTGCGCTTTTGTGTATTACAAATGCTTTTATTTTTTTAATTAGAGGATCATTTAGCAACTCCGTATCATTTCTAAAATTATTTTTGAAAAGAAAAATCCTTAGACAAGCAGAAGTTTCATATTGTCGAAAAAACATCGTTTTATAAAAAAATGATGATAGTAGGTGTTTGCGCCCTCTTGTGCGATAAACTCTCCCAACTGGAACTCCGTTTCTCTCTTGGCGAAACTCAACTTGGGCGAATATATACATTGGGCGAAATTGAGTTCAGTGTGCTTTGAAAGCATACGTATGATGCAACGAAAATGTATACCGCTTTGAGCGAAACGACATTGTTGTGAATTATTACTAATGAGTGTAGTATGGTCGGCACAAAATATGAGCTATGGTGCTCAATGTATAAATGTAAATTATTGTAAATAAACCTGTAAATAGTTACAGAGTTGTTTATGAAGAAATCATCGATATTTCCTTCGGCGAGCTCTCAAAACAGGGCGTAGTGAAGTCGAACGTTCTTCAAAGAAAAAAAAAATATTAATAAAAACGATACAGTCCAAAAAGAGTTAGAAAAAGTCATGACTAGCTCATCTCCAGTATTTCTGTTTTTTTGGTAAGATTTTTCAGATTAGAATTGAATCGTTTATTTCGAAAAGGTAACAGCTGTGAAAAACAAAATTTTTTTACGGAGCAGTTTTGAGCAAGGCAAAAGTTCACTAAGCAATAGTAGTTTTTTCATTTGAATTAAATAATTAGTAAAATAATGCTAATGCTTATCACCATAAAACCTGTCATTTCTATTTCACTTGTGGGTGACATTCTTAGTTTCATTACATTCAAAACAATAGAGAAAACAGATTAATTTTAAATAGTTTTAAATTCTTAACAAACAGAATCAAATCATACATCATAGATTGTGTGTAATTGGTGTTTGACTTTGTGAATAATTTTAAATTTGGCAAAAACTTTGTATTACAACGACTTTCTAGAAATTTTAATATTCGGCCGCCGAATATTCGGTATTCGGCCTAAGACATTGGCTGTGAAAAGTTAGAAAACTTTACGGGTCTGATCTTTTACTATTTTATTTTATTAAGATTTTTCAGCTTAGAATTGAATCGTTTATTTCGAAAAGGTAACAGCTGTGAAAAACAAAATTTTTTTTCAGGAGATAGAAAACTTTACGGGTCTGATCTTTTACTATTTTATTTTAGTAGGTAGTAGCAATGCAATATTGGTAAATTAAAACGATTTTTGATTAATTATGTCGTAAAAATTAATAAATTAATACTGAGAGTTCTTTCTTTTTCAAAACGGAGATGTTATCTTTCGAAATAAACGATTCAATTGAATTTCAAACTTTTACACATGCTGAACTTATATGTATGTTCTTACACTTTTTTTGTTAGAAATCAAGCTCTACTGCCCAGGAGAACGAATTTTCTATAACGAGTTTTTGAGTGTATTCAAAGAAATTTAACGCGCTAAAAATTAACTAATTTTTAACTACATGTAGTGCTGGATCTAGGGATGGAGACATGTTGTGGCCGTGCCTTGGGCGGCTTTTAGGCTTTTGTGGAGGGGGGGGGGGGGGAATTTAAGGGTGGTCGCCAAGTGCGAAACCATAAGCGTGGCTTCCGTTTAGTCAACTTTCCGAACTGTCATAGAGTAGCGTGTTCCAGCAATGTTGTCCTTGCTTTTGAGGTATTAGGTCCAGATGTCTTCGCTTTTGGAAAACCAAGCCTGCCTTTTTTTTCATTTTGCGAGTGAAAGTCAGAATAAAGTCACAGAGGAGACCTTTGAGCAGGTATAGGGCTTAGACCATAAACTAGATAGACAAGGTCTGGGGGCGTGGTCGGTAAACAGGAGTCTTTCCCAGGAAAACAGCTGACCGAGTATTTCGGTGAGAGAGGGCTTCGTCTTGCTATGTTAATTCTCGTAGAGATTTGAAGAGTGATTTATTTTAATTTCTTATTATATAACAGAAACATTTTAGCACAATTATTTTCTATCACACGCAAGGAAACAGTTCATAGATTAATGGACAAGTGTTTTTTTTTTATTGGTATTACCAGTAATTAATTAGTAATAGTGATTTGAAAATGATCTTATATTATGAGCTCATTGAGAATAGGAGTTAGTTTATTGCCCCTTTTTGTGAAATTTAATGACCTTCAGTAAAGCTCTTTGCAATGAATACAATTCGTATTGTTTTTACAAGGTTTTTAACTGTCTTCAACCTTATTATGTCTCGCCCTTGAAACATCAATGCGAAAAATAAAAACAATATTACGTTAATAAGCCAAATATCAAGCCAAATATCAAATATACCTATTCTTTTCTTTTTCAGTTCATTGAAAAATAAGGAAGGAAAAAGAAAAGCGTTTAAGCTGTTTTTCTTTTCAAACTTTTCAATATTCTTAGTTTTATTACATTCAAAACAATAGAGAAAACAGATTAATTTTAAATAGTTTTAAATTCTTAACAAACAGAATCAAATCATACATCATGGATTGTGTGTAATTGGTGTTTGACTTTGTGAATAATTTTAAATTTGGCAAAAACTTTGTATTACAACGACTTTCTAGAAATTTTAATATTCGGCCGCCGAATATTCGGTATTCGGCCTAAGACATTGGCCAAATATTCGGCTTCGGCCTAGGAGAAATGGCCGAATATTCGGCTTCGGCCTGGAAGAAATGGCCGAATATTCGGTATTCGGCCAAATCACTATTCGTTACATCCCTAGTGGGGAGGGGGTATGTTGAAGTGTGACACTTTGTGACAAAGGGGGGAGGGGGTCAAATAAATGGGAAAAAAGCGTGACATCATTTATGGACGGTCCCATTGTACCCTTAATTAAATTGTGATTGCTTTTTTAATGAATTACACAAGGTGAAGTTTGTTCGAAGATTGCAAACAAACGGCTTTAATTTATTATCTAAGTGTTGTGCAATACAGTCAGAAATACAATATATATATGTATTGGTAAGGGGGAAGCATGAAATGCATTTTAAACATAATTCTGAAAATTTAACAATTTTACTTATATTATTAAAAGTAAAGAATAAAAAATAAACTGGCGCGAACACACACATATGTATACTTGTTGATGCAACGAACGTTCGGCCTTTCTGTGAGTATAGTTCAACCATCGTTCATGTCTTTTATAGTGCTGACTCTAAGCAATTTTGACAGGGCGCTGCGCCCGGCGGCCCTTTTAAATATTTTTTGCGCCCCGCGGCCTCTTTCTTCCCTTTTCTATGCGCCCTGCGGTCTATTCAGACCATGCCAACATCGGCCGAACGGCCTTCAAAGCAGGAAGTGCAGTAGGAAAACTTCAATCCAGGCATCCTGCCCCCTCCTTTATTTGTCCCCAATAATTTTCTCAGAACTCCAGAGCATTGTTGTCTTCTCCCCTTTAGCTTCTTGGAATAACTGGGGGTAGTAGAAGGACGCATCACGTGCCTTTTTTTTATTTTAAAGTGTTTAGCCTTAACAAATATGAATGTCTGCAACTTAAATTATGCTATTTTTAGTTAGGATGGGCAGTTTGCAACCCGCTACCTGCCGATGATGTGCGGAAATTCGGAAAACTCCCAATTTTTCAAAAAAAAAAAAAAAAATCGAGCAAAAGCGGAAAGCTCTCCGGATTAGGGGTCCTGATTCAAAAAAAATTGTAAATAGCACGAGAACTCATAGATTTGGCCATTAGCATTTTATTCATTAATAGCATTTTTTAATACAGTATATACTCTCTTATAAGTCGGGAAATTTAGCACAAAAAACGAAGTTAAATGTCTACTTACGTTCGCGCAAAACATCGAAAAATCCAGACTTTTCCCGTTTTTTTTTAAACCTCTTTAATTAAACATTACAAGAAAAGAATATCATCAAATTCTGATATGATTTTAAATTCTCTATCCGCTTATTAAAGACTTTTACTAATTACAAAAGATCACCTTATCGGGAACATAAAAGAAATCCCAAACTTCAATTTTACGAATTTTCTGTATCGCGTAAAATTTAGCGCTCAGTCTAAAAAACAATAATAATAAATATAATAAAAGCACATAAATAGAAAGAAGCTAAATTTAATGATATTAACTTAGAATTAAAGCAATAATTAATAACTCTTAATCGCGGAAGCGAACCCTTTTTCAGAAATCGCGATCTCAAGTATGAAAATTTTTTAGGACACGATCACGAAAACTACATTTTTATTTAAACACGTTCATTATAATTAATTTTTTCTTATTTTTAAAATGTTTATTTTCAAAAGAAAAAACCAGTAAAAAAGGCTTACCGATTTTTCATTGAAATCAAGATTTTATTTTTTTTGAAAGTGTTTTAAATTTTGGGATTACGAATTTGGGTTCCATGATGTGTAACTGTTCTGAGTTTAGCATTTAGCCTCACCACAGAAAAAAATATATATAAAAAAAAATAAAACAGTAAAAGTCATCGGCGTCATTTCACAAAATCTATACATAAGACAACAGTTAAATACTATTTTCAAAGCCAAATAAGCATTTCTTTTCTTTTCAATTCAAACACTTTAATAATCTATACATACTAATTAGTTTATATGTGCTAAAAATAGTATTTGTATCTCATTTATTTCTCCGTTTGCACACGGAAAACGGTCATATGCTAATTAGCGAACTGCGTAAAATCGGGCAGCAACATTTTAACATCTGCTTTAGGTTTACAATATTTCTTATTATTTCTTAAACAGTGAGCAGCAAAGCACTTATTGGGCCTAAATACAGTTATTCCAGTCCAAGACTTTACTTCCCCCCCCCCCCCCCCCATGCCTGAAAAAACTGTTTAAACAGAAAATTCTGGCTCTATTAGAAAGAAAATTTAAATTAAATAAGATGTTGAATACAAGCACAATTTGCACACTTTCTCCTCATAGCATTTTCCCATAGAAGAATAAAAGAAGTACCGATTGCACTAGCATTGTTGCTCCCATTTGCCCTGTGAAAAATTATCTTATTTAATTTTAGTGTTTTCTTGCATATAATTGTGCGCCATTTTTTTATCACCTGATTTTCTTAATGATAAAAAGGACAAAATATATTGAGCCAAAATAAAAAGCTATTTTCTCCTAAGTCTCCACCACACCCCTCCTCTAAAAAGAAAAAAAAAATGTTTGAATTGGAAGCAAAATGATTAATTAAAAATTTGAAAGCTCTATGGCTGAGGTTTAAAATGGCACCAAGTTTGAAATCCTAGGTCACTGTCACCTGTAATACTCGGGGTTCGCGCAATTGCGCGATTCCCGCAATATATCAACCCTGATACTTGTCAATAATAATCAAAGCCAGCCTTAAGACTTGTGTGGGCCACATTGAGAGCACTTTTGTGGGGGTCGCGATTTGTTGGAACTTTGGTACACCTCTCCCAAACCTTGTCGTAGAGAAATGTCACCAAGACCTAAAATTTTCTTTGTTGAGTAGTTCATAATTTTTCAGCAGAATATTTATGAAAACGTGCGTAAATGATACATATATACCTACATATTTTTTAAAATGAAAACCTATATTTTGAGATACACATGCAAAGTTTGCAACCTTGCTAAACTTGAAGCTTTTTCAATGCTTAAATTTTTTTGTGGGGGGGGGGGGATGGTAAAAAATATTTTTTAAGCACGACTCAAGGGTGCCCTTTTTGAAGAAAACATAGTGCCCTTTTCAGAGTTCCCCCAGGCGGCCCTTTCATCCTGGAGTCAGCACTATTTTAAGATTTAATATTATTGTAATGTTAATTTCAACGTTGCATTCATTATTTAGGGGAAGGGGCATTATTAATAAAGCAGAATGGAATTTAATTACTGGAAAAAAATAGTTTAATTTCTATTGAAAATTGCTCTTGATTTTTAAATAAAATTAATTTTGTGTATTTGTTACGCATTTTTGGTATTCTTTGACATTACTTTAGAAATGGTGTAGTCTTATTTTTATTAAGTATTTTTCAACAATTGCTTTAGTTAATTTATACATATGACTTTCTTGTTCTTCATAATCAAGAATATTATGCTCCAGAGATTTAAAAATAAAATTAAAATTTACGCTTCTCATTGTTAATATTGCTATTATGTTTAATAAATTAGGTTTGGGCTTTTGTGCGCAGGATGGGTCTTGATCGTACATCCGATCTCACACGATTTTTACCCCCGCCCTCCCAACATAGGCACCCCGTCGGGTAATCTTCCAAGTTCGAAATTCAAAAAGCAAGACTAGTTGCCCACCATTAATGACCACAATGAGCGCGAGCGTTATAATTATTGCGAGCGTGCCAAATAGGTGATAAAGAAAGTTTTGTGGAACAGTTCATACGATAGGTTTACGCCTTTTCCGGGTGCGTCATTGTCAAATTCATAGGAAATTTTCCTGTTTGTAAAAGGGGAAGCGGGTAGTTTTTTTTTTCACTCACAACGCCACGTGCTGATTACATTTTTCACCTTCATTCGTGATCAGAATAAACATGTTTTATGTAGTCGAAACGTGTGGGATGATAAAGAATAGTGTATTATCTTTACCTAATAAAGTGACATCTGTACACATTCTGATCGTGCGTAGTTTTATACACACTGGATAACTTATTTGAAGATGAAATAATTGTATAATATCCCGTGATAAAAGAATTAATTAAAAAAGGGGATAAAGAACACTTTACGAGAAAGTGAGCAAAATATTGGGTGTTAACTGATGATCGAGTTGATATACCCTCAGTTATTTTTTGAGAAAAAAGTGCTTTCTGTGCTGCCTTCCTTTCATATGTTACGCTACATTACATAAGCATATATACTTGCAGTTCAAAAATAAAGCACTGCGTTATAGATCACGTTTCTAATTTTATCTTTGAACTTTTAATGGCATTTGTAACCATGATAATAATTAGTATTACATGTGAACTTAATTTGTATAAAATGAGGTTAAGGTTTGCAACTCAAGATAATTAGAATAGAACTGTAAAATATATTAATTGTTCGAGTTCTGAAAAAATGACCGTAACTACCTAAGAAAATTTCCTTTTAAATTTTTAACAAGTAAATTTAAACCTTAGGGCTCTACCACGAAGAGTTCGGAAAGTCATTCACTCTCGGAATTGAAGCGCTCACGTGACTCATGACGTCATCTTTCCGAAACCTGGCTTACCAAGAGGCCATCGGAATCGGTCTGCCTCCGGTAACTTGCTCCCGGAATCGACTGACCACTCTCGGAATAAAGGGCTCACGTGACTCATGACGCGCTGCCTGCACCCGGAATCGACTGAAAGTTATCGCTTCGGAAAGAGGTTCCTGTATTTCAGTTCCGAGGCCGAAATGTACTTTTAGCTATCTGCGATCAAGAAGAGAGCCAAATTTTGGGAAGAATTACCAGTTTTTATGAATTAAAATGTCGGATTCGAAATTCCTGTGATTAATACATAAATGAAAAGCTCATTGAAGAATTAAAAGTCCGTACAAACATTGGTTTTATTATAGATTTATTCAACATATTCTCATATAGTTTTCCATTGATTATGCTATTCATCTATTTTTCTATGCATAACTTTAATAAATTGGCCGTTTTTTTAAATTTTTTTATTGTTTAACGTATATTTAAACTATCTCTGTTCTTTTACTTTATATCTTCAATTTGTAAAAAAAATCTAGTCGTTGATATAAAAAATAAGGAATAATATACGAGCATATATCGGATTTCATTCATTTCTTCTTATTAATTTACTTATTTTTTGTTTCGATCTAAATTTGTGTTCCATTTGTTATATAGTGTTTCATTTTAATTTGCAGCTATTTTTAAATATTTTACCTTTTTAAATTTGCTAATATATATAGACTAAAGTATTATTTTTTATTTATGTATCAACGTCCCGAAACTTCTAGTAGTTCTTTTAACATCTAATAAATTTTCTAGTTGTGGATCGGTTCCCAATTTCGATACTTCAAGATGCTTTTATAGTATATATATCCTGGTATAGTGATTGTGATTATGTATGCACTATAGGTTTTCTTAAATTACATAGAGATATTCTAACTGTCATGTCTCAGCAAAAAAAAAGAAAAAAAGACAGAAGAGCAAACATTTTGTACTACTTAAATTCATTCGCTATAAGTGCATAAATCTATTGAGCAGTTCAAAACAAAAAAGAAAAAAATGAATTGAGAGCCCTTCCTCCCATTTTTCTTTCCTAAATATCAAGTCACTAGTTTACCATCATCATAAAAAAAAATAATTAATAAATTAAAAAGCCAAACTTTGAATCCAGGGTTGGGGTTTTGGACGCCAAACCAGTTTCGGACGGGACATGTGGTTTTTACCGTCCAAAACTATCCGAAAGTGTCTTGAACTGTCCTAAAGCTAAAGGCGTCTACTCTAATCGATTTATATTTAATGCAATATTAGCAATGAATAAATATAAATATTAATTAGTTGTAATTAATAAATATTTGATAATATTTATCTTTGAAATGTTAATTTGAAAAAAAAAAAAACTATTTTGCTTGAAAAAGTAAAAAATTGCTATTATCTCTGTTACATAAAAGCTTCCCTATAAAAGAGTTGGTAGTGATGTGAAAAGAAAGGACTCCTAATTTCTATTCAATGCTATTAAATATTTAGAATGGGCTGTGGTAGCCTAGTGGTTTGGATGTCGGACTTCTAACTGGAAGATTTGGGGTTCGATACCCGACCCAGTGAAAACCCACTATGTACACTTGGGGATACGTGCATGTAAAATCCATGGACCCTGAAGTCCCGAGGCGGTTCCGAGAGTACCGGAAGGTGGAGAATTTCCCTTCCCTTCACTCTTAGGTCAAAAACGAAGGTGGCGTATTTGTGGTGGCGCCATCTGGTGTTATTCAAATACATATGAGCCAAGTCGTACTTCCAGCCTTATGGTGCTTATCTAAACGGAAGGCCATAAGTAGGCAGTAAGTCGATAAGCAGGGGGTCATTAAATTATAAGCAGCCACTGACACATTAGAAAGATACCCCAAAATTAAGAAATTTGTGCCGTTCCTGTTCTGGATTTGCATTTACCAAACACAGCAAAATAAAATAATAATAACATTTGTTTACAATGGTGCGTTCTTTATGTTTATTTGCATGTTACAAAAAAACAAAATGAATTTTTTTGAAGAATAAAATTTTTTTGAGTTTAAAGAGTTTTTCCTTGATGAAAATTTCAGATAAAAATGAAATTTTTATCAAAATGCTTTTTTGGGTAGTAATATTATTTTACATGGCAAATAAGTGCATACATTAGAATTCTTACATTTTTTTCAGGTAATGTATTTTAGCAAAAAATAATTTTTGATCCACAAAGTTTGCATTGTCCTTTTATTGGAGTATTTCAAAAACCCAAATTTTAATTCATATGAGACCTGATTATAATTTGAATAAGTAGCAAAGTCATCGAATATTTATATACATAATATATATATATATAGTATATGTGTGTGTGTACGCTTCTATTATATGCTTGCTGTCATTATTAAAACTTTACCAACATGGTTGCATTTAGTAAACAATTATACAGTTTAACTAAATTATTTTACATTGAGATCAACATTTGTTATCGCCATATAATAAATGTAACAACACGAGTACAATTAATGCAAAGCGATCACGCAAGTGATTTTTCCGGGGGGGGGGGGGGGTAGGGCGCGTAAAGGGTAAATATTCGATTCATATTACAGGCAAAAAACCGCAAAATACATAAACACATAGTAAACGAAAGTAAATCATGCATCTAGTTCAGTGCTTTGTAATTCCAAATAATGGAGATTTGTTTTGTTCTTTACATGAATTTTTCAATTCGAAAAAAATTCATAAATAATAATAATTTGATCTCATGATTCGAGTGTTAAATTTTTTTCACTGTGGTATGCATATTGTAAATATATCTGAAAGTCATAGTTTTAAAAGTTCTATATAAATTTTACATAAAAAAAAGTTATCAAAATCCACAATATTTAACTGCAAAATAAAAACATTTGCAGCATTCGGATAAACTTTACTTTACGGTAACCCATGATTTATCACCAAATCTGGAAGCAATTGTTTAAAGAAAATTTTGTAAAGAATCCGTTTTGCAGCATTCAAACATAAAGACGTTTTATATGTTTATTCATCAAAACAGGAACGTTTACCATTCCTTAAAGTTCAAATACATATATAATGATTTTTAACTAACAGAATATTTATTCGATAACGTATTAAAAAGTTAAAACACGGTTCGCGAACGTTAAGAGGATTTTGATGACATTCAACCAAAGTCGTTCTGCTGTTAGCAGAACGATTGTTAGCTGTTCTGTTAGTAACATAACGCAAAGTAATGATAATTTATTAAAAAATATTCATTAAAATACCAACAAAGAATCAATTATTTGTTAGTTGCACCTTCATACCACTTCTTATGGCGTTTAATCCTTCCAGCTTTCTTTAAACATATTGCAAAAACGCATCGAAATCTGCTGTAAACAACAATGGCGGACGAAAGCAAGGGTTGCCGTAATATGTAAGCAAACTTGAAATCGTTCTGTGATTGGCTGAAAAGATATCACTCCCGGAAACTCGAAGCCAGCTGTCAATTACATTTCCAAGACTGAGTTAACGGTTTTTCGGTACCGGAATAGCAAAGTTCCGAGGCCGGAAAGTTACCGATTCGGAACTTTTCCGAACCCTTCGTGGTAGAGCCCTTAATCAGGCATCAGTTTTTACGATAAAAAATGATCAAAAAAACTTTAAAATCAAATTTTGAAAATAAAAAAAAATTAAAAATGAATTTAATTTGATTTTAAATGTCTTTATGGAAACCAAAATGTGTAATGTCACACTTCTTATTAACCCCTCCCCTTGTCGCAAACTGTCACACTTTCCCCTCCTCGAAGCGTGACATCATTTATGAATGACCCCTAAGCAAAAAATTTCTTTTTTTCTTTAATTAATTTTATTGATAAGAATACGTAATATTGGTTAAAATAGGATAAAACAATGTTTAAAGCACAAAATTGCAATGAAAATTAACGACATGTGTTTCGGAATTACAAGGAATTTGTTTTTCAATGCAAGAGGATGTGAGCTTAGAGCTTATGTATGCAAAAACATTCGTCAATCATTGCAACTGTGAGATTGCAGCACATTATTTTATCTAATTTTAACTTCTCGCACAAAAGGGAAACTGTCTTGTTTACTAAAGAACAGTACTATTTTCTATTTCTATTTTTTATGATAGTTAGAGTTACTACTTTTTAATACGATAGTTTCCTTAAATTTAACCTAATTTTTGTCATCACAAAGGCAAGAAGTTTTCTTCACTGTGTTCGAGCACATTTTTTTTCTTCTTTGTACTTTTGGTCTCTTACTCCCAGATAACTTTTAGGAAAGTAATTGGTATAGAACGAAGAAGACTATTATTATATTTTATTTTTGTATCTTATTTTGGAAGTTTAGTTGTAACACTGCTGCCGATTGTTATGTGCGTTTATATTAGGCTGAATAAGCCGAGCACGAAGCGCCCAAGAATCGCTGGCAGACCGATTACTTAAAAGGGAATTCGGAACCCCTAGGACACATCTTCAGTGGCGGCACTAGGCATGTGCAAACTGGGCGACCGAATGGGGTCCTGCGCCTGAAGGAGCTCCGCGTCCACTTCTTGAAATGCACAATCAGAGAACTTCCTATTTCATTCCTATAACAAAAATTAAAGAAAGACACTTTTACCCACTGCTCCATATGATTTAGTTTGACGACTCCTACCACACACCAAATGTTAAAAAGATTAATAGTACACAATTTTTGATTATTTCTAATATTAATGGTGCTTTAAATTGGAACCCATTCAATTTCTAGTCGCCGTGGCGGGAATACGTTCTGCACGCATTCATATTTCTGTAGTTAAATTAATAACATTCGTCTTCTTTGTTTTGTTTTTTTTAAAATTTATTATTTTTATTTTAGAGTGATTGTAAATTCTGTTTAAAGGTTGCCACGTACTTTTTCGTTTAATTTTGCACCACAGGCAACGCCGTGGCGGGAACCACAAGAGTATGTATGTATATATATATATACATGTGTATGTGTGTATTGGTTGATGAATTCTTTTGAGCACGTGTAGAGACAATTTACAACGAATACCGGACAATGAGTGTAATTCCCATTCCCCCCCCCCTATTCATATCATTTTAATTTTAATTCTTAGTAGCTGTTGAATCAATTAGTCTCATTGGATAACATTTTGAATTGTTCGCATATAATATATGCGCATGCGCGTAGAGCTTGCTGTATGTTGCCGTGTGAAGCAAAACTGAGATCTGCAACTGAGCTGAAGATAAGAAATAAATGATTAAAGTTTTACACCTCCCCGTTTGATTCAGATACTACTTTTTCAGATTACGTATTTAATATTTTCAACTTACATAGGGCTCATAACGTGGTCTGGGCAGATGCCCAGTAGGCAGAACATTTAAAAATGGGCATTATTGCCCGTCAGAAATTTCTCTCGGGCACTTTTCCCAGCCCAAAGTTTGAGCATTTATAAAAACATTTTTTTTATAAGAAAAATAGCTTAAGAATAACATTTACCCTTTTTTTGAGAAAAGCGTAAAGGGACCGTCCATAAATGATGTCACAGTTTTTTCCCATAAATTTGACCCCCCTCCCCCCTTGTCAAAACCGCTGAGAAGAACATATCTAACTAAAACAAGCATCTCGAAATACGTTGCATTATAAAGAAACTAGCTTGAATAAGTTTAGTAATAAATAGCATTGTAAAATGCAGAAATGTCACATTTCAACATACCCCTCCCCCTTGTCACACTTCAACATACCCCTCCCCCCTTGTTACACTTCAACATACACCTCCCCCATGTCACACTTGAACATACCCCTCCCCCCTTTGTCACATGCCACGCTACGCTGCATAAGCATGATGTCACACTTGAACATGCCTCTCCCCCCTTTGTCACATGCCACGCTATGTTGCATTAAGCATGATGTCATACTTCTTGTTACCGCTTCCCTTCCCCTTTTGTCACAATTTCACAAACTCCCCCCCCCCCCCTCGAAGCGTTACATCCTTTTTGAATAATCCCAAATTGCCTTACTGAAATACGTGTTAATTAAATTCCTACATATTTATCAGAGGGTTGATCATAAAGTATGAAATTATTCATAAATATTTTCAGTATACTTGCTGTTGCTACAATTTCGAAATGTTTATAAGTAACTGAGTAATTATTAAGATATTTTTTTTTTCTTTCTAATGAGGCTGCAGTATTGGTCATCAACCATTGCAGACCTAGTGCGTCCCCGGATATTGGTACCAACTCTTTCAGCGGCACCGCAATGAGTGTGGTACCATTGCCGCAATTTTCTTGACGCTTAGTTTCCCCTAGATGGGGAACCTGAGCTCTCGTTGATGCAATCTGCACTAGGAATTTAATTTAGCCGAGAGTATCCATGCCAAACGGATACTCAAGGGGTCTTTAACATGCCGCATAATCATACGACATGGACGCAGACGATTTTCTGCATCTTGAAAATCCACCGACTTGGGCCAGGTTTGAACCTGCGATCTTGGGCATACGAGACCTACGTCTTACCACTACGCCACCCTGTCGACGTTATTAAGATATAGGATTTGACAAACTGCTTAGTACAGGTTTATTCTTTATCACTTTGTACATAAGTTCAGGTGTTTTTGGTCATGTTCGTGCCATTTGTCATACAATAACTGTCAGGGGCGCCGACTTCGGGGGTGCTGCGTTGCTCGAGTTATAATGAAACATACAACTGAAAAATAATAGATAAACCTATTATAAAACACACGCACTGTATGTATCTTCTGGCATTTCCTTCAAATTTTCGAGAAACTAAAACTAATGAAAAGTTGTAACTTGAATGTTGAGTAAATGATAATCTCAAGAACGCACATAATTCGAAAAAGTTGCATACACATGTTTCAAGACAAAGAGCTAATTTATCTTCATTGAAAAACTCATTCCTTGTAATGCCGCATAACATATCTAACAAATTTTTAACTTTTAAAACGCTCATTTTCTTTTCCTTGTAATGCCGCATAACATATCTAACAAATTTTTTAACTTTTAAAACGCTCATTTTCTTTTTCTAAAGTGTCCCCACAAGCTATTTTAAAATGTGGGGACTCTCCCCATAAGGGGGGGGGGACATGAGGTCACCTCATCTTCATGATTATGTCTTTCAAACCATTATACTTTGATTTTTCGACAAGACTATTTTTCCTGGACGGTTTTCATTAATCCTACGTACGCAAAACACGTACTTTTGCTGTCTTTAGCACGCCTTTGATTGAAAATTATATGAATAAAAAAAATTATTAATTAATTAAACCAAAACAAGCTTTAAATTTGTTTTGGTTACAAATAACATACTTTGGTACCAGTTAATGAGGAGTTCAAAGAAAAACCAGTAACGTTAATTTTATTTTTTTATATAGAAAACACGGTTTGACTGTTTGCTCCTCATATGTGCATTAAGGGGATATATCATAAATATTATAAATGCCAAGAGAATTACTTTAACTATGCACCCCCCCCCCCTCCCGTGAAAAAAAAGATCACGCAAAATGACCTAAAAGACCGGGTAGTTAATCTGAGTTCAAAAACTAAGTAATATAAAAAGACTGCAAAAAGAAAAAAGTAATTTGCGCTGCTGCCGCTGTCGCCTGGAAATTAGAGAAGCTAAGAAGTGAATTTAGATAACTTAATATGCGTTTTAAAGACTTCAGTTTCAAATAATTTCCGGTGGAGAGCCCGAACAAGGCCACCTTCACATCCTCGAAAATCATCAAAATTGTATTTGCAAATTTCATTTTGAGAAAATTTCAACTTTCTTTCACCGTCGCCAACGGTTGCCTAATGTGCGTTTTATGGCTTGAATTCCCAAAAAATTGAGAAGAGGAGCCTCGAAACTCCCCCTCTCTCTAACATCAATGGACACCCGAAATTGCGATTTTAGATTTTTAATTCCAAACAATTTCCGCGGGAAAGCCCTTGAGTTTGTCTTTTGACGTCACAAAATATAACGTAATATGCGTTTAAGACTTCAATTTCAAAAAATTTTTTCAGGAGAAGCTTCAGAACTCTCCATTTATCTCCCTAATATAGGGTGACCATATTTCTGATCGTCGATTTGGGGACATGTCCCCAAGTCCAAAGACAACTATGCGACGCTAGAAAAAAGTTTTGGGGACGTAACAAACCAATACAGATACAGTTTGAAAAAAAAATTATTCTCATTAATGTATTTCAATGGGTATCCAAGCATATTTTCTACATAATGCATGCATATTTTCGTAGTTCATTGCCTATTGGAAATTGTAATACTAAGGCAATAATTTGATAATTGCCATAATATTATCACAAATTTTACAAAATACTACACTATAACAAAGTTCTAAATTTCAAATCTAGAAGCAATTTGAGGAGAAAGAATAAAAATTTTAAAATTCGGGGACTTTCTGCGTCCCCAAGTGATTAACGAGTTTTGGGGAGGAAGACTATTCAAATTTGGTTGCTGTCCCTGAAATTCGAGGACGTTCGGTCACCCTACCTAATGTCATTAAAGAACGTACACCATTTTGTGCTTTGAGAATTTAGTTTTCGAAAATTTCCGGGGATGAGTCCCTTCCCCTCTGCTTCCCTCCTATTTTTGTGCTCGAATAGTTACTCTTATGATAAAGATCACATTGGTAATTTGCTAATTCTGTTTTTCCGTATATATGTAGAACGCAATTCTCCCGATTTGTTTCCACAATTTGTTCTAATAATGAGCCCCTCCTAAACCAGAAGGGTTTGTTCATGTATACATATACATCCGCTCATACATATATATATATATAACACGAATATTGATTAACTATTTGGCCGAATAGTTCTGCTACAATAGAAATGTAAGAAAAATCAAGAAATTAGTAGATTTTAAACACTTAAAATTACATTATAGTTATTGGGAAAGAACACAGTATATAGTTTTAATAAATAAGAATAATTTTAGAAACAAAAAAAAACAACTTTTTTTAAACATTGTTTTCAGGTTTGACTGAACAAACACAAAAACAGATTTTATAGCTATAAACACTGTATTTTATACTTAGCATTTGCTTCCAAAAGCTGGCAATAATTCATTCTGATGGAGATTATGATAATTTGTTTTTGTTACTATTAACAAAGTGGAAATTAGACTTTGTTTGGGTAGACTGATTTATTGTGAATATTGGGTAAGAAAGAAATGTGAAAAGCCTGGATTATATCATGAATATTAAGACAGCATAAGTATTGGGGTTTTTAAAAATAAAAATTTATTCCAGTTAAATGCATTAAACTTTAATAAATCTTTTTAAAATAAGTAAAAAGTCCACAAAAAAATATTAACTTCTATAACTTTTAAAATATCTTCATAAAACTATTTTGAGCAAGGTAAATGTTCACTAGACAATAGTAGTTCTTTAATTTGAATTAAATAATTAGTAAAATAATGCTAATACTGACATTAAAACCTGTCATTCTCAGTTTTATTATATTCAAAACAATACAGAAAATACATTAATTTTAGAGTTTTACATTCTTAACAAACAAGAATTGAATCATGCATCATGGATTAATGTGTGGAATTGCTGTTTGACTTTGTGAATATTTTTAAATTTGGCAAATACTTTTTATTACAACGATTTTCTAGAAATTTTAATATTCGGCCTAGAAGAAATGGCCGAATATACGGTATTCGGCCAAATCATTATTCCTTACAAATCTAGTGTAAATTTACTTCCAAATGGACATATTAAAAATATCAGAAGGAACTTTCGCGCTGGTTTACCAGATATGCGTGCAGTTGAAACGCCGAAAGGACGGAAATGTATGCGTCAAGATTTATGTTTTATTATTTTTTATTGGATTTAAAGCTATATTTTTAACAAAATATCTAACAGTAAAGGGACTACAAGCAAACTTCAAACTTTAAAAAAAAGAAGAAAGAATTATTTATATGAGAAAGGATCTTATTTAGTTCTGGGATACCTTTTTGTTTCTTTTGGGTATAAGATCTTACCTAATCTTTTTTTTTTTCATATTTATTTCATAAGAACTCTTTTTCAGTAACTAAAAGTACTAAAACATTCCTCGTTATATGCATGAATAATGCAGAGTCCGTCCTTTCTAAATGTTCCAGGTGGCAGGGGCACGGCAGAAAGATAATCGTTATACATTTCCATTAAAACAAAAAAACTAAATACATAATATATTTTATTTCCAAAGTCGGGGGCAGGTAAGCGACCTCGAACCTCCCCCTCCACCCAAATGACGGACCAGGAGTGATGTCATCGTTAAAAATAAACGTAATTATCAACTTTCGAAGGATTATATCTAATTTTTATTTATTTTTAAAATTCATAATTTCAAGGGGAAGAAAAAATAATAATAATACCATTGGCCTAACGGTAGATGATTTAGCATGCTACAAGTTTTGAAGTCATTAGTTAATTCTGGAAGAATTCTTTTAGAAGTTAATTCTGGAAAGCGAAACAACAGCTCGACAATTCCGTGATCGTGATCGCCATTTTTTTCTCAACAAAGAACTGGAAAAATCTTCACATTCCTTCCCATTATGATTTGGAATTTATCGATTATTTGGCGACAGCCAAACGCTAAGAAAAATTCAAACAGGACTGTGGCCAGTAATGGCGGAGGTACATTGGCTCTGCTTTTCAAATACCTTGGGGTTGGTGAGGAAAGATTGCCACAGTAGCTTGATTGACAGGTTTATCTTAAGCAGATTAGGTTTTGGATGAAATCGGATGTAACCAAAAACTTTCAATGGCACCTTCTGCGCCATGCCCCCCCCCCCCCCGGATAGGCATCACCTGAATAGTAAATATACTTAAATTACTTTATACGCACATAAATTTACATATATACTTTAAAATATTTATGTTATGCATTTTTTTTGTCAGTTTGTGAATGTTTTCAAAAGAAAAGAAAATATCAAAAAGTAGATTTGAATCAAAGTATAAATGTAATATAATTTATATCTAGTATATATCAAAGTTGACAGCTTTCTTAGTGTCTTCATTAGATCAAAAGTTTTAATCAGATATTCTTATAAAATATTAATAAACTTATTAAAGAAAAAAGTTATGTTGTGCACCTCCCCCCTAAGAATGATGGCACCCTCAACCCTAAAAAGCCACGAAGTCCTCCCAAAAAGCGATGATTCCACCCAAAAAATCGGCCAAACCCCTTAAAAAACACCTCGTTCTAAAAATTTCAAAGGCGCAATGTGCGCCATGACCCCCCCCCCCCTCCCCCGTTCTGCGTGGGAGCCCCTGAAAAGTTACCATAATGCTTTGTTTGGGATTGTTTGGATAATACAACGATGTTTTGAATTTTAAAATACTCAAATCATGGCGAAAAAAGAAACTGAGACGCGGAAGCGCTCCTGGATAAATAAAACCGTGTAACATAAAACATTTTTATGTACTAATATATTTTCATAGAATGTAGGATGTTCACTTCTTTTTAGAGGCACGAGTTTTGCTCGATATCACGTGTTGCCTAGTAAGCAGGGTGTGAAAAAACCTAGGTTTTTTTTTTGAAAAAGCCCAGTCCGCACGGGTCTTTGATGATCAACCCGGTTTTTTTGGGGAGTTATTCATGAAAAACTCGGGGTTAAATTTCAGTTTCTAATTAAACATTGCACCAAACTACTGTTTGGTTGCTTTTACATTTCATAAAGCTGTATTGTATATGATTCTTGAATTATGAAATTTTGTTTTCTTCTCAAATATAATGTAAAAACTGGAAATTAGAGAGAAATTTTTGAATTTAAATTCAAAAACAAATATTTATATGAAGTATTATCCAAAATCCCATTTGCTAAAATGTGATTACTTAAGAAGCAAACATTTACCTCTGTGCAGAAACAAATTAGTGCATACTTTTTTTTTTTTTTTGGGATTGAGAAAGGTATTCTTTATTTCTATTATATTTGGAAATAATTTAAACTACTGGTTATTAAGTCAGTAAATCTTGCACGTAGAAATACAGGAAATATGATGTATATATTTTAGGATGGGTTCAATTTAAAGAACACTGCAATTATCGCGTATGTTAGCTACTTCGGTTAATTTCACATATCTATTAAAATCAAACCATTCTATTTTTGGCAATCTTATTAAAAAAGACATCTCCTGTAACAGTTAATCGAAGAATATTTTTTGTAGCAACGTAAAAAACAGAGAAACAAAAATTAAGGGAGTTAATTGAAATATTTAATCTTCGTTTTGATCTCATGTATTTTTTAATTTAACAGTGAGATGCACTTAAAACTTCAGTGTTAATTATATTTACATATAAAGTCAATTAGCGTAAATGCGACAGTCCCTAAATATGACAAAGTTCGCACCTTAAATGTGATAAATTGCTACCTGCAAGAAATTATTATTGTTTACCTGCAATAAATGTTAATAAGTGTAATGTATTAAAACCTATGAACTTCGGGAACAAAATGCGAAATCGTTCATCGCACTTAAAGCGTTTTTTGTTAGGAAACTCGCAATTGTAATAAATATCACTCATTTCAATGCGCCCCCAACATTCCCTTTAACTGCGACACGAACGCACGAATTAGCATATGTATTTTTTGTGTTATGTTTGAACATCAAACAATTCCATCCATGTTTCAACGTTGAACGTATGCCTAACCTTCCTTGAAAACGGAGCAAACGATTTGTTTTTATTTATAAACGTTTGAAAATGTGTGTCGTATTTAGGCACATGAATCACTGTTGAACTTGACCTAATTGCGACAGTTGAAACTTCCTAAATGCGACACTAGTCTCCACGATGCGGAGAAGCTTTTCGCTTCAACCAGCAGAAGTTGTTCTTTTTTTCTTTCTATTCCTTTTTTTCTATGCTTATTTTAATAAAATATTTAAAAGTAAATGTTGTGAGTAATTAAAGTTCATTCAGCCATTCTAAATTCTATGCATTCTGATCTTTTTAAAAATTCAAGTGGATGCAATAATGGCGTCTATTTAAGCTAAAATAAGAGCATGTACATTGATCAATGTAATATTTGTTCCAAGCTAATATGGTGTATCAATATTTATTATTAATAAAAATTATTTTTCTACATAAAAAAAAGAAAATCAATTTTATAAGAAATTTGGGGTTTTTTTTTAAATACGCAATTAAGAATTTTAAAATACCTTCTACTTTTTATTAACCGATGTTTTCTTACCAAGTTTTTTTTTTTTTGGTGCCCCCTCCAAAATGATGGCGCATTATCTTAAAACGCTACGGAGCCCTCCTAAAAACGATGACACACTAAAAAATCTATCAAAACCCTTACCCCCCCCCCCCATTTCTAAATTAGCCCCCTTTTAAAAGCTGCGGAACCCCCCCCCCCCCAAAACGAGGACACACCCAAAGGTAGGCCAAATATTTATAAATTATCCCTTGAAAAGCTCCCCCCCCCCCCATAAAAACGATGCCTCTAAAAATCGGCCAAAACCCCTTAAACCCCTCCCCGAAATATTTAATCATTTTCCACAGTCCTAAAAAGTTAAGCAGCCCCCACAACACGATGACAAACACAAAAATCGGCCAAAATCCCCCAAAACTTACTAATAAAATACGTACTCCCTTTAAAAAGCTACGCAATCCCCCCCCCCCCACACCAAAACAAAACGATGACACTCACAACAGTCGGCTGAAACCCCTTAATAACACGTCCCCCCAAAAGACACGGAGCCCCCCAAAAACGATGAGACCCACAAAATTCAGCAACCCCAAATTAATCAACTATCCAGTGTGCCAAAAAAATTTACTAACCCCCAAATCCTCCCACTTTGTCGGCATAGGGGGTTTTTTCGGGCAGGGCCCACTTTGACGAACCCTGCTCGTAAGACTGGACAATCAGAAGGTGGGAAGCCGAAGTTACGATTTTTCTTGGTAAAAAAAAAAGTCATCGAAATTTACGACTTCATGAAAACGCATTGAAGAAAATTCAATGCAAGTAGTGGCTATGCTAGGAATGCTAACTATTCTCATCATTTATCATTTAGTTTTTTGGAGGGGTGTTTGGAAGATTTTCGCCGATTTTTGTGGATGTGATTGCTTTTTTTTTTTTCTTCTCCAGGGCGGGAGGAGGGAGGAATACGAACTCTTTTAGGGGGCGGATAATTAATTTTTTTGGCCGATTATTGGGGGCACCATTGGTTTTTTGAGAGGGGGTGATTTATAAAATTAAGCGCACTTTTAAAAATCTAATACTGTAAATTGCAGAATGTTGCAGAAATTTTCCTGGGTCCTTCCAGGGCCATCTCGAAGTCAGCGGACTATGAAAATTCATTGTCAAAAGCATTGCTTCATATATGATTAACCCCATTTATATTGTACTATGTTTCTGAATGTAGCATAATTGAATCTAGTTATTAATTTTAAAAAAATAGCCACTTTAATAATGTGCAAACAATGAATTTTTCTTTGTAAATGGCTCAATAATGCAAACTTTTGTCATGTATGCACCTACTACACGTACGCCAATCAGCTGATTTGCAGAGGGGGGAAAGAGCGGAAAGACAGTAGTGTAGGCGAGCGAAGATGCAGGTGGACAGCGTCCTCCCACTATTCAAAAAATTTTAGAATAAGCGTTCCCTTACTTTTTAACCGACTTCACAAAGGAGGAGATTATACATTCATACTGTATGTATGAATGTATGTAGGTTTTTTTTTTTGTCCTCCCATAACTTCTCACCGGATGAACCGATTTTTATGATTTTTTTTTTAATCGATCGAGGGTGGTTTCCCATAGGTCCCGTACTTTTGTTTGACCATATTCGACAATTAAAAAACAAAGTTATGGGCAAAAATGTAATTTTTTTTGTTTTTTCATCCATAACTTTTGACTAAATGAACCGATTTTGATGATTTTTTTTTTCTTTAATCGATAGAGCATCGTCTAACTCAATATCGCACATCAATTTCACTACATTTGTTTGTTTTTTTTAGAAAAAAAAAAACGTTATGGGTGAAAAATAACTATTTTTTATTTTAATTGGAAAGGCTTGGCTTGATTTTTTTTTTTTTTTTTGGGTGCAAAAATTATTAATAAATATAAAACTTATTGTTAAAAAAGAGTTTTTGCCAATAAGCTGTAATATTAAAAGCAATTAAACAAGGGTTTGACTGAAGGCCCTTCTCTGAAGCAAAAAATAAATCCAATCAGTTTGTTTGCTTTAGCGACCTTTTAAAACGGCCTCAAAGAAGGTTTGCCCTTTGATACGGATTTTTTAAAGATAGAGTATTTATATAAAAAAATGTAGTTACAATAGAAAGAATAAAAGTAATTTTTAGCAAAAATTAGAACCGACTTCAAATTAATATAAATTGGGCCGAAAAGTGAAAAATAATTTCATTCTTAAAACAACATCGATACGACTTTTAAACATAATTATTGAGGTCGGGACAAAATTATGATAGGTTTTGACTGAGGCGTCGCTAGGTGGGGGCAAGGAGGGACAGTTGTCCCCGGGCGCTGCGTCAAGGTGCGCCAAATTAAGGATAATTTATTTTATTTTTAAATGTGAAAAGAAAATTATTTGAACTGAAGAGGTGTGAATATGTTCGACAAAAAGTGGGAGCACCGCAAATCATATCGAGAATGACCAATGTAGCACAGGAGTGCGTGGGAAATCAGACAAATAATTTTGCGAAGCCAAAAGTCCCATTTTTCCCTTAGAAGGGAATGGTCGCTAATAAAAATGCATGAAAGTTAAAAGGGCTGCTTTTTAGAGCTTTATCATTTAGGAAGCATAATTTTTTTTTTTAATTCCCTTTAGGGGCGCCCCTAGGCCCCCAGCGGCACAGGGGGGCGCAAAATCTTCATTTGTCCCCGGCGCTGAAAACCCTAGCGACGCCGCTGGGTTTTGATTCATGATTGCTTTTGCAATCATAAATCAATTAAATATAAATGGCCCAGAGTTTGCAACTGTTCCAATGTAAAGTAACACATGGCGTAATTATAATTAAGATAATTTTGCGCCGGCTTCAAAAAATTATGTTTAAGTCTTGTCGATGTTGTTTAAAAAATGAAATTATTTGTCACTTCTTAGCGCAATTTATTAATTTGAAGTCTGTTTTATTTTTTTCTAAAAATTATTTTATTGATTTTAATAACTATGCTCATATCTGCAGGGCCGCCCCAAACCTGCAAAGCGCCGTCGTGCGAGTTCCCACTAAATGCCTTCTTTTTGAGTTAAAAAAGGACCCGTATTTTTCCTCCAAAAATCCAAGTTAATGGTTGTTCGGGTTTTATTTGGTGTTTTACTGGTTTTATGCTATTTGGTGTTCCCCTTTAGACATGGCAGATTCGTTCGCCGCAATACCTGGCACATATGGACGGTGCGGACCTGTAAGCGTCCCCCGGTTTTTTTTTCTTCCAGGACTCGCTGTCGCTACACTTGAGGAAAAGTTATCGGTCCACAGTGGAGGCCCGCCCTAGTCCTTGTGGGAGCCTGGGCGAAATACTTTTGTGGGGCCCTCATTACTATTTTTTAATCACAGGAAGTATTAATCCCTCGAAGCACGAGTTTTTATTTTTTCGGAAAAACTGGCAAAAAATGATCGAGTTTTTTTTGACAGGAAATAAATATATAGGTATAGCAAAAATTGTTTTTGGCAATTTCAGGGTGACTAGAGAGCGCGGGGTGGGGTAAAAGTTAAATAAATTATTATACAAACAAAGTCCAAACGGATCTCAGACGGGCATTAGAAATAAAATAATGCGAGATAAAAGATCGCCCGTGTGAGACACGGGCATGTGCAAATTTGCCGGTAACTTTCGCACGCGTCAGACACCGGCAAATGCGTTAAGTGGTCAAGAAAAGCGAACATTGTCCTATAAAATACTGAATTCTGACGTGATATATTTTATTTACGATCAATTACTATTTAAAGAATTTATATGGGGCTAATTCTTTTTCAAAATAATAAAATTCAATTCCGTAAATAACCAACAGAATAAAATTCTAATTTTTGCGAAAACATGAGCTTACAAGTGATAATTCATCAGTGCCAGATAATTTGAGCTTAATATACGGCCCCGAAAACGGAGGATGCAGTGAAAAAGAGGTCTCAGCTCCATGCGGTGAATGTAATCTCCGCTTTACCAGATTTGGCGAGCTCCCATCGTTTGCAGGAGTTACACGTGCGTTGAAGTTGAAACGTTGAAAGAACGAGCTTTCATTAAGGGCTGGGCATATTGAAGTCCTTAACAATTTCCACAATATAATAATACAAGCAATAATATTAAAAATTAAATACAAAGGAATCAGGAAATCAACTGAATACAGAATCTGGGAGGGGAGGAAGGAAAATTAGTTCATCTCTTTCGGTACTGAAAAATATATGAACATATGATAGCAAGTACATTTTATGTTTGGCTCCTCTCCCCCTACATTTTATTTTTTTTACAATAAAGAGCAAATTAAAATTTAGAAAGAACAACATTCGAGTAGTGAAAGTTCCATTCCTTTTTTTCATTTCTATTATTGTTCTATAGTTCTATTTGTAATAAATCATTTGATGGATAGCAAATCTCAGAATTCATTTTTCTTTCCAGTGAAATTGGAGATACATCACATTATTAATTAAGGCAGGGGATCTTAAAGAAGATAGTCCAGGATTAGGTGCCAAAAACCAACCCAATATCATTTGCACCATTTTTCAAAAAATTTCGTAATACTTTAAGTAACTGATTTATTTCTTCTCTAACACATAAAACTACATTTTACTACTTAATAAAAACTAAATTTTCACATAATTATGCATGTAAAATTTGCAGTTCAAAATAATATCAATTTTGTGCACTGTATTTGCATTAAAACATGAATAAAACTAAGAGGAGAAAATATAAATAAAACTGAAACTTACCATCCTAGAAGGCTGATAAGCCCCAGGATAAGTTACGAACTTATCGTTGTCCGCCAGGTTGATCGATTAGTAAATAAATAAAGTAGTGCAAAAATTGAAAGATATAAGTCAAAGGTGATTGATTGGTGAAAAAGTATTAACTAATTCTCAAAAACTTTGCACTACTGGCACACATGAAATGAAGTAAATGACATAAATCCATGTTATTCGTTCGGTCGAAAATAAAACATTAGGTTAATACTTCTTTCCAGCCTGACAGACGCCATAACATTTCTCTCACCAGTCACCAGCATAAATACAAGGTCACAGCTACGGTTAATATCTACAAACTATTTAACTTTTTTTTTTATTTTTGTCTTATTTTTAATAAACTATGCCTTCGAACCAAACAGTTGTTTTGAAGTAAACTGATTTTTTACTGTAAGTTTTTGAGCTTTCAAACGTGTCAGAATTTTACTTCATTCGAGAGTAACTTGCGACTCCATTTTTCAGTTCGCGGTTGAGCGCGTGGTTGAGAGCTTCGATTTGCGCGGGAGAAACTCCTGCACAGTGGCGCCATCACGCGAAATAATAATTTAAGCAATGGCCGAAAACAGAAATTACTAGCGGGAAAGAAATCTAGTCTTATGTTCAATTATGAATCATATGATTCCACCACTTCCATTATTTTATTTCTAATAAATTCTCAGCGTCTCCGCTTTTATTAATTATCCTTAAAGAGTTTTTCAGGAAAATTCATGGATTTAACAAATGAAAAATAAAAGTAAATAAGGGAACTTCAAAAGTATCCTTTTTTGCTCTAGTTCAGGATAATGAGCTACAATTCGTATTCACAGAAGAACAATTATCATGAATCTTTTTAAGACAACTGCAGGCAAGTTGTATAGCAAATTTGGGCCTAAATGCTCTTTTCGTGAAGTAATAAAATTAAAAATTGTTTCCATTCAAAAATCGTGAAAAATGAGTGAAAATTGAATAAAAATTCGTGTGGATACTTTTAATTTAAGAGTCTCTTCTCTCACCTTTCCCCCTCCCTATCATAAATTTGCCAAATTTTCTGTGCAATAAACTTTGGACAGGGACTCGTTTGGTTAAGCACAAAGTGAACCCGGTGTTGAGTTTAAAAAATTAAAATATTCAAAGGTATTAAAAGTATTATAATTTTAATGTTTAAAATTCATTTACGCAAGGAATTTTGTATAATGATCCTACACATTTTTTTGTTTTTTAATCTATTATTTAATAGACTATTTTTCTTTTCATTATTAAAAAACTAAGTTTATTGTTCGCCATTTTAATTTCTATTGCATATATATATATATATATATATATGGTGTATACTAGCCCAGGCTCGTATACACCAACAATTCGATACATTTCCTTCCCTGTATACAACCCAACTTCAAAATTTATAATCTAGCCATCTCTCTCTTTCTCATTAGTTCTTAATTATTCAAATATACGTTTTTCAACGGTTAATACACATTCATTCAATCGTTCATTCATTCATTCGTTTACTCATTCGGTCATTCGTGTATGTATGCACTCATTCATTTACTCATTCATCATGTATTTATTCAGTTATTTATTTAATTTTTCATTTATTCACTCATTTATTCATTCATTCTTTCATTCATTTATTTTTTCATTCATTCATTCAGAAATAACCTTATAAAACCAGATTTAAAAAAACTCCTTGGAAAATATGCTTGTTTAGTGCTAGTTGAACTTTTCGTATTATTGGTACATGTTTTACGCCAGTGGTTGCCAACAATTTTTTTACTTGCGAACCCCTTCTGAGATCCGAAAGAAAATGTCGAACCCCCTTCTGCAGTGTCGTTAGTAAGGAGTAAAAAAACAATAAAATTGCCAGCATATTTATTTTCCATGTTGCGCAACAGTTCATAACAAGAAATGAAAAGATAATTGTAAAACATCTGAGTTTAAATAAAAACTACATTTACTTTTCTTATTATTTGTTCTTTTTAAATTATTAATAGGGCAGTAAACACAGGTATTCGTAAAAAATATCTTTAAAAATCATTTTTCTGATAGTGTAAAAAAGTTATGAAATGGCGATGGGGGAGAAAACTATAAGCACAAAATTTTGAATCAATCATTAAATATCGTTTCATTCCACTTTTGGAACGAAAATTCGCAAAAGATGAAATAAAGTGATAAATGTAAGTACAAAATTCAAAATTAGAGAATAAATATCTTCCGATTCCACTTTGGTGTCTGCATATGAGAAATTAGCCGAAAATAATGCAACATTTTATTTTAGTACATTTTTATATTTCCCATTTTCGCTTCGCGCGCTAGTGAGGAAAAATTGGAAAATGGTAAGAGAAACATATATGTTCAAAATTTAAAATAAATCAATGAATTTCATTCACTTTGAAATTCAAATTGTCAAATAACAGATTTGAAGTAATCAAAATCAGGGCCCGACTTACAAATTTGGGGGCCCAGGGCACAGAAAAAAATGGGGCCCGCTAAGTTGCTTGAACTGAAAAATTAAATTTTTTTGCTACACTAATAACACTTAAAAGAGTACTGTCACTAAAATGCTGCGTTTTGTGGTGCCGTGGGTATGATGTGAACCTATCACTAACTATTCCTGGGTTTGGATCAAATATGTTTGTAAATGTGTGTCGAAAAGTTGTAAGCGGCAAGTGTTACGACACATTAAAGCCCTTGATTGGCATCAGTAAGTCTCACACCATTAACCAGCATGACACAAACTCTGTTTCTTGTCAATATATATATATATATACATACATACTACTACAGTATGTTAACCAAATAATAAAATTAAACTACTTATTGAATTTATGATCATCTTATACAACCAATAAAATTCTTTAAAGGTACGTTAAAGGAACTGTCCCCAAAATAAATTTCTCCTTTCTCCTTCACAAGAAAAAAAAATATATATAATAATAAACGTTTTATAGAATTTTTAAAAAATTTCTTTGTGAATTTAAACTATTTGGGATCCCCAAAAATCAGGGGGCCCTGGGCACGTGCCCCAAGTGCCCTGTGTAAAATCAGGCCTTGATCAAAATAAGGTAACAGTAGTAGTAGACGAAATAAGTACACTTCGAATTTTGTATGTATGCTTTCTCTGCCAGTCCACAACGGGAAAACAATTTATTTGAAAAAATCATTTTTACAATCCATCCTAAAACGTAAGAATTTATTATTCCGTTTTTCTTTTACGGAACGGTAGTAATTATAAATTTTGGCATTGCAATATTATTTTCTCTGAGCCCTTTTCCACACCACGCGAACCCCTGCGGGTTCGCGAACAACCGATTGGGAAACGAGTATTCTATGCCATAAAAACCTTCCGATAAAGTTGGTTTCAATCAGCAAATCTGTCTGTTAGATCAGGAGAAGTACAGGATTGAAATTTCCCCGCAGGCGCTAATGTTAAATTTTTTGGAACTGTTCAAAATTGAGCAAAAATTGTTCAAATAATAAAATTATTTCACGTCGAGAGCTCCTTCGTATAAATTTGTTCAAAGGAGCTTGGATCTTATGTCCGTTCTTCATATTTCCCCAATACCGCTTATGTTGAGGTTTTTAGAACTGTTAAAAATTAAGCAAAAAATCTTTCTAATCAAAAAATAAAATATAGAAATGAGGTGTCCTCCCCGAGATCTTTCGAATGCAAAAAAATCTTTCGAATCGGACGAATTCTCTTAAAAGTGAATAGGGGGTGTCTATCTGTCTCAAAACCCTACTTTCAAATTTTTTAATTTTTCAATCTTTATTTAATTACTTCATTTACTTTTGACTTTTCTTTATTTAATACGATATTTTTACGATACATTTAATCCTTCTTTCAATATTTATTTATTTATTTATTTTTAAGGGAAAGTAGGCTAAAACGGGTTAAATACATATATACACTCAGGGACTCAGGCTCTCATTCCGAATTTTTCCGCGGGGTGGGGGGGGGGGGGAGGCGAAGGGCGTATTACCTTTGAGAAACAAAATACATGCACATTTATAAAAATACATTATGTGTTCAAAGGAAAAGGGGAGGGGGAAATTGTCCTTTTCCGACCTCCCTTAAAGACGGGCCTGTATATATTATGGTGAGTCACCGTGTACTATGGTTAGGGTTGCAAGTTTGTCGCGCCGCGAATTTCCACGAAGATTTTCGTGATTTTTTTAAAGCTTTTCCTAAAACCCGCGAATTCTTCTTTTTTTTCTATTTAGTTATTGACTCGCGAAATGTCTGGTTTTTCAAAAATTTCAGAAAGCAAAGGTCTAAAAATGCTCTAAACTTCTGCCAAAAAAAAAAAAAAATCAAATTTTTTTTTTTTTAAAGCAGTAACAATAAACATAGATTTTGCTAAGATCACGGGGGCAGTTTTTGATCCTAGCAGGGGTCGCGCCAGAGGGTCCGTTTTCGGATCCTTCACAACATTAAAATCAACCAAAACAGACCCTTCGCAAAACTCCAAGCTTCCAAATCGTACTTTTCACACATTATTCATTTTAAAAGCGGCAAATAGTAAAAATTTTTCGTCACTACATGCTGAAATTTTCAACTTTCACAAAAATATTTGGTTTTTCACAAAAATCACTTTAAAATTCCCAAAAAAACGGACCCTATTGAAAAATGCTGGATCGACCCCGCCTAGTCAAGACAAATATTTAAATGCTTTTAACAAAGATGATAATTCTTCCGTTTTTAATAATATCCCTATGTTTGAGAATGAAGAATAACTTTGATTGCAGATATGGTATATTTCATTATATTTGTGCTCTCCCGATATTTTCTCCCGAATTTGCCGCGAATGATGGCCGGCGAATTTCGGGCTCATTTTTCCGCGGCAAACTTGCAACCCTAACTATGATTAAACAAATCGGATTCGTGCTTGGCACATCAATAAATAGATACCAAATGATGTTTTGAATTTAAAAATAAAATTTTATTGGAACAGATATTTTTTCTGCTTTAAAATACTTATGCTTTAAAAATACATACATAAAACTCCTATATCGCCAACATCACAGGGACAAAAATATTTCCCTAATAGAGAGGTGTCTGCAAATAAGGGTTTTTTTTTTTTTTTTATTTTGTAAATTACCTCTTAATACAACGATATGTGTATTGTGTACTGTTGCATATAGATAACTTTTTCGTTAACTAATTTTTAAAAATGTGTGTAAAACAAATTATATTACAAACTTGTCGTCAAAATTCCTAAGCCAATCAGACATGCTGATTGGTAGCATCAACACTTTTTTTTTTTCGATACCAATTAATGGGTAATATTTTAAATTTTAAACTTTAAAGCATTGAGGCCTAGCTGCTCTCCAGATACAGCAGGAAGTTTATCAGTTTTCGGGAATTTATTTTTCTTCTCGTAACATCCATTTAGCAACCACTCTACCCTCTACCAGAAAAATGTGTTTTTGTTTTAAGATATAATTAATCTGTATTTAATACAACACCAAATTTATCAGTAATGCAATAATAACACTGGGCAACAATTTTTGACAAAGTTCGTGTATCTAAGTTAAAAACACCCGATTCTTAATGAATTCAACCGTGCTGAACACTAATATCACCATGAAAACTGTTTTTTGGCTCTTGCTTCAGAGATTCAGGGGTGCAAAGATATAATGTACCTAATGTTTTAATGTCACTTTTGTTAAAACATTTTAAGGAATAAACTGATTTATTGTGCATTATAATAAGTAATAGTTAATTTTTAGATGTCCCTGTGAATATATGAATAAATAAATCGTGTAATAATAGAAACATTTCGAGAAAAAAACGAAAGAATTTCTAAAAATAAACAAATATCATAGGTAAAATTAAAGAATTTATTCTCTATATTTCATTTGTTCATTTGCCAGGGTAGTACCACACAGAAAGTGTTGCACAGCTCTTTATAATCTGTTTAAGTTACATCAGGCTTATACGTGACAGCCTGGTGTATTTTTGGATAAAAAGAGTGTAGGCGTTTGTCCTCTCGTCAGTTCGGTACTTGACTTCGTTGAAGACTAAGCTTTTATAATTACGTGTAATCATTTTATAATTTCATTTGCTTCATTTTGCAGCTGTTTGCAGCTGCATGTCGCGAAAATGTATTAATGATCCCAATAACTTTTGTTACATTTGCGGTAACGTAACACTTGCATCACAGAAAAGGGGCATTACTGACGCAATCTGAGAGGTATATTTCCTCTATTGTGGTTGTAAAATAGGAAACCAAGATAAAAAATATTTGCGCCCCACGAATGCTGTATCACCTGTGCAGCAACACTTTCTCTGTGGGTGACTGGTAAAATAAAAAGTATACCATTTGCTGCTCCCATGATTTGGAGAGAGCAAAGCAATCGCAAGACTCAACTTTATGTTGTCACTTTTGTTATGTACACATTTATTATGTACTGTAGGTATTGGTAAGACTGGTATGTATTAGTACTTTATTTTGCTACCTTTATTTCTTTATGAATTGAATTGGAAACAAGACATACAATGAATTATTATTGCATTCTTTTATCCCGATCATACAAAGTAATATCTCAACATAACAAAAAAACTAGAGGCAAATTCCCCTTTTTATTGCCATATTCATGATTAGCAAGTTAAATTAATAAATATTTCGACACTTTCATTCAAGATACATTTTCATTGTTGTCCAGTGTAATCAGTAAAAATATCAGGCCACCTGTTTTATTATTATCTTTTTATATTCAGGTAGTACACGTAAGGATTCATGTAAGCTTTTTTCTCTAGACGCGTATCTTGACATCTCCATCGACGTTAATTCTTTCACAACCTCCCACCAAAAGCTTCATAGAAATTCCTAATTCCAGGAAGAAATCGGTAATTTCTTGTTTTATGCATTATGCATTCAAATGTGCCAAAATCTGCTGCAAACTAACCAGGCCCGAGCTGTTCATATGTGCAAGGTCGTGCGGCACACGACGGCACGACAGCGCCCTGTCAAAAAGAAGCACCGCCAAAAAGCACCGCCGAATCAAAAGGCACCTTTTATAAAAATACAAGAAGACCCGGAAAATCAATACCCCCCCCCCCCCCAAAAAAAAAAAAAAAAGAACAATGAAACTTGATAAACCATCAGGTTGGGGCTTTCGGAAGAAACCCTGGTAGGCAGCACTTGAACTATGCATATTTTTTATGTACAAATTTCATCGAAGAATTTACTCTAAGAGAATTTTAAAACTTTTAAATTTATTTTAAAATCCTAAATAACCTATGGCCTGCTTTTTATTCGCCTCATAAAGCAATATACTTAAAAAATATTTTTATCATCTGTTAAAATTATTCGTCGTTCATTAATTAGTATTAAATCTTTCTAGAAAAAAAAATAATAAAAGTTTCTTATTTTCAATTTCAACTGTTTAATAATGAACAGTGCTCATGGGCGGGAAAAGAGACACTGTCTTCCCTTAGTGATGAAAATAATGCAATTCCAAGCATTATTGTAAATGTATTAAGTTTGTAAAAAAAAAGAAAATACTTATAATTTTTGATTGCCTTTGGTTTAAAAAAAAAAAACCTGAATCGAACCTCCTGACCGTTGATAAAATCTTAGCTACGCCTCTGGTATGCAGTTGTTACAGTGGAAGATCGAAATATGGTGAATGTTAACAATCAGCTAGTCGTTTGGTGTATTTACGTAATATTTGATAAATATCCTTATTTTGGACTTAACCGGGTAATATCGACCTTCACCATGCCCTGATGGTGAATGCTGAATAAGATTAATTTCGTGTGTGTGTTTTACCCCTTCTCTATATGTCAAATAAGGTACTATAAAAAAGCAATTCCCGCTGCTGATAACGCAGCTGTTTAGAACAAATTCTGCCTTGCGCGCTTCAAACTCTTACAAGTCAAAAACTAAAGGATGAAAAATTCTAAAAATCTTATAAATTATAGAGAAGTTTCTGGCAAAACCGATGATATATCATTTATAGATTCGAATGGTAGTTTTAGAATTATTTAATTTTAAAAGTCAACAATTTTTTTCCCGTCTATTTGCGCTCTCCAGAGCTCAATTTTTAATGAATCGATACGATTTTTGGAATTCAAAGATTTCGAAGTTTGTATTGGAATTATCCATCATGTTAGTGTAGCTTATAATAGGCGAGCGAATCGAGCTCCGATCGCAAAACTATCCGACAGAACTGCGTAAGAAGTTCCGGGGGTTGACGAGCGGTAGCCCCCTACTATCTTAAAACATTGTAAAGTGTGTGTTTGGTGATGCTCAACGGGACAAACCATAGATTGATTGTAGTCTCACCAGATTTTTAACGCTAATTTGGTGTGGCATATAATGCGTAAGTGCCAAATTTTTCAACTCATTTTGAGGGTAGAGCAGATTTAAAACGTTGTTCCAACAATTAAAATCATTGTTGAAATTTAATATTGGTTTTGATTGTTGATATTGAATATTGATTTTACATTGTTGTCTTTCTGACAGTATTTTATTTACTCCGAGTTATTTTTATAAGCCAGTCTCTTATTTATTCCGAGGTAAGTTTATGCTATATTTTATGAGGTATTTAACTACGTAACGAGGTTTTCGAGCGAAACAAACAGGGGTGGAGCTCCTAGTGTTTTTAAATCATACTTATTATTGAATTATTTTGATTTATTTCAACCGAATACTACATTCTAAGTAGACGAATATAATACAAATAATAATTTTAAATTAGTTGATATGATTTAACGTTGTACAATCTTATTTCAAAGTAGAGTTCGTCAAACTTTCGCAGTTCTATTGGCATTAGCTTTTTGTTTCAAATTTCACCAGAGACCATCTGTGATTGTCGACATACACCGGTGAATGTCCGGTGACTATAAGACCGGTGAATATAACTAAATATTCGGACTTTCACCGACTATTTGGTGAGTGTTGACATTCACCAATTTCGGTCTTTCGCTGTAACATAGTCATGCGATGCTTGGATATAAATCTTATTTTAAAGAGCTCTGTGCACTTGTAAAAAGGACTAGATGAAATGAAACAAACACAAAGTGAGCGATAAAATGTTATTATTTCTGAAATAAATATACAGTTACACACAGTGTTTTTAACTCTTTCTCACATCTATAATGTAGGAAGGATAAAATACATTTATAGTAAACTGAGAAAATTATGAAACATAAAGAAACATGTTTGATAACACTTTTGTAAAAGTAGATCAATCTTAACATGTTTATTTACCATACACGTTTATATATACACACATATTCTCAATGTCTTCAGAAAAGTGTACAACATTATATTCTAGAACTAACAAATATACATATTTTGCAACATATTTATCACTTGGGAGCTAATGACTACAAGTAACACTTCTATGAAACTAATTTGGCTATACAGGGTGTTTACATCTGTATCTGAAGCAAAGGACACTCGAGTCATTACATTTTATCTTACTAATCTCCTCTAAAAAGTCACAAAGAATTTAAAACAGAGAAACTTCGACATAAAATGGAATATAGAATGACTGTTTCTTCTAAATCTAAATGCACACACAGTTCTGAGTCATCTACAAGTTCATTAAAATGGAAGTTTTGGGGCCAAAATAATTTCTAAATTTATCATCATAGTTATCATCTTTTCGTGTTTTAACATTCACCATGGTTGGAGTTTTTGTGTCATTTTGTAAACAAAACGTACACATCTTCAATTTCAGTTTGAGAAAGACTAAAATTTAATTTTCCAACAATAAAAGTGGAAGAATTAGATAAGGTTGACTTTTTACCACGAATTCCAACTTGAAATATAAAAAGGAAAAACAGGCCGGCGAAATTTACGCTTGTTTTTACAGTAAAATAATTTAAGAAAAATAAAAAAAATCGTCAGACATAATGTAGCTATCGGTAATTAATACGAAGGGAATTTAAAGTAACTAGTTTCTACTTAGAACATAATTATTACATTGAAAAAAAAAAAAGAAACAGAACCAAACAGAAACTTCATAAAAATGTTTTGATAATTTCAACTCACGTTTGAAAGATCGCAGTTCTGTATCCTGTCGTTTTTTTCTCTCAGTTAAGGAAATTTTGCATTTTGAGCACAATTATTTTTAGTACTTTCAGTATATTTTTAACATTCCTTGTATTGAAAAGAATACATAACTATGCTCCACCGAACAGAACTAAGACGATAACACACATTGGAAAGGTAAACTATTCACAATGGAAGAGCTGGATTTTTTTTAGATTACTTTCTGTAGTCTTTACAAAAAAGTATCTATCCTATAGATTTAAAATATGCATCTATATACACATAACAAGACACAAGTCTTTCCCTTTGGAAAGACACATAGATTCTATTCACTTCAACATGCAATACAACTTAAAGTTGCTTCACTTAAAGTTTATCCAATATGTAAACTTTAACAATTAATTTTTTTACACAATAGTTTGTGCAATACAGATAACACCAAATATTTGAATATGAAAAATTAGTAACGATAATTAACAAAAATATTAAAGCAACTCCGTTTTATACTGTAGCTCCTTAAATAAAATTTTGAAATATGGTATTAATCTTTTTTATTATCTACTGTTCTAGCAAATGAACACTCCTGGCGCCTTCAAACAAGATATTAAGAAATTTATATGGAAAAGAAAAGCGTAAAGGAAATAAATAGGAATTTTGAAATTTATTTCCAATAGGAAAGTGATTACCAATAACTTGAATTTTTTCTTTCGTATTCTTTTATTTTTAAAATATTTAACAATGCAAGTTTGTATTGCAGTTACTTCGGCTTAAAATATAAAGGAAGACTTTATTAAATGTAGGCTTCAATAAAATTGATTCCAAAAAGTTTAAGTTAAATTTTTGATAATTGATTAAGATCCTGAGAAACAAAACGATCTATAAACTCTCATAGATGGCAAATTATTCGGAAATTTGCAACGATAATAAAGCATCAATAAATCGAGAAATCTCAGAAAGAGTTGTTTCAAGTCTACTTGAAGTCATATTCAGTGCGAAAAAGGAGGTTCTGTGTGCAACTTCCTGTATAAGTTTGGAATTAACTTATACACTGAAGAAGAGATTCCAAGAAGTTTCGCAAAAGCTTTATGCAATAATTCTTGACTTATTTGAGCTGTATTGACGTTGCAACTTTCTGCACAAAAATTTTTTCATATGTACAATAAAATGTTTGGAATTTTTTTGAAAAAAAAAAAAAAGAGTCCAAAATGTATATTAGTTCAACGTTCAAGCGTTTATTGGAAAATTTTCAACTTTAAAATATGATCATTAAGTAGGTAGGTCCACTTATATACACATGCTTAAAATAAATAATTAAGTATAGTTACAATACATACCTAAGTACATGATTAAGGCATAATAATTTTTTCTGCTTTTGGCGGTAACAAAACTCAAAATCATGAAGAAAAAAAGGAACTAATCTTTTGGGTGTCTCAGAGAAATGCTCATTTTCAAGAGTTTAACGGCGTCAAGGAAAACGACGTAATTTTTATGCATCGTGAAGCATTTTCTTAACTATTAATTTTCTTGTCAAAAAAATACACCAGGTTGCTTATCTCCATTTAAGACTGTATTCAGATGTAAACTGAAGTCACTTCTTGATTTTTGTCTTCTACCTCTCAACGTGCATTTAATTGTTAAAAGTTATTATCAAGTCATTTATCAAGATTTTATACTCAGCTACGTTAAAGGTGTGTCTTTCGTTTCCTAGATCTCGACGTACATTGAATTGTTAAAAGTTAAACATATATCAGAATTTATGTTCATTGACGTAGACTTTGCTCTAATAAAACTTTAACGGTGTGTTACTGATTTCTCAGCCCTAGATATCGTTTAGTAAAACTCTTGATTTAAATGTAAAATAAAAATATTAATGAATAAAAAAAGGCTTGCCGAAATCGGCAATGTTTAAATTTTGTGATAAACGTATGTAAACATATCACAAACTATTAAAAAAAATGGCTGATATATACACACACACATGTAATACATATATATATATGATACGTGTGTATGTCTGAAAGATGGATTACAATTTGCTTCAAGAGTATAATATTACTATCCTTCAAAAAGGGATCTCTGGACCCGTAATAGGACCCGCCCTTGCTGTGACATCGCAACACTCTAATGTGACCTGCGCTGGAATAATTAAAAACTCCTGGTAAAATGTATAAAAAGTAAACATTAGAAAATATTGTATTTAAAGATGAACGAAAATGCTTCGACTAATTTGTACATAAGTAAAGAGTAAAGAATCCGAACGTCACCAATGAAAATAATGACAGTCTAATAGGAATTCAGCACCACTATACTTACTTTACATAATAACTAAAATAAAAGCAATTTTTTGTTTTATGTTTCAATGTAAAGTTCCAAACTATACAAACGCAAGACAAATACGTCTTTGAGTCTTAGAGATCTTTTCCGTACTTGATGACTTGCTCGATGATGTTATCCATGTATTCTTCGGATAAAGTGGGAATGCAATGCACAATGACACGGAAAAAATTTACCCAATTTCTGGACTTGAGGGGTTGATAAGAAATGAGCATGGTACCCTCTTTGACCGCACGTCCCTTAACGAGTGGAGCAATCTGGAAATAAAAAGTCATTTTTCAAAATAACTCATTTTACATAGCAAGCTGGCGTAGTGGTAAGGCACTGGCCTCGTGCGCTCAAGTTCGCAGGATCAAACCTGGCCCTAGTCGGTGGATTTTCATGATGCAGAAAATCGTCAGCACCCATGTCGTATGATTATGTTGCATGTTAAAGATTCCTATCCGTTTAGCTTTGATACTCTCGGCTAAATTAAATTCCTAGTGCAGTTTCGCCTCAATTAGCTCAGGTGCAACAATCTAGGGGGAGACTGAGCGTCAAAATTCTCAAAGTGGTAATGGCATCCGCCGATAGTGATGCTACTTGAAAGAATGAATGCCGATTTCCGGGGAATGTACTAGGTCTGCAAAGGTTAGTGACCATACGCGATACCTCCGAAACTAGGAACAAGCCTACCAACGGGTTGCCATGCGCGTCGATGACGTAGGGAAGTTAGGCCGACGGAAAACAGTGAATAAACTATGCAAGGTAACCAGTTTTCAGAAAAATCCAAACCGAATTCAAGGAGCCAACCATGGCGATATTTGGAAGCTTAGGCATGCGCAATGCTGATACCTTCGGCACTACGCATATTTGCCTCAGCTATTTGGCGTGAGATTTTTCAAATTAGAGCTACAATTTGTTTACAAACACGTGGATATTTCTGATCAACAAGGTATGTAAAATTGATTAAAAATTAATGCTACTAATGTATGGTGGTTCAAAATGTTTTACAAATGTGTTGTGCCTATTTACCGCGGCAATCAAACTTCAAAAGTTTCAACATTTTAATGAACAGCTTCGAAAAGAATGGATTGCTGCTATTCCGAGAGTTTGAAATCACAAAACATTCCACAGTAAGTACTTTTTCGTACACTATTATAATTCTTTTAAACTAATTTTTATTTTACTCTGTTCTTAATCAATCTGGAAGAGAGTCCTGTAACTTTGTACTGAAATTATAGTTACTTCAGTTATATATTAAACTTTCGTTTTCTCAAAATAGAATATTAATTTAATTAGTGATGATAATACGCGAACATTGTTTCTACTCTTTGTATTTTCTTCCAGTATGTATTGTGTATTTAATACTTGACATCATTATTAATGAAATTAAAATGTACTATATATTATCTAAATTAAATGTTTTTAATGTCTAAAATTTGATTCAGTGCCAGTTCTAAAAGCACAAATGAATCAAATTAAGTAATAATAAAAGTAAATTACAGCTGAACACTGAATTAACGCAACATATTTGTCATATTCATTATGCTTAGAATGTATGCAAAACTATTCTCATAATAATAACTAATGAATTAGTCTGAAGTGTGATTTTTTAAAAATTTTATTTTACTCTGTTCTTAATCAATCTGGAGGAGGGACTGTTGTGTAAGTTTTCAATGCAACTAAACCAATAAGATTACTGCTACTGCAGTTAAACTATTGCTGTGCAAAATGTATATTTATTAAATGAAAATAGAGCAACTTAATAGAAAAATATTATATTGAACCGGTTTATGTTTTATCTTAGCGTGTATTGAATATTAGATAAGATTAGTTAATATAGTTCGTGTGTATATTATCTACATTAAGTGTATCTATGCATAAAATTTAGTTTAATACCCCTTTGATAAAAGGGAAAAAAAGTTAATCACATTTTTAGGAAAACTAAGTTATTGAAGCCAAAATTATGAATTAATTACCAAAAATTTAATTATGTTCATTGTATTTAAATGTAAGCAAACTTTAAGAGTAATAAATTCAAAAATACAAAACCAATAAAAAAAATTACTTTCTTTCAGGTTTGTGAGATTCATTTCAATGATAATGACATTAGAAGAGCTGTAGAATTTGATTGTGAAAAACCGGGAACCAAAATACTCTCTTAAAATCAAAAAATGGTTTTAAATGAACTTCATCCATCATAATAGTAACCACAATACTAAAAATGAAGCCTTAAAAAAGGGTTTTTAATATCCGGTGTATTTGATAATGTAAAGGAAAATTATTAATCATGTTTCTGAATTTATAAAAATTTAAAAATCATGATAGATGTGGTATTTAAAATGCATCTCAATGAAAGTTTTGTAATAAAAACTGTGATTGTGTTTCATATTTATGTTTCATTTTTTGCATTAATTTTATTATTGAATAAAATATTTATTTGCTGTCTAAATGTGTTTCTATCAATTTGAATTTATCTCTTCCAACAATCATAAGTTTATTTTATTTGCTTGTATTGTGTATATTTTTTCTAATTTCATTATGGTAAAATAACTAGAACATACATACCTGGTCTTAGTATTGAAAAAAAACGGGAAGATGTTATTAAAATGTTACATATAAGCATTTGTAGTGACATTTTAAAATTCAACACGATCACAAAACTAAAAATGAAGCCTTAAAAATGATTTTAATATCTAATGGTGTATTAGGTAAGTGAAGGAAAATTATAGTAATTACATTTCTGAATTTATGAAAATTTAAAGATCATGATGGCATGTAATATTTAAAACGCATCCAATATCAATAATTGTATGCACAAATAACGAACATAATTAGTTATAATGTAAACTAAACTAATGTTTACAGGAATTTTTACGAATATTAGCCATTTATATTAGTTTTTTGATAGCTTACTCACAAATGCAATATTGAAAACAGGCCGTACATAAAATGAAGGATTTATACTTTTAGTCTCGGATATATTTAAGTTATAATAATAATTGTCAATTTATGAACTTTAACTAATTTTAAGTTAAAATCCATTTTTTCTCTGCAGAGTTAAATACTTACTTTTAATGAATTAAATATTTTACTTTTGTTTCATTGTTAGTATATTACAAAAGAGGATAAACAAAATATTGAAAGAAAAAACGGCGATTTTTATATTGTACTAGTAAAAGTTAAAATGAAAAGTTAGCCGAGCGGACTGAACGACAGAACTCGGAAAGCAATCGGCCTATGAGTCATGGTTTCCCCGCGCTGCGGCTTGTTCCTAGTCTCGGAGGTATCGCCATACGCAACCCCATTCGAAAGAAAAAAAAACATAACAAACGTCAAATCGTGTCTAAATTACGAACCCATCGGGGTACGATTTTTTTCTTTTTGACTGTATGAATTTCTTTATTAATTTTCCGCAAACCTATTGTACCCGTGTAAGAATAATGACAAGAATAATGACTAAAGGATCTGGAGCTGAGCGTGGAGCACACGGAGCACTGAGGCAATGATATTTTGCTGACACTGGAGAGGAGCAGGAGCAAAGAAATTAGCTGTGCTCCGCTGCTCTGATTTTCTTTTTCACTTTTCTTTTTAATGTTAAATAAGAAAAAAGAAATAACTGATTTAATTGATCTAAATTATTCGGAGCACGGAACAGAACAAGTATTTGGAAGTCGAAGCGGAGCAACTCAAAAGAGCGACTGCTCCAGATACCTGATAATGGCACAAATAAAAAATTCATGAATTTGAGTTAATTTTCTCATTTGAAATAATTTTTGTGTGTGTCTACAAGTTTGGAATAGAGACATTTCTGTAGCTGCAAAACCTCACCTCTCTGCAACGGAAGTAACGCTCAGCTATTAGTACATTAACCCCTTCCGTCTGGCTCTCCCGTTAAAATCACGGGGTGAATTTAAGCTTTCTATTTCTCATTGCTTGAAACGATTCACGAGTAAAACAGTATAAATAAATTACATTTTCCAAAAGTTTTTTTTTTCGTGGGGAGAGGCTTTTATTGATTAAAAGCACCATTTTTTTAAAAACCACCCGAGCCTCAAATACTCTGGTTAAATCCCAATTCGTAGTAATCTTAGAATAATTTAGTACTTTTCACTTTCGCATCTATGTTTAAAAAATAATTTTAAAATGTCTAAAGTGCAATGAAATAATCTTACCTTTGCAATTTTTTCCCAAAAATCTGGTTCCTTTTCTTTTCCTCTTAAGCTGGGAGGTACATACCAGAAGCAAATATTCGTGCACTCAAACTGCACAAAAAGAAAGAACAATTAGATAGTTATGTAAACTGCTATTGATGTATTTCTAGTCAGAAAATGTAGCGTTTGTAAGTTTTATTTGAATTTGGTTGCTTTGTTGAAAATATCTTAAACTGAACCTAAAAATTAACTTAATGAATGTAACCCCCCAATGAACCGGAAAATCAGAAAGAAACCATAGAATCAGCCGAATGAAAGTTAAAAGTAACTATTACAATTGGTTAAGTTACACAGCACACATTAAAGCAAAAGAGCGATAAACAAGCATTAGTTTAGTCGAGGGAGGGGGGGGGGGGGCGCAGGGACTTTTTTTTAACGCTCGTCTCCCTGCTTTTTGCTTTCAGCAGCTTATGCTTCTCCGAGAATAGCGTCAACTACTTAAAGAATCCATGACCATAGTATTATTGAAAAAGCTGGGATTTGTATTAGCGTCACTGAAAAACATCTGGTTTCGAGTAGGCATTTCTGTCTGTAGTATTTATTCGATTGAGTGCCGACTCCTCGTCGGAAATAACACTTCTCAAAGGAAGGGAGAAGGGATTAGTGTGTGGGGCCATGTGTTTCGGAGAAGCCGCTACATTATGAAAGAAGGACGTCGACCTTCATCTGAAGTGCGGGTTTCGCTTGTTGATCCAGGATCATCTTTTTCGGCGTCTGACAAAAATGTTGTGTCTATTGTAGATTGAAATGATGACAAATCATTAAGAGCCTTAAAAATATTATCACATAATTCAGTTTTGTCGGTTAAAGCCCATTCTAAATGAATTAGATTAGCTACCGAGATAAAATCACTGAGGGAGAAATCTGTCAATAATTATTTATGTGAAATAAAATCAAATTCTAAGGGGAAAGCAGAAAAATTGCGGATACGTGTCCGTGAGGGGCGTATGAAATAATTTCACATTTTTAGTTGTGCCATATTTTATAGAGTTTGCAATTAATGGTATATCACTTAATTTAAGATCCATTATAACAAAATAAAATAACAAACTAAACAAGAATAAATATCAACTGTAAATGAAACAAAATTTTAAATAAAAATAGAACTAACTTAAAAATTTTGATACTTAAAACATCACTTTGCCAATACTAAATCGGATCAACGGGAGGGGGAATTTCCTACCTGGCAAAAAAATAGGAGCAGTCCACTGTAAAAAATGATCGAATTGTACTCCAGATTAAGCTTGCTGCGGTTTTTTTTTTCACTTTATACTTAAAACACAATTCGCAAAATTGAAAAACTTTTCACTTCACCGCAAAACGTAATCACACAATCACAAAATATTTGCACTTGAATGATTTTTCACCACGAAACGGCTGTATTACACACAATAATCGCACACAGTTGATACACAATAATCACACGGCACGTCCTTGCTAATTTTAAAATTTATTGCTGGTTATCACAAATAGATCGTCAAGTTCTTGAAACTATAGTTTATCGTAGATTTCTAAGCGTCCAAATTACAGCTAAACGACTAATGTTGAAATGAAGCGTGCAAAAAAAAAAAAAAAAAATATATCGTCTATTGTCCAGAAACTAATTATTTTTCAAAAATAAATTTGCACTACCGTCTGTAGGTGCATCGAAGGAACTCCGGCTCTTGAGTGGAGAAAAAAAGCATCATCATAGCTTGTTTCAATATCGTCTTTGTTTGTCTAGGGCTGGTTGCAGGAGGCACGGCTGAGCCCCCAAAAATATATAGGAGTATGAATGATATCTCCAAGAACACTTAACAACATTTATTAATCACAAGCACATAGCACATTACAGCACAAAGGACTGGACGGCCGCGTACGTCTGTCTACCTCTCGTCCATTCTCAAGATGCATCGCGTCGACGTCATCTTATAACGGGATCATAGGATTACGGGATAGTTGGATAGCGATGGGGTGTTGGGATCGCAGGATTCCCACAAATATATATATATATATATTGTGTATTCATAACCATTAATTAGTACGGACATTAGGGAATTCGGTGTATTTCCGAAAATGGAGTGATTTACTGTAGTACGACCAAGCAATTGTTACCCTAACCATTGCACTTTGAACAAAGTGGACATAGTGCATCTCGTACTTTAACGCAAATATAAGAGAATATATAAATTTTATTTTTTTCACTTAATTTAGGAGATATATTTATTCTCTTTTTAGATTTGTGCGGTTGTAAAAAAAGTGTATCGAAATTTTTTGAAAACTCACCTCAGGGAGCACTGGTATGAATCCTTCAGTTGATCTTACTTTAGATTCCAAGTATCTATGAACATATATTATGCACAATTAAACAATGAAAAACTTCTTTACTCTTCAGTAAAAGTTTGAGTGATAAAGACAAATGAAATTGTTACAAGCTAGTCTTCTTTAAAACATGATTACTCCTCACTTCTCAAAGGAATTATTGACGGAAATACAAATTCAATTAGGAAAAGATAAATTGGTTTTGCATGCGTAAAGTTTTAGAATTCCTCTTTGCTACTTTTTTTCTTTCCCTCAATCTTTTCTGAACTAAATTTTATTTTGCATGTAAATTTAGCTCCACTATAACCTATTTTGCATTTTGGCATAAAATACAAGAATACAAACATACACTTATGTATGTATATGGGTGATTTTCAAATTTGTTGACGGATTGGGTTTGACACAATCTGAAAATTTTTGTTGCATCAAACATAAAAACTTGCCTATGTATGAATTCCTTAAAATTTACGGCATTTTGAGCAGGTGGTTTTTTTCGAGTTAATTTATTTATATTTTAGATATTTCAAAAAGTGTCTTGACAAGTGATTGTTTTTCTCATGAGTGTTACCGTTATTAAAAATTCTGTAAAATAATCCTTATCAATAATTAATCTAGAAAATCTTGTTTAGGTAATCTTAAATACTTTGTAATAAGTATAAGTAGTATTAAAATTGACATATTTAAAATTTTAAAACTATTTTAATAGCACTTTATCTCAGGAGTGTTACTTTGTTTCTTAAATAAAGCATATAACTTTCAATAAAAATGTATTTTATTAAAAATTAAATGTTTTCACTACAGGTATAAGAAGTAACTGGATAGCCTTAATTAGCAAACCATTTTTTAATTATTAACTAACAAATATATTAATACAACTCCAATTTTTAGCTACAGTAACACTCATGAGACAAACAAGCAATCCTCTTGCAATAATGCACCAAAAATAATAATAGTAATAAAAATAACAATAATTATAAAAAGAGAGACTAAAATTGAAATTATTTTACCCCATTAACTGCTATGTTACATTAAAAATGTAATAAAACATCACTACTCTCATGATTCTGATCCAGAAATAGAACTAATAAAAAATTAATTTCAGTTTTAAAGTTGGCAGTCAAGCCAACGGATTGGCGGGATTTTCAAGAATATTTTTGAATTAATGAATGATCAAATGAATAAGTGAAAGAATGGATGAACAAATTAGTGAATGAATGAAAAAATAAATATCAATAAATGAGTGGATACATTTCATGAATGGGTAAATGAATGAATGAATGAATAAATGCATGCTTGAATAAATAAATGAATGATTGCATGAGTTCAGTGAATGAATATGTATTAACCGTTGAAAAAAGTATATTGAGAAAGAGAGAGAGAATAGCTGTATTATAAATTTGAAGTTGGAGGGGTGTGTATACGGAAAAGTTACAATTTCAATTTTGAAAATTTTCCGGGGGGGGGGAAGCCTTTAATACCACTCTCCCCATCTTCCCTAACGTCATCAAAGATATCCTAAATTTGCTTTTAGAGATTCCCGAGAGTAAGCCCCCAAATTCTTTCATCCCTAGAGTCACCTAAAGCAGGCTAAAAAAGATTAACTTCAATTTCAAAAAAAAAAAAAAAATCAGGAGAAAACCCGACTCCAACCTTTTCTTTCCTCTAACTTTACCATAGCCTAAAATTTCAGTTTTATACTGTCAGTTATGAAAATTTCTGGGGTAGCCCACACTCCTTCCTCTAACGTTAGCAAATATAGCTAGAGATTGGGTTTTTAATACTTCAACTGGTTAATAGAATTATTTGTTTGTGTAAACTGTTGGAAACTCTAAAATTGAGGTATACTAAACGTGTTGCGTCGTTGATCAGTCGGGTCGGCTCCTGTGGCAGGCAACTGCTCTTGGGAAGGCAGTTTTAGGAGGCAGTCAGTTGTGCAATGTCAAAATTTAAAAAAAAAAATCAAATTTTCCCCCTTATTATAGTGAAACATAAATCATGCAATGCTCAAACAATATAATAGTTTTTCTTTTACAAATTTTCAAAGCATGTTTTTGGAAAGAAGCGGGGGGGGGGGGGGGGGGGAGAGCTTGTAAGTGTCGCTTGAGAAGGCAGACTTGGGGCTTTTCGATATGGGCGTAAGTAAGAAGGGGATGAGGGCCTGCCCCCTGGATTTAAAACAAAATGCGAATTTTGTTCTGCATTTTTATGAGTAAAAGCGTTTTAACTATAAAAAGTATGGGTTTGCTTTTTTTCCCTAAAATTTTTGCGCTCCCAAATGCGGCTAATATGGCCAGTTTGCCATATGCACCAGTTTGCACCAGTATGCATATAGTCTTCAAAATTTTCCCGGACCCCCTTCAACTCTTAAAATTTCATATCTCTGGCAAGACCGTAGCCAGAAATTTTTTTCGGGGGGAGGGCCCTGACTTTGAAACACTTATGTTAAGGACAGTTTCAGCGATGAATATATGCTACACTGCGAAAAATTTCGGGATTTCGGGGGGGGGGGAGGACTCTGGGCCCGTGCATAGATCCATAAGAAATGTTCCCAACCGCATTACCATTTCAGCTCAACATTTAGGGAGGTAGAGCCATATGCAGCGTCCCTCCTTAACCAGAGATCAAGGCCGTATCCAGAGAGGGGGAGGGGCGCTGGGCCCGTGCCCCCCTTATGGATTTATGAAGGGCCCCCAAATGAAAAAAACCTCAAAAAGATACCCAGCACATAAAAGCTTATGAAATATGAATAATAATTGGATGCAGGGAGGAGGGGGTAGTTTGGATTTTTTTCTTCAATTTCAAGTTTTTTTTTACATAATATTTGATTAAGACATAGATGCATGATTTAAAAATGATACACTTATGCAGCGCCATGAAATGAAAAAATAGCCAAACAATGGCTCAGCATATTGCTTAAATAGAAGTCGATATTTAAAGGTTTCCTGAAAAAGCCCGGAACTTTCATCAAAAACCCAGGTAGGCTAGGCTTTTGCAAAAAAAAAAAAAAAAATTCTTTTTTTTGAAAACCGAGTATATCAGTAGGAAAAGTGGCAAAAGCAGTTTAACATTGTTGAAATATGTATTCAATTTAATTCAAACTAACTCAACGGATAATGATTTTTTGAGGGGATATGGACATTAGGGGAAGCAGACCTTAATGTCGCCCAGTGAAAATTCCTTAAAATATGCTCTGCGCCGTAACATATATATATATATATATATATATGAATACAAATACACACGTATGTGTATATATATACATGTATACATGTTGGTTATAATTAATATTACCCCGTTTTGACCTACTTAGAGGTCGTTTTAACAGCCGCATTTCATTGAAGCTTGGTATGTTGGTATGTACGTTTTTCGGACAATAGGGAAAAGAATGTTATATCACAACATAATCAGGCGAGGACTTTCTGCTTCTCCATAAATTGCAATTCTTAAAGCTAAGTTGCTGCAGAAAGAAACCCTCCGTGCTAGTGTTGAACACGCTATAACACGCTTTGAACATGTAATTGCCGCAAATAAAGTGCACATTTAACAAATACTTTGAAAAACTATTAGTTTTTTCGCTTATAATTTGTCTTTTTTTCTTCATGTGCCATTTCTTACCTTACCTAGTGGTAAAAATTTGAACTAGTATTTTCTTATTGCAGATTTCATTTCCACCCTGTCCTCACTCTCAGAAACGCATGCTCAAATCTCACGTATCAACTTTCGTCGTATTTGACGAAATGACTTCGTGAAAAATGCTCCGAGTAAACCTTTCGTCAAATTGGTGAAATTTATGTAGTAACTTTTTAAAGTCACGTGATCACGCGAGGAAAGAATCGTTGTAAATGACGAAATTTTCTTGACCATTGGCTAATCGTCGAAAATGAGGATTCTATTTTTGAGAGTGCTTATAATGTATATAACAGGTTTCAATAACATGCGGTTATTGGGACAAGCTCCCCGTTAGTTTAAACAGGGAAACTTCAATTAAACTCACCCTGTATCTATCTATATATATATATATATATATATATGTATTAGAAAACAAAAATGTGCTTTATTAATCGTACACACTACATTATGTAGGAGCATTCAAAATGCAGAAGCAGCAAAAGAAGAAGCTCTTATGAACATTTCCATAACTCACTTTGCCATAGCAAAAGCAGTATCCACTTGTTTCTCAAGTCCCAGACTACCTCGAGCTTTCCAAGCAATCCACAGTTTCAGGCAGTCCACTTTGCGACTGCACTGGATGCTTTCGTCTCCAAGATCGTAATGTGTATCGTAATACGTGTCGGGCTGGAAGAGGTATTCTGCATTCAGAGCGTTGCACTTGTACAGAATTCCCTAAGAAATGAAACAATGGAATTCAGGTAAGTGCGGAAATTTGAGATTCATAGCTGTTTTTGTTTTATTCATAATTAAAGCCACATGGTACAGTCAGTTCGACCACGAAGTTTAGAAACTTGGGCGCTTCTGCGCAGGGCAGAAAAGGACGAATCCATTTGAGTTTTAGGGAAGTTCATTTCGCAGGTATGGCAGAGGTTTTCGTTTGCTGGTTGGACTGTTCCCAGTATGAATTCGAAAGATATAATCTATATTCTGAGTGCTACACGTCATAAGCATCCATAGTTCCCCCCGGGGGGGGGGGGGTAAATGAATTACTCTTTATAGCATCGTTCATAGTTTTAGAATGACCAAAAAGGAACGAAATTCAAGCTATCCATTAAGCTGTTCAGCGGAAGTGGCAATAGTAAGTGATTTTAAGCAAATTGAAAATATTTCTTCCTAGAAAGATATAAATGTGAAGTATATTTCTGTGAAATTCTCTGAAATGTTTTGATACGAATAAAACTAATGAAAAGAACCTAAAGTAAAATCATAAATCATCAACTCTGAGCTAAGCGGAATTTATAAGCTTTGTTTTGTTGGTTGAAAAGTGTCCAAACCTAACAAACTATACTTAGTATATATCTATTCTTATTTCGGATCGAAGCACTTGTAAAAATCTTCCCTTTACAGACTTAAATTTAACGGCGATATACGTTTAGTTTTCTATTATCTGTTTAGTATCTATAGAACATTCATTGTAAATACATTTCCCCATATTTATACCTCATCATTATGAACGCTCGTTACAAGACAGAAAATTACAAATCTATCATTAATATTATTTACTAATAAGCATTAGCATTTCCTGGTTGAAGAAATATTATTCCTGATGATAAATGTTCTAATTTTTAATTTCGACCCGTCACTTGATATTTCTTTTTATAGATTTTAAGAGATATTAAAGAATTTAACTGGTAGATTTTCTTCAGAGTAGCAGAGGTCGGGGGAAAATTTGTGCGTTTTGGCATATTGATTGTGAAATTGCAATGTCTTGCAATTGCATCTCATGTTCGTATTTTGAAAAATGAAAGAAACTATACCTTATGACGAGTCAAAAAGACGGTACATTGGAAAGGCACACCAGACATCTTGTGCAGATCAATAGTGATAGAATCGACTCTATAAGGAAAACAAAATTTAAAATTAGTAGTTTTGCATTTAGAATAACACGCAAAAGAAATAAGAGTTAAACAATTGTGAGAATAAAAAGAACCTAAAATAGTATGTCTAAGAAATTTTCTGAAATTAAAGAGAATGAACAAATATAGAGCACGTTTTATTTAAATACAGTAAAGCTGGAAAGTTACTAAAAATGATTAAGTTGCAAAAATTTTAAACGCAGCTGCATACTTACACAGCGTACGTAAAATAAATTCTAATCGTTAATTTTGTCTAATGTTCTAAATGTTTACATTAGTCCTAACTTAAAAAGTGGGCCGAGAGAGAGTGTCAGGCATGACTGATTCATGAGGCCCTGCGTTTGAAGGGCCTCATGAAGGTTCGGCATAGGGTAAAAATGTATCTATGGCTGATACAAGCGTAATAGGGGAGGGGGGGGGGTAGAGTGGCGACAAAACTGATTTGGGGCCTTCCTTGGGTCTCGACGGCCTAGCTTAAAAACATCATCATTAAATAACTAATGTAGAGTTGTAAGAAGATGGTTTGTTCGAGTTTGTTCTACACAAAACAAAGTAAAATGCACAGCAAGTAATACGTGGCGAAGAAAACATGAATTAAAGAAAGCAAAAAAATTAATGTAATGTTTTCCTCTCGCAGTTGGGAGCTGAACATGACTTACTTATTTATGCCATCCATGAGTCTCCTATGTGTGCGTGAAAAAATAGTTGCTCCACCCCATGCACCCTGAAAAAACAATAACATTACTTACTCAATTATTTTTGCTACTTATCTTCTCCGATTTAAAATGAACAGATACCTACATCAACGTGGATCCACATGTTGTGCCTTTTGCAGACTTCTGATAAAGGTTTTAATGGATCATAAGCTCCTAATACAGTAGTTCCCGATGTGGCGCATACAAAAAATGGTCTTTTACCCTACAAATGAAAAACATTATAGTTGAGTTTTGGCAGTTGTTTCTAAAGTCATCGGAAGAAAGTTGATTCATCGAAATTTCAGTCAGGGCAGCATAGGAAAGCCAGTGCAGAATTAATTTCACAATAAATTACGGTGCACATGTTTTACAACGTAAATTACTTTTTTATTATTATTGTAAACACACACACATATATATATATTGAACAACCCGACAACAAAAGTTCGAAATATGAGTTTGTGAATTTCGTTTTTGCAAAACAACAGGCCCGCGCCAAGACTGCTCGCCGCAGTGGTGCGAATTCCCACTGAACGCCTTTTTTAGGGTTGAAGAAAACCCCGAGTTGTTTTCTAAAAACCCATCCTAATGGTTTTTCGGGTTTATTGTGGATATTTCTTAAGGGCGCCCTTTAATTAGGCGGCCCGGTGCCTTCTTTTGACACGGCGCCGTGGTGCGGCGCATGACCTTGCCCATATCGACGGCGCGGGACTGCACAACAATGTAATATCGTTCTGAATAACTAAGCGATGAAACGACGAAGCTAAAGTATCAGGAATAATACTTGTTAATCGGATAAAATCTGCAATACATCTTCGTGAGATTTTTATTTGCCGATTTGCAGGGCAACTGATTGCTTGATAATTTTTGAGTTGTGTCACTTCTGTTCTATTGCCAAGATGAGAAATACATATCAGGCGTTAGAAATGCGAAAAAAATGTTACTAGTCTTTCGTATGAATTACGTACTGGTATGATTATGTGCCAGTCCGCCGTCACACTTGACGGCAATCAGCCACTGGTCCCGTGAACTACGGAGTTATATCTCGTGGGGATTAAAATAGGTTTTTAGCGGTCTCGAATCAGCTGACCAGCAAAGTTTTCGAACGCTGTACGAATACCTAGCCTGTATATATTATATACATAGATATTTTCCAAATTGTAGTACCTGGATGTTTAGGTTTGGTTTAGCTAGTAAATTGTAAAATTTTTGTGATCATTATATTCGTCAAGACGTTGACTCCCCCCTTAGTACTCTTATTTAATCATTCACTTACCGCAAGTTTTTACGTTCGGTGCATAATTTTAGTTCATAAGTTACTAACTGTGACGGATTTCTCCCACTATGCAACTCGATATGACGTAGGGTTGAATTCGATATTCCTTACCGTTTAACAATAATGCAACTGTCGGGAGGGAAGAAGAGAATATTTTTCATTCCATTTTCGAACACAAAACTTTTTTCCCCAGTATAAAACCTCAGACATCGCCATTCGACCTCGAATTATTACAAATGCACCTACCATTATGACTGTCATCAAGTCGTCTGGGAAACTTTAGATTAGAAATAAATAATAAAAAAATAAGAAGTTTTTAGTACTCTTGCCAAACATTCCTAGGGAGTCAAAACCCCTCCTTATGACCATTTCGGAGAACTCTCTCTCTCTTTCAGCAATCACTCATAAGGATTTCCTTATTTTGCGTGGATTTCAGAAGCATCAATCTAAGGCCCATAGCAGGACCACAATTGCGGCTACCTTAACGTTAGAACTTTTTGTATTATAACGTGAGAATTTCCTTACCTCACTTTTTGCCTTGAGTACAGCTTTCTCTAATTCCTCGGGCAGCATTCTTCCTTGAGAGTCAGTTGGTACTACAATGACACTGTCGGTACCAAGACCCAGAAACAGGGCTCCTTTTTTCACAGAATAGTGGGCCTAAAAGTTTTTAAATGTCTCTGAAGTCGTTAAAAGGATATATAAAAAGTTTTTAAAATAATGATGCATAGAACGCACTAAATATATTGTGTACTTGAAAAATTTCTTGCGTTATGAAGCACATCAATAAACTATTTCTTTTACATATGCTAAATAACTTAATATGCTAAAACAAAGCCTCTTTTTTTCGGGGTGGGTGGGGAATGCTAATTTGGTTTTAAAAAGTAGTTACTAAGTATAAAATATTTTTATCATAGAGCTTACATGAAAAATTTTAAAAATGATTTTTCTTATCTAAAGTATTAACACATAAAAGGGTGTGCATATCAGTAAATCACATTAATTAGAAATTTTTATTAAAATATTGTTATTCATATTGAAGCATAATTACGCTTATCTTAACTAAGAAGTTACTGAAATTACTTACTATGGTTAGCCAATACAGCAAGCAAAAGCTAGAGCATTAACGCAAAGCAATCATTTAGGCTAAAAATATTTTTATACATAACTTTGCACTTATTTTTGACAAATAAACTTTTCTCAATCAAGGATTCTTGTCAGGGGGCAAAATAATAATAAACCTCTTCCTAGATTAACAGCAATAACATTTATAAACTGTAAACTGGTGCCTTGTTTTAAGCACCATTTACAAAAATGATAATAATGAAAAAAACTTCTTCCTATATTGATAGCATTAACATTTATAAAATGGTGCCATGTTTTAAGACTTGAAATTTGCTGCAATAGTCCAGTGCTAACAATCCTCAAGAACAGTCAAGACATAAAAATTTAAAATTACACTTAATTACCTCTTCGGAAATGAAGCACACCAGCGGTGGGAGATCTCGAATCCCCTTCGTTTTAACTGAAGGATCCACATGAAACCGACCCAGCGACATTCCATACATGTTTGCCATCGAGCCTCCTGAAAGGAAACAATGCAATCAAAAAAATTCAAACCTCTTAATAATATTAGAGTAAGAAAGAGTCAAATTGATTAGACTTTTAGAGTAAAAGTTGAGTGGAATTAAATAAGTAATTAATTCAATTCGAAGAAGGACTACACAATCAATTGCCTTTCAAACATTTTGCAACTAAATTGATCTATCTGTTGTCAGACATTGAAACTCTGGAAATAACCTGAGTTGTTATCTGGTAATTAATTCAATTCGAAGAAGCACTAAACAGTCAGTTTCCTTTCACAGATTTTGCAACTGGATTAATCTGTCTGCTGTCAGACATTGAAATTCTGGAAATTGTCGGAGTTGTTATCTGGTAATTAATTAAATTTAAAGAAGCACTAAACAATCAATTGCCTGTCACACATTTTGCAACTGAATTGTTCTGTGTGCTGTCAGACATTTAAATTCTGGAAATAGCCAAAGTTGTTATCTGGTAATTAATTCAATTCGAAGAAGCACTAAACAATCAATTGGCTATGATACATTTTTGCAACTGAATTGATCTGTCTGCTGTCAGACATTGAAGTTCTGGAAGTAGTCAGACTTATTATCTGGAAACTATGAATTGCTTTGAAATAGCAGACTGCTAAGTGTGTTTATTTAAGTGAAATAATTTGCAAAATATGTGATATTTTTCGTTGCATTAAATAACTTTAATACTTTGATATGTTCAAAATCGAAGGATAAATCTAGTGTACACCGGTTCTCCAAAGAGCTGTCGCTCGATGAGCAACTTACTAAAAGTAATTTTAGCAGATGACTGGATTGGTTGTTACTACTGTGTGGTTGGCGTGTCTGCTGAACCACAACATTAGTTACCGCTGAGTTGTATAATTTTTTATATCATCCTTATGTCACAACACATGAAGAGTTATACTTACTGAGGAAGGAAGTATAAATTTAGTTCCAGAAGTGAAAAAAAAAAATATTGAAACGGAGTGGTTAAATAGTTGGTCACTGATTTCTCTACTCGTATTTTTAAATATCAATTCCATGCAAGTTCTTTACACATTTCTTAAACCAAGTCTTAGTCCTTATATGAGTCATAACTACATATATATTTGACATGGAAATGTAAAAAGAAAAAGGATAGTGTTCACAAAAGCAATCGCAACGATATTTCACATTATTGTACAGAATATAAAGGAAATTTAGTACTACATCCTAAATGTCCGATGTATTAAACAATCATTCATTAAGCAATCGGTGCTTTGATTTTCAAAATATTTTATTTTCTGATCGCATTCGGAAGTATCCAAATACAAGTTCTAGTACTTTTTTTTTTTTTAATGTAAGCAATGAAATAAATAAATATATAAATACATAAAATATTACTTGCAATGAAAATAAAATAATTAACGCTAATTTTAATAAAATGCCGTTTAAAAATGCATGTGACTCCGTTTAGACCTTATGCAAGAATGGAATATTATTACAAGAGATCTGGAGCAGCCACTGTTTCGAGTTGCTCCTCTCCGACTTCTATGTACTTACTTCGCTCCGTGCTCCGAAAGCTTTTAATAGGAAACATATTATTCATTGCTTCTTATTTTGTTACTTTATTAATAGGTGTGCATGTGATTATAGAAAAGTAATTTATAGACTATTTATCATTAAATATATAACGTTTTATATGCACTGTGTTGCGAATCAAATCCCTTCTCCCCGCCCAAAAAAAAGTCGGAGCAGTGGAGTTCAATAAATTTGTTTCTGCTCTTTGGTGACTGCCCTGCAGTTTCTCCTAAAACCTCGTTCCACTCACCTGTTCAGATCCCCGATTATAATATTTTCGCATAACATTGTAATGAGTTATTTCTTACCTGGACAAAATATGCCTTCACCTTCTTCCCAGCCAACCAATTTAATCATACCGTCGAGCAATGCTTTCTCCAACAGAACGAAAACAGGTGCAACTTCATAAGTCGTTCTAGACAGTGAAAAAAAAAAAGTATTCGTTGAAATTACTTTTGTCGAAAAGCCCTTTTTTAGGGTATGATCCGTAAATAAGAAACTGGAAATTAATGACATTACTATTAGTCACACAGTTAGTAAATTTTTCTAAAGTAGGTTATTGAATACTCCCACCAGGCTTGGAGTAATCGCGATTACGTAATCGTAATCGGCTGTAATCGATTACATTTTGACAAAATCGTAATCGTAATCGTAATCTGACGATGGCATATTCTCATAATCATAATCGAAATTGTGTAATCCCGTAATCCTTTTTCTCCCGTAATTTTAATCGTAATCTAAAGGAAAAAATCCGTAATCTGCTGGTCCTGCAATCGTGTAATCTTGACCTGCTGAAAGCTGAAATTTTTAGCTCTACCATTGGATAGAAGAGATAAGATTACAAGAAAAAGGATTCAAACTGTGTACTGAAGTCCTATCCTAACTGTAAATAACCTATGGGCGATCATAATATAAAAGGTTCTGTGTGGCGGTAGCAGAGCCTTTTGATGGCAGGACCATATAATAGTCTGCTAGAGACGCTTGTTGTCCTACTTGTTGCGGTCTCTCAGAATTCTTAATTGCGGCTCCACTCTCCATGGGGAATGGCTGGAGAGCCCGAGAAGAAAGAGGTCTGGATATGTCACTCGCATCGCCTTGGGGCTCTCAGGGGGGTCTCCGGTCTCCTCGTGTCGTGCGGTAATCTGTCCGCAAGTCAAAGATTTCGGGGTAGATAAGGGGAAGGTGTCTGACCAAATACCTCGGTCATTTTGCTTCCTTAATTACCCCTTCAAAACATATTCAAACGGTTGGGCTATAGGCGAGAGTCTGGCGACGGCATAATAAGAATGGACCACTTTCCCTTTCAATAATCGAAGCAGACTGTCCCCCGAAAATCTAGTGGAAAGAGTACTATCACCTACACACATAAAGAGACGCGCACACACACACACACACACAAAAAAAGAAAAAATGCCTTTTGGCGTTTTTTTTTTTTTCTCCTTTCTTTAACGGCAGAAGTGAAGAATTTTTCTAAAAAATAGCACATTTACACTTCAGCAATTTAGGAGCAGGCATTACATGATGCTCTATGCTTAAGATATATGAAATCTTAACCCTGGTACGTGTGATTATTATTACTTCTTTTCAATATGTTCTTCGAATATTTAAAAAATACATACATTTAAATCTTAAATATATTTATATTTTAATGCTAATATTCTTTTTAATTAATAGGTATGTAAAAGAAAAAGTGATTTATGTTCTGACATTCTCCCAATTGTTTTTTACATGCATGAATTAATGTTTAGGAATTATTTTTAAAAATTAATTATCTTTTTCTTCTTAGAATTACCTCAACAAAATTTTGTATTTTAGTTGCATCGTGTACGTTAAATTTGTGTTGTAAAATTACTTGCACTTTATTTTTTTATTAAAACAGTTAATACATGGAAAAAAATTATATGCTCGTGCATGTTAAAAAAAAAACCACAAAAATCATATTAAAATATTATAGTCATTCGTATTATAATTATTCTTCATATTACTTTTTAATGATTACTAATTTTGCTAAGAGTTATTTGAATGTTCATGTTCAAATTTTTTGAAATTATTCTAAAATGCAGCATTTATTTTCAAAAGATTATTTATCTCTTACACTATCTGAATATTTTGTTATCCCGCACAATTCATGCACATCTGGTAATTGGTGTTATGTAAATATTTCCACAATTTAAACTAGAAAATAAATACAATGGAGAAATATACTACATTTTCAGAAATTGCAGCCAACTAAATTTTGATTGTATGCACAGAAAATAACAATGAACCAGGTAAATCACTTATGCATTATATATACATTTAGAGCATCGTCTTTGCTTATATACAAAATACGATCACTGTAGTTATCCCTCACATGAGTTTTAAATATTCGAAAAATACTGAATGTGCCTTTCCTGATTATATATGTACATATATATATATATATATATATATTACAAATTTTTCATTTCTGCAACGACGTCATAATTCCAGAACTGTGATGTTGAAATTATTTCATTATAATTGCATACATCATCATTTCAGTTATCTCTTATTAAATCAAAAATTTAATTACAAATCATAACTTTTTGATTTATGACACTATTGTGAAAATGAGAGTTGTATGCATAATATCGGATAATTTTATGCTAATCTAATCGTAATCAAAATCGTAATCGGATGTCATAATCGTAATCGATTACATTTTTCAACGACTGTAATCGCTGCTGTAATCGTAATTACTTTTTGGCAAAGGATTACAATCGTAATCGTAATCAAAATCTCTCAATTTCTCCCTTTGTAATCGTAATCGTAATCGATTACGTTTCTTTGTAATCGACTCCAAGCCTGACTCCCACGGTATCATTCATATTGCAAATTTTTCCGCAGCTTTAGTTTATAAGCTGATAAAGTGAACGCAGGCCCGTCATTTCAAAATTTTATAGGGGAGGGGGCAAAGGGTACATATTCAATGCATATTATAGGTAGAATGAACAAAATGCATAAAACAATTTATAAATACATTGTATTTATAAAAGTTAGGGGGGTCAATCGCCCCCGCCTCCTGATCGCCCAAATGACTGGCCTGAGCGAAAGCTTTTCGTAACGTCGTTTCGTTGATGGTATAAGCGAGGTGATGCTATAAGCGGAATAGAGAAACATGTAAAGAACTGCAGCTATTAGTGTTTTCCAACCTTTATTTGGAGTGAGAATGGAGAGGGAAAATAATAAAAATATTTTAATCTTCATGAATATCGTCATCGTTAAGTAATTAAAATCATCGTTATCCATCTGGAGCCTTATTATTTTTTAACTCAGAAATAATCTTTTAAACTGACATTTGAGAAGATGCGCCTGTTTAAATTGTTTCGCATTCTTGTGCTTCAAATTCTAGGACTTTCGCGCAGTTAGAGGAACGGATTATGGTAGAGGGACATCCTCATCATCACTAATGCTGTTTTTATCGTAAGTCTGATTGAAGAATCCAGCGGATCGGTAGCAATTTGTGATGGTTTAGGAACTCATCATTTACCATCTTTTCGTATTGCAGAAGATAAAATGCAGCATAGATTCGTGTGTAGATCTACTACTTGATCCTGAGAAGTTTTCAGCAGAGCAATTTGGGCGTGGTTTTGTGTATGTGTAAATTCAGATAACTTTTTGACTAAGAGATCGAATGCTCTTGATGTCACTTGAAGACTACCAGGAATCAATTATATTTGATGTCACTTGAGGACTGCAAGAAATCAATTCACGTTGCGTATTCGATGGGTTCATGGGGAAAACCTGCTTTCGTTCGCGCTCGTCTTGGTTGGCAATGCTATGTGTACTAAATAACTCGATTGCGACCACTGATGTTGCGACTTGTCTTTGAAAAAATATTTCTTCTTTCGCGTGCTTTTTTGCGAAGAGGATAAAAAATTCCATTAGCAATACTTAAAAAGCGACAGTATGGTTTTGGATTAAAGACATGACGATTTATTTGAACTTTTTAACATTATTTTTTACTTTGGCGAAAGGGAAAAGGAAGAAAAAAGAGACGGCTTCACTGTAGTTTATGTTTCAGTTTGGTGCCAATCTAACTGCTGCGGATTGAATGTAGCGCTCTTTAAACGGAAACGTTATATACTGACATAATTATTTGTACATGCCTAATACTGGAAGCATAAGCTTTCATAACTTATGTGGAAAAACCATTTGTATGTAATGTTACTAAAGCAGAAATATTTAGCAAACTTCATGCGATTAAAATTATCTACTGCGTTACGAGAAAACTCATCTCATGAGAAAAATGCAGTCAAAACTACTTTTTTCGAATTTGCGTACACTCTAGCTCACAGAATTTTTGATCAATCCTTATCAAATTTAGCACACATTTTCCTTACTAGAATCCTGAACATAGCTTTATTTTTACTTTTTTTATTGTAAAAAAAGAAGAAAAAAAAAAACAGTTAAAAATTGTACTTAATTTTCCCATTCTAAAAAAAAAATAGAAGTTTTCAACTTTTTGTGATGATTTCAGTTCAACTAGAAGAGACACTTATAAAAAAAGTAGGTTTAAAGAAAAATGGATTTCAGATAAAAATTGTGACCTCCAGGATGTACGCAAACTGCCGACCCGGGTGGCGACTTAACAGTGTGCAGCAGCTGAAATCGCCGGGATTTTTCAAGAAAAATGTTTAAAAATTTCAGTAAATATTCTTCAATATATCTATAAAATAACCTCAAAATCTCAATAAAATATAGTTATTCTTTATACGTTAAAAAAATTCATGAAAATTGCTCTTAATACGCCTTTTTACACGTATTTCCCCCCATAAAATCATTTTTAAGGGAAATAAATTAAAGTTTTCGATTAGAATTTTTTTTTTCTGTAGAAGGCGAATGCGCTTTTGTGTCCCCGGTGATCTTTTATTTGTTCGGTTATTTTTTTAAAAAACAGCTGTGCGAGGTACTCATACTAATAGTGTATCATTAGGAATAATAATAATAATACAAAACACTTAACAACGCGTAAAAGGAAAAAAAAAATCAAAATCTGTTCAAACAATGATTTTTGTTAACAGTTCCGATAAGAGAAATATTACAAGTAACTTGAAAGTTGTTACTTACTGATTTGTGTTTAATGCTTCAGTGAGCCACGCCCCTGCCAATCCGAAACCATCTACGCCTTGGTAGAGTCGGCTCACAAACATTGGATGACCTATGTATTAAACACGATGTATCACAATTTAACATAATTCGATTTATTCAGCAGAACACTCATTCAACATATAAAACAATTTTTAAGCGCTTTGTCACTGAAAATGCAGAAAGAGTCAAATGAACAGTGCCATGACTATAAAAAAAGAAGAAAGGAAAAGCAATGCTTAGCCTAAAAACAGAATTCAGCTTGAAATGTGTCCGAAACAACTGCTTTAAATGATTGCTGTTATTTTTCAGCAGCATTGGCCCTTCACCATGTAGAACATCCATACTAACAAAATCAAGAATTTTATGGTATGTTGAATAGAAGATAAACCAGATAAATTTATTTCGGGATTGATTTTTTTCGGGACATATTAGCATAGACGGAGTAACGCTGGCTTTTCCTTCGCTTTGCGAGTGACCGAGGGGCGAACAGGTCACGTCAAGTAGACAATCCAGTTTCGACCACTGAGTGTCTCTTGTCTTATCTCGCTTCGCCTTATCTGCTTAAGGCTAAGGTAATAGCTGCTGCGTCTATTATTTTAGCCTTAATTTCTTCCCACGGTGCGAAGTTTTCAAGATGGGATTCTGCTGCGCATTCAATTGCACCGAACGAGAGGACTCCAATTCGTGTGGAATTTGAAACCCTCGCTTATCAGCAGGAGCATCGCCTTCTAAAAAGAGATTGGCTTTTCCTCGTGAACACGTGAGCCCGACCGACTCCCGCCCTTGTGCCACTGGAACTTCCCCAAGCGGTGTCTACGGTTTTACAAGGTCTATGACTGGCTGATCATAAAAACTAAGACCTCTTGTTGCAATAGCCGCTACGTCTATTATCGCTTGTTCTACAGCCCGTTCCAAAGATTTAGGAAATGGACTTTTGATGAGTATGCATGTAAATGAATATATGTGACAATGATTTTATGATGGGAAAAAACTCTAAAGCACACCTCCCACTAATGGCGCGAAATATAGAAAGGATATCTAATCTCGCGCTTCAAGCAAAACTTTATGATTCACCATTGTATGGCGACAAAAACAAATATGTCTTACTCTTCTATCACATTTTACGGACTAGACTTGCATAATTAAATCATACACACTAAATTGTTTTACTGTCAATTCATTCCAACCTTTCGACAGAAGGGGACGCTTCGCTTTTACTCATATTATAACTCGGCGCAATTTCCGTTTGTTCGTTTCCGGAAGCAATGAACAAATTATTTTCGGAGCAAAGCCAAAATCTGCGAATACAGGTGGCAGAAATTTCCCGTAGTCGAATTCGTGCGACGTAAAAGTTTTTTATGAGCCAAATCCATTTCGAATTCAGGTTCTGTTTTTCAAACAGTTGAAAGAAATGGTTTTTCAAGAGAAAATTGTTTAAATTGAAACAACCATACAGTTTATTCACGGTAGTATTATCATTTTCCATTTTTTGTTATGACTTTCAGTTTCATTTTGATGTTCAAACATCTTTTAAACATTTAACTGTGAAGTGGAAAAAACGTTAAAAAATAACTTACACAGTAAAAATTTTAGAAACTTCATTGCATTTACTGTTATTTTTAAATTGCATGATTACTTTTACATTTAACAACCTTTAATCCCCTCATCAATAAATGCTTTAATGAAAATCAATATATGTTTTATCTTTTTTTGTGAATAAATAAAAGCCTAATGCAAGTAAAAATCAAGTTCATTCATAAAAAAAAAATGTTAGTAAAATAAATATAAATTATATTATGTATAACACTCATTACAATCACTGAGAAGAACGGCATTGTCTGTGTTCGGAAGACAGATGAATATGATTTATCTGCACTTTTCCTTAAAACTGAATACACATGTTTAATTTCAGAGTTATTAAAGTTTCTTATCTTTAACTTTTTAAAAGATCCGCCTAAGCTGAATCCAATCCTTCTTCCAACATGCGATAAACCTTCTCGCACGGATGCTGTATTAATATGCAAAATGAATATGGCTTTAAGCCGGTTCAATATTTTTGTTTTAAACACGAAAACTATTTTTCAGGTTTGCTTGTAAATTCTCTAAATGCTTTTGCTATACATTTCAAAGTACTTTTATCAATGTTACCAGCCAATATTTTTATAAACTTGTGAAGGGATAAAAATGAACCAACATCTCTCTTACCAACTATTTTTTTTTTTTACAGATTTAATGTTGTCAGGGTAGCGTTCACTTATCTCGAATGTGAGACAGTGAAATTTCTTTGCGTTGCAACGATAAGTTGAGACAATTTAACGTATAACCCATGTTCTCGCCCCAGAGCGCCGTGTACCCCCACAAAGCTCTTCTCACACCACCAGGGGTACGCGTGCCACACTTTGGGAAACACTGCTATAGAGAAATAACTAGTGTGTGAAATCAATGCTTTTATACTAAATTAATTTTCATATTAGGTTTTGCATTAAAAAGAAGTTCATGACTTTTCTACTGACAAATTATAGTAAATTTCAATGCTATCCCTTCATAGCAAATTGCGCTACTGTTTTCAAAATTGTATGCCTCGAATGGCTAAAACGCCACAAATGACTTGCACTTACTACCGAATGTGGGCGAGTGGCACAGTCAGCAAGGCACAAAACTCCCGCGTCATGGGGACGGGTTCGAGTGAGGGTAAGTGTATAGATATTATTGATCGGTATAGCACGTAGGAGCACAGCTCTTCAAAATAAAAGAATTATGTTAGAGACCATAAAAGATTGTTCATTATCGTATTATTGAATGACTTGATGCCACGATTATTTTATAAGTCTATAAACACTTGATGTGATCTTTTACTCATATTATTTTGCTAATAACGACTTTCTCGAAGAATTTCATATTTTTCAACGTAGCCACATAACGAAATACGGCAGGAAAATAGACTGGAATCTTCTTAATACTGTGTGGCTTTCATTTTGCATGATATTTACAACATTATCACGATACTTTATAATGGTATTGACAGCATTTTGTCTACGCAACAGTTGGAACCACTCATTTTTGAGCGCAAAAATTTAATGCATCAAAACATTAAATTAAATGAAAATAATTGATTAAAAAAACAACAACAAGTAAATATAAACTGTAGCACAATATCCAATGTAAATTATAGCGAAAAAACAGGATGTCAGTTATGTAAGAAATATTAACTATATAAAGCAATATAATAAACTGTAAAGATTAGAAATAGGAGATGGATTCGATGATAGTTTAGGGTTGCCGCTTTTACCAGGAGTCGCCAAAGATAAAAATGTTAGAAAACAAAATAATTGTCAAAATATTAAACCGCAGTATACTTTGGATTTCTTTAAAAAAAAAACGTATATAGATCTTAAGGAATATTTTCAATACTACTCTATATATATTTTCTTATGATGATTTTACAATCGATAGCCATATCAACACTGTCACATTGACATTACCCAATGCATTGGCATCATGAAATGGACTCCGTATATTGGGTTAATAATGTTTGGTTAGACTTACATGTCTTCACACTATACTTCAAGACATCTTTACACAGCTTCACCATCTCCTCGTGTGTAGCTGGTTCATCTTCTATGCGGAGGTCAAAAATTTCCTGTGTCAAAGATACAACAAAACTTATGTACCTTTCCTTTAAAGCTTTTTCAAAATAAGTAATTTTCTTGTAAAAAATACTGCATCGTCAAAGTCCAGTTTTTAGAGAAATAGTCATACCGGAAAAATTTTATCCTGGAATATTTTTCTGCACAAAGAATGGTGTCACAGTAATAGAAGAGGTCTGGCGAACCACCCCCACCGTATTGGTATTTATGCAAATCTGAATTGCCCACTTTGTGGGGAAGGCGAAATCATGGACAGGAACCATTTCGCGGGATGCTCGGCTCTGCATGGAGTTTCCGAAGTCAAGAGATATTGGAGTACTAGACATTTGCTGATGGGACACTGACTTTTTCTCTTGTTGTGTTCTTGTTATAAGAGTTTGTCATTTTCCCTTGCCATCGGAAATAATAAAAAATAAGTAATAGAAGAGGTTAGTGTATGAACATGCACTATGACATTTTTGGGAAAAATGGAGATTTTTATGAGGCAGAATATTCATTATCATAAAAGTACTTTCTGTGATCATGTGATAGGACTTTTTCAAGCTGAAGGAGTTGAATTGTAAAATACTTTTAAAGGCCGCAGTGGAATTAAAAGCGGAAAGTATCAAAGCAAAAGACCACTATTTCCCTCTATCGATCAAAAACCGCATTTCTTAAATTTTGTTCCACGGAAACGTGGGGTTCCGCAGAGATCGCTCACGAGTTCCATAAAACTTGCAGGCTTCACCTTCATAACGTTTAAGAAGGTTATCGATAGAGCAATAAAATTCCGAAGAGGCATTATAACATTTTTTCTACGGCGAGTCTTCCAGTTAACAATTTAATTTTGAAGTCTTGATATAAGCGGTTGCTGTAGCAGATTTGGATATATCATAACGAGGCCTGCCACTTTTTAATGCCTGATTTGTATAAAAAGTCGACTATTCAGCAGAAATAAGTTTAATAGAATTATCTATTTGAGCAACGTTTCCAAAAATTAATGAACTTAGACCCTTCAGGGTATGAAAATGGTGCATATACTGCGCACGAAAAAAAAAATCCTTTAAAGACAAAGATAGAATTTGAAAAATGTGTACTCGTTCCGAATAATGTAATTTCTTCCCAACAATTAAAAGTTGATCAGAAAAGAAAGGGTGTGAAATATGGGAGATATTCATTCGGAAAATTTTTGATGACCTGAAAGATTTGAGTGGAACTAATCTATATTTTCCAAATGAAAAGAAAAGTAAATATTAAAATTAATTGAGGGTTAAAAAAAATATTGTTAATGTACGATTTTCGACCAAGTCAATAGAAGAATCCAAAACATTTATTGAAAGGACACCTGATTTATACTTCAACCTTGCTTCAAAAACTTTAATTAATGCCTTTAGCAGTGCGATTTTGGTGTAGCTCAAAAGATGAATATTCTTGCCCATTGTCACAACAGACTTTTGCTAATTAGCACTTTTGCCACTTGCAATGCAGAGGGATATTTCAAAGCAAAAGTATTATAAAAATCTCGCCACAGCGACTACCGATACAGCGGAATTTCCGTTACAAGGAAACATATTTTTGTCCCGTTTAGAACCTCAATAGGATAATGTATATTCCGTTACAACGAAGTATTTTCGAGGTCCCTTGGAGCTCGCTGTAACGGGACGTTACTAGATGCATCATTAGTTTTATATCTTATCTCATTGACAAAACCAACAAACGTAATTTTTCCAATCAATGGGCAAATAGATGTAAGTTGTTTGAACGTTGCAATAAATCATTCGCACACCAACCTTCTGTTTTTTAATGAAACTCTCACCTGCTAAGTTTGTGCGAAATTGGTTCCAAAATAATAATAATAACGGTACATTACAGCAGCAGCTCTTTTCCAGACTTTGAGCACTAAGTTTTTCTACGCTGCGCTGTTCAGTTTCCTAAAATCTAAAATGACTTATAAACGTAAAACACTTTCACTGAAAGATAAACTTGAAATCTTAAAAGAATACTACAAGAATAACGGATTAACAAAAGTAGATTTGGCCATTCTTTGTAGTGCAACATGTTTATCTATGCTAGTGCATTAGCATCCCTTTATGAAGCTGTTTCACCCTTTTTTTTCACAAGGAACTCATTGACCAAAAAAGCATAAAGGGTTTTCTAATCACCAAAGGGAGAATTTCTCGAATTACCATTATTAATCTTTCTAGTATTATAATTATTATTTATTTTGCATTTCCGAATTACAAGTAGCATGTCAATATCGTAATTGAGACTATAATACTTTTGTCAAATGAGCATATTTCCTAAGAAAGACCTTGAAAAGAAACCTCGACTACCGATTACTCATGTTTTACGGTTGATCTCTTAATTCTCGGTAAATATTCAGTGTCCACTTATCAATTTTAACGTCCAAAAGTAGGCAGCAGCAACCAGTTTAGTCATTAATGATCTGAAGTATATTACTCACAAGTAGCACACACTGTTAAAAATTTCCGTAACAAAATAGTAAAATAACCATTTATTTGATTGTTATTTTACCATATTTAACTACAACAGCTGAATAACCATTAAAAAGATGGTACTCAAACCGCTGATTGCGAAAAAAATCGTTTATTCTCTGTTTATCCTAAAGAACGTTTAACTAACCGTAATGTTCAAGCGCTCAATAAGAATCGGGCGTCCATCTTGCTTGCGAAACCTTACCGGTCGTACGTTGTTGTTAAAATATGAATAAAGATTTATCAGTTCAAATATGCATGTGTATATAAAAAAAGAAGATAAAAAAAAGTGGCTTAAGCAGTGGATACTAAATAGAAACACATACACACTTAAATCAAAAATTGGAGACATCGGATTTCCGAACTGTTTGCGAATGAGCGAACCCATAATTTGAGCTGTTGAAGCTTGTTTGTATTTTAATTTTTGCAGCAAATAAAATGATTTTCGTCAATATACAGTAAATTTAGACTAAAAATGAGTTCGGATCCAATCAAAAACTGAAATCTCAATTTTAATGCAGTTTTCCTGTTGAAAAGGAAGATTTATTGATAAATAAACGACCGCTTTGTGTGGTGCCGATGGCCGAGTGGTTAGCGAGCAAAGTTGGTTTGGTAAACAACCGGGTTCGATTCCAGCAAGCTGCGTTTACCGTTTCTACGCCTCGAAATGGTTCAAAAACGCTGAAACCTTTGTTTGTAAAACCGTAAACTTTTGTATTTACGGCTTTTAACCAAGCCGATTGGAAATGGTTAGGTCCCGTAAAGATAGAAAAATGTTCCAAACCGTAAATTTAACGGTGAATTAGATGGACAGACTTCTGCCAGTCATTTAACCGTAATTTCATGTTGAAATTTCTAACAGTGCAAGAGCAAATTCGCAATTACTATTGAATGCTTTATAAGTTGAAAATTTCTTCATAGCATGAGAAGTAAATGAAATTTATTTTGTACGAATGAAATAAATAATCAACTTGTGTTAGTAAAACACACAAGTCTTCAAAAAATTACTGCAAATAATTATTCCAATGGAACCTCCCTCATCAGTGTAGAAAAGTTCAACACGTAATCAGGAAGATTGTAAGTCATTCATAAGTTTGTTCTTCCCTTAGTTTCTTTTATATTTAAGTAAATGATAACCAGGCACCATTCTTTGCTCTGAAGGAAAAGTGAAAATGGAAAATTAAATCCATAGCATCCTTGAGTCTGCTAATCTAGAGTTCAGTGTTAATTGGTAAGCAGTTAATAGGATCAATTGTCCTTGAAGTTAATTTGCTCATCTGCGTTTTAAGTACTGCTGTTATAAAAAAATTTGATCGAGACATATTGCGTGAAATAGGACAGCAGATCGAAAACGATGCAAAAAAAAAAAAAAAAACCACTGATTTTTTACATAATAATTGCTATATATATCTTTAAATTTATGATTATTAATCACAAATTGGTGCAATTATTTATCATAATATTGAAAATTACCTAAAAGAATTTGCTGTATTGTACAATTTTTTGCGTTAAAGAAATACTAGCAGCGAGGAGGGGGGGGGGAGAAGGGGTAATACATTATTAAGATATTAATATTGTTGCAGTTATACCATCAACCAAAGCAAGCCGGCTGGCAGAGTGCCAAGAAGAATCCATTCATGTTCAAGGGAGGAACTGCTGGTACAAATGCATCTCTATCATCTTGTTCTAGTTTCTTTAGCATACTTTATTTCTTCCGAACTGATGCTATATGCCAATTTATAAATTTAGTTGCTTTCAACAAAGAGTGAAGCATATTTTCTGATCCGCTTACTAAATAAACGCACCTGCAAAACAAACTTTCCCAAAACTCAAATGGATTCGTTCTTTTCTGCGCGTCCAAATGTCAAAATTCCGTGGACGAACTGTGCACGTTATGAGATTAATAGTTTAGTAGTTAAGAGTTTTAAAAATAATAACTGTTATAAAATACTTTTTAAATTTTATTTTAATTGGTAATATTATTTAAGAAATGTGCGTGCACTGAATGCTAGATATTCCTTCTTACCTCGAGCTCTTTTGGATGTTTAAATTCTGCCACCTTATGCTTCTTTACGAGTATTTTAGGATCTTCGATGATCTCGGCGTCCAAGATCATCTTAGTGACCTCACGAAGGAGAGGTAAACCTTCCATGTCTTTATCTGCAAAGCGAAAAAAAGGATTTCATTAAAAGTCGGATCATTTTCATGGTGATCAATATAATTTAATGATCAACATATCTATATGATGAATATAATATAGTTATTCTAATAATTGAAAGATCAGCAATTGAGTGATTTCATAATCTTTCTAAGAGACGGAAGAAAAAAAAGACAAAGAAAACTTCGATATTTACTTAAAAAGGGTGTCGAATTTTCAATGGATTTCTACATTTGAAACCGAGATTAAAAACTTTAATTCCTCAAATTCGACATGAACAGCATTACATTAGGTACTGTAGAATGTTATATAAAAAAGTAAAAACACACACACAAAATCATTAGGTTTATTTATTGACATGTACACAAATACAATTGCTTTGTTTTCAACCACTGTCATGAAGCCGTTATAAAACTCGTCCAGAAGTTAGGATCTTTCTCCCAATGTATACAGAGAATGGATTCAGAAAGGACATCTAATAGTGTTTTTATCGGCCACATATCGTGACACAGAAAACATACATATTTTATAAAAATTATATCCAGTGACTCAAGGTCGCAAGAAAATTTAATATCTATAGTGTGGTTGTTATTAAAGTTACGTAGGTAATTATTGAAACATACGTAGAGTTCGTTTTAATGGACGTATATCATTGAAACTTGGTGTATAGTATACGATACGTTGAAGCAAGTATATGTATAGGTTAGCATCGATATCTTCTGGCTTAATTATTTTAATTGCGTCCTTTGGGTTTTCTTCAGTACAACATCCTCTCCTTTCTCCAGAATTTTTCGAGTTGTAGATAGTCTACATTCCGCACTCAAAGCAGCAAATTGAGTGGTTTTACCATTCACAAAAATATTCAGTAAGTGTGAAATTTTCTATGGTTAATTATTTGAGCACTATATGGTTAATAATACGGTTAATTGGAAATATATAAGTATTAACCAACAGTTACCTTATAAGAGTGCAAAAAAAAAAAAAAAAAAAAAAAAAAAAAAAACATCATTTATAACGTTCAAGAAAACACGATTTATGTCTTTATGTAAAGGTATGGTTTTAAACAAGTTTTTATGTTTCAAAAACTTTTGCTATGATATAGTACTTTAGAATAAATTAAGTAAAACAATATGTACTTTAAATTAAGTAATTCTATGTAAAATAAGTAACACTGCATATGCAATAAATTAACAATGTACATAAGCTGAATTAGCACTATATGTATGAACCGAAATTGTGTACGCCGGAGGCGTTACTAGCCGCTGGTTAGTATTCAATAAAGTCCGTGTTATTGTTTATAGAACTAATAAATTTATCGAAATCTGAGACAGAAAAAAAGTACAGAGGGAACATATATCCCTACATGATGCGTAATGGGGCATCTCACCTTTTTCTCTTTGAGCAGGATCAAAGAAATTTATTGTATTTTACTGCTCCGATTTAATTTTCTTTTTTGGCTTATTCATAAACTTAGAAATGAATAAATATTTTTCTTTGAGGGGTGGGGGACTTTTTTTTTCACATTGCATATGAAACATTATATATTTATTGATAAATTAATCAACAAGCCACTTTAATTGCTTTTTATTTTTTTTTATCTCATACCTATTAATAAACTAACTAAAAAAATTATATGATTCCAACAGAAGCTATAGCTGATGATATGATTTCAACTAAAGCTACCGGAGCATGGAGTAGAACCGGAGCAAGTACCTAGAAGTCAAAGAGGAGCAACTCAAAAGAAAGTGTTGCTCCAAATCCCCGATAAACTGCCCTTAAAAAACGCTATTATTTCTTTTATTTATTTATCTAATTTTTAAGCAATTTCTTGGAAGGTATTCATTGAAACAACTGTATCAAAATTCGGTGCTTTAGGTGCATTCCACGGTAACTGACGCAACATTTGGAAGCAAAAAGTTAACTTTAAATAATCAGAATAAGGAAAGTATTAAATAAAAATAGGTTATTTTACTGTCTTATACATTAATACATTAGTATACGGCCTTATTTAAAACCCTGTTATTCTACTCTTAATGAGAAAAAATTATACAAACATTATAGTAACTGATGCAACATGAAATAGACATATGTACTGGAAAATACAAAACAAATTTAAAAATCTGAATCATAAACTTGTGACAAGGAAATTTTTATTTAAATGATAAAGTAATGCATGCTTAAAAAGATGTACACTTGTGTTATTCTTTGGTGTGAGGCTAATTATTTAAGCATACAAAAACTAGAAGTAACTGACGCAACACAAAAGGAAAACGGGCTTCTAATATTCATTTAGTGATAGTCAAATTGTTTATTGTGAAGAAGTTTTTTTCTCACAAGGGAGTAGGAAGAGTGTCTGTAAATGACTTCTGCATCCCAAAAAACATAAGAAAGTAATGCTTGTTAAAATTTTCATTTTAATGTTTTACAAAGATGTCCACTTTTATTTGGAATTCACCTTTAAATACTATCGATGCATTGCCAAACATATTTAAAAAAAAAAAACTCGAACAGCTCCGTCACTAATTGGAGCCTCCGTAGTGAATGAATTCATCGTTGACGGCTTTGAAGCCGACGGCGTGTCATAATTTAGGACAGATATTAAACCATTTGATGACTGTTTGGGTGAGAGATGAGGTCAACAAATGATTGCAGAAACCCATCATCCATCACGGCTGACAAACACCTTTCAGCATATGAAAGGAGCACAGGAGCTTTTGCCGGGTCAGTCCGCGGAGCCCTTTTTCACAAAACCCGCGCCCAATTTATGACCAGTCATTAAGATTCTAATAGAACTCGTTTTGCTCGAGAGACATTTTTTAATCATCCTGTCCGCTTGCAGGAATAGAGTCAACCGATATTTTAAAAATTCTGTCTGATTTGAGTTGCTGTTTGCTTGATGGGCAGGTTAATATATAATTGAGTGAATGTAGGTTTAGCTGATTGAGAATATTATAATAACGAAAACTATAATAGTCACATTCAAAAATTTCCAGAACTCTCAATTCATGACCGGTCATTAAGATTCTACTAGAACTCGTTTTGCTCGAGAAACATTTTTTAATCAACCCGTCCGCTTGCAGGAATAGAGTCAACCCCAATATTTTGAAAATTCTGTCTGATTGGAGTGGCTGTAGCTTGATTGATGGGCAGGTATTATTGAATGAATGCAAAATTAGTTGATTGAAGAATATTTAATAACGCCAATCATTAATAGTCACATTCAAAAATTTCCAGAAATGTAAATTATGCTTCTTAAAGTTTATTTCTAGATATAACTCAAAGTTGTATTGCATAAGTGAAACACCGCTTAATCACTCCAAAAAGTTAATCTTCGTACTATATAAATACATTCGCCTGGATTAAATGGCGTTCTACGGAATTTTGCTTTAACCATTTTTCTTCAATATTTCCGAGAAGAAAAAACAGATAAATAAAACCAAATTCAATATTTTATTTTTGTTGGTAACTATGAACATGGTTTTCGAAGGAATGCTTTGAATGCTGCATAAATTGCTGTCACATGAACATTGGTTACATTTTCCCCAACAAAACCCTACACCTTTGTGCAAATGGGGAAAAAAGTTTTATACAAAATTCACTTATTTACCAAAATATTCGAAAAATCAATTAAGAAATTATTTTTAGCACTTAGTATGATTAATGCTACTGTATAATATTACTATTATACTGTGTCACAAATATATTAAGTGGGCCATAAATTGTCTCTTAAATTAAAAGTGTATGGTCTCTCGGTAAAACGACATGTTCCTCTATTTCGACAATTGTATTGAGTCCCATAAGTATTATTTTATTAAAGATTTTACTCTAAGATATATATATATATGTATTTGTATATACATATATGTATAAGCTCTATTATAAAATTTCTACATATTTTTTTTCCAAAATCAAGAGTTAACGCCTCTTTAAGCAAGTATGTGTCTCTCTCAATCAATTGGTACAAAATTTGTTATTTATTCATTAACTAAGCCTTTTCCTCTTCTCCTGTTTTCTTTTAATCATCTTCCTCAATAATTTGAAACAAGCTTCAACCTGAAGGCTAAACACTATCCTAATCAATACTTTTCTTTTCCCAAAGTGCAGATAAAAAGTAATAAATGTTACTTGAAACTTTGCGAAAGGAATAAAATACATATATCGGCAAAACTACAAAAACAATGCTGACAACAATGAATTCCTACGGTTGGAATTAGAGAATAAAGCCCTCGAGTAAAGCCTTTAAACGTTTAAGCATTTTTTAATTGAAAAAAGTCTTTTTTTATAGAAACCATGCAAAGAATCGATAAAAAACGCTATAGAACATAAAATATATCCGGCCGAAAAAACACTGTTTTTTGATCATTTCCTGAGTAAAATTTCTAATCCGTCCAGCCTGCCTTTCAACCTCAAAAACATAGGCTCGAAAATAATTATTCCTAATCCTCAAGAAAAGCAATGGACGCATGTAAAACTACAAACAAAATTTAAAATCGGTTTGCTTTCCGAATCATACGACAAAATCAGCTGTTTCGGGAAGGCTATTTGGCAATTTTAAATCCCCATTTGGAAGCGACAATATTTCCCGCCGCGTGTCGAAAATCCCCTGGATAGGTAATGTTGTTTTTCCAAGATAAAACGTCGCTTTCCATCAAATTGCTTGACAAGGCCGATTAAAAAGCAATTCAAAATGAGACAACTTTTTGCCACGCACCCAAAGAAATTAAGTTTTCACGCTAACGTGAAATTTCTTCGCTCTCATTTTTGTATTCAATAAGGATTAAAATAATTCCTTGTTTTTAGTCTTCGAGTCTTTTTTTTTTTTTTTTTATAATTTCGTAGAGATTAAAATATCAATCTTTCACAGGTGGGTCTTAGAGCTATCGCACAATTTCAAAACCATAACTCAGTTTTAAAATAATCTTTTTTATATACCAATCATACTTAAAAAAATAATTTTAGCCGCAAGATTTCGACGACATAAAGACTAACAAATAGCTTTATTAGAATAAAAAGGACTAACAGAAATTCTTTCGTTTGTTCAAAGTATTATGCAAATAGGAAAATAACATTAAAGAGAGAAAGAAGGGAAGAGCGGCTACTAGTTAAACGTCAGCTGATCAGACTTAAAAATCAGGCAACTTAATTACTAAGCTTATAGGTTTTTAGGCATTAACCCCTTAATGATCGGGTTATTTTCAAGAAAACGGTCATAGTGCCTTTTTTTTTTTTAATCCCTTAAAATTATATACAAATATGTGTATGAACAAGTATATATATGGGCAAAGTGCAACAGCTAAGATACATTACATTTTTCAAAATAAACAAATTGGAAATTAATTTTGAAAGTAACTACATAAAGAAGTAACTATGAACTTATAATAGAACTTCCACTAAAATATTGTTTTTCATTTTAGGCAGTAAATTTGTACGTTAAAATAAATGCGGAAAATTATCCCTTTGCCCCATGCATGAGGCAAAATTGAAATATTCTCCTAATGAAATCGTATTCTATGTAATAATTAACATTTATCATTCTTATGTTGGCTTATGGAAGTTCGAATAACATCTAATAATTAATACGTACGAGTACAGAGGGTTAAAAATACTTTTTATTAAACATGAATAGCTAAATGAATGAATGATTGATAAACCGGAAAAAAAATCAATTAATGAATGCAAAAACATAAATAATCAATTAAATGAATGAATGAAAAATATACTAAATAAATGGACAAATAAATGAATTAATGAATGAATGAATGAATAAATGAACGACAAATTTAGTTATATGATGACTGATGTAAGGACAAAGTGAAATAACTTCGAATTCACTTTGCCACATATGCTCATGACAAACCGTACTAAACATTTAAAATAGAAACAAGCCTAACATAAAATAAACTAACAACTGCACTAGACATTAGTAGGTCTTAATTAATATTTAAAATATTAATAACAGGAATTTCATCATTATATAATAGCAAAAAATATTACAACATGAGCATCAAATTTTGAAAATGGCTGCACTCTCAAAAATAGAATCCTCATTTTCGACGATTCTTTAATCGTCAAGAAAATTTCGTCATTTACAACGATTCTTTCCTCACGTGATCACGTGACTTAAAAAAGTTACTACGTAAATTTCGCCAATTTGACGAAAGGTTTACTCTTAGTATTTTTCACGAAGCCATTTCGTCAAATACGACGAAAGTTACGTGAGATTTGAGCATGCGTTTCTGATAGTACTTACATATAGCTTGATCTTTAGAGTTAACTATTTTTAACTAGAATCAACTGCATGTTATGTAACATAGTTAAAATGTTTTTAAATACAAGGAGGCTTTGCAAACAGAGTAAATATTTTACCATTTCACTTTGCCCCATATTCCCTTATTTAGCATTTTTATGGTAAAAATTTCCATTTTCCCCAGAATTCTGACAGTATATCCTAACTTTAAGAATTCACGTATTCCACATTACTGTGCAGTGCGCTTTCTTTTAAAGACTTCGAATATCAGGATTAACGCTATCTTCCCTAGCAGGTGGTTGGAAAATTCAACAAGTTTAGCAAAGTATGTTAGTTCTGTAGGGAATTGCTTTTAAGCATTCATTTAATCTTTGGTTGTAGAAAGATTATGCGCTTGTTAAAATCATTAGTTGATCATAGTTCCCCAACTGTTTTTTTTTAGAAATAACCGAAGCAATATGAAACATTTGCTTGCTATAGCGATTCTCAATTTAACGTTCTTATGCGATAAAGCAAACATTGGGAAGGTCGCAATTGGTTGAAAGGTATTTTCAATCATTTCTGTTTAACCATGGAATAAAATGGAGGGGTCCTGATATTGGTGAATTTGAAAACCAGCTTTCAAAATTTTGAGTAGCATAATAATTGTCTTTATCCCAAGATTGAGAAAAACCGTCCATGGTGCTCTTTGCATGATTGCTTTATTGGATACCTACTACGTACTATTCCTTAACTGCTCATGTATAACAACAGTTTCGTACATCGCCCTAAATCATGGTACATGCAAGCCTCAAAAGCATAAACACGTAGCTTGAGGAGCAAAACGGGTAGAGATTTTTGCTTATTTTATAAAATAGTCTTATTCTCTTTTCAAAATTTCGATTTGAGAAATTTCCTATTGACGTTTAAATAGAAATGGAACTGACGTTTTTATCACTTAGGTTACGTGTGTTATTTTCTTTTTTTACGTTTCAGTTCAAGTTAGTTATTTTTTAATTAAGCCGAAATCGAAATGTCGTTAAATCGAAATCATCATTTTGATTTTTATGACTCTTGATAATAAACAAGATATCCATTTCTTAAATATGCGGTAATTAAAGCTAAAAATAAAACAAAACATTGAAATGATTATAGTAATTTGATTGCTTTTGAACTGGCTGTATGATTGAAAAAATCTAGCGTTGTTTGGCCAAAATTTGATACGATACTTGCCCAATTACAAATTTTGTACAAATAATATTATACTTTTCATTGTACAACAAGATCATAATTTAAAACATTGGATTAATAAATTTAAAAACATTATTACGCACAACTCAAAGCTGGTAGTCAGTTGACAAAAATGAGGCAGCACATTACATTTCTTTCGAATAAGTAGATGTAACTAGTTATAAAAGTGGTTTACAAACTATTTAAGACAGCAAAAATCGTAAAATACTAAAATTATTCCTGCGATCGTGTGTCCAAAATACGAAAAATATTAAACTGTTGTTCCTGTGTATTTATATTAATATACTATCAGTGCTGAAAAATTGACTATAATATTACAAATTTGTGCATACCCTTTAAAAAGTGTTTTTAAAACAGACAGTTAAGAATCTTTAAAAATACTCCAACCTCGCAACAGATATGCTACTAGCATTTCTGCCAAAGCAATAAAACAAGTTAAGGCATTCTGTGCGACCAGGGCGAATCCACCAAAATTTGTATTTCAGGAAAAACGCTTCAAAGAAAAGGAAACTAGTTTCAAAGCGACAAGAACGAATTGCAATGAAATGCAGAAAGAACAAGATCGAATGCTGCATTAATACTTTTATTAGAATGAAAATGAGAAACAAAATTCATCTCTAAATGCTTTTAATTTGGAAATCAGTACAAGTAAATATCAATAATTAAGTATATCAAATTAAAAAATCCATGGAATTTATCTGGGCAAAAATCCATAACATCATCCTCATTTTTCGTAGTTGGCACAATCAAATCATTTTCTGATGCTTCGTGAATGATCAACTGGTCGAAGAAACGCCTAAATGGCGCATTCGCCCTTATTCCATGCACTATGTATCGCAGTTTCATCGTTTCTCAAGACTAATACACCAAATTTCTACATGCCAAAGCTTCAGACAGAAAGTGCGAATAAACCATCTTGTTGAATTCCTTATATCTTCTATAACAACGCTTTCGACTGAAAAATAAAATAAAAAAATGAAGAGACTGGCGGATTTGTCCTTATCGCATGGAACGCCTCAATTGTATTTTTTTACACTAACTCAACGTATTTCTTCTGAACATAGCAATGTATATTGATTGACAAGAAAAAAGGTATACAAAATGTTTTCTTCAAACCATTGTAGGTTGTAGGGAGTAAATTACTGCCAGTTTACAATAAATTCCGCTGTAACATAAATATTAATTATTGATGTACAATGAGTTTATTTCCATTTTTATGTGATTAAAAAAATAATAAGTTAATAAAGATTTAAAAGAAAATCCTAAGTAAAAATTTACAATTTATAAAGAATATTTCAGTGATCATAAATTTCAATTACTTTTTCTATTAAAGCTAGCAAGCCAAAACAACAATAATCACATCGAATCGTACGTATTTACATTTCCAAGAGTTTTATTTTTTGTACGACCGTAATTTTCGCGCCATTTACGATATGGACTTCTGGTACAATGACTTAAAGAAATGTTGCCATAAGCAAGCTACCCTGACGATGCCACGTTATTTTTTCCTCTTGGGCTTTATGAAGTCCAACATATACGCTGTAAACCCATAAACGATTCCTAAATTAGAAACAGAAATCTAACCTCTTATCGCTAAACTTAATCCAGCTGACTTCGGCAAAGTCTTGGAAAATGCGATCAAAAAAGGGTCTGGAAATAGCATCGCAACCGCGGTGGCCAATGTCCGACATTTTGAGATCTATTATACTCCGTAATTAATCTTAACATAACTTCTTTATAAATCAAACACATTTTTCAATTTATTAATAATTTGCTACATTTCACTTTCTAACTAAACCCAGTGAACCTGCTGGGAGCCCCCCACTGTTTTGTAAATTAGTAGATTTTAAGCGTTTGAAAAAAATACCCACTCTCCCAGCACCCTCATTTATAATATTATTAAGACGACAATATAAACCATACCATGCATCATATCATGGGAAACTGGTACTCGAATCTAAAGAAAGGTCTTTATAAGTAATTTCACTTCATTTTTCTGCATGTAACCAACCACAGAAAGCGCGGTCTTTTCGACGACTCGATTTCGTCACCTTTTGTCGATTTTCATCCGCGAGACTTAGCGGTAAAACTTTCGCTAAAACTCAATGCGCTTTGATCGTAAACCTTTTGATTATTTCAATAAAATTAGCCTTTCAGAAATGCAACTCATTTGCATTTTTCTTTATATACACATATATGTACAAACAATGTTCCTAAAAAATACTGGAACAAATGAAAAGGAACCAGAAGTATTTAACGTAAATGACCTGGCAATTTTTTCGTGAGAATGTCTTCAAAATGTTCTTTTCAGAAACAAGTTTCTCGAAATTCCATTGAAACCTTGATCAAATTTTCATAGTATTAGATAACGGCACAAAAAATATTGAAATTTGGAGAAAGGCTAATCTTCATCAACAATTTCAACGCCGACAACAGCTAAAAACAGAAAAGAAAGATTTTCGAAAGAACACCGACCAGTTTTTTTTTTTTTTTTTGAATAATAAAATAATTGATGAAAAATAAAATGTGGGGTAGTTAGCCCACTTTTTCTTCTATGATTTCTCAAGAAATTAAAAGAATGCATTCATAAAAAAAATTAAGCTAAAACTATCAGCCTACCTTCAGGAAGAAGTTTTCATTGTAAATATGAAAATTTTAATTGCAAGTAGGTAAATATTGCCGCATTATCGTTATGGCCAACTTGCCACGATTGCGCATAAGTTTGCCCACGTCACTCATTTAATGTTCTGATTCTATAGAAATTGAAGATATGTATATAAGACTTGATCAAATCTTATTTTTTTCATTTCCTACGAAAGAAAACATTAGATACATTAAGGAAAACTATCCTTCATACAACATTCCTTCATGAAATTATTTATCACGCATTGTAAAATTACAAAATTATGTGAATGAAAATAAAAAAAGACAGAAAATTAACAAGAATTAATCTAATATTTTAAACCAGAAATTGAATTAACAGACTCGCTTGCACTATTTTCATGATTACAATGAATACTAACATAAAATATTGTTTCCTCGGTAATACATGATTCGTAAACTCATTGTTCGCACGCGAATTAAATTTTGATATACAACTGAAGGAAGAATAATTTTTAAAACTCTTTTAAAACGTATCTTTCTCTTTTTTTAACACTAGAATGTCTTCTTTTTTTTGAAGCATTTAAATAAAATATCTACTCATCAACAAGAAAAAGTGCACTGTACTAAAATATAATAATTTTCTCCTTAATTAGAATATCTAAGCATGTTTTTTCTACCCATCAACATTAAATACATTTATTACGGTTAAAAGAAAAGTCAAAAGTCTCGTAAAAATAGCGTTGGGGTTCTCATAGGGTACGTTTGTCCGCTGGGCCAATTTACTTCGCATCAAAATTTTTGCTTTTCATGAGTGTAATATTTCGATAGCTTTAGCACAAACAAACAAGTCCTAAAATAACTACGAAAATTTTCTCTCTGAATATTAATTCTGAAAATGGAAACCACGATCTATTATTAAATTAAAAAATTATATTTGTATGAAATAAAATTTTCTCTTTTCAGTAAAATTTGGAAAAATCTAGATAGTTCTTCAATAGAAGCTATTTCTTCAAGGATATTGAAGTTGAAAGATCACGTCGGACTTCCACCTGGAAGGTCGCGCGTTCGATACCCACTGAAGACCACCATGTATACTTGGGGATATATGCATGTAAAATCCGTAGACCCCACTACCTCTCCCCGTGCGTAAGCAATCCTAAGGCCTCGGCTAACAGGTAGGGGTCTGGTGGAGAAAAGTAACAGTAGGACCACACACATGGCTGGACTGAGTTTATAAATTATTTAACAAATCTAAATTTATTAAATTTATATTTCAGTAATAATGAACTTAGTAATAAAAAATACTAAAATTATGGAACAAGCTGAAGTAATTTTCTCACTCGTAAAAAAAAGTTGATACTGCTAAAAAGTTGACATTTAGAGAAGAGATTAAAATTTGGAGCAGGAATAAAAACAAAACAAAAAAAAAACTTTCTTTTTTTCCTTATTTTTCTTAGGTTTAAAATTCCAAAATATAGTTAAAGTAGAGTTACGAAACACAACTAGTCTTTGTTTTTAAAGGTTTCTAATTCTTAAAATAAAGTTCAAATTGTAAAATTTGCAGTTTGATTTAAAACTTTTGAGTGATGTAAAATATTAAAAAGTTATTTTCGCATTCAAAACTAGTTCTGCTTCGAAAAAAAAAGTTAAATTCAAAAATTCATGGCTTGCTTGCTTAATTGGCATTTTTAAGCGCCATTCAACTCAACAACCAATCCCGATGGCGGGCTCGGCGAATAATTGCAAAAGAAAGAAAAAGAAAACATTACCTCTGCTATAACCGCATTTTAACAAAAAGATAAAAGTTTTAACAAAAAGATAAAATTTTTAACAAAAAGATAAAATTTTTAACAAAGGATAAAATATAAAATTTTCAGGATTTTATGAAATTTTTTATAACGATTTAAAGGTGGTTCGTTCGCACTGGCATTTCCTAGAGAAATAGTTTAGAAAGTGATCGTATGTTTCTATTGAATAACGTTTTAAGACTTCCGAGAACTTGGATAGATTGTTTAATCTTTTGTTTACGGCGAAAAATTATATAATCTTTTATCGAATAAAACATAGCTAAATAAATTTCGTTGACGCAATTTATATGAATGTAAAGACATATTCACGTTTTAACTTGAGTTCATAGTTTAAACACCTGTTGTCCTTCTTAAAATGTGATATTTCAGTTGATATTTCTTTACACAATCTTCTGTAGTCATAAATGCATCACATTTTATTTCGACAGATGTTCGCCGGAGGAGAGTTAAAATATATTTTCTGCTGTTTGGATAAATAACAGAATGGTAACGTTACGTTAGAAAAAAAAAATATTGAAATATAAACTTAGAAGCATTTCGCAAACTTTCTTCAATGAAACGCGATTAAAGTTCAATTAACCCCTTGAAGCACGAGTTTTTTCGGAAAAACTGGTAAAAAATGATCGAGTATTTTTTTTACAAAGAATGAATATATAGATATAGTATAAATTGTTTTTGGGAATTCCAGTTGTAGGGGGTGTCTAAAGAGCGGGGGGTAGGGTAAAAGTTATATAAAAAATATTATAAAAACAAAGTGCAAACGGATCTCAGCCGGGCATTAGAAAAAAAATAACGTGAGATACAAGATCACCCTTGTGAAACACGGGCATATGCAAATTTGCCGGTAACTTTCTTCCGTATCAGACACGGGCAAATGCGTCAAGTGGTTAAGCTCAATTAGTTTTTAAATAAAGAAGGGGCCCCAAATTGAGGAACGATGGTGTATGGGAAAATATACCTCACATGCATTGGTTTTTGTTATTTCAATAATTTTATTCTAGTCTCTAAGATTGCTTTGATCCCTTTTCGCTCCAAAAACCAGTTATTTCAAAGCTCTTTAAGAGCAAATTTTGTCACATTTTTAATTTTTCGGGCAGCAGTTCTCTTAATATATGGCATTCTTTTCCAAGATATTACCTACCATTTAAATCAATCGAATATTTAAAATGCCTGCATTTAGTTCTCTTATACATCCCCTGTTTAATTTTTTAAATTATTATTCCAGTGTATTAAAATGTACATAAGATTTTTTTCAAAAATTACGGCTTTGCATTATTTATAACGCATCAGTGCATAAAAATTTTTTATTTTAAATGATGTGCGCGCACGGAGCACATTTTTGTAAAGTGTCAAGCTGTCAAGGCCTCAAATACATGCGATTTCAGCAAATATATGCATTAATCAAAATTAGATTTAGCCTCCATGTTTAAATTAAAAATTCTGAATTCATATTCTCCGAGAAATCTTGAAGCAAAAATTGTAAGAAACTTTTTTAAGTGAAGCGCATGTCACTAATATGAAGTAAAAACATACGTAAAAATAATGTATACCAATGGCTATTTTAATGCCTTAAAAGATAATTAAATTACATATAAAAATAATTTTTCCAAAATAGCATATTTTAACAATCAAACAATCATTCAAACTAAAACAGGACGTAATAAATTGTAGGCGACGTGTTAATGTTTCATTTTCTTTAGCTAACGGATATATTTTGTTGAGATATTGATATGAAAAAGGTTTATTTTTCATTAACTTGCTGAACCGCTCGTTAAAACAAAAAACTTTACCAGCACCTGTGTTTCTAGATAAGATTTGCAATCCTGGTTCTATCATTAGTTGATAGTTTTATATTTTTTCATTAGTGTTAGTTATCCGTAGAAAACGAAAAAACCTAACGTTTAACATAAAATTTTAGAAAACGAGTCAAAAACATAACTGCATTCCAATAAATACAAACGACCTAATTTAAATACATCTATATACATAGGCAAAGACGAAACAGTTGAGTACCATTTTCTTCTCTGTTTGCATACCGTTTTTCTTACTTTTTTTAATTTATTTAGCAGCTGTTGATGAGTTTTAGTGTTATCAATGAAAAAATTTTGGAAATAATTAATTTTTTCCCTTCTACTTTCGACGTAGATTCGAAACCTTTTTTAGAAATCTTTATTCGTCATACTTTTATACTATTCTCCTCCAACCCCTTCCCTGTTAACTACTAGACCTTAGAGATGCCCTCCCCCGGGCGCAAGGTAGTGCGGTCCACGGATTTGACACCGAACCGCCGACCTTCCAATTGGAAGTCCGACATCCTAAGCACTAGGCTACCACGGCCCTCATACTTTCATACTACTCCTTACATCTCCAATCTGCAATATTTGTACAGTACTCAATACATTTTTTACTATTTATAATTCAGAAAAGAAATGTGAAGAGCAGATTAAAAGAGAAAATGTTATTAATGAATATCAAAGGAAAATAAGACTAATCTTAAGGGGTCAGCTAATTAATCCATTTTGCATATATATATGATAAATTAGTTAGATTGTTTGTCCAGTACAATGTGAAACAAAATAAAATACAATTTGAAACTAACCATGGGTACTTAATATAAAGTGAGATGAAAAATGCGGTGACTCGTTATTTTGTTTCAAATCGTCAACTTTTCGTAAGTTCGTTGATTTGCATTAGCGTTTTGAACTTTTAATCAAATTAAAAGTGAGTGTTTGCATTTCTAATTTATTCAATGATAGTAGGGTGGCATGAATTTTTTTTTTCTATTTTCTTTACAGGAGGAGGAGTGCAGAAAGATACAATTTATGTGTAGTACGTGTTAAAAATCATTAAATTAAATAACTAACTCGGTGGTCAATTAGTCGCACTGAGGAGAAATGATCGCTTATTGACATATTTAAACAAAACAAACTCGTCAAACAGAAAATCTAAACCGGCTGAAATTTGTTTAAATGTTGAAGGCTAAACTTAATGAATTTTGGTTGAATTTCTACCGCAGGGCCGCCCACTCTAGTATTAATTAATACGACTAGTGTTTATCGGCTATATTTTATTTTATGTATAATTTTAGAGCCCTAAATTAATTTTCATACTTAAAGTTAATCTTTGCTATAGGATGCTTAAATATAAAGAAATATTTTTTTATAAAATGGTATTGAAAAGAAATATATCACAAAAGTATGCATTGTTCGGGTTAGGCCTATTCTTCTGTCCCAAAATGACATCTTCATAAAATTCCATGTCGCAAAAAGGAAATATTGCGAAATTCGCGAGGGTGAAAACCTTTCTCGAAAATACCATCATTTATTTTCATTCGAAAGAACAAATTCTTTAAAGTCCTAAAATTAGTTTTTTTCCCCCAAAAGAAAAACTGGATTTAACAAAATCAATAGCAGAAATCTTGAGTGAAACGAGGAGCAGGAGCGCGGAGCTCTGGAGTAACGAGTTGAACGCAACGGAGCCGGAGCAGGGAAATTTGTCGTGCTCCGGTATTTTGTCATTAGAAATTTTCAAATTATTTTTCCGCATTAAAATTAGTTTTGAATGAACATCGACAAGGAATGAAAGATGATCTTTTATCTGTAATTCTGTTCAAAAGAATCACAGACGAGGAGGACTAAATGTAAAACATATTTTACTGCTTAATAAAGTGATCATGAAATTAAGAAATTAAATAAATAAACAATATGCTTCTACTAAAACTAATCGGAACACGGAGCGGAGTTGGAGCAAATGTTTATAAGTAGCAGCGGAGCTACTCAAAAAAGTTGTTGCTACAATTAACTGATAGTATTAGTACAAAAATATTGGAAGTTAGGAATCCTGGCAAAAATTTAGAAACAGATTCCTGTTTTTGTGTATTGATATAAATTTTCCCAGTGGTGTTTTTAAAATCTATTTTTCTCCTGAAAACACTTTGAGGAGAAAAAAAAGTATTTCGCGGAATAGAGAGGAAAGGGTCTCTCAAAAAGCGAGTGTCCGAAATGAAAGAACACGTGGAAAAGCACTTACTGGGAAGGCCGGCCAGTCACGTGGAACTCCCGCCGTTCGAGAGAAGCCGAGTGGCTTGTCACACACTTGAAATCCAAGTGGCGCGAGAGCGCAACAGACGATCGAATACGAAGTAACGCCCTCCCACTCACACCCACCCCCGCCACACCCCCGAAAAGCCCTCGCATTTTCGGAAAAATCAACTTCTCGGGTAAGTGATATAACTAATGACTTTCCCTTGCCAATTGGAAAAGTTGAGAATGAAATGAAAAAAAAAAACTCCGAAATCGGCCATATTTTACTTTTGAATGTTATTATTCGAGAGTGGTGAACTTTTCCTCGACAGCTAATGCACTTTCTTTGCTGTGGGGGTGCATTCGGCGTCACAAGATGGATGGGAACCCGGAACGCATTTTATCGCAACACCTCGGGTTTTCTTCGATTAATAATACGTCACCAGAAATGCGCTTAGGTACGTAAATTAAACTTCATATCGTGGCTTGGACATCATTTTATGACTTTTTTATTAAACTTCCAAGTCTGCTACGACACTCCCTAAGCAATTTTTTAATAGACGACTTGATATGTGTACGGTTAGCATTCTACGCCAGTTGTGACAACTCCAAGAGTTCTTGAAAAAGAAGAATCCTGCCACAAAAAAAGGGATCTATTTTCAAAGTAAAATTTATTTCTTACATAGTACTTTACAATCTTCGTTAATAATTAATCTTTTAAAATGCAGTTCAGTGCAATTTATGCAATTGTGTCTACGAGAGGGGAGGAGGTCATGGTGCCGACTGCCAAGATGAAATTTTTAGGGGGGTGGTTTTCAGGTTTTTTTAGCCTTTTCGGGAGGTTATCATTCTTGAAGGTTGTGCCGTGATTTATGGTATAAAATTCATAGTACAGGTGAGGTTAAGATGTGCCCTTTCCCCTTTCAGCTTCCTCATGTCCAAGAAACAATGTATTTTTAAAATTCTTAGCTAAATTTTTGACATGGATACTTTCTAGCCTGATATATGTAGTATATTAACTATAGTTTGCAGTAGAAAATATCACTTAGTTCACTCAAAAGTGAAATATACAATAGAAAAGAGTGAAATATACAATAATCAGGGATCAGACACTCCTTCGAGTTGCTCCTCTCCGACTTCTAAGTACTTGCTTCGGCTCCGCTTCGTACTCCGAATAATTTTAATAGATTATATTACTTATTTCCTTTTTCAGTTAATTATTTTATTGTTTTATATGATAACAACATTAAAAAGTAAAAAAACAAATTGGAGCAGTGGAGCGCAACAAATTTCTGTTTAAAAGTTAACCAAAATTTGTAATATGCGTTACATCCAATTGGGGGGGGGGGGGGGGGTTAAAAGCTTTTAAGTGAAATTAATATTTTACAATACAAATTTCATCAAGTCAACATCTTCTATTGTTATACCGAATTTACATCTGAATGAATATGAAAATCATTGCTTTTTTTCCCTGCAGCAATAAGTTCCCCCGTGGCACTATGTTAATACATGTCTACTAATGACTTCCAAAAAGACATGTTAAAATTTTTTGAAATAAAAATAAATAGTGCTTGGTGCATGAAAATGAAAACGTAAGTTGAATTTTTTTTCCTTTATAATGGGGCTGCGTATGGTCACTAACCTTTGCAGACCTAGTGCATTCCCCGGAAACCGGCATCCATTTTTTTCAAGTAGCACGACTATCGGTGGATGCCATTACCACTTTGAGAATTTTGACTCTCCGTTTCCCCTTAGAAGGCGGCACCTGAGCTCTAAATGATGCGAAACTGCACTAGTAATTTAATTTAGCAGAGAGTACCGAAGCCAAAAATATACTCAAAGGATCTTTAATATGCCGCATAATCATACGACATGGGCGCTAACGATTTTCTGCATCTTGAAAATTCACCGACTTGGGCAAGGTTTGATCCTGCGAACTTGGTCGTACGATGCCAGTGCCTTATCACTGCACCACCCTGCCGACGTACGTTTAAAAGTGAACAAATGAATTTTTATTTGAAAAAAAAAACGAGGTGCTGTAATTTCAAGAGTGAAAAATCGACTTGCAGAAGGCCTTTGAAGTTAATTTACACTTCTGCCTTATCAGAATCAAGAGCCCCCGTCTTAAAACTCTACTTACTCCATTACAACTAGTGATGGGCATAATCGAGTGATCGTAATCGAGAACTCGATTATTCAGGATAACTCGAACTCTCGATTATTCAGGATAACTCGAGAACTCGATTCAGACGACCATCTCGAGAACTCGATTGAACATCTCGAGATCTCGATTGGTTTACTTCTCGGAAGATAGAATCGAATGGAATGTCTCGAATGATTTTCTTCTCGGTTGATACATTTGGATGATTCGTAGTCAAGTGAGTGCGAAAATGGCTATGTGTGTGAGTAGGTAACAAAGGCGGGTAGTTTCTTATTTAAGAGGAAGTCAATGCTAAAAACAAATTTAGAGGACGGAAGTAATGGAAGAAAAAACAAATTGATAAATAAAGTAACGTACATAGTAAATTGTCATTTCAAAAGCAATGCACTTCTTTTTTTAATCAACATGTTTATTTGATTCGCACCTCCCGTTTTATTTATCTTCGCAGCATTCCGTTATATCTAGGTGTGGTTACATAACGCTTTACATTGAAAAGTTTATGGAATTGAAGTGCTAGAGGAAAGGGCGACTCTTTGGGAATAATTTTCGAAATTAAAATCCTCAAACTACATTTTTAAGCTATCGCTGGTGACATGAGGGGATCGGGTTCGTAGAATTTCTCCGGAAGTTTTCGAAATCGCAGTTTTGTGTTTCATTTTGCAGGAGTTAGGGAAAAAGAGGATTCAGGGATCTCCCAGGAGCGTTACTTTTGGCTATTTTTCCTAGCGAAGAAAGGAGAAAATTACAAGGCTTTAATTCGATAATCACTCAAGAAGCCGAGATGATTGCTCGAGAAGTAAATCGCTTGAGAACTCGAAATGATCGTTCGAGAACTCGAAATGATCGCTCGAGAACTCGAGGTAATCACTCAATTGCTGATCTTTCGATTATCAAAACCACTCGAGTACTAATCACTCGATTATTGAAATCTCTCGATTATGCCCACCACTAATTACAACTAATAGTTGCTTACGATAAAACTATTCCAAATGCCTACAACCCATTAAAATCGTAATTTTTCCTAATCTCAAGATTAATCAAGGATTTGAAAAGCTTAAAACACTGACCTCTGTTTCTGCCTTCTCTGTAAACATCTAGTCTGTCAAATCTTCTGTTTTAATAAATTTAAGCAACTGAATCATGTTCCCGATAACTGCCCTTTGCTCGAGATTATACATATTAAGCTTTTAACAAAGAACCACCCATAACATCTTCATTATTGAATAACGTACAACAAACTTTCAAATGAGCAACCACCAGCAGCAATATAGGTTTTATTATGCTTCGGAGATCTCCAATGAAGCCATACTGCTAATTATATGTGGAGAGTCCTTAGTACATTGCTGACTGACGTTTTATTTTAGTTAATTCAATCGCAATATTTACATGACATTCATTAATCACTTTAAATTGCTCAGTATTTACTCAAGCATAGAAGCTTGAAATACTACAGGAGTTGATGTATACTTGGTTTCATGTGTAGCAAAATTTTCAGTCTTAGTTGAAACAGTATTTACAGAATCCGTACCCTGTAACGGTATCATGGCGAGAAGATAGTCAGTGTAATGTGCACTGAGCTGGTTTTAACCCCTTGAAGCACGCGTTTTTTTCGGAAAAACTCGTAAAAAATGATCGAGTTTTTTTTTTTGACAGGAAATAAATATATAGCTATAGTATAAATTGTTTTTGGCAATTTCAATTGTAGGGGTGACTAGAGAGCTAGGGGTGAGATAAAAGTTATATAAAAAAATTATTATACGAACAAAGCGCAAACGGATCTCAAGCGGGCATTAGAAATAAAATAACGCGAGATACAAGATCGCCCGTGTCACACACAGGCAAATGCGTTAAGGAGTTAAAATAAACCAAGGTAAGAAGAGTTTCTTCTTATTGTAAAATCTGTGATGACTGGCCCTTGCACAAGACCTAACAAGTATCAACATTCTTTCACAAAAATCCTCAAAATGCTCGTATTTGCTTTGATTTTATTAGGAGATTGTAGTTTAAGAAGGAAAAAAACGACATGATGTGTAGAGGAAAGACGAGATGATGTTTGTAGTTGACGAGACAAAAACTTTTTTCTCATCGCTGTTATATTTTGAGAAAAAATAGGAAGAGAAGAAAGAAATTTTGTGGAAAACTGAGTGAGAAGCTTCTGTTCTTTAGTGTTACCGGATGTTTATGGCTGAAAAAGAACATTCAATTTGGAGCCGCTGTCGTAGCGAACGAGTTGGCCGCGAAATGGGGGTTTAAATTCGTTACTCGAAAAGCAGACAGGCTCATTTCCTGCAGCAGTCATCGTCGATCTGGCATCGCAACCGACAAATAATGTTGCTCAAATTCAATCGCGCTCCTACCGTACGTAGCATTCGAATTTTCCGAAACGCCACATTCGAATTGGACACGCTAGTTTCACATACAGACGCATGAGTCGCGGAGGCTCCCTCGATTAACAAAGAACAATGATTTCAGTTAAGAGCAAAAGTATTAGATTTAGATGACATTAAAATCTGAATAACTTATTAACCCTTTCTTACTTGAATATAATTTCATAATTTTTTTTCCTTGCAACCTAATTAGTCTTTAACTATAAAAAATCGAAAAACAAATGTATAATATACACGCATATTGTATTAACGTAGATAAATGTTATGCCCAAATTTCATTCCTCAAAGCTAGTTTTCTCTTGGTGTTTGGGTTGCATTTTCTGTCGGTGTATGCACAGAGGAAGAAAGTGATACAGTTCTACCTTCAACCAAAGCAATATGCCTGGCAGAGTGCCAAGGATCCATTCATGCTTAAGGAAAGAACTGCTGGTATATAGAATGTGCCGTTTTTGTTCTCGTTCCACTTCATAGAATACTTAATTTCTCCCGAAATGATTCTATTTGCCAATTAATAAATTTACTTGCTTTCAACAAACAGTGAAGCAAACATTCTGATTCGCGTACCAAATAAACGCGGCAGAACGAGCTTCCCTAAAACTGGAATGGATTCGTTCTTTTCTGCCATGCACAGAAGCTGCGAAATGTCAAAAATCCGTGGTCGAACTGTAATAGGGTCAGTTGGGGTAATTGTAAACGCTTTTTCAATGTTTTAACTTTTGATCCTTCCCTACCTCTTGAATAATTTCAGAGATAAAATTGTGAGCATTGTAGCCACTACTGTACTTCTTCTGAGTAAATGTGTACAAAAATTTTGTCTTTATGACTATTTGTTAGCGAATGAGCTCGTGTTTACAATTACCCCAGTGTGTTTACAATTACCCCAGAGATCTGGGGTAATTGTAAACAGTGATTTATTTTCGAATAAGGTTGATGCAAATGGAAAATTGTTTCATACACAGTCTGCTTGAAGGCTTAAGAAGTTCCGGAGCAATGGTTCTCAATCTGTGGCCAACAGGCCGTATGTGGTCCGCTGAGTTATGTTATGAGTCCGCTAAGATCATTTAACGAGAAATATCTTGCGAAAAATCGAGTAATGCGATAAATTTATGTAAAATTTGTCCCGCAGTGGATCAGTCGGTTAAGCTTGGATCCCACAGAAAACCGAAAGTGAAGCACAACTGGCCGGGGTCAATGCTTGGAAGGGTGACCACCTCCCGCGACTGATTACTCTGAGACCGAGTGCGCTACAGGGAGTGCACGTAAAATACATCGTCACTTCAAATGTCCACCAAGTTAGAAATAATTTCCGCTGAGGGACCAACCTAGGTGACAATCTCTCATCTAGGAGCTGGTTCAAAATCATTAGGCCCCCTGTGAGCCAAGTGTACTTCATTCTAGCGAAGCTCATCAATAATCAGTAGGAGCTTCCTTAATTCATGGTCGCCCTGCAAGGGCTTGGATTTTCAAGTGGCATTAGCAACAACAACAACAGTTATGTAAAATAGACACAAACGTGTAATTTACATCAAAATATAATACTTATTGTCTCCCCAAAATAGGGGAAATAGGATAAAGTTAAGTGTTTACAATTACCCCAGAGTACGAAATGTATGGGGTAATTGTAAACACCTAATTTGCACATGAAAAATAATAGGGAGTTTAATAATTGATAACTAAATGTTTTTAGCAGCATTCCATATGACAAATAAAAATGCTTGAAATCGCTTACATCGCTTTTGTAGATGAGCTGGAGAGGAAAATGGTAAGATCACTAAATTTTGATAAACAACCTTTTTCACTGTGCCATTTTCAAACAATAGTGACGCCTCCACAGTTGTTTCGAAACTTACGAAACTGTTTCAATGTCTTCCCTATGCTGCCAGTCTATCACTCACAAGCAGTTAAGTTTTCAAAACCACCACAAGTGTAGTTATGAAGCTTGTTTACAATTACCCCGTGTTTACATTTACCCCAACTGACCCTATATGTTTTTAAATTTAATTGTTAATTGCTCTTCTCACAGAATCGTAACAGCAGTTAAATAATCCTAACGCTTTTTACAAAAATAAAAGTATTTTATTTAACTCTCAATCACTTAACAACTCGTGTTTATTTGATTTTTTTGATCGAGCTAATATCAAAAAAATAAAATACACACATTTCAGAAGTTTTAATTTAAAAAACGAATTTTTTAAAATTTTTTTAATGTTTCTTCAATCTTATATCATACATAAACTCGGATTTATTTGATACTTTGCAATCGAGGTAATAAGAAAAATGTAAAACTTCCGTTTTTCTGAAAAATTTTCGATTATTTATGAAGAAAAATTACAAAAACAGCTATCGAACAGTATGTTATCCCTACAGTCTACACTATCATACAGAGAGTTAACAAACCTTTCTTTTATAGAAAGATAGACTACTTTCAAATGTCAACAAGTATTACTGTACAACAAGTATTGCTGTCCTTTAACTAGGTGTATTTATAATAAATTAAAATCGTCATTTTTCTCTAACTTTCTACTTTATTCATAGCAGTTCGCTTTAAATGAATGCATTTCTATGTAGTCTAATGAGAGATACAGATTTTAAAAGCCTAGTGCTCCTGATCCAGTGTTGCCACCAGATCCCAGTATAACTAATGCCCAGTATAGCTAAAATTAAATTTTAGTAATTTTTATTAGTGATTTTCCTTTGTAATTTCACTTTTCTATGAAATAAATAAATAAATAACAAAAAAAATTGTTTCAAAAAATCAATGTATGAATAGTGATTAATTTGGTATTTATTGTAATTTCGAGATAAATATTTGAAGAAGGATTATGAATGTAAAGTTTCAAATGAGTGTTTTTTTTTTTTTTTTTGAGTTATATTTTTAGTTAACTGAGGCATTAATTATGTTTTTACCCTAAGGCAAAAATTATAAAATGTGGTCTTGTTTGCATTTATCTTTAATATTTGTTTTTGACAATTTTAGTACTTACAAATGTTATAAGAAAAGCAAAAAAAAAAAGCGGGGAGTAGAGATTTTATTTTAATATAACCTTTCTATAATTAAGGTAAAAAGGGAAAAAGAGGTAAGGCTCTGAGCAGTTTATTTTTACTAGAGTTCGCCTAGTGGTCGAAATTCGACCGTAATTCATTAAATTTTTCAAATTCAGCCTTTTCTTTTCTAGAAATTATAAAATCATAATAAATTAGAATGAATTTATAAAATTATTTTCTAGTAATTTTATAACGGATAATGACTAAATTTACTGCAACAAAACTTATCTCTAGTTATGTGACAGGAAATGCGAAGAGACATTTAGAATTATCGTCCGATTTTGTGCATCAGTATTTTATCTTTTTAATTTGTTTATCTTAATCAACAGTATTCAATATTGTACGTCAGATCTATCATTTTCATACATTATTACTTATTTTTTAATTGTAACTGTATCATGTGATCAATAATTTTATTATGCATATGGTATTTACTTATTTTGATTCAGCATCATGAAATATCGATGCAACTTTAGCTCTCGAATTATCCCTGTTTTGAAGTGCTTACTTGGCAATTAACATTTATGTAAATCTTACAAATGTCAGATCTTCACCGAATTTAGTACGAATATATTTTGCTTCCTACAGATTGTAGTACAGATTCTTTTTTTTTCTTCAAATTTTAAAAAACGTTTCAAACCATTCAAATTTTAATTTTAGAACTTTAAAATTGCATAAAATTGTTGGCATACAAACGAGCCCTTGGAAAACTACGCAGTAGATAAAGTTTATTTGAAGTTTGTACGACAATTAGAACAATTGCAAAAATTGTGGCTAATGAAACGATACGAAGGCTCCCTTATGGATTCGCACAGACGAAAAATTATCAACGAGAAAATGAGTTAAATTGAAATAGTTAGTTCACAGCTAATTAAAATGTTATCGGCTTTTACTATCTTAGTTTTAATGAACATTAAAAGTAATGCTACTACAAAAAAGTGATTTTGCTCAAAATTTTGGTCAATAAAGTAAAAGGGTAATTTTCAAAATATGTGTATATATATTGTCCAAGAGTGAAAAAAAGTGATTATACTCAGAATATGTTAATTTCAACTGACTATAAATATTACATTTCTTTAGGGAAGTGTACCCTAAAGAAATGTAATATTTATAGTCCGTGTAAATTAAGATATTTTAAGTATAATCACTTTTTCATTGCGGGACAGTATATGTAGGACTATTTTGAAATGACCCAAAAACTTCCTTTCACTCTTCGAGAACCAAATTAGAGCTACTATACCTGGTGACTTTAAGCTTGCAGCCTGCAATCTTAGCATTTACTGCACATTTAATATATGATGTGTAAATATTTACATCATGAATTTGCACATGCATAAAATTGTATTTGTAAGAGACTTGTATCTTTTAGATATCATGCACCTGCTTATCTTGTTTTTCTGTTAATTTTATTGTACAGCAAGTACACCAGCATCTTGGCGAAATATCCGTGTTCGCAATTGAGTCTCGGGAGCCACTATGATACGGTTATACCCGGAATTTCATACGTCAAGGCAATTATAGGCAAATCTTGTAATTTTGTAAGACTTTGCGAAAGTTCCTCGGCAGTAGACATTATGCAATTTCTTAAGTATTAATTTGAGTATTTTTAAGTATTTTCTTTTAATTGCTGTTCTGTATATTTATAGTTGATATTTGTACATTATAATTTTGTAATTGATATCATTCATTAATGCCTTTTAAATTCAAAAGAAAAATACCATAAAAATTGACACTCGTTACAGTTCGATGAATTTGTATCGCAATGAACGGAAGCCATAGCGAATTAACGAATTTGTATCCCGTCGAACGAATGTTGGGTTGAATTGACGTGAAACCGCATTTTCTTGCCAGCGTCACTCGTCCATCCCGATTGTAAAAGTGCAAAACAAAAGCTTTCTTCAAATGCGTCACTGATCTCCGTCGAATCGATAGCTCATAAAAGCGGCGTTCGCTCCCGAACAAGGAACCAGAACTGCGGGCACGTTCCTGTCAAGGAATCCGGTGACGCGACGCACCGGTCCGTACAGTTAACAAGCACCGGCTGCCACTCACATTCAAAGTTCCTAATCGAAAGTTCAGCCACCAATCAATGTCGCTCTTTGAAGCCCACCTGACGCTTTTTGGAGCGAAAAAACATTTAAGCAGAATAATGGGCAAGGAAAAGGTCAATGAAAAAGGGATTTCTCTTTGTGGCGCGATAATAGTTAAGAAACATCCGGTACGTATAACGAATAATTTATTAGATGATCAGTAGAATTAAAAAAATTACGAATCCTAAAACATTTTTTTTTTCTTTCGAGAAGTATCTCTCTCTCTCTATATATATATTTTTTTACAACAGAAATGTAGTAAAATATTTTTGAAAGGTTTACAAATCAAAAAAATTTTTTGAAGGTTTGAGAATGAGACAAGGATTAGTGTTGAATCGATGCTTTTCTTTTAATTTAAACGCTTCAAAAATATTTTACTACATTTCTGTTATATATTGCTTTACTTAAATTTTTGCTGCTTTGCGCATGTTTAGGTGATAAGTGTTTATTTTTTTCGTTTTTATTTTTTTTAAATCTGTCTTCCTATATATATATATATATATATAGGAATTTGCACAGTTCAATATATATATATATATATATATATATATTGAACTGTGCAAATTTGAACGAAAAATTGTTCAAATCAAAAAGTAAAATATGGAAATGAGATGTTTTTGTCGAGATCTTTCGAATACCAAAAAAAAGTCTTTCGAATCGGACAATTCCTTCAAAAGTTATTGGGGGGAGGGAGGGCAGACCGACAGACACAAATTTTCCCCATTCCAAAACCCTACTTTTAACTTTTTATTTTTTCAATATTTATTTAATTATTTATTTCTTATTTTTAACGACAGTTTAACGATACATTAAGCCTCCTAGTATTCTCTTTTTTTAACTTTTACGGGAAAGTAGGCTGGAAAGCAAAATAATAAAAATTAAAAAATGCAGAAATTCTGATGCGTTCTCTATTCTTTACTTGAGAGAGAGGGAGAGAGAGAAAAGCTACACACACAAACACAAAATTACTAAAGCAAAATGGAACTAAGATATAACAGCTAGTAGTTAGCTTGTTTACGTTATTGATATTTGACTATATTGCTACTGTATTGTACACACTAAAAATTTAAATGAATGTATGTTTCTGGTAAAGTTCTAAACGCCGTGGCGGAAACCGCTAGTAATTTTATAAAATTCAACAAATTCTTAAAACTGCGAGTCACTTAAATATTACATTACTTTTGTATAAATTAAAAGCTCATACTAAAAATCTGTGAGCTAATGAATCTATTTTTTAAAGTAGCTATATGAGATAAAAACCAGGTATATAAATGACAAAGCGATATTTTTGTATTTAGTACAAATAACATAATTATTATGTTAGGATGAATATGCCTATTTTCACCTTAGCAATTGAATGCTAATCAACCGGTATTTTCAACGCATTTTATATTTTAAACAAGGTTTAAATCATTTATCCTCTTCACTGTTTATTTACAGTAAGGAACAACGCAATACGTTTCCTATTGCAAACATTCAGTTTACATCATTAAAGAACGTTGAAAATGATGACTACGCTTAAAGATCGATGCGACTCATAGTTATGACGTAAACGAATGGGGAAAAAATGAAGTCTTGTATAAATGACTTTCACTATATATTATTGCCGTTTTTTCCTAAATAAGTCGCTATAGATATTGTAGCTGATTAACACAAATGAACTGATCATAAATATTAGTTCTATATTTAGTCATTTCGATTTTGTTCAAAAACTTTAAATAGCTCTACAAAACAATGTAGGAGGATGTGAAATTTCTTTCAACTGCGAGGGAATGTGAAGAATTTACGTCACTTTGAGTGGGTTTTATTCTAATTTAAGGACAGCTGCTGGAACAGGGATGACTCACTGTTATGGAAAGTGATGAAGTACTACAACTACAACTGCAAATATACAACTTTCTAAGATTTTTTCCTCCAGGCATCCCAATTTTAAAAAACAAACGAAATAATCTAAGAAAAAAAGTAAAAGAAACTTTATTTTCTCACATTTTCCTGTAAATTATTATTAATAACTTTTATTTATTGGCCTGCCAATTATTACCCACGTATACATTACTGCAGTTTATATGTTTCCTGTAATTTTTATCATTTAAGTCTGGACAGAAAATCTAAGGGTTTTATTTCAATGAGTGAATCGGATGTGATTAAGAGCTCCACATCTTACCTTTACCAGTTTTAGTTCTGTTAATGGTGTGTGGTCTAAGTTAAAAACTGACATACATTCCCTATTTATATTGCAGCTCATTATTTTTTGCATCTCTTGTTATGTGAAAATTTATTACATATAATATTGAAGCGACATGAATTTTGGAATTATCTTACTTTGATATGGTTTAACGTAACTAACTAAAATAACCCTGAATTAGAAGCTATATAATACACACCACCTGCCACACACACACAAAAGTACATTTGTGATATTTCAAGGCTTGCGACCGATTAAAATATTATTCCTTTTTTTTTTTTTTTTTTGCCCCCTCTGAAGTACACAGTACTAGGGCTCGAAAATTATATGGCTTGACATGCCCGACAGGGCATGTAATTTTTTAATCAAATATTTCTTTCTAAAACTGTATTATTTCGTATTTATTGAAATATCACCGCATCCTTACCGAAGCTCAAAATTGACATGTTGACATACATGCATGTCAACAATAAAATTGGTAATACAATTTTAAATTTTTCAAATTTTGACTTGTAACGACTTATTATGTAATATGTATTGTACGTACTTGTAACGTAACTTTTTAATGATTTAGATTAACGTTAAAATAATCCTTGATTCAGAAATAAAGCTGTTAATTTAATTTTTTGTCTGATTAATGCTATACGACAAATTCAAATATTATTTTTATTAATATGCAATAAAACAACTTCTGGCTTCTGGGCATGTAAAATTTTTAAGATTTTTCGAGTCCTGCCCGGTACACATTTTTAGCCTCCCCTGCCCCCACAAGAATGCAAGTTCGGAAAAAGGGGGGGAAAATCGTTAAGTGGGAAACAATTTTTTAAAAAATCCGAAAAAGTGGTATCTGAATCAAATGCATGGAGGCGCGATATTTTAATCGTTAATATATCATTTTCAGCTCAGCTGCAGATACGACATTTGTGCTTAGCACGGCTGTATAGTATTTTTTGATCGCTTATATAACATCGAAAAAAGCTTTTTAATCTGCTTTGAAGCAGCTTTTTTTTTTAAATTTATTTATTTACTTTTTGCTCAAGAACAATTTTTCACTGATTTTGTAATCATTTGGAAAATTTTTTCATCTCGTATATTGTCTGGGTGACCCCAGTACTAGAATTTAGGTCAAATAATAAATAAAAATGGAACATATTATCATTTCTCCTCTTATAAAAATCACGGCGGTGGCTGTCCCGGTACTATGGTTTGAGTGCAATCCAACATTGTACGTATTTCGAGCTTAAATGAACACTCTCCTATCATGATGACCGCCAATTCAATCCGGAGAAAATGTAAATAAGATAACAACCAACTGTTTCAATGAAAGATATGGTTTTTTGAAGTTATCTGGTTTTCGCATTTTCATTGAAGAACGTAATTCCCATTCGATATCTACAAGTTTTTCTGTCATTCTTAGTTTACTTACGTAACTCCAATTTCTGATATACTCTTTATTTCGAATACATTCATTGAGAAGTTCCTGGTTCCGAAATATAAGGAAACTTAAAAATAGTATTTGATTATGGCAGATATACTGATATAACATTTCAGTTTAATGCACCTAATGAGTCTTTCTGTAACTTTAATAGTATGAAGAATGAGATGGTTAAATCACAATTCATTTGAGTTAAATTGACCAAATGCCTCATAGCTTTTATACAAATTTCTAATAATTCGCTTAATCAAGAGAGATAATTAAAACTAGGACGAAATTATACCACACCGACATTTAATTCAATATAATTGTTATTAATGCTCTTTATTCGTGACACTTTTTAGTTCAAATAAATGACTGACTTTTATTTTGTTATAAATAATAACATAAATTTTGGAACAATATTGAAAATAACAATATATTTAATATGAATAATGCTTTTATGTATACTTTAAAGAAAGTAAGTATAAACTAAACTAAGAAGCTTTGAAGAATAATTTATTTCTTGAGAAACGCTTTCAGAAAATATACCAACGTTTTTTTTCTAATCTTAAAAGTAGTTAATTTCGAAAGGAAATCTATGCACTGTAGATATTTTTAAAAGTAAGTAAGGCAGTTTTCTACTGAATCAATCACCGTTCATCGGACTAGATTTAAAAAAAAAAAAAAAAGTACAGACATACACATCTATTTGCGACATTTATAATCGAGCGATGAAGAAATGCTCTGAATATTTTGGTTTGCATTTATTATTTGTGATGTTTTGAGGAATTAGCTCATTTAATACCTCTAAGCAAATATTATGAGCAATTTAGCCATTGAATGAAATTAATGACCAACAAAACACAAATTGTCAAGAAATTACTGCAAATAGCTATTATTTCAAGGCAACAATGATCAACAAGGCAACCCTTTCATCAGCGGGAAAAGTGCTCAACACGCAACATGAAAGTAGTCGATGTTTTCTATAAAAGTGTTAACTATATTCCTTTACGTAGGGCAGCGAGCAAACATAACATGTACCAATAAATAATATACCAATAAATAATTGAATAAAAATATACCAATAAATAATTGAATAAATATATACCAATAAATAATTGAATTCAATTTCAAATTCTTCGAAATTATTTCAGTTCAGTAACCCACGACCACAGCAACGAAATGCCCATCATCAACCACAAATATGAAGCTTTTTTTTAAATTAACAATACATGGTTTTTATGAATCCAAATATTAATTATCAAAGCCAAAAGCAAGAAAAGGAGAAACATTTTACGCAGGCACCGCAGAAGCAGTACTGACAAATATTACTGTATTGGGAGCAATAAATATTTAGCGAAATAAAGTTATACTATAAGCTTGCAATGAGGAGTTCCGGTGTTTCACTAAAGGTTATCTATAAATTTTAATTTACTAAGCAAAACAGTATAAAATCTACTTTTTCATGAATTAATGATGAATATATTGTTATGTTTTTCAATGTAAATTCGTCAAAATATTTTCTATAATGTAAACTGAATGAAAGGAAAATAGAGACAATAAGTAGAATTAAATTAGTCTTATTAATGAATTTAAGGGAAAAAAATCTAAATATAAATAGGCAAAAACAAAACACTTAAGTACCATTTCTCCTCTGTCAACCGATTTTCTTACTTTTTCTTTTATTTAGTAGCTATTGATGAATTTTAGTGTTATCAAATAAAAATTTTTGGGAATAGTTAATTTTTTTCCTCCGAGTTTCTACGTAGATTTGAAGCCCTTTTTTTAGATGTCTTTATTATGATGAATAAACTTTCACACTACTCCTTACATCTACCATCTACAATATTTGTACAATACTCGATACATTTTTTATTGTTTATATTTCAAAAAAGAATAAACGTCAAGAACAAAATAAAGGACACAATGTAATCTATTAAATGAATGTCAAAGCAATATAATGCTAATCTTAAGGCGTCAGTTAATCCATTTCCAAAATATACATGTATGATAAGTAAGTCAGATTGTTTGTCCAGTAAAATTTCGAACAAAATAAAATACAATTGGAATCTAACAATGACTAATATAATATAAAGTGAGATAAAAAGTGCGGCGACGCGTTCTTTTGCTTCAAATCAACGTTTCATAAGTTTAACTATGCACTAGCGTTTCGAACTCTTGAGTAAGAGGAAAGTGAGTGTTTGTATTTTTAACTTATTCAATAATAATAGGGTGGCGTTAAAGTTTTTATTTTTATTTTCTTTACAGGAGAAGGCAAGCAGAAAGAGAAACGTTATGTGGTACAACTGCCTTAAATTAAGTGACTGACTCAGTAGTCAATCAGTCTCACTGAGAAAAGACTATTGCTAATTGAAATATTCAAGCAAAACAAACTGCTGTCAAACAGAAAGACTAAACTGTATAAAAGCTGTTTAAACGTTCAAGGCTGAAGTGGAAAAAATTAATGAATTACGGTCGAATTTCGACCCGCTGAGTCTAGTCTTCACAATTAGCCATTCTTTTCTTTTGATTGCAATAGGAATAATTTAGGAAGCCCTTACTGAAACACACTTTACTTTTGTGTGTATACAAAATAGACTTCAAGTCGGAAAGGATAAGAAAAGTAGTATTATTACCTACGCGTAAATGCTCTATAAATTTTATAAAAATGAGAGACATCGAATATGAAAGTTGGAAGAACTCTTAAAAGTCCTATATGTTAGCGAATTATTATTAAACTTAGGTAAAACTTAGTTGGTTAGAAATAAAAACCATCGAAGAATATTTATTCAGCAGACATACACATAATTATTCTGCATCGTACTCTTCGTAGTTTTTTAAAACATAAGAGGTAGAAAAAAGTGCTAACCTTCTACATGACCACTAAAGTTGCCCATGGTTCCACCTCGGTTGATCGAAATTCATTAATTTTCGAGCCTCGAGGCTTCGCCTATAAGAGCTCTCCCAATCAAGATGATCCCAAAATAAACCGGCGCGAATTGGTATCGAATACAAAGGTTTGATTACAAAATGCATTCATTCATACTGTCCTTGTTCGTGTAAATAAATAAACAATCATCTGACGTTTCTTTCTACTTTAGCCCCATTGAAGATGTTCCGTAGTTGACCCCAACTCGAAGACCCCAGCCTGGTAAACAGTGGCTCGCACTTTGAATTCACAGCAGACTATGAGAAGATTAGATAAAGACACCTTGATTCCCGCCAACCCCGCTTCTATGAATAGTCAACTACCTGATTCCACCCCTGATTAATATAATCGGTCGCTTTTGATTGGACGACTTTCAAACTCCAGTTCAAGAATAATTCTGCTTCAAGACAGACAATGATTTGTTAGGTGAGGTCATTTCGAAAGATATCTTGCAATGGCAAAAATCACTTTTCCTTGAGCTCTTTTTCACTTGACAAACAAAATTGAAAAGAAAAAAATCCGAAAAAGTTTTAAGGAAATTCGAAACCATGCTCAGAGAAATAACACAATATGCCGAGTGTATACATTATTTATTATGTATGTATATTCCTCTTTTTTGAATTTTTTTCATCTTCTTTTTGGTTAGTTTTAAGTTCAACGCAGTGTCAAGTAAGTCCCGTCAGCAGTCAAAGGGTTAAGAAAGTTAAAAGCGTCCCATTCAAAAAACTTTGTAACTAAAAGAGATTATGTATATTATGCGCAAAACGCTCTTAAAATTGAAAGCAAATTTCTAACAACTTATTCTTAATCTAATAAATCCAAGGCTAGTTGGGTCCCATAGGGCAAATGAGAAGGGAATCTTAGAAAAGTTTGTAAATTTAGATTATCCATTGCGCAATTTTGGGGACATTCAAGGTACAGTCTAGTTCGGAAGCTATTTTAATACTTTGGGGAGTGAAATGTAAGGGAAGAAATGAGCAACAGATCTGTACCCTTTCAAGTGGTTCCTAGGGTACTTGCTATATATGCCGCACACTAGGTACGCAACTGAATTTTGCTATTTTAAGGGTATTTTAAAGAATTTGCCTCTTTAGTAGAAGTAATTTTTTTTTACTGAAACATATATTTTATATCTTATTGTAAACGTGAATCCTTCATCAAAAGACATAATTAAATTTTATGTCAGAAAATAAAATTCTTATGTGTTTTTCCGGAACTTTTGCAAAGCGATTTTCATTGTAAAAAAAGTCTGGTTTAAAAAAGAAAAATGAAGTTCTTAAGACAAAATGTTTTATATAAAAAATATTAACCCATTAATGCCTACCGTCCTTTTTTTAGGAACAGTCTGAAAAGTACGTCTGAAGCACCCAAAAATAAACATTTCAACAAAAAATTGTTTTACTGTATTCCTAACCAGTTATTTTAAGGTAGGGAACACATTAAAACAATTTATTGTTGAAATGTTTATTTTTGGGAGCTTCAGACGTACTTTTCAGACTGTCCCTAAAAAGGGACGGTAGGCATTAATGGGTTAATTAATGCATGTTGCGGATGTGACATTAATGTCACACCTGCAACATGCACAAATTATTCTTTTTTTACCTGAAACTTTTCTTTTTTTTTTTTTAACTTCATACTTTGTAAAAAGATACGTGATGGTTACTTACATTCAGAAATATAAAAAGTAAAAGCTATAGGCTAAAATTCCTTAGTTGTACAGCAAATATATGCGTAAAAATGTCACTCCCGTAACAATGGATTGAGCAATGTACTAATGTGGATCGGCTCCCACTTTTCCTTTTTAACCAGACTTAAGCAATATATAGATGAAAATGCAGTGAAAACTGTGTAAATTGACCACTTACGGTGCAGCACTTTAGTGGTCAATTTAGACAGGTGGTCAACTTATAGAGGGTGAGGTAGAGAGTGATGGGCTAATTCCGTTCCTGACAAAAGTGGTCAACTTATAAAGGTGGTCAACTCTTCAGGTTTTACTGTACTGACAAAAGGCTAGCGAAACTTAGTTCAACTTCGCCTTTGATTGACTTCTCATTTGATCAAAAATTGAGTAATTAAATATCTTATACATATTAATTGCCTCAGTGGGCGGTTCCTGTTGAGTTTCGTATAAATTAAGGACATAACTTTGTTCCCCAGCATTTGTTAGGAAATAGGTGTAATAATTTCTCCGTTTTGTCGATTTGAAACATTTAGGTAGTAAAATGCCTACTAAGGTCAAGATAAAGGGTGCGTCGCATATTGATTTTCCCAGATATCGGACAACCAGTGTTCCTTGTCTGACGGATCCTTACCGGATATCCGGCTCTGGTATTTGAAACCCATAAATTCGATACATATTATTAAACATTCCAAAGCTTCCAAATAAGTTGTTAGTTTTTAATTCGTATGCATTTTCAAAACATGCTAAGTAATTAAAATTTAAAAATCAAACTTGACATGCCGGATAACGGGACCTTTAGTGCAGGGGTCTGATCCGACTACGGATACCTAAAAACCTGTCAGATACCTAATATCCGATGCCTTCTTCGGGGGGAGGGGGCTCCCGAATGCAATTAGTAAAATTGTCAAAAGAAACTATTAAACTGAGGCATAAATTTTATTTATACCCAGTAGTGTAGTTCCAAATTTGTAGTTATATACAGTTAAACCTGTCTAAGTTGATCACTTGCGGTGCAGCACTTTAGTGGTCAATTTAGACAGGTGGTCAACTTATTAAGGGTGAGGTAGAGGGTGAAAGGCTAATTCCGTGGTCAACTTACCAACAAAATTTAACTAAAGTCAAAACATATTGGGGAAGCTTGCGTTAAAATATAAAAGTGGACACATCAAGTAAAGTACAATCTAAAACATCCCCATTTTGGTTGAAACAAATTTGTCCTTGCAACAAAGAGTATTATAGGAAAATGGCGGAAAATGATTAAGAAATAGTTTATGAAAAATGTCTGTGTGTTTAATTTACCATTTCTTGTGTTGTGAAGCATTCTGGTGACAGCAAGAAGTAACTGAGAGTGTGACCATTCGCAAATAAAAGAATAGATAGGCACATAAGGAGGACGAACGCAATTGCTTGATATGCCGCAGTGAGGATGAGGAGGTATTGATAAATTGAGGAGCTTAGAAGGAGGTCCCGATAAATAAAGAATCACATAAGTAGGTAGGAATATAAGCTACTTGTAGATACTTAGATGCAAAAGCATGTTTGTTGATAAAGAAAAATATGTTTATCTTGATCGGAAAATTTTTCAAATAAATAAACAAAACAGATTTTTAAACAAAATAATAAAGGAAAATCGCTTCGGCAAAGTATTTCATTTTCCTAATCGTTTCACTCTTGCCTTTAGAAAGATTGCCCCCGTTCAGTGGCGCATCCAGAATTGCTTTGGGAGGGGGGGAGATGAAGGTCGGGCTTTTGGAAAACCGGCTAGTCATTTTCCGGGATTCCGGAAATCCGGTATCACTTGTGTGATTTATCCGTACCGGATGTCAGGCACTATTGTTTGAAACCTGTCATTTCTATACATATTTTAAACATTTTACATGCTGGATAACCGGATCTTATGTGCCTATTTATTCATTCAGTGACCGAATCGGGTTCCGGATATTCAAAAAAATCGGTCGAATATCTATAATAGGGAGATCTGATCTGTAGCGGAGTAAGAGCTAAGAAATTTGCTGCGCTCCACTGCTCCGATTTTTTTTATAATTTACATTCATAAACTTAAGAATGCGTGAATGAGTTTTTTTCCAGATGCCAAATTTTTTTCGCAACACTGTACATGTAAAATATTATATATTTATTGATAAATATATAATCTATATATCACTTTTTAAAATTTTCTTTATCACATATATATACTTATTAATAAATTAACTGAAAGAAAGGAGATAAATAATATTGAAGTTAAAACTATTCGTAAAAACACATAAACCGTACTCCGCTTATGTCCTCAGCAGAACCTTTTGAACATAGCGTTCATATTTCCTATTCCGATAATTTCATGAATTCAGGCTTAATAGCAGAAAATCCTCCTTCCGGAACAGTAAGCACGCGTTTGCTCCTTCCGTCGCGAAAGGGTTAACGCTTTAATCGCTTGCCTGATTATCCCGAGTTATCTCGGATTCGTATATTTTGCAGTTAATTATTATCAAGAGGAAACTCGGGTGAAGCAGACACTGTCAGAATGCTTTGTTTTATCACGGTTTTACTCGGCCTGGAGGAAATGAAAGGAAATATTCAGTATTGATGGGGCAGTTTGCGAAGTTTTGTTGGTTTCGAGGTTTTTTTGGTGAGACTAGTTATGTGTTTTTCCTATTGTATAAGTATACGTCGGCTTCGGCCTGGAGGAAAGGAAAGGAAATGTTCAGCTTTGATTGGCAGTTTGCCAAGTTTTGTTGGTTTGCTGTGTTGACCCTTGTTTTAAAAACTACTATACAAAGACCGATATTTAACTTTTTTCCATTTGCCCGAGATAACTCGGGATAGTAAACTATATTAAAATTAAATGCTTTTACACCTGTAAAAAAATTAAAGTTCAACTTCAAACCTACATATTTTCTTTTGTTTCGTTTTCTTGTATTTAATAATAATTGATGATTTTTTGCAATTTTTTTCAAAAAAATTTGTAAGGGAAGTGGTTAAATTTCGAGACATATGGATGACTCAGTTGCTGTTGTAACACTTTTAAACCTGAAATAAAGACGTTTTAAAAGATGGAGTTAATCGATTTGTGCTCATATTTCAAAGCTGATTTAACTCTTTTGCAACAAGCTCGCTTTTATTCATCCCGCCATGTATATGAATATGTTCTGATAAATGAATGAAAATTATTAATGAGTGACTTTTTTGCAGAAATAAAGATTTATACATCCTGATATTGAAAATAAGTATGAGCATAAAAATGATATGATAAGATAACTTGATTATTCATATAAATTATTTTTATGCAAAACTATATTAGGAATTTTGCAATGATTCCCTTTCTGCGATCGAGATTTTCATGAAAGGCCCTTTTTGTGGCCGGAATTTTCGTGATGTGTCTGCTTTTGCGATCATTAATTTTGTGTTAAGTCCGCTTTCATGACCTTGATTTTTGTGGTGGATCCATTTTGGAACCCCAAAACACACTTAAATAGATTCTTAATCAGTTATCATTTCAAAAGTATGATTTTACGATTAGCTTCTCCGATACAAGGTTATTATATTTACAATCCTAATTTCAAGTATTAAATTTTGGAAGCAAAACGCTTTTAGCGTTAGACCTTTTCATAAGCTTAGGGACTCCCACACCAAGTTTTTCAAGACCATTGGAAACACATTCAAACTGTCAGGACAATATTTTGTATAACAGTTGTGCGCATAGTATTTTATTTTTCCTGCGAAAATTGCAACACAAGTGTCATGCGTCTGAAGATGAATCAAAACGGAATTTGAAACCCTAACTATCATCGAAGAAGTAGATATAAAAAAGTAATCTGCTCTCAAACACATCTTTAGGATTCTTTGGACTCGGGGGAAAAAATGACAATCGTTTGGTGCAGAGGACGCGCTTCTAAAAAAGGAAATGCCCATTATTTTGTTATAAGATGTTCGAGCGCCTCTTATGGAGATGTTCCGATTTTGGTGTTTACCCTAGGGCCTGCGATAGTGTGATACAGCCTCGTCATGTCGCCGAACAGTTCCCAGATATGCAACTCTCAAGTGCCTATTTAACCGCGTCAACGAGCGATAAATGCATTTTTATCCGAATGTATTACATCGTGCTCGTCGTTTTTGCTTGATTAGTGTTCCACTCGAGTATTTAGATTGCTTGAAGGACAGTGGTGTCGCAAAATCGAATACCTAAACACATTGAATTGAATGGGCTTGTAAGACTCAGTTGCTTAGCGAAGGGGCGGGAAGTATAAACGCAGGGGCGCCAGTACCGAAGATCTCCTTTACCTCCCAAATTTTTTTTTTATTCGACAAATTTGACTGAACATTCAGTGAAGTTGGAAGCTTGCTAATACATTCGGTTTTTTTTTTTTTACATGCTTATACTTATTCTATATTACTGACTGACAACTATGTGTGACTGTCAATAATAGTAGTCAAAGCGTCGTTATTTTACGTATACAATAATCATTAATTCTTATTAGATCATGTTTTAATGTTTTATTAAGTTTGAACTGTGCTCGCATTGTATGATTCGGTATAATTTCAAGTTTCATTCGGCAAATTGACAATTTCCCCCTCTCCAAAAAATATTTCCGGTGCTTCTGTGTATATTGGTGTAATAGCCCCTCCTAAACAAGGAATGAAAATTTGTTACCATGGTACTATGTAGTCTCTAACAAGAATACTCCTTCCATGACTCACAGAAAAAAAAGAAAACATGTTTGTTCCTCAATGTCTACATTTTTATGGGGTATTACATACATATATATATATATATATATATATATATATTGGTCGCTCCTCTATTTAATGAATTTGAAAATTCCATTAAAAATGTTTGTTAAATGGAAAAGTCGTTAAATAGGAGACTTAATTTAAAATACTTTGTTACATTAAATTGCACATTATAAATCTATAAGCATTAACTATCACGTAAAATGTATTTAGAAAGAGAGAAAGAGATAATTAAAGAAAATAACAGTACTATCTGTACAGAATTGAATTTAATCATTATTTTTAAAAAGTAAGTTTTTATGTTTATTTTAAAATACAGTCTATATGAAATTGTTTCCTTAATTTTAAGATACAGTATTTATGATACTATTATAATTAAGATTTAATATGGAATCATCTAAACGTAACAAAAAAAAATAGTGAAAAATAATAGAAATTTAATCAAATTACTACTTAAAACAAATTGCCGGTTAGGTTAGTAAGGATATACAATTAATTTGAGAATGAAATCTGCATTCGAGAAAATATTTGGTACTCGAAGCTCGCAAGGCTTGCTTGAAAATAACCAATTAGTAAGTGTCAGCATAATTTGTGAAAGAACGATAGTGGAAGAATATCTAAGTGTCTATTTTGCATAACAGATCTATTTTGCAAAAAAGATAAAACCTTTAAGACAATTTCTTGGATAAAAGTTGATTTTCATGGTTATATACGGTACGGAGTTTATTTATGATTCAAATTTTATTCATGTACCTTTACCGTTACGAAGTTACGAAAAAAAAACAGAAAAAGATGTAAGTGAGCGACATTCGTTTCCTACTTGTATTCAAAATGTAGAAAAACTAGCTTTTTTTCGTGGACTGAGCAAAAAGTTCAACGAGCTTTAACCTTATTATTAAATTCTGTGGTCTCTTGCCTTCCTCGTCCATTAGAGTGGAGATCAATGCACGGGAGCAGAGAGATGGTCTTTTCTTGTCTGTCTGAAGATGTAATTAAAAAGCGCCACATGGCCAAGTTTCATACCCCGATCAATTCTTTCGGTGCAGATGAATCGAGAATTTTCTCACTTAAGCATAACATTTCCAATCATCATAGGTAGAACAAGCTGGACAATAAGTATAGTAAATGTCACGAAATAAACTAAAGCTTGATTTTATAACGCTACAGCAAACGTAATATAGATATTTTCTTAAGTATGGAAAAATATTCATCGAATAGAAACTATGTAAAACACAAAGATATAATACAATATAGGGACTATATAATTAAATAAATTGAATCGTCAAAACTTTTAAATCTCAAAAAAAAAAAAAAAATGTTATTCCTAACCATCGTTCATTTGAATATTAATATATAAAGGATGCATACACTGGTAAAAAAAATCTCCTGACAGCAGAGGTACGACCATCGAGGATGGGTACGACAGCAGAGTTGCCGGAAACCATTCCGTTTCTGATAATATTTTCCCGTAACTTGACAGAAGTTCCATTTCTTTTTTCTCCGTTGATCCTTTTCAATACAGCAGCGGTAAAACGGGAAAGTTCCGTTCTCGTACTTTCAGGAACGTGATATTTCCGTTTTTGGAAGGAAAACCCATGTTTTAAAGCACTACGGAAATATTCCGTTAAAATCAGTCAAAAAACAATCTGAAAATTCAGGGTTTTTTTTGACAGTGCCTTAATTTTTCTGATATAGCATGAAAAGAAAAAAATCGTTTTAGGGCGTTGAAAACGTAGAGTAAAGCGGCCTTTACACACACGTTCTTAACAGCGGTCCGGACGGCGAGCCATTCAGATCCGCGGTCAAGAGCGTGCGTGTAAATGCAATTTTAGGACGCTCAAGAACGCGGTTAAGAATGACACTCAGTTGCGCGCTCCAAGAAACGATGCATTTTACATACACGTTCTTAACCGCGCATCAAAGTGGGAGGATTGGACAATTCTGCAGACTGTGGCTTCTGTAGGGGACTTCAGTGGAACGCCCCGCATCTGAACGCGTTCTTGCGCGCGGATAAGAATGTGGTCATTTTGCAACACATTCTTGAACGCCACGGTTTTACTCGCGTTCTTGACCGTGGCTGGATGCGCCACGTTCAGTCGTGCGGTTAAAAACGTATGCGTAAAGGGCGCTTTACTCATTGAAATTTATATCGATCATTTGCGCATATGCGCAATTTACCAAACTCTGTAAAATAAAAGCAGAACAATGTCATATATTCTGAAGACTTCCTTCTTCTATAACATTTAAAACAGAATCATATTACTTAAGGAAGAAAAGTCTCAATTAAACAAAAGTCTTGGAAAATATAAGAACTGTGCTTGGTTTGTTTTAATATAGAAAGCTAGAAAACTACTTACGTTGTCTAAGGAAGGAGTGTCTAGAGCAGGAGGATGGCGAACCTTTTTGAGACGTGGGTCAAATTTTGTTCGTATTTTTTAGTACTAGCTTGCGGGTCACTAATGCCCATTTGCACCAAAGTTAAGTTTAAAAAATTTTAACTGAGTATTTTTAAAACTAAATAGCTTTAAAATTCAATTGGCTTAACTGGTAAAAATGAGCGTGGCTTGACGACTTAAAATTTTTTAGTGGGGTTAAAAATTCTTAATTGTTTGGTGTAAATGGCAATAAGTGTTTGAATGAACAAGGTTTAACGAAAATTACGTACAATATATATTATGAAATATTATTTATTAGTACATATATACACATAAATATATATATAACAAAATTGATTATAAAGTATTTAATGAGAAATTTGCTGCTGTTTATATTCAGATAGTTTTTTAATATTAGGTTCATATTTCGTATTCATTAGTTTAAAGCATTTCGCAGTTAATTCCCTGCTAAGTCTATTTCTATTAGGAGATTTTACAAAGTTCATTGAAGAAAACAATTTTTCCCACGAATTTGTAGACCCAAACATTATCAAAAGAGCATTAACTAGTTTTTTCATTAATATAAAAATATATGGTAAATAATCCAACAGGGATCGAAAATTATATTGCCCAACAGGCCCGGGGCAATGAAAAATTCCGATCGGGCTTGAATCTTCTACCCTTACATACCCGGCAGGGCGTGTAATTTTTTAATCAAATATTTCTTTCCAAAACTTCATTATTTCGTATTTTATTGAAAAATCACGGCATTCTTACCGGATCTCAAAATTGACATGTTGACGGACATGCATGTCAACAATAAAATTGGTAATACAATTTATATTTTGACTTGTAACGAAACGACTTATTATGTTATATTTATTTGTACTATAAGTTTTTAATGAGATAGATTAGAAATTTTTAATGCTAGATATTCAGCGTTAAAATAATTCTTGATTATTTAACAAGAAAGCTGCTAATTTGATTTTTTGTCTGATTAATGCTGTACGACAAATTCAAATGTTTTTTTAATATACAATAAAACAAATTCTGGGCATGTTTTTTTTTTAGACAAACATGCCCGGTAGGGCATGTAAAACTTTAAAGATTTTTTGAGCCCTGTAATCCAATACGTACGTTTAATATAATATTTTCCATTTTTACTGTGGGATCAATATTATCTGCATTACCTTCAGTTTTCTTTCTACTTCAGAAATCAAGTTTTCAAATTTTGTTGTCCACACTACACTGCTTAGAAATTCAACTAATTCCATTTCCAAATTATCGATACCTAGCAATGTAAACAAAAGCGCCTTACAAAAGTGCATTTTATTTGAAGAAAGTGCTTTCAATATGTTTATTTGCTTTGCTTTGTCTATTTTTTTTCCCAACAAACAAAGTGTGAGTAAAATTATACACTTTATTTGATATTTTTAAACACTTATGCTTTATTTCGAATACTACAAACGCATGTGTCGTCATTTGCGTAACTTTAGAATGTAATGATCAAACTGAAGGTTGACAGGATTTAAATTGCTTTTGTGTCAATGCAGTGCTTGAAAATATATAAATAGCATATAAATTATCCACACAAATTAGAAAATCTAAATAAACCCGCGTGAACAAAAAAAAAAAAAAAAAGGGTGGAGGCCCCTGCTGTAGACTAAAGAACATGCTTTAAATCCAGCTCCCAAAAAAAATTGAGATACACACACATCTAGATATGTCTGCTTAACTATTTGATGTGGTCCTTGATTTATGGGGTTACCAATAAGTAAAATTGAGAGTACTTATGAGCACCATGGGGGGGGGGGGGGGGTGTTTACCAAAGCATGCATTTTGTGGTGTAATGTGAAAATTGCTAATATTTTTGTAATGTTTTCACGGACGAGGGTCAATTGTTGCACTCCCCATAATACCTGTCAATAAAAAAGGGGGAGTTGCACTTCCAATCCTCTTTTTCCATGGTCGAGTTGCACTGCTGTGTCCGGTCAACGCGCCCTGAAACTGAAAGCCTACACAGCTTCAAGGGAATTCAAGGATGAGTCACAACGAGTAGTTCGTCTCTCATTCTCCTTGACCTTGACCATGGCTGCCTGCAATCCTATAGCGGCTGTCCAGACGCGGAGCCCGAACAAAGGAATAAGCGTTCAAACGATAGTTATCTTTTTCCTCACTGGTGCGCTGCAAGCATGTACTAGATTTGTATGGAAATACATTACGAAAGCATTGTTTTTGTCTGGTTTGTAGCATGCATCATGAGGATTTTTTTTTGGTAAATTTTTAGTTCATGCATTACTGATCGGAAATATGTCTCCCCATGTTTAATTGTGTCTAACATATATATATTTATTTTAAAGAAATTTTTCATCGTAAATGAAATAAAAACGAAAGAAAGCAATAGAGTGTTTTTTCTAAGCATTAAATTAGTGATTTCATACATTTTATAATTTTAGGGATTTATTAATTTCACGTTTGGTTTTATATGCATATATTTTAATCGTTTTTTTACTTCCCATGTCACCTATTCAATTACTCTATAAATAGAAATTGTGAGTTTGATGCTTTAGATGATATTTCTAATCAGTGAGGGCTGACATTTGCATTTTCTCCATATGTCTCGAGCTGTACTGGTTTTATTTATTTATTTATTTTTACATCATATTATTAATAAGAAAACTAAAAAACTTCAAAATTTGTTACATTAGGAGAAAAATTTGTTGTCAGCTATCAGGATTAATTTTAAAACTTCATCATAATATTTTCCAAAAATATTCTATGAAATAAAGTTTAGAATGATGAAATTCTTGATTTACCTGAAAAAATTACGTACGGAAGAGATAAAAAAAAGCACAAAATTTAGTTCACGCAGCATATAGTTACAAATAAAATAATACAAATTATTTTATTGATAAAAATTATCCCTGCTGTCACGGGATGTAGAAGGCATGCATGCTGGAAGTTTTTCTGTGTCTGATAGTATGTCAGTATCAGACTCACTATCACTTTCCAGTTCCTTTAAAATCTCAAAACTATCATCATTATCTGAGAACGAATCATTCACTAATTGGGTGTATTCCTCTTTTTTTAAATATAGTTTTCTCTTTTCCGTTTTAATAACAAAGCATTTGCAGCGCTAACCGATTCCGAATAGAAATGAAGACAAGGAAGCAAACAACTGAATATCTTTATATCGGCAAAAAAAGAAATAAAAGTATATGGAATGATCCGAACCATTTGCATGTGTTAATATCATCTGATCCAGTTAAAGCGCCAGCTTGTTTATTTTCATTACTCATTGCCCCCTCTGCTCTGTCATAAATCCTTCCTTTCTTCCCGAACCAAGAAAAAAAGATTTTAAAAAATGCTATGGAAATTAAGGTCAACATTCTCCAGGCTCATCATGAAGCGTTTTCTTTTGCAAGGCCTAATCTTTGACCTTTCTTACTTAATATTTTAGGATTTTATTCTAAATATTTAACTAGTGTAATTGCTTTAGATGAGATCAGCAAAAAGAGTCGCCACTCTTAAATGATAATCCATCTGATGAAGTTAACTGAAGTCAGCCACACTATACAATTCAATACTAGTTTTTAGTATTATGCTATTAGTCTATTAATAACAGTAAAAAATTGTTGCATTAATCATTTACTTAATGACATAATTGTTCAACTGATCTTTATTTGTTAAGTCACTTCCCAATCTAACTGTTCCACTTTCCTAAAATAATTAAATTTACAATAAATGGAATTGAAATAATTCAATTAACACATATATTTAAAATAACTTTATCATAAATATAATAAAGTAACTAATAACCATTTAAAGAGTATTCAATACGGCTTTCAAAAACCTGCTAGCCAACTTATTTGAGCTACACAATATGAGAGGGTAAATGTATTTCATAAAATTATGCGCAATTACTGTCGTTCAAAATAAAAATAAATCTGAAAGCATAATATGGTCAGCCAATTGCGAAGAAAATTTTCTCTGTGTTCATCATATATAAAAATATACGTATGTAAGAAAAGTAGTATCTTAACGAGCAGCTTCAAAGTCTGCATGTGTTACTACCAAAAAAAAACGATATTTTTATTATTTCCTCTGTATTAAAAACGTTTTAATTTCAAACACATAACCCTGCAACTTATTTTGATAGTTACTTTTGCCCTCAGCACTTAAATGTTTATCTGTCTTGAAATTCAAGCCTTTATGCGCGATGATATTGCTATGGTTAGCCCTTTAAATCGTCGCTTTTAAGTACATGCTAACAGCGCCAATTGACAGAAGTGGCAGAAAATGTAAGTTCTGCTTGCACGCACTTTTTCGCCCGTTTGGACAGCCGCTATAAGATCGCAGGCAGCCATGCCTTGACCAACCCTTCCTGTTCCTCGCGTCTTTGCAACGGTTTTCGATACTATTGCGAATCGCTGTCGTTAGAAATTATTCTCGTTGCTAAAGATCTATTTCAGCCAGTGGCGGATCACCGCACAGGCGCAGGAGGCATGCACATGGGGCCTCAGCAAAGCAGGGGCCTCAGAATCCTCAAGTGCTTAATAATAATAATAAATGTAGCCATTTTTTAAATTATTTTCCTGGTGGTGGATATTGGGAATTGATCAAGGATGTCAAAAAAATTTCCTTAATCGCATTCACTCTCTGGAAAGAGCGAAAAACAGCGACGACAGGAGCCCCTTCGAGAGTGAGTTAACCAGTACCGGTGTAGTACGGCCAAAGATCGTTGGTACGGCCATCGGCTCCCTACCTAAGGCTTCGGCTAAAAGGTGCAAGGGTGTCCGATGGAGAAAAGTACCCGTGTAGTATTGTATAGTAGGCATCTTCTTTCCTCGCTAATGGTTTTGTAGGACTCAAATTCAGCCGTTCTTATCTCTTATCCATTGTATGAACGAGCAGAGCAAAATTTATTACCCTCAGATATCAGAAGTTTCCGGGGACCCTTTCTTGCGTGAGGGGGAGGGAGGTGTTAATATAACAAAAATGTCCTCCCCAGATTTTTTGTAGGAGCTGGACACCAGAAAGCTGAAACTGAAGCCCCACTTGTTGTGCGATGGTGGATATTTTTATTTCCTTCGGGGCCCTATAGCTTAGGAGCTGGGATACTCACGGGGCCCATGCCGTTTGAGACTTACTTATTTTCAGTATATTTTTTTTAATGTGTTGCATTGCAACACAATAATATGCCAAACATATCCTAAATATGCCAAAGAAGAAAACGTATCAGATCCTATCGATATGTACAAACTAATAATTGACGGACTGCAGTCTACATTTGCTAATGTAGAAACTATTTTGAAAATATTTTTGACCATGCCTATCAGCAATGCAAGTGGTGAACGTTCATTCTCTGTACTTAAAAGAGTTAAAAACTATTTACATAATTCTTTAAGCCAAAATAATTTGAGAAATCTGTCTATTATGTTTATAAAAAAGGATGTTGCTCAATTATTAGATTATGAATATATTATTGATAAGTTTACAAAAACGAAAGCAAGAAAAGTTCCACTTCAAATGAACATCACTCTTTTAAGGTGGAATAAAGTTCATAGTTTTCATTCTTATTAATTAATAATTCTAAATTCACAGGGGAGCAAAGAACAGTTGAGGCCTCGGGCGTAAAAGAAAATATTGCTTCCCTTAAAAAACGCATATTAAGAACATTTTGTAACAAGTAAATATATTATATACTATTTAAAAGCTTGCTTCAACACATTTTTTATTGTGATGTAAATGTATAGAATTTTACTTGTAATTGAAACAAGAAAACATTTAAATAAATTCTTTCTAGCTTTCAGTTTTGCAAACTCATCAGTTATCTCTTCACAATCAATAATTTTAATTTTACGTAAATTTCTTTCTATTAATAAAACAATAAAAACAAAAAATATATGTATGTATTAGGCTTTGAGTATCATATTTAGTTTGTCTTTTATGTTTTGTGACGACATTTTAATGCTAAAATTGCATCAGTCAATTGCAGATCACGTTGCATGTGACATTTTTTTAGTTTATTAGAACTTTTATATAATTTATTGCATAGGATGTTCAATAGAAAGGTAAATATAGTTGAGAAATGAATAATTTAAAAAATGCTAAAACTCGTGGAAGCATCATTACCAACTTAATTAAGGAAATGACTAGAACAGCGTTTCCACAAGAAATCAAAAGCTGTAATTGTATTAATTTTCTCTTAAGTGAAAAATAAAACTACTGGTAACTTTAATTGGGGTTTAACAAAGTTCTTATCTTTAATACCATATGTGCTATTTATATTAAGTTTAAAGACATTTCATTTATTTAAGCAGTTTCTAATTAAGTAATAAAATCTTGGGAACAGCAAGTGATTACCATTTGATCCATAATTTATTTCCTTCTTGGCGTTAACGAAGAACGATGTACCCAAAATAAAATATCAATTATTAAAATACCAATTTTTGATATTGTGCGTTATTATATTGAAAAAAATTGTGGGGACTCCCAGAAGACGACGCCTGGAGCTCAAGCCCGCCTTGGCCTTAATCACTACAGTATGAAGCAGAATTTTTATTGTGATTTTTTTTTTTTTTTGAAAAATGCCATTTTTCTTAGAAATGTAAATATCCTTTTTTTTTTTCCTTCCCCTAAGTAACTTAAAATATATACATATTTTTTTCATTTCTGTAGCTTGTTTTCACGTGTTTACATGTTGTTGATTCCAAATATAAAGAACGTAATGATTTTCTGTTTTGTTTATGTTAGTGAAATATCCTATATTTAGCAAGACCAATAGAGGGCCTCCAGTTCAGATTGCGCCTGGGGCCCCACAAAATCATGATCCGCCACTGATTTCAGCAACAAGCACAATGATTATTGAATGAAAACGCGCATCCGGTTCATAGTGTCATATATTGCTTGCTACGTAATTTCGGTTGCATGTTGATATCACACTCATTGAGCCAAGCGAAGTTTGATTTTACAAGACAAAAAAAAAAAACAATATCATAATTTGAGGAATGCAGATCAGCGAAAGGATACTGAAATTTTCGCCTCGGAATGCCGTCTCACATCTCACAGCAGCCTGTGATAGATTCGTTTAGATTCTAATGTCGTATTAAACTTGTCCGCTGAAATACTGAATCTTGGTGCACATCTCTCGGAGCACGCTTTCAGTATAAAATATTAACTCAGATAGAGAAAATTGTGATACTAGTAAGAGTTAGCTAGTAACTCTAGCTAGAGCGAAGCAACGTACGATTCGTTTCCCTATGTTTAAAAGTTAATTTTTAATGTGGTTACGAAATCCCGGTATTCTTTTTTGATGGCCCTGCATTATTATAATTATAATCTTTAGTGGTGAGGTGATCAACAATTTACTGAAATAATTTTGTTAGAATTGTTCAAAGTAACGTTAGTTGATTATTTATTACATTGCTAGCAATATTGCTCAGTTTGGATCACAAACAGTTGCGGGAATTGGTCTGGTGCAATGTTCAATCACATAAAGTATTTAATTAATTTACCACTGAGAAACATTTAAAGAAATTGTTTGTTTCATAGAAACTAAGGCTAACTTGGTTCTCATCATGTGTCATGATTCTAAGAAGAAAAGTTTTTAACAGTATTTAAATATATATATATATATATATATATATATATATAACTTGAAAGCAATAGCTTCCACACGTTGTGTGCGAAAGTAAATTTTACGTTTGCACATCTGTGCTTAAAAAAAGTGTTTTGGGAACCAGTTATTCCGAATATTTCTGCATACCGGTACATTAAAAAATACTTTTATCTGTATAAGGCAATCTTTCTCTGTATTGTCGGCGTTCTGGTAAAAGTCACTATTCCACAAAAAAAAAAAAAAAGACTGGATATTTTCAGTAAATTAGAATTTTGCAGTTAATTATTTCATGATATAAACCAATTACACAATTTAATAGTTACGTAAGAAGTAAACGCACTGTAGAAATGAGCAGTCTGTAAAATGGCTATTTTTCATAACTATTTGAATGTTCAAATTGACAATGTCTTAAAACAGAAAGCGAACGATACGTGGATACTCTGTATGGATAAACACATAATTCCTTTATAATCTTCATAAATCTGGACTTATGTCTGTAACTGTTACCAGAAAGCAAACGACATGTGGATACTGTATGGATAAACACATAATTCCTTCATAATCCTCATAAATCTGAAATAACCACAATACGGATTCGGAATGTAGGACTGCAAACACATGCAACTATGAGGGACAACCTCTGAAATCTCACGAAACATCACTAATGATCATTTGTTTCTTTAATTTGATTCCATATAGGCCATTTCGAAAGGAAAACGACAAAGAATTTTTCATAAAAACCTTTCCCTCCTCATCACAGTGAAGACGAAAGAGCATTTCAGGAAGCAATTACTTGTGCGCCTCTTCCGGCGCCCTTTTGTGTTCTGCTCTCTTCGGGCTTGCAGGATGAATCTGTAATGGCCACTTTTCGAAAGGAATGTCACGCTTCAAAAGTCCCCACCTGGAGAACATTTTAAACATCATTTCGCTGGGGATTTGTCTTCAACTTCTCTTTTCTCTATCGATTAGTTTTGAAATTTGGTCTCATTCTGTAAGTGAAATATGTACTACGACTGTATTTACAGGATTCCTTCCATGACTTCTTATGCCGAACACAATCTTGAAATGGAAAATAATGCTAGCAGTATTCTTCCACTAGTCTAATCTGTCGTTGTCTACTCTTTATTTTCCTTTCCCCTCCCTTTCACTCTCTTTTTTGTTAATTGTTTGGCATACTGACAGTATATCTTTGCTTTACAGCATAATGTACAAAAGAGTATGAACTGAACTCAACGATGATAAAAAATTTGCCTTTTCTGCGAAATAAATAAATAAAAAAGGAAGAAAAGAAAAAAAAAAGGAAAGAAAAACAAGAAGTTCCGTCTAGACCAGTTGACGGCAAACCTATGACCCGTGGGTCAGACACTGACCCACGCAATATTTTTAACTGACCCACGATTGCTAAGCAACCATTTGTTTGTTTACGCGGGTTTATTTAGATTTTCTAATTTGTGTGGATAATTTATATTCTATTTTTATATTTTCAAGCATTGCATTGACACAAAAGCAATTTAAATGCTGTCTATAACCTTCAGTTTGAGCATTACAGTTTTAAAGTTACGCAAATGACGCCAAATGCGTTTTTAATATTTCAAATAAAGCAAAATTGTTTAAAAATATCAAATAAAGTGTATAATTTTACTCACATTTTGTTTGTTGAAAAAAAAAATCAACAAATCACAGCAAATAACCATATTTAAAGCACTTTCTTCAAATAAAATGCAGTTTTGTATGGTTATGTTCATTATGTTTGCAAAAAGAGACTTCTATAGCACTTGTATCGTCCCCTCTCTGTTTCACCTTGTTTTTTTAATCATTAATTTTTAAATCGTCAAACCACGCCCATTTTTACCAATTAAGTCAATTGAATTTTTAAAATATTTAGTTTGAAAAGTACAGAGTTAAAAATTTTTAAACTTAAGTTTGGTGCAAATGGGCATTAGTGACCCACGAGCTAGTACTAAAAAAATATGAACAAAATTTGACCCACGTCTCAAAAAAGGTTCGCCATCCCTGGTCTAGACTCTAGAGCTATACGAGACTACTTTCCCATACACACCAACATCAAATTCATAATTTAGCTATCTCTCGCTCTTTCTCATTTAGCTTTTGTACTCGATACACCTTTTCAAATACACATTTTTCAACGGTTAATGCATATTCATTTACTCATTCATTCATCCCCTTATTCTTGTATATTTATTAATTCATTCATTTATTTATTCATTCATTCACTCATTTATTCATTCATTGACTCATGCATTTTATCCTTTCATTTATTCAGAAATATCCTTAAAAATCCAGATGAAAAAATTTCATGGGAAAATAGGCTCGTTGTGTTCTGGATGAACTTCATATCTCTACACACTCTCAGAAATAAAACGCTCACTTTTGACGATTCTTCAATCGTCAAGGAAATTTCGTCATTTATAACGGTTTTTTCCTCGCGCGATCACGTAACTTAAAAAAGTTACTACACAAATTTCGCCAATTTGACGAAAGGTTTACTCGGAGCATTTTTCACGAAGCCATTTCGTCAAATACAAGGCCGTAGTCAGAATTTTTTTGGGAGGGGGGTGGGGGGGGGGCTGACTTTGAAACACTTATGTTGAGAAAAGTTTCAGGGAGGAATATATGCTACACTGCGAAAATTTTCGGGATTTCAGGGGGGGGACCCGGGCCCGTGCCCCCCCCCCCCCTCCTCTGGATACGCCTTGGTCAAATACAACGAAAGTTTCGTGAGATTTTAGCATGCGTTTCTGAGAGTGCATGTTCTACGTCATAATATCTTTCTAATAAAGTTTGTTCCAAGTAAATCAGACTCTTAGATCAGGATTTAAGTGGGATTGTAATTTCCCCGTAGGCCGTAGGGGCTGATGTTAAATTTTTTTGAACTGTTCAAAACTAAACCACACAAGTATAAATATTTCCCCCGATTAGTTGGAAACGTAATTCAGCGACCCATGTATTTTTATATACTTTGCTGTGATTTTTGTAACGATATTTTGATTAAAAAAATTAAATATATACAGAGATAAATTTAAAACGGTCGGCGGCCAGACTATGACATTTACCGATTGTTTATTTATCTATTTATTTTTTCATACTCAAGCTTGCCATGTTGTTTGTATAATGCATTGAATCCTCCCCCCCCCCCCCCGCCCTTAAACAGAAAGGTTTGAAACGTGCATTTCAGCGGTCCTTTGTTAGGTATTCATAATAATACAAATTTGCCAACATTCCTAAAAGATATTTCAAGATTGCATTTTGTGTTAAATTTTACAGAAAAATAAAATTTATGTAATTTCTGTTCATCCATTCCTCCCTTTTTTTCTTTTTAATTTTTACTGCGAAATTTCCCCCTTTTTCTCTTTTTTCTGTACTTATATTGAAATTTTGGAGGCGCGTTCCTAAAAATGTATTTATTTTCATTTTAGAACTTCTTTAAAAGCGTAATTAACCATAATTATATAATGTATCTCTTAAAACAGAAGGAAGTGTAACTGCCGCAGGACTTTTATTAAACGAAAGGGAGAGAGAGAGAAAGGTTTTTTAGCATTGAAATTTTTTTTAGCCCTCTCCCCCACCACCGGTGGCTCTGCTCGCTTGAAATTTTCTACAGGTGCATCTGAATACTTCGTGATTCTGTAAGTTGAGTAGGTAGTCAAAGAATCAGGAATCAATTTAAAATTTTGCAATGGCTTCCTATTGGGAGCAGCTCCAGAGCCATCTTTCGGTTTGAATTTGGAACAAACAAATAATAATAATATTAAATGATGATTTTATTTTATTTTACGTTTAAAAATTGAATAAAAAGCATTTATTTTGTTAACTTTAGAACTAAAAATATTCTTAGTGATATGAATCAGTATACTTAAATTTTAAATGCTATTAAAGAAAAAAAAAATGGTGTTTGATAACACGAAATAACACTGTTATAAAATAGCAAAAAATAATTGAAAAATACACGTACATACATATAAATACAGTATATTTCCCAAGCAAGAAGGGGGCAATCGACCGCCCTGACCCCAAAATGACGGCCTGAAGTTATTCATCGTAGCGTGCGCAGAGTTTTTTTTATCGGAGGTACTACGACTTTACCGGGGTCTATTAGGGGCTTAGATTCTCCCCAGAAAATTGGGATCAGAGGTGGACTTATATAAATGTGCCGCCTATAAGCTGAACCAAATCTCTCGCTTCTTATTCATATTTTTTTAAAAACTAAATATAGGCACAGTCGGAACTCGGTTATAACGAAGGGAAGGAACTGATACAATTCACTCGTTAAATCAAATCGTTATTACCGGGTTAGCTATAAATTCAAATCTTATTATTTCATAAAATTGAGCTTAATAAAAATGATAGTTTTAAGAAAAAGAGTTCCTCTTTAATTTTCATCATTTATTGTACAAGGGGGGAAAATGTCGTTATAACTGGTTTTACTATAATTTCAAATCTTATCTCATAAAAATTAATTTAATAAAAAAGAGTTTAAAAAATACTTCTCCTTTCTAATTTTCATCATTTATTGCACAAGGAAAAAAAACTGGTTAAGGTTATTTTGCGAAATATTTGTTTTTCTTTTTTTGTTTTTTGGCAGTAGTCGGTGCTAAAACTGTAGGTGAAGGAAAGATAAGCTTTCTGAAATTTTTTTTTACATATTTTGTGCCGGTAACCATTCTCTTAAATTCGCGAAACTTGTTTTCAAAAAGAAAATGAAGACTTTGTTACGAAAAAAACTCTTGTTACACCCGGGTCATGCTCGTAATAACCGGATTTTATAAAAAACTTTTAACATTGAACCAACCTTTATTTTAATTTCCCTCGTTGAATTCTGGTTCACAATAACCGAGTTCCACTATAATAAAAAGGGGCATATGAAAGCTATGCAAACGTTTATTTTAATCACATAAACATAATGTAAAATCTCATATACTATTACATACAATCATACATATTCCATAAGTTAAAAAAAATCACCATTTCTGTTCGCATTACACTTTTGATCTGAATTAATTCTATTGGAAAATTTGACGGCGTAGGGCGTCGGCTACAGCCTAGTTAGACTATTCAGAAATCCTCCACTGATACTGATTGGCACTATTTCATTTTGAAGAATTAAAAGTAAAAATTTTTAAAATTTATCTCAAGTATGTAATTAGTAAAAAGAAAAATGGCTAATTTCGTATTAGCGTTTATTTCTTAAGCTAATTTGACTGTACAGTAAGGCTGGTGGGGGAGGGGGTAGAATTTTTAATTTTACCCCGCCTAGGAAAACTCCAAGATCCGGTACTGGTCTCTATAAAAATCCTATAGAAGCAACAGCAGGAAAAAAATCCTCTTTTGAATAAGAATATCAGTGCATAATATACTCCCAAAAAGTCGATTTTTTTTTTTGCCAATCGATTTTTATGCTAAGCATCCGTCTTCGCTCCCAGCGCCGGGAGAGCTTAAATACAAATTGGCATTGAAGCACTTTATTAGTTATCTATGCACAAATGCACAGACATACCGACTCAGACCGATTTTGATAGTAGATAAATTTAAAAAATTAGCATTAGGATAAAGGACAATTATCCTTTGAAATCCTTTTTCGTTTCTACTCCATTTGCCTTTTTATAATAAAGTACCCTTCAAAATAAAAAAAAAAACATTTTTTATTAAATCGAAAGAAAACTCGATCGGCTGTCTGCTGCAAAAATAAAATTTAAATCGTTTAAAAAGAAAGAATAACTAAAAGCAGGATGAAAAATTTTTAAATCGTCTGCATCTTAAAATGCTAAAAACATAGCGAATAGATCTAGCAATCATGTGCATGCAAAATGTCAACGATACGAATAAAATAAAAACTAAAAATTGCGCATTAAAAACGGTTATAACTTCTGTTCAATATGAGTTGGAAGCTCGAAACTAATTCCATCTTACGCAGAAAAAAAAAGCACTTTAGTTTGGTATAAATAATTTAAATATGCGAGCATTTTTTTCACCTCCAATTTAAAGAAAGAGTGATAGCGTTCTTAGTTAATATCTTCGTTAATTAAAGCTCTACGGGAATGAGACTGGGCCGGCCCTGCGCAAGCATAAGCGGCGCCATGAAACACCATAATATTTACCACTCCATTAACCATTATATGTATTTTATAAAGTGTAGGGACTAAAAATATTGTTACTAAATAAGTACGCATGTATTTAAATAATAGTAAATAACCATAAGACAGATTTATTATTCATTGGAAGCGTTATACTACGACTACGTAATAAATTAATTAGGTGTTAATAGTGCCCGCTCTAGGGTATTGCCCCGCGCTGCATCTCCGCCGGCCCTGAGACCGGGAGAAACGTCTTCCCCAGAAAATTCCGAATCCGATAATACACATGAGGATGAGGTCATCGTACTTCCGGCGTTCTCGAAGAGATGAGGTGGCAGACAGTGACACACACACAGTACCGGATCTTGGAGTTTTCCGTGCAGGGCCGGATCTGGGGTAGAGCGAGTGGAGCGGCCGCTCTAGGCGCCAGATGGCAAGGGGCGCCAAAAAGCCAAATGCGAAAAACAATTTCCAGCACAAAAAAAAAAAAAAAAAAATTGATGGTGCCTTTAGAGAGGCGCTGGAACAGTGTTGCCAGATCAGATAAATCAATGCCTTTTTTAAAGCTAAATCTGACTATTTGGAGCTGCTAGTCCGTAATTAAATTACTTCCGTTTTTACATGATGATTCATATAAATCAATACCAGGACTTTCCAATTGGCAAACAGAAATGACTCCTCAGTCTGCTTTACCATTAAAAGTTTCAGAAGATATATCGAAATGGCCAAATAGGGTAGTTGATGAAATAGTACTGCAATGGTCTAATAATCATAATAATGGCAAACTGGGCAATGAAGAAGACTATACGCGCAATGAAAAAGGTCGCCATTTTCCAAACAAACATTTCCAACGAATTATGCCAAATGGAGAAAAATATATCGGGAAATGGCTTGTTTATTCAAAATCTTCCTCAAAAGCGTTTTGCTTATATTGTTATTTATTTCACAGAAATTCAATATCAACTTTAGCAAATGACGGTTACGATAATTGAGCCTATATTGCACTAGCCTTGCGAAACCAGGAGACTGCTAAGGACCATCATTCAGCAACATGTATGTGGTTGGAAGCTACGAAAAGATTAGGAACGCAAACTGGAGTGGATCAACATTTAATCAAACAAATAGATGCAGAAAAACAGAAATGGAGAGCAATACTTGAGAGAATGAATATTTTGACACATGATTCACACAGCGATATTTCTGGAGCAGATCTGGCTCAAAAAATACTAAAGCCTGAAGCAATTCTTAGACACATACCAAGGACAACCGAAAGATGTTCATAATGTCTTGAACAAAAATAATTGGTGCGATTTGTTTCCAAACACTTAGACTGCCCTTCGGATACTACAAACTATTCCAGTAAGTGTCGCAAAAGGTGAACGAAGTTTTAGTAAACTTACACTGATAAAACCTACCTAAGATCGACCCTAGCTCAGGAAAATACTTGTCAATACTGGCAATTTTTTCAATTGAAAATAATATTGCTCAATCCATACTAAGGTTCGACCGATGCATCGGCGCCGTTTGTTCAACAAAGTTGCCATCAGCCATCGGCATCGGCTTCCGATGTTAACTTTAGAGAAACATCGGCCCATCGGCCTTGAAAAACATCTAAAAGCCGATGCAAGGCAGGGACAACTTTCCAGAAAACATCCTGTCTTTAACTTTCTTTTTTCTTCATAGCTAGATTTCTATTTCCATACAATAACAGGCCGCACATCAGTTTAAGAAAAGCACAAAAATAATGTCATTCTACAAAGTATTTGATAAAAAATTCGGAAAAATAGTTTAAGCAATCGCTGACCGAAAACCTTCATTATTAAAATTATTTCTCTTGGAACAGAATGCATGCGAAATAGAATATGTTAAAGTAAAAGTAATAGAGGCGTCTTATGAATGCTATTTATTTTTCGCACTAGGTTATAAATAGTTGCCTCATTTTCGTCCATTTTTCGTTTAATAATGACTTAGTGCATTAGATGTCATTGTGCAATAATATTATACTACCATCTGCTTTTAGTTTGCCATGTTTCTTGTTAACTCAATCAAAGTACGATAATAATTTAAATTTTTACCAGCGTAAACTTTTTTCTTAGCGTTTTTTTTTTTTTTGGCTTCTTCGATCCCACGTGTTACAGTTTTTTTTGAAATTGTGCAGCAATCTCGTTGCATCTGCTTTTAGTGTGCGGTTATTCTCATTATTTCATTTTTAGTTTACAACATAGAAAAGATTGGTCAAAAATAAGGGAAAAAGTTCCAGTATAAATGTTTATAGATCGAAATTTTATCCTTCATAGTTCGACTTGCAATTTTTAAAAATTGAATTTTCAAAATGCAACTTCGCACAACAGGATTTAATAACATCTTAATAAAAATGCTAAAATTTCTTTATTTTCAAAGATTGATCAATGCATTTTTTTTTTTCAAAATACATGTTAACTTTTTTTATACGATAATTATTTTAATTTTTCCCCGTTTATACTTCGTTTTTCAGCGCATTTTTTCAGCTTATCTGGTGCCACGTGTTAGACAGTTGACAGTTTTTCTGCTATTATACAACAATCCAATCTCGTAGCATCTGTTTAGAATTTTGCTTGTTATTTTATTGTTAGTTTACAACGTAGAACATATTGATAAAAAAGATGAATCAATTTTTCACTATAAATGTTTATTGATCGAAATTTTATGTGTCCAAGTTCGAATTGCTATGTTCAAAAATTTAATTCTTCAAAAACGAGTTCGCGCGACAGGGTGGAATACCTTAATAAAAATGCTACAATTTCATTATTTTTAAAAATTGACAACGTATATATAAATAGATATATATTTTTTAAAAATACATCTTAATTTTTATAAACGATCAAGTGTTTTTCAGAAGATTATTTGTCAACAGAAAACTTCTGGTGCTCAAAATATTGGTTTATTGCGGTGAATTTACTTTGGGCTCATGAAAATATAAAGAACATGTCAAGTATTTCAGTGTAATTTTCAACTCACAAGAAAAAAAAAAAGCGAATAAGGTTAGTTCCTAAGACCCAACATTCATTTGTAATGACAAAAAAAATCTCACTTCTATGTTTTTAAAGCAATATTCAGTATTTCTTGGTTATGAACGGGGGCACTACTGGGAGCGAAATTTTGTAATATTTTATTTTTATTTTAGAAAAAGAGCTATTTTTAGTTAAAATGACTTTTATAATGAAAAATAAACGTATAATCGTTCCCGTTTTTCTTTTAAAAACGGGGGGGGGGGGGGGAATTATGAAAAAATATCTGAGCGGAGGGGGTTGACAATTTCGTTAAAGATGCAAACCCACATTATTTGTTAGTCTATATTATAACATCTGCATTCCTCTCCATGAAAAAAATAAGAAAATAAAGGCAGCTGCACTTGGCATTTGCTGTGCAGGTGTTATAAAGAGAAAATGTTGAAGGAAAGGGAATTAGACCGGATCCAATCCAATAGTTGTTAAGTTTTTTTTTTTTTTTTGCAAAGACAACACAAAAGAATTAAAAATCCTCCGATATAGCATTTTTAAATTTTGTTTTAACCTCCAAATAGTTTAATCACTTTATTAGTATAGTGAGTTATTCTTTTAGTTTTAATTTTTATCTAAACTTCCCCCAAACAGTTTTACGGTGCTTGAATAATGCATTTATGTTTTTATAAACATAAAAATAAATAAATGATTTAAATGACATTTTTGACAAGCATCCTACACCTTTTAATGGTTTAAAGCGACTTTTTTCCATCGGCATCGACCATCGGCCGATGGAAGAGGAGAATAATCGGCCAAAAAATGCCATCGGTCGAGCTCTAATCCATACCTACAGATAATTTAATTGAAAAATTTGCCAGTGCAAAAGCAAGAAAGGTAATCTTTGTATGGATTAATGTAAATCTAGATCGACATAAGGAATGTTTTCTTTTAATTAGTTATTACCATACCTACATTTTAACGTAACAGATTTATTTAGTGACTGATTGAAATTCACACCAAATACTAACTTAATTATATAGCAGTAAAATCTTTCTTAATATTAAAGTGTCAATAAGTGTTGATATTTGCAATAAAAGTTGATTTTTGAAAATTCGTTAATTATTATTTATTTAACGTAAAACCATCCTAGAATTTACGTGAAGTGAAAGCGTCGACCAAAGGGCGCCGAAAGACAATCTCGCTCTACCCTGCTGCTGATCAAGGGCTAGAGCCGGCGCTGTTTCCGTGGCATGACAAAACTTCAAAATGCCGCCCCCTCCATCCCAATTATTGTTCATATTTCATAAACTTTTATGTGCTGGCCATTTTCTTGAGGATATTTCACTTTGGGGGCCACTCAGGCCCGTAGCCAGAGGGGGGCCAGGTCGGGCAATGCCCGACCTGGAAAATGTTTTGCCCGTCCTAGAGTGATTAATTGGACCCTAATAATCTATGGTATTTCTGTTTTTAACTTTTTGATTTGTTTAAATCCAAAGTAATATCTAAAACATCCTGTTCCCATGCACCTTTAACTCTTAATTCAAATTTTAGAAAAAATAAAAAACATGAAATTTTTCCTTTATTCAGCTCATTTTTTTTCGTGTTTAAAATCTAAACCAGGCACTAATGAAATGATCATGGGCAGTCCAGCTTTTATGGTAACATACCGATACATGTTTTACGCTTTATTATCTTACTTTGAATGATCGTTCACACTAAAGTTATCTTTAAAAAATGTTCATTTTTTTATGTTATTTCATATATTTTATTAATTTACAAAAGGCATTCTTAGAATAAGCTTTAAAAATTCAATTCTACTTTTTGTAAGTTTTAATCAAGTATTTCTTTTAAGATCAAATAATTTCAGTGTTGAATTAAATTAATATAAGTTTCATTAATTAATTGTTTAATTAATCAATTAATAAATAAAATAATTGCATTAATTAATAAATACATTATTAATTTAAATTTTAAGTAAACGCCCAAAATGGAGCATAAATCCTCTAACATGTCAGAAAAAAATTGAAAAACTAGTCTGCCCCTCTTGTCCAAAAGTTTGCCCACCCTGGAGTCAGAGTCTGGCTACAGGCCCGGGGCCACTGTTAAGCCCATAAAACTTTCGTTAATGTGTCCCACGGCTTGGCCATTTCAGCTCAACACATTTGAGCATGGTATTTATATTTCACTATCACAAGCTCCTCCCCCCCCCTGCCCTTTCTCAACCGGATGTTTCGAAAATTTGTAAAAGAAAAACTATTGTATTGTTTGAGCATAGAAAGGGGAAAAACGAAAAAACCTTGACTTTTTTTAATTTTGACATTTCAAAATCCCCCCCCCCTAAAACTGCCTTTCCAGGAGCCCTTGCCTGCCACAGGAGCCGGCCGACTAATCAACAACGCAACATATTCAGTATACCTCAATTTTACAGTTCATACAAATAAATAATTCTGTTAATCGGTTTTAATCGTTAGTTAAGTAGTCGATCAATGATCAAATCAGAGCGCCGAACTAGGATTTTAATTCTCCTCTTTCCGAAAGTTAAATTTTCTTAATAAATAGTTTTCTCTTTTTTAAAAATTTTCTTTTTTTCTGTGCACCCAGTTGGATTTGACACCCCCAGAAGTGCCACCCCCCCCCTAGATCCGGCACTGAACACACACACAGACACGGACAGATTTTAATAGTACAGATGAAAAATAAAAAAAACATTAAAACACATAATATAAGACGTATTTAATCTGCTGATTCGTGATATCTAACTTCTTGTTACCTCCTGCTCCCCTCTTGTTTGACACATTTTCACGAACCCCGCTCCCTCCTCATGACATCATTTGTGAAAGGCCCCAAAGGAATCAGAGGCCGGGCGAAACGAGTTTTCTCCTAGTAGGGTTGCTCAGTCCCGAAGAGTCGCCAATTTCATTCAAAGCCGCCAACCTTTAGCAAAACGATCGCTAAAATCATCAGGATTCGCCGGAGAGATTCCAACTTAGTATTTATAATTCAAACATTCGTTTTTGCACGCTGAAAAATATTTATGTTTAGTTGACATTTTATACATCAGGTGTTCTCTCCTAATTTTTTATACGTGAGGCGTGAGTAGTATATAATTACGTGCAACGTAACATGCATTTTTCAAACACAATTGCACTTTTTGTCCGCATTGTCAATTTTAAGTGTCATAATATTTCTCGTTCTTTACGATTATCATTTAAACGCAATCAAACACATATTCGACCAACTCTTTCAAAGGTTCTTTTTGCATCAGCTATTTCTGTCGGTTTTCCTTTGTATATTTTTAACAAAAATAAAATCAAGTGTGAAACGATTGATGTGAATTATGAAGCAAAAGAAATTCATCCATCAAAGGCGTACGACAATGCAATATTGAAATGCCGTGATCTTCTTCAGCGTATTAAGGTAATTCATTCGTTTGTTATTGAAAACTTGTTCTGATGCTGTTTAAAAATCATTGTTGTGTTTTTAAGGCTTGTTGTCACATTGCTTATTAGCAAATTTGGTTTGTCTTCAGATCTATAATGCACACTTTGCGTGTCTTAAACTGTAGCAAAATTAAATTATTTTGCTCATTAAAATGCGACTTAGGGGTGGATCCAGGAAATTTCTGGAGGGGCACCAGGAAGTAAAAAGTGGTTCTCCCTCGTAAATATTTTATAATAAAGCTCGCATCAGAGTTTTGATGCTCTCTAGCAGCCCTTAAAACCAATTAATCTACATTAAGGTGCAGAAAATAAGTAAATATTATTTAATGGAATAAGTAAAAATTTCTTTATTTGTTTTACAGAGGCATGTATCCCCTGCGCCCCCCACCTAAAGTCCGCCACTGATGCAACTAGAACAACTTATAAATTGATCATAACCATCGGGCCCGCTAGCCAAAGTGATGCCCAGGCCCTGGTAAAATTCGGCTACCCCTCAGAAAAACCCTTTATATTTAAAAACATTTTGCTTTGAATTTTTAAAAGTAAGTTGTCCTGCCACACCTTTCTCCTATTAAAATTCTTATGATGTGAGATGTGCTTTTAAAAAATAAATTGAAAAAACAGAAATTTCCTCTATTTTGGTGCCCCTAAAATTATGGTGCCCAGAACCAGCCTCGCGGGATCAGGCCCTGCATACCTAGGGCATGATTGAGAATAAGTGAGCTCCTGGGACATTTCCACTTTCATCTCGGATGTTAATATTGCAACTACTTTACATTCAATGCTTTTGTATTTTTTGAATCCAAATGTATAATTTGAAAGAACAAGGCAATGAATTATTACTAATTGCAGAGGTAGACATAGGAATACTTTTTGGAGGGTTGACCAGGGAGTATCCAGTGGTTCTCTTTCTTTTTTTTTTACATGTTTTTATGAACTCTTTTATAATAGAGTTATCATAAGACTTTTTAAGCATTTTATTTTCTCATAAAACCAATTTGTCTACTTTAAAGTACAGAAAAATACATAAATTTTTTTTAATAGCATAATTACAAATTTCTTTTATTCCTTTGGACTGGGCCATGTGCCTCCTTAGTTCCCCCTAAAATCTGCAACTGACTAATTGCATCGTAAAAACAAAGCATTCATACCTTATAACTAATCATTTGAACTTGCCTGAAATGCAGAGGTTAATTTAATTTGCATAGGAGCCATGGTAACTGAGCTTTTCTTTATCAGTGAATTTCTACATATTAAATAGCATTTAGGACTTTATACATGTGTAGGGGAGAGTGTTGTACCTTGGGACACTTTTCACATTTTAATTTTTAACTTCAAAAATTAAAATTAGATTTAAAGTCTGAAGACACTATTTAAATGCACCAACATTCTCCTCTATAATATATTTTTTCAAATTCAAACAGTTTAAAAATAAAAAAATGCCAGCCATTTTAAGTAGTAACTGAAAACTGTCCCAAGGTACAACACCCTGTTGTACCTTGGGACATACTTTGTGATTCATGCAACAGTCATATACATAACCAATTTTATACGAAAAATCAAAAACTTAATTTTTTTTAAAGCACTAAATTAAGAAGATACATTACTATAATGTGTAATTTACACAAATAATAAATTTGAAAGTTCAAAACCTAATTTGTAAATGCAGCATTTACAAATTAGATGCAAATTTCTGCATTTGATTAGAATATCTCTCTTTATACTAAAATATATCCAAATTATTAAGAACCATGTGTATGTTGTACCTTGAGACATGTCCCAAGGTTCAACACGGTTTACTGTCCCAAGGTACAATCATCACATGGTTTAAATAAAATGAAAATGGTGGTCAATCAAAATGCAGTATCATCACTTTCTCATAACCAAAACATTTAAAAATATTTTGTTCAATATCCAATTAAAATTCAGTAGAATAGTTTTACAAATGCTATTTCAGTAAATGAAATTAGAATGAGAAAGATATTTAGTTTTGAGTGATGAAATTTTCTTTCTCTCACCAAGTTATCAATTCTGTGCTTCTAATGCTGCCTTTTACTGTGATGCTATCTTCTGGTTAAGGTCACAATTAGAAATTAAAAAAATGTTAATGTTGCCAATAGGTTTTTAAAAATTTCCAATGTCCCAAGGTACAACACTCTCCCCTACAGAAGAAAATCGGCCTCCTTCGCTTTTTTTTGTCAGAAATTCATCCAGTCACAGAGAGAGGCTCTCCTCTAAGCTTTATGTGTGTGGAAAGAATCACAAATATTTGGAAGGAGAAAACAGTTGTAATACTATTTCATTACAAATGAATTCCTTGAAAACAACGGACATGTCAATCAAATTTTAAAAATTAATGTATGATTACTAGTAGTAGTACATCATTTTCTTCAGAAATAAGTGAACATGAGAAAAAAAAGAACATTAAAAAAACAATTTTTTTAGTTTGACATAATTTAACTTTCAAGAACAGCTTGAAGTTACTCTTTTATCTCTTGTGTTCATTGATCTGAATAACTTAATTTTAATTCAACATATAAATAGTTATTTCATAAAAGTTTAATAACTTACATTAACTTAATAAATATGTTCTATTGAACTTTTCTTTTTATTTAATAAATTAGAAAAAAAATTACCAGAAAAATAATATATCAATCTAAATTGAGCATGTCCTTTTATTAATGTAAAAGTGCATATCAACTACTTCTCTCAGAACACAATGAGTATGGGTCAACAACTTTTTTCGACAATGCCTGCTACAAGCCTTAATAATTTGACAGAATCAAAAGTTTTCAAAAATCTAATTTTTGTAGTTTTTCCATGGTGTGGAAGTACAGTCATAGTTAAGGTCATATTTACTTCACTTTTAGAATACTCTATTAATATATATAATATATTATTAAGTGCATGTCATTTGTATACAGTATGTTCTTGATATCTTCGGCATCAACATCTCGAAAACCTCGATATGTGGAAATGTTATTTTCCCCTTTGGGTATTATATATTTAGCTAATGTTAATAAGGGGGTGTTTTGGGGAGAAAACCCCCCTGGAATGGTGAAGATTGTCTAGAATTTACCCAATTTTTCTTGTAAAACCATGAAACTTGCTCATGGTTTTACAAGATGACCGCTCTCCCAAATCTGGGTCTAACTACGCTACTGGGTCGCTGAATTACGTTTCAAACTAATGAGGGAAAATATGAGAGGGAAGGATTGAAAATAGTATAATGAAAAAGTCCCACCAACAGTTTGTTTGAAGGTAAAAAAAACAAAAGTAAAACTTCAAAAAGAAGATTTAGGATTTCTGGTCTGTATGGTATAAGTAGAGATTTTGTTTGATACTAATGAAAAAAAAAAGAAGATACTGCATGTCAGAACCTAATTAATCTCTGCAAAAAGTTAATCACATATGGCAGACCCGGCGCAAGTATAAGCGGCGACATGAGGCACCAAAATATTTTCCGCCTCATTATATGTATTTTGTGAAAGTGTAGATTGTAAAAATATTGTCACTAAATATGTACGCATATATTTAAATAATAGTGAATAACTATAGGAAAGATTTATATTCATTAGAAGCATTGTACTACGTAATAAATTAATTTGGTGTGAATAGCTGCCGCCCTTAAGAGTGTTGTACCGTGAGGCAAGCGCTTCACTGCCTTTGCCTCTTGTCGACCCTGACAGATTGGTCACCACTACAACATACATATTTTAAAACCTTTTAGGGTCATTACACATTATTTGGCTGCACAACTTGGAAATTAAAATCTTGTTTAAAAGTGAAACTTTTAACTGAACTTTTTAAATGTTTGAAACTGAGCAATTTTTTGTTTTCTCTTCATCCAGTGTACACGCTTCCTACAACAGTAAATGATTATTTATTACCAATTCATTTTTAAGCTATATAAAATAAATAAAACTGTATTACACACGGGACACATTTTTTTTCGCTTCAAGGTTTTGTAAAAAGTAATTTTTTCATTTTTTTTTGTCCTTTTCCTTCATATAAGACAGCACTATTTTGTATTATTTTAGTTAACTAGCATGAATTTGTTGATAGCAAACTTAAAATTTTGAAGTTTTTTCGAGTAATGCTCAGTGATGTAGTCCTGGAAAAAAAGGTGGGGGACGCTTACATATACCAACATCAAAAAGTGGGGGTACACGTTAAAGGTCAAAACAAATGGGGACGCTTGTGTTAAAATAGAAAGGTAGGGGAACGCCGTCCCCCCTCGACTACACCACTGGTAATGCTTTGATTTTCAGTAGCAACACTATTGCTTAATTTTTATCGTATTATTGCCAATTATCATATTAAATACTTTGTTCAGTGTATTTTTGCATAAAGGCTAGTGTTATATTTTTAAATTAGGTTAGAGAAATGGTTTAATGATTTAGTCCCCTTGCTACAAATAGGATCACTTGTGGTCTTCCACCCCCCCCCCCCCCCCAATAAAGAGGTATTTTGAGTGAGCTTCAGAACTAACTCATTAAATCCAATCCATAACAGAGGATACATTTTCTTGTCACCCAAAGAAGTAAAGACACTAGAAAAATTCTAGATTTGATACTCTGGGTTAGATAAATATTGGTTTTATTACAAAATTGGGCAACCTATCATGTTTTTGATACTACATTTAGACCAGTCATTTTGCCGCTTCAGAGTTTTCATTTTGCTTAATTTGTTACTAATTACATTGCAACTTTAAATTGCATTGGCTTTTCCTAATACACGGTAAGTAGGATAAGTTAATGCAGGGGTCTCAAACCCTATGCCCGTGGGCACAATGGCGCCCGTCGATTAGTCTAGGTGTGCCCGCTGCTTGTATCCAACGATAAAATATTTCAGTTTTCCATTTCAAACTAGAGATCATTTAGAATCTAGATTATTTGAATAAGGGGCCATATAACTATGAATATTTGCCACTTACAACATATGCAAGTTTGATAAATATGCCTCTCCAGATACTGTCTGTGATAACCACTGATGGGCATCAGCAATGGTTTAAACATAAATGCTTTTATTGCTCTCTGTATAAAAGAGGGGTCATTTCCAGATTTTATGTCATATCACTGCATTATCCATCAGGAAGGTTTTGTGAGGTAAAGTACTATCATTTGGATATGTAATGAAAATTATTCCCAAAATAGTCAACTTAATTCAACCAGCTCCTTTGCAACAACGACTTTTCAAGGTCCTTTTACAAAATCCTGTAGATGCTGACCTCATTTTACATACTGAAGTATGCTGGCTCAGTAAGGGCAAAGTACTTGATAGATTTATACACTTAATTGAATAAATATAAAATTATCTTGCAGCCAAAAATCAAATATTTTTAGAACTAACAGATCCTCTTTGGCCAGTAGAGATTTGTCTTTCGTAACAGACATAATGGAAAAACTAAATAATTTAAACTTGGAGCTGCAGTTAAAGGACACACATATAGCAAGAATGATAGGGACTCTAAAACTCATTCAGAGATAATATAGTTTTGTTTATATCACATCTGAAAATAAAGTCTCTTGTGCGTTTTCCAAACATGAAATAGATGATTGGTGACCGTGAAATTGACTTATCAACATTTGTCATCAACCTCCAATTGCTTTAAGATCAATTTGAAAAGCGCTTTCAACAATTTAATATCATCGAGCCCGTGGTCCCTTTTTTTGTAAATCCTGTTACCAACCAAATAAACATAATCGAAATAGCCAACATATATTTCAGAATTTCTTCAAGTAAGGCGAGAAGAAGTGGAGATAGAAATTTTGGAGCTTTAGAATGACATTGTCCTCTATTATATCAGATGATAAATTCTGGAGTTTAGTTGACAGAAATAAATTTCCATCCTTAAAAAGAGCAGCATATAAAATAAAGTCACTTTTGGTTCCACATACTTGTGTGAGTCATTGTTTTCAACAATGAATATCATATAATCAAAATATAGATCCCGACTTACAGACGAACACCTTGACGATTACCTGCGAGTAGAAAATTCATACTCTCCCAATTATGAAGCTCTGGCCAGTGAAATTCAATGTCAAAGATCATGTTGACTGTATTTTATATATTTTAAAAGTAGTTTTTATACTTGGTATGTTTTGCTAGCAATATAGTAATTGTTTATTTCACACAAGAATATTAATACTAATTATATTCATATGTAAATTAATGTTTAAAATTAAATTTTTGTGCATTATATGTAGTGCAGGGATGCACAAACTTTTTTGGATGAAGGGCCAAAAAATTAGAAAGTATCGTATGGGGGCCAAAGTAACGTAATGTTTTATTCATAAAAATACAGGGTGTATTTCAGTTTTTATTTAGAGGTAATATGTACAAATTACATGTATTAATAATGTACTCAGGAACAGATTATTAAAAAAAAGTTATAAAAAATTAATGTAAATGAATTCAAACAAAATGAGGTATAAGATTTCTAAACAATTAATTGCACAACATGTATATATATCAATGAAGTGATTGGTCAAATGGGAAAAAAGAGGAACACTAAAGCTTTTTATAAAAATGCGTGCAAATTATGAAAATGAAACAAATGGAAAATAAAAAAGTTATTTTAAACTTAGAAAAACACAGCATTATTCTCTAAATTATAACTTTATAATTTAGATAATTTTTCTTTGACATTTTATAATGTAAAATTTAAAATATATATTAAGAGTTAAAATGAGATATTAATTAAGAGTGCGAATATAAATACAGAAGAAATAAACACACATATATTAAATAGCAAAATCCAGATGTTGTGAGTCTGTACATCACGTTAATGCGATTCAGAATTACTACTAGTCAATTTGGCTTGTAGAATTGTTTTTTTCACTAATCACTTACAAAATCTTATTAGTTTAATTGGCATAGTAATATTAAATTTATACATTGCGACATGGACAATAAAAAAAGTTAAACTGATTCCTTTATCAAAAATTAACATATCATTATTTTGTGCCATGTCATATAATTAAATTTAAATCCTTTAATCACTAGTTTTCCTGCAGATTAGAAATTTATCTTTGAATTAATGTAAAAAAATCGTTATTTATTTATTCATTTCCTAAATACATTTCAACGGTAAATTTTTTAAATTTTGATAATAAATTACTTTATAAAGTAAAATAATTATTCATATTGATATTATTGATTCTGAAAATTAATGTTTAATTAATAAATTTTCATTCATTCATAAAAAAAGAACGATGAAAATCGATTGAAATTTCTATTAATTCGAATGCAAATACGAAAAGAAACTTTACTGTAAAGATGGCTTCTTTGCATACATCGCAACTCTTTGAAAAGCCAATATTTAGTTTGCTTTTCAAAGCCACAAAAAGAAAAAAATTGTAGCAAATACCAATAAAAAAGCGAAATAAATCACATTCATATGTATATATAAATAGAAATCTTAAAACTGACTTTTCTGGTAAGAAAAAATTTTTAAAGTACGAAATTTAAATTCAGAGAAGAAAAGTTTGCATGAAAATTACTACTCACATTAATGAGATGGGTGGGATTGAATTGTTAAAATTATTGATTACATGTTAGGCTCAAAACTAGTTGTAGCAATCTGTAGAATAGACAAAAGGTTTTCATCACTAATTCTATGTTTTGATGTGGGGGGGGGGGGGAGGAACTCACTCAGACTCAAAAACATTGAAAAGTGTTATGAGCGTGAAGCTAAACGAGGCACAACAAAAACCGTTGACTTACTCCCCCCCCCCCTTTAGACAAAGGTATTTTTTTATTAGATTTTTTTTATAAGGCTGTAATAAAAAATAATTATAATTAACTGATATGATTACTAAAACTTAAAATATTTTTCGAAAAATTCCTTATTTTCGGCCGGATTTTCAAGTGGGCGTGGCAGAATGACGTTCGTGCAAGTTCTTTACTGTAGAAGCTGAAGCTTAATAAAGATAAAAATAATGGAAAGCTTAAAGTAACTGATGTCTAAGAGGCAGAATCGGACAGTAACTGACAACTAGGAAGTGTTTCAGAAGTCGATGCATTGGGATTTCGAAATGCATAAAAAATCGGGACCGATCCTTGAAATCGCAAAAAACCGGACAAAATACGTAAATTTTACTCGAAATTTGTAAAAGTTGGCCGGCACGTAGTTGACAGGTTACTTTCAAAATTTTTCATAGAAAGAAAAGGAAAAAGCCTTCCAAAAGTAACGATTTTCGCCGGAACGAAATTCGTAATTTCCAAAATGACCAAAAATACGGAATTTTGTCAAAATACGGAAAAATCACATGTCTGAATATGTCTTCCAGTCCATGTGGAAAAGACACTGCATCATTGCTTTTACTATCTAATAATCATAACTAAAACTAACTTTTCATTACATTTTCTGCAAATTATTTTTCAATGGATTCATACATGGGTTTATTACTACAAAGTAGAAGTATTTTGAGCCTAGGAGAGTAAAATACCGAACAACCGCTTCTTCCTCTTCTTGAATTTCCCTTAGGTGAAATTACTGAATATCCTCCTCCCCCCATCTAGATTGCTATTGAAATTATAAACAAGGAACAGATGCAACACAATTAACAAAATTTGCAAAGGGAAAAACGAACTCTTTAACAAAAATCGCGATAGAAAAATCGGATAATAGTTCAAAAATGAGCAACTGCGATCCCAAATATGTTTTCAAGATTATACTCTCATTCTTTTAAAAATGTTTATTCCCAATTCGTGCACAATTAAAAAAAAAAAAAAAGCATCTCATTTTCAAAATAGCGCAAGATAGGCGAATAAGATATTTTTATTTTACAAGTACAAAATATTTGATCTGAAATAAATGAGCTACAAAAAATAATTTTAAAAAATAAAGCAAGGTGTAAAGGTTTCTTTGCATCAAAATCAAAGGATTAATTATTCATATGACATTCAACAAAGAGAACAAAGTCCAAGATGGCGAAAAATGAATCACCGGAAGTTTTTTTTCCCATGTGGTTTACATCTTGCTTTAGTTTCAAAAAAGACGATTTGTGATTGTTTATTCTCTTGAGGGCGCATCCGCGTTGCGTATATATCGCTTTTACTTTTACTTTTTTCTTTTGCTCATCGGCACTCCTATTAGAAGACGGTGAGAAGCTCCGCTAGCGGTAGCTCTTGAATACACGTGCGTGCTTGCTCGACGTTCGCAGTTCGTTGCATCAATGCGTTCAATGCTTTATTTTTTTCGGATGCGGAGACGATCTTTTAACTACGATTTTTTGTAAGCTTTTTTTTTTTGCAATTATTTTTTCTTTCGTATTTTTTTTTAATTTTATTAGATATATTCTTTTTTATCAACTATATTAGCGGGCGAATTCAAAAGGTTCGGCGGGCCATAGTTTGTGCATCCCTGATGTAGTGTATAATTAAACTATGTCCACACCAACTGTAAATTTATCTTTAAAAAAATGCTGCCCTCCATTCGACCAATATTCTGGTATGTGCTCTTAGGTACAAAAAGGTTGGGGATCCCTGAGTTAATGTGACTGAAAGTTTTATTATAATTAGTAGCAACTTGGTGTAAAATGAAAGTATAGAAATGGTTGAAAATGGCCTGGTAAAAAAATGGTAAATCCTGGTTAGATAGTTTTATTTAGGAATTTTTCAATTTTTAAAAGAAAAATAATCATTAAAAAGTTGTAAATTCATTATTTAACTAACATATTATATTTATTTATTCATTTACACTCATTATCAATTAAAAAAATAATTTTCATTAACATGCTTATTAATTAATTATTCTTTTTTTTTTGCTTGTAATACTTTATTCTGAGTTGAAAATAGCAAAAATATAAATTTTTATTCATCATTTTTAACAGTTTTTGGGTTATTTAATCAGATGTTCTGTATGTAATACCAGTAATTTGCTCATCATTAATTAATGAGAAAAATTGAAATTTTAGTTTTGACAAACATTAGAAGAATGAATATTTCTGCCTTAAATTACAAAGTTTAATTTGAAAACGTTTCATAAAGTCAGAGAGAAATCCTTAAATGTAATTAGGTATCAAAAAAATTATTTTTTGTAATGTCTCATACATAACATAATTTTAATATTTTTAAAATAGAAAACTATTGGGGAAAAAATTTATACTATTGTTGCTCTAGATGTACAAAATGTACTAAACAATTTTGAAAACTTTTCATTAATATTCTCCTAATAAAACATGTTAAATACTTTACAATTTTGCTGTGAACTGTCTCATATGGCATACATAACACATAAACACTGTGGAATGACCTTATAGTAATTTTTGAAAATTGTGATATCATAATCACAAAAACAATTATTGGTTCTATTTTGAGTGCTGCATGATATTTTGCTTAATATGGAACCCTCTTCACCCTTCAATAGAAGGTCCAGGCGCTTGTCTGAAACGCACTGGCAAAGATCAGCGATAATTTATATGTTATTTTAAAAGTGATTTGGAGGCAGATAATGCCTTAGTATTGAGTTTATGAATGATAATTTTTTGTGCCTCTTTGCAGCCTGAATTTGAGAACATTATGTCCTGTTGCAGGGTTCACACTGGGGAAAAATACAAGGTGGGATTTTCCTCCTTGACCAAAATTTTAAGTGGGATTTTTAAAGTTTAAGCCCAAAAAAAATATTTTTGAGTGGGATTTCAAAAAATATTGCGGGAATCGCGCGGCCTAGCGCGAACCCTGTGTTGTCATTACTATCCCTTTACAATTAGAATAGGTACAACGGCAAATTTCATGCCCACCCTTCAAGCTCAAGTCAAACTTCTTTCCCTAGAGCAAAAGCAGAATTGGCCTTGTAGAATTTCTACTAAAAAAGTCCTGGGGTAATTGATATTAACTCTGAGAGTTATAGTAAAATGTGTGCAGATTAATGTACCAATGCTTTTTCGATTACTCTCCACCATTTCTGCACCACAAAGACGATAAGCACTCTTCGATTGCAAAATGGCTGTTCATTAATCAAGTACTTTGTATTGCTAAATTTCTATGTTAAAGTTGTCTTTATAGCATAAATACATTATAATTGAAACCATTTTAGGATGAGAGAGGAATTCCTGGTATTGTAGTTGGTGTCAGCATTGATGGGAAAGATGTTTGGTCCGAAGGTTTGTATTATATTCCTCGACCTATTTCATAGTGAAAAATATAATTTGAAATGAAGCTTTAAATTTAAATTTTACTTACCCCCTGCCTTTTTTCTCTTTTTCCAAAGAATAACTTATTTTCTGTTGTACATAATTATGTCACCTGTCTTAACATTATTCACATATTTAATTTCTTGATAATTCCTAATTTCAAAAGCTATACTTTTGCAGTTATCAGTGATTTCTTTCCTTTTTCTTCTTCTCTTTTGTTATTTTGAGGTGTGTAGTGTTGGTATTCTTGCAGCATATTTTAAGTGATGATCTTGTCTTTGAGAGTAATTTTGAGTTAATGATGCTACTATCATTAATGTTAAATCAAATGCTTATTATGTGTCTTATATGGTGACATGTGTCTGAGACATATCGGCTGTAGTGCCTCAGAAGAAGAAGTGTATGAGACATGTCCTATATGGTGATGACAGCTTATTTCATGCAATCTCTATACTATATAGCTAGTGATGACAGATTATTTGATCAAATGATGATATTTTGAATTTTAAGTTGTGTGTGTGGGGAAGGGGAGGGTGAGAATCTAGTTTAGATATTACAATAATAATTGCAAAATTATCTTCTTCCAAGGTCATTTATTTCTGGTTGTTGAGAGTAATGTATTTAGGTGCAAAATTAGTAAGTTTACACTGCTCCCATTTCTTTGTGAGCAAAAAAGTTTACCTTTTGTGCCGCAAATGAATTTTAAAAAAAGTAAGTAGGCACAAAAATTGCAGTACAAGATGCAGACATGTGTTTCGAAATTACAGGGAATTCCTTTTTTAATGTAAGAAAGATATGAGCAAGAGAAGCTGCTCACTGTTGCTGTGTCTTTGCTTCTCTTACTCACTTCTTTCATGCATTGAAAAGGGAATTCCTTGTAATCCCAAAACACTTGTCTAATTTTTTGCTTAATTATTGCTTTTTTCAATCTAATTTCATTTCTCTGTATTGACGAGGAATGTAATTTCAATCCAGTAGTATCAGGATTGCATTACCTATAAAGTGTAGTAGGGTGTAATAATAAAAGAGCATATATCACAGGCAAAAAAAATAATCATAAAAATTTTCCATTGTCAAATCCTTAAACCAAATGCAATGTTTCTGCAATGGAAAAGATATGAGCTATTAAGTGTGAGCAGATCAATGCTCCAATTGCATAGATGAAAAAATGTAGCTGATTTAAATTCTATTTTTCATCTTACTTGAGGGGAGAGCTGATAATGACCTTCTGAATTACAGGTGCTGACCATATCTCTGTTACATTAATATTATGTATCATATGATAATGCATGAAGTAAAGATTTTTTTAATGTATGTTTATATGATCATCTCGTTTCGACCTATGTCACATAATTTTTTCTGCATTCTAGAAATTTTATGCTTGCATTATGATAACCTTAAATATAAATTATTTACAAATAAGTGTATGATTTTTGAGGCTTTACATCCGTAGCAACTATAAAATTAAATCGTACTTCTTTCCGATTTAAATTTCTGCCTAGAAATTTCAAATTGTTGTATGAGACATATTTAACACTACCAGATATCTTAATTTTCATGGGTATTTTCTTTATCACTACAAAAATTTACAAATGTTTTTCATAATATCTTACCTTTTTGTATATTTTTAAAAAACATACTTTACATTAAAACTTTAGTACAAACAATTTTAAGTTCCAAAGTATGCACAATAATTAGTTGATGCGTTGTGGTGTAATAATTTTATACAATAAAGACAATTGTTTGGCAGATTATATCAAATAAATAAATAAAAATAATAATTAGCATTTATTTTTGCTGTTTTTAAAAGCATTTTATGTTTAATAAAAAGAACTGTATACAAGTATACCATTATGCAAGCATTTTCCAGCACTATCTTATGAATTTTTTTTACAGGTTTGGGTTATGCAGATGTAGAAAATAGAGTACTATGTTCTTCTGATACTGTAATGAGAATTGCAAGCATCAGCAAAAGCATTACTATGACTGCAGTTGCTAAGCTCTGGGAGGATGGAAAATTAGATCTGGACAAACCTATTCAAGAATATGTGCCATATTTTCCAAAGAAGACTTTTGAAGGAAAACCAGTAATATCCTTCTTACAGTATCTATTTGTATCTTTATGTACATCTTTATATAAAAATTTTGATGATCTGTTTTTGTGAACCATAGTTGTGTGTCTATGCTTTTTAAAAATACTTTTGCATTAGCCCAATGAGCAAGAATCCTTTGCTTCCCTCCTAAAAAGGATTAATCGCAAGGGTACTGGTTATTTATTCGATCAGTTGTTTCAAAAATTTTCCACGCCCTAAAGTAAATAGCATATTACTTGTATTTTATTACGTTCTGTATATGTATCATTTATGTGTGGATGTTTATTAAAGATGTAATGTGAAATAATGTTTAATTTCAAAAACAATGTGACGGTGTTTATACACTTCTGTGAAGACAAGAATTGCGATGAAAATTAATTTTTGTTATATGTAATCTTTGTATTAGTGTTTGGTATGTACATTAGGGTGGGCCGAAAAACTTTTTTTTTTATTTCGAAGCTGTAATAGTGCGGAAAACTTGCGAATTATATAGAAAAGAAAAATAAAAAAAAAATTATCAAAATCGGTTGACATCTTCCGGTCGCGCATAGGCCCTAAAGTTTGACAAAATATGAAAAAAATCTCATTTTCACTATATTTTTAAAAATTTTTGAATTAGATGTTTTCGTAATGTAATAGTTTGTAACGTCTTCAAATAGAGCTTAAAAACAATGTGTTTTAATTTGGTTTAGATAAGTTGATATCTTCCAGTCGCGCACAAGCCCCAAAATTAGCCAAAATATTGAAAATTTCACATTTTTACGAGCTTTTTTACTATCTTTAATATACTTAATTTTAACGTACTAGTTACAGCATTTTTAGTTTTGAACATAAGAAAATTGTATTTCATTATGGTGTGAATAAATTAAGAACTTCCGGTCGCGCAATGACCCCAATGCTATACGAGAACAGTACCCAAAAAAGTCTCTGAAATTCCAGCGGCCTCTCCCCCAGTTACGGGATCTGCAAGTCGCTAGTTACACGACTGACATGCAGAATAGGGTGGGCCGGAAAAACTTTTTTTGTACTAGCGCGGAAAACTTGCGAATTATATAGAAAAGGAAAAAGAAAAAAAAATCAAAATCGGTTGACATCTTCCGATTGCGAATAGGCCCTAAAATGACAAAATATAAAAAACCTCACTTTTGCGATTTTTAAAAAAAATTTTTTAATTATAGGTTTTCGTATCGTTTGTAACATTTTTAAATAGAGCTTAAAAACGTTGTGTTTTAATTTGGTTTAGACCAGTTGATATCTGTTGGCATTTCTCACTACTTATACCTTGAAAACGGGAATCTTTACGTGTACGAGTTGTTAGGCAAAACTAATTATTGCGTCACGCATTGTGTCACGTGACCGGGCTTACGAAGCGATGACGCATCCCCGTTCTCCAATGTTCCACCCCCCTACGATTCTTATCGTAGGGGGGACCTGGAACTAGAATTGTGCATCAACCTGACTATGTTGTAAAGGAAACAACGAGCTAGAATCAAGTACTAAAGATGGCATCTCCAGCAATCTCAATCGACAAGTTGAACAGCCAGAACTACAGTTCGTGGGCTTGCGATATGAAGTTCGTGCTGATGGAAAGAAATTGCTGGCTGATTGTTTTAGGCAAGGAAACTATGCCGGCAGAAGACGCTACTAAAGGAATAGTGAGCGATTTCTCAAATCGGAAGAGGATAGCACTCTCATTAATTTATTTATTCATTGAAGACGACTTTAAAGGAATCCTCGAAAATTTGGAAGACCCTAAAGAAGCATGGGAAAAATTGAAAACCCATTTTTTACCTGACAACCGTTCTACACACATGCAGCTCTTCACGGAATTGACAAGTTGCAGGATTAAGTCATCTGAAAAAATCAACCTTTTGCTGCAAGGTTACGGAAAATCTTCGCTCGAGTCAAGGACATTGACGAGTCTTTTTCAGAAAACTACGCTACTTTTCAAATGTTAAGATATCTACCTGCACAGTTTGATAACATTTGCCAAGTGATCTTGCGTTGGCCCAAAGAAAAATTCAAGTTTGACAACATTGTTGATGAACTGGTCTGTGAAGAAAAAAGACTGTAATTGAAATATGAAGATTCAGTTTTAATTGCGGCAAATAGCGTATTCACCAGAAAGAAGATTGTTTGTTTCAGATGCGGTAAAGAAGGTCATATAAGAAAATACTGTAGAGTAAAGAAAGACAGTCTTCAATTCCCCAACTGAGTGCCAGATAGCGAACCACCCCAGGGACAAAATAAGCAGTCCAAGCAGCTCCCGAAGGAAAAGAAGCGATGGCAGAGCAACAGGAACCAAAAACAACAGAGGTCCTGGTCTCCGACGACATCAAAGTGTGAGTATGAAACTCACTATTTATATGAAACAGCCACCTGGTTTTGAGGTAAAAGGCAAAGAGCATTTGTTTTGCAAATTAAATAAAGCAATCTATGGCCTTCACCAAAGCGGGAGGATGTGGTTTTACGAAATAGATAATATTTTAATGTCAATTGGTTTTATAAAATTTCATTGGTGTAACTGTGTTTATTCTTTTACCTCAACAGTAATTTTATTATTATATGTGGATGGCTTAGTGATATTTGGGAAAAGGGACAGGTATTTACAAGATGTATTAGATTTACTTTTTAAACATTTCGATTTAAAACTTTTAGGAAATACGCAGAAACTATTGGGTGTTGAATTTGAAGAGGGGGAAAATTGTTTATTATTACACCAAAAATCTTATATTGAGGAGGTATGTGATAAATTTAAGAAATATAATTTTCCAATATCTTCGTTACCCATTAGTAAAGGCACGGTATATTCGAAAGTAAATTGTCCAAGTACCAGTCAAGAGATAGAGGAAATGTCAAAAATCCCTTATAGAAATTTGTTGGGTTGTTTGTCTTTTCTGTGTAACAGAACAAGACCAGATATCAGTTACGCCGTTAATATTTTTAGTCAATTTCAGAATAATCCTGGCCTTATACATTGGGGGGGGGGGGGGGGTTACTTAAGCTTTTGGGATACATTTATCAGAGCAGAAATTATAAATTAAAGTTAATTTGTAGCAGTGTTAAAATTATTGCTTTTTCGGACGCAGATTTCGCAATGAATCGTGATGACAGAACTTCTTTGGGAGGACAGTTACTTTTCTTAGACAATTCGCCCATAGTTTGGCGCACGTACAAACACAAGTGCGTCAGCCTGTCAACTATGGAGGCTGAATTTATAGCTATGACTGATGCCAGTAAAGAATTTCTGTGGTTCGATAGAATTTGTGAGGAATGCATAGAAAGAAAAATTATTAAAGAAAAAGAAAAATCGTTGTTACTAGTTGATAATCAGGCAACTCTTGCTTTTGTGAAATCTCCGATTGAAAACTACCGAACGAAATATATAGATGTAAAGTTATTTTTTATACGTGATTTAATTTCGAAGGAAATATTTAACATAAGACATGTAAATAGCAAAAAAAATAAGTTGGATATCTTCACTAAGCCTTTGCCCAAATGTTACCTCACGAAGTTTTGTGAGTATATTTTTTCAATGTGATAGTCATTTTTAATTGTATTTTTCAAATGTGTTTTTGAATTTTTAACAAAATATTGAAAAATTCTTTCACTTAAGTGTAACTCTAATAGGCTAGTATTTTAAATTTAAATTGTTTGCACATGAAAAAAAATTATAGTTAGTTTTAGTGGGTCATATTTAAATTTCGTCTATTACTCTGTGATACAAAATAAGATTTATTGAAAAACAAAAACAACTAGTGTTTTTTTGGGAAAGAAAATTTTTATGTTAAATTGTTAAAAGAGCTTATTTTTATTGTGTTAAATGGAATTTAAAATATATTTATACAATGAAAAGCGCAACATTTCTCGCAGAAATTTTTCCTTATATTACGGTTTGACACATCTGCTGGTGTTAGTATAGGACTATATGTGCCAACTGGACTTTCTTTTTCAAGATCCTTTTTTTGTGAAGAAATGGACTAGTAGTCAAGAAGTTAGTTTTTTTTTTTGGACTTGGGATTGCCGAAAAATATGGACTTATCAAGTCGTATGTGACAACCGGTCATTGAAGGGAAATTCCATTAATTCCATTTTGTGAAAAGTTATTGTTAAAAATGTTAAATGTTATTGTTAAAAAGTGTATAATGTTTAATAAGATATTTTTGACTGACGCGAAGAATAATTTATTTAGGATTTAAGTTATTAAGTGCTTTAAGTATTAGACCTATTTTTAGAATTTAATTGTTTGAATTTAATAAGATAGTGAGGGGGGGGGGGGGCAATGTTGGCATTTCTCACTACTTATACCTTGAAAACGGGAATCTTTACGCGTGCGAGTTGTTAGGCAAAACAGTAATTATTGCGTCACGCGTTGTGTCACGTGACCGGGCTTACGAAGCGATGACGCATCCCGATTCTCCAATGTTCCAATCCACCAGATTAGCATAAATTGTATGAGGCTTGGCGGATCTGGCAGGGGAGCGGGGTATATAAGCGCATGTTTCGTGATTCAACACGGACTATCTTCCTTTTCTACTTGCTTGCTCGCTTACAGCGTCGCTCCTTTCCGGAGCCATTTTTTGAGGCCGTCAGTATTGGCAGATAGCTGCCATGCTTGACATGTTTTTCAGTTTGATGAATGTATTTAATCTTTAAAGAAGTGTTAGTTAACTTTCTCGTAGCGTCAGTCAAAAATCTTTGTTAGTCTACCATGTTTATTTTAATTACTTCACGTTCTTATAGTTTTATTTAAATGTATTGTGCCGTACCAATAAATGTATTGGATGATTTTAACTTTTGTTAGTCTTCATACTTTAATACAATCTCTGCTCAAGCACTCTGCTTTTTAAGAAAACTTTTTAAGATTTGATTTTTATCAATATCTTCCGGTCGCGCATAAGCCCCAAAATTTTCCAAAATATTGAACATTTTACTTTTTTACGCATTTTTGGTACTTGATAAATAATTATTTAAATGCAATAGCCGTAGCATTTTTTCACACGAACTGATAATGAGGTATAAAAAAAAGCTGCCAGATGTTTGTTTACTGTTCTTTAAATGTACTCAAATTTTTAACTTTGAAAACAAAATTCTTGTTGCTCTTATTTTTTTCACAAAATTTGAGATTTCTTTGACTGCTTTTGTAACATTAAATGCCCTGTATTTCCAATAATCTTAATTTTTTAAATACTTTTCACTTGAAGTTTAACACTGATATTTAAAATACAAAAATTTAAATTCATAAGAAGCATTTAATTGAACTGTAAAAAGTAATTGCACGTAATTAAAGCACAAATGAGCATTAAAATGCATTAATTACGTGCAATTACTTTTTAGTTTCATTGTGCACAACGTTCCTTTATTATTTTAAACATTTAATTGTTGAATGTTGAAATAGATAAATAATTTTTATAATTGATTTTGGTATCCACAGGATACCCTCCTAAAAGCGATTGCATACTCTTCCCATCTTGCATACACAAAGAAAGCAATGGAGCCCCAAGAGCAATGACCGCTTAAAAGCTAAGAGAACACCTGAAAACAATTCCCTACAAATTTCAATATCCCAGTGCAAAAGTTGAGACAAGGGTAAATATGTAGTATATTAAAAATAATTTAAAAAAAAATCTTGAATTAGAAAATAAAAGCAAAATAGAAAACTGGATTTAATGGTTAATCTCATCAACGCTGTAAACTCATGGTGGCAGGTATCAATTAAAAATTTGTAGCTCAAGGTTGAAAACTAAATCTGAATGTCATATTTTTGTTAAATGTTATTCAAATTACTCAAATTTTTCATTTAAAAACAAATTCTTTGTTCTACTGAATTGCTTTTTTGACCAAATTTGATTTTCTTTGTACTGTGATGTTGAACAGCCTTCATTTCTAACAATATTAATTAATAAATAATTCTTTATTGAAATTTAACAGATATTTTTGACATTACTGCGATGCTTTATGTAATGATTGGTTCTGCATGTCAGTCGTGTAACTAGCGACTTGCAGATCCCATAACTGAGAGAGAGGGCGCAGGAATTTGAGAGACACTTTTTTGGGTACTGTTCTCATATAGCATTTGGGTCATTGCGCCAACGATCTTCTACTCGAAAACATTGGACACTCTGATAGAAACCTATGTTAAATGCTTCGGAGCAGAGGGGTCTGAGAAGTATAAGTAAAAAAGCAACATTTAGGATGAGATTGGCGAGAGAATCTTGGCGAAAATCATACTGAGGATGTCATTGCGGCAGTAAGTCGCCAAACTGGATGCACTGATCCTTTGAGGCACGCACGGCGAGATTGTCCGAAACCCCGGGGGTCGGATCGTGTATCAGAGAGGTAACAAAACGAAAGGGGCCAGAAAGCGCTGAAATAGCCCGAGGTACGTTGTTCATGGTCGACCCTTCTGCTATTATTAGGCGAGTGTCAATCACTTCTTAACGAGCTTCACATAGTTAAAATATATAGGGGAAAATAAAAGTAAACGCAAAGTGTTCCCAACTGTCAGGATGAAACCTATTTGCTCCTGTTAAGGAAGATTCAATAAGTTGCTTTCCTTTTTGGAAAAAATTCAATTACAAAAGAAATTTTGTTGCTGCTGCATGTAAATTATAGTACAAAGCGCTGCCGTTAGAAAGTCACGAAACAGGGAGGGTAATTTTATCGGATTTAAAAAATTGAAAATACTTTAGATGACGGCAGTCGATTAGCGAAAGGAGTGGGGGATCTTCAGCTTCCTTCAAAATCAGAAGTTTAGACAAACTTTTTTTCTTCAAAAAGTACTTTTAGTTTACATCGGGGGCCGCGCCCCAATTCTGTCTGATGGACGTCCAATGCTGGAGCAATGTGAAAAACGGATTCCCGGAAAATGATTTAAATATTTTAAAGTATTGTTTCAACATCTAAATATAGTAAAAAAAAAATAGAGAAAATTCTAATAATAAATTTCTTCTGTGTTTATTCCTTTACGGCTCTTAAAATTGTTGGGCTGTGCTTATTAAATATGTTTAAATTCTGTTTTGGTCAAATGATTGAAACCTCCTCTAACAATTACATTTTTTTTTTTTTTCAAAATTTTCTCTTATGGATGTAGTTTTAAGTTGCAATTCCGAATTTTAAAATTAATTTTTATAACTTAAATACAATCATCATATAAAGAAAAAAAAGGCTTCATTAAGAGTAAATGCACAGGTTTATCTCCAGCGCTCTTCATTCATTAAAAATTGAGATCTGCGTGGGCAAAACAGAAGAAAAAAGTACGCCGAATTTCAAATTGAACAATTATAAAACTACAATTCGCATCTATAAGGGTTTTTTATATCAGCTTTTCCACCAGAAAGTTCTCTGTAACTCATTATTTCCAAGTTTTCATTGAAAGGTTTTCCCCCGTAAGAGTTCGAACGTGCACGCAAAAATTGTCTCAGACATTAGCGGCAGAAGCGAAGGGAATCATTATTTTATCAAGTATTAGAGGAGTATCTTCAAAAATAAAACATTAAGCCAAGCCGAAAAATTAGCCTAGTGAAGCAAACATTTATTATAATCATGCCGGCTAACGAGATGTTGCCTGAATAGCTATTTAAAAAACGCTTTGAATTCCAGTCTGTTCAATTCACATTCCTGTTCCCTTAGTATTTGTTTTTGGAGAAAAGCTGTCAAAGCTTGAAAACATTTTCAGCTGTATTCCCATTTATCAGATCATTATTTATATCATATTGTATACTGCTGCTGTTATATTACGTAGTGTTTTTATTTTTACTGAATATTTTGATTGAACAATTTTGTTTATTTTAATAAAAAATAATGCTACTAAGTAACTTTAAGTCTTAAGTTTATTAGGAATAGATTTAGTATCTCTCAAAATTCCTATTCATTTGTCTTAATGGTTTTCAAGACCTACACCTACTGTTTTTTATAGTTCAAATTTTATTAGTTGTTACCAGTGGAGAACCTGGAAATTTCTGAAAGCCCTTTCCTGTGTACAACATTCGCTTAACTTGGCTTATTTGTCCCCCCCCCCCCTCGTTCCTAGCAGCATAAAAGCACCCGACAGAACCCTTTAAATCAGGAATATCAGGGAAGTCTGGAAATTTTTTCTTTGTTTTTGATTTATTCCAGAGTTCCAACGAACTTATCTGTAATCATTAAAATGATTCAACGTTCCCTTATTAAAAGTTAATTCTGGAATTATTTTACTCAAAAAAGTTAATTTTAATTGCCGTTTTTCATAAATTTTTGCCCACATACAAAAAAAATGTGATCTTTTTGCATCCGCAATGGGAACTGGACTTTGTAAGTTTTTGATGTTTCTTATGCTTTGTTAAAAGGTAAACAATTTTTTTCACCAAAACTTTAATTTGAAATTTTTAATCAAAATTTCGTGAATCGTGATCGTAAGGACGAACTTTCAAACGTCAAAAAATAATACCTCTAGTTTTATTTTTATTTAAATTTCTTTATGCATGCGTAATTCTTAACATCGTTTAAAATACTTGAAATAAAGGTGGAAACTGTTAAATAATATTTTTAAATTTGAAAAATTCAGAAAATAAAAGTTATTAACTATGCACTTATGACAATAATGTTTTTTCTCTTACACACATTCAGTCATCATATAAATTGCTTCTGCGCAGGAGGAACATGTTAAATATTTGCAGTTAATCGCAAATAAGTAAATAACTAAATACATAATCAAATGAAAAACTAATTTAAAAATCACTTATTTAATTTCTTATTCAGTACGTATGTGAAATGTTTGAATAAATTCTCATGCTGTAGATTGAGAGATTTACCTATTTCATGAACTGAATTTTTTGACACGCCAGCATTAATCCTAAAATGTTTAATTTTATCGTCAAAAGTCTTTTCTGGAGCTTGGTATTTCCTAATATAATTAAATGCTTTTCTAATCTTTAAAAAATGCATACATTTCTTAATAAAATTTAACTATTTCAAAAAGTTTGAAAGTTATGCATGTTCACATTTTTCTTTCAAGCAATCACTCTCACCAGTCAAATATTTATTAATTATTTTGTTGCATAGTATAAAATTCAATTAAATAGAAGTAAAATTAAGAAAAATGCTTTGTTTTTTGAACATTAAATTGTTAACAAGTGACAAATAATTAAAAAATGCATCTTGTCCTTCCGTAGAACTATTATAAAACTAGGTCGGTACTTGACTGCAGAATTTTTGTACAGCAAAATCTTTTGGCTATAACTAAATGTAGTGTAGAGTTTCGTAAAGAAAACCAGAAACGGTAATGAAAATGGTCGATCAGTTTTGTTTGTTATTTCCCTTCATTTTACTGTCAATCACTTAGGTACACATTTCTGATTTTGATCCAGTGAAATTTTAAACATATGTTGCAAGACGATCGCACAATGAGCAGTTATTTAACTGTGGGGGCAGTGAGATTAAAAAATATAGACACACTAATGAAAATCAACGTGTTGCTTGGGGATGTTGATGTTAACTGTATCTTAAAAACATTATCAATCCATGAACATTTTCAGTGCCGGATATAGGAGGGGGGGGGGGGGCGCAACGTCCCCCTGGAGGCACTTCTGGGAGGCGGCAAATTCAACTGTGATGCAAAAAATAAAAAGGCAACGGAAAAGAAGAAAGAAAATAAAATAAAAAAAGGGAAAATATTTAATTAAAAAAATTTAAGTTTTGGAAAGAGAATTAAAATCCTGGTTCAGAGCTCTGATTTGATCATTGACTGGCTATTTTGATAACGATTAAAACCGATTAATACAATTATTTATTTGTTTAAACTGTCGGAAACTAAAATTTAGGTATACTCAATATGTTGCGTTGTTGATTAGTCGGCCGGCTCCTCTGGGGGCGCCCAAATTTTGCAAATGTCAAAATTTAAATTAAAAAAAGTAAAGGGTTTTTCCCCTTGTAATAGCGAAATATAATTCATGCTATGCTTAAACAATACAATAGTTTTTCTTTTCCAAATTTTCAAAGCATCCTTTTGGGAAGAGGCGGGAGGTCGGAGGGGGAAGGGGATCTTGTAAGTGTCGTTTGGGGGGGGGGGGGAGAAGGCAGACGTGTGTCTTTTCGATATGGGCGTTAGTAAGAGGAGGGGGGGGGGGGGCCCTGCTCCCTGGATTTAAAAAAAAATGCTCATTTTGTTTTGAATTTCTATGAGTATTTTTATGAGTAAAATCGTTTAAATTTTAAGCAGTTTTTGTTTGCCTTTTTCCCTAATATTTTTGCAATCCCAAATGCATCTCCTAAGGCCTCAAAATTTTTTAAATGGGGGAGAATCCATCCTTTCAACTGTCAGAATTTCACATACGCAGTTAAGGGGGGGGGGGCGCCCTAATGTTGAAATGAAAGGGCCATGTCGTGGGAACATTAAGAAAGTTTTCTGGGTTTATCTGTGGCCACCAAGTAGAAAATCCTCAAAAAAAAAAAAAAAAAAAAAGCCCAGCACATCAAAGTCTATGAAATGTGAGTAATAATTGGATGGAGGGGGGGGAGGATAGTTTTGTCTCGCCTCGGAAAACTTCAAACCCGGTACTGACCTTTTTCACGAAGTAAAAATTTGAATAAGATATAATTCATATTGTATCTAATAAAATAAACAGTTGAAGAATAGGCAATAATACTGATAGTATTTTTATTCGCTAAGCTAAATTTATTTTTATCTCCTAACTTGAATCTTTATTCATGTTTCCTTTTTAAACTGAAAAGGATGAGTAGCAAAAACAATCCTATTATGTGTATTCGTACTCAAACGACCCCAAATGTGTATAGCTCTTTACACAGCTAAGAAAGAAAGACCAAACATCTGTTTTCATTTTGCTGTTTGCCTGAGAACAACAAAGACTTGTCTCCACCGCGGAAGAAGGGGGGCTGAACAACTTATAATTTCTAGGAATTCCGAGCGAAAAGCTATGGCAAACCTTTCGCCAATTTCCAAGAAGGATCAGTTGAAGTTTGGCGGCAAATGCATGCGAGCTGCCCTAAATGTTTGTTTTTTTGTTGTACACCTCAGACCTGCCATGGTTGTTTTCTCGGCAATACCGAAACCGAAGTGTCCCATCTTCTTCTTTCTACCATCTTTGATTGCGCAACCGGAAGCTCTTAATTTATTCACACCATAATGAAATACAATTTTCTTATGTTCAAAACTAAAAATGCTGTAACTAGTACGTTAAAATTAAGTATATTAAAGATAGTAAAAAAAACTCGTAAAAATGTGAAATTTTCAATATTTTGGCTAATTTTGGGGCTTGTGCGCGACCGGAAGATATCAACTTATCTAAACCAAATTAAAACACATTGTTTTTAAGCTCTATTTGAAGACGTTACAACCTATTACATTACGAAAACATCTAATTCAAAAATTTTTTTAACTATAGTGAAAATGAGATTTTTTTCATATTTTTCAAACTTTAGGGCCTATGCACGACCGGAAGATGTCAACCGATTTTGATAATTTTTTTATATTTTTCTTTTCTATATAATTCGCAAGTTTTCTGCGCTATTACAACTTCGAAATAAAAAAAAAAGGTTTTTTTCGGCCCACCCTAATGTACATGGCTTTCAAATTAATTCTATCTCTAGGTTTTGTATTTTTGTACATTTTTGCCTGTTAATAATATCAGAATTAGTAGGCAATGCGTCTGCTTTTAGCAGAAATGCATCGTAAATTTATTTTTGCATTGATTTTGCTGGTGTTGTGCATGTCTTATACGTTTCTTCCTATTTTCGAGTACTGCCAAATTACTATAAGCATTGGATTACAAAAAAAAAGGACCTGGGGGGGGGGGGGGGGATAAATGCAGTCATATGGATTTTAGTGACCTAAAGTGTGTGCCAAACACATATTGTGTACCACCAATTTCCAGTTTTAATTAGATCTTACTTATTTTTTAAGAGGTAAAAATTTATCAGTAAAATTACATTGAAAATGTGATACAAATGATCAATAATCAGATTCAATAAATGAAGTCTAGATGTTTGGGTTGGAACAAGTTTTATTTTCTTTTCTTTTGATCAATTTGCTTGTGTCGGATGAAGCAGAATGTGTTATAATGATACAGGGGGATACTTCTTCAAATATTGGGTTTGGATATGGAAGTGGAATTCCTTTGCCTGGTATCAAAATAAGTACATCATTTTAGTAATTATAGGGTTTTTAGTGTAATTTAAATTTCCTCATCTGAGAACTATTTTTATAATATTTGTAATCATGTGTTTTTTTAGATGTATCTTTAGAATGTTTTGGGTATTGTTTGAATGTTTTGAATGTCTAGTTTCTTTTGGAATTCAATTTTCAAAATTTTGAGGCTGATTAATTACATTGATTTTTTTTCCAGTTCAAATACTTTAAAATAAATGCTGGCTTGGAATCAAATTGTTCTTAAGAATACTGAAAGAAAACCAAGCTAGAATTATCAGTAACTCAATTCTTTGCTTTAAAACATCCAATTTTTGAATGTTTAAAACTTATTAGAGTTTCTGAGATCATAACAATTTGCGCTTGATGCGTTTTGGACTGTATTTTTTCTCTCAGGTCTGGAGATTTTGGCTGTTTTTTGGTATTAAAAAATGCTTATTAAAATACATAACTTTTTAATTTTTGTCTGAAAGATCACATCACTCAAGCCAGATTTCAGCGTCGTCATTCAGAGGAAAATATGGCTCTCGAGTCCTGCTAGAGTATCAAGCTAAAAGGGTTAATGGTTGTTTATTGCTTTTTCTTACAAAACTTCCTTAGTAACCTTAAACAAATGAATGAGTATTTAGCCAAAATGGAAATAATTGTAAAAAATAAATTAATTAAAGAGAAACAAAATTTAAAGCACAAAATTACAATTAATTTGATTGAGATGAATCATATTTGGTACTTTCATTTTCAAATTAATTTGTTTTTTTTTACCCTTTACTGTTAAATTCAATTCTGTTATTACTGAAACATATAAAATCAAGCTTAAAAATTTACCCATAAAAAGGATTCTTGTTTTCTTTGTGGTCTTCTGTTTTTTAACGTTATTTCTTGTTTTTGACTTCATAATAAAGTTAAGAGCTTATTTCTATCTATTCTAATGTAATTTTATCTATATCTTAGATCATCGTGTGTGCAAAAAACATATTAACTGCGTATCACCTTCAAGAATAAGAAATTTCATAAAGAATATTGTGTTTATGTTGTGCTCATGTATTACATTTATCTCCCAAGTTTTATTTTCTGGAGTTTACAACTTTTTCATCTTACTCATATTTAAGTATTCAAACAAAAACTTGAATTTGAATTTCTGAACTATTAGTGGTACCAGATAAGCTTAATATTTTCTCAAGGAAGCGTAAAGGACAATTCAAGAAGTTTCTCGTAGAGAAATCACTAACCGCCCTCAAAGTTAGTCTGTGTGCTTTGTTGTGGAAAACAATTTGTTTAAAACTAAGTTGTTGAATAAAGCCTCGTCAATGATGAATAGAATTTTGGCTTTCAAAGTGTTTTTATTAGGATTTCTTCGCAGCCATGAATCTCATTACTAAACAAATCAGTTCAAAATTTCATTTATGTGTGTAAAATGTTTCTCTTTTCATAATGAAAAAAGTAAGCATAAATAATTTTACAGGTTGATATAACATGTCGGCAACTTGTTTCACATTTTGGTGGCATTCGACATTATGACAAAAATGTCCGCTTATATGAGGAGAAAACAGATTCCAAGGTCAGTAGACTATTTTATAATTATTTGAAATTTTTTTAATGAATTCTTTTTCATATCATCAAGGATTTTTGAGTACAGCTAAATGGGATCAAAAAGCTATTTTCATCTTTAAAAGAAAAAAAAGATTACTTTGTAAATTATTTAAAGCACAGTGGTGCATACTGCAAATACGTGTATTCATATATGCATTGTGATCACTTTAACATCATTCCAAAACTTTTTCTCAAATCCTACTTTTTCACTCTTTCTGCCATTTCTAGGAATCCACTGATCCACTACACTGACCCCTACATCTCTCCTAAAATCACCCATTGAAAAAGCAGAAAAATAGTGAAACAGATTTCTAAGCAATGTTTTAAGTGGAAATATTTTATTATTTTTATATTATTATTATTTTTAAAGCTTTGAAATCTATATGACTATTTCAATTTTTTTCATTTTAGTCTGAAAAATATGCTCATATTTGATAAAACTGCATAATATTTGTCCTGCTTCCTTTTATATTGCTGGACCAAAACAAATTACTTGTAATAAATGTATAGCTTACCCATATCTATCTTTCTAGTAATAGGTATAATATATTCTAAAAAATTTAATGTTTAAATATTCATTTAAAATTTCTCTTTTTCTTTTTGTTTACTGCAGCCTTTTTTCCCCTGTTATTAATATTGTTATATTTTCTTGGAATTATTCAGTATTTTTAAATTGTAAGTATAATTTGCATTTCCAATATTACCATTTAATGCTCTTTTACAAAATATGTAGTTTAAATCTAAATATTCTTGTAAAATTACTAATTTTCAATTAGAGAAAATCAAAAATTAACAACAGATCCTTCATCCATGACTGCTTCTGAAAATTGTTTTATGTTTTGAGAAGCAAAGGGACTGCACTGGTGCTAGAATTTACGTCATTATTCATTAAAATGAAGTTTCAGTTCTAAGCCCTCTTGGAAGATGACATTTTACTAAGATTTAAAAACTGACCACATGTATTGTAAATTGTTTATTTTGAATGGGTAAATTTTCTTAATCAAAGTTCTCAGTTTTATATCAATTACAAAAAAAATCATTGCAATTACAGTTTTAAACAAACTTAAACCAGTTAACCAAGCGAAAGGCTTGGTTTTGAACCATACTAGCTTAAAATTCATTTTCATTTCTAATACAAATGGATGTTACATGTTTATTTGTGCTTGAATGTGTTTTCTAAATGTTCAATACAATTTTTTAAACTGCAGGTAGTGAGCATTGTTGTTTTTGTTTTCTTCTTGAAGTATTGAAAGAAATGTTCTTCCTTTTTTTTTAGAATAAAGATGAAAAGCTGCTGAATAAGAAAAATGAGAAAAAAGACGAATTTGAATTTAAAGAGTACTATATTAAAGATCAATATAAAGATGTAAAATCAGCTATTGATTTATTTAAAGAAGACCCATTAGTAGCCAAACCAGGTATCAGTTTGCAATTGAAATACATATTTTCTACTTTCTCCCTCTGCAAGCTTTCTACTTACCATGAAATCACTTGTCTCCAGTTGAAACAATTGTTAAAGAGAAAATTTCTTTACACAGAGATTGGAGTTTTATGCAGTTATCTAAGCAAATGCTCAAAATGTTTTAGTTTTTACAATGATTTATGGAATATTTAATTATGTCTTTTAATTGAAAATGTAACAAAAAAAAATTCCAATTTTGAAAATAATATTTTGTTCTAAAATGAAGTGCTCAAAGGTTAATCACTTCATTTCACCAATTTAGGGAATAACAATGTATACTTATTTACTTCGCTACAAAAATCTTGCTATTTTATATTTCATTCAGTGTTAAATTTTTATTAACATTTTGACATTTTTAAAGTGAATAGAAAATAGAGTTAAGGGTATTTTCTTCCATTTGTTTAGTTTTCCTACTATTCTTGGGTGAAGTTAACATTAAAGTCTGATGTACATTTGTCAGCACACTATTTTCAATCAGTTATTTTACAAATCTTCATTCCTAGATATTAATTGTACAAAAGTGTTCATTGGATGGATATAAAGCAGTTAAGAATTCTGCATCCCTTTCTATTTTATCTCCAGTGAGTTACAGCCATTGTTATTCTTGTGTGCTCTTCCTATATTCCATTTTTTTTCAACTCTGCTAAGGCCACATCTTCACCTCCCCTCCTTTTTGAAATAATAACATTTTTTAAAAGTTACCTTAATTTTCCATTGCTTTTTAAAGCCTATGTTTTCTTAAAACACTTATTTTTTGTATTGATCAATTATTTTTTCAAGATTCATTTGTAATTGTATTTTTTAGTTTTAATAATTCCTAGTTTCCATAGCTGCAATGTGAAACATTGTGTGAATACTTCAAAATCATTGCAGTAAAGGACCTTTTCCACAAAAGCTGCATATATCTATATCTGTAAGATTTACTTTTAAAATTTAATTATCTTATAGGTGTATACACACATGCATATTAAAATTACTGATGATATGATGCAACTATTACAGTACATCAGTGGTTCTTGGCCTTTTTCTCCTTCTAAAATCTGGGGGGGGGGGGGGAAGCAACATCGCATCACATAAGTAAAATAATTTGTTGTGTTTGATATTCAAAATATTTGTTCTTTACAAAAAGTAGACATGGTACCAATCATCATGCATTGAAATTGTTTCACATTGCACAACTCACGTATTGCAATATTTCCTGACTAACACATAACCATCAGGACAAGAATTTTATCATGTGGATCATACTTCGGTTTTATTGTTCTTGTCAGTTTAGTACGTAGAATAAATTTGCTTTTCTCAAAAACGACTGCCACATCGTTATTGGCATGTCTGTTTCTAAATGATAATACAGTAGAGTCCCAAAAACACTTCGTAAGGTGGGCTGAGTTTAAAATTCAGGTTATTGGAAATGGATTTAAAAAAATGAATTAAGTATGAGTTTTTCCTCAAAAAACACCGTACTCTGCTGTATGTATTGTTTACTAAAGAAAACAACAAAATAAACTGTCCCAAATACCCTTAAGCAGAGTAAAAATATCTACTTTATGAAAGCATAAGCCTTTACTATATAAAAATTAAACTTAATGAATACACAGTGTGCAGTAATGTACCTGATAAGAAAAGCCTCAGAAAAGATAACTTTATGAAAGTATAAAACTGTCTATATTGAAAATTATCTAGCTGACTTTGCAAAAACTGGAACTTTATTTAAAAAAGAAATGCGTAATACCTATGAGTGTTTTTTTCATCCTGCCTGGGTATGGCTGACTTACCTGGACTGCTGGTCAACTTACAATCATTTCTGTTTTAAAGAATGTATTGTATGTAGCAAAATTTCTAATTTTTCTTCATGAAGTAACATTTAAATTATCAGAACTATTATTTGACATAAATTAGGGTTCTCGCTAAGCCATGGAGTTGCATGACCTAGAGTGAATGTTTTATAATCCCACTCAAAAAAAGGTTGTCTGCACGCTATCTCTGCAACTAGCGGACATGAGATCAAAAGATCGCGAAACTACCAATTCTAATATAATATTCAATACAAACTGAAGTGAGTATGAGAACTGAAGGAGCATTTTCAACTGCCATCTTATCCCTATTAATGAAAAGAAGAATCTAGGAGCCCTATTCATCACTTTAGTAACATGGAGGAAAGATTGACAACTTCTTTATACTTTGGGATTATTAAATAAGCAAAGACCTTTGGATAGACCTGCAAAGACCTTCGCAGACTTATCTTCATTCATTCTATTCCCAAATCACAAAATCAAAAAAAAAAAAGAAAAGGAAAATTTTTTTGGTCACTGAAAAGCCATGTGTGTATGTGAAGTAAATTTAAACCATTAGAGAACCTGATATTTCCAATGTGATTTTTGAACACAAAGGTGGAAAACACTTTTTGAAAATGGCCTTCTCCAAAAGGGCATTTTTTAAATGTCTCCAAATCGATTTGCTTCAAAATTTTCCGATCGAAAAAATTAATCCTTCAATAAAATCAGAATAGAAAAAAAGATGCTTGTGAAAGTATTTATGCTCATCAGCATATCTCTTATGTCTACATTCTTTTATTGTATCATTTAGTTCACTTTATAATGGCCTAATGCTTCCCAGCCTGGGCTTAATCGATTTTTAAAATACCTCAACTCTCAGGAAAAATAAAAAAGCTGAATTCTGCATTCTACATGCATGAACTTTCCAGACAATTGAGATTAAGAAAATTCGAGCTAATTTTAAAATATTGAATGTAATAAGGTTTCAAGAAATCAACAGTAAAATTAAATCGGTAAGTGGAAAAACAGTACTAGTCCAAAATCGGTCATTTTTAGATACCTGGCAAAAATTACACTAATATTTAGAACAACACGTTGCAATGAGAAAGAATACAACTGACAAGACCTCCTACGTTATAAAACCAAGGCATGGCGTTAACAAACAAAAAAACAAATTTGAAAACGAAAGTTGTTTTTGCAAATATCTCACAATGTTTTCTGGACTAGTACTGTTTTTCCACTCACCGATTCAATTTTAATCTTTTTCACATAAAGTAACAATTTAAAAGAGAAAAAAATGCAAAACCAAACACTTAACAAAAATTGGGATTGTAAAATCAAACAACTCTTGCATATGAATACAAAATTTTTATTCTTTTTGAATTTTTACTGTATTTGAAACAATGCATTTTCAAAATGATGTGAATCATTTAGGTCGTTACAAGCGCTAGATGTTAAAGAACCTTAACTTTGACAAGTTTCAAGAGAATGCTGGTTTCTAAAATATACTGTTTTCTTTGCATCGAAAAAATCAATCATATCAAAGAATTTTAATCATTTAAGAGGATCTTTTTGATGCTTATAATTGAAAAAAAAGGAGCCATTTTTTTCGATTGCCATTTTTGTGAAGGATCTATTTTGTGTGAACCTTGTTAATGTTTATTCTTTCTTTGCTGAATATAGGTTAGATAATCATCTTTTATTACATAGTTAGTACACGATCACGTTCGGACAATTTAGTAAAACTTTTAAAGAAAAGCTCCCACTTAAATTTAAAAAAAATCCCATTTAAACTTTTGGTCAAGGTGGGATCCAACCTTGTTATTTTCCCCCAGTGTGCATCCGGGGTAAATATAAACACTTTTCATATTGTTACAGGTACTAAATTTTATTACTCAACTCATGCATGGACTTTAATTAGCGCTATTGTAGAGTCAGCAGCTAAAGAAGAATTTCCTCTTCATCTCACCAAACTTCTGAAAAGCTTGGGAATGACAAATACTTACCTAGATATCAATCATGTTTTAGTATATCACAGATCAAGGTAATTTATTTCTCTTCACTTTTTAAAGTTTAGAACATAATTGTATAATTTATAGAAGTCGGTAATTGTATATTAAATAGTAGAGCACAACAATTGGTGGTTTTACAAAGCAATCGGATAACAGGCAATCAAATTACCTCGTGACAATGCAAAAAAAATATTTGTACTTGGATACTAGATATCCGATGCCATTTGGAAGGGGCTGGTGGAAAAATTCTGTTTCTTGTTCCTTACTTTCGTGACATATAGACACCCTGTATAACTATTTTTTAGGTGCTCACAAATTATTTGTCAATTGATGTGAACAAAGTGAATGCTTTTAACAATATTTTTATTTTCTCTTGTCGCTTTTAGTGGGAAATGATTGCTTCTAGTTATCCAAAATCCCTATGGGACATTTATTAATCGAAAAAGCTTTGGACCCATGTTTTTCTGATAACCGGGATACCACAATCAAGGCTAGGTTTCTTCCAGGATAGTGGAAGAAACTGGAAGAAAGTAGGGGGAAAAACTGGGAAAAATCTAGTTAAGAATAAAATAAGTTAAAAATTAAAATATATTATTACTAAATGACAGAATTAAGCTATTAGTATAATTAATTACATCTAATGTAAAGCAGGCAATTAACATTAGAAATGGTGTTTTTGTAAAAATAAGATATTTTTAGTAACAAATTTTGACATGTATTTATGGGTAATAGTTGTTGCAATTTTAGGAGGTGGTCTGTTACAACTTTGTAAAGAGAATGTTTTTTCCCTCTGTTTCTGCCATTGATGTTAAAAAAAAAAAAAAACTGTACAGCAATGGAAAAATTTATTCATACTCACATATATATGGATTTTTTTTTTTCATTTTAAAATACATTACTTAGTTTGAAGCACAATTGTGCAACACATTAAAAAATATTTATTCCAGCATACATATTAGAGTGATGATTTTCAAAAATTAATGTTCTAAAACTTTTTACATTAGTAATAATTATTATCATTATGATAAAGTATAAGTCATTTAATTGAATAAAGTTAAGTCACAATATGTTTTTTTCAAATTCTTAACACATAAGTTTTTTCCATTTCTTCTGGCTGTTTCTTTCCATCCTTTTGAGAAAAAAACTTGCCAACCCCAATATATCTATATAAATATAATTTTTAATTTTGAATAAATAAAGAAATTTAGACTTATGTTCATTGAGTCCTCAGACTAAACAAAAAAGAAGAATATTCAAGTTCTGTAAATTGGTAAATACAACTTATAAGAAGTTTAAATAATAAAAATTTTTACTGTTTAAAAACAAGTTGATAGTGGTATTAAGTAGTTTAATTACTAACTTAGCATGTGCATAATTAAATGTTTATAGGTCTAACTATATGTACTGAAGGTTTCTTGAAAAACATATTTATTACATTTTACCAAATTGCAACTTATGTAGTAAATTCTTAATGAATGCGTCTTCCACTTGGAAGAAACCTGTTTCTTCCATTGTTTTCTCCCGCTTCAGAAGATACTTGCCAACCCTGACCACAGTATTAAAAAACATTCACCCTTCCAGGCATCTTTATATATTATTTCTCTAGCCTGTTTTCTGTCGCTACGCGATATCTTCCTTATTCCTTTATCAAATTCCATGATTTACCCCTCATTTTAAAGCTTATCGTCCCGGCCAATGACGAAAAATAGACCCACTGTCTAAAAATGTACTGCTTTTCTCAAATTTGAAATTTAAAATCATCTAAGAAGAGATCCTTTAATGGATGCCAAATTGGTGTTGTATATGATGGTTAGAGGCCAAGCGGTCAGAGCACAAGGCTGGTATACCCAACACCCGTGGTTCGAGTCACACGTTTCGTTTACGTTTTCTCCAATTAATTGTTTTGCTGGACCGTTGATTTTTGATAAACTAAATATAAAGAGGGTTCTTTTATATTTTATTTTGTGTTTTTATTTTCATTCAGTAAATTAAAAAATAGTAGAAAACTTATTCAATCATTAGGCTGTACACATTCATTTATATTATGAACGTGTAGAGCCTAACCAACCAACAGTAACTTAAAATGGAACTTTTTCGTTAGTGTATTTTAATGCAATGAATACTACTAATAAAAATAACTATCATTATAATTGTGATTATTTTATTGTTTTGAATATCTAAATAATAGTGGGAAAAAAATTGTAACAGCTATTTGTACTGATGTGTTCAATTACATGTCTTCTTTTGTACCAACAGCCTTTTGCTTTTTTCTATTCTTGACAATGTCCTTTGTCCCAAATTAGTGCGGAATTCTGCACAGGTCGACTAGTTTCATTGTATTTAGAATTGTTCATCGTACTCACAACTGTTTTCAATATTATCTAGTAGCTTTCATACAACTGTCAAAACCGTTCAGAATTCTGAATGCTAAAAATTTAAAATAATGTTTCAAGTACTTTAATGCATTCAGTGTCTTATTTTACTCAAAATTTTTTAATGCAAAATGTTTCATTCTTCTTTATTGCTTAAAATTTTCTCTTATTTTTACAGGAATTATGTTAAGGATAAAAAAGGGAATATTATGAATGCACCATATGTTGATAACTCTTTTAAATGGGCTGGTGGAGGTCTCTTATCCACCGTCGGTGATTTGTTGCAATTTGGAAATGCAATGCTTTATAGCCTTCAGTTCAAACCATCCACTTTGTTGAATGAAAATTCAAGTACAAACATCATTCCTGATGAAGCTTCAGAATCATTAAATAATCTTAATAAGTCAAACATTAATGTGCTTCCAGGTTATCTCAAATCAAAAACTGTCGAAGCATTATGGTCTCCCATTGAAATTCATAAAGAAATCAAGTATGGAATGGGTTGGTTTTTACAAGCAGAAAAACAAGAATGTAAGTTTTGTGAAAAGAGTGATTTTTGTGCATATCATACTGGTGGAGCTGTAGGAGCCAGTAGCATATTACTTATTTTACCAAAGGAACTCGAGTGCCATGCATTACAAATCAATAACATGCAAAGTGCTCCTAAGGGAATAATAGTTGCAATACTTGTAAATCTCCAATCTGTTAATTTGAGTAAACTTGCTTTAAAAATTGCTCAAACTTTTGACAGTTCAGACTGTGACAATTGACACTACTCGAACATTATAACTGCTTCAAGCTATAACTGCCATAACTTTGAATATTTTAAAAAAAGTTTTTTACTTGTTAATTTATCTGATCTTTGAAACTTGTTAGCACAAATTTTTTATTTTTATATGGAGATTTTACTCCACAACCTAGTTGATGAATTGAGTGAATGTGTACGAGTACACATTCTCAAAAGATGGTGCTGTTAACATTGTAAATATGCATTAAGGTGTCTGTTTTTCATGACATTAGACTGTGTATACGTTATTAGTTCTACTCTGTATATATTAGATTTTGGTTTTAATGGACAAAGATAATTTTTCTTTATAGAATTCATGAAGAAATCATCCAAGAACAGAGTTCAATTTTTTCTAATTTTCAGTAGATATTTTTATAGATATTTTTACTTACAGTAAATTTTAGGAGTTTTAAACCTTTATCATATTTGTATGACAAAGAAATAAAATACATAATTTGTTGTGAAGACGTTAGTTTTTGATGTATGAAATGCTTTTATTTTAAAACCAAATTTCTCTAAATATCTTTGTTCATGTGTCATGACATGTCAATTTTTAAAATGTGTACTTTAAATGTAAATACCCACAGAATTACTTTAATTTTTCACCTGTTAACTCTATATCATGGGCTCAAATTCAAATTTTCAAGTGGAGGGGAGAATCCCCTCTAAGCTTTATATATGGAGGGGATTACAAATTTTTGGAGGGGAGAAAAAAATAGCAATATTATTTGATTATTTCATTCTTTTATGTATTTATTTGTATACTAAAAGTTTTAAAATCCTAGCCAAATATAAATTATATTTTTATTATAATAGTATACAGTGGTGTGACAAGAATTTTCTGTTCAGGAGAGGGAGGATTCATAGCATGTAGATAGATTATATGCATATCCTTGCATGTCTATACATTACCTTTTAATTGACACCCCCTGCCCCTCTTGTTAATATTATACATTAGTGATTTTAACATATTTGATAATTTGTTTCTACAAGCATAAAAGAGTGCTGAAAAAATTAAAATAAAATCATGGGATGTGGTACTGGAAGGAGTGATTCAGTAATCCATCTCAAAGTCCATTTTAACTAACAAAAGTTTAAAAATAAAGTGCAAATGGAAAATTTATAAATAATTCTTAGTTGAATAATAATATAACATAATTCAATTTGAATTTCCACACGACAGTGGCAAATATTTCAAACATTAAAGTATGCGTTACTAACCAAATGAAACATTCTGGGTACCTTTGCGGGAATTAGTCACGGAGCAATACACAATGGAAGAACGTGTTCGAACTATCCAAGAGTATTATGATTATGAAAAGGAGCACCAAATTTCCAGGCTACATAACTGGCTTCCGAGATTGTGTGATTTAACACCTCTGAGGATATTTAAAGATTAGAGTCTACAAGTCTGAACCAAACATTGCAGAACTGAAACAGGATAATATGATGCAAAATAACCACCATCGAACTTGGGCTTTGCAGAAATGTCATTATGTCAGGCCATACGAGTCGGAGAGGCCATTTGGCCGATAAAATCTTTCACATATAATTAATAAATTGAAAATAAAATTTTTAATAAAAGCTTAACGGTTTTTAAAATGATTTAATGTGAAAGCCCAAATTGAATCGCCCTTCATATTGCAGAGAATATAAAGATTTTAAAGTTCAGAAATTAAAAAAAAAATATGAGTAATTATGCTATGTCTCCAAATTGAAATTAAAAATCTTTCAGTGAGAAAATACAATTTTTTATTTTGTATAAATTGAATGGAACTGAAAACAAAATGTTCTCTAGAATTATATACATATGAATCCTTGTGTGTGCATATATATACAGTTCTTTTTTTTTCAAAAATAGGATGTGCTGCAGGCTTAAAGTGTAGAACAAAAGCAGTGGTGTAGTCGAGGGGGGGGCACAGGGGGCAGGCATCCCTCTACTTTTTTATTTTAACTCAAGCTCCCCCTCTGGTTTTAAATTTCAACAAGCATCCCCTACATTTTGATGTTTGTATAGGTAAGCACCCCCTTTTTTTCCAGGACTACACTACTGAATAAAAGCATATACATACGAAATGACATATCATGAAGATCATGATAAATATTAAACCACAATTTAAAAGAAAATCATAAAAAATGAAGGAACTTAGTTAAGTAAATGATAACAGCAATTAAACATTTTTCAAATATGCTAGTTTGAAGGGCACAACACTTTGCTTAAAACTCAATGATCATTAATAACTTTAAACGTACAAACCAGCAATTACTCAAAATACATTTTATTTCTAAAATTTTTCGCTCAGTAGCTAATCGACTTTTGTACACAAGAAGAATCCACATAATTTTAGATAACATATATATAATCCGCAATGAAGTTTTATTTTAATGTGCGGTTAACTTTAAAATCCTTCCAATACTTAGATCAAGAGTTTTGATTTTTTACTTTTGATTTATCATACAAGTTTACAATCAATGTATGAACACATTTTTATTATCAATTTGCTTCAATGTAGAGCACTGGTAGCATATAAAAGTTGTTCTGCATTTATTCAACTGTTATTTGGAGAAACTTTGTAACTTGATTAACAGAACATGTTGAGAAATTGCATAATATAATATTTAAGAAAAGAAAATGGTGCTGCGTAACACATTAAGAAAAATCAAATCATACATTAAATGGTTCAAAAAATCTCTTGACTAGGGTTGAAGTTATGCATGTAAAAGAAAATATCCTATGTTATTTAAACATGAGTTTCATACTCTTCATAACATTATTTTATAACAAATGAATGGTATATGTTTGTTAACAGAGTAGAGTTCATTAGATATTGAAGGAGTGTTAGAATTTACTAGATAATATTTGCTTACTAGGGCCGGCCTTCTGGGGTGTGTGACAGATGCTATGCACCAGGGCCCTGCAATTGAGGGGGTGCCCAACATGATCAAGAACTACTTTTCACTATTTCTTCAAAGATGTAGATAAAGAGCTAATCCAAGAGATTAGCTTGCTACAGGGTTTGATTTGGAATGAAAAGGGCTGTTAATAACGCTTGAGACTAAAAAAAATTGATGATGGCCAGTGGCCGGTAAACCCAAAAAAGTTAGTCGCCACTTTGAACCATGTTTCAAACTGATCCCCCCCTTCCCAACCGCGGCTTCATTTTGCATACAAAAATGCATACATATACCTCAAACTAAGCTTTGTCACAAAATTACACAAAGCCCTATTTTTAAGGAAATAATAATAACTTACAAACCTTTCCTAGTCGCCAATTTTGGCGACCAACATAACATATTGTGGTTCCCAAATAAAAATTTATAGTCGCCGATGGCGAGTGGCGACCACTAGTCTCGACCTTTAGCTGTTAATAATGCACAAGACATGCTACAATATATACTAAATAATTATAATTTATTTCTAAATATATAAGTGTTTTAAAACTTTTCTTTATGTTGCCAGTAACTACAGCAAATGCTGAGCACTTTTTCAGGAAATTGAAATTGATAAAAAATTATCTTCGATCAAACATGTGTGCATAATGCTTAAATGCACTCCCTATATTAAGCATGGAAAAAAAATTTGCAAAGAATCATAATTTTTCTGAATTAATTTATGTATTTGCAAAAACAAAATCATGCGTCAAATAAACATGCTTAATACATGTTCATGCTCAGGGCCCCAAATAGTTTCTTGCACCCTTTATAGGGAAGGCCGGCTCTGTTGCTGACAATGAAAATATTACCACCTATTGACCTTTTGCATTTGTATGTTGCCTTATATGTGCCAAACAACATGTTTATGCTCCATATTACAAGAGCAAAGGGTTAATAACTGTTAACAGACTAAGAATTTATTATGTTTGCATTGGAAGTAACATTTTTTAAAAACATTATTCATGCCATGTATTTACATTTTACATTTCGGTCTGAAATACAAAAATAAGCTTTTTACATTAAGAAATGTTTCAGTCGATGTTTTAGTGTATATGTGCTGATATCATATATACACTCAAAAACCAATATTAACTTTTCTCAAGAATCTTCTTGAAAATGGACTATATGTCCTAAGTCTAGTGCAAGAGAGTAAAAATGTATTAAAACCCTAAGAAACCTTTGCATTGGTTTTGAATCATAAAGCATCATTTGAAATATTATAAAAAAGCAGTGTAAAAAATTAATGTGTAATTAAGCATTACAATAAAGTCAAAGTTACTGAAGAAAAGATAGGCTAATTTTAGGTTTTAAAACGAAATCAAACTTTCAAAAGTATATAAATAGAAACCATGTTTCTTCATGATGAAATTATCAATTAAACATGATATTTTCTAATCATAAAACTGCTACATATATTTACAGAAATTCTTCAAAAATGTGAAATTTAATAAATAAAAGTACATTGCAATAAATAATAGTAATAAATATAACTTTTCATAAATAATTTATTACATGAAAGACTTCAAAATGTCAAGGGTAAATATTGGAATGTTTTAAGCACACAAATATATACAATAAAATACAGAACCTAAAGTCAATGGCTTAACATTTCAAGAAATGTTTCAAAGCTGCATAAACTTTTAAAGTAATTGCATTTGGTCATATATTTTTAATTGTACATTTTTATTAATGGAAGAAGAATTTAACTTCATTACTTTACTTCAATATTGCTTTAACTATGTTTACAGCCACATCTGCTATTTCATTCTAATTTTGTGAAAATTTAAATAGTTCAATTTCTGGAAGAAGTGTCCTATTTTAAACTCAACATAGGCTTGCATTCTAGCATTCACTCAGTTGTCAATTCTGCTCTCATTTTCCCAAGCTTTCCAATGCAATATATATTGCATTGGAATACTTTTTTATTATTGATATACTTTTCTATTATTTTCTGTTCAACAAATTGAAAGAGTAGAAAAATGTTTTGGATGATCCCACATCGTAAAAAGCTAGGAAATAAGCTGTAAATTTCAAAAAATAGTTTAATTGCCATGTACAATTATTCTGTTCATTTTTGTAAACATTGTGCTTGTATTTATGAAGATATAGACAGTTTTCCAATTTCCTTCACATGTTATTGACTTATAACATGCAAAGTTTTTCACAAAACATAACCAAACTTTCAGAAAACAGGACAGCATACAAGTGAAGCATTGTACTGAAATTTGAAATACAAACGTTAAATATTTAATAAATTACGGGCATTTAAAGGAATACATTTTTGACTGTGCATGCATGAAAGATAGCAATTTTCCTAAAGTTTCCTAAAAGTTTAGTAATGTTTTGTGAAAAACTTTGCGTGTTATAAACCAAAAACGTGTGAAGGCAATTGGAGAAATGCCTATAAGTACAATTTTTATGAAAATGCACAGAATAAATGTATACAGCAATTAAACTATTTTCTGAAATTTACAGCTTATTCCCAACTTTTTATGATGCAGGATCATCCAAAACATTTTCCTCTATTTTCAATTTGTTGACGGTAGCCAAATGCAAGAGCGAATGAATTTTTACTGAAAAATGTGAACCCTAGATTAAAACATGACCAAATAAGTAAAAAATGGGTTTTTGGATCAGACTCACTGTTAAGTATAAAATTACCAAAACTTGATAGTACAAAATAAAATTACCATCCATTAATTTGGCCAAAGACTGCATACATGCAAATGCTGCCACTAGATGTTTATAACCAATTATAAACATTCAGCCTATAACATTACACACTAAGTAACCAAACAATATCAAGTAATATTGATAGTTGAACAATAAAATAATTTTTGAAAATAATATATTTGACATACATTTTACTTTTAATTCTTCAAAAATTAAATGTTTTGCAAATAATTTGCAACTATTGAAAACAGTAAAATTTCTAACTTTATATAAAATGATTCATTAAAATAATCAAATAATGATTCATTAAAATAATGATTCATTGAATTGATAATTCCTAAAAAAGATTCATTGAATTGATAATTCCTAAAAATGATTCATTGAATTGATAATTCCTAAAAAAGATTCATTGAATTGATAATTCCTAAAAATGATTCATTTACTTGATAAAAGTACTTAACGTGAATGGATGAAACAGCGTTTATGCTGATAAAAATGTAAAGCATTACATTTAATGAATCAAAATAATTATTTTTTCTTTTTTCACAATAGAATATTATTTATAGTTTATATGTTTCTAAAAAGCCTAGTTTTATGAAAGAAATTACTTATTCATTATGTATTTATTTTATAAGGTTTGAATTCTGAAACTTCTGCATTTTAATATATTTGTTGGGTCACAAAATGATTTGATAAACTAAACTAGAATCAATAAATTTTAATTAATACTTTGCAGTGTTTATTGAATAAGTGTGATAGTTTTGGCTTCTGTTATTATTAGTAAAAAAAGGTTTTATGAAGATCAAGGTCAAATGAAGATTTGTTGTACTAGGGCTATACCTAAACTATACATACAGCTTTTTAAAATATAAACTGTTGCATAAGAAAAACATTTATATTTTTACTGCAATTCATAGATACCTATAATTATTTTAATTGAACATTTTTTTTGCTTAAAAAGTAACTTGGTTCTTATTCTGTTTGAAAATAATCAATCAAATGTTTCAATTTTAATTATTACAAATATATCACCTATTTGTGTTGTCTATATTTTTATATTCAAGAACTGTGAAGACAATGTATCATTTAATATCTCATCATCATACAGGGATGTTTCAATCCATATCAGATTTCTGGCAATTCAACCTTAATCACACTGCATTTGGACAGTCCCAGAGTTTCATGCTAACTGGACGAGATATCTGTCGTCATGAATCGCAGCGTGAATAAGTAGCAACAATATATGGTCCCTTACACATAATACCAATACATTTTTTAAAAATATCTTAAAGAGAGAACAATAATAAACTACTGAAAGCATTATTTGCATAGAAACTTTTAACAATTACTTAGGAAGTAGAATTTTCTGGAAAATATACATGCAACATAAAGTAAATCTAATTATTTGTCTAGAAGCATAAGTATGAAGATATATGAATTTAAGTAAAAGCAGCACAGTAAAAAAAAAGTACTCAATGCTCTTTTGTAGTTCAGCCATTCGGGAAGTTTATTTATTTGCAGGGAAGAGAAAAAACAGAAACAAAAAACTTTGATTTTCACCTGGTTGACTAGAATTTTAAACTGTTTTAGCATTAGGAATTTTGTGAAGGAACTAGATAAAAATGAGAAATATTCACACTAATATAAATAAATAAAAAAAAAAAAGAACCTTGCATCTTTTTCCATTCTAAAAAATAGCAAGTAAAAAGAGATATCATGTAATTCGACAATTACATATAGTTATACAAGAAAATACTAGTTAATGTCCTTCAGATGTAATTACACATAGTCATAAAATTTATAAAAAGGCTATCATAGGATACAAAAAAAAACCTTCTTTTGATTTTTCTTTTTTTATGGAAAAGGTATTTTTGTTTTATCACAAAATTCTAAATGCACAAAACATTAGGCACTTATTGATCATCTTTGGCTCAGTTTCAGGGTGACAATTTCCATCGGAGGAAGTTGAATGTGAGCGTCTTTAGAAAATTTGCTACCTGTATACATAAGAGATAAAGATGCTTCTTCTACACTATTGCTGAACAAATTAGGAAATAACTCTTCAACAGACACCTGTAAAAAATAATGTGGCCTATTAGTACTATATTAGACACATTGTCAGTTAAGATGAATGAAGAATTTAATTAATTGTAACCATTGCTCAATATTTTGAATCAGGAGTTTCTTATACTTTTTTAGTCATGGAGCACCTTTAACCATTTGAGTGCTGAAGAATTTTCTTATATATATGCTAAAAGTGCGGAATGAATGAGGAGAAGCTCTATTGTGCTTCTCCACACTCAAACGGTTAAAAATGGAAGTTCAGTACACAGCACTAAATTGTATCCTGCAGATATATACTGTGTTTAGTAAATCAAACAAAAATTAGAATTGTTGATAGAAGGTAGTCTTTTCATTTTAACCTTACCGGACATTAAATTTCACCATTTATTTACTGTTATAAATTTATTTATTAATTTCAATTTTCTCATTGCAGACATAAAAATATACTTTAAATTTAAAAAATGTCTTTTTGTTAATTATTTTGTGCAGCATTAAGTGCTCTGCTAAGCACAGTTTAACAAACTCAGCTAAAAGAACCTCTTTTGTCCAGTTTTGCTACTAGCAAGACAAAATGTTGGGGGAGGGGGATTTCTTGATCGGAATTTTACAATGAAAACGCATTTAAATAAAAATGATTTATGGAATTATGTTGTAGGGAGAAAGGAAACTGCAGAAAAAATAAAGCTAAATATTTGTCTTGTTCCTTTTTAATGACATTAAGGCAGTGGTTTCCAACCTTTTTCACATTGTGACTGTATTTTGTGCAGCATTAAGTGCTCTGCTAAGCACAGTTTAACAAACTCAGCTAAAAGAACCTCTTTTGTCCAGTTTTGCTACTAGCAAAACAAAATGTTGGGGGAGGGGGATTTCTTGATCGGAATTTTACAATGAAAACGCATTTAAATAAAAATGATTTATGGAATTATGTTGTAGGGAGAAAGGAAACTGCAGAAAAAATAAAGCTAAATATTTGTCTTGTTCCTTTTTAATGACATTAAGGCAGTGGTTTCCAACCTTTTTCACATTGTGACTGTATTTTGTGCAGCATTAAGTGCTCTGCTAAGCACAGTTTAACAAACTCGGCTAAAAGAACCTCTTTTGTCCAGTTTTGCTACTAGCAAAACAAAATGTTGGGGGAGGGGGATTTCTTGATCGGAATTTTACAATGAAAACGCATTTAAATAAAAATGATTTATGGAATTATGTTGTAGGGAGAAAGGAAACTGCAGAAAAAATAAAGCTAAATATTTGTCTTGTTCCTTTTTAATGACATTAAGGCAGTGGTTTCCAACCTTTTTCACATTGTGACTGCATTTTAAAGAGCACGTGACCCCACAGTCACACACACACATACAGTGATCTCTCACTTATGTGCGTTTTTCCTACGGTCCCGTCCAGCGATATAGGAAACCAATGTTAACTCTTATTCATTTGTGTGTGGAGCTAAAAAAGCAGCTCTCACTTATGCACGTCAGAAACATTTTTCAGCTCAAAATCACTTCCTCAAGTCAGGTGTTTCTTATCAGAACTTTTTCACCCTTTTTTGTTTTGCTTCTAGGAATTTGTTCCTCCTCTTTGCCCTATTGTTAAGATTCCAAGAAAACATTCCCCTTAAGGTATTGGGGCTACGATTGTACTTGAGATTGACGGACGTCGGCAAAAGTTGCGTTTGAGTTCCGTCCAATAAGAGTACAGTACGCAGCACGTTGCATTTTAAAATGGCAAAAAGAACACACTTTTAAAATGGAGGTTATCCAAAAATTCAAAGGAAAACCCAGCACATCAAAAATAGCTTTAGCTAAGCAATTTTATGTCCCTGACTTGACTCGACATTAAGGGGCATTTTAAAAAATCCGGAGGCAATAATTATGGCTAATAAAGAATGGAATCCAGTCCAAAAAAAAAAAAGAAGTAGGGTTCAAGGTGGAAAGTTCGAAGAGTTTTGTTACTATGGCTCAAAGAAACTCGTGCCTTGAACATCCCTATTAATGTTGAGCTCCTTAAGTGCGAGGGCCGCACAATTGTCAAAGTGTTTTCGATATGGATCTTGCCAAGGAAAAGGCAAGTGTGAATGAAGGCACAGTTACACAATGGCGAGAAAACTTAGCTTCTTTGACGCTATGGACGTCTCTTTTCCCATTTTTCACTACAACTAATGCATAATATATTACTTAACAATTATTGTCTACACTAAACTGATATTTGATTGTTCTTAGCTCCCTTTTTTGGTTTTCCACTTTGGCGCGTTTTTGCCGCGGGCCCCTGTGACCGCGCATAAGTGAGAGATCACTGTATATGTATATATACTTTTACACAAGTTAAGTCGCAAATAGGAAACGCTAGATATCAGAATTCAACCCCACAGTAAAATTGTTTATTTTCCTTCGTAGATGGAACAGTGTAAAATAAACAAGTTTACAATGGGGATTAGGCTGAGAGCATTTCAACTGCATTTTAACGAAATTCTACGATAAATAACATCTCGGGTCTCATCTTAATGATATCTTCTGGTCATTGAAACATCATTATTGTCTTATTTAATAAAAAAGTCTTAGTTACAAGGAATGTTTTTTCAATCACTTTGCTGAAAATGAAATCCTAAATTGAGCGAAGAGGAAACTCTAACATGCATTTAATATTGTAGTTCATATAGAGTATAAATACCCCAACAGCTGAGCAAGAGTTACCTTCGAACAGTGGCCCAACCAGAATTGTCTCTGAGTAGGGGCGAGGGGGAGGTCTTTACATGTATATGTATTACCATACTAGCATCAGCAATGTTTCTTACAACCACTAGAAAATGAATGTTTCGAGGGTAAAAGGTTGAGGCGCTGCATTTAGTTTTTTCCTTTTTTCATGTAACACATATTCTTGACAGTTAAACAAATCACACATATGGCGCTTTGCCTCTAGAAATTGGACACAGAAAACTGACATATTTCTTTATACCAAGATTACTATGGGAACTTTAAATACAAAATTTAAATTATAGGAGTACTGTATACATTCTTATCTGTGTAAAGAGGAAGACCTCCTTTTGAAAATAATAAAATATAATACTGGGAATAATCTTCTTCCCAAAGCACCTGGTTTTAAGCCATATTGCCAATTATAGTATGGTAAAATAAGCATTATTAGCATCTAAGGACTTCTATGAACCAGCCCTTCAGCTCCCTTACCTCTTCACAAGATAAAATTCTGGCTGCACTAAGTGTAAAGGACATATGGCAACCCTATTAATATCAAAATAAAAACTAATAGCAGCAACCCTGTTTTGTATGATGCCTAACATTCTTGGGCTATTGGGCCCACACAAAACAAATAATTTTAACAGTTCTGATTAATGAGGTTGCCATGACATCAAATGCGCTTGGAAAATTTGGCTTCATGTTGATCATCGCGAAAATGTCATTTCTGTCTTTGTGGAAGCGGCAGGGCAGCCGCAATTAACCTCGTCGTAAAGAACAACAAAATTAATGCTAAAAATTTGGTTCTTGAAGTAGTTTTCAAGCTTAATGATATTGTGAATTTTAAAGTTGAAATAATGTTCCAACCTATAAGAAATGTCTGGCGACCTCATTTGGGGTAACAACCCACAGGTTGGGAACTCTTCCGTTAAGGCAATAGTAAAGATGCATGGAAGGTATTGGCTGAGACTTGGGATGGTAAAAGTATTACTCTAATAATGTCACTTAAAGAATAAGTTAATACCAAGCATACTGATTGCAGATATATCTGCATACTAGCAATGACAACCAACAGGTATTAAACATAAAGAATTATCTGCAAGAATAATTTTGGCTAGTTTAGATTTGAATCTTTTATCAGGGCTTCGAAAAATTACCATGAGGAAACAACTCAGGGGTGATTACGACACAAAGTAAAAAACCCTGAAAAAATTTATGCAAAAAGTCAGTATCGCTTTTTATGCACCATATATTTTTATACACATATAGTTACAATGGCATGTTTAAAATAACTTTTGAAATTAAAATTTATATTTTACTTAACTACTTCTAATTAATAAAAAAATTTAATTTATTTATTTTTTGCAAATAAATTGTAATTTATAGTAAAACATAATGAATAAGAATTTCCCATGACTATATATTTTTTGCCAAATTTTTGCAGTGAAATACTTTTTCTATTTAGAGTTATTATTAGTCTACTTTCCCATAAAAGTAAAAAAAATAATAATAAAGCGTGAAAGTATTGTGAAAATATCGTTAGAAAACAAGAAAAGTCAAAAATAAGTTAAGTAATTAAATAAAAGCTTGAAAAATAAAAAAATTGAAAGTAGGGCTTTGAGATGGAGAAAAAGTCTGACAGTCTGTCTGCCCCCCCCCCCCCCCCCAATAATTTTTGAACGAATTGTCCGATTCGAAAAATACTTTTTGCGATCGGAAGATCTTGGCGAGGACATCTCATTTCCATATTTCACTTTTTGCTTTGAACAATTTTTCATTCAATTTTGAACAGTTCAAAAAATTTTAACATTAGCGCCTATGGGCAAAAATGAAGGAAGTTATGTAAACTCTGGTTACAAGATCCAAGTTCCAATGAACAAACATACTGAAAGAAGCTCTTAGCATGAAATATTAATTTGAACAATTATTTTTCATTTTTGAACAGTTAAAAAAAATTAACATAGCACCTACAGTGAAATTTCAATCCTATATAACTCCTGAACTAACGGACCGATTTGCTTGGTACAAACTTTATCCGAAAGCTCTTATAACGTAAAACATGTACAAATAGAGTTCATCCAGAACTAAGGAGCCTATTTCTCTATGAAACTTTTTGATCAGGATTTTCAAGAGTATTTTTGAATTACATGAATGATTAAATGGATAAATGAAAGAATAGATAAACAAATGAGTGAATAAATGATAGAAAAGAAATAAAAGAGTGAATAAATGAGCTAATGAAGGAAAAAAAGTATATTAGTGAATACATGAATGAATGAATGAATAGATGAATGACTGAATAAATGAATAATGAATGAATGAGCGAATGAATGTATTAACCATTGAAAAAGGTATATTTGAAGCAATTGAGAACTAAAGCTAAACAAGAAAGAGAGAGAGAGACAGCTAGATTAAAAATTTGAAGGGGATGTATTTGGGAAAGTAGGCTCGTATAGTTCTAAACGTAACTTCTTGCTTTTCCATTTATTTTTCAAATATCTGCAACTTTAAAAATAAAAGTTGCGAAAATAACTCAAAGTCCAGCATCGATTTCAGGAAAAGGACATAAAAATGCATTTTTATGCAAAAAAATGCAGTTTGGAAAATGAGCTCAACTTTTTGCAATGTTAATTGAAAAAATAACTAAATAATAAAAAAAACCCCTCAAAGTTTTTTTTATCGTTCTTTTTAAAAATAGAAACAAAGTCCCGGAAAAAATTACCACTTTTGGTGATGTTTACACAGGGGATGTAAACATCGACAACCCCGGGGTTTGGCGCCGGAAAAAAAAACCAAAATGGCGCTAAAGACCAGTTGTCCGTAACAACAAAAGCACTTGGGACGTGGTATCGTTCGTGTTCGGAACAAAGATGGTTGGCGGCGTTACAACCCCTGTTGCGTAATAAGGGGTTGCTACAAAGGGAATGTTTATTGCTTTTCGGCATATTTTTTGTTCCCATCCGCTAAATTTTCAAATTTGAAGACTAAAAGCTCTGATTTTTAAAACACGGAAGGGGGATATGAAAAACCCAGATTTCTGTGGCACACCCGGAATACAATCACCTCTGACAACCGCATATGATGCTAAGATTCACTTAATGGCAGAGAATACCAAACATTTGAGGAAGAGAAAGAAAAAGCTTTTATATTCTTTTAAATTCTTGAATTAAAAAATCAAAAGAAAAAGACCTAAAAAATGTTAACATAATAGGCATAAAAGCACTAACTATTTTAAGGCACCAGATTGAAAGGGTGGATTATGAGGCAAATTTAGTACAGAGCTAACTTTAGAAGAAAAAATACTGCTAATTCAAGTCTTGATGTCAATGTTTGGTACATTTTTGTGCATCTTGTTTAATGACTCCACATAAAGAATAAAAATACCATAGCAAACCCAGTATTAGTCAGCTTAAACAGCTAGCACTGTTATTGAAGTTGAAGGTAAAGACGGCAACAATTTCGATAGAAAAGGTTTAGTTTTTCAGTAATGTTTCACGTATGCCCAAGCTCAAGACAAATTTATTTTTAGTTTGGTATTTAGGTAAAATTTCTGAAATGGTTACAACTTTAACTTGATAATGATATATGTATGTTAGTAAACTTAAAAAACTCATTACTAGTTGAACAGATATAAATGATATTTTGTTTTTGCTTGACTTAGACAATAAAATAGTTAATTAATAATAATGATTCATTAAATGAATTTTTACATAAAAGATTAAACCCGTTAAATAATTAGGAAATGATAAAGTTAAATGACATGGTAGATTTTTACATTCAATGGTCAATTATTATAATTACATATTAAATAGGAAATGCATAGTACAACTATTCCAAGGCACACTGATTTATTTGTTTTACTAATGATCTGTAATGAATGAATGTTTTATTTATATCTTATGATTAAGTTGAAAGTTTTTCTAAAATTTAGAAATGTTTCAAATTTTTCTGTAAGGCAAACTGGAAAGGCAAGTAAGATGTTACAATTTGATAACAGGACTGAATATGTTAACAAGGTAATAGAATTTTTTTTGGCTTAGAAAGAATGCAAAAATCTGTTCCATATGCATCAGAATAATTGAGTGCAGAAAAACACAGATCATTGGTAGAATGAGTAAGATTGTTGTTGTTAGAAGATTACTTTGATAACTGGATTCAAACTTCAAATAATTTTAAAAATATTTCACGGAAAGTTGCAATTGAAAACATGACTAATATCGGAAGCATACTAGTTTTCTACAACAGACTTATAAAGCTTACTACTTTATCTAATATTAATATGTACCCCTAGAACTAAGGCATTTTTAATTGCTTCAAGATTTTAGCTACAGAAGATGCATGTAACAAAGAGCTGTGATTTTATTGCCAAAACAGAAAGAAGGGTTTTTTGTTCAGTAGCTTGGTTAAAGCAGAACTCGGTTAAGCAGGACTCTATTGTATTTGGAGTGCAACAGTATGTAGTAGCCATCATGTAAATTGTTAAAAACATTAAAAGGTAATTTTAGCAACATTATGTTAAGAGTTCAGAATTTATGTTTTACATAATTTGAAATATGTAAATATTATTTGAAAAATTTCTTGCAAGATTAACAAAAAAAAAAAAATATAATTTAATACAACTACTTTAAATTATATAACCATTTGCTAAAACTAGTAGTTTATGAATACAGTTATTTAACTCAAAAATACTGATACATTTCCTTAAATGCTTTACTATGTTCCTCATCTTAGTATTGAAGATATCAGGTAATCAAGTAACAAATGAACATTTTAGACTAACATTGTTTTTAGATTTCAGAACAGATAAGAATTAATACCATACTTGCCATCCTTGGAGGAAAAAAAAATAGGATAGTTTTTCAATGACCCTCCCCACAAACGCAAAAGGAACAATTAAACTGACTTACACAAATCAAATTATTTTTTTTAATGTTCAATACAGCATTATTTGATAAAATTTTATCATCAAATGTTTGATTGAAACATTTCCAAGCAAAATCATTTTTTATGAGCAATATATGTTCTCTAGATTTTCATTTGACAGCATTGGACGAAACTCGATTTCACTTTACATAAAATGCACTAGTGCGCGGAATGCTCAAAATCCCAAGAATTGCACTTAGTTAAATTATAAAAAGCCAGTTCTTCCAAATACTTACTAGCTTACATCTACAACATAACAATTTAAACAAAATATCACGACCATGTCTATTGTGCACAAAAAAAAAAAAAAATATTCGAAAGTACATTTTTTTAAAATTTAGCCATTTTTTAGTTATATATTGAATGTAAATAGGAATTTATTTTATTTATCTATTTTGTGACAATATATAATGAATACTAAAAAGGAAAAAAAAAACCCCTAATTTAAGACAACAAGGAAATAAAAAGAGATTGCATTTTAAATTCTAAGCAAAAATTTTTTTAGAACTACATTATTAATTAGGATGCAATATTAATAGTTATAACTAATTAATACAATCACCAAAATTTCAAAAAAAGGGCTAAAATTTTTCACTGAAATTTCGAGTGAGTGTGGCAAAATGAGGAGAGTGCAAATCCTCCACTACACAGGCTGAATCGTAAAAAATATTAAAAATAATAGTAAACCAAAAGTTATTGCTGTGCAAGAGATCGAATTAGCTAGTACACAAGAACTAGGGACTTTTAACGAAGCGGATGCAATCGGATTTCAAAAAAAAATTGGGACTGCCCCTTGAAAGCATATGTGACAAAATGTGGAAGTTTTACTGCTAATTTATAAAAGTTTTGTAAAGCAAATATCTATGCATGCTGCTTCAAAATTTTCTGATTTAAAGAAGAAAAAAGTTCCAAAATTACGAATCTTCGCGGAACCGAAATTTTGATTTTACAAAAATACGGAATTTCGTCAAAATATGGGAAAATCACATGAAAACTACTCGGCGAGTAACTACGATCACGAGCGCTATCTATAGAGCAAAAAAAGATTGAAGCTTCATTGATTTATTTTAAAGCGAAAATTACAAAAAACGGGAGAAAATTATATTAAACGGGAGTTTCCCGTTAAAAACGGTAGACTTGGCAAGTATGTAATACAAAACCAAATATTTTTTATAAAGTCACTTTTAAGAACTAAATATTGAAAATTTGATCTTACTGTGCCATTACGTGTAGAACAGAGCCCATACATTTTGAAATTACAATCAAATCCAATTCTGTGAAGAAAAAGAGCTGTATAATTAGATGGCACTGTCATGCTTCCAGATAAAGCTTGCAATGTTCGTAAGTTTAAAAGATGGACATCACAGGGAAGTTCAATGCCAACAGAATATTTAGCTTTCAAAGGCGCATCAGGACTACGCAAAATGACGTTATCAATATCTTTATCCATCCTCATCAGAACAAATGGGGGATGTAGTAATGAAAGTGATGACTGATGCGCTAATAGGGAGGGATAATTTGAAAACCCCTGTAAATACATATTATAAATATAAGTATATTTCGCTGCCAATAAAAACAAGATACAAAGTATAATATATAAACATATAATGCAAAAAGGCAAGAGAAAGTACTTCAGGAAAAAAAGACCATGGTAATTCAAAGCACTAGAGAGGATGTCCCATAAATATTGAAACCAACTTTAAGGAGAGTAGAGAATGTCAAAAGGATTCAGAACTGCACAGCAGCCCATAACTGCACGGGAACTTTGAATGCCACTAGGTGGTGCTGGAGTGGAAATAAGTTTGTCTCAGGTTTTAAGCAATCTGAATTTCTTCCTTTGAGGTGAACTTAAAAGCTGCTGTATACGAAGCACATTGTAGCGCTTGAAGTGGATCTGCTTGTAAGAAGTGTCGCTTCTGCTGCTTACACTCAAGGAAATCCAGGTATTTCTGAATGTCTCTGTCAATTCTAAATCCGTCACTATTATCCCAGCATCACTAGTAATAGTGGAAATTTCAAGTATGTTTTGTAACATTTTCAAATGCTATCATCTACCACAGCATGTGTAGTATTTAATGAGCAATAAATATTTCTGGGAATCTCTCTGTCTTGTGTTTCTTCATTTTATTGCCTCTGATACCACATTTCCCTGATGTTTGTGGTAGTGTTTTTATGCTATTATGAAACCTTTGGACATGCGTTAAAATGTATCTCAAAATCTATGGGACACCCTATGTAATTAAAATCGATTTGAAATACTGTTATTAAATTACATGAGACATTAAAGTTCTTGATCTTTGTTCCATAAAATGTTTGGCTTACATAGTTATGTACATGTTCTTAAATTAAAAAATTGATCACTCATATTTTCAAAAATTTCAACAGTTCAAATTATTATACACCCCAGCCCACATGTGGGATTTTTCTCAAAAAATAACAATGTAACAATATAATAGCAAACTTAATGCAGTTTAATAATGTTTTAGTAAAATTATGTTACAATCTCTCCTTTTTCTTATTTATTGCATTGTACACAAATCACAGCATTAAATGTCGAACATACATGCAAGTTATGATGTGTCTGAAGAGAGGAAAGAGAAAAGAACAAACATTCTAGGAATTATTTTCAAAAATAGTGTATGAGTTATAACTTTGTGAACACTGTTTTAAAGTATGCATTTTTAATGTGCTATTTTGATGTCAGAGTTCCTAGCTTTTATCAAAATTAATAAAAATAGAAAAATATTTGAAGATTTAAATAAATAAAGTAGGAAGAAACTAAAATATAAATATATAAATAAAAGAAAATGTCTAATTGGATTTCTTTTAGTCTTTTTTAAAAAAATTGTGTGCTTATATGCTGAAATTTGTAGTTAAACAAATCTTTAAAAAAGAACCTTTTTATTTCGATGCTCAAAGATGATCCGGAAAAACGTTGGTGTATCTCTGTTATCAGTAACACCTTGCTGTAAGCCACGATTGTCATCTTGATTAAGTCGTCTGTCAAGAAACACTTCAAACCAGCCTAAATAGCAAGTTGGAAAATACAAGGTTTAGCTTCAGTTCAAAATTTAAAAGTAGTTTAATATTGAATCAAATATAACCGCATAAATAGACATTTTGTTATCTTTCTTCACAATACATATATAACAAATATCTAATGAAGTAATATTGCAGAATAGTTTTAGATTTTGAATATACAGTACAATTACATACAGGACAATTACTAACACATTCAAAAATTTATAAAACTTTATAAATTTTTACCATATTTTCAAAAAATTAAGAAAACAAATGAGTTGGGAGAAAGAACACCATCTTTAAAAACAAATAAAAAAAAAGCAATATTTGTAGGTGTACATTAATTACATGGTAACATTTCATATAGGGTTGTTCCTTGAGGATGTTCTTAATGGTCTCATCCAGAATGCCTTTAAGGTAACATAATGTGCTGCACCTGACAATAAATGTTTACATCAATCTCATGAATTTGAACAACAGATTCCCCCAGTTATACTTCAAATGAGTCCCGGCTACTTAGATTAGATAAAACTTGCACCAAGAATCATGTAAATTTTTCTGTGAGAAAGGAAATACCTGTAAGTAGTTGCTTTGTCTACACTGATTCTTAACCTATAGCCACCAGAAAAAATGCTCTTCTGGTCTTTAACCATTGTTGATTCAGTTGAAGTACTAAATTCAAACATAGTTTTGAGCACATGCACAGCCAGAAGAAAATAAACTGATTTTATTTCTTTTTTTACCAGCCTTTCAGTCTCCTCAATTTTTCCACAGCATTATGAGTTGAAAAAAATTTCTTTATGTTTTTGGCCCATCTTAGTAATCTATAGATAGGTATATGTACTTTCTTTTATTTTTTTTAGAAGACAATTCCTAAGCTTTTATCGGTGAGTCTAGAAGCAATACAAATAAAAATATTTACATTGGAAGAACTTGCGGCTCAGGATGTTTCAGAGCACCTCAAAGATAAAGTTTGATGGCACTTCTGGAATTTTGCAACCTAAAACTTTACTGAAAATGTTTTGTTTTTTTGGCTCAAACTTTTGCTGAATCTAATATTAATGCATAAGACAATGCAATAACAAAGCTGAACATTAACGTTACTATTCATTTATTATGATATAAATACATAAATTTAAATATGGCAGCTTTAACTCATTTCTTTTTACTGTCAATAGTAATGCTTCACAATAAATAAATAAAAATAAAAAATACCTGGCTGCAGACTAGTGGCACCAACTGAATGTGCAGTGAGCAAAGAAAACCTTGTACTATGATCTTGAAAGTAAGCCATTGTTGAAACTGGATAAACATTTGCCTGAATAGGTAGTTTTTCAAAATAATGGCGGCGTATCATCTGGAAGATTGTTTTTGTAAAAGAAAAATAACTATTAAACATAAAGGGCAAGAAATAGGAGGAGAAATCGGATAACAAAACACACTACTTACTTGCATGCCATTTAAGTCTGTATAGAAGTCTTGATTGTCATTCGTGATATTGGTGTAGAAGCGCATTATCAACTCTTTATTTGTTTCTGTTGCAATGTTCACTACATTGTAAATATCAACCCCAAAACCGTCTAACCCTAAAATGAAAATAAGATGTGGCTTTATCTGTTAATTGTTTTTCTTGCATATTAAAATACATCAAATATGCTTTTATGCATGTTACTAGTTTTTAGCCTACTTTCTTATAAAAGTAAGAAAAAAAGAATGAAAGAAGGCTTAATGTATTGTAAAAACATCGTTAAATGTAAGAAAAGGTCAAAAATAAGTTAAATAATTAAATAAATCTTGAAAAATAAAAATTTGAAAGTAGGGTTTTGAGAAGGGGAAAATGTGTGTCTGTCTCCCCGGTCCCGATAACTTTTGAAGGAATTGTCCAATTCAAAAGATTTTTTTGCATTCAAATGATTTCAGCGAGGAGATTTCATTTCCATATTTCGCTTTTTTCATTTGAATAATTTTTCGTTCAATTTTGAGCAGTTCAAAAAAAATTAACATTAGGGCCATTCCAAGTGAAATCGTCCAGCGAAGACAAAGTTTGACACCCGAGGTCGGCCGATTTTGATGAAACTTGGTAAGATTGTTCTACCTGTAGATATAAGAGCAACTGTAAAGTTTTATCTCAATATATTGATTAGTTTTTGAAATAGAACACTTTAAAGTTTTGCCAGAAATTTGCAATTCGACGCTGATCGCAAATCAAGCAATTACGCATAGTTTTACATTTCTTATCGTAAAACAGTTATTTTTGAAGATAGAAGGTTAATTTTTTTGCATTGTGTTCAGTATTCTTTTGTGAATAGAAATATAGCATTAGATTTGGCATTTAAAGGTATTAAGGCAACTTAAAAAATCTTTGAAGAACAAAATTGAGTTGTATTTACTACAATGACTGGCGTTCAGAAACTGCTCAGTTGCATTAAGAACGTATCCTTTGATTTTAAAATTAATTATATCATTAGAAACTATATTAAAAATGCTTCAAAGTGGTACATTGAAATTGATGGGGTTTGGACTTTTTATTGAGTTAGAGCTGATCAAAGTTATGACTTTGAAAAGTACCAAAATCTATTGTTCCTAATAACTTCAATTTCCAAAAAAAAAAAAAAAAAGATTGGCTGCTCTTATAATGTTGTTATATAGTGTATTTATATATATATATATATATATATATATATATTGTTGTTTTGGCTTTCTACTAAAACTGAGTGAAATCATAAAATATTCTGAGATATATTTACAGCAAAAAATACATCGTTCTTTTAGAAAATGCTTATGCTCTAGAAAGTTCTTTAAACAAGCATGAAATTAGGAAAATAAAACTGTATGTTTGGTTGTAACTGATCGAAGTTACAAAATCAGCCAGACCTTCTATAGCTCAAAATAATACACAATAATGCATGAGAAAGATTTTTTTAAAAATTATTCTTTTTTCGTAAAATGTCATGTTTGTTAGATAAACTAAGATAAGAAAGATATATATATATATATATATATGTTTTATTAGAATACAGTAGAGTGCCGGTTATCCGGACTGTTTGGGACCGAGGTAGATCCGGTTAAAGAAAAATCCGGATAATTGGATTGCCAACTTTAAAGCACATTATAGGGCTGTTTTTTTTTTTGGCAGCTTCCCTTCACACTTTTTCCAGCTTTAGGACTGGCATTTGTAGTGGTGCATATTTTATCACATTACAAATGGCGTGTTTTCCATTGCATCGCCATTTTTTTTTTCATATCTTACACAGTTGATGTACCGATGCCATAATTAAGGGCTATGTTCTATCCATTTTTCTTTTTTATTCAATCTTTTCACAATTTCTATTTTTTTATCAAAAGATAACACTGCTCCTTTGTGCTTCCCAGACATGTTAAAAAAACGCGTTCTACACTTACAAATCGCAATCAGAAAAATGTGGGTTCCTTTAGCTTTGTGTAACAAGTGTCCACTGTCCAGCATGAAAGCGCACAACCACCTGATCATTTCGCGAGATGCATGGTCTATCTTTTAGTCAAGTGAGTTTCTTAACACCAGTTTTCCTGGAAATTTAGTTAAGCATAAATAATTTAACTCGACCTCTTGACAGTGAATACAGTACTTCCTCTATTTTTCTTCTGTTAGTTTCAATACTTTACTTCCGCTCTAATGCCTCTGAAAAGAATTTTAAACCTTTTGTTCAGTTCCTTCTATTCCCCATGCTAATTGTAACTCAATCGAACATACCTGAGCGGAGGGGCGGGGGGGGGGGGGGGGGGGAATTCTTCTTTCTTGGAACGCCAAAAGGCAAAGGAAGGTGGTTTTTGACGAAGGTCAGGACTTTAGTGTTTAAAAAAAATATATTTTTTTTTCTTCAGAGCACAGGGGAAAAAAAACGCATGATCCCTGTCCGATCCGGTTGATTGGACATCCGGTTAAGCGGCGTCCGGATAAGCAGGGGCTCTACTGTAATATTTAAGATGCCTATTATTGAAGTACTACTCTTAAGATCGTAGATTGAAAATGTTATAAATCTTATTCAACAGGCTAAAACTAGGTTTCCTTTCAAGTTTGAACAGTTTTAACACTTCCCCTTGAACTTATTCTAGCTTTCATTAATATTTTTCATGGATATTGATCCAATTTTGAAAAAACGACTTTATATGTGATGTTACTTCTGGACTTTCAACAGTACATAAGATACGTTGTGGGAGAACAGGCATTCATCTTGCCTTTCATGATAGTAAAATGTTTCTCAAGGGCCATGCGGGTGCATGAAAGCAATTGTGTCACACCTTCATCTTTGTTCATTTTAACGACACTAGACCACTCCACCAGTTTCCTTCATAAACGCATGCAACATAATTTATGTAAATTCCTATCAAAATCCGGCAACATATTTGACTTTGATATTCCTTTAGTAATATTCAATCTACTGCATGATTCAAAGTCTAGACTTGTAGTTTCATGCTTGTTTGAAGAACTTTCTATGGCATAAGCATTTTGTAAAAAAACGATGTATTTTTAACCAACTTTGCAGAGGAAGGAGGTTATACTTTGATATAAACTTAATCAAATGTAATATAAATCTATATTAATTAAATAATAATTATCAAATTGATATAAACATATATTAATAATATAACATTCATACTGTATATGCCGATTGTTTTTGGTTTCTCCACTCATGACTTCTTATCGGATTAACCGATTTTCATGATTTTTTAAAATTCGATCGAGGGTAGTTTACCATAGGTCCTGTACCTTTGTTGAAAAATAAATTAATTCTTAACAACATCGATACCACATTATAACCTAATTTTTGAAATGGGTGCAAAATTATGACAGTCCAATTCTCTTTTTACGCCATGCATCAAAATCCATAACAATTTTACACCGACTTCAAAAGTTCTGTTTAAATGCCGTATCGGCGTTGGTTAAAGAATTAATATTTATTTTTCACTTTTTCACGCATTTTATGATTTGAGGTCAGTTCTATTTTTTTTTTTCCAAAAATTGCTGTAAATATATTTCTGAATATTTTATGATTTCACTCGGTTTTGGTGGAAAGATCTTTGCACAATGTGTATATATGAATGTAAATTAAATACACTATATAACAACATTATAAGAGCAGCCAATATTATTTTTTGAGAATTGAAGTTATTAGGAACAATAGATTTTGTTACTTTTCAAAGCCATAACTTCGATCAGCTCTAACTCAATGAAATGACCAAACCCCATCAATTTCAATGTACCACTTTGAAGCATTTTTAATCTAGTTTCTAATGGTATAATTAATTTTAAAATCGAAGGATACGTTCTTAATGCAATTTAGCAGTTTCTGAACGCCAGTCATTGTATTAAATACAACTCAATTTTCTTCTTCAAAGATTTTTTAAGCTGCCTTAATACCTTTAAATCCCAAATTGAATGCTATATTTCTATTCACAAAAGAATACTGAACACAATGCAAAAAAAATTAACCTTCTATCTTCAAAAATAACTGTTTTACGATAAGAAATGTAGAAGTATGTGCAATTGCTTGATTTGCGATCAGCGTCGAATTGCAAATTTCTGGCAAAATTTTAAAGTGTTCTATTTCAAAAACTACTCAATATATTGAGATAAAACGTTACAGTTGTTCTTATATCTATGGGTAGAACAATCTCACCAAGTTTCATCAAAATCGGCCGACCTCGGGTGTCGACCCCTGGATGATTTGGCATGGAATGTCCCACTAGCACCTATGGGCAAAGATGAAGCAAATTATGTAAACTTTGGGCATAAGATCCAAGTTCCTTTGAACAAGGTTATTGGAAGAAGCTCTAAATGGGAAGCATAAAAGAATTAACATTGGTGCCTACAAAGAAATTTTGATCCTATACAAATCCTGTTCTAACAGACGGATTTGCTTGGAACAAACATTATGGAAAATATACTATGACTTAGAACATGTACAGAGATACAAACTTCATCCAGAACTAAACAAGCCTATTTTTCCATAAAACTTTTTGCTCTGAATTTTTAAGGATAGTTCCAAATGAATGAATAAATGAGTAAATAAATGAATATGTATAAACAGTTGAAAAAAGTACATTTGAAGTAATTAAGAACTAAAGCTAAATGAAAGAGAGAGATATAGCTAGATTATCAATTTGATACTGGGGTAGAAAGTAGGATCGCATATAGTTCTAGACAGAACTTCTTGTTTTTATTCTTAAACGCAATGTTTCAGAAAAACAAATAATTTGTTTACATTGCATTTATTTGGTTAGTTGTTGGTTGATATAAGTGACATGCAAAAAGGTTGATCTTGAAAATATGTTAGATAAAAAATAAATATATAATGAATTCAAAAACAATTTTAAGGTATTTCTGTGAAAATTGGAAGGTGTCAATAGTCTTCACTGTTTATATAGAAATTTTAGAAATATTTTTTATTATACCTGGAGAATTTTTCAAATATACATGATGCTCAACTTCTTTCAAAACAACAATAACTTCAGACACCAGTGGCCCTTCTAGAATTCTAATTTGTGGCTTATTGCAATCAACTGGCTATAAGGAATATTATGGAACAGTAAAATTACTCACTGAGAGTTAGAAGTACAATAATAATTTTAATTAGTAAAATTATAATTTTAATATATACTTCAATGATTTGAATAGAAACAACTTGAGAAAAATGTCATTTGCAAAAATTTTGAGAAGAATCAGGAACAAAAACATAAAAGTGATAGTAATGATGGTAAAAAATGGATTCTATGTTGCTGCAAATTATGGATAACAACTAATGGATCAAAACGGACTGAAAGAATCTTAAGAAATATGCAAGTAATAATATTTTGTTAGCTTTAAATCTCCTGATGGGCCTTAGCTTGCCAATCGTTTTCCAAAACTTGGTCGCTGATCTCAAGATTCCGAATAGGAATTTTCATTTTTAAGTTATTCAAATTTATTCTTTTCATTAAAAAGTTAGTTCTTTTGACATGTCTTCAAAATCAGTTTAAAAAAAAAAAAAAGGTTTATTACTTATAAAGTTAAAACAAAATTTTTGTTTGACAAAAAAAAAACACCTACTGTTTATGTGTTATTTCAACAGTTTACAGCATGAGCTCAAGCATTTTTTGAACATAAGAACAACTTTGTTTCATTTAATTACATTAGATAGCATAATGAAAAATAGCAACTTAAAACAATATGCATATGATCCATGTTTAATATTACCTTAGCTTCAGTATCAGGAAGAAAAAGATATGCTCCACTTTTATCCTTTCCTTTTGTTTTAGTTCCATATTTCAGAAATTTAATTTTAATATCAAATTCTGATCCATCCTCAAGACAAATCAGCTTCTAATATTAGGGAAAAGGTTTAATTCGATATTAGATACAATCTGGTGCCTTTAAAACATTTATTTAATATTACTGAAATAAAAATCAATCGTTCATAGAAACATTTTGCAAAGAAATAGCTTAATTTACAAGTTTGATACAGCAAGAGTCAATGGTGTAACTAGATATTTTTGAAGGGAAGAGAATTTGGTGTGCAACAGTGGCTTAACTTGACTTGTTTGTGCTCCCCCTTTTCCTGCAGCATGAAAGCACCCCACAGTCGTAAATTGCATTCACGCTCCAAGAATAATATACCATACTTGAAATTTATAATGCTCACCAGACCAAAACTACCATTAAAGCTGCAATGTGGATTGAAAAAGATTGAGACAAAACTGTGTCAACTCTAAAATTGTGAGGAGAATTTTTTCTACATACAAATTATAAGCATATAAAAATAAGAATGAATGCTTCACACTTGACAAAGTTGTATTTTGATAACATAAAATGAATTTCAAGACAATGTTTAAAAAGTATAGCTTAAATAATTAAATAACTATAACAATATCAAATTTTCTTTGTTCATAAACTTTGCCTAGTAGAAAACAGAAATAATTATTGAGCTTACAATAAAGCAATAAGCATAGTATTGCAAACATATATCAGTAATTAAAAGAAGACAATATCGGTAATCCTGTATATCACGACTGATTTTCAGAATTGCTGAATTTTCATCCCCTATGCCTAAAAACGTATGTCCAATGTACAATGTTGTAACCATACCATGTATTCACTTAAAAAATACAACAAACTAAAAAAGCAAACGCAAAAGATTTTTGCAAAGTCATAATCATTCATGTTGTTTAAAAGAATTATTTTCAAAATTCTATTCTTCCATTATGTCTATGTCCATCGATATACATTCGCCACTTACTGGTCAATTTATCTACAATGGTAAAAACAGGTGTAAAAAATTTCACCATTTTCTAGATGAGAATATGACACTAAGCTAAACATTTGAATGGGTTAAAAAAAAAACTAACAAATATATAGACAAGGAAAATTGCACAAAAATGAAATATAGAAAAATATGCTCATTTTTAGGAATAATTAATCAAAATGACAATTGATCCCTGAACAGATTTGGTATATCAACAGACATGCCCAAAACAAACAGGTAGTAAATTCAGTAATGGAATTTTTTTTGCAATAAAACATTTGTAATTCAATGTAACCCTCCCTCTTTATTTGTTAAAAGAAGCAAAAAAAAAAAAAAATCAAAGAGATGGTTGAATATTAATTGTGTAGGATATTCAACAAAAATCGTATTTTCTGATTTGATTCTATCTAAAAAGTTGTGCAAATCAAATGAAAAGACAAGGTGGGAGGAGGATGCACCTCCACCCTTTCTTCATCTACCCAAATAATTCATTAAAAACAAAACAGCACATTGTAAACATAACAATATTGAAAATAAAATAATAAGAAATAAACAGCGGACAATGTCAATATGGTAGTACTGGCATTGAGCAATAAAGATAAAAAACTGAAGAAAATTAAAATTCCAGTTTATTTGCATAATTCCCCGACTTTTCTGAGCTAGAAAAAATTCCCCGACGATTCCAGGTTTTCCACGTCAAGTGGTCACCCTGCATGTTTTACTGTTTCTGACTATTGGTTGAATTTACTTCAGGAGAATATCATTCAAAGCTTACCATTTCCATTGTCTACTTCCAAAGAGTAAAATAGAATGCAGATTCAAGGTATAGAGAGCTATATCAGGTAATTAAGCAGGATTTTGTTTTATTGTTATTTCAGTGATAATGGCTACATGAATATTTTGAGAGACTATTTCTATACATTTCCCCGAGTTGGATGTGCAGCATAGCAAAAAAGCATAGTCTGTGTTCATACATATGACAACATTGAAACTGGTTTATTGAGTACTGAGATGAGACTGCACATCTAAATGCCATGCACAATTACTAGATTTCCTCAAGACTGGTTTATTGTGACCCATATTAGAGACTAAAGTCTGAGCATGTTATCCATCTCCATCATCAAAATAAGTCTCTAATGATGTGCCGGAAGACTAGCACATATTTTTCATACACACAACTACTTATCCATTCACTAAGCATTTCTGAATGCTAAAAGTTGTATCTAATGTGATATCAGTCAAAGTTAAATAGTTTTTCAAAGGCATTTTCATTTCCACCCCCCCCCCCCCAGATGTATTTAGCAAAGTTAAGATATGCATGCACTTAAGATTTAAATTTTATATACAGTATGCCCTTGATTTAAAAAATTGATTTATAGACTATTAAATGCTTTCAAATAAAGGATATCATTAAATCAGCTAAATTGTGGAAATTGATAAGTATCGTCAAATCAAAGATGTTCTATACTTTCTCACTTCAAATTTATAACATAAAATTTCAACCATGAAAAAGTAAAAAAAAAAGCATACTTGTAACATTCCAGTGGATCCTGAAAAGATACCTTTAAAATAATCTGATTTAATTGAGAACACATCAGACACCTCTTGGCGAATCATGCGAAAGCTCCTACAATGAAGAAAACAGAAGTAAGCAATATTTTTCCAAAAGGAGAAAAAGTTCATTCATTCAGTTAATGCATACACAATGAAAACAAAACTAAACCATAAAATACTAATCATTTCGGCCAAATAAGAACTATAAGAACTCTGAAAAATCTTAAAAGTGGACAATCTATGTCAATAAACTCTTTAATCAATAGTATAAATCCGTATTAAAATGAACAAGTGAAAATTTTGAGAACAGTATTACTTACTGATGGGTGGGAACGTTATCTACATTAATAAATTTAACTGCTGCTCGGTAAGAAATTGAATGTTCATCTTCAATTCCTTGAATAGTGTACGTAGTAAGACTGAGTGCAGATAGTTCAGCATAGATTATTAACTAGAAAACAAAAAGATTCGTCAAAAAATATGCATATTTTTGTATATAAAAGAGTTACTGAAATTTTTTTCAACAAAAGCAAATATTTTGGAGCAAAATGATTAAACATGATTAGGGGAAAATTATCAATGCTGCATTGATGCTCCAGATAAACATAACGTAATTAAAATCAACAGCACAAACATATAAAACAACTTTGTATTTTTTTTAACATCTTTTTAGAACTGAACAGTAACTGGCTTTTATTTGTTTCATTTTAATTTTCATATCTAGCAAATACAAGTGTTAACGGAACAAAAAGTAACATTTCTATCTGATATAAGAGATACATCTACAAATGAATGAATAATATAAAAAAAAAAGCTTTTGGGGAAGCCATTTCACTTTCCCAAAAGCTGTTGAGATACTTCTACTCTTAAAATAGCTTACACTAAGTTTCTAGCTTTAGAAAAAATGTTTATTAATTTTTTACATTTTTATTTATTTTGATTCTTTAGTAGAATCAGAAAAATATTCTAAAAGTCATGAAAACAAACATTTAATTGCTAAAATAAAAATCCCTCAAATAAATTACTTTTCAGCTAAATGTTAAAAACATCTTTTACAAATTATTAGGGCTATCACATACCACTATTACAGTTGCTGCTTGATTTTACTCTTTGGGACCTTGCAAAAAGTTCTTGCAATCGAGAGTTCGTTAAATCGAAAAACACTATAAACTAGGTATTGTATATAATACACATATTGCTAACACAAACTACATAGAAAACAATGATTTTGGATACAACAAATTGAATGTATATTATAATTAGTAAATATAAGTTTATTTACTGTTAACTGCTTAATTTAAACTGCTTTGATCTCCCTCTCGAACCTTCATCAATCGAGTTGTCCAGTGAAATGATAAATTGTTGGGCTAAAAGTAAATTTTCTTGGAGAAATCAAAAGCTTACCATTTTATTCGCGTACCCTTTCACTGCCTGCACATTTCTCCTTTCCCCCATCGGGCATCTCTGCCGTAAACAAGTGACGTTTACGATCAAAATAATTGAGATGTTTAACTATTGCCTGTTTGCTGCCGATGCCAAAGTTAGTAAAGAGAGAATTATCTTTAGCAGGCCGATGTTGAGTTGAGTACTCCCCATGCAAATTACGTGTGATGTGTGAGCTTGCGTGGGGAATCGCAACTTGTATTTAAGGCAGGCGGCAGCTGGCATCAGTGCTTGACTTCACATTCACCTGACCTCATGTTTCACTGATGTGAGTGCACATCGTGTTGTGTTTCTGTTGAAGCTAATTTTTGGAGGTTAATTCCTCTTTGTCGTCTGAGGCATTGTGACCTCTGGAATGAATTTTTAAATTTGTTTTTTTCTTGTCAGATCGTTCTGTACGTCATGGAGATGAATCAAATTCCCGGTTTTTTAAAAAGGTCATCAATGAAATCAATATCTCCCGATGTGGATCCTGGAGTTTCTACTGAAGGACATCACCTGGCCTGCCACTTTGAGTTAGGTTTTTCCAGTTCGTCTCTCTGCTCGGATTGACGGTGATTAACCAACTGGATGAACATTCAACATTGAAGTTCCTCATCTTGGAACCGGTGAATGTTAAACGTTACCTTTGGACTCCGGTGATTTCTTTCAAATGTGCTTATAACTCAGGGACTTTTGGTGAATATATTGTTTTTGTTTAATGTAGTTGCTTTACATCGGGAATGTGATATTTTTGAGGTCTTTTAAATTGTTATACTTTTAAACTTGTTAAATGAATGTTCATTTGTTTTCAAATGCTTTGTCATGTATTCTTCTCAGAAAAGGTCCACACTCAAATTTCATTGGCATATCATTTTAGAAGTATTTTAGCTCATTTTAAATTAAATTTAAATGTAACTTTAATTTCTAAAGCCAACATAAATAAACTACCATGCTAAGCACAAATGTTGTATCTGCAGCCAAGCTCAAAATGAGATATTGACGATTAAAGTTTCGCCCCTCCCGGTTTTTGATTTAGACACCAACTTTTCGGAAATTAAAAAAAAAAAAAATCATTTACATATGATCACAGAACATTGTATTTAGGTAAAATAAGTGACATAGAACCACCTGGTAGCAATAACTCAATTCCACCAAAAAGTGCAGGTACGACTTCTGTGCTTTGCAAGGCAGTAAAGACATCCAAAAATTTAATGTTTAAGGTCAATTGACCAGTTTTCAATTTGTTTAGAAATAAAATGCAATGGTAGGGGAAGGAGAAATTATAATAGAAGGGAAGGGGATTATGTTTTCCTTTTCCAGTCTCTGCTGTTGGAAAGAGCTACCTTGACTTTTTCGTTCGAAAAATGGATTTTTTTTTTTTTGGTTCTTAGTTTGTAAAAACGAACTGAAAATTACATTGCTTCATGGAAGCTTTTCGACACTTGCAAGTTGTTCATAAAATCTTGAGTGTTCGTAAATTAGAGGTTTGTAAAATTGAGCATCAAATGTACATCCTCTTTACAAATGAATCAGTCATTTTAGAAACCCCATAAGTCACATTTTTGGCAAAAATGACTTTTTGTAAGTTTAGATTGCTATGACGGAGACTCATTGTTTGATAAAGAAACAACATCAATCCTGGCTATATAAAGCAGTCTGAAGGAAAAAGAATATTACATGTATTTGAGAAACCCTATAAGTCAGTGAGTTACACTGTTTGCACGCTAGGTGTACATGGTTCGCGATGTAAACAAACACAACCCAATGCATTCTGGGATATCTCAGAAGCTAACCATTCTTTTCTCGACTTCGGGGGGGGGGGGGGGGGGGGGTTCTACGTGGTGCGGACTGGGTCACGCTAAATCTCCACCGAGCAGCTCCCGGCAGATGTTAGGCTCACATTGTAGTGAGACTGTGGCACCAGGACGGTAGAGCAGGTCAGCAACACTCGCCAGTCTGGCCCCTATGGCCGGTTTTGGTTGTTAAGATGTCCGAGAGTTTGTGGGGCGTTCGAAGGAGGTTTACAATGCGGCCACACCCCGGTGTGGGGTAGTCTACCAAACCTAACGGTATATGCAGTATGGCCGCAGTTGCGTTGGGTACCTCTCTTTCCTAATGAACTCAACTTCCCGCATGCGCAGTTAAGATTTCCATAGACAGCCGCATTGTATTACATCATAGATAATAATGTTTTACTTTTTGCCCTAATTACTTTTATATCTTTCATTTTAAGATAATTCATGCACTTAGCCATCCTATTATACCATATTTTGCAAAAAAATTGTTTTTATCACACCTTTTTATGTTTATTTGAGAAACCTCATAAGTCAACAAAGTTTAAAATTCAATATATAAATTCAGGTATATGTAATCCAGGTTAATGAAGAATATAGACAGTGTATTTGACCTAGTACTAACGATTAAGACAAAAAATGGTTATCCCATGTCATTATAAAGTTTTATTCAGTTTTTCTCAATTTCCCAAAAGTTGCTGAAGCGTGACTTATGGAGTTTCTCAAATAACCAATTCAAATGTTCTTAAATTAAAATGAGATATATGTTTTTATTTAATTTGGTGAAGCATTATAATATATTAAATCAGAATATCTTTATTTTATAATCTTCCTCAATCCATATATTATGCATTTTGTTTTATCATCCATAACAGGAGTTAATAATTTTATTAAACTATAAACTATTCTTTATAAAATAGAAAAATCAACATAATTAAATACCTATATAAAACTGTAGACAAATGTTTTTGGGCTGCATGTACCCAAGCTCAGTTTTAATGCAGTGTTTAATTTAATACCAAAACAGATTTCTGCTATTTCATTGCCTATTTGTGCATTTAGTTGTGGTGATTTTTTTGTTTTTATTATTTACAATAACAGGAAACTTTTTTAAAATTCATGTTTTTGAATTTTATTTTTATCTTTTGTGCTTAAATGAGCATTGCAATGCAAAAATTTTTATGTAAAAAGATACTTATGTAAAAATATAGCTAAAAAAACAAAATATTAAATGAGCCACTGAAAAGATATATTTTTTTCGGCTTCTAGCGTTTTTTAAATATAAATTGTATAATAAACCTGCATTTTGACTTCAGACATTTAACACTGCAAGATTTTCCTTTACAGTCGCATTTTGATAAAGATCTTATCCTGATTACAGGAAATGATAATTTTCAAGCTTTTGTTAAGCCAATATCACTCAAGTAATGTAGATAGATACCTTTCAATTTCTGTTTCAAAATTTTCAAACTGCAATTAGTATCCAAGAAAAATTTCAATTTGTACTACTTTATTACCTATATCACTTAACCTTTATCACAAATCTTAATATTTAATAATCCCTAAATAACATAATAACAAAATGTTTAAGCATTTAAAATCCTGGGGGGGGGGGAGGGAAACCATTTTGATAAACACTAATTACCTCATATTCCGCGCTCACAAGATTATTTTTCTTAAACACTGGATTTATCTGGCATGGTATTACATTACCAGCACTATCTTTTACTTGCACTGATGGAGTAGTTACAATGACTCTTACTAACTCAATTCGGGAGTGACCAAGAGAGTTATATAAAATAATGTACCTATAAAATTCAAACATAAGTTTAAAGAAAAATAGAAACAGGAAAAATATAATAAAATTATAGTCAATAAAATCTCATGTTTTGCATCATTAGTAATAACATGATTGATGTACATACACAAATCTTGTAACATATAAGGTAACCTTTTTCCTTCCCAATATAGCCCAGATAACAGAATCCTTTCCTAATGATTTTAGTCCAAGTCAGCCATTTGCATTTTTTAAGTAGTAAAGAAGGAAGAAAGCACTAACCTACAGGAATGATCCCTCACAGATAATTAGCTATTGTACTGTGCAGCTGTCCCCACTAATTATATTTTTCTTTCAGTGAAGAACAAAGACCACTTCATTTCAAAATCCAACACAGTAGTGTGATATTTAAATTTTCATGCTTCCATCTTTTCTTATGGTGAGGATAAGCTGTCAGCATTCAATGGAGTTGAATGCCAAAAGAGGAAAGAATAGCCAAACCTGGATTTTGGCTATTTGGTCAGTAAGCAAAGGTCAAGATATTCTGTATGTCTTGGAAAGAAAGAGTTAAATAGAACAAAACTGAAAACAGATCTTAACTGAAAATAACTCTCTTAAAAACTCTCAGAAAAGGGAGATGAAACAAAGATTACAGAAGTCAAAAGTTAACAACTAACAACAAATATTGGCTATTGTTTTATGCTAAATGGTCCAACATGCCCCATTGGGAAAAAAGCTTATGTGGCATTTTTCTAACTAACTAAGAATGAAGTATCATACATTTGTTTAAAAATGTTTTGATTTCTCTGGCTAACTTATTACATAACACATGCACATTTTAGTGGCATTTTATTGACATTAGGCACATGGGACGGGTGATGAAATATCACTTTTTTTACTAATTTGAGTCGCAAAACTACTCTAACTATTAAAAAAAATTCCAATTTTAAAATGAATGCTTTAATATTGAATTTTTGCACATAAAACAAAAGATGTCCTAATCAATGCTTTATTTTTAAGCTACTATTCACTCAAACAACGTACATACAATCTAGCATGCAAAATGCATTCACACAATTTGCACCAGATGTAAAAAAAAAACTTTTTACATTTACATGTCAAATCTTGAAATTCATAAACACATGACCTTTAATGCAAATGTTGTTAAAAATACTTTAAAATCTACATAAACAGACAAATGGAAAGTATTTGACCTGTCTTTTCTATCTCCAGTAAATTTGATAGGAACTTTTGTAGGAAACGCACTGTGATGTCGATATTCATCCTATGTGGAAATGAGTTTAATAATTAATTTATGAAAAAAGTAGTTTTTGCCAATTCTTAATAATTTTCATATAACTGCATACAATTTAAAATAATGTAAAAATTAAAATGATCATATCTGTTTACAACATTGTCAATTGCAAAAAATTGCTTTATTTGTTATTGTGATTATAATTAATATTAGTACTCTACAATAATGTTATAAAAACTGCTCCTTTGAAATAACACTATATGCAAACTTTGTTAAAATGTTTGATAAGAATCTTCTGAAAAGATCAAGTTACAAAGTATGTTATAAGTAAGTCTTGTATTACATGAGACAACCATATCTTATACAACATACAATGACATCTTATACAATATAAATATTTGAAAGTTTTAAAATCAAACAAAACTCCTTGAATGTTTTGCTGTGATACAAACATCAAATCAGTGATCGACTTGGTACTACAAAATAATAATAATAATAATAATAAAACAAAAGTTGAATCATTCAGCTGAGGACATAAATAACTGATTTCATTAAAAAAATATTAGATACAAAATTCTCAGTATTAATCTTTGTGTAAATATTGTCGTGAATGAGAATATTTGAAGTTATATTCTCCTAGTTGTAATTATAGCACACCATTGCACATTTCAGATTTGAATAAGTAACTTCAAGATCAATAAAATAACTTAATAAATTGTACAAATAGGTTTTAAGATAAATGTTATTATTTTAGAAAAATCTATTTTCAGACCTTTACATTCTTTGTTTACACAAATACAAATATGACGACCAGCAACAGGCTCAGGGCCCAGCTAGGCTGGTCCTAGTCAATTTAACAGTCCCCAATGAACATAAAGAGCTTTCTTAAAAATTTTTAAACTATTCCAACTGCCTACAACCCTATTTGAAGTAGTAATTTTTCCTAATTTCAAGATTATCCTGAGATTTGAAAAGCTTAAAACAATGACCTCTGGTTCTACTCTCAGCACACAGCTGTAGTCCATCAACATTTCCCGTTTTAATGAATTTAAACAACTGAATCATGTCCCCTCTGACCCTCCTTTGCTCAAGACTATACATATTGAGCCTTTTAAGACTAACCTCATAATCTAAGTCTGAAAGACCACCTCCCAATCTTGTAGCCCTCCTTTAAGTCCTTTCCAATAAGGTAATATCCTTTTTTAGGTGCGGAGACCAAAACTGAACAGCATACTCCAAATGAGGTCTTACCAAACTTCTGTATAATGGCAATACAACTTTCTTAGACCTGTTCGAAATAGCCTTATTGATAAACCCAAGCATCCTGTTAGCTTTGTTACTTACTATGCTACACTGCTGACTGGACTTGAAGTCGTGACTAATCAATACTCCTAGATCAACAACTGCTTCTGCTTCCCTAATGACGGAACCTTGTAAATAATAGGTTGCATGTTAATTCCCATGACCAAAATGAAGCACTTGACATTTCCCAATATTAAAAGACATACACCACTTAATTGCCCACCTAGAAATTTGATTTAAATCCTCTTGAAACTGATCGACTTGTTCCTCCGTGTCCACAATTCCCATGATTTTGACGTCATCAGCAAAAATATTGATGTTCACAGAAATACTCTGAGTAATATCATTAATAAAAATAACAAATAATACAGGCCCTAAAACTGAACCTTGTGGAACACCACTCAAAACATCAATCCACTGAGAATAATTGCCCTTCACTACTACTCTCTGTTTCCTCCCAGTCAGCCAATTTTTAACCCAAATTAAAGTTTTTCCACCAATACCAATATAAGCAAGTTTGCTAAGAAGAGCTTCATGCGGTACTTTATCGAACGCTTTCTGAAAGTCAATGTAAACAACATCTACGCACTTTTTATTATCTAATGCTGTGGTAACCTTGTCATAGAAATGCAACAAATTAGTTGTACAGGACCTACCCTTCCTAAAACCATACTGAAAACTAGTTAACACTCCATTTGCCTCCAGGAAATTCACTATTTTGATTTTGATCAGCATTTCAAAAATTTTACAAAGAACTGAAGTAAGACTCACAGGCCTATAATTTCCTGCCTTAGCTTTAGACCCTTTCTTGAAGAGCGTCGTTATGTTTGCCAGTTTCCAATCCGCTGGCACAGTCCCCGAGTTATATGAAGATATGAAAATAGTCAAGACAACATCCACTAATTCCTCTGCACATTCTACTAAAATTTTTGGATAAACATTATCAGGTCCTGGAGCCTTATTTGCTTTTATCTTTTTCAAATGAAACAACACATCATCCCTAGAAAATACAAAATCCTCAAGCTGTGTATTAGCTTGTTTCTCGCTTATGTCAACTGTTGAGATACAGTCTCTGTTAAATACACTGGAAAAAAAAATATTTAGAATATCAGCAATATCCCCCTCATTTTGAACCAAGTTCCCATTCTCATCCACTACAGGGCCTACCTGAGTATTACGAGCTTTCCCTGAATTAGCATAAGCAAAAAATTTCTTAGGATTCCTTTCAATGTTATCTGCAAGCTTTTGCTCTAATTCCCTTTTCTTATTCCGTACCAAATACTTGAAAGTACGTCTAGCTTCACAATAGAGAATTCTGTCAGCAAGGCACCCAGTCTATTTAAGACGCTGAAAAGTGGCCTGCTTATAACCGAGAGCTTCTTTCACCTCCCTAGAGAACCACATAGGCCAAATTTTCGTGAAATCCCCTTTTTTTCTAAAAAGAACATAATCCATCACTGTTTTCTCCAATTTCCCCTTAAACTCTTCCCACTGAAGATCAACTTCACTATTCTTCCCAAACCCAGAAGAAAAAAACCTCTTTCAAACCCTGCCTCAGTGCAACATAATCCACATTCCTGAAGTTAGGTACAAATCTGGAATTTTCACCATTTGCTATTTCTTGTGGATAAAAAGAAATGGCTAAGTTAAAAATAAAAAATAAAGTTAAGAGAGTTAGAAAAAGATAATGGAATGGACTGACAGAATGTCTACTAATAACTGTGCAAAAGTTCAGAAAATAGGAAGAATATTCATAGAGCCTGAACCTTTGATCAATATTCATATACAATGCAATGTTTTTTAAGGCACGTGTTCATTAGTATAATAAATGCATGTCCTTTTTTTTTATATATATATTTTCATCTGTTGAGCATGATTGCTAAAACATTTAGTGGACAAACTGTGCAGATTAAAATATTTGAGCAGTTTAGTTCATTTTAAATTCATGAGAGACAAAAATAGTTTTGGAGACTTAAGCAGCATTCACTTGCATACTAATGACAATCCACTATCTATTAGAACAGAAACAAAACATAAAAAGATGGGAAGATCTGAAGAGATTTAAGAAATTTCCTCAACAATTCCTACCTAGCAAGAAGACTTAGGGTTATTGGTTGGAATAATAGCTGATTAGAATTTAAAATTATTGTATATTAGAAATATTAAATAAACTTCAATAATATGCTACAACACTAAAAGAAAATAAAACAAAAATTAATGTATTTTTTTAAGGCAAAAAGAGAAAAGCAAGTGTGGTAATGATATGTAATTGTGGCATTAAGGATACAGTAGAACTTGGATAATTCGAAGCTGAAGGAGTTCGAGCTAAACTTCGGATTATCCAAAACTTTGAATTAAAGAAGTCTAATTTTTTTAACTTAATTTAAGGCCCACAAATGCCCGATAATATTTATTCTGTCAGAAACGTCAATAACATTTTCTGGAAAATGTCAAGGCACTAATGTATATAAAATAATTAAACATTGTATTTGTCAACAAAATAAAAATTTATTTTGTACATAATATAAAAGATAAAATTATAGCATATACATACAAAATTCGGAAAATATAAGAGTATTACTTTTACGAAATATTCTTTGGTTAAGTACTAAAATTAGATAACAAATTACCTTCTACTGTTTAAAAAAAACTGAGAAATTTCGGATTGGCTCGCTGAATTGAGTCTTTTGATTTTAACAAAGACAAAAAATATTTTATACGCATGATTTGACCATTCTCGATTCGCGCAACCAATAATCAGTCATGTGTCGAAACATTGTGAAGAGAGAGGGATTAGGCGGTGATTCACTGTTAACTAGAGTTCCCTTCATAAAGGAACTCTACTGTTAACCAGTGAAGTGAAAAAAAATACCTGAAGGATGTTCGGTCTCGGGGGTCAGTTGTCGCATTCCAAACAGGTGGATGAAAAGAATAGTATCTGTCACAATAGAACAAAGCAAAAATCTCGCAAATCAACACTTTTACTACAAACAAACAAGTAGGGTAAGATTTTTGCAGAACATTGATTCGAATACAAAGTTCAAGGGACCAAACAAAATCTTCGAATTAAAGAAAAATTCGAATTAAAGACGTTCAAATTATCAAAGTTCTACTGTATATCACAAATCTGCCTACCTTTCCTACAATGTTTTGTCACCAGAGTCACTTTTTTACAGTAAGTGGTGAATGCACAGAGAACAGAATGCATGAACAAATGCATAGAGTAGCTCTGAAATTTGAGATGATGTATTGGTACTTGAGACATATTATTATTGTTGTATTTTACTTTATAGAAAGTATCATAAAAGTACATTGTAACATATTAGCAAGCTTTGGCATCAGGACTTTTTGATATCTAAAATGGCAACAAAGCTATGTTCTTACTCTTTTTTCTTTTTTTTTGTGACTAATGAATACAGAAAAAAGTAATAGAAAGTCGAGAAAATCTCTTCAGCTCTTCCTATCTTTTGATGTTTTGCTTCTGTTTTAATAAATATTCAATGACATCAGTTTGCATGTGTGACTAATGAATGAAGGAGGCATGCTGCTCAAATATGGATAAATAAGACCGAGGATAATTAGTTCAGTTAAAGAAGTTTGAAAATAGAAATAAAAAGAAAATTTATGACTACTCAATGTAGCATACATGTGCTTAGTCAAAATTAAAAGAGGCAGAAAGTTTGTTGCCTACATATTAGTTAGACCTATCACTTTCTTTGAAGCATACACTAATTAGTTGATCATAATAATAACCCCCAAAGTGAAAGAAATCATTGAAAAATATTGCACACTCTTTTTTTTATTTTAACATTTAAAAAATCTTGTTTTAAAAGCTTTTTCTAAATTCTTTACTAATTAATTGTTAAGAATTGCTTTTAATGCTTTATTGATGATAGTTTAGAGGAGAGCTTTATGCTTGACATTATATTTTCAAATTAAGTTTATATTTTCAAAATAACATTTTTATAAATATTAAAAACAATTTTCCTTATTTACTTTGCAACAAAACTACATACGGAACACCAAATTTGGAATCCCAAAATCCAAAAGAGTTCAAAATTTGACATTCTTTTGAAAATTCCCAATCTTTTTTCCTTTCTTTTTTTGTATATTTAGAATATTAATCTAAGAAAGCTGTTAAATCAACAAATGCCAGTAACTTTTGATTCAAATAGAAGCAATCTTGTAGAAAAATTTTCCCTGATTTACATGAACCAGAAAACCCTACTATGTTAAAAAAGTGAAAATCAATTTCTTGGGTGCAGTTAAGTTTTTTTTTTTTCTAAAAAAATTAACTATTTTATTCCTTAAGTCCTTAAAAGTCCAATTTTCAAATTTCATGCCCTTTTTTTTATAAAGAAAACAAAGAAAAAAAAAGAACATTGTTTCTCTGTAGACATAAATGGCACCCAGAACCCAACACTTTGTACAAATGAATGGTGTTTCAGTTTGACTGCTCTACTATTTTTTTTTAGATGTAGCTCTATTTTTTTCCATGTAATTGCAGGTAATAACGAAATGCTGAACTACCATGTAGGTATAGTTTATTTTTGCTGAATTGTGTGCTGTAATTTGAAACGTTTTATCAAACTCCATAATTAAATTATTTTTTGTATGAAATTGTTTGTAAATATATTATATTGACACATCGATTTCCTTATAATACCTTTTAAAAAGAACAAAAATTGTTTCTTATTTATCAACCAGTTGACAAACACTGCAAATCAAAGTAAAAATGTATGTTAGCATTGATGTTTACAGAAATCACCATGTTTTGTCCTACGAGTCCACCATTTTGGGTCGAGATCCGAAATTCGGGTGTGGATTATGAGTGATTTTTGTAAAGGATGCAGCAAGATTGCAAAACAAATAGAATGCATGTGCTCCACCGTATTTTAAGAACAAGAAGCTGAATCTAGAACCATAAGAGCCTACTTTCCCATATACAACAACATCAAATATATGATCTAGCTATCTGTCTGTCTTTCTAATTTAGCTTAATTACTTCAAATATAAGGCATTCATTCATTTATTTATTCATTAACTCATTCATTCATTCTTTCATTCATTTATTTATTCATGTATTTATTCATTAATTCATTCATAAATATCCTTAAGAATCCAGATAAAAATTTTTAATGGGAAAATAGGCTCGTTTATTTTGGATGAACTTTGTATCTGCACATGCTCTGTGTCATAAGAAAGATTTTTCTGGGCAACTTTGTTCCAAGCAAATCCACCTGTTAGATCAGTATTTATATAGGACTGAAATTTCCTCAAAGGTGCTAATGTTAAATTTTTTTGAACTGTTCAAAATTGAGCAAAAATAGTTCACATAAAAAAATATTTCACATCGAGACCTCCTACCAATAAGCTCATTCAAAGGAATTTGGATGTTATGTCCAGGGATTATATAATTTGTTTCATATTTCCCTATAGGCACTAAAGTTAAGATTTTTTGAACTGTTCAAAATTTAAAAAAAAATTATTCAAATCAAAAAATAAAATAGGGAAATGAAATCTCCTTGCCGAGATCTTTCGAACGCAAAGAAATCTTCTGAACTGGACAGCTCTCTCAAAAGTTATTAAGTAGTGGGGGGAAGACAGACACAGGTTTTTCCCTATGTCAAAACCCTACTTTAAAAATTTTTCTTTTTCAATGTTTATTTAATTACTTCACTTATTTTCGACTTTCTTTCTTTTAAACAACATTTTCATGATACAAATCGCCTTCTTTCATACTTTTATAAAAATTATTATTACTTTGACGGGAGAGTAGGTTAAAAGAAAAAACAATCGTAAGAATGGATTTTCGTAAATCTGAAGAATTAAATTCGAGGAATTTCGCTAATTTACGATAAAATGACATTTATGGATAGATACAAGAACTAACCTAAATTAGGTCACAAACTGCAAAGGTAAAGACAGCAAAAGTAAAGCAGAGATGAACATGAGCCAATTCAAAAATAAAAATGATAGAACTGCAGAAGAAAATCTTAAATCCAAATTTGGAAAAGAAGTTACAAAGAAACAAGACATCTCAGGAAGTTAGCAATAAACCTAATGTCATTTACAAACATTCCCAAAGAGTTTGGCAAGCACTTTTCAGATTGGGTTCTGAAGTAGTCTCTATACAAATAAAAAAATTTAAGTCAATAGCAAATGCTGTCTATTCTTGAGATAAAACATCCATTTGAAAGCATACTGGTGAAATGCATCATTGATATAGACAGTGTTTAAACTCAAAAAGATGTAGGCAAGCATTTTTTCTTGCAACATTCTTTACATGCTAGAATAAATATTAAAAATAGGAGTCTCTAATGGAAGCCGCAGCTCAAATATTAGTATAATGTAATAAGTATTAAAGCACAAAGTAAATTTATAAATATTTACACAAAGAGTGCAAACTGCATGGCAGACTGAGGCATATGAACACGAAGGAAGAGATGCTGGACATCATTGCAACTTTTTTCTTATAAATTTTCACTTCACATATTTTATAGATTTTTCAGTCATCATCACACAAGGTACTTTATTGCAGAAAAATTATAAGTTGAACACTCACAAAGCATGGTGCCTGTATACATGTAAATAAATAAACCAATAAATTTAAGTAAAAAGTTCAATAAATGATGACAAAATTTAAAAATTGCAGATTACATAACTCCAACAATTAAAAATTCCCAAGAAACAAATATTTAAAAAAAAAATCAGACTACAATAAGTAACTTTTAAATGTAAGAATAGAAATTCCAGTAAATATACAGGAAGATTGCGTCAAAAGAATAGGTTACTGAGACCATGGCTGCCTGCGATCATATCGCGGCTGTCCAAACGGCAGAAAAAGTGCGTGCAAGCAGATCTTGGATTTTCTGCCACTTCAGTCAACTGGCGCTGTTAGCATGTATTTAAAAGCGAGGATTTAAAGGTTTAATAACCATTGCAATATGATCGCGCTAAAGGCTCGAATTTCAAGAAAGATAAACATTTAAGTGTTGAGGGCAAAAGTAACTATCAAAATACGTTGCAGGGTTATGTATTTGCCATTAAAAGGTTTTTAATACAGAGAAAAAATAAAAAGATTGTTTTTTTGGTAGTAACACATGCAGATTTTGAAGCTGCTCGTTAAGAGAACTTTTCATACATACGTATACTTTTATATATAATGAACACAGAGCAAATTTTCTTCGCAATTGGCTGATCATATTATGCTTTTAGATTAATTTTTATTTTGAACGACAATAATTGCGCATAATTTTCTGAAATACATTTATCTTTTCACATTGTGTAGCACAAATAAATTGGCTAGCAGGTTTTTGAAAGCCATATTGAATAGTCTTTAAATGGTTATTAGTTACTTTATTATTAAGCAATTTTCAATATTCATGTTAATACTATTAAATAACAGCAGATAAAAGAAAAATGACATAGATTATGATTAATAAAGTTTTTTTTAAATATTTGTGTTAATCGAGTTATTTCAATTCCATTTATTGTAAATTTAATTATTACAGGAAAGTGGAACAGTTAGGTTGTGAAGTGACTTAACAAATAAAGATTAGTCGAACAATTATGTAATTAAGTAAATGGTTAATGCAACATTTTTTTATTTTTATTGACAGACTAATAGCATAATACTAATAACTAATATTGCATTGTATAATATAGCTGACTTCAGTTAACTTCAACAGATGGACTATCATATAAGAGTGGCGACTTTTTTTTTTGCTGGTCTCATCTAAAGCAATTACACTAGTTAAAAATTTAGAATAAAATCCTAAAATATTAAGTAAGAAAGGTCAAAGATTAGGCCTTTGTAAAAGAAAACGATTCAATTAAATAAACTATCTAGGGGAAATATTTTCAAATATTACAATTTAGTACAATAAATGAGAAATTAAAAATAATTACTTAAAACGCTTCATTATATGCAGTTCAGAGTTATCAAGATTATTTTTCAAACTTGTAACTGACAATACATGGGTGCCAACCCACTAAGCAAGATGGTGCATACTAATAGGTACGAAGTCCCCCAAAAAAGACAACCACCCAAAAGGGCTAAAACTCGAAAGCATGCCCCCCTGTCCAGGGGGTGTCAAAAATTTCATCAAAAAATTTAATGTCGCAGTCTACGCCATGAACTTCTCTCATGGACACCCCTGGATAAGAGCAATTTTTCTTTAAATATCCCTTTAAACATTTTTATTTAGATGACATACTCCTTGACAGCAAAAAGCAATGAGTATTCTCAGTCGGGGGGGGGGGGGGGGCAGGACCGTATGAAAACTTTTTTTATTTTACACCATCGTCTCTCCACTTTTCAAAAGCCCCCTCCCCCACCACTATTTCATTACAATAACTTATGCTCTTATCTGTAAGCCTTCCCCCTCTCACCTCTTTTTTCTTTTTTTCTGAACTACACTGAATATTCTCAATTTTTAATACCAAAACTTTGCAACCGGCATTTCTTCGATGAAATCTACCAAAAGCTTTCGGACTCACTGATTTCTGTAACCTGATTTTCCTTAAATCCTTTCTGAAATTAATGTTTCCCCTTTTTTAAATTAGAAATCAGAAATACACTTTCGGGGTCATTCATAAATGATATCACGCTTCGAGGGGGGAAGGGGTGGGGGTAACAAGTGTGACATCAGGCTTATACAACATAGCGTGACATGTGTCAAAGGGGGGAAGGGGGTCCGTTGAATTGTGACATTTTGTGACAAAGGGTCAAATATATCGGAAAAGAGCTTGACATCATTTATGAATGCTCCCTTAGATAGTTTATTTACTTTTCTATGTTTTAAGACTCTATGGTGTACAAAATGGGTGTACTCATGAATGCGTGGAGAATCAACAACAAATCTTAGAGGGAAGTCTCCCTTCCTTTTAGGTATTTCAATTGTAACCTTTGTTCATGTGGCGCGAGTTTAATTTTAAAAAGGTACATTATTAGATTTATAATATAGATTCTCTCTCACTCATTCCATTTTTAACTTTATCATTCTATACAAGCATAAGGGGAAAATGCAAATGTCAGCCCTCACTGGTTAAAAATATCTAAAGCATCTAACTCACGATTTCTATTTTCAGAATAATTGAATAGATGACATGGAGTGAAAAAACAATTAAAATATATGCATACAAACCAAATGTAAATTTAGTAAATCCTTAAAATTATAAAATGTATGCATTCACTAATTTAATGCTTAGAAAGAACACTCCATTGCTTTCTGTCGTTTCATTTCATTTGCGATGAAAAATTTCTTTAAAATAAATATATATAGGTTTGACACAATTAAACATCGGGAGACATATTTTCGATCAGTAATGCATGAACTAAAAATTTACCAAAAAGAAATCTTTATGATGCACGTTGCAAACCCGGCAAAAACAATGCTTTCGTAATGTATTTCCATACAAAACTAGTACATGCTTGCAGCACACCAGTGAGGAAAAAAATAACTATCGTTTGAACGCTTATTTCTTTGTTCTGGCTCCGCATCTGGACAGTCGCTATATGATCGCAGGCAGCCATGCTGAGACAAACTCATTATTATACCCAAAAAATATGTGATGGTCTAAAGTTATTCATTTGCTGAAGTAACTTCAACCAACAGGTAGTCCTTCAGACACCAACAGGTAGTCTTTCAGATACCAACAGTACTCTTTACTCTCATTTGAAATAAATTACGCAAGTTATAAAATAATTTATTGCAGAATGTGCAATTGTTATCTCAACATCTGCACTATCAAGTAGTGCTGACTATCAGAAGCTTATGCCATGCAAAATTACAGCTGTGCCATGCAACATTAAAGTTATTCAGTATCCTTTTTTATTAGTAGGGTTGCATGAGAGAGTGATTTTGCTTGATATCGGATATACCGCATGTTTGTCTACTGGGTTTGGGCACCTGGAACATATATCCTAATTCTCCCAAATATGCTTTAATTGTTTAAAACTTGATACATATGTTCAATACATGCTAATTTATCAAATTTTCAAAATTAAACTTTTCTCTGAGAGGGAACTTAAAGCATGAGTCTCTTTTCTGGACATCTGACTTGACATGCCGGATAGACCAGATATTCAGGACCTGATCTTATACTTGATATTAAGTGCATTGCCGGATCAGATACCAGATATTTAAAAATCAGCCAGATGAGTCGGATACCGGATAGTTGCTAGTTATCTGATGCATTCCTACTTATTACGGAAACAATCATTTGCATCAATGCAATGCTTTTCAAAACATTGTTTTTTTTCTGTACGATTCAAAACTTGATCATCAAACTTGACATTGGTTTGTTGATCTGAGATGCAAAATGATGTGCTTAGATTTAGGCCCGTTTTTATGTATTTATGTCTTTACATGAATACACAGCATATAAGCACATTTTTATTAGCAAAAAATTCATATTGTTTTGAAAATAGTGTGAAAACTCATGTACACAACAATTGACATTTGCTAATAGATCACTTTATAGGTCAATAATAAATCATACCCAGGCAACTAACTGGAAGATAACATACAAGAATGTCAAGTCATTAAGTTTAAACAGATGGCAAAAAATATTTCAGAATTCAGAAAATACATGATCAGAATAAGATGTACAAGAAATTCGAGGCAACATTGCAATAACTTTTTAGAAGTTAAAGTGGTTGTCCAGAAAACAAAAATTGAGAAGTGATTTTCAATAAATATTAATTACACAACATATTTAGAAGCAATTTTGAAAAAAGGGTGTTTAACTTCAAAATAAATTAATGAGTAAATCTTTTAACCAACTAAAGAAAAATATTTTTCTTCTCACTAAAAGTTACAAAAATCAGAAAATATCGACAACAAAAAAAAAGTAGAGTTTTTTCTAAGTGACTCTCTTTTAATAATTAAAGTTCTTATGCACAAATGGTTTTTTTGGTGGGGGGATTTTGTGTTATGTTAATGAAACATTATTAGATAACAAATATCTTAAAGATTACTATAAAATAACTTACTGTCTGTAATAATGCAAACTGCTCATCAAGAACATCTAAAAAATTAGGTGCTAATAGAAAGACTGCACACTGTCCAATAATATTTCTTAGCTTCTGAAAAGCTGAAAACATCCTAATGCATAAAGGAAAGAAACAGCAAGAAAATTAAATGAAAAGCAATCCAGAAAATAGGAAATTGTCATAATAATTATTCATCTATGCAATATTCTTTTTAGTCTGAAATACACCAAAATATTTGACACATTCAGAAATTGAACTATAGGCTTTTATTACTAATTATTACTGTAATTAGGCTATTTTATTACTGTATTAGACTATTTTATAAGCAGATTTCTTTTTATTTTATCAGAGAACAGATTGTTTAGGTAATGCTTTCCACTTTTTTTAATGACACTCTAATCGAACAATTGGAATTCCCCCAAACCTTTCTACTATCAGCCTAGATACATTAATTTACCAGATCCAAATGCTATCTCACTTAAAACTTGAATAACATATTTCCATGTTTAATCCTGCACAGAATTGCTACCTAGCAAAGAATGATGAGAGCGTTCAGTGTCAATTTATTGAAAAAAGCAAAATATTTTCGAAGAGGCATTCCGTGTTTATTAATAAGGATAATCGAAGATTAGGAAATACATGAGAGTCCTACACGAATGAAAGATTTCTGCAATGTAAGTGCCAAGAAAAATATAAAATTATCGAGTTTTAAAACCTAAAACATTGCATAAATAGCTTGTTTGCGTTTTTTATGCTGCTGTTTACAATAAGTAGAGCAAACAGGAATTTTCTCCTAGGAGGGAGGAGTAGATTTTTAGTGATGTTTACATGTACATATACAAACTAGAATTGGCAATATTGCTCAAAACCAAAATTGGATGCTTTCCAGTTGATAATACTGTTACTATTTGTTGCCTTAATATTGTTTTGCAACTTTGAAAACAAGGTGTGTGCCTTTTCTAAGAATGGCATTTTCAGATAAGTTTCAGTTGAACGGTTTCAATTTGAAGTCTTTATAGTGGTCCTTGTAACAAATTTAGAATTATCCAAAGTACATCAGAAGAAGGAGTTAAAATAGGAGAATTTAGTCAAGAAATTTTTGAACATCCTTTTAAGTGTTCAAAAAATTCTCAAATGGGATCCGAAAGGATGGAGGTAATTGGTATTTTCCGAATGAACAGTAGAATACATACCAAAATGAATCAGTAGTTAAAAGCATACTGTCTACCTTCAAATACATCACTAGAAGAATACAAATTTTTTTATTGAAATGATACTTGATTGTCCTTGCTACAAAAATTTCAATCAATGTCTTTAGTGGACTTAAAGTGCAATTTAAAAGATTAGTACTCTCTCCCTCTTGTTACAAAAGGCTGTGTCGGCTCTTCTACCATTTGAAATTTACATATGTGTGAGAAAACGAGTTCTCAAATTATGTGTCGACAAAGAAAAACTGCTGTAAGAGACTTGATGTTGATCCTGACGTGAGAGTTTGACTCTCCTTCTTGAATATGTTATTTGAAGTTATTTAAAGAGTTTTTGTCTCAACTGTTGACTTTTTAAAATTATTTTATGAAGCAATTGTCATATTTATTGCAAATCATCCATTTCTGGAATGTTGCATTAATTCCGTACAATTAAAGAAAGCAGAGGTTCCACGGTAGAAGTTGATCTTAAAAAGGGTTGGTTACATGCATGAAAAAAATGTAGGAAATGCTGAATTAATATATAACAGGTGTGCACAAAATTTCCTGAGTTTGAAATTTCCACAGAACAGACTATGTCAAAAGTTCCACCCTTTTAAACTACAGTTGTTGTTGTTCTGAAATAGTCAATGGGCTTTCATGTTCACTCTTCTTGAACATCATTAACATACATGAGTTGCTATCTATTAATGTAATTTTCAGATTTTATCCGTGGAAGTATATTTTGTAGTGTATGGTTTCATAATTTTCTTGAACAAAGCATGTAAAACTTAAAAGCATTGTAATAAACTCATTTTTTATGGGCAGTTTTCCACTAAAGAAGTAATGACAATAATACACTTTCTATAATAGTAGTAATTATAAGAACATAGCAATGACTAAAGAAAAACAGAGCATATACACTATGAGCATTTACAGAACTTATCAGAACATATGAGACATGAATTTACTTACTTTGATGCATAATCTATAACTACATGGTCTTTGGATGTTCCAGTAATAGCATCATGATGCTGAAAAAGACTTAATGTTCGCCTAGATGCCACTAGGTCACTCATTAAGATAGCAATGTATGGAAGAACAGATGTCATTACTTGCTTGTCTATTTTTGCAACCATTAGACTGAAGAGAATTTCAGCTCCCCTAACAGAAAAGATTTAACTTAAACAATGAATAATATCACTATTAACGAATACAGTGAAACCTGTGTAAGTTGGCCACTTGCGTGGCAGCATTTTAGTGGTCAACTTAGACAGGTGGTCAACTTATAGAGGGTGAGTTAGAGGGTGAAAGGCTATTCGGTTCCTAACAAAAGTGGTCAACTTTACAGGTTTTACTGTATTTAAAATTGTCATCAAAGCAAAATAAAATTGCCAAGAAAAAAAAAATCAGAGATAAATCTATCGTGGAAACAAAAAAAATTTGCTGCGTCTAATGTTGCCTAAAATGCAGTTAAAGCTCATCTATATGGCATTCACGAAACTGAAAAGCTGAAATATGCGGAATATCTCTGAATCTTCTTCATTTACCACTAATAAAAATGAAAAAGGTAGAACATTTTCAACAGCGCTAAGTGAGAAAATGTTCTACCTTTATTCCAGCTTTAGTTTTCCCTCTCCATTTACATGGTTTTCTTTTCCAAGAAAAGAAACAATACTTATAAAAAAATACTCGCAAGATGCAAAATACCTTGTCAGTGGGTTTTTGCAAAGGTATTGAACTCACGCTTTTTGCTGAATGTTGTTCCTATTCTGGAGCAATGTTCTGACTAGTTTACTACAGAAGAAACTAATACCATACTACTTCTAATAATACATACTAATTCATTTATTTCGAATCAAACATTTTGCTTTGAAGTAGAAAAATTGAACATTTTTCAACGTGATGCAATTTTGAAAATGAGTGGTTTAAAAAGACAGCACAAGTCAGAAACAACATTAAAAAATAAAGTAAATAGACAAATTTATGATCAGAAATGGATACTTTACTTATCTGTGTATGAAATTTGTACTTTATTTATGATCACGAGTTTTGAAAAGAATAGCTTTTAAAATTGCAATTTTTTCAAAAAGAATTTGTTTTCATGATAGTGAGTTTTACTGACTGTTGCTTCTATTCTGGAACAATAACACTTAAAGTTTCGCTTTTTCATTTCTTGTAACAATATTACATATGAGGAATTTGCACATGCTTGCCTTTTTCGAGCGTTCCAAATAATCAAGCTTTTGGTGTATAGAGCTCATTCATGAGGTAAAAACCAAATGTGCTCAGATAAAACGCACAAGTTCTGCAACATTAATGAAGCAAATACATAAAGCAAAACTTTAACCCATTGACTTCCACAGCTGGCAGCAGCTTTTGAGTCTATTCTTTTTCACATACAGAATCAAAATATTTTTTTTTAATTCAATTTTTATTTTCAAAAAGTTTTTGTAAATTTAAGAAGCTCTAAGCACCTTAGATATTGCTTTAGACAAAAAAAAATCATTAAAACATGTTAATCATTACCTTAAATGAGATTCCAATGCTCTATCCATATTTTTATAAAATGGTCTTGAAGTAAAATATCCACTCCAATAATGGTCATCTCTGTCGGCATATGTGAAAAAATCACCCACGAGGGATGGAAAATCAGATGGCATATTTTTATCATCTACACCAATATCTTCTCTTAGAGAAGAAAAATAATCTTCTAATGTACCAAACTTAGCCTAAAAACAGAAAAGAAGTATATTACTTTAACACAAAAATAATGAAATGATACAATTCTTAAAGAATGATTAAAGAATGATTATTAAAAAAATTATACTCATAGAAAAATTTTTACTTTTTTGGTTGGGAGGGGGAGCAAAGAAAGTAAAAAAAAAAAAAAAAGATAAAAAGATCAACATTCTTCTATTTGTAAAAGTTTTTTTTTCCTAATGGCAAAAGACTTGACATTAAAGAAGAAAAAGGGAGAGAGATAGAGAGAATACAAATACAACAATTAGTAACACAAAAAATCATTTCCTCATAATCTAGAGTTGGAAGTACAGCAAAATCAATTTTGAACTAATTCAACACTAACACTTATTTGATTTTCATTAGTTAAAATTATGAATTTAAAAATGGAATATCTTTTACAATAAACTATAGTAAAAAAGTTCCAATGTGTATCAAGATTTTTATCTCAACTGCTTTTGAACAAAATTCTTGACATTTTTGAATCACAACTCTTTCATTTTTTCCATTCACAACTGGGGGGAGGGATATAAATCTTAGTAATTCTTTAGACACTTAAATACTGCTTGTAGTTTGTAACATCATTCATTTAGACATTTAATTATAACTGTGCAGTTTTAATTACACTTGATTCCTGTTGGCCAAAACTCTTTCAAGTGGGGAGGTTTGACCCAGTTTGTTCTCATGAAAAATCACTAATGGAAAGTTGTTCATAATTTAAGTACATAAAGATAGTGTAAAGGGTGAAAAATTTGTAAGATAACATATAACGTAAACTTCAAATATTATGTTACAAAAGAGAAAAATTCCTTTGTAAAAACTGGGTAAAATCTCCTATGTTTCCTCTATAGTTTTAAATTCCATTAAAATGATAAAGGAGTTTTGAACATTAATAAAAATACTTAATCAGCAAACTTTGTATAAAGCTGCCCAAGAGATATTGTTACATTACAAATGAAACACATACATAAAGTAAGGAGAAACAACTGTTTTTTTAATTATAAAAGTATTTACTTCTGCATGCCAATCATCTCTGCTATTTATATAATCAAAAAGCTTTTGATAGTTATTAAACTGCTGATCCCATTCATTAGCTTTATCATATCGGAAATCATCTCCTAGTTGAATCATTACAACATTACTCCGAAATAATTGTGACTTTTTTCTGTATTGGTCAAGTAACATCCACGCTCTGAAAGAAAAAATATCATACCATTTATAATCACATTAAGTTTTTTAACAAAATATATTTACCATTTAAAAATATGATGCAAGTGGTTGTTATAAAAACATATCAATTGATTGGAACTGAAAATTGTTTGTCATGTCATAATAGTTAAACCCTGATTTAATGTCCATTCATAAACATTTAACCAACACATAACAAATGAAAAAAACTATCATATAAGAAATAAAACAATAGAGAACTATTAAAGGCGTCAACTTAAGCTCCCACAGAAAACAAACTTTTGTGCAAACAGAAATATTTTCTTTTCATTAAATATGATGCTAGTGATCTTAAGAAATGGAATGATAATTGTCTTAGAATTTATAGACTGAAGAATATGTAGAGCTGGTCATTCAATATTCTGATACATAATCAATAACTCCTATAACAAGTGGTCTTATCTATAAATGTTTCATTTAAATAAAATGAGAATTTATTGCACTGTTGTTCCTTGGGAAGCATAAAAACAGTGGTGGACGATGAGATACAACAAAGAGAAAAATCTATTCATATTTTTAAAAAAAGGAAAAAACACGAGGGTGGGTTTGATGTAAGCAAATTAACCAATTTGATCCACTGAAATAATTAAGGAACTGAGCGAAATTAATAAACTTATTTCTGATGAACCAACCTTTGTTACATCCATATTTTTCTTTCCATTCAGAAGTTTGTTCAAAGTTTTGTTTGGAAATGCCTGAAAGAATTGAAATCAATGCAATACAAGAATCTAATATTGTAACCCAAATGATCAACCTTTCCGTGCACCTATATCTCATTGAACAGAATGAGCTATGAGTCCCCTTATGGAACGATGAAGGACCTTTGGGTTTAAAGTGTGGTCTAAATCACTTTGATATGAGCAGGAGAAGTGCTATTCTGATCAATCTGCCATTGCCAGGATTTGAACCCGCTCCCCCTTGGCAGAGAAGCAATCTGCTTTTCTGACTGTGATTGAGCAGTTTTGTGGAATTGAGAAAATAGCAAAATAAATTTAAATTGGCCAAAATCGCTAATAATTTTGAGATAGCTTTGAAACTTTTTTTTTTCTTTGACTTTGAAACCCATTTGTATAAACCTCGAAATATTATTGCACATTTTTTTTTCTTTGCACTGAAGATTTTTAAAATTATTGTATTCAAATTACCTTTTGAGGGAGTGACATAAAATACATTTACACAACTTCAAAATATAGCTATGATAGATATAAAATAAGTTTTACCCCATTTGCATCAAACAGCAAAAGTTTTTCTACCAAGTTTGCTTAAGTAGAATAAATTGCAAAATATGTCAGCAGTATAAAACATGTTTACAATGAAACTTACTTTAAGATACATACTCACCTTTTAGATAAATATAAATCCAACTTTTGTAGTTTTTATGCCTCCCAAAATGTTTAAAGAAATGTTTAAAGACCTTAAGCTTTTCAAAACAAAAGAACACAGAGGCTAAAAATTAGGGCCAGATGGCAGGATTCCTGTCCAAATTTCACAAATCCCCTTATTGAAAATAGTTCGTGCGGGCAATTCCTGTCCGTGGAAATCCAAAAATCTGCATTTTATCACTTGCATATAAAGTGACCCATTATTATAACTATTATTTCTCCCTTCCAAAAAATGCAATATCCTCAGTACATGAAGCTGAAAATTTGAGCTTTAACCCCTGGAACATTAACTGAAAATTGTAACAAATATATATATGGCATAGTCCGTGTCCATTCAGGCAGGTAAAAATAAAATCTTAACTTCATAGTCTCAGAAGTTTTTCAATTTCACATATGTTAAAATTTAGAACAAAGTGACTTATAGGAATGTTTTTGTTTTGCTCAAAAAAATTCCTGGCCCAAGGTACAGGCCGCCAAAGATGGCGCCTCAGGCGCAATTCCTCACTTGCGTTTTTTAACAAAAACTTTCAAGACTTCTATTTTCTGAATGGTGCAAGATATTTTGATGCAGTTTTTTTATTTGAAAGATAATTAGATTCTGTTTAAGATGAAAGGCTACATTAAATAAAATCTTTTTAATTTTTTTCCTCAAAAAAGCCAATCTCAAAAATTTAAATTCTTTACAGTTGATTAATACCATTGAGTACTACATTCCCTGAAAAGGAGAGCTTCCACTTTTGCGTTCAACGGTTTTTATAAATAATTTAAGATTTTGCCATATATTTTATCAGTTTTCTTTCTAACAGTCATATATTGGTCTCATTAAGTCAAAATTATCCAAATTTAATTTTTTTAATAAATATTAGAAACATATATCTCACCTCTCCCTTCCCACAAAAAAAAAAAAAAAAAACCTGTAGACAAACAGACAAACATACATTGTCCAATCTTATTGCGCACTACTTAAAAATATTTATTGATTTCATTAGTTTTTTTTAAATATCATTTTCTCATTTTTTTTTCACAGCTCTTTCAATCTATTAATTGTTAATTTTAATATATGTGCTATTCAGTAAAACATAGCTTTTTATCTTTCATTTCCATATCTTATTATTGATCTTATAAAAAAAAAAAAGAGGAACACTACTGGAGGGGGAGGAGGGGGACAAAATCAACTTAGGATTCAATCACTTCCCATTTTCCTTCCTTTCCTTTCATAAGGAAGTTTACAAAAACAAAACATATGCACAAAGCACCACTATTTGTTTTATCTATATCTTATAACATAATTTTGGGAAATGGTATGTTTTGGAACATGTCCATATATTGTAAGCTTTAATATGTGTTTAGTTGTAATATGTTAGTGCTTTTTCTTTTTTTCTTCTTTCTCTTTTTTCTTTTTTGAAAAGATGTTTTTAATATTTATCAGGCTGTACATAATTTAAATATGGTGATTTTTTCAAAAAATCATTTTTTTAACTCAATAGTTCTAACAGAAATCAAATCAAACAAGAATGTTGAGGAATTTATTACTAACTTGAGTTAGCATTGTGAGTTGTCTAGTTTTTATGCAGGTTTTTAAAGAAGGAAGTAGAAATTTAATAGAGAAATAAGTAATCAAAATATTTTCAATGGGGCAATAGAACAGAATGTGGAGGATCTGCCTAATCAATTAAAACCAATATTAACCGCTTTAAATAATTTGAAGATGATTAAAATAGCTGAAGCTGTTACAAGTATTCAGAAAAAGCTAGAAAATAACCTAAATCAGCAAGATAAAGTAACTATACAATGCCTTTTAAAAAAAAAAATATGAGCAGGAATTGACACCTTACTTTCTTTTTTTTTTTAGCAATCTCTCACCCCAAAATATAAAATAAGAGGTTTAAGAGCCAATTAAATTTGGTTAAAGAAAACACTGAACTATGAAGCAATGGGTTGCAGTTCATAATTTGTGCATTTCTTCGTGGAATTTAATTTGAAAAAAAAATTGCAGTCTATGTCAACATTTGAGTGTAGGAAACTGTAACTGCTGTATAAGGATTCATGGGTAATAAACAGTCAAAAATTATTCAGATGCTCATTTTAGCAGCAATTGAACTAAAGTTTTCTACATTTGGATTTGTTCACAGCAAGCTCAACAATTAATTATTAACCTATTTGCGATTATGAATAAATGATATACAGAAAATATTTTAATGGCTGGTATACATATATTTATGCTACTTGCTAATGGCCTGGCGAAGGTGCAGTAACTAATTCTTCCAACATATGCATATTGGGTTGAAAGTACAGTGTATTGCATTTTCCCCCCAAATTTTTAGCATAAATATACTTTTCAATGTAAAATTCTTATTTTTCACTTAAATAAATATTATATTCATTGCATTTTACTCAGAATGTCAATCTTAAGTTTTGTTTATTAGTATAACAAGCAATCAGGTTTAAAATTAAAAAAAAATCATGATTTTTTCATGCGATAATATTTATTAAGAATTAAATGCCATGTCAAAGAAAATTAAATTTGGATAACTTTGACTTAATGAGACCACTACATGACAATGTTATAAAGAAAACTGATAAAATATATGGCAAAATTTTAAATTGTTTCTAAAAACCGTTGAACGCAAAAGTGGAAGCTCTCCTTTTCAGGGAATGTAGTACTAAATGGTATTAACCAACTGCAAAAAAAAAAAAAAAAAAATTAAGATTGGCTTTTTTTTGAGAAAAAAAAATTAAAAAGATTTTTTAAAAAAAATTTCCGAAGGCTGCAGTAAAAAACATTGAACAGATATTTTTAAATGTAGCCTTTCATGTTAAACATAATCTAATTATCTTTCAAATAAAAAAAACTGCATCAAAATATCTTGCACTGTTCAGAAACTAGAGCACTTAAAAATTTTTGTTGAAAATCGCAAGTAAGAAATTGCACCAGAGTCTTTGGCGGCCTGTATCTCGGGCCAGGAATTTTTTTGAGCAAAACAAAAACATACCTATAACTACACTTGTTCTTGTCTGTTCACCTACACTTGGTTCTAAATTTTAACATATGTGAAATTCAAAAACTTCTGAGACTATGAAGGTACCCCCCCTGCATGAATCGACACGGATTATACCATATATATATACACTCACATTATTAAACTTGAGTTAATTTACCAATCCAATTACAACCTTGTTATAATTTATTAATAAATATTTTAGAAATTAGAGAAAAAAATTTCTTTGAAATTAAACTATAAAAATTGCAATATATCTGATGTAAAACATAAAAATCGCTAACACTGCTTAGATACCAATAAATATACTTTTAAAAAAATATGGCTATGATTGGCTGAGATACAAATTTCAGAATATTTTTGGAAATAAGATACAACTGTTGTTAATTATGTTGATAAGAACTGCATAAACAACAAATTTAAGACAAGAATAACATTTTTTACTCAAATTTTACAGCATTTATTGCAACACCTTTTATGGAAAATAGAAAAATATTAGGACTTCAGTTCATTTCCCTAAAATTTAAATTTATTACATTTTAGTAACAAAAGGCGACTCACCTATCAGCCACATTTTTCTCAGTAATTGGCACTGGTGGAACTCGCCATGGACAGTTTACTTTATTTCCTGGAAGACGTTTAAAATCAAATTGACAACAAACTTTTGGATCAGGACCACAGGAGTGAGGAATGTCATAACTGTAGAAAGGCATGGTATGGCACAATATATCCATTGTATGGTTGTGATCTAAACTCCAATAAAAGTAAAAATTTTACAAAACATGAAAATATTAATTAAACTGAAGTTTTTAATCATGGGATTGATTAACAAGTGAACCATTTCATAACATATAAAGAAGTTCTACAAGACATTTTCATGTACAATAAAATAAATTGCCATAGTTTTATTTCATAAGGCCTAGTGATGTGGGCTGGGCAAACGCCCCCTGGGCGGGACATTTATAAATGTGCCTTTATGTGGGAATTTACACAAAGCATTTATAAGCACCTAAAATCTGGGCATTTATAAAAATATATTTTATTTTGTAGTTTGAAATTTTTAATGAGTATTACAGCTGATAAATAACATTAGTTATCTTACAGTATACATTTCCTTCATAAAATTATAAAGGCCTTTTAATCATCTTAATTTTTATCAGTATTAATCATAAAACATTGGTTTATTTTATGTCAATTCAACGCACGGCCAAAATCTCACTGAACTTTCTTGAAAATTAACAGAGGAGTACTACTGGTATAGATTTAGGAAAAAGTGAAAATTTTCCAAAACCTCTACTCGTTTTTGATTTAGAGGTGTAAAATTCCATTAATAACAGAAGATGGCAAATTGGGAATGGCTCTAGAACCTTCCCTAAAAAAGAAGGAAGATACTTTTGATGTTTGCAATGTAATTTTCACAATGCCTCAAAAATTAAGAAAAACCTGTTGCAAATGAAAATAAAATTCTAGAGTTTGTTGAATTGGGCATGGGCAATAGATCTGAAGGTCAAAGCCACTTCCTCAGAGAGCCGTAGTAATGATAAGATGTAGCCAAGGAAAAAATAACCAATTTCAATTCATTTGTGTGTTTTATTTTATTATTATTACTAGGTGGCAGTGGTATGCAACCTAATATATGTTAGAGGTCTGCTACTAGCCTATTTATAATGGAATATCAAAAACCAACTCAAATGTTACCCAAACTAAAATCATTTTAACCACAACATTAAAAAATATATATCTGCCAGTGACAATATTAATATCTGCTTCTATCAAATTTAATAGAGAAATAAGCATCAAATTTGTTAAATTACATTATATTTATCCAGTTCAAAGTGTACTTTCAATTATTAATAAGAATATGTTTTACTGTGCAACAATAATCAGTATTTCTCTAAAAAACGCAAAAATGCCCAAACATTTATGGATTACGGCATTTGCCCAGGCATTTTACCCGGCCCTTTGCCCCAATTTATAAATGCCTGGAGATTGTACAACACTAATTAAGCCCTAATATTTCTTTGTTAAATAACTCCAACAATCTATACTATTAAAACCTGTCTGCATCTGTGTGTCTGTCACCTTATCTCCTTGCCCGGGCCGCGGTGCGATGTTGAGACGGATATCGTTGGATTCGGAATTTTCCGGGGAAGCCATATTGCCGGTCTTATCCGCGGGGGGGGGGGGGGGGGGGGGGGGGCTTTAATTAGCAGAGATATCAATTAAAAACACGATTTTTTGACCCTTTTTATTTTATTTTTGCATTGTTGCTGTTGTTCCAACAATATTAATACAGTTGTCGTGTGAATTAAAATCAATGTCATTGCCAATGTTGTAACAAATCAACAATACTGATAATCAACATTTCTACCATTTTGAGTGAGGCTTCGCTGTATTTGCAATCTCCGTTAAATTTAATCCTTCTTTCTTTTTAATTTATTTATCGCCTGCTATCTAATAAGAACTATTTTTCGTATTTTAACGGGGACTTTTAAAGATTGTTTTGATTATTCTGAATGCATAAAAGGAAAATGGCGTAAAATCGAAAAAGGTTTGAAAGGGATAATTAATTGTCCTTATTCTAATGCGAATGTTTTGAATTTTTCTGTTATTAATATTGGTCCGGGTCTGTATGTCTGTGTATGGATAGGTAATAAAAAATTTCAATGCCGTGTTGTAATTAAGTTCATGCAGCGCCGGGCGTACAACGGTTTCTTAACAACAATCGAGCGCCCAAAAAAACTACTTTTTGGGAGCATTGTATTTTCTACATTTAGGGTATCAGAAAAAGTTGAGTTACAAATTTATTCAGTTTTACCAATGCTTGACTGCCATGTAATATTTTTTCCCCAGAAAATTTCATAGGTTTTTAAAACATTTTAAAATCACTATATGGAAAAGATCAAGTGGAAACACTTAAATGGGAAAAATATCGAAATTTGGGAAAACAAAGTATGATGATTTATGAATAACAGCCAAAAAGAGGCAGTACCTCTAGTGGAATTTTGTATAAGCAGGCTAAAATGTTTGCACAAACATAGAGCACTGAAAACTTTGCTCTTACTAATGGACAGTTAAGAAGATGAAAGGAGTAAAAGCATATTTTATTACAATCTGCATTCATAACACCAAATCATTGATTTTGATGCAGCTTGTTTATCCCAGAGGTTTTGCCACATTGTTAACATAAAGTGATCCATCTTTAATCTTTAACCACTTTGCAGTGCTTGACAACACATCTCATTCACTTAAAAAAGCAACTTTGGGACTGCCCAACCGCTTCAATATCTGACAGACTTTGTTTTACTTTTCTGTGCATTAAGTAAAAATTTTATTAAGAGATAATTTTTTAATTGTAAGCTTTCAGACTTTCTAAAGTAATTATTATTTATATCGTGTCTTTTTTTCCAATCCTGTGTAAAACTATGAATATTTCAAGTATTGATGCCTCTTGCTTTAAGTTCCTTCAATATTTACTTCCTTTCTTTCTAACCCCCCCCCCCCCACCCAACCTTCTGTTTTTTGAGAGGACAAGTTCAATTTATTCACTCTTTTTCCCCTCTTCATTATGCAGACAGTAAATTTCTCTCAAGTCATAATAATGACAATACAACATTATTTAATGTAATATAAAGCCATAGCTTTGTGCAATGGTAAATAAATAAATAAGAAGGGGCATGTTGATTGATCTTACCCCATTGTTGTCTCCACACAAATTCTAAACTTTTAAGTTCAGCTAAATATTTTTTGATTGAATAGTGAACTCGCTGGATAACCATATTATCCAAACCCATTCTTCTTAACATATAGGCCATAGTTGGAGAGAGGCCAAATGGATCAATGGCCCATCCATTTTTTGGCTTGTATTCTAGAAAAGAAACATTAATGAAAATTAAGAATTAGTTCTACGTTAATTTAAATAACTAACTTTATTCTTTAAATCACCAGAGCTGTTTGGATGCATTCGGCACTGTTTGAATCCTCTCCACTACTTGGACAAGACAACAACAACTAAAATTTTATTCTTTACTACACATTTCAACCCACCCAGCTCTTTCTCACATTTCATTTTTGATACAAAAATGTTACATTTGAAAATGGATAAAAATTCTAAAAATGAAATTTAACTAATTTTTTTCAGTTATTCATAGAAGTCATGCAGAAAGGCCACAACTAAAGAAAAATTAAAATATTGCTGTTTGTAGAAAATTTTATAAAATTTAAAATTCTTAACATGTATGAGAGATTACAACTCCTCAAATAAACACTCTTGACCAGAAGTATAGAATTTCACCACATTGGAAACTTTTGTACATAAAACTATGGAAAATATGCATTCTTGCTACCAAGGACCCTTACCCAAAGTATTGAAATGCCTCTGGTGGAAAAGTGAACATTTTGAGTTATTTGTAGGTGTTGCCGCTAATGCAAGATTTCTCTCCCTTTCTACTCTGTGATCATACCCTAAAATTTTCTAAACTCAAGATGTTTAAGTATCATAATCAATAAGTGATTCTAAATAACCGTTCACATGAATTAAAGAATACAGCTAAAACAATGACAATGAACAAAATAATATTATAAGTAAAAAAAAAAAAAAAAAAAGAGTAGCTACTGAGATTGTGGCATTTTATAAACTCATGCAATATTTTGAACATGTATAAATGCCAACCTAAATTTTGCTCTAGCCATTGGTGACCCTCAATCATTTGCTCTATCATAGCAAAGTAGTGAGCAGTAGCTTCATCATTCATAACCCATCCACCAGTAACTATTTCTAGCTGTCCATCACTTAGCAACCTGTAAAAAGTACAGAAATTTAACATGTTTAGTGTAATTCTTAGGTAATGATTGCTATTTATGAAAAAAAAAAAAGATTTAAATTAAACAGCAAAAAAAAAAGCTAATTTTTCCTTTTAATTGAAGTTCCTATGAACATTACAACACAAGAACTTTTCTTTTTGTTTTGTGCCTCAGAACTGTTTCATCAATACTTAGTTAATGAACTAAAAGACGTTTTGGAATATTATTACTATTATTGTGTGCAAATAAGCTCAGGCTTTGTTTTTATATCATTATAGCAATTCCTTCTCAATGCTATTTTATTACATATACATACACAAATTTTTTAACCTGTTTCTTTAAATTATTTAATATTGCTTAGATATTTGAAAATGCACATACTTAATATATTCTTAATATTACAATACTCGCCTCTCATAATTAATTATATACTATTTGTACTGTCTATGTGTAGTTTAATTATTCCTGAGAGAGGTTTCAATTTAATAGTTTAATAAGAAATTATGCATTAAATTTCTTTCAATATTATAACAGCAAAACTTGGAATTATTGAATACATTAGATCAATTCACTAAAAGAAGCAATTCCAAAACTAAATCTACAGATAAATTCTGCATTCTTTTTACTAAGCTTTTCAAACAATGATAGAAAGAAGCTTTGGCAGCCGTCTTTCCATGGCAAGGATGAGTGCTGCCAAGTGGGAACATGACAAAAGCCATATTATTCTGGTTTGCTAAACTTCAATTGTTGAAGAGATATTCCTGCTTTGGAACAATGTTTTTTTTTTAATTTTAACATTGAACGTGGGTATTACTGAGTGTGTACTGCTAGTATTGTTTATTCTGAAATTTCGTTTTCATTGCTATACACTAGCACTTTTTCAACAGACTTCCAGAAATTAATGATCAATTTTTTTTTAACCTTGTCATCATATCTTTTAATTTTTGTTTAATTTATTGGAACTGTACCTTTTTAAATGTATAATTTTCAGGAAAACATACACGTCCGTTCTCATTTTTCATGAAGAATGTGTTATTGATGAGACCATTGACTGTAGAAAAAAAATTCAGTTTACTTTCTCTTTAAACTGTCATGTATAAAATAGATGTATTTGCATGTCTAACATTAAAATAAAAATCCGACTTTTAAAAAAACACATTTCTTATCACTGTAGATATTACTAATTTTGTTACAATGGTAAGGTACAACTATTTCTAGGGAACACACTTTAAGGCACAAAATATTTGTAATAATCTGTATGGATTAAATAATTCAGTAATGGATTCAAAATAATCTATATAAATAAAATAATTTGTCCATCTATGTGTGTGTCAGTTGCATTCTGGGAAGATGACAAAGTCCAGAAGTACAAAATTTTGGTTATGGGTACCTTAGGTCAAGTCCTGATGCACCTTGAAGAGTTTTTCCAAAAAATTCAAATTTGTTCTTTATGTTTTCCCATTTTAAGCAAAGACATAAATTTGCTGATTTTGAGGTAAAGAAATGCTTGCACATTTACATGTCTTATACCAATTGAAAAAGCAGATTTTTCAGCGCAGTAGGAGATTTATTCCATATTTCTAAGTTATAACAACAGGAGTTACAACCATTTTAGAACAGTGCAATTGTCAAAAGACTATTGATAAAGGTGCTATTTTCTTTTATTGTTTTTCAAGTCAATATATTAGGGAATAAAATTCTAATAATTCAATTCATTTTTATGAATATTTCGAGGATTATTAAATGACAGCAGATGAGTTTCAATTACTTTATCTTGAGTTTGATTCTTCTCATTTTTTTGGTGATTTAATACTTATTGTTTCAGTAAAATGGCTATTTTCCTTTAATTTTTAAGGACTTCATATATTGGGGTTTTCAGGATCTATTGTTCTTATTTGGAAGGGGATTTTTTGACGAACTCATGTCGTTATTCTAATTTATATTTTTAGGGACTGTTATCTTTATTCCAAACTCGATTTTAAGGGACTGTAGGTGTTATATAGGAACTGTAGGGTTAAATCTAATGGATATTTTTAGGTACTAATATTCCGATTGTAATAATAGCGATTTGTAGGGATTGTTTTCCTTATTATAATAGAGATATTTAAAGATAATTATTTTTAATTTGGTTGGGAGTTTTAGAAAGACCGTAGGCATTATTTAGGAATTTTGCTCTAATTCTAATGGAAAATTTTAAGGACTAAAGTCCTGATTGTAATAGTAATTTTTAAAGGCTGTTTTCCTTATTCAAATGGGAATTTCAAGGGTCAGTACAATTGCCTTTATCAATTTTTAGAAGCACTGTTAACCATATTTGAATAATAGTTTTTAGGGATTGTTGACGTTATTTAGGATTTGCCATTAATTCAAATTTTTTTTTTTTTATATATATATTGTTGATGTTATTATGAAATATTGGAGACAACCGGAGCAAGACTGGGCATGTCAGCTAGTAATAAATAATTCCTAGAGCTGAAAGTAATCATTTTACAAACCTTTTGACAATTAACTGAGTGTTTCGGTCAACCTTTTCCCACCACATGGCAAAATATGAAATTTCTGCCCAAATAAATTTGCGTCTTTTGTCATCTTTCATTTTCAAAACCAAGTTATTCAAAATATGCTGAGTTTGATCTTTGAAATACTTTTCAAAGGTTTTAATCCATCCTGTAATAAATGAAAGCATTTATCTATGAGCAAAATGCATGAATGCACATAAAAACGTTAAAAAAAAACATTTAAAAGTTCAGATTTGATTTTTCTTTTTTTTCTTTCAGAAACATATCTGAGCATGCATAATTTTTTCAAGACAAACAAAAAGCAATGTAAATAATACAATTTGAAAAATTATTTGTTCTAAAAATCAATGAATGGCGACACTATACATTTCTCGAAATAATACCAAGTTTGCAAAATTTTATGAAAATGAATCTTTACATAAACATCATGGGAACATGCTGCTAAATAAGAAAATATAGTTTTAATAGCACCCACAAAAATTTCTCGGGGAAGAAATTTGAAAAGAAGGTTATAAATTCATGCTCAAAGTCATGCTTTGAGTATATTCCCTAGTAGGCAAGTTAGAAGTATTAAGTCATTCTCATATTAACATAAATTTCATGTCCCTTCTTAAAATATGGAATTTAAAAAAATCACTCAGAAATATTTAAGTCTCAGTTCAACACTTCATATCAAGTACTTTTCAATAGTTTTTAACATGGTACAATCTTAGTATTTCCCATCTCTTGGGAAGGGAAAAAATTAAGATATGGAGCTTTGAAGTTATCAAGGTTTTGAAAAATTCACAAAAGCAATCTCACAAACACACACAGCATTATTGTACCTAAAATCCACACCGAATTATTTTGTAAAATTGTCTTTTTTCTGCTGCAGCATAAGTTTACTCATAGGTTTTCAATGCCAGCGCCCTGAACAAACAATTTTCGAACATTTTTCAACTTTTGGTTTAGGCGACTTCTGAATTTTCATTTATTTGAAATTTCCTTCATCACATTTTTTTCTCAATTATTTTAGTTTTTTATCATTGTAGAGAGAATTAAAATGCAGAAATTTCAACTTTCTTTTATTTTTTTTATCAACAAACTTTTCTGATTTTACCTTCACTTGATCGTACATCAATTTTTGCTATCCACCAGCCATTTTCCAAGAGATAAAAAAAGTAGAATGATGGGAAAAGAATTTTCTCTCTAAAACTGCCCAGCTATGAAAGACAAAAACCCCTGTGGTAGAGTATGCATATATTCCAACACAAAAGAAAAGTGCAAAGAACACCTCTCATGCTCCTTGGTTCTAATTTTCAAAACAAAACTTCCACTTTTGCAATTCAGAAATTTCTTGCAGTGCATTCAAGTATGCTTAAATGTAGCATGATATGTCATGTTAATCATAAGCACATAAATGAACAATATTAAAGAAAACAAACCTGGATCATTGTGGGAATGTGGAATAACAAAAACTTTCAACTTTTTTTGTTCACTCCACTGGTTATGATCATACTGTATATCCCAGCCTTGCTTCCACACTCCACCATCTTTATTATCAAACTCTATCTTTTCATACATATCTAAAGTCTGAAAAAGTATATGATTGTTAAGGCAATTTGTTACAGCAAAAAGAGTTTTTAAAATTATATAATACAATATTACTTTACATGCTATTTCTATGTGAAATATATAGAAACCAAATAGAAGTCAGTTGATGACTTCTCATTTATTTAATACTCTTATTACTGCTATTTACTACAATTTTTTTAAAAGTAGATATTTTTTTACTGATGTTAAGTTAACAAAGATTACAAAAAAAAAATCATATTATAAAGTACAGCATGTAATGACCAACCACTGCTCATAGAGAATGATTAACGTAAATTAAAAATGAGCTTTAAATTCAAAATTAATAAAAACTGTGGAAAGTATGCACATACTGTTATTCAATTGAATAATGTGAGGCAAAACTTCCTGCAAAAGAAAGCTACAGATGCACTGCATGCTTTGAAGACCGAAATGGTTTTTTCTTAATTATTTTTATATCTTTGTTATGCTTGTATTATCTACTATTATTTTACCATTCCTAAAGCTACATCTAGAATAAATTAATATTATTCATCAGTGCTTAAAAAATAACAAGAAATTAATCAAATTTTTCATATTTAGCAATTTAATTGATTCAGCTACTTAACTGCATTAAACCTATAAAATAAAATGTAAGATCCACATAAAGAGAAAAATACATCATGTAAGAAAGACAAATCAAAAACCGTAATAAAGTCTTTGAGCTCTCTTTTTTAATTCATGCACAGTTTCCTTTCAATATAAAAAAACTAGGGTCAATGCATTTCTCAAATAAGAACATAAGAATAATAACAATAATAAATAAGAACAAAACAATACAAACATTTTCATCTGCATCAGCAAGTGGTTCAGAACATAATTGACAATCATATGGAGACAATTTTACTAAACTACGATTGGCTCTGCTCAAAGCTGGTCCGAAGGAAAACTGCACATGTGGAGGAGATTCTGGTTGTAGGAAACTTCTTACAGTGTCTTTAACTTGCGTTAGCATTATCCTATTCCTTTGCAATTCTTTCTCAAGTTTTTCCAATCTTTGTTCCAGCAAAGATAGTTCTCCCTGCGATTAAGAAAAAAAAAACCAATTTGCTTTTTCACAACAACTTTTTTCGTACAACATACATATATTGAACAGATTAAAGTAATAAAATAAAATGAAGCATTACTGTTTATATACAGAGGCCAGAGGTACACACATTTAACAATAAATAAGACTCTTACTTCAGCAAATTGTGGAGAGTGTTCTAGTGCTCTAAACAACGGCGGATCTAAGGGGGGGGCGATGGGGCGATCGCCCCCCCCCCCTTGGGCTGATTCAAGTGGATACTACAACGACACTCCTAAGTGAGTTTTTACTCTTTGTGCCCCCCGGGACCAGCTATTTTTTTATGTTCTTGGAATCCCAGCCTAATAGCCCTTCAAGTTCTATATGCTTTCCCCCCTGTCCCTTTGTCCTTTAGTATTGCTGAGTTGCTAATCCTCGGAGTAATGGGAAAGAGATTCCCTGCTCTTTTCTTCTACCTATCAAACTGGTGACAGCTAGCCAACCCTTAGCATGTGGTGTAAATTCCTGCAGCATTTACGCTAAAACCTAGAGTCTGAAACATTTCATTGAACATTCATAATTATAGATGTTTATATAAATTGCACATACACGTTGATGGTTTTTTTAGTACATATTTAGTATTTCATTTTAAAAATTTTAGAAAATATATTACTAATAATTGCTATTATTTTGTAATTTAGACATATCAACTCAAATTAAGAAAAGGTATTTACAAGCCTACATTTTTCTTGAGAAAGCTTGAAGGAAATCCTAACTCGGTTAAAACTTGGCTAAGAAGCAGAATGAGTGATGATAGACTCACTGAATTAGCGTTATTGCATATCCATAAAGATATTACATTGGACGTTGAAAAAATTATAGACAGATTTGCGAAAGCAAAAAAACGTCAGCTTGTGTTCCTTTTATAGGGGCTTTGAATAAACGTATATGCATTGAAAAAATGTGCTAGTAAAATTTTAAATATCACTACACTAGCATTTTCTTTTTTGTTGTTCCTGCTGTTTGAAAAAACGGGGGGGGGGGGGGGGGGGCGGAGGGACTGTTGAAAAGGAATGAAGAATCTCCTCCATTCATCCTTACATTGAACCCCGGAATTTCCAAAATCGCCCCCCCCCCCCCCCTTGAAGATTTTCTAGATCCGCCCTTGGCTCTAAATGAGAAATTTCTACTATAAATAATTCAGTTGATGCTCTTGTAATTTTATAAGTAAAAATATAGCATAAAAATCTGATGATATCTACATTGGAGCATAAATAAATATTAAATAAACAATATATATAGATAACACATAAAAATACATTATAGAAAATATAATAGTTACAACTTAATAATTTACGTAAAAGGAAAATTCAACATTTTTAGCCGTTTCAAGAAAAAAATGTCCACTGAGAAACATGATTTAAAATAAAAAGTGCTCCTTCTGATAATACTGAGCACATAAAGTAACAATAACAAAGTTTCTCAACATACCGCAACCCTCCCCCCATCCTTTTGTGGGCATGATCTGAAAAATTATTTATCATCTCATGATAGCATAATAATGAATATATTGGAGATTTTAACTTTTTTAACAGATTATAATTTAAAAACGCAGTACTATTTTATCTTCTATTTTCTTGCTGCATTTGTTTCTTCCAACTACTTTTGTTTTACAAAAAGATTCTTCTCCATGACTTACTATACACTTTTCAGCTTCTTTTTTTTTTGTAATAGTATTTGATCACTTTTATTCATGATAGTAGTTTATGATCCTTCTCTCCCACTTTTTAATTACTCTAACATATTTTCTGTTTTAAAAATTTTCAATTTAGTCATATTAGCAAAACTGATAGTTTAACTAGGTTAAAATGTTGGCAGATCATATTAGAGGGGTTGGATGTAAAATATACGTGAATAGAACTGTTGGTATAAATTTTTTAATGAACACTTATACTTTAAAAAGGTGGATAGTTTCATATCATATTGCTTTTGCTTGATAACTATATATTTTTACTATATTTTTTGGTTGAATAACGTATGTCATTTTATGTTCTGAGTTGCAATCGAAATTATGCAAAAAATGAAGTAATGTTTGTTTTTTCTCAATTATAAGTTCATGAAAACACGGACTTTGCAGTTATAAAATATAAGAATTTACAGAAATTTATATTTTCTTTTAACCAGGATTCGCTGATTTAAATCATTTTGGAACATTTTTCTGAAAATAAATTTTTGTATTAGAAAATTATTCTAAACATAAAATATATTGCATTTACAACCTCTATTTCAAGCAAAACTGCTATAGATCCCTCTGTCTCTCTTTGTGTGTATAACATATTTCACAACCTAAGAACTAATTTTTATTTTTTAAATTTTACAACATTATTCACATTCTTCAATGTTATTCATAATCTCAACAGTAAAGCAAAATTCATTCAACCATTCATATTGCAATTTGTAGTAATTGACTTCATGTGTTTTTAATTTTAATAACAGTAATCAATTTAAAAAATACCATGCACTAAATAATACAGAATGATAGTGTTTAAAACAATATGGATTAAAATTTAATTACCATATTCTTAAAGGTGTTTTATCCATGTTCCATAACAGCTTAAAATGTTTTCCCTTGTAAAATTTATTTTCATCTTCAAAATTATCAATAAAGATATTTGAATGAAACAAAGTTTCAGTTTTAAGTACTTTTCTCCATCGGACACCCTTGCACCTTTTAGCCGAAGCCTTAGGTAGAAGTTTTAAGTACTGGAGTGAACATATGATTTTACTAAATGGGCAAGTCAAAAAATATTTTAAGTTATTCCATTTATAAAATAGAAAAATGATTAAATTGCACTCTACTTTTTTATGTACTTGGAGTGTACTATAATTCCTGGTGGTTTAATTTCATTTGAATCAAGCATTTGTATTAAAATTTGTTCATCTACTCTACATTATAATTAAAAAATATATATATATACTGCCATAAAAATAGCTTAAAATGCATTTTCACATGATGTTTAACATGTCACATTATTTTTATAAATGTAAGATAATGAATATCTCATGTCTTTAAGGTCTGTGTAAAAAAAAAAAATATATATAAAAAATCTGATTTAAATTAAAAAGTTCGATTTTTTTTTATTTAAAAAAAAAATCACAAACCATGCTTTTAACAGATTGATGCAATTCCGGTTTTAAGTGTAATATAACTGCTTACTTTTACCAGAATTTTCCGTTGTTAATGCATTGAATGCTATAGAAATGCTCTATGTCAGTGGTCGGCAACCCGTCGATCTCAAGCCCATTTTCGGTCGATTGCGGGACAGTTTATAGTATTGAAAAAGGAAAAGAAATCAAATGACTTTTGGATCAGAAGGCAAACTTTTTTTTTTTCTTCAGAAAATGCTTATTAATTTCAAATAGAAATTTCATCATGAAATTACGGTTAAGTAACCGGCAGCAGTCTGTCCATCTCACCGTTAAATTTACGGTTTGGAACATTTTTCTGTCTTTACGGGACCTAAACCATTTCCAATCAGCGTGATTAAAAAGCCATAAATACAAAAGTTTACGGTTTTATAACTATTTAAAAATGGTTTCAAAACTAAATTTTTACAGTTTTTGAATCATTTCGAGGCATAGAGACCGTAAACGAAGCGTACGGGAATCGAACCCTGGGTGTATGGTATACCAACCTTGTGCTCTAGTCATTCGGCCATCTACACCACTTAAAGCTGGTATTTATTTATCCATTAATCGTCTTTTCCAACAGGCAAACTGTCTTAAAATTGAGATTTCAGTTTTTGATTGGATCCAAAGTCATTTGTGGTCTAAATTTACTGTATATTGACGAAAATCATTTTATTTGCTGCAAAAATGAAAATACAAACAAGTTTCAGTAACTCAAATTATGGGTGCACTCATTTGCAAACAGTTCAGGAATCCGATGTCTCCAATTTTTTATTTACGTGTGTAATGTGTATGTGTTTCTATTTAGTAACCACTGCTTAAGCCACTTTTTCTTTTCTTTTTTTTTATATACACATGCAGATTTCAACAGATAAATCTTTATTCATATTTTAACAACAACGTACGACTGGTAAGGTTTCGCAACCAAGATGGACGCCCGATTCTTATTGAGCGCTTGTAAATTAAGGTTAGTTAAACGCTCTTTAGGAGAAACAGAGAATAAACAATTTTTTTCCCCAATAAGCAGTTTGAGTACCATCATTTTAATGGTTATTCAACTGTTGTAATTAAATATGGTAAACTAACAATCTTTTATTATTTTCTTATAGAAATGTTTAACAGTGTTGTCAAACCATTCGTCGGACCTAAAAAAATTTGCCAACAATAATGAATGTCAGTCGTCACATTAGGTATGTTCTCGGTGAGTTAATTAAAATATGTAACGGGTTTCACATGTGTGTTTTATTTTAAAAACAAACAACCAGTATTTTATCAAATGTAAAAGAAATAATACATTAGTATCCGAGATTTTTTTTTTGGATGTGAGTTGACGGTGTTAACACAGCAATATTTTAGAAATTTTAAAGTAGATATTTTGATAATTTGAAGACAGGCACAGTCCCAACTTGTCCTAATAATAGTGTATGTATCCCCCCCTCCCCCATCCCGAGTCGATCTTGGCGTTTGTTGTACTTGGAAAGTAGATTTTCAGCTAATTTAGGTTGCCGATCGCTGCTCTATGTAGTAGCATTGCTATTTTATGCAAAGCATAGCATGTAATTTTTGGTATTGTTGTAATGTTTGTTTTGTGATATTTCTTAGCATAATTATTACATGTATAAGGCATCATTGTTGGTGATGCACTGCCGAGAGAGATATATTCAAACATTTGTACTTCGCAACAAAAAAATTGTTTCTGTGTCCCGTTCTAGGCGTTGGTTTGTTGGCACCAATGTAAGTCTCCAAGAGGGGATCATATCCCATTAATGCCCTGATATGACGTAAATACCCAGATATTTATGAATTTTGGGTATTTAAAAGGGTAATTACTTCAAATAAAAAAAAATGGGTGTTTTATATCTATATTCAGTGGAGTTTTTAGAAATTTAGAAGTTTTTTATATTCATTTGTCTAGACACTATTAGATCTTAGTTGTTAGGTCTATACTACTATTAATGTAGCTATTTCATTGAGTACTTATTTTAAATATAAGTCATTGTGTTTGAAAAATTATGTATTTATGACAATAGAGTAAGCAATTATGGATTTGGTACCTTACAATTGTTAAATGTTTTACAATTGTTAAATATTTCCAACTGCCAAACTATCATGTTCAACTCATAGTTGTTTCTTCAAGCTTCAATTACTAGTTTCAAGGCCATAGCCAGGGTTTCTTCGGAGAGGGAGGGGGGGAATCTTAACATCAAGGCCGTCATGATATCAAACGAATTGGGAAGGGTAAGTGTGTATGTGTCACTCATTTGCTGCGACATCATAACTCGAAAACTATGATGTTTGAGTTAGTAACTGTAGCCAACACTAGAGCTGGTAAGTACTGAAAATTCCTGGGTTTTTTTGCAGGAAATTTGAATTAAAATCAGAAATTTTGAAAATTCCCATTTTTTTTGTAACTTTCAAAAAGATTTTATGTCAAAAAAAAAAAAAAAAAAATGTTTCTTCACTGGTTTTTAAATTTTTAAAAAATTTTGCTTTGAAGCGCTAGTTTAGCGTTAAGCCTTCAAGTATTTCTTTACATTGCGTGTACTGTGTTTCTCGTGTGCATTGGTATAAATATATTTTCAACGCTACAAAATATTTTTAATACTCTTTACAATTTAAGGTTTACAAATATTTTAGCTTTTTAAGCTTTCATAGTAAAGAGAAGCAATGGAAAGTATCCTTATAATGAGATATGGGTTACGCCCTGTCCCAATGTGTTTTTTAAGAGTCCTTTGGTCGTCAGACAACACCCCCCCCCCCTTCCTCCCAGAAACGGCTTAGTTATTAAGAAAAGGATACTTTTTCCCTCATCTGGTTGTATATAACAATTCTTATGTTGTCAAGAAATGTAAAAAAAATATTTCTGTAGAATGTTGCAATATAGAGCACTAAAATAGAATATCATTTTGTTAACTTAAAATAAAAAAAACAAGAAATAAAATATTGCAGACCAAGTTAAAAATTTCGCCAGTATCTTGGGGAGGGGGTGCGAACATTGGGCCCTTGCCTGCGGCCTTGGATAGTTTTAATACAACATCAATTTAATTTAGACAACAGTTTACGAACTTTCAAACCCATTTCTCATGTTCTCTTTCAGTGAGCTCAAACACATGTTTATCTGCCTTCAATGTGTTGAGCAGCACACTTTCTAATCAATTATCTAGGTTACAGGTCTCAATCATAAGTTTGGAGTCATCATCACCATCCTCCATTATTTGACACTCGATTGAGAGATTTCCGACAAAGAATACTGTCATACTAGTTTCAAATAAATTTATAGTCCAAGGGCATATCAGTCTTAAAATAGAAAACAAGCAAGCACAAACTTGGTTGCAATTTTGAACTTAATGACTGAACCAGATGAGGAGATTAAAGTACAGCTCAAAAAAAAAAAAAAAAAAAATGAAGCAAGAAGTTGCAACAGTATGACTGCCTTGGAATTGAACAATTACAGAAAAATCCAACAATGGAAAATACTAAAAAAGTATACTAACAAATGATATCCATATCATTCATTGCAGGAACAAGAATATACCGTCTGCCCTCGCTTAATCAGGTAACTGATAAACAAATATCCAGCTGCTTACAACATTAAAAATTTAACCAAATATTTTAACCATAGATTAATGTTAAAGAACCCTGTTTAATATAATAATTTCCGCAGATAATCCAGTAACACTGGTTTGCTATTGCAATACAGTAACCCCTCGTTATCACGCTTGTCGGGGGACAGCAAAAAAGCGTGATATATCCAAATGCGCAATATAACTAATGCCGTTAGAAATAAGTCAAAACGTACAAGTAAATTGAGTGAACCTGAGCATGCCACCAGGGCATGGTGTGAAAATGATGTCAAAGGTAAAGGTAACCATTTTCTTCCCAGAAAATTCTTTTACCTATCACTCTCCCTTTCTTAGTTAAGGGGATTGTATAATTTGGATTTGTTCAGCCAAGTGTGAATCTGTACTAAAAAGGTATCCAGAAATGGATGCATTTTTACTCCTTGGGCAGTAAACATGTCTGTTTTACTCATTAATGGGCATTAAGATCAATATAAAAAGAACAAGTATAAAGTCAACTGATTTGAGTAGAATCATTCTGCAGGCATGTAAGTTGGGGAGTAGGAGGAGAACTGCTGCAGATTTTAACTCCAGCAAATTCAGAAGAAAGGAAAACATTCCTGTTCGATGGCTTTGTTTAGTGGGGGGAAAAGGACTTTACTCAGAAATGCAATATTCTTACTTTCGAGAACTCAAACAAAACTTTCGGAGACATAGAAATAGTGCTATATATATCCGAATGAGCGATATAAAGAGGCGTGATATAACGAGGGGTTACTGTATATTTGCTAAGACAAGTTTTGAATAAATTAAATAAGAACAATTTTCAAGTTAATCTAAGATAAAGTACAGAGATCAGCTTACCTAATCTGCATCAACTCGTTAAGAAGAGTGAATTTCCTGTTATGTATAGCCCTCATACTTGGCGCTTAGTAATTTACTTAGCTAAGTTTAAAAACTTGTTTTAAGTAGATACTAATTTATTATTATGTTTTGAGACAGACATTATCAACATGGTAAGGTAAAGATCATTTCCCCATATAATCAAATGATATATATTGGAACGGACCGTACTTGTTTAGTAAGGCCGACAGTACCGCTGGTAGCTTGACATAGGCCCACTTTACATTGCAAAATTACAAAAGTATACAATAGAAGAGAGTCAAAATAAAGTTTTTCAAAAAAGGTGCTGGTAATTTTTTATGGCAAAAAGAAGATGATCATGCAAAAAATAGATGATGTGAAACCAAATTTTATGGGCTAGTAAGTTGAACCCTTTAAGCATTGGCGACGTAAAATTTTGTTGCCCAGTGATTTATCTAAAAGAATAACTACATTCTTGAGCAGCTTTTGCTGAAGGCATCTGTTCGAAAAGTGCAAGGTCTTTTCTTCATGCTTTTGGAATTTGATGGCAGAATATTACCTTGCACACGCTTTTAGATACATCACTGGGCAACAGAATTTTACATCGCAAACGCTTAAAGGGAAGTAATCCCTTTGGGTGGACATTAATATTGGTTCAAATGCTATACAAAATTTGCTGAAAATATGGATTTGAAAGACAACCTATAATACCTTCAGTTATTTAAATAGAAATACGTTTCGAGAAATAGCAAGAAATATGTTTTCTATGGCAAGAAATAAAGACTTTTTTCCTTAATTTTTAAAAAAGAATTAGGTTGGGAGAAAATTATCACAGTAACATTTATAGTAAAACTGATTAAATAATGATGATTTATCACACTAATTTACTTTTGACATTCATTACTATAGAATTATGTTGTGGCCAATATTTATTTCATATGTGACCAATAATTACCAAGCTGGAGTCTTACTAGTCATTAAATTAGCACAATAAAACAAAATGTATATTGATTGTTTGTTAAATTACATCAATAAGTCATACATTGCTTGTTTGCTCCATGCCAAATTTAGCTAACTTTTCTGTCATACTTCGGGAGTTATTCAAATTTTATTGCTTCCTGACAAAGAATTACCCCATATGACGCTATACTCAGTGCTATCAAAAATTGAAATGAATTTATTTTAATTTTAAAGGGGGTTTAACCACAAAATTTATAAACGATGATTTAAGAAAAGTTTCTGCGATATAATGTAATGCGTCTTTAAAGCCTGTCAAGTATTATTAGTTTCTTAACCAAAGCGCTAAGATTTATTAGGTAACTAATAAATTTCGGGATTCATCCCATAAAGAATTATATACTTAGACAAATCAAGCACCTTATCTATTTCTGTTTTTAAGTCAGAACTCGGATGATCCGGAAGCTTAGAATACAAATATCTGATGATGAAGTACACTAAAAAAACAACGAAGACAGCTTTTGCAACACCAATTAACACAGGATGTTTCCTAAATTGCAAAACCGAGGTTCCTACAGTAAATCGCATCATTTCTAAAATATAAATAACTTAAAACGCACTAACAGTAGCAACAGTAATAGTGACAACACATTTCTACCTATCACCCAATGCCTTGTGCAGAGCAGAGTTCCTATTATTTTTTTCCCAACCAAACACAAGGACGACGATTGCCATTCTTATTTCAATAAAACTCCCTTGCGCGGAGAGATCACAAGGCTTCACATGATTCGTTGTTCTGCGCCATAAGTCATGTTAAACAACGAGCATGCATAATCAGAGAGGCCGATTTTGCTCGCATTTGGTAATATTTCCAAGTCGGAGAAAAACATCTACGCTTATATATATGATGAATGTTCCAACTTACAACAGCAGACAGAGAAATTCATAATAAATTATATTCATTAATAAAACATACTGGAAACACTACTTCATGAGTAATTTTAACAACATAGTTGGTTTGTTTGTAAACGACCATTTCAGGTCCCATTGATATTCGAGTTTATTTGCCTCAAGGATATGCCTCAAACTCTTAACAACATAATATGGTAAACAATTATCATACAAAAACTGACTAAGGTCGCTTTCAGCTATGGTTTAAGCTTAAAATTCGTATATATTTTACCGTTCATTTGTAAATTCATCGCAGTGTAAGAATTTTTAACCACTAATACTTAAATTTGCACATTTTATTTACGTTCTAATGCTACCTTTATAGCTTCGATCACTGCAGGGAATGCATGCTTCTCCCGTTAGCTTAAAAATATGCAGTTAAAAAATTTGATTAAAAAAAAAGCGAAATACAATCAAACATTATGTGGATGATGTTGTTATTAATTAAAGCAATTAAAACAAGAAGAATTTCAGACTGACACTCCTTGCACCATTTCCATATTAAATCTAAAGCAGACGGCAGACGAAACGTAAACAAACGCTTCGCAGCTGATTGTCAGTTGATGTAAGTACGTCTGACGTCAGGTAAATAGAATGAATGATGGAAACTCATTCAGTTACCGGAAAATTTCCTTGAATGTATGCCTTGAAGTTTAACTAAGGTGACCATATTTCTGAGTGTCAATTTGGGGACATGTCCATAAATCCAAGGACAATTTGGGGACTCAAGGAAAAATTTTTGGGGATATAGGAAACCAATGCACATACACCTCTATTATGAAAAATTAATCTCATTAATATATTTCGAAGGGTATCCAAACATATTTTCTGCATAATTTATGCATATTTCTTAGTGCATTGCCAGTTAGAAATTGAAATACCAAGCCAATAACCCTGATAATTGCCATAACATTGTCTAAAGATTTACTAAATACTATCTTAAAAGTTCTAAAGTGCAAATCTAGAAGCAATTTGAAGAGAAAGAGTAGAACATTTAATTTAATTTGGGGGTTTTTTAATTTTAATTTTATTTTAAATTTGGGGACTTTTTGCGTCCCCAAATAGTTAAAGTGTTTTTGGGGACAAAGCATTAAAAATATTTGGTGACTGTCGAATTTCGAGGACGTATGGTCATCCTAGTTTAACACAAAATAATTCAAAGTGTTACTTCATATAAGTAAAGAGTCCTTTATCTATGTGGTAAAGTTAAAAATTACTTTAGATATTTTTCGATAATTTTCATTTGTCACTTACCCATTATTACCCCCTATTCACTTACCCGATAAATACACACACACACACATATATATATATATCTATATATATATATATATAAGAGAGAGAGAGAGAGAGTAAAACCCCTCTATAGCGGACATCAGCGGGTCAAAAATATTTATCCATAATAGAGGGATTTCCGCAAAGGATTGATTTTTTGTTATTAATTTTTAAATATACCCTTGTACCATCATATTTATATTGTACACTTAATAAATTATCTTACAAACTTCTTTCCAAATACATAAGCCAATCAAACATGATGAAAGTAGTCATCCACGCTATTATAGCTCCAATACCAATCAATGCAGCGATTCTCAACCTGTGGAGCGCCCCCCCCCCCTAGTGGGGCGCGAGCACGCGAGAAGGGGGGCACGAGAATATTCAAGAGAAAACATTACTTTAAAAAATCAATTAACTGACTGAAAGGAAAACACACATGCACATAGAAAACAAAATACAATTCGGTATATTTAATAACTTATTAAAGTAAAACAAATTACAAAGTTAAAACTTACTTAATCAAAACATACTAAATTAAAAACAAATATAATAATTATTAGTAACTTCCCTGGGCCTGTCTTTCAAAGCAGTTTTTCGAAGGAGGACTTAATATATTCGAAATTGAAACCCTCAGTTGTTTCTATATTCATCCGACATCTATAGTTTGTCTTCAAAGAAGCCACAGCAGAAAATCCAGTTTCATAAAAGTTGTTGAGGATGTTGAAAATGGTAATAGAATGCGAAATGCCCTTGTTTTTAGTGGAGAAAAATCATCCTCTACTCCTGCACAAAATTCAAATAGTGATTTATTACTAAATTAAGTATATTACTAAAATTACTTGTTTTTACTCTTGTTTTGGCAGTTTAAAAATAATTCGAAAACAGAATCAGTACTCATTTACATTATTGTTGTATACATTTTATGGTAAGGGGGGGGGGAGGGGCGATGAAAATTATGATAGAAAATTGGGCCGCGAACACTGAAAGGTTCAGAAACGCTGAATCAATGGGTATTATTTTAAATTCTTAACTTAAAGCAGCGAGGCTTGACCGTTTTTAAGATACAGCCGCGAATTTATCGATTTGCTGAAAATTATTTATCTTCTTCTAGCATCCACTGACCAAACCTTCTATCTGAAATAAATGTTTTATTTTAAGATGCAATTAATCTTTTTATCCAATAAATTTATCAGCAGTGTAACAGTAATCAGTAAAAATATCAGTATGTCAAATTTTATTGTAATAATTATTATTTTCTAAAAAATATTACTTCATTTTTTTCTACTCGTAAAATTTGCTTCAAACTTTGACTTCTGTATTAAATCATTTGATTTTCGATTTTTAATTTTTTCCCTACCGAAATAGTGTCCACAATCACAGTTCCATGAATGTAATTTTTTTCCAAAACTGTCTGCGTCCGGAATTAAAGGTGTCCGTTCGAGAGAGGTTTTCAATGCATTGAATACTTTTAACGAGTCTCCCTCGTATGAACAGGTAGACAGTTCAAATCATTCACCACGAGCTCCCCGTTAACAGTAATAAGTTGGGTCTCTCTTTCGTGGTCAAAATGTTCGGTATTTTTTACCGGACTACCGCTGAAGGCATTTAAATGAGTTTCCGGGGAAGAGTCTAAACGTCTAGATGCTTTCAATAAGTCTTCAATAGGGTAACATGTAAGACTCGATGCCTTATTAAAATAAGTAAAATTAAAAGAAAGGAAAATTCTGAAAATCTAAAAATTTGTAGATAGGAAGTATTGCCATATCGCCTGCGATATATATATATCTTATACTATATAAGCCGCTTAAGTGTCTGTTTGTCGCCAATAGCTTATTCCGAATTTCTTGCTCAGAGAAAACTGCATCGTGCTGCCATTTACACAATTGTTTCTATAATGAAAACGACTAATAATCAAAACATTTCTCTAGCATTTTGAGTGGGCATCGCTAGATTTGCAATCTCCGTTAAAAATTAATATAAACGCGAATTTAATTTAATCGTTTTTCTTTGTTTTAATTTATTTATCGTCTGCGCTTTGTATATATATTAAAGTGGCAGCGCTCTTTTTTCCAGGGTTTCGTTAAAACTATTGTTTTGACGATGATTATTTTGGATATAAATGAATATTTTTCACAAACGATTTGATTATATAGTAAATAATATTTTTATTTTACAGGGATTTTTTTGTCGGTAAGAATACTTTTTTCCGAAATTATTATATGTTTATTATTTATTCATTAAATTTTACTGTTCTATCTGATAAATATCTCTGATTTGATGTGCATTTCCGGTTACTGGGAGAATTGTATATTTATAATATCTAGAGCAGCGGCCATTTCGTATGACCGCCGGGCTTACTAGTATATATATATATGTAAGAACGGCTGTCCCGTTCTATCTCCTACAGCAGTGGCCGCTAAAACCCATGTAAGACGAGGCACGGGGCTTCGTTGCAATTCTTCATTGGTACACTTTAAAACACAAGTATCATAACATTAATATTGTTGGAACGAACGACATGAAGTCATCAGCAAGTTTCAAGAAGCAAGAACCCCGATTTTCGTTCGGGCAGTCGTATTTATATCGGGTAAAATCTCTTAGACTGCAGATAATGTTCCCTACACCACGTGATGGCACGTGGTTTAAATAGGAGGGCCATATGGAAATTAGAATATATTATTGGCTTTAATCCCGTAGACCGAGGCTGGCCTAACTCTACGGGGAAAAAATAGTCTGGAGGGAATTAATGAGGGAAACCAAATTGAGCTTAGGCATGACCATATATGGTAACGCGTTAGAGAAATTTATGAGTGGGACAACCCTGAGCTGTCAAGTTTAATATGGAAAAAGCCAGACAAAGGATACAAAGGATTTCTCCATATCACAGCCTGACAAAGGATACAAAGGATTTTTCCATATTACATCCCCCCTCCCCAAAAGTACTATTACGTTAAATATTGAAGAAGTGAATTATCTGCAGCCTTTTTCCCCACATAAATTTATGTATTAAATTTTATATACACATTTTGAATGAAATACTATACAATTACAAAAATTACCGAACATTTTCATCACAGATTATTATACACTTATTTTTTTCCCTAAACTCTTACTAAATGATATTTACAAAATTTTATATACAGTTCAGTTTAATTACAGTTAGATTATTCTGTTGCAGTTCAAAAGTGAATGACTTATATCACATTATTCATGTGATAGTTTGAAATTTGTTGGTAGGTAATATTTCCTTAATCTTGACACATGTACTATGTCTGATTTTTCTTTGTTGTGTGCATTTGGTTTATTGATTTCATAAGCTACGTCCGTAACTTTTCGAAGAATTTTATATGGTCCACTGAACGGTTGCGAAAGTTTTCGTGAATTCGGATATTTGAATTCTTCATATATCACAATGTCATCTGCATTAAAAGTTTTGTCCACAAATCTGGCATCGTAATATATTTTATTTTTTTCATGGTACTCTTTAGTTCTTTCCACTGCCAGTTTTCTAGCTTTCTCAACAGGAGGATAAATGTCTTCATTTACTGGATTTTGAAAAGGCACTGTACCGTACATTAAATACGAAGGTGGGAACTTTGTAACTGAGTGTGGAGTTAGGTTGTATTCTTGAGTCACCTGCTCTAATAATTTAGGCCATGGCACGTTTCCAGAAGCTGCGTTCACTTTGCACTTTAGGCGAGTTACTATTGTTTGGTTCAGACGTTCCACCTTACCATTTGTCTCTGGTCTATGAGCTGTGGTTAAAAGCTGTTTAATTTTGTGGTGCTTTAGAAATTTCTTGGAATGAGATGAAGTAAATGATGGATTTCTATCACTTAATACGCTCTTAGGTATTTGAACACTGAAAATTTGTTTAAGAAAGTTGACGTAAGTTTCGGTAGGGATTGATTTTGATGCAAAAGACCACATGTATCTAGTATGATGATCTATAAACAATGTTAAATATTTTTTCGTGGAATTGTAGTAGTTGAAACCACCCACACTATCTACTGCAACGAGATCAAATGGTTTATCAACTGGAGGCATAGACTGTAAAAGGCCAAATCTTTTTTGTCGAGGCTTTTTGTTTACCTGACAAATATGACAATGTTTGTTAAATACAGTTATATCTAATGTTATATTTTGCCAATAATATACAGGCGTAAGTAAATTAATTGTTTTTTGAATTCCTGGGTGTCCAAACTTTTCATGGACAGTCTCAAGTAATTTACGGCGCAAGGAAAAAGGAACAACAATTTTAGTAAAACCCTTTTTACGCAGGCATAACACGTGATTAATTTCGACAAAATTACCAGTTAAATTGTCATGTTTTTGAGCCTCTTGAATTTCATCCAATTGCAGTAGATGCGAAACGTGGTTTCCTATATTTTTTTCAACACATTCATTATTTACAGGTATATCTCTTGAGAGCATGTCAGCCTCGAAGTTTGTAGTGCCTTTCGTATATTTAATATCATGGTCATACATACTTAATTGTAAGGACCAGCGGAACAGACGACCTTTTAAGTTTTTTACATTTTTGAGCCAAACTAACGCCGCGTGATCGCTATGTATGACGAATTTATGGCCAAAGAGGTAGTGGTGGTACTTATTTAAAGCATCCACAACAGCTAGACATTCCAAGTCAGTAATACTATAATTCTTCTCGTAATCTTTTAATGAGCGGGAATGGAAAGCTATGGGATGTTAGGCACCCGAACTGGCTGGCTGTTTTAATATTGCTCCCACACCAGTTTGACTTGCATCAACACAAATATGACATTCTTTTTTGGGATCAAATATTTTTAAGATTGGTTTACAAATTAAGGAGTTTTTCAAAACTTGAAATGCTTCTTGGCATTTGTCAGTCCATTGCCAAGTTGTATCTTTTTTTCAGCAAGTGGTTTTAACGGATTTCTAATAGTTGCATATTTATCTATAAATTTATCGTACACATTTATTGACCCCAGAAATCTTTGGAGAGATTTAACATTTTTAGGCGGTTGTAATTTTTTAATAGCCTCAATATTGCTATTATCGGGAGTTACAATACCATTACAAATTTCATACCCTAAAAATTCAATTTTAGTCTGTAAGAAAGAACATTTTGATGCTTTTAACTTTAAATCTTTCTGTCTGCATATCTCAAAAATTTGTTGAATATGATCTAAATGTTCTGAAATGTTTCAGAAAAAATTATTATGTCATCAAAGTAATTGGCTGTAAATTTTATTTTATGTTTTGTAAGTATTCGAAGCAAAGTTCTTTGAAAAATACTTCCTGAATTTTTCCACCCGATGGGTAATTTGTTCCACTCATATAAGCCACTATTAGTGACAAAAGCGAGCTTTTCAGTATCGTCGGGATGAATTGGTATATGCCAATATCCGGAAGCCACGTCTAATTTGGTAAAATATTTGCTTTTCCCTAATTTATCTACAAGTGTTTCTATCAGGGGTAATGGTTCTGCGTCGGACTTAGTAATTTGATTTAATTTTCTGTAGTCTATACATAATCGACTTTTTTTATTTTCGTCTCTTTTAAAAACTAGTGTAACAGGTGCAGAATACGGCGATGAGCTTTCTTTTATTATATTAGCCTTTAATAACTCTTGAATTTGATTTTCAATTTCTTCTTGTTGCTTTGGGGAAGTTTTATATGCCCTTAACGACATCGGTAAGTCGGATGTTAACTTTACCCGTTGAGGTTCAATTCTAATTGTTCCAACATCATATTTATTTTTGGAAAATATATCTTCGTAATTTTGCAATATTTCTTTTAACTTTGAATTTTCCTCAAGTTCCGAATGTCCATCGACATGATCGCGACATTGTAGGCCTCCAATGCCGCAACCAGTCCCAGAAACATCGGACGAAATACGAAAGTGATTATTCTCTTCGCCACTCATTTTTTCATTTCTATCTTTCTCTAGACAAGTTTTCTTTTCCGTGCTACTCATTTTCTTTTCATTTTTATAATAACATTCCGTCACTTTCTTTAGTTTTACTTTCTTTCGGACCTGTCACTCTTTTAATTTCCCTATCAATTTTCCCGCGTATTTTTCCCGTACTGTTATTTTCTTTTACTTTATTTCCACAGTTCTTAACTAGGATTTCAGGTAAAATATGCAAAGACAAGTCATTCGATTCGGAATCAGAAAAGGTGATCAGTCTTCTCTGATCCTGCATAACGACATGTCCTACACAATCTATGACCAAACGAAATCCCACGCAACTCTTTAAACCTAATATGGCATAAGGTAAATCGGTGTCTAGAACATAAAATTCCACCGGTTTAACTATATTACCGACCTTAAGGTAAAGAATACACGTTTGGTTAAGCTGTAGCATTCCCTTCGTTTGTTTTATTTTTACAGCGATTTTTTCTTTAATCGAAACATTTAATGTTTTTGCAATTGCACTCGGGATGATATTTAATGCTGAACCGGTATCAACATTTAAATAAATAGTCTTTAAATTCGAATTTTTATTTTGTGTGTACACTTCATTATATAGTTGATAAGCATTTTTAAATTTCTCCTCATTTTTAATAATATACCCGGGTATTATTAATTGTCATCCTTCGTTAATTCTCTCATTTTCTTCTCTTAATTGATTATCTTTTTGCTGAGGCGGTAGTTTAAATCCAGCATTCGATGTATTTGGCTTATTCACACAAGTTTGTCCCCAATGATATGCGTTGGAGATTCCTTGTTGTGCGCAAAATTTATAAGGATTAGGGGGTAACTCCTGCGAAAAATGTGCAGTCTGTCTTTTTACTGCATTTTGTGTTTCATTATGACCTACAAATTTAGGTTTATTCTGTTGGTAAAAATTAGGTTGGTATACATTGTTTCTATCTTGACGAGGGTAGTTATATCGTTGACGAAAATTACTTTGGTCTTGATTTTTTGGTATCCAATTTTGATAAAAGGGGGGCTTCACACTAAAAATATTCTGTTATTCCCCTTTATAAGCGGTCTTGGGTGTTTCATGTGGAACTTCATTTATTAATTTTGAAACTACCTGAAGCCATTCGGTGGGAGTTTCTGGCTCTTTAATTACCAAAAATGCCCTAACTTGGGCTGGCAGCCCAACTGAAAGACCCTCAAGGATATGTTGATTACTAAGTTTTATTTTTCTTCCCATTTCTACTTTTTCCGTAAAATAGGAGTACAACTCTTTCGGATTTCCAGAAAATTTTAAATTTTGAAAGTCAAGAAAACTACTTGCTGGAGTAAAGTAATGTTCTTCAAAAATTTGAATGATTTCATGAAAGGAATTACAGAAAAGGCATTGATTGATGTAGAGCTTTAAGGCTGAACCGCGAATAAATTTCTGAAATTTTTTTTAATTTCCAACTGCTATTTAAGTCGTTCTGAGCCGTTTGCTGGTTAAAGTGAGCTAACCATGCTGAAAAATTTATCCCTAACTCTGGTTCAAATAATAAAATTTCGGGTGAGCTACTCGAATTTGTGTCTTTTATTTCAATTTTTGAAGTAGAAGAGCCATTGGCCAAACTTATCTCTTTTATTTTGTCACTAATCGTTTGACATTCAGAATCCGTTTTTATTAAGCTTAAATCGGCAGTTGCCTCTGTTTGAGTTTCCGCATCCTTACGGTTTAAGTTATCACCATCCATGTTTGAATTTTCTTTATGGGAAGACTCTAAGTCAGAATTTTCTTCATTTTCAAAGGTCTTGCTCATTTTACCACTACGTAATAACATAATTCTAATAACACACAAATTGTTGACATTTTTTCTTTTTTACCTTCCCACTTTAACAACAAAAACATTCCGCGTAAACAAATGCATAACATCCAAAATATATTCAGAACTATTCATAATACTGCAAAAAGTATACCATAATTTCAATTACGCAGCACATTGATAAATTTACCACTTCAAACATCTGAATGTCAAAAAAAAAAAAAAAAAACCCATGCTGACAAGAAGCCTTTTAAAGATTAAACCGATAATTAATATATCATCAAATAAAGAACTTATTCTTCCAAACCACATGATCAATTTATATCATAATAAATTCTAAAGCAATATCATGTAAAAAAAAAACCCAAAAGGGAGAAAAAGATATTCATATAATTATAAGATATTTATGAAGAAAATTCGAAATAATACCATTTTGGAATAACACATTAGAAATTACTCTATCAAAACTTCACTTTAGCACATGAAAATAATTTCCATTTTAAAGCACCACACATTCACGATTCATTGGTGAAATCACGCCGCAGAACGCCAACACTCTTCGCTTCTAAAAGCCACAACGGGGGCGAGCTCTTCCCCACTCTCTGAAAGGAGCGCACATCGGTTCATTGAACCGTCTGGAAAGATGATCGACGCTGCTATATCGGCGCGGCACATTGAAGATTTAGTTGTGCTTTTCTTCGATTGTTTTTTTTTTTTCTGCAGGAGCCCGGATAGGAACATAAATCCTACCGGCTTGTAAGAACGGCTGTCCCGTTCTATCTTCTACAGCAGTGGCCGCTAAAACCCATGTAAGACGAGGCACGGGGCTCCGTTCCAATTCTTTATTGGTACACTTTAACACACAAATATCATAACATTAATATTGTTGGAACGAACGACATGAAGTCATCAGCAAGTTTCAAGAAGCAAGAACCCCGATTTTCGTTCGGGCAGTCGTATTTATATGGGGGAAAATCTCTTAGACTGCAGACAATGTTCCCTACACCACGTGATGGCACGTTGTTTCAATAGGAGGGCCATATGGAAAATAGAATATATTATTGGCTTTAATCCCGTAGACAGAGGCTGGCCTAAGTCTACGGGGAAAAAATAGTCTGGAGGGAATTAATGAGGGAAACCAAATGGAGCTTAGGCATGACCATATATGGTCACGCGTTAGAGAAACTTATGAGTGGGACAACCCCGAGCTGTCAAGTTTAATATGGAAAAAGCCAGACAAAGGATACAAAGGATTTCTCCATATCACAGCCTGACAAAGGATACAAAGGATTTTTCCATATTACATATATATATATATATATATATATGCGAGGGTGTGTCAAATGAAAACGTAAGGGGGTTTTACGCATATATATTTGCACGTCAGCTGCTCATAAATCAAATGAAGCTAAAGATTGATATTTAAAAACAAAATTTTTGTTCAATGCTTATGCTGCGAAGTAGAAAATAGTTATTATGAGGTTTTGAAGGTACAGAAATGCATAAAAGTTGAATAAATTTAGGCCAATAAATGTTTATAGATAACAGTATAGCGAATGAAATTATTTGAATAATCAAATTGGATAGAGTGAAATTGAAAAATATGTACAGTTTGTTAGTATTCATAACTGGACGAAGCGATCTAAAAAAGTGCTATATACATGTTTTCATTCTCATGTCTTTTCAGCGTTGCGTTCATTATTTTCAAGATGTTAATATGCTAATACAATCGTAGAAATAATTATATGCTTGAAATATTCTGTGTATTTAATTATTCATTTATTTTACAAAAGATTTTAGCTTTTCAATTGGTTGCTTACTTATAGCCCACTCTAAAATTAATTTTTGCAGTCTAAAAATCATTCAAAAATTCAACAATCAATATGAAAAATCAGAGACTTTGAGTTTTATTTACAGAAATAGCACGTATATAGGTCAGTTTATGCTCTTATGCGATTTGTACATGTTCATAATTTGCACAGGAGGCATCGCAGCTACGTTTTTCTCTTCTCGTACCGACTGAGGAAAGTCTATCACGGAAAGTGCTGCATGAATCACAGTAATCTACGTCATGACACTGAACCTAGTTAGCATTTTTCAGTTCCTCGATGGAAAGCTGTTTCTCTCATTAATCCTCTATTCAAATTCTTTCGTTTATTCCTTATTACTGTAGTAAAAAAGTATCATCTATATAAATAAAACCGAAAGTTTGTGTGTGTGTGTGTGTCTGTCTGTCTGTCGATCGCGTCCTGGCGAGATGGAACGGGCCAGAAGTACGAAATTTTGTTTACAGGTACCTTGGGTCAGGTCCTCGTGCACCTCGAAGCGTTTTTCCTGAAATTCGAATTTGTTCTTTTTTTATTCCAACTTTAAGCAAAACTGTTGATTTTGGGTTTATCTCATCGAAGAAACGTCCCACGCTTTAGATTTTTGCAGCATATGAATGCCCGTAAAAAACTGCACAAGGTGATCTCTTTCTGAGGTTCGTAGAACAAATAGAACACGAGCAATATTCATTTAAAGTAGCTTTCGAACTTTAAAGCAAGGCTTACCTCTGAATTTATCTGCCCAATTTGCGTGTTTTCGCCAAAATAAATACTACTTTTGTCGCCAACTAGATGATTTTTGTTAACGTAAGGATTAAAAAAATGACGTTTTATCGTTATTCATGCCGTTTTATGAGTGTAACAAATTCTGAAAATTCATTTCATTTTTTAGCATACTGCAGACGATTTTTAATTACTTCTTGAGGTTGACTCTTCTTTGTTTTTTTGGCGATTTAGTATTATTATATCAACTTAAATTTCACACGTCAGGATTGGTTTAGTGCTAAACATTTTCTAACTTAAATGTGCATTTGCCTTTGGAAATATAATGCTTTCCTTTCTTTCGTTTTTATCCAAATTTTATGAAAGTGCTATTTAATTCAATTTTCAGGAAATCCTTTCACGATTTTGCAAGCGGGATTTATAGGAACTGACTTTATTTTGATGGGGAATTTAAGATGGACTGTTGGTAATTTTAGAAACAGTAGCTCTTGAAGGTCAGTATTCTAATGGGTATTTTTAGTCACTGACGTCTTTATTCTAATGGAGATTTTTTGAGACTAATGTCCTTATTCTATTAGGGATGTTTAGGAATAGTTGTCTTTATTGAAATGGGGGGATTTAAGGATTTTTTTCTTTATTGTAGCAGAAATATTCAGGGACAGTTGTTCTTTAACTGATGGACATTTTTAAACAGATGGGAATTTTTAGATGTATTGTGGTAGATATTGTAATTACGATTTTTATGGATTCTTGATATCATTCTGGCACAATTATCTCGCTGCATGTGGTCATTTTAGTTACTGTTGCAATTACTCTAATGGTAATTTTTATGAACTGTTGTTGGCATTTTAATGTGGATTTTTACGGACTGTTATTTTGGTCTGAAAGGAATTTTTCTAGGCTGTTCGTTTTAATGCAATCGTGTTTTTTAATGATTTTTTCTGTTTATATAAGGTTTATAAGGCCTGTTGCCCATCTGCTACCTCGATTTTTTAAGAAAGTTTTTCCTTACATATTTACAACAGAATTTTGGACATGCGTCACTTAGCCTGCGAATGATGCAATATTATCCCGCGCAAAGCCGGGCATGTCAGCTAGTATTAAATACATATATATATTCACACACAGTGGTGTTCCTATCATGGGTATCACTCGGGGTGGTAATTTGTGGTGCCACTCCCCCCCTCAAAAAAAACTTTGTTGTGTTGCATATATTTGTAGTTTGTATTATTTTCAATTATGAAAAAAAAATCTTAATTTTTTTTATTTACTTGGTGTAACTTTCAGTAAACTACATTTATTTTCGGTGATGCTACGTTAAATTAGCACCAGTAAAATTATATAATTCAAGCAGAAGTATTTTTCAAAAACTCTTTCACACCTTTTGGGTGTCACCTTCCCAACACAGTCCAAAAGGGCGTCACACGGCGCGGACTGCCCCCTCCGCCCGCACGTAGTGACACAACTGATATTTATATATACTCATAGTCAATTCTCGATAACTCAAGCTAGAGGGACCGAAGAAAAACTTCGACTTAGCGGAAGTTCAACTTACCGCTAGTTTCGGTTTCTAACATTTTAGTAGTGAAACTTTTTCGATATTTCAATAAATATGCAACGTGCAGATAATTGATAACATTAAGTAACTGAGTATTACTTATTGTAAACTTAAAAGGTATAATAATAATAATAATAACAACACATTACAAAAAGAAACTAACTGAATAAAGTATATAAATGCAATCAAATGTTTTTTCAAAAAATATCATTAGTTTTACAAAAAAGAGAGTATTTTAGAACAAAAAATCGTCTTCAATGGCTTCAAGAATCATGTCCCCTGGTGCATTATTTGTATGCCCATTTCTTGTATTTGTGCACTGCATGTACTTTTCTTTTGCCTTTAAATTGGCGTAAGGTTCAAAGCATTAATTTCGAAGTTTCCTGTTTAAATTTTTTTTTTCCAATTTCAACTAATTTTTAATGCGGGTATCAGGGAAAAAAATTTGCTTTTCATTTCCTCTTTCTACGCCATCTTGACTTTCTGGGTGCCACCTTGTCAAAAGGACGCTTGATATTTTCTTAGATGTAGAAGGAACATCTTTATAAGCAATAGGGAAAATTTGATTGAAAGTCGGAGTAACAATTTGTTTGGAAGTGTCATCCAGCATTGCTGTAGTAGGATTTATTTATTTTTGTTCGTTAGAATTATCATAAAACCCGAGTCTGTAAACATTTCAGAGGAAAAAATTATTGAAACTTTAAAATCCGCCGTAATGTTGACAGGTGTTAAAGCATTCGTGCTAAAATAAACTCATGTTTGTGAAAATTGCAACACCATGAAGGAATTGTCATAATTGAATGAAATTTAATACACAGTTGAGTGGTAGTGGTACAAATAAATGATTAAATTTTCAAAGCAAACAAACAATAACAAGAGATCGGAATCAGTATTTTGTGTAGCCACCACGCGCCGCAATAAGTGCTGCTACACGACGTGGCATGGAGTCAAACAAATTTTGAATGTCTGCCTGAGGAAGAGCATTCCATCTTGTTTGTATGCGTACCCAAAGTTCGTCTACAGAAGCAACAGGACGAGGATCACGAGCGAGACGCCGACCAACGAAATCCCACACATGTTCAATTGGCGACATATCCGGGGAATACGCAGGCCAAGGAAGAAGCTGTACCTGCTGCGTTGCAAAGAAGGATTGAACAGTATGAATATGAGGGCGGGCATTGTCCTTTTGAAATACAGCGCCTGGTAAGCTTTGAAGGAAGGGAAGAGCTTGGGGCTGTAGAACTTCACTGATGTACAGGTTGCTGTTCAGATTGCCCACAATTCGTTCCAATTGAGATCGTCCATGATAGTCTATGGCGCTCCAGACCATAACTCCGTGTGTTCGTCCACTGTGGCGTTCGATAATGCACTCCGGAAGGTGGCATTCATCGGCATAGCGTCTGACACGAATGCGGCCATCATGGTACCACAAATTAAAGCGGTATTTGTCAGAAAACACGACATGCTGCCAACCAGCACGCCAGTCTCTATGCTGATTGGCCCATTGTAGCCGCAAGCGGCGATCGTTTAGCGTGAGGGGGATCCTGTATAAAGGAGTCCTTGCGCGCAGTCCACGCTGCAGCAGACGTCTACGAATTGATGAAGCACACAATGAAACAGCTGTAGCTATTGACCACTGTGCTGCCAATTGTCTAGAGGAAGCTGTATGGTCCGTCCGCGACATGCATACCAGGTGTCTATCATCGCGAGTTGACGTCACATTTCGGGGTCCACTCCCGCATTTCCGAGTTGTCCGGCCCTCGTCCGTCCACTGCTTCCAAACACGCATCACTGTGCTGCTGTTACGCTACACACGAGCGGGTACTGCACGATACGACAATCCAGCTTCACGAAGGCTGATGATTCTCCCCCGTTCAAACTCTGTAAGTTGTTCAAATCTCGCTCTCTTTCGTCGAAGAGGCATAAGTAAAGATTGAGCTAACGTTTACCACTAGCAGATAACCACCGATAACCATACACGCCTCGCTACAGCCGTCTGTTTATTCGGATCCATCCGCCGTTCAGAGGGCGCTGCTCAGCATACGCATGCGCTACGGATTTGAAATTCTAATCATTTGCATATCATGCGCTACTTTGCATTTCCTGAAAATTTCAGCTCACTCGTGTAAGTCCTTCATGGTGTTGCAATTTTCAAACATGAGTTTAGAAAATATATAAAGTAATTTTTCACAGGTGTTTTGACAGTTTTGACATAATGAGAGGAATTTATTTCAGCTGGGGCTGGTTTTCAAACGAGACTAGCGTTGGAATATGTGCCCGTGTGCAATTAGAAAACCTGCCATAATGGGGAGAATTAGTAAAAATCAATTTTCATTTCGCAGTGAGTTTACAATGGATGACAATGACGATGGTGTTACACGCATAGAGAAGTATGGGGAATGATAAAAACTTGAGGCAAAAACAGTTAAAACCTAAGAAAATTTTTTTTGATTGCGTAACTGCTTTTCCTTGCACTGAAGAAGTCAACTATTTTCATTTTCCCTTGTTCCAAAGTTGGATGTCTCGCAGTGGACCAGTCGGAAGAAGCTCGGTTCCCGCAGAATACCGAAAGTGAAGCAACATTGACTGAGGTCAGTGTTTGGGAGGGTGACAACCTCTCGCGGCTGGTTGGTGCAGTCCGTGTACGCTAAAATGAGCTGGTGCACGTTAAACAGGTCGTGGCTCCAATGTCACCCAAGTGAAACGATACTTCTGAGGGTGCCAATCCCAGGTGACGGTCTCTCGTCTGGGAGCTGGTTCAAAAAATTAAGAGACCTTTCAAAGGGGCGGAAATCGGGATTCCTGCCTACAAGGGAGCCTCAGGAGCAGCGTACCCATCCTTTTTCGCCACGCGCGAGGACACGACACCACCACCACAAAGTTGGATTTGTTCAACTTATATAAGCAGCAAAAAATTATAAAAATGCTACATATACAGCAACTTACTAAAAAATGACATATGAAGAAGAAATTTTGTGTTAAAGCAGAAGATGTGATCTCTCGCTTTTTTTAACAAAAAAAAAAAAAAAAAAACACAACTTTAAAATTTAATTCAATAAAATGAAACGTTTACTCTTATGTTGGCTGTATTGAAAATGCAATGTTTCTGGCAGACATTTGCAATAAAAATTGCATACACGTGCATCAGAGCTGCAAGGAATCTATTTTTCCTTGAGCCAGAAAGTGGAGATATGCCGGCTATGAGAGAAAAATAGACTATGATCGCACGCATCAATTTTCCTGCTCTGCAGAACTTGAAACTCCAAAGCACGTGTATGCAATTTTTTTTGCAAACATGAGCCAAATATGTTTGGTTTATCAGTAGTTACATTTTTCCCACTCTAAGCGGTGTAGGTCGTGATCAACCCTATTTCAGTAATTTTGTTTTTGGGTTGTCAATGGCAAGATTTCTATCAACCATTGCATAAAAAACACTTTCATAATTAAATAATTTAATGTACTCTCGTAACCAAACATGAATGCGAAATTACATTGAAATTTCTGAACTTTACTTGAGTTACGGTTATACGTAATTTAATAGATCTTTCTCTGTAATTATACAGAGTAGTAGAAAACCAGAATTTTATTGAGAAACTTGATTATTTGATTTGAAACAAGTTCTTCGTAAATTTACAAAAACACTCAGTATCTTTCTGTCTTTTTACAGAAATGTTTTATAGTGCTGACTTTGATAGTATAATATACTTTTATGAATACGTTTCTATTTTATTGCTTTTTAATATAATATATAAAGAGTATATACCCTTTGCCCCCCTCCTTTTCCCTTGGAAAAAATTGAAATGACGTTCTTGTCAAGGTGTATTGAAGAACGATTCATATTTACAGGGTGGGCCATCTAACGTTTGGAATTCGAACTTAAGTTATTTTGACTTTGAAAGGTTATAATGAAGGTTATAAGTTGATAGAAATTTAGTTTAGTTTTTAACATTTACGAAATGGGACGGTTTACGCTTGAACAAAGTTGGGAAATACCGAAAACTTACTTCCAAAGTGGTGCGTCTTCTACTCAAACGGTAAGAAATTTACGATGAAGCTCACTTCCATCTCGGAGGCTATGTCAATAAGCAAAGTTTTCGCATTTGGGGTTCAGAGAATCCACACTTGACTATTGAGCAGCCTATGCATCCACAACGAGTAACTGTTTGGTGCAGTTTTTGGTCCGGTGGCATCATTGGGCCATTTTCCTTTGAAAATGAGCAAGGAGCCGCCATTACCGTCAATAGCGAACGTTATTGTGCCATGCTAAACGAATTTTTGTTTCCAGAAATTGAAGAGGATGACATGAGTGGACATTTGGTTTCAGCAAGACGGGGCCGCTTGCCACACAGCCAACGTAACCATCGATCTTTTGCGCACTGTTTTTGTGAATCGAATAATCAGCCGAAATGCTGATGTGAATTGGCCGCCTCGGAGCTGTGATTTGACCCCGTTGGATTTTTTTTTGTCGGGAACATTTAAATATAAATATTACGTTAACCACCCAGAGATGATTGATGCCTTGAAACACGAAATCGATATTGCCATTCGTGCCCCCGGATTGGAGCCTTAACAATCGAAAATGTACTAAAAATTGGGTTGATCGAATGGGGTACTGTCAAGCCAGCCGTGGCAGTCATTTGAATGATGTTGTGTTTCATTCATAAATGAAAATGTTCAATCTTTCTAATAAAGTCATAATTTTGAAAAAAATATTAATTAGTTGTTATTTTATAGCCGATTCAAATTCCAAAAGTTAAATGGCCCACCCTGTATAAAACGGGAATAAATGTTTTCAATAATTTTGACTTCAAGAAATTGATTCGAATTATAACAACTTCATAGAGTTTCCCTAAAGTTAGATCATGATATCTGTTTTCTCTATTTTGAACTAGAAGTAAAACACTGTATTTCCACTTTGTGTTCAAAGCTTCATAGGCACCCTTTATATTTAATGTAGGACAGAGAGGAGACCACTCTGCTTCGTTTTAAATATAAAAGGTCCCCTTCTAAGTTCTACCCATTTTTACTAGTATGGGTACTATATATACTTTCGTTCAATAATAAGTAAAAAGATTCATAATGATAAATGTTTTTATCTATTTATCTGATATATAATTTATAACAGTAGATATCTGACATTTTACATCGTTAAGATGGCTTTGTTCTTCCTTTAGCCTTCCTGTCCAAAAAAGTGAAATAAATCCATTGTCCAAGGAAAATGAGAAGTTCGACTCCTGTCAAGCAACTAGCTCCTAACAGCAACCCCATGGCTCCTCCGATGTCACCTGCGAAGAAATGAACAGCAATAACTTAGTTTTTCAAGGAAATAAATTATAACTCACAAAATTAAAAATCAAGCAGTTTACTGAATTTTCCTGTGTAACTTTTCCGACTGTAGCATGTCAATTCTTCGTGATAAGAGTTTGTTAAAAATCAAGCCATCCTAGAGATATTTAATCATACTAGCTGATCATTAGCAGAACATCTGCGGGCTATAAGTTCAACAATAAAAACATGAAAATAATCGCTCGGTATAAACAAAACTAAGATGTTGCCAATCAAAAGAATTGGAAATTAACCATTTTAAAATCGTAAAAAACGCTTTGAAATTCGAGACGCTTGAGAAAAGATCGCGAGATTTAAACACGATAATGATCGCTCGATATAAACAAACATAGGTGTTGCCACTCCAAAGAATCGGAAATTAAAAATTACGTTATGAATGGAAATACTTTTTAAGAAATAGAAATAAATTTGATTAAGCCCGTAAGTTACAATAATAATCACAAATATTATGTTTTTCTTCTATGCTAATAATGAAACAAATTTTTAAATATCGTTTTACCACAGTTAGTTTTTTGTATGATGTCAGTATCGTATCGCACCGCAAAATTTAATCGTAACTGGTCCACGTTAAGTGATATATATATATATATATATATATGGATAAATTCATCTAATAGTTTAATACATAATATGTTATAGTCTCTTGAATGTTTTTCCCTAAAACACTATTCATAACTAAAGTGAGTAGAAGCGTATAATATGAATAAAATTAAATAAGAATTCTTTCAAATAAAAAAAAGATTAAAAAAATAACATAAGTTATATTGATTGCAATGAATTGAAGCCACGATGAAATGTCGAAGCACGCTTGTATTATGTGGGATAAATACTGCGATGAAATGATGTTAAAATTAAATCTGTTTCTCCTTTTATGAAAGGTGCGTTCTAGCAATCAAATTAACAATCAATCAATTTCATAACTGAATATTTTACAGAGGAACTAAATCGAACACGGGGGTTGTTATTAATTCTTTATAATTTAGTGTTTATGCTAAGTATTACTGGCATGTTTTCCTTACCATTATTCTTAAAGTCAGCCACGGAATTGCATTCTGGCATTTTAAATTCAGTTATCATGCAAATAAAGAGCATCATTTTGAAGATTTTGTTCTTATTTTACGTTATTATTTAAATATTTGTTCACAAAAGTTTGAATTGTCTTCAGTAGACATATACTTTTTATAGAAATAAATCCTTTTATGCAAGCATAACGTTTCAATTTAGTTTTATTTTTGTCGTTATTTTTTTCTTAAGCAAACACAATGCACATATAATTAAAGTAAAATTAAAATACAACACACACGTTGATTAAGGTAAAAGGTAGTCGATACATCTAGAATTTTTTTCCCAATAATGCATCTTTAGGGGTTTTAAAGTGAAGGAGACATTTTTGTAGTTATTCAACTTTTATTCCTACACTATTTTTCGGCGTAGATTAATTCAAAACATGCTTTGTTGTTTTGGAATAATATGTGTTGCTTACGCATGTTAAACCGTACCGCTCCGTACTGTTAAATTGTTTGAGATTTCCGACAATTTGTTCCATGGGAAATTTCAACAAAATCAGCTCCAAACATTTTATTTTTTAATTTTTCTTTATTTCTAATAGGCTGCTTTTGGCTTCTGCCAATTGCAGACCTAGTGCATTCCCCAGAGATTGGTACCATCTCTTTCAGCGGCACCACATTGAGTGTAGTACCATCGCCGCATGAGTATTTTGACGCCCGTTGATGGCGAAATTGCACTAGGTATTTTAACCCTTTCTAAGGCGGTGGGAAGTATGCTTCCCACCTAATTCATCAACTTATAGATGCTTATAGTAAGCTATTTTACCCTTTCTGATTGGTAGAATCTTGCAAAGACACTGGGAAGCATATTTACCACCACATGCATCAATATTCCCATATTATAACATTCCCCCCGGGGGGGGGGGGAAGTTGTACAAAAAATCATGTTAATCTTATTTAATATCCTATATGAATTTCTTCTTTGAAACGAAAAAAAATCCGAAAAATGTTTTAATAAACCGATACTACAAAATATGGCCCTTTAAAGGGTTAATTTAGCCGAGAGCATCCAAGCCAAATGTCTACTCGAGGGATCTTTTACATGCCGCATAATCATACGACATGGGCGCAGACGATTTTTGCATCTTGAAAATCCAACGACACTGCTAGGCTTGATCCCCTGACCTACGGCGTACGAGTTCCGCGCCTTATCATGACGCCATCGTGCCGGCTATATTTTAATTTTTATTAGATTAATTAGTTCTAAAAACAAATAAGGGTTATTTTATTCCAATCGTTTCTAAAAAAAAAGAGATACGTTCTGGCATGTACATATATTGAGAAAGCGTTCAGAGCTTGCTCTAAATGTCCACAAATCACACTAAATTTACGTCAAACAAACCGCTTCAAATCTATATAGTCCTGTATTCTTAAAATCGTTATTAAGTTTGGCTTTTTAGTTACACAGAATGGATAACAAAAATTTTTAACAAAAGGAAAATTTTCATATTTGGTTGAAATACTGAGGTAATACCATGTATGAGTAATGTGACCAGACGTCCCGTTTTGAACGGGACTGTCCCTTTTTTTTATTACGAGTCTCGGTGTCCCCGAAATGAGCACTGGGACGCAAAATTGTCCCGTTTTCGGAAACCGTCATGGGAAATCTCTGGATGTATTAATTGAAAAGGAGTATATTGACTGTAATAGAGATACATTAATTTCCAACTACATTACATCGCAAAAAGTAATCGAATGGAATAATCTGAATGTTTCCATGGAAACTCGTTGGGTGGAAATATTCAAACTCTTTAAAACCAACAATCTTCAGCATGAAAACTTTTGTATTTTAATTGAATATATTTTATGTTTGCCTGCTACAAATGCTCCAGAAGAAAGAGTATTTTCTACGATGAACAAATTGTGGACATCTGAGAAAACCCAGCTACAAATTCCAGTTCTAAGGGCAATGTTGATAACTAAGGTGAATATAAAAAACGTACCAAGAATTTTATTCTTACTTAAAATTATCACCATCTGTATTAAAGCAAATTTGTTCCTCTGATAAATATAAATATAACTAAACATTTTGAATATATTTTTTAATTTGTAATAAAATAATAGTTAACTTTTTCTAAGTACATAACCTAAAAACGTGTTTTTTTCCCAATGACTACCTGTTTAATTGACCATAATCAACCAATGTCCCGTTTTTAGTCGAAAAATATATGGTCACGTAATGTATGAGTGACTTTTCAGATTTCGCTCTTCCCCAGCCTGCAGCCTCCCTTGCTTTACAACAATTGTCCTGCTTAATGCATATTTCACACATTACACACTAGATTAATAAACACAACTGCGTGAGATAATATGAAAAAAAAGTATATGTTCATAAGCTTTCCGAAAACAAAATTTTTAAGCATCTTCCGTTTCCGTGGGGGAAATGGCACAAAGGAAAATGCACGCAAAGATAAACGAAACGGCAACATAGGTTAAATTCTCAAATGACAGAAAATATTATACTGCGACTTGCCAATAAAGTAGATAGCTAAACCGTAGTGAAACGACTTTTAAACATAATTTTTGAAGTCGGTGAAAAATTATGATAAATTAAATCTTTTGTATCGTAATCATGCATCACTTACAAATATAAATGGCACAGAGTTTTCAAGAGTTCCAATGTAAAGTAACACATGGCGTAATCATAATTAGATGATTTTGCGCCGACTTCAAAAATTATGTTTAAAATCGTATCGATGTTTAAAGAATGAATTTATTTTTCACTTTTTAGAGCAATTTTAAATTTGAAGTGGGTTCTATTTTTTTTTCAAAAACATTTTTTCAAATACACCTTTTAAACTGTTAATATACTTAATATCGAAACATAATACATTAATTTTAATAAAAGAGAAAAATATTATTTCTTATAGCCTGCAATCTTTTTCTTCCACAAAAAGGGGGGAGGGGGGGTTGATTATTAATCGTTGTCAAAAAGAAAATGTTAAACTTAAAAATAAAACATAAAAAACCACTTTAATTACAATTTGTATAAGAAAATCGTCTGCGGATCTTTATTTTATGTGAAAAATAAAGCGTTTCTTTGATTTCTATTCAATTTCGTTCAATTAACCAGTCTTTGATTTTCCCCAATGTTAAGTATGCGGGAAAAAACAAGTGCAGTTTTCATTTCTTTTATTCACTCATTCATTCATTTACTCCTTCATTCAAATATTTATCCATTTATTCGTTATTTTCTTCAAGCATATACGCAATCATTTATTCAGAAGTAACCTTAAAATCTAAATCAAAAAGTTTCATAATAAAATAATCTCGCTTAATTCTGGGTGAACTAGTTTGCACATGTTCTACGTCATACGCTCTTCCTATGAAGTTTGTTCTAATCTTTTTTTTTCGTTCTCTAACTCCATGCATTTATATCTTCATTCATTCACTCATTAATTCATTCATTTAATCACGTATTTATTTATTTATCCATTCATTCATTCCTTCATTCATTTATTCATTCCTTTACTCATTCATTCATTTATTCTTTCAGTCTTTCATTTATTCTTTCAGTCTTTCATTTATTCATTCAATCGTTATTATCCTCAAAAATCCAAATTATCCTCAAAAAATCCAAATCAAAAAGTTTAATTAGAAGACAGACTCGTTTAGTTTTGGATGAATTTTTTATCTGTACATGTTCTACATACGTACCATTATTTGTTCCAAGCAAATCCATCTCTTAGATCTGGATTTATATAGAATTATAGAATTCAACTTATTTCTCCGTAGGCGTTAATGTTCAACTTTTCTGAACTGTTCAAAACTGAATAAAATAATGTTCAAATAAAATAATAAAATTCGGGAATGAGACGTCTTCGCCAGTTCTTTCGAACGTAAAAGAAAAAAAATTGCAAATTGGACAATTCTCTCAAAAGTTATTGGGGGGGGGGGGGCAAAGACCGACAGACACACATATATCGTATCTCAAAACTGTACTTTAATTTTTTTATTTTTCAATATTTATTTAATTATCTTCTATATCATTTCTCTAGCCTGTTTTTCTGTCAGTTCGCGAGATCTTCCTTATTCCTTTATCAAATTCCATGACCCCTCATTTTAAAGCTCATCCTGCCGGCTAATGACGAAAAATAGACCCACGGTCTAAAAATGTACCTCTTCTCTAAAATTTGAGATTTAAAGTAATATAAAAAGAGGTCCTTTAATGGATGCGTCGATTTTTTGATAGATATCGAATCGGATTTAATAAGTATCGAATCGGATATTCACTTGAAACATCAGCGTTTACATATTTCTTTTTTAAATTCCACTTCCGTCATAATAAAGAGAACTTATAATAAAGGAATCTTAGAGGATCTTTCAACTTAACCAAAAAATTCCACCAAAAAACTACTTAACCAAAACTTCTGGCACGTCAGACTTTTCTTATAAGTATTACCTGTCTTCTTTTGTATTAACACTCGTTTACTTTTTTCTCTTCTTCTTCATAATGTCCTTTCTCCCAAATTTTTAAAGAATGTAATGTCACACAAAACTATTTCGTGCGCAGCGCGGAATTCCGCACGGGTCGACTAGTTTAATTTATTTTTGATGTTTTTTTTTTTGTATTTAATGATATTTTAAAGCTACATTGAGGCTTCTTTCACATTTTTTTCTTTTTAAAAAAAACTTTTACGGGAAAGTAGGCAAAAAATACATCAACAAATTCTTTCACAACGACGAAGTGCCTCTTTATATATTTATAGTAATTATAAATGTATAATAATGTTATCTAAACGGTTTTCTCAAAATAGTGGTATAATGTACCATAAAATTCATACTTACTAAACAACGAAGAAAGGTAATGCTTATGATAAATGTTGTGGTAGTAGCTTATAGTGTTATAAGAAATTGATATCCTGCTCCTGAAAGTAAGAAAAAAGAAAAGTAAGATATAAAATAGTTGAACTACAAAATCCGTTCAGTTTTTGGTTTGGTTCATAGTTCTGACACAATAATAAATTTCGCAGAAAAATTATATAATATACCAGATCATTAGCTCCTTACAATTTTTTCTTTGTTGCAAATGTTACAGATTACTTCGATCTTTGAAATTTTGCTGAAATGTGGGATCGCACCTCTAAAACTGTATAAAGATGCTTGAAGTAATCAATAGATTAAACTGAGAAGAATAATTCATGATTAGTAATTTATAACGTTCACTAAGCGTTGAAACGTTTGATCCTATTTGAATTTTATCTTAAATTCACATATTAGAAAGCATTTATTGTTATTTACTCAACTATTTCATTACCACAGCCTTTTAAAAGCAATCGAAGATGTGTTAGCTATTTCAGCTATTTCACATTAGTCAATTAAATATCGTTTGCTATTGATAAATATAAAATGGCAATATGGCTGATGTATCCAACAAAAATATTTTCTTCAATTTACTGCTTAAAAAATCAATGTGGTGTGAAAAGAATTTTTTATACGTGTAGGTGCAAAAGTTATGTTAGAGCCGTACCAAAAACGTTAGTTTAAAAATTTGTAGAGATCTAAAAAACTCTACGAGTAATTGAAGAAAGAATATCCTGCTTCAAACAAAGCAGATGGATTACTTTCTGGAAGAACACCGTATTAAGCCGTGGCGCAACAAGGATTTTGTTTCGGGGGTGGGGATGAGGGGGGGGGGGTGTCATAAAACCTTACATATATGTACAGTCCTGAGGGGGGGAAGAATGCCAATCATAAAACTTTGTTAAGGTGTTGTCTTTAGCTTAAATTAATTTTAAGATTTCAAATTGAAACACCTTCCCCTTTTAAATTGCTGATTTGTAATCAGCATTAAAGGTTAGCTTTATATACCGATTTCCGTGAAAATTTGTTCAGCAGTTACTTCCCAAATTAACTGAGAAAAATCCATCTCATATTGTAAAAATGTTTTTTATATTTTTTCCTATAATGTGTAAACTATTACGGTTACGGCACTGTTTGTTTTTTGAAATGAACTATGAACTAATCCCACAACAAAAACTGTTTTACGTGGCTGAAAGTAGTAACTTAATATTTTTTATGAATTGTAAAAGTAATATTTGAAAAAAAAATCTGAAACAATATTGTATTTAGATGAAAAATTAATCTGGCGAAACTTTTATATGGATATCCAAAACTTCAGTTAAAACTATTCAATAGTTTTTCTATCTCTCTCTCTGCTACGCGCAAAAATACATTGTGCTGCCGCTTCATGGGCCGTACATCATTGCTGAATGTGTAATTCTACCATTTGATAAACGTAAGAAATCTTAAGAAAACCACAGTATTTCGTGAGAAATTACTTAAAACTCGAATTGTGTTGTTAAACTCCTAACCGGAATTTCATTTTATTGTAAATAAAAAAATTTCTACCATTCTCTCTCTCTCTCTTATTTTTCTTTTAACTATAAGACGCTAAGAGTGTTTACATAATGTATTTTATTTTCTTTATTTGTTAAAAAATATTTGTTATCTATGTGTATGAATAGTGAAACATGGAAAAGTGACTACCCTGTTTAACGGAACCACACTTGTGAAAAAAAATTCTGTGACTTTAAGTATAATGAGTTGGCTTCCGAGGGCGGTCACATTACGCAGATTCTACTCGTATATGTGTGTGTTACCGTGAATGTTCGAAATCCGAGAATATTGACATTCTCCAGTCCGATGTATGGTAAATGACGACAATCAACATTTTCCAATTTCGGACATTCACGGTAATATACATTCTTTTACCAAGAGTGCTTTTAGTGTACAGCTATTTATTATCATATTTAACGCTTTGTGCAAAAGTTGGTACTGTCAAGAAAATAAAATAAAATTTCTTATCGTTTTTTAACTTTTCTCGAGAGGGAAAATTTATGATGCTACACATATGTGGAGCTGCGTTATCATCGGACTGCAGCATAGATTTTTGCAGTTTCGTACATCAACGCCTTCAATCTCAGTTTATCTCTACTGCTGAAATTTCACTAATAAATTAAAGATAAGGATCTTAACACAATGTGTGCGGATACAAATTGCGGCGGATTTGTGCCGGGCTCGGGGGTTTTGCGCGCAAATTTTGTTATTCAGTTAAATCTCAATAAATCGAAAATTATTTAATTTTTTAACCTAAACTTTTCGTATTTTATATTGAAATACCTAATATTATGATTGTTGTAAACAAAAAATAAAATTTTTAGTGAATAAATTTATAATAGTATCGTAAATAGGAAAAATCAAATAGAAGTATATAGTTTTAATTTTTTCGAATTATATTATTTATAATCATTCTTACATTATAAAAAATGAAAATAGCATTCATAAAACTAATTAGCGTTATGGGCCGTCTGCTGTGATTTTGTGTATCACTGAAAAGGTGTTTTGACATGCTATGTTTCATTTCATTTTGTACAGAAAAGAATAGCAAAAAAAGTGTTTACCAGCCTACTACGACTTCTTTCTCTAAAAGCGATACAAAGAAACCATGCCGTTACACTTACCCGAACTACTACGGTCCTGCGCTCAAGTACAATCTTTAGAAAACGTACTAGTACGTATCCCGCACGTGTGTTAATAATAGTTGCTACTAAATGTTTTCGGTAGCTACGATCGCTAACAGAACACATCACGCTGATGTCACCGAAAGGGGAAATTATTAACTGTTAGAAAAATGTTATGACTGTTTGACGATATTTCCCCACAATTTTAGACTTTAGATATAAGTGCGGTGGTAACTAGTATCTATATTTTTTAATTGCTCAGTTATAGCTACAAGAGCGAAGCCGAAACCATGAATGCTGTGAGAGAAAATCCAGTATTTCGAGTATTGGGCGTACGAATGTTTAAAATTAAAATAAATTGCAGTAAAAAAGTTTTGAGGTTAAATATACCCAATGCCGGTTGTTCGACCATAAAACGAATGCAAGCGAAACGATAGCGATAATTTCAGACTTATTTAAACAGACGATGTTATGCTCATAGAAAATTATTTTTCAAAAACACTGTTCAATAGGATCGTTTGCTGGGTTTTAAAATACTTAAAACAGGTATTCAAGGATTCTTCATATTACAAAAAACATATTCCCACAAGAATCCATTCGAACCCCTTTAAAATGTACACATTCTAAGTAAATGTATTTAGAGCATTTTCTTTCTTTCTTTCATTTTTTTTCTGAAAAAAAATTATAAAGAAGGTGTTAATAAGATTAAATAATTTAAATAATTAATAATTCTGAAAATTATGTCAGAATAGTTTAAACATGCAGCAATCTACAGGTGTGTGTTTTTTAAATTTTGGATAATAATGCCATTACCTTTCGTTGAAACTGTTATTGTATCTTAGCTGTGCATAAGAAGACGTGGATTCAAATATGTATTCCGAACAAGGCGGTTGGCACATTTTTAACAATTCACCTAGAAATAAAATTCAGCACATTTAGAAACGATAGTATTTTATCCAGTAATTCATGAATACACTGTAAAAACATTTGGTGGTATGTTGCACGAGAAAATACTGTCAATTTGCTGACTACAACTTATTTGCATTATATCACATACCGGCAACCGAAGTGATACAACACAAAAATCATCAAAGAATTGGTCTTGTTACAAATCGAGAAATAAAAAATGTTATGAATTTGTATATTGCATATTGAAGCTGATTAATAAGTATCAATCGCAATATTTTTGCTATATTCCATTCGTTAATGTTTTCAGAACGATATTAGTGCATTTCTTTGTAAACTGTTTTGCAAGTAGAAACTCAAACTCGAATTTTTCAGTTGTGTCACTTTTGTCGTGGGATGCGATATGTTGGTGCTTACTTGCGGCTTATGTATATATCAATTATTGTTACACTACAATCGGGTAAATTAAGCCCAATTGCGAAAAAAGGACCTTTTTTTCCACTTTTTCTTAATTTTCTATTTTTTGAAAAACTGAGTTGTATACTGAATTATTGCCTTCTGAATATGTTTATATGTTATGTGATTCCAGAGGAAGTGTCATAAAGGATCTCATAACAAATACAATAATTATATTGAAAATCTTGGGAAAGACTGCAGCAGTTTCAGTCTCCTTCCTCTTAGTGCGTCACTGTGCGTAAGTTTTAACTTATACATTACAAATATGTTAAACAATACAAAATTTCTCCATGGTGTGAAAGATACATTTTTTTACTAATGTAACTTTCTTAATTAGAAATAAATAATTCTGTCGAGTCAAGATTTTTCATTTCAGTTTCCAGTTATCTTTAAAATGATTATTTTCTAACTAAATAAAAATTATAATACTATTATTCATTCATAGAAACATCGTACCCAATAATTTGGATGTATGTGTTGCTACACAACCAATCATTTCCTTCGCTCCACACACTGGAGCATTACTTGCATCTGCAAAAAAAAAAAAAAAAAAAAATTGGAAAATTGGAATCAATAAACGTTGTTTAATATAATGTATATACATACATACATACATATATATATATACCACATTAAAAACAAATAACTCTTTCTAACCCCTTTTTAAATTCAGTTTGGATTTTAAAACACAAAAACTAAAGTGAACTACAGACAATTGTAGGCCCTTTATATATTTCCCCTTTCCTTATTTTCCCTTTTTTTTCATGGCACGAACAGAAACTTAAGCAACATTGAGGAGTCTGGCGGTCCAGGGTCGACGAATCAGAAAAAACGTGTGGTATCACGTGATGGAGAGCTCAAAAAATTATATGAGGCAGGAGAAGCTAGTTTTATGTGGCTTTTGTGGAATTCGTAAGATATACTCAGTGTAAAAATGTGTAAATAGTGTAAATAGCTTTGTAGCATTTTCATCTTCTTCGTTTGTTTGTGTTTCGTCATCCTGTGATGGTATTTGCGTTCGAACAATGTAGTGGCTTCAAATGAAAAAATAAAATAAGGTTTGACAATTCGGCTCTGACTGACTTTACAAATGGACAGCAATCGCCACAATGACGTTGTTACACAGGTGTATATATAATATATATATATATATATTAGGGTGGGCCGAAAAAAGCTTTTTTTTTATTTCGAAGTTGTAATAGCGCGGAAAACTTGCGAATTATATCGAAAAGAAAAATAAAAAAAAATTATCAAAATCGGTTGACATCTTCCGGTTGCGCATAGGCCCTAAAGTTTGACAAAATATGAAAAAAATCTCATTTTCACTATATTTTTTAAAATTTTTGAATTAGATGTTTTCGTAATGTAATAGTTTGTAACGTCTTCAAATAGAGCTTAAAAACAATGTGTTTTAATTTGGTTTAGATAAGTTGATATCTTCCGGTCGCGCACAAGCCCCAAATTTAGCCAAAATATTGAAAATTTCATTTTTACGAGATTTTTTACTATCTTTATTTTACTTAATTTTAACGTGCTAGTTACAGCATTTTTAGTTTTGAACATAAGAAAATTGTATTTCATTATGGTGTTAATAAATTAAGAACTTCCGGTCGCGCAATGACCCCAATGCTATACGAGAACAGTACCCAAAAAAGTGTCTCTTAAATTCCAGCGCCCTCTCCCCCAGTTACGGGATCTGCAAGTCGCTAGTTACACGACTGACGTGCAGAACCAATCATTACATAAAGCATCACAGTAATGTCAAATATATCTGTTAAATTTCAAACAAGAATTATTTATTAATTAATATTGTTAGAAGTGAAGGCTGTTCAACATCACAGTACAAAGAAAATCAAATTTGGTCAAAAAAGAAATTCAGAAGAACAAAGAATCGGGGCCGTGGTAGCCTAGTGGTTGGCACGTCGGACTTCCACCTGGAAGGTCGCGCGTTCGATACCCACTGAAGACCACCATGTATACTTGGGGATATGTGCATGTAAAATCCGTAGACCCCACTACCTCTCCCCGTGCGTAAGCAATCCTAAGGCCTCGGCTAACAGGTAGGGGTCTGGTGGAGAAAAGTAGAACAAAGAATTTGTTTTTAAATGAGTAATTTGAATAACATTTAACAAAAATATGTCATTCAGATTTAGTTTTCAACCTTGAGCTACAAATTTTTAATTGATACCTGCCACCATGAGTTAATAGCGTTAATGAGATCAACCATTAAATCCAGTTTTCTATTTTGCTTTTAGTTTCTAATTCAAGATTTTTTTAAAAATTATTTTAACTAATATACTACATATTTACCCCTGTCTCAACTTTTGCACTTGGATATTGAAATTTTTAGGGAATTGTTTTCAGGTGTTCTCTTAGCTTTTAAGCGGTCATTGTTCTTGGGGCTCCATAGCTTTCTTTGTGTATGCGGGATGGGAAGAGTATGCAATCGCTTTTAGGAGGGTATCCTGTTGATACCAAAATCAATTATAAAAATTATTTATCTATTTCAACATTCAACAATTAAATGTTTAAAATAATAAAGGAACATTGTGCACAATGAAACTGTTAAAAGTAATCGCACGTAATTAATGCATTTTAATGCTCATTTGTGCTTTAATTACGTGCAATTACTTTTTACAGTTCAATTAAATGCTTATTATGAATTTAAATTTTTGTATGGTAAATATCAGTGTTAAACTTCAAATGAAAAGTATTTAAAAAATTAAGATTATTGGAAATACAGGGCATTTAATGTTACAAAAGCAGTCAAAGAAATGTCAAATTTTGTGAAAAAAATAAAAGCAACAAGATTTTGTTTTCAAAGTTAAAAATTTGAGTACATTTAAAGAACAGTAAACAAACATTTGGCAGCTTTTTTTATACCTCATTATCAGTTCGTGTGAAAAAATGCTACGGCTATTGCATTTCAATAATAATTATTTATCAAGGACCAAAAATGCGTAACAATGTAAAATGTTCAATATTTTGGCAAATTTTGAGACTTATGCGCGACCGGAAGATATCAACTGGTCTAAACCAAATTAAAACACAACGTTTTTAAGCTCTATTTAGAGACGTTACAAACTATTACATTACGAAAACATAAAATTCAAAATTTTAAAAAAAAATCGCAAAAAATGAGGTTTGTTCATACTTTGTCAAATTTTAGGGCCTATGCGCGACCGGAAGATGTCAACCGATTTTGATAATTTTTTTTCTTTTTTCTTTTCTATATAATTCGCAAGTTTTCCTCGCTAGTACAACTTCGAAATAAAAAAAAAAAAGCTTTTTCGGCCCACCCTATTCTGCATGTCAGTCGTGTAACTAGCGACTTGCAGATCCCGTTACTGGGGGAGAGGGCGCATTAATTTGAGAGACACTTTTTTGGGTACTGTTCTCGTATAGCATTGGGGTCATTGCGCGACCGGAAGTTCTTAATTTATTCACACCATAATGAAATACAATTTTCTTATGTTCAAAACTAAAAATGCTGTAACTAGTACGTTAAAATTAAGTATATTAAAGATAGTAAAAAAAACTCGTAAAAATGTGAAATTTTCAATATTTTGGCTAAATTTGGGGCTTGTGCGCGACCGGAAGGTATCAACTTATCTAAACCAAATTAAAACACATTGTTTTTAAGCTCTATTTGAAGTCGTTACAAACTATTACATTACGAAAACATCTAATTCAAAAATTTTAAAAAATATAGTGAAAATGAGATTTTTTTCATATTTTGTCAAACTTTAGGGTCTATGCGCGACCGGAAGATGTCAACCGATTTTGATAATTTTTTTTTAATTTTTCTTTTCTATATAATTCGCAAGTTTTCCGCGCTATTACAGCTTCGAAATTAAAAAAAAAAGGTTTTTTCGGTCCACCCTAATATATATATAGTAATATTAACTTTTTTTTTTGAAGAAGCAATAATTTTTAGCTTTTCAAACCCAAAACAAAACAAATGTTGATGATTTAAATGCTCACTAAATGATATTATACATAAGAAACCATGGCCAAATGAAGCTGGAATTTTTTTACATAAAAATGAGACCTGAAAATAAGATAAATCCCTCTAATATTAAAATGAAGCATAAGGCATATGAAATGACCTCACTGTTGCAGTCGTCGAGAATCCAAGAGCATTCACAAAGTTCGTTGATTTTGGAAGCAGCAATCTGAAAAACGCATTCTTGAATGCTGTAATCTTCTCCCATACAGGCAACAGTCGGGCAATCCGTCGCAAGTCCGAACCATTTCAGATACTTGGCGCTGTAGTCTGTCTGTAAGTAAAACCAATATGATATGCAATGTTACAGACATATGCAAATTCAACAATTATTTCTAATACTATTAAAAATCTGTATCAGAACTCGTATTTTAAGACAAAGTCTGAAAAATGCTTCAACATTACGAAGTATAGTTGTATCTCTAATATCAGGAAGTTGCTGAACTAAAACGCTTGAAAATTTGTATAAGAAGCTAAGATTTTATGCTGATTATAATTATAAGATGAAAACATCGCACCCTTACTGAAGCAGTGACACAACTCAAAATGTCATAATCCCGAACACGCTGAAATATTCAAGGCGGTATGATTTACAAATTAGAAGGGATGGTTTCTGTTACAAACATATTGTTAATGAAACTAAACCAAAAGGTTGATAATAAATAATTTGTAAATAACTGCTTCATGGCTTATTTGTTTTACAAAATCAATTTCTTTTCGTTTTCCTCAAATTGTCTGTTTTTGAGCAGTGTCACTGTTCATATAAGCGTGATTATTTAATATTATTAATCATTAAGTAAATGAATAGTCATTCTTTAGGCATTTAATTATTGCCTGTGTCTCGTAATAATAGAATTTTAGAGACATTTAGTTATAACTATGCAACTTTAATGCTCTTCAGTTCACAATGGGGCAAACCACCGCCAAACCTCCCTCAAGTCAGGAGATTTGATACAGTTCGAACACTCTTTAAAAATCCTTCACGGAAAGGGTAATTTATAATTTAAATAAAGACAAAAAAATATAAAGGAGAGATGCTCAACATCCTAAGACAACAAATCAAGTCAAATGGGAAATTTCATAATGCAAATTGAAAAATAGATAGAAAAAATGTAAAAAGCAGGTTAAACCTCCCCAGTTTTCCCTACTTAATCTGTTGCTATTAGTCAGTGCGAATGCGTCCGACTTAAGGTGGTGGACAAAAATATAGAAAACCAATGTCTGTGTTTTCTTCATTAATTTTAGAAAGAAATATGCAAATAAAATATGATGCACCCCAAATAAATAGAATAGCGGAGTATTAGCTGACGTAAATTTTTAAGGCGATTTTTCAAAACGTATAACTTTTTGAGGGGAAAAAATCTGTTAAGTTTTCTGAAGATGCAGAATTTTAGATATAAGAACATATGACCTGCATTATTGAACTTAACTGAGAGCAATAATTTTGTGACTCCGACAAAGAAGTTTAGAAATAATCTGTTCACGGTCTTCTAACTGGCATAGACAATTCTGAATAAAAGATTTCAAACATGGAGTCAAACTCACGATTCTCAAGGTCAAACGAAGACTCATAGCTACTCCCGGTGGAACAAGGAGGCCATCTTTAGACATCACCATTCTTGGTGTAAAACGTGGATCGTGTACTAGTAGCAGATAGCCTTCTTCGGAATGGACTGCTAGAAAACATAATATGAAAAAAACTTACAAATTTGAATTAGAAGAAAAAAAGAAAGTGCTGAAAAAAATGACTTTACAAAGCATACATACTTCTAATACTTTTCTCCTCAATTCTGTTTTAAAGCTTCGTTTCAAAAGCAAATTTTTGAAACATTCGCAAACTAACGTGAATCACAATGGTGTGGGCACAGATGTCCAGTATTCCCATTTGCTGGCAAAAAAATTTTTTTTTGGTGTAAAATAACTTTGATGTAACGTTTTAAAAACCGTTGACGAATCTCATCTAGAAACTATTTTGAAACGGTGTCTTCAACGCGTATCAAGTAGACATATTTTCGTACTATCGACGTTACAAATGAATAGTTTCTCAGCGTTTTAAAAAAACGCTCTGAAACGTCTTTTTGCTTACTTGGGTAAGTTTTGTCTCCTTCTAAAACCGGGAACTAGAAGGAGAGACATTGCGCTGCAAGTTTTTAAGGGCCTATAATGTCCCTCAGTGAGCTTAACCCTTTAAAGGGCCATTTTTTTGTAGCATCCGTATATGAAAATATTTTTTGGAGTTTGGTTGGTTTCAAAGAAGAAAAGGACATTAAATAAGATTAACATGATTTTTTGCCACCCCCTTTGAAGGGGGGATAGTTCTAATATGGGAATATTGATGCATGTGGTGGTAAATATGCTTTCCGGCGTCTTTGGCAAGATTCTACCAATCAGAAAGGCTAAAATAGCTCACTATAAACACTTGATGAATTAGGTGAGAAGCATACTTCCCACCGCCTTAGAAAGGGTTAAGGTACTTAAAAAAGGGAAGGAAATAGCATACTTACTAGTGCTCGAAGCAGTATTTAGATCGATAATAAAAGGTAACGTTTCCATTTCTATTTCACCGAGAGATGTCCTTTCGACCTGAAGAGCATAACAGAAACCGTAGGTAGTCAGAATGGGCTCAAAAATATCACAACAATTCAGACTTTCGAAGCCAAGGTAACAGCTGCTGAAGATTTCGCTGCAGCTACAAGAAAAAAATGTATATATATAAATAAATAAATCATTTAGTGCGTTACGCTATCCATAATTTTGAGGACTAAAAAAAAGCTTATAAGAGAATGTAGAACGAGAATGTATTTAAAACTTTGCCGCTAAACTAAAATACATTGAATAAAAGGAAGTGTCAGTACGTCTGTCTCTGTGTGTGTAACGTCCAGTATAAACTTTAGCACTTACAGATATGAAATTGAGTTTTTTTTTATTTTAAAAAAAATTGACCACAGGAGCTTTCTTCTATCAATTTTAAGCTATCTGACACCTAAATGATTATTTTGATCACGTGAATTTCTCCTTAAAAAATTATAAAATCATTGTATCTGTGAAACTCTCAGTTTCTCATACGGTCAGTTAGGCGGATATAACTAATTTTACTAATTAACTGAGTTTATTAATATTATTTTCTAATTATGTGGGAGGAAAATGAAATATACATTTGTAGGAAATGATTTGGATTGTTTCAATTATTGTAGCATGTGTAGATTTTGAAGTAAGGGGGTGCTCTGTCATTGGACGGAGAAATGTAGGACAACCAGTGAAGGAATGCATGTTCCTTCACTAGTAATAATGCTTTACGTTGCTGTTTCTAGTGGATGAATAGGGGCGTACTCACGGTTAGGGACAAACGGGAACGTTCACCCACATAGAAGGCATTATTTATCCGGTATCTGACTGATTTTTAAATATCTGGTACCAGACCGATTTTTAAACATTTAGCATACAATCAATTTTTGAATAAACGTATCCACCGAATTTTAAATATCAGGATGACCGATTTTTAAATATCCGTAATCCAACCAGTTTTTGAATAATCGATCCAACCGATTTTTGAATAACTGCTACCTGACAGGTTTCTAAATATTTTTGGTGCCATAATCGTAGGTAATATGTTTAAATGAATAATCATTGCAGTGGAGGGTCAGTTAAAATCAAGCAATTCCCATGTTTACTAAAAACAACCAGTATTTATAGTTAAAAGCACTGTTTTTACTTACCTGTAGCTATTATTGGACAAAATTTCATAGACAGTTGATCTCTCCACAGACTGGAGGGTGAACTCTTCCAATCGTTTCTTTACCGCTGAAACAACTGAGATATTAAAACCACTCCATTCTTCAGATTTAGCGACGATTTTCTGTAAGATTATTTTTTCTTCTAACGTCAAACCACTATAAGGATATCCAAGACTCAAGGCGTGATACATCGTGGAGGAGAACGAGTCTTGGGATTCTGAAGAAGAAAGTGAAATGTGATAAGATAAATTTTCTGATGCATTTTCAGAGTCAATTTGCAATTTTAATTTTTTACTATAGTAAAACCATTACAACGCTAACGAATTACGCACTCAAAAATGTAAGCTATTTTCAACAATATTTTTGAGTAGATATGTCAGGTTAGGCCTAGGCCGGCAAACCTACGGGGCCTACGTGACAGGACGAAGGGGCCCACACGACAGGAAATGGTGCACGTGTGTCCCCTTGCCCTCAATGTCGGCCTAAGGTCTAAGTCCCCACATTTAAACTGTTTCCGTTTTGGGAGTTTGCTTTGCATGTCACCTGTACTGAGAAGTCAAAGTAAGAATAGCAAAATGGATGGGGCTAGTACTAGTGAATTAGAATTAAAATTGAAAGAGCTAGAAATTAGGGAGAAAGAAATTGCTTTAAGGGAGAAGGAATTAGAAATTAGAAAACTAGAATTAGAGCAAGAAAATAATGGTCATTTTAGGCAGAGAGAAAGAGAAAATCCAATTATGGATAATGTGGAAAGATTCCATAAGGTGTTGAAATCTTTAATCCCACCTGTACCTTCGGACGTTGGAGATCTACCCTTGTTTTTTGAAACAGTGGAAGGGGTTTTTGCTTCGCAAAAGGTTCCAGAGGAAGTTCAGGGGAGGTTGATTGTACCATTGCTAGGTCACTTAGTGAGGCCGTTATTTGTGAACTTAAAAACTGAGAAATTAAATCAGTATGCGAGAATTAAAGAGGAAATTCTAAAGCATAATAGGTTAACTCCGGACGAATATAAAAAGAGACCGAATGAGTCATGGACGCAATTCGCGGATAGGATTAATTCCTTATGGACATTTTACATTAAAAGTAAAAATGCAGAAACGGCAGAAGAAATTAATAACGTAATAGTGGTAGATAGGCTAAAAGCAGAGATGCCACTAGAAACTAAACGCTATGTAGGACTTCAGGAGAAGGATCAGGTTTTTAAACTCAGTGAAGCGGCCTACTTAGCAGAAATACATGAAAAGACTATGGAAAATTCCTATTCAGTTAAAAATAGATACAATCCGGAATCAAAGGAGAGGAATAAGTTAAAAACGGAAAGATATGATGCGATAGGGAAAGTAACTTGTTATAAATGTAAAATGGAAGGTCATATCGCGAAAAACTAAAGAAAATAGGGATAGGATAAGGACACGAAAAGTAAAGATAATTAATGAAAAACCTGAAGTAGAGAAGAAAAGGCAGAACCAAAATAAGGTTATAGCCAAAATAAATAAAGAATTGATGGGGAATAGTTTAAAGGGAAAAGAAAATATTGTGACATATCTTATTAAGGTAAAGGTTAATTACAGAAACAAAGGAATAGAAGGGATAATTGACAGTGGAGCCGAAATTTCCGTAATAAATGAGAATTTGTTGCAAGAAAGGGATATAAAACCAAGTGGTAAAATATTATTAGAGCCGGCATTTGGTGAGCATATAGAAGCTTATATTATAAATATTCCCTTGAGTTTAGAAAATGAACAGTGCAAACGAGTAAAGTCAGAAATTTATGTGACGGTAGCGAGCACACCAAAATTAAACGGAACTTTGTTGCTAACCCCGAGAGACCACAAAGTACTTAAAGCGCAAGCAGATAATAGACTTTGTCCGGTAAACGAAGAAAGCGCAGAGGGGGATAGTGAAAAAGGGGAACGCGGAGTGTTCGCCGTGGGTTGTGACGCGTCACCAGAGGAACCCTTGCTGAAGGCAGAGACCGAATTAAAAGCACAGTCGGAAAGAGAGGAATTAAAATTTCAACAGCGCAGTTGTGAGACGTTAAAATTCAACTGTAATAATGTCCCGTTAGGAAAAGGGTCATCGGGATTGTTAGGTGAAAAACTCAGAACAGTGACTATAGGGGGAAGCAAAGAAAGGTTAAAAATGAGAAAGGAAACAAAATCGAATATGTCTGTCATTCCTAAGATTAGCGGGGTGAGGGCAAAGGAAAATTCGAGGGTGCGAAAGGAGAAATATACTATGGGTTCAAAGGGTCATATGGAAAATATGAAGGATAATTACAGAAAGGAAAATCTGGATTATGATGAAATAGATTTAAGTGAAACATGCTTGCCGATATTTGGATCAGATTTAACTCATGAAGGTAGGAGTAAAGCCGAAGGAAATATGTCACTGGGGGGTCGAATTATCAATCGGACAAAATATCAGGGCAAAATGCAAATGACAGACCGAGGAAATTGCCAAGGGAAAGCACCGCTGGTGGGTCCGGTTAAGGATAAGGAATCCGGGGATAAGGAGTCGTCAAAAGCTCATAAGATAGGCCAACGAACATTCCAGGACATAGAAAACTACAGGGGCAAAACGCTAAAGGGTCGAAGTCGAACGGGATCCGGAAAATTTTCGGGAAAGTTTTGGGAATCTGATTTAGTAGGAGGTAGATGGGCCTTCAAAGAAGATCACGGAAGGTCTTAGGTAGAGCCAAAATACGACGGAAGGCAACGGGTAGCAAGGAATTTAAGGAATTGCGAAAATTAATTGGACCGGATAAATGCTTGGGAGCTATGGAAATTTCAAGGAATCCTGAGATAAACTTACGAGTGGATTTTAGATTTTTGAGTCGGAAAGGAGATAAAAGTTTGAAAATATTTTTTGAAAATATAGACTTTCATTTTGAGTTAAAATTTGGTTATAATGAGATAACGGGAGTGGTATGTTTCTTTCCAAACGAATTGGAAAAAGAAAATCCACTCACAGCTGTCCGAAAAAGGGGCAAGGAAAGGGGTCCATTTCCTCCGAAAGAAAAGGAAGAATTGCAGAGTAATAAATAACCTTGGTGTTGCAGGGTCAGAATACGCGAAAGGGGGATGAAGAATCGGAGGGTCACTTCGACGGTGGCTCACTGTGATGATAGTCAACTGTTGGACAATGGAAGGGCGATAGGAAGCAGCGTTCTTGCGGTCACTCGGATACAGCTGGGCAAAAAGGGAACTGTTAATGAGGTTCTCAAGTGTTTTGGATACGGTGTTGTGAAAGGGCCTACAGGGGCGAAAGAAGACGAAATAAATGAGAGTTCTGATGAACGGAAAACAGCGGTTATTTGGAAAAGCAGCAAGGAAGACTTTCTTCCTTGCGTGGTTCAAAATTCGAGGGCGGAAAGGGGAGCCTATGCCGTAGTATGGGCATTAAAGAAAATTGAGAACTGGAGCTTTGGGGCTGAGGTAGAATTAATTAATGAGCATAATCCCCTAACTTTTATTTCACAGAATGTATCTCCGAGTCCAAAGTTACAGAGATGGGTACTCGCGTTACAAAAGTACAAGTTAAAAATTACTTATCGTAAAGGGGCAGCGCATCAGAATGCCGATGCGCTTTCCAGGATATTTTTAAATGATGAAGAGAGGGATGGTGACATCCAAGGTATGCTCTCAGAGGGAGATGGTTTAGGGGACTCCCAGTGTACACCTGCTGGACTGTCTACAGAGCTGTTAGCCCAGTAGTCAGTTTTGGGCGGGGGGTGTCAGGTTAGGCCTAGGCCGGCAAACCTACGGGGCCTACGTGACAGGACGAAGGGGCCCACACGACAGGAAATGGTGCACGTGGGTCCCCTTGCCCTCAATGTCGGCCTAAGGTCAGGCACCCCCTACATAAGCTGCCCTCAAAAGCGGGGGCGAGAAGATCGACTTTCGCTTGCCTACGAGGTTGCGGTCGGATGAGCAGGAGATCTTCCAATGCTGGACAGAGAGGAGTTGCGCCCATCCAGAAGTAACGGGAGAGCTTGTGCCCGTAAAGAAATACCAAAGAACTTTAGACGTAACATTGCGCGGGAGAGCTTGTGCCCGTAACGTTTGAAACATCTAAGAACTCAATGATGTGGAATTTGAACCACTGTAAATAATATGTAAAATAATAATGTAAATAGGCAGCGAAGTGAATAAATGTTTAACAAGAAAATATAGCAAAGAATCGTAACTACATAGTTATAAGAAAAATCAAGCAAAATGTTTTTAAAACAGATGAAATTTATATCAATATTAATTGAATATGCAACATATCAATATTAATTGAAAAAATGTTTCTTCTTGAGTCCATTGAAACTAAAGACGACATTGTTTTACGACGGACCTCCAATTAGTTTTCTCGAATAAAATCCAGCCTGCTTTTGAGTCATTACTTTATTGCTAAAAGCCACACTAGCTCTAAATTACACTAAGAGATCTAACTTCAGCAGGTGGTTTTTGCATGACCCTGACCAGTCACTAACTTACATATACGTTCCATTCATCTATAAGTCAAATTTTACATTCATTTATTATTTAATTAAATAATCACAATACTAAGCAGTTGTAAGCTTTGATGAATGAGTATAATTTCTTATATTAAACTAATTTTGATAAGCATTGTAAATACAAAAACTTCTAACTTAGAAGCATAAATTTTGTAAACGTGCTGGTAGAATTCAATGTTTCAATTCAGATATTTTAAAGTACATCTTTTAAAATTACAAAAAAAAAAAAAAAAAAAGCAAAACTTCAGTTACCTTTCCTTTTAAATGGGATAAGGCCGCAAATAGTAATGCCAGGAAACTTTGTTACTTCGTCATGCTCGTTCAATAGAGGTCCATCCAGGTCTCTGTATTTCAAAGTCAGTGTAGTGGACAAAGAAGGTCTAAAACAAAATTTGAGAATGTTTTCGTTATCCACCCCCCTTTACATTTCACGAAAATTATGTTCTTACATGAAAAAAGGTTTTATTATTAAAATTGTCAAAAATAATTTATTCCGAAAACAATATGTAGTTGTGTTGAATTAATCCACTCCGACGCACCGGATAAAAATATATAAATTTCTGAAACTACGCAGAAAGGGTTTAAGCTCAAAGACAGAAGAAAAATTATTCAGATATAGCGTAAAATAACACTACGACATTTATGTTTTTCCTGAGTATCTCAAAATATCATAAAATAAAAGCAACTACTTCTTAGCTCGTAATTGGACAGTATTACGAATGTGCTTAAGCTTGGCATTTCAAATTTAGTTTAAAACCCATTAGGAATAGTGTACCACCAAAAAAATCATTTCAGCCACTAATTATATAAATTAGCCATTTTAAGAACCGCCCCATTTTTGAGACGCTAGGCACTAATGGGTTAACCTTTAGTGCCTAGTTAAATGGGATCACAAATAGGTTAATCATTTGTGAATAGAGAGAGAGAGAGAAGAGATAATAATATAAAGATAAAAATACACTCCTTTACATTTATACCCTAAAATTTAAAATTCCATTTGTAACAACCGGATAAATTAAGAAACTTCACCTTGTTGCAGCATTGTATATGAGAACTGAAGCATGCACAAGTAAGAAAGTTCCACAAGCCAATATTGCGACCAGCCAGAAACATTTTTGCTTTGTCGTGCTTGGAGGCCTCAGATGACCAACTCCATGCAGAGTGCTGATGGCGAGGAAGTTCTGAACTATACAGTGCCACCTGGCATTCGGAGGTTGACACTGAGTTTGAGAGTCGGTAAGGAAGTTTTCGAGATATCGGGGTCTGATGTGGTGTTTACCATCACGAGATACTAGATCGGAGTTTAAGGAGATTCCATCACTGGATGGGACAACATGAGACTGAAAGAGAAAAATAAATTTATTATTGATAGACAATATTAATAAACCGAGCGTATACGCGTCAAAATATATAAATTTAAATTTCTGTATACTTAATACTCTTCTCTTCGTACCATACTTTTCCTTTTCTGTTCTACACTACACATAGAACAAAATCATCCTGAAACAATTCAGCACCATTTTCTTCTCTGTTTTTCAAAAGATTTTCTTCTTTTAATTTAGTAGCTATTGATGAGTTTTTGTGTTATCAATAAAAAGTTTTTGGAAATAGTTTATTAATTTTTTTTCTCCCACTTTGGACGTAGATTCGAAGCTTTTTTAAAGAAGTTTTTACTTGTTATACTTTAATACGACTCTTTCCAATTATAATCTACAATATTTGTGAAATACTCAATACCTTTTTTTTACTATTCATAATTCAAAGAACAAATGTCAAGATCAAAATAAAAGAGCGAAAATATAATTTATTAAATGAATGTTAAATAGAGAGAGAGAAAGAAGAAGGAAAAAAAGCAATTAAATAAGAACATAAGATTGAAATTTGTCGTAGGGTCATGAACTAAGTATAAAGGTAATTTCATAAAAAAATGCCTACTACTAAAAAACGTACATGGAAAAGGATTTTTTAAAAATATCAGTTAGCACTAAATGTCGTAAAAAACATGCATTCGAATTCAAAGGAATGTATTTAATTAAATCAATTAATTAATTGATTAATAATTACTATTATTATATTTTTGTACAACAATAAAGAAATGAGCAAAATTTTACTTGAAACCATATGAACCATATTGGCTCATAATTTCTCAGTTTTCTCCTCCAAGGTTTCAAAATGGATGGCAATTGCTGCTGGGTACAGTTCGATGGGCACAAAAATGCAAAAAAAAAAAAAAAAAATAAGTCGTAGTACCGCGGAAAAGTTGCGAATTGATGAGGCTAAAATGGGCCGAAAAAAGAAATAAAATTGGTTTATAACTGCCGGTCGGCTCATGAGCTTTGACGTTTTTATGATAACTTATAAAATGGTTGCTTCCCGAATGTAATAGCTCAAATTGTTACGTATTAGAACTGCAGAAAATAATAATGCTTAAATATTATTTAAATCCATCAACATCTTCCGGTTGCACATTGCCTCAAATTTTAATGAAATTTCGAAGACAAATTACAACGCAGTTCAAGGGTACTGTAACTTTCTATACTAACAGCATTCTTGCTTTCTCTATATTGAATTTAAGTTCAATGCTAAAAAACAATTTATCTAATACGAATAGTAATGTTTATAAATGTATTTCTTTTTTCCAAATTTTTCTGCTCTTCGGTAATTTTTTGAGCACATTGCGCGACTGGAAGATGTAATTCGATTTTACTGCTTTTTTTTATCCCTTTGACGCTTCGTTCTGTGGTCCGCCGAGTTATTTTTTGAGTCCACTGAGAGCATTTAATGGGAAATATCTTTCAAAAACTCAAGTAATGTGGGAAACTTATATAAAATGTGTCCCGGAGCGGATCAGTCGGTTAAGCTTGGACCCCACAGAACACCGAAAGTGAAGCACAACTGGCCGTGGTCAATGCTTGGGAGGGTGACCACACTCAGAAAAATCCGTCTTCATACACTACATTATTCCTCATTTTTCAACAAATAATTTCCGTACCCTTTGAGAATGAACTGTTTCCGTTTACTCTCTGCACGCCATGCGTATTCAACAATCTCATCTACACAATCAGAAGTCGACAAGACAACGCGTTTAGCCTAACCAGTTCTTATTTCAGATTTTGATTTCAGTAATTTCTCGAAAATATGAGTCAACTTTTAAAGTTTTTAACTAATGATTGAGAGAAAAAATGTCTTAAGATATTCACATATTCACCTTGTGTTTATTTTCCATGTGAAACACGATTGCCATGGTTGATTATTTTCTAAAAGATTAAATCGAAGTCGAATGTTTTACAATGCTATAAAAAGTTCGTTTTCTTAAGCTTTCAATAAGTAATATCTGGTCTACCTGCAAATTTCAATAAGAACTCTACATCTTTTATACAAAGTTCAGACGGTCCTTGAAAAACCTTAAAAATCCTTGAATTTTACTTAAACCACTCGGGGACCCTAAAAATCCTTGAAAACGTCCGTAGGGTACTTGAAAAGTCCTTGATTTTTCGGAAAAGTCAAGCTCGTAAAAGTAAGTAAAAATTTCCGAGCAAAGATCGGCTAGCAAAATTCCAATCCCCCTTTAAAAAAACAAAAGTGATTCTTGAACTCTTTTAGTGTGGTGATTCCTGACTTCCGAGTGCATTTCTTCAGAGCTCAAAAGCTTGCTAAATTTTCGTATAGTTCGGCCAGAGTCTGAGTTTAAACGGTTCTGCTAGTGTGACCGAACCGATGATTATTTTTTGAACTGACTCGTATCATCAATACTTGTCTTTTCATTTACGGCCTAAAATGCCGGGAAAATGCGTGTTTAGCCCAGCGCGGGTTGAAAAAGATCGTTATAAGGTTTGACTTGTTTCTGAATGATTGTTTAAGTTTACAAATCGTTTGTTTATTATCTGTTTATCGCAACAATCACAAGAAAGAAATTGAACCTGCAAGTTAAACTTTCATTTTTAAATTCTGTAGCTTTTTTTCCTTTTAAAACACACATGTGCTAAACAATAAACATCAAAATAGGCCCCGTGAAAATTTTCATTTGGGTCCTTGAAAGCCCTTGAATTTTTTTGCGATAAATGAGTCAATATATCATCTGTTAGTCCTCTGACATGGAGATTCTCAATAATTAAACTATTGTCAAAATCACCAGAGCATAGAACGAAAATTTGACTTCATTCAGAATCAAATTTTTGATTATAGCGAGTCTTACATCTTTTGGTGTAGGGGGGAGGTATAGGGATAGTGATAAAAAGAATGCTTGTTATTGTTAGTCATATGACCCATCAAAATTATTTTGATTATAAAATATGGCTTATAAAATGTGTGAGAGCTCATAAACCAAACGGCAACTAGACTGTGGCACCCTGCCCAGTTTATTTTCTTTGCTGTCTTGTCATAATTTTACTTTTCTCTCTTATTTTCTGGTGTCTTTGAAGAAATGAACCCTGAGAGAGGCACTTAGAGCCCAAAGAACAAAAGCAATGTGTTGGAAAAGATCTTAAATTACGTAATAAGTTATTGTGCTTCGAAAATCCATTTCATCTATCAGTTTCTTGAAAATGTCAAATAAAACTTCTTAAATATGTAAAATAAAACTTTGTTTATTGTTTAATTATTCATTGGTGGTTACTTTATTGCTATTGACTTTATCCTGTTATTTTATTGCTATGCTATAAATATATACACATACATCAAGTTTTAGTGGCGTCTAAGTATAGCTGTCATTATTATTATTTTTTCAATTTTATTATTTACTTATTGAATAAAGATGCCTGATTTCTTTGTGTAGGATTATTTGAATTACTATAGTAAATTGATTTGAAAATTTGAATATTTTTTGGTGTTGCAAAGATTTATAATTGGCAAAACTTGAAAATTGACTTAGCGAAACATTCGTAACTTAAAAATAGGATGCACCTTAAAGTTCAAAGTAATGTTTACTATATTAAGAGATATAAATAAATTAAACCGGTCACAAGACATAAATATGTGAATGACCTGACCATACTGAAAATTATGCAGATAAGTGCTTTTTTTTAATAAAATTGTCTTACATGAAAAATATTTTAAGTAATTTAAAATTTAGTATTAAAATAGTAATATAGAAATAAATGGTACCTTATTGATTTTCAAAATTATGATTTTAATTGTTCTAATTTCTTTTTCTAAATATGGTATCATGGGGACAAATTTTTATAAATCTACTTGATGAGGATTATTGTCAATCAATAACTTATATCTCTTTGCTCTCTGGTGGGGGGGGGGGGGGTGAGAATGATTATATTTCAAAAGTTAGAATGGTGGTTAATTGCAACAAATTATCAACTTTCATTTTTAGGGAAATTTTTGAAGGCCTGAGCAGGGAGACTGAGCAGACCTGTGGTAACTTGTTAACAATTATAGGCTGAAAGCGCTGAGTAAGGTCTTAACAGACCAAATAATCTCACGAAAAGTTTGATATACTTTTCTGAAAAGGAAACTTCCGGAAATACTGGCTTGTAGTATATTTTGCATTTTACTAAAAAAAGGTGCTTACTTTATGAAGTTAAAAACTTCCTAGAATTAGCATCATCAATATATTTTAAAATATATTGCACTTTGTATTAGACTTTCAGGTTCTTCGTTTCATGAATAAAATTTCAAGGCTGAAAATTGACAGGAAAAGGAGAGGGGTTGGCATGTAAACTTCGTTCATTGAGTGTGCTTTCAATTAAGAGTATAGCTTTGTATTGTTTGGAAATTTGGCAGCATACTTGTTTTTTCCTCCTCTATATTAGACTCCACATAAATGTCAATAAAAAATTAATTCAGTTGTAAATTTGATCCCGAGGAAAAAAAAAACTTGTACTAGTTGCTGCAAAGTAGAAATGATTTTTCAATTGTGAAAGTCAGAAGTAATGTGCAGCTTTTGGCGTGGCATTTTATTAATAGATCCCTTATACGTGTTATAAAATTTTATTTTCAGTGTGCTCTTAGCTGCTACTTAGTCTTGCATCAGGTCGGGTGGGGTATACCCAAAAAGTATTTTTAAGGGAGTTCAGAATAGTGTTAAAAAATAAATAAAAATGGAACTTCTGGAAAAAAGGAATTTCTTAAATTAAATTTTTAAAAAACCTTAAAAATACATTATTTGCAGATGCAGCGTTATAAGAGGTTTTTTCATTGCAATTTGTTTTCTAGAAAGTAATGAATGAAAAAAGTCGAATTTTCTATCCCAAAAGGCACCTTTAAAAATTTTATTTTCACCATTTGAAAGTGGGCGTCTTATTACTCTAAATGGACTTTTTCTGAAAACATTCTTTAAAGTTTGCAGAAATAAGTTGTCAGGATTCATTAAATTTTATGATACTAGAGAAGTTCAGAAAACTAAATTTAGAAAACCCCTCCAAAGTATAAAATGCCCACTTTCAGATGGTGAAAATAGAATTTTGATGTGCATTAAGCAATGAAGATTTTGAATTCTAAGTTTCTCCATGGATTAATATGGAATTTTTCAATTTGAGAAAGTGACTGAAGAAGTATAAATGAAACGGCTTTTTTCAATCTGCACAAAAACTTCCTCTTTAACCCCTTAAAGCACAAGTTTTTTTCTGAGAAACTAGTATAATGTAAGTTATTCTTTGCAATTTCAGGTTTTGCGGGGTGATTAGGGAGCGGGAGGGGATGAGGTAAAAGTTACATAGAGAAAAAATATTATACAAACAAAGTGTGAACGGATCTCTGACGGGCATTAGAAATAAAATAACGCTTGGGCATGGGCAATTTTTCCAGGAAAAGTCCTTCATTTAAGAGAAACAAACCTAACGGACATTTCTTCAAATAACGAAAAATGTCCATCATGGAACAGAAGGTAACCGAACGCAAGTTTCTTCAAATAGCGAAATATTCCCATCATGTAACAGAAATAAACATAATGCACGTTTCTTCAAATAACGGAAAATTTCTGTCATGTAACGGAAATAAGCATAACGCACGTTTCTTCAATTAGCGGAAAATTAACCTCGGATGACGGAGAAAAAATATAGGAAAGTTTCTTCAATTGACGGACATTTCCCCTTCTAGAACAGAAAAAATTGTAGAAGTTCCTTCAATTGACATGAGAAAGAAAAAACGGATATTCTTCAAATAACGGAAATTTACCGGCAGCACTGCTGCCAGTAATATTTCCGTGAATTGAAGAAAAAAATTCTGAGACTGCACCTCTCGCGACTGATTGCTCTGGGTCCGAGTAGGCTAATGGGAGCTGTGCACATAAAATCCGTCGTGGCCTTAAATGTTCACCAAGTTAGAAATAATGTCTGCTGGGGGGGACCAACCTAGGTGACGATCTCTCATCTGAGAGCTGGTTCAAAATCATGAGGCCTCTCTGAGTCTAGTATACTTCATTCTAGCGAAACTCATTAATAATCGGTCGGAGCTCCCTTAATTACTGGTCGCCCTGCAAGGGGTGCTTGGATTTCCAAGTGGCATTAGCAACAACAACAGTTATGTAAAATAGACATAAATGTGTAATTTACATCAAAATATAATATTTATTGTCTTCACAAAATATTGGAATTAAGATAAATTTGAGTGTTTACAATTACCAAAAAGTACGAAATATATGGGGTGGTTGTAAACACCTAACTTGTACATTAAAAATAACAGGGTTGTACACCTAACTTGTACATTAAACATAATTAAATGTTTTTAGCAACGTTCCATATGACAAATAAAAATGGTGGAAACCGCTTACATCGCTTTTGTGAATGAGCGGGAGAGGAAAATGTAAGATCATTAAATTTTGTTAAACAACTTCTTTTATTGTGTCATTTTCAAACAATGGTGACGCATCCACAGTTATTTCGAAACTTACGAAACTCTTTAAACGTCTTCCCTATGTTGCCAGTTTATCACTCACGAGCAGTTAAGTTTTCAAAACCACCACAAGTGCAGTTATGAAGCTTGTTTACATTTACCCCATGTTTAAAATTACCCCAACTGACCCTAACCCCTTCGATAAATACCTAATTCTCTCTAAAACCGGAAACTGACTGTCGCATAAACCTAACTCAGATAAAAAAAAAAAGAAAAAGGAAAACAGTCAAACTGAACAACACCCATTACAAAATTAACATCCATATCAACACCTCGAAACGAAACATGAAAACAGACGAGGTCGGTGACTGGAGATTCTGAACCAAAGCAAAATTGCATTTGCGTCAACGTCGGTCAATTTTGTCACCTAATTCATTTATAACCGAGTGGGCTTAACTGATGATCGTTAGAGCAGGTGACAATGAATAATTAATGAACGTTGCAATGAGGCATAAATAATTGAATGCTTGGTGATGCAAACGAACGTGAGTTCTACTCTTTCGATTAAAAGCAAATACAACTCTTTTGTAGCATGCTTTTGTTTGACGATTTATTTATTTTATTTTTTGCTTTTAAAAAGTGGGAAAAAGCAAATTATCTTTCTCAATGAACGAATGCATTACATCTACTTGATGTTTACCTGCTTGCATACAGAAAATAGGTACTTGAAGTGAAGTCTTGAAATGATTAGCCCGAAATGGACATCTCGTCCCCCTCCCACAAAACAGGTGGATTCTATTGTACCCTAGACTCTCCCCTAACTGCTTTCCCCTCGTCAACTCGATTGCCCGCGGAGGCGTGGCAGAGAGAAATGCTTCGATTTTTACAAATTTTCTCCATTTTTGTTTGACGATTACTCTTATCCTAATTTTAGTGAGAATAAGTAAATGTACCTCTGAAAAGCCCAATCATTCAAGTAGAGCGCGTCTTTTTTCATTTTGCGTTAATGTTTGGTCTTATGTACCAAATGTATGGTTTAGTACTTATGAAGAGTTTAAACAAAAAGCACCTCGTATTTTTACAGTTCATAAATTTAACCGCTATTTAAAATTAAATTTTAGGAAAAACCAAATTTAAAAAACGTGCGCTATTTGTTACGTTGTAAAGAATCTTATGCCGAAAAAGTTTCCTAAAATACTGAAATGCAAATTAGCGACGATCAATCAGCTTCCCCGTATTTACAGTTCATAAATTTAACTGCTATTTAAAATTAAATTTTAGGCAAAACCAAATTTAAAAAACGTGCGCTATTTGTTACGTTGTAAAGAATCTTATACCGAAAAAGTTTCCTAAAATACTGAAATGCAAATTAGCGACTATCAATCATCTTCCCCGTAGACTTAAGCCTCATCAGAGGCAACGGACAAAAAATTACCAACGCGTGTAGCAGAACGGGTGTAACTCGCTGAGAGGCATCCACCCAGTGTTCGATGTCTTAGAGAAATCGGAAAAAGATTTATATTTTCTAAACTAGTTTATTTTCGATCTAGGACTGTGTTGTGGATGGATGTTGTGGACAGAGTTTAAATAATTTGCTTCATTTTTGCCCGCAGGCGCTAGTGTTAATATTTTTTGAACTGTTCAAAATTGAACAAAAAATTGTTCAAACAAACAAGTAAAATATGGAAATGAGATGTCTTCGCCGAGATATTTCGAATGCAAAAATAATTTTTCGAATCGGACAATCCGTTCAAAAGTTATTGGGGGAGACAAACAGACCGACAGACAGACTGACACACATTTTCCCCAACTCAAAACCCTACTTTCAACTTTTTTACTTTTCAATTTTTATTTAATATTTTCACTTTTTAAAAAAATTTTCTTAACGGTATTTTTACGATACATTAAGCTTATTTTTTGCTTTATTATTATTTTTTTTTACTTTTGCGGGAAAGTAGGCTAAAAAAGGGAGACTTATCGAAAAATAAAGTAATACTAGTTGTACACCCATCTTGTTTAATAAAGCTGCAGAATGAAAACGGTTGGTAAATTTTGACTTACCTACGTATTATAAAGTGCATTCTTTTTATTTCATCAATACATGAAAATCACCTTTGGTTTGGCCAGCAAGGATCTCATGTTTACATTTAAAAGTAAAATATTGCGTACATAATTAGACATTTCAAATTAAAAAGTTAACAAGCCCGTAATTATCATGTTTTAATAGACATAAACATTTGATTAATTATTACTACTTAATTTTGATTTAACAATAAGCTATGGTAACCAAACGTCCTCGAATTTCAAGGACAGTCCCCATATTTAAATTTTTTTTGCTTTATGCCTCCAAAAATAGAACTTGTACTTAGGGCCGCGAAAAATCCCCAAATTTTAAGATTTGCATCTTTTCGCATCATATTTCATAAAATATACGAATACAAAATTCTGATGAAGTTTTTCCCTTCATTTCATGTGTCGTAATTCTTTTGACTGTATTAGTATTAATAGGGGTGTCAATTATTTTATACATCCTATAGAGAAAAAATTAAAAGGAATTATTATAAGGGCCAGGGTAGTATAGGGATTCTTTTTGGAAAGGATCGAAGCTAAATATTAGGATAACTTTCTTAATTGAAGTTTCAAAATATTACAACACAATTAACTTCATTGATTTTCTTTAGTACTGCAATTTCAAGCAAGTAATTAGCTGTTGAAATATGTATTTATAATGTGTATAATATGCTTATATAGACATTTATGCAGAGAATAGTCGGAATATTATCGCTATACATATAGGTTTCGGTGGGTCCCCAAATGCGTTCCCGAAAATATTTCCAAGTGTCCTCAAATCCTTCCCGGATTTGGGGACATGTCCCCAAATTGATGTTTAGAAATATGGTCAACCTAACCATCCGTAGAAAATAATTTAAGTTCTTTTATGAAGAAAAATTCCTTTAATTTTGTGCTCATTAATGCGTAATAGTATAATTAAAAGTTTTATTTTAATGTAACACATTTTTACTTAAAATACAATGCATAATAACAAAACAATAGATTTTTTTAAAGTTCCCGATGTATGCAGTAAAATACATCATTCTAATATTTCTCGAAATCAATAAGTTATTTTTCAAGAATTAGTACTCTTCCTCTAAAAATCAAAAATTTTCAATGTGTAATAGTCAGAAGCCTCAAGTTCGACTCAAAATTAAAACTAATATTAAAAATTAACCCAGACTAGAAATATATGATTGCCCTTAGAAAGAAAGAAAGGAATCGCCGCCTAAAATAAATGCAAGATTTTCTAAGGGGGGTTCCATGAAGTGATTCAGAAGAATGATATCTAACTAATTCAATAAGATTCATCACTTATCATACAAATTTAATAAAATTTAGTAGGATGATTAACAATCAAAATGACAAAAATTTTGACTTTTTGATGAAATTGAAATTAGATATGTAACGAAAGTGAAACGAATAGTCGAATACCGAATATTCAGCCATTTCTACTAGGTCGACGCCGAATATTCGGCCGATGTCTTAGGCCGAATACCGATTATTAAAAATTCTAGAAAATCGTTGTAATAGAAAGTATCTGTCAAATTTAAAAGTATTCAAAGTCAAACATCAATTCCATACATTAACCTATGATGTAAGATTTAATTATGTTTGTTAAGAATCTAAAAGTATTTAAAATTAATGTATTTTCTGTATTGCTTTTGAATGCAATAAAACTGAGAATTTCACCCACAAGTAGAATAAAAACGACAGGTTTTAATGTAAGCATTAGCATTATTTTACTAATTATTTAATTCAAATTAAAGAAATACTATACTGCTTAGTGAACTTTTACCTTGCTCAAAATAGTTTTATGAAGATAGTTTAAAAGTTATTATGAGTTAATATTTTTATTTTATGGTTTTTTACATACCTATTTTTAAAGGATACATTAAAATTTAATGCATTTAACTGCAATATATTTCTATTTTCAAAATCCTCAATAATCTATGCTATTGTAATATTCATGATATATTCTAGGCTTTTCACATTTCTCTCTTACCAAATATTCACAATAGATCAGTCTACCCAAACTAAGTCTGACTTCCACATTGTTAATAATAACAAAATAAAATCCATCATAACTAACTATTGCCAGCTTTTGGGAGCAAATGCCAAGTATAAAGTACGATATTATAACTTTAAAATCTGTTTTTGTTCAGTCAAACCTAAATATAATGTTAGAAAAAAGTAGTTTGTTTCTAAATAATTTTTATTTTTTAAAACTATATACTAATATATTCTATTGCAATAACTTTAACACAATTTTAAATTTTAAAATCTACTAATTTCTTAATTTTTTTACATTTCTACTGTAGCAGAACAATTCGGCTGAATAGTCCATCAATATTGGGTCAAGCCGAATTTGATCTTACCGAGTATTCGAACAAAGCGAATATTCGGCTAGGTCATGCAGTGACTTTTCGGCCAGGCCGGGATACCGAATAGTGGACGAATATTCGTTGCCTCCATAATTGAAATACAAAGTGACGAAATGTAAAGTCTTCGTAATAATGAATTGAAATAACGAAAATTTTGTTACTTTGAAGAGATTTATTTCATCAAATAGACGACGAAACAAATGATTAAAATTTCGTTGTTTTTTACGAAATGTAAATAACGGAATATTGTTTAGTTTTTTTACGAAATTCATTTCGTCAAATCAATGACGGAACAAATTTCGGTAATTTGACGAAAGGTTTATTCGGGGCAATTTTCATGAAGCCATATAATGAAATACAATGAAAATTCAATGAGATTTGAGCATGCGTGCGCATTACCATGTATCCCAAAAGTACTGTACCCAAGATCTATTATCATTGACCCTGCGCAATTCCATACGAACTGCGTCCTTTTTTGCGGGCAAGTACAACTTTTGGTTACACAATGAGGCAAGGGATTCATTAATAAGGTAACTCGCATTGGTAAAAATACTGGTAGCAAATGCTTTTCTTCACTTAAGTTTTTACCCGATTTAGTTAGTAAGAATATGCGTGTCGATATTCTACTACGAAGTTTGAACACTAATATTCTGTGGGGTGATCATGAAAACCCCTTTCGTCGAGACCCCTTCTCTACTTTTTATTTCATGTACGCCCTCCCCTTCCACAACATCCCTCTCCGCATGAATAAGTTACTAAATTTACCTACAGAGAGCAGCATCAACTTCGATAGCTTTCTACGCAACTGGAGGCGACACTAGATTTTGTATTTTTGGCCCTCCCCGCCCCTCCCCCGGCCTTGTACTTCGTAGCCTCGTTTAGTTCTGGATGAACTTCGTATCTGTACATGTTCTACGCCATAACATCTTTTCGATAGTTTGTTCCAAGCAAATCCGTCTGTTAGAACATAATTTATACAAAACTGAAATTTCCCCCGTAATGTTAAATTTACAAAATAGAAAAAAAAAATGTTCAAAATGGAACAAAAAAATGTTTCCCCTTGAGAACTTCTTCCAATAAGCTTCTTCAAAGGAACTTGGATTTTCTACCCAGAGCTAAGATAATTTGCTTCATTTTTTCCCATAGGCGCTAATGTTAAGATTTTTTGAACTGTTCAAAATTGGACGAGAATCAGAACGCTTACCGTAATCATCGGTAAATAGCCCGAATCGTTGTATAGTCCGCAGGAAGAAAAATTAATTCTAAAAAAATCAAGTTTGGTGTATAACTCGCACCCAAAACAAGTTACATGAAAAAATCACTCTGTAAGGTACACTGTTTATAAGGAAACCATTTTAAATTTCAAAACACTTTTAACATTTAAAATTATATTGCAAAGAGTTTACATTTTACCATATTTTGTTTATACATGGTTATTTTGTTTACACAGCGACTTCCACTCTGGTCCTACCCTCCTATTATGATAAATTTGCGTGGAAGAAAAGGCTCTCGTGACAGTTAGACTGCTTATCTCTATCCTTTTCCCTGGTCTTTTTTCGTTTGTGCATTACATTTTATTAAAGAGAAATATAAGAAACCACTTAAGATTAGCTCCCTTTTTTAGGAATCGCATACACAACTCTCATAATAGTAGAACAGCATTCTGTAATTGTGAAGCGTCAAGAATTACTTCCGTCGTTAGCGGAGGGAAGAGTTGACGTATATTGATACCAAGGACATTGGATTGATACATCTTCGCTGATAAGGAAAGGTCTCCCACAAAGTCTTCCTTCCCTCGCAAGTCTCCTTTTTTCATGAGATACACCCCTAGAAAACCGTGCAGGTGCCTGAAACGTAACTGCATTCGTTCATAAAGCTCTGTCATTCCTAGCGCCCGATCCCCAATCTGCTTGCATGGGGAGTTAACACCCAGATGGGTGAAATTGGATCATTGTTTCGAAACCTATCATTTATTTCTTTCAATTTATTAATCAATTTAATTTTCTTTTTATTACTAATTATTTTTTAAATTCCGTGTATTGCCCGCATCGTTATATTGCCCGCAGATAGTAAAAAAAGGAGTTTTTTTTTTGTAGATAACCCGCGGGCTACACTGTAAAAAAATCTCCTGAAAATAACGGAAAAAGCACGGCAGCAGAGTTTCCGGAAATATTCCGTTTCTGATAATATTTTCCCGGGATTTGACAGAAGTTCCATTTCTTTTTTCTCCGTTAGTACAAATACAAATACAAAAGTGACAACCAGCAACAGGCTTAGGGCCCAGCTAGGCTGGTCCTAGTCAATTTAGCAGTAACCAATGAACATCAAGAGCCTTCTTAAAAGTTTTTACCCCACTGCAATTAACAGTCGCTTTCGGTAAACTATTCCAACTGCCTACAACTCTATTGAAGTAGTAATTTTTCCTAATTTCAAGATTAGCCTGAGATTTGAAAAGCTTAAAACAATGACCTCTGGTTCTACTTCCAGCACATAGCTGTATCCATCAACATTTCCCATTTTAATGAATTTAAACCAACTGAATCATGTCCCCTCTAACTCTATTTTGCTCAAGACTATACATATTGAGCCTTTTAAGCCTAACCTCATAATGTAAGTCTGAAAGACCATTTACCAATCTTGTAGCCCTCCTTTGAACACTTTCCAATAAGGTAATATCCTTTTTTAGGTGCGGAGACCAAAACTGAACAGCATACTCCAAATGAGATCTTACCAAACTTCTGTATAATGGCAATACAACTTTCTTAGACCTGTTCGAAATAGCCTTATTGATAAACCCAAGCATCCTGTTAGCTTTGTTACTTACTATGCTACACTGCTGACTGGACTTGAAGTCATGACTAATCAATACTCCTAGATCAACAACTGCTTCTGCTTCCCTAATGACGGAACCTTGTAAATAATAGGTTGCATGTTAATTCCCATGACCAAAATGAAGCACTTGACATTTCCCAATATTAAAAGACATACACCACTTAATTGCCCACCTAGAAATTTGATTTAAATCCTCTTGAAACTGATTGACTTGTTCCTCCGTGTCCACAATTCCCATGATTTTGGCATCATCAGCAAAAATATTGATGTTCCCAGAAATACTCTGAGTAATATCATTAATAAAAATAATAAATAATATAGGCCCTAAAACTGAACCTTGTGGAACACCACTCAAAACATCAATCCACTGAGAATAATTGCCCTTCCCTACTACTCTCTGTTTCCTCCCAGTCAGCCAATTTTTAACCCAAATTAAAGTTTTTTCACCAATACCAAAATAAGTAAGTTTGCTAAGAAGAGCTTCATGCGGTACTTTATCGAACGCTTTCTGAAAGTCAATGTAAACAACATCTACGCACTTTTTATTATCTAATGCCATGGTAACCTTGTCATAGAAATGTAACAAATTAGTTGAGGACCTACCCTTCCTAAAACCATACTGAAAACTAGTGTTCAACAGTAGTTAACTAGAAGTAGTTAACTACTTGTGGCAACTACTAGTTAACTAGTAATTAACTACTAGTTGTAACTACTTTTATTTTGAAGTAGTTAACTACTAGTTAAACTACTTTTTTCCCAACTACTAGTTACAACTACTTTCAAAATTCCAACTACTTTCGAAAATAAATTTTTTAAATCTATTTTTGAAAAAAAAAACTATTTTTTAAACATTAAATTATTTAAAGTTTTAGCTTATGAATATTACTCACACAAATGTATTTTTAATATTATGTTATATAATGAAAAAGTACTCATAAAAAATCAATATTTATTGCAGTATTTGCGCAAATTAGGAAAAGAGTTCTAATATAGTCAATAACGGGCGCCTACCCCAGTACATGCAAGATGACGTTTCATTTAAAGACCAAATCTTCATTATGGAGAAGCTTTACCTCTACTCCAGTACCATGCATGCGTTTGAGCTACCATAAAAAACAAAAAGAAAGAAAAAATACTGAATTTTAAGATTTTTTTAGAAGAAAATACTGATTTTTATGATTTTCCTTTTAGGAAAAAATACTGATTTTTATGATTTTTTACAGAAAAAACTGATTTTTATGATTCTTTTTTAGACAAAATAGGGTAGGATGGGGTAAAATGGGTGACTTGAGAAAAATCTCAAAATAATAGAACTTGAAATTGAAATTTATAAACCAATATTTTTTATGTTATATTTCAATGTGTTGGCAACATTTTTCATTCTAAAAAAAGTTAGGTTCTTAAATATGGCAACAGAAAAAAAAATATTTTTGTAATTTTTGGATGATAGTGTGCTAAACACATGGTTTACCAACTTCTGAGAATCTCTATATTTTATCAAATAACAACCCAAATTTAAAGGATTTCCGCACAAAGAAACGTTTGAGAACAATTACAGTCGAGCATGTAAAAAAAAAAAAAAAATAAATATTGAATTTTTTACACCAGTTTTTCTTGGATGGAGTAAAATGGGTCATGGTTAGGCTTAGCTAGTTCTATTCTATTATTGTTTTAAAATTTATTCCGCTGCACCTCACTGCAGAAAATTCCTAAATTTAAACAGTGTACGTTGTTTATTTTATTGAAATGAAATTGAAAAAAAATTTCCTGAATGTTTTCCCTAAAAAAGATCATGTTGATATGGTAGAGAGAAGTGATGTTGTTGAAGTGTTATGTGAACCAATCTAGAATAATATTATTTTAAAATTTCAATGTAATTCTAATTCAAAATATTGCTAAATATATTACTTACCTTTGTTTTCCATTTCAAAGTAATAAATAACTGTTTCCAGCATTATTTTGCTTTATGCCCCATTTTACATCACGATGGAGTAAATCAGGTCACAACTTTATAAGCTCAGTTAAACTATTTCATAATTAAAAAATAAATATTAAAATGGCATAAAATTGATCTAAAGGAGTTCAATGTTAAGATGCAATTGAAAAGAAATGGGAAATGTTTCTGGTTTTGTTGCTATGAAACTTTAAATATGAAAATACCTAAAATTGACACATTTTACCCCATCTGACCCTATTGGTTTTTATGATTTAAAAAAAAACTATTTATATCAGCTTCTTCCAAATTATTAAAATACAGATATTTTTTTATTATAAATTTTAATATATTCTGGGTTCAAGTAATTCATTAGAATTTTAACTCAATATATGGTAGCCTTAATGCATCTGGTCCTCTAGGGAAAAGTGGAATAGCTTCATTAAGGTGTCAAAGAATGACATTTTATCAGAGAGCATTAAGCTTTTGGACATGCTGACTACAGCAAAAGCATCAACAGACCTTTGGATAAGATTTTTTCTACATTTGGAATAGTGCACTCAAAATTAAGAAACAGATTAGGGGTTGATAAGGCATCAAAACTGGTATTCTTGATGAAACATCTAAATAATAAAAATGATTAAGCTGTAGTAAACATTTTGTGTGATATTTGCCATCTCTGTTTATATATTTAAGAAATTTGTATATACTCAAAAAATTATAATAGTCCAGTCAATTTATTTGTATATATTCTAGAAATTATAATACACTTAGTCCAGAAATGTAAGCTTTCTCTTCTGTTTCTTGTTGTTCTCTGTTTATTAAGCATACATTTTTGTATAATATAATTAATTAATAATTAATTTTGAACTAGTAATATATAATTATTTCAACTGAAAGATCTTAAAATTCTTTGAAGACATAAATAATTAACTGAATTTGTTACTGTATTTGTGCGCGCATACATATTTTGCTTAAAGAAATCCAAAAAATCTGATTTAAATTTAAAAAATACTATTTTTAATTTTTTTTAAATAAAAAAATTATCAATCCTGCCTTCACAATTTGAAAGAATATAATCTAAATTCTAAAGCATGTGCGTTACAAAGATATTTTGGTAATGAATGGGGGTTGGGCAGAGGGAGAATTTTAAATTGATATTAAGTGTAAACCCCTTCATTTTACAACTGCCGAAAAATTTTTACTTCTTAAAAACATAAATTATTAACTTTATTAAACAAATACACATTAAACTAAAAGTTTAAATTTAGAGAAAAAGGTTTTGTCTTTATTCAAATTCTCTTTATATATTAATTGTTCAGTGTTATTTGGAAATATTCAATCTTTGAATGTTTTACAGGAATTTCTTTAAAATTGTTAGAATGATTAAAAATAATATTGAGTTGAATTATTAGGATTAAATACTTAAAAACAAGCTTAAAAATAGAAATTCGAATGAATTATACTTAAAAGTAGTTAACTACTTTTGGAGAACAGTTAACTACTAGTTACAACTACTCTCAGAAAAAAGTAGTTAACTACTAGTTGCAACTAGTTTTGTTTAGAGTAGTTAGTAGTTGGTAGTTAACTACTTTTTGACAAGTAGTTGCCGAACACTACTGAAAACCAGTCAACATTCCATTTGCCTCCAGGAAATTCACTATTTTGATTTTGATCAGCGTTTCAAAAATTTTACAAAGAACTGAAGTAAGACTCAAAGGCCTATAATTTTCTGCCTTAGCTTTAGACCCTTTCTTGAAGAGCGGCGTTATGTTTGCCAGCTTCCAATCCGCTGGCACAGTCCCCGAGTTATATGAAGATATGAAAATAGTTAAGACAACATCCACTAATTCCTCTGCGCATTCTGCTAAAATTTTTCTATAAACATTATCAGGTCCTGGAGCCTTATTTGCTTTAATCTTTTTCAAATGAAGCAACACATCATCCCTAGAAAATACAAAATCCTCAAGCTGTGTATTAGCTTGCATCTCGCTTATGTCAACTGTTGAGATACAGTTTATGTTAAATACACTGGAAAAAAAATATTTAGAATATCAGCAATATCCCACTCATTTTGAATCAAGTTCCCGTTCTCGTCCACTAGTGGACCTACCTGAGTATTACGAGCTTTCCCTGAATTAGCATAAGCAAAAATCCGAATCAGGTTGTGAAAATACAGCAACCGTAAAACGGAAAAGTTCCATTCTCGTATTTTAGGACGTGATATTTAAGGTTTTGGAAGGAAAAACCATGTATTGAAGCGCTACAGAAATCTTCTGTTAAAATCAGTCAAAAAACAATCTGAAAACTCAGGTTTTTTTTAAGTGTACACACAGGTAATTGCGGTAAAACTATATCAGAACTTTATTAAAAATGTAGAATCTTAAAGTCATTCGTCGGTAAAAAAAAAAAAAAAAACGAAACAAGGTTGCAAACAATTTCGTTGCATCTAAATGGAGCCAAAGAGAGATTTGGGGTTATGAACGTGAAACAAGGGCTAAGGAAGAACAAAATTTAGAGAATGATAAAAACGATTAGGCGCAGGTTTCTTACGAGTTCATAATTTTTTTTATTAAACTATTTAAAATAATTAGTTCTATAGCAAACAAAAAAAATTATTTAAAAACGTTTTTTTTCAGCAACAATTATTTGCGCTTTGAAAATAGTTGTTTTAATATTATCAAGAAAACATAACCTTCTATGTCTCTGTACCAAAAACTTTCTTGCTTTCCCTGTCGAAGTGAAACATAAGTTATCTTTTTCACAATTTTTTTTAAGTCTCAAATAAAAATTATGCAAATTTACTGTTACTGAAATTTTTTTATTAATAGTGTAGAGGTGATAATCTATCTATTTTCGCTTATAAAGGCTTTTATTTCCCTTTCTTCTCCTCTCTTTTTTTTTGTCAAGAATTGCATCAATAAGTCGGTTAACTGAATAATAATAAAAAAGCAGGATGTCCCCTTTGAAAAAGTTACGAGCGTTAGAAAAGTTCTAGAAAACGAGCATTTCCACGAGGAATTTCATTATGACCAGTGCGTAGCGTTCGGGAGCTGCAAAAGGTTTTCGCATTAAAAAAGGGGCTGCTTGGTAACTATGAAGTCCGTCTATGCATTTGCAGTTCGTGCTTTAATAATGATGATTTTCTTTGTACCCGCGCAAAATAATTCGTTTTACTTCTGAACTTTATTATTGGTTAGTACGATCATTATTGATGATTCAGCCATAAGTTCAATTTTGCTTGAAATACTAAGGTGTTTCTTTTTCTTTTTTTTAAGAAAAAGAAGAAAAAAACTGAGATTAATATTAATTTGGTTTTCAAGACTTATTTTTCAAACGATTTGTGAAAATAAATATAAATGATAATCCGGAAGGTAATAGAAAAGTATTTCAATAATGATCATCAGCATAACTGATTTGACTGTAGAATTTTACCGCTGTCAAAATCAATGTGGTAATGAGCAATTTTCATTGACTAGTAAATTAACTTGGATGAACCTAACTGAGACCCAGAGCCTACTGCTGGTCGTCTCTTTTGGTTTTGTATTACATTTTATTCAAAACAGATTGCATAAGTAAAAAAAACCTACATTCTTCGACACATTAAAGTTTACTTTGCTCCTAATTTTTTGTTATGGATTTATTGAAATCGTTTCACCACTTTTTGGTTGTGTCAAATTTTCTACTGCCAGGTTCTTCATAAAAGTTTCTGATGCAGCAAATGAAAAATAAGCCATGTCTTTGGTCTAACCAATTGAGCTGAGCAATTATGTGGCTTTCTTTAATAGGAAAAATGAGTACACCACTGAGAGCCGGTTTTTGATTACTTTAGTGTTTTATTAAAAATGATGCAATATTCCTCTTTTGAGAGCCTGACACCGTTCTCAGAAAAATAACGACTTATAATTTTTCATTATTTTATGCTCTTTTTTTTTCTTTAGCGTCCTGAATGTATCAGACATTCCCTATTAGGATCAAAAGGAACGAAAACCCCTGAAACTCCCGGTGAGCATTTTTTCTTTGAAATTTTTCAAAGCAATCAAACAGATTGCTTAAATTTTTCTTTGCACGTATTCCTCTGATTTTTCATAACAGCGGTGTACGTAAGTAAATGTTGAGCGGCATGGAGAGGCGTGAGATCGTTAACAGTGGGTTTATATCTTGCGACCTCCTCAATGCAAATCCAGTGCTTTAATCACTTTGTCAGAAAACCTCTTATCTCCAGCAGAAAAGTTGTATTTTTGGTCTTACTCCACAGAGCTACTTTTCACTTAAACGATTGTGTTCTAACATTTTCATTCAAGCGATAGTGTTCTAATAATTTCATTTAAACGATTCCCTTTTTATAATTTGACACAGCGATTAACTTCAAGAGATTCTATTTGCTGTTGATGAATAAAAATTAAAATAAATATAATAAAAAAACAAATAAAAAACATGGTTTTAGTAGTTCAGGGAAACAAAAACTTCACTCCCTATCCTTGCTTGTGAAAACATTTCATTTGATAAAAAACAAGTTTGATTTTTTAACTTTTTAAACTATTTATTAATATTTTTGATTTTATGCATTTGTCTATTTATTTATTGAGGCACCCTTAATTTCTTATTATAAAGTAGCAACGAGAAAATGCTTATTTGCTTCAATTGCTATACTGAATTTTTCATTTAATACTATTTTTTTGCATGGGACGTATTTTTATTAAAAGGAAATTAATTAGTAGTTAGAATTTGGTAGTTATAATGATAAACATGAAACTTTTTTTATATAGTATACAAATGGTCTAGGCCCATAGTCGGGCAACTGGCGAACCGCGGTCCAGTTTCGGACCGCAGAAGGTCAAAAAACTGGACTCCATTTGAAAGTATTAAAACGATTCATGAAATTGACTTTTGAAGTCTCCATTACAGAATGGACTGATACGGCTGCAAAGTTGTTCTGCCTTTCAAAGCCTTCATTCCAAATGGAGATAATAGACTTAACAAAAAAAAAAAAAAATAGCAATTTACTTGGATACTATGTTTTGTCCGCACATGTTTGTGAAACTTTATTTCCAAAAATAAATTTTTCGGAAAAACCAATATCGTTCAAAACTAACGGCCGCCGACGCATAAGTTGCTCCCAGTGTGCACCCAACTTTAAAAAACTTGCTCAAGACAGCAAATGTAATTTACCCCATTGATTTTTAAATACAAATATGCTTATGTATTGAATTTCATTTTATTTTGTGAGTGAAAATTAAAATAAAACTTAGTAAGGAAACCAATTTTTTTTCAGGACCCAACCAAAATTTTTTCAAAAGCTACGAACCCCATTCAAAATTACTTGCCTTTGTCACACTAAAACCATAAAACTACGTAGAACTGAAAAAAAGGGAGGGGAAATGCGTAAAAGGAAAAGAAAAACGAGAAAACGAGGTGAACGTAAACTCAGAAAGAACTAATTTCTTTTCAAGGAAACCAAACATTTCTGATGAAAGCTGCCTTCTTCATTGTTAACACTAAAGGCTCGATGTCACGGAACGTCTTCGAGCATGCGTGACAGTTTAATTACCTTGTGATCATTTCTCGCGTATTATTATCAAAATAAAACATCGAGTGGAATCAAAACACTCATATAAGTCAATATTTTGAAATTAAGTCCTTTACATTATATCAATTGATTTGCCTTATGCTCAAAACTATTTGCACGCATTTTTCAATGTTGTTTTCGTAAAGTTTTTGAGGAAAATTAATAATATATTTTCGTCATTTTTTATGCCAAAAATATCATTCCTATTTTCCTCTTATTGATGCTTTAGCGGAATATAACAATACTTTAAACTATTGATTATTCAAACTAATCTGAACCGGATCAGTTGTATAAATTGCAATTTTCGGTTAAGCCTATATCTATCGATTTAACATTTTGTTATAGATGCTGGAGGAATCTATTTATACGAATAGATACACTATTATTTTCATACACTATTATTTTTCTTATAATATAAGGCAACATTTCTAACTACGTGCAGTTCAAAAATTGTCTTAGGTTTTTTTATGAGGGATTTCAACAATTTTCTTGACCAATCTATTGCCTAGAAATCAACTGTCGAACAGACAGTATTTCTCATACAATTATTAAAAGAGTCGCAATAATTTCTGTACTATGCTAAAGATAGTATTAAGACCAATGTTTTGATTTAAGTAAAAATAAAATAAACTACATAAATAGTACAAAAAATATTTTGTTCCAACTGAACTATTCAAAAGTTCTTAGAGGGGGCAGACCGACAAATACACATTTCTTCATTTGATAATCCTGCCTCTGAATTTTCTGATCTTCAATATTTATTAAATTATTTATCATTTAAGATTCTTTTTAATTATTTTTTATCGATAATTTTACGATACCTTAAGCTTTTTATCATTCTCTCCCCCCCCCCCCCATTTTAACGGTTAAAAATTGTTTCCGGTTTTATTCATTTCTAGAAATTTATGAAATACGTTTTTGCATTGGCCTGCACGAAGTGCAGAAGTATCAGAAAGTTTAACACTTAATTAATTAAATTTTTATTACTAACAGAAAATATATGCATTTGTTATTTCTAATTTAAATAAATCAAACAAACTGACGTCATTTAAAATTTTATTCTGCATAATACTTAAAATAAACATTGCGGAAAAAAATCTGGAATAATCTCTGGAATTCGTATTAAAAATGCATCACTTTAAGAAGTTATTTTAAGAGATAAAAAAATTTCTTCGCCCTTTAAATCAATATTTTTTCATTTATAGTTTTGCAAATAATTCATGAATGGCAATTCTCAACAAAAAATAGAAGAAAGGTAAAATAAAAATATTTATTTTGCCTTCCGAAATATCGTAACGTTACACCAAGCGAAACACTGATTTTCTTCTACTACACTAAATAAGGATTAACGATAGATGTGTGGTCATTAGCTTACGAACTGTGTGAAAATTTTGTAGTTTTTGAAGTTCCTCGCATATTCAAAAATGCGGAATTATGTGCCGTACTTTTCGTCAAAAATCACTGCTCTTGTTTTTAGACATATCAGTAGACGAAATTTTACCCCGCCCAATTTTTGTTTAGCAAAATTTTCAGCAATTAACTATTCATAGCTCGGTCACGAAACTATTGCGTGATTTTGATCAATGTTTGAGTATTTACCTTCATCTGAAAATGCTTAATTTATTCGTGAATTTTTATAGAATGCCATTTCACACAATCAAAGTTCAAGGTCATATAATGGATATTCAAATCGGACTCAAACCGAAAAATGTAAGGTAGGTGAATTAAGCTGTTACAATTTATAAAGGAATATTGCAATCCATTTTTTTTGAAGAATTGCGAAATCTGTTGCTAAATAGTTATAGAACTGCGTTCTTAAGTATGTAATACGTAAAGGACGCAAAACAAAATTTGAAACCAAGGGCGCACAAATTTAAGAAATGCATTACTATTTTATAGCTGTAAATAGGGCTTAAAATAAGAATTGTTAATGTTTTGCAGATCGGTTCAATATCACGAGCATACAAATATAACTGCAAAACTTATGCTTCAAAAAATAGTAAGTAAACAATTAGAGTGACTATTGAGACTTCATGTTTTCAAGTACGTTTTTCTTTATATTCGCAGCATAACTTGGTAATACTGGCTTTAAAGTAATTGTATAATAAGTGTACATCTGTGAATTATCTAACAAATCTTAAATTTTTGAGTATTTTTATATTTGCCGGTAAAAGAAAGAAACATATGATGCAAAATACGACCGAATTTTTATAGTACTAGCTCTTTGTATATCTCTCTCGGAAATTATTCTTCAGAAATTAATTTCCAAAGACTTTCACCGCTTTTATTAGCGGTTAGAGGTTTAAAATTTTTAATATTTGCATGTTTAAACTATTTGTAGTTTCAAATATTTTGAAATAAATTTTTCAGTGAAATATGGATAGTCAAACATAAGTAAAAATATATTTTGCTTCTAATGATATAAAATAATGAATTGGCAATTTTTAAACTTTTTTGGCCATAAAAATAGCTTTTACACCGATCATAAACCATCATTTTGGGGTATTTTAATATGCCTTCTGAAATCACTCTTAGAATTTAGAAAACATAATAATCTGATCAAAATTTTAATTTTTTAAAAAGCAAAATGCTTTTTTATGATTATTATGACTTGAGATGTAATAAAATATCGCAAAAAATGACACATCGTCATTTTTTTAAAATGTAAAAGATTCGCCATAGTGAATCTTTGCATCAAAACCGTACGCCATCTTTGGATTTTACGAGAGGGGGACGAATTTTCGGAACTTTTCCCTCCTAAAATGATTATTAAGACATTATCTATGCATGTCGTGATATTATCCTAAAATGCTGTTTTCCTTCTCCATAGCTTCCTTACTATAGCCAGTGAAAGAACACTGAATTTAGTGTATTTTCCATCTGAATGGCATTAAATTGTGCATGTTGAGCTGCATCGACCTATCTTATGCTATTCGTAATTTTCGTATGTATTTGAATAACATTGTGAAATTAAATAATTTTTAAAAACTAACTGCTAGATAGTAAAAATGAAGTGCAATAAATCTCAAGCCGATATATATTTTTTTTCACGTCAAACAAAGCCTTTTTACCCGACTACGGCACATCCAAAAGGAAGGGTTATGTTTTTAGCAGTCTATATGTCGCTTATGGAAATAAACAGTGTGATCTACAAATTGGATTTTTTTCAAGAAAGGCGTTTGAACGTTTCACAATTTGCTTTATTTAATTGCCCTATTTGTTTCACTGATTATTAAAATCGATTTCGTTCAGAAAATAGTTATTGTTCTAGTTTTCTCTCACATGATGGATGTTAATAATGTCAAAAAAAAAAATAAATAAATAAATAAATAAAATATAACTATAAAAAGTAGTTACGAAGTATTGCACCAAAAATATAAATTTGGCCTCTAGCCTTAATTTTTGAACATTTTCTTACAGCAGTATTCCCAATATAAAGAGCGCACAAATCTGAACATTTTGATATTAAAAAAAAAAGATTTTTTGCAAATGTGACACTGTTCATTTCTATAAGCGGTGTGTATGTATTTAATTGTATTCCATTACTCATCCAATTTTGAGGAATGAGGTGTCAATCAATTCGTTATGATGGTCCGAGTGACATAGGCAACATTCTTTTCGTTATTTTTTGGGGAGAAAAATCTTTAGAATAAAACCGATGTAGAATAAAAATAGATAGCAGCACTATGCACAGTTATGAGTCAAGGAATTGACATAACCAGAATCTACTGAAGCCATTTTACTTTCGTCAGGAAAAGTCGAAAGCTTCAAAAAAAAAAAGAGCTTTCGCACACGCACAATTTTTATACTTCACTGGAAACATATTCTGTTCCCAAAATGTTGTAATTTAAGCATTTCCGACTGTTTTCAAATCATGTGCCTTGAAATCCAGGAAGGGGGGAGGGATGACGCTATTCTTCTATAAATTTAGTTTTAGACATGCTTCTTCAAGCTAAAAGAACTTGTGAAGTATGATGAAAATATTACATAAGGTATAACACAATAATAATTGAAAAAAATCCATATTGACACAATAAGCTAATCAATTCAAATAATTGATTAGCTTATAGTGCCAATATGGATTTGATTCTTTCAATTGTTTTCAAGTTATGTGCCTCGACATCGGGAGCTGGCGAACAATGCTCTTCTAGAAACTATGTTTACCACGCAGCTTTGAATTTTGCATATTTTAAGTATTTCCATAATGAACATAAGTGCATTTTTATCTTATGTTCCAAACGTTCCAATTCGAACACTTCTCATTGATTTTCAAAATCATTTGGCTTCTAGCACTGTCGCAACCAAAGTTAAAACGGAAAAGTGGGGCCATGGTAGTCTAGTGGTTAGGATGTGGGCCTTCCAACCGGAAGATTGGGTGTTCGATGCTCGACCCGCGGAAGAGACACCATGGGCACTTGGAGATACGTGCATGTAAAGTCCGGGGACCCTGAACTCCCGATGGCAGTTCCGAAGGTACCGGAGTGTGGAGAATTTCCCTTCCCTTCACTATTAGGGCAAAAAAAGGAAGGTGGCGTATTTGTGGCGGCGCCATCTGGTGTCATCCAAATACATCATGAGCCAAGTCGTATTTCCGCCGTTGTGGTGCTCAACTATTAAACGGAAGGCGCTCCTTACTGCCTTAATTCCTGGTCGCTCTGCGAAGGGGAGCTTGGGGGCCCAAGTGGCATTAGAAACAACAAAACGGAAAAGTTCAAAATAAAAGAAAAATATTAAAAAACTGTGGCCCGACTACGCAGAAAGAAAATAGCTGCAATAAAAGGGGAAAAAAAAAGATAAAGTAAGGGATAAGGTAAAAAGTTTAAAAACTAACCCGACTATGGAAAAAACTAAAAAGATAGAAGCAAGTTAGATGCTGGTCGCTATCATCAGGTTATTGAGTAAGAGAAGTATTATTATATGTTAGATAGTCCTATTTATTTAGTTTTATTAAAGTCTTCTGGCAGTTTCACATTAATAAAGGTATAATTATTTTCAAATGCTGTGGTCGTGTGTTGTCTACTAAAAACAAACATTCCAATGTAACATTTTTATTTTATGCCAATCAAAATTTTGGAATTTATTTCAAAACTTTTTTGTTTTCCAAAGAAATGAATTTTTGTCGTTTTTTCTGACTTTTAGTCGCAAAGGCGCGAGGCTTAATATTGAGCAATATTCAAGAAAACATTTGTGTGCTACCCCATTTCGCAACTTTTGTGCACTATGCCAACATCAATTTCGAAAAAAAGTTTTTTTTCGGCCCACCCTAGCCACTACACAGTAATTAAAAAACAGTTTGTAGCAATTTGTTTCTATAACAACCTTCGCGTTCTCCTCTACACCCTAGGATTTAGCAGAAAAGGCCTTATAGAACTGCTATACGTTGCCATATGGCGCGAGGTGGAAGAACCTCCTTGGTTCAACTAGCCTCAACCTCCTTACCAGAAGTGGTTGAGATTATACTTTTTAAATACTTTTTCTTTTCTTTTCTTTCTTAAATTTTGAGATTGTAACATAGTTGTGATTGTTTTGAAGAAACAATATTGCATCTAGGTTTAATTTTTTTTTTCAAATGCATCAGGAAGAGATTTTATATTTGAAATATGACTACTATTTGATTGAAAACTTAATAATCATTAATTTTTATTTACAAATAAAGAAATTAAAATAATTTAGATTTTTACAATCAAATATTACTTTATCAATAAACCATATTTCGAGACCTGTTCATGTAATGACAATTTTAGCATTCTCTGAAGAAGAAATGTGTTGTAAAACAGTGCCAAAAATCACAATCCTGAATCAATATTTGGACTATTAAAATTAAAGCTATAGAAACGTGCATAAATGTTTGTCTGGGAAAAAAGGTCTGCATATGTATTCATTAAATAAAGTTTCATTCCAAATAAATATCATTAATCGTAAAAGTCGAAAACAATAACGCTTGCACAGTTTTCCCTATCTTCAAATATTTTAATAAATGTGTTTAAAAAGTCAGTCGACATGCCATACCGATTTGAGTAATAGCTACTTTAGATACATTATAACATATCCACTTAGATCCAACCTTATGATTAGACAAGAGTATTATTTTCGGGAAAATAAAGGAAATATTTTTAAACTGCCGATCGATGTATTAAAAAAGAAAAATATGAACATTTGTTGCTTTAAATTACAGTGGCGACAGAACAGATACGCTTGGCTCTAATGCATGCATTAATGCATTCTAAAAATAAATAAAGTATAAATTTCTAGTCTCCTCATGCAATCGTGGTTAAAAGATGAAAAGATCATCGATCAATATGTTCCTTTTAGCAATGTCTGACGAATAAAAAATAGTAAAACGTATTGATAGTCTAGCAACATAAATGTAAAACCTATTGATTTTTTCGTTACTCTAATTGTTTCCCGACAATGTACAGAATAAAGAAATCGTGAAGAAATAGAAAGAGTTTTCTCCAAAACTTTTTATTTTGCAAAATTTATTCAAAAATATTTTCCGATTGAAGTAAACATTGAAGAATCAGAGCGATATCTTGGAATTTCGATTGAAAACGAAATCCAAGGTTTGAAGGATAGAAAAAGATTTCAAAATAACATATCTGATTTTTTGCTTATTATTTAGTAGTGAATATTACTTTGACGATATTATTTTTGTTTTGAAGCATTTTTCAATAATGTACTTTAATGATTACAGAATCAATTTTTACATTTTGAACGAGTATTTTTCTTTATTACCTTAAAAGATAACAACGTTTAAGATTTTTCAATACAACATAAACGCGAAAAATTGAATAATCTACTGCTTTTTATGTGCTGAATATTGACATCATAAATGGTAGCCATTCGTCAGTATCTGTTTTTTGCAAATAAAAAAAAATCAATTTCATCAGTTGTTGATAGCGAGCGCGATTCTTTTGTTTTATTCGTTTAGTTTTATATTTTTAATTATTATTATTTTATACGGATTTCAAAACCACAGACTTGTATAAAAAGAAATAAAATATTGTTTTTCCATAACCGGTTTTCGCACGGTCAGAATAACAGCTGACATGAAATGATTTCAAATATCAACAGACCCTATCTAGTTAGACTGAAGCTTTTATAAGCTTCAGTCTAACTAGAAGATCCAGTTTAACTTTGGGAAATGGTGTTTTTACTTCTCTTCCTTTCTCGCTCTCTCTCGCCCTCTCCCTTTTTGCTTTAATTATGCGCTTACCAAAGCCAGTTGATAGACAATAAATAGTAAAAATGTATATTTTTGACGTACAAATTTGAAATGTTACTGCAGACACGTGTTTTGGGCTTGCGAGGAGCCTTTTTTTTAAGAAAAAGGTTTTCAAAGCAGCAATAACAAAGAAGCGTCTTTGCACACAGAAGTAAGTTGTTTCAAGGTCTTTTCATTTTAACTTATATTTTGAAAAAAAACTTAAAAACAAAGGCGAAGATACCGTACCAATAATTATGCACACGCAGAAAAAAAAACTTTCATGTCGTCACTGTCTGTCATATTATGGGCAAAAATGTGTTGACAAAACTGACACCGACTTCTAAAAAAGTTATTTCTTTCTTTCCAAGTAACAGTGCAAACAAACAAACAAAAAAAAAAACATTCTAAATATTGGTGTTAATCTACTGAAGTATGAATATATTGAAAATCACATTTAACAATCTGAACAGGGCTTATTTAAAGCCCCCCCACCCCCGCCGGAAATAAATTTAAAATTACTTAATTTGAATTGAAGATTTTCAGTGTTGTAAAATTCTAATTTGGCAAGCGCCCTTCATGTTTATCTCCCCCCCCCCCTTGCCTCTCCGCCCTCTGAAAAAAATTGACAATAAGTTTCCCTGGATTTCGGAGTCAACTAAAAAGTTCAAAAATGGTGGTCATTGGTTATCCTTCTGAATTACCTTTGTAACCTATTTTTAAGTTATCAGGCTGTCAATGAAAGACACTTTTGTAAATAAGAATAAATTGCAAAGTTTCTGTAAATTATTACATCTGCCACTGTATTGTTAGTAATGACTGTAAAGGTAGGAGGTTTTATCTCAGGTGGTTGAATACATAGACCTGGAGTAACGTCCAATCTAGATCTGAATTAGTGTTTAAATATGCTCAGCCCAAAATTTTTTGATTTTTTTTTCATCGATATGTTACTGCAAAGGGGAGAAGGATTAAAAGAGCTTGCTTACTTAAATACAGGTTTTCATTTTATTTTTCTTAATTTAAAACAAAAATTCATTGCATGAAATATTGAAATACAATGAAAAGATTGTTTCAAATAAGATGAACTCGAAAATTCTGTTATCTCTCTAAAATCTTATTAGTGATTCATACTATTCAGCATGATGAGTTTTTTTGTATTTATGATTGCAACCACTTCAAGTTATTATACTGAATGTCAAAAGTAAACTATGAAACGAAAGTTATCCTAGTGACTCCATTATTTTAATAATTTTTATACCCATTAAAAACTTCAGTTTTAACAAAATAACGTTGAAATCTTTATTTGAAGTTAATAGTTTTAACTGTTTATTGGTCATTATCATATAATTGTCAACCTTCCATCATCAAACGATGTAAAGTCTTTTTGAACCACCCAAATAGAGTTTCAGACTCCTCTGAATCAGAGCAACAAGTCGTTTTACAATTTTTACAATAATTAACTAATTTAAAAAACTCTTTGAACAGTCTTTTTTTATTTCCTCCAAATAAATTTTTATTTACAGACAGGGAATTAACTACCACTTTCAGCTAAATTTCATCGCGAAGCATTTTCTGAACATGATTTACTGAACATAATTTTATATAATAATAAATTGCCAATGGAACCCCGAGCCATCCATCCGCGGAACCCTAGGGTTCAGCAGAACACACTTTGAGAACCGCTGGCCTAGAGTATCTAAGCCAAATGTTTACTCAAGGAATCTTTTACATGCCGCATAATCATACGACATGGGTGCAGACGATTTTCTGCATCTTGAAAATCCACCGACACTGCCAGGTTCGATCCTATGGCCTGGTGCGTACGAGTCCCACGCCTTATCACGATGCCACGGTGCCGGCAGTAATATTTATATTAAGTGGATTATTTTTTAAAATTGTCAAATGTTTGGTAATTTAGTTTTCAGTATTACATAAATTATACCTAACTTTTTTTTTTGCAGACCCCGCTCCGTGCATACGTGAAAAAAAAATGGTCAAATGCAACATTGAAAACAAATCAACGTATTACGTTGCAAATAAATACAATAAACCTTATGACATTTTAAAGCAACCCTGAGAAAATCACCTCAACGTATCAAGGAGACGTATCAGAAACATTGCTCCTGAAAGAGAAGTACATAGCCGGGGTAGTTTATACGTCAAAGTGGATATCCACTTGAAGAAAAGGTTCGATAGAAAAGGTTTACAAAGTACAATGCTGAGTCAACTCTAAAGATATTCAACATCAACAATCGTGTTCCGTCATTTTTTCCCTGTAATTTAGAGGCTATATTTAACCTCTTTTTTTGTTAGATTTGTTTGTTTCTGCTATCACTACAAATAACATACGCTGGGGTAGATTAGGTAATGTGACTGATAAGGGTAAGTTAATTAGGACATCTGTTTGACTTTGATTTGTATTGTATCCAAATTACAACATCATTATCATATTTAGATGTAGTGAAACTATTTCTTACTACGTTTTTAGTAATATGTCAGGTAACATTTAACTTGAATAAAATCATTATAGTGGGTCCTTTTTCCATGGTGTAACGAGAAAATGCTCTAATTGTTTCAACAGAAATTCAGCGTGTGGGTTAAAAACTTTGAAAACAAGTCATTTTTAACCAAATTACACTACTCGCCCTCCTGCTCTTCAATTTTTGAAAAGAATAATCATTCAAGTCAGAATTTTAAAAGCCAGGCGACATGAAAAGTTAATCAACCAATATTCGCTTCCTTTTACAGACCAATTCCAACTATGCAATCAATGTTCAAAATCTTTTTCTTAGTATAGTAAAGACCTCTTCCTCCAAGTAATCAAATTATTTTTTAACTAATGACATAGCGGAACAAGCTGGGCACAATTCTAATTTTTAAAAAGTTACAAAAGGAGAGTTTTGCGAAAACATACTTCGAATACTGAATACTGTTATTTATTTTATTTATATGTTTTAACATTATTTACATCTTATTTGTTTATTTTACTTATTATTTTTATTCATTTACTTGTGTATTTATATTTGGTTTTAAAAAGGGTGATAATACTTATAACTGATAGATTTGGTTCGGCGGTAAAAGGTGAAACATACAAAAAACAAAACGGTCGCAATTCTGAAATTCTATTGAATGGTCGATTCATTTTTTATCAAAACGTAGCAAGCGACGCCAGTGAAACGATGCCGCTGCGCCTGTAAAACAGCTTCCAGCACTTGGGACTGTTTCGGCAGCGAAAACTCTTTTCCGGGAGGAACGTAAGTGATTGCTGCAATAATTTTTATCCTACCTTTTCGTATGCCAATGAAAAAATATTGGTATTACCATATCGAAAAAATAGCTCTTTAAAGCCTGTGCAGCCCTATAAATGAAGAATTAAATGAAATAAAATAGAACACAATTTAAATAATAATAATAATAATAATAACAAAGATTCATACATAAATTGAATTTTCATATCCTTAAAACTAAAATTGTATTTGGCTACGCATTTTTTATGCAAGGGAATTTTTTTTTTGGAAGTAATCAGTAGGGTTTCCCCCCTCCTCTTTGAACCCTTCAAATGAAATTGGAACTTAGTTATAAAAATAATTTATAACACTAATTAGGCTAATTATAATCAGTTAGACTAATAATGAAAATGATTTTGAATTGTTAACAATGTGATGAAAACAATGTATGTTTCGATTAACATAAATGCAGTAAATTTTTTAATTTATCAGAATTTAGTCACTTGAATTTTCGATTTCTTTTATTGAAAATGTCATTTCGTCCTAAAATGCCTCAAACGTTCCCAAGTTGAAAATGTTCCCAAGAATATCATTTGTTTTCTTGATCAAAATTTTCATTCAGGCTCAAGAAGGAAGGCTCAAGTAAGGAGGCTCAACTTGTAGGGGCTTTGTCCCCTACAAGTGTGGACCTGCCTTCCTCTTTTTAACTGAATGTTCAATTACAATCTGATAAAGCTCTACTCGTTTTTAAACTTATATTACACTTCTTAAACATGTGTGCATAATACTCAAACTTTAAAAAAAATCATTCAAAAACGGAGTAAAAACATCCTTACGAACCATTCTTGGAAGAATTGAGCCAACGCCCGATGTGGAGCGACAATACACGTGGGAAACAAAGCAGAGTTAAATTTAACGATCCCGATTGAAACAACAAGTCGCAGCCAAAGGCTACTGCAAACAGTGGTCAGTTTGCTATGAGCGGATATTCTTTCTTGAGGGATGGGTGATTAGGAACTCTTCCCCTCCCTCCCTCTCAATGGCCGCCGCACTGCCCATGCGTGCTAATGATCACGAAATTATTTGCCAAACGAAATGAGAGGGCTGTGTGTTGACAGTCGGCTATCGTCCGAGGATTTTCGTTTGGTCACGGTTCTCCCGTGACCAAACGAAAATCCTCGGACGGAGAAGTTCAGTCTTTCTTTATTTGCTCTTTTGATACAGAGTGGGGCGGAAGTAATGACCTGGTTTTGAGAGGGTATATAAATAAACTAATACAATTTTAGACTTGAAACTTTTATATATTTTGATCTGTATATAATCCCATTTTTTTACATTAGGTTTTGATTACCACTTCAGCAAGGGGACGGCCTTTTGCAGCAACAATACACTAATGCAGTCTGTTTTTGAAGTTTTGGAAACTTTTCTGCACCTTTCAAGTGGTTTGGCGGATATTTCCTCGGTCCTTCAGCTCTTGTAAAGTATAGGGGCGATGTTTACAAACTTTCGCTTTCAAATAACACCACAGAAAAAGGCTTCCGCTACGGACCGTAACATTGCGCGGAATACTGAAATGCACACGAAGAGCTCTCTGTGTGGAAGAGTGGAAGAATAGACTGCATCAGCGTATTGCTGCTGAAGGCCGCCATCTTGCCGAAGTGGTATTCAAAATTTAATGTAATACATGGGATTATATACAGATCAAAATATAAAAAGTTTTAAGTCTCAAATTGCACTAGTTTTTTTTTAAAAACCGGGTCATTACTTCCGCCCCACCCTGCATCATTGGTGGTTTAATACAACGCCCTATATAGCAAAGTATTCCTTTTCCTGTAAAATAAATCATGAATTTTGCATTTGTACGAAATATGAGTAATATATCTAAAGGGACGGGGGAGGTCCTGCTCTCTTTTCAATGGGAATTTTAGCAGGTTTTTAAAATTTTAAAACGGAAATATGTTAATAAAACATTTTACTATTACACTTTTCTTTTTGGGGTTTGGATTTATTTATTTTTATTAGTCTGTACATAAATTTCATGAAATTTAGCATTATGTGTTCGTTTCAATATTAGACGAGCATTTCTTTTTAATGAACTAACGAACACAAACTACATATGCTAATAAAGGTCATGAAGGGAAGGTGTTTCTCAAAAAACTCCCTGAATAACTCTGCCACTGTCATCAATATATGAATGAACCAGGTAATATCTCTATTGTGAAGATATAACACAGATCTTCCAAAATTAGTGACTGGAGTCTTGTTGTTGTAGGCTTCTGTGGTTCTGTATGGTGAAGCTACAGCACGAAGTGTGGAAAATAACAGTTGTGTAGTTGAGGGAACGCCATACTTTTTTATGTCTTCTCAAGTCTTTGTTATTTTTTGTCTTTTAGTTCCAATAATCCAAGCCGGCATGATGGCGTCGTGGTAAGGCGCGGATCTCTCTATGCCCCAGGTCTGAGGATCGAGCCTGGCAGTGTCGGTGGATTTTCAAGATGCAGAAAATCGTCTACGCTCATTTCGTCTGATCGTGCGGCATGCAAAAGATCCCTTGAGTACTTGGATGCTCTCGGCTAAATTAAACTCCTAGTGCAATTTCGCATCAACAGAATCAGGGTGCTCGCCATTTAAGGTAAAGAAACCGGACGTTGAAATTCTCATGCGGCGATGGTACCACACTCATTGTGGTGCCGCTTAAAGAGATGGTACCAATCTCTCGGGAGCGCACTACACTGTAAAAAGTTTTGGTGTGACACAACACCAAAAGTGGTGGCAACACTTCGAAACCAAAAGTGGTGTATTAAAACACCACAATTATTTTTGGTGTACTGAAACACCAAAGATTATTCTTGGTGTAATTAAACACCAAGGATAATTCTTGGTGTACTCAAACACCAAAAATTTACCTTTACACCGTTTTTGGTTTCGAAGTGTTGCCACCACTTTTGGTGTTATATAACACTGAAATTCAAAAGCATTTGTTTTTGATGTACTTATTGATAAATGTTTGTGTAAAAAATATAGGCATTTGTAAATGCATTATTTTTTAGTTCATAAAAGTTCGTAATACAATAAGACACCAATATTTTATTATAGTTGTTCAATTTTTCAAAAAAGGAGAGAATAATTCAACAAAATCACAATTTATGGTATATAAGGAAAACACAGCGCAACCAAAATGAGTTTCAATTTAGAAGCAAAGTGGTTCGTTCTCGACCAATTTTCTGAACGTACAAAAGACAAAATATAATTTAAATAAAACAAAAATAAGAAACTGAATAAAGTAGGTCAAGTGGATTTTTTCCTTTAACAGCAACTTGGTCAGCTTTTGGTTAAACATATACATTTCACTGAAGATACCCAGTTGAATGAGTATCGTGGTTTCCTTCAAGGACAAATATGATATATTTATTTAATTTCCATAAACTGGAGCTACCGTACCAGAAAAAGTGTTACCTTATAAAATAAAGTTGTTCATACATATAAAAATATATTAATTTTGATGAATATATAATATTTTTGATAACTGAGGAAACCAGGACTGCGGAGCCGGTTGCGTAAAGCATAGACTCCGACTCCAATTCAATTACGATAGTATATATTTATTAGTAATCGATACATTTTTAAGTGACTCCGACTCTTCTATCCCAAAGGGAGCACGATTCCTGCTCCGACGCCAAAGCCCTGGAGGAAACGGACATTATTTAGGGAAATAAAAGACAGGATTTCTAGTTTTTAGATCATAAAATATAAGAACTTTTATTTTTTCAGAATAAAAATTCAAACTATAAGTATGGCTTGAAAGTATGTTATAGTATAGAACTTTTTATTGGAAAACCCATATTTATCGCAGAACCAAACATATATCTAGTCTTTCCGGGAACCAGCTAGTTTTTCCGTGGGAAGTGGGGAGCAGGATATATTAATTTCTAGATTTCTATACAAGATTTTTGCAGGAACAATGTAACACATATAATATTTTATATCCTAGCGCGAAACACCGTCAATTTAAACAAAAATCTGTTTGTTATACAAAGATACTAAAAAATAAATACCACACCTATGTATTTATGCATACTATATAAAATAAAGTTAATGATTATTGTCACAAAAAAAGTATGTATAAGATATATAAATGCATATGGATGGGTGTTTTCAAACACATTTTATTACAAAATCAGTTCTTAAGAATTCGTAGCACAGAGCGTCTCTTAACTGAAATCAATAAGTAATACAATTAAAATATTTCTTAAAAAGTCTAAATAAAACTTCAGCACTGCACAGTTGCAACTCAAAGACTGCGAATTAACCATAAAAAAGTAAACAAATAAAATAAAAGCAGCTGTCTCAATCGTCTACGTGGTTTTAGGCAACTTTGTTTTAACAAAGTAAAATTAGAAAAAAACATTCCATAGACTGTTGGAGAACAACGCAGTATATGAAGAATTCCTCACGAGTATACAACTTAGATTTTATTGTATAACATTTTATTAAAAACGTGCGTTACGGCAATTGCAGTGTTCTTCTACAAGTAAAAATGACAAGAAAAACATTGTTAAAGAAATCTCTTATTCTTTGCAAATAAAAAGTGAATAAATGTATACTTTTTTTGAATGGTATTTCAACAGAAACTAATAATATTGTTTGAGTATTACATTTCGAAAATAAATGTTTATTATTCAATTTAGAATTAGGGTTTAAAGCTAATATTGTACAATTTAAAATAATTAAGGATGCAATACTGATTGAAAAACAAAACTGGCCCGTTATTCAAAGAAATTATAATGGAGATAAACTCTAAGTAGGCTTAATACAGAGATTTTCAGAATCATGGAATGCGTAATATATAAATTAAATTTAATAAAATACTTAAATACAAATGACAAACGCAAAAATAAAAGGACAATTATCTTATGTTAACCTAATTGCCTTTATTACACAACCAAAAGCAAGCGTACCTCGAATAAAGAAATTTCATTTCGGCAGCAACTTTATTAAAATTCCGTTGCAGCGACTTTAATAAAATGGCGAAGGAAACGGAATCGAATGTTTGTTTACAAATAATCTATCGTTGCCACCACATACATTTTGAAACGTACACCAACATTGGTGTTTTCAAAAGTGTAAATAATTCACGAATGGTGTAACGGTGGTCACTAGTGGTGTAAAAATTCACCAGTATTGGTGTTTTAATGCAAACTGCACCATTTAAAATGTTCATGAACGCTTGATTTGGTGTTAACTTGAAACAAAGTGTTTGTTCACACAGTTTTTAAGGTTTCTCAACGCCAAATTTGAAGCTACATTACTCTACACTTTTTACAGTGTAGGTCTGCAATTGGCAGAAGTCAAAGGCAGCCCATTAGAAATGAAAAAGAAAAAAAAAAGTTCCAATAATCTTCAAAAACTGCTCCAACTTTCTGCAAATGTTTAAAATGTACACAATTCCTCAAGTTTTCGGAGAAAGCAAAATTATAGATATTGTAGGAGCATGGGTTAATTCTCCTTGAATCTTGATCGATTATATAGGAGCCTGTTTGATGTACAGACACGTCGCCAGGCTGACGGAAATTTATCATACTTGTGGATGGAGAAGTTTCATTTAGTGTAACTAATTAACTCCTTTTAACCCCTTAAAGCACGAGTTTTTTTCTGAAAAATCAGTATAGTGTAAGTTATTGTTAAAAATTGAATTTTGTTGTGCCATTAGAATGTTAAAAATAGATTTTGTTGAAATAATTAAAATTAGATAATTAAATGGCTAATTTAAAATGGAAAATACACCAATTAATTTAAAATGTTAAAGTAACTAAAAATGGTGTGTCCATGAAAATGTTTATACATGAACATGCATTGTATATACAAGAAAAAAAAAACATAAATTTTCATGACTTACCGAATTGATTTATTTCCATAATTACAGACAACAATTGCAACTTGCTTGGCCAAGCTGGATACGTTGATAAATATGAAAATGTGAAGAATTGAACATTGTTGGTGCACCATACTAAAATCGTATTAAATTTGTATAAAAAATAAAACAAATATGTTAAAATTCTTGATTATGAAATAAACCACAATGAGCGATGAATTTCGTAAGTGGCGATGCATTATCAAAGATGGATAGAGTTCCGGATAATCTGTTTTAAATTTCTAATACAGTTCAAAAATAATAATTAAATATATTGTAAGATATTTTTAAAAATCTTCTTATGAGAATCATATTTTTAGATGGAACTGTAATTATGAAAGATGGCTACAAGATTTCCTTCATCAAAAGATAGACGAAAACTCGACCTTGAATTGTTGCACCACGTGCATTGAGTTCATCAGATTTCTGGTTCAGAAAAACATACTTGATCTTTTTCCTAATTTTCAATCTTGAGGCATCGGTCTATATTTTACTCTTAATCCGAAAATCATTGCTATTTAATTCACCTCAGCAACGCCGTAACATGTCCATATACTCATTTTCAGTTCATCGAGGCATTTTTTTGAAGACATAATCGACTAAACATATTTCTTCCTGCGTCTCTTCCAAGCAAAACTAGGAGAACATGCCATTTTCACCCCTTCACACCACACAACAAATCGGGGAGAGTCAAAAAAGATTTCAAAGTTCCACGCTATGACGTGTTAGTCACGTGCTGTCACGTAGTGCAATCAGGAAGAAGACAAATTGTCAATCGTACTGCCCTCTTGCGGGAGAAAATGTGAAGCATGTAAAACATGATTTACAGTTATTCTTTGTAATTTCTGGTTGTGAAGGGTGACTTGGGAGCGGGTGGTGGGGCAAAAGTTACATAAAAAAATATATTACACAAACAAAGTGTAAACGGATCTCACGGTATTAGAAATAAAATAACGCACGGGCATGGGCAAACTTTCCGGTAATTTTCGCCCGTGTCAGACCCGGGCAAATGCCTTCAGTGGTTAAACCATCACTGTTATAGGATAATCATGTATTGTACAAAGCACGTTTAATGGAGCAAAAGTCAAAATAAAGTGAGTTAAATAACTAGCGATCTTGTCATGATACATATAATTCATATACATACATTTCAGTTTTTTTACCATCGTTCTATGTCTTTTTCTTCCGTATCCCTAAATTGTCATGTAAAGTGTTTTGCTCATTTCTTCGAAAAGTTAATTTTACGCTTAGTTGTTTTTTTACAATTGGAAGATAACCATTGGATCTATAGACTTTATTTTGTGTTTAAATGAAAGCCAATTATATTTTCTACAACTAGATTTTTATAAATATTCTTGTAGAAAGAGAGTTTACGGTTTTGGCCGAAAACGCTATCAAAACACAAATTTTCATTTTTTTTTGGATAAAATGACCTTTTATTGAAATAACTTGGAAAGTAATAGTTATACAGTACTGTGGTTGTTGCAAATTTAATATACCTTATTATTGGTAAATAAAATTTCTATAAAAAATTGATAGTTTAGAACTTATATGGTGATCAGAGAAAAAAGTCCTAAAAATGTAGTTGTTCTCCCGTTACACAGCGAGCACAGGTTTTTCCAAACTGCAAACTTGGATTTACACTATCCTGATACAAGTAACAGATTAAAAAAGCAGAACTATACCACGCTTTCGATTTTAGCCTCTTTTTATGTACGTTTTGACTATTAGTGCATTCCTTGAAAATTTTGGGCTTCATAATATATCTCAAGCCGATGCAAATTGTATCTTGCCTAAGGATGTTGTGCATAAGAGTCACAATAAAACTTACACAGAGAATGGTTACACTGAAAAATTTTGAAATTAAAGTATTTTTTAAGTTTTATGAGTCACAGTTTGAAACAGAGCACCACAATATTAATACTCTAAAATTTATTTCTAATAATTGTAAAATACACAAATGTATAAAATTAAAATCACAAAGCTATGGCGGCTACGTGCAAAATATTCGTATACATAAAGTTATAAAAGTTCGTAAAAACGGCGAAATACGAGCTGAAGAGCTACTTTTCCTCCTGAAATGAAATTTTTAATGATGCTCAAAAATGTTCTTAAAACACGTTTTGATCTTAACAATTCGAACTGAACACTCACACACAAGAAGCAATTCATAATTATTTAAGAAGTATAAAATATGTAGCATTATGCTGTACCTCAGGACAGACTAACGTAAGGCACATTATAACTACTTTAAAAATGAGCTTAAAAACTGGAAAAATAATTTCGTTTCCTAGCAACCGAGATGTTGTAGGAATTAGGCTTCAAAACCTGATTGTTAACATTAAAAAATATGTATGCTTTATTCTTTTTTCGTTAATTTTCGTACAATTAAATAATACCTGAAAATCACCATTTTTGGAGTTACTTTAGTTTGGTCCTGAAGCACAGAATTATTTACATGACGTGTATAAATTTATAGTACATAAAAAATTTCGTTTGAGTGTCATTTAAGGATCCTGAAGAAGCAACCAGTAAGCTATTCTTTATGATGTCTACACACATATATTTAAAGGAATTAACGCTGAATCCGTTCATCTTCGAGAAAGTTTTAATGATACAAATGTTTGAATTCAATGCATTATAATTCATTTCAATTCTTTTCTTACAAGGGACCGTTCATAAATGATCTTACGTTTTTTCCCCATATATTTGACCCCCTCCCCCCTTTTTTCACAACATGTCACACTTCAACATACCCCCTCCCCCTTTGTCGCATGTCACGCTATGTTGCATAAGCATGATGTCACACGTATTTTTACTTTCTCCCCTCCCCTTGTCAGAATTTCAGGAACATCCTACCCCCTCGAGGCGTGGCATCATTTATGAATGATCGTTAAGTAGGTCTTGAGACAGAACTTTTGAAATCCCCTTTCTGTTCGTAAAAAATGTAATGCGAAGTTTTTATTTGGTTTTTGACTTATTAATTGCCTTAAAATAAGTCTCAGTAGCACACATTCCTCTGAAAAATTATGCGAAAAAGAAACTGTAGCGTATTTGTTGCCTGATCAGTTAATAAACTATCTTTTTTACGAGGAACTTTCAGTAATGAAACGATAAAAGACTACTAAACGATGCAATTTATAAAATACAGTGTGGCCTAACATAACTAACTGTTTGGAGGCAGCTAAAACTAATTAACGGAATGAAACTACATTTCGTATATAGGTATATAGTATATTCGTGTGTAGTGTAAAGCTTGAGGTCAATATTTCTGTTAAAAAAAAAAAGCACCAATGACCGCCAAGAGAAGATTTTGCAAAGTTCCATGTACTGACGTAATAGAAGCGTCACTCATTCCCTTTTAAAATGGGAGGAGTAAGCATTCAGTCAGCAAGTCTAGAATAGACTGTTAATATGTGATTAACCCCTAACCTCTCGCTCCCGTGAAAATGACAGGCCGAGGTTTCGCCTTCTTTTTCTCGCTCTCATGATAGTTCCGGGCTGGGGTGTTCAAAATTTGAAAATAAAAACAAATCAAAAATTAAAAATGAATATATATATTGTTCTTACACATATTTTTCATAATTTTCAGAGATAAAAATTAGGCCCTTTTATGACTGTTTTCTTGAAAATTACCCGACCGTTAAGGGGTTAAAAAGCCATCTACCTTAACTGAGCGTGCTTGACTCGTACAGGAAAGTTATTTTATGGCTACCCTGTGCATGGTTTATTTGCTTCGAAGGCAGACGTTATTAGTACTCATGAGATTAAAAAGATTTGAAAGTTAGTACTAGAATCAATGAGTTAATCATTAGTTGCAGATACATTAACGTAACTTAGGGATTTGGCAGCCTAATGTCATTCCTCTTAGAGCTTAAAGCTCAAAAACTAAAATAAAATTAGAAGAGAAACAATGATTTCTGTGCGTAAAAATCTCTACATTTCTCACTCTACCTTTATTATTAATCACTAAAGCTTAGATATATTGCATTTGTCTGCTGTATTCGTTTATTGGTAGCAGTAATTTCAATTGAATTTACGCAAATTACTTTTCAGTGCTAGCAAGATTGACATTTGTAATTCAATCTGATCATAACCCGAAGTGATTAATATCCTTACTCCTTAATTATCCAATATTTGTTTTTAAATTACTGTCACAAAGCGTGCAATTTCTCATTTAGTCTAAAACCACGACATACTATTCTGAATAATCAATCTTACGTGTCAGTAAATGATTTCTATCAATGACGTCAGACTCTTTCGAAGCATACAATAGAGTTTCATTGACAAAAAGGACAATCGTATTATCAAGAGAGCTACATAGAAAGGATTTGTCAATAGTCAGGAAAATTGAGGAACGTCGTAAAAAGAATATGAAAGAAATATAGCAGAAAACGGGTACATTTCAAATGCTGCAAATGAAAGGTGCTTTACAAGCTGAAATTAAGGTAAATGCTAATGTTTCTTAAGGATTTGCCGACAGGATTACCAGAATTTTAATTCATGCACTTTTTCCATTTCTTTGGATGTATAAAATATTTCATCTGTTGAAATTCATCACTAATCGATCTTCCACGTCATGTGCGCTCCTGCGCACAAATTTTAATCACTCACTGACGTCAGTGCTATAATATGAGAAGTTTAAGTAATATAGAATAGAAGAATAACATGGAATACTCAAGTTATTTGCTTGTTTGGCTCTGCTATTCTATGATTTCTACTAGAAACACATCAGAGTTAACCTCCAGAACCCTGCAAGCAGCCTCGTATGGATCATGGCACATGGTGCTTTACTGCTGAATGAGTTTTATTTCTTTCAGCTAAAACGTTATATAAATGCTATTCCATATAAACCGAACTTTTTATACAGGATCATAACAGAAGATTTTAATTCTTGTATTAAACCACTATTCTTACTTACCACTATTCGACGCGCGCACGCGCCGCGGATTTGGTTTATATTCATGTTACAATACCTCCTATAATGTTATTATTAGCCCTTTAACCATGTTTGTTTTATTTAATTTGCTCCAGAAAAATTTAATATCTTTACGATGTTCCTCAAATTTCATGACTTTCTTATAAATGGAGTTTTCTGTAGTTTTGCTGATAATCAATTGTCTAGTTTGAAATACGTAGTACAAGGAAATTTGCAAGGTGTTGTCATACTAATAATGGTTTCACATCGAATGCGATATTCTGCCCAATTCTTGTACGCATCCGGTTAACTTCGGTATCGTTTCCAAGCTGGTCACGTGACGAGTTTGATATCTGATTGGAGAATTGAATGCGACTTTGTCAAATGACAATTTCTCATATGTTTAAGAATTGATTCACTGTAATTCTTGATAAAAAATGAGAGCACTAACAAAGCATATTTCATTTGGAATCACAAAATGTTTTCAAATAATAAGTTACATTTTACTTCCAATACAATAAACTGCATTAGAATACACTGCAATAATTACTTACAATTACAATTTTTCAGCGGATGTTTATTTCTGTACAGTAATTCTGATATCCTAAAAATAATGAAAAAATAAACATCCACTAAGAAATAAGCAATTTAATTTTAAATACTTAAAAAATCATTAATGTAAGTTCAAATATTAACTGGGAAAAACATTTTCATGTAAAAATTTTTTTTCCTACGCATGTATAAGCAATTTTTGTATAATATATGACGCATCATGGAGAAAAGTAATTACTTTAAATTTTCAAACAAACACCAGTTATAAACATGGCTTAATTGCTAAAAAGAAAAAAAAAAAGATTTGTCGCTATATTTAATTAATCTTCCTAAACACGGGAACGATTTCATGTTTTAAAGGAATTATTTAATTTTGTAAAAAAGAAGTTGTAATAGTAACATTTCTAAGGTATTTAACATAAAACTCGCACCTTTTTTATTGTGTTGTTATACATCACTGTAATAAGTGTGTCACCATATTTTATCCTCGGTAATAAGTTCACACGAAGTCCCAGTTCTCCTCTAGAAAGGTAAAATCAGAATTGAATAATAAAAAAAAAAGTTTGCATTTAAGCAAGCACAAAGAGAAAATTCGTATAAATATAGATAGCCACAAAATCATTGTAAGAAAAAGTCATAAAATCAAATAAATATGTGTTCATATACATAATATATTTATAGTAACGCAGAAAATATTCCATTCAGAAGAAAAGTTTGTTCACAGACCGCTCATTCGAAACACAAATCTAATTAATGACATGCAGAAAGTAGTTCTGCTGCCCCCTCAAATTAACCGGAAAACAGACATATAGAGTGCAGTGTCGTCAATTTTATACATTCTGATAGTCTCTTAGTAGAACATTAACTTGCGCAGAAAAGTACTTATGTTAAAAGTTTAAATTATATATTTTTGTTCTAAATAGAGCTCTCTAGAATGGTTTTTCTAATATTTCGAAAATATTTTCACTGTAAGGGGGCTTTCACACCAAAAGCAAAGAAGACATTTTGTCTCCGTCGTAAAAAACGGTTGCTATGGTTATCTAACTAACAGCGATGACGTATGCCTTCGATAAATAAATGAACCAATCCCTGCTGGCTGATGGAAAGTCCCTCGTAATGGCGCAATGAAAAATGCTAATCAGTCAACGCGAGGGTGTGGTAATGAAAAAAGGAAGAACCAATGACATGCTCTGAAAATTGCCTTTGTCGTATGTTTCTGTTGCGTTTGGTATGAAAGCACCTTAAGTAAAACAAATTTAAATGAACAAAAATGCTCTTCATGATATTTCTTTGATTTCCTTTGGATTGTTAACCCATCCTCGTGTTGACTGATTGGTACTTTTACTGACGCAGTAGAAACCGCCAATCCGTCAATACGAAGGCAGAGTTACCGAGTTATTAAGAGCCAATTCGGTTAACCAGTGGTTTCTCCAATCCGTGGTCTCGCCCATACCTGTCACCGTAAATGGAAGGGAAGGGCGTAGGGGATTAACCCTCTAATTCCCAACTCCGCATCAAGGCGGACGACGATAACAAAATTTGGGCATTAGAGGGTTAATATTTTCGTTTATTATAGGTACAAATAAGACACGATTTTTTCCTTCTGATCTATACCCGTCACTGTATTTCTGCCACCAGTCAACGAACATCATCTGCACAATAGAACGTGTAAAGTTTTGTAAAAGGATATTTAATAAAGGTGATACATTAAAATAAATTTAATAAATGGGACACGGCTCTTGCACGACATCCAGTTAGTAACAGATCTCCAACTTTAAACCTACGGATTCCAGTTCGTTCCCTTTTGCATGGAAGTTTCATATTCTAACGACTTAATCATTCAGAGATTATTAGACTTGACAGCCACAATTAAAGCAAAATGGTTTTGAAATGTCAAAAAAAAAAAAAAAAAAAAACGGGGAGGGGGTATTCATGAATTAATTAAACAAATTTTAACTATGTATATTTCATAACAGATGGGGTTCATGTTTTTTTTATTATGCTGAAAATTAATTAAAACATTTTCATTGTTATTTTACTCAAGTAAGGCAGAAAGAACTCAATCAACATAATATATTAGAAGGACTTTTTTAACATACTAGCGGTACCCGCACGGCCATGCCCGTGTTAAAAACTGAAAAGATCAGTCGGTACTCCATAAAAATACAGTGGTAACTTTTTTATGTGTATATTATGTTATTTCATTAAAATGTATAGCCTTTCACAAAATTAAAAATTAGCCGCCCACGGCAATCAACCTGTGATCCTTCACATTTAAGCCACTTTTTTTTTGCTATGCACACACATTGAAAAAGAAAGAAATGAAAAAGATACTATTAAAAAAACACAAATTTTGTTTGTTTAAATACCCACACAAAAAGGACGATTATAAGCCATTAGAATAGTTTAAATTCATGAATTTTTAGTATAATTAATTGACAGAAAAACAGGATGACAACATTTTGTAGCTTGCAGAAACTAACAGCAGCATGCGAAACTTTGAAAGAGGAAAAAACTTCCATTCAAGCTCAAATAGGTAAATAACATATGTTAATTCACTTTAGAAGAAAATAAATGAAATAGGATTGAATAATTTTTTGAATAACAAAAATCGCTATAAAGGATTTCATTTCTTAATAACCCCTGCCGAGTATAGAGAGCGGTCCCGTAAAATTACCTATCAAAATATGGAAATCAAATTAAAGCTAAAAAAAAAGAATCAAAAGCCAAATAAAAAAGGGAAAAGATAAATTAAAAATCGGTTGCCCCTCAAGATCATAAAAACATCTCGGGAATAGAATTCTATTAAGCAAATACGCATGTAGACAAATTGGCAACGTTCCAAATAAAATAAAGCTAAAGCGCTCGATTAATCGTCTGGGGAAAATAAAATTTAATTACAGTCAAAAATTAATTTCGAACTACAGCGAAAAACGCTTATCTTTTCTTTTGTAGTTGTTTAGAGGATTCGAAAAACAACTCTTTCTGGATCAGTCTTTTGCAGGCTGTCCAACGGTACTAATTTCGAAACGATGCGGGAATTTCTATAGAAAAGAGACATTTAATTCAATTTTCGGTTTTAAAATGAAATAAAAAAAGAACAAATTCAAAATTTAGAAAAACGTTTTTGAGATGCCCCCCCCCCCCTGCTCCGAACTAATTCCGTGCCAAATTTCATGTAAATCGGCCGAACGATTTTGGTCCTACGCGAGACACAGACACACACCCAGACATACATACTCTTCCTGCTTTAATATTAGTAGAGATAGTACAAAAGATAGATTTTCCACTTACTTTGCTGGAATGATTCCATGTATAGGAGAAACGCATAAAAATGAGGTGTCCCATTTCAATCGGAACCTATTGAATTCAATAGTAAACAAAGCAGAAAAAGATATTTAAAAAATTATGAAGTAATTGAAGATAATTTTCACCAAAAAAATAACTAATCACTTTAAGCTAAAAAATTTAGTTTAAAACGCGAAATATATGCAGTAAACAGGGAGTGAACAGGAGGGCTATGAAGTCGTTTGGAAAAGGATGACTCGGACTCCCTTAAGCGGTTATCACACGAGAGGAATTACAGGCAAACGCAACCGTAATAGGAATCGTCAACTCTGTCGGAAACTGGTTTTTCTACCAATTTCCCCCATAGTTTCCTCAAAATGCTCGTGTGCTATATCAACTCACGGTTGCTCGAATTAGAAGCAATTCGTTATCTGTGCAAGAAAAAAATTGCCTCTAGAACGTTTAATTTAAGGCAAATCAAGAGAGGACCAATTATGGAGCTGGGATTTCATGACGTCAAATCAACTTTCCAGTAAAAATGGCGGTAAAGGATTAGAAGAGTGGCGATCGAATTATAAATGTTAAAACGAGAGTGAGATTTCGAAATTAGATTTTTTTTGGTTTAAATTTGCGAAATCATGCCGAAAAAACATTTGTAGGATGTAAAGTCGCTACTTTACTAGTGCAGGACATTGCAAAGACTGCATTATGATGAAATCGCTACCAAAATGCAAGTGCGTTTCAGGTCATAAATTTAGAGACAGTATGACTACCGTTTTTTTTCCTTTTTTGTTTTTTCTTTATTTATATATCATGGACAACCGTTCAATAGAGTCTTCAGTAATAATAGTCTAGGCATCATATGTTATTTTCCATTTTTGATGATTTTTTAACTAATTCCTCTTATTTTATTTTAATTAAATTTAAACTGCAGTCCTACTTTATGATTCGTTAGAATTCGAAGTTTCATATTCAGTAAGTTGTGCACACATCCCAAAAATTTCCGCCCGTGGTGCTCCTGCTTATGTACCACAACAGTTTTATACAACTTTAAATGAGCAGTTAGAGTCACAATAAGAAAAAAAAACTAATAATTAGATTGATATTAGAGGAGACACAGAATATCAAATAATAATATTTTACCAAATTATATTCCATAATCAATAGGGTCACTACGGGGTACGGTGGAGGGGCCGCGCCACCCCGGGCGACACCCAAAGTGAGATATAGAGTTTTAGAAAAATACATGAACTTGAACTATACAATTTTAAGGGGTGCTATTTTAAGGTATCATAACTGAAAATAAATGTAGTTTAGTGAAAGTTATCCCAAATAAATAAAATGAAATTCGTAAAGTGTTTTTTTATGCACCTCTGAAAATAATATGAACTACAAGTTTATACAACACAACAACGTTTCTTTCTTTTTCTTTCTTTTTTGTGGCGGACACCAAAAATTATCGCCCCCCGGGTGACACTTATGCTAGGAACGCCATTGCTTTAATACAATTCCATCAAAATTAAAGTTCTTGTGATGAATAAACTCATAGCATATAATTTGATACTAAAACTCGCAAAATATGTATAACGTTTTAACAAAACTTTTTCAGATTTCATGTGAATGTATTGCGTTATAATATAACAACAATTTGTGATCACAACTTTCTGAAATATTTAAGCAGGCAGAACTTATATTTTTGGAACGGGAGGGTGATTTTTAATTTTTGAAACTTCGTATTTCACCGAATCGCGAAGATCAAACTTAATTATACATGATCCTATTGATAATAAGTGATCATTATACACATAAAATAAAATTTGATGCCTTGCAATAGCAACTGCTATTAACAACTATATAGTTGTCAGTCAAAAATGAAAAACTATTGTTATACCAAATGGCCAAATTTACCATGGTCTGTCAGAATTTGCGGAATAAGAACAATTTTTGGGAGGTCACAGTAACTTTCCGTAACCTTGCATGGGGGTGCCCCTGAATGCGGAAACCTACTTGTTTGAACGAAATATCAAGTATAGAAACTGTAAACAAATGCCCAACACGAGGATACAGATTAGAAAATGGTAGCCCGTTATGAGCAACCGTCCGAGAAATCGGATGCAAACCTGTAGGAAACTCCGGATCGAAAATTTCCTCCCGAGGTTGCCGATAGTACGAGGTGGAAGTAACGTTTGCTTTAAAATTCGTGTCGTGTGATAACCGCTTTACAAATATATATATATATGGGTGATTATCACGAAAGATATAAAAAATATATATTAATAAATTTTAAAATGCCCTATATCACCAACAATGTTTGACAAAATTGCTAGCTTCAAAACCCACTACATATTCTTCTCTGTTTAATTTTCTGTATTTGAAACGATGAAAGCACTTCTAAAATATAAGGTAAAACCTGGCGAGATGGCGTACTGGAATTTTTGGAGGGAAGGGGAGGTACGAGGGAGCCACAATTTCAGGTAGTTGTACAGCTACAACAGCACAGTGTCTACTTGATTTCAAAAGTTTTCTTTTTTTTTTCTTCTGAAAATGTAAGATACAACGTCACTTCTATTGCTGACTTTCCAATTGTAAGGGCTTGAGTTTTTATCACTGTTCTTCTGCTTTTCATTGTGATGAGATTACTGCAAGATACTTTTTAAGCAAACGTTTTTTCAGCTATTTTGACAATTTACTTGCAGTTTACTATTAATTTACTATTAACGTTTTCATTCTTTATTATGTTTTCCAATTGTGCGCCAAGTGTACCGGCTTTACCTTACGCATAAAGCATGATTTCTAAAATATTTTTAGATGATAAGGTTTCGTGTTAATAAATGGTATTAGTATATCACTCGAGAGCGTTGCATTTTTTTAGCCACCTATTTTTATTTCTCTATAACCTACGTGGAAAAGGATAGTGCTCAATACTTCACGTTAAACCCTTAAAATATGATTGGAATGCCCTCTGGTTATTAGACAGAAAAATTAGGAGAAAAAAAAACTGGGGTCGGAGTAAACACGTTAATAAGTGACTCCAACTCCGACTACACAGCACTGGTTATCAGATTCAAATCAGAGAAACAATAGGCAAAACCAGAGACTAGTTTCTAGTTATTTAGAAACTAAAAAAAGTTTGGAAATAATACGTAAAATCCTTACCGGATATCTCTATTTTTATTGCTGACTAAAGCTATTCTGGCTTTTTGTACTTTGGTAGTTAAAACTAATTCAGAGGGGAAAATTTCGAAATCTTCTGGAAAGATACTCGACTCTTTCTCCTTTGCATCTTTTTTAGAGGAATCAGACCGAAGTTTGACTTCACTTTCCCTATAAAATGGAGCATTTGAAATGAAACTATTTACGGGTACAAATGGTTATTTTTGAATCACCGGAACAATTGAGTAGTTATAAGAAATGAAATTTATAAATGTTCCGTAAATTTTAGAGTAAAAATAACATAGTAGTGAGTTACTTGTAATTTTAGGTTGAAAGAACAAGAAAAGAAACATAATTCTAACATTTCAACTGAAAGAAGAGATCTTCTCAGATATACTGAAGCGCTTATCAATGAAATATCAAAAACAAAGTCTTCATTTTCTCTTTAAATAAGCTAGAAACTTTGTTTTTGAAGTTGGTATTTTAAAAGACGCATTTTAACCCTCTAATGCCCAAGTTTTTTATCGTCGCCCGCCGCATATTAACCGATCTCACCCAGTAGTAGGCTTAAACCCCGCCTCCTACTGACTTTTTCAATGACATCATGGTCCCTAGATGGTTAAAACTCAAGAGGAAGAGAAGTAGCGTCATGGGCAACCCCACTACAAGGTAGGATCGGTCAATATGCTCGTCCGCCTTGAGGCGGAGTTGGGAATTAGAGGGTTAAGCAAATTCTTAATGATTTGCATGAGAGGACGTCTTCATTCAGCTTCCCCCCCCCTCTTTCTGAATGTTTCTTTTTTTAAAAGCAAACATTCAATTTTTTCTTAAATTTATATTATTTGCTTACATACTAAATGTATTAACTATTATTAAATAAAATAATAATAATTTAAGTATAATGGAACCAGTTTTGGATCAATGTTTTACTAAATGCTTCACAAGTGGGCATAGGGGCTCAGAGCTGAATAAAGGAATAAAAAAGGCTTTGTAAATGTAGGAAGCTATTTATTCAACATAACATGTCAAGGTTTAATATCTTTCGCCAACAAGAGCTTAAAATGAAAATTCAAGATAAACTTTTATCAAACAATTTCCTGTTTAAAAAAATATCAAAATTTCATGCGACTAGAATCTATAAGTAAAACATTTCATGTATATCTTTCCATTTTTATAGCATTTTTTTTTTTTTGAAATGCGTTATTATTACTATATACACATCTAGTCTTCCTTTTTAGGCCTGTTTGATAAATCTGGGTGACCCACTACTGGCACATCAAAAGACTGCAATGGCCAATTCTGAAGTTTACTGCTGAGTGGAAAATTAGCAGCATGTAAAATTTTTATTCTTATATCTTTGTTATACACTTCCCACTTTGATCCTCCCCCCCCCGGCCCCATTTTTACTTACGTTTATGGTGCATACTTTATACATAGTTAGTCCAATCATAAATGCTTATTACATGAATAGGCATTCGGGATTTTTAAGGACAAAATGTGGTTTAAATTAACCCTTCGCACTGCATAGCGTACGTTACAGTTCATTTTCACTTTCCGGAAATTTATTTTGCTCATAACTAATATTTCCTGCCATTTTACGGCAAGGAATATGGTGATAAAAGCACGATGGAAAGAAATGGAACAAGCTCGCTCACCAGACTGATTACACTTTAACTTATGACGAAACATCTTCCATTCCACACCAAGTAACAAGATACAATGTTGCCTCTAGATCAGTGGATCCCAACCTTTTTTTCGTGGCGAACCCCTTCTAAAATCCGAAAGAAAATCGCAAATCCTCTTTTGTAGTCGTTAATGACGGGTAACAAAACTATAAAATTTACGAGGACATTTATTTTCCATGTCGCACAATAGTTAAATGATGTCAAAAGTATATGACAAAGTTTCTAAAAATATATCGTTTTATAAATTCCTATTAGCATTTATAAATGCCAATAAAAATATATATAATATATACCTTTTACTATACTTATCTACGATATATACCGGGTGGTTATAATTAATCTTCCCCTATTCAGGGCGTCCTACAGCTAAAACCGTTCAACGGATTTATACCAAAATTTGGTATATAGACTATATTGCCGTGGGCAGGTAAACGGCAGTATCTACAAATTTTTCGATTTTCGTTTTTTTGCATTTTCATAATCTATATTACTTCAAGTTTATTGTACAAACATGTTTATTTGGTTTACACTGCAAATAAACCACTTTTTTGGCAGTGACAATCAGCAGTAACTGCTTTTAACGCTACATTTATGCAGGTAATCGGCAGTATGTACAATACTGCTCTTTACCTTCCCACAAGAGATGCCTTGGCGATCGAAAATTGCAGAATCACAGGCGAAACTCGCGCATAGCCAGAAAAACCCGTATTGCTACTTTCTTTGTTAGTTTAGAGAAGGCTATTGTCTACTCATTCCAAGAATTCTTGCTCTTTCAAAGTGATTTAGTGTTCTGTCGCAAAGTGTGAAAAATTAACGAGTTACTTTATTGTGACTAATTTTTGCTTCCTAAAATGGATGTAAGCGCTAAATGGTCGAAAAATTTCCCTTGTTTCCCATTCAATGTCAGAAGACTCTGAGCAAAAACTCCCGTCGACTTCAACCTGTAGCCAAAATCCCATGCGGGCAGATGAAGAGTCGCTTCTTAATGCAAAAAATTGTGAGTAGCTTTTAAAAAAGAAGCTGTGCCGAAATCAGGCTGAACGTATTGCGAGAGACGCAGAGAAGCTACAGCTGCGAGCTCCTTGCAATGCGAATACTTGCCAGTTGAACTGCTGCAAAACAATTTCCCTTGAAGAAAGAAGAAAAATTAATGAGGACTTCAAAAATATGTCCAACCACGAGAAAAAATGCTGGGTCTCACAGATAATTCAAAAAGAAGCAATAAAAAGGACCACTAAAGACCACTGAAACGCTCCGACGTGAAAATTCTATTAGGTATTCGTTCCAAATATCTACCGGAACCTACTGTGTTTGCAAAGTTTTCTTTCTAAGCATGCTCGGATTAAACCCGAAAAATGATAAATTGACTACGACGGCAATTAGGACATCTGAATTTTACTCGGCCCTCGCAACGCAGCCGCCAAACTCCCCCGAGCAAAATTGAGAGAGAGCCTGCCTATACGGAGCCACATTTTGTCTTTCAATAAATGCACAAGCCATTATAGGAGGGAACACGCTCCGAAACGACTTTACCTTCCGAGTGAACTTACAGTGAATATGCACAAGGATTATAAGGAAAAACATCCGGAAAATCCCTGCAGATACAAGATTTACCTAAAGGAGGTAAACTAAAATGAACATTAGTTTTGCTAAACTCGAGGAGGAACAATGATCTACATGTTTAGAATTTGAACGTCAAAACCATAGTAACCATGCCATCACTCCCAACCCGACAGATTCCGACTGCAGTGTATGTATGTCAAGGGGTACTCACCTGCGAAAAGCCAAAGATGCTCGGGATCGTTACAAGGTTGATGCTGAAAACTCTTTACAAAATTCTCACCCATATCACGTCATTCGCAGCGTCGACTTGCAGAAGGTCATAATGTTACCCCGAATAACTCTTCACAAATCAGTCTGCTTCACGAAAAGGATTGTAGTTTTTCATGAGACTTTCGCTGCAGTTGCAGATTAAAGGAAGAATCAAAATGTATCCAACACAAGAACAACATCTCAGTGATCTGGCATGAAGCTGAGGCTGGGCGAAGCGCCGAAGAAATTGCCTCCTCCTACGCCAAGGCCGTATAACTAGAGAGAGTCAGCAAAACGGTCTTCTATTGGCTGGACAATTGTACGGCGCAAAATAAAAATTGGTGCCTATTTACCGCCATGACTGCCATGGTAAACAGCAAGAAGATAAGCGCAGAGACAATTTCCTTCTGATATTTTGAACCCGGGCGCACTTTCATGAGCGCTAATTCCGTTCACCATAGCATGGGAACAGGAGATGAGGAGACGAGGAGGTAATGCTTTTGATTTCCATGACTTTGAAGAAGTTGTGGCTTCCTCCAACAGCAGGAAAATGACTTATCAACAAGAATGTACTGGACTTTCGGGACCTCCCTGCAGGACAATTCCAATGGAAACTGAAGTCCAAGGACAGACCGTACTTAGACGACATAATAAATCGTCAAACTTGAGTTCCGCCGGGGTTCTCGGAACTCTTCCACAAAGAGGTTCATAAACAGCGTCGGTTCAAAGAATTTGACCTAAAAACACGACATTATTCAGAAATTGGGCCCTTTAATGCCAGAGAATCGAACAGCCTTTTGGGAGACACTTCCAGTCAATGATAAATCAGAAGATTTAGCAAATGAGTAAAAAAATCTTTTCATGAAGTTTTTTTTATTTTTCAGTGATTAATTGAATTTAAAAATTCTGGATTCTGAAAAGGCTTTTGTTATAACTATGCCCATTTACTTAGGCAAATATTTCTGGTACTATAGACTTGTTATGCAACCATTGCAATTTTAATTGCAATGCTCTATATCAAGCTGATGTGTCTTTTTGGCACTGCACATATAATTTACTTACATTTTTTTAAATTGCTACTTATTATTTTATATTATTATTTATTTATGTTAAATATATGAAATAGATGTACGAAAATTGTTTTTTATATAATAAAATATATTATGGTTTGTAATTGTATGTTTTATATCTTTTTTTATTTATATTAAATTTCTATCCAATGGTTACATGGTATTTATTTAAATGTCATGAATAAAATAAAAATACATACACTCTTCGTAATAATATTTTTCGCAATAACCTATCTGTTTTGCATCATATGCGCTTCGTAATGCTTAACTACTGCGCATTTAATAAAGAAATGTGCAGTTACTGCCAATTGCCAGCAAGCTGTATATGACAATTTCTACTGAGAACGGAAGGTAAACGGCAGTAACTGCTTTTACAATCTACAGGCATGCAAAATCAAAATAAAACCTACGGCGAAAAAAATCTCAATGTCAACACACAAAATCACTTTACTTCAAATTTCAGTGTTTTATTGTTATTTGTGGGAATTCGAAAACGCGTTTCTTCAAATATCTCGAAAATTCATTTTGTGTAGATACTGCAGTTGACCTTCCCAAGGCAGTATACAAGAGATGCGCTCAAGGATTCATGAAGAAAAAAAAGTTCTAAAAATTGCCACTAGGGGCGTTGTTTAGCCTTATGACATGGACCAATAAGGAATAAAAATAATAATAATATCAACATTTATTGTACACTTTTCCGTTCATGTCTATCACCTTGCCATTTAAAATGAAAGTAAAAAAAGCTGTAACAGTTCATCTGTGTGGCAAAAATAAAAAAAAAACAAGTTTAGGTTATCATGAAATGAATTTTTCTCCTTTCATAAATATTAATATGATTATTTTTATTCCTTATTGGTCATTTCCTACGTGAAAACCATATTCTGAGGCTAGACAGCACCCCTTAGTAGCAATATTTTAGAACTTTTTTGTTTCTTCATGATTCCTTGAGCGCATCTCGTGTATAGTCCACATACCAATTTTGGTGTCAATCCGTTGAACGGTTTTAGCTGTAGGATGCCCTGAATGGGGGAGTTTAATTATAACCACCCTGTATATATACATATCAGGGCTCGAAAAATCTTTAGTATTTTACATGCTCTGCCGGGCATGCTTGTCTAAAAAAAATTACATGTCCTGCCGGGCATGTAAGGGTAGAAGATTCAAGACCGATCGAACTTTTTACATGCCCGGGGCATGTCGGGCAATATAATTTTCGAGCCCTGACACACACACACTATATATATATATATATATATGTATATACATATTATATATATATATATACCATTTATAATATTTTACCTTTTTATTATGGACGAGGCTGATTTCGTAAAAGGAAAGTCACAGGAAGAGTCCAATAATATCTAATGAAAAGTAAATAAAGAGCGAAAACTTAAAACATTCAGTATTAATATATCAATTGTATTTAGTTCTGGTCAGATGTTTGAGAAAAAATACATGAAACACCAGAAAATATTTCTTTAAAGTTAGCGAAGCTGAATTTTGAGCGGAAACATTTATGGGCAAAATATCAAGACATATCTTAAAGAAAAAGAACGTGAAATTCATTGAAATTTTGGTTTAAAAAATAGCATTAAGTATAAAATGATAAACACTTCTAACTAAAAAGTGATTTCAATAATTTGATGTTCATGGAGCAATTAAATCGAATTCAAAACAACTTTTATGTTTTCAAGTTAAATAGCGTATTTTATGTACATGCACTCGGCTCGAGTCATAAAGACACCGTATGGACTTCCCTATTTGGAGCGCTAGATCAAAAGACCAATACATCAAATATTCACAACTTTCACTCACAACTTTCTGTGTTGAGCACTCACTCACAACTTTCTGTGCTGAGCACTTTTCTTTCCTACACTGATGAAGAGGCTTCATTCTAGCTTCGAAATAGCTATTTGCTTTATTGTTTTTCAATTTGTGCTTTATTTAAGTTGTTTATCCCGTGTACTAATATTTTAGCACAACGCATTTTTGATATTTTTTCTTAAAATGCTCGTTGTAACGTTGAGTCGTTATAATCGCGAGTTTAAATAGACGTTATGATCACAAGTTGATTGTAACATTTTATTAAATCATGCTATAAAAATCGGTAAAGCAAAACTTTCCCAGAGAAAATTCTCTAAATTTGTTTCTAAATTAAATAATACATATGATTTAAAAGATACCATAATTAACATCATTACCGCTGAAAGTTTTCATCAGTTAACAATAAAAATTTATATGTTTAGGAGATTAAAAATAAAGGGGAAAACAAATAAGGATATCTTTTCTTTTCTTTTTAAAAATTTCATGGAATAACTTTCTTAAATAAAGCAAAATAAATATCAAAAACAGGAAATAAATAAAAAACTGGAAAGTGTCCGTGTACCTCCAAATCTTACATCCAATTTTCCTTTCATTTATTTATCTATTTATGAATATTGTTAACACTTTTATTGCGGGCATAATTTAACAATGTGAATACAATAACGAAAATGGGTATCGTGAGTACTTTGGATACAGGGTCCGAAAAATCCCAGGCGCCAGGTCGCTCGGGCGAATAAAAAAATGCCTTGGCGACTAGTTTTTCAGGTGTTGACAAATGGAAATATTATAGCTGGCTCCTAAAAATTTTCCCTGGCTCCTAAGATTTTCGCATTTTTGTCGAACTCTGAGTCAGGGAGAAACTTAACACTTTGACCGGCCGCTCAGTACTTTCGTATGTAATTGTCAGGAGTCGCTATTATTTATTTTTTTCAACAAATTGTGAAAAAATATTTAAATTTCACAATTAGAAACTATAACAGTACTAATGCATTATTACCTTAGTATAAAAACTTAGCATTTTTTTAGAATTAAATGGCGTTTTTTTACATCAACGGCTGCGGGCGCCCGTTTTCCAATTGGCGTATTTTTTCGTCACCGGCTCCGGGCTATCGTTTTCTAATTGACGGATTTTTACGTCAGCGGCCGTCAAAGCGTTAAATGTTGGCAGATATGGTTAAAAAAATGTCATAATAAAATTGTGCTATTTGTCATTGCTGTGCATTTTCTCTACGTATTAGAATATGAAATAAACAAACTTATGAATCAACCTAGTTGCAATTACCCAATTTAACCTTCATTTATATTTTAGTTCACTGAAATAAAATACCACTAAGTTCAAAACACGTGGCGTTCAAAAATGCTAAGGTTGGAAAAGCATTTCAAATTTCGTTCATACATTTTTTCACAGCAGCATTTATGAAGCACATATTTATGAAACAAAGCTCGATGGAACTCTCGAACTAGTTTATCAATATATCCAAAAAAAAAAAAGAAACAAATTTACCGTTGATTCATGGCATTACGCAATTGCATGAAAAAATTCAAATAAAATATTAAACTGTGTAACGATTAGAGTCTTCAACTTTTCTAGGAAGACTATAAAGCTACCCTGCTTAAAAAGCTAATATGTGGTATGCTTTCAAACCCCACCTAAAGGGCTAAAGCGCGCGAAGAAGTTAAGCAACATTCTCGAATAATACTAGAATAAGGTTTACTCTCCTGCTGACGAACATAGCAAATGCATATTTTCACTCTCAGAAACGCATGCTCAAATCTCACGAAACTTTCGTTGCATTTGACGGCATGGCTTCGTGAAAAATGCTCCAAGTAAACCTTCCGTCAAATTGATGAAATTTGAGCAGTAACTTTTTAAAGTCAAGTGATCGCGCGAGGTAAGACTCGTTGTAAATGACGAAATTTCCTTGACAATTGAAGAATCGTCGAATATGAGAGTTCTATTTCTGAAAGTGCGGCAATTGAATATTTCAGACAACCATTCAGTCGTTCCCATTTCATTCACAATAATTAAAAAGTACAGAAGAACTTTAAAGTTAATAAAACAGAACTGAAAAACAACTATGATTAACTTGAATTGAATATTAAATACTGTGCGTGTAAATTTTTAAATAACCTGAAAATAACCTCAAGTTTATTTTCTTCTTTTAAACGATCTTCAGATTTCTTCAACATTCTTTGAAAATCCTCTGAAAAAAAGACAATTATGTACATCCAAAACAATATTAAAAAGCTTTTTTATTTACTGACCTTTAATAATTAAAACTAAACGTTCACTTACACATTTATCAACCTCATTGTATTCATTAGATAATATTTTTTTAAAAACTGTTCAATTAGTAAAAACTAGTATTTTTTATAAACAAATGTATTGCCATGAATTTGCCTTCTTCACCATTTGGACAGTATAACTTCACCATCTGTAGCATTAACTTCTAAGAAAAAAATACGCATCAAATCAACTAGTATTAGGCACCTTGGCATTTTAGAAACTGATAACTTTTCGTTTAACCATAGTACCGTTTAAGTTAATATATTTTTTTTAAAATAGAAATTTCAGAGTTTTCTTTTTTTTTTTCTTTTCCTTTTTTTAGTTTTTAACTCTACTCTCCCGTAAAAGTAAAAAAAAAAAAATAATGAAATAAAATGAGAGAGAAGAAAGAAAGCTTCAAAGAAGGCTTCTTGTGTCGCAAAAATATCGCTAGAAAAGTCAGAAATGAACTAAATAATTAAATATTGAAAAATAAAAAAATTGAATAAAAAAAGGTTTTGCGAAGAAGAAATGTGTGTCAGTTTGTTCGTTAAAACTTTTAGTCTAAAGATGTTAACGAGGACACTTCCGTTCCACATTTTATTTTTTGATTTGAACAAATTATTTCTTCACTTTTAAACAGTTTAAGGAAACTTGACATTCATATATAAATCCTGATCTAACAAGACGGATTTGTTTGAAACAAACTTTATAGGAAAGCTGTTACGTGGTAAAACAGGAGCAGTGAGCTTTTTAATGTGGAATTTTTAAGGATATTCTTTGAACAATTCCAAAATTTTTAACATACCACCTACAAGAATAATCCTAATCTCTCTCTCTCTGTGTATACTAAATTAATAAAAACCTATTAATCAAAAACCAATTACCAGCTCTGATGATTTCAGAATCGGATAAACCTTCTGGAAAGGCTAAAAAAAGAAACAGAAGGTTAGGCGTTGCATTGTCTTAAATTTGAGCATGAATACAAATTGTGATATTTGTATTGATGTCCAAATGGCATTAGTATTTGGGATGAGTAAAAAAACATAAAAGATGCAATATTATACGAAGACGTGCTGATTCGAGTCTGTGGTGGTGGTGGGGGGGGGGAGAGATCCACCACGTTTTGCATTTATGTATATATTTCTGTGATTTATATAAATTTTAGCGATATAAAAGTTGCAACTTATGAATTTGCAAGATTTTTCGAGTGGAGATCAGTGAAATCCCCTTTTATCTTTAGCAAGCCGGAAATCGAGTACTTACGGATTAACAGGTATTAAATTTATAGTTACAGACATAATATTACTAGACTAATAGTCATACTAAAATATATATATATATCTGAATTCTAAGTATTACCATGTCGAAGAGTTATTTAAGACATCGGTTAAAACATTCAAATTCATGCTGCCTTCTCCAGTCGAAAGAAATGTCGCATGGTTTGCCAAATAAGAGGCTTTTTGTATTTCATTGCTTATTAGTTGGGATGGGGTGGCTTGCTCTGTTGGATTTTGGCTCGCAAATCATTGATTTTCTTAATCTACGCTAATTGTCAATCTTTCAGCGGTAGAGCAGTGGTTCCCAACCTTTTTCACGTAGCTACCCCATTTTTAGCAATCAGCACTCCGCAATATATTCACAAACACACACTTTCACACAAGTATGTTCCTATAAATTCGAAACTTCAGATTCTAATCTGCCTTGGCTTCAAATTGCGACAGTAAATTTGTGTGCAATGACCCGCTGACACTGTAAAATAAATAAATTTACAGGATTCAAAGGGACGATGCAAAAAATTATTAAATAAATAAGAAAGAAAAAAATAGTGGGGTTAGGCTGAAGGACTGCACTTTGACCAAATTCAACGATAAATAGACAGTTGTGACTCATCTATTTGGCTTGAAAAAAACAAATGATTAATAAATTTCAATTTTTAGCATTATATTTAATTTTGATACCTTGCCGTGCACTAATGTCAGTACCATGAAAAAACTCTTGAATGTCGTCATTAACATCTTGAAATGAATTATCTGAACAATTTCCTGGAAAAAGAAAAAGTTTATTTTTTGGTATACCAATGAACTACTTTAATTTCTTGCATTAATACTTCGGGGGAAAATGCATAAATGTACAATAGGTAATTTGCAGAGCGCTACACGTGTGGACAATATTTATCAAGACCATTAGGTAGTCAGGAATGGTCTCGAACGCTCAAGAGACTGACTTGGCAGCCACAGCTCAGCGAATCTCGGCAAATTTGGTCGACAATCAATACCAGCTTTGAAGAGATTCCGAACACATACACCGACAGACGCGCACATACTTTAACAGTATATATTTCCAACCACGTAAGACGTATCTTTATCACTAGGTTAACAGTTTCATTAAACAATCAACAGTTTCTTATAAAAAAGCAATTCGTGTAGTACCCATGATAATCCAGAAATAACACGCAAAAAATACCAAAATACTTTAACATTACAAGGTAGATTTTCTTTAATTTAAAGTGAACCAACGGCAAAACATTGAAAATTTGTGTGTGTATGTTAAACTTTAAATTTCCTAGTAACAACCAGTACTTTTTATCTGAGAGTTGTAATGACAGAATTTATCCTTGCATGCAAATTACGTGAAAAGTCCTACACAAGAGCAAATTTTAGTGGTCATTACCAAACTCATATAAACTCTGATAGTTTTCATTTAAAAGTTTAATGTGACTTTTAGTTTTAATATGATGAAAGCATTATAACAAAAATTTATTCATGGAATCTAATGGAGTGCAATAGTTCTGATAGTTTGATTTTATACGTTTGGTAGTGTAAACAGTACCGGATCTTGGACTTTTCCGAGACGGGGCAAAACTTAAAAATGCCGCCCCCTCCAACCAATTATTGTTGATATTTCATATAACTTTTTATGCAATGACCATTTTTTCCTTTTCTTCTTTGAGGATTTTCCCCTTTGGGGGGGGGGGGGGTCACTGATGAATTACAACTTTCGGCAATGTTTCCACACATTAGCTCAACATTAGGGGGTCAGAGCCATATGAAGGGTCCCTCTTTAACTGGAGATATGAAATTCTGACAGTTGAAGGGGGTCCGGAGGTTTCTCCCCCGGGAAAAATTTTGAAAACTATATACAAACTGGTGCAATTTGAGGCCTTAGGAGACGCTTTGGGACTTCAAAAATATTAGAAAAAAAAAAAACAAAAGCAAGCAAAAACTTTTTGAAATTTAAACGCTTTCACTCATAAAAATGATATTTAAAATTCAGAAAAAAAATTGGCATATTTTTTTTAAATTCAGACGGCAGGACCCTCCCCTCCCCCTCCTTCTTACTAACGCCCATATCGAAGAGCCAAGTGTTTGCCATCTCGAACGACATTTACAAGCTCCCACCTCTTCCCAAAAGGAGGCTTTGAAAGTTTCTAAAAGAAAAACCATTGGGTATTGTCTTCGCAGATCACGATTTATACGTATTTCACTACCACAAGGGGGAAAAACCTTGAATTTTTAAAATTAAATTTTTTAATTTTGACATTTCGGAATTTGCCGCCCCCTAACCTCAATTTTAGAATTTCCAACAGTTTATACAAAAAAAAATAATTCTATTAATCGGTTTTAATCGTTAGAAAAATAGCTGATAAATGATAAAATCAGAGTGCCGAACTAGGATTTTAATTCTCTTCTAAAAGTTAAATTTTCTTAATTAAACATTTCTCTTTCTTTCTCCTTATTTGTTTTTCTTTTCTTTGTGCATCGCAGTTGAATTTGCCGTCGCCCAGAACTGCCGCCCGGGGCATGAGCCCCGGCTTGTCCCACCCTAGATCCGGCACTGAGTGTAAATAGTAAGCAAGCTCCAAAATAAGAAGAGCTTCGTTTTTTCTTCAGAATTTCACAATGCGTGCTTTAATGTTAGCATTCTGTATGCAAAAATGCGTGATGGGACGTATAATGCATGAGAATTCCACTTTGGTGATTTTCTGCATTTAATAAACATGTGATATTATGTCACATCCTGCAAAGAGCTAGAGCAATACTACAGAGACTAGTCCTCGAGATACCATCGATACCGCCGAGACCCTTGTCTCGGTGGCATCTGCTCGGGGCTGAGGTTGCCCGATCGGTTAGGCACCGAGCTGGCAGGTTCGATACTAGCTGGTCGAAGATCCTCCGTATCGTTAATAGTGACAGGAGTACGTTGAACCGGTTTATGTCACAGTCCTTCTAAGCTTCCATTTAAAATTGATCCCTCGGAGGGAACTGTATCATGAGTAGTTCGCCCCTTGTTCAGGACCAAAAAATCGAAATGTTGATAGTTGGTACAGGATGAGAAAAAAGGGCGTAAAAACTTAATTTACAAAACTTGAAAAACTGAGCAAAATAAAAAAACGGTTTGCAGGTTTAGCTCCGATTTTTTTTATCATAAGAAAAAAAATTAAAAAAAAAAAAAAAAAACAGCCGCTAGTTATCGTTTTACACATAAATGAAAGAAAAGACCTGCAAACAACAAAAATAATTTTACCAAACCATTTATTATAAGCTGTATGTATTCTACATGTCCACCACCACAGGTGGTAACAAATTGCAGGCTTGTCACAAATCCAGCAAACAGCAGAGTGCAGCATGTTCGGTACACATGTATTTGCGGATTGCATCTTCCAATTCCAACAGGTTGGATGGACAGGATCGATACAAGTGGGATTTTGATTACCCCCTCCCCTTTCGTTAAAAAAATCCCGCAAAACCAGCAAACCGTTTTTTATTTTGGTTATTTTTTTTCGGGTTTTACAAATTTTAAAAGTTTTTATTTGTCCCCTGTACTTGCAGGAATCGCGTGTTGTTTCAGCTAAAGTTGGATTTAAATCCTTGTGGCGCACATGTTTAACACATTCATCGCGGTAATGGGCTCTCGCTTTTTTCCATTCCGTAGCAGTTTTGAGAAAACATGCTTATATATGAACTGAGATGTGCTGAAAATTTAATAAAGCATCACTGGACACGAAGCAACACCCCGGAAAAATATCAATAAATGTCGAAATACCTCGTTTCTAACGTATAGAAATATTATCTCGGAAGACGAGATATCTCGTCTTAGCAATGAAAGTGTTAAACGGAAAACGCTCGAGTAATCTTAACCACTTACCTGCCAAGGAAAATTTACAAGATTCGCTTCCCCGTGCCACCGTTTTTCTAAAAGGTGCGCCTAGTTATTGCGGTGTATGAGGGTAAAGAGGCACGTTTTGCAAGTTGCAACCCCCATCCTCAGAAATAAGTACAGTAGCCCCTCGTTATATCGCGCTTGTATGGGGACATAAAAAACCCGATATATCCGAATGCGCGATATAACCGATACTGTCAGAAATAGCACAAAAAGTAGAAGCAAATTGACTATGAACGTAAAAAATTTAATTTAATCTTACATAATGACAACATTCTTTATAAAAACAGCAAACTAAACATACCAATTGCTATTTTCATGCAGTTCTTACAATATAAATTCGGAATGTATTTCTATTGCTTTTTAGTGAAATAAGAGTCCTAAGTCATTTGCAGTTGTTTTTTCGTTTAACACTTGTTTTCCACTTAATATTAACGATCAAAAATGAACTAACAGCATTCTATTACGTAGTTAGACTATTCGTTCGTATTTAGTGTAAATTTTTTCGAAATGCAATATTTTTACTTTCGAGACCTCAAACTTAAAATTTTGGGAGACATAGAAAAAGCGCGATGTATCATAATGAGCGATATAACGAGGGGTTACTGTATATCCTTCGCAAACACTATTAGGATCACTTTAAGCCATTCTAAAGCCTCGGCTGTAATTTTATTGATAGCAACACAAGGCAAAGAATCACACTACGGGAAGGCTTATATATACCCCCGGGGCAGTTAACGCATCGCCATAGCGAGGTGTACATGTACGCCCGCGGCAGTTAAGGGGTTAAATCGGGTATTATATTCTACTCGGGCTCACAGTTCTGAGTGGCCACAAGTAAGTAACAACATCAATGAATTATTTATCACAATTTGCAAAGTATTAATGTCATGCATAAATATATTTTGTAGTTTAGTTTTATACCATTAAGAGATACTATTTTCTTTGATAATTCTTCGAAGTCTACACATGACTCTTTATTTATCATGTCAAACATCTCGAACATTTCAATAACAGAGGAGTTAAGCCTAGAAATAAATAAAACGTATGTTAATGAATATTAAAGAAAATGAAATGAAACATTTTAAAACGGAAATACAAATTGTATTCTATAGTGGTTTACTGTTTAAGCACAATCAAATTTTGCATGCTTGAATTTTCAAATTTCTTTTTTTTTTAATCTCTGGGTTAATTCACAACTTCATATAAAAACAAAACTGGTGTCGTAGCCATGGCAGTTCATATGCCAAAAAATATCAAAATCTATTTTAACATAACTAGGTGGATTTTTCTCTCTCTTCAATAGCGGAACAACAGCAACAAATTTCATGGCATTTTGGATACAAGAATACATTTTCAATGCTGATTGCAAATCTGCGTTGTCATACGCAAATACGTTTATTTATTTACAATACGCTTTCGCTTTTTTATAGTTTAAAAGATCATTCCTCAAATCAAGTCGTCTTATGCTACGTAAGACTTGAAACTTTAAGCCTTGAATTTCGACTCAATTTTTTGTGACTTAAAAAGTAATTTTTTTTACATCTAAATGTAACAAAAATATTTTATATAATGCCGTTGGCGGTACTCCGTCAGTTGTAGCGAAGCAGTTACTCACGCGAGCACTTCTTGCCCAGATAGTTTCCCTTCAAACCCTCTTTCATTAGAATATTGAATATTTTGTTTTATTAACTCAAAATGGCTTTACATAAAAGTTCAGAACTCCTATTTACGGAATAACTACAAGAAACCGTAGCAAACAGCTTTGTAAATGTGGTAAATAAGAGGGTATTCAATTCACACTTGGAACAAAAATGGAAAAAGTAGCTTATTCCTTTAAAGTGGCTATAACGTAACCGAGAGAACACCGGCTTGTACACTTACCTACTGTCTACTGTCCCTTTCTCCATGAGCTTCCTTCTCTTTTCCTGTCCCTTTTCTTCGTTCTTTGGAGAGACGATTTTCACATATCTTTTAAAATCTAAAACAACAATATCAGTTTATTTAAAATAGCTAAGGGCACAGTGAACTCGAGCAATCAAAACACGGCAACGCGAATCTGCAACTGGCCGTGCTATATGGGATGTATTTGCCGAAAAATGAATAGTACCTATTTTACATGTTTTAATATCTTACCCATCATCTTCCCTCTAAAATTTCAGTTAGTTAAGCGTATTTCCTCTCATTTTTAAATTAATTTTCGTACAGTATATCTTCTGCTACTTTTAGGACTACAGCACTGCTCAATTCAGCGGTCGTTTTAAAAAAGTACGTCGTAACTTTGGCCCACATACCCTATAGTGCATCATGTTGTACCCCTATGACCTCGTGCTAACAGGGGAGGGGGACGGAGGAGAAAAGTGCATCATGTTGTATAAAGTTGGGAAGATAAAGAATATCAGCTAATTAATCTAAATTATATAATACAGTATATGCTAGGGTGACCAAACGTCCTCGAATTTCGGAGACAGTCCCCAAATTTGTATATTTTTAATGATTTGTCTCGGTCCCCCAACACACACTAAGTACTTGGGGACGTAATGTCCCCAAAGTTAAAAACTTCTGTTTTTTCTCTCCAAATTGCTTCCCAATTTGCACTTTAGAACTTTTAAATAGTATTTTGTAAAATTTTAGGTAATATTATAGCAATTTTCAAGTAGTTGCCTTAGTATTACAATTTCTAACAGGCAATGCTCTAAGAAAATATGCGTACATTTTGAAGGAAATAGGTATAGATACCCTTTGAAATACATTAATAAGAGTAATTCTTCATAATAGAAGGAAATATGTATTGATTTGTTATCTTCCCAAAGATGTTTTTTATCTTCCCAAAGATGCCAACATTTTTCTGGCGTCCCCAAACTGCCTGTGGATTTGGGGACGTGCCCCCAAATTGAAGCTCAGAAATATTGTCACCTTAGTATATGCACACATAAATAATTTGGCACGTTCTTACTTGGGTATCTTTCATAGGTATTTCTTGTAAGCGTACAACATTCAAAGGATATACGTTAAATATAATTCTAAAATTTTCAGGAAATGAAACAAATTAAGAATTATCGAATTTAAATTTAATGTAGGAAAAAAATTCCATTCTTAAACCTCAGAATAAAATATGGAAATTTTGAGACCATGGGTTAAATTTCTACACCTTCGAAAACGACTAAATATTTTTGAAATTTTTCTTTACATCACTTCAAGAAAATTATGAGAAATACTTACATTTGATATATTATTACTTTAAATTTTATATACAGGCTGGTTATAATTAGAGTAGCTCTGTTCGACCTACGCAGAGTTCGTTCTAACGAACGTATATCGTGGAACTTGGCTACGTGTTATATGAACCATAGAAGAGAGAAGTCCCCGATAAGAAAATAACAACAGTGCAACTTTATACCAACATGTGATAAGAGGTACATCAAGAACCAAACACACACACACAAATTAGAGACAAAAAACTTAATTCTATCACAGCATTTTTTCAATATGCATTCTATTTGCGTCAATCACATGTTCAAAATGAACTGTTTTTTTTGTTCTTCCCTAATGCCATAAATGAAATTTCAAAATGTCTGACGATGTATCCCGATTTGCGACTGCAAGCTTCTGTGCGCAACTTCTGCAGAATTATTAGTTCTATCTTCGTTATTTCAAAACATGATCAAACCAAAGTATATGGATCAAACGGACGGAGATAAAACACGGTGTTGTCTGATTGTTTCGCTGCATTCTTCCCATATAATTAGCCTTCCCCGTAATCTACAAATGGAAGTAACTTTTTTACCCAATTATCACTAAAAATATTCAAAGCATGTTTGCGATCTTCAACTGGTAAAAAAGCCAGTGCAGGAAGCGAACGGTTATAAAGTGAAGAACTTGTATAAATGTTATAAAGACGCCTTTAACGAAAAATAACTAATTTTCGCTTCATGGTTTCGTGCAGTGACGAAGCGAGACATTATCTCCATTGGGGGGGGGGGGGGGTGACTTTTTGAGGGCAGGGTTTTCATTTATAACGCACCCATACATACATACATGTACGTGTGTATATACACATTTATAGTTTTATTACCTCATTATTGGGGTATAATCCCTATCCCCTTCTTGGCTACGCCGTGAAGTCCATGTAAATGATTTTTATTATGTTTGCAACTTTTATTATTATTTCAACTACGAAAAGATATTTCAATATAATGTAGATAAATTTAGCCATAAATAACCCTACACTGCGCCGTGTTGTTTTTAAACAACACCTCCATTTTTCGTTCACTAAGCTTTTATTTTGTAATATTTGTAACATGTGGCGCATTCTTTCGTTTCATTTTGTATGTGTGATGATATTAGTTAATATAGTTTCCCCTAGATCTTGTAAACTAAACTCAAGGTTCATCTCCTTTCACAAAATCGTAAAACATGTTGATTTCGTAAAAACAGTAATTTCTTAATTTTTTTTCCTACAAATTTTAAGCAACAATTTTATTTTAAAAATAGTCTCTAATTGCTTACATAGTTTTAAAATAAATATAAGTTGTCCGAAAAATTTCGGGAAAAATATATATTAAGGCGCCTTTTTCACTTGTTGTTTTAAAACAACACCGCGCATTCGGGGGCAATTTTTATGCTCCTGCATTATTCCCAGTATGAACAAGAACACGTGTCACAGGTTGTTCAATTTCACTTTATTTAGTATCTTTTAGAAGATTATTGTTAAATATTTCACAAATTAGCTTTAAGTGGTCGATTAAATTATTATTTAGGAATTTTATTTAAAATCAATTCACACTCAACCAAAGAAGAAACGAACATTATCGCATAGACCCCCTACAGATGTTAGGTTTCTTGTTTAAAATCTTTTAGTGAAATTATTATTAAACTTTATTGGTAATCAAAGTAAAAATTTGCACATGTGACATAATTATTAGTTACATCTGCAAATTTTAACTTTAATAAATTTTATAAATTTTTAAATAATAATAAATAAATTATTTTAATAAATTTTCATATTTTAGTGCTATTTTATGATTATAATGCATGCCTATTTATTAAAATTCGGTTTCATTTGTTAAAATGATTATATAAAAGAATTATTTTTGTTACCCCTAAATGCGCAGTGTTGTTTTTAAACAACGTGACAGTTTTTCTCGAATTCTACTTTTCCGAATTAAATAAGAATTTTTTCAGTATTTTTCCCACTTATAACTATCACAAACACAAAAAAAAATTTACAAAGAAAAAAAATTTGCGCAGTGTAGGGTTAAGTGGCGTCGAAAAGAAAGCATCTAAATAACCGTGAAAAATTGACCTTTACCGCTCAAAATGGCTCCTTGTACTCAAAATCGAGACAGGGAGGGGTGTTGGGGCGGCCACTTAGTTAAAACTCTATGATAAAAATTGCTTAAAACGCAGAACACTTAATGGATGCATCGTTGTCATTGACCTTTACCAAATCTTGTATCTCCATTTCAACAATTACCAGAAACTGAACTTGTTGAGGAATTGTACGACGTTTCTTCACTCAAACCATGTTAATTATGATTCTCAATTCCAGGATTGGCTATGATGAGCAAAAAGATATGAACTGTGACAAAATGAATAAAATTTGATTTCGTCAAAAATGTGATTCACGACCTTTAGACAACTTTAAGAACGATATATCATAAGGAGATTAATAACTTAACTTATTTAAAAGCCAAAAAATGATTTTTATAAAATATTATGTCGCAGGCAACAATTAGTTTTCCAGCTTTTGTTTCCAAAGTTTCGAAGGAAGAGTACAAATTTCAAAGCTCTTAGTATGTTTCAGAAATATAAATACTAAACACCTGTTCAGCAAAAAATAAAGACCATAAATTATATCTCTTAAATGTAACAAGTATTTTACATAATTTTTCAAGCAATATTATGCATGTATATGTTCTAAAATTCATGAGCGTACTTTCTCATGAAATACTTGTATACAGAAATTTTTAAATTCAACGATAACACCCCTGACAGTGACCTGTATGAGATTATATGCTGTTTTACAACGCATTTTACGTTCATTACAGCAATGTCGAATCATTGTAAACTATATGCTTTTATAAATACATTTTCACCTAATTGTTTAAAAAATAACAAGATCTTTATTTGAAAAATCAATTTATTTTTAACACGAGAAAATGTTCCAGTAATCAGGCTACGAGTGGCCGAGCGGTCTTAGTACCAGTTCCCGCCCGCTGCTTGCGCAGTAACGAGGTCGTGGGTTCGATTCCCACCTTGCCCTGGGTGTATTTCTGTTATTTCCTCTCTTTGTGATGTAATAAAATATTTCATGTATTGTCTTGTGCTATCTGTCATATTGGACGACAGTTCATAAGCGAGTCCCGAGCACACGAACTGGAAAAAATAAATAAATAAATAAATTTACTTCAGACTACGAAATCTAGTGCCCAGCCGTCTCATGTTCATTAATTTTATGGGATATGAGTAGATTTTAATAATAAAACTTTGCGAGAAACGTACAACACATAATTGTACTTACAAAATTAAATATTACAGTACTTCTGTTTTTCCTTCATTGCTAACTTTGTCTTTGGATAAAGGAAAAAAAATCTGGAAAGCAGTGAATATTTTACTCTGAGATCTTTTAGTTATGCGACTTTCAATCTCACTTATACGAATACTATTAGGTTGCAAAAGATAAGTTTCGTCATTTAAGTTCTGGGCACATTTTGGAGTAATAAGAAGACCTGGAATGCATGAAAATTGGTAAAATTTCAAAATTATTATCATTTGTACCTGATAGAACTACGGGTGCGGCAGCATAATTTCCTTTTTTTAAATGCGCGCGTGTCAGGCTATAAATGTTAATGCGGGACGGGAGTGATCTCATTCTAGAGGGATGGTTCTAAAGTTTTGTTCCCAACTTTGGTCAGTCACCATCATGCCTAGAAACAGTGAGGAGCGTACGCTTTTCGTCGAAACCTACTTTTCGAACGAATGTTCCGTAATTTGGGTGATTAGCGCGCTCCCCCGATTTGAACCCCTTATGGTTTTTCTTGTAGGGTTTTTTGAAATCTCACCTTTATGCCAACCGTTCAAGAACTCCACAGCACCTAAAATCCAACATCTGAGCTGAAATTGCAAATATACCCGCTGCTATGCTGGTAAGAATCGTGACAATCGCCAGAAATCGACTCTCAGTGTATGGGGAATGGGGGGAGTTACCTACCGTATTTGATTTTCACAACTGCGTAAAACAAAACTTTAGATGTATATCTACTTTAATTAAAAAAATTATGATTCATAAAACAGTTTTCATTGCGCTTTGAGAAAAGGAAGTTATATTGCCGCACCCTGTATCAAGTAAAGACGCTTGATCAGGAGGTCAAAATTAAAACTTTTTGTATAAGAGCTTGCAAGAAAGAAGGTTCATAAGACACAGCTAAATTGTCGTCGAATATCAATGTTTTAATTTAATTACTATCTGATGAAAACTAAAAGGTCACATTAAGAACGTAGCTGAGTACTGGAAGTGTAAAAACCCTATTATCAGCCTTTAAACACAATTTAATTTAAAAACGTTCTAATACTTTTTATCAAATGTATTCGCTTATATAGACAATTAATAATTAAGTTATTTAAATTTACAGCAGAACGAAAACGAAAAGTGTACTTGCCAGTAAAGGTGCTGGCAATAATAGTGCTTCCCTAAAAAAAAAAAAAAAGTGGCTGATTTGATTTATAAAACAGTTCTCACAGTTTTCTATTGTTTGCAATGATCGCTGAAAGGCTGTGCAAGCGCCATGGGGATTTCAGTTTTTAAACTTGGATATATCCTATTTCTAAGGAGTTTTCTGCCATTGAATGCTGATTCCTGAGCGCTGGCTAAGCCCAGCCAGCGGCACTTACCCTACATCAATTGTGGATGAATATATGTAAAAGAAGCAGAATTACTGTATCATATAATTAGTATACTTGTAAACAGGCAGTTGGTTTCAAATATATTTTATTCATAGTAAAAAAAATAAATTATTAAGCAATATTCAAACTAATTTGATCCGATCTTGAAATTCGTTTCAAGAATGTCCACTTAAAAAAAAGTGTTTAATGTGTTACAGTACACCAAACACTCTTCTCAATTTTTAAATACATACATAAGCAATTATTTTATATAAAAAAAGGTATGAAATTGTCGTACGAGAGGGAGATTCATGTTGAAATCTAACAGAATATAGCTTTCATTTTAAACTGCTCATGCTCGAGCAGATTTTAGTTAAATCAACAAAATGAAACACAATTTTAACATAATATACTATACAGCATTTCACGGACGATTTATTTTTAAATGGTAACAAAAATATTTTCATGCAGTAGGTGAATGTTTTTTTATCATGCGAAAACAATAGACACTAGCTTAGCAGACTTTGCATAAGCTTAAAAAATCATTTCAAATTAATACAACGTTACTATGCATTCTACTGCGTACACTAGACACGTAACTGACATTTTATTAATGTGATTTTACAAGCTGTTTATGAATACAACAAATTTAAACTAAACTTACCTTAAAAATAACTCTTTGATCTAAAACGACGACACACCTGCTATACTCGGCACTCGCAACCTTAAGAGTTTTTGCTTCGCTGCAGACATTACATTTGGGGCATCAGATCTTGTTTTTGATGAGGACCATGAACTATGCTCCTTGCCTCCAGGGGCCTCGGTGGCCGAGCGGTCTTAGTACCAGTTTCCGCCCGCTGCTTGCGCGCAGTAACGAGGTAGTGGGTTCAATTCCCACCCTGCCCTGGGTGTATTTCTGTTATTTCCTCTCGTTGTGATGTAATAAAATCTTTCATGGGGGACCTTCGGTGGCCGAGCGGTCTTAGTACCAGTTTCCGCCCGCTGCTTGCGCGCAGTAACGAGGTCGTGGGTTCGATTCCCACCTTGCTCTGGGTGTATTTCCGTTATTTCCTCTCTTTGTGATGTAATAAAATCTTTCATGTATTGTCCTGTGCTATCTGTCATATTGGACGACAGTTCATAAGCGAGTCCCGAGACTAAGCACACGAACTGGAAAATAAATGTACTTCAATTCAATCTTTCATGTATTGTCTTGTGCTATCTGTCATATTGGATGACAGTTCAAAGGGAGTCCCGAGACTAAGCACGCGACCTGGAAAATAAATGTACTTCAATTCTTCCTTGCCTCCGTTTCACAGTGTTTTATTATATATTCTACTATAGATGTTTCTAGCATCATAGCCTCTACGGGTGCGTTGCGCCTTGCCTCTGTTAGATCTTCTAATTCTGAACCAGCTCCCAGATGAGGGACCGTCACTTAGGTTGGCACCCGTAGAGGTATTGTTTTACTTTGCAAGAGGTAAGAGGTTCTGATAAAAAAAATTTAAAACAAACGTTTCTTGAGAATAGGTTTGTCTTTTCTTTAACCGTTCTGTACACCACCATACTACACTTCATATTCTGTGTCTTCTTTTTGCGTATAAGACAAAAAGCAACCAAAGCGAGCGCTTCATCGTCGGAACTCCACATTGTCCAAGCACCAACTGATGATTGCCCAAGCATGCGTGTGCAAACATGTTTGTACCGTAGGCGAATAAAAATTGTGCATGTTTGCACAAACGTGTTTTCACAAGTATGCTTGTCAAACATGTTGAAGCGTTTGTAGTCACCCTTGAACCTTTCGACCAGTGAAGCCCCTATGCTACAGACCTTTTTAAATCATACATTTTCGAATTTGGGGCTTCAGCGGCTGAGCGGTCTAAACGAAATGTTCCGGTGCCTGTCTGCGCACAGCAAAGAGGCGTGGTTTCGATTCTCATATTCCCCTGGATGTATTTCCTTCTTTGTAATTCTGTTGTTCTGTCTTGTTCTATCTGTCATATTAGACGAGAGTTTGAGGCATATCCTTGAGAATAGCAAATAAACTCGAATATTAATATAACCTGAAATTGTCGTTCACAAACATTTTCGAATTTGTTGATGATTTCAAATCCCTATGCTTATAAACTCTCGTTCAATAATAGATAGTACAAGAAAATACAAGACAGAATTCAGAGAGGGAAATTATAGAAGATTGACTTTTTAAAACTAATTTAAAAAAGAGTGCCTCATTTCGAAAATTGTAGTTACTGAAAAATTGGCTCCAATCAAATTTTATATATAGAACATGGACTATCAGTTCTGACACTAATATTCGTTGCATTTGAATTGATTGAAAAGTGTGCTTTAATTAATTTTCATTTGCTAAATGACGTAAAAAGTTTCAAACTTTTTTCGTGTAAATAAACAGTTAAATTACAAACTTCACTCTTTCACTGTAATAGTTCAATAGGTTTTTGTATTTTGTGAAATTTACCCTAATTTTCATGATCCCTAGTGGTACTAACTGGACACTCAAAGGAAAGTGGTGATGACATAACTTTATTTGTCTATTGATGAGAAATATACTAACATACTGGTTCTGACTGCTTTTCCCCCGCGTTTACATTAAGTCATCGGGCGGAATATATCACGTGACCAATCAGGTCTCCAATCCGTTAATCTACAGAGTGTGCCTAAAACAACGTGAAGTGTTAAGAAATCCGTATCGCGTACTGTACTCATAGATCTTTAAAATAGAATAGATGAGCCTTTTCGCCGTTTTCCCCCCGAAAGCGCGCGTCAACATCTCCTGTTGGACATCACGTGATCATGGGACGGTGAAAAAGAAGCTACTGTTTTTTCCTTTTGGAAGAGTTTGCGCTTTGAAGCCAAGTGATTAATTGAAAGTTTTGTAATATTAATACCAGAAGTCATTTTTTTCCAGAAAGATTATTGTAAGCTTTTGAAGTACTAAAAAGCAAAGAACAGATATTATTTTTCAAAGAAATATCAAAATTAATAAATTAAAAAAAACTTCAGAAAACTGATTTTTTTTTGTATTTTTGGAAAAGGAACAAAAAATTTTCGGAGAATTCCAGGTTAGAATCCCCCATAAAAGCATTGTGCCGTAAAGGTTTCGCATTATATCACCTGCCTGTGTTTATTTTTAAAAAATGCACTAAAAATAATTAATACAATTTTTTATTAATAAATAAATAAATACATTAATAAACCCGGTTCCACACCAAAATTGAAGGGGAAAAAATCAAAGTACCTTTTATATAATTGAAAATTCTTCGGTAAAGTAAAACAAAAATTCAATACATAGACAGAGTAATTCAAATAACATTTTTGAAGTCGGTACACAAACTACGCGTAAAACCACAGGTAACAATAAATCAATTAGGGATATAAATTCATTTAGGCGCTGAGAGTGAAAGATTTTTGAATTAATTAATTTTCGTATATGTTACATTACTAACGGCGTGTATGACGATAATTCTGCTTTGTTTATGGTTTTGCGCCGACTTTAAACTATCACATTTGAAAGCAGCACTGATGTTTTTCAGAGAATGAATTTCGTTGTTACTTCTCAATATTACTTTTCAATTATATGTGAAATGAGTGGTATTTTGACTGTCCCCTCAGTTTTGGTTTAAAGTTTTGTGTGTGTATATACCCCCCCCCCCCCACAAAATATGTTAATTATTACAATCTAAATTTAAGAGTGAAAAAAGTGATGGTTATCGAACCCCGATTAATATTAATTCCGTTAAACTTGTATGTACTATTTTTTGTGAATTAATTTCATTGTATAAATGAACTGCGTAACGTTCTAATATTTAAATATTTTACAATAATTAATTTTATTAACATGAATATCTATCGCTACAGTATAGAGCATATGCGTTTTTAAATAAATAAAGCCGGAGTTCGAAAATAATTTTACTATTCTTGAGGTAATGTTTTATTCCCAAAAATTTTTCTTATTCGGAAACACACCTTCGGATGTTCTGCTCAAAATATTACATCTTTCGATAACTATAATACGCCATGTCATGAATTTGACTTAAACTTTTAAAATTCCGTTATATTTATTCCCGTTTTTTTTTTCCTTATATGACGCATCGGTTTAATTTGGTTCGATAATCTCAGAAACAATGCCTTCAAGTACTTAGATTTGCGTATATAAATCAGTAATTGCATTAATTACATCCTTCATACGTATGTAGATATTTCATACGAATAAAATGAAAATATTCACACGAATCCAAGCAGTGAATCGAAGTTCTGCATTGTCACAGTCCGACACGAGTCCCATGATCACGTGGTGCGTGGAGGGACATGTTGACCCCACTTTCTCCGGGCGAAAAAGACAGCTCTGCGGAAGAAAGGCCTATCTATTCATTATAAGATCTATGACTGTACTAGGCGAAATTTAACAAAATTTCGTGCACGTGCACAATGCGGTTTTGATTTCCGAAGAAAAAAAATAGTTTCAAAAATCACCACTAGGGGAAATTCCACCGCTGTGATCAAGGGAAAAAAAAACTATGTGTAGAGATATAAAGATGAAAAGAAGGGTTGAAAGACTTCTCACCATTCATAAACGAGTCTATCGTATAATGCCCTGACTGTACGTATCCTCGTCAATTAGTCATAAGTCAGTTTTTGCCAGTGCTGCCCTTCGTGAATTTCCGCAATTGAAAAAAAAAAAAAAAAGGAAAAGCATCGATGAGCAAAACTGAACTATGAATTATGGAAAAAGGTTAAACAGTTTGAATCTACAGGAACTATTAAGTGCATCAGTGACTTGTTCCATTATTTTTGCCTGCATGCCAATATTTGTCAGAACTTCGCATCAGTCTGTAGCAAGACGTATATTTCAATTACACATTTCAGTAACATATGTAAATGACAGTAAATGCCGTCTTTTATTATTAACCAAGTTGTTATTTACTGTTTTAATTGATAGTAAGGTATTTAATTTATCACACATATTACGATTGCAGCGCGAAACTCCCCCTTCTCCCTAGCGGCAACTTTTGGTATTTTTTTACTTCATATATCGGAATCACGCACTCTACTGTGAACATGCACCAAATCTTATCAATTTTAGTCCAGTACAGAAAGCGCTATAGGGCTCTGAACACCTCACGTTATTTTTTGTTCACCCCGTAGTAGACTTGGCCTTAATGGTGCGGCTTAAGTTGTGCGATGAGTGTTAGACAAGATTCATAATTTATTGATAATGAACAAAATATAAATAAAATGTCTGGATGACTTTCTACACAAATACATGAGGGGGAGGGAAAAAGACATTCTTAGTAGACATACCGATTCATTCCGTAATAAAAATGTATACATAATCGACTTTGGACTTGTTAAATTAATTTATGCTTCTGTTTTCTTTGCATAGATTTAACATAAAACTGAAAAAAAATTTCACGTTAGGAAAGCACAAATGAGCATCAAGATGCAGACATGTGTTTCGGGATTGCTTGGAATCCCTTTTTCAACACTCTCAGAAATAGAACGCTCATTTTTGACGATTCTTGAATCCTCAAGACAAATTTCGTCATTTACAACGATTCTTTCCTCATTCGATCACCTGACTTTTGACGACATGCGAACTCTCGGAAATTTGACGAAATATTTCCTCGCTCAACGCCCACCCAATCTACAGAAAAGGGCGTTTTCGTTTTGGAAGATTTCTGCGTAGCTCTGCTGGCGAAACTCTAGTTCAAGTGACAAATGACATCAGATGTGGGCGAAAAAGAGCTATAATTTTAGTATTTTAGAATTGTCAAAATATGCGATTGTGTACTTGTAGTTTAATAACCACATTTTATTGAATTAATATTTATCAATGTTCTGTTAGGCCTAACGACTATGTTTAACGTAGGTTTGCTATATGGCCAAGTGGGGAAATGTGGAATCATATAAATAGTATTTTACTCGTAAAAATTAAAACAACAATAATAATTTAAAACTGCCCACTGCAATGTTGTGCTAATATTTTAAACCTTTTAAAAATAATGCATATTTTGTTATTCAAATTAACATGAGGTGAAACATGTCTAACCTTCAATCAACTTATACACAGTCAAGCCGGGTAACTTTGCAGCACATCATATTTTTTAGAATATTTGACTTGGAATGAAACTGTGAACTCTCTCTCAGTGCTATTCTTCTGGTTAAAAGTTTTTAAAACTTATTCTTTTAAAGTAAGTAACATTATACTAATTCACCAAGCATTTTATCTTCTAAATATAGTGATTTTTTTAGTATATGTGATTCTTTATTCAGTAATATTTAGTACAATGTCGAACAATTAAGACAATGCAATTTTATTCCATTCTCAGGGTAACTTTGAACCGGCGGAAAGTTAGTCTAGATTTATTTACTGATTATATATAAATATATTCTACATACAAACTAAATGTTTATTTCTACTTTTTATGAATCTAACAAAAGTTTGAAAGTAGAATTATTAGAATATATATAATGTATTTAGCTAGTTTGATTATAAAAACATATAATTATATTGTAAAGAAGCATATACATAACTAGATATTCCATTAAATTTAACTAATAGGATTTGTGACACTGAAATGTACACTGAAAACATGTGAAAATATTCTGTTTATGAATGAATACTTGAGTGCTATTTAAAATAAACGTATAGAATAGAATGCACTCTTCCCAAAGTGCATACTATTACTTTTTTTTCGTATAATTTTTGCTTACAAATTACTATCATTAAATTGCGATATATTTCAAGTGATATTTTTAGAAAATGTGTGAATTGATTATGGTATTATTTTTTTCAAGGTATCATTTTTAAGTTTGGATGACCACTAATGATGATTTGACGTTCGAACAAGAAGATGGCTTTACAATATTGTCTCCATAAGATATTACTACAGCAGGTAATAGAAGGGTTTTTATGATCTTCAACTCTTAATGTGATTTTTTAAATGGTTGTTTCAATTAATATACTTGTATGACAATATTTACTTTAATAATTCAAAATTGTTTTCTGCAACATTTCATTCCTAAATAAATTAAAAATGGGGATTTTTTTCTAAAAATTGATACTTTCCTTCTTCAACTCTTTTTTCATGTAACATTTCATTCAATATCATATATTATAGAAAACTTGTGACATTGTGGAACAAAAATGGTGAGTTTTTAAGTATTTAAAAATTTTATTTTTCTAGCTCAATGTTGCATAAGTATAATACTTTTATTAAAACAGTGTATTTCATATAATTTTTTCCGATGTGGTTCAAAGTTACCCTAAGTGTCATGGTAACTTTGAACCAGGATTCATTTTAGATGGTTTTGGTAATTATTATTTCTTAGTTTTTAATAACTACACAATACTTTGGGAGTTGTTCTTTCAATTTTATGTGAATAATAACAATAACATTAATAAATAATGACAATAAAATATTAGTGGGACGAATAAAAATCGAGTATTTGTGGTGCAAAGTTACAATGATTGACTGCAGTGCATTTGCATAATTTATCTTAATTGTTTTTGAAAATTTTTATAAAGTAGATGTTTATTCTTTGAATCTATCTTCTACCTTAATGAAAAAAAAAAATTACTCCGAAGTTTGAATATCCAAGGATTTTTCTCCTAACTATTCTGTCCCCATTATTTATCACTTGTTCAATTTTCTAATGCAATATGTTTATTTTGAAATGTTTCTTTTCTCATGCAGGTTGGTTCGTGAATTTTCGTACAGAGCTTTATTATCTAAAAATATTGTTTCAAATAGGGCTGCATATGGAACTAACCATTTTGCAGACCTAATGCATTCCCCAGTTATCGGCATCCATTCTTTCAAGTAGCACCACTGTCGGTTGATGCCATTAATACTGTGAAAATTTGGACGCTCAATTTCCCCTAGAACTCTCATTGATGCAGATTGCACTAGGAATTTAATTTAGCAAAGAGCATCCAAGCCAAATGTCTACTCAAGGGATCTTTTACACATACCGCATAATCATACGACATGGGAGGAGACGATTTTCTACATCTTGAAAATCCACCGCCTTGGGCCAGGTTTGAACCTACGATCTTGGGTGTGCGAGGCCTGCGCCTTATCACTACGCCACCCTGTCGACTATTATCCAAAAATGGATAATAAAATATTAGGGATTTGAATCCCAAATTGAAAGATTTATGTGGCAGTTTCAGAAAATAATATATCCAATCAATGCAAGCGAAATTAGCCTATTGTAGTTACATACTTCAGAGTGGATCATTTCACATTTTAACTATTGCATTTCATACTTTCATTGTCTTAGCATTTTATTTATATTTCTTAGGCATTTTAATTAATTTTTTAAGCATTGTTAATGCTACCATAAAGAGTACTACTACTGAAATTAGCACCATACCGAGTTGCACTTTGACCTAGTAACTGACTACCGTTTATCAATTAGTTTAGCAGACTCTTTCTGGTAGCATTAAAAATCTGCCCGTCATAAATAATATTTGTAGTTGAAATTCAATGTGTAATGTAATGTTGATTATTTCTTAACTTTACCAAATTATGTTATTACTAGTATTTGAAGTTAACAGTTAACAATTATAAACTTGTGTTGGCTTTAGATATCTCTCCCCCCCCCCCCTCTCCCAATGTGGATAACATAAAGCATAAAAAATAAAGATAAACCTACTTTTGAGTGGTAGGTCAAAAAACAAAAACTGATCGGAAACTTGAAAGATATTTTTTTTTACAACATATTTAAAAAAAATTTTTTTCACTAGCGGTGGACCGCTTAAAAATTGCATAGAAAATGTGTCAAGAATTTACGAAATAGCGAGAAAGTGGTTTGCAAGCAAACTAAATAATAAAATACGCATAAAAGCATTTCTACATTTGTAGTTATTGGCGAGTTCCCGCATGAAGTGAAGAAGAGAGGGTACACTGCTCCTGAGTTTAACGGGGCCCTTATTGGAAGTAGTCAGACTTCCGCCCCTTTGAGAGGTCTCTAAACTTTATGAACCAGCTCCCAGATGAGAGACTGTCACGTGGGGGTTGGCACCTCCGGAAGTATCGGTTCACTTGAGTGTACACAGTCCCAGAGCAACCAGCTGCGAGAGGTGTCCCCCTCCCAAACACAAACTTGGTCAATGTTGCTTCACTTTTGGTGTTTCTTGTTCTCATTTTTTGTTTGAATTAAATAATTTCTTAAATTATAAAGAAACAGAAATTAAACAAATTTTTGAATTAATATTTTATTGCATACAGGATTTTGAGAATGAAAATAAGCATTTGTCAATGTTATATATCTTACATGAAAGTGTGTAGTTTTGAAGTGATATACTAAATTTATAAAGTGAATTGGAAAGTAATAGGGGTTCAATTATAAAAGTACTTTTAATATATGTCTTCTGCATAATTAATCTTGTAACAGTGATATAATCAAAATAAACTGCTCTAATTATAATGTGTATAAAAGTTTTATTTATTTATTTGTAATGTATAAATCATGTCAAAGTATGGGAAGAAAATCTCTTATATGTATACATCCTTGTATTATGGTAAAAGTTTCAGATTTGTAATCTATTTTATAGGGTTAGCATGTTTTTGAATATGAGTTAACTTTTTGTGTGTATAGTTATTTTTTAAAGAGTCCTGAGACTCTGAAAAATTTACTTAATCATGAACATGATTTTCCCCTAATTCATTGTTTGAATTCATTTCTCTTGAGGGGGTATTCGAGTCTAGAGGGCCAACTTTTAGTTGCTTTTTAAAACGCTTTAAATAAAAGATAGATAAGGTAAAGATTTTTATCATCGGGTTTTTTATCGATTGTTTATTTATGTTTAAAGAACACAAAGCAATTTAGTAAAAAAAAAAGTCAAAATTTAAAAAAAGTACAGGCTCGCAAACTGGAGACTCAAAACGAAAAAGCTGCCCCCTGGTTGATACGATTCCACCCTCCTTGATCTGAAAACAAAAATCTTGGTTATTTCTTAAAAAGTGGGGATGTAGTTTTCGTTTGATCAGAGCGATTTGCAAAAAAAAAAAATTGCAAAATGTCAGCCATGTAAAAAAAAAAATTCCCTCAATTTTTCAACTTTAGAAATTTTTTAAAAATAATAGAAAACTTTTTTTTCAAAAAAGCTCTGATCAAACGATAGCGACATATATAAAAAAGCTCTATACCAAATTTGAAGTAAATCGATCCTCTGATTCTGAAACTTGAGATATGTCAACCGTTCCGAAAAACGTAGTTTCGAGAGGAGGGGGTTGACAATTTTGTTACAGATACAAACCCACATTATTTTTGTTAGTCTATATTATCCCATCTGCATCCCTCCCCATGAAAAACATAAGAAAATAAAGGCAGCTGCACTTAGCATTTGCAGCGCAGGTGTTATAAAGAGGAAGGACACCCGATCCGATCCAATAGTTGTTGAGTTTTTTTGGTTTTTTTTTTTGCAAAGATAAGAGCAAAGTATTAAAAATCCTCTGATTTTTTTACCGCCAAATAGTTTAATTACTTTACTTGACTCTTTTAGTTTTACTTATGTAAACTTCCCCCAAACAGTCCTTTATAGTGCTTGAATAATACATTTGTTTTTATAAACATAAAAATAAATAAATGATTTAAGTGACATTTTTGACAAGCATTCTACACGTTTTAAAAGTTTATATTGAAAATAAAAGATTTTTTACAACACAGGGAGCATTCAGGTAGCTAGAAATTGCCTACGGCTGATTATTGATTCGCTACGGTCTAGCCGGTTTAGTTGCCACGTCACTAATACGGCTGTAACTTTGAAAAAAATTAAATTTTTTAAAAATCCTTTTACAGGCATATTTTTGAAGGTCTCAACTTTGGAAATATGCAAAAAAAAATTGTTTCGATTTTTGAAAATCCTAGACTAGAACACCCTTTAAGTTTCTAACGTGTTTTTTTGTGCTCTATATATGTTCTTATCAATTTATATAATCATACTATAATTTCAGTTTCGCTATAATGCTCCATATGAGCAAGAAAAATGTTTACCAACTTAATAAAAGTCAAATTTTATTATTACTGCTGGTGTTTTTTTTTTCCTTTTAAATGTGAAGATACATTTTTTTGATGTTTCAAAACCCTTAAAAAGCAATTATTCGCGTGAAAAATTTATACATACATATAACCAACTCAGTGAAACTAAGTTTTAAAAATTAATTGAGCAATTTTATGAATTTTATCTCCTTTTATCTGTAAACAAAGTGTTTAATTTGGAAGTAATGCTAACTTTTTAGAGTAAAAGTAGGAACGGTTTAAATAAAATTGTGTAAGAAATTTCTGTTACAATTAACCTAAAAAAAAAAGAAATTTAAACGTATATGATATAGTACGCATAGTCGAGGGTAGAAATTTTTTTAAAGTTCTTGTATACAAAGAATTACAATTACTGATAGTAAAATATTTTTCAGTAATTTTTTTTTTTTTTGTTTGTCACCTTTAGAACATTTATTTAAAATGAATGATACATATTTCAACAATTAATACCGCAGCTCAAAAAAATTTCAGTGTAATTATTTGAAGCCTCAACTCTTACTAGATATATCAAATTGCCCTCTTAAAAAACTAAACTTTAAAATTTTATTTAAGTTCCCATGACGTGCTCAAAAATACAACGAAATTTATTATGATGATTAACAAATCAAAATGACTAAATTTTTTTCATTTTTGATGAAATTGAAATAAAAAGTGACGAAATTTAAAAACTCGTTCATACGGAATCAAAATGACGAAAATTTAGTCATTTTGACGAAATGTATTTCATCAAATGATCCAACGAAACAAGCGACTAAAATTTCGTTGTTTTTGACGAAATGTGTTTCATCAAATAGATGACGAAACAAGTGACTAAAATTTCGTTGTTTTTGACGAAACGTATATGACGAAATATTTTTTACTTTTTGACGAAATTAATTTCGTCAAATGTATGACGAAATGTTTAATCGGAGCATTTTTCACGAAGCCATTTCGTCAAATACGACGAAAGTTTCGTGAAATTTGAGCATGCGTTTCTGAGAGTGAATGCAGTAAGGATGTTTTTGCATCTAGAAGCTCACTATTGCATTGAAAAAGGGATTCCAAGCAATACCGAAAGGTATGTCTGCTTTTTAATGCTCATTTGCGTTATCTTAACGTGAAATGTTTCCAGTTTTACTAGTGCACAAAGTTCCTTTATTTTTTATAGATTTAACTTGTTCATTATAAAGAAACTAATACTTGAAACATTTTAAATATCTTTTCCTGTTTTTGTACATCCTTCAAAGGAATACTAGTCACTTGTTTTTACAACAATTAAGCTTAAAATCGAAAATTACATATATATGTCTTTCATATTAACCACAAAGTATGATTTTTTTTTGATATTACATTCTTCCAATCGGTGAACTATTTCCTTTGGAATTCAGCAGTCACCCATATGTGCCCTTTCCATTTGCTCAGAAGGGGTCCAATGAGCATAAGGCAATAAAAACGTTACTAGGGTTTAGATTGGTCTGCACTCAGCCAAACGTTGTTATAAAATCAACCAGTAAAGTTTTAGTTATCTGATTTCGTTAAATAAATGGAATCACATTTGACGTTTAAGATGCAATTACTTGCTTGCTAATATTGCAGACCCAAGTGGCTCTTGATGCTATAAAGGCACCGTAACGAGAAACAATAGCGTATTTTATGTTAAAAATCCTTGTATTCATTCTTTAAAGCTTTATTTCAGGGATGTAATTCGTTAATTTTCCATTGTAGCTTTTTATGTGGGGGAAGAAGAATTTTCCAATGAATTGGAATACACAAACATCACCCACGATATACTTTCCATTGACTTGAAATACACAAACATCACCCCCATATACGTATGTGCATATTTTGAAACTCTATTCTATTTAACTTTCACAACGATGAGCCCCAATTGATTGCTTGGATTTAACACTAGATTTACCAGGCCGGTCATTTTGACTGCTTCGAAAGTTCCGTTTTGCATAATTTGTTACTAATTATAGTGCAACTTTTAATTACATTGGCTTTTCCTAATACACGGTAAGTAAGACAAGTTAATGTGACTGAAAGTTTTTTTATAATTAGTAGCAAGTTGATGTAAAATGAAAGTTTAGAAATGGCTGAAAACGGCCTGGTAAATCTAGTGTTAAGATTAATCAAAATTTATATTTTAAACATAAAACCGATGTATTGGGTTTAATACGAACATAACGGGCTCGTATTAAACCTAATACATAAATTTGATTGATATTACATGATTTTAAATGTTAGTCAAATAAAAAAGAATTTTTTTCCCATTGTATTGTGTCACTTTCTGCTATAGATAGTTTATTTTATAACCCTTCCCTTTTATAAGCAAAATGTGTGTAACTACTAAAATACAACAACAGAGAAAATTTGGTACAAAATAGATGTTTATATAAGTCACTCCTCTGCAAAATATATTCATCACAACTTTATCAGATCTATAAGTTACTACAACAACAACCAATTTCAAAATTAGCAGATGGTAAGCAGTAGTATAAAACCAGAAGATATGTGTATATAGTAAAATAAGAAGCATGCTAAAATATTACTCCAAAATCACCAACAGCAATTTCGACCGTTAACGTAGGTGAGAAGTTTATAAGTATGTTGACTGAAGTGTGTTATCTGAACTTCGCTTTCTGTACACACTTTTCCTGCTCTTTTTGAAACTTTCATGGAAACTTTTAACAAACTTCCCTCCTGAAGTTTTTGAACTATTCCCATTTTCGTTTGAAGATATTATCTGCAAACAGTCCATATTATCAAAAAGATTAGGATCCATAGGAGGGCCACTTCTTCGTCCTTGCCATACAGATGATAGGGAATGAATTCTGGTACGATCATGTATTTTGAACTCCACCTCACCAGTGTCTTCGTTTTGAACACTAGCCGTGGGAACGTCAAGACTTGGCGATATGAGTTCTGGATTAGTTCCTAATATTTCGACGATTTCAGCTGCATGTGGTCGTGATTCTGGTATTCTTTCCCAACAACGTGTCAACAATTCATGGCTGAAAAATCAAAAATATCTTTATTTTAATAACATTTATCAATAATCTATTTGCTAAAACAAGAAGCGGGAAGCACTTGTTTTCTGAGAAGTAAAACACCAAAAGCAGTCAAAAGAGAGAACATAGCAGTCAAAGATCAAACTTGAACTGCATTATGCAAATAAAGAAGGCAGCTACTTTAATTTCTTACGTTAAAATATGTACGAAATTAAGGAAGCATCGTGAAAATTTTCCCACTCAATTTTCAACCGAAATTTCCATTTTAATTAGCCCTAAGTCAATTCTACCTAGATTTTTCATGACCATCCGTACGTTCGTAAATACGTACGGGCTTGTGGACCACCAAAATATCCATTTTTTCTATCCCCTAGGTCCAGTTTGACGGCTTGTGTCCTGATGTCTTTACGTATGTAATGCATCTCCGCAAACTCGAAACCACTATCCTAGAAGGTTGAAATATCGTGCACAGAGGGCGGTTATAGTTGAAGCTGCCCTGATTAGACCTAAGTAGAGTTCGTACTAATAAAGGTATGCCAATGAAATTTGGTACATGCGTTACATGAACCACGGGGAAAATAAATCTGAAATATGAAAATTCTTGTTCAAATTTTTACCAGCTGGGGAGAAAGGGGCTCAATGAAGCAACTTTTCTTTAGACCATTTCGTAACCAATAAATTTATAACTTGTGACACGAATAACGTATGTGTTGAGTTTTGCTTAGTAGGCGATATTGAATTTACGTGTAAAATAAAGCCCCAGTTTGTAAGGACGGTTATAAAAGTAATTGTTGCCATCTTCCTTTTAAATTCTTTTCGTCGGCTGCTCCTTTTAAATCGTGTTTATGATCGCTTTAAATCTATTTCAGCAGAGATGAAACATATTTTTCGTTGTAATGTTCCGAATTTCATTACCTGTTACGATTTAACCGTATTTTATAAAACAATAATGTATTGGTTTTTCATATTATCTACTTACAGTTCAGGTTTAGCTCCATTTGGAACACTAAGTGTGTGATGATCTTTTATGTGCTCCAATACTTGATTGTTCGATAAACCTTGGTAGGGAAAACTAGCAAATGTGATGATTTCATATAAAACTACACCATAGCTCCATACATCAGACATCGGTGTAAACAACCCATCAATAAGACTTTCTGGAGCCATCCAACGAATGGGAAGCATACCTGAAGAGGTATACAAACATATATTTAATAATTAGATTTTTTTCCTAAAAAAAATATAAATACCTATTTATCCCTGTTTTTCAAAATGTAGAACGGTTAGGTATACAATTATAAAATTTTCTGTTACAGGCAATAACAGAAAATGTTTTATCTAGTGCTCCCATAAAAAATGTTTTTGGCCATGTATAGACAAAGTTTGCATTTTGTTTGAATAGCGCATGCTATTTGGAATATTGTATATTTGAATTGCCAGGAAAAATACTGAAAATTTTCATGGCATAAGCTTCCATATTATTTGTGATTACACATAAGAGTCATTATTTTGAGATTCAGACAAGGTGTCAGTAACACTTTACTTTTTTGATTTTTTTATATGTGACAGTAGTTGATGAGAAGTGAACATTCTGAAATTTTCAGACTTCCAAACATTTTTGTTCGTTTAGTATAAATTCCAAATTTTAAGGTTGTGGTGCGCTCTTTTGTCAAAATGACTACAAAGCGCATTTCAGTGCGCTGTTTACAGCACCACCTCACGCTTATGTTTATATTTCTCTATTTTAGATAATGTTGATTTCCCAGTTCTTTCGATTGTATATTGTTAGTGTCCTTTGTTACGCTGCCACAAAGTATGATCTGCAATTCGTTTTCGCTCAATTTTAATTTAAGTTATCTCAGTCAACAACAAACTAACAAAAAAAAGATAACAGGAACTGGAAATTTATACTATGAAGAGATTATGTGGTATGAAAAATGTTACATGTTTCATTCATTCTAAAAGAAAAAGCTCTTGACATTTTCCCATTTTTTTTAAATTCGATTTTTTTAAAATTGCAATTAACTCAAAAAAGCATCACTGCGAAATAATAATAATTGTACATTATTATACCTGGAGATATTTAGCGTAACCTGAAAAAATAAGTATTCCGGAGTCTCTTTTAGTTTTCCAGAAAACCTTTATTTTTTGTTGCTTATTTTATATGTTTTGTCATATGTAAAATGTGTCGTAACTCTACAGTAAGATTTGCTATGTATATATATATATACATTTATATTTATGTATATCCACGTCTTAAATTTTATTAAGTAATAACATATATTAAAATTTAGAATCAACAAAGTAATTTTTGGAATCTTGCTCTTTCTCTCTCTCTCTCTCTCTATATATATATATATATGCATATAAATGTTCATGTCTAGGTATCCAGGGTTAATATACATATTTATACACATACATTCATAGAATATCACTGTACTGTAAGTTTAAGCAGACAAGAAAAATTCGATTTCCTCGTCACCAAATTTTTTTTTTTCTTCAGAAAGATATGTTCGTAGCAAATTCATCAACAGATGTTTAACGTATGAAAAAGATAGCGCTGGTTTGACCAGAGAATACTAATAAAGATAGACTACATGTTCCTTTGTACGCAAAATTGAATTCGACTGTATCAGCTAACTGCAAAGCTTTTTAAAAAGGAAGGAAGAGGTGGGTTCTGTATTTGGGGGGCGAATTTATCGCTATCGCGATTTAACCAAATTTACAAGAAACACTATTGTTGAAAAACCAAGGTAGTCTGAAGGGTAGTCCATTCTGCTTGTCAAATGATCACGTGATTGTAGTTAGAAATGCTGACAGCCTAAACTCAATCCTGCTCAGTCCAATTTTAATTTTAGGGACGGGGATCTGATAGGAGCACGTGATTTACTTCATTTGACAACGGAAAAACGTACTGGTTGGTATATTATAGCACGGGATAGTTTTGAAAGTCACAGGTAGAAATTTACCGACCTTTTTTATTGTACCGGTAGTAGTCTGAATCATACATTGCTCTGCACATGCCAAAATCCGCAATTTTGACGGATCTTGATGAATTTACCAAACAGTTTCTGCAGGCAAGATCTCTGTGAACATATTTCAAATCCGCTAAGTAGCTCAGTCCTCTGGCTATGTCTAAGGCCATATTAGTAAGTCTTTTGTCCGATACTTCATCGTTGAACATTCTATCCTCTTGCGACGCCAGGTAGCGACGACTTAATAAGTATGTCTTTAGATCACCTGTAAAAAGGTTTGTTAGTTTCCTTTCAACAGGAAATGCAACAAAAGTAAACTCAATAAAAATGACCATTTGTGTCTATAATTCTCTAAAATTTTCCTGCTTTAGAATATATTACAAACTGAAACTACTTCGTGCTATTAGTAGAGAGAAACAGCATATTCTAACATCCGGAAAATGCGTTTTGACATCAGGGCTCCCTGTTTTGACATAGACTTTTGTCACTCAGAGAACGAGGGAGTGAAAAAAAAAAGGCTGCTGTGTTTTTCCTTTGTTTGTATCCTCTACGAATTGTTAGAACAGATTTTGTTAATTAAATAGTTCCTATAACTTAAGAAAAGGGCATAACAATAATAAGTGAACTTTTAAAAATGACCAGAATTTCAGAAAAAGTTTATTTCCCATATAAAGGGCAAGATAGAGACAATAAGGCAGGATAATAATGTTTAATGTTTATTTAAAATCTAATTATATTAAAAACGAACTTAAAAGTTTGGAAGTCTAATAGTTATTACAGCTATTGCTTGTTTTTGCTTTATTTGTAGTTTGTTTTTCTACTCTATAAACTACCAAATTGATTTGACCTAATTATTAACAACATTTTACATGCATTAAAAAAAGTTTAAAATAATTCTGCTATAAAATTTGGTCTTTGAAAAATACATATGCACATAAATTACTTCATATCTGCCATTTTTCTAGTGTGTTCATCATTGTCCTGGTACATACATTTGGGGGGAAAAAATTTCTCACAAGAGTTGCACATTTACACTGATGTTATTCACTTCTGCTGTTATATAGACTCCAAACAATTACAAAAAAAAAGTTCGGGAGATTTATAACACCCTTTAAAAAAATGCTCTGACATTTAAATGCTGCCTGTTTTGTGAGAATGACCCAAATATTCAAATGCATCATGCTGGAATATGTATTTACTCATTCATAAGTTATCCTTCCAAAACTACCAAAATGTATCTCTTTTTTTTTGTTCAAATGACTGCTTAAATTTATATCTCATTTGCAATGAAGAGAAATTCATACAAAGAGGGTGGTAATTAATTTGAGCTGTTGAAATAATTGAGCAAATTGAACTAAACGAAGCCCATTTATGAAAAATATATTAGTACTTGAGGGTTTAAATAATGAATTAGTTTGATAAAGGGACGAACCTACAAACGTTTTACAATACTCACATTACTAAGGACAACACTACTAATTTTAAGAAACTTAACTGAAACTAGGTATAAATAACAAAATTTATAATCAATTAGCTAGCTCAATACGTTGAAAAAGTACTGTTTATTATATAAACTTTTTCTCAATCTTAAGGGAAAAGGAACTTACCGTAAAGCATGAATTCCATGACAGTATATACGGGTTCACCCATCGTGCAAACTCCGACCAGCTTCACTATATTTACGTGATCAAACTGCTTCATGACCTCAGCTTCGCTCAGAAAATCTAACTGAAGAAATGATATTATTTATAGTAGATTATGAGAGAGCTAGTGGTACTCAAGTATCATAAACAATAATGTTTTTATTAATAATTAAATAAAAAACTAATACACAGTTGTATTAGTAGCAAATGAAATCCATATTTTTTAGCTGAAATTTTATTTCTTTTGCGGTGATATTTTTGATAGTTACCGTTATCTAACCTTTGATCAAAAGCGACTTATATCAGCACGAAATAAGACATGCTGAAATTAATTTTACTCAAACATTTCGTTACAAATCTGACGCGTCAAAAACCGATTGACAAATTAATAGACTGTTGTGCATAAAAAAAGGACGGGTATCTGTATATAACACTTAATACAGCGCTCTAGCTAAAGAAACCTGCATATTTATGTAAAACAACTAATAGCATTTTACTGACCTTTTCCTCAGGTTTAGCATCACTTTTTAGAGTCTTTACAGCAACAGCAATCCATCCAGCATTTTCAAGATATGCTTCACCACCATAGACAGTTCCGAAGGCCCCTTCCCCGAGCTTTCTGTTAATCACAATGTGATCTCGTGGCATTTCCCACTCGTCGAGAGCAAGGACTCCAGGATTTGTAATTAAACCTAACTCTTTCATTCTAGCTTCCGTAAATTTTATTCTTTGTTCATATCTAAAATCAAAACGTTTGAAAAATAATCACTTATGAGCTCATTACGGAGTTCTACTTTCATTTAAATGTGAGAAGAAAAAAAAAAAGGTTGAAATTGAACAAACTACTTTCGATATGAAATTTGACCAGATTTCACAAAACTGGTTTTGCATAATCTGCGCAGTATTTTATAAACAAATTTGTTCATCATTTTTTTTCCTGCTTTCGCCACACTTTAACCCCCCCCCCCCCCCAGTAAACTGTCCCAAAATACCATGCAAGTAAGAGTGTACTTTTCAGCACTTAGTACCTCAACTGCAAGAAAAGTCATGTCCAGAAATCAGAATTCCCATACAAAATGGAGCACCTGCCATTTACCTATAACGCATTTCATTATAGGATTCTTACCACCATGTTCTTTTTATTTTTATGTGCTTTTGATCGTGATGATTTTAAAAGCATTTTTTTCCACATGTGGTCAAATGTAACAATAATGCGCATCTGAGCAGAAATTCTTACGCAAAGAACGAAAGATGGTGGTTTAATAAGGTTTGATTGCATACAACTACTTCACTCTAAAAAACTAATTAATAAAACAAAGAATCCAATTTGGATTTAGTTGGTGAATAAATTCTTATCAGCTTTAGACTTAATATAATTTTATTTCAATAACACGACAACAGTTAAAAATTGCTCTTACGAAAATGTCTTTTGAGTAGAAAAATGACGTAATTTTTTTGCGTTTCGTAATGAACAAGATAAGAATAGCGCTAGTATTTACAAGATAGAGTTACGAACAAAGAACGTTTACGATTACGATGGAATTAAAACATACCTGCGTTTGCAGAAAAAAACAATCCCAAGGATAAGGGTTGCAAAGGATGTGACTCCTATAATATTTGCGATCACAATAGCTGTTTCACAATTAACTTTGAATAGTCTTCGGAACGCTTCAATTGAGCATTTTGCTCCATCTAAATAGGATTTAAGATACGTATCACAAAAAGCAAAAGTAGCACTAATTATTTATTAAGTCACTGAACAAGTTTTAAACAAATAAATATCTACAAAAAATACATATATGTACTGGGGGCTCCCGCCCCCTGCCCGCTATCGATTACCAACCCCCGGACTTTTGGATCGCTTCGGGAGTTCGAACTCGCTTCGTTCGCTCATTACAAAGGAAACTATTTTAGAGTAGCTTTATGGAAAGAAACCGTTCTCTGTCAAAAATAACGTTCTATATTGCACACAAATCTTTGGAATAAAAAATATATACAGTGAAACTTGTAAAGTTGACCACTAAAGTGCTGCCCCGCAAGTGGTCAACTTACACAAGTTTCACTATCTTGTAACGTAATATGCATAGATTTTACACAGTATCAGAAGTTTGGCGAGATTCCGAATGTCGCTATTAATGACCACAATTGAAATTGTATATAAAGTTACGAAATAATATACTTACTCGGAAATTTAAAATAAAGCGAATCGTATTCTAAGGTCGAAATTCTTAATTCTAAAAGCAATCTACTTATATTTTTACGTACACGCTTTATTTATTATTATGACTCTTGGCTACGGCAGGCAGAATTTTAGTACTCAGCACTTTATTGCATATTTTAAGATTTGTTGTAAAGACGTTTTCATATTTGGCCACAAAGAAATATCTTTAAAGCGTAAAGAAAGGAAGTGTCCACTGGAAAAACGACCTGAGTCACATACTACTTGATGAACTTTGCTTTATGTTTTATTCATTCATTTTATAACATAAATGTTATTGTTAACAATACGTGCCAACTTTCCCGTAACACCCAAATTCAAATTTATAGTATAGTTAAAAGTAACAATTATGTTATAAAATTAATGAATAAAACATAAAGCAAAGTTCATCAAGTAGTATGTGACTTAGGTCGTTTCTCCCAGTGGAGCCTTCTAATGTAATGTTTTCCTTGGCGAAAAAAATATTAAAATACGAATGCATGAGAAAAAGTTAGTGCCAAAAGTCTGTCATTGAAATGTCCAGAAAAGTGTTGCTGCTTTAGATATTAAACTATAAAAGTAGTTCAAATAACTCAAATAAAAGAAACGCATAACAATCGTTTCAGTTGTCAAGATAAACGATTGTCTGAATTTTAAAAGCGTGCGCCGCTGATGAGATCTCGCTTCTGAATAGCTGCTGTTATCATAGTAATAGGTTGTTTTAAAAGTTTGTTTGTTAACGACAATTTCAGGTCACATTAATATTCGAGTTTATTTGCTATTCTCAAGGAGTTTCAAAAGTTTTGTCCGTTTTTATGAGTCTACTTTAAACTGTAATATCTCAGTGAATATTTATTCAATTTAATCGAAATAAGCGCCATTTGAATCAATACACTTTTGCCAACGTAACACAAGGCGATTAATTCCGTCGGTATAAAAATTGGGTGCTCGGAATTCGATGAAGTCGACTAAGGCCGTTTTTGCTAGGTCCTGATTGGCAAAGGTTCTACCAGTGAGAAAGTTATCGAAGTGCTTGAAAAGACGTTGTCGTGGAGCAGGATCGGACCTCTTCTGTTGAGCAGCGCTGGCTGCTGCTGACGCAATTTTCGGAACATTTCGTCGATTTCCTCACAATAGGACTCTGCTGTGATGGTTTGGCCTGGTTGCAGAAAGTTATAGTGAATTACACCAGCTGCTGACCACCATACAGTAACCATGATCTTTTTTTGGTGGAGTTTCGCCTTTGGGAAGTGCCTGGGTGGCTCATCGGTGTCCAACCACTGTTCTGAACGTTTCCTATTGTCGTAGAGAATTCACTTTTTATCATACGTGATGATCCGATCCAAAAAAGGATCGTTTTGGTTGCGCAAAAGCAATGAAGAACAAACCTGGAAACGTGAAAATTTCTGCCGATCGTTTAAATCGTGGGGCACCCACTTTTCGAGCTTTTTGACCTTTCCAATACGTTTTAAAGCATCAAAAAACGCATGGGAGCTGACGTCTAGTTCTTCCGCCATTCCACACACCATTTGTGATGGGTAAGTCTCTACTAGGGTCCTCAAATCCTCGTCCTGGATTACTCTAGATCGACCACTTCGGGGTTCATCTTCGAGCCTAAAATTTCCGGAACGAAATTTTGCAAACCAGCGTCGAACAGTGCTTTCATTAACACTATCATTGCCAAACGCCTGATTAATTTTTTGGGCTGTTTCGGAAGCGCTTTGGTTCAATTTGAATTCGTTGAGAAAAATTGGTCGAAAATTGCTTAATGATATCATGTAGTAATAGGTTAAAAAGAATTTAAAAAAATAATAAAATTAGAAAACAATGAACAGCATCAATGTATAGAGTGCAAAATTCTCCATCGATTAGTATATACCACGACACAGTAGAATAAATATTTATTGAGATATGGAGCTACAGAAACACAGGACATTAAAACGGACAAAACTTTTGAAACAACCTAATAGCTTCGATTTGACTGGCTCCACAGACACCATCATTAGATTTATATATATATATATATACTGAATTCTTCGCTTATATATATACAGTCTATGTATATACACTCATATTTTTAAAAGTCCTAAAAGTAAGGACGACACTTTCAACAATCCCAACTCTGATGAAATATTCACTTACGTATTAAGTAAATAAGTACATGAAAGAAAAATATGACCTTATTAGTACTTTCAGCAGCATTATTAATTAGTTTTTATAATCTTCTTAAAACGTAATTCCTTTGCAGAAATTTAAAAACTGTTTGAAATCTGGCTCTTCGAAACTTGGTATACTCTTCGCAAACTGCGAAATCAAACTATCAAATGTTTTTTTACATAAAATTCGTAGCCTGCCTTTTCCAGAAGGCAGCAGTTCTTACTGCCCAACACACCTCAGGATGCGAATAATAAAATGATAATGGTGGCAAGATAGAATCTCGCGCCATGAGTGGTAGTAATATCAAATTGTTGAAAATGTCAAGCCTTGAGAATCAATAATAGTATTTACACTTTAAATTTTTGACAATAGGTAAGAGCAGAGTTAATTTTACTGTTACCATAGTTAGTTAAAGCAAACTACGAACGTACTCTTTTAAATATGTATAAAACTGACGCTTAAAAATCGAATGTGAATTGCGGTATAGTATCAAACATTTTGAAAGATATGACCTGGCTCCTAAATTTTTTGACTGGATCCTACGATTTTAGAAGGAGCTTTCGTTTAAGAGACATATAAAACTTTTACTTCATGCACTATACATTAATAATATGCTCATGTATACTCACCAGGGCTTCCATCTGGTGGCTTTTTACCGTTAGGAGTCAGCCAAACGATTTTCGTCTCATTCAAATCTAGCTTTTTTGTAACTGGATCGTATATTCCAACTATATTACTTGTCTGATTAAGCCATTGCAAGAGGAGGACATCAGAAACTCTGCTTGATCCCAAAAAATGTAAAGGGCCCGTCACGCCAACGAAATAGGTATCATTTATGAGCTCCACCAGCCTCCTAAAACATTGCGAAACCGAAATTCATGTTAGTTGAAGATACTAGATAATAAAATTATTTAAGGCGTTCTTTAATTATAAATCCAAGAGTGAAATTTTACGAAGGCAACCTTTTCCATGTGTGCCTGGTGTGATGCAGCATTCGACTTAGAAATAGTTTACCCTCAGAAACATGATTTAAAATATGGACTTTAGACCGTCGGATTTGGCAATTTCTAAAGGATATTTAAACTACAAATGCTAAAGAAATCCTTGGTTTTATGAGCAAAAGATATAAGTTCAAGCATTGATTTCTCAAAGAAAATACATATATATATATATATATATATATATATGTGTGTGTGTGCGTGTGTGTTATATATATAGAAAGAGAGCGAGTACAAATGCTGTACTCCCATGCACGCTAAAGGTAATAACAGAAATTACTCTTGTATTTCAAAACTGTAAGGAACATTTTTAATGCATTTATGATAAAGTTTCAAGTTTGTTCGTAATAACTTTTTAGTGTGTAATAAAGAACTAATCAATGCTGTTAAAAAATAATAACATGACGCAATCGCTCTCATATCTGTAAAGCTGTGGCGCTTCAAGAAAAAAACTGTTAGTTTTTTAGTACTGTTAGTTCTAAGGGTATCTTGAGTCTGCAAAGTTTGAATTACATTGGTAAAAATACGTAATAAAAATAACAAACCGTACGTAGCTGTTTTTTCAGAATGAAGATTGGCTGCACTTGAATTATACTCTTTAAATAACGTATCTAAAGCCAAAGCATAGACCCAGACAGCATCATATGCATAACCACCATAACGGCTCATGTCTTTTTCCTGTAAATAGCAACATCATGGAAGATTAAGTTATTTTACTTTTAAATAATTCATGACATTAAAATAATTATTATGAACTCTAAAAATTATGTCTTTTTCAGTTGAGAAAGTTTTGAATAGCAATAGAAAAAGTAATTACTTGCACAACATACACTAAACATGGGTTTAGACATTTATAGAGCAATAATGTAGGGGGAGACATTCAAGGAAAAACATTTCGCTATACATTATTATTATTGTTGTTTAAAATGATAATTATTGCTTTAAGTAAAAAATGAATGATAATTAATGATGGTTAAATGAATGTAATGAAGTAATTTTAAGGGTAAGTTTCTCTTTAAGGGGGTATTCTAGTGTAGAATTTTGAAAAAGCGGAAATATGAAAAAAAAATTTTTTTTTCATATTTCCAAAGTTTATACATTCAAGAATATGCCATTAAAAGGATTTTTCAAAATTCCTATTATTTCATGGGTTATAGCCGTTTTAGTAACATGGCATCGGTTCCGGTCCTGCCGCTACAATTCAACAAAAGACGGTAGGCGTTCCCGAGTCCCTACGGCTGAATATCCCTTATAAAATCTTGATTGTATAGTATCCCTTTTAAATCTGTATTTAATTGAAGGACATTGAAACTTGTTTTGTTGGAATATTCTCCTTTTAGTTTTATTTTAAGCTAGTTTTGAGCCAGCCTTCGTATCAACCTTCGCAGTTAGTATTTTTAATGAAGGTTTTATACCCATATTAAAAATCTTAGATGTTAGGGGAATCACGATTGGCTCAGAAGCTAATGCTTTTGCAGCGAGACGGGACGAAGCGCGTATCGAGCGCTCGAAACTCCGGACTTCAAAGTCGGCAAAGGAGGGTAGAACTGCTCGTCTTCACCAGAGAACATCGGAGAATGAGCATTTTGAAGTATACGAAGGTTTATTATATGGAGCAGGAATCGCCGATTAAAAATATGTACGAGTAAGTATTCTGTACCATTCTATAAGTAAAACTGCTGAAAATTTGTCTCAAAACTTTGATCGCGTTTTTCTCGATTATACTTTTTTCTAGCTGGCGGTAAGGATATCTCAAGTTCTAATCGAACGATTTACTTCAAATTTATAGAGGATGTTCTTTATACATCCCTTTATCGTGTGAACCTTGCCCAAAACTGTAACTTTTCATTTAGTATTTTTTAAAAATTAGTAACTGTTAAAAAAATATGCAAAAAAGAAAACTTTTGTTCAAACAGCCGGAATTTTGTATTTTTTTTTTTTTTTTTAACTTGTCCAAGGTTCATACGATAGCGGCATCTATAATAATTAAGAATCCATCTGTTTTTTACTTTTCAGATCGTCAGGAGGATTGGAATAATGCACGCCAGAACACCCTCTTTTTTTTTTGGAGCCCCCATTTTGACTGCTCATAACTTTGTCAATTTTAATTATTGTTTGTTTGGTCAATTTTTGTATGTAATCATAAAACATCAATAAACAAATGGAAAAAAAAAGATGATAAAAATATTTTTTGTTTCCTTTGTACGGCGCTTCAAAAACCGGGCGAAATTCATGTCTCTACACTAGAATAACCCCTTAATGTATATTAATAAATAATGTTTGCAACTGGTAGTAATATACACTTTTTTATGCATGATGTTCCCTTTTTTTCCCTTCTACAAAGAGTTTATCAACTCTAATGCAAGTTTTTAAATTGCAAACAGATTTACATATTTTTAAAATAGATCATATACTTTTATCTCTTTTACACTTAATAATAATGTTAATAGAGGAAGACAAGACACTATAAACTTTTTTCGCACAGCAGGCTCAATTTTAAAATTGATGTTCGTTTTAATGTTAAGAGCACTGAACAAAATTTAACATATTTTTATATATACAGTACATTAATCCTGCTAAACTAACACATTTCACGTTTCTTTTAGCGTAAATCGTATTTAAATAAGTGATGTCGGGTTTATTTGCTAAGACTGTACAAAACCTTAACAGCTAACAGGGGAGGAGGGAAGCACAGAAAAAGCAGTACGAACCTCCTCTTTCGTTTTGTTTTCATATTGTTCTAGCCACTCTCCCACTGTCTTTCCCTCTTGCATCACAGTATCATTGTCTGCGTAAAATTTATAAGATAAACTCATATGACCATTTATAGCTTCAATCATTTGCTCTGTAGTACAGTTCACAGTTTCACGCTCTTCGTAAGGTTCAGCATTGAGAGTACCTTTCTTGAACCAGTCCTCTGAAAACCAAGGTGGGAGAAACCAAACAAACCCGTTTGCTGCTGTCATTCCCTAAAACAAATAATACGCATTAACCCTTTAATTCCCAACTCCGCCTCCAGGCGGACGAGCATATTGGCCGATCCTACCTTGTAGTGGGTTTAAACCACGCCTCCTTCTGACGTTGCCCATGACATCATGATTTTTAGATGAAGTTACTTCTCTTCCTCTTGAGTTTTGAGATAAGAAAGAAACGAAAAGAAGATAGAACGAAATTGAGTTTGAGAAAAGAAACAGAAGAATAGTGATAGCACCATCTAGAAATCATGGTGTCATTGAAAACGTCAGTAGGAGGCGTGGTTTAAGCCTACTACTGGGTGGGATCGGTTAATATGCGGCGGGCGACGATAAAAAAAAACTCGGGCATTGCAGGGTTAATAATATACTAGTCGACCCGTGCGGAATTCCGCCCTAATTTAGGAGAAAATATATTATGAAGAAAAACAGAAAAATGTAAACGGGTGTGGGCACAAAGGAAAACATGCAATTGAACACATCAGTACAAATAGCTGTTACAATTTTTCCAATACTATTATTTAGATATTCAAAATAATAAAATAATCGCAATAATAAGGATAATTATTTTTATTATTAGTATACGTAGCATTAAAATACAATAACGAAGCAGTTCCATTACTTAAAATATAACCATTGGTTGGTTAGGCTCTACACATTCATAATAAAAATGAATGTTTAGACCGTAGCGATTGAAAAAATTTAACACACAGACGCAGCTAAAACTGTCCATTTTCTGCACAATCAACACAGAAGAGTTTCTTGTTTGTTTTCTTGATAACAGATGGCGACAGCATACACAACACCAATTTGGCATAAATTAAAGGACCTCTTCTTAGACGATTTTAAATCTCAAATTTAAGAGAAACGGTACATTTTTAGATCGTGGGTCTATTTTTCGTCATTAGCCGGCGCGATAAGCTTTAAAATGAGGGGTAAATCATGGAATTTGATAAAGGAATAAGGATATCGGGGAGGTACAGAAAAACAGGCTAAAGGAATAATATAAAAAGATAGATAGATGAGAGCTCGTTCAAAGGTACAAACATATCGAGTAGGGTGGGTCGAAAAAAAGTAATGTTTTTTTTTTTTTTTTCGAAACGCTATACCACGGAAAACTTGCCTCTGGGGTAGGTAACTAACATGCAAATTAAAAAACAGATTTTTATTGAACCCCTAGCTAGCGCATTGCACTTGAAATTTCGATTTTTTTCGAAAATCAAGTCATTTTACAAGTTTTTTCGCAGAAGTCAGCAATTATTATTTTTAACTGCTATAGCGAAAATCATTTATTAAAAAGGTTGAAAAGCACACAAAAAAATTAAAATCGTCAAAATCTTCCAATTTATGGTAGCGCAAAAGACTCCAAAATCGGTAAATTATCGCATTTTTGGTACATACTCACACCTTATGTGAAAGGTATAGTCCAGCATACTGAGTTATGTGTTAATAGCCCATTTCTTTTTTTTTTTTTTTTTATATATATATTTTACACTTCATTTCATTGTAACAGAACAGCGATAATTGTAATTTCCCAACCAGTGGTTCGCGAACCCCCAGTGGTTCCCGTGGTGTACGAAGGGGATTCGCGAATATAATATTGCAATTGCAGAATTTTTAATTGCTAACGTACAAGAAAAAACTAAATAATAAATTTACATACGTATGAGGACAGAGTATAAAACTGATTTTCTTAAATAAATTGTTTTCCCGATAATGCACAACAGTTGTGGACTGGAATAGGAAGCATTCGTACAAAATTTGAAATGCGTTTATTTCTGCCATTGTCTGATTTCGAAAACTTGAATCACAAAGTGGTATCGGAAGAAATTTCTTCATTAACTTAAAATTTTGTACGTATGTTTCTCCTACCATTTCCGACCTTTTTCCTCGCTAACGCGAAGAAAAAGTCGGAAATATGAAAATTTTCTTAAATGTAAAATTTTTCATTATTTTTGGCCAATTTCTCCCATACAGGCCGTAAAGTTTAACCGAAGATATTTAATCATTTATTTTTTTAAAATTTTGTATTCGCATTCATCAAAGATTATTCCATCTGTTCTGCATGTTCGCAATGAAAAGTTTGAATACAAATGAATTTTAATATTGTAATTTTCCAACTTTTGCGAATTTTGAGCAGAAAGATATTTATTAATTGATTCAAAATTGTGTACCTATAGTTAGTTCTTATGATATGGTTAGTTCTCATGACACTCTGCCAACATTTTTTTCGCACTAACGGTAAAATAATTTTTAATTAAGATTTTTTTACTGCTCTATTAATAATACAAAAAGAACATCTAATAAAAAGTAATAATTAAAAAAAAAACATATGTATTATCTTGTAACTGTATTTCTGCTTTGGTTCAAACTTTACAATAATTTGCTATTCCATTCTTTTTGTGATGAACTATTTTACTAAAAGCAAAATAAACGTGCCAGCAAATTTTGCATTTTTGTTACCTGTTATTAAGGACTACAGAAAGGGGATCGCCGTTTTCTTTCTGATCTTACAAGGGGTTTGCAAGAAAAAACAGGTTGGGAACCACTCCACTGAATAAAATCTATTTTACAGTGGTTCGCAACCATTTTTGTAAATCATCTAGGTTTACATTTTCTTCGCTTCGGGAAATAGGGAAGCGAGGAAAAAGGTGGGAAATGGTAGGAGATTAGAAATTTTAAATTTATCAAATAATTTCTTCCGATACCACTTTGTGATTCAAGTTTTCGAAATCAGACAATAGTAGAAATAAGTGCATTTCAAATTTTGTATGCATGCTTTCCATGCCAGTGAACAACTTTTGTGTATTATCGGGAAAACAATTTATTTAAAAGAAATCATTTTTATACTCCTTCCTAATGCGTATGTTAATTTATTTAGTTTTTTCTTGTGCGTTAGCAATTAAAAATTCCGCTATTGCAACATTATTTTCGCGAACCCCCTTTCGACACCACGCGAACCACTGGTTGGGAAACGCTGTTCTATTACAATGAATTGAAGTGTTAGGTAAAAAAATAAGAAATGGGGTATTAACTCATAACTCAGTATGCTGGACTATGCCTTTCACATAAAGTGCTAGTATGTACCAAAAATGCGATAATTTACCGATTTTTGAGTCTTTTGCGCTACCACAAATTGGAAGATTTTGACGATTTAAATTTTTTCGTGTGCTTTTCAACCCTTTTAATAAATGATTTTCGCAACAGCAATTAAAAATAATAATGGCTGACTTCTGCGAAAAAACTTGTAAAATGACTTGATTTTCGAAAAAAATCGAAATTTCAAGTACAATGCGCTAGCTAGGGGTCCAAAAAAAAACCTGTTTTTTAATTTGCATGTTACTTACCTACCCCCAGAGGCAAGTTTTCCGCGGTATAGCGTTTCGAAAAAAAAACATTACTTTTTTTTGACCCACCCTAATACCGAGCTCAAGCACAGCTATGTGAATTAGTTATGTGTGGCAATTTGTTTCATGTTTTTATCTTTTTTAGTTATTTTTAGTAAGTACTAAAAATACATTAAACATTGAGGGATTTACATAAATAAAACATTCAGTTTATGGTAATTTACTTTGTTATAGCTAATAATTACCACAGAGTAATTTAAATGTGAAATCAATTACATACACTGTTCATTAGAAATTTCTTTTCAAAGCTTTTCCAAGTTCTAAACTAACACATGAAAAATCAATCGAGACCTAACTCTTCAATTTTACTATTTTGTGGAACAAAAATTTTAAACTTTGTCAATGTGAACAAAGCGCAAAACACAGCCCCGGTTAGAAAGCCATCCTTGTCCCTTGGCAAAATACTCTCCATGGAACCAAGCTGGAATGTTTCCTAAAAAGGTAAAATCAAAAGAACGTTCGTACAAAGTGCTGGCTAGCTAAATAATAGTACCAAATTACTAACTAATGAGTCAAATACTGAGGATCAACACTATATTAGTATCTAATCCATCGGCTGTTTCATAAGATTAAAGCTAATTTTCGGAACTTCAGATGCATCTCTTTAGCATTATCTAGTCTTGAAAACAATGCGTCGTATAAGAATGCTTCTTTGGATTTTTTTTTTTTTTTTTTGAAAAAGATTTTTCATTCAACACAGAGCTTTCATATCTATCCGAACATTCTGTATACTGAACCAGAGGATATCCTTAGCTTACACCGGTAAATAAAAATTCAACGACGTTAATTGATTAAAGATCGCAATACTAAACGGCTATTTCATATGCGTCCATCATTCCATTAATAGCGCTTTATAAGCTTATAAGCAAGTCTAATGAAAAGATAGACTTACCTGGTGGTAGGCCTCACACATAATAAATCGAGCAGCGTAATCGTAGAAATCTCCAATAATTATTCTAGCTGATTTGCTCTTCAAGTCTTTTAAGTATTTTCCCATCGATGTTACCCTGTCCCTGGGAAATTTTTTATTTTCAATAAACTCCATATTTTCACTCGACATCAACTCCTGCAGGTGGGATAAGTATTCTGGGTATCTCTGCCCATCTTCGGTTAACGCAGCAATTCTTTGATATCCCAGTTTTTTGAAAAGCTCCAAATACACAAAACTAGAATTTAATTGAAAAAACGGTATCAATATTTTTTATCATGAAAGAAGTTATTCAATCAATACATTTTCTAAGACATGTCTTGCTCATGAAACGTTTGTTTTGTCAAAGTGTCTCATTCGGAGCACGGTGGGTTATTATTTACTAAACTTCCCAAAAAGTAATATGACCTATTCTGCCCTTTTTTTCCGGTAAATTAGTAACCCGTAAGGTTATATAATGGTTGTAAAGTGAGTATTACTATCGTATAATTTGGGTTTGATCTTTTTCTATTTTAGAAGAGCAATTCAAAAAAGAGAATTGTTTGAAAAAGTGGATGAAGTAGTCGTCACTGACGAATCGTGATTCAATTTAAGTTTGCAGGAAGACGTGTACAGGTTTTAAAGTTCTGTAAGAAATATATCAATTCTGCTTACACATTTCAGCTGAGAACTTTTTGTATTACATACAATTTTTTTAATCTGCTTGTTTTTTTTTTTTAAATATCTGTATGATTTTTTTTCTTTTTATCGGTACGTTTTTCTTGTCTCAGTAACTGAAAGAGTAAAAAGCATTTTCCGACAGGATATCGTTTGGCCATACATAGTAGAACTGCCACAAGACTGGCCTCCTTTATTTTGTTATTTCAATTCCCAGATTTCTCACCGATTGAAAATGCATGGACACTATCCATGATGAATAACTTGTACTCTTCAATACGACCATGTTGCATTGTGTATTCAAATACGTTTCCCGGGAATAAGTTATCCTAATCCTTTTCCAATTACTCTCTTATAGCAATGTTATGAACGCACGTAAAATTTCAACAATAAGCTCCTTTTAGCTGTGTCAATTTTTATCGTTCAATTAGGGATGTACAAAAGCCAGAATTTAGCATGAATTTTATTTTACAAGCATATTTTTTCATTACGATTTTTTCGAATTATATTGAGAAAATGGCTAAAAATATGAAAAACGGAAAAATCAAATAAAGTATCCAATTTAAAACTGATATTGTAATAAACAATTGAAAAATCTTCATAAATAAAAACGATCAATAGTTAGTAATAGTAATATCAATCATATATTAAAAATATTGCAGAGCTCTTTTAAACCATAAACGTTTGAGGCTCATGCTCATTGCTCATGTTTCTTAAGTGTGATGTTAATGACTTTTTTCCATATTATAGATCTTCCGATGGAAAGAAAGGTAAAAAATGAATATAAATTAGCAATTGTCTTACCGAAAATGGTTGTTTTCAGGTATGGTACGAAAGAAGTACGGATATTTATCCCGATCATCAAAAAACGCTCCTTCAGCACTGTAGCTAATTATTATTGTGTTAAAGTGTTTAGCGACACCAGCGATTGGTTCAACAGTGTCGGAACAAGCAGGTCCTGTAAAAATTTGTAACAATAAGATAATAAAACTGAAAATATGACTAACGTAAACTTCAAATTCGGTACCATTTAATGAAACACATTTATGTCGTTAAGTCATTATAGGCAAATCGTAAGAGGATATGTGCTTACAGACAGATGCGAACAGATTTTAATTACATAGATATGCCATTTTTCTACAAGAAAGTAAATAAAATAGGCCCTTCGTATATCCTTTTACTTTAATACATTGAGATATTTCTTACTAGAAGAATTTTTAAAATCAATGGTTCTGGAAATTAATAACGCATAGTATTCCATTGTTGCCCAGGTTAAATCCGCACCAATACATCGCACAGTTTAGCACACGTGCAAGGTTGGCGAAAGTTGTAGAAAATTCTAATTGTTATACCCTAACTAATTTATGCAACATCTCGGATTATTCTAATGGATAATTCTTTTTTAATAAAAAATGTTCCAGCTTTTGCTTAAATTAATACATGGGAAAAATCATTTCGTACCTATTATACCAACCATCGTCTTGTAAGTATCACTAGTCACGTAATGTATAAAACTTCTCATTACTTGATCAGCTGAGCAATGACCATCCCGTTCTAAAATCTCCAAGTTGTAGTTCACTAGCAAAGATTTATTATTGTTCACAGCTTCTGCGGCTAGACGAGCAGCTAAAATTAAAAATCAATGTAATTTTTTTTAAAGTGATGATTTAAAAAAATCCTTTACACACACATAACAAATCACCTTGTAATCCCGTTTCTTTAAATATTTAAGCAATAATTTCAAGTTGCTTTTCTAAGTATTTTAATCACAATTTAAGGCCAATTCTTTAAATCTTTTATTAACTATGAATAATGTGTAAATTTTGATGGTAAGTATAGTTTCACAAGTCATGTCGCTGCCTTGCCACTGGTCTAATTTGTGTGAACCTAAAGCTAATTTTCAGATTTGAACGCTTGATGTCAAAAGAATTCAATATGGTTCTGATGGAAATATAAAGTTACGTCAAATGTCACTGCGTATTTATTGATATGAATGCGTTCAATGCAAGAAATCAACTGCGTAGTAAAAAATACTTTCTTTTGTATACGCCCATCTCAGTCTTCATGGCAGTAAATCAATAAATAAATTGAAAACCGTATAAAGGATTCCTCTTAAATTAAATACAAAAAAAAAAAAAAATTAAGAGCAAACAGAGTTCTCCGTCTCACCGCATTCGATGCGTGTGTTGAATAATAGCTTAAATATATCTCAGGAACAGTAAATCATCGATGACTTTTCGAGAAAATCAAAAGAAGGTCATTGGTAATTAGTAACATGCAAGGCCGGTAGACCAAGATAAAAAACCCTTATGTTATTCGCGAACTATAAGTACATGCATGAAAATATTCAGAAAATGAGCTACTGTTTTCTTGCAACTTAAAATATCTTATTCTTTATATCCAACTATTTTATGGAATCCTTGTGCTAAGGTATTTAAAACTGACTAAAATTCCTTTCATGATAATATCTGAAGCATACTTACCCGGAAGAACCCCATTCTGTTTCCAATACGTGCTATTAAGTGGGAATATGCCTCCAAGGTATAAAGTTGTTTTGTTTTTAACGTCACCAGGGATCCATTGATCCCATATTACAATCTTATCTTTAACCCATTCGCAAGCAGCATCTTCTATTTCTAGACCACGTTGTTTGAAGTTATGATAACGCTTAAGTAATTCCAAGTACTCATCTTGCTTGAATTGCATTTTTCGCAGTACATGAAATGCCTGGGGTGCATTCTTTTTTATTGTTGACCACACAACCTGCAAAAATAAATAGGTTAGTTAATAAATAAATTAATAAATAAATTAATTAATAATAAAGAAACATATTGAGCAAATCTTGAAATGACGTACACTGGTGAAGGGAAAAAAAATAAGTGACGTTGAATAGTTTTTAACATGTGCTTCTCTTATACAGACATGTTTGGTTGGTATGCAGCCGTTATTTTACAATTTGTTTAAAGTGAAATCTGAAGTCACTGCTTGAAAGCTACTTTTTAAATGCTGGTTTGAAGTTGTTGCAATTCTTGCAGTTGTTTTATGCTCTATCATGAATTATAGAAATTCTGTGATGTTATGAAATGAAAAATTTTATTCTGGTTCAAAGTTGAACAACTATAATTCCTTTACTAAAATAATTCTTCTTAAAATCAGTTTTCTACGCGACGTGGTTCAACGTTACCCTGAGTGGCAGGGTACTTCTGAATCAGGTTAATAACTCATTTTATGTGGTTTTTGTAATTATTATTTCTTATTTACTAATAACTATTGAACACTTTAAGAGTTTTTCTTTAATTTCATGCTAATAAATACAATAATATTTTTAAAATATGAGTGGGACAGTTAAAAATAGAGAAACTGTGGATCAAATTTACCCAGAATGACTAATTTTTCAGTGAGGTAGACAAGAGAGTTTCTTTGCTGTCCCATGCGAATTTCAATGCAATCATTTGCCCTAACGGGGGATATGATAGTTATAAGTCTAGTAGAAAATACCACTTAAATGTGAGATTTTTTATAGAATTTCATTGGGAAACAGACAAAGCATCAGTAACTCTAAATTTTCCCCTGAATGTATTCACCCATAAGTTTAAGTTGCATATTCTTCCTTGCTTAAGTAGTGACTTGTATTCACTCTTCACACTCTGACTGAAGCATTTTAATGCTTTCTGTGACTAATTTCTTCATAATACATTCCGCTGAGAGTTAATAAAAATAAAAGTAGTTACATATTTTCTAGATATAAGGAAAAGTTAAAATAGTAGTAATTTTTTCTACCATTCAAACAAAAAATTTAAACAGAAATAAATCGTGAAAAATAATTGAACTGGAGCTAAGGATGTACTTTTAACGTATTAATAACTTTTCATCTCTAATAAATTCATAGAAAGCAGACAATTTCCTCAAAAAAGAAAAGTCCTCTTTTTCGTACCATTCCTCTCGTAAAATTCATAAATGTTATAAATGTTATAAATAATGCTCTTAGAAATGGAATATATATATAATCCTCTTCCGAAATTATAATATTCAGGTTCTAAGCCTCCTTCCACCACTTTCTACCTCTCCTTTCAATAAGATGTTAATCCAATAAAGTTGTGTCGTTTTCGACTTTTTTTTCTTTTCTGAAACTGATCCCAGAAAAAACCTGTTACTAATCAGATTGTCTGAATAATTGAACAGCAACATACAGTTCTACCATCAACCGAAGTAATCTGCCTGACAGAGAGCCAAGAAGAATCCATTCATGTTCAAGGGAAGTACAGTACTGCTGGTATAAGGTACGTGCCTCGTTCTAGTTCGTTTAGCATACTTGATTTCTTCCAATCTGATGCTATATGCCAGTTCATAAATTTAGTTGCTTTCAACAAACACAGAAGCAAACATTCTGATTCGCATGCTAATAAACGTACCCACAAAACGAACTTCTCTAAGCCTCGAATAGATTCGTCCTTTTCTGCCATGCGCAGTAGCGCCCAAGTGCCAAAATTCCGTGGTCGAACTGTAATTAAAATATACCCAATAGGTTTTATTCTAATTTGACCTAATAGAAAAAAGATATTGTTAACCTAAAAAGAGGAAAATCTTGTAACTATTAATGAGAGTATATGTAACATGACGGTTACATCAGCACTTCATTTCAATAGAATGTCTGTTTGTAAATCAATCATATGAAGCAGTCGTGAACAAAATCCATCAATTAGTAGTTTATTTGCAGCGTCAACAATGGAAAATACACACATTCAAAAAAAAAAAAAAAAATAGGAAGAGGGACACAAAGCTTCACATGATGTAAAGTATTTACATGTCACGAATAACCTGAAATTCCTACGGAATCGCTTTAAATAATCTTTGAGCTATCTGGTCACCTGATGAAGTAACTATTTTTTGATTCGCGGTTCTGCAAATGCAGGTAGAGCTCACGTCACGTAATTTCTTTCCCGCGATGCAAAAAAGAGAGCAGCTTAAGGGAACGTATATAAAGTGCTTACTATTGTCTGTAGGTCAGTTTAATTTTTGTGTTTTAAAATCGAAACTGAATTTAAAAGGGGTTACAACGAGTTATTTATTTTTTAATGTTATATATAATATATATATATATATATATATGATTATATATATCCACTAACCTTTTCAAGCTGACTAACTTCAAAATCACATACGGAAGGATCATCTTCGCAGTTGGGAAATGCAATATGAACAAATGTACCGATACTACTAAGCAGCATTGGTTTCCTGTGAAAAAATAGTGTATGTTGAGTTCTAAGAGTTCGCCCTTCAACGACTTCTTCTAAATGTTCTTTTATCCATGCGACATTTACCAGAAGTTTGGAGTTCGTAATTTCCTGTTTCAGAAGCTTGAATGTCGAAGCTACGAAATAAACATGAAATATCATTGCTGTAAGTTATGCGTATCAAAAAAAAGTCAAAGATTTTTTTATGACAACCGACATGCTTCTCATATATAAAGTAAACAATAGCAATTACGTAGAAAATTAATATCAACCGAGCCTTTAATTTGTAAATTCTTTAAAAATAGCTTTATTGGCTTAATAAGTACAAGGTGATTCAAAAAGAATACCACAGTTTTAAAAATCTGTATTTAATTAAAGAAACGCAATACAACCTTTTATTATACATGATTATAATGAGAATTTAATAAAATTTTTACTACGAAAATAAGTTTACAAATGTTCGACATGGCCCCCTTCTGACACTCGAGCGATATCAACCCAATATTCAAACTCGTTCCACACTTTCTGTAGCATATCGGGCGTCTGTAGCATATCGCGGCAGTCCGGAAATTTTTCCTTCGCACAAACACCCCTTCTCTGTAAACTGTTTATACCAGCATTTGATGCACCACCTATCCGGAGGTTGAGCACCATACTTCGCTCGAAATGCACGCTGAACAACTGTCGTCGATTCACTTTTGCCGTACTCGATTACACAAAAAGCTTTCTGTTGAGCGGTCACCATCTTAACATCATCTGACGCTAACGCATTGTCAACAGCGATCAAAAGAGCAACTAAATGAAACTTTAGAGTTTCCTGAATTCGACGACAGATAGTGCTTAACTTTCCTTTACTGCTCTGCAGTGTTATTGATATTTAAAATTGTGGTATTCTTTTTGAATCACCCTGTATAATAATTTTTACTTAATTGTATTACTTATATATATAACATATAAAGTACCTTCATGCATTGCATTGCAAGTATCAGAAAGGGATCTAGTTAATATTAAACCCTATGGTCCCCAGTATCAGTTAAATAGGCCTTGAGAGGAAATTCATAACTTATGAACTCAGGTTCGTGAAACCTTTGTGAACCCTGTTCGTAAGCTTTAGTTCGTAAACCTTTAGTCCATAAACCTTTTAGAAGTGCAGCATTATTTGTTGCGAAACGATGAATCCATATACTTTTTTTCACACGAACCAGAAAACTCGGTTTTGTACACATACAGTTTATTACTTTCTACCAGATATTCACATGTATTTACAGAAAATGAATATTAATACGGCTCAAAAACCTACTGTTAGGTGAATATTATGTTACAGTCTCCTCTCACAATATAAAATAGAACTCCTTTTCTCAAAAAGTGATCATGACGCTTCTCCTTCTCACGCAAGCCATGTTCTCATTCTAAAAACTCTCCCGTTGCCAAAACGCGATTCGTAAAGTTTCGGCATCAACTAAAGATATTAAGTAACTTGTAGAGGCTTAACTCAACATTATTGTACTAATAAGTAGTGCATTTGCGGTGAATGGAAAGATTTTGTCGATCAAAAAAAATCATCATTTCTGAGTATTTTTGGCAGGAAATAAAATTTTATGCCCAAAAGAAAGATTATGGCAAAAACGCGTTGGGAAACTCAACAGTTAACATGAAAGACTAGAATTTAATTTTATTTTATTACAATTTATGCAAATGCTTTAAAAAACATAGGTAAAATGATTTTATTCTAAGTTAAACTACACAAAAATAAAACGTAAGTGATAAACATAAGTAAACAGACGCATAATTGTTTGTTTGTTAACGACCAGTTCAGGTCACATAAATATTCGAGTTTATTTGCTATTCTCAAGGATATGCCTCAAACTCTCGTCTAGTATGACAGATAGAACAAGACAGTACAATATATTTACTATACTAGGAAGAAAATACACCAGGGGAAAGTCGGAATCGAACCGACGCCTCTCCAACAAAAATGTGAACATTTCCCCCCAAAATAAGGAACTATCTACGCGTAAATTATGTCCCACTTAAATTGTCGCTTTAAAAAACAAGTTCAGCAAATATTGTAATAAATAATTTAAATTGCAAGTTAAAAAATTCCAATGTTCATTGGAAATTAAGTGTTTTCCCCCGATACTTAAATGCAATTCAGTAATTTATTCAGAACATGATTTCTACTTGAGTGTATTTGATTATGTCCACAATGTCCATTTGAGGACTGAAATTATTAATTCAACACATTTTACCTGGATAATCAGCCAAAAGTGTTGCACAACGGGCATTCTCCTCTCGGCATTGGCTCGGACGATAAACTTTCTCTTCGTCACACTCCTCGAAGCTGCAATTCAAAATGCGCCTAATTTCATCATCTCCAGACAGATCAAAGTGCAATACAATATCAGGATTTTTAAATGCCCTATAGTGATCTAGAATCGTGTTGTTTTTTACCCAAAATTCGTCTGCTGTGTATTCTGCAACAAACCAACCAGACCTATAAAGTAAGGAAGATAATAAAATCGAATTTAATTTTCAACAGAAAGTTTAAGCAAATTTTGGCATAGCATAAGTTTGACGAACCTGCCTATTGGACCCAGAGGGCCACAGTCTTCTATTCGATCAGTTGCCGTCCATTTTTCCATGCTAAAGCCAGGATTTAACCAAACTTCTAAATTTATCATCACTAATGGTCCGTAAACATCCACTTCTGAACAATTCCTGTAATTAAATGTAACATATAGATTTTTTTTCCTTTTCTCATTTAACCAACAACTCTATTGATATGAAAACAACAACTTGTAAGCACCTATTTTTTATGCCGTCGGTGAGCCTTTATTGTTCGCAAAATACTTACGCTTAATTTTTTGCGCTGTAACTATTAATCTTCTTATACATAAGCCGCTTAAGTGTCTGTTTGTCGCCGATAGCTTATTCCGAATTTCTTACTCTGAAAAACTGCATCGTGCTGACATCTACACAATTGTTTCTATAATGAAAACGACTAATAATCAAAACATTTATATAGCATTTTGAGTGAGGCATCACTATATTTGCAATCTCCGTTAAAAATAAATGTAAACGCGAATTTAATTTAATCCTTCTTTCTTTGTTTTAATTAATTTGTCGTCTATGCTTTTTATATATATATTAAAGTGGCAGCGCTCTCTTTTCCAGTTTCGTTAAAACTATTGTTTTGACGATGATTTTGTTGGATATAAATAAATATTTTTCACAAACAAGTTGATTATATAGTAAATAATATTTTTATTTTACAGATTATTATAACTTGGATGTCTTTTTTTCAGTAAGAATTTTTTTTCCGAAATTATTATATGCTTATTGTTTATTCATTAAACTTTACTGTTCTACCTGATAAATATCTCTTTGATTTGATATGCATTTCCGGTTACTGAGAGAATTGTATATTTATAATATCGAGAACAGCGGTCATTTCGTGTGACCGCCGGGCTTACTAGTTTAATATTAATTGATGATGCAATAAAAGTATTGTTTGTTTACGACCATTTCAGGTCACATAAATATTCGAGTTTATTTGCTATTCTCAAGGATATGCCTCAAACTCTCGTCTAATATGAGAGATAGAACAAGACAGCACAACAGATTTTAATATACAAAGAAGGAAATACACAGAGGGGAAAGTGGGAATCGAACCCACACCTCTTTCACTCCGCGCAGGGAGGCACCGGAACCAGTCGATTAGACCGCTCAGTCATTGAGGCCCCAATAAAAGTATTATATATGGAGTGAAAGTATTTTAGTTTGTACGGCGAGAAAGTACAAGGAGCGTTATTTTGACGTAATCTGTAGGGTCGGCAGGAGGCAGAAGCAGCAAGGCGCTTGCCTCACGGCACAGCGCTCTTAAGGGCGGCAGCTATTTACATCTAATAAATGTATTTCGTAGTACAACGCTTCTATCTATAATAAATCTATCCTATGGCTATATACTATTATTTAGATACGTACGTATTTAAGGACAATATGTTTAGTCCCTACACTCTCTAAAATACATATAATGGGGTGGAAAATGTTTTGTTGCCTCACGGCCGCCTTGCGCTGGACCTGAGTCTATAAGGGCGTCGAATAGGCCGATCTTGGGTGTAGAAATTTGGTATACAATAGATTTTACTGACGCTTGTAAGCTTTTCAGGGCGTCTTCTATTTAATTTCAATGATAAAGTACAATGCAGGAATGACATAATATCATTCCCTCATATATTCTGTTGGATATGTCATTCTGTTGTTTGGGAAGTAGTGATAAATAGTAGTATCACGTTTTATAAGCATTAAATATAAACAAGAAATTTGAAAACAAAGTACAAACAAATGCAAGCAAATTTTATTACATAACTTTTAGGAAATTAAGCAAAAACTCAGGTAAAAGGCTTGTATGTGGATTTCATTTTTAAACTAAATGCAAGAAAAAAACTCGAGAGTCTCTAAAACATTTGTTAATCTATTAAATAACTGACGTAAAATAATAAAGCAGTTGTTGCTGAATTTCATATAGATGCAACTACATGACTAAAATAAAAAGACGAAATGCAAATACGTGTCTCATATCTCAATATTTTAGGAATTTTACATGCTTTAAGAAAGGTAAGAGGGAAAATTAAATAGGCTCCGTGTCAGTATATGTTTAAAAATTACATGTACTAAGAAAACTTACTCTCATTAACCATGTGTAGTGTTGCAAGTTTGTCGCGCCGCGAATTCCCGAGATGATTTTTGCGATTTTTAAAGCTATTTCCTAAAACCTGCGAATTATCTTCTTTTTTTTTCAAATTATTGACTAACGAAAAGTCCGATTTTACAAAAATTTTAGAAAGTAAATATAATAGGGTCTAAAAAAGGCTGTAAATATGTGCCAACAAAAAAATTCAAAATCATTTTTTCTGAAAGCAGTAACAATAAACATAGATTTCGCCAACCAGCCTCAAACTTTTTTAAGGCATGCTGAGATTTTGATCCTAGTCAATATAAATATTTAAATGTTTTTAACGCAGTTGATAATTCTTCCATTTTTAACAATACCCCTATGTTTGAGGATGAAGAACAACTTTCATTTTCAGATTATTTTATATTTGATTATTTATATTTGTGTTCTCGCGAACATTTCGCGAAATTTGCCGCGAATGTTCCGCGAATTTCGGGCTCTTTTTTCCGCGACAAACTTGCCCCCTATCCATGTGTCACCATATTTGGGTGATTGGTGCAAAATGATAAACTTACATCACTTATTTACATGAAGATGCATTTAGATAATAAACTAAATTTAAAAAAATGTATATAAGTGACATATTTGTCTCCATGTTTAAAGAATGTATATAAAATGACTAAAATTGCGTCGATATCATTAGGTACTTTATATAAAATGACAAAGCTTACATTACTATTTTACATGCAAACTTATTGAGGAAAATTATATGACAAGACAAAACATTGATAAGTTAAAATAATAAATTAACTTTGTGCTAAGTAAACTGTGATAAAAAAATAATTTCACGTTAAGAGATCACAAATTAGCATCAAAATGCAGACATATGTTTCGGGATTTCAAGCGATCTCGAAACGTGAAATTATTTTTTATTACATTGATAAGTTACTTGTGTCCCAATGTGTTTTAGGAAAAGTATTACGATTAATGTTAAAACTTACGTCGGTGAGTCACATGTTGAAATCTTTTGGAGCGTTTTTGTGGCGTTATCAGCAATTGTTTCTGTATCCTGGTGTATCAGATAGACATAAGGATAACCAACTATTTTCTGCAGGAGAAACTTAGCTATGTGAGAAATCAGCACGTGAGTTGTCCTACTGCTGACTTCAATTCTTAGAGGAAGCTCGTATTCACCGACGAAAAAGTGCCGCTTGACTTCAACATCTGAAAATAAGTTTTGTGTTGCTTAAAAAAAATTAAATATTAGCGACATATTTTGTTTGTTTGTGAACGACCATTTCAGGTCATATAAATATTCGAGTTTATTTGCTATTCTCAAGGAGATGCCTCAAACTCTCGTCTAATATGACAGATAGAACAAGACAGTACAACAGATTTACTATACAAAGAAGGAAATACACCCAGGCGAAAGTCGGAATCGAACCGACGCCTCTTCATTGCGCGCAGGCTGGTACCGAAACCAGTTGATTAGACCGCTCAGCTACTGAGGCCCCAGTGACATATTTAATCACTTATTTCTACTGAAGAACTTTATAATGCAAGGAAGAAATGAAATGTTCTCCAGCATATGCAAGACCACCGCTTAATGTAGTCTCAATAGATCCTGCAAAGCCTATAGAAAAATAGGTGAGTGTACTTGTTCATTAAACTCTATCTATACTTCACTTTTGTAAGAATAATCTAAGCCAGGGGCCATTAAACTTTTTTGATCCTCGTCTCCTAAAAATCTGGTTACTCTTTTAACGACCGTCTCCAAAAAAAAATATTTAAAAAAAAGCTTATGTGTTTCTCAAATGATTTATTTATTTCTTTATTGCCAAAATCAAATTTTTACAAATAAATGAGAAGGATGTTTTTGATGACACTTAGAAAGTTTAGCAAAGTTTGGTTTCAAATTTGTTAGTTTCAGATTCGGAGCTCCACATTCGACTTATTTCTTTGCTTTGTTAAAGTAGAATTAACCCGATTAAAGCTAAAAACTCAGAGCTGAAAACGCATTAAAAGTGAAAATCGAATTATTTATTGCGTTGCAGTCAATAAATTTGAGATTGGATGACGTTGGGTATTCTTGACCCGTAATTGACCATCTGATTGGATTAACCCTCTAAGGCGGAACTTTAGTCGATTACATTATATCGGCTTCCAGGAGTGATATCGATCACTTTGATCCCTGCTTTAAGTGCACTAGTGTACGATTTCACAGTTCAGTCGTGTTTTGACTAAAGATCTCTAACGGCCTTATTCACCATTTGATTTGAACCTTCGAACTACAGATCAAAGGCTTCTTCAATCAATCAAAACGATCAAATCAGTGGTTCGAGTGTTTGATAGAGGTTCGCATCAGTTGGAGAATAAGGCTGTTAGTTTGTAGGAACATTGACTTTTTCTTTCCTTGATTAATTTTCAATGTATTAACAATTATGACTAAGTTCAGATCATGTGCTTTATTTTATACTTACAGAGGCATTGAACAATTGTTGGCAAAAAAAATCCTGCATTAGGGGCTCTTTTTAAAGTCATCATCATTATAATTGGCCAAACAGCCCAAGGTTAATCAATGCCTTCCTATGAAATGTTTTTCTGTACGACTTCGAGAGCTTCGAACTCTGGTTCGATTTCTGTTAAAGTAGGTCATGCAATTTATTCTTTTTATCTGTTTATTTTTAAAGTACCCTTATTAATTGTATCCTAGGGTGCAGGGTCATGGTGGTTGCTTGGCATTAGCGTGCTGATTAAGAGGATACCAGGCGTAGGCCGATGAAGGTTAGACATTGTGTCACAACCAGTGTTTCTTTCAGGCATCTCTCTGGGGGGAGCACTGCCCTTTCCCCGGGGAAAAAAATCAGGTCAAAACTTTTAAAAAAATGAAAAGAAAAGAAAGATTACACTTTTAAGACTAGTTTCAGAAACACTTTTGGAGAAAAGACATCGAACACTATCACTAGCGACACCAAAAGCAACTTAAAAGATAAGATCTATTTTGAAAAAAACTGCGGGGGAAGAATAACCGAACTCCTTTCTGCTTCCTCTAACATCACTAAAGAATCACAAAATTGCACTATTGGGAAAATTTCAAAAAGTTTCCGGGGGAGAGCCCTCGAACCCCTGCCTCCAGTAACATTGACAAAGATAGACTATAACTTCAGTTTTAAGATTTCAGTTTCGAAAATTTTCTTAGGGGAGAAATTCTGAAACTCCTTCCTCTAATGCCTCCAAAGAGATAAAAATTGCATTCTCCAGAGTTAAATTGCGAAAAAAACCCGGGGAAGGACTCTTGGACACCCCCCCCCCCCCCCCGCTCCAGAGATAGCCTAAACATTATAGTTGAAGACCAGTTACAAAAATGTAAGATGCAGAAGCCCCAAAAAATAGTCCAAAAAATAAATTCATATTATCATCCTTTCTAGTCATACATATGTATAAAAAGGTAATGATTTTGAAGCAGACACCATGATTCTTAACATGCCCCCCCCCCCCCCCCGAAGTAAAATGTCTGAAAGAAGCACTGGTCACAACAACCGCTTCGAGAAACGCCGGGAAGAATAAGGGACCTTCTGGGTACGAGCAAATGCGCTACCAATGAATTACGAGACTGAAAGTGAAACCTAAACTGAAACATTTTGCACATTGTCCAACAGGAATAGAAACACCTCAATATTGGACCCATAAAAAAAGATAATTCAGAAATACCTGGATATGGGCAATTGTCCTCCGAATCTGAATCATCTAAATATAGCTGATGCTGATGCCCGAGGCAAAATGGTAGTACACATATGAAAAGGCATGAGGGGAAAAGCATTCTTAATTATCAAAGTCTAATCGGCCAGTGCATCTTAAAAGGAATTCCTAGAGAAAAAGGAAATTTTAAGTAAAACACATTTTCTTAGAAAAACTTAGAGGAAACCAGTTTTATTTTTACTCGCCAAAGTTTACCCTGAAAATATTTACGTAACAATTTACACAACTGATTTAAAAATATTCTTTCACCAGTTTAGTTTTGAGGAAAAGATTCTTTATTTAAAGAGCGATGGAGGTTCCAAGCAATCTAATTAAACATATAAAACTCGCTTTGAATATAAGTTCAAACTCAGATGTACTTCACACAGGTTGAGGTAAAACATTGATTTTTTTTAAACTTTCAACTAAATTTGCAGTTTTCATTGTGCAGTTGATGTTTAATTTGTTTTTGAAAAACATATTTGGACGTCCTTAAGGTTCTTTGTTCCCAGTAATATAATTAATATATCCTATTAATTCAGACATTAAATCCACATTTTTGAATTTTCAAAATTCGCCAAGCTATTTTTTGTTACAGTTGAATAATTTACACTTGAACGCATGCATCATATTTACTGTATATAATCGTTCTGATTTTTCAAATAGTATACATATAGTTTCTGCATTTTAATTCGACGATTTTAAGTTAATGATTTACCTTATCTGGCATATGATACTAGGCCAGAACTATTTCCAATGTCCAATCCAACGATTTAAAGCTTCAACTCTGAAAGAAAGATTAAAAGAAAAAAAAAACATATTTTATTTAATTGTATTGCTCGTATTAATGTAAAAAAATATGATTTTATGTTATAAATGATTATTACCTATAATGCGTCCGCGAGTTGAATCATGAAAAATAACGTAGTTATATAACACTACTGTGCAAGGTTAGTTCTAAAATGTAAAATAATAATAATAATAATTCAGTGACACAAAATCGCAGAATGCAGGGAAGTTACGCCAGAAGGTGTGGGAGAAATTACGAAACAGACCTCCAACAGAACAGAGTTGTTGTAGGAGCGGAAATATGCAACATGATAGGGGGAAAAAAAGAACCTTTAATGTCTTGTGCCTATAGAGAACGCGGACTTGTTTTCTTTTCTAAACGAAAGCTTCATAAAAATTATTATTTTAAAGATGTTCATCACAAAAACAGATTTCCTCATTCTCAAATCATTTCCTCATTTTAATAAAAATCTAATAATTGTATCATTTTTTAAGATTAAGTGTGACGACTAGTTTTTTCTATTTACTACCTTTTCTGGTATATTTTTGTAAGAAATTAGAAACTTCTGCCCTTAATTTATTGTTTATTTCTTTATTTGTTTCGCCTGCTTCTACTTTTTTTTACGCCATATGAAAATGGCATATTTACGGAGAACTGCCCAGTTAAATACGTTGTCTGAATACAAAAAATAGCCTCATAATTAAAATATGAGAATGAATTTTCATGCTTGCCATTAGCAAAAGTTAAAATATTGAGCAGAAAATCCATAGATCCTATAGGTAACTTGAATTTTAAAGACTATGAAGAAACCACCAAAATTGACTATTAATTATAGAATATTACTTTAATATTTCCTGATCGGACATCATGTAGAACAATTCTCTTATCAAAGACCAGTTTTATCACAAGGCCCCCAAGTGTTGTTGCCAAAACGATAAGAATACGTTTGCCCGTGGATATCATTTATCATAAAGCACTGATAGCCGAAACAGAAAATATTGCATGCATTTAAATCCATTTTTAAATCTGAATCATTAATTTCTGATAAAACAAAGGAGCGAAAAGGCCAATGAGCTTTTCATATGAAGCCGTTTCACGCGCAAAACATTTAAGGATTTCGTGCCAATACTTGACTGACAAAGTAGCTAGTAGACGACATTTTTTCTATCAGGTACATTAGACAATGTAGCAGCATAACGGATTTATGTCTAATACAGATCGTTGTTGCATGCTTGACTGAAGAGATTCCTAACAGAAACCCAAAACACCTGTTATTCAGGAGGAAGGTATATGTATTCGATTCTCGATAATCCTAGTTGATCGGGGCCGACACCAACTCGGATTACTGAAAACTCGGATTACTACGTAATAAACTCGAAGAGAAAATTCAGTTTTGTATACACGACTAAAATAGGTCAAAGAGCCAAGCACTAACCAGCATAAAATAAAATTTATAACTTTAATATATATTTGTAACATCTAAGGCTGCTGTGCGCTTCTGCATGCTAAATAGTTATTCGTAAACCGATATTTCGTGTTATTTTGCAATTTCGTAAAGCCAGTATTTGCTAAGGAAAAATACCGGTATTTTCGATATTAATTACAAAAAATAAATATTTTTCCACTGAAGAGATTTTAATGTAATTTATTAGATACTTACTATTATTTTAAAATCATTCATTTGAAGCCAAAATGTGGCTTCAAAAACATGAATAGCAGAGTATCAACGAATAAAAGCATCTGAAGAACACAAAAAGTTATTTTTAGCACCAGATGGTGTGATAAGTCGTCGCATTTTCGTGCATTTATGTGCACCATGATTTATTTCCTTCACTTCCTTGTTCATATACTTTCGCATATTAGGCGTTCTTGCGCTTTGTCGAAATTCATTTCTAGTATCTGTCACAAATGTATTTTTTCTATTAACGATTTATTCTCACCATCCATTGCAGCATTGGTGGACCAGTCGGTAGAAGCTCGGTTCTCGCAGAACACAGAAAGTGAAGCAACATTGACTGAGGTCAGTGGTTTGAGAGGGCGAAACCTCTTGTGGCTGGTTGATTTGGGACAGTGTATGCTAAAGGGAGCTGGTGCACGTAAAATTCGTCGTGCATTCAATATCCTCCAAGTGAAACGATACCTCTGAGGGTTCCAACCCCAGGTGACGGTCTCTCCTCTGGGAGCTGGTTCAAAAATTAAGAGACCTCTCAAAGGGGCAGAAGTCAGACTCCTGCCTATAGGGCCCCGGTTAGACTCAGGAGCAGCACATACATTCTTCCTCGCCTCACGCGAGGACTCAACAACAACAATGCGGCATTGCTAAAAATAATTATTATTATTTTTAAATTTTTGTCTCCACTATTCTTGGTGTCGAGGATAACTTCTTTTATTTAACATAACAAATGGCAATAATTCGCCGGTATCGGTTTGTTATCCAGTCTCCCTATATTGCTATATACTTGAAGAATTAATGCACCGTTTTTTTTTTCAAACTTTTATTTTGTGTTTGCAATTCTGATAATTACAATTTTAATTTGCCTTCTTCAAGTCTCCCGCCAAGTGGATTTTTTTTAAGCAGTGGCAACCATTTCACTATAAAAAATTTTGGTGTTACTGAACACCATTTTTGGTGTTCAGTTGGTGTAAAGTTGAAAATTATTCATTTTTTATTGTATTTTAAACTTTTTTAAGTGTCTGTCTAAAAAAATAGACAGCAGAATGTTTGTTTAGCATATGATGTTCCTTAAATCATCTACGCCAGAGGTTCCAAATCTTTTTTTTTCGCGTATCACCATTTTTCTTGCGAACCATTTTGCGTACAACTGCTATATAACTTTATTATATAGAATAGAAGATCAATAGATTATAGGTAGTTTTTTTTTTTTTTTGCCTGCACGCTTACCACCTAGAGAGGCTTCGTGTACCATTAGGGGTACGCGTTCCACAGTTTGGGAACCGCTGATCTACGCATCAAAACTTCATTACGATTGTTCATTTATCCTATTTTCACAGAAGTGAGCAATCGCAATGAAATTTCGATACGTAACGTTGTTAAGAAACTTCATGGGTTAAGAAACGTTATACTGCCCATATTTTTTTAGACGACCGCATAAAAAAAATTTTAAGTAAATCAAAAATGTATAATTTTTAACTTTACACCAACTGAACACCAAAAATCGTGTTCTGCAGCACCAAAAATGATGGCAACTGAACGCAAAATTTTTACAGTGTATGAGAGTTATCTGTTGCAAATATTTTGGTTTATATTCATGGTTTTGTAATGCGTATTCATGCATTTAATTAGACGCTTGTCTGATTTTGTTTGCGCAGTGATAAGAACAAAGCATGTTGTAGAAAAATTATTCGTTATTTTTTAAATATTTGATATTTTTAATACATTCCAGTCCCCTCAATGTAGACCCGTAAAAAGTTTTATGTCCAGAGATTTTCTCTTTCGAATTGGGAACTGTAGGTTTCTAATTTGAAATTATCTTGAGTAGACATGTTGATTCCTGGGTGAAATAATTTTATGGGCTATCAAATATATTTTGGTGGCCATTTTGTTTCCTTTTCTCATTTGGTATTTAGCAACAAATCAACATACAAACTTACTTTTGGTTTTAAAGTTTGGTTTTCTGGGTTCTAAGAATTCAAATAACATATTACAAGGCATTAAAACAATTTAACTACATTTTTCAGTAGTTTGCGTGGAAATGTATCGGAGAACTGTTGTTTAATATTCTGGTTACAAAAATTGAAACTAAAATAAATGAATTCTAAATAATACTAAGTTTCAACTTGTGTTTACGAGAATTATACGCTCCTTTTATTATCAGCATTATATAAGAAAAGCGAAATGTGAAATTGAACAACTAAAAACCAAATGACTAAAAACATGCTGTCGGTTTTTTATAGGGTTGGTTGTTACATTTGCAAATATTAGTGCACTTAACAACAGCAGCTTTGCAAGCACATTCTTTTGGGACACAAACCTACCATTTGCAAAACACAGGAGTTCCAGTGGCAGGAAATTCAAGAATTTTTGGGGTCACAGCACCCCTTTAATATTTTCCCAACCAAAATCACATGAATCATTTATTAATTGTTTATTTTCAAGAAGACGAATAATAATGAAGATAACTTGCAAGACATAAAATTTCGGTTGCACATTACAGCTTATGACCTTTAATTTCGAACGTTAGCTTTATACTCGCGCGCTTTGTTAATTGAAAAAAAAAAACATATATATATATATATCGTTAAATATATTTATACATTATATAGATACATATGGTTTAATATTTTTCTTAACTCAACTCTGGCGCAACAGATTACCCAATGAGGCTCTGCTATGCCCATCTCAGCTTACGAGGCCGAGGGCCTTGCAGAAGTAGACGTTCGGTGGAACTGCTTCTGCGATGCAGAAATAGATGATTTGGTCAGGTAGTCGGCCTGACTGACTTTAATTCTTTCGTACAAATTGATGTCCTTGAAGCAGTATTAATTTAAAAAATATATTATTTTCTATATGCTGTACATATGCTATAGAAGAGCATTGCAAAAGTTTTGCAAGGGTAAAATTTCGTAAAAATTAAAAGTTCAGAATAAAATGATTACAAACATCTACCGGCTACTAAGTGAAACCTGAATTTTCAGGTGCAATTTCCAGGTTCACTTAAAAATTGCATTATAATTTATTAAAGTTATTTGCTAAAAATTATGTCATACCAACTATGCCACATACACTTCATTACAAAATTTCAAATTCAAAATTCAAATGTTAAAACATTAGTATTTTAAAATTACCGTTAAGATACAAATGGTAGAATGAGTATATATTTTTATATTTTAACAGCTAAATTTACTTATATCATAATGAAAATTATTATATATATATATATATATATATATATGAGTGTGTGTGCGTGTGTAATATTATAATACTGAAGAAATTTTTGATATTTTTCTTTATAGAAATCGCATAAACGGAAAAACGTATTTCCTGAAAAATTGAAACAATGCGTCTTTCTAAAATCGTTATATGTCAAACTTAAACTTTGCTATTAAAAGTAGTTTATTTTCCCAAAGATTGCATTTCTAATAGCAATGAAGTCATCTACTTTACATTTGGTCATTTATTCTAAGAATTGATGCAAGATAATTTAATATATTTGAACTTTTAAAAACTGTTTTGTTTTCTGTTGGTTGTTGGTTTCTTCTAGTTCCTTTAATTTATTCCGATTTTCTTCTAGTTGTTTCCCCTGTCATAGTAGTAATTGGTTTCTACTAAAAAACACCCTCGATCCTGCTCCATAGTAACTAAATGGTTTCATGTGATATACTCATAGATATCATTTCAATGTAACTTAATTTTTTTATTTATTTACTGAAAATTACATGTTTTATAATTGATATTTCACAATTATGAAACATATAATTAGCTCAAGACTAAGTTATCATTATAAATTAATTTGGGTATATTTGTTTTATAAACATGTTTTCTTGAAAAAGCTTCGAAAGGAACTGAACTGTTTAATTTGGTTATTTTTTAAGAATTGATACTCCTTTTGTCTCCGGAAAATATTGCATGTGGGATATTATAACATGGAGATTTCTTGAATAGGAAGACTCATCACATTTATTCTAGATAAATTCTGCTTTTTGAATTTCGAATTTCCAGTTTACTGAAAAAAGTGGACAGAATGATATTTTGTCCGGGACGGATTTTTCCGGGGCGAAAAAAACCGCGCAACCCTGCTGTAAACTGGAGAAATATCAGTCGTCAGAAAATTTTCTATTCAGCAAAATATCCTCACTAAAAAATGCCCTTGTTGTCTGTTTGATGTCACAAGTTCAAATGATTAAAGTTAAAGAAAATGAAATATTTGGAAGAAGTAGTGAATAATGACATCACTTTCAGTTAAAAGACAGATCCTAAGAGCTTTAAACCATATACGACGGAATATTCGTCTTCTTGAAAATAAACAATTAATAAATGATCCGTATGATTTTGGGTAAGAAAATAACGGGACGCTGAGACCCAAAAAATTCTTGAATATTCTGCCACTGGAACTTCTGTGTGTGTGCATCAAATGCTAGGTTTGTGTCTCCAAAAAATGTGCTTGCAAAACTGCTGTTGTTAAGTATACTAACTTTTTGCAATTATAACAACTAAATCTGCAAAAACATACAGCATGTCTTTAGTCATTTATTTTTTAATTGTTTAATTTTACATTTTGTTTTTATTGTATAATTCCAACAATAAAAATAACGTATAATTCTAATAAACACGAGTTGAAACTTAGTATTATTGAGAACTCTTAATTCTATTTTCAATTTTTGCAACCAGAATATTAAACAATAGTTGTCAGATACATTTCCATGTCACTACTGAGAAAGGTAGTCAGATTGTTTTAGAATGACTTAAATAACATGTTATTTGAATTCTTAGGCACCCAAAAACCAAAGTTTAATGTTTATATATATGTATATATATATGTGTGTGTGTGTGTGTGTGTTGGAAATAGATTAAGATTAGTATTATTTCGCTTTCACATTCATTTGATAGTTTACATTTCCTCTTTTATTTTTTAAGAAATATTATTCCGTAGTCGCAAAACCATATCTGTGCAGGACTGTATAATTCTATGCCGTACTATTTGGGGCTCTGAGAAGAAGGTTTTCGATGCTACAAGGATTTATAAATGATTCTATTTGTTAAAATAGGGGTGAGAATAACAGATTTTCCTAGTCAGTAACGTACAGCGAAGTTGTTTGCTGCGTGCCAATACGGGAATTCCCCCTAACAAGAAATGAACTCTCTCAAGGTCAGGCACCTTCTTTTTATACCTATTGTTTCGCTACATTGTGTATGTATCGAAACTTCAGTACAAGAAGGCCACAACTCAAAATCAGGTACTCAGAAGAAGCGTTTGAAAGTTTTAACCCATAATCTCAAAATCTCCTTTACCTTTTATTTCACCTTTGTCCGAGAATAAAGAACGTTATAGATTATAATCTTAAGTGGGCTTTTTTTTTTTCAAATGTATGTACATTTTTGTAGAATGATTACAGAAATATTTCCTAATGCAGTATTGATCACCTGGAGGTGCGATATATTGATAGATTGTAATCCTTAAATTTGAATTTCAACTTTGTCATAAATCTACCTGCTCCAATAAATGTAAAACAGGTAAAAAAAGTAAACTGCTCTCTTGACAAAGTGACAACAGAAACTAAATTAAAACATTGCGTAGAAGGTGTGTGGAGTGTTGCCAGTTAAGCCGTCATTGGTTGGCTCATTAAAAAAAATTAAGCCAGTTGGAAATCCTGCCTCTATGGAAAATGTACCCCGGTCACCCCTATCATTATTTCATTTCATGGCTTGCCCTCTATTTTCGCCCCTTATGTCACCTGATTATTAGAAATTTTAAAAAAGATACTTACAAAATTGATTTCTTTTTGCTGCAACAATATCTCACTTAAGAACTCTTTTATCTAAGTACACAAAACCTTTCACTTTACACACAATTTATCTGATAAACAACATATTTCTGCAAATGAATTGCTCCATTGAAGAGCAAGAGCAAGAGCAAGCTTTATAATTTTGAGAAAAACAGGAAAATGTATTCCTTTACACCAACAAAATTTTCTTATTAATATACCTACGCATTGGTTTCCCAATTTTAAACTCATTTTCCGAACAAATTCAGCTACGTTACGAAACATTTTTGATTACAGGCTATTGCGCGGGTTGTTTTTCCAAACGCCAATATAAAAAAAGTTCTTTTATGTTTTTAATAGCACATGAGTGACGTTGCGATTGCTGACAATGAACAATGCATTTACCTTTTTTTTTTTGTTTTGTTTTGTTTCTCTACGAATGAGATTTTCATCTGATTTGATGTATCAACAAGATAAGGAGAGGTTTTTTTCATTAAACTCTTCTTAACGCAAAACAATGCCAATACAAAAATTATTTTCATCTAAATAAAATTTATCTATACAATACGCTATATAGATATATTTTACAATGGTTACTTTGAGTACAATCGAATCTCTCTATAACGAAGTCGATGTGTTCCCGTTGAACAATTCGCTATAGAGAAAATTTCGTTGTACGGAGACAAGTGATTTTTTCAGTTACTGTCAACCTTTGCCCACTGGCGCAACTTTGCTCATTTTTTGCAAAAAGAAAAAAAAATCAACATTCGTCAATGTTTGGTTCAAGTAACACCAAGGCCGCGTAGTGCACTGTATCTACTGTCCTAGATGTAACGTTGACATCGTTTACTCTCTGTTTATCCTACAGAACGTTTAACTAACCGTAATTTTCAAGCGCTCAATAAGAATCGGGCGTCCATATTGGTTGCAAAACCTTACCGGTCGTACGTTGTTGTTAAAATATGAATAAAGATTCATCAGTTCAAATCTGCGTGTGTATATAAAAAAAGAAGAAAAAAAAAAAGTGGCTTAAGCAGTGGTTATTAAATAGAAACACATACACACGTAAATCAAAAATTGGAGACATCGGATTCCCGAACTGTTTGCGAATGAGCGAATCCATAATTTGAGCTGCTGAAGCTTGTTTGTATTTTAATTTTTGCAGAAAATAAAACGTCAATATACAGTAAATTTAGAGTAAAAAGGACTTTGGATCCAATCAAAAACTGAAATCTCAATTTTAAAGCAGTTTGCCAGTTGGAAAAGAAGATTTATTGATAAATAAACGGCCGCTTCACGTGGTGTAGATGGCCGAATGGCTAGAGAACAAGGTTGGTATACCGTACATCCCGGGTTCGATTTCTGTGCCTCGAAGATTCTACGACTCGAAATCGTTCAAAAACGTTAAAAATTTTGTTTTGAAACCATTTTTAAACGGTTATAAAACCGTAAACTTTTGTATTTACAGCTTTTTAACCAAGTTGATTGGAAATGGTTAGGTCCCGTAAAGATAGAAAAATTTTCCAAACCGTAAATTTAACGGTGAATTAGATGGACAGACTGCTGCCGGTTATTTAACCGTAATTTAATGATGAAATTTCTAACAGTGTAGCAAATTATGTATTGTATCCAATGCTATCGCCATCTCGCTAAAGTTTGGACAAGAATGTAATGTCCAAAATTTTAATGATATATTATGTAAAAAAAATATCGTTTCAAATACTATAACATGCCGACAGAGTGCGTAGTGGTAAGGCGCAGGCCTCGTACGCCCAAGTTCGTAGGATCAAACCTGGCCCAAGACGGTGGAGTTTCAAGATGTATAAAAGCGTCTGCGCCCATGTCGTATGATTATGCAGCATGTAAAAGATCCCTTGAGTAGACATTTGGCTTGGATGCTCTCGGCTAAATTAAATTCCTAGTGCAATCTGCATCAGTCAGAGCTCAGGTGCCGCCATCTAGGGGAAACTGAGCGTTAAAATTCTCAGAGTGGTAATGGCATCCGACGACAGTGGTGCTACTTGAAAGAATGGATGCCGATTCCCGGGGAATGCACTAGTTCTTCAAAATGGTTAGTAACTGTATGCAGCCCCGTTGGAATAAATAAATAAATTATAAAAAACATTGAAAACATAAATATATGCACACACAAAGTCAATAGGGAAGCAACAGAGCACAGCAAGACACCTCCCATGTAGAAGAGGAGTTGCTGTTCATTAAACTGATGATTCATCATATTTTTTAATTCTTCAATAATTTGTGAAGATTTTGTGTCAATTTATGTAACGTGTTATTATATTAGCGTTCTGAAATGGCATTTCATTGCATTGAAAAAAATTTTTTATTTATTACCTTTTTGCATAAATTAAAGTTTGGAATTCAATGAATTCAAAAAAAAAAAAAAAAAAGAAATATATTTTTATTAATATTTTTAATTTAAATTGAAGCAATTAATAAAAGTGTAAAGTCACCTAACTTTGATCTAGTTTCAATCTTTTGTTAATTAATAGGCAGAAAAAGAAGTTGAAATGAAAGGAAAGAAACAATTATCTCTCATAGAACAGAACGTCTGACTTATTTCTACCCATTTACAAGAAGCATTAGAGCAAAAACTATAACAAAATACAGGTATGACGTAAATTACATTGAAGCAATCAGAAATAACGATTATATCTGTGTAAAACGTGTAAATAATAAAAACGATATTAACCCCTTGAATCACGAGTTTTTTTTTTTTTTTTTTTTTTCGGAATAACTGGTAAAAAATGAACGAGTTTTTTTTTTTTGACAGAAAATTAATATATAGGTATAGTATAAATTGTTTTTGGCAATTTTAGTTGTAGGGGTGACTAGAGAGCGGGGCGTGGAGTAAAAGTTATATTAAAAAAATTTTCAAACAAAATGCAAACGCATCTCAGACGGGCATTCGAAATAAAATAACGTGAAATACAAGATCGCCCGTGTGAGACACGGGCATGTGCAAATTTGCCGGTAACTTACACCCGTGTCAGACACGGGCAAATGCGTTAAGCGGTTAAAGTACAAATATTTCAAATTTATTGCGTACACGTGTTTCAGAGTTGCAAGAAACCTTCGTTTCAATTCAAAAAATTTAGTGACTGTTCCTTATTGTTGAGGCGCAGAACTTTTCTACATTGAAAAAAGAGAAAAGCTTCTTTGGTGGTTGCTTCTTAGCTTCAGAAGCATTCTGCATTGAAAAAGTGGTTCCTTGTAATCACGAAACAAGTGTCTGGAATAATTATGCAATATTTGTGATTTAATAACGCTGCATTTATTATTAACCCTTGAGCTGTCACCTTTCAAGACATCACACAAGTCATCACGTCGGGTCATATTGACCCGAATTAAAAATTTAGTAAAGTGGGTATAAAAAATGTAAAACATTGTGTTTCAATTTCAAAATAATGTAAGAATATAAAAAGCATAGAAAAGAAAAGAAATTAAAATTGTACCTGGGTCAATATGACCCGACGTGACAGCTAAAGGGTTAATAAAGTAAACAATAACAATATAACAGCTCATTAAATTAGACTCTAGGTTTTTAAAGTGAATCTTTGGCAAAGCAAATAAATTAAGCTTAGGTTTTGCATACTAGACAATGGCATGTTTTCCCCCCTTTGGTATGGAATGCTTGCCCAATATAAACCGAGTCAATTTCACATGTACATCATTAGAAACAAGAATAAAAAAAAGAAAAATAACTTATTTAAATTCAAAGTTAAAAATAAGGGGGGAGAAGAGAGAGAGAGAGAGAGAGGTCGCATGCGTATTGGAACGTTTGCTGGAACGTCTATTTTCTCTAATTATATTCGACTCGTTGGAGATTTAAGCTAGGTAAAACATAGGCTATATTTAGAAACTGCGTATTCAACGTTGTTGGAATAGAACTTGCTAAGATATAATGAAAAACAAGGGGGGGAGGGCAAAACATATTCTTAATAGTATAAAATAACTCTCAAAGGAAATAGAGGTGTAATTGTACGTAAGTTTTTCACTCAAATCCGATTGCAATTTTGTTGTTTTCTACAACTTCTTTCAAAGGCATCACGCGTCTATTACGTTGCGCAACATGTGTATAGCACTGAGGTTGCGACACCACGTCACTCCTGCGTCATCAACATCTTCCACTTTCGAAATATCATGGCAGTCAAAAAGAACCCGGTTTAAATTTGGTGACTCATCCCCTTATATGTGTGCGTGAATATTTTTTTTCTTTTCTGAAAAAGTGTGCAAATAATTGATCAACCTATTTTTTTTCTATATACTTGACAACTAAAAAAAGTGTATAGAAAAAAAACTAGCAATACCTGTAGATGAAGACATGATTCTGGAGGATTTATTCAATCAAAGTTCTAGTTGAAATGCGATAAGCAAGCATCGTTCTGAACTATAAATGCTATCAAAAGAGCTTTTTTTTAAAACCTACTTATACAAATACAAAACACAGAAAAATATAAGGGATGAAAAAATTAATAAATAAGAGTATAATAATAGGCTAGTTTCACATGCATTTCATTAAAGACACGAATAAATTAAGAATAAATATATTATTTAACTGCAGAATAAAGTATAAGCAAAAATTTGAAAGTGTGCTTTTGTGAAAGGTCGAATGCATAAGGGCTCGTCTGCTGGGGCTTCTGTTCTCGCTAATTACGTTTTGAGAAAATCCGACTCAAAAAAAAAAAAGAAATAATAATAAATAAATAAAGTTTCATTTTAATTCAAATCACCTTCTTCAAAAAACTTCATTCCTATGTTTCTTTCGCTGAAAAAAATTTCAGCAATTTCTCATCAGCTCAAATAATCATAATAATAACAACATAAAGCTGATATAAGAAAAATTCAATATATTCTTTTCTTTTTCTGAGAAAACAGGCGCTATGGTTCGAACTAACTCTCTCAATATTTTTATTTTAGTCTAGTAGAATACGCATATAAAAAGTTATTTATTAATTTCACGGTATTTCTGAACAGTTCAAAAACATTAAACATTAGCGAGTACAATTAAAGTTAAAATTCTTCTTGCGTAATTACTTTTCTATTCCTGGATGCATTACATGGTCAAGATAATATTTTAACCATATATTAACAGGTCGCGTGGTGTTATTGTCCACTGTGCTTTTTTCAAACGCATAAATATTTCTTTGGAAACCTTTTTTTTCAACAATAATCATTATCAAAACTTGTATGTGAAATTAATATTTAGCTCACTTTTAGAATATAATTTTTACAAAACTTATTCCTAAACATGCATTCTGTTTAGAACATTCTTAAAAAGGAGTTGAGCTGAATCAAATTTTAAATGTATAAAAATATCGTCAGGCAAAACAAAGGTATGTTATTTAGTTAGTGATTTAAACTACGGACTGAAACTGACACTAACGATTTCAATTTAAATTATTAATGTCTTGTACGCTCTGTGTTTAAAAGCAACTAACTTTCAGAAGGATTCAAGGACACCACCAGGAGGAGCAGGGCTAAACAATTGCTCCTCACGCGTTCAAAATATATTCATTTCCTCATTTTGAACTCTTTCAAAATCGAATATGCATTTCTAGTTTTTTAGGAGCTTATCAATTTCAGAATGGACGCTGGAAACAAGGAACTGAAGCATTACCGTAACGAATCTCCTCATCAAAGTTATATGTCTCCCTAAAATATAGAACGAGATAATCTATACATATGTAGCAGTTATCAATGAAGGAGTAAAAAATGCGAAGAAGTCCAAGCCTTCAGCGTGCCGGGGCTGGTAAAACAGAACTGAAACTTACAGTGAATGATTTAAACATCTATGCAAAGAAGTCTAGAGCACAATTTATCCTACCAAGGAAATTTATATTTTGAGAACGATTAGTGTGAGGGGGGAGGGGCTGTACCAACGACAAAAACTCTTTCAAAACACCCTATGAGCTCAAAAGCACTAAAAACATCGGACTTTTCCATGATTATTCTTATGAGCGCCATTTACGAGGCGGAGAGTTTATTCCAAAAAGGTAAGAACACGAGACAGCTGCTTTTAGATACATTCTGCTTCCACCAAACCTAAATTATTCATTAATGTCGCTCTTTCTGCGAAAAGCTTTGTATCGGCATGTTGTAAATACTTCGCAGGCTAAAAGCCTAGATCCGCTTCAACGTTCAAAACCTGTACAGCGGACCATCGGAGTAACAGATACTCACTACAATGATATAAAAGCGATTTCCACGCAGCTCTTAGAAGCTTGCTACAACGTTTAGGAGAAATTGCTGTGAATTGCTGACGACCATGAAATGTTCTGGAAAACAGCAGAATCACTCCAACACACCAGATTTTAACTCTTCAGAATATTTGGAATCTTAGACACACCTTTTAGTACCTTCACTGGAGCAAAGTCTCTCAGAAAAACTTGATTGACTTGAAAACCCATGATTTTTTCCTTTTGTAATACTACATCCTTTTATCACGGTACTTAGATGGTGTTTTAAATGTGCGTCTGAGACTTCTAGGGGGATGCCGAAGAATTATCTTGTTTTATTGCATTGTAAGTACAGTAAAACCTGTAAAGTTGATTACCTTTGTAAATTGACCTCTTTTGTCAGGAACGGAATTAGCCCTTCACCCTCTACCTCACCCTCACCTTCTATAAATTGACCACCTGTCTAAGTTGACCCCTAAAGTGCTGCACTGCAAATGGTCAACTTACACAGGTTTCACTGTACTTGACTCTAATTAAGAATTATGGCAACCATTCAGAGGAGGGTGCCTAAAGTGTTTTACTCATCTCTCTTTCTTGGCCATTGACCCCTGCACTATATATTGGCTTTTAAGCGTACAAAGTGTGAGTCTAATGGAAATCGAGGATAAGAGAAGATCATCTTTTACAAATTGCACTTAATTATTATTCATAGAAAAAAACTTGTGAAAAAAGAAATGTTTAAAAAATGAAATAATGAGAAGGTTTTCAGAAAATTCAAGAAATTTTTTGACAAAGCTAAAATCTGTAATAAATGTACAATATAAGTATGATATTTTTTATCAGGAAATACGATGGCGGAGGGCCAAAAGGCCAAAAAAGGCCTTTTCAGTTCCCCTTTTTTCTGTTGGTTGTAGGTCCCCTAAACGCATGCGAGACTGATTTTTTACTGGAAAGTGTGTGAGCACTGTAAATAAAAATGTTACCAAATAAGTAAAAAACGGAACTTCATAATAGCTTAAGTTCAAACGTGTAGTTACGAATTCTGTAATGCATCTAATAATTTGACTAGGGACTGTAATTATAAAAGCTCTACATTTGATGACAGTATTCTAACCCGGAACGTAATGCTTCATTAAATTGAAGGAAATGTGAAATTTTAAATAAATGAGCTTCGAATTCAGGAGTCAGTACTAAACAGTATTGTATTATATTTTATAAAATCAAAACGAAAAGGAAAGTTTAAATGTAAGAGCTCTATATTTACGTACAAGATTAAAATCCGCTAAATAATTATGCAATAAAGTCAGAATGAACATGGCATTTCCATTATGTAAGCAGACGCTGCTAAAACTAGTAAGGTTTTTCTCTTAAACAAGCATGACAATTTAAAAGTGAGATCTCAGTGAAATATGGCATATATGATCTTTTACTTTCTATATGGAATTTTGAATGTACGATCGCAATAGTTGTGCATATTGCTATTTTAAACCGGTAGTAAATTTTCTACTAAATCAATATAAGCATGGAAAATTAAATTTTTTAGTACAATAGTTGCCCACAGTACTAAAAACTGCTGAATACGTTTTAAATAAATCAAAGAGATTATGACAACAATGATTTAATTCTTACTGTATGAAATTTTGAGTGAAGGCAATATTTGCGCTCATAACTTAAAACTGTTGACCAATGTTCTGTCAAATTAACAAGCAAGGAAATTTAAACATGTGAACCCAACAACTGCAAATCTAAACCTGGCACAAAATGTTTATATGAATCACAGCAAATATAACATCAATGATTTATTACTTACTATAAACGACAAATAAAAATCCAGAATTTTAGCACAACGTTTTTTACGCAATACACTACGACACTAGTATAGAATCTAATATGTATCAGATATCGCTGCGTTTAAAACTAATAAAACAATCTGTCTGAATAAAAATCTTTTTGTTCTATAACACGAGAGTACCATCAGTTATCGATAAAAAATGTCGAAGTAATGGATCTTATCAGCATAAACTGCAGTACTTTATCACCGTTGTGTCTCAATTACCGTTCATTTGGGGCTGTATTAAAGGGAGAGAATATACGTAATTCTATTTTATTTTAAACGTGCAAAAGAGCAGATTACAGAACGTTCCATTAAAAGGTGGAGTAAATTGTACAATTCTACTAGTACTTCGATGAATCATTTAAGTGATACTTAAAAGGAACGATTAAGATTCATGCCCTTTAGAAGCTTTTAACATCAGATTTATCGCTATTAATTATTTAAAAGAACTTCGATTACATGAAAATAACATGCATACAACGAAGACCAGTACTATCTAACGAACTCCACTATTTGCTGATTACGGGTTTGAAACAACCATGGAACTTTTTTTTCCATCATTAATTAAGTAAACAGATGTCCCAAATGTTGAGCTTAAATATTTGGTTTAATGGGAGTCGTCACTATGAGATCATTTTTTTTCTCTATGGTGTTTTTATTTACAATTTTTGTCTCATGTTATGTAATATCACTTCATAAGAAATTTAATATTAAAAAACACTGGACTTCTTAAACATAATTTGAAAATTTTAATTTTTAAAACGAAATTTAGCAAATTTTTAAAATGCATCTTTTTTTTCAAAAATTGTAAAGTCTCAATTTTTTTATAGACTCACTACTCATTAAGCAAAAGTTTTATGCTTTGATTTTTTTATAGGTCAAATACTTTTTGAGAAAAAAAAATATAAACTGAAGTAACGCATAAAACGCAACGAAAAGTAAAAAAAAAAAACGACAAAAAGAATTCTTAAAAAAAAGTACTTAAGTTATCATAGAAGTAAAGCATAAATTTGTTATGTATGGTTTCAGGAACATGTGGGGAAAAAATCCACATTATGGATACAAATTTAAAAATGCCTTTGCATTTAAATTGAGATGAAATTCGCAAAAAACAAAGCGAGAGAACAGCATTTTAAGTTTTCGGCTTGCAAAAACTTACGTGCTTTCTTTATCACAATTTCAAGTAAGAAACTTTTTTTTTTTCAGTTTATTCGTACAGTCACGATGAAATTGCTTCATTTATTTTAAAAAATAAATATTTGGCTTATATTCAGCACAGTTTCGGTTTCGGAATGAAAAGGTGGCAAATCGCACCGTAATAAAATCAATTATAAATCAATAAATATTGCTTCAATTTTTCTGAAACTTTCAGGGAACATTTCTAATGATTTATTTTGCTACTTAACCAATTAATTTGTTTTCGTTTTTTTCGACATTGTCTCCCTTTAAGAGGACAAGCTTGCATAAGAGCCTTAGTTTTTCGACAGTTTTTAAGTAAATAAAGGGACTAGTTCTTGCTTCAAAAATTTTTTGTAGAAGGTATGTATTTTAACCCTTCAAATTTTCTGTATTTCTATTGCAAATTTATTACTGTCATTTTTTTTTTAATTTTAATGCGATGGTGCTTTATGTAGACCCCATTCACCCTCTTCCCGTCTCTATCGTTTGGTCCTGTGAGAAACCATGAATCAAGGTTCTACTCTAAATATGCAGAGCAGCCATACGAATTCCCTCTAAAATTTTGCACAATTCACCGAAAATTAATACAAAGTAATTTAAGAAAATTATTCAAACACTTGTATTTAGTTATTCAATACATCAGAGCAAAAGAAACAGGACATTTTCTTCCCATCCCAATAAATGAACATTTAGATTTGATATTTTATTGAGCACATGGTGAGTTTACATTTTAACAGAACATTTTAAGTAATTTAAGCTATCGGGTTATGCCCCCACGTGCGATATTCATATCGCTTCCATATACGGAACTGAGTGAAAAATTCGCTCCTTTCTTAGACTAAACGGAAATTCCTTCTAATAAAACTTAGGAATTACACAGAAATAAATTACTGTAAAAACTATAATATCAATAAATAGGATAGCTTCCCTAAAGAGAATAATCCAATGCATATTATAAAAAACACAAACCATTCATTAACTTAAATTTTGCTCGCCGATTGCACAAGCAAATTAACCCTCTGACTGCTCTTTTTTTTATCGAATTCGATTCTCTAAAAATTGCTCTACTTTATCCAACTAAAGCCTCCCCCCCCCCCCCTATCTCTAGAATAAAACCTTACTTAATGTCCAAATACTTGAGAAATCGCATTACTCACGTTTTGACGATGAAACAGCGGGATAATAATTTAAATACACCTAAAAAGCTCATGCCCTTGGAAATCGCGGGATAAGCAATTTTCTCTACATTGGGGGGACGTTGCACATGGAAATCGCGGGATAATCAGTCAGAGGGTAAATCATCTTGCTACGGATTGGTCGCGGGTTCTATCAGTATGCAGCTTTCATCTGCTCCGGATGAATACCTTCTCCTTATGCGCTGAAGAATTTAATATGTTAGTACTAGTCGACACGTGCGGAATTCCGCATTTTATGCAATGAATATTTAATTTAATAAATAATTTTAATAGTATGTTTTCAACTATTTTTTAATTTAATGCTTGAAAATAAAAACACTAAATAAAATATAAAAGAGCCCTTTTTAAATTTTGTTTATCAAAAATCAACGATCCAGCGGAACAATTAATTGGAGAAAACGTAAACGAAATACGGGACTCGAACCATGGGTGTTGGGTATACCAGCCTTGCGCTCCTAACCACTCGGGCACTCGGCCTCTAACCAGCAAACACAACACCAACTTGGCATCCATTGAAAGACCTCTTCTTAAATGATTTTAAACTTCAAATTTAAGAAAATCGGTACATTTTTAGCCCGCATGTTGTTTTTTTCCGGTGTAGAGGTTAAGGAAAGCTTTAAAGTGGTGTCTCATTCATGAAATTTGGTATAAAGGCTAACATTTCTTTAAAAAAACCTGTGAAGTATTTTAATTCGTTTAAAAAAAAGAATGATCAAAATAATAAAAAAAAAGGAATTAATTAATTAAAAATCGGCTGCTCCTCAAAATGATAAAAACCGCAAGAAATAAATTTTAATTCGTTAAAAAAGAATCAAAATCCAAAAAAATAAATAAATTAATTAATTAAAAATCGGCTGCTTCTCAAAATGATAAAAACCGCCAAGAAATAAATTTTAATTCGTTAAAAAAGAAAAGGATCATAAGCCAGTCGGCATGGTAACAATTCAAATAAAATTAAAGTTAATTACCGTGAAAAAATGATTTCGAACTACAGAGAAAAACGCTCATAACTTCTTTTCTAGTTAATTTAGAGACTTCGATTTTAGCACATAGCAGGAAGCTCTTTCTGAAGTAGTTTATTACGCGCTTTTCAATGGTATCAAGCTCAAAAGTCTGCGACAATTTCTTCCCATAGAAAAGGATTACTTTATGTAATTTTCGGAATTCGGTATATTTTTTTTTTGTATATTTCCGTATAATTGTATATTGTATATTTTTCCGGTGTAGCGGTTAAGGAAAGCTTTAAAATGATACCTCATTCATGAAATTTGATGAAGTATTAAGGAAGTTATGGCATACCGACCAAAAAAAAGGCTTTTGAGAAATAATATATGAAAAGATTGGGAAAAAGTAAAAAAAAAAAAAAAAAACGAACGAGAATCAAGCATTGGAAGTTTTTCTCGCTATTGCGCAGCACACATTGGGGATAAACATTGCTCCCGCTCCTTTTCATGCATGTTGATGATGCATTGAATAGTTGCGCATCGCGTTACGTAAGGTTTGGGTATTCAGGGATTGGATGTAAGGCTTTTAGCTTCCAATGTGATGCATCAGGGTTCGTACTCTATTGGGATATAAGGAAAAAATTCCATGACTTCATAAAAATTTACATGATCTTGTTACACAAACGTAGATTTGCGCCTCCCTAACATTTACACACGGAATTTCTTTGAAAAACGAATTGAAAAATTAATATTGGTAAATAAGAGAAAAACGTGCAGTAAAATCCAATATTTTTTTGAGAAGGACATAAAGCATTAAACATTAAAGGAACTTCTACGACATAAACATTTATAAAACAAAAAAAAGTCAAGTATTAATCCTTTATAAAGAATTATTAGTAAAAGGAAAATAACGGAAAGAAAGGAAGAAAGCCATGCTGTTAGCGTCATTATCCAAGAATTTAAGACAAATAAATTAATAAATAATTAAAGTAAAGAAATAACAAATCTATTTCTTTCTTTCTTCGTATGGGTTTAGCATTCAGAGTGGCAATTCTTTTTCGCTGGTCTCAAATAATAAACAAAAGGAACAAAACAGAGGGAGAAATACCGAAGAATTTTAGTGAGCACCATAAAAATAATAAATTTTCTCGAGAAAAGAACTTGGTAAATAAAAAGCCCTGAAAAAAAGAGGGGGGCGGAAATAATCATTTTTAGTAGATTAGAATTCAAAACAATGTGAATTTGAATAATTTATATATATATATATATAATTAATAAATAAATAAATAACGATTTCATTAACATTTTGCATTGTTTCTAAGAGCCAGAATCTGAGAAACTGTCACACCTAGCATTATGGGGTGATTCATGCCATCTCAGATTTTTCTCAAAAAATTATCAGCTGATACTTGTCTTATGAGAAGACCAAATCCAGCACTATTTGTTCTAAAGTTGAGTTGTTCAGCTTTTATGGACCCCCAAAGATCAATGTGTGCGGGCAAAAACCGAGCGAATTTTTAAGACATGTAATTCGGTATGAGCCACAACTCTTTACTCAAACAACCTGCCTCCAAATTCTTTTTAGATATGGAACATAAAAGGGTCAAACTTTATATAATGGATGATAAGATTGTGGCAAGTCGTTTCCGCAAGGTCACTGAAGGTCATAAAAATTGGCGTTTTCGGTATTTTTCAGCATTTTTAAGACCTGACAACGGCTTGCGCCTTCTAGTTGCCATGCCAAAAGTGGTGTCAGTTGAAAGGTAGGTATTAGCACTTTTAAAAAATGTAACTATCATGGAGGCTAGTTGAATTCGCTTTTAATGATATAGGCCCAAAATCTGGAAAATGTCGCATTTTACCAAAATTCTAACTGTCATAACGTCTTGCGGCATCGACATATTGAAATAATTTTTTGCCATTATTTCACTGTATTATTGTTCTCTACAAAGAAGTAAAATCCACTGAGGCATGTTGCGTTAAAAAAAATAAAACATTTTTTAACTTACTTAACTTTCTTCACGAAAAAAAGATATGCATGTTAGTTCGCTACATAGATATTTTAATATATTGTGACAGATCTCTGACATATTACACATATTTGGTATAATTATGGTATTTATTTCCCATATGAAATTGTTGACATTTAATACAACTTATATATTTTGGGACAACATTCAGTATTTTTATATTCAGCTCACAAAAATTTCACACAAATCAGATTCCTAAATCTAAATCTCATAGCCAAAAGTTTGTAAATTTTATGTTTTGTCCTGAAGATAATTGAACTGCTACATTTGAAACTGTTGATAAATTGTCCATGCATACAGTCAAACTCCTAAAATTAATCTCTAGTATGGACAAGGCTAAAAATATATTTGCAAAAAGAATGCAGACAGTAACAAAAAGAAAAAAATCAAAATTCCTTTTCAGAAGGTGTTATTGAATCTAATAGCAGTGCAATTTATTCAGGACTTGTATCCCAAAATGGAAGGACACTAAAGCCAAAAAGAAAGGTCATTCGTCTAAACCAAAATCAGAAAGAGTTCGTTCAAGAGTGCTTTTATACAGGAAATAAAACAGGCACTAAATTTACAGTACAGAATGTTGTAAAAATGATAAGCTGTCTTACTGTAGATGGGAGAAAAAAGTTTAACCCAGGCGAATATTTAACACAAGAGCAAGTAATGTCCTATTTTAGGAGATTGAAAGCTAGAGCTAAAAATTCTGGTGTAGAAAGAGATGATGAAAATAAAGATGAACTATTACAAGCTACAATTGAAGAAAATGAAAGTGCAGAGGGAGAAAATGTTAGAAAAGAAATCCATCTTTTTGCCAGAACTGAAATGTAAAAATACTAAATATTTTCCCAAAATATACAAGTTGTATTAATGTCAACAATTTCATATGGGAAATAAATACCATAATTATACTAAATATGTGTAATATGTCAGATATATGTCACAATATATTAAAATATCTATGTAGCGAACTATATGCATTTTTTTTTTCGTGAAGAAAATTTAGTAAGTTAAAAAATGTTTTAATTTTTTTAACGCAACATGCCTCAGTGGATTTTACTTTTTTGTAGAGACCAATAATAGAGTAAAATAATAGCAAAAAAAATTATTTTAATATGTCGATGCCGCAAGACGTTATGACAGTTTGAATTATGGTAAAATGCGACATTTTCTAGATTTTGGCCCTATTTTATTAAAAGCGCATTCAACTTGCCTCAATGATAGTTACATTTTTTTAAAGTGCTAATACCTACCTTTCAACAGACACCACTTTTGCCATGTCAACTAGAAGGCGCAAGGCGTTGTCAAGCCTTAAAAATGCCGAAAATGTCAATTTTTATGACCTTCAGTGACCTTGCGGCAACGACTTGCCACAATCTTATCATCCATTATATAAAGCTTGACCCTTTTATGTTCCATATCTAACAAGAATTTGGAGGCAGGTTGTTTGCGCAAAGAGTTGTGGCTCATAACGAATTCCATGTCTTAAAAATTCGCTCAGTTTTTTCCCGCACTCATTGATCTTTGGGGGTCCATAAAAGCTGAGCAACTCAACTTTAGAACAAATAATGCTGGATTTGGTCTATTCATAAGACAAGTATCAGCTGATAATTTTTTGAGAAAAATCCGAGATGGCATGAATCACAGGTGTGACACTCTCTCAGATTCTTGCTCCTAATAGTTTGTATTGCAATGAACGTACACTCCTTTTTCCCCAAACTTTTGCACTTGGCGTCTTATTTACTTCTATCTGCGCGAATGACCAAACATGGCGACTATATGCAAGTTAAGAATTTAAAAGGAAAGAGGTGTCAGTAGTCGTGATTACGTCTCGAGGCGGTATAAGATTTGTCATCCGAGCAAGAAGGACCCCTTCTTTTGGGGGCCTCGGGAAATCCCTGCCATTGAGTTAAGCGAAAGAAGGTTGATGGATCAGTACTAGTACAAACGGGAGTCAGGAGTCTGTGTTTAAAATTAAATCGCTATTTCAGATACTTTTTTTTTACTTGCTTATTTAGTGAGCTTATGCTTATATTTTGTGAGCTTGCTTATTTAGCAATGAAAAAACTTTTCTTGCCGCTAAATATATATATATATATATATATATATATATAATATACGTATATAGATAGATATTAGAAACTATACTTCCCCAATTAAGTTTTTCTATTTATTTATAACTATTATTTTTCTTAATGCATAAATAGTTTGCTTATATTACATATACAAGATCTAAAATTCAAGACCGGATTGCGGAATTTCAGCCCAAATTTTTCAGATCCCTCTCCTTAAACATACAGCTGGTGGGAGTGTCCCGCGGATATTCGAAAAATTCCGGTAAAAGCGTAAATATCCGATTGTTTTACTTGTATGTCTAGTTACCCATATTGTTACACAGGTCAAAAAACAACTTTTTTTTTGGTGCCTAGGATTTAAAGATTAATTTTAGCTATATTTGTGTTGCTGAATCTAAATATGAAAGCCGTTTTTCTCTATCAGCTCTACATTTTTAGATTTATTCACTTATCTATAAATGAGTTTTTTAAATTCAGTTCTTTCAAGTATGAGTTGTAAAATGGATACAAAGAGTGGTGCTTGCATATTTGCCCTATTTTCAGTCTTCTTTTTATAACAATTGAATTAAATTAATATTATTTATAAAATATAGTTATTATTTTATAAACAATATTCTTTCAATTCAATCGTTATAAAAAGCAGATTAACAATGAGGCAAGTATTACTGACTGGACGATATACTGTTATTAAGTAAGATTTACTCTTATTAATTGTCCGCCTATTTATGGACAACTCAAAACGAAGTTTGAAATGTGTTCTTCGAGAATGATTACAATTGGATCTCTAAAAATCGAGGCACTCGGATAAACCGTCAACCCGCTGATATTGTCAGAATCGGTCTCCGACTGGTGCCCAATGGGAGATGGTTTCATTAGGCGCGTCCGCGGCATATAGCGTCTCTCTCCTTCTAGCCACCTCTATATTCAAGTAGCCGCCATGTTTGGTGAAAGGGAAAATAAAAAAAATATATAATGACAGCATTGGTTAATTGTTTTACATTTTCCAGAGCAATGGGGGGTTTAAAAATTTCATTGATATTGAAATAAAACATAGCTAAAAATAAAAATAAACCAACTGGACATTCATCTAAAGCGCTAGGAAGGTACTATGGGCTGATTAAACAAGGCATTCTCGCTAGCGGAGACTATTCTGAATGGAACTTATAGCGTTTAAAGCGATAAAATAGAATAAGATAGGTGGTTTTTTTGTCCCCCCCCCCCCTCCCGTAAATAAAAAGAAAAAAAGCTCGATCAGGAAGTTTTTTCAGCGATGGAACTTTTTCCATGACTTGAAAATATAATTTTCATGACTTTTAATCAAAATATTAATTTTCCAAAACTTTTCCGGGTCTGAAATTTACTTGTTTTTTTCCCGTGACTTTCCAGAATTTTCAGGACGCGTGCATTGAGTTACTGCACATTGGTAATGTAAGCTTTGGGTATTCGGTGACTGGGTGAAAGGCTTTTACTTCCCAGTGCAATTAGTGCCAACATCAATGTGGCACCCATGCTTTTTGATACATGCTTGTGACACATTTTCTCTTTGCGCTATACTGAGAGCGTTTAAATACCGATTCGGCATCTAACTTCAGGATGAAATTGTAAAAAATAGCATTAAGAGCTGGCGAAATTATATTTTTGTGATGTAATAGACAAAACAATGAAAATTTGTGCAAAAAAGCATCCTTCAGTACAATCATACAACCTAATCAAAATTCGTAACTAAGTAATTTAGTCATTCATTAAAAGCTATTTTAAGTTTTTCCACAGAAAATTTTACATTTCATACTTGTCTTATCTTAAATTAAAGGACTGATATTTATCGATTAAAACTTAATACTTATCATGTATCCCAAAATGTTTTAAGATTATATATGCAGCAGCTGAAGACCAGAATACCTTACAAGACGTTACAAAGGGGCGAAACTATGACCATAGAGGACATTAATAAATTTAGATTTATTAAACAATGTTGTTTTCTTTTGAAGATGAATCATTGTTGAGTATTTTTAAGCGTTATAGCTATAAAAAATAGGTTTTTGTGTTTTTTTCCCAATTATTTCCACTTTATCCATGGGATAAAGTAGTCATAAATACATCTCTAAAAGAAAGCTTCATAAAATTGTTTTACTCAATTTTTTTCTGCCCAAAATGTAATGCAATGTGTTCTTTAGCAATGTAATGTAAAATATTAACCAAAAATTTCTGAAGGTTTTGAACAATTTTTATAATTATTGTCAACCAAAGTTCAAAATCATGGATTTTATGACCACTTAACCTCCACCTGACCCTATATTTATTACTCTGTATCATACCATATACACATGTATCTACATTACATGTTTTCTAAACAAGAACTTAAAACTTCCATATCTTGAATAACTTCCTTGCTCTAGTCTAAATCATGGCTTCCTTCTCTTACAGTTGAAAGCCTTCAAACATTTGACTTAAGAATTTTTATGAAATTAGTGGAAAAGGGGTCTGGGAAGGAGTTGTGCTTCTGATTTTGTGCCCTAAGTGGAGTTTGCCTATATTAGAAATTGACTGTTATTAATGGCAATTATGTATCAAGCAATGAAAACTAAAAGTTATATAAAGTAAACAAATATCCATGAAAGTTTTAGTTTCAAAACTGTATTAGTTCAACAAAGGAAAGCAAAATTTAAAAAAGGCACAGTTTTGTCATTGTCCCCTAGTTGATGATAAATCACTGCAATAGTTTTCAGTACATGGTGTTTCTTGAGCAATTTGAAACATTAAATTCTGAAAAAAGAAAGCTAAGGGTTATGAAAGGAAAAGTAGAAAGAAAAGCTTTAATGAATCAAGGCAAAAAATAACAATCTTTTATAGTCTTAAAATTGTAAGGGTACCACAACCCTCCAATGATACTCTTCAAGCATAGGGGTATCAAGGAGGGCCAGGTCCACACAGCAATGTAGTAAGGCTGGGCTGGCGCCCAGCTAATCTACCTCCGGGTGGGAGAGAGCCGTCGATAAACTTCACTTACCCGTGCCTGGGGGAGGGCAGCCCTAAGGCTACATGCTAACAGGGTAGGGGGGGGGGGTTGAAGTAGAAAGGTCTTAAAATTGTTTAAAAAATTAAAGCCACAAAAAGAAAAGTTTTTGTCTATTTCTTAAAAACTCATTAATTTTCTAGTTTTGGGCTCCAAAGTTATGTAGGAAAGACTTGCAAAAGTCTTCTGTTTTCAATGTACTTCTTGTGTAACTTGTAACTTGTCTCTACTACGTAACTAACTTGTGTCTAGATTAGTTAATGAAATAAAAGTATAAAATGACAAGCTCTTAAGAAAAGAAAAAAAATCGAGGTCTTATAGTGGCTTTAAAATTTATGAACAAAAAATACCAGACTTTTTTAAAACAGAATTATTAATGAACTTATGCAGTTTGTAATCAATTACAGCACTTAACTTAAAGGTAAAATTAAACCAATAATAGTACCTATAGTATGCAACTTCAATAAAGATGACAAAATAGGGAGAAAAAATCTTTATTTTTACATAGAAAAGTTACAACTAAATATAAACAAAAACATTTCAAATGGAAATACACAATGATAGTTTGAAAATCAGGAAAATGAAATTATGAATAAAATAAATATTGCTCAGTTACTTTGGTAACAATGTATCCCCAACTTCCTTGACTGTCCTTAACTTTTAAGACATGATGAATCATAATATATTTTAAGCTGATGAATGTGAAAAATAAGATTTATATGATTGCTGATTTTTCTCTCAGCCATACTGCACTTGAACTTTTGGTCACGCAGTTTATTGAAAACTTGATCAGAAAATTATGAATGCAATGAAGGATTACCATACATTAAATATGCAGACATGCAATAAGTACATTTGCGGGGCAAGGCTTTGCAAAAAATATGTACACATGTTGAGCTCTGTAAGAAAATAAGTGTAATATGTAAAGAAAGATTGCACTAGAGCTTCCAAAACTCGCTTTGTACACAAACAAAGCTGACATTTATAGAAATATTAGAAGGAGAGCTTGGGAAGTTAAGTTTCAGTATTATAACTATAAAGGTTTTATAACAGATTTTGGAATGCATACTGAAATGGAAATATATGAAATTATCTAGACTTATGGACAGAACCTATCGTATAAGAGATTTTGCTGTTTTAGAAATACTTAACATTTATTGAATGTAATTGTGAACATTATAACTAAAATAAAATGAATAGTTTTTGAAACAGCAGGAATATCTTGAGACTTTGTGAACAAATGTTTTCTTCGTGACAAAAGAAAACTCTGTATTCATAATTAGGTTTTTTACTTTTATAGAAAGGATATTTAAATATGAATTATGATAATAAATTATTTTTTCAAAATTATTGAACACATTTCACAGAAGTATTGAATAAAGTGCATGAGAAAATTTGGTTAATTACTACTATAGCAAATAAAGTTTAAAAAAAGTTTAAATTTTCAAGCAAGTAATATATTTTACTTCTTGTATGTTTCCTTTCTAACACAAGCTTGAGTCAAAATCACCAGCTTAGAAATCCTAATTAAAATCAACAGACCACTATTATAAAATAGAGAACTTGAATGTTGTGGCAATGTCTTCAAGACCAAAACTGATTACAATATTCTTAATCAGCTTACATGGCTCTAACTTTCACTTTATAATATTTATCTGTAAATTTAAAGAAAAAAATACTTTGTGAAATAAAATCTTCAGTTTAAAACCCAAGTTGAAAAATTATCGATAAACACATGTACAACAATAAAGAATCTATGCTAAATTGGAAAGCTTCTTTTTCATTTTATGTCGATGGTTGGTGTTTCTACACTATCGAGCCTGAAATTTGGGATCTCGAAATTCAGAAAGTCCTAAAATTTGGCACTTTTTAAAAAACTCTTGATTTTTTTTGTTTTTAAATTACAAAAATATTATCCAAGAAGCTGTTAAAGCAATAAATACCAGAAAATTTTGATTCAAATTGAAGCAATTTTGTAGATATATATTTTTTTTTAATTTACAGCAGCTAAACTCAGAAAATTAAGATACTTGTATAACCAGAAAGCCCTAACAATGAACCACATTAAAAAACGAAAATCAGGTTTCTTGGGCACAATTAACCCCCCCCCCCCCCCAAAAAAAAAAAATATTTCTTTTTATTACCTCAGGTAGTTAAAAGGTTTCTTTTTCAAATTTTGTTAAATTTTTCTTTTTCTGAAAATATATAGTCTGATTTGTTTTTATTATGATCATAAATGGCACAAAATAATCTTGCATTTTATGCAAATGGTTGATGTTTTGTTTGACTTCATTCTATTTTCTTTTTTTATACAATTGGGATCCTGATAGCAAAATGGTAAACAGCCACATGGATAGTGTTGAAATCTATGTTGTAATTTGTAGTGTTAACTTGTTAGCTTTATGAAAATGCGTAAATTGTTTAGTAGAAGTATTTCATGTTAAACACATCAACTTAATTATAACCTTTTCAAAAAGAAAAAAACTAATTTATCTATCAGCAGAGAAAAATTTTTTCTTAAAAATGTGTGTCAGTGTTGATGCTTCTGTAAAGCATGTTCGATTGTGTTCCGAAATTTAGCAAATTCCAAAATATGGCATCATACCTCTGGTCCTGAGCATGCCAGGGTTCGGTACTGTAATAAAATGATCTTTGAATTGAATGCTGACGTTAAAAAAGACAAAGAATAAAGGAATTAAAAGTAACAAAAAATTAAATGCAAGCAACTGTTAGAAAAAACTGAAAATACAACAAGAACAAAATATATGAATTGTTCTTAATAAAAAGATTTAACATTAAACCGGTAGATGATATTTAAATCACATGGAATGCATGATATAGCTCTTATATCAAACTGTTGTATTATGTACATAAACCCATATAAAATATCTCTTTACACATGGGACCACAGCAATTTTAGAAATGCTGTAGATTGCAAGATTAAAATCCAATTAGTTGAAAAGAAACACACAATATAAAAAGAAGATATTTAAGAATTTTTACATTGTTATTGAAAATTAAAATTAAAGAAAGAAATCTCAAGTTAGATAAGTTTATATTAATGAAAATTTATACTGTATTTGGCATGAAACAATGCCATGTGTGTTACAGACATGCAATTCAACAAGTAGAATATCTTTAGTACAAAGCTTTACAGATAATATTAGCTTAAGATTTTACACAAAATGTTTGCAGGTAAATAATTTATAGTAAAAGAATTAAGGCATATATGTACATTATCACAAGCAAATTTGAAAAATGGGACCCCCCAAAGCATTTGTTTGGTAATTTTGCTATTAGTTTAAAACTGAGAACAAAAAAATAGGGGGGGGGGGGGTCAATCAAGACACATTAAAGAGTAAGAAGAAAAATTTCAATAAAATTCACATGATAGAACATATTATTTATTCTTGACCCAAAGAAAATAAAATTTAAAAAAAATGTTCATAGAACATTTAAAATGTTTAAAATGAGCTAGTAGTTTCTTAGAAAACACTTTAGACCAAAACCAATGAAACATGAACAATGATGATAAAATAGTACTATAAGGATGGTGGTATGGAGAGAAAGCTCCATTTATTGTCGTTTGTGTGGCGGAATATCAATATATAGATCATCATCATCATGACATATCACATGCACTTTTTTAGCACGAAATAAAAAAGGCCATTCTGGCAATGATACATCTTCTACTGTTTCACCGAGATGTATCCTCATAGGCTCGTAATCATCAAGATAACTGTTAGCACCATTTGTAAATCTTAATGAGCTGATTTCCTCTTCTGATGTTCCTTTTTTTGAAGTATGACTACCATCACATCGCTTTGGAATAACCTCATAAAACATTCCATTATGTTCCTGGATGGCAACATGACAACAACTGGCAGGACATTCGTTTGAAACTGAGCTAGCGGTACCTTTATCAACTTGAAATAGCAATTTTACAGACTGTTTATCAGATACTTCTGATTGGTCTGCAGCAGAACCATTACTCAAGCTTAGAATCTTGGGAGGTTCTTTACTCTCAGGTGAAATGGGGAATTTTGAACCTAATCTTAAACCATTGCTCTGGGATTGCATCGTGACTCTCTCCTCAGATGAATTGGATATATCAGACATTGATGGTTTGCTGTCAATTTTTTGAGCATTTAAACCACCAAAAGCCGCATTTGCCATTCCTCTTTTTAATATGAAATCATTATTTATTTTATCCACATCTGTGAGCTTAATAGAAAGAATACAAGGTAAATTCTTTTTCCTACTACCCAAGAAATCTTGAAAGTATTTTCTATTAGAATTTTGAATTATATCTGTAACTAATGGAAAACAATTAAAATTTTGCAAGGCCCAACAAGATTCAATTTTGCGGCTACGACTTCGAGTGATGCATTGTTCTTTAGGTTTAACGCCATGCCCCTCCAATTTATGAGATGCATCTTCGTGTGCACGTTTTCCAGTAATTAAGCTCGATCTTTTATCAGGTGCAGGAAAAGGTAGAGAACTTTGATTTAACTTTGGGGAATCACATGGCACGTTTCTCTTCTTTTGAATAGCATTCAGGGTCAATGTTTCAGATGTATTTGGTTGCACACTGCTTTCAGGCTGATTATTTCCTTTACATTTGGCTTTGAGAGATGCTTGTGAAATGTTACAGAAATGATTAGAAGTGCTTGGTTCTTCCACTAAAATAGGGGAAAAAATGTAATAAATACACGAAATGCTTTACAAAAGCAATCATATGCATCTTAACCACACTGTGGTTCATGACGAGATATCTCGTCCATTTAACATGTAACTCTGGGACTGTCCAACCGCAGGGTGGTTAAGTGAAATAAGAATACTTAAAAACAAGGAGAACATAATTTAGCTCTTTAAAAATTAGTATTTTACTAGAATAATACATCACTCAGAATTAAACACTAATATCAACACTTAGCATGCAAACATCTTGGGCTTAATGACTACCTTATATGATGCTTAAAATTTTTAAAAGATACAGTACAGAACCTTTTATCTGGGAACCAAAAAACCGGGAATTTTTTTGTGAATTTCCCCACCATTGAAAATACCTTTAAAAATATGCATTTTTTCGTTACAAGTAACATATTCAGTGTTTATAAGTCAAATAAGTTAGTCTAAAAACGATGTTTTTTCATGGGAGGGAGCATAAACTTACTTGCAGAAGAAAATTAGGAAAAAAAAAAAAAAATTATCCAACGAAACTTTAGAAAACCCCCGATGCTTTCTCTATTTTATTTCAATAATTAAACGTGGAAGAAATAGGTATTTAGATTCTTATACATTTATTTAATTGTCTGGTGAGTATTTGAAGAAGAATTTCAACAAAAGTAGGACTATATCAAAGTTTGGAAAATTTCTAATACCGCAGATTCGCGAATTTTCCGTAATAGCTGATCGTGTGAAAATTAGAGCTTGTTTATTTTTGTTTTATAATTTTTTAAATTTATTTAAGAGCTGCAATAAGTTAATAAGAATTTAAAATTAATATTAAAGCAACAAAAATTGCGACTGTGAAAATGAATTCTTTATTAAAATCGAATTCGAAAAACCGAAGTCGTTGCACACAAGTATGAAATTTGTGGGTTTCTGCATGTAAACATGCTTTTTTAAAAAAATGTATCTCCAAATTGAACTTCAGGAGTATTATAGAATGGGGCTGGAACGGGATCTTTTAATAGAAACCAACATCGATGATGCAGATAAAGATGTCGGATTCGAAAATTATTCAAATGGTGCAACACACAAACAATGACACAGAGCAGGATAGCAATGAAGACAAAAATAAGGAAATTCTGCCTGCTCTATCTAACGAACGTTGCATTGAATTAACTAAAGAACTTATAGCAGGAATGGAACAAAAATCTTTTATAGACGAAACGCACATAAGGGCTGTTCGAAAAACCCAGCAATTGTTTTTACAGCAAAAGCGTAATTTTCGCCAACTGAAACTTCATTAAATGTTTAAAAAATAAATACTATTTATATATTTGAAAAAATTTATGTCATTTTCAACTCCTCCCCACCCTCTCGTTTTGACTTGTGAATGTTATTGATTTTTATCTTTTAAAGTTATTTTCTTTCAATATTTCTTAATTTAAAAGTACAATATGGGATCTCAAATCCGGAACACTCGAGGCCACAATGTTTCCGGATTTCAGAATTTTTCGGATTTTGAGTCTTCATTAAAAAAATTTTGCAAGTAGCATCAGAGCCCATATAGTTTGCTCTAGAAGTCCTTATTAGCATTTTCTTCATTTATAGCATTTTTTATCATCTCATATACTCTCCTATAAGTCGTGAAATTTAGCACAAAAAACTAAGTTGGAGTCGGCTTATATTCAAGGCAAAACATTGAAAAATCTAGACACTTTCCGGATCTATTTTAAACCTCTTCAATTAAACAATAAACGAAAAGAATTCTGCCAAATTCTGATATGATTTAATGTTCTCTTATTAAAAACTTTTAATTGCAGTAAAAGATCAGACTGTAAGGAAAATCGTACCATAGCCAAATTTCAATTTCGCGAATGTTCTGTATCGCGCAAAAATTTGAGCTTATTTTAAAATAATAAATATGAAAACTACAAGAAATAAAAAAAAAGAGAGATTTAATGATATTAACTCATTATTAAAGCAATAATTAATAAAAACTCTAATCGCAAAAACGAACCCTTTTCAGAAAATCACGAAATAACTTTTTTGAAAACTGCACATTTTCAATCTTAAACAATAAACATGTTCTCCCCCATTACATTTTATTTTCCTTTTAAAAATGCCTATTTCCAAAAGGAAAAACAGTGCAAAATATTTCTCGATTTTTCTTCAAAAAGCAAAAGCTGTATTTTTTCTTTCCAAAAAGTTCTGGATATTGGGATTCTGAATTTGGGGTCCCATACTGTATTTCTTTACTATTTCCCACTTATTTTGAAGCATTATTACCATTTGTTATTGTAATTTCGGTTCGTTCCATAAACCTCCGAATATCAGCATTTTTTAGAGATCCAAAAAACCGGGAAATTTGGTTATCCGGGATAGCGATGGTCCTGAGCATGCCGAATAAGAGGTTCTGTACTGTACTTTCCTTATCATAAAAAAAAATGTTTTATGTCTAGGATTTCATTTCCTGTACATTTCCTGCTGTTCAGCTTTTACTGTGCTGAAATGTAATGCTCTTTTACATCAGTCAAATTAAAAACATAATTATTTTAAGTATCTTTTACATCCAGTCATTTAGCAGCTACTATGTAAATGCAAAGACGTAAGCATGTATAATATTTCGTTGTATTTACTTATACAGGAACCAACTTTTAATGCAATATATTGTCTACAATGGTTATTTAAAATGAATTAATAATTTGCTGGAATAGATAAAAATAATAACAATGATAACTCACATGAAATGTCTCTGGTATCTGTGAGCACTGCATTGTTTTGTTGATGAACCTGTTTCAATCTACTTAGTCTTTTATCTGTTTCTCTCAAGCTGTATTTACCAGATTCTAAATGCACTGGACTAGTTGAATTATTCTGACTGAAAGCTCCATTTTTTTTCCTAAAAGATATTGTTAAAAAAAAATGAAACATTTGAGCTTGTATACTGGAACACTTATTTTTACAGAGCCGAATGACTAAAAAGTTTAAAAAAAGGTAGATTAAAATTAAATTGTCTACTTTAATAACAAATACAGGGGAACCTCTGTTAACTGGCTTAATTGGGGCCAATGGTAAGCCGGTTAAGTGAAAATACGGTTAAAGCGGGGGATAGCAAAAAAAAATGGAGGATATATTATGCAAATGAAAAGAGAGAGTGGGGGTGTGATGATTTATTGCGTTTTAGTACAGTTACTTTGAGAGTTACATACCAGTTATCAAGCACTTGGCAAAGCTGAATTGACTGACCCACTGAACCTGAGATTAGCTAATGGTCACGCTCGCTTTCGCCAGGGGGGATAAGGACTACACAAAAAATTCACTGGAGTACCACAGCCACCTGTTTCTCCCATATAACTAGCACTCTAAAACCTTTTGAAAATATGGGCCGGATAAAGCGGAACAGGTTAAGAGGGGTTCCACTGTACATATCAAATGTCAATACACTGAATAAGAAACATTAGCATCAATATAAAAACATATATAGAATAGACTTTTAACAAATATAAATCATTAATTTACCTTTCACATGTTTCACATTCACAAAGTGCATTCCACTCTCCAAAGAAATGAGAACCATAGAAACAAGTAATTTCATCACCAGCTTTTACGTCTCTTAAAACTTCCACACAAGCTGTATCTCTGCCAGTTGAAACCAACTAAACATGTAAAAAGTTAATGTAAATCAAGTCATAAAATTAATATTTATATTTCTAGTATTAAAAAAAATAAATGTAGCACTGGTAAATTAACTTATTGACTCAAAAAAGATGTTAACAATTCAGACCTGTCAACATTACCACCAGCTTTTCAGGAGCACATCACAAACACACAATTTAAAGTATTTAGATACACCTGTATACACATATATATTTATATATAGAAAGATATATATATATATATATATATATATATAATTCTATTATACTTAAAAGAAAAAAATTATTTAAAAAATATTCTCAAAAAAATTCTTTTTGTTTACACTTCATACATAAGTTGAAAGTAAATGAATAAATTTGTCACACAATTAAAATTTCATGGGGGAAAGAATTTTTTTTATTTACATTTTGAAATCCTAAGCATAAAAAAAATTATGAGAAGTCTTCTTCCACTGTACCTAATATTACTTTAAAATATATGTATGAATAAAAAAATAAATTAACATGTGCATATAAATAATTTTTTGCATGAGGTTCTTTTTAGCTTCTTTTAAGTCTTCCTCTGATAAAGCAACATCAAAGCAGGGTGTTCCAGCATTTTTCAATAACAATTGCTTCTAATGTGGTCAAGTTCATGCTTGAATGAAGACCTGTGTGATTTCTTTTTTTTAAGGATGCTAAAGATCATCTCGCAAGCAGCATTGCTGTGTGAGAGAAGAATCATTTTCATTACAGATGAGTGGCATCTGTATTTTCTTTCACCATTTTGATCTTCCATTTTATCAATTAAAGACCATGCTACATTACAATGCATAGCATGTACAATTTTGCTATTCAGAGGATTAATCTGATAACTCGAAATTCCCATTCTATAAGATCTCTCTTCTTGGGGTACAAAAAGAGATAAAGCAAATTTTATTTCATGATAGATAAGTCTAAAAACTGCACTATGTTCGTAAATGCCATTTGTTAATGGAAATTCCTAAGAGCAAGATTCTGCATGAAAGCTTCGTACAGAAGAGTAGAACTCCTCTACTTCTGCTTCAAGAAGATTATCTTTTATGTATTGCCTGGCTTTCCCACTTATCAAGAGATCAGCATCCTCTTTTCGATTTTATTTAAATTAATTTCCAAAATGGAGGTAAATTCCAATATGGTTTTGGACTTTATGAATCTGGAAACTATGCCTTTAAATAAATAGGTCATTTCTCTTTTATATTTATGTATGAGTGGAGCTTCTTGTTACACCATGACATTTGTGTTTACAAATAAAGGAATGACAGATTGTACAAACAAAAGATACAGTTGTGTCGTAGGGCATTCAAAAGCTTGTTGAAGTTTTAAAAAAGTGGAAGATGTACCTTTTTCTTCTTTGCAAAAAAATTTCTGCATTGCATCCGCACTGCTCTAAAAACCTATCAATAACTTTTCCCATTGAAAGCCATCTAGTAGCTCCTTACTTTAGAATCTTGCGGTTTTGTAGCTTACAAGCTTCACACAATTTCAAAAGTTGAATTATTTTTGTGCTCTTTTACAAATAAAAATATGCACCAATTAGAAAATTTTCAACATGAAAATCTGTCTTTTTTTGGTACCATGCTGTGCAGCCAAATGTATTAAATGGCATGCACAACCCATGAATAACAATATTTGGGTTTTCTTTCTTAATGAATGCACTAACTCCTTTGAACTCTCCAAGCAAGGCTGATCCCAAATGCAACACAATTTGTCCATGGCACACCATGCTTCTTAACTTCCTCAGTAAGAAAATTGAATTTTTCCCCAGTTGCATCTTTCCCCAACTTTGGAAGAGAAAGCAATGTAGTAGAAATTCTTCCGATTGCTTCATTAAAATAAATAATGACGACTGGAAATAATTTCACATTCGAAATGCTAATGTCTAAGTGAGCAAAAAATTTTTATCTTGAAATACACTAAACTATCTATCTTAGGTTGTTTTAGCAAAAGGCTTGACAATTTCTGTCCTCTTCGTTCGAACACAGCGGCATTTTGAAGCAGTGTCAGATAGGGGGAACATTCTTTTAAATAATGGTACGGCATGATTGGCAGCAGATAGGGACAAATTATAATCCACTAGGAATTTGGCAACCAATGACTCAGCTTTAATTACATCCATATTCTCTTTTGAAACTAAAAGTGTCTTTATACTTTTATTTGATGAACACACTTCAGCATTTTGCTGATGTCGCGAACCTTCTACATGTTGTAAACAGTCATTTTTTCCACCATATTCAATCAAAAAGTAACTTTTACATACCTTGCAATAAACATAGTGTAAAGATTTCGATAATCTCGTTAAGTATGGCCACTAATTATTCTTTTTTTAGCGTTTGAGAGTGCTAGACCAACATCTTACAAGTTGAGAACTAAAAACGGAAAATGCTCAAAACTAAGTAATCTACGCAAAGAGCACCATGTGGGAAGCACAATACAAAACAATCACAATGCGAACTACATACTATGGAGCAAGTGAAGGAAGATACGTGCATAGCTTAAGCTTGAACTTGACTTCATTGAGTCAAAGTTCTACGCAGGGCTGTTCAGTACTTTGAACTCATTCAACCGGCGCCACATGCAGAACACTCCTTGTAGGCTTTCAAAATGCACCCCCTGCTAGTCCCCCCATGCACGACCTTTAACTCCATAACCTTGAAGTTTCGGTTGCTCCTCTTTTTTGCAAACACAACCGACAGGTGAAAAGGAAGAACTTGATTCACTGCACCCGAGTAGAGATCAGGGAAATTTTCCCCGATTGGGGGAGCAAACTACACTATATGCAGGGCATCCAGAGTTAATACGGACTACCAGGGAAACTTCAGAAGATCCAAAGCACTTGGCAGGTGTGACAATTTGAAGTTAACTGTTGAAAAAGAAGTAAAAGATTTTTTCTTTTGTAAAAGTTAAATTAATTGCAATTACAGGATAATCAAATATTATGTGCAAATCCAGCCCCTCCCAAACTCAAGGATTTGTGATGAAGGATAGAGGGCCTAAAAAATTTTTTTTTTCAGCTATTTTGAGATTTAGATATAATCCTGGTTTTAGCTATGACTAAAGATTAGAAAACGAAACCTGCAACAATGGCTACAACAGATGAAAGTAATTAATCCATAAGAGAGGCAGTTTTCTTTTAGTACGCTTTATTTCAGTTTCAGAATGTAAAAATAAGGCTGGTTACTTTTGGCGAGAGTATTTAGAGAGAAAACATGGAAAATTTTCACGAGAAAACTAAAATTTGAAACATTTTGAGTTTCCAGTAGGCAAATGTGATCCATATTAGCTATCTGCACAAATTCTTTAAAAGCTCTTTTGAATGCTTGGAAAATCAAACTTTATCAGGCAAAATAGATATGGATTATGATATATTTCTGGTACTTAATGGAATCAGCATCTGTAGGCGGGTGCTTCTCCAAGCTCTCATGGTACCGCAAAAAGAAAGTCGGAATTAGAGGCAAAGAAATAAGAGTTTGAAAGATTGATATTTTTTTATTTGTATTTTTGTTTCCAAAATATGGTAAATTTTGGTGAGAAGAGAAAAATCCAGCGACAAATTCAAATGTGCGCAATTATAAAACATTTTATCTTTCATCCAGAGAATGGTAAATCAGTGACAAAAATGAGGTCTTCCATCAATTCCATCAATGAAAGAAGAATCGGCAGGCATGAATTTAAAAAAAAACACAAGTGCAATTATGGCTGTTTTAGTAGGTTGAAGATGGTTAAAAAATTCTACACATACCATACAGTTTGGCTTGCAATCATGATTTATAAAGGCAGCAGGTCCAAGCCATAACTGGGCACAGTTTTTCCGCATTGAATACATTACACTAAAGTCATTTCTTCCTGGCTGAAGTAAATGATTTTCATCTTCATCAGTTAGTTCAGCAATGCATCCAACCAGGAAGGGAATACGATCATGTCTGAACCTATAAAATGAAATATAGATTCTTACAGAAATAATATATTTTTCACATTTAATAAACTATTTTACAATTAAGCATTAAAAGATGACATGCCTTAAAGTCATTAAAATTATCATTTTCATACATCATTTAAATTTCCCAGTGCAGATTGCATCAACTCAGTTGCCCCATCTAGAGGAAACTAAGCGTCAAAACAATTGCGGCAATGGTACCACACTCATTGTGGTGCCTCTGAAAGAGTTGGTACCAATCTCTGGGGACGCACTACGTCTACAATGGTTGATGACAATACTGCAGCCCCATTAGAAAAAAAAAAAATTGGGTCAGTTGGGGTAATTGCAAACGCTTTTTCAAAGTTTTAACTTTTGATCCTTCCCTACCTCTTGAATGAATTCAGAGATAAAATTGTGAGCATTGTAGCCAGTACTGTACTTCTTGTGAGTAAATGTGTACAAAAATTTTGCCTTTATGACTATTTGTTAGCGAATGAGCTCATGTTTACAATTACCCCAGAGATCTGGGGTAATTGTAAACAGTGATTTATTTTCGAATAAGGTTGATTCAAATGGAAAATTGTTTCATACACAGTCTGCTTGAAGGCTTAAGAAGTTCCGGAGCAGTGGTTCTCAATTTGCGGCCAACAGCCCGCAAGTGGTCCGCTGAGTTATGTTAGGAGTAGGCTGAGATCATTTAACGAGAAATATCTTGCCAAAAATCAAGTAATACGACAAATTTATGTAAAATTTGCCCCGCAGTGAATCAGTCGGTTAAGCTTGGATCCCACAGAACACCGAAAGTGAAGCACAACTGGCCGTGGTCAACTCTTGGGAGGGTGACGTGACCACCTCCCGCAACTGATTACTCTGAGTTCGCAAAAGGGAGCTGTGCAAATAAAATACATCGTCGCTTCAAATGTCCACCAAGTTAGAAATAATTTCCCCTGAGGGACAAACCTAGGTGACGATCTCTTGTCTGGGAGCTGGTTTAAAATCATTAGGCTCCTCTGAGCGAAGTGTACTTCATTCTAGTGGAGCTCATTAATAATCAGTAGGAGTTTCCTTAAATCATAGTCGCCCTGCAAGGGGGGCTTGGATTTCCAAGTGGCATTAGCAACAACAACAAGAGTTATGTAAAATAGACAAATAGACACAAAAGTGTAATTTACATCAATATATAATATTTGTTATCCCCCCAACATATTGGAAATAAAATAAAGTTAAGTGTTTACAATTACCCCAGAGTACGAAATATATGGGGTAACTGTAAACACCTAACTTGCACATGAAATATAACAGGGAAGATTAAATTCATTACTAAATGCTTTTAGCAGCATTCCATATGACAAATAAAAATGGTTGAAACCGCTTACATCGCTTTTGTAGATGAGAGGGAGAGGAAAATGTAAGATCACTAAATTTTGTTAAACAACTTTTTTCACTGTGCCATTTTCAAACAATAGGGACGCCTCCATAGTTGTTTCAAAACTTGCGAAACTGTTTCCATGTCTTCCCTATGCTGCCAGTTTATCACTCACAAGCAGTTAAGTTTTCAAAACCACCACAAGTGTAGTTATGAAGCTTGTTTACAATTACCCCAACTGACCCTACATCATTTAAACCGATAGTTCGTAGCATGGTTAACCATGGTAAATACCATGTTTTCAACATGGTATTTACCATGGCTGTATTTACCACTGTTTGTAAATACCATGTTTTCAACATGGTATTTACAAACAGTGGGGGAAATCTGTCCACACATATTTATGAATTGATTATACAATTTTACAAAAATAGGACCCTGTCTTAAGTCTTGAAAAATGCACGTGAAAAGTAAAAGGTAAAGTAGAAAGGAAAATTAATCTTGTAAAAAACAAGAAAAGAAAAGGAAACTGTTGAGATGTCTAATGTATATACAAACTTTTTTTCCATATTTACAAAAAAATATTTTTAATATTGTAGGACATCTACTGCTTGAAATATGTACATACTTTAAAAATGTAATTGCAAGTCATAAATACACTACACCACATATGTAATATATTTAGCTATGTTTGTGCAAGCCAGGAAACATAAAATTCAGGGTGCAATTTTGAAAAAAAAAATTTTAAATAAAAAAAATTCATATTAACTGTTCAAAATTATGTACATTTGGCTTTTACATGTTGTTAATTTAATATATTTTCCTTATTTTTATTTTCCTTTGATGACATGTGTTATACATAATATTAACGCTTTGCTTGTTATTGTGCAGCAATCTTTCAGTCAGGGTTGGGTTTTAGCCGTCAAAAACCAGTTTTTGGCGTGACATAGGTTTAAACCAGGTTTTAACCGGTTTAAACTGTCAAAAACCCCAATACAATTTAAATACGCTAAAAATATAAAAAGAAGACTGTTAATGATAGAAAGATACAGTATTGTTTTTGTTTAATTATAATGTTCCTTAGTTTTAGAAGACATTGATTTATAATTAAAACTTAATTTGTATGCTTTTCTTTGTTTATGACTTAATTTTCAATTTTTTAAAAGTATTTCTTTCTGTTGTGTATTGTTTTGTATATTTGACAAGAATAAAGGAGGGAAATTAAGAAAAGCTGTTTTAGTGTCAATATTTCTTTGTACTGGTAGGAAAGCATCTTTGAATATGCTCTATCCTGCGGAAAGTACATACCTCCATTAGATTTTAATTGTGATGGATTAATTTCTGCTTCTATCCATAAAAAAGTTTTAAAATCTAAATTTATTTCTGCAAAATATTAGTTTAAACCTGCACAATTTTAATTACTATAAATATAATTAAGGATTTATTAACTGTACATCTTTGCTGAAAATAATTAAAAGTATGCATTCACAATAAAATGATTCATTAAATAAGTGTTTGACAATTTCTATCAAAAAAAATTGTCACTTTATAGTTTATTATCAGTTTATGTAATATTCTACAAATAGAATGTAGCTCAAGAATGCACTGGCAAGACACAGCAAAACATGTGTTTTAGGACTAAAAACCCCTCCTACAGCATCAGAAACCAGAGTTTGTATACTTAAAAAACAATTAACCAATTTTTAAAAACAATTCTTATGAATAAAATCCCTCTCAGGCATAGATTCTAGCTGCGCAACAGCAGGAATATATTTTTCGTAGTTTATGCTGGGCAGTTTTAATGCATTTATGCTGTATTTTTGGTTTTATGGAGATGGTGTAGCAAAGCTACACCATCTGGGATTAGAACCAACAACATTTATGCTGTTTTATTTAATTGTTAAATTTATTGATTTAATTTGTTAAATTTATTGATTAAGTCTATCCAATTAAGCTAAATCATTTAGGTAAATCATTAGGCAAATTAGGTTTTTGACACTTTTTGACGTTTTTGACAGGGAGGTTTTTGACAAGCCGGTTTTAGGTTTTAACCATGGTTAAAACCGTTGCATGTCAAAAACCTGCCAACCCTGCTTTCAGTATTTGCAATATTTCTTGTTGCTTTATTACTACAGTATGGAACCAATTATCTGGAAGGGCTGTGTCAGGCCTATTCTTTATAACTGATTGCTGATCAATGCAGCATCTACCGATCATACTGGTACTACAATATGTGTATCTATCTTAATTAATGCTTTATAAACAAGAAATTTACAATGAAGGAAAGGAACAAAAGACTTACTTGCAGTTTGATTTACAGGGTATCTAACATTTGTTTTCCAGCGTTTACAAAAATGCCGAAAGATTAATGAATTTTTAAGATAGATTTTATTCATAAACGAAATAAAACACAGTAAAAAACCTTTAAAGTGCTTACCAATATATACAATTCCCAATAAACTGCACAACTTTTTAGAAGCAAATGCTAAGCATTGTGCAGTTTAGAAAACCCTATGTTCTACACTGCAAAAATAACAGAAACCTCTAGCAAATTAAATTATAAAAGCTTTCCATCTTTGCACCTACATTCACAGCTTTTAAATACAAAATAGCGTTCACCGTACAAAAGTAGTACCAGATTGTCTATGTAAATGCATCTATGCAAAAACAAAGCATGCAAAAATGTAAGATAATAAACTTATTTTGATGATGAAGCATATTTTTGAATAATTAAATTGCAGCATTTAGTTTAATTTTCATTTTACTTTGAACTTATTCTAATGTGCAAATATAGTGATATATTCTGAATATTATTTTATTAATTTGAAATGAGCAGTATAATGCCAAAACATTTATAATGCAAAACCTCTGGTCCCAAGGTGTGCGTTATAATGTTTTCCTATTATAATGCATCAAAAAAATTATACAGCACGTACAAACAAAAAATATACTTTCCACTATATAGTAAAATATTACATTAAAAATATTTTTGAAAACAAATTTAAAAATTACTGCAATAATTAGCACTTTTTATTGAGAATATTTGTCAGTTGGTCAATTAAAAAAAAATCTGGTTACTGGTTTTTCGGTTAACTGGATTTCGGATAAGAGGTTCCATACTGTAGTTCACAATATTACAGCATATTGAGTTCAAGTACAAAGATATTTTTTAGTACAGTAAATATGTTTTTTTATACCATTGATCAGCATGTCATATAATGGATAGTTATAAGATGCAACATATTATCCATTGCTGCATTTATCTGTCGACTTTTTTCCAACATTCCACATAATGTTACCTGCAGAACATACTCCAAAAAAGATGGAACTTGTGTGACAAAGTTGAATTAGCAGTTTAGGTGCAAAAAGGGTTCAAAGTTCATTTTGCCACAGAATTTGCAGGATTTGTTTTGACTCTAATAAATATTTACTATTTTAGAAGCCTTATATATAATTTTGATAATCATTCTAAATGTTTTAGTGGTTTAAAGAAATTTTTTGCCATTCACCTACGGAAAAGAAAAGTAATCAGCAACCAGCCATCATTAAACAATCAGAATCTGCCCAAAAATACCATCAGTTGTGTCTTAGACACAAGCATTCTTGTAAACCTAGGTCTTTTCGGGAGAAAATGTGGTCTCAAAATTGAAAAGAGACAAAAAGTTTTGAACGTTATAAAGATGTTACATCATATTTAGTACATAATTCAGCAGTATTGAATTATCATACATGTGTTTCGACAAGTTTATGAAGGAGAGGGTTTTTTTTTCTTTGGAGGGGAATGTGATCTCGAGAATGAAATTTACATGCGCAGTGGGAAGTGTGATCTTCAATTTTTTTTTTGTCCAACTTCTTAATTTCAAGGAATTTACTTGCTTTAGAGCATTAGCAACAACTTGGAATGCATAAAAAGTAAAACATACAGCTGTTAGAGTGAAAAGATAAACAGAGAAGAGATAAAGGAAAAACATATTCAGAGAAGTTGAAACTACATTCAATTGATAATTATACCAGTTCTTTCGTGCACAGACTTTGGCACCTTCATTATTTTCCAGAGAATACCTTGAGCAAGGTCGAATTTCAAACCCAGATCTTGAATCAAAAATCTGAAGGTATCTATACACCTAAAAATATACATTTCATTAGTAATAAAAAAACTAGTTGTTTAAATCTGAACATTTTTTTTCTGTTAAAGTGTATAAGTTTTTGTTAAAAAGCTTTAATGCAACTAAAACTTCAATAAACAAAAGGTATGCACATTATAAGGCCCTAAGTTCTAGGCATCATGCCTCATATATGACAATTTTTTTAAAAAAGAAGGCTCATTCTGATGAATGGGAAAGAATAAAATTTTCAGCCCAGGTATAGTAAAAGATGAGACATGAAACATTACAAAAATTATTCAAACAAAGTCTTGGGAAGAAATTGTTTTAATTTTAGGAAATTATAAAAACTAATAATAATAAAGAAAAAAGCTCCCAACTTTCAAAATTTCCCATTTTTCCAGAACTATTTCTTCTGAAGTTCCCCGATTCCCTAGTTCTGTTGTCCATCTTGAGTTAATACAGGGTGATTCAAAATGAATACTACAATTTTAAATATCAATAACACTGCAGAGCAGTAAAGCAGTGTTAAGCACTATATGTCGTCGAATTAAGGAAACTCTAAAGTTTCATTTAGTTGCCCTTTTGATCGCTGTTGGCAATGCGTTAGCGTCAGATGATGCTAAGATGGTGACTGCTCAACAGAAAGCTTTTAGTGTAATCGAGTGCGGCAAAAGTGAATCGACGACAGTTGTTCAGCGTGCATTTCGAACGAAGTATGGCGTTCAACCCCCGGATAGGTGGTGCATCAAACGTTGGTATAAACAGTTTACAGAGAAGGGGTGTTTTGCAAAGGAAAAAGTTCCGGACGGCCGCGATATGCTGCAGACGCCCGATATGCTGCAGACGCCCGATATGCTGCAGAGAGTGTGGAACGAGTTTGAATATCGGGTTGATATTGCTCAAGTGTCAGGAAGGGGCCATATTGAACATTTGTAAACATATTTTCATGATAAAAACTTTATTAAATTCTCATTATAATCATGTATAACAAAAGGTTGTATTGTGTTTCTTTAATTAAATACAAGTTTTTAAAATTGTGGTATTCTTTTTGAATCACCATGTATAACTAAATTTATGGACTATAGTTTTGGCCCAGTAAAGCCAATGTAATTTAGCATTTTTCAAACTTTCCATGCATTTCCTGTTACTTAATGAATAAGATATTACCATCTAGTACTGTATTAAATAAGCTTTGAATAATTCTATCAAAAATTCTGCATACTGATTACTTTTCTTTCGTTCTTTTTTTTTAAAAGAATCCAAGATGAAATCCCTCTACCCAACTTCTGGATCAACCAGAGCTTAAAATCTGCCAGCTAACTGGTTGTCAAAGCAACATTTTCTCAAGTCTGTATTTCAATAAAATATTACGTGAAGAGTAGAATTTTATGGCAAAATATTCTCTGAGAAGTTTGTGGACCCAAATTTCTATTAAGCACACCCTTGGTATTAGTAATAAAACAAAATCTGATATTAGAGAAAAAAAATGCCCACACATATACCCAAAACAACCATCAGTGTATCATTTAAATGTCATGCCAAAAACAAATGTAGAGTGAAAGCATAAGTACAGGATAAATCTCTTAAGACAATAAATACAAAATTTTACTGGAACATGAAGATTGAGACCTCAAATAAACTTACATGATCTTTGAAATATTTTAACTGAACTCTTGATTTAGAATGGAAGTACGCTGAGGCCCAATCTCCCGAAATGAGTTTATCATATGCAATTTGATAATTTTGATTTTCACAGAATTCCATCACTACTTTTCTCAGCTCTTCTCCATTAGCTTTTGGAGGACGAAACCTGGCAAAATGATAAAATACTTATGCATTAAAAGAAAGTTTTATACCTTGAAATGGCCAGGGGAAGAAAAAAAGAAAAGTTCATTGAAGTACTAGAAGATGACTGTAGACAGGAAAGGTGGCTATTATAAAAAAATAATGCTAATTTCAATTTATTTATAAATTGCAATGTAAATGTTAGTGAACTATTATGGGTAATGAAGATATGCCACAAAAGTATTCTTTTTAAGCATTTAAATGCCACTGAATAAATAAGTAAAAATTCTATTAAATACATTTTTAACTAGAATGTTAAATCTGTTACAAGAAACCTCCATACAAGCTTAAGAAAAAACATGTTCCATATCAGTAACACGATCCAAGGCCTTATAATTGTCAAACTGCTGCAATGCAATGTCAAAAAATTTAGTGAAATAAGTTTCAGGATTTCTCTTTTTTTATATTACAAATCAAATTCAGCAGTTTTCAAGATTTCCTTGAACAAAAGTTAAAAAATAAAAATAAATAAAAGAAAAAAAATGAAAAGCCAAATAATTAACATTTCTAAAACAATTTAGCTACATATGTATCAAATTACTTGAAAAACAACATAACTTATTTATTCAAATACAATATGAATATTAAAGACATAAAATAACAACTCCACAAAACTGAAATAGAAAGTAATTGAATTGAATGAAAAACTTGGATCAGTAAAGTGTTTTGACCAGAAGAATAATTTTACAATCTTTAGATCTAGCGAGTACAATTAGGATAGATTATCACATTAAAGCTGAAGAATACTTTGAAAATGTTCTGTACAAATTGAATGAAGTAGCAAACAATGTTACAAAAAATAAACACAAATTAGGGATGTAACAAATATTCCGCCACTAATCAGTATTCAGCCTTTTGATTAAATAGTGATTTCACGCTCTTCAGTGATTCCATACCAAATCACCTAAAACACTAAAAGTTGGTTGCATGACCAACTCGGATTTTTTTCAAATTTAGTGCACAGATTTATGAGTATAGAGCCGTGGTAGCCTAGCGGTTAGGATGTCGAGCTTCGGATCAGAGGATCTCGGGTTCGATACCCGAGCCGCTGAAGACCCACCATGTACACTTGGGGATACCTGCATGTAAAATACGTGGACCCTGAAGTCCTGAGGCAGTTCCGAGGGTACCGGTGGGTGGAGATTTTCCCTTTCCCTCACCCATAGGTCAAAAAAGGAAGGTGGCATATTTGTGGTAGTGCCATCTGGTGTCATACAAGTACATTATGAGCAAAGTCGTACTTCCACCATCGGTGCTCAAATTGAAACGAAAGGCATTCCCAACTGCCTTAATTCCTAGTCGATTCGACGAAGGGGAGCTTGGATAACCCAAGTGGCATAAGCAACAACAACATGATTATAGAGGCATGAAAAAGTCCAAAATTTTAACTACCTACTAATTTTTAAATATACAGATCCTCAAAGTTTGTCTGCCACCTCAATACTTTTTATCACTTGGAGTAGCAGATAATAGAAGGAAAAGCAAGGGATGAGGGGGGCGCTAGTTTCATACTTCGAGGTACTATGCTCAAATTAGAGCACCACTTTATAACCAAAAAGGCAAGAAGGGAGCCGTTTCACTAATGAAAAGGCAAGAAGGGCACATTTCAGGAATCAATGGGCAAGCAGGGCCCTCCCGCCCAAGCCTAGAGGAACCTCCGATTCGCCCACGCAAATTAAAAGCCGATTATTTTTAACATGCTGGTTTATATGCTTGGCACCATTTTTTGGTGCAACATACTACAAAACTTTTTTAGTGTTATCTAAACAAGTTATGTGGAACTGGTGTTTGACTTGTGATAATGTTTCAATCTAACAAATGCTTTCAACTACAATGCATTTTGAGATATTCGTCTGAAATTTTCATACTCGGGTGCTAAATATTTGGTTTTTGCCAAGAAATAGCCTGTAATTAGTATATGTTAAAAGATCTTTTCAACGTTAAAAATTTGGACTTTTAAGTCAAATGAAACATATACCTGAGGTTCATCTTATGAGTAGTCATCTTCAAAAAAGGATCAAGAACTAAACAAGTAGCTAAGTCATCATTTTCACACAACTCCTTTGCTGTGATAGCAATAGAAGTAGTTTTATTGGGAGGAGAGCGCTTCAAACTATGATCCTCTGATATAATTACAGTAGAACTTGACACAGAAACCTATATAATAGAAGGCACATAATAAATACATATTCATATGAATTATGCAAAATATAGACAAAGACAAAAGTTGAACTTTAATGTCTCAAACCATATGTTTAACATTATGCATAATGTATGCAATTATGCATAACCTTTCTCAACAAATAATAATCCATGATTAACTTCTTATAAAGCATTTCACAACCCAATTTTGCATATCATTAGTATTATTCAAACTTATCCATAATCAATTCATTTTCAATCTGTGCTTGCTCTAGACTTAAAAATTTGTGAATCAGGATGACTCACAATAAAAAAAAAGTAAGAGTCAATTTTTGGAAAATGTGATTCAATTTAGAAAGTAAAAAAAAAAAAAAAAAAACAAAGAGAGAGAGATAGGACATTTTTTTTAATGCAGCAAAAAAAGAAAAAAAAATCACTTTTTATTTCTTTGTTTTTCTAAATCAAAGTTTAAAAGTTATATAATTAAAAGTAGTTAGTTCTTTAATATACATTTTTAAATATTTCAATTTGAAAGTTACATTTGTTTTAGAATTAACCATTTTAGAAGAAAATTAAGCATAAATAAAGAGGCTTAGCTAGAGCAATATGAAATTGAAACAAAATGAGCATGTAGAACAAAGAAAAAAGCAAAAATATCCATAATGTTGTCAAGAACCAGGGTTGTAAAAACCCCAGGTTTTTTGGGTAAGATGGGGAAAATGAAATTTCTTTTCCCAGCAAGTTAATAATGTATGGTATACATGTATATATTTTTATATTAGAATATGCATAATTTAGCAAGACCTAAAAAAGTTTTTAATCAAATTTTATTTACTTTTTATTAAAACAAAAGTAGTTTTTTTTCCAACTACCTTACTTGAATGTTGCACTTAATTTTATTTGATTTGATTAACTTATTTCATGTATATGTATGCACACTTTTTAAATTCAGTGATCAGTGTGGGTGATAGTAAAAAATTAAATAATATTTACTCTAAATGTTTTTCTGATTGATCCATTCATCATCAGAACATCCTAGGTAAAATATTTAATAGTTTAAAATTATTTATAAATAAAAGTTCGGGGAAAATTACTGTTTGAAAAAATAAAACATATGTGCATGTATACGTATATACACACACAGATAAATTGCATTTTGTTGCTTGTATAGGTTTATTTCATGATTTTTCTTCTATATAGTTAATACATACCACATATTTTTCATCTTCTAATTATCACAATTATAACCTATTCAACAAATCTAAGCATAATTTTAATAAGAAATATTTAAGAAAGATAGAGGGTATTGGTATTTCAGATTGAAAATTTAGCTTCCAAATTATTTTTACTATTGAAATGTACAGAAAGAATGCAAATTTATATATTTTTATATAAAATATATGATGTCTTGAAGTTGTTTTTCATTTTTTTAAAATGTAACTAAAGCTTTAACATTTTCAAATCTAAACCAGAACTGTTTTTCTCACTAAATAAATTTTGGTCTGATCAAAACAACTATTCTTATCATAAAAAAGGAAGAAAAAAAATTCTAAAACCAAAACTGCTTTTTTCTGAAAAATGCAGAAAATGTAAATTTATACATCTTCGTTTAGGATATATGATGCCTTGAAGTGTTTTTTTCATTAAAAATAAGCCCTTTTTTAATGTAAATAGGACATAGGTATATAGGAGCTAAACTTTCCCAAACTTTTATGTTAATAATAAATATACATTTTTGCTTTCTAATTGTGCAAGTTATTTTCCTCAACTATCTTGTAATTGTTCTCTTTTTTATAAGGGCATTATTTTGAAATTTTTCTTTGAATATCTAATTTTGAGTTATGGAAATTAAAAACAATAAATTAAATATTGAATAGTATTGACATATGTAGAATTTTCTTCAAAAAGAAATATTTTACAAGGGATTGTTTGTTTTTAAATTTTTAAAAACCCCATTTTCCCCAAAAAACAGATCCCAGCGGGGAAAATGGGTAGCTACCTGGGCAGCAAATCTGACAACCCTGTCAAGAACTACCCAGTGTCCTGGATGACGTTCAAGTAAGAGGGAAAACTTTAAAGCACATAAAATACTTCAATACTTATATTAAAATCCTCATTTTAATAAATGATGAAAAAAATTGGTCATCAAATAAAATTTTTTAAAAATTTCTAAAGAGATTATTTTATACCTATCTCAGTGCTTCCCCCAGGCTTGGCCGGGAGAGCGGCGCGTCCTGCCCGCCCTTGGATTCGGGAAACGCGCCCATCTTGCCCTTTTGTTAGTGAAATTGCGCCCTTCTTGTAGAGCTCAAAACTCGCGATCGCCAGTCGCCCAAGGTGACCAATTTTCACGCTTTGGCGACCATTGTTTTCATTGAAGTCGCCAATGTGGCTACCATTTGCTAATCCTAAAACCCTTTCCCGAACTTTTATCTTGACACGTGACTTTTTCCCAAATTCTCTTGTCCACTAAAAATTAAATAAAGAAGAAAGAAATAGGAGTTAATTTTTGGGACCACACGGAAACTAGTTTTTCCTCCGATTTTTACTGGAAATTGCTTACTGTGTTTGAAATTTCAATCCTTTTTCATCCTGGAATTATTTCAATTATCTTGAAAGTTGTAAGATAGTTTTTGCATGCACTACCTTAAATCTGCTTATTTGTCGTTTCATTTTAACAATTAAAAAAGAAAAAAAGTTTAAAGATAGAAGCAGCCAAAATCGTGCACGTGCTTCGCCGAAAATTGGATTCTACGTTAAGGGGCTTCCAGACTCGAGCACGCTCAGGGTGAGCATGACGTCACGAGGACGAAAAACAGCTTCTGCGCATGACCTGAGCATGCGAGCAGCCATTCGGGTGAGCCGCTGCCCGCCGCTCACCCTGAGCGTGCTCGAGTCTGGACGCGGCTTTAGAGATTTTAATCCTTTTGCATTGGGTACAAATTTCAATTATTTTCTAAATTAGAAGATATTTTTCACACATGCTATCCTAAATCTGCTTATTTTGCATTTTATTTTAATAGTTTCTGGCTTTTTTGTTTTTGTTTTTTTTTTAACTGTGCCGATATTGAACACGTGTTTGTCGAAAATTGCGTTTATCACTAATTATTCACCATTATTAAATCACTGTTATTGTTTCATTTATTTATTTACATCAAATTTGATTTTAGTATTGACAGCTATTTACTTTTTAGAAAATACTAAATTGTGGATAAATAAGAAATTTTTATATATAGAAAATTGTTAATTTACCTGGATCCAACTTCTTTAAAAAACAATAAACAATTATTGAAAACTGTTTGCTAAATAAACAATTATTGAAAAGAAGTAGTATTATCACAAATCATAAAATAAATAAGGAATTTTTTTTTAGTTTAAACATTTTACAAAATTAATAATGATAATAATGATCTCTTTTAGGGCCGACAGTTGCGAGATTTTTCGGGCACTTTTTGAGATTTTGGGGATTCTTTCTTTCACATCATTTTATGTCTCTTTTTTTGGCTTTGGGTAATTTTTTGTGTGTAGCCTGAAACTCTTCCAATGATTCTGTGCTTGATTATATTGCAACTCTTAAAAACTCTCTGTGCTTGATTATATTGCAACTCTTAAAAACTCTCTATCTCATAAAATTTAGAACAGTAGGTTCCCAAAGACTAATAAGAAAATTCTTTTTTTCATCTTTATAAGGGACCCATTTGGGTCAAATATGCATTTATTACATCTGTAGACGTTGAGAAAACTAACCAAAATATAAGAATGCTCTTTCAAACAAGAAACTATTTACTATTCAAAATATGAAAAATCATTTAATAATCCCAATCTAATGGTGCTTTCTAGTTATTTTAAGAAAGAAAAGTTTTAAAATGTAATAAAACTTGTGGGAAAAAAATGGCAACATGTGAGGAATCCATATATTAGACATTTCCTTTTTCTCTCCTTATTTTAATAAGCATTTATTTCAATCTTTAATGAAAATGTATTGTATTAATTTTGCTTCTTTTAAATTAAAAAAAAATACTATTGTCATTTTAAGCTAAACCTTTGCTTTCAATTGGTATTCTTGATTAATTATAATGGCATTTTTTGCAATTTTGCTGTTTTTAGGACATGTTAAAAATTTTAATGGGCGTTTTCAGTGATCGTTTAGGTCATCAAAATCCGGGCTCTAATTATTATTACTGAAGCTTTATTATCTTAAGAAAAGATATATTCTTATTTTCTTATTATTCCTCAGAGGTGATCAGATCTTCAGAAGTACTGGAAAGAACAGAAACACTCTCATAAATTAATAAAAATGTATAACTCAGAAAATCCTTGCTAGATATTTTATTGAATTTAAAATCATTATTGGTTGATGTTGCCTTGAATATACAAGCAGAATTTTTTCATGCTTTACTTGAAATATTAAAAACGATCTCGAAAATGAATATTGTCAAATTAGTTTATATATCTTTTTCAATGTTCAGTTTCACTGTGATGATGTTGATGTTTGACTAAAATGTTAAATTATGGCAATAATAAATTACTACGGGAGGATTCATAAATGATGTCATGCTTCTAGGGGGAAGGGGGGTTCATGAAATTGTGGCGAGGGGAGGGGTAACAAGAAGTGTGACATTCTGCTTGTGTAACATAGCGTAACATGTGACAATGGGGGAGGGCGGTCCAACATGGAAAAAAATGCGACATCATTTATGAACGGTCCCTACTTCAAATTAAATGTGCATTTTTTTTCGGTAAGACGCCCTAAATTTGGAAAAGTGCCCTTTTTTCTACAGTAGCACCCTGCCCTTTTTCAATCCTGGGGGAAGGATTGAAAAAGGATTGCCTATCTGATGTGAATAGTTGGTACCGAACTCTATTTTGAAAGTTACACATCATGCAGAGCTAGATAACTGCATAAAAGCATCATGCAGGCTTGATACAGTGCAGTTTTTCAGAATTGCCCGTGGCAAAAGTAAAGTTGATGGCTTTACGCAATACTAATAAAGAAATTTTTTCTTGAAATCATTACAATAATGTTAATACTCAGTATCTTTATTTACATACCTATTTATGGGAAGCCCTTAGCTATAAATAAGATCATTTGAAATTAAAAAAACTCATTTTAAATAACGTACAAAGGGGGAGGGGGGGGACATTTCTGGTAAAAAAATTTTTTTATTAGATTATTAATAAGGCTGTAATATTAAAAATTGTAAGAAACTGATATGATCACTAAAACTTAAAATAACTTTAGAAAAATTCAATATATTTTCGGCCGCATTTTCAAGTGGGCGTGGCAAAATTACGTCCGTGCAAGTGCTTTACTATTATAGAAGCTGAAGCTGAAACTTAATAAAACTAAAAATAATGGTAAGCTCAAAGTCATTGATGTCCATGAGATAGAATTGGACAGTAAATGAGAACTAAGAAGTTTTACCAAAGCCGATGCAATCGGATTTCGAAATGCATAAAAAAATCTGGACAGACTCTTAAACGTTCAAAAAACGGACAAAATGCGTAAATTTTACTCTTATTTTGTGAAATGTTGGCAGGATACTTTCAAAGATTTTCACCGAAAAAGAAAGAGAGAGACAGAGAGTTTTCCAAAATTAAGGATTTTCGCGGTAACAGAATTTTTAATTTCCAAAATTATCGTAAATACGAATGCTGTCAAAATACGGAAAAATTCAACAAAAAACCGCTACGCTCGATTCAAACAGGCTTGTGTTCAGAGCAAAATATTTGTTCAAAAAAACGAGGATAAAAAATAGTAAATACTTAAAATGTTCGAATAAATAAAATCTAAGCAACATGCAACACTTAAGGAGTAGCGCAAAGGTAACATGTAGTCCTTCCCTTCCAGGAGTGAAGGAATGATAAACTAACATTCTGAATTCCAAAGTTCATGACATCGAAACCGTTTTAATCATTGCCTACCTCACCACTTTATTACGCTTTTTAGACTTTGACCAATAATAAAAAATAAACAAAAATCTATTTATGGAAGTTCAGTTTTGTAAACACAAACGCAGGCTCTGCAAATTCACACGCATGGTTACTCACCATTAGGGTGGTGCTTATTTTTCGAAGTTTTGAATTTTCAACCTCTTACCCTCTAAATTTGTTCCATTATACCAAAAAATGATCATGATAAAATTTTATCACCAGCAAACAATATTTAGAGGTAGCTCAAAGAGGGTAAAGTTTCATAATTTGACGTGATTTTGCGATTTTTTAAATGTTTAAGCAAAATAAAAATTATGATTTGCAATTATGTTTAATTTATGTAATTATATTAAAAAGTAACTTCTCTATGAATCAGAAAAAATTAAACATTTGTAAATTGCATTGCAAAATGAATTAGTTTTCGTACTAAAAAATGCAGTATTCTATTGTACCTCATAGGTTGGAACTACAGTCTAAACGAGTGATTGCCCAATTTATGGAGCCACTGAGCAACTGCACCTTTTCCACATTTTACAATGAGATATTCCCGCCCCTTCCCCCTCGCCACCAATAGAAAACAAAGAAAAAAAAGAGGACAAAAAAATGAGCAACTTTTCAGTTCTCAGCTATTTGTAAATGCAAGTGGGCAGCTACATTTTTCATGTCCTCTATATTTATGCCAGCAAAATATTCTTTATTTTCTGTCTGAGCCATGAGCTATTAATGTGAAAATGAACAAAATATGGAAAATCAACAGTTGTTAGTGAAATTATGTGCAAAATAATCACATGATTACCACTTCAATCTACTTAAGATTGCCTTGTGAGTTACTTGTAGCTGGCATTTTACAGTTTGATGACTACTGATCTAAACCATGGGTGGGGAACCATTTGGCTTTGAAAGGAGACACCTAAAATTGGCTGTTTGGGGTTAGCTGATATGTGTAATAAACATGGTATAACATACACAGGCTAGCAACAAACCCCTAGCATATATTAGGTAGCATGCCATTACCAGATTAGTACTAAAAAAGAACACACAAATGAATTGAAGGTTATATTTTCCCCTTATCTTCATCAATTTTTAGCTTTATTGTTATTTTTGCCCTCCAAGGAAGTGGCTCAGAGATTCAGATTCCCGCAATTCATTAAACTCAACACTTTTAGCTCCTTACTTATGCTTTACAAATTTCATTGAAACCATCTAATATTCTCATTGCACTGCCTTGAAACCAGAAGCATCAATATTATAAATACTGAATAATAGTCAAATATTTTGTTTGGTCTAATTCAATTAGATATAATGCCATTGGGATTAAATAGTGTTATTGCAGCAATATTTAGTTTCTTTTTTTTATGTCTAATGCTCTCAAATTTTGTTTGTGTGACTTTTTCACCACCTGCCAAGTTTACTGTGTCATTTCAAAGCAAAATTGTTCCTTACGTGTAGTTTAGACCAGTCATTACCAAACAGTAAATCACCAGCTACAATTAACTTACAAAGAAATCTTTGGTAGATCGCGGTCATACTCAGGTGGTTAATCTGCACATAATTACCCTAACAACTGTTAGTGGATTTTCCATTTTCCATCAATATTTGCATTGAAAGTTTATGGCTCAGAGGGAAAATAGAGAATATTTTTTTGGCATAAATCCATGAAAAAGCAGTAACTGCCAATATAATAGCCCTCTCATCTCGTTCTGGAATATATAAATAGCTGAGAATTGAAAAGTTTCTTACTTTTTTGACCAGTCTTTCTTTACTATGGAGAGGGGGAGGGGGTAAGAATAACTCATAGGTAAACTTTGGAAAAGGTGTTATTGCTCAGTGAGTCCATAAGTTTGGCAATCACTCATTCAGATAATTGTTGCCACCTATGAGGCAGACTTGAATACTGCATATTTTATCAAGAAAACTATTTTATTATAGCTTTGCAATTTACAAATGTTTAATTTTTACTAATTCATAGAGAAGTTACTTTTTAAAATAATTACATAAATTAAACATAATTGCAAATCATAATTTTTATCTTGCTTAAACATTTAAAAAATCGCAAAATCACGTCAAATTATGAAACTTTACCCTCTTTGAGCTACCTCTAAATATTGTTTACTGGTGATAAAATTTTAGCATGATCATTTTTTGGTATAATGGAACAAATTTAGAGGGTAAGAGGTTGAAAATTTAAAACTTCGAAAAATAAGCACCACCCTACTCACCATGTGTACAATTTTCAGAATTTGAACAGTGATTACATAATAAATAAAAATTCTGCAAAAAAAAAAACATTAAAAAAATATTCTTTTTGAATCCAGATTATTCCGAGTTCAGTAAGATACAAAAAACTTAACATCTGTTAAAGGACACTAACAAAATAAAATAAGGCATTAATAATATTTCTGTCATGAAAAAATCTTTTTAAATTTAGCATCATCATCTGTTAAATACAAAACTTTTCCAAAAGCAAATCAATTTCATTGATTTCACCAAAAAAAATTATAAAAGAAATATCGCACTTATAGACAAAACAATTTTGGCCACGGAAAAAAAAAACGAATTCACTTATTTACTGGGAATGAAGTAGTGTTTGGATAAAATCCGCTCAGGGATGATGTCATGAAGACGAAAAACAGCTTCTGCGCATGTCCTCCAGCAGAACCCAGCAACTGCTGAGCCGACAGCTGTTGCGTACCCCTGCATCGTTAATTTCCCGTACGCGCAGCACTACAAAAATGAACGCAAAAGAGAAAAGCGTTGCAGACTGGGCATTGGTAAAATGAACTACATATTAAGCGACGAATTGCGCCAGGAAATAAATGGCTGTTTTTATTCTTGGCAACAAATGAAGCTGCACTAACAGAAAATGAAAGAAATTCCCTGACTTTTCCAGGAATTTCAGTGAAATGTGATTTTCCCTGACCAATTTAGATCACTTTCATTTTCCCTGACAATTCCAGGTTTTCCCATTTTTCTCGGTGCGTGGCACCTTGGGTACTACTGTGATATAATCCCCCCCCCCCCCCTTGGCGACATTCGAGCTAGCGCGCCAATTTGTAATGATTTTCGGTTGGCGATATCTTTTCGTTTACCCAGCGCCATCGATGTTGGTTGAGGTAATATGTGGCAACCCTAAGTGGATTATGCAATGGGTGTTTTTTGGATGTGATGGTTGGACTTTTAGAAAGTTTCCTTTTACTAATAGGTAGCTTTTTAGTAGTTTATTTCATCGTTAAAGTTTGTGGAGATATTTCCTGTTGCTAAAGGAAGAATGTAAAGTGTTAAAGGTGAATTAATTTGGTTCAATTGTTTTGTATTATGGCAAGATGAACGAATTCATATTAGTTTGTTAAGGCGCCATTTTTCGAATCTGACGGAAATGTGGTTTGTAGTTTGTGCTATCTGAAGTACGAAATTGTTTTGGTTGATAAGTGCATAAGTTTGGTTAATTGTGACTAAAAGCAAAGAAAAATAAAGTGGTAATTTTCGGACCATTTCGTCGTATTGGATTGTAAGTTTGACGCTATTTGGGATTAACATTGAAAAGCCAACTGGTTTAAAGTGAGTTCTTTATTTTTGTTAGTTTATTATCTGCTTATGTTATGTGTTTGTAAGGTTATAAAACAATGAATTTTCAATTGTTCTAAAATATTAGCTGTAGTAATTAGGGGCGTTGCTAGTTTTGATAAAGTGGGTTTCCGTTAGTTTAATGTAAAATGTATTTGAAGTTTTCCGTGGAATTGCGTGATATTTTTACTATGTTTTTCGTTGAATAATGCATGTCATTTTATATAATGATAATTAATTGCAATAGTCATTATTGTGCATCAAATGCGTGTTCTTTTAAGAAAGGGTTTTTATTCAAGTTTGAGTGTTTGTAAAGTAAATAATTCTATTTTTCGAGTAATTATCGATCCGTTAATGTATTGAATTGCTGTTGAAAAATGATGTACGTGCTTTACATAGTAGCGTTGATATTGTGTCTAAGATATAATTTGCAGTTTTTGGTATTTTACTGTTTTTTAGTGATTTTTCTTGACATGTTTGCTATGTGTATGATGTGACATTGTTGGCGATAAAATCATCGCCAAGAGTGTTGTATTCTACTTGAAGTTGGCGACATGAAAAATCTTGTAGTTGGCGACGGTTTCTTGGCGCCGACGAAAAAGTCGCCAAGGGGGGGGGGGGGGGGTTATATCACAGTAGTTCCGCACCTTGCAATAGGAGAGGATAAATCTTGTCACCAAGGGTCAATCCAGAATTTTTAACAGGGTCCAGTTTTTGCAAATTTTAAAAAGATTTTTCTGAAAAATCAAATAATTTTGTGAAAATTCAAAATTTAAAACATATTAGAGACGAAGAATTTTTATTATATTTTGGCACTTATTTAATAAATAGTTCTGTCAAAAGTTTCTTAGCTCAGAATTTTGTTAAGAATCAGGTTTTGATCTTTTGGAATTTACTGAAGAGTCCGTTTTGATTGATTGGATTTTGTGAAGGGTCTGTTTTGATTGATTGTAATTTTGTGGAAAGTCCAAAAACTGACCCACATTTTCCCTGGAGCGATCCCTGGTCACCCAAAGAAGTAAAGACAACAGAAAATATTCTTGATTTGATACACTGGGTAAAATAAATATTGGTTCGGTTATAGACCTTGTGTAACCTATCATCTTCTTTGAATAGTTTTCTTAATAAAATTTTCAATTTCTAAAAGAGAAATAATCATTTAAAAGGTGTAACTGTTTAACAAATTCATTATTTAACAATCATATTTATTCATTATGCATTTATTAATATTTTTAAAACAATTAATTTTCAATAATATATTTATTAATTAACAATTCTTTATGTAAGCTTGAAAATACTTAATTCCGGGTTGAACCTAGCAAACATATATAGATTTTTGTTCATCACTTTCGTCTTTTTTGTTTTGTTTTTTTTTTCAGATGTCCCCTCATATATATAACAAATGTTGTGTCCTATATGTAACACCAGTAATTAGCTCATCATTAATTTATGAGAAAAGTAAAAAAAAAAACTAGTTTTGTCAAACTCTAAAAGAATATTTCTGCATCAAATTACAAAATTTCCTTTCAAAAAGTTTTATAAATTCAGAGAAAAGTTCAAATGTGATTAGGTATAAAAAAATTACTTTTTGTGATGTCCCGTACATAGTAATATTTTAGTATTTTTAAAATGAAAAACTAATAGCTCCGTTGAAAATTTTTTCTTATTAATGTTGCTCCACATGTACAAAATGTGTGTACTAAAAAAATTTGAAAACTTTTTATTAATTATTTTCATAATAAAATAGGCATAAACACTTCTTTTGCCCTGAAATGTCCTGTGCGTAGCATATAAAATCTGTGGAATGACCCATGTCAGCATCAATGTTTAGGTATATTTGTCATTTTTGGTCCTGTAAGTCTGAAATTTTGGGTCGGGCTCGGAAATCCGGCACAGCGCATGCCGAATTTGGTCGAGTTAAAGGTTGAGGTAGCCATTGCCACTTGTCATTGGAGACCATAAATTTCTATTGGGTAACCCAAAATTGTCATATCGGTCGCCAAAGCTGGTGACTTGCAATTTTTTTATCATCATTACTATTCCCCCCCCCCCCCCCCCGAACGAAAACGAAACAGTGTTATGTCGTCCCCGAGTCATGTGCTGGGCGCATGCTACCAAGGGAAAAGTCAGGAGAACAAACGAAACTTGACCTTGAGCAAGTCACAAATCAGGGGAAAATGTAACGGAGCATCATTCTAGTACCCTCTTTGACCTTCAACCTTTCATCCCAAGCACTAACATTTTTTTCTTTACTTTGCCTCGGCCCCCCAAACGCAACATCCCAAGCATAGGTGTGTGTTTCTGCTCAGGAAGACACAAGGAGAGTTGCAAGACTTCAACTTTTCCTGAAACTCTTGCTTTGGAAAATGATGTCATGTGCTTGGAATGTAGACTCCAGTATTTTGAATAGCATATTTCCTTCCACTTCATGGAAAACGATTGCAGCGGAGCTCTGAAATTCAAAGTTGCTTGGTCTCCTGCTCAGTTGTATGAAATGATTCTGGGATCATAAGCTAAGGATACTATCTACTGAATTTTCATTGCTTGGCTACTATGGAGAAAAAAAAGAAAACCTGGAGAATAATAGTAAGATATCTTCCTTTTTTATCTGATGAAGGAAAGTGGAAGACAGATGCAAATTTTCTTGTAATTCTTTACTTTCTTTTCTTAGTGTACAAGGAAGAATGCTAGCATGTACAGTATACCATCCCTAACCCAGATATCTGAATTTTCCGGTTTTCTGGATCGTTAAAAAAAAAGAATGTTGTTTTCTGATAGTTTAATAAAATTTAAATTATAGTAATAAATACAGCTTTCTGAAACAAGAAGAAAACAATGAAGAAATGCTTCTAAACATAGTAAAAATTAAGGGCAAAAAAATATGGGGGGGTGGGAGGGCATCAATTAAAGTCATAAAATCAAAAATGACTTTACACAAATCACGATCGCAATCTCAATGGACTGTTCTCAAGTATGAGTACGAAAATTAAATTTCTACAATTAAATTCCTTCATTAGTTTATTTTCATTCTTTTCAAAATGTATATTTGAATTTCTAACTTTTGGACTACTTTTAAAGTAGGCGTTTCCAAAATTGCGTGCGCCGTTTTACTTTACATGACGACTTTGTAGGTGTATGCTCCTCAAATCAACTAGCTGAGATGAAAATATCCGATTTGAAATGAATGAGTTGTAGCATATTCAAAGTTTCTTTGAACAACTTAGGATGACTCAATAAGTATAACTAGAAGATGAAAGGCCAATTTGGTGATGAATCATCAGAACAATCTTTTACATACATTTAGATCACTTAACGGATGTTTTGATTCATGGTGACTATTGATCTCATTTTTTATTTTAATTTGCACTTATTACTTTTATTTCATTTTGAAGAGAAAAACAAATGAAAAGAAAAGCAGAACTGTAGTTAGCTTGATAAGCTTTCAGACTTATTTTTCTTCCGTTTTTGAAAAAGTGAAAAAAAAACTTTTTACAGGAATTTGTTTTTATATATATGGAAAAATAAATGAACTTTTATCGAATTAAAGCCATCAACTAGTCCTAAAGAGAACGTTTAATATGTACTTTTCCTCACTTTTACTTTTTTAATGCCTTCCGAAATTTTCCGACTTCTACAAGAATTAAGGGGTTTATATCGTTATTTTTCGAATATTCTTTGCTATGTACAACAGCATCTTTTTTCGGTGGATATTTCGGACAAATACCCCCCCCCCTTTTTTTAATGAAGAAAACAATGTTTTCCCTGAAAATGGCAAAAAATGTTTCGAAAATTTTCCCGGTTTTCTGGATCGGCAATTTAACTTTTGTGGGAAAATTACATCAGGCAAAGACGACCGGATTATTATGATTGAGTAGGGAATTTAATTAAATGTTGGTGTAAGACATTTCTTTTAATTTCTTAATCAACCATAATAATCTCAGGCGACATCCTGTTGTTGGTGATGGTTTCATGGTTCCAACAAAAAATGTTGCCAAGGGGGATTATAACAGGCCTACAATAATCAATATTAATACTTATTGAAATGATCACTGGAAATTTGGAATAAATTAAAAAAGGTGGCAGAAGTTGGAAAAAGGGGAGGACTGATATATCCCAGATTTTTTTATTACTTGTACACTAAAAAACAACTTTTTACACAGGAATTGCATAATTTTGAAAATTTTGCAAAAAGCACAATTCTATCAAACAAAATATTCAACCTCTACTGTAATAAAAAGTAAAACAGTCCTGCATGAATAATGCAAAAATGGGAGAGATTAAAGGCCCCAGAATTTAGAGATGTAACCCCTATGCCATGCTTTGGAAAAATAATGCGCTACAATTTGTTTTTAGGAATGGCTCTGTATGTTTTGATTCTAATTTATTGATGACCGATCTGAGGCAAAGCTGTCTGTAGTGCTCCGTGATATAGTATGTTGGGTTTTTTAAAAATTCTGCTATTCACTTAACGTGGACCAGTTACGATTAAATTTTGAAGTACGATACAATACTGACATCATTCAAAAAACAAACTACGGTAAAACGGTATTGAAAATTTGTTTAATGTTCAGCATAGAAAAGTAACATAGTATTTGTGTTTATTCTCGTAACTTACAGACTTTAATAATTTAATTTTTACTTCTTAAAAAGTATTTTCATTCATAACTCAATTTTCAATTTCCGATTCTTTGGAGTGGCAACACCTTAGTTTGTTTATATCGAGCGATCACTCATTAAAAAATTGCACGTTATTTATAGCACAAATTAGCATTAAAATGCAGACATTTTTTTTTTGGGACTGCTTGGAATCGTTTGGCTTCATTTGGATGTTTCTGCATTTAGAAGCTCCACTGTCACATCGAAAATTGAATCTATCGCAATCCCAAACATATGTCTGCATTTTAATGCTTATTTGTACTATAAATAACGTGCAATTTTTTAACTTTACTTGTGCACAAAGTTCCTTTTATTAATTTATCATTCTCATGTTTATATCTAGCGATCTTTTCTTAAGCCTTTCAAATTTTAAAGCTATTTTTACGGTTTTAAAATCTGCGGATGTTCTCTGGGGATCAGCTAGTGTTAACTGTAAAACAGAAACTATTTCAGTTAGAAGCTAAAACATACTCGTTCTCCTAAAGCAACAGCTAACACCCGTCTTCGTCTCTTCACTTCTTTCTTCAATTCCCTCTCTTGTTCGATAGGCAAATGTTCTGCCATGTTTTTGGTATGCAGGTCTGAAAGAAAAAGTTTTGAAATTAAAGATTTTTGTACAAATTAAAAATAATTCTTAACGCAGAAGACTATAAATACATGCTTTTGTAAATTTACAACAATGTACGAAGCAATATTGAAGATGAAAAAAAAATATGGGTTTTTAATTTATTTTTTTTACATTTTTTCATTTAAAACATTTTAAACACTACAATGTCTGAAAGTATAAGCATTATTTCACTGATCTTTCATCCTCAATGTCTCTAATGCAACGATAAATACTTCTGACACAAGTAGTTCAACATTCACTACACTGAAATGTCAAACGCATGACGCCTAAATTCTCAGTGAAGCCGATAGTAGATTTCGTATAATATTAAGGCAAATAAGTTAATGCAACAGTATCTATAGTAAGATTTTTGATTAGGAAAATCATTAAAATTACATACGACCAATGTCTTGATAAAAATTTTAAAAGAAACGAAACTAAAAAAGTCTTGCTCCAACTGACGTTCGATCATCAATCATCTTTAAAAAAATAAGCTAATCTGCTCTATAAAATCGAACATACATTCCGTTTTATGAATTTTTAAGATATTGATTTTTTAACTTTTTGCCCTTAATTTAAGAAAAATTCTTCACCTATTAATTATTTCAAAAAAGTATCAATTAGTCGTCATCACTAAAGCATTGTTTTGTAAGCAGCTAACAAACAAAAGTTACGGCTGTGGTTAAAATGAGGTTTTCGGTTGGACTTTTATAGGATCTTCTTTTTAACGCTGATTCGTGTTTTCTCGTTTTGTATACAGTTGTAATGATATAAAACATGAAACTGAAAAAAATTTAGATGATAAGAATATTGAGTTGAGTTTTCCTGAAGTTCAATTTTCTTACCCATAGTTATTTCTGTCACCTCTCCATAGTGACGTCCGACATCTGAGCGGTCCGTTAACATTATAAACTCTGCACAAAACTACGATTTAAAAAAAAGGTTTGTTTTACTTTACATGAGAAATATTAAAGGGAAATAAATTCTTTCATCCTTAGTAGGGAAAAAATTATAAAATGTCTCATCGGTGAAATTTTAACTTTGACGTCTCGACGGTTTAAGCACGCAACTGGATTGAGCACTGCGCATAAAATGATTTTAAATTTACTTTCTTACTACCGTTGTAGTCTATACAAATATTGTCATTACTTTCCCTTTTCTCTGAAGTTTCCGATTATAATGTATTGTATTACGCCGCTTCATACTGAACTCTCTCTTGAAACCTATCCCTGTAGGCAGATGTCACTCCAGAAAGTAAAAAGATCACTGACGTCACTGGTGGTGTATAAAACACCCAATAAAATAAATGAACTTTGTGCACAGTAAAACTGAAGAACAATTATTCACGTAAAGAAAGCACAAATGAGCATTAAGATGCATTGCTCATTTGTGCTTTCTTTACGTGAACAATTGTTCTTCAAAACGCCCAATATCGAGAACGAAATGCTTTTAAAGATTGGCTGTTGTCAGGAATCAGCCAAAGAAGTTAATTTTGATTCAAATTCGTAATTAACTTATGATTACAAATATATTTCGTAGTAAAAACATTCATAACAATTTTTGAAAATGGCAGCTAAATGAAAACAATGCTCTTTTTAAATGATCTTAAAAAAAGTACTAATCTTTTGACTTTAAATACCGGGGGAGGGGGGGGAGGGGGGAGAATGAATGTGAAATAAAATGAATCATTCATTTAATTTTACATTTGTAAACGAAATCAGGATCTTGGTATGAACTTTAAATAATATTTTGTCTTAATTTTAAAGTTTGAAATCCAGAATGGAAGAAATCTAAAAATTCTATCTACTTCGAAGAACATAAAAAGTTGATACAAATGAGAACCAATGCAGACGTTTAAAGAGGTGGCACTGATTTCATCAGTGCTAAGTACAACTTCCTAGAAATTGTTTGAATACTTAACTTCATTCCAGAAAATGTAAGTTTTATGAATGAAAATAGAATATATATATATATATATATATATATATACTGTTAATTCTCGAAACGCGGGCCTGGCACCACTGCGCAGTTCAACTTCAAAAAGGGGTGATAGGTTCAGCAGTTCTCATATTTTAAAGGAAAAAATCTCCCCCCACCCTCTACCCTTGCCTACAATATTTATTGCTTTCGTGAGCGAAATAAGTTTGTTTTTACCAAGGGAGGGAGGGGGGGGGGGGAATCATGGGGAAAGTTGCGCCATCAGAATTTTTGAGGGATTTTTTTTTTCGGAAGATTATTTATTAGTGGATTTCTGATATCTGACAAATATTTTTAAATTACTGGAATCTCATTCCGCCATTGAATGAAGTATACGGCAATCCGGCTTGCTAAATTTGATTATTAAAATTTAATTAACTAGCATGATCTGAAAATGTATCTATAAATTATGAACTTCCTACGTATTTGCAAGCTGTGGGCTGTGCGGTTTTGGTTTTAAAAATAAGTGCACGATTTACAGGCTTCAAAAATTAGAGCCGTCTATTCGGTATACGTTCGTTAGGCAAAGGGATATCGAGAATACATTATACGGAAAAGTCATTGAACTGGATGAGAGGAAGGGGGCACCGCTGATCTGTTAGGTATTAGAATTTTGATTATTGCATAACGAATTTTAATTGATGAATTTTAGTGTATTTTATTTGTCCTGTTTTCTAAAACATTGTTGAGCTAAGAATTCATGGCACATGTTCATTGTTCATGGCGCACACTTGCTTTTTTTCGCTACTTTATTTCTCTCTGAGCTACTGAATCATGTTTTTTCCTTTTCTCGCCAGTGACAAAAAGGGGGTGAACTCGACCTTCTGTCACCTTCACGCCCGATTTACTACGGACGTCGTAGAAAGCTGTCCAGTTCTTAAGCCGGTCGGAGGGTATAAAAAGCCCTGACCACTTCGAAACGCTCTCTTCTCTTCCTCTTTATTTTTCAGCCTCTAGCCAGGGACCTCCGTCCCGGGTTCCCTCCCGTTTTTCACAGGTACCTGACCTCGGAATTCCCTCCGTGAATCTTAGGTATGAACTCCCAATTTATAGTAAGGGTAATATGCCCAATTAAAGTTTTCTAAACCCCTTTTCTTTTTTATCTTAAATCCTTTCTTACTGTGTGCCATGAATTGTTTTTTTTTGAGATACTGTCTATGTTATGCTGTGTGTAGTTTTACTAGTTTTTTGAAATTGTTCCAACATGTGATAGAACTTTCATACGGTAAACTGTAAATTATGTAAGGATAATAAATGCTATTTGTTTTTTTGTAAATATGAGTACGTTCTAATAGTCTACCAGGAATCATTAAGTAGAACCTGTTTACCAAATTTTCAAAGATTAGCTATAACGATCACGACCACCCCTTTGTATTTATTCCCCCCCCCCTTTATTCAAAACTAATATATAACAATGGTGCCTTGAACCAGTCTTAATAGTAAAAAAAAACTGGAGACTATCCATATCACATGTTGGACATTTTTAAAACATCATATGTTGTGTATGTACTTTTTTAATGAAGCAAAAAACGTTCGTCACGCACGTTATGTTATTATGAAATTTTCTGTTATAATTGATCTTAGGTGCATTTGAAATGTTTATGCTTGCGTAAAATCCGTAGTAAGAATATTTATTGTTTATGCTTCACTGTAGTAATGTATGTGTTAATGGAATTTTTTAAGATTATGTGTGGGTTTAAAGGAATCTAAAACAAACTTTGGCATTATTTGCTTATCGCGTCTAAATAGTTAAGGATATTTTACGCATAATTTTTTTTGTATATTTTACTTGTATTTTCATTATAAACAAATTGAGATGACGAATGAAAGCCAAACTCCTGTAGTGGTGCAAATTCCCAAATGTACACTTGCTGAATTTTTACCTGCAATTCCAGGTTACGATGGGCGAACGTCTTTTAAATCATTTTTAGATAAAATTGAGGAGATCGCCACGTATTGTAAATGGGACGATAATGACAAGTTATTCGCCATTAAAATTAAGTTGACGGGTGAGGCAAAAGAATTTTTGGATTCCCAGGGAAGTTTAAGAAGCACAGGCTCATTCAAAGCTGTTACTGAAGCCCTTGGTGCAAGATTCTCCCATTCGACCTCAATAGCCACGTCAATAACACGACTAACGTCGGCGTACCAGTTACCAACGGAGAATGCGCGACAATTTTTCGCACGGATTGAGGGCTTGTCGTACTCGTGCGTTCCCCAAGATAGCGCGAATGTTTTTGATAACTATAGGTTGCAGCTTTTGCTTTCAGCAGCAAAACAAGGTGTAAAACACGAACTGCTTAGAGGTATAGCAGCCGCAGGGCTAAAAGACTACAACCTGTTTAAGGAAAACGTGTTAAACTTAGAGGAAGCATTGGAAATATCGCGACCCCCCCTGGAAACAGCAGCTGTAGTGCACCCTAACCCCGCGAATTACTCTCGCACGAGTGGCGTAGAAGAAAAATCAGCCATCGAAGCTTTAGGAGAAAGAGTAGAGCTGTTGACAAAGACGTTGTCTTCATTATCTGTTACAGTGGAAGAAAGGTTGGGGAAAGTTGAGAGGAATGAACAAAATCAGGATCGGTTCTCGTATTCAGATTACAGGGGAGAAATGCGTCGTTCCAGGGACAAATATTGTGAGCGGTGTAGAAGGAAAGGCCACGAAGTAGAAAGATGCCAGGCCCCTATTTGTAATTTCTGTGGGAAAATAGGTCACGTGGAAGATGCGTGTTTTAGAAAGCAAAATAGATATCAATACAGAAATACTCGGGCTAATTTAAACTTTCAAAGGGGAGGGAATTGAATGCATCCAAGTGCCCAGTAGAAATCCCCGATAGGATGCTGATGTGTGCTGTAAATGAGAATATGTCAAACCTGCCTGTAATTTTTGTCACTTGCAAAAATGAACGCACGCTTGCACTCTTGGATAGTGGAGCATCTATCAACATTATCTCAGAAACATTTCTTAATAGGATAAAATCCAATTTAAATTATCAAAATTGCAACATTTCTGTGCAAAATTTTACTGCCGATTCTGTACAAATCACTAAAATGGTGTCATTAGAATGTCAAGTAGGTTCGCAAATATTCTTAATCAAATTTGCTGTAGTTCCTCAAAAATTTTCGACTATATACAGCGTTATTCTTGGTTGTCCCTTTTTGCACAATAAAAATTTAAATTTAAACTTTGGTCAGAAATGTTTAGAAGGTAAAAATTTTAGTGTAAAATGGATAAATGAAGGACCTAATCAAATATCATGTAATACTTGTTTCAGCGCTAATCCAGTTCTTTTGTACACTACTCGAAAGTTTGTCGTCCCTGCTCATTCCCAATTAATGATTTCACTTAAACCTCGTATCAATATGCCTGTACATTCCGAAAATGTCTTAATTCAGAAAAATGATGACTCAAAAATTGAATGTTTCTCAATAGCTAGAACGGTTACAAAATTCTCCGATAACCAGTATTTTGTTAATGTAATAAATATCTCATCCGAATCAATTCATGTAAACAAAAATTCAGCACTTGCGACAGTTGAGTGTATTTTTGAGTCAATGCAAGAAAGTCGATGTAATGCTGTTATAAGTACAGAATCAGGAGACAATGTCGAATTGGGAGAAAATTTTGAATGTTGGGGAGGAGGTATTGACCTTTCGCACCTAGAACCGACGCAGAAAGAAAAAGTAGTAAAATTTTTAAGCTTATATCCAAATATTTTTGCAAAGTCGGTGTCCGATTTAACAGGTTGCGACACTCTTTTACATAGAGTGCAGCTAACGGACGATATACCTGTTAGGCAAAAATGCTATAGAGTACCTCATCATTTGAAAAATGAATTACGAACTCAAGTTAATGAACTACTAGACGTAGGAATAATTTCTCCAAGTACCTCACCATATTCAGCGCCTGTTGTTCTGGTGAAGAAAAAAGATGGGTCATATAGGTTGTGTACTGATTTTAGAAAATTAAATTGTAAAACATTTCCAGATGCCTTTCCAATTCCAAATATTGGTGAGCTCGTAGATAATCTTGCAGGATCTACCCTTTTTTCTACCTTAGATTTATGTAGTGGATTTTTTCAGATGAAAATGCATCCAGAAGATGCTCATAAAACAGCTTTTGCTACGGAAGATGGCCTTTTTGAATGGCGACGTGTTCCCTTCGGACTTAGAAATAGCGCAAATAGTTTCCAGCGTTTGATGGACATTGTATTATCAGGGTTAAAACCTTCACAAATTGCAGTTTATTTAGATGACATAATTATTGCGTCTCGGGATTCAATTGATGAACACCTAGAAAAGTTAGAACGCGTTTTCGAACGTCTTAGAACTCACGGTTTAAAGTTAAAGCCTAATAAGTGTTCTTTTCTTAAGAAAAATATTAAATATTTGGGGTTTGAAATTAGTGAAGGTAAAGTATTCCCGGACAAAAATAATATTAAAGTGATTGAAAGTTTCAAAATTCCTACTTCACGCAAGCAGACGCGTGCGTTTCTTGGTCTCACGGGTTTCTATAGGAAATTTATCCCTGATTATTCTAATTTAGCACTTCCTCTTACTAACCTGACTAAAGAAACTTCAAATTTTAAGTGGAACGAGGAAGCACAAAAGTCATTTGATACTCTTAAGTCATTTTTAGTTAAACAACCTTGTTTGCAATTACCCAATTTTCAAAAAGAATTTGCTATTTGCACTGACGCATCAAAGTATGCTCTAGGAGCCGTTTTATGCCAAGCTGATGAAACAGGTTTCCTCCACCCTATTGGATATGCGAGTCGTAAATTAAAAAATCCTGAAATAAATTATTCGACTGTTGAAAAAGAAATGTTAGGGGTAGTTTTCGGGCTTACTTATTTCAAACAATATGTCTATGGGCGTCACTGTTTAGTTTACTGTGATCAAGCAAGCCTTTCATTTGCTTTGAAGGTCAAAGACCCCACTTCCAGAATAGCGCGCTGGGTTATGACGTTGCAACAGTACGATTATACCGTAATCCACAAACCAGGAAAACTCAACGTAACCGCGGATTTCCTGTCAAGAGGTATTAATCATGTAAATAACATCACCCATCAATCAAAACTAACCTTCGAACCTGAGCTTCTAGAGAAAATTCGCGAACACCAAAGCAAAGATGATTTTTGTATAAAAATGCGCGAGTCATTGTCCCAACCTTTAGATATATCTGATCAGTCCGTATTATATTTCATAAAAAAGGATATCCTTTACTCAAAATTGAAAAATGCTGGGAACTCTAATAATTCCGAAAAATTGATTGTCCCGTTAGCCCTAGTTCCTGAGATTTTGTCATTATGTCACGACTCTAAAACTGTTACACACCAGGGTTTTCACAAAACCATGTCACGGGTAAAATCGTCTTTTTGGTGGAGAAATATGACCAAACATGTCCGAAATCATATTAAATCTTGTGTTTCATGCATTCAAAGGCGTGCTCATAAACCAGAAAAAAAGGCACCCTTGCAACGTATGCCATTAGCAACACGTCCTATGCAATATGTAGCCATAGATGCGGTCGGGCCACTTTCCGTTACTTACCAGGGAAATAAATATATTTTAGTTATCTCAGACTATTTCACTCGTTGGCCTGAAGCCTACGCAACTAAAGATATTAAATCTGCAACAGTCGCAGAAGTGCTTGAGCAATTTATTTCCAGACATGGAATCCCTTCCCACCTTATTTCAGACAGAGGGTCAAATTTTCTATCAAGTGTTATTACAGATGTTTATAAAAGATTAGGCATTATAAAACACACTACTACTGCTTTTCACCCACAGAGCGATGGAGTAGTCGAAAGATTAAATGCCACACTTATAAACTCTCTGAGCCACCTAGTTAATGCATCTCATACCGATTGGGATAGACATTTACCGTTTGCATTGTTAGCGCATCGCTCAGCTATTCATTCAACAACTGGTTTTTCACCGTCTTTTCTTTTATATGGTAGGGAGATAGAATTACCTTATCACATTTTAACAGAACAAATCCCATTTTCTTATGCTGAACCCAAAGAATATGCTTATGATATGAGAGTTCGGTTACATAATTCTTTTAAAACGGTCAAAGAAAATTTGTTGAAAGCCGCCGAATCACAAGAAAAGCACAGGGATAAATTTTGTAGAGAGAAGAACATTGAGATAGGTGATATTGTCTATTTACATACTCCTCACGTACCACCAGGTCTTTCTCGAAAATTTCATATGAGTAATACCGGCCCGTTTAGAGTAAAAGAGAAAACATCCCCAGTAAACTTTGTTATAGAATCGTTAACTGATATGGGAAAGACACAGTTAGTTCACGTGGATAGACTTGCGAAGCCTGAGAGCAGAATAACATTTCAAAATTTAGGAGAAAACTCCACCGTCAGAAAAGAATCTGAACCAAGTCAAACTGATGAAAATCAAAATCTTAGTAATGATCAGACATCAGGAAATGACAGGTGAATCAATTTAGGCGTCCCAGGCATGCCATAATTTTTAGACCGCAAGCTAGGTCATCCCATCATTATAACCTGCGTCCTAGACGTTGAATGATGTATAGTGTCCCTTCTAACAGAATTATTCCTTAAAATAGATTAGTAAATAAGTAAATAAAGGAATAATTTTGATCTTTGTATATAATAACAATTTTTTTAGTATATTGGATTAAGAAGAATGTTGACTGTATTGTGTAAGAATCAGTTTTATTATATCGTATTTAGAATAATTTTGATTATGTTGAATAATATTGAGAATAATTCGATTGTTTTGTATCAGTTAAAAATATGTTTTTTTCTTACAAAGATGTTTAATGAAATTTCGAGGCTTATCGGAATTGATATTTGTGTCTGTAAAATGCTTAATCCAGCCGATCCCCAATTTTTTCACCCTTCCCATTTTTTTTTATCTTAGTTTTCTTTTCGTATGGTTTATTTTCCTTCCGTCCACTAGTCAAATTGTGATAACTTACGCTTCATCAGACTCTACAACTACATAAAACTGTAAAACGAACGTTAGAAATAATTTTTTTTAATTGCTTGCCACTAGTAGTTTCCAATAAATGACTGTTCATCGAAGATATAAATGTACAGAGGATCCTGTTACGTGAATTCTGTTCTGCGGAGTAGTCATCGAGACTCGCGACCTCGGCTGAGTACTGCAACGATCCTGACTTCTGGACAGTGCCCCCTCAACGACATTTTTGATCTTCGAAATATTGGCACCACCTGTGAACAACGCTTGCCCATGTGACTGGCCAGCACTGAAGCGGCGTGCTTTAGATGGTACTCCTTTACATCTTTTCCTCTACACCTGAATACATTCTCTGATGAGCCGATGTTAAACCTAATTAGAACGACTGCAACAACTTTCACGAACTTACAGAAACTCCGAGAGAGTCTAGCTGTGAAAACCTCTCTTCCCATGGATCCTGGGTTGCTCCGAAGTATCCCTGTACTGACTCCGAAGCATGTTGCTGTTTAAATAGACTGTTTATTCTTCGATATTTCAAGCTACAAGACTTTCGACTTTTTGTATGACATTGTGGATGGACGGAGATTTTCTTTCCCCCTAAAAATTTTTTCATTTTTTCCCCCTTTAAAAAAAAAAAAAAAAAAAGAGAGATCTTTAAACTTCCTTTTATATAATGCTGTTAACCAAAATTTCTCCATTGAGAAGCAAATTATGTTAGTTAATAAAAGATGTTTGAAAAAAAAAAAAAAAAAAACATTTCATGTTTTTTTTCCCTAAGGTCGGTTGGATTGTTAGGTATTAGAATTTTGATTATTGCATAACGAATTTTAATTGATGAATTTTAGTGTATTTTATTTGTCCTGTTTTCTAAAACATTGTTGAGCTAAGAATTCATGGCACATGTTCATTGTTCATGGCGCACACTTGCTTTTTTTCGCTACTTTATTTTTCTCTGAGCTACTGAATCATGTTTTTTCCTTTTCTCGCCAGTGACAAAAAGGGGGTGAACTCGACCTTCTGTCACCTTCACGCCCGATTTACTACGGACGTCGTAGAAAGCTGTCCAGTTCTTAAGCCGGTCGGAGGGTATAAAAAGCCCTGACCACTTCGAAACGCTCTCTTCTCTTCCTCTTTATTTTTCAGCCTCTAGCCAGGGACCTCCGTCCCGGGTTCCCTCCCGTTTTTCACAGGTACCTGACCTCGGAATTCCCTCCGTGAATCTTAGGTATGAACTCCCAATTTATAGTAAGGGTAATATGCCCAATTAAAGTTTTCTAAACCCCTTTTCTTTTTTATCTTAAATCCTTTCTTACTGTGTGCCATGAATTGTTTTTTTTGAGATACTGTCTATGTTATGCTGTGTGTAGTTTTACTAGTTTTTTGAAATTGTTCCAACATGTGATAGAACTTTCATACGGTAAACTGTAAATTATGTAAGGATAATAAATGCTATTTGTTTTTTTGTAAATATGAGTACGTTCTAATAGTCTACCAGGAATCATTAAGTAGAACCTGTTTACCAAATTTTCAAAGATTAGCTATAACGATCACGACCACCCCTTTGTATTTATTCCCCCCCCCCCTTTATTCAAAACTAATATATAACAGATCCAGGGATCTGGAGCACCCCACTTTTTTGAGTCACTCCGCTCCAGCTTATAAATATTTGATCCGGCACCACTCCAGCCCCGCGCTGCGTCGTGCTCCAAACAAATTAAATAGATTGTATTATTTATCTCCTTTTTTAACGTTAATTTATTTTATAGTCTAATACAAAATCAAAAGTATCTTTTAAAAAAATCGATCAGTATAGCAAGATAAACTTCTTTGCTTTTACTCCACTCCAGTTTCCAGCAAAACCTCGTTGAACTACTGATCCGCTCCAGATCTGTGCTCTTGAGTAAAAAAAGAACAGTTTTGAAAAAATTTGAAATCGTCTTTGTCAGAGCAAGGGGCACGGGCCCCCATCGGGCATCCTTCTGGTTGAGCCACTGATATTCCTGTAACTCATACTCATCCAAAACGGACCAGTAAAATTTCCGGGGTTTTAGTTAGCACCATTAAAAAGACAATAAATATTTAAAGTTCAAGTTGAAATTATTTATTAAGAAAATAAATCGCGGCAGCATTGCTAAAAAGTTTTATACAATTTTCCAAGATCCGCTTAGAAAGGGAAACAATAAAAAAAACATCCGCACAACCCACACTCGTTAGGCTGAATTAATACAGAGGAAAAAAAGAAAAGGGGGAAAAAAACACTCATCGTAATGTCTCATATCAACCGATCACCCCTAATTTGATAAAATCGAGGCAGACCTGACGCATGCGCAAATTCTTTCATGGCTCTGATTTAGAATACTGGACAGTATATGTATATATATATATATATATAAAGAGCTAATCATTAATACCAAATAACAAATTTTTTCATGATGTACGGAGTGTGATACTAGCATAAGTCTATGTAAGGGGCGACAATAAAGCAATGAAGCTGATTCTTTTTGCAATGTGTGGTAACCGTGCAGCTTGCCCAGGTACACTCCCAGATAGCATGCTTACTTGCAACAAGTTTGATTTTTCCATGATATGCTTTTGTTACGACAAATTAGACGAAACAAATGTGTAGCAAAGCTGTTGCAAGGTTGACAACTTGAGCAATCACTTCCTTGCAACACAATTTTGCTGCAAAAGTGTGGCAAGTCTGTCATTCAACGCATGCGCAGGCCATGGAGTGGAAGTTTGGCGGTAAAGAATGCGAATGTTGCATCTGGCAACACCCACCACCCACAACCATGTGCAAAAAGAAAGAAAACGGCGTGATCGTGCATCTAAACAATTCTTCTTCGGAGTTTTATTTCCTGATCGGATTAAGATGTGAGTATGTTTTCTTATTTGTTGGGTACTTAATTTGTTGAGATTTAATTTTAGCATGGGGTAATATTTTAAGAACGATTCATTTTTGTACTTCTAAAATGCTGGCAGTGAAAGATTTAAGGGTTGACTAGTATGTACTGTATTATTAGTGATATAGCTATTTATTCATTTAAGTAATTTACTATCGTGTTATTTCACTAGTAGATGTTCGATTTTTCCTCAAACACGAATTTTTTATTTAAAAAAATATTCTGATGATTTTAGATTTCATTACCTCGTATTTATAGATGCATTTTTAATTTTCTCTTTGTGTCGTTATTTTTTAGTTTTCAAATTTTGTCTGTTGCATTTATTTAATAAAAACTTCCATTTTTTCGAGATTGAATTTCTTTATTTTGTGAAATATTTAGATAATTATAGAGGTTGCATTTTTTATTTTGTGTTTGTTAATGTTTCTTTTTTTTTAAATCTTCTCTTGAATATTAATTTCGTTTATTAAATTAATTTTGAAACTGAATCGATTGACTCTGTATTTGTTTTTTCTTTTTTAATTCGCTTTTTAATTTTTGGTATTGTATCACTTTTGTGAAATTTAGATGCATTTTTTGTTGCAATTCTTGAATTTTATTTTTATATTGATATGTATTTATTTAATTTGAGTGTTAAAATTACTTCTTTTTAATTTGATGTTTTTAGATTTCCTTTTTCTCGTACTAAGATGCAATTTTAATTTTTAAGATTCCAAGAAAAATCTTTAATTTTGCTTTATAATTTAATTAGGGTTTTTTTTAAAAATTCGTTATCATTTATCTGATATATAGTATCATATTTAATTTTGTTGCTGTGGTACTTTCTTGAATATTATCTATTGATATGTGTTTAGTTTTTAAGGTACTTAATTTAGGGATTTCTGTTTAATATTTTCAAGAAATAAGGTTCCTTTTTTATCATTAAATTTTGTTTGTTGCTATTAGGACTTCTTGAATTTTATCTATTGATATTCCCATTGATTTTGAGGGCTGTTCATTAATGATGTCACTCTTTTCCCCATATATTTGACCCCCCTCCCCCCTTTGTCACATATTAAGGCAGATTTTACTTCTCTATTAACTATTTTGATTTTAGTTAAATAAAATTACAGAGACCTTTCTTTAAGAAAAAGTTGTTCAGTAGATCACAAAACCAAACTGGATTCTATACTTAATCAATATAAAATATCTTCATCTGTTTTTTCGTTGTTATTATAGATATATCTAGAAGTGAATCGGTTTTTAAATTCTTTTTATTAAAGATGACTATTCCTTACTTTCACCACTTTGATTCACATTGTTATTGTTTTTATAGTTACATGAAAACACAAGTGCAATTTGTGATGAAGAAGAAAAATTAATTATGTTTTTTGAAAATTCTGACCTGATTGTTAAAAAAATAAGCAAAATAGAGTTGTTTCGTGATGGCGAAAGAGCTGTAAGAATGTAAAAACAAAATTTTCTTTTTTATCTGATCAGGTTATCATTTTTGCTTTGTGTATTTAATTGTGCGACTGAAACATTTAGTATCACCTGTGGATTGAGCTATGAATTTGGAAAAAAAAATTAATCAACCATTTTAATTATCAGTTGATAAAGTTGTCTCCGAGAGAGGGTAGATTTCTTGCCAAGGAACTAAATCAAAAGCTTTAGCAACCATATGGTTCACCAGCAACACCTTTCAGATTTAGAACTATCCACTACCTGAACCGTTAATTTTAATAATTTAATGAATTTTATTTTAAAGTTGATAGCTATAAAAGTCTCAAATATATATAAAAGCTCAATTTTAAATAAAAAACAGTTAAAACATTATGTTATAATAATCATTTTTTAATATAATTGATGTTAAGGGGTACATTGATTTTTTTTTAAAGCTTTATTAAAGTTTTCTTGTCAAGATGGAGGCAAATGAAATGCTGAATGGATGACCTTGATTATCTGAGCTTTACACCTGAAGTGGCAAGAGCCCAACAAAAAAGACTGAAAAATTCCTGCCTTGCAACAGAAGCTTTCAAAATTGATTTTTTGTAAGTATGCTTTTCCTTGTAAAAACATTTTTTAAAAAATGAAATAAATATAGGAATATAGACAGGTTTAACTGTTGAATTTTGTCTGGCATATTATTTAACTGTCTAAAAAGATTAAGGGATTCATAGAAGAGAGGGTCTTCATCTTGCATGTTACTTTGTTTTTCCCTCTTCTATTTTCGAGTACCTCTGAACCAATTTGATGCATTTTTTAAAATATGTTTCTCTTGCAGCATAATTTATATTTGCATTTTCTTATTGAAATTTATTCATCCTCATTGACTTGTATATTATTATTAATTGTCTTGAGAAACTATTTAAGAATGGTTTAGCATTTAAGTTGCCTTTTTTAAGGTCATGTACAGAGAACAATTTTTTCTAGAAGAAAACTTTAATAAATAATAAGAACTGTTAAACTTAGGGCTTAAAAATGTTCTAATGCAGCAAAAAACTCTAATATTCTGTTTAATTGAACCTTGAAAGTTTTTAAATTATTGGAATAATTTACCTTGACACTGTAAGCAAACACATATGAATGTGTATATTCTATGTACAAAAATATAGAACTTAACTGTAACTTACATTAGTTGTAATTTTTTCTTTTGAAAAAACAATTTTTCAACCGACTTTCAAAAGAGGTTCTGGCTGATTAATTTTTCTATTTCAAGCCCTTGTTAAACTTACAAGCTTCTGTAACATTTCTCATAGTTTATTATATTTTTATAGTGATAGTTAATGAAATCCTCAAGTCTGATTTTGTTGTCTATGGCTTATTGCAGGGAAAAATTGATTTGTTTCTTTTATTGATTTCTTAAAAAATTAGCATTATCCAGCTGGCGTTTTCATGTGAATGAATTGCCGTATAACGACAGTTCTCAACATGAGGGCATACCCCTTGGGAAGGTGTAGAAGAATTTTAAGAGTGTAAAAGTAACTGCAGTTTCCTCGATTTTGTGATTACAATATAAACTATAATGTTTTTTTAACAATACAGCACCTATTTGTACACTCAACTATCTACTACTATTGTAAATGATTCCTTTTTTGCAGACAAGTTTCTTCAGAAGTTTTGGTGTTCTTAGTGCAGTTTTCATACACATATCTATGAATACAGAATTTCAGCAATACCATACATCAGTGATTCTCAACCACTGTGTCATGGCACTTTTGTGTGCCGTCAAATTTTAGAAATCTACGTAATAAAAATTATAATGCTTCTTATTACAAGTAAAGTTTGTTTAAATAAAAGAAGAGTACACTATAGAAGAAAACTTGTTTGTACAGTTAAATACCATGTTTTTTAATTTAAATTAATTATTTTACAGTGTTTTGTAGGTAAGTAAACAACTTTTTAACTTATCCTTTTCTTTTTGTGCTGTCAAATTTTGAAAACGTCCATAGTGTGCCCCGACAAAAAAAAAAAAAAAAAAAGGTTGGGAATCACTGGCATACATGACCAAATATTCAGCAAAGGTGGATGTGGTAATAACCTGAGATATGCTTTGTCACAGCTACAACCAAATGTTCAAAAACTTGTCAAGAACTAATTAATGTTGTGAAAATGACAGCTGCATACCAACCTCACCTACACCCTTGATTATCTCAAATACATTTGATCTATATTTTAATTTTTTGGCAACTTATAATATTAATAAAAGCTTTTTGTTTTTTCTGTTGTAGGATGGAAAGATGCTTCTTGTGTGACGGAGATTTAAAAATTTTTACATGATTCAATTATTTTGGAAGTTATTTTAATAAAAGATGGTTTAGAATGGCTTATTTAAATTTTTATTTTAATAGTTTACATTTTTCCTCTTCTTTCTTTATTTATTGCTTGTGAACTTAATTTAATAATTAAAAATTCATAATTTCTCTTTTCTTCGTAAAGGGTCACTACCAATCTTAAAGTAACAAGCATTTACTTACCTACTTGATCTTTCATTTTATTTTTTAGGTGAAACACATATGAAATAAAAATTGAAAAAAACTATAGAAAAGGAAATTTTTTATAAAAAAATTGGCTTAGTGATTAGATATTTATTAGTAATGAATAAGGAATTTGAATTTAGCTTTAAAAATAGTGATGCCAGTTAAGCCATCTCTTTTTATTTTTAAATTATAATTTCTGTTTAGTGCATTTTTTTAAGGTCATAAATAAATAAAAATCAATCTGTAAAGTATATAAATACAAAGTCAGAACAAAGATTCTAATCCAATTAGAACAAAGATGTTTCGGAAATAAAAATGGATTTGCTTACATTTTTTAATGCGAGATTACAGTAGTTGCACTGCTGTATGTCTCAGGGATTACTTTATTGTTCTTATTTATTCATTCATAAACAGGATTTTTTTTTTTTTAATTTGGAATATATGAACTAAATCTTGTTTGATCATTTAAATATATTTTGCAAATTTCATTCACTTCCAATCTTTGTAAATATATGCAGCGTCCGAAAAATCCCGGGGCCAGGTCGCCCGGGCGACTAAAAATATGCCTTGGCGACTAGTTTTTCAGGTGGCGCCAAATGAAAATATTATAGCTGGCTCCTAAAAAATTTTCATTAGCTCCTAAGATTTTCGGATTTTTGTCGGACTCTGAATATATGTATATATACACATACACTGTGTGTACATACAAGTTTTATATCTTCTGAAAGCAATAGTGGTAATTTATTGCTAATAATATTGATGCTACGGTATGTAGTCAACTTCATTAAATATTTTCAGTCTTGTGATTTTTGAAGAGTGGTGCTCCTGCTTCTTAATTTTGGTTTTGTATTGTGTATATAAATTAAGTGTTCTTATTCATGTAACATTAAATGTTCTAAAAATAGTAAAAATAAAGCTTGTATGATAATAAGCAATTTTAGTCTTGTTTTATTTATGTTTTGTACCTAGTTGAATGATCCTATTTATATAAAATTTGTTGAATGCATGATCATACATTAAAAATGTATAGAATATGCCCAAAATAACTAGAAAATTCAACTCTATATGCAAATTAAAGTGTATTAATTAATCTATATAAACTAAACCTGAATCAGAGTTGTATGTTTCTAATTAATATAGTGCAAAAAATCTTACTTACGGATTAAAAATGACAACAACAGCATCTGACAATCTAGACATTCATATGCAAACTGCTTCTTTTCCTTAAAAGTGGTAAATGTGGATATATTGGGATAGGGGCCATTTCACAGTATTTTCTAAAATTGTAGAGTCTGCAACATGACACTTTTTTTGTTATGACTATGTAATTTCCAGTTTAATTATCGCAAAATTTTATTTTCAAATAATGTGCTCAACACATTATTTGAAAATAAAATTTGGTGATAATTAAGCTGTAAATTACGTAGTTATAACAAAAAAAAGTGTAATGTTGCAGACTCTACGTTTGGACAAAATACTGTGAAATGAGCTTAAATGCCACAAATTTGCATCAAACTTGATAGGACAAAAGTGAAATTGCAAGGGATTTGCAGCAAGTTTGATACAAGAAAGGTCAATTTGATATTACAAAGCTTGCGTTCCAACTAGTTTGCTACAAATTTGCAGCAAGCTTAGTAAACTAGCAAAGAGTTTGCAGCAAATTTGCACGTCAATGGTAAATTCACGAGGAACTTGCTGCAAATTTGATATAGCAAAGCTAGCTTTTGTACCAGTTTGTCTCCAACTTGCAGTGAACTTGACGTGACTTGCATAACAAGTTCACTGCAAGTGCGAAGTGTGGTGACTTCGGCACTTGCGTAAACTTGCTACAGTCTTGCTTTGAACTTTCAGGCTTGCATTATGAACTTGCTGCAAGTTTCCAATTTTGCAAAGCAAGGTTGCTGCAATTTTGTTGCAAATAAAAATTGCTCTCTGGGACTATCTTTGACATTGATCTTCAAGCTACTTTGAAGCAAACGGCATATTGATGCAGCCACTCATTCATGATTTGTGCTGTGTCAAGTAAACACATGTTTTAGTCTCTCTTTACAGAAATGGAATCTCGAAATATTGCAGTGGTACGCGATTTCTGCTTTTGCTTTATGTTGGGTGAGAATGAGACAACTTTCGGAAAGTTTCAGAAGGCTTTTGGAAATGGGATTATTTCAAGAGCTCAAGATTTTCATTGACATAAAATGTTAACAGAAGGCAGAACGAATGTCGAACATGAAGACTGTAGTCGACGACTATTGACCTCTATGACTGATGTCAACATGGCCAGGATGCGTGAATTCGGGCGATCTGATCTAAGATTAACCGTGAAAATGCTGGCAGGAGGAACATTAATCGAGAAATTGTTCGTCAAATAAAACTAAAAGGCATGGCATGAGAACAGTTGGAGCAAAATTGCGCGCATCTGTACAGCAGTTTTTAAGCTTAGAAAACATTTCAGTATTACCATAGCCTCTAACTCTGAAATTTATTCAAAATTTCGCGCCACGTGAAGCAATTTGAGAATCGCCATTTAGGTTATGACCAGGGCTGCGCAGTCGGTTGGAGAAAGGACTGACTCCGACTCCTACTCCTATTTTTTAAACTCCAACTCCCGACTTCGACTCTTTCACAACGTATATTAGGGTGTAATGAATATTCGGCACATTTTTAAGCGACTCCGACTCGTCGACCCCGAATCCGTCAGGTACCTCTACCACAAAATCAGCCAGACTCCGACTCCACAGCCGAATGTTTATGACTACCGAAATTGGCAATAAATTTTCTATCTTTAGGCTATATTTTGTGGATTTTTTCTTCTCTGAATATTAGATGCGCAAGGACGTGGCAAGGAGTGGAGATTAGAGCCCATCCCCGAACACTCGGATTGAAGGCGTAATACAAATTCTCGTAAGAACTTTTATAAAGCAAGCAGCTTTCTCCACTCCCTAGGAGAAAATTTGAGTTGCACACATAGATATATTCTTCTTTTTTTTTTCTAGTTTTCTGTTTTTGAGGTTACATGTGGGAGGATGTTCTCAAAGCTCTGAAATGCCATGTTGCTTTCAGTTTTACGAGTGCGTGACCGCTTGCTTCTGGTGTTACGAGTGCGCATCCGCTGAAAGCCAATGCGCGCGTTATTCAGAACGTATTTATTATCTAGCATGACCAAGAGAGGGTAAAAACGCGTTTATAAAAATAAGGGGGCTGTGAGTTTAACGACCCTGAATTTTTTTTTTGAAATTGACGCTCTAAAAATGAAATTCTGTTATAGGCTATATTTGTCGACATAAAGGGAAAGGAGTGCAAAGGGGTAGTGTCGGAGGTTCTCTACTGAAATATTTTTCGATATTAAAGCTCAAAAAACTCCTTTTTAGGCTATATTTGGGTCCGTCGCTTAACACAATTTGGTGGTGTGCTTTATTTTAAGTTAACGTGTCTGTTAAGATTAAAACCATATTTTACTTCGTTTGTGTATATTGTGACACGTTATTTTTGTACTAAAAAATGCTAATATAGCGAACTTTTTTAAAATTAAGTATAAAACAAGAAGGAAAGAAGGATTTTATGTATTCTTTCTTTTCCATTTTATGCTATACTAAAACTGCATTGTACGTTTCGAAATTGAGTGTGAGACATTCACTCATTCATAAGACACGTTTCATTTGCATTGTAAAATGTCATCATAATCACAGTGGTGCCCATCAAAGGGATTATGGCGTAGACTGCACAAAGTAGATTTTTCTTAAGGGTGGGTGGGGTTCATTTCAGGAGCTTCTTTTTGGGGGGCTTGGTCGACTGTTTGGCCGATTTGGGGGGGGGGGGTATCCTTTTTTGGGTGGAAGCACTCCTTATAATCATGTAGTTTCCGCTCTTGAAGTGAAGTTGTTCGTACTATGAAAACTGTGACTCATTTTGACTGTAGTACCTATAAAGTAAGTATCATGAGCGTCTATATCAGTGATAGCGAACCTTTTTACAGTTTGCACCAGCTAAATTACGGTTTATTTTTGTTAGGTGTCTAGTGTCTCACTTGTTATCTTTATTTTTAAAAATCATCTGTAAAGATCATTCACTTTCGCAAGGTGCCACTAGTCTAGGAAGTTTTTTTTCCGCTGTCTTTCTTCCTTTCTTTTTTTTTGAAATACTGTTTCCAATGAATAAAAGTAATTTAACACGCACTTGTGGACGCGTCACTAAAATATCTGTCACTTACTGGCACGCGTGCCATAGGTTAGCCATCTCTGGTCTGTATGAAGTAAATTATAAATGTGGGAACTTGCGATTAAATCATTCTACAATGGAGGTTTTAATATAAGTAATATTACTACGGTGAGATTAAATACATTTTTAACGAAAACATTGTGCCTGATTTATATTTTGCTAATTTCAAAACAGTTTTTTTGTGTTCTTAAAAATATAAACACATTTTGAGAGACTCTTATGTCGCATTGTATTAACATAATTGCAATAATTGTATTAGCATGGCGTATCAGTGAATAGATCACATTTCAAGTAAAAAAGTGAAACTGAAAAAGCATTTGACTTTATTGGCTTGTACACAAAATTACAAATATTTTGAATAATTTCAAAACAACTTCTTTGCGACAAGCAAAAAAGTCATAAATATACTTGCTGCGAATATACATACATAATATTTACATACAAAATAAAACGATTACAACCGATTTTCAATGTCATTAAAATAAATTCATAATCATTGAATTACCTTATAACTAAAAAAAGTAATTTCCTTTTATTTGTGTTTTTACAAAACTGATTTCTTTTTTTACACAGCCAATGTTTTTCAACAGTTAGATAAAACCATGGAATATATATATGTTTTAAAAACTTAAAAGTCAATGATTTCCAAGTATATTTTGCTTTATAAATTAGTTAAATTTTAGTTGTTTCTCAGAGTAAAATATCACATAAATCAAACTATATATATTCAATACAATCCATTTTGTTTTGAATTATAGTTGCACATTTTCTATTAAAAATATTCTCTTAATTCCTTGATTCACACACATCAACTAAACATTAACGTATAAAAGTAAGAATTTTCTCTTTTCGGAGGTAAGCCATCGACGAAATTAGCACACAAATGGTAGAAATTCTCAGTTTTACACAATTTTGCACCAACACATCATAGATTACCATTGATACATTTGGCATAGGTAGGGAAGAACTTCCAAATTTTACGAAATTTTGCCCTAATCGTTGAATACCATTCAAACCTTCTGTCTTTTTTCTTTCAGGTTTTGCTCCTGTGTACTGTATCGAAAGTACTCAACGCAATAAGTAACCGTATGGTAAAACCTGTGAGATCGAATTATTATTGTCGTTGTTACTGGTCTGAAAATTTTGTATATAGTAGTCGTTTTTCATATTAGGCAAACAATGCCATCTTCATTTTGCCATATCTAATAATTCCACGTTCTATTTAAATATTTATGCATTTATTGGTTCCGTCACGAGTATTTTTTAATGTCATCATGTCTAAATTTCTAAAAACACAAATTCTGAAGTAATACAGTGGTAGTTATTTGCACTTTTTTTCTTATTTTTCATAACCATAGAAAGACTTCACAAATTAATCAACAGCTGGTGCACATTTCGACACAGCAGGGGGAGGGGGTACTCATTCCCATGTCACACACACACACACACACACATATATATATATATGTAACAGAAAAAGTGCTTACTGTCAAATTTGTAATTTGGCATAACATTTCAACCTTTTTATAATGACTTTTTGTGACGCACACTAAAGATGTCGGATCAGATAAAAACCGTATGGGATCAAAGTTATCTTTTTACTGAGGATAAAGAGTTGGTATTTTTAAATACAATTATATAGGAAATAAATAAATTATTGACGAATCTTGCAGAGCTTGGTTTGAATGCTACGTGTTTTTTTTGTTTTTTTTTTTTGGAATTTGAAACATTAAAAAATCTCTAAAATGGGCTTAATTTTATGATTGCCTCTAGGCGTTTAATGTTTGTAATTAACTTGAATCTTTTTTTCTGTTAGTTTATGCGTGCATACCATACTTGTCAGCTTTTAATGGCATTTTACAGCTTTTAAAAGATTTCGTGCCTTTCATTTTTGTCTTTACACCGTTTTAATTAACTTATAGAGTGTAACTCATTTTCATTATTTTAAAGAACTGTTTTTTGTTGCAACAGCTTTACACCACATTTTAAATTTTGATTCATTTTACAGACACATTTTTAAACATAAATAACTAAAAGTAGTGTATAAATAATTGGCAATTTATCTAGTCCTGTTTTAGAGAGTATCAGAGGTTGTGGATACCTTACATAATATTTATAGTAAGTACATAGTTCACAATATGAGTATTTCGGAAAAGAATGAAAGATATGAAGTAGTTATATTTTTATGTTAATAATTTATACATATAAATGTACATATTTAGGAATGCCTGACTCTCATTCTCGCAGTGCGGATCCACAGACTCGATTTGGGAGGTGCAATTCCAGTTCCGTCATATACGGGAGTGAGAAGGGGAAATTCCCCCCCCCCCCCCCCGACTTGAGAAACTATAACTACATGTATATATTTTGTTGTTTTTAATACAATTCATCATTTTTATGATATTCTTTGCCCCCTAGATGGGGAATGACGGGAGCTGGGGATTCTATTCGTGCGTATTCTATACACATGACACATATGCTCGAACGTGTTCGAACATAGAAGTTATTTAGTTTCAAAATCCATTTTTCATCAGAAAAAGAAAGAAAAGAAAAGATTAAAGAATAGAAATTTTATTTTTTCCCCTTTTATTTAAATATTTCTTGCCCATTCTATTCATCGAATGGAAAATAAATAATATTCCGATATGATATTCTATTTCCATGCCGTATCAGAGCAAATTATTGCTAAGGTAAGCAATTCAGATTTAATTCATAAAATAAAAGTTTAATCAAAGTACTCATATTATTATGAAGATAAAGAAATTAGAAAACAGAAACTTGATTAGTACAAATGAGGGAACCAGACATCAGGGGTCTTAGAGCAAAAATTTTAAAAATCTGAGAATATGATATGTTACGTGATGATAAGCTGCTGTTTTCTTTTTTTCGCATGAAGATGGAACTTCGTAAACAATGCTTGATATGGCAAAAAAAAAAAAAAAGAGTTAGAACCAATCGTCACTGCTTTCCCTCTCTTACCAGTATAAAGAAAAAATTTGTGTTCATGGGCAGATTTTAAGTAAAAATTCAGTTTTCTTTGTTTTTGCGGATTTTTTTTTTAACTTTTCATTATATTTTCGTTTAATTTGTTTACTGGCCGTTGCTGCTCCCTTAGTTTTAATCTGTTGGGAGGGACGATCGCCCCAATAGCCCACCTCCCCTCTGGACCCGCCACTGCACCTTTGTTTGTATAATCCTTTATTATTTGTGAAACGTTGGCATTCTGCAGAATACCTAGTTATTTTATACATAATGACGATGTTTCATACATCGCCAATAACACATAATATTAATTAAAGAAAAAATACATGTATTACAAATTATCTTAAATTTGTAATTTTGTTGCATTATAAATCTCTATGATTAATGATATTAAAACTTTTAACAAATATTTGCTATTTACATAATATTTAAAAGATAAACAATTAAAAATTTAAACATGTGTTTCTTCACATGGAGAAAAATTATTCGCTCTATGCAAAACAACCCTGAATAATATTTAGTACAGCAGAAATAGCAAACACTAAGCATTTTCATTCACCCCTTTCCAGGCCTGAATAGACGACTAAGATTAAGAAAAATAGATAGGTTTTTTATACATTTAACTTAGTTATAGTGAAGACTTTTAGTTTCAGTAATCAAAAAATAAATCCGATTAGATCGTTAACTGCGCTATAAAAAATAAACCTCGATTTTAGCCTTGAATGTTTTTTTAAGCCAGTGATAGGAAATGGTAGGTAAAACAATTAACTATGAGTCAAAAGAGAAAATAATTAGTGAGAATTAAAATTTTAATTAATACCAGGTAGAAATATCCTCTTTTCTAATAAATACTTAGTTGGAATAGTATTCAAGGAAAGAGAAATATTTCGTTAAGGAAGGTGGCCAAAAGTTATTAATGGTTTTTAATGCTATAGCATTTGCGTGACCAAAGTGTACATATGAGATACGTTTGGTTTAACGAGGCATTTTTCGTGGCAAGCATCTACCTCGAGTAAAATGCTTGTTTGACAACTAAATTAGAAATTTTGATTAATTTATGCTGGGAAGAATATCGAATAAAATTTTCCCCATATCTATTTTTGGCGAGCTTAGATCGCTCAAACACTTGAAATATTGTATATAAGTTTAATAAAATAGAAATGTTACATAGTTTGTTAATAAAACTCACGATTTTACCTACGTACAATACGGTTATATGAAGTAGTAAGAAACATAGTGGTGTAAGTCAAGCGATTAATGTTTTCCTTACGGTTTTTTATGTTACGTTATTGAATAACAAAAAAAAACTAATCGTGCCACTTGTTGATACATTTTTGAAGTATTCTTTATTTTACTGTAAATAAAAGAAGGTGACATTCCATATTGTGGAAAATTTAACTAACTGAATTTTCAAAAAAAAAAAAAGATTTACCCCAGTATGTTTTTTACCTTCTCATATAATAAAAGCAAATGTTTTTTTTTGCAGGTGAGAAATTTTTTATATTTTTTTCCTATAAAAGGGAATCTAGTTGTTAAATTTAAAAAAAAAGCACGTTATTTATAGCACGAATAAGCATTAAAATGCAGACATATGTTTCGGGATTGCTTGGATTCCCTTTTTCAATGCGATAGTGGAGCTTCTAGCTGCAAAAACATCCAAATGAAGCTAACTTCACTATCGCATTGAAAAAGGGATTCCAAGCAACCCCGAAACATATGTCTGCATTTTAATACTTATTTGTGCTATAAATAACGCGCAATTTTTTAACTCTACTTGTGCACAATGTTCCTTTTACTAATTAATGTTGTTATTTTTTCCTTGGATTATTAAGTGACATTATTTACGTGGCTTCATTTGTGAACACTTTTAACTATAAAGCTTTGAAAAATGTTACTCGTATATGAATACTAGTATATAACTCTTTGATTTCTTTTTGCCTGCAGAACATATACTTATGTTTCTCAAATAAAGCCACTTCGTTTGCATTTAACCGTATACAATTGTTGTTTGGTTTTTAATGCGTTTTTGCTTTTCACCTACGTTGCATAAGGATAAGCAAAAGGCATATTTACTTGAGTAGGCGTTAGTGGTACTGTTTTTGTACTTGTTACAACTACTGTAGTTGGGTATAAAGTAGTACTTGTGACAGTCCTGAACTTTGTACTAAAACCATTGTAAATAAGAGTGTAAATTCTTGTGCTAAGGCTTGTTGCTGTTGTTATGGTTGTATATGAAGATGTTACAGTACTAAATTGGGGTTGAGGAGGAGCCAACTGTGTAGCTCCTATCAATCGTTGCAGTTGCTGTTGCTGTTGTAAAGCCTGAGTATTAAGATACGGCTGAACTGCAGTTATTGTGGTTGTAACTGTGCTCTTTTTTGTTGATATAGGATCCGACACTGTTCGGTATCGAGTAGATCTACCATCATAAAATCGGATTGTTTTAGTGCTATAAATTGTTTGCGTTGTAACATAGGTAGACACATCTGTGATTGTAGAATAAAGAGTCATTTGAGCATTCAGTTGCTGCAACCCAAGATAAACAGCAGCAAAAGGATTATTTGACAAAGCATGTCCCAAATTTAGAATTGGATTAGTAAGCTGTGGATGTGCCTTCACAGTTATTGGCCCGGCTATAGATGGTTGTATAGTTTCTTCTACTGGAAATTGGTCAGGAGGTGCTGATTGTATTACTGAAGGTTGAATATTAGCAGCAACTTCTAATGTTGTCGGAACAACTTCAGTTTCATCTAGAACTGATTCCAGTATAGATGCATCACCAGATGGTAGTGTTCGGAAAGCAGTTATAATTTTCATGATAAAGAAGCTTTCTGTTACAGTATGGTACGTTGTTGACTTTCCATCAAAGCCCTGGTACAATAGATGTTTTCAAAGCTCGTTCAGTTGTAGTGTATGTTCTGGTTACAGTATGATGAAAAGGGTCAAAATCTGTCATGTCGTCCTCCATGTCAGTTGACTCTGGAGATAGTATATGGTGAATATCACTTGGATGCACGGTTAACGGCACTGACGTTGTTATGGTCAAGGTACGAATAGATTTCCTTCTACCCACATGCAAAGTAACCTCACTCGTAATCGTAGTTTCCTGAAATACAACTTTGGCGGGGTCAACAATTAGGCCAAAACTTTCTGTTCCAATATCAATATCTTCATCAGCCTTGTGAGTATGGTCTTCTTCCATGTCTTCATCATCAGTTGGCAGCGTAACGTTGTATTCATCTGAAGAATCATGGCGAAGTGTTAGCTTCACCTTGAAGCGATTTAAGCGAACCTGTAAGAAATAAAAACATTTTATTCGCATTTTCGTTTAATTTTATGAACTATGAAACATGAAGATTAAAAATACAAGATATAATATTCAAAATTTTTTGACTAAACAAAGTTTAGAAATTTATAGGAAAAAACATTTCCTTTTCATTTGTAAGGCCATATTGTAGAATCGGATTTTTCTATTGTACATTTTAAAACAAATCATAGATTTATTAAATTATTTTTATTCCAATAAAATAGGAATTTGGGTCCACTAATTATTGATTTTAATGGTCTATTTTGAAGGAAAAAGGGGAAAATAGTTTATATATATTTTGATTTGCATTCTTATGGGATTTTACAAATAATTATAAAATTTACAATAGAGTTACACGTTTCGGCGTTATATAAAAAACGATTTTTTAATCGAAGCTTAATAGGAATTATTTTATGCTGATCATTGATCAATTGTTATTGTACGATATAATGTATAAATAGGAAATTTCCTGAGCTTTATTTTTTGCCACTTTCTTCATAATGAACAAATCTTGCTGTCAACTTTTGATGACTCGTGCATTAGGTTTGGTGACTCGTATCCTACATTGTATTTTGGCCACATCTCAAATGAATTTTCACTATATTATCATACTATAGGATTAATATTTTAAGCTATTTATTAGCAAAAATAAAACTTTTTTTTTACGAATTTGCATTTTATCCATCTAATACCTCAAGTCAATCTACCAGGTTCTAACCTTCCGAATGATACAAAGTCCGCTGCTGAAGTAGTGACAGTTTTGAGATGTTGCACAATGTTTCTAGACTGTCACGTATAAAACACATTTTGTTTATGAAAAAACTAGAACTTGCAAACATAAATCAAGGTAGTCATAATTCATCTTCATTGACTGTTAACATTTTTTTTTTCAAATGTGAACCTGACCCCTGTTCCCAATCTTAGTAGTAGAGTATTAAGTAATTGAGTGCTTCTGTTAATGATGTCTACTGTTTACTTTCGTTTTGGAGCCATATTAGTCATTTTGATACAGTCTTATATTCTGCAATGTACACGCACGTACACACACACAGATATAGACAGTCGGCATGACATTTATTAATTTTAATTCTCATTTAATTATTATTTAAAATATTGCTGCTCTGTTTAATCATAATGGCAAACGTATAGTGAATCTTAATAGACGTTCCTTCAAACGTTAAAAACCTTGGACCTTACAGTCATTTTGAAAAAAAAACGGAACATTTTTACCCCCTTGCAGCATCTGTCACACTAATTTTTTAATTTGCTTCTGGGGAGCAATTTACCATCACATGCGTTAGGGCAAACTGAAAATTTTTGAAATCATTGCATTTGAGGTTTTTAGTATAAAGAAGGAGAAGTTTACCTGATTTTACAGAAAATTATTTAATTTTTTGAATGGATGATAGTTGTTACTAATTAAAATGTGATACAAATGTGAACCTGTAAAATGTAAAAAGTGCCATTGAAAATAATATAAATTTGAAGCACTGAATATTGTTTGAAATGATGCATAAATTTGGTTACATATTGTTAAGTTTGTTTGGTAGTTAGTACTGTGTATCCGGTACACTGTTAAAAATGTCCGTAAGGAAATAGTAGAATAAACATTTATTTGATTGCTATTTTACGTAATTTAATTACAACAGTTGAATAACCATTAAAAAGATGGTACTCAAACCGCTGATTGTGAAAAAAAAATCGTTTATTCTCTGTTTATCCTAAAGAACGTTTAACTAACCGTAATTTTCAATAGGGATGTAACGAATAGTTATTTGGCCGAATAGCCGAATACCGAATATTCGACCACTTCTCCCAGGCCGAAGCCGAATATTCGGCAATTTCATCTAGGCCGAATAGGCCGAAGCCGAATATTCGGCCAATGTCTTAGGCCGAATACCGAATATTCGGCGGACGAATATTAAAATTTCTAGAAACTCGTTGTAATAGAAAGTATTTGGTAAATTGAAAATTATTGACAAAGTCAAACACTAATCACACACAATCTATGATGTATGATTTAATTCTGTTTGTTAAGAGTTTAACAATATTTAAAATTAATCTATTTTCTCTATTGTTTTGAATGTATTAGAGAAAATAGATAAGAATTTCTAATAATAACTAAGAATTTCACCCACTGGGGGAATATAAATAACAGGTTTTATGGTAGTAAGCATTAGCAATATTTTACTAATTATTTAATTTAAATGAAAGAACTACTATTGCTTAGTGAACTTTTACCTTGCTCAAAACTGTTTTATGAAGATATTTTAGAAGTTATAAAAGTTAATATTTTTATTTCATGGGATTTTTTACATACCTATCTGACTTCCACTTTGTTAATAATAACAAAATTAATTTTTCATATATCATAATTAACTCTTGCCAGCTTAGGGAGCAAATGCTAATTATAAAATACAATATTACCACTTTAAAATCTGGTTTTGCTCAGTCAAGCCCAAAACTAGGTTTAAAAAAAGTAGGCTTTTTTCTAAATTATTTTTATATTTTAAAACTATAAACTAATGTATTGTTTTGCAATAATTATAATAGTTAAAATGTTTAAAATCTACTAATTTCTTTATTTTTTTATATTTCTACAGCAGCAGAACTATTCAGCCGAATATTCCATCAATATTCGGCCAGGCCGAATATTGACCTTACTCAGTATTCGGCCAGGCCGAATATTCGGCTTGGTGATGAAATGATTATTCGGCCAGCCTATTCGGCCAAAGGGCCGAATAGGCAGAATACCGAATAGTGGCCGAATATTCGGTACATCCCTAATTTTCAAGCGCTCAATAAGAATCGGGCGTCATCGCGAATGAGCGAACTCATGATTTGAGCTGCTGATATTTTAATTTTTGCAACAAATAAAATGATTTTCTTTAATATACAGTAAATTTAGACCAAAAATGACTTTAGATCCAATCAAAAACTGAAATCTCAATTTTAAGGCAGTTTGCCTGTTGTAAAAGAAGATTTATTTATAAATAAACAGCCGCATTATGTGGTGAAGATGGCGGAATGGCTAGAGCCTGGTATACCAAACTATAAGACTGGTATACCAAACACTCGGGTTTGATTCCCGCATGCTTCGTTTACGGTTTCCAATCCTCGAAATGGTTCAAAAACGGTAAAAATTTTGTTTTGAAGCCATTTTTAAACGGTTATAAAACCGTAAACTTTCGTATCTACGGCTTTTTAACCAAGCTGATTGGAAATGGTTTAGCTCCCGTAAAGATAGAAAAATGTTCCAAACCGGAAATTTTACGGTGAATTAGATGGACAGACTGCTGCCGATTATTTAACCTTAATTTCATGATGAAATTTCTAACAGTGTAGCACAGAACATGTGATTTAAATGAAGAGATTCATACACTGAATTATCTGAATATGTATACGCAAATGTTTAAAACTTAATGAGATTTGTTTCAAGTGTAATGAAATTATTTATTTTAACTGTGACTTATTCTGATAATCTTATACATTAAAATCTGAGAGTAAACAAACGCATGTAATGTATTTACGTCCCGCTATCTCCTCACGAACGGCTGTGAGTTCGAAGTCGTGGGAGGCACCGAAAGACTCAAAAATTCCCAAGGTAGGCCATTTTGCCAGGTTTCATTGGTGTAGAACGTTTTTCAACTGATATATTAATCAAAAACCACAAAAAAGTTTTTTTTAGCGATCGTTGCCCTTATATTCCAATAAGGATATTTGGGATTGTTTTCTTTCTAATAATGATGTTTTTTTGGGATTTCTGTTAGTATTTATGGTGATGATTTTTAAAGGTACAGTTGAGGTTACTTAGGAGCTTTTCTTATTCCAATGGAGAGTTGAATACGTGCCACGTGACATCACTTTTTTTCTTCTCCAGGAAATGATGCATTATTCGAGAGAGCCTGTGCATTGCCGGGCGCCGCAGCTAGTTACTCTGTATGACATAACCCCCAATCACCCCATAGTTGTTTTAAAAAATAAGATTCCTAAATATGGGTGCGGGACTTAATCCAGGACTTAAGTGACCACATCATTAGTTCTACTGAACATTAGTTTGAGAACCAAGTTGCTGCTGAATTTTCGTTACAGAACTTCCCACAGCTGAAAGGGATTGCATCATAAAGATTAGTGCTGAGAAGTTTGAAGTGACGAGAGATTTTAAGTTGTATAGACGGTGGTGAAGATGACATAATGTCGGAAAAGGAAAGTTCTGCTTGGTAAATTTAGGGCTTAAAACTCTTACCCTGTCCGATATCACCTGACCCTTCCCTACCCCCGATGATGATGATTTGGATTGAGTGCATAAAACTAAAATGTGTTTTCTGAGTGTGCGTATTTTATTTTTATTTTTTCTCGAGATAATATTTTTAATATAAATCAAAAAGTTCAGTAAAATTTGTAAGTATTACGCATGTGATCATCCTTTTTTTAAAATAAATTCTGCCTTCAATAATGAGGGTGCGAGCCATATTTGGGGGTTTGTGTTGTTTAGTATTTAAGGTATATCAAGTGCATTTAATAGCCAGAAAAGAACAGTGATTAAACTTACTGTTTGGGAAGGCCTACGTGGAGACGTAAAGCGAGTTCTGGAAGTATTGTTTCTCAGGGTCTTTTGCGCAGAAGCCACATTATTGTCTTCATCTGGAAAACGAGTAATAGTAGAAACCATAGATGCTAAAGGAGACTTCACTTTTATGGTACTACTTTTGGTTAAGCTTTGAAGAGATTCTGTGGGTTTTCCGAGACCTTGCACTGTTAAAGAGTCTGTTTTTAAAAATGATGACTCTAAAACCGGTTTCGAGGATTCAAGACCATTTGGCTTGATAGTCATTGAAGAGCTTAGACTCTTTTCTTTAATATTGGCTGGTGCATGAATTGTATTAGCAGCATCAGAGCGAAATTTTAAATGTTTTTCTTCAAAAGAAATTGTTTCGGAAACTTCGATTGGGAGAACTGTTGCAGTAGCTTGTACAGGAGGTACAACGATTGGTGTATTATGCATTACTTCAACATTTTCTGTTGTTTTGATCGTTTTCAGACTTAATGGAGGAATTTTTGAAACGCTGCTCGTAAACATGTGGCTTTCTTTGTTTTGATTGCGTTCAAGTGTAGTATAACTCATAACTGGTGAAGCTGTCAAATAAGAAGGAGGTTGAGATACAATGCGAGATGTACTCTGCAATATTTGAGCATACTTGCCGTCGATAAATGTTCCAATAACTTTTGTTTCAAACACAGTTGTGGATGGCCCTTCAACGAATGTTCCTCCTAAGACTGTTACAAGACCTGTTGGATAAGGATTATTGGACGACTGAATTTTCTTCATTTTATCCAAGTCATTGCCATGTTGTTCTGTTGAAGGTAAGACAGCATTCTCAGATATGTGTGGCAAAAAAGGATCATTGATTTTGTTGTCTAAAATACTTAAGCTAGGGGCTCGAGTCTGTATGGCATCTAAGGAATTTTGAGGTGGCGAAGCGTAATTTATGTCTTGAGCGACTTCTTGAATTCCTTCTTGAGGGTTCAACTGTCCTTTCTGAAGAAAATCATCAGTCGGTATTTCAGTGGGACGGAACGTTTCTGTCAGTGCTTTTGTAGGTTTCAAATTCGTCGATGGCAGACGAAGATCAGATGCAGGAGTAAAAACGATGACCGTACCATCTACTGTTGTTTTGAAATTTAGGAATCCTCTGACAGTCACCGTTGGAAGGCCTGAAGATGATGAAAGTCCGTCATTTGCTATCTGAGATAGAACTGCTTGTATGATATTGACGAATAAGAATGCTGAAAATGAAAAAGTTACATATTAGAAAATAAGAGCAATGTAAATCAAAAAGATTTTTCAAAAATAGACATCTTTCAATGATCCTTTATTTATCTAGATCAAAATTGTAACAAGGTCATATTCGAATATCATTAGCTCTTGAAAATGCATATTATGTCTAATAAACTGAGACTTTTCATGCAAGAGCAAGCACTGCAAAAGTTTTCATTGATGTATCTGGCACACGCACGAGCTTTTTTACGTACCAATTATAACGGTAATAGTGAAAATGTTCTCAACTATGCTTCGTTTGTGTTAGTGATTCTCTTACAATATGAACTAGTTACCTTATTTTATTTAATACATAAAAAGTTTTACACCCTTCCGAGAATTAGAGGAAAAAAAACCCAGCAATTTTAAAATTCGCAGCTCTTGGTCACATGTTGGAGGGCTCCCGTATTTTACGGCCTGTAAGACGCAGTTTTTCTTCGAGAAATTGTCTCAAAAATTTATGTGCGTCTTATACCCAAAACTGGGATTACAATATTCGGTGTTTGATTAAGAATTCCCACCAGCTTTAAAATGTCTGGGGAAAAGACGAAAACTTAGATTAACCTAGGGTTCTAAAGGTCAGTTATGAAATAATGAAAATTATTTTTAGTCTGTCTTCGCAATCTAATGATAAACGATAAAAATGTTTCAGAGAAATTAATTAAAAATTAAGATGCGTCTTATAGTCCGTAGCGTAATTTTGTACTCCGTAAAATACGATACATATCAAAAGAACGTTTCTCTCTGTATCATCTTAAGTACGCATAAGAAGACACATAGGAAGAACTTATAGAAGAACTTATAAGTATATGTTTTAAAAAAAATATTGTAATTGTGATTATTGCTTCATATTTTGCAGATCACTTTTACAATGAAAAAATCAGATTGTCAGCATCAAACATGAAAATTGTATGCAATTTTTTTCATTAGAAAATATTAATAAAGCGTAGATGCGCTGCTTTCTGTTTAAATAAAAGAAAGTCAGAGTTAACATTAAAAGGACAAATTTTGCAAGCATTTTTGGTGGTAAAATTAATTAGATCCAACACTGGAAAATTGTATTCATTTTCATATTGAAACTATTTTTATTCGTCTTAATTTTTTCTTAGATCTAATATTACACGAAAGCCTTTATGAATTTTTGATTCAACTTTCTGTAGACAGATATTAACAGGTCGGGCATAAGAAAAATCAATTTTTCCAGTATAACTATCCTTTGGAAGAAAACTTGTTTTTCTTCTTTACAAGCCGACATCGCTCTTTAATCTTATCAATGACCCAGCATTGATTCTGTATTCTATCCCACTCAAAAGAAAGCGAGCTTTTCGATACAAATTGCAGAAAAACAAATCGAGTTCTTCCAGTTTCTCTTGATTAACGACCTTCGATTGCTCAGATTAGTAGAACAGTTTTGTTTTCAAAACGATTGAATTCCGTTACATTTATAACTGCCGACGGAAGCAGAAAAAATAAATAAATAAATAACAATGAAAAGTAAAAAGGAGCAAATGTTTAGCACTTTATTCTTTTAGCCTCTTTGCACACTTTTGACTGAATAAACGTCCAATTCTGGTTTGCTTTTATAGCGCACATTTGTGTGATGCATTTTTTCAAAAGAGTCCCGGTGCTTCCGTACGCAATTATCTTATTTTTTATTGGGTCTGATGGGTCATAGGGTAGGATGGGATTCTTTTGGAAGTTCCGTAATAATGTTTCTCAAATATTCATTTTATTATTCATAATAGGTATTAAACTAATATTTTCAGCTACATAAAACATGTTTTTTGGACGCACAAAACAAGGGAGGGGGGGGGGGGGGCACTGGTTAGTTAAAAAATTATACGCAAAAAAAAGAAAAAAAAAAGTTTTAACATTACTTGCTGGATTTTTCTTCATTTAATTGTGAAGCAACAACTGTACAAAAAATTTAAAAAACATGGTTAAATTTTAATGTAGTTTTTAAATCTGATAAAAATGGGCTTTGCCATTCAAAATTTTAAAGGTGATGTTCATTTTAATATGAGGACCTTAACAAAATTTTTCCATTGACATTTTATATTGTACATTATTCCTGATAAATCGACATGTTTCATGTGTGTATAGTATAAATAGTATCCAAATGAGAAGCAGTGTTCTTTTTTTTTTCCTATCAGGACTGTGCATAGTGTTTACACTGTTGGAGGAAAGATAATTACAATGAGGTAAGATGAAACTAAAGAAGAAATCTCCCAAAAGTAGTAACTCTCTATAAAATGTGATTAGCTCTGTAAAATCATTGCTTTGATGAACAAAAGCAGTACTATTTCTGTAAAAATCGAACTTAGCTCTTACAGATTGAGAATTATTAATGATTAGTTAACAGAGATTGAAAAACAGGTTGCAATGGGAATCGGAGAGATACTACAATCAACAGCAAAGCAGTAATAATTCTCGGAAATGAATTTTTAAAAAATGTATTTACATTAAATTGGAAGGGAATAGCAAACACTTATGTGTGAACACAAAATGTTCATTTTATTTAAAACATGATAAAAATATACACAGCAACCAATGTTACTGTTCACCATTTAAAATCTTAGAGGATGTAAAGCAATTTCACAGGAAATCCTTCATTTTTCAGCAGCACTTTGATACATCCACCAATGGGTTTGCGTAATTCTAGCTGTTTACCATGAAGGATTTTCCTGAAGCGTTTCCCAAAATATTTAGAAATTTTAGATTCATCAAACGTAACCCAGCCTTTCTTCTCTGGGTTAAAATTTTTATTATTGTAGACTTGCGTTACAGTCACGTAACTTAGGTGATTGTCTAAAACAAAAGCCCTGAAAGGATCCAAATAACGTAGCGTTTTCTAAAATGCTGTGACTTTTTATTAAAAGCAAAGCCAATTATCCTTTGATGTTCAATAATATTAACTAATTTCTTGTTATGAAAAATACTAACACCTACATGTTAAACATAGGTTTATACACTTGTAGAATAACACACGTGTATAATCAGGGTTCACACTGGGGAAAAATACAAGGTGGGATTTCCCACCTTGACCAAAATTTTAAGTGGGATTTTTAAAATTTAAGCGCAAACAAATTTTTTTTGAGTGGGATTTCAAAAAATATTGCGGGAATCGAGCAATCGCTCGGCCTAACGCGAACCCTGATAATAGATGCTTAATTGTGCATGTCACAATGCAGCTAAAAACTTTATTCGGGTTTTATCCAGCTTACTTTGAAATTATTTCATTCATGCAACTTTTACAGACCAAGTAACGAATTTTCATTAAAAAAAAAGCAAAGGATAACATATCGTGAATAATACATCTGATAGAAAATCTTACTTTATAACAGTCGTGGAGAAAATCATTAAAAGCACTTGATTCTTGCACAATATTTCAAAAATTTAACTAAATGCTAATATTTCGAAAAATTCAATGGAAAACCACATGTTTGCAAGCTTAGTTGATGAGCAATATCAATGTCCTTTGTCCTTGGAATTTCCAATTACTCATACCACTCTGAATAGTCGGTTTCCTCCCTCACATATAAAAGCGAAATTTTAAAAGAAATTATTTCGTGACTTTCTCAGAGAAATGATACAGTGAATCTGTTTTGCTTTTCGTTTCTTTCGAAAGTCCTTTTTGAGTATTTAGGTCGTGTCAGGTGTGCCTCGGTTGCTTATGTTTTTCTAGCTGGTGCCATCAGATGAACTCTTCGAGGCACCAGAGGAGGATGTTGCATAAAAGGATGATTGCTTTTCTCACGGTAAAAAATGTAATTATAAAAAAAAAGAAGCAAAATAAAATAAAAAAAAAGGAAACGACCAATGTTATTAAATAGAGGATTTAAAAATTGCTATTAGTTTCATATTTAGTTAGTATTTGAAATTGCTTGAAGGGAATGATTCAAAGATAAACGCATAATGGCAATAGACCTTCGGAACAGGATGTCTAAGTTTGCGAAACACTATAGCTTAACTCTGATGCAGTGTCATATATTGACACAGAAAATATAGAAATATTCATAATTTTTTTTTATAATTGCAAGCCTCGTAAAAAAAGAAAGGAAGCCCATTGGCTGAGTGGTAGCGTTACGTGCTACCATGCCGCAGATCCGGGGGTCCGATCCCCCTGCGGGCCAGGATCGACTCAGCCTTTCATCCTTTCAGCGGGCAGATAAAATGAGGGCCAATAATGCCTGGGAACTAAACACTGGGGTTCCGCGTCAGTTCGACCACCTGACCAGAACATCTACCTCTGCACCCGAGGGTCCTCGGTCTCGCAAGCTGAGTTAGGCACTGAAGGTCTTGGGTCCCATAGACTTTCGTTTCGCTGGTTTAGTTTTTAGTAAAAAAAGTACAAATATTTCTCTCATCTTTACAATTTTTTTTTCAAATATTTCTTTCGGTTTGCATTTCAAATTATTTTTTTGATTTAAATATTTCTATATTGAATTTTTTATTTCCGTCCACGACTATGGGAGATGCGCGAGCCATGTCACCCAAATTGGGTTCGCGTGTCATAGGTTTGTCATCAATGACCTATCATCTTTGAAGAGGTATGAGTTTAGTAATGGAGTGCATAAAAAATGTAATGACGATCTTTATTAATAATTTTGAGTATTTTGGAAAATGTATCCATCAAAAAAACCCTCTGTCACATATACTGATTATTCTATGAGATATTATATCCTTTTTTTTAATGATAGATGTACACAGATAGTTTTTCATTTTAATTTGCATGGCTTTTCTGTTGCTTAGTGAGGAAAAAATTCCTCCACAAATTTTCATTAAAATAAAATGCATGAAGGTGTAAGCATATGAGGTATTCTTGGAATTATAACAAATTTCAAAACATAATATTAGGTAGTAGTCAACAGGGTGGCGTAGTGGTAAGGCGCAGGTCTGCTACGCCCAATATCGCAGGCTCAAACCTGGCTCAAGTCGGTGGATTTTCAAGATGCAGAAAATCGTCTGCGTATGTCGTATGATTATGCGGCATGTAAAAGATCATTTGAGTAGACATTTGGCTTGGATGCTCTCCGCTAAATTAAATTCCTAGTGCAGTCTGCATCAATGAGAGCTCAGGTGCCGCCATCTAGAGGAAACTGAGCGTCCAAATTCAGTAATATTGTCATCCGCCGATAGTAGTGCTACATGAAAGAATGGATGCCGATTTCCGGGGAACTCACTAGGTCTGCAAAGGTTAGTGACCATACGCAGCCCCATTTCAAAAAATAATAGGTCGTAAATGGCACACAAATTATCAAAACAACAACAATAATAATATTAATAATAATAACAGGGTACTACCTTAGCAATCTATGTTGGGTAGGTGAAAATTGCGAACATACTTGCACCAGTGCAAACTTTTTTTTTTTTTAGCGCGACAAACAATTGTTCATCTGTCGCTGTTGGCTATGCAATGAAGTTCGCTGCCGCAAACCTCGAAGAGGTTCTGCAATCATTTCTCCTCGTCCCTTTCTAGCATTGAGCTCTGAACCGCAGGCTGTGTCATAATCAGGGTGTACATTGCATAAAATCTGACATCGGATAAACATTGCCGTCGAGTGCGTCAACTTTGTGCCAGCAAATCAGCTTTGTGCCATAACATCTTTTCAGACACTAGGGCTACCAACTGGATGCCGAGGTGTAAATAGAGCTTAGAAATTTTTAGAACAGCCGTTAGGTAGTCCTAGTGCCTACAAAGACGTTGAGGCACAAAGTTGGTGCACTTGACGGTATATATAGCACATTTTTGACAATATTGTTGAATTGTATACTAATAATAATAATAGATTTTTTATTAAAGACTATATAAGGAGAATACAGAAATAAAATATCACATAATCCAGGTGGCTACGCAACCTGTAATTTGTAGAAATATTTAACTTCAGAAGACGAAGAAAATATATTAAAGTGAAACGGTGAAAATTATTTGATACGCTAAGCTTTAAATAAATAATGATAATCAAAAATTGTAAATAATGTATGCAACGTAATTTATTTGTACCACACTCTCGCATCAACTAATGGCACATTAAAAAGAGAACTGATTTAAGGTAAAATACGTGATAGATAATGATGTCTAGAACGCCAAAAACAGAATAGAAAAGTATTACAAACAAACAAAGTAGTAAACAGAGTTAAATAAGAACAAGAAGTTCCGTCTAGAACTATACGAGCCTACTTTCCCGTATACATCATTTGCAAATGTATACTCTAGCTGTATATTTATCTCTCTTTCTCATTTAGCTTTAGTTCTTAATTACTTCAAATATAACTTTTTTTAACCGATAATACATGTTCATTCATTCACTCATTCATTCTTTCATTTATTCAGTCATTCATTTACTCATTCATGTATCTATTCACTCATTCATTTATTTATTCATTGAGAAATATTCTTAAAAATCCTGATCAAAAAATTTCATAGCAAAATAGGCTCTGTCAGTTCTCGTTGAACTTCGTATCTGTACATGTTCTACAGCGTAATGTCTTTCCTTTAAAGTTTGTTGCAAGCAAATCCGTCTGTTAGAACAGGATTTATATGGGATTGAAATTTCCCCGCAGGCGCTAATGTTATATATATATATATATATATATATTTGAACGGTTCAAAAACGAACAAAAAATTGTTCAAATCAATATTTCACGCCTAGAGCTTTTTCCAATAAGGTTGCTCATAGGAACTTGGATCTTATGCCCAGAGTTTACATAATTTGCTTCACTTTTGCCCATAGGCGCTAATGTTAAAAACTTTTGAACTGTTCAAAATTGAACGAAAAATTGTTCAAATCAAAAGATAAAATATGGAAATGAGATGTCCTCGCCGAGATCTTTCGAATGAAAAGAAAAAAAATTTCGAATCGGACAATTCGTTCAAAAGTGATTAGGGGGGGGGGGGGACAGACAGACCGATAGACCGACCGACACACATTTTCCCCCATCTCAAAACCCTACTTTCATATATTTTTATTTTTCAATCTTTATTTAATGACTTCACTTTTTTTTGACTTTTTTAACGATATTTTTTTACGATACATTAAGTCTTCTTTCATGCTTTATTATTATTTTTTTAACTTTTACGGGAAAGTAGGCTAAAAACGAAGGCTTACACATAAAATATACATTTTTTTTAGCAATTGAATGCCGTAAGTAAATAATATTTTCTATTCTATTTTTTAAAAATTCTTCTTAGTAACAAGATGGCCTTCCAATCATACCTTAAGTTTCCAGCTTTAGACATTAAACATTATCACCTTCCACGTAGGTGATAGAGAAATAAAAACTGGTGGCCAGAGAAATGTCAAATTTTCGAGTGACACACTAGTACTACTTATTAACATAAAACTTCATTAAAAAAAATATTTTAGAAATCATGCTTTGTGTCTACATTTTAGAAGTGCTTTCATCGTTTAAGATACATAAAATGAAACAGAGAAAAATGTATAGTGGGTTTCAAAGCTAGCAATTATTACAGAAATGGTTTGCTTGTTGGTGATATGCCATGAAGAAATGTGACATTTTGCAATTTCAACCTCCTTTTTTAACTTTAATTTGTCAATGCCTCTGTAAAATCATTTTAAAATGCTAATGATAATGTTTAGACATTAAAAAAAATATATAGAATAGTATTAGAGTGACAGTATTTTCTCATATTTTCTGAAAATCACCCACATATATATATTTATATATATGTGTGTGTGTGTAAGGAAGTCGGAGTTGGTCATTTTCCCATCGACTCCACGGCCTTAACATATAATATTCCAAAATTAATAAAAAAATATCAACAAATACTTATAAAGCTCAATATTATTAAAGCCTGTCGGTGAAAGTGTTTCTTATTTAATAGTCCAGGGAGCTATACTCATTTTATCTACATCCAGAGTTTTGTGCTGATAATTTATCGATTGTGAGTGTTTCATATTAAGCTTACTTGCAATGTTCTAATGCAGCATTATCAGCCCCACAAATCATCATTAATTTTTAATCTGGTCTTGCAACACGCAAGCAGTTTTTCTGCTTTTCGTTCAGGTATATGTATTTGCCTTTTGTTTATGTTGAATAATATTGGGAATGCCGTTTCTTCAAAGGGAATATCTTCATAAAAACGCATGTTCATACATTCATAGCAAGAATGGTACAAAAATGTCTGGAGCTATTCAACTCTGCCAGAAATGCAAATATCATGCTTTTAAAGACATAACCATTCTAAGAGGTGGTTAGACACCCCATTGTAGTTTTCAGTTCATACATTTACTTATTTGTTTATGTATTTTTTGAAATCATTTCATGAATGTTGATTACTTTTTGGAAAAAACCTGTATAAACCCAGCGTTGTTCGATCAAAATTTCCAATAAAAGTTGATATCTTTCTTGCCAATTTGGGCCAAGCAACGTGAGATCTGTCAAGGGTTTCTGTCGGTTCAAAAACAATCGTTTCAATTTACTCTCAGAGTACTTTGATTTTAATCATCCTTCTTCAAGTAGGACAAATATTAATTATTTTTTCTTAAAGAAAACTAATCTAGTGCTATTAGTTGGTACTGCATCACATCAACTAAACGTTTCTGCTATTGTTTTAGGAAGTTTGCAATAAAGGTACTCAATAATATATTTTAAAATCCATATCTAAAATTCAAACAACATAGACAAACATTTGTGTGTAAAACATCATCCGAAATGTATTTTCCTGCTTGAGTGAATTTTCGGTGAAGAAACTTCTCATACATACTTGTTTTAACTTTAACCTTTAACTGCTGTGTGCGGTCTGAGAGACGGAGCAGCATTTTCAAATAGTTAATTTCTGTCTTCGCTTCTTTTGTTTGACTTAGTTTGCACAAAACTAAATTATTTTTATTGTAAAAATTAGTTAAAATAAATTAAAATTGTAAACATAATTGTAATTTGATAATAGCATTTCATTTTGTACGTAAAATTCAACTATATTAAAGCTCCTTTCCAAGTGGTCCGTGAGACCGCTTGCAGTCATTATGCCAAAGTATTTGTCACAGCTGTTAATGGTTAAGCTAAAAAATATTCATTGCTTTCTTACAAAAATAATGCAGCCACTCGAAGTTTCTACTTCACAAAATTTACACGCCTCACACACACTAATGTAGATTCATTAAGAAACAAACTCCTTTCCGGTTAAAATGCTCTGACATTAAAAACAAAAATATCATGCTATGAGCCAGTAAATAACGTTATTTATCTGATCACTTAAGTATCAATAGGTAATTAAGCATGTTAATTGAGCAATAAAACTCGATGCATTGTAAATTATCCTCTAATTAGTGCTTATTTAAAATATTGTTCTCATTATTTCTGAGTCCCTATGACTCAAAAACGCATTAATTAATTGAAGAGACCTCATTACACCGAATTTCGATCCAGACAAATAGACCATTCCCAGATGCTTCCGGTTAAGACGATGTAGCATTGAAATGGGTAAAATATCGGTCATTCACAGAAATTCAAAAAGACAGGTAAATGACCTATATGTGACCTTTGCCCGACTGGATCGAAGGGGATGTTTGACATGGATTAATAAGGAAAAATTTTCTTTTTAAACTTTTGTTATAACTTTTAAGTGTTTTTATTAAGTGTTATCGAATATTTTACCGATTTTGTCGCTCTTCAGTCTCATTTGATATTTCTCTTTGGCAATTGAAAGTTTGAAGCATTTCTTTCTCACAGAAAAAAAGATAGAGAAAATCTGATTGTTCCACTTAAATCCGCACCTTGTAATTTGTCACGTACACACATTCGCTAACGAGATGCTAAAGAATAATAATAATAATTACTATTATGTTAAATAGTTATTAGTACGTTTTGCTAAACTGTTGCTTGGGTAAGCCACCAGGAAGTAGGAAGGTTTCTTACATGTAAAATTTTTTTGTGTGGTTTCATGTATGTTAAGAACCAAACGGGAACCGTTTTTACAGTTATAGTTACACTTTTTGTGTCCATATTTATAGAATACAAAAGATAAAATGTAATATTTCTTGACTGAATCCAAATGTAAAATAAATAAATAATAATAAAAAAAGAAAACGAAGTTCTTTTCTTCACATTTTTCCATTGTTATCAACGATCGATGGCCCCCCTTAGTTGCATTAACTTTAGTTGTCGAGATACACATACCGATTGGACAACTCATATTTGAATCCGCTTACCTTACCTTTACCCTATCCTTTTCAGTCATCCTCCCCCCTTTACTATTCCCAACAAAATCATGTCATTAGCGTAGCAGGTGAGGGTCAAAGTTCAAAAACTCCAGTTTTGAGACATATAGCATATTTAAATTTTCGAATTGTTGCGAAAAATAGTAAAAATTAAAAATAATTTGAGATACCCCTAACAGGTGCAACTTTTAAATTGTGATTTTATTTACATTATAAAATAACCAATTTTAAATGCTAATCCACTGTCCATTCATGTCCACAAGTCCATCTTCTTTATTTTTCCCCCCATTTTGTGGACTTAGTGAATTTTGCGAGAAGGCCAACGATATTATTTTGCTGAAAGTAAGCCCTGTGCCTTTGTTTAAACGGTCGATATTTCCATACTGGTACTCGAAAGTGCTTTTTTTTTAAATTATTTTTTTAAATCTGCGGTAAAAACAACCAAGCAAACTTAAAAAAATGTATATATTGTAATATGATGGATGATTTGTTCTTTGATACGAAATATATTTTATTTGTCTATTTATTTATTTATTATTATTTTTTTTTGTTTCATAAGTCTGTAAACATCCTGTTGTCACTTTGAGATTGCATTTGCCTTATACCGTTTATGTGTATAAAATAAACACCTGTTAATGCGAAATTTTTTTTTTTTTTTCTTAAACCGTTGCTAAAGTGCAAAAATTTTTGTGATCATACACACACGAAGAGTGTAAGCACACTTCTAAAGCGAAAAAGGAAAATTGATACCAAAAAGCTTTCACGGGAGTTCACAAGTTCAATTAAATGCAAGAAAATGGTTTGTTAGTATTTTTCCAAAAGATCTTGGCACCTTATTGAGTTGCGATTTATTGCTAGGTTCTAGAGAAATTTGTTAATTTACCGCCAGTTCCGTTACATTGAATCATGTCTAAACTTAAATTTATGAACCTGAAATACAGTCGACTTGATTTACAACAACCAAATCCAGATCGCTTATTTGGATCATATAAAATGGCCGCGATATCAAATAAATTGATAAAAATATTCAAGTAATACCCTTTCATTAAATTCAAAATTCAATTTAAATATTTTTTCCAACAGACACACAACATATAAAATGTGGAACAATTTCATTTTTTTAAATATCGAATGAAAATTTTAAACCGATACCAATTAAAAACAATAATGAGACAGGATATACTTTTCTTTAAATTTCCTTTGATATAAATCTATATATATATATATTTATGGATTTATATGAAAGGAAATTTAAAGAAAAGTATATATATATATATGAGCCATTCCATTTCAGATCAGGCAGAGGGTGTCACATGACCCTCATCGATTTTTTTGAAAAAATTACAGTAGTTACAACTAAGGGACATATAAAATATCCCAAAAGGATTTTGTAAAAAAAAATTATTTCTCTAGTTACAGACGTTTAAAATTTGGGACAAAGTTAGCCGTTTTCAGAAAATCAGCAATACACTCACTTTTAAAATGGCCACTGTTTCAAAAGTTTTTAACCGATTCGAATGATTTTTTTTCTATAAATAATGAAGGGATGGTATTTTATTTGGACACTAATTTTAAAAATTTAGTTTACTTCATTGATAAAGAAAAAAAAGTGTTTCTGAAGTGAAAAAATGGTGTTTGTTCCGACTTCATGATTTTTTTTTCTTATGAAAGAAATTTATTTTTGACAAAACAGAGGTGGCGATCTAAAGTGCTGTTATGGAAGTTTTGTATCAAATTTTATTGTAAGTATGAGATGCACATAATCTCAGAATTTAAATTTTAAAATTTGAAAATGTTCAAAAATTACGATTTTTGAAGTGTGATTACTCAAAAAAGCCATTTTTTAAAAATCTGAAAATATGCTCATTTGTTGCCCTCAAAGTGCTAAATGAGCTGCTATCAATTATATTGTGTATTTTTGCCCCAGATATTTTATATGATTTTTCAAAAATGGCCTTTTGTGCGTTTCTCAAAAAAGCCAGAAATTCAAACTCGTTCTTATTTAATCACTTTAATGTAATATTTAATCAATATTTATTAAGAAATATACTGTATTGTTACACAATTACTGCAGATAAATTGTACTTAACCTTCTTAGAACTTAAATAGCTCCTAGCACAAAGCGTAGCTACTGCGATTTAATGCATGTTATTGTGTTCAATCCAATTACTAGTTTTAAACTCGCACACTTTACATCAAATATGTTACAGCACTGATATACATAGTTTTAAATGCATCTGAAATTATGTACTTAAAGCAAAATAAGTAGAATCAAGTTCTTGAATCATCTTCTACTCGTTATTACCAAAAAAATGCAAAGACTAGCAGGGTTCAGATGGTGTTATATTTCTTGTGGTATTATTATATTCTGGCTATTGAAATATTTGTTCTAGATTATCTGTGTACAAATTATTCGATAGTGCCCCTAAACCATCGGTGATACATTCTTAATTTTCCCCTTTCAATAATTCTCATTCACACTTTCAATAAATTTTCCTATTTAGAAATCATGCATTGAGTTATGTTTGTTTAAGAGGCTGTTAGTTTTCTAACTGTTTTCCACTTCTTGTTTGCTCGTACGTCCCATGTAAGCATTACTATTTTAGGGATTTTTACTGTATTTAGCAGTATTGTGGGATAGCCAATAATGTTTTGATTGTATTCCTACAATAAATTTTACATTTTTTGTTGCTTGGTATTTGATATAAAGCGTGTGAGTTTGAAACTAGTTATTGGATTGAACAGAATAACATGCATTAAATCACAGTAGCTACGCTTTGTGCTAGGAGCTATTTAAGTTCTAAGAAGGTTAAGTACAATTTATCTGTAGTAATTGTGTAACAATACATTATATTTCTTAATAAATATTGATTCAATATTATATTAAAATGATTAAATAAGAACGAGTTTGAATTTCTGGCTTTTTTGAGAAACGCACAAAAGGCCATTTCTGAAAAATCATATAAAATATCTGGGGCAAAAATACACAATATAATTAATAGCAGCTCATTAAGCACTTTATGGGCAACAAATGAGCAGATTTTCATATTTTTAAAAAATGGTTTTTTTGAGTAATCACACTTCAAAAATCGTAATTTTTTAACATTTTCAAATTTAAAAATTTAAATTCTGAGAGGATATGCATCTCATGCTTACAATAAAATTTAATACAAAACTTCCATAACAGCACTTTAGATCTCCACCTGTGTTTTGTCAAAAAAAAATTTCTTTCATAAAAAAAAAATCATGAAGTCGGAACAAACACCATTTTTTCACTTCAGAAACTTTTTTTTTCTTTACCAATGAAGCCAACTAAATTTTTAAAATTAGTGTATAAATAAAATACCATCCCTCATTATTTATAGAAAAAAAATCATTCAAATCGGTTAAAAACTTTTGAAACAGTGGCCATTTTAGAAGTGAGTGTTTTGCTGATTTTCTGAAAACAGCCAACTTTGTCCCAAATTTTAAACGTCTGTAACTAGAGAAATAATTTTTTTTTTGCAAAATCCTTTTGGGATATTTTATATGTCCCTTAGTTGTAACTACTGTAATTTTTTCAAAAAAATCTGTGAGGGTCATGTGACAAGTTTCAGACCTGCCTGCCTGATTTGAAATGGAATGACTCATATATATATATAGGTGATTCTCACGACAAAATTATGAGTCTAATTACCATTACACATGTTTTATACTTTACACAGGAACTGTTTCAAACTCTGGGCCATTTATATTTAATTCATAATAAATAATATTATGAATCAAATATAAATAAATTCCGTTTTGAAGTTGGTTTTAAAAAGTCAATGGAGCAAGCAAACTGAAAGAATTTAATTTTTGTTTCAGAGAATCCTTCTCTGAAACTCTTATTATAATTGCTTTTAATATTACTGCTTAATGGCAACAAACTCATTTTAACAATGAGTTTTATATTTGTTAACCCTTTACTCAACAAAGACTCACCAAGCCAAGCCTTTCCAATTAAATAAAATACTTTGTTTTCACCCGTATTGTTCTTTCTAAGGAGCAATTGTAGTCAAATCGACGTACGATATTTAAGTTAGATAACCCTCTATCGATTAAAAAAAAAATCGGTTCATTTAATCAAAAATTATGAATGAAAAAACAAAAGAAGGACTACATTTCCATCCATAACTTATTTTTTTAAATTATCGAATACGGTCCAACGAAGGTACGAGACCTATAGGAGAGCACTTTCGATTTATTAAAAAAATAATCATCAAAATCGGTTCATCTAAACAAACAAACAACTACAGCAACAACAACAACAAGAAAACATACATTCGGCGTGACTTGATAAACGTCTTTCTGTTGGATGTCGGTTAAAAATGATTTTATTAATAGCATTATTATTATTATCATTTTCAAGTGATCTTACATTGATATTGACACATTATATTTTAAAAGGAGGCTAAATTTCAAAATCACTTTCATTCCTAGCATGTCATCAAATAATGCTTGGAATATTTTTGCTAGTTTTAAAATCCATTATACATTTTTTTCTCTAACTAATTCCGTGTATCTTGAACGATAAAAGTACTTCTAAAATATATGCTCAAAAAATCATTTGTAAGATAATATATGCAGAAAATATTTTTAAAAGATATGTTTTTATGTCCATAAGTAGCGTATTATATCACTCGAACATCTCATTTTTCTGGATACCTATTTTGTTCCTCTATCCGGCCGTTGCACGAAAAATCTTGTTTGTTTGAAATTAAGTTAAAAATCTGATTTTTTCATTTTCTAGAGCAAGTATTAGCATATTACAGTGCTGTCCGTAAAATATTAATAAGGGTCTATAAATGGATACTGAAAAAAAAAAAAACTAGTTTGAAGACTGAATATATATTTTTCTTTTTTTATTAATTTCTCTTTTTACCTACTTCTATTAAAGTGGTTTTTTTACACAATATAAATGTGTAATAGATGCGACAGAAGAAAACGAAAGTATAAATATTTATACCAAATTATTATTTTCTTCATTAAAAATGAAGCTAGTACAAGAAGATGAAAAATTCATTATTTAAATAATAATTCAATCAAACCAAGAAAAGCTCCGAATTATTAATAAAGATTAAGAAGAAATAATAATAACAATAATAATAATAATAATAATAATAATAATAATAATAATAATAATAATAATAATAATAATAATAATAATAATAATAATAATAATAATAATAAAAAAGTAATAATAATAATAATAATAATAATAATAATAATAATAATAATAATAATAATAATAATAATAATAATAATAATAATAATAATAATAATAATAATAATAATAATAATAATAATAATAATAATAATAATAATAATAATAATAATAATAATAATAATAATAATCCGTCATTATGACAGCGTGGTAAGGCGCGGAACTCGTATGCCCCAGGTCTGAGGATCGAGCCTGGCAGTGTCGGTGGATTTTCAAGATGCAGAGAATCGTCTGCGCCCATGCGGCATAATAAAGATCACTTGAGTAGACATTTGGCTTAGATGCTCTCGACTAAATTAAATTCCTTGTGAAATTTCGTATCAACAGAGTCCGGGTGCTTGCCCTTTCAGGTGGAAAAACTAGACGTCAAAATTCTGCGGCGATGTTACCACACTCATTGTGGTGAAGCTGACAGAGATGGTACCAATCTCTCGGGAACGCACTAAGTCTGCGATTGGCAGAAGCCAAGAGCAGCCTATTATAAATTTAAAATAATAATAATAACAATAAATAATAATAAAAAAGAATGAGTCTTTAAAATGATGCAAGAGCGACACAAGTATAATGCAAAAAGCACAGACATTTTATAACAAGTGTCAGCAAAAAAAAAAAAATATTCCCGGACTCAGAATCGGAGTCGACACGTTTTTAAGCAATCTACTTCGACTCCAACTCCTTCACTCCAAAATCAGTCCGACTCTGACTCAGCAGCCCTGGCTTGTTCTTGTAATGCTCATATTAAGTATGTATAAAAAAAATAGTATGTTTTTGCATTGGTTTAATAGTATGTGAGAAATAAGTACAATGAAAAAATTATTTTCTTCCGTTGTTTTTGGGCGTGTGTTATTATAAGGTTTGCTTTCGATCAAGATGTGGAGCAAACCGTTCGCAAAATAATTATGATTTCATTGCTGATTGCATTTTCTAGTTATTTCCTCTTCCTAGCCCTGAAGTGGCAATGTTACATTGACAGGTTGAGAGGTATTGAAAGAAATGGATTTCAACGAAACAGAATAGGATTACACATTAAAGAGTTTTTCAATATTTTACGAGAGAAACTGGGATATTTAGACTAACGTATGTTCATTTATTTTGATTGATTGTTTATAATATTAATTACTGTTTGATAATGTTGGTTATTTCTTTAATAATGTTGATTATAGTTAGTAAAAATCTTAGTATAATGTCGGTCATAAAACGAATTTTAAATGCACTGTTAGAAATTTCAGTTAAATGACCGGCAGCAGTCTGTCCATCTACTTCACCATTAAATTTACGGTTTGGAACATTTTTGCATCTTGACGGGACCTAATCATTTCCAATCAGCTTGGTTAAAAAGCCGTAAATAAAAAAGTTTACGGTTTCATAACCATTTATAAATAGTATGGTTTCAAAACTGTAAATGTAGGTTTTTACAGTTTTGAACCATAAAATCTTCGAGGCGTATAGAAACCGTAAACGAAGCGCGCGGGAATCGAACCCCGGGTGTATGATGTACCAATCTTGCGCTCTAACCGTTCAGCCAGCTACACCAATCAATGCGGTCGTTTATTCACCAATAAATCTTCTTTTCCAACAGGCAAACTGCATTAAAATTGAAATTTCAGTTTTTGATTGGAACGAAAGTCATTTTTGGTCTAAATTTACTGTATTTTGACGAAAATCATTTTATTTGCTGCAAAAATTAAAATATAAACAAGCTTCAGCAGCTCAAATAATGGGTTCGCTCATTCGTAAACAGTTCGGGAACCCGATGTCTCCAATTTTTTTATTTACGTGTATATGTGTTTCTATTTAGTATCCACTGCTTAAGCCACTTTTTTTTTCTTCTTTTTTTATATACGCATGCGGATTTTGACTAATAAATCCGTATTCCTATTTTAAAACAACGTACGACCGGTATGGTTCCGTAACCAAGATGGACGCCCGATTCTTATTGAGCGCTTGAAAATTACGGTTAGTTAAACGTTCTTTAGGATAAAGAGAGAGCAAACGATTTTTTTTCGCAATCAGCGGATTGAGTACCATCTTTTTAATGGTTATTCAACTGTTGTAATTAAATATGGTAAAATAACAATCAAATAAATGGTTATTTTACTATTTTCTTGCGGAAATTTTTAACAGTGTGTGTGACGATATCACGGATGATATTTGTTTTGAATACATTGCATTTCTGAAAAGCTTTAATATTTAATGCCTCTTAATGTGTTATATTGAAAGTGATTTGACAGTTGAAAAATTTGTAAATGGAAACATTTCTGAATACATTTAATAAATACGTAATTTTAATTTATTTTATTTTATATTTTTATTCCTTTTTAAGGTAAGTAACTTCACATCCGAAGTTGAATGAATAGTAATTTTTAAACTGAACTTTTACATAAAAGGAGAATGATGACATTGAAGTCTATGATAATTATTAACTAAAATAACTCCTGGTAGTTTACTGTGTCACTCAGCAGAAGGATTTCATTATCTCAGACTAAAATACTGCACAAATGAATGATTTTTTAAAAAAAGTTTTACTAAATTGTCCGAACAATGTTTAATACTAACTATGCATTAAAAGATGATTATCTAATCTACAACTGGGAATAGAATGAATGAAGATAAGTCTACAACTGGGAATAGAATGAATGAAGATAAGTCTGCATTCTCAAAAGCCTTTGAGTTTTCAATAATTCCAAAGAACAAAGAATTTGTCAATATTTCCCCCATGTTGCTATATAATAAATAGTGTTCCTAGATTCTTCTTTTCATTAGTAGGGACATACTTCTTTTAGTCTGTAATTTAATATCTGATTAGTATGGTAGTTTCGTTATCTTTTGAACGCGTGACTGAACCAGCACGCAAGCGAACTTTATTTGAGTGGGATTTAAAAAGATATTGCAAGATTCGCAATATCTTTTCCGAAAATGAGATTTTCGAGTGATATAATACGCTACTTATGGACATAGAAAAGGTATATTTTAAAATTATTTTACAAATGATTTTTTGAGCATGTATTCTAGAAGTTTCTTTTATCGTTTAAGATACAAGGAATTTGTTAGAGAAAAAAAATGTATATTAGATTTTAAAACTAGTGAAATTATCCCAAACATTATTGGTGACATACCAGGAATTAAAGTGATTTTGAAATTTAGCCTCATTTTAAAAACATAATGTAGTGCTAGCGAGAGCCCTGTGATATAACTGTCTAAGTAACCCCACAAACTGGTAGTTCCAAGATATGGTCGCTATATCTATAGTGCTAATGGTTACAAAAGCGCTATGTATTGTACTATTTAGAGCCACGATATAATCAAAATTATTATTATTATTTTTTTAATCACGAATTATTTAAAATATGCTGTCCGTGCACTAACATGGCCAAGAATGACGATTTGGGAACTTATAAAAACTGACAACTTTCGTCAATGTTTATTAAGTAATTAGTTGGTAAATATACTTCTTATCCAAGGTGTGTTATAAACAATGGTAAAATCTTTAAGGGGATATTGAGAGTATTAAAAGAAAGGCATATGAACCCATGGCAGGTATAGATTTTTAAACACTAACGATAAGTAAAACAATCGAAAATAGGGACGATAAACGGGCAGAAACATAGTCGAACATGCGTTAAATGCCCTAGCTGCTATGACTTGTTACTGTCGAATTATTTATTGGTTCATTTACCCGTCGTTTAGTTTTTTCACCAATAGGCTATAATGAAAAAAAATAATGAAAGAAAGGAAAACTGTTTTGTTTCTTCTGGATCTATGAAAGTACCGTAGTTTCTAAAACGGGCAAAGAAATTTAGTTTCTAACAGAACGGAAATAAGTTCAAATTTAGAAAAGAGAGACATACTAGATTTTTGACAAAACAAATTTTAACGCATTTTAAAGACCTAAAATTTAATTTTAAGAAACTTGCATGGGTCTCTTTTTATAGCTTTATTTACAGTTCTTATTGTAGTTGTTCTAGTTGAGTGGTTATTGTCGCTTTTGGCTTTGGTGTTTTTCCAGCAGTTGCTTATTAAAAAGGGTTTAACGAAAGGAAGAAGATGGTGCTCTTTATGTATTTTTATAATATTTATTTAATTATCATGAGGATCAATGATTATATTTAACTTATAAAAGACGACAGCAAATAAATTTTGTTTCCAAAGAAAAGGCACATAAATTTATTGTAAAAAGAAGTTATAATTGAATGCAAATATTTCAAATATTGTTGTCGCGAAGTTTAGTTATTAAAAAAAGTGAGGGACAACGATTTTTAATTCTCGTAAAGAGGGCTTCGAGCAAATATGTTTTAAAAATATGGGATAACTAAGTTTTATTTCTTATAAAGAATTTAATATGTTTAGAAAATGGACGATAGCAAAGTTAAATATTTAAAAATTGGGCGCTAGGGCAGTTTAACATTTAGATAGTTAGCATTAGAAAAAAATTAAGCCCTTAACTGGTTTGCCCGTACGGCGTACGGGCTACCCAAAGTTGGCCTCAACTGGTTTGCCCGTACAACGTACGGACACATTGATATTTCCGTCTTTCTTGTTTTGATTTGTCCGTATTTTTAATAGATTGAAAGAGAGTCATTCAGGGGCATTTGTGTTTCAAAGATATAAAAAAAAATGATTAAATTCATTATTTAGGAAACTAAAAAAAAAATCTTTCATTTTCCTCTTAAACCAAGTTAGGACTTTAATTATATGCAATAAAAAATGCTTTTTAGGAACACTTGTGACAAAAAAATTGACCAGTTAAAGAGTTAGTATTCAGAGAGGGGGAGACAGTGAAGTTTAATTTAAAAAAGTGGATGAGAGAGATTGAGAGGCAAAAGGGTGATAGCAAAATTTACATTTAGCACGCAGGCAAAGAAAATAGAAAATAGGTAATAGCAAAATTTAATGTTTAGAAATAAAAGAAAGAAATGTGATATCATTAATATGAATCGAAAATTCTGCGATAACGCAGCTTAGCTCCTCAAAAAGGCTTGAAAACGATAGAGAAACAGGTTTACCATTTCTATTTTATGTTTGAATGCACAAACGCGCCGTGATGCGTACTTTAAATAAAAAGTAAAATTATATTAAGAACGTTTATTTAATACTTATTACATGAGACTTTACACTTTACGGCAACCAAAAGAAATTTAACTATAGGAGAAAGTTCCACATTGCCAAATAAAACACTATAACAAAAAATATCTTAAGGGAGTTTTTATAAAAGAATTAATTACACTAAAAATGCACTCGATGAAAAATTTGTGCACGAGCCTATTGTTAGTGCCATATAGAGGCTTAAAATAATTAGAATAAAAGTAAGAGTTTGATGAAAATGTAAGATATATTATCTTATGATAACGTTTTCAAGTTAACCTTTAAGTAGGATCCTCAGGCTTAAATATTTGCCATATTCCAAAGTGATTGAAAATCCCCCTCTTAGTAAATGAACGGACATTAATGGAAGTAGAGTTACATTAGTGACAGATCTTAAATCATTTGATAGATTTTAAAGTTAGAGCATTCGTCGTTTTAGAGCTGCTTTCAGGAAATGTTTTGAAAAATCGATAGTTCTCGGCGGTTTCTGAATTGAGCGCTCTGCGCAATTTTCCTATGTTAAGAAATTGCATGAAACATGCTAAATCGTAAAGAATGCGCACTTGGCAGTACTGTTGTCCACAATTTGGTTATTGCAACTGTTAGGGCATTTTGTAGGATGTTAAAAATTGCGGCTAAGGGCTTTGTAACATGAAATTAGTTGCAGGTTTAAAATAATGCTCAAGTACACATAATAGGCCTAAACTATATACACAGTAGTGCCTCCTTTAAGGGATACGTTATTTAAAGCACATTCACAGAGAAAAATTTCAAAAAATCAAGTTGTTTAGATAAGAAAAATTTACTGCAATTTGAAGTTCTTTTAATTATCTGAAAATTAACTTCTGACAGCTGGTATGAGTCTTAGAAGCATGAACATAAAAACAAGTGTATTTTAAAGTGCTTGCCGAAACCTACTTGTGAAGGCTTTTCCTTCTTTCATACTATGGAATACATGTGAGCTCAGCATTGACAGACAGTACCCGGCTACCAACAAGTTTTGGAAAAGTACACTAAACGTAATTTATACTGTATTGCCAAATTACATATTTTAAAACAAATACATCTCATTTACTACTTCAAATAAATTTCTGTAAGTTACAAAACTTTGCCAATACGACATTTCTGCTAAGATTTTAGTTTTTCAATGAACAAGTTTATATTATTAAGTTATGCATCAATTTGTGAACTTCCAAGGAAGGGACACCTCTATTTAAGGGACAAAATTTCCAGTCCTCTTAGTGTCCCTTATTGAGAGGCTTTACTGTATATATATATATATCTAGCTTAGCATGTACGAACGAACTCTTAGAAAGGGGTCATAACTGATAGATGAATACGATAATACGAATTGCTTTATAGTGTGTAGTGTAGGGTCAGAAATGCAGCTATTGACGATAAACGCGAAATTGTGTTGTTGTGGAAACAATAACACCTGATCCCATGAAATAAATAAATAAATATATAAAATAAACCAAAGTTTGAAGAAAAAAAAGTACTTGTTACATAATTCGGAAGACTCATCGAGCTGTAAAAGAGTCAGTAAAAAAGGTTTGAAATCGGACACGTCTTTTTAATTTACTTTATTCATACTGTATGATTCTGAGCGAACAAAATATTGTATACTACCTATAAATTACATGCATTTACAATTGAGTGTGCAGAAAAAAAAAATACTGCTTTGGCTCTTTCGTACTTCCATTATAGTCAAACCTGTTTTTGTGCGGTAGATAGGGACCACATAAAAAAATCGCACACACACACAAAAAAATATTCTGAAACTTCATATTTGAAGTAATAAAAAGTAATTTTTACAACATTTCCAAAAAAAAAAAAAAAAAAAAAGAAAGGCGGTGAATAGAGACCGCATAAGAAAGTTTCGCTTAAAAAAATATGTCGAAGATTGACGAAATAGCGAGAAAATGCTTTTCAAACAAACTAAATAATTAAATTACCATTGAAACATTTTCAAAAAAAAAAAAAAAACATTTTGAACATCGAATAATTTTTAAAACGCACATAATTCAACACTACCAATACCTCGCTGGGGTTCAAAACACACATCTTCTTGTGGTAAACCGATTTAAAATCGCTCGTCACTTGAAGATATTAGAGTTGATTTGTTTTTGGTACCATGTAGTCGGTGATAATTTTTTCCGACGACGCCGACGGGCTGCTTGTAAACGTCCTAATAGGCAGGTATACATGATCCAAGCTATTTTCTTTTTTTTGGAATTTCAAGCTCTTTTCAGAATTGTTATATTCAAAGCAAGTCTATTTTTCTACCCCCTTTTTTAGCAATTGAAATCATTGAATCCTACGACATCGGTGCTCAAATAGTCAGATCTAAACTACAACTGGTGTAATACAGTGAAACCTGTGTAAGTTCACCACTTGCGGTGCAGCACTTTAGTGCTCAACTTAGACAGGTGGTCAACTTATAGAGGGTGAGATAGAGGGGCAAGGGCTAATTCCGTTCTTGACAAAAGTGGTCAACTTAGGCAGATGGTCAACAAAGAAGAAAATATGCCTCTAAAAGTAATTAGGTTAATGAACGGAAACTGTGAGATGAGTTAAAGACGAACGTTAAATGATTTGACCGATTTAAAAGAGCTAAATCGTGAGTCCAGCATTTCAGACCTGACATTTAACTTTATGAACTGCTTAATGAAAAATCGATATTTGTTGATCGTTTCTGACCTTACTGCCCTAATACCGTTTACCTGTATTCAACCTTTTTTCTTGTATTTGGTTTTAGTAAAACATTATCTTGCCGAAAGCTGACCTCCGCTTTGCGAGTGCATAAGGATGCTAAAACTAGTTTTCTGAAAGCCATCAGTTCACTTTCACATGCTCCGTTAGCCAGTCGGTAATTCTGCAAGGCTTAGAATGACGTGAAGCGGCTCACAACAATAATGATGACTGAACGAGGACGTTAATCTACATTTACGCTTGTGAAAATTGCAGGAGTTGTTGAATGAAAATGCCTGCTTTTGTGCCTCTAATTACAAGGCTTTAACCTTGTTTCGTACTTTTCAAAACTAAGGAGTAGTTGTGTTTGGGAAGACAGTAGACTCTAAGAAATGAGATGGAAAAGACGTGTTTAAAGAATATTTATAATTTAAAAATTTATAATTTTTGATTCAATTTGCTTTTGCGAACAACGCAAATGTAATCTTTTTCAATCAGTTTTACATGTTTAGTCTGGATTCATCCAAACATGAAAAAAATCTGAAATAATGTCAGTTTATATCACTAGTACCTTAATTCCTTGAAATGTGCCACCTTAAGAGTTTCAATGGGATCAAATTGGTGTCACTTTTATGTTTATTACTTTTTCTTTTTTTTATTAAAAAAAAAATGTTCGAAACAATGCTGTCAGTTTAGATTTTCAGTAAGCATTCAAAAGGAAAATTTCCATATGTAGATAAATTAAAATTTAATGACATACACTTCTGCTTTTGACTATCAGTTGAAAGTGTTGGAATTCGCATGGCCACCCGATCATCGAGATATGGTTTATTAAAATCGCCTGTTAATTTATGCAAATGTAAATTTTAATCGACTTTTATTTTATGCAAATTTAAATTTTAATCAACTTTTAATTTATGAAAAATTACGAAGCATGATAGTTACGAAAATATACTCACGTAATTTACTTTTTCGAATTCTTCCAAAAGAAATTTTACTTTCATCTACGATTTAAAGTTTTATTATTTATTCATTTATTTATTTATTATTATTAATATCATTATTTTACACGTGAAACTACGAGAGAAAGTTTAAAATGCGCCAAGTCACTCCAAATATTAAAAATAAATATTGTTTGCATAAAACATAAGCTTAAACATTTTGCATTCTGTTAAGAAAAACCTATTTCCATGCTTTATTATGCAACATATAGATTTCCGTCTATATGATCTCTAGTTCGGACGCGAATTACTGCACATTTTGATTTTAATCGTTTGTGATGCTCTTCAAAACTATCTTGATAATAAGTAAAACGTTAGTTTTGGGCGGAAGAAATATATGAGAAAATCAACGTTGTTCAAGGAAAGTGCAGAATTTCATGCACGCTTTTCGGGGTTATGACAAACCCCGTTTTCAATCTGCGGCTAAACGTTCGAAAGTATTAAAATTTTTCGTATTAAAAATATTATTTTTTTGTTTCCATAACATGCGTATGTAAAATTCTAGCAACGTGTGCTTTAAAAACTTCGATTTTCTTAATTTAAGACATCAAGTAATTATTACATTGAAGTAACTATAATAATAGCAATTATTGCACCTTATTAAGCAAATAAACGTGTTTATAATATTTCATATTGATACTCTAGTACTATAATATTATGTGTTATACTACAAGGTTTTCAATAAATAGTGATTCCGTATTTAGTTTAGTAATCACTATCTGAAGAATCACTATTTATTTTTTACGCATACATTTTTCCATCGTTGATTAAATATAAGACTTAAATATAACATATACTTGCAATAATTAAGCGTAATTGCATCATGTATTGCAATCGAAATGTTTAGGAGAACCTTTTTTTATAATAACCAGATGAGACTTGGAACCATTTTAGATTTGGGAAAAAGTGCCCTATTTCGTATGAGAGTTAACCGGCAAGTCGCTATATCAAGCTTCTACTGGGTTTATTTTTGAGGTATTCACATAAAGTACACACCAGGAAACAATTAGCTTTTATAATGAACTGAAAATGTGTAGGCATATAATAGAAAACAAAGTTTTCTGTTTCTGTTGGGTTCGGAGAATTCACAGAGACAAGCCTTGTGTGGAACAATACTTTCTAAAATTACATTTTCCGCATCGGTTAGGTATTCATTAAATCAATCTGATAACACTATGAAAAATTATGAAGTTCCCGCGTTTGTGTAAGACCGTTACTTTTACTTTCGTGAATAATGTTATTGTGCTGATCACCAAGTGATAAAAAACATGTTACACAAATGAACTGAAGTGTTAATATTGCTTTTATATTTTCTTTCATCATTTAAAAATAGACAAGACAAAAACACTGCTTTTCGTTCAGCTAGGTTGAAATGCTTGTTATTAATACCAATTATTATCAAAACAAAAAAAAAAAATCCTCTAAATCTCTACGAAAATAATTGCACTCCTTCTTTCATGCATCAGTGAAATGTTTCAATACATATTATATTAGTTTAATCTTTTAGATTTTGAGGATACAGTTGTCGTATAGGTTACCTTGCAGAAAGTAAATATATTGTCAAATTTTATTAAGCCCAAAAGAGATAAGTGCTATTTCATCTTGATGCATTGTTCAACTTTTAAAATAAGTTGACTCCTTTTGTAGCACACCTTTCAATAAAGAAAAGAAGAACTTGATCCATTATATTTTATCATTAGCTAGCTTCTTGTAGTCGCTGTCGGAAGAAAGTGCTTTTCCATAAATTGAAGCCAAGGAACTAGTTTTTTTTCTCCTTTATGTATTTTATTTCTTTCTGACCCCGGCAGTATTAACAAAAATAAAAAGACTTTCATCTTTTTTCCTCTTCCTTATTTTTATTTCTTGTTTTTAGTGTAACTGATTGAAAGCGTGTTGAATTTGTCAGCATTTGTCTTGATATGGGTAATGCGGAAGCATTCTTGCCAATCAATTTGTTTCCAAAAAAAAAAAAACCCCGACTTTTTTTTGGAGTGTAACATTGTATAGATTTATTAATTTCACTTTAGTTTTAAATTTACACAAGGTATTCAAAAGCATTGTTTGCTATAATTCGCGTTTTTAAAAGTATAAATTGATAACGGGAAAAAAAATTCGTTCGCGGAATTCAGTTGATAAAAAAAGGTATTATTTTGTCTATGTTTTTACTGCAAAAATATTATTTAGCAGTTTATAGTAATGTTCATTGTTTTCTGCAAAATTTTAAATACAGTGAAACCTGTGTAAGTTGACCACTTGCGATGCAGCACTTTAGTGGCCAACTTAGACGGGTGGTCAACTTATAGAGGGTGAGGTAGAGGGTGAAGAGCTAGTTCCGTTCCTGACAAAAGTGGTCAACTTAGAAAGGTGGTCAACTTTACAGGTTTTACTGTATTATAATTAATCAAAAATTTTATTACTAACCTTTTCATGAAATGATGTCAATTAAAATTAATGTAACTATCTGTTGATATGATTTTTCAGAAAATTATTTTATGCCATGAAAGTTATTAAAAAATATCTTTTACGATCATAGAAATTGAATGAATCTCTCATAATACATTTCCTATAACTAAAGAACACTAATTATTATAAAATGGCTTAAAATTAGCGACGTCAGAATATTATTGTATTCCGAAAAATAACTATTATAGGAGACCAAAAATAAGTAGAAATTATTACATGCTATAAATTTTCATCGAAGTGATATTTTTTTTAATGATGGGGCTAAATTAAAGGGAAGAAAAGTAAATAAAACGAGGTTGTTTCATGTTTTAACATTTTTAAATAACCTGTGACGGCAAAATTTGAGCAAAAGAGAAATGCCCAACTAGATCCAAATTACTGCATAAATATCGATTTATTTCTGAAGTTTGGCTTCTTATTACTTCAAATTTTTATTTTCGTCTCTATAAGAGCAGCTTTTTCAAATCAAGACAAAGTATTTATGTATAAAATGTCGAAGCTATTAATTATTCTGAAAACTTCATCATATTCATTACCTGAACTCAGCAGGTGTCTTTTTCTAACGATCAAAACTTTTAAAGAAGGAAATTTATAACACCAAAATATAATATTTCTATATACATTCATAGCGGGGAAAAAGCAAACAAACAGCCCTACATTCGAAAAAGAGAAAGAAAAATATTTCCCCCATCTGAAAAGGCTGATTTAAAATTCTTATTTCTTATTTTGTATTTAATTAAGTTATTTATTCTTGCATTTTTTCTCTTTAATGTTATTCTTACGAAAAATTTAGCTTGCTTTTATTTATTTCTAATTTTATTATTATTATTGTTATTATTCCTTCTATTTTGAGTTCCAAATTTATATTTTTATTTAATCAATGAACTCATTTTTACTTTTTTCCCCTAAATGGTATTTTTCTGCGGAATTTCATATCTTTATAATTTTAGTCACTTTAATTTGGTTTGTTATTACTTTTTACCCCTTTCCTTAGTTTCATATGAATATTGACTAATCCAAAGAAAGTTTCAAACACTTTCATGTAAAATAATAAAGGAACTTGGTGCACAAGTAAACTGTAAAAAATAATTGCACGAAATTAAAGCACAAATGAGCATTAAAATGCAGACATATGTTTCGGGATTGCTTGGAATCCCCTTTTCAATGTAATAGTGGAGTTTCTAGATGCAAAAACATCCAAATGATGCAGACAAAACAACAAAAACATGGCTGATATATCCTAAGGTTTACCTGCAAAGCAATGAGAATGAAAGCAGCGTGGAAGTGGAAGTAGAAGTAACCGGGCAGGCACCAATAATCAACGGGGGTGCCTTCCCGGTTACTTTATTCTCATTGGTTTTCAGGTAAATATTAGGCCGTGTTTTTGTTGTTTTGTCTGCTTCATTTAGATGTTTTTTCATCTAGAAGCTCCACTATTGCATTGAGAAAGGGATTCCAAGCAATCCCAAAACATATGTCTGCATTTTAATGCTCATTTGTGCTTTAATTATGTGCAATTATTTTTTACTTTCATGTAGTATAGTTTATTAAAAATGCCGATATTGTGCATGTCTTGGTATTATTTCTAACCCAGCGTCGGATAACTGATACGATTTAGATAGAGCTTGCTAAATTTTCAAAGTACTGTCCAAAATATTATTGCTTATCTACATTCAGTTCAATTACTCGTTTCGTTGTAATTAGTGTAATCAAAAAGTGTAAATGATTTACGAGAAATAACAGCCATAAATCGAAATGTTGCGAATTTCCGAAATGAGCGTAACAAAGTAGGTAACCCTTTCGTGTGACCTCAACTCAGTGGCTGTGTTGCTAAAGCATCTGCGTACTCAGGACAAACTGGTCGTAAATTAGCAAGTTTCAAGCAAGCAACATGCTTCATTTGAAAGAAATCATCTAAGAGCTGTTTGAAAGTTAATAAGCGAATTCTTACTTGCATAATGACGTTTTTGAAACTGAAATTCCAGGGAGATTAATGTTTTGGCTAAGAACAAGTATAAACAGATATCAGTAAACAATTTATTAATAGCAAAAATATGGTTGGAATCAAAGCTGTATGCAGTTGAAGTATAAGATAGAGAGCGATACAGTGAAACCCATGTAAGTTAACCACTTGCGGTGCTGCACTTTAGTACTCAACGTAAACAAGTGGTCAACTTATAGAGGGTGAGGTAGTCGGCGAAGATCTAATTCCGTTCCTGACAAAAAATGGTCACCTTAGACAGGTGGTCAACTTATAGAGGGCGAGGTAGTCGATGAAGATCTAATTCCGTTCCTGACAAAAGTGGTCAACTTAGACAGGTGGTCAACTTACAAAGGGGGTCATGTTTACAGGTTTTACTGCAGTGAGAATTGTATTATTTTGGTCCATAAAAGTGAGACCCAGGTTATCTGTTGGCATGCAGTACTGTGGTTTAATAAAAGGTGTGGTTTGGGGTTTCCTAAAAACGTTGGACTTGGACCGTACATTGATGAAATTTGTGATTTGGGGTCTCCTAAAACCGTTGAACATGGACCGTGCATTGATGAAATTTGTGATTTTGAGTCTCGTAAAAAGAGTAATGTGTTGATATAACCGCCCCCCCCCCTTAATTAGGGCCTACAAAGTTGCAGACGGGAACGCTCTAAATTTTTGCCGGAATTCTTCCTACGAACTTCTGACTTTCATAACATATGCAAAGTTATTGCAACTGTTTTTTAAATTTGTATTATGGCTTATTGCTTTAATTGTATAAGACGTTTTTTATTCTTCTATTTTTCATACAGCAATTATAGATTGTCAACTGTAAAATACACAGAGAGAGAGAGAAAGAGAGCTAAGGCAAAATTGTATAAGTAAAAAAAAAAAAAAAAAAGAAAAAGAAAGAGAAAGGGAAAGAAACTGGTCATATTAATATAAGGCAGTGAAAATTGGTCAACTAAAGTCCAAAAACTATTCTTGTGTAATAGTTATAAGTTACTAATGAACAACAGTTTTGATGAATACCAGATGATAGAAAATACGAGTATAGTATCCTCTGAAGAAAAGAAATAGTTTTTGATTTTCACTGCGCTTGCCGTAATATTCAGCAGCCATATTCAGCTATTTAACGCATACAATGTATAGGTTTTCAATCAAACATTTTATTATTTAAAAACTCTCAGAATTTTCAGTCAAGATTATATTGCTAGCATCTATAAAGATTTGCTTTGTGACGAACTTTGCATTGAGCGTAATTTGATTTACCTCTTAACGCTATGTGTCATTAGATCTTTCTCTTATTCTGAGCAAAATTAAAGTTTACATACTGTAAAATAACAGCTAACATTTGAAACTTATAACTTTTAAAAATTCCTATGCTGCGGAATTAAAAAAGTATGCAATACTTTCGTAAATCAATCATCTTGATTTTTTGTTCCAAAAAACATTCAGTAATTTCTTTTTAGTTACTTCTTTCTAATGTGAAACAGATTGCAAAAAAAAAAAAACTCCGAGTTATGAAATACTCTGATCGATCATTGTCAGAAAAAAAGAAAGCAAAGAAACTTTCTACACTCAAAAATGAAAAATAAGTAAATAAATAAGTAAATAAAAAAATAAGTAACAAAATGAAATACAAAATAATTAATAAAAAATAAATTAAATAAATTATTCAATGAAAGATGTTCGATAAAACAATTTATCACAGCATGTGTAAATTATTAAAGCATAATTACATAACGTAATTAAAATGTTTTGCGTTTTTCGTCTAAGAACTACGCATTCCTTTTCTTTAATGATACATTTTTTTAAAATTTTGGTTGCTTGAATTTTCCATTTTTATTCTAAACTTAACACTCTCCTAACAACGTCAAATATTTGCATTACGTTTGTGACGTTGTTGTGTGAGTATTTAGTTTCAGAATAAAAATACGCAATAGATTGGATTAGAAAGAATCTGGAAATATTTTCAAGCGAAAGTTTTCTCACGGTAGATGTTTTCTTTCTGATTTATTATTTTTTTATATATCATGGAAGGAATTCGAACTCTGAAAGAATACAGTTCCGACATGTATGAGCGTGACTCAGTTATTACTTTCGTTAAAATGTGATGAGAGTAATACGTAATCCATTACCCCAATTCCGATACTGATACTCGATGAACTGGATTGAAAAAGAAATAGGATGAAAAACGAAAAATCAATCGTTGGATTGCTGCTTGTTTTAATCTTTGAACAATTAAGAAATAAAGAATAGTGGTTATTAATTTTAAGGCAAATAGTTCCTCCAGATCTAAGCGGCTTGCGGTTGCGTTGCTTTCTAAACATGCTTATCATAGAAAAATTTAATTGTTTTCTTTAATGACTAATTTTTCACTTGATTCATTTTTGTAACTTCTTCATTGAGTATAGTGTCAAATTAACACTTTATAAGCCATGTTGAAAATTATATATAAAAACAAATTGCAATTAAATCACTGAGTTATAATGTGAACTAGAGCGACAATTTCAAATCGGGTTTCGTTTACTATTTTGAAGTGAAGAGATCGTTTAAGGACCAATGCTTCCTATGTATGAGAAGAAACCAACCCCTATATTCAAAAAATATTTCTATGGGCAATATCCAGTGCTGTGCAACGCAGATAGGTACGTTTACAATTTATATTTCTTGCACATTTATTCAGGTATCGGTTGTGAAAAACTACCGCAGGGAGCATAAGAATTTTCCACTTAAGCCTCTTTCAATGCTCTCGTAGATTTTACAATGACAAATTTTATGAACTGCAAAGTGCTCACGTGAATGCATGACGCAAAGAGTACCAAAAGACCTGAACTGTAACAATCGAGAAACTGGCTGTTTAAGTATGACAAAGCGTCTGGCTACATTTCGAACATTATCGTTTGTTTTATGCCTACAATGGGCATGGCAACAGTTCTTCACCATCTTACTCGTTTGACCTGTTCTTCTGCAACTTTTTTCAACAACAGCAAAGAATAGCCTACAGAGGAATTCCTCTCAGGCTTGAAAAATATTACAGGAAAGAAAAACCACTGAAAATACTTAATATTATCAATTCAGAAAATAATACTAATAAAGTTTTTCCACCGTCCCATGGAGAATAGTTGGAACAAGTGAAATTCGTTTAGTGGGTAGCATTTAGTACGAAATTGATATTTTAAAGATACATTAAATTCAAAAACAAAAAACTAAGAATAACTTTTATTTTAATCGTTTACTTTTTAAGTTCTCCCTCGTATTACATTCAAATTGTACAAATTACTCCAGTACCAGTTTTATCTATTTTTAAAATCATATGTCTAATTAATATCAATCATATTCAATGCAAACTGCAGTGATCGCATTATTTGGGCCAGCTGAGCGTGCGTTGGTTCTCCCTCGTATTAAATTCAAATTGTACAAATTACTCCCCCCCCCCCAGTACTAGTTTTATCTATTTCTTAAAACATATGTCTAATTAATACCGATCATATTCAGTGCAAACTGGAGTGGTCGCATTATTTGGGCTAGCTGAGCGTTTGTTGGTTCTCCCTCGTATTACATTCAAATTATACAAATTACTCCCCTCAGTACCAGTTTTATCTATTTCTTAAAACATATGTCTAATTAATACCGATCATCTTTAGAGCAAACTGGAGTAATCGCATTATTTAGGCTAGCTGAGCGTTTGTTGGTCTCTTGTAGTGGAAAGCAGACTGAGGTAAAGTGATGTTGTGTTTTACTCTTTTTCCAAGAAATATGTTTGATTCAGAACTGGACTAAGTTATTCAGTTTCTGTGATTAGAAAATTTAAACCTCGGATTATTGAAATGAAAAGATAGTTTTTTCTCTGAAGTTTAATTTTGAAGTTATTTCACTACTGCCCTGGATTCGATTAAATTGCATTTTCGGTTAAAAAACAGGCAAAACATGCTACTAGAAAGATGTCATATTACTAAGATTTTCATCAAATGTGGCCATTTGAAAAAATAAAGAAAATGTGTAATTTATTTAACACGCGGAAGTACAAAAAGTAAACAAAACCACGTGAGAAGGCTAAAGCAGTGATGCATGTAACTAACTGCCTATTAGTAGCAAGTAGACGAATATTTTTTTGATATCAAAAAGATATATTTTTTCCCTTTGAAGCAGACATGTAAATCATGTGCAAAGAAGTTTTAGGCTTACGCTAACCTTGTTTTCTTTCAATTTCCGCATCTTTTTAATTTGGCTGCTAATTCATTTTGAATGAGATAAATATTGCTAGATCTTGATTAAAAAAATACTTTACAAATACAGTAGTAAATATGCAAAGCATTGTATTTCGTAGGGAAAAATTTAATGCATCAATATTTATCAGACAAACCCGTTCCGCTAAAAATAGCTGTTTCTTAGAATTTTGCTCGTAGTAATATAGTTCGCTCACTTTACAAATAAATGAATAAAGAAAATAAAGCAAAATAAAATAAAATAAATAAATAAATAAAATTGAAAATAAATAAGATACATACATAAATAATAAAAAATAAGAAGTTCCTTTAAATTTTGTAATTTTTTTCTAGTTCAAAATCATATAAATTTCTGATTTTTGCGCATTGGATGCAAAATCTAGTTGAAGAACGTATATTAGTAGCAGTGATTTTCTATTTGTTTGTGTGTGTGTACGAAACTAATATTAATGCTATTCTCTTCGAAATGTACAACAGCTTTCCTCCCTATATATATATACATATATATATATATATGCAGTAAAACCTGTAAAGTTGACCACTTTTGTCAGGAACAGAATTAGCCCTTCCCTTCTCACCCTCTATAAGTTGACCACCTGTGTAAGTTGACCACTAAAGTGCTGCACCGCAAGTCGTAAACTTACACAGGTTTCACTGTATATGTATATCGGCATATAAATAAATAATATCTATCTTTGTATTCTGATATACGAGTATTTATATCAGTATAATGTTATGATGTCTGATATAGGAGAGATCACTGTACTGAGCTCTCTTGAAATATATTGATCCATATTTCACTATTTCTTATTTCTGTTCATATTGACGTATAATTAAATCTACTTTTTTTTTTATCTTTCTAGATTAATTTCCTCGTTTACACTTATATTTATCTCAATTTGTCTCAAAACAACCGAATTTTCGACTCGAGGTCATACCATGTTCTGATTTCATCTTCTATCGTCAATAAATTGAATAAAGTCATAAAGCATCAACTAATCTCCGTCATAAACGTCAAATAGCTTTGATCAGCTGCATTTTTCAAGTCACGAAGGCTGCAGAACGAATTAGGAAACTCAGTAATCAAGAACATTAATTTTCTTCATCACATCTGCTAGAACGAGACGGGAATGCCAGTAAAAGTTGATGATGGAACAAATGTGGATAATCTCTTTCCGTGGGCAAGAAGCTTTCCTTCATGATGCATGGAAAGTGGAAAGCTTCCGGACCTGGCCATTAGTGTAGCTTAATTAGCTCGCCTTATAGAACTCATGAGATTAACTCGCTAACTCAATTTGCCCGTGCTAACATAATCACATTAATGCATATTCTCTTCCATTCAACTCACATTGTAAATTATAATAAAACGTTGGCAATTACTTCTCGGGATATTTTTTATTGGTCCTTTAAAAGTTATTGTTTTTTTTTTCCATTGGCTCTTATTGGTGTGCTTGAACGCATTTTATTTGTGTCTTCTTGCATAAAATCTGGATTATGTCTGCAATACATCATGCGTAAAAATGCTGTTCTTTAGGCAGTAAAATTGTTTAAATTCAGTTAATGTTTGAAAATATTTCGAGGTTATTCAACAACTGTTTCTTTGGGAGTATGTATGCACAAGTACGTACAAAAAGTTAAAAAAAAAATAAATGAATACATTGTAAAAGGAAAATTGAATAAAAAATGTTCACTCTTAAACAACAGATGTTGATAACGAAAATGCAAAAACTCGTCTTCAATAGCCCATAACTTGTTGAAAATAAAATTCTGAATTGTTTTAGCTCCTTTACTTGGATCCAGATTCCAATTATCTTATTTAGTTCAACAACCTAGAGGAAAATAATTTTCAAAATTTATGAAAGCGCAGTGAATTTTAGAATGGGAAAATATGTCCTCAAGAAGTGTTTTAACTATTTTTTTGCGCAATTATTTTCATTTCGGTTTGTTCACTTTAAAAAGCATTTCAAATATTTTTACCCTTACTAACTTTTATTTTGAAATTTTAGGTAATGTCTTCTGCCGCCCTCAAATCGAAGTACAAGTTTTCGTTTTGATGATAACATAACAATACTTAATTAAAAAGAAAATGCTTGTCTTCTTCCTTTTTTAGGAATTGCGACAAAAGTGGGTTCATGGGTTCTGCGGATTCTTTGTTCCTCTACCTCAGGGTTTCTAAACGTTTTGGTGTGGGGAGCCCATAATATTTACCAAAACATTGTGGGACCCCATAAGCATTGCGCAAGTCTGACACATGCTTGAGGGAAACTCAGTTTCTTTCAATTGTATTTGTGATATACTATTGTATTTTTAGGAAATTAACTTTAATTTTTAAATTTTTCGACATATTACAAATTTTCTGAAAGTAACAAACATAAAAAAAAAATACATTAATAAAAATAAGTTTATTTATTTTGGTAAATTCACACGTTAACTATAGTCTGTCCATTAAGTGTAGCTACTTTCTTCTTACACAGCGCATATGCGAGGGTTAAGATTCCATGAAAAAAGTGTGATTGTTTATTTTTAATTATACTATCAAATCTTGGCAAAATAGTCGGCATCGCAGAACCTATGCACTTATTCAATTATCTTTAGATATGACCGACACTTTGATTTTATGATGGTTAAAGACGAAAATGTCCTCTCTCACAAATATGTCGTAGAAAAAGGTAGAAGAAAGTTTATTGCAGTTTCCGAAATCGTTGGGAAATCTTTTGCGATTCCTAGCCAAAAATATACTTCGGATTTCCCATTACAATAAATTGACAACTATCGGCATTTTTCCTTTTTGTCTATATTGTTTTATCTTTCTGTACTCGTATTTTCAGATACATTACTTAAAAATATTTCGTAATTGTAAAATTATTATAATAAGTTAAATAAATATCAAACTTGCTAAAACATTTGGCGACACCTGCTGAAGGTTTCGCAACCCCAATTGGGGTCGCGACCCACAGTTTAAGAAACTCTGCTCTACCTCATTTCACATAAAAATTAATGTGATATTATCCAACAGTTTTTTCAGGTACCAATAGACAACTGCGTGACGATACATAAATCAGATTTCAAGTTAAACATTTATGTTGATTATATTTAAAATTTTGAGCAATGTTCTTAATGCAATATTTATTTTTATTCCTTAAATTAGCTTCATATTAGAAGTAAGTGGCCTAGAAATTAAAATCTAAAATTTTAGTGTTGGGCTTAAGAGATTCGGGAGTAGCTCTGTCTCATTAAACAGGAAAATCAACCGCAATCCGCAAACTGTCAACCAAGCAAGAAATAACCAATCAGTTTGCAGCGAATGGCGTATTAGACGTTTTGTTGGTTGAGTTTTGCTGGCTAAAATTTGAAGATTTCAACTGTTCTTGCCGAAAAGATGCATGCTACGGTTTATTGTTAAAAAAATAAATAAGCAGTTGCCGTTATTCAACAAAAAGATAAATTGTTCTTTATTAATTTTTGACTTTTGTTTCTGCAAACGGCAACCATCATGATCTTATCTCTCATTAAAGGCTATTACACCGATAGATCTATATCGCAATGCATAATCTTACATTTTAAGGACTGAAATCATAAGGAAAAATGTAATTATGTAGTTTTAGATGCAAAAATTATGGTTTTATTTTATGCTAAATCTATACAATATTTTCTGATATTTAAATTTTTATATTTTTTTACTCTTAATAGTTATAAATTAAACTTTTATTCCATAACATGTTAAATTCATAATTTATAACATTAAATGATGAAATATTTGATTTTATGTTATATTAATTAATTATTTTAAACTTTTACCATTTATTTACTTACCAAACCAAATATAAAAAATTTGTTTTGCATTGTTTTTAAATAAATCATTCGTGAAAAGAATTCCCGACTAGTGATTATTAAAGTATTTTATTACATTAATTTCATTTATGTTTTCACAGCTTTCATTCGTGCTTCGTAAATTACAAAGAAATGATACAATTATATAGTTATATTTTGTTACTTTTGTCTTTGTTTTGTTACTTTTTTTCTGTCTCGTTTTCATTGTAAATAAATTCATCGAACATGAGATGCTGTGACCTGCTTTTGTGCGTCAAAACAATGCTTCCTGCTCGATTGAATTTTTTTCTGGTTTGCACCGGCGTTCATTCATAACGATACTGAAAGATTTCCTTCTCAAATCTCTATTTTTGTTTCTGACCTTGGATTAACTCTGCCGTGCTGTATTTGAATTCTTTTAACCCAGAAGAGTTGATTTTAACAAAGAAAAATTCATTTCGTAAAATAGCAGCATTGTTGTATAAGTGATATTTTAACCTGACATTATTTTACCACAATATTCAAATAAAACGAATAACTTTTGAGGGAATGGTCCAATTTTTTTTTGTTTTTGGATTCGAAAGATCTCGGCTAAGAAAAACTTCTTTCCGTATTTTATTTTTTGATTTGAACAACTTTTAACTGAGTTTTGAACAGTTCAAAAAAATTTAACATTATCGCCTATGGTGTAATATGAAGCAAATTATATAAACCCTTTACTTAAGATCCAAGTTCCTTCAGACAAGCTTGTTGGATGAATCTCTCGGCGTGGAATATTTTTTGTTTTGAACATTTTTTGTTCAGTTTTGAATAGTTCAAAACAATTTGACTCTTAGAGCTCACGGGGAAATTTTAATCATATATAAACCCTGTTCTGACAGACGGATTTGCATGAAGCAAACTTTATCAGAGAGAGCTTAAGACGTAGTCCATGTGCAGACATAAAGTTAATTTAGAACTTAACGAGCCTATTTTCCCACGAAACATTTTGATCTGGATTTTAAGGATAGTTCCGAATGAAAGAATGAATAAGTGAATGAGTGAAAGAATGAATGAGTAAATGAATGAATAAATGAATGAGTGAATATGCATTAAATGTTCAAGGTATATTTGAAGTAATTAAGAACTAAAGACGAATGAGAAAGAGGGAGATATATCTATTTTATCAATTTGATATTGGTTTATACATGAAAGTGGGCTCGTATAGTTCTAGACGTAACTTCTTGTTATTAAAATTTTTTATTACAAATTCTCAATAGCTATATGCATTAAATATGGCAACTCTGAATATTTAAATATTTTACTTATACTTCGCTCACAATGTCCTTCAATGGTTCTTACGCCTACCCATTCAACTCAAAAATTACAATTTCGCTACTATAGTACACCATTTGACTTGTCACGACTTGATATTTCTTAAAAAGTTTAGGGTTTCATAAAGGTCGTTTTCTTTTTATTGCATAAAAATATATATTATGTGGTTTTCAATGAACGTTTTTTTTTTCTATTTTCGGCAATAGTAAAATTTGTAAAGAACTTCAAGAAATATTTACGCTTATTCTACGAACGTATTTGGTATTCTCTGGCTCTTTAATCTATAAAAAAATCACGACGATTAGTGTCATTACGCAAACAGTGGGATAAAACATTACAAGTGTCTCATAAACTAGAAAGTACTGAAAATAGCTTAGTTCTTTTACTTTATTCGTTTTTGTCTACCCCACTATTTTTAGCACAGAGCATTTTAATTTCCCACATTTGAACTTTGAATATCTTGTAGAATATCCGTTTGATTACATTCAATTTTAAGCTGTTTCATCAATAAAAATAATTTTATTTTGTGTTTTCTCACATTTTCAAACACAATATGAAAAGTTTCTTCTTTCTCATTGTACATTTTCTGCGGAATTTCTTCACTTTATAATTTGAATTTTCTGTATTCTTCCAACGCATTCCCAAATAATTTACGTTCAAATTTCATTTTACGCTGCATTTATTTCTAGTTAAAAAATTTCATGCGTTCAATAACATCAAATTTTAACCTTAGTCATTTGTTACTTTGTTATAGGTTATATTCGTTTCCTAGAATTTTTCTTCCAACACATTCAGTCTTAGACGTTTACATCAACGGCATCAATTTCTGTTTTGAATTTTCTCATTTATTTCACTCCATATTTTTTCCGTTTGATTTTTCTGCCATTATATTAACTTGCGTGCTTTTTTCAGATTTTTTTTCAATGCAAAGACTTTTCGTCTATCACATCAATTTCTCCTTTGCGTTTTCTTTCCTCTTTTTTTTATCAGCATTTACATTTTTCTCATTTCTTCCAGCTTATTCAGTTTTTCATTTCCTCCGCACTACCTGTCTCCACACCAGAATGCAGAAGTAATTGTTGAAGTATTTTATTCAGAAAAAATTTTCTTTTTTTTTTCTTAGCAGTAAGCACTTTAGATTTTAAGTATCCATACCCAAAATCCATATTTCAGCAGTACGTTTTCCCAAGTTTTCGTTAAGAGTATTCAAATAAGATTATTTTCAATCAATGTTTTCTTTACCTTAAAAATGTCATTTAAAAATGTATCCGAAGGTCTGATCATTCTTAAGAAAAATATTTAAAACCCAATTTCAACCTAACTATATAAAATAAATATCAGTATTATTATAAAGATTTTTTAAAAATACACAAATTTATTCAAAGTGGCAGTAAATATTACATCCATTTATATTATCTCATTAATAAAGATCGTATTATCGAGTGAAATTGAAGCAACTGCGGTACGTTAAGACTTCACATATTAGTGTTTATGCACATCCTTTGTTGCAGGGTGTGTATTTTATATATATATATATAATATTAAAAAATATAAACTAATTTTTAAAAAATGCTCTTTTAGATCTATAAGAGTACTTTTTTTTGTAGTATTATTTGGTTTGGGATTTTGTTTAGGACTAAGGTTTATGTTTTTTAAGAATGGTGAAATATTCACTTGGTGCGACTTTACATTTTGTCCGTAGGATAGTTTGGAGGCGGTAGTCATATCTAATTTATAATCCTCTGTCTAATTCGTGCTCATTTATAATGTTAGAACATAGTATTATATTAATTTTTAACTACAAATGAGAGTAATTTTTCCATACTTCTCACACTTTAAGCAACTGAATCAGAAAGCCGTAAGGTAAAAAAAAAGCTTTATTAAAAGAAAAGAAAATAATTTGAAAAAATAAAGTCTTTTCTTAAATAAGCAAAACTTGATTGGAAAAATACTGGAAAACTTACCGTAAAAAACTGTGCATCGTATCCTTATAAACAGCGCAGAAAGCAAGTATAAGGCCATGATGAACTAAACTGAAGCTACAGAAAATATTCACTCCAAAAAATAAAATTATACAACTCAATAAAAATTCTTCTTGTCACATCACTCTGTAATGCAATAATCACCACGTATATTTAGTAGTTCTAAGAGCATCAGCATAAGTATCAACCACCGAGGCATCACTTTACTATCAATAAAGAGTAGAGACTAAAGCGACAAGTTGCTAGCGATTAGAAATGTGGAATGCAACTGAAGTTGGTAGGAAATAAAGTTTGCCACTTGAAAGTAAAACGCTTGAAAAAACAGGAATGAGAAAATTCCCTACGTCTTTGACCGGAAAAATCCCCAAATTGTTTGTTTGGTCGAAGCATTCGCTGGGCACATCTGTGATGTCCTTGTAAAGTTTTTATGTTTTTGTATTGGAGATAATGGCACAAAACGGGACTTTTGCTTACTCCGTTCCACTTCAAGAGAGTGGAGATTTTCGGTGATTTAAACACGCTGCCAGTTCGTTTGGTTTTTCTTTTTCTCTCAGCAAATTTCCGAAGTTTATATCTAAATTAAGAATTTTTCGGCAACTAAGCTATTTTTAATCGAGCTGATTTCACGCTATGATATTTTATATAACCCGTAGCTTTTGTTATATTTTTACATATGGCTTATATTTTACGCTCTAACAAACTCATAAAGGTTTTGAAATAGCTTATCTTCCTCTAGTAAAACTTCTTGAGTGTTGCATATTTTATTGTGGATTTTAAGTCATTATTTAGTGAATGCTATATTTAAGTAATTAAACAAGATAATGGCTTTTATAATTTAATAAATTTAAAGAGTTGAGCACTATTTTGATATCATAATTCTCCAATTTCTTTCTACTTTCATTTGCTTTGTCGATGCTCATGCAAATTTACTAATTCCTTAAAACTCATTTGTCATACTACTACAGTCAACCACTTTCCAATTAGTCATTTAATGATATGAGTCAATTATAAAATTATAAAATTACATCAGTAGACCTAATGTAGATATTAAGGGTCTGTAGAAATCTTTTTACTATATTCCATAAGAATTCAAAGGTTTAAATTGGAAATACTAAAAAAACTAGAGTTTCGTACTTCATGACTTTTGCTTGAACTCCGACGATATGTTTTATATGATACTGTCAGGGGTTTTTGATTCAGGGCTTGGTATTTCTTTTCTACATCAAAATCAAATATGTTTTACTGGAAATTTGAATTTTTTTATCGTTCGTACACATATGTATTTAATTGTTCACTCAAATTTACGAAACTTCAACTGCGGATTTCTCTCGTTATTATTTACAAAAGCTATTTCGATAGCGAGTATGAAGTGCCAGAAGAAAGTTTTATAGTTGTCTCCTTCTTGTTTTAAATACTTTTGCATTTTTAGCTAATTACTGTCATTTTGATTAAAACCACGGGGTGATTATTTTAAACTCTTTTCAAATTTCGTTAATATTGTACTAAAACTGCTGACTTCTGCGTTATTTTTTTTCACAAAACCTGTTTATTCATGAGAAGAAGTGAAAAGTATAAAACCGAGAACATTATTTTGTAACCGAGTGTTTCAGGTTCCTAATATTATTTTGAACAATTTTTAACAGTTTTTATTTAGTTCAGCTAGGATCAGTCTTATTTTATTTAATTGAGCATGTTGATATTACATTGTGCCCCAGCTATTATTTTACAGGATGCATTTTTTAACGAGACGACTTTTAAGAGTGTATAAAAACTAAATAATGTACAAAAAAAAAATCTTGTAAGCTTTTTTTTGCACTGAGGACTATTTTGAACATTGTTCAGGCAATATTTCTTTCAGAGGCACTTTTTTATTTCTACTCTGTTGTATTTAATGAAACGTGTTGCTCTTATATTTCAACTGCAGATTTCTAACATGTCATTGTTAAAAAATATTTTTTGCAATGATAGTTTCAAAAGTCTAAGTAATTAAATCTTACAACTGATAATTTCCATATACTGAATAGCACTTTGAAAAGTTTTATTTATTTATTTTTTTTGAATTTCAACTGCGGATTCCTCAGTTATTATTTTATTAAAGTTATTTTTAATTAGCCTACATTCACGAATTAATAAAATTAAATAAACATTTTCTTTTAAGTGTGTCTTCCTTGTGTATAGTAGCTTCTATTTTAAATATATTTCCTGCATGTTTGATGTAGCTTGTTTATATCTTTCTTATTCACTAACATTAACTTCCAAAAGCGGTTCCACTTATTAATTTTTCTTTTATTTTTGAATCTGAATAGGCCTGAGTGCTTATGAAATGTTGAGATCTATGATTATGTTAATTAATATTTTATGTTATTAGACTTCTATGTTATTCATTTGAGTAGATTAATAGTTTTAGATTTTATATTACAACCATTTCCTTATATATCTGGTCTAATTTTTCCCTTTGTATCTACACTTTTCAGAACATTATTCGGGTAAGGCAATTATTTATTTTTCTACTTGAAGAGCATGGCGGGCTTGAAGAAAGATAATTAATGAGTTTTTATTTTGGATGTGATATTTGCTAGTTAAGTCTTGGAACTATTTTATAAAGCATTTATAAAAGTATGTATGGAATAGCAAAATTTAATCACATTGCATTAGTTAAATTGTTTTCTAAAATCAGGGGGAAATACTGAGAATGTAAAATACTGATTAATAATTTAAAAATATGCAAAACGCAAAAAAAAAAAAAAAAAAAAAAAACAAAAAAAATACTAAAGACAAATAAGAAAAAATAGCAGATTCAAAACCTTTATGAGTTTGTCAGGGCATAAATCATTATCCATGTGTAAAAGGATAGCAAAAACTACGGGTTACATAAAATATCATAGCTGAAATGAAATTTTTAACGGAAATTCAAAAGCAAATTGTATGCTATCAAAATATGAAATATAGGGTTAAGCCTATATAGCATATTAGCAAGGTTTAATTTTTTTTCAATTATAACTAAATGGTGAGAAGTCAAAACATACTTAAGAAGAAGCAAAGAAGGAAGAAAAAACATCTGAAAAATAAATGTTCTCAACTTTTTCAGGCTAAGAAATATTTTTCCTAATCTTATGCTTTTTGAAACATTTTTTTGTATTGTTTTTAACTTAGAAATTCTACAATAGAAAAAAAATCAACCCCTATCAGAAACATTTCGTTACTTAATTTTTCGCCGTTTGTGTTCTTTTGTAGTTTTCTTCTTACTTTTTAATGGGTTGTTGTTGGCAGTGGTTTTCTAATACCCGCATCATTTTCAGAAACATTTTTAATTGTTTCCTTATAAAACACTTAACTTTTATGTAATAATTACCTTCGAGTTAAAATTGAGTACTTTTAATGCTTACACCAGAATGATTTATTTTAAAATTTATATATTAGCATTCTCATTCTGTTTTGTAGTTTATAACTATAAATATCCCTACTCTAATTTTATTACTATGATTTGTTTCTTAATTTGCCTTTTTCAATTCATGGGGATTCTTTGCATTAAAAAACAATGCATTTACTTTAATTTAATTTTAGTTATTTTAATTTAATAACATAGAAAACATATATTTTTTTTTTTAATCGGTGAAATTTTTTTCGATTTTTAGTAATATTTTCTGTTAATTGCCTTTTTATTTATTTATTTAATTTGTAAGTACTAAAGAATTTGCTATTTAAAGCTTCGTAACTTCCACACAATTCATTTACAATGAATTAATAATTCAGACATAAATATTTATCTATTTTGATATAAGTGTACAAGCTTGCGTATGTTTGACAGTACATGTATATGCTGTAAAAAATTCTTCAATTGATTTTTAATATAGACTTTAAAAAAAAAAAAAAAAAATATCCGTATTTGCAATAAAATTACATACATTACAGGAAAATTGAGATTATGTATTTCGTTTTGATAGAATCGGATAAAATGTAACTGTAACATAGGTTTTAATATTCCTGCTTTGGTTTTGATGGTAGGGCCGGGGGGAGAGGAAAGAAATGGTAGCTTCTTTTTGAGAAAGAATCAAATATAAAAGGATTATGCAGGGAAAACATATTATAACTTAATTATGCGTGAAGACAGAAATGTGTAATGTAAAATAATAATGAAATAAAATAAAATAAACATTTCAAGAAAACGTTATTAAACTAATAAATGTAGACTAATTATCAGTAGATAAGCTTCTCGAAAAAATTTTAGGCTGAAGGTTTTTTGGAGCAAGATTGTAAGGAAAACAAAATTCGAGCAAAATTTCCAACCTCACACTTCAATTTCCCGCGAAAAAAACACACCGAAGTATTTGTAACATCATTGCATATTTTAAGAATCATTATAGCATAAGTAATGAACAAAAGAGAGACTTAAGCAACTAAAAACACGAATGTTACCTTATACTCTTGCAATATATATATATTGCTGATGGCTCTACGTAGATCTGGACGGTTAAGGCAAGCCATTAGAAGAATAAGACGAAAAACCACGAGGTTAATATTTTAAGATTTATTTAGTACACATAGTGCTCAACACTTAGCCACACGGTTCGGAACCAAAAATTATGTAGTACTTGTCGCAGCGTTGCTGTACTTCGCCGTTGTTAGCAGTGAGATTTGATGTCTAGCTTTTGTAGGTATCCTGTTAAAACTTTTCCTGACTTTCTCTTATTCATTTCCCAAATGCAGCCCGGTCTTCCTCAGTCCTCTAGGAAGGCAGTGCTCCCCTAAGCGATATGCACCAAGAATTTGCTTATTATGCAAAATAGGTTGGAAAGATTTTATTTACATAGTACAATAATCACCCAGGTTTGACAAACCTGCATTCAAAAAACACAGTTAATTAAAATCAATATACAATTTCTATACGAGAGTGAAATGTTTATATTAAAATCATAATACTTCGCAGATAAAGAGCAAACAAACCAAGTTGTCTAATAGCATCAATAACGGCTGAAAAGGGAAAACAATCTCTTTAATAATATATTGTTGCATTTCTGTGTGGAAGGGTGGAAAGAAGCAATCAAAAGAACTGCGATTTTTCTTCAGTGTTTAAATAGTTCATCGCTAGGTGTATTAAAGTCCATGCGAGTGGGGGGGGGGGGGGGTGGAAGTTGAAAGGTCGGTGTGGTAGATTGGCAACGTGATGTGAATTTCAAGTCCTGTATCTTGCTGTTAACTCAATAACCAGAACACTTCCGCAACACAAACTGGGTGCAGTCTTTATGAAAATCGGTGGCTAGGATACTAAGGCGTACCGGACATAAGAATGATAGAGATCGCACATAACCATTTAAAATTTAAGTCAGTGTAATGTTTTTCATAAAAAAATATCTTTTTTAAAAAATTCATTAAGCGTACAAACAAATACATTTCTTACACATGAAAGGTGTTTTTTTAAGCTATTAAAATGATTTTAAAAAGTGGTTATTTAACCATCAGAGAGAACAAACAATATTTACTTCGGGACCTGGAATGACTTTTTGATCTGAGTACACGTGGCCTTTATTCACTGTTGAGGATTGTTTGTCGCGACACTTTGAGCACCTTCTACTTTTTTTTTTCTACTTCCATGTCAATAAATGAGTTCGTGCAATTTAGGATTTGTTAGTTTTCACACCTTTTCGCTGTTTACTGTCATTTAGACATCTTATATTACATTCTTCTGCTATGGGAAGTGGTGTGCTGCTCTAATAAGTAATATTTGTCTTTTTGGTTTCAATCCCCTCACTCTCAGAAACGCCTGCTCAAATCTCGTGAAACTTTCGTCGTATTTGACGAAATAGCTTCGTGAAAAACGCTCCGAGTAAACCTTTCGCCAAATTGACGAAATCTGTGTAGTAACCTTTTAAGTCAAGTGATCACGCGAGGAAAGAATCGTTGTAAATGACGAAATTTGTCTTGACGATTGAAGAATACTCTTATTTTGTCGTGATTTTTTTAAACACATTGTATAAGACACTTTTAAATTTTACAATTAGCAATTGCACAAACTTTTCCATTTAACCCTTTATTTATCGAGTTTTTGGACGATTTAAAAAATTGTGTTCGCTTTTTAAATAATTAATTTAAACGTCTCTTTCTAAAAACCAATCACCCATCCAGCAATTGCAAAACGCAATGCCTAACACTTTACTTCAAAGTCTGTTGAATATAAAAGCTTTAAATGATGCAGTATAGCGGGAAAACTGACAGAACTAAGTGCCGCCAAAGTAAATAAAGATTTAAATGAACAATTATAATAACGTTACAATGCTAATAAAACTTTGAACAAAGAATCAACTTTTCTATTGCTATGAAGTTATTTTTGTAAAGAAAGCATCTGGAATCCCTATTTTTTTCTTTCCCCAATCATAAAGAATCAACATAAATTCCTACTTTCAAATAATCTCTTCAATAAGGAGCATATTTTTTCCAAGGCCGATTGTAAAGACCTTGCCTGCTACCAATTGCCTTCAGAACTTTTCCTTAGTGACTAAACGAATGCAATCTAATTCTGGGGAAAAACTGAGATCAATACTTGAAATCCGATTAAGAGCTTAAGATTTTTTTTTCTTCTTGAAAATCCAATTAATTATTAACGATCTGATTGTGGGTTCACTAATTTTAAAACTGAAGAAGACGGGACTCTTTATTTAACAATTTAGATTCGTAAATTGAAAACTTGTGAATAATTCGGAAGAACAGTAGCATTGATTTCTTGTTTAAGGGCACACCCAAAAGAGCTCTTAAACTATATTCAAGTAAAGAAACGAGTTTTATTTCAGACGCTATACTGAAAGGTAAAGAAGTTTAGTTTTTTGAATCTGATTTTTTTTTTTTGAAACGTTAAGAGTAGTATTAAAAAAAATGAGGAACCTGAGGCAAGAGTAACATTCGCCAATATTTTTTTGATCGATGTTAATGGGAAAGGGTTGTAGTGTTTAATTTCAGAAAATGGAAAGTTTTCGGTTAATGGGATTAACTTCAATGTGCGTACGGGTAGCACTATTCTCAGGTATGCAACTAACCAGCGTCTAGGATATGGAGAGAAAATCGTAGGACGTATTACCCATTTAGCAATGTCCCCACGCTATTTGAAAGCTGAAAAATCGCATTTGCTGCTTCTTGCTTCATACCACCAGTGAAAAACTGTTATTGTATCTTCTAAGTTTTGAGACTATTTAAAAATTAAATATTTGATCATACTGTTTATTCATTAAATTAAATCTTTTTTTACATTTTACGTATTACACTTTTCAAATTGAGCGCACTAATACGTAAGGAAAGCTCTGACATAATTTTAATGCTATATTTTGGCTTTGTCGTAGTAATAATTTATTTAAACCCAAACTTTAAAACTATTAAAAAAACAGGACGGAGCTAATTAAAATATCTTTTAATGCAAAAACCAATTAAAATTTAAACTAATGCAAAAACTAAATAAAAATTTTAAACTGTTAAAAACACATTAATAGATATTGTCTGTGTAATACATCACGTGCGATTTTTTACCTTCTTATATTGACTGTCAGTTCCCTTAGCGCAAGAACACAATGACCATTATATTTCTAATTCTATATCACGTATATTTAAAATGTAGAAAAGTGCAAATACGTTTAAGAGAGGATTTTATTTTATACTTTGACGCAATATCGCAACGTCAAACGGGAGTAAAAATGTTTAAAGCTCTGCCTACGATTGTCGATAATTTGAATTTTAACGATTTGTTTTTATTTAATTTATAACTCAATTTTCTTTAACATGTTAACGCCAGTAACCAATTAATATTAATAATAATAATAATAATAATATTTGACATGGATTATAGTTTGACAGATAATTAATATAAAAGAAATGGCTGTAAGCAATTTACTAATTATATTTTTTATTTTCAAACTTTCTATACTTTTGGGCCGTAGGCTCTATTGGAGATGTCTTATGTTTGTAAATATTTTTTGTTCGACCGTTTGTCGGCCCACTACACTGTACTCCTAAGCAAAAAAAAAAAATCTTCATTTTTTTTTTCTTTTCAAATAATTTTTTTCATCTAATAAACATTTACTGGACTTATAATACAGTTGTGAATGTATTAGATTCAGCTAAATAAGAGCTAATAATAGAAATAACAATCGCTTAGGATAAAAAAAAGGGGAAAAATTAACGGGGGTATGATAAAATAGAAAAAAGTTCATAGACAAAATATAGTCATAGACATAGACTTGGTTCATAAGGTCCAGTTGAAAAGAGTGCAACAATTGGTTTGCTGCTTTTCGTTCGATATAATTTATTAGTCTCAATTATATTTCTGTGTTACGCCAACAGGATCGATGACATGCATTAACTTGATAGTCCCATGTGGCGCTTAACGTCTTCTGTTAAATATAACACATAAAAAGAAAAACATTGTATGAGTGCTGTAATCCGAAGGTGGTGAACATTAGCTAATGAATGCACTCAACCCAATAACCATTCAGATTGCATATTTTATTTGCCTCAATACCTTGTTCTTTAGTAACCAAGTTATTGTCAGCAGTTGCAATCTGAAATGGACAGGATTTTTACAAATAATAATTTTTATACCAATACACATGTTAGTTATTATGACTCTGTTTCTTTCATAGTTCAGTTTTAGAATGTATATTATAGAGTACTTATGTGCACTGGAACAAAACTGTATATTATGTTTATATTGTAATATATAAGTTATGTTACAGTGCAACATTGACATCTAGCTATATTACTGTATAGAAACATAAAACTATCGGTGTTTCCGCAGAAAAAACTTTAAATTAGTTTTGCCAATGAAAATGTCATTTGTTTTTGCCGTTACATACGTGTTTTTCACACTGAAACTAAGATGAAGTTCCATAGCCGTAATATGTCCAAGTTTTAATTGAAAGCGTAACTACATCCTTTGTTTTTAAAAATATATATCAAGAATATTTCTACGTAGGGATTTTTCTCTCAATAGGGATTACGTTTCCCAACTTTCAACAACTTTTGCTCCGAAAGTAGAACGCGCAAGGTAAGCAAGTTTCTTTTATCCTGCACCAGGTAAAAAAATAAACAAACAGCGGTTCTTTCTTCTGCCGATCTGTTTTAAGATTAAGAAGGGTAATTGCGATCTGAAGCGCCGAAAATAAAGCCTAATACTTCATTAGGTTTCTTGTAAACTTCATGAATTTGTATTTATGCTGACTCTTTCTTGCATTAAATTTACAGATTCATTCATATTAAAATGTTCGTGAGAAAGTACATTTCTTAAAAACATGTTTTAATTTCGTAGTCTGAAAACTAAGAAAAAAACTTCTATGAGTCGGATTTCTGCAATTATAAAAGATAACTATCGTGAAAACTGTGCCTTGGAGACTCCTTCATAAATGCCATCATTAATACTGTAGTGCCTTTTTAAATACTTTCCAATATATCCAATTCGTATTTAAATATATGTAAAAACTCACTCTAGATAATATAATTATATACATATATATATATATACTTAATGCTTACAAAAGTGATGAAAAAGTTTTCTTTGTTTTTATGTTCCATTGTTCTTGATTTGCTGCTCAATCTTTTAATGGCGTTACGAAATCTACTCCAGGCCTCTTCTACGTTATGAACAGCACAATAGCAAATTTATATCATTTGGAAAGATGTGGCGTAGCTATAACGATGAATGCTTTCGATCAAGTTGTAAGTAAAGCTTATCTAACTAATTCAGGAAAATAACCTCAATCTTTTCAAACTACGGTGTCATAGGTTTTTGGGGCATGAAATTTATTTTCGTGTTTTATTAGCTTTTCCACTTTCTCCTCGTTTCATTTAAAAACGAAGACTCAAATACTATGAGTTGCTGGTATAAATGTCGCTAAATGTAACCCCCAAAGATGCGCGAGGGTTGTAGCCTTTTCCTACCCCCTTTTTGGGAGGTGAGGGGGTATTTTTTCCAAGTAATAAGAAGCAAACAACCAAACTCTTATGTAAGTACAAAGATCAAACAACGTGAAAAAGCACAAATTCAGAATAAAAATTAACTCAAATAGCTATTTCGAAGCTACACATGGAGCCTCTTCATCAGTGCATAAAAGAAGAAGAAACGCTCGACACACAAGCAAGAAAGCTGTGAGTGAACAAGGCAATAACCAGAGAGACACCGGTATTTATACCAAATGTGTCGGATTAGCGATCCGATTCTCGTAGGAGTGGTCTCGCGAGTTAAACACATTTATGCTCATATAAATTGTTTAAAACACATTAAGAGAAAAAATTGAATAAGTAAGCTACATACTTTTCAGTAAGTTGATGTAAGATTGAACAAGCTTGATTTTAAACTTGTAACCACAGCAACAAAGTTTAAAAACCGCTTTCTACTCAAAATGGCCACAAAACGTCCATAAATACAGAAAATATTTATGTAACTGATGGTCAGCTTTTACAGATCAGCTGTTAATGCTTTTCTATTAGATTTCTGCGTAGATGTTGCATTCAGACATAAATAGCACTATCGTGAAAACATTAACATAAACATCTTACTAACAATAATGCACGTTTTCTTCGTAGTGTACGACTTCTACTAAAGACTTGAACGGTGAAAAAGAATTAATCTTTAATGAGCTTGCGTATTACCAAGCAGAAATCATATGCGGACAATTACTCGCTTGTTATTTGATCTGTCTCAAATTATTTTTTTTATTAGATGATGCATCCGGCGTTGCACGGGTTTTAAATGCAACATGGAAACCTAAAGAGATTATAAATTAATATAAAACAATACCTAAACCAGCCGTATGCAACCCAATTTCTTCTCGGACATACAAATTACAACTTTTTCACTGAGCCAAAAACAATAAAATTAACGTTATTCAATAATGCTTTGTAAACAAATCGTTCCTTGAAAATGTCGTTGAGTTCCTCGAAGATACAATCCTTTTCAGGCAGTTACTAAATAGATGGCTTAAAAAACCAACTCTAAAATTAATCAGGATTTATTATTGAGTCTGGCATAAGTGTTCTTTGATCCCTTAGTGTCATGAGTTAGTTATTTTCTTTTAATTTTCTGCAACGGCGGGCTTGGACATTTAGAATAATTCATTGTGTGATTATCGCCGCAATTAATGCATCTTGGAGGCTGATGCTTATCTTAATCGCAATTGAAGAATCGATGAGCTCTTTAGTATATGACACAAAGGGGTAGTCTGTTGCATTTGCATGAGGAATGAAAACACATTTCATCATTCCAACATTGATTTAACTTATTTTGCGATGTTTAAAAAGCAATACTTTTAATATCAATTTGTAAGAGGCATTTAGAGGAAGCCATCTAATAACAGCTTTAATAATGTGATTCATAATGTTATTTTCATCAAGTGGATTTGTAATCTGCCTATATGCTTTTAGTAGGGATTTTGCACCTAAGTTGGCGGTTTTGCAAAATTTTTCCACGAATCCATTCAGAAGTAAGTTCAGAGAAAAATTTAAATTTTTTTTCAGATCCTTAGATGTTGTCAATTCATACACAGGGGATTTTGCATTTTTTACGGCTATACAACTTAAAACCATTATCATTATTAAGAGTTATTATCAGTATTATCGTAAAACGTAATCATTGATGGTTCAACGTCAGAGTCATTACTTGAATAACGTTGCAATTCGTTTCGCTGATTTTTACAATCATTAACAAATTAACATTATAGTCATTAAGAACAGTTTCATTTTGTAGAGCATTTGCATTATTTACAACTTCAACTTTATCAGTTGAATTATCAATTGGTTTAGCATTTTAGCAAATTTGTTTAGTGTAGTTGGTTAAAGCATTATCAGTTTGAGTACCGATATTAAAATTTTCTTTAATTTATTCTTCCTTAGATTAAATATTATTACATTTAATTTTTCCTTAAGAGCATTTTCGTTAAGTTTTATTTAATTGAGATCTACATTAAAACCATATACTTAGCATTAATGGAATATGTAATGAATTCTGGTTAACTAAGTCATAAAGTTGACTTTTTTCACCAGGAGTTGATTTAGAGTAAGTAAAATTAAGGCAGGGATTCAATTGAAACGCTGTTCGATCATTTTGCCGTTTTCAATCGAATGCTTCGATCAAAATCATACAATTCCGATTCAACTGAAAAGCGGCGATCATTTTTAACCACGTGACCAACACGATAGCTCTCATTCGATCATTTTCACGATTCGATTGATTTTCTTACAGTAATGGCGGCCATTTTGGCGATCCGAAGTCGCAGAAAGCAAAAAGTTCCATGATATTTGCAAATCCGAAGCAATCCATTAAATTTGAGCAAACGGAAGTTTATGTAACGATATCGCTTATATCGAGAAACATTTATATTTTTATGCGATAAGCTGGAAGGAAAACTGGCACACAAAACGTCAGGCTAAAAAAGAGAAGAAAAAAAGAATAACAATGCGAATTTGTCATTGAAAAAATATACAGTCATTAAATCGTCTGCAGGCGTTTTTTTATTTGCCTATGTTTTAATAGCTTTAATTTTTTTTAATAAAATTATTCTAAATGTGAGATAAAGTCATTTTCTAGCCTGCTGCTATTTGCCATTCGTAAAAACTGACTACTGGGAGGAAATATGAAGTAGAATTGAACGCATTTAATTAGCTAAGAAAGGTATAGATTCTACTCTAGGAAGATACAATTCAGTAAGAATACAAACTATTTATTACCTCAGGAATATTCACTACAGATTACAATCAACAGTATGGAGGAAAATTGCTAGAGTGACAAAGGCACTTGTCGATGTTACGATCTCCCCCTCGCCCCTCATTAGGTCCCGAGGCTATTTTTTGATAATATCTACTAATATATTTGTTTCATTACTCATTCTGTATAAACAATCAGCACAACACAAGGAACAGCATAGCGAAACAACCGGATCAAACCAAAACTATAAACAAAACATCAACAGATAATGTTACAGTTTAAATAGCTTTGCTTTCTCATTCAATTTTTTCATTGGTTCAGCTTAAAGGTCTGGTCATGTGACAATACGCCGAGCGAGGAAATCATTCGATGGCAACCCTACGCGTTTTCGAAGTCCAGGAAACAAGTTGAATGGCAATATTCTATCAGTTTTAAAATGATCGAATTCGAGTTGAAAATTCGATCATTTTGGATTTGATAGAACGCGTTTCAGTTGAATCTAACCCTTAGAATTTTTTTATAACTTGTCGATTTTTTCATAACTGTTTAAACTTTCTTCTTAGGTAGGATTATTTCGTGAATAGGTTTTCAAATATCTAATTGAAATATTCATTTAGTACATGAGACCCCCAACAATAGGGTAGGGACACCATTTACATTCTTATCCGGCCCCCAAGCTGAGGGAATATAGGAAGGAACTGAGGCCACCTCCATAATTTTCAGAGTTAGCTTTATTGCTAGACAATCTGCAAATACCGGGTTGACACGTCGGTTGCCAGAATGAATGCTGGCGCAGGCACTGGACCAACTATTGTACTTTGCTATTAGTACAGATAAGTGACAAAAAACCACCTGGTGGTAATAATTCAATTTCACCAAACTAAAATTAAAAAGAAACAAAATCGAATACCAAAAAAGTGCCTCCAAGGTGCAGATTCTGTGCTGAATTTGGTAGCTTTAGGGTCAATGGTCTTTTCTGCAGACCGCCAACAGACACACATACAGACACATTAACGTTGTACTTATATTATTAGTAGAGACATATCATTTCTAATATCCAAATGGTATAATACTCGTTGAGTCATATTCTATCATTCATCATATAGGACGTTATCTCGTATTTGCACTTAATATGCAACTGCACTTCAAAATTTGAAACTTATCTATAACGAAGCACTTTACTATGATTCTCTAAAGTCTGGAGATTTAGCATCATCATCTTCGGCTCCATTACAGATGTCTGGAAGTTTTCAATGTGACATGTGACAGTTTATGGTTTCAAATTAATGAAAAGTTTCTTAGATGGCTCTTACGTTGGAGTAGTTTTACAGTAAAATATGTAATTGGGTGTAACACAGAAGTTCAAGGGTTCAAGATTTTTAAATTTTAGACTTAGGTTCAGCTATGGTTCATTATTTTGTTTTCCAAAGATTTGGTTTTTAAATAAAAACTATCGATTTAGCTTTCGTGAATGACTTAAACGAAGTTGCGACAGTAGAATGAAAGAACCTGCACACAGGCTTTTCATTTTACTGTCGCAGGAAAATCAAAATTCATAAACATTGTAACTTAGGTGGTGGGGACAGGGGAGCTAGAGGCCGCCATCATATCTATGTTTTGAGAAATGTAACGCATTTATATAGATGTTTGTATGCATTTTGGTTTATTTTATACAATATAAAGGGAATTTCCAAATTTATGTGCACAGTATCTTATAAATTTACCTAAGCAGTTTTGATACAATCAAAAGTGAGGTTTCAATTATACAATTCTTTTTTTTTCTTAATATAAATTAAATTTATTTTATGTAAAGGTATGTTAGTTTCGATTTTGGGCGTCAATTACTTAAAATATTTATGTTTTTGACTTAAAAATAATTTAAATTGAAGCATTCCTAATGTTTGAAGTGCGAATAATAAATTAATAACGGGTCTGACTGCACCTTAAATCAAAGTGTAAAATAATTTTTAAAAAAATCCCGCATTTAAAAAGATTAAATTATGTGGGACAACTTGATTCAATCTATCCATCAATGATACAATAAACGTAACCGGAAAGGAGCAGTGAAAAATGTTTTTTCTTTATGGTTTCTCTGGAGTACGTCAACAACAAGAAGAGTACTGTCAGTACAGGTACACATCTCGTTTCTCAAAGATTTTTCTTCACAATGTAGAGTCAACAGCAAGAAGCATACTGTCAGTACATGTACACATCTCGTTGTTCAAAGAATTTTCTTCAAAATGTGCGTCAACAACAAGATATTGTCTCAGTACATGTACACATCTCATTGTCTAAAGAATTTTCTTCAGAATTTGGAAGTAGATTTTTTAAATTGAAATTTCTCCAACAATTTACTTTAATACGAAGTCTGATGCATACATAAAAAGAGCATTAAACACTGAAAAAAATGCAACAAACTGAGTATGTTACATCTTAATATTCTTTCAGTCAAAGTCACGTTAATTTTCCTGTTTACATAAGGTTTGGGGTAAGTAATTCATAATATGATTAAAAACATTTTAATTATTCAAACACGTATAATAATTTTTAAAATTTGTGTTAATCTTAGATAACTTGTTTCATAATTCAATTTATCTTGCTTTAAATGGTAATAAAATTTGTTATTTAGGCAAAAGGTATCATAAAATAAATTACAGAAAAGTGTGTTTAAAGTTAACTACGTACTCGTAATGATTTCACTTCAAATACCTTAAAATTATAAAAGAATGTGTGGTTGAACTTCTTTAGAAAAACAAAGCCTATTGAAAATGGGAGTTTATTTTCTCGCCTTACGTATTTTAGCCGGATATGTCAAAAGGATAAGCAAAAATAGCATTTAAGCAAACTCATTTCCTTGTATTTATTAAAGCATTTTGAATACCATGCTTGATAAAATTAGAAAGTAAAGCATCTCCTATTATGAATGTCCTTTTTGATACCTGTAATTCTTTGAAAGGTTAAAATAAACAGGATTTTTTAACATCTGAAACTAGGAGTTCTTTAAAATGGTTTTAATATGCTTGAGCTGCATGAGATTTCGCCGGCGATTTCCTGTCTCTGTAGATATAGTATAAATGAATGTCTTCTTATAAAAAAAGTCCATTAGCTGTTGAGAGAAATAAAAATCCAACTATTTAAGAGGAAAAAAATTCTTCCGTGTTTCTCTAACGAAGCTTTTGTGGACTTTGAGGAGCTGTTTGATTAACAAAACCAAACTAAATAAACCCGAAATTAAGCTGATGCGTTTTAAGGAATTAAAAATGTTTTCATGAATGCTAATTTTGGAATCATGAATATTTGAAATTCTTCGGATGAATGAGGAAAAAGGGAAGTAAATTTGAAGAAAAAAAAAAAAAAAAAAAAAGGGAGGGGGGGGGGGGGAGACGTGATGAGTATTTGAGTATTTTTCCGCCTAATCTTTTTTCTGGGAAAAAATGTCTTTCTCTAAAAAAGAAGAAGTATAAAAAAAACCTATTGACCATAATAGGATTAAAAATGTAAATAAGTTTTTGTGTGTCTCTTAGAGATATTGATTTTTTTATTACTTTAAAATTCATTTCACTGAATATTTCTTGTATTCGTTGCAAAAAACTCCCTTTTCACATTTCTGATTTTATCTCAGCTTCAAAAAAGCAAAAAAAAAAAAAAAAGACTGACACTTTTTCAGGTAATAATTACAAAACACCACTGTGCGTTATTTGAGTTTTTACTGAAAAAAATATATTATTTATAGACTCTCTTGCTATTTCAAAATGTCAAAATACATGCCAGTAAAAAAACATAAGGTAACAAAGAATTAAAATAAAATTAAATTAATAAAAATATATAAATGAAAGGAAAATTTTGTTTGAGATATTGTTTGAAGTCTTTGAATTTGTATAAATACTTTCGTTTTAATCTATCTATTAAATGAATCCATTAATAACATATTTAAAACTACCCAACCATTTAAAATACCAAATATCTAAATTAGAAACAGCAATAAGTGTTGTGAAAAAGTTGTGAAAAAAACTGTTGTGAAAAAAATATAAATACCAAATATCATAGGTTGTATGGATTAGCCTGCTCCTATAATACCAAATTGCCATGGCTTTACTATTTATAACCATCTGTTTAGAATCATAAAAACATTTCTGCGTGAAGCGTTTATTTTACTCGTATTTGTATCCTTTACTGAGTACCGCATTGTTAAGACCTCGTCTGATCCACCAGTTTTACTCGTTTTATGGAATAATATCCGTAATTAATATTAAACTTCCGATATCTATAATTAATACTGAGCTCAGGGCTCATATCTCATTTAGAGCCCCTAAACGGATGACTTTTGACGTATTTAATAGTGGTAGAGATTACAAGGAGTGCACCAATGTCCGACCCCCCAACATTATTTCTTCCTGCAACTTCGTTAATATTTAAAATAACCTTGTCCAGTGATAAAACATGCTTTATCTAGTTGCTGAAGAATCTCATAGTTGCAAGCTTCATCTAAAAAAAATTGTAAATATCATTCTCGAATTTATAAAAAGTTGGAAAAATGATATTTCTTAAAACGTGTCTCTTAATATCCCTCCAGTTTTTGGAAAAAAAAAATCGTCAACAAGCTAAAAAATAAAACGAAATTACGGCATATACTTGTTTATTTATGTTTATGCATTAAAGAACTCAAAAATTAAAATAGAAATGAATGTTTTCACTGCCTTTTTCCATCCCATACTTTTCTCTCTCACGGCTTCTATTGCTTTAGTTACGGATTCCGATGACCAATTTCGTATTTTCTTATTCCTCCTTTATCGTAAGACATGGTTTCATTCTAAACACAAAGAGACTTAATTAGTCAGACTGAAAATGATTTTTAAAAGCCTGCAAAGCTTTTTTCCATAAAACAGTAGCCTACGCAAAGCTCCTTTACATCTTCTTTGTCAATATTAGGCGCATATTAGCCATCTTAGTTAAAGAAAGGAAGCTAGAACAAATGAGCTTTGGATATAGTGAAACCTGTGTAAGTTGACCATTTGCGGTGCAGCACTTAAGTGGTCAACTTAGACAGGTGGTCAACTTACAGATGGTAAGGTACAGGGTGAAGGGCTAATTTCGTTCTTGACAAAACTGGTCAACTCAGACAGGTGGTCAACTTACAAAGGTGGTCAACTTTACAGGTTTTACTGCACTGGACTCCACGTAACTAATTAAAAGTTTAAAAGCTACCTAATCCCGGATGACATTTTTCCTTTCTTTTCTTACCCTCACCTTATGAAAGGTTGTCCATCCCTGCTGTCGTCTTTTTACTGCAATCTTGAAAATTTTACAGATAAAAGATAGCACTTTACTACTAATATGATACATAATCCATTTCATTACACAATTATATGTTTTTTTAGAAATATACGACCGGATAATGAAACGAACTCATAAAAAGAAGGGATCCTACTTTAGGACTGAGGAAAAACAAACGATTTGAATAACATGGTTTCGTCAGCTATGAAGCTTTGCAAATGTTTTCAAAACTCATAATCAGTTAATTCCTTCCGTTTACTATATCCTAATAAATGTACAATAAGTCTTACCTGTTTGAAAGTGAAGTGATGATGTTACAAAGTCATACTTCAAAAATTCCGCAGAACATAAGAACAAACATTCAAACACTACTCAAAAATGACTTGATCTAAGCAATAGCAGCCCCATAGGTTGTTGACAAAGAAGGGAACTAGTTAAGATGCCTACCGATAATATGCGCCACATATTTATCAAAATAAGCAGGGGGTTCTACTTAGAGGGTGGGGTCCGACATTGGTGAACTTCCTTCCTTTTCTTACAACCATAACTCCTTTAAAGAAAGCTAAATTAAAAGTGGAAATATTTTGGGTAGTAAATTTACTATTTTCATATATCATAGGGCTTAAAACTTCTTATGTTCTAGTTTTCGAAAAAACGAAAATTCGAGTTTTCACAGCGTAGTATCAGCGAAATCATGTGTATAATTATGAAATTTGCTTCATCTCAACAACCAACTTTGTTTCGCTTCAACTTCTTGCTGTCAAACTAAATAGTCAGTTCTATCAGATCTGTACATAATTCGAGTTAGCTTAATTGTAGGACAGCTTTTATTTTTAAAAGTTTTTGATTTTTAAAAAATACAAGTTGCCTCAATAGAGTTGCCACTATCCCAATCTATTGTACATTATTTTTATCTGAACTATCGGTTTTATTTTTGAACAAAAATTGCTTAGAATGTTAATGATTAACAATAGTTGCACTAGATAAATAACCCTAACCACAGTGCTGAACTTTGGTTTGGGGGACTGTGCTGCACAGCTAGTCAAAGCTGATTTAGACTTCCTAATTTCTTTTCATAAAGTACTTAATCAATTGCCCCACAAGATTGTTATAATGATAATTCATGTGGTTTTTGAAATAAAATATTTCCATTAGTAATGCTGTTAAATGTATTTCTTAATGCAATAAAATATGAAGCAAGAAATGAAAAGGCAGGGGCCAAAAAGGTTAAGTTTAAAATCTAAATTTTGTTACTTCCTAGTTGAAAGAATCTGAAAGTGATATGTAGGAAACTGAAAGGAACTTCACACTTTCCTGATGTGCTGTAATCCGTAACGAAATGGAATGTTTCTTCAAATTGTTCCACTGCCATTATCTCTAGCAAGTAGAACACCCTGACAAGATAGCATAGCATCCGGTTCCACCTACGATTTATTCGTGAGGAAGAGTACGTAAACCGGAAAAATTTTGCAGGTTCTTCAAGGTAGGGCCAAATAATAAACGATTTTCTCCTGGCTTTCCCTTCACTTTCAAGGCAGACGAAGTTGGATGGTAAGTATCATGTGTTTGGCCCACATATGCGAAAAGGAAAAGCCTTTTGTTAGTGTGTAAGCCTTGAAGAAACAATGAGGGTGAAATAATCTGCTAAGTTGATACTTTTGGAAACAAAAGAGTTATGATCATGTTCTCTTCGAGATGAACACATTTCTTTTTGTAAGTGTTAGGAAATTTTGTGTACTGAATTGTTGAGTAAAAACATTATTTATCAGCATGGTTGCTACAACTGTAAAATATTTTTTTTTTTTTTGTGATTATACCAATTGTTTAAACTAAAAATATCCATTGTTTTTTTTAAGCAAAATCATGCTTTCACGTTGCTTGTTTCGTGATGTGCAAGGTTACGTTTCGTGACGAAAAAGACAAGAAATTATATTAATTATTAAATAAAATACAAACTCATTAGCAATTTTAGACCAAACAGGTTAATCTAAAAATAATTAAAAAGGTTTTATTCAATAATAGAAAACAACGTTTTTTTTTGCGCACTAAAATGGTAGAATATACGATCGCAGAGCCGCTACTGAATTTTGGTCGCAATTTTCGGAGCTAATCGCTATATTTAACTTTATTTTAATGGAAATACTTCAGAAATTCATCAAATCATGATAAAAGTGGTAGAATAATGTCATCTGGATCTGTGTTATATGTAAAGCTTCAGAACAATAGCTTCTCGGGAAATGGTCGAAAATTCGATTGCAAAATTCCGCGAACAGCCAAGAAAGCGAGTTAAGAAAAACGTTGTAATAAAATACGGCTCTTTCCCCCCTTCAAAATCAAGTTTGATGTTTCATACGTAAAATTACGGTGCTCAAATACATTTCTGTCTCTCGCTCTATGTAAGCTATACTATTATTTAAAGGTGTGATGATTTTTTAAAATAATTATTTTAGTGATATTAAAAAGAGAGTTAATTTATTTTTTCCATATGACTTGCTTGTCACTTTTCATGCAAGAGACAAATGCAAACAACTTTTCACGCAAGCTCCGCAGACAAGTAATTCGGAAAGTCATTGTTAAACATTTTGAATAAACGAGTAGTAAGAATATATGAAAACTGTTAACCGAGTGCTTCGCTTGAAATGTTACTCATTCTATGAGCTGAGATACTATGTAAATAACGTTAATTTTATCGCATTCAACGCGTCATTAACGATGTATATTTCTATACCGTTCTACTTGCTGAAAATGGGAATTATTTTTTTCCATATCGGTTAAAGCGTTTAACTGTACTCACATAATTTATATTTCGTTATTCAATTGCAATTTTCGTGCAAGTACCTCGGTAAATTAACAAAATTAAATTTAAATAATCGTGAAAAATATGCAGGTATTTATATTCATCTACTGGTGTGTTACACGCGCGGAAAGTAATTACTGGAAGAACAAAAATATTTTCTTTCATTTTGCGTTCTTTTATTTTGTGTTTTTTTAGCTTAAGTTTGCTGCTCGTGAATGTAGATGTAACACTGCTGCATTAAGCACTTGCTCAATAGAATAATGCATGCCGTGTATCGTCATTAAGCGATTAATAAGATTCGAGCTCTGTAAAAGTGGAATGTAAATTCCTTTATGAAATGAATTTTTGTTTCGATCTCGTTATAATTTACTTGTAATTGCATAACGTTTGTCGACATAAGAATGAATGTCTCTCTGTGTGTGTGTTTTAGTTTTGTATTTTTAAATTGATTAGTACGACCGGACTGAAAATGTAAGTGAAAAAAGAAATAATGCACAGTTAAACGCCCTTTACACATACGCTCTTAACCGTGCGACTGAACGCGGCGCATCCAACCCCGCTCAAGAACACGAGCAAAACCGTGGCGTTCAAAAATGTGTCGCAATAATGTATCACGTTCTTAACAGCGCGCAAGAACGCGTTCAGATGCGGGGCGTTCATTGGAGCCCGTATGGAATTTCAGAGACTACAACGTTCCACGTTCCAAGCTAGCGTTCACAACACAATAAACTGTAATCCATCAAAAAATCATTAGTAAATGAATTACAATAATATACACATAATACACAAACCACTTTGTGATTTCAGACACAGAACCAAGCAAAAGGTATTTTTAATTGCAAAAGCAGCAGCCTGCAGAATTGTCCAATCATCCCACGGTTAAGAACTCGTAAGGTAAAATGTATCATTTCTTGGTGCGCGATCATGAGCATTGCAAAATTGCATTTACAAGCACACTCTTGATCACGCATCTGAATGGCTCGCCGTCTGGAGCGCGGTTAAGAATGTGCGTGTAAAGGGCGCTTTATGTTCTTTTTCTCCCAAGTAAACAACGCTTAATTTTAAGAAATAATAAAATATTTATTTTTCATACTGATATAATGATTACATTACATACACTTGACAACAGTAAATTAAGAGAAAACCTTCACAAAATATTACTATTTTTCAAAAATTCAGTTTTAAACATAAAAAAAAGAAGCATTTTGTTATAAATCTTTAAAATATTCAACCACCTAAACTCTACTTGAAAAATTATGATTTTGAAAATGTCTTTAAAAATACTTCTGTAACATATATCATTAAAATATGTCGCAAAGTTTATTTAGAAAAGAAAAAAAATGAATATGAGCCTCTTTTAATGCAATAAAAACAACTTGAAATGGTAAAGAGGCAATTCAAAAGTATTACTTTCACATGAAAAATGCAGTCATTATAAGCAGTTCATGGATTGGAAAGTTGAAGTATGAATTATATGAGAAAGAAAAAGATGATGACATAAAATTAAATAAAAAAAGTTACATTTGTAGCAGATATTATAACATCATATTTTCCTCTCTCGTAATTTTATGCAAATAATTTTGGATGCCGGCTTTTCAACACATATGCTACAAATGTTTGAATGAATAATATTTTTTTCTGCAGCAAAATATGATTAGTTAACAAGTTATTTTACCCATGCTTTTGTTCTTTCAAAATGCGAACAAATAAAAACTGTATGTTCATAGAGTACAAAATATGACTTTGTTTGCCATGAAGTAAACTAAACTAATGATGAGGAATGAACACTGCATTTTAAAAAGTAACGTTGGATGGATTTTTTATTTCGACTCTGCTGTTATCTCAATAACCTTGCGTGGCGTCTTCACGTAATATGCAGAAAAGACATCCCGTAAATATAAGGCTCAGAATCTAGAAAAGAAAATGGAGAACATTACACACAAAGGTGCTACACAGTTCATTTTAAAAAAGAGAAATTTTACACTTTTTTGTCTATAAAAGTGAAATGTATATCCACTGGAAGCACTAGAAATAAACTGGAAGTTTTGTGCAACCACACTGTTTCTTCAGTTCGTAAGACTTTATGAGAAGAATGTATTATAAAACGTTTTTCGTTATATTTATTTTGTCAAATAATATTTTGTTTGTTTCCAATGTGGAGGCACTTGCCTCGTCGGCATTCGCCCTTTTTACAGGGAATGGCTGGCCATTTGTGAAGGGTCACCTGATAGGTGACCAGCAGCGGCGTAGCTAAGGGTGGCAAGGGGGGACATCTGACCCCGGGCGCAGCGTCAAGGGGCGCCAAATTAAAGTAAATTTATTTTATTTTAAATGCGAAAAGAAAATTATTTGAACTGAAAATGTGTGAATATGTTCGACAAAAAAGTGGGAGCATCGCAAATCATAACGGGAATGACCAATGTAGCACAGGAGTGCGTGCGAAATAGCCTTAAAAGGCAGTGAAACAACTTTTGAGTTGGAGTTATGATGTTTTCTATGGATCGGATCCGTGATAACTCTCTAGGAAGGGCTAGGGGCATTTTCTTTGAGCAGCAGAGATAAAAGAACCGGACGCCCAGAGAACCCAGGAAAGGTCACTTGAGAAAGAAGAAAAACAAATAATTTTGCGAAGTCAAAGTGTTCCATTTTGCCCTTCAAAGTGAATAGTCGCTAAATAAAAATGCAAGTTAAAAGGACTGCTTTTTAGATCTATTTGTCATTTAGGAAGCATAAAAGTTTTTTAATTCCCTACCAGGGGCACCCCTAGACCCCCAGGGGGGGGGGGGAGTGAGGGGGCGCAAAATTTTCAGTTGTCCCCGGGTGCTGAAAACCCTAGCTACGCCTCTGGTGACCAGAATTGACCGTAACATACTGTAGTCAGATGACACCAGATGGCGCCACCCCAACCACGTTGTCAAATAATATGTATTTTAGTTTACTGAAAAATGATGTGAGAAATAACATAAATTTTGGCGTTTAGGTAAGAATTCATAAGAACATTTTGACGGACTACTTTAGCGAATGAAGTAGATTTCAGAATTAGACATTTCATGGTTTAAGTAAATTACGCAATTTACGAGTTAGTACATTAGTAAACTGTAGGAATAAGCGTCTGTTAAATGGTTTTTACTATTTTACCTAACGCTACTTAAGTTTAATTGAAAATATCTCAAAACTTCAGTTTTGGAATTATTGACTTATCCTTAAAGACGAACGATATACTATATTCCAAATATTAATCAAATGTAATTAAAAAAATATAACTTTTACTTTGATTTAATGCAATTTATAAATGTTATCTTCAAACTAGCTTTCGCCAAATTGAATCAATTTTTAATAATTAAATGAACTACTGGGAATACTTTAGATTGCTCTAGCTAACATTTTACCCCAGAGCTCAGAACTTGACTTAATTAACCGTTTTTGAAATCTTTCCCGATTAAACAAAAACGGAAATACTTTGAAATACTGAATTATTTATGTAGTTAAAGATACTTCCTAATTTTATTCTCAGTCGAAAGTAAGAAAAAGTAGCATTAGTTATAACGTTATATCACGTGCAAATAAAACACTGCAGTCAGTTTTTGGGCAAGCTGTAGTCTTTAGAATCATTAATGATTGTGCACCTGTACAGTTTCGATTTTGAAGAGGTAGTATACCGAAGTTATTAAAATGTTTTACTACAGAATTAATTCAGAAACATAACGAAACTGGATCATAAAACATGAAGAGTATTGGGTAGCGTTGTCTGAAGTTCATTTTTGATCTTAACCTGCATTATTAAGATCAAGGTCTTTTGAGATAGTACACGATACTTCGTCGATGAATACAACTCATTTTCGATTTTTGATCCAATTGTGCAAGAACAAGAACGCCCATTTGATACTAGAGAGATCCATAGCAAAAGAGGGTCACTGCCCAGTGTTTCGACACTTAGGCGTGTTACGTTGTGTCTGAAAATGATTCGGAGTGTGACATAATAAACCCTGCTTATTTACTCTAAAAGAGTTTCTGGCACCAGAAAATTGGATTTCGATGCAAATGCTGCTCTTTGGTTGCATGATACCTAGAAAATGATATATTGTTTTCTTTTTTAATCTGTCCAATATGCGTCAAATTATTCTTTACATTGTCAACTGTATCGGACATATTAAAAAAATAAATAGATTTTTATATGATGTGCAAAGTGGACTAAAAGCTCGCGGAGATCTTTATATTTACAACAATTTCATTGCATTGCGTTATACATTACAAAACAACTTAAAATTGTTTCTACGAAGGTAAAGAGTACAGGATACTCTAAAAAAGTCATAGTTTTCCTCTCCTGTCGAGAAGAAAATCTTCATATTCATCTAATGTAATCATCATGTTCATCCAATCAAATCACCATCGTCATCATTTTCATCCAATGTGTAAGATGAACTAAAAGTTCGTGGATATTATTATATTTGTAATTTAACTTTATTGTGTTATATTATGAAACGCAAAAGCCCTTAAAATTTTTCAACGAAGGTAAAGGGTACGGGATACTACTTTCAAAAGAAAAGTCATAAATTTTCTGAACTGTCTAAGCGAAAATATTCAAACACTATTGATCAAAATGATAGTTTCTTATTGATAGTAATTTTGGCAATTTCTTCCTTTTCTGGCCCTAAACGTTGCTGTTTTAATGCACATACATAGATATAGTTTCAGAACGAGCTTTTGTTCTTTTTTCCCACTGTTCCAAGTCAATTATGATTGCAAGAGTTTGATCAGCTGCTTCAGCAACGTTTCTGATATTAAGCTCCGTGAGTCCATCATGTTCTACATGAAACAATTTCAAATCCTCCTTGACAAAATAGTTGTTCTGATGGGGGAAATAAAAATGTTGAATTTAGCATTTTGTAAAGTAAACTTATACCACAGTGAGATGAGTTTACTGTTTTGGAGGTGTAAACAGCTTTAAGAACAAAACACTAGTTGAGTGGGTATATCTTTGGTACATAAACAGTTAAAATGCAATCAATATTGATAGTGAAGTTTTTGTTTAAAAAATTTATATTAAATAAAACATAATAAAGTTATATGCACCTGAACCAGTACTAAACCCAACGCAACACCTCCGATGGCACCCGCTTTCTGTTCAAGATATCTCCTCAAATTTTCACCACAGCCCTGTAAAGAAAAACATTTATGTCACGAGAGATTTGAGCAATTCAAAAATACATCTTTTTTGAAATAACATCTTAAACCGTTTTTACCACACACTATTCTTCAATTTAAATTTCTTTAGTCGCACATGTACGATACTGTAAGCAAAGGTAAATTCTGGCTTGTCTGTGCTGATATACTCAGAAATAAAATAGCCTTAAGTCAGATTGCTTACTGCTGAATAACAACACTTTGTTTACTAATAAGAAAACATCCTAAAACTGTCTTTGAAATTTTGAATCATGTCTTGAGCCTATCACATTTTTATTTTCAGTATAGGACGATAAGAGTGATAAGAGTTAACCGATTCAAGGAGCTAATAAATGTAAAAGCAATTATAAAACACACGATTTTCAAACACTTCATTGGTATGCAAAATGCGATTTTAAATGCAGCTCAAGAATAATCTTTTAAGTCGCCAATCGATTGATATATTAAATGAGCCTGTTCTGAAGTTAAGCATGAACTTTGGGGAACTTAAGTTGGAATTTTGGCAACTTAATTACCTTTTTAAAGGATCAACAGTTTGAGAACGATGCTTGTTTGAGGTATGTCCCTTTCTCCAAAATTCAAATAAAATGTTGTCATCGATTTTCTGTAAAAGCTTGCCGAAAGGCGCAAGCCTAGCATTAAAAAAAAATTTGCTTCTTAAAAAGAAAATAAGAAAAAAAGCGGGCAAGCTATGTTTTAATCGAAAATAGCTTAAACACAGCTGCCTAAGTAGTCTTTCACTAGTATATCCTTATACCTGAACACAGTATATTTGGGAGTTAATTACACCATAAAAAATTCTAGATAAACCTTTCGCCACAGAAAAAAGGTGAAATTTAGGTGCAACCAACACTTGGTACTTAGTTGCACCATTATAATGGTGTTGTTTCACCATGAATGTGAAACTAGGAAATATTATAATGGTTCCACTTCAGTACCAAATGCAGCTAAATTTCACCATTTTTTCATTTTTCTTGTGAAATGTTGTACTATAATTTTTTACAATGTACTTAACTAAATGAACTTAACTAAGTGTGAGAAAGAAATTCATAGGACATGTACAGAGTAATGGATAACATTTTGAGCATTAAGTGCAGTGAAAAATCATGGCATTCTTTTTTAAAATTGTTTTACTGAAGAATGAATTGTGAACAATGTTAATAATGGACATTACACTGTGAAAAAAATCCTAGTTAAACCTTTCACCAAAAAGTGGTCAAATTTACTTGCAACCAACATTTAGTACTAAGTCGAACCATTACAATGGTGTAATTTCACCATGAATGTGAAACTACGTTGGTTGCTGCTAAATTTCACCATTTTGTTTTCTTTTTTTTTGATGAAAGGTTGAACTAGAATTTTTTATAGAATCATTCCTAAAGAACTATAATCCAGTGCTGCTCAAACTTTCTATACTTGCGACCCAATTCTAAATCATAATTTTCATCGCTCCCTCCCCCTTCATACAATAACAATGTATTAAATGCACTAATGCAGTACTTTGACGCTAAAACTACAATACAACATTAATTGTAAACCGTACCTAACACACTAAAAAATTCTAGTTCAACCTTTCACCAAAAAAATGAGGAAAAAAAATGGCGAAATTTAGCCGCAACCACCATTTGGTATAAAGTTGAACCATTATAATGGTTCCTAGATTCACATTAATGGTAAAACTAGGTGAATCTACACTACTATAATGGTTCAGTTTAGTATCAAATGTTGGTTACAGCGAAATTTCACCATATTTTCTTTTTTTTTGGTGACAGGCTGAACTAGAATTTTTTTCAGTGCAGTAATACTTCGCATCTAGGCAACCCAGCACACGCAGAATTTGTCAGAATGTGTTTTGTTTTACTTCCTTTCAATAAATTATTGCTTAAAAAAAATCTTTTAGTTTCGAAATTTTAATATCCTCACGTCCCCCACGTAGGGTTATCCCGGCCCTTCATGGGGGAGTCAGGGAGTGCGCCCCACAGTTTAAGAATCTCTGCTGTAATCACAAGTTCATAATATAGGGCTCGACTAACCCTTCAGTACTCGGGAATTTACTAAATAGCAACATTTTTGTTATACTTACATGTATAAAAATATTGTTCGTCCGGTCACTGCTGCAGCTCTGAGGAATGTCGTCTTCGTGATAGTCATCCTTATCTCTACCCCCACAGCACTCCAACTAAAACAAAATTTTACTGCTTAAGTTTTCGCTTGTTAAAGTATTTATAACTAAAAACATTATGAAGTTAATTTAAAAGCCACAGCATTAGTTCAATAGTAATATTGCATTATTTACTGTATTTTCTATAGAATGTTTTTGATTATATTTTGTACTTATCACAAGACTACACATGCGCACGAATGATAAAATGTTAAATTTCTTACAGCGAAAGACGAAGAAATGATATTGAAATTTCCTGCTTCAGAATTTATTATTATTACTTTAAGAAGTTTATTATCAGTTAAAAGAATTTGTTAAGCCAGGAATACAGCTACAAAATAAATTAACGGATTGCAATATTTCTTATCATTAAACTCTTAATTTATATGTATCCTTTTTTAAAAGGAATAAAATGTTTCACATTTTTGCCTACTGCATTCATTGCAACAAAACCGTAAAATTGGCCTTATGAACACCATTTTGGTGATAACGTTATTAATTTTAATTTTTAACATTCTTCATGTCTAGCTTGAACCTTTTTTGGCGCTACTGCCTGCAAAAAAACATTTTGGATAATCAGAAAAAGTAAAATGTTTTTACTGCCATCTGTTGCTGAAAATAAAAACTACTTAAGAATTGCTCGCTGTTTTTTAATTCATTTGGGGATCAATAATTTTCACAACAGTTTATTGTACCAAATTATAGTCATAAATTATTACAACTGCATTTTTCGGCATTTTAAAGTAGCATTAGTTTTTCTTTATTTTTTAAAATATAAATGAAGCAGTGAACTCACACTATATATAAAAATTTATTTAAAAATAAAACGAGCAGAAAGTAGTTCATGTTTGACCACGTTATAAACTTTATGTTTAAGTTATTTTTTAAAAAATGCAGCACACTTCGCAACGAAAAAAGTGCTTTACAACGTGCTGTTTAAAGAAAAAAAAACTCTCAAGTAGTTTTGTGGTTTACTTTTAACCCAATTTTAAAGCAAACTATTCAACGTAAGAAATAATCCAAAAATTTTTGACGTATGTAAAATTTTTGAAAGATACCGAATTTGTTCCATCCTTTTTTAGAAATTAAAAGTTTTAAATGTTGTGGAAAGTTAAAATAGTTGCATCCATAAAAAATCAGGAAATATGTGCAGACATTTTTAAACTGCATGTTTTTGCAAGCATTACATAAAACATACAAAAGTTTAGGAACAATATATATATATATATATATATATATATATAAATAAATAAAGAAAGAAAATAAATAAATTAAATTGAATTAAATATATATAAAAATAATAAACTAAAGAAATTTCAACTATGTTTTGTACAAGTAGTTGATAAAGTTTATAATGTACAAATATATTGCATTAAGTATTCAATAAATTCTTACGATGCACTTTGAGGATGTATATTTAAGAGAAAGGAAAATTCATGAATGTGCTTATAAGAAATGTTAGTTTACATACTTGGACACTTTCGGCAGGGTTCAAATAAAAATAAAATTAAAAATATGTCAGAGTTTGACGAATTTAATAAACATATATTTTTTAGAATTTTTATTTTCCCAAGTTCTAAATTTATAAACATGCCACTGTATTAAACTTCGCCAACAAATGGTTGTAGTGGCTTATTGATACGATTTTTGCAATAAATAAAACACCACAGGGAAAATGTTACGAACGTGCAATTGCAGCAGCTCAATAAATCTTCCAGAGTCTCCATCACCTTGTATGAATCTATCAATTTGTAGTTTTATGGAGTTTGTCAAGAAATCTTGAAACTAATAAAAGAAAAATGTCAAATTCTGAGATAAGTAAGTAAATAAATTATATATGTAAATTTTTCTGGTACAATACATAAATGGAGGAAAACACTTAATTTAGAAATAACACTTAAGTTCTAAAATGTTACCTTTTCTCCGTCTGCATGCTTCCAAACTAAGCCAGTTGCACACAACTCCATGACTACGACCAGAACCATAATGACGAAATACTAAAAAAAAAAATGCAATTAATTTAAAACAGGTTAAAATTGCTTTTAACATGTAAATAAAATAATTAATTTGAATGCTGGCAGGGTGGCGTAGGGGTAAGGCACTGGTCTCGTACGCCCAAGTTCACAGGATCAAACATGTCACCAGTCGGTCGATTTTCAAGATGCAGAAAATCCCTTGAGGATGTTAAAGATCCTTTGAGTATCCGTTTGGCTTGGAAACAGTCGCGGCTAAAATTCAATTTCTGATGGAGTTTCGCATCATTTAGAGCTCAGGATCCGCCATATAGGGGGGAATTGAGTGTCAAAATTCTCAAAGTGGTAAGGGCATCCGCCAATAGTGGTGCTACTTGAAAAAATGGATGCCGATTTCCGCAAAGGACTAGGTCTGCAAAGGTTAATGACCATACGCAGTTCCATTAGAAACAATTAATTTGAATGCAAGTAGTTTATGGCTTATTCCTTTTATTATATTGAATATTCTCATACTCTTACATGAATATTTCTCATTATTCATTTTTGTATTATAACATTTTAACTAGTGTGTTCTAGAATGGAATGTTGAGATATTTTTCTAGAGTAGCATTCTTTAGTGAGCACTATTTTATTGTAACTTGATTTTCCTAACGGAATATGCGCGTTTTATTATACATTCATATTATCTAGTTTACATTATTGTAGCACTTCATAAACAATTTTACGATGTGACAATTTTTTAGTGTTAGTGTTTAAGTTACACTTGCTAGTACGGATGTTCGTAGTCTTCCAATTCTAAGTCGCTGGTCCTAAGTAGTTTTATAAATAGTGTACTTGGATAAAAATTATACAAATCCTTCTAAATTAGTGCACACATTCGTAAGACAAAACTCACCGTGAAAAGCATACAAAGACTGTAAATCCGCTCCTCAGCATCAAAGAATCCAATAATTAGTATAATGATGCCAAGAGTAATTACAACGTAAGAAGCTTGATGGTACGTCATAAACAATTTTGCGAAGTGAAAATTTTTTAGTGTTAGTGTTTAAGTTACACTTGCTAGTACAGATGTTCGTAGTCTTCCAGTTCTAAGTATCTGGTCCTAAGTAGTTTAATAAATAGTGTATTTGTATAAAAATTATACAAATCATTCTAAATTAGTGCATACATTCGTAAGATAAAACTCACCATGAAAAGCATACAAAGGCCTGTCTAAATCTGCTCATCAATATCCAAAGAATCCAATAATTAGTGTAATGATGCCAAGAGTAATAACAACGCAACAAGCTTGATAGTACGTCATATACAATTTTACGACGATATTTTTTTTTACCGCTAGTGTTTAAGTTACACTTGCTTATACGAATGTTCGTAGTCCTTCAGTTTTAAGTCGCTAGCCCTAAGTACTTTTATGAATAGTGTACTTGTAAAAAAAAAAATATACAAATCAATCTAAATTAGTGCATACATTCGTAAGATGAAACTCACCGTGAAAAGCATACAAGGACTGTCTAAAGCTGCTCCACAACATCCAAAGAATCCAATAATTAGTATAATGACGCCAAGAGTAATTACAACATAACAAGCTTGATAGTACTGTGGAATATTCAAACCGTGATGGTACTCCCAAAAGTCAGAATCTGCTCTTATCCATATTCCAAGGCCAAGAATCGCACCTCCCATAACCTTTAAAAAGTAATGAATTTATTATTGCCTTATATTTTGCTCTTTATTAGTGTTAACTGGTTTTTAACAATTTCCAGCAATGCAGTAAATAGTAAGCGAAAGTATACAAATAGCACTTTTGGCAGTAACCAATATAGCTCAATGACTATTTGTATATGAAGGAAAATCGTCCACAACCATTCGAGGTAAAAACTGTTTAAAAATTACCGAATCAGACCGCGCAATCAATCAATATCTTACCTTTCTTTGCAAATGTTAAACTTACATTTACAAAGAAAGGTACTGAGAAATTTATTTCGTAACATTTTTGCCATTTATGTGGACAAAATAGATGTATAAAAAAAATATATAAATTTAAAAGAAAGTAAAAAAATAAATAAATAAGTAAAATAAAAGTAAAAATAATAATAATAATAATAAAAACTATACTCAAAATGTCGATAAATTTCTCAATTTTTAACGCTAAAAATAATTTTTTGTGTTATTGATTTCTTTAGTGGGCGATAATATAAAAATTTTTAGAAAAATGAAAAAATACTTATAGAATCATCGAATGACAAAAATCTTTGTTTAAACATGTTCTACGTCAAAAGTTCTTTCCGATAAATTTGTATCGAACCAAATTTGCCTCTAAGTTCAGGATTTATGAATAATTCAAATTTTCTCTCAGAGCCAATGATTTCGAATGTGTTTAGAATTGAGGAAAAAAAAATTCAATTTGAAAAATTAAACATTTAAACATTAAAGTGTCCTGGGCAAAAATATTTAAAGAAACAATATTTTCCCCGTCCATAACCTGACTTCGAAATTTTTATTTTAAAATGTTATTTGCAATTAATTTGTTCTAATTTTTAACATTTTTCCTTTCTGTGTTTAGATGACTTATATTTAGTTCCACTACAGGAAATTGAAGACAACTCAATACTAAAGCCAAACTTATATTGATCAACCCAAAATACTATCTCTCCCATTATGATAAAAAGTTAACGTTTAGGTATTTTAAAACCAGCAAGTCCATTTTTTTAAAATTCTTGTTAACCTTTTATTTTGTTATTATTGGGAATTTATTACTTACAAAGGATGACATAAAATGTGAAATTGAAGACAACTAAATACTAAAGCCAAACTTATATTGATCAACCCAAAAATTCTTGTTAACCTTTTATTTTGTTATTATTGGGAATTTATTACTTACAAAGGATGACATAAAATGTGAAATTGAAGACAACTAAATACTAAAGCCAAACTTATATTGATCAACCCAAAATACTATCTCTCCCATTATGATAAAAAGTTAACGTTTAGGTATTTTAAAACCAGCAAGTCCATTTTTTAAAAATTCTTGTTAACCTTTTATTTTGTTATTATTGGGAATTTATTACTTACAAAGGATGACATAAAATGTGATTTCTAATCTTCAGATTTCCACGATCTCTATCGTATCAAAAATGAAAATTATCACCTCAGGATAGGTTTTTTTCAGTTTAAAGATAAAGGAATGCATCTTGGCGACATTGAATGCATTTTTTTTCGATGCTCTGTTTATCTGCCTCAAATGTACAACCGATGAGTAAAAAGTCTATTTTTTCTTACTTATTTGTTCAAATATCGTTTAATTTAAAAAGGCCTAATTTCACAATCTTTCTTTTTTTTTCGCGAAAGAGAAAACGATACAGTATATTTTAAAAATAATTTTCTAATAAAAATAATAATCTAATTCGCAAAAGTAATTTGTTGTGAATCAACAGAAACAGCTCGCAAGGGACCTTTTCACAAATTTTAAATGTTAAGAAATTTATCAACATGAGATCACATTTTGTTTCTGACCGATTTTTGTGCAACACGAGCATGGGGTTAGTGCACCAGTGATGGACACCTTTCCACAAAATTACTGAAAACAGTACGTTTCGTCTAGAACTATACGAGCCTACTTTCCCGTATATACTTAAAATTTATAACATAGCTATCTCTCTCTTTCTCATTTAGCTTTAGTTCTTTATTACTACACCAACTTGAAATTTATAATCTAGCCATATACATATATATATATATATCTTTCTCATTTAGCTTTAGTTATTAATTACTTAAAATGTACCTTTTTCAACGCTTAATACATATTCATTTACTCAATCATTCGTTCATTTATTTATTCAATCATTCATTTATTCATATATTTATTCACTCATTCATGTATTTATTCACTCATTCATGTATTTATTTACTCATTTATTCATTCATTCATTCAAAAAGATCCTTAAAAATTTTGATTAAAAAATTTCATTAAAAAAGGGCTCGTTTAGTTCTTGTTGAACTTCGTATCTGTACATGTTCTACGTACTAACATCTTTCCGATAAAGTTTGTTCCAAGCAAATCCGTCAATTAGATCAGGATTTATATGCAATTGAAATTTCCCCGTAGGCACTATGTTAATTTTTTTTAACTGTTCAAAAATGAACAAAAATTGTTCAAATCAATATTTCACGTCGAGGGCTTCTTCCAATAAGCTTGCTCATAGGAACTTGGATATTGTGCCCAGAGTTTACATAATTTGCTTCATTTTTGCCAATAGGCGCTAATGTTAAAACTTTTTGAACTGTTCAAAACTGAACAAAAATTGTTTAAATCAAAAAGTAAAACAGGGAAATGAGATGTCCTCGGCAAGAGCTTTCGAATGCAAAAAGAAAAAATCTTTCGAATCGGACAATTCGCTCAAAAGTTATTAGAGGGGACAGACAGACCGACAGACACACATTTTCCCCATCTCAAAACCCTACTTTCATTTTTTTTATTTTTCAATCTTTATTTAATTACTTCACTTATTTTTGACTTTTCTTGATTTTTAACGATATTTTCACGATACACTAAGCCTTCTTTCTGCTTTATTATTTTTTTCTTTTACTTTTTCGGGAAAGTTGGCTAAAAAGAAAAAATAATAACCCAATATATAAATGCTGCCTATTTGTATTTACTTCATGAAACTACTGATTTATTTTTGATTACTACATTTCTCATCAGATAGTATTTCTATCATAGCAATGTTAATAAAGCATGTGAAGTAAAAACATCTCTTTTTGTGTGTCAGCTTGCTTGGAGACTTGAGGTGAATCAATGCTTTAATCTTTTTATATTGTAACTAATTTCAGCAGTATTTTTAAACAGCTATAATTATAAATCTATTAGATGTACATATATAACCACTAAAATGTCAATTAAGTGCTTGTTCATAATTTTGTGAATTAGTAATTAGGCCTCTTACTGGATCATTTTTTAGACTATGTACCATTGATTGGGATAGGGTTTTAATCACTGATGGTTTGATTTGTTATTAAATTTAAATGTATACAATTTGAGGGGTTTTGCAAGTAAATTTATATCAGTTCTGATTTTTTTAATTCAAATTCTCCAGCAATTGTGGTCTCAGAGAACGGTGTCGATTGCTGGATTAGCTACATCACCTACTGGCACATAGCGTAAAATATTTTTTTCCCGATGCATATTAACATTTTATAATGAGCGAATGTTTGATAAAACAATGCTTAAAATAAATTTCTTTTAGGTTTTCAAGTTATAGAATAATTACTTTGTATGTAGTATAAGGTTTATGTTAAACAAATACTTTACATATTGGAGCTTTAATACAGTGTGTCAAACACTTGATGGTTTGATTGCAATTACTGGTAAAGTGAAAAATTGCAGTGTGAAATACTAGAGCATTGAGTGGGTATAAAATTAAAATTCATTTAAGAAAATTTTAATTACCAGATGGATAAATTTTAACATATATATGGTCCTGAAGAGACAAATATTTATTTAAAACAATGTAAAGGTAATTTCTACTGATTACACAATTAAAAATGTGATTAATCACTCTAAAGATGTCAATCACTGGTGCGCTCACCCTGATTCCTCCTTTAAGTTAAATGATAATAAATATTTCAAACACGAATTGTTTCACGTAAAAATATTTACAACGAATCTCTGCAAAAGCGAAAATACACTTAGTTCACACCGGACATAACATACCTGGGATTTAATGTAGTTGTGATGCTCAATCGGAGGTTTAGCCCACTAAGTTAAAACCACTCTGCGGTTCTTGACGAGATATCACGTCCATTTAATTAATCAATATGTAACTGCGACTGCCCAACCGCAGGGTGGTTAAATCCTGTGCAATGTAATGATTTACATGTTTGGATTAACGAATTATGCAAAAACCTCGCTTTGATTAGAACGTACTTTTTTTTAACTTACATCAGAAGCTAAACTTTAATGTCCAGTCTTATCATTAACTTCCATATCGGTTAGTGATTTTGAAATTACTTCAAAATCTCTTTACATGGTATAGTTATGTAGTTTACGTGAACATCAAGCATTGTTTTTTCTTTTTTCCACCGACGGTAGCAGCAACAAAGTGTTCTTTGCAGATTTTAATCACACGTGATTCGTTTTACATAGTTCCACTAACACGTCTTAGCGCTTACCTTTGACTATAATTTGTTCTGTCATTCAAAATTATTTTCAAGGAGAAGACCACGATTTTTTGATTGCTTATTAATGCAACATGGAATACATAAATAATCCTCGCTATTGGTGAGATATCCCCATCATTATCCTATTCAAACACTAAATGCTGAAAAGGAGGGCAGCGGGGGGGGGGGGGGGGGATCGAGGTGTAAGAGACTAAAGACCTGTCTCCAACTCTCTTGAAAAATTGAACAGCATACGCAAAAATAACTGAAGCAGTAGTACTGTAGAAAATTTGTCGCGTTTCATAGAATTTCATACTGATAATAAAGAGACTGCCCAAAAGTAGATTCTGAATATAAAGAATATTGTTTCTAATGGTGCCAATTACTCAAAAAAAAAAAAGGTTTTTTCTGAATTAAAAGTGTAAATAGCATATTTTTCTTTTCTTTTTTCTACTACTATTATTTCAAAACCTCATACACACATTCACGAGAAAAAATGTCTAATACTGCATATTATTATGGGTCTTATACAGATGCACAATGAATTGCGATCCGTTGGCAATGTTGCTATGCAATTTAGTTAGAAAATAATACATTTTCAACTCCATGAGAGTCTGTTATAACAGTTCTCAAACATAAAATGCTTGAACTACTGTAAATCCGTTATGAGCCGACTAGTGTACTTCCTTGGGAGGATAACATATATTTTACCTGGATTAGTTCAGCCTTTGACATAGTTCATTATGAAAGTAAAAACTCGATAGTCGATTCAGCGTTCCTTAAATTGTCTTCCGCGGAATCTTGGGGTTCCATAGGGATTCACTCAAGGGTTCCACGAAACTTGCAGTGTTTCTCATTGTAACATTCAAAAAGTTCATTGAATAAGCAGTAAAATTTCGAACAGGTAGAATGACTCTTTGAAATTAAAAAAAAAGAAAACTAACTTTTACTTTCACTTATTTTAGCTTGGAGGGGTTCCACGAAACTTGCCGTGTTTCTCATCGTAACGTTCAAAAATTTCATTGAAAAAGCAGTAAAATTTCGAGCAGATGGAATGAATCTCTGAAATTTAAAAAAAAAGAATGAAAGCTAACTTTTGCTTTTACTTTTTTTAGCTTAAATAGTTAACGCTTTGGTAATACATCGAGAGTTTATTGACCAGGATACTGCAGGGATGGCGAACGTGTTTTGGGTAATGTACCAGTTAAACAACGATTCATTATTTTCAGGTGTCCCAGTAGGCCGCTTCCTATAATACAGGGGTGCCCACCAGGAAAAGGATTCATGGCGTAAACCTTATTTGAATATATTCAAAGTTATTTAAGTATTTTTTGTTTCGTTTTTAATTTTTGGAATTATTTTTCAAGCAAATAAGTATTAATTGATACAGTTGTTACAAATTATTCATTTCAAGAATATTTAATTACTATTGGGGAAAACAGGGTTTCGTATCAAAGAAATTAAGAAACGCTTAAGGATTAACGTCAGATTACAGATTAACTAGATCTGATAAACGTAATTACACTTGGAAAAAAAACTTTTCTAAAATAATGTTATTTTTAATAATCCTATGTTTAAAATTTTTTGTTTGGGCATTAACGTGGTAAATGTGCAGTTTAAGTTTTAAACAAGCTAAATCAAGCTGAGAAAAAATATCTTCAAGTGCGTTTTCGTGTTTTATAAAGGGTTGCTTTCAGAATTACTTCAGTCTCAAAAGTCCTATATACTTTGTTCATTCTGAATACTTTAACTTTATGTACCTGTTAAATTTGTTGAATATAGAACTTGACAGTTCTGTATCATTTTATCCGATTTTGACATTTTTTTTCCCTTTTAGTTAAGTTGTAAAATTTATTACTGTCATTTCTCCACGAAATGTTTTACAAAGTAAAAAAGATAAAAATTATGGCAGTAAAACAAAATTATAAGTTTTTACAGTATTTATGTTTCAGGTCAGATGTAAAAGTTAAAATATAAATTGCAACAAAATAAGTTAAAACGCAAAAGTTTACAAATTGGTGGACGGTTTAATGATATTTCGAGTTTAAATTTTTGCCAATATTACTAATAGGAATGGGAATTTTTTTATATTGCGTAAAAGTATGCTTATGAAATGACAAAATATCACCTATGCATATAATTTAAAATTTTAGCATTTACAAATAACTCCTAATAATTTTTGTGCCAATTAGGTATGCTTTCGGTACTATTTCTACTTACGAGCATGTACACATGTATCTTTTAATTTTCTCTACTCAACCAGTTTCAGTTCGTCCGCTTACTACCTTACTCTACCTTATTTTAAAGAAGGCAAGAAATACATTTATTGTGTATTTTATAAAAAAATAAAGAACAAATATTACTCAGAATTAGGAAAAAAAAGGTTTACTTTTATGCGATAAATTAATAAAGTAATAACAATGTTATAACGCAACAAATATTCAAAGGACGCACGCATGCTTCGGTAGTCTCCCTTTTCAAGGCAAAAGACGTGAACTTCTTTGTTTCTATTAATATATCTATCTATCTATTTATTTTTCTCTTTCTTTGCATATTATATACATATATATTTACTTTCCATTTCTGGACCAAATTTTAAAATAGATAAAGAGTAATTTAGAGTGTTGATGGTATATTATATTTTAGTTAGGCTTGTACAGAATAGTTATGATACATATCACTAGCAGCTTATGCTTGGCGTACCGAGAGGAGAGGATGGACGAACGGGACCTGTTCCCCCGGAAGACATAGGATATCCGGTTTCGGTCCGATTATTATTATTTTTTTTTTTGAATTTCGGAACCTGATCCTGTCACTGGCCGAAAGATCCGGTTATCCGCCATGCCAAATTTGAGCCGGATATCCGGTACGAATAAGTCTTAGGAGAAACACCGAACATCCAGTATCCGAGAAATCATTCTCCGATTTGTTTCCAATTTTGACCTTGGCTCCCTCCCAATTAATTTGACCAACTTTTTTCGCAACCGTCAGATATTCTGAAGTTCCATTAAAAGCACCGAGTCATCCATTTATTTGAAAGGTTTTTTTTATATAAACATTCATTTTCAATGTTTTTGAGAAAGATTAACTATCCCCTTGCTCCCTTCCCCTTCATTGGTACGTGAGTATTTTTACGAATAAAATGGTTAGTGGTTTGGCCATGAATATTGCAAGATGTGGTGTTTACAAGTTCTGTGAATCTTGGGGCAACAACCACTTGTCCGTTGCAAGTCTAAAGAGATAAAAAATATTTATCTTGGTTCCGAGTGCCACCTAAGCATTACTCGCATTGCATCTTATCTGCGTGACAGAACTGGAAGGTATGTGTAGCTACATCCCATTATTTAGCTTGTATTGGAAGATAAGAAACGGTTTTGAGGTTTCTCCGGTAGATTTAAGAGTTTTGTCTTCTGAGTCATTAAAGGTGCTTTGAAATACTATTGCTTATTTTAATGTATGTTCAAACGAGCTTCGTAAATGACATTAAATGCATAACGTAACTCAAATGACGCTAAGTGCCTACCTTACTTAATGCGTGTACGAATCGTTATTTACGATGCTCTCCTAAAAGCATTTTAAGATGTAAATTAATTTTATGACCGATGAGTTTTCCAAAGATTATGATTAAAACAAAAATATGAAAAACCCCCAAAATTGACTTCATAAAATAATATGATAAAATTTACTGTAACAGCATTGTTAAAAAAATACTTTGTTAAACAAATTTTCATCGTCTTTTTTTGGATTATTTTTATTAATAGATAATAAGAAAAAGGAATATTTTTGATTTGGTGATTCTTGCTAAAAATTAATGTTTTAATATTCTAACATCTATGAATTTTGGGGTCACGTTTCTACGAAATGTCTTTGAACGGCTATTATAGTCCTAAATTTGACAATATTTTCGTTATTTAATACAAACAATGACAGGAGTCAAATCATTCAAAAACAAGAAAGGTAAGAAACAGTTCTTGAGGTTTCTCTGGTATATTTAAGAGTTTTCTCTCCTGCGTCATTAAAGATGAAAAACTCTTATTTTTTAAGTAACCCTTTTCTCAAAAGTGATCCGCTACGATCTCCATTTAGAAACACAAGTAAAAAATAAAAAAAATGGTAATGAAAGAAAAAAAAACTCGAATCTTTCTGACTGAAGGCGAACGTTCTTGCGCGGAGCCAGATGACATCAAGTAATCAAAGATACAGTTGGATTATACAAACTTCCAAACGCATCAGCTGCATGTGTTAAAGTACTTCCGTGCCAAATTTCTTTACACCCCAATTCCGAATAGCGTTATTTAGCCAAACGCTCATTGTGTTTTCTCGTTTTGCTGCGTCCGATTCGAATCCAACGAATTAATCATCTTGAATTACTGCAACAAAGAATCGACCTGAGTACTCATAATCGTTCTGACATTTCGCGCGGTAAATGGTTCCTTAATCTTGATACACATACTATTGCTCTGAAGAAGTAATTGCTAAAAAAAAAAAAACCCCGTATTAATCATGAACGTAAAGTTATTCTATAAATCTTTAATTTATTGCAACTAATACTTTCCCTCTCTCAGTAAGCATCGGGGCTTAAAACTGAGAAATAAGATTGCTCATTTTTAAGTTACAATTACTTAAAAGAATAAGCAGTTATATTTTCTCAATTTTAAACACATCATTTTTAACAGTGTTATTATTTCCAACATTTCCATGCCTCAAAATATTTTTAGTGGAAGATTACGGATATCTTTGATTAAGAATTAACTGAACATATCAAAAAAGTATCAACACTACTCAAAGAAATATCAGTAGAATATTGCATTAAAATAAATATGCAATAAATTATTAATAAACATATTTAATAACATGCTTGTTCCCCCAAAAATATTTGAAAAATTATAATTTAGCATATTTTTGAAATCTGAGCAAAATTTAACTTTTAGACTAAAATTTTCAATTTTTATTCAATTTTACTTTGTAAGATGTTACTTTTTCAAATAAGTCCGATATTTTTTCTCCTTATATATGGAACTGGAAAAATTTTAGTACATGAGCACTGGTGCGTACTAGATGAATCCCATCCTGGATGAATCAAAGGGCATTGTAGGTAATATTATGTGAAAATCACGTCACAAACGTTCGTAATAGGTTCTAAAGAATAGTTGTCATGTTAACAGAGGATTAAAGCAGTTTTAGCTATTTTAACACAAAAATATAAAATAACTTGCGTCATTAAAGTATGAAGATCTAAATCAATTTAATATTAATTTACACTAAACAATGTTAAGAACATAAATATTAAAAGGCACCATTGATTTACTATTGGATGTTTTTATTTTTACATTTTCGAGATAGTTTCTGTTGCGTGAAGCTAGCAGAAATTACTGTGACAAAAATGACTTTTTTTTGGTGTGTGTAAAAAAACTTGCAAACCCACATTTTACAGACTATCATTTTTTTAAAGAAAACTACAAAGTACAAGAAATAGCCATTTTGATTGTAGTATCGTTCCAAAGATTATTTAAAGGAAGCTTATATCTATTTCTCTTGCTATGTGAGTGCTCCAGAAGTCAGAGAAAATATATACTAGTTGTAGAGCGGGCACTAGTTACGAACTAAAGTATTTGTACTCATAGTTTTTCAAGTTAGCTAAACTTAGTCCTTGTAGTATGTTTATTACACATTCTGTGTGACGAAAGAACGTTTGTGTTGTAATTACTGCCAAAAATAAGAAAAGTAAGTTTAAAAATTTTTAATCACATCTGTATATAAGAGGGATTTCAAATTCTCCGAAAATAAACTAAAAAACGTATAGTTTGTATTAAAAACTACATGTCTTCACTTTGGGCATTCATTTTTGCCTTTGAGCGAGTCTTTTACTGTAATACAACAACGCCAGATATAGGTTACAGTACACGAGCGATTCTCATCGGGGGGGGGGGGGGGGTGACAAATACAGAAGGGGCACGCGAGTATATTGAGAAGAAATGATTACTTTTTTTTGGTATTATCGAAATTTATTTATTCTTGACAACTTGTCAGGATGTAGATCGTAATAAGTATCATAATGCTTAAAATATATTACTGATGTACGTTTTTTAGAGTACAATGATACACAACGGGGATGGGGGGCGCTCAATAAAATGTAAAATTAAGAATTGTTTTCCGAACATTCAAAGGATGAGCCGCTGCACTACGCGTTAAATTTAAATGCACTTTAAGTTAAATTTTTTTACTAGCAATCTTATGCTTTAAGTGTAAATAAATTTCGAGCATTTCGTGTTACTTTGCTGAAATGCATTTTGACTATAACCCTGCTCGTTTAACGACAGGAAGTTGTTTCTTTTTGGTTGTATTCCTCAAGTTCAAAACATAATGCAATATTTCGGACAGAGTGGAAAAAGACAATTGCCGTAGAATATTCACTGCTACCAAATATGTGCCATCATTTGAGTTTTTAATTGAATAGAGAAAAAAGCGAGGAAAAACTAATCTGTAAAACTAAGGAGAGTGGAATGTGAAGGCAGTGAACTAATAATAACTAAAATGAGAACACATAAATGGTGGGAGTGGGACATCTGAAGATGATGTTAGAAACGTTTACATGAATTTAATTGTACAACCGAATAGTAATAATAATTCAATAAGAACTGTATTTAAGAGTAATAAATAAAGCACTAAAAAAAGATTACAAGCTTTGGAAACGTTGAGGAAATCCATAAATCTCGTTAGCATTTCTTAAAAACTATTAAAGCTATTAGATCTTTAAAAAATGCTTTTTACTTCGTAGGCAGAATCAGGATATATTAAGCAAGGTTTGAACTTAAAAATTACAAACAGTTTTGTAATGCGTTTAATGTACATAAAGCATCAGTCGATATCACCTGTGGTTTACCAAAAAGAAATTGAAAAGCAGAATATAAAGACACAATGTGTGAATCTATAAATAGGCAAAGACAAAACAGTTTAGTACCATTTTCTTCTCTGTTAGTCAAACGATTTTTTAACTTGTTTTTTTTTTATTTTTATTTAGTGGCTATTGATGAGTTTTAGTGATATCAATAAAAAATGAAATAATTTTTTACCCTTCTTTCGACGTGATTGGAAGCCTTTCTTTCATTTTTTTAATAAATGTTTATTCCTCATACTTTCATAATACTCCTTACATTTACAACCTTCATTAATACCTTACATTTACAATCTACAACATTTGTACAATAATCAATACATTTTTTTACTATTACACTTCGAAGAAGAAGAAATGTCAAGAACAAAACAAAAGATAAAATGTCATTTAATAAATGACTGTCAATACAAAATAATACGAATCGTAAGGTCTTAGTTAATATACTTCCAATATATATATATATATATATAATATATATATATATATATATATATATATATATATATATATAATAGGTCAGTTAGATTGTTTGTCTAAACATGTCAAACAAGAGAAATCACAATTTGAAGCTAACAATGTCTAATACAATATAAAGTGAGAAAATAAGTGTGGTGACGCGTTATTTTACTACGAATCAACAAGTCAAAATTTTATTAATTTGAATGAGCATTTTGAATTCTTAATTGAATTGAAAGTGAATGTTTGTATTTATAATTTATTCTTCAATAATAAAAGGGTGGTATGATAACTTTTATTTTTATTTTCTTTACAGGTGAAGGAGGTAAAATTCATGAATAATATGTGCTACAAATGCATTAAATTAAGTAACTTAATCAGTGGTCAATCAGTCACACTAAGGAGAGATTATCGCTAACTGAAATATTTCAACAAAACAAACTGTTGTCAAACAAAAAACCTAAAATGTCTAAAAGTTGTTAAAATGGTTCAGGCTGAATCTAATGAACTACGGTCTAATTTCTACCGTGGGTGAGCTCTAGTCTAATGAAATAAATCCCAGCGTCAAAGAAACACTATGGGGCACGCTCTGGAACAAAGTTATGTTTCTGTCTTTTCATATCCATCAAAATGATAGGTGTGTCCGCCGCAACTTACGTCAATTGTTGATACTTAATACGTTTGTCATTCGGCAAAGAGAATCATTTACGTCAGTAAACACGCCCATTACTGAATTATCGAGGAAGTCAAAATTAGTCCTAAATATTACAATAGTATCTATGTATGCATTGGTAAGGTACGTATAAAATGCCATGTCTTGTTGAACCATTGCTTTGTGGAAAATGATCATCAATCTTCGAATTCATTTATGTTAACTGTCTTAGCAGTATGGGAACTTGGATACATTTGGAAAATATAGTTTAGAACCAGATTCATTTATGCTTTAATCCTTTTCTGAAACAAAATAATTCCATTTGGTGAAATATGGTTGAAGAAAATAGGTTTTTCTCTCCGGTAATTTCGAACAATAGCTATTGTCTCTATGCCAATATAATAATCCTCCCTGTGTGGAAATGAATTTTTCAAAGATCAGGCCTCTTCTTGTCCGAGCCTCACTTTACGTAGTTCATCTCAGTATTTTCATTACATTAAAAAATGAATAGTTCATATTTTGCCCTTTTTTTCTGCCAACGGAAATAGTTGAGCAATAAAGTAACTTGTGTTGTGTTTGTATTAATTGTGTAAAGTTGTTTCTTACAAAAATTTGATGATAAGCATCCGTGACAGGATTTAAAACTGCAAGGAGTTTTTCTTTAAAATTAAAAAAAAATAATAAAAAAATAACATATTAAAGCAATAACTGTTTTTCAGTTTTATGAGTTGAATGTTTTGTAAGTAATTTAGGATATATTTGAGTAAATTAAGTTATCACTGGTTAAAATTTAGACTATTTTTGGGTAAGTTAGGCCTATTTAATACGTTCCGAATTTTCCATTGATTATTCTCGAACTAGTCTAAGACTCTTTAAATATGTGGCACGTTAATCATAATCAAGTTCGGAAGAGAAAAGAGTTTTGGTTTAATGATCGCCTTAAAATTTGGAATAATGGCATTTTTTAAAAACATTTCTCTCTAATACATCAAGGGAACAGTAAATAATATATTTCCCGTGTTTGATAGAGTAATGTCAGAATAAAAGAAGAAAATCAGTATTGGCTGATCTAGTAGGATTTATTTTTAGGGAAGTGAAATATGAATAAATTTATCTTGAATTTGTATAAAACGTAAACATTTTACAAAAATTTTTTTTTCGCTGTAGTGTTGAAAGAATATTTGCAACATTTATTTAATATCATAAATATTTTAAAAATTATGTTCATAAATTGTGCCTATGAGGGGAAAAGGGAATTTTAGCTAATTTTTTGTTTGAAAAAACATTTTATTTTGTGCTTCATATTTTGTCTCAACTCTCATAATACATGGTTTGTTAAGAGCGTTCTTGTACTAATGTCTTAATTGAAATCAAAAGGGCTGATTTTTAATTTCTAAATATTTTTGTTTATATTTGAAACAAATAATTTGGTATCCATAATGTACTCTAAATAATGAGTACTTGTATTTTTCAAAATTAAGACTACACCAAAGATAATCTACTTTATTTAAATATGTCCTAAATTAGTTACAAAATATTCTACTGATAGTAAAATAACAGTTAATTTAAAATAGTTTCACTTACATAGTACCCAATTCACTTAATTAAAATCAAAAGTGCTCATTTTTTTCTAAACATGTTTGTATTTGAAACAAGTATGTACTTGTATTTGATATCCAGAACGGACTCAAAATTATGAGTACTTGTGTTTTTCAAAATTAATACTTCGTTACTCGGAGCTATAAAAAAGGCTCAAAAATGAGTACGTTTCCTTATTTTTAAGCATCCATTTTTTAAAGTTTTAAGTTTTGAACATTATGTGTTAAAAAAAAGCTGATAAATAAAATGTCTGCATTAATATATGTACATGAAAAAAGAAATGAATTACTAAATAATGAAACTATAAAAGAAAATTGATAAAAATTACAACAAATAAATTCTTTCAAAACTGACGATGAAAGTTTTTCTTCATTAAGATTTTATTATGGTACTAAGAAATAAACATGTTTATTATAATCATGTTTAAGCTCATTACTTAAAGTAATATTGTTTATTAAAGAATTTTGTTAAATTTCAATCAAGGCTATTTATTTCTCTTTAAGTTGATTTAGATACTTAAGTTTTACGTATAAACCTCAAGTCTAGGTTTTAAAAGCCTCCGATTAAATCGAGACGTTAAAATCTATGATCCTGTCAACCAATGATTCATTAATTTGAAATCTGGAGCTCGTAAGGACAGATTTGCTTTAATGGATGATAAATTTTCATCAGATAAACTCGATGCTAATGACCTTATCTATGCGATAACGAGCGAGATGAACATATTTTTTCTTTCTATTTTAAACATTTTTCTTTTGAGGGAAATTTAAAAATCCGTTTTCACACATTGAAAACAAATAATTCAACCAACATGAGAGATAATTGTTTAAAAAATCAATAAATAAATGAACAAATAAATAAATTTAAATAAATAAATAAATAAATTAAAAAAAAGGAATAATAATGGAAATGAGTCTATAAGATAAATATTTGTACTAGCTTATTTAAAATGAACTGCATTTACTTTTCGATGTTCAATATTTTGCAACATTTGCGGGAAGTAATGAGTCTTTATAAATACATTTCCAATTTAAAGTGCAACCGCTTTTCAAGAATTATTTTCAAAAAAGAAATAAATAAATAAATAACTAAAACAAAATAAGTAAATAAAAATAAAACTTAAGAAGGACAAAATCATTTTGTGTACGTCTCATGAATGCATTATTTATTTCATATAATGATGATGACCTCATCTTTGAAATAATTAGTATAAAAACTACATCTCCTATGCACATTATACAACTATAAATTTTTAAACCATTTTCTAAGGGGAAAATTTTTTGAAAGAAAATGAAGACATATGGAATAATAGAGAAAGTAAAGAAGAAATGGAAAAAAAAATCCTGTTTAATCTTGACACTTGCATAATCGTTGTATGATATGAAAATGTTAATATTATTAACCTACTGAAACTGTTCACATTTATGTTAACTCATCTGTGACTGATAAGCTTGAGGGGCTATTTCCTTTTTATTCTAGCTGATAAGGGGAAGTTGTATTCAAAGACGTATAATGGGTTCCATAATCAAGGATGTGAAGACTTTTAGGATTCACTAAGCTGTTCAAATTGCTATATTTTCTTGTTATTTTCAAAGTAACTCCGTTTCAAATTGAGTAACATGCATGAATACCACTTTTCGTGAATTTCCCAGTTAGGTCTTTCTTTTTTCTCCTCACTATCTATATCAAATCGGAGTAAAATGTTGCCATTATACTTTTACGCAAAATTTTACAAAAATAGCATTTCTCCTTAGAATTATTCTAGACTTAAGATTTTTCACAAATAAATCTGTCAAATAAATTGCATTTGAATAAAATCTAGAGTTGTTTAGTTATATTTTGCTTAAGATATTAATTACTAAAACATCCTTATTTTATTCTTAATGTATATTTAGATATGTAGTTACTGATTTTCTCTAACTTTTAACGAATTTGTCCTTTTTTTACATGTTTTAACTTTTTTTTTTAAACTGTAAATGTTCTTAAAACACCTGTGACTGATTAATTAACATCTTAAACTTTTTACTTATACTACTCGGAACTTACGTATTAAAACTACGACAATGGATTACATACGTCTACATCTAAATATCGTTAAAAGTATTACATTATTCTCTTATAATTGGGTATCTGAAATCGTATAATTTAAATCTTCATCTCACTTTGTAATTACATTCATTGCTAATTTAATGATTTCATATACGTATATGTTTATTATCTCTAAACACATGTTTTTGGCTTATACTTGTAAAATTTGATAAACATACAGGTAAACTTCTCAAAAGCATAAATTTGTTTTATATGCAAACTTTGTCTATATTTTGAAAAAATGCCATATGTGAATATTAATATATACACAGATTAATCAACACTTAAATTGATATACAAAAAGAAATGTATTATATAAAAACACATGTACATGATTTACATATTGCTATTGCATTTTACACGAATACAAAGGAGTCAAAAGGGGGTACAATGGTATATAAAGCTAATTATTTCGAACTGTTATTAGATGTTAATTAATATCTAACAACAAATTTAAAAAAAAAATTGTACCGGGTCCTCAAATCATATGAAAGTTGTTTTTCTAAAATAATGGGATGCATTATTACTTTCAAAAATATTAATCTCCAGCGATAATTTTCTAAATATTTGGAACGATTTCACAAAATACATAAAAATAAATTTTGTCATTACTTTAAAAATAAGATGTGTTATTTACCCTTAAAAACATTTTATTTCATTAATAAAATATACTTTATTTCCTTACTACTGTCCGTTAAAACAAAAGTTTTTTTCCTATTAAAAAATTTTGTTTAGTAGTTTTGATTAGAGTATTGATGTACAGTAGAGCCTCAATTAACCGAGATAATGCGGACCAAGGGTACCTCGGATAATCGAAAACTCGGATAGCACGGACTCACTCCAAATCGAGAGGGAAACGTGGGTAAATGGGTAAAATTAATGAAAAGGTCGTCTAAAATGTGAAAAAAGGCATTTTCTGTACATATTATAAAGTGGCGATTCTCCCACACCTAAATCTCAAGCAACTTTTTAAATCGTCTCTCCTTTATCACATCTGTTGATGGCTTGAAATTTAGTCTCCAAAGTCACAACAGTCCAATATGCATGAGGTACAGTTCGGCAATGCTGCGATTGACATACCAAAAAAAAAAAAAAAAAGAAAAGAAAAAAAAAAAATGGCCCAATTCAAAGGCGTTTTTTAAAAAAACTAATGTGCCTCGGTTAACCCGGAACTCGGTTAGTCGGGGCTCTACTGTATTTGATTCAGTTGGCATTTATATGGCACATTGTCTGTATCATTTTTGTAAGAAAGAAAACCATTTTAATTAAATGTACCCTCAAACATTAGGAATTTTAATCCTTTTGATGGGAATAAAACCCTTGTAATCCATTTGTTCCAGAAAAATCATTTTGTTGCGTAAAAATGTGTTTATGGTGTCAATAACTTGCTGTATGTTCATTAGCTTTAGCTAATTCATTTTTTTTCAAATAAGTACATACTTATTAGTTTTTAAAAAGGAGATGAAGACGACAGTATTGAATCAGGAGGAAATTATTTATCAAATTTTGAAGAAACTTTCAAGAATAATAGTCTTGGTTTAAAATTCAAACTAAGAGACGTTTTCTTCATTCGAAATTTATTTCATGAGGTTGGAAGCAGGAACTTTTTCTATTTTATGCACGGTTTGTGTACCTATTTTCAGATCCCTCACTTTAAATTTTTTCAGGGGATGGTACAAAAAGTGCAATGAACCCTTTATATATATTATATATATATATATATATATATTGAGTATGTACCCGGGGGGGGGGGGTACATACCTCTTAAATAATAATTATTTAATGCATAATTAGTTTCAGTGCAAATAAGAAAACAATTGAAAATGTACTACTTTTCCCCATTAACTTAAAACTTTTCGTTTAATGCACTTCATTTTGCTGCGAAAAGTCTTAAATTCAATATTGTAGTTAATGATTACGCTATGTTACTTTTGAATTATTTTTTCCGCAATCTATATAATTTAGGCGCTAAGTACAGTCGCACTTGATTATAACGAGGATGAAGGGATTGAACCAATTTGACAGTTAACTTCGAGTGCTCGTAATAACCGGGTTTACTATAGTTTCTGATCTTATTGCATAAGGATTATTTTTTTAAAAAAATGACAGTTTATAAAAAGATAATTTTTATTTTTCATCATTTATTGTGCAAATAAATAAATAAATAAATAATAAAATAAAATAAAATGGCTAGTGTTGGTTGGAAAATTTTTGCTTTTCGGTTTTAAGCAATTGCCGGCCTTGTAACTGCGGACAAGCATTACTTTTTGCGCCGTTATCGAAATCGCTTAAAAATTCATTTCTTTTCGTTAAAATTTAACACTAACCATTTTCGTGAAAGTGGTTAGTGTTATTTAGAAAATTTTTGCTTTTTGTTTTTAGGCAATTGCCGGCCTTGTAACTGTAGACAAGCAGTACTTTTTGCGCCGCTAGCCAATTCATTTAAAATTTTATTTATTTTCGTTAAAATTTCAATAAAATTTCGCGAAACTTGTTTCCGAAACAAACTTAAAGACGCTGCATGGAAAAAATTATCGTAAAATACAAGTTACTCTTGGGGTAACAGGGTTTTATAAAGGGCTTTTAACATTAAACCTGCCGCCTTTATTTTAATTTTCCTCATTAAACGCAGGTATTGCAATAACCGTGTTCGATTGTAAACCTACATATTTGGTTCATGACTGCGACACAATTATTATTTGCATATCAATGTAATAATTTTTCAATAGAAAACTTTAATGAATTTTTTATTTGAACGTTATGTTCATGTTAAAGGCCATATCAACAGGAAAGTTTAAATAGCTGTCTGATGTCACTGTTATTTGCACTTTAGTATCTAAAATACTTTTTATACTCAGTGTTTACTTATACATTTTATTTTTTTTTGTAATTATCAGTTTTTCAACTGCTGTTTGAATTGGTAGAATTTATCAATTAATGTTGCACCATGGGAATTCTAATAAATATTTATATATATATATATTGGAAGAATAAAAATTAAAGCAGTATTAGAGTACATTTATAAAATTTTGTTTTGCATTTCCAAATTTAACTTTATTGTCTATCACCCAACAATAAAGTAAAATAGTGCTTAAAAATATATAAAATGTATATCAAGTATCAGGTAGTGTAAAGTTTCACAAAGTTAATTTTTTCACAATACAGTAGAATACATTCAGAATAAGCGATAAATTCCGAAAGACTGTTAACCAAATTGACCAGGTTTTCTGCAGATGCAATTTAGTTGTAAATGAAGAATTAAATAAAAAATACATATACCTAATTCTGAATCGTATTGAAATGTAGTCATTGCGTTTTAATTTAACTGATATACTAGCAACAAATAAATAAATACATTTTTTGTACTATTGTGATTTTTTAAGAAACTGAAATGTATAAATCGGTTCATTATTTCAAGCAAATATGATTGCCTGTTACTTGATACCGCAATCTGCTTTCCACACAACAAAACTATTAAACAACTGCTGAGACATTTATTTTAAAACCACCAACAATTTTCAGAACCACATTCAATTTATGGTAGCTAAATACTTTTGAATATTTCAGCAGCGTTTAAATCAATACAGCACTCAGTATAAACAGTACGACTTTCAAATAAGTCCATTGCTTTTAAATTTAAAACTTTAAGCAAATTACGGTTCTTCTTGAATTGCACTGTTTCAAAAGTTAAATGAATATTCGAATAATTATTCAAACGACACCGGAGTAATGGTAACTAAATGTTACAGTAACCTTTTAAAATTAAGCGGCGCTCAGTAAAATTTTAAATCTGTGCATGTCTTGAGAATTTATTAGTACTGTAAATCTTTAAAAAAATGTAGCTCTTTCTGAATTGCAATGCTTAAATGATGTAATAAATAATTCATAAGTTTTCATAACGACATTGAAGCAACAGAAACTAAATATTACATAAGTTTTAAGGGGCTCTTAAAAATTAATAGACCACACAGTAAAAATTTTCAATTCGTGTATTGTTTTTAAATTTAGTATAGCGAATAAGATATACAGTTTCTTTTCTGATTTGCAATACCACGTATTTATTATGAGTCGATTTATCTGATTAATTAACAAAAACGTCTGTACTTTTTAAAGAAATTGAAAATGGGAATCATTTCATTATTTCAAGCATATACAATTTCCATGTTACTTGGTACCTGCTTCTTCCAGAAAAAATATATATCTTCTGTGACATTTATTTAAATAATTTAATTAATTGTCCAACAATTTTCAGAATTACATTCCAGTAAAGGTAACTTAACGTAGCACACTATTTTCAGAGGCCTTTTAAAAATAATACAGCACTCAATTTTAAATCGATACATTGTTTTAAATTTGGTACTGTAAATGAAAATTACACCTCTTTCGGAATTGCAACATCTTAATAATTTAAGTAATAGTCCAATATTTTTCAAAATGACATGAAAGTAACAGTAACTAAATTGTGCACAATATTTTCAGCGTCATTTCAAAATCAGTACACAACACCAGTACATATTTAATTTCAGTACACTACTTTTGAAGTCAGTACTGTAATAATAATAATAATAATAATAATAATAATAATAATAATAATAAGCCATCTTTCTGAATTGCAGCAACATAAATTTATTACGTTTTAACTAAAGTAATTTATTTTTTAAAAAGACCACATTAAAATATATGATCAAATATTATTTTTTAAAGAAATTGATTATATAACCATTCTATTATTATAAATAGCTATGTAAGATTTTCATATTACTTGGTGTCAGTCTTTTCTAACAAAAAATCAGTTAAATACCTCCTGTGGTTCATATGAATAATATAATAATTTCTAATTTTTTAAAATGACATTCAAGTAAGTGTAACTAAATAAGAAACTGTTGTAAATATTACTGAACTGATTCCGCGGCCTTTTGAAATCAATAGAGCATTCAGTACAAATTCTAAATCAGTATAAGGCTTTTAAATGTACTACAGTACTAACGAAATCAAATATGCGTGCTCACCTTAGTCATAACGCAGTTTCTTATCTTATAAACATTCTTTTGACGCTCGTTTAAACTTAAATCAAGCAAAAAGACTTACCCAAATGACAAAATTAATCATAAAAATGATGTATTTCATCCATGCTGTCGCAGGGTCTATATACGCCATTTTATATTCGAAATAATCCTGAAAAGCTGAAATTTAAGATCCACACCCAACAGAAAAGAAAGTTCCAACAATGGAAATGAATTTGAAGTATATCATCAAAGCACTTCTCCACGCATTACAGTTGGTACGTGAGATACTGAGAAACCTGAGGCTTATCAGGAAAGTGCAAAGTTCAGTAAGGTAAAGCATTTCATATCAAAAAGACCAGAAACACTGATAGGTGTAGTTTGGGGACGCTTGATGGTTTTATGCATCCAACGCTCTTTGCGTTTGTGTATAAAAACATACGTTTCGTTTATTTTAATCCATGAAAATCCGCAAGTATTTCTAACTTCGCGACAAAGAAATTCGTCCAGCTTTTTATTATTCGCTCTTTGAAGTTTTTTATCTTGAAAAACATGTCTTAGGGAGCTTTGCAATGGATTGGAATCGACGATTTTAAAATTCTTAAAACTTTCTTTATTCCTTTAGCATGCAAATACTTCAGATACACTGTTAGAAATATCATCATGAAGTTACGGTTAAATAGCCGGCAGCAGTCTGTCCATCTAATTCACCGTTAAATTTACGGTTTGGAACATTTTTCTATCTTTACGGGACGAAATCATTTCCAATCAGCATGGTTAAAAGCCGTAAATACAAAAGTTTACGGTTTTATAACCATTTTTAAATGATTTCAAATCTAAATTTCTACGGTTTTTGAACCATTTCGAGGCGCAGAATCTTCGAAGCGTAGAAACCGTGAACTAAGCGTGCGGGAATCGAACCCGGGTATATGGTATACCAACCTTGCGCTCTAATCATTCGGCCATCTACACCACTCAAAGCGTCCGTTTATTTATCAATAAATCTTCTTTTCCAACAGGCAAACTGCATTAAAATTGAGATTTCAGTTTTTGATTGGATCCGAAGTCATTTTTGGTCTAAATTTACTGTATATTGACGAAAATCATTTTATTTGCTGCAAAAATTAAAATACAAACAAACTTCAGCAGCCCAAATTACGGGTTCACTCATTCGCAAACAGTTCGGGAATCCGATGTCTCCAATTTTTGATTTACGTGTGTATGTGTTTCTATTTAGTAAACACTGCTTAAGCGGCTTTTTCTACTTTTTAGCCTACTTTCCGGTAAAAGTAAAAAAAAAAAAAATACAATAAAGCATGAAAGAAGGCTTAATGTATCGTAAAAATATCGTTAAAAATAAAGAAAAGTCAAAAAAAAAAAAAAAAAAAAGTGTAGTAATTAAATAAAAATTGAAAAATAAAAAATTTGAAAGTAGGGTTTTAAGATGGGGAAAATGCGTGTCTGTCGGTCTGTCAGTCTGTCCCCCCTAATAACTTTTGAACGAATTGTCCGATTCAAAAAAATTCTTTTTGCATTCGAAAGATCTTGGCAAGGACATCTCATTTTCATATTTTACTTTTTGATTTAAACAATTTTTCGTTCAATTTTGAACAGTTCAAAAAAATTTAACATTAGCGCCTATGGGCGAAAATGAAGCAAATGATGTAAACTCTGGGTACAAGATCCAAGTTCCAATAAACAAGCTTACTGAAGGAAGCTCTTGGCGTGAAATATTAATTTGAGCCCTTTTTGTTCATTTTTGAACAGTTCAAAAAATTAACTTAGCGCTTACGGGGAAATTTCAATCTATACTATTAAAATCTGCCTGCGTCTGTCTGTCAATTCATCTCCTCGAGAACGGCAGAGTGTGCGACGTCGCGGCGGGTACCGTCGGATTCGGAATTTTCCGGGGATGCCATATCGCCCGGTCTCATCCGTGTCTGGCTTTAATTAGCGGAGATATTAATTAAAAACGCAAATTTTTGCAAGTTTTATTTTACTTTTTCATTGTTGCATCGTTCCAGCAATACATAATATACAGTTGCCCTTTGAATTAAAATCAATGCCGTTGCCATTGTTGTAAGGAATCAACAATACTAATAATCAATGTTTCTCTAGCATTTTGAGGGAGGCTTCGCTGTATTTGCAATAATAAATTTAATCCTTCTTTCTTTTTAATTTATTTATCAACTGCTATCTAGCAAAAACTATTTTTCGTATTTTAACGGAGACTTTTAAAGATTGTGTCAATTATTCTGAATGAATAAAACGAAAATGGCGTAAAGTCTAAAAAGGATTGAAAGGGATAGCTAATTGTTCTTACTCTACTGAGAATGTTTTGAATTTCTCTATTATAAATATCGGTCCGTGTTCTGTACTTTTGTGCATGGATAGATAATAAAGTTTTTTCAATGCCGTGTTGTATTTAAGCTCGCGCAGCGCCGTTCGTACAACGGTTTTTTAACAAAAATCGAACGCCAAAAAAAAAAAAAAAAAAAAAGCCCTACTTTTTACGAGCAGTGTACTTAATTAATCTATGGTTTTTAGGGACTGTTGCTCTTATTTACGCTCGCGCGAAGACCATTGATCATTAATATCGGTCCGGGTCTGTATGTCTGTGCATGAATAGTAGATAATAAAGAATTTCAATGCCGTGTTGAATTTAGGCTTTACGCAGCGCCGGGCATAGCCCGGCGCCCTCAATCTATTATTTCAGCCCGGGCAACGCCGGGCGGCACGCCTAGTCCTATATAAATCCTGATCTAACGGACCGATTTGCTTGGAACAAACTTTATCGGAAAGCTCTTATAACGTAGAACACGTACAAATAAAAAGTTCATCCAGAACTAACGAGCCTATTTTCCTTTGAAATTTTTTTATTAGAATTTTTAAGGATATTTCTCAATGAATAAATGAATGAGTGAAAGAATGAATGAATAAATAAATGAATGAGTGCAAGAATGAATCACTGAATTAATGAATGCAGAAATGATTAAATAATGGATTGAATAAATGAAAAAATAAATAAATGAGTGAATAAATACATGAATGAAGAAAAGAATGAATGAATGAATAATTGAATGAATAAATGAAAAAATAAATAAATGAGGGAATGAATAAATGAATGGCTAAAAAAATGAAAGAATGAGTGAGTGAATGAATATGTATTTTCCGTTGAAAAAGGTATATTTGAAAAAATTAAGAACTAAAGCTAAAGGAGAAAGAGAGAGAAAGAGGTAGCTAGATTATAAATTTGAATTTGGTGTGTACGGGAAAGTAGGCTCGTATAGTTCTAGATGGTACTTCTTGTTTATATACACATGCAGATTTGAGCTGATAAATCTTTATTCATATTTTAATAAGAACGTACGACCGGTAAGGTTCCACAACCAAGATGGGCGCCCTATTATTGACTACGAGACCTAATGGCGCTTGTAAAATACGGTTCGTTAAACGTTCTTTAGGAGGAACAGAGAATAAACGTTTTTTTTCACAATCAGCGGTTTGAGTAACATTTTTTTTAATGGTTATTCAACTGTTGTAATTAAATATGGCAAAATAACAATCAAATAAAGGGTTATATTACTATTTTCTTACGGAAATTTTTAACAGTGTAAGAATAGTAGCAATGGCTTTCTCGTGTCAGTTGTATAACTTCAGATTATTTGAAAAATCCCACTTTATTTGACTCAAATTTGTAATGCAAATTTCAAATACGTATTTCAGAGTTATAAGGAGTACCCTTCTTCAGTGAAAGGCAATGGATCTACGTGCAGAAGTATGATTTCTGTCACATAGTTTCATTGAATTTTGGCTTGGAAAGCAGCGTTTGATTTTTCAACATCCAACGCATTTCATCAGCGTTGTTTATTGCCGACTCAAAGGTTATCATTTTAATTTAAATGGTTATTTCCCAATGGCTTTTCTGCTTACTCCTGCTGCAAAAAAAAAATGTCTTGTTTATAGTACGGTAGTTCATTTATTGTTATGTTTAGCATTTTTGCATTCTTCCATTCATAAAACAGTATTTCACATTTAGGCCGTGGTAGCCTAGTGGTTAGAGAGTCGGACTTTCACCTGGAAGGTCGCGCGTTCGATACCCGCCGAAGACCCGTCATGTAAACTTGGGGATACGTGCATGCAAAATCCGTGGACCCCACTACCTCGCCCCGTGCGCAAGCAATCCTAAGGCCTCGGGTAACAGATAGGGGTCTGGTGGAGAAAAGTATTTCACATTTACGACATTCGCATCATAATATATATGTATGCTATGGCTGAAAAATATGTTGCTAAAAAATTGGTTCAATGTGTAAGTTTGAAGAAATTAACCAGATTTAAATTATTTTCTTACAGGCAATCCCTACCCTAAAAATATTTGGAGCAATTTTTTGATCTTAATCAGCAGACTTTCCAAATGTCTGCTGATCTTTGGTCTTCTTTCTTTCTTTCTTTTTTTTTTCAGGGCAGCATATAATTTACACATTTAATACATCTTTTTCAAATAAAATAACTAAAATAACTAAATTCCAACTTAAAGATTGATGTCGTTCAGTCATAATTAGTCTCTTATTATCAACAAAAAACCTGTTCAGTCCATTAAGTAAAAAATTAACTTTTATTCAAATATTTGGGGAAAATACGGTTAAAATTTGCGTGTACGGGGTTTACACACACAAAAAAAAAATATCATATTTAGCATAATGCTTCGCAAAATCATTAATTTGCTTTCCAGAGTGTTTAACCCAGTCCACATCACTACCTTTCATAGCTGTCACTTGTGTCAGCAAATTTGAACTGGGCTCTAATGACACAAGAAATATGAAAATCGTTAGAAGTGTGAAGGTAGCTGATTTTTCGCTTAAATTGTGCTAATGTACGAGTATCAAACTTTTTTCCCTCCCAAATTATTAGATTTATTTTTTATAACCTAGAAAATGGTATCTCATAAAGAAAACCTGAAATATTTTCAAAATGAAATTTAGGATTTATACAAAAATGTAACTACACGACCTTTATACAAATAAGGCCTGCCACTACCTTTATCCAAATTCTGCCAACAAATTATTTTTCAAACCTATTTATGTGATATTTTTCTGAATTTTCCCAAAATATATTACAGTGAAATTTTGTTATAACGAATACCGATACAACGTAATGCTAATTTTAACGAACTAAATGTTTATTCCCACTTTAAACGCCATAGGTTTACGTATATTCCCTTATTACGAACATTTCGTAGCAACGAAGTATTTTTCCATTTCCTTAAAGTTCGTTGTAACGGGATTTCGCTGTATGTCCTAAGAAAATTTAGTGTAAATTTCAAAACTTAAACCAAAATGTGAGCCCACATTTCGAGTAGAAGCTGTGCTGTTTTAAAGGCCAATAAGTTTCAAAGGCCTACTGGCAAGCACTACTTGTAAAAAATATTTTTTCTGAGTTTTTAGTCAAGGAAATAAATTTGGTCAGTGGCGAATTATGTTTATAAATAAAATGTACAAATCATTCTAAATTCTGCTGAAGCTAATATGAATAATAAGAAGAGAAAGCAGGAGTGTTTTTTCCACCTCTTTCTGACAAACTGCGTTTTAATAAATATTGTTTTTTGACACTAAACCCTCGAATTGTAATCTGTAGATGTGTACTCTTACTAACCTCAAAAGAACTCCTTACTGTAAAAATTTAAAAAATTCAACTAAATAGCGGTGGCAAGAGCTAAATGGAAAGTGTTTATTTTTAAACATATAAGTTATTTGCCGTCCGTTCTCGAGATATAAATTGTTAAATTTTCCTAATTTAGACGTAGAAACCGATACAACGCCAGGTTCTGATTAAGAAATGTTAATATCCTGATTAATATAAAATACAAAACATGTTTAGATATGTCTACAAAAATAACTCTTGGAACTGATTGTACAGTTTATAATTTTCAAATAATGTAAAATTTTGCGAAAGAAAAAAAGAATTGACAAAAACGTTAAGGTAGTATGAACTATGAACTATTTTTAACGTATTACCACAAAGGCCCCTCCCTAATAATACGTTTTGCGCAAACGTAAAAATAAATATCGCGAGAATGGGCATACGGTAAAAAATGGTTTATGAGCGGAAAAATGAATAAGTAAATAAACTAGACTCCCGAATAAACGTCATTTAACTGACTCCTATGGCTAGTGGTCGCCCAGTAATTGGAAATTAGACCTTCATCCATTAAATTTTTCAAATTCAGCCTCGGATCTTTAAACAACTTTTAGCTTTCTATTGTTTTGTTTAAATATCAGCGGTATATCTACTCAGAGCGAATGATTGACCATTGAGTTAGACATTTAATTTAATGCATTAATAGCACATACTATACATAAATTCTATCTTTCTACAATGCTTCTCCTACGAAGAAAACAAGAATTAAGAATTCATGCCACCCTATTAATATTGAATGAATTAGAAATAAAAACATTCACTTTTAATTTAATCGAGAGTTCAAAACGTTAATGCAAATCAACAATTTTACAAAACGTTGCTTCGAAGCAAATAACATGTCACTGTCCTTATTATCTCACTTTATTTACATTGCTAGCTGCTAATTGTATTTTATTTTGTTTGACATTGTACTGCTTGTTGTATATATATATATATATATATATATATATATGTTATATATATATATATACAGGGAAAGAGAGTGAGAGATTTTGAACATTGAATTAACTGACACACAAATAATAGTATTATTTTGGTTTGACATTCCCTTGATGGATTACATTTTCACTTTTGTTTTTGTCTTGACATATTTCCTCTTTTTTGAATTGCAATTAGTAAAAAAAATATATTGAGTATTGTACAAATATTATAGATTCTAGATGAAAATAATAATATGAAAGTATGACGAATAAATGTTTCTAAAAAACGGCTTCGAATTTACGTTGAAAGTGGAGGGAGGGGGGGGGGTAATTAAGCTATGTTACTTTTAAACTAATAACACTAAAACTCGCTAATAGCTACTAAACAAAACAAAAAGTAAGAAAAATGGTTAACAAACGGAGGAGAAAATAAAACAGTACTATTTTTTCCTTGCCTTTTTATATAACACAAGGGCCATTCCACCGTCACGTGCGGGACAAATGAACTCAATAGTTTCACCAAAATTTTGTCATAGAGCAGAAGATTTTAAATAAGTGGAAGCAATTGCATTTTTTAATCTTTACTTATGGTGCAAAGATGCTTTTGACATATATTTATCTTTCGTAAATCTTTTTTATACTTTAAAATATAATTAATCTTCATGTGTCACGTGCGGGACACTTAAAGTCAACCTCTCTTAATTTTCCTTATGAATCAGCTAGAATTTCTGCTCTATTAATCATGCAGTAACAAAACAAAATACAGGAATTGAAAGCCAAGGCTCCATTGTAAGTAAAACATATCTAAAGTTTTGAGAAATAATAATTTTAATAGTTGAAAAAAATTATAATGTATCGTGTCACATGCAGGACACAGCTGTCACGTGCGGGACATTTTGCAGATGCTCATGTAATACATGTTTTCAGAATGTTGGAAATTAAGTGAAAGCACCAAACAATGTTTTTGTTATACACTTTAAAACACAAAGCATTCATTTTAATAGAATATATGCACAAATTGATCATTCCGAGAAATATATAAAATTTTAATTAGAATTAGACTAAATGAAAAAAAAAAGTTTTAATATTTTTTCAAAATTTTGAGCAATTTCTGTTGTTAGATAAAGCGGGAGCTGATATCTTTCTTAAAACATCTTTAAAGAGATAGTGAATTCTATTAGGGTGCTCTGGCCACTTATAGTATTAGAGCTTTTGCTTCTCTTTTTCGGCTTCAGTCATATAGTCTTTCCTCCTTTTTTTTCAGTCCATTTGTCCTTTTATTTTCTTCCTTCTGGAAATTTGGACCTTTTTTTTCTAAGACCTTTTTCATTCTTTCAGCACTTGATTAAGATCCTTCCATTATCCATTTCTGTTCAATAAAAACAAATTTTATTATTGTTAAAAGTTAAAATAGTGTGGAAAGTTGTTGTGCAAAAAGTTATATATTAGTGAAATATAATTCAGCTCTAATTCTAAATAGGCTTTCTAAAATAAATCTCATAATGTTTAAGCTATGTTGTATCAAATATTGAAAAAATCAAAAATAATGCTCTTCCAAACAACTCATCGATAAAAAATGTAGTTGCTTTTTTATTAATATTTTAAACTAGATTCTTCTCATTTGTCTTTGTATATGATTTAAGTAATCTGTTCTGAAACATAAATGATCACTGAAATGATAGGGCATTCTGTAGTGAAAATGTAAAATTTTAGAAATGTATGCTCTATTAAATACATAATTTAGCAAAAACTATCATAAATATGAGAAAATGTATAATTTATTTCTTTATAGTAACACAATTTTAAAACAGAAAACCATTAAAGAATTCAAGCTATGTTGAAATAAAATTCTTATCAACATTTAGAAATTGGAGTTTTGTTTCCTACATGTAATGCGTCACGTGCGGGACAGCTTTGTTTTTGGATTTTTTTACAAGTAAAAGTAACTTTAAAAGCTAGAACTAGCATAGGATATGTGTACTACATTAATCTGCTTTAGAAATGTCATTTACAAAAAATAAATACGTTCCATTTTTAACCTAACTGAAAAGATTCATCTTTTTCGTCACGTGCGGGACACGAAAAATAAGCTTTTTGTGTGTGCTAGTATAGCTATTGAGATATCACTTAGATCTTAAAGCTTAATAAAATAAAATAAATAAACTTTAGACTTACCTATAAAGTTGACAGGAGTTTAAGTTGATTTCTTTTATCCAAAACAATCATGAAAACTTCGTTCAAGAACTCAATGAACTTGCTTGCACAAGGCAGCCATTTTTAGGATACTGTGTTGCCAATCCGGAAATGATAAACTTTGATTTCTTACTCAAAACATAAAATTTGACATTTTATCTTTTAATACATACCAAAATTATCCACATAAATATGATTTTAAAATTGACCACCCATGTACCTGTTTTCATGGAATGGCCCACAATTGGTATAGATAACACTATTATCTTGGTTTACTCGTAGTAACATTATTAAAGCTATAACGCACTTAGCTTAGCTGAAGATACTTGTCTTATGTAAAATGTTCGTTCATTATAACTATGAACTGCACTTTACTCCAAACATTTGACTAAGCATTATAAAAAAATAATAATCAGAGAGGGATACAATACCATCTAGAGCTACTGTCTGTTTTACTAAGCCGAAACCTACGTTTGTTTTACGCATGCGTCAGGTGTGCTTCAATTTCATCAAAATAGGGGTAATAGAAGAAATAAAGATGATGACGTATTTACTTTCGGCGAAAAGTCACAAACTAGCTGCTTTCTTTTTCTTTTCTTTTTGTGCTAAATATTCAAATGGGAAATGGAATAATTCAACGTCGAGAAAAATTAAAAAGATACTTGGCTAAAATAAAACTCCCAATGCTGTGGTCTGAGCGTATCACCCCTTCGACAAATGCAATCATTCCCGACTGGTAGTCGCGGTTTTCGAGAACAAACGGTATACGTTTATTTTTAAGGACAATCCTTGAACTAACGTATTTTTATTTTTATTGAGGAATTTCCTTCGTGAAACATAAATGTAAGGATATGTTTCAGCTCTTATTGGACATTTTTCGTTAAATGCACCAAACAAATAAAGAAGAAAATAAGGTTTTAACATTGTTGAGAGTTGAATACATAGTTTCACTATTTCGTTACCGATATATTCTATCTACATCGGGGGAAAAAGCAGCTCATTACGACATGTTTGCTTTTTTTAATCTATCCTTTCGTTTTTCTCTATACACAAATGTATTTTCATGATCAATATTATGCGTCAAAGACAGAATGCGAGTCTGCTTTGAAAATAAAAATTATTTCCCAAAATAATACAATGAAGTACTATAAAACAATGAAATAATTTGATAAGGCCTTGGTAGCCTAGTGGTTAGGATGTCGAACTTCCAACCAGAAGATTTGGTGTTCGATACCCGAGCCGCTGAAGACCCACCATGTATACTTGGGGATACATGTATGTAAAATCCGTTGACCCTGAAGTCTTAAGGGAGTTCCGAGGGTACCGGAGGGTGGATAATTTCCTTCATTTCACTCTGAGGTCAAAAATGGAATGTGGGGGTATTTTGTGGTGGCTCCACCTGATGTCATTCAAATACATAATGAGCCAAGTCGTACTTCCACCGTTGTGGTGCTCATCGATAAACGGAAGGCGCTCCTTACTGCCTTAGTTTCGAGAAACGACAACAATAATTTGAACAAGTATCATATAGTATATGTTTTTGTGTAATGTTAGAATATGTTCAGAATATGAAATCGAATACTGCAAGCTGTTGACTTCTGGTTTAAACATATTTAGCTGTATTTTTTCTTTTTTTTTAAATTTTAAAACGTTGTTTATGAAACGGCATTGATGTTGTTGCAAGACAAAGACAAAGAAGTAGTATTTTAGACAGTATAATGTCTTATACAGTTTATCGTGGTGTACTCATCAGGTTTACGAAAATTGCAATCCACCAAGGATCAACCAATCAAGTTTCATGTTGACTCTACTTCTCTGATAGCAGCCTAACTAGACAAGGGTTTTTGAGTTTTGCGAACTGCGGGTATTGCTCATCGGTAGAGGACAACTTGCACGTTATTGTTTCCTAACGTCTCTCTCGAACACGTTTATGTTTTATTTTTACAATCAATACTTGAACAATATTTTAATATGTTATTTGTCTAAGAATTTCTTGTTACTACATAACTGAGACTTAGATAAATTTCTGCAAGTCTTTGAGTTAATTTCGCTTACAAAAAATGTTCCTTTTGTACTGAATAAAGCTTCATCAGAGTTATATATATAATCGTGGTACTTTTCTAAGATACCTTCTTTTCTTTCTAGTACTTTCAGTTAAAATTACAAAATAAATAAAAGGCATAGATAAGAAAATAAAATATGAAAAATTGCCAGTAATAAAGTAGTTTTTATCTTCCATGAAACTATTACTAAAATCTAAAAATAACATAAAAAATTATTCAATAAATATTTTTAAAAAACTAGGCTTAGAAGATAGGAAACGTATGTCTGTGTCAGTCGGTCTGGTTGTCTGCCGCCATTATCATTTTTGAGACTATCTTAACATTTTGAGACTATCTAAGCTATCTTAACATTAATTTTTTTTGCTTGAAAGTTCTTCGGCACTACACCTGCTTTCCATATTTCATTTATTTATATGAACAACCACCCCCGCCCCCCCAAAAAAAAATCTAACTGTAATTCTTGATTGTGAAATATTTAATGTTACTAAAACATATTCCATTTTTGTTTGTGCGTGTGTTTATGTGCATAAGATGACACGCACTACTCAGAAATAAAAGAGAAACGTTTTATTTCTTGAAGCTTTGAAAAATGCCTACATAATCTAAGAAGAATATAAAGATACAAATCAAATGTTTATTTCAATAAAATGATATATAATACAATGAAAAAATCAGTTGCTTCCAAAATCAATAGCATAAATGCTCTCTACATGAAAATATTAAAAAATTGTAATGTGCTTTCAGTAAGGCAGTTTTTTTTCTACATTGTTCCACAATAGCGTAAGCATATGAATTTAAATTGCACACTTCGATACAATTTTAGCCTCAGTTAAAAAAGTCTTAAAAACGTTTTAAATTTCTTTGTTTTTAAAAATACATTTTCATATACTCGGATGCATTAAAAGCCATTGCATAAACATTTATAAATACTTTGTACAACTTTTACATTTTGGGTTTAAAAATAAACGCAAATTAGCTCTCACATGCGTAACATACAGAAGAGTGTACATAAAAAATGTAGACATTTATACTACAGATTGGCGAATATTTTCTATAACAATTAACATTTTCATTTATAATCCTCAACTGCTTTTATTAAAATTAGTGCCAAGATTGTCACCTCAAACAATATATGTATATACATATATTACTTGGCAAACGCATTAGGTATTTTAGAAAGATGATGTTTCAATTGCAAATGGAAGTACAGTTATTGAAAATTTTGACTATCGAAATGTTTTAGCTTATCAGGGACACATAAAAAAATTTCTTAAAATAAATCGCTATATAATCCTTTGTTTTTTGTAAAGTTGGGGAGTGGTTAGAAAGGTGCACCTATTAATATAAATCCTTATATTTGCCAGTTGTTCAATAGGCCTGTTACTGAAGATTGTCTTGAGCAAAAATGGAACTCTTGCCTGTGCCATATAGGATTATAAACTAAGCTATTAAGGAATACGACTTATTTTAATAGAAGTTATGTTTGCAGGCACTAAAGCTACTAAGCGACGCAACTCTAAAAAACGCAAGCATTACTCCTTCAGTCAAACTAAGTAACAACAGTTTTTGTAGTGTGTGAAACGTGCGATGATAAATTCAAATATTTAACCTTTTGTGTTGGAATAAATGTATGATTTTGATGAAGATTTAACTTATGCGTTGCAGGATCTCATTCACAACTTTGGTACACTTGCTGAGAAGAGATTATATCCGGCACCTAATCACCGTACGAATTGGAGAGTTAAAAATTCCGATTTTATAGAAGTAAAACGCCAAACTCATTCTAAGTAGGGACCATTGTGTCGCGTAGTTTTGTGTCATTTATCAAGGAGTGCCACTTAGCAGATTTGTTCCAAAACATGATAACCCGTTTATATATTCCCACTATCTAGTTCCGGCAAATGGAATGGGGAGTCGAGCGTTAGTTTATAGTTGTGAATGTAACTAAAATAGCTGATTGCATAAATTACTGACGTACAATGCACAACACTCATTTACATAATATCAGCTTATATTTCAATAATGCATTTTATTTATTATATTACATAGGATCATAATGAGAATTCGTAAATACGTTCAAAATAAGAATGATACTGATGGCAGTAACGTAGATAAAATGGTTTTGGTCCGTTGACGTTCAGAAGTTGCTTTTATACAGTGCTGCTGTTTCTCTCATTTTTTAAAACTATATATCTTGAGTACTTGACTAAGTCCATTTCATTTTTTCAGTGTCCGCTTAACATTTGACTGAATTTCGTATTATTTTAATTGGTGTAGTCTGATACTCAATAGCTTGTCCTCTAGACCTCCTATTTAGTGGTGAAACCAGAGTATTAAGGTCCACTAGTCTTGAGCGCCAATCTTAATCTATGTACCTATCAATCTACCTATATATATATATATATATATATATATATATATATACAAATACACTAAAAAGTATGGTTTATGAACCAACCCCCCCCCCCCCCTCCATAGAAAATTTCCGATTCCGCCTCTGTAATTCTTAGGTTTTTTTTTTTCGTGACCTTATGATTGATAGTGCTAACGCTTAAGTAAATTACACTGCCATTTAGAAAAAGGAACAAATGACTATTAGAACAATAATGTTTAGCCTAAAAAACGAATGTCGAAGCATTAGGGTAATGTTTTAGTGTTCGACAGGGAAGACAGCTATGCAGACTTTCGCAAAAGCAAAAGCATGGAATGTGCAACCTCACGAAACTATTGGAAACGTGCATCGCTCACTAGTAATGTGATGTATTCTAATATGTGGGCTAATAATGGTCGCTTAAATCACATAAAAGCAAAATTTATTAAAATAAATATGTTGTTGTAACAAATGCCACGTGGAAATGTGGTGTCTCTCTTCGTAGACCACTCAGAAAGAAGAGAGTGGCTTCTGATGTACGAGTGGCTTCTGATGTACGAGTGGCTTCTGATGTACGAGTGGCTTCTGATGTACGAGTGGCTTCTGATGTAAGAGTGGTTTCTGATGTATGAGTGGCTTCTGATGTATGAGTGGCTTCTGGGCTTCTGATGCATGAGTGGTTCTGATGTATGGAGCACCGTAACGTCATTAGTCCGATCTAGCCTCAGCCAACACATGATGTATGAAAGCACTATCTACCAACTTTTCTTTTGCTTTAAAAAGTAGAACAAACAACTCCTGTTTTAGCACCCTTCGAGATATTAAATTATAATCGGAAGTTGAAGGACTTCGTAACTACTATAAAATGAACCGTAACTTTGAAAATAATTTCATGTCAGTCGAAAACTCCATCAACTAGTAATTGAAAACGCGATCTTTAAACAACGACCCAACCGGGCTACCTCGACACGGATCGGAATATAAATATAAACATTGAACGAACAGCTATTTTCTCATATTGTCTCAAACTTAGTCAACTCAAAAATTTGCCATAATTTGGTTTAATGTTATAATGTTACTACTCCTGTTTTAGTCTAAGAAAATATGCGCCAACCACTAATTTATAATTTGAAATGTTTATCATGAGATTTAACTCCAAGAAAGTATTACATAGTAGTACCTTAAGCAGTTTTACACAGTATTTATTTACAGTATATGACCTCGAATTGTGCATTCTACAACAAACTGCTATCAACTCTGTGATTAAAATTACTGAAAATAGTCAGTAGCAAATATAATTACATCATACAAATATATTGAAAAGTTTAGCGTTCATAATATGAATAATCGTTATCATATAGCACATACATCTCTATTTATATAAAATTTTGATTAAATATGTGGTTGAAGGTCTTCATCAAAGTCTTTTTTTTTATTTTGGGATCTAAAAATATGTTCTGCTTCGTGTACTGGGCAACTTTTAATACCATTTAATTTAACCAAATTTGAAGCAATGTCTCAATTTTAGGCTTTTAAAGATAATGACGTTTCTGGAATGCATAGCAAGATATCTTTAAAAATCTAAAATGAACCTTTCCTTTTAAATTACGGTATAATCTCAAGTAACCATCAATAATAAATTTCAATGTAGTATCGATGACAAAATTTATAGATTTTCAGAATGAATGATAAATGAGATTATCTCCAACTATGCCCTCCTCCAATTAAAAACAAAGTAACACATTACAGTGCGATCACAAGCAGTCATTATCATAAGAAACATCTCTATTGGAACTTTCGTCATTTTCATTTTCTTACAGTACTATGTTACCAAAGAGCTACGGATCCACTAACTTATAATGACAGTTAATACTGGACATAATATTTAAAATTTTCACTGCCAGCATCGATGCAAAAAAATACTTTATCTAGGGTGAAGTGGGTAATTAGTTACACTAAACCTTCGGTTTAGCGTAACCAGGTCCTATCACACTTAACTAAGCTTTATTTCTACCCCAGATTCAGCACATATGACAAGCAAAGGAAAATAAAAGAAAAGATAAAAAAAGGCTACTAACTTTTTTCCTTTTTCTCGCATTCCCGATCAAAAATGTACATACACTTTATAATAAGTACAAATCTTAAAAATATTTACATAGTTTCAAGTAACATATTTCTATATTCAAGAAAACATATCAAAAAACAAGTAAAGCTCAGTTCCTCTGAAATTTTTAAAATTATTTCTCAGTGCGAACTCCTAAAGTTTGCATAATGCTATCAGCGCAGCAACCTTTTATTTAAAAGCACAATCATCAAAAAAAGTTATCGGAGTAAAAGATGGAAATTTTGTTGCTTCATATGTATATACTATATTCACATAACACCATCATTCTACATTTTGCTCCAAGTTCAATAATTTGGCAAAGACTATATTTCAAATAAGATTAAAAATTTTGACATTAATTGCTTTTCTTTTACATTAACGAAGTATTTTTTAAAAATTTTGTACAAAAATTACCCTTTCTTTTACATTATCCAGGCTTTATTTGATTTAAATTTCGCAAAACCTCACAACACGACCTATACAGATTATTGACACTTGATCAGTCATAATGACTGTGGCAGTGATTTATTAGGACCATCTTCTCCTTTCCATTAATGATACTATAGAATTCGTCGCCAAACTGTTAATAGTACGAAAACTGTAAGAATCACAGCCACGTAATGAGGAGCCATTTTACACGATGAATTGCAAAGATCTTTGTCACAGGTACATCGAACAAGTCTCCATGCAACCGTAGTTTCAGTTTGACAATCGTTGGTAAGTTTATGACCATCCTGGAGACAATTTCTTCTCCACTGCTCCATCTCGTCTAATAAAAGAAAATATGATGGATGAAAATTTTGGAATTATGTGACAAAAATAAATACAATTACAAATTATTGTAAGTAATTATACAAGAAGGGCAGGCAGGGTGGTGTAGTAGTACGGCGCAGACCTGGTACACCCAAGTTCGTAGGATCAAACCTGGCCCAAGTCGGTGGATTTTCAAGATGCAGAAAATCGACAGTACCCGTGCCGTATGATTATGCGGCATTTTAAAGATCCCTTGAGTATCTGTTTGGCGCGGATACCTCTCGGCTAAATTAAATGCCTAGTGCAGGTTGCATCAATTAGAGCTCAGTTGCCGCCATCTAGGGGAAAACTGTGCATCAAAAAATTGTGGCAATGGTACCATACTCAATGAAGGGCCGCTGACAGGAGTTGGTACCAATCTCTGGGAACGCACTAGGTCTGCAATGGTTAAGAACCAATATACGCAGCCCGTTTGAAAACAACAAACAACATTATACAAGAAATGTATCGCTGTAACTTTAAAAATTACATTTCGCTTTGCGTAATAACGGTGAAAATATCTCTGAAAACATTCACTCTTTTTAGAGGGGATAAATATTACCCAGAAAACCAACAACAAATTTCTTTATCAAACAGTAGTACAAAAGGTGCATAGATGATCTATCAGTATTCGTTATACGAAGCAAGATTGCAACATTTTGGGCATCAGCTTTGAAAGCCATTCTTATGACTTAATCTTCACTTGTCTTGTTGTTTCTTGACCAAAGTTCCTTGTTAAAATTACAAAAAAATCGTTCGCCAATTTATTCAGTTCCTTAAGACGTGTATGAAATAAATTCTTTCATTTAATATTTCAAACTTATGTCTTCCTAAAGTTATGCATATTGCTTCTTATTTTGGGTATGATTCAAGTCTAAATCAGCAGTAAAAATTTAATGGTTAAAAAAGACCACCTTGATTACGATTTAACAGTCCAAGCTATGAAATGATGGACAATTTTTTTAAAAATAACTATAGCATGCATAAATAAACAGTTTTTACAAATATTTAAGCAATGTTCCTATACATAAAGTAATTTAAAAAAAAAAATCACAATCACTTTAATTTTAAGATACCCTAAACACAAACTGATTAATAAAATATGTAATTATAAAATACTTCAGGCTACAAACTTGTTTTCTACGTACGTGAATTTGGTGATTCTTGTTGATTACTTGGTGACAATTGTCGGTTTTGTCGCCATACCGAGATGATTTATCTTCATGATTCATTTAAATAATCTAAAGTTATGTTCAACGATTAAACTGCTAGAAAAATAAAACATGACCTACATTGTTTTGCGGTTCTGCGAACAAAATAAAATACTTCGCATGCAGAAATTTTTAAAAAATCTTTTAAAACTGAGCAAAATGTTTTTTTCCTTGGCCTTTCTCTGTTATTGAAGCATCTGTTTTTTATCTTTAGACAGAATTTACATTTAATTTTCATAATATATATAGCATGCTTTTGCTCATAACATTGTCAGCGCAGCGGAGTTGTTTTTAATGTTACACGATTTAACTTCATTAGCAATACAGCTCAGATATTTCACAATTAAAGTTTGAAACTTTTAATTTACTTCTGAAAATTAAAGGAATGTATTTTTGTTTTATAAGAAAAAAATGCTTTAGAAGAAATTAAATTATTTATACTTGAAAAACGAAAAGGTTGCACAAATAATATTTAATAAATTCAATTTGCATAAATAATAATTTTCAAACGAACAGCAAATTTTCTCACCATTAGCATCGTACTGAATCACAGATTCGCAACCTAACTTGCATTCATCACTGTATACTTTTGTATGCTGAAAGTTTTCTTCTGTACATTTGTCTGTTCTGTTATTCCGATCATCTGGTGAAAAGCTGCATATGTAACATTTAATGCAGTTTCCTGAAAAATAAAAAGGGAGGGAAAATGAAACAATATTCAATTAAAATAAATTTTCCTTATATAACTTATGATTGTGGTACCACTTGGAAATTATGGCCTTTACAAATCATATAAGTAGACTATTCATATTACCTAAAAAATTCTAAGGCTTGTTTTGATACAGACGAATCTTTATAAAAATAACTATCCTCATGATTCTTCATTGTATAATAAGCAAATGAAATTGAACATTATCCTTCATGTGTTTTGGTCTGGAGATTTTCCTTTCTCCACAAACTGCTTCAGAAAATTCTCATATTGTCTTCCTAAAATTACTTTTGTCATGTGCTTTGAAAAATGACTTTCTCCTTAAGAATTACGACAATCAAATGGAATGTTATAAACTTCTAGTTGCGAGAAGAGCCATATTGTGTGGTAAAGTAATTAAGGTCCTTTGCTGTAGCAGAAAGTAACTATGATTAGCCTTCTTAGGAAATTTATTAAGCCATCTACGAGGTTGACAAGTGCTTAATTAATATTCTTTATTTCGCTCCTTACGCCTACTTTACGGGAAACGATGTTTACCAGATGTTTCAAGGAATTCAGAAGGAATAATTATACATGCAAATGTAATGTCTATTGATAAATGTATTTCATCATATGTAAGAATAACGGAATCATGATTTTAAAAACGTATTCACCTACTACAGCTGCCAACAGCCGAGTCACCTTATTTAAAAGTAGATTATTCGTTATCTGTAAAAATTCACTCCCATGTAAAAAAAATATTTACATTTTTTGTAAAAAAGCAATCACAGTATGAAAATTCATTTATTATACACACAGCTATTTAAATCTCATCATATGCAAAAAAGGATTCAGTAATTTTACATTAAAGTAATTTAGTCACGTAAAAAAATATTTAGTTATCATATGTGAAAACAATTATTTCAAATGCAAGCAAGAGATAAAAGAGGAGGGTGGGGGAGCACATTATTGTAAGCTTAAATTTTAAACAAAAGTGGCTGGGCTATTATTGGTACCGCCCCCCCCCCCCTCAAAAAAAAGGCCTTTCTTTTTATGAAGAAAGTATTTGAAGAAAAAAATAGTAAGTTTCTTCTTTTATCAAAACAAGATCTTTTATTTTAACATTAGTATAAGAAATTTCATTTCTTATTCTTATAAACTAATGATTAATATTCAAAAAGTTTCATTTGATATATGACTAAATTTTACTGCTACAACGATTACTTAAAATCTAAATAAACAGTAAAAAGTTTTTACGATAAGAAGAATAAAATTTAAAAGATATAAAATAAGTAAGGTGAGCCACATGCTTCTCTTCGTTCCCCTATCGCCATGCATATTAGCACCTTTATATTCTTTATGCTTTGCAAAAAATCGTTCTAAATTTTAAAGATTAAGAAGTGAATATATTTCAGTAAGGCAAAAATACTTTAACTGTATAAATATGTGTGCAATTTTTATATTTTTACTTATAAGGTTGTGGTTGTTTGTCAATAAAAAGAGAAAAAATTAGGTGTGACCTGAAACAGGTGCATGATTACCAAAAAAATGTCAAATTTACTTTATATGGTTTTATTGGAGGTGATTTTTTTTTATTTTATAAGTGTGTTTTTATGTAAATGTCAGGATATACTATTTTCTCATGGTACTGATTGATTGATTCTATTTAAGTTTTAACGAACAAAACAAAAGCCTCTGAACCCATGTCTTTCCATTCCTTCCAGAAACAAATTTAATGGGTGAGAGAAAAAATAGCAATGCAGCTGCTCTCTATTTGAAGATCAGAAAACTTTCCGGAGTTTTTCTGCATGCCTAAGCAATTAAATAATCGAAAAAAAAAAAAAAAGAAAAATGTGAGTGTAAATTTAACCTTTCAGTACTCGCGCCGTGAGAAAATAATCACAGCATGAAGAAAAAATGTAGATATGGTATTCTACTTCATAGGCGAAGGTGCTGCTCTGTCTCGTTTATCCTTGTAGTTTCTTCTTGCTGTCCCGATGTGTTTCGCAATCATTAAGTCTTTGTCTGACTTTATAGGGGTGTTTGCTAGTCGTAGTAGTCAAGTGTGAGTGTTTTTCTCATCGTGCGAGTTCTGATGAAACTTTCTTTTTTTTTAATGGGAGTGTTTCTCATTAAGTGAGTGCTCGAATGATTTACCGAAAACCATTTTGTTTTTTGTTTCATTTAATATTAAAGCAGGTATGTACCAAAATGGATTAAAATTAATGAATTCATCAATTACATAGTATAATTATTAAATTATTGCAATTTCTTTGTACTAAAAATAGTTTTTATTTTAGAGGAGGACTGCACGGGGAAGGTTGTTGGTTGAAATGGTTCTGGCTAAAAAAGTTTCTTATAGAAATTATCAAATAGACATACATAGTTTGCAAAAACGATTTTTTTTCTTAGATTTCATAAGGAACATTTTGTACCCCACAAATAAAATGTACCTAAGTTGTTATAATATTTCATGAAAACAGCGAACCTGTACGATATAGTTTGAATAATATTCTTTTGGTTAACATTTGGTGTTTAAAGCCTGAAAATGTTTTTTAGTTCAAAATTTATATTCAAATAGTTTCATTTGGTATATGACTAACTTTTACTACTACAACGATTACTTAAAATTTAAATAAACATTTACTATACCTTTTTTGAGGAAAGTACGTTATGTGAAAAAAATTCTCACTCGCGAGTTCTCGGGTTACTCATTTTGACCTGAGTTCTGAAGGGTTAAGAAAGGATTCCATATTATTATTATTTTCCCATCGCAGATTAAAGAAAATCAATGCCTGGAGCCAAGAAAGAATTTCAAATTATTTTTGTACCGTTAAATGTAGAAAAAAAAATCAAGGGGTGCTTTACATTTTCATTCACACGTTTCAAAGTGTAAATTTTTTGAATAACCCCTTTTTACTTTATAATCCTCCGTAAAGTCAAGTAAGTATTGGAAAATTTTTAACTTTTCAGCAATGAAAATTGCATTAAAAGTTGTGTACTTTCCTGATCCTTTACTTTATAATCCTCCGTAAAGTCAAGTAAATATTTGCAAATTTCTGACTTTTCAGCAATGAAAATTACTTTAACAGTTGTATACTTTTCTGATCCTTACTTTTATGTTTTTCTTGAAGAAAGACTGTTCTAGGTAATTTCCCCCAGTTCCATAAGTGGAGAAAAGAAGAGACTTATCATCTTCAAATTTAGAATTTTTAGGTCAAATTTGACTTTGCTAAAGAATAGATTTCCCTATTGAAATCTTGTTGTGGGAAAAAATATTAACATTTTTCAAGTTTTCACCTACTTCAGCTGCTCACTTGGACGAAAGGTAGACAGTCATATTTACCACTATATAACGCAACATATCACTGATAGAAAAACAAAATGTGGATACAAATGGCCGGAATATTTATTAGTTTTTAGTGGAAAATAAAAATATGAATGATGGTAAAGTTTTCAATAAATATCTTGACACCTATTTTTATTTAACATTCAGCTTTTGAGAGGGAGATTATATATTTATGAAATTTGTTCATTATTACAGTCCGAACAAATTTGTTAAAATATGGATACAAACATAGTTCAAATGATATATAGTGATGCAAAAACCTGTATTTATTAATTAAATTAATATGCAATTAAGAAACTTTGAAAGTAGAACGGAGCACTAACAAAGGAGACAGTTTGTTCTTGAATACATTCTTGTAACAGTGTCTCAAGAAATCCAACGCCGGCTAGCTCTAAATTTATTTATTAAACAAAATATTTAAACTAACAGAGCACAGAGACAGCTACAAAGAAAAAAAATTAAGGACTGGACAAACATTAACTCGAACGTAAGGGTCCGGGAGACCTAGTTACACCGTATCTTCATCAAGCTGGAGAACGATTGCCGGCAAACTGTTCTTACCGCCACAAGATGGCGTTTGGTGAAATATTTATGGTTCTCTTATATCCTGATAATGTGCAAGCTCATTTGTTATTAAGGGATCATTCATAAATTATGTCACGCTTCGAGGGGGAGGGGGGTTCGTGGAATTGAGACAAAGTGTGACAAGGGGAGGGGAGGGGGTAACAAGAAGTGTGACATCCCTGCTAATGCAACATAGCGTGACGCGTGACAAAGGGGGAGGGGGTTCGTTGAAGTATGACATTTTGTGACAAAGGGGGGAGGGGGGTCAAATATGTGGGAAAAAAGCGTGACATCATTTATGAACGGCCCCTAACTCTAAAAAGCATTTTCGTAATTATCGTAAGAAGTCATTTGTTATCATGCAAAGTTAATGCAGTCCCCTTACACGGAGACATTCATGCCTCACACGTCATAATATTTAGTTAAAAAAAATTAATATATAAAGTAAATGTAAGAAAATTGGCATAAGTTAAAAATATGTGGTTCATTACCTTTTTTAATTAGATTTTTCAAAATGAAATATATTTGTAACATGTTTGACATTTTCCGCGGAATAACACTATATAATGCGGTAACGCATAATGGATTTTAATTAAAGCTGATTTTTAGAGTAGTTCATGTTCTAGAAGACAGTCTAAAGTTAGGAGAGGAACTAGTACAATACCTTGTGACATTAGACAACTCAATATGGTAAACAAAGGAACATAATAATATGCTGACTCCATTCAGATCAGAGTTTCTTATTCTGAAAAGAAAATAATGCATATTTTAGCTGAAAAAAAAAAAACCATATATAAACATGCATATATGCAATGTCAAATTGATTTGCAGTGCATTTTAAAAATATAACAGGGGCAGATATAAATTTTAAGAAATGCAAGAAAAAAGAACCTAGACTACCATTAGGATAAGAAATAATATGAAATGCTTATTGCGTCATTTTTATGTAATGTCCCATCTTAGTTCGTTTAAACTGTCCAATTTTCCTATTACCGTTGCCCGTCGTGTCTTAAACATGAGAACATTGAACATTGCGTCACGATTTCGAAACGGCTTAGGTTAAGCAGTTCTAAAATCTCTTTATTTCTAATGGGCTGATTTTGACTTCTGCCAATTGCAGATCTAGTGCGTTCCCCATAGATTTGTACCATCTCTTTCAGCGGCACCACGATGAGTGTGTTACCATCGCCGCACGATAATTTTGATGTCCGGTTTCTCTACCTGAAAGGGCGAGCACCCGGACTCTGTTGATGCGAAATTTGCACTAGGAATTTAATTTACCAAAGAGCATCCAAACTAAATGTCTACTTAAGGGATCTTTTTCATGCCGCATAAGCATACGACATGAGCGCAGACATTTTTCTGCATCTTGAAAATCCACCAACACTGTCGGGCTCAATCCTCAGACCTGGGGCGTACGAGCTCGGCGCGTTACCACGGCGCCATCCTGCTGGCTTATCATACTATTCAGGCGTAAAACATTCAAAAACATTTTTTTTATTACAAAATCAGTAAACTACATCCACAATGGAAGTAATGGACAACATTTTGAGAAACAATTAATTTTAATTTAATAGCTGTTCAGGTCCTATTTTAAAAATTTAAATACGTTAGAATGTTTTTATATTTAATTATATAGAAATATGCCGAGCTTCCATATTATTGTACAACTTATTATCAGCGCTACCAAAAAAAAAAAAAAAGGCACAGAAGCTGTATATTCTACAACTCATACATGAAAACTGTTCAGCACACTACTTGCGATTGCGAAGAAACATAGCATTTGAGCATTTTCACAAGACTGTTGCCAATACTGAAGATCAAGATCACATAAAATTGAAAATTAAAAAAAAAAAAAATACTGTTAAAAAATATTTAATACATTCAGTGGTAGATTCAATGATAAATTCAGTAATTTTTATTTATTGTAAATTATTTTGTATTTTGCGTAATAAATTGTATCAATGTGTAAAGTTTTAAAATTAACTTTTGAGCTTATTCATTTGTTTCACTTGTGAAATAATATTTAACTAAGCATATTTATCTGCTGGAAAACACGAAAATAATCTTTCAGTGCCTTAAAAAAAAAGAGAAAAAGATAAATAAATGATTGAAGTCTTTCACAAAATTTTCATCATTTAAACTTCATTTGGACCAATGATTTTCAGAACCGATGGTAGCACCATCTAGTGAGCTGCCAAAAAATCAATGCGGACGCGTAATGGAAAAGTGTACGACAGATGGTGAAGAAAAAAAAGAGGTTAATGCGTTATTAAATCATGATAAGCGTTAATGGTGATTGAAGGCAGACAGAATCAATTAGGTAAAATGAGTAATGTGTAATACTGTCATTTTTAAGAACATATCCTTATGTGAAAAATCTAACAATTTTATCATCGAAACCGTAATTTTTCACTACGGTAAATTTACTACCGAAAAGAAAAAGTCTCTTCGTAAAGATAAAGATTTAGAAATTAAAAACATTATTGTGAAATGGAACCTTTGGGCCTTTAAATTCCCACATTGACGCATGTCTGAAATCAATACGCAGGAGCAGAGCGAAACCGACGGGGTGTGCGAACGGACCCCCCCCCCCCCCCCGCCCCACCCTTGAAGGCATCGGCTATCAGATCCAGCCGAATTTTAAACTATCCGGGATCCGATAACAATAATAATAAAAAAATTTAAAAAGAGACAAATACCTATAGATTTGTATCAAAATCTTGCTGAAACTATGTCTGGAAGAATTGTTAATATAAATGCATCCCATGGAGGACCATCCTCGCAAAGAAGGTTTTCTTCACACCCCCACATATGGCTGTGCGGTTTATTTTTGTAGGGTAGTGTACTTGCAGCGAACAAAAATTTACACCTAAATGTAAATATGATGTCAAAAATTGCGTATATTTTATTTTTAGCACAGCTGTATGTTCAGGTCATATTGGAAAAGTGTATCCTCTGTAAATTAGATAATTGGTTTACTCGTTATATAAAACATAGCCAAGCACTAGCTCATCTATTACTATTGAACTATGTTCTTTTAATGCAACTTTCTAACTGATATATATATATATATATATATATATATATACTAGATACAAGTAACAACTGAAAGTATAATTGATGTAATCGGACAGTTAAGAGATCTAAATTTCGGTATGACATCAATTGATCAAGAATGTTCCTTTGACTTCCGAATTCAGTTAAAGCAGGTGTAAACATTGAGTGGGAAGTGGTTTTGGCTGTGCATTGATCACGATAAACAAATGATCTTAGAATAATTAACGCAAGAACCGTGTTCTATGCGGGTAAAAGAATGCCATACAGGTGTCTGAGACACGACTTTCTGCCAAGTAACTGGGATTGTCAAAATGTTCTGCGTCAGTTTCTTGGTTTCATATAATCACGTTTTACAAATAATGTTATTAATAAATCCTTATTATGATATGTAGTACGTATTAGTAGTAAATTTGTAAAAAAAAGTGGAATGATTAAAATCTGAAATATATTCAAGCGATTTTAAAAAAGTTAAAGTAGTGTAAACTTTGAAGAAGTGAATCTGTAAATCACAAAAATAAATGTGTAAAAAAAAAGTATCTAAGTTAATATTTTGAAATTTTTCATGCTTCTGAAAGGTCAGGTGCAGTTGAACTTTTTTTATTTACATTTTAAAGACACTTACCTATTTAATCCCCTCATCTCCGCCCCCCCCCCCATTTTATCTGTTTAATCACATAAACGAATAAAAGATGGGATTTAGTGAATACAATATTAATATTTTGCAATTCATACCACTATCTGACACATGGAAAAGAAAAATTATTTATCATTACTCATTTCATTACTCAATAACCAAACTACCAAATGATACAATGTTGAATACTTCTCTAAATAGTGAGCACAACTTTCAACGAATATATTTCGATACTGCAATATGTGAAAAATCAAAACACATGACATAGATGGAGGTTTATGACACTGCAATCCTCTAAAAAATCTGCTCTAAATTCTAGCATTAGAAAATAGAAACTGCTATGTATGCTCTTCAAATGCAGGGGGATGGGGGTAAAAAAGGCTCCTGAGCTGTCAGAAGGGGCTGTCACTTTGTAGACTTAAAATTGAAATGTGTCGCAAAAAATGCAAATGCTATTAAGCACGTGCACCCCTTACCAGCATGAGACGTACTTCCGCTGGGGTTCCTCTAAGGGTTGATTCAGCGTGTTACTCTCGCTTCCTTTGATATATTTGTATTTATAATTTATATGTAGGGATCTATGTGCGTGCGTGTATATTGTGTAACTTTAGTTGCAAAACAAAAACATAAAAAGTAAAAATCAAAACAATACAAAAGTTTATATCAAAACACGGACTCGTCAGTTATTCATAAGCGCTACTTCTGTAATCACGTCCATATATATATATATATAGTAGGTTCTCTCTAAAACGAAACTGCTTGGTACTAGTTGAATAGCTCACTATAGGGAAAATAATAGGCAGTTATTTAAGTAAATATTACAAACCTTTTCGTAGATGCAATAAGTTTAAAACTGTTTGATTATGACTTTCAACTAAAAATGAAGTAATATATATTATGAATTTGTTAAAATTATACTAATTTTTACTTCAAAAAACAAAATGCCCAAAAGATTCACCAATTTAGAGAATGATCTGTACTAGTATGTGCTTGCGTTTACTTTACGTCAAAAATACCGCTACTTTACGCTGCTTTGTGTGCCAGCACGGTGGCGTCGGGGTTTGATACAGGCTTCTGATGCCCAAGATCGCAACGTTCAAACCTCAACAAAGTTAGTGGATTTTCAAAATGCAGAAAATTGAAAGTGTCAATGTCGTATGTTTATGCGGCATGTTAAATATCTCTTGAGTATCCATTTGGCTCGGATACTCTCGGCAGATTTAAATTTCTAATGCAGTTTCTCATCGTCAGAGCCGAGGTACTTCACCTTCCAGGTAAGAAACTAGGTGTTTAAATTCTCATGTGGCAATGGCATCCACAACTTAGTGGCGCTACTTGAAAGAATGGATGCCGACTTCTGGGGAATGGACTAGTCTACAAAGGTTAATCACCATACACATCCCCATTAGAAAGAAAAAAAAACATTGCTTTGTAAGTGAATTGGTTTCTCACAGATTAGTAAAAACAGCTGAAAAAATTCATTCTAGGGAGATCACTACACATATATGAGAATATTTTGATTGTCATTTAACATGAGGACTAACATTTTCGTAAAAGGGAGAAAGTGTGGAGAGATTTCGTTACAAGGAGACTCTACTGTATGTATCAGTCGAACCTCGTTTTCACGACACCCAGATTACACGTCTCTCTGGATGTCACGTCACTTTTTCCCGAACTTGCAACATGTAATTGTAGTGTTAAATAACTTCCCAATTCATGTCACTACTTTATTGCGCCACTCCGTTTATGACGACATCTCAAATCGTTAAAACGGGCTCGATTTTATGTTTACCTGAAACCTTTCAGTAAAATAATAAAGATTTCACAAAAAGTTTATCATAGAGTTCCTGAAAAGGGATTCATTATTCATCGGACGAATCAGGAAATATTCCTCTTGGTGATCTTTTAAAGGAACTTTCAAACCGCAAAGAATGTATCTTGGAAGAATCCCATGCATATGTCGATGTGGACAATATTGTTTCCATTTCAAATGAAGCATCAATTGCCGAAATTGTTTCAGAGGAGCGGGAACGCGATCAAGTCATTGTTTGTCATCAGAAAGCGAAACAGAAACTGAAATGGAGGGGAAACTTCCAAGTAAATCAGAGGCGTTGCATTGCATTAATGTCGTAGAAAAATACCTTTCTTCGATTGAAGAAGCTAAACAGGAAAACTTTGACTTTTTGTGCACAATACACAGAAAAATGTTAAATTGTAAATCGAGAAGTGAGCAAACCCTTATTGGAGAATATTTTAGAGCGAAATAAAAAGTTAGTTATCTTTTCTTAATGTTTTTCCCTTGTCCTATTAAATAATATTAAATGACGGTAATTGAATATAATTTAAAATGTCAAATAATTAATATAAAACCCTTAAATGCATTATTACATTATAAGTTCTTTAAATTATGCGTTTAGAAGCAATTCCGGTTAAGACGTCGCTCTGCTTATGACGACACTTTGCAGAAAGTCCGCAAGGTGTCGTGATAACGAGGTTCAACTGTATATATATATATATGGACTTGAATGGACTTTGAATATCACTAACAAAAACCAAGCCCAACCTTTCACCTCATCTTTTGATATCGTTTTTAAATGAAAGTTTGGGATGAATAATCCGTAATCTTGTAAATCTTTTGACGCCCTCACTGTGAGCTTCCTGTATTACGAAGCGGAAATGCTTTAACACCTGACTGTCACCTTTGAGTCTATCACGCTATGTTGGTTAGTCACATGTTGGGAAGCTGACGTGTTAAATGGATATCATTTAAAGCTTTTGAATGTTCAATATAGATTAAATATGAAACACTGTATGATTTCTTCTTTATTGTTTTTATCATAAATGCATGAAATGGGATTTTTACTCAATCTCTTTGAGTCATGTTAGTATTTGTTTTATCATGAGTCCTTCTTGAGATTAAATAGGTAATTCTAAACTGGCTAAACTTTTATAAGTTAATTGCGTTCCATTACGTCAAATAGAAAAGTTTAGAACTGAATTAGCGTAAGATATAAAACGTACCTGCATTTCGTAACAGTAACTAGAACGTTCTGCTCTGGTATAATATTTTAAAGCCGTTTGCATTAGGTAGTGTTAAATAGAACATTCCAACTTGATTTATCGTTCAAAAGTAACTTGGATTTCATAGAAATGTAGAAAATATTATGAATTTTGGCCTAATATTCAAACGTCACTTTCATTGAGCATAAAGATCTCAAATCGTTGTGAAAGTTTGTGTTTACCGATTTTTATTTGCAGAAATTATAATCCTCAAAAAAAATCCGAGTACTCTTCAAGCGATTTTATCGACTTTAAGGACAGGATAATTAAAAATTTGCTAGTTACTTACATTTTTATTTTTCTCCTTATGTACTCTTTTGTCTATTATTATTATTAATTTTCAAACTTTTACGGTCATTTACTTTCAAAAACTTGCCGCTAAGTTTATTATAACAAAAGTGCAGAACCGTACAAGTTTTCAAATTGTTTTATTTAGCCTCAAGGAAATTTTTTGAAGACTAAGGAAATAAATGTTGAACAACAATGATTAATTGATCCCAACATTTTGTTTTATTATATTAGATGAAATCAATTGTTGGAAATACTTACCTTTTTTTATTAACATGTTAGTTAATCTGAATAAAACGATTGTTATTATTACATTCTTCCTTTTTCGGTTTTTCAGTCCGATGCAAAGCAATCACACACATGTGACCGACCCAGTCAACAATACACATTGTGACAATTTCAAAAAAATATTACAATCCCACTTTTATTTTCTTTAGACAACATTCCATCATGCGCCTTTCAGTGAATTTTAACTTCCGCACACTAACTATTGTAAATATTTTATTTTGTGACATGTTTAAAAACATTTAATTTCTATCATATTCATTTAGTATAGTTAACATTTTTTCATGTGGAAACTTTAATACACTTTAATGTAAAAAAAAAAAGAAAAAAAATATTTTTCTCCAAAGTACTAGTATTGTGTATCATTGTAAAAACACTTTCTAAACGAAAAAGTTACTTACATAAAATTGAAAATTAATTGAACTTTTCTTTTAATATGCATTTTTCAAAAAAAGATTTGAACTTAAACAATAGCTCTCATCTAAACTCTACTCCACATACCACTTTTGCCCAATGCCCATAATTGCTCAATTTGCTCTTCGATTAGCTTTTTCCTTCGAACCTAATATTTTACAAGGAAATGTAAGAAAAGGTGGGCATATTAAGCTTCCATTAGCGCTAAGAAGCGTATTACAACTTTAATGTTTTGGAGCAAAATATTGCTCTTGAGTAAGATCTCACGCAATGCTCCCATTTCCGTATGACTTCTATAAGTTCATCAGTAAAATATTGTCACACACATTTCCATTTGATACTAGAAAAAAATATTTGGTCAAAAGCTACTTCTGGGTCCTTTTTCTTAAATTTAATCTAATGCATTGTGATGATGACAATCTTGTCCATCAATAAGCATTAGCAACGAGTGGTTTTACAAAAAAAAAAAAAAAAAGATGTTATTTAATCATAATTAAACAGCAATAATTTGAAACAAGTTAAACGATGCTTATTTGATGAATTCAGTCTAGTTTCTTGAGCCGTATTTGAACAATACTTTATGAGCGTGATTTACTTTGAGAATGCAGAACTTTGAAGGTTATGTGCAATACTTTATTGATACTGTAAAAATCACTTGAAGTGTTGTTTTTTATTAATGAATTGATTTTTTTAACGTTTAGATATTGCACTGCAGAAGAACAGTAATGATTGATTTAATACCTTAAAACATGATCTAGCTGGTTATTAGGCGTTTGTATAATTTATGTGTAATAACATTTCCTAGTCTGTTTAGGTAATATGTACCTAAAAGCATCGTTTTGCATTTATGTAGTGTTTCACATAGAGATGTGAAGTATTTTTTTAATATAAATTATTAAAATCAGTGGACAAAATATACTCTGGAAAAAAAGCTAGGAACTGAACTCATTACAGTTGGCGGTATTTAGTTGTCAAGTGATTGTATCATCGAGATATTTAATTAAAATGCAATAGGTCTGAAGCTAATAATCGAAAATGATCTGGCTTTTTTTTCCTCTTGCCTGATTTTAGAATTTTTATATATATATTCAGATAACATTATTTTTTCTCTGTGTTCCAATACTTCGCTGACTTCAGATTATTACTATTATTTTGGTTACTATTTTTCCTCCTAATTTTAAACACCAGACCTATTTTCTACTTTTCAATTTCGCAAATTTCAAAAAGATTTTTTTACATTCCAATTTCACTTTTTTTCTTTTTCACAAGTACCGCAGATTTTTTTCTTTACTTCCTCACTATAAAATATACGTTTAAGAGCTTAAACAGATTTAAGAATTTAAAAGTGGCTTTTTTCCGTACTTCCGAATTTCGAACACCTTACATTAATTTCTCATTACTGCATTCGAAGTTGAAATTTCCGTATATTCATTTACCTACTTTTTACCCTTTTTTTCTGGTCCTAATTTCAATTTTTCGAATTATTTTATTTTCGGATTGCCGTTTTGAAATTCATTAGTCCTTTTAGTGGTGCATTTATAACAAGCCATAATAGTTTTTTTGCTGATATTAGTCACTACTTTTATCGCAAAAAAAAAAAAAAAAAAAACATAAACAAGCACTTTAAAACGTTACTGATAGTAATTTCAACTAGAGAAACTAAAGCAAAAAAATATGTAACTTCCAGCATTAAGGGTGTTAAACATCCTAACAATCAACTAGTAAATACCACTAGACAATAGATTCGACCATCCCAATCCAATTGCCGTTAGATTTTCAGCTCGCAATCCATCATCAGTAGAGCGAATCCCTTATGTGTGTGCTTATGGCAGAACGCTTTTTACTCCCCCCACACCTAAAGATTCGATCCTCCCCAGGGCCCCACGTAACATTGCTCTCACATTACGTACCTCAAAATGGCAGGTAATTCCCCATTCCCATCAATGTGTGCCTGTGTGTTGACTCTTAAGTGACGGTGCGCATCGCACGCACTGCCACGTTCACGTTCATTGCTAGTTTGCAGGAAGGGGTGCGTCAAAAAATGGAACTCAGCAGACATATGAAATAGTCACGAATGCGTGATTCGATTGGGAGGAATTGTGGCTTATGTCAGGACATTACTCGTTTTATCTCTGCTGCTAATAATTTCGACCAAATGCTTTGATCAGGAAAGTCAATTCTCCATTTGAGTTGGCAGGCAAATGATACTACTATCTGTCCATTTGCGTTTTAATATGCGCAAGCATATGGTTTCAGAGAATATAGGAAATGTAATTGTCCGTATTTAATAACCAGATCAACACAGACTTGATCTTTGCAACAGACTTGATCTTTAAGATTAAGTCTGTTGCATTTTCTTTTTCTGAAATTTTTTGTAGATTACCTTCTCATTTCGGTCTCATAATCAAACAAGCATTCGAATTCTCACAAAGGACTTGATTCTACTTAATTCTTATGCATTAAGAAGATGCATAAAAATTACCATTAAAAAAATAGGTAAACGGAAAAAAAAATTAAAAAACTGCTAAAAAAATCGTGCCTTTATTTCAGTGCTATTTCATTTACGCTGAAATCTTGTTCAATAGTACTGTTGAAGTCGGTTATTGCAAGCCCGGATTTGACGAGATAAGTTGAAATATATGATTGATTTAATGCTACAAGTCCTGTATAAAACCCGATTATTACAAGCATTTCTATAAGATATAGCGAGCATTTTGTTCAAATTTTGTGAGATTCCATTGAAATTTCGTTGAATAAAATTGAAATTTTATGTAATTATTACCGGCACAAAAATTTTGAAACTAGAAGAATGTATGGTTTATCATCTTTTACAATTTCAACGCCGCCGATTGCAGAAAACAGAAAATAAAATTTTTCCAATCCCACTGGGACCAGTTTTTTTCTTTCTTCAGTAAAAAATGATGGAAAATAAAAAGAAAATTATTTTATAGCTGTTATTTTTTATTAAAGTGATAAGATTTGAAATAATAGTAAACGCAGTTATTAAGAACAGTCGGATTTAACGAGCAATTTGTCTCAGTCCCTTCAACTTCGTTATAACCAAGTTTAACGGTACTATGTGAGGAATACTCTAAATTGGTAACTTGGCCTTATAAAACTCATACTAAGACTCAATATTGAAATAATAGTACATACGGGAGAAGTTTTGAACCTCACATGCTACCACCTTTGTTACCGGGAGACATAACGAAAGGCATAAATTACATTTTAAAAACATATTTCGATTTAAATCATAAAAACAACGTTACTAAAGTAAAAAATGGAGAGTAATATTGTATTCGTGTGTTTCTGAGCTCTTGTAACAAGTATATGCAAAATTTTCTCTTTCTTTCTGCACAAAGCAAAATTATTTTATTTTCCACGTATTTATTTACTTTAAAAAATTCAGATGCTGGCATACTAAAACAAAATAAATGCAAAAGTCAATTTTTAAGCTCCAAAGAATAAAATTCATGCAGGAAAAAGTAAATTAGTATTTCGAAGACGAAACAAAGGCTGAAATCACTTAGTAGGGCGTAGACGTATTCAACAAATGCAATCTCTGGCATTTTATCTTTCCCTCCTAGTTGCTTTTGTATTTTTCAATATACGTGTATGCCCACAATGATTTGAATTATTCAGTGGAAGATATATTCAGGAACAAAGACCGCAGGGCATAGATGACCAAACAATTCTTGGAACGGACACTCGTGTCTACAGAATAATGAAGTACTTTCTTTTGTTGTATATGTCTGGTGCAGAGCGGTCTTTCACTTCTGTCCCATCCGCATTAAGGATATTAATCTTTCTTTCGGCTTATGATTTATGCATAGTGCTGTAGCATTTTAGGTAAAGTGCAACGACATAGATTTGAATGCGGTCCTTCACATATAGCGAAGGAGAGAGTATTAAAAGGCCTGTTGAAATAAAATCCCCTTTTAAACTTTAATTTAATAGTCTCCTCTATTAGGGATGTAAAATGCAAACTGTGCACTACTTCGTTAGAGTAAGCTTTGGTGAATGAAAAGATGGGATAAATGTAAACGAGCTTCATAACTACACTGTTAGAAATTTCATCATGAAATTACGTTTAAATAGCCGGAAGCAGTCTGTCCATCTAATTCACCGTTAAATTTACGGTTTGGAACATTTTTGTATCTTGATGGGACCTAAACAATTTCCAATCAGCTTGGTTAGAAAGACGTAAATAAAAAAGTTTACGGTTTTATAACCATTTAAAAATGGTTTCAAAACAAAATTTTTACCGTTTTTGAATCATTTCGAGGCGTAGAAACTGTAAACGAAGCTTGCGGGAATCGAACCCTTGGTGTATGGTATACCAACATTGCTCTCTAGCCATTCGGCAATCGACACCAAGTGGAGCGGCTGTTTATTTATCAATAAATCTTCTTTTCCAACAGGCAAATGCCTTAAAATTGAGATTTCAGTTTTTTATTGGATCCAAAGTCATTTTTAGTCTAAATTTACTGTATATTAACGAAAATAATTTTATTTGCTGCAAAAATTAAAATACAAACAAGCTTCAGCAGCTCCAATTATGGGTTCGCTCATTCGAAAACAGTTCGGGAATCCGATGTCTCCAATTTTTGATTTACGTGTGTCTGTGTTTCTATTTAGTAACCACTGCTTAATCCACTTTTGTTCTTCTTTTTTATATACACATGCAGATTTGAAATGATAAATCTTTATTCATATTTTAACAACAACGTACGGCGGTAAGGGTTAAGATTGCGCAGTGCGGTGGCCGGCTTAATCTTCGCACTTATTCGTTCCACAACCAAGATGGATGCCCGATTCTTATTGACTACGAGACCTAGGTGGCACTTGTAAATTACGGTTAGTTAAACGTTCTTTGGGAGAAACAGAGAATAAACGATTTTTTTTTCACAATCAGCGGTTTAAATACCATCTTTTTAATGGTTATTCGACTGTTGTAACTAAATATGGTAAAATAACAATCAAATAAATGGTTATATTACTATTTTCTTAGGGAATTTTTTAACAGTGTACTCTTGTGGCGGTTTTGAAAACTTAATTGCTGGTGAATAGAAAAGTTTTTTACTTTTGTTTTTATTTGTCGGAATAACGCCTATGAGTATCACCTCTGAAAAAAAAAATTCTGTGATGAGTATTTATTTTTCAATTAATTTTTAAAGTTCAAGCTCAGTAAGCGACACAAAAACAATTTTCTGCGCACGTGCGACACACTTTAGGGAAACCGATACTTCTCATTAATAGATCTCAGCGGACTCAAAAATAACTCTGCGGACCACATTCATTAACTTGTTTCTTTTAATTCATTTATATTATTACCACATAATATCAGGAGTAATTTTGACTGAAAACAATTGATGCAGTGAGATACAGAAAGATGTAAGTGACAGAAAACGATTCAGAATAAGGATGGTACATCTCGCGTCCCCTGACACACTGGAAAGAGATGTAGTTAAAGACAGATAGGGGGTTGGGGGCGAACATATTTTAATTATATAGACAATCAAATACGAAATTGCTTTATTCTAAATTGCTTCTAATATAAGAAATAATAAGGACACTCATATTTTCAGCGCAACAAAACGCTGCATTAAGAGTGAGAAACGGGAATACTGTCTGTTTTTTAAACTAAAACTCATGTGCTGTGGTTGATTCTTTTCACTTGCGTGAAATGTGTGCTATTTGAGCCTATGAGTTATATGTGCGTAATTCTATTTAAGCCTAAGAGTTATATGTGAGCGATTCTATTCGTGCCTAAGAATAATGTGCGATTTCATTCACGCCTATGAATTGTAGGCTGCTGAAGCCAAAAGGTTGAAGGGGGAAAATACTTGCTTTTGATTTTGAACTATCACCTCTCTTTCTGCCCTCAGTTTTTCAAACCCTGGTACTTTTTAATCGACAGTACATTTAACGGAAATTTAATTGGGTCGAACTCAAGACAGCTTTTAGACTAATATCCACCAAATTTAGAGATTAAAAAATAATAATAACTGTAATGGAACAAACTAACTACTGTAAACGTAAATGTTTACAAAGAAACTGTGATTATGTATATAAAAACGCATTCTTTATCGCATTTGGTGAATAAAATTAAGTAGATATTATTTCTTTCAAATGAAGCTTAACAGTAAAATTATTTTTCAAAATATTACTCAAAAAGTAATAAGAATATATGCAAACATGAATAAAATATAATATATAAAGATGTAGGTTCGAACGTATTATGCTTGTACTGAACGATTTTGTTTCACATCAAACGATTGTCCTTTAAAGGATTTCAGTTTTACTTAAAAGGGAAAACTACTGAAAACGATATCTTAGAGGAACTTTTGGCTGATTCATTTTACCCAGCCAAAAGGTTTCATCGATCGATTTGATTTTGGGGCTGAATACATGGTACAAAAGAGAGTTAGCTAAATTGAACTTTCAACTAAATTAAAAATGCATTCGTATAAATATTCTTCTTTCTTAACGTCCTTTCCTCTTACTGTTTGTACTGAGAAAATAAAGGTATTTAATTCAGAGACTTTTCTTTTTACTTCGTACAAAAGTCTATTTTGATATAAGCTAACTTATCGTGAATAGGATATTTTTACATGATTACACGAAGGTCATATACGACTTTCTTATCCATACTATCCTAAATATATAACTCGTAAATTAGTTTTGGAAACAGAAATGAATTTTATCACGAATTGAAAATTTTTAGATTCTTTAAAAGATGAGTAAAAAACATGGCATCTTCTTTAGTATAGTAAAATAATAAAATGATGTATTGTTCACTAATATTAAAGAGCATAATATTTTTTATTTATTTCATAAGTTACGTGTCATTAAAATTTGAGTGAACTTTTCATAGACAGTGAACGCATTATCAAGGTGTTGCAATGAAACGTATTTGCTACACCAAAGCGTTTTCTACACCTTAGTTATAACCATTTAATTTAATTATTAATCATTTCGTCTTTTTCCTGTGGTAGAACTTTCTTCTCATATACTTATTCTTCATATCATATACTCTCATATATATTATTATGTATTACGCTCGCTAATGTTAACATATTTGAGTACGTTACGAATAAAAACATTATATTTTGTAATTTGGTTAATTCTACATTACTTTCATATCGTTCCTAGTCGACAATATGCCCGCCGCAGGCGAGATAACCAAATCTGAGGACAACTAGTTTTTATGAATTATAGAAATCTGGACGTTTTTAAGTAAAAGGGGTATGATTAGGCTGCAGTTAAAATGCATAAAAAGAACTTGAAAACAAATCGCTGAAAAAAAGTTGCATGAACTTCAATTGATATTTCTAGCCACGTAGTTATCAAGCGCAGCACTTCTCCTATCGAAAGCTATAATCTGCTTTCAACCCATTTCCGTCCCGCCTTGATTCAATTACCATGCATAAAAATGCATCTCAATTCAGCTGGAAAAGGAATGTGCCCTTGCATCAACTCTATTTAGATGGTCAATTCCGTGCCAAGTGCAAATCGATCTGTGAGGAATCTTTCCCTAGTTGAAAAAAGCAGATCAAAATCTCCCAGGAGGATTTGTCACTGGGGAGAAGAGGAGGGGGGTATCTCCCATCCATTGCTTAGATTTTAGTCATCTGAGAGGAATTTAGCCTTCCTTTCCGGGATTTAGGGAATGTGTGAATAATGAGAGCTACCTTTTCCTTTTGCCAAAAAGGCATTAAACGAAAAACATTGGATCAAAATGAGGAAAAAGTATCTCCCAACCCCAATGAATCAACCAAAGCAACTTATTCACGTGGTTGAGACTTAGATATGTATGACTGCGATTGCGAATTAGATTCTATCCCAAGTATTTCAGTAAAAAAAATCATGTGACATGTGCACCTATACGTGCCACATTATGTGCAAAATATAGCAAAAGGAATATTAATGTTAATCAGAAACTGTTGTATTGTTGTTGTTATGGTGAGTTTTTGAAACAGTTGTCGTTACTCTAATGATACTTTTCACGCGTATTTAAATTAAATAAATAATATAAGTAGTTTATTATTAATATTATCATTATTTCTATTATTATCATTATTTTCATACCTGACTCTTTTATTTCCTGCGAAAGTGCAGTAAGCTAATTTGTTCGTACGTATTTTTAAAACATCATTTTGCTCTCTTAATATTTACTTTTACCTATTCGTCATCTTACCCTATAGATGGGGTTAAGATGACGAAAATTCCTTTTTTTTTTTTTTGATGAAATATTTTTCATAATTCGAAAATGGATAACCAGAGTTTCAAATTCTATTTGAACGTAACGTTTCAAAGAAGTCAACCCTTTAAATTCCATGTTGTAAATCGTTTTCCTATGCCAAAGAGAAATTTCTTAACTTTACGTTCGTATTTACCGCTCCTTACCCTGTTGTGGCCTGGACTTTCTGTTTCGAGTGATCATAAGGAGCTTTGTGTTAAGAGCGTTACGAACTTTAAGAAATTAGTTTTGTACTACCTCCTTTTCTGAAGGTATGCGAAAGAGTTCTAAAAAATTGAATTGGAAAAGATTAGTGTTAATTTAAATAAAATTTTCTAGCCGATTAGTGTTGGAATGACTGGAGTTGGCCGCATCACTTTTAATTATAATAGTTTTTGCGCGCTTATACTCTGAAGAATTTGTACTTCTAAATGCAATATATATATATGTGCTTATGTATCTATTCCTATTCTTCCTTTAACTTGCTATATAAAACTCATTTCAGAAGATGTTAAAGCCCAATAAAATATTGCATTAAAGGAATTAGTTATCCATTTGGTTTCGTTAAATTAAATGCATTTCATTTTAATATTTCTTAAAAATAAATTATGTAAAATGCTTTAGGTAATAATAAGTGATATTGAAACCTACCCATGTTTAAAAAAAAAAAAAAAAAAGGTGTAATAAAGGTAACTTTTAAAAATAAAATATTTTTGTAGTTAGAAAACTTAGATTTTATCGTAATTTAAGAATAAATTATTCTAGAAAATTCTGAAATGGTTGTAGGGAAGAAATTAAATCAAATAAGTGATGGTAGACTCATTCGTGAAGGAAACTAAAATTCGTAAGAAATAAAGCAGAATCGAAAACGTTTGAGAACATATGCTTGTAGCATTGCTGACAAGAAAAACAAAACGGTTTTTCCAAAATGTGTAAGTGAAAGATTGTGTTGAATTTCATAGGAAATATTTCTTAACTTCTTATGTCTTTTGCGTTTTCTTAGTTTTCTGTTTTTTGGCTGATTATAAAGTCTTCAGAACATCGTCGACATCCTCATTAATTTTATTACCCTCTTTTTATTTGAGCTGAACTGAAATATATGGGGAAAACTCCCTAGAGTTACGTTTTTGTAGATAATATAATAGATTAAATTCATTCGAAATCGAGCTACTTTATTTCTGAAGAAAAGTTGCGTGTGACCTAAAAACACTGAAGTAACCATGATACTCGTGTTATGTATAGTTATCAATAGTTTTCTTTCGAAAACCGGAAGGACAAAAAAAAAAAAAAACCCTCATGAATTCTAAAACATGAAACCGCTGTGTAAACTTGATGATACAATATAAGTAAAGCATAACTTTTGATAAATGAAAATCGTTGTTTGAAGACTTTAAGCATCCTTAACAACGATATTGATGAGAAGACTTTATGCGATATTGTTCCCATTTCCAAACTGAAAATGCAATTCTTTGACTTTATATATAGGACATTTTATTCAATCATTTACTTTAGGCAGCAGAAAAATATTGCAGAACTTTGGTCACTTTACACACAGTGGTCACTTTCCAAGTTCCACTATATTAAGAATTTTTCTTATTAATGGTGCGGATTTTTTTTTTTTTTTTGGTATACTAACTGTCGTTTTACGCACTGATGAGAGTGTTCTTTGGGATTCCAATCATTCAATGCAATTTTTGCAGTTTTAAGTCCACTGACAACATTTGATATGCACCATATTAGGAAATATATTTCCGTTCGCAATAGATAGACAAATCGACTAATGTTCTGTTTATGCTGCGCTTTCAGTTCAGCTCTATGTAATCTAGACACACGGCAGTGTGTCCGCCAAGTTCAGAAAGTCAGCCAAATTAAGATACGGCGACACCGGCCAATGTGTATATTTACCCGAACCATTTCGAGCTACTTTTGACTACACCATTACCCCAAAACTATTAGACCTACATACTTGAAATTTTGAACGTCTAATAGCGATCCCTTTAACCCTTAGAATATCAAATTTCATTGATGTACTTCTTATGGTTATGGAATTATTAAGGTTTGAAAAGTGTCATTTTTATCACTCACTCACTCACTCACTCATTCACTCACTCATCAAAAACCTAACCTACTTCTAGGAGACTTAGAAACTTGAAACTTTGTATCAAGGTAGACAACTTGGCATATATAAAGGAAAAAATCCGAAACTTCAAAAAATTACATTATCTTCGAAGTTACTAGCATACTCATAAGTAGCATCATACTTAACGACTTCAAACGGCAGCCATATTTTTCTGCCGTTTAAAGTAAACAATACTCTCTCGCGTTTGAAGGTAAATAATTGATAATTGATGCATTGAAATTCACTTTCCGCTTTAATTTTTCGTCTTAAGGCTTAACTCAAGCTGACTACAAAGAATGCAGTGTCGTAGTTATACAGAACTTTTCAACGTTTTAAATAAAAAAATAATTAAGTAAATATAAGTTTACGGATTTATTACGGAGAAATGTAAACATACGAAAAAAATCCTAAATAATTAATAGCGACTATTCAGCTTGGTTAATTTAGTATAACTTATCGTCAATATAAAAACACACATTTTAGCTTTTCAAAAATTAATGATGTCCCAACAAAACATAAATGTGAAAAAGGGCCAAGTTCGATAGAACAAAAACGGCCTTCGGAGTAGTCAGTGCCAGCGATAAAAGAATTGATATCTAATGGGTGCCAAGTTCCATAGCAGATCCTTTGATCATGGCTGTAAGAGCGTACAATGTTCCTTAATTTATTTAAAAACATTTTTTTATCAGATTCTTAACTTGGCAAGTTTTAATTAAGATAAGTTACGTTAAAGAAGACGATAAGAAGACAATTAGAAATTAACTATAATAGCTTGCCACATGATTTTACTATTAAAAATTGCTAATTGAATGAGTTAAATTTTTTGAATGTAATTTACCTTAATTAACACTTTCCAAGTTAGGAATCCGATAAAAAAAGTTTTTAAATAAATTAAGGAACATTGTACGCTCTTACAGCCATGATCAAAGGATCTGCTATGGAACTTGGCACCCATTAGATATCAATTCTTTTATCGCTGGCACTGACTACTCCGAAGGCCGTTTTTGTTCTATCGAACTTGGCCCTTTTTCACATTTATGTTTTGTTGGGATGCATTTTATTTCGTTTCACTTACAATTTAAAGCGCAGTGGATAAAGGGGCCTTCATACCAAAACTTCAAGTACGCAAGTAAGCTTACGTAGAGTGCGCTGTGGGCTTTTTTCGCACAAAGCATAAGGCAGCAAGGATATCCCATAGGCCTTCTAGAATAGTAGACACCACTTGGGGGAGCTCTAGGGGCGCAAGGGCGAGAATCGGTCTGTCTCACGTGTTCATGAGTAAAAGCCAATCTCTGTTTAGAAGGCGTTGCTCCTGCTGATAAGCGAGCGCTTCTAATTCCTCGAATTGGGGTCCTCTCACTCGGTGCAATTGAACTTGCAGCAGAATCCCATCTCGCAAACTTCGCGCCGTAGAATGAAATTAAGGCAAACGCAGAGATGGCGAAGCGAAATAACACAAAAGACGCTAATTGGTCGAAACTGGATCGTATACTTCCCGTAACCTGTTCGCCCCTCGGTCACTTGCAAAGCTAAGGAAAAGTCAGCGTTACTCCGTATATGCTAATATGTCTATGGAATAACCGCAAGAAAAATCGGGTAAGATTTCAACTTCTCTTGCATTCGGACATCACGCGTTTAGTTTGTATGCATATTAAAACGGGTAGTTGAGGTACTTTTTTACCGACTTCACAAAGGAAGAAGTTTATACATTCATACTGTATGTATGTCGTTTTTTTTTTTTTACTTCTAGTAGCCGAGTTAAGCTGCGTAAGGTTTTAAGTGCCGTTGTACATAAAAGCAGGCGTTGGATTTTCTTTTTTTTGTAATGTCTTTCAAATTTATTAACTTATCCAATATCCGTGCAATGAATTCCTCTTCAACTTGAAACAGACTTAATATTGATAGAATTACTTTTTCAAGTACTTTCATTTGAATACAGTACAAATAACGCAAAACTTTAAGCTCTCTGAAACGGGGCATGTTATTACAGAGTGGAATCGATCTTCCAAACGTGTTCACCACCCTCGGAAAACGGATCAGCAACTTATCATACGGATTGGTCTCGAGGGGTTTACGTACACATTCTATTGCTTGTCAAAACCAGGATTTTAGCCCTAGGGCATGGCTTTGGAATTCAACCACCCCACCCAGAGAATGCGAATAAATTACATAAATCAATTTCCTCCTTTGTACCTCCAGAGCTTGGATTAGGGTGTTGAAAAAGGATGATACAAGCCTAAAAAGGCCAGTTTTCAAATCTATATGGGTAAAAAATGAGCTTAAATCATTCACATTGCTTCTTACGTATTGGATCTCGAGAGAAGTAAAATTAATAAACATTTACAAACCTCAAATCTTAAAATAGTAGTTTTCTAGTTGTAAAAAATGAATTGTTCTGTTGTCGATACAAACATAAATTACAACTTCACACATATTTCCTACCGTTAACGCTTAGAGAATGTATTTCCAGAAAAACCAGCTAAACCAAATTAACTACTACTAAACCAAATATTCGGCCAATTTTTTTTCTTTTAGTCAATACTCTGCTCTTAGAAAACTAAGAAAAGACGCCAAGCTTAAAAAAATGAGTCAAATATTCGTTATTAAAATTACGTAAGAGAAGAACACGAAATTTGTTTAATAAGTAAAACTTATTCGGAATCTCCAATCTCGATTACTATCCCGAAAGAAAAAAAAATCTTTGCACAGCTCCTTTGACTTGCCACAGGGCTAAATTAAGATGATCTAAGCCATAGATGGCAAACCTCTGTCACGCGACAGGTATTTCAGTGGCACTCGAATACTACATATTAACTAAATTTTATTCACTTACATTCGCTGGAAACAACAATTCCACTTTTTTAAATCCGCGTTTGATAAAAACGCGGATTTAAAAAAGAGGACGAGTATGAGCGCCATTGCTACAATTTTCAGGGTGAAGTATGACAAGTGCTCCTTTTCATCATGAAAGTCCCTGTAGGAAAACAGTTTTTCTTGGGGAAGTATATGAGTGCAATGATTTGTAAAGATATGATCCAAACTGAATTGCAAATTATGACATATTTAAGGGTTTGATTTCTCATTATTTTAATATGAGAACGGGTGCTATGGCACATAGCTGAATAATTTTTGCGAATGGGAGCACCTATGAATGTTGTCATCTCCTTTATTGATTCAGACTGCTAGTAAAAAGCTAAAAAGCAAATATAGTTACGCAATACAAATATAATGGATAGTTTGAAATTAAACTAAGGGTTCAAACTTAATTTTAAAAAAGAAATATGAGAAGTAGCACACAGGACACCTGAAAATATGAGTCGTAATTTAACTGTAACCCACTAATTGAGAAAGATTCGGCATCCCTAACCTAAACTATCATATTATTGCTAGTAGAAACTTGTTCCTTAACCTTAAAGCATGGTTGTACGTTGGTTCTCTTAATCACAGTAGCTGGTGTTACTGAAAATAATTGCGTCTTCGGCAAAAAGAGGGAAGAAGAATAATTGTGAGCAGAGCTCGCGTTGAAGCACTGAACATGACTTAGTATTGTAAAAATAAAACGCTTTATATTTGTAAATGTATCCCCATAATTAAGGAAAAATTACACTAAATGTGCGCGTATATATATATATATATATATATATATATATATAATACCTAAAGTTGAGTCGGCAAAAATAAAGTGGATTAAGAAAAAGCAATAATTGTGGGGAAGTTCCTAATCAGTGATACTTTAAGAAAAAAAAATCATCAATGACTGATGTTTCAAATATTCATCACTAAAGCCTACTCTCATTTAAATAATTGTGACAAACATTATTCTTACATGGTATCGCATGCAGCATTAACCGCAGTAAAAATCGTTACATCTATCTCGATAAAGTAAATTACTACTAAAGTGCAAGCATGAGTTGTTGTCAATCCTGTGGGAATATTTGCGCACTGGAAAGTGTCTGTGCTCCAGTGAAAGCAAAAGTGACGAGAGATTTGTTGCACTAATCTAAATTAAATGAGGTCCAGTGAAGAAAATTCTGCGCCATAAGATTTAATCTCTAAGTGTCATTGAATAAAATTTTGATGTTGAGCTTATACATCAAAGATTTTTGATATAACTCAATATGTTTGAATTTGAATATGAGAAAATATTTATACTAATTTTATGCGATTCCCCCACATTGCGTAAATAATTGCGTTTCAAAGAAGATTCTCAAGTATTTGTTTTTAGTAGTAAATAGAATACAGATAAAACAGTTGTACATATCTATTTCGGTAAAGCAAACGACTTCCGATAATAATCAACACTTGTTGCATACATCGTAGGCGCTTGGTGATATAGAACGTGACTATGGACTGATCACCAGAGACGGTTAAACACGTATTATTAGATATAGAGCATTAAAGCAAGTGTGATGATGTTGGGCTGTAAATATTAAATTGTAGATACCAAGATATAAAACAAGCATACATTTACTTGTAAGCATTTACCAACGATTTTCCTACTCTTTTTCAAAACGCTGTAGATGTAGTAACGAAGTAGATGTTGAAACTTTTCTTCATTTTTGGTTATCAATTGACTGAACTCGTTGTACGCCTCGTTCCGCTATGCCATTTACTACTTAAAGCTTTCATTTCTGTATGCACCAGAACGCCCAAAATCTTATTCCTATATGGTTCCTATATTTGTTCAACAAGTGCAACACAATTTGATCAACAAGCAACCACCATGACTTGGGTGGATTTTGTCTCTTGAATGCAATTAGGTGATTTGTTTTAATGAACAGGAAAAACAAACAATACAGCTATGAAAAGTAACTTTTGATTAGTTTCGTATTTCATTAAAAACACTGCATTATATCTTAGTTTTATTAGAAAGTAAATAACATGCTTCAGTTTCTGTCAAATTCCACAATGACTACTAAAATTTAAAAAAGGCAGCGCAGAAAACCCAAGTTACGCATTTCTGAAACATTGATCAAAGACACCCTCCCCCAAAGCATCAGATCCTTTATAAGGAACGTCTGCATCTTTTTTGGGCATTAAACCTGACCTAGAGAAAATAATTATAACATTTAACAAGCATATTTGATGAAGGTTTTGGACTTTATCATTGTCATAATTCAGTTGTTTTTTAAAAGCATGCATGTTTGATGAATAAAGTGTGAAACTTGCAGATAGTAGTCAAGATCGTGAGCTGAAGATGATATTTCCAATTTTCCCTTTACGCGAATGTAAATAAAATCGAAGAGTTTCACTTCTAGCGTTATTACCTGCACTACTACGCAATTTTACTATACTGCAGTATTTTTATATTTTTCTTTGACATTTTAATGAACTTTAATGGTGTTTTTGAGAACGAACAATAACTGTCGTATGATGATCTAAAAAATCAGCAATTTAAAAGATTTGCAAATTTTAATATATTTATGCTCTATTTTTATAAATAATGGCCAGGAGTAGTTTTACTCACTCTTGTTATTAGTCCGAATAAACATGTTTATAAAAATACTTATAACTTAATTTTAGCACACTGGTAACCCTATACAAAATTTCTTTTAATTAGAAAAAAATACGATTTTGCATTTTTTTTCTTCAAATTTTAGGGCTTTACGGGTAAGATTTAGGATTGGTAGGCGTTGTCGTGGACTTGAGTACTTAACTAGGGTTAATGATGAAATAAATAAGTACTATAAAATAACCTTCACGTTTCTCTCTTGTAAATGTTTTACAAGTTTTACCTTGATTGCATTGATCATCCAAATCGTTTGCGACACCACAAAAGCAATGATTAAAAACGAAGTTGTTTACATTAAACTATTTTCAAGCACGTAAATTGAGCGTTAAAAAGTACAAAAAACAGCAATATTGATGAGGGGAAGCTGTCAGAGAATGCACTCAAATGAAAGCAACCGAAGTATACCAATTGCATAAGTGGAGCACTTTAATTGAAATTAAATACGTAGGTTAAAATTGTATAACCTCAGTACATTGTTCACCGAAGGAAAAAAATAAAGACGCACCTAAGAATTAAGAGTAAATTTGTAAGTAAGGTTTTTCAACCTTCGTGAGAAATGACTCAGTTTTGTCACCGCTATTTCAGTAAAATAGTTGAGTAAAAAGTTGCAATATTTCAGTAAAAAGTTGAATTTAAACAATAACTAATTTACCTAATTGAAACAATAAAGTAGTTTTTCATATTTTTGAAAAAAATAGTAATTTTTCTATAAGAAGTTTTAACGCACCGGTAACTTATTTGCATTAATAACAGTTTTCTACGTCAGAGACTAAATTAAGTGATTTAACAGTTCTTTGATGAGAGACTATTCTATTAAAATTGAAAGGCTTTCTCTTAACTAGTTCGATAAATCAAGTATCCCCTTTTTTATATCAAAAAGTTAAGAAACTCTTAGTTTAAACTCGTCATTTTTCTGCTTAAATGAAGTTTTGTCTTTACCGCGATTGTGCGAATTTCTCATAACATAATAGCAATCATTATAATTAGAAATCAGTTGAAATATTTTGTTATCGGAAACCGTATGTTTCGTCATAAAAACATTTCATTTTTCTGTGTACTCTCCCGGCTACTTTAGAAAAACTCGATATTTGTCTCAAGAGAAAGCTTGAACTATTTTGATAAAACATCATCGCATAAAACGTTTGGATGTGAATAATTCACTCTGACGAAAATATCTCGGGTGACCAACGCCTACTTACTATCAAACGCCTACTTTGTAATTATTTTCTTCGACACATCCATGATTATAACAGCAACTAAATTTCTAAACTGCATACAGAAATGAATGCAAGAATATTTACCGCGATTAAGGCATTAACATACAGGGTGGTGAAAATAAAGGTGACCTGAACAATATCTTCATGAAAGTGGCCTGGAACAGACATATACAATATTGAGACATGGCACGTGTACATGGGGCACTTTTATTTTGCCCATCCTGTATAACGCACTCATAGTGAAATATCAAGCAGAAAAGTCAGTGGGTAACTGAACTTAACCGTACTATTAGCGGAAGGGAGTGATTAGTAGACAGCATTCCAATAAAATGATCAGGTATGACCAGGGATGGCGAAAAGAGTAAATAGTAGGTGGCATTGTAAAGTGTTAGAAGGGGTATTCCATGAATATGGTATCTACTCAAAATTAAACAATGGTTAATAATCGGCTGAAGTTATACCTTTATTTGTGATAAAATGACTCTTTTTTTTATGGACAATGAAATTTACAAAAAATTTGAAAAATACCAGTTTTTACTTTTTTTTTTACCCCTTATTGCTCGACCCGGAAATAGTTAATTATAATTTTGAAATTTTTATTAATTTGCCTTTATTGAACCAAAAATTGACATCCCGATTTATATTGTGTCAATTTTAGAATGTTTGAAAAAATTCGAAAAATGTTCATTATCTTCAATTTTTATAAAGTTAAAATACAATGTCCGACTAGTTAATTTCTGAGATTTTAAACCCTTTTGCATCTTCTTTCTTATTATTATTGGCATTTTAACTGCACTCTAGCGTTTCGAAATATTTATAAAAAAAAATTGTCGACCCACACAAGTATGTATACATGTAAGGACTTAACCACTCCTTTCCTACCCCAGCTGGAAATTCACTACCTTTAAATTAGCTCAAAAAAGTTGCCAACCAAAACAAAAATAAAGTGCCATAGAAAATAATTCTCAGGTTATAATTTCAAAGTGTTTGTAAAATCATAGCTGTGTATTTATTTATTTTTTTTCAAAAGTCAATAAACTATGTAAGACATTCAAAGAATTTCATCTGACATCGGCATTGTTTGGTTCATCAAATGTGCTTCTCAAATATTATAGATTGTCAGAAACTATGGAAAAATCAAATAAGCGGCAAAAATAAGCGAAAACCCAAACTATTAATTAAAACCAATTCGAAATAACTGTTTGAATCGTGTACCCCTTCAAAGCTACCTGCCATATTTAATGCCTGTAAGTCACTGATTAAAAAAGTGGGCCAATGGGTGAAATTTTATTTTAATGAAAATAAAATTTTAAATATTTCAAAATATTTTACGGAAAACAAGTAATCTAATCGATTGCATTTTGTAAAGCAATACCAATTGGTAAAAAAAGCATACATCGATATACTTGAACATAATGAAAAGTACTCATAAAAAATTGTACTTCATCTTTTCCGTGATAGTGAAGTTGATTTAATAGGGTACTAAAAAAATAATAAATAAATAAATAAAGGGACGAAAGATACCTACATATAGATGCGGAAGAAGACTACGTGCCCACACGTGGCAAATAATTAGATCCCAAGAGAGCTCACAAGTCTTTCTAAACGCAACAAGCTATCCCTGACTTTGAAGCCGATGATTTAGAGGCGTGAAGGATTTGTTCGTGGCAAAAGGGAACGATGGGGAAGAGGGAATTCCTATTACAATCCTGAGAGGGGAATCCCATAAATTCTCTTATGGGTTTAGGGTTTTATCTAAATTAAAGCTTATTTTCGCTAGAGATTGCTGAAAATAATGGCGGGGGTGTTATTTGTGTCCTGAGACTAGGACTAATCAGTGTCGTAAATGTTATTGAAAAAATTAGCATTGCAGGTTTGGGAGTCTTGCTGAAACTTGAGTTGAAAATGAATCTTCATGCGGAATTAAAATTTTAGAATCGACGATGCAGTAGAGGATAAATTTTTATACACGCGAGACTTCAGAAAAGTTTCTAAGATTGTACAATAATGCATCTACGCTAAAACGCAATAGTGAAGACAAAACTTCGAAACGCCTGCTTTTGAAACGCCTGCATACTGTTACATTATTTATTTATTTTGAATAAATAGTGTTCAATTATTAAATGTTGAGTTTAAGTTGCAGTTGCGCTAAAAATTCTCCCTGTTTATGAGCGATACTAAAATTTATTTTTAGAAAGCGTCTTTATTACCTCCATTATCTATATTTATACTGAATACCACCCACACTTTTCACTTAAAAACTAAAAAATGGTTCTTCATTTCAGTACAGGTATCAAATCTAGGACTGAAAGCAGTAAAACCTCGACCCTTCGTTCCAGCATATATCGTTTTCCGTATGTATCGTCTTGTTTTAACGGTTTAATGATATCGTACAGCAGTATGCTAAGCCACATTTGTCGTTTTCTTGTATGTATTGTACGAAATAAATGGTTGCGTCAGAAACAATCGGTCGAGATTCTACTGTACAATGCTGCTATATAGTTATTATTACCATACGTTGATTTGGTAACAGCGCCTGTTGTTACCCGATATTTACAATACGTAGTCTCTCATCGCTGAATTCCCAAAAAGTTGATGATGAAAAGTTTCACGAGTTCTATGAACGGTAGGGCAGCTGGCCTTGTCTGTGCAAATGGTAGAGCTAAAATTCCGATCTGATACCTCCAATAAAGATGCACATTTTTAATTTCCTGTACGGAATGAAAATGTGTTTTGATGGTAATAGAAATATTGTTTTCACTATCATCAGGATGAAATTTAAAACCAAAGCAGAAAAAATAGTGTTTTTTGTTTTGTTCAAAGTTGTACTCTGAATAATATATTTGGGAACTGTGTTATTTGCAATTATAAGGTATCTTAATGCATTTTTATAAGATTTCAAAACTGAAATTTTTAATATTCTAAATGACTGGCTTCTTTTAAGTATACTTTAGAAAGTGAATAAGGAGAGAAAAAGATTGAGTTACATTAGTTTTGAGTCAGCGTATGTCTTTTAATGAAAATTGTTAAAATTTTGATGCATAAATATGATAAATATGACAATATTTTTTCTACTGAGGCTTTTGTAAGTTCTAGTTTCATTTGTTGCCACTTTTACATTAATGGTTAAATAGACCTATACGTCGAAGAAAGTTTCAGGATGGATTATTAACAGTACAGGTTAATCACGTACGATGGACTTATTTATTGTTCTAGTGTATAATTAATGCAATGTATTGCTTCACTGCAAAATCGGATTACAATATTACTTTACTTTATCTATTTTATTTACTTTCTTTTCTCTTAATTGTAAAACACGCTGCATGCATGTATGTATGTATGTATGTATATATATATATATATATATATATATATATATCATATCAAACCTAAAGAAAGCTCTTAAAACTTTAAAAAAGTGTGAGAAAACTTCATCGAGTAATGAGGTAATGGATGGATAATGCTTATATAAAATATATGTCAGGTGATCCTAAAGTGGGTTCCAGACAGAGAGATGTGGAGCGCTACGAGGTGTTCATGGTACTAAATCTTTATTATTGGGAAAATGAAGAATTGTGATGGTTACAATTAAAGTACTTTCATAAAGTGAAATAAAATCTGAGTTATGACCATTATTTCTATGCTCTTTCCACTTACTTCTCCAAATTTTTTTTGCATGATTTTTCTCCAAAATTACATACAAATATACAATTATCCTGTATACCAGGGATACATATTATATGACTAGTGCGCTCGGACTAAATTCTTATTTTTTCAAGGGTAGCCAGACTTGGAAAATTTTCGGAACCCCTGCTATATATATATATATATATAACTTAACTTTTATCAATTTCTTCAATTGATTAAAGGGTCAAATGAGGAGAAAAATTAGTTTGTTTACTAAGCGTTTCTTTAATCGTTATTATGTAGGTAAACTTCAGTGTAATGCTTTGTGCTTCATTAATGTTTCTATATCTTTATATTTACTCGTTTTATTTTACTAATGTATTACACGTACCATTAAGGCCAATTTCCTTTAAACACAGTTGCAAAACTGGATTAAATCTTTTTTAAGTCTAGGAATTATAGAAGACGAGAAGGTTTTTTGTGGAAAGGCTTTTTCGTATTTTGTGCCCGTTGTTTTAAGTTCTGAAAAAAGAAAGAAAATAAACGAGAGAGGTGAGGGAAGAGAAAGGAGAAATTATTCATTATAAGGGCTAATAATTTTACATGGTGAAAATAAATTTAAAATATTGTTCAAGTAAATACAAAATCAAGAACAAAATATGTTACTTGAATAATTTCAATAATGCAAGAGAGTTTGAGAATAAGTCAATGCATACTTTCAAAGATTTTATGCCATAAGTTGAAATACATAATAGTTTTATCAGAAAAGTTAGTGATTACCAGATTTATTCATTCAGATCTTATCCTTTTTTCTCACTGTTGCTCCTCAAAAACCTTATAAACATGTAAGCTTTATTGCCAATATTTTCAGTTTGTTTTATTTTTCTTTGTTTAACAAAATTTCGAAGGAAATACTTCATTTTTCGGTGATGCCATTTCGATAACAAAAATAGCTTTAAATATTTCTGGCATTGATTTTATTCTTTGATTTATAACTCATGTTACAAATGATTTAAAATAGCTACGGTAAAAATTTGCTTAATGTAGAGGAATTTAAAGTACTAATGTTCCTTTTTACAAATTTCTTATAAACGAGTAAATAAGTATTAGCAAATGATGACAAAATATAGAAGTTTCGTAGTATTTTTTGTTATAAGATTGTGACACTGTTTTCATTTTTATGCAATTAAGTAAAATATTTGAAAGAAAAAAATGCTCTACTTCTTTTGGAGATGAAGGATGATACATTCCTTTAAAGAATATTTCTTTCATAATAAAGTTGCGACTAATTGCTGCTAAAGAAGAAGGGTATAATTATAAAACCGCTGAGACTAGATGAATTCACTTTCAAATTCAAGGTGTTATCCCTGAAAGTGAAATATTTAAATGTATGTGTATTTTTTAATAATAAAAATCATCTCTTACCTCACTAATCTAAGCAAGGTCTAGCATGCACGGCTTTTTCGTCTCGGGGCAAAACTGCAGCTTATGCAAAACTAAGTCTTCTTTATGCGTGATATAGCCCCTCCTGGCGCTTGCATCACTACTAGAAAACAGCGAGATCCAATCTGGGATGAATCCTTGCTTGTATCCCTGATGCGGAGAGTAAGCACATCTGCTTGTGTGAGGATTCTAGTTGAAATAGCAAGGATGAGTGTATTATGCGATCGCAGCGCCATCTGTTGAAGAGATTCTCATGTATATCGAGTCATCCCGTACCTGAATAGGTAAAAGGTGTGTTATTGTATTTATCTGTGGCAATCAAGACTAACAAAGCACAACAGGGCGTTGCCCCAAAACTGTTTAGGCTGCGTTGTGTTGCATAGTAATAACAATTTCATATTAGAAGCAATAATTTTCATCAACAAAGAACAAATAGCTACTAATTTTCAAAAACCGCAGTTAAATCTTTAGGAGAATGCTAGTAAACTTCTTTTTTTCTCTATTGATGCCTGTCGAATTTTTCCTTTTTTAAAAATTTTATTTATTTATAAGGAATGGAATCTAAAGTATACGACTTTAATTAAATCTTACTGTTTTCAATACTACCTAAATTATAAAAGCTTGATTCTTTCTTGAGAAAAAGAAATGTTTGCTAGTAAAATGTTAATAATTCAAAATTTATTCTGTCTTGCTAAGGGCAGTATTACCAGTAAAATCTAAACCTGTCAAACTTTATCTCTTATGTCTTTAGTGCAGTATTCCTAGTAAAATAATGTTATTAGCTTAAGGGCAATTCCATGAAAAAGTGGACATGCGTGCTGAAATTTTAAAATTGTTGTATTGCTTCAAATAATATGTCAAATTCAAGGTAATGATATGAGGTTTATGGAAATGTAAAGAAATATTTCACAAAAACGATCCTTTTATTATTTTGGGGGGCTTAAAGTTTGTGCATTGTAGCACGCGTTCGATTAGAAAAAATTGGGTATTTTCATTCACTCAGAAATGCTATTTAATACAACACCAATTTCATTGTATGTGCATATATTACAATTTATGACCTTTATCTCCCTTTTAGAGCATTTAATCTTCCATAAATATGCGTTAAATCTTATTTGAAATGCAAATTTATTTATTAAGTCTCTCTATCACACCCGTCACAGAAAAGATGCTTAACATACCTTAGCAAATGTATTAATCCATGGGAAAACCCGAAAGTTTCTGAAAGTCTAATTATTGCAAGTGTGAATAAGTATAAAATATTCAAATGTCATTAAATTTTTATTTTCTGTGAAAATTTTGGTGTGACGCGTGTGACAAAAACTTGTGACGGACGTGACAAAGTGATTGTGATGGGTGTGACACCACTTAAGATAGTTTTAAAATATTTCATAAATGGAACAGAAAGTTAAAGCACTTGTTTCTAAAGAATTAGGGCAGTATGTTAAAATAATTATTATTATTTTAATTCCTATAATTTTATATAATTGAATAACTTTGATGTTTTGCAGCTATTTTGTAGCCTTTTTTTTTTCTTTTTTTTTCGGGCTTATAATACATTTTCAAAGGAAAAAAAATAGATTTTTTTACATATTCTTAACTGTAAACTAGAATAAAATCTAGTTTCAAATTTTTAACTATAACTTTATCTCATAACTATACCACATGTTTTTAGCAGCTTTAAGTGGTGAAGCAGATTCTGATGGTGAAGAGATCAAAGTTTTTGAAGAAGTAAATCTAAAATACATGCAGGCTAGTGGACCCTATTGGATTTGGACAGAAACTGAGGATATTTCCACTGAAAAAATATCCGTCATCATTGAGAAAGTTGCTCCACCAGCCCTTATGACCCGAGTAGAGGTCACTATAAATTCTAAATCAGATGTATATATGTATATATCTCTTATTTCTAATAAAATGTAAGTGTATATTGGCTTATGTCAATTTTACTATGTGTACTAATTAATGCTTTTTAAAAAAATTGCTTCTAAAATATTTGAAATTGGCACAGTGTCACACCCGTCAAATTGCAAAAAAAAATTCAAAAATGCTATAAAATTTAATAATTAATATAAAAAATATGCATTAAGCTTCATCTGAATCTTCTTCAATAGGAAAAAATGCTACAATGATGAAACACTTAAAAATTCACAGGAATTTTAGCAAATATGAGAGCAAGTGAAAAGTCACGTCCCGAAAAAGTCACACCCGTCACAAGATTTAAAATTTTTTTTTAAATTAAAAACTCTTGTAGTTTTATTTTTGCACAGTCATTAAAGCAAATGCAAAGGTAAACACAGTTTAAAAAAAATTTTGCTATTTATAAGTAATTCATTGCCAAAAATATAAATTAAGCTTTAAATCTCATGTTTGGGAGTCACACCCGTCATAATGGAATATCCCTTAAAAGAAATATTGCTACTAAATTCGTAGTATTTCAAACTTTATTCTTTCTTGTTTTAGAGAAGTATAACTAGTGAATAGTAGTTTTTCCAACATTTTTCTTTCTCTCTGAAAGCAAGCATTACGAACAAAAACTTTTAAAAATTAATTAAATCTTTCTGGGGAAAAAATTGTTTTCAATACTATATAAATTATAAAAGCTTAATTCTTTCTTGAGAAAAGTAAAATGGACTAGTAAAATGTGAATAATTCAAAATGTATTCTGTCTTGCGAAGAGCAGTATTACCAGTAAAATCTAAACCTGTCAAACTTTATTTCTTACGCCTTTAGTGCAGTATTACTAGTAAAATGATGTTTTTGGCTTAAAAGAAATTATTGCTAGTAAATTCGTAGTGTTTCAAACTTTATTTTTATCTTGTTTTAGAAAAGTATAACTAGTGAATAGTAATTTTTCCAACATTTTTCTTTCTCTCTGAAAACATTACGAACAAAAACTTTTGAAAAGTTTTAAAACTTCTCCTTCTTACTCAAGAAAATTATTACTATTAAAATCTTTTATTCTACAAATATTTTTCTTACTTGTTTAACTTTTTCTCGTTTGGGGTCTAACAAAACAGTGCAACACTTTTGCACTGACTTCCTGTTCTTTGGTATTTATAAGCACACTCTTTTTCTAAATCCTTTTATTTTATTAAAACATTTCAACTGAAAACATACGTTTTATTTTTGTCTCAATAGAGAGCAATACTTGTTGGAAAATGTAAGTTACGTATTTTTATTTACTCTTATTATTGATGTCATAATTGAGTTCCATTAATATTTTAAAACATTGCTTTAAAAGGATCATTTTAATAAGTCTTTTGTTATAGTTTTCGTTCTTAAAAATTATTACAAAACATGACTTAGCGTTATTTAAAATATTTGTCCTCATGTAAGGCACTTAAAACTATCAACTAGGTAATATGTTAGTTTTCTTTGTGGGGGTGGGATTAATAATAGATGTCACAGTCATTTTAAGATAATTTAATTTTTTTCAAGAATTATTTTTTACCTGGGTAAAAATTATAGCTGTTTCTTTCTTTATCTTTAGTACCATGATTCCAATATTATTTCATTAATAAATAATATAAATTTAACCATTTGCATTCGGTGTTTTTATTTTTACATTTCATAGCTATAATTTTTAAACGCTCAAAAACTCAAAGGTGGACATTTTTTTGACTTTGTTTGAAAGCTTAATAGATTCGATGTTGAGTTAGAATACTCGACTCATTACTGAAAGCTAAAACTACTGATTATAAAATTGACGATGCTAAACATTCTAATGTGGAAGTTAGGACAATTTTACGCAAATTATAATACTGTATTATTCTCTTTAGAAAAATCAACGTGCCTCAAAAAACTTGCTTTTGTTTATAAGGGCAACTCTCTAAATATGTTTTACACCGCTGTAATAATTTTACCTTTTCAATCTTAACACAACTTGTGTTACCTTTATTTATTTTTATTTAACACATTCTAACATTTATATCTATACTGTTAGACTAGTAAATAATCCTAAATATAAAAGAAATGTTTCAAGAAAAAAATGAAATAAGTCTTCTTGCTTAGGAGCTAATCAGGGCAGTTGTTTTTTATTTCCGTTTCACAAGTCATTTTTGGGAATTTTACAGTTCAAAAATTCAAAAAAAAAAAAAAAAAACTGGAAGAAAAGAAGCAGAAAAAATATATACAGCGTTCACACTTGTTGACTAGTATTTATACCCTAACTAGTGGTACCCGCACGGGGCTGCTCGTGCTGAATTTTAACCGTACCTAAAAAACGTAAGCACAATTTCATTAGTCTGTTCCGATTTATCGCCAATGACTCATTAAAAAGTCAAATTGTAGCGTGTCATATTCGCCACGTTATTTGAAATCTAGTATAAACCAAACGTATTAATATTCTGGCGATATTTAAATGCTATTGTTAAATCAAGGAAATCGTTAAATCGGGGAAACAATACTTTAATCAAGTTCAATCTCGAATTTAAAACCTATTGCTAATTTGAGAAAAACGTTAAATCGAAAGTATGCTTTATTATTGTTTTTCCGTTGAAAACTAAACTGATGTCTCTCTATTTTGAAAAATAAGTTTTATATTGAAACTAAGCTAACGCTATTACCCGGAGTTGAGGAAACTGCTAATTATTATTTTTGGACCAAGGTAAGCCTTAAGAAATCGCACTAAAAAGCTTATAACTGGCATTCTTATTGACTTAGAAACCTAGAACAGATATCATCTTGTGCAGAAAAATTAGCGCTTTCGATCGATATATTACATTAATATGTGCAAGGTTTTTTTTCACTCCCATATTGGGAATTTATGTGGACAATTTATTAAATTGGAGTTAAAAAAGAACTAACTGTAGGATTTTTTTTTCAGAAACCTTCGCAGGAGTGTACTCAACAACTTCCCAAAGTTTCAAGGTGATTGGATGAATGGTGTAGTAATGCATAACACACAAACACACATACATTCTTTTTTATATATATAGATAGCAAATATAAAGAAGAACCAATGTGAAATATACAAGTACATATATCATTAACTAGACTTCTAGAGTTAGTGCAGACAAATATGCATGAACGTCCCAATCCCGCAATATAATAAACAAAAAGTTCTCTCTGGAACTATACGAGCCTACTTTCCCGTATACACCAACGTCAAATTTATAATCTAGGTATCTCTCTCTCTCTTTCTCACTTGGTACTTAATTGCTTCAAATACGCATTTTTAAACGGTTAATACATATTCATTTCCTCCTCCATTAATCCATTTACTTAATCATACATTTAATCATACATTTAATCATTCATTTATTCATTCATTCATTTATTCACTCATTTATTCCTTCATTTAATCAGAAAATATCCTTAAAAATCCAGATGAAGAAAATTCCTGAGAAAATGGGCTCGTTTAGTTCTGTATGAACTTCGTATCTGTACAGGTTCTACGTCATAAGATCTTTCCGATAAATTTTGTTCCTAACAAATTCGTCTGTTAGACCAGGATTTATATAGCATTGAAATTTCCCTGTAGACGCTAATGCTAAATTTTTTTGAGGCGTTCAAAACCGAGCAAAAAAATGTTCAAATCAAATAATACTTCACGTCGGGAGCTCCTTCAAATGAGCTTATTGAAAGGAACTGCAGGGATTCTTATGTACAGGGTATATGTAATTTGCTTTACATTTGCCCAATAGCGCTAATGTTACGATTTATTTGTACAATTCAAAATTAAACTAAATATTGTTCAAATCAAAAAATAAATAATGGATCAGAAAATAAATAATGGATCAAAAAATAAATAATGGATCCTCGCGGAGATTTTTTAAATGCAAAAAAAAAAAAAAAAAAAAGGAAAAAAAAATCGAATCTGACATTTTCCACAAAAGGCATAGGAGGGGGATGGACAGATCGACGGATACACTTTCCACATCTCAAAAGCGTACTTTGATTTTTTTAATTTTTTATCTTTCAATCTTTATTTAATTACTTCACTTATTTTCGACTTTTCTTTATTTCTAACGATATTTTCACTATCATTAAGCATTCTTTCATACTCTTTTTTTTTTTCCTTTCGTGGGAAGGAAAGTAGGCCAAAGCAAAACGTTCCGTCTAGAACTATACGAGCCTACATTCCCGCATACACCAACATCGAATTTATAATCTAGCTATCTTTCTCTTTCTCATTTAGCTTTAGTTCTTAATTACTTTAAATATTACTTTTCAACGGTTAATACATTTTCATTTACTCATTCATTCATTCAATGATTAATTCATTCCTTCATTCTCTCATTTAAGTATTTATTCATTCATTTTATTCATACATTCATTCACTTATTCATTTATTCATTCACTCATTTTTTTTATTCATTCATTCTTTCAGAAATATCCTTAAAAGGGTGTAGCGGTCTTAAGCAACGCCCCATTTTTTAACCACATTACCACTGCAGTATACCAGAAGGTTTTCCTTTATCAGTGAATTCAAGATTCGACTACCTGGAAAATAGTATTATGTGATTACTGATGGTACAGTGCCAATAGAATGGTGAGTGACTTAAGAGCGCTACGCACCGGGAACATTAGCGCCTAAGCCATTCTTTCTCGGACAATTCAGTACTCTTTAACAATATCCTTTTATTAGACAAGGATTGCGACATAAATGTTCAACTATACCCAAGTAGGTTGGAGTCGCACAATCTGGGGATTCTCCCACTCCACTTCTGTAGATATGGTCACGGCAAACAGTCATGTCCAGCCAGCCCTCTAAATAGAGCCACTGCTGTCTTTTTCGGAAAACTGGGGATATAACTAATTCTCAACAGCCAGAACAAACACTTTTAACGTCTGTAAAGAAAGGCGGTATTTAATACGTTGTTCTAGCAAAATTCCCTTCTTACTCAGTGCGACAGCTTTTTCACTACTCAAAATTCTGCAGTGGGCAGGAATCCATTGGTAAGAAACTCTCTGTGCGTAGAGCAAAAGCGTGAAATCCAAGATCTTTTGAAAGCAGTTTTGAGCATCCGGCAGATTTATCTAAAAGGAATTTTGAAGAAAGTTCAAATCTCTATGGAATAAAACAGATTTTAGCCAAAAACAAAATTCATATTTTAGCAAAATTAGCTTAATATTGCTTTTTGTAATAAAAATGTAGGCAATTCTTATCAATAGTATGAAAAATGTACTACTTTTAACTAAAAACAACCTTTCAAAGATTTATGGGCTGGGTTCATCTTTATATTATTAGACCACATAAAAGTAAAACTGAAAAACAATTATTCACGTAAAGAAAGCACAAATGAGCATTAAGATGCAGACATATGTTTCGGTATTGCTTGGAATCCCTTTTTCAATGCAGTAGTGGAGCTTCTAGATGAAAAAACATCCAAATGAAGCAAACAAAACAACGAAAACACAGCTTATATAGCCTAAGATTTACCAACAAACCAATGAGAATAAAGACAGCGCAGAGGTAGAAGCTGTTGTAAGAAATGATCTCAACCTCGATGTGTGATTTAGTCTTTAGTGGTATCAGAATAAAGTTCAAGGACATGAACAATAATAAACTTAGGCTTGATAAAAGATGTGTCAAATATAAAACTGTAAATAGTGTCATAAATAAGATGGGAAAAGCCCTTTACAGTTCAAAAAGAAACCAAGAAAGGAAAAACAACAAATTAAAGGAACTTCCGTCAGACATGTGAAAAATATGGAGTTGAGGAAGAATCATTATTAAAATAATAATATTTAAACTTTTTAAATTTCGTAACACTTTAACGGACGAAATGCTAAGAAAAAGAAAATGCATGAAAGAAGTAAAAAGAAATATTATTAGCAAATCCTATTTCTAAGGAAAACTGACGAAGAAACTGGCATGCTTATTTTTGCGAATTTCATTTAACCCGTTTTTCAGTGAAAGAAATTTAGCATATTTACATTTCATTGCACTAAACGAAAAATTTTGCAATTTTTATTATGAAATAAACGTTGTGTTTCAGCAGTAAATACAGTCAATTTTTATGAAAGTATGTGTTCATTGTGTTGTGACTTTATGACATTATCTCCGCAACAGCAGTTTTAATCACTTAAAAAAAAAAAAAAAAATCTGCACTATAGCTGTTACTAACCATAATCAAATAAAACTACTTTATAGGTAAACTTAAATTTTGGAATTATTGTTAGACAAAATGTAATTAATGTGAAAATAAAGTTAACACTACGCCAAAAACTAAAAATAACTAAGTATTTATTTGTAATTTATCAATACTTTGTTTCATATTTCATTGCAACAATTTAAATTTAACGTACAATTTTGACTCAAGTTTTGTTAACAGTAAAAGTCCGTTACATAAATTACCAACACACTTGCAAATTTAAATAATTTTTAACAATATTGTTCACTGTATTTCTGAATTTATACGTTTCTAGCGCCATAAATTGAAATTGTGTCAGATCATGAGACAGGCACCTGTTGAGAAAGGTCACGATTTCCCTTTTCGTGTTTCCGACGCTACATGGAACATTTCCAGGAAGTCACGATTGCGTCACGATTTCATTTATGTTGTGGTTTTATGTGTTTGTATAGCAGTTTGAAATAACAACTTTGTTTTATACGTGCTACTCAAGATGTGACGAAGAAAAAATGCCGATGCGTAAAAAAATGAGTCAAATATGCAACGTCCAACTCAGATACTCATATGCTTGAAGAAACCTAATGTAAGTAAATCACAAATTTACAACTAAACTAAGAAACATTTGTTTTGGAATCAAAGTACCCGTCTTCCGTGCAACTGAATGAATTAAAAATAAAAGCCAAAACCGTTATCTAGAAACATATTATAACCCCCTGAAAGACTCTATCTTTCTCTCCCTTTTCACTTTCATTTGAATGAATGTTACGTAAGAGCCATCACTTAAAAAAATGACATAGTATATTTATTGTGGCAATGCAGGTTGGTCCAAGAGGTAAGGTATTGTATTTGCTACTCCTTTTACTTTTGCTTTTCCGCACAGTGTCAATGTGTAAAACCTCCTTCTTCAGTTTCAGTATGTAGCCTGTGTTGAAAAAAAAGATTATAGTATATTTAGTGCGTAGTGTTCGGCAACTACTCGTGAAAAAGTAGTTAACTACCAACTACTAACTAGTCTAAACAAAACTAGTTGCAACTAGTAGTTAACTACTTATTACTGAGACTAGTTGTAACTAGTAGTTAACTGTTCTCCAAAAGTAGTTAACTACTTTGAAGTATAATTCATTTGAATTTCCATTTTTAGGCTTGTTCTTAAATATTTAATCCTAATATTGTTTTTAATCATTAAAACAATTTTAAAGAAATTCTTGTAAAACATTCAAAGATTGAATATTTACAAATAACACTGAACAATTAATATATAAAGAGAATATGAATAAAGACAAAACCTTTTTCTCTAAAGTTAAACTTTTACTGTTCATTTTCGTTTCGCAGACCTATCAAGGTTGAGCGGTTCCACTTCAGAAAGAGGTGATAGGTTCGTGGATGGGCACAAGTGTGCACTTCTTATCTCATAGTTTTTTTTTTCTTTTTCTTCCTCGATGTTACTTTAATTTCCTATCTTTTTTTAGTCTGTTTCGTTTGATGCGAGTCCAAATGCCTGGCGCTACCAAAACAGTTTTAGCAGGGATTTTAAATGTTTTTGCTTCATACTCCGAGTAATTTTAATAGATAATATTTTTTATCACTTTTTTTAAAGTTATTATTTTTTTAATGTGATAAAAAAGTAAAAAGTGAAAAAAAAATGGAGTACTGGACCAACAAATTTCTTTGCTCCGGCTACGCTCCAAGTTAGAGCAAAATTTCGTTACTTCACTGCTCCGTGCTCCTGCTCTACGCTCCGCCCCAGATCCCTGTTTTTGGGGGGGGGGGGGGGAAACGTACCTATTTTTCCCCATATGGAAGTTTTTATTGTAGTTGGGGAAAGTCGAAAAAGAAAGTAAAATAACGTAAATTTCTGAGAGTAATAATCTGCAACCCCTTTAAAATTCTCATATTTTAAAGGAATTAAAATCCCTCCGCCCCGTTCTTACAATTTAATGCTTTATTGAATAAAATAACTTTGTTTTTACCAACACGCTTCCATAACTGCTCTTGAGCAGGGACAGTAGTGCCCGCGGGGGGAGGGGGGGGAGGATCATGGTGCAAGTTGCGCCATCAGAATTTTTGAGGAATTTTTTTTTTTAGAAGATAATTATTTGCCGTATGAACCGGATTCCTGATATTCGACAAATTTTTAAGTAACTGGAATCTGATTCTGCTAATGCACGAAATATCCGGCAATCCGGCATGCGAAATTTGATCATTAAAATTTAGTTAACTAGCATGATTTGAAAACGTATCTAAGTTACGAACTTACTACGTATTTGAAAGCTGTGGGCTGTGCGGTTTTGGTATTAAAAATATGTACAGAATTTACAGGCTTCAAAAATTAGAGCCGGTTATTCGGTATATGTTCGTTACGCAAGGGGATATTGAGAATACAGTACACGGAAAGTCATTGAACTGGATAGGAGGAGCGCAAGGCCGTAGCTAGAAATTTTTTTCGGGGAGGGGGGGGGGAAAGCAGACTTTGAAACACTTTTGTTGAGGAAAGTTTCAGGGAGGAATATATGCTAAATTGCGATAAATTTTGGGATTTCGGGGGGAGGCCCGTGGCCCCCCTCTTTATACGACCTTGGGAGGAGGGGGACCGCTCATCAGCAGGGGGGATCTGGAGCAGCCCACTTTTTTGAGTCACTCCGCTCCAACGTATAAATATTTGATCTGGCACCACACCAGGTCCGCGCTGCGCCGTGCTCCAAACAAATTAAACAGATTGTATTATTTATCTCCTTTTTTTAAGTTTATTAATTTTATTGTCTAATAAAAAAAAATAAATAGTTTTTAAAAAAATCGATCAGTTGAGCACAATAAAATTATTTGCTCCTGCTCCATTTCAGTTTCCAAGCAAAATCTCGTTGATCCACTGATCCGCTCCAGATCTATGCTCTTGAGTAAAAAAGAAGTTTTGAAAAGATTTCAAATCATCATTGTCAGAGCGAGGGGCACGGGCCCCTATTATGCCTCCTTCTGGTTGAGCCACTGATACTCCGGTAACTCATCCAAAACAGGCCAGTAAAATTTCCGGGGTTTCAGTTCGCACTATTAAAAAGATAATAAATATTTGAAGTTCAAGTTGAAATTATTTATTAAGAAAATGCATCGCGGCAGCATTGCTGAAAAGTTTTGTATAAGTTTCCAAGATACGCTTAAAAAGGGAAATAAAAAATAAACCAATGAAAAAAAAAAACATCCGCACAAACCCACGCCCGTTAAGCTGAATTAATATAGGGGAAAAAACTCAAAGGAAAAAACAAAAAACTCATCGTAATGTCTCATAAGGGAAAGGAGTGTAAGAGTACGCAGTCGGTTAAGAGTACGCAGGGACTTCTTTCCCTGTTGGCAACACTGCAAGCAGAAGCGAGTGTGATCAACTCAACACGTTTGTTTTCAGCCGGCTCAAGAGACCGCCATTGTTATTTTTATCCTTGCTGTCCTTTATTTATCAGGTAAAATATGATTTCTGCATGTTGGCATGTAATTTTTCTGTGAAGAAATTTAATTTTTTTGTCAATAAAGGATTGAGGTTTGCTTTTTAAGTAGATATCATTATGAGCTTTGTTCCCTTCCGAACAACGTGAGCATTTCAGAATTTTATTATTGTGAATGCTACAGCCATCTATGGACGATTTTGAGGAGCAATACATCGGCGGGTAAGAGTACGCACATAAGGAAAAGATAGAGAGAAAGAGGGAATTAGAAGAAGCAAAGGCTAATCGAGCTGCTATGAAAAGTAAAAATGGGGCCAAAACTGAAAAAGGAAAAACCGTGAAAGCAAAGAAAAAACTTGTTCTGCATTGTAATCGACAACCCAGTTCCCCCAACAAGTTCAGCAAACAATGAGGCGACAATATGCCCAGGCTGCTAACAATTATATGATGAGGATTTTATCCAGTGTGGATTATGTAAGGAGTGGTGGCATGATGAATGTTCCAGTTACGAAGGCACAGGAGCATTTGTATGTGACTACTGCTAAATTTTCTGGATGCTTACTCTTATCCGCCAGGCCGGGTGTTAGTACGCATTTGCAAATTTTTTTTCCGCTTGCTTTCTTTCATATAATTTTAAGATAAAACTTTCATTTTGTGTACCTAAGTTTCTAAGTTAATAAACTATGATTCAGTCAATTTTCAAGGTTCTCACTTTTCAATTCTCATTTTTATAACGAACAATCCACTAGGTGCGTACTCTTACCCTCCTTTCACTTATCAACCTATCACCCCTATTTCGATAAAATCGAAGCAGACCTGACGCATGCGCAAATTCTTTCATGGCTCTACTAAAAAAATAACGAACAGTATTTTAACATGTATTTGTTTAGTAAAGTTAATAATTTATGTTTTTAAGAAGTAACAATTTTTCAGCAATTTTTGTAAAAGGAAGGGGTTTAGCCTTATCAAATTAATATTCTCCCTCTGCGCAACCCCCAATCATTAACAAAATACGTTTGTAACGTGCATGCTTTAGAATTTAGATTATACTCTTTCAAATTGTGTTGAAGGCAGGGTTGGGGGTTTTTTGTATTTAAAAAAAAGTATTTTTTTTAATTTAAATCAGATTTTTTTGTATTTCTTAAAGCAAAATATGTTAGCACACACAGTACCAAATTAGGTTAATTATTTATGTCTTCAAAGAATTTTAAGATATTTCAGTTGAAATAATTATTTATTACTAGTTCAAAACTAATTATTAATTATATTTATAAAAAAAATGTATGCTTAATAAACAGAGAACAACAAACAGAAGAGAAAGCTTATATTTCTGGACTAAATGTATTATAATTTTCTGAATATATACAATTAAGTTAACTGGACTATTATAATTTTTTGAGTATATATACATTTCTTGAATATATAAACAGAGTTGGCAAATTATCACATAAAATGTTTACTTGAGCTTAATCAATTTTACTGATGTTTTCATCAAGAATACCAGATTTGACGCCTTATGAACCCCCAATCTGTTTCTTAATTTTGAGTACACTATTCCAAATGTAGAAAAAAAAAATCCTTTCCAAAAGGTCTTGTTGATGCTTTTGCTGTAGTCAGCATGTCCAAAAACTTAATGTTCTCTGATAAAATGTCATTCTCTGACACCTTAAACGAAGCTATTTCATCTTTCCTTAGAGGAGCAGATGCATTAAGGCTACCATATAGTGAGTTAAAATTCTAATGAATTACTTGAACCCATAATATATTAAAATTTATAATAAAAAATATCTATATTTTAGTAATTTGGAAGAAGTCGATATAAATATATTTTTTTAATTCATAAAAATATTTTTTTTCTAAAAAAAATCATAAAAAGCAGTATTTTTTTTTCTAAAAAGAAAATAATAAAAATCAGTATTTTCTTCTAAGAAATTCCTAAATATCAGTATTTTTTCTTTTTGTGCATGCATGCCTATGGTATCCCAAACGCATGCATGCTACTGGAGTAGAGGTAAAGCTTCCCCATAATGACGATTTAGTCTTTAAATGAAACTTCATTGTGCAGGCGGGCGTCATTTATTGGCTATATTAGAAAGCTTTTCTAATTTGCGTAAATACTGCAATAAATATTATGATTTTTTATGAGTACTTTTTCATTACATAACATAATATAAAAATACATTCGTGTGAGTAATATTCAAAAGCTAAAAGTTAAATAATTTAATGTTTAAAAAATAGTTTTTTTGGCAAAAAATAGATTTCATTTTCTTTTTTTTCAAAAGTAGTTGGAATTTTTAAAGTAGTTGTAACTAGTAGTTGGGAAAAAAAATAGTTTAACTAGTAGTTAGCTAGTTCAAAACAAAAGTAGTTACAACTAGTAGTTAACTACTAGTTGCCACTAGTAGTTAACTACTTCTAGTTAACTACTGCCGAACACTGTTATGCGGTAATGCAGGTTGGTCAAGGGATAAGATATTTTACTTGCCACTCCTTTTACCGTGGCTTTTCCTCACAGTGTCACTGTGTAAAACCGCCTTCCTCAATTTCAGTATGTAGCCTGTATTTAGATCCCTAGCTCGCTTTGTCCCAAATCCTGCATCATTGGGAGGGCTTTGTATTGATATGAGATTTTAGTCTTATTTTGATCTGTTATAAGACATTATTTTTTTACAATACAGTAAAACCTCGTTAAAACGCGGGTGTCGGGGGACATGTTTGGCACCCGCGTTATAACCATTGAACTATACGGAAGGTGGAATGACTGCGCAGGGGGAAAACACGAGTTGAATTTCATAGCGAAGAACAACCGTAAAATTGTTTGCAAAATTATTCTTCCTCTTTTTAGGCTTAGACGAAAATAGATTATTTAGTAACTAACCATTTTATGAGGAAACGAATTTGCAACGTTTTTTTTTTTCACAGTGCTATTTAACGTTTAAATAAATAATGAAACATAAAATTTCTCTTTAAGTTTAAAGAAGTTTTTTCTCTCCGTTCTTAATTTTGTTTACATAAGTAGGGAATAATTTAATCAAAAACGTAGACTCAATACTTTAGAATTATTGAAAGGAAGAATCAAGAGAAAATACTTCCAAAACATCGCTTTAAAAAACAAATTTTTAATGCGTAAATTACATTTTTTATCAAGAAATATTTGTTATAGAAATACGTTTTCATCGTTAGCTTGATAAATGCTCTCTAAAGCAAATTGTATGCGAACTATTACTAAAATGATTTCATTTTTTTGTTAACAAGGCATAATAACTTTGCCTTAATATAGTTTAAAATATAGTCTTGATATAATTTACAGTTACATTCATTGTAAACAAATGTTATTTGTTTAGTTTTGTGGAATATGTTAAATGATGGGTAGCTGATTCTTTGTATGATGAATTTATTAAGGTTTAACGAAAAAAAAATGAAGAAATTAAAGAAAACACTGAAAATAAACACATTTTTACTATCAAATTAAATTTTGCGCTAATTATTAAACTTGCCGAATTTTATCGACGATTTCTCTTTTTCCCTTCTCCAAAGTTGATGTCAGGTCGATCTTTGTAAAAGAGAATCCTCTACTATCATTTTAATTTCAATTTGTGGAGATTGAAATCGTTCAAGTTCGTGTGTCTCCAATACGGAAGACGCTATGTTTTGCCGTCCTCGCTCCTGTCAACTGCCTGAAACCTGTTCTAAAATCGGCTCGCGCCCTTAAAACAGAGAGGTGCTGGCAGCAGTCATTCCACCTTCCCTCTAGTTCAATGGTTATAACTAGAGACGCTATAAGGAGAGACGCGACATATGCAGGGATAAAGAAATGCCGATTTTTAACCACCTCAGGGCTTGTTGGGGAACTTCTCGTAGACTTAACGCAGGAAAAACGAGAGGGGTTTACAAAAACCCTTATTTCACGGAAGCAAAGTTTTTCAGCAAAATTTTAGTGACATCTTCCAAAGGAGAAAAACATAGGCTTCAATTTCATACTATTTTTATGTGTCAAAAACGCATATTAGTTGTCTTAATTGATGTTTTACTGTTCGGAATCACCCATCTTCTTCCAAACTTTAGATGGGAGAAAAAGAGAAGTTCCTTGGCGGTTTTTTGGCGGAAGTAGTTGGCGCTGTAGATAATTTATCGGAGAGAATGTCCAAACATTCTGAGGAATGATTTTTGAGGTTCTTTTCTTTTTTAAATGAACATGCGAACTGTGCTGAATTAATAGAAATCGTTATTATTAAACAGTTTTTCATTCAACACTATTCGCAGTTTAAAGAATTCATAATTAAAAAAATACGACAGACATGATATGCATATCTATCACAATCGTTCTCATCCAGTTTAGTGAAGCATTATGTTCGTGTAAATGTGTGATATTATATAGACTATTATTAAAAGAGTTACTTATTAATTAAGCTTTATTTAATCGTTCCAAATCTACTTGTATTTATAAAATATGTCAATACAAAAGGAATTTCTCATTGGAATTTTCACTCATAACAGAAAATTATGTTAAATGAATGTGTATCCGTCCTGTTGTCTTAGACAGTTTTTTAGCAATCGCATCTTATTAAATTAATATGTATTTGCTGGATATGAATAAATATCAATTATTCAACAAAGTACATCTGATTTTGATGTACAGTAACTATAGAAACACTAGGAAACTTTTGGATAGGTGGATTAACGTCATGTTTAATATTGAAAATTAATTCAGAGATAATGACTTCACATCATTAGTTTAGTCAGTGTATTAATGAATCAAAATCAACTGAAAGTCAATTACTGAATAAAAAAACAGCATCACTGTGACTTTCCTTATGCTCAATCTCATCGTTATCCAGCTTTTTAAATAATGTGAATTTGTTGATTGGATACTTGTCATTATATTTATCAGCATATCAATACCTTAATGTATACCACGGTCACGAATGTCCCAGCCTTCTCTATTTTCAAAAGATTGAAATATGAACTTGGGGATCATTCATAAATGATGTCACGCTTCGAGGGGGGAGGGGGGTTCGGAAATTGTGACAAAGTGTGACAAGGGGAGGGGAGGGGGTAACAAGAAGTGTGACATCATGGATTATGCAACATAGCGTGACGCGTGACAAAGGGGGGGGAGGGGGTCCGCTGAAGTGTGACATATTGTGACAAAGGCGGGAGGGGGTCAAATATATGGGAAAAAAGCGTGACGTCATTTATGAACGGCCCCTTGGATACAAATAATAAAAGCAAAAAACTGCAGTAAAATTCTGCAGTTAATTCAGTAAAATTCTAAAAATAATGTAAACATTATAATACAAATATAGCCTTGAACTTACATTCAATCTTTACGAAAACTCTTGAAACATTCTTAACGTATCTTATACATTTTAAAAATTCTCTTTATTATTTTGAATTTTTCCTTGCATTTTATTGGAAATCATATTTTTAAAACGAAGATCTTTAGTCACCCGAAAAAATAATGTATAAATAAATAACTAAATAATAATAATAATAAAAAAAACAATAGAGGTAGTAATAAAGAAATTAACTTTTATACATAATGCTGGATATAATAGGTCTTTCATAGTACTGAAATACCAACTTAATACATATTACGATGTTTAAAACTACCTGTAGTTTTTAAATGTTATATCCATCAAGTGCATGCTGAGATCGAAATATTTTTTTATAATTCGTAAAATTTGCTTTAAAAGTATACTTTTTAAGGATCTGTACTTACAAAATTCATTTCAAAATATGTTTCTTATTCATGGTATATTTTGTCCTACGATTCTGAGAAACATAAAAACTTTAAATTTGATAGTGAAACGAATAATATAATGTACCTCATATTGCACAATAACCCAAAAACTCCAATTCAAAACATATGTATATTTTATTTGTTTCAGGGCTCGAAAAATCTTTAAAATTGTATATGAAGGTCCCGAACCCTCCCCTTCCTACGCCACTGATATATATATATATATATATATATATATATATAGGAAAAAAATTGTACATTTAAAAAAATAATTGCAAGTATATAAAATCAAAAAACTTAATGGTGACTATAAATATAGCTGTCTATCTAACTGTATATTACATCTATATATTTAGTGCAAAGAAGAAACGTTATTTCATTTTTCACTAGCAATATACATTTTATAGGGAAGAAATAATTTTTATAGCACGCATAGTTTGCGAGCATCTAAGAACAAAAATAATCAGGAAAAAAAAAAAAAGGTCTAAAAAAGCGACTTTAAACGCTGAGTCCTGGCTCCTGTCCAGTAACCTTTTGTTACTAGAGGGGATAATTAGCTTAATGGCAGAGACCCCCGGAAGAACGACTCCCCCATGCTCGAAAGGCAATTCCTTTACCGCCTCGAGTAAAAACTGGCCCAATGTCATCTCTTTCCTTATAGCCTCTTTAGTTATAACATAACCGCGGTACAGTGAAACTTTACCGCAGAACCATATTCACGAAATAATACTCGCTTTTGTAGCATCATTTTTAACATTATCAATGACTCGTAACTTTTCTTCCCCCTATAGTATATTTTTTTCTTTTCTTCTTTGCTGCCATTTTATTCACTGTATAATTGCTGTGCAAGAAGCACATATATCAGCAGCGCAATCAGCCTATAGAGCGATAGGTTATAAGCCAACTGTGTTCCGAGAAAAAAGCTGCTTAAAAATCTCCTTACGTTAACAACATGGGATTGTGAAGGGGGAGAGGCCTTAAGAAAAAATCAGATTTGGAAGGGGAGGAACGCACTTCTTGCTGGGGAATATGTTTGCTTTTCAGGAATGCTAAAGAATCTGGAATACAAAGGTTGATAGCGCTATAAAAGAAGTTATACACGTACAACTAGACTTCTGAAAATGGAATAGTTAAGCACTGAACTGAACAGTCCCTGACAGATTGAGCTCCGCCCATGTCAAGAGAAACAAGTCAGGGCGATTGCATACGATTTTGAATTCAAGCTATATGTTCTTGGTTTAAAGACAAAAAAAAAAGCATGAAAAAGGTGTACATCATGCCTATCACAATAGGGCTTCATCTGTTTTAGTGTGTCTGGTGGGAGGATGGGTGCTCTTTGGCTAGAACATCTGTGTGCTCGGGCTGCCTTCATTTACAATGGTAAATACGGAATCACCTTTAAATGGCAATAATAAAGGGTGGTTTAAACATCGGGGGACATGATAGTCACCGAGGTATATCCGATTCGGCGGTATACAGAGGCGCGGTGTAACGGGGTTTTACTGTTGCTTGCCGGGACTTGCTGGACTATATACTATGCACGCACTGTTACTGAGTTGTACGGTGTGACGCGGCAGGTCGGAAGCCGATTCTTTGGATCCATACGATGAGAAGGAACGAAGAACGATGTATGATGATGATGATGATGATGATGATGGTGTTTGGTGTCTATGTTTTTATGCTTAATGTAATTTGTTCGTCCGTAATTGTAATAAATGTGGTGTTTGTGCAGATGATATCTTTGATAATAGTAGATCCGAGACCACACACAATATATATATATATATATATACACTTCTGACGGAGTCGGAGTCGGTCTTCTTTCCAACCGACTTCGCAGCCCTGGTTGCAATAAAAATTCTTAAAGGAACCAAGCCTTATTTAACATCGTAAATTATGAATTGTTCTCAGCAACAGGTTCTTTCAAGAAATTATCAGTACTGCTTACGTTTCTTTTGCGCTCAACAATGATATTTCAATCAATCTATTGAAGTACAAAAATGTGTTTTCAAGAGTTTTGAAATTCGTAATTGCAAATAGATTTGTGTTTCGGAAGCGTTGTACATATGTGAGCTTAGATATTATTTAGAAACAAACTGTACAACAAAAATGAGTCCTTTTTACTTTTTTTTTTTTTTGTTGCAATAATCCCTAAAACTGGGAAAACGACTATCAATATGAAAAAAAAAAAGAAGTGTATAAAGATCTACCATTTTTCAAAATTTCCATGTTTTGAAAATTTTCCAAGTAATATAATTTTTAAAATTGGTTTATTGTATTAATAAGCACTAAAAATTTTAAAGCATATAATAAAGAAATTATTTTTTTAAATGTACATAAAGTCATATATGTATTACTCTCCCAAAACACAAATCCGTTTTAACTAAGAATATATTTAAAAAACTTCTTGCGTGAAAACATTCCTTTGTACTTCCATAGAATAACAAAAATATCCTGATTAGAAACAAAAGAAATGTAAGCTACACTAGCAGTATTTAAAAATAAATGGTGCACAGAACAGACAGACATGCATTTCCTATTTAGTAAGTCGATTTCATTTTTGTCCCCTTAATGTAAATACCTTGTACTTGATGATTCTATTCCATATAAAAATCCTTGAAAATCAGTCTACTGGTTAGTTGCAAAATCAATCTGGTTTATTGCAATATCAATATATATATGTGTGTCTATATATATTGTAATATTCGTTTATAGATTAAAATAGAAATGTTTTTCTATTTCTAAATTTTACGATTAGCCATTACTGATCAAAACATGTGCTACATAACCTAATAAAGAAAAAACTTTTATATGTGTGTCTTCTGTATGAGTGTGAGACTGATATCCTGTTATTCTTACGTCTCTAATATTGGATAGCTTACGCAATTTCTAGGATTACGACCTTTAGCATTTTATTATGCTTCATAATTTTCATAAAGTGTCCAATGATGAGCGTTCGTCGTCAAGGTAATTTCATTTTATGAAAGTTTTAAGACCGATTTATGTTTATGACAGAGCTAATTGTGCTTATGGATTATTTTATGTTGTTTGTCCAGCGAGAAAAGCAAACCCCTGGTATTATTTTTGTTGGCTCGTAAAAAATTAAGTTGCGCAGTATATTTTATTTTTGCTATAATTTTAAATTCAATCGATAGCTCAAAACAACATATACGTATTAAATTTTAAATATTTCTCTTCAGATGTAAGCAACAAGTAAGTGCCTTTAATCGGAATTTATTTGAATCAATTTAATTTTATGCATAGCTCTGAATTGCGGGTTCAATTAAAACTTAATTTTCCAAATTTCTCATGTTTTAAAGGTACAAATGAAGTCTTGAATCAAGTACGTATGTGGTCTGCCTACGTTCGAGGCTTTTTTTCAAAACAATTAAATAATTACTAAATGTATATTTTTCACTTAATAAGTAAGTAAAATTAAGGAAACAAACACAATAATAACTATATTTTTATAAAATTTTGAAAAATTGGGAAATTTTAGCAAAAAATAGGCGAATTTTGCAGTTTACGTCAAACACTCTATATTCACTTTAACGCGCTATATGTTTAAATCCTTGATAATATATGTTTTTATATTACTTAACTATGTTCTGAGCTAAACAGTTATATTATAGATCCAAAATTGAGAAAAATATAGCAATTTTGTAGAAATTCATACGTTTTCCCCCGAAAAAAAAACACACTATTTCACCAACAAATGTCTGTAAAAATTTTAAATACTGACATAGAGCTCAGATTTTAGCTCAAAACATAGATAGCAATGTGTAAAACAATACCTTAAAAAATCACAGTAATGGGTATAAAACTTTTCAAGTTATGAGATCTGCAGTGAACAAAAATATCGAGAAATAGGGTCATTCCACGGTGACTGACGTTACAATTTGACTAAGTTTTTTAACTTTTAAAATCCACATTGTCTTGAAATTTAACCTTATTTTTCTGAAATGGATCTAAAAAATAGCATGATTGAGTACAATGATGCTACCCATACCAGGTTTTAGACATAAAAAGCTTTTTTGAGTGGAATTAAGGTACATAAAAAATTGTGACTGATGTTACACAGAAGAGACATTAGGAAAAACAACTTTTACATTAATTGAAATTCTCCTCAAACTAAGAACATGAAGATTAAAACTATTTTTTTCCAGTCAAGTAGAGATGTCAAACTTTATGAATACACTTTGTTTCATTCAAAAAACTTTAAAATTTACAGTGGAGGAAATTTTTAATGACTGACTGATGTTACACCAACATTAATTGATTCAAATTATAATTTATTTCTCCTTAAAAGTCAAGTTAGCAATTTTTTTTTACAAAATTACGCAAATCTACTTAAATGATAAAAAATAAATTATAGTAAATAAATATAATTATACAAGTGATGTTTTTAATGCAATTCAGGAAATGAAAAGTGTCCTCGTGCATTTACTACATCTGGTGTACTAAGTTTTCTTATTATTTTTTTCTTGTGAATAATAAATTTCATCCAATTGCCAGACCATTTAAAATGCTTCCCTGTTAAAGAATCATAACACTGACCAAGTATTCACAGTTTTCAATAGCTCTAACTTCACATGGATAGAGCTGTCCATCGTATTCCCCAATTCTCCAATTTTGGCCAACAATTCTGGAACTTGTTCTCTTGGTTTTGAACAGGCAAATGATGTTTTAGATAATCCGGAGCTTTTGGTGAATTTGTCTACGACTTCCAAAAAGTGTTGGCTGCGTGATACTAGCTATTGCTTTTGAATCAGAAAATATTTTATTCAAATTTAACTCGTTATAACGCAACTGTAAATCGTACGATGAGATCTCAAAGATTTTTACACTGCTTGAAGCTGCGGCATTTACACAATCTTTTGCACTGTATACGAAATGCTTTTTTCTTTTCTTTCTTTTTTTTTTTTTTAAAGCTTCCCATACCTGACTCTTTACAGAGCCGCCAATGCCATCCACTGGGCCTTTCCCATGTGAAGAACCAAAATAATTCGATTTAATGAACAATTTAAATTTTTCTGTAACGTGAGTTTTGTGGCTGCAATAAACTTGTTTTTGAATCGGGCCATCTGACCAAATATGTAAGACTTCAATTTCTTGAGGAATCTTTTCCAGCATTCTTGTTATGAGAGGAATCAATCTCTTTAGAATGAGACGGTTCATCTGAGGCTATCGCATATGGATTCATTCTAAACACAGTATGGTACTAAACCAGCAGTGGTACACTGCTGCTGTAAAAATGCTTTCTTGGGCTTAACCCATTTATGCCCAGTAGCTAATATATGGGACGCTTGTTAGTTCATGCAGAGGAAAGCCCGTAATACATATATTCTTTCACCAACGCTATTCTTCATAAGCTTTAGAAATATGGCAACGATGATCCATTTGACACCTAAAATGTATTTAAAGCATTCCTAGTAGGAGGTCTACGCAGATTAAAAATGAAAAAAATTGCTAAAAAACCTTGGGCATAAAAGGGTTAATAGGAGCACCTGTTTCCCCAATTTCATTGTCAAACCTTTTTTTATGACATCCTTCTGTTTTCGTGGAGATGTAGGCAGGGCGCGCTTTGCAGGAGTTACAGCTTTTCCTAAGGTTTTATTTATTTTTTTTTGTAAAAGGGGTTATGTCAGTGCTACTTGAAATTTTGCACTTTAATGCGCTATGTTTTTCTACTATTTTTCTAACATTTTCTTTGATTTATCTTTTTAAAGTGACTTAACTTAGCTAGGTCATTTCCTTTTTTATGTCTACTCCTTTTAGCTTCTGAATTGTTTTTCTTTTTGTAATTTTCATATTTTACCTTACTTCTTTAAGTTATCTTGCGTCCTTTTTTGCCTTTCTGCAGCAGTCAATGCCATTTGTGCAGTGTTTAAGTATCTAACTGGAAAAGAGAAAAGTGACTGATGTTACAATGTGACTGATGTTACATATTTTAAAGAAGTTTTTAACTCATAAATTTAACTGTTATTAACTATTTAAGTAATTGATATTTAAGATATTATCATGAATGAAGAGAATATGGCTTTTTATATTCTTAACAATATTTTTCTTTAAGTAATAAAAACTTTCATAAATTTTTGTGACTGATGTTACATCACTATGAGGCCTAATTTATAAAAATTGAGTTTCAATACAATAATCACAGTTTAAAGACCCTTTACTGGCCTAACCTCACACATAGACTAAATTTCAATAAAAAAATAAGATTTTATACATACCTGTTAATTTCTTTACGAAAACAAGATGAACTTTCCGACCCTCTCTAAAGACAACAACACATGTGACAAAAGTAACATTGCCAAACATTGTCTATAAAACTTAAAAAAAAGGTACTGCTAGCTGTTTAAACATAATTTAAAAAAAAATCATATTTTTAACTTAGAGGGAAAAAAAACTGTATATGTGCAAGAATTGTTTTTTTTTTTTTATGTTGGTGTCCCTGTTTTCATGGAATTGCCCAATAGTGTTTCAGAAAACGCATTTAAACCCCACTTTCGGTGCTTGCGATGTGACTTCCGGTTAACTTAATTGCGTGTAACTTCATTTCTATGTATCGTAGAAAAAAAAAACCAAACATTTTTGAAATCTTGAATATTTATTCTTTTGAAATATAAGATTTAAAAAAAAACATCAATTTTTTTCGCAAAAATCGTCTTTTTGGTGCCCTTGAAGCTAAACATTCTTTAGATGGATGTTTCAATATGGAACAAAACTTCAATTGATGATTTTCGTCTTCAAGCCTAAATCATGTAATAAAACGACCGTATTTGTAAAATTAATTGAAAAATAATGTCCTAATAAATCATCTGTTGCATCTTTTGAAGAAAGTAGTCTTTTTGATATTTATTCTTATTATTATACTTTTGAATACTAGTTGTTACTATTCGTTCAGTTGGATTCCTTTGATCCTTGAGAGTTAAATTGTTTTAGTCAATTATGGGAAGATGTCTCAGTAACGCCAAATCTTTTAGACATTTCCTAAAATGTCTTACGTTTTCCTTATCTTACGTTTGATGGTTTAAAAAATGAATCATGTCCTTACTAATTTTTACAATTTTTGCAAAAATTATAACGAAGTTCAGCGGAAATTCATGCATAGCGTAATGTACACAAGTCATAAAATGCAAATGAAACACAATATTTCGAAAATATACATAAATATAGGTTAGAATGAGTACATATTTTGCTCCGAAGATAATCATTAATTATTTTTGTGAAAAATTATTAATAATCCAAATATATTTCTTGTCTTAGTAATGAATGAAAACTTTATTTCTTCAAAACGCTTCTGTTTGGGAATATTATGGAAAATACAGAGAAATTCATCAAAGATAAAATATTATCGATGTTTATCCATGCCTTACGGAAATAACCGTTTAGTATTTTTAGCCATCTTTGTTGCAAAATCAAAAAAAATCATTAATTAAGGCTTAAAATTTTGTAAAAAGTCTAAAAACAGAAAAAATCGGAAATAAAAGTAATTCACTCTATTCTTAGATAATATGATAAACCAAAGATAGACCCTTCAATTGTTTATATTTTTGAAAGGGTGCAACATTTTTATACGGTTTTTATGCTAACCGTTTCATAACACATACTTTAACCACTATTAAAAATAAAAATAAAGTAAGTTAAATAAGTTTTTAAAAAAAAAAAATGAAATTACTCGAGTAACATCAAATGTTGGGTACTTTTGATTGTTTGTCAATAAATAAAACAACAATCATTGTTTTAGAAAAAAAAGCTTATTTTTTGTTAAGCTACAAAACCAGTAAAAACTAAAATTTAGTCTCATGTAAAATAACACTGATCAACAAGTGTTTTGCCCCAAGAAGGAATTTCACTTTTCCTGAAGTAGTTTTGCACGAGGAATCCATATCTGGCATCAAAATTGTTCCATCACGTATAGTCTTTTAGCTATGAGGAAGGAAATGTTCGATTTTTATGGTTTTTCAGTGTTTTTTCGATCTTGCAGCATCGTTTTTATTGAGGTAAAGTGCACAAAAGAGCTTTAATGTCATCTGTTAAATCAGTGGTCACATTATTTTGCTGGAAAAAACTTTGGGGAGTGTCGCAAACAGCCCCCGTAGACCCCCGATCGGAAGTGCGTATCAAATTAATGCACTGGGTGCGGGTCTCGGTAGGAATTTCGCGAGAATTGGGATACAAAGGCAAATAGGCAAAAGGATTATATTGTACGACATGTTTAATGAGCATGAGCTACTATTTTTTATCATAGAAGTCTTCTGTTGTGTGTAAAAATGCCCACTGAAAACATGGGAGCTGTATAGCCGATGAACGTGGAGAGCGGTTCCATCAGGACATTTCAGTTATCGAAAAGAGATATCATGCGAAGTGGAGGGCAACTATGTTAGCAGATTACTGCTGGACGTTAAAAAGGGACATTCTTGAGGCAAAGTATGCCAGAACACGTCAAAATCAATCCTTTTAAGGTAAATAGAAAATTACTTTGGTGGAAATGCTTCTAATGTAAAAATTATAATGCCCTTAAAAAAAGAGGGGGCGTCCTAAGGACTTTATTGACTATTCTTTGAAGTATTTTCCAAGCTGAATTCGAAAATGAAAACCATTTTCCTTATCATTTAAGGGTTTTGCTTGTAAGGTACTGCAATAATTTAGGGTAAATGTTATTAATGTCAACTATTACAGCACCTTGCACGGAAAATCCTTACGTGATGGAGAAAAATGGTTTTCATTTTCGAGTTCAGCGTGAAAAATACTTCTAAGATCAGTTAACAAAGTCTTTGGGGCAGAAAAAAAGTTTTTTTTTTTTGTAGACCAGTGTAATTTGTCCTTTTACATTTACTTCAAGTTAGATAGAAACTAGTTACTGAAATCCTAGTTTCATGATGAAATAGTTTTCCAAATGGTTGCAGACACAGGAACATATCAAATATTAGTATTTTTATACTGCCAAAGTATAATAAATTCAGTTGTGTCTAATATGAAGTTAATTACAGTTTATTAAGGGTAATTTTTATTTTAAGTACTTGACTACGCAAAAGTGTTGAATATTTCCAACTGCATCTTAATATGATCTCTTCATGATGATTTCAACATTTGCATTATTTTTTTTTCTTTTTAATCGTTTTATGCACATATATGTAGGTATATATTACTTGTAATTACCAATTTCTCTCGAAACTGAGCAAAACTGACAGTAACAAAAATAGAAGCGTACTTTGGCTGCGGAATATTTAAAGACTGAAACTTTTGTTTAAATGGGTGTAGTACGAGACACAACACAAACGCACACACACAAATTTTAACACAAAAATTACCAAAAGTGCAATACATAAAGTTATAAATGCAAGCACATATTTTAATATTTGCTTGCGGTGTTCTAAAGAGCTTAACAAAAATGCAAATAAAACCACGAAACTGAATAAATAAATAAATAAACAAAGAGTTCAAATCAATTTAACCTCCCACTTTTTGAAAGTCATAGCCTATATGAAAGAAATTGCAAAATTTAGTGATATGTCTTCATATATACCAAACTTTTCTTTAAATTTCAAAATCTAATTATATGCTTTTGGCAAGAAAAAGAAAGAAAGGAAGAAAAGAGAAAATGTATAAATCAAAAAGAAAAGAAAAAGGTAAAATAAAAAATAAAAATTGGGCTGTGCGTAGAAATATCGGGGAACGCCACAAATACATTTCCGTTCCTTCCCCATATGAATAATTTCTTCTATTCAGCAAAAACGATGTCATCATTTGTAAACTTTAAGCGTCTTATATGCCGCAGTTTTTTTAAAAATGTTTACACAATCAATATGTTCGTGCATGTGGTGCCTACTGCCTACTTCTTTTTATTACGAATCACGATAAAATGTACATGAAAACATTTTGTAAAATAATTTTTTTTAACGGTGTTTTGAGGTAGCTTAAAAGTCTTGTGCATGAGCCTGAAAAATATTTTATCTATCTTTTTGTGCCTGTATGAGTGCTAAATTTGGATCGCAAAGTCTACCGATATTGTCCCAATTTCTCAAATGTCCAATCAACAAGGGGGGAAAAAACTACTTTTACAGAAAAGTGTTCCAATTCCCTTTTTATGAAACAACGTTTCAAAATATGTAGAAAAATTACACACTCAAATAAAATTGAGAGATTTCTCTTTTTTTCCTGTGAAAATAGGATAAATAAGCAATCACGATGAACTTTTGATACGTAAATGAGTTAGCGAACTTCACATGCTGACAAATATTGTACTGTCTATATCTTTTTTTTAGACAGACACATAAGAAAAAAAATGAAAATGAATAATTTTAAACTTTGGTGTTACTGAACACCAGAAGAACATCAAAATGGCGGCAACTAAACACCAAAATTTTTATCTTCTTTTAATCTTAAATTTATCTTTTAATCTTCGTCATTGTTAACAAAATAAATAAGCTACAAATTCAGCAAAAAAAATTAATTTTAATTTTAAATATATAAGAATTTGTTATACTTCATTAATTTACTAAAATAAAATTTGATAGAAACTAGTTACAAAAAAAAATTAATTTCATTTTTCTATTAACCCCTTAACTGGTTTGCCCGTACGGCGTACGGGCTACCCAAAAATGGACTTCAGGTTTGCCCGAACAGCGTACGGGCATTGATATTTACACCTTTCTTGTTTTGATTTGCCCGTATTATTAATTGATTGAAAGAGAGTCATGCAGGGGCATTTGTGTTTCAAAGTTATAAAATAGAAAAAATGCATAAATTCATTAATTATGAAATTTTTTAAAAAATTCTTTCATTTTCCATTTATACCAAGTTAGGCCTTTAATTATACGCAATAAAAAATATGCTTTTTTAGGAACACTTGTGGTAAAAAAATTGACCAGTTAAGGGGTTAAAGAAATTGTTACCTAATTGGATGTTGAAAACAAATCCACAAAAATATTCTTTGTGTCGTGAAAGTAATCTAATAAGCTGCCTAAATTAAAGTAAAAACTCATAAAAGGTAAATTTATCTTTAAATAAACTTCAGTGAGAAAACAATTATTATTAAATGTTATTAACCGTTTTCCGTTAGACATACAAATAATTAATTTTTATCTGTGTAACTATGTTATATCACCATCGAAACTAAAAAGATAACTTTAAAACTTTGATTACGAAGTAGACAAACCACAAAACCAATTGTGAAGTGAATTGAAAATACAAGAAATTGGAGTTTTAAACGTCTCGCCATCTGTAGTCAAAACGTGGAACTCATCACAATTTCGAACATTTGAAAAGAAAACTATAATTATCGACTCTTTCTTTGACTATGATAGTAAGATTGGTTTGTATATTACAGGGGTGGGGGGAGGGGAGATCACGGCGCAGACTGCGCCAGTGAAATTTCTGTACGAGTTTTAAAATACGGTTAGTGGGAAAAAAAACATTACTATTGCTTATTATCCAGAATGACAGGACAAAAGGTATAAAAAGACCTTTACTCCCCTCTCAAAGTGACAAAATCATTTAAATCCACGCATAAAGGAAAGTAAACACAAAATGTCTTACTGCTCTAAATTGTATCTTTTGAATTAAGGGCAGTTTTTACGACACGCTATGGGCGAGGGAATTAATACTCACTATCGACATTAAAAAAAAAAAATGTATACTACAGCGTCTGTATATAGACTGGCATTTATCACATTTATTACAATGAAAAAAAACTGTTATTATCTTTCTTCCTTTATTTTTTTTTTTACATTTTTCTGGACAAGATCAGAGTTTTTTACTATCGATAACTTCAACTCTGCAACCAAATCCGTTGTAAAAATCTCTTTCTTTAAAATTTGGTTACATTCTTAAGTTCAACAATTTCAAAATGTGTTTGAAAACTACCAGGGTTAGCTAAGAGTTGGCAGAATCTTTTTTGGAGCATTTGAAACAAATACAGAAAACAAACTCAGCCTAGCGACATTGGACTGATAATCAAATTTTGGAATCCTTCCAAGATTTTGTTATAAAATACAATTAAAACGGTGAGATTTCTATTAACGGCTTATTGAATTACAAGAAAACTATATTTTGCGAAAATTGAAATTTTATAGTTTGAAAATATGTTTTTATAATTTTGAAAAAACTGAAAAAAAAAAAAAAGAATTATACGAAAATTGCCTTTTTTGAAACTTGTTCATTGTGGAAACTTTTTCATTTAATACAATAAGAATGGATATAATTCCATAAACGGCTGGGAAACTTGCGGGAGAGTAATATGTTAGGAAAAAAATTGTAATTTTATAGTTCAAAAATGGGTTTTATAATTATGAAAATAAATAATATTTAGTTGTGTACAATTTATTTATTTTTTTAAAATCTCGATTAGACTTAAAATTTTACATTGCAAAACTTTTTTTATTGTTTTGTTCCAGAACATCTTTCTAATACGACTGTTCGCTTACATATTCTTATAAATAAATAAATAAATAAAGTAAGTAAGTAGGTAAGAATAAAAATGTTCCTATTAACGAAGGAAAAAAAAAACATTTATAGTTGGATTTTACTGAAACATTAGACCTAGATATGTAAAATATATATATATATATATATATTTCTCATATATATTTTTAGCACTGAATAATAGTATTCTGACACATACAAGAGACGCATTTTGCTTTCAGCAAATAGTTTATTATTGTTAAAAAATATATTTTAAATTATTTGAGCCCCAAGTCTTTTGAGATACAGATGAATCTGATGTTCAGAGTTGATGTTCGCTAAAGTAACTGGTTGAACTCTGGACAAATAAATTCCTTTTTAAATTTTCGTAACATTTTGGTACAAGTTTTTTCTGCTTGTTCTAATTTGCCCTTTGTTATAATTTATACATTTTAATTTTTTAATTTATGATTTTTTTGACATGTGTTCTGATTAAAACTGACCATTACAGAAACTTCTCAATTATTTGCATTATGGCAGCATGATATGGATGTCGAACATTGAAAGGCTGAAAATATTATTTGCGTGTTCTAATCAAAACAGAAATCATCAAACGTATAATAGATAAAATTAGAAATACCAGCAAATATTTTTGGTTTTCCTTCTACGTTAAAGCAAAAATGCGTATAAAATCACGAGAAACACTCTCAAATATTACGGAAATTAAACTTGTTTTTATGCATGAAATTGCTAAAATTTGCATAACAAACGACGTCATACAACATAGCTTAACTTTAACGATTTTGTTTTTGCTTTTTACGATAAATTTCCTCTAATCACTAAATCTAGCTGTGCGGTTCCTATTGGAACGTTTTTTAAACGTAACAATAAGCCCAAGAGAATAATTGTCTTTTGGGAAAGTGGTACAACAAATAATATTTTTCTGAATTAGAACTATGGAAGGAGAGGAAAATCGATAACACTGTGCAAGAAATTTAGGCGCTAGTTAAAGTTAAAATATGATTTTTGCTGGAACAACAACATCATTGCTGATGTACATATAGTGTTATTGATTTGGTTTTCGATATTAAAAGAATCAAGTTAATATAAACAACTAAAAATTAGTTGATATAATCAATTACACTGTGCACCAAATTTGAAATTTTCTGTCCTTTAGATGAAACTATGTGATTCTATACAAACAAAAGGTGCTTGATTCAAGTATCAAAACCAAAATGGTCCATCACGTAGCGTTTTTGTTAGAGACCCACTTCTCATATTTATACAAATTGGTTATAGAAGAATGCAACAGAGTATTACTCACTGAAAAGACAAACACTAAAATTAATTTTTTTGGCCGTTTCTTCTTGTGGGCCGTTAGTTGTTGGTGTGCCCTGGTAACAGACTAGCAATGTTCAGTTCACCTGTACTTCCATTGACCGCTGAAATGCTTTTCATCCATAGAGATGTCCTGATGAAACTTTTTCCCATGCTCATCACTAATTGTGCCCAGGTTTTTGAGGAAAGAAGACCATATCAGATACTTAGAAGCAAAGGGGTGTAAGTGACCAAAATGAAAATTTTGAGATAGCTAGTGCAAATAATAAATTAAACACCCTTCTGTTTTGTGGAGGAGATATTTTAGTGGTAGCTTTGACAGATACTGCAAGAAAGCGTAGTTTAAAAAAAATACTAAATAAAAGCTGCATTCCGTTTGGTGGCAAAGGGATGCAAGTGCACTTATATCCGTTTGCCTCTAAATAAAATTATTTGATTTTTCAGTTAGTTTAAATACGCAGTGCGGACGATCTATTTACGAAACTTAAAGCGGAGAAGAAGAAAAAAAATATTAAAGGAATTCTGAATTGTTGAATAATAATAATAAAAACCAGGGTTAAATCGTCTGCAGATTTTATTTTCGTCTTTCGGCAAATTGTCTAATGGCAATGATTTTTACTTTGTTGATAAATATAATTATTCGAAATTTATATTATGTAGTTTTTAATAAAGTTTATATCATTAACAAAGTATCTTTATTACTGTGTAAATTAGCAAAATGAACAAGACAAGTTTTTCATTTAGTGGCAAAGGGGTGTAAGTTAACTAGTTGGAAGCAAAGGGGTGTAAGTAAAAATAAGCTATTTTTTAAAAAAATCATACTCCAAATCTAATCATCAGAAACACTTCACACTTCATACTTAAACTAACACATACATATAGGACTCAAAAGTCAAAAAAAATATTTACACGAAAAACCTCTAGAATTTAGTATAGGAATTAAACTTCAAACGAGTTTTACTCAAAATGATGCTTTAGTCACTTACATCCCTTTCCTTCTCACCGCCTCATATGGAGTCCAAAAAGTAGTTTTAATGACAAATGGCAACCTATAATACAAAAAGGTTTTATCATGTCACCAAAAATATCTTCGCAGTTTTCAGCTTTCTCATTGCCAAAGGAATATGAGTACACGAATTTGAAGGCCAGCCAGATCTTATTTTTCTGCTTCTGACAGTTTGATTTCACACTCTTTTCATCATGAAAACTTCTTTAAGTTGTCGGTCAGTAAAAACCCTTTAAAAGGGGTCCTAAGGGTCCCGTGGAAACTCTTGGTGAGTTAAGCGAAAATAATAATTTCTAATGTATCTAAGGTGTAGAATTAGTGAATCTAAAACGTAAAAAGTGTGCCAGTTTCGTATTAGAGTTCGTTTTTAAGTGCCCCTGATCGCACGCCTATGACTATTATATAGGTCCATTCGTAGTAACTGAAGGACTATGGTAAATATAATCTGGAGCGCCACCTAAATATCACAATCTCATCCTTAGGATAAGAAGTAAACATGTAGTCAGTCATTTCTTGATAAAATCCGAATCGTTTTGGTGTATATCATTTGCAGTCTTCAGAGCTTGTTTTTTCATGGTAATAACCTAAGTTCCGTCTAATGCCTAAGAATTCGCATAAAAATTGAAAAGAAATACAGGAACTGTGAGCTTCCATGAAAAAGAAGCCCCCTTCTCTAGATCTAATTAATCCTATGTTCTAAAATAGCATTAAAAGGAAACAATAATCTTGCAAAAGTAACTGCCTCTCAATATGCTGTATTTTTTATTACAACTGCTTTCCAGGGGTGTCAATGAACTAATTCAAAGTATCAATCTTGGAAGATGTCAAGGGATAGCACAAGGCACAGGAAGATTCTTTCTCACTTTTACAATTTCCCGACTTCATTCTCTGATAATTTAAAATGCCACAGATCCCTTTTGCTGAAAGGATCTTGAATTACATATCAGCAACAAAATAACGCTGCGAGACTTTTTCCTTTTTGATATCTTTTTATCATTACATATCTCGTTGATTCAGACTTGAAATTTTCTGATTTTTTAATTTTTTTTAAAATTTACACAGTGCAATAATTTTGTGTCCCTTGCAAGCATTCACGTTTGAATCTTGTTGAATTCCCTCGTTCAATGGTTAATACTCCAAAGTGGCGGATAAAATCGCCTTCAAACAAATCACCGCCTTTCGTACACCCTTGCTCTCTGTAGTAAATAATTGATTAACAAACGATACGGTTTGAAGACAGATGGCAGCACAAGAAGTGTAAAGAAATTATTTATTGTAGGTAAAGCATCGGTTTTCGTTTTTCAAACGCACGGCAATGAATTTAGAAAAATGATAATTTTGAAAGTCAAACACAGAAATAGTTCCAATTTTTTCCTTAAAAAAGAAATATATGAAATGAAAAAATAAATAAAAACACTTTTTTGCAATGTCAATAAAGAAAACGAAACATATCATTAGTTACATCTTCTGAAGCGACAGATTTGAATGCTTATTATCATTTTACTGGCTATTACTGCTGATATTTTTTTCATTTCTAGCATTACTGCAAGAATTAGAGTAATTTATAAATTTACTACTAATCACATACGAAACAAAATAGTTCTTAAAATTTAAAATTCAGTACTCCATTTATTTAATGTCAAAACAATAATTTCAGAAACGTATTTCCTTCCTAAAACTAAAAATTTGTCTGATGAGTATGGTTTTTGTTACCACCGAATTTTAATAAAAAATATATTAGTTGTTTTTATGAAAAGGAGTCTGAAACGAATCTTTTGACATTTCCGTTTTAATCATGAAGTTTCCCAATAGTTAAAGTTTCTAACATGAATAGGAAATTTATTAATATGCAAAAATTTTTTCCGTGTAAGGTAACTCAAATACGTGTACAACATCACACAGTTAGTAAAAGTAATTAATACAAACAATAGATGGCAGCACATAATTTGCCCAACATCCCCGAAATAGGAGATTGATGTGTCGCCATTTATTAGAGATGAAGCGAATTTTGAAACTGAAACGAGAAAAAGAGAGAATAAAAAAGAAAGTGTTAGTAGTCTATCCCTGCACATTAAAATGGAGAGAAAGTATTAAAAAAATGCATGAATAAAAAAGAAACGCATTTTTAATAACATTTTAAAGGATAAACTTGTATCCACTTTATTTCAAGGAATTTCTTAGTGTTTATATGTATATATATATATATATTGTCTCTGAAGAATTTCATACTATAAATTTAAAAAAAAGAAGAACATAAAAGGAAGAAGAAAATAAAGAAATAAATGTTCAAATAATCTACAAAAAATTATAAAGAGTTACTTCATGTATTCACGTAAACGCCTTTTAAACACATACACAATTTATTAAATACAGAAATTTACAATGTCTCCTGAAAGAAATTTGAAAAGCCGGCATGGCGGCGTCGTGGTAAGGCGCGGGATGTCGTAGCGTCTGCGCCCATGTATGATTATGCGGCATGTAAAATATACCTTGTGTACACATTTGGCTCCGATAATCTCAGCTGAATTAAATTCCTAGAGCATCGACAGAGTCCATGTGTTCACCCATTTCAAGTGCAGAAACAGGACGTCAAAGTTATCATGCGTCAATAGTACCACACTCATTGTGGTACCTGTTACATTGTGGCATTGTGGTACCACTGAAAGAGATGGTATATAATCTGTGGGAACGCACTAGGTCTGCAATGGTTAAGAACCAATATATATGCACAGCCCATTAAAAATAAAAACAAAACAAATATAAAATACAATAGCCTCCCTTTTCATAAGCATGAAAAAACGGTATTTGTCGTCAAAAAAAACATTTGCTTAATTCAACTAGTTTTCTCCACTTTTAATTTTATTATCTATAAGCTTCATTTTTTAACCGTCTGATGAGTTGTGGTTTATTTTTCGTTTAACCAGTTAACTGATTTCCCAGTGTCTGACACGGGCGAAAGTTACTGGAAAATTTGTCTATGCCCGTGTTTTACACGGGCGGTCTTCTATCCCGCATTTTTATTTCTGAGATCTGTTTACACTTTGTTTTTATAATAATGTTTTATATAACTTCTACTCCACCCCCGCTCTCTATAGTCACCGCTAGAACTGAATTTGCCAAAAACAATTTAAACCAGACCTATATACATTTTCTGTCAAAAAAAAAAAAAATCGATAATTTTTTACCAGTTTTTCCGAACAAAAATTCGTGCTTCAAGGGGTTAATATAAAAATTAGCAGTGTTTTAACATACCTGGCGCCTCCCTCCCCCCCCCCCCCCCCCATAGTGAGACGAATTTTAATGTTAATTTTTTTTCTTGTTTCTAAATAAATTGTCAATAAACACATTCAAAAATCCAACATTTGTAATTTCTTTCAGTCGGTTACAATGAGCTCTTAGCATATGTTTTCTTTTTAAAATCTTTACCTCAATCGTTATGCATGCTGATGAGACTTTGGGAATAAATTTCCAGTTTTTAGACGTAATATTTTTTTATAGTATACAGTGGCGTAGCTAGCACGGGTGATACCCGGGGCGGATATTGATGGTGTCACCCCTGCCCCCATGAAAACGGTTAAAGTAAAGAAAAAAAAAATTATGTAAACGTGAAGAATGGATTTTGATGAAATATTTTAATAAAGAATGTTTATTTAAATAAATATTCAAAAAATATGTAAATCATTCATCATCAAATTACATTACTTTTGATCAAGAAGTATAAGCATATTTAGAAAAACTGATTAAGCGGGAAATAAACAATAACAGACTTAAACAAATTTTAAAACCTCTTCTTTCTAACTTTAGCCGCTGCAAACTCAGAAATCACGTCCTCAAAATTAATGCTTTGCGTTGCCTTATTTTCGATTGCTAACATAGCAAGACTATTTAGTCTAGCGTTATTCATAATCTATCTTAAGTAATTTTTGATTAATTTTAATTTGCTAAAGCTTCTCTCACATGAAGCAACAGATACCCAAATTGGCAGAAATAATTTCAAAGCTACCATAAGGTTTGGAAGAGATTCCGTAAATTCTAATTAGTAGTACTCAAATATCAAAATATCGCAGTGAAAAAATTCCATTAATCCAAACGTATTTTTCGGACGATCGTACGAAGCTATTTCGTACCCTAGTTGGTTTATTGAACTCCCAATGCTGAATCTTCTTTCATCGCTGTCCGGGGGACTTCTTGTTTCGGATGTCCTAGGACAGAGATGGCGAACCTTTTTGAGACTTGGGTCAAATTTTGTTCATATTTTTTTTGGTACTAGCTCGTGGGTCACTAATGCCCATTTGCACCAAAGTTAAGTTTAAAATTTTTTAACTGAGTATTTTTAAAACTAAACATCTTTAAAGTTCAATTGGCTTAACTGGTTAAAAAAGGGCATGGTTTGACGATTGAAAATTCTTAAGTGCTTGGTGCAAATGACAATAAGTGTTTGAATGAACAACGAGTAACGAAAATCACATATTATACAGTATATATTATAAAATATTATTTCTTACTATGTATGTATTTATATATAACAAAATTGATTATAAAGTATTTAATGAGAAATCTGTTACTGTTTATTTTCAGAAAGTTTTTTAATATTAGGTTCATATTTTGTATTCATTAGTTGAATGCATTTCGCAGTTAATTCCCTATCAAATCTATTTCTATTAGAAGATTTTACAAAGTTCATTGATGAAAATAATTTTTCACTTGAATATGTGGACCCAAACATCGCTAAAAGAGCATTAACTAGTTTTTTCATTGATACAAAACTATTTGGTAAAGAATCCAATATGTTTAATATAATATTTTCAATTTTTACTGTGTGATCAATACTATCTGCACTACTTTCAGTTTTCTTTCTACTTCAGAAATTAAGTCTTCAAATTTTGTTTTCCACCCTACGCGGTTTCTAGATTCAACTAATTCCATTTCCAAATTATCGATACCTCGCCACATAAATTCGGTTAGCTCCATTGTTTCAAATTCTGTTTTGTATGGATAGAAAATAAAGGGAAATGTATTTTCCAACCTTTGACATTCCTTTTGTGTCAATGAAATTCTTGAAAAAACACAAACAGAATATAATTTATCCATACAAATTAGATAAACGAAATAAACCCGCCTTAAGAAACAAATGGCTGACCAGCAATCGTGGGAAGTTAAAAATCTTGGGTGGGTCAGTGTCTGACCTACGGGTCATAGGTTCGCCATCGCTGTCCTAGGACGACAATAAGATCAAAACCAAAGACCCTGTCTTGTCTTTGATGCTGATTCTAGTGAAAGCACTCTAGAACTTTGTCTCTTAAGTTTTTATGGGGGGGGGGGGGGGGGGGGGTATGGCCTCAAGGAATATCAAGTATCAGGGGTCCAAAATGACATCAAAGGGCTGCCGAAATGAAGAAAAACCTGTGTGCATTTAAGTGGAACATGCTTTATCTTTGAGCGTTTTAGAAAACATTGATTTCGGTTTGAAATTACATTTTTTTTATTTTACACTATTACGAATTTTTAAATCCCGACGATTTTAGTGGTTAAAAAACATTTGGAATATATCTTTGGAAGAAGAAACTTTGCCGAGTTAAAAGTAGCAAAGAAAGAAAGATAGAAAAATTACCCACATTTAGCTATTTTTTCCTTTTGGAGCTGAAATTCCTTGAAGTAGGAAAGGTTTTTTTCCTTTTTTTCCCAATCCGGGGCGGGCCGCCTCCACCGCCCCTTGCTACGCCACTGCCCGTAAATCGGCATCAAGTATCACCACTATCGCCATTGAAACGTGGGAATTTAGACTTCTAGTTTCTTCACTGGAAGGTGAAGCTCCTGGACTCTGACGATGCGAAACTGCACTAGGAATTTAATTTTGCCCAGAATATCAGAGCCAAATGGATACTCAAGGAATCTTTATGAATCTTTATAATGCTGCAAAATCATACGACATGAACACTCGATTTTTTGCATCTTGAAAATCCTCCGACTCGGGCCAGGTTTGATCCTGCGAACTTTTGCCTACGAGGCAAGTACCTTACCACTACGCCACCCTGTCGGCAAAGCAATGAATAGTGTCATATCGTTTTGGACAATAATTGTAATTGCTTAGCTAAGAGAAAGTTTTAAACTACTAATAGTTCATCGATTTTTTAGCGTTTTATATGTATTTATAAATAGTATATAAAACACATGGAAAAATGTTCTAATTGCAAATATTTCTGATTAAAATTTGTCCAATTACAACTCATTTGGTCATCGCTCTCCAAGTCTTCAGACGCAGCAGTAATTTTCGAAGCATATTCGTTGCGCCGAAATCGAAGACATTTTAATTGTTGAGCTAATATTATCAAGAAGAAAATTAACTAAAATTCCAAGTGCAGTAAAACTCTAATAAATTCATCTGGCCCATTGCTCCCCCTCCCATTAGAAAGGAAAGACACTAACATTCTGCGCTGAGGATGTCACAGATGTCACAGAAAGTTACGGAACATTAGAACTTCCTGTCGATGGCAGGAACCTTCAGCTTTTCCAAACTCTCTGACCTCCCAAGCCATCTGTTCTCTTTAAGTTTAAGTTGAGTACGTGATTTTTAGAACTTTTCGATAGAAATAAGGATAAACACTTGCTTGATTTCCCACGAATTCTTTGTGTTTCAGAGGCTCAGGTTGGGGACAGGAAAGACACATTCATCCTGGCATCTGCCCACTTGCCAGAGTAAAACAGAAGCGAAAATGGATGGTAAGGGGTGTTATATGAGGCGAGACGATTGGATTGCCCAAGTCAAAATTTATGCTAATTTTGCTTTGCTAACTAGCATAAAAGATGCTACTGATAGCATATCAAATTAGCATGAGATGCTTAAAATATTTGCTAGTTTAGCATGAAAAACCAGCATGAGATGATTAAAATTCGAACACAATTTATGCTTATTAGCATAAACAAAAAACCATAGAATGCTATAAACTGTTGCTTATTTAGCATAATTGTATAGCATCACATGTGTAACGGTGCGAGAGTGGCTGTAAAGCGCCGGGAGTCGAACCGAGATCGTTTTGGTGGTCATTTCTTTACCGCTATCCCAAAAGGCGCGCCCCCTGGGCAGGAGCAAAGAGGGCTATTTAAAGCACTGACTCGCACCGCTACATACTCCGCTCCCAGTGAACGAGTAGGGGAGGAGTGAACGATATTTTACCACAGATAGGTGCACCAGCGCGAGAGAAAGGCTGCGTCAGGTTGCTGCTTGAGTGAGTGAAGTTTGGGCCTGTTTGCTCGGATCCGTGGCTGGGCTCAAGTGCGAGCGCGTGCAGACTGCACGAATGCGTGCGAGCAAGTCATCTCGTGGCGCCATCTGTGGAGTGTTCGAGTATCCATTGCTGCGTGCGTAAATGCCGGGTCACCAGATGTAGCGGTGCGAGAGTGGCTGTGAAGCGCCGGGAGTAGAACCAAGATCGTTTTGGTAGTAGGCGCATTCTTTACCGCTTTCCCAAATGGCGCGCCCCCCGGACAGGAGCAAAGAGGGCTATTTGAAGCACTGACTCGCACCGCTACACATGCTATAAATTGTTGCTGTTTTATCATAATTTTATAGCATCACGTGCTATAAATTGTTGCTTTTTTTTAGCATAGTATTAAGCATCATATCTTATCTTTGGGTTGATTTTTTAGCATAATATTAAAGCATCAGATGCTAGCTTTTTTTAGCATAAATACTGGGATAACCGCGAGCTATGTTGTCCAATAGGGAAAGAAAACCCTTTAAATTATGTATATTAATGTACTACATCGGACATTTATAAGTGTTTTAAACTAACACTTATAATAATGTCCGATAAAACAAAAAAATATTTTTCACGCCATGAAAAGGCTACTAAAACCTCATTAATTTTTGTTTTTTAAAAGCTGTATGAACTATGTATGTAACTCTCTTGTATGCTAGTTGTAGAGCATTTTATGCTAGTTAGCATAAAAAAGCAAAAAATAGCTTGTCAAGGTAACTACCTCAGCATGCTTTTGAGAAGCTTGCAGTGCTAGTTAGTATCATACGCTAGTTTTATAGCATAAGATGCTTTTCTTTTCTGTATGCTAGTTGTATAGCATTTTATGCTAATTAGCATAAAAAAGCAAAAAATAGCTTGTCAAGGTAATTACTTCAGCATGCTTTTGAGAAGCTTGCAGTGCTAGTTAGTATCATATGCTAGTTTTATAGCAAAAGATGCTTTTTTTCTGTATGCTAGTTGTATAGCATTTTATGCTAGTTAGCATAAAAAAGCAAAAACTAGCATGTCAAGGTAACTACCTCAGCATGCTTTTGAGAAGCTTGCGGTGCTAATTAGCATCATATTCTAGTTTTATAGCATGAAAAGCTTTTTCCTGTATGCTAGCCTCATAAGCATGGCATGCTAACTAGCATAAGGAAGCATATTTTAGCAAAAAATTAGCATACATAGCAGAAAAATAGCAAAAACTAGCATATTTTTTATGCTACTACTAGCATAAATTTTGACTTGGGTGATTAATGGTTGTAAATTCTTTGAATGTGCGTCATGTTTGTTATATTATATGTGGACTCCGTCGAAATTTCTACCAGTTAGTTTAGTGGTGTCTCTTTGCAGTGATCTCTCATTGCTCGTTTACGTGCAAGGGGATTCAAAGTTATTTCTCTGAAGACTGTAGTACTGATTTTCTGGTTCTGATTATCCTAGGTATTGGTACGAATAAACCTTTTGTTACATATAAATGGAATTTTAATATAAGGACGATAATTTAGGGATTTACATCTACAGAAAATAAAGCACTCTGCTTAATCTTACATTGTTGAAAGAAAATCTCATACTTGGAGCATTAGTTGGTTTTAGAGTGATTGTTTAGGCAAATATAGTTATTAATTCTCATACCAATTTGTAGATTATCTAAAATAGGTTCCAGACGATTAATGAGCCACTAGCAAGGGTGACACCCTGGGCGGTTATTGATGGAGTCACCCCATGGAAAAGATTAAATAAGAAAATTATGTAAGCACGAAATATACATCGTGATTATTAAAAAAAACATCACAACTTTGAAACAGAAAAAAGGGGGAGGGGGAATTTCATTCTTATCATCGGCGTCATAATATTTAAGGTATTTCTTGACAGCAATAGCGTGTTTAGCAGTTAAAAAACACTTCGAATATATTTTAGGAAGGAAACACTTTTTCAAGTTGAAAATAGAAAGAAATTGATAGAAAAGATAATCCAATTTGAAGTATTTGCTTTGTTCAATGGAGCTTTTAATTGTTCTTTTTTCTTCGTCGAGGTTGGGTGTCACCCTTGAACGGGTGGTACCCGGGGCGGGCCGCCCCCACTTAGCTATGCCACTGCAGCTACCTACTCCACTTATTTTTAAATCTACAGGTCCTCAAAGTTTGCCTGCCACCTCAAAATACCGAGAAATTGATGATATTTAATTTTTCTTCACTTGAAAACTCTATTCATGCAATATGAAAGTGTTAGATATCTATGGAAACGAGATATTCCAGGCATTCAGAAAAAAAATACTACAATGTTCACAATGAAAATTGTTTAGGTACATTTTCATTATGAAATAAAGATTTTCATATGGTGGCTCTTTATCACCAGTTCAATTGGTAGCCAATTAAATGATATTTCTCATAAAACATCCCACACCAAAAGAAAAGGCGTCTGTTCATTTTCTTCATATTCATGTGATATTCAAGAAATTCTGCAGTTAAGAACCGAAGGTCAAGACATACAGAATGTGTGTTCTCACCATGAGCAACTATATATGTCTAAATACTCTCATTTATTTGGACAAGCATCTTGTGATCCATTAGAACGTCAGTGTTCACAAAAGAAGTCTACATCTTATAAAAATTGAAAGAGTTAGAAATTCAAATGGAAAATTAATTCCTGGAAGAAAAGTATGTCGTCAGTGCGAAAAAGTGTTGAAAGCCTCCAAAGTCAAAGAAATATCAAACAATGAAGAGGACGATTCTGACATATATATACCAGTATAGGTGGTCTATCGGTGAAATATCTTATTTATTCACTAAATACTAACTTAACTTTCTAAAATAAAAAGATTTGTAAGTCAAATTTATTTCCTACAAAAATAGAGGGAACATCAGTTTTGTTTTAATGCCAGAACGTAGTAAAAGCAAAACGTTGCTCCATTACTCAATGCTTCATTCCCCAAATAACACTACTTCTAAAATTAACTAAATAATGTTCAGAGGGTAAATAAAATTGAAAAACATAATATTTTTGTAATATTCAGTAAGTTTTTTTTTGTAATAATGCTAAGTCTGAGAGTTAACATGAAACCATGCATATATTATCAGCTGGTTAGAGGGGACATGATTCAGTTGTTTAAATTCATTAAAATGTGAAATCTTGATGGGCTTCAGTTATTTGCTGAAAGTAGAGCCAGAGGTCATTATTTTAAGCTTTTTAAACCTCAGGCTAATCTTGAAATTAGGAAACATTACTACTTCAATAGGGTTGTACGCAGTTGGAATAGTTTACCGGAGGCAACGGTTAATTGCAGTGGGGTAAAAACTTTTAAGAAAGCTCTTGATGTTCATTGGGGACTGCTAAATTGACTAGGACCAGCCTAGCTGGGCCCTGAGCCTGTTGCTGGCCGTCACTTTTGTATTTGTATTTGTATATCTCTTTATGCAAAAAATAACCAAAAGTATACTCTTTTCCTGTGAATATCTGACACATCAATAGCTTATTTTAAGGAAATTAAAAATTTTTTAGTGCTTGCCCTTTATGAGAAAATTGGCTGACAAGTTGCCCGAAATTGCATGTTTTTGCCCTATGGCTTGTCTTTAAGCTGAAATATTTCCAAGAAGGAGCGAGAAACCCAAGTAATTTATTGTGTAGCAATTTATGGTAAACACGTGTACTCTACCAGAAAGTGAGTAAACGTTTGGTTTTCTTTTTCTTTTTTTAGTAATAAAATCATCAATATTAGCAAAATTGGGAAAATCGAATTTTTGTGGTTGCAAATTCTAAGAGTACTGTACCTGAGCAATTTTTATTATGAACATTATAGTATTTTTTTCTTAATGGCCTGAAACATATAGTTCCCATAGATATCGAATACTTTAATATTGCATGAATAGAGTTTTCAAGAGAAAAAAAATAAATAACATCAATTTCTCGGTATTTTGAGGTGGCAGACAAACTTTGATTACCTGTATCTTTAAAGGTAGCTGAAAATTTTGACTTTTTTATGCCTTCATATCATTAATCTGTGTACCAAATATGAACAAAATCGGAGTTGATCGTGCAACCCTGATTAGGTGAGTTGGTATGGAATCACTCTTGTGCAGAATTTCCTGTCTGCTCTGAAGATTCCCTTTGAGAAAAGTAGGAGAAGGAGACTAAAATATACACGGTATTAAACGGAAAGCGTGAAAGGGTTTACTGTTTTCTGAACCATTTCAGAAGTTTTCCGTTGGGGGTCATTCACAAATGATGTCACGCTCCGAAGGAGGTAAGAGAAATTGAGTTTGTGTGGCAAGAGTAGGGGTATTAAGATTTGTGACATCACGCATTTTACTTAAAATAAAAATATTAAAAATTAACAAATTAGATATTTTTATATTACTTATTTATTTTTTTTTTTGTGTTTCATAGACACTAGAACGGGTGTCAACCGCAACTGACTGCAACCCTCGCATGACGCTACTTTATATATAATGCTGCTATTGCTATATAGTATCTATAAAACACTTTAAGGATTCATATGGATTCTACAAAAATACCTGTGAGGTTAGTATAACTTAGTAGAGCTCTGAAAACTTTGTAAAGCGGCAGTTCGGATAACTCGGCTAAATACTGGCACAGTGAAAAAAAAGATCCCGCGCGCCGACCAAGGCCGTATCTAGAGGGGGGCCGACGGGCCCTCCCCCGCATCCGAAATCTCGAAAATTTTCGCAATGTAGCATATATTCCTCCCTGAAACTTTCCTCAACAGTAGTGTTTCAAAGTTAAGCCCCCCCCCCCCCCCGCCCCGGAAAAAATTTCTGGCTACGGCCTTGGCGCCGACCCGTTTAAGGTCCCGCGCTTCGTGCTGCCAGTTTTTACAAAGTCGACTAGTTAATTTTTATTATCGACAGATTTATTGCTTTCTTAAAGTATTATTCTGATAAGTTAAAAAAATATTTTAATGTTTGTTTATTAACAGCTTACATCCGCAGAGATTTTAAATGTAGTTATTTTTTCATTTATTTATTTGTTTATTTCTTGCGACTGTTCACAAAATCGACTAGTTAATTTTTATTATCGACAGCTTTTTATTGCCTTCGTAAAGTAATTTTCTGATAATTTAAAAAGTACTTTAATGTTTGTTTATTAACAGATTACATCCGCAGATAGTTAAAATGTAGTTATTTATTTATTTTCTTCACTTTATTTTATTGGTTACTTCTTGCGACTGTTTAAAAAAAAATGAGGTGACTATAATAACTGTAAGAAGTAAGAATAAGTTAATAAATAAAACTTAAAGTTTTAAGAGCGCGGACCCGTTTAAGGTCCCGCGTTCCCTGCAGCCAGTTTTTACAAAGTCGGCTAGTTGATTTTTATTATCGACAGCTTTATTGCCTTCGTACAGTATTTTTCTGGTAAGTTTAAAAAATAATTTAATGTTTGTTTATTAACAGCTTACATACGCAGAGATTTTAAATGTAGTTATGTATTTAATTATTTGTTTCTTTATTGCAACTGTTTTTTTTTTTAAAAATGAGGTAACTATAAGGTAAAGCTAGGATAGATTGCGCGGTCGGAGAGATTGCGCACCTACGAGTTCGGGGGGAAGAAGTAGGGTGCACGCGACCAAACGCCATGCATTTGTACAACGACAATAGTGGAATGAATACTTGAAAGTGCAAGTTGATTGATTTAAATGTCTGTGATTAAGCATCGATATTTTAATTTTGTTTTCACAAGGTAAGTGCTTGAATTTTCATAATGCGTTCTTTGAATTTCTATAGAATAGCAGTAGTACAAAATATTTTAAATTTAAGCGATTTTCCGTAAGCTAATAAGCTAGACTAACAGTGGGAAGGCCAGCATTTCTTTCTAGAAGCAGCCATATTTAAGTAAAAGTTCGCGCAATCTGTCCTACCGAAATAGGATAGTTTGCGCGTTTTGCACTTAGGAGAGATTGCGCGTTTCTCCCGTTAGTTTCCGTGCTAGTAGAGATTGCGCATTATATTATTACCCATAGCTTGTTGGTAATGCAGCAGAAATTGCAAATTACATGTGAAACGTATGAACCGATTAAATTCGCTGCATTAATGGATTGAAAGGGGCGTTCTGAATTTTTACTAAAACATAAAATGTAAAATACTTATGCCCTCTCAACACATTTTTTAGACTTCAATATTTTAAAACTTTAAATTGATTTTTGAAGTTCTTTCTTTAAACGAAAAATTCACGGATGTCTCTTTAACAGGCACTAATTAAATATTTTGACTATAGTTCTATATCGAGAGGTAAAGTTGTCGTGACTTTATAATTTGTGTTTTCAAGGGACTGTGGTTTTTTATACCGTATAAATCGTTGAAAACAAGTTCGGGTGATTTTATTTCTTTTGAAGATTTAAGTTATGAAATATACGTTTCGGAACTAAATGTGCAAATAAAGTAATTTGTGAACAAATTTCTTTTCTTAGGCGAAAATGTTGCTAATAAATTAATAATGTGCTAGTTTTATACAAATATTCTTATTAATAAACTATTTTTTCTTTTATTTATTTAATGCCGTCAAAATTAAAAGGAAAACAAAGTGCAACGAATGTTACTGACCCGCACATATATTCGAGAGAAAAATTAAGAAAGAAGCAGCTACAAAAAAGAAGCGAACGTCTGAAGATACGATGCTTCCAGAAAAAGTGGGAACCAAAAACTTGCAGGAAAGAAAACAAAACAAAATGTTTGAATTTTGAAACATCTTCGTCATCAGCCACCTCAGGGATCATTCATAGATGATGTCATGCTTCGAGGGGGGAGGGGGGGTTCGTGAAATTGTGACCAAGGTTGACAAGGGGAGGGGAGGGGGTAACAAGAAGTGTGACATCATGCATTATGCAACATAGCGTGACGCGTGACAAAGGGGGGAGGGGATTAAATATATGGAAAAAAAGCGTGACGTCATTTATGAACGGCCCCTCAGAAGAAAATAATGTCAAAATACTGAATCTTTGGGACCATGTCAGACAGGATAACGAGGATGAGTTCACTGAATGTCTGAAACTGTACCAGGAGACAACTTCGATCAGTGACATTAATGCCTACCGTTCCATTGTAGGTACAGTCTGAAAAGTACGTCTGAAATACCCAAAAATAAGCATTTCAGCAAAAAAATGTTTTAATGTATTCTTAAACTTATAATAACCCGTTAGGAATACATTAAAACAATTTTTTGTTGAAATGTTTGTTTTTGGGTGCTTCAGACGTACTTTTCAGACTGTCCCTAAAAAGGGACGGTAGGCATTAATGGGTTAAGTGTGGTATTTGTAGCAGATGGGTGCACTACTTACAACAATAAGTATACCTATTATGGACGACAACAACTTCGGTTAACAGGTTTTTTTTACAGCTGTTGCATTAAATTAAAGCAAAACATCGAAATATCAATGGAAATGCATAAAAAACAAATGAAGCCACAGTTACTCATCAGTAGTTTAACAAAAAAGTCATACTTCGATTTTTTAAAATTCTTTTTCCAATTGTGCGCAGACTCTCCCAGCTTTACCTTAATAACTGGAAAAAGTAAATAAATAAAACTTGAAGTTTTAAGTTCTAGTAAAAGTTAAAACCGACAAAATAAATGTCATTAGTAAATCTGTTTCTTATCTGAAAAACGTACTGATGATTAAAGGAAAAGGGGGAAAAAAGAACCTTTCAAAACATTCTAGATGTAGGATGCTTTAGAGATGTATGCTTTTACTTATGGTAATTAGAATGAATGCAATGCTGAGGGCTGTATTTCCTAATACGTGAAAGAAAGGGTCAGCTCTTTGCTTCTCCTAAGCTACTGCTTCAACCCCAGTCGCCCATTTGGTGTCAGCGGCTGAGTTTTTATTGTCTTTGTAAACGAAGCGCTGTTAAGATAAATTTTCATGGAAGCGTTATTCGAATACGAAATAGAGATAACAATTTGCTGAGAGCGTTAAAATAAATCGTAAGCGTGGTTTTTTTTTTTCAAGTGGCGTTGATTGTGGAATTTAACCTCTTGAAGCACAAGATTTTTTTGGAAAAACTGGTAAAATACGATAGAGTTTTTTATTTTTATTTTTGACCGAATATGAATATATAGGTATAGTATAAATTGTTTTCAGCAATTTCAGTTGTAGGGGTGACTAGAAAGCGGGGTTGGGATAAAAGTTATATACAAAAAAATTATTATACAAACGAAGTTCAAACGGATCTCAGACGGGCATTAGAAATAAAATAATGCGAGATACAAGATCGCCCGTGTGAGACACAGGTATGTGCAAATTTGCCGGTTACTTCCGCCCGTATCAGACACGGACAAATGCCTTAAGTGGTGAATAAAGAAAGAGTTATGTTGCTTAGGTAGATTTTCTGAGTAATAATATTAATTATTATTATAATTAAAGAAAAAAGTAAAATTAGTTTTTGGCGTTAATAGCACTTTATGCTACTTTTATTTTTCTTGTCACATTTGCCATGTATAAATTTACGCATGCAAAAATTGCACAAAAAGAAGGATTTGTATTCCTTAATATTGTGGTTAAAGTTCAGTAGTGTAGGAGAAAAGGAAAAAAATACAATGGGACTGTTTTCAAATGTTTGATAACGTAACTTCAGTTTAGTTGTTTTTTTAAATTTAATTTATTTATTTATTTATTAAACACAGAAAATTATTTTGTCAACTTTCAGATTCCATTGCTTTTTTAAAATTTTATTTTTAATTTATTCTTTGAAAAAAAGAAAAGCAAAAAGTTAATTTTCAAAAGGCTCTCAAGTTGTCCTAGAAAGATCTGCGAATCACAGTGGGACAAGGAATGGGATGCTGTGGGAACTATGAATAAGGCACTATATAATATTCTTCTAAAGCTTATAAAAATAGCATTATAAAGCTGAGATACTGCACACAGAAGAAATTGAAGTAGTTTTCAAATGATAAGACTTACAGTCATAATAAGGAAGCACATTTGAGAGTTGAAAAACTCTTTGCAAGATACCGTTAGATGTACTGAAAATATTAAAGTAACATCAAATTTAACACTTTTCTCGACTCCTTTATAGTAAAAATAAAGTCATGCAATGCAGATGGACAAGTTATATTTATTTGTAATTATCACTTACTATTATTCATTCTTTTACTGGGAGAAGGGCGTCGTGGAAAATGTTTGGAAACCACAGTACTAAAGCATTAATAAATGGTTTCAATTTTTTTTTGTCCACAAATGACATCGGAAGTCTACAGGAAATGATGTTTCATTGTTCTTTCCGTACATTCATTGCCTATAGGTTGGTCATGTTCCACTCTGCTCTCCTAAACAAGACCCGCTGTGCCCTAAGAAGCATTTTTAAATCGATAATCAAAAGTTTCACATTTACCAATGGAATTATCGGAGTTACTTGTGTGGGTTCGGTAACTTATAGGCACAATATAAGAAGACATTTAAGAGTGATTTTTTTTAAAGTTGGGAAAAGTGAATGGGGGGTGTGATAGTTGATGCCTTATATTTTTCTATAACTGTCAGGATATGTTAGTGGTACTGTGATGTGATAAGAAAAAGTTAAATCTGTCCCCTTTGAAGTCTGACTAGTTTGTCCTTGAAGAGGGGTCAAAGTTCAAAGTCTTGAATACATGGAGCAAATTATTTGATCATGTTACTTCTAAAATCGTGAGTGACCCATGAATTTTTTTTTAAATATGGATACTACTTGATACTAGATACATATCAGCACAAATGATTTGATGGGTCGCTCGCGGCTTTGAGGGCAAAGGTCATTCGAAAATGGAGTTTTTGTTGCTTTATGTCCCGTTTTTCAACGTAGATATCTGCTGAAAGCAAAAGTGAACCACACAAATAACTATTGGACTAATTACACACCATGGCATAGTATTTAGAAAAATATAACACAACATGGTTAACTCTTGCCTTTTGTAGTTAAACGGTCTCAAAGTTGATAATTTAAAAAAAAAAGTCAAATTTGAAGGTCAATTACTATGTAAACCAAGAGTCAATCACTATGAGACACATATGTACTTATATTCTATGTGATGTAGTTTCAGACCCAGGTTAAGAACCTATGGAGGATGTAGAAATTTTTTAAATACGGGCTCGTTTACATCTTCCAGCATGCAATTTACATAATTCAGCATTATGTATAATTAATAATTCAGCAATATGCACCTATTTCTTAGGTTAGTTTTATTCTAAAAGTTTTAGGAAAATTGAAATCATCAACCATCACAAGTTGTCCAACTTAAAAAAAAAAAAAAATAAAAATAAAACGACTCTTAAACCATAAGCCTATTTAATGCATATTTACAAAATAATTACAAAACAGAGATATACTCCACAAGTTAATAGCAGATCGCGCCATTCGCGCGTTCCGAACGACAACATACTCTCGAACACTCGTTCCAGTTCTCGCGTCTTTACATAGTCTCGAAATCAGACACTACAAGAATAAAGAATATTACATGTCTGCAACCAAGAATAATTAACTTTAAATTAATGCAATTATATTTATTATTGGATGATAATTTATAGCTGAAATAAGAATACGTAAAAATGAAACGAATTTTTCTAACAATAATAGAAGAAACAAGTAAGTTTTGTGGGCAGCAGCTACCCTACAAAATGTAATGTAAATGTAACTATTTTTCACAGTGTTGCTGTACAGGTTAATTATATTTGTATCATAGTATCTTAAATCCATTTTTCGAGTTTTAGCGATGAAGTTAAAAAGAAAACATTTTTAATACTTCAAGACTGCTTTTATGTGCAAACCTTAGAATACAGTTGTACAATGGGAGTTGTACAATGGTTTAAAAGTTCGCAGCCCTCATGTAGCTAGTGGCTCTGCCCATCGGTGCTCTGTATGTTCATTAAATGTAAACGCGCAAAAACTCAAAAAATTGACTCGAGATACAAGGTCTCTCGTTACAGATATTATGGAGTACTAAATTTTGAGTATTCGAACCGTAGGAAAAATGCCAATTGTAGCACTGTGCTCCCCTTGTCCCCTACGACAACAATAAACGCTTTTACCCCATAGTAAATGCTGGAAATTTCTTATAGCAATATAATATCTATTTTTACGAAAATTACAATCTTTGACATAAAAGCATTAAGCACCCCTTTCTCCCAAAGAAAAATAAATAAAAAATCTGATAATATTAAAAAAATACATTAAAGTCTCACTTCAATTTCAAAACCATAATTCCAGACAATTTTCGCAACCGGTAAATGCTAACTTTGTCCTCGCACGCTTCTACTGTTTAACTTCAAACCCTGTAAAACAGTTCAGAATTGGGATCATTTAAAAAAAAAAAAATAACATGGCCTCGCGAGTTCTCTGGATACAACTCTAACAATAGCATTGCGAAAGGCTTAAAAATCATGCGCTCAATTGTATTATTTTATACGAGGTAGACAAATTGGGAACTGTTTGATATGTACTTTTATTCTTTCTTCCGCATCAGTTAAAAAAAGTTTGAGAGTAAAAACATTGCTTATTTACAATCGTGAACTTTGCATGTAGAATTTCGAAGTAGAATTTTATCGTGCTATGAACGGATTTTAAGCAGAAAAAGATGCCGAATAAATATTTGTGTAACTAAACCTTTGAAAAAGCTTACCACGGAGAAAACTGCATCTTTCGTTAAGAATGGAAAGTATTTTCTCATACAAGAACTAGTAATTCCATAGGTATTTGCTATTTTGATGTTTCTCCCGAGGAAATCGAATGCTCGAGACGAAATGACGTGCCACAGGAACTTCTGTTTTTCTCCCAACTTGTTACTTTCAGTGAAGTGAAAATCCCTGCTCCTGTTCTTTTTCCCTATTCTTCCATCGATCTTCTGGATCTGAGAGACCAGATCCTGATTCAATAAAGAAAGAAAAACTAACTTATAGAATGGTCTAGTGGATATGGACAAAACACGAAAACGAAAATCAATTTCCAAACTTTATTCATGTTCTTAGTGAGATTGAATTACACGTGTGAATTCATCTCGAACACCAGATTCCTTCAAGAAACTGTTTAAAAGCAAGCTGTATAATTTTTGCAGTTATTATTGTTATTATTATTATTATTATTTCTTTTTTTATTTCTAGGAGTCTACTTTACACGCTTTATTTAAAAGTTACTATTTAAAAAAATATTGAAAAACATACAGGAGGCAATTTACACAGAAAACCAAATTTATTTTATTCGAGTATTTTTTTGTACTGTTTGAAACCTGACAATGTTGAAAACATTCTGCCAAATGCGTATATATTACCATTTAAAACGAAGACATTCCCTGTGAAAATGTAGTTAATCTTCTGGAATTTACGCTGTGTTGCCTTGCAACTAATGCAACAGTTGAAAGGATTTTTTCTATTGGTACCTAATTATTTTTGGACAAGTGATAAATCAAGATTGAAGGTTGGTACTCTAGCTGCAATACTTTCCGAAAAATTCAATATGAAGCATGTATCTGGAACAGCCTTTTTTTTTAGTTTTTCCACTCCGATTTCCAAACACTTGATTCAGCTCTGCTCTGCGCTCCGGATATCTTTAATAATAATAATAATAATAATAATAATAATATATATATATTCTGTTTTTTAAATTGGTTAATAATATTTTTTATATGATAAAAAAATAATTTTTTTAAATGGAGCAGTGGAGCACAATAAATTCCCTTGCTCCGGCTCTGTTCCAGTTTCAATTAAAATATCACTGCTCCTGCTTCAAGAAACAGGAAGGATATTTCTAACTCTGAAATTCCCAATATGCTGTTAAAAAATTATCATATATATATATATATATATATATATATATATGTGTGTGTGTGTGTGTGTGTATGTGTGTGCACAAAATGGCACAATGATAATAATAATAATAACCTTTAAATTTTATCAATGTTGGATAACGCTTTAAGTCAAGTTATTAACATTAATTTATGTCTTGTTCAAAATATACGGTGAATATGTAAGCACAATCCCTCTGCAGAGGAAGAAAAATATATCTACATGACTTTTCTGAATGAAGAAAAAACGTTGCAGAAATCCTTATTGAATATTCAAGAACACAAAGTTTTAATGCCCAGTAATTGATTTGCAAATAACCATTTATATGCACTAGTAAGCTAAATTGTCTTTCTGTTTAGTATATTTTAATCTTTTATTTTCTCTTTTGGTTAGTCCTCGTCTATGAATGGAATTCGGAATTATTCATGATTGACGCAAAAAAAACAGCTATGACCTTTTATTTCCAATGATACAAATTTTGTTTTTATATTAAAAAGCACAAAATTTGCGCCATTGGAAATAAAGGGTCCTAGATGACTTTTATCATCCGAATGTTTAATAAAGAAGGAAGATAATTTTTCTTACATGCCTATTTATTAGTCCTGTATTTTTTATTATTGTTAAAAATAATTATAAAAAAAAAAGAAAAATAATAAAAAGAAAAACCTTTGAAAAGTCTTTATCTTTTAACATTTTTCTGAGAAGATGAAAAGGTCTATCGGTATCATGGCCGGAGAATAAAGAATAAATTTAAAATATAATGGGCAAGAAGTCAGAAAACTGAAACTTCAACAGATGCCATTTTTCAAATTTTAACTGGTTTGTTGCAAAAATTTAATTTAAAAATTACTAACTAATGTCTGATTGCACATACATATATGCATCCCACAAATACATATTAAGTAATGATGAGAAGTTAATTCAAACTACTTCTACTGTAAAATGAAACGTTATTCTGTCTAAGTTATAAGTTATTTTCTTTGCTTTACAATAATTCCACAAACAGAAGATAAATAAATTTTGTGAAGCTATTTAAAATTATCTCTACAAACAAAATAATAAAATAGAAAAACTGGTATTTAGCTTCGAGAGTCCCCATGAAGTTAGAGGCACCGGCGACATAAGTTACCTACTCATCCGAGACTAAATCAAGTAATACCATCCCCGTAATTGTGTATACAAAGGAAAAGAAAAGTATTGAGAAACTACTTTTCGAACAGTCAAAATACACATAGCCATACAGACACCCATTTTGATACCTTAAGATCAGTTTCCCTTTTGTATATCTTCTTTTGATAGAATAATTAGTTCATTTTTGATAAATGTTTTATATGAGATTATTCTTATGTTTATATTTCTTTCGATTTAATGTTTTCATCTCTTTTTCAAATTACGCGAGCTGTGCTAAAAAGATGCATTAAAAATCATCAGTAAAAAAAAATAGTTATTATACTTTTAATTCAATGGATGAAAAAGGAAAAGGATAATTAAAATAGAAACGGATGTTTTAGAAAGGACAAACATACTAATAAGGCAAGTGATAACTTTTAATGAATGTAACAGTCACTTGTTTCTTAAATAACAGGAAATCTCCTCATTCAATTATTACATGAATATTTTTTCTTTCTTTTCTTATTCTTTTATTTTTCTTTAATTTATTTATTTATTTATTTTTTGTACGAAATTCAAAAATCCGGGGGAAAATATTTTTATGACTAGTAATTTGGCCTATGTTTAAAACTCAAGTTACAATTCATGAAATTCCAGTAATAAAACGGGAAACTAGATGTACTAGGGAATTATTTTCCACAGTAACAATAGAAAATACAAAACATAGTTATTTATTTATTGTGGGACACGAATCTAAAAATTTGTAATTACACTAATAAAAATTCAAGTCTTCATATTTTATAAAAATATCAGTAATATGTGTGTGATTCATCTTTATAAATTAAATGTATTTCTTAATTTAAGAAGGTCGTGCCTCAAAAATATTTTGCAGAAATTTCCTCTTACATATCCCCGAAATGTTTTTTTAACTAGAATGAATGAGGTGTGAAAAAAAACCCGAAAGTGATAAAATAATTTTTAGAAAACCGTAAAATCAATATAGTGTATGTACTGTATTATTAAGTGGGAGAGGGGGTAGGGGGAGAGAAAGAAAAAATTGTTTATATCTGTAAGAAAAAAAGAACATGCGACCGTAGATATATTTTGCCTTCGATTAAAAATTGTTTCTAAAAAGTAGTTTTTGTATACTTAGTGCAAGGCAATTTGAATCCCACGCAGTTTTTTCTTTCATATAAACCTTTGTTGACAAGCACATCAAATCATTAAACAGGTATATCGAATGATGTCTTTTTGCATCTCATTAGGGTAAAAATGTGATGCGACTTCATTAAGTAACGAAATTTAATTTAATGCTAAAGATAGGATCATTATGAAGATTATTTCTTTTGAACGCTAGTTTTTATTAGAAATAAATTTATTAAATTGGACAAACGATTTTTTTTCCACGTCTTCATTTAATAAGTAAAAATGTTATGCAAAATGAAACAGTAGCTTTATTGCGATTCAGGTTCAACTAAGAACTTTCTAAACGGGATATGTGTTTTCATTGCTAGCTGAATTTCGCGATAAAATAAAAATATGCTCCGAACTGACGAACACTGCCTAAAGTGCGTAAAAACATGTTTGTACGTTTGGTCTGCGTAAATTGCGTAAAAACGCTTTCATAGGTTCATGGTTAACGAACGTTGCCGTGAGCTGAAAAAAACATTACGCGTGAAAGGTGGGGGGAGGATAAAATTCATGCCAAAAATATTCTTCAAAAAACTGGCAACAAAAATAAAAAATCTTTATAGTTAAAATAAATACATTTTACTCCTTTCGAAGCATTTCTGATACATTGCGTGGACGACAAATAAATAAATGAAGAAAGAAAATGAAAATTATAAATACAAAAATGTGAAAGTAATAAACTAAAACTAGTCTCGCAGAGTTTTGGGGTTTCTCCTACTCTCCTTTTTCACTGAGTTTTGAGGTTTCTCCTACTCTCTTTTTTCGCTGAGTTCTGGGGTTTTCCCTACTCTCCTTTTAAGGATACAAGCAGGCGAACCCTTAAGATGGATATTTTTTTTTCCTTTTTAGTCAAATTTCCCGTATTATTAAAGTTAATAAAAGTAAATAATATATATTTTAAAGATAAAATATTGAAAGTAGGTGTAAACGTGAGGAAACTGTGTCTATTTCGCTAGTCGTTGATGTACATAATATGTTGAAGATGACACCATGTTTCATTCTTAGATATGCTTCAAGGAAATTTAATTCTTCGTTTTAAGATAATCAAGCTCCTTTAAACTACTGATCTAACAGCGGGAAATTAACTTTGCAATTTTATCAAGACGAAGCTTTGTCATAGAGCTTAAATGTAAAAGTAATTTTTAACTTGATTACTTTTTAAAAAATTCCGAAAAATTTAAAATGATCAATATTATCATTTAAGCGCGTAATTCAAATATTTTTATTTGAAGACCTTGCAAAAAATATTTGAACCTTAAAATAATAAACATTTATAAATTATCCAAGTTATTTAATTTTTATTTGTTCTCAAAAATTTAAATAAAAACTATTAATAACCTAAAATATCTTCTCATTAGGGTTGGCATTTGATTCAAAAATTCTAAATTAACCCATTCAGTCTCAAAACTATTATTATTCATTCTAAATCGGTGAAATTCATGAAATGTACTCATTTTGGTCTTAAAATGAAATTTCAAAAAGAAAAAATAACGCATTTAAGTGTCTTAAATCAAAATTTAAAATCATTCCAGGTGGAATCATTGGGAGTTAAGTACAAAAACTGAGTACGTCATTAAGGCCGTTTGGAATCACTGGGAACTGATGCAGTATAACAAGTGATTAAAATATACCACACAGATTCATTTATACAATGTAGTATGGTTAGTCCGGCGTGACTCACATTACAATCTGAAGTTTTTACCAGTGAAAATGTACTGGCACTGGTTTTTTACTTTGAAAATTGATTGCTTATTACTATTAAAACAATATATTAGCATAATATATTATTAATAGGCCCAGTAGCTGAGTAGTAGCCTTCTGTGTTACCATGCCACCCGTCTGGGGCTCGATTTCCGGCCTGGGCAGAGTCGACTTAGCCTTTCATCAATTTAGCGGGGTCGATAAAATGAGGACCAAGCATGCTTGGGAACTATTCACTGGCGGTTCCGCATCAGGCCGAACATTTGAGCGGAACATCTGTGTCTGCACCCCAGGGCCATCGGTCTCGAAAGCTGGGGTGGGTACAGTAGGCCATGGCCCCCAATAGGTTGTCGCGCCACGGAGTTTAATATAATATATTATTAATATAATATATTGCATTATCAATAACTGTGGGAAGAAAATAGTTGCATGACTCACATGATATCATTAAAAATGTCATAAAATTTAATACTTATTTAAAATTTGAATTACTAGTAAACTTCTACAATTTTAGACTTAAATTTTCATGAAACTCTTTACATATAGATTAAAATAATTTGTTACCTTATTTGATTTTAATTGAAAAGTCCCCTTGAAATCATGAAATGCGATTTACGTGACTCACATTACATCAAACCTTAGAAGTATACTATACTATTTAAATATATTATACAAAGTCTCTACGCCACTTGAGAGCTTAAAAATATTGTAATAATGCATAAATTAAAAAATATATATATATATTTCCTGAGAGTTTCCATCCCGCATCCATCGTTCCCGCATCAATAGTTTTCCCGTACGTATCGCGTTTATTTTAATGGCTAACAGTATCGTCCTTCTTTTCACTTACCCGCATTTGTGCATTTGTCGTTTTACGCGTACTCTATATCATTATTACGTGCATATATTATACAAAATTATAATGTTCATTTTTTCTTTTTTAAGTTTTATTATTAATTAATTAACTTTTTTTTTGCATGAAAAAATATAATTATCTACAGTATATGACTATTAAGTAATCATATGAACATTATATCAAGCTAAATAAAAATATTTTAAAGCTTAACTAGAATGAACTAAAGCACAAATTTAAACGTAATTCCTTTTATGCCAAAAATAAATATCCATAACGCCTGAAAACCTGATAGAAAACCAAAAGCTATTTATATCTACATTTTAATTTATTGTTTGAGATAATTTTTAGCTGGGGAATCGATTCATGACTTGGGTTAGAGGATTTGCTCAAATACCCATTCAATTTCGTTGAGAGTTTGTGTAATTACGGACCTAGGAGGAGTGTCACTACGCACACTAAGTGCAATTAGTTTTATAGGAATATTTTTGCTCCCTTGGACTAGAGAGACCAGAAATGAGTTTTAATTTTCTCGACTGTTACAGCTTTAAGAGGGAAAAGTAGAAGATTAAATGATTTAAGTATTCCGTTGCTTTCCGAATAAATAACTGGTGAGAATTTGGATAAACGCGAAGATTATTTTTAATTGTTGAATGGACTGTTTAAAAAATTAATTTTGTTAAAAGTGATAAATAATAGTCCAGCCCGGTAATGGACTAGCCAATGTACCACGTAAAAGTATTATAATAAGCGGGATATTCCATTTTCCGGGATCACAGAAAAAATATAAAATAGTTGGTACATTGAAAATTCATTGCATTAAACGGGATGTTCTTTTAACCAATATCCCATTAAGAGGGCTCTGTTGTATATGGTATTTCCAATTCAAGGGAATCATAAGTAAAAAATATGAAAATGGCTGTATATTCAAAATTAGAAATGGCTTGCCAAGTTCTTCTTGGCATACTAGTGACAAATCCTCTTTTCCATAACTTATGAAATTATTCGAAATAATTCCGTTAATTACTAAAACTGACGTGTGAGTTTCCCTAACAAAAGTGAACTTGTATTATAAATAATAATATCCACATAAGACTACATAATCTAAAATGACACTTAATCTCAGCTGAATGTGAAGTAAAATGAAAACTAAAATTTAAAAGTATGGCTAATATTTTCTGAAAAATTAGTCTCTGCTTAGTTGTGGCCCTCTGGCATTGGGAGTGCGATGAAAGAATGATTTAATGTCTGAGATCATGTCAAAGCGCTAAATAATCTCATTTGATATTTCAGCTAATTAGCATGGAATAAAACTTGACTGACTCGAAGTTTTTAAATTTCAAAAATCGACTATATACTTTGTTTTTTTATTTAATTAATTTAAAGTACTTAAATTTAGCTGTGTGTTTCTTTTAAATTGTATTTCTTAATAAATGACTTTAAAATTTAAGTGGTCCAGCCTTCACAAATGTCATGTGTTACCGTTATAGTTTAAAGGACGGAAGCAATGAAAATTTTCTAAATCACAAAAAGCTTAAATGCCTTATACTTTGATGAAGTTACGACTATTATTAAATAGAGTTAGATATACATATATTTAGTGGTTTATGTTTTAAAATTCAATTGGTAATGGGTAACATTTGATTCTTTAAAACTCTTTCTCTCAAAATTGTACATGCCGATAGCACCACCAGCTGCAGGCCTTGTACCTTTAATGTAAAGAAACAAACAATACCGTAACCGTGGTAATTACGATGTAATAAGCAAAAATGACAAAATGTATGCTATCAGACGAGGTGGAGTTTTCCCAATTTAGTTGTGAAGCAACAGCTGAACTTTTGACACGATAATTAGCAGAACCAATTTTAATGAAGATTACAAAATATCTGATAACGAAAATGAGAGTTACCAGTTGAAATTTAAAAATACAATATTATATTTGATATGAAGACTAGCCCTGTTTAAAATTTTATAATTAGCATTTTACACAAAATTATTCCTGATATACTACAATGTTTCATATGCCTGCAGTGCAAATAGTATTCAAATAACAAGGAACGCTTGTATTTTGCAGGATTGTACCTATGATGAAAACAATTTCAGATCTATACATATGTTGGCGCTAGGTACGTCATGTTTGAACTATGTGTAAGTACAAAATAAGTACCATGGAAACCACAAAGGAAATTGCTAAAAATGTGATCAATGTGTCACCACATGAATGTAAACAGCACTAAATATAGTAGATAAGTATCGTAAATGTAGCACAAAAAATACTTAAATGGCAGAGAAGAACAAAACTATTCTTGGAGGTATTTTGCTGATACGTAAGAAACTAATGAATATTTCTTTACTTGTTTATATTATTACATGGGTTGAATATTAGCACCATTTGTTTGACAATAAGTTCTGGGACTAAAATATGAAATTTTAGTCGTTAAAATCTATAAAAAAGCCTATGTTTTATTTCTTGGGGACATTCTGCATCTTAAAAAAAACTACTGTTTGAAACAAAAAAACTAAGTACAGGATATTTGAAAAGCAAAACGTTTAGAATAATGGTAGTGTATTTTTATTTTTTATGTATCTTTGATTCAAGCAGGAATTTGTATTTTACCGAAGAGAATTTAACTGTTTTTAACTTAAAAGAAAAAAAAATCGTTTGAAAAAAAGGGTTAATATGAGCAAACAAAGTAACATAAGAACAGGAAAATAATCAAAAATATCTAAGCTCAACTATCTAAGCATTTCATCCATCCATTTTGTAGATAATATTTAGAGCCTTATGTAATGTTTTTTTTTTTTTCTGAGTTACTATGTTTCGCGTCATTTCAGATGATAGAAATGATAACAAATAAGTTTTTCGGAGAACTTCAATGGGACTTCAAAGGTCAGTTGTTCTTGATATTTCACCTTCTGTTTCGAGGAATGGGCAAACATTGAAAGCTATTTTTATTCCCAACCTTTCAGTTAGTTGACTTGGCATTTCTTTATGTTGTGGAAATGCATGTATCGTTTTATTTCTGCTCAATTACTCTAATGAAGAAATTCTTTAGCCCAAAGTAGATACAAAAATTGGGGATAATTTCCGATTATTTAATCACAAGTGTCCGATGCTTTATTGGTACTTATTTACCACAATTGTGTCCCATTAAAGCCTAAAGAAAGTTTTATTTCTTCGAAAATTATCAGAAGATTTACAAGGTTGTATTAAAGAAAAAAAGTTCAGGTTTTGGGGACCCTAGCTCACGTTTTTCATGTACTTTAATCAAATACTTACACATTTTATTTATTTGTTTATTTATTTTTTCACTTTCATGAAAGTTATTGTTACTGTACATACAAAGTACTGTAGAAAAAAATTGTTTTATCAAATCTTCTTTAAGATTTAAGAAAACAAGAGGCGTGATTGCACACAAAACGAGCAATATTGAACAATATTGGGCCATCTGAGAGCGATAACGCACTCCCCTGAAACCTTCCAAAAACAGTGACCTTCCCAAAGCGGCCAAACAGTAGATTGAGTCCCCTAAAAGCCCCGAACCTCCCATTCCCAAATTTCAATGGCACAGCCTGCGCTATGACCTCCCCCGATAGGCCCTTCTGACATTAGCAATGAAGCCTAGGATTGCTATCCAGCATAACTTACCCATCTAACCGAATAATATGTACAATGAAGATTAGGGTCGAAATTTAATCTGAGGTGCAGAAAAACGTACTTTAAGATGATAAAAGGGTTTTGAGTAAAAGGCATAAAAATCAAATGCAAAAATAAATTTTTGACATCATAGAAAGAGTCAAATTGGATACTAAAGTGGTGAGAAGTGTGGTGCTGCACATTCACACCGGTGAATGAAAAACTGGCTCACTTAGAGTACCATTCGATTATTGTCTAATCATTAAATTTTGTTATTCGTCAAATGCGTATAAAATATATTTTAACAGTAAGGGAACAGGGATGTGCACAGGATGAGACATTTTCGAAAGAATTTTTGAGGGAAAGTCATGGAACATGCTTGTACATGTGTACATATATTATTGACATACATGTGCATTTGTCATGCTTTCAACTAACAGTACAACGGCATTGAAACTTGTGCAAGTTCACAGTATTTCTATATAATACGGAAGCAGTCTCCAAGATAATGTTCGGACCTGGGCCTTTTTGGTTCCTAATCGAGACCTCGTCTGAAATTATAAAATTTGTAAACTTCCTAGAATTTCGACAAAAATAAACAACTTTTAACTTTAATTTGGTAAAATCCCACACGAAAACTTAGTAGAAAAGCTCTCAAGCGTAAGAAATATAAGACATAGGAACATATTACAATGATTTGGAACAGTTAGACACCCGGTTAATGAAGTATGTCTTTGAGCTGCTGACAACGCGTTGAAGACTGCTGTAACGTAACAGACTGTATATAACAGACAAGTAAACGTTCTCTGCCACCAATGTTGGATCTGAACATAGTATAACATGGTCTGAAGCTGCATTACCTGAATAGTGTAAATGTGGACTTCTAGCGGCAGACGTCAAACGGTACAAAAGTTACGCGGTTTTCTAGGCAAAAATGTAGTCTGTATTGAAGGAAAATGTATTTGCACTGAATTCAATCAAGGTATCTAATTCCAGGTTGAAGTAAAATATTTTCTTTGATTTTAATTTTTTTAGTGTCAAACTCTTTAATCCATACGTGACAATGTCTTCCGGTGCCTAATAACATAACTATGACTGTTTGAAAATGATTGAATAATTATAAAAATTGCTCATGTGTGGGAAATGCATTTTCCTCTAATATAGACTAATTTTTTTACCTAAAATCCCTCATAACTCTATACCGTTTGACGACTTCCACTAGAATTCCACATTTATACTATTCAGGTGGTTTAGTTTCAGAGCATATGTAAAACGCTCAGATCCCAAATTTTTGGGAGAGAATGTTTACTTGTGCGATCAATTGAAAAATAAAGTGCTATGAGCGAGCTCTTTATATTTCAATAACTTTCAGTTTTCTAGATATAGTAAAAAATTCATGCCATTCAAATACACAAAATGATATTTCTACTTAAATATTTTAAAGTATCGGACGTGGGCCACTTGTAACATATTTGGCTCGGAGCCAGGAGGGCTTGATTTCTAAACTTAGCTCTTTCAGAAACGAGGAAGAGATGTGGCTGGTTCTCGAATACTGTCTATCCTTCTTGATAAGCGTTGTTCTCTTTTTTCTCCTACTAGTATTTAATACGCAAGTGCGGTATATCCACTTAGAAATCTTCCTGCACTGAAAAAGAGAGAAAAAATCAATAAAACTAAGCCGTTTCAAAACTAACAAATTTAAAAAGGATAAACATAATACAAGTGAAAATGTCAAAATAAATTAGATTGAAACAATTTGTTTCGTATCAATTCAAAGCTAAACATCAAAATAAGCACAGACACGTTAGATTATGTACAAATTACCTATTTAGTTTCAACTCCTGAAAAAATTTAATATTTCAAGACGTTTCTTTGCCACTCATGCTTTTATAAACTGTTTAATTTGTTTGAAAGCTTGAAAGGTTTTCCTTTTATAGTTTCTTCTGAGCTTTTATGTATTAAAGGACTTTGAATGTATCAAACAGCCAAATTACAGCAATATTAAACAGGTAAACTATTGTTAAAAATTTAGTCGCATTGGTATTTGTATATGTAAATATGACTCTCTACAATCAGCTACATAAATTTGTATTCTATCTGCAGTTTCTTCATAACTGTTTATGAGAAAAATTAGTATTTTAGAAATGTTGTTGAGATGTAATTATTTTTAAAGCATTTAATGTAATAATGTAAGAGAGGTTAATAGTGCCATATACAGAATATTAATAACGGATTTATCTATGAAGCTTCATACATTTCATCACATAAATGTATTTCTCGCTGTTTTTCTGGGAAATCGAAATCCTGTAATCTTTTCTTTATTTCTACCACTAGTAATATTCTCGCTGAACGTGATTGAGGTATTATTTCTCTGAAAATGATTGCAGGAATTTCGCCAAATAATAGTACGTTGTCAGAATTCGCTGGTTCTGGAGGAAAGAGTCGCATTCGTCAAAGACAGTCACGTGGAAAAATAATTTCTGCACAAAAAAATAAAAGAAAAAGAAAACAATTTTGAAATCAATACTTGGATTAAATGAAGTCGAATCGCGCGGAAAAAGTCTTGCACAGAAAAAAAGAAAACACACGCATATATATATATATATAATTAATTCACTATGATTTAACTTAAAAAAAGTATTTGAAAATGACTTTTATTTGAGACACTCTTTCCCAACCAGTGGTCCATGCGCGCCTTGGGATGATCTGCGGGAGACACCAGTGACTACTTATAAATACAGTAATATATTACAGTGATTAAATACAAATTATGATTTTCCTTGAAAAAGATTAAGTAAATATATTCGTACTGATTAACATCAAATATTTATTGAATTATCTTTAACATAATAACTATTAGAATGTACTGTAACACAAGCATAAACTTCTAAGAAAATGCAAGATATTCCTTTATATGTACAACAATACAGTAAATAGGCACGGATTAATACGATGTCCACTGACATTGAGAACCAGCTGGTTTGTGATACTAAAAATCTCTCTTTATTTTATTATATAGGACAATGCAATTTACAAGTAAATATCTTTAAACAACTAAAATATATTTTACTTTGTGTGCCATACAGTGTAGTCTATGTCCTGAAAAATTATCACCAATTAAATGTTTTTGTAATAGTGTAAATTATAATAGCTTCTTAATTAATAATTATGGTTCATTTTTGAAGAAATATTGTATTTAATCACCTTTGAATTTGGTTGCAATTGATAAGATGGTAACCAAATAATATATACTAATGTAATTGGTGGTCTGTGGTAATTTACTTTTCGGCTGAGTGATTCACAAACATTTGCGGGTTGGGAGCCACTGATATAAGATTATATTTACTTCTTTGGTTTGACTTTAGGGTATGAAATATTTAAAACATGTAGTTACCGCAAACTTCAAAAAAAAGATAAATGTAAAGAGCACCTGTTTCATTAGGGGTATGAGACTGTTTGAAAAATATGACATTAGAAAGGAACAAAAAAAAAAGAGCAAGTTTGGAAAGGAACAATTTATTTAGTTTACTGAAGTAAACTCACGTTAGAACTCACCTGCACTACCAAATGGTTTATAGGTCTATCTCAATAATGAAGAAAGTGCTGAATTTTTAAGTTGAAAATCGTTTTAAACTCAATGTCGGCCACTGGTGGAAGTACGAAATGTCAGAACTACGGTGCACAATGTGTATTCAAATAGATGTCACAGAAGTCTGGTTTCAGGAATGGGTGGGCAATAGCAATTTCAAATCGGTTGTTTTTGAACTTCAAGTTTCCACAAAAAAAGAAAGAAAATCAATAAAGATATAAAAAAAAAGACTGCTGTGACGAGTTATAATTTAGACTTAGATATTTGATACATAACATAATATAAACCAATTATACAATTTACAAGTTGCATCAGTAAACCCCCTCCTTCCTGTAAGTATTGGAGGTCTTTAACGTTATTTAATTATTTTTACTTTTTTCGCAAGGATTAGAAAGTTTAAATTCGCAATATCTCAAAGCTGAAGTTTTAAATTTGATGAATTTTGCCTGAACGCCGTTGATACTGTAATAGACTTTAATCTGCTTAACAATAAAAATACCCAGAACTTTGATATCCTTGAAGCCTTTCCATTGTTAAATAAATAAACAAATAAAAATCCTATAAAGTGGACAACGAATCTTACTACTACAGAAAGTTATTTAAAGTGCGACTTTTTCTAAGATGTAGTCAGTACAAAACTGACTCATATGATGCAAATAAATATGAATTTATTCCACGTCAACTGAGAAAAATGGGATAGTTATAGTTTCGAAGTCATCCGAAACATTATTAGGAAAGACATTTTTATAGGCATGCGAACTCCATCAATGAAAAAGATTAGTTTTATCTAAACGACTAAACATTTGGAGGAGAAAGAGATATATTCAATATCATTTTGATACGCAAGAAACTTGATGTTAGTTATTTACTTTCCAGATCATGCTTTTGAATTGCTAGACTTATGACGGACATTACGCTGAAAATCATTTGTAAAGCTATAATTCAGCTGTAGATTAGGACGACGCTTTTGACTTTGTCTAAAGCAGTAATTCACAGACGAAGACCTTTAATATCAATTTTAATCCTATGAAGTTTTACAGACAGTTTTTTTTTCGTTTAGAAATTGATCTTGTAAAACTAAATCAAAATTACTATGATTGAGGGTGAGTTGAAGAAATCAATTGTTCATATTATCAGACATGATAATCTTATCAATGATAAAAATGTATTTTCTGAAATCAGTTTATTTTATGTTTTCAATTTTACTTAATAGTTTGTGAAGTGTATCAATCGTTTAAAACTTTTTGAGGAAGAGTTAAAATGTTATGCTTTCTTTTCTGAAGAAATTCACATCAGTATAAATAAGTTTTAAAAGAGTTTTTTTTTTTTTTTTGAATGTGTAGTGATGACTGCTGTTAATTCACATACGGGTCGCACCCCCCAATGGCAACTTAAAACACATTTTTTTGCCATGTTCCTGTATACAGGACACAGGACACTTACTTTTTAAAAAATTATTCCAGGGAATTCATTAAAAAAAAGAACTTATTTCTTCACCCCAGTAAAGAATATCTAGCTTCGAAAAGTTGTTAAGAAAAAAAATGGTTGGCTAAAAATGTGTTAATTGAGTGTTTCAAAATCTGCTTTCTTGGTTAGGGGAAATAACGAAATCTTAAATCATTTCTCAAAGAGGACTAATTTTCTAAAGAAACAGCGCAGTTCCTCTAAGGGCTTTACCATTCTTAGAATCTGATGAAGGCCCTTTTTTAACAGCATTTTTCGTGCTATTGGAAAAGGTGGGAGAAAAAGAAAAATATTTCCGTATGCTGCAATGGTAAAAAGCATTCCGACAATAAGTTTATTAATTTTTGAAAAGGAAAATATTTCCGTTTATTATCCTGGGGTTCACGACCATTAGAGCAGTAACGTTCAGTTGTAATAGGGGTCGTGATTTGTCGAAAAACACGAGACAGTATGTGAAACATATGTTCATTAAGCAAAGTATTTTTTCTTATTATCAGACGTTACTAAACTCAATGCTGTACAAATAAAACACTGGAGCAAGGAGTTTAACCTTTTTTTTCTTAGTTTTTAAGAGGGTTGCAACTATTAAAATGTTGAGAAACGATGGTTTAGTAACTCCTTTGGTACTTTGGCTCTTCTGAATAAATTGTATAACGAAAATAACTATTTTAACCCTTATTTTATGACATCGGTTGCTTTACTCTTATGAACACTTTTCTTTCTATTTTATAGGAGGGCTGTTTTTTGCAACCACCGATCTCACAGTACGAAGACCAGGCATGTAGCAGGTTCCTGGTGTGTGCGTCGTACACGACAACGCAACTCCCCCTCCAACACGACATTTCCCTTTGAGTTGCAATGAAGTAAACATATCTGTCTGCATTGATTCTCCCGCCAAGAGTGAATTGCGAAGTGTTATTTGTTTCTTGCAGGCAAAATTCAGAAGAGCTATTCAAAACAAAAGAAGAGGCATGCTGACTTCAGGAGTTGTTCTGATCCATGCTCGTATAACCCAAAGACTCCTTGCGCAATTTTGATTTCGAACACCCACCATATAGCCCCGACCTAGCACCCAGTGACTTCCATCTTTTCCCCGAACTTAAGATGTGGCTTGGGGACAGCTCTTCCAAGTTTCCCAGGAGCTCAAAGAAACCGTCACAACTCACTTCAAATCATTGGCGGTAACATGTTATGAAGAGAGTAGTGGAAAGCTTGTTCATACATATGATTAATGGCTCAATCGTCAAAATGATTACGTAGAGAAGTCACCTTGATTATACATTACTTTTGGAAATAAATATTTTTTTTATATTCACCCGTCTTTCCTTTATAACCTATCAGAGATTGAATAAAAAACAGCCCTCGTAGCTATATATCTTTTATCTATCTTTTTTCATTTAAATTTATAACATTTTAAGCATTTTTAAATGGTGGAAGAAACATAAAATACAACTCTTTTTGATTCGGCATGATCCATTTAATATAATAAAGAGCTAGAAAATTTGAAAGTGTTTGGAAGTTCGTCGAAATAACTATCATAAAAAATATGAAATTCATTATGCATGTAATCAACAAAAGGTCACTTCCTACTAACATTTTTTTTTTTGCTGCAGCATTTGTAAATTTTGGTTTTGTGACCGTTTTCCACAGGTATACACATCATTATTTTATTCTTTTCCCTCCGTAGTCCATTATGGCTTATGTACGAGGTTTTTAAAAATATTAAGATATATATTTAGGAGTTCAGTTAAAAAAAAACACCTGATGCTATGCTATGAGATTATTCTAAACAATACATTTTACGTTTGGGATTTCGCGTTGAAAGTATTCATGATTTTTTTTTTTTTTGATTAAATTTTGCGTATTTGTGAACAATCCCCACTAGACATACTCTATTCGTTGATCATTGACGTACTTCTCACTAGATCTTAAGTATCTTTCTTAATTTTCCCGATATTCAACTGTATTTTTTTGCTTTTTACGTTGCCATGTATACTTGAGTATGAAGTTATGAAAGTGGAAAAAAATCTACGTTTCGCACATGCGTAATAAAAAAATAGTTCCTTCAAATTCTAATGATTTATAAAATATTCAGGATTTCTTTCTTTTTTTTCTTTTTTTTAAATTTCAGTATAATGTGCTTTTTGTATGCTGTCGAGTTTTCAAAAAGGTTGGCAACGTTTTGTGAAAAATTCTAAGGTGCTATAAGCCAAAAACGTGCGAATTGAATGTGAATATGCGTGGTTTTGAACAAACAGGCATATAGCAAATCAACTTTTTGATGTAATTACAACTTATTTCTAGTTTTTAACGATGCAGCGCAATCAAAAAATTTTTTCCTTCCTTTTCAGTTTGTTGTTGTTCCCCTAAATGCGCTTGTGAATGAATTTTACTGAATAGCGAACAATATTGAAAATGTTTACCAAATAAGTAAGAGACGGAACTTCACGTCAAAATTAGTGCTTGTGTAGGTACGAAAATTTTGTAGATACCGATTAAAAAGAAAATAAGGTTTTTGAGTTAATTATGTTCTATTCCTATCTATCAAGTCTTCGAATGTGTTCTTGAATATTTCAATATTTAAGCACTTTTCTTCCCAAAAGTCTTGTTATACGATTATAGGACACGATGCTAACGTTGTTAAAAGCATTGCGAGAACTGAAACTATTAAAGAGTTAATTAGAAAAGGGAATACGTTTCTCTCTCTCTCTATATATATATATGTAATATCCTGCTTTGTTATGCACATGTTAATAAATAAATCCATTTTGACAATCGTGTTTTCTACCCTTTTTAAAGGAAGTATGAAATAGTTGAGCACATTAATATTAACCACAACACTAATTAGTTAATGCTTTTAATAGTTAATTACAAATATCACCTAGTTATATTAATAATAGTTTATTTGGTCTCTTAAAACAGGGGATCTATATTTATTTTTTTAATTGTTACCTTTACGTCTAATTAATATGAGAAGTAGCGAATAATTTAAAGGCTTAGAAACACTGTTCAGTTAATTACAGACGCTGGTTGAAAGTACACAGTTTTTACTTTTAAGCGTGTGTTGAGTTTTGTAAGCAAAATGTTTGTTTTACGCTGATTTCTGCCGTTCGATCCAAAGACAACTATCTTGATAACTTTTATTTTGCACAAAAAAAAAATAAAAAGAACAGTAGTAGACTTGTTTATGCGAACTTACAATTTCACAGATACTACAACAGCTCAGTTTAAACTCTCGTCTGGCTTAATTTTTATCTGTTTTATATTTTGTTATATAGATTCGAACACACACACTTCAGCTTTTGAAATTTAGTATATAGGAGAGAAGGGTGCTAGTGTGGACAATTTTCATAAATTTTGCAAAAAATTGGTACTAATTACCGCACCAAGTATTTTCTTCAAACAAAATTTTACCCTTTTACCTTTATTTTGCTTGATAAATTAAACTATTTGGCAAGGCAGTTGTTTAACTAGATTTTTTTTTTTTTGTCTATACTATCCCCATGTAGTGGGGTTAATGCGAAAAAAGATGGAATACTGCTTTAGGCGATGTAAAACATTTTTTTAAAGTGAATGAAAACCATATTGAGATAAATTGGAACCCAAAAAGTATGCTTTTTAGTAATATTATCCGTATAAAGCACATTTCAATTAGTGCTATAAATAACATATTTTTGGTATACAAACACTTTTACTGGCTCCTGATGAACTACAAAATGTATGTTGATGAAACTGCACATGTAGGTGTATATCAGTGTTGAAAAACTACAAAAAATTTACTGAGAAGCTTGAGCTGAAGAATAACAAAATTATTCACGCTGTCCACACTGAGCCCTCTTTTCCCCTAAGTAATAACTGTTGAATTTATTTCTATGGCTTGATCTTCAAAAAATATTCAATCATGACGAACTGTAAATAATCCGTTTAAGCACTGCCACTTCTGACTGTGCTATATTGAACATCGTAATGCGATTTATTTATCTCATTTTATTATTTATAAATGTTTTGGCAGCAGGGAAAAAAAGGATGTTAGAACTGAAAAATGAAATGCATTTGAAAAGTAACCTGCAAAAAAAGCATAAAAAATTGAAAGACAGAGAGTGAAAATAAACCCCCCATGTAACAAGACAATTTTAATTTATTTGGAAACACATATTGATTTCTAAAATTAACTCCACTTTATGAAGTACAACTAGGCCTTTAATTTTCCTTTTAATAAAAATCTGTTTCAGAAATAGCGTGTGTTAATTATCAGGAATGAAACAGAATATAATGTTTCGTTAAGCACACACACTGACATTTTTGCTTTTTAAGAAATAATACGTTTTAACGAATCTTGAAAATTAATTTTTATCAGCTAGTAGTAATAGGAAAAATAAATATCAAAACGAGTTCGTCTCATTAAATCATAATGGTGATTTTCAATTTTAATCCGAAAATACAAAATAACAAATAAACATTAGGATATTCTGCGCTTTTGAAATCTCTATCTCTACATCTAATAATAATGAAGTTCAAAGTTCGGGTCTCTGTGTCTGTTGGCGGTTTCCAGAACAGATCATCTCCATCTCTACCTATCTCTACTAATGATAAAGTACAATGTTCAACTGTCTGTGTGTGTCTGTTGGAACAGTCTGTCTACAGAACAGACCACCTAAAGCTACCAAATTCAAGAAATACTCTTTGAACCCTGGGGATGTGCACCTCAGAGCCACTTTTTCAAAATTCATTTTTTTTTTATAATTTCCCTTTTATCAAATTTATTAACACCAGGGGATTTTTTGTCACTAATGTCTACACAGTTTAAACTGGAGGTGACTGTTGAAAAAAGAGAGAAAAGATGGCGCTGCTTTGCCTCCCCAAGAGGGAGAAAGGGGTTTGTTTATGTCTGGGGAAGCAGACGGCAAGCGAGCTATCTTGAGAAAAGAAGCATTTGGAATATGTTGAAGGTGGTCCACCTAATAATAGGGCAATTGTAAATAATGTAAATAAGTAGAATTAAAATATAGGAAAATTTTATCAATGTGTATTTATTGGAAGTGCCGCCCAAGAGTTCCACATGGTGCATACGTCTGGGAATTCTGATTTAAGGAAGAAAATTAATTTTGTCTAGAGAACAAAAGAATAAACGGAAGAACGGAACGGAATGTGCTGCATCCAGACCATGCCTGGAAATTTAGGTAAGAGCTTAAAAATATTTCGCTTTTAATTAAAAGTATTTAGTATTTGATTTAATAGTATTTTACAGTCTTGGGTACATTTAAAACGTGAATAATGTCGGTAAATAATGACAGTGAAGTAAGGGGGGAATTAAATAGATTGAAACAAAAGCGATCGGGTTTGAGAACAGCAGTCACTAAACTGTTAAAGAAAGTTGAAGAAAGCTTAGCAGTTTCAGATATTGATGAATTATACGACTCTTGTGATATAATTTTAGAAAAGAAAAGAGATTTAATAGAATTAGATGATGAAATTCATAATGTAATTGAACTGGCGTCTTTGGAAGCAGACGTTATTGCTTCTGAGGACTACCAAGATAAGTGTTCTCGAGCTATTAAACGCATTGAGCGATTATTAATAAAAGAAAATAAATCTCGTGTTCCAGATGACGATCCAAACATAAGCTCTCAAAGAGCACAAGCGCAAAGCTTCGTAAAACTGCCAAAACTTGTCTTAGAAAAATATGCAGGAGATCCTAAAAAATTTACAGAGTTTTGGAACAGTTACGATAGCACAATACATAAAAACGAATGTCTTAGTAAAATAGAAAAATTTGTTTATTTGAAAACTTTGCTTATCGGTCCTGCAAGCAATATAGTAGCATCATTAGAATTAAATGAAAAGAATTATGAAGAAAGTGTAAAAACTTTAAAAGAAAGATTTGGTAAAAAAGATATTATAATTAGTCAGTTTATGAATAAGCTATTAAATTTGGAACAGGTAAGGAGTTCAAGCAACGTTAGAGGTTTAAGAAGGCTATATGATGAGATTGAAATTTCAATTCGAAACTTGGAAGCGCAAGGTGTAACAAAAGGATCTTTTGGCCAATTATTAATCCCCGTATTATTAAAATGTATTCCCGAAGAGTTTGTTCTGGAATTTAATAGAAGAAAAATATCAAACGAAGAAATAAACTTAACAGATTTATTAAAATTTATAAAAACTGAAATTGAATGCCGCGAAGCGTCTAATTTGCTGACGCAAGACAGAAAAAATACCTTGCCTCCACGTTTTGAACATGCTAAATATGATAGTAAAAGAATGCTCAAAAATGTACCCACGGCTGCCAGTTTTAATGCTGTTGATAATCGTGCATGCATCTTTTGTGACAAGTCTCACAATTTATTTCTTGTGATAAAGTGTAAGTGAGGGAAGTGTAGAAGTTTTAATAGGGGTGGATTATTACTGGAGAATCGTGGAAGGCAAGAAAGTTCGGATAGGGAGTGAAATTTATGCGATTTCGACTTTGTTTGGGTGGATTCCAGTCGGAATTGAAAATGAGGGCAGCGGAATTGTTTCACAAAATAGTGTAATAGTAAACTGTTCTTCTTCAGTTCAAGATTCATTGAGATCGTTGTGGAGTTTAGATTTAATGGGCATAAATGATGAGCCGGAGATTTCTAATGAAGAAAAACAAATAATCGATAGTTTCGAAAGGGGAATGCGTTATGAGGATAATAGATATTCCGTAGGTTTATTATGGAATGCAGATGTAGGAGGATTAGAAGATAATTTCTCAGTGGCATTACGGCGATTTGAGATTCTTAAAAATAGATTCAGTAAAAACCCTGAGATTTTTCAGCAATATAAAGCGGTTATAGAGGAACAACTTAAGGAGGGTATAATTGAAGAATGCTCGCAGGAAGGAAGTTACTCGTCATATTTCATGCCGCATCGGGAAATAATTAAACAAAATGAAACTACAAGTTGTAGGATTGTTTACGACGCAAGTTCTTCTAGAGCTAAAGGCGTAAAATCACTAAATGATTATTTAGATATCGGACCGAATATGTCTCCATTAATTTTGGACATAATTTTAAAGTTTCGCAAGTATGAGGTCGCTTTTAGCGGAGATATCGCCAAAGCGTTTTTAATGATTGAGATTTTAGAAAAGGATAGAAATTATTTAAAATTCCTTTGGTTAGGGGATCAGGAACAAAATTATAAAGTTTTAAGATTTAAACGACTTCCATTTGGACTTCGTTGTAGTCCCGCGGTTCTGGCAATGACGATAAAATTCCACATTAAAAAATATCAAAGCGTAAAACCGGAAGCCTTTGAAATGTTAGATTCTTCGCTGTATGTAGACGATTTGTATTACGGCGCTAACACTGTAGAAGATGCATGTCGATTATCTTCAGAAGCGGTTAATATTTTCAAAGACGCGAAAATGAATCTCCGAAAATTAACATCAAATTCGGAGGAGCTGAGATCTTTATGGGTCGAAAAGGGTTATGACGTGGGATTATCTAAGGAATCGAAATTTTTAGGCATGATCTGGAATCCAGATTCCGACACAATCAAACTAAACTGTGCGTTTGTAGAAAATTCAGTAGAGAATTGTGAAGCCACCAAGAGAGAGAGGGATTCTACAGACTGTAGCCAAAGTTTATGATCCCATAGGAATCTGTCAGCCATTCATAATGAAGATGAAACTTTTATTACAAAATATTTGGAGTCTAGGGTTAGAGTGGGACGAAGTTGTTCCATCCGAAATTAATCAACAGTGGATGTGCTGGCTATCCGAATTAAGACTGTTAGATTATTTTTCTCTTCCTCGAAAATACTTCAAAGACTGCGGAACACATGAAGTTAGTGTGCACGTATTTGCGGATGCAAGTCCCAAAGCATACGGCGCAGTAGGATATTTTAGATACTTGGATGACAAAAATAATGTTCACACCAGTTTTATTACTGCTAAGGGTCGTGTGGCTCCCCTAAAGCCAATGACTCTCCCTCGTTTAGAGCTTATGGCTGCTTTAGTTGCAGCAAAATTGATTAAATACCTAAAAGACTTATTCCCTGAACTGTGTCAACAAATATTTTTGTGGAGTGACAGCCAAATCACTCTACATTGGATAAGAGGATGTGCCAGAGAATGGAAGCCCTTCGTGTCAAATAGAGTTTCCGAGATTCAATCTCTCACTGATCCTGAAAGGTGGTTCCACTGCAGCGGAGCCGAAAATCCAGCGGACTTCTTATCTCGGGGAGAAAGTGCCCTTACCCTAGCAAGGAGTTCCCTTTGGTTACAAGGACCCAATTGGTTGTCTCAACCTCAAAGCTCTTAGCCGACAAGTCAGTTTAAAGATATCGATGAAGAGAATGTGATAAGTGAGAAAAAAATCTCAAACAGTGAACTCTCTTCAAACTTCAGTTCAACAGCCAGATACACCACCGCTTCTAGATTTAAATCGATTCAGCAGGTTACTAAAAGCGTATCGTGTTACTGCTTATGTAATGAGATTTATTAACAATGCTAAGCGAAAGTCTACTAAATTTAGAGGTCCGTTAAACTCGGACGAGATTTCTAAAGCAGAAATTTATTGGATCAAAACTATCCAGATGCAGTTTTATCGAAAAGAGTTCGTTCGCTTATCTGGAGGAACATCAATGAGCAATTCATCTATTGCTTCATTCAATCCGTTGCTCGATAGCAAAGGCATATTAAGATTCAGGGGTCGTATGCAGTTTTCAGATTGTGAAGAAGAACTGAAACACCCAATAGTTCTACCTGCTAAGTGTAAATTTACCGATTTGATCATTATTGATGTACATGAACGAGTGCTTCACGCTGGTGTAAATGCTACATTAACGCAGATTCGTGAAAAGTACTGGCTTATAAAGGGTAGACAACGAGTGAAAACCGTTATATATAAGTGCATGATATGTAGACGCTATAATGCACGTCCTGGATCGCAAGAAGTTGCTCCACTTCCACCAGATCGTGTGTTAGAGTCGCCTCCATTTTCTGTGACTGGAATTGACTATGCAGGTCCATTTTTCACGAGAGAGAATAATGAGAAACATTATCTCCTATTATTCACCTGTGCTACAACGAGAGCAGTACATCTCGAACTAGTTTCTTCTATGAACACGGAGCATTTTATGCTTGCCTTTCGTAGATTTATCGCTAGACATGGACTGTGCTCAACCATATATTCAGATAACGCTAAGACATTTAAGCGTGCTGATCTGGAATTGAAACAAATATGGAAATGTATACAACATCCATCAGTACAAGATTTGTTCTCCTCACATGGAGTGAAGTGGAAGTACATTGTAGAAAAAGGAGCATGGTGGGGAGGGTTCTGGGAGAGGCATTTTAGAACCATTAAAACTTGTTTACGTAAAATAGTCGGACGTTCTAGTCTTTCTCTGAAGGAGCTAGAAATAATTTTCATAGAAATTGAGGCTATAATTAATTCTAGGCCAATTACATATATTTATGATAACCCGTCAGAGCCTTCACCACTAACTCCTGCTCATTTTTTTATTGGCAAACGATTACTTTCTCTTCCAGTTACAAGAGCAACCAAGGAAGATCTTACAGGGTCTAGACACTCTTTAGTTAGAAGGTATAAGCATCAACAGTCATTGTTAACCCAATTTTGGAATTGTTAGAGGAAAAATTATTTACTTTCTTTGAGATCCATAAATTTGTGCCCCAATTCCAGAGTTGTTGGTGAATTCAAGATCAATGATGTTGTACTTATTCATGACGACCGCCTCCCGAGGAACCTATGGATAATGGGTAAGATCATCGAAGTTTACCCCGGGAGAGATGGTAAGATTCGCTCTTGTCTGATAAAAACGCCTACTGGTAATTTAAAGAGACCAGTTCAATTATTGTATAATCTTGAAGTTCATAATTTTTAGAATTTGCATTGGCATGAATTTATTGTGTGTAGTATTATATTTAGCTATTCCTTATTAATGTATAATTGATTTATGTGTCTTTGAATATGTGTATTAATTGAATGTTTAAGTTGCTTTAATTTACTGAAGTATTGATTTAGGATTCTTTAAATTTGAATAATTAGTATGAAATGTTGGATGTGATTAATAATGAATATTAATTAGTGTAATTTGAGCAATGATGTACTAATTTGCATGCTGTGTGAACTTAAGAGTTCACAGGTGGGGAGTGTTGAAAAAAGAGAGAAAAGATGGCGCTGCTTTGCCTCCCCAAGAGGGAGAAAGGGGTTTGTTTATGTCTGGGGAAGCAGACGGCAAGCGAGCTATCTTGAGAAAAGAAGCATTTGGAATATGTTGAAGGTGGTCCACCTAATAATAGGGCAATTGTAAATAATGTAAATAAGTAGAATTAAAATATAGGAAAATTTTATCAATGTGTATTTATTGGAAGTGCCGCCCAAGATTTCCACAGTGACAAACCAGAGTTGTTTGGCACCCCGGGTGTAAAAGAAGGTACCATTTGGAGACATAGGGTGAATTAGAGGCTTGGAAATATTGGTAGAAATTTGGGGCACCCTCTACAGTGAATGGCACCTTGTGCATGCGTTGCAACATATAAAGACCAATGATCGTTATCGTTTTGTGAAAACGGCAAATCTGTCTGTTTAAAGGAGATGCTTCGAGGGTTTGTGTAAGAGAAGTTCAAAATTAACCTTTCACTCTTTGAAATCGAAATGTATTCAAATTGAGTTTACCCCTGATTATTGTTTATTTTGGTTAGATATAGTAATGTTATGCTGTTTTTACCTAGAAATATTTATCATCAATTTCCCTAAACCTAGATCATTAGTTACGATTCAGACATTCGCATTGTCTTGACGCTGTAATTGACTTACACATAGCTCCTTTTTGACTCTAGCGCAAAGTTAAGATGGTAGTCTGTTGTTAACATTTGGAATGCATGTTGTGGAACTGGCTGCTTCTTAGTTATTTATTTATTTATTCATTTTCTTTTGATGAAGAAAAACAATTTAGGTGATTTTAACCTTTTGAGACTCAAGAACTAAGCACAAACAATTTCGACGCAATTTTTTGGTTCTTTGATTTAAAAATGATTGCAAAACAAAATACCTTTTTTTAAAAATTTTTACTTAATAATTAGTTTAAATAATAATTAATCTCCAATTTCCATATTTAAAACCAAGTAAACTATCTGTCGGTTAATTTCAAAATTTCGTGCTTTAGCTTTCAAATTGCACAAACACTAGTTAATAAACAGTATTTTAAAAGGTACTCAATTGGGTACAAAGAGTCGCAAGAGGATAAAGCATATGTTTCAAAACTAGATATGTTTTTAAGAATGTTTCATATAATATTTCAACTGCTTCATTTTAAAACAACTAAAATCTTCCATATTCTGCTTAACTGAATATATAATGTAGCGCAACTTATTTATTTCTTAGCAATTTTCAAATCGAAAATAAGATATTATTATTACTTGTAATAGTTTCCGGTTTGTATATTGAAAGTTTCAAGACACAAACTTTAAAATAAATATAAATTTCCACTAGATTTTCCTATACTCTACAATCGTGCATAACTTAAATGACAATATTTAATATAACAATAATTGTTCAAAGAATATTTGTCACACCATAAATTGTCATAGGCCAAATTGGTCGAATCACAGCTCATTATTCGGTCGGACCAAAGCTTCGGCGAGGAAGCAGCTTCGCATGGCCCCATGGCCGTCAAAACTTAATTTTTTTAACTTTACAAAATACATTATTATTTATTTTTTTTTAATTATCTTTTTTACTTTTTGAAATTGGTCAGGGTATGATTAATTATGCGCAAAATTAGAAGACGATGCAAAAAAAAAAAAAAATCGTTAATTGACCGCCCCCCGCAACGCTCTTTCTGTCCCGAATGCATTAAATATTTATAACTTTTGAAATAGAGCGTGGATGGGAAAGCTGAAAACTAATACATTCAGTAAGCTAAAAGAGATAAAACGCATAAGTCTAACATTTAATTTTTATTGGGAAATAGAGGCAAGAAATTCAATACAGTCTAAAGGTAGGCTACAGTCTAAAATAAAAACAAAACAATTTCTCTTAGTATTATATTTAGATTTCAGCTAAGTACAAGTTTGTTAAAAGTACCTAAAGATCATGAAAATTACTTTAATTGGTACGTACGCGGTACGTACTTGGTACAAGAGAAACAATGAACGTGAGCCTAATGATTCATTTGTTCTTGTTCTTCTACTGTCATCAAAAAGTAAGAACACTTAAATATGTCTGAGCTTAAATATGTGTTTTCATTTTTTGTAGAACTTTGAAAATTCGAAATAGTAAAGATGCCGAGTACAACTGATTGTGTAGATTCGATGAAAAATTTGGGGGATTCCTCCCACCTTTACGTTGACTTTTATTATTCCTACATTTTAAGATTGTTTTTTTTTTTTTATAATGTGCGAATTTGCCATAAATAACGAAAGCTTATCCAGAAAAAAAATACCAAGATTCGGTATCCCGCCCACGCACTGAATGCAATAATTTTATCATAGAACTCTGATAACAGAAGTGTGAATCAATCAATAACTGAGTTGTACTCAACGCTGAAAGTCAGCTTCCTTCTGTGGCCCGGTGGCGCAACGGTAGCGCGTCTGACTCCAGATCAGAAGGTTGCGTGTTCAAATCACGTCCGGGTCAAAGGTTCTTTTGCAGATTCATAAAGTATATGAGCTCGTTTTTTGTCTGTGGTCTATAGAATCATGTTTTAAAAATTTGTTTAATGTAAAACACTGAAAAAAAAATGAAATTTCGGTCACTAGTGTTCAAGAAAATAAATTTATGTTTATTGTCACAGAGGAACAGAGTTAAAGCAAATGATTTAAAAAAAATATGGTGCATGTATGAACACTCATTGTAAAATTTTATTGTTTGGTTTCTAGAAACGGTTTGTTAGAGATAGTCTTTATTTCAGGAGATATTTCCACTTTTAAATAAGTATTGGTGTTATTGTTATTATGAAAATTAAATATGAGTCTTATTTTCATGGGAAAAAATGTGTATATTATATACTTCAGAATAGATAGTTTAGCGTTTACATGTTTAAGTTTTTTTTAAACATTTATTTTGCAATTATAAACTTTTTTTCAATTTTTAAGGCAGGCATGCAGTTTTTCTAAAAATTCTTTTATTTTTAAAAATAATTCCTATTATTTAGATTTCAAAACAGCTTTACTATTTATTTTACATTTAGTTGTTTGATAAACGAAGATATTTTGTCATTCGTTACTTTATTGCATTTTCGATATTTCAAAACTTAAACTTCCAACTTATCATGTAATGAATGCAATTAATTTCAAGCATGTTGCAAAGAAAGTGCGATTAATGAGAAATTGTTCGTATAATTTTACATTGGAACATGTTGTTACATAACAAAACTTTTTAGCTAGGAAGTAAGTTTTGAAGCACAAAATCAATAAATAATTTAGTTTCAGTGATTAAAGTAGTCAGCAAGTTTTTCGCTGTCGGAAAACTGCATATATATATATATATATGCAAATATATATATATATATATATATATATATTGGCATTAACTTAGAGAAATGTGAAACTGGTTTCATAAGAAAAAAAGAAGAAAATAAAAAGAACAGAAAGAAATATAAAAACAGAAAAGGGAAATGAAATTGTTTATTACATACAATTTGAAACTACTTTCCTCCTCTTTTTTTTTTCTTTTTTCGAAACAGGATAAAGTTTTTACTTCAATTGTACGCTTGTTCAGTATTTGGTATTTGCATGGAACATTTTAACTGTTGAAAAAATAGTTTACATTTTAGCTGTAATTTATCGATCTTAAGAAAAGTAAGGCATTTACTTACACACACTCAATTCAAATTTTATTAGTTTCTCGTATAAATCGTTAATTTAAAAAGTATGTATTATTTTTATTTTTTTTACAATGACATTTTCTTACGAGCAGTCATTCTTATGTCTTTTTGAAAAACAATCTAAATTATCAGTTGTTTCTCAAATTCATTTTTTAACGTTTTATATTTCTTGTTCAAAAGTTTAAATACTACTGTTTCTTTAAACACAAATCTGTTTTAGTTATAGTCTAATTTCACTCCAGTTAAGTTTACAATTTTGAGTGAAATTTCAACTTCAAATGAGTGAAGTTAAAAAATGTCTCTTTCAGCTAAATGAGAATTTTTTTTGGTTCCTTACAAACTTAGACAGTTCGTTCTTAAGCAGCTGGCAGTTTTTCCTACAGTTTGAAGAAAGCGAAGCGATGTTAGAAATAATTAAAGGGTTGTTGTTGGGGTTGTGTATTACAGTGTGATGGTTACACTAAACATATCGTCGACGTTCTGGTGAAGTCACTGTCCAGAAATAAATAATAATAATTAAAATAGAAATAAATAAAATAACAAAATAGACTACTGTAGTAAATCATAATTTGCAATTAGTTATTTCATGCTATAAATCAATCGCACAATTGGAAAGTTACGTAAGAAAATCTACTGTAGAAATCAGGGGTTTGTAAAATGATTCTACTGACTTTCATAACGATTTGAAAGTTTAAATTGAAAATGTTTCAAAATTAGAATTACGGACTTGTTGACTTTTACCATTTATACAATTGAAGGGTCTGCTGTAAAAAGGAGGCAGCTCCAAATTTCAATAAACCGAAAATAAGAGATAAAAAAAATGCAAAAACCCTCTATTTTTATTATGTATCTTGTATAATTGAGCCGATAATATTTAAATCCTTTCTATAACGAACAAAATATTTCATTTTAAAAAAAATATATAAGATAGTTCATACTATACCTACAAGATTGCCAAAAATGGAGCTACATCTTTTTTGCAGCAAAACCATTTAATTATAGTTGTCTAAACAGAAACCACTCCTACAGATGGCTGAGAAACTTAGTGAAAGCTTTGTGTTATTAGGAGGTGATCATAGGATGGGTGCGGAAAAATGACATGATGGAAGAACACTTTTCTTTTTTTTTTTCATTTGCTTGCCCACATGCTGGTTTTCAAAGTATCTCAAAATAGGGATTACAATATCCTATTCCTAAATATTTTAAGATTTTAAAAGCCAAAAATATTTTAAAAGGAAAAAAAAACAAAATCTCAAAATAGATTCATTAAGTCAATACTGACAAACTTTTGAGATTTCTAGCTTAGATATGTTATTTTCTCTGAGCGAGAAATTATGATGGAGGAGGAAGTGTCCTTGTACCCACGTTCTGAATTCACCACTGAATTATGATGAAACTTACATGACGAAATAAAAGAATACTACTTCCTTTTAGGATGATGTATCAGATCGAATTCTAAAAATCGTTCGGTTAATTTTCCTTCAGAAATTATCAGGGACACTGTTGGGACTGTTTATGTGAACAAAAATCATTCCACGAACAATTTTCCAACCACAGATTAAATGTTATAAATTTTGGAAAATTCTAGGAAAGTGCAATAGTAAAACGGAAGTCGGGATTATTATTAACTATCCGCCAAGGACGACCAGCTGTTTCGCTGTCCTTGTCGTTAACTACATGCTATTTCGGACATTTTCCTGCCATGGCAGTGTCTGTTCGTTGTCAATATCACAAGAACAAGCTTTGGTAAGCTTTCAGAGGAAATTGGAAAAAGAAAGAGAAAAATCTCCATTGCGGTAATCGAGTAAAAATGTAAAAATTTATAAAAAAAACAACCGGTGATGCCTTCTTAGATAATTCAGAATCTTGCAAAAAAAGAAACGAAAAAAGAGAGATTTATGTATTCAATAAAAATGTGCTCAAAAAGTATCATACCACTGATTGCATTTTCTCCACTGTCCCTCGTGGAGAAAATGCAATCAAAGTTGCTGTGGCATTGAACATATTTGCATTTTCTTCATAATTCAACAACTCTGAGCAATGCATATTTTATTTTTAATTGCTCGTTATATCAATGAATCTCGTTTGATTTTAAGAGTGTTTCTACTTTTTGTGAACATGTTTATTCTACTGTTTTATCTGGGAAATGTTAATATATATATATATATTTATATATATATATATATATATATATATATGAAGTTATCGAAGTGAACGCTTCTACTCTTATTATACAATCGTTTTAAAATTTGTCAACTTATTCTTAAAAAAATAATAAAAAATTTAAACCATTAAATCTTTCTTTAAACAAAAAGGGAAAGCTTAAAAGTTCTGTTCTTTTTCTTTACTTTTCCTTTTTTTTTGTGAAGCGTTATTCCTTGTTGAGGTAAATAGAAAATTATGGCAAAACTGCCATAATTATTATTACTATTATCATTATTATTATTATTATTATTATTATTATTATTATTATTTATCATTATTAGTATTAGTATTATTACTATTATATTATTATTATTATTATTATTATCATTATTATTATTATTATTATTATTATTATTATTATTACTCTTGTTATTATTTTTTTAATCCTTGGTGCGGAAAATCATGTTGATTTCTGTATTTGAATATTTTATTCTGTATATTATCAAATTAAACCATGATCACTATACTTACTTATATAATACCATACGCATAATACAAGCGGATAGTCATTAAAAATGCCAATGTGTTTGGTGAAAAAAATCGCTAGCAGTTATTGGGATGAAAATGGCACGGAGCCTGGGAGATACTGACGCAGTTGCTGGTCTCGGACTTCAGGTTCTGCTCGGGCAATTCGTCATTCAGCTCCTAAATTTTGATACGTCGGAAGATTACTGGTTATCCAAGAAGCGTGCAAGTTCTGCAGATATGGAAGCTTCTATACATCACTTCCTCTCTGCATAAAACGGGTTTTTTTCTTTCTGTAATATTTATAAAAAGTAATATCTATTGTGATTCATTATTTTTCAAAAATTACATCAGTTTTCTTTCTTTTTACACCAGTTAAGGTGTAACTTTCAGCAGTGAAAACTACATCAGTTAAAATGAAGTTTTCAAAGTTTAACGAATCGCAATCGCATCGTTACACTTCTCAGGTGCATACCATTTTTTACATCTTGCTTTGTTTTATTTATTTTGCCTCTGTGACATAAATGAATCTAGTAATAACAAATTCATATAACGTCCAAACATACAAATTAAATTGGGTAGCGTGTCAATGCAAAAAGTTGGGAGCTTCTAGTAATAAGTCATTATAGTGAAGTTTGACGGTAAATTGATCTATGCGTTCCTTTATAAAACATAAGTTTCAGTAAAACCTTTCAGTATTTTAATTTACAAATAGTCTACGAAACGTCATAATTTTTGAAATTTTCAAATGCTCAATTAATGACAATGTAGCATAATAAGCTATACATTTAAGTAATACTGTAAGTTTCAAAAGTAACAAATGAGCTTTTAACAATTTCATAACAATGCAAAAAAGTTAGGAAGTTGGCCGCCATTCTAAGGTTATCAAAGATGATGAATAAAATCTTTAGGATATTTAAACTGTCCTATTGTTTTTTAGTTTTAAATTGTCAAATATCCACTTTGCTTTATTCTTTCTAATTAAAGTGAAAATAAGTCTTTTCTTACAAAAAGGAAAAATGCATTTATATCATGAAACAAAGAGTAGGTACGATTTTTATTCAATTTCAAGATTTTTTTTAAAAGTATTCAATTTAAGCCACACATATCAAAGTCCTAACTTCCTCTCCTCCTCAAATTTCTCGAATAGTTCAAAGTGAACAAAAGTTTCAAATAACCTTGTTAGCAATTAATTACCAGTGCCGACGAACGTCACTCGATTGTTTTGTTAATTAAAATCTTGCTTAATAAATTAGTTACCTACTAATATCGGCTCATTTCTCATGAGGCTAATTAGAGCCTACATTCCGAATGTTATTTGTAATTTAATTATGTTTACATCAGAGATTTTTGTAATTATCTTTAAGAAAACAAAATGGAACGGATATTTAGTTAAAGGGTAATTATCATTACTTTAAATGTTTTGTTAATCCTAAAAGTTTGAAAATTGACAAATGATAATTAACTCACTAACTTACATTGGAATGGATGCATTCACTTTGAAAAGGCACACTTTTGAATAAAGTTAGAATTATACTTCACAGAAAATTAGCTATAGTTAAATTTGTCGATGAGTAATTACTGATTTGCGAATAATTGCTATGCTGTTAGGATGATGAAGGGATTCGACCTCAGTGAAACAAGATCTGTAAAATATATTTTATGTTTAAAAATATAGTTTATGTTTCATGTCAAATCCTATTTTTTCCGATTCTTTTTGGATTTATAAGTGTCAGTGTATTGTATACGCCACTTTCGGAAATACTGCCCTGATACAAAATTTCTCGCATATGACGTTTTCCTGCTTATAATGTCGGAAAACGTTATATCAAAAAATAGAACACAGAACGCACAAAAAAAAAAAAAAAAAACAGGTGAAAACACTATTCAAGGCGTACCGTAAAATGAGGTGAGATATGCCATCTTTAATTCAGAAAGCAAGTGCACTCTAGTGGTTCGCTATTAAATTAGTTTTTCCCCTTTAGTTATAGGTAGTGCTGTATTAGTACGAAGCAGCAAGCATTGTTACATTGTTGTGGCTGAATTCCATGATGGCACACACTCTCAGAAATAGAGCTTTCACTTTTGACAATTCTTCTATCGTCAAGAAAATTTCGTAGCTTACAACGAATACTTCCTCGCGCGATCACGTGACTTAAAAAAGTTACCACACAAATTTCGCCAATTTGACGAAAAGTTTACTCGGAGGATTTTTCACGAAGACATTTCATCAAATTCGACGAAAATTTCGTGAGATTTAAGCATGCGTTTCTGAGAGTGCATTGTAAGTGAACCCTGTTCAGTCACAACTTCATTGTTGTGTGTTGAGCACTTTTCATTTCTGTACTGATAAAGAGACTCGATTGTAGTCTTGAAATAGCTCTTTGATTTATTTTAGCACAAAGCACTTTTGATCAATTTTCTTATAAATGTACTTCGTTATTAGAGAGATAAGAGACAAAAACCACCTAGTGGTAATGGTTCAATTTTGTCTAAATGAAATAAAAATGGAATTAAAAAGGAACAAAATTGAATTTCAGAAAAGTGGCCCCAAGGTGCACATCCTCAGCGTCGAAAGAGTATGTGTCTCGAATTGGGTAGCTGTATGCTTAACAGTCCGTTCTGTGTACCTTCAATAGACACACACACAGATACCTGAGCATTGTACTTGATTAGTAGTAGAAATCTTAAACCCATTAAGTGCCAATGTTCCCATTTTGGGAACATTACCTTATGATTTTTTTTAAAAACACTTATTCCAAATATCATTATACTGTTAATATTTCTTCAAACCTCTAAGTTTGAGTCAGCTTCTGTAATTTGTTTAAAAAGCTCACTTGATAATTAATATTTTTATAAAAAATGTTAAAAACTCAAAATTTGGCTTTTTGAACAAACACATTCAATACACACGCAGTTTTTTCCTAATAATATAATAATGAAAATTAATTTCGCACTTTAATTTAGATTATAACTGTCTATTTTATAAAATATCACTGATCCAAAGTGAAAATTTAAGAAAAAAGGTTCGCAATTGACGAAAGAACAGCATTGTCCCATTTTGGGCACATTGGCGCCTTCGTTACTTTTCGAAGCGAATCAAGTTGCAGCATATGTCCTACCGGGCTACACCTGCAAAATTAGTTATGTGTAGCATCACTTAGAATACGTGAAAATAGGCTACAAAATTGCCTTTTAGTTCCACTCAAGTTCCCCCCCCCCCTCAAGCATGCAATAACAAATTTATGTAATTACTTTGATTGCAAAATATAATATATTTAATTAATTACTCAAAGAATATATGTATCATAATAATGGTTTATGTACAAACTCAAATAATTTAGCATCATGAAAACTATTCAGGTAGCTGAACATCAATCACTGAATAATAAGCACTTAGTTTTACTCAAGCTACAAAATAAAATAAAACATGGCATAAAGCATCTGTTCCCAAACGCGAAGCCTCTCCGGGTGGTACGCGGGCAGGCAAAACAAATCTATCTATAATACATTATATTCTATATATTAAAGTTACATTAGCAGTGGTAAGCAAAATGGTTTGAAAAAAAAATGGTGGTACGAGAAAAAAAAAAGATTGGGAACCGCTGGCATAAAGGATTTCAATTAATATTTAGATACATAGCATTACTTGTAACGCTCTGAGATTTTAAATAATTAAAAATATAAATAGTACTTGGAGGAATGCTCTTTTTGATTTCATTTTTTTAACCAAATTTGCCTTGACAAATTGTAATTGCATTATGAAATGCAATTTAATTATATTAATATGTATAATATACAATTATTTATAATACACAAATTATGATTTAGCCAATTTTGTAGATTGATTTTAAATAAAATGGCGCTAATGATTAAAAAAATATATGAATGAGGTTTTTGACAGAATCTGAGTTTTCGATGGGTTTTTGACGTCAAAAATCCAACCCTGTTTGACGGGGTTAATAATTTTCTGTAAAATGCAGGAGGATAAGAAAGGTGCAAAGTTTGTCTAAAAAACACTCCCCTTCTCGGTATAAAATGTAACGTAACGCTTCGTAAGAACTATACAGCTCTCTTTCATTCAAAATAATACTTTATGAAAAAAGGATGTAACAATTAAAAAACAAAATGGTGCACAAAACGTATACACTACGAACTGATAAGTTAGATTTTATTAATTCAAATCGTAAAAGCAGCTACTGTTACGCAATAAACTTCAGCAATTCAAATGTCTAATACAAAATGAATATGGAATCTTATATCCCCATTAGGCGCCAATGTTCCCATTTTGGGAACATGCTATCACTTTTAGTTATTTTTTTTCCACAAATTAAAATGAAATAGGTATAGATAACCTCTGTACATTACAAAAAAAAAAAAAATAATTAAAAAAAAAAACGGTTGGAACACATAGCAGCGTTTAATAGGTTAAATGTACTTCAAGTTAAGTTACATAGCGTTTGCTTTAGATTAAAAAAAAAAAAAGCTTTTTTGCATATCTGACTATTAGAAAAAGATAGCGATACTGTTTTCTTCTTGTGTTTATGACTTATCAAAAACTTCAACTATCTACAAAATTTCAAAATACAGGGTGTTTATACTTAAACTTCCTCTATTTAAACCATCCTACAGCTGAAACTGTTTAACGGATTGACAATAAATCTGGTATATGGACTATACACAAAATGAGCAAGGAATCGTAAAATAAAAAAAATTATAAAACATATAAAAAAGTTCTAAAAATAGCCACTAGGGGCACTTTTGTGATACTCTAAATTAGGGTTAGTTTAATTACCAACCACCTTGTACTAAGATTTAAACTTACTATTTCCTTTTGGAAGCAGTTTGTAATTTAATATCCAAGTCCTTAAAAGACACTTTAAAGTGTTAAGCCGCTCGTAGATAAAACTGCTATAATACACTTCCAGACAATAGATTTAATTTTGTTGAAGCAAACCAAGAATTATATGCTGGAATTATTTAAACTGGTAGTTAAGCAAAATAAAAACAGATGGAATATCAAACTGAGGAAAATATTCAGTATTAATTCATATTTCCTAAAGCTCGGAATGTCGGCAACCTCTGGGAGGCGGAGGTTAAGTCTTTAATTACTATACTTAAAGCACACCAATTCATTCTAATCTCAGTTACGAGGAAATTTTAACTGTTATAGCTCCAAACAGGTGTGTTTGTTATATTCTCGTCTTTAAAAGCCTCTTACATCAGATCCTGAAAATTTAAAAGTTTTAAGTCCTGCACATTTCATTATAGGCAGATCATTTACTTTAGTTCCAGACCGTCTTCTTACGGATATAACTGATAATCGACTTAGTTTATGGCAAAGGACAACGCAATCTATGCAACTAATTTGAAAGTAATGGAGCCTCAATTATCTTAACACCTTGCAACAGAGGAACAAATGGATGTTTAAGAAGGAAAATGGCAAAATCTGGGATATGTTCATAATAAAACAACCAAATTCAATAAATGGATCGTAGAACGCTTAATTAAAACATATGCTGGTATAGATAATATTATTAGGGTTATAAACGTGAAAACTAAATCAGGAGTGCTGAAAAGCGCCATTTTAAAATTGTTCATACTTCTTTTGGAAAAGCAATAGTGTTAAGTGTATTTGTACTGTCATCAATTTGCAATTTAATTTGAATATTGCCAAATTTGTTTATATGCTACATTTTAAAGGACTGTAATAAGAATCGGGAGTCCATTTTGGTTGCGAAACATTACCGGTCGTACGTTGTTGTTAAAATATGAATAAAGATTTATCAATTGAAATCTGCATGTGTGTATAAAAAAAGTGGCTTAAGCAGTGGTTACTAAATAAAAACACATACACGCGTAAATCAAAAATTGGAGACATCGGATTCCCGAACTGTTTGCGAATGAGCGAACCCATAATTTGAGCTGCCGAAGCTTGTTTGTATTTTAATTTTTGCAGCAAATAAAATGATTTTCGTCAATATACAGTAAATTTAGACTAAAAATGACTTTAGATCCAATCAAAAACTGAAATCTCAATTTTAAGGCAGTTTGACTGTTGGGAAAGAAGATTTATTGATAAATAAACGGCCGCTTCCCGTGGTTTAGATGGTCGAATGGCTAGCGAGCAAGGTTGGTGTTCCTATAGACCCGGGATCGATTTCTGTAAGCTTCATTTGCGGGTTCCACGCATGGAAATTGTTAAAATTTTGTTTTGAAACCATTTTTAAATGGTTATAAAACCGTAAACTTTTGTATTTACGGCTTTTTAACCAAGTTGGTTGGAAATGGTTAGATCCTGTGAAGATAGACATAGTTTTCAGTGCATACAAGTAGCTTATCATAGACAGAATGCATATGCGAAAGCATTTGGGCAAGAAATATGCAAAAGACCCACCCATTTATGACGCTTCTGACGAGCAAAAGTGATGAAAATTTAGTAGTTGAAATTTTAGAAACATAATGTTGAAAATTCAGATATTTGTGTCGTGATCGTTTTTTTCCGCAATCCTTCAAATATATTTAAAAAATTACCAACCGCTGCTCCCTTGTTATAATTTTTTCTTAGAGCAAGTAGTACATTGTTCAAAGTATGTGTGAAAATACGTCGATTTTTGCAAACAAGATCCATGGTTGAGTGATTAGGAGATGATAGTGGATTTTGCACTCTTAGAAACGCATGCTCAAATCTCACGAAATTTTCGTCGTATTTGACGAAATGGTTTCGTGAAAATGCTCCGAGTAAACCTTTCGTCAAATTGGCGAAATTTGTGCAGTAACTTTTTTAACCCTACAATGCATGATTTTTTTATTCCTTCTGAAAAAAATATATTTGATTTCTATAACAGAGTAAGTTAATCTAAAAATACTTAAAAAAATCAAAAACAAAATTTACTATGTTTTTTTGAGGAAAAACGAAACTGTGCCAATTGGCTACACCATGCAACAACATGCTTTAAGGTATGCGTACACACTTCAATTTTTTTTATTTAATTTTGATTTAAAAAATCCTATTTTTCTACAGTTGATCAGTGATGTCTCTTTGATGAAATTTTAGAGGGAAAAATCATATTAACCTAAATATTATTTACCTAATTAATATTTAATGACCTAATTAGCATAATTTTTGAAACATGATATCTTAAAATGTAATTTGCTTATTTCCAGTTGGAAATCACAGGTAATATCATTATTCATGTTTAACGTGCCGCACAATCATGCGACGGGTGCAGACAATTTTCTGCATCTTGAAAATCCACCGACTTGAGCCAGTTTCGAACCTGCGATCTTGGGCGTAAAGAACCTGCGCGTTACCACTACGCCACCCAGTCGACAGCAAGTCTTATTAAACCATTCAAATTGCAAATTTAACGATATTTTATACTCTACTATGAATTCAGACGGAAATTGGAACAAACGTGGTTTTGTAGTTTTATACCTGCTTCCTGCATGGTGCTGCCAAATGGCTACAAAGGAATTTTGTTAACTGGGTAATTAATTATTTAATCAAATGAAACTAAATTCACCAAAAATATAAACAAACAATCACTCTTTAATTACCATTTTTTTTAATTGAAAAAAAATATTTTTTTTGCTGAATGTTGTTGCTTTACTTTTACTTTTTTGGCTCTGAACTTAAATTTCCAAACTAACAACATATTTGGCAAAATTTAACTTATGTCGGCATCTAGTGGCAATTTTATGAGTTAATGACACAAATCTAGGATTATACTATACTTCTTGCAAAAAAAAAAAAATGTTTCAAAGCTGTTATTAAAGCTGGTATGGGAGTAAAAACGTGTGTTGCCAAATGGCTACACTATGCACTGTAGGGTTAAGATAGCACGATGAAAGAATCGTTGTTTATAACGAAATTTTCTTGACGATTGAAGAATCGTCAAAAGTGAGAGTTCTGCTTCTGAGAGTGTGGAGATGACATTGCGGTAAATGATATCAATACTGCAAAAAGTAAGTGAAAAAAAATAATGGAGTGAAGAAGGAAAATGCAACACACAATTTCATTTTTGGAAGTAATTTTTTATTGATTTTTATGCAATTCTCTTCCGTCCAATATTTTTTAAACTTATTTACAGCAATAGCAAATCCCATTTAAAAATCAGTAATTTATGCACGACAGAAATAAATTATTTGACAAAATATTTTTTTCTAAAAGTATTTCCAAAAAGCAAGTTTACCGAGTTGAATATACGTAAATTTGGTTGAACGCCATCTCTTTGAACACACCAAACACATATTTAGTTTAAAATAAATGAGTTATCTAAACGTCAGATCATTTAAAAGTAAACATTATTACGGCAAAGTAAAAGCTATTTACTTACTGTCATAAGCCTAAAATTTCACGTCCGCTCTCTATGAAGATGATAGAGTTAATCATTACTCCAGTTCTAATGCATCTGTAAAAATATGACACATTGAAGGTGATGAATTTAATTTGATTCGTGAGATCTTCCATTCTATTTAAAGAAATGCTTTTTCTTGGAATAGCTTCTAACCTTGTATTGGTATGGAAAAATCAATTTATGTCAAGAAAACACGACATTTACTGAATGTCTTCTTTTGAATCTGATTTCTTGATAATTGTAAATAAAGTTAATATGTTAAAGAGTGTATTATACATTTGTCACATAAATACACGTACACTGAAGCTCTTTGAATTTTACTCTGTTTTAAAACGATGGTATTACGTACTAAAAAAAATACACATTTTATCAGAAATTTTTTACTGAAAGCAGATGTATTTTTCGAATGTCTAAATTTGTTGACTTTTAATGTGCGATAAATTTGATCATAAATTATCGACATATGTTAATAGGAGATTGGAACAAACGACATGAAAGGAAAAATCAGACACATTTGAAGGAAAAAATAGCATTTAATATATTTTTTAAAACTTTCTTGAAGGTATACATTTTTATACGTAATACATAATACATAAATACATGCTTTATAATACTTTTGATCCCGCAAGAAGGAATGACAAATAATTATAACAAAGTGCTCAAAAAAAAAAAAAGGTTCAATATATTTTGCGTTCGTATTAGTGCATGGGGTTAGCGGCAAAAAGACCAAAAATATTTCACTTCCGGCTACAAGTCCGAAATTTTGTACATTGCTTACATGTACATCAGAGAACAGAAAACCGCCGGGACACCCTTTGATCGGACGCGTAGGAACCCAGTCTAGTTATATTAGCTGGATATCCACGAGATATTTCTTACTGGGATTACTATCGTGGATTATATAGTTTGTAACTATTTTAGGTGTTTTATGAACATGATTTTTTTTTTTTTTTTGTGTGTTAGTTGTTCAAAAATTTTAAATGAGAATGTATAAAACATGCATTAAATACAAATTGTAATGTTCAGTTTTCATAGCTTTTATTTCATTTATTTGTTTATTTAAAGTTTTTGACTTTGATTTTATAATGTTTTCTTGAATAACCAATCAAGTTGCACTGAGTTTCAGACATTTACAGTAACCTCGAACAATTATTGGTTTCCGTGGTTAATTCTTCACAGATCAGATTTTTTGTTTACAAGGTTTATGTAAACAACGAACTAATTGGACTACAAATTCACGTTTTTTTTTCTTCGTTTTAATGCTTTCTATTCTAGGAATTAGATACATTTAACATTAGCTATTGTTGGTTTATTTCCAGTTAAATTTCGAATGAACTATTAAATTTAATACTAAACCTACCAGAGTGATCAAAATAAAAAGGAGAAAATCCAAAAAAAAAGTATAAAATTTTTTTTAAAAAATGCTTTTAACAAAAAAATATATTTTTGTCGTCTTTTATTTTCATGTATCTTACTATTCTAACTCGTCCGAAACGCGGACCCCCCACCCCCTGCCCTTCGGGGACGTGATGTAAGCCTTCGGGCGCATTGATCTATCTCCTAACGACGTACGCTCACAAAGGAGATCTGGGTAAAAGCCCCCCCCCCCCCCCGGGCCTAACGGCCCATCAACAAATATAAGTGATGATGATGATGAGTGATCAAATGACCACTTTTGCGGCTTTAATCAAAATTGTTAAATTTCAGATTTCCATTTTTCTTGCAGTTACCGCACGCCCTTTTTTTTGTCATACCTACTTAAGTCAATATATATCTGGATCTATTCTAGTTGCATTCGTAGGATATTTTACGTTTGACAGAAATGACAAGTACTATGCCGATACAACACTCAGAAATGGAGCTCTCACTTTTGACGATTCTGCAGTCGTCCATAAAATTTCGGCATTTACAACGATTCTTTCCTCGCGCGACCGCGTGACTTGAATTAGTTACTACACAAATTTCGCCAATTTGACGAAAGGTTTACTCGGAGCATTTTTCACGAAGCCATTTCGTCATATACGACGAAAGTTTCGTGAGATTTGAGCATGTGCTTCTGGGAGTGAATGCATCCGGAACTTGGAGACAGTTCCATTATTTCATACACATGAAAAAAAAGACTAATGGAGTTTCACTAATCAATAACAAACAATGAATCACGTAAATTACACAAAACCTTTTTTAACGATGTATTTTTCTTCCTAATGGGGCTGCTGTTGGCTTCTACCAATTGCAGACCTAGGGCGTTCCCCAGATTGGTACAATCTCTTTCAGCGGCACCACAATGAGTGTGGTACCATCGCTGCGTGATAATTTTTGACGCTCAGTTTCCCCCTAGATGGCGGCACCTGAGCTCTAATTGATGCAACCTGCACTAGGAATTTTATTTAGCGAGACTATCCACACCAATCGGATACTCAAGGGATGTTTAACATGCCGCATAATCATACGACATGGTCGTTGTCGATTTTCTGCATCATGAAAATCCACCAACTTGGGCCATTTTTGATAATGTGAACTTTAGCATACGAGGCCTGCGCCTTACCACTACGTCACCCTGCCGGCATTTTTTAACCATTATAATAGTAAATAGTTTTGGAAGGATAATAATTATTAAAAATATTAATTAATTATGTAACAGTTAATTATATAGCAATGATTTAAAATGCTTTTGATTTCGAAAAGCTCAATAAAATTAATTTACAAAAATCTAATTAGGGTACCATACTTCAAAGAGTAATTTTTTAGAAGATGAATCTAATAATGGGTAAAACTATTTTCAATTTACGTTTCTATTTTAATCTAAGTATTTATATTAAGATTGACTGAGGTAATTGTTTAAAAGCAATATCGTGTTTAAGGATGCGTTGTTATTTAAAGAAATTATTTCCTGGAACTATTTTCTCCAAAATTGGATTACGAGTTTCGACATCTGAGGCATTTTTAAACGAATTTCTAGCATATTTTCCTGTTCTCTATTACATTATGAAAAAGTTATTGCTTTTAATGCTTAATTTTTATATTCAGATCCATGTTGCTAATAAATTCTGATTACTTTCAGTGCATCCAATTTTAGCCAGTAAGGAAAGCTCATAAAACTTTCTATTGTAGAATATAATAAATTTTCTCTTTATAATTACGTTAAATAGCTTTCTAACATATTGTTAAGTTTTCAATTATTCTTATAACTTGCTTAGAGAGATTCCGAAAAAAGGAAAAATAATTTATTTTATGCATTAAGAGATTTATTAAATAAACATTTTAAGTTTATATGAGTCTTTATCGCCTGATAGTACAGTTATCAAAGTAAAGTGAAGAAAAAAAAGGCTTAAAAATTTTTATTCACCGGCACGGGGGAATCGTGGTAAGGTGCGGGACTCGCACGCCCCATTTCATAGGATCGAGCATGGCATTGTCGGTGAATTTTTAAGATGCAGAAAATGATTATGCGGCATGTAAAAAAATCCCTTGAGTTGGGCTCCTTAAGTTGGCTTGGATACTCTCGACTAAATTAAATTCCTAGTGCAATTTCACATCATCGGAGTCCAGGGGCTCAATCTTTCAGGTGAAGAAACTGGACGTTGAAATTCTCATGCGGCAATGGTACCACACTCATTGTGGTGCCGCTGAAAGAGTTGGTACCAATCTCTGGGAACGCACCACGTCTGCAATGGTTAAGAACCCATATATAAGCAGCTTCTTAGGAAAAATAATCATCACAGCTTTTTTCAATGTCACCATTGTAATATCCGAATACATAAATGATAACTTAGAATCATATGTGGTTCAGAAGATAATTTCTTCAAAGAAAAATGTTTTAAAAAGTGGAATGTACGTAGCAGAATAAATAGTTTTGACTCTGGACAATTATAGCAAATCAGTAGCGACTTTAAATAGATTGGAACAATTCCAAAAAATTTCAAGAACCTCCCTCTTTTTTTCTTCAAAGCTAATTTAGAGAGAAGTATATGCTACTGGTACGGTGATAACACCACAATTAACTTCCCATTTTATTATGTTATTATCATAAATTCCCATAATGCCTACATAGTGTATACCATGCTGCTCATTTCAGTGGGGAGGGATAATTTTATATAAACAGTGGAGTAAATATATATATTATTCCAAAAGCTTTGTCATGCACTTAAATCTAAGGTGCGGAGCCGTTTTTGTGGACGGAAATATTAAAACCTTGAAATAATGTATTGGTAGCTAAAAACGATGGAAAAAATTATAAAATAAATGTTCTTGAGTGAGATGATTGCTTAAACCCTTGAAGTAAGTGCACAACTTCCACTATCTTGCATTACCCACATCACTTTCACTTGTTACCTTTGAGCAGCCGAAAGTAAAACCCGTCCAAAAGCTGTAATCTAAAGGGAAGGATTTGGAAGAGAAAAGTGCTATCTAATTAGTTATTCATTGTAGTCTAGTAGTTAGGTTCTTTACTCAGGGAACCTGGGCTCGATCCCCAGCATGGAGCGAACACCCATAACATCTCTCCAAAGCTATGGGGTAAATGGATAGTAATCCTAAAAGGTAGGAGGTTTGTGGAAAACTACCATTCAGTTGGATCCACATATGGGTCTATTTGTTACTACAGCTGTATGTCACTCGGGCAAGCATGAGTAGATAGGTGTGGGAAGAGCCTCATCGTTGCTCCCGCCATCATGCGTATGAAAATCCTATGGGCATACTCAAAAGGTACCGTTATATGGATATCAAAGGTTTAGAAAAGATACTTAGGATATCTTGTTTTTCTAATTAATGATCTTATTAAAAGGAGAACGTCGAATAATAAATTTAATGATCGAAATGCTTAGCATTTCGCTGGGAGCGAAAAATTTAAAATGCCTTGCTAAAAATATCTCCACATCAAGATTAGATTAACGTAAGTCCCATTATCATAACTTTAAAAACTGAGCGTAAAAACTATAAAAAAATGATTTTGTTGCCTAGTAACAAAGTTGCTACATGAATTAGGCTACAAAACATGGCTGTTAATATTGAAAAAATGTGTATGCTTTATCCCTTGTTGTTTAATTTTCGTACAATTAAACAATACCTGAAAATCACCATTTTTGGACTTAAACTAGTCTAGTCCTGAGGTACAGATATCATTATGACAGTTTGGAAGATAACATCATTTCTTTAATGTGTTGGAATTATATCAATTTATGAATGCAATCATGTCCATTTTGGTGCAGTATCCTTAGTTTTTAAGCAAATGACTTCGTTTTAGGGCTCCGCAAATTTTCAACTGTGAAACTTCAATAAATTGATTTGCACATGCCGTAAAAACTACTCTATTTCTGAAAATGTTAGTTACCAATTCAAAAAAAATCACGGCTATAAAATCTCTTAAACCCACATTCTGGACTTAGTCGATGAGGAACTGAAGTTAGCTTTGTTGTATGAGGACATTATTAATGCTATTGTATCTATCTGCCCATGGACACATGCATACAGTTCACCCACTTAATGCAAGAAAACTTCGAATTCTGATGTATCTAGCTAAATTTATCAATGCAACAAAAGAGTGGGTTAGTTAAATTTCTCATAACCCAAAGTAGCATAGGATAAATAAATACATAATTTGGATAACATCCAAACATACACACATTATAAATTCATAAAACAAGAAACATGAGAAAGAGAGAGAGGAATACGAAAATAGTCCATGACCGCTTACATTTATGTTCAAATGTCTTTATTTTAACTTTCGACTGGTTTTAGAGATTCAATGTGAACGGTTACAAACAATATCCTTACCTCCAAACTAATTAAATAGTATGATGAATGAAGCAATTAAATTGCGTTTCACATTCTTGTAACATTTTACGTCATGCCCCTTCTGCATCCCACTATAAACTTTTACTCTTTTATTAAAAAAAAGAAAAAAAGAGCCTGCGCTGAACATACGATGCACCGCTTTACAACTTAAAAGGACTATTTATACAACTTAAAATTAAATTTCAGGTCTAAATTTAAGGGCTGAGCAATATTCTTCTACGAATGATCTTAAGAATGTCATTGAGAAAGCATGGCACAATTTTGTAGTGTAATTTTACAAAAATTTGGGAAATTCAATGGAAAATCGTACGTACAATGTAATTAGAAAAAATGAATATTGTGCATGTTATTAGAATTGCAAATTTTCAAATATTGGTGTATATCGTCAATGTCTTTAGAAGAATAGTTAGGCACTTCCTCGGTTTGCTTTTTGGCAGTTTCAAGTAAATTCTTCTGAGTGTGATTTTCACAAAGGATCTGGCTGTCTTATTCAATTTTTTTTGTTTTCACTGAATAAAATGCAAGCTGAAGCGAATTTTAGTTGGGATATAAAGTGGTTTTATGTCCGTTGTAGGCAAAAAGCGAATTTGTGAGATAAACTAGTTTTGCAGAGCGATATAAAATTATGGGGCTATTAAATGAATGTTTCCTTTTCTGTTTAACTAAAAATGTATAATTACTATGTTGGAATTTAACCTTGATTTTCTTTTTTAAGTGGTTGGCAGAATATTGGAAACTCTAAAACGAAAGAGCAATTTTTGTTAGAATAAAGTAATTAGTATAATTTAAATTTTAGCGTTTTTAAAACTGAAAGCGTACTTATATTTCTTAGTTAAGTAAAATTTGTTTAACACGAAAACTATTATTGCAATTAATAAAATGCTTTTAAACTTTTAACTAAAGTAAATTTTAAGAAGGATTAAACGAAAAAAAAATACAGGGCATAGACGGTTTCAATTCAGGCAGGTAAAAATAAAATCTTACCTTCATAGTTTCAAAACTTTTTGAATTTCACATATGTTAAAATTTAGAACTAAGTGAGTTATAGGTAGGTATGTTTTTGTTTTGCTCAGAAAAATTCCTGGCCCGAGATACAGGCTGCTAAAGATGGCGTCTATGGCGCAATTTCTCACTTGCGATTTTCGACAAAAACTTTCAAGTGCTCTATTTCCTGAACGGTGCAAGATATTTTGATGCGTTTTTTTTATTTGAAAGATAATTATATTCTGTTTAAGATAAATGGCTAAATTTTATAATATTTGTTCAACTTTTTTTGCTGCAGCTTACTGAATTTTTAAAAATCGTTATTATTTTTTTTTTCAAAAAATCCAATTATATATTTTTTATTTTTTACTGTTGGCTAATACCATTAAATACTACATCCCCTGAAAAGGAGAGCTTTCACTTTTGCGTTTAACGGTTTTTACAAACAGTTTAAGATTTTGCCATATATTTATCAGTTTTATCAATAACATAGTCATATATTGGGCTCATTAAGTCAAAATTATATTAACTTAATTTTCTTAATAAATATTTGAAACATATCCCGCCCCTTCCCACAAAAGAAATTTACCAGTAGACAAACAGACAGACATACATTGCCCAATCTTATTGCCCGCTACTATAAAAAAATTTATTGATTTCCTTTATTTTTTTTAAATATCATTTTCTCATTTTTTCATAGCTAGAGTTTAAATCTATAAGTTGTTAACTTTAATATATGTGTTATCCAGTAAAACAGATTCTTCATTTTCTTTCGTAAGGAAGTTAACAAAAACAAAGCACTTGCACGAAACACCACTATTTGCTTTATCTATAACTTACGACATAATTTTTTGAAATGGTATGTTTTGGAACATGTCCATATATTGCATGCTTTAATAAGTTCTTGATTGTAATATATTAGTGTTTTTTCTTTTTTATATATCCCTTTTTTCTTTTTCGAAAAGATATTTCTAATATTTATCAGGATGTACATAATTTAATGCAGATGACTTTTTCAAAAAAAAAATCATTGATTTAACTCAATTGTTCTAACAAAAATCAAATCAAAAAATGTTGAAGAATTTATTACTAATTTGAGTTAGCATCATGAGTTGTAAGATATGGGGACAATAAACATTAGGGTGGGCCGAAAAAACCTTTTTTTTTATTTCGAAGTTGTAATAGCGCTGAAACCTTGCGAATTATATAGAAAAGAAAAAAAAAAAAAAATATCAAAATCGGTTGACATCTTCCGGTCGCGCATAGGCCCTAAAGTTGGGCAAATTATGAAAAAAATCTCATTTACACTATATTTTTTTAAATTTTTGAATTAGATGTTTTCGTAATGTTATAGTTTGTAACGTCTTCAAATAGAGCTTAAAAAAAATGTGTTTTAATTTGGTTTAGATAAGTTGATATCTTCCGGACGCGCACAAGCCCCAAAATTAGCCAAAATATTGAAAATTTCACATTTATACGAGATTTTTTTACTATCTTTAATATACTTAATTTTAACGTACTAGTTACAGCATTTTTAGTTTTGAACATAAGAAAGTTGTATTTCATTATGGTGTGAATAAATTAAGAACTTCCGGTCGCGCAATGACCCCAATGCTATACGAGAGCAGTACCCAAAAAAGTGTCTCTCAAATTCCTGCTCCCTCTCCCCCAGTTACGGGATCTGCAAGTCGCTAGTTACACGACTGACATGCAGAACCAATCATTACATAAAGCATCACAGTAATGTCAAAAATATCTGCTAAATTTCAAACAAGAATTATTTATTAATTAATATTGTTAGAAATGAAGGCTTTTCAATATCACAGTACAAAGAAAATCAAATTTTATCAAAAAAGCAATTCAGTAGAACAAAGAATTTGTTTTTAAATGAAAAATTTGAGTAATTTGAATAACATTTAACAAAAATATGGCATTCAGATTTAGTTTTCAACCTTGAGCTACAAATTTTTAATTGATACCTGCCACCATGAGTTTATAGCGTTGATGAGATCAACCATTAAATCCAGTTTTCTATTTTGCTTTTAGTTTCTAATTCAAGATTTTTTAAAAAAATATTTTAACTAATATACTACATATTTACCCCTGTCTCAACTTATGCACTGGGATATTGAAATTTGTAGGGAATTGTTTTCATGTGTTCTCTTAGCTTTTAAGCGGTCATTGTTCTTGGGTCTCCATAGCTTTCTTTGTGTATGCGGGATGGGAAGAGTATGCAATCGCATTTAGGAGGGTATCCTGTTGACCCCAAAATCAATTATAAAAATTATTTATCTATTTCAACATTCAACAATTAAATGTTTAAAATGATAAAAGAACATTGCGCACAATGAAACTGTAAAAAGTAATCGAACGTAATTAATGCATTTTAATGCTCATTTGTGCTTTAATTACGTGCAATTACTTTTTACAGTTCAATTAAATGCTTATTATGAATTTAAATTTTTGTATGGTAAATATCAGTGTTAAACTGCAAGTAAAAAGTATTTAAAAAATTAAGATTATTGGAAATACAGGGCATTTAATGTTACAAAAGCAGTCAAAGAAATCTCAAATTTTGTGAAAACAATGAGAGCAACAAGAATTTGTTTTCAAAGTTAAAAATGTGAGTACATTTAAAGAACAGTAAACAAACATCTGGCAGCTTTTTTTATACCTCATTATCAGTTCTTGTGGAAAAAATGCTACGGCTATTGCATTTCAATAATAATTATTTATCAAGTACCAAAAATGCGTAAAAATGTAAAATGTTCAATATTTTGGCGAATTTTGGGGCTTATGCGCGACCGGAAAATATCAACTGGTCTAAACCAAATTAAAACACAACGTTTTTAAGCTCTGTTTAAAGACGTTACAAACTATTACATTACGAAAACATATAATTCAAAAGTTAAAAAAAAAATCGCAAAAATGAGGTTTTTTCATATTTTGTCAAATGTTATGGCCTATGCGCGACCGGAAGATGTCAACCGATTTTGATACATTTTTTCTTTTTTCCTTTTCTATATAATTCGCAAGTTTTCAGTGCTAGTACAACTTCGAAATAAAAAAAAAAGTTTTTTCGGCCCACCCTATTCTGCATGTCAGTCGAGTAACTAGCGACTTGCAGATCCCGTAACTGGGGGAGAGGGCGCAGGAATTTGAGAGACACTTTTTTGGGTACTGTTCTCGTCTAGCATTGGGGTTATTGTGCAACCGGAAGTTCTTAATTTATTCACACCATATTGAAATACAATTTTCTTATGTTCAAAACTAAAAATGCTGTAACTAGTACGTTAAAATTAAGTATATTAAAGATAGTAAAAAAATCTCGTATAAATGTGAAATTTTCAATATTTTGGCTAATTTTGGGGCTTGTGCGCGTCCGGAAGATATCAACTTAGCTAAACCAAATTAAAACACATTGTTTTTAAGCTCTATTTGAAGACGTTACAAACTATTACATTACGAAAACATCTAATTCAAAAATTTTAAAAAATATAGTGAAAATGAGATTTTTTTCATATTTTGTCAAACTTTAGGGCCTATGCGCGACCGGAAAACGTCAACCGATTTTGATATATTTTTTTTACTTTTCTTTTCTATATAATTCGCAAGTTTTTTGCGCTATTACAACTTCGAAATAAAAAAAAAGGTTTTTTTCGGCCCACCCTAAAAAACATCTTCTCAATTTAAAAAAAGTAAAAATAGTTTCATTAATAATTGTATAAAGATTCTATCGAGTATCGATCAACGAAGTCACGTTATATTTTCTTTTAATTTTGTGACTTGAATATAACATGCTCAGATTAATGTTTCAGAAAAAAAAGGTTCGTTTTATGAAAAGTAAATTATAGCAAAATGGGGTGCAAAATTATTCCTAACGGCTGATATATTTTTAAACTTATTTTTTATCCCTTAACATAAGGTTAGTAAAGTGACAAGAATTAACGCATTTTCCATTTTCATACATTTATATAAATTCTCTGAAAGCATTAAAATCTATGTAATTAAAAAAAATATTTCCACCTTTTTCTTTAGCATATGGAAAATCAATAAAAGGACATTTTCCAGAATTTGTAAGAAAGAAAAACTCATTTAATAAGTGAACTAAATTGCTGTAAAATAGAATTTTTGCGGAATGATAAATTTCCCATGAGATTCGTTAGAAGTTTCTCTTTAATCTTTCTAAGCAGGGATTTTAAGGAAATATTGCATGTTTTTATCATTAAACGTAGTTTGAAGTACATTAGTAAAATGTTCATAGGCACATAATTGCACTGACACAAAATGTGTGGCTAAAGAATTAAAACATACACTGACATAAAATGTGCTTTATATATAAATATATATATACACATATATAAAGAGAGAGAGACAGAAAGAGAAAGGGGGGGGGGGGAGAGACCAAAATGAACGTTTAAAGACATTATTATGATAAAAATAAAAACGTACTGCCAATATAGGAAAACACAATGAAATATCTTTACCTGTATGGTCTACTATAACTGACTTTAATATTGACCTAAAATTTAAAATTGAACTGAATAAGACTAAATTCAAAAAAAAAAAAAAAAATCAATTTCCACGCGCAAGAGAGGTAGTAAAATGTCTGAATTCCATATAGCTTAATAATAAATATAAATTAAACAAAAAAGAAAATAAAGTAGGAGGAGAAACTCATTAAAGGCCAGACAATTCCACAACCATTTAAAACAAGGAAAGTTAAACATTAAAAAAGTTTTAATAAAAAAAATTTCGCATTTCGGAAAACAATATATATATATATATATAAACAAGTTGCTTTAAGATCTTATTAAATGTAACTACTTGTTATTTAAACTGTAAGAATGTTGGTAAATTTTATGAAACGTTTTAACGCTTTTGACGATTAGTTACAAAAATAATAAGTTATATGTTAATTTGCAAGTTATACAGGAAGAGAGTGAGATAACAATAAATTCTGACGTGAGATGTATTACTAAAGAGTTGTTTCAAGTGTTGTAACGTAAGAAAAGGTCATTCGGTATATTAAAATGCAGAGAAAAAGAGGTGCAATTAAGAAAATAAAGCGCGAAAAGGTTAGAAAAGTCTTAAATGTGTAAAATAAATCAACGGAATTAGCATTTTATGAAGCGTTAAGGGAACGGGAAATTCTTAAAAGAGATTTAAAATTATTTCCAAAGAAACCACTAAAACGTTACTTTTCCATGTTACTATAAGTTCCTAAAAACCTTACCAACTACTTTCCATAGCTTTATTTTTATTAAAGCAATTCTTTGCAATTATTCCATATTGATGTCAATGAATGACACTTCAAAATTTTCAATCGAGAAATGAAAAAGTTGTTGATGTATTACAGAGTTTGAATATGGCTTTATTATATTAACACATAAACTGGTAAAATTAATTAAGTTCTTAAAAAAAAATTTCTTGTTTGTCAGTTTGTACATTTATATATGGAATATCACATACAACTTACCATTTAAATACGGAGGCAGGGAACAGTTCTTACCGAAATAGTCTGCTTTTTTTATTTTTAAAATTTAGATCTCGAAGTGTTATTTCAACGTGTTAGGACAATTTTTTAGTCTTTACAAGCAATTTCCGTTTGGGAAAAAACGTTTCAACTCATATTACAAATCATCATCATCATCACTTATATTTGTTGATGGGTCGTTAGGCCCCGGGAGGGGCCTTTTACCCAGATCTCCTTTGTGAGCGTACGTCGTTAGGAGATAGATCAATGCGCCCGAAAGCTTACATCACGTCCCCGAAGGGCAGAGGGGGTGGGGGTACGTGTTTCGGACGAGTTATAATAGCAAGCTACATAAAAATACAAGACGACAAAATATATATATATATATATATATATTTCTTTTAAGCATTTTTTTTTTTTTTTTTTAATTTATACTTTTTTCTTTTTGGATTTTCTCTTTTTTAATTTTTTTCTTCACATATATAAGATAAGTAAATGAATAGCAAAAAAAACGACTATCTCAAGGAGAGCATGTTTAACTGAGGATTTGGAAGAGGATTATGCTTAGTACTGAAAGAATCATAGTTGAGCAGACAGGTTCTGGCCGGGTAGGGGTACTTCTGGTTCCTTATTATGTATTGGGATTGGGTACGAATTGCTTCGTTTGGATGATTTTGGAAGCTGTTGAACAGTTTTAGGGCATTTTTTATAATGTGCCTTGAGATTGAGTCAACAGATAATTCGCTGTGGAGGGCTTTGTTTTTTTCGTACCAATCAGCGTTGCCAATTTGTCTGAGGGTTTTATTTTGTAGAATTTGGATTTCGTTAATGGTAGTGTGAGCAGCGTGCCCCCATACCGTAAATCCATAGAGAATGGTTGGTCTTAAGATTTGATTATATATCAACATCTTATTCTTTAATGAAAGTTTACTGTAGCGCCCTAGTAAGGGGCGGAGGAGGTGTAATTTATGTTTAGCGTTTACTAGTTTTTTTCGACGTGCTTTTTCAAATAAAGGCCGGAGTCGAGAGTGATGCCTAGATAGCTAGCTTGGAGTTTGTAATTTACGGTATTATTCATAAGTTCAAGAGTTTCGGGGCCTTTTTTTTTATTGTTCTTTTTAAAGTGGACTGCAATGGTCTTAGTGGGGTTTAGAGCGAGCCGCCAGTTGTTACACCAATGTTCTATTTTTATTAGGTGCTCTTGGGCGTATTTCTTAACACAATTACGTCTTTTGTGTTTTACAATGATCGCGGCGTCGTCGGCAAAGAGGGCGGTCATGGTTTTTTCATGAGTCGGGAAATCGGCCATGAAAATGTTGAACAGTTGGGGAGATAATACTGCACCTTGTGGGACGCCACTTTCAATGAGTTTCGTGATGGAGGTTTCATTTTCAATTTGTACTTTAAAGGTGCGGTTTCTAAGATAATTATTGATTAAATCAAGAAGGTATTTTGGGAAGTTATGGATTATCATTTTGTATATGAGCCCATCATACCAGACTTTGTCAAAGGCTTTTTGGATATCGAGAAAAATGCCTAGGGTTTGCTTGCCATAGTTAAAACCTTCAGTTAAAGCGTTCAGGACTCTGATTAGTTGGTGTATTGTGCTGTGCTTTTCTCTAAAACCAAATTGTTCTGGGGGGATGATGTTCATGTCATCTATATGCTTTTGCAATCTTTTCTTTATAATTTTCTCATATATTTTGGAAACATGTGAGGTAAGACTTATAGGTCTATAGTTATGGGGGTCCCTGGAGTCGGTGGAGGGTTTTGGTATTGGGGTGATTTTTGAGTTTTTCCAGATAGTGGGGAAGTAAGAAAGCTTGAGTGAGCAATTAATAATTTTTGTTAGGCAAGTCAGTGCTTTAAGGGGCATATTTTTGAGCATTTTGTTTGAGATATTATCTAGTCCGGCGGCCTTTTTATTTTTAGTTCTTTTAATAATTTCAGCAATTTCGCCTGGGTTAGTTGGCATAAACTGGATCTGGTTTTGGGGGGAGGAGTTAAAATCCTGAATTTTCCTACGAACTAACGACGTGACATGATTGTTTGGGGAGGGGGTATTTGGTTGAAAATTTTCTTCAAAAGCTTCAGCTAAGGCTTCGGCTTTGTCCCTATCATCAAAACTTATCCTTCCCGTAGTGTGAAGTGGGGGAATACTTTTGAAAGGTTTTTCGAAGGCTTTGGCAAGTTTGTAAAGGGAGCCGTTTTCGGGCGATAAGCTGGTTATGAAATCAGTCCACCTTTGCTCTTTATACTGCCTAGTTATGTTTTTTATCATTTTCTGTAACCTATTTATCTCCGTTTTCAGACTGGGATTTCTAGTGTTTTGCCACTGTTTTTTTAATCTGTTTTTCTGGACAATAAGTAGTCTAGCGTAAGGGGGAAGTCTAATGGGGGTGTGGTTAATAACCTGCGATTTCGTGGAGGCTTCGTAGGAGCCAATCAGTGACTCAGAGAAATTTTTTACGCTGTTGTTGATATCGACAATGGTTTGTAGGGTGGGGTTACCCCTTACTTTTTCGTGTAACAGGTTCGTGTAATTTTCCCAGTTTGTAGTCTTCAAAATTCTTTCTTTCTTAGGGATTTGGTAGTTTAAGTTTAATGTGATCATAACCGGGTTATGATCAGAGGATAGATCCGTATATGTACTTATGGCGTACGGCCAGTTAGGGGTTTTAGCTAAAGCTATATCAAGCGTGGATGCTTCACCAATGCCAAAGTGGGTGGGGGTATTTAGGGCGTAGATTTGGAAATTATGATCGATGCTTAACTTACGTATTTGATTACCCCTCCTATTTCTTCTGCCAAAACTCCAGTCTGGGTGCTTTGCGTTGAAATCGCCGAAAAGAATGGTATTCTGGTTAATTTGGCTGATTTGCAATATATCAGAGATATCAAGATTCGGTGAGCTGGGGGGAATATAAATAGAGCTGATCGTAAGGTGCTCGTTGCTTGAAATTTTGATTGCAATGGTGGTGTTCTCAAAGGTAGCGGTTTGGTGCTTTATTTCGTTAGTGATAATATTTCGCCTAACGTAGATGGCAGTGCCGCCGCCGCGGCCAATACCCCTATCGTTGCGGAAGCTGCAGAAATTTGGGATGCTTCTAAGATTAAGACAGGGCTTTAGTTTAGTCTCCTAAAGAAGAATGACATCAGGGGAGAGGGAGGAGATACAGTTTTCGAGCTCGTCCATTTTTTCGGGCGAGAGGCCATTTGCGTTCCAAGACATAATACGTATGCAACTAAGATTTGCCATGATTAGTGCTCTCGAAGTGCGTGTTTAAGTTACGTACGAGGATTTGAAGATCTTGCATGAGAGATGCAATTGTCAGCGGTAGAGTCGCTATAGCTTCTATGTTATTCTTGGGGGGTTTCGTTTGGTTACTTGTGAGAGCACTAGCGTACGATGGGGTTTTTACAGTACTTTGGATTATTTTTTCCTCTTTTGTTTTTGATGATGGTCTTTTTACACACTCCGTGCTATTTGCAAGGTGCTCATCTCTACAGTTGGCGCAGGTAGGTTTTTCGGACTTTGGCCTATTACATTCGCGCGTCCAGTGATTTTCCGCACAGATAAGACAAACAGGATTTAGTGTGCAGAGATGGGAGCTGTGTCCGAATCTCTGACATCTGTAACATTGTGAGATTCTTTGAGTCTTTTTTAGATGTTCAACCTTAATTTTATAATACAAGATGGAGCTGATATTATACACTTCTTTGTTTAAGTCATTATTTTTTGGGAGGGAAATTACGAATAGGGGAATTCGATCCTTTTGTTTTCCTCTGGTCATTTGCGTAACTTTATTGCAAGTTAGCCCCTTTCCCATAAGTTCTTTTTCAATATCGTCAACACTAAAATCAATAGGGAGCCCTCTAAACACAACTTGTAGATCTTTATCTTGGTGAAGCTGGCGTGTATGTGATTTATAACTATGCTCATCAGCGTAATTTTTCATTTTTCGATAGTAAATGGGATTTCTAGTTTCGATAACCAGTTCATTATTTCGTTTGAATGTTCCTAGTATGGTGGTTCCGACTAGCTCGCTGAGCTCCTTTAAGAGGGGTGTGGGGTCGGAAATATCCACAAAAGTTATAGGGGGTGCTTTATTTTTTTCTTCTGACTGATAGTTTAAATTTAGGTCTGGGTTATTTTTTTCTTCTCTAAACGTTTTTTTGTTGTTACTTTTCTCAGGCGAGCTTTCGATATCTCTAACGGGCCTTTTCCTACTGCTAGCATTATCACCTTCTTTACTTTGGGGTTCGTTTACTTCCATTTCAATATTATCCTCTTCTAAGTTTTCATATCTGTTTTGGGTAGCTAGGGGGCTATTTTCGGTGGGTCTGTTATCTTTGTTCCAATTTGCAAACTTGATGGGGGGGATGAACCTATTATAGTTTCTTTGGGATTCGTTTTCTAATTTTTCAGACAGCGTTTTTACGGTTTCTTTTAACTCCCTATTTTCAGCTATTTTTTCCTCTACCAATTCCTCACTTTCTGCCATACGTTCCTCAGTTTTCTTAGCATTTTCCCTAGTTTTAAGCATATTATTATTTAAGGTAGCTATACTTTTATGAAAGAGCTTACGGAACTCTGACAAAAGAAACTTTGTTTTTTCGTCAGAAGGGAAATCAATCGTATCCTTTATTGCGTCAATTTTTATAAATGTTTCAAGTAATTCACTTAATGTTTCATCGTCATTAGATTTTAGGATAATTTTTTCAACTTGCTCGAAAGGGGGAAGTCCCTCACGCTCACAAATAAGGAGAAAAGGGTTTTTTACCAGGCTGGCCTTGGTGATGCTGCCTTTCTTCTTCTTCTTCGTTGAGTCTTTTCCAGGGGTGGGAACGTCATCTTCCGACTCTGTTTCATCTTGAATTTTTTTATAGTTGTTTCCGGATTTTTAGAAGTCATCTGCCTTGATGAAGTATTATGCCTCTTTGAGGCACTTCGCCAAGGTCTTTGCAGGAATCCACCGCGTTTGTGACGCGGTCAAACCGATCCACGGTAGTACTGTTGGACACGTCCTACCTCTGCGGACGCTAACCTCCAAATCGCTTTCTCACAACCAACCTGAACTTACGTTGTGCACCAACAATATATTATACCTTCTCACTACAACGTCCTTTTCTCTTCCTACCCAACGCGCACAGTCACTATCAGTTTTCCACACATTGAATCACACTTTTACTCACAATTTGACACTCTTCGTCTTACAAAAACGACTTTGGCACTGTTCCAAAACACGTGCAGTCGAAACTCGCACAACGAAGTACTTCTTTCCAGAATCTTCTTTCTGGTGCTCACTATACGATCGCTAACTTTCCTCAAACAATCCTTCGAGCTTCAGCCTGTCTCATATTACAAATCATTCAAGTGCTTATTTATCCAATTGATTACAATCTGTAAACTTGTAGTCACAAATCTCAAGAGTTCAGCTTTGCGAAACTTAACAAATCAGTATCTGTAGTTTTACAGGAAAGTGCGGAAAAACAAGAATTTTGCTGAGAAACTTTTATCAATCAACTAAATTATTTGATTACAAACAACTTCTTCATAAATTTAGCGAAACACTCAGTTTCCCTTCTGTGCTTTTACAGAAATATTTTAGTGTACGTTTTATAATTTTCCTAGTACTCACAGTATTAACCGCCTAACGCATTTGCCCGTGTCTGACACGGGTGAAAGTTACCGACAAATTTGCCCATTCCCGTGTCTTACATGGGCGATCTCGTATTTCGCGTTATTTTATTTCTAACTAGTGGTACCCGCAAAAGCGTTGCCCGTGCAATGTTAAAATAGCGGCGCCTACGGCGCAGCTTGTTTTTCGTCCCAAGAAAGCCTCCGAAGGCGACCTCTTAAGTCACTTCTGAGCCGATAAAAAATTATTTCAGCCTGTCTTTTTCCACAATTGTATATCTACCTTGACTTAGGTATAATTTTTTTTTCAATCTATCACTAATAACCTAAATTTATTGATCTGCATTTGTAATTTGTATCATGTGGCATATTTACCTTTATTACATCATTAAAACTTTTACATAGCTTTTTCTTTTTACTCTGACTCTGATAGATAGCAGTACATTCTTTCTGAGTCTGAATTCAAAAATATTAAATTTATTTCATAAATGTTTATTTAAACCAATAAAATGAGTAAATTGTGATACAATAATTAAAAAATAAGTGTATTAGTAGCTTTATACATAAATATACATTTTGAAATCAAATCAAAGAAATTAATTTATATAAGTGTAAATATGAAATTTTAATTTCCACAAATTATAGCCTAAATGGGGAATTGATAAATTGATCAGACAAAGCCATTTAATAAAGATCATCTGAAAAATCTAGCAGTTACTGATCATCCTTAGCCTATTCAAGAAAAGCAAAAGCTGCGGTGAAGATATCCTGGACTATGTATATGTAGGGGCAATTTGATGAAATTAAAAAAAAAATAAATAAGTGACAGCTATATGGGAAGTATGTTAATAGTGAAAATTGTATAGAATGCAGTGGTGTAGCTAGCATGGGTGTCATGCCGTGGAAAAGATTACGCCTTCCCCATCCAAAAACAAATCATGTAAGCGTAAAGTATGCGTTTTAATGAAATATAATAATTTTTTGTAAAAAAAAAAAATCGCAGTTTTGGAAAAGAAGAACACCATTTTCATCATGAGCCACATAATGTTTAAAGTATTTGTTGAGGGCAACAGTTATGATTAGAGAATAACCTAAAAACATTGTGAATATATTTTTTAAAGGAAACCCTTTGCTCAGTTTAAAATGGAAAATTAAATTGGATATTTTTTTCTCCCATTTTAACTATTTGTTTTATTCTATGGAGATTTTAAAGGTTTATTTTTTCTCAGTCGTGGCTGGTTTTCATCCCTGAATGGTTGACACATGGTGCAGGCCCCCCCCCCCCCCTTAGCTACGCCAATATACAAATAGACATTTCTTTAGTAGCGGATAATGGAATATCCTGCCTATAAGATTAAATCCTTCAAGAGCTAAACATTTTCCCACAGACACTCTTCACTCCCCGTTTGATAATAGAAGAGCCCCATATGCTGAACATGTGCAACGAAAGGAAATTCCTCAAACGAAACTTCGGACGCTTGTCGGTTTGGATATTGAAAACTATAATTTTCCCTGATCTTTCAGAAAACTTTAAATATCCCCTGATATTTTCCAGAACATAAATTTCCCTAATTTCCTTGTTGTGTTTCCACCCTGTGTAATTCTTGAAAATGTGTGACTTTTATTTGTAAATTGATTTCAGTCCGTTATAGATTTTCTGTGCAGCAAAGATGAAAATTTTATGATTTTCTTAAAAATGTAGAATATTCATTTGTAAATCTATTTTTGTGTGTCACCCATGTTCTGTGCTACGGAGATTAAGATTTTGAGTAATTCTTGAAAATGTAAGACATTCATCTGTAAATTGTTCTTTGTGCATTATGCACTTTTTCTGTGCAGTGAGGATGAATATTTGATGTAATTCTTTGAAATTGCCAGATTGTTTCTTCTTTTGAATTTGCTTTTGGAGTATCATGCCAATTCCTGATATGCATCGCTTAAGATACATATCTTGACAAAAGCGAATTCGAAAGTGAATGAGAATGCTGAAATAGGAAATTTTATGGTTCAAAGCTGAAAAAGAATCTGTTACTAAATTAGATCACTAAAAATGCAAGGAAAATTCAATTCTTATCGCGGAATCCTACCTACAGTTCCTAATGTGAATGCAATGGATACGTTGCTTAGTTATGAGCAGAACATGGAATATTGCTTTTTTTACAGCATTCAATGCCACAAAAATGGTAATCGGGGTGATGTTCTGACACGAACATACATATTTTTAATAAGCTCAAGTCGTATGTTTTTAATATAGTGGTGTCTCTTGGCTAATTTAGTGGTGAAAATTTTCTCTCTGGCTCTGGTTTCGACTCTGTAAACAACACTTCCTTATATGTGGGCGAGGCATTTTCAAAGAAACTGATAGACTAACGATTTAAATTTTGTTACAAATGACGAATTCCTGAAATTGTCGGTAACGTTATCCTTTCATGCTACAAATGATGAATGGCAGATCTTAACTCTTTCAAAAAGTATAATATCTATATTTTCGAATACATGACATTTTAACGCATTTAATTATGAATCCTGGCATTTAGGTTGAAAATAATCCGTAATATTGGATTGTTTTTTTGTCATGGAGTTGAAAGTGAATGCTGAATCTTCCAGGATTGAAATACTTTGCAAGTTTTTTCCCTAGTCCTTATGGGAAAGAAAATATTTTCCACTATTTGTAAAATGTCCACTATATGTAAGCTGTTCCGTCCAATAAGAGTACAGTACATAGCACATAATAGTGACTGCTACCGAAATCTTCTTTAGACTCGAAGTGTTGGAGCTTTGTTGGTTTATAAAATGGCAAAAAGGACGAACTTCTCCAGTTCCATACTGGAAACGAACGAACTTTCTCACGCCTTGACAAACTCGAATATTCCTTTTTTGAAAATGCTTGAAAATAAAAACAATCCTTGATTGTGATTTATTTTGTGAGAGAGTAATTATTAACTTTTAACAACGTGCTTAAAGCTGTAAAAAAAACACAAAAGGAAAAATATCGCTAATTTTAGAACATTTTTTTTCTTATTTCACTTTCGAGGGAAAACATAAAATATGGAGAATTCGATAAGTAACAAACTTAGAATCTGGGATATTTTAACATCAATTAGGATACAGAAAAACTGGGACCTCATGAAGAAAACGTAAAATGCGGGAAAAACTTAGATTGGTGGGACGTTAAATCGGGGTTTCGCTGTAGATGTGAAAAATTTTCGCTTATAATATGATAGAATAACGATAATGATGAATTCTTGAAATTGTTGTAAATGTTATCCTTTTATAATACAAATGATGAATGGCGGTTTCTTGAAAATCATGTGAACACTGCACATTTATTCAAAAGTGTGAGTATATTTAGAAATAATAATGGATATTTAAGTTATCACAAAATATTAAGCAAACATTAAAAATTTACATAAGTAAAATGCATAAATGCCTCAACTATTTTTAAAATTCTTTATTTAAAAACAACGTACTTATTTTATTTTGGATATGTGTATCATGGGAGATTGCAACCCCCCCTCCCGCCCCTATATATTCGTCACTGAAGCATTGCCCCCGTCAGCATGTTCAAAAGGAAAATTAAATTCTTTATCGATCGAGGTGAAAGTTGTTTGTTACTTGTTTTTGTAAGTAATGAATATTATTTTTATGAATAAGAACTATGTTATTAATAAGTTTAATAATCTGTTAAGATATTACATTTTTAACCCAGTTGAATTAAACTGGTTGGGCGAGTCCCTTAATTGAATAATAACGGTTGAAATCTATATATATTGTTGTAGCAGGCCCAACAACATTCTAAAAAAGGAAATCAAATTTTTTACCTCTCCAGTTAACCATGTGTGATTCTAAGCGGAAATTTTTTTTCGGAACTTCACACAAAATTTAGGGAAAAAGTATGCGCCATCAATTTAAAATAAAGTATAAGGTAAAGCTAGGAAATTTTGCGCGGTCGGAGAGATTGCGCACCTACGAGTTCGGGGGGAAGAAGTAGGGTGCACGCGACCAAACGCCATGCATTTGTACAACGACAATAGTGGAATGTCTACTTGAGAGTGCAAGTTGATTGATTTAAATGTCTGTGATTAAGCATCGATATTTAATTTTGTTTTCACAAAGTAAGTGCTTGAATTTTCATAATGCGTTCTTTGAATTTCTATAGAATAGCAGTAGTACAAAATATTTTAAATTTAAGCGATTTTCCGTAAGCTAATAAGCTAGACTAACAGTGGGAAGGCCAGCATTTCTTTCTAGAAGCAGCCATATTTAAGTAAATGTTCGCGCAATCTGTCCTACCGAAATAGGATAGTTTGCGCGTTTTGCACTTAGGAGAGATTGCGCGTTTCTCCCGTTAGTTTCCGTGCTAGTAGAGATTGCGCATTATATTATTACCCATAGCTTGTTGGTAATGCAGCAGAAATTGCAAATTACATGTGAAACGTATGAACCGATTAAATTCGCTGCATTAATGGATTGAAAGGGGCGTTCTGAATTTTTACTAAAACATAAAATGTAAAATACTTATGCCCTCTCAACACATTTTTTAGACTTCAATATTTTAAAACTTTAAATTTATTTTTGAAGTTATTTCTTTAAACGAAAAATTCACGGATGTCTCTTTAACAGGCACTAATTAAATATTTTGACTATAGTTCTATATCGAGAGGTAAAGTTGTCGTGACTTTATAATTTGTGTTTTCAAGGGACTGTGGTTTTTTATACCGTATAAATCGTTGAAAACAAGTTCGGGTGATTTTATTTCTTTTGAAGATTTAAGTTATGAAATATACGTTTCGGAACTAAATGTGCAAATAAAGTAATTTGTGAACAAATTTCTTTTCTTAGGCGAAAATGTTGCTAATAAATTAATAATGTGCTAGTTTTATACAAATATTCTTATTAATAAACTATTTTTTCTTTTATTTATTTAATGCCGTCAAAATTAAAAGGAAAACAAAGTGCAACGAATGTTACTGACCCGCACATATATTCGAGAGAAAAATTAAGAAAGAAGCAGCTACAAAAAAGAAGCGAACGTCTGAAGATACGATGCTTCCAGAAAAAGTGGGAGCCAAAAACTTGCAGGAAAGAAAACAAAACAAAATGTTTGAATTTTGAAACATCTTCGTCTTCAGCCACCTCAGGGATCATTCATAGATGATGTCACGCTTCGAGGGGGGAGGGGGGTTCGTGAAATTGTGACAAAGTGTGACAAGGGGAGGGGAGGGGGTAACAAGAAGTGTGACATCATGCATTATGCAACATAGCGTGACGCGTGACAAAGGGGGGAGGGGGTTAAATATATGGAAAAAAAGCGTGACGTCATTTATGAACGGCCCCTCAGAAGAAAATACTGTCAAAATACTGAATCTTTGGGACCATGACAGACAAGACAACGAGGATGAGTTCACTGAATGTCTGAAACTGTACCAGGACACAACTTCTATCAGTGACATTAATGCCTACCGTTCCATTGTAGGTACAGTCTGAAAAGTACGTCTGAAATACCCAAAAATAAGCATTTCAACAAAAAAATGTTTTAATGTATTCCTAAACTTATAATAACCCGTTAGGAATATATTAAAACAATTTTTTGTTGAAATGTTTGTTTTTGGGTGCTTCGGACGTACTTTTCACTGTCCCTAAAAAGGGACGGTAGGCATTAATGGGTTAAGTGTGGTATTTGTAGCAGATGAGTGCACTACTTACAACAATAAGTATACCTATTATGGACGACAACAACTTCGGTTAACAAACAAAAGACATTGAAACTGAAAATGAATAAGATTAATTATAATTTAAGCCTCATTTTCTTCTTTATTTTGTTTCTTTAATTAAAACACTGTTTTTTTTTCGATTATGTAATCATTGTGTTAAAATATTTATGCCTATTAAAATTGTATGTGTATATACAAACCCTACACCAACATAGTTTTAGTGTAAATATTATTGCTAACAATTTAATTGCAGTTTTTATGAATAACAATCTCTCCTACCCATGTGCGCAATCACACCTACCCTGTAAGGACAGATTGCGCAAATTAGTCTTCTTGGTTTCTTTACAGCTGTTGCATTAAATTAAAGCAAAACATCGAAATATCAATTTAAATACATAAAAAGCAAATGAAGCCTCAGTTACTCATCAATAGTTTAACAAAAAAGTCATACTTCGATTTTTTAAAATTCTTTTTCCAATTGTGCGCAGACTCTCCTAGCTTTACCTTATACTTAGGTTAATAATACACCCCCCCTCAACACAACAGGCATACGCATATATATATATATATATATATATATACTAGCCGTACCCGCAACAGCGTTGCCCGTGCAATGTGAAATAGCGGCGCCTACGGCACATCTCGTTTTTTGTCCCAAGCAAGCCACCGAATGCGACCTCTTAAGTCATTTCTGAGCCGATAAAAAATTATTTCAGCCTGTCTTTTTCCAAAAATGTATATCTACCTTGACTTAGGTATAATGTTTTTTCAATCTATCACTAATAACCTAAATTTATTTATCTATATTTGTAATTTGTATCATGTGGCATATTTATCTTTATTACATCATTAAAACTTTTACATAGCTTTTTCTTTTTACTCTGACTCTGATAGAAAGCAGTACATTCTTTCTGAGTCTGAATTCAAAAATATAAATGTTATTTCATAAATGTTTATTTAAACCAATAAAAAGAGTAAATTGTGATACAAAAATTAAAAAATAAATTTTTCTCCCGGCTGTGGCTGGTCTCCACTTTTCAAAAATGAACAGCTTGATGAGTAAAAGCGATATATTAGGGGTCGCGTGAAGTTACCTAAAATAGCTCCATGACAGTAAAGTTGAAAATGTTTTCGTAATTTGCATTTGTGAAGGGTTCAAAAAGAAATTGATTTACTGACTATGAAGAATGCAGCCATAATAAAAGAATATTATTGGAATCTATAACTTGACATTTAAATATTTAAAAGTAACTTAACGCTAACGGTACATGAAATTTTTTTCTAGTTTTTACATAAAGACAATGCTTGTTTTGCAGCATTAAAATGTGTGATGTTTTGAGACTTACATAAAAATGTACGTTTTAACCAGAAAGTTTAAGAGGCTTTTGGTAATTCAATTTAAAATGTCTTAAAATATAAGAATATCAATTTCTTTGAAAAGCGTCATTGAAATATCTGCTTAAACAAATAGACCTTCGGAATATGATTTCGCACATTTTCCATGAATTTAGAAGAAAAATGAACATAAATTGAAAATGGATTTAAAATTCGATTCCGCTTTCCAAGGAGTTCAATTTATAGCTTTACTCTGGAATAAGCAAAATGAAATATTTCCACTGGCAATGTATATTCGCCTGCTTCTAACTGAACTAAAAATGAAAATAACAATGAAAAAGAAAGTCCTATCATCACAAAACACGGTGTCACTTTTCTTGCCTTCTTTATCAGTTTTAATGCATTTATTTCCTTTCTTTTTTTTTGCGTTTTTTATTTATTTATTTATTTATACTAGTCACTAAGTTCCTGTCCATGTACTATTTTGATTAACTTGAATATAACTGAAACTTTGTGTTTCTACTTTGTTATGAATTGAATGAACCCTTTTACTTAATATTTGCTATTTATTTTCCCACAACTAAAGAACCATTTTACTTTTGATAAAATCAACAAAATTAAGCTTTGAATAAGCAATTTTCTCTTACACTGAATTGTAAATACACTGATGGAGAAAAAAATCCCAACACCAAGATGGATCTGTGCTAGCGAAACGAAATTTGGCAGGCATGTTTATACATCTGAAATATGACGTCGATTCAAATTTTGCTCTCGGCGCATCAGTGTGACGCTAGTAGCGACACACGGAAGATGCAAATCAGGTTTGCTTTATATACGCGCTGTAACGCTCCTAAGTGTTGTTTAGCGTCGAGATTTGATGTAGTGAGTTTATTTTAGTCCACAATGTTAGTCCACAATGCCTTTATGAAGACGACGAAGCCATTATCAGCAGCTCACTGAGTTTGAAAGAGGTCGTGTAATAGGACTACGAGAAGGTGGGTTTTCTTTCCGCGAGATTGCAGAAAGGCTTGGCAGGAATGCATCCACTGTGCATGAATGTTGGCAGCAGTGGTCAAGAGAAGGCACTGCCTCAAGAAGACCGGGTTCCGGGTGTCCACGTGGCACTACTGAGAGGGAAGACCGCCGTGTTCGGCGTATTGCCGTAGCGAGTCGTAGTGCGTCTGCAGCAGAAATTCGAGCAGCAGTTGGCACCACAGTGACACCACGAACTGTTACCGATCAGTTACTTCAAGGACAACTCCGAGTCAGACGTCCTGTAGCGTGCATTCTACTAACGCCAAACCACTGCCGCTTGCGACGTCAGTGGTGTCAGGCTAGAGCTCATTGGAGGGCGGAGTGGAGATCTGTTGCGTTTTCTGATGAAAGCCGGTTCTGCCTTGGTGCCAGTGATGACCGTGTGTTGGTTAGGAGAAGGCCAGGTGAGCGGCTGCAGCCATCCTGTCTGCGGCCTAGACACACTGGGCCTACACCTGGAGTTATGGTCTGGGGAACAGTTTCTTATGGCAGCAGAAGCACTCCCGTGGTTATCCCACGCACCCTGACATCAAATGTGTACGTCAGTCTGGTGATTCAACCTGTTGTTCTGCCTTTCATGAGTAGCATTCCAGGAGGTGTTTTCCAACAGGATAACGCTCGACCTTATACTGCTGTTGTAACCCAACGTGCTCTACAGGGTGTCGACATGTTGCCTTGGCCTGCCAGATCACCAGATCTGTCTCCAATTGAGAGCGTATGGGACATCATTGGACGACAACTCCAGCGTCATCCCCAACCAGCATTAACCGTCCCTGTATTGATCGACCAAGTGCAACAGGCATGGAACTCCATCCCACAAACGGACATCCAGCACCTGTATGATTCAATGCATGGACGTTTGTATGCTTGCATTCAAAATTCTGGCGGTTACACCGGTTATTAATGTACCTGTATTTCACTTCTGCAATGGCTCTTTTTGGGCTTAAATTAACCTGTGGTCTTGAAATTGTAATCAATTACGTACGTTACCTATATAAATGTATTGCTGAAATTTCATTACTCTACAATAATTATTTCTTTGTGTTGGGTTTTTTTTTCCATCAGTGTATATATGATATATATATATATATATATATATAAATAATTAAAATTTTGAAATACATAATTTTTATCACATTTTTTATTACATTTAATAGGAAAGAGTGCTTTATATAGTTATGAAATGAGAGAAAGGCCTTAGGCGAGAAATACGACGATGACGATTTCGAAGGCTTACAAACTAGCACTGAAAATTATGATTTTCTCACGAAAATTTAGCGCCAAATCACCAAAAATTTGTGAAAGCGGGTCAAACTTCCATAGTTGCCCATATTATTTTATAATTAATGTCTCTTGATTTTTTTTAAGAGTCTGAATATAATATGATATAATTAGTTTGAATATAATTTATAAAACTCCCTGTTCGACTTTTTCGCTCAATATTGGTTTAAATGTTTTTCCCCAAGATCGATTGATTTTAGATTAAGAAAAAGAAACTTACGTAACTTATCATATCAGTTTTCATCATGCGCAATTTCAATATAAAATCAGCATTTTTTTTCCTGCTGCTTACCAATAATTTGAATACTTAAGTGCATTGTCGAATAGTAAAACATACTAGTGAAACTTGAAAACAATATTTTAATACCTATCATTAGAAAATGTTAAAAAGAAAATAACTTTTAATAACTTTAAGAAGAAAGAAAAACTTTTATGAACATAAACACGGCTACATATCTTTTAGCAAGTGAATATTGTTCACTTAATATTGTTTTTTTTAAAAGTTATTATTCTTAAACTTATTTAGTGTTGTGTAGTACTAATCCCACCAAATAGTCTGACCGTTAAGACCCTTATACTAAAACTATTATCGCTAAAAATAATGTTTTTTTGAATAACATTAACTATATTCTTTACTCTATTCAGTACCGTTGATACAAAATCCACGTATGCATGATTTTTATAAATTAACTGCAATCCAAAGTATAAATTTCTCTCAACCATGAATTAGGAACCATTTTCGGCGAACGATATAAAGAAGAGAGTTTACTCATCAACCGTTGCATTGGAAACGTTTTGATAGCGATGAAACGTTTCACTGCTCCATATCGATTTTGCTTTCCAAGAGCCCGTAGGGTTCAGAATATTTTTCTCTTCAGTAAACGCAATTCCATATTCAATGACGTTTTTAGGACACATAATTTCGAACTTCATTTTGTTGCAAGAAGAAAATTTATCAGACTAAATGTTACATTCCAGCAGACATCTTATTAGGATTGGTTTAATATATAAATATTTTATCAGTGGTTTATATAGTTGAATATATATAAATAAAAAAATTGTTTATAATTGAAGTAGCGTTTAATTTATGTTTTTATATATGTCTCTGTAAGAAAATTTAATTTTAATTTATATCACGTGAACTGTCGATATGTTTTTATTAACATTAAAGAAATAAAAAGCTTCAAATAATTTTAAAATGTTACAATATATTTATGTATTTATAAAGTCACGTTTTTTAGTCAAAAAGAAGTATGGGAGGGAAAAAAGGGATTTTTTTTTCATAACATACATGGCATGCAATTCTGTAGACTTTGTATTTACTACTTTAATGTTAATAATTATAGCAATATACATAAAATAATATTTAGTAGTAGTTAGGCTTGTTCGATGTCCGAATTTCAAACCCACGATATATCGATATATTCTAAGATGCGCGTCATTTGTAGGGTCATATTAGTTTTCATATACAGATATTCATTTTGTCTGAAAATTTAAATTTGTTATTTTTAAAACAGTTGTTGGCTCAGATTTCGCAATCTACAAATAGTTGGAATTTTTTGTGAACTACTTAATAGCCACATCTAACAGTAAGCATACTGAACGACTAAATATTTAAGCCTGGGTCTTTATATGCATGGTATATTTGCAGGACAGCACACTGCAAAAAAATTCTGTAAAAGTACAGAAGGGAAACTGAGTGTCTCTTTAAATTTACGAAGAACTGGTATTAAATTAAATAATCAAATTGCCTGACAACACTTTCTCATTAAAATTCTTGTTTTAACACATTTTTTGAAACGACAGAGAAAGATTTAGCAAGTTACGTAAAACTGAACACTTGAGATCTGTGACTACCGGTTTAAAAGTTGCAAACAAATGCATAAATAAACGCTTGAGATCTGTGACTACCAGCTGAAAATTTGTCAATAATGCATTACATATTGCTGGCGTATAATTTGGCCGCTGCTGTAAAGAACAGCCTGCTAGTCCTTCCGCGGCATTATTGGCAGAGCGGCGTGGACTCAACTCACCGATTTTGTATACCAGGAATTGTAATTTAGCGTACTCACAGATGGCGCCGTTACTGAGGCGCATTATCTGTTGCAATCAATTTACAGATAGTTTTCAGTTTTTTTAGACCTTGTAGTTTGTTATTTTTAAGTCTGTAATTTTACATCAGATTTCGGATAAAGGATTTCAAGGAGATTCTTATGAATTTTTGGGCGAAATGTTTTTACAGTGCAGCAGATTTCTATCAATTCGGCTATGGTAATATACTTGTTTGAGTTCATAACATCGCCGGCCCGTTATTCCTAGTAATTTGAAAGCCACCCTCTACACATTCTTTTACGGCGACCGTGATAAAATAGAGAGTTTATAATTTCCTTCTTCCTTTTATTTTATTTTTAATCTCTGAAATCTCGCGCTATTCCTAGCTTTATTCAAACATTTTCGTTGGGTGTATTTGTAATTGCTCTTATCATATAGTCTGGTACACATCACTAGATCAACGAAATAAATCAAATGGACTGCTGCAGTAACCTTGAATTTGCATTTAGTTACTTCAGATTATAAACCAATTGCACTGCTTAAAAAGTCAAAAGTAAACTTACTGTAGAAGTTAGTGATCTGTAAAAAGATTTGTACTGTCTTTCATAACGAATTGAAAGTTTGAATTGGCAATACTTGAAAACTGGAGTTTTTAACTTCGCGACATTTACCAAAACGCTTACGATATGTAAACATTTTGGTTTCTTGGTATCGATTATGAGTGTTAAAAACGACCTCAGCTTTATCTTCTCATCAGCACTTATAAAAACAAGCCCCTCTCTATGACTGCAAAAATGGACTTTATGTATGGAAGCATTGCTGAAATCTAGATATTTGTGAAAAAAGTTTGTATCAAAGGCACATGTTTTCTATTTGGTTACTTTTCTGTATTCATTGTATGTTTGGAAATGGATGCCGTCCATCCATTGTCCATCCCGTATTCCATTGTCCTGCCCTTTCTGCTAGAAATATATGCGGACGTTACTGGAAGACGAGAGAGCTCATGAGCAAATGCTGAATTGTTTTGTCCTTACTTGTGTGTTCTTCTGTTTTGTAGTTTTCTCTTGTATTTGCTTGCCATTAGAAATTTTTAAAAAATGTACGAGTGATTATCAGAAAAAAAGGTTACAAGCCGCAGCTATTGAAAACTACATATTGTGGAGAAATTTTGTTTCCCCAGAGTGGAGACAGATCGTGCTATTTGTCATATAGCTGGTATGCGGGAAGGTGGAAAAAGTTTTAGACGGTTTAGGACGATTGAAATGGCAAGACGCTTAGAAAATTGGTCTCGTGTGGAAGTGCAAGCCACGATTCGATTTTTATAAGCAAAGAATGTGCCCGCATCTGACGGAGTGGCAGTCTGACATTTTGAGTGAAGGTGTCATCCTCCTGCATGGCAATGCCAGACCGATACCGCTAAAGCAACGCAGGATATAGCTCAGCCCCCCTTACAGCCCAGATTTGGCACCCAGTGCCTATTTCCTGTTTCCGAGGTTGAATGAGAAGTTATCCAGCACACAGTTCTCGTCAGACCGTGTTGTGAAAATATCCGCCCAGACTTGGCTCAATGGACAGGGACCTGATTTCTACCAAGACGGGTTAAACAAGTTGGTTCTGCGTTCTGATAAATGCCTAAATAGACTTGATGATTATGTCAAAAAGTGATAGGTACATATGCCTCTTAATTCCCTTTTGTATTTTTTGTCCATTGTTAATAAATATTTCTTTATTTGACTTGTAAATTTTTTTGTTGATCACCCCTCGTACTTCTAACTCAAGTTCCAGTTCTGCTGCTGTGGTAACACATAAAGTTAATGGCTTTGATTCGAAATTGGATTGGAAGGTCTAGCGTTCGAATTTCTACGATTCAATAGTCACTTTTAGCAACTGCGTGTTGGATGAGTTTAAGAGGTTGTTCACACAATCGGCCGTCTGCTCACCGAACTGAAGAACTGTGATTTCAGTTTTCTCCCTGAGGGTCTAAATTTATGCTAGCCACTAAACGGAAAAAGCTTCAAGCTTAATTTTTATGAACATTTAAGTTGCCGCCCCTTCATTTTTAGTCGTTGGGTAGAAAGATGCATTGAGATATCGTCAAGGATGGTTCAAAAAACTAATTCTTATTCATACCGGCATTTGTCTTTTTATTTATTTATTTATTTGCTTTATTACGCTTGTTTTAAAATAATATTTGATTATCTTGACTAAACTGAAAGCGAAACTTTGATCATCTTAATTTTTTTAGATTCTTACATATTTTTCATGAGCATAGGTTTCCAGAAATTTTGAATATTGTTGTTTGATTTTTCGTGAGTAATGCCATGATCATGATTGAAAAAAACCTCGTAGGAGCTCGAAATACATCAAAAACTAGATGAAGTTCATCTAGAGGAAAATATCAAATTAAGACCCATATAGAAAAAAAATTGCTGAATTGAAAGGTTAAATTAATCGTTGCAAGCAAGCTAACAATAATTTCTCATTTTCAAATAAAATACTGTGTTACAACGTAAATATAAAAAAATGAACATTGACTGATTTATTACAGCATTTCCTTCAGACCACAGTTTTGGATTTATATATTTCAGCTTTTGTACGCCTACGTGTAGGATAGAAAAAGTAAAGTAGATAAAAATAATTCATATTCTGGTCACGAAACTGCAGTAACATATTCATTCTAGAGGTTTTATCTCAAAGAAATTTTTTAAAACTCTTAATCCTACTGTTGAGATTTATTTTCCTTAAAGCGTCACGTAAAGTGATTCAGTTGATTTATTTTACAGTTAAAACATTTTCCAATCTTCATACAGATTATCACTTTAATGCCCCTTTTCTTTGCCTTTAAAGTATCTAATGTCGTTTTTATATAACATCCATTAAAGAAATTCTCCTGCATTACAACGTTTAGTAATACTAAGTAGGTGTAATGACCTCCTTAATTTAGATATGAAATTCAAACTAATACTGTATAAATTATGAAAAAGAAACATAAAAGTTATAATAAGTACTTAAACTATTGAGTAAAAGAGAAAAACAACGTTAAAAAGAAAATTGTCAGGGCAATTTGTGCTTTTTACGTTGTTTTTCCCTTTACTCAAATATTAGCTCAAATCATTTTTGATCATTTGTCTTATACTTAAAGTGTTGTTTCGCAAAATACATGACTTTCAATAATAAAAAAAGAAACGTTCTTAGTGATAAAACAGAATTATTTCTCCATTTTAGGCGTTTTATGCTGTTGTTGTTGCTGTTTCTAATGCCCAATTGGGTATCTAAGTTCCCCCTCGCAGAACGATCAGAAATTAAGGCAGCCCCTTCCGTTTATAGATGAGCACCACACAAATGGTGGAATTACGACTTGGCTCATTATGTATTTGGATGACACCAGATGTCGCCGCCACAAATACGCCACCTTCCTCTTTCGACCTAAGAGTGAAGGGGAAGGAAATTCTCCACCCTCCGGTACCCTGAGAACGGCCTCGGGACTACAGTTAACGGATTTTACATGCACGCATTCCCAAATGTACATGGTGGGTCTCCAGCGGGTCGTGTATCGAACACCCAATCTTCCGGTTGGAAGACCTAAGTCCTACCACGGCTTCAAGCGTTTTATGTTGATAATTTAGATAATGCTGTGAAATGAAAATAATGCATTAAGATTAATAAGTTAAAACACTTTGCTGGTGTTTTAAAACTTTATGAATTGAAATTCAATCACTTTTTCAATTGATTTCGAAATACGGGTTTAGTGAAGTACCATATTTGAGTCTTACGCTTATCACAGATATAACATTATATATAATATTTTCTTAAAAATGAAACAGTGAACATTTCATTGCAATGTTTTTTTTTTTTTTGTCCGTCTTATTCAATTTACTTATTTATTTATTTATTATTTAAGTATGAAAATAGAGCGTGATATATTCCAAAATTTGTAAAATAAACTACGCTATTTTTTCTAGGAATATGTTTGAGCTATGGGAATGTGGATACCTTGACGAAATTAAATATAACCACTGTGATAGTACCTGTAATTTGCGCAGTGGTCAAAAAAGCGGTGATGGTTCATTGGGGTGGTACTCTGGTTACTGAATTGAGAAAGGAATTAAAATTAGAAAGGAAAAGAGAAGATGTAGGAGAGATTAAAACATCGGATATGGAATTAAAAATGCAATGTGGGGAGTTTCCGAGCTCATTACTTTTCTAATTATTTCATGTTTCTAAAATGTAAGTACCGGTGAACTTATTTTAGAGAACTGACTGCTCCACAGTAAACTATGTAACTCTTAAGTAAAACTCATAATGCGACAGATGGCACTTGTGCTGGAGGTGTAAGGAATCCCTTCATCAGTGTAAAGACATTTTTTTTTGTCGTGTAGCGTTATTTTTTCGCACTGACATGGTAATTCCAAGCAGGTTACATCATCTGTGCTTCAATTTGGGTTTTATAGGGGTTTTTTTACTTCATACTACAGCAGGAGCAAAACTAGTCTTTTTACATCTTGATGTATCGTCATTGATCGGTTAATCACGCTTTAGATCTTACGGAGCGTCAGTTTAGCATGGAACTACCCCTAATGTTGAATCTGTTGCTCCCTGAACAGTGAAGCTGATCCAAGCTGTTTTTTGGGATGTGACTTTTTGAAGACGAATGTACTTACTGACTTCTATAAAACTAACCCTGACAAAAATTTACGACAAACAAGTAAAATAAAAAAAAATACATTGCTATACCTTAAACGCTGTGTTAAAATTATGGATTTTGTATGAAATGTAGAGTTGAAGTTTTGCCGCCATAAAAAAAAAGAAATCCTTTAGAAAAAATATTAAAGATTTCACATTTTTCTAATAAAAGACGTACATCTACCAGGGCCGTCCGTCATTTGGGGCGGGGGGAGGGGGTCAGGAGGGGGCAATTAACCCTCCTGGCTTTGGGAATATAATAAATTTGTATGAATTAGCTAATATTTGTTGGTTTAAAGAAAAAGACAAGGATAATATACCCTTTGCCCCCACCTCCCCTGGAAAATTTCGAAACGATGGGTCTGCATCTACAATAAAAAATAACTAATCAAAACCAAGTGAAAGTGTCTATATTGCACGAAATAATATTTATACGAATGCAAATTATGTTGGTATTTTAGTTTTGGATGAAAGCCAAAATATATTTTTTCCGTTACGCTTGAGCTATTTTGACGTCCATTAAAATTATCGCTTATAGTGACACAAGTAATTCAATCTCAGGGAAATTTAATGATGAAATGTTATTGTGTTCAATATTTTGTTAATTTGGCTTGCAGCCAGCTGGTATTTTAACTTTAAATATATCAATTCTGCTGGGTCTGAAAGAGAAAGTTCCATTTCAGCGTGTGCCTCGTTTTATAAATCAATAACTTTCTCAATAATTAAATCGTTATCCTCCTAAACATTTTACCGTCAAACTCTCATTAAGGTTTAGGAAATAACTCTTTGCCAAAACGCGAAACTTTTTTTATCGGGAGGAAAATTGGCGCCCATAAATAGAAGAATATTCCCCTTGTGTCAAATTACTCAGCTAGCTCCGAGGCGTTAAAATGCTTACTCTGCTTAATTGAGGATAAACCATTACATAACTGGTTAATTTCTGTCAGTCAAACATGAAGTACACATATGGCGGAGGGAAAAAAGAGTTTACAACTCCTTTTAACCAATAACAAAATAGCTGTCGATTTTCTGTATATTAAACAGAACACAATTATTTCCAAAGCAATAGTTTCTCCAAAACAATTTCATCATACACTGTAAAAAATTTCTGTAAAAGTGCAGAAATGAAATTAAGTGCTTCTGTAAATTTGCGAAGAACTTGTTTCAAACCCAACAATCAAGTTTCTTGGAAACAGTGTCTCAGTAAAATCTTGTTTTTCCACACTCTGTACAACTATAGAGAAAGAATTTTTACTTTAAACTGAACACTTGAAAACTGTGACTACCAGTTTAAAAATTGTAAACAAATGCATAAATTAATGATTGAGGTCTTAAGACTACAAGTTAAAAATTGTCAAGAAATTAACTATTTTCTGTTGACTATATATTGTTGACGTACAATTAAAGTTCAGCTCTAGTGAGCAGCCTACCCGTTCGGCGACCAGTCTTACCAACTCCGGAGGCATCTCTGGCTTAGCGCCATAAGGTGCAGGAATCACATGGGCTTAAATAAACTCGCCTTCGACTTTGTGTACCAGAAATAGTAATTCAGCGAACTCACAGATGGTGCCCTACTGTGGCACATTATATGTTACTATCAATTTACGGAATGTTCTTTGTTTATTTATTCTCTGTAATGCCTTTTTTAAAGACTTTGTAGTTTGCAATTTTTAAGTCTCTAATTTTGCAGCAAACACGAGATAAATTATTTATAAGAGATTCTTATGTATTTTCAGGGAAAATGTTTTTACAGTGTATAATACTGCTGTTATAACACCAAAATATTTTAGCATATATTAGTTATACTAAATACATTTTAAAGAATAAAATTTTGGGTGGAAAAGCTATTGGTCGCATATCTACTCTTGTACAAGAAATTAATCCTGGTTTTTTAGACGTAAAATAATATTTTTTGAAAATCAATTGCATAAAAAGATTTTATTACTAAGAAAAACTGATTTACAGGATTCTTTCTATTACCAAATGTTCCGACATAACGTCTAAGGAAAGGTTATTGTTTTCATAATTCTTGATTGCTTTCTTAGCTAGGTGAAAGAAAATTTTGTGAAGTGCAGAAGCTTAAATGAAGTACTAATTTTAAAATTCAAATGGCATGTTTAGCCAAAACAAATGGCCATATTCTTCAGTCGAAAAGGATAGACATATAGTTCTGGGGCCTCAGTGGCTGAGCGAGTGCCTGCCTGCGCGCAGTGAAGAGGCGTGGGTTCGATTCCCACTTTCCCCTGGGTGTATTTCCTTCTTTGTATAGTAAATCTGTCGTACTGTCTTGTTCTATCTGTCATATTAGACGAGAGTTTGAGGCATATCCTTGAGAATAGCAAATAATCTCGAATATTTATGCGACCTGAAATGGTCGTTAACAAACAAACATATAGTTCTGTATACTGTACAGACTTATACAAAACTTTTCAATTGAAAAATATAGAATCTGGAGAAATAATAAATCTCGATTTGCAAAGGTGTTTCGTTTTTGAATTGGATAACTTTTCTTGTTGATGAGCGATATGTTAGAAACTGCGCTTTTCCGGTCTGCTTGTCCTCTTCTTTTAATTATAGTTGTGAGGTTTCAGTTATATTCAGTTGCTTTTACATATTAAATATCACTTTCAACTAATCATTGACACTGTAACATCCTGCACTGTCAGTTTTGGCTCGAAGGATCTTTGTATTGGGATAATGTGTACGTAAGAAACACATATAGTATCAGATACATCTTGATCATTCCGAAATATGACTAAGAAAATACACCTATATGTACAGACAAGCCTTTTTTCCGAAAAATTCTTATTGACATTTTACGGTGCTTCACTAACAACACTTTCTATGTTCAATCCCACACCAAAGGTCTAGTTTCTTTATTTTGTTGTGTAAATGCTTTTCTTTTGCTTCATTCTTCAGTACTATTTGCATATAAGAATAATAAATATTGAAAAAACAAATAATCGGTATTTTTTACGAAGTCACAAAATACTCGTTGAGCAAAATTTAGAGCCTTATTATATAAAAAATTAATGAGTTACCATAGATCAGTGCATTATTTTTTTAATACATAAGGTTTCTTCTCGCGATACTTTCATACCTAATTACACTTGGCACAAGTAGTTAATAACATTAAAAGTCATTTTGTGTTTTCTTCAATAATTCTGTGAGTCAAAAGGCAACAACACATGTCTTACGTTTTTTGGTTATTACTATTTAACATGTATTTACTGAAATATATACATTTGTGGCTCACGCAAGAAGATTTGGACGATCCTAATTGCAGAAAAAAACTTTTCTCATACATTTTTGAATGACTTTTAACCTTTGCACCAAGTATCAACTATAAGTATTTATGTCTTAGCAGTTATTGTGAATGTAGTAGAACAAGAGAAAATTCAATGCGGTGGTTTACTTGCGGCGCAGTAAATGGTATGTTTTTCAGAAATGAACTAATTTCAATTTAACCCCCTAAAACTTTAAAATTTTTCTTTTCTTTTTGCAAAAAGAAAAAAGAAAGAAAAACCCACGTGTGTAATAAATATAAAGAGCCTATTTACAAAGAAAGGCACTAAGCAAAATAAGATTGTTTTCCTATTTCAAAAAACACGTTAGACCAGTTACTTAAATAAACAAAGGTACTCATGCCCAAATACTTTCTGCATAAAATTTGCCCAACTAGCAAATTTAGGCAGGTAGAGCCCTTTTGTTGCACTTTAAATTTAAAAAATGAGGTTTGCTATTTGTCTTCAGAAGGTAAACATACTTCTTCAAAATCATGCAATCCCCTAAAAAAATGAAGAAAGTAGCTTTTACGGCATTCAGTGGGTTGTACACTACTTGGATAAAGGTAGATGAGGGTAAAAGTTTTTATTTACCTCAAAAAATAAAAATAAAAACATTAGAATGATACTTAAGTTTATAAGTAATATTTCCTAAGCGTTCATAATTGTTTTCTAAACATAGTAATCTTGAATTGGTTTCAAATGACAATAATAATAGATTAATTTGAATTGAATTTTGATTGTAAGTGAATATTAATATTTATTTCGAGAATAGTTTTTATTTCAGCTTTCGTTGACAACATGCTCTCAAACATAAACTTGTAAAAAATCAGTAATGAAACTTGCCTAATTTGGAAGTCAATATATATATATATATACATTCATTTTGTAAATAAATCAATTATTGAGTGAATTGCATAAAAATCTATTGAAATTTATCTAGATAAGACTTTTACCGAAGCATTAATATAAAGGAAAGCCCACAGTACGGCGGATAAAGGAAGGATGCTTGGCAAAGTGGAATCTTATGAAAAGTGCTCAGAGTATCGATTTCAAACTTGACATATTGCTATGTATGTCTCGTATGGTTCTTTAGGCATACATACTGAACAGTTGATTCAGTTATTAATTGCAGTTTCTTTATTTTATTTTAATACCAAAGAAATGTTTTTTTTTTAAATTAGTTCTAACAATAGCAGATCAAGAGTTGTAGTAGCTAGTCTTGTTAAATAAAATAAAAAATGCATTTTTTTCAGAACACAATTTTTTACAAATGCGGTAAAACACATAGCTATCAAAAATTCAAAAATAAAAAGTGTTTTCCATTTTTATGCAGCACTTGCTTAGCAGTTATATCATGTCTGCTAACTATTATGTACACGTATTGCAAATAAGCGCTATAATGGGTATTCATTAAGAATATACGAATTATGCATAAATTTAACTATAAAAACAGCGAAATTATACACACAATTCTTTTCTTTACTAAATCAGTCTTGCTTGCAATAAAGGTCACGATTCATATATTTTATTGATTCATTATGTGTTTTTTAGTCTCCGGTAATTCGCTGTAAGTTTATAGTAAAAACAGCATTTAAAGAAAATGCCAAAAAAACTTATCTGAATTCTTCTATTTATTATTTTAGATCCAGATAAACTATTTTAAATCAACCTATTTTACCCTAACATCTATTACTTCAAAGTACTTTCGTAAAGAACGTAACATTGTAATGCGAAGTTAAAAACCCAGTATTATCCTTCATGGTATTATAAAGTCACACAACGTGAAATTAGTTGATTATATTTTCTTTGTAAAGTCTTGGAACATAAAAATGCTGCTTTGTACTAAAAGCTCCACCTTTTGAAACTCTAACCCTTGAAATTGCTTTTTCTTTGTGCGACGGATCGCATTCTTAAAAACTTCCTTCCTGAGAAGAATTTTATATTGAAAATGAGTTTTTTTATAGTACATAAAGAATTTGTTGAAAATGGGTCTGTTTAACGCATATCTCTGAAAATGAAATATAAAATATTAAATGAATCGCTTTTCCCGAAGGAAAAGGCTTGCTTTTAACTTACAATACAGAAAATTGCTATAAGTTGTTTATTAATAGCAATGTTGCAAAAGTTATTAGATTTTTAATCATAATCACGGGAAGGGGGGGGGGGGGGGGCACAGAAAAAATAGATAAATAAAAATTAATATAACGTGTAATTAAAAACTTAGGCTATCGCTCAAGCTAAAATATTTGATAGTTAATTCCAGAGAAAAAATTATAATTGGTGTATCATTTCATTATCCTTCAAACTCCTTTAAAGTTTTACTTTGAAAAAAAAATCGTAATTATAATAGGAAAATTCGAGAGTTCACTGCTCTTTGCAATAATTTATACATATTTGTTCTCATTTTAAATTTGAATTTCTTTTTCATTTCATTTTGTAAAAAAGAAAAAAAAAGCGATATTTGAAACAGTTCAGCAGTTCTGACAGAGAATAAGTCAACCACGTAACCTCCATTCCCCTTTCCTTTCTTTTAAAAACAAACAAACAAACAGAAAAAAACTATTGCTAGAGGACTTTGTAACTGTTTATTTTGAAAGATTAAAAGACAGTCATGCAACCTTTGTAACGAGCTGCGGATTCGACTATGTATAGTGTAGTTCCACGAAACATTGTTGTAATGGAGAGCGCCATTGTGATTACAAAAAGGCTTAATTCATAATGACTTTAACTATTTGCACATCAGAGATTGCTTTTCTTCCAACTTAATAAACTTCCCTAATAAACTATAAATGTAAAATTTCTAGAAACCTTATTCTAAAAAACAAAAAACACAATCAATATCTTTCAACGATTTATAACATGGCTGTTGGAAATTCTAAATAGTCATTAAAACAAAGGTAAAATCTTCTTACCTTTGCCTCCTCGTTCCAACCCGTAGTACCCGGGGCTTGCCACTGTTGAATAATTTGCACCCTGTTAGAGTCTCTGTGGTATTCCATACAAAATTTACAAAATTTCAGGCTTTTAAAGGACTTTTAAGACATTTATTTTCCACATCAACACATACACAAGACAATACAGAAACACAAGAAATTATTTACATGTAGACCTATTGGCATTCCGAGATGCCTCGCACTTCTAATTCCAGCTGCCTCTCATCTTCAAGTGTTTTTGAGGGAGCAGGGGGTTTGTCCGACCTCAGGCGCGCATGCGCTGAACTTTGAGAGTCAGAGTCGGTATTCCCAACATCCTCCCACCTTTGAGTTTTGAGCACTGAAAACTCAAACATATTCAGTTACTAACTATACGAAAAATACATAAATATAAAACAATTCACAATATCTATTCAATATAGAAATTTTCTTAACAATAGAATATTAATTAAAGTTCTAGAACTAAATTAATCAAAGATTTTCACATCATAAGTCTCTGCACTGGTTTCAGTCTCCGACCGTATCGGGAGGTTGGCAAGTTCAAATTAGGTTTGTTGTCAGAGCCTATTGTAGTTTTGCTATCAGGACCTATTGTAGTTTTGTTATCAGAGCTTACTGAAAGTTCGTTCTTTTTGAAAATGTCCTTTTCAGCTTCTTCTACTTCCAGAGGATATAGTCGTGAAGTTGGCCTCAAGATTTCACCACCTTTCGTTTTTAACTTCACTAGCAGCACATTTTTGTCGGTAGAAGTGAAAAGTTGAATTACCATTCCCAAAGGCCAATCAATTCTTTTTTTATTGTCACTTGATATCAATACAATATCACCAATTTTTATGGACTCTGAATTCCACCTTGCTTTAGAAGCCGTTCGGAGTTGCCCTCAGATCGTTTCGTAATTGTTGGCGATAACTCAATTTTTTGTTTAGGGCTTTCTTGTCCAAAATGTCAAAATCGGGAATTCCAGTTTCTTTAATTTCTTTCAAAAACATATTAGGCGTAAGAGGCTCTAAATCGGTTAAATCCTCACTGACATACGTAAGAGGTCATCCAGTGACAATGCTTTCACAGTCACATATAACAGTGTTCAATTCTTCAAAATCGAGAGACGTAAGTCCTAAAACCTTACGGAGTATTCTTTTAACCACTCCAATCAAGCGCTCCCACCATCCACCCCACCAGGGTGCAGAAGGCAGGATAAACTTCCAAATGATCTTATTTACAGAACTGTACTTCGATATCGCATCCCAATTAATCTTTCGTAGCAAATTGTTCGTTCCCACGAAATTAGTTCCGTTATCGGAATACACGATAGCTGGTCTGCCTCGACGAGCAATAAATCTTCTAAATGACTGTAGAAAATTTTCAGTTGATAACGAAGTGGTTAATTCCAAATGAATAGCACGATACATGCACAGGTGAAAATAACAATCCAGCTTTTTTGGTTTCCTTTTAGAATCAGCGGACCTGCTAAATCGATTCCAACAATTTCAAACACAGAAGCTGTTCTTATACGGTCCATTGGTAGAGGAGCTGTCGGTGTTTCGATAGGTCGAGAGTCAAATCTTTTGCAAGTGACACATTTCTTAATGATTCTACGAACAGTCTTTCTGTATTTAAGAATCCGAAATTCTTCCCGAAGAATTGCCATCAATATTTGAACACCCGCATGGCCTAAGGAGCAGTGTTTCCAGCGGACAAGTTTTTCAACTATCGGATGTTCACTAGGCAACACATAAGGAAACTTAAAATTTTCATAATCTTCTTTTAAGCTAAGTCTTGTCTTACTCTAAGGAGCTCATTTTCATCTATAACAAGTTGTAGCTGTCGAAGACGCTTGTCCTGTGGCCCCGTAAAAGACTGACACTGAGCTAATTTTATTAAGCACAGTTCAGCTTCGTTAATTTCCTCCGTGGTTATAATTCCAAATTTCCTGAAATTTTTCTTTACATTGCAGTTTCTGAAAAATCGGTAAATCCATGACACAACCATGAGAAGTTTGGGATACGATGAGAAAAGATCATAAATTTGGACTTCCGTAGCCGTGTTTGCGGCGCTAACGACTGTCTTCTTCTTTTCTGCATTTATAACTTCTTCATCAGGAAAAAGAGTTGATTTTGGCCACTTTTCCGAGGCGTTCTTCAACCAAGGAGGTCCTTGCCACCATTTTGTTCGGACTAGTGTTTCAACGCTGCAACCCCGAGATGGAAGGTCAGCGGGGTTCAAAAGGCCAGAAATATGATTCCAGTCATCTGGATCGCTAAGTTGACGAATTTTTTTTACTCGATTATAAACAAAGGTTGCCCAGTTCTCATTTTTCTTAATCCAGAAAAGGGCATTGCTGGAATCTGACCAATAATATGTGACAACTTCTTCCATGCATAAACTCTCTTTGACCGTATGGCACAATCTTGCTGCTATATTGCAGGCTAATAACTCTAATCTAGGTATAGATACCGGTTTCAGTGGAGCGACCCTTGCTCTGGCTTGTATCAATTGACAGTCTGTAAAATCAGCACTTTCAGATCTTAAAAATATGCAAGCAGCATATGCCTTCTCAGAAGCGTCGCAAAAAACATGCAATGACAGTTTTACTGGTAGGTCTATGAAGTTTAGCTCTTTTAAATCAATAGACAAAGTGTCATCCCTTAAATTCCATTTTAAACCTAAAACCGAGACATTCCGCCCCTTTGCTACGATAGAGTCGCCCACAGGAGAATGCTCCCACCCTCGTAAGTTAAACTTTGCTGGTTTAAGTATTTCTTGTGATTCAAAAATAAATTTATTTAATTCTTCTTCAGTATTTACACTAAGCACGGAATTATCTACGTAAAAAGATCTTAGAAGTTTTTCTGCCGTTTCTTTATATTCTTCGGGAGCATTATTTAGATGCGTCGATCCAAGTAAGAAAGGGCTCGAAGAAATACCAAAAACTATCCTTCTATGCTGAAAAACTCGCAAATCATCTTTCTGCCCACTATTTAACCACAAAAACCTCAAGTATGGCCTGTCATTATCATGCAGTTCTATCTGCAGAAATGCTTTTTCTATGTCCGATATAACACCATATTTGCCGATTCTAAACCTATTTAGTATGGATGGAATCAGTTCCACTAAATTGGGTCCCTTTTCTAGACAGTCATTTAAAGAAGGTGAATTTTTGTCTCTAGCGGAGCCATCAAAGACTGGTCTTACCTTAGTAGTAGAATTTTCTTTAAATACAGGACGATGATGTAAAAAATGCTCTTCTTCTACTCTTTTTGAATTATCTACCTCTTCAATAATTCCCTGTTCCAGCCAGTCTTTAAAAATATTTCCATAATCTGCTAATTTTCCTAATTTGTCTAAAGACTTAACACAGTTAACTAACCTTCTTTCCGAAATATTTCTACAATCTGATAAAGGGGGGTGATCTCCAACCCAGGGTAACCTAACTACATATCTGCCTTCATCGTTTCTAGATACGGTTTGCAAAAAGTGCTCTTTTGCCGCTTGTTCCAGCTCTTCTCTCGATTTCCTATGACTAGGATCTTTAATTCCAAGAGTATCTAGTTTCCAGAAATCCGAAATATCAAAATTATTAACATGTAATGTTAAAAGTGTACTTGAATTATTAGTTTCCTGTTCTCCAGTTTTCCCCATAACTGTCCATCCTAGTCTGGAATTAATTGCTATCAAGCCCACAGACAAATGCTTAATTTCCCCGGTAAGTAATTTTCCTAAAACATCTGCCCCTAATAGAAGATGAATTTCATTCGGGTCCTTTTCAAATAAGCAAATGTTTTCGTTCAATGAAAAGTCACTCATAAAAATTCCTAACCCTTTTAATTCCTCAATGCAACTATAATCTTTTAATTTAGGAATAGAGGCGCATATTTTTTCTTGGTCCATTACATCTAATTTATAGGCAAAACTCTTATCAAAATTACTTAATGCTATTGAATATTTCTTATGCGTTTCACTTTTTTCGACTCCACCGAAAAGACCATGCTTAACACTTTCCTCACCCAAACATTTTAATTTCATTGATTCCGCTACAAATTTAGATATGTAACTTTTCTGACTCCCTGAGTCGTAAATCGATCTAATGAAATATCGTTTATTATTTTTATTAACGCACACAATTAACGTTTGTAAATAAACTTCCTTTGAGCATGAGTTATTTGCTAACACACTATTCTCAATCATGTTACTCGGAAAATCCTGTTTTGTTTTATCTTCATCAATATTCTTTTTATAAGTACACATAACAGCTGAATGCCCCTTTTTACAAAATGAACACACTATTTTGGCTTTACAAAATCTGGATAAGTGAAATCCTCTAAGGCATTTAAAACAAAACCCTCTCTTAAATAAAATACGTTTCTTATCATCAAATTCCAAACTATACGCGAACTCACAGTTGTTCGGGTCATGTTCTTTACTGCAAAATACACAACTCAACGGATTCTTTTCATGTTTTACTTCTGAATTGATCAATTCAGCCTCCGTGGAAGACACCGATCTGTGTTTATCGTTATCTTAGCTTATTACCCTTCTCTCTTAAGTTATGTCTGCCAGATGGAAACCATGATTCCCTTCTCACTGGGGGGGGGGGGGGGGGGTCGACGACCCTGGGGGACTCATGCTCGCGTCTGCACTTTCTAACGCGCTTAACCGCATACTCAGATATTCCGTAATATCTTTAATTTTATATTCGCCACTTGTAAATTTTTTCTTGAAATCAAAATCTAGGTCATGTGGAAGTAGCATGGGACACATCATAGTGCTATAATTTTCAGATGGAACTCCTAACGATTCTAAACTTCTTATTTGGGTCTGAAAATTATCAAAAAGCTTTCGAAAGGCTTTTGTATCATTAGTGCGCTTTAATGGGGATAAATTTATAAGATTATTTATATGGGCATTAATTAAAATATCCTTTCAAGCAAAACGATTGTTTAATATTTTCACGGCCTCTACATAATTTTCTGCTGAAATAGAGAAACCTTCAACAGTTTCTAATGCCGTTCCACCAAGATGCGCCTTTAAATAATTAAATTTATCTATTGGATCTAGATGTTCATTTTTATCTATAGCTGTTTCGAATGAATTCCAAAAGGTGAGCCATTGGCTGATATCACCATAAAATTTTGGAATTATAATTTTCGGTAGCTTCACAGTTTCACGATAGGAAAAATTTAACCTGAATTCTTCTTTATGTGCCGGTACAACTCCTGTTCTTGTGATATTATCAGTGCTAGTGCTGTTTAACTTGCTGCTTAACTTTCCCAAATATTTATGAGCTCTAAATTTCCATAACAGAACTTTTTCACGATACTCTTCCGTAGATTGAAATTTTTTTTCAAAATCTTGATCGCTAAAAAGTTTCTCTAATTTATTATCAACTGAATTTAAAGCTTCCCATTTTTCATTTAATTGGTTTAGTAATTCTTCAACTTCATTATCATCCTTTTCGGTTTCATCAAATTGTGCTTCTATTTTATAAATAGTTCTTGTAACGGATGCCCTAATTACAGCCCTTTTGCTTTTCAATGCAGTTATTTCTTCAGCCATAATAAATCAAATATTTAAATACCACAGATAATTAAACTAATAATATTCTTCAAAATATAATATTCAAATCTTCATTAAAATATTATTCAAATCTTCATTAAAATATTATTCAAATCTTCATTAAAATATTATTCAAATCTTTATTAGAATATTATTATGCAAATTCTTCATATATTCAAGTCGAATCCCGGCAGGGATGCCATTTAAAATGTTGGAAACTCTAAATAGTCATTAAAACAAAGGTAAAATCTTCTTACCTTTGCCTCCTCGTTCCAACCCGTAGTACCCGGGGCTTGCCACTGTTGAATAATTTGCACCCTGTTAGAGTCTCTGTGGTATTCCATACAAAATTTACAAAATTTCAGGCTTTTAAAGGACTTTTAAGACATTTATTTTTCCACATCAACACATACACAAGACAATACAGAAACACAAGAAATTATTTACATGTAGACCTATTGGCATTCCGAGATGCCTCGCACTTCTAATTCCAGCTGGCTCTCATTTTCAAGTGTTTTTGAGGGAGCAGGGGGTTTGTCCGACCTCAGGCGCGCATGCGCTGAACTTTGAGAGTCGGAGTCGGTATTCCCAACATTCGGAATTGTTCTTTTGGTCTTTCTTTTATTCGTCATGTCTTAGTAGGTTTTGTTTACCAATTTGTATAATGATTCATGACTAGCTTGTGTACATTGTTGTTTCTGTAAAACTAGATTGTTTTTAATGATCAATTTGGATTAAGATGTTTGCACATGTAGCAATTTTTGTGTTACACGAAAAAAATATGTTAACTATTCCTTACAAAATAATTTTCGTTAATACTAGTACATAACTAGCAATTTTCGTCAAAACAGATGAAGTGCACGTCACTAACGTCAGCTAATCTGAAAATAATATGACGCAGAAACCAAATTTATGCCGTCTAGACACAAAGACAATTCAACCGGAAATCTTCAGAATCTAATCCATATGCCTTTAGAGTACTCAATGTAAAAAGCATTTCTAATATAAGTAATTCTGCGAAAGTAATATGACAGAGCAGTCGTATCTTTTTTCCAGAACTAAAGATTTCCGCGAAAAGAAGGAACTTTTCGTTAAATATGGGATAGCGGCGAAAACACAGCGGAAGAAGCTACTATTAACCTTTGTTTGATCTCCAATATTTAGCATCCCAGTTGCTACTGTCGTTATGTCTTGCTGAAATATCTTAGGAGAAAACGTTTTATATGTAATTTTTCACATGGTGTTCTGGTGATAATAAAAGGATTGAAAAGTATGTTCAGGTTTCTTCTATTATTAAACCACCTTTATCTATGTAAATAAAACATAGGATTTGTAGTGTGCTTTTGTCAGTCGCCTCCTTCGAAATGAAAAAGTCCAGAAATACGAAATTTGGTTAGAGACATCATAGAGGCCAGGTCCTGATGCACTTCGAAGCGTTTCCCCCAAAATTCGACTTTGCTCTTTTTATATTATAATTTTAAACAAATACAGAAATGTGCTGATTTTTAAGCCGAAGAAATGCTTCCGCATTTACATGTCTTATACATCCAAAGAGCAGAATTTTCAGCATAATATGAATTTTGTTATATATATGTTCCATATTTCAAAACATTCTAAGGAACAGCAGTCATAACTGTTTTAGAACACACTGACGATTGATAAAGGTGTTACATTATGTTACCTTTATTTATACCTTTTTATTAGCGAAATAAAAATGAAGCTAACTATTTCCTTTCTATATGTACTTTGAGGACTATTAACTGTTAGCAAGTTTCAATTACTTTACCTTGCATTTGATTTTTCGTTATTTTTTGGCTATGTAATATTTATTTCTTCGATAAATTCGCTATTTTACTTTATTGTTTAGGGTATAAATGTTATAATGGGGTTTTCAGGCTTTGTTGTCGGATTTGTTGAATCGTAGAGACGTTTCTGGAAGGAGTTTTGTCCTTATTCTAATTTAGGTTTTTAGGGACTTCTTCCTTATTCCAAAGTCGATTTTAATGGTTTGTTGACGTTATTATAGGAACTGTAAGATTTAATTTAAAGGTGTAACTCTTCATTCTGTAATTACTGGTGTTAAACTAATAACAGCTAAGAAAATCTCGGGGTTAAGTTTTGCACATATTTAATTGCTATAAAAATTAGTTACAAAGGACAGATTACATTTAACAAAACAATTAGACATACACTTAAAGAAAAAAGGGGGAACTAACGTAACATAAATCCTAATATGGGCAAATGACCCGTGGGAGGTACTGTATAATATCCAAAATCGCTCTGCTTAGAAGGTGAGACAAACAGAAGACATTCACTGTGCATGGAGTCTACGCACAATAACAACTATGGTGCTGGCATCCACATTTGAGGCGTGGAAGTACAACGTGCGTTATAAATGGGTTTTAGCTACTAATATCCAGATTGCAATGGGGATTTTAAGGGACTGTTTTTATTATTCTTATCGATTTTTTAAAATGATGATGAAGATGATAGTTTAAACAAATGAATTAAAAAGAAAGTTCAGAATCAAAACATTAATATCTGTGATAGATTCATTAGCAAAATATGGCTTAGAGTGTCCAAGTAGACAATAAGGCTTAAAAGTTTTCCATGTTTCACAAAATTAAAGGATTGCTATGAAATAGAGATCTTTCTCCCCGCTGAAGAAAGGGAAAACAAAACAACAGCAACAACGGCTTTAAAATGTTGTTGTTGTTGCTTCTGCCACTTAGATATAAAAGCTCCCGTCGCAGATCGACCTGGAATTAAGGCCAGAAGGGTGAACCTTCCGTTTCAGTATGCGCACCAAAGGGGGAAGTACAACTTGGCTCAGAATGTACTTGGATGACACCAGATGGCGCCACCACAAATACGCCACCTTCCTTTTTAGACCTATGGATGAAGGGAAGGGGAAAATCTCCACCCACCGGTACCCTCGAGACTTCATAGTCCACGGATTTTACATACACGTGTTCCCAAGTGTACATGGTGGGTCTTCAGCGGCTCGGGTATCAAGAACAAGATCCTCCGATCCGAAGCTCGACATCCTAACCGCTAGGCTACCACGGCAGTCACTTAAAAATGAATTTTGTTCCCTCAGTCTCGTATTTATAGAGCATTATTTAGTTTGCATTGACTGAAAGTGATTCTGAGCTAAATATTTTTTATATCTTAACTATACTTCAGTTTAATCCTCTAAGGCAGCGGCTCCCAAACTGTGGTACGCGAAGCCTCTCCAGGTGGTACGCGTGCAAGAAAAAAAGAGAGACGAAAAATGATTAAAACATAAAAAAAAAAAAAAATAAAATCAAAATAACTAAAGTACTGTTTGAATCAGGCAACCGAAAGTGACATGAGCGGTACTAGGTGTCACGCGCTTGACGCTAGGGCACAGAGGCGACGCCGCTGCTAGACACTCAGTTCTGCTCAACTCAGGATGGCTAATTCGTTTTCTGTTTTAGTTCATCATTTGTTTTTTTGTGTGCCCATGTTTTAAGTTGAAATAATATTGAATTGCTTCAATTACTTGTTATGGTTGTTTTGAGAGATACTTACCTTATACGATTACGTGAAGTTATTTTTATGGGGTTTTATTTTGATTCATACTTTAAATTCGAATTTGAGGTTAAAAATTAATAAACATGGACAAGTGGCAAGAACAACCGACAACTCTGTAGGACTTTTGGATAAAAAATTCATTCGTGTGGAAAACACTACCCACAACTCTATTAAAAGAGGAACACGAGTCGTACATAGAACTATCAGGTAACTGAAGTTTGAATTTGCCGATTAGAATTGGGAGAATTTTGACTCTAAGTTAACAATGAATTCCCGTTATTGTCAGGAAAAACATTGCTGTTTTTAATTTCGTTGACAACCACTTATCCTTGCAAAACTGCTTTTCCCATTATGATATTTATTAAAAATATAAATAGAAGCAAATTAATAGTCGATGAGACTAAAACTAACTTCTTCTGAACCAGATATCACCTTGCTTGTATCTACCGTGCAGTAGCAGCCTCATCAATATTTTTTTTTTACATGATAGGTATTTTGTAAGGTGAATTTCTAATGCTGTTTTCGAAGTATATATAAAAATATAATTTATGTATTTTATACATTTTCTTTTCTTTTTTACCGCTTTATTTTAATAAACGCTTTTCTGCATTAACTGCAAAAAATGTATAATTTATTTAACCTAGTCGTCCTAGTATTTTTCTATAATTTATTAGTGTTCTGTTGTACATAATAAAGTTATATTAGCAGTGGTACGCAAATGGCTTGCAAGAAAAATGGTGGTAAGTGGGAAAAAATGATTGGGAACCGCTGGTCTAGAGGGCATGACATTGATCAAACCAAGAGGTGAAGTGACGGATCTGCAAAGAAGTATGTTGACATTTCTGCAGAACAAGCCCAACAATGAGTATAATATGGCTCTGATAACACGACGTCTGATCTTGAGAGAGTCGATTTCTTGTTGGGGAAAACGAACAGGGAAGAGAATGAATTTTTGTACTGTAGCAGAGTCAATAACCATATTAGCATGTAATTGGTGACGAGAAAACCTCTTTTCCTCATCAGTAATTTAACAAATGAAGCCCTTTACTCGAACATTTGTTAAGATATTGTACATCAGAATTCAAGTTATCCAAAGGTTCGTTCTTCAAATAGACCATGGAGCTTTGAATCAACTGGAATGTGTCTGTCAAACGTTTCTCCTAACATATCACGATTTCTCAGGGTTTTTGCAGACTACATTTTTTTGTGATGTTGTTCAATGTGCATTCCAATGGAGGCAATTCACCGCTAGAGGGACTCATGAGCAATCATCGTTGTCACGTGATATCCTCCCTTTGTTTACTAAGATTTTCAATTAAGTTCTACGTGGAGTTTAATAGGAAAAATTAGTTATCTTGACATTAATTAGACTATTTTCACTGCTTTTTCTGATTATAACCCAGTATTTACATTTAATTTAATTATTATAAAAGAAATTTGTTACTTATTACAATAGTTATAGTGTTTTATTTAGTGTTAATTTTATGTAATGTAGAAGAACGTTATTTAGGCCTACTAGTTTTTAATTAGCTTTGTCGAACTCGAAGTAAAGAGATGCTACGGCTTCCTTTGTTTGCATTGCTTTAATCGCTACCACGTTACCAATGACGTTGCTTGAATTACCTCCATTGCGTCAATCACAAGTTCAAAACGTGTTATAGTGTACCCAACAGCAGCTTTAGAACTATAAAGGCTTTTTTATCAATTGCAGCAATTTAGAGGTAAGATTTCCTATTGACAGAGTAACAAGAAACCCTCATCTGGAGGTAAAATTTTGAACGACTAGTTTCTTATTTAATAATTCTGTTTCCTATGGTCCACATAACGTATACACTAAGTTTCAGTGACATGCGACTATTAGTACGAGCTCTACGTAAGTCAAAACTTTAACTACAAGCACCCTGTGCATAAATATAGAGAGAAATTAAAACGGCGCATACACATGGACAAATAAAAAAGCTCTCTTTGGGAAAATTACTATTTTTTTTTAATCTGAAAATAATTTATCTGCATAATTTTGAAATGCTTATAAAAGAACAACAAACAGCTCAAATAAAGTCATAAACACTCCAGTATTATACGCTCAATGGTCTATTCTATCCAGATCTTCATCCGCTGAGATGCTTTTAAGGTAGTGACGCACGAGCGGCTTTTTTTGCGTAAGATTTCCCGCCGTGGATGTTATGGAAATGACATACGTGATGCTCGGTTTTCGCCACGCAAACGTGCGTCACTTGTGTTAACTCCATAACATCCACAGCCTTCGTTAAACCGTGGCGGGAAATCTCGCTCGAGAAAAGCCGCTCGTGTCACTACTCTTATACTTTGAGTGCACTCACTGTTGAATTTTCACCAACAAACCATTGACTTTTAAATTTCATTTCAACATTCGACTCAGTAGAATACATAATTATCGGTAAATAGCCCGCATCGTTGTATAAGTCCGCAGGAAGAAAAATTCATTCTAAAAAAATAAAGTTATGTGTATAGTTCGCATCGTTGTATAACCCGCACCCAGAAAAAAACATGGGATACACCCCTAGAAAACATTGCATTCGCCTGTAGCGCTCGAGCCCCAATCTGCTTTGGACCATTGTTTCGAAAGCTACGATTTATTTCTCTGCATTTTGTTTTGCAGGAAAAGAGATTTCGATATTTTTGAACGGAAATTGTCTGTTTAATAATACTTTTTTTTTTATTTCATGTATTGCCCGCAGATAGTAAAAAAAGGAGTTTTTTTTGTAGATAACCCGCGGGTTATACACCGATAATTACGGTAGTAAATGAAGTCGACAATCTTTATATATTATTTCTCTAGCCTGTTTATTGTCGCTACGCGATATCTTCCTTATTCCTTTATCAAATTCCATGATTTACCCTTCATTTTAAAGCTAATCATGCCGGCTAATGACGAAAAATAGACCCATGGTCTAAAAATGTACCGCTTCCCTTAAATTTGAAATTTAGAATCATCTAAGAAAAGGTCCTTTAATGGATGCCAAATTGGTGTTGCATATGCTGGATAGAGGCTGAGTGCAATTCTGATATACCCAACACCCGTGGTTCAAGTCCCGCGTTTCGACTACGTTCTCTCCGATTAATTGTTTTGCTAAACCGTTGACTTTTGATAAACTAAATATAAAAAGGGCTCTTTTATATTTTATTTGGTGTTTTTATTTTCATGCAGTAAATTAAAGAATAGTAGAAACTATAACTATTAAAATTCCTTATTAAATTAAATATTCATTGCATAATATAACTTTTCGGAATGAACTGATCGAACATACTCTACTGTTATTAATTTATTAGCAGCTAAATTTAAAACATTTTATGTGAAAACAAGATATTCTTTCTGAATATCCGTACCTGACCAGCATTCCTGCCCCAGCAGTGCACTCCTGGATATATATATATATATATATATATATATTTATAGACCCTCATATTTGCTTATTGTCTTACCAACTTTTGAGCTTCTAAAAATTATTTATTTATTTATTTCTTATTTATATTTGCAATTTAAGGGCGGAATTTTTTGTTCCACCTTTTTACTGGACAGAGAAAAAAAAGACCGATTTAAATATAAATTATTTTATTTAATTAATTATTATTTGAAATTTATCTATATATATATTTTTTCTATAACCTGTTTTTCTGTCGCTCCGAGGGATCTTCCTTATTCCTTTATCAAATTCCACGATTTACCCCTCATTTTAAAGCTTATCGTGCGTCTAATGACGAAAAATAGACCCACGGTCTAAAAATGTACCGCTTCTCTGAAATTTGACACTTAAACTCATCTACGAAGACATATCTTGATGGATGTGCCGAATTAGTGTGTATGCTTGCGCCCTCTGGTATCAAGTAAACAAACAAGAAACTCTTTTGTTTTTATTGTGTAGCAAACTGGACAGATTTTGCTGCGTCTGTGTATTAAATTTATGCGATCGTTTGGCTCTACACATTCATTTATAATATGAAAGTGTAGAGCCTAACCAACCAACAGTAACTGGTATATCCGTCTCGATTCAGGTAGGGGGGTACCATCATAGTCTCAGAAGTTTTTGAATTTCACATATGTTAAAATTTTGAACAAAGTGAGTTATAGGAATGTTTGTTTTGCGCAAAAAAAAATTCCTATCCTGAGATACAGGCCGCCAAAGATGGCGCATCCGGGGCAATTTCTCACTTGCGATTTTCGACAAAAACTTTCAAGTGCTCTATTTCCTGAACGGTGCAAGATATTTTGATGCAGTTTTTTTAAATTTGAAAGATAATTAGATTATGTTTAAGATGAAAGGCTGCATTTTAAAATATCTGTTTAACGTTTTTTGCTGCAGCTTTCTGAATTTTTTTTCAAGAAATCTTTTATATTTTTTTTCTCAAAAATGCAATCTCAAATTTTTAAAATTTTTTACAGTTGGTTAATACCATTGAGTACTCCCTGAAAAGGAGAACTTCCATTTTTGCGTTCTACGGTTTTTAGAAACAATTCATGATTTTGCCATGTATTTTATCAGTTTTCTTTATAACATAGTCATATATTGCTCTCATTAAGTCAAAATTATCCAAATTTAATTTTCTTTGACATGGCATTTAATTCTTAATAAAATTTAGCGCATGAAAAAATCATGATTTCTTTTAATTAGAAAAAAAGTTTTTTTAAATTTTAAACCAGATTGCTTATTATACCAATAAACATAACTTAAGATTGACATTCTGAGTAAAATGCAATGAATATAGTAATATTTATTTAAGTGAAAATAAGAATTTTACATTGAAAAGTGTATATTTATGCTAAAAATTTAGAAAAATAAATGCAATACACTGTACTTTCAACCCAATACGCATATGTTGGAAAAGTTAATTACTGCCAGGCCGTTAGCAAAGCCATTAAAATAACTTCTGTATATCATTTATTCATAAGCACAAATAGATTAATAATTAAATTAGTTTTAAATAACACATACAGTTAAGTATTTTTTTTATTCCATTTGCCGTTAAAGTAATTTGAGAAAGAAAACAAGTTTGGCTGTCTTTTCTACTCCTAGTTCATTTTTGAGCTTGTGAATCAGTGGCATGTGTATACGTAGCCATCTATTACATCCATGCATCTTGGATGGGCTTTTCAGATGTCTTCCATTGACTAAAGAATGCATCGACAATCTCTGCTCCGGAAAACGACTGTCGGAATACTGAACTATATATACGTCCATTTGGAGTTTCAGGGCGACCAACCATGGACGAAAGTACTCGACCGCCATCTATTGCATCCGGATCTGTTTTATCAGTGTACACTTTTTTCTCATTCGAGTGTGTGTTGTTTGCTCGTTCATTTCTGTGTGAATTAAACTTTAGTTCAATTGCTGCTGAAATGAGCATCTGAGTAATTTTTGGCTGTTAATTACCCATGAATTCTTTTACAGCAGTTACAGTTTCCCACACTCAAATGTTGACATAGACTGCAATTTCTTTTTCAAATAAAATTCCACAAAAAGAAAGTGCACAAATTATGAACTTCAACCCATTGCTTCACAGTTCAGTGTTTTCTTTAACCAAATTTAATTGCCTCTTAAACCTCTTATTTTATATTTTGGGGTTAAAGATGGCTAAGAAAAAGAAGAAAAAAAAAGAAAGAAAGGTGTCAATGCCTGCTCATTTTTTTTTTAAAAAGGTATTATATAGTTACTTTATCTTGCTGATTTAGGTTATTTTCTAGCTTTTTCTGAATACTTGTAACAGCATCAGCTATTATAATTATCTTCTTCAAATTGATAAGGCAGTGAAGATTGGTTTTATTTCAGTAGACAGATCCTCTACATTATGTTAGATTGCCGCTTTGAAAATATTTTTATACTTATTTCTCAATTAAATTTCTACTTCCTTCTTTAAATACCTGCATAAAAATTAGACAACTCATAATGCACATACGCAAATTAGTAGTAAATTCTTCAACATTCTTGTTTGATTTGATTTTTGTTTGAACTATTGAGTTGAATCAATGATTTTTTGATAAAGTCATCTGATTTAAATTATGTACAGCCTGATAAATATTAGAAACATATTTTCAAAAACGAAAAAGAGAAATAAAAAACACTAACATATTACAATCAAAAACATATTAAAGCTTACAATATATGGACCAAAACATACCATTTACCAAAATTATGTTACAAGTGAGTTGTCTAGTTTCAAAACGAACTACACCCAAAAAATGAAATTTTTGCCGTCGGGCGAAAAACTCTTAATATAAAATATATTTAAGAAATTCGAAATGTTCGAAATGTTAGAGTATCAAGGGTGTTCTAGCTAAGAGCATTGGGATAGGTTTTTAACTTGCTAAAATTTTAACACAGAAATAATTTTTACTTGGAAGATATTTGGTGGGAAAAAGTGGATGGATGTATCTGGTTTTGAAACTAGACGACTCAAGTTATAGATAAAATAGTTAATAGCAAGTTATAGACAAATAGTGGTGTTTCGTGCATATGCTTTGTTAACGTCCTTATAAAAGAAAAGGAAGGAAAATGCAAAGTGATTGAATCCTAAGTTGATTTTGTCTCCCCCCTTGTAGTGTTCCTCTTTCTTTTTTCATAAGATCAATAGTATGATATGGAAACCAAAGATAAAAAGTTATGTTTTACTTAGTAGCACATATATTAAAATTAACAACTAATAGATTTGAACTCTAGCTATGAAAAAAATGAGAAAATGATATTTAAAAAAAAAATGAAATCAAGTAATATTTTAAAGTAGCGGGCAATAAGATTGGGCAATCCATGTCTGTCTGTTTGTCTACAGGTATTTTTTTTGTGGGAAGGGGGGAGACACCCCTTATGTATATCGCAAATCTTAAATTGTTTCTAAAAACCGTTGAACGCAAAGGTGGAAGCTCTCCTTTTCAGGGAATGTAGTACTCAATGGTATTAACCAACTGTAAAAAAATTAATATTTTTGAGATCGGCTTTTTTGAGAAAAAAAATATAAAATATTTTTTGAAGAAAAGTTTAGAAGGCTGCAGCATAAAACGTTAAACAGATGTTTTAAAATGTAGCCTTTCATCTTAAACATAATCTAATTATCTTTCAAATAAAAAAAAACTGCATCAAAATATCTTGCACCGTTTAGGAAATAGAGCACTTGAAAGTTTTTGTCGAAAATCGCAAGTGAGAAATTGCGCCGGAGGCGCCATATTTGGCGGCCTGTATCTCGGGCCAGGAATTTCTTTGAGCAAAGCAAAAACATACCTATAACTAGGAGTGCCATATTTTTGGTTAGTGAATCCGGGACACATTAATATGGGATGAGTATACCGGGGGTCTGGGGAAATTTTAAAAAAAATAAAAGCAAAATGGTGAGTTTCAAGCCTTTTTTGAAGCCTCCCAAGTAATAGGAGTGGGGAATCTGGAACCCTAAATCGGTAGTCTACCCACCTTTTAAAAATTAAAAAGGAATTTTTGCTACTTAATTTACTTAAAAAGATTTTTTTTCCTTTTTAATGAAATTTTTTTCTGGTCTACCTACCATCTAGAAAGAAGTGTTAATAAAATAAAAGTTGAAATACCTCATAAAATTATTTAGTTGAACAATTAATTACTAAGTTTTATTTTTAAAAATTACAACTTTTCGTCTAACTACAAAAACGATTTCAAAAAAAAAAAAAAAAAAACATTTTTGTCAAACTAAAAAGGCAATTAATACGTTAACAATGTTATGCTTTGTTTTCAACCCACTCATATATATTTCTGACTTGAATGTACTTTTTTAAAGATGTCTTTGTTAAGCTTGACTTTTTCATAAAAGTCAGAGTAAAGAAAATGCCAAAGTTTATTTTGCATACAATCAATGCTCTTGCAGTGGACTCCCTCGTTAATACTCTGTCATCTTAAAGATTCTTAATGTCTTTATAAAAGATTATGAAAAACATAAATTCATTACGTTTTACATCTTACATTGCAAGTTACAGCCGTTTCCGGGACATTGATAAAACTGGCCGGGACACCAGGACAAGAGCAAAATACCGGGGCAGTCCCGGTCAAACCGGAACGTATGGCCAGTCTACCTATAATTCACTTTGGTCTAAATTTTAACATATGTGAAATTCAAAAACTTTTGAGACTATGAAGGTAAGATTTTATTTTTGCCTGCCTGAATCGAGATGAACTATGCGAACTATATTTTAAGTAATGTCACTTTTTCGTTAGTGTATTTTAATACAATGAATACTACTAATGAAAATAATTGTCATTATTATTGTGATTATTTTATCATTTTGAATAATAAAATAATGGTAGGAAAAAAATTGTAACAGCTGTTTGCACTGATGTGTTCAATTACATGTCTTCTCTTGTACCAACACCCTTTTGCTATTTTATATTTTTCATAATGTCTCTTCTCCCAAATTATTGCAGAATTCCGCACGGGTAGACTAGTGATATATAATACATAAATATACTCGTATGAGAAATTGGCAATTTCTATATTAAATGCATTCATTATTTACATACTTTTCTCAACAATGGCTCTTCAAGTTTATATATATATATATATACCACAAGTTACGAAAATCTTCAGAACGAAGCATAAGACCGGAAAACAGGGAAGCTGTGGCTGTAAGAGACGTTATTAGTGGCATAAGTTCACCATGATGATCTGGTTTAACAAAGTGACTAACATTTAAAAAAGTGACGATGGCCATTTGATGAAAAAGAGGTTCTTCCTTCCAAATTTCTCTTTCATTTCATTTACGAATGATGAGATATAAAAAGGAAGGAATTTTAAGCATTTACGTTAAGATGTTAATGTTCATTTATGAGTTTGGTGGTGAAACGGTGATTGAAAATGATTTGGAAATCAAGTTTAAAGGAAAGTGACTAGATTTGTCACTTAGTGCTGTACCTAAATAAACATCTGAAAATTTTCCTGAATTTTTTCAAAACGGATCAATTGCATTTCAAAAAAGTTCAATCAAAATAAGTTGGCAATGATTCTTGCAATGATTCTAGGTTCAGAAATAATTCAGGGTTCGTCAATGACTCAAGTATATCAGCAGAATATAACTCATTACAAACATTTTGATCAGTTTCAGACAATTCCAAAGACCCAAGGGAACATTGCTGCAATATATAATTGAAGTCGTCAACAGCCCAAAGACTGTCGTTTTCCATGTCCACTAAGCTTGATTCACCATCAAGATCTAAGGCACTTCTACCCTGTTCTTTATCGTCTGAGCTGGTAGTCCCAAGGGGTTGAATGTTCGAGTCATTGATAGAAAGTTCAGTGTTTGTTTCTTTTGAGTTACTGCTTGTAAGTACACTGTCTTCTTCCTCTGAGTCATTTCTGAGTAATAACTTATTTTGAGTATTTTTGGAAAAGGGGATTTTTTTGAAACGGATGATAGTATTTTTTTCGTTTGACTCCTCCCTGGATTCTTCTTCTGTAGGGTTTGACAACCGCAAGGATTGGAAAGATTGTACTATATTAAAAGATGCTTTAAAACTGTGCTTATTAGAAGGCTGTTGATGCAAGGAAGATGAATCTTTTGTCTGTTGAATGATTTGTGGTCCTTCTTTTCTCTCATCATTATTTTTCTTACTACTTCTATGATGATTTGCATCAGTTTGGGAATTTGTATCTGATAAAAAGCGCTTATCTTCGAGAATTATCGCATCGGCTGTAACCTCAAGATTTTTATTAGAAATTTCATTCCGAGAAGCATTTGGAAAATTATTTGTTTTATTTTTTTGAATCTCCTCATGATTTGAAAAATCCTCATGCACTTTATTCTTGCATAACTTAAGGGAGATAGTATTGCTTGTCTTACATGACTGTATCGCTTGTCTATGATTATTGCCGATTCTTGCTGATCTTTCTATGAGTTGTAATTTTCTTGCTTGACCATATTGCTTGCCTGCGATTCTTCTTGAGAACTTTCTGAGAGTGAGGAGTGCTAAAGTTTTTCTCTTATTGAGGTATTCATTATTCATTCTACGGCGTACTTTTTCATCGTTCGACGCATTTCGATCGGGATTTCTTATTTCTTTGCCCGCGCTAGTTGATTCCGAATTTTCTCTTTCCCTGTCGAAGCTATTAAGCACGGGATCACTTGTTTCTCTTCCCAAATCAGTAAATTCTGAATTTCCTCCTTCAATGTTATAGACGTTTAGCACTTGATCTCCCGTCCCGTTTACCGGAATAGTTAATAGTGAATTTCCTTTTTCATTTCCCGGGCTAGGTGGTTGCGAATTTTCTCTTTCACTGCTAGAGACTTGTAGCAGGAAATCAACTGTTTGTTTTTCCGGGGCAGAAAAGTGTGAATTTCCTTTTCCTTTGCTAGCGGCAATTAGATCGACATCTCCTTTTTCATTTCCTTCATCAATGCTAGAGGCATTTAGCAGGAGATGAACAGCTCCTTTTCCCGGGCTAGGGACAACTGATACGAGATCTCTTGCTCCATTTAACGGGCTACGAAATTGCGAATTTTCTCTTTCATTGTGAGAGGCACTATGAACACAATCATCCGCTTCTTTTTCAGGGCTAGGTAAGCTCAACTTTGCTCTTGCATTGTGAAGAGCATCTCCTGTTTCTTTTATAGTTTTAGATGATTGCAAATTTTCTTTTTCATCGTTCGAAGCATTTAGTTCGAGATTCCTTATTTCGTTACCCGCTCTAAGTGGTTCCGAAATTCCTCTTTCCCTGTCAAAGGCATCACGCATGGGATCAACTGTTTGTCTTTCCAAACCAGTTAATTCTGAACTTCCTCCTTCAATGTTAGAGACATTTAGCACTTGATCTTCCGACCCGTTTTCCGGGATAGTTAGCAGTGAATTTCCTTTTTTATTGTTTGGCCGATGTTCTGTTTCCTCTCCCGGTATAATTGGTAGCGAATCTTCCCTTCTACTGTGAGCTGCATTTAGCACTAGATCTCCAGTTTCTTTCTCTGGGGTAAAGAATTGCGATATTCTTCTTTCGTTGTGAGAGACATTCAGCACGTGATGTCTTGTTTCTTTTCTTTTGTTAGTTAATATCGAATTTCCTCTTTCGTTGTTAGAGATGTTTAGAGCAGAATCTATTGTTTTTATCCCCAGGCTAGGTAGCAGTGAATTTCCTTTGTGAAAGACATTTAGCACGAGACCTACAGATTCATTTCCATGGCTAGGAAAGTGTGAATCTCCTCTTTCACCGTGAGAGGCACTCAGCACGATGTCCTCTGTACTTAATTCCAATCCATCCAATTCAGCTGCTTGATCTTTTTGCTTCGGTAATTTGTCTGCTTTCTTGTATCGCCTGGATTTACAGTCACTGCACTTTTTACTATGTTTTCTTATTGGCCTTTTTTCACCTCTTTTATTAAGAGTAGTTTTCGGAGACACGGCTCCCCTTCCAGTTTCTGGTTTTGTTCTTTGCATTTTCTCCTTACTATCGATCCTGTCCAATTTTATCTGAAGATTGGCAGCTTTAACGCATGCTTCAACCACATGTGAAGAATCTTGAGCAGCGACTATCATGCATTTGCGTTTGTTGCATGTCCTGCAGTCATAACGTAGCACATTATTTTTCTTTTTAGATTCATCGTTTAACTGTCCTTGTTTCAGTGCCGCTCGGTAAGCAAAAACTTCGAATGTAATATCATGCCCCCATTTCGAATGTAATTTCTTGAATTCACGACAGTATATTTCTTTAAACAAGTGGGGTGGTTTAACTGAGGCCCCTTCTTCAAACGGTATATTTGATTTTTGCACAAGCTTCTTGGAAATATCCGTTTTCCCTTCTACTCTAAAGCTTTTGATGAAGTCTATTCTTTTCTCGGTATTATTCTCCTCTGTTGAAATAGGTGGGTTTGAAGAAATTTGTTTCACTTTCTCCTTTGAAGATCTTCGCTCTAAAACTCTGCCCCGTATTAATTGGTTATTCTTATACCCAATGAAATCTACTAATTCTTTTTCAGATCCAGGAAAGTGTGAATTTCCTTTTTCAAAGGTACAGGCATCCGGAACGAGCTTTTCTGTTTCTTTTTCCGGACTAGGTGGTTGCGAATCTCCTCTTTCATTGCTAGAGACATGTAGCAGGAAATCAGCTGTTTGTTTTACCGGGCCAGAAAAGTGTGATTTTCCTTTTCCATTGCTAGCGGCAATTAGCTCGACATCTCCTTTTTTATTTCCTTCATCAATGCTAGAGGCATTTAGCAGGAGATGAACAGCTCCTTTTCCCGGGCTAGGGACAATTGACACGGGATCTAATGCTCTATTTAACGAGCTACGAAATTGCGAATGTTCTCTTTCATTCTGAGAGGCACTATGAACACAATCATCAGCTTCTTTTTCTGGGCTAGGTAAGCTCAACTTTGCTCTTGGATTGTGAGGAGCATCTCCTGTTTCTTTTTCAGTTTTAGATGATTGCAAATTTTCTTTTTCATCGTTTGAAGCATTTAGTTCGAGATTCCTTATTTCTTTACCCGCACTAGGTGATTCCAAAATTCCTCTTTCCCTGTCAAAGGCATCACGCACGGGATCAACTGTTTGTCTTTCCAAACCAGGTAATTCTGAACTTCCTCCTTCAATGTTAGAGACTTTTAAAGCACTTGATCTCCCGTCTCGTTTTCCAGGATAGTTAGCAGTGAATTTCCTTTTTCATTGTTTGGGTGATCTTCTGTTTCCTCTCGCGGGATAATTGGTAGCAATTCTTCCCTTCTATTGTGAGCTGCATTTAGCACTAGATCTCCAGTTTCTTTCTCTAGGGTAAGGAATTGCGATTTTCTTCTTTCGTTGGGAGGGACATTCAGCACGTGATGTCTTGTTTCGTTTCTTTTGTTAGTTAATAGCGAATTTCCTCTTTCGTTGTTAGAGGCGTTTAGAGCAGAATCTACTGATTTTTTCCCCAGGCTAGGTAGCAGTGAATTTCCTTTGTGAAAGACATTCAGCACGAGACCTACAGATTCATTTCCATGGCTAGGAAAGTGTGAATCTCCTCTTTCAGTGTGAGAGGCACTCAGCACGAGGTCCTCTGTACTTAATTCCAATCCATCCAATTCAGCTGCTTGATCTTTTTGCTTCGGTAATTTGTCTGCTTTCTTGTATCGTCTGGATTTACAGTCACTGCACTTTTTACTATGTTTTCTTATTGGCCTTTTTTCACCTCTTTTATTAAGAATAGTTTTCGGAGACACGGCTCCCCTTCCAGTTTCTGGTTTTGTTCTTTGCATTTTCTCCTTACTATTGATCCTGTCCAATTTTATCTGAAGATTGGCAGCTTTAACGCATGCTTCAACCACATGTGAAGAATCTTGAGCAGCGACTATCATGCATTTGCGTTTGTTGCATGTCCTGCAGTCATAAAGTAGCACATTATTTTTCTTTTTAGATTCATCGTTTAACTGTCCTTGTTTCAGTGCCGCTCGGTAAGCAAAAACTTCGAAAGTAATATCATGCCCCCATTTCGAATGTAATTTCTTGAATTCACGACAGTATATTACTTTAAACAAGTGGGGAGGTTTAACTGAGGCCCCTTCTTCAAAAGGTATATTTGATTTTTGCACAAGCTTCTTGGAAATATCCGTTTTCCCTTCTACCCTAAAGTTTTTGATGAAGTCTATTCTTTTCTCGGTATTATTCTCCTCTGTTGAAATAGGTGGGTTTGAAGAAATTTGTTTCACTTTCCCCTTTGAAGATGTTTGCTCTAAAAATCTGCCTCGTATTAATTGGTTACTCTTAGCTTGATTCATTTTAGTTCTCGCTTTCACGCATGCACTTTTTGTTGCTTCCTCTACTTCCGATCTGCCATGTAGAACATGCGACAGATATGCATAAGAGTGCTCAGCTGCATTCTTTTCTTGTTCATTAGAGTATATGTCTCCTCTGCATTTCTTGAGCCTCTTGTTACTCCTTTTGGCTACACTTTCTTGTCTGTTTTGAATAACCTCACTCTTAGTCCTGAGAGGCGCAAATGATTCAAACTCACTGACATGTCCTCTTAAAAGTGGCTCTTTGTAACGAATTTTCTTCGCGTCATTATTCTGTCTTCTTTTATTCTTTTTGAATTGAGAGTACTTCTGTAGAATCAAACGATCTTTTTCTGAGATATTTACCTGCATTTTCTGTAAGTCGGAAATGCATATTTTCTCTAATAGCACCACGCAGCGACCCTCTACCCCGCATTTATTTTTTCTTATCTTCGGACGAAGCATCTTTAATAATTTAATCTTCACGAAGTTGATTTGCTCTGAAATGAAAAAATATACAATATATTTAATACAAAGAAGAACTCAACATTGTAAACTAACAATAAAGAAATACAGTAACCCGTTATTATATCGCTCATTCATACATGTCGCGCTTTTTCTTTGTCTCCAAAAATTTTAAGTTTGAGTTCTCGAAAGTAAAATTATTGCATTTCTGAGTGAAGCCCTTTTCCCCCTACTAAACAAATCCATCGAACAGGAATGTTTTCCTTTCTTCTGGATTTGCTGGAGTTAAAATCTGCAGCAATTTTCTTCCCATTCCACAATCTACATGTCTGTAGAATTATTCTACTAAAACTAGTTGATGTTTTAATTGTTCTTCTTGTATTGATCCTAGCGCAAATTAATAAATGAAACAGACAGTTTTTTACTGCCGAAGGAAAAAAAAACATTTCTGCATACCGTTTAGTACAGAAAAGATTCGCACTTGACTGAACAAATCCAAATTATACAATCCCCTTAATCACGAAATGAAGAGTGATAGGTAAAGGAATTTTCTGGGAAGAAAATGGCTACCTTTATCTTTGAGATAGTTTTCACACCATGCTCTGGTAACATGCACATGTTCACTCAGTTGTACGTTTTGACTTATTTCTAACGGCATCGGTTATAACGCGCTTTCGGATATATCGCGCTTTTTTGCTGTCCCCCGACAAACGCGATATCACGAGGGGCTACTGTACTATTTTCTAGAAAAACTTCACAGCGATTAAACAAAAGTTTCGAGTCTTTTCTGCCAGATTAAAAGTTTTTCTATTATGGATTACTTGCTGAAAAGATTGTGTCTCTCTATTTTAAAAGCAAATTTTCATAGTTTAAGCATCCTCTCTCAAGCTTCATGAGCATTAACGATACTACTAGAAATGTCCTCCTGTGTGGGTAACGAGGGGACATAACAGTCCTTACATGCACATATTTTACAAAACTGGGATTGGTAATGTGGCTTGAACCGAGTGGTTGAAAAGAAAAAGAAAATACATCAACGAAATTGTTTATTATTGGACTATAAAATGTCACTAATAAATTGTTTTTTGGAAATAATTTAAAGCAGTATAATGTAAATTTTAAGCTTTTAATTTACATTCACACATTATTATATTTACAATGTACACACACAAAAAAATTAATAAAATAAAAAGTAAATAAATAAATATAGCATAGAACTGGTTTTATTCATGATTTTTGTTTTAACATTGCCTTTTTTATTCAATATTTGATAACCAGCGAAATTACACGTTTATAAATGCATACGTTGATACGATTCCCAGAAACTATCCTCAATTTATAACCATATAATATTATTTTACGCAGTTTTTATAAATGAAAATACTGTGAAGTAGACCTCTATAACTCTTCCAAGTACTTCTCACTGCACCGATCTATTATTATGTTACTTTTCTGAAAAAATATTTAATCGGTTTTTAAAGTGTCTCTACTATATTAAGTCTGCGGGAAATGTTTTTCCAGCTGTCGATTAGCTTTGCTAGTTCTTCTACCGCTTTGAGGTTTGCTTTTTAACCTACTTTCCCGTAAAAGTTTTTAAAAAATAAGTATGAAAGAAGGCTTAATGAATCGTAAAAATATCGTTAAAAATAAAGAATAGTCAAAACTAAGTGAAGTAATTAAATAAAGATTGAAAAATAAAAAAAATGAAAGTAGGGTTTTGAGTTGGGGAAAATGCGTGTCTGTCGGTCTGTCTGTCCCCCCTAATAACTTTTGAGGGAATTGTCCGATTCAAAAGATTTTTTTAGCATTCGAATGGTTTTGGCGAGGATATACCATTTCCATAATTCACTTTTGATTTGAACAATATTTCGTTCAATTTTGAACAGTTCGAAAAATCTTAACATTAGCGCATATTAGGGAAAATGAAGCAAATTTCGTAAAGTCTGGTTGTAAGATATATTACTATAAACAAGCGTGTTCGAAGAAACTTTCTGCGTAAAATACTCTTTTATTTGAAAATTTTTTGTTCATTTTGAACAGTTAAAAAAATTAACATTAGCGCCTTCGGGGAGATTTCAGTCCTATATAAATCCTGATCTTTTATTATTTGCTCGGAACAAGTTTTATCGGAAAAATGTTATGACATAGAACATGTACAGATAGGACGTTCAACAATAACTCTAAACCAAGCTATTTTCTTATGAAATTTTTTGATCCGGGCTTTTAAGGATATTTTTGAATGATTGAATGAATGAATTGAAAAAATGAACGAATAAATGAGTGAACATATGAAAAAAAATAATAAACGAGTGAATGAATACATGAATGAGTAAGTGAATGAGTGAGTGAATGAATATGTAGGTATTTACCGTTGAAAAAGGTATATTTGAAGTAATCAAGAACGAAAGCTAAATGAGAAAGAGAGAAAAAAAGAGATAGCTAGGTTATTCATTTGAAGTTGGTGTGAAGTTTTCCTGTGTAGAAAAGTAGGCTCGTATAGTTTTAAACAGAACTTCTTGTTTTTTTTTTAATTATTTCCTTATATTTTGTATTAGAAATGAAAATAATAATAATGAGAATAAATAAAAATAGATTAAGAAAAAAATGAAAAAGTATATATGTATATTTGTGCATAAAAGGCTAAAAACTCAAAAAAAAAAAAAAATCTTTTAATTGAAGAAAGAAAATATCCCCCAAAATCCAAAACCAAAAAAAAATATATATATTTTTTAAAACTACAAAAACTAACAAGAAAAGTTGAGTAAGTAAAATCCCATCGTCCCTCCACCAAAAAAAAAAAAAAAGGGACGAAAAAATAGAAAAAAACTCGCATAATTTGTGCAACACACACACACACACAAAAGAAAAAAAAAGAAAAAACCTGCATATTTTTTTTCAATACACACGAAAAAAATTCAAAATAATAATGATAATTTGTCCGATTTGAATTTTTATTCCTACCAGGAAAATTCTGTCACTTCACAATTCCCTACCGGTTTTTTGTTTCCTCGTCTTTTCATTTTTGCCATTACCGTGTCATTGTTTTATATTTCAAATATTTGTATGGCACCAAAGACCGACATTTTAGATAAGAAGCTGGTTTAAGCATCTGGATGTGCGCTAGGATGGAATAGAAATTTTTACCGAATTTTTGTCTGCAGGGAGCGGAAAAGCTCCATTTTTGGTCCAAATGAAGGTGTAAATTTTTTTTTCAGTTTGTATAAATATAACATGCGCCCCAAGCCAACTAAACTTTAAGGGGACAGTACAGTACGTAGCTTTTTGTTCTCGTAAATGCTTATAATATATATTATTTTTTATGTTATTTTCTGAAGCATAAAACGTTTAAATTTACAAACTATCTAAATTTAGTGGAACTCGTTTATAACGACACATCGGCGGTTATTTTTCTTTTATTTCCAATGGCAGATTCAAAAACAGTTACAGCCAGTTACAGTTGTTTAGAAAACAGAACACAAAATGTGTGGATAAAATAAAAAGCTGCAGCAAGAGTTCATTATTCTAACATATCTCTGGCCTCCCAGTACCGCTAGGCTGGGGAAGTTCGGCAAAACGCAAGGCAGCGAAGCAGATGTCCAGCGTCCATGTCCTCTCCAAGATCGCACAAGGTATTGGGCAAGAGACAATTTTAAATTTATAGAAATGTTTTCGAGGGCAGTCGTGTCTGGTGGCCAGGTGGAAATCGCCACCGCTATGCGTCTTGGGTCTTTACATTAAGTCAAGATAGCGTCCTTTCACGAGGCTGGAGTAGATTTTTTGAACAATATGTTTAATAGCACAGAAGGGTACAGGACGAGAGGAATTATGTAAATAAAGGCCCCTTTCTTGGCCAGATAGTGCGCAGTTTTATTACCTAGTATTCACTGTAATTTTTTTTAAAAACATTGCAATCTTAAAGCATTATTTATGAACATTGACAAAACTATTATTATTATTACTTAATTAAGGGCCGACGAAATGCACGTTTCAAATCTTTTTCAGCGGGAAAAAAAAAGTATTCAAAACATTATAAAAATACAATGCAAGTATGAGTAGGAAAAAAAATATACAGATAAATAAACATAATAATTTCATAGTCGGGTAGTCGGGCAGTTCAAAGTTTTATATTTCTATATAAATATATATGAATTTTTTAATCAAAATACCATTACGAAAATCACAGCAAAGAGTATAAAAATGCATGGGCCACCGAAATACGTTATAAACTGATGGATAAACAAAGAGAGAGATAGATTCACAAAGCATTGTAAGGAAAATTCACACCAAAAATAAAACTTCAAAAGTAATATTCAGGAGACATGATGTAAAAATTTTGGAAAAATTACTTACAGTATCACTGCAAAATAATACCGCAGTCTGAAATGTTTAAAAGTTTTTTGAAATTTCAAGTAAATAAAAATTGAGTTGAGAATTAAAAATTAGAAGACTAAAGCAATAACATATTTTTTGAAGAAAAGAAACAAAAAGGAAGGGACTGTTACTGCACTTTTATTTGAAATAAATAAGAGAAGGCGGGGAGAAGGGTAGAAGAGGTGATTTGAAAAGTCAGAACTCCCCCGACTCCACACACACACTGACACAATCTTTTTTTCTTGTTTAGAGTTGTCGTTAAGATGCTGTGTGTTTGTGAGACTTGAATTTGAAAAAAAAAAGTTAGAAAAAGAGCCTCGAAACCCCCTTTTCTCGTACGTCATCAGTAAATGCCCAAAACTGCGAATTCAGAGCTTAAATTTCGAAAAATTTCCAGTTCACAGCTCTTGACTCCACTTGTCTTTTAACGTCACCAAAGATAGCCTAATATGCAATTTTAAGACCTCAATTTCAAAAAATTCCGGGTGTGAGATCCCGAACCCCCATTTAGTCTTCTCACATCCTCAAAAATCGGCAACATTGTGTTTTTAGAACTTTATCTTGGAAAAATTTCAGTTGTCTTTTCCTCAATTTCAAAAAAATTCCGGGGACAGCCCCGATCCCCTCACATCCTCGAAATTCATCAAAGTTGTACATTTTAGGAGTTCATCTTTGGAAAATTTGAGCTGTCTTTTACAGTCATCAATGATAGCCTGATATGCATTTTATAACTTGAATGTTAAAAAAAATTCAGAAAAAGTCCCAAAACTCCTCTTATTTCTAACATCAACAATGGAAGCCGCAAACTGCTCATTTAGAACTGTAGAAAAGTATTGAAATCACAGCATTGACATTGTATTATTTGAAAGATTGAATTTCTAGAAGAACAGTCGTAATGTTTAAAAAGCCGCTTGACCAGCTACTCCTGCTCTGTCGTTATTACAATCTTCAAAAAAAATTTTTTTTATCAGTACGAATTAATTATAATGGTATTTCGCTAAATTATCTGACGGGATTGACGTTTAATTCTCTTAATATGTAAAAATGTATTGTACTTTTTCATTTGATGTAATTAAGTATGTTTTTCGTACTTTTAAAAATATTAACTGGTGTTAAATGATCTTAAAAAACGTGAAAGAAGCTAATGAGTTTTTTATTGTGCAAAATTTTTTTATTACTACTTTTATTAATTTAACTACTTTTTTCACCTGGCTTTGGTAAACGAGATGAGGTGATTGTTGTGACAATTTCTATCTATTATCGAGTAGTCAGATGAGAGTTTCCCTGGTTTCCTCCTAGTGCACCATTAGAAGCCTTCCCAAGATGACAGTTTTTTACTAAGACCCGTTGCATCGAGATAAAATTTGTATGCTTGCCGGTTGAGGCTGGGGCTGCCAATTTGAAAAACTGCAAATTCGGAACAGACGGGGAACACCGACAGGGGGGGGGGGAGATATCCAGAACCCGACCGATTTGAAAGTATTTGGACTCTGATCCGTGCAAAATAGATCCGGTGATCCGGCATGCCAATTTTGTGTTTTTAAAATTTAGTATATTTTAAAAATATATAAGTGCATTTAAAATTTCTTTTGATACGACAAACGGGTTCGCCATTTTCTTTCCGATTTTAGAAGGGGTTCGCAAGTAAAAAAGGTTGGGACCCCCTGATTTAGGTCAATTGCAGAAATTTTGCATGGGATACATATATATATATATACTCGTATATATAATGATGTCATTTCGCATGCATAAAAGTTAATGTAAACAATAATGAAAATAAATAAGTAGTGTACATTTATTTTAGGAAACTAAAGAATAAAACAATGTTAATATAATCAAAAATAGCGCACACGTGTTTCAGAGTTACACGGAACACGTTTTTCAATGCAAAGAAGTAAGCTTATGGATGAAAAACAACCAAACCACTTTTATTCTTTAGTTAATGATAAGATATTATTTCATAGTTAGTGACACACAGAAAACATTGTATAACCAGGAACGGGCAACCTTTGGAAAGTTGCGGGATAAATTTAGAAGGTTGAAGAAATCGCAAGCCATATACATTTGGGACCTGAGGGGGGTGTGCACATCCGGCCCGATGGTGGGGCGTTTCCCATATATGGTATAACTACTATTCGACAAAATATTTTTGGAAACTAACACCTTTTTTCAGTACTTATTAAGCATGAATTTCAGAGGACCCTAAAGCACAACCCCCCTCACACACACCAGTATTCTTGTTCTAGATTCTAGAAGAGTCATGCTTGTACGTTTACGTATGTGTGCAGGGTGAACCTTCAAAATTTCAAATTTTGCACGTATGCTTCCCCCCTATGCCAGTCCACAATGTTTTCACATTAACGGGAAAACAATTTAAAAAATTCCATGTTTCATTCCAACCTAATACGTATGAATTTATTATTCTACTTTTCTTTTACGTTAATCATTATAAATTCCACCATTGCAGTATTTCGAGGGCGGGGGAATGCGACGTCGCTTTGAGTGGGGGCACCCTAATTATAACCACTCTATATGGTTGTTAGAATTGCTGTTTAGGCCTCTCACACCCAGAAAAAACTCTTATTACACAAATGATTGATCTTTGTGTAATGGATGAATCCATAGAATTCAATCTACTTCAACTTTCTTCAGAAATGTGCTTTTAACTACGGGAAACTTTTATGTGTATAGCTCATCATTCCTTTACTCTTTCAGTAAAAAAAAAACAGAGCATCCCCCCCCCCCCTGTTTTATTAATTGCAAATGTAAGTGCTTACGTTAGGGTAAGTAGAGTGAAGGGCCATTTTCCCTTTTGACAGTTTTTGAAGAAAAAGATTATGGATTGTAGAGAAGAAAATAAATCAAAAACTACAAATGAATATTTATCCTCAAAAAACAATCTTATTTAATTTACTAATTGAAGAATACTGTTTTTCAAGCTTTTAATTTTTTTAAATGTTTTTCTCCAATGGAAAAAATATAAATAAAGATAAAATCATGAAAAATGTTTTTTTTTTTTTTTTGCACATTGTGAATGGAATTTTGTCTCAGTAAGAATTATATATGTCATATCTTCAAATCAAGTATTAGAAAGGTAGACATGTCAAAATTTCTTTTTCGATAATTCTTAACAAATAATTTGAATAACATAAAGTGAGATTTATATTACTTTAATTAAAATGTAATTTTAAAATATCTTATATTTCTAATCTAATATATAGTTTAGTCATGTGAAGAAAATAATGTTTGCGATTCAGAAAAAAAAAAAAAAAAGATGTGGTTTGTTTTCTAAACACTGTCCCATGCTTTTCGCCATTCCCCGAGAAAGTGCACTGTATGTGTTCTACGTCATGACATCTTTCCGATAAAGTTTATTTCAAGTAAATCTGTCTGTTAGATCAGGATTCGCACACGATTAAAATTTTCCCGTAGGCGCTAATGTCACTTTTTTCTGAACTGTATGAAATTCGGCGTGAATAAAAAGTATTTCACGCCGAGAGCTCCTTCCAATACGCTTGTTCAAAGGAACTTGGGTCTTATGCCTAGAATTTGCATACTTTACTTCATTTTTTCCCGTAGGCGCTGATATTCATAATTTTTGAACTTTTCAAAATTGAACGAAAAATTGTTCAAATCAAAAAGTAAAATACGGAAATGAGATGTATTCGCCAAGATCTTTCGAATGCAGGAAAAAAAATTGTTTCGAATCGGACAATTCCTTCAACATTTATTAGAGGGAGGGAGGGGGGGACAGACCGACAGACACACAATTTCCATATTTCAAACGCCTGCTTAAATTTTTTAAAATTTTTCAATGTGCAGTAAAACCTGTAAAGTTGATCACCTGTCTAAGTAGACCATGTCTGTCAGGAACGGAATTAGCCGAATATTATCTGATGTAGGGAAACTTGACCCCCTAAGTTGACCACCTGTGTATGTTGACATGTTATGTAAGCCAAATTTGGGTGGGAGTATTATAAAAAACTCTTTGTAAGTTGAGCTCCTGATTATTACTATATTTATTTGTTTATCTATTTTTTGGAAGGTAAATAAAAACTAAAATAGCTTCTCCAGAATATTTTTTATGCTATAATGTTAGACCAGTATTGGTCTGGATGGATGAAACATCAATAGAAAGTTTGCCTTTGTAAGTTAACCAAATGGGAAAACGACTATGAGCACTATTTTATTCTTTAAATAAGTTTCTTCTTTTTTCTTTGATCTGGTACAAGCATTTTGGAAAATATATATAGTTAAGAAATCTTTAGCAACATATAAGTAACTGACATAATTAATATGATATTTATCTTAATTTTAACTAAGTACTTTACTTTTGAAGTTGTATGAGACACATTGTAAGTCATTCGGGTTAAATTTCTTTAATGATATTTTAGATAATTGAAAAAAAAAAGCTAATCGCTATTTTAAAGTAACTTCATTACATGAAGCTATATTTTAATTAGTTACAAAGGAATAAATGCATAGTGCAAGAAATAACAAAAAAAAAAAAAATCTTCAACCAATATAAGTTGACCACCTGTCTAAGTTAACCAAAAAAGTGCTGCACCGCAAGTGGTCAGCTTACACATGTTTCACTGTATATTTAGTTACTTAACTTGATTAAGACTTTTTACAAGAATACTTAGTAGTTGACACTTTTTATTTTCAGTAGTTGACTCTACTCTTCATTTATTGAAACTCTTTAGTAGTTTACACATGGTGTTTTATGCAACCGTACATCTTCTACAGCCGCTTTCATTGCCTCTTATGTATAATTTTAAAATTTCCCTTTGTTGGAGGCATCTAAAAATGAAAGAGGGAGTCATTCAGTAGTTGACACATTGTAACTCCAATAGTTGACACCTCTGTCAACTATTGGATATGATCAAATTATATTACTAGCCACAAGTTGAAACCCCATGTAAACTATTTAATATTATGTCGTGTAAGGTTTCCGTAGTTGACACAGAGCCAAAAACGTTTTTTTTTTTTTTTTGTATTTTAGATTATTTTGAATAACTTTATATACACTTCATGTCCAAAACAAAGTAGGGAAAAGTTGGATAAAAGCGGGTAGGTGGATAAAACCGGGACCCAGAAGTTTTAGCTTGATTAGCATTGGCATTTGTCGAAAAACGCTTGAAACTAGTTGCAAACAATAGCCATGCTATTTGGAGTTAAATGAAAGGCAGTGTTGTTTATTTGTTTGTCAACGCCGATGTTTCGAAAAATTTCAGTGGAAAAGTTTTGATTTTTACACCACCGATTTCATTTTGTAGTTTCTAATTGCTTAGAGATTGGTTTTAGGTAAGTACAACATTTGATAACACCTTTTTCAGCAGTTATTTTAAATTCTTAAACCAGGTTTTGCATCATGCTTGAAATGTGCTAAGCCGTCTTTTCTGATTAACGGCGTTGTCGGATAAAACCGGAACCTTGGCAGTCGGACAAAACCGGGTATTGCCCGGTTTTGGACGACACTTTTTTTTTTCTTACTGTGTGGAATACAAATAGTTTAATTTGTAAAATATAAACCTTAAACAGCAAGAATCATCTTATAATTGGTACAAAGTTAAATCTTTATTACTTTTTAGGAGGGACTTCGCATGAATATAGGCTACTATATTATACTATCCCACTTAGTACAAATATAAAATTAAAAATATTAATTTAAAATAAAAACTATTTTTTAAAAGTTAAATCGTGTTTGTCAGTTTATTAAAAAAAAATTCTTAAGTAGAATGAAAAAATTAATTCTTTTACCAATTTATAACCTTGTTAGAATAAAAATTGCCCCTATAAAAATTAAGGCTGCTCATCAGTCAATTTCCGAATTCAGCTGACTAATGTTAAGTCTATGGGCGTGTGATGCATTCGTATTTTTAAAAAAATCTCCTCGGGAAATTAATATTTTTTACTTCATTTTTCTGTGTACTCTTCTTAAAGGATGTCTCTTTTTTTATTTCTCAAAATATTTCCAAAATATATACTTAGTTTTATATGACGTGTTAAAATAGTACACTTACAGTTCGCCAGCTTTTAATACACAAAATATTAAATTAAGCATATATTTCAGAAATATTTTGACAATTAATTAAAAAGAAGACTTCTTTTAAGAAGTCTACACCGAAAATAGAATTCAAAAATACGTTTTTCTGAAGAGATATTTTTTAACTCACCTATGTTTCTCAGTATAGGAGGGCCATTGTACCAATTTATTGTTATAAATAAATATTTCAGTCAGTTTAATATATTCAGTATCATTCAAACAACATTTTTTAAGTGTTCCTAAACGTACCCGGTTTTATCCAACCTGGTTGGATAAAACCGGATACTTTTATACTTCCAAAAACAATTTATTTACCCTCCAAAATATTGTTCTTCCACACTGAAAAAAAATTATTTCTGTAACTAAAGAACTAATTTATCATTCAAATAAAAATTTAAGCAATTTTAATCACTTAACTGCCTAGGAAAAAAAGAAAACACTTTGGGACCCGGTTTTGTCCAAATTTCCCCGCTACTAAATACCTGCTTAATCAAAATATTAAATTGATGTTTAAATTTTCAATGCTTTTTTTTCATCGTGTTCTTAGCAAACTCAACAAGGAAATTACAATAAACATTCGAAAAAATGTGCACTATTGTCATCAGACGATCGTGGCAGAACTGGCGCTAAACATGGCGGTTCGAAAGTTCACATTGCCACCGCTAGAGAGCTATAAAACAGATAGACAGATATTAATCATCTGGTGCCTTTTTTTTTTACTTGTAAATGATTTTTTTTTCTTTATGGGTTTCAACTACTAATTCAGTGTCAACTAGTGGTGGTTTTACCTTAAGGAGGGAAATACGTGTAAAACAGCGTATTATGAGCAATTTTCATAAATTTTTTCAACGTATAAAGAATAAATATATTTTATTGAAATTTTGAGGTTATTTTATAAATATATTGAAGAACATTTACTGAAATTTTCAAACATTTTTCTTGCTGCTGCACACTGTAAGTCGCCACCCGGGTCGGCGGTTTTCGTACATCCTGGAGGTCACAATTTTTATCTAAAATCATTTTTTTTAATCTACTTTTTTTTATAAGTGTCTCTTCTAGTTGAACTAAAATCGTCACAAAAAATTGAAAATTTCTACTTCTTTTTAGAATGGGAAAATTAAGTACGATTTTTAACCGTTTTTTTTTTTTTTTTGTTCTTTTTTTTACAATAAAAAAGTAAAAATAAAGATATGTTTATGATTCTAGTTCAACTAAAGCGTGTGTATATAAAGAAAATGCGTGCTAAATTTGATAAGGATTGATCAAAAACTCTGCGAGCTAGAGTGTACTCAAATTCGAAAAAAGTAGTTCCGAGAAAAACGCGTTTGAAAAAAAAAAGAGTGGTATTGAAGGTAAATTTAAGGCAGTAAATGAATCAATTTTTTAAAAATACTTATAGATACTTATACTTGTAGAAATTTCTATTCGAGGTCTCAGTTGTTAAAAGAAATAAAAGGACATCTGCTAACATTCTTTAATACCCTTCAGGATATTCATGAGGGACTACCTGCTCAACTGCTCCAAAAGGGGCGCTCTCTCAAATGCTTATAACTTTTGAACGATTTGGAATTTTGCTTTAAAATTTTCAGGGTATGTTATTGAAAAGTTGTAGAACCAATTTACGAAGAATTTTTTTTTTTAATTTTTCGAGACCTTTACACGTATTCCCCCCCCCCCCCTTAAGCCTTCTTTCATTCTGTTTTTTTTTATTTATATATTTTTTTATTTTTTTTTTACTTTTACGGAAAAGTAGGATAAAAAGAAATAAAAGATATCGAAAGGTGGAAAAATCTTATGAAACAAAAGGTTAATACATATTACGAATGGCATAAAAAATCATTAAAAAAAAGAAAGCAAGGGGGTTGCTAGTATACCCCCTCCCCACAGCTGTCGACCTTTATATTAGGGTGGGTGGAAAAAAGTAATGTTTTTTTTTTCGAAACTAAGGCTCGACCGATTGTTCAACAAAGTTGCCATCGGCCATCGGCATCGGCAGCCGATGTTAACTTCACAAAAACATCGGCCCATCGGCCGTGAAAAACATCTAAAAGCCGATGCAAGGCCGATGGTTTTTCGCAGGGACAACTTTTCAGAAAACATTCTGTGTTTAACTTTCTTTCTCCTCCATAGCTAGATTTCGATTTCCATGCAGTAACAGGCAGCACATCAGTTTAAAAAAAGCACAAAAATAATGTCATTCTACAAAATATTTGATAAAAAATTCGGAAAAATAGCTTAAGCGATCGCTGCCCGAAAAGCTTCATTATTAAAATTATTTCTCTTTGAACAGAACGCTCGTGAAATAGAACAAGTAAAAGTAAAAGTAATAGAGGCAATTATGACTTATGAGTGCTATTTGTTTTTCGCACTTAGGTTAGTTGACTCATTTTTGTCCGTTTTTCGTTTAATAATGACTTAGTGTATTAGATTAGATGTCCTGGTGCAATAATCTTATACCATCTGCTTTTAGTTTGTCATGTTTCTTATTATTCCGAAATTGTAAACAATGCAAAGTCAACTGAATCAAGATACCATAATAATTTTACTTTTTACCTGCGTAAACTTTTTTCTCTTAGAGGTTTTTTTCTTGCTTCGATACCACATGTCAGTTTTTCTGCAATTGTGCAGCAATCTCGTTGCATCTGCTTTTAGTGTGCGGTTATTCTCGTATTTTATTTTTAGTTTACAACATAGAACAGATTGATCAAAAATAAGAAACAGTTTTCCAGTATAAATGTTAATTGATCGAAATTTTATGTGTCCAAGTTCAACTTGCAATTTTCAAGAATTCTCAAAATGCGAGTTCACGCGTCAAGATTTAATAGCATCTTAATAAAAACGCTAAAAAAATTTTATTTTCAAAGATTGATCAGTGCATTTTTTTTTTCCAAAATACATCTTAATTTTTTAATACGATAGTCATTTTAAAATTTCCCCGTGTAAACTTGTTCGACTTAAAGTTCGACTTTCAATTTTCGAAAAATTAAATCTTAAAAAACGAGTTCGCGCTACAGGGTGGAATAATATCTTAATAAAAATGCTACAATTTCTTTATTTTCAAAAATTGAAAATGTATATACGTATATATATTTTTTTTCAAAATACATTAATTTTTATAATCGCTCACATGTTTTTTAAAAGATTATTTGTCAACAGCTGGTGCTCAAAATATTTTTTGCGTTACAAAATTTCGGTTTATTTCGGTGACCTAACATTGTGCTCATAAAAATGTAAAGAATCTGTCAAGTATTTCAGTGTAATTTTCAGTTCACAAGAAAAAAAGCTAATAAGATTGGTTCTTAAGACTCCTCCCCCAATCATTCATTAGTAATGACAAAAAATCTCACGTCTATGTTTTTAAAGCAATATTCAGTATTTCTTGGTCATGAACAGGGGGGTTGGGGTCGTTTCTGCGAGCGAAACTTTTTAACCCTACACTCCGCCGTGTTGTTTTTAAACAACACCTCTATTTTCGTTCACTAGGCTCTTGTTTTGTATAATTTTTAACATGTGGCGAATTTTTTCATTTTATTTTGTACGTAAGATCATATTGATTAATATAGTTTCCCCTAGATCTTGTAAACTGAGCTCAAGGTACAACTTTTTTCATAAAATCATAAGACATGTTAATTTTGTAAAAAACTAACTTCTTAATTTTGTTTCTACAAATTTTAAACCAATAAGTTTATTTTAAAAAATAGTCCTCAATTGCTTACATAGTTTTAAAACAAAATAAATAGTATAAGTTGTCCGAAAAATTGTGGGAAAAATATATATTAGGGCGCCTTTTTTACTTGTTGTTTTAAAACAACACCGCGCATTCGGGGGTATTTTTATGCTCCTAACATTATTCGCAGTAGAAAGCGGAACAGGTGTCACTGGTTGTTCTATTTCACTTTATTTAGTATCTTTTAGAAGATTATTGTTATAAACATATAACAAATTAGCGTAAAGTGGTTGTTTAAATAATTATTTAAGAACTTTGTTTAAAACCAATTCACGCTCAACCAAACAAGAAACGAACATTATCGCATAGACCCCCTACAGATCTTAGGTTTCTTGTTTAAAATCTTTTAGTGAAATTATTAAACTTTATTGGTAATTAAAGTGAAAATTGTTATAAATTTATAAATAAAAATAAAATAAATTATTTTAATAAATTTTACTATTTTAGGGCTATTTTATGATTATAATGCTTTTAGTGCTATTTTATGATTATAATGCATACCAATTTCTCATTGATTTTGTTTCATTTATTAAAATGATTATATAAAAAATTATTATTGTTACCCCTAAATGCGCAGTGTTGTTTTTAAACAACATGTCAAATTTTCTCGAATTTTACTTTTCCGAATTAAATAGGAATTTTTTTTAGTATTTTTTCCACTTATAACTAGCACAAACACACACACACACACAAAATATTTTACAGAAAATGAAAAATTGCACAGTGTAGGTTTAATACTTTATTTTTATTTTATAAAAGAAGCTATTTTTAGTTAAAATAATTCTTATAATGGAAAGTAAACATAGAATCGCTCCCGCTTTTCTTTTAAAAACGTGGAAAAAGTTATGGAGAAAAAAATCCGGGGGGTGGGGGGGGGGTTGACTATTTTATTATAGATGCAAACCTACATTATTTGTTAGTCTGTATTATAACATCTGCAGTCCTCCCCATGAAAAAAGTAAGAAAATAAAGGCAGCTGCACTTGGCATTTGCAGATGTTAAAAAGAGAAAATGTTAAAGGAAAGGGAAGGAGACCCGATCGGATCCAATAGTGTTGAGTTTTTTTGCAAAGATGAGAAAAAAGAATTAAAAATCCTCTCTTATAGCTATTTTTTGACCGCCAAATAGTTTAATTACTTTACTAGAATCGTGAGTGATTCTTTTAGTTTTAATTATTATATAAACTTCCCCCAAACAGTCTTTTATGGTGCTTGAATAATGCATTTATGTTTGTATCAACATAAAAATAAATAAATGATTAAATGATATTTTTGACAAGCATTCTACACGTTTTAATGGTTTAAAGCGAATTTTTACCATCGGCCATCGGCATCGGCCATCGGCCGATGGAAAGGGAAAATAATCGGCCATCGGCCATCGGCCGATCTCGGAACAATCGGCCAACAATCGGCATCGGCCCATCGGCCAAAAAATGCCATCGGTCGAGCCCTATTCGAAACGCTATACCGCGGAAAATTTGCCTCTGGGGTAGGTAAGTAACATGCAAATTAAAAAACAGATTTTTACTGAACCCCTAGCTAGCGCATTGCACTTGAAATTTCGATTTTATTCGAAAATCAAGTCATTTTACAAGTAATAATAGTAGGGTCCCTATTACTTTTAGTTACCAGGTGACTAAGGTCAAAATTAATTCGGGCAGGTTTTAGACTTGGGGGTTTTGCGGTGGAATGAAGTATTCTGGTTCATAATGTAAGCCAAGTGAATACTTTAGCTGAAGGACACCCTGCAGAAAGCCAACTTGTGTCTAAATTTCTAGCCAGGTCTCGGGTAACCTCGTTCCGAAAGATAAAAAGATCCAGGTGCTCTAATTATCTTTTCCCGGAAATTTTAGCCTTTTCTCGAACCACAGCTCTTAGCGGTCTATCACCAGTCAACATAAGCACCAGCCAGGGTTTTTTCAAGAGTATCGAGTGTAGTTTCTCCTGCCACAGCAAGTAGTTCACAGCCATAAGTCAAAAGGGGTCGGATAAACGTGTGATAAAGTTTAGATCAACGTCGAGCCAGTACAACCCCCCTTCCCCTCAAGGCGTTCGCATCGGTTATAGCGTCAATAAATTGCTGTCCCGGCACATAATCATTGAAAATAACTTTAAACCACCTCGTTTTTAACATCATAGTTGAAATAGAGACCTAAGTGTTGATATTTTTTCAGCGAGTTCATTTTTGATAATATCGTTCTTCAATTAAAAGCCTAAGACCTGACATAAATTAAAAGAAAATAGTTAGAGCTTTAGAGTCTACGCCAGGTTTGTGCAACTTATGTAACGTTGCGGGCCAAACTTTAAAAAAATTTAATGAAGTCACGGGACGTAGATAATCGAAAGTTGTAAGAGAAAAAATTGTAAATGGTATTATGGTTTATTTTACTTTATTCCAGCAGTTCCCAGCCTGTGGTACGCGTACCACTAGAGGTACGCGTACTTAATACGATTACGTGAAGTTATTGTGATGTGATTTTAATTTGATAAATCGAATTTGTTATTAAACAGTAATAAACATGGAAAGGTGGATTAAAAGAACAACAAACAATTCTGTTTGACTATTGGATAAAAAATACATTCGTGTGAAAACAGTACCCGCAACCCTATCAAATGAGGAACACGAATCGTTAATAGAACTACTATGGGACTCAGAATTGAAGATTAAATTTGCCTGAATAGAGTTGGAAGAATTTGGGCTCAAAGTTAAAAATGAATTCCCGTTGTTGTCAAAAAAAAGCATTGCTGTTTTTAATTCCTTTAGCAACTATTTATCTTTGTGAAACTGGTTTTTTAAATATGATATTTATTAATATAGAAGCAAATTAAATGTCGATCCAAATTTGAGGTTCAACTTCTGTTGAACCAGATATCACCTGGCTAGTATATGTCATGCCAGCAGCCCCCCACCTTCTTCTTATTATTATTTTTGTTTTATTTATATATTTTTTACTTGATAGGTATTTTGTACTTACAGATTTATTTCTAATGCTGTTTTGGAAGTACGTCATTAAAAATGCAGTTTATAAATTTCATATATTTTATTTATATATACAGTTTTATTTTAATAAAATATTTTTCTGCAATAACTATAAAAAATAGTGTGATTTATATTACCTATTTTTCCTAGTATTTTTCTGTAATCTATTAGGCTCTATTTTATATAATAAAGTTACATTCGTAGTGACGCGCAAACGGTTTGCAAGAAAAATGGTGGTACGCGATGAAAAAAGATTGGGAACCGCTACTCTAAGGTCTAAGATATCTAAAAATGGATCATATTTGTCTCCGGCACCGAATATATGGACTTATAAAATGTATGAGGTCCCAATGACCCAAATAGCTTTAGGCCTCATCTAATCTAAATCTGAACCTGAAAATAATACTTTTAAATCATTTTAAGGACATTTATAATTTTTAATGGGAATTAAAATAAATGATTTGAAGTCTTAGTTAGCATCAAAAAAAAAAAAAATCTTTAATTTCGATTAATGATTTTGGCAACAATATGAGTTATGTTATACTGCCTGTAACCAAAGGTATAGTCTGCAAAATCGTACGGAATATTTTTGGATATCGTACCATTAATAGCTTAACTTTGAGATATTTGTACCTCTTATAAATAGCTACCAGTGAACTAAAAGCTGTAAGTGATTTTTTTAAAAGAAAATACAATATTGCGTGTGGGAATACGACTAATGAGCAATCGCGTAAGCTCTCCATTAGGGCAAGGATTAAAATTAGGTATGGAGAAATTTATGTGCTTAGTGAATTTCATAAAATATTAAGCGCTGGCGCTTTAAAAGTGCTTTATTACTTAAATAAGTCTCGACGAAACCATTTTTTATTTTTAAACTCAAAACTATCCTTGTACTATAAGAAATTGCGCTAAGTTGCGTTAAGCGACATATCTTCCAGCGATAACTACTCTGCATTATTTTTTGAATACAAACAGTTTTTACTGTAGCGAATAAAAAATAAATAGCATAGGCATTGAAGTTGAGATCAAAAGAAATAAATAAGCCTCTTTATTTATTTTTTTGAACAAATTCTTCTCAAACACATAAGATTGTTTGCTTGTTGAGTTTAAGAATATTTCAATATTTAGTTGAATGTGAAAACAAAAAAAGGAAATTTTAAAATTCCTCGAGTCAGAGCAGTTTTTCCTTTTCTACTCACTGATTTAGGTTTAACAATTGAAGGGTTTACAGCAACAGAGTTAACTCCAATTTTTATAATTTTGATAAGCTCCTGGAGTTAACTCCAGTTTGCACCAAGCTATCAACGGGAGATAAATCGTTTGCTGAACCAAACGAAAGAATGATTCCCCCCCACCCCCCCAAGAAACGGTTGTTAACTCTGTTTGGTCTAGAAATGGAGTTAACTATTTTTTGCTGCAAACCCTCAATTATTCAGGAGTGTTAAGTTTCTGCATGAGCACTTGTGGAAGTACTGGCTCTGTGCACCTGAACGTATACAATAATGTTCCTTCTTGACTTTAAGGAATAATTCTTATACATTTACCCAACTATCTGGCACTTTATACAGATGATGCTACTGCTGTAACAATAAAATATAAGCTAAGCAGGATTTAAACTTCACTACCTAAGATAATAATAAAATCTTTAAGCATACACACGTGCTCATTTTTTTTTCTTATTCTACTAAACGCTTTAATGAATCTGCAGTAGGATCTAGCAATATTTCGGAATCTTGTAATAACGTATATTGCACATTACAATACAGCTAAATATTGCAATCACTTATATTCGCGAAAATCTTTAAGTAGCTCTTTTAAGACAGTTAACCGTGAAGAAACTTTGAAATATGATAACCAAAGAATAAATGTTTCATCTAAAAGCATGCTTTTAATGAAAGGCAGTAATTAGAGTAATTACTGGCTCTCGTCTTTTGAGAAAATTAGTTAATGTTGTTGCGTCAGTTTCGAGTGACGAACTATGATTAAAAACTGCATATTAAAACTTATTTGAAAGATAAGAATTTTCGCCGCAAACTTTGATGGCTTATCTGAAATGTTTCATCTTTACGTTGACTGGATGATTATAAATTTAAAATAAAATGAAAACTAGTTGCAAAATATCTCTTAAAATGTTTCTTCATGTATAGTCAAAAGTCTCCGGAGACATGCAATTTTACACATTTTTTTTTCAAATTTCTAGAGAAATACATGACAAAATGTTCTGTAATTTCGGTCATAGAAAATTTTTGCATCCCGTCATACTACTTAGTAAAAATTTCATCACGCGTTTATTTAGGAGACCAACAGCAAATTGGAAAGTTATTTTCGATTACCATATACCGTGAAATGCTAGAAATAAGCTGTAAATTTCATAAAACAGTTTACTTTTTGTTTACAATCATTCTTCACATTTTCGTTAAACTAGCACGCATATTCATAAAGTTAAAAGCCCTTCTTTCCAAAATGGCGACTGTCCCAGCATGTTTTTGTAAGTATGACACGTTAAATTTTGCATGAAATTTAACCACACTTACAGAAAAATTGAGAACATACAAGAGAATCATTATACTGAAATTTGAAATATTGGATAAATTATTAGAGTTTAAGTAAGTTATTTTTTTCGGCGCAAGAACGAAATATGGCAATTTATAACTTTCATAGCTTCATAACCAGCTTTATAGGGCAACTCATAAAAAAATTCAGTTGCATATCTTGAACATCGGGAAAATTCACAAAGATATCGGTACTTTCAGGCGCGTAGGAAAGGAGGGGCTCAGGGGGCTTAAGCCCCCCCCCCCCATTAGAAATCAGGAAAATCGGTAATTTTGTGAAAACTATGAATTTATGTTACTGATCTATAAAAATATTCATTTTTAGTGATTTTTGTAATTAATATTAATAATAATCAGTGAATACTAATTACTTTTTAATTGTTATTTTATTTTTCTTGGAAATAATTTTTAACAACTGGAAATGAAATTGTTTTGAGCCACTTCCATGATTTTTAAATTGCTATGCTCCTGGTTACTTTTCATTGACTCTGAGAACTGATTCTGAGATGAATAACTAGGGGGTTGTTCTTAAATCAGTCGCGTTGATTCGCAATAATTCAGTGATTATGCTGTGATTTGTGGTGAAAATTGAGCATTTGTGAAGAATATCTTTAATCAAATGATTGGAACACAAAACTTGATTTATTTTTGCCACAGAGAGGCGTATTCATTAGGCGCCTAATCTCTTACGCCCAAGTTTGTGGGTCCAAACTCAACCCAGGTCTGGATTTTATATGAGAAATATGCAGAAAATTGAAAGTATCCATGTCGTATAATTATTTGGCATGTTAAAGATCTCTTAAGGTCTATTTAGCTTAGATGCTCTCGGTTAAACTAAATTCCTATTGCAATTCGCATGATCAGAGCCCAGATACCTCTTTCACGTGGGAAAACTGGGAGTCAAAGTTTTCAAGTAGTAATGGCATCCGCCGGTAATGGTGGCACGTGAAAGAATAGTTGCTATTTCCTGGAAAATGCACCAGGTCTTCAAAGGTGATATTCAAAGGTGGAGTCATTCCATTTCAAATCAGGCAGGCAGGTCTAATACTTGTCACATGACCCTCACAGATTTAAAAAAAAAAAAAAAAAAACAGTAGTTACAACTAAGAGACATATAAAATATCCCAAAAGGATTTTGCAAAAAAAAAAAAAATATTTCTCTTGTTACAGACTTTTAGAATTTGGGACAAAATTGGCCGTTTTCAGAAAATCAGCAAAACACTCACTTTTAAAATGGCCACTGTTTCAAAAGTTTCTAACCTATTCGAATAAGTTCTTTTTCTATAAATAATGAAGGATGGTATTTTATTTAGACACTAATTTTAAAAATCTAGTTGGCCTCATTGATAAAGGAAAAAAGTGTTCTTGAAGTGAAAAAAATGCATTTTTACCGAATTTATGATTTTTTTTCTTATGAAAAAAATTTATTTTTGACTAAACAGAGGTGGCAATCTAAAGTGCTGTTATGGAAGTTTTGTATCAAATTGTGTTGTAAACTTGAGATGCATATCCCCTCAGAATTTAAAGTCTGAAATTTGAAAATGTTCAAAAATTACGATTTTTGAAGTGTGATTACTCAAAAAAGCCATGTTTTAAAAATCTGAAAATCCGCTTATTTGTTGCCCTTAAAGTGCTTAATGAGCTCCTATCAATTATATTGTGTATTTTTGCCCCCAGATATTTTATCTGATTTTTTAAAAATGGCCTTTTATGCGTTTCCCAAAAAAGCCAGAAATTCAAACTTCTTCTTATTTAATCACTTTAATATAAGATTTAATCAAATTTTATAAAGAAATATACTGTATTGTTACAAAGTTTTAGAATTTAAATAGCACCTTGCACAAAGTGTATCCACCGCTGTTCATTCTAATTATTAGTTTCAAACTCACACGCTTTACATCAAATACTATGTAACAGCAAACGTAAAATGTATTGTAGGAATACAATCAAGACATTATTGGCTATCCTAAAATACTACTGAATAGTAAAAATCCATAAAATAGTAATGCTTACATGGATTACACGAGCAAACAAGGAGTGGGAAGCAGTTAGAAAACTACCAGCCTCTTAAACAAGTCTGTAACTAGAGAATTGTTTTGTTTTTTTTGCAAAATCCTTTTGGGATCTTTTATATGTCCCTTAGTTGTAACTACTGTATTTTTTTTTAAAATATCTGTGAGGGTCATGTGACACCCTCTGCCTGATCTGAAATGGAATGGTTCAGTGATGAAATTATACGCTGCCACATTAGCAAGAAACAACACTAACATATTTTGTCTTTGAAGAATATCCCCTGAAGAAAACTACCAAAGAACAAAACAAAAAAAAAAAAAAAAAAACAATTCAGTTTGTCTTCCCAGGCGTAAACCATCAAAGTGTTTTCTATAGAATTAACACTACCAAAGAAAACATACGTTACAGACTTAATAAGTGTCGAATAGTTTTAAATACAGTTCACGGTTGGGAACTCAAAAAATGGGAAAAAAAAAGAAGAAAAAAATCAAAGAAAAGTCTACTTTTTGCTTCAAAACTTATCATTGCTGTTTCGAAAAGTTAAAAATGAAAATTAATCTAGAAGTAAAGAGTGAGGGTGGAGCTCAAGTTCGCTTGCATTGTGTTTACTTTAAAAAGGGTGGATATGCAATTATTCTCCCTGACAAAAAGTGTAAATTGTCTCACGATAATTTTTAGAATTGCTTTCGGAAATTAAGAGTAGACATATTTTAGGTACTCTTGAAGCAATTTTTCATCATTTGTTCTCGTTCTAAAAGAATCACCCTCTTTGATTTTGCAACCTGTAAAAATTGTTTAACAGTGCTCTAGACATTGAGTATAGCAAGTTTGGCAAAAGTGAATCTGGTGAAAAGGGCAGTTTTCTGTGAGAAATAGTATAATATAAAAATTTATAATTTTTTTAATAGTTCAACTATAAACGAAAAAAAAATTACTATAAAAATAAAAGAACCAGTTTTGTAAACAATAAGTTAACTACGATTCTTTTGGTTAAAGACAGTCTTGAAAATTTTCGTAGATGTTCCTATGTATGTGTACATAGCAAAAGTTAATATAACTTTTTATTAAAATTAAATTAGGAAACATGATACGGCGAGCATAGAAAACAAAGTTTTGTCAGAAATGTATTTGAAAATTTTACTGAAAAGAACTTAATCTACTCTTGGGATGCTGTTTCATCCGTAGATTAATTACTCATATACCTACTTGAGCATATATTACTCCACTTTGATCTATAGAAATATACATTCAGTCTCCTAAAAATGTACTTAGAGTATTTCCAAATCTATATATAGGACCGATTTTTTAGTCTTCTCGTAAGTGAATGAAAGTTTAGCTTATTAGATCTTAAGTAACAGTCGAGCTCGGTTATAAGGATTTTAGAGGATTATTTATGACGTTAGACTGAGATGACATTATTAATTAAATTGGGGTTAATTTCAGAGATTAAAAATCAAATTGAATTTTCTAGTGCAATAAAAACGCCTTATCTATACGACGTAAGATTTTTAGAACAACCAAATTGCTTCACATGTAATTTAGAAAATTAGTTTTCCTCCGTTATAAGGGTATTTTTATTTCTGCTGCATTAAAACAAACTGCAATTTTGGATTAGTAAAATCACTTAATTTGCAGCTAATGGTGATGTGACAAGGGGCAAAGACACTTACAACTTCGTTTTTCGATTTCTTTTTTACACGTAAAACAATAAAATCGAAAATGAATCGAGGCCTACACATGACACCATGAAGCGAGTTTATATGCATTTGTAATTCAAAATTTACATTTCATGAGGACAATCTTTTGTTTGAACTTGCTGGAAGTAATGAATTTTTTTTAATTGCCTGTATTATTTAAGTTTTATTTAACGTTATACAAAGTGTGATCCAACTTACCCCAAAAGTACAGGCAACTTGCACCGCGACGGGATAAGTTGGTGCACATTTGAAGAGCACAGGCGGTCTCCATCTTAATGATATAATCATTGAGCCGGTACTACACTGCATCAATTATACAGAAATGTGTCAATCTTTAAAGTTTTCGAGAAAATTACGTTTGAAAGTTCGATCTTTCGCTTTTTTTTTTCATTGCACTGTAAACTTTTGGGTGATTTTTCGCCTTGGTCTTTCTCCTTTCTTACCTGTTTAAATATATCAACAAATTCTACTCAACAAACACTCAGTGTTGCCACATTGAAGTCAACTCGAACAAAAAATTGTCGTTTCGCCTTTCTTCGCTTCGTACTATTCATTTGTTCTCTTACTTCAGGCTTTCATTAAACATAAACTACAAAAGCTACAAAGTAATAACTACTGGGTATTTATAGCCTAATATGCGCTTTTACGGTGCAATTAAATTTGGTTCAAAACCTTGAACTACAAATTAATAAAAATCAATCATTAAAAACTGCTTCTTCTAGCCCCGATCCCCTCTACTGCGTTTCGAAAATGCTTGCAACTACCATTAATTTATAATCTTAATTTCGATTAATGTATTTGTAATCCAAATCAATTGTTTGGAATCTTAACTCAGCAATCACAATATCGTAGGATACGGCTCCCACTCTTAAAAATGTATATTGAAACTTAAATAACCATCTGAAGTTAGCTAAAAGGTATTTTTTGTATTTTAAATTCTATAACAAAAATTTTCTCAAAGAACACTAAAGATTGTAATTAAGTAACAGAAACTGTAAATCCTAGGAAAAGAGCTCTAAAATTATCTATATTTCACTATTGATATTTGATTTTTATTGTTTGATTTGCCGCTTGAACATTTTAATTAGTTCAAGTAAGTATTATGCAATATATCAAATTTCAATACAAATTGAATTTATTTTACAAAAAACAATTATTTCCAACAAATTGTCATCTAAATTATAAGAGATTCATTATAAGCTTATTTAATCCGAATAATTATCTCAACAAAAAAGAAATACTTTTACGCTTTCAGGGTTTTTTTCTGGGCAAAAGCTGCTAATTAGATTTTTTTTTTCCTTATTACATTGTGAAATGAAGTAGTAAGTTATTTTTTCCCTAAAACTCGGAAACAATTTCCTCAAAATGCACATTTTGATTAAGTAAAAGTCAGGTTTCCTAGATGATAAAAGAAGAGTTTTATTTTTAGTAGTATAACGACAAAGAAATTGGCAAATAAAGGAGTTAAGAGTCGTCACGACAATACGTTATTACTATTAATTAGAATAAGTCGTAAAAATAAAAAAATATATATTTGCCCATCGTTGTAAATATGTTATAACAAACATTTAGATAGTTTGTCTCAATTGAAACGATAATTTGGTAGGGACAGTTGGGGTAATTGTAAACATGGGATAAATGAAAACAAGCGTCATAACTACAACTGTAGTGGTTTTGAAAACTTAACTGCTAGTGAGTGATAAACTGGCAATATAGGGAAGACATTTGAAAAAGTTTCGTAAATTTCGAAACAACAGTGATGGCGTCACCGTTGTTTGAAAATAACACAGGGAAAAAAGTTGGTTAACAAAATTTACTGATCCTACATTTTTCTCTCCAGCTCATCTACAAAAGCAATGTAAGTGGTTTCAACCATTTTTATTTGGCATACGGAATGTTGCTAAAAACATTTAATTATGAATTTCATCCTCCCTGTTATTTTTCATGTGCAAGTTAGGTGTTTACAATTACCCCATATATTTCGTACTCAGGGAAAATTGTAAACACTTAAATTTATCTTAGTTCCAATATTTTGGGAAGACAATAAATATTATATTTTGGTGTAAATTGCTCTTTTGTGTCTATTTTACATACCTGTTGTTTTTTTTTTTTTTGGTAATGCCACTTGGCAGTCGAAGCACCCCTTGCAAGGCGACCAGGAATTCAGAAACTCCTACCGATTTAATGATTTCCGCCAGAATGAAGTACAGTTTAGTGGGGCCTCACGATTTTCAAGCAGCTCCCAGATGAGAGATCGTCACCTAGGGGAAAAAATATGCAGTGAAATATATTTGTGATAAAAAATATTCATTTATGTTTTGCAAAAATATTTATTTTTATATTACTATCACATTGTGAAAATTTAGCTTTGCTAAAAACAACACTAATCATATAAATGTAATAAAAACATAAAAGTCAAGTTCCACTTCTCCTTTAACTGCGGAAGATCTCGACGCCAGGTACCTACGGTTCAACTTGGAAACCGCCAAAATACCAAGGCCATTGGCATTTATCACTTATAGACTTTTAATAATTATTTTCTTGCTCAAGCTCTGATTTTTCAAGAGCTTCGAGTCAAAACAGATATATTACATTCTTAGGTTTAGACATTGGTTTCCATGTGCGAAAATAGGGTGCTGACCACTTTTCTACGGGGTTTTCTTAAACATGTCAAGATCTCCCATGTGTCGAGATATCCCTGAATGACCTCAGCATCATACTGTCAAGATCATTCTGGTATTCATGCAAATGGAATTAACTTAATACACGGTAAACTCCTAACTGAGAAAAACTTCAAACCGTTTAATACGTTTCGTTTTGTTTGTTCCAATACCGTTTAGGTGTACGGGTAAGTCACACCTCACACCATCTGAAAAATAAATTGCTATATAAACAGGAAAATCTTTGCTCAATAAGTATGCGGTTATTTATGCAGTGTAACAACCAGAACCGGCCATAGGTGCCGCAGCCTCACTGCAAAGTGAGCCTAACATCCACCGGGAACGGATCGGTGAAGATTTAGCGTGATCCAGGCCGCACCACGAGGAGGCCTTCAAAACTACGGCCCGCACCCCCAGAGGTATCGTTTCCCTTGGTAGACAGTAGAGCCACGACAGATTTAACTTGAACCTGCCCTCTTTATCGTACACTGTCCACGGCAACCAGAGGTTGTCCCCTTCCCAAACACTGCCCTCGGTCGATGTTGCTTTACTTTCGGTGTTGTGCGGGAACCGAGCTTCTACCGACTGGTCCACTGCGGACCACAGGGCGCTTTTGTAGTTAACATTTTTCTACAACTAAGATAGTGAGGGACAAACCACTGAGGGACAAATCTTATTGATACTTAAAACTAAAGTGAAAAGAAAACACAATCAACCGAAATTTTTTAAATGTTTTATTAAGGTCATAAGCAATTTTCCAGCTGTGTGTTTTTTGTTCCATTTCAAGCATGTTTGACGCTGAAAGTAAGACTTGTCATTCAAATAAGACTGGTTTCTTTTCACTTGAAATCAACATCTCATGAAATCTGATCATCTTTTTTAGTAGTTGTATGTAGGTTTAAGTAGAATACGTAATGAATACTAATTATGATTAATCCAAAATCATTTTTTAATATTTTTTTCACCACTACAGTCGAAAAAGCTTAATAGTATATCGGTTAAAAGAACATCCCGCCTAATGTAATAAATTTTCAATGTACCAAACTTTAGTATATTGTTTTTGTAATCCCGGAATATATCCATATTAGAATAACGTTTCGTGACAAATTGACAATTCCATAAAGCGGGCTTGACTGTATTTCAACTATTATCACATATTTTAGAGTTCTTTTTATTCAAATGGACTTCAAATTTACAGAAAACATAATTTTGAAAAAAAAAATGTTTTGCTAAAAAAATTAAGTTTTCATTTTATAAACACAAAAAAACACACTCCTGATTTTTCCAACAGAACACGTACATGTTTTCTTCATTCCAGGCGGGAAAATGATACGTGTGGGAGTAGTAACTTGTGAGATTGAATATCTCATTCGAAAAATCAGAAAAAGCCACATTGCATGAAGATTGGCAGCACCCAATTGCCGATAGCATAATCTTTACAGATTATTCTGAAACAGTCAATTATTAGTTTTAGTTTAATACCAAGATCAGCTAAATTGTCTGAAAAAAGAGCAACTACTAGACAGGATTTTATAAATTCGATACCAAAAACGCAAAAACATAAAATGGGTGAAAATCAAAAATTTAAAAAACTTCTACAGAGCTCAATTTCAAAGCTGGAAAAAATACTTTGAGTTTATCTAATACGTATGTATTTATAGGAATTAAAAAAAACACTTTGAGATGACGGCACGACTGAGTGTGAATATTGAGGTAATTGTTGTGGGAATGATCCATACATCAATCGATGATTTTCTTAAAACTAAACCGAAACCCTCCATATAACATATACCTATTTCTAAACTAAATTTTTTAATACATAAGCATATTTCTAAACTAGATATATCTAAGTGGTATATCCAATATTTTTCTTCGAAAATTGTTTTCCCGACGGAATCTTTTTTAACAAGATCATGCATACCAGCAATTCTAATTAATGAAGATCTGTGTCAGTTTTACTTCATATGGAGATGGATAACATAAACGTTGCAGCCTTGTACATTAAAGTTATTGATACTTCAGGATGTAGTCTGAAATAAGCAGCAATCTATTGTGCCATATCCAATGTAGTAATCATGTTCTACAGTCATTTCCAACATTGTATCTGATGACATACGATGATTCACTATTAGATTTTTTATACATAGTGCCTTTTGCCAAGCGAAGCGAAAGCATCAGAACGAAAGCGTATTTTAAAATAGTTAACCTACAAATATCAACCTAAAGGGAGCCACGGATCTATAAATGTATTTAGTGTAAATTATTAAATTTTAATTAAGCGTCACAAAATGAAGCAAATTTAAGAGCAAAGACATTGCCTAAATCCATAAATGAACTACCTAAGAAAGACCGATGAATTATCCAATTAATTACAGCAAACTGACTTCAGCTGATTTTCAGTTAAATCCAGCAGTAAAACCGAAAGTTTTCAATTAAGATATCCAGTAAAAGTATGAATAGAAAACTTATGTCGAATACTCATTTTTGAAAACAGATAATGAGATATGGAAAACATTAATTTTTTACATCAAGTAGGAAAATATATTTTTATTCATTGGATGAATATTTTAAAATGCCATGTTGATTCAGATATTTAGTAAACAACCAAAAGTAATAAGGTCTTGTTAAAATACTGCATTCCAATGAAAATACTAAAATAGCACGGAACTCGCTTTACATCGAGGGGTTAGCAGCCTTTATTTAGTTTTAAAAAATATTTGAAATTAACATTATTTGTACACACTTTATTACAATAAGTAAATATATTTTTTCTGAAATTTTCGTAAAAGATGAGAATATCTCGAAAAGTTATATTTTTCAGTAATCATTTAGACTGTAATAAAAATATATAATTTCACGTTAACTTAAAGCACAAATGAGCATTAAAATGCAGACATATGTTTCGGGATTGCTTGGAATCCCTTTTTCAATGCGACAGGGAGCTTCTAGATGCAAAACATCCAAATAAGGCTTCATTTAGATGTTTTGCATCTAGAAGCTCCCTTTCGCATTGAAAAAGGGATCAAGCAATCCCGAAACATATGTCTGCATTTTAATGCTCATTTGTGCTTTAAACTAACGTGAAATTATATTTTTAATATAGTTCACTTGCACAAAATTAAATTATTAATCATTTATACGTCAAAATTTAAAGTCTTAATTATTTCCAGAAAATGCTTTTTTTCTATGTAATGTCTTTTACGGTATGTAAAAGGAAACATTTACTGAATAATGCATTTAGTAGATAGCGTGAAAATTATAAATTTTTAATAAATTTTTAAAAAATCACCAGAAATTAAAATAAAAAACATATTTATCTCTCTGCGTGTCTTATCTTCTACTTATACAAAATTCAGCGGCTGTCTGTCGGTGTGTGCGTAACTATCTCTACTTACAATACAATGCAGTCTTTGTCTGTCAGTGTGTATGTGCACGTGCAATGTCCAGAACAATCTATCCCACTTATGGACTTGAAACGGTTGTCTTAAATTCGTCTTCACTTCCAGCAACCTGTACAGAAGGTCTCATTGAAAATCTTTTGAGAGTCAAAGCACACACTAACATGTTCCGGGGTGCTAAGTTTGCGTGTTCTGTATGCAAGAATGCCTTCTGTAGTTCGTACCCTGCTTGGGGATAAGAAATTAGACACTTTTTGTGCTACTACTCTAATTTACTGCAGTCAAGGGGACCCGTCACCTAAAAAACCACCTTCTCAAATTGAATATAATTCAAGGTGTATTGACTGGTAATGTATGTTTATGAATGTAACTTGATGTGTTATAGAAGAAAAACATAAAAAGATAGTCCAAAAAATTCAAAATTTAAAAAAAAATGCAAAGCTTAATTTTTTTTTTAAAACGCTACTCTTTTTTTAAAATGGGAAATTTTTGACTGGATTTTTTTACAAGAAAGAACAAACTATACTCCACACTTTTGTAGGATGGAATTTTTGATGTTTTTATTAGTTCTTGGAAAAAAAATTAAAACTGAAAAATCTAACAAAAATCTAGGTATTGCAAGATTTTTTAAAGTTAAATTGCATTAAAATAATTTCTATTACATTTATCAAAAATTCCATCCTAGGTTACATTTAGTTGAACATTTGCAACAAGCTATAAAAAATTCAAGTGAATAGATAGATATTTGAAAAAGCCTTAGCATTTTAACTATCACATAGTGTGTAAAGAAGCAAAGCTGAGAAAAGAAATTTAAAGTTTTTGGTTAGGTAAGAAACAAAAGTGTTAAAATGCTCATATAAAATCAAAAATAAAATATCTTAGAGTGTACGTAGGACTTTGAAACTTTGCGCAAACGTTCTTCTCAAATATATAAAGTATAATTTGGAGCAAAAATCCCAAAATCGGAATTTTGACCAATTTTTAGTGCCGAAACCCCTTAAAAAAGCGTTTCAAATTTTGGTTTCGATAGGGTTTTTAAATTAGGTTGAAACACGGTACTTTCAATTTTGCTCAGGTCACCTGTTCAGGCGACTTCTTCTCACGGGCAACACCATGCGGTTAATGCTAGCGCTTAGTAAAGGGAACTTACTTCTAAATAAATCAAATTGTAATTATCTTTATAACGAACATAACATTAAGATCTTGTAAACCCGTAAATGAATACACTTGTGCAATTATTTACTTTCTTTTGAATTATTTACTATTTTAATGACAGCTAAATTCAGTGAATACCTTTTCACTGGAATTTATATCCAGCTGAAGGGTTACACGAAATTCATTTATATTTGAGCGATAAACCTTATCTGTCCGAGAGCAACTAGCAACATATTACTAAAGTAAGATTAATTATTTCGAACTTGCGCATCGGGTTTCTCATTTTACCGGACTTTAATTATCTTATGATCAGAGATCGATGCTTATGACATTCCAAACTATTTCCTTGTAGCTTTATGACGTTAGTGGAATACCAAAAAGAAATGGTATTACTCATGTTTGAAGTACAATTTATATCCAGAAAGTTATGGCGCGTTTACACCAAAGTCTTCCACTAAATTTTTCACAAGTTGCGAAAATTTGAACGCAACTTGTGAAAAATTTGAACTTGCGAAAATTTGTTTTTGCTTTTTCTACAAAATATAGCAACTTTTTCTGTCTTCCACTTGTGGAGAGACAAATCTTCTACTAAATTTTTGGTTTCCCGCGGATTGTCGGTAAAGATTGACAACTAAAAGTGGAAAATTTGTTGCTGCGCGCTTTGCGCTAGCAACTTGTGGGAAATTAGTGGGGAACTGTTCCCCAACTCCACGCGCCCCTGGAAGTACATTGAGATAAGTGGTCAACAATAACCTAAGGACCTGAAATAGCATTTTACGGAAGGAAGACAACGGAATCAAAAGACAATGACAAATTTTATTCAAGTTAATAGTTAGACTCGTATCCCATGTTCACATACACACAAATGGCGCAGAACGCCATGATATGATACTTCAAATTCGATTAACATAGAACTCATTATAAACAACTGCATTTTAGTGATAAAATTTGATCAAGAATATTTTAAATATGAGATATCATATTAAATTAGAACGAAAGTGTGTACTCACGAATTTCGAAGACATCGGCAGCAGAAGGGATGAAACATAAGAAAAAGACGACCGCCAGGTCAGGGCTCTAGTGAAAAAGTGTCTGTTGTAATACGAAACATCTCGCATACGCACTTGATTCTTTGCTTGAGCCGACATGCGCCAAGATGGGGGGGGGGGGGGGTTGCAAAAGGAAGGAACCCCCGCCAACGAAGCACAGCGGAAGGAAAGCAACGAAGGTGCAAAAAAAATGAGAGGTGGCGACCGGGGGATCGAACACAGTGGAACGCAGTAAGGAGACGATTTAGGACGAAATTCAACACGAAGAGCAACTTTTAGTTGACAACTTTTAATTTTTTACAAACAATGTTTTCTCAACTTTGGTGTAAACGCTGCTTTAGAGGCTTCAACTTTACCTTCTCAAATTCATTCTCGTACGTTCAAGGCCAAAATCCATGAAATCCCTCGTATCTAACGATAAATTCTCTCTATAACATCAGCAATTAATCATCACTTACACTAGCATTTTACTTAAATCTGTTAGTATTTGTTATTATATTTCATCCGTTATATCAGTGGCAACCTTAAAGTTTACTAATTTTCTTTCAATGTTCTATTTAGAGAAAAGTAGTCGACATATAGTCGAAACATAAGTATTCTGAATTTTCTCTTACTGTTGTTTTACTGATAGCAACGGATTCTTTGTTTCTAATTACCTTACGCACTCTGACCTAGTTACATATAGCCAATTCATACTCAAATACCCATACTTAAACTCAGCTTTGTAATATAACTTATAATTGCCAAAAAATAATACGTTGTTTGATACATTCTTCTTTGATGTGAATTTTACTGAATTGCCACTAGTTAATGGGGCGTATTTTACAGGAGTTAAATAAAAGAACTATGAATATAATGAGAAGACGGTAAGATTAAAAGAATGAAATCAGGATAGGCCTGATAGCTTTTCAATTTTATCTCATAGAGACACACCGTCACCATGTAAAAGTATACTGTAGACAAGAAATTTTTTCCCTAATGGGCCGCGTGTATTGGTTCTTAACCATTGCAGGCCTAGTGCGATCCCAGATTTTGGTACCAACTCTTTCAGTGGCACCACAATGAGTGTGGTATTATTGCCGCAATATTTGACGCTCAGTTTCCCTCGAGATGGCGGCACCTGAGCTCTAATTGATGCAAACTGCACTAGGAATTATTTTTAACCGAGCGGATACTCAAGGGATCTTTAACATGCCGCATAATCATACGACATGGGCGCTGTTGATTTCCTACACCTTGAAAATCCTCCGACCTGGGTCCGGTTTGATCCAGCGAACTTGGGAGTACGAGACCTGCGCCTTAGCACTACGCCACCCTGCCGGCGTGTGGACAAGACATGTAATGGTACTTTTGGGTCACTATTAAAAGCTATCGAAAAGATTTATAGCTGACCCGAGCTAGTTGGCCCGCATTTTTTTATATGATTAAAAAAAATAGAATGAAGCATTTTGAAAAATGTTTAAGATAAGGTTATCAGCGCAGCTTCAAGAAGCAAAGTTTGGACGTATCAATTTCGAGTATTAGTTAAGAAGCTAGTTTAAGTAGAGGAGCTTAGCGGGACATTTTTCGCGTGTTGGCTTCCATTGCTCACCTCTGTTTCTCATTAAAAAAGGAATTCTTTCCGAAGCAATTGTCGATTCTGTGCTTAATAACGATGCTTTTTATCTTACTTCTTATGTGTATAGGTTATTTTTACCTTTCAATTCAACATTAAATTAAAAGTTGAAATAAAGATTATAAATCTCATCAAAAAGACGTTGCTGTTCTTACAAGTCATGCTGGCCCGCTGTACCAACAAGCTCCATGGGAAATCGGCCAACTTTCCCGGTACCATGTTTGCATTTTATAAGTGTAAGAAATTATTTAAAAATTGTTTTAACAAACAAGGAGATTCTGCAATAACTACGAACAATTCTCTATATTATTTCAAATGGAATACGCGTTTTTTATAAGTAAAAATCGATTGTTTATAAGTGATGATATTTACGCACTTCAGTAAAATTTCGAAAAATCATACTATGATCAGAACCAAGGGTTCAACTCACGCGCTTTAAAATTCCACTTATACCTGGAATTTTAAAAAGTTCCGATTTCCATACAAACAAAAGTCTAATACTAATATAAATAATTTCTTGACTTTGCTTATTCCATCCACGTAAGCATAATTTTTACGCTATAACAAACGTATACAAAACCCTGTATATCGTTGTTGAACAAGAAAAATCAGTTTTTGAGCAAAAAAAGTAAAATATGAAGAAATGCGTATATGCTTCAGTTAAGTGTCTTTTTGTTTTCTTTTTTTTTTTCGAATCAACTTACAATCTCACGCATCAGAATTCAGTATAAAAATATAAATTTGTGGAATGGTTATGGTAAGAGTACAAGAAAAGAAACAACGTATATAAAGCTCCCCAAATTGTCAAATCAACAAAGCAAATAGCTATTTCGAGGATACAATGGAGCCTCTGATTTGATTCAATTTTCGATCATTCTTCTTGTAATGGTTATGGTATTATAGGAGAGAGCAAAAATTACACTTTTATCTCCTGACATAAATCCTAGTTTTGTATTTATTTTCAAAACATCATATATAAATATTCTCATTTAATTGCTTTAGGTATTTCAAAGTGCGAAGTGATTTTTATCCTTTGCTTAAGATAATCTGCTTTTGGGCACAAATAATCGGCTTATGTAAATTAGATTGTAAGCCGCAAAATGTTTCGGTACTATTTAAGTGCTCTAAAATATCATTTATTTAACTTGGAGCTATATAGAAGATTACGAATTTTTAGCAATTAAAGACAGCTTATGGTTTGTATAGTTTTAAAGTGGAAAATTCGTCGAAAAATATTAAATAATCTGACAGTTCTCTCTCTCTCTCTCTCTATTTACATTTGATAGTACCAGCAGTTAAGCTTTCAGGACGACCACAAGTTTAGTTATGAAGCTTGTTTACATTTACCCCACGTTTACAATTAACCAATTAACCCTAGCATTTATTACTTTTTAGAAAACCATTTTCGCATAGCTTAAATGGATTAAGAAGTAACATAAGTCTGGGAAGGCTGAAGAATAAAACCGGCTATTTATAATGCTTTTTTGTAAATAACTTGGCGAAAGGAAAAGAAAAGTAAACGGCAAAAGGTTTACCAATACTGGGGGGGGGGGGGAGGGCCCTCAGGAACATCAGAGTTAGAAAGGATCAGTAACTTTGTGCAAAACACGAAGCTTACAGACGAGAGCAAGTGCGAGGAGATTACGAAGAAAAAACAGTTCTTTCTCGAAAAGTATGCTGAGCAGTGCAATTTAAGCTAGGTAAGTATGAAGATTTGACAAAAGGAGGAAAAATATAAGAAAGTTTGCAACAAATAAATAGATAAACAAATTAATTACGTATTTCATTAATTAAGAATAAACAACTAAACTATGTCACAAGATATATTTCTTTGTGTGGTACCGTATATTAAGTAGACAGCTCATGTTCTATATTAAATAGAAATATCATTCCCAGCTGATTAAAAGATAAAGGCAAGAAAAATTAATTGCGTTTCACCTGAATACAGAAGTTGAACATACAGTATTTTTTTATCACACACGATGTAATGAGCAACTCAAATACTTGCCGCCTGAGTGAACGGATAATTGACTTTTGAACATTTTCGGAATTTGTGATACAAAAGTATTTCATCTTGCATTTATTTTCATGGGTTTTTACAGTTAGAAATAGAGTAGTTTTAACTTAAGTTACAAAATAATAGTTTTATGTTCCTCAGAGATTTTATTAAAGTAATATTTTTGAAATAACGTATTATCACTGTGAACGAAAGAAATTTTACATTTTCAATAATATAAGTTGGAATTTTCTAGTCCATTAAAGAAATTTTAACTTAAAAAAAAAACTTTTGAAACTTAAATACTTTTTGAATCTATTTTATACCTGAAATGGTTTTTGATAACCAAAGTAAAAAATAAGAACAAAAAGTTCATTTTTTAAATACTTTTCTTCTCAAATTATTTAGCATGATTTTCTGCCATGTTACTGAATTCATTATTACATAGACTGCATTCTTGTGCATGGATTGAGTTAATCAGATCATGATGCCAGTTATTTGATGGTTAGAATGTAAAAACATGATTATCGTATTTTCTTTGCCCAAACCATTTTATTTAATGAAATGTTCCAACTTATTTTTTACTTAATGCAAATAAATATTCATTTGTACAGGACAAGTACGTATTTTTTTTTTTTGAATATATTACGTTCATTTTTTTTTAAAAATATAATTATCGACTAATACAAGAGTTCTTCCTACATATGACCTGCGTTACACTACGTTTCAAAAAATAGGTAATTTGAAGTAATAAAGATTTTATATAAGTTCTAGGAATCAATCCTAAATAAATCCTTTCAGAATAACTGCAGAATTCCTTGCTGTTCTAGTTCACGTAGCTATATGTATGCAAAAGGGTGTTTCCCTACTTAGTGATGACTTCCTTTGTGTCTCAACAACCACTTCGACATCATTATTCAGCGAACCAGTTTACTGTGTATTTAGAGGGAGGTCTAAAAACTATCGCAACAACCAACTGCTATCAGATATTTGCAGTCATGTCACATCAGAAAGCTAACCTGATCAGCAAGTTTTTAAGTTTTCTGTTGCATGGATTGATTGAACAGTAAATATAGTTTAAATCTTAACTATAATCTTAAATCATTAAAAATTATAAATGCTTTTTAATTTTGTATAAACAGGTCAATCTAAGACTTTTGATCTGAAATCAAGATAAAAGAAAATTTTCTGGAAAGTTACTTTAACTGCTTTGTTTCCATTTAGATTCAAAAGTGTCTTTTCACGTTCACCTAAACTGTTAAACAATTTTTAAAAGATAAAGAAAGAAATCCAGAATTGAATCTTAGTTATTTTCCAATGAAATAAAAAGAAAGCGAAATTTCACAAGGTATTCCGTCAAACCATTAACTTGTAATTTTTGTGTTTTGAAGATGTATCAGGGGTTATAATTTTCATTTATATATCATGTAGTTTACTACAAACTTAAAATTCTCGTTTTGATGATAAGCATTTGAATTTTGATTTTTAAATGCCAAATTTCTTATTCACTAATCAAGGTAATAAACTTTCATGAAATGATAAATTCAAAGTATACAAACGTGGGTACAAAAATAAGCTTTACATCAAAGGGAATTGCTGTTTCTAGGATTCGGAAGTCTCTTCGTCGGCTCTGAGCTCGGATAGCAAGAACATTAAGAGCAATAACATTTAGCAATGCTGTATTACGCAATAAATTTATTAAGCGTTTTTCTTCTTTTTTTTTCAACGTTTCAAATTCCGACCACAGTCGATGACTTATACAGATAAATAGTTATTGCTGCAAATGGTTTTGTCACGAAAAAAAACATGGATAGAACAATCGACTAAAAGTATTACGGGAAAAAGTTGAGACGAAAGAAAGTTTTTTTTTCTTCTGTTTCTTTCCTTTTTCTGTTTTTTTTCTTTTAAGAACACTCAGTAGAAGGAGCAGCTATAACGACATTTCATTGTGTTATTTTACTGGCTTTGTATTTACTGTAATTAATTCTAGAAAGATGAAATTGAAGGCACATAACGAGTTCTATAATTATTTTTTGTAATCTGTAAAATATTAAATAGGAGCTGTATGGGTTTACCAATAGGAAAATAAATGTGTTTAAAGAAATCAAACGACAGAAAAATTGCATCCATTATACACTTGGTTTGTGTGACGAGAATGCCAGATTTCAATCCTATTGATAATTTGCAGAATGATTTAACAAGGCTCCCTTACTGTTTTCGTGTGCTCGCGTGTAGCGAGGAAGAATGGGTACGCTGCTCCTGAGTCTAACGGGAACCCTGTATGCAGGAGTCAAAATTCCGCCCCTTTGAAAGGTGTCTTCATTTTTTGAACCAGCTCCCAGATGAGAGACCGTCACCTGGGACTGGCACCCCCAACGGTATCGTTTCACTTGGAGGACATTGGAGCCACTGCCTATTTAACGTGGACCAGCTCCCTTTAGAGTACACGGGCCGCAGGAACCGGCCGCGAGAGGTTGCCACCCTCCCAAACACTGACCTCAGTCAATGTTGCTTCACTTTCGGTGTTCTGTGGAAACCGACCTTTTACCGACTGGTCCATTGCGGACCACAAGGCGCTTTTGCCAATGTAGTAAACATTTTTCTTCAACTAAGATAGTGAGATCGACTAAATGCAATGTTCTGTTCAAAGGCAATCCCGAGCAGTGTTTGAAACTCTATTAAAAGAAAGAAGGTTGGAATAAAAAAACCAAGGACACTGCCCAAATTATTTGAAAAATTACTTTTTTTTCAACTTTAAAACCATTTAGTCTTCATCACTAGATTCCACTCTCACTTTTTAAACATCCTTTGATTAAATGAATAATGAAGTTCAATGAACTATGCCATGACTTTTGTCCTATGGGCATGTATCCCATAGACATTTTTCTTATAAGGGTGATTTTCAAAAAGATTGACAGTTTGAGGTCCGCAGTTTAAAATCTGAATTTCATGTCGATAAAACTATTATTCTGGTATTGTAAAAACCTGTAGGGAGGCATTATTTCATGCTTAATTCAATACATTCATTACATTTTTTTCAAGTTGTGAAATAGTAGTCTTCTTCGATTACTTTAGTTGGAAAGTAATGGGAAATTGCGTGTCCGGAACAAAAAATTCACAGAACCAGAGCCTTTTCTCAGTTATGTTTCAGTCAACGATTTGTCAACGAATTAGAAAATCACCCATAATCATATATCACATGAGTATCGTGTTCTATTTCTGCAAAACGTATCTATAAACGCGTCACTGATGAAAATATACCTTAAAATTTACAAAACTTGTAAACTTTCGAAACTTAACATTTATTAAAATTATGTCTTTAATATTAAAAAATATTCATGCATTTTCTCAATAGCAGCACATGAATGCATTCTAGGTTAAGTCGTTGAGAACCTAATTCAAAAGTAACGTCATTTCTACTCAAGAAAAAAAATCCGTGAAAAGTTTTTTTCCTGGTGGTTTGCTTATGGTCCAAAATAACATCCTAACGCTTATGTCAATTGGATGATTTTCAGAATTAAAACGAGACTTGATTTAAATAATCATAAATCGATTAAACTAGAAGAGAAAATGTAATTACGGTTGAAATGAAGCTCAATATAACATTCTAATTCTGTCACAGGCAGAAAATAACTGTTTTTAATGCACTGTAAATTTTCTCTATTCAATAATAGATCTTACTAACGAAGTGAACTTAGCCTTTGCAATATAATTACAACTCAGCGACAGTCATCAATTAAAGTGAAAATCTCCAAATTTATCGGAAATTAATACTACAGACTGGAATTCTTATCGCTGTTTATTTTAAGCCTTTAAGGCTAATAACTTTGGTTCTGTGGATTATTGCTTGTTTTGGGATAAATAAATGTTAGAAACAAACGCGATTAAAAGATAAATGTGTTTTTCTTTATATATTTGTTTAATTTCCTTTCGTGACATTTAACTACTTAGATTATATTCGGAAATCATATATTTAAACGGAATATGTTAGCAGTTATAAACATTAGTTCACATTTCAAAGGATACTCAGGGGCATATTAAGCAATGGGATGACCTGGCGGCCGCCACGGCCCTCGCATTGAAAAGGGGCCCTGTGCTACTTCAAATTTCCTTTTTACTCCCTTACTGTAGACCGCATGGATTTTTGGAGGGCCTCCCGATCAATGATGTTTCATGCAAATTTTACAGAATGGGAATTGAATGAAAAAATTTGCAATTCAAATGTTATGTCCACACGTTAGCGTTTTTAAGAATACTTAAGGGGAACGCTTCTGGAGATACTTGCTTTTTTTTTAATTTGAACACATACATTTGTAAAATGGTACTTTATGTTCCGAGTCAATGATTTACCCACATTCAATCACCGAAAAAAAGGGTCGAAAAACATGATAACTACATTAAACATTTACGAATTAAAAATAGGAGATTAAATTCAGATACGTTTAGGACTAAAGAAACATTCTTTTAAACATTTGGTTAGTAAAAACTGAATTAAAAGAAAGAAACTTTAAAACCTTCAAAACAATGACCAAAAGTGAAAAAAAAAAGAAAGTTTTTTTTAAAGGAATACATGTATTTATTTTTACAGAAGGAAGGATTATGTTATTTGCATAGTCAAAATTGTACCCAAAAAATTCATTATTTTGTAGTTTTATTTCTAGGTGTCCTGAAAATAGAATAACTTTCTATTCCCATTCGTTTTTACGCAATGCGTCAGACGATACGCATTGGCAAAATTACAAAGGCGTATCAAATAGGAGGATTTGTGGTATTAGAAGGGGTAATTTAACTACTTCTTTAAAGCTTTTTTTTCGTACCTTTCTATGCTACACACATATATTCTTTTATGGGTAATTATTTTCCGTTTTCCGTGGCTCTGGAAATTACTTACATGTTTACCAATTATTGTGAGGAAGGTTAAAAACCATGAGTGCAATTTCATAATATATATATGTATAGAGCAATTTCTAATATCCTAAAATTGTATAAGTATTTAACAGAACGACAATGTAATGTAAAATAAGGATATTTTCAAATCATGTTTTAAAGGAATTACATGCCACACTTCTCTCAATTTGTTAATTGTGTTCACTTTTTGAGCATGTTCTTTTTTATCCAAGGAAACCCAATAATTTGTACAAAAGTGAAATATTTTATATTAAAAACTGTAATTGTTACAGTTTTATTAACTATTATTGTATTAACTTGTTATACTCTCGAAGATATATTGCGCTAACTGAAAAGTTTTACTTTTAGCTTAAACAACTGTACTAACGTAATCACGTAATGAAAGTGTTTTAGCCGGAACGATTTCTGTATAGAAAGACTAATTTTATTTTAGACCGCTACACTGTGAGAACCCCTTCCCCGTCCGAAAAAAAGGCACTTTCACACAAATTTTCCAACCTTTGGAAAAAATATCTTACTCAAAGTGGAAAAAAATGTATATTCCTACATTTTTCGGAACTGATGTGATACAATCCCCCCTTGGCGACTTTTTCATTGGTGCCAAGAAACCATCGCCACCAACGAGATTTTTTTTATGTCGCCAACTTCAAATAGAATACAACACCCTTGGCGATGATTTTATCGCCAACAATGTCACATCATACACATAGCAAACATGTCAAGAAAAATCACTAAGAAACAGTAAAATACTAAAAATTGCAAATTATATCTTACACACAGTATCGACACTACTATGTAGAGCACGTATAGCATTTTTCAACAGCAATTCAATACATTAACGGATTGAAAATTACTCGAAAAATATAAGTATTTACTTTACAAACACTAAAACTAGAATAAAAACCCTTTGTTAAAAGAACACGTATTTTATGCACAATGATGACTATTGCAATTAATTATCATTGCATAAAATGATATGCATTATTTAATGAAAAACATAATTAAAATATCTCGCAATTTAACGCAAAACCAATGTTTAATAAAGCTGTCGAAAGTTTAAAATACGAGACTCCATTACAAAATTTATAACATTGATCAATCAAAGCACATATCACATCAATCTATTGGAAGCCTACACTAAAACTAGCATAAAAACCTTTTCTTGAAAGAACACGCATTTTAAGCACAATAATGATTATTGCAATTAATTTCATTTCCTAAAATGATATGCATTATTCAACGAAAAACACATTAAAAATATCGCGCAATTCAACGCAAAAGCAATGTTTAATAAAGCTATCCGAATTTTAAAATACCACAATCAATTACAAAATTAATAATGGTCATCAATTCAAGTACATTTTACATTAAACTATTGGAAGCCTACACTAAAACTACCATAAAAACCCTTCGTTAAAAGAGCACGCATTTTTTGCGCAGTAATGACTATTGCAATTAATTATAATTACATAACATGATATACATTATTCAACGAAAAACATAGTAAAAATATCGCGCAATTCAACGCAAAACTTCAAGTACATTTTACATTAAAATAATTTAAACCTACTTTAACAAAACTAGCAACGCCACTAATTACTACAGCAAATATTTTAGAACAGTTGAAAAATCATTTTTTTTAACCTTACAAACACATAAAATAAGCAGATAATAAATTTACAAAAATTCGAACATTTGAAGAAACATTATTTCATCGCTACATTTCCTTGACTCAATAAATAAAAGTATTTTCAGTATTTTTTTTTTTTTTTTAATATTTGATAAATATTATTTTGCAGTATTCTGAAGTTCAAAATGGAATGAAAGCACTTCTGAATGTTTTTTTTAAAACTGTATTCAAGAGCATTGTTCCTTACCTCTTATGCTGTGAAGCAATGAGGGAAGGCAATATCTTCATTTAAAGTTTTTTCGTCATTAAAAATATTTTTTAATAGCTTCACAACTTTTAAAAGCGCAATTGAAAACGATATGCTTGACGTATCACATTGGCAAAAATGCAGATTAGCAATATATAATGACGCAGAATCAATTTTCTCTATGAGCGATATTTCTTTCTAGGATGATAAATGAAAAACAAGAATTATTTTATATGTTGCTTTTTACTTGAAATGGGATGAAAATAAGGAAACAAATTTTACCGACAAAATTTTTTTTGTGACAACAGTGACGTTAAAAGAAGCTAATAGGTGTAGTCATTAAGAGAAGCATAAAAAGTGAAATTGTATCTCTCGTAATTATGTAAACGTTTGTAAATAATTTGAGTTAAATTTTTTCTCCTACAATTGATCAGTAACTTAGGTACAGTAGTCCTTAGGTAAAGTAGGTACAGTAGGTTATCAGTAACTTAAAGCACATTGTTCCCCCTCTGTTGTTTTGTTGTTTTAGATACACATAAAAGGCAAAATTGAGCAACAGTTGATAGTTACGGTGTAGTATTGTAAAGAACTTGTTACCATCCTTACCAAGAACATGGATGAGGAGATTTATTTCACAAAAATTTAGTTTTATCACAAATCACAATGTAAATGCACTGAATGATTGCAAGCACTTGCGACTGATTTGTAATTATCCCCTTAAAAATATCTCTTTTCCAAAAACTGTTGAAATACGTATCTTCCTGAATTTTCAATGAATTTTTTTTATGAGTTGACCTATACACTTGTGTTTGAAATTATGACAATTAAAAATTTTTATTTTTCTCGCATGCGCAGCAGCCTTATTCGGCTAAATAAAGTTGGTTTGCCTCTTTCTAATGTGCCCGACTGACTAACTTCGGAAGCCAAATTTTTAAAATTTGGATTAACATTTTTCAACTGTGGATTTATGTATGTATTATGAACTGAAACATAATTTAAATGCATAAAAACAAAAAAAAAAATATTTTTTTGGGAAAAATTGGTGACATTTCATTCAAAAATGACTCTTTTTTAAGTTATTAGTTTTTCTTTATCATGCTCGTAAATAATCAACTTAGGAAATTGACTACAAGTTTGACATAATATTAATTTTTGAATATTTTATAGCTAATGTTGTAACTGATTTGGTAAAATCGAACAAAATTTTCAATTAAAACTTTTTAATTTGGCTGTAAAATTTAAAATAATAGTTCAATCAATCAGTTTTTAGGGTATTTCCTGCACACATATATACAGAGGATCCATGCAAAATTTCAAGAAAATTGAACTAAAATATTATGAATTATTGCATTTGATATGAAAGAAAATAACGAAAAACCATGTTACGAGATATAAGACAAAAAAGACTAAATTATCAGTATTCAATGCAGAATAAACCTTTTAAATTATTAAAAAACTATAAACCTTTACTATTTTTTAAATAATATTAGCTAAAATTTCTACTTTTATATATGGCTTTTTTTCTCTCTGCGTGCATTAGAAAACTTTAAAACTCTATTACTATAATCAGCAAGCTATGCGAGCTAACATCCGGTTAGTCAAAAGCGAAGTAGATGCTTTTTAAAATCGACATAACTGTTGTTTTATTTGCCGTAGGAACAATATATAAACGGTTTTAGACAGAGAAAAGTCCATTATTTCATTTTATAAGAAAAAGCAGAAAATTGATATTTTAGTCAAAATTGGTCTAAAAAAGGTAGTTGGTACCTTAGCACAAGCCTGTCGGTGAATCATTTATTGTTAACACAGGTTGCACAGAAGCAAATAACTCGTGAAGAAGCTGAAACTATCTTCTTGCTCATCTGGTACTGCAGTCTGCACACTGGAAATGCCTCCTTAAAACTAAATAAAGTTGGCAGTAATAGAAATATAATTTCACGTTAATTTAAAGCACAAATGAGCATTAAAACGCAGACATATGTTTCGGGATTGCTTGGAATCCCTTTTTCAATGCGACTGTCGCATTGAAAAAGGGATGAAGATTTTATTTTAACACTCAATTCTTCACCCCCCCCCCCCCAAAAGTAAAAGAAATTGTTGCTAGGATTTTTACAGATAGATGACGCTGCATGCTAAAAGCTATAATGAGAGGAAAAAAGAAATTATTCCTGGAATGATTTCCTTTTTCCACTAGCTGACTTTTTCGATGTCTTATTTCTACCATACAAAATGGAAAAATATTTTCGTCCTTGCACTCAACTGTGAGTCTTGCGTTCAACACAAAAATGGCTATCTCAGTTTAAAATCGACAAAAAGTGGAGTTACTCCCTTTTTCTTCTCACCGGTTCAAATGTAAGAAAGATTTTGTGTGTTCTAACCACCCCAGTAACAACTTTTGAGCACTATACCAAAACCAATTTCGAAAAAGAGATTTTTTCTGCCGTATATAGTTAGAGAGATATGTGAATTTTTGCTTTTGTTATGTAAAGAAAACATCTGAAGACTACTTCGAAAAGCTGTACAGCACAAAATGCAATTTTAATGTTCATCTGGAGAAGAATTATATCTTTAATAAACATAAAGCAGCTTAGTAATACATTGTAAAACTAGCCAATAAAAAAAAGAAAAGAAAAAAAGACGTTTTCTTTTTGTTTTCAAGAATGATGTGCACTCTATAGTTTTGATTGAGATCACGAAAGTAATTTCCTTTGAGAACATCTCATTTCCTCTGAAAAGTGATCTACAATCTTCAGTTTGTTTAGAAAGGTAAAAGTAGTATACTCCTTTGTCAACAACATTAATTACGTGAGATGAAATGTAAAATTAGCTTCAAAGTTCATACACGTTAACTCTACTTCTTTCTTTTAAAACTATCAATATGCGTCAAGAAGAATATTAGAGAATAGTTCATTGAAAATATAAATATTTGCAAATAGCTATATTTTTTTTTAGGTCGACCCACATACACGCGGAGGTCTGGTCACCTCTAGCGGTAGAAAATATAATGTTTCAATTCCGCGAGGCTCGACTCCAGAGGTATGTTCGCCCCTGGAGTTTCACGGCACGAAGTGGCACACAACAACCCAAGGCACCAACCCTCCTGTGCAGTTATTATTATGCAGACTTCTGAGCGTGACGTAAACAAATGCATTTACATTGTATACTTGAGAGATGGATATACACTGTAGACATAACATTCTGTCACACGTATTTGAGTTGAAATTTCTGGGATGTGCACATGCAGGCTTTAGCTTAAAGTTGTCTTCCCTCGTCACAAAATATGAGATAAGTTTGTAAATAGTTTTAACACACTAGGAGCTGTTTTAAATGCACTTTTTGACGAAGTGGTAAACTTGATGCACATGTCATCAAATACATAAGATGAAAAAATCGTAAACTGTACAAATGCAGATAAAAAGATTGAGCAGTGCAAAATCACTATAAGAAATATAAGGTACATTTCTTACATATTTCTTAAGTTTTAAGTACCGAAGCTTACTTAAATTATAGTTACAGAAAATGCAATATTGTTTTATTTTAAATGCGAAAATTTAAAAAAAATATATATAGAGCAAGTTTACTTTAAGGGCTGTTTTTACAGATTACTTCTTCAGGATAATAGTATTTGTATCAAAATTAGGGAACCTTTTACCAACTCGCAGCGTCAGTACGATTCAAGAAACTTGAATAATATATTCGTCTCTTCATTATAAGTTAACATAAAATTGCCTTTTTAGGAATGGTAACTAAAGTCAAAAAATTGCACAAAAGAAATTCTCAGTATCAAATTTATCTTAAGTTTGTAAATTCCTCCCATTTTTTTTTAAAATTACTATTGTTTATATTAAAGGATGGATGTCATCCTTTAATTATCCCCTCGAAATAATCAAAGATCCGGCACATAACTTAAATGGTGCTTTTAGAGTAAAATGCTTATAGAGCTTTAGAGTCAAGCTAAGTTGAAACTTTGAAAGTTAATAAACATTTAAAATATAAAAGCACCTCATATTTTTTTGGAGGGGGATTACGCCACAAATTAAAACACAGGTGACACCCATGCTAGAAAATGATATATATATATATATATATATATATATATACGTATATATACAGTATCTACCAAAAAGTATTTGGACACTTTGGATTTTAGACATTTTTTAAAAATTCTGAGGAAATATTAAACTTGTTGTTCTGTATTTTGTACCATGAAAAGAACATACTTAAACTCACATTTAAGAAACAAAATTCAGGCATAGGGCAATTAGGGGGTGGTCAAAAAATTAGAGAAGAAAAAAAAAACACTTTTGAACATCTTGTATCAGAAAATGATCGAAATGTCCTGCAACTTTCGCAAAACATTTTTAATTATATACGCAATGCTTACACCCGCTTTCGTCAGAATAGCAGTAAGATTCATGAAGATATGGGCATTTGTTTTAAATATTCGGAAATTTTTCGCAAGTGTTTTGCTTATAACTCGCTAAGTTCTATCTCAAATTACATGAAACTTGCAGACAACTTGACAAAATAAAAAGTAAGTATGGTAACAAAACGAGGGGAAAATGTAACAAATAGTCGATGAGATTTGCGCAGTTTTATTAAAACAAATGTGATTGCGAATGCGCGAAAGATATTATTTTTTTCACTAATTTGGTAGTGAGATCTATGGAGCAACTTATATAAAAGATTCAGTTGAATATTGATATTTTTCAAAGAGATATAGACCGTTCAGTGAGCCATATTTAGCAAGCTCTTAAATTTTAGAAAAATGATAAGGGATTTTCCACAAATTTTTATATTGCATGAGAACTTTTGCCAATGTAAACAATAGCGTTCAAATTCAGACTCCATAAACAGGAAGAATGCAATTTAATTCAGTTTAACATCTGTCAATTTTCCAATTTATCATGCAATATAAAAATTTGTGGAAAACCCCTTATCGTTTTTCTCCAACTTGAGAGCTTTCTAAATACGGCTCACTGTATGGTTTATATCTCTTTGAAAAATATCAATAGTCATCTGAAACTTTTACATAAGTTGCTCCATACTACCAAAATATTAAAAAAAAATAATTAATATCTTTCGCACATGCGCAATCACGTTTGTTTTAATAAAACTGCTCAAATCTCATTGACTATTTGCTACATTTCCCCACGTTTTGGTACCATACTTACTTTTTATTTTGTCAAGTTGTCTGGAAGTTTCATGTAATTTGAGATAGAACGTAGCGAGTTAAAAGCAAAACACTTGCGAAAAATTCCGAATATTTAAAACAAATGCCCATATCTTCATGAATCTTACGGCTATTTTGACGAAAGCGGGTGTAAGCATTGCGTGTATAATTAAAAATGTTTTGAGAAAGTTACAGGACATTTCGATCATTTTCTGATACAAGATGTTCAAAAGTGTTTTTTTTTCTTCTTTAATTTTTTGACCACCCCCTAATTGCCCTAAGCCTGAATTTTGTTTCTTAAATGTGAGTTTAAGTATGTTCTTTCCATGGTACAAAATACAGAACAACAAGTTTAATATTTCTTCAGAATTTTTTAACAATGTCTAAAATCCAAAGTGTCCAAATACATTTTGGTAGATAGTGTATATTGTCGCCTCAGAGCAACAGTAAGACATCTAATTCATTTTCCTATAAAAGCAATTAAGTTTTTCAAACCACCACTGAAGATGTAATCAAAAGTTAGGGGAGTTCCCAAAATTTCAGTAAAATCTCTGAACTACAGCCTTAGATATTTAGAATTGAAAAAAACAGCAAATTTTAAAAATCAATTTTATAGGAAATTCTGGTTTTACTCATATCCTACTGTTGCTCTGAGGCGACGATATATCATATTTGTTTAAAAGACGTATATAGCTCGATTTTTAATAAATTCCATATTGAAAAGAGAAAATTTACTTTAAAACAACGAAATTAATAGTGATGAGGGCATAGTTGCATTAAAAAATCATTTGGTTTGTACTTTGAATATAAGAAATACACTGAAAAACAGAAATGAGTTCCCAACATTTTGGTTAAATGCATAAAAGTGTGTGTATGCTACTTATTTAAAGTATAAAAATAATTTCAAAAACTAGTCTTTAATTTCTAGGATTGAAACGCCTCCCTAAAACTAAATAAAGTTGATTAGCCCATTTGTAAACTAAGCACGCTTGTGCCGTTCTACTGTTAACAATAAAAGGCAATAACGTATATAAGAACCCGTCAAGAAGCTAGGATTACAATATATTCTTGCTGCCATCTCTTGCTGTATTCTACTTGATTGGAATTCTTCCATATAATTTCATAAAATAAATTAGCCTCTTCATAGGCATAGACAGCTGGTTCCTTTTTATTGTTAACACAGAAAAATCCAAAGCCTTGAACTTGTGAAGCATTGAGAATCATCTTGCTGGCATATGCGTCTGTATCCTACTTGCTTGATAAGGTTCCTGAAGACTAAAAAAAGTTTATTATCTTTTAACAGGAGCAGACAGCTGATGGAGCCTTTTTATTTTTAACAAAAAAAAAAAAATCCGACCAGCTGCGGACTCCTAAAGAAGCTAGGCTTTTCATCTTACAGTATCTGCGTCTGTATTTCACATGCTTGAAATGTCTCATTAAGACTAAATATAGCTAATTATCTTCTTAACCCTCTGACTGCTCGTTTTTTAGCGAATTCGATTCACTAAAACTTGGTTTACTTTATGCAAATAAAGCCATCTCTAGAATAAAACGTAATGTCGAAATACAGTGGTGGTTAAAAAAATGCATCACCCTCACATTTTCACAACAATGGTATGTGAGAAGTTTTGGTCGACCGATTAACGATGAATGTATGTGAAATTACGTAAGACTTATGAAATAAACATTTACCAGACGGAATCCGATAATTGTTGACTTTATTTATGGAAATACATGGCCAAAACTGTAATAAGTACAATGTGAAGGGCATCAACGTTGCCAAGTGGACTACGAAAAAGTACATATTTTATGATGTTCAAACATTTCCATGTTACTTTTGAACAGAAAGAGTGTTACAATTAAAACCTACTTGGCAACGTGGATGTACTTCACATTGTACTTGTTACAGCTTTGGCCATGTATTTCCATAAATAAAGTAAACAATTATCGGATTCCTGCTGTTAAATGTTTATTTCATAAGTTTTGCATAATTTCACATACATTCACCGTTAATCAATCGCCCAAAACTTCTCACATACATCCATTGTTGTGAAAATGCGAAGGTGATGCAATTTTTTTTACCAGCAGTGTACTCGAGAAATTGCATTACTGGCGTTTCAATGATGAAAGAGCAAGATCATATTTTAAATACATTTAAAAAGCTTATGCCCGTGGAAATCACGGGATGAGCAAATTTCGCTACATTTACGTTGCACGTGGAAAGCACGAGATAATCAGTCAGAGGGTTAACCATAGGCCTGATTGTACCTCTTTATTGTTAACACAGAGAGGCACCAGCAAGCAAGAACTCGTGAAGAAGCGAGAACTATCTACTTGCAGGCATCTTCGTATGCATTCTGCATGCATAAATTTCTTCTTAAAACAAAATTAAGTTAAATTGCGTCTTCAAAAGCATAAAAAATCTGGTGTGTATTTATAGCTAATACAAAAAGAAACCAAATTACTTTAACTCGTAAAGAAACTAGGATAACCTATCCCCTTGCCAGCTTCTGCGCCAGTATTCCGCTAACGTTCAGATTGGGACTATTGTAATTTTTAAAGAAAATAATGAAGCTTAGGAACCCATTCCACTATGTTTTAGCAGAGTAATTTTAGAAGATGAATCTCATCAGGGCTGAATCTATTTTCAAGTTACATTTTTACATACATCTATTTAAAATTAAAGTGAGAATGAATGAAGTAATACCTTAAAAGCAATATTGTGTTTAAAACTGCGTTGTTATTTAACGAAATTATTCCCTACAACTGTTTGCTCAAACTTAGATTACACATTCTGGCATCTGAAGCACTTTTAAACAAATTTCTAGAATATTTCAGTTATTCATTGTCTTTGTAGTACACATTTTTAAACGATACGGATTTTTTTTTTTAAAAAGCTCATAGCAAAAAGCAATTTCATAGTCACACAGGCTACACACAAGCAAATAGCTCTTAAAGATGGGCATCTGGGTCTGTAATCTGCATACTTGAAACATGTCCCTAAAACTAAAAAAAAGTTGATTAGGCTCTTCGTAAACGTAAGGCCGCTTGTGCCGTTCTATTGTTAGCAGAAAATGGCACCAAAGTTTAAGAACCAGTCTAGAAGATAGGCTTATATTCTTGTTGGCATCTGCTGCTGTATTCTACTTGATTGAAATTACTCCATAACACTATATGAAGTTGATTAGCCTCTTCATAGGCACATACAGCTGGTTCCTTTTTATTGTTAACACAGAAAAATCCAAAGCCTTGAACTTGTGAAGAATTGAGAATCATCCTCTTGCTGGCACATGCGTCTGTATCCTTTCTTGATATGATTCCTTTGAGACTAAAAAAAGTTAGCTTCATTAGGAGTATACGACCGCTGGGGCCTTTTAATTTTTAACAAAAAAGGCCTCCTCCGGTCGAAGACTCCTAAAGAAGCTAGGTTTTTCTTCCAGCAGTATCTGTTTCTGTATTCCACTTGCTTGAAATGTCTCATAAAGACTAAATACAGTTAATTATCTTCTTAACCCTCTAACTGCTCATTTTTTTAGCGAATTCGATTCGTCAAAATTAGGTCAACTTTATGCAACTAAAGCCATCTCTAGAATAAAACTTTAACGTCCATATACTCGAAAAATCGCATTCCTGTAGTTTTAATGATGAAAAAGCGGGATGATATTTTAAATACATTTAAAAAGCTTATGCGCGTGGAAATCGAGGGATGATCAAATTTCTCTACATTTACGTTGCACGTGGAAATAACGGGATAACACTGTGCAACACGAAGAATGTCCTTTGGATGAAAATGTCTGTTTCTTATGTATTTTGGGCTGAAAATTACGAATCTGCAATTATATTTTGCCTATCACGTACCATTTTCCCAAAATTCCACATTTTAGCTTTTTACGTATTTTCCGGATAAATGTGCATATTTTTGTAATTTATCGACTTAATTTATTATAAATTATATCTTTCTCATTGATAGTGAGATCGTTGCCATTCTAGAGACCTTTTTAATGAAGTTGGGTTTCTTTAGTGACATTTTTGGCAACAAAAACTTTATCTACTTCTCGAAGTTTTGAGTCTTTTACAAGACAACAAAGACATTTTGCAGACTATTTTACGGAGCAAGAAAAAATGGTATGCTGCTGTGATGTGAATGTACTATTTCAAGCATTAGGACATTAGCACAATTCAGCAGAGTGGCGCTTGATTATTAGTGCTCCTCCATCTAAGTATTTTATTTTCTTTATTCATTCTTGTAACATATTCTGCAAACACAAAGGAAATTTCAAAATTCCAAAATTACAAGTGGCAAAAACATGTCAAATGAGCCTATGATGATCTACAATGTGCCTTTTTCCACAATTGCGCATTAAATTTGGGTTTTAAATCGAAAGATTTGTAAAAGCTCTGGACAGAGAAGGATTGGCTTTCTTGCATTTCAGGAACAAATTCAAAAATTTAAGTGAGGCAAAAGTAAAAGAAAGAATTTTTATTGGCCCACAGCTTAAGGAAGTCCTTTCATGATAAAGAGTATGAAAAGAAACAGTCAGAAGCCAAAAAGACAGCCTGGCTGGCCTTTAAATCAGTGCGCTCACGTTTCCTTGGAAATGGAGAAAGCTGAAAACTACAAAAATCTTGTTAGTGACATGATAAAATGCTTTTGAATTATTAGGTTGCTATATTTCATTAAAACTACACTTTTTGGGTTTCCATATGGACTTTATTTCTCAAAACCTTGGTGCAGGCAATGATGAGCATGGGGAAAGTTTCATAATTACATCTCTGTTTGAAAAGCAGTTCAGCGCTCGATAGAATGGAAGTATACGATTTGAATATTGCTAAACTGTTAACAGGGCAGGCTAATAGATGCCCACAAGAAGAATTGGCCAAAAAAATCATTTTAGCATTTGTGTTTTCAATAAGTAAGCCTGAGTTACATTCTTCTATAACCAAATTGTATAAATATGAGAAGTGGGTCTCCAGCAAAAACGCTACGTGATGGACCATTTTGGTTTGGATATTTGAATCAAGCACCTTTTGCTTATATATAATCACATTGTTTCATCTAAAGGACAAAAAAAAAAGCTCAAATTTGTTTGACAGTGTAATCAGTCAGAGGGTCAACCATAGGTATGCTTGTACCTCTATATTGTTAACACAGAGAGGCACGATCAAGCAAGAATTTGTGAAGAAGCAAGAACTATCTGCTTGCAGGTATCTTTGTATGCATTCTACAAATATAAATTCCTTATTAAAACTAAATTAATTTAATTTGCGTCTTCAAAAGCATAAAAAAATCTGCTACACATTTATAACTAACACGGAAATAAACCTAATTACTTTAACTCGTGAAGAAACTAGGGTAACCTATCCTCTTGCCGGCATCTGCGCCTGTATTCCACTAACGTTGAGATTGGGACTATTGTAATTATTTATTTAAAATTAAAGTCAGAATGACTAAGATAATACCTTAAAAGCAATATTGTATTTAAAACTGCGTTATTATTTAACGAAATTTTTCCGACAACTATTTTCTCAAATTTGGATTACACGTTATGAGATCTGAAGCACTTTTAAAAAAACTTCTTGAATATTTCAGGCATTTATGGGCTTTAATGTGGTATAAAATTTTAAACGATACGGAATTTTTAAAAAAATGTCATATCAAAAAGCAATTTCATAGTTAACATAGTCTACACACAACGCAATAGCTCCAGAAGATGCGTATTTCTGGCCTCTAGGTCTGTAATCGGCATATTTCAAACACCTCCCTAAAACTAAAAAAAGTGAATTAGGCTCTTCGTAAACGTGAGACAACTTGTGCCGTTTTACTGCTAGCACAAAAAGGCATCAACGTTTAAGAACCAGTCTAGAAGCTAGGATTGTATTCTTGTTGGCGTCTGCGACTGTATTCTACTTTATTGAAATTACTCCATAATTCTACTTGCTTGATATACTTCCTTAAGACTAAAAAAAGTTGATTAGCTTCAACAGGATCATACAGTTGCTGGAGCCTTTTTTTTAACGAAAAAAAACTCCCAGCAGCTGCCGCCTCCTGAAGAAGCTAGGTTTTTTCCCTTACAGTATCTGAGTCTGTATTCCACTTGCCTGAAATGTATCCTTAAGTCTAAATATAAATTATTTTCTTTACCATAGGCCTGCTTGTACCTCTTTCTTGTTGGCGAGCCTCTTGATAAGCACAAGCTTGCTAGTGCCTTTTTTTTAACACAAAGAGGACACTTGCAAGCGTCAACTCGTGAAGAAGCGAGAACTATCTACTTTCCGGCATCTTTGTATGCATTCTACGTATAGAAATTTCTTCTTAAAACTAAATTTAACAAGCGTCTTCAAAAAGCTGGTGCCTGTTTATAGCTAACGATGAAAGACACAAAACTACTTTAACTAGTGAAGAATCTAGGATAACCTATCTTCTTGTTGGCATCTGCGTCTGTATTCCACTTACTTGAATTTTGTACGAATAGCTAAATAAATTTTATTAGCATCTTTATAAGCAAGGTCTTCCGGAGCCTTATTATTCATAACACAAAAAGGAATCACCAGGCTATAAATCGTGAATAAGCGGGGAGTATCTTCTCACTGGCATCTGCGTCTTTATTCTACTTACTTGAAATTCCTACTTAAGATTTAATAACGCTGGCTTAGCCGCTTTATTGTATTTACCTACGAAATGGTGCTGAAATTTGACTGATAAAATTGCAAGAAGGAACTTGCAACAAAAAATTAAAGAACAATTGTCTCCTTAAGAGAAAGTAAATGCCTGCTTAGCTCGTAAGAAGTGAGGATTTTGCTCTTACTGGCATCCGGGTCTGTAATATACAAGCTTTAAATACCATCTTAAGGGGGGAAATACGTGTAAAACGGCGTATAAAGAGCAATTTTTCATGATTTTTTTAACATATAAAGAATAAATATATTTTATTGAGATTTTGAGGTTATTTTATAAATATACCGAAGAATATTTACTGAAAATTTCAAACATTTTTCTTGAAAACTCCTGGAGATATCGGCTGCTGCACACTGTAAGTCGCCACCCGGGTCGGCAGTTTGCGTACATCCGACCGCAAACGTCACAATATTTATCTGAAAACAATTTTTTTTTAATCTACTTTTTTTATAAGTGTCTCTTCTAGTTGAACTGAAATCATCACAAAAAGAATGTAAATTTCTATTTTTTTCAGAATGGGAAAATTAAGTACGATTTGTAACCGTTTTTTTTGTTCTTTTTTTACAATAAAAAGAGTAAAAATAAAGATATGTGTATGATTCTAGTTCAACTAAAGCGTATATATATAAAGAAAATGGGTGCTAAATTTGGTAAGGATTGATCAAAAACTCTGCGAACTAGAGTGTACGCAAATTCGAAAAAGTAGTTTCGTGAAAAACGCGTTTGCAAAAAAAGAATGGTTTGCAAAAAAAGAAGGTAAATTTAATACAGTAAATGAATCATTTTTTTTTATAGTTATAGATACTAATACTTATAGAAATTTCTATCCGAGGTCTCAATTGTTAAAAGAAATAAAAGGGTCATTCATGAGGGACTACCTGCTCAACTGCTCCAAAAGGGGCGCTCGCTCAAATGCTTATAACTTTTAAACGACTTGGGAATTTTGCTTTGAAGTTTTCAGGGTATATTATTAAATAGTTGTAGAATCGATTTATGAAGACATTTTTTAAAAACTCTTTTGAGATCTTTACACGTATCCCCCCCCCCTAAAACAAAATAAAGTATTTAGCTTCTTCCTGAGCATAAACACACTGGTGACTTTTTATTGTTAACACAAAAAGGCATCAATATGTAAACACCCATGAAGAAGCTAGGATTCTAACCGGCATCTGCGACTGGGTTATTCCATAACAATAGATTCAAGGTATTTTACCTCACCTTTTTTTATGTTTTTCCAATTTAGCTTATTAACTGTACATTTCAAGACAATGAAAAATCCGAAAAATCCCATTTTTACATGTTTTGTGTTGAGACATACTTCATCTCAAAACATTCCATAACTCATGAACAAATGGAGCTAAAAAAGTTCTAGTAAAAACATTTTGAAGTATATTGAATGCTGTTTCATATCATATGAATCATGGCTAATTTTATAAAAAAATTAAATTAAAAAAATACCCTAAAATATTTATTTTAAATTTTCTTAAATCGTATAGTGAAGATTTTCATAAAATTCTCAAATAGTTTATGGGTCTCTTTTATCTTCATTAATGCACAATTTCAACTTGGGATCTCAATGGGATGATATTTTACTGAATGTTCAAAAACATGTGATGAAAGTAAAAAATGCATATTTTTCAGATGTAAGCAATTTTGAGATGCTTTTAACAGCAACCAATAGCTTTCCTGTTAAAATGTATTCATTAATTTATAACACAATTTTACCTTTACGAAGATAAGGGTAAAAGGGGGGGAGGGGTATTTCCATTTTTTTAGAAATAAAAGCCATTATGTAACATTTTTATTGCAGGTTAATAAAAACTGTGTATTCAAGAAAGTTGAAAAAGTTTTTGTGTGTTCTAACCACCCCAATAACAACTTTTGAGCACTATGCCAAAATCGATTTCTAAGGTTTTGATTGAGAATTACGGAAATAATTTCTTTTGAGATCATCTCACTTCCTGTGAAAAAGGATGTACAAACTGCAGCTTGGATTTTATTTTACTTTTTTTTTTTTACAAAAAAAACGTTTTTCTCTTTCTTTTTTCTGTGTTTTAGTGTCAAAGGGGCGCTAACTATCCCACTACACAAGTTTTGCGCACTATGCCAACATCGATTTCGAAAAAGCGTTTTTTCAGCAAACCCCAATGAGTATGCTAGCAAGAATAGAAATACATAAAGAGAATTTATGCGTTACAAATTTACACTTAATTATAAAATAATAATAATAATAAGATTTGACGCTTTACAAGATAACTATAATTCCTGAAGAGCTAATAAAGTAAATTAGACACCCAAATAGGAATAGAAAAACTAATGCATATTAAAATTTGCTAAGTATTTAAAATCTTTATCAAATAACATACCTTAGAGGCATACATTGGAAGAACAGAAAAAAAATCTAAAAATTTTATTATCTAAACAATAAAGTGGTAGGAAAGAATAACAATAAAAAGATTTGATGCATCACCGCACATTACCAATCTGTAAATTGTTTAAATAGTGAGGAGACATTTAAGTAGAGGAAATGAAAAAAATATCTCAACTACTGTTGTTCTTTAGTAGAGAATGGATTTTAAAGTCATAATACCTGACTAATGAACTATGTTTATAACTCCGTCTGAACTACCCAATTAATTTTCATGGACGAAGAAAGCATGCGCTTGCGCATAACGTCATCTGAAGTAATTCTTTCAGGTCGTCTGCTCCAAGCGAAAGATGAGCAGACGATCTGAAGGCATTCGCGGGGTTTGATGTGTCCCGATCGTTACTCGATTTCTAGCAAACACGCTACATTACTGCAAGTGAATTTGATCGCCGATGGTTTTGCAAATGACACGCTAAGTTTTACATTGTTCTAAAAGTTTTTAATCATAATCATTACTGGAAAAGTATTTTAAAATCATACCGATTTTTCATTATCTAATAATGTCATCAAGATAAACTATTTTTTTTAAAATTTCGTTACATGTTAAAATATTGCTCAACCAAGTCCATGTACTACTTATTCCTGTTGCATTTTGTGCATTTATTTCAAGTTTCGTAGAAAGTTTTCAAAAGTTTAAAACATATTAAATAACATTAAGCTTAAAATGGACTGAACAAATTCATAAAGTTTAAAATTTTTAAAAACGATAGCCATTGAAGATAATTTTTCATTGGTTTTATCCATTTTGTAAAGCAGCGAAGTTTCTCAGGTTACTAAAATTTAGCATTTATCTGTGATATGTCAACTAAAAGTAAATTAACGTTTTTGAAGCTTGGTCACTCGTCGAAAATTAAGGACGTCAACCGCATTGTGGTAATGGGTTCTGAAGATGTCGGAAAAACAGGTAAGTGGATAATTTTGCATTAATGTTTTTATTTAGGTTTTATTTATTTTTTTCAAATCTTGCTTTGTTCATTTTTACAAGTTAATTTTTAGATTTGTAGTTATTTCTAGCGATACTGTAAAATAAATATGAATTAAAAGAAAACTGTGGCTTTGCTTCTTCATTACAGAAATAAGAATTTAAAATCAGAAATAAAGTGCAGGAATTAAAATGTAGAGTAGAGAGTACAAACTATTTTAATGAATTCTCTCCTCATCATTATAACATTACTGAAGTCCTGGGAATTAGTAATTTTAAACAACTTTTATTTTGGATAAATATTCTTTCGCTTGATTTTGTACTCGCATAGTGTAGTTTGTTTCGATTTTTTTATTCATTAACTTTCATTTGCTGCTACCTGTTGCAAGACTAAGGAAAAACTCTTCATAATGATATTTATAGCTCTTTATATATATATATATATATATATATATATATATATATATAAAAATATATATATATATATAAAATATATATATATATATATATATAAATATAAATATATATATATATATATATATAAATATATATATATATATATATATATATATAATATATATATATATATATAATATATATATATATATATATATATATATATTGGTCTTTGTATTTGTTAGCAAATCGTGTGAACTATTTTCCCCTAATCAAAAGATATGAAAGAAAAGAGAAAGAAAAAAAAAAGGCTATGTCTCGTAAGAATATTGTTAAAAATAAGAAATAAAAATTCAGAAATAAGTTACACAGGTAAATAAAGATTGAAAAATAAAAATTTGAAAGTACAGTTTTGAGATGGGAAAAATGTGTCTGCCCCCCCCCCTGCCCCTCCCCCTAATAATTTTTGAAAAAGTTGTCCGATAGGGAAAGTTTGTGTGTGTGTGTGTGTGTGTTTGAAAGATCGCTGCCAGGACACCTCATTTCCATATTTTGTTTTTTGATTTAAAGAATTCAATTTTTGAACTGTTAAATTTTGAACAGTTCAAAAAAATTATTTTATAAATGTATTAATTTTGTTAGGAAACTTTAAGAACTTATAGTACATAACAAGAAATACCTTTTTCTTTTTGCAATGTCTTTTTAAGAATCACGTGAAGCTTTAGATTTAGGCTACCGAAAACGACCCTATGTCCTTTCTTACTTACAGGTTTGATTTCTATTTCTTATGTATAAAAACCTGTTTTTGGGAATTCACCTGTTCATTAATAAATTAAAGTACATTTAAATACCGTATTTGCACTTTTATTGGCAATTTTCATTGAAAGTTTCACAAATTTTTCTTATTACAGCAAGTTTACCGTCTTATTATTATTATTATTATTATTATTATTTTTTTGCATTTCCGGTATGTATACTGAAACTTGAACTAAACAGGTCACCAGAAAAATAAAACGGTTAAACAACGTCACACAATGAAACAGATCATTGTCTCGTTCACCAGTTCCAACGTTTAATTACAAATCTTTCACGCTGAGTTCTGAAGATTTTCTAAGTACAATAATGTAAACCAACCCTTGATTTCTACCGGTTCTAAATATTTTTTATCCCTCTTCTGCTTTGGATGTTTGTATCATTAAATTGTAATTTTTTAAAGAATTATGAAGGGCAAAAGTGCATTACGCTATTTATGTGATAATTTTAGCATGAAAGAAAATTTTACAGCTACATAAACGTTAATAACGTTTTTTGCATTGACGTTCAGACGTAAGAGATGAGTAATTATGTTTGTAGCCTCTCTATACTAAAAAAAAAAAATCGTGCTGCCACCACTGTCTCAAAGAACTTCTGCCTTGCCCGCTTCAAAGTCTTACAAGTCAAAAATTATCTGATGAAAAATAGCTGAAAACTTTATGAGTTATAGAATTTTTTATTTCAGCAACGTTGATGCAAAACATTTATAGATTCGAATATAAGTTTTAGAACTATTGAGTTGAGAACTATAAGTTTTAGAACTTGAAAGTCAACGATTTTTTCCCTCCACGTGCGCTCCGCTCCGCCAGGGCGTAAGTTTAAATGAATCGATACGGTTTTAGGAATTCACAGAGAAGAACCTATATACTTATGTCTAACGGAGCTAATTTTTTTTTCGAAATACGAATTATTGCAGTTGTAAAAAAACACTACATAAACTTCGACCCTGTAACTTTTTAACACTAGGTAGGCAGTTTTCTTAACCAGTAAAGTCAATAAGAAATTTAAAAAATATTTTGAAAAAAAAATATTATTTAGAGTGAGGCTTAATCATCGGATCACAAAAACAAAACTTAAATATATTCATAAATAAATGCTTTGCATTCATTTCAACTTCCAATTAGTTGGATTATTTTGCATAAATCCGACAGCGTTATGTTATCTTCGAACTTAAATTTAATACTTCATATATTATTTCCAAATGGATTACAGCTGATAGATGAGTCGGATATATTTTAGTTTAGTATTCTGTTCACTGCTATCAATTGTTTATGATAAGATAAAATAACTAGAATCTTGAGAATCATAGTAAAAAAAAATAATGTGCAAGACTCAAGATTCAACCATTACTATTTTAGTAATTTTACCCAAAATGCGTATATTATAGGGTGTCCAAACAAAGACTGGCTTATTTAAAAACAAAAAAAAAGAGAGAAAAAAAAACAAAAACTGATTATGAGTACCCTGATTTCCTGCATTCTTAACTGCTAAATTGTTTTGCATGGATTTTTATTGATTTCTACATTGAATAACTTTCCACTTGGAACGATGTACAAAACAAAACTGTTCATGGTAAAAAAAAAAAAAAAAAAAAATTGCCTGAGATCGTTGGCAAAGCATCATGTATAAGCTTCACCTGAATAACTCAAGCAGTTCTATTTTATCGATATTCGTCAGTTAAACGTATGAAAGGAATTTACATGGAAAATGTGTTCAAAAAACTCAAATGATTGAAAAAACTCAAATAATATACGCATTGAAACTAATCTTAAACAATTCAAATTAAATAAAAAATTTGAAAAAAATAAGAACATTATATAGGTTAAGATTTATTAATTCGAGTACACAAAACAAAATTTTAAAATATTCATAAAATAATTTTTTTGCAATCATTATACACTGATGGAAAAAAAATCCCAACACCAAGAAGGAGTTGTGCTAGCGAAGCGAAATTTGGCAGGCGTGTTTATGCATCTGAAAGATGACGTCGATTCCAATTTTGCGCTCGGCGCATCAGTATGACGCTAATAGCGACACACGGAAGATGCAAATCAGGTTTGCTTTAAATACGCGCTGTAACGTTAATGAGCGTTGTTTAGCGTCGAGATTTGATGTAGTGAGTTGATGTTAGTCCACAATGCCTTTAAGAAGACGACGAAGCCACAGATCACTGAGTTTGAACGAGGTCGTGTAATAGGCCTACGAGAAGGTGGGTTTTCTTTCCGCGAGATTGCAGAAAGGCTTGGCAGGAATGCATCCACTGTGCATGAATGTTGGCAGCAGTGGTCAAGGGAAGGCACTGCCTCAAGAAGACCGGGTTCCGGGCGGCCACGTGGCACTACTGAGAGGGAAGACCGCCGTGTTTGGCGTATGGCCGTAGCGAGTCGTACTGCGTCTGCAGCAGAAATTCGAGCAGCAGTTGGCAACACAGTGACACAACGAACTGTTACCAATCGGTTGCTTCCAGGACAGCTCCGAGCCAGACGTTTTGTAGCGTGCATTCCACTAACGCCAAACCACTGCCGTTTGCGACGTCAGTGGTGTCAGACTAGAGCTCATTGGAGGACGGAGTGGAGATCTGATGAAAGCCGGTTCTGCCTTGGTGCCAGTGATAGCCGTGTGTTGGTTATGAGGAGGCCAGGTGAGCGGCTGCAGCCATCCTATCTGCGGCCTAGACACACTGGACCTACACCTGGAGTTATGGTCTGGGGAGCAATTTCTTATGGCAACAGAAGCTCTCTCGTGGTTATCCTACTCACCCTGACAGCAAATGTGTACGTCACTCTGGTGATTCAACCTGTTGTTCTGCCTTTCATGAGTAGCCTTCCAGGAGGTGTTTTCCAACAGGATAACGCTCGACTTCATACTGCTGTTGTAATCCAACTTGCTCTACAGGGTGTCGACTTGTTGCCTTGGCCTGCCAGATCACCAGATCTGTCTCCAATTGAGCACGTATGGAACATCATTGGACGACAACTCCAGCGTCATCCACAACCAGCATTAACCGTCCCTTTATTGATCGACCAAGTGCAACAGGCATGGAACTCCATCCCACAAACGGACATTCAGCACCTGTATGATTCAATGCATGCACGTTTGTATGTTTGCATTCAAAATTCTGGCGGTTACACCGGTTATTAATGTACCTGTATTTCACTTCAGCAATGGCTCTTCTCGGGCTTAAATTAACCTGTGATCTTGAAATTGTAATCAATTACGTACGTTACCTATATAAATGTATTGCTGAAATTTCATTACTCTACAATAAATATTTCTTGGTGTTGGGATTTTTTTTTCCATCAGTGTAGTTTTAGGAAGCCGTGTCGAATTATTTTGCATAAATCCGAAAACAATATGTTATCTTCGAACTTTAATTTAACACTTCAGATATGATTTCCATATGGTTTACTGCTGATAGGTGATTCGGTGACATTTTCGTTTGGAATGTTGGTCAGTGCTATCAATTGTTTATAGGATAAATTAACTGGAATCATGAGCATTATCTAAAATTTCAATATGCAAGACTCAAGCATTTCTGTTTTACCAATTCTAGTCTGCAACCACATTGTGTATGCAAGGTGTCCCAAAAATGGCTGGCTTTTTGAAGAATAAATTTTAAAAAAAGCATGGAAAGTGATTAAAATGCCCTGTTTGCTGCAATCTAAATTGTTAAATTGTTCGCATGGACTTCTACTGCATCGAATATCTTTCCACTTGGATTGATATTATAAATAAAACTGTTTCTGATAAAATAAAAATTGCCTGAGACAATTAACTAAATATTATTTACAACGTTTGGTAAAGACTCACCTATTTTACCGAAACTCGTCAATAAATGTGTGGAGGGCAGTTGCAAATGAAATGTGTTCACCAAAATTAAATGATTTGAAAAACAGAATAATTATTACAAAAAGCTATTACAAAAAGCAATTACAAACGTTTAGCACAAGACAATATAACTGAAATCTTGAGTATCATAGTTAAATATATTATTAAAGACTCAAGACTTAAGCACTTCTATTTTACCAATTGTAGTCTCTAGCCACAAGATGTCTCAAAAATGAATGTCACACATTTGAAAAATAAATTAACAGAAAATAGCATGGAAAGTGATTAAAATGCACAGTTTGCAGCATTCTAACTTGATAGATTGTTTCGCAATGATTGTTATTGATTTCTACATCGGATATCTTTTCATTTGGCATGATGTTCAAAACAAAGTTGTTCATAGTAAAACTAAAACTGCCGAAGACTTAAGCCAAAGCATTATTTATAAACTTTGTCAGAAAGACTCAAGAAGTTCTATTTTACCGATGCTCGTCAGCAAACATATGGAAGACAGTTACAAATGAAATGTATTCAACAAATTTAAATGATTGGTAAAACACAATAATGTCTATGCTATTACGAAACAATTAGAAATACATGATAGAAATTTCGCGGAATTATTTAAAGAAAAAGGAAGAAAAAACATACTTTTTGTGTTATTGGCATGTGTAGGTGAATTGATTGCAAAAAAATGTGATGCTGCAAAAAAAAAAGAAAAAGAAAAACAGGACGGAATGCTTTTCATACACCTATATATTCAAAATCATGACTGAAATCAGGATTGAGAGAAACCATACCTTAGTTTCACTAAATACTTCGAAATCAACTAATATATGCATTGACATTATTCCCAGTAACAAGCTTTGAAAGTAAAAGCTTTGAAAAAAATACAATACTTTTAAATAAGGTTTAATCATTCGATCACACAAAACACAATTTAAACATTTTCATAAACAAATCTTTTGTATTCATTTTAGTTCTACGAAACGTAATTGCATTATTCTGCAGAAATCTGACAGCATTATGTTATCTTCGAACTTAAAATTTAATATTTTAGATATTATTTCGATATGGATTACTGCTGATAGGCGAATCATTTTAGTTTATAATGTTGTTCAGTGCTATTATTTGTTTATGATAAGATAAATTACTGGGATCTTGAGCATTACATAAAAATTGAACCCTCAAGACTCCAGCATTTCTATTTTACCAATTCTAGTCTATAGACACTAGGTGTTCACAAGGTGTCCCGAAAAATGTTTGGCCGATTTGAAAGAAAATATTATTAAAAAAAAAAAAAAAAAAGAAAAGGAAAGAGAACAAAAAAAGAATGAAATTAAAATTCCCTGATTGCTAAATTTGATAGCATGGATTTTTATTGATTTCAGCATCGGACATGTTTCCATTTGGATTGATGTTCAAAATAAGGCTGCTCTTTGGCAAAATAAAAATTACCAAGAGCCTAGAGCCTAAATATTTTTTACAAACTTAAGCTGAAAGACTCAAACAGTTCTATTTTACCTATAGACGTCAATAAACGCATGGCATGCTGATGCAAATGCATTGCGATAAACTAAACTAAATATATAAGAAAAGAAGATAATTTATGCCATTAAGAAGAAACTAGAATTGTTTATGATGAGATAAAATAGCTAAAATCTTGAGTATCATAATTAAATACATTCTTAAAGACTCAAAACTTAAGTATTTCTATTTTACCAATTATAGTCTACATCCACAATGTATATAAAGGTTGTCTAAAAAATTTCCTCCATTTGAAAAATAAATTAACAAAAAAAAGCATGGCAAGTGATTAAAATGCACGGTTTGCAACTGTCTAAATTGCTAGTTTATTTCGCAATGATTTTTACAGATTTCTACATCGGGTATCTTTCTATTAGGAATGATGTTCAAAATGAAGTTGTTCATGGGAAAACTAAAACTGAATGGGACTAATGACGGAGCATTATTTATAAACTCCTCAAATAAGATCCATTGCAGTTCTATTTTTCCGATACTCTTCAACAAATGTATAGCTGGCTTATGCAAATGATATGCGCTAACCTAAATTAAGTAATTGTGAAAATGAGATAATTTATGACATTAAGAAGAAACTAGAATTGTTTATGATAAGATAAAATAGCTGAAATCTTGAGTATCATAATTAAATACATTCTTAAAGACTCAAGACTTGATCATTTCTATTTCACCAATTGTAGTCTGTAGCCACAATGTATGTACTGTAGGGTGGAGTGAAAAAACTTAATTTTTTTTTATTAGCAAGTCTATGGAAAAATTTCCATACTAAGCCTTGTACTTACAAATAATCCTGCGAAATTATTTTACTTTCCGTCAACTCTTTGATCTGCCCTCGCATTGCTGAAAAATTAACATTTTAACGCTTTGTGCCCGCACGGTACACTAAAATGCTGCAAACTTTAAACACCACACAAAATATTTCATTCACTTTCTGTCGATGGAATTATTAATTACTAATTACCAATCCCAACTTTCAGTTATTATTTTCGCTATGGCATTAGCAATTCCAATAAACAAAAGGGTTATTTGCCCGCCTATGAGAAGATTCTTCTTTAATTTAACTACACATAACAGTTTTACATTTTTATGAATTTTTAACGTAATTCACTTTCAATTTAGCGTGCGTTGTGTATGTGTGTCCGTTGTGGCTTCTTATATCATTATTATACTACAGTACGGAACTTCAATTCAAAACAATCAGGGTTGAACTATATTTCGGGTTTCTATTCAATCGGGATCGGATTATTTAAATAGTTCTTATTTTGTTCAACACTAAATGGCAACAAGTTGTTTATATTAAAATTTTGCTTTTAGTTTAACTTCAAAAAACACACTTTACGTGATATACAGCCACAAGAATCAAACTTCGACGCACGCTCTCAGTGATGACAACAAATACCACAGAAAAACACTCATGGAAAACCATAGAAGCATTATTACTTGCTTAAGTGGCCCAGTTCTTCGCCTGGGTTTTTCAAACTTCACACCGGGCTCTTTGTACTTCAGCAATATGTCAATGACCGCTAGTTTCATCGAACAGTATGCGCAAATCGAGAGCATTAAAGTAATAGGGTGTGATGGCACAAATGTGAACACGGGACAAAGAGCAGGCGTTGTTCGACGATTGGAAGAAGCATTCGAGCGTCCGGCTGCAGTGGCTGCTATTTCTGCTCTATGCCAATGAGCTGCCACTGCGCACCTTTTTCAGGCACTGGATAGCACCACTACAGGCCCACGTGGATTTTCTGGAGGTATTGGGAAGCAGGCTGCAGACGGGTGGTAACGATCAGCCTGTCTCTTTATTTGAACCTGTACCGTACCGCTGTAAAATGTTGACCGAATAAGTTGAGCACAGATAAGCGATATCTCCTGAAAATGTTCAATAGCATCAGAAAAGGTGAATGTAGTGTCAATCTGGCAATGAAACAACCTGGTTGCCTGAATCATTCAAGATGGATAACTACCGGTAATCGAATGACCTGATTATATATAACTGAGAAGGAACCGTCAGAGAATTTAACAACATCCGTTATGTTTATTATTCGTGTATAACTCCAACGCAGTTTACCGTAAAAGACCCTGGGCATGCAAAGTTGGAGCTAGGCAACTTTATCAGATGGTCATTAGGTCACGATACCTTAGCCATCAGCTCAAGAAAATAGTTGACCCTTTCATTCATTGCAATGCATACTTTGCTCACCCCGAGAATATTCTCCTGGCCGTAATGACGGATCATCGGCCACACATACGTGAGCTGGATTTACAAGGCGGATGAAGGACAGAGCTGCGGCAGACCCCATATACGGTAGTGATTGGTGAGATATAAATATAAGATGATGACAGACTGAGATCTGGGATCGCATCCCAACCGAGATGACATCAACTATCAGCGTCTCAAAATTTCCCAATCATATACAGGCTGTAGAACACACGTGAAGCGGATGACCTAGGTGGTGAAAGCTGCTTGTGGACAGAAATTGAATGATGGTTTTGTCTGTAGACGTATTTTTCTTGACAGCTAATGCCTATGTTCGAGTCGAAACAGGAATTCTCTCATTTCACTTTGTAACAGTTTGTATTTCAATGTATTAACTAACTTTTAAGGTGACTGAACTGAAAATGTTTTCCTGCAATAACGTAAAATCGTTGAAATATCGCTTATTATTGAAACATAAAAGTTTGTGAATGCAAATCAAAATATTTTTCAAAAGTATTGAAATTTGTACACTACTGTGTTCTGTTGATATATTGCCACATTTTGGCATATCTAGCAATTCAAAATTAAGAAAAAACAATTTTTCACTGCACCCTAATATACAGGGTGTCTCAAAAATGACTGTTTTCCATTTGTAAACATTATCATGAACTGCACAATTAGCTATAAAGGTATGAATGCAAAAAAAGGAATATTACCCACATAGAGAAATAAATTAAACAAAACAAATGTATACAATTAATGCAAAATAAAAACAACACAGTAACAATGTGTGAAAATTATCATTAATTGAAATACACAGCAAAGCAAAGCTGAAATAAAAAAAAAGAAGTTGAGAAAAAGGAAACTCAATAGGAAATCTGAAAATTAAATTATCATTATCTGTATACAATTAAAGCAAAATAAAAAGAACACAGTAAAAATGCATTGAAATAAACGACAAAGCAAAGTTGAAACGAAAGAAATCAATTGAGAAGAAAAGAAACGTAATAGAATTGAAAATTAATGAATCATTATGCATAGAAATAAACAACTAAATAAATCAAATTAGTGAAAATACGTAGAGATTACGTAGAGCCATTATAGTTGCCTGACAATTTTGTTGTTTGATAATGATTCCTTTAAGATAATTTATTGCTAACGTACAAGAAAAAAACTAAATAAATTTACATACGTATTAGGACGGAGTGTAAAACTGATTTTTTAAAATAAATTGTTTTCCCAATAATGCATAACAGCTGTGGACTGGCATAGGAAGCATTCGTACAAAATTTGAAATGCGTTTATTTCTACCATTGTCTGATTTCGCAAACTTGAATCAGAAAGTGGTATCGAAAGAAATTTCTTGGTTAATTTAAAATTTTGAACGTATGTTTCTCCTACCATTTCCCCCCTTTTTCCTCGCTAATGCGAAGAAAAAGTCGGAAATATGAAAATTTTCCTAAATGTAAAATTTTGCATTATTTTTAGCTATCTTCTCCCATACAGGCCGTAAAGTTTAACAGAAGATATTTAGTCATTTATTTATTTTAATTTTGTATTCGCATTCATCAAAAAGTATTCCATCTGTTCTGCATGTTCGCAATGAAGAGTTTGAATACAAATGAATTTTAATATTGTAATTTTCCAACTTTTGCGAATTTTGAGCAGTAAGATATTTATTGATTGAGTCAAAATTGTGTACCTATGGTTAGTTCTTACGATATGGTTAGTTCTCATGACACTCTGCTAACATTTTTTTCGCACTAACGGTAAAATAATTTTTAATTAAGATTTTTTTACTGCTCTATTAATAGTTCAAAAGGAACATCTAATAAAAAGTAATAGTTAAAAAAACATATGTATTATCTTGTAGCTGTATTTTTGCTTTGGCTCAAACTTTACAATAATTTCAATTCCATTCTTTTTGTGATGAACTATTGTACTAAAAGCAAAATAAACGTGCCAGCAAATTTTGCATTTTTGTTACCCGTTATTAAGGACTACAGAAAGAGGATCGCCGTTTTCTTTCGGATCTTAGTAGGGGTTTGCAAGAAAAAAACAGGCTGGGAACCCCTCCACTGAATGAAATTTATTTTACAGTGGTTCGCAACCATTTTTGTAAATCATCTAGGTTTACATTTTCTTCGCGTCGGGAAATAGGGAAGCGAGGAAAAAGTGGGAAATGGTAGGAAATTAGAAATTTTAAATTTAACAAGGAATTTCTTCCGATACCACTTTGTGATTCAAGTTTTCGAAATCAGACAATAGTAGAAATAAGTGCATTTCAAATTTTGCATGCATGCTTTCCATGCCAGTCCACAACTTTTGTGCATTATCGGGAAAACAATTTATTTAAAAGAAATCATTTTTACACTCCTTCCTAATGCGTATGTAAATTTATTTAGGTTTTTTTTCTAGTGCGTTAGCAATTAAAAATTCCGCTATTGCAACATAATTTTCGCGAACCCCCTTCCGACACCACGCGAACCACTGGTTGCGAAACGCTGTTCTATTACAATGAAATGAAGTGTAAAGTATATATAAAAAAAGAAATGTGCTATTAACCCATAGCTCAGGATGCTGGACTATGCCTTTCACATAAGGTGTTAGTATGTACCAAAAATGCGATAATTTACCGATTTTTGAGTCTTTTGAGCTACCACAAATTGGAAGATTTTGACGATTTTAATTTTTTTGTGTGATTTTAATAAATGATTTTCACTATAGCAGTCAAAAATAATAATTGCTGACTTCTGCGAAAAAACTTGTAAAATGACTTGATTTTCGAAAAAAATCGAAATTTTAAGTACAATGCGCTAGCTAGGGGTTTAATAAAAATCTGTTTTTTAATTTGCATGTTACTTACCTACCCCAGAGGCAAGTTTTCCTCGGTATAGCGTTTCGAAAAAAAAACATTACTTTTTTTCGACCCACCCTAGTGTCGAGTCCTTCTGAAAATCTGAGATTGATTGCCACATTCGTTCTTAAATGTTATATTCCCCCCCCCCCCTATGTGGTTTGTCATAAAAACAAATCACAAATTCACAGATGGGCCTAGACATGTTGACAAAACAATTAGACCTACAAGGTACTTACCAAAATAGCTGCTTCAAATTGTTGATCCCGTTTTACAATGGAATGCTTACTTTGCACATCCCGAAAATTTACTTTTGGCTATGGTAACTGTTGAAAGAAACCATATCCGAGAGCTGGGTTTTAGGCGTATGAAGGCAAAGAAAGCAATATCTGAAAGTGACTCTATCAGAATCTTTAAACCACCAAACCTAAACTTTGGAGCTGAAGACTATACCGAAATAATCAAATGGAGCACCAGTACACTGACTCCTCCTCCACTGTTAAGAACATTGACTAATGACGAGATAAAAAAATATGTGAGCAATGACTTCAAGCCTGTTATAAGTATAGATGCTTTCCCATGCAGGCAGTTGAAAGATGCGTTAAGCTAGTGACCGAAGCTTCAAGTAAAGCGTGTGGACACAGTTCCAGAGACGGCCAGATTAGAACCACATTATTGTCGCGCTCAGCGATACCATTTATTTCGCACAAATCAGAATTTCGGTTTATACATACATAAAGGAAACGTAAAGAGAGAGAAAGCAAAATAAATTTGTACATATTCTAATAACACTCCCTACATTGGATGGTTGGTTGGGTAGGATGGGGGTGGAACTCGAAGTGCAGCCACCTCTCCGTGGTGAGTTCTGGGTCGTTTTGTAAGCAAAATGAGCGAAGAGCTGCACCAACAAATGAATATTGAAGTTATTAAGTTTATCGTATATGCTTGGATTTTTAATATATTATTCTAATAGAATTAAACTTTAGCATCTCTTAAAGTCTTATGATTAAAATGTAATAAACAGTCAAACTTTGAAATTTTGCAAAATCTACCAATTTTACTCATTTTGTACTATGTTGCGCGACCGGAAGATATGAAACAAAGGCATAATAAGTGTATATATATTGATTTTACATACTTGTAGTAGTTAATTTATGGTATAGGAACACAATTAAAACAATCTGGCATGCTTAAAAAAATTATACAAAATTAAGGTTTTTCCCATTTTTTTGCTAATTTCGATCGCATTGCGCGACCATTGCGGAAGACAAATTAATACAAAAATAATAGTTAGTTATTTTTTCGCGTCTATACCAATGGCAACTTTTGTGCACCATAGCGATCTGAAATTTAAAAAAAAAAGTTTTTTTCGAACCACCCTAATACACACACATCCGAACATTGTATTATCAGTAGTAGAGATTTAGTTGAGGTAATATTATTTTCCGTTTTAAAGTTTTATTACGAATTTAGTTTCATTGTGTAGTAAACTAATTTATCACAAACTAATGCCCATTTTATTTAAACAGTTCATTCTAAAAAAACTAACACTTCATTTCTATCTTTTTTTTTTTTTTGAAGATCGATGCACACGAATGATCCGATTTCAGTCTGGCACCACAGTTCAGGTGCAGTCGTATATTGAGCTAAATGGGCTGACTCACACGAGCGGGCGGCGCCTGACAGCAGCCGGGTAGTCCGTGTGCATCACGCTTTAATTTTCGATTTTTTACGAACAAAATTAATTTAATTGTAGAATTGACTCCGTTTGCAAGAAAAAAGAAATGTATAATGAAACGTCAAGCAATGAAACACACTATGAATAAAAAACATAAGTAATGAGAAACACGTCATTTGTGTTAACAAAATATTACGTAGATTGATACTACTTTGATCAATTTTATAAAAGTAAATTTTCAACTTTTACCAAACTTGCTGAAGTTGAATAATTTTAAAGCATCTTCGTGACACATAAAAGCAACGATATATATTTTTCAATAAAAGTTCCTCACAAAGAACTATTTTAGCATATGAACGGCCGTGTAAAATGATATGGAAAAATACCCAATATCATTTGGGATTAGACTATGCAGTAACAATAGTCTATTCATCTGTTTTTCGCGAAAAATTAATGACAATATAATTTATAATATTCACATTTAAAAGAATAAAAATGTGACAGCATAAAATAATGATGTTTTACCTCACAAACATGTTTTCTTTCCTGTTTTATTTTCAAACCTGAAATGCATTGCAACATTAATCTTCTATTTCTATTTACGAGAGGAAAACAATTTATTGTAAAGGTAACTGAAGGAAAATCGTTTTATATATCAACACCACGAGAGAAATTGATGAATATGTAAAAAGTCTTTCACAAAATTAAGAAAGTGAAGTTCACTCAGATAATGAAAATTTTCAGAATGTTTCTATCAATAAGAAATTGAAATCTGTAACGTAAAAGATTTTCTTTCTAGATACATTGAACAATTTTTGTTTGAAGATAATGCTTCGAGATCCAGGACAATATATCAACTATTAAAGTCCTCTTATTCTTTTTTTTTATAACATAGTCGTTTAAATGCTACAGAATTTGAATATAAATGTAAACGGGGGGGGGGGGGGTTCATAAAATAAAAATGGAAAATAATTAAAATCCTAATATTTAAGAAGAGTTGAAAGTTTTTGTACCAACTGCTGTAGTAAAATTAATTTCTGTAAAATATATATTGCAATGATTTATTAATTAGAAGTCGTTTATTTAAAGAGTAATTAATGATGTCGAAAAATTGTTATTAGTTTTTTTATGAAGAAATAAAAGTGAAATAAAGAATTCATGACTGTCGAGATAGTTTTACAAAAAGTAATATTTTAAGTGTTTATGCTGAAAATAAAATTTAATGATTGTAGTATTTTTGGTTTAAGTCGTGAATATTGATAAATTCTTGGTTGCCATATAAACGTTGAAATTGGAATTAAAGCTTGACTTTAAATGCTTTATTCAATTACCATAAAATAATAATCATAATTATAATAAGAGTAATAACTGACTAGAACTAATTTCATCATTAGTTCAAAAATAATGCTATTATAATAGTATTTCAGAATGTATTTAAGGATTGAAAATATAACTAAAATTTACTAAAAAATATAATAAGCTCGATTTCTGGTTGTAATTGTAGTAGTTGTCTTTGTTTAAAATCTAGGAAGACACCATTGTTTTATGTAAAACACAAACCTTATATAAAATTTAATCATAAAATGCACTAGAGTTGACTACTTATTTGAAGATTAAAAACAGAAAGACTAAACGTTACAGACAAAAAAAGAAAGAAAAAAGCAATGTCGTAGATTATTTGTTTGAACATTGTTTATTTAATTAAACTTTATATATGTATATATATATATATATATATATTATATATATATATATATATATATATATATATATATATATATATATACTTTATATATGTATATATATATATATATATATATATATATATATATATATATATTTATATATAATAGAAGTGGTCCATGTTTAAAAACGCCTCCTACATCATTGCTTGTAATAAGTGTTAGAAAAACCTCGTCTGCCTATTTATCAAATAAAACTTACAAATTGTCAAAACACTAATATTGTCACCAACTTGAAAACATTATTGTAAAGTGATTAGTTAAGAAGGTATCCGTGAAGTCGTGGAAGTAATATTAAATTAAAATCAATCACTTAGTTACGATAGAAACTATTAAGTTCAAACAATAAGTTGAAGTTTAATCGACAAAAATTGAATTAGTAGTTGGATAAAAAGTGTTCCAAGTAACTAAAATAATATTGTAAGCGGAAGATCACAAATTCTGTACCATTACGAGCAGTTGGCAAAAGCTAGTAGGAATAATGCACTAAGTAAAATAAAGTATATTGTAATCCGTACTTTGAGTCCCGCGAGAACACGCGAATGTGTTTGCTTCACGAGTTATTTTAATTAATAATATAATTTCAAATGCTTACGGGTTGATTTATTTTTCTTTCTAATGTATGGAAAACCTATTTTTAAGAATTTACCTCTTCATAAATAAATTAGAGTACGTTTACATGCCGTTATTTGAACTTCTATTATTATTGAAAGCTTCAACATTTTCACTTATTACACCACTTTATCATCTCATTTCATCATCTTTCTATCCGAGTGATTAAATCGGGATTTTTTTATATAGAAAGTGCATCACGCAATTCAGGTGCTAGTTTTAGAATAAAAAAAACATGTCTTGCTATTAGTAATGTATTTTGCAATCCTTATTTAATAAGAGAGAGAGAGATGCTTGTAAACTCTCTGTTATAAACACACGTAATTCGTGATGCACTGTAAAATACTTCTATGAAAGCACAGAAGGGAAATGGAGTGCTTCTTTAAATTTACGAAGACCTTCTTTTAAATCACATAATCAAGTTTCTTGATAACAGTTCCTCAATAAAATTCTTGATTTTCCGCATTTTGTAAAGCTAGAGATAGTTTTGTTACGTCACGTCAAACTGAACACTTGAGGTCTGACTACCATTTTATAAATCGTCAAACATTCATTACATATTGTTGGCGTATAATTTAACATCAGCTCTGTGGAGCTGCTAGCCCTCGGCTACCAGCCTTCCCAACTCCGTTAAAGCATCATTGACATTACAGTGTGGGCTCACCTTCGACTTTGTTTGTGTATCAGAAACGGTAATTCAGCTTACTCACTGGTGGCGATACTACTGCGGCACGTTAACTAATGCAATCAATTTACAGAATGTTCTCTGTTTTTTATTCTATGTAATTTCCTTTTTTGAAGACTTTTTAGCTTTTTGTCTTGAAGCCTCTGTAATTTTTACGCTTGTTTCCAAATAAATATTTTCCAGGAGATTTTCATGTATTTTTAGGCAAAAATGTTTTACAGTGTACCGAATCCGCAGCCGCTGTCTCACAGAAATTCTACCTTGCTCTCCTCATACTCTGACAAGTGAAAAACTATTCAATGAAAAATTCTGAAAAGCTTATGAATTATAAAGATTTTTCAGGCGACAACACTGATGTAAAACATCGAATAGTAGTTTAAGAACTACTTAATTTGTAAGTCAATGATTCTTTTTTAATCTATTTGCGCTCCAAAGGGCTCAACCTTTAATAAATCAATACCATTTTTATAATGTAAAAAGGTGAATCTATATATTTATGCCTAACGGAGTCTTTTTTTCGAAATGTGATATTTTTAAGTTGAAAACACCCAACTTAAATTTCAAAACTGCAACTTTTTTTTTTTTTTTTTTGTTACAAAGTAGCGAGCTTTCTTAACCGGCAAGGTCAATAAGGAATTAAATAAAAATTTGAAGGAAAAAAACCATATATATCTTCATATATATATATTAGAGTGGGATCACACAAAAAATAAATAAATAAGTAAAAATATTCATAAACAAATCTATCATTTTAGTCTTACGAAAGTCGGATTATTTTGCAAAAATCCGACAGCATGATGTGATTTTCGAACTTAAATTTAGAATTTCAGATATTATTTCCATACAGATTATTGTTGATAGATAAATCGGATATATTTTAGTTTAGAATGTTGCTCAGTATAATCAATTGCTTATTAAGAAATAAAATAACAGTAATCTTGAGCATTACATAAAATCTGCAACAGCTCAAGCATTTATATATTACCAATTCTAGTATCTAGCCACAATGTATATCGTATAAACAACAGGGATTTCCAAAATTGATTGGCTGATTGGACTTTTTTTAACAATTTATAGTCTACAACTACATCTACAATGATACAGGGTTTCACAAAAGTATTGGTCTACTTAAAAAATAAATTTAAAAAGAAAAAAAAGTGATTGAAATGCCCCATTTGCTGCATTTTAAATTGATAAATTGTTCCACATGAATTTTTATTGACGTATACATCGGATATCTTGATCTCTTTCCTCTTAAAATGATGTTGAAAATAGTTGTTCATGGTGTTAAATAAAAGCAGCATGCGACGACACACAAACTCTTTTTCATAAGGTTTGTGTGAACTTCGCAAGCTATTTTTATTTTACTGATACTCGTCAATATCCGTATGGAAAGTTGTTACGAATGAAATGTGTTAAACACAATTAAATGATTGCGAAAACAAGACAATCTCTATGATATTTAACCCTACACTGCGCATTTTTTTATTTCTTTGTAAAATATTTTTTTTGTGTTTGTTTGTGCTAGTTATAAGTGGAAAAAATACTAAAAATATTCTTATTTAATTCGGAAAAATAGAATTCGAGACAATTTGACATGTTGTTTAAAAACAATACAAACTCATTTTAATAAGTGAAACAAAATCAATAATAAATAGGTGTGCATTTTAATCATAAAATAGCAATAAAAGAGTAAAATTTATTGAAATAATTTTTTTTAAATATTATTTATAAATTTTTTAAAAAGTAAGTAAAAATTTGCACATGTAACTAATAATTATTAGTTATCATCACGTGCAAATTTTTATTTTAATTACCAATGAAGTTTAATAATTTAAATAAAAGATTTTAAACAAGAAACCTAACATCTATAGAGGTCTATGCTATAATGTTCGTTTCTTCTTCGGTTGAGCACGAATTGACTTTAAACAAAATTTCTAAATAATAATTTAATCGACCACTTTACCCTAATTTGTTATATTCATAACATTAATCTTCTAAAAGATACTAAATAAAGTGAAATAGAACAACCAGTGACACCTGTTCTTGTTTATACTGCGAATAATGCCATGAGCATAAAAAGTACTCCCGAATGCGCATTGTTGTTTTAAAACAACAAGAAAAAAGGCGCCCAAATACATTTTCCCCGAGATTTTTCGGCCAACTTATACTTATTTTATTTTGAAACTATGTAATTAATTAAGGACTATTATTTAAAATAAACTTGTTGTTTCAAATTTGTAGGAAAAAAATTTATATTATTATTGCTTTTTACAAAATCAACATATCTTATGATTTTGTGAAAGAATATGAGCCTTGAGCTAAGTTTACAAGATCTAGGGGTAGCTATATTAACTAATATGATCATACATACAAAATAAAACGAAAAAATGCGCCATATGTAAAAAATTATACAAAACAAGAGCTTAGTGAACGCGAAAATAGAGGTGTTGCTTAAAAACAACACAGCGCAGTGTAGGGTTAAAATCGACTATAAATACATGGCAGTAGCTTAGAAATACTATTTCAAGAAAAAGGAAGAAAAAACACACGTTTTGTGTTATTCTCAGGTAAAGATAAAATGATTGCATAAACATACATTCTACAAAAATGAAGGATAAAAAAAAATAAATAAATAAAATTTTTTAAAAAATGTGACTGAAAGCGTCTTGTTTTTTTCTACATTCAAAATCATTTCTAAAGTCAGGATTGAGAAAAATTGTACCTTAGTTTCGCCGAATATATTTCGAAACGCTACTTATCTATGCATTAAAACTAATCCCAAGCAATCCAAATTTTAAAGAAAAATGTTTTAGTACAAAGAAAGTTTAGTTTACAAAAAGTTTAGTTTACAAAAAAATATTTAGAGTAAGTAAATTCGATCACACAAAACAAAATTTAAAAATATTCATAAACACATATTTTCCAATTTCAGTTTTACAAGCCGTAGTCTGATTATTTTACATAAATCCGACAGTATTATGTTATCTTCTTACTTAAATTTAATATTTCAGGTCTTATTTCGATATGGATCACTGCTGTTATGTCAATCGGAGATATTTTCGTTTAGAAGGCTGTTCAGTGCTGTTAATTGTTAATCATGTGAGAAATAAATTAAGTGGAATCTAGGGCATTATCTAATAACTCAAACTGTAAGACTCAATACTCAAGCATTTTTATTTTACCAATTATAGTCTTAACCTCTTCATTCCAAGTTCATTAAATACTGTTTGTGCAATTTGAAAGCTAAAATACCCAATTGTTTTTGAAATTAATAAGCAGATAGTTTACTTCGTTTTAAACATGGAAATCATGGAAATTGGGCATTAATTATTATTTAAACTAATTATTAAGTAAAATTTAAAAAAAAGATTTTTTAGTTATTTTATTTTGTAATAATTTTTTAAAAATCAGAGAACCAAAAAATTGCGGCAAAATTGGTTATGCTAATGTTCTGGGGGACGAAGAGGTTAAACAACAATAGGTATAAAAGGTGTCCCAAAACTAGCTGACCCATTTAAAAAATATTTCTTTTAAAAGCACGGAAAGTGATTAAAATGCTCTGTTTGCTGCATTATAAATTGCTATTTTTTTGCGTAGATTTTTGCTGATTGCTTCATCGGATATCTTACCACTTGGATTGATGTTCAAAGTAAAGTTGTTTCTGGTAAAATAGAAATAGCATGCGGCATTCAACTTAATATTATTTTAGTAACTTAAGCTGAAGACCCAAGCTGTTCTAGTTACTCATACTCTTCAATAAACGTATGGAAGGCAGTTACAAATGAAACATGCTCAACAAAACTAATGATTGAAAAAAAAGGATAATCTCTATGCTATTAAAGAAGCGACTAGAAAGGTTTATGATAAGATAAATTAACTGAAATCTTGAGTATTATAATTAAATCCGTTTTTGAAAATTCAAGACTTAAGCATTTCTATTTTACCAATTGTAGTCTATAGCAACAATGTATATACAGGTTGTCTCAAAAACGACTGTCACCGATTTGAAAAAAAAAAAGAAATTAAAAAGAAAAAAGGGAAAGCGATTTAAATAAATGTTGCTGCATTCCTAAATTGCTTTGAAAAGAATTTTATTGATTTTTACATCAGATATCACCCCGCTTGGAATGATGTTCTAAAAGAAAGTTGATCATAGTAAAATGAAACTGTATGAAAACAGTAGCAAAGCATTATTTATAAACTTTGTCAAAAAGGCTCAAACAGTTCTGTTTTACTGATACTCGTCAATAAGCGTATGGAAGACAGTTACAAATGAAGTATGTTCAACAAAAGTAAATGGTCGGGAAACAGGATAATCTCTGTGCTATAAAGAAGCGACGAGAAATATTTGACTGAAATTTCCAATAATTATTAAAGAAGAGGAAAGAAACACATGTAAAGGTAAAATGATTGCATATAATTTTTTGACCAGATGCTTTTCCTACTCCTATACATTCAAAGTCATGTCTGGAATCAGGATTGAGGGAAACCCTTCCTAAGCTTCACTAAATATATCATTTAGCTAATATGTGCATTAAAACCAATTCCAAACAATTCCTACTAAATAAAAATATTGAAAAAAAAAATAGATTAAAGTTTAATTATTCGAGTACACAAAACAAAAATTTAAAATATTTATAAAACAAATTGTTTGCAATCTATTTAGTTTTACGAAGCCGTCCTCGAATTATTTTGCATAAATCCGGAAGCATTATGTTATTTTCGAACTTAAATTTAATATGTCAGACATGATTATAATTTCCATGTGGATTACTGCTGATAGGTGAATCGTATATATTTTAGTTCAGAATGCTGTTCAGTGCTATCAATTGTTTATAAGCTAAATTAACTGGAATCATGAGCATTCTCTAAAACTTCAACTTGTAAGACTCAAGACTCAAGCATTTTTTGCAACGAATTGTAGCCTAAAACCACATTGTGTTTACAAGATATCCCAAAAATGGCTTTCCCAATTGAAAAATATTTTTTTTAGAGCACGCGAAGTGATTAAAACGCTCTATTTGCGGCATTCTAAATTACCAAATTTGTTCGCATGGATTTGTACTGATTTATGCATGGGGTATCTTTCCACTTGCCTTTCAATGACCTGTTCCCCCCATAAACTCTCTGACACTTGACAACCAGCACCGGCCATAGGGGATGGGTTGGCAAAGCGTTGCCGACCTGCTTTACCATCCCGAAGCCGCAGTCATACTACAAAGTAAGCCTTTTCGTCAGTCGGGACGGATGTGCTATTTTAGTCGCCTCTTACGACACTCATAGCTACGTCGGGGCTATTATTCCTAGGCCACAACTCGGGGATGTATATACAGGATGTCTCAAAAATGACAGTCACCGATTTAAAAATTAAATTACGAAGAAGCCAAGAAGTTTCGTCTAAAACTATACGAGGCAACTTTCCCGTATACACCCAACTTCAAATTTATATTCCAGTTATCTCTCTCTTGCTCTTTCTCACTAAGCTTTAGTTCTGAATTACTTCAAATATACTTTTTTCAACCGTTAATACATATTCATTCACTCACTCCTTCATTCTTTCATTTACTCATTGATGTATTTATTCATTCCTTTATTTATTTTTTCATTCATTAACTTATTTATTAGTTTTATCATTTATTCACTCCTTTATTTACTTTATTTTTTCAGTCATTTATTCACTCATTCATTTAATCATTCATTCATTTTAAAATGTCCTTAAAAATCTCGAGCAAAAAATTTCGTTAGAAAATAGGCTCGCTTAGTTCTGGTTCAACTTCATACCTCTACATGTTCTGCGTCATAACATATTTCCGATAAAGTTTCTTCCAAGCAAATCGCTCGGTTAGATAATCATTTATATAGAATTGAAATTTTCCCCGTAGGCGCTATGTTATTTTTTTATTTTGAACTGTTCAAAAATGAACAAAAATTGTTCAAATCAAAAAATATTTCTCACTGAAAGCTTCTTCCAATAAGGTTGTTCATAGGAACTTGGATTTTACGCCCAGAGTTTACACAATTTGTTTATAGGCGCTAATGTTAAGATTTTTTGAACGCCGAGATCTTTCGAAAGCAAATAAAAAAAATCGAATCGGAGAATTCGTTCATAAGTTATTAGGGGAAAGCCAGCAGATCGTCAGACACACATTTTCCCCATATCAAAACCCTACTTTCATTTATTTTATTTTGTAACCGTTAGTTAATTACTTTACATTTTCTTGACTTTTTTTTATTTTTATGATACATTAAACTTTCTTTCATGCTTTTTTTTTACATTTCGCAAAAGTAGGCTAAAAAGGAAAGTGATTAAAATGTGCTGTTTACTGCGTTCCTAAATCGCTTCGAATGGATAAATAATGATTTTTACTTCGGATATCTTTCCACTTGCAATGGTGTTCAAAAAAGAGATGTTCATCGTAAAATTAAACTGCATTAGACCATTGCACAAAGCATTATTTATAAACTTTGCCAAAAGGGCTCAAACAGTTTTACTGGTACTCGTCAATAAACGTCTGGAAGACAGTTAAATGTTCACCCGAATTAAATAGTTGTGAAAATATGATAATCTCTATGCTATTAGGAAGCGACTAGAAATACTTGACTGAAATGTCGAGTTTTTTTTTAAAGAAAAGGGGAAAAACACAATATTGTGTTATTGACATATAAAGGTAAAATGATTGCATTAAATTAATGTTACGGAAAGATTGTAAAAAAAAAGAGATAAACCTTTTTGACCTAATGATTTTCTTACTCCTATAACATTCAACGTCATGACTGAAATCTGGATTGAGGGGAACCAAACCTAAGTTTTACCAAATATTTCATTCAACTAATATATGCATTAAAACTTATCCCAAATAAATCCATTTACATAAAAATGTCTAAAAAAAATGTTTTTCAGATTAAGGTTTAATCCTTCGAGTGCACAAAAAAAAATCAAATATTCGTAAAACAAATCTTTTGCGATCATTTTAGTTTTAGGAAAACGTCGTCAAATTATTTTGCATAAATCCGAAAGCATTATGTTATCTTCGAACTTAAATGTAATACTTTAGATAGTATTTTCATATGGATTACTGCTGATAGGCGAATCAGAGATATTTCAGTTTAGAATGTTGCTTAGAGCTATCAACTGTTTAAAAGGTAAATTAACGAGAGCATTATCTAAAAATTCAACCTGAAAGAATTAAGACTCAAGCATTTTTTTCAACCAATTGCAGCCTAAAACCACATTGTGTTTCTAAGGTATCCCAAAAATGGCTGGCCCAATTGAAAAAGAGTTTTTTTTTAAAAAGCACGCGAAGTGATTAAAATGCTCTGTTTGCTGCATTCTAAATTACCAAATCTGTTTGCATGGATTTGTACTGATTTATGCACGGGGTATCTTTCCATTTGCCTTTCAATGACCTGTTTTCTGCATTCTAAATTAATAAATTTGTTCGCATGGATTTGTACTGATTTATGCATCGGGTATCTTTCCACTTGGAGTAATGTTCCAAATAAAGTTGTTCCTGGTAAAATAGAAGTTTTTTACGTCTTTGCGCTTAAATATTATTTTTAAACTTAAGCTACAGGACATTAAAAATTCTAGTTACCCATACTTTTCAAAAAGCGTATGAAATGCAGTTACAAATGAAATGTGCTCAACAAAATTAAATGATTGGAAAAAGTGGATAGTGGGAAATGAAATGTGCTCCACAAAATTAAATGATAGGAAAAACTAGATAGTGAGAAATAAAATGTGCTCAACAAAATTAAATGATTGGAAAAACTGAATAGTGTGAAATGAAATGTGCTCCACAAAATTGAAATGATTGAAAAAAAAAAAAACAGGATAATATCTATGCTATTAAAGAAGCAACTAGAAAGGTTTATGACAAGATAAAATAACTGAAATCTTGAGTATATTAATAACATCCATTCTTAAAGACTCCTGACCTGAAGCATTTCTATTTTACCTATAGCAACAATGTATATACAGGGTACGAATCGCAAACTACAGCCATACTGCCTCCACCGTTACGTTCCTACAGACTATCCCACACTAGGGGTGCGGCTGCAGAGCTGTCCTCCTCCGTTTCCCCCATAAACTCTCTGACACTTGACAACCAGCCCCGGGCCCAAAGGGGGGGGCGGTTGCCGACCTGCTTTACCATCCCGGAGCCGCAGTCATACTACAAAGTAAGCCTTTTCGTCAGTCGGGACGGATGTGCTATTTTAGTCGCTTCTTACGACACTCATAGCTACGTCGGGGCTATTCTTCCCCGGCTACCACTCGGGGATGTATATACAGGGTGTCTCAAAAATGACTGTCACCGATTTAAAAAATTAATTAAGAAGAATCCAAGAAGTTTCGACTAAAACTATACGAGGCAACTTTCCCGTATACACCCAACTTCAAATTTATAATCTAGCTATCTCTCTCTCTTTTTCTCATTCAACTTTAATTCTTAATTACTTCAAATATACCTTTTTTCAACGTTTAATACATACTAAATTATTCACTAAATTACTTATTTTATCATTTATTCACTCCTTTTTTTTTACTTTATTATGTTTTCAGTCATTTATTCTTTCATTCCTTCACTCTTTCATTTAATCATTCATTCATTTTAAGATGTCCTTAAAAATCTCTTGCATAAAATTTCATTAGAAAATAGGCTCGTTTAGTTCTAGTTGAATTTCATACCTCTACATGTTCTACGTCATAACATGTTTCCGATAAAGTTTTTTCCAAGCAAATCGCTCGTTTAGATAATCATTTATATATAATTGAAATTTAAATACAGGCGCTATGTTATATTTTTATTTTGAACTGTTCAAAAGTGAACAAAAATTGTTCAAACCAAAAAGTATTTCTCACCGAGAGCTTCTTTCTTCCAATAAGCTTGTTCATAGGAACTTGGATTTTACGCCCAGAATTTACACAATTTGTTTATAGGCGCTAATGTTAAGATTTTTTGAACGCCGAGATCTTTCGAAACTAAAAAAAAAAAAAAAAAATCGAATCGGAGAATTCGCTTATAAGGTATTAGGGGGGACCCAGCAGATCGTCAGACACACATTTTCCCCATATCAAAACCCTACTTTCATTTATTTTATTTTTAAATCTTTAGTTAATAACTTTTTTTATTTTTAACGATATTTTTACGATACATTAAACCTTCTTTCATTCTTTATTTTTTTTACATTTCGCAAAAGTAGGCTAAAAACTAAAGTGATTAAAATGTGCTGTTGACTGCGTTCCTAAATTGCTTCGAAAGGATTGATAATGATTTTTACTTCGGATATCTTTCCACTTGCAATGGTGTTCAAAATAAAGATGTTCATGGTAAAATTAAACTGCACGAGAGCATTGCACAAGGCATTATTTTTAAACTTTGTTAAAAGGACTCAAACAGTTTTACTGGTACTCGTCAATAAACGTCTGGAAGACAGTTAAATGTTCAGACAAATTTAATAGTTTTGAAAACATGATAATCTCTATGCTATTAGGAAGCGACTAGAAATACTTGACAGAAATGTCGAGTAATTTTTTAAAGAAAAGACGAAAAAGTTTTGCTATTGACATGTAAAGGTAAAATGATTGCATTAAAATTAATGTTACAGAAAGTATTGTAAAAATGACATAAACATTTTTGACCGAATGATTTTCTTACTCCTATACAATCAACGTCATGACTGAAATATTTATTGAGGACAACCATGCTTAAGTTTTAATGAATATTTCATTCAAGTATAATATGCATTAAAATTTATCCCAAATAATTCCATTGACAAAAAAAAATGTTTTTAAAAAATATGTTATTCAGATTAAGGTTTAATCCTTCGAGTACACACAACAAAATTTTAAAATATTCATAAAACAAATCTTTTGCAATCATGTTAGTTTTACGAAGTCGTCGTCAAATTATTTTGCCTAAATCCGAAATCATTATGTTATCTTTGAACTTAAATTTTCTATGTTATATACTTAGTATTTTCTTATGGATTACTGCTGATTTGGGAATCAGCGATATTTCAGTTTATATTGTTGTTCAATGCTATTAAATGTTTATAATAAGATAAATTACTAGAATCTTAAACATTACATAAAAATTCAACCTGCAAGACGTAATACTCAAACATTTGCATTTTACCAATTGTACTTTAGAGACACCATGTGCCCACAAGGTGTCCTAAAATATGGCTGGCCCATTTAAAAGAAATATATATATATAGCTACAATGTATATACGGGGTGTCCCCAAAAAAATGACGGGCCCATTCAAAATAAAAAATATTTTTAAAAAAAGGAAGAGGGAGGAAAAAAGAATGATATTAAAATGTCCTGTTTGATGCATTGTAAAGTGCTAAATTTAAGAGAATGGATTTATTATATATTTAATATTATTATATATTTAATTATTATAATGGATTATTTAATATTTTAGATATTATTTCCATATGGATTACTGCTGAATAGGATATATTTTAGTTTGGAATGTTGCTCAGTGCTATCAAATTGTTTATAAGATAAATAAACTGGAATCAGGAGCATTATCTAACAATTCAACCTGGAAGATTCAAGACACAAGCATTTTTACTTTACCAATTCCAGTCTAAAACCCCAATGTGTATGCAAATTATCCCAATTGAAAAATATATTTTTTAAAAAATCACGGAAAGTGATTAAAATGATCGGTTTGCTACATTCTAAATTGCCAAATTTGTACACATAGAGTTGTACGGATTTATGTATCGGCACTTGCAGTGGTGTTCCAAATGAAGTTGTTCATGGTAAAATAGAAATTATTTTCTTCATTCATCTTGGATATTATTTATAAACTTAAGCAGAAAGACCCAAGAAATTCTAGTTACCCATAATGTTCAATAAACGTATTAAAGGCACAAATGAAATTTTATACAATTTTAACTCAAAGATGGTGTTTCAGTCAACACAATACTAATAAGTTTGCTACTTAAAATGTGAGAAATAAACATATGAGAATTTTCATTTGAAAATCGATCAGAGTGAAAAATAATTATAGACAAGAAGAAACGATAAATTGTACTTCCTTCGGATATGTGATTTATGTGTGTGTATTAAAGAGTTGAAAACCGTTAATGACAACTTTAGCATTAAACGCGATATTTATGTTAAGAATTAATTCTGTATTTGAAAACTAAACAATAGTGGTTAAAACATAACATACAACCTGAAATGTACTTTTTTCAGATTTTCATTTGAAAGTTTAAGAAAGAAGATAAAAACGTTTCAACAAGTTTTACATAAATTTACTTTCGATGGGCATTCTTTTCGAATTAATGTACTAAGGATAGTGGAGATGAAATATATTGCTTAAAATATTATTTGCAAATAAAATCTCACGGTCTTATAAAATAAGCTCTTATCGTGGCCGCCAACTAATGGTTGTAATTAGCACTTTCTCCTGAAACTAAAATTTTGTGAAACTTTTAATGATGTTAGTTATTGAAAGGACCGAATCGTGTTTCCAATACTGCGTGAATGGAAATTAATCCGCCCGTTCAGATTTTAGATAAAAACAATTATATTAGAAAAATGTTATGCAAATATGCGTATAACTATAAGGAAAAATGTTTTTCTCGCATAACTCTGCTTTTTGCAATGAAGTACCTTCCTTGATTTCGGAAGTAGATTCACGTAGTTTTTAATGCATATATGTGTTGAAAAAGGTTGTATATGTCGATGTATTGAGTCAGATAAGAGATGACTACACAGTAATTTCATCGACAAAAAATCATCATTTTCAAATTAAAAAAGAAAATAATAATAATACGTTGCAGGAAATTTGTTGTTATTATTATTATTTATTCATTTTTAGTTTATTTCTTCATTTATTTATGTGGCTAAAATTTGCAAATGACAGCTAATTCGTGACACAACTCAAAGAGGCGAATGCTATTACGTAAATTAATCGTATTATTATGAATTCCCTTTTAATGAAAGGGTTTTTACATGGTTTGAAATAGATGTATGGGGGAAAAGTGCATTAGTACTTTAGTACTTTATGAAATTTGATATAGATGCGAAAGTTCTTGCCTCGTTTAATGTAATAATTTTCATAATACGTTTTTAAAGAATGACAAAAGAGCGTTAGAAAAGTTCGCTAGAAAGCGATTTGATATTACAATGTTCGTATCATCATCAAGTTGCTTTAAATATTTTTCTCTGTAAGCGATGGTTTTAGTACATCTAATGCAACAAATAAAAGTTGTGGTACCATCAAAGATCTCCGAAAATGAGTTATAACGCTCTTCCTAGACAAATGTTAGACACTTGGGGCGATGTACGTTACAACAGTGGTCAAACTCATGTAACTTCTAATTAAAACACGTAGTTTGGAATTTATGATAATATTGTAATTATGAAGCACTCATTTAGTCGTGCAAGTAGTATTCTGAGTTTTGACCCTCAAGAAGAACCGGTAATTAGTTTCGGATCACACTTTGCATCTTCTATTTGGTTTGTTATAATTGCATGCGCCATACATTTATGGAATCCTTGGATTCTTCTTTACTAGTACGTAAAGAGGATTTTTTCCCTTTAACTGATCCGCAACTAGTATCGGGATAATAAATGTGGGTGAAACATCACACTCTCAGAAAGGGAGCTCTCATTTTTGACGATTCTTCAATCGTCAAGAAAATTTTGTCATTTACAACGATTCTTTCCTCTCGCGATCACGAGACTTTGAAAAGTTACTACACAAATTTCGCCAATTTGACGAAAGGTTTACTCGGAGCATTTTTCACGAAGCCATTTCGTCAAATACGACGAAAGTTTCGTGAAATTTGAGCATGCGTTTCTGAGAGTGCACTCTTTGCTTCTGCAAGTGAAAAAACACGCTAAATTCAAGTGGCTGTAAAAGTAAATTACCTTGAAATCAAGTTAAGAGCTTGCGTAATAACTTTCAGCTAAAATAATTAGTTGCGTTTTATTTTCACCTCCATAATCAACCTATATTTGTTGGTAGATCACTAACTAGCGAAATTATCCCATAGCGTTTGTCATAGAGTTCCCCTTCTCTCCTACTACTATACACATTGCGACGTTTAGAAAAAAGCTAAAAAGAAAATATGCGCATTGTTTTGACAGGCACTATTCAGGAACACAAATGTAACTTATCTGCTAAGCAGATGTCGTTTGTTGTAGCAACTCATTTCTATATCTTATTGCAGACATGCTCAAAAGTCAGACGTTAAGCAATTCCCCTGTGCAAATACGTTTCACCTACTTTGAACACCGAGAATCTGATGAAAAGGGGAAATGAAATGCGTTCTATTCATAAATCTCTGAGCAAACGACAAAGGGAGAATGGCAGGAGAAATATATTTATTTTGAAACATTAAATAGCCTGAAGATCCCCCAAGAATATAGACGTATTTTGAATGAACATATTGTTATGGAAAATAACTCTGCGGAGTAGAAAGCCGAAATTTTCTGAATTGCATGTGTGCAACGTCAATATCGATGTGGGAATGAGTTATGTCGAAGAGAACGGGGCAACATTATATTTCGGTTTTTTTTCAACATGTTTACCTTAATAGTATAGATATTTAAACTAACTACAACATTACTTAACATATACCCTATTGGATGTTTAAACGTTAATTTCACTAAATGAAAGTCAAAAACAGCTTATAAAAGAATTATTATTCATAAACTTCGAACCCATAATTTTGCATTTTTTTCTTTTGTGATTTTTATTAGAATTAAATAATCTGCTAAAGCGATTTTAGTTTCAATATTCGAGCATGAATCAAACTATACGGATGAGTTGGTTGTATAATAAATACAAAAAATACCTTGAATATATTATTCACTATCTCCATTATTACAGTAACAGATAAACTAGGTGTTACAATGGTGACAAAAATGCTTTTAAAAATGACAATAAATATATACAGAAATCCCCATTTTATGTATAAATCCATGCCCTTATGAACTTATATTATAATGCAAACGAATTAGAAGAGTAATTTTGAAAAACACTACATTATGTAAATTACTTCGAGTGACCCAGGATTTAATGATAACATTAAAAAAGCCATATATTAAATATCACATATTTTATATCGCTGAGGCAAACATACAGCTTTTTTTCCTTCTAAAAGTTAGGAATTATATTTAGAAAATGCATGTTTTTTTTTTCCGTTAATTGTTGCAGATTAATTTATCTTTTGCCATACACATACAGAGGCATTAATAGGCATTTGAAACTTTCGCTATTTATAATGTCGTAAAGATATTGTAGAGCTACTGATACGACTATAGTGTTTTCAATTTTACATGATGAAACACATGGTAAAAAATCAATCCTTTCAAATTGTGGATTGAAATATCCTAAATTTATTTGTCAGAATTACGGTTTGAATCAATATTGCCAATTTAAGGCAAATATCAGACAATTAATATAAGATTAAAATAGAGTGCATTGAGTTAAGTTTAGATCTTTGTTATTATCTAAGTCAAGTAAGCTCCAAATATTTTCGTGCAGAGGTTTGAATCAGCGGACGAAAATTTAGTCAAAAATATTTTTCAAACTGCAGCAAATTTCAATGAGAAAATTTTAAAATGATGTGCAGTTATACATAGCAATATATACATGACATATGTTGTTGTTGTTACTAATCCCCCTGGCATAGTAAAGGCTACTACCAGGTCCAGAAGATCAATAATCCACTGGCTTAGGGTGATATGCAGCTTCATTTTAGAGCGAGGAACGACGAGGGCTGAAGACTGACTTGACCTCACATTTTTGTGGTCTCTTAATTTTGAACCAGATCCCATATGAGGGACCGTCACCTGGGATTCGCACCCCCAGAGGTATCGTTTCACTTGGAGGACTTTGGAGCCACGACCTATTTAACGTGCACCAGCTCCCTTTAGCGTACACGGCCCACAGGAACCAGCCGCGAGAGGTTGTCACCCTCCCAAAAACTGACCTAACTCGATGTTGCTTCACTTTCGGTGTTCTGCGGGAACCGAGCTTCTACCGACTGGTCCACTGCGGAACTATACATGTCATATTCTGCAATACTGCATATTATTGTTCTTCTCAGCCCTCTCTGATTACCAATGTTGGCTTTCTTTTTCCCTCATTGCTTGGCCACACCAGTCCAGAGTAAACATGGGCTGTATCAAATATCGATGCTTCGTTTTCGGAAAAAAATCTAAACCGGTATTTTGATGAATATACATCGGTGACATGAGGAGTATCGAACAGCCACTCCGCTTTGTTCCTTTACTATTCTTTGGTAACCCATTACATTGCCTTTTCTGTTCATAAGAAATCACTAAAAGCATTATAGGTGTTTTATAGTTACCGTAAAAAAGGGTTTCAAATTTATGTAAAGTTATTGTAATATCTACGTCCTTCTTTCCTAAAATTAAAATATTTTTCCGACGCAAGTTTAGTACAATAACATTTTTCTTTACAGCCCTTATTGTACGATTCCTGACGAGAAAATATCTCCCCGAGTACACGCACGGAAATATAACGTGCTACGAAAGAAGCATCCAAGTAGATGACAAAGATGTGTCTATTCGGATCATTGATACATCAGGAAAGGTATATATTTATACGCTTTATAAATCGTAATTCCCTAAAATAGACTTATTGTTTATAAAATATTTAAAAATGATACAAGAGATTTTTTTCTTTATTGTTTCAAAGACAAACTTATAAGTATACTTAATGTACTTGATGGGTGCCTTTGTTACTATTGAACTATATATGAGGCACCACCGGCAGTGCTGCTACTTGAAAAAATGGATGCCGATTACCGAGGTCTTCAAAGGTTAATGACCATACGCAGCCCCATTAGAAAGAAAGACATATATGAGGCACCTAGAATCAAAGGAGTGTAAGTGAAAAAAATTGAAAAATTGGAGATAACTAGTGCAATGATAGATAAAGCATCAATCTATATTATAGCAAGAGGTATTGGTAGTAACTTTTGCAGGTGCTGGTCAACAAGGTGAGGTGGTTTAGAAGATACAAATTAAAGCTCCACCAATCTCACCTACTTATTCTTTAACCGTTTGAAATAGTTAACACTCTGAATCAATTAATATATTTCGATAAAAATTACGAAATTTAATTTTTCATACAATATCCTGGTCAATCAATCATATTTAGTAAGAAAAAAAAATGCATCGCAATATCGACAGTTAAACATTTTCATTATTTGATGACTAATATTGATGGAGTAAGTGCGATTTAATTTATGGAGCGGGTGGTAAGAAATAGTATTTGAGGCTAAAGCAAGGAGAGATGATGTGCCAAATAATATATGTTTGCATATGACCGAGCTAGAACTCTCTCGTGGATGCTGAAAAAGGTTCTAAATTAGTCAAAGCTCCATAACTCGGTTAATTTTTGTACCAGATGAGTGAAACTTTTTTGTTTAAGACGTCAGTATGACAAAAATCTTTCATAATTAATAATCGATTGGTGATGATGTATGTTATGTGATAGATTGAAGAGATCTAAATTTTCATATGGCCCCTACACTAATCGATCATACTTGGTAAAATGTTCTCGGCAACTAACATCTTAAAAAAAAACAAAAAACAAAATCAGTTTTACGGAAATATATGCATTGACTCAAACAGTATCTTACTATGATAATAATTTAACTTTGTGCAAGTAAACTGTAATAGAAATATAATTTCACGTTAATTTAATTAAATTGCGTTTTAATGATCATTTGTGCTTTAAATTAACGTGAAATTATATTTCTATTACAGTATCTTACTACTATAATAAATGCGAAAGTTTGGATGTATGTTTGTTGTCAGACCAGAACGGCTGAACAGATCTGAATGAAATTTGGCACATATATAGATTATAGTCTAGAATAGCACATAGGTTATTTTTTATCCCGGGAAAATGTACGGTTCCCGTGGGAATCATTAAATAAAAATGGTGTATTACTGCAAAATGGACGGTGTGGCTCAGTATTTGTAAATGATGAGATTGAAATAAAATCAGTATCGACTTGGAAGCTTAGGTGGTACTCGGCGCGTAACTGATGGACCTCGGCTCGAGTCGCAGTCTGGACTAATTGATTTTACTCAATTAATAGCACATAAGATACTTTTTATCCTGGAAAATGTACAGCTCCCGTGGGATAGAACTGTTTTTGTTTTTCACGGAGCAAGGGATCGAAATACTTTTTTGCACAGTGGTAGTTAGGGCCCAGAAAATGACATAGGCCAGTAGTAAATTATAACTCCTTATTTTGCTTAAAGTATTTTTCTATGTGGAGCTGTGTGCTTTCCTCTAACAGTTTACAAAATAGCTACTGGGACAACATTTCATATGCACACTCTAATACAACTAAGATCTATAACTATGACCTTAGATCCAAATTATAGAATTATACAACATGGCAATAAAATTAGAACAACCCCCTTGAAAATATAGATTCATAGTATTTGCACTTTATTTAAACAGAATACTTACCACAAAATTGTTCAAATGTATACGTGAATAAAATGCAAAATAGTTTTTTTAAATTACTCCTATGCATTCTGTTCGTACGAAGTCTATACATGTTTATATTTTTCAAAACGAAATAAATTGTTTCAGTTTCATAGAAACTGGTAATGAAATTTTCATTAGATATACAATTAGAGCATATGCCATTAAGTAAGAACACAATTAAGCATAAAACATGTTATTAATGTCACGTTCTCGTCGTGAAAAATTATGTTTATAACGCAGTAATTAATACACAGCATTAGTGAAAATATATTCTGTGTGCGGTAAATTATGAGACGTTTTATCTAAGCTTTATTCTTTCATATGTTTTATGTAGTAAAACACTTAAAACGATTTTTCCCCCCATTTCCTTAGGAAACGGAAATATTTCATATATTTCTTTCCAGAGTTTTCCTATTTTCTAAAATCAATTTATTAAATTTTAGGAAACGTATTCGTCTCTGGAAAAGCAGGACATTTTTCATCACGTCGACGGTTTTCTAGTCGTTTATTCTGTCACAGACAAAACAAGTTTTGCCACTGGCCGAGAAATGTTGAAGCACTTGCATCAAGATTTTAGCACGAAAGGAGCTTATCCAGTAGCTCTTATTGCAAACAAAATAGATTTGACACATCTTCGGTAAGAAAATTTCTTATATTTTTCACATCCGATCGTAACGCTTAATAACACTCTTTTTATGTACGACTTCTAAAAGGAACTGAAAACAAGTATTTAGGAAATACTTTTTACTACGGAATACTCATAAAAACGCGAGTTTTGGAAAACCAAGAATTGAAGAAATTCAAGAAAAAAATTGTTGATAGCATTTGAACAACTACAATATGCCTTTTAAGACATAGTTATAGGGCCGTGGTAGCCTAGTGGTTAGGATGTCGAGCTTTGTATTGGAGGATCTCGGGTTTGATACCCGAGCCGCGGAAGGCCCATGTCGGCGGATGCTGAAGTCCCGAGACAGTTCCGAGGGCAACGGAGGGTGGAGAATTTCCCTTCCCTTCACTCTTAGGTCAATAAAGGAAGGTGGCGTCATGTGGTGGCGTCATCTGGTGGCATCCAAGGACATCATGAGCCAAGTCATGCTTCCACCGCTGTGGTGCTCATCTATAAACAGAAGGCGCTCCTTCCTGCCTTGATTCCTAGTCGCTCTGCGAAGGAGAGCTTGGATATCAAAGTGGCATTAGAAACGACAACAAGACATAGTTATCTAAGCAATCAATATCTGGACATTATATTTTATATGTCATCATCCTGTACATATGCAATTTGTTGCTGAGGTTCTCCATTTATTCTGTGGAGTACGAACTCTTCCTGTCGGGTTATTTTCTACGGCCTTATCCAGTCTCTTCAAAGTTTTTAATCTTGGTCTGTATTGAATGTTTCGAGGGAACCCGACCGAAGTTAACTCCCTAAGTTTGAAAAAAAGATCGGAACTCCCACTGTGCACCTTCCACGCTTACTTTGTTTTTATAAAATAATTTTTCAGGCGCTGATAATTTGGGTTTTGTCTGTAAAGAGGCAATTTTAATGATTCAACTGCTGTATAAACAAAAGCATGGGTTTTAAATTAAAATTGCATACATAGCTTGTTTCCATTCACGAAAGGTGTTCCTTTTTACCTTTTAAGAAATTTGCACCTCGCAACAAAAAGTTAGATAATATTTACAGAGCAAAAAGTTAATTATTTTACGATTTACGATTTATGCCACTTATTGTTAAAAAGGTTTTACAAGCAAGTAGGAGTTTATCTAACGACTGTTTTTGTTTTTTTTTTTTTTCAGATCATTAAAACTAAAGCCAGTCTTTCCTAAGTCCAAGCTTTTCAGTTTTCATTTTACAACATTGTAAATGTGTGTGAATCTATCTGTCTATGTGTGTATTCGCCATTTCGCGATGCACATACGAGATTAAAACAATAAGTCACGAAATTTAACTCAAAATGAGTTCTACAACTAAGAAACTTCTAAGTTTAGTTTTTGCTATATTTTATACTCGTAGTTACTCTAAAATTTCATCTAAATAATAAGAGTTACTGCCATCCTTAACAGTACGATAAGTATTAGCGCGTTTTGTGAGAGATTCTCCGAAGTAGTTTCGCATTTAATAGAGACCTCAACAGTAAAGAGAAGTTTCACATTTTATTGTTAAAACATTTAGCAACAGTACTGTATTTTACGTTTGAAAAACGTCAGTAGTAATATTCGCTTAATGCTCGAAGTAATCAAAAGTGGTATCGCGTTTCACGAGGAGCAAATATCGCGTTAATTGTCAGAAAAGCAGAAACATTCTAGAGCAATATAATGTTCTTTTTTAATCAATATACAAGAGCTATGACCAATTAATTATATCTCTACATTATCATATGAAATCATCTAAGGAAACAGTGAGTTTTATTTGTATCTATGTTAACTATCGACATAGTTAACATAGATACTGAAATAGAAATTTCATGCTCTATCCTTGCGTAATCACTTGTTACTTTGCGTTTTATGCATAGGGATATGAAACTTATTTGCTTTTAAGATGCCCCATGCTGACTAAAGTGTTGAATTTTTGATAATTTTCGTAACAAAATCTCTGGTTTCTTTCTAGGGCTGACAGCTTAGAGACAGAGCTTTTTTGCGTTAGCACATAGCACAGTTTGTATACGTTAAAACTTGTTGTTTTGACTTTCAAAATTATTATAACATTTATTTTAATACACTAATAATTATTAAATGCCGTTTTGCACATCAGTCATTATATTAATTAAGACAAACGGTATTCCGCATATTCCTTCCAGACATGCTTTAATAGTGAAACATTCTTATTTATTCGCGAATTAAAGCTTCTTCCTCACAAAACATCATTCCTACACCCTTAAAATATGAAGTGAAACATAACAGAAATAAACAATCACAAGTCTTCTCGATACTGCTATACTATTCCGTTCAACAAAAAAAAAGTCTTAGGTTATGCTGGTAAAGTTTAAAAAACCACTGAAGCTACATGTATAATCAAACAACAAAATACAAATAATACAAAAAAAAAAAAAAAAACAGATAGTGAATGAGTAAATGAATAACCATTCCGAAAATGGATCTTTCTCAGAGCCAGAAATTGTTGTTACAAAGCGATTACCAAAGTTTTTCGCATAAAACTACGTCACAATAAAAGTGCTCGGTTATCGATCTTCTGAATAAAAGGGTTTTAAAGATCATTCCAGAGATTTCACCATAACGGATGTGGTAAAATTATGTTGCTGTTCGCATTGAACTTTACAGCTTACATTTTATGCAAAAGACTATTTTACATTCTATTTTTTTGAATATTCTTTTTAACGGCTATAGATCATTTCAGCTATATAGTAATTCCGTCTCATTTTTTTAGGCAAAGTATATCGCCATGTTTCGCCGAATGTAAAATTATAGGAAGTATTCGAAAGATAATTTAATGAAACCTGATAAAAATCATCTAAAAGTTTGTTTTAATCTTCAGTTACAAATAGTACTAATTTTCTATCTTACTAGGGTATAGATTATTTATATTATGGTTGTCTCGTACTTTCTACGCAAAATAAATTATACATCCAGAAAATGCTCATATTAACCGTCACAGACTTGTTTAAAACTATGGTGTCGTTTGAAATCATACCAACGGCAACCGCAATCCGCAAACATCAATCATATCTTAGATAATAAAATAGCGCGGCATTCGGAGAAGCGCAGAAATCTGAGCTCAGTTTCTTCTTATTCTGAAAACGACTCTTGCAATCAACAACTTATTAACCATAAAAAACAATAACTAATCATGTTACTGCCGTTGTCAGATAAGCTCAAAAAAACAGATTTTGTTAATGGCTTCGCTATTTAGCTGCAAACTAAGAAATATATTATAAGGAACGGAAAACTCAATAACCTTTTCAAGAAACCTTCCATTTTTGAGTGAACAGCATGTGCATCCATTACAATATCACGTATAGTGCTGATTTCGATACATAAAAACTACTTGACTTTTAAAGAGGAATATTACCAACTGAGTAAAAATGAGGTTTCATAGCATTGTATTAAATTATAAATAATCATCAAACCAACATCTTGTATTTGCACGCTTGCAAGATAGAATTCAAGTACAACAAAATTTCACAAATACTATGTTGTACTCAAAAGTATAACATAGTTTTTGTAAGCAGGTTTAAACCAATTTCAGAATAACGTTGTAAAACATAAAAAGGCATAAAAAATAACTTTAAAAAAATCGTTTTATTTTTCTTTCTCTACGGTTGCTTTCAAATATTTGGGGGCACTTATGACTTTGTAACTACTTATAACCAAAATATGCTGAACATTAATTTTATAGATGCAATAAAGGTCTAAGAATAACGAGCATGTTGTAATATGAATGTCACATTCATGAACATTTAAATATTTTTGGAATAGGAGCAAAATTTAAAATTGGTAAGCAACATTAGAATTTAAAGCGATAAAGTCATGTATTCCATGATGCGAATTGGAAAAAATGTAGTTGAAAAGTTGAAAAAATAATTAACTAATAACATTTTTCCCCTTCATTTTTAGTTGCATCAGATGTTCCAACTCGACTAAGATATTTTTTATGCTATTTTCAATGCTAAAACCGAATTACAGTCGCACTTTTTTTTAAATCTGACATTTTATAATGTTTTATGTTCACGGGCGCCTGGATATTGACTATAAATTTAACTTAGTATAGTTGTTGCAGTTTAGTCGCACTAACCGAATCATAAGTACGTCAATTTATCATACCGTAGCAGCATTTTTATAAAACTGCGGTAAGGAATTGTCATGCTTGAAAAGTGCCAAAAATGCGATTTCAATTAAAAACTAAAACGGGGATTTTTTTAAAAATAAAGCCACATCTAACATGGAAAAAATAACACCACACAAATTAGGTAAGATCAAGTTCTTGTAGTATAGATGCCTCAAACCGTTTTTTTTCCAGTATAAGCATGCTATGTGAGTGTAAAAGCAAAAATAAATGTCTATAATGTCTCAATAATATATTATTTCACTCCGTTTCAACTTATAATTGTATTTGTATTACTTTTTTTATTTTAATTTTAGAATTATTAATACCATTGATGGGCAAAGGCTGGCTCTGGTTTATCCTCGTTGTTCCTTTTATGAGTGTTCAGCTGCTGGAGATCCAGAAAATGTTGACGTTGCTTTTCGGGAATTTATCAGAGAAGTAAGCTTCAAACACTCATTGAAAACTTACAATTTTTACTTTTTGCACCCATATTTTAAAGAAATTTACTAATACCCAAAACAATAGCTACATTTATTAAGAAAATGAATTGATTCAGCAAAAAAATATTTCTTTTTATTTTTATTTTTATTTATTCACTGTAAAAAAAAAACCCCTAAAATTTACTGTTTTAAACCGGCAGCTGAGTTGGTTGTGGAAAACCGTAAAAGTTGCGAAGTGAATCCGTACTCGCAACTTTTTTTGCCGTCAAGTTCTTCATGTACGGCAAGAACCTTTGCGACTTCGGATTTACTTCGTAACTTTTACGGCTCTCCACAACCAACCCAGCTGCCGGCTTAAAACCGCAAATTTTATATGTTTTTTTTTTTTTTTAGTTTGTTATTTATTTTTAAGTAACAGGAAATTCAGGGCTTTAAGTAACATGATCCTGGGAAACTTATTCAAATAGCAAAAGTAAAGACTCATGCCTAGCGTTTATTGCATTCCTGAAGAGATTTTTTTTTCAGGGACCGGCGATTTTCCTTATATGTACGCTAATCTCATGGAACCCTAAGCTTATGGTACTGACGCTGGGACATCACAAGAATATGATTTGGGAAATAAAACAGCGAAAAATGAAGTCACGTTTCCTTAGAGTAGAAATGAGTTAAAAGCAAAATGTTCGTCCCTTTGCGAAGGTTTCCGAGGAGATCCGACTACGAGATGTTCTTCGTTCGAATTAGACCTTAACGCAACCCCTGACTTGGCGCAATTTGTATGAGCACAAATAAGCCTTTTGATTTTGTGATGGTTATTACCATCACAAAAGCCAAAGGCTAAATTGCTTCAATCGTGTAGTTATAATTTTCTAAGTACAAAAAAAAAAAAAAGTAAAATGAACTTGCTGTTAAAAATTTATTTTCTTTTAAAGTTACTAATTCTGTATTTTTATGGAAATTGTAATGGATATTATACTTGAGATTATGTTCAAATAAGGGGTAGAGGCCTAAAGTGAGGGTACATTTAGTGCTGGTATTGATGTGTTTCTGAGGATTTCTGGGGTTGCAGTATTTCTCTCAATGTGGTATACATGCTCCTAGCTACTAATATAAACTTCCCAGCAGCTACAAAATTGTATGCATACCACCACTTGAAATGATCTCTCTAGGACTATTTAGTAAGCAAAAGGTAGGTTTGTTTGTAGTGTCAATATATGCCATCATACTATGCTTCAGACTTACAAAAAAAAATAATAATATAGTGTTGAATTTGCTTACCCTTCACCGTTCACTATTTTACGTATTCAAAAAAAAAAAAAAACCTTTCGGGCTTTAATTTTACTTTTTATTTTAGGTTATGCAAAGCAAGGATTCGAAAAAACACTTGCATGTCAACAGTTCTCTCACAGTTAAGTCACCAAATCCTCGCAGGAATAGTGCTGGTAACTCCACCCTGTCAAGCTGGTGGAAGAGACCAAGATCCAGTTCAGCCTGTGAAAACAGGCAAGACAGAACGTTTACCATGTGACACAACAACAGATCGTCGAGTGCAGCTCGAGGTGCTATACCTAAGTCGATGTGAATTAACTTCTTTACATTCCGTATTACTAATATTAATGGTGCCCAAAAATTAACTGATATTTTAATCTTCATAAATAACTAGTATTTTTATATTTTAATTTAAGAGATAATTTTACATGCAGTCATTATTAAACACTGACGTTTAATTGTGGTAAACCTACACCTTCGAACAAAGCGTAAAAAATGTCGAATAAATTTCAAAACTAGTGAAAATTTTACCAAAATCTTTGCATAAGCTGTGTTTTTTTTTTTTTTTTTGGTCACTATAATACAATCTTTCCTAATACCAAGATGAACTTCTTTAAAACGCTTTAGTTTACCGGACAAGTTGCGAAATGTTTTCATGAAAATGCTTCCAAATCAGTCACTCGACGTAGTGAACAAGTTGTCATCTTTAAAGTTCGATTGTGCAATTTTTCAGAATTTAATAATGACAGCATATAAAAACTCTACTATGATCGTATCACGAAAAAACTGAATTTCAAATTAAACTGGCAACTCATTTTGGGACACCTTTTTGCAGTCTTTTATTTGCAGAAAACAGCTCTAAATTCCACATTATTATGTAAACTTAATAGTTCTAAATATAATTCAGAGCGTTCAGTATGAACAAGTTTGAGAACGTTTACCGAACTTACTGCAAAACATAATGCAGTAACAAACGTGAAATAACACAAGATGGAGGACCTAGGATACGACAGTGAGTGCCAATTTTTAAGCGACTTCCTTGCTTTCCAGTATTTTTGCAGCTGCAACATAAAGAAAGCAATGTTGACAGTTTTTCTGCCGCTGGAACTAAAAGTATTTATAAACTGTAAAAAGTAATTGCACGTAATTAAAACACAAATGAGCATTAAAATGCAGACATATGTTTCGGGATTTTTTTGGAATCCTTTTTTCAAGGCAAAAGGGGAGCTTCTATATGCAAAAACATCGAAACTAGAAGCATCAAAACATATGTCTGCATTTTAGTGCTCATTTGTGATTTGATTAGGTGCAATTATTTTTTTTAAAGTTTACTTGTGCACAAAGTTCATTAATTATTTTTAAAAGTGTTTATAATTGAAAATAAAGGTATCGTTATAAAAAAAGTGCAATTGGTACTTCAGGTATTTGTTATTTTAAAATTTTGCCGACAGTGTTTCAGGAAAAATTTCTGATCTCGAATTGCAAGTAAGTTGCAAAATCGTTTATTTTGTAAAACTGTTCAACACTAAACAATTTTTCAAAACGTTTACTACCATTGCTCAATTTGAATTTTTAAGTACGTTTGACATGTTTGCTTCATTCGTGGAAAACAGTAACCAAGTTAACAGTTGATCAGTTTCTGCGTCTGCGCACTTTGGCTAAGTAAAAAATGTAAAGAACGCGGAGGAAAATGCAAGAACTGCTTCTGGATCATCAATTTCTAGATCAAGATGTTTTGAGAGAATATTTTTTAATATTTTCATCAGCACTAAAATCTGTGCTAATATAACTTTCATAGTGGAACAAAATAAATAAAAAAGAAAATAGATAAATAAAATTTTGACAAAACAATGAAATAATTTTAGTCCTAGCGCTTTAAATGCCTTCAACCTATATTTTAAAAATAACACTTTCACATCCACTTATTCCAACAGCTCTTTCTACTAGTTGCTATTGTTGTAAAGTTTATATGACACATTGCAATGCATCAGAACATGCGCATAATTTAATGAACACCTGAACCATACAAGCATAGAAGGCTCTTATATGTTTGAAGACATGTTTCTAAAAATAACAGCTACAGAAAAATCGCCTATTTTGCATTATGCAATCAAACATATTTGTAACCACTACTGAGTGTTGAACTCTCAAAAAGGCTGATAAAGCGCCACGACGAATTTGCAGCAATGAGAAACACACTACAAGAGTACTTTTCCCGATCTAATGTTACACGTATTTATAACCAAACAAAGAAAAGGAAATCGAATGAAAAAAATATTTAGGAAGTTACGAGTAATGTCACGTATTTATTTCTTAAAAAAGCTCAACTTATGCTCAATCTTGAATTATTCTGCGGCAATTTTAAAACACATTTAACTTTTCTTTAATAATTCTTTTGTTTTCTCTTTATTGTTGAATTTTGATTAATAAATTATTTAATAAATCAATTTTCTCAATATTTTATTGAAGCAACTATTCTGTTAATATGAAAGTTCAAGTCAAGCTCAAAGAAAACATTTTTAGAATAATTTTCCAGAATTAGTCAGAGTTGAAATTTACCTAAATCGAGTATGACTTCATGATCTGTTTCTGGCTTAGTCCAAAGGATGCTTTTAACCCCTTAACGCATTTGCCCGTGTCCGACACGAGAGAAAGTTACCGGAAATTTGCACATGCCCTTGTCTCACACGGGCGATCTTGTATATCACGTTATTTTATTTCTAATAGCCGTCTGAGATCCGTTTGCATTTTGTTTGAAAATAATTTTTATATAATTTTTATTCCACCCCCCACTCTCCAGCCACCCCCTGCAACTGAAATTGCCAAAAATAATTTATACTATACATATATATTCATTTTCTGCCAAAAAAAAAAAAAAAAACACTATCATGTTTTACCAGTTTTTCCGAAAAAAAAAACTCGTGCTTCAAGGGGTAAACGTGCTTCTAGTACTTACTTCATATTATAAGCCCTTACTATTGGTTTAATGCACAAGATCTAAGCTTAGGGCATTGAATATCAGTGATTGACATAAGGTTTGGTTTTCAAGCACACTTCCAAGCTCTATCTCACCATCTCAGTCCGCCCTGAAGTCATACATTCTCTAGTGGGGGGTGCAGGGGTGGCGGGCTATGGCCGTTGAGATCGAGCCTGACGTGCGCATAAAAATCACGCCTTTTGATGGCCGTGTCAACATCGATGACTGCCTGGATTGGAGGAACATAGAAACAGGCCTTAGTGCATGTTTCTTAAGGTAACGATATCTATTAAACGAATATCATTTAAAAACAATAAATTGGGGTGCTACAAAGATTAGATATTTCCAATTTTGGAATCTAAATGGAAGTTTTTCGGTCTTACGCACAAAGCGCACACTTGTATATGTCGTCAAAGTGCGTAAACAAAGTACGTCAGTGTTTGTCTTAAATAAAATATGAATATTTCCTTTTAAAAATTATATGAATGTTTGGTTTGAGTGTCGAGTTTTAGCTTAAAGGTAAAAGATATCTTTGAATTTACATCGTGTAATATGTAGTTGGTAACAGAATGAGTGGAAATGCGTTAAAAACATTAAAAACAAAGACATGATTCAGATAAAACTATCAGTAAAATAATTGTTCTGCAATATAAATTGTTTTTACTCCTCTCAATGTGAATCTAATTTGTGTTCAAGTTGCTGTACTATCTGTAATCTTATCATCTCATTAACAATGTTTGTGCTCGATAATGTAAAGGCTAAATTTTGTGATACTATTGTTGTTGTTTAATGTTAATAAGGAAGCGTAATTGTGTGAAGTACTCTATATTCTTCAATTACTAAATGCGATATTCTTTGTCAATTTACTTTGCTAAATGTTATTCTGTACTAATTTAAGTATACAGAAATGAATATTTACTTATACATGAGTATGAAATACACATACATGAATACATATATCTATATCTATATCTATATAAAAATATATATATTTAAATAAAATATGTTTTTTTTATTTTGTGAGCATTCATTTTTTTAAATCATATACTATCTAATTATGTAACTTAGTAAAAAGTCTGATTTTGGGAATATGTAATTTACGTTTTAAAAAGAAAAAACAAGTGCTGAAAATCAACTAAACATACCTGATAACAAAAAGGCCTGACGTATAAGTCGCTTATATGGCTAAATCTCAAGAAATAAAAATTTTCAAATAAGAAAAAATACATATAAATGTTTAAAATAATAAATTTTTTTGTTCAGTTTTCGTGTTATTAATATTTTAAAAAAGGCAATTTAATTTACTTGCAAAATTGCTCTACAAAATATTTAAAATGAAAATTCCCCAAATTTTGAATGATTTTTTTATACAATATATACTGTGAATAGAAACAAAAAAATATTTTTCGTTGCGAATTTTTACAGAAGAAAATAAGTACGAGAATCGACCATTAAAAGGATTAAAGTAGCAAATAAAATAAAAGCATATTAAAAACTTAAATGAAGTTTGTATGGGGTGATTATTCAATGGCGCTTTCAAAGTGGCTTTTGCAAATTTACTGAGACACATAAATCAATGATAAAAATAGCAAGTCTAAGATTTTTTTTTATTATTATTAACTAAAAATATGAAATATATCTATTCATGCAATTTACTTACATGATGTCGCTTCAGACAAACTGCAGAAAAATAATGATATGTGTATAAACTAATAAACTTGTTTACCTGTTTTTATAAGCTCAATACCCAAGTCTAATTGACTTGGGTATTGAGCTTATAAAATATATTTCTTTAATTCCAATGTAGCATTATCACGATCAATATCATTTGCCGGCTATTGTACTCATTGATTAATCATGTTTCGAAGTTCTTGTTTTTATAATTATTTATTTTTTTAATAAGCATTTTATATATGTTCAGAAATAGAACGTATGCTCCCTTTAATTAAAATGCATATATTGAAGAGCAATCTTTGCAAATGACTGAAAATAGGTACAATATAATAATTACCAAGTTAAAGGCAAGTTATTAGAACCTACAATCTATACGAAGACAACAGGGGTTAAAAGAAATCTAAATATATAAGTTAATTGAAATTCCTCACATTAAGTCAAGATTTCAGAACTTGCTTTGTATCTTGTTAAATTATTTTGTATAGGTGAGTGGGTGCACATTGTGATAATTTTAACCAAAACTCTTACTTTTTTCTTTTGTTATTTTCAAACGTAATCGATAATTTACGTTTCGAAGTACGTTTTATTTCAGATGTTATACTGTTAGTCATGTCCAAAATATTTAACCAGCATTCTACCATGACTTTAAAATGTAAAAAAAAAGCAAAATGCTACACAAAAGTTGCTTCGAAATGTGTATGTTTCGCATAGATATGATTCGTCCATGGGCCACATTGGGACAACTCGCTTTTTTAATAACTTATTATAATTATTTGTAAATGGGGAAATATACATAGTAATATTATGTTTGTATATGCAAAAATCCTGAAATTACTTACAAAGTAGTTGAATGGATACAAAAAGTCATTTATTTACCTTGATCTGTTGGAGCTGTTTGCTCTCGTATACTAATTGGACACAATTCATCGGGTAGGAATCAACGATTTTGCTTGGTTGCCCTCTATATCATCAGGGTGATATGGATAGCGGCCCATTTCAAGAAATGCACTATTCTTTTTAAGTTTATTAACAACAATTCTACGTAGGCTAATTCTTACTCGCAGTTTTATCGTTCATCATCAGTGCTCGTTGGCCGGCAGAAATGCTGCTGATCGGATTAGATTTATTAATAAAACAAAATAGCGATGCATCAAAACATTGAAAAGGGGAAGAATGTAAATATTATTGTTTTCGAATCTTATTCCCATTAAATAAAAGACCAAACTAGGCATTAAAAGCGACAAGTAAAGCTTAAATGTTTAAAATAATTAGAAGTAATGCTTGAAAATTTTTTTCTTCGAAAAGAAGTATTAGTAATTAGTCAGTTAAGAAGTAATATTGTAATGGAAAACTAATTTTCTCCGTTCAAAAGAAAGGGGCTTCACAAAGTCCCTTGAAATTACAGCAAGCACTGTGTTACAAGTACTGTGTATATAGCATTTAGTGCGAATTTTTACACCTTTTTATTTCTTAGTCTTTGTCCGATGTACAAGCTGAAAAAAAACGAAAAGAAAAAAACATTTTTGAGGTTATTATTTTTAGGCAAAATAGTGCTGAAAAATAACTGATAATACTTCAAAGGAATAACATAGAATGATTTTCAGTAATAACAGGGAAATATCTCATTGAGAATGACCGAGGTAAGGGTCAATCAAACACATAGTCATCATAAAGTTGGCATTCCATTTCAAGAGGCTAAAATGCGATAATTCCTATTAAAATAATAGGAGTTATAGCATAGCAATTCGTGCAGACAAGAGGATGATATCTCTGTAAACGCATACAACAAATTCCACTTGCTTGATGTTCGATACCTGACCCACTGACTTGGGGATACGTGCATGTAAAATCCGTGAACCCCGAAGTAACGACGGTACCCAGAGGGTGGGGAATTTCCCTTCCCTTCTCTATTAGGTCAAAAAAATAAGGTAGCGTATTTTTTATGGCACCTCTGGTGTCATCCGAATACATATCCTGTGCTTGAGTCATATCATACTTCCACACTTGCGGTGCTTATTGAAAAATGGAAGGTGCTTACTTATCTGCTTTAATTCTGGTACCCTCTGCGAGGGGAGCAATATAGGGGAAAAAATATTTCCGCAGAAAACACAGTACACTGTCAAACATTTCTGTAAAAATACAGAAAGGAAATAATATCCCATGGCACATACTTGGATATGCAAGAGCAGATCTCAGCTTGAAGTTGACTTGCCTCTTCACAATCTGAAATTAGTTAGATATGGAATATTCTTACCACTCCAAGTACTAACTGATCTCAAGTTGTGGCAAAGTAATAATCTGATGCACATGTCTTCAAATTCATAGAAGTAAAAAACTGAACGCTCTGCAAAAGGCACGTAGATAAAAAAAAGATTGAACCATACAAAAACACTATACAAGACAGATAAAGTACATTTATTATATATTTCATACATAATAAGAGAAACTAATTTGTACCCTTGAGCAGTTGCATATCACAAAAAAAAATCTGATTAAATTACGAATGTAAAGTGAGAGTTTTTGATTGAAAGAACTTGTTTCAAATCAAAATCCAGTTTCTTGATAACAGTTTGGCAATTAATTCTTGCTTTTCCGCACTCTGTACAAATACAGGGAAATATCTATTAAGTTACGTAAACCTAAACACTTGAGAAAAGTTACGACCAGTAACGTACAAGATTGTGATGCAATAATGTCATGTTCTGAGTTTGTTTAACCAAGAAAAGCAGTCAAAATAATCCAAGTGGCATTTGCAACAATGACAACAGCAAATTAATGGTAATCTGGATGTGATGCTTATAGTAAATAGTTATTAGCGCAGTAAAACCCAGTACACTGTAAAAATTCCTGTAAAAATACAGAAAGGAAATAATATCCAATGGCACATGCTTGGAGTGAAATTTTGGGGATGTTCAAGAGCAGATCTCAACTTGAAGTTGACTTGCCTCTGCACAATTTGAAATTAGTTAGTCATGGAATAATCTTACCACTCCAGGTACCAACTGACCTCAAGTTGTGGCAAAGTAATGATTTGATGCTTCAACTACATTGAATAAAAAAAATGAACACTCTACAACATGCACGTAGATAAAAATAGATTGAGCCATACAAAAGCACTACAAGACAGATAAAGCACATTTATTATATATTTCATACATAATAAGATAAACTAATTTGAACACATGAGCAGTTGCATATAACAGAAAAAAAAAATTTAAATTACGAATGTAAAGTGAGAGTTTTTGTTTGAAAGAACTTGTTTCAAATCAAATTCAAATTTCTTGATAACAGTTTGGTAACTAATTATTGCTTTTCCGTACTCTGTACAAATACAGAGAAAGATCTATTAAGTTACGTATACCTAAACACTTGAGAAAAGTTACGACCAGTAACAAGGACATCCAAGTGGCATTTGCAACAACGACAACAGCAACTTACTGGATGTGATGCTTATAGGAAAAAAATATTAGCGCAATTTAACCATGACACTGTGAAAAATTTCTCTAAAAATACAGAAAGAAAATAATATCCCATAGCACATACTTGTAATTACATTCTGGGGATGTGTAAGGGCAGATCTTAGCTTGAAGTTGATTTACCTCTCCACAACTTGAAATTAGTTAGTCATAGAATAATCTTACCACTCTAGGTACTAACTGATCTCAAGTTGTGTCAAAGTAATAATTTGATGCACATGTCTTCAAATACATAGACGAAAAATAATGAACACTCTCCAAAAGGAATGAAGATAAAAATAGATTGAGCTATACAAAAGCACTACAAAACAGAAAGTACATTTATTATATACTTTATACATAATAAGAGAAACTGAAAGTTTTTGTTTAAAAGAACTTGCTTGAAATAAAATTCAAGTTTCTTGATAACAGTTATGCAATTAATTATTACTTTTCCGCATTCTGTACAAATACAAAGAAAGATCTATTAAGTTTCATAAACCAGAGCACTTGACAAAGATTACGACTAGTTTAAAACTTGAAAACAAATTCATAATCAAACACTTGTAATCCAAGACTACCAGTTTAAAAATTATCAAGAAAGTCATTATGTATTATTCGCTTACCCTTAGCGAGGAATCCTCCCAACTACCGGAGGTATCTTGGCTGACTGGCTTAAGTCCCAGAAACTACAGCAGCAACGGGGCAACTGAACTCGCCTTCGATTTTGTGTGCCAGAAATAACTACTTAGCGTTATCACAGATGGTGCCACTAATGCGGTGCATTATCTCTTATTATTTTACAAAGCGTTGTATGTTGTCTCATCTGTAATTTATTTTTTTAACCTGCGAAAAGTCGCCCTGTACGCGAGATCTCGCGCTGGTTCGAAACGACTGCGACGTCCTCTGTTTGTTTTTAAGTATAACTTCAAATGAAGTCTTTTTTTTTTCTTTCTGAATCGAAATCCTGTTTTTAAGAACTCACCTCTACATTAAAAAATTAAAGTTCATTTATATACCGTTATTTGCACTTCTATTTACAAAAAGAGATATTTTTGATTTTCAAAAATATCTCTTATTACAACCAGTTTATCATCTTATTTATTTGAATCTCTGGTTTTTATAACGAAACTTGACCTGAACAGGTCATCAGAAAAATAAAACTGTCATACAACATCACACAAGGAAATATCCCACTGTCTGGTTATCCGGTTCCAGCATTTACCTATGAATCTTTCACACTGAGATGGACAACAATTGATGAAAGGAGAATAAACACTCATGCGTAAATGGATCTCGTCGTGATAAGAGAGGTTTTAGATTTTCTATAGCAATAGTTCTGGTTTTCATTTGACTTACCCTCGTATAAAAGTTCAATCCACAAGACTTTAGACTCAAGCATTTTTGTTTTACCAATTCTAGTCTATAGCCACAGTGTATGTACAGAGTGCCCCAAATGTGACTGGCACAATTTAAAAAATAGTGCCCATTTGCTGCGTTCTAAATAGTAACATATGGATTTCTATAGATTTATACAACGGATATATTACCACTTGGAATGATTTTCGAAATGCAGTTGTTCACGGTAAAACAAAAATTGCCTGAGTCATAGCAATCGTAAGAATTTTTTTATAAACTTTTGTTGAAAGATTCAAGCAGTTCTTATTTACTGAAGAAAAATTACACTTTAAAAACATTTTATCCTGTAGAATAAAAAATTGAATGTATAAAAATTGCTATTTTGTTTCAGATGGATTTTTATTGATCTCTACATCTTTCCCATTTGAATGATTTTCGAAATACAGTTGTTCATGGTGAAACAAAAACTGCCTGGGTGTCTTGCTGAAGTATTTTTTATGAACTTTAGCTGAGAGACTCAAGCAGTTCTTATTTACCGATACTCAGCAATAAAAGTATGGAAGGCTGTTACAAATGAAATGTGTTAAGCAAAATAAAATGATTGGGAAAAGAAGATAATGTATGTGCTATTAAGAAGTGCCTATAAATATATGACTGAGATTTCAAGAATTTTTTTTAAATAAAAAGGATAGAAAAATACTCTTTTTCTAATGTATGTTGTTGTTGCTTATGCCACTTGGATATCCAAGCTCCCGTCGCAGAGCGACCTGGAATTAAGGCAGAATGATGCGCCTTCCGTTTCAATATGAGCACCAACGGTGGAAGTACGGCTTGGCTCATAATGTACTTAGGTGACACCAGATGGCGCCACCTTCCTTCTTAGGACCCATGGGTGAAGGGAAGGGAAGATCTCCACCTACCGGAAGCCTCGGAACTGCCTCGGGATTTCAGGGTGTACGGATTTTACATGCACCTATCCCCAAGTGTACATGGTGGGTCTTCAGCGGCTCGGGTATCGAACCCGAGATCCTACAAACCGAAGCTTGTTATCCTAACCACTAGGCTACCACGGCTTTCTTTTGTAATGTATTGTCATATCTAAGTAAATTTAGTGCTCAAAACGTAATGCTTCAAAAAGAAATGATAAAGGAAAATGCATAGTGACTTAATACATTTCATACTCCTATGCATTCAAAAATTAAGACTGAACTTAGTCTTGAGGGAAACCATACCTTAGTTTCACTAAATATTTTAAAACGTAAGTAATATATGCATTGAAACTAATCCGACGCAACTCCAATTAAATACAAATTTGTGACCGGATTAATTATTCGATCACACACACACACAAAAAAAAAAAAAAAAAAACACACACACAAACTTAAAATATTCGTAAAGAAATCCTCTGCAATCAATTGAGTTTTACTTTTAGCTGAAAGAGTCTGGTAGTTCTATTGTTCCGATACACGTCAATAAACGTATGGAAGGCTGTTGCAAACGAAATGTATTTAAAAAAAAATGATTTCGAAAATAAGATAATTTATGCTATTAATAAGCGACTAGAATTGTTTATGATAGAATAAAATTATTGGAATCTTGAGAATCAAATAAAATTTGAATTTGTAAGATTTAAGACTCATGCTCTTCTATCTTACCAATTCTAGTCCATAGCAACAATATAGATAGAGGTTGTCTCAAAAACGACTAGCCCATTTGAAAAAAAAAGGAATTAAAAATACACAGAAAAAAAAAATAACATTCCTTGTTTGCTGCATTTTTAATTTGCTAAATAGTTTGACATGAACTTTTATTGATTTTTATTGGCTTCTATATCAGACATCTCTACTTGGAATGATGTTTAAAATAAAGATGTTCCTGATAAACTAAAAATTGAGCGAAATAATCAACAGAATACTATTTATAAATTTTAGGTGAAATACGCAAGAAGCTCTATTTTACGAATGATCGTCAGAAAACATATGGAAAAGTTGTTACAAATGAAATGTGTTCAAAACGATTAAATGATTGGGAAAAGAAGATTATCTCTATGCTATTATTAAGTTACTAGAAATACATGACTGAAAGTTCGAGGATTTATTTAAACAAAAATAAAGAAAAAACACACTTTCTGCAATATTATCATGTAAAGCGTGTTGTTGTTGTTGTTTCTAACGCCACTTGGATATCCAAGCTCCCTTTTGCGGAGAGATTGAGAATTAAGGCAGTAGGGAGCGCCTTTCGTTTCAAGCTGAGCATCTATGGGGGAAGTACGACTTGGCTCATAACGTACATGGATGACAACAGATGGCGCCACCACAAATACGCTACCTTCCTTTTTTGACCTATGGGTGAAGGGAAGGGAAAATCTCCACCCACCGGTACCCTCGGAACTGCCTCGGGACTTCAGGGTCCATTGATTTTACATGCACTTATCCCAAAGTGTACACAGTGGGTCTTTAGCGGCTCGGGTATCGAACCCGAGATCCTCCGATCCAAAGCTCAACATCCTAATCGCTAGGCTACCACTGCCCACTCATGTTAAGGTAAATTGAGTGAACAATGAGTAATGCTGCAGGAAAAGAAATATTTTGAATGTTTTATTTTCATACTCCTATAAATTCAAAATTAAGACTGAAATTAGGATAGAGGGAAACCATATCTTACTTTCACTAAATACTTCGAAACTTAATTTAATATATGCATTGAAACTAATCCGAAACAATAAAAGTTAAATAAATATGTGTAATCGGTTTAATTATTCTGTCGCAAAAGAACAAAACTTAAAAGTATTCATAAACAAATCTTCTGTAATCAATAATGTTTTACAAAACGTAATTGAATTATTTCGCATTAATCCAAACAGCATTGTGTTATTTTCGAACTTAGATTTAATATTTTAGATACTATATCCATACACCTTACTACTGACTTGCGAATCGGAAATATTTAAATCTTCAGCAATATGTAAAAAATTCAACCTGCAAGACTCAAGCATATCCTTTTTACCATTTCTAGTCTATAGCCACAGTATATATACGGGGGTGTTGAAATCTGTTGAGTGCTATCACTTGTTTATGATAAGATGAAATAACGGTAATCTTGAACAATATATGAAAAAATAAACCTGCAAGACTCAAGCATATCCTTTTTACGATTTCTAGTCTATAGCCACAATGTACATACCGGGTGTTCCAACACTGACTGGCCTAGTTGAAAAACAATAATAAAAAATGTGATTGAAAGGCCCAGTGTGCTGCATTTTAAATTGCTAAATTGTTTCCCATGGATACTTATTGATTTTATTGATTTCTACATCGGAAAACTTTCTACTTGGAATGAAGTTCAATATAAAGTTGTTCCTGGTAAAATAGAACTTGCCGGAGTCTTCCAGCTAAGTACTTGTGTATAAACTTTTGCTGAGAGACTCTAGCTAAAATCTATTTTCCCAAAACTCGCCAATAAACATATGGTAGGCTGTTCCAAACGAAATGTGTTCAACAAAATGATTGGGAAAATAAGATAATTTATGCTAGTAAGAAGCGAGTAGAATTGCTTATGATAGGATAAAATTACTAGAATCATGAACATCACATAAAAATTCAATTTGTAAGATCTGAGACTCATGCTCTTCTATTTTACCAGTTATATTTTACCAAAATAAAGTTGTTCATGGTAAAATAAAATTTGCCTGGTAACAGTCAGCTAAATATTCTTCTTCATTCATTCTTCACCATCAAAATCATGACTGAAATCAGGATTGAGGGAAACCATACCTTATATCCACTAAGTATTTCGAAACTCAACTAATATAATTGAAACTAACCTCAAATGCCAGTTCCGTTTCGAGAATTTCACTGAAGTCTCAGCTCGCGTGTGGTCGGTTACTACTCTCTTTTAGACAACCCCCGTAATTACAGGAATTTAATGGAAATAAGGTAACTCCAACCAGATCCACTTATCAATCACGGACAGATCAGCAGCTACTAAACACTTGGTTTCACCATCTGTACACAAAACTAGAATAATAATTGAAAGAAAAACGACTGAGATCGTTTTCTATTCCCCGCGAGTTTTCGCTGCTTAAAAATTTTAGTTCCCTGTTTTTAGTAATCTAATTTTAAGTCTGACTCTGTATAACTGATTTCTTGGAGATTCTCGTGTATTTTCGAGCAAACGTTTTTTACAGTGTAAAATATGAAATACACATTTGATATATTTCATACGGTCACTTAAAATATTAACTGTATTTCACAGTTACTAACGAAGCCTTTCATACAATTCTTGGGATCAAAAAACAAGAAAATATTTATAAATGATGACTTTAAAATGTTAGAAGATATGTTTAAGTAAATAATAAATAATACGTGTTTGGTGATTTATAATAATTATGAAAATATTTCGACTGTTTCTTAATCAGACGTTATTATTTTATGTTAATACAAACACGAAAAACACGACCAGCTACACGCTTTGAGCCGATATCTTAGTTTAGATCTTAGATTCTGAATGCTTTTGCAATGGAGATATCTTCATTTTTATCAATGATTACACTTATAGCGTGTGTAAAACGGGGAATGATGATCGTTTTATGTTCGCGCGTATATCTCTGATGATATCAGATGCTTTTCGATATTCGCTAATTGATTTACGATGTATTTTCGACAGTTGTTTAAAATCAAAATCTATTGCTTAACTTCAGTAGCATTACGCCTTGCCAATTTTTTTGAACTTATGACATCTCTCTAATTTTTATTTATTGCATTCTTACTTTATTATATTTTTCGTGTTGTTATTTTTTCAACCTACTGATATCATACTTACAGGCATATCATATCGCTGCTCTTGTTCAATATCGTAGAAATCTTAACACACCATATCTGCAACCTAGCCTACTGTGGCTAACATCTGTGACAAAAGAACAGTCTGAGTCTAGTAATGTTGTCTAAACTTCATATTCCTTGGTACTTTTCCTGAATTACAGTGTAGAAAATAAATGTTTAAACTCTTTCATCTCAGTACAACCAGTTTAATGTGTGTTAGCATTGAACTAGGACAGTGACATGTATGCGCAAATAAAATGTTGCATTCCTACTGTGCATCAAATATTACTAACGCACTTGAAAAATGCAATTAAAGAAAATCGGAAAGCCGTATAAAAGCGACGTTTGCTGCCACGCATTACCTGATGTTGAGACCTCAGGGAGTCGTTTAGCACCAAAAATCTGGCCAACCCCCGCCACCACCACCATTACAAAAAAAGCCCTGATCCCGAGATAACTTTTTTTCTGAATTGTAGTCTTATTAATAATTGATCTGTCCCACCTAATATCCTAAATATTAACTAAATTTCGCAAATATTTCCGAAGTATCTTTAAGAGTCATTTTATTACATCAAAAAATAAATAAATAAATAACTTACAACATAACATGTCCCCTTGATTCAATTATTTTTCATCCAAACAGATTTATAACATGTTGAAACTTCTTATTTTCCTCTGCCTTTAATCCTTTTATCACTCGTCTAGTAAGGGAACATAACTCGACAGGTTTGCTCCGAGGAAATTCACTGTAAGTTTCGTAAAATTTATTTAAGGTTTTCTACTTCCAAAACATTCTTAAGTTAGCTGGAGATAAATTTTACCCAATTTATACTTTGTGTGCATTTGCTTAACAAGAGAAACTGAAGCTTATGTTTCGAAAACTGTACTGTGTTATCGGTTTTCAAATTTCTTGAGAATTGTTATACATTTTAGTTTTTTAAATGTCAAATTCTAGCGTTGGCGTATTATTTTTAATTTCATAGAAGATAAAACTTTTAATTTGATATTCCTAATTTAGCTTTTATCATATCGATCGAAACACAGGAACTACTACTTTGAGTGTCTAACATGAGTTAGAAATACTTTAAGTAATTAAGTGATGATTTTTAAGCGGAGATGACTTTTCCTCATTTAAAATTTGACAATAAAAAAAGCCTTCTATAAATTAATTAAGCTTTAAAACTGAATTTTTATGGCTGTTTTTTTTACATTTAGCTTTAATGTAACATTTACGTAGCATTTTAATCAATCATATATATTATTTCTCAAGGCCTTTTTTTTGTCGGTACGTTATAACTTCCTTAATACTTCATCAAATTTAATGAATGAGGAAATATTTTAAAGCTTTCTTTGACCGCTACACCACACGGGAAAAAAGACCCGTGGTCTAAAAATGTACCGCTTCTCTTAAATTTGAAGTTTAAAATCATTTAAGAAGAGGTCCTTTAATGGAGGCCAAGTTGGTGTTGTGTTTGCTGGTTAGAGGCCGAGTGGTTAAGAGTGCAAGGCTGGTGTACCCAACACCCATGGTTCGAGTCACGCGTTTCGTTTACGTTTTCTCCAATTAATTGTTTTGCTGGATCGTTAATTTTTGATAAACTAAATATAAAAAGGGCTCTGTTATATTTTTTTTTTTGCATGTAAATTAAAAAATAGTAGAAAACATGCTATTATAATTATTTCTTAAATTAAATATTCATTGCATAAAATAACCTTTTGGAGTGAGTTCATCAAACATACTCTATTATTATTAATTTATTTGCTGCTGAATTTAAAACATTTTATGAGAAAACAAGATATTCTATTACATTCATTTATAGTATGAATGGGTAGAGCCTAACCAACCAACAGTAACTATATTTTTAGTAATGGAACTTTTTCGTTATTGTATTTTAATGCAATGAATACTACTAATGAAAGTAATTATGATTATTATTGTGATTATTTTATTATTTTGAATATTTAAATAATAGTGGGAAAAAATTGTAACAGCTATTTGTACTGATGTGTTCAATTACATGTCTTCTTTTGTACCAACCGCCTTTTGCTTTTTTTATATTTTTCATAATGTCCTTTCTCCCAAATTATTGCGGAATTCCGCACGGGTCGATTAGTTCATCTTATTTTAAATGTAAGTGAAAAAATATGAAGACCATGAGAAGCACGCCATGGTAACTTGCTCAAAAGTGTAAAAAAATAGCATCGGGAATTACAATAATATCGCAAAACAATGTTTTAAAACATATTACTTAATCAAAAAAAAAAAAGAGATACTGATAACTTTCTTTAGCGATTTAAATTAAATAAGCTGAACCAAAAAAGAGTAATAATAATAATAATAATAATATTAAAAAAAATAATAATAAGTGAAACTGAGAAAATCTGGAAATGTTAGCTGTAAAATCATCTTGAGAAGTCTAGTTTAATTGCAAGTCATCCCATATTTCTTCGGAAATGGCTGAAGTACAGTGTCTGAGAGAAAATCTTTCTTCGCGTACGAGAACAAGTGATAAAGCGGAAGTGAAAGATTTCTCCCTTATCACTAATTCTCAGAAAATAAACATCCAAATCTTCGCTATCACATTTATAATGTTCGCTACGCTAAGTTTGATGAACTTTCCTCCTAACATTGGAGCCTTGAAGTTAATAATTCGAAATTATCTTGTTTTGAGAGAATATTATGTTCACTAAAGATCTCGCACTCTTTAGTATGTTTAGCTGTATAATGACTGAGCCAGTCATATCTGCATTAAAGAACAAATAATATTATTTTTATACAAAAGATCAACTACAAAAAAGAGAATATGACCATTCATTTTGCAAAACCTGGAGTGATATTTTTCTTTCAATGTAGAGTGAGTTATGCTTGTGTTCATTGATTAATATGAATAAAGTTAAACCTAAGCAGTATGAACTAATTATCTGTTAACCAAACGGAAAGGTAAAATCATTAAATGAACAGATTTAAATCAAGTTTACTGCTCCACAGTTTTTTTTAATACTATAATAGTTAATAAGTTTCACTTGTATTGTGAGTCCCGTTTGTGTTACAGAAATAAATCATTGGTTAATATTAATAAAGTTAAACCTAAGCAGTATGAACTAACTATGTGTTAACCAAATGGCAAGGTAAAATCATTAAATGAACAGATTTAAATCAAGTTTACAGCTCTAGAGTTTTTTAATACCATAAGAGATAATAATTATTACTTGTATTGTGAGTCGCGCACGAAACTAGCATTAAGTACTGCAAAAGAATAGACAATACTATTTAGAGAATGTAGAAGAAAATGTAAAAAATCATAAATAAATAAAAAAACTTCGTAACGTTAAAACGATACATTGGCATTTAATTTGACATGAACAATACAGTAATAAAAATAAATAAATAAACTCTAAAACTACTGTACATATTGTTTTCTTGATTCTATAATTCAAATGAACTAAGATTTTAAAAAAGACAAAAGATTGTTCATACTTTCATCTTTACAAAGACATGACTATTGCTAAAAACACAATTTCATCCTATAAAGTACTAAAATAATACTTTTATTCATTAAAAACGAAATATATCAAGTAAATTGCTAGATGGTTAATGAAACTATGCTCACGAAATTGCATGCAATGAGTTTACTGCTGCATTTTATCCATTTTCCGAAATGAGTTTTCTTACATAAATAATAAACTGTCATCTAAAATACATTACGTCATCGATTCATATCTCATATATTCAGAACGTGAAAAGAAATAGAAAAAGATTGTCTTAGGTTTTCTACAAGAAAATTTATTTTAAGACTTGTTTTGACAATGACTGATATTTTGAATGCTTTGAAGAAGATTAATGCATCTTTGCATCCAAAATCCTTGCTGATCTTCTGTTTATAGAGCATTATTTCTTATATCCTGCATACTTGTATTTACACCAGCAAATTTGTTTAGTTAAAGCAATATTGGCTCACATATTTATCTGAGAAAAATAAAGAACCCGTAGTAAAATTCTTTTTAATTGTTGATTCTCATATTTTAATTGTCTGTCATTAAATGTCCTCTTAAATGTAGCAAACGCTTCTAGAACTTTTGTACATGGCACTGTTCCAGATTGTATGGTAGCTGAAGTGGAAAAGGTGGGTAAGAGTTTTATTATAAATAATTAACTAAAAAGTAATTTTTCATTGAATTTAACCATATTATTGCTGGGTTAAGTGATTTTAGTCACGGATTCTAAATAATGTGTCATTATTTTGTTCGCAGCTCATATATGTTAAGTTGATGTCATTATAAGCGTTGAATCTCAATTATTATGGGTTTAAAATTTTGCAATTTTGAAATGAAATGGGCTAATTCATATCTATATGAAAGCAGCAAAAAGAAAATCGGAAAAACTTATCTACTCTAAGAATAACTACAAAAAATCTAGGAGTGTTAAGGGCGTACGAAAAATTTAAAAAAATGTTAATATATATTAAAAACTGAACTCAACACTCGACTTTTTGAATTGAAAGTTGTTTTTTAGTAGTAGTAGTAGTAGTTCTGTTTTCGGTTTATAATAATGTAAGCTTATTTAAGGAATTAGTATGAAAGTATATATGTATATATAATCAACATGCCTTTCGTATACTTAGATTGTAGATACTTGGTTGGTAAATAATTCCGGAGGGCATAACACAGTTAATGATATTGAAAAAAAAAACAATTAATGGTATACATTGCAAGCAAAACTGAACTTCAACGAAGGATGAAATTTTCTCTTTCAAGTAAACCTCTCTGCAACTTAATTTTTAAAGTCGTATTTCAGTGGAATCAAAAATAGAGCTCACTAACTGTTCCCGCGAAAATGATTGAAAATTTTGACGTGTATGTGTGAGAGCTGACAGCCTGATGTGATCAATGTGCACTTTCAGAAATGCTTGCTCAAAGCTCACGAAACTCTCGTTGTATTTGACGAAGTGGCTTCGTGAAAAATGATCCGAGGAAACCTTTCGTCAAATTGGCAAAATTTGTGTAGTAACGATTTTATGTCACATGATCAAGCGAGAAAAGAATCGTTGTAAATGATGAAATTTTCTTGACGATTGAAGAGTCATCAAAAGTGAGAGTTCTATTTCTGAGTGTGTGGGCATATATTATGAAAGGCGCCCTTTCGGGAGCGGCATTTCTGGGAGGCAGAAGTCCCAAAGAAAATTAAATGGCGTTGAGGCGACGATGGATTAAACGCCGAAACATTATAGCGCTATACAATTGTTTTTTTTTTTTTAAGTGAGCGATCAAACGCTCACTTATGTACACACTTGTAGGCGCTGATTTCTGGGCACAGCATTAAAACGCAAATGCACAGAACGGTCCTTTCAAAGAATAAATAACATTTTTTTGTACTAAATTAATTTATAAATTATGTGTTAAAAAGGTTTAAATTTAGGTTTCATCATATAAAAATTTGAAATATGAAATACATTGTAATGAACTCTCATTCAAGAATACATTCTAGCTGCTAAAACACGTAAATCATTTTAATTCCGAAACAAAGAAAAAATACTTTCCAAAAAAAAATAGAATCAAGCTTTTTACATAAATAAATGATCCGATAGCATGAGAAATAATGAGCTGCTGAAGCATGCGAGGTAGTTATTTCCAAATTCTCTTAATGTTTTAAATATTTCCTACTGCTTCCCCACCCCGCTTTACTGAACACTAAAAATTCAATTTTATTGCTACAACTTATTCCATTGCTAATCTGAACAACTGAAAAAATGCAGACATTACATATTTACTTCACTATTCCTAGAACACCAAGGAAAACCAAAGTTTTAGAGGTTATAGATCAAATGTTATACAGTAGTTCCGCACTTATGCTTTATGCAACATCACCAAAGAGAGTCGGTTTTAAAAATCAGGAAGTGCTATTGAACGTGTAGGCTCGTCACTGACGTGATAAATATGTTTTGATTCAAGTAATAAAATTCTTTCAGTGACTCCTGGTTCAAACATTTGACCCAAAGTGTTCAAATTAAAAATTCTAAATGTTAAACTTTGAATGCTCAACTGAAGACTAAAATCTCAGAGCAAATTAGAAACTGAGTTAAATTATTTTTTTAGAATATAGAACATTGACGCAACAGTGTCAATGAAGTAAAGCGTAAAAACAACAAATGGAAAATAATACAGAAAACTTTTGGCTAAGACAGGAAAATGATGTTTGAAATCCTGTGATTTGCGTCAAATAAAATCGAATTCTTCCGTAAAGAGGAAGAAAGAGAAATTATCGGGTCGACGTTCTTTGTCACCGGATAATTGAAAAATTCAAACTTGCTTTGTTCTTTGAAGCTGTATTTTCAGTGTCTTAGACAAAATTGTTCACATTTTATAAAATAAAAATATATATGTTTCCCTTCTTTCCATTAAAGGTAAGAGTTCAATTAACTCTTGGAGATAAAGAGCTTTAAAATTTCGCGGAAAATTGTCCCAGGTATGTTTTCAGTAGCATAACATTTTACAAAAGAATAAAATGGACAGTTGAGTGTTATGTTTTATTATAATAGAATGTCAAAGTCAAATAATGAAGGGATTTCATGCCAAACTAACCTATTTTTTATAAAATATATGTTTTAAATTTTTTGTTGTATATTCTTTTTGAATACTACATTTTATTAAATATTTATTGCAATAGACAAGACCTTACGTTTTTTAAATGTTGCCATAACATGCAATATTGTTTTACAAAATAATAACAATAATAATGATAATAATAAGAACAATAATTACTTTTATTACAATAATATTTAATGTAACTTCCCAGTTTAATATAATTGCTGAAAATAATCAGTTTACTTTAGCTTAAATATTTCTATTAACGAATTACCATGTCAGAGAAAATTCATCATCCAAGGAATTCATTTATAAAAGCATATAATTATAGAAATTTTATTCTGAGCTAGAGATGAAGTTATATAAATTACTTTAATTGACTTCACTCAATTATTTAATTTATTTTAAAAGAAACAGTTCGCTTAACATATGAGAGCATATTATATACATGAATTCCTAAAAAAAATCATTTATTTAACTAAAAAGTAATCAACAGTACTTTTTTTAAATTTATTGAAGCAAAAAAAAAAAAAAAAACTGGTTTGTATATTTTGTCTAATAATTTATCTTTATAAACTGCACGTGTAATTTTAGTTCATTTAATGGACTGTAGAATAAATATTTATACTTTATGCATGCAAAGATATATTTTTTAGAACATTATTCTCCAGTGGATTTTCACTTTTTGTTCGAAATATGAGATATGAAGATGATGGAAATATTTCTGAAAACACTGTTGAAGATTGTGTGTTCAAAAATATTTATTCTGTGTGTCAGAGCAGAATAAACTATAAAAAATATTTTTTAAATATTAAGTGAGAAACAACTAAAGGATCTTTTCATAGATCCAAGTTAAATTTTATGAAGTGAAATCACCAATTAAATACTACAATTTGCGATACAGATTCATATTTACTAGCTATGCGATGGTGTTTTTGTTTACAGAAGAAGAAGAGAAAACATGTGAGACTGCGATCAGTCAAGTTTAGTTTAAAATATGTTTCTAAAACCACACATGCAACACGCAAGATTTGTGGACGCACTCGTAAGCTTTGAAATATCATTAAGGACGAAATTGCAATAAATATGATTTGCAAGTAGGAGTTTTGGTAAAACATTTTTGGTATTAACCCCTCAGAACTCGCATGAAACTAAGTGACCTAAGAACTCGTGGGTGAGAATTTTTCTCACAACACCTATATCGAGTGGGCCTTGATTTTGACAATAAAGCATTTAAAAACTAGTAAAAAAATATCATTAGAAACTGAAATGCAAACATAGAACAAAACTATCATTTATTTCTGCTAGTGTAATTATATTTGGTGTTTAATGACACTCCTCTAATATTTTCCTTGTAAAGTCTCTAATTAAGTCATCCTAATCAATTCGGACTCGAGTTGTTCAAAAAATTATGTACCCTTGCAACGCTATTAAACAGAAATATTTTTCTCCCTTGCGCTGTTTCAAACATGCAAATAAAAACGGAATAGCCATGTATTTTATTTTGCAGGGGAAGCAAGATCAGATACGGCAGAATGTTTTATACAAGCATTTTATAGACATGATGAATTAAAATATGTACCACCTCTGATCAACACACCATGCCACGGAATATATTCAGAATCATATTATCTTATCTGCGGATGAAAAAGTGCTAATTTAATTTCCGAATTTTCTTTGTCACTCACGAATAAAACAGAAGAAAGTGTTCGCCTCATTCCTGATGCTTCAAAATATGTTTGTGGTGATAAATTATGCTAAGATTTCATCTAGGAATAGGTATGACTAAATTCAAGACAAAACGTGAATATAAACTTTAATTTGTGTTGTTTTGATTGTGTGTCCACAATTTCCAGTTCATGACTTTATATATTGCATATTCAGGAGACTTTACATGTAATTCAAAATATTTTCAGATTATTTTAGTTTAAGGTAATTATTGCTACTTTGAAAGTTAAATAATCATAAGCAGTTTGTACTGTTTCCGTGTCATTAAATTTTATTTAGCATTGGAAAACATTAAAAATATAAAAAAAAATTTTCACGTTAACTGATACATCATATTGTCAATATTTAACTCAGAGAGTTGAATAATGAATATTTCAATTGCCTTGGGGCGTATCTTAATATTAATATAGTTAATTGAAATTTTAAATGTGTTTATTTGAGCTAGAAATGCAACTTTTTTGTTCCCTGCCGAATCAAATACCGGAACATTTTTTTTTCCCAATAGCTTTCACTCCACCCTACTGTACAGATGCCACGTAGATAAACAGTGATGGGTCCGTACAAAAGCGACATAAGAAATATAAGGTACATTTCTCACATATTTCCTACATGGTAAGGAACACTAGTTAGAATCCTTGAACTGTTGTTTACTGCAACCAGAGAAAGCAAAGTACCGATTCTTATGCCTAGTTATAACTACTCAAACCGCTGAGAATGAAATACAAAAAAGTATTTAAGTTGCATAATTGAGAGTGGGATACACACTGTAGACATTTGTAATTCTATCAGACATAATTGGATTAAAAGTTTTAAGATGTACAATTGCAGGTCTACGCTGAAAGTTGACTTACTTCTCCCCAAAATGAACCAAGTTAGGCCCGAAAATATTTTTTCTACTTCCAGGAACTAACTTATCATAACTTGTGAAAAGTGTGTATTTGATGCACATATCTTTAATTATGATGCCTAGTCATTATTATTAAAGCTGCTGGTACGGAGAAAGCTAATGTATTTACATTGCACACTTGAGAATGGAAAACAATGTTGACATATTATTCTGTAACACATACTTGGATTGAAATTTTCATTCTGTGAAAATGCAGGTCTAAGCTTGAAGTTGGCTTGCTTCTTCACAAAATGAAAGAAGTTAGCTTCAAAGCTTGTTTTTCATGCTAATGGAACTAATTTATCTCAAGTTGTGAAGAAGAGTAATTTGATGCCCATGTCTTTAAATTCAAAGGAGGAAATATTATACTCTAAACAAATGCCCCGTAGATAAAAAGTAATTGATCCATACAAAAGCACTATAAGAAAGATAAGGTACATTTATTAAATATTTCCGACATGATAAGCAAAAATAATTTAAATGTTTGAACTGTTGTTTACTGCAACCGGAGAAAGCAAGGTATCTATGCTCATGCCTATTCATTATTTTTCAAACTGCTGGGACTGACAAAACAGATGCATCTACATTGCACACGTGAGAGTGGGAAACACTGTAAACATATTATTATTCTGTAACACATACTTGGATTCAAATTTTTATGTTGTGAAAATACAGTCACCGCTTGAGGTTGGCTTGCCTCTTCACAATAAGAAGTATCTGCTAAATGTTTTTACTACTTTGGAAACTACCTTATCTCAACTTGTGAAGGAGAGAGTATTTTGATGCACATGTCTTTAAATTCATATTAGGAAAACATTCTACACTGTACAATTACCAGGTATATAAAAGGAGATTCATCCGTAAAAAAGTATAATAAGAAAGATAAGGTACATTTCTTACATATTAGATAAGGAAGACCAGTTTGAATTTTTCAACCGTTGTTTACTGCAAACAGAAAACCAAGGTAGCTATGAAAATAGTGAAGAAACAAGACCTTAAGATGAATCACAAAACAAAATATAGTAGCCACTCGTTATATCGCGCCTATTCCCCCATACCTAGTTATTATCAAATTTTCATCAGCTGGGCCTGATAAAAGTGAGACTATTTACGTTGCATACTTGAGAGTGGGATACACATTGTAGACTTAGTATTGTGTAACACATACTTGGATTGACATTTTTCGAATGTGAAAATTCAGTTCTACGCTCAAAGTTGACCTGCCCCTTCACAATATGAAATAAGTTAGCTGCGAAAATTTTTACCTCTTTTGAGAAAGTACCTTATCTTAACTTGTGACGAAGTGAGTATATTTGATGCACGTGTCTTTAAATTCATATATTCTTCAAATACGTAAGAATAAAAAATTCTACACTGTACACCTGAATCCCCATAAGTCACACTTCAGCAACTTTTGGAAAATTGAAAAAAAAAAACTGGATAAAAGTTGATAGTGACAGGTGATGGACATTTTTCTTCTCTTAATCGTTAGAACTAGGTCAAATACACTGTCCATGTTCTACAATAAACTGGCTCACATATACATGAATTTATATTGAATTTCAAATTTCGTTGACTTATGGGGTTTCACACATTAACATAAAAAGGGCGATAAAAACACTTGTTTTTTTTACAAAATATGGTATAATTGGATACTAAGTGCATGAGTTATCCTAAAATAAATGATGTAAAACTAATTGGGGCAAAAAGTAAAACATCTGTGACGTAATACAAAATTGGCTGTCTACGGAAATCTTAACTGCACACGCGGCAAGTTGAGTTCATTTGGAAAGTGAGTCTGTTGAAAAGAAGGATTAGCTTTTGAGATATCCCATAATGCATCGGTTGTGTTTGTTTACATAGTGATCCATGTACACTAGCGTTCCTAGCGAGCAAACAGTGTCACTCACTGACTTATAGGGTTTCTCAAATACATGTAATATTCTTTTTCCTCCAGACTGCTTTATACAGCCAGGATTGATAGGGTTTCTCTATCAAACTATGAGTCTTCATCATAGCAATCGCGTTTTTACAAAAACTCATTTTCGTCAAAATGTGACTTATGGGGCTTCGCAAATAACTGATTCAAATGCCATGTAGATAAAAACAGATTTAGCCGTACGAAAGCACAATATGAAATGAAAGGTACATTTCTTACATATTCTCTACATAACAAATAAGAAAAAATAATTTCAATCCTTGAGCTGTTATCCACTGCACTGTACAAAATACATAAATGAAACTGAATGTACCTGGAAATGTACGAAGAAGTTGTTGTAAATTAAACAATCAAGAATTTGTATAGCAGTTCCTTAATAAAATTTTTGTTTTCCCATGTTCTCTATAACAGCAGATAAAGATATGTTTTTTTTTTGCTTAAAACAGCACGCTTGAGATCTGTGACTACCAGTTTAAAAATTACAAACAAAAGCAATTATTGATTATTGGCGCACATTGCATTCATCTTCTAACGACGTACGCTCGCAAAGGAGATCTGGGTAAAAGGCCCTTCCCGGAGCCTAACGGCCCATCAACAAATATAAGTGATGATGATTGCATTCGTAGATTCAATAAGCATTCTAGAGCTCCTCAGCCAGTTCTTCTACTTCAAGAGGCTTTCAACTTTATATACCAGAAGTAGTAATTTGGCGTTCTAGTAGGTGGCATCACTACAGCAACGTAGTATCTGTTGTTATAAATTTACAAAAGTTTGTATGTTTTTCATTCTCTGTAATTTCCTTTTTTTAAAACTTTGTATTGTGTGTCACCTTTTTATTTCTCTGTAATTTTACGGATGAATGATTTCCATGTTATTCTTATGTATGTTCCGGCAAATAAAAATTTACAATGCATATATATCTGTTGCTATAAATTTACAAAAGTTTCCATGTTTTGCATTCTCTGTAATTTCCTTTTTAAAACTTTGTATTGTTTGTCACCTTTTTATTTCTCTGTAATTTTACGGAAGAATGATTTCCATGTTATTCTTATGTATGTTCCGGCAAATAAAAATTTACAATTCATATATATCTATCGTTAATTTTTTTAAAAAAGCCCATTTTGATAACTAAACTTTGTATCCATTTTTTCTACACTTATAACCTATATATAAAAAAAGCAGGTCCTTGGTGGGTATGACGACGATTATCTCGAAAACTACAATTTGGATTTCACTGGAAATTTCGCAGTTTGTCTCTATTAGCACGGATCAGATTTATAGCCCCGTTTGAAAGAATTACGACAGGTAGTTCTTGTTTTATTCCAATTTTACGAAAATTTTCTACATAAATTCCACAATATGGAGGTGAAAAACCCGTTGCACATATTACCATAACATATTGATCGAAAGCGGTGATTTTTCTGCACAAGATGGAATTTGTTTGAAGTTTTAATGCCAATTAGGACGCGAGTTATAAGCTTTTTAGTTCGATTTCTTAAGGCTTACCTTGACCCAAAAATATTAATTAGCAGTTTCCTCAATTATGTGTGAATGGTATTAGCTTCTTTTTATTATAGAACTTCTTTTTCAAAACAGCGAGACATTATTTCAATTTTCAGCGGATAAACAATAATAAAGTATACCATCGATTTAACGTTTTCCTTAAATTAGCAATAGGTTTGAAATTCGAGTTTGAACTGAGTAAAAGTTATGTCTTCCCGAATTAACAAGTTCCTTGATTTAACAATAGCGTTTCAAAGTCCTTAGGCAGTCATTATTGAGTGGTATTCTTTAATTGCAGTATTGCAATCAAACAAATTATTATCAAAAGGAAAATTAATATGTATGGTTTAATCTTGATTTAAGATATTGTGACGAATAACGATACTCGACTTGGCTTTTTAATTAGTCATTGGCGATAAATCAGAACTTACTAACGAAATTATATATACATTTCATAGATATGGTTCGCAGTTTTATTTAATTGTCTGCAGACGACGTTTTTTAATTCCTTAATACAGGTAATGCCGACGTTTTTGAAACTTTTCGCATAGTCAAAATCGCAGGCGACGTTTACTCTTCGCGCGGGTACCGCTTCATTTCATTATAAAACTTATTTTTCTGTTAGCGAGACAACAGTTCAACATGAGTGGAAACTAAAATTAATATGATATTTGCAATTATTGTTTTCTTGCATTCACTCCCAGATCATCGCCAAGACTCATTCCAGGTGTAAAATAACGCAACATATGACGCCGTGCTGCATCCTTGAAAAATGCAAGAAAACGCATATAGTTGATGCTTTTTAAAAATTATTTTTAAATAAATATATATTTTCAATAAAAACTTCCACATTAGATTTAAAAATCCTTATTTTTGCGTACTGTGCGGGATCCTTAAATATTGCATGAGAGCAACAACGTTTTTTTAACATTGATTCCCTAGTTCTTTATTTCAATTTTTCAACTTGAAATGTTTTTAAAAATTATATTTCATTTAAAATCTATTTTTAAAGAAGATCATTAATGTCAGGCCTTGTGCGGGAGACCTAATTATTTTTTAATCTAGTTATTATTATTTTCGTTTTCTGTGGAATATGTAATTCTGCAGGGGCAACTTTATATCAAATTGAAATTTGGAATTTCCAAAAAAAGTTTTTTTCGATACACACTAGTATTTTTATGAGATCAAAATTTAAGTCTTGTTTCAGAAAAAAAAACACTTCCAAACATGTTAGTTTCAGAGGAGTGGAATAACTTATTTTCGCTGCACGCAAGGAAATAACTTATAAAATTACTGTTATGAATAAACACGATTACTTATCCTGAAAGGAAAAAAGAAAATTTTACCACTAGAAAATCTAGCCTTTATATGTAAAATGGATTTTCAAAATTTGAGTGGCTGTGATTTACCACTTAATTACTATCAAAAATGAAACTTCAAGTGTAGTGAACTTACTGTGAAAAAGGAAAGATACATTTAAATTTACCTTATCATAACAGAAAATGTAAATAACTTAAAAATAAATTTAAAAATTTACAACTTTAAGTTTTATCAATATAGTTGAAAAGCTTTAATTTTTTTAAACATTTTTTTAATGAAATATACTTTAATCGAATGTAATTCAAAAAAGAAACGGTATTTATTCATTATATGAAACGCACCATCCATCAAGTCAACGCAAAAACTTCCTAACTCAAAATGAAACAAAAACAAGTTACAATTATTATGTCAAATTAACTAATATTGTCATTGCGTAACGTACTATTAGTTCATATTATATATTGGTACACATGAAACGAAAATTATTCGTAGTAAGTGCCAATACATTTAATGACATACTTAACAGTAATAATAATAATGATAGAACTTTTTAAATAAACTATCAATTACATAAAAGTTAGGTGCATAACCTTAGCCAACATCCTAAGTCATTCTAGCTGAAACTGAAAAAGTTAGGTCACGTATTTACGGGTACTGACTATGAAGCATTCTCCCTTTTTTTTCATATGAAATTTACTTATGATGGATTGAAAAAGAAGGAAAATTCTTCCATATGTCACTCTTGATTTACGATTCAACATAACTTGAATTGCTAACGACATCAATCGCGAAAGGGTATGAAAATCTGCAATGCAGTCTGAATATGAGTTGCACACGAAAACTTTTATAACCAAAGACTTTGATTTCAAGAAACGTATTAGTACAGTTACAAATGGTGTTGAACTCTTGTTACCAACTGAGCGGAAATATTGCTTTTCATTGTCTGAAGCTAAAGTCAGAAGGCGTATTCTTTAAACAAGTATCAAAAGTTAAAATGTTGAGATAAATATTTCGCATAAACTAGTGAATTATATCTAAAACTATATTTAAATACATTTTACAACTTACGTCATCATTTAAAATTAATACGAGTTAACCACTATCAGAAGGAAAAACATGGTTCTATTTTCGTTAATTCTCAAACTTTTTTTCTTCTGCTTACTACTTTAGTGGTAACTACTTTAAGTCATAAACTTGAATAATAAATTAGTTACAAGTTAAACGACATATTGTTGCCCTCTCAACAAGTGCTATTTCACCTCATTTTTTCATCCTGCTACTGAACTTTTTAAAAAAAGCAATCATGGATACCAATACACGAAAGATGATGCAATGACTTTCGCAGTATAGAAATTAATGTCATTACATTGGACGCAGAAAAACTCGGGCTCATATTGAAAGAGGTTTAAGTACATATTATTCACCATAATTTTATTGCTTTTTCAGGGTAAAAAAATTTCTTCGGAACAAATTAGTGCGGGAAAAGAAAAATGCATACCTAATTATACATATTTGCATAATGTAAAAATATATACAATATTTCTTAAAATACTTTAGTAGAACACCACAGAACACTGAAAAAACATGTATTAAAAATATTTTGAATTTAATTGTGTAAAACATTTTGGTTTTATAAATAAAAAACTGTCTGAGCCTAGGCAGGGCAGCATATTTTATGATATACCACTGTGCAAATGAATGTCAACAAAAAATATTACAAAATTCAATACGCAAATTAGTTTTAATAAATAGTATAACCTTCTTTGACTTTTATCAGCGACTCCAGTTTATTAGGCATTTAATCAAATGTTTTTAATACTATTAATGTGAAACCAAATGTGAATTATAGCTACTAATATAAGCTTTCCTTTGTTATGGATTTCTTAAGTTTATCCTTAAGCAGTTGATTAAAGAGTTTAGACAGTGTTCATGTCAGTTGAGTTACTTCGCTAGTCTAACTGAAATACCACGACCATTCATAAATGTCTTCACTTTTTTGGACACGTGACGGATGATAAAACCATGTTAAAGAAAGCTGTACCGTCTGAATGATTAAAAAAAAAAAAAAAAAGCTGCGGAAAAACGAGGTTACTTCAAACATTTATTTTTTATCACTGCTCATCATGCCATTAACAGGAACAATAATTTTTATCCCCATGTAAGAGAAACAACCCCAAAGAACAAGACCAAAAAAAATCAAAATTCCTCTTTTGTTTACATTAATTCGCGCAAGGGCGTAAGTTCTTAAATGTTGATTTTGAGCTTGTTATTCAAATCTTAAAATGGTTTTGTTAGGAAAAGCCGGTAGAGATGGCGCACAATTGGAAAAAAATGATAAAAAAGGATGAAAACGGTAATTTTTTGAAAAGCATTTAATGAATATTATTGTGTTATAGAGAAAATTAATTCTGTATGCATTTCCATCACTATTTCCTTGTTATGCTGTAATTTCAAACCACAGCAATAGTGAAGTCAAGACAGCTATTTTTCGCTTCTCTCCTTAATGGGGCGGATAAAATTGCGCACATGGAGGTTCACACAGATGGGAAATGACTTTCGATAATAAGTAGATTGTATTAACAATAACTGTAATTAACAAGTAACTGTCGAAATAGCTGCAAAAGCGTTTGATTAAAAAGTACCTTACCGTACTCTCATCACAAAGAGAATCAGAGGAAAAGTAATGAAAAATCAAACCCTTACCTTTGGAAAGCAAATAATAACAAGAAGTTCGTCAAGAACTATACGCGCCTATTTTCCCATATGCACCGAATTCAAATTTAAATTATAGTTATCGCTTTCTCGCTCTCTTTCTCATTTAGTTTTAGTTCTTAATTACTTCAAATATACCTTTTTCAACGGATAATACATATTAATTCACTCACTCTTCCATTCTATTATTTATTCAATCCTTTATTACTTCATTCATTCATTTACTCCTTCATGTATTTATTCAGTGCCCAGAGTTTACTTGTGCCCAGAGTTTACATAATTTGCTTCGTTTTTGCCCATAGGCGCTAATGTTAAAATTTTTGAACTGTTCAAAATTAAACGAAAATTTGTTCAAATCAAAAGATAAAATATGGAAATGAGATGTCCTCGCCGAGATGTTTCGAATGAAAAGAAAAAAAATTATTGGGGGGGGGGGGGGGGGAGACAGACAGACCGACAGACCGACCGACACACATTTTCAACCATCTCAAAACTCTACTTATTTTTTTATTTTTCAATCTTTATTTAATTACAATTTTGACTTCCCATTTTGTTTGGCTTTTCTTTATTTTTAACAGTATTTACGGTATTTTTACATCACTACTTTTCAGCCTTCTTTCATGCTTTATTGTTTGTTTTTTTTTAACTTTTACGGGAAAGTAGACTAAAACTACGTGGTATCAATCACTTTCAGAGAGTGCAGTTGCGCTGCACAACAACCTAGAAGCGTGACTCACTCACACCACTCCTTCCCTCCAAAAAGTCAAGTGCGTCATCTCACCAGGCTTTACCTTACATTCTTTGAAAAACTCAGATCATGCATTCAAAAGCTGCCCGTTGTAAGTAAACGCATTGGATGATTTATGCATCTACAAAAAAGTTGAGAAAAGACGGGACATTTCATATCGAAAATGAATCTGATAGACTTCGCTGTCGCTTAGTATGACTTAGTTGTCGTCATAAGTATTCTCGGTAATTCATTACTCACGGTTCCCTTGATCAACACGCGAGTATCATATCAATCATTGAAGTCCCTGAAATGATGCTTTTACCTTACATTGCTCTGAAGAAAATCGTGTCTTGAACTAAATAGAGAGTGATCATATTAGCATAGTTGAAAAAATATAGAAGGGTAGTTTGAACAGACTCAATGAACGCTTATGAACAATAACATTTTTAAATAGCATGCTTTATTAATGTGTAGCATTTGTTACCTGACAGGAAAAGCCTAAAAAGTTACGAAAATAATTTTTAGAGACCGTATTCTTCCGTACGAAGCAAGCTTCTGGAATTAAAATGCATACAAACGTTTTACAGTAAAATCCATTTTTCATTAAATTCATTTACTATTACATTCCGAGAGATGATTTACGTATACTCTGAATACATTATTTTATGTAATTTTTTTCCGAAATTGAAAGAGTTTCTTCATTTTTCCCCCAATGAAAAAGAATTCATTTGTTATTAATTAGGAAATTCTTCTCATAATGAAATATTACCGAAGGACGCCTTCTTCCCCCATTTGTTCTATCTAAGAATTATTTTACTTTATTTTGATGCTGAATTTCTTGAGTTAAATCATTCAAATATGAGTTTAGTAGTGAAGTAACATAATTTAATTTTATGTATTAATGGCAGACAAACAAAGAGTAAGATAGTACTTAATTTGCTATATGAAATGTATTTTTTGGTGAATTAAAAATAATTTCGAAAAACTAAAGTTTATTAACAGCAACCGAAATCGCCTTGATTTTTTTATGGCTGGAGAAAGAAATCAGAATCAATTCTGTAAGTTTCTTAATGTCAAAAGCGAGCTTTTAATGTTGTAAAACTTTGTATTTACTTAAAACACATAAAACATGTATGATATTGACACGGACTTTTCAAGAGGGACAAAACTTCTTTAGACCAAAAAGTCTACCACATAAAACAATTCAACATGAAAAGGTATTCAAGATACCATTTCAGTTAGGATGTAGGAAATAAACAGTAACATTTCCAATTTTCATTACGTTAAAGTTTTAAAGATTCCTAAAACTAATGATAAATTTATTCCTTCTTTTATTTTTTAATTTAAAACTAATTGTCAAACCGTTAAAAGGTATTTATTTGTTAGAGTAATTACAAACGCATCACTTGCTAAAAATATTGATCAGCAAATTGAAGTGGCAGATGAGATCCAAACTAGCAGACCTCCTTAAAACAAGTTTTTCTTTTTTTTCAGGTCAGCTTTTTTTGAGGTGATGAACATAGATTTAGTTTACTGAAAGGAGATTAAAAGTTTTGTTAGGGAAAAATTAGCTGAGATAGCAGAAATATTTTAAATGATCTGAATGAGGTTACGTAATTTGTGCCGGTAAAGCTTTTGCATTTATGAAATTCCGCAAAGAAAACGCCTTCGTTCAAACAAGTTGAAAAATATGATCAATGTGTCAAACATTGTATGTAAAAACTTTTTTTTTTCATCCAGAAATGCTATCCCTCAAGCCAGTTTTTTTAAATGGCGATTAATTCTTTTAAACGCAATTGTCATTAATCTTAAGAGATATTGACTAGTAATAGTTTTGTAGTCTTTTTTAATTCTTTAGAATATGCTTTAAAATATCATTTAAGAAAAAATATTTTAAGGACTTTAGAAAGCTCTACATTTATAAAAACATTCATTTTACGCGCTAAATATTATTTCACCCAGTAGACTCAAAGTGTTATGGTACTCGAATTGTTGCAATAATAAAAAAACATTCCACTTTCCTTAGAAATAATTTACAGCACCTATAATGCCCATACCTTTCAACATAGATTTTCCAAATCACGCAAGCTTTAGGGTTTACGAGGGTGTACCTAATGAGCTTCAGTCTTAAGCTCTACCTTTCCGAGATTACTTTACAGAATCTGACATCTAGCGGCTAGCTAGATGTTAGATCCTGTACATCTGGGCGACAGATTCTGTAATGTTTTGTCTGCTAGATAAAGCATTAACTATACCTTATTTACATGCGCCGCCCACTACGGCGACTCATATCTGCTCTTCTAAAAGAAAAACTATCAGCCTGAAAAATTCGTTCTCAAGCAACGAACAAATTTTTTTGAAGGTTGCATAACTGTTTGGTAACGACTTATTTGGAACGTCATTTAGTGTGAGTTGATACCAAAATTAGAATCAAAAGAAAACCCTTAAAGTACAGCACTACCATGAATGACCACAGTGTTCCTAAAAGTGTATGGGCTCGACTAGAAAACCACACTTACAGTGGGTTCAAGCAGCTAAGTGACTAATCAGAAATATATTTTTTATGCAGTAAATAGAAAAAATAAATTATTTACTTTTCCGCAAACATTTCTTTATATTTTGATGGAAACTTTTAAACCTCAAAAAAAAAATGTTGTCAGTAAATATTACCTTCCTAATTTTCACTATCAAGTGTTACGTGTGTATAACTATTAATTTCTATTTGAGCAACAGGAGTCGGATTTTGTAAGAAATTGGATTCGGCCTAGCTCTGCGCTCAGGGCCGGCAGACGGTTTCAGGTTTTGCTTTTGTTTTGTAGTTTCCCCAAAACGTGAGAAATAATAAGCTGCTGAAGCATCTGAGGCAATTATTTCCAAATATTCTTAATGTTTTAAATGTTTCTGCTGCTTTCCCTCATCTTTTTTTTAAACACTAAAAATCAAGTTTTATTGCTACAACTTATTCCATTGCAAATTTAAACAACTGAAAAATTGCAGACATTAAGTGTTTACTTCATTATTCCTAGTGCACCAAGGACAGGAAGAGTTTTACAGGTTATAGATCAAGTGTTGCACAAAATAGTTCCGCACTTAAGCTTTATGCAACATTACAGAGAGAGTCGGTTTCTAAATATCAGTAACTGCTATTGAACGTGTGGGCTAATGACTGACGTGATGAAAATGTTTGACTGTAGCGGCTAGCTGACAAAGCTTAAGTAATAAAATTCTTTCAGTGAGTCCGAGTTCAAACATTTGACCCAAATTTTTTAAAACAAAAATTCAAAATATAAAACTTTGAATAAGCGCAACTGAAGACTAAAATCTCAGAGCAAATTAGAAAGTGAAATGACGTATTCTTTTTAATATAGAAAACTGACGCAACTGTGTCATAGAAGTAAAGCGTAAATACAACAAATGGAAAATAATACAGAAAACTTTTGGCTAAGACAGGAAAGTGATGTTTGAAATCCCGCGATTTGAGTCAAGGAAATGCGAATTCTTCCGTCAAGAAGAAGGAAGAGAAATTATCGGGTAAACGTTCTTAGTCACCGTTTATTTGGAAAATTCTAACTCGCTTCGTTCTTTGAAGCTGTATTTTCAGTGTCTAACTATAGACAAAGTTGTTCACAGTTCATAAAAATAAATAAATATATATATATATATATATATATATATATGGCTTCTTTCCATTAAATGGAAGTGTTCAATAAACTGTTGGAAACAAATAGATTTGAAAATTTTGCAGGAAACTGTCTCAGGTATAATTTTAGTAGCATAACATCTTACTAACAAATGAAATGGACAATTGACTGTTATGTTTTATTACATTAGAACATCAAAATCAAATATTGATGGCAATTAACACCAAACTAATCTATTTTTTTATAAAATATATGTTTAAAAGTTTTTTGTTGTACCTGATGTTCTTTAAATGCTGCCAAAATATGCAATATTGTTGTACAAAATAATAATGATAATAACAATAACAACATTTACTTTTATTTGTAATAACATTTAATTAAACTGTCCATATTAATAAAATTGCTGAAAGCATATCAGTTTACTCTAGCAAAAATATTTTTATTAATGAATTACCATGTCAGACAAAATTCATCATCCAAGGAATCCATATATAAATGCATATAATTATAAAAACGTTTTTAGTGATATGCTAATTTAGATCTGCACAACACTAATTCTTTTACTAGACGTTCCCGACCTAACTTTTATTTGGTCTTTATTCATATTGCGATTGTTTTTATTCACATTTATCGCTGGTGCGCTGAAGACAATCTTGAAACGTTTCACCTTTTACTAATGCATAGTAAGTCAACTATGTAGAGATTTAAAAATGTCTACGTAAATGCAAGGCATAAATTCATTACTCAAAATTTAACTTGAGGATATGGTAAAATTAAGCGTTAACTGCTGAGGTACTTAAGCTGATAAAAGACATTACGCAATTTAAAACTCAACAAATTTAATAAACAACAAAGACATAATTAAACAAAGTAAATCAAAACAAACTTTTAAACATGCGCCGCGGGCAACAACCCATGCGGGCACACGACTGCTGCACAGCAAAAAGAAAGAGAGAGAGCCAGTGAAAAAACATTTCACTTGGCATTTATACTGTTCTTCTCGCCACAAGCACTGATGCCACAAAACTTTAAGAAGTTCGCTAACGTTGCATAATAATGAGCAGGTTGAGCATTTTTCATAATAACGATGCATAACACCAGGTTGCCACACGTTATTCTGAGCTAGAGATGAAGTTATGAAAACTACTTAAATTGACTTCACTCAATTCTATAATTTATTTTAAAAGAAACAGTTCGCTTAATATATAAGAGCATATTATATACATGAATTCTTAAACGAATTACTATCTTTAACTAAAAAGTAATCAGCAGTAATTTTCTTAAATTTATTGAAGCAATTAAACAGGTTTGTTTATTTTGTCTAATAAATTATCTTTATAAACTTCGCGTGTAATTTTAGTTCATTTAATGGGCTGTAGAATAAATATTTATGCTTTATGCATGCAAAGATATATTATTTAGAAAATTATTCTCCAGTGAATTTGTTCCTTTGTTCGAAATGAGATATGAAAGTGATGGAAATATTTCTGTTGCTGAAGATAGTGCGTCCAAATTATTTATTTTGAGTGGCTGAGCAGATTAAACTATAAGAGACATTTTTAAATATTCAGTAAAAAATAATTAAGGGCTGTTATTCATAAAAGAAAGGTAAATTTTACGACATTTTTGGTATTAACCCTTCAGAACTCGTAAAAAAATTATAAACGTAAGATCTCTTGCGTTTGAAATTGTCTCACAACAACTATTTTAATTTAAAAATATGATAGATAATAAAATATTTTCAAATAAAAAACATTTTCATTTAGACTAAACAACAAATGTTACTCAAAATAATTATATAATTCATAATATATCGTATAGGAGTACTGTTTCATAAAATATTATTCCTTTTTCTTGTGGTATGGTAGCTTTTATTTGAGAGGTACAAAATGTTTCTTATGAAAACTGAGAAAAAATATTTTTGCAAACTATATATGTATGTTTTATAAATTTTATAAGAAGCATTTATAGCCAGAGACAGTAAAACCAACAAACTTCCTCGTGAAGTCATCCTGGAAAAAGAAAACTTCTTCGGTTCAAATAAATGTAAATAATTCAAAAACTATACTCTGTAATTAATTTATTTATTCATTTAAATCTGTTTAGGTACATAAACTCGACGGCGTGACAGCCTATTGGGGGTCATGTCTTACTGTGCCCATCCCAGTTATCAAGACCGAGAGCCCTGGGATGCAGAAGCAAATGTTCCTGTCAAGTTGTCGGCCTGACGCGGAACTCCCAGAGTTTAGTTCCCAAGAATGTACGATACGAATTTTATCGACCTCACAGAAGGTGCGAAAAGCTGAGTAAATAGGCTTTTTTTATGAACTTCAACTGGAAGACTCAAGCTGTTCTTATTAACAATACTCAACAATAAAAGCACGGAAGCATGTTACAAATAAAATGTGTTCTAAGAAATAAAATTTTTAGGAAAAGAAGATAATTTCATGCTGCTAGGAAGGGACTAGAGATACAGGACGGAATTTAGATTAATTATTTAAAGAAAAGGGAAGTCTGTTACTCTTTAAGTATCATTTTCATCTAAAGGTAAAATGATTGCATAAAATATGTTGACTTCTTATACATGGCTTTCAAATAACGTCCACATCAGATGCCGTTCTACTTGGAAGGATTTTCGAAATGCAGTTGTTTATGGTAAAACAAAAGTTATCTGAGTCGTCCTGTAATACTACATAATTTTTCTAAACTTTAGCTGAAACTCATGGAGTTCTTTTTTACTGAAACTCAGCAATAAATATATGAAAGGCTGGTCAAAATGAAATGTGTTCTACAAAATAAAATGATTAGGTAAAGAAGATAATTTCATGAAAATAAAGAGGGACTCCAGAGATGCATGACGGAAAAAAAAGTAATTGCTTAAAGTAAAAGGGAGAAAAATTACGTTTTAAAAATGTGTATCGTGCAGAAGAAAAATTGATTGCATAAGAACTGATATTTTGTTTCGCATTATATTTTTATTGATTTCTACATTGCATATATTTCCCATTTCAATGATTTTCCGAATACAGTTGTTCATGGTAAAACAAAAATTACCTGACTCCTATAGCACAGTATTTTTCTATAAACTGTAGCTGAAAGAGTCAAGCAGTTCTTATTTACCAATACTCAACAATAAAAGTACGAAATACTGTTACAAATAAAATGTGTACTACAAAATAATATGATTAGGAAAATAAAATAATTTCATGCTACTAAGAAGGGACTAGAGATGTATGACGGAAGTTAGACGAATTGTTGAAAGAAAAAAAAAGGAAGAAAAATTACACTTAAAAACTTTTTATCCTGTAGAAGAAAAATTGAATGGATAAAAACTGCTATTCTAATTCGCAAGGATTTTTATTGATTTATACATTGGATATCTTTCCCATTTGAATGATTTTCGAAACACAGTCGTTCATGGTAAAACAAAAGTCATCTGAGACGGCAAGAAATACTTCGTACTTTTTTCCAAAATTTAGCTGAGACTCAGGTAGTTCTTATTCACTAAAACTCAACAACAAATGTATAGAAGGCTGGTCAAAATTAAATGTGTTATACAAAATAAAATGATGAGGAAAAAAAGATTATTTCATGAAAATAAAAAGGGACTCTTGAGATGCGTGACGAAAAATAGAGGAATTGCTTAAAGAAAAAGGGAGGAAAATTACATTTTTAAAATGTGTATCATGCAGAAGAAAAATTTATTGAAAAAAACTGCTATTTTCTTTCTCGTGGTTTTTCATTGATATGTATATTGTATATATGTCCACAGGGTGGCGTAGTGGTAAGGCACAGGCCTCGTACGCCCAAGATTGCAGGCTCAAACCTTGCCCAAGTCGGTGGATTTTCAAGAAGCAAAAAATCTTCTGCGCCATGTCGTATGATTATTTGGCATGTTAAAGATCCCTTGAGTATCCTTTTGGCATGGATACTCTCGGCTAAATTAAATTTCTGGTGCCGTTGCCGTCAACGAGAGCTCAGTTGAGGGGGTATATATTCAATATCAAATATTCAATATCAAGCTACGCACAAGTTTGAGTGTTGCATAACTATTTGGCAACTATAAGGAAACTTGTTTAGGGTCAGTTCATACTAAGATTAGGACCAAAAGATATTCCCTAAAGTACAACACCGCCATGAATGACCAAAGTATTCTTATAAGTGCACAGGCTCGACTAGAAAATAACACATATAGTACGTTCAAACAGCTAAGTGACTAATCAGGAATATATTTTTTATACAGTAATGGAAAAAAAAAATAATTTAATTTTCCGCACACAATTCTCTTCTCTATATTTTCATGGAAACTTCTTAAAGTACAAGAAAAAAAAATCTTTTCATTCAAATTTAACTTCCTAATTCTCTCACTCAAATGTTAAGTGTGCATATTTATTAACTTCTCTTTGAGCATCTAGAGTCGAATTTTGTAAGAAAGCGGATTCGGCCTAGCTCGGCACTCAGAGCCAGCAGATGGTTTTAGGTTTTCTTTTGTATTTGTAGTTTCCCCGAACCATGACAAATAATAAGTTGATAAAGCATCTGAGGCAATTATTTCCAAATACTCTTTATACTTTAAATGTTTCTGCTGCTTCCCATCTCTTTTTTAAACACTAAAAATCAAGTTTTATTTCTACAACTTCTTCCATTGCAAATTTGAACAACTGAAAAAATGCAGACATTAAATATTTACTTCATTATTCCTAGTGCACCAAGGACAGGAAGAGTTTTACATGTTATACATCAAGTGTTACATACAATAGTTCGTACTTATGCTTTATGCAACATTACAAGAGACAGTCGGTTTCTAAAAATCAGTAACTGCTATTGAACATTTGGGCTGATCACTGACTTGATGAAAATGTTTTGATTGTAGCGGCTAGCTGAAAAACTTAAGTAATAAAATTCTTTCTCGGACTACAGGTTCAAACATTTGGCAAAATTTTTTTAAATAAAAATTCAAAATATTAAACTTTGAATAAGCGCAACTGAAGACTTAAATTAGAGCAAATTAGAAAGTGAGTTAAAGTATTTTTTAGAATATAGAACATTGACGCAACAGTGTCAATGAAGTAAAGCGTAAAAACAACAAATGGAAAATAATACACAAAACTTTTGGCTGAGACGAGAAAGGCATTTTTGAAATCCCGTGATCAATTGCGTCAAAGAAAATCGAATTCTTCCGTACAGAGGAAGAAAGAAATTATCGTGTCGACGTTCTTTGTCACCGGATATTTGGAAAATTCAAACTCGCTTTGTTCCTTGAAGCTTTATTTTCAGTGTCAAACTATTGACAAAGTTGTTCACAGTTTAGAAAAAAATGAATATGTATATTTCGCTTCTTTCCATTAAATGGAAGAGTTCAATTAACTCTTGGAAATAAAGAGCTTTGAAAATTATGCAGAAAATTGTCTCAGGTATAATTTCAGTAGCATAATATCTTACTAACGAATAAAATGGACAGCTGGCTGTTATAAATACAAATACAAATACAAAAGTGACGACCAGCAACAGGCTCAGGGCCCAGCTAGGCTGGTCCTAGTCAATTTAGCAGTCCCCAATGAACATCAAGAGATGTCTTAAACGTTTTTACCCCGCTGCAATTAACAGTCGCTTCTGGTAAACTATTCCAATTGCCTATAACCCTATTGAAGTAGTAACTTTTCCTAATTTCAAGATTAGCCTGAGATTTGAAAGGCTTAAAACAATGACCTCTGGTTCTACTTTCAGCACATAGCTGCAGTCCATCAACATTTCCTATTTTAACGAATTTAAACAACTGAATCATGTTCCCTCTAACTCTCATTTGCTCAAGACTATACATAACTTCATAATCTAAGTCTGAAAGACCACTTACCAATCTAGTAGCCCTCCTTTGAACCCTTTCGAATAAGGTAATATCCTTTTTTAGGTACGGAGACCAAAACTGAACAGCATATTCCAAATGAGGTCTTACCAAACTTCTGTATAGAGGCAATACAACTTCCTTAGACCTGTTCGAAATAGCCTTATTGATAAACCCAAGCATCCTGTTAGCTTTGTTACTTACTATTATACACTGCTGACTGGACTTGAAGTCGAGACTAATCAATACTCCTAGATCAACAACTGCTTCTGCTTCCCTAATGACGGAACCTTGTAAATAATAGGTTGCATGTTTATTCCCATGACCAAAATGAAGCACTTGACATTTCCCAATATTAAAAGACATGCTCCACTTAATTGCCCACCTAGAAATTTGATTTAAATCCTCTTGAAACTGATTGACTTATTCCTCCGTGTCCACAATACCCATGATTTTGACATCATCAGCAAAAATATTGATGTTCCCAGAAATACTCTGAGTAAAATCATTAATAAAAATAATAAATAATATTGGCCCTAATAGTGAACCTTGTGGAACCCACTCAAAACATCAATCCACTGAGAATAATTGCCCTTCACTACTACTCTCTGTTTCCTTCCAGTCAGCCAATTTTTAACCCAAATTAAAGAGTTTCCACCAATACCAATATAAGCAAGTTTGCTAAGAAGAGCTTCATACGGTACTTTATCAAACGCTTTCTGAAAGTTAATGTAAACAACATCTACGCACTTTTTATTATCTTATGTTTTATTATTAGAGAATATCAATTGTTGTATATTATTTTCAATTACTATATTTTACCAAATATTATCGTAATACACAAAACTTAAAGTTCTTTAACTGTTGCCATAATATGCAATATTGTTGCACAAAATAATAATAATAATAATAATAATAATAATAATAATATAATAATAGCAATAATTACTTTTAACTATAATAACATTTAAATTAATCTTCCCATTTTCATATAATTGAGGAAAGTAGAAAGTTTATTCTAGCTTAACTATTTTTATTAACGAATTACCCCTGTCAGAAAAAATTCATCATCCAAGGAGTTCATATATAAAAGCATATAATTATAAAAACTTTACTCTGAGCTAGAGATAAAATTATATAAGCCACTTTAAATGACTTAACTCAATTCTTTAATTTATTTTAAAGGAAATGGTTCGCTTAATATATCAGAGCCTATTATATACATGAATTCTTAAATTAATTACTATCTTTAACTAAAAATTAATCAACAGTAATTTTCTTAAATTCATTGAAAAAATTAAACTCGTTTGTTTATTTTATCCAAAAATTATAAACTGCGCGTGTAATTTTAGTTCATTTAATGGACTGTAGAATAAATATTTATACTTTATGCATGCAAAGATATATTCTTTAGAACATTATTCTCCAGTGCATTTGCTCTTTTGTTCGAAATATGAGATATGAAGGTGATGGAAATATTTCTGAAAACACTGTTGAAGATAGTGTGTCCAAAAATAATTTTTCTGTGTGGCTAAGAAGATCATACTATTTTTTTTTTTTAAATATTTAGTAAAAAATTATAAGGGCTGTTATTCATAAAACAAAGGTAAATTTTATGAAATGAAATCACCAATTGAATACTACAATGTGCAATACAGATTCCTATTTAATAGTTATGCTATAGTGCTTTTGTTTACAGAAGAAGAAGAGAAAACATGTGAGACTGCGATCATTCAAGTTTAGTTTAAAATGTTTCTAAAACAACACATGCAACACGCAAGATTTGTGGACGCACACGTAAGCTTTGAAATACCATTAAACACGAAAGTGCAATAAATATGATTTGCAAGTAAAACTTTTGTTAAGAGATTTTTTGTATTAACCCCTCAGAACTCGCATCAAAATGAGTAACCTCGCGCGTGAGAATTTTTTTCACAACACCTATTTTGATTTTAAAAAATGATATAAAATAAAATATTTTCAAATAAAAAACATTTTCATTTATTCTAAACACCAAATGTTACTAAAAATAATAATATAATACAAACATATCGTATAGTTGTACTGTTTTCATGAAATATTATGTCAAGCAGCTTGGGTACCTTTTGTTTGCGAGGCACAAAATGTTCCTTTAAAATTATTTTTGCAAACTATGTATGTATGTTTTATAAATTTTATAAGAGGCGCTTTTATCCAGAGCAATTTTAACCAACAACCTTGAAGTCATCCTCGAAAATAAAAACTTTTTCAGTACAAATAAGCGTAAATTATTCAGTAACCATACTCTGTAATTGATTTATTTATTCATGTAAGTCAGTTTAGGTACATAAACTCACCGGCCCGACAGCCTATTGGTGACGATGGCTTAATGTGCCCATCCCAGTTTTCAATACCGAGGGTGCAGAAGCAGATGTTCTGGTCAAATGGTCGGTCTGACGAGGAACCCCACAATGTTTAGTTACCAAGCATGCTCCGTCTTCAGCTTATCGACTGCACTGAAGGGGGGAAAGCCTGAGTCCTCTGCCCAGTTTGGGAATCAAACTTCGGACTTGTGGCATGGTAGCACGGAAGGCTACCACTCAGCCACTGTGCCTCGCATTTAGGCATTTAGGTACATACCTGGGTTAATATTTGATGAAAAAAAAATATTTTTCTGGAAATCACATGGGCACTCGATTGCCGGAAAAAATACTCACATTCAAAATAAAAAAGTTTCTCCAAAACTCGCGCGATGAGAAAAACATTCGCACGTAGCTACTCCGACTAGAAAACGCCCCCATGGACAGTCAAACAAGGACTTAACGAGTGCAAAAACATCGAGACAGCAAGAGATCGTTACAAGGAGAAGCTAGATAGAGCAGCATCTTCGCCTATGGAGTAGAATACCAGATATACTTTTTTTTTCTTCTTGGTGGGAGTAGTTTGCTACCTGCGCAAGTTCTGAAGGGTGGGGATATCTATATGTAATTATGACTAAACACCAAAAATTATTTTGATTTGTTCAAAGTTAATAGAAAATACAAGGATATATTCGCGTCTTATGAACTGGTACATTATGTCTCAAATACCGTGAAATGCCACTAAATCAAAACTGTTTTACAAAGTTTTAAAGTTATAGAAGATATACATTTTACAATAAGATATACATTTTATCATTTTTAAACCCAGTGTGTTTATACAAAATCACAATCAATGCAGTTGACTCTGTTACGTATTAATCATTCGAAATAATGTGCAAGAATATAATGGGAATAATATAACCTATCTTATTATTAGCTTTTATTTAATTAATAATAATTTAATAATTGAAATAACTTTGTGAAGGAAACATTCATTTTATGGTTCCATATCAGTCTAACTGAAATCCTTTTATAACTTTCCGATTGTTTCCACATTAAGCTTACAAACAGTCATTGCTCCCGTGGCTATCAAATGCGGAAGGATTATTAATTATGTAACATGAATTACCCAATTAAATTGGTTAAATCGAGGGTGGGATTAATAGTGTCATAACACATGGATACAAATGTCTCAGAAATCATTTTCATTACTAACGTTCTATTGTAAGGGGATGCTCACAGATATATTTTTTTAACTTAAAAATATATTTCTTAAAGTTTTCATATTGTTTGTTTTAATATTGTTTAATATTGCTAGTTAATATCCTAGAGCAAATAAATATGATGAGGCAACAAATATATACATCATTAACCTTGAAAAGCTATTTTTTTCTTTTAAAAACCATGCTGATTTTTATTATTTATAAATGGTTTTTTAGTTTTTTATTCGTACTTAAGTTGATGATTTCTTTCTTTTTTTAATACTTGTTCATCAGTGCAATTTTGGCTTTTATTTCTTGTTCGAAACACGTGAAAAATGCTTTAAAGCTATTGAAATATTCTAAAACGTTCATAAATATTGTCAAAATATTTTACAAGTAATATTTTTTTTTATTCTTCTCTGAAGAACGTGAAATACAACAGTCTCAATAGTACAAAAACTAATCAAAACGTACATGCAGCAAATGGTGGAAATGAAAATCAAATTTTATTTTCCATCAATGCTAGTGCTACAGTCTGCAAGTAAAAATTGATTTCAATGTATCCTCAGTGTGTAGTTTATTGATAACACCAGTTATAAAAGCTTCAATTGTACTCTCATAATATTTTAAGAGACTAAATTGGGTAGGCTGCCATAGGGTAATTGCGACATTTGGGAGTTAAGATAACTTATCGCTTTCTCTATTTCAGTCACTTTTGATTTGATAGTGACACTTGAAAGTAGAAGACATAAACCACGATGCACCGATAACAGCCCTTTTAATTACGAATGTGTTGTATGCATAAATGGCATTTCTGTTTCAAAATGTGTATTTCAGCTAAGCATTCAATTAAACTTTGATATTTTAAAACTGGTTCGTCAGTGAGTTAGTGCATGTTTATTTTTTGAAATTACGACCAAATTCTTGGTAAAATTGTAGGAATTTGTAAAAAAAGTACACTAAAAAATATGTAAAAACTAAGGAAACTGAGTGTTTCTTTAAATTTAAGAAGAACTTGTTTTAAATCAAACAATCAAGTTTCTTAAGAACAGTGTCTCAATAAAACTCTTGTCTTTCCGCACTTTGTAAAACTACAGATAAAGCTCTGTTATGTTACGTGTAACTAAACACTTGATATCTATGACTACCAGTTTGATCATCTGAACAAATGAATACTTGAGATCAGTGAAATGAAAGACTTGAGATGAGTGACAAGCAGTTAAAAATTGTCCAGAAATTGCATTATGTAGTGTTGGCGTACGGTTTATTTCCAACTCTGATAAGCAATTTAGCCCTCTGTGGCGCACGTCCTGCCAACTTTGGAGGCGTCTCTGGCAGAGCGACATAAGGCACAGAAATCGCATTCGACTTTGTGTACTAGAAAAAGTAGTTTAATGTACTCATGTAATGAGCTTACTACTGCTGCACTTTATCTGCGGATATTAATTTACAAAATGTTATCTATCTTTTGTTCTCTGTAATTTCCTTTTTTAAAGACTTTGTAGTTTCCTGTTTTTAAGTCTGTAATTTTACCTCGGACTCCAGGCAAATGATTTCCAGTAGATTCGTATGTATTTTCGGACAAACATTTTTTACTGTGTATTGGTTTTCTTCTCAGCACTTTTAAAGCGCTTAATAAAAGCAGTATTAATGCACTGATGAACAAGTACTAAAAAAAGTAAGAAATCATCAACGTAAGTACGAATACAAAACTAAAAAGCAATTTACAAAGTATAAAAATCAATACCTTTTAAGAATTTATTATATTTATAGCATTTTAGGAAAACTCACCAGGTTCTTACGGGCTTGTAGAGCTAAGTTGTTATGCATAAATTTAGCAGAAGCATTAATGGTGACTTGAAAAAATAACAAATATTTTTTTAGATTCCTGCAATAAATCATCATACTAGCAAATTATCTCATATATTTTGATTGTTTTAATGGCAACGTTGTTAAACCTTCAAAACTTGCGTCGTGAAAAAAATATTCACACTAAGAGTAAAAGAGTATATCTTGTAAATTCTACTTCATAGTCGAAGGTGCTACTCTGTCTAGCTGACTTTTGTAACTCTTGCTGTCCCGATGTGTTTCACAATCATTATAAGTCTGTCTGACCGTCCGCGGGGGTATTTCGCTGATCAGAGTAGTCAAGTGTAAGGGTTTTTTTTTATCATCGTGCGAGTTCTGGAGATTTTTTAAAAATTTTCTTTTCTTTTTTTTTTTTTTTTTTTTTTTTAATGTGAGTTTTTTTTCCTCATGAAGCGACTGCTCGTGTGATTTACCGAAAATTGCTTTGTTCATTTTGTTTAATCAAATATCAAACAAGCTGTATGTACCTAAATGGACTCAAAGAAATGAATAAATCAATAAAAATAGTATAGTTATTCAATTATTTAAATTTCTTTGTACTGAAAAGTTGTTTTTACTTTCAAGGATGGTTTCACTAAGAAATATTTTGATTAAAATGACTGAGGCTAAAAATGCTTCTTGTGAAACTTATAAAATAGACATACATTGTTTGCAAAAACAATTTTTTCTCAGTTTTCATAAGGAACATTTTGCACCCCACAAATAAAAAGTACCTAAGTTGCTTAAAATAATATAATATGAAAACATTACACCTGTACGACATATTTTGAATAATAGTATTATTTTCGGTAACATTTGATGTTTACAGTAAATAAAAATTATTTTTCTCTGAAAATATTTTATTTACAATAATTTTTTGATGAAAATAAGTATTGTGAGAAAAATTTTCATGCCACCCATTTTGACACGAGCTCTGAAGGGTTAAATACATCCCCTGGCACTATACGAAAATAAAACCCTTAATGTGACAAAATGCAGGTTCTGTCATCTGCATTTCTGATTCTAATAGCTAGTAAAATAAAATGAGAATCTTACTTAATTTGAAAAAAAAATTAGCTTTTGAAAACGCCTCTTAGATAATGATTAATATCTTGCAAATGTAGTGCTACGAATCAAAGTATATACATTTTCTCATAGAAAAGGACTGCAGAAGTCTGCGCGAGATCGAAAACAACACCACGTCGTCCATTTCTCTTATAATATAACTTCAAATGATTATGGGTTTGATTTTTTTCTTTCTTGTGCATGAAAAACTTTTTAAGAATTCACCTTTTCATTAATCAATTAAAGTACGTTTAAATACCGTTATTTACAGTTTTTAGGAATTTCCATTTAAAGTTTTAAAAGTTCCACTTATTACAGCCAGTTTAACAACTTCTTTCTTTGCATCTCTGGTATCTATATTGCAACTTGAACTGTACAGTTTATCCGCAAAAAAAAAAAAAAAAAAAAAGCAGTTATACAGCGGATTAGGCACTTTTGGACATTATGGATAAGAAATTAGGAATTTCCATTTAAAGTTTCAAAACTTATTACAGCCATATCTCTTTGCATCTCTGGTATCTATATTGCAACTTGAACTATACAGTTCTTCCGCAAAATAAAACCGTTATACAGCATTACAAATATAAGTATTTCATTGGGCGTAGGACAACACCAGTAGGACATTGGGCTGGGACAGGGTGGCGTAGTGGTAAGGCGCAGGTCTCGTACGCCCAAGATCGCAGGTTCGAACCTGGCCGAAGTCTGTGGATTTTCAAGATGCAGAAAACCGTCTGCGCCCATGTTGCATGATTGTGCGGCATGTTAAAGATCCCTTGAGTATCCGTTTGGCTTGGATATTCTTGGATAAATTAGATACCTAGTGCAATTCGCTCAAATGAGAGCTCAGGTGCCGCCATCTAGGGGAAACTGAGCGTCCAAATTCTCAGTGTCAATGGCATCCACCGACAGTGGTACTAATTGAAAAAAATGGCTGCCGATTACTGGGGTACGCACTCGGTCTGACAAAGGTTAATGACCATACGCAGCCACATTGGAAAAAAAAGCATTTACCTATCGCCCATTCACATTGAGATCCGAAGCTTTACTAAGTGCAACGCTATAAATCAACCTTTGATTTCTGCTGGTTTTAAATATTTGCTTTTAAAACTTAAATCATTTTTTCGAGTTTTACAGAAATAAATTTTTATAGAAATATGAATTACAAAAGTGCATTACGCCGTTTAGGAGACAATTTTGGAATCAACGAAAAATTATAAGCTATCATAAACATAAGTAACGGTTTTTGCACTCCCTTTCGAATGACAGAGATGAGTAATAACGTTTGCAGTAATATGCATCCTGTAGAAGAAATATGATTTAGAAAAACTGCTATTTTGCTTCGCATGGATATTTATTGATTTCTACACTGAATATTTTACCCATTTAAATGATTTTTGAAATACAGTTGTTCATGGTAAAACAAAAATTACCTGAGTGTTTTGCTCAAAATTTTTTTATGAACTTTAGCAGAAAGACTCAAGTAGTTCTTATTTACCGAAACTCAGCAATAAAAGTATAGAAGACTGTTACAAATAAAATGTTTTCAACAAAATAAAATAACTAGGAAAAGAAGACAATTTAATTCTACTAAGAAGGGACTAGAGATGCATGACGGAAATTAGAGGAATTGTTTAAAGAAAAAGGAACTAAAACACACTTTAAAAATATATATCCTGTAGACGAAAGACTGATTGTATAAAAATTGCTCTTAGTTTCGCATGGATTTTATTGATATCTACACTGGATATCTTTCCCATTTGAATGATTTTCGAAAGACCGTTGTTCATGGTAAAACAAAAATTTACTAAGTCGATCAGAATAATAAGTATTTTTTTATAAACTTCTACTGAAAGACTAAAGCAGTTCTTATTTGCCGATACTGAACAGTAAAAGTACGGAAGGCTGTTACAAATAAAATGTGTTCAACAAAATTAAACGATGGTACTGCCGCTGCAAGAGTCAATCTCTGGAGGCACACTAGGTCTGCAATAGTTAAGGACCAATACTGCAGCCCCATCACAAAGGGAAAAAAACATTGGATATATTTCCACTTTAAATGATTTTCGAAATGCAGTTGTTCATGGTTAAACAAAAATGAGCTGACTCCATTACATAAAGTATTTCTTATAAACTTTAGCTAAAAGTCTCAAGCAGTTCTTATTTACCAATACTCAACAATAAAAGTACGAAATATTGTTACATATATAATGTGTTTTACAAAATAGTATGAATAGGAAAAGAAAATAATTTCATGCTACTAAGAAGGAACTAGAGATGCATGACAGACGTTAGAAAAATTATTGAAAGAAAAAGGAAGTAAAAACACAATATAAAAATCTGTATCCAGTAGAAGAAAAATTAATTGCATATAAACTGCTATTTTATTTCGCATGGATTTTTATTGATTTCTACATTGGATATATTTCCCCTTTATATGATTTTCGAAATACAGTTGCTCATGGTTAAACAAAAATTACCTGTTTCTACCGGATTAGTAAGTTTTTTTAATATAAAATTTTCCTGAAGGACTAAAGCAGTTCTTATTTACCAACAATACTCAACAATAAAAGTATATTAGGAAAAGAAGATAATTTCATGCTGCTAAGAAGGGACTAGAGATACACGACGGAATTTAGAATAATTACTTAGAGAAAGAGAAAATCAAAACACTCTTTAAGTATCATTAAAAGTAAATTAAGTAAATTAAGTATCATTAAAAGTTAAGTAAAATGATTGCATAAAATATGCTTAATTGTTACACATGGCTTTCAATTGACAACTACATCCATTACCGCTCTACTTGGCATGATTTTCAAAATACATTTGTTTATTGTAAAACAAAAGTAAATTAAGTCGTCCTGTAATACTGCGTACTTTTTTATAACTTTAGCTGAGACTCAGGGAGTTCTTATTTGCTGAAACTCAGCAATAAAGGTATGGAAGGCTGGTCAAAATGAAATATGTTCTACATAATTAAATGATTATAAAAAGAAGATAATTTCATGAAAATAAAAAGGGACTCTTGAGATGCCTGACAGAAAATGAAGGAATTGTTTAACAAAAAAGGGAGAAAAAAACTTTAAAAATATGTATGAGGCAGAAGAAAAATTGATTGCATAAAAACTGATGTTTTCTTTTCCCATAGATTTTTATTAATTTCTACATTGGATATATTTTCCATCTCAATTGTTTTCGAAATACAGTTGTTTATGGTAATATAAAAATTTTCTTACTCCTTTCATAAAGTATATTTTTATAAACTTCAGCTGAAAGACTCAAGCAGTTCTTATTTACCAATATTCATCAATAAAAGTACGAAAGACTGTTACAAATAAAATGTGTTCTGCAAAATATTATGATTAGGAAAAGAAAATAACTTATTTCCCCTAATAAGGGAGTAGCGATTTATGACGGAAGTTAGTGAAGTTGTTGTAAGAAAAAGAAAGTAAAAGCACAATTTAAAAATGCATCATGCATAAGAAAAATTAATTGCGTAAAAATTGCTATTTTGTGTTGCATGGATTTTCATTGATTTCTACACTACATACATTTCCACTTTGAATAATTTACGAGATACAGTTGCTCATGGTTAAACAAAAATTACACGAGTGTCGTGCTTAAGTTATTTATATGAACTTTAGCAGAAACACTCATGTAGTTCTTATTTACCGAAACTCACCAATAAATGTTTGTAAGACTGTTACAAATAAAATGTATTCTACAAAATAAATTATTAGGAAAAGAAAATAGTTTAATTCTACTAAGAAGGAATTACGGATGCATGACGGAAAAGAGAAATTGTTTAAAGAAAAGGAATTAAAAACACTTTAAAAATATGTATCCTGTATAAGAAAAATTGATTGCATAAAAACTGCCCTTTTGTTTCGCGTCGATTTTTATTAATTTCTACATTGGATGGCTTTCCCATTCGAATGATTTTCGAGACACAGTTGTTCATGGTAAAATAAAAACTACCTGAGTGTTTTGCTCAAACTTTTTTTATGAACTTTAGCAGAACGACTCAAGTAGTTCTTATTTTCCGAAACTCAGCAATAAAATTATGGAATAATCTTATAAATAAAACATTTTCTAAAAAATAAAATGATTAGGAAAAGAAGTTAATTTAATTCTTCTAAGAAGGGACTAGAGATGCATGACGGAAGTTAGATTAATTGTTTAAAGAGAAAGGACGTAAAAACACAACTTAAAAATATGCATCCTGTAGAAGAAATACGATTGAAAAAACTGCTATTTTGATTCGCATGGATTTTTATTGATTTCTACACTATATATCTTTCGCATTTGAATGATTTTCGAAATACAGTTGTTCACGGTAAAACAAAAATTACCTGAGTGTCTTGCTCTAGTATTATTTTATGAACTTTAGCAGAAAGACTCAAGTAGTTCTTATTTACCGAAACAGCAATAAAAGTATTGTAGACTGTTACAAATAAAAGTTGTCCTACAAAATAAAATGATTAGGAAAAGAAGATAATTTAATTCTAATAATAAGGGACTAGAGATTCATGACTTAAAAGAGAAATTGTTTGAAGATAAAGGAAGCAAAAACACACTTTAAAAATATGTATCGTTTTTTTGTTTCACATACATTTTTATTGATTTCTACATTGGATATCTCTTTCGGTTGAATGATTTTTGAAATTCAGTTCTTAATATTAAAACAAAAACTACCCGAGGCTATCAGAATAATATTTTTTTTTACGAACTTTAGCTGAAAGACTCAAGCAGTTCTTATTTACCCATACTCAACAATAAATGTATGGAAGGCTGATACAAATAAAACCGTGCTCTGCAAAATAAAGTGATTAGGAAAAGAAAATTATTTCATGCTACTAAAGAGGGACTAGAGCTACACGACGTAATTTTTGAGTAATTGTTTAAAGAGAAATTAAGTAAAAACATGCTTTGAGTATCATTATCATATAAAGGTAAAATGATTGCATAAAATTTGCTAACTTGTTACACATCGCTTTCAAATGGGTTCTACATCGGATACCTTTCTACCTGGAATGATTTTTGAAATACAGTCGTTCATGGTGAAACAAAAATTACCTGAATCATCCTGCAATACTACGTAGGATTTTTTCCTAAACTTTAGTTGAGACTCAAGTTATTATTTACTGAAACTCAGCAATAAAAGTACGGAAGGCAAATAAAATGTGTTCTACAAAATAGAATGATTAGGAAAAGAAGATACTTTCATGACAAACGAAAGGGACTCCAGATGCATGACGGAAAATAGAGGAATAGTTTAAAGAATTCTATGACTAGAAAAAGAAGATACTTTCATGACAATAAAAAGGGACTCCAGATGCATGACGGAAAATAGAGGAATAGTTTAAAGAAAAAAGGGAGAAAATTGCACTTTAAAAATGTGTTCATGCAGAAGAGAATTTATTGCATAAAAACTGCTATGTTGTTTCGCAGGGTTTGTTTTATTAAATTCTACATTGGATATTTTCCCACTTTGAAAGATTTACGAAATACAGTTGTTCATGGTAAAACAAAAATTACCTGATTATGTTTCCCAAGTGAGGATTTTTTATAAACTTTAGCTGAAAGTCTGAAGCAGTTCTTATTTACCAATACTAAACAATAAAAGTGCGGAAGTCTGTAACAAATGAAATGTGTTCTACAAAATAAAATTATTAGGAAAAGAAAATAATTTCATGCTACTAAGAAGGGACTAGAGATACACGACAGAATTTAGAGTAATTTTTTGAAGAAAAAGGAAGAAAAACAATTTAATTATCATTATCATGTAAGGGCTAAATGATTGCATAAAATATGCTTCATTGTTACGCATGGCTTTCAAATGACGTCTACATCGGATACTGTTCTACTTGGAATGATTTTCGTAGGATTCGTTCATGGTAAAACAAAGACTATCTCAATCTTCCTGCAATACTACGTATTTTTTTCTAAACTTTATCAGAGACTCGAGTTCTTCGTTACTGAAACTTTGCAATAAAAGTATGGAAGGCTTTTACAAATAAAATGTGTTTTACAAAATGAAGTGATTTGGACAAGAAGATACACTGTGCAACAAATTAAACTTTTTTTTGTCCTTTAGATGAAACTATGTAATTCCATATAAACAAAAATGCTTGATTCAAATATTCAAACTAAAATGGTCCATCACATACTGTTTCTGCTGGAGACCCACTTCTCATATTTATACAATTTGGTTATAGAAGAATGTAACTGAGGCTTACGTATTGAAAACGCAAACACTAAAATGATCTTTTTGGCCGTTTTCTCATGTATGCATCTGTTGGTGGGCCCTGATAACCGATTAGCAGTATTCAATACGTATACTTCCATTCCATCGTTCGCTGAAACGCTTTTCAAACACAGAGATGTCCTGATGAAACCTTTACCCATGCTCATCATTAATTGCGCCGTTTTGAGGTAAGAAGTATCGATGGGAGTTCAAAAAGGGTAGTTTTAATGACAGTTGGCAACCTGTAATATAAAAGTATTTTATCATGTCACCAACAAGATCTTCGTAGTTTTCAGTTTTCTCTTTTCCAAGGAAACCTGAGCACTCTGATTTAAAGGCCAGACAGGCTGCTTTTTCGGCCTCTGACTTTTTGTTTGCATACTCTCCATCATGATAGGACTTCCTTAAGTTGTGGGCCAATAAAAATCATTTTTTTTACTTTTGTATCACTTAAATTTTTGAATTTGTTCCTGAGATGCAAGAAAGCCGCTCCTTCTCTGTCTGGAGCTTTTACAAATATCTCAGTAAACTAAGTTTAATGTGCAATTATGGAAAAAGGCACGTTGTAGATTTGCAAAAGGCTCATTTGATATGTTTTTGCCACTCATAATTTTGAAATTTCCTTTGTGTTTGCAAAATGCTACAGGAATAAATAGGATACAAATACTTACATGAATGAGCACTAATAAACAAGAGCCACTCTGCTGAATTGTGCTCATGTCCTAATACTTTAAATAGTACATTCACATCACATCAGCACACTATTTCTTTTTTCTCTGCAAAATAGTTTATGAAATGCCTTTGTCGTCTTGTAAATGACTCGAAACTTCAAGAAAGTATATAAAGCTTCTGTTGCCAAAAATGTCGTTAAAGTAACCCAAGTTCATTAAAAATGTCTCTAGAATGGCAAGGATCGCACTATCAATAATAAAGATATAATTTATAATAAATTGAGTCGATAAATTACGAAAATATATACATTTGTAAAGAAAATACGTAAGAAGCTAAAATAGGGAATTTTGGGAAAATGGTACGTGGTGGGCAAAAAAGAATATCAGATTCGTAATTTTCAGCCAAAAAAACATAAGAAAAAGACATTTTCATTAGAAGGACATTTATCGTGTTGCTTAGTGTAATTTCATGACAATAAAAAGGGACTCAAAATTCGTGACGAAAAATAGAGCAATAGTTTAAAGAGAAAGGGAGAAAAATTACACGTTAAAAATTGTAACATGCAGAAGAGAATTGATTGTATAAAAACAGCTATTTTGTTGCGAACGGATTTTCATTGATTTCTACATTGGATACTTTCACACTTTGAATGATTAACGAAATACAGTTGTTCATGGTAAAACAAAAATTACCTGAGTCTGCCACCGAAGTAAGTATCTTTTATAAACTTAAGCTGAAAGACTCAAGCAGTTCTTATTTACCGATACTCAACAATAAAAGTATGGAAGGCTGTAACAAATAAATGTGTTCTGCAGAATAAACTTAGTAAGAAAAGAAAATAATTTCATGCGACTAAGGCAAGAGATACACGACGGAATTTACAGTAAATGTTTGAAGAAAAGGGATTAAAAAACATACTTTAAAAATATGTACCCTGTAGAAAAAATTGATTGCATAAAAACTGCTATTTTGTTTCGCATGGATTTTTATTGATTTCTACATTGGATATATTTCCCTTTTGAATGATTTTCGAAATGCAGTTGCTCATGGTAAAACAAACTACCTGAGTGTTTTGCCCAAAATATTTTTTATGAACTTTAGCAGAAAAACTCAAGTAGTTCTTATTTACCGACACTCAGCAATAAAAGTATGTTAGACTGTTAAAAATAAAATGTGTTCTACAAAATAAAATGATTATGGAAAGGAGATAGGTTCTATAAAAAAGTACTAGAGAAAAACGACGGAATTTAGAGGAATTTTTTAAAGAAACATTAAGTTAAAACATTTTACGTATGATAAATACTTTATCATGTAAAAGTAACATGATTGCATAAAATTGCTAAGTTGCTTCGCATATATTTTTATTGATTTCAACAAAGGATATCTTTCCACTAAGGAATGATCTTCAAAATAAAGTTGTCCATTTTAAAACATAAATTTTGAGAGACCCTCAGTAAAGTACTTTTTATAAACATTAGCTGAAAGACTCAAGTATTTAAATTTTACCGATACTAAGCAAGAAACATAGGGAAAGATGTTGCAAATGAAATGTGTTCAGCAAAATTAAATGACTGGGAAACGAAGATAATCTCTAAAATATTATTAAGTGACTATAGTTACATGATGGAAATTTAGAGGTCAATAATTCAAAGAAAAAAGGTGTAGAAACGCATTTTAAGTGTCGTTAATAGATGTTGTAAAGATAAAATGATTACATAAAAATTGCTAGATTGTTACGCATGGATTTCAAATGACGTCTACCTTTCTACTTGGAAAGAAAGTTGTTCACGGTGAAATAAAAATTGGTTGCGACTGTCGTCAATTATTATTTAAAACTTTAGCTGAAAGACTCAAACAGTTCTATTCTGCCGATACTCGTCAAAATACGTTTGGTAGGTTAATGCAAATAAAATGCATACAACAAATTTAAATTATTGGGAAAGGAAGATAACCTGTATCGCATTCGGAAGCAACTAGAGATGCTTGACATAAATTTAAAGGAATTATTAAACATAAAAAGCAAGAAAAAACATTCTAAATACTATTATCATGTAAAGATAAATGATAGCAGAAAAGTTGCTAACTTGTTTCGCATGGATTTTTCATTGTTTTGTACATTGGATATCTTTCTAAGTGGAATGATTTTCGAAATAAAGTTGTTTATGTTAAAACATGGTTGCTGTCTGTGCTTATCAGAGAAGTTCTTGTTTTATAATTTTTATCTGAAAGACCCCAGCAGTTCTTATTTACCGATACTCAACAATAAACGTTTGGAGGGCTGTTGCCAAATGAAAAAAAATCAACAAAATCAAATGATGAGGAAGGAACATAATCTCAATGCTATTAACCCTTCAGACGTCGCACCGTGAGCAACCTAGCTAAAAAACGACTTTAAAGCAACTGCAGAAAAAAGAAAATAATGCAGGCTTTTTAATAATTATGCAGTTTTCTTGAATATTTCAAATTTCCTGTAGTTTAAAAAATAAACAAAAATTGGAGTGGTTTTAAAATGTTTGTAGCTTTATTAAATGTTGCAAAATATCTGTACTCTGAAAGAAAAAGAATTACAGACTCTTAAAGTTTCTACCGTTTTTGAATTTTACCAATTAATTATATTTTTAACTGACTTCACAAAGGAGGAAGTTATACACTATTACTGTATGTGAGTCGTTTTTTTTTATTTTGTTTATTAGTCTACCTATACCTCCTCACCGGATGAACCGATTTTCATGATTTTTTTTAACAATCGAGTGCGGTTTTCCATAGCCCCCGTACCTTCGTTTGACCTTATTTGATAATTAGATGGGCAGAAATGTAGTCTTTTTTTTTCTTTCATCCAGAACTTTGGACTAAATAAGCCAATACGGCTCATCAATTTGACTACATTTGTTTCTTAGTAAAAATGTTATGGGTGAAAAATGAGTATTTTTTATTTTAATTGGAAAGGGCTTGGCTTGATTTTCTTTGTTTGGTAAAATAGTATTAAATATAGAACTCATTGTTAAAAAAGAGTTTGTTGCCATTAAGCTGTAATAAAAGCAATCCTTACAAGTGTTTGACTGAAGGCTTCTCTGAAACAAGAATTAAATCCAATCAGCTTTTGCTCGAGTGACCTTTTAAAATCGACTTCAAAATGGAATTTATCATACAAATGACTAGTTTTTAGTGCCATTCACTCAAAGAAGGTTTGCTCTTTTGATATGATTTTTTTTTTAAATGGAGTATTTTTATCAAAAATGTATTTACACTAGGAAGAATAAAATAAAATAATTTTTGCAAAAAAAAAAAAAAAAAAAAAAAATAGAACTGACTTCAAATTATAAATTGCGCTAAAATGGGGAAAATATTCTTTAAACAATATCAATACGACTTTTATACTTAGTATTTGAAGTCGGTGCAAAATAATGATAGGTTTTGATTGATGATGACTTTGTGAGGTTCTGTGTCTAAAGAACAACACGTATTTTACTAAAAACACATTTTATTCACATGAAACAATCGACGGGCAGAAACCTGGCTGACCTCTTCACGCACACAACACACACTTATATATACAATGGCTATTGCCAGATCTACTCATTTGCATATCCCTCACAACTTTTGTAATCATGAATCAATTACAAATAGACATGGTCCAAAATTTTAAACAATTTCAATGTAAAGTAACACATAGCGCAATGATAATTAGATAATTTTGTGCCGATTTCAAAAGTTATGTATAAAAGTCGTATCGATGTTGTTTACAGAATTAATTTATTTTTCACTTTTTAGCTTATTTATAATTTGAGGTTGGTTATATTTCTTTCCAAAAATTATTTTTTCTCTCTTTTTTTTTATTAAGCAGTGATTTTTCCTATTTTTATTACTTCATCAAAGATAACCAGCAACTATCAACTTTTTGAAAGCTTCAAGTGCAACTTCAACAAAAGTGCAATTTTTTAAAGGAAGTAAAATAGCTGATTTAGTGCTCACATGTTTCAAGCTGGAAGTATAACAACACCTAATTCGTACATGTTGTATCTTTTTTTAACCTCTTCATTCTAAGTGTACCCAAGTGGGTACATTTTAAAGTACTGTTTATTAACTACTGTTTGTGCAATTTGAAAGCTAAAACACCCAATTGTTTTTGAAATTAATCAACAGATAGTTTACTTCGTTTTAAACATGGAAATTGGGCATTAATTATTATTTAAACTAATTATTAATTAAAATTTAAAAAAAAAATTGGTTATTTCGTTTTGTAATCATTTTTTAAATTAGAGAACCACAAAATTGCGTCAAAATTGTTTGTGCTTAGTTCCGGGGTCTGCAGAGGTTAAAACACCTGATTTAAACGTCAAAAGGAAGTAAAAAGAACAATGTTTGTGTATGGTGTAATTATCCGATCATCGTACACTGTTAAAAATTTCCGTAAAAGAATAGTAATATAACAATTTATTTGATTGTTATTTTACCATATTTAACTGCAACAGTCGAATAACCATTAAAAAGATGGATCTCAAACCGCTGATAGTGAAAAAAATCGTTTCTCGTAAAGAAGGTTCAACTAACCGTAATTTACGAGCGCCATCTAGGTCTCGTAGTCAATAAGAATCGTGCGTCCATCTTGGTTGTGGAACGAAGAAGTATGAAGATTAAAATTCCATCGCATAATATTGTATAGCTCCTTTTTTATCTGAACGGGGAATGAAGAGAAGATGAAGTCAGGTAATAGTCATAAAAACTGGTTGTTTAAACGTAACCCATTTAATTATTTTTTTTTTGATATTGTATTTTTCTTTCTCAGAATAAAATAAATTTCTCAAAATCTTGGGCATCAACTATAACCCTGGTTCGATGTTTCAATCTTATAAACTCAAAAGTAATTTTTTTACATATTGTGGCGGTACGATTCGACGCCTGCATAAGCCGAATTCTGTTCTGGCCATTAGGTACCTCTTGACAAAGCATAGAAGTACTGGCTTTCCACCGTGGAGGTTCGGGGTTATATTCCCGTCTCCGGCAGACCTCCTGCTCCACCGGCACCACCGCATCCTCACACCTCGTCGTCCGCCACAATATAACAACTATGAATGGTTTCTACGCCTCGAAGATTCTACGCATATGATTAATTACCATAGTAGTTGGTATGTTATCATACGTAGTATGTTATCATAAGCGCTAGTAATCGACTATGCTACTTATAAATGGTTTCAGATCGTTATGTTTAAAATAAGCAACATAATAATTGTAAAGTGTTCGAAAACTGTAAAGTTTTTTGTTTACAGTTTTTAAACTTATTATATTTTTAAGTGGTTCAAAAACCATGAAAAGTTACATTTACAGTTTTGAAATCATACTAGTTATAAATGGTTATGAAACCGTAAACTTTTGTATTTACGACATTTTAACCAAGCTGATTGAAATGGTTTAGAACCCGTAAAGATACAAAAATGTTCCAAACCGTAAATTGAACGGTTCATTAGATGGACAGACTGCTGCCGGCTATTTAACCGTAATTTCATGATGAAATTTATAACAGTGTATCACAAAATGGTAATGTGCGTTGCAATATTGCAATACTAATTTAATTTTAAATATTGTTTATTGAAACTAACGTCTGCGAAGAGTTATTATTTTATATCTAGTATATATGCTGTATGCATTCATTAAATACATGCAGCGTCATTACGGCGCGGAGGCAGTCCTCCCCAGATGGCACTCTTTTGGAAATGACACCGAAAACGAATTTAAGATTTTATGAAAAATACATGTTCTTCAATTATGCACTTTTTCTTATTACATTTAAAATACATTCAGATTATTAATACATGCATCGTACTTGTGCAAAAAAAATCACTTTTTCTGCGCTTTTTTTTTTTTTTTTTTTGAATGTTTGTATTTATGATCTGTTCAGTATAAATTTCTTTTCGATGGAGTCAAAATGTCTAAGTGAGTGTTTCATAACTTGGGTCATTCCACGGAGACTGACGTTACAATTTGACTAAGTTTTTTAACTTTTAAAATCGACACTGACTTAAAATTTAATTTTTTTTCTGAATTTGATATAAAATACCATGATAGAGTACAATAATGCTACCCATAATTGTTTTTTGACATAAAAAGTTTTTTTGTGTGGAATTAAGGTAAATCAAAAATTGTGACTGATGTTACACAAAAGAGACATTAGGAAAAACAATTTTTATATTAATTGAAATTCTCCTCAAACTAAGAACATGAAGATTAAAATTATTTTTTTCCAGTCAAGTAGAGATTTCAAATTTTATGAATACACTTTGTTTCATTTAAAAAACTTTAAAATTTACAGTGGAGGAAATTTTTAATTACCGTGACTGATGTTACAAACATTTTGTGACTGATGTTACACCAACATTAATTGGTTCAAATTCTAATTTATTTCCCCTTAAAAGTCAAATTAGCAATTCTTTTTTACAAAATTACACAAATCTACTTAAATGATTAAAAAAAAATAGTAAATGAATATAATTATGCAAGTGATGTTTTTAGTGCAATTCAGGAAATGAAAAGTGTTCTCTTGCATTTACTACATCCGGTGTACTAAGTTTTATTATTATGTTTTCTTGTGAGTAATAAATTTCATCCACATTGTCAGACCATTTTCAATGCTTCCCTGTTGGAATCGTAACACTGACCAAGTATTCATACTTTTCAATGGCTCTAACTTCACATGGATAGAGCAAAATAATTTGATGGTAATTCTTCGCATGTGAAGTAGCAAAATAACTCGATGTAATTATCAGTTTATATTCTTTCTGTAACATGGGTATTGTGGTTGCAATGAACTTGTTTTTGAATTGGGCCATCTGACCAAATATGTTAGACTTCAATTTCTTGAGGAATCTTTTCCAGCATTCTTGTTATGAGAGGAATCACAATCTCTTTAGAATGAGACAGTTCATCTGAGACTATCGCATGCGGATGAATTCTACCTGAATGGTACAGTGCTGCTGTAAAAATGCTTACTTGGGCTTAATAGGAGCACCTGTTTCACCAATTTCATTGTCAACCCATTTTTTTATGACAGCCTTCTTCTTTCGTGGAGATGTAGGCAGGGCGCGCTTTGCACGAGTTACAGCTTTCCCTAAAGTTTTAATATTTTGGAAAAGGGGTTATGTCACTGCTACTGAAAATGTTGCACTTTAATGATCTACATTTTTCTACTATTTTTCTAATCTTTTCTTTGATTTCTCTTTTAACTCTATTTTGAACTGACTTAATAACTTGGCTAGGTGATTTCTTTTTTTATCTCTACTCCTTTTAGCTTCTGCATTGCTTTTCTTTTTGTAATCTTCATAATTTCCTTCCTTCCTTAATTTATCTTGCCTCCTTTTTTGCCTTTCTGCAGCAGTCAATGCCATTTGTGCAGTGTTTAAGTATCTAACTGGAAAAGAGAAAAGTGATGGATGTTACAATGTGTTTGATGTTACATATTTTAAAGAAGTTTTTAACTCATAAATTTAACTGTTATTAACTATTTTAGTAATTGATATTTAAGATATTATCATGAATGAGGAGAATATGGATTTCTATATACTTAACACTAATTTTCTTTAAGTAATAAAAACTTTTATAAATTTTTGTCACTGATGTTACATTACTATGAGGCTAATTTATAAAAATTAACTTTCATTACAAAAATCACAGTTTAAAGATTTTTTACTGGCCTAACCTCACATACACACTAAATTTCAATAAAAAAAAGGATTGTATACATACCTGTTAATTTCTTTACGAAAACAAAATGAACTTTCCGAACCTCTCTAAAGACAACAACACTTGTGACAAAAGTAACATTGCCAAACATTGCCTATAAAACTTACAAAAAGGTACTGCTAACTTTTTAAACATAATTTTATAAAAATTCATACATTTTTACCTTAGAGGGAAGAAAACTGTATACGGGCAAGAAATTATTTTTTTTATGTTAGTGTCCCTGTTTTCATGGAATTGCCCAACTGCTTGACTTCCCCCTTCCCCGGATTTTTTTTTTTGGGGGGAAGAGGAGGGTGGTGAGTGACACCACATAATTATCGCACCAGACGGCACCCGTGCTAGAAACGTCACTGATATATATATATATATATATATATATATATATGTATGTATATATATATATTAGTGTTCGGCAGTAGATAACTAGAAGTAGTTAACTACTAGTGTCAACTACTAGTTAACAAGTAGTTAAACTACTTTTTTAAATAACTATTTTTTAAACATCAAATTATTTAAATTTTTAGCTTATGAATATTACTCACGCAAATGTATTTTTTATATTATATTATATAATGAAACAATACTCATAAAAAATCATAATATTTATTGCAGTAATTTACGCAAATTAGAAAAAGCTTTCTAATAATAGTCAATAAATAGCGCCCCACCCCCAAGCACCCAAAAAGAAAACACCAATCAAGAAATCACCAATCCTGCCTTCAACACAACTAGAAAGAATATAATCTAAATTCTAAAGCATGGGCGTTATAAAGATATTTTGTTAATAAGGGTTGTTGGGCAGAGGGAGAATTTTAAATTGATATTAAGGGTAAACCCCTTCATTTTACAACAACTACTGAAAAAATGATATTTCTTAAAAACATAAATTATTAACTTTTCTAAATAAAAACATATTAAAATAAAGTTTAAATTTAGAGAAAAAGCTTTTGTCTTTATTCATATTTTCTTTATACATTAATTGTTCAGTGTTATTTGGAAATATGCAATCTTTGAATGTTTTACAGGGATTCTTTAAAATTGTTTTAATGAGTAAAAAGAATATTGAGATGGATTATCAGGATTAAATATTTAAGAACAAGCTTAAAAATCGAAATTCACAAGAATTATACTTAAAACTACTTTTGGAGAGCAGTTAACTACTAGTTACAACTAGTCTCAGAAAAAGTAGTTAACTACTAGTTGCAACTAGTTTTGTTTAGAGTAGTTAGTAGTTGGTAGTTAACTACTTTTTGAAGAGTAGTTTCCGAACACTAATATATATGTATGTATATATATATATATAACATGGGTGTCATTTGTTGTGGTACTTTTTGTTGCCCCCCCCCCCCTTTCGTCCGGTAAAAAGAAGTTGCTTTAAATAAACTTGTTGTGTTGTAGTTTATATTATTTTCGAGAATGCAAAAAAGGAAAAAAAAAATCTGAAGAAATTCTATTTTTTCTTACTTGGTGTAACTTTCAATAAACAACATTAATTTTCAATTATACATGAATATAGCATTAGTAAAATTCTTGCATAATTCAAGTAATGCATTTTTAAAAACCATTTATCTCCTTTTGGGTATCACCCAATCCAACACCCAACCCCAAAAAGGACGTCACCCTTGACGGACTCTCTTCCTGTTTTTAACAATATTTTTTAAGTTAATGAAGCGTAACTAGTTCTAGAATCGAAAAGTTAAGCGTTTGTATTGCACTCTGTAAATAAAGCAAGAACCCAAAGAAAATTTATCTATACAGCACAGCTGTAAGTAAGAACACAAATCAACAAATCAGAACTTGGAATATGTGCCATTTGGTTCACAACACAGCTAAGAGTAGGAATTCTCAGTTTGAAAAATAATAGAGTTGAAAAATAACGAAACAATATCTAGGAAAATGGATTTTTAGATTTTAAAGCATTATTTCCGCATAAATAAAATAATTAAAAATAAATAACTAATTTGAATCCGGTTTTCAAATTGAAGGCTGGTATTTTTGGGTTGAATCAGAGTATGAAAATAGTAACTAAAATTCATTTCATACATTTCTGGGTCACTAAAATGATCCGTTTTATTTATAAATATTTCAAAATTTATTTTTTATGACTGAATGGCTATGCCTTCCTCTAAAATAATACAGCAGGGCGCATTAGAAAAGAGTCTGCATTTAACGAGATTCCGCATTTAATATAGGAAATGCCTTTTTTGATTGGTAAATGGTTTAAAAGTGTTCGAGTGTACTCTTTAACAGGAAATTACTTTCTTTCTTGTGATGTAACGAGGAAAAATAATTTTGAAAACATTAAGTAATGATAGAAATAGTGAAAAAAAAAAGAAATATAAAGAGAAAAGAAAACCATCCGTTCTATAATAAAGTTATTCAGTTTCAAAAGCTTTTCCAAATTTCTCAGAATAAATAGCAAAGCAACACTACCAAAACCAGCATTTGCGAGAACGAGGGGGACCGAACTGGTTCCCCTCGAATCTCAGGCTAATCTTGATATTAGGAAAAATTACTACACTGTAAAAAATTCTGGTTGAACCTTTCACTAAAAAATGGTGAAATGCAGCTGCAACCAACAGTTGGTACTAATTTGAACCATTATGATGGTTTACTAGTTTCACCATGTTTTTTCAGCACTGAACCATGATTACGGAATTTTTTCTAACTAGTATTACGGTTCAACTTTGAACCATGATATCGAATATTTTCTATCCAGTATTATAATTCAACTTTGAACCATAACCGTAGATTTATTTTAACTGCTATCTTGGTTCAACTCTGAACCATAATGATGGACTTTCTACTAGCCACTGTCATGGTTCAAAGTTGTAGCATGAAAGTTAAATTTGAACTGCACCATTTTATGTTGCAATGGTGACTTTTAACATAAGTACTTTTATTTTTTTAAGTTCAAGCGTAAGACAGGAAACAAGCTTATTACCAACTTTAATTTGCAAAGCGAATTTTCTATTTTTTAAAATGTAAATTTATCTTAAGTTTTCGCTAATTATTAGATTTAATTATAAGAACAGATTCATGCGTTTCAATAATTGATTCAGACTCCATATATATAGGAACATCCCAATGCACTGTATCAGAAACTACTTGTATCTTTTAAGTAACTATGTTACTTAGTTATATTCTTCAAAATTGCAATATAAGTCACTGTTAAAATTTTTAAGCCCCTCCCATAAGGAAGGCCTTTGCAATATATGCACACTTTTTTATGTTCGTCAACGGTTTCACCTGCTCTTGGTGGAATAGCTAGTTCGAATGATTGGTAAGTAAGAATCATTACAAATCAAAGCCACAGCCACTATTGTTTTTCGAGGGCGGAGGTCAAGTTGAAGAAAGTGTTTTTTTATTAGTATATTTTTGGTTTTCAAATTATCATTCAGAACATGTAAAAATTTCAGGGCGTGAGGGATCCCCCCCCCCCCCCCAACTTCCTGGCTGTGGCCTCGGATTCAAAACACAACTAACTACGTTTATACAAATTATTTTTCTTATCAGACTACTTTTTACTCACTAATTTTCATTTTCATAAATAATATGCAAAATTTTATAAATTTTCACCCCTTTGGCTACTGGATCGGAAATAAACGGAAGAACTCAATTTTAAATAAATAAGGTCTTCTGATCAGAATATTTCAGTTTTTTAATTTTGAAATTGTCATTTATAGCATGTGAAACTTCAAAAAATTTCGGGAGTGGAGGTGGGTTCGAACCTTCGCTTCCCCCCCCCCTCCACCGGCTACGCCTTTGATAAAAACTACGGGTAAAAATTGTTCAAAATGGGTCGAACAACAAATAAGTTTAATAAATTTTTAAAAGCCAGCAACAGGTATTTAAATAAAATTAAGAGGTGGAGCTGGAAAGGTAACGCCTTAGAAAAGTAGCCTTGGAAATAAAAATTAAAAAAATAAATGATTTAGAGTAAAAATCCCGAGAATAGATGCAATTTTAAAAATGTAAACAAGTCAACGTTACAACTTTAAATGTAGATTAGGGGAGCCAAAAGTAAAATATATAGGGGCGAATGATAAATCAGGTAAAAAAATAATCTAATATTGAAGCAAAATTAAATAAATATACACAGGTTTAAAATTTTGAATAAAGTTAATTAGTCAATTTAACGCTAAAGGTGACAGGATCGGTATACGATAATAACATTTTTGAAGTAGGCTTTAAAACCTATTTTGTTCATATTAAGACATAAAAACACAGAAAACAAGAAATATAAAACAAAAAATTATATATACATCGAAATTTACTTACCTTTTACTGTTGTGAAAAATAAACGCTTCAAGTCACAACTTGACAAGAATGCGGCTCTCTGTTTCCGGTCGGGTGCTGGGTTCGTCTTTTTATTTAAAGGTTGAACCGAAATTATGGTTAAAAGCGTAACTTTAGATTTCGCATTTCTTCTTGAACCATGATTTTGGTTCAATCATCAGCAGCCCTTCAACTTTCACCATATTTATGGTGCAACTGTTATGGTTGAACTGTTTTTTCTACAGTGTACTTCAACAGGGTTGTAGGCAGTTGAAATAGTTTACCGGAAGCGACTGTTACTTGCAGTGGGGTAAAAACTTTTAAGAAAGCTCTTGATGTTCATTGGGAGCTGTTAAATTGACTAGGACCAGCCTAGCTGGGCCCTGTGCCTGTTGCTGGTCGCCACTTTTGTATTTGTATTTAATTTTCCTTTAAAGATGAACTGCAGTTCTTCTTTGGCTGGGAAAATATTCACACCAAGAAGAGAAAGGAATGGCTCTGGTGTGAGAAGTGAAAGTCCTTTGAAACCCGACACCTTTTGAAGTCGGTGTAAAATTGTGATGGATTTTGATTCATGATAACTTTTGTAACCATCAATCAATTACAATTATTAATGGCCTAGATTTTGCAACAGTGTCAATGTAAAATAACGCATGGTGTAAAGAGAATTAGACTGTCATAAGTTTGCACCGACTTCAAAAATTAGGTTTAAAACTGTTATCGATGTTTTTAAGAATTAATTTATTTTTCACCAAAGGTACATGACCTATGGTAAACCACCCTCGATCGGTTTTTAAAAAATCATGAAAATCGGTTCATCCGGTAAGAAGCTATGAGTGGAGAAACCAAAAAAAAAATCCATATACAGTATATATGTATAACCTCCTTCCTTTGTGAAATCGCTTAAAAATACGTCGTTTTTTTTACAAAATGCTTATGCCATAGAAAGTTTATTAAACAAGCATGAAACTACAAGTCTAGACTCTGAACCATGCATTAGATCGAATATTATTAAAGGAGTATCAAAATCAAATATGTTGAAGGATTTTTGTAGGAATTTACATAAATTATGTTACATGTAATTATGAAGGAAACTGGTGGAGTGGTCTGGTGTCAGTAAAATCAACAAATTAGAAGGCGTGACACAATTGCTTTCATGCACCCGCATGAACCTTGGGAAACATTTTACTGGCCTGAAAGGCAAGATGAAGGCCCTGTTCTCCCACAACATATCTTATGTGCTGTTGAAAGTTCAGAAGTAACATCACCTACGAGTCGTTTTTCAAAATTGGATCAATATCCATGAAAAATATTAATAAAAGCTGGAATATGTTCAAGGGGAGGTGTTAAAACTGTTCAAACGTAAAAGGAAACCTAGTTTTAGCCTATAGAATAAGAGACATAGCCATTTAAATACATGGATTGAAATTTATAACATTTTCAATCTACGATCTTAAGAGTAGTGATTACTTCAATAATAGGCATCTTAAATATTATTTTAATAAAACCTATATATATATATATATATATATACAGGGTGCTGCAATATAACTTCCTTTTCTCAAAGCGCAATGAAAACTGTTTTATGAATCGTAATTTTTCAAATTTTTTAACTAATGTAGATATACATCTAAAGTTTTGTTTAAAGTTTTGTTTGCGTGCTAGTCACCCAAATTACGGAACATTCGTTCGAAAAGTAGGTTTCGATGAAAAGCATATGCTCCTCACTGTTTCTAGGCATGATGGTGACTGACCAAAGTTGGGAACAAAACTTTAGAACAATCCCTCTAGAGTGAGATCACTCCCGTCCCGCATTAACATTTATGGACAGACACGCGTGCATTTTAAAAAAGGAAATTATGCTGCCGCACCCTGTATATAACTTTCTTACCTTAGTTTATCTAACAAACATGACGTTTTACTAAAAAAAAATAATTAAAAATTTTTTTTCTCGTGCATTATTGTATATTATTTTGAACTATAGAAGGTCTGGCTAATTTTGTAACGTCTATCAGTTATAACCGAACATGCAGTTTTATTTTCCTAGTTTCATGCTTGTTTGAAGAACTTTCTAGAGCATAAGCATTTTCTAAAAGAACGACGCAGTAATCTCAGAATATTTAATGATTTCACTCGGTTTTGGTGGAAAGCCCTTTGTACAATGCATATATATGAATGTAAATTAAATACACTATATAACAACATTATAAGAGCAGCCAATATTATTTGTTGGAAAATTGAAGTTATTATAGGAACAATAGATTTTGCAGCTTTTCAAAGGCAAACTTTGATCAGCTCTAACTCAATGAAAACTCCAAACCCCATCAATTTTAATATACCACTTTGAAGCATTTTTAATCTAGTTTCTAATGCTATAATTAGTTTTAAAATCGAAGGATACGTTTTTAATGCAATTAAACAGTTTCTGAGAGCCAGTCATTGTATTAAATAGAACTCAATTTTTTTGTTCTTCAAAGATTTTTTAAGTTGCCTTAGTACCTTTAAATCCCAAATCTAATGGTATATTTCAATTCACGAAAGAATATTGAACACAATGCAAAAAAAAAAAACTTTCTATCTTCAAAAATAGCTGTTTTACGATAAAAAATATAGAAGTATGCGTAATTGCTTGATTTGCGATCAGCGTTGAATTGCAAATTTCTGGCAAAACTTTAAAGTGTTCTATTGCAAAAAGTAATCAATATATTGAGATAAAACTTCACAGGCGTTCTTATATCTATGGGTAGAACATTCTCACCACGAAGTTTCATCAAAATCGGCCGACCTCGGGTGTCAAACCATGTCTCCGCTGGATGATTTGACTTGGAATGGCTCTGGTGTGAGAAAAAGTTCACACGCGAGTTCTCAGATTATTCATTTTGACGCGAGTTCTAAAGGGTTAAAGAGTGACTAGTGATACATAAAGAAAAATTAGAGAAATTATTTAAAGACGAAGGAAGTTAAAACGCACTTTAAGTATCATTGTCATGTAAATGTAAAATGAATACATAAAAATTGCGAAACTCTTACACATGGCTTTCAAATGGCTTCTACATCGGATACCTTTGCACTTGGAAAGATGTTCAAAATATTTTTTTCCTGGGAAATAAATTGCCTGAGAAAGACACTGATTATTATTTACTCGTATTAAAATCAGGTGAACGACTCAAGAATTCTATTTTAACAATTCTCGTCAATAAACGTTTGGAAGGCTGTTACAAATGAAATATATTCAACAAAATTAAATGATTGGTAAAAGAAGAACTTTATGCTATTACGATGCGGCTAGAGACAAGTGATGGAAATTTATAAAAACTATTTAAAGAATAAGGGAAAAAACACTATCATGTAGAAGTAAAATGATTGCAAAAAACTGCTATTTTGTTTTGCATGGATTTTTATTGATTTCTTCATGAGATATCTTACCACTTGGAATGATTTTCAAAATACAGTTGCTAATAAGGAAGTAAAACCACACTTTAGGTATTATTATGATGTAAAGATAAAATGATTGTATAAAAATTGATAACTTGCTTCTCATGGAATTTTATTCATTGCTACAAAGGATTCTGTCCACTTGGAATGATTTTCGAAATGCAGTTGCTCATGGTGAAACAAAAATGTCCTCATGCTTTCAGGTAAAGTATTTTCCTATAGAGTGTAGCTGAAAGACTCAGGCGATTCTTATTTACCGATACTCAACAATAAAAGTACGGAAAGCTGTTACAAATAAAATGTGTTCTACAAAATATAATGAATAGGAAAAGAAAATAATTTCTTGCTACTAAGAAGGGACTAACGATAAGCGACGGAATATAGAGAAATTGTTTAAAGAAAAATGAAGTAAAAACATACTTTAAGTATCATTACGATGTAAAGGTAAAATGATTTTATAAAAATATTGATAAATTGCTTCTCATGGATTTTTATTGATTTCTACATTGGATATCTTTCCCGTTTAAATGATTTTCGAAATGCAGTTGCACATGGTAAAACAAAAACTTCCTGGAGCCTTAAATGTAAAGTATTTTTTATAAACCTTAGCTGAAAGACTCAGGCAGTTCTTATTTACCGATATAAACAGTAAAAGAACGGAAAGCTGTTACAAATATTACGTGATCAACAAAATGAAATGATTAGGAAAATAAGATAATTGCATGCTACTAAGGAGGGACTAAAGATACGTGACGGAATATAGAGGAGTTATTTAAGGAAAACGGAAGTAAAAACACACTTTATGTATCTTTATAATGTAAAGGTAAAATGATTGCATAAAAGTAGATGAATTGCTTCGCATAGAATTTTATTGATTTCTGCATCGAATAGCTTTCCGATTGGAATGAAGTTCAAAAGAAAGTTCTTCATAGTAAAATCAAAACTTATTGAGACCGTCAACTAAGTATATTATTTATAATTATTGCGTGAAAGACTGAAACAGATCTATTTTGCCAATAATCTTTAATAAACGTATGTTAGGCTGTTATAAACGAAATGTGTTCATCAAAATTAAATGATTGGGGAAAAAAAGATAATCTCATGCTTTTAAGAAGTGACTAGAAATACATAACTTAAATTTAGAGGAATTAATTTAATGAAAAAGGTAAAACAATCTTTGGGTACTATTACCATGTAAAGGTTAAATGGTTGCATCAAAGTTGCTAAATTGTTACTGTTGTGGGCAGTCATCACCAACGACACTAGGACACCTCTTCCAGTAATGCGTACTTCCGACTGCCATATTCCAGGAAGATAATGCCTGCCTACACATTGCAAGGGTCTCCCGAGATTACATGCGCAACGTTACCACACTTTCTTACCCTGCACAAGCTGCAGATTTATCATTGATATAGCATGTGTTGGACTATTTGGTACACCAACTGAGACAACCATGGGATGTTCAAGATCTCCATACCCAATTGCAGCAATTGTGGACAGATTTGCCACAAGACATTATACTCAACCTCTATGCCTCCATGCGGAGAAATGAGCTTATATCCGCTCTGGAGGCGGTACAACCGAGTATTAGCGTCTGCATTGCATTGTACTGCACATTATTGGACTAATAAACAATGTTTTTCCTTTGTTCTTGTAATCAGTTACATATATCCCCATGAAGTTGCTACATGCAAATTTTTGTTTGAATCGAACTCTTGCTTCGTGTGACTCGAACTCTTCCTTACAGTAAGAGCACGTTTTTTCCTTTAACACTTATGAATTAGATGTGGGTAAATTCCCTTATAGGAAAGGTTGCAAACTAAGATAATACCAATACTATGTTCTTAGAGTAATTTAAAACTATGTGTTTAATTAAATCATCTGTCAAAGTTGTTTACGTCAGGGACGCGAGAAGAGGATGGACGAGCTGGGCCGGTCTACCCAGAAGTTATTGTATATAGAGTATGTGTCCGAGTTTTAAGTAACTAGAATATGATCCGCTCACTCCACGAAATATCTGGTTATCTGGAATGTCAATATGAACATCTGGCAGGATATTCAGAGAAGAGATGACGCATTTGAGTTTATTAAACAGAAGCTCAAATGTGTCGAAGTTTGTTGAACACATTTGAGTTCCCTCTCAAACGAAAAATTGATTTTTAAAGTTATTCAATTATCTTGGTTTGAAAACAATCGTAAATTAAAAACTTGCACCAGATGTGGTAGCTTTGGGATGTTTAGATAAAATATAGGAATTTACAGGTTTCATACATCAGGTCCGAATATCCAATACAATCCCGTCAAATAAGAGACGCCGGATATTCGACATCCACAAAATCAATATCGAATAATGACCTTGGTTGCTCTATTCTCTTTCCCAAAAAAAAAAAAAAAAACACCCTTGGTGCACAACTGATTACAGAGATTCTAATGTCAACTGTGGTTTATCAAACAAATTCAACATCTTAGAAAACCGTTATGTAATAATAACAAAAACATAATCGCCAGTTAATGAAAGCAAAAGTCAATAAAATATTCTCAGTTGGGGAAGCAAGCATATATTCGATCATACAGACGAGAAAACCCAAATAGTTACAAGAAAGTTTTACATTTATTCATTAATTTAATCGTTTGTTTATTTATGTATTTAATTCTATTTATAAATATTATCATTATTATTTTCTTCTTATTTTCTTTTATTAAAAGTAATTCTTATTGTCAAATAGGGAAAGGTGGAAAAGTTCAAGTATGAAATTACATTGAATAGGGGAAAGTGGGGCAACGTGAAAGGGTAAAATATTTACCCTGTTTGAAAGACCAACGGTTTAAACCCATTTTATCTACGTTACATAACATGTACTTGATTTCATTTAGAAAATAGTTAACTCCAAAGATAAAGCTATATGATAATGTAAGCCATTTTGAAAATTTGATACTCTTGTTGCATTATTGTGTGTAACGTCATTTCTCTTGCTATTATATAATGATAAAATTCCTATCATTATTACTTCAAATATTAATTGCGACTTAATAATATCCAGTTCAATGTTAACTTACTTTATGTTAGGCTAGTTATAATTTCAAATGTTTAAAGCAATTTGTCATGTTCATGTGGGGCAAAGTGAAATACATATTTAATTTCAATTTGTCCCTACATCAGCCATCAGAAAACTAAATTTGTCGTTTATTATTTCATTCATTCAATTAATAATCCTTTTATTTGTTCATTTGTTAAGTATGTTCTTCATTCTTTCATTTAATTAATCGTTTTTTTTACATTAATTAATTCCTTTAGTAAGCCGTTCGCTTTATGAATCATTTATTCATTTATTTATTCATGTTTAATAAAACGGATTTTTAGCCCTTTGTACTCGTAAAGTTGAATCATTACATGTTATTTGAACTACCATAAGGCTACATACGAATGGAAGGGGTTACTTAGCCCATAAAAAACTATTTCATTAGGAAAATATTTCAATTTTTCACTTTGCCCCATACATAATGCAAAGTGGTAATTTTCCACTTTTAGTTTAACATACAAATTTACTGCCTAAAATGATAATAATAGTCCAATGAAAATTAGGCTGTAAAACTCGTAGTTATCTCATTATATACTGTAATTTTAAAAATAAATTTTCTATTTGTTCATCTTAAAAATATAATTTATCTTAACTTTCACTTTCTCCCACATTCCCCAACTTTCAAAAGCATAATGATTTATTGCTTTTCGACTCAAGATAAAACTGCAAGCCATTTTTTTTAATGAAAATTTCCTTACGAATATTAGAATTTATGTTACATTTAGTGGAAATCGTTTTTCATTTTATATTGCTTAAGGGTTACTTATCATATTCAAATAGAAACTTTTTTAAATAAGTTTACATTCGATGGAACAAACGATAAAAATTTCTCACTCAAAAGAATCTTATTCACAAAAACCTTTAATAAAATGAAAATGCATTTGTTTAGCATTTTGCATTCAGTAATGCCATTACTTTACAAAAAATATTTGATTCTCTCTCAAAAAATACAGCTGCTTTCTTCACAAGAGCTGTTATCTTAAGTAACAAAATCCAGTATAAGCAAAATGTATTATTTTTACATACGTAATTTTCATCTTTCTATTATTCCATTTATATAAATTACCTTAACTGCGGTTCAAGAATATTATCGGGACTTAATAAACTGAGTAATGTGTAATGCATTCAAATGACACACTTGCATAGAAAATAAAAAGTTTTCTGGAAGAGAAAACTCTTCTGAAAGTTTCAATAGTAAAAATGCGCATACAACGTAAACAATTCATAGCTTGCTTTCCCTGCAATGTCCTATTAAACTAATAGATATCACACTTTCAAAAATATAATCCTCATTTTCGACGATTCTTCAATTGTCAAGAAAATTTATCACGCGACTATCACGTGACTTTAAAAAGTTACTACACAAATTTCGGCAATTTGACGAAAGGTTTACTCGAAGCATTTTTCACGAAGCCATTTCGTCAAATACGACGAAAGTTTCGTGAGATTTGAGCATGCGTTTCTGAGAGTGCAGAATACTTTGATATTGTGATTTTTTTTTTTTTTTTTTTGCACTATTCTTGCAACAGAGAATAAGTAAAGCTTTTCACTTGTGCAATACGTTTGCGATAATGAACTAAGATGAATACTAAGGATACACAGCTCACTTCACTTGCCAACATCCATGCTCGCTCCGATCGTTAAGTGATTGATGCCCCTTGACCAGTCCGCTGCAGATGCTTCTCATTTTGAAGCGGAGTTGGTAATACCTCGGTGGTATCTCTCTAAATTTGGCCCCAACCCGGTTATCGGTCCATAAAAGGCCCGGATGTCCTGACAGACAAACTGACCCTGGCGGGTTTTAATGGTGTATTATTGAATTGATATCTCCGAAAGGTACACTCTAAGAAATTTCCGTAACATTCGGAGAGTTGACCGTCAATTTTTAGGGCTAACTACCTTATTTGGAAAAAATGTCCAGTGCCCGTTATTATAAGGAGCTACAGCAAAATTAGTCGAGTTGACCGTTAAATACAACTTCCCGAAAATATATCCACAAATTGAGCTGCCACCATTGGTTTCTGGTGATCATATGTCACTGCACGTCACAGCAAGGAGAACAATCTCAAAGTCCAAAGTCACTTACCATGTGCTTACTGCATAAATAAAAATTATAATTAGATGTTATTTATAAATACTTGATAATATTTTTTACATTAAAAAAGTTATAGAATTGTTAATAACTCTATTACTTAAAATCTTCCTTATGCAACAGTTGGTAGTGTTGTGAAAAGAAGTTCAAAAAATAACTGATTTCAGTCCTGTTTACAACACATAATGGCTATTAAACATAATATATTGGCTGAACTGTACTTCCATGTGGTCTAGTGGTTAGGGTACTTATATTTTACCTCGGTGTTCCGCGTTCGAATCCCGGCTGGGGAAGTATCTACATCTTCTCTAAAAGTGTTAGCAATGTTATTTATTTATTTATTTATTCCTGATGCCTTATGTTCATTTACGGTCAGTGGCAGGGTTTCCGCTACGATCGCATTTTTCGCAAAATGCTAAAAGACCCTCCCCAAATGCGAAAATGAAACAAGGCATTTTCGCTTTTTTGCTGAATGAGAGAAAAAAAAAAGAAAAAAAAAGAAAAAAAACTTCGTAGGCCTAATTTCCACGTGCAAGCAAGGAAACACATGCGTTCTTTTCTTTGCGCAATCTTTTTGCATCCTTTACGGAAATCGTATTTTTTTCATTTCAATTATTTTTTAGGTTTATTTAAGAAGTAAACAAATAAAATTTCTTCTTATTTTTACCGAAATCTTTCCGTATGTACTTTCATGCAAGTAGATTTGCATGTAAGTCAAACCCCCAAGTTTCAGACAAATAAACCGAAACCCTCGTGTAAGTCGACCTGCCTACTTTCAGACAAAATCGGGAACGTTGATGCAGCTGATTTTTAGACATAAATGATTTAAAAAGAAGGACATGAAATGTAATTATAATTGGAAATTGTAGTTTCATTTTTACGATCGCGATTTTTGTACAGGGTTCGTTTTTGCAATTATGTTATATTTCTTGATTGTTGCTTTTATTTTGAATTAAAAAAACAATAGTTTCTGCGTTTTAATTTCTTGCAGTATAATTTGATTTATTTTTTTTAAATAAGCTCTTAATTTCCACTCGATCAATTACGCAAAAATTCGCGAATCCGTTTTCTGCATTTTTCCATAGGAGATGAAGGAAGCAAAAGAATATTAAAACGAAAAATTATGGCTGCAAGATATTGCAGCAACAAAAGCGTAATTGATGCAGGATATAATAAACTGAAGTGTGCAAAACGGGTGAATTAAATGCATGCAAATAATTTTAACAACGTTTGTTTATTATTCTGATGATCATTTAGATATTGTATTTTATCGTAGTTAGTATTGAAAAATTATTTTTATTTCTTTTAATAATCCACACATTTTATTAAAATAGATATGACAACCTTTATAAACTGTACTATTGAAAATATAACTGATAGACTGGGGGATTTAGATCAAATGTAAATTTGTACTATATTTTTGCCTAGGAATATGCCCCAGGATTCTGTGAAATGGATGCAGTATGGTCGGGAGGGAGTTAACTCCAAGTATAATTTATTGTCTGAAAATGCTGCTCTAAATTTTTTTCTGAATCAGACATGTTTTTTGAATGGGAATTGTTCAGACATATGTTGCAGCAAAGATGCAAAAACCTGACCTTCAAGGAGTTGCTTGCATTTTTGCATTCAAATATGTCTGAAGAATTCCCAATAATGCTCTTATTAATAGAATACCATGCAACTATTTCCATGCACACTGTTGATTGTGAAAGAGGGTTCAGCTGCCTCAATTTAATTAAAAATGGTGTTAGAAACACATTATCCATTAATAATGTCAGTAATTTAATGGTGATTAATATTAAAGGCCCTTAAAGTTATTTCAACTTTCCTGAAGCTTTCGTAAACTGGGCTAATATGAAAGAAAGAAGAATTTTGAATTGTAAGCCTAAATCATTTGAAAAATAAACAAGTTTTAATTGTTATCTCTGCATCATATATTTGCTAAGTTTTTCCTTGTATGGTTTTTCTTATATTAGTGGATAATAAACAGAATGATATAATTTTTTTATGTATAAAAATTATCCTCTGAAAAATGAATCAGCTGAATTTTTAAATTACTAAGCAGTTTAAGAATGTGGTCATAATGGGCATTATGTCTACCCAATCAATGCACCATTGAGGGGAGGGAGTACTTGTACCATTTTGAAAATCAAACATGTTCTTTCAATTATTTTTCAAATATCAATCATTTTTCTTAAGTGTTATGTATTTATATCCTTAAAAAGGTCATACAGCAAAACTTCAAAACCTGAAACACAATAAGGCATCTAGGAAAATGTGTGAATATATTCATCACATTTTAGCGTTTTGCTAAAGCATTTTTGCTCATTTTAACTTTTTTGCTAAGGAACTTTTGAACTCAGCTTAAACCCTGGTCAGTGGCCATATATTTTACGGGCACACCTGTATTTTTACGGTCATGATAGCATCACGGACAGATCTGCATTTTTAGGGTCAGTGACTGGTAGCTCGTTTGCCAGCCAGTGACCGTAATCTAACAGTGAGATTTTTTACAGCTCTCGAGGGATGAGACTGGGTGAATTGGCTTTCTCGGGACATGCCTAATACCATGGTACATGCGTCGTCCGCAGACACAATGACATTCTGGAATAGATGTGGTTATAGACAGACGAACAGACGCTGTACGGTTTTAATTATATCGATAGTAGCAATGTTAACCTTAGTAAGATACGACCAGAAAACGAAAACGCATGAAAGAAAAACTCAAAATCAAAGTAGATAACGATTTTCTGCCAGAAAAACGCAAAGCCGAAAATCATGTTTACGAGTTAAACGAAGTACAGATTATTTGGTTTTGCGTGATCACTCAAGGGGAAACATGGCGAAAAAATTGCTTAGAGCAGTAAAAGTCTCAGTCATTTCATTAGACGGAAATGCAAAGTTTCCCTTTTGTTATTAACTTTAATCAGGTACATAGCAGAGGGTAATTGTTTCTCTTAATGAGTCTCGAAGGATCACCCGATGAGATTTCGCTTCACTCCCTTTAAAGAATAGGAAGTAAATACGTACAAAACTTTCCTAGAGCTTCGGGATGCACTTAAAATTATCTTGCTCTGTAAATATTTTAATCAAGTACCGGAATCACTTTTTATGTCTTTTGTTCATTAATATCATCTAAAATATTTGCTTTAAAATCTAGTTTCGTAAAAGTTTAAAAAAAGACACAAAAAGGTTAAGGTAAACTTTTTAAGTCCACAAAAATATATGTATTGAAATAGGATCACATGTAGTAGAACTTGATTACTAAAATTATGCAAACTGTGAAACAACTATAATGAACTTAAAAAGTTGTGTTTTATAAAAATTATATTTTCCTAGTATCAGCATTTTAATTGAATCACTTTCTTTTTTACATGCAAGAAAAATGGTAATAAATAAAGAAAATAAAAAATAAGATTTCGTTTCACTTCCGTATCCGCATTATTGTAGTATATACACAAATTTTCATAGAGAGAGAAAGTTAGCTGAAAACACCTTACAGTATACATATTTTTTATTTTCATCAAGTAAATATATGTTTTTATGTTTTTGTTTTTGTAAATAAACCTTAAAAAATGGCGATGTAAAGGAAAATATTTGCGTTCCCAAAAATAAACTTTTAAACTTAAAAACATGCAGAGTCAAGTTTTTGTTAAAAATAAAATAAAAACATTCAAGAAGCGAAAAGTAAGAAGAAATAATTTAATAATTTATGATTTATATAAAAAAAATAATAAATACACTTCTTTATTTTTATGATGAAGAGAAAATACTAGTTTTTCTTGAAATAGCGAATAATGAATTAATAACATAACACACCTATATTCATGTAACAACAACAGTAACATTTATGTTAAAATACTATGCATTAAAAACGTTCTATCTTTTTATATATAATTTTATCTTATAAATATTACAAGGCAGGGGTAAAGAATTCTAATAAGCTTTATTAGTAGTGAAATAAAATACATTTTGTTTGATTATAAGTTAAAAAATGACGTTTGGTATTATTTTTTATGTAAATTTCAAAAGTTTATTTTGTGCAAACAACTAAGATTACTTTAAAGTTTTAGGAAATGTATTTGTTTATTATGCTTCTTGAATTAATTGCCTTTATTTGACAATTACTCTTGAAATAACAGGTCTATTTTTTACGAAAATTTAGCAAACAATAACAAGTCACTATTTATCTTCTTTTTAATTACAGAAATTGGTAAGCAGATTTCATTATAAATTAAAAAATGAACAAAAATTCGTAAACAAAATTCTAAATTAATGGACAAAAGTTTAGATATTTGATATAGGGTTGACAGACATCAACTATTTGAGTGGGCAGTCCGTTATATTCCCATCAAGTACACATTATATTGCAAAAACACTATCCCAACAAAATCATAAATGTGGAAAGGGGCCGAATTCGGTAGAAATGAAGCTCGGTGTCATCGATAAGAGAGTTCACATGTGACGGGTGCCAAGTTCCATAGCAAATCCTTTAAGCACACCTGTAGGACTGTACAATGTTCTTCAATTCATTTAAAAAGCAATTTGTTACTTTCTTTGATGTCAGATTCCTAACTTGAAAACTTTAAATGTCAACACATTACGTTAAAAGAAATTGACACCTCCAGTTATAAATTAAGTACTATATTTTTCCACATCATTTTACTAAGTAACTACATATTATAAATTTCTAGTCAAATTTCCTGAACTGTCAAATTAAAATTGCCAACTTATAAATCCGATACACTCTGCAAAAACACCTAAAAACCCTAATTTTATTCAAATTTAAACTGAAAAGGAAATAATTGGTAGAAAATATCTCGCCTTAAGCAGTAGTACCGTTTAAAATTGTCTCTATCTCATGTTCGTAAACAGATAAAAGACCCAGATAAATATGTTTAAATGTTAATGTCTCAGCAGAAAATGATCAAGCTTAGGGGGAAGCATAATAAAAGCAGTTCCTGTGTCTTTCGGTCGATTATTTCACTATTTTCACCCTAACATGTTTCTTAAAAGAAATATTAATGAAATATTCTTAGGACTACACTGACAAACTTAATGTGAAAACATCACTCTTAACAACATTACTGGTTACTTATCTCAAGCACGGTACTAACGAGAAATTAAACGAAAGAAACGACCAGGTAGGTGGAAATTAAAATCTTTTAGGTAAGAGAAGAAGCAAATATTTCTTTCCCATTAATTTTAATGTGGTACATTGCTCAGCGTAATTGATTCTGGTAATGAGTCTTGAAAAGTTTACTCATGAGACTTAATTTCAATGTCGCCTCATTCGAATAATTTAGTTAGTACGTCATTCATCGGGTATATTCTTTGTGGAATGCACTCTACTTAAAAGACATTAAAGTGTAAGGTCTTTTAATTACTTAAAAGACATAAAACTTCTCAACTGTGGAATTGATCAATGAATAGATGATATATACTTCTAACTCTGTATTTTCGGCACGGAAGCTGCCTGGCAAAAGTTTAAAAAATATTAATTATGTCAAGCAAATATCTTTCATGCACAAATTATCTTAGCGCAAATACGCACGAGATTTGTTTGACATATTTTGAGAACTGTATAAGTATTATTCATTCTATAACAATCTGCGAATAAACAATAGATATTCCCAAACCCCAATTACACCAATTAGAATCTACTAAAATTCATTCAACAACCGTTCGCTACTATAAAAATATCCCTTTAAAAAAGGAATTGTGTGATAATGTGGTGCTAACTTGCATATGTTGAACCAAAATATAGTAGAAATTGCACCTTACTTTGCAGCAAAAAACGGTGCAAATTGGCCCCATTATTGCTAGAAACATAACACTATTTTTAGCTTACTTTACCGTAAAAATTAGCAAAAAAGAAAAAAAGAATGAAAAAAGGCATAATACATCGTAAAAAATGTCGTGAAAAATAAGAAAAAGCAAAAAAATAAGTTCATTAAATAAATATTGAAAATTAAAAAATATGAATTGGGGCTTTGAGATGAGTAAAATGTGTATCTGTCGGTCTATCTGCCCCTCCGCCCTCGTATTATAACTTTAACTTTTGAAAGAATTCTCAGATTTTTTTTTTTTTTTTTTTTGCGTTCCAAAGATCTTGGTGAGGATATTTTTTTCTTTTTCTATATTTTACTTTTTGAGGTGAACAATTTTCCGTTCAATTTCGAACAGTTCAAAAAAGCTTAATATTTGCTCCTCTGGGAAAAATAAAGTAGATTACGAAACTCTGAGCATAAAATCCAATTTCTTTTGAACACATTTTTTGATTTGATCGACTTTTGTTCAATTTGAACAGTTCGAAAAGATATTTTTTTTAACATTAGCGCCTACGGGGATATTTCAATCCTATATAAATCCTGTTCTAACAGACGGATTTGCTTGGAACAAACATTTCTGAAAAGATGTTGTGACGTAGAATATGTACAGATGCGAAGTTCATGGAGAACTGAACGAGCATATTTTCCCACGAAACTTTTTTATCTGGCTTTTTAAGGATATTTCCGAATGAATGAATAAATAAATGAGTGAGTCAATGAATGAATGATTAAATGAATAAGTGAATGAATACGTATAAACCGTTGAAAAAGGTATATTTGAAGCAAATAAAAACTAAAGCTAAATGAGAAAGACATACCTCGATTATTAAGTTCATGTTTATAATCTATAACTTGGTGTACACGGAAAAGTAGGCTCCTATAGTTCTAGATGGAACTTCTTGTTATATATATATATATATATATATACAGATGAACTTTCTTAATACGAACACGGTTAATACGAAATCAAGGCTAAAACGAACATTTTGTTCACTAAGTTTGGTTTACTATTTTATTACACTAAATATCTCACGCATATTACGAAGGTTAAAATACACATTTCGGCTAAGACGAAAAAACTTCTGACCTATTCACGAAAAATTTTCTCGACTGCTTTATACTTAATTTTTTTTTTAGAAATTGTTGGTTATTTTGAGTCATTCATTGTAAACCATCAAGTACGCATATGATAATATTTAAGGTACCTAAAAAAACAACTAACCATTAAGGATTTTTTCTAAAATTGCTAAATTTTAAAAGGTAAGTTCACTGTTTTCTAATGTACTAGTACGATTTAAAAGTGTATCTTAGTGAAAATAAATTATTTGTTTTCACTATTTATTTTACTTTGTATTATAAATAGTAGTATTTATTTTTAAAATATAAACATGCATATCTAATAGTAGTTTTTTTAACACAATTTTACGTATTCACTGATGTTGCGAATAGCGGCTAATAAGAACAAAATCGAGAAGTTTTCGGCATTTCGTATTAAGCGAGTTCAACTGTATACATCGTGATAAAGAAAAGTTGAAAAAATGAATTTTAGACTAAGATATTCTAAGTAATTCATATTCAGCATGATATTGTGATTCAGACTCAAAAATGCAAACATTTTTTGAACTGGAGACCTACGGGCCCAAGAAATATTCTTACTGGGACAGGTTTTATTGCAGCAGTGTGAAGTGTGCAGTGTTGAAGAGCTATATATGTGATCAATATAGAAAACATTTATTTCACAATTTATTATGGGAAAAGATCTATAGTAATACAAGTGAATGAAACGTAAATTTAATGTCATCCTTCACACACGTGTCAGTTGTTTACGTAAGCAAAAGGATTAATATTTTAGTCATCGTTCTTCTGTCTCAATGGTTGTCCTCCTTATTATTTTTTAATGTTTCGGTTGGAAAAGTATTTTTCGCTCACATGAATGTTGTGAAAGCATTTTTGAAGCAAAGGCTCAACTTTCTAATTAATATATTTATTTTTTCGGAATTTTGAAAATTGTTCAGAGATTCAATAAAAACTTTACATTTTCTCATAAAAATAAAAAAGTAAGAGTTCATCTTGTGTAGTTTTAATTAACCACTCATTTTATTTCAAAACAAATAATTTTGGTTAGAAAAAAATTGCTTTAATTGAAGGGCTGACACGGAAAAGACAGCAAGTCACAAATTTTGAGTTTTTCGCTTTAAGTATGTAACTCCTTTAATTTTTTAATTCGTTTTTAAGTTATGATTTATTAAACTATTTTACGTTTACTTACGTTGTAAAGAGATTATGTCAAAAAAATTTCGTTTTCTACGTTGTACAAACCGTTTCTTTGCTTCCCTTGTAAAATTTATATTTTTTGACTTACAGTCTTTCAGCCACTCAATTATAAACTTCTTAACATTAAACAGCTAGTTTATATACAAAGAAAATGAGAGAAAATTGACAAATTTAAAACCGTTCTAAAATGCTCGAAAGTTAAAATGAATAAAATTACATAAGTAATATATATATATATATATATATATATATAAACATGAAATCGGCCATACTAAAATTCAAAACAATATCACTACTTTTAATTCTATTGTCAGTTTTTTCTTTAAAGAGTACGAATTTTATTTTAAACCACCATTACAAAATGTTTATTCGATCCATGCTTTTATTTTTGTTTCATTTTATTAAAACAACAGATTAAAACCTAGTTGACACTTAACAACAAATTGTCCTCTAGGAAAAATCTTAACCAATCTAGTTGTGGCAGTAGACTCTGAAGCTCAAAGTAGGGGAACATGGCTCAAAGTGAAATGATAAAATATTTAGTTTTCAGGCCCACCTACTTAATAACATTTTAACTATGTTGCATAACTTGTAGTTGATAGCCTGTAGTTAACAGTAAAAAAAGTTTACTCTAAGGTCAAGCTACAGGATAATGCAAGACATTTTCAAAATTTGATGCTCATGTAATATTTTGCGTTAAGTTAAAAATATGCTTTTCTATTGTATAATGATAAAGTTCCTGTTTTTCCACCTGACATTAGTAGGTTCCCTGACATTAGTAGACTTTATTCACATTGTACAGTCATCAGATAGCTAAATGTGTCGTTAATTTATTCGTTCATTTATTAAGTAGATTTTTAATTCGTTCATTTAATTAATAGCTTTATTTTTTGCATTCAATTAATTTATTTAATCGCTCGTTTTACCAATCATTCGTTCATTACTTACTCATGTTAACTAAAAAGTATTTTTAACCTTTTACAGTCGTACCTATGATTTATTACATGTTATTTAGACTACCATAGCGACGTACGAATGCAAAGAGTTAATTGTCTCTTAGAAAACTATATCATTAGGAAAACTTTGTAACCTTTCTCTTTTCTCCATACATGGGGCGTGATAATTTTTCCCTTTTATTTTAATGTACACATTTACTGCCTAAAATGAAAAAAAAAAGATTTCAATGCAAGATCTATTATAAAATTCATAAATCTCTTCTCTTTGTTTACTCTTATTTTCAAAATAAATATTCCAGTTTGTTCATGGTGAAAAAGTAATTTATCTTAACTATTTTCCTTTGATCCACATTCCTCTTACTTGAAATTTAACTAGTTAAGATTCTTACCACCCTTTATTTCATCCTTTTTTCTTTTACCACCCTTCTCTTTCTCCCTCTCTCCCTTTGAAACAGCTGAAAACGGAGGAAAAATAATTCTCCTCATAAATTCCATATCTCTACTAATGTAAAATACAATGTATGTATGTCTATCTGTGTGCGCGTGCGCGATATCCTGGCGAATCTATCGCAGTTACAAACTTGAAGCTATGTACAGTTTATAAAGTCCTAGTTTAAAAAATATTATTATGAACAAATAGTTTAGTAAAAACATACACATTTTAAAATAATATAATTTTTGTTATAAAGGGATGTTTTGTTATTTCCTAACCTGTTATTTTAAACTAAAGAATAATAGCGACCATTAAATCACAGTATAATATTGAATAAAGAATTATAAGAAATGAAAAAGCAAAATAACCTCTATAAAAAACAATGTATCAAAACACAAATACTAAATAAAAATTAAAAAATTATATTAAAAAAATAGTAAATAGAACTGAAGTATTAATTTATCTTTTCAGAAATCGCTAAACATTATTAACGCAGTTAAAAATTAAACTAGTCGTAGTTTTAACAATCATTGTACTTTGCACTTTCCTGAACTTCATTTCTGAAGTAGATTGTGCTTAATTTTTAACTATGTTAATAATGTTTAGCGATTTCTGAAAAAAACAAAAATAGTTTACACTGTTAAAGATTTACGTAAGAAAATAGGAAAATAACCAATTATTTTAATGGTTTTTTACCATATTTAATTACAACAGTTGAAAACCCATTAAAAAGATGGTACTCAAACCGCTGATTATGAAAAAAATCGTTTATTCTCTGTTTATCTTAAATAACGTTTAACTAACAGTAATTTTCAAGCGCTCAATAAGAATCGGGCGTCCATCTTGCTTGCGAAATCTTACCGGTCGTACTTCGTTGTTAAAATATGAATAAAGATTTATCAGTTCACATATGCATGTGTATATAAAAAAAGAAGAAAAAAAATAAGTGGCTTAAGCAATGATTACTAAATGGAAACACATACACACATAAATAAAAAATTGGAGACATCGGATTCCCGAACTGTTTGCGAATGTGCGAACCCATAATTTGAGCTGCTGAAGCTTGTTTGTATTTTAATTTTTGCGGCAAATAAAATGATTTTCGTCAATATACATTAAATTGAGGCCAAAAATGACTTTGGATCCAAGCAATAACTGAAATCTCAATTTTAAGGCAGTTTGCCTGTTGGAAAATAAGATTTATTGATAAATAAACAGCCGGTTTAAGTTGTCTAGATCGCCGAATGACTAGAGCGCAGGATTGGTATGCCAAACACGCGGGTTCGATTCCCGCACGCTTCGTTTACGGTTTCTTCGCCTAGACGGTTCTACGCCTCGAAATGGTTCAAAAACGGTAAAAAATAAGTCTTGAAACCATTTTTAAATGGTTATAAAACCATAAACTTTTGTATTTACGGCTTTTTAACCAAGCTGATTGGAAATGGTTTAGGTCCCGTAAAGATAGAAAAATGTTCCAAACCGTAAAGTTAACGGTGAATTAGATGGACAGACTGCTGCCGGTTATTTAACCGTAATTTCAAACAATGGAGACATCGCGTAAATCAAACAATGGAGACATCGGATTCCCGAACTGTTTGCGACTGAGCGAACCCATAATTTGAGCTGCTGAAGCTTGTGTGTATTTTAATTTTTGCAGCAAATAAAATGATTTTCGTCAATATACAGTAAATTTAGACTAAAAATAAATTTGGATCCAATCAAAAACTGAAATCTCAATTTTAAGGCAGTTTGCCTGTTGGAAAAGAAGATTTATTGATAAATAACCGGTCGCTTTACGTGGTGTAGGTGGCCGAATGACTAGAGCGCAAGGTTGGTCGCTTCGTTTATGGTTTCTACGCCTCAAAATGGTTCAAAACCGGTAAAAATTTTGTTTTGAAACCATTTTTAAATGGTTATAAAACCGTAAACTTTTGTATTTACGGCTTTTTAACCAAGCTGATTGGAAATGGTTTAGGTCCCGTAAAGATAGAAAAATGTTCCAAACCGTAAATTTAACGGTGAATTAGATGGACAGACTACTGCCGGTTATTTAACCGTCATTTCATGATGAAATTTCTAACAGTGTAGTTCTGTTTGCTATTTTTTTCTAGTATTATTATTTTTATTTAGTAGTCACTGTTTTGATACAATGTTTTTCATAGAGGTTATTTTGCTTCTTTATTTCTCATAATTCTTTATTCACTATTATAATGTGATTTAATGGTCGCTATTATTCTTTAATTTAAAAGGGGAAATAACTAAACCTCCTTTTATAACAAAAAATATATTATTTTAAAGTGTGCATGTTTTTACAAAACTTTATTCGCAATAATGTTTTTAATATGAAAGAGAGAATTTTTAATCGGTTCTTTTAAATTATATACATTTTAATGATTGTATTTGAAGGAGATTGTCTAATTCGAATTTTTAAATTTACCATGGGTAATTGAAGTAAATATTTACACTGGCAATTGAAGTACTAATATCCGTCCATTTAAGACCCCTAAATTCCCCGACATCAATGTCACTACTACAGTGAAATCCGAATGTTTTATTACTTAATCAAAAGAGAAATACCTAACTAACGAACGCAGAAAGATGTAATTTGTTTAATAACGTTTTTGAGAAATGTCATTAAAAAAAACTTTACTGTCAGTATCTTCCACTAGTTTGGAAACGGTTCAGATTCAGGTTTGATCTGTGCATGAAAGAAAACTAGAATGTATAGGAAAATACAAATAATATACTAATACTTTTGCACAATTTGAAATTGTGTTGTAAGCCAATATTTAGGTGATGGAAATACCATGCAATTAAATACTTTTAATTAAAACTTAGACAATAAAAATATAAAAATGGCTTAATATTAAATTATAAGCAACAAATGATAAATGTTCATGACAAAGTTTAGGACAATGTTGCGAAAATTTTATCATAATAACATTTAAGATTTTAAGCTTAGTGCATAAATTACCTCTGAAATATTAACTACTATTATTTAGATAATGTGTGCGCATTGTATTTACAAGAGTGATTTTCATATATGGTGATCAAAAACTTTCTTTCATTGTATTGTATTTTATGCAAAGTATTTTTAAACAAAAATTTTTTTTTGAATAAGTAGTCGAAATGACTAACTTGTGTCACTCTTGGTAGATAAGAAATTTATAAATAATTTAGTATTAAATAAACTTGCTTTACCCTTTTGATCTTTACGTTTAAGAGCCTAAAAGCATTTCTCCGATGTATAAATAAACTGAATATAATAACTTGTCCTATAATAATTGTGCTAAGAAAAAACTTAGGTTTCAATTGCATGAAACATGTAAGCCGAATTTCAGAAAATGGTTTAGTTTTTGAGAAATTATAGGGCTAATGAAAGGTTTTAGCATAAATTGCCCCCCTTGTGCAAATACAATTATTATTTTAACGCTATTTTTTTCTGATTAGTTTGTCTAAATTTTTTAAAAAAATTATAAAGCTTCCAACATAATGATATCAAGACAAATATAAATAAGATGATACAACCTTTCAAATAATACGTGTTTTCACAGGAAATAGTTATTTAAAGAAAGAAGTACAAAAACTTAATTCTACATTATTCACAAGAGAAGAAAAACAAGAAACGTTCAAACTCTAAGTGCTTCTGAAACATTTCTAGTAAACCGCTGAAACTTACTACAACATACAAAATATTTTAGGGAAAAAATATATTTATTTGAACATTTAAATTCATATATTCAAACTTGCGATGACGTTAAAGGTACTTTCCAATATCTGACAAATACATTTTTAAACCTTTGTTTCGATTCCTGTTTTAAAGATTTGGATGAAGAAATACTTGTAATACTTAACTTGTAGATAACTTGTAAGAACTAATTAACTTGTAGATTAAAAAACTTTTTCTATATTTAAATAACTTTTTTGTATTCAAACCTTATATTTGACCCCTTAATAGTCACATAATTTTCAAGAGCACATCAAGAAATTAAGACAGCTTATTTTTTACCCAAGAAAATCCTTGAAAGGAAGTAAATCTACAATTATACAATAAATAGTTAGGCACTGTCATCTATTATGCAACACATGAACACAAGAAATAAATTATTTTCCGCAAATGAGGAATGGATAGTTCTTAAGTTTTTGGCACACTTTCAAGCCTTTCAAGCAATCCAGCCCGTGACTTTGGCGGAAGTTAAAATATTAAAGTTTTAAAAATCGTTACGTAGTTGTCTAGTTTCTTTCAAACCAATTCATACGAAAGGGTTTCTTTCAAAATATGAAGGCAATATCAAACATATCAAACGATATGCCCGTTCAATAAGTGCAGTACATATATCATTTTAAATGACAATCAGCAAAAATATTGAAAAATATTTATATACAGATGAATATCCTTCTTAAAATGCTTATCAGATTTCAAAATGCGGTTGAGGATTTATGCGTGTTCATTTTACACTGTTAGAAATTTCATCATGAAATTACGGTTAAATGACCGGCAGCAGTCTGTCCATCTAATTCACCGTTAAATTTACGGTTTGGAACATTTTTCTACCTTTTCTCCCCTAACCATTTCCAATTAACTTGGTTAAAAAGCCGTAAATACAAAAGTTTACGGTTTGATAACCATTTAAAAATGGTTTCAAAACAAAATTTTCACCGTTTTTGAACCGTAGAATCTTCGAGGCGCAGAAACCGTAAACGAAGCTTGCAGGACTCGAACCCCGAATGCGAGGTGTACAAGTCTTAATCTCTATCCACTCGACCACCATCATCACGTAAAGCGGACGTTTATTTATCAATAAATCTTCTTTTCCAACAGGCAAACAGCCTTAAAAATTGAGATTTCAGTTTTTGACTGGATGTAAATTTATTTTTGATCTAAATTTACTGTATATTGACGAAAGTCATTTTATTTGCTGCAAAAAATAAAATACAAACAAGCTTAAAACAAGCTTCAGCAGCTCAAATTATGGGTTCGCTCATTCGCAAACAGTTTGGGGATCCGATGTCTCCAATTTTTGATTTACGTGTGTATGTGTTTCTATTTAGTATCCACTGCTTAAGCCACGTTTTTTTTTTCCTTCTTTTTTTATATACACATGCAGATTTTAGCTAATAAATCCGTATTCCTACTTTAAAACAACGTAAGACCGGTAAGGTTTTGCATCCAAGATGGAAGCCCGATTCTTATTGAGCGATTGAAAATTACGGTTCGTTAAACGTTATTTAAGATAAACAGAGAATAAGCGAATTTTTTCGCAATCAGCGGTTTGAGTACCATCTTTTCAATGGTTATTCAACTGTTGTAATTAAATATGGTAAAATAGCAATCAAATAAATGGTTATTTTACTATTTTCTTACGGAAATTTTTAACAGTGTGTCGCTTTAAACTATCAGGTGTAATAAAAGGAACATTTTTAATGATCATTAAACAAGGTGTGAAATAAAGAAATTCATCTAACAGGCATGACTATTATTTTTTTTTTTTTTTTTTTCCCGCCAGCACTTCATCATGAAAAAAACTATGCTAGACACATATACCTCAAAAACAAAACATTATTATATTTTAAAATCCTTTACAGCATATAGTATTGCACCAATAAATGCAAACACAACTCATATAACCACTATGAAGGTATAAATTTTTAACTTACTAATTGTTAGAATTTCCAATGAAAATTTTAACTTGTAAACATCAGCATTCAATAATAACTTAGTCATTGTTTCCTTGAAGATTAAGTTATAATCAGTTTAATATGTAATTAAACTTCTCAAAATCAAACAATTTTTTTCCATTACTCTGTCAAAGCACTTTTAATATCAATAAACATTGAACCTGGAAAAGATAATTGATAACTACCAAACCTTTAGTGTTTCAAGGTACATGAGGACACTTCTATGATGAAAACGTGGGGCAACACCAACTGCACATTAATGCTGATGTCCAATGATGTTCAGAAAAATATTAGGGAAAAATCATAATATTACTAAACATACGCTTAACTTTAATAGTACAGAAGAAACAAATAAAAAATTAAAACGCGTTTTTCAAAATAAATCATTTCAGGAGATATTAAATTATGTTTGACCACAATAGTAGTAAATACTATGTGACTTTCGAGTGAAGAAAATGTGTTTCATAGCACATGTAGACTTTATGTAGCATCACCTAGCGAAATTGTAAGAAATGTTTAAGGATACACTATGACCATAATGGATTTTTTCCCTCTAGCGTCCACGAATGATGTTGCATTATCTTATTGATAAAAATAGAACAGAAATTGGCATAATTTTCTCAAATGCGCAGAAATCAATGACACTGTGTAGTTAGCATCTGTTAATTTATTATATACACTGCAGGATAAAAATAAGTCTGTTTCGCAATGAGTAATATTTTTTGCTTAATTGAGAGGAAAAATATATGTCCTGTATTTATTGTAACCGATTCAAAAAATAACATACAAAATGATAGGGTCCTACGATATCTAATGTCACAAAATCGATGTTGATGAAAGCAAAACAAATCCGTTTAGTAGTTTAGTTCAAGAACTGAAACTACTGGCAGAAAGGCAAACTTGCTAGCCCGGTAAAAAATATCACATAATTATGAAATAAATTATTGTTTCTTTGCCAAATCCATAAGTGACATCATATTCAAGCAACTTACTCTCTAAAAAATTCTACTTGTTTATTTTGGATTGAATTTGGCAGTATTGTCAGTTTTATTCCCTCAATGGCAGCCTTAACAGAGAATTCTTAAAGAACAACTAAAAACAAAACGCACTGACGAACAGAAATGCATTACAAAAAATCGCTCCATATTTGCAATCTGACTCCAGATTGTAAAGCTTCTATGCAATTACCCATGGGATAGAAATGAAAGCATCTATAGAAATTTAAATATTTTTATTAATCGGAGAAGCAAATATTTTTTCGCATTCTCTTTAATCTAGCGCATTCCTGATAGTAATTGAGTTTGCTAACGAGTAGAAATACTTACTTTCTCATGAGACTACAATGCTTCAGCTAAAATGGTTAGAAAACATACTTTTTCAATTCCCGTTCACTGAGTGCTCTGACATTAAGCAAATTTCAACAAGTACTAGACAAAAACATATTTTATAGAAATACGATCAACTGTTCTTCCAGTTCCCAAATTCAGAAAAATAATATTGGTCAAGAAAAATATAGCATGCGTAAAATCACATTAAAAGCGACAAAAAATTCTTAGAAACAACCGTAAATTACGCGATCTTAAATCAATGTATACGATATTTACACGCAAACACCAAATAAAAAAATTGTGTAAAACTGATTTTCAGAGCTTTGCATAATTTTCAATTGTAACCCTTAATCATTATATATATATATATATATATATATATATATATATATAAACATTTAATAGAACATAATTGTGTTTCTAAGTTGTAGCTGATACATTTTAATACATAATCGAGACAATATCATACAATAATATTCCAGTTCGGTGCAATAGAAGCCCTAAAGAAAAAATCCCGTTAAGAAAACAAACACTTTCAAATTATGTGAGCGACATGACAAATTGCAGCTTTTCTGCTTGAGTTCGAAATAAAATTTTGAATTATTACGTGGAAACATATCTTGAAAGAAATTTCAATGTTTTCATGTTTGTCAAGACATTATTTTACATAATAATTCAAAATATTTATTTCAAAGACTAACATTTTTCCTCCGTTTCTAAAGTGGCATCAATATGTTTAAACACTCCAAAATTTGCTTAGTTAATTTGATGTTTAGTACCTGAAGCAGAACAAAAAAGGTGCAACATTCATGACAAAACATATATGGAAATCACTATTAAGATTACAGAACTACTTCAATGACATTCCAAACAAACGCTCTTAAGAATATTTCTATATTCTTAACAACGTTTATTTCGAATAGGATTTACACCAAATATGTAAATGGACATACCTCTTGTGATGTTCCAAGTCCACTTAGTTGTACTTACTTTGTATTTCAAGAGCTCAACTTTCAACTTCCTCTCAAAGTAAAACTATACTGCCTGAGTTGAGATGTTTCCTACAGCTGTAATAAGCCCCTGTTTTCCCGCATAAAGAGAACAATAAACTACCCAAATATTTTCATGTGCAAGTTCTTTGTGACCGTCATGACGCATTTAAAACGTCAATATTCCAGACAATTTATTTATATTTAGTATTTTAGCAAAGATATATTTCTTATATGAACCAGGATTGGAAGAAATGTAAGTTGAGGTGTTGGGTGCAAGTATAAATTGTTTACAAATTAAAAGGTTTATGTTTTCATGACAGACATACAGGGCTCGAAGGTATTATGTGTAAGCCCCTTGAATAAATATATAAAAGCTTAATTTAAAACATTGGGTATTTTCATAAAGAAAATGAACAATATTTTAAAGCTAGGGTATTTGTCAAAGGATATGTTTAAACGTTTAGTAAAAGTTGTGAAAATTTGGTCTGGAATTTCGATATTATAAAAACTAACTGAAAAAATATTTGTCAAATTATACTATTATTATTTGTTATTTTCAATAAATAAGATTTATTGTCCTTTAAAAAAAATACTTTGACTAAAGACTTTTGAATACATTTAAAAATGGTCTCCATGTCTTCTTATTCGTGGAGCTATTCGGATATAGTGGAAATGTTGTTGTCGTGTGAAAAACCTGATATGGCACAGCCAACAAAATTATGCCTACATATTAATCGCATGCATGTGTCGTTTCCAAAAATAAAAGATACGTTTTTAAAAGTTTAAACCTTTATGTATTTCTTATTCCTTAGTTTTAAAGACATTTAAGGACATGAACTAATAAAAATGAACAAACCGATGTCACTATGATGAGTACGACAAATTATTTCTGCGTTTCAAGATAAGAAATTGCTTTTTCAATAATGAATGAAAAAATAAAAGTAACAATACTCTTCTACCTTAGTACTAACATGTATGGAAACGTACAAGATCATAGGATTTTTCATCTTAATTTTTCTTAAATTTATTACATCTAGAGATGACAAAAGATATACACAAAATTGAAAAATAAACATAGAAAAAATTACAAGTAAGAAATAATTTTTATTGCTGTACTTTTAGCCTATTTCATTTAAAATCCTCAAGTTGCGCACACCATACGAAACGCGCGAATTGTCAATCAAAAGTTAACTCATGGGGAATCGAGAGTGCTGCGCGAATGGCATGCTGGGTAGAAACCCCGCAAAAATCCTGCTCTTGGGCAGGAGGCAACTAGACCCACCATTTACCCGGTAAAAAACCGGAATGCGGTGATAAGCAGAGTACAAGCGGGTTATAAGAATGCCATGTGAACGCGGCTAATGAAAGGTTTTTGAACCAGCTCCCAGATGAGAGACCGTCACCTGAGATTGGTACCCCCAGAGGTATCGTTTCACTTGGAGGACATTGGAGCCGCGGCCTATTTAACGTGCACCAGCTCCCTTTAGCGTACACGGCCGCAGCAACCAGCCGCGAGAGGTTGTCACCCTCCCAAACACTGACCTCAGTCAATGTTGCTTCACTTTCGATATTCTGCGGGAACCGAGATTCTACCGACTGGTCCACTGCGGGACACTTGCGAAATTTGGAAACAATATAACAATGAACAATCATGAAAATAATCTTCTAGATGAAACTTACTATCGGTACAGGACCAGTAACAAATCCTGATAAGCTAATAAAAAATCATGTCCGGTATAACAAAAAGTCCTTTTAACCCTTTATCTACTGCATTGTGATCTGCATTAATTTTTTTTACAGAAATAGTTTGTCTAGGTATTTACACTGAAAATTAAAGGATTTACATAAATAAAATGCTCAGTCTATAAGTATTTATGTCTTTACAGCTAATAAGTGCCACAGAGTATTTACCCTGGGAAATTCATTACATACACTTTTTAATCAAAATATTTCGTCAAATAGTTTTCTAAGTTCTTAACTAACACATTAAAAACATCAGTGACTTGATTCTTGAATATTACTGCTTTTCTGGAGCGAAAATCTAAGGGAGCAATCTGAACAAAATGAAAGTTCAAAACACAGCATCGGTTTCAAAACTATCTATGTTCCTTTCCTCGCTAAAATACTCTTTATAGAACACTTGCTGATATGTATCCTGAAAAGGGGGGGATTTAAAGACTGTCCCGGCAAAGTACCATCAGAATATTGGTAAAAATGATTGCTGGGATGGAATTTATAGGGAATGGTACTTATAAGTACCGTCGGTAGATAAAGAGTTAATTACATCGCAATTTCTAATGCTCTCGTTTTCTTTGATGGATTGACAGCTATAGAAATGTAGTGCCAATCACTTTTCATTTTAATAGATTTTTTTCATGTCTTACAAATAGCATTAAAGGTGAGCCATTTTAGTTTAACGTCACTCACAATCAAAACAGAAGCAAAATGAAACACTCCAGAATTAGCTACAGTGCAGCCAGCCAATGGGACATATTCAATCAAATTACAAAACCTTTTATTTCACAACGAATGAAGATTTTTATCCACAATACAGACAAATATTATAATAAGGTGACATTTTTAACGACAAATAACAAAACCACCTGAAAATGTAAAAAAGAAAAAGCAATTACCTTTCAGAAAATCATTATGACCATTTGGTTATCTTACTTACTATTTCATTTGATATCTTCATCATATTACTGAAAGAAACTATCTAAAACTCTAAATGTAGAGCTTGAAATACAATAATATTTAAAATATATCATTACTAAATTATTTAACTCACTCATTCTGCAATTAAACCGTAAAATGTGTCAAAATATATGATAAGTACAATTTATAAACTGTCCAAGCGTAAGCAGTAGTTTCTATTATAAGCGTACCTTAAGCGTTTCTCAACCTTTTTAGTGTTGTGACTCACTCAAACGCCGATAATATAAAAAGCTTTGCGACTCGCGAACTACAATATTTTATTAGTACAATATTGACTTTACTTAATAAAATGACATTTCTTACCTTTTTTGCTCAGATTGCGACCAGCGTCCCAGGTTGAGAAACAAAGTCCTACGATATAGCTTTATGATAACAATGGAAAACCCGGTTTTCCATTGTTATCATAAATTTTAGGATTGTTTGTATTTTACATGTTTTGAGTCCCGTTTATCGGATCAAATTATTTGAATAATAAACAAAGTAACAGCGAATCTGTCCTACTTACGTTTTAACTTGAGGATGTTACGTTGACTGCATCATTACTGAGGACATCCCACATTCATCGAGCTTGACCCTCTGAGCATCAAAAGATAATGTGTCTGGTGTGCAGGAATATTTTGGGAGTGCTATTGTTCTGAATGGCAAGAAGAGGTAAAATCTTATTATGATGACAAACGAAGACTGTTGAATGACTTGCTGTTTATGAGCAGTAACAAAGTCACAATAAGTTCCACATAAGTCAATCGAGTATACTGCTCGAATTTATTCTAATGTTCATGAAGAACTAAAAGTCCCGCATTTTCATACGCAGCACAAAATCACAAGTGAATCTATACTTCGACAACGAGAGTCTTAAATGAAGTGTAAGTCTACAAGCAAAGGTTAGGGAAGACGGCGCAGAAGTAGGGAAGAAACCGTTGTAAAATTGTGAGATGAAGGATGGACAGGAAGACAACTGCTACGTCTCAACATCCCCGCAGGGTAATTTTAGGAATGACCTTTTGACTTGAGCCATGGGGAAGATAGAACTATATCTCGTCCATAGCAACCACACTTTTTTTCCGAAGTTCTGCGAGTGCAATTTGGCGTTTGCCAATCGGTGCTCTTCGAATTAATTTTATTTACGTTACTCCAGACCGCTCTGCTTGCTGATAAAATTCATCCGTCATCAAAGAATCCTTTTACGACCAAACTAAGTTTTCTTAAGGACCAGTCAAATCTTTTAAGCATCATAAACATATCATCCCTCTTCCTGTAGAACTTGAAAACCGGATGAGTCTTATCTGCACAGAATCATCCCGCTATTTTTGCGTCGGCAGTTGGTGATAAGAAGTTTTACATGCGACGCTTTTCAGGATTTCTGTTCAGCTTAAGATGAATTGTAATTAATAATGATGTACTGTTTTCATTAGTAATAATTTCCCACATTATACACTTTACGAGTAAAAGATTGAGTAACTAAAGATTTTTTTTTTCCGGAGTTTTAGTATCAGATACTTAAAACACATGACAACACTGATTTGACAATTGAATAGTATTAAGAGTACTGTAGTGTTGGCTTTTGCTTAAAAATGATGAAAAATGTATCCATGATTCAGATGTTGTACTGGCTGCTTGTATATAGAACTTTCATCGTTACCATGAACGTAAATAGCTATTTGGGCAGTAAAATAAGTAGCCGTAACTGCATGAGAATCTACTAAAAATCATTCATTCTGAGTCTGACGTAAGACTACAAAGAATTAAACACAAGAAACTACAGAGACTTAATAAAATAAAATTACAGAGACTAAAAACACAGAAAATAACTTATGGGGGAACGTTTTATAAATTGACAGTAATAAAGAACCCAAGACTCAGTAAACACAAAACGGTCAGTAAAAAACGAAATAAAATACCTAACACTGTAAAATTACAGAAAGGACCCCCCCCCCCCCCAAATACTACCTAAAAATAAAAATGCCACCGTAGGGTCGTCATTTCTGAGTTCGCTGAATCACTGTTTCTGGCATATGCAAACGAAAATTGTAGTATACGATTTCCGATCGGTGGATTTAGAATTTGAGCAGACTATATCATTCATCTGGTGCCTTAGACTTAGACTGTTCGAACAAAGATGGCCTCTGAAGTCGGCCAGGGGCCAGAGATCGGAATTATATGCGTTCAACGTATACCAAACCTGTAAAGTCAATTAGCCTAAATGCGACAGTCCCTAAATGCGAAAGTTCTCTTACCTTAAATATTACTGCAAGAAATGTTCATGAATGTAATGTATTACAACACATCAATTTCGGGAACAAAATGAGAAATCTTTCTTCGCATTTAAAGCGTTTCAACCTTGAACGTATGTCTAACCTATCGCAAGTTGAAAAAAGGGTAAACGATTTATTTTTACTTATAATCTCTTTAAAATATGTGTCGCGTTTAAGCACATGAATCACTGTTGCAGCTGAAACTTCCTAAAGACGACACTAGTCTCCATGATGCGGAGAAATTTTTCGCTTCAATCAAAAGTTTTTCTTTTTTTTTTCTATTCATTATTTAATACTTATTTTAATAAAATATTTAAAAGTAAACATTGTGAGTAATTGAAGTTCATTGGTCCCTTCTAAATTCTAAGCATTCTGATATTTTTAAAAACTGAGCCGGATGCAATAATGGCGTGCATTTCAGCAGAAATAAGAACATGTGCATTAATCAATGTTATATCTGTGCCAAGCTCATATACAAATACAAATAAAAAAGTGACGACCAGCAACAGGCTCAGGGCCCAACTAGGCTGGTACAAGTCAATTTAGCAGTCCCTAATGAACATCAGGAGCTTTCTTAAAAGTTTTTACCCCACTGCAATTAACAGTTGCCTCTGGTAAACTATTCCAACTGCCTACAACCCTAATGAAGTAGTAATGTTTCCTAATTTCAAGATTAGCCTGACGTTTGAAAAGCTTAAAACAATAACCTCTGGTTCTACTTTCAGCAAATAACTGAAGCCCATCAAGATTTCCCATTTTAATGAATTTTAACAACTGATTCATGTCCCCTCAAACTCTTCTTTGCTGAAGACTATACATATTGAACCTTTTAAGCCTGCCCTCATAATCTAAGTCTGAAAGACCACTTACCAACCTAGTAGCCCTCCTTTGAACCCTTTCCAATAAGGTAATATCATTCTTTAGGTAAGGAGACCAAAACTAAACAGCATACTCCAAATGAGGTCTTACCAAACTTCTGCATAATGGCAAAACAACTTCCTTAGACTTGTTCAAAATATGGCTCATGCTCTCAAAATTCTTGCGGTGAATGGAAATAATTATTTTGTTCTTATTTTTAATGCAATTAAATAAGTGTATTTTTTTTTTTACAAATATAGAAGCTTTCGGTATATTAAATTCTTAGAATTATCTTAGGAGTTCATATGTGTATTTATTATTTTGTAAGAATAGTCACTACCTTCCGTACTAGTTTAAAATTACCATTCAAGTATTTTTACTTATCACATGCGTATTAAGATTTATTTTTAATAAAATTTATTTATCTACGTAAAAAAATCAAGTTAATAAGAGAGTTGAAAATTTTGAGTTTTTTAAATACGTAATTAAGAATTTTGAATTTCATTCTTATTTTTATTAATCAATGTTTCCTTACCTATTTTTTCTTTAAGGCAGAACGGGAAATTAAACTTTTTTTGTATAAATATTTAAGTATATTTTTCCTGATAAATTGTAATTTTTTCTCGTAAGATACTGAAGTAAACAAAATAAACATTATATTTTAACTTTGTTCGTGTTTGAAAGATTCTTGTCTAACCATGCAAATTTAGATTTAAACTGGAATATCCCGCTCAGTCACCGTGTTCCCCTATTAACTTTTTTCGTATATTTGATTTTTTTTCTATGTAATTCGCTTTTCGTCTTTGTAACCTCTGCTTCAATAGAAAAACACCCAATACATAGTATAAGACTTTCTCCAGCATATTTCTGATAAAATTGCCTTTCCATTGATGTATGATTTTAGGGTATATATATATATATATATATATATATATATATATATATACATTTTTAGACCATTTTTGAAGACGTGAAACCAGACCTTTTTCCAATCAAGAATATTGAGCGTTACTACTAACGAACACAAGAACTACCAGGCTACTCATAAACCTTTTGCAACTGCTATAATCAGAGAAATAAATTCAGTGCTATCAAACTTCAGTTGATTTTAAATATAATAACATTTTCAATTTTTGAATAAGTTATCTGATTGTTTAATTCAGTTTTTAGAATATTCGCATAAAGCTTTTTACAGCAGATTGTGTAGCTATTATTGATTTTATCAAAAAATGTAAAAATATTACTTCATTTTGCTTAGCTCCGCCAAGTCTTGTTTAGATATGCAATATGTTAAAATGTTTGTTTAAATGCAAGCTAGTTTGATATTTTTTTAACGAAACTTTAATGCCAAAATCAAGCAATTTTCTTATATTTGAATAAGAAAAAAAATTTAATTACCGGTAAGAACATCTTTATAATGGTTGTCATAAAAAATTAAGTTTTTAAAATCATCATAATTGTATTTCGAGTTAAAAAAGTATTCCTATCTACAAGCAACTTCTTTATAATTTAAACACTTTTTTGTTATATATATATCAAACATAGGCAGTTCCAAAAAAAATGTGCATTCCTTTACAACGTAGGAACTTTTGCATGTCTTACATCCTTTTCGCGAACATTGAAGAAAATTTTATGCATCGGGTATATATTAACATATGCAAAATCATGTCCTCAAAATAATCAATATTGCTTTACATCGAAGATAAAACTAGGCAGCAAAAAGCTTAGCTTTTGAGCTGAAGGAAAAAAAATCATCATTCATGTATTTTTCGTTATAAATACATATTAAATATTTAACATCTCAACTTGCAATACTGACTTGTCTGGATTCATTATTATTGCTGTTTGGAGTCTAAAGCACCTACGTTGTCTGTATTGAAAAGGTGTTCCCTGTAACCCCGAAACACGTGTATGCTTTATTGTTTTAAAATTTGAGATTTAATAGTTGTGTTTTACTATTTATTTTTTTCTCAAAAAGATCGACGTTTTACTTCGTCGACCTATATTTTCAATTTTGTAAGTCTGCATTTATCGAACAAAACATTCATAGTATAATTTATATTGCATTTACAGAGTTACAAATATATTTGAAATTTTATTGTTATTTGGAAGATTATCATATAATAATTTAATACCATCGTATAATATAAGATATTAAAATTGCGACTTAAAATTCGTAAACTGATGATATTTATACATAAGCAATGGTTAATTGTTATTAGATATTAAATAGGTAAGAGCGTCACACTATTGCGTACCTCAGTTGCCCTTACCTTTATAAAAACAACCCTGTAAACCGAAAATGAAATGCAATCTCAGAATTATCTTCTTTAAAACAGGCAACATTATTCAATCATTAACTTTAAAAAAATTTGCTATTAAATTCTGACGATGCATTATGAGCGCAAGTACAAGATCCTTTTTAACCTTCTAAATGTCATGCCCGAAATTATCTCTGGCAAAACACTGGTGTTCCAAAATGTCACACCCAAGATTATCTCGGGCGTCGACAGGGTGGCGTAGTGGTAAGGCGCAGGTCTCGTTCGCCCAATATCGCAGGTTCGGAGCCTGGCCCAAGTCGGTCTATTTTCAAGATGTAGAAAACCGTCTGCGCCCATGTCGCATGATTGTGCGGCATGTTAAAGCTCCCTTGAATATCCGTTTGGCTTGGACACTCTCGGCTAAATTAAATACCTAGTGGAATTCGCATCAAATGAGAACTCAGGTGCCGCCATCTAGGGGAAACTGAGCGTCCAAATTCTCAGTGGCAATGACATCAACCGACAGTGGTGCTACTTGAAAAAAGGGATGCTGATTACCGGGGTACGCACTAGGTCTACCATACGCAGCCCCATTAGGAAGATTAAAAAAATGATTATCTCGGCCACAGCAGTGGCTACAAAACCTTAATTTTTTATGCATGTAATTGAAAATATCTATTTTTAACTAAAAGTATATTTTATTTTGTACTAAACATTTGATTGTTGCAATAAAAAAATAGTCAATTTATCTACCTAAATCATCAAAATAGTTTGACAGTTAAAGGTTAAAAACCGACTCCTTAATCGTTTAATTTTCTTTTGTGCGACAATCTGAGCTTAATATTTTCTAGCATCATTAAAGTAGATAAATTTTCAAAATTATTCTTTTAATGCAGTTTTGTGTAACGCAAAGATAACGTAATTTATTTTTGCGAACGAGAGTACAAGCAAAAATACGTATGAAACTCAAATATTAACTCAATTTTATATTTAATGAACCCAACTTGAAAGACATTATGTAAAGATCGATGCATAATTAAAACCAACAAAGTGATTTAATTGCCTTGAGAAAGGAACTTTAAATTCTTCATTTTTATTCACTTACTTATTTTTAAATTACCGAGTTAGAAACGCTAGCAAATGCTTTAGTTGAACAGTGAACAAAACAAGAAAACTAACGTCGGATCCTAGCGACAAAACAAATTAACAGAAAATGATTTTGACAATAGGGAAATCCGATTCCCTATCTTTTTAGGCTACCATTTGTTCATTAATTTTTTAAAGAGTTATATGTGTATCAGTTAAACCTTTTCAACCGACTACATTTCAGCAAATATAATATTATAAAGCACTAGGTTTTAACGAAAAATACATGCTAGTGTTTCGGAGTTACAATGAATGTTCTGCAACACAATGATTAGAGCTTTGCAATGGTAATATTTCTGGTGCATAGCTGTATTCCTCTGCACTAAAACAAAGATACTTTGCAATTCTGGCAAGAGATATTTCTTTGCGATTGCATGTCGTGTAATATTTGGTTTATTCAATTATATACATATATAGTGGTATTGTAAATTATCATAGTATATTATCTATATATTTATTTGAATGGAAAAATTCTACGAATTTATGGACATATATTTTCGAACACAATAAAACGTAATTTGTTAAGGAGTAAAATATTATATAATTAATTATAGGCTATATATTTATCAAGTAAAACTTGAAATATTCATTTGTAAATTGTGTAGCACGTAAATTATTTGTGTGATCCTGTTCTCATATGGTTTATTTACAGATGACTTTTAAATAATTTTAAAGTCATTTTTTCGCGAAACGTAGCTCATGTGTGCATGTCAAACAGAGTCAATGTTTATATTTTGAAACACATTGAAAATTTTATTATTTGTATTAAATCCTTCATATGAAAATGTTATTCAACTAATTTTTCATTGAATTGTATAACAGAATATATTTTTTCCCACAACTACAATATATTTTAGCAGTTAAAACTTAATAATTATCTACAATTACTCTACTATTTGAAGGCTCTACAGATATTATACCTTTTTTCCCTTTTAATTTTAATATTTTTTAAACAGCTTGCCTGTGCTAAGTAATTAAAAAACGATAGTCGAGATAGAGCAAGATGTATGGAAAAGTCACATGAAGAATGAAATATTTCTTTAAACAAAATGTTAAGAATTATTATTATCATTTGTTTTTTGGTTTTCATGTCATGCAAAATTTTACTTTTATCCATCAAAATTACTTTGGGTGGTCCTACTTGGCTACGGCTTGCTTCTGATATCAAAAATTTTTACTAGTTAACAATCACAAAGAGACGGTGGGTGCACACTTACACAATTTGGTAAATATATTTAATTAATATTAGTTGGTCAATTTACATGCTTATTCACCATGCAAATATATTGCCAAATTTCCATTAGGATTGTGCAGAACGGATTACAGATACAGTTGAAATATAATTTGCTTTAGACCCAGTCTCATAGAGACCTATTCCCATCTTATGCACCCTCCTAATTTTTTTTGCTTTGATGGCATGGACCGCTTGTTAATCAGAATAGACTCATTAGGCGGGGGGGGGGGGAGGAAGATGCTGTTTTATTTTTAATTTTAAAAAACGTTTTATTGATGTGTGGAATAATAATTTAAAAATAATATTCAAACCATGTAGTAATAATACCCTTGAAAATGTTATTTTAATTACAAAGCTCTTAGCTTTCTCTTATTAACCCCTCAACGCTCGCATAAATTTCACGCAAGCAAAAAAAAAAAGCGCCAATTTGTTTTTCAGAAAAACATTTAAAAAATGCTTGTTCTCTAATTGTACTATAAATAGTTTGATACTATCATCTAGTATGTAAGACAATAAATAAATAAGTTTTTGGGATTGAGGAGAGGATGTTTTAAAATGTTTTGGTACGCTACCTAAACATTTAAAAAACGTATTATTTCAGTACGTTGGAACATTCCAGCCCGTGATTTTGACGGGAGCGAGAGGTAAGAGTTTAAATGAAATTTCCTCTTCGTTTTTGAAAATTTGGTACAATTTCTGCTCAAAGAAAAAAAATGGAAAAGGAGGATTCTTTTTTTTTTCTTTAAAAAAAAAAAACTGAAATATTGTCTGCATTTAGTGGAAATATACTCGTTAAGACTCACTAAGGAAAATTGAAAACGGGCTTACAAAACTCAGAACTCATGTTATAGGCTTTATTAAGTAAGTGGATTACTATGAGAAACTGCTGATTTTTTAAGAAAAACATCTGAGAAAAAGGAAAAAATTTGAGAAATTATGTAACACCAAAACAACTGCAATCAATACATATAGTAATTTTCCAGCTAGAATAATGTGTAATACAGATACAAATACAAAAAAGACAACCATCAACAGGCACAGGGCTGATCCTAGTTCATTTATCAATCTCCAAGGAACATCAAGAGACTTCTTAAAACTTCTTACACTACTGCAGTTGCCTCCGGTAAACTATTTCAACTGACTATAACCATATTCAAGTAATAATGTTACCTAATTTCAGCCTGAACCCTAAAATTAGCCTGAGAATTGCAACGCTTAAAACAATGACCTCTGATTTAATCTTCAGTGCATAAATGCAGCCCATGAACATTTCCCATTTTAGGGGATTTATACAACTGAATCATCTCCCCTATAACTCTTCTTAGCTCTAGACTATACATATTGAGCCTTTTAAAGCTTAACCTCATACTATAAGTCTGAGAGGCCACTTACGAACCTAGTAGCCCTCCTTTGAACCCTTTCTAATAAGGTAATATCCTTCTTTAATACCAAAACTGAACAGCGTACACTAAATGGGGTCTTACGAAACTTCTGTATAATGGCAATACAACTTAATTAGACATGCTCGAAGTTGCCTTATTGACAAACCCAAACCTCCTGTTAGTTTTGTTACTTACTATGCTAAACTACTTGAAGTCGTGATTAATCAATACTTCTAGATCAAGAACTGATTCTGCTTCATAAATGGTGGAACCTTGTAAATATTGTAATAACATGCGCGTTCATTCCTATGACCAAAACTAAGCAACATTTCCTATTTCAAAATACATACCCCACTTAATTACCCACCTAGAAACTTGATGAAAATCCCACTTGAAGCTAATTGACTTGTTCTTCCCTCTCAACAATTCCCATGACTTTGACATCATCAGCAAAATTATTGTTGTACCCAGACACATTAAAAAAACAAACAAAATATTGTAATTTAGTAAACTTTTTAAAGATAAAAGAGTTCGCAGTTGATATCCTACAAGTATCAATATTATTTGCTAATTAATTATTCAATATGAATCTTACCAAAATTGAGTGAATTATCATGAAATAATATTGCTGTTCATTAGTGTTCGGCAACTACTCGCTGAAAAGAAGTTAACTACCAACTACTAACTATTCTAAACAAAACTAGTTGCAACTAGTAGTTAACTACTTTTTTCTGAGACTAGTTGTAACTAGTAGTTAACTGTTCTCCAAAAGTAGTTAACTATTAGTTAACTACTTTTAAGCAAAAAATGGAAATTCAAATGAATTTCCATTTTTAAGCTTGTCCTTAAATATTATATCCTAATAATTCAATTCAATATTCTATGAGGCACAAAGAAATAAATTTGCTTCGTTTCTATTTTTTTTATTCTTCGTCTGTTAAGTTTGTTGCATTGTTAAAAATTTCCGTAAGAAAATAGTAAAATAACCATTTTTTATTGTTATTTTACCATATTTAATTACAACAGTTGAATAACCATTAAAAAGACGGTACTCAAACCGCTGATTGTCAAAAAAATCGTTTATTCTCTGTTTCTCCAAAAGAACGTTTAACTAACCGTAATTTACAAGCGCTCATTAAGAACCGGGCGTCCCTCTTGGTTGCGAAACCTTACCGGTCGTTCGTTGTTGTTAAAATATGAATAGAGATTTATCATTTCAAATCTGCATGTTTATATAAAAAAAGAAGGAAAAAAAGTGGCTTAATCAGTGGTTACTAAATAGAAACACATACACACATGAATAAAAAATTGGAGACATCGGATTCCCGAACTGTTTGCGAATGTGCGAACCCATAATTTGAGCTGCTGAAGCTTGTTTGTATTTTAATTTTTGCGGCAAATAAAATGATTTTCGTCAATATACATTAAATTGAGGCCAAAAATGACTTTGGATCCAAGCAATAACTGAAATCTCAATTTTAAGGCAGTTTGCCTGTTGGAAAATAAGATTTATTGATAAATAAACAGCCGGTTTAAGTTGTCTAGATCGCCGAATGACTAGAGCGCAGGATTGGTATGCCAAACACGCGGGTTCGATTCCCGCACGCTTCGTTTACGGTTTCTTCGCCTAGACGGTTCTACGCCTCGAAATGGTTCAAAAACGGTAAAAAATAAGTCTTGAAACCATTTTTAAATGGTTATAAAACCATAAACTTTTGTATTTACGGCTTTTTAACCAAGCTGATTGGAAATGGTTTAGGTCCCGTAAAGATAGAAAAATGTTCCAAACCGTAAAGTTAACGGTGAATTAGATGGACAGACTGCTGCCGGTTATTTAACCGTAATTTCATGGTGAAATTTTTAACAGTGTGTAAAATGAACGGGTTTACCCTTAATATAAATTTAAAATTTTCCCCTGCCCTAACTCCATTCATTAACAGCATATCTTTGCAAAGCGAATGCTTTAGATTATGTTTTCAAAATGTGTTGAAGGCTTGTGTTTTATGGTATCCCAAACGCATGCATGGTATTAAATTAGAGGTAAAGCTTCCCCATAATGAAGATTTGGTCTTTAAATGAAACTTCATCGTGCATGTACCGGAGCAGGCGCCAGTTATTGATTATATTAGAAAGCTTTTCCTAATTTCGGTAAATACTGCAATAAATATCATAATTTTTTATGTGTGTGTGTGAGTACTTTTACATTATATAAAAAAGTACATTTGTGTGAGTAATATTCATAAGCTAAAAATTTTAATAATTTATCCTTTCATTTTTTTTTTTCAAAAAAAAGATTTTAAAAAAATTGAAAGTAGTTGGAATTTTGAAAGTAATTGTAACTAGTAGTTGGGGAAAAAGTAGTTTAACTAATAGTTAAACTAGTTCAAAACAAAAGTAGTTACAACTAGTAATTAACTACTAGTTAACTAGAAGTTGCCACTAGTAGTTAACTACTAGTTAACTAGAAGTTGCCACTAGTAGTTAACTACTTCTAGTTAACTACTGCCGAACACTACTGTTTATAAGTTATTGGCTAATAATAATACGAGCAGAGGCTACTTACATCTGCCTTTCAAAAACATTTTTGAGATTTCATCATTAAGAAAGAAATGTTTTATCTTTTAGCGGCATCTCAATGTGAGAAAACAGCTTTATCTCCTCCATCAATCACGTGGATTACTTATTTGTCTAAATCCACATTTTTTTTTTTGCATAGATAAAGAAATTTATTGTAATACCAAAAGAAGTGTGTATGTATTTTATTTCATAGTTTTGTGTATTAAAAGTTAGTTCTGTTGCATTCAGTTTCAGCATTGTTAACACACAAATAGCGCCAGGAAATGGATATTAAAGCATTGTAAAAACTAAATTGCTGAACTTTCGCCTTTGTCTTTTAACCTGATATTAAATGTGAAGTTTTCGGTACTCTTATAATAAACACAAATTAATAATAACAATAATAATAATAATAATAATAAATAAAGTTACACTGTTAAAAATTTCCGTGAGAAAATAGTAAAATAACCATTTATTTGATTGTTATTTTACCATATTTATATACAACAGTTGAATAACCATTAAAATATGGTACTCAAACCGCTGATTGCGAAAAAAATCGTTTATTCTCTGTTTATCCTAAAGAACGTTTAACTAACCATAATTTTCAAGCGCTCAATAAGAATCGGGCGTCCATCTTTTTGCGAAACCATACCGGTCGTATGTTGTTTTAAAATAGGAATATGGATTTATCAGTTAAAATCTGCATGTGAATATAAAAAAAAGAAGAAAACAAAAGTGGCTTAAGCAGTGGTTACTAAATAGAAACACATACACACGTAAATCAAAAATTGCAGACATCGGATTCCCGAACTGTTTGCGAATGAGCGAACCCATAATTTGAGTTGCTGAAGCTTGTTAGTATTTTAATTTTTGCAGCAAATAAAATGATTTTCGTCAATATACAGTAAATTTTTACTAAAAATGACTTTGGAACCAATCAAAAACTGAAATCTCAATTTTAAGGCAGTTTGCCTGTTGGGAAAGAAGATTTATTGATAAATAAACGGCCGTTTCCCGTGGTTTAGATGGCCGAATGGCTCGCGAGCAAGGTTGGTGCTCTTGTAGACACGGGATCGGATCCTGCAAGCTTCGTTTGCGGTTTCCACGCCTCGAAATTGTTCAAAAGCGGTCAAAATTTTGTTTTAAATGGTTATAAAACCGTAAACTTTTGTATTTACGACTTTTTAACCAAGTTGGTTGGAAATGGTTATATCCCGTGAAGATAGAAAAATGTTCCAAACCGTAAATTTAACGGTGAATTAGATGGACAGACTGCTGCCGGTAATTTAACCGTAATTTCATGATGAAATTTCCAACAGTGTAATTATGCATATTTTTTTTAAAACATTAATAAAAAAAAGAAAAAACTATTCTGAAAAGTAATAAATTATATCAAATGTGTTTAGATTTCATATAACAGACAATAATGTAAGTTAAACCTAGCAAATTTAATTACACACATAAACTTATAAAGCACCTTTTGTTATATTTTACTTGTGGAAAAAAAGCGACAATTAAAAAGAAAATACGAAAAACAGCTATTCTTGTTTGGAATACCATATTTTTAGGGGAAAAAATACTAATTTCTGGATAATAAGGGTCTTCTAATTAGACGTGCTGTGATTTAGAACTTTTAACTATCATGCTCGTAAAATAATAATTGCTTCTAATAAAGCTAAGAAAATAATTTATTTTAAAAGAAGTAGTCGGATATTGTAATACATGTTAATGAGGTGGAAAATATATTTTAACCGATGGTTGAGCATATTGACAATTAGGAAAGTAAATCAGTGTGCTTAAGCCAAGTAAGAACCTGAACCGATCTGTTTTAGAGTGATAGACAAGGAGCAATATGCGGTCCTTCTCCTACCCTAGTGTCAAAGCAAATATTTTTAATATTACATGTAAACAGTTCTATTGACATTAAATTGTCGCATATATATCACATTAGATAAATACTGTTCCAAGATTTTCTAGAAATTAAACTCACATATTTAATTATACGTGAATATTATGCACAATATTACAAATTTAACTTTAATTCTTAAAAAAGCGGTTACAGCCAGGTAGCTCTTCCATTCTGTTCATCAACACAAGCTCAGAAATGATTAGTGAAAGAGAAAAAGAGTTTAAAGCAGCAGCATTGTTTGATTTTAATGAGTTTCTTTTTTTCCTTAAATAGCATGGGCAAGTTGCACAAAGGTATTACTTGTGACTCAGAATAATGGGCAGAAAAATGTTAACAAATCTATTTTTATTGACGTTTATATTTTTAAAAAATCAAAATTTGACACTGGCTACACATAGTGCTATTTGCTTCTAAAGGAATATCTTTCTCTATCCCTGCAAAAAGCGAAAATATTAAGCAACACCGTCCGCTGCAGTATTTAAATACATTAAATACCTCAACAAATTTCAAACGAGTGATTATTCAAAGACCCTTTAAATGCTAAAACTATTGGATCTTGTAAAAATTATTTTCTTTTATTAATTTATTATGTTGACTGAGTAGATGTTTTAGTAAGTATTTTAACAAAAAAAAATGCAAAATAATAGAATCAGTAACTATTCTAATGTTTTCATTCTATTTAAAAATGCACTGTTTCTTGAATAGCGTAGATCTTTCACTACCCAAGAGGTACAATCCACCCAAAAATTTAATAAGATAAGACCTCGTGAGACGGCTCTGTCAGAGAGATGGCGCACTAGATTTTTTTTAAGGGAAGGGGAAGTGTGAGTGCACCGTGATGTCAGGTAGTTGTACAGCCACAAAAGCGCAGTGTCTACTAGAATTATTAAGTTTTTCTCTGAAAGTGTATGATACAACGTCGTTTTTATTGCTTGCTTTCCGAATGTAAGAGCTTGAATCTTCATTACCGTTCCTCTGATTTTCATTCTGATGAGAGTACTGCAAAAAAAATTTAAGCAAACGTTTTTCCAGCTATTTTGACAATTTACCTGCGGTTATTATTAATTTAATCTACTTATTATCGGAAGCTATCTCCCATGTGTGCAATTTCACCCGCCTTTTGAGGAGAGAAGCTAAAATAGCTATCTTGGCTTTATGCCTGCTGTCGTTTTAAATTACAGCATAGCTAGGAAATAGTGAGGGATATGCATACAGAAAGACTGTAGCCTATAATATAGACCAAATGTTTTTCAAAAAATTAACGTTTTCATTTTTGCATCATGTTTTCCAATTGAGCTATAACTCACCGGCTTTTTTTTTTTTAATAGCTGTTTTCATAATTTATGAAAATCGTTTTTAATGTTGATAAAAAATCACAGTTAATTAGTAAAAAAATAAACGATCGATTATCATTATTACTTAATCACATTCAATGTTGTAGAATCTATAACACCTTCTTAAGTTTTATAACCATTTTTCAGTTCTGTCAGCTTAGAATTTCTTTAAAATTTAACGCATATACTATCACTAATTATATTAGTTTCATATATTATGATTTAACGTATTAAACATTTTTGAAACTATCACACCATTTTCAATTACAGTTAAAAATGCTCCTAGAAAATTTCTTCTTTGAAGAACAAAAGACTTTTTTGAACATAGCACAAACGCAAACATTGTAGCATTATCTTGGAGACAAAAATATAATATTTATGGAGACTACTATAATCGAACAGAGTGCTTTCATGTTAAGATAGCATTTTTCTTTGCAAGGTTAGTAAAAATGCTTAACGGAAAATATTTAAAATCGGCGATTGTGTTACCTGCGGCAAGGGATTAGAATTGCGATTTTCTAATGTATTTTATTCTTTAAAATAAATAACAATCTTTTTATCTTATTGACTACCCTCTCGAAGAGTTATTGGCAAAATATCTTAACGATAAAATTTTAAAAACAATAACAACAACTTAAATTTTTGATTCATGTAGATTTTGTTTTGAAATTTTACAGTGCAAAAATGTACTAAGTAAAGTTTTATAGTATTATTTTGCAAAGATTTTTCATTTAATTCAGTATTTTAAATAAGGTTTTCATTGAATTTGTATTTAAATTGCTTATAGGCTATATGGCTGATTCGTAACTATTTGTTTTTCTTTTATTGAAAAGATAAGTATTGATATTATCAGTTTAGTTTTCGAAAGAGGGTATTTTCGATAATATTCAAGTTTAATAAACCCCCATGAAAATATAAAATTAACTAATATTTTTTTAAACAAATAATAATAATAATAAATGGAACTATTAGCGGAGCTTTCGGTACAGTTGATCGTTGATAGTGCTTAAATGTAGTTCATTCAAATGCATGCCCTTCAAAGGATAAATACAGTCGCACCTACATATATTGAAGTAACAAATTGCCGGGGAAAAATCGATACATAGAAATTTCGGTACCTGGAAACAATCTTAGTTTTATAATTTTTCCTGAACATTAAAATTAAAACTAATTAGCGGATATAAAACGCCATTTCTAAATCCAATAAAATGAAACTTAATAATTAAAAGATGAATCAATGTGAGAAATTCAATGAGAACTTCCTTGAATACTTAAAAAAAACGAAAAAGTAGTCCAGACAGTGGTTGATCACGGTTGCATGCCTTTAAAAAAAAACTAGGAATACATTTTCGCTGAACAGACATTTTTGCTGTAAGTTCATCAAAGAAATTCTCACATTTATTCAGTCCACTAAAAATTTTATCAGGAATATTTTCCGCGAATTGAAATAGACGACGTATTCTTTCAAATGCATCTTGCATTTTTCTTTCTTTTTGATTGTTCTGAAATGTTTTCAGATGTATTTACTTCCTCTAGTTCTTCGATTTCTTCTACAATGTCATAATACGAACTCAGTATGTATTCGTCTATAGGATAATCAGCAACAATTAACGAATAAAATCTCCCAATATGACTTTTAAAAAATTCGATTTCTGGAGATGTTTTAATATATAGAAAGAGTTTTTCTATGTAATGAACATAGAGACTTGCTACGAGTTTAATGTATAGAACATTTCGATATGGGGAAAGTCGACTGTACTTACGACAAAATTTAATATAATTAACATTTTTACTTTGGTAAAAACGTCTATGTGATTCAAAGTAACACAAAAATTCTAATACTAAGTTTTCCTATGTAAGAGAGGTTGTAAAATTGTCTTTCAGAGAAAAAAATGGTTTTATCTCTCGGAACATTCTAACGAAACAGTAATAATGTTACTTCATTACATCAAAAAATACAATTTATTACTGAATATAATACGCTTGAAGTACAATTCTTAAAGTAAAATATATTTTTTTAAGTAGTTTTACATACATCGAGTTCTGAAAATTTTTGAAAGCAGGTTTAATTTAAAGTACGTTTGCTCAAATTCATAAGCTTTCAGCTGATAGATATCCATATGTTTGACGGAGGAGTTGCTTCCGTGTTTTCTTCCTTTTTTTTTCGTCTAACGAGTATTCTATGATAAGACGTAAAACATTTTCAGGGACCCACTTACTACTTGATCATCATTATCCCTCAGTATATGCAAAAACAATTCTTCGTTGGATTGTCTGTCTTTGTTATTAAAATCGGAGAAGCCGCAATAAGGCAGAAAAATAACACAAATCCATGGAATGGGCTCAAAGAACTAGGCCGAATATTTCTATAGTAACTGAGTAGACATTGGTGATCGCTGCTTAAGCAATGTAATTTTCAAAATGTCCCAAATTACAGTACCCTTTAATGTATTTTTAATTTTTTAAAGCATTTAATTAACTTTTAAAATCAAGGCAACTTTTCAGAAACATCAAGTCTGCACACGTTACTTAAATATTTTGTTGCGTCAAATCTTGTATTAGTATATCGAAAAACTTAAAGTTTACAATTAGCTGTAATCTGTAGATAAAATACGTTCAAAAGTTAATTTATGTTTCCTTTGATTTGCAAAAATCATTAAACGCAAAATGCGGCTTCGAATATAATCAAGCCGAATGAGCTAAATAAAAAAGGTAGTTGAGATGTATATGAAATAAGCGCGTTTTCTTCATCACATAAAAATTTCTCGTTAAGAATGATAATTTATATATTGGGGTCAACTTCATAATCAGTCCGTTGCAAAAAAGAGGCTGAAAATTCAATGTGTTGCGAAAACGGTAACCCAACCGTACAATCTGATTGATAAGTTCTTGTCGTTTTGATTGGATATTACGCGGAAGGCGATGAAAAGCTAATCTATAATGCCATCGTTGACGCAATATTTTCGTCAGGCAAGAGATAAAGAATCGTTGAAGAAGCATCAAGAGAAAACTAGTGACACGAGACATTTTCCACACTAAGGCAAAAAATAAGCAATAATTATATTATATTATTATATAAAATAGCATAGACATGTATTTTTTATGCAGAAGAATTGGTGTTTTTATAATAAATAAATAATTGAAAATGAAATGTTTAGTTGTTTCCTTTATATAACTTTCATTTTAAATTATTTTTTTAATGTTTATTTTTGTTCTCATTTGCTTGTTATATTCTTATTATTTACTCCTATTTGTGGAAAAACCGTCTCTAATGTTGATTTGTTTGCGAAGCTCAATGACATTTTCTTAGTTTTAATTTTATTTAATTAAACCTATGTCACATTTCTGCGTTAAAATGGTAAAAAGCGCAAGAGAGAGGTTTCATAATACCTTTAAAACTAATTAATTATAATTAGTTGATTGTCTTATGAAATTTTGCAATATTTCAGGTAAAATAACATATTTAATTTATTTTTTGATATCAACGAAACATAATTCTTTTCTTATTTGAGCATTTTAACCAGTATGAATTATTTTGCATTTGAATAGCTCTTTGCATCTTGTATCTTGTCTGAAAAAAGTTCTTGACAGTGACTTCTTACTGTTTTTGAAACTTATTCGTTGGAAAACAGTTTAATAAGATTTAGATGGAAGAGAGAAAACTTTTTGGTAAAAAGATATTTCATTTGCTCGTATCTAAGATTAAGTTTTTTTTTTTCTTTCACTATTTTGACTCGCATTTTTTCATTTAATAAAATCGATTCACTCTGTTAATGTAAATCTGCACGGAATTCTAATTAGTGACTTACTTTAAATGTAATTCATTATAAAATAGCTGATAAGCGCCTGAAGAGAATGAAAAACCTATTTGGTAAAATATTAAATTTTCTTACATTGCTGCATCCGTCTCAGTAAATGATGAAAGTCATTCTTTTTTTTTCAGAGTTTTAACTTTTTCGATTAATGAAACGGCATTTTGTTTGAAATACAGCATGCATTTATAAATCACATTTTCACCAACAAATTTACATAATAAATTAAATAAAATTTATGTGCAAAGACATGTTTTATTATTGTGATTATGAAACAAAATACATGTGTATAGAATGTGTCCGACAAGCCTAATTCGAGTGTTTTTACTTTTTTCAAACAATATTATTTATTAAACATGCTGTTTTAAAAGAATAGAAAAGTTGTAACATACATAGAGGTTTACAGTAAAATTAGCCATTTAATACTATAACCATGGCGCATAATAAGTTTATAATAATAATAAACAATATTGTTTATTAAATATGCTCTTTTAAGAGAATAGAAAAGTTGTCACACACATAGAGTTTTACAGTAAAATTAGCCATTTAATACTATAACAATGGCGCATAATGGGTTTATTAATGTGCGAAAGAAAAAATGGTAGGCGGAAAATAATTGAATAACGTACTGTATTTTTCGGTATGTACATATTTTGGAACATATGTACTTTTGGAATGACAAGTTTTAAATCCTTCAAATAATTGAAGTATCTTTCGTACCAAAGACAAATCATCAATACTGCTTTGAGGAAGAAAGCTTGAAATGCATTTAATAACTGAATAGCATTCGGTAGTTTTCGGAACATAAAGCACAACTTCAATACTTCTTTGAAGGAAAAAAATTTAAACATGAAAACTAATTAAATATTATCCTACATTTTTCGGTATATAAGACACAATTTTAGTACGGATTTGGAGAAGAAAACTTGCAAACTTAACATAAAAGTTTGTAAATTATTTAACTGGTGGCTGCCATTGAAAAGTCGCCCCAATTTACTTTTATTTACAGAAAAGAACAATTAATATAAGTTTGGAACAACCAAAAAGTTTACAAAATCTTTGGGGAAATAATAACAATAATAATAATGATAATTTTCACAAGGATTTCGCAACTTTTATGTCAATTTTGTATGTAGTAAGACTTAAAAAAGTGTATTATTCACCAGGGAATCGTAACCGCATCATACACGTGTAAATGATAACTTTAATTCAAATCCTTCAGGAAAGCTATAATTGGATGAATACTACTTGTACTGACCACTGGAATGTTAAGGCTATTGAGTTATGGAGTCGGAATCGGTAATTTTTCATCTTTGTAATCTATTTAAATGTTACTGCTTTTTTCGCGTGTTAATATTTTCAAATTTAATGTTTATTTACATTTAGCTTAGGGGCGCCTGGCAGTTGCAGCACAAATTTACACAAGTCGCATTCCCGAGTTGCAAAGACGAACCACCTTTTAACTTCACTTTTCATGTTAGTTATTTAATTAGTGGCTGGCCATTGAAAAGTCCCTCAATTTAGCTTTATTTATTTATTATTATGCTTTATATTTATAAATGTTCTGCTTTTAAGCTTAAATGGATTTGACTGTTTTATACTTTATTGTTTCTGTATTTCTTACTTCTTCTGCAATCTTATATTTAATTTTGCTTTAATTTCTTTAATATATATATATATATACATACCTTCCACTTTACCAATTAAATGTCGATGTTTTCTGCTACGGATTCACAAAATCCTTCGAATGACAATATTATCAGGTGGTTAGTTTGTGAACGACTTATTAAGCTCATTATTAAAAACCGTCTACCAAACGTATTTGTTGCTCTAACCCAGCAAACCAAAAGTTCCCAGAAAATTCAATTTCATTAAAAGTCTAGCTCCATAATGAAGCTTTCCCGCATGACTTTATTCATCAGTGAATTGTTTGTCACTTCAAGTGTGCCATTTTCAAGGTAGTCAAACTACATTTTATCTGCGTTTTCTCTGGGATTTACATCTCAAATAGTACCTCATTGTGCAAGTTAAGTTAGTTACTTTTCGATTTACGCGGAGTAGATTTTAGTTGAATATTTTCCGAGCAGTCATTTAGGGCAATATTTATTTCTATATAGATTGTGAATATATTTTAAGCAAAAATACATTTTAATCAGAACAAATCTTGAATCACAGCAATTTTTAAAAAAGTAAAAAAAGAGAGAAAACACAAGATTATTGATACAATGTAACGTTTGTGTTTAGAAAAGAAAATGATTTTCCTGAACTCCTTGGTATCCCCTGGTATGGTAAGAGTTTGTTGTCTATGTTCTCTAAACGCTCAGGATTTTTTTTCTTCAAAATATGACACAATTCGTTTGTATAAAGACGCCGTCCGAAATTTGTTAATCTGCTTAGTGGAAGATATAGTTTTCACTTTAAAAGTTGTGCAAACTTTATGAGATAATTAATTTCAAAATGCTGGACGAGAATTCGGACTAAAATAGAAAGGAATTGCATAACAACTTATTTGTTTCATAAGTAAGGAAGGCAAAGAGCTCAGCTAGCAATCCTTATCAACCATCGAGCATAAAGCTCAAGAAGAAGAAGAAGAATGGAATCTTCTTATGTAAGAGTATATACATATACAACTCTTACTATATACAACTTTTTTTATGTAGCTCACGTTAAGTGTAAAATTAAATCCTCAAAGTTTCTAACGATTCTGAAGAAGCGGCTTCCGTTATGATCTGTACTAAAAATCTCAACATCCTGATCATTTATCATCCTTTTCATTCGCCATTCTGATAAGAAATAAGTCGGTTAATTATCAATCCGATATCTCTGACGATTTGTCAGTCGGAAGATTAATGGCTGATTTCTGTGTTACCGAATTTTAAACATTCGAAAACAACTACATGAGCAAAAGTCTTATATTTTCGTTAAAAAATGTTAGTTCTAAACCTCTTGAGAGCAAGTTTTGTACTTCTCTTACATGCGACAATACTGAATTTTCTTAATCTTTTGCATCCCTCTCATCTAATCTTTTACATTTTACGTACAACATAATGTGGTTGTTATCTTCAACCACAAATTGGATCAGAAACCATTCGAAAGTTTAGGAGGAACATAAAAAACGATGTTTCCGAGAGAGAAAATGTTTTACTTTGAAAACTTTTTTAAATAGAAGGGTTTTTTTAAACTCTTTTAGGCAAGGCAACCAAAAATGTATACCAGGATTGTGTTTAGGTGCGAATATGCATAAACCAATAGCATTTTACGTAATGTAAAAATGTTCTTTTAGTCATTTATTATTTTTCATGGCTCTCTCTCTGTGAACATATGTATTTCTAAGCAGTTCATCTAATGCGTCTAAATTTGCATTTTAAATTTTGTCAACACCTTTTAATATAAACTTTACAAATGTGGGATTGTACTCTTCTAGAATGAAACCTATTCTACGGTTCCAGTCGCGTTACTAGCATGGGTGTTTCCCGGTGCGGAAACTTGTCATGTCACAAACCCCCTCACCCCCAAACAAGAAAAATAACATACGAAGAGCTATATAGTTTGAAATGTTCATTCAGTTTCAATTTATCTTGGCACTTTTTAATTTAAAAACACCATTTGCATTCAGCGCAGTATCGTCGATTTTTTTCTAGGCGGGGGAACGACATCCATATTCCTTTAAGTTTAATAGCAATTTTAAAATATTTTTTTATTTAAAAATAAAAAAAAGTTTTAAAAAACAGAAATAGGGTGAATTTATAAAACGTAACATAAGTTTAATACTGAGAAATTCTTTCTGTGCAAATTTTTGGCGTGAATTTGTTTTACGTAATTTAATCTGCTTCACTTCACAATATGACTATAAATGGATGAATAATGTATGATAAATATGCATTATAAACAAAAATATAGTATATTTTATCTCAAGGACCAAGGTACATATGATGATATAAGATACAACAAAGCGCCCGTATATACTAAGAAAATAAAATATACATTTATTCCGCCGCTTTCACAACTGCATAGAATCGCCGTAACGGCTTGTAAGCCCAATAACCGATCACCGCAAAACTTTGTACGCTTATGTCCATTTTTTCCCCGTCTCTGCGGGGCAGCATTTTAACACTCCTCGGTATCTTTTCGCCGTAGAATTTGACGAAAGTACGCAAGCGCTAATATCCCATCACCGCAAAACTTTGTACGCTTATGGTCAATTTTACCCCTTCTCCTTGGGACAGCATTTTAACACTCCTCGGTTTCTTTTCTCTGTAGAATTTGAAGAAAGTACGCAAGCTTTAAAACCCATCACCGCAAAACTTAGCACGCTTATGTCAATTTTCCCCCGTCTCCGCGCTACAGCATTTTAACACTCGTCGGTACCTTTCCTCCCTAGAATTTGACGAAAGTACGCAAGGGCGCTTTAAACTCAACTGATTAAAAAATGTAAAAAATAATATAGTTAATTTACTTTTATTTATTTAGGAAAAAAAGAGAGACATCATAAGTACTGAGAAACACTTTTCTAACTGATATACTATATATAAATATGAATACATATATAACGGAGCCTGTTGCATCTTACTCCTATGATGATTTGAATGTTTTCTATTAAGTTTATTTATTTAGATTTTACTTTTATACTTGCCGATATTATACGAAAACAAAACTCTAAATCGTAAAACAAAAATATAGCATATTTTATCTCAAGGACCAAGGTACATATGATGATATAAGATACAACAAAGCGCCCGTATATACTAAGAAAATAAAATATACATTTATGTATTCGTACAGCAGAGTTTGCCCGCTCTTATTCCACACCCCATTTTGTAAGGACTTAATCCCCAGTATACCAGAAAGTTTTTTTAATTCTTAATATATTTCACGATTCATTATTTAAAACATAGTTTTACAAAATTACTGGTGAAAGAGTCTTTACAAAGTAGGGCGTAGCCTAAAAGTGTGCGAACCTTGTATGGTTAATGTGAGAAAATATAGGATAAGTTGCAGAAGAAACAATACTTGCAAAAAAAAAAAAAAATTCAGATCAAAAGTGTTAATTATATTTCTCCTTCCATCCTAAGTACAAAAAGTACACCATTTTTATATTTAGACATGCATCTTTTTCAAATCTAAAGCTGTTAATAACTAGACGAAAAACACTGTTGCTTATTAATTTTAATGTACAACCCAGAAATAAGCAAAAAAACGGCATAGGCTGTGTTTCGAAACATCAAAAATCCCTTTCTGTAGAACAGGAAAATGGAGTTGTGCGACAAAGGTGGCAAAACTATTGCACAGAGATGTATTCAAATTATCTGCAAAGAGCGGGGCGGGGGGGGGGGAGGCAAATGCTTTCAAGAGCAACAGAAAAACTGTTACATATAACTTTTGAAATATCTTCGAAAATATTTCAAAATGTGACGCATTAAATCTCAAAAAATATGAAATGAAATATATAGTTATAGCAACAAATACAATATCAGAGACAAATAAAGGAATGCATGGTGTCAAATTTGGACAGATGCTACAAGATGTGGGGAGCTTCCTAAGAATCAAGATATCAAACCTTGTGAAATGACTAACAAAAATAAAGAAAGGATAGTCACGTACAGTGCCTCAGGAGGTAATTAAGAAAATAGTTTCTGCAGCAAACATTTTTATGGAGGAAAAACAAGGTTTACGTATTGCTTTTACAACAAAATTTTGACGTAAGAAGCTTATTTTCCTTATAAGAATATAAGCCATTTTACTTTTTGATTACTTGTAGCAAATTTGGAGTGATTAAGATTTTTAGCAGTTACACTTTTTTTTTGCCAGTTACTAGTCTACATAACATTAATATGGCCAATTTATCCTCTTTCCTATGATGAAACATTTATATTAGTATTAAAAAAGTATGCATTTTTCGGTGAAAAAAAGATTTTGTGTGATGTGGGGCATAATGGGTCAGTTGAAATTGGGCAGTCATTGTGGTTATTTTTCCGGCAATTTTTCTCATATTTCCTTGTTTGAATGCATGGAAATTTACGTATTTTTAATCCTTATAATATTTTTAGAACTGCAGTTACTTATCATTTCTATCGATCTGTTGGACAATTTCTGTTTTGTAAATTACATATAGCCTTTCAATTTACACGCACATGCAAAAAACTTGCTAATAAAGAATTTTAACCACAAGGATGTAGGAAAGAAATATTTCTTCAAAAAGCACCCTAGATTTTTACTGTTCCATCTCTTACTTACGGTATCCAAACACGTTGAAATGGTCATTTTTGACCAAATGTCACAAATTTTTTAATGATTTTATTGAGTTAAGCACTTTTTTAGCTTTCCAAAACTGGTTCGTTTTTGTCTCTACGCTAATTAAAAGTCGAGATATCGGTCATTAAAGCAAGATCGGAAAACATTCTTTGCCAAATGTAAAAGTTTCTAGAAAGAAAAATAGACAAATAAAAAAAGGAAGAATAACAAAATCTGTACAAGAAGAGGGCATTACTTATAAATGTGGGGAGTTTTAATTTGTAAGTTGTAATTTATAGAGTTACATAGTAAATTAGTTTATTACTTTGCCAATGTATTTGTCGCATATGTGACATTTTTAAAATTTTAATTCTCCCACGAAAAATCTAATTTTTTCAACTTCATAAAAGTGAAAATGTGTGTTTTTTGTTTACATATTGCTTTTTAGGAGGTCTATCAAAAAGAAAAATCCATTGTGAATAATTCTGAAAATATATTGATGAATTGTGAGTATTTCTGTGTTGGCGAGTTTCATTACCAAGTACAAAAAAAAGCCTAAATATTAAAAAATTAAATAAATGAAGTTCAAATGTGCTAAATATATGTAAAAGCAAAGCATGGGCTATTATTGTGTTGAATTTTATATTTGTATGTGCATAATATATAGTAAAAATATGAAAGTCTAAACTTAAAATGCATTTTTCTCAAAATGAGTTTTTACGTAAAATTTGCTAGTTTCAAAAATGATAACTCAAAATATACTCATCCTATTTTTATGAAACTCGGCAAAATTTATCTCTATATTGGTTGGTAGGGCATATACCAAAATCTTAATCATGACTGCAATAGTTTGCTATTTATGGTCTATCTATGAAGTATCGAAGTAGCGAATTTGCCAAAAATCATACTATCAATGCTTCAATGAGCTATAAAAAAATTTCTTTAAAATATATCCTCAAAATTGTTGGTATATGCCCTAGATGAGTGTCAGTAAGTTAATTTTGAGTTATTTTGTTTTGTTAAATTCAAAAGTATATTTTGTAGCATTTTTCAAAACTTTGGATTTTTCGTTTAAAATTTTATTAATGATTGCAAGTTTTATAAAATTTTGCATGAGTATTTTTTAAAATGTTAGTTAATTTCTGATTTTTACTGCAACTACATCAAAAAAAAATATATAAATGTTTCTAAACATAGTTTTTCTAAAAAAGTGCTCTGAACGTGTTCGGATACCTTCTTAAAAATAACTTAGTGCTTAAAAATTAGCACTAGTAGGGAAAATATCCAAGTTAGAAAAACACATACATGCTTAGGCAAGTACAATCTGTCACATTTTTTCCTTTGCACACCTCGAAGCATTTTTGCAAAATTCGAATGTGTTCTTTTTCTATTTCAATTTTATGCAAATACATACATTTTCTGATTTTAAGGCGAAGATATCCGTGCACATTTACATGTGTTATAACATTCCATGCTTGTAAATGCATTAAAACAGGAGTTATAACTGTTTTAGAACAGCCGCAGTTGATCGCCGGCAATTGAAAAAGATGCTATTTTATTTTATCCTTATTCATGCAGTTTTATTAGCGAATGAAGTTATGAGCATTAACTCTAAGAATTAATCTCAGAATGAATTAATTCATGCATATTTTCAAGATTATTAACTTGCAGCAGACTATTTTCAATTACTTTATCTTGTGTTTGATCCTTCTTTCTATTTTTGTAACTTATAATATTTTTTTCTACAAGAAAATTGGCTATTTTGTTTTAATCTTTAGGGCCTTCATGTTGTATTGGAGTTGTTAAAAACTTCTTGTCCTTATTCGGAGAGGAATTTCTAGAAGGACACATTTTGATTATTCTTAAGCACTGTTGTCCTTATTCGAAACTAGATTTTAAGGGATGTTTGACGTTATTTAGGAACTGCGAAATGTATTCCAATGAGGACTTTCAGTTCTTAATATCCTGATTGCAGTTTGGGATTTATTAGGAAACGGATTTTAGAGAATTAGGTATTTTTCCTTATCCTAATATTTTTAAAGAAAATTGTCCTTAATTTAATTTTGAGTTTTAGAAAGAAGTAATAGCCTCATTTTAAAGAGTATTTTTTGAGACTGTTGTCCTTAATAAAATAGAGAATATTCAGGACCGAATTTGTTGACCATATTCAAATGAGAAGCTTTTGCTAAAGCAGGGTTGGCGACCCTTTTTGAGACGTGGGTCAAATTTTGTTCATTTTTTTTAGTACTAGCTCGTGGGTCACTAATGCCCATTTGCACCAAACTTAAGTTTAAACATTTTTAACTGAGTATCTTTAAAACAAAATATCCTTAAAATTAATTTGACTTAACCGGTTAAAATGAACGTGGTTTGTCGATTTAAAAATTTTTAGCGTGGTTAAAAATTCTTAAGTGTTTGGTGCAAATGGCAATAAGTGTTTGAATGAACAAGGAGTAACTAAAACTACATACATTTTATTTGAAGAAAGTGCTTTTAAATATGGTTATTTGCTTTGGTTTGTCGATTTTTTTTTCAACAAACAAAACTGTGAGTGAAATTATACACTTTATTTGATATTTTGTAAACACTTTTGTTTTATTTCAAATACCACACACGCATTTGTCATCATTTGCGTAACTTTAGAACTGTAATAATCAAACTGAAAGTTATAGACAGCATTTCAATTGCTTTTGTGTCAATGCAGTGCTTGAAGAAATACAAATAGAATAGAAATTATTAACATAAATTAGAAAATTTAAATAAATCGGCGTAAACAAACAAATAGTTGCCTAGCAATCGTGGGTCAGTTAAAAATCTTGCGTGGGTCATAGGTTAGCCATCACTGAGCTAAAGTTATCTGTTTCTATCGAGAATGTTCAATATGTGTCAGGTGATTTATCTTCTTTTCCCTGCCGGGGAACTATGCAATATTCGAAAAATCCTTTGCAGGACCAAGCATTTCAGCTAATCAACTATAAATTACACTCAACTAACAAGCTTGGAAAATATGTTTGTGTCTACAATCGTTGTTTTCCCATGCATGTATAGAATACCCACATCGTGGGAAAGAGTGTCCTTATTAAACTCTAAACTACACTAAAAAGTGTGCGTTTAGTTTCCACCATTTTTGGCGTTACTGAACACGATTTTTGGTGTAAAGTTGAAAATTATTCATATTTGCTGTTCTTTAATTTTTTTATGTGGTTATCTAAATAAGATATGGACAGGATAATGTTTCTCAGCACATGAAATTTGTTAACCCTGTTACGTATCGAAATTTCTTTGCGATTTCTCATTTCTATGAAAATAGGACAAATGAGCAATTGCAATGAATTTTTAATGCGTAGATGAGTTCACGAACATCATATGCTAAAAGACATTCTGCTGTCTGTATCTTTTTAGACAGACACTTAAAAGAATTTAAAATAAAACCAAAAAAGAATAATTTTCGACTTTACACCGACCGAACACCAAAAATGGTGTTCAGTAACACCAAACATTTTTAGTGTAGGAGACTCCGCCCCCCACTCGTTGCGAACACTCAGCAGACGCCCACGGCGGCTGCTTCTTATTGGCGAGAGATTGAAAACAACTCGTTGGTATCTTGCCAAATTCAGTGAAGATACAGGATGTGGCTACTAACAGACAGATTGCGAATAGATTTCAATTGCATAGATTACAAAATTGACAAGATTTAAAATACATTTTAACGCCTGTGCATCATTTGCGCTTTTCTGTTCATCGATTACCTCCCTTTAGTCCGTGGGACAGTCAGCGATATCGTTTCATTCCATGACCAAATTTTCCGCTCACGAAAAAACAACTGAAATGTACCAGAAAATAGTCGATAGTTACAAAAACCTTGATTCAAAACCGGGGCATGATTGAAAAATATGCAACAAAATATCCACCTATATACAAAGGCGCATAGAATATTACACCGAATTTTGTTGCAACGAGCCAATGAGAAGCAGCGAAAATGTAAGCAAACAGCTTTTGTTCAAGTATCTGAATCTGAACCGATCTGAACTATATTAGTTTTATCACTATTATAAAGCAATGTTTCTGCAAAATGAAGTTTAACATAATTTTATCAAAAAAGCAGTCTTTAACACTTATTAGGCATCACAACTTTTCCCAACAATTATTAAACAGCACGATAGTAATTAGGCTGGGGTAAGCATTACTGCCAGACAGCTTGCTAGAAGCAATTTAAAAAGCTATTACGTATTAAAATGTATAAACTAGAAATACTATTATATTTTTAAAAAAATATACATTGGTTATGTTTTTGTATGAATATCATAGAAAGAGAGAAAAAAAATGTTCCTGAAAATATTTACTATTATTAGGTATTTGTCACATCATTATTATATTTTTTCCACGATGTAACAAATATCGCCCAGCGAACTTTATTTGGAAACTTATTGCCTGTGACGTCGAAACGGAATAGTGCGTTGAAATAATGGTAGCTTTCTAAAATATTTGGTTTTATCACTTCTTAATCACTTCATAGCTAACATTAACGAAAATTTAAACTAATTTCATAGTTTTACACACACACAATAGTAACAAAATAACGAACATTACTTCAACGGCGTTTATCATTACAACTCTACATCACATCAGCATGCTAAAATCAAAACTTATTATAGCAAGTTGTTCTTCAGACGTTTAACTTTACTTTTTTTTTCATTATTTTTGCGTCTTTTTTTCGCGTCCCTTTGGCGCGACTATAACTGTCTTATTTGCTATATAGTATATAATTTATGAATATATACCATATACTATTATGAATTTGATGAATATATTTTTTCTTGTAATTACAATACATTATTTTACTGAAAGAATGCATTTTTGTATGGGCGGAAGTTTTTGTCACAGAACTCAATTTTAGCGATTTTTCCTAAGTTGTACAACGGACTACTTTTTTCAAAAATTGGGGCGAATATTAACACTAGGTTTACAGGACGTGTCATTTTGACGCATTTCGAATTTTATAAGCAAAATTACAAAAACCGTTTGCATTTTTATTTTATCTCTTGTACTGACTTTTATCCATTGAACGAGGTAAATATGTATTGAAGTCTATTTTCTTCAAAAGTGTACCGACAATACTTAGGTCCGTTATCTCCGTCCTCCGATGTGTTATCTCAAATAAAACAAGCAATAAGAAACAGTAGAAAGAACGAAACGCAGAATATCAATTGAAGTCAGAATGTGAATAGATTTTGAAGGCCTTAGTTGCTTAGTTCAAGTATTGAAAAATAAAATGTTAGAATATTTTTTGAATTAGTAATACTATTATTGTGAACCTCAATTTTATACTATTTTGACAAAAAGCCCTTCTTTATCATCTAAATATGTTTAGAAGAGGAAATAAAATTTTGCAAAACATAGTCAGTATTTGAACATGCGTCAGATTTACGTGTGTTCTTAGAGATAAGTATATGAGAAACGTCCGTAAACCAAGTGTTAATAAGATATTACAAATAGCAAAGATGCTTGATAAAAACTATGCAATATATACCTATTTTTTCATTAATAACATCATCTTAATTAATGTAAGATAATTTACATTGAATTAATGCTTATGTGATGAATAAACTATTGTTATATAAATAGCCTTAGTTAGAATTCATTCAGCGAGAGAAAGTTAATCATTTGCGGTTTGCTCAAAAGACTTTGTAAGAGAAATCTGCCTTTTATATGAGCCCTGGAAACGTAAAGATTACAACAACATTATATAAACGTCTCTTAGCAAATCAGGACAAACACCTGCGCTTACTGGGAAATATGCTTTGTCCATATTCAAGCGCTTTAAGTAAACAAACTACCGATTGTTAGTTAATCAAACATTCAGTGTGGATTGGGCTATTAATAAATATCATAATTGATCCTGTTTGATTATTGCTTCCAGCATTTCGTATGTTCTCATGTATGTAGTTAATTTTCGATTATATTACGATACCATTACGACATGATTAAAATTATTTAAATTAATGCAAACTTGCCGAAATTTGGACTATTTTATATTTCCCTCAGGAAGGGAGTAGAACTTTCAAAATCATAAATTCCTTGCAATTAAATTTTTAATAATACTTAAAGAAAAATAATGCTCCACTTCAATAAGAAAAGTTTTAAAAAATTAAACGAATAAATGAGGCTACTAAAAGTATATTTGACACTCACAAAAATTGGTTTTACCCAAGTCTATTTTATCAAATAAAAACTAAAATGTAAGTTATAAATATAATTAGATTTCAATTTTAAAAAAAATCCAAGAGAAACAACCAACTGCATTACGGTACATATAGTACAGAAATAATTTGTATCAAGAGCTACCTGCAATTCTTGTTGAAAAAAATGTGACTTGAATGTGTCGAAATATTTCACGAATTACCTCAACATTTATCTGTATATTTTTGCTTAAGCTTAAAATCTATTAAAAAAAAGTTTTTTTTTTGTAAAGTCCTAATTGTACATATATATGTTACCGGCAAAGTATGAAACGCCGGCATTATACAATGCCTAGGCATTGCATATAATGCCAGACGTTTTAAGGCGAGGTATGAAATATGAGAAGTATAACATACTTTCCCTAGGCATTGTATATAATACCTAGGCATTCTATAGAACGAAAAATGTTATTTAGGCAAAATATGATAAAAAACGTCCTGACGAGGTTATTATGTAAATGATGTGCATTTCTCAAAAAGAAAAGTGTTATTCGGAAAAAATAATGAGAGTGCAATTTAAAAAAAATATATTTTTGTTTTCCACAATCATCACATCGTAGCGATTCAGACACCAATAGTCCCTGGGTCCTTTCTTAGTAGTCAGTTTGGCTTTTTGAACATCATTTATTAACTTCTGTTAAGTAGTTTCGGTTAAGAAAACACTATTTTTTGCAGCGTTAACTTTCATTTTGCACTTACGACAGGAGTTCTTAACGAATCAGAGATGTATTTTATACTTTGCCGGTTTCTCATTTGGCATTCTATAGAATGCCTGGGAAATGTGTGAAATATAAATCGTTTCATAAATTGCCGGCTAGTTTTAGGCATCATATACAATGCCGAGGCATTCTATAGAATGCCGGATTTCAAACTTTGCCGGTAACATATACCGGGTGGTTATAATTAAACTTCCCCTATTCGGGGCATCGTACAGCTAAAACCGTTCAACGGATTAACACCAAAATTGTTATGTGAACTATACAAGAGATGCGCTCAAGGAATCATGAAGAAAAAAGAAATTAAAAAAATGGCCGCAAGGAGAGCTGTTAAGCCTTATAACAGGGTTTTAACGTATTAAATAACCAGTACGGCATAAAAATAATGATGTTAATGCTTATGAAAGGAGACAAATTCTTTTCATGATAGCCTAAACTTTTTTTGCCACACAGCTGAACTGTTATAGCTGTCTTTACTTTCATTTTAAATGGCAAGATGATAAATATGGACGGAAAAGTGTACAATAAATGTTGATATTATTATTTTTATTTCTTATTCGTCATTTCCGACGTGGAAACCATGTTATGAGGCTAAACAGCGCCCCTAGCGGCCATTTTCAGAGCTTTTTTTTCTTTACGATTCTTTGAGCTCATCTCATGTATAATCCACGTACCAAATTTGGTGTCAATCCGTTGAACGGTTTTAGCTGTAGGATGCCCTGAATAGGGGAAGTTTAATTGCAACCACCCTATATATAAGCTAAGGATTTTCTTTTTAAATAAAAAATTGTACGTTAATGTCTAAAGAAAAAAATGTAGAGCAAACATTTTTATCATTTACATAAGATGGTGTCCAACCTAATGATACTACGTCAAGCAAGATACAAAGATCCAAACACGCCTCTTTTTTAATCCGAGCAAAGTAAAAACCTGTTTAACATCATATCTAAAACTAGAAAAAAATGTATCTATTCAAACGGATTGTTTTCTTGGCATGCATAGAACTTATTTTTATATTACTGATAGGCTGAGTTATTTTTTTCGAAAAAAATCAAACTGTTGGTTTAAATAATTCAACGAAATCTTTACTTCGTTGTTTCTGAAATACACAAGAAGAAAAAATTTATTCAAGTATTCTGCTTTCAAAAAACCCTCGTTTACTTTTACAGATAAATTTATGCGACACAAGTTTTAACATATGGGAAAAGTTTTTTTTTTTTTTTTTTTTCGAGTAGCTCGAAACAAAAATTTATTTTACGAGCCATATTAAAAATATAATCATCAATGTATAAATTACATGATAGCGTAACTGAATGTTTGAATTCAGATATTTAATGTAAATAATTTGAATTAATTACTTCAAATAAATATTTGCGTACCTTAATTAAGTTCAGCACGTAAATGAGTAGATATGCTTAAAGGTTGACTGAAATAGAATGAATGCATTGTTACAAGTTACTAATTTAATAAAAAACGTCATTTCGCTTATCAATTTCATTCAGCCATTTTATGACCTTAGAAAATCAGTTCTTTGCGGCGTAAGATGGAATCAGTTCACAGTTTATCAAAATATAATCAATTTGTGTGTATACTTTTAACATGTCAAAAGGTTATGACTGCTACAAAAAAAACGCATTAGATTCACATTCAAGAAAGGCCGGAGAACTGGTTGATCACGTGTTTCATTCTATCCGACAAATTGCGTAAACATGTCGAATTAATGCAGTAGGAGTTCAGAAAGTAAAGCAGTTCACAGCGATTTTTTATTTATCGATGAAATGAGTAAAGTCACGTGTACTCGGAGTCATGGCGTCAGTTAGCCGTGCATTCACCCAGTACTGGGAAGGGGGGGGGGGGAATCACGTGGGTATACCACTTGTAGTAAACTGACTATATAAAAATACTCGGCCTAATGAATAATCTCACAACTTATTACGTGTATATATAGTTTTTTTTTGTTTCGAAGAACACAATTTAGGAGAAGCTTTAAGTCTACGTAATGATTGAATCGTTTATTTCGAAAAGGTAACATCTCCGTTTTGAAAAAGAAACAACTCTCAGTATTAATTTATTAATTTTTATGGCATAAATAATCAAAAATCGTTTTAATTTACCAATATCGCATTGCAATTACCTACTGAAATAAAATAGTACAAGATCAAATCCGTAAAGTTTTGCAACTTTTCATAAGCCATTTTTTTCTATCTCCTGAAAAAGTTTTGTTTTTCGGAGTTGTTACCTTTTCGAAAAAAAAAAAGATTCAATTATTTAAGCAGTTCCAAATTTTCAAGGTTTCAATAAAATTTTCAAGCCCACTGTTGAAAGTATGAGTTATAACAGCCATTTGTAATGCATATATAACAGCCATTTGTATAAATACATAATTGTCGTATCATTTCTGTAATCGCTACAATTTTGAATGCGTGCAATTCGTAGTATGGAGTTTCATTCCTGTTGAACTTGGCGAGTCAAATTGGCAACAGTTCATGCTGGTTGTAGATAACGCTGATTTACTGATTAATAACCAGTCACATGTGAAAGGTATATGGCAATATCGCAATATGAAGCAGGTCATGAAGACAATATAAAGCACACGCGAACGAGCTTTCGAAACCCCTAACTAAAAAATTTTAAAAATTAAAATAAATGAGTTTTTTTGCAGAAAGTTTCTCTTAGTTGGGGGAAAAAATCCTACCCTTTTTCCCCGTTAGATCCACCCTACCCTTTTATGTTATTGAGAAATAGTAATACTTAAAAACCCCATGTTCTGAGGAAAAAAATTTCGATTATGTCGAAAAGGGGATAATAGATATGGAGAAAGAGAACACAGGTTCTAAGGAGAATAATTTAGATTATGTCAGAAATGGGATGATAGGTGCAGAAAAGAACACAGGTTCTAAGGATGTCAATTGTGTAGGAAAATTGAGTTTAGACATCGCAGAGGTAAATCGTACTGAGACTAAATTAGACCGCCCTGCTCATGAATTGACAATAGATATGGTGAAAGAGAACATAGGTTCTAAGGAGAATAATTTAGATTATGTCAGAAATGGGATGATAGGTGCAGAAAAGAACACAGGTTCTAATTATGTCAATTGTGTAGGAAAATTGAGTTTAGATATCGCAGAGGTAAATCGTACTGAGACTAGATTAGAGCGCCCTGCTCATGAATTGACAATAGATATGGTGAAGGAGAACACCGGTTCTAAGGAGAATAGTTTAGATTATGTCAGAAATGGGATGATAGGTGTTGCAGAAAAGAACACAGGTTCTAAGAATAGGAGTGTCGATTGTGTAGGAAAGTTGATTGTAGATATCGCTGAGATAAACATAAGTTCTGAGAAAAAAAATTCCGATTGTTTAGGAAATGGTATTTCAGCAGTTTTGGAAAAGAGCACAGACTCTAGAAAAAGTACTGATTGCAGGAGAAAAGAAGTTTCCCTTGATAGTGAAAGTAGAGAGAAGAGGGAGAAAGATAAAATTCCCCCTGTAATGAACCGCGACAGTCAGAACCGAGACAAAAAAGGGGTAGAAAAAGTCAGTCCCCTCGGTAGGCCGGGCGGGAGCTTACGGGGGCGAAGCATCCTTCAAAACAGGAACCGTCTAGCAGTGGTTTCAGAGATAAGAGAAGGACAGAGAAGTTTAGCAGGAATGGAAGAGGGCGGGGATGTCCCCCCTCTCCGAAACCAGCTTGGGGTCGGAAAAGGAGGAAAATACGAACAGATAATAAGAGGATCGTAGATAATTACGCAGGGAAGAATAGGGGGTTTGTTGACCCCTCAAGAAAACTGAAACTTTCTGTAGGCCTGAGTTGTTGTTTAGATAATCGGGGGCTAAAGAGCTACAGGAAAGGAAAACCGATTGCAAAACGGCTTCGGTATGTTGAAAGGCTTGCGGGAAAAGAAAACCATAGGTTTTTAAATGGGATTATGCTCAATCCATGTATTTATGATTTTGTGATAGATGACAAGTTGGTGTCAAAATCAAATATTAAAAATGCCGGAGTCTCTAAACTACATTGTATATTCCACCCGGATAGTTGTGACTAACCAACTATTCCGAATGAAAATTCCAGGGCGGATTTTAAGTTGACGACTGTTTTGTATTTTTATTGATGTGCTTAGGATACGAAAATTTTGTGTTGTGTATTTGTAATTGTACTTTATGTTTACAACATTCTGATCCTCCGGATGTAGCTGATTTGCAAAATTTCCCTGTGGTGTAATATTGTGAGCACAGATAGAGTTTAAATGCTTTAGCAGTTTTGTATTGCAGAAAATTTCTGAACTGGTTAAAATTCATAATCAGCTCGTTAATTGATTTTTATTATTATTATTATTAATCATTAACTTTCAAAATTTTCAACTTGTCAGGAAGTTTATTCTAATATTATTAAGTACTCACATATCGTTGCACTAGGAATGATGAGGAAAGTGTATTTATTGCTGGAAAGTTTCTTTTAATCAACTACTCATTTTTTGTTTTAAAAGAAAAACTTCTAGTTTAAAGAGTGAAAAAACTGGAGTTTTGAAAGTCATGGCTATTTGCTAGCCAAAAGTAAAGTAAGGGAATTAGTTATGATTCTAAAATCATAAATTATATACTTGAGTTCTACTTTTCATTATTGATTGGTTGTGTTTATTGATTTAAGATCTTTGTTTAAGAGAAGCTCAGAGTTAGAGCAAATGATTGTGTGAAAAACACATCTTAACTAGTTGTGTTGACTGTTTTATATGCATTAGTATGTGTTACTTTTTGAAGCAACTGCACTGACCAGTTATTATTATTTTTAAAATTTAGTTATAACTAACTTACTTTGAAAATATTAGTTTCAATTAAAATATTAAATTATTAACTTTAAAATCAAGTCAATTGTTTACTTGTGTATCACAGCCAACTCATAAGGAAAGGATACTTTGTTTTATTAAGTTTACTTTGTTGTGTGAAATTGTTCATTTTTGTCATGGAGTTTTGAAGTTCTGAAGGGGGGAGGAGTTGTAGCGTCTTCTTGGCGACCGCATCCGGTCAGAAGGGGCATCCGGTCCTTTTTGCCTCGTTCCGACGTATCCACTTTCCCCTCGGTCCCCTTTCATGTTATCGGCGTCGAGAAAAATAATACTTCAAAAATCCAGATGCTTGCTGACTTTGTCCGTCCGAATTTGGCCCCTGACCTCTGGCATCCGTTTAGCCCAAAATCTATTTCCGTTCCCAGGGTTGTGTGCCCGCCGACAAAAGGGGCGGCCGCATCCCTCTCGATTTTATCTGAAAAGGGGGATGGGCAGTTTCCGGAGTCCTGGCCAACGGACATGTAAGGAGAAGTAAGAAAATTCTGAGTTCGAGGAGAACATCTTTTGACGAGGAGAGAAACGGACGTGTTCCGTCCGACCTCGGTCACTGTCTACCAACCCTAAGTTTTGATGAAGCTGTAAATAATATGTAAATAAAATCTTGTTAAGTTTTACCATCGAAGTCATGCTTTACCACTCGGCATATACACGTCCTCAAGATGTTACAGTAGATACATAAGTTGTGCTGCTGAGCAGAAAAGTAAGAAAAGCAAATTGCAAAACTGCATAGAAAAATGAGTTCGGTACACACGGAGGGAAGATGAATAAATAAAAATTTATCCTTTTGTTTGGGCGCAGCTCATAAAATCCCTTGACTGATGAAATAAACTAAATAGGCTGCAAAACATAACGCCTATTCGTATGGCATTATCTTGCTATTAGTTTAGTTTTATGTAAGTTAGTTAAAAGTTACACCCCAAAAAATATTGTGTCTTAACAATACGGGTAAGTTACTCATTTAATGTGGCTGCGGGAATTTCATTCTTAATGCAGGACAAGTTTTCTCTTCCAACCGCCTTTGTAAATGATATTGCTTTATGAAAAATAAAAAAAACATAATATAAAATAATAATAATTACATACTTGTATAGTTCTCCCCGAGAAGTGTTTCTTCCGTTCATTTTTCGTTTTGATGAAAAAAAGATTTGTTGTGCTTTGCGAACATCCAGTTTGCAGTTAGGAAACATCCGTTTTCCCGTGTCATTTCGTGTTGCAGCTATCCTGGCTGAAAAGAAGAAAATTTTTTGTTGTGCTTTGCGAACATCCAGTTTGCAGTTTGGAAACTTTCGTTTCCCCGTGTCATTTCGTGTTGCAGCCACCCTGGCTAAAGTTTTGCAGTTTCAAAACAACCTGTTTCAAGAATTTGGTTTTACAGCCACCCTGGCTACGTGTTGAAGTTCTTTTATATTGCAGTCACCCTGACTGATATGAAGAAATCCGTTTTCAACAATTTTCTGAGAGTAGGAGATATCCGGTTCTTCGAAGAATGATCAAATAGAATTTAAAATTTTCGCTGAATCCATCAGTGCGCGTGTATGTGTTTGTGTGTGAAAAAAAAAAAAATGTGTTCCAAATAGGATTACCAATGCTGCAGAGAGGACAACCATCAAACGTGAGTATCTTTTTCTTAAATTGTTGGTTGTGAGTTAAATTTTCTAAAATTAAACAGTGCATTTGCTTGTTAAAGTCATTTTCTCTTGAATTGCTTTAAAATCATGTCAGTGTGTTAATTGTAGAATAATTTAATGCATGTGGAATTACCCTAAGGTAAACAATTAGAGTACTATATTGTTTTGTTTATAATTTCATTTTGAGTTGTGAAAAAATTTTGTAGTGATTTAATTCCTTAAGTATGGCATTTTTAAATAAATTAAAAAGGGAAGATTTGCAAAATCTTGCATCAGAGCTTGGTATAGAGGTTACACCCATGTTAAAAAAAATACATTTGGTCGACTTGATCACCGGAAATGCAAGGTACGAGGAAAACCTAGTTAAGGATTTTGCTGATGAGATTGTTCAAACTAGACTCAAAAAGGAAAGAGAGGAAAAAGAAAGGGTCGAAAGAGAGGAGGAAAGGGAAAGAGAGGAAACAGAGAGTTCGGTCTGGCAAAAAAGGATCGCCAGATCGCATTAACTGGAAGTGGAGTTACCAATAATTCCCCTATCAAAATTGTGCAACCTAATATACAAAATCTAATCCCAAAATTTGATCCTGCACAAAGTGACATAGCCCTCTATTTAACAATGTTCGAACGGCAAATTAGAAGATCTGGGTTGGAGGAAAATAATTGGGCCTCTCAATTAACTCCGCTGTTACCCCTCGATATCAGACAACTCATTGCTCGGGAGTCCGATGAGGATGCAGAGGATTATTCCTTTGTAAAAAATCTGCTGTTGAAGAGATATAAATTAAGTGCGGAAAGCTTCCGAAAAAAATTTGTACAACACCTGAAAGGTGAAAATAGCACCTGGAAGGACTATGTGTTCGAATTAAAGAACTACTTAAATGAATGGGTGCACAGCTTAGATGTGGGCGATTTTGAGGGCCTGAAAGATTTAATGGTAGCCGATCAACTGAAAAAGCGAACATCAGCTAAAGCTAAAGATCACTTCATAGATGATTGGGCTACTATTAAATCTTCGTCAAAGTTAGCGGAAATGTTAGACAAGTACGACGAAGTCAGGAGATTTAGAAACCCTAATTCCGAAAAAAAGAAAACTGGCCAAAACCCTTTCCCAAAAAAGACAGAATTGCAATATGGTGGTAAACCCCGGAACCGGTCTCCCCCTCGGAAATCGGATCGTGTTATCAGCGACAACTTCGAACGGCGACGTTTCCCGCGCTGCTTTGGGTGTGATTCCGAAGCGCATTTATGGCCGTAATGTCCAAAGAATAAAAAGAGATCCCCTGTAGTGACAGAGAAAGTCAATTACTTGAAAACCCTCGCAGGAGAAGACTTATTAACTCCTTTCATAAGTGACGGAACTGTAAATTCCTATCCGATAAAAATTTTGCGCGACACGGGAAGTACAATTGATGTGATAGCCAGAAAGTACGTGGATCTTGAGGATTTTACTGGGGAAAATGTTTGGTTACAAACACCGTTAGACAAAAACCAGGTTTGTTTACCCCTCGCTTATGTTTGGCTTGAAGGAAGGTTCGGAAAACTGAAGACGAAAGCGGCCGTTATTCAAGACGAATTGGATCAAGGCCGGTATTTGTTAGGCAACAGAACTGCCTCCTTAATAGAAAATTTTGAGAAGCAATGTTCGGGGGTAGCCGTACTAAATGCGGTAACGACGCGTGCGCAAGCTCGTGGAAAAGAGAAGATCCTAACAATAAATGAAGAAAGACAGTTTAAGCTGCGAGAAATATATCGCGAAATCGCATATATCAAAAGCTTAAATAGATTATCCCACAAATCCCGTGTTAGCGTTGTGCACTCTAACGTACAAATTTTAGAAACAAATACTGAGTCGCAGAAGTTTCTCTTAGTTGAAAAAAATCCTACTGAATCTGAATTAGAGCACCCTACTCATGAATTATTGATAAATAGTGTAGATAAGAACACATGTTCTGAGGAAAAAAATTTCGATTATGTCGAAAAGGGGATAATAGATATGGAGAAAGAGAACACAGGTTCTAAGGAGAATAATTTAGATTATGTCAGAAATGGGATGATAGGTGCAGAAAAGAACACAGGTTCTAAGGATGTCAATTGTGTAGGAAAATTGAGTTTAGACATCGCAGAGGTAAATCGTACTGAGACTAAATTAGACCGCCCTGCTCATGAATTGACAATAGATATGGTGAAAGAGAACATAGGTTCTAAGGAGAATAATTTAGATTATGTCAGAAATGGGATGATAGGTGCAGAAAAGAACACAGGTTCTAAGGATGTCAATTGTGTAGAAAAATTGAGTTTAGATATCGCAGAGGTAAATCGTACTGAGACTAAATTAGACCGCCCTGCTCATGAATTGACAATAGATATGGTGAAAGAGAACATAGGTTCTAAGGAGAATAATTTAGATTATGTCAGAAATGGGATGATAGGTGCAGAAAAGAACACAGGTTCTAATTATGTCAATTGTGTAGGAAAATTGAGTTTAGATATCGCAGAGGTAAATCGTACTGAGACTAGATTAGAGCGCCCTGCTCATGAATTGACAATAGATATGGTGAAGGAGAACACCGGTTCTAAGGAGAATAGTTTAGATTATGTCAGAAATGGGATGATAGGTGTTGCAGAAAAGAACACAGGTTCTAAGAATAGGAGTGTCGATTGTGTAGGAAAGTTGATTGTAGATATCGCTGAGATAAACATAAGTTCTGAGAAAAAAAATTCCGATTGTTTAGGAAATGGTATTTCAGCAGTTTTGGAAAAGAGCACAGACTCTAGAAAAAGTACTGATTGCAGGAGAAAAGAAGTTTCCCTTGATAGTGAAAGTAGAGAGAAGAGGGAGAAAGATAAAATTCCCCCTGTAATGAACCGCGACAGTCAGAACCGAGACAAAAAAGGGGTAGAAAAAGTCAGTCCCCTCGGTAGGCCGGGCGGGAGCTTACGGGGGCGAAGCATCCTTCAAAACAGGAACCGTCTAGCAGTGGTTTCAGAGATAAGAGAAGGACAGAGAAGTTTAGCAGGAATGGAAGAGGGCGGGGATGTCCCCCCTCTCCGAAACCAGCTTGGGGTCGGAAAAGGAGGAAAATACGAACAGATAATAAGAGGATCGTAGATAATTACGCAGGGAAGAATAGGGGGTTTGTTGACCCCTCAAGAAAACTGAAACTTTCTGTAGGCCTGAGTTGTTGTTTAGATAATCGGGGGCTAAAGAGCTACAGGAAAGGAAAACCGATTGCAAAACGGCTTCGGTATGTTGAAAGGCTTGCGGGAAAAGAAAACCATAGGTTTTTAAATGGGATTATGCTCAATCCATGTATTTATGATTTTGTGATAGATGACAAGTTGATGTCAAAATCAAATATTAAAAATGCCGGAGTCTCTAAACTACATCGTATATTCCACCCGGATAGTTGTGACTAACCAACTATTCCGAATGAAAATTCCAGGGCGGATTTTAAGTTGACGACTGTTTTGTATTTTTATTGATGTGCTTAGGATACGAAAATTTTGTGTTGTGTATTTGTAATTGTACTTTATGTTTACAACATTCTGATCCTCCGGATGTAGCTGATTTGCAAAATTTCCCTGTGGTGTAATATTGTGAGCACAGATAGAGTTTAAATGCTTTAGCAGTTTTGTATTGCAGAAAATTTCTGAACTGGTTAAAATTCATAATCAGCTCGTTAATTGATTTTTATTATTATTATTATTAATCATTAACTTTCAAAATTTTCAACTTGTCAGGAAGTTTATTCTAATATTATTAAGTACTCACATATCGTTGCACTAGGGATGATGAGGAAAGTGTATTTATTGCTGGAAAGTTTCTTTTAATCAACTACTCATTTTTTGTTTTAAAAGAAAAACTTCTAGTTTAAAGAGTGAAAAAACTGGAGTTTTGAAAGTCATGGCTATTTGCTAGCCAAAAGTAAAGTAAGGGAATTAGTTATGATTCTAAAATCATAAATTATATACTTGAGTTCTACTTTTCATTATTGATTGGTTGTGTTTATTGATTTAAGATCTTTGTTTAAGAGAAGCTCAGAGTTAGAGCAAATGATTGTGTGAAAAACACATCTTAACTAGTTGTGTTGACTGTTTTATATGCATTAGTATGTGTTACTTTTTGAAGCAACTGCACTGACCAGTTATTATTATTTTTAAAATTTAGTTATAACTAACTTACTTTGAAAATATTAGTTTCAATTAAAATATTAAATTATTAACTTTAAAATCAAGTCAATTGTTTACTTGTGTATCACAGCCAACTCATAAGGAAAGGATACTTTGTTTTATTAAGTTTACTTTGTTGTGTGAAATTGTTCATTTTTGTCATGGATTTTTGAAGTTCTGAAGGGGGGAGGAGTTGTAGCGTCTTCTTGGCGACCGCATCCGGTCAGAAGGGGCATCCGGTCCTTTTTGCCTCGTTCCGACGTATCCACTTTCCCCTCGGTCCCCTTTCATGTTATCGGCGTCGAGAAAAATAATACTTCAAAAATCCAGATGCTTGCTGACTTTGTCCGTCCGAATTTGGCCCCTGACCTCTGGCATCCGTTTAGCCCAAAATCTATTTCCGTTCCCAGGGTTGTGTGCCCGCCGACAAAAGGGGCGGCCGCATCCCTCTCGATTTTATCTGAAAAGGGGGATGGGCAGTTTCCGGAGTCCTGGCCAACGGACATGTAAGGAGAAGTAAGAAAATTCTGAGTTCGAGGAGAACATCTTTTGACGAGGAGAGAAACGGACGTGTTCCGTCCGACCTCGGTCACTGTCTACCAACCCTAAGTTTTGATGAAGCTGTAAATAATATGTAAATAAAATCTTGTTAAGTTTTACCATCGAAGTCATGCTTTACCACTCGGCATATACACGTCCTCAAGATGTTACAGTAGATACATAAGTTGAGCTGCTGAGCAGAAAAGTAAGAAAAGCAAATTGCAAAACTGCATAGAAAAATGAGTTCGGTACACACGGAGGGAAGATGAATAAATAAAAATTTATCCTTTTGTTTGGGCGCAGCTCATAAAATCCCTTGACTGATGAAATAAACTAAATAGGCTGCAAAACATAACGCCTATTCGTATGGCATTATCTTGCTATTAGTTTAGTTTTATGTAAGTTAGTTAAAAGTTACACCCCAAAAAATATTGTGTCTTAACAATACGGGTAAGTTACTCATTTAATGTGGCTGCGGGAATTTCATACTTAATGCAGGACAAGTTTTCTCTTCCAACCGCCTTTGTAAATGATATTGCTTTATGAAAAATAAAAAAAACATAATATAAAATAATAATAATTACATACTTGTATAGTTTCGTTACATGCAGAACATTAATCGTACTCTTCTTTTGTAACTCAACATTTCCTTTTTTCACCCGAAAGACACGTACTTTTTTTTAGAAAATGTTGCATAAACTATGACACAATAAAAATAATAATAAATACATACATAAATGAATAAAATTAAATTAAAACTAAATAAGTGCTCATGATAAAAATGTGCATCGTTAAACTATTTTATTATTATAAAATAGCCCCTTTGCCTTTTTGATCCAACCCCTTTGCTTTTTGCTACGTGATTACAAAATATTTCTACAGCTGAAATTGCAATTGAGAAGCTTCTATAGATATAACTAATCAACGAAACCTATTAGAAAGCACACACAACGTTGCAGTATAATTCATACTGCAATAAGGCTTCAAAACGCTGTGAGGCAATTTATAACTAGAGCAATGTGACTGCAAACTTTGCATAATTAGATGCACAATTATAAACACGCTTGAAGCAGAATTGCACTTGATATGATTTTCATTCATCAGTGGCAGCAGCTAAGGGTTACACCGTTAAGAACATTTGTAAGTTAAATTCGAGAAAATGTTAAATATATTCAGCCATACATTGCAATTCTATAATGATGTACATGTGTTAATTATAGGGGGTTATTCTTTTTTGCATATTATAATACATCTTCTAAGGTAAAATCAAAACTTTCTGTGTATAGTGAAATGAAATTTTGAACTATGTTTACATACGTTTTATAATTACTACCGGTTTAAATTCAAATAATTCACTTTTAAAATAAATCCTACTTAATATCATTAAGAAATTCTGACATAAAATACTAGTATTTCCGCCCTACGTGATGAAGAATGATTGAAAATTGCATTCTTATTATAAACACCGGGATAAAACTAACCTGGGATATCTTGTACTCAAAAAGCATTCGTTAAACAGAAATGCAGTATGTTTAAACTTATTTGAATGACTTTTTTTTAAGTTGTAGATTTTCGTTTTAACCAGAGAAAATGAATAAATTTTTATGATGAAATATTTGGTAAAAAGGAACGTAACTAAGCAAAAAATTGTAATGCTATATGAAAATTGGTATTGAAATTCTGTAGTTAATTACGTTGCGTTTTATCTAATCTCAGGTGTCGCACAAAATATAAACATTTTTGCTTAAGTTATTTATGATGCCTGCTATAAGTTTATTTATTTTTCGTACGCTACCAGTAGTTTTTAGCAATGACGAAATATCTGTCGTTGAGATAATTAGTGAGCGTATTCCATTTGACGTGCAGTGATCAAATTGTACAAACTATATCCTACTATTGCAACTCATTATAGTGTACTGAATAAGTATTCAACTAACCATTCATAAAAAATAGAACATACTATAACAATCTCCGCAACCTGTTACATCTGCACAAAGATAATATCTGGAGTAAAATTGGTTTTCAAAGTGATGCAACTGCTATCTTTCCTATAATCATGACATTTTTCGTATACAGATAACATTTTTTTTAATCAGCCATGAGGAATTGTACAAAGTTGAAAAAATTTTTTAAAACTTAGAAAATAAAAGGTTACGACTAGGTTCGTCATCAAAACAGCTTAACAAATTTTTAATTTTGGATAATAAAATACGTTAGAAAACTAACAATGCGCTCTATAATGCACGAGAAATAATTTCTGGCTTAAACTTCTCGAAAATTTAGCAAACATCACAATGGTAAACAACGTGAGTTTAAACCTATTAAAGCGATGTAAGAATAAAAGTGTTAGGGTTCAACTTTTGCGTTAAATTAAGTAGTTGCAAGAAATATTTAATGTGAAAATTTCTAAGATAAATATTTGCTTATACCTATGTACGTTGTTTGTATAATCAGAAGAATAGATGAGAAAAGAAATTATTTTCATTTTTATTGTTACCTACTGAACATTCTTTTTTAAGGAAGGGACATACAACAATTGCCTTAGGTATAAATGAAAACACTTTTCTTTCCGTGCAAATCAGTTCTTCGTATTCAGTTTTCTTATGCAAACAAAATTATCTCATTAACGCATTTTTGGTCGGATATTTACTTATTTTACATATGCATTATTAAATGGCTGCTTTCACTTCATAAATGATTTCAGTCTTAAAAGTAAAAAATCATCCGAAGCGCGTAATCACGTTTTGTCAAACTTTACGAAACTTTAAAAAATAAAATGCTTATATTTGTGTGATAGATTAAAAATATGAACAACAAAAAAAAGGCACAAAAAGCAATTGGAATTGCAAACACGTCTGGAAGTCTTTTGTATTGAAAAAGGGGTTCATTTGAACCCTAAAACACCTGTAAGCAATTTTTATTGTTGTTTGTGCCTTTTCACGTTCTTTATATTCTTAGCATGTTAAACTTCACTTATTTTGATATAGGATACATGAAGAATCGTACTGTCTTAGTCAGTAAAAGCAAAAATAGTATTTATAAGAAATTTTTTACCCCGTCCAAGAAAAACTGATGTAAAAAAGATAATATTTAATTTTTTTTTTACATGCTTTGCTGGAATTGTTCTCCAAAGTCAGAAGTTGGTAAACCATGTATTTGGCACATTATCATCCAAAGTTAACAAAAAATTTCCTTGTGGTTCCATATTTAAGAACCTAACTTTGTTGAGAATGAAAAATGTTGCCAACACATTGAAATATAACATTAAAAATATTGGTTTAAAAATTTCAATTACAAGTTCTATTATTTTTTTTTCAATCAAGTGACCATTTTACTCCATCCTCCCCGATACAGAAGAATAACTTTTCGCTGAGAGTAGGCCTCTCTGAAGCTACTCTTTTAACATGCAATCTTACAGAAACGATATCTCGGACAAATCTTACATCTCGTTGCTTACTGGCGAAAGAATTCTGTTAGGTCTTAGTATAGCTCTAACTTTGGCAATATTAACGTTTCATTTGGAGTTGGTGCAGTTTGTTGTCAGTTACTTTTCTGCAAGCCACAAAATAAGGCGAGATATGAATCAAATATTAAACTTCAGAAATTTAAATAGTTACCAAATAAGGATTATGAGCATTGTCTTAAATGTAGTACATAACTGATGAAACGGCTACTCATAATCTCTAGTCGTTGCAGTCAAATTTAGAGAAAAAACTACTGACTTTCATTTAACGGCTGTAATGAAACTAAATTATCCTTTTGCGATAGGTTCAAATAAATCGAACTTTAGATGGCACCAAATATTGGCTTTAAATGAGTCACGTGAAGATAATATTCCATAAGTCCATTTTCTTGATGTTACATATATTTATTAAACTTCCTATTCTCAAATTTATGAGGAATATCAGTGAGAGGTGTGTGACAAATAGATTTAAAGTTAAGATAGAAAAAAATCAAAAATATTTTGGCGGAAAATATTCTGTCTTTAGGGACGCGCTTTTAACACTGTCACTTTTACGGCAATCTCCTACTTGCAAAACTTGTGAATATGAGCTAATTCAAGGAGAATTTTAGAAATGCGGTTATAGCGAGCTTCTTGGGATAAGCAGTAGTCGATATAGGTTGCATGCATTGCATATATGTTTTACATAGAAATAAAATATAAAGTTTTATGTAATAAATAGGTTTAGCTAAAAATAAATAAGATCAAATAATAAACATATAATTAAAGAAATAGGTTACAAAGTAATACTAATGAACTGGTGTCAAGGCTAGTTTCTCATTGTCCCCGTAAGAAAGAACGCTAGAAGCATTGAACCAGGTAGGGAATAAAACATAAAATGATGCAACTGTCATTATAGAACTTTTTATGAGTCCCACGCCAGCATCACATTAGCGGAAATTTAGCTTTTAAATGTCCGGAAAAAAATATTTCCGAGCATTTCCGGTAAATCAATATAACATTATTTTTGCATAAGTCATGTTATAAGCTTTCGTTTTTATCCGAATGAAAATTTTCATATCTATATGCAAATATTTCAACAGCGGTACAAGCGTAATAATGAATACGAAATAACTTGGAGACAATTAATTCTGTTTCGTCGCCAAATGATTGTATCATAGCGCTTCGAAAGACTAAAATAATAGCCAATAATGCAATGAATGACACTCCGTGAATTTTATGTTTTGGAAACAAAATTTGCATTTAAAAACTTTGAAAATTGAAAACAAGAGAGTTTTAGAAAACTTTATGTAAGAAAAATTTCAAAACATTTTCTTATATGGCCTTATTTGTTTTAGCCAAAATCGTAAAAAATTTTTTGTATGCGCGTTATGCAATCTAATCTATCGGAAAGAAAGTGAAAAGTTTTGTACTTCTTATTCAACGTTTTCAATTCGAGTTTTAATAATGTTGAAAAAATATAGCCAATGGATTTTCTTGACAGATTTTACTTTTCGTACTTTTTAAATGTGCACAGACATTGCTGTTTATTTATTTCTTTATTTATTTTACGCTTGAAGTGTTATAAAATAGGCAGCTAACGAGTGAATTCAAATTTTTCCATTTTGTGCATAACAATCATTTTTAAGACCGTAAGAACTTTTCTTTTTTTTATTTTGCATGAAATCAAACTTGTTTGAATTTATAATATTTCCTCGATGTAATTATCTATGTAGCATTAAAGTTAAGAGAAGTGCCTAATGTGTTTGAAATAAAAATGCTAGAAAACTTATGATAAAAATCGAAAATTTTGTGAAATAAGTAAATAAATTTAAGATACATAATATTAGAGTTATTTAATAAAATATCCATACTGATTGTAGAACAATCTAAAACGTTAGTCACTCCCTTGATGTGTTGGTGTTGGTATGCATCATAGCAAACAATCTCGAGTGGTAATGCTTAAATACATCTAATAATAGTAGTGGGAAGCACAGATTGAATTAATTTAAGGTACCAAATATTAAAGAGTTATTTAATAAAATCTTCATACTGATTGTAGAACAATCTTAAACTGGTCACTCCCTTGATCTGTTGGTGTTGGTATGCATCACAGAAACAATCTCGAGTGTTAAGGCTTAAATTCATTAAAGAATAGAAGTGGAAAGCACAGATTGAATTAATTTAAGGTACAAAACATTAAAGAGTTATTTAATAAAATATTCATACTGATTGCAGAACAATCTCAAACGTTAGTCTCTCCCTTGATCTGTTGGTGTTGGTATGCATCATAGCAAACAATCTCGAGTGTTTAGGCTTAAATACATTAAAGAATGGAAGTGGCAAGTACAAATTGAGATAAAATACGATGAATGTTAAAATTGTCATGAAATGTGAGTTTTAAAATGTTCCAATAACCTCAAAGTCCACAGAACGAATGCCCATTTTGAACAATATAACAGCCGTTGATATCGAAAAGAGTCGTAGTAAACATTTCTTTCAAATACAAATATGCCCTTATAAATTAAAAATGTAAGTTACAAAAAAAAAATATTTCTTGCACATACAACAACAGGAAATTTATTTATAACACAATGGCTTCACTTTTGGAAACAATGTTATAGGATTTAATGTACTACATTAACAGTCCACGGACACATTCATGTGTAGTACCGAATTCACAAACAACATGATCGCAACAAGCATTGACTATATAAAACATAATTAATTAGCAACGTTATTGAATGATTATAGTGACAAAAAGTTTTAGAAATTTTTTCGAGCGAATTCCATTCGAGCATTCTGTATGACCATGTAATTTGAATAGATAAAAATTTGTTAAACATACACAGTTGAAACACTTAAAAATTGGTTTTTCGTATCACATAGTACACACAACAAATATTAATGCAAATATAAAAATGCATTATGCTTTAATAACATTAAACAAGCTTGAGAGAACACAATGCGTACTGATGATTAAACAAAAATCATGTCCGAGGCAAAAGGACAAGAACTCTAAAAAAATAATTTTTAATAGGAAGTATTTTGTTTTATGTTATGTTCGGATGACTGAAAGCAAGATCTATATTCTGGAATCTATTGATAAAAAATATGTTATTAGGAAGGGCAACGTTAAAAAGAAGATGAAGTCTGTACGAAAAACTACCTTAAATAAAAACAATTACGGAAGATTATATATTACTTTAATTTAAAAGCATTGCAATGTCACTTATAATTAGCATTGGAGCTAAGAACTTTTCCTACATTGAAAAACAGCTTCCATATTACACCGAACGTCCATGCATTTTTTTTTTCACATTTGATTCAATGATGTTTATATTTTACATTGTTTACTAGTTATGCAAGCCGCCAATGCTTTTTAAATTATTTACAAGTAGAAATGATTCCAATCACAATGAAAATTTCCTATTAATGAGCAGTTTTAAAAGATCAAAAAAGTCTTTTAATTTACATTCAGAAATAATTAATTATTTGCAAAAAGTATTAGTCTTAAGAATTAATTTTGGCAACAATTCCGCACATAGGATTAAACACGAGCTGTCTGGCGACTCAATGAAATGCCACTACGATGCCGATTAAAACTCTCATGGAAATTCGATACATAAACTGCGCTAAAAACTCGAAGCTTTTGTTCTAGACATTGTCTATCTAGTTCACGTTCTTACCTTGACAATATCGATGACTCTTGGTGGATACTACAATCGGACTGACTAACTGTCATCCCGGAATCAATTTTTCAAATCGTGTTCTTTCCTGGTGCAGCTATGCCTGCTGCGTTCACACGAATCAATGAAACTTTCATCCCGGAATCAATTGTTCAAATCGTGTTCTTTCCTGGTGCAGCTATGCTGCTGCGTTCACACGAAATCAATGAAACTTCCATCCCGGAATCCGGAATCAATTGTTCAAATCGTGTTCTTTCCTGGTGCAGGTATGCTGCTGCGTTCACATGAATCAATGAAACAAACATTGATAGAGTAACTTATAGTTTATGAGGAAAGGCTGTTAAAAAAAAAAAACTAATTAGCTCCCTGGCATTGCAGACCATTTTGGACTATGGCCGCCCTAAGAGCATTTCTACAAAGCCCTCTGTCTTTTCCCTTTTTTTTTTCCTGTTTCGGACTTTTAGATTTTTAAGGTCTTTCTCCACCTCATCTATCTTTTAACCTCTTTTCCTCTGGCCCTGACAGCGGCTGATAAGAGGGAATATTTATTTAATTTGGGATCGAAGATCGGCATTTGAAACATGCCGTTAAGATCAAAGGTTGCAGCATACTAGCTCTGTCTGCAACTGCAATCGCACATCATTTATATTGCTGTTTTACTTTTGTTTTATTTTATTTATTTTTTTACACCGGAGAGGGAAATATCTTGTTATTGATTAGTTGTAATCATCTCTGAGTGTAAGTTGATTAATGTCGACAAAGTGGTGATAGTGGTTTTTTCAGTGTTGAATGGTCTTCTGAGAAGTATTTTTGAAAGAAATTGGGGTGTTTACTGTAATAGATACAAATCTTGTCAAGTATGTTAAGGCTGGAAACAAATTTTTTTCTTGAATAAGTTATTTAATGAAGTATGGGAGGCAGTGAGTATTTTTTTTTTTTTTTTCAATTTTTTTATGTAAAGTTTCATTAACAGAAAGCTTTTTTACATGGTATTTATATAATACTGAGTGTATTAACGTTAATTTATAGTTTACTAATAAGCAATAAAGGATGCCAAAAATACGGGTTTTCCGTTAAAACATTTTGCGAATGGGATAGGGAAAAGAAGGGGAGAAGTTCCCCCTCTTTCTCGAAATTTTCCGGAGAAGTTTCTTTTGTACGAAAAAAAAATAATAATATTGTTGTACTTCAATCATGTATTTTAGCAGTTTGGAAAAAGTATCTCAAATGAAATATTTATACGAGAATGTAAATATTTGCATTCGTTTTGCTTGCTTAAATGTTTAGAAACTACTGGTAACCGCACGGCGGTGCAAGTGATATGGGTTGAAAAGTGATTGCAAGTGATGTGGTGCCATTGAAAAATATAAACACTCTTCCTTCTCCCTCCTCCACAGTTTCAGATTAGAAATTAGACACCATATAATTGTCTTGAGAAAGAAGATATAATAAAACATAGGCATAAAAACTAGAGATTAAAAAAAATGTATTTTAATAAAAGTCTTGACATGAATGGGTTCCTCTTGGCACTCTGCCAGTCAGATCGCTTTGGTTGATATTAGAACTGTACAGTTAACAAAAAAACGAAATCCTTCAAAAACGATTTAACATACTATTTTATTCCTGTGAAATTAGTTTTAAACAAAGAGAACATTTATCCACACAAATTGTTGCAGTTTTGAAATTTCTGCATTGCAGTTTTCTTACAATTGTCAGTAAAAATATAAATAAATAAAAAGCCAAAAAACATTATTATAACTATTATACTTAAACTACTATGATATATGCTAAAATTTGGATGTATGTTTGTTACTCAATTACGCCAGAACTTCTGAACGGATGTAGATGAAATTTGTCGCAATCGGTTATAGTCTGGAATATAGTACATAGGCTATTTTTTATCCCGGAAAAATGTACGGTTAGCGTGGGGTTTAGCAATTAAGAATTTAGTTCTCACGCTCTGCCACTAGATGACGCCTTTCGGTAAGCATTACGTTTTCTAAATCGTGTTATTAAGATTTTCTTGCGAAGAATGACATTCCAAATATTTTTTATATGAACTTATCTCAGTTGAGGACCTATTTGTTCACCTTCGCTTCGCTTTTTACAAACAATCCTTCATCTTTAAACATATCAATCACGATCGATAAATACGGACTTGATATATTCGTTTGCTGTTATGTGTTAGCCCAAATATTTACCGTCCAGGAATCCACGCCCACAAGGATGCGTTTTATCGCTCACTTTGGAAAAGAAAATTGTATAGTGTCATAATGTTCCGGTTTTTAAGCCATAGTCGCCTCAACGCCGTTTAATTTTGTTTAGCACTTCTGCCCAGAAATGCAGCACCTCCCCCCCCCCTAAAAAACGCCTCTTATAATATTCGCCCAAATTTATCACGTTTTGATCAAGCCATGAGTTCAAGCACACACATCAAAATTTACACGCGAACGAAGTCGCAGAGAACAGCTGGTTTAATACACTGGTGTGCAAAACTTAAGCAACAATGTAAATTTTAAGCAGATAGCTATAAAACTGCAGAAAAGAGCTCTTGCAATTAGTACAATGAATATGCAATTTAGTAGAAAGGTCATGCGGATGCAAATATCAGGAACAAAGTGTCAGAGGCAATGTGAGCGTATGCAAAACGCGTGCTGTTCGGCGCGCGCACCTTAAGAGTACAATAAAAGGAAGGATGTAAATGCAATTAAAGACATTCGCTGTAGGTGCAAGTGAGTTTTTTCTTGAACTATGACTGGAAGATATCAACTGGACGACTGCACACGTGGAAGAATGATCGGAAAGTTGGAGGAGGGTCGCAGTGTGACCAGTGTAGCTGAAGAGTTCAGAATCAACAAACGCGCTTGGAAAGCCTTCCGAACCATAGGTACAGCTCTCAGAAAGGTTGGCCGCTCCAGAAAAACAACTGCAGTGGATGTCCGATATATCGTCCTGCAGGCGAAAAGAACCCTGAACCTGTCGGCAAACGCCATTGCTCAGCAACTGAGTACAGCAACGGGCAACAAGTGTCACGGTTTACTGTGGCCAGACGCCTTCACAAAGGTGGCCTATTCGCTCGTCGTACAGAACGCTGCATCCCTTTGACAGCAGGCCATCGGCGCCGCCGTTTAGAGTGGTGCAAGAAGTACAAAAACTGGACCTCTCATCAGTGGAGTCCTGTCCTTTCTACGGATGAGAGTCGTTTCAGTGCCACACGCGATTCTGGATGCCAGTTGATTTGGAAAGAGGTCGGGACACGGTTTCACTCAGTAACATCGTGAAAAGAGGCCGTTACGGTGGTCCTGGAGTTCTCGCCTGAGAAGGAATTATGTTGAATGGGCAGACTGAGTTCCACATTTTCGACAGAGGTTCTGTAACAGAAGATCGCTATTGTCAGGAGGTACTCCTTTCCCATGTGCGTCTATTCAGAGGTGCCATTGGACCAGACTTCATTTTTATGAATGACAATGGACGCCCACATCGGACACAATTTGTTCAGCATCTACTGGAAAGTGAAGATATCACTCGAATGGATTGGCCAGCGTACTTCCCTGCTTTAAATCCTATTGAACATGTGGGAGATGCTTTAGGGAGGGGTGGCGATTACATCCTCCTGGGAACACCCAAGAGCTGAAACGGATACTGATTGAGGCATGGGCCCTCTTACCCCAAAAACTGGTGGAGAATCTGGTGCTGATTATGGGAAGATGATGCGAAGCAATCATTGCAGCACGGGGAGGACATATCCGATACTAAGGAACATCTGCGTGCTATTCTTCCGCTTGGATAGACAATCGCGTGTAACGATATTATGAGTTCAATTAAGCCTATTTTCGTTCGATTCCACATTGTATGAATTCTATTCATTTTTACGCAGTTATGCTTTCATCTTCCTTTAAGTACAAAACTGCTCTCTTTCATTTCTAAATTTCATGTCTCTCAGATGATTTTTCGAGGAGGGCAAAAAAACCACCTGTTGCTTAAGTTTTGCACACCAGTGTATATACCTAATAAGAGTCGTTCGAACAAATCCTGCCGGATCATAGTACTGCTTAAGAAACGTAAAAATCTCAAATTCAAAAACTATACTCAATACACATAAACTGGCATGACTAAATAACTTTTATAAAAAGACGGTATGGAGCTTATGAGTGCATTAAAAGACCACGAAACACCAAATGAGTATATCAAAATACACAAGTGAAAAACAAAGAGGAAATCAAATCAAAGAAGTAAAGAAAAGTAGGTCATTTTTATTAGATTATCAATCACTTATGCCACATTAGATGCCTTTTTAGAAGTAAGAATAGACGAAAAAAGAAAAGTATGGATGTCAGACGCATATCTATGTTTTTCAGAGGCATCATTTCTTGTTGTTTTCGTAGAAAGGTGACTGAAAGAAGTTCATATTAGCACCATCTTATACAGTATATGTGATTGACATTACGTCATACACATATGAATGTAGGAATTCTCTCAGGAATTCACTATTTCTTTTTTACCTAGCTTGATGGAACGCCAAGAAATCTGAGGAATCAAAATTAACTATGACAGTTACAAAAGTAGGTCAAAAAAGTTCTTTTTAAATCATTCTATTACAAATGCCAAATGTACAGTCCTTCGTCTAATTTAAGAACTATATTTTAAAAGTAACAATATAGTTAGTAATAGCATTATTTAAAAAAATAAGCAATTACAACCCAAACTAAAATTAAAAGAAATATTTTTATTTCTTTTGTTTTTATTAAGTTTTGTCTGAAAGAAAGACTTTCAAAACGTTAAAATTAAAAAGTTCTAGTACAGAAATATTCACTCTAACAAGAGGTAATCATCCCGTATAAAAGCATTAGGAGCCGTGGTATCAGTAATTACTAGAACTTGGGATAACTATAACTCATTATAAGACATATCTTAAGTAGTTTAGTTAGAATACTAGTTTAAAGAACTTTCAAGATGAGCTTAAGCTAATAAACTTTTAACAGTCGGCCGGAATGGAATATAACGAATAGGTTAAACTGGTTCAAATAATGCCTAACATTTTACAAATTTTCTACAATAATTGTGGTGAAAGTTTTTGAAAGATGTGAATTACTTTTTCAATTAATAACTTTAAAATTACCCTTATTCGTTTCAGGAAATTTGATATTTAATAAAATTACATTTGTTTTAAAATGTTTACAAATAAAATAACAACTAACAAGTTATATTTTAGAAAGTATTTGTTGGAATATTTCTTTAATTCATTTTATAATTTATGTGTTGAAAAATACCCAATGCAGAACGGTTTTTAAAACTATTAAATTAACTTTAAAATTATAACCGCATCAGCATTGTCATTTGATCAACATTAAAAATTCCAGCGAACGTATATTACTAGTATTATTTGTAATAATTACCATAGAAATCTACACATATTTATTATAGAATATTCATAAAAATTCCATAATGAGTAATATGTTTGAATATTTGTTAACTTTTAATTAAAATTTCATTATCACCAACAGAAAAAAGAAGTGATACCTACGAGACAATTTTTCAATTATTGCAGGAAAATAGAACATGTGTTGTCCAATATTTCTTTCAGATTAATTATTCAATTATTTTTAATTTGTTGAAAAGTTCTTGACGCGTTAAAAAGTATCTCCTCAGGTTTAGTCACAACGTATGAAGTTTTTTGTAAATATAAATAATTCAAAGAGAGTGGTTTGAATATATTTCCAAAATGCTGCATTGTACTGCTATTTACTTGCTGTATGCCTGTTATTGAATTTTTGAAACGTAAAATTTTATAACTATTGGTATATAATAGAAAACTAAGTGCTACGAAATAAGTCTTTCATATTCCTTTAAATAGCTTTGAGATTATTTTATGAGGCAAATGATATATTGATCTGACAAATATTCTTCTCATTTAAATACTATGCATTATTATTATTATTTTATTTATTTATGCATTATTTATATTATGTATAGTTGTTTATCTTTCAGGGTTTGTTTCATTTAGATTAACAGTTTCTGAAGTGGTGATACCAAACGGATACTGAAGTTTTATCAAAAATGCTTTTCATTTCTAAATCGCTCATCTCAGTCTATATATATGTCCTAAATAACAGCACATTAATCAGCTGCTTAAATTGGAAAATAGAAAAATCGTATTTGCTAAAAATAATTTTGACTCGCATTATCTTTGAATTAATTCAGTTTTGCTATTGCTACTTAGTTTTGGGGTTTTTCCAACTAGTGACAAAAGAATCCTCATTTCCTGTGGAATGCAGGACATTTTCAGACAATAATATAACGCTTGAAGCGTGAATTATTTTACCTATTTCAGATCTTAAATAGGCCGAACTTTTTAAAAATAATAAGTACGCCTTACTACACTAAAAAATTCTAGTTCAACGTTTCACCAAAAACTGGTGAAATGTAGCTGCAACCATCATTTGGTACTAAGTTGAACCACATTCATTCAGAAACAAGACGAAACTACACCGTCATAATGGTTCGACTTAGTACCAAATGTTGATTGCAGCTACATTTAACCATTTTTAGGTGAAACGTTGAACTAGAATTTTTTACAGTGTACAATGTAAATCATACGGTGACTTTAAATGTTTATTTACGATGTGAATATATAAGTTAAACGAAAAAATGCAACAGGATGCTTTCAAGTTTTGACTGGAGTCAGAAAAACGTAGTGGCAAAATTTATTTCAATTTTGAAAACAACTTATGGAAACGAAAATGTGAGACTAAGGAAAAAGCAAACGTTTTTATGCCCTAGAGTTCATACACAAAAATGTTTTTGTTTTACAGCTATGTTTACTTTTTAATATGTGAGAAAAATATTTTGAAAACATGCATATTGACAGATGTTTATTACCTTAACAATGAAATGGATGTGCAGAATAAAAAGGCTTGAATTTGTTATTGTGAAAAAGAACTTATCATAGAAAGATAATAATGCTCAGGATTGTCATTTTGGGTATATCATGAATACTAAATGAAGTTTATTTTGATAATACGGAGTTCCTCTTTTGGGCAATATTTGCAGAAATTAAAGTTAGGTTGTTTGTATTTGCTTGGTATTTACAAATTTATTTATATGGGCAGTGAAAAAAGCAAACCTCAGATAGAGCTTTTAAGGTGTACGAATTATTGATCTTAAAGGCGTTTTAAACTAAACAAGTGTCTAAAAAGTGTATTTATAAGATAATTTCAAAAAGGGTTTTTTTCTTTTTTTTTCACTAACACAAAAAGTTGCAAGTGCTTATGATTTAAGAAATCTGTAATTGCTTATCGATTTCAACCCATTCATAATCTGATGATGCCTGGATTATCATTAACTGCTTTAAAATTGAAAGAATCGTTTTTTTTTTTTTCTAAACATTGCCCAAAAAAAGAGAAGCTGATTTCAAACCCCTAGTCTTTGGTGTGGCACACTGTTCAGTGCAAAAATTTCTAGTTCAACCTTTCCCAAAAAAGTGGTGAAATTTAGTTGCAACCAATATTTGGTGCTAAGTTGAACCATTATAATGGAGGTACTAGTTTATACGATGAATGTGGTTCAACATGGAACCAGGATTACGGATTTATTTTTTTAACCAGTATTATGCTTCACTTTGAGATTTAAGAAAGTTTTTTTTTTATTAGAAATGTTTTATTTTTTCTAATTTTCAAATTGTCATTTATAGCATGCAAAACTTCAAAAAATTTCAGGACGGTTGGAATTCTACCCGTCCTAGATAGTAATATGCCGGTTTCTACATATTACTCTTATGAAGAATAAATGATTCAAGTCACAGCTTGACAAGATGGCGGCTCTCTGTTTCCGGTCGGGTGCCGGGTCTGTCTTCTTGGTTCAAGGTTGCACGAAGGTTGAACCGAAATTATGATTAAAGGTGTAACTTTAGGTTTCAAATTTCCTCTTGAACCATGATTTTGGTTCAATCTTCCGCCCCCCTTCGGGTTTTCCCATATTTGCGGTGAAAAATTAAAATGTTTTTTTCTTCTTCACTGTGTTACCTTTACTTATTCCACTCGTTTACCAAATTCAACAAACGCGACCAAGAAATGAGTAGTTTGTCGAATAAAATCACGCATGTAAACATCAAATCGTAAAATAAATACGAAGCCAGAGCCCATACGTGTATGTACGCAATTGTTTTACGTATTTATTCTAGAGTGCATAATCACATTCTTAGTGAAAAGTGGTATCTCATATTTGTTAATATATATATATATATATATATATATATATATATATGAATAATAATTTTATAAAGTGCAGCATTTTCGTGGGTTACTATTTTTCATAAGATTGAAAGACAAGGGACAAACGGTTGCAAATGGATGAATAATTATAAAAAATACATTTTTAAGTAATAAAAAAAATAAAATAAAGGTTTAGTTCGTAAAACCTTAAAAAAAAATCAATTTTTACAATAAAACAATATATACAAACACGAGCACAACTACTAAACATTTTTAGATTAAAAGCATATATAAGCATTTTAAACGGAAAACCTTACATTTTAACTATTTGCAGCTTTTTGAAACAACTTAATGATACTTATATTATTCCAAAGTAAAATCAAATGCTAGTAGCAACAAATAATTCTAAGATAATACTTTTACAAATCTTGAACAATTTATTAGACGTAATATGGATTATTATAAATACATGTCTGGTGTGAAGTTCCGGTTAACTGTCTGGGGTGTGAAATACCGGTTTCATAGAAAATATTTCATTATAATCATAACATATTGATGTCAGAGTATAAACACGTACAGACATGCTTCAGTTGCTTTATATAATGTTGCAAGAGCAGACCTATTTTCATGATTATTTTGTCTGTTTTGTCACTTTCTCACGAGCTGCTTTTGCGGACGTGTTTTTGTGATTTTTTTCGCTTTCATTTATTCTTTCGCAGCATTAAGCAATAGTAATAGCTAGCTTTCAGACAACCACTAATATTTTCTCCCATAGTAATTAATGCATTTTTTTTCAATGAATTTCACGTTTTAGTTGTGATAGCATAAACGAAATTAAGTAAATTGTACATATCATTTGCACATTCATGTAATTAAACACTCCAAAACTAAATTTTAGAAACTGTTAATTAATATTTTTGCCTAAAATATGTAATGCATTCATAATTTGTCCAGGTTCTGTAACAGCAATTTCAGTCGCAATAAAGATAAGCATTTTAAAGATTAAACCGTAAGAAATGTCTTATATTTCAATAAAAAGAACTCAAAGTACTTCTAAACTGGTTCTGTGTTTGAAAAGAAAATAATTTCTTGCATTGTTTCTTTTGCATTTAGTTTTACTTTCGGTTTAATTGTCTAGTTTCATGTATCCAAATATACCCACAACCATTAACAAAGCTATTCATACAATTTTTTGTGACTAAAGGAAGCTTTTAAGCTTTTAAAAAATACCATATATTCATAATCCTTTCGGTTCGGGGGGAGGGGGGCGATGTTCCTTCTCAAACTGCGATACTACATGTTTAAACCAGTTTTTCTTTTCTTTTCTTTCTCTTAGTGCATTCCCACAGTCAATTACTTACAAAAACATTTATGCCGATAAATCAATAAAGCTTCGCTAAGAAAGTGATGGAGGGCACTTTTTACTCTAATTGGAACATCAAAATGGTGGAGAAGTACTTGTTAAAGAGTGCTTTCTACTAACATTTAACTTAACATTCAATATGATACAAAAACATATTTGTATCAGTTATAGAAACTTAGTTTATAAATGATACAAATATTAATGCCGCAAGCAATTCATAAAATTTATATATTCAAAATATAGTAAGCGAATGTGTTCACGTATTTTTTGAGGCAGAAAAGGAAAGTATTCATTACGTAATAGTTCTTAATTTGAATCAGAATACAGAAAAGATATTGACTTTGTTTATTTACTTTTTTTTTATTTTATTTCAGTTTATTTTATTTTTTATCTTCAAGAGAAAGCGAAAGTTACAAACAGAATGTATATCAAAAGCTTCAAGTATTCTTCGAAAATTTTTCTATGTCAGTTTTATTTTATTGTACTCATTTGTCTTTGAATTTTTTGCCCTGCAAAAACCGACTCTGAAGAAAAGATATTGGGCACTTCAAAATGGCAAGTATGAATAGAGGAGAAGCATTTGATAGAAAAAAATCACTAATATGTTTATGACTCATATTGATAACATTAATGAAAAATGAATACCGCAAACTGCATGAAATTAAGGAGAATTATTCCTTCAAATCTATCTACTATGCTACTCAAAAAATATTTTCACTACATAGATAAATACGGATATACTTTTGGACATCTTTCAAAATTTTTGAAAGATAGTAACAAATTATAAAAATACTCATCATTAAATATGACACAGAAACATAATTATATGCTGTTATTACGAGTTGACGCTTGTCAAGCTCCATTCGTTTTCGTTTTTTGTTTTTGTGTGTTAGTGTGTGTGTTTGTGCTAACTGCACAGATCATGAACGCAATTTAGTTAAACAAAAATATTTTTAGAGATTATTTGTTTTATTATGCATTTATTCATTCATTTACTCGCTCTTTCATTCTATTCAGTCATGAATTTGTTTATTTATTTTTCTACTTGCTATTGACCCGTGTTTTGTCTGTTATGCACTTTTCGTGGAATACCAGCAAGGCAGATAAAATGACAAGAAACAAATTGTTTTTATTGGATATTTCTTATTTTTGTTGCGTTTTTCTAATGATCCTATACTTCTAACATCCAGATTTTTTTTAAAAAATGCATTTTTTTGTACAGTAGGTAGTTTTATTTGTACTAATTTTTTGTCGATAATGGTTTTTCACAACCTTTATTCAGTCTCTGAATAATGTTTTCGTAGTTTCATCTTGTACGTCTTGCAGATGGGGAGATAGAGGGGGTGGAATTATCTCTAGGGCAGTGATGGCGAACCTATGACCCGTGGATCAGACACTGACCTACGATTGCTAGGCAACCATTTGTTTGTTTACGCGGGTATATTTAGATTTTCTAATTTGTGTGGAAAATTTATATTCTCTTTACATGTTTCAAGAACTGCATGGACACAAAAGAAATTTAAATGCTGTTTATAAACTTCAATTTAATCATTTCAGTTCTAAAGTTACGCAAATGAGGACGGAATGCGTTTGTAGTACTTGAAATAAAGCAAAAGTGATTACAAAACATCAAATAAAGTGTATAATTTTACTCACATTTTGTTTAGTGGAAAAAAACTACAGAGCAAAGCAAATAATCTTCTTTAAAGCACTTTCTTCAAATAAAATGAATGGGGTATTTTTCGTTACTTCTTGTTCATTGAAACGCTTATTGCCAGTTGCACGGAACACTTGAGAATTTTTAACCCCAGTAAAAGTTTTTAAATCGTCAAAACACCCCCATTTTTACCAGTTATGCCAATTGAATTTTAAAGATGTTTAGTTTAAACAATACTCAGTTAAAGTTTTTTAAATTTAACTTTGATGCAAATGGGCATTAGTGACCCACGAGCTAATTACTAAAAAATTATGAACAAAATTTGACCCACGTCTCAAAAAGGTTCACCATCCCTGCTCTAGGGACACCAGGAAAGCTATAGCCCATCTTTTTCTTAGGTGCTGCAATATGCATCTTTCTGATATAGCATAAAAGGAGCTCATTTATTTTAGCCCTTGCTTTTATCAAATAATACGAAGTAGAAGAGCAAAAATTGGGGAGCAAAAATTATCATTAAAAAAATTGATTCAGCACTAGGCAGGAGAGCTATTGAACTTAATCGTAATATTTTACTTATGCTGCTCAAAATATCTGAAATATACATATCCTTCAGCGTAGAAAACAATTATAACATCAAGCAACAAACGGGTGTAACAGGAACGAAACTGAAGATTTGGACATAAGTATGGCAAAAGATAGGACGAACTAATTGGTTTTGTGACAATAAGAAGTTAGGCATAGCCCTCACAACTGCTACTATCAAGCGTTTCTTTAGCTTCAACAAATAAACAGCTTTAACATGACTTGATTTTTTTATTCATTTTATTTAAAATCTGTCTAGCCGGCACGACGGCGTAGTGGTAAGGTACTGGCCTCGTACGCACAAATGAGCAGTATCAAACCTGGCCCAAGACGGTGGATTTTTAAGATGCAGAAAATCGTCAGCGCCTGTGTCATATGATTATGCGGCATGTTAAAGATCCCTTGAGTATCTGATTGGCTTGGATACTCTCGGCTAAATTAAATTCCTAGTGCAGTTTCGCATCATTTAGAGCTCAGGTGCCGCCATCTAGGGGAAACTGAGCGTCAAAATATTGAAGTAGAAATGGCATCCCCCGATAGTGGTGCTACTAGAAAGAACGGGTGCCTTTTTCCGTTGAATGCACTAGGACTGCAAAGGTTAGTGACCATACGCATCCCCATTAGAAAGAGAAAAAATATGTCTTTTATCAGTACATTCCTTTGCTTATCGCTGCGTAGTTGAAAAATCTGAAAAATATTGATTTAATAGTTAAATGTGTGACACTCTAAATACGCGATTAACGTACTTTAGTAGGTTTCGTAAACCACATAAATTACTTGATAGTTAACAAAGTATGTAATAATTTCTTTATTAAAGAGAAAAACTGAAAATAAGGAACTTTCTCAACCTCTTGATATGAAACTCTTAATAATAGATTTCAGCTTGATCAAGAAGTAAATACTTTCGTTCCTTACTTGTCTGAGTAAGCTCGATAGGTATTAAAGGGATTAATTATTTCCACGGATCCTTCACGCGGAATACAGCGTAACGTTATGGAATGCGGAAAATAATCTATCAGAAATATATAAATTCATCTGTCATGTAGCGAGGGATGGACCAATACTAGTATTGACTGACCTGCGAAAGCTTTCGTCCAGCATAATGACATAATATAAATACTTTTGTATCTTATTGGGTGGAAGAACATAAGCTATGTCCCATACTGCTGAAAATATCACGCAGTTAAGGTTAATATTATTTACTGTCATCAAAAACATTGGTATTGCGTACAAAATGAAGTGATTTAATATTAATGTTTATTTCATGTACATTTAATTTAGAAAAAGCAAAAATACAAGACAATTTAAGGAAATGAATTTAATTACTATATCTAGGAGTAAGTTTTTTACTTTTAAGATAAATTATATCATCCGGCCTTAAGTTAGTTGATACGTCAGATTTAAACACGATAACTAAGAAATAGATGAAGTTTTATTTTAACAAGTGTTTAAAAATATCTTATTTTAGGAATACATTGCAAAATTCATAAAGTTACGAAATTAAATTTTGTTAAACCCAACATTCTTAAACAATTTGCTATACCCGAAAAACATGATTGTGAACGACCTTCATGTTTATATTGTCGGCGTTCAGTTAAAAGTCACTAAGTCCGTAACTCAAGCTTTAGGACCGTTGTTTTGTAAATATAAACTAGTGACTTTTACCAGAACGCCAATGGTTAGTATGTTAATATGCTGTGTAATAACAAATCTTAATATTCGTTCAATAATAACTTATCTTCTACTGAGAAATTGAAATATGTGATATATACTTCGCAAAAAAATGTTTTGTAGGTGTGTATTAGTATAAAATATGTTATTGCCAATAAATCGTTATTGTTTTTTAAAAGTAATGTTCAAAGCTAATGATATTTATTAATTTACAAATAAATTAGAATACATATGTTTTTTTGTTTTTTTTTTTTTAAAATAATTTAAATGTTTGTCATAATCTTCTAAATAAGACTATTATTCACGGAAGACTTACATACCTTATAAACATCTAGAAAAACATTATTACCTTATAAACATCAACCCTTATAAACATCTAGAAAAACTAACAATGTTTTCTGAGATTATCTAATTTACAGAAGACATAGGAATATTTATATAAATATATTGTACTTACTTTCCTAAAAATTTCTTTATATAAAGCATATTTTAAACTTGATATATATTAGGCCAAAGAAAAAAATATTATGTTTACCATACTTCTACATAAGAAAAATATCGACTCATCAGAAAAAGTGCAAATGCAATAGAATTTAAGTATTTTGATTCGTTTAGCTCTTAAAATGTAGTTCACATTGCAACCTTCCCATTCTAATTTCAATAACACATTTATAATAAAGTTAATGAAGTAACACGTGCATTCAGTCAAAAATATATTCCATATAAATCGAATGGAATGTATTTAATTTCCAAGATGTTCCACTTGAAGCAAACAATTGACAATAAATTAGTTGGAACACTTTTTACTAATCTTCTATGCAGCAACAATTATCACAAAGACTAAATTATGAATCCACAATTAAAATTTCAAACTTTGTGTAATGACTCAAATAAATCATAATCGAATCTTTCTATTCCACCGAATTCAATAACAGATCTACAATGGTATCAGGTACATAACAAATGGTCTTGAATACCACTGCATTCCTTATAAATCAAATATATGTTAGGCACATGGATCCATTTGTACACAATGCATGTTGCAATGAGTTCCAAGACGAATGGGATCAATTACGTTTAATGAGTTAGAAGATTAATATACGCACTGACGGCGGGAGTTTATATAACTAATTGTGCTATTTTGGGTTTATCTTGATAAATGGATAAATTACACTCTAAAACTCCGATATTTCAACTATTTTCCAACTATAAAGTTTCCCATGATTAGAGTCATCTTCTAGAAAGGTTTATTTAGATCACATCGGTACTTACTTACGTGAGATTTTTTGAAAATTATTTGAGCAAAATGAATTTACTGATCAACATTTTTGTTCAGGAAAAATGTTTATTTCTGAATAATTAATTTTTTAAAAATAATAAACCTAAAGCATTAAATTTTGTGTTGTAAGTCATGAACTACAAGATATGTTTCATGAAATTATTTTTCATATTTGACCAGGGAAAAAAATTTATATTTAACTTCTTTGTATTTCACATATAAAGACCATGTTAGAGCTATTACTCTAGCAATTTAGACTCAAAAAAGAAAGCCTACACAATAAAGACATGATATGCAGGGGAAAGAGTGATATTCAGTTTCATTTTAGAGCGAGGAACCACGAGGGCGGAAGACTGACTTGACCTCAACTTTTGTGGTCTCTTAATTTTGAACCATATCCCAGATGAGAGACCGTCACCTGGGATTGGCACCCCCAAAGGTATCGTTTCAGGACTTTTATCGTTTGGTGGACTTTGGAGCCATGACTTATTTAACATGCACCAGATCCCCCCCGAGAGGTTGTCCCCCTCCCAGATACTGACCTAAGTCGATGCTGCTTCACTTTCGGTGTTCTGCGAGAACTAATGTAAACTGGACAAATGACTCTTACGGATTGAATTTAAAATAAATAAATAAAATTAAAAAAAAAATTAAAGAAACGCCACGCTGGATCTTAACGAGAAAGGGCAGCTTGACGTTGCATTAGAGTCATTCCATTTCAAATCAGGCAGGCAGGTCTAAAACTAGTCACATGACCCTCACAGATTTTAAAAAAAAATACAGCAGTTACATACAACTAAGAGACATATAAAATATCCCAAAAGGATTTTGCAAAAAAAAAAAATTATTTCTCTAGTTACAGACTTTTAAAATTTGGGACAAATTTAGCCGATTTCAGAAAATCAGCAAAACACTCACTTTTAAAATGGCCACTGTTTCAAAAGTTTCTAATCGATTCGAATAAGTTCTTTTTTTATAAATAATGAAATGATGGTATTTTATTTAGACACTAATTTCAAAAATCTAGTTGGATTTATTGATACAGAAAAACAAGTGTTTTTGAAGCGAAAAAATGGCATTTTTACCGATTTTATGATTTTCTTTTCTTATGAAGGAAATTTATTTTTGACGAAACACAAGTGGAAGTCTAAAGTGCAGTTATGGAAGTTTTGTATCAAACTTTATTGTAAGCCTGAGATGCATATCCCCTCAGAATTTTAAGTTTGAAATTTGAAACTTTTCAAAAATTACGATTTTTGAAGCGTGATTACTCAAAAAACCCATTTTTTTAAATCTGAAAATCAGCTCATTTGTTGCCCTTAAAGTGCTTAATGAGTTCTTATCAATTATATTGTGTCTTTTTGCCCCAGATATTTTATCTGATTTTTCAAAAATTGCCTTTTGTGTGTTTCCCAAAAAAGCCAGAAATTCAAACTTCTACTTATTTAATCACTTTAATATAAGATTTAATCAAATTTCATTAAGAAATATACTATATTGTTACAAAATTTCTACAGCTAAACTGTACTTAGCCTTCTTAGAATTTAAATAGCACCTGGCACAAAGTGTAGCCACCGCTGTTCATTTGAATTACTAGTTTCAAACTTACACGCTTTACATCAAATACTATGTAACAGCAAACGTAAAATGTCTTAAAAGAATACAATCAAGACATTATTGGCTGTCCTAAAATACTACTAAATAGTAGAAATCCATAAAATAGTAATGCTTACATGGGACGCAAGAGCAAACAAGAAGTGGGAAGCAGTTAGAAAACTACCAGCCTCTTAAACAAATATGACTCAATGCATGATTTCTAAATAGGAAAATTTAATGAGCGTGTGAATGGCAATTATTGAATTGGATAAATTACGAATGTATCACCGATGGTTTAGGGACACTATCGAATAATTTGTACCCAGATAATCTAGAACAAATATTTCAATAGCCAGAAGAATCCAGGGGGAAAAAACTAGACCAATATAAAGTAATGCTGAAAGTAAGAAATATAACACCAGCTGAACCCTCCTAGTCTTTGCATTTTTTTGGTAAAAACGAGTAGAAGATCATTCAAGAACTTTATTCTACTTATTCTGCTTTAAGTACGTAACTTCATGTGTGTGTGTTATCAGTGCTGTAACATATTTGATGTAAAGTGTGTGAGTTTAAAACTAGTAATTGGATTGAACAGAATAACATGCATTAAATCACAGTAGCTACGCTTTGTTCAAGGGGCTATTTAAGTTCTAAGAAGGTTAAGTACAATTTATCTGCAGTAATTGTGTAACAATATAGTATATGTCTTAATAAATATTGATTAAACCTTATATTAAAGTGATTAAATAAGTAGAAGTTTGAATTTCTGGCGCACATAAGGCAATTCTTGAAAAATCAGATAAAATATCTGGGGGAAAAAAATACACAATATAATTGATAGGAGCTCATTAAGCACTTTAAAGACAACAAATGAGCTGATTTTCAGATTTAAAAAAATGGGTTTTTTGAGTAATCACACTTCAAAAATCGTAATTTTTGAACATTTTCAATTTTCAAACTTAAAATTCTGAGGGGATATGCATCTCAGGCTTACAATAAAATTTGATACAAAACTTCCATATCAGCAATTTAGATTGCCACCTCTGTTTCGTCAAAAATAAATTTCCTTCAGAAGAAAAGAAAATCATAAAATCGGTAAAAATCCCTATTTTTTCACTTCAAAAACACTTGTTTTTCTTTATCAATGAAGCCAACTAGATCTTTAAAATTAGTGTCTAAATAAAATACCATCCCTTCATTACTTATAGAAAAAGAAAGTATTCGAATCGGTTAGAAATTTTTGAAACAGTGGTCATTTTAAAAGTGAGTGTTTTGCTGATTTTCTGAAAAAGGCCAATTTTGTCCCAAATTTTAAAAAACTGTAACTAGAGAAATATTTTTTTTTTCTGCAAAATCCTTTTGGGATCTTTTATATGTCTCTTAGTTGTAACTACTGTATTTTTAAAAAAAATATCGGTGAGGGTCATGTGACACCCTCTGCCTGATCTGAAATGGAATGGCTCATTATTTCTCGTCCACGTTTTGCAGGCATTGTAACGATGTTCTAGAGCATGAGGGTGGTCTGTATCTTTGAGACCTGATATGACGTTTCCTTAAAAACTGAAACTTAAGTATGTACTCTAATGTGACGTGGAGTAATGGTTTCAATTTTGTAATTGATATTTTTGACATGCTAATAGCTACGATCTGAAGTTGCAAAATGATTTTTTTCAAACTTTCAAATAATAAAAGGTACCAATTAACAGTTTAATTCTTTGTGTGAGGTTTACTAAAAATGATACCTCTGAGGTTACTAATTTTCAAATGATTTCTTCTTAGTTTATCTTTCGAAGATGTTACGTTCCGTTATAACTGAAGACAGAAAACGGGAATACACTGTTTTCTTGTACTTTTAAACGGAAAAAAGCATACATTTATTTATCGACCAATTTCATAATGAATAGTAATTTCTAATTCAGAAATTCAACTCGTAACTTGTATTATTGAGTAATTGAAATACAAGTTTATATTTCACATTTTACAAATTTCAATTATTGTTATTAGAACGTGTTACGCACAGCAAAATGAGAAATATTTTTTCTCTTATTTCTTCTGAAAAAAAAAAAAAAAACGACGAATAATGTTAAAATATGGAAACCAATGCTTGAATGCAGCCGCCACAACTACCACGGAGTATTTTATTAGTTTTTAAATTTACTGTGTGACTTAAATACTATACTGAAACTTCAAATAATTGAATTAAAATTTAACTTAAATTAAAATTAACTTTTACTGACGTACCACATTTAATTTTTACAGCATTTATTACGATTTTTCAGTGTAAAACATAACGCAAGGAAAATACTTCCATTAAATTCCTTTCAATGAAAATCCTATCAAATAAAATAACTCGCACAGTCTAGCAAGTTTTAGAAACTTGTATCACAATATCGATCCTCAAATGGAAAACATCTTTTCAGAAATATATGAAGGAATATCCAGCTTGTATCTCTTGATAGCCTTTCACTTTGAGAATAACTGCATAAAAACTACATTAAGGGAAATATTTTAGGAGCCCAATCCACCTGAAGAAGACAGCTATTGCTAATTCTTTCATACAGATGGTAATAAATAGAATAAAGATGGCATTTGTAGCTTCCATTGCCAATAAATGATATTCGATAAGGTTCTGCACAACGTAAAGAATGTAATTTTTGACTTGGCAACACATTAGTAAGAAGTTATTTGCATTATTAATTACTTTTTTCGGTTAAGTGATATTCTATGCGCTTCGTTAATTTTGCGTTTGCAATATGTATTAACGAATTGTTATGCATTTATTAAAAGTCTTCACAAATGCACAAAATAAAACAGTATTGATTTTAATTCCATGTTAAAGAACTGCTTAGAGAGCTAATAATTCCATGTTAAAGAGCAGATATTCTTCAGTGAAGAACCGCTTATAAATAATGGGAAGAATAAATCAACAAATACGTTAGAAGATTACATCCTACTGTACATTTAACGCAGATATTTTATAGTTTTTCCATTTGGAACATATCAGTAATGATTTATTCGCATTACTAATTTATATACATATACATATGTTAACGGCAAAGTTTGAAGTCCGGCATTCTACAGAATGCCTAAGCATTTTATATAATGCCTAAAACTACCCGGCAATGTATGAAACGATTAATATTTCACAAGTTTCCTAGGCATTCTATAGAATGCCAAATGAGAAACCGGCAAAGTATAAAATACATCTCCGATTTGTCAAAACTCTGTAGAGCGCAGGAGATGTGTTTACTAGTTTAATACCCCTCCAGTAAAAATAAAGAAAAATTATTACTAGTACAAAAATACCAAAGTCTAGACAATAACAAAAACCAAATGTGTTTCAAGTGCATTAGTTCAATTATATATATATATATATATTGATATTACATATATATATATATATATATATATATATATATATATACATTTCCAGTAAACAAAGCCTTCTTGCAAGTATAATTAACTCTAAAAAGATGAAACACTAGTTCCTACTAGACATACAATTTCCTGTAAAATTATGGATTTCCTCAAGATATTGAATTCAAGCACATAACTATTTCTAAGACCTTAAAGCTATAACTCTCTTTGCAAAAACATTTTTTAAAGTACTCCATCGTGCTTTCAACGTTGATTTTACTCAACGAAACAATTCCAGCAACACTTAAAGCATACCAGTGAAATTACTTTTTGGTTTAAGAGTTTAATCCTTTAATGTCATTTCCAGCCACTGAAAAAGTTTTATTGAGCCATAAAACTCGGAAGAAAGTTTTAAATAAAAGAACTCAGATAAATTATTCCGTATGAAGTTTTATTGTTTACAGTTTGCTAAATTAGTACTGAACTTTTATTTGAATAAAATAATAATGGTTTTTTGATGAATGCATACGCTTTACCCTTCTTCGATTTAAGAATAATACTTGTAAAAAACATCTTGTGTTGTAATTTCAAACCTAATGTATGAAATGAAAATAAATCCGGCTATAATTGTTTATTTTGCACAGATCATAATGCACCAGATGTATACATTTTTATTTTGCATATCTTCCTTTGAAAATCCTCTTTAAATTAGCATTGATCTTTAATAAATGTTAAAACTGTAATGGACTGTTTTTAATCAAGTGAATTTGTTTTTCTTTTTTTTTAAATTTTATTTATTTATTTATTTATTTGACTGAATAAGTTTTTTGTTTAAGAACCGGTCAAGAATATAGGATTGTATTCTTGCTGGCATCTGCTGCTGTATTCTACTTGATTGAAATTCCTCAATACAATTTCATAAAATCGATTAGCCTCTTCATAGGCACAGACAGCTGGTTCCTTAACACAGCAAAATCCAAAACCTTTAACTTGTGAAGAATTGAAAATCATCCTCTTGCTGGCATATGCGTCTGTATCCTACTGGCTTGATATGCTTCCTTAAGACTGAAAAAAAGTTGAGTAGCTTCATCATGAGCATACAGCCGCTGGAGCATTTTATTTTTAACAAAACAAGGTGCCATCAGTTGTGCACTCCTAAAGAAGCTAGGTTTTTCTTCTAACAGTATCTGCGTCTGCATTCCGCTTGCTTGAAATGTGACATTAAGACTAAATATAGTTGGGTGATTTTCAAATTTGTTGACGGATTGGGTTTGACACAATATGAAGATTTTTGATGCACCAAACATAAAAACTTGCCTACATATGAATTCCTTATAATGTACTGCAATCTGAACAGGTGCATTTTGTCGAGTTAATTTATTTATATTTTGGATATTTCAAAAAGTGTCTTGACAAGTGATTGTTTTTCTCATGAGTGCTACCATTATTAAACATTCTGTAAAATAATCCTTATAAATAATTAATCTAAAAAATCTTGTTTAGGTAATCACAAATACTTTGTAATAAGTAAAAATAGTATTAAAAATTACTTATTTAAGATTTTAAAACTATTTATAAATAGCACTTTATCTTAAGGGGGTTACTTTGTCTCTTTAATGAAAGGATTAGCACTTTAATAAAAATGTATGTTATTAAAAATTAAATGTTTTCACTGCAGGTATAAGAAGAAACTGGAAAGCCTTAATTAGTAATCCATTTTCTACTTATTAACTAACAAATATATTAATACAATTCTAATTTTTAGCTACAGTAGCACTCATGAGCAATGGTAACACTCATGAGACAAACATCCAGTCATCTTGTAATAATGCACCAAAAATAATAGTGCTAATAAAAATAACAATAACTATAAAAAGAGACCAAAATTGAATTTTTTTATCCCATCAATTGCTATGTTGCATTAAAAATGTAATAAAACCATCACTACTCTCATGATTCTTATCCAAAAATAAATGCTAAGATGCTAGGATGCTAAGATTCTAGACATAACTAATAAAAAATTAAATTTAGTTTTAAATTAAAAAATTAAATCCAGTTGTTTCGTTTGCAACACATAGCTTTCTTATTTACATAAAGTTAACAATTGACATACCCGAACAAATGTTTAATTTTTTACTTTTTTTCTTTGGGGGGGTGGGTCACAAGTACGGGAGCTTTTCTTTATTTACTCCTTAAGAATAAAACATATCTTAAACAAAACACACAAAAACATATCTGCCAAAGTTAAAATTTTGTGTCAGGGTGTCTCTTTTAAAATATATATAAAATATATATATAATATATATATATATATATATATATATATATATATATATATATAGTAATAAAATATATCCTTGAATAAAAAAACTAATATCAGTTCGAGTTAAAGCTCATAAAATATCTATATCTGCAGATTTATTTATTATTTGGCTGTTTTCAATCATGATTGTAACTTTCTTCTCTTTCTAAGTAACACTTATGAGATTTATTAAAAAATTCTTCACTAAAAAGAATTCTGACTGTTCCTGAAAATGTAATTGGACCGATTGATTCCTCTACAGTATTGATTAATTGCTTGTTTTTATGCTGTAAAATATATTGGGAAATAAATATGTAACACTCCTGAGAAGTAATAAAAATACTCATCATGTTGAATTGTATGTTCCACTGTAAAACAGTAAAGGAATAAAACTAACCCATTCTAGATTCTACGAAGCTAAAAGAAACATACAAGGTTTACCTACCACAGAAAATAATTACAATATTTAAATATTTTGAAACTTAAATGATGGGAACTTTCTCAAGGTAACACTCATGAGCTGCATGTCCAGACAAAAACTTTCTTTAAATTTTGAAATATTAGATAAATATTTCAGTAAAATCACTAGTATTTTTGTTAAAAAAACGCTTATTACCTCATGTTTTATATGATATTGAATAAAAAAGTTACTTGGAATGATAAAAAAAATTACTCTTGTTCTGTGAATGTTTTGCTCTGGACACGCAATTTTCCATTACTTTCTAGCTGAAGTAATAGCAGAAGCATACTATTTCACGACTTGGAAGAAATGTAATGAATGCATTGAATTAAGTATGACATGATGCTTCTATACAGGTTTTTATAATGGCAAAATAATATTTTTATCGACATGTAATTCAGATTTTATACTGCGGACATCAAACCGTCAATCTTTTTGAAAATCACCCAGCTGATTATCTTCTTAGCCCTGTTACCGCTCGTTTTTTTTAGCGAATTCGATTCGCTAAAATTTGGTCTACTTTATGCAACTAAAGTCATCTCTAGAATTAAACCTTAATGAATGTCCAAATACTCGAGAAATTGCATTACTGACGTTTTACTGATGAAACAGCGGGATAATATTTTAAATACATTTAAAAAGCTCATGCCCGTGGAAATCGCAGGATGAGCAATTTTCGTTACATTAAAGAATAATACTTGTAAAAGAAAAAAAAACTTCTGTTGTAATTTCAAACATAATGTATGAAATGAAAATAAATTCGGCTATAATTATTTATGTTACACAGATCATAATGCATCAGATGTATACTTTTTTTTTTTTTTTTTTGCATACCTTCCTTTGAAAATCCTCTTTTTTCTTTAAATTAAGCATTAATCTTTAATCAGTGTTAAAAATATAATATACTGTTTTTAATCAAGTGATTTTGTTTTTCTTTCTTTTATTTTATTTATTTGACTGGATTGGTAACTATTCCTCAAATTTCTTATGGTTAAAATGTATGCATTATTAAAATAACCGTATTAAGTATTCTATATTGTAATATGACATTTTTTGGTGCTCACATGAGGTTGTCTAGAGATGCCAGAAAAAGACGCTCAATAAACATAAACTCATTCTCAATAAACTTAATTCTTTTCTGAAAGCAAGCAATTAAAATCCGCATATCTAACTAAGCAATTAAAAGTTATTGTTGAAGATATAAGTATGAAGTAAAGCTGTGGTTGCTAACTATGTTAGAAATATCGAGCGAAATAACATCTGGCAGGACAATTGCGATTTTTCTAGTGACGCAGGTTTTACAGCTATTTTGAGTATGGAAAAGTACTGCTAGTCTTTCAAATAACTGCTCATTGTCTAAAATACCTTTTTCTAATGTATATCTGATGAATAAGACAAATGATCAAAATTCTTTGTGCTAAAATGTAAGTACAACGATAAAACAACGTAATAAAGCACACATTCTGAATAAAAAGTATCGCAAATAGCTATTTCGAATCTACAATGGAGCCTCTTCATCAATGCAGAAAGAAGCGCTCAACACACAACTAGAAAGCTGTGAATGAACAGAGAAGAACCAGAAAGACAACCGGTATTTATATCGAATGTGTCGGATTAGAGAATAACCAATCAGAGGGGAGGAGCAGGGACCAAGAAGACAAAGGCAGGAAACGAACAGGAAAGGAAATTAAAGAAAAATTATAAAAAAAGCACTGATGAAGAGGCTCCATTGTAGCTGCGAAATAGCTTTTGCGATACTTTTTATTCTGAATTTGTCCTTTTTTATGTTGTTTTATCTTTGTACTTATATATCAGATGAAGTTTCATTTTCTAAAAAAATCTTATTTATTTACACCAGATATTGAAAAAGCAGTTAGCTCTTAAGACTGGTCAGGACATTGATTTTAGAACAATTAACAACTTTTAAAAGTATAATCCTTAAGAATTTTTCCATTTTGTACCGCATTTATAGGTTAGTCTTAAGTATATCAAAGTAAGAAATACATGTTTCTAACAGTTAACAAATTTTTGTAACTGATACAAGACAAAGATGTGTTTTACCTGTTTTGTAAGAATGACCCTCATATGGAGTGTACAAGGAAAAGTTACCCAAGTCCAGAACCATAGTTTTTGAAACATAGTCCATTTAAGCTTTTAATCCTTTATCTACTGAATTATTTATGTCCAGCTCTTTTTTTCATGTTCTTTTTTTATTATTTATTCTTTTCTTTTAAATAAATACATTAAAAGTTAAGAGATTTACATAAATATAATACTCAGCTTATGGAAATTTAATTCCTTACAGCTAATAACTAGTACATTAATTTAACTGTGAAATAAATTTGCACTCTGTTCACTCGCTAAAATACTTTTTATACAACCTAAGCTGGATTGTTTCCTGAAAAGGTAGAATCAAAAGAGTGTTCCTGCAAAGTAGCTTCGAAATATTCGTAAGAATGGTTCCTGGGGGGAATTTTAAAGTAAGCGGTACTTTTAAGTACCGTCAGTAGATAAAGGGTTAAGTTATGAAGAAAAGAAAAAAAAATATTTTTGAAATTTTTAAACTTACTGATAGCAGTTTGCAAATTTGGGTAGGTTATAGTATGCCGCATTGGGAAGGTTTACCGTTACATTGGTACAACTCTATAACCGAAATATCTCGAAATATATTTACGGAAAGTTGTGATCGAGTGCAAGAGTCAACTAAAGGAATTTTGGGGACTGACTGATTTTTTTACTTATGTAGTCTCGTAGAATATATAGTTTCAAGTCAATTATAATCTTATTAGAACTTCCAAGAAGTTGCTTTAGCTCTAAGCCTTACCTTCTACTTGCTGCTTCGTCTTTATTGCAAAAAAGTCGCATACCATTAGAACGTTGTTTGCGAATAAATTGCTCAACATAATTTCATCAGTAACAAACGTTCATTAGAAAATTTACAGTGATTGGCACTAAACATAAGTCTTAGTCTAACATCAAGACTAAAGATTACCGTACTGCTTATTGTTCCGCTGTTATGATATTCATTAATATTGCTGTTTTTTTCGCTTTAGGTAACCTGAATTACAAAACGGGATGATTGCTGTTATAATTTGTAGAAACTAACACAGTAAACGTATAATAATGTAGCTCTTCAAAAATATTTTTAGCAGTAGCTACATTATAAACTAGAATACAATGTTGTTATTTCTGAAATTATTTTTGTACGGGAGAATATAGTAATAATATTGTGCAATTAACATAGCTTTGTACAACGATTTATTATTTTTTCAAAGAAACAAATTTAAGTGAAATATTTTAAAGTAATTTTTCTACTGCATGGAATACGAAAGGAACAAGACTGTTATGTGCCCATGTCTTAAAATAAACCGGAACATATTTTGAATTCTGAATATAATGAATAAATTTCTCTTTTTACAACACTTTATCTATACAGTGCATATTTAAGTGACATTCAGTTTCATTTTTCATGTTTTCAATAAAAATTATTTGAATAATCAATTTATCCAGCTGCTCACCCTATGAGTTTAATCTTTCAAAAGAAACGATTTAATGCATTTTTTTTCCAGATAGCTGAAAAGGATAAAATACTTAAGGCTGGTAAGATATTTTTAATTTCAAAGCGTATAATAATAGCTTGTTTCATTCATATCCCTTTATTGTAGAATTATTGATATTGTTATACACTACCAAGTATATAGGGTTTCCTAGTATGGGGCAGTTTTTCATTTTTCCTTATGCAGCTAACACCATTAAAAATAAAATACTGCTTTTACACTTATAAAAAATGTAGAATTCCAAGATTAGATTTATTTATTGTTTCGCTTATTGAATGTACAATCTTAGCTATGGGGCGTAATTTTAGAAAATCCCAAAGATCGCTCCTAATATAGGGTTATGGTGTGCCACCTTTTCTTAAAATTTTCAGTTAGAAATAAAATCAGTATTACTAGAGATAGTTTAACACAGCTTCCATAAACAGATATTGTGCTGTTTAAGTTCTTCAGTTACAAAAAGAAAACACCTTAATGCAAATCCTTGACAAAGAATGCATTGTTAACCTGACTGCACTGTTAAAAAAACCCTGAATTTTCAGTGTTTTTTGACTGATTTTAACGGAAGATTTCCGTAGTGCTTCAATACATGGTTTTTCCTTCCAAAAACGGAATTATCACGTCCTGAAAATACGAGAACGGAACTTCCGTTTTATGATTGCTGTATTTTCACAACCTGATTTGCGTTAACGGAGAAAAAAGAAATGGAACTTCTGTCAAATCTCTGGAAAATATTATCAGAAACGGAATATTTCCGGCAACTCTGCTGTCGTACTTTTCCCGTTATTTTCAGGAGATTTTTTTTTACAGTGTGTACCCCAATATTAAGATCCCCGGCATCATTACATTCCTTCATAACTGCATGCTGCTATACAGATGCACATAAACACAGGTAGAACATGAACTTAACGTTAAAAAGAAATAAATAAACCACTTATGGAGTCAAATTCTTAATTTCCAACACGGTGCAACCTGATTTTTGTAACACAAGAAAAAAATTTCAGTTGGCAAACATTACATAAAAATCAAGTGCAGCCACCACAAACTGCTACTCACCAACTACTATCGGCCATAAAATAGTAGTTTTTCATACAGAATAAGTTGGAAACGAACTTAAAGAACATGTCATGTGCCTGAACATAGTAAAAATAAATAGGTACCCTATGATAGGAGGTGCCGTCATGTTAGGCGAATTTACCCTACTTTTACTGAATGCTAGATATTATTAGACATAGGATGAGATATAGTATGCCACATACTGCAACGCTTATTGCCTTATTATACTATTATTGATACTGTTCTTTTACTCTAACTCTACTTACATCGTGTTATTATGGTATGCTATGTACTATTAGGGGTAACGCGTTATGGTTGAATTCCGGCTAATTTTTCAAATTTAGCTTGATCACACAAGCTAGTTTTTCTTAGAAATATTACATTATTATTTATTGCGTTATTATGGTATGCTAGGTATTTTTGGAGCTAACGCGTTATGGTTGAATGCCGTCTAATTTTTCAAATTTAGCTTTCTTACACATGCCAGATGTTCTTAGAAATATTGCATTAGTATAAATACTTCAGCACTGTTAGACAAACTACTTACATTAAAGCAATATTCTCTGTACTGTCAAACACTTTGTAATACCATAGCAAACTATTTCGTACTAGATGCATTGATCTATCACAGCATGTAAAGCATTGTTAGTAGTATTGTATTATTACGCACAACACAACAAGAATCATTTAGACAGTATAGATTAAGGTGGGCCGAAAAAACCTTTTCTTCGAAATCGATTTTGCAATAGTGCGCAAAAGTTGTGTAATGAGGTAGTAGGAACACACAAAAATTTTCTTGAGTATTGCTCAAAATTTAGTCGCGCCCCTTTGACACTAAAAGTCAGAAAAACAGAGAAAATTTCCTTTTTTTAAAAAAATTTTTTTTTAATGAAATAAATTCTAAACTTTTTACTGAAATACGATGAAAATCTTACATAATAGTTGAGATAGAACCCACAAAAAGTTTTCTCATATTCTTTCAATATTTAACCGCCCCCCCCCCCCCCCCACCCCACTTCAAAATTTTCAGAAAATGAAAAAAATATATGAATTTTCCCCAAAAAAAGGCAATATGATTTTTTTTTTTTTTGAAATTAGCATTGGCAATAATTAATTAAATAGCACTGCAAACAATGTAATATATTAGGTAATAATATCATGTTTCCTTCTACAACTACGTGCGGACAGAATGCAGATTAAAACAAAAATATACAAATTTGAAATGTATATAATACCTCATGCATATTGAATATCAGGTATGAGAATAATATTGTCTCTTTCTGTCAAACGTTGGAACTTGTTTCCTGCCTTGAAGTTTGGTACGAATGAAAAATTTTTTTGCAGTCTCAACACAAATTTTCATTACAGCTTCGATTTTTGATTCTCTATTAAAAACGCATTGTTCAACAGATGGCGTGTGACGAGGACAATAATAGACCGCTAGTTCTGGAAGCTGTTCTTCACACATTTCTGTTAAGGTTTTGTCCTTCATGAATTTCTAGAGGTGGATCTGTTACAACACAGCTTAAACCAACGAATTAAATAAATATAATTGGCAGCTACGTAATTATGTGAGGCACAAATTTCAAAGACGCAAAATACCCCAGCTCATTTTCTTATTTCTAGCGCCGAGATTTATATTTTTGCTGGCATCTGTGACTGTAATCAACTAAATTGAAATTCCTCCTTAAGACTAAAAAAAGTTGATTAACTTCATCATGAGCATACAGACTCTGGAAACTTTGTATATTTAACAAAAAAAAAACCGTTGCCAACGACTATTGACTCCTAAAAAAGCTATTTTTTTCTTCTTACAGCATCTGCGTTTGTATTGCACTTGCTTGAAATGTCTCCTTAAGAATAAATATAGTCTCATCATATCAACGACTACTTTCAAGTTCCATTTTCATTTAAATCTATTTAAAATTAAAGTAAGAATTACTGAGGTAATACCTTTAAAGCAATATTGTGTTTTTAACTGCGTTGCTATTTAACGAAACTATTTTTACAACTGTTTTCTCAAACTTGGATTACACGTTCTGACATCTGCTGCATTTTAGAACAAATTTCTAAAATGTTTCATGCATTTATGGGCTTTAATGTGGTATACAATTTTAAACGATACGGAATTTTTTAAAAATATCATAGCAAAAAGCAATTTGATAGTTAACACAGGCTACACACAAGCAAATAACTCGTAAAGATGCGAATTGCTAGCATCTGGGTCTGAAATCTGCATGCTTGAAACGCCTCCCTAAAACTAGCGTGCCTTGAATGGGGCAGAGTGACGACAATAGCGGTGAATTTTCCCTACTGCGCAAGCGCGGCTGCAGGTTTCGTCCAGGTGGTGGGAGAAGCATTTGACGGCTTGGCTGAAAAAACTCGGCTTGATAACTAAAAGTGAATCGTTATCGCTGTTTTGGCAACAAGCGTAAATGTTATGAATATGAACGCGTTTTATTTAAACAAAAAGTATTTTCTACAGAAGCATTTAAAAAGTTGTTTTCCATACACTTTTTCTCATTTTTAAAATTTTGCATTTGAATTGTGACACAGTACAAATAAATTATATACAATCCTGTGACATGGAGAGGGAGAGCAAGTACTGCTCACCTCTTCTCCACGTTAGTGTTACAGCGACCTCAAATAAATAAATAAATGATGAATTAAATTTTAAAAAAAAGTAAATGATTCAGCAGATAAAGCATCTTAATAAGTAATGCTCTCAAAATGTTAAATTTCGCATTTTTGATTTGTTAACAACATCAAAAACATAAGATTTCTAAGAAAAAACAAGTTACAAATGGTAAGCAGCACTAATATTTCCTCTGCTTATTATGTGTCGTTAACAAAAGCAAAGTAGATGTTAATTTAAATTTGTCACAAGAAATATCATAATAAGAAGAGAAGACAATCGTTACTTCAAAATGAAAATTCTTGGTAAAATAATAATTCAATGATATTGTTTTTCATTGAATACATGAAAAAAAAAAAATACTTGACAGAAATAAATAATCGACTTCTAATGCTTATCGTAAAGTGCAATTTAAAAAAAACGTATTCTCTTCAAAAAAAATAGAAAAATAATAAGAAATGTGTATATAAATATATTTTCTATTAATTTTCGCTATGTACAATTTATATGAAAATAAGAACTGAAATAAAACAAAAAGTAAACTATTAACAATAAATAACTTAAATTTACTGTTCTAAGAAGCTTGAAAAATCACAAAAATACTTGTATCTTGCACGTGAGTGGTTAATTTGCTTGAGTAACATCAAATACATATAACATTTCTAAAAAACAGTTTAACAAATTATAAATGATAAGTATAATGCAAAGTAAATGGAATGAATTAATTTAAATTTGTCACATGAAGTATATTAAAAAGAAAAAATCGTTATATCGAAATGAGAATTCTTGATAAAATAATAATTCAATGATATTGCTTCTCACTGCATGCATGAAGGAAAATGCTCCAAAAAAAATGAATAAATAACTTTCAATGTCAATTAAAATGTGAGATTTTTACGAAATTGATTATTTTTCCAAAAATGTAAACTTTTTCTCAATAGAAGCTACTTTGACAAGTACATCACAGTTTATAACATCAACAAAACATTGATACAAGGTACAGGGGAATTGAAATACATATGCATTAAATACTCATTAATTAGTATTGTTGAGCATAATCATTAGAAGGAAAAAAATGAAAGTGTCTAAAATCAATTAGCTTTTAGAAAATCAACAATATTTTTATAACTTCGTCAAAAAAATCAACCAAAGCAGTCAGGCCATGATTTTTATATCATGTTATATACCATATTTTCATATTCTCAATTGAAAAATGAATACTTCATTTTTTTACTTACTTTAAAAAAAAGGATGAAATTTTCCCATAAGACTACACTTTTTATTGCCCCTTTTTAATTTTATTTTTTACTACATTTTTCGTTTGAGTAATTTCTTTTCTTTTTTTCAACGAAAATATTTTGAGGCGAAAAGAAATAAAACGATTTTGCAATTTGCTCTTGATATTGTGACAAGTCGGGAACACAATGGCTTGTATGTTAGTATCACTGCTTATATTACCATTTACTAAGTTGACGCAATCTGTGGAAATCAGTAAATGATGTTCTAAAGAACGGAAAATAAGCTCCATTTTCTTAAAAAAACCAAAAGTTAGCTCATTTACATAAAACATACAGTTTGGCTTATATTCCCGCAATGACAAAAGTTTGGCATACTCCAAGTCCTTTTTTTCCTTGGAACCTAAGGAGTTTATGCATAGGCAGCAGACTTTGTGGTAGTTGGCTATTCTTGTTACTACATAACCTGCAATACTATACAAACAGTTTAGTTCTGCGGTATCAAGCGATGATATACGTGTAGACAGTTTGTCCCACACACGTGGCAGCACAATTTGTGTAGGATTTGTTTCTTTTTTCTGTGGAAACTCAAGAAATCCTCCTAAAATATGACCTTCATCCCAATCATAACTTCCTTTGCATTTCTTTAAAAATTGAGAAACGCAAATCGTTTTGAGATGATTTTTGAACTGTAGTGACGTTGGTACTGCTTGTCGTGAGCGAATGAGGCTGAATAAATTTTCCACTGCATCTTGAGAAAATCTGGAAGTCAATAGAAAATTAAATTTTTTGTCTTCAAGAAATTTCTGTTGTAATTCCAGCACAGATGTAGTTGACAGGATAACTCCTGTCTGGATAGGTTTCCAGTAGGCTTTTTGGTTTTTACCCACTATTTTTAGCTCTCGAAAAAGCTTTATAATTCCTTCAAGGAATTGAATTGTCTCTGAGTAAACTTTTTTATTTTGTTTGCTCAGAGCCAATGCGTGACACCTAGACGACATCAAGTCGAACCACTTGTCAACTTGCTTCACAAACCATGCAGTGGTTAAAAGGTTTGGATCATTGTCCATTTCTGCCAAAAATTGTAATGCAGCACTTACATCATGACTTAATAGTGAAGCAGCTGGTGTTACCTTCATTTTGTCAAAATGCGTCAGATTAAGTGCATTTTCTTTTAATTTTGGTGCAAGCTTTAAATCATTTTTTCCCTGAAATTCTAATAATTTCTGAACGTGCTTGCTGTCTACGATACAGCTTGGCAGATTATGTTCTTCTTTAATAGATTCGGGAATAACAAAATGTTCGTTATTTAACAAAGCGGAGCGGATATTTTTTAGTAAATGTGGTGGATCTGCCAAAATCTGTATTGTATCAGACGGCCTGCAAGGATGAGGAATGGCGTTTTTGCACTGCAATCTGTTGCACGATATGCCGAATGCCCTCCACATGCCCTGGTTACAAGACGACATGTCAGAAGTAATGCTATTGACTTTTAATCCAACATTTTCGGCCATTTTAATTATGTCAATAGTAATTTCCTTCATGCGTTCTCCTTCTGGCGCATCTCTGGTGTAGTGATAGGCGACGACCTGCTTCCACCGGTTGTAGATTCCAGCCAACATAAAAATTAAAACATGGTTCGCCATTTTGTCACTTTTTGGAAAAGTAGTTTTTCCGAAGTAAGAGCTAGAGGAAACTTCATATTCAATGGCTTCTGTTATTGCCATTTCATCCAATAAAATGACACATTCCTTTTCAACCTCTCTGAAGGTTGTGACCTTAATTTTTAGCAACTCAAAAACATCAAGCAAAATTCCACATTGAAATTTTAAATTTTCCATGCGGCGCTGAAGGGTTCTAATGGACGGAAAAGGGAAATTCAGTTGGAGCAAACTCTCATAGCCCCGTGTGCCACAAGAAAATCTTAGGCCCAAAGCTACTTCTACGGTTTTACTGGACCATTTTGTGAAGTACATTTTTTTGTTTTTTTTGCTTAGCGCTGTCAATTGGTCTGCATTGAATAAATCCCACAAATATTTCAGCTTTCCAGCATCAGATGATATTTTGCCTTTCTCGTACAAGCATTTTTCCAAACTCGAATTCAAAGCTTTTATTTTGATGTTTTGAGCAGTTATTATACTATTAGCCTCATTCAATGCATTTTGAAGATCTGAAATGCTTTTTTCTTTATCAGCAATAATTTGCTCTTTTTCGGAAATTATTTTTTCGAATTCCAGCTTTTGGAAATCTATTTCAGAAAGAGCTCTTTTATTGTTAGAATCTCTGTCAAACGGCAGTTTCCTCTTTTTAGTAGTTGCATGACTGAATATCGTAGGAATAGCAGTTTTCTTTAAATTTCTTCTACCATCGGCTCCTACTATCCATTGATCGTCGTCAAAATGTTCCTATCGAAGAAAAAAAGAGGAATATGTATTGATGCTCTAAGGTTTTAACAAATTGATGCATTAAATTTGTTTTTTAGAAAATTATAGAATGAAAAAAGAAGTGACATTCATACCTCACAAAGATAGCTATTATTCGTTGCTTTCCAATGTTCTCTTTTTACTTTAGCTTCCCATAGGCTTCTTCGAGTTGGATCACGAGGAAAAACTTTCATTAAGAAACCTTGCTCGGATCTGTTAACGCAATCAACAGCAACACAGCCAGGCATCCTATAAAAGATATTCTCTGACTTAATTCCTTTCCTTTCTTTCTCATATATATATATATATATATGTTTATGTACATAGAGGCGTCACTACAGGGGGCAGAGGGGGAGGATCACCCTGAGTAACAACCGTTTATTTTTTTGGGGGGGGGGATGACACCCAAAATAAGACAAAAAGTTTTTAAAAATACATATACTTGAATTAGAAAATTATACTGATGCTATTTCAACGTACCATAACCGAAAATAAATATAGCTTACTGAAAGTTACACCAAATAAATAAAAAATGTAACTCCTTAAGTTTTTTCCCCCACTACTGAAAATAATATAAACTACAAAACTGCAAATTTACACCACACAACGTGGTTTTTTGGAGGGGGAGGTGACACCACAAATTACCGCCCAAGATGACACTCAAGCTAGAAACGCCACTGATATGTATTTATACACATAAGCTGTAAAGTTACACTTTTGTTTTTGTTTGTTAGGAGCAATTAGAAATGAATCAATGTTACTTAACACTTAGAAAAACTTTTCCCCAGAACCTCTTTAAATGCCCAATACCCCCCCCCCCCTCAGGCTATTCGAACTATTTTCAAGTAAAGCTTCCTTTTATATAAAAGGCTCCATGCTCCGTTTTAAAATGAAAAAAAAAATATCAAAGCTTGAAATAAAGATTGTACTAACTAAATTAGTCGTGCTATTAATTTTTAAATGATCTGAGTGAAATTTACTTTAATTTTATGTAAACATGCATACTATATTGCAACATTTCTCTTGTATCGATACTCTCCTGCATAATCTAGCTTTAATAAAGTGCTTAAGATTACTTTACAGACATTATAAAAAATATAAATCCTGAATAAAGTGCTTCTAAATTAAAAGTGTCTAACGACACTATGTAAACGTTTGAATTTCAAGTCTAGATAAAAGAATGAGGTTTTATTAACAATATATACCAACATAAGAAAATTGGTTCACAGAATACAAATAAAATGTGAAAATATTACTTTTAAAATATGAAAATGAGGAAAAATAAAGCATTACTCACAGAAATTAACTGTTAGCTAATTCTGGAAAGAAAAAAATCGCAAACAAAAAGAATTGTGATGGAGAAATGGTAGTATTAAAAATAACTATCATTATAATTAATCGACGGCAGATTAATCGTTTATCTACCAATTTGCATATCGCTAGTACAAGAATTATACTGCGAATCCAAAAATATTATAAGGTGAAATCTATTTATAAGAAGGTTTTAACGGAAGTACAAAACAAATTTCGAAACGTCAATAGAGTACCATCCGTATTTCTTATATGAATATAAAGATCTAAAAAGAATTTGAAAAGAAAAAGCAAACGCTACTGAGTATGGTTGTCCTAATATCAATGTAGCCAAAAAACACGCCAAGCCTATCCGAATCCAGTATCCTAAGATTGATGAGTTATAATTAAATAAATATTTCAATTTGAGTGGTAAAAATAAGTACAATAAGTAGCATATACATTAATGAACTTCAAGTATAAAATAAAAAGTTAGTACATACCTGGTAATTTACATAAAAAACATTTTTCCGGGATCTTTCCAATTTCCTATGTTAAGTCTACGAGAGTTTCGTCAAGAAGCCCTGCGGCGGACGAGGGTTCTTCCCCTTTCCTCAGTGGGGAGTCCGTATGTCGTCACTCTGGTACATTCAAGGCACGCTACCTAAAACTAAGTATAGTTGGTGAACCTATTTGTAAACGTAAGACCGCTTGTGCCGTTCTACTGTTAAAAAAAAAGACACTAGCGTTTAAGAACCAGTCTAGAAGATAGGAGGATTATATTCTTGCTAGCATCTGCGCTGTATACTACTTAATTGAAATTATTCCATAACACTATATAAAGTTGATTAGTCTCTTCAAAGGCACAGACAGTTGGTTCCTTTTTATTGCTAACACAGAAAAATCCAAAGCTTTTAACTTCTGAAGAATTGAGAATTATCCTCTTGAGATGGCATGTGCGTCTGTATCCTACTTGCTTGATATGCTTCCGTAAGGCTAAAAAAAGTTGATTAGATTCATCAGGAGCACACAGCTGTTAGAGCCTTTATTTATTTTTAACAAAAAAAAGCCGCTACCAGCTGCCTACTCCTAGAGAAGCTAGGTTTTTCTTCTTACAGTATCTGCGTCTGTATTCCACTTGCTTGAAATGTCTCCTTCAAACTAAATATAGTTGATTATCTTCTTAACCCTCTGACTGCTCATTTTCTCAGCGAATTCGATTCGCTAAAATTTGGTCTACTTTATGCAACTAAAGTCATCTCTAGAATAAAACTTTAATCAATGTCCGAATATTCGAGAAACTGCATTGCTGACGTTTTAACGATCAATCAAAACGGATAATAATTTAAATACATTTAAGAAGCTCATGCCCGTGAAAGTCGCGAGATAAACAGTCAAAGGGTTAACCATACGCCTGCTTGTACCTCTTTATTGTTAACACAGAGAGGCACCAACAAGCAAGAACTCGTGAAGGAGCGAGAACTATCTGCTTGCAGGCATCTTCGTATGTATTCTACATAAAGAAATTTCTTCTTAAAACTAAAATAAGTTAATTTGCGTCTTCAAAAGCATAAAAATCTTATGCGTATTTATAGCTAACACAAAGAGAAACTAAATTACTTTAACTCGTGAAGAAACTAGGGATGTAACGAATAGTGATTTGGCCGAATAGCCGAATACCGAATATTCGGCCACTTCTCCCAGGCCGAAGCCGAATATTCGGCCATTTCCTCTAGGCCGAATAGGCTGAAGCCGAATATTCGGCCAACGTCTTAGGCCGAATACCGAGTATTCGGCGGCCGAATATTAAAATTGCTAGAAAATCGTTGTAATAGAAAGTATTTGACAAATTTAAAATTATTGACAAAGTCAAACACCAATTACACACAATCTATGATGTATGATTGAATTATGTTTGTTAAGAGTTTAAAACTATTTAAAATTATTCTATTTTCCCTATTGTTTTGAATGTAATAAAACTAAGAATTTCACCCACAAGGTGGAATAGAAATGACAGGCTTTATGGTAGTACGCATTAGCATTATTTTACTAATTATTTAATTCAAACGAAAGAACTACTATTGCTTAGTGAACTTTTACCTCGCTCAAAACTGTTTTATGAAGATATTTTAGAAGTTATAAAAGTTAATATTTTTATTTTATGGGGTTTTCTTTACTATATTTTATACTATCTATCTTTAAAAGATCTATTAAAATTTAATACACTTAACTGGAATATATTTTTATTTTCAAACACCCCAATAACTTATGCTATCTAAATATTCATGATAGATTCTAATCTTTTCACATTTCTCTCTTACCCAATATTCACAATAAATCAGTCTACCCAAACAAAGTCTGACTTCCACTTTGTTAATAATAACAAAATTAATTTTTCATATATCATAATTAACTCTTGCCAGCTTTGGTAGCAAATTCTAGATATAAAATACAATATTACAGCTTTAAAATCTGTTTTTGCTAAGTCAAGCCTGAAACTAGGTTTAAAAAAAGTAGTTTTTTCCTAAATTTTTTTTTTATTTTTATTTCTTAAAACTATAAATTAATGTATTATTTTGCAATAATTATAGTACAATTTTAAATGTTTAAAATCTACTAATTTCTTCATTTTTTTACATTTTTACTGCAGCAGAACTATTCGGCCGAATAGTCCATCAATATTCGGCCAGGGCGAATATTGACCTTACTCAGTATTCGGACAGGCCGAATATTCGTCTTGGTGATGAAATGATTGTTCGGCCAGCCGAATATTCGGCCAAAGGGCCGAATAGGCCAAATACCGAATATTCGCCGAATATTCGTTACATCCCTAGAAGAAACTAGGATAACCTATCCTCTTGCCAGCATTTACGCCTGTATTCCACTAACGTTGAGATTAGGACTATTGTAATTTTGAAAGAAGATTATTTAGTTTAGGAACCTTACCACCATCCTATAAAAGAGTAATTTTTAGAAGGTGAATCTCATTGGGGCTAAAACTACTTTCAAGTTGCATTTTTATTTAAATCTATTTAAAATTAAAGTCAGAATGACTGATAGAACTTAAAAGAAACATTGTCCTTAAAGCTGCGTTGTTAACGAAACTATTTTCTACAACTGTTTTATACAACTTTTATTACACGTTCTGAGATCTGAAGCAATTTTAAACAAATTTCTAGACTATTTCAGTTATTTATGGGTTTTATACAATTTTAAACAATACGGAATTTAAAAAAAAAACATATAGCAAAAATCAATTTCATAATTAAAACAGGCTACATACAAGCAAATAGCTCTTAAAAATGCGTATTGCTGGCATCTGGGTCTGTAATCTGCGTACTTGAAACGCCTCCCCAAAACTAAAAAAAGTTGATCTGACTCTTCGTGTAAGTAACGCCACTTGTGACGTTCTACTGTTAACAGAAAAAGCACTAACGTTTAAGAACCAGTTTAGAAGCTAGGATTATATTCTTGCTGGCATCTGCGGCTGTATACAACTTGATTGAAATTACCCCATCACACTATATAAAGTCGATTAGCCTCTTCATAGGCACATACATCTGATTCGCTTTTATTGCACAAAAAAATCCAAAGCCTTTATCTTATGAAGAAATGGGAATCATCCTCTTGCTGGCATATGCGCCTGTATCCTCTTTGCTTGATATGGTTCCTGAGACTAAAAAACGTTGATTAGCTTCATCAAGAGTTAACAGCCGTTGGAGCCTTTTTTAACAAAAAAAGCTACCAGCAGCTGTGCACTCTTTACGAAGTTAGGTTTTTCTTCTTACACTATCTGCGTCTGTATTCCACTTGCTTAAGATGTCTCAGTCAGACTAAATATAGTTGATTATCTTCTTAACCTTCTGACTGCTTATTTTTTTAGCGAATTCGATTCGCTAAAATTTGGTCTACTTTATGCAACTAAAGCCATCTCTAGAATTAAACCGTAATTAATGTCCAAATGCTCGAGAAATTGCATTACTGACGTTTTAACGATGAAACAGCGGGATAATATTTTAAATACATTTATAAAGCTCATGCCTGTGGAAATAGTGGGATGAGCAATTTTCGCAACATTTACGATGCACGTGAAAATCCCGGGATAATCAGTCAGAGGGTCAACCACAGGCCTTCTTGTACCTCCATATTGTTAACACAGCGATGCACCAACAAGGAAGAACTCGTGAAGAAGCAAGAACTATCTACGTTCTGACTTGACAAGGAAAATCCTCGAAAGTTGGTTTTGGAAACTGTCTTTCTTTGCACATTTCTTTCAAGGTTTTGTCCTTTATATGAATTTTTAGAAGTGGCTCTGTTACAACACAATTCGACTAATCCATTAAATAAATTAATCGGCTGCTTCGAAACTGAGTGGAGGCACAGCTTGCAAAAACGTAAACCACCCGATCTCGTTTTCTAATTTTTTGCGCCGAGTATAAAAGTTGTTGAACATACAGTTGTTGAACTGTTAAGTTGTTTTCCTAGCTACTAATTCCCCGAATGTGTTTCCTAGGACCACGTAGGCCTTTTTAAGAATGTGTGCTCAGCAAGCGCAAAATGTGCATTATTGTAGAACTTTGTAAATAATTTGCTTAATATTATCTGGAAACTGCCGTGTAACAGAAATCATTTTCCACAAATGCTGGGAATATTACTGGCAATTCGATATTATTTTTATTTTAATCCACATAAATTTGCATTACAAACTTTACGAGTATCTAAATATTAGGTGACGGACTTGAACTTTCAATGTAGAATCGCAACAAACGGTTTCCGGTGGTCAGTCATTGTGAGTGACAGAGTTGACTGGGCTATTTTAAGTCACGCTAGAATATGGCAAAGCGATACGATACAAATATTGTTCATCAGTACTTAGCTTTTTGATATACTTCAGATTTAATGGCTAGATAGTACAATCAATAGGATCAAATTTAATGACTGGATTTTTCTCAATCTTTAAGAAGCAATCCAATAGATCCAGAATATGAATATGGTCCCTTTGATGAAACCGTCCAATTCCAGAACGAGGTGCTCGCATTGGTTTGGATTTTTTCAAGCTGCCTCCACTCAGTTTAGAAGCAGCCGATTATATTTATTTAATTGATTGGGCTGTTGTAACAAAGTCACCTCTAAAAATTTTTATAAGGGTTTACGACTTCAAAGAACGGGGAAAAGAAGGAGTTTCCGGAACTAACTTTCGAGGATTTTCCATGTCATACGCAATCTGTTGAACGATGTGTTTATAACACATGAACTGTAATAAAAATGGATTCATTCGTGTCAAACTTCAAGGAAGTAAACAACTTCCAACATTTGACAACAAGGGACAATATTACTCTCACACCTCATACTCAATATGCATAAAGTCTTGTACAGATTTCAAATTTGTAAATTTTCGTTTTAATATGCATTCTTTCGGCATGCAATTATGTAAGGAAGCATGATATTATTACCTAATAATTATATTATTGTATTGCTTACTGTGCTATATTTACTTAATCAATGTCAATACTCATTTAAAAAATATTTTTTATTCCTTTTTTTTTTTTTTTTTTGATATAATCTTTTTTTTTTTCATTTTTCTCCAAATTTTGATTTTTATGGGGCCCGGTCAAATATTTAGAGAATATAATAAGACTTTTGTGGGCTCTATGTGAACTATTATGTAACATTTTTATTGTATGCCAATAAAAAATTTGGAATTTATTTCAAAAAGAGAAATTTCCAAAAAAATTAAATTTTCTCTTTTTCTCTTAGTGTCAAAAGGGGCTGCTAAATATTGAGCAATATTCAAAAAAATATTTGTGTGCTCTAACTACCCCATTGCACAACTTTTCCGCAGTATGCCAACATAGATCTTGAAAAAAAGGTTTTCCGGCACACACTAGTGCAGATGGTGCATTTGCACATTATTTCTTCCAAAATAAAGGTTTTAATGTCTGTGTTTAACATAGCATGTTAAGTATTTCTCAGCATTTCAACTTAAATAGAGTCATTAAATCCTTATCTTAATTAAGATTTTGTATTGCATCATCATTTCTGTACTTATTAAATATTTCACGGCGAGCAATCTTAAGAACACCCATTAAAGTTATGTCTTTTAAACTCACGTTTTAAAATTTAATTAACTTTAATTTAATCTAGATTCATAATGAAATGCATTAGAAAAATGTTTCCTGTCGTCGTACATACAAAGAATAAAACAAACTCCAACTCAATGATGCATGTTTCTGGTAAAAACTTTCGTCTTTTGATTAAAGGATTGCCCTGAGTAATAAGACATTTCATTTTTAAGAAGTTGAACAATAATTTTCCTCATTTTACAAAAAGGTAAATGGTTCCTTTTTATTTTGCGTTTTCCAGCTCATTTTCAAAAAGCAATTTGCGATTGCCAAGCTTTTACTATAATGAGGATCACATTTTGGTATTCATTTATAAAAGGAAAAGGTTACATCCTGAGGGATATGGCTGAACAAAAGTGCTGGAACTATCTCGTTAAACGTAATGATGGTTTAAAATCCTGATAAAATTACCATTAAAAACTATCATATGCAGTATTTATCAGTTAACTCACTGTGCATCAATTTGAGTGCATTGTTTAATGATAATATTCCAGAATAAATTGCACCGTAAACTGAGCGCTTCAGCTTCGAAAAACTACAATCATTATTTTCTGTAAAGAATCATTTACATTACACTGCGACGCCATTAGAGTGTCTTAAAAGCTATTAGGTGTAATAAACACTAATACTTCACTTTATTTTACACGACAGAATTTGTTTCAATGATTTTGCATACTGCTGTACAATATGGATGCTGCACAAACTGCTTCATATTAGGGAATTTCCCTTCAACGTACAGCTATATTCTAAAAATATAATGAATACCACCCAATGTGTTTTATCTGCACATAGTTTCCTTTAAATGTATCGTCTTTCATGTACACGACACCAACTAATCAACATAGGCAGTCAGACGCACAATAGCACAGTGGTAAATTACAGAAGAAGTTCTATGCTCTCGAAGATGCGGGATTGAGTTCCCTAAAGCACGTAAATTTGTCGTGTTCCATTTCTCTGATATATATAAAGATTTTTTTTTAAATTAGAATTTCATTAAAATATTTCAAATGACTTTTTTCCGCCGTAAAATTAGTTTTGTGAACGACGAGAAAGAATCGGAAATAGTGATTCATTTGCTATTGTATTTAAAAGAATCAAGTACGAGTGTGAGAAAATACACATTTTTACTGCTTTGTTACTCAAATTTTGTGTTATTACATCAAAGTTACTATATAACTTTATCCCCCCCCCCCCTTTTTTGCTATCATGCCACTTTGGGACAACCTACTGAGTACCATGTAGTTTAATTACATTATTTGTACTTAATTTGCATTAATGTACGTATTTTCATGACATAAATATTAAATATTTTAATGAATAAATTGATAATATATAAATTTTAATTTGCATCACATACATACCAACGCAAATAAAATAATTAATAAATTGAAGTTAATGGATATAAAATGATTCCTATTAACACTATTTGGCGGCGCTCAGATCGGAGCACCTCAAAAACGCGGTCGTTAAGGCATCTAATATATATTGCAAGCAAGAACTTTTGATCCTGTTCTGTTGTGACTTACTTTCATGATTTTTTCCTTCCCTTTTATGCATATTATATATATGTTACCGGTAAAGTATTAAATCTGGCATCCTATAGAATGCCTAGGCATTGCATATAATGCCTAAATTTAGCCGGCAATGTATGAAACGATTTAAATTTCACACATTTCACAGGCATTCTATAGAATGCCAAATGAGAAACCGGCAAAGTATAAAATAAATCTCCGATTCGTTTAGAACTAGAACGATATCGAAAATTTATAAGAGTTTTTTTTTATTTTCTTTTTCTAAAACTTATTCTACGAACATTTTGAATTGTAAGCGATTATTAAAAAGAAAAAACATTTAATGACTTGTCTGTGATTGTGTTTTATCCATAAAATATTTATTTATAATTATTTTCACAAGCAAACACGGCAGTATACAACAAACTTATCACGACGGCTTGCTTAATTTTATTCATTAATTCATATTTATTTGCTTATTTATTTATTTATTTATTATTAGTTTTAGTTGATTATAATTATTGTTAATTTGTTTGATAAAAATGCATGTATGTTACTATATCTTTGTAATAAAAAAAAATATCACTATTTTTTTTTTTTTTTTTTCAGTTTTTTTTTTTTTTTTTTTTTTCTTTTTAATGCATTCTTTAATTGTTTGTTTTTCTTTTCGTTTTGTAATTCATTTTGGTATATTTTACTTTATTTTCGGAAATCAAATGGGTCACTAGAAATTATGAAACGGGTCCTTGGGTGACCCACGGGTCATAGGTTGGCGAGACTCGGTATAAAGTTTAACGAGAATTTTGCGGATCTATTGTCGAATTTCTCTTTAAGCTAATGCTCAATAGTTTAAAACAATGTTTCTGAACTACTTTTAGCCGTTTCAAACACCTCTTACAAGTTAAAAAAATTATGCAAAAATCCTTACGACCCCCTTGCTGCAAACTTCATTTGTACAGTATTTATTTTGCAACACTATTTAAAGTACATCTACTAATTTAAAGTACTTTTGTGTCCTATGCGGATCAATTTTTTTGGACAAAATGAATCCTCTCCCCTTTACTTCTCAACAAAATCCCCTTAAGTAGGCTTACTAGATTACGAAACGTCGAAAAGGTAATGCCTTTCTCCACTGCAGCCGATCAACATTTAGACATAAACATTAAGTACCAAAATCTTACCCATATAATCTGTAAAAAATGTTTTAAGTTGCACGGTTTAATTTTTAAAAATCGCGTTGTAGAAACCGCTGCGTCGCAGTTTCTTTTTTCGCCATGATTTGAGTATTTTAAAATTCAAAACATCGTTGTATTATCCCGCTACCTCCGTAATACTACGGTATTACTTGGAAATAGTATTACGGAGGTACCGATTATCCAAACACTACAAACAAAGCTATCGTTGCCATTCAACAAATAATAATTCTGATAATTCCCTCAACGGCAACAAAATTTTTTCCGAATTGACGTTATAATAAATTATAGAATGGATGGAATATTGTATTGTCATCTAAGATAAGCTTGTGTGCAAAGTTTGAAGATAACTTATGCAGTAATAGTGGTTGAAAACCGCGTAAAAACTTCCGTGACAAATCAAGTTAAATAAAACCGTGTAAAAATAGTGTTTTCTAATAAAAATAGTGCCAAAAGGACTACTAAAAAGGAACCCAGGGACTATTGGTTGCTGAATCGCTACGGTTGTGGAAAACATATAAAGTTTTTTTAATGGCACTCTCATTATTTTTTCAGAATAACATTTTTATTTTTGAGAAATGCACATCATTTACATAACAACCTCATCAAAGCGTATCTTCATATTTTGCCTAAATAGCATTTGTCATTCTGTAGAATGCCTAGGCATTATATACAATGCCTAGGGAAAGTATGTAATACTTCTCATATTTCATACTTTGCCTAAAGACGTCCGGCATTGTATAGAATGCCAGCGTTTCAAACTTTGCCGGTAACATATATAATATATAACGGACTAAACCTTATATATACCTTATAGGTTTTAATATGATATTTTACTTCTTTATGTTTCAAAGTGTTTGAAAAGACTATTTTTTTGTAGAAATCCCACAGTTTGATCAATTCCAAAGTAAACAGTACACGATTGCAATTTTCTTTTGCTAAAAATTATTCAAATGGCCCATTCTTTACAAAATAAAAAATGCATTTGCAGTGCCTTCAGGTTCCTAAGAAATAATTTATTCTGTCATGGCGTTTAATTTTCTTTTGCTAGAAATGCGTAAACAGAAAAATTCTTAATGTTCAGCAAAAAGTACCTATCAATGGAAGTCCAACAAAATAGCAGATGAATATAAAGAGGTTTAATGAGCCTGTTTGGGAAATTAAAAAAAAAAAAAAAAAACTTTACATTTTTTTTCAATGCAGAGATTCTAAAATCTATTTGATTTGTATGCTTAATAATAATAGAAAACTGTTGAAAAAAGTCATTAGCACAAAGAAAAAAATATTTTTTACACACCTTTTTTCTCAGAGGAATGCTATATTATTTTTGCTGCTCGGAAGTACTTCAAGTATTTTATTTCCTTTTATAAGGAGGATGATATCTGTAATATGCGTGGACTATATATATTTTTATATCATGTCATTTAAATTTATTTATTTTCTTTAATAGTATTAATACCCCAAGAAAGGTTAAATGTTTAAAAAATAATGCAGTTTATCTAAAGCACTTATTTCTTTGATAAATCTTGTCCTTTTTGTCTGGAATTATCCATTGATTACCACACATTTATCGACAGTTGATGTATGTGCAGGGACAGGTTTCGAGTAAGTCATTTGGAACAATCAGTCAGAGACCAATTGAATGAATAGTCCAAATCAATAATGAAAAATTAAATATAAATTTCAACCTTTGTAATACAGAGAATAATTTACTTATAACAGTTGTTTCACACACAACAATTATAATATCATAGCTTTCATAAATATATGTTGATTTATGTAAAATATATGTTGATTTATGTAGTAGTGGTATACCACTTTTGCTTTCATAGCAGAGAAGAGTTTATTCTTCTTATAAATTTAAAAGTATTATTAATCATATTAAATGCTATTCTTCATAACAAGTGACAACATCATACATAAGAGTTATTTCAAATAAATATCAGTATCGTAAATTTTTCTTTCCAATCATCGTTTAAAGCAAGTTTTAGCACAATAAAACTTTCTACATACACTAAAGAGTCTTAGAAAATACGTTATTAATTACAGAGTCTCAGCATGCCACGACGAAACGTTTACGTCATAAACGCCTGTGCTAATCAAGGACTCATTCAAGTATTGGAATCGTAACAACCAGAGTAGTAAACCCTCGTCGTTTTAAACACGCTGTCAGACAACCTGCTGTTTAAAGGGGTTTTTCATAATTTATACTGCATTTTGAAGCGAACTATGATAAATGATCTTTGTGAGTGAAGATATATAATGAGTTTCTAATTAAGGTAAACTTATGCTTCAGTCTTTTTCGCTTCCTGCATTTAAGAGCGTAGTTCAGGTTGGTAATACATTTTTGCTTTGATACCTATTTTATATAATTAATGAAATTGAAAGGTTATATTTTAATGTTTATCAACATTTTTAGAAAGTGCAAAGTAAAAGTGGAATTAAAAAGCACTCGTTTCTTATTATTATTGCCGTCTGCTTAAAGAATGAGGAAAAAAAACCTGTAAAGATGCATTAGTGAGAAGTTTGCATTCATTTGTTTTCCAACAAGTTCAATTGTCATAGATGCCCTAAATGATAATCCGGGAATAAATGTCGCCACATACAACACATGTACACTTGTCTAAGAGATTTAAAGGGTGATTATTTTTTTATATTTGCAGTTTTTGCATGGTAACGTTACTTCAATCACTGACTCCTTAAGTTTATACATTAAAGTGTAAAGTTGTGGCCTTGTTAGCTCAAAGGACTTTTCTAGGGTTAATGGTGTGGAGCAGAGAGTCCGGGTATTTCTTTATTTAATTTTCACAGTCTACCTCTAATACTTTTATTGACATGTTTCAATACATTGAACACGAGGCTCTTTATAGTATCATTTAACTTGAATTATTTTTGAGCTATATTTCGAAATTATTTGTGAATGAGAGTTAGTACTTTTGTGAGCTACTTATGTCTGTCGTTCTTTTGCATATTTTCATGTTTCTTTGAGAGGCAACATATATCAATGGTGAGTAGTTTTTCGGGGAACTTTTAACAGCTAGCTTCAATCTTCCGAAACATATTGCACTTGAACCCTCCAATTGAACCTCCGCGGTGAAGGCACTCGGTATTTGCCGATCCTAAATAGCCGAAATATGATATGTTCAATTGCATTTATTGAGTTTTATTTTTATAAATAGTTTCCAGAATAATAAAAAATGACACAAAAAGAAAGAAAGAAAATATGAAAAGACTTGATTAAATAGCGTAAGGCAGCGTTTCTCAATGTTTCAGTATTCGCGGCCCAATTTTCTATCATAATTTTCATCGCCCCCCCCCCTTACCATAAAATGTAGCCAACAATAATGTATATTGAGTACTCATTATGTTTTTGAATTATGTTTACATAACTGCCAAAACAAGAGTAAAAACCAGTAATTTAGCAATTAAATTAATTTTGTAATAAATCACTATTTGGGCAGGAGTACTGGATGATTTTTTTTGCATTAAAAACAAGGGGTTTTCGCATTCTACTTCCATTTTTAACATCCTCAACAACTTTTGTGAAATTGGATTTTCTGCTGTGACTTCTTTGAAGACGCAAACTATAGATCTCGGTTAAATATAAAAATAACTGAGAGTTGCTTCCTTCGAAAATCTTTGCTTTTAAAGACAGGCCCAAGGAAGTCACTAATGATTATTAAATTTGTTTTTAATTTAGTATGTTTTGATTAAGATAGTTTTGATTTAGTAATTTGTTTTACTTTAATAGGTTATGAAATATGTCGAAATGTATTTTGCTTTCTATATGTATGTGTGCGTTCCTTTCAGTCAGTTAATCAATTTTTTAAATTAAGTTTTCTCTTGGCATAGTGATTGGAGTATGAAGCAATGGGCAACCGTTCTGTTCACCGACGAGTCCCGTTTTTGCCTAAATACCAATTCTCGCCGTACTTTCATATGGAGAGAGCCAGGGACCCACTGCCTACCCTCCAATGTCCGCGAAATCGACAATTATGGCGGTGGCGGTCTAATGGTCTGGGAAGGCATCAGGTTGGATTTCCGCACACATCTCCACGTCTTCATCAGAGGCTGTGTGACTGGTAGGAGGTATAGGGATGAGGTCTTGGAGTCCTATGTTTGTCTTTTCCGGGGTGCAGCGGGCCCCGAGTTCATCTAATGGACGATAACGCGAAGCCACATAGAGCTTTTCTGGTCGACGAATTTCTCGAAAGTGAGGATATTCGCTGGATGGATTGGTTAGCCAGGTCTCTAGACTTCAACCCTATAAAGCATGTCTGGGACGCTCTGGGGAGGGCAATTGCAACTCGCAACCCCCCTCCGAGAACCATCTAGGAACTGAAAACAGCGTTGGTGAATGAGTGGGACCAATTGCCACAGGGACTAATAAACTGCTTTATTTCCAGTATGACATCACGCTGCAAGGCGTTTATAGCTGTGAGAGGGGACCATACCCCCTATTAACCCATTCCTTTTATGTATTCTGCAACCGCTGTTTCAGACCTTCAGACTCCCATGAATGTTACGCACAAACATGTGTGTCTATTATAACTGTTGAGTGTTTATTTTGTTTGTATTATATCAACCTATGTTCACACCAAATTGTATTAAAATCTGTCCATTAGTTCTGGAGATCGTAGATCAAATATGAAAATTCTCTAAATTTCTTACCACAGCGTAGTAGACATGCGTTCAAAAGATCGAGAAATTACCTATTCTATTCTGATATTCAATACAAACTTAAAAGGAGCTGCCATCTATCCCCATTAATGAAAAGAAGCATCTAGGAACCCTATATATGTTCTAGAATGTAATCGTTTCAAAACTTATAATCGCAAAAAAAATAATCTTCCCAGAAAATCAGAATTGAAAAAAAATTGAAATAATTGAAAAAATTGAATGCATATGAAAGTATCAGCGCTCGTTGACACATCTCCTATGTCTACATTCCTTTATTGTGTCATTTAGTTCACTGTATAATGGATTAATGTTTCAGCCAATGTTTAACCAATCATCAAAATATCTATTAAAATGCCTCAATTATTAGGAAAGTGTAAGAGTTCCATATGCACGAATTTTTCATATAATCGAGAGCGTAAAAATTCGAACTCATTTAAAAATATTGAATGTAATAAGATTTCAAGAAATCAAATAGTAAAATTTGAATCTTTTTCACATAGAATGAAAGTGATAATTTGAAAAAAAAACCCGCACCTTTACAAAAAAATCGCGGTAATTAAATCAAATCTTTCGCAAAAATCGCGATCGTAAAAATCAGATGTTTCTGCATAGGAGTACGAAATTTCATTTATTTCACAATATTCCTTTTAAATTTTCGCACTATATTTGGAAAATGCATTTTCAAACTCACGGGAATCTTTTAAGTCGTTACAAGCGATAAACACTGAAGAACCTTCACTTTTACAAGTCACAAGAGAATGCTGGTTTCTATACTGTTTTCATAGAAAAACATCAATAGATAAAGTGACATATGATCAGAAAAAATAGAAGAAATATTAAGCTAATTTTTAGTATATATATATATATATATATTGTAAAAATCACACATGAAAGAATTTTGGTTATTAAAGAGGATTTTTTTCATTCTTATAATTTTATAAAGCACGCATTTTTGCAATCGCGAATTTTGTGTAGGATCCGTTTTGTGTGGATCATGTTAATGTTTATTCTTTCATTGCCGAGCATAGATTAAATAATCATCTTTTATTACGTAGCTAGCATCGGACAATTTAGTAATACTTTTAAAAACAAAACCAAAAAGAAAAGTTCCCACTTAACATTTTAGTCAAGGTGGGAAATCTCACCTTGTATTTTTACATAGTGTGAACCCTGCTTGGTGTGTTTCACTTGTAACCCCACGATATTACATTTTTCCATAAATTCGACCATTTTTATATGGTCGTCGCATGACTTAGAAGGATACATTGTATCAAAGTAGTGATAATAGGGTTTAGCAGTGCAAATTTAAATAAATTCAACTATTTATTAACATATTTTGATACATGTATTTTATTACTACCCTTAAGCAAATTATGATCTTATTCCCATTTTTCACTTAAATCAATTACTGTAATAAGTGTAACATAAGAAATCGATGCAGCGGTTTAAGCCTATATGTCTGTCCGTTTTTTTCTCCTTACTTTCATCACAATAAATACGTACTGAAAATTCACATAACAAAATGAAAATCGTTAAATTTGAATAGGGTTATTTTTAAGTACAAAATAACTTCATGCAAACTTTTAATCAAATTACAAGAAAACAAATTCATCTTAATTATTTTTTCTTTTATTGGGAAGCACGTGATCAAAAAAAGTTTTCAAGTACGAAAATATAAAATTATGCTGTCGCTCCTCGTAGAAAATAACTAAGCAAAACCTATTTACGTGAAATGAGCAAAAACCTTTTAGACGGGGGTAAGTTTGTGTTGATGTTCTTTGTTTCTGTAATGCTGCGTCTAGACAAAATACATTAAGAAGTCGCATTAATTTTCTCTTGGTTTCTTTGTTGAATTTTGAATAAATTGCCACATTTGGATAATTATGATGTGAAAACTTTTACTTAGAACAACTTTTCCGTATGATTTCTCAAAGTCTTGCTAACTATTTTAACCACTGAACTATGCATGCGACTGAAAAGTGTACATATTTATCATTTTTACATTTTTTTTCACTACCCTTTCTTAGTTCTTGAATTTTCTTCACAAAAATCAGGTAAAAAGTTATATCCTTCAAGCATACGCGTTTGCAAGTAATAAATTATGTCCTTTACACGAAAAGCTTTAATATATTTCAAAAGTAAACTGAAACTTTGCTTTAAGGGAGAGTCGATTCTTATCTAATGAAAAGGTGCTTGATGAGGGGGTGGAAATATCATCTTTAGAAAAATGGAACTGCTTACGGCTGTTCGGAGTTTTCATTTTACGACGAGTCATTAAAAGTTACTGAGAACTTCACTTGTTCTCTTCGCTTCATTAGAAAAGAAGCAAAGTACTATTTTTTACCTTAAAATAGTGTATTCACACTGCAAATACAGTGCAACTACGAAATATAAAAAGTTTTATTTGTTTGCTACTGCATCAAAAAATAAGGCAGGTGTTACAGAAAATTATATTCTTGAGTTCATTTTTTTCCGAAAAGTGACTTTTGTTCAAAAGTCTTCTATGAAAAATTATTTTCAATCATTTTTTTAAATTTAGTGATATCCGTAATGAAAAAAATCTCATTTATGCAAAACCCGTTTGTGAGGGGTCAGTCCCTCCCCCTCCCTCTTGATATTGACTAATACATAGATGCGATGCATATACTTATGCATACAGAGCTTAATTTTAAGAAAAGAAGTACGGGAGTCGTATCGTCTGACGAATTAATTTCTATGCTTAAATTAGCCTGGAATTCCGTTAAATCTGTAAAAATTCACATAAAATTAAAAACTACAAAAACTAAGCCATCGTGAGCTCCCAAGCAAATGAATCCATTCACTAGAGAAATGAAATAACGGGCATGTTTTCAGAGAAATTATAATAATAATAAGAAGAAACACACAAATATTTCGCTACATAGAAGCTTTGAAACAAACCCAAAGACTGGAAATTTACCAGAGAAGGGATTTACTCTGAATTTAAATACTACTCAAATTCTGAATATGAGTAACAAATACCATAAAAGTGTAATTCAGGTTTATTATTACCTCTCAATTGGCTCTGCTTCAGGTCCTTGTTCCAACAAACTTATTCTGTTCTAAATAAAATTTTCAATATACTTTTAAAAAAAACAATCATTAATGCCAAAAATTTTGGGATGTATGATAGTTGTTTCAAACTGATATTATAATAGGACGTAAAATGATGGAGAGATGTATTGTTGTCGGAGACCACATACTACAATGAAATATAACTAAATTGGAAAACATGAAAATGAAACTATGGGAGGATCATAAAAATGGTTGTAACCAGTTTCATACCGTGTTTTGCTCAGTAATGAAACTAACTTGACTTCTTTATTTACTACCTTCAGTTCATTTATTTAATTTTTTTTTTAAAGCGACTACGATGTTTTAAAATTCACCCATAATTGTCACGTGCATGTTTCTCAATGTAGTTGTATACAGACTATCCCCAACCTCAATAAATCTGTTCGCCATTATAGGTTCCTCATCACCGCTATTAAGATAAGTGGTTTTGGAGCTTTTAAAAAATCCAATTGCGCGCAACAGACAAGAAATTTCGTTGTAGTCCTAATACAAATCAATTCAAAGTAAAGAGAACAACAAGAGAGAAACCAAGAAGCGTCTCGTGAAGAGATAAGATTGGTTCGGTTTTAATCTGAAGTTTTTCTTTTGCTATTGCTTTACTGGCCGTTTTTTTTCACGGGCCATGGTATTAGCAATAATATCCTTTTAAGTATGTATTAATCATTACACTACGAGCATGAAATGCTAAACGTAAAATAATATGTTTCTAAACACAAAAAATATTTTTTTATAAATGTCAGCTGTACTTGTTTCCTCTCCTTTTTAGCTTTCAAAAAATATTTATTTAGAAACAGTTTCTTTAAACTAATCATGTCTCTTGCACATTTCTGACTGAGAAAAAAATCCTTCACATGTCACGAGTCTCTTCCGCATCACTCAATTTATACATTTACATACTTCAGATTTTTCTTTTGCATTTATAACCATTTCTTCTTACTGCGTGAAGTAGGAAATACAAAATATATTTGACAGATATTGCAGGAAAATAATTCAAAAAGCAAGTAACTGTTTCGGTAAAATATACGAAGTAGGATTTATCGCAACAAATATTCGAAGACACGGAAATTCAATTTATGTCGAGGTGGAAAATATTCGAATGAATTTTTGAAGCGGATACATGAAAGCGCGCAACGTATTTTATATTTTCTCGAAAGTAAGTCGCTTCAAAGACAGCTTGTTGCCAAAACATTAAACTCTTGCCTACCGAAGCGTATAAGAGCAGCGAATAATTCCTTTTTAGTAATTTTAAATCTGCTATTTGAAAAATGTGTTAAGAATCCTAGGAAAATCATTAAAAGAATCGTTTTCCACTCCAAAAGGCAGTTTTTTGTTTTTACCATTAAAAAACCGATTGCCTCTGCAAGTTTAGGAAAATTTTATTTTAATCGACTAGTAGGGAATATGTCAGTACTATGAAAACTATAATCAATTTCCTATTTTTTAGGACTTCAAACAATACTTTAATGACATTAATTGCTGAAAAAAGAAAAAAACAGAAGATAATTCCCATTAAAGATAAAGAACCATTATAATGGTTCCTAGTTTCACATTCGTGGAGAAACGACGCCATTATAATGGTTCAACTTAGTACCAAATGTTGGTTGCAGCTAAGTTTCACCATTTTTTTCATTCTTTTGTTTTTGGTCAAAGGCAGGACTAGAATTTTTTAGTGTAGTTACAAAAATTTAGTTGCGAGCCGTATATTACCTTTCATTTCATGTACCTTGGGTCCACAGTTCTGTTTTTTCGATGTTATTTCTAAGCTTCAATACTCAGTTGGAGATTGTCAATAGTCCAGGCCAGTATCCATTAAAATGTCACGATACCTCTTTTTTGTACACATAAAATGTTTTTTTTTTTTTTTTTTTTTGTGGTTTCAACGTGATTTTGAAGAACGAAAAGTGTAGGTAATTTTTGACTTGCCTTCGTATTTCCCAGAAAATGAAAACTAAAAACTGGCTGTTTATTTAGAGGAGGGAGGAGCATTTTAAAGTGAAAAATTAAAAATATAAATCCGCGATTAAAATGTAATTTTATTATTTTTCATAAACACTATTAAATAGACATATAGGAAAGTTATAATTCGTTTATTATTTAAAAAATAAAGAAAAATATAAGCCTACAGAGTTTTACTGACTATCTGCCTCTCAAAGAAAATGAATGAAATTAAAAAATAAAATTAAAATTAAAAATAATAATAATCATAATCGTATGTCAACAATAAAAGTTATACAAACTTGATACGATTAATATAAAACGATACCTCATGTAGTATTTTCAGACTAATTTAAGTATAAATTAAAAATTTCAAAAGCAATATTTTTAGACAAGAAGCTCACAGATTTTCACTTTAATGGTTATAATAATTGTAAAAACAGACATTTTATATAGGAATGCAAAACAGATCGCGCCAAAAGTCCCTAAAATTTAAAGATACTTAATTCTTAACTTCAGATTGCTAGAAACGTTTATCTCACTCTCTGTCTCTTTACGTTATGCTGTTGATAAAAATAATACTTAGTTAATTTTTCTGTCACAATATTTTTAAAAAAAAACGTGACTCATATTTTGCCATATTGCACATGAACCAATTTAAAACCAAACAAAAATTCGAAGCCTAGAGAATTCTAATGAGAATCTTTCAAGCAAAGAATATAACTAAAGAATAAATTAAATCACACAAACAAACAAATAAGTGAAAGAATGCTAACATAATAAGCTTAACACAAATCGTTTCCTCGTATTCCGGACCTTCTATCACAAAGTCATTCATATCTTCAAGCACTGTCGAAGTACATATTCTAATTTTCAATAGCAAAATACCAAACTCAGATATGTGGCTAATAGATTTTCTCTTTAATGGTTATAATTTCAAAGAAAACATTTTATACAGGAACACAAAATAAATGGCGCCAATATTCCCTAAAGTTAAAAATTTTTTATTTTTCAACTTCCGATTGCATGAAAACGTTTCTCAATCTCTGTCTCTTTATATTCAAAGTATGCTGCAGCTGGAAATCATATTTAATTTTTATGTCCCCATATTTTTGTGAAAACGTGACTCATACTTTGTCATCCTGCATATAAGCCAATTTAAAAACTTTCCCGCTGCCAGAGAGTGGTGGCGCGCTCTTGTAATCCAGCTGCTTGGAGGGCGAGGCTGTTGTGTAACTCGAGGTTGGGAGTTCTGGCCTCGGCCACGCTGTGTCGATCAGGCGTCCATACTAAGCACTGTGCCGATATGATGAGTTCGGGGGAGCCTGAGCTCACCAGGTCGTTCAAAGGAGAGGTGAACCGGCACAGGGCGGAAACGCAGCAGGAAAATTCCCCGCATGGTGGGATAGCGCTTGTGAATAGGTGGCAGTTGGCAGCCCAACTAAGTACAGTTGGACGCAGTCTCGCTTTTGTTTTTACTTATTGGAATTTACTTTTATATATTTAATTGTTCATTTTTATTTATTATTACTCAGATTTTTAAAATTGAGAGAGGAAATTCCGTCAGACGCAGCATTTTTTAATAATTTACTTAACTTTAAATTGCTTGAAAACCATCTCTCTCTCTCTCTCTCTGTGTCTGTCTCTTTACAATGCAAAGGATGCTGTTGATGGAAATCATAATTAAAATTTGTGTCCCGAAATTTTTGTGAAAACATGACTCATATTTTGCCATCCTGCATATAAACCAATTTAAAAACCTTCCAGCTGCCTGAGAGTGGTGGCGCACTCTTGTAATCCAGCTGCTTGGAGGGAGAGGCTGTTGTGTAACTTGAGGTTGGGCATTCTGGCCTCGGTAACTGAGAGAGAAAATTCCGTCAGCCGCAGTGTTTTTTAATAATTTACTTAACTTTTGAGTGCTTGAAAATATCTCTTTTTCTCTCTGTCTGTCTCTTTACAATGCAAAGGATGCTGTTGATGGAAATCTATACTTAAATTTTCTGCCCCAACATTTTTCTGAAAACATGACTCATATTTTGCCATCCTGCATATGAACCAATTGAAAAACCTTCCCGCTGCCCGAGAGTGGTGTCGCGCTCTTGTAATCCAGCTTCTTGGAGGGCGAGGCTGTTGTGTAACTTGAGGTTGGGAGTTCTGGCCACGCTTTGTCGATCAGGCGTCCGCACTGTGCCGGTATGGTGAGTTCGGGGGAGCCTGGTCTCAATAGGTCGTTCTAAGGAGGGGTTAACCGGCCGAGGGGGGAAACGCAGCAGGCAAAAGTCCCCGCATGGTGCAATAGTAGGATAGCGCTTGTGAATAGGTGTCAGTTGTCAGCCCAACTAAGTACAGTTGGACGCAGTCTCAATTTTGTTTTTACTTATTACAATTTACTTTTATACATTTAATTGTTCATTTTTATTTATTATTACTCAGATTTCTAAAATTAAGAGAGAAAATTCCGTCATTCGCAGCATTTTTTCATAATTTACTTAACTTTAAATTTCTTGAAAACATCTCTCTCTCTCTCTCTCTGTCTGTCTCTTTACAATGCAAAGGATGCTCTTTGATGGAAGTCATACTTAAAATTTCTGTCCCAATATTTTTGTCAAAACAGGACTCATATTTTGCCATCTTGCATATAAACCAATTTAAAACTCTTAAAGCTGCCGGAGAGTGGTGGCGCGCTCTTGTAATCTAGCTGCTTGGAGGCAGAGGCTGTTGTGTAACTTGAGGTTGGGAGTTCTGGCCTCGGTAGCGGAGAGAAGAAATTCCGTCAGACGCAGCATTTTTAAATAATTTACTTAACTTTAGAGTGCTTGAAATTATCTCCTTTTCTCTCTGTCTCTCTCTTTACAATGCAAAGGATGCTGTTGATGTAAATTTATACTTAAATTTTCTGCACCAACATTTTTCTGAAAACATGACTCATATTTTGCCATCCTGCATATAAACCAATTTAAAAACCTTCCCGCTGCCTGAGAGTGGTGGCGCGCTCTTGTAATCCAGCTTCTTGGAGGGCGAGGCTATTGTGTAACTTGAGGTTGGGAGTTCTGGCCTCGGTCACGCTCTGTCGATCAGGCGTCCATACTAAGCACTGTGCCGATATGGTGGGTTCGGGGGAGCCTGGGCTCAACAGGTCGTTCTAAGGAGGGGTGAACCGACCCAGGGCGGAACCGCAGCAGGCAGAAGTCCCCGCATAGTGGGATAGCGCTTGTGAATAGGTGGCAGTTGTCAGCCCAACTAAGTACAGTTGGACGCAGTTTCTCTTTTGTTTTTACTTATTGCAATTTACTTTTATACATTTAATTGTTCATTTTTATTTATTATTACTCAGATTTCTAAACGCAGTCTCACTTTTGTTTTTACTTATTGCAATTTACATTTATATATTTAACTGTTCATTTTTAATTATTATTACTCAGATTTTTAAAATCGAGAGAGGAAATTCCGCCAGACGATGCATTTTTTAGTAATTTACTTAACTTTAGAGTGCTTGAAATTATCTCCTTTTCTCTCTGTCTCTCTCTTTACAATGCAAAGGATGCTGTTGATGTAAATCTATACTTAAATTTTCTGCACCAACATTTTTCTGAAAACATGACTCATATTTTGCCATCCTGCATATAAACCAATTTAAAAACCTTCCAGCTGCCTGAGAGTGGTGGCACTCTCTTGTATTCCAGCTGCTTGGAGGGAGAGGCTGTTGTGTAACTTGAGGTTGGGCGTTCTGGCCTCGGTAACTGACAGAGGAAATTCCGCCAGACGCTGCATTTTTTAGTAATTTACTTAACTTTAGAGTGCTTGAAAATATCTCCTTTTCTCTCTGTCTGTCTCTTTAGAATGCAAAGGATGCTGTTGATGGAAATCTATAATTAAATTTTCTGCACCAACATTTTTCTGAAAACATGACTCATATTTTGCCATCCTGCATATAAACCAATTTAAAAACCTTCCCGCTGCCTGAGAGTGGTGGCGCTTTTGTAATCCAGCTTCTTGGAGGGCGAGGCTATTGTGTAACTTGAGGTTGGGAGTTCTGGCCTCGGTCACGCTCTGTCGATCAGGTGTCCATACTAAGCACTGTGCCGATATGGTGGGTTCGGGGGAGCCTGGGCTCACCAGGTCGTTCTAAGGAGGTGTGAACCGACCCAGGGCAGAAACGCAGCAGGCAAAAATCCCCGCATGGTGCAATAGTGGGATAGCGCTTGTGAATATGTGGCAGTTTTCAGCCCAACTAAGTACAGTTGGACGCAGTCTCTCTTTTGTTTTTACTTATTGCAATTTATTTTTATATATTTAATTGTTCATTTTTATTTATTATTACTCAGATTTTTCTCGCAGTCTCACTTTTGTTTTTACTTATTGCAATTTACATTTATATATTTAACTGTTCATTTTTAATTATTATTACTCAGATTTTTAAAATTGAGAGACTAAATTCCGCCAAACGCTGCATTTTTAGTAATTTACTTAACTTTAGAGTGCTTGAAAATATCTCCTTTTCTCTCTGTCTGTCTCTTTACAATGCAAAGGATGCTGTTGATGGAAATCTATAATTAAATTTTCTGCACCAACATTTTTTCTGAAAACATGACTCATATTTTGCCATCCTGCATATAAACCAATTTAAAAACCTCCCGCTGCCTGAGAGTGGTGGCGCTTTTGTAATCCAGCTGCTTGGAGGGCGAGGCTATTGTGTAACTTGAGGTTGGGAGTTCTGGCCTCGGTCACGCTCTGTCGATCAGGCGTCCATACTAAGCACTGTGCCGATATGGTGGGTTGGGGGGAGCCTGGGCTCACCAGGTCGTTCTAAGGAGGGGCGAACCGGCCCAGGGCGGAAACGCAGCAGGCAAAAGTCCTCGCATGGTGCAGTAGTGGGATAGCGCTTGTGAATAGGTGGCAGTTGTCAGCCCAACTAAGTACAGTTGGACGCAGTCTCTCTTTTGTTTTTACTTATTGCAATTTACTTTTATATATTTAATTGTTCATCTTTATTTATTATTACTCAGATTTTTAAAATTGAGAGAGGAAATTCCGTCAGACGCAGCATTTTTTAATAATTTACTTAACTTTAAATTGCTTGAAAACATCTCTCTCTCTTTCTCTGTCTGTCTCTTTACAATGCAAAGGATGCTGTTGATGGAAATCTATACTTAAATTTTCTGCCCCAACATTTTTCTGAAAACATGACTCATATTTTGCCATCCTGCTTATAAACCAATTTAAAAAGCTTCCAGATGTCTGAGAGTGGTGGCCGCGCTCTTGTAATCCAGCTGCCTGGAGGGAGAGTCTGTTGTGTAACTAGAGGTTAGGCGTTCTGGCCTCGGTAACTGAGAGAGAAAATTCCGTCAGACGCAGCATTTTTTAATAATTTACTCAACTTTTGAGTGCTTGAAAATATCTCTTTTTCTCTCTGTTTGTCTCTTTATAATGCAAAGGAAGCTGTTGATGGAAATCTATACTTAAATTTTCTGCCCTAACAATTTTCTGAAAACATGACCATATTTTGATATCCTGCATATAAACCAATTTAAAATTCTTCCTGCTGCCTGAGAGTGGTGGCGCTTTTGTAATCCAGCTGTTTGGTGGGAGAGGCTGTTGTGTAACTTGAGGTTGGGAGTTCTGGCCTCGGCCACGCTCTGTCGATCAGGCGTCCATACTAAGCACTGTGCCAATATGGTGGGTTCGGGGCAGCCTGGGCTCACCAGGTCGTTCTAAGGAGGGGTGAACCGACCCAGGGTGGAAACGCAGCAGGCAAAAGTCCCCGCATGGTGCAATAGAGGGATAGCGCTTGGAATAGGTGGCAGTTTTCAGCCCAACTAAGTACAGTTGGACGTAGTCTCTCTTTTGTTTTTACTTATTGCAATTTACTTTTACATATTTAATTGTTCATTTTTATTTATTATTACTCAGATTTTTCACGCAGTCTCACTTTTGTTTTTACTTATTGCAATTTACATTTATATATTTAACTGTTCATTTTTAATTATTATTACTCAGATTTTTAAAATTGAGAGAGGAAATTCCGCCAAACGCTGCATTTTTTAGTAATTTACTTAACTTTAGAGGGCTTGAAAATATCTCCTTTTCTCTCTGTCTGTCTCTTTACAATGCGAAGGATGCTGTTGATGGAAATCTATAATTAAATTTTCTGCACCAACATTTTTTCTGAAAACATGACTCATATTTTGCCATCCTGCATATAAACCAATTTAAAAACCTTCCCGCTGCCTGAGAGTGGTGGCGCTTTTGTAATCCAGCTTCTTGGAGGGCGAGGCTATTGTGTAACTTGAGGTTGGGAGTTCTGGCCTCGGTCACGCTTTGTCGATCAGGCGTCCGTACTAAGCACTGTGCCGATATGGTGGGTTCGGGGGAGCCTGGGCTCACCAGGTCGTTCTAAAGAGGGGATAGCGCTTGTGAATAGGTGGCAGTTGTCAGATCAACAGTTGGACGCAGTCTCACTTTTGTTTTTTTATTGCAATTTACTTTTATATATTTAATTGTTCATTTTTTATTATTATTACTCAGATTTTTAAAAATGAGAGCGGAAATTCCGTTAGACGCAGCATTTTTTTTTTACAAATTACTTAACTTCAGATTGCTCTAAAACACCTCTCTCTCTCTCTCTTTCTCTTTACATTGCAAACTATGCTGTTGACGGAAATCAGACAGTCGGACACAGTCTAATTTTTTTACCTATGTGTATGTGTGTGTTTCAATGATTCTTTAACTATTTATGATTGGCCCTAGAAAAGTAGGGCTTCGTGCAAACGCATTCTGCTCACAAGAGGAAACATCTATCTCACCTTCTAACATATACATGCTGCACTTGTTTAAATTCATTTGAATGGTTTATGGATACACACACCTCAAGACACTAATCCGTCTAGCCAAGAATAACTGCCATGTCGAGCTTATACATTTCAGCTTTCCTCATGTAGGACGTCATTCCATTTCGGTAAAACTGTTCTTTAATTTATAGAATTCGGAACAACACGATGAATGTACAACGAATCATCCTGAATTATTTTTCAACCCAATTTAATGAAAGTTTCCTTTAAAACGTACAAGAATACAAACAGCATGTAATTATTTTTCAAAATGAATAGATTTATTATATTTAAAATAGTCTGAAAACTGAAAATGATAAAAAGTAGAAATAACCTATTGAACAGCTCAGAATTCAAAAATAATCTAACCATAATTCGCTATCAAATTATTCGATGTGCAAATGTAAAATGGAAACATTTTTAGTACACTTGTTTTATCCTCATTCCAGATATTGTTATCAAATCCTCTTACAAAAGACATCATTATTTGGTTTTTATTTATGTTGGGAGATTTAGGGATTCTTCGTTGTATAATGATTATCAAGTCGTGTGATTATTAATAAGAGATTAAATGCGTCAAACCTAATCTTTATGCTCAAAAATAAATTAATCAATCTTCTCACCGAACGCAGCAGGGGAGTTATTTAAGGTCGCTTAATTGATAACGCCCATATGGAAGTTTCTCTAGATTTTTCTTATAAAAACATATCACAAAATAAATGTGTAGCTTTTGTTTTTTATGCGTAGGAATATTTTAACTAAATTTTGCAATACCAAACTTGTTTTGTGTAATAAAGTCATACTTCAATAAGATCACTAGGTTAACTTAGCTACTAAGAATTTGTTTTTATCAAGGTAGTATGATGCTAAGAAATGACCTTCCTTAGTAGAATAATCCTTAAAATTCTTTTAAGTACAATAATCGTAAAATGAATTTATAAGGAAAATCAAAATTAAAACTTAGTCATAACAAAGAGTGAAATCGTACGGAAAATAATACAAAAAATAAAAATAACGAGCATTAACCACGAAAACTTTTAATATTGTACTTCTTATTACTACATTGGTGGTTTGATAAGATCTCTAAGTAGAACAGACAGAAACAACTTATTCGTCTGCTATTTATAAATTTAATTATCGTCTGCATTAATTTATATTTCTTTGATAATAACTTATTTTTATCGCCTTCATTGCTTTTTCTTTCTTTATTAAATAATATTTTTATTATCTGCACTATTTATTTGCTTTTCGAAATTTTAAGAAAAAAACTATGAGCTACTATTTTGAGATTTGTTTCTTGTCCTTTGTTAGTAAACAAAAAATTAATTATAATGTTTATAGTCTTAACATTTTGAAAAAATAAATGTTTTTTATATAAAATTGAAGACTCGTTTTCATCCAGAAAGAAAAAACTTAAATTGTGTTTCCAAAACAAGCGGAATAACAGCAAAATTCAGCTCAAGTTCTTTTTTTTTTTTTTTTTTTTGCGATGTTGTTCCTTCTTACGGTGTTCCAACACCTTAATTCCGCCTGACTTGCAAAGTACTCATTAACTTCGTCTATTAGTAATTTATTTGAAGAGAATCTCGGTTCACCAAGGAAAATTTTGAGCTTTGAATCAGGCTGGTGTGGCAACTGTTCGCAGCTTAGTTCACGAAATTTTGCTATGGCTACAGCACTTGCAATAGAACACGATTTTTTTTTTATTTTAACCTTATCTCTTTTCAAGTTTTTTTTTTTTTTTTGCTGCAGTTGGTTCAGCAAATTCGCGGAATATTGTCTCGTAATGGTTTGACCAGTCGAAAAACAATCTATCAACAGAATCCCTTTTGTATCCCTCCACCCCCCCCCCCCAAAAAAAAAAACAGATATCATGATATTTTCCCACTTACGATATTGCCTTTGCTTTGTTTGGAGTTGAAGAAACGATGTTTCCATTGCTTAGACTGTACTTTCGTGTATGATGTACAATAATAGACACAAATGTTATCTGCGGTCACAAATCGGCGCAGAAAAATACTATTAAAAAAAAGAGGCTAAACATCGTTCGGACATTTCCATTCTGATGCGTTTTTGATCATGAGTCACCCATTTGACAGATAGTTTTTTCAGTAATAGAAATATAATTTCACGTTAATTTAAAGCACAAATGAGCATTAAAACGCAGACATATGTTTCGGGATTGCTTGGAATCCCTTTTTCAATGCGACAGGGAGCTTCTAGATGCAAAGCATCCAAATGAAGCAGACAAAACAACAAAAACAAAGCTTATATAGCCTAAGAATTAACTGTGAACCAATGAGAATGAAGGCAGTGTGAAGTGAAAGTAGAAGTAGCAGGGAAAGCACCAATAAGAGAGCAACAAACGAATCCAGGTAAAAGTTCAGGAAGTAAAAAGGAATATCAATAAAAACAAAGCAAAAAAGACGACAACATGCATAAAAATGTGAAAATACATGAAAATTGCAAAAATAATAAAATAAAATACAGAGAATAAAATGGAAAAAAAAAATAAGTACAGAAAATACCAAAACAAAAGGCAAAACAAAGTACACATGTAAAGGAGGGGGGGGGGGAATTAAAAATAGACACAAAAAAGGAAAACTAACAAGAAAACCAAGAAAGAACAACAAATTAAAGGAACTTATGCCAGACCTGTGAAAATACATGAAAATTGCAAAAATAATAAAATAAAATACAAAGAATAAAATGGAAATAAAATAAGTACAGGAAGTACCAAAACGAAAAGAAAAATAAAGTACACATGTAAAGGCGGGGGAGGGGGAGGAATTAAAAATAGACACAAAAAAGGAAAACTAACAAGAAAACCAGAAAAGAACAACAAATTAAAGGAACCTGTGAAAAATAAGGAGTTGAGGAAGAATCATTAACCAAATTAGAACTATTCCTGTTAATATGATAAGCTTCCCAAAAGTCAAGCTCTAAAGGGGAAGAACATTTTTGAATAATTTTCCCAGAATTGAAATCAAAAGAGTGGTTGGAATTCCAACAATGTTGGGCAATGCTAGACTTATTTAACTCTTGCTTTCGTACATAACCTTTATGCTCATTTAACCGAATTTTCAGAGCACGTTTTGTCTGTCCAATGTAAGAAAGGCCGCAACAGCAACTAATATGGTAAATACCCCAAGTGTTAAGTTGCTCGACAGGATCTTTAAGAGAAGAGAAGGAAAGTTTGTAGCTAGGAGCAAAAACGACTTGAAATTGAAACCTTTTTAGGATTTTAGCAATACGAAAACTGACAGAATGAAAGAATGGTAACACAACCAAATTCTTTCTAGAAACCACATGATTGGGACCAGAAGTTCTTTTAGAAAGTTTGTTATGAATAGAATCAATTAAAGAGTGAGAAAATCCTCTATCAACAGCTACAGCTTTCAGATAGTTGAGTTCAATCTTGAGAAGCTCAGGAGAAGAGCAAATATAGCACGATGGACAAGAGCATTAAAAGCCGAATATTTTTGGTTGGGAGGATGAGACGACAGTCTATGAGGAGGTAAAGAAACAGCGAAAGGTTTATGATAGACAGAAGTAATGAAACCAGACTTACTCCTAGAAATCAAAACATCAAGAAACGCGAGGCTACTATTAAGTTCTTTCTCACAAGAAAACTGGATATTAGGATCAATGGAGTTCATAATAGAAAGAGCATCATCAATACCTAACAAGTTACTGTCCCGTTAAGACAAAACAATCATCCACATAACGAACATGGGACTAAGAGGACTTCCCATAGCCAGGCCATCTACCATAGCATAGAATTTACCATTAAATACAAAAGTGCTCTGCTGCAAGCACACACGAGTAAGAAAAACTAATTCCTCAATTTCCACAGAAGTAAAATGGAATTCAGAAAGCCTTTTCCTGAGGCAAGTCAAAGCGCCATCAACAGGAACATTAGTAAACAAAGAATTAACATCAAAAGAGGCCATAACCGAATTGTTCGGAACGAAGTTATGAAGTTTCTTAACAAAATCGGTGGAATTTTTAACAGTGAAAACATTCCGACTCCTAAGTGGAGAAAACACAGAAACTAAATATTTGGAAAGTTTATATGAAGCAGTGCCAATATTGGAAACAATTGGTCTGAAAGGAATACCTGCCTTGTGTACCTTCGGTAAAGCATAAAAACGCGCACAATTAGCAACAGAAGGAATCACAGACCGTTTAGCAATCAAAGGAATAGAATGAACAGACTTAACAGCAGAAGAAATAGCTTTTAACTCCTTGTCGCTAGGATCTTTATAAATTTCAGAATAAGGACCAGAAGCAATTAAGTCATCAGTTTTTTCAACATAAGATGATTTATTAAGAACACCAATCTGACCACCCTTGTCAGCTTTGGTAATGACCAAATCAGAATTTGAGACGAAATTATTGACACAGCGTTTCACAGAATGGGTAAAACCAATATTAGGAACTTTTGAATTGAAATCAACATTGGAAGCAATAAGATGCAGAACCGACTCTTTTTGAGTGGAAGTTAAAGCACCAAATTTGAAAGCTTTTTCAACCGGAGCAATAAGTTCAGAAAAAGAAGGCTTTTTAGCCAAAGCAAAATTGTTATTACATTTCAAAGCATTAATTTCATTACTATTCAAAGAAATTTCGAAAGATTTACAACCGCATTCCTATTAACAAGAGGCAAATCAGCCGGAACAGGAACATTTGAATCGTTACACAACTTGGTAAATTTCTTATTTAAAGTAATTTTGTGACAGTCAGATGAATGAAGAGCTCTTGCCCATGACATTCTATCAATAGAATCAAAATCGAATGATATGCCAGTTTAGATGACATGATTAAAGCTTCACCAATTTTTGCACTTTTAAGTTGGCGATCCTCCAAAACCATGTTATGCACTCTGACAATCCTTTCTCGGAAAGTGTCTTTGTCGCAACTACGTAGATCGCCATCTAAGTTCATCCGACCAAATTAAAATTCATATGTCTACTTGTAACTAACCGGTTTAAATTAGACCTATGTACATTCCTAAGGGAACCTAGATGTGGATGAACTTCAATATTAAGCATGTTTCAATGGCATGATAAATATTCAATGCTGTTTTTTTCCTTGTAAAATGTGTTGTATTAATGTTAAAGCTATAATGTTTAAAGCGTGAGCTTCTACATAAACCAATTTAGGAATTAATTTAAAACCCGAATATATTATCTGCGAGTTTGCGATATCAAGACTGTGAATTTTTAAAAAATGTCTTTTGCACTTTTTTTAACTCAACGAAAAGAAAAAAGCACGTTTTTAAAACTTAAAAAAAAGAAAGAAATTTCACAAATTGTGAGGGAAAACTGAAATTAGTTTCTCCGTTTAAGTTTTATTGACCAATAAAATTTTCTCTGGAATAACTTTAATGCATCTTTTTGCCAGCCGCAATTGCTGTTCTCTACTTTTCTCTTTTTTTTTTTTCAAAATATTTCTAAGATAAATTGCACTTGAAGTCCTAAAAATAAGAAGAAACTGGGGTTCTTGTGTATTCTTTTGTCTTACTACAGTGATAGTCATACATTTTATTCAAAGGTCCAATGTCTTGGATATTGCAAGTCTGAGAAAATAAAAACATAAACAAAGTAAAAAGGACCTCAATTTCAAGAGTTTTAATAAATCCCAGTCTATACGCATTAATGGGACTTCTTCCATCAAGTAATTATTATTTTCGTAAATTTGCATAAACATTAAAAAAAAAGTCATATGCCACGGTTGTAAGGACTTAGATTTTAGTGTACTTGCAGCACATTTTTTTTTTCAAAAAAGTTACATTTATAAAAAAAATGACTTTTCCTCTTTGAAGTGAATGCAACGAGAGATGTATCGCAATATATACGAAAAATATTTAAAAAGAAGTACAATATTCATCTGATATATGCTTGTGGTTTGCATTGAAAAAATTAAGGATTTTCGCTTAGAAACAGAAAATTTAAGATTTTCATTCATAAAGTTATGATAAAAACTTCAAATTTAGACCCACGGATTGTAGAAAAAGTTATTCCGTTCCTTCGAGAAAGAAAGGCTACGAGAAAAATCTAAAGGTCAGTCCCTAAAAATGTTGGGTGGTTTGGGGCAAGTACGTCCGTGGAGTGAGTGAGTCCTCTTAATATTATGTGATTGCTAGGATGTAGAAACTTCTGCTGTATATTGGATACGTTAGGAGTAACCTTCCCGAAAATAATTCCAGCCACTAGTGATCAGCCATTTTTCTTTCATAGATAAAACACAAGCAGTGATATCTCATGTGTTTAGTAAAAAACAATGATGTAAAGATTGAAAGGGTTTCATTTCTTTTTCTTTTAGTATCCAGTAGTCAAAGTAGGCAAAGAAAAGTTGTTTCTTTTTAAATAATTGTCCCTAATATCAGACAGGATTTATTTTAATTAAATACCTTAACCAGGCTTTATTTATAACAGGGGCGCACTTCCCCTACTTGAAGTAGAGTGTGGGGTAAGTGTGACCCCATGTAGTTTCTTTTATTTTCTTGTGGTATTCCTATTTTTAATTTATTTTTATTTACTTCTACTAAATTACGGTTGTTTGTTTACTGTAGACAATGGTTCCGATAGAACGCGGTGCAGCGTATTCAAAAGATGGCCTCAAAGCAGCTTTGGAAACCAAGACATTTACCTGTTATGAAGAGCTTAATGTAAAAATTTTGCGAAAACTGTGTTTCTGGTACTATTATTTTTGTGTATTTTTAAGTGGAAGATTTCTGTGAGGTAGAGAGAAAACAATCAAGTCCCTCCATTTTCCTCAATCGACTGTGGCCCGAAGAAATATTTTTTTTCCTATTATATTCAAAACTTTTAATGTACAGTGGCATAGTTTTCCATTATATATCTATGTTTCATATATTATTTTATTTTTCAAATGTAGCCAATTAATTATTACTAATTTTCTTTTTCAATTAATTAAGCGCTTGTTCTTTACATTTGTGTTTCATTTGCTAACATTTTTTCATTTGTTACTCTTTAAATTAAGAAGCGTAAAATCGTAATATTTAACAAAAACTAGAGCTATTGCTTCTAAAAATACATTGAAGTTCATAATTAAAAAACTCTCATGCATTCACTCTAAATATAAATGCTTGACAAAAGCAAGGCTGGGTGCGCACTTACTCTACCAAGAGGGAAAAGTGCGACCCTAAGCAGTAGTGAAAAAAAAAAAAAAAAATCTTAAAACTTCTGCTTTTGGTTAAACCAGCTAGTAAATGCTTAAAAACCTCAATAAAGAACCTGAATATGACACTAAATAATTTGACCAGCACAATTTTTTTTCTAGCACGAACCTTCTGAAAGTGATCTTTGAAAATTTGAATGCGCATTATCCCGACTCCCCCTAATATATAAATTAAACCAAGAAAATTTAAAATTTTATACGAAAACTAAAATTTAATAATTGAATCAAAATCCCGATAATAAACTTTTCGGGACATAAAAAATCAAGCAGAGTCGAAAAATATTCATAGAAATAAACATTTGTAAGTTTAGGAACAAGAGCTGTGCCCCCAGGTAACGATAAAAACAACAACAGGAAAGATGATTTAATTAAAATTTAGCAGGAAAAAAAAGCGGTAGCTTCCAAACAAAAATTTTCATAAAACCGTGTTGTCTTCTTATACAAATTAGTAGTATTCTAAATGTCAAGAGTAGTAAGCACCATCATCAAAGGGCAAACAAATATGTTAATATCCCTCTCCCCCCATCATAACTCTGATTCAAAATAGTCAGCTACTCAATATCACTTCAGACGATAACTAACGCAAATCGATTTGGGGTTATTGATTTATTTTTTATAATTTAGAATTTATCTTAGATGTGATAGTCTCTGCCCATGCTATAACCAGCTTACCCGTATCACTTCTGCTGGTGGTGTGGTGACTTACATGAACAGCGTCATATATATATACTGTATATATATATATATATATATATTACATGCATCATGTTTAAAAGATTATAATGCTAGGAAAATGTTTAATTTTGGTAGAAAAAGTAAAAAATTGTTTATTTAAAATTAAAATATTGAAAACTAAGTAGCTCTTTTGTAAAAATCATTTTAAGTGATTTAGCGAAAGTAAGTGATCGGAAACAGCATCAACATACTTTTTTATCCTTTAGCAAAATGTTTTTAATTAAAAAATGTTAATTTTATGCGTTTTAAGTTGTCAGGGGGCTGTGAAAGAGAAAATGGTGAAATGTGTAAGTAAAGTGGCTTGAAGAAAAATGAATTCCTCCAACGCCTTTGCAGACGATAGTTTAGAACGCAGTTGAATTATTCATGAGATTATTTTATGCTTCCAAAAACCTTTTTCTTAGTTTTCTGCAGAAGCCGAGTTTGAACTTTACCCTTTTACATTTTATGAGATTTAAAATAGATTTGCTTCAGATTAGGCAGGCAATATAATATTTAGTTTCTTGAAAAGTTTCATAGTTTTTAAGCGGACAGTCAGGAAAAGAAACGCTACATGTGATCAGAACAATGAACACGCAGATTAGTACATGATGTAATTCAGTATATTGTCGTGTCAATGGTAGAGCTTTCAGAAGAAACACGTAAACCAGCTACATTAGCACAAGTTTATTTCAAAAACATGGATCAGATCAAGTTGTGAACTCCCTTACAACTGAGGAATCTTTCCTTTTATATATGTGTGGAAATATCTAGAACAACTAAATTAACATAGGAAAGACTATTCCAGAACAAGTAAATTTGCCTACGAAAGAATAATCTAGAATAAAAAATATTTACGTATGAAATAGAACACAGAATAAACTGAAAATGCTTAACTTCGCATTACAACAGAAAGTTAAATTACAGTAACAGTTCGTACTCATCGGGGTTCGAACCCGCAATCTATCGGGTTGAAGACTGGCGCGTTACCTCAGAGTCATGAATTCCTTGGCTCGAAGCGACATATGTGTCAATATGATCTTGTGAAGATATTAGAAAACAGATACTACAGATATAAGGGCATACAGGAACGGCCATCATCAGAACGTGCAATTTATGACGTGAAAGTGCTGGACGAAAAGCATGTCTTAAGATACTCCTCCTGTGTTTAAATGACTTTCCGCGTGCAATACGGATATGAAATATTCTGTAAAAGATTTTAGTTGTTGTTCAGGAAGTAGCATACAGACCCAGGTGCTCAAGTGTCACAATTTACTTTGGACAGACGATTGCTATTTTGACCGCAGAGTTGAACATCCCATTGACAATTGCTCCATTCGTAGTCCGTTCAGAAATAAACACAAAAACTATATACCGCACCAACGGTGCTATGTTATCCTCACAGACCAAAGTAAATTTAAGGCTTGGATTTTAAGAGAACATGATGCTTCATCTTATCTGTCTGGAGTCATACATATTCTAGTGCGCATGTTCCAGAGTCGCAACATTGTCTAAAGCATGAGCACGCCAACAGAACATGTCGGCATGTTCCGTTGAGATCGAGAGTGGCGTTCTCTCAAAAAACAAATTTCACTAATCATTTAGCAGACTCATTTTTGGAATCTTAAAAGAAGTACAACAGTTGGATATATTTATCAGTGTTTGGGAGGGCGACCACCTCTCGCGACTGGTTGATCTGCGATTGTGTAAAATAATGGGAGTTGATGCACCTAAAACCAGTGTTGGCTCCAATATCATCCAAGTGAAATAATGACTCTGGGCATCCCAACCTTAGGTGACGGTCTCCCATCTGGGAGCTGGTTTAAAGATTAAGAGACCCAACAGCCACTGGTGTCCTTCATCCGGTTACTCTTGAAATGGCAGGTACGGAAGGTTCAAATAAAATAAAATGAAGATATCAGTAGTATGGATTACCCTCTATTTTTATCTGATAGATTTTATCAAATAGAATATTTGTGGCATGCTTTGGGGAGACGCCTTTTGGCTTCTTTTATATTCAACACAAAATGCACTCAATGAATGAAGCACATGGTGATAAAAGAATAGTCAGCTACAACAGTTAGATAATCTAGTTGATTCATAACAGTATTATTGACAGTGTAGGTTCTTCTAGAGATTTTATATAATTACTTGACAAACATTTGCTTCAGTATGTAAAACCCAATCTATTTTTCAAATTTAATTAGTAAAACTAAGTTATCTTATTTTCAGTAAAATTACTAAAGAAGGCAAAATTTTAGATGAACTCTTATGTATCTAAATAAAAACTTTTACAGATATTTTTTTGTAGAAGTATGATGTTAGTTCAAAACGTATTGATTTTTCAAATAATATTACTTTACTGATATTTAACCCCTTAACAGTCAGATAATTTTCAAGAGAACAACAACAGAAGCACCTATTCTTTTCAAGAAAAACGTTTAAAAAAATGTTTAATCTCTAATTATACTATAAATAGTTTGATACTATCATCTAGTATGTAAGAGAAGAAGAAAAAAATTTCGGGATTGAGAAGTGGATTTTTTCAATGTTTTGGTGCGCCACTTTTGAACACTCCAGCCCGTGATTTTGACGGGATCGAGAGGGAAGGGGTTAACTAAAGAAAATAAAAATAAGAAAACCAAGGTCATATTGCGAGATTGACTTAGCTTTATAACGTAAGGCAATTTAACGTGCAGCTATAGTTTTGAATTATAATTAACAAGAACTTATCGCTATTTTGTATAATATATTTTTTATTAATATATTTTAGAAGTACATTTTCACATGTTAACAGCTAGTGTGGCACAGTTGCTAAATCAAATTATATGATACTGGACTACATAGCTAAGTTTTGACGAAGATTAAAAGTTTGAGATAAAATTTACTTCTTTCTGTTTGAAATTTTGAGGTTGATGCTCAATTTATTGTGGACACGCTAAGTTATCAAAAGTCTAAAATGGTGCAGATTACAATATTGCTGGGTTTAAGAGACCTTTCAAAGGGACGGAAATCGGACTCCTGCCTATTAGGGCCCTGTTAGACTCAGGGGCAGCTTACCCATTCTTCCTCGCTACGCGCGAGGACACAACAACAACAATATTGCTGTTGAATTTATGCATTTTACTCTCAGCTCTTGTAATTTTCAAACAATGTTGACCCAGTAATAGTCCTACAATTATACATAGCTATCTAATTTTGACGATCATTGTGCTTGTATTTAAAATAAATAAACATAATAAGAAAATATGTAACATATATAAGGGTTGAGAAAATAACCTTAACTGTATTTCAACATCATGCTAGTTTAAATGTGGTACTAGTTCGTATATGGGCGTTTATTGCACAATATCTTGTATAGAGAGAAAGTTCTTGAATCTCATGCACACTGTAAAAAAATCCCGGAAAATGTACGGTTTTAAACAGACAGCTGGGTTGGTTGTGGAAAACTGTAAAAGTTACTGAGTAAATCCGTAGTCTCAACGGTTTTCTGCCTTACAGTAAAAAACCGTTGCGACTACGGATTTACTCCGTAACTTTTACGATTTTCCACAACCAAAGCAGCTGCAGGTTTAAAACCGTAAATTCTACAGGATTTTTTTTACAGTGTACACTTTTTAACAAAGACGTGAAATAATAATGCACGCAACGATTCTTCTGTAAATAAATGACAAAAGAATTTCAATAGCACCTTTCAAAGTTTTCGTTACTTTACTTTACATCCAAGGGCATAGAGTTTTGTTTGTAAAAGAAAAGGTTCAGCTTCTTCCAAAAATGCTTCTTCTTATTCCCAAGACGCTGTGGATTAATAAGTCAAGCTCTAGAAAATTGATTTTTCTACAAAGCTGCGGAGTTACTTGCTTAAAAAATATAAACCAGCGAGCAATCTTAAAAGTATGAAAGAATAACAGTGTACTATGTCCACTTAAGAATGAAATATTTGCGAAAATATTTGTTCAAGATTCTAGTCACAGTTTTTTCCCTATCTACTAAAGTATTATATATGGTATGCATAAAATATCTCTGGATCTAAGAATGCAATCTATCGTAAAATGATACAAGAAATTCTTCAAAAGGCTTCCTCTTTCTTTTGTATGCAGTCACTACATACTGCATACAATAAAAGCAGCAAAACTTTTTGAATCGAAAATAAAATGGAGCTTTTATACAGTTCATGATATTTTTTTCAAATAATGGTTACTTTAAGCACAAATTTGAAATAAAAATTGCTACAAGCCTTGCCAAAGCCGTTTTATAGTTTAACTGGATAATTGAATAATATAGTTTTATTAATTATGAAAATATTTTTTTAGACAAAAGTTGAACTAATAATAACAAAAGTACTAAACAAATAATATTAATAAATCTATATATATAAAATAAAAATTTGATGAACTTTCGAGTTGGCAACGACCTTGTGGCTATACGCTCTACAGCAAAATCTACGCGACGTACGATTACGAAAACTGGCCCAAAATTCTATCATATCTTGATTATTTGCACCTCGAAGCTATTTTTCTAAAATTCGTCCTATATTCTTTAAATTTATTAATTCTCCAGCATTTTCTTTACTTCACGCGAGTTCTTCAAGAATTGACGCGAGCGAATTGAAGTGAAGGGAAAAGCTAATTTCAGACATTCCGTGGTTGAATTGTAAACAACGTAGTAGTTTGAGCTATGAGGCAAGTGTTTAGGGATTAATTGAATCCAAACTCATTTTTGGCTTAAATTTATTGCATATTGGAGAAAATCATTTTATTTCCTGCAAAAATTAAACACAAACAAGCTTCAGAAGCTCCAATTATCGGTTCGTTCATTCGCAAACAGTTCGGTACTCCAATGAATGCAATTTTTGATTTACGTGGGTATGTGTTTCTACATACCCATGTAATTCTATTTACCACGTGTTTCTATTTAGTAACCACTGCTTAGGCCACTTTTTTTTAATTCTTTTTTTTTATATACATGCAGATTTGAACTAATTAATCTTTTCATATTTTAAGGCTTAAGATTGCTCGGTGCGGTCGCCAATGTTTTAATCACTCGATGAGAAATTTACCGATTTTGGAAAGTCTTTACAGATTTGATCGATTGTTTTAATGAAATTTATTTTTTAATGGTTCCTAACGTGAAACAAATCCTTCTTACTAACAAATGATGTTTACTGCATGGGCGATTCATATCCGAAAATTTTCGAGCTCCTGTTCCGAGTCAAAAAAAAAAGATTATCCGAAAGTTTTTTTTTGACAATTAATATCTGCTTTTCTTTCTGCCTTCAGATAAGCCAAATATTTTGTACTGCTTTAAAAAACTTTCAATACAATAATTTTTCCAGAAAAGAAAGTTCTGGCATAAAAATAAATAGAGACTTTTCATTCAATTACTTCAAAGATTATTTTTGAGCTTATATATATATGTGTATGTACTGTTGTGTTGAGAGGGAAAGGGGGATTGTTAACCTAAGTATATAGTTTTATATTTAAAATTGTTGGCTCATACTTTTTCCGAGAATTTTGTGTGAAGCTCCGATTTTTTTCCCCGCTAAGAATCACCCATGGTTTACTGGAAAGGTGAAAAATTTGATTTTCTTTTTTTGTTGCTGCTAGATTTTGATCATTTCTTGAAATGTTCGGTATTTTTTTCGTTCAGCATTATTCTTTTAATTTGCTACCTCCCGTGGATACACACATTCAAAATAAAATTAGTACGATGTTGTTAAATAAAGAATTTTAAAAATAGTTGAGGTATTTATGCATTTTAATGAATTTTGATCATTTATTGATATGTTCGATATTCTTTTCTTTCAGCATTATTTTTTAAATTTGCTTTTTATTATACAGAAGTGTCAATCGCTTCCGCTCTTTATTGTGTTGAGCCTAGAATGTTCTTGGGCCTGCTTAAGCAATTTATATCGAATTCAACCATTATTACTCAATTAAGTGACTCGACCAACCAGTTTAATTCAACTGAGCTGTTCATAAAAATAATAATCATTCATTACAAAAAACAAGTGGCAAACAACTTTCACTCGAGCGGTGAGGAATTTAATTTGTCTTTTGACAGGGCACTGCTTCAGTGACGTTATGGGGGGGGGGGGGCTCTCATATGATGCACACATTAAAAATAATATAACTATGTTTTTTTAAATAAATGATTTAAAAAATAATGAAGATAATTTTAGAAATCCCACACATGAATGTAAACAGCATTGGGGTCTCTGTGGTTGTTTCGAAACGATTCAATGTCTGCTGATTTAATTTCTTCATTCAAGATGTTCGCCTTATTACGAATAATCCTGTTAAAATTTGATGCTCCATTTATTGGAATACTTGCTTTTTTTTCAATTGCTGCTGGATTTTGATCATTTATTGAAATGTTCGATATTTTTTTTTAAATTTACCTTTTTTATACAGAATAATAATAATTTAAGTTTCATATTCATTTTGTGTTGTTTTTGTTGTACGCCTTTGTTTTATTAGAAGGATTTCTAATAATGAATGCTTTATTCCTTGGACTTTTGGCTTTTCTTTTTTTTTTTTTTTTTTGTTAATTTGCTTTCTATTGGGAAAGTGCATAAAATCAGCTTACAACTTATTTGAAGGAAAGATCCTCAATTTTCAAAACAATGAAAAGCTGTATCTTTGTAGCGTGACAACATTGTGTGTGTGTGCACAGGTGATGCAGTGTTAAAATTTGTAGTTTAATCCTTATTTTTAGCAATTATTTATCAATTTTGCTTTGATTCATAAAAAATGTATTATTACCACAATTTCATGTTAACTGTAGGGGTCAAAAATTTATTTATCTTTTTGAAAGCACTGTCGGTCACATGTAAACAGGTCCGGAGCAAGTATAAGCGTTGCCATGAAGCAGCAAAATATTATGTGCCCCTATTTTAAGTATATTTTGTTGAGAATAGCGATTACAAATATTGTCATTAATCTGTATTTAAATATTAAATATTCGCAAGAAGGACTTTTATTCAAATGTAATATAAGTATGTTGTTTTAAAAAAATAGTTGAAGTATTTAGGCATTTTAATTATGTAAACTTCAAATGTTTGCTTAATATTTTATGATTACTTACATATTCATTATTAGTTCTAAATATTTCCACTTGATTAGAAACAGGGAAGCCTCCCTCGATACCATGAACAGTGCCAAATATAGAGGGGCAAGCTAAGTGTGAAGACTAAGCATGAATCAAAAAGGGGATCATGACCCCTCTTAATGTGACCAAAGGTAGCCTGAGATTAAATTTCTGGAACTTTCACGTCAAAAAGTTTTCTGGAAAATCTCACATCTCCTCCCTCTTCTCTTAATGCCCCCAAACATAGCTCAAAAGTGTGTTTTAGGACTTGAATAAAAGCTTACAAATCCCTTTTCTTACCCCTAATTGCACCAAAGGCAGTGTAAATCCAACTTTAGTTACGAAAACGATTTTAGAATGGAACCTAAACACCTCTTCTTTATGAAAATTTCATAAAATGTTGCGCAGAGAGCCGCTGAATCTCCTAATGTTCTTAAGATGGCCTAAAGTTGTTTTGAAGACTTCGAATTTAAAAATTTCTTTCGGAAATGACCAAACTGTCCTCTCTTCCGCCACCAAAGTTAAGAGTAAAATTTTTTCTTAAGAACCTCAATTCCAAAAGATTTCGGGTGGAGACTTTTTGGTCATTCTCCTGTCTCCTAGAAATAGACTAAAAAATTGATTTTCAAATTTCAATGGAAAAAATTTTCTGGCAGTTTGAACCTTCCCCTTATGTCAATAATAAACCTAGCTTAAATAAGTATATGCTTTTAGTATTTCAATTTGTAAGAAATACAGGAAGAGAGCTGGGGCGTCCACCTTCCACTAACCGCCTCGAACGACAGCCTACGCGAGTAATTTTAGAGCTTCAATTTCAACTAATTTCGAAGAAGAGCCCCCTTTCCCCTCCCCTAATCTTACCAAACATAGTGTAAAATTGAGTTTTTCGAATTTCAATTTCAAAAAACTTCTATGGAAGCACTGTTGCTGTCTTTCTGCCTATTACATAGCTAAAGATAACCCAAAATTGTTTTCAGCAACTTCAATATTGAAAACCATTTCAGTTGGAGGGGGCAAGAGGCACAATTTTCAAACACCGCACCCTTGACTGAACTGTAAATCTGCTCTGCCGTCATACAAATATCATTGGTTACAATCGGTATTATGCAGTTAAGTGTTGTATTTGATTGTGGAGGGAAATTTAATACTTTAGTATATTGGGTAACCAAATTAGTAACACAATACAGTCGAACCCCGCTATAATGAACTTGGGATATAGTGAACACTCGGTTGTAGTGAACTTTTTTAGTGGTCCCGTCCAATCTCCTATTCAACTAATGTTATTTTATATGCTTATAGTGGACAATTGAGAAATTGTTAGTTCGTTTATAGTGAACTCAAATTTCATTCCCTTAGATTTTTTTTCCAGTTCTCCAACTGTAAACTTGCACGTGTTGTGATTGAAAAGCCAGCATTCCTTTGTATTGTGTCAAATTTCACTCTTTCATGCTTAAACTAGTGCAAACAAGTTGTTAAGCAGAACATTCCTCTCCCCCCCCCCCCCCAATCCGTTTACAGCCCCAATTGTTCGCTCCTTTCCCCCTTGCTCCTCTCACTGAATTCTAGGAATCCACTTGTCCCTACATCCGCTCTATTCATTACCTATCACCCCTAGGGGGGGGGGGTTCATGAAATTGTGACAAAGTGTGACAAGGGGAGGGAAGGGGGTAGTGTGACATCATGCATTATGCAACATAGCGTGACGCGAGACAAAGGGGGGGGGGAGGGGGTCAAATATATGGGAAAAAAACGTGACGTAATTTATGGACGGCCCCCAGCAAGTGTTTGTGCAACCGATGTGGAAAATTGGCAATATCAAGTGAGGGCGTTCAAGTTTTTGTAAGTAACATCTGATTATTTTTCTTTTTAATGTTTGTTTTAATGTTTATTTGATTAATTAAGTACTTATAAGCAATTTATGTACCATTTCTAACAAACTCCAGTCATACTTAAAACGAAAAACCTTTTTTCAAAGAATTTGGATATAGTGAACCACCGGGTTATAGGGGACTTATTGTCGAGTCCGCAGACGGTTCACTATATCGGGGTTCGACTGTAGTAAATACTAATCCGTAATTAGTTATTTGTTAAGGGAAAAAATCTTGAAATAATTCAGTCAACAATTTTTCTCCTTCTTCATTTTTTGAGATCTAATGAGAATTTCTAATGCGTTAATGTCCACTTACTTGAAAAATAATGGAAGAAAGTAGGTTGCCAGCATAAAACAAGAAATAACTTGATGCCGCTGCTAAAGTACAGATGTTGAGAAATTTGTTCATCTTCAAAAAGTCGTTTTAAGGTATCTTAGATAAAAAGATATTTTTTGCATTATATGGGACTATTCTATTATCAAGCAGAGAGTGAACAGTGTCTGTGCGAAAATTTTTAGTTTTAATCTTATACACAGGATATTACATTATCCGCTACCAAAGAAATGTCTATCTGACTTCAGGGATGACACCCAGCCGGGACGGAGAAAAAAATGTAACCTTTAAAAGCTCCATAGAATAAAACAAATGCTTTAAATTGGATATTTTTTTTATCTTTTGAACTGAGGAAAGTGTTTCCTTTAAAAAATATATTCGCAATGTTTTTTAACCGCTAATTCTAACCATTGTCATCAACAAATACTTTAAATATTATGAGGCTCATGATACAAATGGTGTTTTTATTTTTCAATCTGCGATTTAAAAAAATATATATTCATTATATTTCCTTAAAACTCATACTTCATGCTTACATGATTTTTTTCTTGGAGGGGGTTCTTTTTCACGGGGCGACACCTATCACTACGCGCCCCGAGTGTCACCCATGCTAGCTACAACACTGCATTCCATACAATTTTCACTATCAACATACTTCACATTAAGCCTCCACTGATTTTTTTTTATTTCATCAAACTGTCTACATATACGTAGTCCAGCATATCTTCGCCGCAGCTTTTGCTTTTCTTGAATAGGCTAAGGGTGATCAGAAACTGTTAGATTTTTCAGATGATCTTTACTAAATGGCATTGTCTGATCAATTTATCAATTCTCCATTTAGCCTACTTTAATTTTAGCAGTTAAAATTTCACATTTAAAATTATCTCAATTCATTTCTCCGATTTGATTTCAAAATGTATGTTTATGTATAAAACTACTAATATACTTAATTTTTGTACCACAATTTACTCTTTTTATTGGTTGAAATAAAGATTTATGAAATAACATTTATATTTTTGCATTCAGACTCAGAAAGAATGTACTGCTATCTATCAGAGTCAGAGTTAAAAAAAAAAAAACCTATGTAAAAGTTTTGATGATGTAATAAAGATAAATATACCATATGATACAAATATAGATCAATAAGTATTAGTGATTGATTGAAATAATTTCATACGTAAGTCCAAGTAGATATACATCTGTGGAAAAAGACGCAAATAAGTTTAAGACTGAAATAAGTTTTTTATCGGGTAAGAAGTGACTTAAGAAGTCGCCTTAGGTGTCTTGCTTGGAGAAAAAAAACAAGTTGCGCCGTAGGCGCCGCTATTTAAACTTTGCACAGGCAACGCCGTTGCGGGTACCGCTAGTAAATAAATACAAACGTTTATTTTTTATTATTCGATTAAACATGTTTACTTTACTGAATTTCAAATCAGTTTCGATCACGCAGTCAAAATACACAGAAGAACTGCTGCAGTTATACAACTTATGCATCTTCAAAGGATATTCTGATGAACAAATTGCCAATTTCGATAATATTTTCCTACGAATCTTCATTTATTTAAGTAGTAGCCATTTTAGCATTTCTTATGAGGACGACTATGAGAGATTCAGATCGTGGCGACTACTGATTTAACAAAACTAAGACTTCTATAAAGTCTCCGGGACGATTCAAACTTGTTGCTCATGTCCAGTAAAGTGAACCCTATTAAGCACATGAGAGTATTTAAAAAAGACTCCCTACGATCCCTTAAAGCTTCTGTCGGTAATTGTTATTTGAAATTTGTGAATATCAAAAAAAATATCTCAAAGATTGAAATTATAGTAAGTTTACCATTAATCAACTAAGCGAAATTAACACGTCTTAAATAGCACTACCTTCGTTTGTGAATTGAAAAAAGCATGGATTACAACCCAAATTGTATATAGTCGTTACAAAATAGTTATGCATAGAAATTGCCACCATGAAACTACTAAGATTTCTTGCTCATTACATGACAGAATATAAGACATTTGAAATAAATAAAGATATTAAAACAAATATGTGCCTTTTGTGTAGTTTTAGATTGAGCAAAATTGACGAATCACAACGCAGAGAATATTGAGAGCATTGCAGAAAGCTGTTTAGGTGGCATGAGGTGGTGTACAAATAGATTCAAAATAGTTTTACAAGTAGAATTGCAGCATTGAATTCGATTGCGTCATTAATAAGGATAAGTTCAAAAAAAAATTGTTTGCAGATTGCACAGAATGACATTCTGCACAATCAGAATGTGTTTATTTGTCATTACACTGAAAACGTTCTGTAAAAGCACAAAAGGGAAACTCTGTGTTTCCGTAAGGTTTCGTGATAACCGTTTCTCAATAAAATGCTTGTCTTTCTGTACTCTGTAAAACTACGGAGAATAATTTTGTTAAGTTACGTAAAATTGAATACTTGATATCTGTGACTACCAGAAAGTTGTAAACAAATGCATAAATAAAGGTTTCATCTGGACAACGCGGCTAAGTAAACTACCTGTAATTTAGCAAAGAAAGAATCTAGAACAAGAATAAAGTGTAAAACATTTGATGAAATATCTTTAAATTCACCTAACACTTCTCCAATAGACTTATGTGTTTTCGGTATATTAAAACGAGCCTTAAGAAAATGGCATCCAAGGACACTGAACAGTCTTTAGGAAACGGTCTAAGATGAATGGAGTAAAATTTACATGACAGTACTAAAGTAAAGTTTGCTTTCATGGAAAATTCGAGCCAGAACTATTGTCAAGAATCATAGCTATCAGATCGAAGCAAATCGCCACAAAAATATGGCATTTATTAGATAAAATTTATCTACCAAAATCGTGTCCATAAAATGCAAACGAAATTCTGTAGTAGCTGTTTACACACAAAAAAAAAAAAAAAAAAACACTTCACATACTACGTTTATGTTATTTGTGAAAGCATGTTACGCAACCTTTACCAAAAATATTGACTTTAAACTTCCGCAAGCAAGTGTGTTTACTTTACATTTTATACAGTAAACAACTTTTCTGAAAAGAGTAAGCTTATAAAATATAATTTTCAAAGCAGAAAAAAACATATCTATTTATATCTACACTATATTCAAAAACTTCAACCAAAGATAAATATAATGCTTATAAAATATCCGACAGAGTTCTAAATCCTTTTTATGTTTCATTTTCTTGAAGTGAAATATTTCATATAAAACTATTCAATGCAGATTTTTCCCCTTCATTCGAATTCAGATCAGTAAACAGATTCAAGATAGCATCATTTTTACAGCTTCCTCATGTTACAAAATACTGGTAGTTTAGTCTAGTTGATATGAAACACATTTAATAAGAACATATACATAAATAAGAAGCGTACAACAGATACATGTTACTCCCTTGTACGAAGTAAGGGAAATATTACATTCGCGGAAAATTCGCCTCTCGAATTTCAGTCTCAATTTCCACTAATTTTTCATTTTGATCAGCCATGAATCAATTTTCACCAGATATTCGTCACTTGTGAGCCATTTACGAGCCTCGTTGTGACGGCAGTACATACGTGCGTATGTATGTAATTCGCATAACTCAGAAATGATTTATCGTAGAAGAATTAAATTTTGTTTTGGAGGTTTTGTGCAACGTCTAGCTGTGCACCTCTCTTTTTGGTTACAATTGGATGTTCTGAAAAGGTTTTTTTTTCTGGGGAGGAGGGACGAATCTGATTCATGTTAATTTCAAATCGTTTTTCTACTCAAGATATTTTCCTTTTAAAGATAGATTGAGTGATCCCTTAAGAAAATTGGTGACCATTAAACGACAATTTATTTGTGATAACTGCCCAAATCTGACAATGTCTAGCCAAAGTTGGTGCCAAAAATGAGGTGCAAAATCATGTGTCAGTTTGGCGATGTTTGGCGAGATTCCTCTCGAATTTCACGTTAAATCAAGGAAGTCAAGTTGCGCATACATATTTTCTAAAAAATTTTAAATAGATAATGATATTGAATATATTAAAAGCAAACGCATGAAATGCAACACTATACCTTAAAAGAAACTAGACTCTGTTCGGATACATCAACTCTAGATCTTTCACACATTGACACAAAAAAGTCTTCCCCCGAAATCGTTACGGCGCAAAATTTCTTACTAATTAGACATATTCCGAACAGACTCATAGCCTAACGTTAGTACACTTGATTCAGAGCCCTGATGCCTCGGGTTCGAATCCCTTCGCTCTTTATGAAGTGCTTTTTGTGAGATGTAACGTAAACCTAATCAACTTTCTTGACTGAAGGTTTTCTTCTGTTTAAAATTTAAATGCAAGAGAGCGAGCACTGCAATATGGCAATTATATCCAACCTTGCTCCTCATCAAAAAGCTTCATACGAAGGAATTTACTGAAATGACCTGGAAGGAACATTTCTTGAAAGCAAGTGAAATAGCCATGCAATAATAGCTTCTAGCATATCAGAAGAAAGTTCATAGGCCTATCGGGTGCAATCAAAAAGCTGCATACGAAATAATTTACTGAAATGACGCGGAAGGAACATTTCTTGAAAGCAAACTAAATATACATTCAATAATTACTCCTAGCGTATCAGATGAAAGTTCATAGACCTATCGGGTGCATCACCATCTTCCAAACCCTCGCCCTGTTTATGTAAGTGATATTTAAACTACAAGTCGCAACCACAAATGAAGCAACGGATTGGATCTTCAAGAAGTGAAATTTTTATGTGTGGATGCACATCTTTGTAGTCGTGGGTTGCTTAAGTTAATGAGTCGAAAAGTGAAAAGGGTGAAAACTACTTGCATGTAGTATGACCATCAACAGGACGATTAAACACGATTTAACCCCTTAACGCAGCGTTTCCCAACCGGTGGTTCGCGAACCCATCGGGGTTCGTGGGGTGCCGAAAGGGGGTTCACGAAAATAATATTGCAATGGCGGAGTTTCTCAACGCTAACGTAACAGGAAAGACGAAATAGTAAATTTACATACGTAAAATTAGGAAGGAGTGAAAACATGATTTTTTTTTAATGAATTGTTTTCCAGATGATGCAGAAAAGTAGTGGACTGGCATAGGAAGCGTACATACAAAATTTGAAATTAAATTATTGGTATATGTCTTCTTTTGCCTGATTTCTAATTTGGGTCAAAACCAAAATTATCATTTCGATACCAATTTGGATCACAAACTGGTACCAAAAGATAATTGTTGATTTAGTTTAAATTTTAGAAAGTATTTTTCTCCTACCATTTCCCTTTTTTCCTCACTAGCGCTAAGAACAAGTCAGAAATATTAAAATTTCTACATAAAACGTAAAATTTTGCACCATATTACGCTACTTTTCCGTAATAAGGACCCTAAAGTGGAACCAGAAGATATTCATTAATTTTAAATTTGGACTCGCATTTATCACTTTTTTCCAACTTTTCTGAATCATCACAATATCGCAATCAGAAATTTGTAAATTTCAATTTTTCTTTGAATTTCCAAAACTTTCCCGAATTTTTTATATTTGAACCGGAAAGTGGAACCTATCTGGAAAATAATTTTAAAATGTTTTTAGGAATATATAAGTTTACTGCCCTAATAATAATTCAGAAAGAGCAAAGAATAAAAAAGTAATAATAATAATAAAAAAAAATTTAGCTGTATTTTAGTTTTAATTTAAACTTAGATGTTTTACAATAAATATGTTTTCATTTCTTGTTATGAAGTATTGTACAACACGCAAAATAAATGCGCTAGTAAATTTTATAGTTTTGTCACCCGTTACTAACGACTACAGAAGGGGGTTCGCCATTTTCTTTCGGATCTTAGAATGGGGTTCGCAAGGTTAAAAAGGTTGGGAAACACTGCCTTAACGCATTTGCCCGCGTCTGACACGGGCGAAAGTTACCGGCAAATTTGCACATGCCCGTGTCTCACACGGGCGATCTTGTATCTCGCGTTATTTTCTTTCTAGTGCCCGTCGGAAGTCCGTTTGCACTTTTTTTATTATATTATTTTTATATATCTTTTACCCCACCCCCGCTCTCTAGTCACCCCCTACAACTGAACTGCCTTCGAAATTATAACTGAAATTGCCAAAATAATTTATACTATAACTATATATTCATTTTCTGTCAATTTTCAATTTTTATAAGTTTTTCCGAAAAAAACTCGTGCTTCAAGCGGTTAAAGCAGTTTTAACTGTCTTCGTATCTTACTTCGTTTACCCATAATTTATACAGTGCCATTCCTCACTGCTAATAAACTTATTAACTGTTTTCTTTTAATTTTTCTATTTATTTATTTATTGATTTATAAAAAAAAATAAAAGGGACGGTACTATGAACTACTAAAAAATAGAGTGTGGAGGAGAAAAGTGGTGTCTTTCTGTTTTACTTGAAGGAAACACTTTCATTACAAGACCCTGTATTTGGGCGGCGAAACAATGCTCTTTAGCGAGCATTTGTATAATTTATTTTAAACGGAGTATCCAAATGGTGACTCTTTGTCTAAATAATAACATCCTGAAAACACTGATTTATTCAAAAAACTTTATTGTTAGATAAAATTTAACTGTTCAAAAGGTTTCTCTACTGTTTAAAACATTTTAGTTTCTAAACTAATACCTTTTAACTTTCTCTTGTTATTCTCCACTTTCGGAGAATAAAGAGAAATAGAATACGAGGTTGAAAAACCGTTGTCAAATCGTTTTTTCCAAAAACATACTGATTGAGGCTGTGTAAGAAGATGCATTTTTTCATCACGATTCAGCTCGTTTTCCAATTACCTATCACGTTTTCCCAATTGCGAAACGAAATCGTATCTACACTTTCAGAATTCTATGATTTCGTATAATCTATGTATTAAACACAAAAGAAGTTTGTTTTCATTGAATCGTAATTATCAAAATTTATTCATTTCAAAATATTCAAAGAAGAGGCTATGAAAGTAAAATGTTAAAACCTAATTTGAAATTTAGTTAACGGGAAACTAATTATATTAATATTGAATTAACTTTTATGATTATTTCGTGATAAAAAAGTATTATAAAAAAATCAACTTTTAGATTGAAGCTTAGTGCGACTACTTTATTTTCTATGTAACATGATTTCAGATGTAAAATTTTTTGTAAGAATTCGCTGTTAGTTCGCTAAAATCATATTTTAAAAACTTTTTTTTGTTAAATACTCGAATATCTCAATATAAGTAGAATTGCTTGCATCTGAAATTCAGAAATATTAATATTTTTTGAAGGCTATCGAATTTACGTCCATAGACAAATATTTTTCTCCGTATGTCAAGTCTTAAAATATCTCCTATTTGTTATTTGAGAGATTTCCATTTGCAGAAACAATTTTCAATTTGTACAATTTAGAATTTCATTGATTTTCTAAAGGTAAAATCAAGTAAACATTTTTTTTAAATGGGCCTAAGCATTTCCAAAAAATATTTCCATTATGGTTGCAGAATCTGGAATCTTTACAATAGTAACATTTAAAAGCATCTAAAGCAAAATATTCTAGTGAGAAATTATGTCTTTTATAAACGACAATATCTAAAATATGAGAAAAAATATCTTGCAAATATGAGAAAAAATACCTTTTTCATAGTGTTATATAACATATCAATTCAGAGAACTAATTAATGAGTTAACTTTATCGTAATACTTAATATAGTAACATTAAAATCATAAAATTTAACTGCAATTTTCATTTTAATATGATTCAGTCCGAATTAAAAAATGACTAATTGAAGTGTAAGTAAAAGATGCAAATATACTTATTATGTTACTATATTTTACAAGAAATTCAAAGTTAAATACGTACCATTATAATTCTTAAGCTAAGTTTCAGTTCGGCAAACAACGACAGTACTTTGTGTGCGTGTGTACAGTTCTACCATCAACCAAAGCAAGCCGGCTGGCAGAATGCCAAGAAGAATATATTCGAGTTAAAGGGAGGAAATGTTGGTATAAAGAATGTGCCTTTATCTTCTTGTTCTAGTTCGTTTAGCATACTGTATTTCTCCGAATTGACGCTTTATGCCAATATATAAATTTAGTTACTTTCAACAAATATTGATTCATGTACCAAATAAACGCACCTGCAAAACAAACTTCCCTATAACTTGAGTGGATTCGTTCTTTTCTGCCATGAGCAGAAGTGTCCAACTATTAAAATTCCGTGTCGAACTGTGTGTGTGCGTGCTTCTCACGAAAAATGATGTAATTTTTAGACTAACCAATTAATTGCCATTGGTGTCTTACTATCAATTCTGTTAAAAAGCTACACATCTTAATAAAATAACATTGTCTACGTATTTGCTTTTATATATATACAGTTACCATTGTGTATATAAAAGCATACCAACTTGTATTTTAACTTTTTTTCACAGCTAAATGTCGTGCGGGTATCGCTAGGATATTTACATAGCAATCAGAAGTTCTTTACTCGATTTAGATTTAATTTGCTAAAAAAAAGTATTTGACAGTGCAGTAAGAAACTCTTAAAATGACTCTAAAACTCTCTTAAGGCCCTTCCAAGGAATAGCATTGATCGGTAGATTATAACTAAAGTATATCTTAGTAGTTATATCTAGATACAGACTAGGTTACGCCATAAGGGTATGTATATACATATATAATGATTTACGTGCGCTGTGGATTTCAGCATATCAAAGGCAAGAAAAGCAGCGAATACTTTATAATAATCGGTGAAAATTGGTACAAATGTTTAGACTGGTGGAAAAACAGAACGCGTTTTGCACAGTTTCCAAAAATACGAGAAGGGCAAATAGTTGGAAATAAATTCAAGCTTTCTTAACGCTCTAAAATTACAGTTTAAGGGGTAAAAAGCTCTGGGTGCAGGGATAAACCGGGACATACGCTGAATAGCGTCATTTTAGCCTCGACCAAAAAGCGGTTGCTTATTACTTTTTATGTATGGTCCTTCTCACGACATTAAAATTTGGCAATATTTCAGTAGATTAACATCAAAATGTATCAAAGATTTTAAGTACCAAAATTCAAGCACTTAAAATACAAAACAATGAACTGTTTCTAGGGATTTTTCACAACTATTAAATGCAGAATAAGATTCGAAATCGGTGTTAAAATCAGTTTGAAAATAAGATCATTTTGTGCATGTATGCACTCTCAGAAACGCATGCTCAAATCTCACGAAACTTTCGTCGTATATGACGGAATGGCTTCGTGAAAAATGCTCCGAGTAAACCTTTCGTCAAATTAGCGAAATTTGTGTTCTAACTTTTTGAGGCACATGATCGCGCGAGGAAAGAATCGTTGTAAATGACAAAATTTTTTTGACGATTCAAGAATCGTCAAAAGTGAGAGTTCTATTTCTGAGCGTGTGTGTCCTAAATTTAATTGAGCTTTTGATTGCACAGCTGAGAAACAATCTGAACATTAATACTACAATTCAACAAGTTAATTACTTTTCGAAAATCCTTAGTTTAATTGCACAACAAATGTTCCTATAACTGTTTGAGAAAAGTTATTTTCTTACCAGATAAGTTTAAAAGATTCCAGTTACTTTAAAATAACATTTGTGCTGTGTTCTTTCCTTTCATGTGAAGTTATTTTGGAATTCGCATTTTTTCCCTCTGGTAAAGTTTTAGATGTTGGAAAATATGCATTCTAAATAGTTCATTTCTCTTATTTAAAAAACAGATTATTCCCGGTCAAATTTCAATTCAATATTTCCCGGACAACTCTCATTTCTTTTCTGAGTATGGTTATATTTTTTATATTTTTATTTTATCCATTAAATAAATATCAAAATGAAACGATTTTGCGGAAGCTTAAATCATTGTTTTTTTAAGTAGTAATTTTCTAAATATGCTCCGTATTTCGTTTCATCTAATACTTCCTACGGGTATAGGAATTGGAAGCATGTTTGACAATAAGGCAATTACTTCCTTGCATAAGTGAGAAATGGTGTCATAAAATGCTTCGATATTCCAGAAGCGTGAATTCCTTGATTGTATTTCTTGAAAGTATTTCGATTAAAGCTTTCGTTGCGTTACTGAACGAGACATTAACGTGCTTTTAGACTATAAGTTTATTTTTACCAAGGGTGTTCGCAATATTACAAGTAATTTCATACAGATGAAGGGAAGGTTTAGGCAGTTTAATAGCATTTAACAGACGGGTGTTAAATAACTTTCAATGATAAATCGACCATTCGTGTCTTTATCTTTCTCTGAGATATACTAAAATGAAATCATGGCTTCAATTTTGATACGTTTTTTAGCCTACTTTCCCGTAAAAGTAAAAAAAAATAATAATAAAGCATGAAAGAAGGCTTAATGTATCGTGAAAATATCGTTAGAAATCAAGAAAAGTCAAAAATAAGTTAAGTAATTAAATAAAGATTGAAAAATAAAAAATTTGAAAGTAGGGTATTGAGATGGGGAAAAAGTGTGTCTGTCGGTCGGTCTGTCTGTCGGTCTGTCGGTCTGTCCCCCCCCCCCCTAATAACTTTTGAACGAATTGTCCGATTCGAAAAATTCTTTTTGCATTCGAAAGATCTCGGCGAGGACATCTCATTTCCATATTTTACTTTTTGATTTGAACAATTTTTTGTTCAATTTTGAACAGTTCAAAAAATTTTAACATTAGCACCTATGGGTGAAAATTAAGCAAATTATGCAAACTCTGGGTACAAGATCCAAGTTCCAATGAACAAGCTCACTGGAAGAAGTTCTTGGCGTGAAATATTGATTTGAACAATTTTTGTTCATTTTTGAACAGTTCAAAAAAAAAATTAACATAACGCCTACGGGGAAATTTCAATCCAATATAAATCCTGATCTAATGGACCGATTTGCTTGGAACAAAATTTATCGGAAAGCTCTTATGACGTAAAACATGTACAGATAGAAAGTTCATCCAGAACTATCGAGCCTATTTTCCTATGAAATTTTTTGATCGAGATTTTCAAGAATATTTTTGAATTAATGAATGATCAATAAGCAAAAGTATGAATTAATAACTGAGTGAATAAATACATGAATGACTGAATAACTGAATGATTGAATGAATATGTATTAACCGTTGAAAAAGGTATATCTGAAGCAATTAAGAACTTAAGCTAAACGAGAAAGAGAGAGAGAGAGATAGCTAGAATATAAATTTGAAGCTGGTGTATACGGGAAAGTAGGCTCGTATAGTTCTAGACGGAACTTCTTTTTTAGCCTACTTTCCCGTAAAAGTAAAAAAATATATATATTAAAGCATGAAAGAAGGCTTAATGTACCGAAAAATATCGTTAAATATGAAGAGAAGTCAAAAATAAGTAAAGTAATTAAATAAAGATTGAAAAATAAAAAAATTGAAAGTAGGGTTTTGAGATGGGGAAAAAGTGTGTCTGTCGGTCTGTCGGTCTGTCTGTCTGTCCCCCCCCCCCCTAATAACTTTTGAACGAATAGTCCGACTCGAAAAATTCTTTTTGCATTCGAAAGATCTCGGCGAGGACATCTCATTTCCATATTTTACTTTTTGATTTGAACAATTTTTTGTTCAATTTTGAACAGTTCAAAAAATTTTAACATTAGCACCTATGGGTGAAAATTAAGCAAATTATGCAAACTCTGGGTACAAGATCCAAGTTCCAATGAACAAGCTCACTGGAAGAAGTTCTTGGCGTGAAATATTGATTTGAACAATTTTTGTTCATTTTTGAACAGTTCAAAAAAAAAATTAACATAACGCCTACGGGGAAATTTCAATCCAATATAAATCCTGATCTAATGGACCGATTTGCTTGGAACAAAATTTATCGGAAAGCTCTTATGACGTAAAACATGTACAGATAGAAAGTTCATCCAGAGCTATCGAGCCTATTTTCCTATGAAATTTTTTGATCGAGATTTTCAAGAATATTTTTGAATTAATGAATGATCAATAAGCAAAAGTATGAATTAATAACTGAGTGAATAAATACATGAATGACTGAATAACTGAATGATTGAATGAATATGTATTAACCGTTGAAAAAGGTATATCTGAAGCAATTAAGAACTTAAGCTAAACGAGAAAGAGAGAGAGAGAGATAGCTAGAATATAAATTTGAAGCTGGTGTATACGGGAAAGTAGGCTCGTATAGTTCTAGACGGAACTTCTTTTTTAGCCTACTTTCCCGTAAAAGTAAAAAAATATATATATTAAAGCATGAAAGAAGGCTTAATGTACCGAAAAATATCGTTAAATATGAAGAGAAGTCAAAAATAAGTAAAGTAATTAAATAAAGATTGAAAAATAAAAAAATTGAAAGTAGGGTTTTGAGATGGGGAAAAAGTGTGTCTGTCGGTCTGTCGGTCTGTCTGTCTGTCCCCCCCCCCCCCCTAATAACTTTTGAACGAATAGTCCGACTCGAAAAATTTTTTTTGCATTCAAAAGATCTCAGCAAGGACATCTCATTTCCATATTTTACTTTTTGATTTGAACAATATTTCGTTCAATTTTGTACAGTTCAAAAATTTTTAACATTAGCGCCAATGGGCAAAAGTGAAGCAAATTTTGTAAACTCTGGGCAGAAGAGTCGAGTTCTTATGAACAAGATTACTAAAAAGTTCTCGAAGGAAAATATTTTTTGAGTTGAACAATTTTTGCTCATTTTTGAACAGTTCAAAAAAATTAACGGTACTTTTTCCTTAATCCCGGCGCAGGCGATAAAGTCGCCAATAATGATGCAACGAACGCCAAACGGAATACATCCGCTAGTAACCTTTTGCGTGTTATGTTGCCTTGGCGAGATTTGCGCCGGGATAAAGGAATTCATTTTGAAACAGTTCAAAAAAAAAAAAATATTAACATTAGCGCCTACGGGGAAATTTCAATCCTATATAAATCATGATCTAAGAGACCGATTTGCTTAGAAAAAAATTTATCGGAAAGATGTTTGGCCGTAGAACATGTACAGATACGAAGTTCAACCAGAACGCAACGAGCCTATTTTCTTATGAATTTTTTTTATCGGGATTTTTAACGATATATTCGAATGAATGAATGATTAAGTGAATGAGTGATGGAATAAACGAATAAATGTATGAATGAATACATTAACGAATGACTGAATAAATGAAAGAATGAGTGAGTGAATGAATATGTATTAACGGTTGAAAAAGGTATATTTGAAGTAATTAAGAACTAAAGTTAAATGAGGAAGAGAGAGAGAGAGAGTTAGCTAGATTATAAATTTCAAGTTGGTGAATACGGGAAAGTAGGCTCGTATAGTTCTAGCGGAACTTCTTGTTATTCAGTAAAATGCTGATAACGAACTGGGGGACATTTTTTCCGCCTTTTCAGTAGTATAATAGCAGAGTAAAATTCATCTGTTTAATACTTTGTTTGCACTTAATATTGGAAATAATGTTTCCTGACTTAAGATAGGAAAAAAAAAAAATATTTTGCCCTTGTATTGCATTTTTTCCCTTGGTATAAAGATTAAGGCCATAGCTATACTTCCAATTAAAAAGAAACCTATTTCAGCTGAGAAATGCGTTGACGTGTGTCTATTTTTTAAATTTTAACACTCGAAGTAACGAAGATTGTGTAAAGTCTATTTTGGGTGTCGTATTTGAGACTTACGACCTTACCTGTTTGCTTACTAATATATTAAGATTTTTTTTGACTAATCACTCCCGTTTGCATCAGTAGAACTTCAGGCATTTGTAAACTATTTGGGGGGGGGGGGGATCTTGTACTTTGGGGACAGTACTCGTCGTGAAAAATATTAGCAATGCACTTTGGTCGCAATCTTCTCAGAATAACTGAACAACGTACAATTTACTACGCAAGATGAAGACTGAGCAGTAAGAAGAGATACAACGCAATCATATGTTGCATTATTCTGTATAAATCAGCTGGTGTTTCGTAGGAAATGCTAAAGTTTTAATATGGGTGTACTCATATCAATGGCGACGCAGACACTTTGCATCTGTCGTAATAGGTTGTTACGTTGGTTGTCGCACTATAAGTGACATCATAGCGTAATCAAAGCCTCAGGATTTTATGAGGAAAAGTTTCTTTGAATGACGGAATAAAAAAATCCAATCAGACAATACGAAGGCGGGGTTGTTAAATCAGAAGAACCAATGATGCGCGCTGAAAGTTTCGTTTCCGTCGTTGAACAATTCATAGCAGCGAATGAATGATTGATACATTGATTATATCGTTGTCGTACTGATAATCCATCGTTTTTTAGCATCTCCTTTAAGTGATTCTCGAATCCTTGTGCTACTGCTTGTTATATTATTAGTATTACGGTTGTAAGTCGAATTGTTTTCGAAAATTATGACAACTTGAACATTTTTTTTTTGCAGCTATCTTTCACTTTGTATTGATTGTGACCATAGTGTGCACTAAATATATTGTTAGTCTTCGCGAATATCATCATCATTTCAATGTTTTTAAACAAATTATGAATAATTTGTATAATATATACGAATGTGTTTCTCTATGAGTTTATATCTGAATCGATCCGTATAAATATTTTATTTTATGTGCCATTACAAAAGTATCCAGTCAAACAAGATGCCTAACCAGATGCTTTAGAATACAAACTCACTGATAAACATCTACTTATACTAAAACTAATAAACATGTTTATTAGCTTTAGCATGATTAGATTGACGAGTTTCATCAAAAAGTTCTCATTGCTGTCCGGAATATAATTTTAGAACTGCAACCACGAAAATGCAAATTATTATTTTTGTTTTTATTAAATAAGAAAAAGTGGTCCGATTTTTTCAGATCCCTTGCTGTTAAAACAGGCATACTCAAGCATCGACAATTAAAACAAATATTGAGATAGAATTAATGAGAAAATTCTCAAACTCTTTGAACGAATGAATATTAAGACAGAGACATAAATATTTCATTAGCTACTAATATCTTTAAAGATAATATTCCTTTTAGAAACTACAGAGCCTATTGATTTCCTAATTTAACCAAATATCATTTGCCTTCTTTGATTTCTAGACTCATTTTCTATTCCTGGTACGACTTATAACTTTACAGGAACCTGCTAATTATTTCAATCAACCGAGAAATAACTTTTCTTTAGTTTTGGTACAAAATAAAAACAATATAATGCATTTAAATGACAGTTTGGACGCTTTATTTGCGGTAGAAAAATAATGTTTTCGATAGTTACATTTTTTTTCACCAGCGTAATTAAATAGGTAAATGTCTTTGTTATTTATAAGCGAAACATTTTTTTTTACACGTGTGTCTTTTTCATGTTTTACATAAGACTTTTTTTCCGCCTTTAACAGTGTGATTTTTTAAAAGTTTGCGCTCAGAGAATTAATGTCAAATACAGAAAAAAATGTACATATAAATATTGCTGATTCATTTCATTTATGTTTTTCCCCATCTTTTTATTGTCAAGACTTTATGTATTAGTGGTGCACTTTATTTTTTATGTTTAGACTGTATCCTCTCTCTAGCTGATATTTGAATGACGTGTTGATGATTTCCTCAACAGCTGAACTTTTTGCTATTGACAAGTAAGAAAAATTCAACTTCACATTTCCCCGATAATGTTATGTTTTACACTTAGACAATGCAGTTATGTGCTCAAAGTAATGATCAGACACACACAAAAAAAAAAAAAAAAAGAATAGAAAAAAGCAGATAGTAATAAAAGCAGATAGTATAATTTCGCATTCAAAAGTGCATGGGAAAATATAATTATTGCCTCCTCTCTTGAAAATGCATTTAAAACTCATAAAACATTTTTTTTTTTTTAATTTTTCCTGCTAATTAATAATGGAAAGCAGGACGACTAAGAAAAAAATATTGTCCAGAAATGTAATAACAATTTTCAGAATAATAGAGTACACTCAGTGTTTCGGAGAAACACAGAGGACAGTTATTACATTAACAGCATTTACAAAACAATTGCTTATATAGCCCTGACACATGAAAAACTATTCCATTTCCTTGCAAAGCTATTCATATATACACAATGCGTTACATTTTGAGCAGCCGCAGGTAACTGCGGCTGCTCAAAACTTTTTCGTGTTAAAATATCCCCTTGGGAAAAGGAAACACGCATGTACATTAATACGCGATTGCATATTTCGCCATTTAGTGCTACGCATAACTTCGTTTTCTTACACTATTTCATGGTTCATTTTGCGATTTATGAATAGAACAAGAGTTGAAAAATTGTATTGGCGATTTTAAAAAAACAGCACCTCCCCCGCTCCGTTTTTATTTCTACACCAACCTTTTTGAAATGAAATAAGAAAAAAAATAGCTTGATTAAATGCCAGGTTTTACAGAAGGTAGCTTATCATGTTTCGTGAAATTATAGAAAAGTTAGCTTAATTGTATTTAAGCTCATCTTAAAAAGTTTAAAATGTTCCTTGTTTATGATGAATTGAAAATTTTGATGACATTTGGTTTCCGTGCAATGTTTTCTGCCCTTTTTATGTTTAAACCCTCTGCAGTATAGTGTAGGCCATAGAAGACATACCGTTTCGCTCACTGTTTTTGTAAATTCCCATATAAATAAGTTTAAAAAAAATAAATCCTGAAATACGTGTATTACATATATATATATATATTGTTTTCTAGAATCGAAAAAAATCAAATCGAGCTTTTGAGCTCCATACCCTGTTTTTTAAATATTCTGTGATAATAATTTTAAAAAAATAAATCCTGAATTAAGTTAATACATTACATTATTTATTTTTTATTTGTTATTTATCTCGTATCCATAAACGTTTTTGTGTGATATAGGGTTAATTTATATGTATATATGTGATATGGAGAAATTTTCCTTTATCAGATGCACTACAAATGCCTTATTTATTTAAAATCACCTCACCCCTCCCCCATATGCTAAACGCGAATGTGCCAAATATATCACTTAAATTAGGTTCTCCTCCCACGCGAATTGAAGTGCGTGTATGTAAACATTTTCGCCTTCCATACCATATATGACATTCGATTGAACTGAGCCATGAATCTTCAACTTCGAAAAATGAAAGCAAAGACCTGTAATTTTCAAGATGAATGTAAAATATTTTCATCTATCTTCAGCAACTAATTTTAAAACTCAAACACATATATTTTAATGAGCTTTGAAAGCACTGAAGAGGTGCTTTAAACTGCTATAAATAGAGTTTATTTTTATTCCATTATAAGACGAAATTTCTGACGTGATAAATTTTGCTAGCGAAATTCATTATTACTTTCGTCAGGGAATATTTTCATGGAATTATAAGGACTCTTCGAGATGGATTCATAAGAAATTCGTTTTCTTGACATATTTCCAGTAATTTTGATTTCTAAATTGCGGTATTTTTGTAGAACACTAATATCAAGAACATTTTTCAAACATGTTTTGTGTGGGGAAAAATATAGAACTTAATCACAACGAAAGTTTTTCCAAATATAAAATTAACCAACTGAATAGGTAAATTAACCGAAATAAAGCAAAAATATTTTCTATACAATATCAGGACTAAACCTACCAGAGTGGTCGAAAGACCGCCTTTTGAAGCTTCAATCAAAATTGTTCAGTTCCAGCTTTGAAATTTCCTTGACTGCACGACTATTTGTGTAATATATAGCTACTCAAATAGCTATATGGGAAACATTTAATCTCTTCGAAAAACGGAATTATTTCATAAAATAAAAATCTTTAACCACTGCCGAACGAAGCAAATAAATAAATAAAATAAATAAGAATGCAAAATATTAGAAGATAATATTTACATCTCAATAATCATTTAATCAAATAATAATATTAATAAGAATAGCCTCCCAGCTCTTTCTTTTGTGTGAAACATAATACGCTTTACTAAATCAATCAATGAATCCCTTATCTTCGCCGGTTTTGTGTCTCATGAAAAATTCATTGCAATTTAGATTAATAGCATATTTTTTGTTTCTTGTGACAAAAAATAGAAATATACACAAAATCTCCGCAATGTTCTCGACTTCGGCGCTTAAAAATATTTTTAAGAGTTGACGTTTTTTAGGACAAAAATGTTGCAATTTATTCCGTAGGCACTAAGGTAATTTACTTTTAATTGAAAAAATAATGCCATTACAATAATCAAACCAAAAAATATTTTTTATACACGTTCTACATCAAAAGATACTTACGACAGAAATTTTATGGTACTCAAATTTCTCATAGCCTAATATTAAGAGTTCTTTGAACTGTTCAATAGTGATGCGCAAAAAATAAAATATGAAAACGAGGGGATTTGGTCAAAATTTTTAGAAATTTTTTCCTCTGAATTACTCTTTCAAAAGTTATTGGAAGGGGGAGACAGAGACGGATTTCTCCCATCTCATCACCATGCATTCATAGTTTTATTTTTTAACATTTATTGTATAAACTTATTCATTTACATATTTATTTAGTTTTATTTAGTTTATTTATATATTGTGAACTTTTGCCGTTACATGTAATTTTATGAAAGAGTACGACTTTTTTAATGCTTTTATTTATTTATTTTCTCCAACGGGGCTGCATATGGTTACTAACCTTTTTGCAGACCTAGTGCATTCCCCGAAAATCGGCATCCATGCTTTCAAGTAGCACAACTGTCGGCGGTTGCCATTACTATTATAAGAATTTTGTACGCTTACTTACTTACTTACTGACTGACTTACTTACAGACTTATTTACTTACTTACTGACTGACTTACTTACAGACTTACTTACAGACTCACTCACTCACTCACCTTACTTATTTGTCTAGCTATTTGTTTATTTATTTATTTATTTGTCTATTTATTTATATATCTATCTATTTGTTAATTTATATATTTATTTGTTGTGTGTGTTTTTCTTTCATTTTTATTTATTTATTTGTCTATTTATTTATCTAGCTATTTGTTTGTTTGTTCGTAACACACAATAAATAAATAAATATTTATGTATTTATTGTATGTGACTTTCTTTCATTTTTATTTATTTATTTACTTTTTATTTATTTATTTTTGGATACGTCTTGAACTGAGAGATATGGGGATACTTCTTTCTCTTTATCGCAAAATTCATAACACGTAAAGCAAAGGGCTTTTCTTTTTTATTATTTCACGTTAAAAGGGAATAAAAAGTTTGTTTTTTTTTTTTTGCCTACAGTTTTATTTCAGGATAGTTTTTCAACCGTTAAAAATCTAATCTTTACAAAACTGAGTATTTATAAACACTTTATGAATAACTTTATTCGTTTTCATCATTTATAAACAATTCAAAGCACACATTGTTTTTCCCCTTTATACATGTATAATTTTACAGTTTTATCTAATGAAAATTCGGCATTTCGATTTTCTTCTGCATATCTTTCAAAAAAAAAAATAAAATTTCATCAGTCGAATCAGATTTTAACAAGTAAATATTAGTGAATAATAATTTCTATTCCATTTTATGTCCAATACTCCATATATTTATCTACAAAAGCACCCCCCTATATCCAAATTTTTTTCTTGAATAAAATGCTAAAGATTTTGTTGTTTTTCGCCGTATGATAAATAGCAAATCATTTTTTAATCGTGTCAATACACGCTCTCGACGATCAATTTTTTTTTCTTCTTAAAGTAAGTTATTTTCCTTTTCATTTTTCCTCGGGGAATGCGCTATTTGAAACGGAAATAATTTACTCTTCGAGTTTTGTATCCCTTAGAGTTATGCCTTCGGAGTCTTTTTTTTACGAATTTAAATTTACTTTTTATATGAAAGTCATGTATCATAAATAGTGTGTCTGTCTCTTAAAACCGTACACTTGATAAATAAAATATATTTTAAGAATTCGTTCCGGTACATAAATTCTTGTCGATTTTTCAGTGAAAAAAATTAAAATGGATTTTTGAAGTAAAGAGTGTCAAAAGATATAAACATTTTTCAATGCAATGCTCTATTTCCTGGAAATAGCATCATAAGAAAGAGAGACTTTCATATGCTCATAAATCTTTTTACCGTTGGCCTTTTTGAATTGACTAAAGATAGTATGCCATTGAGCTGACAGTCATAATTTTGAAGGATGCAGTTTTAAAACTTCACAGGTAAATAAATACAGAAAAAAAAGTTATAAATGCATACAGAAAAGCATTCCGCAGTAAAATAATTATAAACTTTTTTACTGTTGTATAAAAAGCATCGGAATAACCATAAACATTTTCACTACGTCCGTGTGGTAGTTGTAGTGGTATATTTGGAATTAGCACATAGGTACATTGCGTTGTGTAAGATCAGAATGTGTTAGAGCATATAGAATGAAAAAGATTAAGCAAAAAATTATGTAAATTAAAATATTTAAAAATACATACTAGAAATAACTACGAAATTATTAATCGTTGACTGTAAGGATTTATTGCATTATATAACACACTGCATATAAAAAAATGAAAGAGCTCTTTAAGAAAATTAAAAATTAAACTAGCATGTAAAACAACAGTACAACTCGTTATTTTAAGTAGTTTACACAGGAGAATTTTTACCGATCTCTAATGCAGTTGTGACAAAGCTGGCGTTAGAAATTGATGTAAAAGATTATATCACCTGATACTTGAAGATGACTACCTGATTATTGAAGAGTACAGAAGTTGATTGACCAATACGAAATTAATGAAGCGTACTATTGCTCCTTCATTTGGTGGCTGTTTATCAGTTCTTAATAATGTTCATTTTGGAGCGTTAGTTGTTCCGAGGACGGATTCCTCAATGCTGGTTATCTTGGTCATTGTGGTTACATAACGGTCAAAAAAGTCTTTTACAACTTTGTGTTGACAGGCAATCTTCAGATATATATATCAGTCAGCATCTCCAAAATATGGATTGCAGTTGTTAATTTCAATAAAACATTAGAATAATACAGTTCAACAAATTCTTGGCTGAATAATTTCTGTTTAAAGTAAAAACGGCATCACCCGAAGGCTATCGATCAACTCAGATCGCTTCCAGCAATCTAATATGTACAAAATCGATTCAGCGAATAAAAACCATTTAGTAAATAATTTTTCATGATGCAACCAATGCAGTAGGAATAAAAGAGGTAGTAGTTAGCATTTTTCAAAACATAGCTTGCCCGACGAATAGGCAAAATTGCCCAGACGCCGGGCGCGTCTTTACCGTATTCGACTTTCAGTAGGAATGAGGGGAGAAAACACAGATTCAGTTCCGGAACAATTGGCAAAGGCGCGAAAGAGGGGAGTATTACTCCGAGAGAGTACATAGTTCCCGTCGCATATTTAAAATAATTCAAATTTGTGATGTTGAAATGCGACGGAATTAAATTAAATTTAAAAAATGGTTGAAAAGTAAATACCCAGTGAAAAAGCTAATTGAAAAAATAATTTAAAATGTTGTTTCTAAAAAATAAAATGGTATAAAATTTTTGGCGGCGTAGGCAATTAAAAAAGAAGTGACAAGTGGTGGTTACGCCTATCGGTTAATCCGAAGGAACCGTGAGTAAAAATGCCAAGGCTTGTCACCAAGGACTAAGTAAATAACCAAAGTATTTGGTTAAAGTTATTATGATCGCAAGATGTAACAAGCATCTTGTTACATTATTCCCCCCCCCCCCGAAAGAAAAATTTGAAGTAACTAGGATACATTAATGTTTACCAATCATCCCGTGACTGATCACAGCCATATGTCATCCTGCAACATGGGTGACATGTGAAACGTAAGCAAACACATTTGAAAAAATGTAAACAAAAACATGAATGCTCAAACACATTATGAAAAACAAATTGTGACACTGTGTATTCATCACGGATAGCCCCTTACATACCCATACATGATATATTTGATAAGGAAAAAATGTTGTTTTGTGAAACACTTTCAACATATTGCAATCAGAACATGATACCAAAATTTTATCTCATTCAGATATTGTTAGTACCTTAATTGTTATTCATATTTGTACACAAAAACATTATGCCATGATTTAATGCAGAGTTGAGGAAGAAATCACAAAAAAATTGTGTCCAAAATGCTTTGAACATCATTTCATCATTGAATTTTACATTTCTGCCAGTTAAACGCGGAACCAGCCTGCCATAAAACTAGAATGTCATTTGGCCAAAACAACATATACATAAAAAACAAAGATGACAGTTTTTTTTTTTTTGAAAAGACTTCCCCAAATCACTGAAAGTTTCACGCATTATTTTAACTTTCATTACAAAAATTATTTAGACCCATTTCAAATTTTAATCTAAATTGAGATCAAGTTGTTGAAAAAGTTTGCTAGCATGTAATTTCATTGTTTTGTTATTGATCTCATCTTTAATTAAGTAGTTGTCATTCCTGAATTTTTTTATGACTTCATGAGGTCCATGATACTTTTGTTGCAATGAGTTGGGATGTTGAAAGATGGTGACAAAAACTTTATCCCCAATTTCAAATTCTGGTTTCTTTCTCCCTTTTATATTTTTTTTCCTAGATTCAAAATATTGATCCTCGTGCTTATTAAAACTGTCCCTGGTTTCTTTGATTTCATTGGAAATCCTGTCTAAGTACTCCTTGTGATCCTCAACCAGTTTTGGATCATTATGCATGTTGATTTGTATGTTGAGTTCCCTGCCAAAGAATATCTTAGATGGTGAAAAACCTGTAGCTGAATGAATTGCATTATTATAATGGAGTTTGAAAATTAGCAATTTCTGAGACCATTCAAAAGTTTTGTTGCACATTGCAGCAATGCTTTCCTTCATGGTTCTATGAACTCTTTCAAGGAGTCCATTAGATTGAGGAAAATAAATTGAACTCTTCGTATGCTCAATATTTAATTTTTTCAAAAATGCTGCAAATTCATGTGAACAAAAATTTGACCCGTTGTTAGAAATCAAAACTTTGGGAATCCCAAAAAGTGAAAAATATTTGTCTAGAGCTTTAATGATGGAATTGGTTTTTGTGTCAGTTAAAGGAATAGCTTCTAGGAATCGAGAATAATGATCAATAATCGACAAAATAAATTTTTTATTATCTAAAGAACGTGGAAGAGGCCCTACGATGTCAATCGCACAGTAATCAGAAGGGTGTAGGTTCTTTTTGGATATCAGATTGTAAGTTGTTGAAGTTTGTTTTGGTTTGTGCTGTAGACATTGACTGCAATTTTCACAAAATTTTTTTGTCATTTTGAACATGCCATTCCAATAAAATCTCTTTTTTAAGAATTCATAAGTTTTATGAGTACCAAACTGAGGTGCATGAGCCTCGGTTAAACAAATTTTGAACATAGAGCTAGGAACTAAAATTTTGTTTTCTAAACTTTTGGATCTGAATTTTTTGTTTTGATTGATCAATTTGATCATGACAAGGTCAGTATGTGAATCAATAAAATATTTAGATTTTGTCTTTTCTGAATTGTTCTCAATTTCTTGAATGATTTGTGAAATTTGTTTATCTTGTCTTTGGTGGATTTTTAAGTTGTTATTGTTTAGCTGATCAGAAACATTACATGTTTGGAGGTTGTTTACAACATTATTTTCCTGAATTACTCTCGATAAAAAATCCGCTGGATTCTTCCAGCCTTCAATAAATGAAATTTTGTAGCTAAATTGTTGTAAATACAAAAGCCACCTGGCAACAATTTCAGGTTGTTTGTCCAAGTGAATGTGATAAGTAAGTGCTTTTGCATCACTCAAAATTTCGAAAGTCTTAGCATATAGTTTGTCATGAAAAAATTTTATGGAAGCAAAAATAGCTAACAATTCCCTTCTAATTGAAGGATATTTCTGCTCTGCAGGATTTAATTGTCTGGAAAAAAATTCAATTGGAAAAAAATTATCCCCTACTTTATTTAATAAAATACCACATATTGCAATTTTAGAGGCATCAGTCACCAAATATAAATTATCATCCGAGTTGAAGTTCTTTAAAGAAGGTTTGTTAAGCATAAGGTTCTGAATCTTTTCGAAAGCTTGTTTACATTTTTCACTCCAGATGAATGGTACATTTTTTTTGTGAGGTTGACAATAGGTTGAGTGATTTCATCAAAATTGTAAATCATATGCCGAAAATAATTGATCATACCTAAGTAAGCTTGAACCTCTTTGACATTTTTAGGAGTAGGAAATTTTGCAACTTTTTTTATATTTTCATCAGATGGAGCAAAACCTTTTTTACTTAAGTTAAAACCCAAATAAACAATTTCCTGCTTACAGATTTGCATTTTTGCAGGGTCTAAGGTGAGATTAAATTTCTTTAGTCTATTGAAAACAGTTTGAAGGGTTTGTTTGATTTCAGAAATTGAATCAGCAGCAATAATTATGTCGTCCAGAAAAAATTGCATATTGCGCCCCCTTAGGTCGTTTAATGCCTTTATGATACACATAGTGAAAAAGGATGTTGAGTTTCGTGTACCAAAAGGTAAGACAGTTGGATGATAATTGCCAAATTCCGTGCAAAAGGCAAGTTTTTCTTTGTCAGATTCTTTAAGTTGAATTTGGAAAAAGGCAGATTTTAAGTCTAGAACACAATAATAAGATTTACCAGCAATGGCATGTAAAATTTCAGAAATTCTGGGCAAACAAATTTTTACGGATTCAGTTATGCTATTTAGTAATCTATAGTCTATTACCATCCTAAATTTCAGATTTTTTGGGTCATCCCCCTTCAAAGATTTTTTTTTAACAAAAATTACAGGAAAAGAATAAGATGATGAAGATGGCTCAATTAATTTTGCTTTAAGTAAATTGGCTATTTCTTGCTGAGCAAATTCTTTGGCTATTTTGGGTATGGGATATGGTTTAGTCTGGATAGGGAAATCATGGAGTAATTTAAACTCGGGCACTACTTCATTTGTAGAGCCTAAGGTCATATATGATTTTGAAAAAACTGCAGTATTACTCATTAAAATTTGTAGAATTTCTTTTTGTTGTTGTGGGTTTAAATGAGCAACATCAAAATCAGATTCTTTGATCTCTCCTTTTCGCAATTTTCTAACTTCAGCCAAATTGAGATTGTTAACTTGAAAATGCTGAGTTTTTGAGGGTTCGACACAGTCAGATTCCTGAAATTTTTCAATGTACCCGAAAATAGTTTTTTTTCTTAGGGTAATTGGTTTGTCAGTATTATTTTCTACAATAGTTTGAATGCAATTGTTAAAGGATATTTGGTGAATGGATTCAGTAACAGAAATATCCAATTTACCTTTTTTTGGAGTGAGTAAGACTTGTTCAAGATGTTGTAAATTTTGAGGAATTTTTAATGTTATTATTTCAGAGGATTTTGGCTGTATTGTGTAATTGCACAAAGTTCTAACAGTGTTAATAGTATTGAATTTATGTACATCATTTATGTTTTCCTGATTTGGTTGATTGTTAATTTCATTAGTCAAATTGAAAGGTAGGTGACAATTTCCTACAATTAATTTCCTGTTTCCTGAGTCCAAGATGATTTTATTTCTCTGTATGAAATCATATCCTAAAATGATGTTAAAATCAGAATTCCACAGATTTTTGGTTACAAAAAATATATTGTTGAAAAAGGAAGTTTGTATTTTGAATTTGATACTGACTGCTGACAAATAGGGAATAGTGGATTTGTCAAGAGTGACAATTTTCACACTGCGGGAAACAAATTCTACCTTGCATTCCTGTTTAATTTTGTATATAATGTCAGGTTCAATTAGTGATAAGGAAGCACCGCTGTCCAAAAGAGCATTAACAGTTAAATTACCAAACCTAAGTTGGATTATTGGGAGATTGTTGTTGTTTTCATTATTGCATGACAAAACAAATTTTTCTACGGGATTAGTAATTGATTGACAATTGTTAGAGATCCCTTTTTTTTCTTGTTCTTTTTCTTTGTCATGATTTTTTTTTGGTTCTCTTTTACCCTGGGCACCTGTTCGAGAACTGGTTTTGGCAAATTTTGTTTTACAAGCACCCCCCTTTAGTTTAAATTTCTTCTGTTTGTAAAATTCCCCCTGCTTTTGTATGGGTGGTTACCCCTTGAACCAATATTTCGAAAATTTCTCCCTCTTACAAATTTGTTATTACCCCTTACAAAATTATTTGGACGAGGAAAATGCCAACAATCAGTTGTCAAATGCCTTTTGTGACAGATGTGGCATGAAACATTTTGGTCATTATGTGAGAAAGAATTTTGATTTCGAGCAACTAAGTTATTTACTTGATTTCTTTCATTTTGGAGCTCAGATAATTGGGAAGACAGATTTTGTATCATTTTATTGCTCTCTATTTGAGCTTGTAATAAGGTATTTATCTGTGATTCAAAAGAACTGTTTGAAGTGGATGTTGATGGCACATCACCCAAAGCCAATTCTATGTTTGTTGCATATTTTACAGCAGTTTGAAAATCTTGAGGACCATTCTTTTTGACATCAAGAGCAATGTCCTCCCTGACTACTTCTAAAAATTTTGATAACTTAACATTATCAGCTAATTTTATTAGTTCCTCACTGCTCGAGTCTTTGATGCCAACATATAGGGAAGCAAGTTTGGAAATTTCATCAGCAAGATTTCTGACAGATTGCCCTGGTTTATGTCTTATTTTTGAAAATTGAGTTTGGATTTGATTAAATGACTTTGTTTTTTGAAATTTATTTCTCAATAATTTCTGAAGATCCTGGATGTTATCACATTTTGATGCAATTGGGTCATTTATGATAAATTCTAAAGCTTTATCCCCCAAGTTTAATTTCAAAACAATTAGTTGTTTTGTATCTGACCACTTTTCAAGGTGTGCAATGCTGTTAAATTGGTTTAGATAAAAATTAATATCCTCATTATCTTTACCATGAAAGAAAGGTAAGGCAGATGCCAAACTTTGACTGACTGATTTACTTGTCATATTTTTGATGTTGATTGAAAGCTTTTAAGATTTTAAATCAGATACAATCATCAATGATAAGCATAAATTGTAAAATCAATGCAACAAATAGAACATAAAATATAAGAAAAGAAAAATATGCAAAATAACACAAATAATCAATAAAATATATTGGAAAAAAGCATTCGATTGACTATTTCAAGATCTGTGTTTTATATACTGATATATAGAAAATATACCCTTCTGAAAATTAATACACATGTGAAAAAAAATTCATTATTTCATGTATTTAGGGAGTATCCGAGATGAATGTCACAGATCATAACCAAAGTTCTCAACCTAATAAAACATAATTAATTTCTTTCGTCGCGGCACCATTTTTATGTGGTAGTTGTAGTGGTATATTTGGAATTAGCACATAGGTACATTGCGTTGTGTAAGATCAGAATGTGTTAGAGCATATAGAATGAAAAAGATTAAGCAAAAAATTATGTAAATTAAAATATTTAAAAATACATACTAGAAATAACTACGAAATTATTAATCGTTGACTGTAAGGATTTATTGCATTATATAACACACTGCATATAAAAAAATGAAAGAGCTCTTTAAGAAAATTAAAAATTAAACTAGCATGTAAAACAACAGTACAACTCGTTATTTTAAGTAGTTTACACAGGAGAATTTTTACCGATCTCTAATGCAGTTGTGACAAAGCTGGCGTTAGAAATTTATGTAAAAGATTATATCACCTGATACTTGAAGATGACTACCTGATTATTGAAGAGTACAGAAGTTGATTGACCAATACGAAATTAATGAAGCGTACTATTGCTCCTTCATTTGGTGGCTGTTTATCAGTTCTTAATAATGTTCATTTTGGAGCGTTAGTTGTTCCGAGGACGGATTCCTCAATGCTGGTTATCTTGGTCATTGTGGTTACATAACGGTCAAAAAAGTCTTTTACAACTTTGTGTTGACAGGCAATCTTCAGATATATATATCAGTCAGCATCTCCAAAATATGGATTGCAGTTGTTAATTTCAATAAAACATTAGAATAATACAGTTCAACAAATTCTTGGCTGAATAATTTCTGTTTAAAGTAAAAACGGCATCACCCGAAGGCTATCGATCAACTCAGATCGCTTCCAGCAATCTAATATGTACAAAATCGATTCAGCGAATAAAAACCATTTAGTAAATAATTTTTCATGATGCAACCAATGCAGTAGGAATAAAAGAGGTAGTAGTTAGCATTTTTCAAAACATAGCTTGCCCGACGAATAGGCAAAATTGCCCAGACGCCGGGCGCGTCTTTACCGTATTCGACTTTCAGTAGGAATGAGGGGAGAAAACACAGATTCAGTTCCGGAACAATTGGCAAAGGCGCGAAAGAGGGGAGTATTACTCCGAGAGAGTACATAGTTCCCGTCGCATATTTAAAATAATTCAAATTTGTGATGTTGAAATGCGACGGAATTAAATTAAATTTAAAAAATGGTTGAAAAGTAAATACCCAGTGAAAAAGCTAATTGAAAAAATAATTTAAAATGTTGTTTCTAAAAAATAAAATGGTATAAAATTTTTGGCGGCGTAGGCAATTAAAAAAGAAGTGACAAGTGGTGGTTACGCCTATCGGTTAATCCGAAGGAACCGTGAGTAAAAATGCCAAGGCTTGTCACCAAGGACTAAGTAAATAACCAAAGTATTTGGTTAAAGTTATTATGATCGCAAGATGTAACAAGCATCTTGTTACAGTCCGCTATTTTTGTCATACTATGCACATTATTAAAACTTAAGAACACGTCATACAAAACACCGAATACATTGAATTTTCGATAAAAAACATGAGAAGGCGAAATTTCAGATTTAAAAAATACCGAAACAATGAGGTCTACTTTTAGCAATAAAGATTATAATAACGATTTTCTAACATCTTTCAAAAGCAGTGAAAAAATGCGAATTGGTATACACTTTAGATGGTTCTTAGCTGACAGAAATAATTAGTATTCCTATTATAAAATTCCTATACTAAAATTTGGAGTTTCAAACAAATTTCCTTTTATGCAGAAAAATCCAGCCTTTCAAACAGTAAAAAAAATTTAAATCTAAAAAATTGTTTTGTTTCCAAATTAGCGCCTTTATGTGAAAAGTCGGAAAAGTTTTAAAAAATCGGAACAAAAAACGATTCAATGTTCCTTTCCATTAATAAATATTTTTTGACAAAAATGTTACCGTTACAGAGGTAATTAATGTTAATTACCTGTTAATGTTATTTACCAAAAATGTTAAACCAGACTGGGGGGGGGGGGGGGTGAAAGACTTTAAGGCTTGAAAGTAGAAGAATTATTCAAAATGTTAGTGGGTAAATAGGTTTATACTTGAAAAACTTTCTTAAAAGGTCAATAATTGCTACCTTTATGTTCTAGCGTGTTTACTTTTGATGAAGTCAAGCACTGCGTCGAACACACAAGCTTGAAATAAAAATTGCATTAGAGTGTTTCGAGATTACTACAGGAATTGGAAATAAAATATGCGGGGAAAGAAAAAGAGTCCACATGTTATCTAGAAACATACTTCGAATCTATGTAAACACCGATACAAAACAAACTAATAAATAAAAAGTCACGACGTAAGTAAAAATGTTCTTAAAAGTGACTAACTATGTTCTAAAAACTATATAACTCACTAAAAGGAATGCCAAATGCATGTAAAAAGTATTACAAATTGAATCATTAATTAACACGGTAGAAGCCAAATATGAGTTTCTCTCCCCAACTATAAGAAAATACACATTACTAAATGCAACGTTGCCTAGCCAAACTTAAAAATTAAAATTGCATGCACTTGTTTCGCAGTTACAGGGAACCCGTTCTTTAGTGCAAAAAACCATGTCAACATAACTTCAGTGTTTTACATTGAGGATTCGTAACTCCGTAAATCGTATATGAAATATTATTCACTGCAAAAATTGTGCCATGGCCTGTGCATTGTGTACAGTCGACGAAAATTAATAATTTATTATGCATATGAAATTATCTGATGCATGAGAAAAATAAAATATTATGTAACTGGTATTTGAAAAAATTTCCATTATTACAACATCCACACAATTCTTAAAATCCCAACGAAACTATATTAAATTTTCTTGGTTATCTCGAGAGAATTTAAAAAAACGTGTTTGATTTACAACTGTAAGATAAGCAATTTGCAGCATCAATTTACCTAATGACTTAAGATTAAATGTGTGTCGTGGGAAATCCTTTGCAAATGTCATGTTCGTTATCCCAGTTATTGTAGCAAAACTGATGCAGAGAACGATAATATAAGATGTTTGAAAGGCATTATTCATGAAGTCTGAAAAGTTAAACTTGCAAAGAAATTTTCAATCAGCGTGCCTTTCTTAATTAACAAATTACTGAATAAGTTTAAAGGGATGTGAATGATGTAAACTTTAGGTTGCTTATAAAATGATGCTAGAAAAAGTTGATTTTTCTATTTAAACTACATAACGAACACAAAAAACGTATTTTTCGTATATTTCTCAAAATGCTCATGTTTTTGTACACAAAGAAGGCTTTCGTATCAGTCTAAAGAGATGCCTGACATTTTGGCTGTAAAAATTATACTACGAAACATTATCTAAGCAAAAGCTGCGTGATATCGAGTTTTTACCCAAAGTTGGAAAGGAATGACAAATTTGTATGATGGAACTTAACAAATAACATTTTAACCCCTTAACTGGTTAATTTTTTTAATACAAATATTCCTAAAACAAGCATATTTTTTATTGCATTAATTAAAGTCCAAACTTGGTATAAAAGGAAAATGAAAGAATGTTTTAAAAATTTTATAAATAATGAATTTAAGCATTTTTTTTTTTTTTATAACTTTGAAACACAACTGTCCCTAAATGACTATCTTTCAATCTATTAAAAATACGGGCAACTCAAAACAAGCAAGGCGGAAATTTCAATGCGTGTACGCTGTACGGCCAAACCCGTTGGAGTCAAATTTGGGTAGCCCGTACGCCGTACTGGCAAAACAGGTAAGAGGTTAACTATGTTACATAACATGTAGTTAATTCTACTCAAAAATCAGTTAACTCTGAAGATCAAGCTATATGATAATGCAAGCCATTTTCAAAATTTGATGCTCATGTTGTAATATCTCGTGTGAAGTCAAACATATTTTTTACTATTATATAATGATAACCTTCCTTTTCTTAATATTTTAAATATTAATTAAGACCTTCTAATGTCCAGTGCAGTGTTAATTTGTTTTATGTTATGCTTGTTTTTATTTCATTTTTTTTCTACAATTTGCTATGTGTATATGAGGTTAAAGCCAAATGTATTTTATTTTACTGTGTTCCATCATAAGTCATCGGATAACTAAATTTGTTGTTCATTTATTCATTCATTCATTCAATATTAATTCATTTATTTGTTAATTTATTAAGTAGATTTTTCATGTATTCATTTGCTTGTTTTATCAATCATTCATTCATTTTGTTATGCATGTTTAAAAAGAGTATTTTTCCCTTCGTAGGGACAGGTGGGGTAAAGTGGTCAATGGGGAAAAAAGTGGTCATGCGGCAAGTATATAAATAAAGGAATTGATGTATATTTTTCATTTTAGCTTTTAATAATTAGGAATTAAATTTTAAATCCAAAATTATTTTAATATCAACTCTTTAGGTGAAGAAAACAGTAAATTTGTTTGTCAATACAACACTTTGAAATTCAAACAGCTTTTTTTACTTCTCTCCGACAGTTTGTTTTAGAGAATTTGCAGCAAATGGACTGTGCAGAGAGCTTTACACATATCTCAAAAATACTTCCGCACTAACCGTGAAGCTAGACCTTAGTTTATATAATATTTTATAGTAGTCTAAGTAAGATGGGGTAAAGTAGTTATAGTATTAGGCTTAACATGCACCGATGTTCTAAAATTACTTTAGGTTAATTTATGAGGTAGACCGGGACTTAACTTGAATAGGAACTCACGGGAGCTCAGCTTCCATATTTATTTTAAATTTTATGCGAAATTTTAACTACTAAATAGAATTCAGGCTGTTTACGCATGAAAATAAATTTTGAAGACTACAAGGCGACGCACTTCTTTTGTTGGAAATTAAACCACGAGGTTATGTTATTGTTAGTTAAACATTAATTTCTCTAATACTGTATTTTTTTAATTAACTTAAATTTACTTTTTAGTAAAAAGGATTAAACACAGCTGAGCTAAAATGCCATAGTGATTGAAATTTCTATAAGACAGTCTTTTTACAATGGTTTCTTTAGTATAGAAAAATTTTTACAATCCCTCTTAATGAAAAAAATTTTAAGTTAGCAATAATTCATTTCAAAACGGACTTATCATAAATATTATTAAGCTGTAAATGTTTAGAACCTAGCAGTACTTCGAACAAGAACAATACATGAAAGAGAAAGAAAATAATAAAAATAGCTAGGTTAAAATATGCATTTTCTTTCCGTTTTGGTTTTTAATAAATTATAATTATCTCAGAATTCTCTTATTAGCAATGTTTTCTTAATATGTAGTTTAAGTAGTTTAAGTATTCATTCATTAATAGCTATTTTAATTTTTTTAACAAAAATTTGGAATTTCATATTTATGTGTTATATGTATTAAATAAAAGAACATACTAATAATCTAATATTCAGAGATTAAAACCTGAGAAAACCTGCTATTATGTACCCTAGGAGTATTTTGGTATACAACTTCGTTTTAAGACCATCTATGAAGCACCTGAAGTACCTTATGAGACGTTACGAAGATGAAGCCATAATAGAAGGCATTATTAAATTGTGTTGGGAAATAAAGTCGTTTCCTTTCTAAAATGAACATTTGTTGAGTACTTGGAAATATTATGGTTATTAATACTTTTATATGGTCTTTCTTTTCAACAATGACCACTTCACCCCATGCACTACTCAATTTACCCCACCCCATGTAATAAAGTGGTTATAAATACATCCCAGAAAGAAGGTGTCATAAAATTGTTTTACTCAATTCTTTTCTGCTCAAAATCTGTTCTTTAATAATATAATGTAATGTAAAATATCAAGCAAAAAAATCTGAAGGTTTCTTACAAATTCTTATATTTACACAATTATAACACAATTTTAATAATATAGTTTTATATTCCTGATAAAATGACATATTTCATGTGTTTGTAGTGTAAATATAGTCCAAATACGAAGGAGTGTTTCGTTTTTTCCCCCACTGTACAGCAGGTTCCCTTCTACAAAACAGCATTAAACTTGAAAATTCCGCTAAGCATTAAAATAATAGTACGGTACATGTCTATTGCTAATGCAATGCAATTTTTTTCAATTTCAAATTTTAAAAAAGTATTTGCTTGTTTTATAAATAGTTTAGTATTAATAGTTTAGTTAAATACTGATATTGGTTTTTTAAAAATCGCGAATCGAAAACTATTTATTATTGTTTTAAAAATCACTTTCAAATGTTAAATGTTAGTACATTCTGAATAAATATGAATTAATTTGCATATATCAAATATTTTGATTGTAGTAAAAAAACACAAAACTGCAATGAGTTTTGTAAAATTATAAAAAGTGTAAAAATATAACCACAGTTTTATTGAAGTTGTAAAATAATCGTGTAAAGAAAGAGAATCGAAAGTCCTTATGCTGTTTTTGAAAATAACTTAAACCGTGTTTTAAAAAAAATTCTAACTTGCGTCTCGAGAAATTTATTATTCAAATCTGTAGTTTCTTCTTAAAGTTAAGCTGTTGAATCATTTATTTAAGAAAGAAAATTTATTTCGAGGTATAAGTTCATCGGACCTGAAATATATAAGAAGAAATACAAAAATCTCTGTTTCTTTTTGCATTTTTAAGACTGTCATTAAAATTTCTGTCGCTATAATTCAAATAAGAATTGTCTTATCTGCTTGCATTAAATATTAACTTAAAATGCTTCAAAAATAAATTTTCCTCGATTATCATAATCAATTTCCATAACGTTAATTTCAATTTGTAGACCTTTTTTAATCCATAATTCAAATAAGGTGAAACGAAAATTTATTTCGGAAAAAAATGTAATTTAATATATAATACTATACTGCAAAATTTGTTTTCCCTTAGAAATATTTTTTTTTTGTTTTGCATGTTTTACGCAAAACTTTTTTTCATGGATAAATTAGTTTTTCACATTAGTTTTCTTTTTCTTTTGGTCTTAATTTTTACATTTCAGTTGCATTTTATTTTAGGATGTACTAATAGAGCCCAATTGAGTCGCATTTACATTTAATAGCTTATTTATTCTACTTTAACTTACATGTACACATGCAATGCAAAGTGTTAACAACCGAAAATAATTCAAAAACACTAAATTTCTGAGAATAAAATAAATATTTGAATAACATGGAAACATTAATGTTAGTTGCAAAAGGAGAACAAGAAAAGGAAATAGTATGTAGAAAAAATTAACTGGAAATTAGTTTACATTTCCAGAAACAGATGAATCTATTATTGATGTAACGAACATCACATTACGGTGAAAACATTGGCATGGTTCCTCCTGGTCTATATGGTGTCCTCAGGAAATTCATAGATTTTTTTTTTTTTTTTTCAAATATGTCTTACGATGTTTCATCATTCAATTTTTAAACTCGGTGGTTCACCCTTATTTTAACGGAATACAATTTCTTAGTTTCTACGGTTTCTTGTTTATTTTGATTTATTTTGAAGTCTGTTAATTTTATTCCATGGTATAACGTTCGCATTATAATCCTTAGACCTGATAAGTAAGTGTAATTTCAGGGGGGATGTAATTTATATGAATTTACCCTAGGTTGGTCCCCTGTGTACCGGAACGTAGACCACTGTGCCCCGAGAATGGGGAACAAGGGACCATTTTGATGAGTTCATACAAGTTATTTTTTTACTCATAATGCATTGCAGGTATTGTTGTAAAAAATAACGGAACATAACAACAAAGGCCTAAAAAATGACTGTATTGTGTTTTCAAGTACACATCTTTTTTCCTTTTTGTTAAAAAGAAAACGAATAAAAAGTGAAAAAGTGGTCCACTGTACACCGCTTTCCCCTACATAACCAAATGATAGAATAATCATCTTAAAAGAAGTGAGCTTCGATACAGCATATACCGATCCTAATGTGCAAACTTATTAGAAAACTAAAGAATTACTTACTCTGGAATTTTTTGCGACTTCAAAACCACCTTGGTTTGAACCCAAGATCTCCGTGAGGCAGTTACTTTCAATCTTGTTTGGAAATACAAACGTCGAAACTGTTGCACGAGAAATCTCACACGTTAGTGCATGCGAAACATAAAGAAGTATCTATTGCCAAGCTGTGCTTTAAGTAATCATTTACATCGCCGAGATTTTTTTTTTCTCCGCATCGGTATCCAAATACGCTATCTTTCAACACATTCTGTTTACGCTTGACTCATGTAACACTGAGAAAAAAGATTGATTTTTAGATAAATGACACACACTCTCGCCTTCTCTCTCTTTTACTCATTTTTTAACCTAAAATACGTAAAAGGTCTGTCCGGCAAAATATAGTAATGCATGTGTTTTCGTGGATGTTATCTATCATGTCAGTTGCGTACTTCTATGAAAGAAGATCTGATTGTAGTGATAATTAGCAATTATTTTTATTTTCAAAAGAAAGTTACAGGAATAAAAATACAATAAGATTTTAAGTCAGGCGTATTTATTAAGGCATTTTTTATTAATCTCTGCCATTTGCGTAGTAACATGTGTAGTTGCTTAACGTAAAATATGTTGCTAAAACTCAAACATCGCTTAGGAACTTACAAGTCATCTTAAAACACAATAATAAATCCTAAATTGAAAAGTGACAGTTTCAAAGCAAAGATGAGCACGTAGCAACAGTAGCGCTAAGTGAAAAGAGTCATACGAATAGTATTATCTTAATTATTGTAATTACAACATCGTAAGTAGTGAAGATTCAGCTGTCTTTTAACGAAAAATATATTTATATTTAGTTGTAAGAGATAAAACTTAAGGATGATTAAATGTTAAAAAAGCAATTTGTTACAGTACTTCAAAATTCAGGTAATACATGCTTTTTTGTTTTACTATTGGAATATTTCACATTAATTTAAGAGAATAATTAATGATTACATAATATGCAGTTTTTGTCAATAAGTGTGAAAAATAAAAAACAACACTATTAGTTACTTCACACTCAAAAGTTAACATTGTAAACTAAATAACGTTCAAAACCTAATATTATTACCTAACCTTTCATGTTCTATTTGTTTATAAATCTAGCGTTGAAAGATGAAAGTTTGCTCTGAAAATTAAATGCAGGTATTCTAAAACTATATGACTTCATTAGCGAAAAAAGCAGGAGAGTTGTGCGAAAAAATATTTTATTTTTTCTTGTCATTCTGAATACCTTAACCCCTTGAGGCACGACTTTTTTTTTTGAGAAAACTGGTAAAAAAGATAGTTTTTTTTTGACAGAAAATGAATATATAGGTATAATATAAATTGTTTTTGGCAATTTCAGGTTGTAGGGGGTGATTAGAGAGCGTGGGCGAAGTAAAAGTTATATAATAAAGTTATTGTTCAAACAAAGTGCAAACGGATCTCAGACGGGCAGTAGAAATAAAATAATGCGAGATACAATATCACCCGTGTGAGGCACAGGCATGTGCAAATTTTCCGGTAACTTTCGTCCGTGTCGGACACGGGCAGATGCGTTAGGGGGTTACTACACCTTCTGAACACTTTTATAAAATATTCAATAACAAGTGATTCAGAGAAGGAACGTGTACAAAGAAGGAACGTGTTAACAAAATTTTAGGAACTATATTTTCTGGTCTGTTTATTTTGCAAGATTTGTGTTGTGTTGTTTTACCAATAGTTATTTAACTATATATTTTTTCCCCTTAATTGTAAAAGCTATATATAAATGACTCCGCAAAACAAACAATAATGGCCTTCTTTTACGACCAACATTTTTATTAAATTTGACCATTTGAGCTTCTTTTATTTTAAAATTTTAATCGTTTAGGCATATGCAACAGTAGTTGAAGCTATGGAATCTGTCAAAGAATTAACATTGGGCTAATCTTCTAATTGTAATCTCCACGTTCAACGATTAATAAACTATTAGGGAACTTTATTATTACATATTCTCAAATGAGAGACCACCAGCTGAAGAACAGGATTTAAGTCGGTTCAAAAGTGAATTAATCGTTTGATTTCAGTGAAAGTGCCGCGAATTTAAGAAAATTAAAATGTTGGTTAATTCACTTCGTCTGTACTGCAGCTGGTGATAGTTATCTGCGCATTTGTTGCAAATTGAAGGGTTTCCTGCAAAAAGGATGTAGCTCCAAATTTTATTCCGAATTACAAGCTTCAAGAAAGAAGTAATAAAGATTGAAGATTCAAAACTCTCGCGATTTTTTTTCCTCTGCTTTTGATAAATTATTGTGTATTGAGAACATAGGAATCCTTTCTGTATAAAAGAAAAGCATTTTTTTAAGTACAAGACAGTGCAAAATCGAAAATTTCTCAAAAAGACCTACCTTTTTTGCATAAAACCAATCCATTTTCAGTAACAAAAATTTTCTGCGTCTTTTTTGGGTTATCCGTTTTTTTCCATAGGCACCATCCTCCCCCCCCCCCCCTCCGGCGCAACCGTTGCTTTCGAACACATTGCTTGGGGAAAGTTCTCTTTTGGCAAGTATTATCACCTATTACAAATCTTGTTGTGTTTTTTAGTCAGCCGTATATACGAGCTAGCTATATATATAGCTCGAAATTAGCGGCCGTTAGTCGTATTTTGCAACTAGAAATTTCAATTTGACGAGTACGATTTCACATACAGTGGTCAAATTTGGACCCGACTAGCTTTTTATTAAAAAAATAATTTGACGATCGTAATTTTACACTCGAACGTATTTTTTTTAAATTACTTTATATACTGTATCAAAATTAATTTGTTTGTAAAACTTAACTCGCTTTTTAAAATCGATTTCCTGTTTTTTCTTTTTCGAGCACCCCCCCCCCCCCCCCCTCATGGAGCCGATCCATTAGCTCTCTTTACTGACACTTCCATCACCCCCAAACTTTTCCAAACGGGATAGATGTTAACAAGATGGCTTTTTTTTTTTTTTACTATAAGCAATCAAATTACTGATGGGGTTGAGTACCTGGGTTGATTTTTTATTAGAAGTGTCGTATGACAGTATAATGGCTTCTGCTTTTTAGCGGGATTAATAGCAAGAGTTCCTTTTCGCCGCAAGGTGTGGGCCGACGGCCGAAGAAGGGATATAAAAAATGCTCAACAGCTAATACCTTTTAATGAAGTTCCGGAAACATTTTAAGCCATGAAAAACATAAACATTCTTGGAAAACACACGTTTGGTTTTAGGCTATATCTCGCTATTTGAACTAACACTGCAGAGTGATTTCAAATGGATTCATATCTAACTTAGTTCTGAACCAAACATTCCTGGTTCAAAAGTTTGTGGAAAGATATCAACACTTCAAAATTTTCAACTTGGTAATCAGTACAGATCAGTACAGTATTAACGGAATTCTAAAAGATGAAGTTGAGGATATATTACTGTAGCTAAAAGGAAGAATACTGGTAGATCCTTTTCATGAAAATTAAAGAAAACTCTTAGAACTAGTAATGCTGTTATTGATGAAGTTCCCGCTATGGGGATATGTTTTTGCCAATCTCGAGCTTACACTCTCAAAAACGCATGCTCAAATCTCACGAAACTTTCGTCAAATTTGACGAAATGGCTTCGTGAAAAATGATCCGAGGAAACCTTTCGTCAAATTGCCGAAATTTGTGTGGTAACTTTTTTAAGTCACGTGATCGCGCGAGGAAAGAATCGTTGTAATTGACGAAATTTTCTTGACGATTGAAGAATCGTCAAAAATGAGGATTCTATTTTTGAGAGTGTACCATTTAACCAAATGGATGGGTAAAGGCATCTAGTACCAAATAATTTATGTATTAAGAGAACAATTTAAGTTGACGGTATGATAAGAGAAAAGTTCTTAAATACATTCGCTGCTTTAAATGTTACATGATTTTCGGCTATCAACCCAATCGAGGCTCCTTTGAATCATATGAAATTTCTAAAAAAAAATAGTAGCATTCAAAAACAGTAGTGAAGGCAGGGCTATAAAAATTTATAAACAATTCGCTGCATTTAGATGAACTAGTAGCCTTATAAGTATTGGACGAATGTATAAACTTAGAAAATAAAAAGAAAGTGTTAAAAATGCTTATCTATATATAAAATGGGCAAAGATAAAACAGTTAAGTACAATTTTATCCTGTTTGATCAGCCAATTTTCTTACTTTTTTTTATTTACCAGCTATTGATGAGTTTTAGTGCTATTAATTTAAAAAATCTACGCAGGAACTGTCAAAGATAAAACAGTTAAGCACCATTTTCTCTTCTGTTTATCAACCGATGTTTTTATTATTATTTAGTGGCTGTTGGTAATTTTTAGTGTTATCAACAAAAGATTTTTGGAAATAGTTTTTTTTTCCTCCTATTTTCGACGTAGAAGCTTCGAAGCATCAGAACCACGTGGTTGAACTAAATATATATGTATATATATATATATATACATAAAATAACGTTTCAAAAAATTTAAAAAACAAAAGTTGAAAGTAGTATTTACTTTTAAAGTAAAAATCCTACATAAGAGTTTAAATATTTTTCAAATATTTCCTTTAAAAGATGAAGAAAATGGCAATTAAAATGACGATTTAAGTTGTTTCTTTTGCTAAAAAAGAGCACTCAACTGGGGTTAAAAATGAAAAGAAAACTAAACAATGAAAATATTGAACATATAACAATGCTAATTTAACACACTCAAATAACTTTTACCATGTTCATGATTAATAATGCGACTTTGCATTTAGATAATGCATTAAAAATAAATCCTCGAAGACTTATTTTTTACGCCTTCAATTACGACTGCAGTATTATCCAGATGCAACTCTAATTTTATTATCCCCTTCCCACTTTTGTATGGAGACCATAAAAATACAGTTATGGCTCATTATACCTAAAAATAGTCCTCCAAGCAGAGATCCTCTAGAGCATCATAAACATGAAGAGCATTATTCACTATATAAAACAGAATAGGCAAAAACTAATGAGACTACTTTCAAAATTGAGATTTCTCAATTTCGCCAAATGATCATCGATTTTCTCTTGGATCATTTTTTAATTAAAACAAAGTGCTAATTTTCATATAATAAAAGCATGTATTTATCCTAAAGAATGAGAATGGACAGGATGGACATTTCTATTCTATGAATGTCTTGTTTCACATTTCCTTTTCTGCAAATGAAGATCCCAATATAGAAAATGCATTAGTTTAATTCCCCAGCGATGTCTGCAAAACCCACTCCGATAAATTTACCAAATTATTCTTAATTAAGAAAAGTTATTTTCTGTTGGGCAAGAACATTGCTACAGTAAACGACGCAAGTTCTGGAGGAAGAAATATATTTGTACAAATTATCTAATTTTGTTTATATGCATCGTTTTCATTTATGTAATTCTAAAAATACGACAATAATATGAATCGATAGCTCTTCGAGATTATGTTTTCCACATTTCTAAGATATTGAGCCAGTTAAGTCCAAACACACAGGATAAAAAAATGTTTATCGCGAGACGTAATCAAAATATATGTCGAATAAATTTAAAAAAAAAACTTTTTGCTGTTAACTAAGGAAGCTTGATTTTGCTTGCACAACTTCGATATTTGTGACACGACACATTTTATCATACGTTTCGCCCTTGATATTTTTTAGGTTTTTCTCTCTATTGTTAGAAAAATTATTCGGAAGTAAAGAAGATTTTTATTTAAAAACACTTTTATCTATACCTATAGAGTATATATAGGCTTTTCTCAAGAAATCTCTCACATTCTTTCCAGGTAGTTTCCATATACCTTTCAAGCAATCCTTCATATGCTATGATGTCTGCAGTACTTTTATACAATAATTTTTAGACGGTCTCTATTAACCTTACAAACAACCCTTCATACACTTAAATGAACAATTAACGCAACAAAATTCATACTTCGAAATAAAACACTACACAGTTAAAGGAAAAAATGCCGACTTTATCAGAGAGAAAATCGATAAAGGAGCAACTGGCTAATTTGGAGTACACAAAATAATAGCATCTACGGGAAAAGAATCAAATTCAAGATCTAATTAATAATTTGAAATAATGTATTTAAAAGTTTAAATTTATTAGATATGCAAATGATTCTTTTCACCGGAGTATAAATCTAGTAATTATAAGTCCATTCAAAATGACACGTCCGGAAGTTATTAGTAATCGGCAATTGAAAGTGAGGAAATATACAAGTCGCACTTTAAACAACAGCATAGTGACGTCTAAATTGTGATATATATTGCGGACACGTGTTTTGAGGTTCTCGGTTGTTTTATTTCAATAAAAATAGCTTTGTAAACAAATGTACATCTTTACATTTACATAAATGAAAATTAGTAATAAATTCGTGATTTTTCTCGCAGAATCGTCGTCAAAACAACAAGGAACAAGAAGTTCCGTCTATAACTATACGAGCCTACTTTCTTGTATACACCCAAGCTCAAATTTATAATCTAGATAACCCCCCCCCCCCCAATCTCTCTCTTTTTTTCGTTTTAGTTCTTTATTACTTCAAATATACCTTTTTCAACGGTTAATACATATTCATTCACTCATTCATTGAGTTATTCATTCTTTCACTCATGCATGTATTTGTTCCCTTAAATACTTTTTTCATTCATTCGCTCATTTTTTCACTTATTCACTTAATCATTCATTTGTTCAAAAATATTCCTAAAAATCCGAAACAAAAAATTTCATAGGAAAATAGACTCGTTCGTTCTGGATGACCTCCCTATCTGTACATGTTCTACGTCATAAGAGCTTCCCGATAAAGTTTGTTCCAAGTAAATTGATCTGTTTGATCAGGATTTATATAGGATTGAAATTTCCCCGTAGGCGCTATGTTAATTTTTTTGAACTCTTCAAAAATGGTTCAAATAAAAAAAAAAATATTTCACACCGAGAGCTTCTTCCAATAAGCTTGTTCATAGGAACTTGGATCTTACTCCAAGAGTTAACATTACCACCTAAGGGCAAATTATGTAAAGATTTTTTGAAACTTTAAAATTAAACAAAAAAATAGTTCAAATCAAAAAGTAAAATATGGAAATGAGGTGTCCTTGCTGAGATTTTTCGAATGCAAAAAAGATCTAAAATCGAATGCAAAAAAAATCCTAAAGTAGGCTAAAAAGGAATTAAAAGCTATGGACAAAAAATTTACCAGAAGGACTATTTTTATAAGAACTATCTACATCCCTTAATATTTAAATATCTCAGCATTTTATACATCGTACTAACTTTGAATTGATAAAAGTGGCCTCCGAACTATTGGAATATAAGATGCTATGAAATATTTATTAAATTTTGTCAGTCAAAAAAAAATTAGAGACAAAGTACGAAGCGTTATCTTCCCTTTCAGAAAAATCAAAAGTTTTTTTTTTTTAACTTTGTCTTTTATTTCCACTTTTCTTTAATTCCACTCACCCCATCCAATTTTAGTGAAATTTTCCTTTACACAAATCCTCTGGATTCAAAAAAAAACAGTATGCATAATATAAGAATTTATCAAGATTTTAATGGGAGAGTTTTTACAAATACTTCACATTGAAAACATCACTAATTAAACACAACATAACCTTTACAAATAACTTTTTTTTTTTGACACAGAACAAAGATTAATCAGCATTTAGTTAAGCAATAGTTACTAAATGAAAGGGTTTTTACTCAGAATAAAATCATTTGATACAGAATCAATAACACCATTCTATTTGAAATCTAAGTTTTTAAAAGTTTTAAACTTCTCAAATATTAAGTAGTATCCCATAAGACGCATCAATTTCATAAAAACTTTATTTTATGAAATTTTCTTATTCTTAACATTAAAAAAAATTTCAACTCTGCTTAAAAATTTTTGATCATTAAACTATTGCACAATTGTATACACAAAGTTTGGAACAACTTACTTTTGGGTATCTTAACCTCTTCAGACCCCAGAACTAAGCACTAACAAGTTGGACGCAATTTTTTGGTTCTCTGATTTGAAAAATGATTACAAAACAATATAACTAATTTTTTTTTTAATTTTAATTAATAATTAGTTTAAATAATAAATAATGCCCAATTTCCATGGTTTCCATATTTAAAACGAAGTAAACTATCTGTTGATTAATTTCAAAAACAATTGGGTGTTTTAGCTTTCAAATTGCACCAACAGTAGTTAATAAACAGTATTTTAAAATGTACCCAATTGGGTACACTTGGAATGAAGAGGTTAATATTACAACGCAAAACTCTGCGACAGCATTTCACCTCTCAACGTAAGAGCCGGGTATATACGCTGCGTTTCAGCTTTAAGGGATGAAGTATAAAACTAGAATGGTTTAATACATGCGCAAAGATTATCAACTTCAATGTTCAGAAGTTAAAACCCAACTACCACCATTGAGAATTCGCAATGTTGCAATACATTTATTTTACTATAAATATAATGCACACGTCTTCATTTATTACATTGAAAACTATGTTTTAGGGTATCTGATACAAATGGTGAATACGTTTCGCTTAACGCAGTATTTGAAAGCTATGGGGACTTTGTATTTTTGGGGAGTAATATTGTATCAAGTATGCCATTTATATTGGTTTTCTTGGAAAATGTAACTCGTTTACTCTGATCCAATTTGCCTTTAAACTAAGGCCTAGTTTCTGGTCTTTTGATCCTGACATCATCCTTTGCATTATTTAAAGATGTCATTCTGCGATTTGAATAAATAGATCAGGCAAATTAGACCAAACAAAGGCCGTGCTTCCCGAAAAATCGTCTAAAGCTGGAATGTGTTTTAATACCTTTTGGGGGTTCCAAATAAGAGTACTGTGAGTTTGCGACGGATTCTGACTTCTGCTTAAGTTTTAGGAGTCAAAAAACAGCTAAATTGTCGCACTTTTTTCGGTTTTTTACTTATAACTCTGAAACGACGCATCCTACAGAAAAGTTTACCATTAGCTTTTTTAAGAGCATTAAATTCTGCGTCGAATGGTTTTTAGTATGTAAAAATCGGCTTAGTAGTTTAGCCACAATCGAATTTCAAAGTTGGGCCATGTTTTACCAACTTGGCTGAAAAGTTAATTCAGCCTGTAAATGGTTACTTTTTGAACGTTTGATAAGGAGAAATCATATGAACAACCGAGCAACATACCCTTTGTTCTATCTAGTAGAAATAATTTAAACTAAAACGATAGTTTTGCTGCCATTTCCTTCCCTTCCCCCCTTAAAATTTTATATTTTTTATTATTTTGATGGAGATTGATTATACAATGCTATTGAATTTTGAAAAATAATTTTCTCTAAACTGTTCATTCCCAGACAATTTTATATTTGCTTTGGAAATCTCCCATTTAATGTATCTTTTAATTTTAATTGTCGTGCTTTAGTAACATGTATTTGAGGGGGGGATAGAAGGGGGGATTACGTGATATGATTTCCCCTGGTCATTACATTTTTCCCTGTATGTATATACAGGGAAATCCCGTTACAACGAATGGGAAAATACTTCGTTGTATCGGATTGTTCGCTATGGCATATGCGTTGTCCCAATGACTTTTAAAACGGACTGAACAGTTATTTCGGATGGTCCGAATGGATTTAAGAGTCTATGGAAAACATATGCTCTAACCAATTGTGCATTTGCCACCATTATGGGCCTGAAGACAGGAGGAAGCATGCCGTGTTGTTTCTCCATGCTTTCGAGTGTGACACCCTTTCTTAATTTTTCGCCCGGGGAAAATAAAATTGATCAAGAGATTCATGGAAGACCAAAACCGCTGTCATCAGGCCTCTATTTTTCTTGAACCGATCTCAACCCTGACCTAGTTGCAAATGCAGGCGTTCGCGGTGGCAGCAGTTAGTCCCTCAATCAAGTGAGGTTTGACCTCTTCCAGATGACGCTTTCAAAAAAAAATTTCAACCTTGCGTCCTTGCCTTCTACAGCCTGCACTCCTTCGGAGCTTATTTACAGGCTGCAGGTATGGACGAGTAATGTACTAGAGCCACACAGATGGGGATAGAAAATAAGCGCCAATGGCCTTAACTTCCATCACAGCGACTGATCCACAAGAACTTCTCAACCCCCATATCATACACATGTAAAAAAGGGTGCAAAGCAGCCTGTTTCTGTAGGAAGGCAGGGATAAAATGCACCACTATCTGCATACCCTGCCAAGGGCACGCATGCCTCTATTCCATCTTTGAAGACAAGGATGTTAGACTGGATAGCACCCAGTGTGACGAGGAGATCCAAATGGTACTCGTCAAGCATAGGGTATCAAGGAGGGCCAGGTTCACACATTAAGAGGTAGGTAGGTAGGCTGCGCTGACGGGGTTGTTGTACGCATAGCAGTCCAGAAGACCTATCTAGGCGCATAAAATGGGCCCACCGTAGATGATCGACGGCCACCAGCTCCACGTTTCGACAAACCTAAGGCTTCGGCTAAGAGGTTGGGGGTCTGGTGGAGAAAAGTGTGACAAGGAGATTGATATCACTGAAGAAGAGCAAGAAATGAATCCTCATTCTCAAGATTCCGATTATAAGGAGCTAGATGACGTGATAGGTGAAGAGCCACTGTTTTCTCCTAAATGGTGAAAGATACTTTCAACGTGAGTACCTTGTACATATTTCACATGCATACTTATTCTTGAACATAATTCATCTTTTACATATTCTTGAACATATTTCATCTTGTACATATTCTTGTACATTCTTGTACATATTCACATGTTTCATGTACACAACTAATACACCTTTCTTCACCACCTTCTGTACACCTTTTATGTAAATGTATTTATGTATACATCTTTTGCAACTTTCAATATAAAATTATTCACTGTAATGCCTTATTTTTTGAAACCACATATCATTTTAGCGTGTTCAGGTGTGGATCCTAGAATTTGAAACCCCAATACAATAAATATTTAATATTTTATTAAACATGGGGATTAGACTTGAAATTCCAAAGGGGGGCCATGACCCCTCCCTTCCCCCACTCTTGGTTCAGCCCAGATGATTTTCAATGAATAAAACATCAAATTATTCATAATATAATACATTCAAAGGGCTGAATTAACTTTATTATATCACGCCATCCCCCCTTCTCTCCCTCCTCCCCCCATATACTCTTTATTAAAGCACGATAATAAAAATTAAAGGTTACATTAAATGTGAGATTTCCAAAGCAAATATAAAATTGTCTGGGAATGAACAGTTTAGAGAAAATTACGTTCAAAAATTCAATAACAATGTATAATCAGTCTCCATCAAAATAACAAAAATTATAAAATTTGAAGGGGGGAAGGAAATTCAGCAAAACTATTGTTTTAATTTAAATTATTTCTACTAGATATAACAAAGTTTAGGTTGTTCTGTTGTTCATATGATTTCTCCATATCAAACGTTTCCAAAGTAACCATTTAAAGGGCTGAATTGACTTTTCAGCCAAGTTGGTAAAACATGGCCCAACTTTGAAATTCGATTGCGGCTGAACTACTAAGCTGATTTTTACATACTAAAAACCATTCGACGCAGAATTTAATGCTCTTAAAAAAGCTAGTAGTAAACTTTTCTGTAGGATGCGCCGTTTCAGAGTTATAAGTATAAAATCGAAAAAAGTGCGAAAATTTAGCGGTTTTTTTGTCTCCCAAAACTTAAGCAGAAGTCAAAATCCGTCCCAACCTCACAGGACTCTTATTTGGGACCCCCAAAATGTATTAAAACACATTCCAGCTTTGAACGATTTTTCGTGAAGCATGTCTATTTTGCCTGGGCTAAAAGGCGATCACCCGTAGGCTCCCGACATGATGATGGGTGCTGTAGACAACGAATTAACTGCTTGTAACTAGACAACGCATTAACTGCTTGTAATTATTTAGACAACGATTGTATGCGATGTTATAAAATAAGTTTATGATGTATCTGCTGATTGGCCGAAAAAAGAAAAGACAGGAAAGATGCAAAATAAAAATAACTGGTTAAGTAAATAAAAAATAAAGACCAACAACAGACACTTCATTGGAATTCTCATGTATGATTTAACATTATCTGACATCTGTACCACAGAATCGTCATGCCGAAAGCTTGACGAAAGCTTAATTTGAAGCAATAGAAAGTAAATTCCTAAAGGGGCAGGTATTTCAACTCTTTGGGGGGGGGGGGGTTGTTCACGAAGTTGAGTTAACGAATATTGTGTTTGGCAGATCACTATTGCTTTATGGTTAGAACGGAAATTTCAAAATTTGTGTCCATAAAACTAGCACACATTTTTACAGCTTAAAATAATTTATAGACAAAACTTAAGATAAATATTTATTTAAACGATTCATTCATAAGACTGAAGTACAGGTAAAATTCAAGATAAGTTTAATTAACTCTGCATTTTTTTCTGATAAGGATTATTGTTTTAAACCTTTAAAGAAGCCGGTATGCTTTTATTTGAACGTGATTTTCATTATGTTTTGTAATCAATATTTCACAATAAGGGATATTTGTTGATTTATTTGAATAGAAAAATTATATTAAAATAAAGATAATTTAAATAGCTAAAACAGCAATTATGTTTTTTTTTTTTTTTTTTGCATTAAATTTCCACTCTAATTGGCAGCATGTTTCAATAATAGTTAAATAATTCAGATCAAAAAGAATAATGTTGTATATAAAACTGAAGGGCACTCCCTTAAAAATTATATTATATTACTGAACCTGACGATCATTGTGACTAGCCTCAGAATTTGCGTTGCTTCCACTCAATCGAAATAAAAAGCTTTCGAAATAGTTTTCTTTTAAAACTGCTTGCACTCTGAAACTAACATTTAAGTACAGTAAAAAATACATCAAACGATGAAAATTACGAGTAGTTTTATATTCAGATTGGTAAAGAATAAAACAATTCTTAGAAGCGACTAAAATACATAGAATCAGATAATAGTTTGGTTCAAGAAAAGTTCGAAATGTATTTAAAAAGCTATTGAAAGAATGTTTTCAAAAGGAGCTACTTCTCAGGATCTTACGAAACTGTTGCTTAATTTTAACACGTTGACTGCCGACACGCTGACTGTTTCCAGTTTCTGACTCTCCTTACGATAGCTAAGTTTAATCTCATATTGTTCAAAAAATCTTATAAAGCTAAAAATTACAAACCTTCTCTAACTAGACTAAAAGTGAAAATAATCCAACAGCTACGAAATAATTCGTAGTTTAGTCTCTCAGCAAAATTTACCTACTACGAGTTATCTCGTAGTTGGCAGCCAACGTATTAAGGGGGCATTCTAGCGTAGAATTTTGAAAAATAGAAAAAAAAATTTTTTTTTTTCATATTTCTAAAGTTTAGACATTCAAGAATATGCCATTAAAAGGATTTTTAAAAATTCCCCTATTACTTCATGAGTTGTAGCCGTTTTAGTGACGTGGCATCGGCTCCGGTCCGACCGCTACAAGTCAACAAAAGACGGTAGGCGTTCCCGAGTACCTACGGTTGAATATTAGGGTGGGCCAAAAAAACCTTTTATTCAAAATCGCTATTCTAATAGTGCGGAAAGAATTCTCTCTGGGTTCAATAAATATGGTGCAAAATATTTTTTTGATTGTATAATATCTTCTGCCCCCGCATCGCACTTGAATTTTGGAACTTTGGGTAAAAATTGACAATTTTTCCTCGGCGTAGGAATTATAATTTTTTGTCACTGTTTGTATTCTAATAGTGCAGAAGAATCTCATGCTAGGTTAAATGAAAAGCCTCTAAAATATTTTTCCGATCAAATAATATCTTCACTTTCTGTATTGCAATTGAAATTTTGCCATTTTTGAAAAAAAAATTGAGTTTTTTTTAAATTTTATTTTATTTCTTTTTTTGTAAAAGAAACAAAACAAATAGGAAACGTATATGAGTACTAACACTTTTTAATACTACATTAAATTGTACAATCGATTATATTGCCTGAAAGCTATTAAATAATAGCTGACACGTAATATAGTATTGCAATATTAATGAAATATATTTTAGTCACAGACTGTTATAATCAGCAAATACCAAACTCTTACTTACACATAATCAACAGGAAGTGGCAAAAATCGACATTATGGTCAAAATCAGGCATACTTGATCGGGAAACAAATATGGATCTAATAAACACGTTTCCATTATGAAATTTGCCTTAAAGTGGAACGTATAATAGTGTCGAGTATCATCTTCCAATGGGAAGTTAATACGTTTAGTTCTCTGTAAAAAAATTAATAAGTTTTGAAGCTGGAAATTATTCGGAAATCGCCTTTGTGTGAAACAGGAGAAATGCACAAATTCCATTCTGGATTTTCGAACAATAGTTAAATACAGCATCACGGGATTATTGGTGGAGCAGCAATCATAAATGATGACCAGTCAATCATTTCTAAATTGAATTTTGGTGTTAGAAATATAAGTATACTTGACTTCACATTGGAAGATTATTCCACAGTCTTAATTATATGTCGAACAGCAAATTTTTTGATGTGTGGTCTTTCACCCTTCAGCAAATAGGCAATATATCTTGGATGAGCAAACAACAAATTTTGACAAATCAACTACATTTTTGAGGTCTGGCAGAAATACCTGGATCTAGAAATAGTGTTCCACAAATGCTTAGGTGCATCTTTCATCTAGTGTTTATATTTCATATTAACCCAATTTGGAATATATTATGCTTTCATTACAAACAGTAATTTTTTTCACTTTGAAATGAGCGGGAGATTTGACTTACAGTCTTAGAACTGTGTTCGCTATTGTCAGCCAACGTGATCATAAGGTATCAGGACTATTTGTTGGCCCATCCAACTTTCCAAACAAATGCCTCATAGTTCATGAAAATGCAGGACACCCACTGAAGAGGTTCGCCAACTTGGAATTCCAAACACCAAATTAATACGGAAGCGATGTATCGTCACAGCCATTTGCCGGAAGATCGAATTGAGAAAGATCTCTTGTGAGCATTTCAAAATAATCGATAATAGTCGCGGAAATATGTTTTCTGGTGCCAAATGATAGTCTCAAATGAGTAACGTAAAGTGAAAAAAAGGTTCTTTAAGAACAAAGAAGATGTTTTTGTTTTGCTTTTCTCGTGTATAATTTAGCACCTACTCTATCTTCTCTCAATGTTGAATCTTTACAACCATAGAAATGCAGTTCTTTCAACGTTAAAGCCAGAGTTTTACTTAAAGCTTGAAATATTAAATTCTTTATAACTTTAGCTTTTTCTAATTAAAGATTGTTTCAATTCACCATCAACTTGAAGTTGTTTCTAGTTATGAACCTGACATCATGAAGAACACTTGAAACAATTGCAGCCACTGTCTTATCCGAGACTCCAAACTTGTCGACAACCACAGTAGTTGAAGCAAGGCCAAGTCACGTTTGTGATGATTTAGATCCAAACGAAGTTAATTGTTTGAAAGAATCAGTAAGGAGACATTAAAAGATTCTATGTCGATGGTTTGTAAACGTTCAGATTTAAACCTTCTTTGGCTATATCAGTGGAACAATTCGTTTCTTCGTAATCTGCACACCTTGCGTTAGGCATTACTTGTGCATGATTTATGTAAATATATATATATTGGCTTTGTTTTTGCATGATAGCTTTGGATCATTTGCAGTATTCGAGTACGGTTCACAATAGGAATTGCAGTGTTTGCTTTTGCCCATATAGACTTAATTTTAGTCACATCATTTTTCGCAATGCTCGAGAAACTCGGTTCTTTGTTCCCAGTTTTGGATGACTGGTTTTTACCTCCCAAAAAAAAGCAGAAACGCAACATATCTTCGAGTGTAAGAAGATGCATTTCATATATATTTTTGAAGTTCTAAATATTAAGAATTTAAATTTGTTCTAAGCACTAATGTCTATTTTAGAAATCAATCAAAGCAAAAAAGGAAGAACTTAATTTAAAAGCTCTCAGAATTCCAATTTTGTGGAGCGAATTGTAACAAAAAACACTATGATGTCATTGTGGAGGAGCATACATACCCCCCTCCCGCCGATAAACCCTGTAAATTACTCAGCAGTACCGTGTGACACAACAATACGATAAATGATAGAACAGAACAATAAGGGCCGAGAATGCGCATGGGAAAGCCTTTTCCCTTTTTACTTCCTGTCATATAGAAACAGAAAAAAACGTACTTTTTTCAAAAACTGCCCAACGTCAATTGCAATGCGGAAACAAAAAATATTATTCTACTGGGAAAATATTTTACGCCTATCATATTGAACCCAGTGGGCACCTTTTCTGCACTATTAGTTCAGCAAAATTAGGAAATAATTAGGTTTCCTAGTTAGAGTAAAAACTGCTAATTTTACCCAAATTTCCAAAACTCAAGTGCGATGCGGGGGTAGAAGATATTATACAACCCAGAAAAATATTTTACAGCGTGTTTATTGAACCCAGAGAGAACCCTTTCCGCACTATTAGAATAGCGATTTCGAAAAAAAGGTTTTTTCGGCCCACCCTATTGAATATCCCTTATAAAATCTTGATTGTATAGTATCCCTTTTAAATCTATATTTAATTGAAGGACATAGAAACTTTTTGTTGGAATATTCTCTTTTTAGTTTTATTTTAAGTTTTGAGCCAACCTTCGTACCAACCTTCGCAGTTAATATTTTTAATGAAGGGTTTATACCCATATTAAAAATCTTAGATGTTATGGGAATCACGATTTGCCCAGAAGCTAATGCTTTTGCAGCGAGATGGGACGAAGCGCGTAGCGAGCGCTCGAAACTCCGGACTTCAAAGTCGGCAAAAGAGGGTAGAACTGCTCGTCTTCACCAGAGAACATCGGAGAATGAGCATTTTGAAGTAGAGGAAGGTTTCTTATATAGAGCAGGAATCGCCGATTTAAAATATGTAAGCACCATCATAATATTCTGCACCATTTTATACGTAAAACTGCCGAAAACTTGTCTCAAAACTTTGATCGCGTTTTTCTCGAATCTACATTTTTCTATCTGGCGGTAAGGATATCTCGAGTTATAATTGGACGATTTACTTCAAATTTAGAGAGGATGTTCTTTATACATCCCTTTATCGTGTGAACCTTGTTCAAAACTGTAACTTTTTATTTAGTATTTTTTTTAAATTCGTAACTGTTAAAAAAATATGCAAAAAAGAAAATTTTTGTTCAAACAGCCGCCATTTTGAAAAAAATATTTATTGAAACTTTTCCAAGTTTCAGATGATAGCGGCATCTATAATAATTAAGAGTCCGTCTGTTTTGTATTTTTCAGATCACCAGGAGTGTTGGAATAATGCACGCCAGGACACCCTCTTTTTTTTTGGAGCCCACACTTTGACTGCTCATAACTTTGTCAATTTTAATTATTTTTTTTTGTTCCATTTTTGTATGTAATAATAAAACATCAATAAACAAACGAAAAAAAATGGATAGTAAAAATATTTTTTGTTTCCTTTGCACGGCGCTTCAAAAACCGGGCGAAATTCATGCCTCCACACTAGAATACCCCCTTAAGACAGGGAGGAAAAAGCGAAGCTTCAAAACCCTGGACAATAACAAATAAAAACCAGTCATGCATTGATATTTTTTTACCAAGAATAAAATTTGTAAATATTAAAAGATTCATACATCAGTAAAAGTACTTTTAGTTTAACAGCTTCAATTATGATAATTTCCTAAGATACAATTCTGTATTCTACCAAATACAGCTTTGCTTTTTTAACAAAAACCTACTTAACATCAATAGTTTTTTAAACATTTTCTCTGAAAAATACATGCATATTTCATTCTTAAAATGTTGTATAAAGCAAATTTTGTGTAAAGATTATTTTAAACGCAAAAATACTAAATATTTAGATGGCCTTAACGCCATTAGATTAATACAATAATTTTTGTCCGTAACTAAAGTTTTTAAACTGTATTGCTAGGATAACTTGAAATTCATATTTTAGATAAACTATCCATTCTAAAACAGTAAATCTTCAATTTTAATAAACGATAATACATTCATATATTATAGCTTAATGAAACAATATTGACTACCAATACACAATTAAGTTCAGATTTTCGCCCATGTTTAGTGAGGAATACTATCTACTCAAAAAATAACCTCAATGCCAATTCAGTTCAAGGGATTACATAAAATAAAAGCGAAAAAATAAAAGACGAAGGAAAAATTCTGACATTTCATGCAGGTAGATTAAACACATCCATGATCAATGTGAAGAATTTCATACAGTAAGAAAAACACATTCACGGTCAGGCAGCTGATGCAACGGGTCAGAATAACTTCCATAGCGAAGCATATCATACAGGTAAAGCAGCACCGTTCAAGGACAAAAAAGTCTGACATCTCATACAAGTAAGCGAAGCTCGTTCATGAACTATTTCCGATGTCGAGCATTCAAGGAAATGTTACATAACAATTAGAAGCAAGATTACATATGGACACAAACAAAAAAAGTCATACCAAATATAATGTTTTGAACCGTTCAAAATTAAGAATTTAAGTAATATATTCTTGCATATCAGAAATTTTAAACAGAACTATGCGCTAAATCTGTTATTTGTATTGTTAAAAGTTTTAGCATTTCCTCAAAATAGCATAAACTATCAGTAATTCAATGCGGTTAAATACACAAAACAAAAGTTAACGTGTTGTAATACAATAAATGTGTTAAATTTTTCGGTTTATTAATTTGATCAGAAAAATATAACATGATTATAAATACTTTTTTATTATTTAGTAGTACTGAAGACTTATTTATTCATTAATTAGAAAAAATAAGAACTACCAAAACTCGACACATCATTTGCTTCTGAGACACTTAACTCGAAATGGTAGCAATTCGCAAAACTTGCCAAGTCACGCTTTTAGAAGACTTTCAATTTAAAAAATTACCTCTATTTCATTATCGGAAGTAAAAATCCTACTATTTTTTTCTTTTGTTTCCTGTACAAACAAAATTTAGAAATCTTATCTGATATTTTATTGTAACAAATAACATTGTTAACATTAGCGGACAAACAGGACATGTTTTTTCTTTTCATTTTTCTGAAAGTTTATAGTTTTATTATTTAGGTGGTTTAGTATTTTTTCTATCTTATCCACAAATAACTATTTTCTTTATTCTTAAAGCTTTAAAGACAAACATGCAATTTTTATTTTTTCATATTTTCTGCATGTTAATTAAAGATCGTTACTGTTTTTATTAGTTCCGGTTACAAACTGTTCCTAAATGTGTTCAACATTTGTAAATAGACATTACGCAATAGTCAAAAGGAATATTATATTTTAAAATAAAGTACAGAATTCCTTACAGCACAACATTTTCATAATTTTCCTTAAACATATTCCTGTAATAAATATCGGACATCGTGTTGAATTCCATTATTTTTTTAATAATAAGCAACTTAAATAATAACATAAGTAATAAAACAGATTTATTTTACAAGTTAAAATTCAGCTTTGATATTCTAATCTCATTGAAAAGCATACAAGGAAATCTCTTTGGCAAAGCAAATACATTATGAAAACCATTTCATAGAAAAAATATATTAGGGAAAGCAGAATAAGATATACGTGGTAATAAGATATATATTTATGTTTTTTAATAAAGTTTTTATCTTAGACTTCTACAGAACTCTAAACCATTTCGTTAATATTTTTTTCATAAAGGGAAAAAATTCAACTTCAAGACTTCCTAGTCACTGGTGTTTTTATTCATTTATTTTTTTTTTTTCTTATTTTAATTAATTTTTTTATCATATGTAAAAAAAAATTCGCTTTATAACTACAACTTGAATAGCTTTGAAAGCAATAAGAATCGACAAATATGGAAAATATTTAAATCTGTGAAACATCTTAGAAACTTGGTTAAGTTTTCAATGAGGCAGTGTCTTATTTGTCGTGGTTAGTTCCTCTAATACCAAATAGAAGCTGTAGAAAGAGAAATAAAAGTCATGGACTTAAAAAAAAATACCAATACGACTGTTTTTATAAGAGAACTAACCAACTTCATTTCTACATAATGCTAACAAGTATTACACCGTCATCGACTTTTCTTGCCTCCTTACAAACTAAGATTGAATTTATAAACGTGAGCTCATAACTATTGGAATATGAGAAGCTCCGTAATATTTCTTAAATGTTGCCAATGTAAAAACAAATTAGTGACAAAACCCGAAGCTTTATATAAACTTGTAGTAAGATAAGTCACTGTCAAATTTGATATCTTATTACTCCTGTTTCTTTTCATTCCACTCACCGCCATCTAATTTTAGTGAAATTTTCCATTTTTTTACTCAAATCCTCTAGTTTCTAAGTGTCAAAAATTATACATAAGAATTTAAGTTTTTAATGGGAGAGATTTTACAAACATTTCACATTCTAACCAATTAAACACAACATAACCTTTACAAATAACAAAGCTTTCATTTTATTTTAAATGATACAGAGCAAAGGTTAATCAACCTGGAGTCAAGCAATAGTCACCAAACGAAAAAGTTAAATCCAAACGGAAAGATAATAACTTAGAGTAAAATCATTTGATGTCGAAGCAGTGACAGCATTGTACGCGTATTTGAAGTTTTAAGCATTTAAAAAATGTTCGAAACTTCTTGTACGCGCCAATATGAAAATTTTGCCGCCTGGCGGAATTACCACATAAAGAACTCTCAGTGAACGGACAGTGCTAGTGATTTTACAGTCATTCTGGCGAAGATCGTTCCGGTGAGCCGACTTCGATATTAGTAAAGTCCGCTGGACTTTAAATTTGCATTAAAAGTTAGTCGACACTTCAGTTGCTTTGCGATTGATAAGGTGCCTTTTTGAGGGCAGTATTGCAGCGTTGGGGCTGATGGCTTCGGAAAGAGGCCATGCAAAAGACTATCAAGATCCAAACAGCTCGTTTGATGACACAGATTCGGGAATCCCCGCCGCACCGGCCTTCGGGAAAGATCTCACATTGAAAAAGAAGAAGACTGTGGCGTCCAGCTTTTCGAACCAAATTAATGATTTCCAATCTCCTGAGGACCTTGAGATGCCCAAATCCAGCGATGAAGCCTCCTGTGACTCGGAATCGCCAAAGAAGAATGCAGGGGCCAGCCCAGGAGTAGGAAAAGACCCACTTCTTCTGTGCGAGCATGAGGGACTAGCACCTTTCAAATTAGTTAACCAATTAATCTTAAACGCGGAAAACGACTCTGATTTTCAGAAAATAGAGGATAGATTTACTAAAGTCCTACAAAATAAAAGTAAACTTAACTTACAACCAAGAACTTAAACTATATGAAAGTAAATTTAATAAAGCTTACCAAGATGTGAGTAAAGCCAGAAATAATTTTCTATTTAAATATGGTCGCGAGAATGAAAACCTTTGCAAAAGGCTCCAAGCAGACAGTAAAAAAAAAGATGAAAGAATAGCTAAATTGATTGAAGAACAGGAAAAAAATGAGAAAATCCCAAGAGGAGCTCAAACTGTTTGTCGAAAGACTATCACAAAAAAACGAAATTGACGCAGAGTACCCCAGCCTAAATAGCACCCATCCTAAAACTAAAAACTTTTCAAATTGGGCAGCTGCCCACAAAAACCCTAACCCCAAAAGCACTGAACTCGAGATAAGCAATCCCTATGAGAACCTCGAGACAGAAAATTTCGAAATGGAAGAAGAAGAAACGATGGATCAAGATAGCAAACCTCCTCAAAGAAAGAAGAGACCTGCCCATAACTTAGAAAGCTCCCCTGAAAGGGGCCCAAAAAAAAAAAAAAAACCCACTTAATGATAATGAAAATCAAGACGTGAACCTTTAATACCAAAGCATATATAATGACAAATCCCCCCCCCCCCCATTACCTTCGTGGATATCGATGACCCAACCCCGGTGCTGAAAGAGCTCAGCGAATTAGTTGGAACCAAGATAATAGGAACCTATAAAAGAAATAAGGAATTAGTCGTTGAAACCAAATTGCCCTCTACAACCGAAAAATAAAAAACTAGGCAAACAACCAAAATTACAAATCACATACTAGACAATTACACCAGGACAAGGCAATCCAAGTGGTCGTTAGAGGCCTGCCTATAAACTACGATGCCGACGAAATAACTAGAGAACTGGAAGAAAAAGATTTTATAGTAACCAAAGTAAATCAGATGACGAGAGGGAAGTTAAAAGAAAAACTACCACTTTTTATATTACATCTCCCTAAAAATAATGACAAGAACAAAGAAATATATAACATAGAAAGCACCTCATACTACAAAATCAAAATAGAACACCTTAAAAAAACTCAGCATATTTCACAATGTTACAGGTACCAACGGTATGGACATAGTTCGCATATGTGCACCTTAGTCCCAGTATGCCTTATCTGTGCTAAAACTCACTGGACTAGAGAATGCGACCGTCCTAAGGATGAAAAATCAACATGCGCCTATTGTGAAGGCGATCATCTTGAAAATAGTCCCGAATGCACCAAAAGACAGAACCCTATTTCCAAAGCTCATAAAATTTTGCAAAAATCCAATGTAAAAAACCAAACAACCTATGCCTCAGTAGCCAATCATATCAGTAATACAAAACCCCCTACAAACCCCCCCCCCCCCCACCAATACCATCGAAGCCATAGCAACTCTCCCCTTGACAATAAACAATATGATGAATGACCTACAGATCCTTGTTAAAATCTGAATACGTATCTTGAAAGAATCAACAATGGCCAAAATTAGCTCCCTTAGTTTCTTTTCTTGGAACACTAACGGTCTCTCCCCTACTAAGTTCGATGAACTGGAGAACTCTATAAATAGACATTCTCCAGACATCATCCTCATACAAGAAACTCACCTTAACCCCGGCATCAGACTCAGAAATATTGCCAACTACATCTCTTTCAGAAACGACAGAGGAATTGGACGCGGTGGAGCACCACCGCGTCCAACCACCATCTTTTTCAGACGTGGGCTGGAAGCAAGCGAGATTAAAATACATACCAGTAGCTTCGAAAACACGACGATCTCACTCAAAATTAACAATACGGAACATATGACTATCTCTTCAATCTATACGACCCCCCCCCCCCTAGCTCTGCCAGCCTCGACAATAACGAACTCCTCTGTATAGGCACCCTTAGCTACACGACAGTTTTATTCGGGGATTTTAACGCAAAGCACCCCGATTGGAGTTTCGGTGGAGGAAACCGCCGTGGAACAAATCTAAGAAAATTTACTGCAGATCACGGTTTCCAAATACTGGCCCCCCAACTCCCCCAACCATTTCAGCACACGAGAACCTACCACCCTGGACATAGCACTCGTGAAAACTAAAAATTGGCCCTATGCAGTGAACACCCACGCAGAACTAAAATCAGATCATAATCCTGTTACCATCACATTTAACCTAAACTACCAGATCCCAAAAAGAGAAAAACAACTCATGACGACAAACTGGAACAAATACACGAACCTAATCTATGAAAAAACTGAAGGCAACCTCCAAATTGCCAACACTTTTGATATCGATAACTGTGTGGAAAAGTTCACGGATGCCCTTATAAGTTCGTTTAACGAAGCCACGGTGTCAAAAAAAATAAACAACAAGTTCGCCTCCCCCCCCCCCTATGCCAGCATTTTAATAATCGAAAAAAACAGAATCAAGAAGCGCTGGCAGCAAACTCTTGACCCTGCCCTGAAGACAGAAGTCAACAGAATGCAGAAAATGATCAAGTCCATTACACGACAGTATAAAGAAAACAGATGGACAGAATTCATTGAAAGCCTAGCCCCAGAGACAGGCTCCTTATACAAGTTAGCTAAAGCCTTTGAAAAACCCTACAAGCCAATACCCTCATTACACCAAAATGGAAGAATTCTTAGCACAGATACCGAAAATCGGAAACCCTAGCTGAAACCTTCGAGGAAAATTTCAAACCAAACCCCCACCCACCAGACGACCCCTTCTGCAACCTCGTACTGAATAGAACAGACTACTATATGAGAACACCCCACACACAAAGCGACATCATACTCACTACCCCCAACGAAGATGCAGTACTCATCAAAAAAGGCAAAAACAAAAAAGCCCCTGGACTGGATAACGTTTCGAACAGAATGCTTAAAAATATCCCAATCAATGCACTTACGTGCCTGACTAAAATAATAAACAGCTCAGTCAAATTGTCCTATTATCCGAAGCCATGGAAAATTTCAAAAATTACACCAATCCACTAAATCGGCAAGGACTCAAGAAACAGACAAAACTATAGGCCTATAAGCCTAACATCCCACATCTCTAAAATATATGAAAAAGTGATCAAGACGAGAATGGAAGCCCACATTGATAATCACAACATCATACCCCCCATTCAGTTTGGCTTCAGACCAAACCACAGCACCATCCACCAACTTATTAGGGTACTGAACACTATAACAGAAGATTTCAACAGAAGCAAAACGACGGTCGGGGTCTTCCTTGACCTCCAGAAAGCCTTCGATAAAGTTTGGCATGAAAGTATAATCTTTAAACTCATTAATTTTAACTTCCCAAGTTACTTAGTCAAGTTGGTTGCAAACTACCTAAAAGAACGCAACTTCAAAGTGCAAATAAATGATTCCCTTTCATCAACAAAGAATATCAATAGTAGTGTTCCCCAAGGGGAAATTTTATCGCCCCTACTCTTCAACATATATACAGCTGATTTCCCCACCCACATTCATACCACAACAGCCCTCTTCGCTGACGATGCAGCAATAATCATGAAACAAAGAATGAAAACCCTTGTTAAAAAACATGCCCCAAGAGCACCTCCAAAGTATTACGGAGTGGTGCCAGAAATGGAAGCTAAACATTAATCCTAACAAAACTGTCGCAATACATTTTAAGAAAAACAAGAAAAAACTGGGACCCGAAAACCTTGAGCTCCTAAGTACCAGATTAAGTTACAGACATGAAGCAAAGTATTTAGGAATACTAATTGACGCTGGACTGTACTATAACAAACATATTGAAGATAAACTAAACAATGCAAAACATAAACTGAACCTTCTACAACCCCTATTGGGGTACCACTGTAAACTCTCCCTGAAAAACAAGCTGCTCATCTATAATCAAATCCTAAAACCCACCATACTTTATGGCGCCCCTGTCTGGGGACACGCAGCCAAAACTACTATACTAAAGTTACAAAGGCTCCAGAACAAAACGTTAAGGAAAATTGCAGGTGCCCGTTGGTTCGAGAAAGGGAAGGCTATCCACAACGACTTCAAAACAGACTCCATTTCTCGTCTCATCATCAAAAAGGCAACCAAACTTTACAACAGCTCCCCAAATCATCAAAATGAGGTAATCAGAAATCAAGTACATTATAGGAACCTCAATCACAAGTATCCATACCCCGCCCACTCATGCTATCTTGACTACGACTCACTCAGAACTAAAAACAACCCCCTGCCCAGCCCCCAGCTGGACCCGGCCCTTCATGCGGCCATCGAATCTTTGGTCTGGTCTTTCCTCGTGATGACTTTTCTATCAGGAAAAAAAAAAAGCAACTGGCTGCAGTGGAACTTGCTTGGAACTTTTTCATTCTCACTCATTTTAATCCTTTATAATCTATGTATAAAAAAAAATTTTAAAATTTTAAAAAAGCCCAAACACATATCTTTTTGTTCAACTAACCACTGATAGATAGAAACTAACAAACAGTCCAAGATTTGGACTCTTTCGCCCTCCGGAGACAGTGATGTTAATCCTATTGGAATGATACCCTCCGAAGTATGCTCGCACGGAACCTAGGTAAAAGGCCCCTGCGGGGCCTGATCACCCGCAAACAAATTTATGTGATGATGATGAACGGACAGTGCTACTGCTACTTCTACCTTTTCACCGCTGGACGTCCAACTTCTAATCGCGGCACTACCCGCACCGCTTTCAATTGCCTTATGTAGCATGCAGTCCAGGACATTCAGATTAACTCTTTAATAATTAACAAGTTAAATGTTCAAAGTGGTTTTGTTAATGTTTCTATATTGTAAATAGTTATATTTTTCAAATATATATTTTTTAAGTCTTTTAACTCAGTCTATTAGTATACATATTCAAAGCAACATAAAATCTGGAGGCACCGGCGAGATGATGGAATCTACAGATGGAATCATCGTTTAAAGAACTCACAGATAAGTAAACATTTTCTTCATTACTAGTTTGGCGTTGGTTGCTTCTAAATTTATTTCAAAATGAGCGAGCAGAAAATTGCTAAGCAGGTCTGCAAACGTTCGAAGGAAGCTCTAGAAAGAATTAACGAGTTCCTTGATGTCAAAGGTCAAGAATTTAATAATCTTTATTTGACTAACAAACTCGAGAGAGCAGAAACTATTTTTTCAAAGTTTGACAAAGCTGAGTTGGAATTACCGGAAAAACTTTCGGAAATAGCTGAATTTGAAAAATCTTACTACACAACTAAGCTCAGGCTTCAAAAGGCTCTTGAAAAACTTTCTGTAAATGTGGATCATGTTCAAAACGATAGCTCTGATGTTATCAACAATTTAGTATACAACAGCTTTAAGCTGCCAAAACTAAATATGCAACCATTCACTGGTAAATATCAAGACTGGCCCTCCTTTAAAGATTTGTACCTTTCGTAGGTTCACAATAATTGTAAAATTTCAAATATTCAAAAATTTCAGTATCTCAAGGGGCTTTTATGTACGGAACCAGCGGCAATCATTAAGCACATTCCCATCACTGAAAATGGTTACACTGAAGCGTGGGAGAAACTGTTAGTCCGTTATGACAATAAAAAACAAATAATTTCTTTGATTAAAACATTCCTAGATCAACCAGAAATTGAGGAGGCTAATTGTGTAAACTTACGAAATATTGCAGATACTTCTGACGAAGCAATGATGGGTTTGAAATCAGTTGACATTCAAGTAATAACAAAAGACGTATGAATAATTTATATTTTATTGCAAAAGGTAGACGCAAAAACCCGGGAAGAATGGGCTAAACATACCGCCAAAGAAGAATTTCCAAGCTTTGAAAGGTTTATTGAGTTTTTTAATAATAAATGCGTATCGCTGGAACTATGTAATTCAGGTGAATGCAGTGTGGGCGGAAATATTTCAAAAAATGATAGAACGGGTTACGTTAATGCCGTTAAGTGTGTAAAGTGTAAAGATAATTCTCACTAGCTGTTTAGATGTCCAGAATTCAAAAAATTGAGTATCAAGGAACGTAAACAATTTGTGTACAAGTTCAAATTATGTCCCAATTGCTTATTGAACAAACACTCTGGCATTCAGTCTACTTATTCATGTCATTTTTGAAAACGCAAATATCACTCGCTTTTACACGATCATAATGATCAGAAGTATCATCCATCAAATACCTTGCACTCAAAAGCTTGGTTGGGTCAAAACTCGTCGCATTCAAGCGTTAGCTACCAGCAAGGCGATAGTTCATTACAAAAAGCAGAAAAGGAAATATCAGTGAATGCTGTGAGAAACGAATTTGCGTTATTACCTACCGCAAGCGTTTATGTAAAAGATTCGACAGGGGCAGCTTCAAACAGTTATTGTTCTGTGCGATTCAGGAAGTATGACCTCGTTAATATCGAATGCATGTGTAAATGCTTTGGGATTAAAAAGGAAAAATACTCGTTTCCCGATTACCGGTCTTGCAGACTCCAAAATTGGCATGACTAAGGGACAAATTAAAATTGATCTGATTTCTAGATTTAACCCCGAGGTTAAGTTAACAGTAAATGCCTTAATTTTAGATAAATTAACTGCACCACTCCCTGCGGAACCCATACAAAAGGGGCAAATTTCACACTTAACCAACGTACAAGTAGCAGATGAAAATTTCGGGGTTCCGAGTAAAGTGGACATGATTTTGGGTGCGGATCATTTTTTCTCAATCTTACTTACTAGTCAGATAAGTTGCGACGAAAGTAAAATAATTGCTCAGAATTCAATATTCGGGTTTCTCGTGTCCGGAAAACTTTCAGCCACATCTTCAAAATCTAAAGCGACATCTAGTTTACATATTTATGAATTAAATATAGATAGTGAGCTTAGAAAATTTTGGGAAGTAGAAGAAATATTAACCGCGGAAAATAAAACTCTTTCATCGGAAGAATTTGTGGAAACTCATTTTCAGGAAAAACATTCAACAAATTCGGCTGGACGTTTTGTAGTGAAGTTGCCTTTTTATAAATAAAAAACTACTTTGGGTGATTCGAGACCCGCGGCAATTTCACGCCTTCTCGCGATGGAACGGAAATTCAAGTCTGATCCAGAATTCGAAAAACAATATAAAGAATTTATGCTGGAATATGAACATTTAGGTCATCTGGAACCAGTAGTTGAAACTTCTGCTAATCTCCTTGAAAATGAACAGTTCTTTTTGCCTCATCACGCTGTTATCAAGGCATCCAGTACAACAACCAAATTGCGTGTAGTTTTCGATGCGTCCTGTAGAACTACTACTGGAATTTCGCCGAATTCAATTTTGGGAGTGGGTCCCAAATTACAACGTGATATTTTTGAGATTTTATTAAATTTCAGATTTCCAAAAATAGTTTTCACAGCGGATATTGAGAAAATGTACCGGCAAGTCTTGGTGTCCGATGAGGACCGACCATATCAGCAAATTGTTTGGCGATATAGTGCCAATGATAAAATAAGTACTTGCAGATTGAAAACTGTAACTTACGGTCTGGCTTCAGCCTCTTTTCTGGCAACCAATGTATAAAGCAACTTGCACTTGATACCCAGGATAGTAATATATCGCGTATAATTACAAGAATACGTATACATGGACGATCTTCTGTCGGTGTCATGTAATGTTTCAGACGCAATTTCGATCTGTAAAGAAACAGCGTCGATTTTGCACTCTCATGGTTTCAATCTAAGGAAGTGGAATTCAAACTCCCCAGAATTACTGGCTGAATTTCGTGAACAGTGTTCAAGAGATGATAATTTGGAAATTAATCCTGAAACAGATGTAGGTTCTAAAGTATTGGGTTTGTTTTGGAATTCATCTATAATTTCTACATTTAAATTCAAGGTTGCGTTAGCATTAAAGCCACCCTACACTAAAAGACGAATTCTTCAAGAATCGGCCCGCATTTTTGATGCGTTGGGATTGCTTGCCCCGTGTATCGTTATGTTAAAAATGTTTTATCAAAAACTGTGGCTCATCAAGGGGGATTGGGACTCTCCTATTCCACCGCAACTAGTACACGAATGGATGAAATTTCAAAAATCATTTAATGAAATAGATCAAATCACCATTCCTAGATGTGTGATTACAGATTCCAAGAGGGATATTGAATTACATGAATTCGCAGATGCATCCTCATTGGCTTACGCGGCTGTGATCTATAGCCGTCAAAAAGTTAACGAATCTATAAAGGATTCTCTAGTCGTTTCTAAAACAAAGGTTGCCCCAATTAAGAAAGTATCCATTACGAGATTGGAATTAAGTGCAGCTCACTTATTGTCCAAGTTATTTCAAAATGTGCTGAACACTTTGCAGAATTTAAACATTCGCATTTTCGCCTGTACAGATTCGAGGGTAGTTTTATCTTGGCTGTCTGCCCATCCACGCAAGTGGAAAACTTTTGTCGCTAACAGAACTTCTCAAATAATCGAGGTTCTTCCCGCCAGTTATTGGAATCATGTGTCGTCGAAAGACAACCCTGCAGATATCGCCTCCCGTGGTATTGACCCAAAATGTCTCATAAAATGCAGTTTGTGGTGGTATGGTCCACAGTGGTTAACTTTAGATAAAATACATTGGATAAAGGCTGAATCAAATTTGTCTGAGAGTGTTGAGGCAGTTAAAATTGAAGAAAGAAACGATCCTGTATTTGCTTTTCATAACCGTTCAGAAAATCAGTTCTTGACACATTTATTCGAAAATAATTCCTCCTTGTCTAAAATAATTCATATTTTGGCATATTGCCGAAGATTTATTAAGCTCTGTAGAAAAAAAAACGGAGCTTCCAATGAATGCTTCAATTGGTTCGCTTAGATACGCAGAAGTGAGAGCGGCTGAGGAAATGATCATTCATTGGGTACAAGATATACATTTTTCTGAAGACAAGCAATGTATTGAGGATCAAAAGATACTAAAAAGCATAGTCCCCCCCCCCCCTTTACGTTCACTTCTCCCATTTATAGATGAAAACGGTCTCTTACGGGTGGGAGGACGCTTACAGAATTCTGAATTGCCTATGAATCACAAGCATCCACTAATTCTTCCTGCTCAACACAAATTTAGTGAATTACTAGTTAAAGAAAAACACGCTACATATTTGCATGCTGGTGCTACAATGTTATTTCATATCATAAGGCAATCTTATTGGATAATCGGAGGAAAAAGATTAATCAATAGATGTATTAATCATTGTATAAAATGTCACAGATTTAGGACTGGTACTACTACTTCACAGCTTATGGGCAATTTGCCTAAGCCCAGAGTGACTTTAGAGCGACCCTTTTTTCAGTGTGGCATAGATTACGCGGGATCCGTCTCCATAAAATTTAACAAAGGACGGGGTGGCAAAACTACAAAAGGATATATAGCTCTATTCGTGTGTTTATCCACAAAAGCCATACATATTGAAGTAGTTAGTGATTTAACGACTGACGCTTTCATTGCTGCTTTACATCGCTTCAGTGCTCGTCGTGGCACACCTCGTCCCATTTATAGTGACAATGCCACAAATTTTCAAGGAGCTCATCGTAAGCTTGATGAGTTGCAGCGGACTTGGTTTACAGTCCCTAACTCCACTTCAGTCATGAACTATTTGTCTCAGTCTTCAAATTGAGTGGCACTTCATTCCTCCTGCTGCTACTCATTTTGGTGGGATCTGGGAGGCAGGAATACGATCCGTAAAATTCCACCTTAAGAGAGTTTTAGGGGAAGTGACTCTCACTTTTGCAGAGTTAACGACACTAGTCACCCAAATAGAGGCGTTATTAAATTCTCGTCCTATTACATGTGTAGATGTCAATGATATAGCTTCTATTGATGCCTTGACTCCCTCGCATTTCCTTACAGGTGATGTAATCAGTTCAGTTCCAGGTGCGGCGACCCTCTCCGAGCAGAGTTGGAAAGGAAAATGGGAACTCCTTCAGAATATAAGACGGGGCTTTTGGAAAACATGGTCTAGATAATACCTGTCATCACTGCAAAGTTAGCAGAAATGGACATCACCACTTCCAAACATAAAAGTGAATGACTTAGTGCTTTCACCGCCCGGCACGTGGCCATTAGGTCGTGTAATTGAAGTTCACCCTGGTGAAGATAACTTAGTTCGAGTGGTGACTGTGAAGACAGCGAAAGGAACTTTCAAGAGACCCAAATGCAAAATTTCACCCCTTCCTATGTATTAGGATTAAAGTCCAACGCGCCAATATGCAAATTTCGCCGCCTGGCGGAATTGCCACACAAAGAACTCTCAGTGATCGGACAGTGCTACTGCTACTTCTACCTTTTCACGGCTGGACGTCCGACTTCTAATCGCGGCATTACCCGCACGGCTTTCAATTGCCTTATGTAGCATACAGTCCAGGACATTCAGATTAACTCTTTAATAATTAACAAGTTAAATGTTCAAAGTGGTTTTGCTAATGTTTCTATATTGTAAATAGTTATATTGTTCAAATATATATTTTTAAAGTATTTTAACTCAGTCTATTAGTATACATATTCAAAGCAATACTTCTCAAAAACTAAGTATTCTCTCATAAGAAGCAACAATCTCATACAAGTTTCATTCCATGAAATTTCCATTGTGAGCATATAAAAATCAGCTTAAAGCTTTAAGCATTAAAATCTTGCGCTAGGTTTGAGAAAACAGTGTTATGCATTTTGTCTAACTTCATATTGCAACGCAAAACTCTGCCAAAGCGTTTCACGTTTCAACGTAAGAGCTCGTTATACCCCCCCCCCCCCCTTCTATCACATGAGGCTTTAGTTCTATGGACAAACTAAGTTTTCAAGAGATTAATATAAAATTTAAATGGTTAAATACATGAGCAGATGATTAACTTCAATGCTAAACAAAGTTAAAACGCAACTATCACTATTAATTCAAAATTATGTTACAGTACGCACACATATTTTATGCGTGTGTTTATTTTACGTTAAGAAATACAATGCATGGTTCTTATATTAGAGTGAAAATTCAACGTGTTAGTGCTTGTATATTGCCCGGTATATAAGGTGAAAACAATTTGCTTAATGGAGAATCTATAGAGGTATAGTTTGTAGATTTTGAAAGAAAAACGACTGAATCTTAAGAACAAAACGGAACCTCAGGAAGTCAAACGTTGTAGTTATGAGATTGAGTTTTCATGGAACAATTAATTTCTTTACTCTCCTGATCCATTTTACCTTTAAACAAAGGTCTACAATCATTGCATTATTTTCAGATGTCATTCTGCAATGTGATCACTGGCAACTACACGAACAGTCAACTCCTGAAGTAAAGTTAGATAAACATGCTCATTAACTGCTTTTAATTAAATAGCGAATGCATACGATGTCATAAAATACTTTTCTGAAGTATCTGCTACCTGGACGAAAAGAGAAGAGACAGGAAAGGTGCAAAATAAAAATAACTGGTTAGATAAATAAAAAATAAAGGCTGTTAACAGACACTTCATTGGGATTTTTATGTATTGTTTAGCATTTATTATCTGTGACATCTGTAACAGAATCTTCATGCCGAAATATTGTTTTGTAATTTAATTTGAAGCAATAAAAAGTTACAGCAGATATCTCAGCACTGCAGTTTTGTTTTAGAAATTCAGTTAATAAAATTGTGGAAAATTACTATTTTATACTTGGAATTTAAATTCCAATATTTATGTGTATGTCCAGAAAACTTGCAAGCATTTTTCCCACATAAAAAACTTAATTTATCTGCGAAATTTAAAGTGAATATTTAATTGAACGATTTAGTTGTAAGACTGAAATAAAAATAATCAAACCTAAAATATATTATAAATTAGTTTTTGCACTTTTTTTCTCATAAAGATGGTTTTAAGTTTAAAAAGAAGTAAACTTTTGTTTGAACGGGTTTGTCATAATTATGTATTTTACGACAAGTAATTATATTTGTTGATTTCCTCTGAATAGAAAAATTATGCTAAAATAAAGATAATTTCTATGGCTAAAACAGGAATTATATTTAAGCAGTAAATTTACGGCTAAAACAGGAATTATATTTAAGCAGTAAATTTACAATCGACTTATTGGCAGTATGTTTCAATGATTTTAAAATAGTTTAGACTCAGACGAAATTGCATTTCATTACCGAATCGGACGATTACTGTTGTGACTATCTTCACAAGATGCGTTGCATCCAATATATTGAGAACTTTAATATATATATATATATATATATATATAAAATAAACTTTCAAAACAGTTTTCTTTTTAATACTGTTCGAATCCTGAAGTGAATATTTAAATGCAGTAAAAAACATTAAGCTTTAAAAAATTACTAATTTTACATTCAGTTTGTTTTTCTTTCCAAACTTTGTTTAGCAATGGCTTAGCAACATAGAATCAAATTATTTTGTTTATGATAGATATGAAATATATTTAAAAGCTTTTTTTTTTTACTCTTATGAAATTGTTGCTGTAATTTAAAAAGCGAAGCTTTAAAATACCGGACAATAACATACAAAAATCAAAAACCCACTGATAAATATATACATATACATTTTTTGTACTCTGAATAAAATATATAAAAATCCAAAAAGTATTACTTCAGCTTAACAGTTTGATTAATTTATGATCATTTGCCGATATTAAATTCAGTAGACTACCAAAAAATATATTGGTTTTTGTAAGAAAAACCTATTTAAAAATAGTTTTTATATATTTTCTTTAAAAAATACATACAGAACATATTTTATAGCTCTTTAAAATTCTGTATAATATAAAGCAAATTTTGTATAAAGATTATTTGTAAATATATGCGACGCTTATTTACATGACTTATCATTAGTTAATACAATTAGTTTTTGTTCATAACTTAAGTTTCCAAACTGTGTTACAGGGATAGGTAAAAACGTATTTCATATAATCTACATGCTATTAATCTTCATTTTTAATTAACGATAACATTCATATATTATTGGCTTAATGCAACAGTATTGACTACCAATACACACGGAAATTTTCAAGGTTGCTCGCTATGTTTAGCGAAAAACAATCTACTCAAAAACTAATCTCTATGTCAAATGTGTTTAAGAAAATACATCAAATAGAAAAAAAAAGAAGCAAAACGTAACTTATCAGTGTAGAGCATCTCATGCAGGTAGACGAAATACATAGATGATCAATGTCAGGAATTTCACACAGTAAGCGAAACACGTTCACGGTCAAGCAGCAGGTTAGAGAAAAACATCCATGTTGAGGCTTCTTTACGTCATACAGGTAAAGAAACACGTTCATGGCCAAGGTCAGTCATTTCATCCAGTTATGCAAAACACGTTCATGGGCAGGCAGCTAATGCAGCAGGTCAGAGAAAAACTTCCACGGTAAGGTGTCTCACAGAAGTAAAGCACGTTAATGGGCAAGGTCAGACATCTCATCCAGGTCAAGCACGTTGATCGTCAAGGTCAGACATCTCATCCAGGTAAAGCACGTTGATCGTCAAGGTCAGACAGCTCATCCAGGTGGGCGAAACACGTTCATTTTCAATTTCAGATCTCGAACGTGCATTCAAAGAAATTTTACATAACAATTAAAAGCAATATCAAATACATATCTACACAAAAACAAGAAATAACTTGCAAATATGTCTTAAACTGCTCATATTTACCAATTTAAGTAATCTTACGTATCTGAGATTTTAAATCGAACTATACGCGGAATCCGTTATTTGTATTATTAAAAACTGTTGCATTTTCCTTAAAAGTGCGTGAAATATCAAACTAAAAGTGCTTTATATAAGCAAATCTAAATACTACAGAAAATTCGTGCCACAATATGGGCCATAGCGGTTATGTGCTCAAAATTTACATTTGAAGCTAGAAATTACTTTTTTTTAACGTCTCTTTTTCTGACCGACGAAAATATAAAACATTTAGTGGGAAATGGTAGGAAAAAATAACTACAACAAGCTTGCGAACAAAACATTGTAAAGATAAGGTAACAGCGGAAAGCTTAAGTTTCCATTTTACGCATGGTGCAAATAAAATTTCCTTCCCGTGTGAGACAAGCAATGGGTACTTTTTCCTTAAATCCAACAGATCGCGTTTTTTTAATTATATTTTCTATGCACATTTCCTAAACCATGATGGATTATTTTTACATTGCTTTTTGTTGTAGCAAGTACCCATCTGTATTAAATTGCTGATTAAAATCAATAGCGTATTTTCATTCTACAAGATTTGAAGGTGATGGCTTGATCTCCTTGTTCATTGGTACTAAACTTTTCAATAAAGAGTAACGGTGCGTAATTGAAAGCAACATGAATCTTCATGATTTGCTCTGTAAGGAAGTAGAAACCCCACTTAATATAAAGTATCATTTTTTTGATGCTGACAAGATATATGTGGAATAGTACTATATTCAACGATGAATGTTTTGTGACGAAACAGAAATGGCACCGAGTGTTTAATCCTAAAAATTAGCATTACAGACCACTCTACGCTCACTAACTTTTATATTTCTTAACGTTTTAATTGCATTTAGCACATTGGTGACGGGCTACAATAACCTCCGGGTTTAAATGTTCAGTGCTAGGTGACAAGCCACACAGTTCCAATTTTACGCAGGGGTTAGCCTGGTCATGTCTTCTCTCAAATTAAAAGAGAAGAAATGACAAGGCTAGCCAGTCAACCCCTACGTAAAACTGGAACTCTCAGTCGCCTGTTACCTAGCGCTGGACCTTTAAACACAGATTTCCGAAGCCCGTTACCAATGTTAGAAAGGAAAAAAATGGGGGTCATCTTTTTTTTAAAAACGCATGTTTTTTATAAAGTGTCTTGGCGCAATTAAGGATGCTAATATTTTTTTAAATATCCCTTAAAAGGTGTAAATGCGTGCTACCGCTAAGATGACAGTGCGTCTTTAAAAGTTCTCAGACTTAAGATACATATATACTTTAGAACAAATAAAATGCTAAAATAACAGCAGGGAAAAACTAATCAATAGCAATCTTGGGTATACTAATTAAAATTGAGTTCTAAAACTAGATTAACAATTCTCAAATATTAATTGGTAATTAGAAGAATTTAGTTCACTATATTGTTTTATTTACAGTAAAATAAAAACTTTCGTTCTTTAAATTTTAATCAATACGCGTCTCCTACGCTACCATGTACACATCAATTTAGAGTTTTTCATTTGCAATTAACTATTTGGACACGTGGAAGCCAAACAGTCTCTTAATTTAAAATTACAAAAAGGGGAAAAAATCTACATTCTTGAACATTATAAATGTCACCGTTGAATGATTGAATAAAAATTACAAACATTCTTAAGTAATTAACTAATACATGCATTCATACACTCATTTTTCAAGAGCACATTTGCCCTACCAAGATAGTTTTTGTGTATCCAAACACCCAAACATTTATAATTACTCACTTTTCTATTTAACAAACCGAAAAAAGACCAGCTATGAACGTTTTGTTAAAGTTTATAGCTTTATTTTACTAACTAATTGCTGATCATATATTAGAAAATAACCTCTTGCTGAAGGCTTTCTTTGAAGTTAATGTGAAGCAAAAAAAAATACTGCGTTAGTGTTATTGTATTAGTGGCATGATTACCTACAGCAAGAGTCTTCTATAACATGTTGCTAATATAAGAATGAAGAAAAACCCATGACTTTCTATAACCTAAAACAATCACGTGAAAGTATTCTAAAACTACAATATAGATACTGTAAATTTAGCTAAACCAAAAATGCCATGGCCTTAAAGCCATAGATTTTTCAGCATCCTTATAAAGCCACAGTATATCTTCACATCTTTCTCCGTGGTTTTTTTCCCATTGTTTTTGAAAAGGAACAAAAATTTGAATGAAAAAGGCCATAATTCAGTATGCGTTCATTTACAAATTTGTTAAATGAAACGAACTTTAAAATAAATTTAAACATTCATTTACAATCAAATTCAATCCAATGAAATTTAATTCAAACAAATCAATTTAATCAAATTTAAACGTCCATTCATTTTCTCAATTTTCTGTTCAGAAATATGGGAATTTTTTTCCTTATGAAGATTTTTGCCCTTAATATTCAAGAGAAGTAACTCACAGCGGCATTACTGTTTAATCCTAAAAATGTTTTTAAAAGTTCCTGGACGAATATCTACTAAATTGACAATGTATTTCTGCTGCGCAAAATTTGATATTTTAATACTTCCTTTTTCCGCATGATAAATCATCTATCCTGCTGAAAAAATTTTTATAATTGAGTGATCCATCGACAGATTTGAATTTCAGTCTACGCCTTTTCCTCTTTAATTTCATTGAATAACTTCTGCGAAAGCAAATTTGAAACATCTTAAAATTAATCGAAAATTCAGCTTTATTTTTCGACATAAAAATTTAAAAATTCTGTGGAAAGCTTCAAGGATCATGAAAATTTAAACATCTTCGAAAATTTTAAACGTAATATTACGCCGTATTTATAACGCCAATTCTAACAAAATTTTTTTATCTCTATATTTTTTAGCAATTAGCTATCTAATAATCTATAATAGTTCAAATAATTTGATTATTTTATATCACTAAGTTGACAGAAAATCAAATTCTGGACTTACGGATAGTCAGCGATTTCGCATTTATATTTATTCCATCTTCACAAAAAAAACTTTACGTTGATTAAAATAATATTTCTCTTACGCGCTGGAAGGAAAATTTATTTGCGCCTAACGTAAAAGGGATACTTAAGCTTTCAATAGATACTGTTGCTACGCTGCAATTAATCTGCTTGCTGTAAAACTATTAAGTAACTACTTTTAGTTTTCTTTTATTTCAAAATCAAATGTGGTTTGATTACCGCTATCGATAAGAAATTTTTTATTGCAGAAGATTTATATTGACGCAGTGGATGGTTTAACCCCTTGACGCATTTGCCCGTTTCTGACAGGGGCGAAACTTTCCGGCAAATTTGCACATGCCCGTGTCTCACACGGTTGTATCTCGCGTTATTTTATTTCTGATGCCCGTTTGAGATCCGTTTGCACTTTGTATAATATTTTTGTTATGTAACATTTACCCCACCCCCTCCGCTCTCTCCCCCTACAACTGAACTTGCCAAAAACAATTTATACTTCACCTATATATTCATTTTCTGTCAAAAAAACATCATTTTTTACCAGTTTTTCGTAAAAAAACTCGTGATTACTAATTTTTTTTTAAATCATTGTTTTATTTCTGCCATCTTCCACTAATGTTTTGGATTTTCTTTATTCAAAAAGGGCGGCGTAAAAGAGGAAAACTAATTCTTTGGATTTAAACAATCAGTGCCGTTTCTATTGTTTCGTCACAAAACATTGATCGTATGAAATATTCTACTATTCAACATAAATCTTGTCAGCCTAAAATGCTAATTTTTGATGCTAAGTGTTTTTTCTACTTTTTCCTTAGAAAGCGAATCATAAGAAGATTAATGCTGCTTTCAGTTACGCGCAGTTCCTCTCGATTGAAAAGTTTTTAGTACCAATGAACTAGGAAATAAAGCCTTCGCTTTCAAATCGTGCAGAATGAAAATATGTTATCGGTTTTAACCAGCAATTTAATTCAGATGGGTACTTATGACAGCAAAAAACAATGTAAAGATGATCCATTATGGTTCAATAAATATACATAGAAAATATAATTTGGAGAAACTATGTTTTATTTAAGCAAAAAGTACCTATTGCTTCTCTCTCGCATCATTTGGAAATTTGATTTGCCCCTTGCGTAAAGTGGAACTTAAGTTTTCCGTCGTTACCTCAAGATTAAGTATTTTATTCGTCAGCTCATTTTCTCTACCATCTCCCACTAAATGTTTTGTATTTGCGTCATTCAGAAAAAAGAACGTTGAAAAAAACTTTTATAGCTTTAAATGCAAATTTTAATCACTTGATCCCAATGGCCTACATTGCGGCAAATAAAACTCAAACAATTAAAAGATTGCTGCAATTTTTATTATAAGCTTTTGAAATGGTTATAAGCCGAGAAAAAATGCGAAATCTAATAAAAAAGAAGTTTGGTTTATGTACGTGGCGCCGGGTTTTGGAAAGCAGTACGGCTGCTCTACAAAGATGGAGGATTAAATTTTAGAATTTTACCTTCACGCAAGAGTTCGGTATTTTTAATCAAAATTACTTAATGAAAACTTAAATATTGTTAGACAAATTCCATTTTCTACAATAATAAATTAGTGCAAATAAAAGTATCGCATAAAAATTAATCATGTAATTATACGAAAAATGAGGGGGCAATATTTCCATGCAAACAAAAAAGGGCCGAATGACTAATCGTAACTATTGACAAACCAGAGTGAAACTCATGAAAATGCGGCAAATTTAACAATTATACAATCAACGTATGCCGACTTAGAAAAGAAAAATTTAAGCTATAAAAATGCACATGGAATCAACACTTGCGTATAGAAAACAAATTTTAGTTATGACGATTACAAATCTTTTCAGCTTCAAAACTGACATTTATTCCATAAAAAGACTTAAAACAGTTGCTAAACTTAAGAATAATTAACAAACATTTGTCGTAATTATTAGTCAAGTTTTTCGCTGTTAAAAATCAATTCTTTATCTCTTTTACACACAGTTGGTCTTTCATTAAGTTTTGTGCCTTTACACTACCTGCGAAAGTACAATATTTACGAATTTACTTTTATTGCTTAAAAATCTTTTTCAAGGTATAAATATTTTAAGCTTAAACGAAAATAAAATTTTACCGTTTCTTATTTTTCTTGATAAGCCATTCTACACCATTCTGAAAATGCCTGGCAATGCAACTCAAATTTTCTCATCCATACGTTATTGTGAGAGACTTCGTAGAGATGAAATTGGGCTGTGGAAACAAACATGTCGAGTTAATTTTCTAAAAAATTCACAGTAAAAGAAAATGTTTCACCTTTCCTTTATAATTATTAGCATAATTAACTACCACTGCTATTAGAAAAACTAGCCACAATAAGTATACATTTTTTTCATTCCTACTGGAGAACACAATTGCAGGAATGAGGGACTGAATTGTATTGCCTTGCTCAAATTTTCGCATTTTAATGCAATGTTTGAAGTCACAGCTTGGAAAATACGAAACAAAGTAACATGTTATAAGAACATTATGCAGACTATTTCATACATAATGCTTAAAAGCGGAGCAGTAAATACACTAGATTAAGTGCTTGACAATATTTATTAACTTAAATAATTCATTTACTAAAATATGCTCTGGATTTTTTTTTAATATCTATTTTGGTTATGTTTGCACAACCCTACAAGAAATCCGTGCATTTTTAGCTTATCCTTAATTAAAAGTGATTGAAACTTAAGTTTACTTTTTTTTTTCAACTACTTTCCATACAACTTAAGCATGAGTTCTTAAAATATGGAATTAGTTTAAAATATAATTTTAACGTAAAAGTTTATACACTCGTTATTATATTTTTAAAGACAGCATACTTTAAGTTTAATACACATAAATATAAAAGGCGAACAAGAAAAATAACCACATGCTTAGCCTATATAGACCCTGCGTCCCTATGCTGCAACACTAGATGAAACAAATGCAGAACAGTAGGAGGGGGTCTAGTCCATATCTTATAGCCTGCATTTGAGGCTCACTCCTATATCGTCATTACATTAGATCAAATATAGAAGAAAATTTATTGTCGACAACACGCTTAGTACTAGTAAATATAGCTTGCTAGTTCTTAGTAACTGTTAAACAAAATATGCAAGTATATAAACAATTGATGATCGTGTTTTATATCGAAGTGATTATGTACTGTAATAAAACCGTTTTCAAACAGAAAAATAAAAATTTTACATACACTAAAGTAATCATATTATAGCCACACATTACTATGCATTTATTGCATAATATATAACATGATAGGCATTCACATAAAATTTTAAGTTTAACTGACAAACGAGTTTTGAAAGGAGAAAAAAAGGAGCAAACAAGAGGAAAATGTTTCTCTTCTAAAATAGCAACCAATGACTTGTGCTTGAAAATGAGGCGTTCTTAAGCGATTTTTTTTACAAAGTTGTGCAGATTGAGTAAAACATGACAAACATGGATCAATGTACTTCTGGAATATATGTTCAAAAAACAGACAGTAGTATAAAATAATTGTATGCAGATGCGCGAGAACTAAATGAAATACTTTAAAAAACCATTTAGCAAAACACAAAATTATAAATGTTACTGTGAGCTTAAAAAAGCTTCATTTTCAATACAAATTGAAAAAATTACTTTTTAGAGAACTGCTAATCCCAGATGCAGGGACTAAGTTTATCTTGTGCCTCCTCTAGTATTTGACGAGTGCATGTGGCCGTGTGGTAGCAACATTTAGACAGTTTCTACACAGCAATTAATGAATGAATTTAGCTTCTTATAAACTAATATTTCACCCATGACAAACTGAGTGATATTTTCGATTCAATGTAATCGTTAATAAAACTCAAATCCAATGAAGACGGAAAAAATACTGTGGATGCTTCAAAGCGTTTAAGTGAGTAGTTTGAATTTGAGGGATTCAAACAATATTAACCACTAAAGGCATTGGCCAGTGGCTGACACGGGCGAAAGTTACCGGCAAATTTGCACATATCCATGTCTCACACGGGTGATCTTGTATCTCGCGTTATTTTATTTCTAATGCCCTCCGAGATCCGTTTGCACTTTGTATAATATTTTTTTATCTAACTTTTGCCCCACCTCCCGCTCTCTAGTCTGCCCCTACAATTGAAATTTCCAAAAACAATTTATACTATATCTATATATTCATTTTCTGTCAAAAAAGCTATCACTTTTTGCTAACTTTTCTGAAAAAAAAAAACGCGTGCTTCAAGGGGTTCCCTTTTTGAATAATTATTTTAGAATTAGTTTAGAATCGATTTGTGATCTTAAATGTGATGATTAATAATTTAAGAATCAGCGAATCTTTATTTGTACAATATTAGAAATAATATTTTACAGCAATATTTCAACAATATGATCAATGATCCACTAAAATTATTCCCAATAAAATTACATCAAATTATTTTTCATATTTCATATGAAGTGTAACGAATGATGATACAGACACCATATAAAAACCACCTTCAAAAATAAGTTGTTGGAAAATATATTCGTAGCGAGTTTAAGTTCGCCGTAATTCTTAAGAACCAATCGAACAGATTTTAAACTGACGCAGATAAAGTCTAAAATTTTCAAGTTCAATTCTATTTTAGAAGTGCATTTCTTACAAATCCTAATAAATGCAGTGCTTGATTGACTAAGTTTCCAAATAGGAAAATACTGGTAAATAAGCATATGTACTAAAAGCTATAAATTGCGTTGCGACATAATTTTTTAACACAGCACAAGCTGCTAGCTACAAAAATATCCCTTCGTGCATACATCTCTGAAGTTTTAAAAATAAAGGCAGAATGAAGTGCTTTTACGTATTTACAATTTATTTGAAACCTTATTACGCTTCTGCCTTTATTTTAACCTTCAGTTCTTTTCGCATGTACTTTTAATTTAATATTCAAAATAATCTGCACTACCAATGAGGGACAAAATAACGAGCAGTAAACTATTTTGTGGGAGTATCAGTGTGCCAGAAAGTTTCGAGACTAACCCGAAAAAGTAATTTAAAATTACGACAAACAATATAAAGCTCAAAAAGACAATTAGTATAATGCACACAATAAAATTGCATAAAACACTATGTTATGAGACATTCTTATGTTTCGTCTATTACTAGAAAAGGCTTGATCATAATGTATTTTTTTATATGAATGCTTGACATTTTCTAAATACAAAACAGTTTTAAAATTGCAAATACTTAAAGTGTAGTAATTGGGGGAGAAACGTAAAATATTATACAGGTACGTTCCTGTAATTTGAAAACTTATGAATGTACAGCGAAGTTGAATCGCAAGAAAACTGATGTGAATATTACTATGAAAGCAAGTTCATGTAATTATAAAAACTTGTTGAAGTATACCAATGTTTTATAGTAAGAAAGTTGGTATAAATATTATCAAATTTGTTCGTGTAATTTCAAAGCTTATGAAATATACCGGCTTTTAATGGCAAGGAAATGCATGTAAATATTATATATGGCAAAAAAAATGATATGATGTTATTGTCGAATATAAAGAAAGCATAATAAAAATAAGAATGCTTCGACTGTTTCCATTGCGTGTCAGTTACAGGCATTATCTTGATAACTATTAGAAAAGCTTAAATTTACAGTTAAAAAGTCTAAGGTGAAAGCTATAACAATATTCATACAAAATAATTTAACAGTTTAGATTAACTGAAAATTTTTCGTTTTCTTACCTGTCGGTCTTTAAAGAAATAAGCTGCCTTACCGCATCACGTGTTAACCACATAAATTGTACTTCTAAATAATCGTTAAATTTTTATAATTTAGTGCGTCAAATATAACGAGAAAAGCGATTCAAGCAAACTATCAACTTTTTCTTGCCTCAAGTCTAAACGACTATTTGAAATATTACGAAACTGTCGCTGCACCGAAGCTGCCCAAACTCAACTTTTCTAAAAAATGGCGAAGTAGAAAACCACGAGCAACGTTTCACTGTAGAAAAGCTTCTGATTGGTTGAGTAGTTTTACTCAGAAGTAATGAGCTTCTTCTAAATCATTTGTAGATATTTAATTCTTTGTTTGTTTGTTAACGACCATTTCAGGTCAAATATTCGAATTTGTTGCTATTCTCAAGGATATGCCTCAAACTCTCGTCTAATATGACAGATAGAACAAGACGGTACAACAGATTTACTATACAAAGAAGGAAATACACCCAGAGGAAAGTCGGAATCGAACCGACGCCTCTTCACTGCACGCAGGCAGGTACCGGAAACCAGTCGTTAAGACCGCTCAGCCACTGAGGCCCCAAAATAAAATTAAATAAGGAGCCTCAGTGGCTGAGCGGTCTGAATGACTCGTTTCCGGTACCTGCGTGAGCGCAGTGAAGAGGCGTGGGTTCGATTCCCACTTTCCCCTGGGTGTATTTCCTTCTTTGTATCGCATTTCTCTTGTTCTATCTGTCATACAGACGAGAGTTTGCGGCATATCCTTGTGAATAGCAAATAAACTCGAATATTAATGTGACCTGAACTGGTCGTAAACAAAAAAAAATTATTTTCATAATAAAATTTAATAATAAAATTCGTATAATGCATTAAACTATTAAAGCAAAATCAGAAGGTATCTCAGAATATTGAAGGAAGAAAAAATTATTTTTAAAATATTGTTTGGCCAAGAGTAACGCAAATTTCAGTCCAGAAACCTATCTGTAAACAAAATGTTAATATGTTGTTGCAAAACTTAAGAGATGAAGTATTATAATTAGTTAGAGATATTTGATAGGTACATTTTGTTAATATGGTCAACTATAAGAAACTGTTATAGAAACAACCGAAAGTTTGCATACGTTTTACTTGTCTATATGGCAAAGCGCCGCCTCAGTGGCACAGGCGGTACAGAGCAATGCTCCCGTGCCTTGGGGTCAGTGATCGAATCCCAACAAGCACAAGGACATGAATGTTCAATCAGTATTGCCTTTCTTCCGATCACGTCTGAGTGGTTCGGAATGCAGTTAAAACCGTAGGTTCTCCATCGATCCATAGGAGCACTTCATGCTCGGTCAGATAAGCCTGTAATGTATATTAAAGGTCGGTCAGCCCCGCAGTGGACCAGTCGGTAGAAGCTCGGTTCCCGCAGAACACCGAAGGTGAAGCAACATAGACTTCGGTCAGTGTTTGGGAGGGTGACAAACTCTCACGGCTGGTTTCTGTGGGCCGTGTACGCTGAAGGGAGCTGGTTCACATTAAATAGTTCGTGGCTCCAATGTCCTCCAAGTGAAACAATACCTCTGGGGATGCCATTCCCAGCTGACGGTCTCTCATCTGGGAACTGGTTCAAAATTAAGAGACCACAAAATTTGAGGTCAAGTCAGTCTTCAGCCCTCGTGGTTCCATGCTCTAAAATGAAGCTGAATTTCACCTTAGGCCAGTGGATTATTGATCCTCTGGCCCTGGTAGTAGGGTTTCCTATGCCAGGGAACAACAACATAACAAAAAAGGTCGGTCATCTGGGTGAAATACTATATAAGGGAGACGAAGGGATTATCTGGCAAAGGTAAAAATGTTTACTTGTGAATTCAAAGTTAGCGAAATTCTGTGAAACTGTCAGCTTGCATTGTAAAAGCTGACAGCTTCACAGAAGCAGTGCCCTCAAAGATGTTTAGAAAGGAAGATTTGTCAGGGAAAGTAAGTTGGAGTTCAGTTTATTTTTAAGTTTATTTGGTACAAGTTTGGTTTCAGTTTGTTTGCTTGAGCAAAATTTTTGAAATCAATGGCAGCAAACTTGTGTGAAAATGTTTGCTACATTGAGTTAGAGTTTAGTTTTAAAGTTGCTTGATACATATATTTTTACGTTTGTTTACTTGAGAAAAAAAAATCAAATCAATGGTCGCAAAATTGTCTGAAGCTGTCTGCAACAAGGAGTTGAATGAGTTTCAAGTTGATTTTATGTGTTAAATTTTAGGTTTGTTTATTTTCAATTTTTTTTTCTTAAATCAATGGTAACAAAATTGTAGGAACGTGTCTGAAACAGTAAGTTTAGTTTCAAGTTTGTTGGGTGTGTGAATTTTTTCTTTTATGTAAAATGTTATTTTTATGCACCAACATTTAATGCAAAATCTACGGCCTTTCTACTAACGTTAAAAATGCAAGATTATACTAGTTACAAGCACAAATAAAATGGGCCCTACTTACACAATTTATGAAATATATTTTACGAATTATGTAGTTAGTAAATTTATATGCTTGTTCTATAAATAAGTAAGTGACATTGGCGAAATTTTTGTTAGGTGCGTCTTGTCTAAAATTTGGTGATAACTTACTCTATGAGATCTAGTCTCATAGACACCTATTTTCATTTCAAGCGCCCCAATATTTTTCTTTCGTTGTCGTGGAGCCTTTGTAGTTCACAATAGACACCTAGGGTCCATATGGTCCACTTTGGGAACTACTGGTATAATTTTTCGAGAAATGTCATTGCTTTTGAGATCCATTGTCACATTTAAACAATCCAAAATATTACTATAACTTATTAATAAATCGCAGAATAAAATACTAATCTACTTTTAAAAGACGAAATAAATTCATGAATTCTCGAGAGAATAAAAAAATTAATTTTTTGCACGAATAGTGTTTAATTATTTAAATAGCAAGATCTAGACTTAACGTCTAGAATTATACGAGCCTACTTTCCCGTATGCACCAAATTAAAATTTATGATCTAGCTATCTCTTTCTCTCTCTTTCTCATTTAGCTTTAGTACTTAATTGCTTCAAATATACCTTTTTCAACGGATAATACTTATTCATTCACTCACTCATTCACTCTTTCATTTATTCAGTCCTTCATTTTAGTCATTCAAATTTTACTCATTCATGTATTTATTCTCTCATTTATTTATTTTTTTATTCATTCACACATTTATATATTTTATCATTTATTCATTCATTCATTCTTTCACTCTTTCATTTATTCATTCATTAATTATTTCACTTATTCATTAATTCATTTATTCATTGAGAAATATACTTAAAATCCCGATCAAAAAATTTCGTAGGGAAATAGTCTCGTTCAGTTCTTGTTGGACTTCCTATCTGCACATGCTCTACATCGTAATATCTTTCCGATAAAGTTTGTTGCAAGCAAATCCGTCAGTTAGATCAAGATTTATACGGGATTGAAATTTCCACGTAGGGGCTAATGTTAATTTGTTTTAAACTGTTCAAATAAACAAAAATTGTTCAAATCAATATTTCACGCCGAGAGCTTCTTCTAATAATCTTGTTCATAGGAACTTGGATCTTGCGCCCAGAGTTTATAAAATTTGCCTATAGGCGCTAAAGTTAAGATTTTTTAAACTGTTCGAAATTGAACAAAAACGGACAATTCGTTCAAAAGTTAATAGGGGGGACCGACTGACCGACTGACTGACCAACTGAGCGACAGATCGACAGACACACATTTTCCCCATCTCAAAACCCTACTTTCAAATTTTTTTATTTTTCAATTTTTATTTAATTAACTTGCCTTATTTTTGACTTTTCTTCATTTTTAAAGATATTTTTACGATATATTAAGCCTGCTTTCATGCTTTATTTATTTTTTTCTTAACTTCTACGGGAAAGTAGGCTAAAAACGAAACTTATACAGCCTTTTCTAATAAAATTGCTGGTAGTCGGTCTATATAAATGACTGAAATTTAGGGGAAATGAAACTTGACCTTTGAAAAAGCGTGCCACGATGTCCTGAAAAAGAAAGTTCTTTATGGGAGAAAAACAGATTCCTCCGAAATAATAGAAAATACTGACAAGTGTTGAAAAATTGTCAGTAATATATTTTTAAGAAGAAGTACACTTTCCAACGCTTTTTTTATTGAAAAGATTTCACACGGATTATTTATTTGGGAGCTAAATCCCAGCTACTTCTTTTTAAACCTAAAAAGGAATATAACTAGTTAGAAATAACATACGATACCAAAAATTTAAAGATTTTCGTACGGTATTGCTCAATTTACAGGGTTATTTCAGTTGAGCTCTTTTCGAATTCACTTAGAGATTAAATATTTCAGTCGAGAATAGTTAATATATATATGTATACTATATATAAAGTAAAAACTATCCAGCGAAAGATTTTTCAATCACTTTTTTTTCATATAAACCCTAAACATATTCTTATTGCTTATCCGTTTCTAATGTAAGATTAAAACCTAAATCGAGAACTAGTAGCATATTTTCAATTTGAAAAAATATTACTTCCTTTGGAAAATATTGCTTTGCTTACTTATTTTTAGAAAGTAATTACGTTTTAAAAATGAAGAGCAACAAAAGGGATCGTATTTCATTTCATTAATGAACCATGAAGCCAAAAAGATTTTGTAGTTCAAAAGAGAGGGGAAGAAACTTAGAAATATCATCAAATAGTCAAATTTTTAGTTCTAAATATTTTTAATGAAGTAACATGGCGTTTATAATTCAAACACTTAACTACATCTCTAAAACCAATTGGAAACGAATTGTGATCACTTGCGTGGATAATGTTTGTTATTTATTCGATAATTACCAAAAATGAAAGAAATTGAAAACGAAGTTAAAAAAAAAAGTGTCTCGAGGCTAAAAAGCGCATTTATCCATTTAGTCCGAATGATGTCATTTGGCATTATCATACATACATTTCCACCCCCAGCTTCTAAAGCTACTCCTGGTACCAAATGGACATCATTAAATTTAACAGAATCATGCTATTCATTACTTTTTTGTTCGGTTATTAAAATTGAATCTGATATCAAGTGAACATTATTAAACTGAATATAATTTTAGAAAAGCTTGGTTCTCAAAGAGTTAAATACCATCTTCAGCATAGAAAACATTTATCAGAATGCTACCAAATTGATTGTAATCGAAAATAGTGTGACACTCTTATGGGAAAACACATTAAAAAAGCCCCTTGAATTTGTTTTGGATAGACTAAATGTTACGCAATGAAGGATGGTGGTCAATAAACTAATATTCTAATCTTACGTTATGTAACCATGACAAAGGAAGGTAATTTATTATTTCTATCCGAAAAACTAACTGGAATCGCCGCATTTGTCGAAGGAATTGCAGTTTGAATAATCTCAGAGATGAACAAGTGTTCTGCTGATTCTAAATTTTAAAAAAAATTTAAGAATTCTTACTCGGAAAAGCATTTTTTATACATGTATACACATTAAGACAAATGAAGTTGCATACACATTTATCCAAATTTTCTTATTGGCTAAAAGGGGAAATAAATCAAATAAATAACTTCCAAATTGAAATTCATAACGTATTTTGGTTTTATGAGCTTTCTATTATTTGAAGGCTCTGTGAAAAAGATTTAAACTTTTTTTTCCCTCTCAAGAGTTGAAATTTTGCCTATTTTATAAAACAAAATTTTAATCACAAATATAATAATATTTTTTTTAAATGTAAATAACTTTAGAAAATGTAAAGTTACGGAATTTTCGTTATCAGTTATAGGAAGTTTAAAAGTATAGCAACAAGTTATGGTGGCGTCGTGGTAAAGAGCGGAACTCGTACGCCCCAGGTCAGAGGATCGAGCCTGGAAGTGTCGGTGGATTTTCAAGATGCAGATCTGCGCCCATGTCGTATGATTATGCTGCATGTAAAAGATCCCTTAAGACATAAGGCTTTGAATACTCACTGCTAAATTAAATTCCTAGTTCTATTTCGTAAGAACAGATTCTGGGTGCTCGCTCTTTCAGAAGAGAAGAAAGGGTTGAGAAACTGGACGTCAAAATTATCATTCGGTAATGGTACCACACTCATTGTGGTGCCACTGAAAGAGATGGTACCAATCTCTCGGGAACGCACTAGGTCTGGGATTGGCAGAAGCCAACAGCCACCCATTAGAAATTAAAAAAAAAAGTTTGGCCTTTTATCTAATGCATTTTCTGTAAAATCAGCACATTCTTTAGGGATCCTTCATAAATGATGTCACGCTACGAGGGGGGAGGGGGGTTCGTGAAACTGACAGCTTGTGACAAGAGGAGGGGAGGAGGTAACAAGAAGTGTGACATCATGCTTATAGAAAATAGCGTGGCATGTGAAAAATGCAAGGGGTATATTGAAGTGTGACATTTTGTGACAAAGGGTGGAGGGGGGTCAAATATATAGGAAAAAAGCGTAATATTTATGAACGTCCCTTACCCTGAAAGGGCAGGAAATTGTAAGTTACGAACAAAATGTTTTTTTTTTTTTTTTCGAAAACTGAAGGTAAACTAATTTACGTTACGAAATGCAAAAGGGTTAACGAGGTTTAGGTGATTCGAAAAGAATGAATGAGGTACTTTTTCCCCTGCTGCATGATTGCTCCCAACCACTCCCTTAAAGAAATGCTATAGTACCGAAATCAATTGGTAAAAATTCATGTCGGGTAGGTCAAAACCATATAAAATTAGTCCCTAATCAGTGGTAGATCAGTCTTGCTGTATCAATAATCATTTTACCAAACGTTTTGTACTCAGACTCACATAAAATAGATATTTATTAAATTAAATAGTATTTTTGCACTAAGTGCTATGCGTTGGTTTTTGAACTATACATATTTAAATCACATCAATTACTCAAGCAAATATTACTCAAGCAAATAATTGGCGAAATGAAATCTGGCATTTAGCAGGTCACTATCTGGCTCTATGCATTTGAACACAGTACAAGTGGCTATTCACGCGGTATACGACCTATCTCAAGCAATCATTTATTAACCACAAAATGAGAAAATGTTGTAATAAAAATAACAATCGTTCACAGTGGTTTGTAATACTAAGTTAAATGCATAAAATAATTTAAAAACAAATTTCGAATATTTCCAAAGAACAGTAATTATATGTCAATGATGTTTTAATTAATAAGTTTCTATCATTTTTTTCTTTTCATTTCAATTTAATCATGAAATAACCAGTTGTCCGTAAACTCTATAGCAGAAATTCTTGAATACATGGGTTGGTATTCGATTAACTAAAGCTTTACCAGCTATCACTTTGAAAATGAATAGAAAAGACAAATTCCTAAAAATAGTAATGGTTCTAAAAAGCAAAGAAACATTCAATGGTGCCCGCACAACCTAAAAATATTTCTAAGAACGTTTTTAACTTAAGTTTTTCAAAAATAGTAATAAAAAGAAGAAGAAGAAAAAAAAAGAAAAAAAGCGGGGAAAAAGTAATTAAATACAGTAACCGACATCAAAGCTCAGCTTTGGACCGTGAGTTGGGAACTGTAAAGTTACCTCTCCCAATTCGCAATTTGAATGTTATTTAATACCAAATGTTGGTTGGAGCCAAATTTCATCATTTTTTCCATTTGTTTGGTGAAAGGCTGAACTACGAGGGTAAGTCAAAAATTATCTACACTTTTCGTTCTACACTTGGTTGCATGGGCATGCGTGGAATTGGTGCCCCTGGGGTCACGCATGCGCAGTGTAATCAAGATCGCATCATTTGTCGTTGGGTTAGAAGCAGCATAAGCATGTCATCTCCGCTATCAGATTGCACCAAAGAGGAGCCAGGAGAATTAATAATATTTTTGCGGTCAGATAGTGCGAAAGGTAGTGAAATTTACCGGAGACATTTTTTACAGCACGGGGAAAGTGCTTGAGCACGAAAAACTGTTTTTCTGTGGATCGAAATGTTTAAAAGTGGCCATACGAGCGTAGCAGAACAGAGGGAGATGGGCAAACCTTGACCAATGAAAACAACATTCAGCAAGCTTGAGAGATGGTTACAGCTCCTCGATGGTTACAGCAGATAGTCGAGTTACCGAAGATGAGATATTCTTAATCTTGATTGATTCTTATAACATCAGTCACGGTTTTGCCTCTCAAATTATGAGCGACAAACTTAAATTCAGGAAGAGTGTGCTCGATGGGTTTCATGAATGCTTATCACAGAAAACACAGCCCGAATAATACCATAGAGAAATCAAAAGGTTAGGCTTTGAGACACTGGAACCCCTCCCTACATGCCATATCTTGCTCCCTCAGACTTTATTCTCTTTGGACCATTCGAGGAAGCTTTGAGAGGTCGTTGATTTGCTCAATCAGATATAGACGCTCGGGATGCGGTGTAAAAGTGATTTCCCGACCAACTGAAAACCTTCTACCAGGAAGGCAAACGGAAGCCCGTGGCTCACTATGCACAAATGCATTGCTCAAAGGGGAGACTATATCGAAAAATAATGTATCTGCTGTACACCCATCTTTGTTTAATAAAATTGCAGAACGAAAAGTGTAAGTAATTTTTGACTTACCTAAGTAGAATTTTTTACAGTGTATATATCATCTCTAAAGAACAATGCGCTTTTACTGGTGAATGTATTTTTGTATGAAATGTAAAATATATTAAAATGGCGTACTATCGTTTCGAAAGCTGAAGCGCAGAAAGAAATATTGATTTTGATAGAATAGTGTTAAGAATGATGAACAGCAATGAGCAACTCCATAAAATATATTTTCCTACAGGAAACTAAATCACAAAATATAGACAACGTTATTTTTATTTAAAGCTTTTCTCAAACAAACGTTAGGATATTGTAGTTTAAGGGAAAAAATAACTTTCGAAAACTTCTTTGAAGGAAAGATTAATCGACCTAGCTTATTGTTACTTTAAATCTTTGAAAGAGAAAACCTGAGACTCAAAACTAAATAAAGATAAATGATAGTAATAATTTATGAAATAGTTCTTAAGGGTTTATTGGTATTTTTAGGCCTCCCCCAAAGATTTAATAAAGTACTAAAATAATTTCCCAAAACTGTAGATTTTAAATACACTGACCTGAGTTATGACCTTATTTATTGTTTTAAAGGATCACATTTCGTCGATTCATTAAATAGTTTCAAAAATAAGTTTTTTTATTTTAATTTTTATGATTATTTACTTTTTTAAAGGTATTTAGGTCTGTGCACGCTTAAATACTGTTAGATGCGACGATGGCGAAGCATTAAATGATACATTTGTTAAGAAAGGGATGAGGGAATCAAGTTTACCTCTCCATTATTTTTAAGTTTTTAAAAATAAAAAAGAGGGATGAAACCAATACGATAGATACGATTGTTATAAAAGAGAAGCGTTTGCTAATCGCTTTTCAAAAATATTTTTCTCATGTGTGACACTACCTATCATGAGCATCATGATCTAACCTTTAACTTTTTAAAATCTCAAATCATCTTTCTTTGAAATTTAACAAAGAAAAGCGCAGATAGATAATAGTTAAGACTCACTCATTAAATTGAAATGAGTTTACTCCTCGTAAACTCATTGCATTTAAAATGAAATTTGAAATGAGTTTACTCTTAGTAAACTCATTTCATTTTAACACAACGCATTCGCACATTTTTCGTACAACACCCACAGATAATCCAATATTTAATTTGATGATCGATTCCCGTTATGTTCTTTTCGGCTGATTGGGTAGGAGCAACAGTGTGTCACACCCAAAGGTTGAGGTTAAATAGCTTCTCCTCTGTTTCAGACAATCGTCAGAAAAATGATTTTCTCGATTTTAAAACAGCAAATCGAATACCAGCGGAGCATCAGAACATCAGCCTAAATATAAATTGAAATCAATAACCAATGCTTGTTTTCCTAATAAAATAAAAACATTTCGGGATTTTTGCTATCATTAGCAGCACTAATTTCTCATTTAAAATAGCAGTTTAATTACTCGTAGTATGGTAAATTTAATTTAATTAAAAGAATAGATAAAAATAGCCATCACTTCCACGACTCTCTGTAAATGAGTTTTTGCCTTACATACTATTTTACGGCAGCGAAGTAAAACCAGTATTATCTCTAGTTCAGTTACGAACAATTTAAAAATACTGAATTTCAGATAAAAAAACAGTTGCAGTCGTTGAAAATCTAATTAATTAGTGGCTTTTTATATGATCTGAATATTGTAAAATAATCATTTAGCTGACCATAATTAACAACTATACTGAGTTTAAGATAAGATCAGCTACAATCCTCGAAAATCTAATTAATTAGTGACTCTTTATATGATCTAAATATTTAAAAATAATTATTTAGCTTATTACAATTAACAGCTATGTGCAATTGAAGCTTACACACAATGTGAAACAAAGGACAAATAAAGAAGATATCCATTTAAATAAACTCCCCGTGGAATGAATTGCCACTTCAACCAGTTTTATTTAAATTGTGTTTTACTTAAGAGCAATTGTGATTTATCTCAAGTGTAACTTCACTGAAACGCTCTTCGTGAATAGGCACTTGCTTATAGAACGAAACAATTCACTAAAAACTCCATGAGGAAACAAAAGTGAAATCAGGTAAAATGTTGAAATCTCGTTTGTCTTTCAAGGCAAACTTGAAACATTTACACTTGTACGCTCTTTTAAGAATAAATTAACATTTTATTTGAAAGACAAAACAACCAAATGAACAGTATTTGTCATGCTCATTCCGAAAATTTTTCAAAAGTATTATTTATTATAAACAATGAAGACGGTTTAACACTTTTTCTCATCTGTTGAAATAGGAGGTATAATCAAATTGTTATTGTTTATGTATTTAGTAGTCAACAAAATGTGCTTGAACAATAACCAATAGGCATTTATTTCTCCGTACATCTGCAATCAGTACTAAAAATATAATGAAAATCATAAAGCTAAAGTATTATCAACTAATGTCGACTAATTCTTAATATTTCGTAATCACCATCAAAATTATTAAAAAACACAATTTTCAAATATGTATCATTTAATATAGGCATATAATTCCTGGCTACTTTTGCTATGGCTAATCATAATATTATAAAAAATAATAAATTCTGAAATCAAAACTACCATGAATATAAGAAATCTAGATTTCAAATATGTATCAGCAAATAATGGTTTTTTAACTAATACAAGTATTTTTATTTTAAACTTTTGTAAAGGCTATTAAAACCACTGTCAGAATAACACATCCAGCTTTTAACATTATATCAATCAATATAGACTTCTGGTTCTGACTACCTCTGCACTGGTTATTACATTATTATGAAAATAACGTAGTAAGTACAAGTATTACGTATATCTCAACCCTTTTAGGCATATGTTTCTTACTACTTATGCAATGCATATCAAACTTATAGTGAAAATAATAATAAAAAGTCCAGATTTCAAACATTTACATATCAACTAATCTTTATTTTCCGAATAATAAAAAAAGAAATAAAATTAATGAAATGAGAGAAGGGCTGAGGAAATAATAAAAATTATTGGTTTGGTGACTTTTGTAGACCATCCTGCTCAAGTCAAAAATTCTGGTGATTGCCTAATTAAGCAAACGAAAAGGGTTGGAGATTTAGTTTAAGAATACAGAAAGAGTAAAGAAGGAGAAAAAAGATTAAAACACACAATAAAAAATTGAGTGCTATTTTATTTAGCTTTTCCAATGTTGTTACTTTTACTGTGATAATAAAGTTCTTCAGAAACATCATTCGATCTCTAGAAATACCAAAAACTGTTCTAAAAATTAAATCAAAATTATCTTTACATAAAAATATTATTGTAGAAATTATCTCAGATCTAGAACAATTATTCGAAAGGTGATTTTGACTTTTTAAGGAATTATCTAACATTAATTAAACAAAAAACGAAATATATGTTGCTCATATAAACCTATAAGAAAGACATTCTGTCACCATATATTAAAACCCCAGGTCTTATACTTGGCTCAGGCCGAGTATAACCCAACAAGACTTCCTTCGTCACATATTAAAGGGTTCTTTGAAATACAGCACTTGATATACAGGGTGACTCAAGAAGAAGTATACAACTTCAATGCACTATAAATCAAGAAAAATGTAAGATATTACATGTTACATGCGACAAAATTGCATGGGATTGCTTTTAGTTTTATCTGTTTAGTTTTGTACTGTTTAGTTTAGTTAGTTTGTTTAATTTAGAGACAGTCACAGATGTTCTATGTGTGACCCCTTAGTCACACGACGTATATCAAGACTAATCCATTTCCTCACAAACGCTCGTCAAGGTTTCTGAATGGAGTTCATCATAGTAGCTGTGACATGCTCAGATGCTTTAACACGCGTTTGGGGGGGATGTATTATCGACTTGATGTGCTATGTGTGACTAAGAAGTAACACATAGGAGATCTGTGACTGTCTCTAACAAAACTTAAAGTAAACCCATACGATTCTGTCGCAGTTAACATGTAATATCTTACATTGTTCTTGATTTATAGTGCATGGAAGTTGTATACTTCTTTTTGAATCACCCTGCATATTTCTGAAATATTGCAATTAAAAGAATTTTATTTGATTGATACAAAAAGTAGAGTAGAAAATGTTTCACATAAAACAATTTTTAAAAAATTCTCAAATAATAAACTAAGCATTTACGGGAAAGTATAAGTAAAGTAGAACTCAGTTGAAAGGAAAAAAAATGAAAAGGCATAGTTACTGATTTCTGAAGTAATTAATACATACACTGTTAAAAATGTCGTCATAAAATTACGGTTAAATAGCCGGCAGCAGTCTGTCCATCTAATTGACCGTTAAATTTACGGTTTGGAACATTTTTGTTTCTTACGGGTCCTAAACCATTTCCAATCAGCTTGGTTAAAAAGCCGTAAATACAAAAGTTTATGTTTTCAAAACTGAAAAAAGTTTTTACGGTTTTTGAACCATTTCGCGGCGTAGAATCTTTGAGGCGCAGAAACCGTAAACGAAGCGCGCGGAAATCAAACCCCGGGTGTATAGTGTACCAAACTTGCGCTCTAACCATTCGGCCATCTTCACCACACAAAGCGGCCGATTTATTTATCAATAAATCTTATTTTACAACAGGCAAACTGCATTGAAATTGAGATTTCAGTTTTTGATTGGTTTCAAAGTCATTTTTGGTCTAAATGTACTGTATATTGACGAAAATCATTTTATTTGCTGCAAAAATTAAAACACAAATAATCTTCAGAAGCTAAGAAGAATTATGGGTTCGCTCATTCTCAAACAGTTCGGAAATCCGATGTCTCCAATTTTTGATTTACAAGTGTATGTGTTTCTATTTTTCGTTCCACAACCAAGATGGACGCCCGATTCTTGGCGCTTGTAAATTACGGTTAGTTAAACGTTCTTTAGGAGAAACAGAGAATAAACGATTTTTTTTCACAATCAGTGGTTTGAGTACCATCTTTTTAATGGTTATTCGACTGTTGTGATTAAATAAGGTAAAATAACAATCAAACAAATGGTTATATTACTATTTTCTTCTTGCGGAAATTTTTTACAGTGTAGAGTAAAACAAATTCTTATCTTATATCATCATTTCAGTTTTGAAATAAACTTCGTAACAATTACATCGCCATAGTCAAGGTTCTTAATAGTTTTTCTCATTTAAGAATTCCATTAGTTGGAATTTTTAAATGAATACATAATTTAAAATAAAACTCTGCTAATAATATCTCCAATTAATTACGTAAATGAAAGTTGTTCATTTAACGTTTTAAACGAGTGTAATTTAACTTTTGCACAATGTATTTTCTGTTGTAAAGAAAACCTAATGAGACTTTCATTACATATTTTAAGTGATATTTTTTAAGGAAGTTTAACGAGCAATTGTTATTATTACATGTTATTTTTTTTTTCATAGATTTTTTTTTCTTTTCATTGTTCCGAAATTAATAAATCCTGGTTTAAAACAAAAGTTTACTTTTATACATATTGAAATCTTCAAATTCTTTATATTTAAAATTTTAAAGATCTCTTTAAAGATCTACTCTCAATTTCGTAAGGATTCAAAAATTCCATTTGCAAAGATTTCGTAATTTCGTATTTTTTTAATAAACACGCAGTAAAATTTTCATTATTTTTTTCATCAGGAGGGTTTTTTTGAATAAGTTTCTAAAAAGTTTTGATTACTAAGTAAAAAAACAAGCATACATTTTTAAAAGAATTCCTACAATTTTTGTAAAAGGATACTTAAAAAACAAGTTTGCTAAAACCATGCAAGTACACATTAGCTTGCAAGTACACAATAAGCAAATTGGCCGAATAAAGATTAATCGGCACAAGATCATCGGCGTAGATTAATTATAACAATACTTATTTTTAATACTACCATTTCTCCATCACTATTCTTTTTGTTTACAATTTTCAACTTTGCCGAATTAGCTAACAGTTAATTTATGTGAGTAATGGTTGAATTACCTAAATTTTCATATTTGAAAAAGTAATATTTTCAGATTTTATTCTAAGTATGTGAACCAATTTTCTTATTGATTGTAAATGAAAATGCATTCTGTTAATAGAACCCAAAGGTTCGAACATTTAGATAGTAGCCAGTGGCAAGTAGACACTTTTAATTTAGTTACACTATTTTTATTATTAGAAGCCACTTTATTCAGGATTTTTTCGAGTAGCTACCTGCTTTTGGTTTTTCCCAACAGAATTATAATTTCAATTTCAGTTCTTGTAATTGCTTGCCATACTACCTGAAGGCACTAAACAACCGATGCGATCTTCGTAGCTCCTTCTGCTCAAATATGTTTTTTTCTTTCTACAATTATGTTCGCCAATTTATTTCTAACTGTAGTTGTGTAATATGCCTCAGTAACATTTTAATCAGTCGATTTGATTTTACCTAATGCTAAAAAATTGATAGCTGTGACACGGTTATCTAGGCGAAAGTATTTGTTGAGGACATCAGTAAAAATAATAATAAAGAAAAGTCAAAAAAAACCAAAACTTTTTTTAAGCATTGAAAAAGGAGTTTGTTGTAACCCCGAAATATGTTTAAGTAATTATTTCTTCAAATTTTGTGCTTTAATAACGTTGACTTTACCATTTCTTTGTTGAACTAAATTTTATTGTAATCTATTAATTAATTTACAGCTTTTTTTTTCTTTTAAGTACCAGAGGCTGAAAAAACTTATTATTAACTCAAGTTTTCTGATTAATGTATTTAACCGTTTAAAAAGCAATACAATACAGCTAGTTTTGAACGTTATTTCAATTTTCTATACAATATATTTATCTTTCCCGTTATTAAATTATTTATAAAACAGAAATGTTATCTTTGTTTATTATTTTTAAGTATTTGTTAAAAAAAGTGCCCAGAAAACGTTGATGTTTATTTTTCTGCTATTGTCATTCAAAATGTTTCGCCTGCTACATTATTGGGTTTAATCTTAAAAGATAATTATTACAGATGTCATTATTGGAAATGAAACTTTAAAGTTTCGTTATATCCGAGTATAAAATTATGTATTGTAATTCGACTTTACATACACTTTAAAACAACTTTTCTTATCTTACTCAGCTTCATTCCACCTTCTAAAACGCTTCGTTGCCAACGACAATAAAAAGTAATTAAAATATGTTTTACTCCAAATGAAATGATATGCAAATTCGAATAAATTCACGCGATCTTTTTTTTCAAGCTTATAATTTTCAATTTTAGCATCAAAAGGAAAAAAAGCTATTCTTTAATTTTAATTTTTAAATGGTTTGGTACAAAACGTTATTTTCTCCCTTTTCTTTTGATTTGCGTTTAATTAGTTTTTATTCCAGACTTGTTCCAAGTATGATTGTTTTTTCAATTGCATAGTTTTATTAATGTTTAAAGTGATCTTCAGATTTTTTTTTTTTTGTTTCCAAAATTCCCTTTTTCTAAACTTGAAGCAAATATTCGTGAATAAAACGATTTACTCTTCCATGAGGTTATAAAGCTTTCCAGACGGTTGAACACTTTCACTGCTAAATAGAATTCTTTAATCTTAATTAATTACCATTAAATTCCTTTAGTTTGTAAGATTTTAATTAAGGTGTAATAGCTTTGCAAATGCTTTTTTAACAGAAAAATTCAAAACTGTTTATTTTTCCCCCCGTGAAATTTTAAACGAATTGTGATGATCTTTTTCAGTACTGAAGAACGACTAATATCGAAACGACTTAAGTAATTTTGTATTTTTAGCTCAGAAAGCCGAGTCTCTTAGAGCTGAGGTAGGTGAAAATCCGTCTTTAATGTAGAGCGAAAATCTTAGTATATGTGTATGTAGTTTTTCATTTCGTACAACACTGAACGTATACAGTATTGCAGTAGAGTTACGCACACACACAACCATATATATATACACACACGGACATTGAAAATAGCGCACCAAGAAGGAATCATCGGATTCAAATGAAATTTATTTCAGTGAATGATAAAGATGAAAGATACACTTGATCAAAAAAACTAAACAATTAGACAATTACAAAGCCGTCCAGCCAGCTATGTTCAATAGCGCGTCGGACCGCCTCGGGCTGCGATACATGCCGCACTACGGTCCGGAATTGAATCGAAAAGACGTCTGATGTTGTCCTAAGGCAGTCGTGCTCACAAATTTTGAACAACTTTGTCCAAATCATGCAAGGAGTGGCACGACGGCAACTGGCGTTTCAGCTGGTCCCGTACATGCTCAATAGGGGAGATGTCCGGAGAGCGAGCAGGTCATGGGAAGGTCCGAACACATCGTAAGAAGTCCCGTCAATCCGAGCCGTGTGCGGACGAGCGTTATCCTGCTGGTAAATTGCACCTGGAATACCGGTAAGTATGGAAGCACATGAGGCCATAGGATTTCATCCACATACCGCAGAGCTGTTAATGTACCACGTACCACCACCAGAGTGGAGCGGCTATCGTAGGCTATGGCCCCTCAGACCATGACACATGCAGTGCGGGAACTGTGTCGCTCAATAGTGAGGGTGGGATTGCATCGTTCCCCAGGGCGTCTCCACACACGTACACGGTGATCATCTGTCCCCAAAACGAAGTAGCATTCATCACTAAACATCACACGTCTCCAATATGTGGCGTTTCACGTCGCTCTCGCTTGGCACCACTGTAGTCGGGGCCGCCGATGTGACGGTGTTAATGGCAGTACACGTAATGGGCGCTGGGATTGCAGATTCGCTTCCCTGAGGCATCTAGAAATTGTTCGGGGACGAACAGGAACCCCTACATCTACTTGTACAGTGGAACAGGTCACTGTGGGATCCGTGAGTGAGTGGCGCACGATCCTTTGATCGTCTTGCGCCGTCGTCGCCCTAGTCGCTCCAGACCCGGTACGCCGTGCGTGGGTGCCTTCACGTGTCCACTGCTCCCAACACCTTCTAATAGCACACTCAGAATGATCAACCTGGCTTCCTGGCGAGAAACACGGCGCGTCGACCACGCATTGGCTTCAGGCCAATGATGAGACCCCTCTCAAACTCACTTAATTGTGAAAAATGTCTTCTTCGATGTCTACCTGGCATTCTATACACTTTGGTACACCTTATAGTGTCGATTCGTGGTCGTCACGTTTATGAATCTTCCACAATACACCGGTTTATATAGGCCGCGTTTCTTATTTGCAACGCCAGTGCAGCGTGCGTGGAGGCGCGCATGCGCACTAAATTTACATCATTTGCATACCGGACGTCACTCTACTAATTTGCATAGTTTCGAGGTTGCAGCTTGCTTCCTTCTTGGTGCGCTATTTTCAATGTCCGTGAGTGTATATAAGAAATACGGGCACAGTGGATCCCCTTCGCACTTTCTATTTCTTCATACAATAAGAGGGAAATGTTGTGCACTTAAAAGAGACATTCTCTAGACTAGGGGCTCTCAACGGGCCTGTACCACCCCCCGCCCCCCTCTGTTGGCGGTGAACATATTTTGGACGGTAAGAGATGATGAGTGTGTTCAGGAATTCAAAATTAATTTTTTTAACTCCCAAATAAATTTATTAAATGGAGTATCCAATTTCCATCATTTGTGCCAATAACAAAGCGATCTTATGCTACAACTGTGGCATCAGTAAGCTAACCCTACATCTCCCAAGCCTTTCTCTGATAATTCTGTCGTCAACACTGATATTTTTTTCCCTTTTACAACATTCACATAATCAAACGGAAGTGAGTTGTTGGGAATTATGCCTTTGGGTACTTGGCAATACAATTGTCTGCCCGCATTAATTTGTTTCCTAAAGAAGAAATATATAGTCATGAAATACTTTTTGAAAGGAGCGTGGTTACATATATTTACGGTGAATCAATTTTTAATACTGTCAGAGATTATTTTAAAGAGAAAAATATTTTTATTGCGAACATTGTCGGTTGTCACAACCAGCTCTAGGTGGGTGGGTCACCGTTGTCGATTCATCACTCATTTAAAGAGAGAAGTCGTACCAAATATTTTGGGCTGTTCATGCGTGCTTTACAGACGGCATTTATTTAGTTAGGGAACCATTTGCATCAGTCATTGCAATAAGCTATCTGTACTGTTCTCAGTATTGCTCTCAAGGGCCGTGGTAGCCTAGTGGTTAGCACGTCGGACTTCCACCTGGAAGGTCGCGCGTTCGATACCCACTGAAGACCACCATGTATACTTGGGGATATGTGCATGTAAAATCCGTAGACCCCACTACCTCTCCCCGTGCGTAAGCAATCCTAAGGCCTCGGCTAACAGGTAGGGGGTCTGGTGGAGAAAAGTATTGCTCTCAAAGATAGATTATTTAAGCAGCTCTGTAAGGACAACGATGAAGAATTAAGCTATTGCATTTACAGACCTACGTTCTCTTGGCTTTCTAAAGGAGGTTTTGGAATCTCGTTGAAGCTCTGCTTGAGTTTCTCGAAAGAAGAGATGTAGCTTTGAAAGACAGATTGTAAAAATTTAAGAGCGATGTTGCTATCGACATGAAATATTCAGATGAATAGATTTGCAAATATCACAACAAAAAAATTTATGCTTCGTGCGTTCATCATTAATGACCCCCTATTAAAAAAACAGCTAGAGCCGCCTCTACCGACGTATTTAGTTTTGCGACGCATCATGCGTAAATGTAAATTGATTTCAAGTTTACTTTTTTCAATAAAATCTTATGTGAACACGTTCTTTATCAGTGTTTTGAAAATCCTCTCCTACATAGTAGTCTATTTCCTTTTCATGTTTTACAAATGTTGTAACTACATAGCAAAAAACTTTAATCCTTGAATGTGCCTATCCTCCCCTATATACAAGACATGCACATCCAAATACACAGTTTATTTATATTTTATTTCATTGCTTTGTCAGAGTTCCTTTTAAAATGCATGGATCATAAATAGAAATGAGTTTTAAAACCGGAAGGAAAAAAAATGTCAAAAGTAAAAAGTACTACACATAAAATCAAAACCCCCTAATTGCGTAGAAATTATAATTAAAAAATATCGTCAACGTTCGTTTTTGAGTTATATGTTGTCCCTTCATTCTCTTTATGCCAATAGAATTTTCTAGATAAATTTTGTACTGATGTGAAACCTAATTCTACAGAGAACGGAACAATATATTCATAATAAATAAATTGTCTTCACTCAACAAAGAACTTAATAATAATAGTAGTAAACGAAAAACATATTTCGTTATTTTTTGCTTTCACCTAGTTGTCAAAAACAGCTTGCTTTGTTTATCTTTTTTAGTCCTTTTTCTCCGTAGAAACACGTTTTGCTATTGACCATGAAAAAATAAAAGTTTTTAAAACTGAAAAAAAAAATGCTTTTAGAAGAGGAAAATAAATTACAGTTCTTTAAGAAAAACTTTTGCTGTTGCCATTATTTTTTTCGACATTTTAGTATTTTCAGATGAGTTTGAGAGTTACATAGATTTAAATAAGCCTTTTTTTCCATTACATACTAAAACTATGTTTTCGTTTTGCGAATTTTTATTGAAAGTCTATCTAAATGTCTTTTTTTAAGCTTGTATTAAATAAATGTTTTTGTAGTTTTAATATCAAAGGCTTCACATTTTTTGCGTAACAGATTTTCCTTTCCCTTGAAAGCATTTTACGAAGTTCCATGTCTGCCATGTATCAAACTTCTTTTTTTCTTTTTCTTCTTTTGTTTTCTTTCTGTAAACTTTTTACGTTTTTATATGGTTTCGACAAATGTGTCAAAAGACATCTCAGCTTTCTTTTGATTCGATTCGATTCATGCTCCAGAGTTAAAGTTTTCATTTCTTTTCAAAATTTTAATAAAAAATGAAATTTATAGGGGGCTGTTTGCAAAGTACAAGACGTAAAATAACTATGAAAGAAGTTTCCTGATTTACTGGCAAGAAAAATCAGACAAGAAAGGTTTCAAAATTTGGTTGTTAACATTTCTCTGTTGATATTGCCTGTTTTGCCTGTAGAGGAAAAGGAGTTAGTATGGACCTGGACATGCTAGAATACTGCACTGTAAAAAATTCTAGTTCAACCTTTCATTTAAAAACTGGTGAAATTTAGCTGCAACTAACATCTTTTATTAAGTTGAACCATTGGTGCAGTTTCACCTGAAAAATTGTAATGATTTAACCTTAGTATCAAATGTTGGTTGCAGCTAATTTCAACTTTTTTTTTTTTTCAATTTTTTTTTTCTTTGGTGAAAGGTTGAACTAGAATTTTTAAGTGTGCTTTCCGCAATGTAATGCATCTCTTAAAAGTGGATGAAACCCATACTGATATAAATTTGAACCTAAACAGCGTGTTCCTTAGTAATTTTAATCTTTATAGAATATATTTTAGTTAATAATGTACCTCAGAAATTTTTCTTATAAAGGATTGTGTTTAAGTATGTTAGGAAACTGTTTCATAGACAAAATCACATTCATTGCAAAATTACAAACAAAGGGGGGGGGGAAGGTAAAAATACAATACACAAATAAAAACATTTGAAATTATTTACTAATTTCATACATTTGTTGTGTAAATTGACAAATAGTCTAATCCCACGAATGAATTTAAAATCTCATGCCTGTTTGTAAGGTTATATTATTAATCAAAACAAACAAACATTGTAAATGTTTTCCAATAGTGTTTTTGCCCCCTCAGAAAACTACAAAATAATAATACTACCTTCTTTAAGTATGTCTTAAATGTGTTACAGCTGGACTTCTTGCACTCATAAAAAAAAATTAATTAAATAACAAATCTCCTGCCTTGAAGTCTATTTTCTTACTCATTTTTAAAATGTGAGAATGTGACAAATATTATAATTACCTTTACCGTTAATTAAATTGCATGAAGAGCTTTTTATTGTTTAGTAATTTACTGTTAAAAGTACTAATTAAGACAGATAGTTTTTATTTTTTATAATAGTTAATACACTAAGTCACACTACTCCATAATTATCTCTGACGATATAGTTAAGGGCTTATTTCGTTGACTTTTATTATCGGATATCGGCCACAAATTTGAGCTGTTATTTTTAACACAGAAAAGCACCTTCAATAACTGCATTTGCAGCTTTATTCAATCTTAATCAACACAACAGCGTGCTATAGAGAAAACACAAATTAAATGTTGACAATCGTTATGCATTTGGCCAAATATCAACTGAAAAAAAAATTTGGTTTGTTAACCTTCAAAATTCCAAATGTTCTTGAAATTCTGTGCCTATTCCTCAAAATTCCTGTGATTATTCCCGAAATTCCTGGGTTTATTTCCATCTTTAAAATCTGTGGATTGTATCATAAGTCGTTTTTCCCACTTATAAGACAATCCACTGGACGTATTTAGTTCATATTGTCTTTTAACACATACATCACACAATCAAACTTAATCGGTTGCAAATGCTAACAGTTAAAAATCGATAGCATAACACATATGTAAAAGCTTCCGTTTTTAGCTAAAAAGCAGGGAAAGCATCTTTCGCTCTTTCCTTTTTGTCAACTGGAATCTTACATTTCAAATATTACTCTCAAGTCGACCTCCGCTCTTACTCTGTGTCAACACTTAAAGTACTGAGAATATTTCTCTGAATACTTCACTATTTCTTCATTTTACAATCTTAGGAACTCTTTTTTTTTAAATCAAGAGTCCTTCCAAATTAAATAAAAAGTTTTAAGATTTGCATTTTTGATTTCTCGGAAAGTTAGTTGAATGTACTTGTAATTTAAATACGCTTTAGCTTAATACTTATTTTGATGAGAGATTTATACTACGGAAATAATTTGTATTTTCTTAGAAACGATGTGTATGTGCTATTGGTTTAGTGGAAATAATTTCCACTATACCATAATAATAATTGGGAGGATTTCAATGTAGAATATAATTTTAGTTACAACTTTTGAAAATTTCGTTAAATGCCTACCTCCAGAGACAGAGCGATGCGCGAGTTTAAATGGGAAATGGCAATCCCAAGAGCTTATAAAATAATAAGGAAAAGGGCTTAAACCAGCCATATGGTAGGTACCCCTTTTTTCTTCTCAAGTGACATACAAATTACAACTTTTTCACGCAGGCAAAAACAACAAAATTAATGATAATTAATATGCGTTGTAAACAAATTGTTCCTTAAAAATGTCACTCACTGTTAGAAATTTCATCATGAAATTACGGCCGGCAGCAGTCTGTCCATCTAATTCACCGTTAAATTTATGATTTGGAACATTTTTCTGTCTTTACGGGACCTAAACCATTTCCAATCAGCTTGGTTAAAAAGCCGTAAATACCAAAGTTTACGGTTTCATAACCATTTATTAGGGCTCGACCGATGGCATTTTTTGGCCGATGGGCCGATGCCGATTGTTGGCCGATTGTTCCGAGATCGGCCGATGGCCGATGGCCGATTATTTTCCCTTTCCATCGGCCGATGGCCGATGCCGATGGCCGATGGTAAAAATTCGCTTTAAACCATTAAAACGTGTAGAATGCTTGTCAAAAATATCATTTAATCATTTATTTATTTTTATGTTGATACAAACATAAATGCATTATTCAAGCACCATAAAAGACTGTTTGGGGGAAGTTTATATAATAATTAAAACTAAAAGAATCACTCGCGATTCTAGTAAAGTAATTAAACTATTTGGCGGTCAAAAAATAGCTATAAGAGAGGATTTTTAATTCTTTTTTCTCATCTTTGCAAAAAAACTCAACACTATTGGATCCGATCGGGTCTCCTTCCCTTTCCTTTAACATTTTCTCTTTTTAACATCTGCAAATGCCAAGTGCAGCTGCCTTTATTTTCTTACTTTTTTCATGGGGAGGACTGCAGATGTTATAATACAGACTAACAAATAATGTAGGTTTGCATCTATAATAAAATAGTCAACCCCCCCCCCCCCCCCACCCCCCGGATTTTTTTCTCCATAACTTTTTCCACGTTTTTAAAAGAAAAGCGGGAGCGATTCTATGTTTACTTTCCATTATAAGAATTATTTTAACTAAAAATAGCTTCTTTTATAAAATAAAAATAAAGTATTAAACCTACACTGTGCAATTTTTCATTTTCTGTAAAATATTTTGTGTGTGTGTGTGTGTTTGTGCTAGTTATAAGTGGAAAAAATACTAAAAAAAAATTCCTATTTAATTCGGAAAAGTAAAATTCGAGAAAATTTGACATGTTGTTTAAAAACAACACTGCGCATTTAGGGGTAACAATAATAATTTTTTATATAATCATTTTAATAAATGAAACAAAATCAATGAGAAATTGGTATGCATTATAATCATAAAATAGCACTAAAAGCATTATAATCATAAAATAGCCCTAAAATAGTAAAATTTATTAAAATAATTTATTTTATTTTTATTTATAAATTTATAACAATTTTCACTTTAATTACCAATAAAGTTTAATAATTTCACTAAAAGATTTTAAACAAGAAACCTAAGATCTGTAGGGGGTCTATGCGATAATGTTCGTTTCTTGTTTGGTTGAGCGTGAATTGGTTTTAAACAAAGTTCTTAAATAATTATTTAAACAACCACTTTACGCTAATTTGTTATATGTTTATAACAATAATCTTCTAAAAGATACTAAATAAAGTGAAATAGAACAACCAGTGACACCTGTTCCGCTTTCTACTGCGAATAATGTTAGGAGCATAAAAATACCCCCGAATGCGCGGTGTTGTTTTAAAACAACAAGTAAAAAAGGCGCCCTAATATATATTTTTCCCACAATTTTTCGGACAACTTATACTATTTATTTTGTTTTAAAACTATGTAAGCAATTGAGGACTATTTTTTAAAATAAACTTATTGGTTTAAAATTTGTAGAAACAAAATTAAGAAGTTAGTTTTTTACAAAATTAACATGTCTTATGATTTTATGAAAAAAGTTGTACCTTGAGCTCAGTTTACAAGATCTAGGGGAAACTATATTAATCAATATGATCTTACGTACAAAATAAAATGAAAAAATTCGCCACATGTTAAAAATTATACAAAACAAGAGCCTAGTGAACGAAAATAGAGGTGTTGTTTAAAAACAACACGGCGGAGTGTAGGGTTAAAAAGTTTCGCTCGCAGAAACGACCCCAACCCCCCTGTTCATGACCAAGAAATACTGAATATTGCTTTAAAAACATAGACGTGAGATTTTTTGTCATTACTAATGAATGATTGGGGGAGGAGTCTTAAGAACCAATCTTATTAGCTTTTTTTCTTGTGAACTGAAAATTACACTGAAATACTTGACAGATTCTTTACATTTTTATGAGCACAATGTTAGGTCACCGAAATAAACCGAAATTTTGTAACGCAAAAAATATTTTGAGCACCAGCTGTTGACAAATAATCTTTTAAAAAACATGTGAGCGATTATAAAAATTAATGTATTTTGAAAAAAAATATATATACGTATATACATTTTCAATTTTTGAAAATAAAGAAATTGTAGCATTTTTATTAAGATATTATTCCACCCTGTAGCGCGAACTCGTTTTTTAAGATTTAATTTTTCGAAAATTGAAAGTCGAACTTTAAGTCGAACAAGTTTACACGGGGAAATTTTAAAATGACTATCGTATTAAAAAATTAAGATGTATTTTGGAAAAAAAAAATGCACTGATCAATCTTTGAAAATAAAATTTTTTTAGCGTTTTTATTAAGATGCTATTAAATCTTGACGCGTGAACTCGCATTTTGAGAATTCTTGAAAATTGCAAGTTGAACTTGGACACATAAAATTTCGATCAATTAACATTTATACTGGAAAACTGTTTCTTATTTTTGATCAATCTGTTCTATGTTGTAAACTAAAAATAAAATACGAGAATAACCGCACACTAAAAGCAGATGCAACGAGATTGCTGCACAATTGCAGAAAAACTGACATGTGGTATCGAAGCAAGAAAAAAACCTCTAAGAGAAAAAAGTTTACGCAGGTAAAAAGTAAAATTATTATGGTATCTTGATTCAGTTGACTTTGCATTGTTTACAATTTCGGAATAATAAGAAACATGACAAACTAAAAGCAGATGGTATAAGATTATTGCACCAGGACATCTAATCTAATACACTAAGTCATTATTAAACGAAAAACGGACAAAAATGAGTCAACTAACCTAAGTGCGAAAAACAAATAGCACTCATAAGTCATAATTGCCTCTATTACTTTTACTTTTACTTGTTCTATTTCACGAGCATTCTGTTCAAAGAGAAATAATTTTAATAATGAAGCTTTTCGGGCAGCGATCGCTTAAGCTATTTTTCCGAATTTTTTATCAAATATTTTGTAGAATGACATTATTTTTGTGCTTTTTTTAAACTGATGTGCTGCCTGTTACTGCATGGAAATCGAAATCTAGCTATGGAGGAGAAAGAAAGTTAAACACAGAATGTTTTCTGAAAAGTTGTCCCTGCGAAAAACCATCGGCCTTGCATCGGCTTTTAGATGTTTTTCACGGCCGATGGGCCGATGTTTTTGTGAAGTTAACATCGGCTGCCGATGCCGATGGCCGATGGCAACTTTGTTGAACAATCGGCGCCGATGCATCGGCTAGGCCGATGCATCGGTCGAGCCTTACCATTTATATATGGTTTCAAAACTGTAAATTTTTATGTTTTTTGAAACATTTCGAGGCGTAGAAACCGTAAACGAAGCGTGCGGGAATCGAATCCCGGGTGTATGGTGTACCAACCTTGCGCTCTAACCATTCGGCCATCTACACCACTCAAAGCAGCCGTTTATTTATCAATAAATCTTCTTTTCCAACAGGCAAACTACATTAAAATCAAGATTTCAGTTTTTGATTGGATCCAAATTCAATTTTGGCCTAAATTTACTGTATATTGACGAAAATCATTTTATTTGCTCCAAAAATTAAAATACAAACAAGCTTCAGCAGCTCAAATTATAGGTTCGCTCATTCGCAAACCGTTCGGGAATCCGATATCTCCATTTTTTGATTTACGTGTGTATGTGTTTCTATTTTTCGTTCCACAACCAAGATGGACGCCCGATTCTTGGCGCTTGTAAATTACGGTTAGTTAAACGTTCTTTAGGAGAAACAGAGAATAAACCATTTTTTTCACAATCAGCGGTTTGAGTACCATCTTTTTAATGGTTATTCAACTGTTGCAATTAAATATGATAAAATAACAATCAAATAGATGGTTATATTACTATTTTCTCACGGAAATTTTTAACAGTGCTGAGTTCATCCAAGATGCAATCATTTTCACGGAGTTACTAAATAGATGCTTTAGAAAAAGACACACATTAATCTCATAATTTTGTCGTAACACACTGATTTCAGTGCTAATCATTCGACCCTAGTTTATCGCTGTTAATTAGTTCCAGACTGCGATAAGTGAATTTAAGCGAAGTAGGATTCTTCATTCATAACTTGAATATTTTCGTAGTTGGAGCACACTCTCAGAAACGCATGCTCAAATCTTACGAAACTTTCGTCGTATTTGACGAAATGGCTTCGTGAAAAATGCTCCGAGTAAACCTTTCGTCAAATTGCCGAAGTTTGTGTAGTAACTTTTTTAAGTCACGAGGAAAGAATCGTTGTAAATGACGAAATTTTCTTGACGATTAAAGAATCGTGGAAAATGAGGATTCTATTTTTGAGAGTGCATAGAAAACTCGTTAACGATATTTTAAATGCATTGTTTAACATTGTTAGATCCCTCTAGACATGAAATAACTCTTTAGACAACATTATCCTTGTATTATCAGAAATATTTAGGCAAAATAAGAACGAGTAAGACACATGGGACGTTACACATACCATATTATTATTATTGTACATTTAATTGCATACACGCACAGTTCTCCCACATAACCACAAACCTGTGAAAACAGAGCAACTTGTTCGATGATGAAGCGATGTAGAAGAGATGTATTTGGAATATTCGCCATAGAGTGAAGCCGCGAAAGTCGAAGAGCGAAGTGGTGAGAAACGGTTTATGCCCGTATTAAATGCACTTTTGCAGACATGTAGAAAAAATGCCATATTCTATGTTATAGTGATTGCAGATATTTTTTATAGGTGACACTGCTTATTTTTCTTTTATATAAATGTATGTTCTTGTGATTTGTAGCAAATTATGTATCGTATCGCTATCTCGCTAAAATTTGTGAACACGAATGTAATCCCTGCAATTTTAATCTGTAGACCACCAACAGACACCCGAACATTGCATACTTTATTATTAGTATAGATTTTTGGAACTTGGGTTTCTCTCTCCCTCTCTCTCTCTCTCACTTCAAATTCTGAAATGAATCAATCGGTGACTTGCGTGTCATAGGTTGCAAAGTCTGTTCTAGATCAATCGTTACATACAATAACTCCCTGTCTTTCGTTGAGGAATGCAAAATTAAAGTATTAAAAGAATGCATGATTCAACTGTAGTTAAGAATGTATAAGGAACCAATGTACTCTTTAAAGAGTGGCTACTAGACATGTCTTCTAAAAAGAAAACATTTGAGTAAACAAACTGCAAGGGATTATTCTTGTAAGCGAAAAATTTTTGGAAAGGATTCGTCCTGTGCGTGTACTATATTCTCTCTCCTTACAGTAGAAAGCGAGAATCTTAAATTATTCGGTCGTACTACTTCACTAGCAGCTTTTGAGGGAGTTTTTAAACAGTGCTTAATTTTCCACTTTCAAAGAGAAAATATTTTTATACATGAAATCAAAAAGCAAGCTAAAGTAATCAAGATTAAATTTAACTTATTGCTGCTTTCTTCCAATGATTTCATGAAAAAAGCAAATGATTCATTAATTTATTCCACAATTTAACTTCGATACCAGATGGGGAATTAATATTTTTAAACTAAATCCGGAACTTACTACTCATCCAGAATACTACATTGAGCTGTAAACTTTTTTATATTTTTTTATCAGTAATTTATTCTTCATTACTTTACATAAAAAATATCCAAAAAATAGACACAAGATATTTTTTTTAAATTATTTTGCGTTTGAAAAATTAAATATGAATTTCATTTTTGTTTCATTTTATTAATTTTTAAGTATTGAAATTAAATTATTGATGCATCTCTGTATGATATTTTATCCATGAATAGGTATAAAATGGATACATACATTTTTAACTATTAAACTCTTTTCATGAAGATCTCATTCTAAGGTTCAAAAATATGGTTTTGTAGTAACCAGCTTTTCTGGATAAAACTCAATTCCGAACATTGAAGACAACATTTACCCTTCTAGCTTTTTAACCAATCGCAGAAAAAAAATGTTTTTAACAAAACTTTACACAATATTGATTTTGATCTTAACATTATAATAGATTTTGAAGATTTAAAGCCAAAACTTAACGGCTTTGGTTTTCGATAATCAAAATAAAATAAGAATACATCATCTTAAGTATAAAAGTTTCATACAATATGTGCTCTAAACCGACACCAGAGTTTTTATAAGGGAATAATATAAATATTTATGAGAACTGAAAAGCAATTTTCTTCAGCTGACCCTTCTCTCTTTAGCGTATGTGCTCATAATTCTACTTTTACGATTCTAAAAAGTTAAATAACGCCTTGAGATATAAAAGTCAAATAGAGGGAAAGAATTTACATTACAAATTTTAAAGTTTTTTTTTTATAGTTTACTTATTATATTTTGAAGATTTATATTTTACTTCATTAAAAATTGAATTTTTAAGTAAAACAAATATATATGTGAATTAAAAATTCCTACGTACCAATTCCCTTTTGGTTCATTTCTTTTCAAAAATCAATGAATTACAACTCTAAATTGTCGATAGCTTTGCATTTTTACGATATTTAACTGAATTTTTTTATGAGTTGCCTAGTACACTTGAGTATGAAGCTATGAAAGTTAAAAATTGCAATCTTTCGAGCATGCACAGTAAAAACAAAACTCTTTTTAATGTTCATAATTTAGCTAATATTGCATTTATTTTTTAATTTCAATATAAAGATGCTCTTGTATTTTCTCAAATTTTCTGTAATTTTGGTGAAATTTTGTGCATTATACGTGTTATTGGCCAAAAATATCCGGGGAAAATTTGCATTTTGGAAAAGAACTACGTGGCTTGCGTGTTAATTTGCGAAAATCTGCAGAGTTATTCTACATGATAAGTATTAACTCTTTTTTGAAATTTACAGATTATTTCTAGTATCTTACGATGCAGGATGATCGAAAATAACTCCGTCTTTCTTCAATTTGGCCAGTGAGCAAAACGTCTCAAAATTGTAAATGATAGGCAAATGACATCCACTTAGCTTTTGATTTCTGCGGCATTAAGACGCATCAGTCAGTTTAAGTAGCACCAATTTCGATTCTGTTAACGCATCGTCTCCACAGAAAAAAATATTTAACAAATCATTATGATAAAAAATAGAATCGGCGTGCCATTAAGTTAACGTCGACCACATTCTTTGCAAATGCTTTTTCGCCGTCTTGATTTGCCGATAGGTCCTTATATTCTATCCCATAATACCATGTTACTTATCAACACATTCATTACATCAAGTAAAGTAGTACGTAGAAAAATAACTCGCGAGAAACGATATCCAAAAGAAACATTAAAACAACAAAGCCTCTTGTCACGAAGAATATTTCAATGATTGATTTTAAAGTCAAATAAAGCTAACCCTGTCAAATACAAATGGCATATTTATTTCCAAACTCAATTCTATCTCCTTTCAATATTTATTTGGAATTTCATCTCCTTTAACCACGTAAAAAAACTCACAAACTTTGGGCATTTAAGCAGAAAATCACTCTTGTACAAAAAATGATGATTTTAAACTTGCACACAGTAAAAAATGTAGCTAGTCAAGTACACAAATGAAAACCTTTGATGTTTACGTTTCTCTTGAGAGCTGGGGAAAGATTTCCCTTTGTTTACGTCATAAAACACAATGTCATTCTTTTCTAACTTACACTTTTAGATAGTCTTTTTATTTCAAGAATGTGCTGATTTCCTTTTTCTTTATATAAAACCTATAGGTAAATAAAACTGCATTCTTTTTAAAATCAAAACATTTATAGAATATTACTCAAAATGAAAACACATTTGTTATGTGCAGTAAAAAATTTCTTCCTCAAAGTAACATTCAATTCAACATTTATTTAGAAAGATTCTTAGAATAAATTTCTGTCGACTACAGCAGAATAAAAGCCTCGAAAATGTTTTATAATATTGTACTGAAATTAAACAAATAAATAAAGGAAAGACTCAATTTCTCTAGTATAATATTCGGCATGTGTTACTGCTTTAATGAGTAAAGAAGTGTGTAAACCTGAGAAATACAGAGCCATTTTCTAGAAAAGTAGCGAAAAAAGAGTAATGATTTTAGTAGGTTGTAACAACATATTGGCGCCTATATTTTGCTATGTATCATCATACCTTTGTAAAATAGCTCCATTTATATACACACTGAAGAAGTGGTGTTTTGTTGCACCTAAACACCTGTATACCATTGCTACCCTATTATCATATTAAACCATATTGACCTTCATTAATGTATACTCGTCTTTCAAAAGAAATTGTATAACGATCTTCATCTTCTTCTGCTAACGTATAACTCTCTTCATTTTTATTTTTATATTTTTGCTATATATGCAATAAAATTTTAAAATCACAAACATTTTTAAAAACTCTTACATATTCAAATATTTCAATTTTTTAACCTCTCCAGATATGAATACTTACGCAAAGAGCGCTCACTTTTTTGCTCAACGTGGCATAAAAGATTCCAGCAAACATTTTTCTTGTTACATTACGCCTTGCGAAAGTTTCGAAATAAGCAAATGTTATTGTATTGTAATGCTACACAGTCACGCAAATAAAAGACGTTGGTAAGATTTTCCTATTTCTTATACTTGAGAAGAAAAGTAAAAACTTTTCTTTCGCTTCTTATATTGTATTTTATTGTTGAATATTCCCAAACATACTTTTTTGTCCTTTGTCAATACTCTTTTTGTAGAATATATTTACTCTTACGTCGGAAAATATTTACGAAAACTATTACCTATTACCATCATAAGTTATTCATTATTCTCAAGCACAAAAAACAAGACAAAAAAAACCGTAATTTAAATATTTACTACATTGGTTCAGATCGGCTTGCTAAAGAGATTATTGGAGCTTCTTCATTGTATTGCTGTGAATAAATTACAAAAAATGTTTTATCAAGCATTATTGTGTGAATGGCATATTAACAACACATTTAAAGCACAACTTTATATTTATTAATGTTTCATTTTATTAATTATTTATCAGGCATTATCATTGAGTATGATGTATACATGGGCATCAATGCCCGATAAATGATAATAAAACTGAATGAACTATAGGAGTATTTAAGAATTGCTTATAATCGGAAAAAGAAATGGAATTTACTTCATAGTTCAATATTTAGGGGTAAAGTTTAATTATGAAACTTTGTTAAATTTTCAGATATTTCTTACTTCTTTTTAAGATATGCTACGCGTATTAATTAATAATCCTCCGTGAAACTACAAATGAACGAACTTTATAGCATGTGTTTGCTGCTGTAAAGCACTATGATTTATTTTAATATGAGACCCAATTTTTGAAACATCGTAGATGACATATCAACATCAAATTCTGGTTTAATCGATCTTAATTTCTTTAATATGAAAAAACATTAATAACACGCGACTTGTTTTAATAAAAATGAACACGAGAATTCAGACCAATACGAAATTCGGCATGCAGCTATGTGTAGAGTCCAAATGCAAATGATCGCAATTTCATCCCGGATACACAGTATAGAAGACGTTAATATGTGTGTATCCTAAGTCATTCAGGTGCACAGTCACTCCCTGTAAGCAGTAAATCTATTGCAAAAATTCGTTTTATTAGCAGATTTGCCGTTTAGCAGTTGTTGAAGCAAATATCATTAACTGTTGGAAGCTTAAAAGGAGAACTTTAGGGAGGATAAAGCTTTTCGTACTTGACTCTGGAGACATCTAAGAGCAATAACCAAGAAGACGGATCCATTATGAACATGGCTTAACTTGTATAGAAACGTCGCAGGAGCTCAGCTCCTGTATTTCTTCTTTGCGGAAAACTTTGCATATTAGACAAATTTTAGCCTGTGCTTTTTTTGTTAGAAATTATGATAAATGCCTTAAACTCTCATTCGTGCCCATTGACTGGTGACAACTTCCTCTTATCAGTGATGCTGTACCCTTCACGTAAAAAATATTCAAATTCATAGAGTGCATTCTCATCATTTTGATCAACAAAATTATATACACAAAAGCATTTATTTTGGAGAGCCGTAATTTTCTCGACAATGAATATATCGGTGAATTCGCGAGCTGAAAATTTCGCCAAATTTACCGAGAGTTGAAAAATTTCGAAAGTACCTAAATATATAATAGCAAGACTAAAATCGATTCCCGCTTCTTGACTTGTGCGCATATTTAACGGTGTTGAAGCCAAACATGAGATAATTTTGAATGTCTTTAAAGAAGCTGGTATAAATTTTGTAAGTTTGATGAGTAGTACTCTATTAGTTGTATTGGTACTGATCGGTCGGACGTCCTACCTTCGCGACGGTTTTAGAAATGTCGACAGCATGCTATTGAAATCTAATAAAATCTCGGGGCATTTAAATCTAATAACATTGCTTTGTTTATATTTCATTTGGCGAGCAAAAAACAGTTAATGCGTTTTACAGATTAGTAACGTTGTATTATTGTTTTATATTCAAGAAATACCAGTTGTATTACTGAATAAATAGTTTCAAGAAAGAAAGTCAAGTTGTAAGAAATGAAGTTGTCAAGAAAGAGTTTGTAACTGAGCAATAAATTATTAAGTTTTGGTAAGTGATAAATATCTGATTTTTTATAATTTGAGACCAAAAAAAAGTATTTCTTTTATGAGGCTTAAATTTTCACGATTGCGAAATGCTCGCGAAAATTTAAGCCTCATAAAAATAAGTACTTTTACAGCACATGACGTGGATACATAAACTAATGTTGAAGCTGTTTTATTTTGTGTTTTTATTGTGCTTTTTATACATTTCTGCTGTAATGGTCTTCTATCTGCCATTGGAAATAAAAAACAGCACATGACGTTCAATTATTAGTTTCTTACCATCTACACATGTAAATTAAAATGTTTTTAGAGAAGTTTATAAAAAATAAAAAAGAAATTTTCTGCATGCTAAATCTATGTAAACTTCGGGATATTTCTCTCTGTATCTCTACTTTCAAATCAAAGGATATGTTAGGGAAAGGATATTCATTGCTAGTACCTACCGTTTTCATCCAATTCCAGCTGAATCTAGCAGAAACATAAGTTGAATTCAAAATTCACATGCTAAAAATGTATGTTTTTTTAATGCACCAATTTATTATTGGTCTAATTTATAATTTCTTAATCCATTGCTGCCTCATTCTGCATTCTCTAACGTAAAGCGCTTCTTAAGTAATCTCGCTTTACGTCAATCTCAATTGTATAACCTCATTCAATGCTGTGAAAAGATGTACATTTTGAAGACGAAAAACTGACGCTTTTTTGAATACTTAGAGTCAGGTTCCAGAATAGAGCGCCTGAGGTAATTTGACAGGCATATACAAGAGTAATGATAAGGGATGCGTGTGCTCGGGATTAATAATATTGTATAGAACGAATGAAACTCAAAACCAAAGAATAGTTATATCGTGTAGAAGGCATTATTCAATGAACCAAATTTATCAGCTTCCATTTTTATCTCGGAAGATAATTTTTGTAGGAAAAGCATTCCACCATGGAATAACTATCGCATTTGGCGATTTACTCGATCACTGACAAGCTACTTTTTATTAACATCGGCGCTTTGCAGAGAAGATCAATCTTCATAACAATGCAATACTCATTATCACGGGTACAAAAATCTATCTAGGTTCTTTCTGTATCACTAAGCATTAAATGAGAACTACTTATGAAAGAGCTTAGAATAACGGCCCGCATCTCCGAAGTGAAATAAGGTTATTTTTCTTCTTTAGTCACAAACAACAGGATTCTTTTTAGTTAGAATAGAAGAAGTAAGATTGCGTGGGTGAAATATTTATCCGAAGGCCTCTCGGGATTGCAAAGCAACATTACTTGCGTCCTGTAAGGAAAGTGTAGATCCCGTGTGACGAAGAAAGTATATTTTATTCCATGCACTTAACTTTCATAACGCTTAAGATTTGCTAAGGTAAGCCTTACGCAGCTAAAAATAATGAACTTCATTACGGAGTAGATATAAGATCTTTATATTGAACAGTACTGAATGGTTTATGATAGACAACACTTCTTAAATGTGATTAAATCATTTAAAATGAAATTATTTCATTAAAAAAATTGTTATAAAATTATTTTTTTTAATTTTACTCCTGTGTTTAATAGTTTACTCATGAGCACGAAATCTACCTCTTTTGCATGTATACAGTTTAAAGGTTATAATTAGCCGTTGCCACTTGGTATTCTTCATAGTCTTTACGGAAACATTGTAATTTCAATACCGGTAGCACTTTTTGAGACATCATGAATGACAAGAATTGAACTAAACCCTGCGCAGACCAAGTTTTTCCAAACAAAATTTTAATTAATAATAGAGCAATAAAAAAGGTATCACCTAACAACTTGGACATAAGATTTGAGGCCCCATAATTTAAATACAGTGGGGGGAAAACAAATTCATTAGAGTTTTAACTCACTATATGGTAGCCTTAATGCATCTGGTCCTCATTAGTACTTTTCACAGGGGCTGGGACAAATGTTGTCCCACTGCTACATGATGTTCTGTGGGGGCTCGGGACAAGTTTCGCCTAGAGAGGGGGAAGAAAATCAGTTACAAAAGGGAGTGTGCGGACGTTTTGTGTAGCTAATCTTTTACTTTCAACTTCTCTCCCCCTATAGAACGGCAGCCCCTCAGAAGAAGTTTTCCTTAGGAATAGCCCCTTTGAAAAGGTTAGAGTTCATTAAAGAGCGATGGTGTGTCAGAATTTTTATCAATGACGCTGAAATTTATGGGGAGATTGGAGCAGGGCCTTAGGAAAGAGAGAAGGGCTGGCTCATGTCGCGAGAAGAGCTTTGGGGGAATGAAATCCGTGGGTTTCCGTGACGTCACTGTGGAAGCAAGTGAGGGATTCATCAATGTTTTTGAATGGGAAAAGAGTTATTTCCTTCATATTTTTGGGCATGAAAGCTTAATAAATTTATTTTTCAAGTTATATGAATTATCTTACGTCATATTCCTTGCTATTAGTGTATATGACGCGATTATGTTTTATAAGAATAATTTTAAACTCGAATGAAAATTAAGAAGCAAACATTGATTGATTATGAGTGACATAAAAATGTAAACATTATGAAATAAAACCAGGGTTGAATACAAATTAAAATTATTTTATGAATAACAGAAATGAGAATGTATTTAAGATATTGGATTCGTTAACTGCTCAAAAAATCTTTCCCAGATTTGAATATGGATTCTTCTTACTCATTTACTTTTTAAATATTTTTCTTATCAGAAATTGCTGAAGACAGAGGTTAATTATAAATATAAAAGCAGTTTTATATTAATAATGTATTTAATTACAGATAGTAATTAAAAATAGCAACATATAGAAACTATAGAAAATAGTTATAACAAGCTGTAATAATGCTAACAGAAAGGAAATGTTTACATTTCCAGAATGTAATGGAGCACGTAATTAAAGATTATGAATTAATGTTTACATTTGAAAACTTTTTAGACAAGAGTGTAGCTGTCAGTATTTTCAACATATATTTCATAACGAGACATCAATTTTATGGTTCACTATAAGTAATATTAGTATTAAATACAAATCATAACAACTCGAATTAAGGAATAGTTAAATACAAATAATATCACTCAGGTACAGAGATATTCACGAGCGGGGTTCATGGCGCAGAATGCGTCATTGAACATTTTGGCAGGCATGGTATTTTAGTCTTTTTTTTTTAAATTTGGGGCGCCATCACTCTTAGGGGTGCGCTCCACTGCTGAGGGGCGCACCCACGGGGGTAAGTGAATGAGACCTCTCGTCACAAGTCTTTTCTACTATGCATGTTATTACTAATAATGAATATGTATATTGAATACCGTGACCGAAACTTGGTCCTCCCCTCCAAGCCAAATTCTGCATTCGGTACAGGTAACATGTTTTTTTATGCAATAGCAGCAAAAAAATATCTATAGAATATTAACCGAATGACGTTTTCTCTTTGGATGTTACTATCATTTATTTAAATTAAAATTTAAAAAAAATATGAGCTCATTAAAAGAAATAATTGCGAAGTCATTGGTGGTAAACAGAAAGCTCTCGTGGCATTGTTTGTCGGATTGAATCATGGCCACGGCATATATATTACTGTTTGGTATAGGACTTTAAGCTGTTGCCCCCCCCCCCCCCCCCAGCGATCCATGCATTGGGACACTTCATGCTATATCTATCTAACAAAATACAAGTACACGAGATGATCAATGGTCGGTCGTCTGTGTTAAAACCAATACACATAAAAGTATTTACAAAAGGCCATAAAAAGCAAAAATGAAACATCAAAATGTATAAAATGTACTAAGAGATAATGTGTTTCAAAGTCAGCGCCCCCCCCCCCCCAAAAAAAGAATTTCTGGCTACGGCCTTGTTTCATCTGGTTATAATCAACCCCCTTATCACCTGGGGGGGGGGGGTTGCAGCGCGAAAGGTGGCTTCAATCACCGTACAAGACACAGACAAACGAGATCCTTTCAATCATTCCACAGGGTTTTCTTTCCACACACATTTATATAGATTTTTTAAAATAAAAAAAAACATGTCATGACTCCATATGAAATACACAGGCTAGGAAGCCGTGCTGTAAACATACAACTAAGCCGAAATACAATGCAATCGGCTTTAGAATGCTAATTAAAATTATTTTATTAATCTAAAAGGAAAAGATATTCAAGTCATCAAATAGATAATTACTTTTAAAAACCTTAACTTACATTTAGAAATAATAACGCAATAAAATTGAATAATGCGTTTTAAAAATGTGAGAAAAATTAAAGAGCTCTTCTAAATGTCTTCAAAGTCATTTTACAACATGAATTTTTAAACTATAATAGCTCACTTTTGATTTTAAAAAAATTGATTAATTTTAACGTTAAGATTCTTTATTTCTGCATTATTCTGGATTTATTAATAGTTTAATATATTTTTTGTTGGGTTCTATGAAAGTGAAAACCAGGAAAAAGCGATTACATCTTTATTCACATTCGGGAAATTACATGAGCTGGTTATTTTGTGACACTTTTCAAAGATGAAATATTCAAAATTATGCTTTCTTTTATAAAATATATAATTGGAAATGGAGTTAATAAAAATATTTTTGATTAGTTGTAGAAAAATTCCTTATAATCTTTCAACAAAACAATGTAAAAATGAAAACTGAACACGCGAAACACAGGAGAAATAGTGAAACTTTAGCCACTTGCTTCCGCAAAGAAGTCAGAGACCGGTTTCCTCCCCCTTTCTGCTGGTTTTCGGCAAAACTGAAAGATCAAAGAGATGAGCCAGCCCTTCTTCTTCCCTATGGCCTTGAAATTGGAGCCTTTTTCCAAAGAAAATGTCTTCTTTGATTCGAAAGTATTCGAGACAATGTCTGATTATCAATGGTGGAAAAGCTTGGTTGAGGTGTCAAAGAATGACGTATCATAGAGCATTAAGTTTTTGGACATGCTGACTACAACAAAAGCATCAACAGCACCTTTGGAAAGGGTTTTTTCTACATTTGGAATAGTGCACTCAAAATTAAGAAACACATTGGGGGTTGATAAGGCATCAAAACTGGTATTCTTAATAAAACATCTAAATAGTAAAAATGATTAAGCTGTAGTAAACATTTTATGTGATATTTGCCATCTCTGTTTATATATTCAAGAAATTTGTATATACTCAAAAAGTTATAATAATCCAGTCAACTTATTTATATATATTCAAGAAATCATTATTCTAGAAATATAAGCTTTCTCTTCTGTTTCTTATTGCTCTCTGTTTATTAAGTATACATTTTTCATATAATTAATTAATAATTAATTTTGTACTAGTAATAAATAATTATTTCAACTGAAATATCTTAAAATTCTTCGAAGACATAAATAATTAACTGAATTTGTTACTGTATTTGTGTGCACATACATATTTTGTAAAAAAAAATCCAAAAAATCCTATTTAAATTTTAAAAAATTCGATTTTTTTTTTATTTAAAAAAAATCAAAAAATGAAAAACCTTGTCCGGTTTTAAATGGTCCGATTTTGTTCAAAGTAACATTATAGAAAGGATGAATACAGATGTAGCTTTCATCTAACGGTATAAAAAATTAATAAGAAGGAATAGCCAAAATATAATAATTAATGTCACGATTTTTGTGTGACTGGTGGAATTGGTCGGTTTGGCAATTGAAAAAAGTAATATTCCATGTTTACATTTTAAAGGTTTTTATGCAGAAAAAGTTAATTATTACAGTGGCGTTCCTAGCATGGGTGTCACCTGGGCCACGGTACGTTGTCGGGTCCCCCCCCCCCCCCTTTGCAAAAAAAAATCTTTGTTGTGTTGTATAAACATGTAGGTCTTTAGTTTATATTATTTTCAATTGGGCAAAAAAAAAAAAAACAGCTTAAGAAATTCCATTTTATTTCTTTGATGTAACTTTCAGTAAACTCGATTTATCTTAAGCTATGATCCGTTGAAATAGCACCAGTAAAATTGAATAATTTCCTTATCATAGTTCTACCTTTAGGATATAATACAGGCTGCTACTTTTTGGTCTACCTGCTACAGATTTCATTGTGCTAATAGCATTAAATTCTAAACCTTCATTAAGAACTGTCAGATAATCCCTTTTTCCACATCCACATTGATATTTGTCTCACTCATCTTGATTCTAACGAACAATAAAATGAATTTGAACAATAACGAACAATTTAAAGAAAAAATACTATTTAACCATAGAAGTTTGTCAGAATAGAATTAAAAGATTCCACTTGATAAAATAAGGGTGATGCAAAGCGGTTTGCCTGCTAATACCGTTTTTGGCTCTGTGCCAGCGCCTGCTAGTGCATTTCAGTTGCATTTTTGCACCGATTTACAGTAGAGCATGGAGTTCATCAATTTGACTTCTGAAATCAGGGTTGGATCCAGCATTTTTTAACAGGGTCTGTTTTTTGTGAATTTTGTGAAAAATCAATTAATTTCGTGAAAATTGAAAATTTAAACATACAGTGATGAAAAATGTTCTTATTATTTGCAGCTTTTATAATAAATAATAGTGTGAAAGTATGATTTGGAAGTTTGGAATTTTGTGAAGGGTCCGTTTTGATTGATTTGAATTTTGTGAAGGGTCCGAATTTTCTCTGGCACGACCCCTCGAAATAAATTAATTATTATTCAAGGGTCAAAAAAATGTCATCAAATGGTGTTATTTTTTTTTATTATTATTTAGGAAAGTTTTAAGTATGAAAAGTTATCACTATACCAAGTGCTTTAATACTTAACAGATTTTTCAAGAAGTGGAGTTAATCAATTTCTGCAGTGATCGGCTCATTTTCCACCAACATTATGGTTAAATTTTGAAAGTCAAAACTTCATTTTTTCTTCAGCAAAGAAAGATTTTCTTGTGGGCTGGCTAAATCCCGCCAGGACTACAATGATTTTAAAAATCCTGACATTATTTTAAGCATAATAATAGTATGAGATCTTCTTTGTGCAGAAAGAAATATAATAAAAAAGTTTCAAACTTTTTTCAAAAAATAAAGTACTGTAAAGTGTGCTATCTTTGTGCCAGTGATCCAACTTTGTGCAACAACAGCTTTTCATATGCAAGCGCTACCTGCGGCCCGTGGTAGTGAAACTAGAGCTTCGAGAAAATAACACAGTTTGGCACATTGTAGCAGAGAGCCTGTCTGTTGTAGATAAGATTGTAACCTTATTTATGTGATAACAGGTAACCATTTTGTAGTGTTAATATTTTACAGTTTTACGTACATCTTTGAAGAGTCTAGTTTGCAACAGCTATTTCGACTGTTTCTAAATTCCTGGTAAGTTTTGCTGGTTGTAAAGTTGTACAGTGGGGGAAAAAATCCAAACACTCAAAATTACTCTGCCATCATACGCTTTAGAAACACAAGTAAGGTGTCAATTGTTATCGATGAATGCCTTCTTTTAAATTATTGGAATAACACTTCGATAAGGGGCCGTATTCATGTTAAAATGTATACTAACTCTGAAGTTTCAAACATAATGCGCAGCACATATTTGAGAACGGAAATGAGTCCAGCGAAGCACAATGAAATATTTTTTCACATTATTTACAGAATAAACGCCTTTTGGGGGTTGCATTTTATTTGTGGCACATTTTTTTTTTTTTACTTTATTTCACAATTCTCGTTATTTTAGTTTGCGGTCATTCGGTTCAGCTATACGGTCCTTTAAACGGCAGTAAAATGAGTTTTTAAATGTAGCATGAAAGCTACTGCATATATTGAGCTGAAGTTTTGGATACCCTTATAAAAGAACATCTAGAATGATTTTTCATTAAAACATATGGTTTCAGATCATAAATGTTTTCAAAAATTATTTTCATAATTCATAAAAAGTATTAATTTACTATTTTCGACCATGAAAACGTTTTTATTCCTGCGTTAGCTCATAATTTTATACCATCTTTACTATACCCGTGGTAGTTTAGATATTGTATGCAAAAATATCAGAAAACTTTTTAACAATACGAGACGTGTTTTTCTCAAGTTAATTATGAAGCAACGTGTGAACGGAATTACACAGAAATTGATATATAAGGTTAAATTTTGATGTTGAACACAAACATGTATAAACAAGGGGAGTAGTCATTCAAAATTTTAAAGTAGATGCTCATTTTAATATGAAGATGACCCCTTAACAAAATTCTAACAGCATGATTTTATAGAATACGTTATTCCTGATAAAATGACATATATTCATGCCCCCCCCCCTCCCCTTGTACTAAGATACATAGATCAATCGTTAAACTCGACCATTTTATGGGTCAATTATTTTCAAGATAAACATCCTACTTTTAAGCACAATGAAGAGATGACATGTCCTTAATTATTTAACTACTTGTTGGGAAGAAATTCCAAAATTTATGTTCAATGAACACTAGTTTTGCAAATCCGTATCTGTTCATGTTATACCGTGACAGGCTCAGGAAACGATGGTTGAACCAGACAGCCGGAAGAGGCTCTTAGTTTAATAACCGAGGAAGATGTTGATGTCGATTGCTTATATTAATTACTTATCGTCGAAAATCAACTGTAAATTTACATTGCTGTTTTAACACAAAAAATATGCTTCAACATGAATATTTTCAGAAGTTTATTCAATTTCACTTAACCCTTTAAGAGCAGGCTTTGATGGCAGAATGTTACCCTGCAAGCGCTCTTAGATACATGACTGGGCCACAGAATTTTACGTCGTAAACGCTTTAAGAGTTAAACAGCTTTTGCTGAGGACATGAAAGAATTTAAGGAATATTAATTTCTGGAGAAAATCATACATAATCATTCATTAAGCCTAATGGCAATATTAAAAATGGTGGAGTTTGGGAAACATTGGAAATTTTGAGAGTAAACAAAATTCCAGTTATTGGAGTGATTGCGACACAAATTAAAAAACCCTGAAAAATTTTTATGCAAAAAGTCGGTATCACTTTTTATGCACCATAAATGATACGACAGCTTTTATACAGATATAGTTACAATGGCATGTTTAAAATAACTTTTGAAATTAAAATTTGTATTTTACTTACCTACTTCTAACTAATAAGAAAAATTTAATTAATTTTTTTTTTTGCAAATAAACTAATTTATAGTAAAACATAATGAATAGGAATTTCCGATGACTATATATTTTTTGCCAAATTTTTGCAGTGAAGTACTTTTTCTATTTATAGTTATTATTTTTTCATTTATTTCAAATATCTACAACTTTTAAAATAAAAGTTGAGAAAATAACTCTAAGTCCAGCGCCGATTCAGGAAAGGACGTTAAAATGCGTTATTATGCAAAAAAAAAGTTCGGAAAATGAGTTCTACTTTTTGCGATGTTTATCGGAAAAATAATTAAATCCAAAAAAAACTCCAAGTTTTTTTTTATTATCGTTCTTTTAAAAATGAAAATAAAGTGTGGAAAAAAATTACCACTTTTGGCGATGTTTACATCGTTAATGTAAACATCGCCAACCCCAGGGTTTGACGCCGAAAAAAAATCCAAAATGGCGCCAACGCCCAGTTATCCGTAACAACGAACGCACGTGGGAAGTGGTACACGCATCGTTCGTGTTGGGAACAAAGATGGTTGGCGCCATTACAACCCTTGCTACATGAAGGGTTGCTACAAAGGGAATGTTTATCGCTTTTCGGCGTGTTTTTTGTTCCCATCCGCTAAATTTTCAATTTTGAAGACTAAAAACTCCGCTTTTTAAAACACGGAAGGAGGATATGAAAATCCCAGATTTCCGGGGTACACCCCTGTATTCCCAAAAATTAATGGGTTCATTTGTGTTTTTTTACATCTCTGCTTCAGAGGTTTTATTTTTAATTTTTTTTTATGTCCTGAAAAATAATCCTTTTTACTTTTGATTCTTTAGATTAGGAAGTGGCATGGAACTAGACTGGGTGAGCAAGAATGTTGCATGAGAAACTTATTATACAGTCAAAACCACTAGATTTTCAATGTACACATGTGTTGTTCATCAGGTAACAAGTCAGATCACTTATTACCTATCAAATCTAACAGATTTGATGGAAAAACTTATCTATTTTTTCCAGTTTTAACATTAGTGACAAATCATTGCTTATGGAATTTTGAAAAACCAACGATATGATTTTTTTTTAAAGAAACGACAATCAGTGAATAAAATTTTGGTTAAATTAAAATGAGAAAAAATTTCAATGTTTATTGATGAGAGTACATTATCTGCCATAAACAAAGACTGCATCATTGAAATATTCTGAAAAGAAATATGAATGAAGTTAGAGCTAAATATATTTTGCCATTCCTTTTTCGAAAGTAGCAAATGCGGGGTATTATTTAATAATTACAACAAAAAGGCAGTGAAAGTACACAAATTTATTTTGTAAGCGAATACTTTGACAATATACTACATCGCAACATAACTTAAATAAAAAGCTAAAAACAAATGCATCAATAACAAACAAATGTAAAATGCATATAAAATAAGCTGCAACATAACGCATAATTTCCTTAAATATCACAGACATATTTTAATAATTAATGTCTAACTCATCAGCCAAAATTAATTTGAAACACAAAGTAACAAATTTACAATGTTCTAAGAGTATATTAAAAATTAAATAATGATCAGGACATCATTTCTTTAAAATAATGTTATTGAAGAAAATACATCAACAAGTAGGTAAAAAATACTAAAGCTTTCCTGCAGTTAAAAAAAAGCATCCAGTAAAATAAATGTCAACTAAACATATTTTGGCACTTGGAACATCCTAAAAACTCAAATGACTTAAAATTACAATTACAGAACTAATGGAACTTAATGACAATGAATAAAAGAAAAACATTAGTTAAAATTCACATTAAAAAATAAATAAATTTCAGAACAAAACAAGGATATCAACTATAAATTAAAACATACTTAAAAAAGGGTTTTTTTTTTGGTATATCTAAAGAAAGAAACAAAAATATTCATATTAATTTGTTTAGAAAAAGAATCAAATTAGTCAAATGCAGCTAGAAAACTGCATACATATGATACTCATAAAGGAATTTTTTTTAATAGTCTACAAAAATGCAACAAAATTTTATAGCAATCTTCAAAAATGCCTAAATAGTAGCTAGGTAAGTTCAGAAACTTATTTCCAATCACATTCAAGTACTATTAGTGATCAAATGAATTTATATAAACATAAATCCCAATATTCTTTAATGAGACAAGTTTATTTTAAAACTTAATATTTTCATTACAGTAAACCCTCTCTACAACAATATTTCTTCATACAACAATAAAATCTCACTGCAACAATACTACTTTGTGGTCCCTCTGAAATTTGATATGTGTTGCCAAATTTAATGATATCTTCATAGTTTTAAACATTTGTAAAACTATGGTTCTTTCAAGAATGATTTTTTCCATTCTGTTCACAACAATAATTCAGTGAAGAAAATGGGTCAAATGCTACCTTGCTGTCCTATATGCCTTTCTTAAGTTTTATAATATTGTTTATTTATTTTATCACTAAACAGAAAAAAAAAAACTTTTCAATATCTGTGGTTGATTAAAGTAGTTATTCTGGGAATGATATAACAATAACACACAGACCACAGAAAGCAGACACATGATTTCATGTTTCTGGGTAGCGAGTTATAATTTTACTTAAAACATTCACTTTGCGTTCGAGATGTAAACAAGAAGACTCAAACTTTTTTTCATGTGAGAATACTTTGTTGGTTGAATTAACAGTGGAAAATAGAGTCCCTGGTCAAATTAATAGAAGCACTACACACTTTTTGGAAGTTCACACAGTCTGGTGCAAAAACCAGTTTTTTACTTATTTGGTCATACACGTTTACTTTCCAGTTAAAATTCCTTCGCTCTTGCATTTAAGGGACCATCAACAAATTGAAAAGGGAGAAAAATGTTTTCCTACATCATATTCCTGCATCGCAAAAAGCTAGAAATAAGGTGTAAACTTCAGAAAATAGCTTCATTACTATGCACAATTAATTTACAATTTCCTAAACTTGACAGCATACAAGTGAAGCATTATACTGAAATTTGAAATAAAATATTAGATATAGTAAAAGTGTTTGATAAATTATCAACATTTAAAAGAATTAATTTACTGTGCATGTACAAAAGATAAAAATTTTTAACTCTCATAATTTCAAACCCGAGTGTACGGTGCAATTCATAAAAAAATTTCGCTTGAATGTCTTGAAAATTCAGAAAGATATCAGTAATTTATTGAGGTGTATTTCAACACTTTTTGAAAAAGACCTATTTCTTAAGGGGATGCTTCACTTGCATACGTCAAGTTTTCTGAAAGTTTGGTGAAAAGCTTTTGTATGTTATAAGCCAAAGATGTGTGAAGGAGAAATGTCTAGATATCATCGTGAGTATAAATACATTTTTTATGAAAATACACACACTAATTTTGCATTGCAATTAAACTATTTCCTGAAATTTACAGCTTATTCCCAGCTTTGTGATGCAAGATTATCCAAAACATTTTTTCCTTTTTCAATTTGTTGACGGTCCCCTAAATGGAATAGCAAGGAATTTTTACGAGAAAGTGCATTGTGTATTAAAACATGATCAAATAAGTAAAAAACTGGTTTCTGCATCAGACTGAGTGTTAAGTATGAAATTATGAAAACTCTGTAGTCCGTCTATTAATTTCACCAGGGACTGTAAATAAGCAAACAAAAATAATGGATTCAACATATTAAATATTTTAATCTATACGGTTTTTGACATTGATATGGTTTTTTGAGGGTTGAAAATTTTATACCATACTTGTTTCAACTCTCGTAAACTTTAATAATTATTAACAGTTTGATTTCATTTTAAAAGTTCTTATGACTACATTAAAATTATCCCAAACCAGCATTACTTTGAATTGTATATCACTCTTGAAATAATAATATAATATATATCTACAGAGATAATTATATTCAGTCCCCCAAGTATTGTTGTATTGAGGTTTTATTGTATTTGTAAACTCCTTGATAAACTTAAAGTTAAGAATGAATATTTAAGTGAGGTGAATTTCAATTTAAAGTTCGCGGAGAACAAACAAAAATATAGTTATATATTAAAAGATATACTCAGGCTGGTCACGTACTGAGAACGCATAAACAAATTTGAAGCTAGGAAGAATTTTTTTCATTGCTTTCCACATGCGAAGACTGACTTCAAGAGCCAGAAAACTGGCTCTGAGCCGAGTCTGTGGAAAGCTGCGAAAAATATTCCTCCGAGCTTCAAATTCGTCTTGGTGCATCCGGCCTTAAAGTTGCTAATAAACTATACAGAAAGTTGCTTTGAATTGTTTTTTCCCCAAAGCAAAACGGAAATTAGTGTTTAAATGCATTTTTCCAAGATAAGTGAAATTTCCAAGAATGCTTAAGTCAAGCAAAGAGAAAACTTACATTATAATAGAGAAAGCAAAAAAAAGTCAAAACTTACTCATTGTCTGTCAAAATTAGGCAGCAAAAAAAGGAAGTTCTCACAGATACAAAACAAATGGCTGCTTAAAATTAACAACATAAATAAAAACAGCATCAAAACTTTCCATACATAAAGGAAAACCCATAAGGGTAAGCATGCATTAATGTTTAATTAAAATTGAAATATTTTGCACAGACAAATCCCATAGCATGCATTTATCACAGTAATGTTGATGTATGTTGTCTACTACCTTCTTGCTGTTTAAAGAATTTTTTTAGCACTACTGAAATATGCAACATTAATGAGATTTATTCTTAAATTATTTCATTTGAAACTTTTCAAGTCATAAAAATTAATGGGCAGTCTTAAAAAGCAAAATTTTTAAGGATAGAAAAATTATAATTATGGATATTGGAATGTATCTCATGAAACATAATTAAGATTCTTAATTTTTCAACACATACCCAAAAAACATTTACAATAGAGAAGATTTATTTATTACAGCATTATCTACTTTGTATCATATCTAATGGAATACATGTCTGGCAAGTTTTTAGTTTTCTAAGGTTTTAAAAGGATTAGTTGAAATTAAAAATACATGAACCTTTTGGCAATTTTTATCATGCACCTAAATTAAACTGTCAGGATAAAGTAATTACATAAAGGCAATAAAAACCATTCCATCAAATGACCACTAAGATTTTTGAAACTACTCAGAAATTTAACAGGATTTTCCAATATTTCTTCTTCTTATTATTATTATTATTTTATTTATTTAACAAATAGTAACATAATTTTGGCATAAACAAGCATGCTGTTCTTTAATATGATCAGCACAAAATGCACTAATCTCTGTTTTCAAAACAATGAAAGTGATCCATGCCTGTATCCATAACTTCAATAAAAATTTAAAGCAGAAGTCATTATTTTGCAAAACGAAACATTATTAGGTTCTACCTCAAAACCTCAAGGTCAGCCTCAAGCACTAAACGAGAGAAAGTAATCTTGAAAATATCTTTCTCTTTTTTATTCTACTTAAAACTAAAATGTACTTATACACACAAAAAAGTGTAAGCTGTCGTTGCAAAATGATCCTGCATATATAACATAAAAATTGCATAAGAAACATTATTTACATCAAATAAGTTGCTGTTTCAAACATGAAAATATCGGCATTTGCCAGCAGGCTTTGATTATAAATTCAACATTCTCGGAAAATATGGAGCTTGTGTAAAGTTTTCCAAATATTCTAAAATACTGATACATTTTACAAGAAAATAGATTATTTACCAATTGTTAGTAAAGGTATAGGAAAGCAAATGAAATATATGCAACTACTAATGGAGAACAAAACATCATTACGCAGTTATAAATTGGGAAACATTCAATAATTCACCAGTGTTTCCTTATCTGACGATAAAATTAAATAGATTTTATTTATATATTTGAATTTTGGTATTACTGTTATAATTTTTGTGGGGAAAGAGTTTACATTTGAAAACTGTATTAACTTGACTAGATCCAATTTTACTTTTTGTCACCATGTTCATCTTGGTCAAATTACTACTCCAAGATACTTTAAAATGAAGTAAGTTATAGTACCTTGTCATGCATATGATTTTTTGAAGTGTAATATTTATCAAAAATAAAACCACTTTAGCAACATAACACATGAACTCAACATATAGAAATAAAATCTATCCCAATAACATAGTCAAGGGTGCTGCTGAGTGTCGCCGAACCCCGGCCACAGGCACACAGATTTCTTTAAACCTTTAGAAAATGAGGTTCAAGAATTTAAAAAAAAAAAAAGACATAAAACCTTTTTGAATGTTAAAACTGCATTCAATATCACATTTTCTGTTTGTATGAATTTGATAGTTATATTGCTTGATTGTAATACATCCTTTTGGGGGTTTAAACTTTATGTGCCCTGTATGACATAGGGATCTTGATTTTTGGCATCCTACTTGTTTGTTTCAGGTATTGATGTGCTATAGTGTGTCCACTACGTCCCGGATAGCACTTTATTACATATGTATGTATCTATACATAACCCCATCAAATGTGTTCGATTTAGGTATACTTCAACTTAAAAAACAAATAACAGGGAGCTAGCGTTGAGCTATAACTCCATACAAACATTGCAGAAATATTTTCCTATGCTGAAAGAAACATTGTATGCAATCAGTACAATGCTTACGAATAAATGGTAAAAGTTAACAGAAGAAATTACTTAGGTTTGAATTGTAAAATTATATTTATGACAATGAATGAGAACATGAACACACAAACTTCTTTTCAAAAGTAAAACAATAACACCAGAAGATTTCAGACATTAAAATGCAATAATGAAACATTTTGATTTATTCCTTGCTAAGAGCTTTGTACTGTACATTTTTTCATATTGTTCATTTTCTCATATTCACCCAGCCCCCCTTCTTACAAAAAGCTTCTGTTCCCTTCATGTATCATTTAGAGAAATGCTTTTAAAAACAGTTTAAAATTACTGATAAGAAAAATGAAGATTTAAATCAATACATTTGAACTCAAGATAATTTTAGTCACTCCTCAATCGTGGTAATTATTTTTAATCAATTTTTTTAGTGACAAACCTAAAGAGCTTATTTAGAAAGTAATTAGCAATACATAAAAAAAAACTGCAATTTCAATCTGTAATCCTTGAACTAGGAATTTTCTGGATTTGAAGGATCTGTAAAAGTAATTTTTTTTTCATGACAAATCAACATTGTTTTAATTCATTTTACCAGATAGAATGAAAGAAAGTACATATGCATGAAAGCAAGTGCATGAGGTGTGTTTATTACATAAACAATTTTCAAATGTATGTACAAATTATTCCAGCACTTTTTTTAAAAACGCTTGGTCTTAACTTTCATTTACATTGAACACCAAGAAAGCACAACACCTTTAACACAGTTAAAGCGAAATATTTCATATCAAAATTTTCATCACCCTTACAATACATCAAATGATATGCAAACTGTTTCTTCCTCCTTTTTTAAAACTAGTTGCCTATTTTGCAAGTACATAGCTTAGAAAAAAGTCATATATGCAACAGCACAGTATTTTAAAAAATTACATTAAACAAAAATAAACTATAGGAATGTCAAACACATTAATGTATATCACAATAATTCTTAGTATGCAATAATATACAAAGAAAACGATACATGCAAGTTATTGGTAATTTTAGCCTGTTAAATCAATATATTATTTAATAAGTGAAGAATACAGCATCAGGGACAAAAAATATGCATATTTACAATCAAATATTTTCATTCATAACTTCATAAAATAAAGACCGGGAGAAAGATAAGAAGACATTTTTAAAAATTTGCTAATTGGTAATTTAACTATCACATTGAAATGCTACTCCTAAAACAAAATAAGAAATAGAATTGTAAACGTGAAAAAACGACACAATATTGAATAAAAGTTAATGAAAAGATGCTTTTCCATGTCTTATGCAGCTTGCATTATCTATTTAAAAAGTCATTGCAAAATTGGGAATCAGTTCTACGAGTTCAATTTTAGCAATATTTAAACATTAATTCTGCGGAAAGTTCCTAAGTGTTGTTTGCAGCTTGGACATCGGTGTTCAATATCTTGGCATTCAGGAATACAGCACGGAATCAAACAGCAGCCTACCCAGCAACTAGCAAAAAGTACATACGCCTTCTTAAAATTAATGTTCACATAACAAACAGATTTAAACAAAATGGAAGTAACAAATAAAATTATGTGTCATAATATTAGTAAAAAAGTAAATAGTGCAATCAAACAGAATTCTAAATTAGCTGTGCAATAAGAAAATATATAGGATGATTCAGTAAAAATGGGAAACTTCAACTTATTCTAAACTGAGTAGATCTTAAGAAAATGGAGTACAGAGTTGGAAAAATTCACTTTCTTCTTCCTAACCATTAAATTAATGTTTAGTGATGGACACCCAACATGGGATCTGAGGGATTATGTTTATTAAGGGATAGTCACAAACAGGGTTCTTTGATTTAAATCAGCTTGATTTAAATCGCAATTTAAATCAAGTGATTTTTTTTAAAAAAATCATTGATTTAAATCAAGTGATTTTTTTCTCAAAAAAATCATTGATTTTGCAAGGCTAGAAAGTGTTGTAAAAATGAAATATGTTGTAATTACAACCACTGTTTCAAACAAAACATCCTAGGTCCATCTCTCTCTGTATGCATAACATATTTCATAAGTTTAGAAGTAATTGCTATTTTTTCAATTTTACAATATTACTCTTATTCTTCAAGCATCTTAACAGCAAAGCATAATTCATTCAATCATTCAAATTAGAATTCATAATAATCATGAATCATTCTGTGTTTTTTATCTTAAAAATAGTATTTTAGATAAATTTAATAAATGCCACACAATAAATAATTCAGAATGAGCGTTTAAAACAACAATTGTTAGAATTTAGAATATGTAAAGCTTAAGGTTTTTTCCTTCTAAAATATTTTTTTATCATAGAAGTTTTCAATAAAGATATTTCATTAAAACAAAAAGTTTCAGTTTTTAGTAATGGTGTGAGCATATGATTTTACTAAATGGGTAAAAATATTTCAATCTTTTTTATTTATAAAATAGAAAAATGATTAAAGTACACTCAATGTAAAAATTATGTACACACAATTGTTACTTTTTTCAGCTTTCAACAGCAAACAATTCAGATTAAATTTGTTCATTTTCTCTGTACTTTATGAGTGTACTATTATTCCTGGTAGGGTTAAGTTTTGCTCGAGTCATGCATTTGTATCAAAATTTGTTTAATCATTATTATAATTTTAAAATATTTATTGATGTGAAAATAGCTTAAAGTGTGTTTTTGCATATTGATTAACATGCCATATTGTTTCTATAAATGTAACATAATAAATATCCAAAATATTTAAGGTCTTTTTTTTTTTTTAAATCAAAAAAATCCGATTTAAAAAAAAAAAAAAAATCAAAAAAAATCACGAACCCTGGTCACAAATGACCTTCTTTTACCTTGAGGTTGTACCAAAGAAAGGCCTAACATCCATTACTACTTCATGAGTTTTGAAATAACTCCTAGCTTGAAAAAGGGGAAAGAAATTCTGGAGACACATATACCCCAAGCCCATTTTAGGAGTCTCCTATTTTAGAATACATATCATCCTAATCATAAGCACAATAGCAGAATTTTCTGTGTCAATCTGCAGCACAAGTTTCAGAAGTCAAAATTTATCTGTGGCACCAAATGATGTGGAGCCAAATTTACAATCATAAAAAATAGCAAACTATGCATTTTAAAATAGTTGACATATAACAATAATACATGCAAACAAGAAATAAATATTATAACTATTCAATTTATAAATAAACAAATAAAATCTTAAACTGAACATGCAATTAATGCAAGCTGCGAGAAAATGAAGTAAAGACAATAGAACACAGTTTTAATATTTGAAAATTATTTATTATATAAGTTAGTGAAAACAGGGAAACATTTATCTGAATCATTATAACCCTATTAACTAGTAGTTAGTGGTAGTAAAAAACTAACTAGTAGTAAAAAAAATTTTGTAAGGTGGCAATTAATCTGCAAGCTTCAGGATAAATCTGTAGCGCTCGCTGCTGTGCTGCGCTATTTCTGCTACCAGGATCATAAGGAATAGGTTAACAAGCAACAGATGGTAAACCCAAATGCAAATTATTTTCATCAAAAAATTTATGGTCTAAAATTAAACTGAATACAAACATAGAAATGGCATTCCTGTTGTACTAACATTAAGACAACATTCCTGAGAAAAAAAGAGCACCATGCGTACAGGTGTATTCTGGAGAAGAAGAAACCTTAAGCAATCTGGGTCAGTGAAGTAAAAGTGCTAAATCCAGTGCAGTGACATTAATCTAGTGTGCAACCATTCAACAGTTGTGACGTATGAGAAAATGGTTTTTATTCACTGTGACAAAGTGTTGGGTTTATGGTTTCTTCCTTTTTGCAGGTTACATTTCATGCATAGTCCTTTTTTCTCCTAATAAATCACAACAAGAATGCTTTTTTAATGCCTGCCGAGTTTCTGTTTTGAAAAATGCAAGTACATTTGCTTCTCATTTTTAACTTTTGGACCATAGATTCTGTGATGAAAATTGTTTGCATGATTATCTACTTCCACTTGTTTAAATTGATCCTATCTTTTTTATTATTATTTTAAATCACTGTGCATAAGCTTGTTACCTACAACATAAAGAAATCTTTTTTAATAAAAAATAATTTCAAAATTAAGAGATACAATTGATATAAAAGATATGATTTTAGGGCAGGGTTGGCATGGTTTAAACCATTTGGTTTAAACCAAGGTTTAAACTAAATGGTTTTTTTTAAAAAACCACATTAATTTTTTGAATATTTTATAATAGTTTTGGTATTTTAGATAAAACCTTTTTATTTATGAACTTCTACTCTCATGAAAAATCTCAATTCTACAAGAACATGTAGTATTATTTTCAAACAATTTCCATCCATTCTATGTTCTGAATCAAATAGCCATGGGTAAAGTATTCGGCCCATAGACGAATTTCTGTCTCTTTTTTGTTTTTGCAAATTGTTAGATGGAAAAGGAGAGAATACTTAGAACTAAAGTATTTTAATACAGATTTAAATGTGCTGTAAATGTTTTTCCGATTTCTTCATTTAAAAGCTTAACATGTTATGATGTTGCTAATTATAGTAAATTTAGTAATTTGTTAAAATACTTGAGGAATGATTTGTAAAATGTTCGACTTGAGTTCCCACCTTAATTATTAAATATTGTTATTGCTAATATTAATCTATTATTGGAGGTTTGGGGAGATAATTTATATATGCAATGCAAACAAAATTTCTAGAAAATGCATGTTTTTGGAGTTACGGAAATTTATTTTAACCTCTGTCTTTTGAAATCCTCTTGCTTTCACCCATGCAAATAGCTAAATTCACAAAGATTAAATTATAAAAATGTCTGGGTCAGGCAGGAAAAAACATGAAATTTGGATTAATTTTACTGAAATAAAATCAGATAAGAGGAAAGGTACAACAGCAGTTTGCAAAGTATGCAATAAAGAAATTGAAGGCCAAGGTTTTGCGAATGAAGAAACACATGGAGAAATGTTATGTTCCTGATAATTCCAGCTTGAATGAATAATAAAATGCACGTTAAAACTAGGGATGTAACGAATATTCGGCCTGGCCGAATAGTCATTTCATCACCAAGCCGAGATATTCGCTAAGGTCCAATTCGGCCTGGCCAAATATTGATGGACTTTTTGTTTGGCAGAATAGTTCTGCTATGGTAGAATTGTAAAACTTAATGAAAGTAGTAGATTTTAAACATTTAAAATTGTGTTATAGGTATTGCAAAAGCGCGCATTAGTACATAGTTTTAATAAATAAAAATAATAGTTATAAAAATATAATAGTATATAGTTATTTAAAAAATACTACTTTTTTAACCCTTTGTTTTTGGTTTGATTGAACAAAAACAGATTTTAAAGTTAAAATATTGTATTTTATACTTAACATTCATTTCCAAAAGCTAGCATTTTTATTATGTCATTTTTAACAAAGTGGAAGTCCGACTTTGTTTGGTTAGACTGATTTATTGTGAATATCAGGTAAGAGAGTGTGAAAAGCCTAGAATGTATCATGAATATTCAGATAGTATAAGTTATTGGTGTTTTTGAAAATAAAAGTATATTCCAGTTCAATGCATTAAATTTTTAAAAAAATGTTAAGAACAGGTATGTAAAAAATCCCCATAAAATAAAAATATTAACTTCTATAACTTTTAACATATTTTCATAAAACTATTTTGAGCAAGGTAAAAGTTCACTAAGCAATAGTATTTCTTTAATTTGAATTAAATAACTAGTACAGTAATGCTAATGCTTACATTAAAACCTGTCATTTCCATTCCACTTGTGGGTGAAATTCTCAGTTTTATTGCATTCAAAACAATACAGAAAATACATTAATTTTAGATAGTTTTAGATTATTAATGAACAAGAACAGATTAATGTGTGGAATGGGTGTTTGACTTTGTGAATGCTTTTAAATTTGACAAATTCTTTCTATTACAACGATTTTCTAGAAATTTTAATATTCCGTATTTGGCCAAATCACTATTTGTTACATCCCTATAGTTAAAACTGAAGTTTTAATAATGAATAATCATTTATTTATTCCCAATTTCATTAATCAACATTCACTTTTAAAATATTACAAATTAGCTATCATTGTTATACAGAATTTTTGGCTTGGTATTACATAAAGTTCATTCTTTTTACTATATTGACAAGAAATTCATTAAAATTAATTGATATTTTAAAGAAACATTAACTATTTATTTTAAATAGTGACAAATAGAACAATAACACACAATAACTAATCTTTTTAATAATTTCCTAAAGCTTTAAAAGTGCTACATTAGTTTAAACCAAAAAAACCTGGTTTTTGGAGTTTTTTGAAAAAAACCCGGTTTTTTTCCAACCCTGTTTTAGGGGCATAAAACATCCTTGATTAACTCACACTTTTAGATTCTTTGCATCATTTTCTTGCTTTTAAAGTTTTGTAATGTTATAATTATGATTAAGTGAATTTTGTGAACATTTGCAATATTGAAATTTTAACACTTAGTACATTGCATTTCTACATAATGCTAATAAAATTCACATAATTATTTCAAAATTGTGCAAGTCCTGAAAAGCATAACCTACTAAATTGCATCAATAATCAAAATAAAAAACATTTGCAAAATTAACATTATGTGGGATAAAACCAAAGCCATAACCAAACTGTCTTTCGAGGAGCTCTTTTACATCCCCCCTCCCCCTCAAATTTTATAATTTCCTTCTTCATTGCAGAATATATATAGAAAAATATAAGAGATGTATGGGCATTATACATGGGAAAATATAAAACATGTATAAGAAATATCCATTTTAACTTAAATGCAAATTTTGCTATTGTGAGGTAAAAAATAGGGGTTAAAAACAATATTTTAGCTTTAAACCTTAAGAAATAAAATTATACTTCCCCTTAAACCACAGAAAACTTGGTGCTTTAATTCCTGGGGTGTTTGAATTTAATATCTCCATTTGGTTATGCCCTTGAATTAAACACACAAAACTTTGAAAATTGAAAAAAAAAATCAATTTTCTTGTAGCATGAGAATTTTCTTACCCAACAAAAATCATACCACAAGACAATAACCATGTCAACAATCCAGGTAATGCTGTTGTTTCAGACATGACATGAGCACTACAGTGTGGACAAGTGACTTGCATAGGATATGGCCCACATTGAGCTACACTCAGTACAGTGACAGCTTGAACCCCAGCTATATAAAATGCAGGGAAAATGATTTCAAAAATTAGAAATTGTTTTGAGCATGAAGTTAAGAAACGAACAAGAGAAATGGAAGAAATATCCTAGTGTTACACAAAAATTACACATCATTTTTAAATTTTAATACAACATTTTAAATTTTTCTTGCGCCATTATTTTTCAACTAAAAATTGTCATTTCATATTTATTAACCATAGCAGTGTGGCATAACTAGAGAAAAACACACATTATTTACAATGTTACGTATTGCATTTAAAATTTTTGAATTTTTTTTACATTGTATTCACAAAACTATAAATATATCGAGTATTTAGTTTCTGGTTTTAAAAAGTTAATCTTTTCTAAAAAGAAAAGTGAATGTTGATTTTTAAATGAACAAATGAAAAATGACTTCAAAGCAACTTTTAATTTATTTATGACAAAGTTTAAATTTTAAAACTTGGTTAAACCAAAAAAAAGCTGGAATAAATTCGAAGAATGAATAAATTTTTTATGTAGAAAAGCATAAAAATTCTAATAACTTTCTTTAAAAATTAATTTGAAACATAATAAAGTTTGCATCTAAAAAAATACTTAAAAGGTGTTTTTAGCTTATATCTGGCTATGAGTAAACAGAGAGTCAATATAACAGCGGGTATTTATAAATTAAAGAAAATTCAGTGTGAATATTATTTTGTGTTACCATAAATGAAGTTACATTTAGAACATCCGATGAACGAAATTTGCTACTGTCAGTTAAATGAAAAGAAAACATGACCGATACATATGCATCTAAACAAACAGGGGTCTCAAAACTTGTACTGGGTTCATTGCAATGTAAAGGTAGTTTAAATGTGAACAGGTTGGATATTGGATAGTTACCAGATATTTGATGGCACCCCTAATACTTTTGATCAGTTCAAGAAATAGAATTGAAATTAAGCAAAAAGTATTTTTTCTGTACATGTACTTTGTCAAAAGTTACACACAATAAAGTCTATCCAAAGCAAATCTTTGAATTTGGATCTATAAAAGGATTCAAATTTATTCATTTGGAATATGCAAAATTCAACAAAATGCTCTTCAAACCAAAAAAAAGAAAAAAAAAAAGAACATGGAAATAAGGTGTCTTCAATAAGAGCTGTTGAACAAAGAAGATCCATTTGAATTGGACCAATCCCTCAAAAGTTATTAATGGGAAACAGAGACACACCAACAGTCTGACAAACACAGCTTTCCCTATCTCAAAACCCTACTTTAAAATATTTTATTCTTGAGTAGTTATTTATTTACTTTTTCAGATGATATTTTTATGAGACATTATGCCTCCTTTCATGGTTTTATTCCTTTTTCAAAAAATTTTACAGAGAAAGTAGAGAAAGAAGAAATTGTATATACATCCAATTTGTATAAAACAGTAAGAAGGGAAAAAATATACATATATTCACAATTTTAACTCACAAGTTATTGAAAATATCAAAAACATCAAATTTCCTAAGTCTTGATGGAATTCAGATTGAAAAAAAGCTCATAAGAATCAAAAGAAAGCATCTTTAGTCATTCTCCAACTCCTCAAAAACTTATAGCACTAAAAAAGAGCTTGAGTCAAAGCTGGTAGGATATGGCGTAAAAACCAGCAGGACTCGTGGCAATCATATGTCAGTACAATCACAACGTCCACACTTTCAAAAACTGTATAGGATAATATCCATAAAATTGCTGGTACTTTTAAAACATCTTGTGCTCCAATATATGAGAAAAACACAAACTATTTCAGCCACAAAAGAAGTAGCCGACTGCTTCGGGACTCATTTTGGTGATATCTCCAGGGCAGGGAACTACAGTGCAAGTTGGAGCTTCTGCGTACTCGCGTTTGATGCATAAATAGATAGTGTTTGTAAAAATTGACGCATTTATTTTTGGAAGATGCAAGTCAAACCTTGACATACAAAATTTCGACTAAAAAACATTTATATTGAAATATTGATTTATATTTTTTCTCAATATGATTTATATTGCAAATCATTAATAAAATAGCAAACAAATATTATAAAAAGAAAACAGATGCAGAAAGCTTGCTGTGCAGTTGCACCAAAATCGAAACAAAACAACACCAGATGAAATTATCAACAATTGTTTTTGGAACACAGAGATAAATATTCCACCTACCATACTATATACAAAGATGACTCAAAAACACTGGATCATGTGGTTTCACTTGCATTTTCAAGAATCAATCTATTGCCAAACATTTAAATCAAGCATGATCTGTTTTCATGGTAGAGCTACACGGCATCTATAAAGCTTGGCAAAAACTAACGTTATTTGCATTTAAAAAATGGATAATTTACAGCAACTCAAAGAGCTAATTAGAAGCCTTGTTATATTGTAGTGACCAGAGCCACCCATTGGTCTTGTGAGCATTTAAATTAATTAGCACTCTTCTTCAAGATGGATTCCAAATATATCTTTGTTGTTTTCCAAGTCCCGTTGGCATTGTGGGAAATAAAGAAGCTGATGTCGAAGCAAAAAATGCAACCATTAAATTGGTTGATCGAGTTTCTTTTGAGCACATAAAGCGCAATTTATTAAAGTGAGCTTGTTCAGCAAATGGCAGTAGGTTTGGCACGCTCAGACTCACAAAAAATTACATTGCATACAGCCAAATGTAAAAGGGTTCAAATTGCTAAATTTCAATCAGTAAGAACAGGTATTTTCACTTTTCTCTTATGCTACGCTTTTTGGCTTTTGGAACGTCAGCAGCAAGAGCAGTCGCAATTTACGGGGGCTTCCGAATTCAGTCGAGTAGGAGCCAGCAAATCAACATTTGATGGGGAAAATGTTGGACATTTAAAAAATACTATAAATACACTCCAATAGATTAAAGATAAAACAAAACCCATCAAAGAGTAGCACCACCAAGGTAGGAAGTATGCACAAACATTACTGTATTCAAGAATATTATTCTTTAAATCCAACAAAAACATCTCTTGGAAGTATAATTCAGGAGACATTTCAGAATAAGAGATTCTAAGAGGAGAATTTATATAAATATTATAATCTCATCATAGCTGCCAAAGATTGAATATATCATGAATAGAAAATGTTGTTTACATTCCAATCTGGAAAAATTAGACTCCAAAATGGAAAAATTGTAGAACATATTATACTTACAACAATTATTAGGTCTTTACAATGTGCAATATTATATGCATTTTATTCTTAAGCAAAAATCTAAGATGCTAAATCACAATAAATCTTATATAAGTCAGTAGTAAATACTGAACAAATTCATAACAGAGAGCAGGGAGAAAAAAATATTTACCTGGAGTTCCTGTTGGTGCATTAACAACAAATGTTTGAGATGACGGATTATTATAGCCTAAAGTTAGAAACAAAAATAAGTAAGGAAAGTCTTTTTTTTACCTACATGAAACAATCTCAATGGATTAAACATGGGTAAATAAAAAAGGCATTTTGGAAGAGGCAGTGCAAAAAAAGCAAAAGCACTTTCAAAACAAGTTTTCAGCCTTAAACGAAATGAACTTTTATATTTTTTGATTTACTGAAATACTGACAAAACTTCAAACCCATTGCTGAGAATTTATATAATAAGGTGAAATCTAGAGATCACAGCATCTATTCCAGTGCTCTTTGGCTTAATCACTAGTTTCACCAGTTATTCCGAGATGACAATTACTATTCAAGTCAAAATTACCGGATTAATTTTTAATGCCTTTTATTCTTGTATGTTCTAGTGTTTTTAATTCTGAATTAAATTCCTGTATACTTCATATTTCAATAAATTTCATCACAAAAAATTAATTTTATGTAATAAAAGATACCCCTAACTTATGCTCTCCTATGTCTTAAATAAACTACTCATTGAATAAAAGATTATCCCAACTTATGAGAAATTTAATGCTTGTTCAAATCCAAACCTTAATGAAGTTTAAGGTACATTTATAGAAGCATTTCATACTGATAACTGCATATTGTAATTTCTTGTGCATTATATAATTCTCTGTATAACCTACTGATAATTCTATGACAGAAAAATAAATATTTTTGTGTCATTGTAGTCATACTTTTAAGTTTTAGCAACTAAATTGAAAAATGTAAAGGAGTTAATAGCTTTAATTTTTTTAACAGTAATCCAGAAAGCAAAAACGATAAATAAGTGGACCTTACTGTGTTTTCAGTCTGTTTTTATGGATGTTTACTTTCATATTTTCATGTTAATGGATAGAGCAACCGCATGAAAGAACAGTATTTCATCTTGTCACTAATGTCCTCTCTATGCTTTCCAAACATAAGAAAGTTCATGTGCATTGTAATTCTTACTTAGCAGACAGACTGAAAGATTTTAATAGTAGAGAAACTAAAAATCACCATTAAGATAAGGACAGTCCCTTCATATTTTTTTTTCAATAGAAAGCCTTGTTATAGAAGAGCTAAGGAATACAAGATGGTTTATTCACCTTTTCTGTCTGAAGTTTTAGTATGTAGAACTTGGCTGCATAAGTCGTGAGAAACAACAAAACTGCAATAAATGGTGTGTGGAACAAGGGTGAATGTGCCATCTAGGCTTTTCTTCGACTAGCTGATCACTCATCGAGCATCAGAAAATAATCTGGCTATGCCAACTACATAAAATGAGGATGATATTAAGGATTTTTCAATTTTATATACTTAACTACTGATCCAGACCTGACAACCTTGCAAAATGAAAAAGCAGGAGAAATTTCTGTACTTCAGAACCAGTTGAATGCTAGTATAAAACTGATAAATGTATTGTTCTTAGATATAAATTACATAAAAACTAATCCACGAGATAAAAAATGCATATTTTATAAGTTATCCATTTTTAAAAGATTTTAGAACTAAAAATAAAAATATTTACGTGATTATAAGTAGAACTTTTATGTGGTTATTAAAAACACCAACACTACACAAAAAAATTGCGTTATGAAACTGCAGCCAGTAAAAACCTTTTGAAAACAAAATTGACATCATAAGTATTAACAGTCTTAAAGTTTTCTAAGTTTTACGACAAAGAGATGTATGAAACTGAAGAGAAGTTCCGAGACTTTTTCTTCTTAAAAAGCAGGAGAAATGTTAGCATTGGCAGGAGGCAGGAGATTTACAGAAAAGCAGGAGAGTTGGCATGTCTGCTGATTTTTACTTATACTGATTTTCAAATTAAAGACATTTTGAAATGCATTTTATTTCTCATTTTCATTCTAATGAAAGTATTAATGCAAAATTCCATCTTATTTTTTCTTCATAACATGGCAATTTGCTCTTGAAACTTTGAAACTAGTTTCTTTTTCTTCGAGGAATCTTTCTTCAGTTTTTGCAGATTTGCCCTTGTTACATGGAATGACCGAAATGAAGTGTTGGGCAAAAGCACCAAACACCAAAAAGTTAAGAGAGTCCACGCTTTAAGGAAAAATATCCTATACATAAACATATATATATAGGCAATGAATAATAAATAAATAAATATAATAAATAACACTTTATCCGTCATCTGAGGGAGGAGAAAGATAACTACTGTGAAAATTAATTTCGAACTTATAATTAAATTCACAGCACTTATAATTTCTGATCCATTTAATTTAGATGCTTTACATTTTGACACTAAGAGCTAGCTTCATCTGAGGCAGTTTTTATTTTTTTACGGCTTAACATTGGTGCCCAAATTCCAAATAATCTGGTAATTTTTTTGTGCAGAAAAAGCAATTTTATAAAAAATTTTAGTTCTAAAATGAAAATTTGGACTGTTAGGAACTTTTTTTTTAATTATAAAACATACCTACGAACATTAATGTGTGCTAAACTATCTGTGTGCCAAATTTCGTGAAGAACCAATATAAACTGTTGATTTGTATAAGGAACATACACAAACGTCATACAGACTAATCTATAGATATTATTTCTCTTGCCTGTTTTTCTGTCGCCCACGAGATCTTCCTTATCCCTTTATCAAATTCCATGATTTACCCCTCATCTTAAAGCTTATCATGCCGGCTAATGACGAAAAAATGACCCACGGTCTAAAAAAGTATGGCTTCTCTTAAATTTGAGGTTTAAAATCATCTAAGAGGATGTCCTTTATTGGAGGCCAAATGGGTGTTGTATATGCTGTCACCATCTGTTATCAAGTAAACAAACAAGAAACTCTTCTGTTTTTATTGTGTAGAAAATTGGACAGTTTTAGTTGCGTTTGTACGTTAAACTTATTCCACTGGTGAGGCTCTCCACATTCATTTATATATTATGAATGTATATCCAACCAACATTAACTATATTTTAAGTAATTGAACTGTTTTGTTATTGTCTTTTAATGCTATGTATACTAATAAAAATAATTATCATTATCAATGTGATTATTTTATTATTTTTAATATCTAAATAATAGCGGGGGGGGGGGGGATTGTAACAGCTATTTGTACTGATGTGTTTAATTACATGTCCTCCTTTGTACCAAAATCCTGTTTATTTTTTCTTTTTTTTTTTCATAATATCCTTTATTCAAATTAGTGTGGAATCCTGCATGTGTTGACTAGTTTTCACTCATTTGTATAGATTTCAAAAGAATATCAAAATGATACAAGCAAAATAAATAATATATATATACTGGTGAAATTAAAATCTTATACAACATGCTATATAAATAATAAAAATATAAACTACAGAAAAAATCTTCATTCACTTCTGAATAAACAAACTGAAGAGTCATTAATCCTTTTGAAAAATATAAAATTCAATGGAATATAAAATCATCTAGTCTTATTCCTAATTTATACATCAATCTACTTAAACATACAGAAGTTTATTATTAAGTTTAAAATTACCTGGAGCCATAGGGAAAACAGGAACACCTCCAGGAGGAGGTGGATGTACTGGTCCTTGGAACATGTTTCTTGTTGCAGCTTGTAAAAAGGAAAAATCAACATTGGTTTCAACAGAAATAAAATTAACAACAATAAATATTTAACAAAGAAACCTCTGGAACAGCGCCTAAAACTTTACTTATTGTCTGAGGCGTGCTTTTATGCATAAAAACTATATTTCTATGCTTCTACTCAGGGTTGGTGATTTTTTTAGAAAAAAAAAATCGGATTTATTTTATTTAAATTGAATTTTTTTTTATTTAAATCAGATTTTTTGATTTTTTTAAGCAAAATATGTATGTGCACACAAATACAGTAGCAAATTCAGTTAATTATTCGTCTTCAAAGAATTTTAAGATATCTTAGTTGAAGTAATAATTTATTACTAGAGCAAAATTAATTATTAATTTATTATATTATGTAAAAAATGTATACTTAATAAACAGCAGATAACCAACAAGAAGCAGAAGAGAAAGCTTATATTTCTGGACTAAATTTGTTATAATTTCTTGAATATATACAAATACCGTATATTTCCGTGTATAAGCCGAGAACTTTTGGAACTTTTTTGAAAGCTAAATCGCGGAGGTCGGCTTATATATGGGTCCGATAATCTAAAAAAAAAAGTCTGTCTATATATCGCGAAATATCGACTAATATAGAGCTCTAATTATGTAATTTATGTCTCCTACATAAAGGAAATAATTGGCTTAAAATAAGTAGAGTTTTATTTAAAAGAATATAACATATATTTTACAGCTGGATTTTGCGAAATCATCACTGAAACAAAATGGCGAAATTTGCTCCCCACTATAATACGCTCGCGAGCATCTGTGTATGCCTTTCTATTCCCGCTCATCCTTCTAATATAAATGTAGTAAAATAACTGAATAAAAACAATAAAAAAAAATAAAACAAACAAAGCAAACGCAGGGGCAAAAAGCAATGAATAAACAGGGGAACATGTGCTCGATCACTACACTCAGCGGTCGGTGGCGCTCGCCTCAGACAGGGTTACCAGAGATCAATCTGTCGCCGTTGGCGCCAAGCTTCTCACTTTCACAGCGTCTTGATTGGAAAATACTTGATCTGTGTTACCTACTTGGCGAATGTTTCGCTCCCTTTGGCGACTCTTTGAGCTGTAAATTTTTTATCTCGGCTTATATACGAGTTTTGAATTTTTGGTAAATTTTTGAAGGAATAATGCACTCTCGGCTTATACACGGATCGGCTTATATTCAGAAATATACGGTAAGTTGACTGGACTATCATAATTTTTTGAGCATATACAAATTTCTTGAATATATAAAGAGATGGCAAATATCACATAAAATGTTTGCTACAGCTTAATAATTTTTACTATTTAGATGCTTCAGCAAGAATACCAGTTTTGACGGTTAACGCCTTATCAACCCCCATCTGTTTCTTAATATTGAGTGCACGATTCCAAAAGTAGAAAAATCCTTTCCAAAGGTGCTGTCGATGCTTTTGCTGCCAAAAACTTAATGTTATCTGATAAAATGTCATTCTTTGACACCTTAACAAAGCTATTCCACCCTTCATAATCAGACATTGTCTCGACTACTTTTGAATCAAAGAAGACATTTTCTTTGGAAAAAAGATCCAATCTCCCCATAACTTTCCAGCATCATTGATAAAAATTCTGATCCATATCGCTGTTTGATGAAGTCTAGACCCTTATTGGTCTCTTCAGTTGTCATATCTATTTCTTCATTAGCAATTATCACCATATAGCGAGTCAAAACTCTAATGAATTACTTGAACCCATAATATATTAAAATGTATAATCAAAAAATATCTATATTTAATAATTTGGAAGAAGCTGATATAAATACAATAGCCCCTCGTTATATCGCGCTTGTCAGGCGACAGCAAAAAAGCAAGATATATCCGAATGCACAATATATATATAACCGATGCCATTAAAAATAACTCAAAAAGTACAAGTAAATTGAGTGTCAACAAAAAAAATTTAATTTAATCTTACATAATGATAACTTTCTTAATAAAAAATAGCTTAATAAAAATAAAGCTTAGTAAAAATCCTTGGACAATAGTCTCTTTCATTCTATGGGTATGTCAAGTAAAACTTCAACTGGCTTGAGTAGAATCATTCTATAGGCATGAAAGTTGGGGAGTGGGAGGAGAACTGTTGCAGCTTTTAACTGCAGCAAATTCAGGAAAAAGGAAAATATTCCTGTTCTATGGCTTTGTTTAATGGGGGAATTGGGGGTTTTCTGAAAAATGCAATATTTTCACTTTCACAAACTTAAAACTTAAAATTTTGGGAGACATAGAAAAAGCGTGATATATCCGAATGAGCAACATAGCAAGGGGTTACTGTAGTTTTTTTAATCATAAATCTGTATTTTTTTGTAAAAAATCATAAAAATCAGTATGTTTTCTAAAAAGAAAATCGTAAAAATCACTTTTTTTCCGAAAAGAAAATCATAAAAATCAGTATTTTTTTCCAAAAAGAAAATAATTTTAAAAAATCAGTATTTTTTCTATAAAAAAAATCAAAAGTGATTTAAATCACCGCTTTAAAAAAAATCACTTGATTTAAATCACGACAACCCTGCTTCTACCAGTAAAAATCATGAGCAAAATAGTCAAAATATGTGATTTCACATAATTTATGGTCTTTGATGGTAATTTCAATTACCATCATCCACTACTCTGTGGTAAGTATCATTTTCTTTAAAAACGATAAGAGTAAAATTTGAATTAACTAGTGCTAAAAAAATAAACAGTGAAAATTTACCCCTTCTTTGCTTTTTTTTCTCAAATCTCTGAATCTGATGCAAAAAAAAAGCATTTTTTCCCCTAACGTACAGAATATTTTTTTATGCATCATCCTTTTTTAGAGAATGGTGTTACAGTACTCAGAAAAGCGATATAAATCTTGTAACTGATATTTGTGCACAAATAGGAGGGTTTGGGGGGGGGGCCTGTAAAATTTTAGAAATTGAAGTCGAAAACATGCAAATTAAGGCTATATTTAGCAAGGCTAGGGAAGAGGGGAGTGTGTGTTCAGGCACTTCACCCCTCCCTATCGATGAATTTCCCTGAAAATTCATCGATATTGGTGCGATCGATTTGGTGGAAAACATCTCACAGCTGCTTTCTTAAAAGTATTTTTATGGGTGGGTCACTGCATTTAATTTCCATATTGATAGTGGAAAACCAAAAAAGCTCTCCTCTGTCAAATTGATGAAGGTTAGCCAATGTGTCAAAACAACCATTTCATCTCTTTGTTCCTCAAACAACACCTGGATTTGAACAAAGATCAATGACCCGAAATCCACAAAATTCTAAAACCCGCACAACCCTTGGTCCTAAGCAGTGCAGATTTCGGAGAGTTGACTGTATCTGCAAAAAGCCATTTTTTATCCTATCTAGTAATAATAATTAATTTTATCTTAATCTATAACTGCATTAATCTACTAATCATGCCTTTTTCCTGATAATGAAAATATACGTTTCGGTTAAGAATGATATTTTCCAATTACTCAAAGTTTTTAGCTGGTCCCTTGGGACTTCGAGTTATTGAGATTTGATTGGATTAAGCTTTTCACTATGGGGCTGGGACAACAGTAGTCCTAGAGAAAATTCACATTTTGCTCTAATATCATTAGTACAAATAGGGTATTCTGACCAGATTTTCCTGTAGTACGATACCTATGCTAGTATAAATTTTGTTTTACGGCAAAAATACAGCACTAATGTGTCTATTAAGTAATAGATAATAGCCAAAAGATGTGATAAAGGTGCATTAAATTCTTTATCAGTCTCCCGTAGTCAAAAGGTTAAGTTGATGTAAACTAAAGAGAGTAAATACCTTACCAACATTAGCTGCATATTGTCCTGGAGTAGGATAAGGTACAGGTGGAGGAGCACTAGTATATGGAGGAGGAGGTTCAGCATATGGTGCATTTATTTTCTCGGTTGACATTTCCAAAACCTGAATTATAAAAAATACTGAAACAGAGTATTCAAAAGTTCAACATTTCAAAATGCCTTTTGTGAAAAATATATAAATTAATTAATTATACTTATTATTTTAAGAAAAAAAAGCATCGAAGAAACAATCAAAACATTTATCAAATCATAAAGTTGTTGGTATCATTACACTTCAAAACAGTCCTTGAAACCTAGCCAACTATATGTACCAAGTCTAGCCAAAGCAACACAATAAATATCCCTACCTTTTTTAAATTATATAAAATTTAAATAAAATATTAATCAAAAAAATATATGAAAATGGAAAAAAAGTTTTTTTACTTTTTATATATTTTTTATTGAACCAAAAAAAAAGGGTTGTTCAAAAAATAAATCTTGTCCATTGAACTTCAAATAGTTTGAAAACAAGTTTAATTATTCAAAACTTCTGCGTAGACTATGTTGTATGTAGAATCTGTACAGCTGTTTGATCACAAGACTAATATGTTTTTGACATTCAGTGATTTAAGTCATCCGAATTATGTAAGATGATTTTAAATACAGGGTGCGTACACTATTCTCTGAGTAAAAATCAAGCACTTTCCAGGACTCTTCATAGCAAAAATCAAGTGTTTCAAATGAAGTAACTCTAACCACTTCGAATACAAGTTACATTACAAGAAAGAAAGATTTCTTTAATACCATTTAATTTAGAGCACTCTCTAATTGCAATAAAATAACTTCATATTTAATACTATCAAAATTTATCAGCTCGCACATTAGATTTATGTGTTGTATCGGCTGTGTATGTAACGAGCCATAGCTTAATTGCTGGTCAGGTAAGACATGTGCCTGACCGAGAAAAAAAAAATACTGAAAAATCACGACATAACACTGTGTAAAAGCTTATTAAAAAGTCATATTACAAGCATAAATTACTATGCAATAGAATTACTAAGTAAGTCAAATCATTACTTTAATATAAAAAGATTGGGGCATTATGTCTAACCAAAAAAAGGTGTGGAAGTGGCACGGCCTTTTTCAAAGAAATAAACATGTTTCTGAGCAATAACTTCTTAAACTGAAATAAGTATTTCATACTTGATAACTATAAAAATTTTAATGAAATGAAATAACTTCAAAATTAGGTGTGAAGAATTTTTTACATGTTTTTATTTATTGAATTAAAATAGAAAGAAATATTATATATTTATTTTGTAACAATGTAAAATGAGTACTTGAAAGGGGGGGGGGGACCCTAATGCTAAAGGCGATCTAAAATTTAAGCACATTTTAAATTACATGCAAAAAAAAGAAAAAACAATTTAAAACAAAACATTTTTGGATAAAACATTTTTAAAACAGAATTTTAATAAGGTTCTAATATTTAATAATTATAATCAACTGATGTATCACTAAAACTTAAAGGCTAAAAATTCCTTGATTATCTGCGACATTTCGAGTGGGCGTAGCAAAATGACGTTTCTGCAAGCCCTTTACAGAAGCTTAAAATTTAAGAGAGATTAAAAATAATGATAAGCTCAAATTTATTGATGTCTACAGGGAAGAATAAGATATTAAACGAGAACTAGGAAGTTTTGCTGAAGCCGATGCAACCGGATTTCGAAATGCTTAAAAAATCGGGATTGACACTTAAAAGCGCAAAAAAAAAAAAAAGGACCGAATGTGTAAATTTTACTCTCTGTGAAACCACACAGGAATGTACGCAGGCTACTTTCAAAAATGCTCACAGGGTGAAAAAAATAGAGAAAATTAATCCAAATTACGAATTTTTGCGGAAGCAAAATTTTTAATGCCCAAAATTACCAAAACTACGGAATTCCGTCAAAATACGGAAAAATCACTTGTCTGCAGGCAGGAATTTGAAGAAAGGTGAATTTTCCTGTTGATAAGTTGCAAAGAAATAGTAAAAGTGAGAAAATCAAGGACTTTCCAGACATTTTTGTACATTAATCCAAATTTCCAGGACTTTCAAGGCCTTGAAAAAAAATTATGTAATTCAAGGACTTTCCAAGGTTTCCAGGCCGCGTACGCACCCTGTAAATAAATAATCCAAACTTACCAGTTATAGGTGGTTTTTATAGCCGCCATTTTTTACACTGCATTTATTCATTTTTACTAATTAAAATATAGCTTTATGTATTAACATTACTTTAAAATTAGTAATTAGCTATTTTTTTCATAATTATCTAAAATATCATTAGGTAAAATCAACCTGAATGACTTACAATATATCCTACACAACTTTAAAATTAAAGGACTCAGTTAAAATAAAGATAAGTATCTGATTAATTATGTAAGTTATATGATGGTAAAGATTTCTTAAAAATACATATTTTTTTTAAATGACTAGAAATCATATAGAAGGAAAAAAGAAGAAATATATTTAAAGAATAAAAGAGTGCTAAAACAGTAGAGTGCTGATTATCCGAACTCCAATTAACCGAATTTCCAATTATCTGAACAGCTTATTTCCCTATTTATTTTTCCATATCCGAACTTCCAATTATCCGAACAGTCTATTTCTCCCCCACCGAAGGAAAAAAAAAATTCCCAACTAAACTTCTAATTTCCTAACGTGAAAAAGAAGAAAATAAAAACCAATGCTTTGAAAATGACTCGGGTCCATCACATAACGAAGCCTTTGAATGTTTGGAAACAGCTATGAAATGGCTCGAACGGCAGAACGACGCAGATCCTATTCAACTAAGATGCCTAAGAAGAATTCGAGATACGGCATCATTGAAAAGAATGTCTTCTTTGAAGCAAGCAGCAGTCAAAAGCTTTTTTGCTTGAATTGTAATTAAAAAATTTTTTAAAAAACTAAAAAAACTTTTTAAACACGCCAGCCCAAATAGGTGCTGCAAGTCCTAAGCCTGGATAAAGTGTGAAGGTTTTTTTATTGTCACAATATCCCTTAAATTGTCTGTCCAATTATCCAAACTTTTGCTTATCCGAACTAGGGTCTGTCGAGACGTGTTCGGATAATCGCGCTCTACTGTAGTTGTTTTCCCATATGGTTCACTTACAAAGAGGTTTAGGAAAACTTTATACTGATGTTTCATCTATCCAGATAAATAAGGTCCAACATTATAGCATAAAAAATATCCTGAAAAAGTTACTTGTTTTTTTTTTTTTTTTTTTAATCTTTGCAAAAATAGATAAACCAATATAGATAGTAAGGCAGTTAACTTACAAAGAGTTTTTTATAATACTCCCACCCAAATTTGGTGTACATAAGCGGTCAAGATATCATTTGTTAGATTTAATGATCACCAATGATGATTTGTGTACAAACAAAAAAATGTGTTGATAAAATTCTCTAGAAGATATAACTCCAGCTTGTAATAGAAAGGTTTTTGTGATCCCAACTCTCTGTTAAATGCAAAAGTATTTGGCTAAAAGTGTTAGATTTTAATGTGATTTTTAATGGTTGTTTTAATTAAAATACTTACAGTATACCTCAAAACTCCACTTCTTGATTGGTAGCCAATGGCTACTAAAACCCCACAAAATGGTAGCCAAACTTAAAAAATGTGCACATCTGCAAAAAAATTTAACTGTGCATTGTTTTTAAGAGCACAAAACTGGTATCAATTGCAATGAGCGTTTAAATTACATTTACATTTAACTAAGCCATGTAGTTCTTCTCAGGCACGCAATCGCAGGTATTTTTAAAGTTGGACATTTTAAGAACATTTAGTCCCTCCGGGACTAATTTTTTAGCTAATGTTTAATCATTATACTTGAAATGAATACATGTAATAATAACATATTTGTCAATGCAATGTATTAAAATCCGAACAGGGAATAGCGCAAAATCTAGTACCAAAAATATGAATGGACTTTTTCAATATAACCTACAATGCCGTCTTTTGGAACTTAATTTTCTCAGAATTGAAAAAATACTCCCTTTCTTCTTGCTTGTCGATGCATAAATTCCTACTAAAAGTTGATTGAACAATTATCTACCTTGGCAAAATTACTCTGGCCTTTTTTTCTATTTATACACACACATTATTATTAGTACCACATCTTGAAGATTTCCGAGGCGGGGCAAAACTTAAAAATGCCGCCCCCTCTAACCAATTATTGTTGATATTTCATATAACTTTCATGCGTGGGTATTTTTATTTCTTAGTATTTTTCCTTTTGGGATTGCTGTTAAACCAATAAAACTTTCGTTAATGTTCCCACAGCATTGACCCTTCAGCTCAATATTAAAGGGTAGAGCATATGTTGGGTCCTTCTTAACTGGGAGATATGAAATTCTGATACCCCTCCCTGGGAAAATTTTGGAAACTAGATGCAAACTGGTGCATATAGTTTCCAAAAGTGGAGGCCCTTAGGAGACCTTTTGAGACTTTTTAGGGGGGGGGAAGCAAATTTTAGGGGAAAAGAAACAAACAAAAACTTTCTGAAATTTAAACACTTTTACTCATAAAAATAATAATAAAAATGTAGGAAAAAATTGACATTTTTTAAAAAATCCAGAGGGCAGGTCCCTCTCCTTTCTACTAATGCCCATATCAAAGAGCCATGTGTTTGCCTTCTCAAACGACACTTACAAGCTCCCAGCTCTTCCCAAAAGGATGCTTAAAAAGTTTCTAAAAGAAAAACCATTGGGTATTGTCTGAGCATAGCATGATTTATACATATTTCGCTATCACAAGGGGGGAAAAAACTTTGACTTTTTAAAATTTAAATTTTGACATTGCGAAATTTTCTTCCCCTTAACCTCAATTTTAGAATTTCCAACAGTTTATACAAATAAATAATTCTATTAATCGGAGTTAATCGTTAGCAATATAGCTGATCAATGATAAAATCGGAGTGCCGAACTAAGATTTTAATTCTTTTTCAAAAGTTAAATTTTCATAATTAAATATTTTTTTCTTTCGTTCTCCCCCCCCCCCCCCCCATTCTTTCTTTCTTTTCCTTTTGTACATCACTGTTGAATTTGCTGCCCCCCTAACTGCCGCCCGGGGCATGGGCCAGGGCTAGCCCCACCCTAGATCCGGCACTGATTATTATTATTATCATCAAGTAAAAAAAAATTCTTATTTATTTTATGATTTTTGATAATACTTCTTTTCAATAACTGTTTATTTAGCTAACAGTTTTCAATAATTGTTTATTGTATTTTTTTAAGAAGTTAGATCCAGGTAAATTAACAATTTTCTAAAAATTTCTTATTTATCCAAAATTTAGTATCTTCTAAAAAGTAAATAGCTTTCAATACTAAAATCAAATTTGAAGTAAATAAATAAATGAAACAATAATAATGATAAACGCAATTTTCGACAAACACGTGTTCAATATCGGCAGTGTTAAAAAAAAAAGCCAGAAACTATTAAAATAAAATGCAAAATAAGCAGATTTAAGGTAGTAGGTGCGAAAAATATCTTCTAATTTAGAAAATAATTGAAATTTGTATCCGATGCAAAAGGATTACAATCTCTAACGTAGAATCCAATTTTCGGCGAAGCACGTGACCATTTTGGCTGTTTCTATCTTTACTTTTTTTCTTATTATTTGTTAAAATGAAACGACAACTAAGCAGATTTAAGGTTGTGCATGTAAAAATACCTTACGACTTTCAAGATAATTGTAATAATTCCAGGATGGAAAAAGATTGAAATTTCAAACACGGTACGCAATTTTCGGTAAAAACCGGAGGAAAACCTAGTTTCCGTGTGGGGCGCAAAAATTAACTCCAATTTCTTTCTTCTTAATTGGGAAATGATTTTAGCATTAGCAAATGGTAGCCACATTGGCTACTTCAATGAAAACAATGGTCGCCAAAACGTGAAAATTGTTCGCATTTGGCGACTGGCGACCGCGAGTTTTGAGCTCTAACTTACAGTGTGAAAATGAGTGCATTATTCACTTAAATAATTGAAAATTGTTCTCTGCAACAGTTTTTTTCCTGAATAAATTTTTTTCAATGCATATTCATTCACTCATTTGTTTATTCATTCACTCATTTATTCCTTCACTTATTTATTTATTCATTCGTTCAGTCAGAAATATACTTAAAAATCTAGATCAAAAAATTTTACAGGAAAATAGGCTGGTTTAGTTCTAGTTGAACTTTGTATCTGTGCATATTCTGCGTCATAACATCTTTCCGATAAAGGTTTTTCCCAATCCATCAGTTAGATTAAGATTTATATAGGATTGAAGTTTCCTCGTAGATGGTAATGTTAAATTGTTTTGAACTGTTAAAAATTGACCAAAAATTGTTTAAATAAAAAAATACTCCATGCCGAGAGCTAATTCCAGTAAGTTTGTTCAAAGGAACTTCGATCTTATGTTCAGGGTATTGAGATCTTTTGAATGAAAAAAAAAAATCTTTCAAATCAAACAATTCCCTCAAAAGTTATTTGGGGGGAGGGAGGCAAATGGACCGGCAGACATATATTTTCCCCATCTCAAAACCCCAGTTTCAATTTGTTTTTTCAATCTTTATTTACTTCTAATTTTTGACTTTTCTTCATTTTTAACGATATTCTTGGAATACATTAAGCCTTCTTTCATATTTTTTTTTAAACATTTGCGGGAAAGTAGGCGAATTTAAAGTCGAGAATTTGCAAGTATTCTGTTTCTACCAGCCAGCGCTGTCATGAGCCAAGGCGGGCCTCATGTCAAATCTATACCAAAAGTTAAAAAAAGAAGTAGAGATGGGAATAATAATTGTGTTGATACATTTCATGTTGGTCCTTTGTTTAACACAATGACTAAACATCTTGCGCCTTCAGCAATGTACAGGTGGGGGGAAATCAAAAATTAAGTTTTGTATCAATAAAAATACCAGTTTTGCATCAGAATTATTGGTTTTATATCAGGTCAACTTTAATTTTTTTTCTGTCAGAACTCTCAGTTTTGTGTCAGGTCAATGACAATTTTGCATCCAAATTATTAGTTTTGTATCTGGTCAATTCAAAATTTTCGCATATTGCTGCTTGGAAAAATTGTTTGAAAGAAAGAAACATTTTTTGGAATGTATCAAAATATTTTACAGACTGCTTCTTCTGATTTAGCTCAAAAAAAAAAAAACTTTGCCTCATACACAACTGCAAGGTACTTTTACAAAACAAATAATGTAATTCAAAACCTAAAAAAGGAAATGTATTTATAACTATAATAACAAGTAGCAAAAATCTTTTTTCTCATTATTGTATAAAGCTAAGTATGCAAAATGATGTGAAAAGATTTTTCTTTCAAGGGAAAATGTTAATTTCTTTGAAAGCATGTTACTTTCTTAACCAAGATGTTGAACAAAATAGGTTTGTTTAACACTAGATGCACTTCTTATTTTCTTCATTTATTCTATGTTTTATTATTATTATTATTTTGAGGGAAGCAAAGTCTACATGAGGAAGGGGGGCATAGAGCAACAACTCTATCGTAAGTGCATGATTCAACAGTTATCTTATGGAAATTCTTCAAAACTGAAGTTCTAGTACACTTTTTCGGCTATCTTTGGTCATATTAAAGGGTAGAGGGGAAAGGGAGCAAAGGTTATGATCAGAGTTGTAAACTTCAAAAATGAAGAGCTTTCTTTAGAGGACATAAAAGGCCAGTTTTCAACTTCTGGAGGATGCAGGAAAGTGCCAAATGCTCAAATTAGGTATTGTATCAGTAAAAAAGAAGTGACAAGTTACTTTTTTTTGAGGGGGGGGGGGAGTTGTAAAATTTTCTAGCTATAAGTTTGAAAGGCAATAGGGTATTTTGTTTGTTAAACAGAGGTAACCATAGACCAAAAAATATGTCTTAACTGACACCTTGTAAATTTAAAGAATATGTAATTGAAGAACTAGAGAATGTGCACTGATAGAACAGAGCTTAAAACTAAATAACATTTGAATGGGAGTGAGAGTTGTCATACCTCCTTAATTAATAGCCCTAAAAAGTGCATAAATGCATTAAAAATTTTGCTTTAAAAAAAAATTATTTATTAATTTTTCTGTAGCTTTCAGTGACAAGAAGTGCAATTAACTGCTATTTTTCACCTATTAAACCTTTTAAAAGTTAAAATTGCAATTTTGACGCAGTTTCACGCAAAAATCACGATTGTTGCTCTTTTTTTTATCAGATGTATCAGGGATTAAAAATTGGCGCAGATTTTCCATCCCTGGATGTAGCAAGAGGAAACAGAAGTGATCATAACCACAAACTATTTGTAAAGACAAATTGCATGCTACTTTTAAAGCATGATAGAAAGCAGCGATCTGCAAATAGCAAATTTTGAAGTCGAAAAAATAAAACAAATGGGGGGGGGGGGGTGAACCCCTCTATCACCATCAATATGAAGCCAAATTAGATCTGTTTGACCAAATTTCAGACTCACTCAAATACAGTCTAATTTCATCTTTAGTTTATAATTATAATCCTCATGGGAATAACTCTCTCTCTATATATAACATATGTGTATATGTACGAATGTATACCTGGGTTAGCTAGGGAATCTTCCTCCTTCCTTGCAAAAGTTCTCTCATTGCTACTGAGTGAACTTTACTCATATTTGACTAAAAGCAGATTGAGCGTGAAGTGTCCCTGGTAGATTGCTGTAGGACCTACAGTTTAAAGTGGAGTCAAAACCACTAAGACCAGAAGTGCTACACTAATCAATACCATTCATGTCTTGGTTGGGATTTAAACCCTTTTTTATGTCATGGGAGTCTCAGGGCCCGATTTACATTTTGAATCACTATAGGCACAACTCATGTTTGGGGGCCCCTCAGTCAACAAATTTTTTTTAAACATAACATTCAGTATGTGTTTGTAAAACTTGGGGGCTCCCAAGCGCAAAAACTAATTTCTTTTTCAAATGGCAAAGAGTCAGACTAACATTTGGGAGCCCCCAACGTGAAAATGATTTTGTTTTTAAATTACAAAATGTTTGAATAAAATCTGGGGTCCCGAAAGGGCAAAATCGATTTTGTTTTTTAAATTTCAAATTGTCAGATCAAAATTTGGGGGCCCCCGAACTCCGAAGTGAAAATTCTTTGTGGTTTTAAAATAATTTAATAATACAAATTCTTTGTGAAGCAACAGAATACTAACAGCTTGTTTTTGAAAGATACTATTTTTAAATATTCTTCTAAAAAATTTTAAATAACAAAAAAAAATAATAATTACAACCAAAATTTGGGGGCCCCCTCAAAGTGGGGGCATCAGGTAAATAAGGCCCTGGTCTTGTGCACTTCAGCTTAGGACAATGGGCAGCCCGCATATCATGAAGAAACATAATTAACGTAAAAAGAATTCAGAATTCAAAAACAAGTGATTAGTGTTAAAGCAGAGAATAGTGTGGAAAACTTTCTTTAGATCGCAGTTTACTGTTTCTTACGAGGAAAAGTATCTTAATAACTCAAGCTACTATTAGGATGCCTATTAGGTTCTGATACATCTCATTATTTTTTCTCACCTGGCTAGAGAAAATACCTATTCCTTTTCTGTGAGGGTTCTTCAATTATTTAAATTAGGAAATGCCTTATTATTATTTTTAAATGATGCAACCTACGAAAATTAAGTAAAACTAAGTCAAAATTTATTCCATAAATGCTCAGTAGAAAGTTGAAGTTATAACCTGTTATTTTTGCTTGAAAAACTGAAATTGATAAATGAAAGGAAATATCAAAAGTTTTAAGTCATGCAAAATTTTGACGTAAAATTAGCTTTACTTGGCACTGAAAATTTTCTGGAAGGATATAATGGAAAATTTTCCTCCCCAAATTACTGCCGGATACTCGACCGGATACATTTCTTAACATGCCGGATATTCGGACATTTTTTGCAGGGCCGGATCGGATACCGGATAATTTAGTCACTGGCCGGATCGGTTATCCGTTTGAATCGGATAGTTAAAAATTAGCCGGATAGGCCGGATACCTGGTTCATCCCTAATTTAAACATAGTACAATATGGTATATTTTTATTCATATAATTCAAGCATTTATCAAAAAAATAAATAAATAAGATTAATGACAATTTTTTTAAAAGAATAATAACTTAAGACATTCTAGAACAACTTTAAGTACAATTAAAATGTAGATACTGTACCTTATTAAGATGGGGTATATTATAATTTTGAAGTATTCATAATTTTGAAGTATAGTGAATCTTTTTAAGATAATCATGTGAAGATATGATGAAATAAAACTTTACAATGCAATGCTCACAAATAAAAAGTTATGCTTGAAATTTTTTATAGAATTCAATGGTTCATGAATTAAGGGGAAAATTTAATTTCTGATTTATATTATATATCTATATGAAAACAATATTTATAAAAAGAAAAAAAAAGGGAGTGAAGTTGATTTTAGTTACTTTTTAATTTTTTAAACAACGAATTTATTTTCTACCCAGCTTCTGCAAGCTGTGTTTTTTTTTCTCACAGGCTGTTCTCCTGAAACCATTTAATTGCGCAACACACTGCATATCTCCAGTATCGTCAGCCTTTTTGGCAAGTTTTTTAGCACCAGATTAAAATTCTGCAGTGAAATCTAAGCAAGCTTTTTCGGCAGAAATACATGTGATTTTTTGCCCGACTTTGAAGTGTCGTATTTCTAAAACCACATCGATATCACTTATAAAAACTTTTCTACATATTTATATTCATAAGAAGATTATCACCCTAACATTTAATTCAGTCCCTTTTTAGATATTGAATCTGAAAGTTAGCACTTCTTCTGCACCGAGATGCCAAGTTTCACTAACTATACAAAATAAAGGAAAACTTCCAAATGTTCCATACTGCTTCTGATGAAATCACTAAAAGGTATCTATTCAGGGGAAAAAAAGAACAGGTGAATCTTACTTCTTTCCATTAAAAATTTTAACGTGAAAAATTCAAGTTTTCGTTTTTAAAATGGTATTTTCAAACTCTATTGCCATATTTAAAAAAAAAAAATAATAATAATCAAAAAACCAAAATCAAACTTTTGTTCGTTCCTTAGGAAATGTAATGGTTTTTAAATCACTTTGAAATATTTAGAAATAAAAAAGTTATAATGATTTTTGTAAAGCAGTATTTTTATGAAAAACCACTTAAGATGTGACTTGAAAATGGCTTAAATAAAAATTTAAAAACTTTTAAATTCTTGTTATGGGGTCGCAAGGTAACACTAAATTAACTGAAAAATAATAAAGCAAATCAAAAACGTTGAATAACCTAGCTTGATTTCACATGAATTGACCCGATACCGATTTTTCGGAATGGTACAAATTTTAAAAAAATAGGGCCTTAGATTACTTTCTAGGGCTTTTACCTACTAAATATGGCCTTTAGAGGGGCCCCTATAAACCAATCTCAAAAATAGGGCCTTTATATGGCCCGTGGAAACCCTGAAACTCCCTTTTGAAAGTGGATTTTACAGCGGGGCATTAAATCAATTGCAAATGCTTTAAATTCACTTTGCATTTACTCTGCAATTCCTTTTTTATTTAATACAGATGGCAGATTAGTTTTGTGGTTATCAACTGCTTTCTTTTGACCGTTTGATCCGAGATTGATATGCGAATGACATTGAGATTTAAATCATCTGTGCATTTTGTATTTTACTTTGAAGATGGTACATATATATATATATATATATATATCAAGGGCCACAAGGTAAAATGATCAAAGTTCTTTTTTTTACGTAATTGAGTTTACAGTGCATACAGGTAGCTTATTTTACACAGAATGCATATCCGATATCATGTAGGCAAGAAATGTATAGATGATCCACCCATTGAAGACTTGAAAAATGATGAAAATCTAAAACTTTAAAAAGGTAATTCTGAAAATTTAGAGATTTGCAACTATGATTTCCACATGATCCTGCATATATATAAGCAATCCAAACTTCTTACAATGGCTTTTATGACGTGGTGATTAAATCAAATTACGGAATACACATGTTCTTTCCCTATAGTCTATAAGCATATGTTTGACATTTTTTAACATTTGTGCTTTAATAATGATCACTTTAGCACTTATTTTTTCTGCTCAAAGGTAGATAAATGATTTATGCTCTCAAGAGGGGCAGCTCATAAAGAGCTCAGCCCCACAACCAGTAGCTTATCTAGCATATGTGACACTCGGGGCAGCTATTGATGGTGTCACCCCATGTAAAAGATTATACAAAAAAAAATCATGTTAGCGTGAAGTAAGCAGTTAAATGCAATCTATTCAAAAAAATTGAAGCTTTGAAAAAAAAATTGTATCATGGGCGTCACAATATTTAAGGTATTCGTTGATGGGAATGGTGTGCTTAGCATTATAAAACACTTTGAATATATTTTGGAAAGAACACTTTGCTCCGTTAAAAATAGAAAACAAAATGATCGAAAAAATTATACAATTTTAGGCATTTTTTATTCTATGGAGCTTTTAAAGGTTTATTTTTCCCTGTCGTGACTGAGTGTCACCCCTAAACAGGCGACACCCAGGGCGGGCCACCCCCACTTAGCTATGCCACTGCTTACACAACTAGAGGCCAAATGTAATTTCAAATGTTTTGCTTCCAATGGGCACAATTCATTAACATCACAAGATATTCATTGAAATATCAATAATACTGTTATAGAGAATTCCTTGGGACAGAATAAGTAACTGTAGCATTTTTTTGAAACTTAATTTAACAGCCGACAGTAATAATTTTTATTTAAAAAAAAACAGTAATAATCGAGAATTACAATTGACAGCATACAATGAATTTTCTGCAAATTTTAAACAAAGAAGAAATTTCGAAATATCTTTACATAAATGACATTTTGTCTATTAAATTCGAACTCTTTTTAATTTCAATATACAGGTGTCATGCGTATCAAACATTTACCGAATGCTATGATTGGATTTGAAATACATAAAAGGTCGTGAGGTCAGTTAATAGTTTACAAATGGATCAATTGAAAAGATATTATAGATTTGAACATCCTACAAACGGTCGATACAGCACTGGAAAATGTAAACAAATTAAAAGGAAATCCATAATTCACTTACTTCTCGAACAGGTATATGAGTGATGAGAAAAAAATTATTCTACAATGAAGTTCGCCTCGACAATTATTTACGACTATGTTTGCGTGAGAAGGATGATAAGAGGAATCGAATTAGATATATTAGCCAGCGTAGATTCAAACTCTAATTATATACGCCTAAACAGAGTATACAGCGGCATCAAGAAACGCAAGACAACAAAATCATATCTTTTTATTCGCCATTTAAAGCGGTTACGCATCTGACATAGAGTACGTATCTATATGCTCATAATAGCAACGAGGGTAATATAAGGATTACAAAAAAATTCCTAGGTGCCGCTGCAAACAGCAGTCCAAAAAGAGTACAACCGGTTCAACCGGTCTTTTTAGGGTAACTTGAAAGTCCTTTATTTAGAGACGAACTCATCTCATACGAGTACCACTGAGACGAGTACAGTGACAGGCGGCTAAACATAGGGCATCCACTTTTACTCATCTGCCATTTCATTGGTTAAATTCTACTACGTCACAAATCTTATGACGTCAGTGCAAATGAAGAGAATCGGAAGTTGCATACAGTTTCGGAATGAGCGTGTTTTTCGTTGCAAGATACTAAAACTAGCAGGTGCATAGGAAAGGGGGGGGGGGGTCAGGGGCTTAAGCCCCTCTATTAGAAATGAGGAAATTTTTTATTTCAATGTTAAATGAGAAAAAACTGCTTTTAAAGAGAAAATTTTAAAATAAAAACCAAAATTTAAAGACTTCTTGCACTAAAATTTTAAATTTAAGAACTTATAAGTCTTTTTTATTTTAAATATGAAAAAATACTCTGAAATACATAAGAAGTGTGTTTGAAAATGCACTTCCCTTTTCCTCCCTCAACCACAGAAATTTACCGACTGCAAAAATATTTAATTGTGTAATTTTCCTTTTATAAACAGATAGATTTAAAACAAAAAAGTGCTACTGTTTGTTTTACATTAATCACGTTTAATAAATGTATAGTTAAATCAACGATACTGCATAAGGATTTGGGTTACTTTGTGAAAACTATGAATTTACTTTAATGATCTATAAATGGTCATTAAAGTAAAAACTCACTAAAAGGAAAAAGAAAAAAGGTAAAAGAAAATAATCACTAACAAATCCTTTTTTAGTGATTTTTTGTAATTAATATTAATAGTAACGAGTGAATGTTAATTACTTTTTAATTGTTTATTTTATTATTATTATTTTTTTTTTTTTGAAAAAAATTTGCGCAATTGGAAATGTTTGAGCCGCCTACTCTCTCTCTCTCCCCTCCCCCCCCCCCCCCATGATTTTTAAATTGGACTATTTAAGACCTAGAAATGTATGTAATTCTGCAACCTATTTCTGGTAATAGTTTCTTTTTCTTTTCTTTTTTTTTTTTTTGCTGCTATCTCTCAATACACTTGACTCTTCTATATTTGATTGGATAATTATATGTCATTATGGAAGTTATAGAGAAGGTAGCTATATACATATTGATTTTTTAAACTCTTTTACAATGCATATAATTCTACAACTAAACAAAATTAACAGGAAAGATTAAATTACTGTGAAGGATGGGAACAGCAGTTTAAAATAGGATAAATGGATTCCTGAACCAGCAAAGCAATTGTATGACGCCCTTTTTTTTTTTTTTTTAGCTTCATTCAACACCAAAAATGAGATAAATTCAGTCATAGATGGTGCAATCTTTTACTGCTCAAGAGAGTAATTTTATTATTACTCTTTTTTTATTCTATTCAATTAATTAATTTATTTATTTACTCAATGTTAGACAATTAATTGTGTTTATGTCTTTCTTTTATTTCTATATAATTAGCGTCTGTTATTCCGCGGCGCTTGAGCAACCCACTTCTTTTTTTTTCCTTCTCCCCCCCCCCCCTCCTCCTTTTTTTTTTTTTTTAATTTATTCCTTTTTTCTATTGCTTTTGGGTGTTCAGTAAAATAAAATATTTCGAGAAATAATAACGTTATTGGTTTCCTAAAACTATTAGGCCCACATAAAACAACCACTACAGATTTTCAGCATTCAACGCGTAGTCTAATGCAGTGTTCCCCAACCTTTTTATCCCCGCGGACCGGTCAACCGGTCAGCGCTTGAGAATTGTATCACGGCCCACTGGGGGGGAGGGGGCATTCATTGTGTATATTTTACTTTATTTTGATTTATTAATTTTCATTTAATTGTATTAAAACATTCCTTCAAAATGAAAAAAAAAAAAAAAAACCAGTTACACCAAAAAATATTAAGTGATTTAACATTTCTTTACTTTAACACTTACTAGAACGTTAAACCAATGAGAACCCTGAGCTTGTTTCTTTGCAATGAGACGGTTTCATCTGGGGGATGTTTTAAATTTGGGGTATAAACCAAGGAATTCAAATTCAGTTTCAATGAAATGGGCGGCCCGGTACCATTTGATCCACGGACCGGTACTGGTCCGCGGACCGGTATTGGGGATCACTGGTCTAATGTACTGCATCCGTAAAAAATATTCTGCATCTCGCAAGACAGAAGGAAATAAAGCATATATATAGATAATACATTATTTGTCAAAGAAATATCAAGAATTATTAATTAAAAAAATTTCGCGCAGAAGCAATCTCTACTACATTTCCATTATTTGGCTTTTAAATACTCAGATTTTGTAACAGAACAAAATTTGGAAATGTAGTAGAGATTGCTTCTGCGCTCTTGTATGGATGATTCTGATTTGAAATTCTCCGAATTTTCTAAACATTTTTAAAAATCGAAAATTAAAAAAAAAAGAAAAAGTTTTTCGAAAATTTTTTAATTTATAATTCTTGATATTTCTTTGACAAATAATGTATTATCTATATATATGCTTTATTTCCTTGTGTCTTGTGAGATGCAGAATATTTTCGTTTTGAAAAACTCAGAGCAATGTTTCTGGAAAAAATTGACTTCTATAGTAGTGATATAGCTGTCTGGTCATCACATCAAATTGCATGTTGTTTGTTTTCACTTATTCACTTGTAAGATCTTTCGAGCTAATATATATATATATATATATAACACGTATGTATTATGTGTGTGTGTGGAGGGGGGTTCACCTAATTATATAATTTTCATTAATATATACTTTTTCAAAAAAATTGTGAAAATATCAGTTTTTTTTAACTGAAAATTACCCTTGTATCTGATAAAACATTCCATGAAAAGCAATATTCAGTTTTCACTGAGGCTAATGTATATTTTTAATTCTTAAACTAATTAACGTATTATTCTTCATAAGGGTCTTTCGCTACGCCCTTATACAGGGATGAGTATCAACCAACATAAACACTCAATTTATCTATTACAGAAAAAAAAAGAAAAAAAAACGGCCAACATGCAATTTGACAAAACTGATTTAAAGTGTGGAAAAAAGTGTAATTAACAAAATAAAACCTATTAAACGCAAAAAAAAATTTGAAAAAAAGCAATAGAAATTGCAGACACGTGTTTCGGGGGTACAAGGAACCCCTTTTTCAATTTTGATAAATATCTTTTCATCTACAACACATTTTTAGCCCTGAAAAAGGACTCCATATAAGCTCCGAAACACGTGTCTACCTTTTTTATTAGTACATTAGACCAGTGATCCCCAACCCCCGTGGATCAAATTTTACCGGGCCTCCCATTTCATTGAAACTGAATTTGAATTCCTAGGTTTATACCCCAAATTAAAAACATCCCTCAGATGGAACCGTCTCATTGCAAAGAAACAAACTCAGGACTCTCATTGATTTAACGTTCTAGTAAGTGTTAAAGTAAAAAATAAAGAAATGTTAAATCACTTTATATTTTTTGGTGTAACTGTTTTTTTTTTTTTTTTTTAAGGAATGTTTAAATACAATTAAATAAAAACTAATAAATCAAAATTAACTAAAATATACACAATGAATCCCCCCCCCCCCCCCAGTGGGCCGTGGTAAAATTCTCAAGCGCTGACCGGTCCGCGGTGATAAAAAGGTTGGGGAACACTGCATTAGACTACGCGTTGAATGCTGAAAATCTGTAGTGGTTGTTTCATGTGTGCTTAAAAGTTTTAGGAAACCAATAACGTTATCATTTCTCGAAATATTTTATTTTACTGAACACCCAAAAGCAATAAAAAAAAGAAAGAAATTAAAAAAAATATGAGGAGGGGGGGGGGAAGAGAAAGAAAAAAGAAAAAGAAGTGGGTCGCTCAAGCGTCACGGTATAACAAACGCTAATCATATAGAAATAAAAGAAAGACATAAACACAATTAATTGGCTGACATTGAGTAAATAAATAAATTAATTAATTGAATAGAATAAAAAAAGAGTAATAATAAAATTACTCTCTTGAGCAGTAAAAGATTGCACCATCTATGACTGAATTTATCTCAATTTTGGTGTTTGTTGAATGAAACTAAAAAAAAAAGGCGTCATACGATTGATTTGCTGGTTCATGAATCCATTTATCATATCTAAAACTACTGTTCCCATCCTCCACAGTAATTTAATCTTTCCTGTTAATTTTGTTTAGTTGTAGAATTATATGCATTGTAAAAGAGTTTTAAAAATCAATATGTATATAGCTACCTTCTCTATAACTTCCATAAGGACATATAATTATCCGTTCAAATATAGAAAAGTCAAGTGTAGCAGCAAAAAAAAAAAAAAAAAAAAAAAGAAAGAAAAAGAAACTATTACCAGAAATAAGTTGCAGAATTACATACATTTCTAGGTCCTAAATAGTCCAATTTAAAAATCGGGGGGGGGGGGGGGCGGCTCAAACATTTCCAATTGCGCAAATTTTTTTCAAAAACAAAATTAATAAAATAAACAATTAAAAAGTAATTAACATTCACTCGTTATTGTTAATATTAATTACAAAAAATCACTAATAAATGAATACATTTATAGATCATTAAAATAAATTCATTGTTTTCACAAAGTAACCGAAATCCTTATGCAGTATCATTGATTTAACTATACATTTATTAAACGTGATTAATGTAAAACAAACAGTAGCACTTTTTTGTTTTAAATCTATCTGTTTATAAAAGGAAAATTACACAATTAAATATTTTTGTAGTCGGTAAATTTCTGTAGTTGAGGGAGGAAAAGGGAAGTGCATTTTCAAAAACAATACTTATGTATTTCAGAATAATTTCATATTTAGAATATAATAAGACTTATAAGTTCTTAAATTTAAAATTTTAGTGCAAGAAGTCTTTAAATTTTGGTTTTTATTTTAAAATTTTTAAAGCAGTTTTTCTCATTTAGCATTGCAATAAAAAATTTCCTCATTCTTAATAGAGGGGCTTAGGCCCCTGAACCCCCCTCCCCCCTTTCCTATGCATCTGCCTGTTTTAGTATCTTGCAACGAAAATCACGCTCATTCCGAAACTGAACAACTTTCTATTCTCTTCATTTGCGCTGACGTCATAAGATTTGTGACGTTGTGGAATTTGACCAATGAAATGGCAGATGAGTAAAAGTGGATGCCCTATGTTTAGCCGCCTGTAGAATAGATAGTGTGCCGTTCGCCATTGTTCTCCAGCGCTTCTTTCTTTCTTTCTTTACAACCATTTCAGGTCACATAAATATTCGAGTTTATTTGCTATTCTCAAGGATATGCCTGAAACTCTCGTCTAATATGACAGATAGAACAAGACAGCACAACAGATTTTAATATACAAAGAAGGAAATACACCCAGGGCAAAGGTGGGAATCGAACCCACGCCTCTTTCTCTCCGCGCAAGGAGGCACCGGAGCCAGTCGATTTGACCGCTCAGCTACTGAGGCCCCTCCAGCGCTTTTTCTGTACCCGAAAGTAAGCCTCCACTAGATGGCGCTCTATCCGACGGCGAGGTAAGTTCGAGCCCGCCGAAAGACGGCTTTGGGTCCAGCTGCTGCGATTAAAGGCCCTGTGTACCAAAAGTCTTTCGATTAGCCGACTGTTGTATCTTGACGTGATTGTGATGTTTGGCACAAATACAACAAATATAATTTATTACGAAAAGTGGGTTATTTATTATACATAGTTACAAGACATTTAAGAAATGCTAACTACACCGGCGACGGCCGTTAATCGACTCTTAATTCTGTAGAACGAGATGTTGCTCGGCAAACGTCGGGCTGTTGCCAACATCTTCCCCTTTTAAGTCATGACATAGTCCTTGAATCTTTCAGGACGTTTGATGGTTCTTTGTGGTCTGGTCCGCAAAGTTGTTGAAGTGTCGGGTGTTGTAACAAACTCACTCAATAGAGATTCATCTATTTCTGATCTCTCAGTTATGAAGTTGAACCATGTGTCCTGCTGCAGCGAGTCAGAGGCTCTGAACTCGTCAACAAATGGATTTGAATTAGGACATGGTGTTGTACTTGCTTCATACCGATAGCGTAGTTGGTTTGCATGAGAGCGAACGAGTCGTATTCTGTCATTCGACTCAAGAAACACATTGTAAAGGACATTCCCCTTACGTTCTGCTATTTTTCCTGGCTCCCATTTCCAGTTGTTATTTGAGTACACTTTATCATAAACTAAATCACCTTCTTTGAAGAATCTATTTTAGGCGCCATGATGTTTATTAAACTGAAAATTTTGTTTTTCATTCATTTTGGCAGCTGTGTCGTCAGAGGGACGAATCAAGTCCAAAACTGTTCTCAGTTTTCTTCCAAGCATCAGTTCGGCAGGTGATTTATTTCCGATATATTTGTTTGGTGTGTACCGGTAAGTGAATAGAAATGTATTAAGAGCAGCTTGTAGATCTCCCCCTTGCTGAATTTTCTTAATACCACTTTTGAAAGTGTTTACAAAAATCTCTGTTTGACCGTTTGATTGAGGATGATGTGGAGGTATTCTATAGTGCTGTATACCATTTTTCTTGCAGAAATCATCGAAAAGATTACTTGTGAACTGAGTACCGTTGTCAGAAACTATAATTTTTGGCACTCCATATCTGGCACAAGTTTGTTCGATAAATTTCAATGTTGTAGATGAAGTGATTGTTTTCGTAATGAAAATTTCAGGCCATTTGCTATTTGCATCTATGATGAGCAGGAAGTAATAACCATCTATTGGACCTGCGTAGTCGATATGAATTCTTTCAAATGGCTCTTTTGCTAATGGCCAAGAACGGAGTAATGTCTTGGTTGGTGATTTTCGAGAAGTTTGGCATGAATGACACGTTTTGACGTAAGTTTCAATGTCCTTCTCTATTGAAGGCCAGAAAACGTAACTTCTAGAATATGATTTCATGCGTTCCATTCCAGGATGTCCTTTGTGCAATTCTTTTAGAATTCTGCTTCGAAATTTATCTGGAATAATGACTCGTTCACCAAACATTAGGCATCCTTTCATAACTGATAGAGAATCTTTTCTGTTAAAATATGGTCGAATCTCTTCGGGAATTTGATTTTTATGTGATGGCCAACCATGGTCAAGAAACTCTATAACTTTTTGAGCGACTTCATCTTTCTTAATTTCTTCCTGGATAGATTTGTGTGTGATGTTGACTGAATTAACTGAATCTTCCAAAATTTGAATTACTGTTGTTTCCAGATGAACTGAGGCAATGACGATTTCCTCCTCTGGTTGGATTTTGAAATTAATCAGTCTTGATAATATATCTGCGTAACCAAAAGAATCAGCGGAAATATATTTAATTTTGAAATTGTAGGCCAATAAGATACAAGCCCATCTTTGAAGTCTATTTGCAGTATGAGCGGGAATACCTTTTAATGATCCAAAAATGCGTAACAGAGGCTGATGATCAGTTTCCAGAATAAACTCCCGACCATAGATCATTTTGTGGAATTTTGTTACGGCAAAAATTAATGCAAGTCCTTCTTTTTCTATTTGACTGTATTTTTGCTCTGTAGCTGACAAAGTTCGTGAAGCGTGAAAAACTGCTTTTCTTGAACCGTCTGGAAATTCGTGATGTATTACAGCTCCAATTCCAGTATTACATGCGTCAGCTGCTACAATGATTGGCAATTCTGGATTATAGTGAGTCAAAAGAAGATCACTTTGCAAAATTTTCTTGATGTCATCAAAAGCTTTGTCGCATTGCTTAGTCCATTTCCACTCAATATCTTTACGAAGAAGATTATCTAATGGTTGTCTGAGTTGCTGAAGTCTGTGTACAAATTTTCCATAATAATTTATAGCTCCCAATAAAGATCGTAACTCAGAAATGTTCTTTGGAACAGGCATTTTTTTAATAGCTTGAATTTTCTTTGGATTTGGAAGAAGTCCATTTCCATCTATTACGTACCCTAAAAATTCAATTTGGGGTAAAAACAGTTGACATTTTTCAGGACGCACTACAAAACCGTAGTCCTCAAGCCTTGCAAAAAGTTCTTTTAAATGCCGTTTATGCTCAGAAACAGATTTGCTTGCGACCATGATATCATCAAGGTAAGCACTGGTGTTTTTAAGACCAGAAATCATAGCATCAATAATTTTCTGAAATTCTCCAGGTGCTGGTTTTACTCCAAAAGGCAATCTATTAAATTTATAAAGACCTTTATGAGTGTTTATGGTAAGCAATTTACCTGAATGTTCATCTACTTCAACTTGGAAATAGGCATCGGACAAATCTATCACCCTGAAAATACAATTTCCAACTAAGTTTGCAAAAATATCCTCTGGAACAGGTAACGGATGATTGTTCGATTCTAAAATGCATCATTCAGTCCTGTTGAGTAATCTGCACATATACGTAATTTTCCATTAGGCTTCTTGACTACTACGATAGGTGCTGCCCATGCTGAATAGTCAATTGGTGAAATTATTCCTAACTTTTCCAATCTATCTAACTCTTCTTCAATTTTTGGAAGTGCTGCATAAGACACTGATGGTCTCTTGTTTCTAAATAATTGGTTGAACACCATCTTTTAACTGTAGTGTTACCTTTGTTTTTGTACAACGACCTAATTCTGTCGAAAACACTGCAGGGAAATCCTTGACAAGTTGCGAATTAAAAATTTCGTCCGATACAGAGCGGACACTGCAACATATTGAAGACATCGGAACATCCCACAAGTTGAAAAGTTCTATCCATTGTATTCCAAATAAATTAAGATTTGGCACTTCTGTCACGAAACAAGTTCCAGTTTTTGTAGTATCGTTAATTGTAATTTCGCAGTCAAATTTATGAGTTAGTTTTACTGGATTACCAGATGCACTGTTGGCAGAAAATTTGGTTTTGTTCGCCATAGGTTTTCCTATTTGTTCCCATGTACTTTCAGAAATAATAGTGATGTCAGAAGCTGTGTCGAATTGTAATCTAACCAATTCATTATTTATTTTAACTGTAATGTATTTCCTTTTATCTTCGAAAGAAATTTTATTTACAGCAAAAAGGGCTTCAGTATTTGGCGAAAACGTCGTTATTTCCTTTTGCACCTGTCTAGTCGTAATCACTTGAATAGTTGGCGAAAAATTCTTTATTTTCTTTTTCCCTCGTCTAGTCGGAATTGCTTGGCGACCGCTATTACCATATCCTTCTTTATGTCCTATTCTATGACATTTTTGGCATTCATGCTTCGAATAAGTACAGTTCTTTGCGAAATGCATTTCACCACAAAACCACAAGGATATCTTGGCGACTTTAGTCCGCCGTCTTGCTTTGGCGATGACGCACCACGCTTGGCGTAATTCTTTCCAAACTTAAAATCAGACGATTTTACAGTGCGGGATTCTCCAAATTTTTCCTCGCCAAATTTTGCAAGTTTTTCATTTGAAACTTTGTTAATTGATGATTTTGCGGGGGTGAACTGTTGTATCATCGCTGCGTTTCTTTTAATGAAGTGAAAGCTTGGCATTCTTCTACCAATTTACGAATGTCAATTGGCGATGTGGCAGATTGTTTATCCATTAATTGTAGCAATCTGCACGAATTTCAAAATGCTTTGGCGCGTTAAGACCGCTGATAAAAATAAGACACTTGAATTGTTCTACATCGAGTTGATTATACTCAATATCTTCGCATTTTTTATTAACAATGCCTGCATATGTGGCGAAATCATCCCAGTCATTCTTTTTAATTTGAAGACAGTTAAATCTTTTATGAAATACTGACTGTTTGGGACTAAGAATAGATTTCAGCTGGCTAACTGTATCGTTAAATGACACATCTTTAATTTCTTTGGAAGAATGTAATTGATATATTTATTGTAAGATGCTAGGTCTAACTTACGTAGAAGCAATCTTACCTTTGCGGCGTCATCCATCAATTTAGCTGCATCGGTAATGAAAGTTTCTTCATACCGTGTGTACCACTTATCGAACGACAGTCCACTTTCTGCGTCATAAACAAAATCACTGATTCCATTAGCCAAAGTTTCCATTAAAAACTCAATATTATCTGCTGCATTTGAAACTGCAGTTGTTGAGGAACTTTGACGACTGGTTTCTTCCAAAAGTTCAAGTCGTTTATTTGTTGAGATTACCAAAGCCGTCAGCTGCTGTAACAAATCTTCGGTTGTAGCCATTTCTTTCCGCTTGCTGATTCTTCGAGACTTTTAAATGTAAAAGATTCTTGAAAATCCTCGTCCCCACGTTGTTGTATCTTGACGTGATTGTGATGTTTGGCACAAATACAACAAATATAATTTATTACGAAAAGTGGGTTATTTATTATACATATTTACAAGACATTTAAGAAATGCTAACTACACCGGCGACGGCCGTTGATCGACTCTCAATTCTGTAGAACGAGATGTTGCTCGGCAAACGTTGGGCTGTTGCCAACACCGACTGTCATTTAGAAAGTTACAAGTGACACTGAAGCACTAACATGAATTGATTGCTGTTAACTACTTTCGGATTAGTTTTTCCCCTAAAGAAGCAGGAAATGAAATAAATATCTCCCTCATTCGTACTTATATGAATTTTTTTTATACGTACGAACAACTTTCATTTTTTTATTCTATAAAATAAATAAATGAAAAGAAACATATGCCCATCTATGGTCTTTGTAAGTTTATGTGTAATACATCGGTTTAATTCTGACCACCTCAAAGAAAACAATGAAAAAATATTTACATAACTGAAGAAGAAATGTAACATTAAAATGAAATTGTGCTTGTCGTAACAAAATAAATTTAAAACTGAGCTTTTTGCTTTGGTTCAAGATTTTTTTTATTGTTTCTATTTTGGTTTAGTATACAATTGAAACTTGACCAAAATTTTGGGTATCATAATGTGACAAAGGTACCTATCAGAGGGGGCGGGGGGATTCGGGGGGGGGGGGTTCAGTTTTTTAATAAAATTCTACATTTGTCTGTAAATAAATGTAAATTTAAAAAATAATTATATCTATATTTAAATAAAAAAATCTAACACAAAATTTTAAGCATGCAGTTCATTTAAAAAATGACATTGCAAGTGCTTATTTTTTTTAAAAATATACATCAGATTACAATGTGCTTTTTAAAAAACTTATGTGATAGTAATTATTGTTAATTTTTATTTGTTTATTTATGTTAAAATATAGTACATAGACATACAGCCTTTCTTTTTTTAGGTAATATGAGCATAATAATGCAATTATCTTCAACAGCTCATTCACACTATATTGGACTAAAAAACCTTTGTCTTTAAAAAGTATAATTAATAAAATATTGTTCTCTTAACAAAATACATGGTTTTCATTTAAGACTGCATCCGAAAACTAAATAAAAATATTTTTCATTCTTGGGCTCACCTAAACGACAGCCGTCTATTTATTACTCCAAATTCTTCTCTAGAACAGATGATTAAATATTTTTTTAAAAAATCACATATTTTTTGCACCTCCTTTTTTTAGTACTGAAAAAGTGCGAAAACTAAGGCGAGTTTTAATCGATTCTTTAACGTGCGCTCTGCTAATCAGCTACCTCGCTGTCGATGCTAGCGCCACCTACTGGTGGCTAGTTTCGTTTTCAACATTTTCGCGCCGAACGGCACACTAGGTATTCTAGCCACTGTAATACGAGATAAGTGCAACCCGGAAATTCGCCAACTCAACCACTCATAGAGTCTATAGGCTAAGGAGTTAGATCTCCGCTGACGGAAAGTGGCACAAAAATTTCACTTTTCCAGATGGCGCTGCCTCTGCCAGAGTAACTACCTTGTACGGAAAGCTAGGTGATTTCAGTGCTAATTTGGACGATTTTATTTTCGCCAGGAAAAATAGAAAACGTGAGAGGAAAAAAAGCTATTTTTCACACAATTAGTAGAGATCATGTAGATTAATATGTTTCTACTCAATATGCTATGAGGCACCTAGATATTAAAATAAAAATACTTTTATATATGGTTTCAAAGCCCCGCCCTCCGTCGTCTGCTACGATTTTGGTGATTCTCATTGGTTCTGGTCGTTTGGGTTTAAATTCACATTTCGGCTCGCTTTTTTCTTGCAAAAGTGCCTCTGTATTTTTCGTGTGAATTACTTCAACTTCGCTGTTCGCTACTCTACATTTTTTTCTTGTTTATTTTGGAAGTGCCTCTGAATTTTTGTGTGAATATTTCAATGCTGCTCTGATTTTTATGTTAATTTTTTTTACTGTTTTAGTGTTTAAGACACAATTTGTTGAGGATACAATGTATCTTGATTGAAAATGCAAAATTTACTTTTAAAAATAAAATGTGTATGATTTTGATACACGAAGAGTGCCCCACCATATTTTAAAACTTTGATTACAAGTTCGAATTTTTAAAGTTGAATTGTTCATTTTGTAATAGAAGCATTTTTAAGTATTGTTCCAAATGAACTAATTTAAACGCTTCCAGTTGTTTTTAATTTATGCGCATTGTAGTTTTCTTACTGGAACGCTAAACTGGAAGAATTTTAATAGTAGCTTTGCTTTGCTGTTCATCTAGCACGATTGAATGTTATAAATAAAATTGAAAAAAATTACTGTACATTGAAATCTCTTTTTAAATAATGCATCAAAAAGTTGTGTATTTACTACAGTGCTATTTGTTTTTTAGCATATCTTTGCATTTGCTTTAAATATGTATAACATATCAAACTCTGAGTCTTGATTATGATTGCAATAATTACTCGAAAAAAGAAATTTTACAAAAGGATGTGTCAGAATCCAAAGCACTATGGAAAGAAAACGTACAGGTAGGCCTCCCACTCTTCGTTCAATTGTCCGTCAAGCTTGCTTAAAAAAACAGAGTTCTACTCAAATGAAAACAGAAATATTAATTTACCGTGCACTAGCCAAACAGTGCGTAATGTTCTGCAAAAGAATTCCAATGTTAGATATACTACACTACGGTCACGTCCGCCACTTACAAAACACTTCACAAAAAGCATAGATTGGAATTCGCTAAGAAATACGTTTCTTTTGGGTCTAGATGAAAAGTTGTCGTCTCCAAACGACAGTTCGGAGGAGGTTCTGTGATGGTGTGGGCAGGTTTTGCAGCCAATGGAACAGCACCAATGGTGTCCATTTGAGGTCGCTTGAATTCAGAATCATATGTTGACATGTTAGCTGAAAATTTATTACCTGAAGCACCCCTTATCACAAGTGGTGATTATTTGTTTCAACAAGACAATACAAGTTGCCATGTGTCTCGTGCATCATGTTCATGGTTCGAGGCCAATTCAGTGAAACTTTTGGACTGGCCGGCAACAAGCCAATTTAAACTCCATAGAAAATCTGTGGGGCATTTTAGTTACAGAAGTGCATAAAAATGGGACACAATATGGAAATAAAGACGAACTGATATCACCCATTAATTTGGCGTGGAAAAGCATTTCTAAACAAACTTTAACTAAACTTTCCGAGTCAATGACTGGACGATTAATAAAGGCAATTGAGAAAAAAGATTTTGTAGAATACTAATTTATTTTGAGACATATGTGCTAATGTCCCTATATTTTTTTCCATATTTCATACAATACATTTGTATTAATTTATCATTTAATAATTTTATTGTAATTTAATTTCATATTAACAAGTTTCTAATGTTTCCTAATTACAAGTAGTTAATTAAATTTGATTTAGTTTGCAGTTGATGATTATTTTAATATATAATACTCATTTTTCAACCGTGTCCTTATAATTTTTTCCATGGCTGTATAACACAACTGTTTAAAATTGCTATGCACTAACATACTACTTTCAAAACATCAGAGTTTGAATTTTTCAACTTTTTAAACCAGACTTTAAATATTTTGGATATTTATTTATAAAAATGTGACATCTTAAACAATATATTTTAAGCTATTCTCATTTAGACAATTTTTCAATAATAATATAGATTAATAAATTTCAATTCAAATGCATGATTTATATTGAGTCTAACCTTGCCAAGAATACCACCAACTACTTACCAAGAAAAAAACCCATTTTTGTACTAAATTACAAAATTTTGTGTCATGTTTTTCAAGCACTTGATGTTTTATCGAGTGCATTTATTTTATAAATAAAATAACTTATAATATTTTAAAACTTCGAACTAATTTGGAAAATAAACTACTCCACTTACATCTTGCTTTTTGTTTTGACAATCAGACATGTATGTGATTTTAAAAACTTTCTCAATTTTCTCTAATTATGTACTGTGTTAATAAAAAAATTTTAAATGCAAATCATGCTCTTTATCACTATAGGATTATTCTTGTATGAAAGTTTTTGAATCTTTTGATCGTGTAAAGCAAAACCGTGGTATCAAGACCAAATTCAGAAATTTTTCGGTTGGGGGGGGGGGGGGGCATGACTGACACACATGTGTTAAGGAAAGCTTCTGGGAGGAATAGGCCACATTGCGAAAATTTTTGGGACTTCGAGGAGGGGGGGGGCTGTGGATACGGCCTTGCGTGGTATGCCGCAAGTTATTCAACGTCTTGTATGAGATCATGTACCAAGATGGCAATCTGTATGCATAATATGCACATTAACCCCTTGCCGTACCATTTAGCTTGACCAAGCTCGGGCGCAATCGATAGTCGTCTGATTATCCCTTCACGAGTCTGACTCGTGATATTCATGCTTGGCCCGATTATCCTATCCCTTCATGAGTCTCACTCGTGATATTCATGTTTGTGTTAAAATCTTCATCACAAGTCAGACTCGTTAAAGTATGGCAAGGGGTTAAAGCAGTGGTGTAGTCGAAGGGGGACAGTATCCCCCTACGTTTTTATTTTAATATAAGCGTCCCCCCAAACATTTTACATTTTAACATAAGCATCCCCCCACTTTTGATTTCAATTGCTTTTCGTATGTATAAGAGTCCCCCCTCCCCCCCCCAACTTTTTTTCGGGCCTACACCAGTGCATTAAAGATGCTATATCAACACATATAAAATCCATCTACAAATAACATGTAAAATACAGAAAAATCCCACCATACAATTACTTTTTAAAAAAATACAATTTTGAAACTAAAAAATACATGAAACCTGTCGGTGACGTCGCTCGATCCGGATTGTGGGTGGGGGGGTTATTCGGGAGAAATCTGCTAATTTCATTCTTTTCGAAGAAAAATTGGTCAAATTCTAGACAATCTTTACCATTTCAGGAGGAGTCCCATCTCCAAAACCACTCCCTTATCTACGCCAGTGAAACCTGTGTTTTTTACGTACAGGTTTTCCCGCATTAGAAAAGAGAAAAATTCACTTTAATTTTGAATAAAATTACTTATGTTTACACAAAAATTGAGAAATTTCAGACTGTTTTGTAGAATTTTGTCTCTTGCTGCCACTGGCGTAGATAAGGGGGTAGTTTTGGGGATGAAACCCCCCCTGAAATGGGGAAGATTGTCTGGAATTTTGGCAATTTTTCTTGTAAAACCATGAAATTAGCTCATTTTTCCCGAAGAAACCCCCCCTGAAATCTGGGTCTAGCTACGCTACTGCTTGCTGCTAATAAAATCCTCAAAAATATTCATTGAAGAAAAGTTTGCCTGCACTAATACATTATACATCAAACTATGAAAAGAAAGTTTTCCTCACAAGAACGTAGTACATAGCATAAAAAATAATAAGGATTGAAAATAATGATAATAGGCAATATAATCACATGGTATAGAGAAACGAGCAAATTTTACTGAAGCAGATGCAATTGGATTTCAAAATGGGGGGGGGGGGGGATGCATATAAAATGTTAAAATGCGTAAATTTTAACAAGTATGCCATGTGATGAATGGCAGAAGAGAACTTTATTAAAAAAAGAGAAAAAAGAAGAGGAAAACTGCGGCACAGCAGAATAATCACATACCTGGCTTTACTAACAAAGTGGATTATTTCTACCCTCGTATAGCAATATCAGTAATTACATCCTTTAATTTTTTCGGCAATATCAGATTATCGATTAAAAAATTGATATTTTTCTCCGAGCGTATGCGACTCTGAGTGTTTTGCACACATATTAGTTAGCAGTGGTGTAGTCCTGTGAAAAATGTTGGGGGGACGCTTACATATGCGACCTAAGTTATTGAAATCCAAAAGTGGGGAGACTCGGACTTTATTGTTAAAATAAAGTCCCCCGGTGTACCTCCCCCCCACTACAGCAGTTTTCTGTATCTGTTTATTGAGCAAGAAATCAATGACATGATTCTCTGAAGCATACATCAATTAGTTGATCACAATAAATAAACTAAAAGAATACACTAAGTAATTATTACACAAAACTATGGCTTCCAGTTTTAATTTCATAACTAAAAATCTTGTTTTAAAAAACCCTCTTTTGGTGATGGTGAGTACTTGTTGAGAGCTGCTGCTTATTTGTTTCATTAATAATTATTTAAATGATTTAGAAACTTTATGCTTGCCTGCTTATATCAACGATTATTCAAACAAAGTTAATGCTTTAAAATAAAAAGGAATTTTGTGTATTTACTTTGTATCAAAACTTAATAAACAGTTGAATGTTGAAATGAAAAAAATATGTGCCTTGTGAAACATTGCAAAATGAATAGAAGGCAAAAAAATTCCTTTTTATTTTAACAAAAAACAATCATAAGCGAATGTCTTCGAATCTGAAGGATTAAATTCGCAGAATTCTGCTAATTATCGGGAAGATCACATGTATGCAGTTATTGAAATAGTTCTTCAGCATTGGACCGATGAACATTAAATTAGTAATAACTAATAATTTTAATAAATTAGATCTAGGGTAATCTTGGCTTTTGTGAATTTACTTCTGAGCATACGCTGCAAGTTAAATACATTTCTTCCAAGTGGCGTGTAATGGAAATCACAGATGTACATAGAAGCACAAAAGTAAACTGTGCAGAAAACAGATAACTAAAAGCATAAACATTTTCGCGTCTGCTAAATTTCTGCGTCTCACTTTTTGCGCATGCGTAACGTGCTTTCTGCGCATGCACTGAGTTGCTATAATTACTGCAGCGATCCTGGCGGAAAAGTGAAATTTTTGTGCCGTTTATAGCTGTTGCCAAACGTAGGAGATATGTTTCCTTCTTTATACTTCATGCTTTTAGCTAGGGATTCTGGTGAAACGATGTTTGCACAACTTTTCTGCACACGCAACTCTGAAAATTTGCGTATTTCCACCCCTCTTTGGTCAAATGGGATTCCGGTGAAACGTTTGCACGCGCAGATAAATATGAGGTTGAGCTCGGTGCGACTAAGCGATTTTACCAAAAGAGATTCGGAAAACATCGGAAAATGACAATCGTAACCAATCAGAAGAAAGGATTTGTTTCTGTTTCGTCTGCTAGCTTTTTCGAAAAATAAAGCAATGTTTTCCGTTTGTTTTCGTGTATGTTGCTGTATTTCTTTTTGGATTTTATCATATAGAATGGAAAATAATATAAACATTAGTTGGTTAGAAATATATTTTTATTTTTCAATGAATTTATACTGATAAAAGGGATGGAATTCACAATTTGATTCTGCACACAAATCGTAAAATTAGCTCAAAAACATAATTTTTCTAGTTATGATATATGTATCCCGTAAGCTATAAACGATTGACTTTGTGAATATGTAGAATTATAAACGAAAATGTTCTTTTCTTTTAACATTTAAATGACAATTTGATTGAAGTCATACAGGTGTGATGAAAAGTATTTATACTTTTCATGCATTTTTTTTCCCTTACGATTAAAGAAATTCAATTAACTTAATGTTTGGGCACACACAGCAAGATGAAAATAAGTTAGTCAGAGTTGTAACATCAAACCAGAAATATCAGCTATAAATACAATTTTTATATAATGGTAACATTACCTTTTTTTTATAATGTGGTTATGGAATTCCTCCAAGAAACATTAAACTATACTTGAAATAACTTCTAATTACTAGAAGATCCACACTGAAAAATTTTATGCTTAATGCATTACTACTGACAAAGTATGAATATAAATGACTAAGTAAAGAATGCAAAAAACATGCACTGATGACAAAATCTAAATCCAAATAGAATGTTTTATCCATTAAAGTTTTCAATTTTATTCGTGTATAGTAGTACCCTGTGGAACCTGTTTACTTTCCCGCAAACTTTTCAAATTCATTTTATTCCTGCACTCTACATTTCAATATTCAAAATTTCTTACACCAAAAAATATATAATAATTTCTTTCTGTTCCTTTTCTGCATTACATACAAAACCATCAGCAAAAAACTTGCTTATAAATTTAGTCATTCATTCTCAGTTTGCATCTTATTAAGCCTATAACATGCCCCAATTCTAAAAGTTCACAGTAACACAGTTGTCTACATTGAATTTGCATGCAGATAAGATCACCAGAATAAGTTAATTAATATATAACTATTTCTCCTTCAATGAAGTGAATAGTTTTTCAACAATATCATAATACAAATTACAAAACTGAAGTTTCAGTTTGATGTTTGTTCATCGAGAAGATCACTTCTTCGCCATTAACTAGAAGGTTTAATTGTAACCTCTAAACGCACGTCAACAATCTTTAAAAAAATATGTGCGCAATATACATTGTAGTCCGCTTTCTACTATTAAACAATATCTACCCCCCCCCCCCTCCCTTTCATTCAAATCAATCATTAAACAAGAACTCTCTTATTTGAAAGAACAATTTATTTTCACATTAGCTTAATAACATTCCATTTCAATTTCCGACAACATACAATTTAGTTTGAATTGCTTTTTAGTTTAAAGACGAATGTAATTTAAGACGATGCCTGTTAATAAATTATTGTTGATTTTCCAGCATTTACTAAATTTATAATTATTAGTCATGCAGGGTAACTTTGAAAGATGGGGGTTAACTCTAAACAGCATCATATTTTTTAGTATATTTGACTTAATTTAAGAATCAAGAGTAGACAACTGATTTCGTAATCTATCCAGCAGTGCCTAGCACTAGAACTTCTAGTTCCTTTTTTCAAGTCAAATATACTAAAAAATATAACGCGGTTAAAAGTTACCCAAAACATGATTGTAATGTAAACAAGCAAAGGAGTTTAAAATAATTTTACAATCCCTTTACTTAGATCTATTAACTATAAATAAGGAGTAAAAGCAAATCAGTTGGATGTTTGTCATCTTGAAGCTCATTCTTTTGCATTGAAAAAGAGCTTGTAACCTCGAAACATGTGTCATAAATACTTTGTATAATGTGCAATGTTAAATAAGCTTGGGGGCCCAAGGTCGCAGCTAGTTGGCCTTTGCGGTAATCAGGCACTGTTTACAACAGAAAATTTAGTTCATGATTTTCATTTATGCAGTTCACAATATGGTGCATTTAACAAGACATAACTCTTGATAAAATTTTCCACCAGTATTGCACATATTAATATAGCTACCAGCAAGATCATTCTTAAGACGGAATACAATTCAGCCAATAAAAATGACCCAGCTAGTTTAAAAAATCAAATTTAAAAGAAATAAAACATTTTTAGTTCAAATATTTCAAACAAGTTTGACAAGAACAAAACTCTAATATTACAATATATACAGCAACTATATTTTCTTAAAACAGATAATCCTAAATATGATGGACTTTCATACACCAATGAGATAGCATATAATATCATATGAAAGCTATAACTCATTTAATGTAAAATTGCTAAATAAGCAATCTATAAGAACATCAAATCTTCCCTAGAGCCACAATAATATTGCAAACCTGTAAATACCCTCAATGGCAATTATTAAGCAAAGTTTTACAATCTTGAAAAACACTGATTATTGCACTTTAATTAATTAGACAAAATTTCAATACAGCTTTTTTCGTCACAGCCATTTTATACATGCATCACACATTTAATGGAATAAACATCTAATACTAATACTACACATATAGTACTTTTTGTAATATCACGTGTGAGGGTTTAACATAATTCCTAAAATGAAGGACAACATGACATAATTAAAAATGCTGCCTTGTTTTCTTTAACACATGTAGATAGTAATTAACACTCATCATACTATTTATTAAGATACTTAAAATACTAATTATTTTTAACATTATAAAGGGAAAAAGCATGAATAAGACAATTTGATGTTTTAAAATAATAAAAAGAACTTACAACTACCATAAATTTCTTTAAAGAGAAAGTGTTATTACTACAACCCATAATATTGATCACATTCAGTCAATTTTAATATCTATCAGCTTTACTGATCTGAAGCTTTTAATTGATTTATAGCAACTATTCAAACTCTGACTTCTATCCAAGCTTGGATAGGAAAACTAATGCAGCCCACTACATGATGAGTGCTCTATTAAGGGACCAAATATTTAGAGCTAACTAACTCACATAACAAAATTTATCTTGATAAAATATTAATTTAAATGCTGTGTCGAAATATGATGACAATACTGTTATGCAATATTATTCAGTAAGAATTCTGCTTCAGTAAGTTAGTAATAACAGAAAACTCGACAATAACATAAGAAACATGTTTAATATTTAAAGGATTAAAAATTGGTTTCTTCGCTTATCTATGCAGTTATGACATTCTAGAAAAACACTTCTGAGAACAAAATTAATGAGCATACAATCACAATATTTACAAACACAGTGCAAGAAAAAAAATAAAAAAAGATGTACATATCACTTTTAGTTGTGCGTGAATAAACAAAAATACTTTTAAATAAAATTTTACAAAACAAAATAAAATCTCGACAGATTTAGAACTAAAATTTAAACAACAGTTATGATAACATATTTGTGTTTTTTTTTTTTTTTTGATAAAGAAAGTATAGCATTGGCACAAGGACATTACCATACTTAAGTATAGTAAGCATAATTGAGGCAATTCAAGCTATTAATTTTTAGTGGTGGGTATGATTGCAAAGTTGAAAGCTTACATGCCTGTAATAATATAACATATTGCCATACAAAATACGCTATAGACTGATAGATAACTAGAGAATTAAATATTTTATTTCCATTCTTAATGGGCCACAAGCATTCGTTTCAGAATATTTATTAATTTACAAGCAATAACAACTCTACATTCTAAAAAAATTAAACGAACACTCTCCATAACAAGCGAAAAATATCAGATAACAAATTTTTGAATACAAATTTCAAAAGAATTTCATTCATAAGAAATAAACTTTGAAATTCTTTAAAAAATACTTTCGCCTTAGCGCGATAAACAGAACACAGAAAATACACACAAAACCACATACTAACTATAAATTTTAACTTACGAAAGGACATGCTATCTGTTCTGTTCTAAATAAAATACAATTTGATTCATTCACTTGGCAGGGTATTCCTCAAATCTCCAGATTTTTATACGTAAACAGAACAAACGAAAAAGCACTACTGCGGGCAGCCATGACACTTGCAGATCTTGCGTGAGGTAAAAATGTGCCGCAAATTGAGGGGGAAAAATTGGCGAAAATGCATGCGCATCGTTACGCCAGAATCGGAATCTCGACAAATCGGAGGTTTGCAGACGCATTTGCGTAAACATCGTTACACCAGAATCCGGCCCTTAGGCTTATTAGTTACAACTTTTGCACTCAGGTCTACGAAGGGATTTGCAATTTAAAAAAATTATTTTTAAATAACTGATTCGCTTCGAATTACAAAAGGACCGGTTTCTTATTAAAGTTTTATCGGCTTTCTGAATATGTACATCATTAAACAAAATTATTCTCTTTCATTTAACATTGTGGGAGCCGCCATTGTTTTATTGGTAGGCTTATTTAGGCACTGGGGATGTTTTTAAAATTGTCCTCTTAATGCTGATAAAGAATTAGTTTTTTGACCTTTAGATACATACTTGTGTGGAGTCTAAAGAAATAATGTTGGCTGTTTTCCGTCAACAGCTATCGCCAAGGATCCCTGAGTTGTGCTTGAGAGCGATGCAAGAAAGTGAGAAAGGGTACTATTTCAATCGCTCGGCAAGAATTAGACAGAAAAACGAGAAGCGATTTTAGATTCGTTAGTTGAAATTATTTCCCTAAACTAAACCAATTGATGTAAATGTATTTTTTAATTTGACTTTTAAAAGTATAATAGTAGTAAAAAAAAATTCTGAGCAAAAATATTGGATTATTTTATATGGGATTTATTAAATAATGAAGGTTCTATTCAAGTTTAATAAACATTTTATACAGTTGTTTTGAAAATATGGATTTCTTTTTTTTTTCTTACCCTTTTTTCTACAGCAAAGTTTAAGTTTTGGTATATTTCTTAGTGCTGACAATATCTTTTTTCATGTAATTTTGTTTTTGCCTATAAATATATAAAGTGAAATTTGAAAGCAATTTTATTTTGAAAAACATTTAAGGTTGTTCAAGTGGAACTACTGTGATATAACCCCCTTCCCCTTGGGGACTTTTTCGTTGGCGCCAAGAAACCGTCGCCAACAAGATTTTTATGTCGCCAACTTCAAATAGAATACAACACTCTTGGCGATGATTTTATCACCAACAATGACACATCATACACATAGCAAAGATGTCAAGAAAAATCACTAAAAAACAGTAAAATACCTAAAATTGCAAATTATGTCTTACACATAATATCAACGCTACTATGTAAAGCAAGTACAGCATTTTTCAACAGCAATTCAATACATTAACGGATCGATAATTACTCGAAAAATAGAATTATTTACTTTACAAACACTCATACTTGAATAAAAACCCTTTCTTAAAAGAACACGCAATTTATGCCCAATAATAACTATTGCAATGATTCATTATTGGATAAACCCAAGCAGCATTGAATGTTGGCTTAATATTGGCGCAAGATTGTTTGTGTTGGCTTTATCTTGGGCAATATTGGAGCGATTTTCCCAATGTTCAGCCAATATTGGCTAAATGCTGCATGCGCAATATTGCATATAGCCTGGAAACCACGATTGGTCCAATATTGGTTTAATACTGCTCCAACAATATTGCTCTCATAATGGAAGGCAAGATTGGTCCAATATTGGTTTAATACTGCTCCAACAATATTGCTCTCATAATGGAAAGCAATATTGGTGCAAAATTGGCTACATTCTGGTAAACCAATATTGGACGAATGTTGCTCTGTGATGTTTAGCCGATAGATCTTTGTTGGATGTTGCTGAATAATAAAAACTACTTCATTTTCAACAACTATCATAACTTTTTATACACCTTCATTGCTCCCTAATGCAACTAATAGAAGATAATCCTCCTCCGTAAATAGATATCATATAGTATAACTTCCGCTGGCAACAGATGTGGCGCAGCGGTTAGAGCGTTGGATTGTGATACGAGAGGGCGTCAGTTCGAACCCAGTTCCCGACTCACTCAGTCATACACTAGGAATGGTTAATCCGACGACTCATAGATGGCGCCATGAATTTTTGCATTTACACTTTTATTCTAGCTAAATTCAGGAATAACAATAACAATTTTTATATTTTTAAGCAATTAGAAACAATAATACTTGTTCGCCAGCGTAAAGCCAATATTGGCGTAAGGCTGGGACGAAATATTGGTTCAAGATTGAAGTAGCAATATTGGCCATTATTGTTAAAATGTATCCCCTCCAAGCTACAGCCAATATTGTTTGCCAGTCTTATCCCATTCTTTTGCCAATCAAGTTACAATATTGGGCCAAGATAAAGTGCTACTTGGGAAATGATATGCATTCTTTAATGAAAAACATAATTAAAATATCGCGCAATTCAACGAAAAAGCAATGTTTAATAAAGTTTTATTTTATGGTTAATGTTTCAATTTACCTTTTTTTTTCATCTGTAGCTGAAAGCCGAATACTAAGTCCATTTTTCGAGTTTTTGCAATGAAGTTAAAAATAACCAATTTTAGTGCTATAAGACTGACCGTGAGAACCTTTAGAATAAAGATGTCCAATGGGAGCTTTAAAAGTTCAGAGCCCTTATGTAGCTAGTAGCTTCTTTTCTTTAAATTTACAAAAAATAAATGAATTAATAAATAAATAGTAATAATAATAAAAAGCGTGATTCTGTGCAAGACTACGTAACCTATTGAAATGTAGTTTATCATCTTCTATTGTAATTTTTTAACGAATTTGTTTCAATTACATTGGACAAAAATATAAATATAAGTGCAATTTGATTACGAGAACATTCTTAAATGAGGTTATCGCTTTTTTATTTAGTTTCAAATGGAGTTTGTGCAGAAGTTGCAGATACTGGTTTATTAAATTTAAACTTTACTATTCTGAAGATGAAGCTATCACTCAAATTTAATGCTTAAATATTATTAAATCAATGTGGAATACCAAGTATTCTGCATGTTCTGCGCATAAATATCTGAGTTTCCACTTGGTATGAAAATGAAAAAAAAAAAAAAAATATTGTGATCAAATATACTAAAAATAATTTTCCAATTGTGAAATGTAACATATAAATAAACTGTATAACTACTTTATTTTTTGTATTGCATTGTTATTATATCATTATCATTACTAGATTTTTAATTTTAATTTTAAAATGTTATGTTTATTTTTCATTAATATATATTATAGTTTTACTTTGTTCAACACATTACAATATAAATTTCTAAAAAGTACATAATTTTTCAAAATAACTACTTCAGTGTGATATAAAACATTTATCTATCTATGTATTGAATAACTTTTGGAAAAATATTTAAAATAGTATTTATACTTCTTATAAAATGAAACGACCTTTAAGATGCTCATAATGAAAATTAATGTAACATAAACAGTGGTCTACCGTCTACAGAACCATTTAAAGCACTATTTTCATTCAGATATGTATCCAGGGCTTTAATTTTGAGGAGACGAACCTCACACAGGTTTGGAAGGCTTAGAAGACCCACATCTAAAGAATTATACAGTACCTGTATTACTTCCATGAAAATTTGATTTATATTATACTTTTTCCTTTCCCCTAATTAATGCTAAAATCCCTCCTATTATTGTTATATCAATATCGTAAAAGGCTGTTTTATTTGTTTAGTAATTTATTTTGGAGGCTTTCTAGATAAAAGGGAACATGGGACATGTTCCAGTACCCTGGTGGCCCAGTCCGCCCCACAGTTGATATAATCTATATATTATTTCTCTACCCTGTTTTTCTGTCGCTCCTCGATATCCTCCTTATTCCTTTATCGAATTCCAAGGTTTACCCCTCATTTCAAAGCTTATCGTGCCAGCTAATGACTAAAAATAGACCCACGGTCACGGTCTAAAAATGTACCGCTTCTCTTAAATTTGATATTTAAAATCATCTAAGAAGAGGTCCTTTAATGGATGCCAAATTGGTGCTGTGTAAGCTGGCACCATCTGTTATCATGTAAACAAACAAGAAATTCTTCTGTTTTTAGTGTGTGGAAAATTTGAGAGTTTTAGCTTCGTCTGTGTGTTAAACTTATTCAACCGTTAGGCTCAACACTATCATTTACAGTAAAACCTATCAATAAGGGACACTAAGAGGAATGGAAATTTTGTCCCTTAAGGGGGCACAGTACCACTTTTCAAATTTTCTTTCGTTTAACAATCAGATGAAAAATAATGCATGCATTTAATTCTAATTATGATCAGAAATGAAATCTGAAAGTAGAACCTCATTGTGATCAACCATTAATTTAAAATTAAAAAAAAAATCAAATTTTTAAAAATTTTTTAAATGGCTTATAACTTTCTGAATTATATCTTTTTTCAAAAGATTTTTCCTTTATAATTCTTCCGCAGTATTCTAGAACAAAAGTTAGCATGGAATTAACTATCTGAAACTTAGTTAAATTTTAATAATTTTTTTTTATGTTAAAATTTTGGAAAAAGGAGAAGAAATCGAAAAATTCATATTCAAAAATTAAATAAAAACAAACTACAAACTTTAGAATCAAACCCATGCTAATATTTGTTAAACATACTCCGTGGAATGCATGTACAAAGTTTCAATCCTGTATCTTTACCTGAAAAATAGCCTTAGGGATTTTACCACACGTCGCTGGTCAGAAATATAAAGCAGAGAAAAATGCGTTTAAAGTTTTTAAATGCAGAATGAAAGTAGCTAAATTCATTTACAAAAACTGGAATATCTTTTAAAGTATTGCAAGCATAAGTTTGAAATTTTGCCTGACGCTTTAAAACCGTTTTATCTATCGAAAGAAGTAATAAAATGTTGTTCGGTATTTTGGACAATTTTGAGGTACTGTGCCCCCTTAAATAGAGGTGTCCCTTCCTCGGAGGTTCATAAATTGATGCATGCACATATAGTGTATTAACTAAGTTTAACTTTTTAATAATAAACATGTGTTACCATTTAAGCTTAAATGCTGAGAATGTCTCATGCATACAAAATATAAGGTGAAACTATTGAAATTTAAAATATTTTCATTGAAAAACTAAAATTTTAGCATAAACGTTGTTTTGGAGCTTACATAAGTTTATTTGAAGTAATCTGTTAGATGGGTTTGTTTCAAAATACGTAATTTGGGTAATACAGTGTAAATTATGTTTACTGTACTTTTTCCAATTCTTGCATAAAAAAATTTGGTAGCTGGGAACTGTCTGTCCTTGCTGAACACACATGTATTCCATAGTACAAAAGAGAGAAAAGCCTTTACAAGTAGGTTTTGAAAAGATAACTTTAAAGTACACTTGTTTCTTAGTTCACGCTTCTAGGACTCATCCCAACTTTCAGAAGGAAAGAAAGCTTCAGCTTCCAGTAAATTTTCTTATCTATATAACTTGAATTTTGGCAATTTTTCTCTAAGAATGTCCCTTAAATAGAGTGTCCCTTATTCAGAGGTAAACACATTGCAGTCCCTATTCAAAGGGACTGGGACCAGTAAAAGTGTCCCTTAATTAGAGGTGTCCCTTTCCTTTAAGGGAGGTACCACGTATATTATGAGTGCGTAGAGCCTAGCCAACCAACAGTAACTATATTTTAAGTAATGGAACTGTTTCGTTATTGTATTTTGATGCTATGTATACTAATAATAAAAATAATTATCATTATTCTTGTGATTATTTTATTTTGAACATCGAAATAATAGAGGGGAAAAATATTGTAACAACCATTTGTACTGATGTGTTTAATTACATATCTTCTTTTGTACCAACACCCATTTACTTTTTTCTATTCTTCTTCATAATGTCCTTTCTCGCAAATTTTTAAAGAATGGAATGCCACACAAAACGATTTGGTGAACAGTTCGGAATTCCGCACGGGTCGACTAATTCATTCAAAAACGCACGAGCCGAAAAAAAATGCGTGTTAGAAGACCAAACGCAGCGATGAGTATTGTAGTTTGTAGCCCTAGAAATTTTACGCTCACGAAAAAGCGATATTATTCTAATTCTGGGTACCCTACTCTTCAAACTGCCCCAGCTCTTCTCGCAGCATTGCGCCCTAGTTGCTATGGAATCTACTCAAGTGACGTCAATCGAGGGTGTATGAGCTGCATCAGCCGAAGTTCGGATTTCTCCCTGTACATTACCCCCCCCCCCCCCTATGAACTTTTATTTTTATGTTCAAAAAACGTCTTTTCAGCATTTTTCTCTCACTAAGTTAAAAAAAGAACAAGAACTTCATTTAGAATGAAATTCTTCTTTTTTAAGTGTATTTTGCAGATTTTAAGCCTATTGCGTACAGCGGAAATCAGAAAATCGGTGAACATTCGTATTTTTTTCTTTTAGTATACTTTTATTTTTAGTATTTACTTATTTAAATTTATTATTTATGGAACTTTTATCGCATACATGGTAGTAAAAATCTTTGTTCTTCCAAAATATTTGAACTTATCTGCTCGTGTGAGAAAATCCAGCTTTGACCCAAAAAGATGTAATTTTTTCACATCTTATTTAAAGATGTAAATGATTTTTTATCTTATTTCAGTGTGTACGTCGATACTTCATTCCCTGAACCTCCCCATTCACCCTAAATTTTAATAATCTATGATATTTTCCAAGTTTCCACGATAGCCATAAAGTAGTGCTTTTAGAATTTGTAACTTTTGATGTCTGTTCTTCGATCCTTTAAAACAGTGGTTCCCAACCTTTTTTTCCTTGCGATCCCCTTCCAAGATCCGAAAGAAAATGGCGTACTCCCTTGTGTAGTCGTTAATAGTAACGAGTAACAAAAGTATACAATTTGTTGCTAGTGCATTTATTTTCCATGTTGCACACTAGTTCATGAAAATATAATTGAAAAACAAGAAAGTTTAACTAAAAACTAATTTTATTATATGTTCTTTTTGAATTATTCATAACGCAGTAAACATATGTATTCCCACAAAATATGTTTAAAAATTATTTTTCCTATAGTGCGAAAAAATTGTGTCATGCCATGTACAAAATTTCGAAACCCAATCAATTAATCTTTCTGTCCCACTTTCGGGTTAAAATGTACGAAATTCACAAAAGGTGGGGAAATTTGCAAAAATATTAATATTTACACATTTTCAAATCTCTTATTGCATAATGAAGAAAAAATGGCATAAAGTCAAATAAATGTGAGTTCAAAATTAAAACTCCTCCGGTTCCATCTTGGGGTATGTCTCTATACGAGAAATTAGCTGAAAATAATGCAAAATTTTAGATTTTAGTAAATTTTCAGATTTTTGACTCTTTCTTCGCCTTAGCGAGGAAAATGTGGGAAAAGGTAGGAGGAAACATACGTTCAAAATTTAAAATAAATCAATTAATATCTTTTGATACCACTTTGAGATTCAAATTATCGATATCAGGAAACAGTAGAAATACAGTGGAACCTCGCTATTCGTTCCAAGAGGCAGTTCGAATGGCGATCTGTACGAATGGCGAATTATTTTTTCACATAAGTTACAATGTAAATTGGATTAATCCGTTCCAGACCCATAGATGGTTGCTTATTTAAACCTATGAAAAACAGATGTACAGTGCTGTACATTAAATTATACATAAATGAAATTTTAACTGCACTTTACTGGTACTGGCATAAGTGGAATGTGGAGAGGAGGAAGCGAAATGTTGATGTTACTGTTTGGAAGAGGAGTCAGCTTCCATAAAAACGTCTGGTAACCTTCAACATCTGGTCCCTTCAGGTGTTTTCTCCCTTTCTGCTGATCTTCCTTTTTTCTGTCTTTTTGCACTAGAAAAATCTTGGGGGTTTTTCTTTAAAACCCTGTCCAATGTTGTCTGCCTTTGATGATTTTTCAGGTATTTTTCTAAAATGGTCAATAACATTGTCGTTGTACAAGTTGATGCTCCTGTTGACCACAGTAGTATTAGGATGATATTTTCCCACCACTCTCTGTGTTTTCAGTGGTAACACAGCTTTTTAATTTTTGCAAAGGAAATGCTTTCCTTACTTCTTTCCTCCTCTGAAGAAGAAGTTCTTTAACCACTTCCTCTTGCTGCTCCCCTTAGAAAGTTAAAAAGTAAAATCTCAAAAAGTATTAAAATTTTTAAAAAATCCAAAACGCCTAACAAATTATTTCCAGACGAGTTCAAATCGATCATAATTTCTCATTTTTTTCCTTAAAAAAGCCAAACTGGCAACCCTGGCCCCTGGCGCCGTCCGAATCACGATACAAGCGTACGAATGATGAGTTAAATTTGACTTGAACAAGTTGGACGAATAACGAGTTGTACGAGTAGGGAGGCGGACGAATGCCGGAGTTCCACTGTAAGGGCATTTCAAATTTAGTACGTAGGCTTCCTATGGCAGTTCACGTTTTACGCATAATCGGGAAAACAATTATTAAAAAAAACATCAGTTTTACACTCCGTCCTAATACGTATGTAAAATAATTATTTCGTTTTTTCTTTTTCTTTTCTTTTTTTACGTTACGAACCTCCAGGGGTTCTCAAACCACTAGTTGTGAAATGCTGTTTAAAACAAACAATAGCACATAAATAATTTCTGAACATTAAACTTAACTTACATTTCATAAATTTACACTACAGTGGACTACTACTCTCTCTCTATTCGTTTCTCTTTTCCACCAGACCCCTACCTGTTAGCCGAGTGCTTAGGATTGCTTGCGTACGTTAAACTACAGTGGACTAGTGGACTCTCTCTATTCTTTTCTGTTATCCACCAGACCCCTACCTGTTAGCCGAGGGCTTATTAGGATTGCTTGCGCACGGGGCAAGGTTGCGGGGTCCACAATTTTTACATGCACGTATCCCCAAGTGTATAGGGGGGGGGGGGTTCAGTGGGTGTCGAACACGCGACCTTCCAGGTGGAAGTCCGACGTGCTAACCACTAGGCTACCACGGCCTCTCTCTCTATTCTGAACCCACTCATGGGACCGAACAAAAGCATTCAGATTATGGAGGTGTTCATTATAGAGGATGAATGGTGTTGTACGTTTGCAGACTTTGAGTCAATTACGACAAAAGATATAATCTATTACGATTATGAGAAAAAAATAATGGATTATGGTAATGTTCTAAACAGTCATTACGATTACCACAAGGACTACAAAGGTGAAAAATGTAATTGGCTACAAAAGAACGATGATGATTTTGATTACAGACTAACAAAACGAAAATAATTTTGATTTTTCTTTCTATCAATTGGTAATTAATAATTTTACCAGTATGATGAATCAAGCTTAATTGACTGAAATTTCAACTTTAACGTAATCAAAAATCAGTAACTCCAAAACTATAAGACCAAAAAACTATAGTTGCGGCTTTTTTCCTTTTGAGGATACAATAAATTAACAAAACTTCGTTAAATTTGACTCAAAAAAGTATGGAAATTCATTTAAATAGTGAAACCTCACGATGTTAATATTTTGAAAGGTAACTGGTAAACAATGTGGTTCGGAACAGTTTAATAATTCAGGTTTTATAAATTTCTGGGAAAAAAAGTTTACATTATAAGAAAACATAAAAGGTTGTTTTTCAAATGGGCTGCGTATCTTGGTCCTTAACCATTGCAGACCTAGTTGGTACCAGAGATTGGTACCAACCATACCGGATTTTTTCATATCCGGAATCCGAACTGGCCACTGTACGAAAAATCAGATTATCCGGGACGCCAAATTTGTTATTTAAAATTTAATTAAGGAGCATATTTTGAAAAGGTATGTGAAAACTTATACGATTTTGGAAGCTTTGGAATGTTTAAAATCTGCATAGAATGACAGGTTTCAAACATTTGAGCCGGATATCCAGTAAGGATCCATCAGAAAAGGGGCACCTGATATCTCATAAACAGTTATATATTCATTTTTGTTTTGCATTATTTTTATTTTAATTTTTTTTTCAATTATTCATTTATTATCTACTTATTTTTGAATCTCTAAATTAAATTAAACATCCTGCTATGTTTATGTATTTGATTAATACATAATACATATGTCTCTTATACTGTTTTTGTAAACGAATAAAATATTAGTTTTGAAAATCTACCAAATAATTGCGAGTTTTTCAAACAAAATTCTTTAACGGAATATCCGTTCTTAATGCAAAACTATCCAGTGTTGGCAGGGACGCCCCGATGGGAGGTTACGGGAGGTCCCTCTGTGACCTCCCAAAAATTTTCCTTATTCGGCAAATTTTGACTCATCATTCGGTAAAATTGGAAATTCGGTATTACAATCTCTTTTACACGTAAATACTTATGTTACAGAAAACTATATAACGTTGTCTATAACAGTAGTCAAGGCATCATATTTCATTTCGTGTATATAATGATCATTAATTCTCAAAACATATTTAATTAAATTTGAACTGTGCTCGCACTTTATGATTCGGTAAAATTCTAAGTTTCACTCCGGCCAATTGAAAATTTCCTCCTCCGAAAAATGTAAGTTCTGGGCACCCCTGACTGCTCGAAAATATCGACTAAATTTCAAAAAAATAAATAAATCAAATATTGTAGTATTTATTTCTCATAAAATGCATCAACTTTTGAGATGTTTATGATGAATATTAATGCAACAATTTTAAAGTAGCACCGAAAGTAAGAAGAGCAATCAGTTGAAATGCCTTTTACTTTATGGAGTTAATTTGAGTAACAAATTTTAAGGGGAGCCGGCACCATGAGACCATTTTTTTTCTCTATGTTGTTTTTATTTACGATTTTTGTCTCATGTCATGTCATATCACTTCATAAGAAATTTAAAAAAAAAAACTGGATTTCTTAAACATAGTTTGAAAACTTTAATTTTTAAAACGAAATTTAACAATTTCTCAAAATGCATCTTCTTTTTCAAAAATTGGTGTAAAGTCTCAATTTTTTTATTGATTCATTACTCATAAAAAAAATGCTTTGAATTTTTTATAAATCAAATACTTTTTGAGAAAAAAATAAAAACTGAAGTAACGCAGAAAAAACATCGAAAAATTCAAAAAACTTCCAAATTTAAAAAAAAAAAAGTACTTAAGTTATCATAAAAGTAAAGCATAAATTTGTTATGTACAGTTTGAGGAACATGTGTAGAAAAATCCACATTTTTGATGCAAATTTAAAAAAGCCTTTGCATTTTAATTGCGATGAAATGCGCAAAAAACATAGCGAGAGATAACAGCATTTTAAGTTTTTGGCTTGTAAAAACTTAAATGCTTTCTTTATCAAAATTTTAAGTAAGGAATTTTTTTTTCAGTTACAGTCACTATGAAATTGCTTCTTCTCGCTTATTTTATTAAAAAAAAATAAATATATGGCTTATATGTAGCACAGTTTCGGTTTCGGAATGAAAAGGTGGCAAATCACACCGTAATAAAATCAACGATAAGATAAATCAATAAATATTGCTTCAATTTTTATGAAACTTTCAGGGAACATTTTAAAAGATTTATTTTAATGCTTAAGCCAATAAAAGAAATTTCGTTTTTTTTCCCCGACATTTTTGGGTGCAGGCTCCCCTTAAGAAAAAAATGATGAAAGAACTTTATTTTGGTCTTGTGGTTAACTATAATTTATATTACGTTGGTCCGATGTGTGCTTTTTGTTATACACGACGAATTACTATTAAGTAAAAATATTTTCATTTTTGGTATTTAAAGATTGTCATGTTAGCTTCTTCTTACAGTTCATTATGCCCTCTTACTTTCAATACTTTACTAAAATTGTGCTCCATAAAATTTATCTTGAACATTTTAAAGTTTGTTGCATTTTATAAAAAATATAAGTATTATTTGAAATATTTTTTTCAAAATAGATAGAATGGTTTTGCTTTGAAAACTTGTATTCCATCAAAGAAATTTTTTTGAAAAATTTTATTTAGAAGGCATTGCAATTTATATTTTATTGCGTTGAAAAAAATCTAAAAATATATTAATTAAATATAAACATGATAAAATGATTAATTTATGTAAACCGAAAAAAAAAAAAAATAAATAAATAAATAAATAAATAAATAAATAAAATGCTCAAAAATACAATAAAAAATAAACATAATACAATACAAAAATAAACATGTTAACCTGTTTATGTATATGTTAAATTTCCTGATACAGAAATTATTCATAATATGGTTTAGAATAAAAAATGTATTTCACAATTTATTTCCTTACCAATTTATTTCCCTTACCTTTCCTCTTTTTACCATAATCTTGCAGAAAATTTAGCATTTCACATTGATTTACTAATATTTAAGATAAAAAATGAGTGATTAGTTTCATTTTAGAATCATTAAACAATCTCCCTCAGAATCGAAGATGATTAATTACATTTCAATATCAATAGATACTATAGGCGTTTTCGTGTTTATGTATTATTTTACCTATAATATTCATGGAAGATATGCATGGCCCTTTGCCTCTCCCCCTCTCCCTTTGAAAATTTTGAAATGAAGGACCTGTATAGGCGGCTATTAAGTATTTTCCAGAAGTATACTTTGTTTATATGATTTTTAATGTAACTGCTAAACAATCACTCCTGAAGAAAAGTTCAATTTAGAAAAAGCATTAGTGGTGCCATCTATCGTCGCATTATTCAGATAAATCGTTCAAATTTGAGTTGTCTACTAGTCGCTGGATAGAGGGATCGGGATGAGCCTCTTTCAGTCACCTATCCGTGGGGTAGTGCTCTCCGGAGAAATCAAGTTAAGTAAATCCCCCCCCCCCCTTTCGGTGGAAATATTTTGGTTAAAATGTCAAACAAATAAATAAATGATAATAATAACAATGATACTAATAGAAGAAGAAGGATTGTGTAAATGTATTTACAGATTTTAAAATACCGAGGAAAAAAGGCAACCTCCCATTCCTGTACTCATTAGTTAATGGAAACAGTCAGTCACGGTCAGCAAAATGCTAAAGACAGAATAGAAAAACAAATATCATTAAAGTTCTGCTCCTTGTCAGAAGTCCCGATGCTGATTACAGGATAATAAATACAACCGCTGTTCTTTTTTTTTTTTTTTTTTTTTAATTTGTCAAAAACAATCCCCTTCCAAAAGATAAAAAAGAAAGAAAGAAAACACTGGCTTTCCATCACTTAGCATAGGTTCCTTTTTCTTAAATATAAGTGGTTGCAAGGCCATGTTAAGAATTTTTTTTCGGGGGAGGGGGGGGGGGGGGAATGGCTTTAACGGACTGCGTTAAGAAAAGTTTCAAGGAGTTATTTATGCTACGCTAAGAAAAATTTCGTGGGATCTAGATACAACCTTGAGTGTTGGAAACTCTATTCCGTGTTTCTGTTATCCGAATCCTCCCATATCCGTGTGCAATGAGAGGTGGTTGGCAATGAAATGCTCGACGCTGTTATTCTGAAATAAAATCGTTTATCTACCAATAAGTGTGCTTATAGAAACTTTCTGAAAACAAAAAAAAATATTTTGTTTCAAATTAAAATAATGTATATTTTTTAGTTTACAAAATTTAAATATAAGTTCTGTTAAATCTTCTTCTACATGATAATTGATCTAGCGGTTTTAAATGGGATGGATGGAGCACATACCCCTCCCAAAGGGGTGAAAGAAATTTGAAATTATACGATTAAATAATCTTAATTATTATTATTATCATTATCATTATTATTATTATTGATGTTTCAAGTAAAACTTCGTGTACAAAACACAAATACAAAAGGGACAACCAGCAACAGGCTCAGGGCCCAGCTAGATTGGTCCTAGTTAATATACCGATCCCAATGAGCATCAAGAGCCCTCTTAAAAGTTTCTATCCCACTGCAAGTAGCATTCGCTTCCTGTAAATTATTCCAAGTGCCTACAAGCCTGTTGAAGTAGTAATTTTTTCTAATTTCAAGATTAGCCTGAGATATGAAAAGCTTAAAACAATGACCTCTGGTTCTACCTTCTGTGCATAAATGCAGTCCATCAACATCTTCCATTTTAATGAATTTAAATAACTGAATCGTGTCCCCTCTAACTCTCCTTCTTACTCGAGACTACACATATTGAGCCTTCTAAGCCTAACCTCATAATTTGAGTCTGAGACCACTTTCCAACCCAGTAGCGCTCCTCTTAATGAATTAAATCACTTAATAATCAGTTGCCAATACCAACTTTTATAAAAACCTGTCGCAGCCTTTCGAATCATGTCCAACGAATTATTAATTTTCCGACGTGATGAAACATTATAAGGCCGAATAGATCGGTTAAAGTGGGAAATACGAACTATTTTTGTATTTGGTTCTTGATCATTTTTACCAAGCACAAAACGTTATCAGAACAATCGTTGGGACCTTACCACAATTTGCCACTTTCTAAAACCTCTTCAGCAATAAAGCCACGATGTAACACCACTTTTCCCGACACGCCATGGTGTTAAAAGAAAATAACCTTTCCAATAAGGTAAAATATTTAGATAAAAAAACCAAAACTGAGCAGCATACTCCAAATGAGGCATTACCAAACTCCAGTATAATCGCAGAATAATTTCCTTAGTTTTATTAGAAATCGAGCTTGATAAACCCAAGTATTATGTTAGCTTTGTTAATTGATGTGCTGCACTGCTGACTAAATTTAAAATTGTGACTAATTAATACCCCTAGATCAACAACTGTATCAACTTCACTTATAACGGATTCTTGTAAATAATAACTTCCATTTCTATTTCCATGATCAAAATGAAGCACTTGACATTTCCCTACATTGAATGGCATACCCCACTTAACTGCTTACCTAGAAACCTGATCAAAGTCCTCTTGAAGCTGATTCTTCAATGTCAACAATTTCCGTGGGTTCGACATCATTAGCAAAATATTGATGTTCCCAGTATTACTCTCCCTAATATCTTTAATAAAAATTTATAGACAATAACGTAAAACAACCTTGTGGAGCATCACTTAAAACGTTAATCTTCTGAGAATGATTGCCCTTAACTATTACTCTTTCTTTCCTCCGAGTTAGCCAATTTTTAATCCAACTTACGGTTTTTCCAACAATTCCAATATAAGCAAGTTTGCTAAGAATTGCTTCATACGGTACTTTATCAAACGCTTTTTGGAAGTCAGTATAAACAACATCTTTCATTATCTTTTGAGCACTTTTTGTTATCTAAAACCATGGTAACCTTGTCGTAGAAATGCAACAAATTAGTTGTATAGACCTACCCTACCTAAAACCATATTGCCAAACCAGTCAACCCTCCATTTGAATGCAGAAAATTCAATCTTGATTTTGATCAGTTTGAAATTTTTTACAAATGACGTAAGTAAGCCTCCCAGGGGTATATAATTTCCTGCCGTAGATTTATAACCTTTCCTGAAGAGTAGCGTTATGTTTGCCAGCTTCCAATCCACTGGTACAAGCCCCGTTACATAAATATATGAAAATAGTTAAGGTAACGTAGACTTATTCCTCTGCTCATTCTACTAAACTTTTTGAGTAAACATTAACAGGTCTAGAGCCTCATTTGCTTTACTCTTTTTCAACACTAAAAAGATGGCGAGAAGTGGACAGCTGACGTGCTCCTTGAATTTAGGGAAAACATTCTTTCATAGGGATATTTGGCGGGATTTTACTTATCGTGTTGCCCCCTCATTTCGCCGCTCCGGAGACTGGCTCCAGATTTTGATGGATTGGGGACACTCCCCCTTCCAATCAAACTCACAGGAGATTTCCCCAATTGTAGGACGGGGTAGTGAAGGGATTTTTTTCCCCGCTAACACCAACACGTGGTGGCTTTCGGACTTTAGCCGTTTTTTTAGCCTACTTTCCCGTAAAAGTAAAAAAAAATAATAATAACGCATGAAAGAAGGCTTAATGTATCGTGAAAATATCGTTAAAAATCAAGAAAAGTCAAAAATAAGTGAAGTAATTAAATAAAGATTGAAAAATAAAAAATTTGAAAGTAGGGTATTGAGATGGGGAAAAAGTGTGTCTGTCGGTCTGTCTGTCTGTCGGTCTGTCCCCCCCTAATAACTTTTGAACGAATTGTCCGATTGGAAAAATTCTTTTTGCATTCGAAAGATCTCGGCGAGGACATCTCATTTCTATATTTTACTTTTTGATTTGAACAATTTTTGTTCAATTTTGAACAGTTCAAAAAATTTTAACATTAGCGCCTATGGACAAAATTGAAGCAAATTCTGCAAACTCTGGGCACAAGAGCCAAGTTCCTATTGCAAGCTTATTGAAAGGAGTTCTCGGCGTGAAATATTCATTTGAACAGTTTTTGTTCATTTTTGAACAGTTCAAAAAATTAACACAGAGCTTACGGGGAAATTTCAACCCTATATAAATCCTGATCTAACGGACCGATTTGCTTGGAACAAACTTTATCGGAAAGCTCTTATAACGTAGAACATGTAGAAATAGAAAGTTTATCCAGAACTTACGAGCCTATTTTGCTATGAAATTTTTTGATCGGGATTTTCAAGGATATTTCTCAGTGACTCAATGAGTGAAATAATGAATGAATGAATAAATGAAAGAGTGAAAGAATAAATCAATGAATAAATGAATGAGGAAAAGAATGAATGAATAAATTATTGAATAAATGAAAATATGAAAAATGAGTGAATAAATACATGAATGCGTAAATGAATGAATAAACACTTGAATGAGGTAACGAATGAATGAATAAATGCATGGCTGAATAAATGAAAGAATGAATGAGTGAGTGAATGAATATGTATTATCCGTTGAAAAAGGTATATTTTCAATGATTAGAACTAAAGATAAATAAGAAAGAGAGAGAAAGAGATAGCTAGATTATAAATTTGAATTTGGTGTATACGGGAAAGTAGGCTCGTATAGTTCTAGACGGAACTTCTTGTTTCCTTTTCATTAGGGCATTCACGTCTTTAATAGTTTAATGAAGTTTAATTTTACCGAATCAACGCGGGGAGGGAAGTTATTGATGCACAATGAGTATGTATTTAGGATACACTCCAGAAGTGGGATATTTAACACGTGCTTTGCATAAAATTTCATGTCGCATTTCAAATTTCAATCTTTCAGCATCCTGCATGTATTTAAAATCATTTTAAAAGCTCGACATAATTTTAGCATGTGCTAATTCAAATCTGCATATTTCCTGTTTTATTTCAATAATTTATTTATTTTCTAAACGGTCTTAGAGTTAGTTTTCAATTCTTATTAGCAATTTTAAAAAATGGCGACTAACAAAACTGAGTATATCAGCAACTAACAACTAACCAAATTTTCCAGTTTTCGCCTATATTGCAAGTCCTTATTTACTCTTTACATTCTGGTACTAATTAATAGGGACCCATGTAGTCCTTGTTTTCCAATTTGTCAAAATTTAAATGTTTGTTCAAATTTGGTAGTTATGCGACTTTGGTATTTAAGCAACTTTGGTGGTTGAATGTATATCCCAATATCAATCAGCTTATATCACAATTACTGTGATATTTATCATCTTATATTATATATATCTATTAACACTACTAATAGTTACTAATAGCACTAATAATATTCCTGTTCCTCCCTTTACAAAGTGCTTATCTTTCACTAAGCAAATGATGTATGAATGCTTGTATGAAGAGAATAATATTTTCTACAAAGAAAATGCCTTCTTTTTGTTCTGTTATCAGTTTGCTACTTATTTATATTAAGCACCATTCATTATCATATTAAGGGAGACCAGGGAGGAATGGTGTGCTTAAGGTTTTTGAAGCGAAGTTTTAGGTCTAAGATACTAAAAAAAACCATATCCTATGTTAAGAAATAGTTTCTTTATATATTTTTAAATAAACTTTTACGTACAAAGTTTTTTAAAAAGTTAATATATAATTTTAAAAATTAAAAATAAAAGTAACTCAATCAACCCAATTCTGCCCCTTGCATGAGGCAGAATGGGGTACAATGGTTTTTGGTATATTATAGATTATTTTTTGTATTTAAAGTATTTCGAAGTTCACATATCAGTACTGAATGTAATAAAAAAAATTGGGGGGGGGGGGGGGGGATTTTATGTCCATATGAGTGTGTATCATATTATAGTGATATGAGACTCAGACAGAAGAGTGTAAGAGTTTTTTTTTTTTTTTCAATTTTAAAACCCAGTTTGGTCCAAAATAAAACAAGAAAAACTTATTTTAATGATAATATTGTGTTTATTTTCTATGAATTTACAAATTATTAAGTATTAAGTTATACAGTAATGTAATAAGTAGTATTAAGTTATTCAATGCTTATGGCAGCGATTCTCAACCTGTGGGGCGCGAGCACACGAGAAGGGAGGAGCGAGAATATCCAAAAAAAAAAAGTTTATTAACTGACTGAAAGGAAAGCCCACATACACATAGAAAACATACATTTCGATATATTTAGTAACTTATTAAAGTAAAACAAATAACTAAATTAAAACTTTCTCAATCAAAACATACTAAATGAAAAACAAATTTAATAATTACTAGTGACTTCTTTGGGCCTGTCTTTCAAAGCAAGGATTTTCGAAGGAAATCTTAATATTAGAAATAACCACTCTCAGTTGTTTCTATATTTAGCTGAGATCTTTAGTTTGTCTTCAAAGAAGCCGCAGCAGAAAATCCAGTATCAATGCCGTATCTCGTTCTATCCCGGTCTCACTTATAAACTATTACTTTTTTATATAGGATATAGATAATTTCCATAACATAATGCACTCTAACGCAAATTACTGAATTCTATTGCAAACTGCTTCTTAAGGCTATAGCAAGTGGCATCTACAGTGTGCAACAAAAGAAAAAAAAAATGAATAAAAATAGTTAAATAGAAAAATAATCTACGCATCTATAAACAGAATACCTAACGAGTTTTATTAACCCTACTCCTTGCCGCTCCTAGCTCTAATAAAAATGGTATTAAAATATTTTATTTAAGTATTAAGTGTAGAAGTTCAAATCTGTAGTTTCAAGCTAATTGTATACTTATGAATTACCTAGCTATCCTTTTCATACCCACTCCCCATTCATTTTATTATCCCTTTCCCCACAAAACTTGTAATGACTAAACAGAAAAATGAAATAATTAAAACCTGGTTTACCTTTTTGAACATCCTTGTTCTGTAGAGACTTACTCATAAAATTTAACAGCAGCGTCATCGTTCGCATTAATGTAAGGAAAAGTCACTTATGCGAAGTAACATGAATTATTACTTTAAGCATTAGGCGATAAACTTTTCCAAAAATGTGACTGCATATGCAATGCGAGTAGTTTGCAACAAATTCTTAGACAGCGCCAGATCTTAACCCATTAATGACTGACGCGAAAACGCAACGTTTTCGCAACGATAGTAAAAACATTTTGTCGTTTTTCTTATGTATATTTTTAGGTAACTTTTTTTGTGTGTGTGTTACACAACGCTTCAATGAGTATAGGGAGAAAATTCCATCCCAAAAAAAAGTTACCTAAACATATACATAAGAAAAACGGCAAAAAAAAGTTTTCACTAACGTTGCGAAAACGCAACGTCAGTCATTAATGGGTTAAATGTTGCAAACAACACAGCCGAAAACATAAATTGAACCGGTTCACTTTGCACCATTCGTTTCGAGTTCTTTGTTTTGAAGAACAATCCCTAAGTTTTGTCTAACAAATTTACTAAACATAGAGAAATTGTTTAAATATAGACACAAATAAAGTCGTACAGAAATATCAGCTCAAGGAATGCTGATTAACATACATGAGACTCATTGAGGAAAAAAATACTGAAATATCACGACAGAATGTTAAACTTAATAAAAAACCTTATAATACCAACACAAATTACTATGCAAGAGAATAATAATACAAAGCAAAGTTAAGTCATTACTTTACACTTTAATATAAAGGAGTAATTGGGGCTTAATGTCTAACAAAAAAAGTGCAGAAGTCCTAAATTCTTCGGAACTTATTAGCGGACATACATATCGGACAACGTAAAGAGTCTGAATTCAGTGCAAGCTATAAAAACTAATTCCATTTTGTAAAGAAATAAACAGACTTTCAAGCATTAACGTTTTAAACTGAAGTAACTGTTTCATATCTACCAACTATTTAAAATATTAATAAATAACGTGTGAAGTGAAAAATCTAGTGAAGTGAAGAAAAATAAGAATTTTGCAAAGTACCAAAGCATTATATGAGAACAAGATTATTAATACGCAATGTAAACACACAGTACTTTTATTTGGAAATACAGTAAAGCCTGTAAAGTTGACCACCTTTGTACGTTAAACACCTAAGTTGACTTCTTTTGCCAGGAATGGATGCCCTTCACCCTCTATAAGTTGACCGCTAAAGTGCTACAATTTAATTATATACTGAATGAAAACAGAAGAAACTGTTAATGCATTTTGTAACGTTATGTATTTGAAAAGAAAAATGAGTACTTGAAAAGAAAAAAAAAACCCTAATGCTAAAGACAAAATTTAAAAAACTGAGATTAAATTGCATACAAAGGGGGACATTTTGGGTAAAAATATTTTTATAACTAGATTAATTAATAAGGCTGTAATATTTAATAATTATGATTAACTGATATGATCACTGAAACTTAAAATAACTTTCGAGAAATTCCTTATATTTTCGGCCGAATTGTCAAGTGAGCGTGCCAAAATTACGTCCGTGCAATTTGTTTACTACAGAAGCTGAAACTTGAAAAAAAAAAAAAAAAAGGTGAGCTCAAAGTTGCTAATGTCAAGATTCAGAATCGGATAGTAAATGAAAACTAGGAAATTTTACCGAAGCCGAACCAATCGGATTTCGAAATGCACAAAAAATCGGGACCGACCCTTAAAAGCGCAAAAAGCGGACAAAATGCGTAAATTTCTCTCGTATTTCTTAACAGTTGGAAGTTATGCTAAATTAATAAATAACTAAGTTTCCCCCAAGTAGAAGAGGCTCCTTCATTAAGAATTTACCACATAAGTTGTAATTTGATAGCATATTTATGCATCAAAGTTGGCTAGCTCCTTCCGAAGTGGAAAAAAATCATGGAAGGAATCAGTCAGAATTCTTGGAAAATACCTTCCACTATTTCCAAAGTAGGTATGAAGATGTGTTAGCATACTAAACAATATTAAGGGTTTTTTTACTATATGAAATCAAACAAAAGTTTGAGTTTTGTCACGTTTATCACATACACCAGTGGTTACCAACCTTTTCTTCCTTGCGAACCCCTTCTAAAATCCGAAAGAATGGCATATATTTTGAAAGTTGCATACTTTTAAGCTCTTACATTTTCTAAATTATATTTCGAAACTAATTCTTCTAAAGTAAAATTCCACTGGAAACGATGTATAGCACGAGACATAGTGCAATACAAACCATTTGAAAAAAAAAAAAATACTGCAGAGAACAACAAAGGTCTTGGGTCTTAACACTAATCAAAGATTTAAACAGAGAAAATATCTCCCCCCCCCCTCCCATATTCCTGATACTACATGTAAACAAATTTATCCATTCCCTTTATTAGCTTAAAAAGTTTAATTTCAGAATTAAAAAAAGAAAAAATTCACTGAACTACATGCAGGGAACAGTTGTTTTCGTAGTGCTTTTGGCGTTAAACCATTTTCTAGTATTTTTCTCAGTACTTTTTAAACTTTATATAGAATTCCACTGCATTAAAGTTTTCTATTTGAAGTAGTACTAAATCGAGAAAAAAAAAGTTTGAGGATTGTACGTCAGTTTTGGAAAAAGATTTATTAAAAAAAAAGTTTGCTCTTTTACCTTAAAATATCAAAATTTCTCTTTTAAAATTAATTTTTAACGATCAAATTTTACTGTAAATGACATAGCATGAAGGATAGCACATACATTTTAAATAAATACTTTATTAAGGCAACAAATAAGGTCACATGGGGCGGACTCCCTTTAAAATTGTAAATGATGTTTCAACATTATCAAAGATTTAAACAAGGAAAGTTTTAATGCTGATTCAAAAGTTTTTTTAGTGCGATAGTGTAACATATACTCTTCCATAATTGCGAAAGCTACGTGTTTTGTAACTGTAAAAAAAATGAATCAATAAAAAAATTTCCAAAAAAAGGAATCCTAATACTAGATTTAAACAACAATAAAATAATAATAATAATAATAATTTTGAAAACCTGAGAAATGCTGAAGTTAATAATGGCCGAACAACGAATTAAGGTAATCAAAAAGAGAGAAGTGAGCTGGTAGTGAAATCCTGCCAAATATCCCTACGAAAGAATGTTTTCCCTAAATTTAAGGAGCACGTCTGCTGTCCAGTATTCCTTGCAACCCCTATTGTCCGTTCTTAATCCCTCAAGGTCCTTCCATTCATGACGACAGATAGGGCCAAACAACGGAAGGGGAAAATATGGGATAGACCGTGGGGATCAGTGAAAAAAAAATCCCTTCACCACCCAGTCTTGCAACCTCCTGTGAGCTTGATTGACAAGTGGGCGTATAGCCAATCCATCAAAATCTGGGGCCAGGGCGAAGTATGGGGAACACGGCAAGGGTCTCTTGGATTTCCAATGGCATTAGCAACAACAACAACAGTTATGTAAAATAGACACAAAAGTGTAATTTACATTAAAATATAATACTTATTGTCCCCCCAAAATATTGGAAATAAGATAAATTTAAGTGTTTACAATTACCCCAGAGTACGAAATATATAGGGTAATTGTAAACACCTAACTTGCACATGAAAAATAACAGGGAGGATTAAATTCATAACTAAATGTTTTTAGCAGCATTCCATATGACAAATAAAAGTGGTTGAAACCGCTTATCTCGCTTTTGGTAGATGAGCTGGAGAGGAAAATGGTAAGATGACTAAATTTTGTTAAACAACCTTTTTCACTGTGCCATTTTCAAACAATAGTGACGCCTCCACAGTTGCTTCGAAACTCACGAAACTGTTTCAATGTCTTCCCTATGCTGCCAGTTTATCACTCACAAGCAGTTAAGTTTTCAAAACCACCACAAGTGTAGTTATGAAGATTGTTTACAATTACCCCAACTGACCCTACTTAGTTATATTCTGCAAAATTGCAATATAAGTCACTGTTAAACTTTTTAAGCCCCCCCCCCCCACACACACACACGAGGAAGAGGCTTTTGTAATATATGTACACTTTTTTATGTTCGTCAACAGATAGTTTTAACAAAAATGGCATTTGAAATTTCGTTTATAAGTGTAATTGATAGCGAACATTTTAAATTTCTGAAGTATGTCACTTTTTTTTTCAAAAATATATTGCAACACTCTTTAGCATCAAAAATATTAAATTTATTTATATGCATACAAAGATGACTGAAAACATATGCCTAGAAGTGAAATTGAAGAACCATAAAATGCACAAATAATAATAATAATAATAATAATAATTAAAAATTATTGGGGGGTTAGGCACAGATGTTACTCCAAGGCTAAAATAATACGCTTTACAACCTATTTTGTGTGTACTATGACTTGAAAACAAGAAATATAAAACAAAAAATTATACATATACATCAAAGTTTACCTACCTTTTACTGTTATGAAAAATAAATGATTCAAGTCACAGGTTGACAAGATGGCGGCTCTGTGTTTTCGGAACGGCCGAATTCGTCTTCTTGGTTCAAGGTTGAACCAAAATTAAGGTTAAAGGTGTAACTTTAGATTTCGCATTTCTGCTTGAACCATGATTTTGGTTCGATCATCAGCAGCCCTTCAGGTTTCACCATATTTATAATGTGCAGTTGAACTGTTTTTTTTTCTTTTTCTTTACAGTGAAATGAAACAACACATCATCCCTAGAAACTACTAACTCCTTAAGCTGTATGTTAGCTTGCGTCTCGCTTTTGTCAACTGTTGAAATACAGTTTCTATTAAATACATTGTAAAAAAAAAATGTTTAGATTATCAAGAATATCCCCATCATTTAAAACGTTTTGAAGGAAATCACTCTCCTTCGAAAATCATAGCCACTGAGGTATGAAGCATTACTTATATGCATAGGAGTAATATTGGAGCCGGAGGTCTGTTCGGAACATTATATTTTGCATACTTAAACATTGTCCCGATACATATTTCGGGGCTTCCTTTCCTGATCATGCCACTGGCTTCCTTACATTAAAGTTAAGTCCTGATACAGATATAAAAATAAATAAATTTTAATCTCTCTGCTTTTTTTTCAACCCGAGCTGCGCTGCAGTGAAACTCTCTAGCACCCCCCCCCCCCCCGTTGGGGGCTATGAACATAACTCACTCGCTTCGAATTCAGACGTACACATTATTGCTATTCGTACTCCAAGTAACAATTTCCCCACCGTGAGTAACCCCAAATGCTTCTTCAAAAACCATTTCAAATGCAAACACTCATGCTGAAGCATTAATTTTTCCTAAATTCAAGATTAGCCTTGGACTAAATTTGCATTTGAGAGCCTGTTTAGTAACATAGTCCTAGGGCAGTGGTCGGCAAACTTTAGAAGCAGGTTGAAAACATGTTAATTATTGAGAGCAATGATTTGAAGCTACTTATAAAATTTTATAATATTACATGAGTCACTAACTGTTATCAATTTCAAACATAAATACAAGCTCTAATCAATTACATTTGGTAATGAAGATAATTTCCTCTTTAGTTTGTAAATATTTGATAATATTTAGAATATTTTTTGAAAGCAAAGTGCATTTTCCTCTTTCCTGATTCTGAATTTCAGTCGCATAATTGTGAAGAGCCGTATTCAAGTAGCCAAAGGGCCACATACGGCTAGCGAGCCACGCTTTGCATAGAGTGATAATCCTTCTGACAATATTTCTAATTATAATGATATTTGGTGAATTTATCTGTAGGGTTTCTTGTTTAATTGCATTAAGATGTTATTAAAAAATATTGTACATTTTCATTTGAAATAAATAAGAATATAATTTTCTATATTTTAAAGTAAATTAGTTGATTTTAAGGTATTCTAAAAAACCTATAAATACTCGTGTGAGAATTTCATTGCAAAAAATTTTACGATGGAGATTCACTTTTTACTCCTTAGTGACCCATCCAGAAATTATTCCTGAGTCTTTCTCTGTCAATCATCCTCCTTTTACAAGCAATTAAAAATGAATCAATATATGAACATGGTCCCCGCAGTTATTATCTCCACTTTGTGGTATACGTACATTTTTTTTCATAATTTCGAAAATTAATTTTTTCTGCTATTGTAATATGTTATGGAGGATCAAAACAACCACTAAAACTTTTCTTTTATTCATAATTTCAATTTCCTTCTGCACTATGGCATTCCAATTCCCCCTATCTGGATTATTTTGTATATCCTCAAAATATTTTAGAATTTCCACATTTCAAATTTCCTATTAAAAATATTTCATGTAAATCGAGATCAGAACCAGTTGACCCTAAACATTGTGCAGTTGGCAGATTTCGTTTTTGGGAGTACCAGCAGGTCGGATCACACTTAGCGTTTCTCAGTTACTTTTTCGTGCAGGATTTAAAATCAATATATGAATATTAAAACACACAGAATTTTTTGGTTTTAATGTTTCTTATAGTAGTATATAAAAATGCAACATTTTTAATTTCTGTAATTTTCTAAAATATGGTATTTTTCAGAACAGTTTGTGCGATGCAGCACACAGTACGTACTTGGATTAATGTTGCGACTTAAAAGCAAGAAGGGGATTATTTGTAATCCCCACTTCCTTGGTTTTAAGTCATGAACAAATTATTTATTAGCAAACCAAGTTTTATTGAGTTATGTTTTTTTAAACTCTGCATGTATCTTATTATAATATATTTTTTTTTCTTTACTGAAACTTTTTCTAAGAGTTTAGAATCTATGTATTTTGAAGCAGAGAAGCGGTCGTCTTCGACGCATTACTTGCGCTCTACGTGGCTGCGTCGTTAACTTAGTACCAAGGATCAACCCTTAGCATACTCAGACCATTCATTTAACTTGACCGATGAGAGGGCAGATCTATGTCTTTATTCTTTTCAAGGCGTTAGAAGAACCGTCTAAAGAAAGCTTCAGAGTTGTGATTGGTAAAACACAAAATATTCTTAAAGTGCACAACACGATAGGGAACAGCAAAATTGAAAGTTTCCATTGAATTGCTTTTGTAGTTTGTTTATCCAAAGTTCTATGGATGATTGAGCCCCGTTTAAATCAATTTTATTCATTTTTTTCCAAATTAACGTATATAATGGGATTAAAAATGTTTAAACGCGACGTAAAGCATGATCGTGCGTTCTTCGTGCAGCACTATTCGAGCACGTGCAATTCCAATGGAATTGCTCTTTAAAAAAAAGTTGGATGAGTTAAAAGTATTTATTAGAGAAAAACGTTTTTATGGATGGCACGCTTGCAACCGCACAGTAATAACATCACAAATACTTCCTGCTCAAATACTTCCTTGATCTTAAGTCATACAGTGCTCTGACGTGACATACGCATGTTCACGTTTACACTGGTCTTTCGTTTTACACTTTTCTCCTCTATCTCCCTTTCCTGTTAGCACGAGGCCTTATAGGAATACCCTCCCCCGGGCTCGAGGAAGTGGAGTCCGTCGATCGTCCACAGGGCGCGTAGCTGCGCCGAGATAGGTTTGCTAGGCTTCAGCCTAGCCTTACTACCCCTTGCTGTGTTAACCTGACCCTCCTTGGTATGTTATGCTTGAAGCATACCAACTGGAGGGTTATGGTTCCCTAAAAAGGGAATGAGGTTAGTGGTATATATATATATATTAGGGTGGCCCTTATTTTTCAACTTTCGAAAAGCTTAGCTCCCAACCCCCTATCTTGTTCCAATAAACAAAAAAATGATATGGGCAAAATTTTAACTTAATCGGACTTCATTCTGGCGGCCCTCATCGACCATGAGTTTTTGAAATTGTCATCTGTAAAGTTATTTTTCAAGATATTACTGTTATTTAATATTTACTGTATAAATTTGTGTGAAGTTTTTGATAGGTGCAAAATTACTGATAGAAATGCAGTTTTCATAATAATGGCTGCTGAAGAAGCTTTCGGGCATGATACTGAACAGCTAGTAATAAATCGTACTCCTTTTAAAAATCTCAGCAAAAAATTTAGGGAAGCAAGATACACAGAAATCCAGAACAAATTTAAATTAGACAACTGTCCAGAATTAGTGTTACACTGGGATGGAAAGCTGCTCCCAACACTAACAGGTGTAGAAAAGGTTGATAGACTGGCAGTAACAGTCACCTTTCAAGGCAAAGAGCAACTGCTGGGAGTGCCTGAAATCGCAACATCTTCAGAAGAAGAGCAAGCGTTGGCTGTTTACCGTGCAGTCAAGAAATGGAGTATAACTAACAAAATTCAGGCACTTCAGCAAGCAACACAGGCCGAATAAATGGTGTCTGCATAAATCTAGAAAAGTCGTTCAATCGTGACCTGTTGTACCTCCCTTGTCGTCATCACATTTTTGAATTAGTTTTGAGAAGCTGTTTCGACTTGCTGATGGGTGCGACTACTGGTCTAGACATGCCACTTTTCAAAAGATTTAGAGAAACTTGGGTTAAAATAAACAAAAATGCTTACATAACTGATAAAAATGAAGTGCCTTATGATGTCCGCTCTACCATTATTCATTTTATTGAAGATCAGCTTGCTACTAATAAACAACTGAGAGATGATTATCGAGAATTGTTGGAGTTAACAGTGATCTTTCTTGGAGGAATTCCAAAGAATGGCATATCTTTTCATATACCAGGAGCTGTAAGTCATGCAGATAAGGAAGAAAAAGAAGAATTCCTTAAGAAGAATATGTATTTTTCCTGTTCGAGCATGGTTCTTGTCACCAGATGCAATTAAACCAGCCTATTATGATTTTCCTTTCATGTATCAATTGCTAAATTATCAGGCTATTGATCCAGAAATCAGTAAGGCTACTGCAAAAAAATTGTCAAAACATGTCTGGTACTTAGTTACCGAAACTGTAGCTCTTTCCTTTTTTGATGACAATGTTCCAATAGATGTTAAGACAAGTATGGCTCAAGTTATGCTGGAGGTTGAAAGAAGTGACGAACAGGAAGAAGATACAAATCAATTTAAGCGATACATTCTTCACCCAAACGATTTTTCATCATTTTCAAAAATCAAGTTTCCGTCTTTTGTAACTTCTTGTACAAAACATTTCTTCACGAGATTTTCTATCAGCTCCGATTTTCTGTACAAAGACGATTCAACATGAAAAGATGATGTTGGTTATAAGAGTGGAATTGAAAAACTTCAGACCATCATTGTTGTGAATGATGTTGCAGAAAGAGGTATCAAACTCATTTAAGATTGTAATAACATTCTTACAAAAGATGAAGCTGAGAAACAATTTATATTACAAATTGTTGCCGGAGAGTAAAAAAAAAACCCAACTGCTACTAAATCCTCACTTATGAAAACATAATATTTATTGTTATTTCGCTTACATTATGTTGTAGTTCTATCAAGAGTATTATAGTAAATAAAAACGCTTTGCTCTTATCGAAGTTATGTGATTTATTTTTAAAAATCAAATCTGTCTTAATTTTTCATGCTGTTTTGAAAAAAATTTTTATAATTTACTTTGGGGAAATTTGATTTGAAATGTTTTTAAACAATTGCTGGGAAGACCAGACAATTCCACATACATTTCTCAAAGAAGTAACGGACAAGCTAGGAGCTATGGAAGAATATACATGTTAGTAATGGAATTAATCAATATGCATTACTTCAAGCTCTTTGAGGGTCACCTAAACGTTAAATGATTAAGCTGAAATTTTGCATAGCCCTTTTTTTTCATCATTTGAACAGGATCAGGGGTTGGGAGCAGCAAAATTTTAACCTTCAAAAAATTACATATGGTTAAGGGCCACCCTAATATATATACTACAGCCTAAATACACTACTGCGTGAATGCACTACTGCATAAATATACTACTGCATATATATTAAACTACGGCATATAATGCAATATTTCGTAAACATAAACTACTAGGCTACACTTTCAATGTTGGGTATTGGTATATTACCTATCTCGATTTATAAGGTAGCCTCTCTGAAAGAAAGGAAAAATTAATAATGCAGCCGTCTTGGTAGTAACTACCGGAACCTTGGGGGTTACGGCTTAGAATGGTTTCCTACCGTTGGCCCTGCAAGAAAAATAATTTGTTACGAGTTAAACTTTCACTGGACAATCCTTAGCCTATAACAAAATCAATCTTTTTACACTGGTGTGTAGTACGCGAATTAGAGCATGTAGCTTCAGGGTACCTTGAGACGATGAGATGGAGAGTGACGTTCGCTTAAAAACCAGGCAGTTAATGCTTGGTTTTTGAGAAAGAATATTGAGAGAGAGGAAGCTTATCTTCAGGTTATCATGCAAGGCTGGTGACGTAACGACTGAGGGCTTAGACCAAACAGTTGGCTGTATCAAAGCGTGTGGAAGACAGTACATATGATGTAAATTTATTAATGAACCGCATATTCACTGAAGTGTTATTCCCTATGGTTTTGTTGTCCGTGTACAATATCGAACGCCCATGTCATTTCCCTTCATCTTGTTTATGTGATTCCAAATCGTCTAGGTATACCCTACTCTTCCTAGAAAACTCTTTAGGAGGAGAATCTGATGGTGGAGACACCCTCTTTGGTAGTTTCGTTTTAAAATTGATTTTACTCTGCTTTAGCGGCTTGAATATTTACTCACTGGATTTTGAAAGGAAGTAATCTGAGATTCGTGTATTCTTTCTCCTCTCAAATTGCATTAAACACTGACTTAATCCTCTTGGAAGAGCAATGAGCCCTCAATAGAAGTTCATAATGTAAATCCACCAATAGGAAATACACCAAGAATATACATCTAAATTTCGAATTTAGATTACTTTACCATGAACTGAATTCTTTGATGGCTATTTTTTTTCTAGAACAGATAAATTAAAATACATTTTGAACTTACATTCATTTCAAAATACAAACTCACATACCTTCATTAAATAATATTGACTAGATTTTTGAGTATTTTTTCTAGGGGGAGGGAGAAGAAACGCCCCTCACATTTTAAAATTAACGCATTTGAATCTCAGTCTTTAGAAGTTTCTGTCAATCAGAGGGGTAAAACAGCTTACTATCATATTTTTTAGTTCATGAATTTGGTGGTAAGTGTTCTTACAACAGCTTCAGAAAGGGTTAATGGGAATTTCAGATACATTGCAATAATTAAGCAGACATATATTTTTCTTACCGATTTTCTATTGTGATCTTATTTTTCAATAAAACGTTGCATTATTTTTCTTAAACTGATTAAAGATCAGTAAGCTATTATTATTATTAAAGTCAAGAAATGTGCATTCGCACTGTTTCGTTGATCGAAAAATCAACGTTGTGCTCGGCAATTAGTTAATTAGGCACTGGGTAGTTCTTTATCCTCAGAAGTCGCCAACACAACTCAAGGATTTCCGGAATTCGCCATTACTATAAAAATATCACAACTAGTGAAACGTTTGATTGTGGTCGTAACGGAGCCCATCCCTCTATTACAAAGGCGCGTGCTTGAACCCTGTTAAGAAATCACTCAACTCTGGACATAATCTCCTCATTTAAAGGCTTCGCAGCGGAGACCACCCAACGAGCGTGTTTATTTAAAAGCGTATTAAATTATGCGGGCAGGTAATTGCAAGTGGCACATGCGGAGATTGTTTATATATGTATTTATTACTGTTTACGTGCTCGCGATTCTAACGATGCTCTCTCAAAATCATTGCAGTTCGGAGGTCAACGAGGCCGAGGTGCTGATAGCCATCTCCCCCCTCCTCCTCTATCTTATCTGGTCCGAATACCTTGCTTCAAGGATGAAGTGGTTGAGATTCACTCACAAAGCGAGCTCGCTTTCTCACGACGCAATTGCATAACTGCAACCTTTTAGCGAACCCAAATATGATCACTTAATCTTTTTTTCCACTGCAGTGAAAATCCAGTAGAACATTTTTTGTTGTAATATCGAAAGTACATCTGGAAGATATCGTGCTCTGCCTAGGTCATCACAATGTAGTAGGTTACTTATCTGAACTGATGGTTATTCAAATACACTTTTATCAGAATACAATAAAAGGTGGTTGGAAATTAAAACATTCGTTTCTTTTTCGAGACTTGCTCAGCGTACTTTCTCAGATTCATGAAAAGCAAACAAAGACATTTATTCTTTCCTATAATTATAGATTTTACTATTAAAAAAAAAGAAGAAGAAGAAGAAAGAAAAGGTGTGAGTCACACCAGAACAACAGTTAACGGGATTTCCTTGATATTCTACACGAAATGCAAAAATTACATTTTTATTCTAACTAACTGCGAAATTAATGTGTAGCCGAAAGGATAACATTATGACGATATTACGTGCTGTATTTAGATCCGTACCATAATTAAAGAACATCCTTCTTCAATTAAAATGCGCAGTTAGGTACATTTGCGGTAGACAATATACGGTGATCTGCACATAACAGAATGTTCCTGTGTTTTGAATTGACATGCTGCATTCAAAACGAGTGCCACGCTGAACACATCACTTAGTACTGATTAAATCAAACATGAAAACATATAATTTATGTTTTACAGGTAAAAGTTCTGAAAAATATTTTTTTTTCTTTTTCGCAGGTACTCTAAGGAATCTTTTTCTGTTAAAACTTATAAAAGTTCATTGATGTTTTTGCAGCAGTAAACTCAATAACATGTGAATCATAAGAATATGACTTAAGATACTTAACTGCTGTTGGAACTCCTACTTTTTGTGACACCCTCCTCTTCGGACGGCCGTCATCAGATGAGTAGAAAAGATGGCACTTCAAACCTTCAAATCGATTCTCGTGACCATGAACCCACCCTGTTTGCTAGTTACAGCCGCTCATTAAGACGTCGAACCTCTCAACGACCTAATATGATGTCAAAAATTCCACGTTATTACACCAACTTAGATGCCAATGCTGTCAAAGCAGACTTTGAGCATCTACATCTGAGTAAGTAAATGACTGCTTCTCAGTATCTCGTTGACAAGCGAGTCGCTTTTTTCATGACAAAGTAAGCGACATGCTTTTCTACATGTAATTTGCATCACACAGATTAGACATTACTTTTGTTGACAGGTGCCCCATTTACCTACGGCCTCCTCCAAATGACCTTTGAAAACATCTCACCCAACTGTAATGGCGCAGCCACGGGGAGAGACGGGGCTGGAGCTTATATTATATATCAGAAACCAATAATTTAATTAATTTAACAAAAACAGTTTCTTGTACAAAAATTCGAACGTTTTTTTTTTTCAATCTAATCAATAAAATGAGGAGGATTCCTCTTTATGTATTTTGTAGTCATTCTTCTTTCTACGAGGTTGTTAGTGATAGTTTTAGTTGCAAGATAAATAGCGCGATTGAGTGAAATTTTTAAAATTTGCATAAATATGTTCAATAGCATAAATATGCTCAATAGTATGATTACCGTTACTGTTATAGTATACTAATGTTATTATTAGATTTGTATGATGTAGGTCATTTTTGTATAGTAATATTAAATACAGAGCAATAACCTTAAAATTCAGTCTTTAAAGCCTTTGCACAGCTGCGAGATTTAATGTGGCCGTATCAATGCAAAAAGGTTTCCCACTCCTGCGCTATACTACGAACGTTTATTTAGCACTAAAAATATTTGTTTTAGTATATCGTTACAAGATAAATCAGGTATTGCATCTCAATAAATAAATACGATTAAATCAAGCGACAGAATAAAAATTAAGACACATTAAAATCATTTTAATGCTTCGTTTCCATTTTCTACAAACTATGATTAGAAACTTCTCAGAAATACAGAAAAATGGAATGCGATATATGAATGTTTTTCTTCGGGTAATTCAATTTATCTTTCAGAAAACAGAAAGAAACTCAATATATCTTACACCGCCGTGAAGTTCACTATAATTTAAACATGATTTTCTCTATGAATATTTCCAAATCTCTTTTTTTTATATAAATAGTTCTTATTACACGAGGACGTATTGTGCCTAATTTGCTAACTATTCAGCTATTTTCTTTATAACATTTTAAAGTACACCTTCTAAGGGAGAGGGGAGGGCGGTCCCCGTTGGTGAGCCCTGTATCTATTAATTGGTTAAATAAATAAAAGGTGAAATTAATTCTTAGTAAAACTGTTATTAATAAAACTATTCTTATTAAAACTATGTTGTTGTTGCTGTGTTTAATGCCACTTGGATGTATAAGCTCCCCTTCGCAGAGCGACCAGGAATTAAGGCAGAAAGGAGATCCTTCCGTTTGTAGATAAGCACCACAGCTGTGGAAGTACAACTTGGCTCATGATGGATGCATTTGGTTGACACCAGATGGAGCCACCACAAATACGCCACCTTCCTTTTTTGACCTAAGTGTGAAGGGAAGGGAAATTCTCTATCCTCCGGTACCTCGGGACTTCAGGGTCCACGAATTTTACATGCACGTATCGCCAAGTGTACATGGTGGGTCTTCAGCCGGGCGGGTTTCGAATACCCAATCTTCCGGTTGGACGCTCGACATCCTAACCATTAGGGTACCACAGCCCTATTTGGACTATTCGGAGCGTGGAGGGGAGCCGAAGCAACTACTTTTAAGTTGGAGCGTAGCAACTGAGAAAGTGGTTGCTTCAGTTCCCTGAGATAAATATTCCTGGAAAGGGACGTTAGACATCAAAGGGCTCATTATTTTTTTAATGTGAATTTGAATGGGAGAAAAAACAGGAAACATATTCTTACATGTGTATAAACTATGAAACTAAGACTACTAAAGGCTAAAGTCATGAAATTTAATTAATAAATAATAGGAGGAACTTACCTTTTTTCTCATACCTTTTGTATAACTCTATAAGTTGAAAATAAAAGACTGCATTATCAACCAAACGCTTGATACGAACTTTTATCTATGTAACATCATAAAATCAAATACTTAAAATCTTTTTTCTATACTTTTATTTAAAACCAGCGGTACCCGTACGGGCATGTCCGTGGGGAAAAGGTTAAAAGACCAGCTGGTTCGCCTCTCTGTATGCACAGGTCACTTTATTTAAATGTGTAGCAATGTTATTGTATTAAGATGCATAGGTTTCCACATAACTCAAAATTTGCCACCCACGGCAATGAGTTGGCGATCCGATATATTTAAGCAACTTTATGTTTTGTGACAAAAAAAAAAAAAAAAACACTCACACATAAGAAAATAAATAAATAAAATTAAAAACCCCGGTTTTTCTTTTTGGTTAGTTGAAGTATACACAAAAAGTACGATAATAAAACATTAGAATAGTTGAAATTCAAGTTAAAACATTAAATAAAATAGCAAATCAAAAGCCAAACCAGATACGAAATTAACCCAACAGATAAAACCAAATAAACCTTCTCTCGGGAGTTAGCGTAAATGGAAATGATTTCATTCTGTCTAAGGAAACAATACCATTATAAAGAAGAATCAAGCATACATAGAAGCGAATGCATTTTAAGCAGTAATAATTTTTTGCATAAATAGTAGTAAGAATGTTTTTTTATTTTATCTATTATTGATTGAAAGTACTTACAACATAAATTGTTGCTTACAAAAACTAACAGAGCATGTAAAAATTTGAAAAAAATGAAGAACAACTTTTATCCTACCTTATAGTAAAATGGCATAGGTGCTGATTTATAGGAAATAAAAATAATGATTTCGACTAGCAAAAATTGCTATAAGATAAAATGTATACACAACGTTGATTAAAATAATAATAATAATAAAAATAATAATAATAAATAAATAAATAACATCTAAAGAAAGAATAAAAAAGCAGACACGCAACTTTGACAACAAAACAATAAGTCAGTTTTAGCTGCGAAAAATAACTCCACACTGTTAGAAATTTCATCATGAAATTACGGTTAAATGACCGGCAGCAGTCTGTCCATCTAATTCACCGTTAAATTTACGGTTTGGAACATTTTTCTATCTTTACGGGACCTAACCATTTCCAATCAACTTGGTTAAAAAGCCGTAAATACAAAAGTTTACGGTTTTATAACCATTTCAAAATGGTTTCAAATCAAAATTTTTACCGTTTTTGAAACATTTCGAGGCGTAGAAACGGTAAACGAAGCTTGCAGAAATCGAACCCGCGGTGGACGGTATACCAACTTTGCTCTCTAGCCATTCGGCTACCTACACCACGTGAAGCGGCCGTTTATTTATCAATAAATCTTCTTTTCCAACAGGCAAACTGCCTTAAAATTGAGATTTCAGTTTTTGATTGGATCGAAAGTCATTTTTAGTCAAAATTTACTGTATATTGACGAAAATCATTTTATTTGCTGCAAGAATTAAAATACAAACAAGCTTCGGCAGCTCAAATTATGGGTTCGCTCATTCGCAAACAGTTCGGGAATCCGATGTCTCCAATTTTTGATTTACGCGTGTATGTGTTTTTATTTAGTAACCACTGCTTAAGCCACTTTTTTTTCTTATTTTTTTATACACACATGCAGATTTAAACTGATAAATCTTTATTCATATTTTAACAACAACGTACGACCGGGTAATGTTTCGCAACCAAAATGGACGTCCGATTCTTATTGAGCGTTTGAAAATTACGGTTAGTTAAACGTTCTTTAGGATAAACAGAGAATAAACGATTTTTTTCGCAATCAGCAGTTTGAGTACCATCTTTTTAATGGTTATTCAACTGTTGTAATTAAATATGGTAAAATAACAATCAAATACATGGTTATTTTACTATTTTCTTGCGGAAATTTTTAACAGTGCATTTAATTCAGATTTTTATTATCGAGCTAAATTAAAATCGTCTGCCTAGTATCAAGGCTTTGTTGTAAACAATTTTTAGATCTGTTCTAAATATCATAGAACATTTAAATGAATTTCCTTTTATGCAGAAAATTCAAAGCTTTCGTGTGACATAAAAATGAAAAATATTCATGAAATATTTCGTCCTCAGGGAAATTCCATTGTGACGGGTGTGACTCCGAGACATGAGTTTTAAAGCTTAATTTATATTTTAGGCAATGAATTATTTATAAATAGCAAAAAATTTTTTTTTAACTGTGCTCTATGACCGTGCCTTTACATTTGCTCTAATGACCGTGCAAAAATAAAACTGCGGGAGTTTTTAATTTTTTAAAAATAAATTTTAAAATCTTGTGACGGGTGTGACTTTTTCGGGGCATGACTTTTCACTTGCTTTCATATTTGCCAAAATTCCTGTGAATTTTTAAGTGTTTCATCATTGTAGCATTTTTTTCCTATTGAAGGAGATTCAGATGAAACTTAATACATATTTTTTATATTAAGTTTTAAATTTTTTAACATTTGGGAATTTTTTTTGCTCTGTGACGGGTGTGACATAAATGTGACGGGTGTGACACTACCAATTTCACATTTTTGAGAAGCAATTTTTTAAAAAGCAGTAATTAGTACACATAGTAAACTTGACATTAGCCAATATACACTTACATTTTATTAGAAATAAGAGATATATACATATATACATCTGATTTAGAATTTAGTGACCTCTACTCGTCACAAGGGCTGGTGGAGCAACTTTCTCAATGATGACGGATATTTTTTCAGTGGAAATATCGTCATTTTCTGGACAAATCCAATAGGGTCCACTAGCCTGCATATATTTTAAATTTACTTATTCAAAAGCTTTGATCTCTTCACCATCAGAATCTGCTTCACCAATTAAAGCTGCTAAAAACATGTGGTATAGTTATGAGATAAAGTTATAATTAAAAATTTGAAACTAGATTTTATAGGTACTAGGGTACAGTTAAGAATATGTAAAAAAATCTAATTTTTTTTCCTTTGAAAATGTATTAGGAGCCAAAATAAAATGGCTACAAAATAGCTGTAAAACATCAGTTATTCAATTATATCAAATTATATTAATTATAATTATTATTTTAACATACTGCCCTAATTCTTTAGAAACAGGTGCTTTAACTTTCTGTTCCATTAATGAAATATTTTAAAACTATCTTAAATGGTGTCACACCCGTCACAATCACTTTGTCACGCCCGTCACAAGTTTTTGTCACATCCGTCACACCAAAGTTTTCACAGAAAATAAAAATTTAATGACATTTGAATATTTTATACTTATTCATACTTGCAATAATTAGACTTTCAGAAACTTTCGGGTTTTTCCATGGATTAAAGCATTTGCTAAGGTATGTAAAGCATATTTTCTGTGACGGGTGTGACAGAGAGACTTTATAAATAAATTTGCATTTAAAATAAGATTTAATGCATATTTATGGAAGATTAATTGCTCTAAAAGGGAGACAAAGGTCATAAATTGTAATCTATCCACATACAGTGAAATTGGTGTTGTATTAAATATTATTTCAGAGTGAATGAAAATACCCAATTTTTCCTAATCGAACGTGTGCTACAATGCACAACATTTAAGGCCCCCAAAATAATAAAAAGATTATTTTTGTGAAATATTTCTTTACATTGTCATAAATCTCATATCATTAGCTTTAATTTGACATATTATTTGAAGCAATACAACAATTTTAAAATTTCAGCCCTCATGTCCACTTTCTCACGGAATTGCCCCTCAGCAAATGTTTACGGAAAATGAGCTTCAAACTAAACTAAAATGAGAACAAAATCGAATTTTAGAAAAAAATCTTCGAGATCCACACTCCTACGTTCCAAAATATTTTCTTGACAAATTTCATAAAAATCGGCAGAACCGTTTTTGCCCTATACGAGTCACAGACACACACATATAGATACTTTTCGCTTCATTATTAGTACAGATATCCCTGTTAGTGTATGATACATTTGTAGGAGTTACCCTAAAAATGGATGCAGGCATAATGAGTTAAAGTTCTGCAGAAAAAGTGGAAATTAGGTTTTGGTAAATAATCCTCAACACTAAGGCCTTTTATTCAAATTGAAGCTTAACATTTGATTACCCTAATTATAGTCAAACATATTATCCTATGCTTGTATCGATAATCTTCGATTATTACATTCAACTTATTTACCACTTTCGTTAAAAGAGCTATAAGTAGTCGCTAAAAAACTAAACATGTAAAGAGGCTGTTAGCCCTTTTTCTTTTTTTTTTTCGGAAAAAAGCTCTTTCTTTAATAAAGAAAGTGGTACTCGCCCACCACTTGGAAATGGAGAACGTGCCAATTAGCACTTGATGAATGGTCTCCTTCTCCGTCATTAAGTTAGGCCGATGGCGTGCCACTCATCTCCGCCGCCGCCAGATGATCATACTCATATAAGCTGAGTAATTTGGCGGATTAACATCATCAACCGATCGCTTTTTATTAGAGGAATCATTTGCAAAGACGGACTTGAATCTCCTGAACTCGCAAATCCTTCGGAGTTCTTGTCTGCCAGAACGAGGATCTGTTTCTGGTTTGCTTGAGAAATTTTGGATTTGCGAGTTGGTCTACCGTGGCGCAACTAGTTTGTGAGGTACAGGCCGGGTTTTCGATTTCCCACCTCAAATCAGTCTGTTGGAGCAACAGAACAATAATAAAGACAGACTGCACGTTCCGTTCTATGCAAGTTAGAAACCGGCTCTCAGTATAAAAGCAAATCTTCGTGTCAAGAAAGAGGGAGGTTTCTGCATTTGGCATATTTATTGCCGTCACGGTTAAATTAAAAATAGCCTCTGTTTAACTAAATTTGAGAAAAATCGCTTAGCTGGAAAAGGTAAACTGCTGAATTCGCAAAGTGGTCACTTTTCATGTTGACAGCCTAAAAGTGCTCAGTCTATCTTTATCTTTGGTCTGTGGTTGAGACATCAGTTAAATGGGACGATTTACAAAAAATTGTGTTGTTTTATGGACAAAATTTAGTGCCTTTTATCCATTAAATCAATGACTTTTATTTTGAGCGGATGTTTTTTACTGCTATCTTTTAATTCTCGTAATATATAATAATTATTTTTCTTTCTTGGTACGTTCTAGAAATATTTTCTTTCAGATCAAAAGTGATAAAAATTATAATGCTGAAGATAAAAAAGCATGACTCATGAATGAAAAGCCCTATTCGCTCTCTCCTACTTACGTCGCTTAAGTAGGAGAGGGCCTACTTCATTGAACATGCCACTGAACATATTTAATTACGAATTTTAATTTAATACTTTTGAACTTATAGCACTTAATGAAAAGTTGTTCATTTACTTAAACAACTGGGAAAATCTCTAAATTCCATTCAATGAAATGTTCATTCAGCGAATTGTTCAGCTGGAACCGAGCGATTTCGTTATAGGGAGACTCTATTGTATAAACTAGAATCTTTCACGTTCATGCTGGTGGCTCTTCTAGAGCTTAGAGCGCCTCTTGCACAATGTTTCTCCGGACAGCTGGGTTCTAATCTTTGCTCTCTAATTGGAGGTTTCCATCACTTTTACGTTTTTCGGAATATCATCCAGCTACCTTTTTCTTGTTATTCCTCCATATATAAAATCTTCACCTCTATTACCACTATCCGATCCTTCAAAGTTGCTCAGCCATTACACGAACCATACTCTTTAATAAATTTAATGTAATAAATAACAATGTATCGTAAATAGAATCAGGAAGAGCTGCAAATGGAGTTGTTAAAAGGAAAGGCAAACGAAAAAAATCCATTTTGTGACAAGCAGCGATTTGGTAGGGGGCTCATGACAATAGGTCGGGAACGCCCTTTCCATCGCACGCGAATAATAACACCATTCGCAAAGGCTCTCGAACTATTTTTTTTTTTTTTTTTTGACTCCCTTAGATAGCAGAGTCCTCCTAGCGTGGTGAAAGGAGTGCAAGCTAGTGTAATCCCTCTCAGGCCGAAAAGCTTTTAGAACGTACGTGCATTAGGCTGCCTTTCGGCTAATCCAATTGGTTCCTGCCTCGGCGCAAAGGAAGGGCTTTTAACGGCTTTGCTCGCGCTAACACTCATTGCCGTCAAAAGGGCATTCCCAGCCTAAACGGACGCGATAGGCCGACTTTCATCATCCGTCTTCAGAAAAAAAAAAAAAAAACGAAGAAACAAAAGAGGCTCAGTGCTCCAGCCTCATTACGAGAAACCTGAAATGACATCGACAGGATGGCGTTTCAAGCTGATCACTAGGTTCGCATTCTCAACGAAAGGTAACACTTGAAGCAATGTCGCCCCTACGGTTGACGGCGCACGGAGCGAATATTTTTCACAGTCCCCTCCCCTTCCCCAGAATACATACACACTCTCAGAAAAGCATGCTCAAATTTCACGAAACTTTCGTTGTATTTGACGAAATGGATTCGTGAAAAATGCTCCGATTAAACATTTCGTCAAAATGACGAAATTTGTTTCGTCATACATTTGACGAAATGATTTTCGTCAGAAACTAAAAAATATTTCGTCAAATACGTTTCGTCAAAAACAACGAAATTTTAGTCACTTGTTTCGTCATTTATTTGATGAAGCACATTTCGTCAAAAACTACGAAATTTTACTCGCTTGTTTCGTCGGGTCTATTTGATGAAACACATTTCGTCAAAATGACTAAATTTTCGTCATTTCGATTCCGCATTAACTAGTCTTTAAATTTCGTCATTTTTTATTTCAATTTCATCAAAAATGAAAATATTTCTTCATTTTGATTCGTGAATCTTAATAAATTTCGTTGTATTAACATACTTTTAAGTAAATTTTTATTATTTGAGCACGTCATGGAACCTTAAATAAAATCTTGAATTTATTTTTTTAAGGGGGCAGTTTGATATTTCTAGCAATTTGAGGCTTCAAATAATTACACTGAAAATTTTCGATTTTTTGAGTTGCTGCATTAATTGTTGAAATATGTATCATCAATTTTAAATAAATGTTCTAAAGGTGACTTAAACAAAAAAAAAAATCATATTGAAAAATATTTTACTATCAGTAATTTTAATTCTTTGTACACAAGAACTTTTCTATGATGCTTATACAAGCATACCATATTATATACGTTTAAATTTATTTTATTTTAGGTTAATTGTAACAGAAATTTCCAACACAATTTTATTTTAGCATTCTCACTTTCCAAACAATTTAAAATGTTAGCATTATTTCCAAATTAAGCATTTTGTTCAAATATAAAAGCAATTATTTTTTTTAATATTATGAACTATCAATTTGTCCAAGTTTTGTTTATTAATTCATTCAGAAAAATGTTCAATTAATTTAAAAACTTAGTTTCATTGAGTTGGTTATATGTATGTATGAATTTGTCACATGAAGAATTGCTTTTTAAGGGTTTTAAAAACTCATAACACATTTAAAAGAAAAAACAGCAGCAATAATAATAAAATTTGACTTTTATTACGTTGGCAAACATTTTTCTATTTCATATAGAGCATTACAGCAAAACTGAAATTATGGTATAAGCATATAAATTGATAGAAACATGTGTAGAGCACAAAAAATAAGTTTGAAAATTAAAGGAAAGGAATTCAAACCATAAATTAGGGGAAAAGCATGTTCATGATTACCGCAAAATACCGAATAAACGCCCCCTAAATTTTGCTGAAATTTGTGGAAATGCGGTAGGGGGCGCTTAAACAAGCGAAAAAACGTACCGTTTATACGCCGCACCCATCCATAATTCATTGAAAGCAGTACCACAGTAAAGACTCATCTATTACTTGTTTGTTTAGTTAAAATTCGTTCGATCAATTCCCCCCCCCCTCAAAAATAAAAAGAAAGAAAAAAAGAAAAGGAAAAACAAAGTGGCAAACAAATTTTGAGCATAAGAAAAAAGCATAAAAGAGCATAATTGAGCAATTTTCGTACTCATATTCGAGAATGGTCCACTTTTGCGACCGCCATTTTTGTAAAAGAAAGGCTCGCTTCTGCGATTTTTGCTAATTATTTCTTCTGTTCCTTCTTTACAATTTCAATGACAACTCAAGTTGAGAGGGGGACGATAATCCGTATTTTGTCCTAAAGGTAATTCGCGGAAAACGGGGAGGGGGGGGGGGCACTTGTTCGGTATTTTACGGTAAGTAAATTCTTCAGGGTCATAGAACTCTCAAAAAAAACTGTATGTACAAAAATTTAACTGATATTTAAAAACATGGCAACCCTATAAAATAAATTACAAATCTGAAACTTTTACCATAGAACATGGATATAATATATAAGAGGTTTTCTTCCCATATTTTGACATGATTTATAGATTAAAAATAAATGAATAAAACTTTTATACACATTATAATTGAATCAAGTTATTTTGAATATGTTACCGTTACTTGGTTAATTATGCAGAAGAAATATTTTTAAAATACTTTTATAACTGAACCCCTTTTACTTTCAAATATACTTCAAAAATTTAGAATTTCTTAATCATTTCAAAGCTACGCTCTTTCATATAAAATAACATTGACTCTACAAATGTTTATTATTTTCATTCTCAAAATCCTGTATGCAACAAAATATCAATTTTAAAATTTGTTTCTTTACAATTTAAAACCTTATTTAAATCCTAACAAAAAATGAGTAAAAGAAAAGTTGAAGACTTTTGTTTTCACATGTGTTAGTTGCATTCAATTAGTATACTAATTTCGAGAACAATTCTTGATACGTACAATGGAATTTTTAAAGATTCCGACATATTTAAAAGAAAAGAAAAAAAGTGATACACAAACCTATATCACACTGAATCTCAATATAACTTACACCACCTGATGCATGAAATTTAGTATATAGTGCAGCTACAAAATACAATATTAATTGCAATTTAACAATTAAGAATATTTACATAACATAGTAACAGAACTGGACTAACGCTGTGATTAATCATCAGACTCATATTATCAGAAATTACTATAAAATGTGATTACGGTGGGCTGAAAAATCTAATGAATAATGTTAAAGTTTTAAGAGAAGTTTCCCAACTCTTTGTGTTTTGTGGCATTAACATTATAATCTAAAAAAATCCCCAAAACCCCATTTAAATATGAAAATACTTTTTTTTTTTGATAGGTTCTACCTGAAATTATACAAAATTAAACTAAAGCATAATATATGGTAGAAATAATAATATTTTAATTCTCACACTTAGTGGTGATTGTAAAAAAGTCGGATTTAATCAAACTAGGCAGCAAAAATAATAAATTCTGATTTATAAATTAAAAAAAAAAAAGATTTGAAATTTATGAAAAATACTTTTAAAATACAATCATTGGCAGCCAATTAAATTACATTTTCTTATAATTTCAAAGAATTTGCAGATAATAGTTATACAAAAGTTTGGTAATTATAGAAACTTCATTTGAAAAAATCCTGAGTGTTTTGCAACTCTGCTACAGCTGCTAATGGAAATTAATACTGCTAATGAAATTAATATTTTTTCAAATTGTAATGATTCTTTCATTTTTTTTTTTAAGCAATATATTATTACAGGGTTCATACTCTTTTGGGAAAACAAAAAATAGGGACTTTTTAAGCAAATATTCATAAATGATGACACACTTTTTTTCAGTATATTTGACCCCCCCCCCCCTTGTCACAAAATGTCCCTCTTCATCATGCTCCTTAGTCACGCATTATTACACAAGCATATGGACTTAAAGTTAAGTACACTGAATTAGAGATCTTCTAGTCCGTAGCTTCATCATCTATTTTACCTATAAAAGAATAAATAATAAACTCATGAAAAAAAAGATTCAAAACTTTTCAGAAAAACTAATTTAAAAACATTCAGAAATTCATAGATAAAGTTAAGTAAAAATCCATAAGCATAAAGAAAAACAGTAATATCTTCAAGAATGGAAAGCGATTTTAAACCAGTTCAAAGATGCACCTTTTGGACTACGACGAGCAGTGTTGTATTTTGTGCGTTTTAAAATTATAAAATGTTTAAAATGAAAATTAAATGAAAAAATGTCCTGCAATGGACCAGTCGATAGAAGCTTGATTCCCGCAGAACACCAAAAGTGAAGCAACATTGACCAAGTTAGTGCTTGGGAGGGGGACATCTCCCGCAGCTGGTTGCTCTGGGATTGCGTTCACTCAAGTGAACCGATACTTCTGGAGGTGCCAACTCCCAGGTGACAGTGTCTCATCTGGGAGCTGGTTCAAAAAAAGGGGCGGAGGTCGGACTCCTACCAATAAGGGCCCCGTTAAACTCAAGAGCAGTGCACCCTCTCTTCCTCACTTCATGCGAGAACTTGCCACCAACAACAAATGAAGAAATGCTTTTGTGTGTTATTCATTATTTAGTTTGCTTAGAAATAACCTTTTCGCTATTTTGCAACTTCTTGACACATTTTCTATGCAATTTTTAAGCGGTCCACCTCCAATGCTTAATTTAAGAAAAAAAATATGTTGTAAAAATTTCTTTTCCAGTTTCTGAACAGTTTTTGTTTTTTGAGGTATTTATTTTATGCGATTCGTACCTACCACACAAAAGTAGGTTTGTCTTAATTTTCTTATGCTTTATGCTATCCATAGGGGGGGGGGGGGGGGGGGGTATCTAACGCCAACACAAGTTTATAATTGTTGACTGTTAATTTCAAATAATAGTAATAACAAAATACGGCAAGTTCAAAATATGGTCAAGTTAAGGGGTAACGTTGAGAGGCCTTAAAAGCATTAGATTTAAAGTTGTAGAAAAAGCTGTGTAGCTTCAAAACTAATAAACATTATACCAAAATAAAAATTTCTGTATTTTCATCCATTCTTTTTCTTTGTAAAAATAATGTTCAAATATATATATAGTAATATTAATTTATTAAATGACAGCAACAATAAAGACGATATAAAAATGGTATGCATTTTATGTGCAAGATTTTGAAAAATCTATTGAAAATATATCTTTTATATTTCATATATTTTCTCTTACACTTATATATTTCAAAATGTGCCTAAGTGTAAATGTGTATTCAAACTCATTTACATAATTAATAGCTCTTTAAAAGTAATTTACAAAATTTGCCAAAAATTTCAGAATTAAATTTAAAAAAAAATTTCTATGACAGAAATGAATGTAAATTTAGTTCGTGAAAAGTAGTAGTATATAAAATTTTAAGGCTCCATGACAATTAGTTTTTAAATTTGAGTGCACACAATGTCAAAAAATAGTTTTGAGAAAACAGCTTCAAAGTTAACTTTACCTTATACAACCAAATATTTAAAACATTGTGTACACTTACATAACTAAAATACACCAGGTGCATAGACACACCCTTCTTTAGTGGCATAGCCTCATTGGCTGCAGTCTTAGCACTTCTTTTTGAAAAAGCGCTCACAAAGAGAGAAAACAAAATAGAAGCCATCGAAATGTAAAAAAACGAACAGCTGTGTCGGGCCAGCAGCTGATTCTTGCTTGGGGACCGTTCATAAATGACGTCACGCTTTTTTTCCATATATTTGACCCCCTCCCCCCTTTGTCAGGCGTCGCGCTATGTTGCATAATGCATGATGTCACACTTCTTGTTACCCCCTTCCCTCCCTTGTCACAATTTCACGAACCCCCCTTCCCCCCTCGAAGTGTGACATCATTTATGAATGGTCCCTTGGGTTAGCGATAACTTTTGTTCTAATACGAATTTTTCAAAGTGAACAAGTGATAAATAATGGGGACAGAATAGTCAGAGAAAAAATTATTGGATATTCAAAATTTGGAATATTTTTTTTTTATTAAGGTAGAATATAGATTCAAAGAATGAACACCTTACTTTGTAAAACTTTTTACAAAAACAATGAAGATAAATTATGTACATGCACCACAGTCAACTTTAGACCACAATTACTCGATTTTTATTCTTCCCACTAATATTTTAATAATGTTATTGTTATTATTCGCATAAAATTAAAGAGAAACTCCCAAAGTATAGTAGTTATTCAAAACTAAGAAATAATAATTACAAAAACCATTAAAAATGAATTATTAACCTGCGAAAACGCATCAGAAAAAATTATACAGAAAACACCTTTTTAAAAGAAGTATTATAGCTATGCAACATTGAACTGGAATTTTTTTAAAAATACTTAAAAACTCACAATTTTGGGATCACAACATTACACGTTTTCTATAATTTATGATATTGCATGAAATGTTACATGAAAAAAGAGTAGAAGAAGGAAAACATCAATATTTAGGACAAAAATCCCCATTTTAAATTTATTTAGGAAAAAAAAGTTGCAGAAAACAATTTTCAATTATTTAAGTAAACATTTTCTCAAAAGTATATTAATTAAAACAACCATTTAAAAATCTCATTAAAATTTAACACTTTTAGTCAAGTACTTTTGCATTTAAGAGAGAGTTGGAAATTGCAAAAACCCTTCTATTACCTGCTAGAGTAATATCTTCCGGAGGCAATTTTCTTCATGCGACAAATCATCAATGGTGGTCATGAAAACAAATATATACCTTGAAAAACTAATACTGTAATCAATTCTCACATTAAAAAAAATATAAATTGAAAATTTTATGATAGTATGTAATTTGTAAGCAAAAATTATAAGAAAACAAAAGTAATAGTATGCACTTTGGGAAGAGCTATATTCTATTCTATACGTTTAATTTGAATAACACTCGAGTATTCAGTCATATGCGCGCTACATACTAACAGCAACTTTGCACATATTCTCAGTGTACACCTGAGAATCACAAATCCTATTACTTAAATTTAATCGAATGTCTAGTTATGTATAATGCTTCTTTACAATTTAATTACATGTTTTTTATAATCAAACTAGATAAATATATTATATACAATCTAATGGTGTTATTTGAAAACTTTTGTTACATGCATAAAAAGTAGAAAGAAAATTTTAGTTTGTATGTAGAATATATCTGTAATCAGTAAACAACAAATCTAAGGCTAACTTTGCGCAGGCTCAAAATTGCCCTGAGAATGGAATAAAATTGCAATAATTGTTTGACATTTTACTAATTATTACTGAATAAAGAATCACAGACACTAAAAAATTCACTATATTTAGAAGATAAAAATCTTGGTACATTACTATAATGATACTTACTTTAAAAGAATAATAAATTTTAACAACTTTTAATCAGCATTCCAAAATAGCTTCCAAGCTATTACTTTTGAACTATTGAATTATACAAATAGCAGTGTACAGTTGTGCTAATTTTTCTAAATTTTCTACTAAATTTTCTACTAAAATAAGGAGAAGAAAAGTGATTTCATAACCTTGCCAGGGGAGTAGCACTGAGCGTGTTCTACAGTTTCATTTGAAGTCAAATTTTCTAAAATATATGCAGTGGTGCAAAGTTACCCTGATTGACTGTATATAAGTTGATTGAAGGTTCAACAAGTTTAACCTTTTGTTAATTTGAATAACAAAATATGCATTTTTTAAAGGTTTCGAAAATTAGCACAACATTGCAGTGGGCAATTTAAAATTAGTATTGTTGTTTAAATTTTTACGCGTAATATACAATATGATTCCACATTTCCCCACTTGGCCAAACAGCATAGCTACGGCAAACTTAGTTAGGCCTAACGGTACGTTGATAAATATTAATTCAATAATATATAGTTATTAAATTACAAATATACAATCACAGATCCTTACAATTCCAAAAATACTAACCTCACAGTACTTTTTCGATCAAATCTGACCAGCAGCAGCATCAACATCCACCAAAGAACTTGCATCACATACACGGCGATGTTCGAAGCTTCTGAAACGCCATTTTCTTTGAGGGAAGAAACATTTCGTCAAATTTTTGAGAGTGTGAGTTTCGTTAAACGTCGTGTGGCAGCGCGAGGAAAGAATCGTTGAAAATGACGAAATTTTCCTTGAGGATTTAAGAATCGTCAAAAATGAGCGTTCTATTTCTGAGAGTGCAATAAATACTCGACTATCCGGAAGCGAATTACAAGGAAGAAGATCCTTCGGAAGGACTTTGTCAAAAACAAAATATAGACCATAAAAAATCTAGCACTTTTTGATAAATTTATTCGATTAAAGCAAATCCGTGATTTTTATTTCTGAAATTTTTGCATGAAAACGGATAAGATCGATTCAAAATATCATGGAAGTATAACTTGACCAAACTGATGTGGAATTTGTTGATTTCGAAAAGAGTTTACGAAACTGTACATGAAGTCATGAGTGTTTCGTAATGCATTAACGAATATGAGAATACAATTTAGGAAACAGTACATGGCGGTTCAGACAAATACGAAAGGTTAACCGAAAGTAAAATATTGAAAAGCGCTGAAATTGTTCATTCTCTTACCGGGACTCTACAAAACGAGCTTAGAGCAGCGTTAAAACCAGTAAATCTTGTCGACCATCCGAATACAGAAGGTTTAAGGTTATCCGGGAAAGCAGGGCTGGTTATAACATATTTTGGTCTTTAATTTTTATTTATTTATTTTTCTTGTTAACCCTTTCGGCCCTGGCGGTGTCAATTGCCACCACAACATTTACATGTCTCTACTTACTATGGCAATCCGTATTTTTGCTGTTTTTCACTGGATGTCACTTCAACAAAGCCTCCTAAACAATATACGTGCGCAGTTTACGTCATTATTTGACTTGTGTTGTGTGTAAATAAGTGTTTTATGAAGTCGTGCGAAATGGATACCGATAACATCAACAATCTATTTCGGACGTAGAAGAGGAAGTGGAAAATATAAACGAAATGGATATTGCAGAAGAGTTAGATGGAAGAGTCAGATGAAGATAATATTCCATTTTTTCAATTATTTTCCCAAAATTAAAAAAAAAAAACGACAAAAAATTAATTGGAAGCGAGATGCCACCACTAAGTAATTCCTATACTAACTAAGCAAATGAGTTCAAATTTGGTATTTATGGCCTTAAGAAGCTCCCCATCAATAATAATTAATTTTTTTTTTTTTTTCAAATTAAAAAATCCAGGGCTGAAAGGGTTAATGCGTGAATGAACATTTTCATGAACGAATTTCGTCATACCACATTTTGCAAAATGTTTCTTACCAAAAAATGCTAAATCTATCACTTTTAAAAACTTCTATCAAATGTGACAACTTGCCCTTTCCATGGCTTGGTAGTTACTTTGTTAAGGGTTGGTAGTCACATCTTGTATATAAATTCTCAATAAAAACGAAATAATTCTGTAAATAATGCTTCTCTGCCAGTACAGTGACAGTGGAGAGAAAACAACATGTTTTCACTACATTATGCATTCCTTGGGGACAGTTCAGAATTCCCCGTTGCTGATTCCAGTGATGTCTGATTCATGTGCTCTTTGCACTCAATGCGTTCGTCAGAATGTTGGTAATTTTGAATTTTCAATTATGCTCTCATTGTGATATGATGGACTTAGTACTTAACAGATTAAGATCACAATTTTTGATTTAATGAATCAGAAGGAAGGATTGTTGCAGCTGGTGTTGAAGGAACATTCTTAACTTCTACTAAGTGGAGTTTTCTTTACCCTTGTGGATGGATTCTCAGAGCTCTCAATGAATCAGTGAAAATTGTGGATAATCGCCGACTTCATAATTTTTTCCGTGATCAGAAACTTTGTTTTCGCCACTGAAGCAATTACGAAACATAATAATCTGGAAGGAACATAACCAGTTGCATATAAATAGCATAATTATGAACGCTGTTTATAAAATTATTACCTTTATTATTTTATTTATTTATTTGTTTATTTTGAAATTAAGTTAATAATTAAGTATTTATTTATTTTGCTTCATCATTGAATAAAATGTTTCGAATCCGTGTGGCAGAGCTTTTCGGTTTGCTCTTTAACAAATATTAATACTGAAAATCTTTCTAAGAAAAAATGATATTAATTTATTTAACATCACAGGCAACTTAATATAACTACTAAAACATTTTCTTCAGCTTCAATTTTTATTTATTTATTTTTTACGTGAGCAATCACTGCGAAAGTGAGGGAAAAAAGGGGGGCTGTAGCTTGAATTAAAGTAAAACGGGGGGAAAGAATAGTTTCCTTCGACTACACTACTGTAATAATTAATATAAAAATAACTTTCCGCAAGTTAGGGAATTTTTCTCTGAACACTGTTCATTCATTTCGTGAATATTATGCATGTCTGATTACTGAGTATCCATTCTTGAACTTCAAATTTGTAGTATTTTTATTTTTGTCTTTGGTGATTTCAGCTACAATACATTTTTAAGAACTGAGTTACATATATTATTTTCCAGGAATAATATGTACTTGAGAATTCTGCTTGATGTATGCCCATGTTGCCTAATCGAGTTATTCTCATGTTATAATTGAGTCATAATTGAATAAGATCTGAGTACTACAGTGGAACCTTGCTATTCGTACACACTTCGTTCATTAGGCAGTTCGAATGGCGCTTTTTACGAATGGCGAATTATTTTTTCACATAATATACAATGTAAATTGAATTAATCCCTTCCAGATCCACAAATGGTTGCTTATTTAAACCTATGAAAAACAAATGTACAGTACTGTACATTAAATTATACATAAATGAAATTTTAACTGCACTTTGCTTGTACTGAGGTGAGCTAATGGCATAAGTGGAATGTTGAGAGGAAGAAGAGAAATGGTTGGAAGAGGAGTCTTCTTCCATAAAAACATCAGGTAACATCCCTTCAGGTGTTTTCTCCCTTTCTGCTGTTCTTTCTTTTTTCTGTCTTTTTGCACTAGAAGAATCTTGGGTTTCTTTCTCTAAAAACTTGTCCAATGTTGTCTGCCTTTGACGATTGTTGAGAATTTTTCCAAAATGGCCAATAACATTGTCGTTGAACAAGTTAATGCTGTTGACCACAGCAGTGTTATGATGCCATTTTTCCACCACTCTGTCTTTTCTCGCAGTAATAACAAAGCTCTTTAATTTTTGCAAAGGAAATGCTTTCCTTACTACTTTCCTCCTCTGAAGAAGAAAGTTCTTCAACCACTCCCTCTTACTGTCCCCTTAGAAAGTTAAAATTGTCAGTAAAATCTCAAAAAGTATTAAACTTAAAAAAAAAAAAAACCAAAACGCCAAACAAATCATTTCCAGACGAGTCCAAAATCAGCATAATTTCTCGATTTTTTTTTCTTAAAAAAAGCCAAACTGGCAACCCAGCTGGCCCCTGGCGCCGTACGAGTCGCGGGACAAGCACGAATGGTGAGTTGAATTTTACTTGAACAAGCGAGGGGGACGAATGGCGGGGTTCCAATATTAAATAACGCTGGGATGATACGAAAACAAAACTGCAGTTAGTGGCTGTGTTGTTTAAGGTATACTGGATGTAGCTGTGTGGCACTATTGTAAACTGCATTTAGGTTATAAATAATTTAGGATTGAGATACAATTTTTGATGAAATGATTGTTTTGGGGTTTTATTTATCATCTTGGTTTAACTAAGGTTTCTTTATAAAAGCAGGCGCAATTGTTGACATCCGTGTTGTAATTATGTGGATTTTTGCTTCCTTGGGACATGTTCTTCCTTTTTTTTTTTTTTTTAGCCATCGATCGAATAATTTTGCGGCATCCGCTCGGTTGGCGAGTTCTTGCACGGTTTGAGTTAAAGTGTTTAATTTTCGCATATTGTAGCTCTGATCTGAGCTGGCCTTTTAAGGAAATACTTAGTCAGTAATACAGGGTTTCCACTCTTTTTTCAAAACAAAAATTAAGGACTTTTTAAGGACCAATTTTAAAAGAATTAAGGACCTGAAAAATATAGTAAGTAATCTTAAAGTACACCTATCTCAGGAATGCCTTCACACTTACCGCATTTTCAATCAAATATAAGTGTGAAGTAAATACAATTACTAATTGCACAGCAAAATGTTTGAATTATGTTGAAGCGTGATAAGGTGAGAAGATAGGCAGAATCCTGCATTTTTGGCATAATATGATGCTGGAAATATATTTTAGCAAAAATTGGGGAGGTAGTTTCATTCCAGATGTTTTTAATAAAAGCGAGAGGAAGATACAGATGTTTGAATACGCTGGTGATTGCAAAAATTAAAAACTTTTAAGGACTGTTGGAACCCTGTAATATCGTCAAAATTCCGAACACAAATTCAAGAACACCAACATTTTCAAATAAATCATTATAACGTCCTTGAAATTCTCTGCAGAGCATGTTAAGTTTCAAGTTTGCAATGACAGCGGCAGTAGGTTATTTCTAGAAAAGTAATTAGAGCTCTGAAAGCTGAAGATTTTAAAAACCATTCGCAAGCACAAACAATTTGGAACATTATTTGTGGTTGAACCAATCTGATTCGAAGAAATTACGAGAACTGAAAAAAAAAATCCTTTCTTTTTGCGAGAAGACAATGCTATTATACAGAGCGATGTGACTGTCGCTTCGTGGAAAACGATTTAGCAGTAAATATACTGGAGTCAAATCCAATAAGAGGGGGCTGTTTGGAGAAAAGATTCAACGCGCTCGTTTTAATGAGGTCACCAATAAGCGAACAGTTTCTTGAGAAACAGGAGGTTGGGTGATTAAACAGACCTGGTCTCTTAAAGACCCCTAAAATGGATGAGTAGAAGTACTGTAAGTATATTTGCAGTTTGGAGACTATTACTTTATTGTACCAACGGCCTCTGCTGCAACTGAAGCAAGAAGTCATCCGCGTGATGGAAATTAAAAAACGCACCTATCTAATATTCACGTCTACGAGAGGGTCTGCAGTGAGCTCTTCTGCCCGGGGATTCGCTCCCATTTTGCAACCTAATAGCTCTCATGGATCCTGATAAAGCAATCAAGGTGGGCGGGTCCTTCGGGTGAGTCAACAGCCTCCGAATAGAGTCATCATCGGTGGCCCCTGTCCCCGGGGGCCCCACCCGGCAGATGGAGGGCGCGCTTGGTTGCCCAAGCGCCCCTCCTGCCTATCAAGTAATGGCCGACATTCTTGTGCTACCTGATCCCAGGAACCTCCGCCAATGATTAGCAACCTTTCACGGGATGAGAAACCTCAAGCTGGAATCTAGGACTTCTAGTACGGGACGTAGCAGTGGCGAATCCAGGACTTTGGTAATAAAAAATTTGTATCATCGTGAAGTCACCAAAATTTACTAGTGAACAAAGGTGCTTTTTAATATATTGTCATTAAGGGAGCACAGTACCTCTTTACAAATTGTTTTTCGTTTAACAATCAGATAAAAATAATAAATGCATTTAATTCCAATTATTATCAGACATGAAATTTGAAAGTAAAACCTCATTTTAATCAACCATTAATTTAAAATTAAAAATTAATTATTTTCGATTTTTTAAACTTCTTAAAACATTCTCAATTATATCTTTTTTCAAAAGATTTTTTCTTTGTAGTACTTTCCAAACATTCTAGAATAAAAATTATCATATAATGGACTCTATGAAACTTAGTTGAAATATTGATATTTTTTTTCGTTAAAATCTCAGAAAGAAAGACAAAAAATTCAAATTAAACAGTTAAATAAAAACAGACTACGAACTTCAGAGCCAAACCCATGCTATTTTTTGTTAAGCGTACTCCGTGGAGTATACATATAAAGTTTCACAGCTATATCTTTATCTGAAATAAAAGCCTTAGGGATTTTACTACACGTAATTGGTCAAAAATTCAAAGCAGAGAAAAATGCGTTTAAAATTTTTAAATGCAGAATTAAAGCAGCCAAAGTCATTTACAAAAACCGGAATGTCTTTTAAAATATAGCTCACATACGTTTGAAGTTTTGCATGAGGCTTTAAAACAGTTTTTTCTAATACGTAATAAATTGTTTTTCGTTATTTTGAACAACTTTGAGGTCTCGCGCCCCTTTAATTGATATAAGAAGTGCTTAAGCAAAATCTGAGTGACATTGTAAAGAACTGACAGTGATATGGATTTATAATATAGCTCTTGTTTAATATTAAAGAACAAAATACGTTGAAAAAATAAAAAAAACCACCGGTGTGGTGGTTTTAGAGAAATAAATATAAAACATTCTACTCAGAGGGAATGCAGCCTTATAGCACTCGTTATATTCGTTACTGGTGCGTAGATATGCGTATCGAAAGGACATGGTATCGGAATGTGCGAGAATGTCGATATCTATAAAATACTGACTTAAAACATCGATATTACTCCGCATATCGAGGTATACTCTCTTTCTCTCTCTTTCTTTCTAAAAATAGGTTTTTTTAATTTCTAATGGGCTGCTGTCGGCTTCTGCCAATTGCAAACCTAGTGCGTTCCCCAGAAATTGGTACCATCTCTTTCAGCGGTACCACAATGAGTGTGGTACCATGAGAATTTTGACCTCTGGTTTCTCCACCTGAAAGGGCGAGCACCCGGACTCTGTTGATGCGAAATTGCACTAGGAATTTAATTTAGCCGAGAGAACCCAAGCCAAATGTCTACTCACGGGATCTTTTACAAGCCGCATAATCATACGACATGGGCGCAGACGATTTTCTGCATCTTGAAAATCCACCGACACTGCCAGGCTCGATACTCAGGCTTTCCGCGCTTTACCAGAACGCCATCATGCCATCATCTAAAAATAAGTTGATGCTTAAAAAAAGAGGAGAAAAAATATTTCTTAAGAGTTTCGATATCGATTCGCTTCTTCAGAAGTAGTGTGAAAAAAAATTAACCGAAAACAAATGTAACATAGAATCTATATCGTTTAATAGGGTATAGTTGCGAAAAAACAAAACAATATTGAGATTCAAAGCCGTTTATAAGCAAATTGTTATTCAGAAAGAGACAAAACGTAATCCGAAACTGACTATTGCTTATTATGAATTATGTGCATAGCTGCATTAATTTTAGAAGCTTAAATTTTCTGTTACGAATAACCATTTATTAAGAAATATTTTCAGCACTACCAATCTTAAAAATTTTTACATTTAAAAAAAACAGCATTTAGCTGAATCTTGCATGCATTTGCGACAATTACGAAACTTTCCTAAAAAATTCATTTTAGTACACCTTATGCCACCAAGGGCAAATTTTCCGTACTGCCCATCGTCGAAAATAGGAAAACGTTTTTTCAGTGCACCTTAATATATATATATAAGGTAACTCGGGGGAAGATGCCCCACTTAAGGGTTTTTTCAATTAGTACATCGAAAATTGAAATAACAAGATCATATATACAGTCAAACCTCTCAAGTCCGCACAGCTTGGGCTCAAGCAATTTGCGGATTTCAGGTCACTGACTTGTTTACACATTTTGTAATGTTAGTTACAATGTAAAGCTATTATTATTACGAGTATAAAAGAAAAAGCTATTATAAGCAATTCGTTGCAGTTAGGGAATGAACTAGTAGCATTACATGTATTTAATGAATGAAAAAATCTTAGAAAATATCAAGAGAGTGGGCTATGATTTAAAACATTTTCTCAGTAAAATCCTTATCATTATAGAATTAATTGCAAGTCAACAAAATTATTTGGAAGATTAAAAATAACAAAGGACATTTTCCAACATAAAACTTTTTTTTGGCCAAATACAAAAAGCTACTTGAAAGGAAAAGAAATTGCAAAAGCTATAAAAGCTGTGAATGATGCAGCTGAAAAAGCAGTTAAATTTAAAAAAGAATTTATCCACCAGTTTACCAAAAATAAGTTACAAAAAAATTTATCTAGCCTACAGTACAAGACATCGAAACGATTAACTTAAAACACAATCAAGAAGCTTTACGAAAGGCATGTAAATAAGGTGCAGAGCCTAAGGGGTTATTTTTATTACATTTCAATGTAAAACCTTTCCGTTGATATAAAATAATAAGTTTAATTTTAGTGTTATATCGCTGTAAGAATATCTTTCAACCCTAGGGAAAAAGTTATTATACCTAAAACTCAAGCATTTGTGGAGAATTTTATATATCCAAGGCATTAATATCCCAGGGGCACGTGTTATTGTTGACAGAATGGGTTCAAATTTTGCATACCTTATTTTGTATGATAGTGTCACAAAACTAGGGGGCGTCGCTATTGAATTCTGCCCCAAAAAATTTCCCATATAGATAAGGACCCCTTATCTATATGTGAATGAATATATATACATATATAAATATAATAATATATACATAATACGCATTAATTGAGTTTAAAGTTTATTTCAACAGTATGCGAAGTGCAACGTTCCGACCCTAGAACTCGAAGTTGGAATCTAGTGAAAAAAATGTAGACTCTTAAATGTACCAAGACATGCTTGGAATAGTAAAATATCTAATTTAAGACTGTTGTGACATGAATATCCTAAAAGTAACTGCAGTGTTAAAAGTTATTTTTATGCTTAATATGTATAATCTTTAATCATTCTAAAAACTTGTAAAAGAATGTTTTAAGTAATGTTTTCATTTGATTTAAATTTTTTAAAGTCCTTAGTAGTGGAATTTTAAAATGATTTCCGAGAATGTAATGCATCTATGCATTTAGATACCATTAAAAAACACTATTGCATTATATAATTCCAAATTTTGTGTGCTTGTACAAAGAATACCTGCGGATGTTGCGAACCAAAAAAAGTTTTCCTTGGAAGAAATCTGCCTAAAGTTTAAAAATAATTTGTATTTAAAGTTGATAAATAAAAAAAGATTAAAATTTTATGGTTGCGGATATTTATAATTAAAGAAATACCTATGCAATTATGGCACAAAAAAACCCCCCTGGTTTAGTATGTTTTTTGCTTCGCTTTACATTTGAAATATAAAGCATTTGAAATGTAAAGTATGAAATGCGTTTTGTATATTTAGGGGTTTTTCTTTTTTAATACTACCTAAATGCACATATGTATACATGCTCTCTAAAATCAAATCCATATTAGTGTTATAATATCAAAAGGAAGAGAACGTTTTGAAATTTTTCTCTCTTTTTAAGATTTTTAAACATGGTTATATTTGAAACAAATATGCACTAGCATTTGATATCCAGAAGGTACTCAAAACAATGAGTACTTGTGGTGTTCAAAATTGAGACTTCGTTACTCGGAGCTGTAGAAAATTCGGAAAATGCTCAAAAAGGAGTCCTTTTTCGTTATTTTTAAGTATCCATTTTTAACAGTGAGCCCTTGATGTGCCACATTTTCCGCTCCATGGAATGTTGATAGGGCCCTTTTTCCCATAATTAACACGCTTTCAGTATGGCGCACACGAACTGTTCAAAATATATTCGCGAAGATTTAAACATATTTTTGTTTAATGACAATTTATTTGTCATTGTATTTGAATCATCACGAGCACAGTTTTCTAATAAATTCACCAAGACACTACTACTAGTGAGCAATTCAGCATAGTGGGAATACGCTCAGATGGACTTTTAGAAGTTGTACTGTTAGAAGGATATTTGTTGTTTTTTCCCCGATATTGACAGATTCCACTTTCGATTTAATTCTTTAGCACAAAACGAAAAGAAGAAGGCAGTTGGTTTATTATTCTTCATAAAAAGTAAACATATCCTCACCTTTATTTCTCCCCTCGCCCCTATTTCGATGAAATTAAAGCAGACCTGATGTATGTGAGCCAATTCAAGGAAAGTTTCGGCTGAGAAAATATAATAGCAAAACGATTAATCCAAAAATATTCTAAGTAAAAATACAGCAATTTTTATCTTTTATAACTTCGTAGCGAAGTATATATGGCAAATTATAAATAATTTCAGTTTAGTATTGTGAAAATTCAAAAAGATATCGACAATAGGGTGAGTAGTACTTATATGATTTTCGAAAAAAAGATGGATGATAAAGGGATTACTTTGCCGGTTCAGAGAATTTTTTTTACATTTAAATAGTCAGCCTTAATGTTTGATATTTGACATTTGGATGATAGGGACATTGAAAAATGCTGCTTCCGCCGGACATTTTCACGTGCTATGGCAGCAGAAATCATCCTTGGCAACGATTAAGGCAACGTTTTCCGGGTATGAGCTTTTCAGAAAGGCTGACGTTCGTTAGCCATCCATGTCTTTCAACTTAACGTCAGGCCTGGTGCAATTATAAGTGGCGCCATAAGGCAAAAAATATTCTGCGCCCAATTATATGTATTTTATAGAGCACTAGCTGATCCCTGCAGAACATCTGCGGGCTGTAAGTTCAACAATCAAATTTCGCTGAAAATTTCTGTGAGAACAGTCTTCAAGTTCTGTATTGTCTGCTACTACATTGAGTGCATCAAAAGACTTTGCACGGGAGAGGGCAACATATAACTGTGCTTGACTAAAATTTGGTTTCGGTAGATAAACGCTGTTTTCGCAAAATTTAATCGTAACTGGTCCACGTGAAGGGAAATATATATATGGATAGGAATTAAAAATATTGTCAGTAAATATGTACAAATGTATTTAAATAACATTAAGTATCCACAGAACAGATTTTTTTCTTATTTATTATAGACGTATTATAGTACGTAATCTATTAATTAGCTGTTAATAGCTGCCACCCTTATAGGCCGCCTCAGCCTTCCGCCTGCCCTGTTTGACGCTATATGCTTTTTTGTCCTTCTTCGGTTTTGTAAAGTCCAAGGTCCATACTCAAAACCTCCAAACCACTCCTGAACTAAAAACTGAAATCCAATGAGTATTGCTGAATATGACCGGAGCCAACTGACATGGAAAAAGTTCTTGAAAATATGATCAAAGAGGTCGGGTATGACAGCAGAGCTATTTGAGTAACATCATGTCCATTAATTAATCTTATCGAGTCTACTTCGTAAATAAATAAAAATTTCCGAATTTGAATAAAAACTAATTGTGTTTAGAATAAATTATCCAATAAACCACTCTCTGTAACAAAGGAAACTAAATTAAAGAGCTTAAAGTGAATGAAAAAATGTTGATATTTTAACAAATCCAGTTGACATAAACGGGATTTAAGTGGAGGATAACACAATCACTCAACTCACGAGCCTTTAGACCGCTTAGTTGACCACACCCGTCCGGTAATCGCTCACCTCGCATAAATCATCTCGACTTGATGGGGAAAGCGCGGAAAGCGATCACGCAGCTCTAGACATAATTCAACTTAAACGCGTTTAAAAATCTTCAGGATCCTCTAAAATATTTCCCAATTTAGTTATTTGCGCAAGTTCTTCTAGTTTTTCTGCTTTTCCTAGAATTTTTTTTAAAACTATTTATTTAAAAACTAGAATGAAACGAAATTACGCAACATACAGTGAAAAGCTGTAAAACTGTAGGTTTGAATATTGACAATGCTGTAAGTTCTGCTTTTGGACTTGGTTCACTGCTCTTGCAATGTGTGGTGTTTCTATCGCTGCTGCAATTTAAAAACTTTTTTTTTTTCAATTAGTGTGAACTAATTACTGAACCAGTCGTGTCTCAATGTTATTATCTTATCATGTGTTTCATGACATAAAGAAAAGGAGACGTACGGGAATTATATAGGGCCATCAGTGCATTAACGGATATACATATTTTTGCTTTGAGTTAATGGCATTAATAGCAAATATGAGCAGTAAATTTCAATGATAAAACACTCTAACACTCTTTCACTTTACATCTACTTGGGGACCTACCAAAAACTTTGTCATTCTAAATATTTTAAAAGCAAAAATGATTTTTTAAAAAGTATGTCAATGATAACGTTTTGAGGTAGTGCATTATTGTGCTAAAGGTTCCCCATACGCAATTGTAATTAAAGCATTCTTATGTCTTGGAGTAGGCCCAGAAGCTTGAAAAATTGCGACTCTCCTTTGGAAATCCAGTCTGAATCGATTTTTTATATCTCCAGTCAATGAATATTATCCGAGATTTTTGACTTTTTGCAGAATTGTAAATGTAAAATTGACGAATATAAAATAATTAATTAATAAAAAAGGAAAAATTAATTATTTGGAATCTTCGTTTAGGTGAAAAGAAACTGGACTTTTTCTAATCAAAAAATAAGAACTTCTTTCAACTAACTTCATAATGTTAATAATTTAGTAAATATATTTGAGGGGAACTTTTTGGGGGAAGCTGGGAGGCGTACAGTCTACAGCTTATAATCCAACTCCCAGCTGCCATTAGACGTCTTTTGGAAAAGCGGAAAAGCTCTGGATTTCATCACGGAAGACTTGGGTTCTAAACCCACGGTCAGCATCGACGGCGGTTCACCATAACCACAACCATACGCTCACTGCATGTGTTTCGGACAACATCTGAGTAGACTGTTGTGCATCATGCTGTGTTAGGTGAAATGTTGCGTTAATCTTGACTTCTGATGTTATAATAGTACTTCTGGTTTAAAACATAGTGGGAGAGCAGCAACGATTGTAATTAAATACACCATTGAAAAACCGCCATGGAGTTAAAAAGAAAGCAGTAGTGTAGTCTTGAAAGAAAATGGGAGGGGGGAAGACGCTTACGTATACGAGCATAAGTTAATGAAATCTAAACGGGGGGGGGGGGGGCTCCACCCCCCTCATCCCTCTTGGACTACACCATAGAGAGAGAGAGAGGCCCAGGGAAGAGTTGAGTCTCCGATTTCTTACGCGGGCCGTACCCCCTTATTGCGTCTGGATTCCTTTCTTTCCCAGGTAACTTTCGTGCATTCCTGCTTATTTTTCCGACGGGAGCAATAAATCCTGATTGCAACGCGTCACGTCCCCGCTTCCCATTAATAACGCCGTCCGTGCTCCGAGACGCAAAGCGTTTCTCGATGTTTTTTAATTCTTGTCTCGCATTTAATGGATTATTTATGTCTCGAGCGTGACTCCCGTCGTCTAAGAGGCAGCGCATTATTCCATGTCAGAGTACTGGCACGCTCCCGTTGCGGACCAGAGAGTTGCTCACAACCTCATGACTCTTTTATCACACTCATGCGCTCTCGACACATTTGCACGACGAATGGCTACATAGTGAAGCCGATAAACATTTCAGAATTTTATATTCAATCTTAATAGAGCGAAGGCAATATATCCCCATCCCTCCTCCGTGGGAATTTGCGACTTGCATCATACTTTTTGTTGACATTGCCAGGCAGTTTAAGGTTTTAGGAATTTGCGCCTCGTCAATTATAGCATAACCAGAAGAAAAATGAAGAATTACAGAAACGCGGAGAGAATAATTTTTACAAAATGATCTTTATTCTTTGCTTTTAATAGCATTTCCGTTTTAGCTTATTCTATTAGTTATTGTTTCGTATTTCATATACTCTGTATTAATCAATCGTAAATTGTCCAGTACCGTAATGCCAAAGAGAAATACTAGTTGAATCTTGAGTGACAATGACGAGCTCGATGCAGATTCAAGATAATTATTATTGATTCGGTCCTTTGGAAAAGGGCTCATTTCGAATTTTCACTCTTTTTCGTGCTTGTATAATGTGTTTTTGAATGTGAAGTTCTATCATGTAAAAGTAAAAAAAAAACTATGTTTGAATTTCTTGTTGATTTACAAGACTACCATGTCACCAACTGCAGTCATTCCCACGATAGAACTAACTTTAACTATACCCATTTATTTAACATATTTCATTTTAAAAAGGGGGGAGAATCCTGAAAATTCAAGATGTGCCCTTTTCGAAATGACTCATTCTTTCACAAGATTATTAAGAAAGAAGAAAAAAGAAAAGAAAATGTGAAGATTTACTAGAAAGTATTGCTATCTGCTGGGAGCATACGGGATTATTTGAAGGAAATGTGTGTGAAACACGCAAAAATGGATAGCTAACATTGAAAATTAGGCCAGGATTACGTATACATACCTATATTAACTGTTTAGCGCTTAGGGATACTCGTTAACAGCAATTTAATGCTTTGATGTAGACAACTCAAGTTCATCTTTTGAAGGTAACTAGAAATTAGTGAGTTTTGAAATTCTGCTCCGAATCGTATAAAAGAGAACTTAAGAATGTAGAAATAGTCATCAAATCCACCAATGCTAAAAATTTTGTTAACAAACTAAAAAGCTTTATGGAGACAGATGCGATTGATAATATAATAATAATAATAATAATAATAATAATAATAATAATAACAACAACATGGAAATTCTTCCTCCAGAAAAACAATAATTAACATCGAAAAACTATTTTGGATATAGATAATTATTCTATAGAATAATTAGGATAAAATAAAATGATATTAAATTTCGGAATTTGTTAGGTTTTTAAATAAGTTTTTATGACGGCCTATTTTTCTATATATATACATGTAAGAACGGCTGTCCCGTTCTATCTTCTACAGCAGTGGCCGCTAAGACCCATGTAAGACGAGGCACAGGGCTTCGTTGCAATTCTTTATTGGTACATTTTAACACACAACTATCACAACATTAATATTGTTGGAACGAACGACATGAAGTCATCAGCAAGTTTCAAGAAGCAATAACCCCGATTTTCGTTCGGGCAGTCGTATTTATATGGGGGAAAATCTCTTAGACTGCAGACAATGTTCCCTACACCACGTGATGGCACGTGGTTTAAATAGGAGGGCCATATGGAAAATAAAATATATTATTGGCTTTAATGCCGTAGACAGAGGCTGGCCTAAGTCTACGGGGAAAAAATAGTCTGGAGGGAATTAATGAGGGAAACCAAATTGAGCTTAGGCATGACCATATATGGTAACGCGTTAGAGAAATTTATGAGTGGGATGGCCCTGAGCTGTCAAGTTTAATATGGAAAAAGCCAGACAAAGGATACAAGGGATTTCTCCATATCACAGCCTGACAAAGGATTTTTCCATATTACATCCCCCCTCCTCAAAAGTTCTATTACGTTAAATATTGAAGAAGTGAATTATCTGCAGCCTTTTTCCCACATAAATTTATGTATTAAATTTTATATGCACATTTTGAATGAAATACTATACAATTACAAAAATTACCGAACATTTTCATCACAGATTATTATACACTTATTTTTTCCCTACTTCTTACTAAATGATATTTACAAAATGTTATATGCAGTTCAGTTTAATTACAGTTGGATTATTCTGTTGCAGTTCAAAAGTGAATGACTTATATCACATTATTCATGTGATAGTTTGAAATTTGTTGGTGGGTAATATTTCCTTAATCTTGACACATGTACTATGTCTGATTTTTCTTTGTTGTGTGCATTGGGTTTATTGATTTCATAAGTTACATCCGTAACTTTTCGAAGAATTTTATATGGTCCACTGAACGGTTGCGAAAGTTTTCGTGAATTCGGATATTTGAATTCTTCATATATCACAATGTCATCTGCATTAAAAGTTTTGTCCACAAATCTGGCATCGTAATATATTTTATTTTTTTCATGACACTCTTTAGTTCTTTCCACTGCCAGTTTTCTAGCTTCCTCAACAGGAGGATAAATGTCTTCATTTACTGGATTTTGAAAAGGCACTGTACCGTACATTAAATACGCAGGTGGGAACTTCGTAACTGAGTGTGGAGTTAGGTTGTATTCTTGAGTCACCTGCTCTAATAATTTAGGCCATGGCACCAGAAGCTGCGTTCACTTTGCACTTTAGGCGAGTGACTATTGTTTGGTTCAGACGTTCCACCTTACCATTAGTCTCTGGTATATGAGCTGTGGTTAGTAACTGTTTAATTTTGTGGTGCTTTAGAAATTTCTTGAAATGAGATGAAGTAAATGATGGATTTCTATCACTTAATACACTTTTAGGTATTTGAACACTGAAAATTTGTTTAAGAAAGTTGCCGTAAGTTTCGGTAGTGATTGATTTTGATGCAAAAGACCACATGTATCTAGTATGATGATCTATAAACAATGTTAAATATTTTTTCGTGGAATTGTAGTAGTTGAAACCACCCACACTATCTACTGCAACGAGTTCAAATGGTTTATCAACTGGAGGCATAGACTGTAAAAGGCCAAATCTTTTTTGTCGAGGCTTTTTGTTTACCTGACAATTTGACAAATATGACAATGTTTGTTAAATCCAGTTATATCTAATGTTATATTTTGCCAATAATATACAGATGTAAGTAAATTAATTGTTTTTTGAATTCCTGGGTGTCCAAGTTTTTCATGGACAGTCTCAAGTAATTTACGGCGTAAGGAAAAATTAACAACAATTTTAGTAAAACCCTTTTTACGCAGGCATAACACGTTATTAATTTCGACAAAATTACCAGTTAAATTATCATTTTTTTGAGCCTCTTGAATTTCATCAATTGCAGTAGATGCGAAACGTGGTTTCCTACATTTTTTTCAACACATTCATTATTTACAGGTATATATCTTGAGAGCATGTCAGCCTCGAAGTTTGTGGTGTCTTTCGTATATTTAATATCATAGTCATACATACTTAATTGTAAGGACCAGCGGAACAGACGACCTTTTAAGTTTTTTACATTTTTGAGCCAAACTAACGCCGCGTGATCGCTATGTATGACGAATTTATGGCCAAAGAGGTAGTGGTGGTACTTATTTAAAGCATCCACAACAGCTAGACATTCCAACTCAGTAATACTATAATTCTTCTCGTAATCTTTTAATGAGCGGGAATGGAAAGCTATGGGATGTAAGGCACCCGAACTGTCTGGCTGTTTCAATATTGCTCCCACACCAGTTTGACTTGCATCAACACAAATATGACATTCTTTTTTAGGATCAAATATTTTTAAAATTGGTTTACAAATTAAGGAGTTTTTCAAAACTTGAAATGCTTCTTGGCATTTGTCAGTCCATTGCCAAGTTGTATCCTTTTTCAGCAAGTGGTTTAATGGATTTCTAATAGTTGCATATTTATCTATAAATTTATGGTACACATTTATTGACCCCAGAAATCTTTGGAGAGATTTAACATTTTTAGGCGGTTGTAATTTTTTAATAGCCTCAATATTGCTATTATCGGGCGTTACAATACCATTACAAATTTCATACCCTAAAAATTCAATTTTAGTTTGTAAGAAAGAACATTTTGATGCTTTTAACTTTAAATCTTCCTGTCTGCATATCTCAAAAATTTGTTGAATATGATCTAAATGTTCTGAAAGGGTTTCAGAAAAAATTATTATGTCATCAAAGTAATTGGCTGAAAATTTTATTTTATGTTTTGTAAGTATTCGACGCAAAGTTCTTTGAAAAATACTTCCTGAATTTTTCCACCCGAAGGGTAATTTGTTCCACTCATATAAGCCACTATTAGTGACAAAAGCGAGCTTTTCAGTATCGTCGGGATGAATTGGTATATGCCAATATCCGGAAGCCATGTCTAATTTGGTAAAATATTTGCTTTTCCCTAATTTATCTACAAGTGTTTCTATCAGGGGTAATGGTTCTGCGTTGGACTTAGTAATTTGATTTAATTTTCTGTAGTCTATACATAATCGACTTTTTTTATTTTCGTCTCTTTTAAAAACTAGTGTAACAGGTGCAGAATACGGCGATGAGCTTTCTTTTATTAGCCTTTAATAAATCTTGAATTTGATTTTCAATTTCTTCCTGTTGCTTTGGGGAAGTTTTATATGCCCTTAACGACACCGGTAAGTCGGATGTTAGCCTTACCCGTTGAGGTTCAATTCTAATTGTTCCAACATCATATTTATTTTTGGAAAATATATCTTCGTAATTTCGCAATATTTCTTTTAACTTTGAGTTTTCCTCAAGTTCCGAATGTCCATCGACAGGATCGCTACATTGTAGGCCTCCAATGCCGCAACCAGTCCCAGAAACATCGGACGAAATACGAAAATGATTTTCTTTCGATGATGTTTTCTTTTCCGTGCTACTCTTTTTCTTTTCATTTTCGTTATAATGTAATTCCGTCACACTTTCCTTAGTTTTACTTTCTTTCGGATCCTTCACTCTTTTAATTTCCTTATCAATTTTCTTGCGTATTTTTCCCGTACTATTATTTTCGTTTTTATTTTCTTTTACTTTATTTCCACAGTTCCTTACTAGGATTTCAGGTAAAATATGCAAAGACAAGTCATTCGGTTCGGAATCAGAAAAGGTGATCAGTCTTCTCTGATCCTGCATAACGACATGTCCTACACAATCTATGACCAAACGAAATCCCACGCAACTCTTTAAACCTAATATGGCATAAGGTAAATCGGTGTCTAGAACATAAAATTCCACCGGTTTAACTATATTGCCGACCTTAAGGTAAATAATACACGTTTGGTTAAGCTGTAGCATTCCCTTCGTTTGTTTTATTTTTACAGCGATGTTTTCTTTAATCGAAACATTTAATGTTTTTGCAATTGCGCTCGGGATGATATTTAATGTTGAACCGGTATCAACATTTAAATAAATAGTCTTTAAATTCGAATTTGTATTTTGAGTGTACGCGTCATTAGATAGTTGATAATCATTTTTAAATTTCGCCTCATTTTTAATACAATACCCGGATATTATTAATTGTCATACTTCGTTAACTCTCTCATTTTCTTCTCTTAATTGATTATCTTTTTGCTGAGGTGGTAGTTTAAATCCAGCATTCGATGTATTTGGCTTATTCACACATGTTGTCCCCAATGATATGCGTTGGAGATTCCTTGTTGTGCGCAAAATTTACAAGGATTAGGGGGTAACTCCTGCGAAAAATGTGCAGTCTGCCTTTTTACTGCATTTTGTGTTTCATTATGTCCTACAAATCTAGGTTTATTCTGTTGGTAAAAATTAGGTTGGTATACATTATTTCTATCTTGACGAGAATAGTTATATCGTTGACGAAAATTACTTTGGTCTTGATTTTTTGGCATCCAATTTTGATAAAAGGGGGGCTTCACCCTAAAAATATTTTGTTGTTCCCCTTTATAAGCGGACTTGGGTGTTTCATGTGGAACCTCATTTATTAATTTTGAAACTACTTGAAGCCATTCGGTGGGAGTTTCTGGCTCTTTAATTACCAAAAATGCCCTGACTTGGGCTGGTAGCCCAACTGAAAGCCCCTCAAGGATATGTTGATTACTAAGTTTTATTTTTTTTCCCATTTCTACTTTTTCCGTAAAATAGGAGTACAACTCTTTCGGATTTCCAGAAAATTTTAAATTTTGAAAATCAAGAAAACTACTTGCTGGAGTAAAGTAATGTTCTTCAAAAATTTGAATGATTTCATGAAAGGAATTACAGCAAAGGCATTGATTGATGTAGAGCTTTAAGGCTGACCCGCGAATAAATTTCTGATTTTTTTTTAATTTCCAATTATCATTTAAGTCGTTCTGAGCCGTTTGCTGGTTAAAGTGAGCTAACCATGCTGAAAAATTTATGCCTAACTCTGGTTCAAATAATAAAATTTCAGGTGAGCTACTCGAATTTGTGTCTTTTATTTCAATTTTTGAAGTAGAAGAGCCATCGGCCAAATTTTTCTCTTTTATTTTCTCACTAATCGTTCGATATTCTGAATCCGTTTTTATTAAGCTTAAATGGGCAGTTGCCTCTGCTTGAGTTTCCGCATCCTTACGGTTTGAGTTATCCCCATCCATGTTTGACTTTTCTTTGTGGGAAGACTAAGTCAGAATTTTCTTCATTTTCAATGGTATTGCTCATTTTACCAATACGTAATAACATAATTCTAATAACACACTGATTTTTGACATTTTTCCTTTTTTACCTTCCCACTTTAACAACAAAAATATTCCGCGTAAACAAATGCATAACAGCCAAAATATATACAGAACTATTCATAATACTGCAAAAAATATACCATAATTTCAATTACACAGCACATTGATAAATTTACCATTTCAAACATCTTAATGTCAAAAAAAAAAAAAAAAAAAAACATGCTGACAAGATCCTTTTTAAAAATTTAAACCGATAACTAATATATCATCAAATAAAGAACTTATTCTTCCAAAGCACATGATCAATTTATATCATAATAAATTCTAAAGCAATATCATGTAAAAAAAAAACCAAACGGGAGAAAAAGATATTCATATAATTATAAGATATTTATGAAGATAATTCGAAATAATACCATTTTGGAATAACACATTAAAAATTACTCTATCCAAATTCACTTTAGCACATGAAAGTAATTTCAATTCTAAAGCACCACACATTCACGATTCTTTGATGAAATCACGCTGCAGAACGCCAACACTCTTCGCTTCTAAAAGCCACAACGGGGGCGAGCCAGGGCCGTCTTCGAAGTCAACAATTTCTCCTTTTCTTCCGGGCCTGCTTCAAGCATGCGAATCGCTAGCATGAGTCATTCAAGTGATCCCATGTTCCTTCCAAGTTCCTACTGCGCGAGGATGGTATACGAGCTAGCTGGTATGGTGTGTGGCCAGGGACGTAACTGGGGGGGGGGGGGGGGGGGGGGGGCGAAGAAGAATCAGAAGGGCCCTGTGCCCCGGGCGCCAGATTTTATGGGCAGCTAAGTTGACTAAGTGTGTGTGCGTATGTACTTTTTTTTTTTTTCAAACTAAAAACCGAAAAAAAAATTCTGTTTCAAATTGCTTAAAATAATTAAGGAAAAAAAAGTGAAATGCTGAGTCAAATTTAGTATTGGTTTAACGCGAATAAAGAATAGATGGGATGGTCGAAGAAAGAAAGAGGGGGTAGGAGGTTTCAGTAAGTAGTGCATATGTATTTGTATTTCAGAAACCAATGTTAAATGTTTACATCTTATCTAAGAATCACCCTACTCGGAGAAGGATTCTGCGACCGATGGCCCCTTGGAAGTAGCGATACAAAACAAGGCAAATGCGTCACAATGCCCAATACTGCAATAAAACCATAAAACTGTCCCAATGATGTATTCCTTTTAGCTGACAATGACAGGTGCTTGTCTAACTATTGGTCTTAAGAGTAGGGCCCTCATGGTCCCTGTTAGTCGTCCGAATTTTTAATTTGAGTAAATTCAATTACCGTAATTATTGGTAAATAGCCCGCATCGTTGTATAGTCCGCAGGAAGAAAAATTCATCCTAAAAAAATCAAGTTCAGTGTATAACCCGCATCGTAGTTTAACCCGCACCCAAAACAAAAACAAATACATGAACAAATCACTCTGTAAGGTACACTGTTTTATAAACAGTGTACAAACAGTGTACAGGAAACAATTTTTAATTACAGAACATTTAAGACTTAACATTTTAAATGATATTGTAAAAATTTTCATTTTACCATATTTTGTTTATAGATGGTTATTTTGTTTACACATTTTGTTTATACAGGGACATGTGCTCTGGTCCTACTATCCTATTGTGATTTAATTGGTATGGAAGCAAAGGCTTGCATGGGGAATTTAAGAGGGGATGGGTGAAATTGGATCATCGTTTCGAAACCTATCATTTATTTCTTTCAATTTAACAATCAATTTAATTTTCTTTTTTAATAATAATTATTATTTTTTAAATTCCGTGTATTGCCCGCAGATAGTAAAAAAAGGAGTTTTTTCGTAGATAACCCGCGGGCCATAACACAGATAATTACGGTAATACTCGCCAGTTTACAATTTAGTTGAAACTAGAAACAATATTTTCTATTTCAATTTGCTCGCATTGAAGTTATGTTTGAATTTTTCGGATTGTTTGAATTACTACCTTACAATGTCAATTTTAAAATCATATTTTTTTTAAAAATGTTAAAAATATATAAAAGTTCTGAAAAATTCTAAATTTTGTCATGTAGAACACTTAAAATCTCTAAAGAATTATTTTAAAAATTACTACTATAAAATTTAAGAATAAAATGAATTTTATATTTTGAAAATAAATTTATACTTATTTAATATAAATTTAGATCTTTTAACATATTTATTTATAGTTTAAAAGAACACTTACAATGAAAACATCAATTACATATGAAGAAAATTGAAATGAAAGTTGATAATTATTTCCATAGCTATTTATTTACTGTTTTCCTAAGAATAATTTTTAAAAAGATGACATCACTTAAAAGTATTGCCTTTTAACTTTTAAATTATTGATGCTTTACTGAATAATTACTGTTAAAAATGACTTCCAAAAATAAAAGCTACCAAGTACTGTAAGTTTTAACTGAAGTCCTATCAGCAATCTAATAAGATTAAAACATTTTAGTATATTTTTCTGCTTTAAAAAACAAAATATATGTGTTTAATTTTCTGTTGTAAAGGTACCAAAATGAAGTACAGGCAGCGAAAGTTTGAGAACTTTTGGTCGGTATGAAACAAAAAAACGCGATGTGAAACGATGAAGCGCTGCAGAAAGTGGGATCACTTGGATTGCGCAACCAAATCCTGAAGCAGCTGGCTCTTCCCCACTCTGTGAAAGTAGCGCACATCGGTTCATTGCACCGTCTGGAAAGATGATCCACGCTGCTATATCGGTGCGGCATATTGCAGATTTAGTATTGCTTTTCTTCGATTGTTTTTTTTTCCTGCAGGAGCCCGGATAGGAACATAAATCCTACCGGCTTGTAAGAACGGCTGTCCCGTTCTATCTTCTACAGCAGTGGCCGCTAAGACCCATGTAAGACGAGGCACAGGGCTTCGTTGCAATTCTTTATTGGTACATTTTAACACACAACTATCACAACATTAATATTGTTGGAACGAACGACATGAAGTCATCAGCAAGTTTCAAGAAGCAATAACCCCGATTTTCGTTCGGGCAGTCGTATTTATATGGGGGAAAATCTCTTAGACTGCAGACAATGTTCCCTACACCACGTGATGGCACGTGGTTTAAATAGGAGGGCCATATGGAAAATAAAATATATTATTGGCTTTAATGCCGTAGACAGAGGCTGGCCTAAGTCTACGGGGGAAAAAGTAGTCTGGAGGGAATTAATGAGGGAAACCAAATTGAGCTTAGGCATGACCATATATGGTAACGCGTTAGAGAAATTTATGAGTGGGATAACCCTGAGCTGTCAAGTTTAATATGGAAAAATCCAGACAAAGGATACAAAGGATTTCTCCATATCACAGCCTGACAAAGGATTTTTCCATATTACATATATATATTATACATATACATATAATTGGGTTTAAAACTGGTAAAAAGTGGTGAAGTCCAGTTGAGGGAGGAAGGTCTTTTATGTTAACTCAAGCGATCCCTCCAAATTTAATTCCAATATGTAAATGTTCGCCATCAAAAGCACAAAACCCCTCTTTTGCGGACACTTCTCTATTACGGCCAAATATTTTTGTCCCGCTGATGTCCGCTATAGAAGGGTTTTAATGTATATAGTATATATACATACATATGTGCGTGTGCGTATGCGTAATGACTATTTAAAGGATTCCACGCACGTAAGAGTGCGTCGTCGCAGAAGCTCGACTGGGTGCGCCATGGGCACACAGATGTTCTTTCCCGGGACTGCATGGTGAAACTCGCGCGCGGGAGAAGAAATGCTCTGAACAAATCGATTCGAGTATGTCGAAGAAAAGGTTTAATGAGCTGAGCGAGAAACCGGTTGCGGGCGAACGCAAATCAAATTGATTTGACAAGTGGCTCTTACCTACCACAGTGCGACCTCGGTTCCGGGGGTCAATTGGGATCGTATCGCTCGATCTGGAGAGGCCCACTCTTTCAGCACGCTTCCAAATCTTTCTTGTTTCGAGTTGATGAATGGCGACTTGACGGAAAAAGAAAATCTCTCATGCCGGAGAGCACCAAAATCGGAGAAACATACATCCGCTTTTCACATATCGTTGATTTTGGTTCCATCTTTTCTACAGTTAGGCTAGAAAAATGTTAAGGATTAATAAAAACAACTCTGTCAAATTATCATACCTTGCTAACCTGCATTTTGCTTAGTAGAGCAAACCATTTATTTCAAGTTTTAATAACAATTTTAAAAACCAGGTTTAGAAATCCAAGCAATGCCCTGCATGGGAAAAGGAATACTTTGATCCTACTGACCCCCCGGACTTATATTTTTGGAAGATAAAGACATTTTCATTTTTTCCCAAATGCAACTCCGAATTTTATCTAATCATAAGATGTGAGCACTGGTATAAAACTAATTAAACACGACTTATTGAGAATAAATCAGTTATTTTATGTACCGAAACAGAATAGTACTGTATGATGCCTTGACTACTGCTGTTGACAAATGTACACCGTTGTCAGTAATACGATGCTTTATTGCAATCGGATGTTTTTTCTTCATGTATATAGTACATGTAGAAAGAACAACCGATTGTAATACTGTTTCCAAATTTATCGAAGTCAATCAAAATTTGATGAATAAGAAAGATTTTTGAGAGGTCACAGTAACCTATCATCGGGACGCCCCTGTTTGACCCCAGTCACTTCTTCCTACCAACATAGCATGGTCTTTCTTATCACGATAAATAAAAGTACGAGTTAATATGTATATATAAAAGCTAAGCCTTAAAACCACTTTGAGATACATTTAATTGTTCGGTTGGTATGAAAAAAACTATAGTTAAGTACGGAATTGACGATGTAACCCAGGGAATGTTTCTTTTAAATCTTTCTGCGTTTCAACGGGAATTCCTTTTTAATTTCTTTAAGTGAATCATTCTTTTCAGTTAGAAGAGTATACCGAAGAAAAAATTGGTACTTTCCATTATCAGTTTCCATTATCGAGTTTAGGGTATTAGGGTAAGATCGTAAACGGCTCTTTTTTTTATCATAATATAACTTAAATTACAATAGCTAATGCAATATAGAAGCATATGTTGTTATGAAGTGATTTATGTGCATGTCTCTCATTTTATGCTGTAGTCTATTTGTATACGAGCTAGCTGGTATGGTGTGTGGCCAGGGACGTAACTGGGGGGGGGGGGGGGCGAAGAAGAATCAGAAGGGCCCTGTGCCCCGGGCGCCAGATTTTATGGGCAGCTAAGTTGACTAAGTGTGTGTGCGTATGTACTTTTTTTTTTTTTCAAACTAAAAACCGAAAAAAAAATTCTGTTTCAAATTGCTTAAAATAATTAAGGAAAAAAAAGTGAAATGCTGAGTCAAATTTAGTATTGGTTTAACGCGAATAAAGAATAGATGGGATGGTCGAAGAAAGAAAGAGGGGGTAGGAGGTTTCAGTAAGTAGTGCATATGTATTTGTATTTCAGAAACCAATGTTAAATGTTTACATCTTATCTAAGAATCACCCTACTCGGAGAAGGATTCTGCGACCGATGGCCCCTTGGAAGTAGCGATACAAAACAAGGCAAATGCGTCACAATGCCCAATACTGCAATAAAACCATAAAACTGTCCCAATGATGTATTCCTTTTAGCTGACAATGACAGGTGCTTGTCTAACTATTGGTCTTAAGAGTAGGGCCCTCATGGTCCCTGTTAGTCGTCCGAATTTTTAATTTGAGTAAATTCAATTACCGTAATTATTGGTAAATAGCCCGCATCGTTGTATAGTCCGCAGGAAGAAAAATTCATCCTAAAAAAATCAAGTTCAGTGTATAACCCGCATCGTAGTTTAACCCGCACCCAAAACAAAAACAAATACATGAACAAATCACTCTGTAAGGTACACTGTTTTATAAACAGTGTACAAACAGTGTACAGGAAACAATTTTTAATTACAGAACATTTAAGACTTAACATTTTAAATGATATTGTAAAAATTTTCATTTTACCATATTTTGTTTATAGATGGTTATTTTGTTTACACATTTTGTTTATACAGGGACATGTGCTCTGGTCCTACTATCCTATTGTGATTTAATTGGTATGGAAGCAAAGGCTTGCATGGGGAATTTAAGAGGGGATGGGTGAAATTGGATCATCGTTTCGAAACCTATCATTTATTTCTTTCAATTTAACAATCAATTTAATTTTCTTTTTTAATAATAATTATTATTTTTTAAATTCCGTGTATTGCCCGCAGATAGTAAAAAAAGGAGTTTTTTCGTAGATAACCCGCGGGCCATAACACAGATAATTACGGTAATACTCGCCAGTTTACAATTTAGTTGAAACTAGAAACAATATTTTCTATTTCAATTTGCTCGCATTGAAGTTATGTTTGAATTTTTCGGATTGTTTGAATTACTACCTTACAATGTCAATTTTAAAATCATATTTTTTTTAAAAATGTTAAAAATATATAAAAGTTCTGAAAAATTCTAAATTTTGTCATGTAGAACACTTAAAATCTCTAAAGAATTATTTTAAAAATTACTACTATAAAATTTAAGAATAAAATGAATTTTATATTTTGAAAATAAATTTATACTTATTTAATATAAATTTAGATCTTTTAACATATTTATTTATAGTTTAAAAGAACACTTACAATGAAAACATCAATTACATATGAAGAAAATTGAAATGAAAGTTGATAATTATTTCCATAGCTATTTATTTACTGTTTTCCTAAGAATAATTTTTAAAAAGATGACATCACTTAAAAGTATTGCCTTTTAACTTTTAAATTATTGATGCTTTACTGAATAATTACTGTTAAAAATGACTTCCAAAAATAAAAGCTACCAAGTACTGTAAGTTTTAACTGAAGTCCTATCAGCAATCTAATAAGATTAAAACATTTTAGTATATTTTTCTGCTTTAAAAAACAAAATATATGTGTTTAATTTTCTGTTGTAAAGGTACCAAAATGAAGTACAGGCAGCGAAAGTTTGAGAACTTTTGGTCGGTATGAAACAAAAAAACGCGATGTGAAACGATGAAGCGCTGCAGAAAGTGGGATCACTTGGATTGCGCAACCAAATCCTGAAGCAGCTGGCTCTTCCCCACTCTGTGAAAGTAGCGCACATCGGTTCATTGCACCGTCTGGAAAGATGATCCACGCTGCTATATCGGTGCGGCATATTGCAGATTTAGTATTGCTTTTCTTCGATTGTTTTTTTTTTCTGCAGGAGCCCGGATAGGAACATAAATCCTACCGGCTTGTAAGAACGGCTGTCCCGTTCTATCTTCTACAGCAGTGGCCGCTAAGACCCATGTAAGACGAGGCACAGGGCTTCGTTGCAATTCTTTATTGGTACATTTTAACACACAACTATCACAACATTAATATTGTTGGAACGAACGACATGAAGTCATCAGCAAGTTTCAAGAAGCAATAACCCCGATTTTCGTTCGGGCAGTCGTATTTATATGGGGGAAAATCTCTTAGACTGTAGACAATGCTCCCTACACCACGTGATGGCACGTGGTTTAAATAGGAGGGCCATATGGAAAATAAAATATATTATTGGCTTTAATGCCGTAGACAGAGGCTGGCCTAAGTCTACGGGGGAAAAAGTAGTCTGGAGGGAATTAATGAGGGAAACCAAATTGAGCTTAGGCATGACCATATATGGTAACGCGTTAGAGAAATTTATGAGTGGGATAACCCTGAGCTGTCAAGTTTAATATGGAAAAATCCAGACAAAGGATACAAAGGATTTCTCCATATCACAGCCTGACAAAGGATTTTTCCATATTACATATATATATTATACATATACATATAATTGGGTTTAAAACTGGTAAAAAGTGGTGAAGTCCAGTTGAGGGAGGAAGGTCTTTTATGTTAACTCAAGCGATCCCTCCAAATTTAATTCCAATATGTAAATGTTCGCCATCAAAAGCACAAAACCCCTCTTTTGCGGACACTTCTCTATTACGGCCAAATATTTTTGTCCCGCTGATGTCCGCTATAGAAGGGTTTTAATGTATATAGTATATATACATACATATGTGCGTGTGCGTATGCGTAATGACTATTTAAAGGATTCCACGCACGTAAGAGTGCGTCGTCGCAGAAGCTCGACTGGGTGCGCCATGGGCACACAGATGTTCTTTCCCGGGACTGCATGGTGAAACTCGCGCGCGGGAGAAGAAATGCTCTGAACAAATCGATTCGAGTATGTCGAAGAAAAGGTTTAATGAGCTGAGCGAGAAACCGGTTGCGGGCGAACGCAAATCAAATTGATTTGACAAGTGGCTCTTACCTACCACAGTGCGACCTCGGTTCCGGGGGTCAATTGGGATCGTATCGCTCGATCTGGAGAGGCCCACTCTTTCAGCACGCTTCCAAATCTTTCTTGTTTCGAGTTGATGAATGGCGACTTGACGGAAAAAGAAAATCTCTCATGCCGGAGAGCACCAAAATCGGAGAAACATACATCCGCTTTTCACATATCGTTGATTTTGGTTCCATCTTTTCTACAGTTAGGCTAGAAAAATGTTAAGGATTAATAAAAACAACTCTGTCAAATTATCATACCTTGCTAACCTGCATTTTGCTTAGTAGAGCAAACCATTTATTTCAAGTTTTAATAACAATTTTAAAAACCAGGTTTAGAAATCCAAGCAATGCCCTGCATGGGAAAAGGAATACTTTGATCCTACTGACCCCCCGGACTTATATTTTTGGAAGATAAAGACATTTTCATTTTTTCCCAAATGCAACTCCGAATTTTATCTAATCATAAGATGTGAGCACTGGTATAAAACTAATTAAACACGACTTATTGAGAATAAATCAGTTATTTTATGTACCGAAACAGAATAGTACTGTATGATGCCTTGACTACTGCTGTTGACAAATGTACACCGTTGTCAGTAATACGATGCTTTATTGCAATCGGATGTTTTTTCTTCATGTATATAGTACATGTAGAAAGAACAACCGATTGTAATACTGTTTCCAAATTTATCGAAGTCAATCAAAATTTGATGAATAAGAAAGATTTTTGAGAGGTCACAGTAACCTATCATCGGGACGCCCCTGTTTGACCCCAGTCACTTCTTCCTACCAACATAGCATGGTCTTTCTTATCACGATAAATAAAAGTACGAGTTAATATGTATATATAAAAGCTAAGCCTTAAAACCACTTTGAGATACATTTAATTGTTCGGTTGGTATGAAAAAAACTATAGTTAAGTACGGAATTGACGATGTAACCCAGGGAATGTTTCTTTTAAATCTTTCTGCGTTTCAACGGGAATTCCTTTTTAATTTCTTTAAGTGAATCATTCTTTTCAGTTAGAAGAGTATACCGAAGAAAAAATTGGTACTTTCCATTATCAGTTTCCATTATCGAGTTTAGGGTATTAGGGTAAGATCGTAAACGGCTCTTTTTTTTATCATAATATAACTTAAATTACAATAGCTAATGCAATATAGAAGCATATGTTGTTATGAAGTGATTTATGTGCATGTCTCTCATTTTATGCTGTAGTCTATTTGTATACGAGCTAGCTGGTATGGTGTGTGGCCAGGGACGTAACTGGGGGGGGGGGGGGGGGCGAAGAAGAATCAGAAGGGCCCTGTGCCCCGGGCGCCAGATTTTATGGGCAGCTAAGTTGACTAAGTGTGTGTGCGTATGTACTTTTTTTTTTTTTCAAACTAAAAACCGAAAAAAAAATTCTGTTTCAAATTGCTTAAAATAATTAAGGAAAAAAAAGTGAAATGCTGAGTCAAATTTAGTATTGGTTTAACGCGAATAAAGAATAGATGGGATGGTCGAAGAAAGAAAGAGGGGGTAGGAGGTTTCAGTAAGTAGTGCATATGTATTTGTATTTCAGAAACCAATGTTAAATGTTTACATCTTATCTAAGAATCACCCTACTCGGAGAAGGATTCTGCGACCGATGGCCCCTTGGAAGTAGCGATACAAAACAAGGCAAATGCGTCACAATGCCCAATACTGCAATAAAACCATAAAACTGTCCCAATGATGTATTCCTTTTAGCTGACAATGACAGGTGCTTGTCTAACTATTGGTCTTAAGAGTAGGGCCCTCATGGTCCCTGTTAGTCGTCCGAATTTTTAATTTGAGTAAATTCAATTACCGTAATTATTGGTAAATAGCCCGCATCGTTGTATAGTCCGCAGGAAGAAAAATTCATCCTAAAAAAATCAAGTTCAGTGTATAACCCGCATCGTAGTTTAACCCGCACCCAAAACAAAAACAAATACATGAACAAATCACTCTGTAAGGTACACTGTTTTATAAACAGTGTACAAACAGTGTACAGGAAACAATTTTTAATTACAGAACATTTAAGACTTAACATTTTAAATGATATTGTAAAAATTTTCATTTTACCATATTTTGTTTATAGATGGTTATTTTGTTTACACATTTTGTTTATACAGGGACATGTGCTCTGGTCCTACTATCCTATTGTGATTTAATTGGTATGGAAGCAAAGGCTTGCATGGGGAATTTAAGAGGGGATGGGTGAAATTGGATCATCGTTTCGAAACCTATCATTTATTTCTTTCAATTTAACAATCAATTTAATTTTCTTTTTTAATAATAATTATTATTTTTTAAATTCCGTGTATTGCCCGCAGATAGTAAAAAAAGGAGTTTTTTCGTAGATAACCCGCGGGCCATAACACAGATAATTACGGTAATACTCGCCAGTTTACAATTTAGTTGAAACTAGAAACAATATTTTCTATTTCAATTTGCTCGCATTGAAGTTATGTTTGAATTTTTCGGATTGTTTGAATTACTACCTTACAATGTCAATTTTAAAATCATATTTTTTTTAAAAATGTTAAAAATATATAAAAGTTCTGAAAAATTCTAAATTTTGTCATGTAGAACACTTAAAATCTCTAAAGAATTATTTTAAAAATTACTACTATAAAATTTAAGAATAAAATGAATTTTATATTTTGAAAATAAATTTATACTTATTTAATATAAATTTAGATCTTTTAACATATTTATTTATAGTTTAAAAGAACACTTACAATGAAAACATCAATTACATATGAAGAAAATTGAAATGAAAGTTGATAATTATTTCCATAGCTATTTATTTACTGTTTTCCTAAGAATAATTTTTAAAAAGATGACATCACTTAAAAGTATTGCCTTTTAACTTTTAAATTATTGATGCTTTACTGAATAATTACTGTTAAAAATGACTTCCAAAAATAAAAGCTACCAAGTACTGTAAGTTTTAACTGAAGTCCTATCAGCAATCTAATAAGATTAAAACATTTTAGTATATTTTTCTGCTTTAAAAAACAAAATATATGTGTTTAATTTTCTGTTGTAAAGGTACCAAAATGAAGTACAGGCAGCGAAAGTTTGAGAACTTTTGGTCGGTATGAAACAAAAAAACGCGATGTGAAACGATGAAGCGCTGCAGAAAGTGGGATCACTTGGATTGCGCAACCAAATCCTGAAGCAGCTGGCTCTTCCCCACTCTGTGAAAGTAGCGCACATCGGTTCATTGCACCGTCTGGAAAGATGATCCACGCTGCTATATCGGTGCGGCATATTGCAGATTTAGTATTGCTTTTCTTCGATTGTTTTTTTTTTCTGCAGGAGCCCGGATAGGAACATAAATCCTACCGGCTTGTAAGAACGGCTGTCCCGTTCTATCTTCTACAGCAGTGGCCGCTAAGACCCATGTAAGACGAGGCACAGGGCTTCGTTGCAATTCTTTATTGGTACATTTTAACACACAACTATCACAACATTAATATTGTTGGAACGAACGACATGAAGTCATCAGCAAGTTTCAAGAAGCAATAACCCCGATTTTCGTTCGGGCAGTCGTATTTATATGGGGGAAAATCTCTTAGACTGTAGACAATGCTCCCTACACCACGTGATGGCACGTGGTTTAAATAGGAGGGCCATATGGAAAATAAAATATATTATTGGCTTTAATGCCGTAGACAGAGGCTGGCCTAAGTCTACGGGGGAAAAAGTAGTCTGGAGGGAATTAATGAGGGAAACCAAATTGAGCTTAGGCATGACCATATATGGTAACGCGTTAGAGAAATTTATGAGTGGGATAACCCTGAGCTGTCAAGTTTAATATGGAAAAATCCAGACAAAGGATACAAAGGATTTCTCCATATCACAGCCTGACAAAGGATTTTTCCATATTACATATATATATTATACATATACATATAATTGGGTTTAAAACTGGTAAAAAGTGGTGAAGTCCAGTTGAGGGAGGAAGGTCTTTTATGTTAACTCAAGCGATCCCTCCAAATTTAATTCCAATATGTAAATGTTCGCCATCAAAAGCACAAAACCCCTCTTTTGCGGACACTTCTCTATTACGGCCAAATATTTTTGTCCCGCTGATGTCCGCTATAGAAGGGTTTTAATGTATATAGTATATATACATACATATGTGCGTGTGCGTATGCGTAATGACTATTTAAAGGATTCCACGCACGTAAGAGTGCGTCGTCGCAGAAGCTCGACTGGGTGCGCCATGGGCACACAGATGTTCTTTCCCGGGACTGCATGGTGAAACTCGCGCGCGGGAGAAGAAATGCTCTGAACAAATCGATTCGAGTATGTCGAAGAAAAGGTTTAATGAGCTGAGCGAGAAACCGGTTGCGGGCGAACGCAAATCAAATTGATTTGACAAGTGGCTCTTACCTACCACAGTGCGACCTCGGTTCCGGGGGTCAATTGGGATCGTATCGCTCGATCTGGAGAGGCCCACTCTTTCAGCACGCTTCCAAATCTTTCTTGTTTCGAGTTGATGAATGGCGACTTGACGGAAAAAGAAAATCTCTCATGCCGGAGAGCACCAAAATCGGAGAAACATACATCCGCTTTTCACATATCGTTGATTTTGGTTCCATCTTTTCTACAGTTAGGCTAGAAAAATGTTAAGGATTAATAAAAACAACTCTGTCAAATTATCATACCTTGCTAACCTGCATTTTGCTTAGTAGAGCAAACCATTTATTTCAAGTTTTAATAACAATTTTAAAAACCAGGTTTAGAAATCCAAGCAATGCCCTGCATGGGAAAAGGAATACTTTGATCCTACTGACCCCCCGGACTTATATTTTTGGAAGATAAAGACATTTTCATTTTTTCCCAAATGCAACTCCGAATTTTATCTAATCATAAGATGTGAGCACTGGTATAAAACTAATTAAACACGACTTATTGAGAATAAATCAGTTATTTTATGTACCGAAACAGAATAGTACTGTATGATGCCTTGACTACTGCTGTTGACAAATGTACACCGTTGTCAGTAATACGATGCTTTATTGCAATCGGATGTTTTTTCTTCATGTATATAGTACATGTAGAAAGAACAACCGATTGTAATACTGTTTCCAAATTTATCGAAGTCAATCAAAATTTGATGAATAAGAAAGATTTTTGAGAGGTCACAGTAACCTATCATCGGGACGCCCCTGTTTGACCCCAGTCACTTCTTCCTACCAACATAGCATGGTCTTTCTTATCACGATAAATAAAAGTACGAGTTAATATGTATATATAAAAGCTAAGCCTTAAAACCACTTTGAGTTACATTTAATTGTTCGGTTGGTATGAAAAAAACTATAGTTAAGTACGGAATTGACGATGTAACCCAGGGAATGTTTCTTTTAAATCTTTCTGCGTTTCAACGGGAATTCCTTTTTAATTTCTTTAAGTGAATCATTCTTTTCAGTTAGAAGAGTATACCGAAGAAAAAATTGGTACTTTCCATTATCAGTTTCCATTATCGAGTTTAGGGTATTAGGGTAAGATCGTAAACGGCTCTTTTTTTTATCATAATATAACTTAAATTACAATAGCTAATGCAATATAGAAGCATATGTTGTTATGAAGTGATTTATGTGCATGTCTCTCATTTTATGCTGTAGTCTATTTGTTTACGATTCAATCATAAATTGAAGCTCTTTTACAGTAAGCATCTAAATTTTAGTCGTTCAAGAAAATATCCACGTTTTTAAGGAATTTGCGACTCAGTTCTTATTTTTTGCAAATATGAAGAACTTCTCTCACTGTTTATAAAAGTAAATATTTCCTTTTGGATTTGTGGAATTTAATGTAAAAAACTATAATCTGTTCTTGCTTCGAAAATGTTAATGCATAGGGTAAGGCCGTAGGATGCAGCAAGGTAAAATCGCAGTTGTCTCCGAGGATGAAAAGGAGCTAAAGGTGATTGCCATACAAACCGCTAGGAAAGACACCCGAAACTCTGTCAAAACAGTGAGCCTATACTAAAAAAGGAAATACTAAATGTAATATTAGTATACATAAAGCACAGTCTACAACTTTGATTTTCAATATTGCATTAATAAAAAGAAATGGATTAAGTGCATAACTCGGATGCATGCAACAGCTGTGTATAGAGTAAGCATAAGATTATTAACTCTACAATTCGCTTAGATGTTTTAGAAATTTCATATTATATAAGAACTCAGAAGAAATTGGGTGGAAAACAGATAGAAAGAACCAGCCTACCTCACTCCAAATTACTCGTACTTACTTTATTATGCTTTATTATTCCATCAAACTCTACATGGCACTTTTTAGCCAACTTTCTCGTGAAAATAAAAAAAGGAGGAAAAAAGTATGAAAGAAATCTTATTGTATTGTAAAATTATAGTTAAAAATTTTTAAAAAGTCAAAAATAAGTTCAGTAATTACATAAAGATTAAAAAATAAAAAAATTGAAAGTAGGGTTTTGACTTCATTTCCATATTTTATTTTTTAATTTGAAAAACTTTTTGTTCAATTTTGAACAGTTCAAAAAAATCTTAACATTAGCGCCTATGAGGGAATATGAAGCAAAGCATATAAACCCTGGGCTTAAGATCCAAGTTCCTTCAGCCAAGCTTATTGGAAGGAGCTCTCGGCGTGAAATATATTTTTTTTAATTTGAACAATTTTTGCTCAATTCTAAACAGTTAAAAGAACTTAACATTAGCACCTAACGGGGAAATATGAATCATATATAAACGCTGATATAACGGACGGATTTGCATGGAACAAACTTTATCGGAAGGAGCTTAAGACGTAGATCATGTAGAGACATGAAGTTCATAAAGAACTAAACGAGCCCTATTTTCTCACAAAACTTTTTTTATCTTTATTTTTAAGGAAATTTCTGAATGAATGAATGAGTGAATGAACAATTGAATGAGTGAATTGATATGTATTAACTGTGAAAGAAGGTATATTTGAAGTAATTAAGAACTAAATCTAAATGAGAAATAGAGAGAGAGAGCTGGATTATCAATTTTATGTTGATGTATAAGGGAAAGTAGGCTCGTATAGTTCTAGACGGAACTGCTTGCTAATCTATTGCATGAAAACACACTCATTTTTTACGATTTGTTTAGTCATATGTTTGCTTTGTTCAATGTAATACAGAAAAAAATAGCGTATTTTTTACTTACTAAAAATTGGGCAGAAAGTCAACTTTAATATTTTTTATGCTCCCGAGAAGGGAAGAGGGAAGAAAAAGTATTTTTCCCGGGCAGTGGCGTAAGAAAGGGGGGGAGGAGTATCCCCGGGTCCGGACCACCCTCCTTTCACCAGGAGGTTAGGGGAATGTTGTCAAATTTCAAGAGTACTATACCATTCTGGGAGAATGAATGCAATTTCCGGATGTGGAGGCTCTTTCATGTTGCAAGGAACGGGGGGGGCGGAGAGGGGGGGAATAAACAATTCAAGTTTTGTACACCAGACCCCCTCCTCCAGAAATTTCTATCTACGCCACTGGTCCCAGGCGCTGTCAGTTTTAGGGACGGTTCTGGGGTGAAGAATAGTGGTCGATGTTTGTAATCCTATTGCTGACTACCAGAAATAGCTGATCCACGTTTTCGTTCGGGCTAATTCGAATGTCAAGTGGTGCGCATGAATCTTCCATTAGCGAGTGAGCTTTAACGCACCCTTTGTTCCTCCCTCCCCTCATTAAGGAAGATGAATTGTGCTAACCCAGAATTACAGCCCACTCGAATCATCGTGTCTGTGATTCTCCAATTCATTAACGTCACTCAGACTCGCATGCGCTAACTGAATCTGAAAAAATAACCGGCTTCGAAACGTGCTCACTTGTACGGGCCTGCTAATAGAACGCCATTATTCAACTTAATATCCAGCACTGCACTTGGGTGGCCCTATGATGCTACATATTTCAAACTCGAATGCTGCTTCCATTTTGGCCCATTATATATAAATCTTTGGGGTTCATTTTCAGTTAACCCTTTGTAACTAAACTGTTAAAAAGAAAACCAGATGCTTAGAAAAAGTTTTACAAATAAGAAACAAATATATCTCATAGTTAAAAAAAATATTGTTACAGTAAAGGGGAAAAAAACTTTAGATGTATAAAAAGTGCGTATGGCATGCACACCAAGTTTTATTTTAACCCATTATATTTGAGAAAGGGGGACTACGTTGAATCCGGGTTGTTTTGCATTTCGTAATATGTAACAATCAAACAGTGTTTCCCAGACGTCTTTGCGTCCCAGATACGTACAAGGAATTCTTTTGTCACATCACAAGTAAGCATCCATTAGCTTATCATCTCGCGATCCAGCGCTGGTCTGCAGAAAGGTAGAAAAAATTGTATGGATCGTTGCTCATCTGCATTGATTTCTAACAGACGTATGTTTTGGATGGATTTCTTTGATACTGAAATGGTTTGCGACGAAACTTTGACTTTATGCTATAAAGGCCTAAATCCTCTACATTTTTCTTATCATTTAAAATCTATGGTACCTATAGCTTACTGCGAAAGAAGCTTGTTGTAACTAGAAAGTCCTTATATACCGTATATGTCCAAAATACCGTACATGTTTGAGTAAGATAAACAATTTATTCTTCATTTCACTCTTTAAAAGTCAGCTCAACGTTAACATGAAACTAAGGGAATTTCACTACAATTTTAAATGAATTAATGAATGACTTAAGGTTGAACTATAAGATTACGGTACCATTTGGCGCTAGAAAGAAGAATTCTAATGGGCGAAGGATTAAACGATTTCATTTGTTAAAATAGGAGGAAGAAAACAAGTTCACCTCTCCATTAACGCACTGCAATGGCTATTAGCTCTGCACCAATATAAAGATTCCTCCTCTTTCTTTCGAAAAAGAAATAAACTCTTACAGCGTCTGTCGTCTAAAAACATTTGATAGAACCAAAGTAAAAAATAATAGCATAAAGACGACATACCACATTTCAAGATTGACTGCAGCATCACTTGAGAAATCTTGGGATGCAGTGTCTCAAGACATTATATACGTTCATTAATTCTAACTTTAGTTCGCAGATTCTTGTCGCATATCATATTACAATAATTCGGATTATAAACTAGTTTTTGTCTAGAATCGGGTAAGACGTTAATTTTAACTTCATACTATATTCTCAATGAGATATAAAATTTTCATGTCAAATGTTTTTAGCAGGTTTAAGTACCTTAAACATCATGCAATGCTTTCTGAGCTTTACAATTCGTTAAACGAATTGAATTACAAGGAAGTAATGAAAATTACTTTTCCACCGTAATTGGACAACTACAACATGAAGTCTTTAATTATTTGTGCATTTCGTTGGTCTCATTAGGAAAACTATTACAATACGATATTGTCACATCGGGTCAAGTATAAAAACTCTGGGGTTTTACACTGCATTATTTTGTATTAAAAATAATATTAAACTCTGAATCAAAGATTTAAATCACCTACAAAGATGTCAGTAACATCCCTGCTGATAATCCTCTGGTTTATAGAATATATAAAGAAGATATATCGTTCACCGGCGACAGTAGTGGCACATCTCTTTTTAAAAAGTGTCATAATTATTGATGCAAAACCTGAATTCATGCTCTTTCTAGAATAATACTGGCACAAAGTTAGTTTTGTATGAACTGTTATATTTTGCATGCATCAAAGTTGCAGTATTTTGAAAGGAGTTACTGAAAAATTAGCTTGAAGATATTATACAGCTTGAAAGGTATTATAACAAAATATATCTATCTACTTCATTTGAAAATGTTTTAATTGCTCGCTTGTATTGCTTTAATAATCCTCCATCTTTAAAATAGCCTACATCTTATTATGATACTCCCTAAAACAACTTTCGTGAATATTTTTTGTTATCTTTTTACTAATTAGAATGCAAGCAGATTTGGGATTTAGACTAATTCCATAATCTTAGATTCATTTATGCTGAAAATAAATAAATAAAGAAAAAGAAAAGAAAAAATCTACAACATTCTAACCCTACACTGCGCCGTGTTGTTTTTAAACAACACCTCCATTTTTCGTTCACTAAGCTTTTATTTTGTAATATTTGTAACATGTGGCGCATTCTTTCGTTTCATTTTGTATGTGCGATCATATTAGTTAATATAATTTCCCCTAGATCTTGTAAACTGAACTCAAGGTTCATCTTTTTTCACAAAATCGTAAGACATGTTGATTTCGTAAAAAACAGTAACTTCTGTATTTTTTTTTTTTTTGCACAAATTTTAAGCAACAATTTTATTTTAAAAAATAGTCTCTAATTGCTTACATAGTTTTAAAATAAAATAAACGTAAGTTGTCTGAAAAATTTCGGGAAAAATATATATTAAGGCGCCTTTTTTACTTGTTGTTTTAAAGCAAAACCGCGCATTCGGGGGCACTTTTTATGCTCCTGCATTATTCGCAGTACAAACAAAAACAGGTGTCACAGGTTGTTCTATTTCACTTTATTTAGTATATTTCAGAAGATTATTGTTAAATATTTCATAAATTAGCTTAAAGTGGTCGATTAAATTATTATTTAGGAATTTTGTTTAAAATCAATTCACGCTCAACCAAAGAAGAAACGAACATTATCGCATAGACCCCCTAAAGATGTTAGGTTTCTTGTTTAAAATCTTTTATTGAAATTATTATTAAACTTTATTAGTAAACAAAGTAAAAATTTGCACATGTAACTAATAATTATTATTATCTGCAAATTTTTATTTTAATAAATTTTATAAATTTATAAATAATAATAAAATAAATTATTTTAATAAATTTTCACATTTTAGTGCTATTTTATAATTATAATGCATGCTTATTTATTAAAATTGGGTTTCATTTGTTAAAATGATTATATAAAAGAATTATTTTTGTTACCCCTAAATGCGCAGTGTTGTTTTTAAACAACATGTCAATTTTTCTCGAATTCTACTTTTCCGAATTCAATAAGAATTTTTTTAGTATTTTTCACACTTATAACTAGCACAAACAAACACACAAAAAAAAATTTACAAAGAAAAAAAAATTGCGCAGTGTAGGGTTAATTTAGATTTTTGAAATTAGTGTTCCTTTTGTTGTCAATACGACCCCTTATCAAAAAATTTTTAAATAATTTTAAAGACATCTTTAATCGATTTTTACTAACAAATTACTTATTTTGAAAGAGCGCATGCAAAGGTTTAATAATTACGATTTTTTCCAGGACTTAATGGTCAATTACTGCTATTTGACAGCTGAACTAATGTAATAAAATAGCACCGCTTAAAGACAAAGTAGCACAATTTGAGTAAAGCACTCCAGAGGTTCATTGTAGCTTCCTGCATTCGACAGGTTGCTATGAGGAGAAGCAAATTGTCACCCTTCCCCCGAAACTGTCCCCCTCTCATCACCTCTCAACACAAATCGGTTTTTCAATCGACACCATCATGTACCGATGGGGAGGTCGATTCGAAAGGGAGACAGACGGTCCGGGTTGTTCTGCGGCCAGGCCGACAACATCATCGAGATGGTGGTGATCCCCTCACACTCCCTAAGCACACAATTCACTTGTTTGTCCCCTACTCTATTATCTGCAACTTAACTCCCGTGGGGGTTTGTCCCAATGAGAACATTCACTGGGAACAGTCACTTTTATGCATGTTCATTCACTTTGGGTTCCTGAATGATAGCTGACTATCGTTACATATTGTTAGCTTTCTAGGCCGGTAATATGCTTTTGGGGTGTTTTACAACAACGGATTTTTCATTGAATCTAATTTTTTAACACGCGTTTTCTTTATTCTGATTTGTTTCCTTCTTGCCTTAACAGTATGCCTGGGTTTATCAATAATGCTATTTCGAACATGTCTAAGGAAGTTGTATATTGACATTATATAGAAGTTTGGTAAGAACTCATTTGGAGTGTTCAGTTTTGGTCTCCTTACCTAAAAAAAGTATTACCTTATTGGAAAGGGTTCAAAGGAGGGCTATTAGGTTGGTAAGTGGTCTTTCAGATTTAGCTTATGAGATTAGGCTTAAAAGGCTCAATATGTATAGTCTTGAGCAAAGAAGAGTTATAGGGGACATGATTCAGTTGTTTAAATTAACTAAAATGAGAAATGTTGATGGGCTACAGTTATGTGCTGAAAGTAGAACTAGAGGTCATCGTTTTAAGCTTTTCAAACCTCGGCTAATCTTGAAATTAGGGAAAATTATTACTTGAATAGGGTTATAGTTGTAGGCAGTTGGAATAGTTTACCGGAAGCGACTGTTACTTGCAGTGGGGTAAAAACTTTTAAGAAAGCTCTTGATGTTCACTGGGGGCTGTTAAATTGACTAGGACCCCCCAGATGGGCCCTGTGCCTGTTGCTGGTCGTCACTTTTGTATTTGTAGCCATTGAGGTTGAAAAAATAGCATTTGGTATTGCATTTGGAGACATATTTTCTTCCGGAAGTGCACAGTAACTCCTTATTCCTTTTTGGCTTATCATGGTAGAATTTTCTCTCATTCTGTCATTTCAGATGTTGATTTCATCTGAAGTAATCTTTCCCTCTGTGTCTTTCTTCTATTTTTTATGCTTTTGGCGATTACTTTTTAATTTTTCTCTTCAAGCATTCCTCATGCTAAGTATTTTTTGGCGTGAATACGTCTTTAAATTTGCTACCATACGGGGGCAATCCAAAAAATCTAATGATAACAAAATCGGGGGATACAGTTTGGCGTTGTAGTTTCGAATATATCCTCTACATCCGAAATTAAATTATACCACTGTATAACTAAAGGATCAAAGAATTCATTACGATAAGCGAGAATAGTGACGCATCGCGTGAGGTGGAGGGGGAAGCGCTGCCATTTTGAGGTTATTTTGCTGCGTATCGAGATTTGCAATTAGTATAGCTTTTGACTCGGAGAAGCTACGATATTCGTTTGTTTTAATCATCAGCTGTTGTCAAAATCTATCGATTGTATATAAAACTAACATTAGTTTAAAATAGACAGTGAATATAATAAGGTGTTAGTGATATATAATAAGGCGACAGTGAATATAATAAGGTGTTAGTGATATATAATAAGGCGACAGTGAATATAATAAGGTATTAGAGTTTAAAAAAATCAAAAATATATAGATAATGTCGGCTTATACGCGTCGAGAAGCCAAACCCAAATACAGAGCTCGTATGTGATTGGAAAGGGCTTCTCAAGAACAATCGAATGGTAATAATAAAACACCATATGACCGAGTCAAGCAGTGCCGGGAACGTAAAAGAATGAATGCGGCAGTGCGGATCAACGACGGAGGCAGTACATCTGCAGCTGGGGCTGTTGAAATTATGCAAGTGGATGATGAAATTGCTTCTGCATCGATAACGGATTGTATAGGCATAGATTGTATACGATCGTCGATTATGAAGACACATTGGGCAGCAGCTAGTGCGCGTTCCACTACGAAGTTTGTCAAAATCTTGTATGCCATTTGTGTCGTACTTTTCGTATCACAGACCTATAATTAATAAAGTTATATTGTAACACAATAATTATTTGTTTCCTTGCTTTTATTCTACATACATAAATAAAAATGTTTTATTTAAAAAATATAACTTGTTATGAACGTATTCACGTACAACACAGGGCCGTATCCATGACACAGCCGCACCCCACATTTTTTTTTTTTTTTTTTGCATTCTTCTGTTCAGCAAGAGACTTTTGTTGTTGTTGTTGTTGGAATCTTCTTTTAGTTGAAGCCTTCCTGTAACATATATGTAGCCTTAAAAATTAAGTAAAGCATTTATTAATATATTTTTTTAAAAGCTGCTTGGTTTAAAAAGAACATTTATGTAAACAACATAATTTCGCAGAAGGACATTTTAAAAGATTAAGTGCTCTGTGGGAGATAATTGAATGCATGTTCATACCTATCTACATTAATCTTGTAAACGAATTATTTATCTTTTGCTTTTTAAGTAGAAATATTACAAGTAATTGCAGCTTTGACTAAAATAATAAGTAACAATAACAATAATTTTAAATCCTCAATAGTACTATGCCATTGATTTTTTAAAAATCAATAATTTGAGCATCAAAATAATTTGAGCAGTAATTCGCTCAATTCAGAAACAATTTACGATGTTTATTTTTACAGTTAAATATGGAGTACATGAGGACCGCTCATTATTGATTAAAATTTGTTAGCACGAAAAAAAAAAAAAAGAAAAGAAAAGAAAACGTTTCGTGTGTGTAGAAAAACATCTTTTCAATCAGCAGGATAATTGCTAGTGTTCGTTAGAGCGTTGTGATGCACTCACGGGAAGCAGTACTGCCTGTGTGAAGCTGAGTTTAAATATCACTGGGCCCACCCAACTGCGTTTTGAGTTTGAACGTGCTTAGGGAGCGATTGCAATGCCAATCACGTTGTTCTCCCACCCCCCTCACACTCTGTGGTCATGAAATCGCCAATTCTTATCCTCCATAATTGCCTGCTATGGCGCTCATTCTCCCTCAAAAGAGACGTTCATGTTTCACGAGGAGTCATGACACGTAAAATGAAGTTTCTGCAACCATGGGGACTGGTGTAGTTTGTGCCACCCAGGACGGTCTGTCCATTTGCCGCCCTCCAAGTCTGTTAGGACTTTCAGACAAAGGGAAAGACATACTGCAAACCACAGGCTATTAAAACTTTCTACACAATATTTTTTGCATGTGTGGTGAGTAGGGATCTTTGAAGCATTATTTCTTAAATTATTGTTTAAAGAAAATTTTCTCTTCTTGTACAATAACAACTAAAGAAGATAATATTGGAAGGCACTGTTCTATTTATTTACTTATTATTTATTTTTTGACTACTAAGATCTTTTTATCTTAGTTGTTACCATTAAATGCCTATCATTTTATAGGTAAAAATCTGCTATATATCATAGCTTTCATATAATAAATTAGGAAACTAGTATTGTTAATTATATTTATAAAAATATCGAAGTTTAACTTGAAAGCATATGGAAAGTTTTTTAATAATGAACATAAAAAGGTGGGGATGTTAATTTTGACGCCTCAATAAACAAATGGGCAGTAGGCCAATCCTCACGTGATGTTTGACAAGGCCTTAACAACCAATCAAATCTGAGGAGAGGTAGCCACACACACACTCACACAAACTACAAGTAAACGAAACAGATAGATTAGAGAGCGATTCATGCTTTCCCGTTTCATCTTCTGCTCAAAAATGTCCCATTTCATCTTCAGGTTTGTAACAAGTGGGGCGTTTCATCCGTTCTACCTTTTTGACGCAAATGGACGGATGATCCGTTGTGTTGTTTGATTCTGGGTTGAGGAATTACACTCACACCAAAGGTCTACCATCAGCTATTGGTCAGCATATGTGGGAGAAATCTTGGTCCCCGGAGGAAAGAAGTTATAAAGAAGACTCAGTTTTTATATGTTTATTTATTTATTTACTTTTCTTTGCGATGTTTACTCTGTGTAGAATACAGTAAAATCAAAATAATGCTCAAAAAATGCAACTTATGTATTTTTTAAACATTTGAAAAAGTACTGTGACCTTTTGCTTCAAGCATACCCAATAACGGTATAGGGTTAGTCATAAAAAAAATCAAAACAATCATTTCAGAGCGTTAAAAGATAACTATCTACAGAGTGGTACTGTGTTAATTGTAAAGAAAAACAAGGAAAAAAATCTGAAGTGCCAAAAATTAACCAATTTACAAAATACATATTAAGACTGCTCTTCATCGTCATGAGACCTGTGTTTCACAAAGCGTGGTACGCGTACACTTCGTGCCCGGGGGTACGGGAGGAGCTCGGTGGGGGTACGTGCAGCATCAGGCTGAAAATATCGAGTAAACATCTCTGTTTTAACTTGTGTCAACTTATCCTTATAATGCAAAGAAACTTCATTCTTTCACAATCAATATAAAATGAACGCCACCATGACAAAATTAAATTCGTAGTAAAAAGATAGTTGGAAATGGAGACGTTGATTTATTTCCTTTCCTTGTGTGTTTATAATAAGCCTTGCTCGTAAAAGTGATGCTAATACTCAGAAATAAATAGCACAGCCATTTAGAGAATTTAAAAGTGGAACTGACAAACTTTTCCTGATTCAAACAAAAATATTGAATGGGTTCTTACATAAGTACAATATCCATGTCAAAAGGTTTATGGCAAAATAAGAGTTGGAATTAATTTTGGGAGAATTTTTAAAAATAAGTGTAAGATGCGTAATTTTAATATCATTCTGGATGCAAATTGAACATGGGCATCCAGTTTTAACAAAGAAAGTCTGACAAATTATGATGATAGTTTTCTCAACCTACACAATTTTATCCTTATCATGCAATATAATGAATGTTAGGCATGATATGCTTTGTTTTTATTTTACTTATATTTTATTATGAACGAATTTTATTTATTTATTATTTTTTTTATGCACTAAAGAAAGGGAAAAATGTATTTTAATGGTTATTAAACTATTATTTTTATTTATTTTATTTTACCTTATTGTATTTTTATTTATTTATTTATTTGATGAGGGTTTTCCAGCATTACGAAAATTTAGAAGGGGTACACATATGTTGAAAGTTTGAGGAACACTGTTCTAGAACGGTCTATGCCAGCGCATGAGTGACTTATAGTCGGGCTAAAGTCAGCCCATAAAAGCCACATGTGAAAGTTTTTTTTTTCGTTCTTTCTTTCTTTTCCCGCTAGTCATATTACCCCCACTACGGTACGTCTTTAAATTATGGGGTTGCTATGAAAGTCGACATAAAGTCTCAAATTTCTGAATACTATAAAGGAAACCAAAATTTAGTACCAATCTTCACAGTATCATTTCACTATATGAAATTTTTTGATTTGAAGAATTTTTGTTCAATTTTGAACTGTTCAAAAAATTTAACATTATTGCCTACAGGGAAATTTTAACTCTATATATATCCTGATCTAACAGACGAATTTGCTTGCAACAAATTTTATCGGAAGGATCTAATGACGTAGGACATGTGCAGATACGAAGTTCATCCAGAACTAAACGAGCCTATTTTCTCATGAAAATTTTTTTAGCTGGATTTTTAAGGATATTTCTGAAGGAATGAATGAATAAATGAATGAGTGAAAGAATAAATGAGGGAATGAATGAATGATTAAATAAATGAATGAATGAATAAACAAATGAATGAGTGAATGAATACGTATCATTTGTTGAAAAAGGTATATTAGAAGCAATTAAGAACTAAAGCTAAATGAGAAAGAGAAAGAAATATCTAGAGTATAAATTTGATGTTGGTGCATACAGGAAAGTAGACTTGTATAGTTCTAGACTAGACGGAACTTCTTTTGGGATTTCATTTCCAGAAGAAACATCAAAAAATTCATGTTGTAATTCAGGATGTGTCAATAGAGTCAGACGTGTCTTTTCAGTCAACCTAGTCTCACTGTAAAAATATGTTTATGTTAGAGTGCTCCTTTGAACCTCGTAAAGTTTTGCGCCGTCTTCGGACAGATGCAAAGTAAACAAATTTACAGTGGGGTTGGATTCGGTATCCAACGCTTTGTATTTGTGTCAACAACTTATGTATAAGTGGGTGTTTGTATATATATGTATATGTGTGTTTGTACATTAGGGTGGCCAGAAAAAACTCTTTTTTTTTTTTCAAGTCACGGAAAAGTTGAGACTTAGGGAAATGAAAAGAGGGTAAATAGACAGATGAAACCGGTTGACATTTTCCAGTCTTGCACGTACTATAGTTTACCGAAATTTGGAAAAATGATAACAAAATTTATTTATAAATATTACTAATGTCGTAAAATAGTTTTCAAACCTTTAAACTTCTATTCAATAAAGAAAAAAACAGGGAAGTTTTAAATATTTCCTCCCCCAAACATGAACTGTTATTTAACTGTATTTTTTTTCTCTTTTCCTTCAAAATATCATTAAAGTTGGAAGTCATGCACCACCGGAAAATGTTGATGTATTTAAATAACATTAAAAATTATTTTTTGTGGTTCTAATACATAAGAATTTGAGCGGTTACACTCGGGAAGAGAGCAAATTAAAAATTATCATAAAAATGTAAGTGTTTCCAAATATAGGCGAAATTTAGAACACATGAGCGACAGAAAACTTTTCCGTCATATTACGGTTTCGAAAAATTTGTGCTTTTCCGCCCACCGTAGTGGACACGGGGTTGCGGGATGTTTAATTGTTACAAGTAGGTTGGCGAAAAAAGTTAGCAACGCTCAGCTTACTGGGATTGGAAATTATCGAGCAGGCAAAAAAACCAGCAAAGCTACAACCGATAGCAAATTACTGCGCATCATCTTTCAAGCTTAAGACAAATGTATGTGTTTGTTTATTTACAGCTTATAAAAGTATTCTGATAACTTTCTGCACAGTTCCGGGCGAAATGAGTTTTACAAAAGAAAAACGAAAGAAAGAAAGCAAGAAAAGAAAAAAAGGTGGCGAGGGTATCCCGTTTGTGAATTTAGAAACAGTACGCAGAACTCTGAGGTGGCGCTGTCCACTCCATGGGAACAACTTGTAGATAGTATTAGAACAATTATATTTATTATTTTCAGCTAAACAATTTGGTAACTAATAATATGTAAAACCTATTCATGTTAAAAGGTGCTTCCGATATTTAGATGACCATCTGAATGTATAAATTATATAAAATTCAAATAAAGCTACGAATTAATGAGGCAGCTTTAACAAAATAAAAACTGTTTGTAACAAGGTGGCAGTTAAAACAGAAAGCAAAACAAAGTATATGATCTATAGTTTTACACACACATGCGCAATTTGTGGGTTATCTCCGCACTACCTTTCGAAATGCCAGTGTGGCATTTTGATATGTTGGCACTTATGGTTTGGCCCCTTTTCCTTTTCTTTGTTTACTAACACCACTGGAGTCAGCACTCCAGTTTTTCTCTAGCTGCGAAAGAAAGATGGAGTGTTGTCGCCTGAGTAATCGCCTGCGTAGTGATGAGCATTTTATTACGGATGGAAATACTTACGTTAATTAATACGGTTGCATATCGATCTCCTCAATTAGGAAAATGGGAGGCAAAATCAACGCTATTAATAATGTAGCTCTTTTCCGCTCAAAATCATTCATCACAGTTATTGCGTGTGTCGAAAATGAGCGTAGGACGTGAGCAGCTTCTCAAGCACTCCATACAAACACTGATTCAACGTTTTAATTTGCCGGCCACGGATTAAAATTGCTTTCTTTTTCATAAGCACTCTGATGAATGCAATTAAAGGGGACCTTTTTTTGCAAAATTGGACCATCACTTTTAGTGACTGCAAGAGGATTATTACAGCTTTTCAAGTTGAAAAACAATCAAGCAGCAGAAGGGTGTTTTGTATTAGCTATTCATGAATATCTGCATTAGAAATGCGCCAGGGGGAGGGGGATCAAAAATAAAAAAAGGGCAACTCACAGCGTTTCGTAACATTTAGAAAACGAAAAGGTGACAATAATTGCGGACAAATGTAAACTCCATTTCTTTGCACACACTTGATACATTGAAATTGAATACACGTTAAAAATACTGTGACACTTTTACGTGTAGCTCACGTATAAAAAGCTTCCTCGTTTAAGGGAAGTCAGCACCCAAAAATGTCGAAAAAAAACCGAGATTTTTTTATTGGATTAAATCGTAAAATAAATCTTCAAAAATTTTTCTTGAAAATTTTAGAAAAATTCAAGCAATATTTATTGATTTATCATTGATTTTATTACGGTACGATTTGCCACCTTTTCATTCCGAAACCGAAACTGTGCTGAATATGGGCCACATATTTATCTTTAAATATAAAATAAGCGAGAAGCAATTTCACTATGGCTGAAAAAAAAAAATAGTTCCTTACTTGAAATTTTGGTAAAGATATTGCAAGCCGAAAACTTAAAATGCTGTTGTAAATGCTCGCTTTGTATTTTGTGCATTTCATCTCAATTAAAATGCAAAGGCCTTTTTAAATGTATATCTATAATGCGGATATTTTCCCCACATGTTCCTGAAACTATACATAGCAAATTTATGCATTACTTTTATGATAACCTAAGTGCTTAAAATATATATATATATATTTGTAGAATTTTGGAATTTTTCGTTGTTTTTTCTGCGTTACTTCAGTTCATATTTTTTTTCTGAAAAAGTATTTGACTTATAAAAAATTCAATGCATAATAGCTTTGCTTTTTGAATAATGAATCAATAAAAAAAATTGAGACTTTACGCAAATATTTGAAAAAGAAGATTCATTTTAAAAATTGCCTTATGGTGCCGACTGCCCTTAAGAAGTTAATATTTTGTGCTCTTTAGGTAGTTTTTGATAATATTTAAGCATTTTATTCCTAAATCGACAGTGTTATAAGAACCTTCCTAAATCCTCCCCTCCCCCCCTCCAAATTTCTGCTGTTTAATAAGCTTTTCGCACGCTGGACATTTGCCTTTCAAAACAAGTTTTGCTTTTCTCAAGCTAAAAAAAGCTTGAGAAAGAACTATAAAACACCCAGGATCCATATGGATGATAGTTTAACCTTTACATACACTGCCCTTCCTAATTCTTAACATGCCTCCCCTATCCCCCGAAGCCAAGGCCGCATCAAGAATTTTTTTCGGGGGGAGGGGCATACTTCGACACACTTATGTTAAGGAAAGTTTCTGTGAGGAATATATGATACATTGCAAAAGATTTCAGGGGGGGGCAGTCCCATGGGTCCCCCTTCCCCTCTGGATACGGCCTTGATTCACAAAAACGTTAAAAATTCTATTATTTTAACGATCTATTAGTTTATTTTTTATTTCAAACGCAATAGAAAATTCAAAATTTAGCGGTAAGCAATCTTCTATGTCCAGGTATTCATAATATTAAAACTGAGAAATTGTGGAATTTTAGAGAAAGAAAATCCAAATTCAACAACAAAAATGCTCGTCCCCACAATAAATTTCTAAAATTTTTGTTTAAATTGTTGCAAAACATAACTCAGAAGTGAAAGCGACTAAATCAAATTTTCTTTTCTTTTTGGATGACAAACGTGTCCATCGCTGGAGTGCAAACATTACTATGTATCGAAAATCATCAACAATTTAGCTAAAATATAAATAATACTTTGATTCTAAATTAAAATGCAGCATTAAACTGTAGCAGTGAGGTTGGAAACGTTGAACGGATGATTTCCAGAGTCGTAATGCAATCAATGATGGACCATAGAGAAAACATTTAAAATATATAAGAGATGAGAGAACATCTGTAAATGAGAATGCAATGCAAATACAGTTCATCAGTTTTCCAATCGGCCCATGTACAAAAAAGATTTTACCAAAATGGGTTCTTGATAAGAATCCCTTCTAAATTTCTTGATGAGCATCCCTTCCTGGCTTGAGGGTTTAACCCATTAGGACAATTGTTGGCTAGGGGTCCTTCATTTTCCGACCCCAGTGCCTACAACACCGGTTTATCAGAAAACAAACCTCCATCACAGTAGAGAATATTTTCCACGAAACTTATTACTTGTGTGATTGTATTTCCAAATTGCTGCCTTTGATTAAAAAAGACATCAAGAAGGAAAGAAAGCATCTCTGTTGTCTGTCTGTGTGTGGTACGGTGATTGAAGCTACCTTTCACTGTAAAAATCCCCCAAGGTGATAAGGGGGTTGATTATAACCAGAAGAAAAGTCCGCTTTATTATGCGCTGCATACTTTGGTCATGATCACAACCCTTCAGAAAGAGGAAATAAAATCATATGCACATGTGTTTAGTTTTCTTAAGAGAAAAAAACGAATATGTGCTTTGCAAGGCCGCAGGCAGAAATTTTTTGTGTGCCTAAATGTGCCTAAATAAGTAAATATCCAATGGGGGGGGGGGGGGGGTTGAACCCCCCCCCCCCCCGTGGTTACGCCTATGGCGTCAGGTACAGGAGTCTAAAAGCAGCGTGGACTCAACTAAGTTCCTCTTCGATTTTTGTATATCAGAAACGATAATTCAACGTACTCACCGATAGCGGTATGTTATCTGTTGTTATCAATTTACAAAACGCTCTCTTTTTAATTTTCTGTAAATTCCTTTTTTAAAGACTTTGTAGTTTACTGCTTTTAGTTCTCTGTAATTCTACATCAGACTCAGAATAACTGAGTCATGTATTTTCGGGCAAATTTTTTTTACAGTGTTGGAAAATACTTTTAAAAATATTGAATGAATAATTTCTTTTATACGAAAAACTTTAAGTGTCACTAAAAAGGGACACTGGGTGCAAAAACATTAAGTTTTGAATGTGAATTTGGATAAGTGAAATAGCTAAAAACATCCAATATTCCCTCCTAAACTCAAGGAAATTAAATTATTAATAACAGAAAGAACGTAACTTCCCTTTAAATATGGCAAAAAAAATGTCCCTGATTATACTGAAAATAAAAAGACTACAGTAGCAACCAAACTTTTGACACTAACCGCCAGCTACATATTATGTAAAAAAAAGACTAATCCTTTAAAATAGGATTTCGTGTAATATATATGAAAACTATTACTCTCAAGAATTTATGATGTATCTTTAGAAGCATACTAAAAGGGGTACGCGATACGCTATTCAGTAAACGGATCAATATTTAATTATTAATTTTGACTAAAGTTAACAACTTAGTAGTATTTAAATAATTACAATTCCATTAAACATATATATATATATATATATATATATATATATTGAGTAGGTTATCAAAATCTTACAGCTATTTCCAGAATGTAATCATTTTGAAGAGTGTTTTAAAGAAAACATACATAATATGCCATTCTAATTTAATTTTGCTCCGAGTATGAAGGGGCCACGTAGAGAGTATAAGCAATGGAAATGGATCTAACCTAAGATAAGCGTCTATCTCGACGCCTTGAGTTTAGATTCGACGCTGCGAAGCGGCGAAAGGGCGACAGCTCGGGGTATCCGGCTGTGTTGCGATCGCAATTTCGCTAAGTGAAGGCGGGTCCCGGGCTAATCAATTATTTATCGGCCATTGGAGGTTAGATGAAATTAGAGCGAAGATGGGACTCGCTTAAAAGGTCGTTTATCATGGACATCGACTCCCGGCGATGTATTATTTACAGGAAACTCGCTCGACTTTTTGCCTAACGACCCCCCACTGATTGGCTTAAGAACCCGCTCGCCCCAACTCATTTCTCACTCAATTGAAGCAGTCTCGCGAAAATCAAATCATTTTGCTTGACGTTCAAGAACTCCGGATCGCTTTCAATGCATCCCAAGCTGTGGGTCGCGAATCGATATCAGGTGAGTCGCCATACTCTCATGATTGATTCGTTGGAGGATATAATAACTTTAATTTTGAAGTAAAATTTCGAGAAGAAAAACAGAGGAACTTTGTTATAACGTCATTCAAGGGTCTGGAATATTTTTAACGCATGTCTTCAATAATGATTCTTTTTTGAGTAATTCCTATTTTGATTGAATAGTTCCGTTTCTCTACTTTTGCTACCATAGCACTTTGGGACAAACCAATAATAGCATGCAGTATAATAATATTCGTATTTAATATATATGTAATTTTACGATATGCATTTTCTTGTAAAAAGCAAGTATCTGGAAGCAGCCACTTTTTTGAGTTGCTCCGCTTCGACTTCTAAGTACTTGCTCTGCTCCGTGCTCTGAATAGTAATTGGAATTATATTATTTATCGTTTTTAAAAACTAATTTAATAATAGGGGAGCATATATGTGATAAAAAATAAAACAATTATTTTTAGACTATTTATAAATACTATGTCATGTTTAAAATATTGAGTGTAGCGAAAAAGGGGGAGGGAGGCGTGATCGAAGGAAACTCTTCTCTTAACTTTAAAATTTTTGAATATAATTCAAAAATAATTTTAAAAATAAAAGAAAAATCGGAGCAAGATCCAAGCAAAAAATATATGCACTCAGAAAAAATTCAGTCAAGAGGATGAAAATACGCATCTGCATAGTGCTTGCGTAGATAAACAACATATTCCAAGTCCAGCCAGTTTTTTGTCTGGACTTGTAAAAAAAATAACAGTTTATAGTGATAGCAATGATAGCAAATTTATTGAGAATAAAAATGGTGAAAATAATTTAGTTTCACTAGATTGCACAGCTCTCTTGGCGGCTGTACTAGCCAATATTCGGTAGGGTATGGATTCTATTTAAGTTATCTGCGTTCATCAGGCTAAGTTCTGTCATAAATGGAGCAACTTATCAACTAATTCGGCAGTATTCCGAAGCAGCTGAAATTACCTTCCTAACTTATCCCACACATACTCTATGGAGCAAAATTTCGAGGCCTGCCTGGGGATCAAAGGACATTGCGATTGAGGCTCAAAATCTAGTGACCTCTTGGGCCATAGAAGAACATTATATTCTTTTAGATATTGTTGCGGAAGTTGTGCAATATGTGGCTGAGATATGTCTTGCTCTTAATGGCAGCAGTTGATAAGGTAGGCAGTACCATCAACTGCAAAATGTCGTCAACGTATCGATGAACCATCAAAATACTTTGCAACACAATTAAAGGTAAGAAGCTAGTCCCTTTAATTGTGCTGCAAACTACGTGGATAATAAATATTAAAATTCGTTCAAAAAAACAGATTTTTCTGGTTGGTATTTTACATTACATGATTAAAGAACCCTTTGCATTAAATTTTTGGGCAAAAAAAAAAAAAAATTGAGTCAAATCGTACTTCCACCCTTGCGGTGCTCATTAAAAACGGAAGGCGCTCCTTTCTCTGCCTTGCTCTGCGAGGGGAGCTTGGATATCCAAGTGGCATTAGCAACAACAACAACAGCTATTCCCAGAAGATCAGTTCTTGCAAGTTAAGTCTTTTGCTTTTTCTCCCAATAATCCAGGATCTGGACATGGTATGTAGTACTATATGTTTTGAAACTACACCACAAGAATAATATTAATATTAAATTCTATCGGTGGACGTTAAGCGGTATATAGAAGTTATGAGGGTTTTTGGAAAAGTTTTAGTATGTGGTTACTAATCTATTTGCCATATCTGAGCAAGTTTTATTAATTGAATGCTTTGAAAATTAGGTAGATAATAAATATAAGAATTAGCTCAAAAACTTCAGACATTTTGGTTGATATTTTACATTTCATAGTTAAAAAACAATTTGAATTAAATTTTCGGGCAGAAAAAAATTACAGAGTAAAACAATTTTAAAACAACTTCTTTCCGTGATGCATTTATGACCATTTTACCACATGGTGTGGAGTAAAATGAATAGTGCATGGTGCAAAGTGGTCATTATTATTTAAAAAGATTAAAAAATAAAGAAAAGACTTATAAACGAATTATAAATAACAATAATGTTTAAAAACTCAACAAGGGTTCATCTTCGAAAGAAAATAATTTTATTTAATAATATATATCATAATAATCAAATTGAATTTATTAATGCCCTCTTATAGTCAAAAGTCAGCCTCATCTTCATAAACATGAGGTATTTCAGTTTCTTCAGCAACTGCATACATAGTCTTAAAGCAAAGATATTTACCAAAACATTTTAGGATACTTAATGGATTTTAATCACTAAACATCAGTATTCAAGTCTTTCTTTTTAATATAATAAGACATAAGCAGGAAATTCAAAACTTTCCGAGAAAAATATTAAAAATATCTTTCGATGAATGGCTAAATTACATGTTGTGAAAATACTTAAAACAGTTCTGAGATAATTATAGCTCATTAAAAACAATAATTAGAGGAAATTCATATTTAACCGTCACATAGGTTGTCTTTAATTTTGTACCTAATGCATACCTATCAGTAAATCAAATAAATAAAAATGAGAAATATTAAGACTATTTTGCGCACGAAACAAAGCCGAAAAAATCCTTCTCTTTGAATATTATTTGTACTAGAGACACATAAAATATGTCAATTTAGAAACAACGTACAGTATAAAATGCTAGTTAAATTTTATTAAGAGGTAGCATTCATATTAAAATAAACATGAATTTTGAAATTTCATTTTGCAACACCAATTTTTGTTATCACAGATATGTTATCAGCATATAAATTTAAGCTTGTATACCAATTTTTGTGTAATTTGGTTGAGCCGGTGCTTCACCAATTAAACTTTTAAAAATCCACCTCTTATAATATATAATCTAAGATGTGGTTATGGCACTGTTTGTTTTTTTAGGTGAGACTATGAATATGAATAAAGATAACAATAAAAACACATTTTATGTGGCTGAAAATATTCATTTAATGTTTTTTATGAATTATGAAATCAACATTTGAAATTTTTTCTCTCTGAAACAGCGTTATATTTTGATGAAAAATTAATCTGGAGAAAATTTTATAAGGATATCTAAAATTTCAGCTAAAATATTTCAAGTTTTTGTGCTTAAAATGCGTTTTGTTGCCGCTTTAGGGGCTGCATACAATTGCTGAATGTATAAAATTCTACCTCTGAGATAAAAGTAAGAAATCTTAACAAACCAACAGTATTTCGAAAGCAGTTGCCTAAAACTTACGTATTATGATAGATAATATAGTTTTTAAATCTGTAAAAAAACCTAAATGCTTGTTTTCATGACTTCATGAGCCTCGACCTGTAAATTAGCTTACTGAAAATGGCGATGATCGCTTTTACAATGTCTCCGGTTCTAATTACAGTTTTTTTTTTTTAATTTGGTAAATAGGCTAATTCGGGCCCGATGAATTCAATTCTGTTGTCAAAAACAGAGCGTTTTATTTAAGTTTTTAAAGTTAAAGTTCATTTTAATATGAAAATTTTACTTCAATTATTTGAAAGAAGACTGTAGTTGATGCTTTTCGCCACCTAACTTGTTTTTCTACAGCGCATGATGGCTGAGTAATTAGGAGTGTTTCATGCCTCCATCAAATTTTCCTTTCCTGTCATGTAGCATCTAGAAAAATTCTAGATATCTCTACACTGTAATTTTTTTTAAATATATCTACTCTGTAAAAAAATCTAGATGTCTCTACACTGTAAAAAATCTAGATATCTCTACACTGTAAAAAATCTAGATGTCTCTACACTAAAAAAATCTAGATATCCCTACACTGTAAAAAAATCTGGATATCTCTGCAGTGTAAAAAATATAGATATCTCTACACTGTACAAAATTCTAGATATCTCTACACTAAAAAAAATTCTAGCTCAACCTTTCACCAAAAAAAAAAAAAAAAATGGTGAAATTCATCTACAACCAACATTTGGTTCTGAAGTTGAACCAGTATAATGATTCCTGATTTCATATTCATGGTGAAACTAGCTAAAACTCTACCATTATAATGGTTCAACTTAGTACCAAATGTTGGTTGTAGCTGAATTTCACCATTTTTTTGGTAAAATTAATTAGAATTTTGTACAGTGTACTTTCAGTCTAGCAAAGTTCTAGAGCTTTCTTGAGGTTTGTTGTCAAACGTGTCGACAAACTTCTCTAAGTTGCCAACCCCATGGTATTTTAATTCTCCATAGGACGGAGTAAACTCTGTAAAAGTAGTTTTTCAGCAAGTATCATGTCAGTGCCGGGAATCCATCTCTTCTTCGTCGCAATACTTAAGGGGAGTCAGCACCCAAAAGTGTCGAAAAACTGACAAATTTTTTATTGCCTTAAATAAAAATTAAATCTTCAAAACATATTAAAATAAATCTTCAAAAATGTTCGCCTAAAGTTTCAGAAAAATTGAAGCAATATTTATTGATGTATCATTGATTTTATTACGGTGCGATTTGTCACCTTTTCATTCCGAAACCGAAACTGTGCTGAATATAAGCCACATATTTATTTTTGAAAATAAACTAAGCGAGAAGAAGCAATTTCATCATGACTGTAACTGAAAAGAAAAATAGTTCCTTTATTTGAAATTTTGATAAAGATATTGCAAGCGAAATCTTAAAATGCTATTTTCTCTCGCTTCGTTTTATGTGCACTTCATCTCAATTAAAATGCAAAGGTTTTTTAAAATTTGTATCCATAATGTGGATTTTTTCCCCACGTGTTCCTGAAACTATACATAACAAATTTATACATTACTTTTCTGATTATTTCAGTACTTTTTAAAAATCTTTTTGCAGATTTTTTTGAATTTTTTGTTGTTTTACCTGCTTTACTTCAGTTTTTATTTTTTTCTCAAAAAGCATTTCATTTATAAAACATTCAATGCATAAAGGTTTTGCTTTATGAATAATGAATCAATAATAAAAAAATTGAGACATTACGTCAATTTTTGAAAAAAAATGCATTTTTGAAAACTGCTTTTTTTTTTAAATTAATTTTTTCAAATTATATTTTAAAAGTAGTCTTTTTTAATAATAAATTTCTTATGAAGTGATATAACATGACATGAGATAAAAATTGTAAAAAAAAATATATGACTCATATCCTGCAAGAAGAGTCATCCTAATTAAAAAAAACTTCGATTATACGAGTCACGCGGTCATGAAATATTATTTAAATTTAATTTAAACCACTGTATTTTATCCCTATTTTGATGCTTTTCTGGAAATTTTGCGTTATTGTTCAAAATTTTCTTCTTTCTTAAAACATTTCTCTTCATTTTGTGAAGAAAGAAAAAAATAATAATAATAAACATGATTCAATTAGATTCCATTCCTTCGGGAAAGCAACAACACCCTAAGATGCTTTGCTCTGCAAAGCAAAGGAAATAAACTTACCGTGTAGAAAAAGTTCGAACACTTATATCACGCGTCAACAGGTGCTGCGTGAAAGTACTGCCTCGAAGAAAAGGGAAATAAATAAATAAATAAAAAAGATAATTGTACCTGAAAGAAAGAAAATTAGAAGAATATATTCCAACATTTTCATGAAAAGCATTTATTCAACCTTAACTTTAAATATCTACATTTGTGGTCTGATTCATAAAGACACACATGAAATTCATAAAGTACTTTCCCATTTTATTGCACGTTTGACCAAAATATGAGCATCTGGTTTATCGTCGAAAATATGAGCCTCAGACTTTACGGCAAATGAAACTATTTCAAATCCAGTGGCACTATATTTGCACCTTAAGCACCTTCCAGCGACTAATAATTAAAACCAAGGAAACATAACTTTTTATACGAAGTTCCAAGTCTCACTTAAATGTTGTCTTAAATGAAGGATTCTATGAAGCATTTTGGTATTCCTTTTATTGATTCTTTACTGAGTGGTTATACTGCTTGTTTGAAAATTAATAAATATTAATAATTAATATTATTCTGCGTTAAAAAGTGTTTACCTTCTAATTTCCTTGCTGTCAGCTTTTGTATTCTATTTATTCTTCTTTTACTGATTGGTTAAACTGCCTGTTTGGGGGGAGGGGAGGGGGAGTTAATAAATATTAACAATTGCTAAATTTAAAAGTGTTTACATTCTAATTTTCTTACTATCCAACTTATTTTGCAGCCCAAAACGTGCGATAATTTAAATGCACATAACATACGTATACATACAGTCGAACTCAGTTATAACGAGGGTGAACGGACTTTGACAACAGTTAAATCCGAGCACTCGTTATAACCGGGCTTACTATAAACTCACATCGTATTGAATATAAATGAATTTAATAAAAATTTTGTTTTAAAAAAGACTTTTTTTAATTTTCATCATTTGTTAAACAAAAAAAAAAAAAAAAACTGATCAGTGTTATTTGAAAACATTTTTCGTTTTTCCGTTAATTGTCCGCATTGAAACTATACACAAAGTTAAGCCATGCTTTCTGTAAATATCAGCATTTTTGCATGCTGCTATCCATTGAACGTTTTTTCATCAAAAATAGTAAGGATTTTGTAAAAGTTCCAAAGCGAAAATTTTGAATCACTTGAATGCTAATTGTTTTTAATGGGAAAAAATATTAATGACTATCCACATTTTAGTTTAAATAAAGACTTTTTCTTATTTTTCATTATTTGTATTACTAAAAAAAACCTGGTCAGTGTTATTTGGGGAAAAAACTCATTTTCCAAATGACACTGACTCATGGACATCGCTACCCCGCAGAAAATCTCCCATATTAGCACATTTACGATTTCTTCGAACCTCAGCTCCAATAGTGTATTTTTTTGTTAAAAATATAGTCAGTTCAGAGACGGTTCCACGTAAATTCATTGTAACATTAACTTATCATGCCACCAATTCGTTGCGCGTCAATCCATCGTCTCTTTATTTTCTTATGGTGCTAATTCATTGCAATAATTATGATTAGTGATACTTTCTCAAAACTTTTTTTCGTAATTTGATAACCTCAATCATATGTGCTTGATCTTACTTTAATGATATTAGATGAATGATTTGTAATTAGATAAAAAGGCTCAAGAATGCATATAATGTTCAGTGATTTCCTGGTGAAGAGCGTGATGAAATTTTAATGAACATACATGTAGAGAATTTCTATCGCAGCGACTTAACGTACTAACCAGTACAATTAGATGGCTCTGCAGAGTATTGTACAACTTGCTTTCAAATTATTAAGTCATTTGTTTGCTCAATGATTTATTTAGTTATTTTACTGCAATTCGCAATTTTGTATTAAATTTTTGTAATTGAGATGTATAATTTGTTCCTCCTATACATTTGTCGCTTAAATATTGGGAGAAAGTGCTTAAATTTATAATGTTAGTTTTAAAACACTCATTAATAGTTGGAATTTTCTGCAACATAGCGTCCAACAGGTGGAAAGAATGAATGGTGTCGATTTGATTTCCACTAATAGTTTGTTTTTTTTTTTTTTTTTTAAATAAAAAAGACATGAGAGAACGTCACACAGTGGACCCCTTTTTCACTTTTTTTGTTTTAAGAAAGAGGGGAACAGATATGAAAATTAGTATTATAAAAAAATACAGACGTTCTTTAAACCTTTGCTGACATGTTCTAATTTTTTACAACAATACCTGAAATGCATTATGAGTAAAACAAATAAGTTGTGTGGACTCAAAAAAGTGGCTCACTGAGCCCCACTCCGGGGCATAGTAGGCTGACCTACATTAAATTAATATATTTTTTTCGAGAAATTACACTTCCTTATAATGCTTTAATCTAAGGAACATAATAAAAACATTTTCATGAGATAAAATTACCAAAATTTAAAGGAAATCAAAATAAACATAAAACCAATAATACTAAGAAATTGTGTTACGTAAAAATGAGTTGAAATTAGTGAATTTTAAAATTTAATAATGAATTATTGAAAGGCATAAGGATTACAAAGTTCATTTTTTCCACGCAAATAGCACAACACAATCCTCATCAGTGTTTTGAAGAACCATTAGCCTTTTGCTTTTTTGCAAATTTTGCAACTTCATATCAAATGATTTTAATGTTTCCATGTTATTCAAATATTTGTTTTATTTTCAGAAGTTTACTGTTTTTATTAATTACTTTCATGTTAACTTTGCATTGCATGGTGAACATGTCAATTTAAGTAAAATAAATAAGCTAGTAAGTCTAATCTGTTCCTTTAGACACTTGGATAATGTTTCACTGTGCCTCATGTACACTTATCACTGTGCCCCGTGTCGAAATGAAACAAATAATGATAATGAGACTATGTATTAACTATAAATTTGAAAATAATGTTTAGAACCATAAAACAGCACCGATTTTACCTTTCCAGAAGAACTATTTAGTACTTATAGACATTGGATCAGTCCTAATAAAATTTTTAAAATCTCCAAGATTGAAAAATTGACTTTAGCCGATCAAAACATAAAATCTGCACCAAAACGGGTACCTAAGTATTTTCCGTATGATATTTTTGGCTATAAATACCATAACCATGCTACCGTCTATGCTATGAGACTTCTTATGAGCGAAAGGAATTGGACAGTAATAGATTTAAAGGGAGTGGTCCACTGTTCCCCGATCTCCCCTATTTTGTTTTCAGATTTCTGTTTAATTATTAAAAGGTACATTTGCAATAATTTGCAAATTAAACTAATTGAGACGTAAAGAGGTTTAGCTGATGCTAGAGAATAGAGGTTGGTAATAAGGGAAAGTAGGCTTATTTAGTTCTGGATGAACTTCTTGTTTTTTGTGTAAAATTCTTTATGTTTGATGAAGGTTTTAAGAAAATCACAGTATTTTTTAAAGAAGTTACTAAAGGTTTCTTTCATCAAACCGTAACGAGAGTATCTTTTTTACTACTTTGTTAGAGTGTATGCTTTCATTGCTTCAGTAAGTTTTGAACTTTAAAGTTGTACGTTACATACAATTACGCTCCTTTAAATACCTTTCGTGGATATGTACTGTTGCAGTGTGCTCAAATCCATTAGTGCAGGTGGGACATTCGTATGCATATATTTGCACTACAGTTCAAGAATTTTAACCTTCATCTGTTAGTTTTTATATTTTTGAAAGAAAGTGTTGATGAGAAAGGCCGAGCTTTTTGCATTTTAATGACATCAGCATTGAATGAGAATCACAAACAAGTATCTTAATACAAAGTATAAATTTTCTAAAAGAAAGGTTTTACATAAAAAATAATAATTTTTGCCTGTTGTGGTGGGAGACATTAAGGTATACATATACCTTGGACAAGTTTTTTTTTTAATTTTAATGCCAGTATTTTTAAATTTTGGGAGGATTATAAGAGTATAAAATGTAACATATTTAAATATTTTTTTTTTAAAAAAACATTAATAATTATTTAATTGATACAAATTTAGTTCACTAATTAAGGTTACATCGCAACGGTAGTTAACACAAATATAATTAATTTTGAACCAAATTTCTTACTGGAAATCAAAGAGAAGGTATTCATACATGGGCCCTACCAAAATATAATGTCTAACTGTCTGTCTATATGTTATTTTTTGAGCTATAACATTTAACCTGAAAAGTATCATAAAAACAGCATTTTTTACAAAAATAAAAATATTGTAAAATAACCAAAAAGTCCTTATTTTTATCAAAACTATTATATTTTGGTAGAGCCCATTTTCTGAATTGTTACCTAAATTATAGAGTCAAAATTTTTAAAATCGGTTTATAACATCTTAAGATTGCGAACAAACACTTTAAAAAAACCTTTAAAAAAAGCAATTCTGCTTAAAATGAATTTAAAGTTAGCGAATTTATATACAAGTAGGTATAAAAGAGAATATTTTTATGCCAGTTTTACGAAATTTTGTGAGGACTGTAGATGCATAAAATATAACATATTTGCATTGAAAATATTTTTTAAAAATAAATATTTATATAATTAATTAAGATTTAATTATTAATTACCTTTACGAAACTGTATGTAAGTAAAAAAGTATTTTGCCAATAAGACAGTTAGTGGTATCATTTTAAAGATAATTAACGGATGAATATCTTTGAATGAAAAAACGAAAATGCATTTCTTGCGATTTCCTACGTATATGTATAAATTAATGCACAAACTATTATTTTTTAAATAATATTTATGTCTTAGAGACTTCATAATTTGTATTAAGGTACACGAGGGTTAGTTATATTCTGAAACAGGGGTCTCCAAACTGTGGCCCTCTGGCCAAATCCGGCCAGCGACAGCTAATGGCTCATTGTTGTTATTGTTGCAGTGATAAATTGGATTAAAAAATCGTTTTTTTTTTTTACTTGTTAGGTAAAGCTTAATGACAGGTGTCCACTTGTAAAAAATACTAATGCGAGTTATCAAATAGTGATTTTCCATCGACAATTGGTAGTTGGGAAACAATTTTACTTGTACCAATAATTAAAAGTTATTTAATATGCTCATTGGTTAACTCACATCTGTAAATATTTGTTGTGTACTTCATTTTGGAGAATGTTTTCTGACACAAGTAAGTAGTACAGAAAACAGAAAGCAGCCCACGAGCAAATTTGGGCAAATTATGAAATTGTGTACCGGTGGAATATCCTTATAAAATTCCAACAAAGATGAGTTTTTGATACTTGTTCTTATTTATATCACTGCACTCCTGTAAATCAATAATTGCCATTTGAAGTTCCGAGGCTAGGGTTTCAATGTCAGTATCAAAACGATTTTGGAAAATCTTAATTTCATTCGCAATGACATCAACTTCTGAGGGGGGGGGGGGGGGGGAACTACCCATTTCCGCTTTTAACCACTAGATATCCAGAAAATAAAAAAGTTTTTGGTCCTTGGAATTTAATCGAGTAATTAGTATGGCCCTAAGGCTGGAAAGTTTGGAGACCCCCTGTTCTAAAATATAACGATTAAAAGCTAAAAATTAAGTTTTAATTGAAGTGTAAATAGTATATATGTGCGTGTAAATGTCACAACCGCAAAAATGGATTGAGCAAATGGTCAGAATGCAGTCAGATTTGGTATTTTGACAAATTTAAGCACCATGAAATCATTGATGATGTAAAAATTCGGCACTCAAATCAGAATTTCGCGTTACAGTAGTTGGTGTTACGGTATCCTATCAAGGTTTTATTTCAATGATTTTAAAGAAGATTTCAATCGATATTGACTAAAAATATAGCGACATTGTGTAGTAGTTATTAAATGAACTTGATAGTAATGGGGGCTTCTGAGAGACATATATATTTCTAAAATAATAGTCTTTTTGTACGTTCTGGTAAAAATCACCAGGGCCACACAAACACATGTACAAAAATCACTTCTGCAGTGAATTAGAATTTGAAATTAATTCCTCCACGATGTAAACCAATTACATTATTTAAAAGCTACATAAGTAAACCTACCGTAAGAATTGGGTGTCTATAAAATAATGTTTACTTTTTTTCATAACGATTTGAAAGATTAAATTAACAAACAACTGAAAACTGGAAAACTAAGGACTTATTAAATTTTACCACATGTCCGATGATATACAAGGTAAACAAATAAAGAATCCAGATACATCAAGAGGATGAAATAATAAAAGTTAAGGACACTAAAATAGTATTCTGCATCCTGCAGTTTGTCAAAAACTGATATAGCAGACTTGCCCCTGCTATAGTTTGCTTCCTATTCTTTTTGGACAACAAGAACTTTTTGAAAACTACGCTGTCGTGCGGACCACAATCGGAAAGCGCGGGAGGCAACTTTGGAAGCCGGGTGGAGTTGCATTGGGAAGTAATTTTGGCTGTGAGTGTCAAGACTCATGCTTATTTCGTAAAATAGTATCATATCATGCATAAGTTTTTTAATACTTTTCCATTTTGTATTTGGCACATAAGATATCTAAGCAAATAACCCATTGCCTAAAATGTGTTCTTTAAGTACCATCAAAAGAACCTTTCTCTAAAGCAGTTAACTAAAGTATTATTAAGAGATAAAATTAAATAGAGAAGTAATCTCGATGGCCGCAACTTTTTTTTTTTTGTTTTTTTGCATTCTTACATTTAGCTGTTATAATTAATGCCCGATAAAATATGTGGAAATATGTATAAATTATGTGGCATGGATGCGGAAATTTTCTAAAGTTATGCGATACGAATGCGGCAATTTACTAATATTATGATACCCCGGAGTTGCTTGTGAATTTTATTAAATTTTATTTTAACACTTTTGAAAAATCCCTGCATACTTCGTACTCAATTCAAACAGGTTAATCAACCATTCCTACTATGCTTTTAAATCCTACATGGCCATTCATATTTTGGTTGCCTATTTGGTCATGATCAAAACTCTCAAGCCGCTTTTATAAAATCAAAAGCGGAGTGACAAAAGTTTGGGCCCTCCTTTTTGGGAGACGTCTCCATCTGGACAGAAGTAGTTATTCAATTATACATTTTATAATAATTATGTATACACCCTATATACAATATAGTAACTAAGTATTTATGTTTAATAAATATTTGGCACAAACAACAATAACTTCTTAACTTCGGTTAAAATAATAATTACAAATCAGCAATATAATGAGTGTATATTGGTAATGCATAATAATATAAAGACATAATGAGTAAAAATGGAAGTGGGCTCGCTTCTGTACTTTGTTTTGTTCTTATAAAAATTTTCGCGAGCTCTACTGCTTTTGATTTTGTTTGAAAAGATTTAATAAGTCAAAAAAAGCTTCGGTAAGCTTCAATCAAAGCTTACCGAAAACGTTTATGATGAAGGACTATAGATCATTTAGTTAGTTATTAGTTTCATAAAAGCTTTATCTTGGGGAAAGGGTATGCTTAATAGAATACGTAAACATAAAAGAATGAAGTTACTGTCCAGTGGTTTCCAGAGTTTTCGATGAGCCTTATTGTTATTTCTTTTACCTTTCAACGTTTAATGTTCTCCACCCACTAATGAGGGCACTCACGGATGGTGATAATTGGCCATGTACCCAGTAGTTATACTAAAGTTAACGGAAAAGACATACAAAGTCTCGAGTGATTTTTTCACATCAGCAAAATGTTAACTGTAAAATATTGCTGTATTTACTTTAATCACTTCCGTTTGCTAGTTAACGTTATGTTAGGAGGATAGTGGATGGAATAATATGCAATTCTGATAAAGTTTTCAATCATTCTGTAGATTTAAAGTTCACTTGCTTGAATGGATGTTTCGCACATTTCACCATATATATGTGTGTGTGTGTGTGTTTCCGTGTAAATTACTCACAGTATCCATGAATAGATAAGTACTGTGAAAAACTCCAAAACGCACTAAAAAAGAGGCATAGTCTACGTTTCCTCATGGAGGCATTGCCCCTTTTGAAAATTTCTACGGCTAATTTCTATAGGGCAGGTAAGATTGTGCACATGGATAGTTTAAACGCATGGGAAATGGCTTTCAAAAACAAGAAGATTAAATTAATAATAACTGCAAGTAAATTGTCAAAATAGTCGGAAAAGCGTTTGCGTAAATAGTATTTTGCAGTACTTACATCACAATGAAAATCAAATGAACAGTAATGAAAATTCAAGCCCGCCCTTACATTTGGAAAGCAAAAATAAAAACGACGCTGTGTCATACATTTTCAAAGGAAAAGCTTATGAATGCAAGTAGACACTGTGCTGCTGTACCACGGTGCACTCGCTGAAATCGCGGTGCATTCACACCTCATCTTCCCCCAAACAATTCAAACATGCCATCTCTCCGACCACGCAATCTCACCAGGTTTTACCTTACTTTCGCTAAAATTAGTTACTGCGGAGCGGAAATTTTGCTACCAGTAAAGATAAACGACCCCCCCCCCCCCTTTTTAACCAATAAAATGCCAAAGTAGGGATTGACTATACATACAAATCATATCACTCTCTTACAGTATAGCATGAAGTGTTAGTCGTTATAGCACTAGATTTGACTAGGTATTGTTGATATAGTGATAAGCATATCTTCACTTTAACAACACTATCTTGAAACATACTGGTTTCAAAGTAAAGAACTTTGTATATATATTTAAAAAACTAAGTGCCATTTAATGTCAGATATTTGACGAGGAGATTCAAGCCACTTTTCCTTAAACCACATAAACACTCAATGTTAGTTTTAAAAGAATCAAGCAAACTAGTGAACCACATTGCGTTCTCCTGATCATGTAATTACTGCTGCTTAACATTAAACGAATGATTTTGCGACTTGTTTATATTGTGTCCGCAGCGTCAATTCACCCCGGTACAAATTTATCATGAATCAAACTCATCGTAGTCTTTATCGCGTTCTTCATCTAATAGGATAATATGCGGTATTTTATGGTTCATTAAGTATTTTGTTTTAAAATTTTAAAAACATACCAATTAAAATTAAAAATTAATTAAAACGTGTAATATTATTAAATGCACTTAATAATCCCCGTTAATTAACAATAAATAAATAAATAAGTAAAATTAATTAATAAGCATCACTAGTTTTAAAAGTTGCAATGAATTAGCATCGGAATGAATGGTGGACTGGCAAATTGACGCGTTACGAAGTTGTACCAAACGAAATGAATTTTCGTATGAATTAACGTAAATTCGTGCTTGCCAACTTAAAGGATTTTTTTGGAATTTTTACAAAAATTGGCCAATTCGTAAATCAGTTTTAGATTTTGGAGATCTTGAATGAAATTATAGGGACTTTTTAGAGCGATTTTTACAAAATATCAGCAGTTTCCCGGCACCTCTACTATATGTACGTATATATATGCGTATGTGTGTGTATCGCTCACCGGCGCTAATAGTGATACATCTCAAACATTTTACAAAACATAATAACTACTGATTAAAAATATGAATGCAATGCGTTTTCTTGCCACACTACTGGCATATAGTTAGTTACATAATACTAAACTATTACATTTAGCATGATGAATAGTAATCTTAGAAATTCTCAAATTTAGAAGACAACTTTAACTATACCCCCCCCCCCTCTTAATTTAGACTACAAAAAACAACCTGTAACAAAAACATATCAATATTAATTTTTTTGTATCATCATGTGTATATTTTTTGAGTTTTTTGTATATAATATATAAATTTGTTGAGTATATTGTAGCTACATAAACCAATTAAAGTTAATATAACTTAAAACTCTAGTTTTGTAGCGTCTAACTTTTGAAACAGCTTTTTGGAGATGTGCCACTATTGTGATACTATATATAATTATATCTGTGTGTACCCCCAAATGTAAAGAAATTGTCGCAATAAGCAAATTTTGAGCTGATCTAGATGCCGTCTCAATTTTTATCAGGTTTTACTACATAACTACTCCTTAAAAAACATTAAAATAAATATATAAAATTACAAGCCTCTTTTCACTGAAGAAATTAAAAGAAACTCGAAAAATTACATCAGACACTTATCTTATTCTTAAATTATTTTAATTATTGGCTTATGGGGTGTACTTAAACCTCTCCGCGAAAGCAATGTTCTTCCTTGCGTCAGAAATGCTTAGCTATTTTGAAATTACGGAAATGGGCGGATTCAGTTCGTATGCTGCGCGTGTCTAAAATATGGGAAAATTCTTTTGTGAGGTTTTTTCTCACGGGCAGAAACAAATCACATTCATGAAGTAAACAGTTTACATATTATGTGAAAAATAAACACGTAAATCAGCGTTAAAAGCACAAAACAGCAATACAAATTGTAGACACGTGTTTCGGGGCTACGCGGAGCTTACCCATATTCAATGCAAAAAGATGCGAGCTTATGGATGCAAAGATATCTGACATTGGATGGAGCCAAGGCATCCGATTAAGCTTTTGTCGGCTACTGTTATTTTATGCTTTAAGGTTGATTTTCGTGGTTTGGTTAAATCATACTCGTGCTGTAGAACATATATAACATAAAAAATAAAGATTATAAATTGGTAGGGTCAGGTGGGGTAAAATGGTCATAAAATCCACGTTTTTCAACTTCCTTTGCCAATAAATATAAGAATTTGTTCAAAACCTTTAGTTTTTTGCTTGTTATTTTACATTACATTATTAAACAACAGATTGCATTAAATTTTGAGCGGAAAAAATTTAAGTAAAATAATTTTTTGACGCCTTCTTTCTCGGATGTATGTATGACCACTTTACCCCATGGGGTGGGGTAAAGTGAGTAGTCAATGGGGTAAAGTGGTCATAGTTGAAAAAAACTACATAAAAGTATTAATAACCATAATACTTCAAAATACTCAATAAAGGTTCATTTTTGAACGAAAACAACTTTATTTCCCTCAACTGAATTTATTTATGTCCTCTATTATGGTCAAAAGTTAGACTCATCTTCGTAATGTCTCGTAAAGTACTTCAGTCTCTTCAGTTGCTACATATATGGTCTTAAAACGAAATTATGTACCAAAACATGTTAGGATACATAATTAGTAGGTATTCTTGGGTTTTAATCCCTAACTATTAGATTTTAAGTCTGTCCTTTAACTCAATACATATAATAAAAGATAAATATGAATTTCAAAATTTTCCGTGAAAAAATTTAAAATAGCTTTTAATGAATGAGTAAATTATTTAAATTACATATTAAGGAAACAATACTATAAGGGGGTTCAGAGAAAATTACTGCTTTGTAAAAATCAAAATGGGAGAAAAATACATATTTTAACCTAGCTATTTTTAATTCTCTCTTTTTCTCTTGCATGTAGTGTTATTGTTCGAAGCACTGCCAGCTCTAAACATTTACAGCTTAATAATACTTATAATAAGTCTGTTTATAAATGAATCATTGATACGTGAAAATTCTTGTATTAAAAAGTGCTTCTGAAATTTTTCAATACTAAACGCACCATATTGTAAGAAGACTGTATTATAGTAATTTCAATCTCTATTGCATTTGAGCTTAGTTGTGTTGGTTCCGGTTTTCTAAAAAGTAAATTTAAAAGTTATTTTTAAAAAATAATACAGTATTAGTGAAACGGTATTAGTGAAATTGGTTAAAGGGTAACTGACATGTCTCGTGGCTTAATTTCTGACAAAAGAAGTGCGAGTACTGCAGTCTTCAAAATTAATTTCTTGCGTAAATAGCTTGAATTCCCTCTAATAGTTAAATATTGAAAATAAATAAGGAAACTGAGCTCCCGTGAATTCCTATACAAGTCAATTCCTGGTCTACCACATAAATTAACCTAAAGTAATTTTAGAACATCCACGCATGTTAAATCTAATACTATGACCACTTTACCCCATCTTACTTAAACTACTGTAAAATAATATATAAACTAAATCTAGCTTCGCGGTTAGTTAGGAAGTATTTTTGAGATCTGTGTAAAACTACCTGCACCGTCCATTTGCTGCAAATTCTTTAAAACAAAATGTCAGAGAGAATTTAAAAGAGCTGTTGCAATTTCAAAGTGTAGTATAAACAAACAAATCGAGTGTTTTCGCCACCTAAAGAGTTACTATTAATATAAGTTTGTATGTAAAATTTAATTTTTAATTATTAAAAGCTAAAATAAAAAAATTAAACCATTTCCTTTATTTATTTCAAAGCTATAGCTTTTTATTTGCTGTATGTCCACTTTACCTCATTGACCACTTTACCCCACCTGACCCTAGATGAGTTGGTTTTGCAAAAGAATAGGAAGTGCGGTAAACCTTCTTAAAATTTGTTTGCAAGCAGAAGATACTGCATAAAGAGCTTAAAAAACTGTTGAAGCTACATAAGTTTACTGTATTCATCAGCCCTTGTCCAGCTCTCAGTTTAAAACAGTTAAATTTTAGAGACATTTATAATTTAAAAAGTTGGGAGAACCTTTTTTCCCGGGCAGTTTTCTTCCCTAGAAATACGTTTAACCGTTAACTGTGAATTGTCAACCTTAAGCTTACATCATACTTCTAAATCAGTAATAAGTGAAAACATTCTTATTGGGATGTGTTTCAAGTACTTAAAAACTGCAAAATTTCAATTTTCGATAACTCTATTTTGTTTTACAAAATAGATATATATTTCTGAAGGAATGAATGATGAAGCGATATTTTTTAAATTTAAACAGTAAACATTTGCTCAAAACTGGGGCTCACATTTTGCGAAAAAACCATTTTGTTGTACAGTTAATCAAAAACTCTTCACGGCTTACAAAAAAAAAAAACACATACGCATAGAGATAACTTAAACACCATTAGACATTAACAAATCAAATTTACAATGAAAATTACAATCACTTATTTTGGAGTTATATGAAATCCCTTCTTTAGCGCGAGAAAATAGAGCTATGAGTGAAGAATAAGGAAACCGTTGTCCAGAAACACATTCTAATTATTTGTGACGATTGAAAGTACAACGATCGTGCTTATTCTCTCGCATAGACCCATTTTTTTCTACCGAAGAAGGGGTTTTTGCGTCTCTGAAACGCGTGAGACTTGAGAAAATTTTGAATTCAAATATTTGCCAAGCAGCATTGGATGTATTAATGTCTACAGTTGGCGCAAAGAGAATCATAGGTAATTAACAGTTGATAGTACAGTCGTGCTCGTTTATAGCGAAGTCGTATATAGTGAATTTACGGTTGTAACGTAATAATTTTAATTCCCCCTTGCTTTAACAAGTGCTACTTGTTATTTTTTATAACGAAATTACGATAATAACGAAATTTTTGTTGGGTCCCTTTGATTTCGTTATAAACGGGCGTGACTGTAAATGGAAAAAAAAAAAGTAAATAACAGTTTGCACACTAATAAACAAATATGCAATTTAAAGTTCTTTTGCGTGAATCAAAGTTAGACTAGAATTGAATATGCGGTGACTTACTTTTGGTATAATGACTTTTCGAGAGGCACATTAAAAATAAAATATTTCCACTGGTCTTCGACTCTCTGAAAGCTGAATATTTCCACATGAGAAATGTTACCACTTTCTGAACGCTGGTTCACAAATAGTCATTTAAATGTGTCGAAGACAATTTTGGCAACCTTCAAGTAAAACCGCTTCATGCATAAAATCGACCGCTTCCGCGATAGTTTCATGTTAAGCGTATAACGCCACAGGAACATAAATAAGTAAAGTTATGAGGGGGCAGGGGAGGGAAATTGTCGATGCACATTCGAAATGAAATATTTCCATTCGTTTCCAATTAAAGACTTCAGGAAACACCATCCTTTTCTGAACGCATGCTATCACAAATGGATATTTATATACTTCTAAAACAGCTTTGGCAACCGTCAAGTAGAAATGCTAGTAAAGATGTCGTAGATTTTGCCTTAGTTTCATGCTAAACATGTATGGCATAGAAACATAAAGAAGGTGTAAAAGATGAGTCAGGAGGGATTCGCCATTCGAAAGAAAATATTCCAGTGGCTTTAGATATTAAAAACTTCGGAAAACACTACCATTTTCTGAACGCATGCTTTCACAAATGGTCACATAAATGTGTCGCTGACAATTTTGGCAACTTTCAAGTCGAACTGCTCGATGAAGGATAGGGTATATAGCTTCATACTAAACATGTATTGCCACAGAAAATGAAAAAAAAAAAAAAACGTCTAGTGAATGAAAGAAATGCCGGTACTGAATCGGAAGAAATTGCACCGCGAGTGTATCCTTAGATGCTTTGGAGGGTGAGTTTCTCGAGAGATCTGGGATTCGTGAGAAGCTCTCTAGTGAGTCTCCAAGTTTGCTTAGCGGCATTTTCTAAAGAGGTGGCAGACTTGCCTTTAAATAAGTCCAACTGAGGAAGAAAATAATGGGGACATCTCCGACACTGAAGACAGGAGATCAACTGCAGAAGAATCCCATTGATACGGTCGCCCAGACAAGTTTCGTCCCATTCCAGCTCATGCGGGTGCTTCTCGCATTCGTAAAGAAGTAAGGTCTTTAGATAGTAACTAGTAACGGGCGTGCCGGGTAGCTCTAGATGAAGATCTTTGAGTGTCTTGAGAATGCTTAGACATTTCTTACGGCACCCACCTTGTAACAACCTGTTTTCTGCTTCACAGAAATTCAAGACCCAGGCATCTCCTTCCATTGAAGATTGCTTCCCCTGCAGCGTGACGCTCTCTTTGGATAATAGGTCAAAGCCCTCAGCTTTCACTTCCGCCACGAGGTTGGGATTCGGCCATGGGATATTCGGTATGGGCCAGTGGGCAGCAGATCGTGGCCAAAGTCCACTACATCGAAAAGCAGGAGTGATCTGTACAACGAACCTCTCTCGGATCCGAAGTTTTACTTCGCTGGTATCCCCCACCATTTTTACGATATCCCGATAGCTGCATTTGTCGCAGGCTTGCGCTACCAGCGTCTGGAATCGGGAGCGAATTTTTCGGGCTGAAAGGTAGCCGGAAGCAGTAATAAATTCCACCCACAGAGACATGGACCTTTTGCGACCGTCGCTCAACTTTAGGACGGCACATCCGGGCAAGGAACCATCATCTACGAAGTTGAACACCCCCATTTGGTTGAGGTAGAGTACGACTTCGAATTCGGAAGGGGAGATGACCTCGAAGCCTTCGAAGTGGCCGTTGCATTCGTTGAGGGAGGATATGAATCGTGGCTCTTGCACTTCAACCTCTTTCAAGACGTCCTGGACTACCTTGCAAACCTCGCGAACCGTCTTTGCCACGGTCCCCTGGCGCGCCTGTACTCGTTCCCCGTAGAATTTGTTCAATTGATACAGCAGCTTGGACTGCGCGCTCAGCATATCCGGGGGCACGAGCATCGCGGTCGGAATGAGACGGGGATTGCCACTTCACTCTCGAGAACCCCTCACGAGGGGAGGAGCCTAGCGCGTAAAGACACCGCCCCAGAGGTGTGGCAGCTGCGCGGTTCTCTCCTTTTGCTGCAGAGGGCGGAGTCGGACCCTCAACAGAGGAAGAGGTATAGTTCTCTAGAGGATGGAAAGAAGTCGCAGGTGTTTCGGGGATGAGAGGTAAGCATTCGAATCGATACATACCTCTTACTTGGTTCCCGATTCAGGCTTCCTATTTTCAAATCTTGTCGGAGTATCTGAAAGATTTCAAAATTTTCATTTATGTACTTCAATTTACTACGATTTAACGTATTCCTCTATTGATTTGCAGTAATTTTTACGTTAAAACATCTTCAATTTTTGATTTTTTTCTCCAATTTCATGCAAATCTGGCATGGACATATTTAAAATGTGTCAGAATCTGATAAAGGATTTTACACGAAGTAAATATCGGAATAAATATGCTACTATAAAGATATTCAGTAAAACTGAATAGGACTGGTAATTTATGTAGCATTTTCAAGAGTATATCAAAAAAATGTCCTCACGCGCTGGAAAAAAAATAAAATAAATAAAAGTAATATTAATAACATCTTTTATTATCAAAGTTTTTTTATCATCTGAAATTATGATAACACACTGAAACTTCGTCAGTGATGATTTGTTGTAAATAGGGATGTTGTTAAATTTATTTTTCAGTTCAGCATTATATTTTAATCTGTTTACTACTCTTTACTGTAGACTTTCCTATTCATTTTTTGTTCACTGTACATGTGTTTTTACAAAAGAACAGCGTTTCTCAAACTGTTTTATTTCTTTATGTGTAAAATCATGAGACTAATAATCAACCATTCTCTAAATTGAAAGTGATAAAATTGAATAAAAAGTCCCGTCCATCTCTTGTTAGTAGAAATTAAACAGAAATTAATGAAAGGGTCATTTTCAAAATATCCATATACCGTCCCACAGTGAAAAAAAGTGATTATAATGAAAATATTTTAAATTAAAATGACAATAAATATTACTTTTCTCTAGGGTACACTACAAAACCTATTTCTAATACAAAAAAAAGTCATTTACATATTTTTACCGAAAAGATACAGACTTTTGCATCAAGTACATCTACTTGATGCAAAAGTCTGTATCTAGTAAAAAAAATAGCTGTCCATCTTCCGTATGTTATAACTCAGTAACATATTTTCCCTTTGTATTTCACGATAAAAGGAAAAATATTGGGACATTTCATAAGGGAAATCATCATGATTTTGAAATCCTGTAATTGCTCCTGCAAAAAAAATAATAAGGATTTCTAAAAAACCTTTGGTTTCTCATATTTTGTCCGTTACCAAGGTACAGTTTCATGAAAAAAGGGCTAAAAATATTACCAACAGATATCAACACATGTTCAATGAAATCACTTATACTAGTACATAGTTACCTGTAACCATTTATTTTTTGCAGTTGAAAAACAACAGTGTAGTGGTATAAACAATTTCTTATATGGTGAGTATTTTTATTCAATGTCAAATCTGTTATCTAGATTTTTATGTTTAAAATATAAATTCAGCTCTTTCTTTAACTTTAATATTATTTGCTAGTTAATTTTATAAAGATTTTGCTTTGTTTCTTAGTGGCATTAATTAGCATGTAGTTTTTGGAATATATTTCGCCGTTAATGTCAAGTCCGTTATCATGTTACTAGTGGAATACAAAAGTTTGTATTTTTTCGAGTTAGAAATATGTTGTGTAGTGTACCCTAAAGAAATGTTTTATTCACTGTCAGTTTAAATTAACATATCCTGAGTACAATCACTTTTTTTTCACTCTGTGACAGTATGTATGGATATCTTGAAAATAATACGAAATATTTAAATATTCTGGAATAGTCAAAAACTTCTGAAGCTGGAAAAGTTATTACTGCCAAAAACTGGGAAAGAAAATTAAGAAGTAAATTTTGAAAAAGTTATGTTTCCTTAGAAAAGCCCAGAGCTACAAAATTCCCTAAACTAAAAAATACATTACTTCATCTAGCGCGCATTCATTTCAGGCTTCTAGACCAACCATTTACAACCAGTACCAGTGACGCAACTGTGGACCAAATGCTACTTTACTTTTTCAAGAAAATCACGCACTAAATCAAAGTTATTGTAACTGCAAAGGATTTTATAAGGAAGCCAAAGGGTTGAGTTATGAACTCTAGGTAAAGTAAATAGCTAACTTTAATTCAGAATTTAGCTAGTAACCAATAAGCTTAATGCTTAAGTGTATTCACTCTAGTGCCCATCCTATGCAATTCAATGTTCAACTATATAAATTTAAACTGATCCATCGAATGTTAGCTATAGTCCTCGGGTTTGGAGTTATGACATTTTATGCAAGGACATATGCTTGCACAAGTGTGCCTGCCCCCTCCTACTTGCATAAATGTCCATTTTTTTAAGACGCATATTTCATAATTTGTATATATTGTTAACTTTAATAGATTACAGCAAATTATGAGAAAGATATAATTCGTACAGCTACATACATTTCACAAATAGAAATGGTTGATCTTATCTCGGATTGAAATAGTAACAGAAACGATCTATATTTCGTAAGAGCTTAGACTGAGAAAGACTTTCTTCCTATTTTCCTGAGATGATTCACTTTATTTTTAATTGAATAATTTGTTTAATTTTTAGGATCCATGTAAGCAATTATTTTATTTTAACTGAGGAAAAAAGTAATTGCGATCTTAGTGTTTAGTGATTTCAGATTTTGTTACAGAAGTAAAAAAAAAAAATGCTATTTAATTTTTTTAAAGCTTTAAATACTCAAAAGAGAATGAGTAATGTAATGTCATTTCTTCTAACTGATAAGCATCTTAAGTATGGTACCTTACGTACTTTAAGATGCTATCAAATCTGAAAGTGATGAAGAAAAGCCATTAGATCGTCCTTATGCTATGGTAATAAAATTTGAAAATCCTTAAATTTTATTCGCAAACAAATTTTTAAAGTGGTGAATGCTTCAACCGAAGGAATAGAAAAACAACAATATCTTTGTGGAAGCAGATATTTAAACCCCTGCTTTTGACATCGAACTCTCGAATTATATTTCTTGTTCAGTTTTTAACTTGCATCAATAGTATTTTAAAAGTATTTCATTTCAATATTAAGACAACGTGAAGTGTCCTAAAGCGACAACATTTATTGTAACCAAAAATAAAATAAAGTTAATTAGTGTTAGCTATTTTTATGTTTTTATTGTATGAAAAATTTAGGTGTATCAATGCAATTCAAAATATTTTATTAATTGCCTTTATTTTTCCACACAAAACTAGTGACGCTTCTCTTAATATACTATTTACTTTTCAAAATATACATTCATTTAGATATTAAAGAAATACTGCAATGGTTACATGCAAAGCCTACGTGTATATAATTCCATTTGGTGCAACATTGACTGAATTTTATTAAACATGTCATTTTTATTTGAGCGAAATTAAATTTTAAATATTATACTAATAATAACATACATAATATTTAAAAATACTATGTATACATAATATTCTATAATTTAAACTAATTGTGGTACTGTAAGACAAAATGTTTCAGTGGATAAAATAAATTACTTCTAAGTTTTTTACATCTAAGACTTAAAGACAGTAGCAATACAGTTTATTTGTTTACATAAGCTATAACCAGGGGGGGATATAAAAGGGGGGGGGGAGAGATAGAGTAAAGAACTGCACAATTATTCTGTAAAAACTACAACGAAAAGCTTAAAATGCATTTGCAACCTCATATTTGAATCATTCAACCCCTTGAAGCACGAGTTTTTTTCGGAAAAACGAGTAAAAAATGATCGAGTTTTTTTTGAGAGAGAAAATGAATATATAGGTATAGTATAAATTGTTTTTAGCAATTTCACTTGCAGGGGGTGACTAGAGAGTGGGGAGTAAAAGTGATATAAAAAAAATATACAAACAAAGTGCAAACGGATCTCAGAGGGGCATTAGAAATAAAATAACGCTAGATACAAGATCGCCCGTGTGAGACACGGGCATGTGCAGGTTTGCCGGTAACTTTCGCCAGTGTCAGACACGGACCAATGCGTTAAGGGGTTAATCAAACTTACGGAAAGTTCAAAATTTTAACCATTTGATTGTTGTCAATCCAACAGTTTTTTGGTTAGCATATCCATAAGTACACTTTCTCTCGTAACAATGCATTACAACCGTGTCACTATCACACTTCGCACACACAATCTGCAATGATTGCTCATAAAATTATGTCCAGTTATTGAGCTTTATCATTCGATAAAAAAAGAAATCTCCGATGTCTAAATGGCTTCTCATTCGGAATTCATTTCGCTTCTCATTACCTATAAATTATATAATGAAATATTTGTTAATTCTTCATATGATGAGTAGTTTGGACATTCATCGTAAGTGCTTGAGTAACTAAGGGATCATTCATAAATGATGTCACGCTTCGAGGGGAGAGGGGGGTTCGTGAAATTGTGACATAGGGGAGGGGGTAACAAGAAGTGTGACATCAGGCTTATACAACATAGCGTGACATGTGACAAGGGGGAGGGGGGCCAAATATATCGGAAAAAAGCGTGACATCATTTATGAACGGTCCCTAAGCTACCTCTAATTCAAAAAAGAATTTACCAATTTTCTCAGCTGCCATACATTTTATTTCAATGTGTTTTGAATTTTCAGATGCTATTTTTAAAAATTCTTCTGCCTATGTTATAAAAGTACTATTTCTAATTTTTCTAAACCTTTAATAATTCCACTTTTTATCTCATCATCATCAAATTTACTATGATTTGTTTCAAAGAAAATAAGGCTGCATCTATATTGTAATTGTTTTACTTAAAAGTTAAATTGACGCCAACCCGGATGCTAGTGCACTGAAGTCTTGGATGTCCGAACAAACAGGCCGACGGGAGTATATTGTAATGGTTTAGATTTCAATTAATGCCTCCACATGGTTCAACTCCTGAAGAAATGAAGCACCGAAATGTTTCCCTGAATATTCCGAGAACAATGACATCTGCCTCGAACCCGGACAGACTGTAAGTCCGAAGAAGATATCAGGACCGACAGACTCGCAAAGGAATTTAATTACATATATTATCTCAGAACTCAATTTATTAAGAACAATAGCATGCTTAATCGCGTTAAGTTCTACTTAAAATAAATATCCATACCGATGATAAAATTCAAATGGATCATCAAGCACATTAATGTTATCAGGAATTTCAGTTTATGAGTTTCAATTTTATTTTCAAAACCTAACCGACTGCATAAACTAAAAACTCGAAAGCAACGTAAAAAAGAACAAATAACAATAAGAAGTGCAAGCACGTGTTTCCGAGTTAGATCCCCTTTTTTTCAATGCAAAAAGAAAAAATTTAATAAGAAACCAGACATTTATTAATAGTTTTTTCAATAGATGGTAAGATGACTACTAGTATCGACCTAGACATTCCCTGGTACGGTATTAGTTTTTATAGTTTTCATTATTACTTTTCAGAATCAATATTAGTAGCAGCTTATTATTTAGAAAATTGAGCTAGCTTTTCCCTTTTAAGCCATTCAAATGAACAATGATCACAAGAACATTCAAAACATTTAATCCCCATTTTCACTAAAATCATTCTCCAACATTTAGGAGAATGATTTTAGTCTACAGTTTCAAAACAATTGCTTGCAAAATAAATTTGATTATTTATCAGTTTGAGAAAAGTATTCGCTTTTTGGGTTTAAAGGCAACGCTATAGAATCTTGAAATACATTTTTAACTTCTCGTGAAATTCGATAAGATTCTCGTAACCGTTTGAAACAGAATTTTAAATTAGATACTCGTTAATGCCATTCAATTAAATCATAACATGTGGAACTAAGCCTAATGAAAATAATATTTTTCAACAGGTTTAATTTTTTGCGTCTTGATAGCACGTTATAAAATTCTATAGATTAGAATCTGGATCAAATTCGTTAATCAAAAGATCTTTAAGCTATTGTGAAAAACGAATAGTTGGTAACTGTTCAGAAATAATTTAGCTATCTCAGTAAACAATGTTTTGCCTGAAATTCATTTATGCAAATATAATTTCAAGTGAATAAGACTGTCCAAAGACATTTTCTTTGCTCAGTTGTAACTTAGGTTTTTCAAAACCAAATTTGCATTATTCATATATAAGCAAATAGATGTTGCTACTCGAAATTAACTAGTATTTCTTGACATTTAAAACAAAAAAATTACCTTATTAAGTGTCAATTCTGAGTTGTAAATAACCTGTCCAAAAATTGAGTCATGAGTACTGTAATCAGTTTTTGTAATTATTTTGAGCAGATGGCAAAACAAACTACAAGCGCTTCTGGTATTTATTTTTTTCCTCTAAACTTTTGTTGTATTTATTGCTTGATTTAAGAAATACTATTGAGAAAAACTTCAAACAAAGCCGAATACATGTACGTATAACATGTCCTAAATGCTGTTTTACTCTTTAATACAAGTTATTGAATAAGATAAATTTATTTTTCAATACGCATTAAGAACAGCAATTAGATTTTTTTTCGCCTAATAAGTTTGTTCTGTACTGACTGTTATCGTGAATTAAAGTTGGTATCATAGTACCATTATTTTGTCAAGCGATACCTATCATTAGTGTTACCAATAATAAGTGCGATATGTCATGGCTATTGTTTAGGTAACTCATGACGAAAAAGTAACAGTCACGGCCGAATCGTGTAAAATCAAATATTAACCTTAAAAAAAAAAAAAAAAAAAAAAAAAAATCGGAATATTTTTTTAACGAGGATTTACGATATCAAATTATAAATATCTCTAATTCGTATCTAACTTCTGTTTCTTGAGGATTATTTCCTCCTACACTAAAATGCAAATAATAATAACAACAACAATAATAAATAAATACGCAAGTAAAAGGCATGACCGGATACAGAAAAGCAAAACGATACAGAAAAAAGACAAAGACAAGCTGTACCGAGAGAAGCTTCAAGTTTTCAAAATACCTTCCAAAAATTATGAAATGGAAATAGGAAAAAAAATATAAAAAGAGAGAGAGAGCGAGAGACAGACCGACAGACTAGGCGTGAACTCAGTCAGATATAAAAAGGATGGCGGATTTTTGCAACAATTTCTAGAGACAGAAAATTTTGAACACTAATTTTGCAATTTCTCATTCGAAAGCATACCATGTTATGTACAATTAAAAAGCTCGCGAAAGGGCAAAATAGAAAATATATCTTAAGGAATAGATCTAGAAGAGTGGAGATAAAAAACTGAAGAAAAAATATAAGAGTTTCAAAATTTTGGGAAAAAAAAGACAAATATAGAAAAGGCATGCAAGAGAAATCACATGGAAGTGCTCAAACTAAAACACGTATATATATATATATATATATATAAATGTGAATAAAGAAAGCATGAAATACAAAGTCGCAACTTCATAAAGTCTTAAAATAAAATTTCAACACAACCTATTGTTAATGACAAAATAATGATTGGCAGAATTATGTTATAAAGTTTATTCGAGAAATAGAAATGTACACTGTACAAAACTCAGGAAAGTTTTAAGGTACAAAAAATGGCATGTGGCATCCATGTTTCCCGCACTTTTCACCGTAGAAATTACGGCAGAAAAACATTATTTACATTAAATTTTACAGTAAAATTTTCAGGAAACTCTTTTTCCTACGTAATGTTTACGGTAAAAAGTACTGGCAACATAGATGACAATGCCAGTACTTTTCCCCCTAAATTTTCAAGATTTTTTTTAATAGTGTGGAGTATAAAGAAAAGATGCTGATACTACTACGTTAAAATATGAAGAACAGTAAAAACTAAACTAGGACCAGCTTAGCTGGGCCCTGAGCCTGTTGCTGGTCGTCACTTTTGTATTTGTATTTGTATTTGTAAAGGAATGAAAGAAAAATGAGAGAATTAACGTTACAAACGCGCAAGTAACAATGAAGTAGAGCAAAATAAATGTAATAAATGCACAAATACCAATAAAATTCTCGACTTTCGGCATTCTAACATCCTTGAAAATATCCCGCTCAGTTTTAACTGAGATCACACTATAAATGTTTAAGTATTTAATAAGTTTACTAAGGTTGTATGAAAACTTGGACTGGAAATAAAAAAATAAATAAAGTGAAATAGCAGTGTACCTCAAGTACTTTCGCGCATGTATTCTTAAAAGATAAATAAACAAATATTTGATTATTTATTTTGAGAATTTTCTAACGCTGTTTCGGCAACTTTTTTTGAAAATCAGCCAGATATGTATGCCAACATAGGTGGAAACCCCCTTATCCCGCTGCGCCTCTCTGCAAAAGATGCTATCGATCTGTGCCGCAGGAAGATCGAGGAAGGGCCGGTGAGCTCCCACTTCATTGGTCGCTTTCTTTTCCTGGGGAAGACAATCGATCGCAAGCCAAGAAGAGATCGGCTGCTGCGAGCGGTATAGTTGTCCCATCTTCACTTTAGCTTTAAGTCCGCAACTGCGACCTGCAACTACGTCATGCTAAGACCACTCCTCCGACATTTTTGTTCCACATGGAACCAGTAGCGAGTAGCCTATAGATTGCCTAGCAAAAAAAAAAACAACGGATAAAAATTATTTTTAAATTTCCAATGTGCTGCTTGACTAATGTTCGATTATTTTGTCTGTCTCAAAGTGTGTTCCGCGGAACCCTGGGGTTCCACAGAAGGATGGCAGGGGTTCCGTTGGCAAGTTATTATTATATAAAATTATGTTCAGTAAATCATGTTCAGAAAATGTTTTACGATGAAATTTTGCTGAAAGTGGTAGTTAATTCCCTGTCTGAAAATAAAAATATAATTGGAGGAAGCAAAATAAAAATAAAGAAAAAGACTGTTCAGAGGGTTTTTAAAATTAGTTAATTAATGTAAAAATTGTAAAATGACTTTTTGCTCTGATTTAGAAGACTCTGAAGTTCTATTAGGGTGGTTCAAAGAGACTGTACATCGTTTGATGATGAAAGGTTGACAGTTATATGATAATGACCAATGAGCAAAGAAGGGAATTTAGTTGGTTTTGTTGTACTTTTAACATGATCCCCAAAGGGAGTCGAAGAGTAGTGTTTAGCAAACATTTTTTTTCTTTATAACATGGGCTACGTCATTAACTTTTGCAGACCTAGTGCATTTCCCGGAAACAGGCATCTATTCTTTCAAGTTGCTCCATAATCGGCGGATGCCATTGCCACATGAGAATTTCGACGTGTAGTTTCTTCACTAGAAGGTGAAGCACTTACGATGCGAAACTGCACTTGGATTCTGACTCTGATGATTTCAAAACTGAACAAGGAATTTAATTTATCCAAGAATACCCAAGCAAAATAGATACTCAGGGGTTCTTTATGTGCAGGCACTATTCTGAATCTTGAGAATCCCCCAACATGGTCAGGATTGAAACCACGATCTGGGGCGTTCGAGGGCCGCGCCTTACACGTCGCCACCATGCCGGCTACTTTTATTAAACAACAAACTAGTGTTGTGATGATGGCACTTTTACTATAAAAACAAATTTTTTCCATTTGCCTCTTGCTCATATTAACGGTTCACAAAAGTTTGAAGCTTGTGTGCACAATCATGTCTCATTTGTTTCCTGTTTATGATTTTTACACTAAAAATTAAATTTTTCTGCTGGACAATGCTACGTCAACTTAACTCAACTTTCACATCAACGCTTCAATGACATTACTCGAACTGTACATAAGTTTTGAATTTTTCTTTTTTTTTGAATAAGTTTTTGAATGATATAAACAATATAAAGAACAATATTCTTAAACAATAATTTTATCAAAATGGTAAAAAGTCAATGGTAAAAAGTCAAATGGTAAAAAGTCAAATGGTAAAAGGCAATGGGGAAATAAAACTGGCCATGCGGATAGCTCTATTTGGACCAGAAATGGTATAAAATATATAATTTTATCGGTGGAACACATCATTTAATTTTACTAAGCTTAATTTATTAATTAGAAAATTCAATGACTGCTATTTAGTGCAACGGAAACATTAATTTTAAATATTTAATTGTTAGTATAGATAAAACATGACTCATATACTTTTCACCCTATTTAAAAAACTATTAATTTCAAATAAAGATTTCAACGTTATTTTGTTAAAACTGCAGTTTTTAATGGGTATGAAAATTATTAAAATGATAGATACTAGGATAACTTTCATTTCATAGTTTACTTTTGACATTCAGTGTAATAACTCGAAGTGGTTGCAAGCATTACAAAAAAGCTCACCTCGCTGAATAGTATGAATCACTAATAAGATTTTAGAGAGACTAACAAAATTTCAGAATTTTCGAGTTCATCTTATTTGAAACAATCTTTTCATTATATTTCAATTGTTCATGCAATGAATTTTTGTTTATAATTAAGAAAAACAAATTGAAAACCCGTATTTAAGTAAGCAAGCTATACTAATCCTTTGCAGTAACATATCAATACAAAACACCAAGATATTTTGGCCTGTGCATATTTAAACCCTAATTCAGATCTAGATTGGACGCTACTCCAGGTCTATGTATTCAACTATCTGAGATAAAAGCTCCTACCTTTACAGTCATTATTAACAATAGTGACAGGTGTAATAATTAACAAAAACTTTGTAATTAATTCCACTGGGCAACAATTTTTGACAAAGTTCCTGTATCTAAGTTAAAAACACCCAATTCTTAATGAATTCAACTTGCTGAACACTAATATCACCATGAAAACTGTATTTTGGCTCTTGTTTTTTAGAGATTCACGAGTGCAAAGATATAATGTCCCTAATGCTTTAACGTCACCTTTGTTAAAGCATTTTAAAGAATAAACTGATTTATTGTGCATTATAATAAGTAATAGTTCATTTTTAGATGTCCCTGTGAATATATTAATAAATAAAACGTGCAATAAAAGAAACATTTCGAGAAAAAACAAAAGAATTTCAAAAAATAAACAAATACCATAGGTAAAATTCAAGCAAAAAAAGAAGAAAAAAATGAACATTCTCTTATGAGTTCTTGAAATAGAAACAGTGCAGAAAAATTTCTAGTCCCCCCCCCCCCCCCATAAAAACTTGAATTTTCTATAGAATTCCTTTTTTTTTTCGGTAAGTGTTACTGATTGATTGGATGGCATCCTATTTTATCATTTGTGCAAATTTTTTGCTACTGCAAACATTGTAAAAAAAAATAAGAACCTCTATAATTACTAGTAATATATTTTTAGCAGAAGTCGTAAACATTTTTTTCTTTTTTTGGCTGCGGGTGAGAATCAACCAAAGTATGTGCATTCAGAAGGCAGTTCTTGTCCGTAGAATTTTCAATACCATTATTTTCATGTCATTGGAATTTTATGAGCCCAAATTAATCAATTTCACTTTATTACTTATTTTTACGTAATTTTTAATAAATTATCCAAGCTTTCACTTCATATTTATGGTTCATAATCTATTTTTCTTACATTGCACTTTTTTTTTTTCAGAAATCAAGTGGTTTCAAATGAAAAATTACTATAATTTGGGGAAAAAAATTTAAAAAATGAACAATTCTAGTAATTAATTTATCATTTTATTATTATCATTATTATTATTATTATACATACATATTAAACGAATAAGTTTGTTTAGAGTGTTCGTCCTTGGAAAAAAATGCTTTGTGCTACTACGTGTCAACACTCGTGATGGCATAAAGTGAATACCCCCTTGTCCGAATAAAAAATTTACGGGGGGTATGAGCAAATGACCTTCCGAAATTACCCGACCTTCTCACGGTCATGTCATGAACAGTTTCTGAGGCAACCCCTTCATTTAAGATGCCAAGAAGTCGCCAACTTCACTTTCAGTAGAAAAAATTATTCCGACACTTGGAAAGGCCGCGTAAACAGTTTAGCTTTTTCAGACCCCTTGTCTCCACGGGGGGTACAGATGGGGAGTCTCGGTTAACAATAGGAGCTTTTGTTAGGTCCCTTTTAATTGGTGTGGGTGAGATAGGATTTTGGTGAATCGGGAATACACCAGATTGGCATCCCTCTGACCTTTCATCTCTTCAGACAGCTCAAGGAAGTTTTGAGAGATCGTAGCTTTGTTTAATCATATGTAGACGTTCGGGATGCGGTGCAAAAGTGACTTCACGTCCAACTGAAAACCTTCCATCAGAAAGGCATACGGAAGCTTGTGGCTCGCTGGAACAAATGCATTGCTCAAAGGGGAAACTATATCGAAGAATAATACACTGTTGTACACCTATCTTTGTTTAATAAAGTTGTAGAACGAAAAGTGTAGGTAATTTTTGACTTATCCACGTACATTTTACCATCCTGTTGCTCCATTGTAAGTTAAACAAGATTTTAAAATGAACATCTCTTGTTTTTTAAATATTTCTTATTAAACCAAGTCGCATTGCGTCTGGTTTATTATCAATTGCGTTGGGTCTTGTTGCTACATACAACAGTATAAAATACGAAAGTTTTAAGGGACATTTTCTTCATTTTTAATTTCATTTAAAACTCGAAGTTACTGCTGTAGGCCCTTGCTTAGCAGTAAGAATATATACGTTTGCTGCAAATAATATCAATGCATTTCAAAAATAAGATTAAAACGGATGACTCAATGAAAAATTACATTTTGAGGTTTCTTTCACATTATTTACAAACCTTGGTCAATAACTAGTTTCGTGGTGTCGTGCAGTGTGCACAACTTGTTATGAGTGTTCATTGTATTTTGTTAGGAGCAGACTGAGAATTTGTCGATGCGTTGGGCTCAATGGGCGTCTCCACCGTAGATCGCTTCCTGTATGCGAATTGGTTTGTTGTGCTGGAATAACAATGAATTTTTTTAGTTGCTTTTTATGTGTATGTGTGCATAAATTGAAAGCAATTACGTTGTTCATAAAACGGAACTTTTATTTCGTAATTAGGCAGAAAAGAGCTCTCCCAACTTACAATGCTATGAAATGGTATAGGCGCGGGGGCAAAATAAAGCAACCTTCGATGCATTTTTGAGTTACATTCTCTTATCGACTAAAACTTCGTTTTAAAAAACTATGAACTCTTATGAGCGTGTACATGGTCTTTTATGAGCTTGTACCATGAGCTCTTTTCTTTTTTCTTTTCATTTTTAAGTCATTAGTTTTTCGATCTCTTTGAGAGGGTGAGAAACTAAGATATTGTAACAGCTCATTTATGTGCTTCTTAAATTAAAATTACTCTTAGAACGCTATGTGGAGTCCTTTTCAGGGATCTGACTTTCTTCCTAGAGCATGTTTAATGAAAGATACTAACAAGAGCTTTCAAAATTATGAGAAATTATATTGTCTTAAAATCTGTTTTTGAAAATAGTTGATATTTTATAATAGTTGATGAAGTAAAGAAGTACATTTTTAGGAATTCATTTTTCTAATTAATCTACTGAATATTTTCCTCCTTATCTACACTGTTAAAAATTTCCGTAGGAAAATAGTGAAATAACCATTTATTTGATTGTTATTTTACCATATTTAATTACAACAGTTGAATAACCATTAAAAAGATGGTACTTAAACCGCTGATTGTGAAAAAAATCGTTTATTCTCTGTTTATCCTAAAGAAGGTTTAACTAACCGTAATCGGGCGTCCATCTTGGTTGTGGAATCTTACCGTCGTACGTTGTTGGTAAAATATAAATAAAGATTAATCAGTTAAAATCTGCATGTGTATGTAAAAAAAGAAGAAAAAAAAGTGGCTTAAGCAGTGGTTACTAAATAGAAACAAATACACACGTAAATCAAAAATCGGAGACATCGGATTCCCTAACTGTTTGCGAATGAGCGAACCCATAATTTGAGCTGCTGAAGCTTGTTTGTATTTTAATTTTTGCAGCAAATAAAATGATTTTCGTCAATATACAGTAAATTTAGACCAAAAATAAATTTGGATCCGATCAAAACCTGAAATCTCAATTTTAAGGCTGTTTGCCTGTTGGAAAAGAAGATTTATTGATAAATAAACGTTCGCTTTACGTGATGACGGTGGCCGAGTAGATACAGAGCTAGACTAGTACACCACGCATTGGGGGTTCGAGTCCTGCAATCTTTCGTTGGTTTCTACGCCTCGAAACGGTGAAAATTTTGTTTTGAAACCGTTTTTAAATGGTTATAAAACCGTAAAACTTTTGTATTTACGGCTATTTAACCAAGTTAATTGGAAATGGTTAGGTCCCGTAAAGATAGAAAAATGTTCCAAACCCTAAATTTAACGGTGAATTAGATGGACAGACTGCTGCCGGTCATTTAACCGTAATTTCATGATGAAATTTCTAACTGTATGGAAACGCGTCATTGGTCTACTATTGATTTAAAAAAAAGAAAAACTTCAAAGAAGAATTTTAAAGTCATATTTGGGGCTTCTTCTGAGAAAAAGCGGTTTGACTGACTGAAGTGTGAATATATATTCAACAGATTTATATTGTGATCTTCATATAAATCAGCCCCATATATGTCTCGTTAATTATCTTGAATGAACGTTGAATATGCATCCATGCAGTGTTTTCCATGTGGATTATATTTTACAGTTCGTTTCGTAGCAACGGAAAACCGGAAATGATATATATTTTAAACCTTATCTACGGAGTTATTAATGTGCAGAAATTTTTTAATATTTTTCTTTTTTTCTTTTGAGTAACTACATTAAAAATTAAGAGATTTACATTAAGAAAATACTTAGTTTATGGAAATTTAATTCCTAACAGCTAATAACTGCCAGAGAGTAGTTTAACTGAAATCAATTACGTACTTAATTGCTTATTGCTTAATTTCTTAGTTTTATAATATAAAAAGTATTGAGAAATAAATGGGTAACACTCCTGAGAAGTAATAAAAATACTTACCATTTTGAATTGTATGTCCCACTGTACAACAGTAAAAGAATAAAAATAGCCCAATTCTAGATGTTACATGGCAAAAACAAAACATACAAGACATTCCCTAACACAAAAAAATAATTAAAATATTCAAATATGTGGAAAGTTAAATAATAGGAACTTCCTCGGGGTAACACTCATGAGCTGCATGTTCCGACAGATACTTCATTCAATTTTTAAATATTAGGTAAACATTTTAGTAAAAATCACTTGAAATTTTGTTAAGTAAACACATATTGCTGAATGTTTTAAATCATATTAAATAAAAAAGTTATTTAGAATGATAAAAAAACAGACTCAGATTATGTGCATGTTTGGCTCCGAACAAGCAAATTTTCAATACTTACTAACTAAAGTAATAGACTACTATTTCACAACTGTGGAAAAAATGTAATGAATGCATTGAATTAAATATGAAAAGATGCTTCCATACATGTTTTTACAATGTCAAAATAATAGTTTTATCGACATGAAAGTCAAATTTTAAAATGAGTTCACCAAACTGTCAATCTTTTTGAAAATCCCCCTAATATCTAAGTAAGCATCGGTACTTAAAACGGAGAATGGCGTTTGTTCATTTTTAAGTCAAAATTACTTTTAAAAAATAAGAAGGTATATTTTCCCAATTTTTAAGTACTACATCATTTTTAACAGTGTGGGTGGAATTTTAAAGTGAGTGGTACAAATTTGATGAATTTGTTGGTAAAATATGCCTAGTTTATTTTATTTCTTGATGTTCCTGTGCATAAATCACTTTTACATACTCATTTGTGAAAGGAAAAATCTCCAGGATTCGGGGTGGTAAGTCGGGTCTCACTCTCGAAAGTTCTAAACAGCATGTGTTTGTTTGTTTGTTAACGACCATTTCAGGTCACATAAATATTCGAGTTTATTTGCTATTTTCAAGGATATGCCACAAACTCTCGTCTAATATGACAGATAGAACAAGACAGTACAACAGATTTACTATACAAATGAGCTATATGAATTGAGCTATTACACAACTCTCTAGACCCCAAATAACTGAAACTATAACATTTTAAAGCACTGCTGGAAAGTAATAAAAATGCTTTTTGTCAAATTTCAAAAATCAAAATAACTCATCAACTATAAAATATGTAGTTTAATATTTAGTATACTATAGTTTAAAGTTTTGATTGTCAGATTGAGATTGTTTTTTAAATTTCACATGGAATAACCTTTTAATCCAAGGATTCAAGGAAAGAAACCGTCTCAAAGAGTTCAGATATTAATATCAATGGCGAAAGTTCTCTACTCAGTCAATGACAAAAGTCTTTGGAGAAGACACGCTTCCTGAACGATTTGAAAGCTGGTTTTAAAGAAAGTTTGAGCTTTCGAAAGCTTAACACGACAAACAAGCTTCCACGAACTACTTTTTTTCTGTTAAGCGTATCATTTTAACCTTTTATTTCCAAAATTTTAATCTGTTTCAATTTCGGTCATTTTAAATAGCATCAGAAATTTCTACTCTCTGTACTAATTTGGCTTAATATAACTAGTGCTAATGAAGAAACCTTCTTAAATAAACCATATTTAAAAAAGCAAAAAAAAAAAAAAACAACTTGTCGCTTCTAGATAACATTTGCAGCGTATTTTTAAGAAAGTCATTCTCCGTATCTAATGAAGTAAAGACAAGTAAGGTTGCACCCGATTCCACGTGAATCAGCGCGAGAAATCTTACTCGAGTATTAAGTGTCTGTACTTAATGACACTTCCCTTACACGCTGTCGAGAAACTGTTGGCGCCCGAAGTCGACATTTTTTTTTTCGTGCTCTCAGCTCCATTAGTAGAGTCATTAGTTCTATAATAAGGTAGCGTCGCTGAAAAGGGGTCGTTTGCATAGATGACCGTGTGGAAACATCCAATTTTTTGGCGAGTTAAAGCGAGAACGACTCGCAGTGCAACACAGGAAGTTGGAAGATGAAATTACGACTCAAAGTATCGGTCTTAAAATATTGAATGTTTTGAAAAACCTTGTATCTGAACTTTTGTTATCCAGATACAACAAGCAGAGATTTCCCCAGATGAATCAATTGACGATATACTATAGTTTTAAAGTTAAATATTTTATTTCAGAAACCTGTTGAGTATAAGTTTGCAATTTTATGGAAACGAAGAGAGCCCGATTAGCAATTAGGCAAAGTAGTCTGTCAGTTGACTAGAGGAGCCAAGAGATCCCTAAGCATAAGTATGAATTGCAGTCAGTTCTATTTTCAAAGTTAAAATTCATTTAAAATGTCCAGCTATCAAATAGTTAGTCAAACATCCACAATCCCTAACCCCCTTACGTAAATGTATTTTTTTTTTTGCCTCATCTTCTCTTTTTACCGCTAATGAGATCAATGGCTGCAATACGGGCTTCCTTTGCCTGGAGGTTAGAATTTTACACAGGGATGAGGAGGAATTTATCTTTTTCTAGTTTCTTATATCAGCGGTATGTTTCGTTTCTAAGAACGCCTCATGTAAGATGGAAAATCTTTTAGTTAGATTTTAGTTACAATAAAATTATTCATTTCTGGACAAAAATATATGGAAGTTATCAAGCACTTTATCATACAATTAATATACTCATTAAGTAGCTAGATGATGCTAAAAATGCGTTTTTGGTATAATGTGCATATTTTTTTGTTATTGAAAACGTTTTGAACAGAAAATTATAGATCATGGTTGTCAGAGGTTTACATGTTCAATACTTTATTCATTTAACTTTTGATTGTTTTAGTCAACATGTAGTACGAAGTGGATGAAGGCCACCCATAAAAACTTCTGGTGTTTATTAGTTCTCTTTCGTTGTTCGTTTCTATAAGTTATTTAATGGCAGCATTTTGTCTGGTAACACAGCTACAAATTATCCCATCTACACATCTTTCAACACCTATACTAGTCGGAAAAAAAAATCTTCTAGCACTTTTTTACTTATCTTTAAACATCGTATTGCTTCATTGTTAAATTCTTATGACAAGAATGAAAATAAAAAATATACGGCACTCAAAATCAAAATCTGCACTTTGAAATGACTCATTATATTCTTCGTAGGCTAATTGTTGATCATATATATTTTGGTGCATTAATTAATGAATATTTTGGGAAACGAATAACCTTTTACAATATAACAGAAATAGTAGAATGAATGGTATGGATGGAGACCGATTTTGGACAATTTACTATTTCCTCATATTAGCGAGAAAAATCCGAAGGGAATTTGTTGAACGTTATGTCACCCAATTTCAGGATAGTCTGTACTACACAGGAGATTATATTGTATTATTCTTGTGTGCACTGTTAGAAATTTCATCACGAAATTACGGTTAAATGACCGGCAGCAGTCTGTCCATCTAATTCACCGTTAAATTTACGGTTTGGAACATTTTTCTATCTTTACGGGACCTAACCATTTCCAATCAGCTTGGTTAAAAAGCCGCAAATACAAAAGTTTACGGTTTTATAACCATTTAAAAATGGTTTCAAAACAAAAGTTTTACCGTTTTTGAACCATCTTCGCGGCGTAGAAACAGTAAACGAAGCGAGCCGGAATCGAACCCGCGGTGTATGGTATACCAACCTTGCTCTCTAACCATTCGGCCATCTGCACCACACAAAACGGTCGTTTATTTATCAATAAATCTTCCTTTTCAACAGGCAAACTGCCCTAAAATTGACATTTCAGTTTTGATGTACTTGTTCGAATTCATTTTAAATACATAATTTAATGAAAATATTAGCTTAATCCTAGATTGCTGAAAATATCTATATGTACAGTATTACGTACCAAAGTGGCGCAAATTTATGAGTCTGAGTGACTCTTTTATTTATATCACTCAATGATATCAAATTAGAGTGTCGTCGCACTAAGCGGAGTCTACCGCATAACATGTTATCAATGAATGTGTATATTTTTTCTATATGCTTAAAAATACTACACAGTGGATAAATCAAAGGTTTTGTAAGAAATAAACTTCTGAAATAAATGATTACTTATGATATTTATCTGAAATGAATTTACAGGCTTCGCAACATGGTTCGCTTCCTTAACAATGTGATCAAAATTGGAAATTCTTTTAGGCACCCACATACTTTTTTATTCCTGGAAACAGTCTTATTGCGTTGATTTACACAGTACTTACTTGATATCACTATTGAAATTAATTTAGCTGATCAGTGAAGGGTCACTACTACTCAATCGCTGAGTTTCGTGAAACCATCATCACTGCAAAATGTAAATTTAGTTTTTTTGTTTTGTTTTTTTTTTGTGAGTGCGTCTTTTCGAAAACCAACGTTTGACAAATATTGATCCTTTACACTGTTTAAAAAAACCTGAATTTTCAGAGTGTTTTTTGACTGATTTTAACGGAAGATTTCCGTAGTGCTTCAATACATGGTTTTTCCTTCCAAAAACGGAAATATCACGTGATGAAAATACGTGAACGGAAATTTTCCGTTTTACGGTTGCTGTATTTACACAACCTGATTTAGATTAACGGAGAAAAAAAATGGAACTTTTGTCAAATCTTGGGAAAATATTATCAGAAACGGAATATTTCCGGCAACTCTGCTGCCGTACTTTTTCCGTTATTTTCAGGAGATTTTTTTACTGTGTACTAATCACTTCAAAATTCTACGATTTGCATTGTTTCTACTTGTATCATGCTTTTTATTTATTTATTCTTTTTTTACTAACTTTATTGCACACGAGGTAATTTGATGTTACCATTTGTAATATGATTGTGTGATATTTATATATAACATTCATTTGTCTATTTACATTGTACATTCTGATTTTTAGTTCCACTCGAACTTTTATTTATTTTACTTCATTCTTCAATTTTAAGGTGGTCAGGCAATATTGGTAAAGCAATGCTTTTCACTAAAAACTCACTGAATTTAGCTCTCTCAACTTAATTAAACAGCAAATTTTCATTTATTAGCTTCTTCTTATTCTGACACTTCCCTTGTTAGAAGTTTCGTCAGGATGAAGACCTGCACCTTAATTTAACTTCGAGAGATAAGGCAAACAGGCCACTGAATGAACAGTTTGTAATTTTTCTCAAAAATAAGGTTCCAAACGATTTTTCTGGATGGATTGACAACAGTACATTGTCTTCTTCCATGTCTGATACCTGAATGATCATTATAATCAAAAGCTTACATGTTTTTGACTGGAAAATATTATGTTCATTCCTTAGTCAGTTACCCTTTTTGCTGTACAGTGGAGTGTCATTTATACGACGCCGAACGGACTATCGAAAAACGTCGTATAAGCGATAACGTCGTTTACCGTAATTATCTGTGTATAGCCCGCGGGTTATCTACAAAAAAAAATCATTTTTTTACTACCTGCATGCAATACATGAAATTTAAAAAAAAAAAGTATTATTAAAAAGACAACTACCGTTCAAAAATATCGAAATCTCTTTTCCTGCAAAACAAAATGCAGAGAAATAAATCGTAGCTTTCGAAAGAATTGTCCAAAGCAGATTGGTGCTTGAGCGCTACAGGCGAATGTATTGTTTTCTAGGGGTGTATCCCATGTTTTTTTCTGGGTGCGGGTTATACAACGATGCGGGTTATACACCGAACTTAATTTTTTTAGAGTGAACTTTTCTTCCTGCGGACTATACAGCGATGCGGGTTTTTTCCGATAATTACGGTATTCCATTTACCCTTCTAATCCAAGAATTGGGACCACAGCAAAACGCGTATAAACGATAACGTCGTTTATTCGATTTACCCTTCTGGTTCAATCCAAGAATTGGGACCACAATAAAACGTCGTATAAGTGTAAACGTCGTATAAGCGATCGTCGTATAAGTGATACTCAACTGTACCATTTTATTCGCACACCCAAAAACACCTGAAGCATGATTCAAGCAATTGGGTGTTTAAAAGCACCCAATTGGTTAACAATACTTACGCTTGCACACATCAATATAAATGTTTATTCTGACTTGTATCAAATGCTACATATAAAAAAATTATGACTTTTAAAAATGAAAGTATGCTTGACCGTTCATTCACTGGTAGGACTACCCTAGTTAATGATTATTATTTATAACTAAGTAACTTAGCTTTGAATGCAAAGAGAATGATTTCCGAACTTTCTCTTTGCATTCAAAGCTAAGCTTTCCCTTTTTGTTGTACCACTTTATATTTAAACACCTGAAGCAGTGTTGTTTAAAAACCCTCAATTTGTTAACAATCCTTCAGCTTACACACATCAGTACATATGTTTTTTATGTCACGTATCAAGTGCTGCATATAAAAATATATTACGATTTTTAAAAATTCTATTGTGCTTGAGCGTTCATTCACTGGTCAGACTACCCTAGGTAATGATTGTTACTTAATAACTAAGTAACTTAGCTTTGAATGTAAAGAGCATTGAAAACCAAGCTTTCCCTTTTTGTTGTACCACTTTTATTTGCACACCCAAAAACATCTGAAGCAGTGCTGTTTGAAAGCGCTCAATTTATTAACACTACTTACGCTTACACACATCAGTATAAATGTTTTTTCTGTCATGCATCAAATGCTACATATAAAATAATATATTACGATTTTTTAAAACTGAAATTGTGCTTGAGCTTTTATTCGCTGGGGAGACTAACCTAGTAGATGATTATTATTTAATAAGTAACTTAGCTTTGAAGGCAAAAAGAAAGATTTCCAAACTGTAAATGAGCTTAGGAAATTGGGGGGAAAGTGTTATTTTAGTGATTTAATCGCGCGGGAAGGGAGCGCGACAGCTGACAGGGCTTCGAGAGACAGCATCTGTTTCGCGTTTTCCTCGCCTCGAATGGCCTAGCGCCGAAAGATGGATATCTAGCAATTGGCTATGCACATACAGAGCGTATCGACTCATCCGTCTGCCGTATCTACATTCGAGGGCGGAAAATCTTCCGCACCTTCTGCTGCTGGATGTCGTTGGATCTAATCTTTTCTTCTGGTTCTGAAAAATTTTCACTTTAGAAGATTTAAACGCTTTTTTCCCCCAACACTAATTTTTTTTTTTTTTTTATTTCTTTGTTTCGCACTGCACGGGACAGTCTGAAACAAAACTCGCTCCGCCTTTTAAATTCATCCAGCTCAAATAAATAAATAATATATATACATATATATATACATACATACTTAGATATAACGATTTCCTCAAATTAGCGATTAAAAGTCCCGGATTGTATTAGAGTAAAGTTATGACACCCTGGTTTAACGATATCTAGACACATTGCCGTGTGTCTAGATATCGTACACACTGCAAGTAGTTAACACTATTTTAGGTGTGTAGGACCTTACCAGAAACATCTCGAGCTACTTTCAGTCCCCTCATTTCTCTAAATATATTAGACCTACGTACTTGCAATTTTGTATGTCTAATAAAGCTCGCTTAAGTAGCTAGAATCCCAAGTTTCATTGGGATTTAACCTCTTAGAGTTATGGAATTATTAAAATCTGAAAAGTGTTATTTTTAGCTAGTAATATGGTTTACCGTAGTAAAGATTTATCTCGCCTCAGTGCACTAAATGACCTTTCGATCCTATAAATTGTTGCGAAAGGATTTGAATAGTGTTAGAAATATCTGGAAAAAGTGCAATATTTAATCAAACGCTGGGTATAAGAACTGGACACGCTTTTCTAAAGAATTGGTATCTTTCCATTAGTAGAAAAAGACTACCTCGTAATTTTATCTAGGTGCATACTGCATAGATGTGTTGGTAGGTTATTTCCTGCAAAAAATCTCGCTTTAGGGTAGTTTAAATAAAGAATCTAAACGTGAATTGAAGTTCGAAAATAATCTTATAAAGAATTTTCTGTTGATGATGTTATGTAGTTTCATGTGTTACAGTTTTAAAACAGTTGGAGTACTGGATACGAACAACATGAAACAAAAATTCTCAGAAACTTTTCTCATATGTTTTAAAAATCTCCGGAAACTCACTTCGAACCAGGGTTGTAAAAAAACCGTTTTTTTTTCAAAAAAAACCCAAAACCCAGGTTTTTTTTGGTTTAAACCGGGTTGTTTGGTTTAAACTAATGCAGCACATTTAAAGATTAAAGAAATTATTTAAAAGATTAATTTTTGTGTGTTATTGTTTTATTTGTTATTAAAATTTATTATTAAAATATCAATTAATTTTAATTAATTTCTTGTCAATATAGTAAAAAGAATCAACTTTATGTAATACCAAGACAAAAATTCTGTATAACAATGATAGCTAATTTTTAATATTTTGAAAGTGATTGTTGATTAATTAAATCGTGAATAAATAAATGAATATTCATTATTAAAACTTCAGTTTTAACTTGCATTTTAATATTAAATATAAATTATTTAAAAAAAATTCTAATCTACACAAAACATAAATGTTAAAACATAAAATTTTCTGATTACAAACTGAAGAATTACAGGAAAAAAGCACTGAATTTAACTCATAATTAGGATAAGAGTACCTAAAACATGTTATATTTACAGTTACATAAATTGCGTAAAATGTGATGGGTACTAATGAATATCAATAAAGTTGAATAATCTAAGCAGGAATTATCAGGAACATAACATTTCTCCATGTGTTTCTTCATTCGCAGAACCTGGCCTTCAATTTCTTTATTGCATATTTTGCAAACTGTTCTTGTACCTTTCTTCTTATCTGATTTTATTTCAGTAAAATTAATCCAAATTTCATGTTTTTTCCTGCCTGACCTAGCCATTTTTTAAATTTAAACTTGGTGAATTTAGCTACAGTGGAACTCCGCCACTGTAGCTCTTGCTATTCGTACAACTCGTTATTCGTTCAACTTGTTCAAGTAAAATTCAACTGGTCATTTGTACGCTTGTCCCGCCACTCGGACGGCGCCAGGGGCCAGGGTTGCCAGTTTGTCTTTTTTTAGGAAAAAAATCCAGAAATTATGCTCTTTTTGAACTCGTCTGGAAATAATTCGTTTGGCGTTTTGGATTTTTTTAAATTTTAATACTTTTTGAGATTTTACTGACAATTTTAACTTTTTAAGGGGAGCAGCAAGAGGAAGTGGGTGAAGAACTTTCTTCTTCAGAGGAGGAAAGTAGTAAGGAACGCATTTCCTTTGCAGAAATCAAAAAACTGTGTTACCACTGGGAGAAAACACAGAGAGTGGTGGAAAAATGGCATCCTAATTCTGCTGCGGTCAACAGAGGCAGCAACTTGTTCAACAACAATGTTATTGACCATTTTAGAAAATTTCTGAAAAATCGTCAAAGGCAGACAACATCTTATAGTGCGAAAAGACAAAAAAAAGGGCGGGGGGAAGAACAACAGAAAGAAAGAACACACCTGAAGGGATGTTACTTGATGTTTTTATGGAAGGTGACTCATCTTCCAATCAGTAACATCAACATTTCTCTTCCTCCTCTCAACATTCCACTTATGCCATCAGCTCATCTCAGTACCAGTAAAGTGCAGTTAAATTTTTATGTATGCATAATTTCAGGTACTTACTGCACATTTGTTTTTCATAGGTTTAAATAAGCAACCATCTCTGGGTCTGGAATATATTAGTCTAGTTTACATTATATATTTTGTGAAAAAATAATTCGCTATTCGCACAAATCGCCATTCGAACTGCCTCCTAGAACGAATTGTGCACGAATAGCGAGGTTCCACTATTTGATTCAGGACATTCAGAACATAGAATGGATGGTAATTGTTTGAAAATAATAATACATGTTCTTGTAAAGTTGAGATGTTTCATGAAAGTAGATGTTCATAAATAAATAGGCTGTATTTAAAATACCAAAACTATTATACAATATTAAAAAAAATGTTTAAAAAAACCATGTGGTTTAAAAAAAACATTTGGTTTAATTGGTTTAAACCGTGCCAACTCTGATTCGTACGGTCTTTTAATCCCTGTCGTTTTGTACACATTAAGAAACTTTTCTACGTATTTTTTTACTTTTCTTGGTCAATTTTTGTTTCAAAGTCAACCCCCCCCCCCCCCCGAAAAAAAATTCTGGCTACGGCCTTGTGTACAGGCATGCTATTTTTTTTTGTATAGCTTGATGGACGTCTATCGTTTTGACAGAATCGTGGGGAAATACTAGTGCATCATTTCGAGACGAGCATTCGACAGATCAGCGAGAGGAGGGATCCCTCTACTTTAGGTTCGACGTGTCTATCGCGAAAATTCGCCGCGCAAAAGAAAAGACCTCGAACCGCAGTTGATCGATGCCAAAAGAGACCAGTCACGTTGAACGTACCCTACAGTTTGCTCAAGGAAGGGTGGTTTGGCACTGATAACGGCCTCAGGTTCGGGAACGACATGTAGGGGTGGAGAGAAGGAGATAAAAGCTACCTTCATTTCATTCGAATACCTTTTGGAAACAACGAAGGTTGGAGGCTCCTCTTTCGCGTGCGCTGTAGCTCAATTAAAATTGTTTCTCAGAACTTTCTTTCCAAATAAAATCCTCGTCACAGGCTAAGTAATAAAAGCAGAATATTTAAATCATTACGAGCGAGCAGTAATCTCCCTGTTGGTCGGCATTCGTTTAATACAGTTGTTTCAAACGGGGGGCATATGGACCTAGGCGTCCATTGAGACACAAAACGGGTCCACGTCAAAGAAAGAAAAAAAGTCGGATGCCTGAGACTGAATCTCATTTAAGTAAGTTATTACCAAATTTTAGAAATGATGCACCTAACAGAAGTTTTACCAATGTCACTTATTTATATAATAAGCATATAATTTACTAATTATATATTCGTAAAATATACCTCATAAATTGTGCAAGTAAGTACCTATTCTTTTTGTGTTCCTAACTTGTAAAATCTAGCGCTTTTAGTACTAGTAGAGAGGCTTTCGCTGCTGATGCATTAAATGCTGATGCAAAATTTTAAATGATAGGAAAAAAACATTCTTAATATCTTGTTTTAAATTATATTTTGTAACTTTCACGTGGCGCTCCAGGATATTGTTATCCGTCTTTCTATTGGTTTAGAGCTACTTGAGAAAAACTTTACCCTTTTACTCTGTTTTGGAACTTTCAAACATAAATGGCTGCACTAATTGGATCCCTAGGAAGGAGCTCCACTAAAAACAGAAAGGAATGTCAAGAGATCCACGGGATAAAAAAAAATTTGGGAACCTATGGTTTTACCAAATCTTCACTTAAACCTGAAACCTTTTTTTTTCCATGGAAAAAAATATATATTTATCGCTAGATGCAAATCAATATCTACAAAAGTCTAGAATTTAGCAGGAAGAAAAAATTGCCTTTTTCATTAAAAGTGGTACTTTTCGCGATACGGTGCGCATATAAAAACTCCACAAATTTCGCCAATTTGACAAAAGGTTTACTCGGAGCATTTTTCACGAAGCCATTTCGCCATATACGACGAAAGTTTCGTGAGATTTGAACATGCGTTTCTGAGAGTGTATCAACATTGTCTACTGGTACTTTTACCGCGTACCACGAGGTAAAGGTGAATGTATTCTTACTGGGGAATAGTGTGTAAAAGTGTAAAACATTTCCCTATAATTAAAAATCGCATAACTATATAGTTCTGAAAACAAAAGTGAAATTTAGATTTACTGCAGAAGCATGCTAGTGTGGGATGCCACTTAAAGGATTTATGCAGTAAACTTGATGTTTGGTTTGAATAATAACCCATAAGATATAGCAATAGCAGATGACTCTTTTCTGCACTAAAATAAATGAAATGTTTACATTATGAGTTGCTGATTCCGTAAAACAATATCACACTGTGAAAGAAATTTCAGCTGATGGGTTTCTGAAATACATGATTCAATTTAATAAAATGTTTTCTGCAGCATTTTTTTCTTACTATCAGTTGGGAACAGTGGGCACGAAAGGGAGGGGGGATCAAGTGGTTGCTTTTATGAGGTTTTAGTCTTTTTTTTTTTGGGAGGGATATCATTCTTGTGGGGCTCCATAGCTTTTGGGGGGCGGGTGCAAAATCACTCTTTGGGGGGTGGGCACCCCTGGTTAGGAATGAAGCACTTGAAGAACATCTTTTGTCATAATAAGTTTTTGATCGAATTGGACTATTCTCTCAAAATTTAATGTATGTTTGGAAGAATCTCTTGCAAAAATAAATAAATTTAAAAAAGGCTAAAAGTAAAATTTTTAAGAATAAAAAATTTTACATATAAATTGCATGTTCATTTTTACAATGATCTGTAAAGTTATAAGGACCAGAGAATCTATGAAATATATTATTCAAAATTAAAATCGTCGTACCAGATGCGCTACGCTGTCTGCAACATTTCGGCAATGTCACTAATCACCAGACCCCTCAGAGATAGCATTTCGCCCTAGCATTTTGAAAAGACAGCACTTTTGAGTCAAAGTATTGAATAATTATCACCTTAAATAAATGTGCGACACTTAACTTGTCTAGGAGGTTATAGCTCATTTGTCTTCCTTTCAATAGAGGAAGATAATGTGCTTCCAGATTTGCGCTTCGAAAATTAATGATCCAACGATTTAATTTTCAATGACTCGAAGAGAAGGCGAAGTCTAATGACTACGGCAGCATTTATCATGAGCTAAAGCGCCAAGGAGGCAATTTCATTATCTACGAAAGCTTACCCAGGAGAAAGTTCTCGTTAGAGGCTGGCGCAAAGAAAAGAAAAAAAAAATACGTTTGTTTTATTAGACTATGTATCATGCGGCCTTCCCACATCCGGTCGCAAAGCAATGCTCTTAATGATTCTTAAAATAAGGACTAGGAAAAACACGAAACGAGCGTTTTTTTATATTTTTATTTTTATTACTATTTTTTTTAAAAGTTGAATTCCAGAATTTTGACTGTGATGAAATCAGTTATTGGGCGTCGTGACCTTTAGTATTTCACTGTGATTGATTCATAATGAAAATGGTTAAAACATAAAGTTTGTTCATTACTTGACCTTGCCCTTCATTGTAAGAAGGGTCAATACAAGTAATTGGTGTAGTGAAGAAAGGGCAAATTACACCCCTTACAAATAATAAAATAAGTTGCTTGTTTGCTTATGGCACAAAGGTATACCGGGATAACAGTAAGGATTAGAAGCACCAAATTTGCTTTACAGAGGTGGTGCTCCTAGAGCTCCGGTTTTATAAGTCTTATAAGTAGAAATGTAATGAATATTCGGCCTGGCTGAATACTGATGGACTATTCGGCCGAATAGTTCTGCTACAGTGGAAATCTAAAGAAATAAAGAAATTAGTAGGTTTTAAACATTAAAAATTGTATTATAGTTATTGCAAAAGATCACGTTAGTATAGTTTAAATAAATAACGTTAATTTAGAAAAAAAACTGCTTTTTTTTAAACATTGTATTTAGGTTTGACTGAACAAAAATATGTTTTAAAGATATAATATTGTAGTTTATACTTAGCATTTGCTCCCAAAAGCTGGCAATAGTTAACTATCATGGAGAATATGAGACTTATTTTGTTATTATTAACATAGTGGAAGTCAGATTTTGTTTGGGTAGACTAATTTATTGTGAATATTGAGTAAGAGAGAAATGCGGAAAAGCTTAGAATATATCATGAATATTAAGATCGCATAAGGTTATTGGGGGTTTTTGAAAATATACTCCAGTTAAATGCATTAAATTTTAATAGATCTTTTAAAAATAGGTATGTAAAAAAATTCCTAAAGTAAAAATATTAACTTTTATAACTTTTAAAATATCTTCATAAAACTATTTTGAGCAAGGAAAACTTCACTGAGCAAAATAGTATTTCTTTAATTTGAATTAAATAATTAGTAAAATAATGGTAATGCTTAAATTAAGACTGTCATTTCTATTCCACTTGTGGGTGAAATTCTCTTTATTGCATTCAAAACAATACAAAAAATACATTAATTTTAGATAGTTTTAGATTCTTAACAGACAGAATTAAATCGCAAATCACTCCACACAGATTAATGTGTGGAATTGGTGTTTCACTCTGAGAACACTTTTAAATTTATCAAATACTTTCTATTACAACGATTTTCTAGAAATTTTAATATTCGGTCGCTGAATATTCGGTATTCGGCCTGACATTGGCCGAATATTCGGCTTCAGCCTAGAAGAATTGCCCGAATATTCGGCTTCGGCCTAGAAGAAATGGCCGAATATTCGGTATTTTGCCGAATCACTATTCGTTAACCCCTATTTATAGGATTATGAGTTCTTTTTTACCTCACAGACCCTGAACTAATTGCGTCAAAGAAATAATTCTTTTAACTCGATTGCAGAAAATGGTCACACCAAGTCCGTCACCAAATACGAAACAGCCGCCGACGGCGACGTATTTTTTTTCACTTGTTCTTATTCACAAAATGAGTACATTGCAAGACGCAACAAATGTTAACATAATCCTCTGTTTTAGAGCTTTATCAAACCCATCTTTCTCGTTAGGCTTTTTCTAAAAAACAAATTTCTGTAAGAAAAGAAAAAAGAACCCAGGGAAGTATTGTTATTCGCATATTTATTCCCGAGTCAGGCAATCTTGAAGATTCCAATCTCGATGACTTTCTGCACTAAATTAGGTACCTACCTTCGAAGAAAAACAACTTAACCCAACTCAGATTTTATGGATTTTGGCGTCTGCGATCTATCTCAAATTGGCCAACTGCTTACTAACATTTAGAACCAAATACATCATATCGACCTTTTAATGCTTTAAACAGGGTAATTATAGTTAAAGTTACCCTGTTAAGACCTAACGACGGGTTTCTTTAACAAATGCAGCAACTTATCGATAAAGACTGCAATTGGGAGAAAAGCAAGAAGCTTTTCTGCTGCTTTGAACTCACGATAGCACGCTCTGAACATGGAATTGCTACAAATGAAATGCCATAATGCTGTAAAAAAATACACCTTCTTGTTTCTTTGTGTTTTTTGTTCTTTATGCACCCCTGCTCATCTCACGTTTTGGTAAAAAATTTAACTGTTATAGTACAGTGAAACCTGTATAAGTTGACCGCTTGCGGTGCAGCACTTTAGTGGTCAACTTAGACAAGTGATCAACTTATATAGAGTGGATAAGAGAGTGGAAGGGCTAATTCCGTTCCTGACAAAAGTGGTCAACTTAGACAGGTGGTCAACTTTACAGGTTTTACTGTATATATAATACGTCTATTACAATGAGTTTTACGTTGGTCTAAACAGGATAACTAACACCACCCTGTACTAACGGAGTTTTCCTGTTTTCTGAAAGTATCGATTCAATTCCTCCTATTCCCGATTTCATGTACGCTTTGTTTGTTTATAGACGAGCATAAGTTTCTCATTTGGGTAGTTTTCAGTTGGAATGCCTCTGTCAAAAATAAAGAGGGTGTTCTTTCGAATGCGCGCGAAAAACCACAGTCCAGTACATCGCACGTACCTCGAGAAAAACCGAAGATGTATCTTCAGATGTCTAGTAGGTCAGTTGTGACGTTGTGAGATCGGTTACCGTCGCCTAGCAACCGGGAGTTAGGATCCATGGAGTAAAAAGTAGACTCTACACTATGCGCGGCTCAGATCAAGCCATTCTGTGAAAAGCATCATTAAGAGAGATCAACAACCAGCATTTCTCATTTTTGACTTTAGTTTGCAATGTGTAAACGTGACATAACCTCTCTAAAATGGCCATTATTTAATCAAGCATATAAAACTTGAATTGCAGCAGAATTTTAGTACTTGGTTTTATACATGACAAGAAAAAAAAAGGGTTTTGTACGTGAGATTAAGTAGTGTTTTCGCATTTCAGGTAACATAATATTGTACAGCTGGTTCTGAGGTCTTATGCCTGACTCAAAGTCCCGTGTAGCAGTGATCAAAATCCACTAACCCTGTTTATTCCATGTTTAATTCGAAGCGTCATTTATTTTAGTAGGTTTGATGGATTCATATGTGAAGTTCATGAGGTAATAAAGTAAAGAAACGTTTATCTTTCCTATGATTCATTACTCGTACAAAAATACTATATATTCTACTAAAGGCTGCCCAACCACCAGTTTCAAGAGGCATAAATCGAGATGCTGCTTACGTTTCTTTTGGAGTTAAACCAAACAACTATAACAGTTGTGGCACATTTTCTTTGTATATTAAAAAAATCTATAATTTAAGGAAAAGGGTGTAAAAGCCTCAGGCACTCGCAGGGCCCGACTTGCAAGTTTTCATGCTCAGGGCACTTTCAATTTTCCCTCCCTTTATCACTTACCCTTGTTCACTTACTCAATATATAATATGCAGGTGTGTCTGTGTGTGTATATGTGCTACGGTCAATGGAATTAACTAAGAATAACCTGTTATTATATGAATAATTACCATCAGGGGTTATTAACTAAACTGATTATTTTACATTACAATTTTTTAAAAAGAAATTTAAATAATATTATTAAAAACATTCCTGCCCCTTGGGAAGTTCCTGCCCAGGGCACGGGGCTCGGGTGCCCGCGTGATAGTCAGGGCCTGGACACTCGGCCTTAATTGCTACAAATGTAAATTTTAATGTTCAATATTTTTTTTAAGTTCGCAAAAGTGAAATTTGTATTACTTATGCAGCATTACAAATGCGATTAAAGCTACCCCTCCATCGGGGCACCATAGAACGAAATTTTTTGTTCTTTAGAATGATGATGAAGGTTAGAAATTCTTGATAAATATATCCAACGCATTTGACCAAAAATTCAGGAAAAGTGTAAATTTACACATAATATAGTTTTGGTTTAAAAATTTTATTAAAAAATTGAGAAACAGTCAAACATGTAAAAAGTGTTTAAATGCCCCCCCCCCCTGCTCCCTTTATTTCCCACTTCTATTATAAACTATTGAAGGAAGTGTAATAAAGTATTTAAAGTTACAAATATTTGTAATTATACACTATGTACAAACAGTTATGAATTTTTATTTATTTTATTTTTTCAGTCTTTTATGTTTGTTTTTTCATATTTTGTACTAAATTTCTTTTTCTCTCTCTCTCTCTCTTTCTCTGCACACACACATACGGAAACCGGTTACTAAAATTTAGGAACGATGAAAATCTGGTTCTCAAGATTTTGGTTATTTAGCGACACTAGTCCATTTCTGTCAACTAACTATATTTACTACTTATGGTTGCATCAGCATATATTTTATCTTTATCTCTCTATGTATGGATTTTCAATTTACATCTCCATCTAACTTTACGTAATTATCTCTTTACACTCCTCTGTCTGTATCTGTATCCTTCTGTATGAATATAACATAAGTGTGGAAACGTTTAGATCAGGGGTCTCCAAACTTTCCAGCCTTAGGGCCATATTGATTACTCCAGTAAATTCCAAGGGCCAAAACCATATTATCATTAATTGTTGCCGGTGGTAAAAAGTTGAATCAGTCCACTAGTGGTGTAAAATATGATTACTTTTTTGCCAGATGCCATTAGCTAGCTCTCCGCGGGCCGGAAAAAATCTGTCCGCGGGCCAGATGTGGCCCGCGGGCCGTAGTTTGGAGACCCCTGGTTTAGATGAAACACCAGGCTCACTCCACCTCTGTGTCCAAGACCAATTACCTCTGCTAACTCTTCTTTCGTCATTAAAATTGTAAACGAAAAAAAATGTTTTTCAGTGTTCTAAAGATAATCGAGACCAAACAGCCAGTTAAGCGGATGTGAGGTTTGGTTTGGAACTGCTTCCTTCCGCGTTCGTATATCTCGTCAAGAGGCTCATAAATCATCATTAATGCAGGCCCGCAATCTCGGCTCCACTCCATGAATAAATAAACGACGCTCCGGCACCCTTCATTATGATACTCTCTCCGCGAACAAATTGCTCCCGTCCCGACACAGGCCAACCTTAAATACCGATTGGAAGAGGTTGCCATCACGGTAGCTTTGAGAGTCGTTTTTTGATTGTCGAAAGGAAATGATGTCATTTTGTGCCCCTCAGTCACTCCTACAGTTCCACATATCCCCGAACCCCTTTACTATGCATATGTAATCGCGCACTCGAATACAATCACTGCAGACAGAGCCTTCAGCCCCCCCCCCCCCCACATTAAGCAAAATCGTTTTTTAATTTCATCACATACTGAAGCAACTTGTGGCAGGTGCACCATGTATTAAATTAATTTATTAAATACTATTACTTATTCAATACTATTACTTATTCAATACTTTATTAATGTCAGAGGTGCCCCTTCAGAGCAACGTTGCACCCCCTAGAAACTACAACCCCCCCCCCCCCAAATCTGTCAAACATTCGACCAAGGCCCCTGAAACACCCCCGTCAAATTTGAATGGCGCAGTCTGTGCCATGGCCCAAGTAAGGCACCCCTGCTGATGTTACAAATTTATTGTTTCATTGTTTATTTTTGTATTTTCATATTATTTATATTGTAAATGTATACGGTAGGGGTGGAATGAAAAAAAAAGAATTATTTTACCAAATCGTATTAACGTGGAAAATTCGACTATTCAGGCACATATGTTAGCCACAAAATTTGAAAAGTACCTGACAGTTCTGTCTGGTGCCCCCAACACTCTTAGAGAATCTCGAGATTGAATACGTTTCAGACATCTTTGAGCGAAGCACAAGCCACACCTTGTGTTTTCGACCAATTTTCCTACCTCTGTGATATGATATAGTGGTTGCAACTTTGATTTGTGTGTGCTGAATGAAAGATGCAACAGTTCATATGTGTGTGTGTGATTGTATATTTGTATGATTTTGAAGACAAAAATGTAAATAAGTAGTAGAACATGAAAATAAAGAATATAATTTATATTTAAAATAAACAAAAGTTCTTTAACTGTAACGATCACACTTTGTTTGCTAGCTTTAAGAGCAACGATACAAAGATTTGATATCATTATCGTCTGAAACGGAAGCCAGTTTTAACATAAGACTGTGGTGTAAGTTGAAAGTGATCACAGATTCCTCGCAAGCCTACTAATAGAAATGATGCTGCTCATGAAAAACCACGTGTTTTTAGAAGAGGCTGGCTCATAAAACTCGTCAACAAACTGGTATGAAATGCATAGTGAAACTCCAACCCATCAAGTATAGCTTTCATTATTTATTATTGAAATTTATCAAATTGATGAGATACAAAGAATATATTTCAAACATTTAAAGGGCGTAAGTTATACAGTGCTTGATAAAAAAAATCAAACTAAATTTCATTCACATTCCTAAGCAATCCAGCATAAGGTAACTCCTGTAAATTGAGTTTTCGAGAACATCTAATTTCTTTTAGAAAGTCCTCCTCCCCCGTCTTATTATATGCTTGCATTTGTGAATGCATTATTATCATGAAATTTAAGCTCCACTGCTACATATTTTGGAACAGCACTCAAATTACCTACCTAGGTCATCCTTATGTGTTCAAATGTCCAGTTTTGGTAGTAGAGTGGAACTCGTTTATAACGAGGCTCAAGGAACTGCTACATTTTCCTTGTTATGTCCAACTTGCTATAAACTGAAATATTATTGCACAAAAAAAAACAAAAAAGAAAAAATTATATAAATGATAGTTTGAAAAATACTTCCCTTTTAGTTTTCATTATTTATCATACAAGGAGGAAAAACTGGTCATTGTTATTTGGAAAATGTTTGCTTTCTGTTTTTCGGCAATTGTCGGTACTGAAATTGTAGATCAGTGGTCGCTAGACCGTCGATCACGAGCCACTAGTAGCTAGCGGAATACTTTTCAGTAGATCGCAGTCCCGCTCAGGTGGTTTTAGTCTGCGCATTATTACACCAACGATTGTTAGTTAATTTTCCAAAATGCGCAAATATTCGCATAGGCTCAGGTCCGAAAGGAACGAAAGAATGTTTATTTGATTGGCATTAATATTAACGTATATGAAAAGGTGATAACTATGTCAATATAGTAGCCCGTTCGTGTTTTTTGGCATTTAATAAATTAACTGAAAATTGAAAAGGTTTTCTTTGCCTTTTTAGCCTACTTTCCCGTAACAGTAAAAAAATAATAATAATAAAGCATGAAAGAAGGCTTAATGTATCGTAAAAATATCGTCAAAGATGGAGAAAAGTAAAAAAAAGTGAAGTGATTAAATAAAGATTGAAAGATAAAAAATTTGAAAGTAGGGTTTTGAGATGGGGGAAAATGTGTGTCGGTCAGTCTGTCTGTCCCCCCCCCCCCCCAATAACTTTTGAACGAATTGTCCGATTCGAAAGTTTTTTTTTTTTTTTTGCATTCAAAAGATCTCAGCAAGGATATCTCATTTCCATATTTTACTTTTTGATTTGAACAATTTTTTGTTCAATTTTGAACAGTTCAAAAAAATTTAGCATTAGCGCCTATAGGCAAATTATGTAAACTCTGGGCGTAAGATCCAAGTTCTTATGAACAAGATTATTAGAAAGCTCTCGTGTGAAATATTTTTTGACTTGAACAATTTTTGCTCATTTTTGAACAGTTCAAAAAGAAATTATAATAACATTAGCGGCTACGGGGAAATTTCATTCCTATATAAATCTTGATCTAACAGAGATTTGCTTGAAAAAAACTTTATCGGAAAGCTCTTATGACGTAGAATATGTACAAATACCGAGTTCAACCAGAACTAAACGAGCCTATTTTCTTATGAATTTTTTTTGATAGCGATTTTTAAGAATATTTTCGAATGAGTGAAGGGATAAATGAAAACATGAGTGAATAAATAATAAAATAAATAAAGGAGTGAATAGATGATTAAAAAAAATGAATGAGTGAATGAATGAAAAAATAAACATTTGAGTGAATAAATACTAGAAGAATAAATGAATGACTGAATAAATGAAAGAATAAATGAGTGACCGAATGAATATGTATTAACCATTGAAAAAGGTATATTTGAAGTAATTAAGAACTAAAGCTAAATGAGAAAGAGAGAAAGAGAGAGAGATAGCTAGATCATAAATTTGAAGTTGGTGGTTCTAGATGGAACTTCTTGTTTTTTGATGGGGTAGTGAGAGTGGGGAGTAGCACGCAATAGAATTTGAAGATGTTACGGTTGCTCAGTCGCTTCATAAGTTAGGCAACAACTGTTGAAAATGAAGATAAGTCATTCTTTCTACTAACTTCAAAAAAAAATTTTTTTTTTTGCTCCTATTCAATTTTTGTACAATTTCAATTTTTTTCCCATCAAAATTGAAATAGAATGGAATATCGCGAATCTTGTATCCGAAGAGAAGGATTTGAAGATGTTATTATCATGTAAAAAATGCGCACTAAATCTGAGTGTAATACTTGTAATAACCGTTTTCTAAAGGACATTTAACACTAAAGCAGCCTATTTATTTTAACTCCCCCCCCCCCCCCCCCCATCAAACCTGAGTTCTCGCTAAAGCCGGATTCGCAATAACTGAGTTTGATCGTTGTATAATTTTTTAGATCTATATAGTTATTTTCAGGTTCTTAGATATATTTTGTTCTTATCTTATCAAGAAAGATTATTGAAGTATTTATATCTTCAGTAGGGAGGGTCCTAAAAACCGTTCTCAACCAGAAAAATAACTAGAAATAGGTTTAAAAACATCCTAGTGGAAAATGCTATTAATACCCATACTGCTTCATATGTTGATGGTATAGTTTCACACCATTTTCAGTTTTCAGAAATACAGAGAAAATGAGCTCAATTTTTTAATGAAAGACTCCATTGTGTTCTGATTTCTGTCCCACTGATTTGAAGATTAGAATCCACTGAATTCTCATGTGTGGCGCCACCTATTATGAAGCACATGTTCTAATCATAAGTTAAAATAATAAATAATCTAACTTTCAACGTAACACACACAGAGATAGATTGCTCAACACAATAATTGATGTTGAACAATATTTTGTAAAAAAAAATTATTTATGTACGCAAAAATCAATAAATAAAATAAAACAAAAATAAGGAAATAAATAAATGAGTCACAAATTTTTCTTCTGTTCAATGAAAAATTAATCTAGAACAGATTTCATATAGGTATCCAAAATTTAATTCAAAACCATTCAATAGCTTTTTTGATACGAATAAAAATACTTTTTCCAACCAAGAATCATAGGGGAGTTTTGGGATTCGGGCAACGGACATATGGTTTTCTGACAAAACATTGTAACCTTTTTGCTTCAAATGTGATATTAACGTCAGAGATTGTAAACCTGTAGCTGAGAATGCTGAAATAACTCACTTTCCTGAACAAAACAACATAAATTAATTAATCAAAAAGGAAAAAGGCAAGGCTCCTACTCCACGAAAACCGTAAACAGCAGAAAGAGTCGTGAAGCAACCTTTGAAATAGATGTTTCCCATGCACTGATGACTAATGGCAGTGTTGTAGGTAATTTAATCAAACAGTCAAAGTTGTTCATAATAAAAAATACCTAATTTGAATTTTTGTGGCATTACCCAAAGGTTGATAGAGGAAAATTAAGCACGATGCGAAAAAGTGAGCATTAGTATTACAAAGTCAACGTCTTGGAAGAAAAATTATTCTAGGAAATGTCAGCTGACAGAGGAACACATAAAGAACAACGCAAAAAGGTATCTCTGTAATTCAGTAACTTTAAAAAAGTTTCTGTAATTCACAAGTAAAACTAACAAAATTTATAAAGCTATAGCAATTATCCTTTTTGACAAAATAATGGTCCACACCATCCATTTGCCGTCGAGAAGTAGCTTCGTAACTCAGAGCTAATTCCACGATTGCCAATAGAAAAGAACACTGCCAGAAATTTTTCTTCTAGAATTGAAATCTTTCAGTTGATCAACATTCTCAAAACTGAGCTTTCCAAACGTAATCATTGCATTTTGCCCATAACTGTTGAGGAGGCTGAGCGTTCTTTCAACATTTTCCCTAGAGTCTAAAATGGTTATGTGCTTTTTGCGTTAAGGTTAACAGCGACAAGAAAGGTTGCCAAAACAAATCTTGGAGTTTTAGCATTAAAAATTAGCTTTCAAGAAATTTTAATGAATTCGCAAATAATTTCATAAATCAGAAAGCAAGTATGGTTGCTTTACAATAAGGTAAATTTAGTGAAATGGAGTATAGTATCATTTCAGGGAAAACATATTTTGATGCGTAAATTTGTAGAGAGAGTAAATTCGATTAAGAACATATACGTTGATATTATGATTCATGATACAGGGGTTCCCATTTCCCAAAGATTGATGCCGCATCCCTTCAAAAGCTACGGAGAATCACCCCAAGACAACGAAACCCCTCAAAAGAATACGACCTCATAAAACCTAAAACACCTCTCCCCCGCCCCTAAAAATGTCAACGGTGCAGTCTGCGCCATGGGCGCCTCTGCATAATAAACCTTAATCTGTATTGGTTATTAATTTATCAAAACTCTTCATATCTCTGTTTGATAGGGTGGCCCTGAGACTGTAAACCAAAAACCCCGAAAATTGTCCGACCAACAATATGTTTCCACAACCGGCATGGGGGCGACGTGGTAAGGTGCGGGACTAGTGTGCCCAAGATCAGAGGATCGAGCCTGGCAGTGTCGGTGAATTTTCAAGACCAGAAAATCGTCTTCAAGCGCAGAAAATCGTCTGCGCCCATATCATATGATAATGTGGCATGTAAAAGATCCCTTGAGTAAACATTTGGCTTGGATGTTCTCGACTAAATTCAATTCCTAGTACGATTTCGCATCAACGAGTCCGAGTGTTCGCCCTTTCAGGTGGGGAAACTGGACGTCAATATTCCCATGCGGTGATGGTACCACATTCATTGTGGTGTCTCTGAAAGAGATGGTGCCAATCTCTCGGGAACGCACTAGGTAATTGGCAGAAGCCAACAGCAGCCCATTAGAAATAAAAAATAAATAAATAAATATGTTTTTACATTAGTTTCACTGTAAAATCTTTCACGGTGTCCAAATTTCGCATGTCACCAGATTGCGGGCACCCGCGAGAATGAAATTCGAGTGCTGCAGTGGTGTGACAGGAATGCTTTTAGTTGAAACGATAAGAGATCAGTTGGGGAGATCAGCGAAGATATAAGAGAGATGCCTGCTCCGAATGGAAGCGTCGAATCATTCTATCTCGCTTCCAACATGGAAGACTTCCAAGCTGGAGCAATTACAAACACTTCCGCACTCAGATTCCAATCCAGATTGGATATGTACTTCAGATTAAAAGACACCTTTCCCAGATGGACCCGTGTCGCCGTATTGTTTTAGATACGAAAGACGTAATCCTCTCTAAAATATTAGTTTCTATCCATCCCTGTTTTGAACAAGGAGAAGGGGGGGGGGTTAAATTTATTAATGGGAATTTAAAATATCTAGTAGAGCAAACGAGATATTTTAAATTCCCATTAATAAATTATGAAGTGTAGCCATAACCTAAATGTAGAGTTGCAAAAAAAAGAACGGAAATACTGAAACAAGGTAAAAATCCGGAATTTTCGGGTGGGGGGGGGGGGGGGAGGGAGGCGGAACCGGGAAAATAGAGAAAATTGGAAATTTCGAAGGGAAAAAACTTACATAATTTTGCGCACTGTTGCTATATGCTTTTATCACAGAAAAGGGGTCTTTCAAGTTCGGAAAAATATATTTTGAGCTTAAAACAGTAAATATAAAAGTCATTTTTATGCTAAAATTTCGGATTTTGCATAATCTTCATCAATATGATCATATAAGTTATAATATGCGAATTACGTGTTTAAACTTGTATATTTGTTAAATACATTAATAAGATAAATTAATGCTTTTTCCTAGAGCATCACGATTTTCAATAGTTTAATTTGCTTGCATGTGAGCTCAGCTCTTGCACTTTTCCATTTTAGGTGAATTTTTACTCACTTGTACATCGACGCAAGGCAGGTCAGAACAAAATAGATGCATCACATAACTGACTGAGAGACTTATCAATGAAAGATTCAACTTTACTTAAAATTAACTTAAATTTAAAGATAGAAATAGCAGAAAAATAAAGAAAGAAAAAGTTTCATTTTAACGAATTGATGTGACAGTGACAAACATTAAGAAAAAATAAAGCTAAAATAAAAACTTGATTTATATATTTATAATTTTTTAAAGTATTTCAAAAGTTAAGATTATTTGGTCGTTCACTTCATTTAAAACTAGCCGATGTACCCGGCGTTGTATATGAAGTCCAGTGACTCTGACTTAAAATCGAGCAGTGACATTAACTTCAAAACTATCGACATTAAACAATGACTTCTTCTTTTTTGTTTGTTTTTTTTTTCTCTTCGTTCTTTTCCCCCCTCCCCTGTCTTTTTTTTTCTTTTCAGGTTGGTCCTGATAACAGACAAAGTGTCAGGATCACCAAGAAGTAAGCTCAGTAAAAAAAATTTTAGTTTTTCCTCAGGTTCTTCGATGTTGTCCATCTATGTGGAAGGAAATTTGCATTTTTTACGTTATTGCAACTTAAAACCGTTAACAATTATTACATTTATTATCAATGTTAGCGCAAGAAATAATCAGTGATAATTCAGCATTACTTGAATCACATTGTGATTCCCTGCTCAGATTTTTACAATCATTAACATTATAGTCATTAAGAACAGTTTCATTTTTTTAAATAGTATTTATCTATCAGTTTTATTTTTCTTCTTTTTCGTTTTATTAATAGCGTTAATCGATTTGTTCGGAATAGCTTTATAGTTTCGATATTTATTAGTGAAGTAGTTTTTATCAAGAGTAGCAGTAGAAACCAAAAAAACCGACTTGATTTTAATCAAATTGGGCAAAGTAGTTTAATTACCAATATTACAATTTTGTTTAATTTACTCTCCCTCAACTCAAATAGTATGGTTGAATTCTTCCTAAAGAGCGTTTTCGTTAAGTTTTATTTCCTTGAGCTCTTGATTAAAAACATGCTTTGCGTTAACGGAATATGCAGTGAATTTCAGGTTAACTAACTCATAAAATTGATTTTCTCTGCAGCTTGATTTTGAATAAAAAGTCAATTAACTAGTCGATTTTTTCATATATGTTTTAAACATTCGTTTGGGTTAGCACTATTGCGTAAATAAATAATTTTTCAAATCCCGAACTGAAATACCCATCTTGAGCGTGAACCCACCAAGCGTAGGGCTACTGCTCAACTTCTTATCCGGCCCTTCAAGCCCCAGATGGAACCCAAAAAATTGGAAGGGGCAGCGGCTTTTCCTTAGTAGGTTCAGTACTATTGTTTGCCTTTTGACCGAATTTGTCAGGAGATGAGTAATAACACCTAAGGTGTCAGAGAGAATGCTGGCACAGACCAGATGCACGAACATCTTTATACACTGTTAGAAATTTCATCATGAAATTACGGTTAAATAACTGGCAGCAGTCTGTCCATCTTATTCACCGTTAAATTTACGGTTTGGAACATTTTTCTATCTTTACGGGACCTAAACCATATCCAATCAGGTTGGTTAAAAAGCCGTAAATACAAAAGTTTACGGTTTTATAACCATTTAAAAATGGTTTCAAAACAGAGTGTTTAACGTTTTTGAGCCATTTCGAGGCGTAGACAGACATGAGATTGAAGAAAGATGAAAAAAGAGGAAAAATGCGATGCGATATCAAAAGTTCAGTTACATTAAGAGACGAAATGCTCAAAATAAGTTTTTTTTTTTTTAAAGCAATAGATTTTCATCCATTTAATGTGCTTATATTACATTATAAAAATATTTTTTAATTCACTCACCTAAGGTTTCTTAATTAAACTATATAATATATGCGCATTATTATCAAAAACTGAAAGATAAAAGAATTGCCACATTGCTGATGTACATAGCTGAGTTAAAAAAAAAAAAAGTTTTAATGAAAATAACAGGAGTATGTAAATAAATGCATTTTTTTTAATCAAAAAAAGCTCAAAAATTTATTGACAAGAATTTTTCAGGTAATTTTTCTAACAGCAAACATTTCTTTTGTGGTTAAACTGGGTTTACTTGTTTCAATTTTCTGTTTTTTTAATGGTGGTCTGAGTTAAGTATAGTTGCATCTGAAATTTATGTGGGTGGCATTAACCATTGTACTACTTTTAGTGCTTGAGGAAATGTTTCTAGCTTCTTCTAGTTGATGTTGCTGCACCTGAATTTTTCCTTCATTTTTCTTTGCGCAGATTGGTTCATTTGTTTTTTGTTTTGTTCTGTCTATGTGTTTGTTCACATTTTCATAGCATTAGAAGTAATTTTTTTTGCTGCCACCTTAGGTAATGCTTTAATTTTTACAGTATTTTTTCCTCAATATTTTTCCCCTAATGAGACTGTTGTACTGATTTTCTTTGTTATACCTTTTACAAGATGTTCTCATATTCTTACAAAAATTGGAATTTACCTTTTCTTTAAGAAAATCTATCCTAAAAAATATAAGTAATGATTTTTATTATTTTTTTTAACCCATTAAACGCCGCTACATGTTCCAACAGTTTTTTTTAATAAGTAATTGTTTTTTTTTTGTAATGTACAGAGGGTATCTATACCTATTTCATTTGAATTTGTAAAAAAAAAAAATAACTAAAAGTTATAGCATGTTCCCAAAATTGGAACATTGGCGCCTAATGGGAGTATAAGATTCCAAATGCATTTTGTATTAGACATTTGAATTTCTGAAGTTTATTGCGTAATAGTAGCTGCTTTTACGATTTTAATTAATAAAATCTAACTTACCAGTTTGTAATGTATACGTTTTGTGCACCTTTTTGTTTTTTAATTGTTACATCCTTTTTTTATAAACTATTATTCTGAATGAAAGAGAGCTGTACAGTTCTTACGAAGCATTACGCTACATTTTATCCCAAGAAGGTGAGTGTTTTTTAGACAAACTTTGCATCTTGCTCGTCTTCCTGCATTTTACAGGAAATGATTAATCCTGTCAAACCATACATCTTGGGATACAGATCCAGAAGGACTGGGACGAAAATGATCCTTATGTTTTGGCTCATCATATCTCTTTTCATCAATGTAGTCGTAACTTCTCGCAGAAATTCCAACTCAGAGACTTTCCCTCACATTCTCTATGCAGTCTCCAGGCAGCTATAATTGCCATGTTTCATGTATTGGTAAAAAAAAAATGGCCACCACCATTTCTTGCCTCTGATTTTCGAAAAACCGGTCAAGCAGATCGACCCCTCCCATATATTTGTTGTAGGCAGCAACAACATGAGGCTGCGCTATATCAATTTTTTCGTTTCTGTTGTACTCCACTTTTTTGTTGCACCTATCTGTTCAACTGGTTCAATGTTGGAAGCTAACAAACAACCTGGTTGTCTTTCCATTTCACAATGCTGATCGACTTTGTAGTAATCAAATCAGATGTAGGTCTTTTTTCTTGATGTCCATATAATTTCTTACAGGGCAATTTTGTAGCCTATTTTCACGCATTGCTTCTGTGATGAGACACATAACTAACCTTGAGACAGTTAGTCACCGGAAGTTGCACATGTTCTATTTTGCAGGTGTAGCGCCGAATGTATGCTGAAATCTGACTCGCTTTGAAAACTAACGAAGGCGCCAATGTTCCCAAAATGGGACAAAGCTATTCTTTCGTCAATTGCGAACCTTTTTTCTTAAATTTTCACTTTGGATCAGTGATATTTTATAAAAATAGACAGTTATAATCTAAATTAAGGTGCAAAATTAATTTTCATTATTATATTATTAGGAAAAATATGCATATGTATTGAATGTGTTCAAAAAGCCAAATTTCGAGTTTTTAACATTTTTTATAAAAAATATTAATTACCAAGCGAGCTTTTTAAAAAAATTACAGAAGATGTCTCAAACATAGAGGTTTGAAGAAAAATTAACAGTATAATGATATTTGGATTAAGTATTTTGAAAAAAAATCAGAAGTTAATGTTCCCAAAATGGGAACATTGGCGCTTAATGGGTTAATTCAGTTCGTACTTGATAGCTTGGATGGCATTGAAAGTTGAAACATTCAGCCTACTGGTCTGTGAGGTAATAATATTGTTCACATGGAACTGAAACTGGATTCAACTTGAGGGCCATGAAAGCACGCAAGAAAGGCTAGTGCCAATTTAGACAGTAAATGATATTTCAAAAAGTTCTTCACATTCATCCACCAAACATCAATAGTGCCACTTTTATTTGGCTCAGCAAAAGAGTCGATACCTATGATATTTATGCACTTCTAAATCATACTGCTGTTTTTCATCTACATTTATGATATTTGTTGCAAATGCTGACAGTTCTTTCATATGCAATAATGAAGAAGAGCCTACACCTATGATATTTATGCACTTCTAAATCATACTGCTGTTTTTCATCTACTTTTATGATATTTATTGCAAATGCTGACAGTTCTTTCATAAGCAATAAAATAAAGAAGAGTGTTGACTATACCAGGGTTCATTCAAACTGAAAATATTCTTCTAAAATAAAATGTGGGTTCAAACTTTGTGCTCATGGATTGTTGATACAATTTTCTTGTTATTCATATCTTTACATTTTAGAGCTCTCCTTCTTTCATGTATTCTATTACTGTATGATTTTATAAGTAATGGGGAATTGAAAATTAATAAGAGTGAAAGTTTTAAATAATTGTCAATTCCTTCAATCAGATGAGTTTGCAGACATTCTCAAATCTCAAAAAATAGCGCTAAATCTTTTAAAAAGTGAAGGCAAAAATTCAGGAGTTGCAACAAAACTTTTGTATTTCTGCTCAACAAGCTTTTTTTTCCATTTTTTTCTGTCTGTGGATTAGAAAATAAAAATCAGATGCAAAAAGATTGAAACTCAATTAACGTATTTTCTGGAGTATAATCCGCGGGTAGTATATTTTTGGGGAAAAAACAAGTCTACAGTAATGCACCAATGCAATAAAAAATCATATTCCACTAAAAATTGCTTTGTATATTTTCTTGGTAGGCTTTGTATTGTGCGCTAATGAGAAAATAATAAGAAATATATTATACTGAAAGCAGATGCAAAAGGATTACCGCAAAATTTTGGCAAAACGATAACATTGCGCAAACACATGGCAATGAGGAAACATAAAAATAAGCGATAAATTTGCTTTTCTTAATATATAAGAGCTGAATGTGAGTGATTTTAAACGTTTAAAATTGAAAAAGAAAGTAAGAAAACTTTAGCACTGAAAGTTAAAGAATTATCAACGTTGCAATATGGCGCCATTTATTGTTTCTTTTTCTCATCATGAAAGTGTTTGATTCTGGAACAAATATTACTGTAGTACAAAAAATTACTTAAAAAACAATATAAATAGCAATAATTAATTCTCAAGATAAAAGTTCAGAAACTTAAAACTTTGTAATTTGATTAACAAAATGTTTACTCGTTTGCATTAAAAGGAAACTCAACATCTTCCGCCATTTTGAAGAATGCTATTTTTGCATTTAGATGTGCGATTTGGGATAAAACATAACTTCCTTTATGTAAAAAAAAGTAAGTATCAGCGATGCTTCCTATCTTTGCTCTTGAAAAATCTAGGTTTAAAAGTTTACTACAAAAAACATTTTATAATACGCAGCCCGAAGTCATGAAGTTAGGAATGTCCAAACGCTGTTGGAAAGAATTGTACTGGCGGTTGTGTTCTCCAACATCGCGATTTCAGTGCGCCAGTTATTAGCGTGAATGAACCTAGTTTTGCAGCGTTTGTGTGCAAAAAAAAAAAAAAAGAAACAAAAACGAATGAAAAAAAAAAAATTCCGAGGCGGAAAATTGAAAATAAAAAACAAAAAAAAACCGCGGAATTTCCAAAAACTAAAAAAAGCGGAAAATCGCGGATCCGCGGAAGAATCTCATGCCTGCGTAGAAACCGTAAACGAAGTGTGCCGAAATCGAACCCGGGTGTATGGTACAATAACCTTGCGCTCTAGTCATTCGGCCATCCACACCACGTAAAGCGGCCGTTTATTTATCAATAAATCTTCTTTTCCAACAGGCAAACTGCCTTAAAATTGAGATTTCAGTTTTTGATTGGATTCAAATTAATTTTTAGTCTAAATTTACTGTATATTGACAAAAATCATTTTATTTGCTGCAAAAATTAAAATACAAACAAGCTTCAGCAGCTCAAATTATGGGTTCGCTCATTCACAAACAGTTCGGGAATCCAATGTCTCCAATTTTTGATTTACGTGTGTATGTGTTTCTATTTTTTAACCACTGCTTAAGCCATTTTTTCTTTCTTTTTTTTATATACACATGCGGATTTGAACTGATAAATCTTTATTCATATTTTAACAACAACGTACGACCGGTAAGGCTCCACAACCAAGATGGACGCCCGATTCTTACTGACTACGAGACCCAGTGGCGCTTGTAAATTACGGTTAGTTACACGTTCTTTAGGAGAAAGAGAATAAACGATTGTTTTTTTCACAATCAGCGGTTTGAGTACCATCTTTTTAATGGTTATTCAACTGTTGTAATTAAATATGGTAAAATAATCAAACAAATGGTTATGTTACTATTTTCTTACGGAAATTTTTAACAGTGTATATTATTTTTCTAGCCTGTTTTTCTGTCACTCCGCGAGATCCTCGCTATTCCTTTATCAAATTTCATGATTTACCCATGATTTTAAAGCTTATGGTGTCGGTTAATGACGAAAAATAGACCCACAGGCTAAAAATGTACCGCATCTCTGAAATTTGAGATTTAAAATCGTCTAAGAAGAGGTATTTTAAACTCTTCTGTTTTTATTGTGCAGCAAATTGGAGTTTTAGCTGCGTCTGTGTGTTAAACCTATTCAATCGTTACGCTCTACACATTAATTTATATTATGAATGTATAACCAACCAACGTTAACTATATTTTAAGAAATGGAACTGTTTCGTTATTGCATTTTAATGATATGTATACTAATAATAAAAATAATTCATTATTATAGTGACTATTTTATTATTTTGAATATGTAAATAACAGTGGGGGGGGGGGGGGATTGTAACAGCTATTTGTATTGATATGTTCAATTATGTCTTCTTTTGTACCAACACCCGTTTACTTTTTTCTATTCTTCCTTTCTCCCACATTTTGAAGGAAAATGGAATGGCACACAAAACGATTTGGTACGCAGTGCGGAATTCCGCACGGGTCGACTAGTTGTACTTATTAGTGGAGATAAGTGACCAAAAACCACCTGGTGTTAATAACTCAATTTCGCCAAAATGGAATTAAAAAAGAACAACATTGAACTTCAAAAAAGTAACTCCAGGGCACATCCTCAGTTGTTTGAAGAATTATCTGAGCCAAATTTGGTAGCCTTTAGGTATAGTAGTCTGTTCTGTAGACTGTCAATAGACGCACGCCTACACGCACCCGAATCGTACTTATTAGTAGAGAAGAGGAGATAAAGTTTTTCCATCGCGTTTAACCGTCCATGTTTAAGCAGATTCAGTGACATTTTGCACAATAAATAGAAGCTTCGAGAAGAATAGAAGAAAAAAAAGTACTATGTAAAAAATTTAGCTATGCATGATTGAATAATACCTCTGAATGAGCGATGCATGAATGAAAGTTAAATTACATTAATGTTACACTTTTTTTGTTATTTGCAAGTTAGAGCTTTTCAAACTTGATGGAATGATCTTGATGACTAGAATAATACGCGAAAGCGTGGTTGCCATTTGCTTAAAAGTAAAAAGTTTAGTGTAGAACTTAACACTTTGTTGCAAAACTGAGGTAGCTCCAATTTTCAAGTGATCGATAATAAGACATATAAAAAGTCAGAACTATAAAAAAAAAAAGATGAATTTCTTTGTTTTCTTTGCATAATTGTGCAGTGAATATAAAAATCCTTTCTATATCAAACAAAACCTTTCATTTACTCTTTTTTTTTTTAAATTTTAAATACAAGACAGTACATACTACTACGCTTTAATAAAATGAACTACATCTTTTTTGCAGCAAAGCCTTCAATTTATGGCAAGTTATTCAAAAAAGGCCTGGATAAATCATTATAAATAAAATCGATAACTGAAAATTCAGGTGTCCAGCATTTAAGTAAACCCATTTCTTTTAAAGAAGTTTTTTACCCAATGCTTCAAGAACTAACAAAGGAAAGTTCTGGATTATTTTTACAGTAAGTGATATATGTATACCTATTAAAATAAAAAATAAACTATGTTCCTAATACAAATCCACTGTTTTTTAAGTTGGATCTTCACCAAATTTAGCACAGGGATACTTTGCTAAACGGGGAAGGAAGCAGGACGATTCGAAAGTTAAAAATGTTCCAAACCATTCAAATTTTAATTTAGAGCCCACAAATTGCAAACAATGGCTTTTCTGTATGAATAAATTACCACATTGTTCCGATACCAGTGGTAAGAAAACTGCTTCAGAAAGAATTTTGCTCTTTGAGCCACAATTCCAAGTCTCTAATTTAACTAAAAAAGAAGTTATAAGTGTTTTTCACTGAAGTTTGAAGTAATTTTTTCACAGGAATTATTATTTTTTTCCTCAGATGATTGAGATAGTGTGTCGACGAAGATTTAAAAAAAGGGTCTTATTTTCGGACTCTAAAATTTGAAAATAAAATGGCTTTTCTGTACGTGGAAATTACCACACCCTGTACTACTCTGTACAATTGTAAATAAGTGCACTGGATTTGCGAACTGTTGTACACATATACTGGTTCCTAAGGAAAGAAACATACATGTGGACATGTGTGCAAACGTACACATGCGTATATATGAGAACAAGATTTGTATAACATATCATACACCACATATATTGCATTACATGTATTGTAAATATATCTACACATATAGTAGATGTCCGTGTTCTAAAACGGATATTAAAGGACAGTTGTCAGTATCCTAACAAAGATTTTTAGAGGGACTGTTAACGTTGTTTGAGAACTGATACCCTTTTTATATTAAGGACTGATGCATTATTCTGATGCAGATTTTTAGCGATACCGCTAACATTACTTAAGAACTGTAGTCTTCATTATAACAGGAATTTTTTGTGACTAATGTCGTGGATGTAAAGGAGAGTTTTTGGAATTGCTCAAGAAAACTGCTCAATTCCAATGTTTTCAGCAATAAAATAATACACAAGATTCCTGCAGTTTACTTTGCAATATTTTGTGCTCAGTTTTTAGGCACTAAATCTTAAATAGTCACTCCACAGCTGTACATACAGTGTGTCAAAGAATTTTTAAGACTAGGTTTATAAAATAAAATAAAAACTAGTAATTATATTTTTTAAAAGTATTTTTGTTCAAAATAAGCTCCTTTGGCTTCAATGCATTTGTTACAGCAGTCTAACGACGATTTGGAAGCCTGTACCAGCTCACATTGTGGGACTGAAGCCAAAGCTCACGTCGAAGCTGTTTGTATAGTGTCAATGTCAACAAAGTAAAAAAAAAGTAAACAAATGAACTGAGGTTTTGGCAGTAGATCAGCTGATAGTTAAAGATTTTTTTGAATGCTCCATAACACAGATAGTGCCACTGCAAGCTTAGTTCCAGTTGTAGTCTTAAAAATACTTTGACACACTGTGTACAAACAGCTTCGACGAAAACTTTGGAAGCAGACCCACAATGTGAGCTGGAACAGGCATTCAAATCGTCATTAAACTGCTGTAACAAATGTATTGAAGCCAAAGGAGCTTATTGTGAATAAAAATACTTTAATTAAATATAATTACTATTTTTTATTTTATTTTATAAACCTAGTCTTAAAAATGCTTTGAGACACTGTATATGTGTGTAGGTATATATAAGAAAAATAAATAAAACACAAGTAACAAAAATGATTTTTATTATAAATACTCGTCGTGTTTAATTTTAACAAAGATATAAAAATACTTCTTATTCAAAATATTGTAACTGCAATGTATTGTACATAAAGCAATACATATCAGTCAATTCTTCAATCTGAAATAAACAATTATTGCATATTAAGTACAGAAATAACTAAATACTATATAAATATATAAATGCTATCTAATGAAATAATTCCTTTATAGTAATAATTTATGAACAAATGAATATTGTTTACCAAAAACCAAGGATCCAGACTTGGCACATATTGTCTGAAAGTACACAATGTGAATTGGGATTTTTAAGAAGTGTGCTGCTCAACCATTTTTATTTCTCTTGATACTCACATATCTTATAGCTACATATGAAAGATGTTAAAAACAATTTTTTTTTTTTCTACTAATGACCTAGCATTTTATAAAGGTCAGTAAAAGTCATTATCGTGGTTAAAAATGGGATTATTAGACCTTTACATTTTGACCCAAATCCATATGAATTCAATTTATGGCTGCTGATTTTGCAAATTGGGATTAAAGTACATTAGGTAGTAGTGCTGCATGCCAAGTTAGACTGCTGTAATTAATAATTAAAATGACAACAGATCAAAGTTCAAGGTCAAATATCAAATTTTTGCTTCTTTCGAGGGCTTCCATTAAGGAACAAAACCACAAAAGGGAATACCTCAAAAATTATGCACAGGAATCACAATAATGAGAAACACTAAGTGTAGTTCTGTGGTTTGTAACCCTTTACAGTTTACATCCACTCAAAACATCGGAAATAGAGCAAAATAACTTTTTGGGACTCCCAAAAACCAAAAGGTTATGAAATTTAAAAAAAAAATCTTTGCAAATTTACTAGCGAACTAAAGTACTATGCATGTTGTGTGTATTGTTTTGTGGTATTTTCTCTGCAATTGTCATGGCTGTTTAGCAGTACATGTGTGCAAAAGTGCTTTTTCTGCTCTCAAACAAAATCAAAAAAAAAAAATCAAATTGAAAGTGCTTTACTAGAATTGAGCCTGCGACTTTGCGTTAAACTTCTTTTTAATATAAAAATAATATATAATTATAATAAAAACGTAAACTTTTAAAATTTTTATTATAATTATAAAACTTTTTAATATATAATTATAATAAAAGTTTTTGAATAAAATATATAATTTTTTTCTTTCTCGAATGTCTGGCCTTCACGTTCCTCTATTAAAAATTAATTGGCAGGTTAACTAAATGTAGGACCACATTGTGTTACACAATCAATGTAGGCCAAAATTTATTAATTGATGATAATAACTATAGAAAAATAATGTTGGTGGATGGACTTTTTTTTTTCTCGAAGTTTTTGGATGTAACATGTAGAAACATACATAACTAGGCCAACTGAGGCAAAAACTCGATTTGGTGCTTTGGTTATTGATTGTACTATTAATTTCTTATACATATATATATATATTAGTTCATAGTATAACAGCAGAGTTCCCACAGAAACTTCAAGATAAATTTGTGACATTCCCTAACTTTCACAGACCAACTGCGCAAAATTTAAGCGACCACCTAAGATTTTACCATTACTTTTTCAAATAGTATTAATCTTTTCACTATGGGCTAGGACAACAGTAGTGCCAGAGAAAATGACCTTTTTGCTGTAACAATTGTATAAATATGGCATTTAAAGACTAATTTTTTCCATAATAGGATATCTATATTAATATAATGGCAGAAAGATGTGTTAAAGCAGCCTTAAATCCATCCCTTATTGGTCTCCCGTAGTCAAAGTGTTAATAAAACAACCTCCACCATCTCTAGCCTTCCTCTACATATACTTTGATTTTTAATAGTTTTATTTTTAAATTGTAGCAGTTACAAAAATATGATTTTAAAACTTAGGGAAATTCTAACATAGTTGTAACATATTGAAATATCTGTCCATCATATAAAGCAATAAGAAAATGCAGTACACATTCAATTTATAAATGTATTTTACAAATATATTATTCAAGGTTCCCACTCTTTTTTCAAAGCCAAAACTAAGGACTTTAAAAGACCAATTTGAAAAGAATTAAGGATCAGAAAAATATAGTAGAAGATCTTAACACACACATAGGCCAAATTACTAATCAAATGCTGCAATGTGAAAATACATTTATATAGCAAAAAGTTAGGATCAGCTTGAAGCATGAAATTGAAAATTGGCAGTTCTGTCACAAATTCAGAGAAAATGACATTATTGGTATAATATGGTGCAAGAAATACAGTTTAGTGAAAACTGGCAAGGCTGCTACCCTCCTGAGGTTTCTAATAAAAGCAATAGGAAGATATAGTTGTTAGAATAGGCTGGTGACTGTAAATAAAGGACTTTTAAGGATTTTAACCAAAATTAAGTAGGGAAATACAGAGCAAAGTGTAACGATAAAATATTTACTCTGTTTTGCAGGGCTACCTATTTAGTAACATTTAAATTGCATTACATAACATGAACAGTAGAGCATCGAAGACCCTACTAACCGAGTTCCGAGTTAGCCGAGGTACATTTGCCCTTGAAAAAAAAATCTTTTGGTGGCCGATGGAAGCATGAGTCATTCAGTGGCGTAAGTTGCATTTTCATTTTATTTTCTCGTGATATAAAAACCTAGAACAACAGTCAGAGACAACTTGAACAGACTATTTACGGCTACAACCATTGCGTAAAAGGGCAGCAAAGCAGCGAGTGAGTTCCGTTAAACAGAAAACGATATGTATATATAGACCAGAGATGGGCAGATTCGTATTCGTAAATTCGAATCCGATTCACAGCACCTTAACGTGTTAATACGAATACGAATACATTTGTATTCACAAGTGTGAATTCCAATAGATTCATATTTGCAAGTGTGAATCCGAATACGAAATTTGGATTCACACTTATGAATCCGAATTCGAATCTATTTGGATTCACACTTATGAATCCGAAAGCAGGTCCTAGAAATTTAATTTAAATCCTCTTGAAACTGATTGACTTGTTCCTCCATGTTCACAATTCCCATGAATTTGACATCATTAGCAAAAATATTGATGTTCCGAGAAATACTCCGAGTAATATAATTAATAAAAATAATAAATAATATTGGCCCTAAAACTGAACCTTGCGGAACACTCAAAACATCAATCCACTGAGAATAATTGCTCTTCACTACTACTCTGTTTCCTCCCAGTCAGCCAATTTTTAACCCAAATTTAAGTTTTCCCACAAATACCAATATAAGCAAGTTTGCTAAGAAGAGCTTCATGTGGAACTTTATCAAACACTTTCTGAAAGTCAATGTAAACAACATCTACGCTTTTTATTATCTAATGCTATGGTAACCTTCTCATAGAAATGCAACAAATTAGTTGTACAGGACCTACCCTTCCTAAAACCATACTGAAAATCAGTCAACACTCCATTTGCCTCCAGGTAATTCACTATTTTGATTTTTATCAGAGTTTCAAAAATTTTATAAAGAACTGAAGTAAGACTCACAGGCCTATAATTTCCTGCCTTAGTTTTAGACCCTTTCTTGAACAGCGGCGTTATGTTTGCCAGCTTCCAATCCACTGGCACAGTCCCTGAGTTATATGAAGATATGAAAATAGTCAAGACAACATCCACTAATTCCTCTGCACATTCTACTAAAATTTTTGGATAAACATTATCAGGTCCTGGAGCCTAATTTGCTTTAATCTTTTTCAAATGAAACAACACATCATCCCTAGAAAGTGCAAAATCCTTAAGCTGTGTATTAGCTTGCGTCTCGCTTATGTCAAATGTTAAAATACAGTTTCTGTTAAATCCACTGGGAAAAAAAATTTTATTTTATTTTCTGTTTTCACCTTTATACTTACATTCTTTAACTTTTTTTTAAAAATCTGATACAGTTTGGTTTTGTTAAGCATTTTCACACAAGATAGCTTTCATACTGACTTCAAGAATGCCAAAATGCAACACATCATAGAAAATTAATAAATTAATTTATTTTTTGAAATCAAAACTTTGCATCAACTTACTTTTCCACAAAGTTTACACAAAATAAAAAATCCCTGACTGACATCATTTTACAATAAAACTCCTGCTTTTCCCAGCCCTATTATAATTAAACTGACTTTCAGTGACTCTCACTAACTTTCAAGGTTTGTGAGAAATATGAACAGCAGATCATTCTTGCTCAGAATCCAAATTACTAAAGAAATAAAAATGTATTTAGCAACTACTAATACAGTTTCTAGATGAATGTCATTGAAAAATCTCACAAGTCACAAAAATAAAATATAGAGTGTGATAACTCATTGTATGACTCATATGCTCAAGTGTTATTTTTCAGTTTAACACTTCAGTGCTGATTTACAATCCTAAACTCCGACATACAATTTTGGTAACGTGAAATGATACAAATGTAACTAAAGTGCATATATCTTAGAAAACTGGTATCCTACCTAACTCAAAAAATAGATGTTAAAATGATGTATAACATTAAGCACTATACTAAAATGAGTTTAGTTCAGAGTAATGAAAGTTGTAAAAAAAACCGGAAATTTTAATACATGGAAATGAACTCAGGATGGTTCAGGAAAAAGTTGGAAACTTTAGAAAAAACGGAAAATTATGCAGGGAAAAATTATTTCTCACATTTGAAGATGACTGATATATTAAAGTAAATCAACATTGCAAAAACAAAATTGCCATAAAAAATTACAGATACATGCTGCAAGGAACTTCTTTTTGAATGCAATAGATGTGAGCCTTTACTTGAAATTCAACCCTATGGCTGGGAATTTGTTTTCAGGTCTTCTGCACATGTGTATTGCACACAATGGTGAACTTCTGAATTGAAGACTAAACATTTTCAAGACCAAGGAGAAAAAAAAGTTTCATGGTGCAACCTCTGCTTTTTCATACTACCTGTGTACCAGATTTAAGCGACAGATTCGTTTGGATATTGTGCATGAAGCACATACACACACATAGCCAGACATTGCATTTTATATAAGTAGAAATGATTACTAGAAATTACTCTCAGCCACCAGTGCTTAAGGAGGAAAGGCTTAGTGGAGAACTGTAAAATATAATTTTTACATACAATTAAAACATTATTGTGTTACATATATCTAAATTTAAAAAAGAATGAATAAATTGTATTTTTCCTTCATAGTCTTGCACATTATTCAACGAAAATTAATTCCGACCAGCATGATACTCATGCATAAACTCAATATGACCGCAAAGGGTAGCTCAGCCTTTTATTACAATGAAAGCCTGAAATAAATAAAATATGAGTAAAGATAATCAAGAAGTTTTCAAGCTTACTATTTTAGAAGTAGGTTTTCCTGCCCCATGTCCACTTTTGACATCCACTTTAATCAAAGCTGGTTTAACCTAAATGAAATTAAGTTCAAACTGTAATATCATAAAAGAATGTGTTTCATATTTAAAAAAAAGAAAACCAAGAGTAAATGAAGACAAAATTTAAAACCAATTCATAGGCTATTTGATTTTTGTATTTCTATACAGTTATAAAAGAGGAATGCATTGAATAACTGCAGAAGTGGGAATTAAAGTCGATGATTTTACCTGGAACTCATAAAACAATACCTTATGGGCCATTTCACAGTATTTCCTAAAAATGCAGAGTCCACAACATGACACTTTTTTTTGTTATAACTACGTAATTTACAGTTTAATTATCACTAAATTTTATTTTCAAATAATGTGCTCAACACATTATTTGAAAATAAAATTTGGTGATAATTAAACTGTAAATTACGTAGTTATAACAAAAAAACTGTCATGTTGTGGACTCTACATTTGGACAAAATTTCAAGTTCACTTACTTTAACAGGGTTCATACTTTTTTTCTCAAGAAAAACCCCTTAAATTATTTTTAGGGTCTTTTCTCGAAAAAGAAAAGAAAAAGTATAACTTTGAAAGCTTAAAAAAAAAAAAAAAAAAAAGAGCCTGGAAAATGCTATTTATATTTAAGCTTTAGGATAAATAAAAACGCCAAAGAATGTATCACTGAAATATGAAAGAGGAATAAAAGTTTCTCATTTGGCTCGCAAAATCAATGGTTATTGATAAAATTATCGATAAGAATCCACTGCACATAAAATCCAATATCAAAGATCACAAAACCCATAGTCGCAGTTGTTAAAAATTTGCACATTTGATATTCGGTGTGCCCTTTCCAGCTGTGAAATTGTTTAGCTAGTATTTCTGGAAACTGACATCCTCCCTTTTCTTAGATCATCTCCTGCCATAAGCAAGTGCAAATTATTTTAAACATTAAGTAAAGCATTAAATTGGAACCTGCGTGTCTGGCAGATAATTTTAAGTTTAAATATGTTATGGATTACTAGTAAACTTCTGTCAATATGCAGCTAAAGCAGTTTATATTTTAGTTTAGATTTGCTACATTTTATTCTAAATCCTTTCCTAACAGCTCATTCGGAGAGTTGTATTTTTCTGGTGCAGAGATAGGGGGAAAAAAGACAACCTTCAGTAAAATAAATTGACAACCATTCTTAAAAAATATCCCCAGTGTCATGTGAACACATGACACTGGGGAACAAAATGCATTATCTGCATGCTTTACATTACGAAGAAAATGCATTTTAGATTTTTGTATTATTCTTATTTCAGTTTTTCAAATATATTTTTAAAAATCAGTTTGAACTGCATTTCACTCAAACTTGAAACTGTATTTCATTTATACTTATATTTTACAAGTAAAAGTGTAACTGTCTAAATTTAAAAGAACTATTCAAGTTATTACATAAGAACATTACTTACATCAAATTTAAGGACGAGTACAGTATATCTCAACAATTACTTTTTATGAGTTTAAAGTCAAAGCTTTTATTTGACATAAAAAAATTCATTTTTTTAATAATGTATGTACTGTAATATGCAACTGAAATATTTTAACCAAATTTAAAGAAAGGGAAATAATTGAATATTATTATTCATTCATTTGATACAGTGACCAGTGATATCCAAAATAATGCAATCCAGATGGGGTCACTATAATGCAAGTTAACTGTATTTGCACTAAATCACTGAAACAGATGGCAAACCAATTAAAAGTTTGTTGCAAATGGTACTTCATATGCATTTTGATCATTTTTTCACTAGTATATGTTCCTAGTTGATTGTACAGAAATGCTTGTTGGTAGGTATATTATGGGACATTGTGTACATATACAAAGCACCTACGCGAATTTGAAAACCGAGTTTACAAATGCAACCAAAAATAAATAACAAAATTTTACATTTAAAAAATACTTACATTTCCAGAACATTTACTGATCTGATACTGCATTTCTGCAATGAATTTAAGTGAATGTAAGGGTACAACTCTGTCATCATGATCTGCAGTTAACAAAAGTGTAGCAGGATATTCCATTGGTTTTAAGTTGTGAAGAGGAGAGTACCTACAAAATTATAAATAAACTTTTTACATAAAACGTTTTTATTCCCTTCAATTAAAGTATCACATGAACTTCATGAAATGCAAATGTATTCCATTTTCACGGCATAAATCACAACAACTGAATTATTTCTCAATTTAGGATAACAATAGATATGAAACTTTGAATTTTGTTTGATGGAACAATGGTCAGGAAAATTATAGATAACACTGGGGAACAGTCATTTTGCGGCATTCTAGCTCAAAGTCAATTCTGTATAAGACTAGTGTGCTGAATACTAGAAAATTATTAGATTTGTCAAATTGACTCTAGTTTTTGAGATAAAGGCTATTAGCTATTTCACTGAAAAACTTAAATAAAAATACCAATATGTATTGAAAAAATATTTTTATTAAGATCCTTTGTAAGAATAATATAAAAACAAAAAATATATATGCTGTTCATCAAATAATTAAAACAAAAAATTTCAAAAACTTTTTCTGTAAGCTTTTCTGTCATGGTTTTGCTCAGGACAATCCTTATTAAAGTCCAACAGTAGTCTGCCATCATGTGGCGATCCCATTGACCTTGGTATCTTTCTTAAATTATCCTGATGTCCTGGGAGAACCGTTCTCTTTGGTCCTCACTGTAATCGCCCAGATTATCTGGGAATCTGTCCAAATGGCTATGCAAATAACGCAATTTAATGCTCATAGTAGCTCCTAATGTGTGAAAATTTGGAAGTATTTTAGCAACAAATTCTGAATAGTTTGGTGCTTTATGATTCCCCAAGAAATGTTTGACTACTAAAACAAAGCTTAGCCTTGCTTCAGATTCAATTTGTGTCATATGGTTTACAAATACAGTGTCTTTTATAAGAGTATGGATTTGCGGTCCATCGAAGATGCCTGCTTTTAATTTTTTCATACTCAGGGCTGGAAATTTTTGACACACAACACATATTTAAAACAGTCACCAGTCTTATCAAGGGCTTTGATGACCTGTTTCATTAACCCAAGTTTGATGTGAAGTGGTGGAAGAAGGGCATTCTCTCTTCTTATCAGTGGTTCATGAACCACGTTTGCTTTTCCTACCTCCATATTTTCCCTCAAAGGCAAGACCTTTCTAATCCAATGTCTGAGCCCTCCAACATTTCAACATCATCACCGTTTGTAGTAGATGGTTCTGAAAACACTGGACTTGGCAAATCATCACTGTGAAATTCTGGGTGTTTAGCCTATTCCACATTAGGATGAACTCGAATACGTTTTTTATACCGGTTGATATCTTGTACATTTACTGCACAAAAGTAACAGTCATTTAAGTGATTAGTAGGCTCAGTCCATACCATCGGCACTCCAAGTTGAAGCCCTTTACGGCTTCCTTGACTCCAGAATCGCAAAGATTCTACACAAGGCTTACAGACGATATTGGGCACCCAATATTTATTCTTTTGTACAAGCTTTCTCCCAAAGTATGCTTCGTAGGTTTTTATCACCAACTCCATGATCTTTTTTCTTTGCTTTTGTAAACAAAATTTGCCACATATATAACAAAAACTGTTGGGGTTGTTAACACAACGTTTTCATAACAAACTCATATTTTTCAAGACAAAAAGCACTTAAACTTACAATAAGACACAAACTGATACTTTCAAGGTCTATAATAGGTAATACGTAAAATTGTTGTACCTATACACGTGAATAGATAATAAAATTTAGTTTTGGTATTCAAATTAATAGATATTTAGGAGAGTAGTTTAAATTTGTTCATTGATTTCTTGTGTTTCGTTTATCTCAAGAACCAGAGTCAATCCAAAAAAAGTAAATGCATACTGTGTATGTCTAACGCAAGTGTTTACAAAAACCATTAACAAAATAAATGCCACAGATTTTTAAATTTTTTTTGTTCCGCAGTGTAATGAGCTGAACAAAAATAACTAGGTGATAATGATAACAATAAATAATTGACAACACTAAATGTGGTTATAATGAGAGAGGCTACTGTGCAATAAGTCACAATACACTGTAATCATTTTGCATTCAAACATTTCCTAGAATAATATTTATAGTACACAATTCTCAACAAACATAGTTACAATAATTTTTACAAATGCACACAATTAGTATTAATTAGTACAAATTGATAAAAATAAGGTGGAAAATTTTCCAGATTTATAATGAAATTTTTTCCTACATATTATAATACATTTTTATACTAAAATCAGAGTAGGAAATCATATTTATAAATAACAAATGCTATTTTACTTACTTTAATAAATATAGAAATTGCTCTTTATCATCTGAAGATCCATAATCACATGTCCATGCATGTCCAATTGTAAATTTATGAAACTTTAACATGTCAAGCACTCTAAAGAAAGAAAAAGTATCAAATTTATATTTTTTCCAAAAAGGGGACCTAAGAAATGCATGAAGGAATTTTTACTTTGGTTAAAAATAATCAGTTTTCTTCAGCATCAAAGAGTTTCTAATACAACTTAGAATACCCAACATCAGACTAAGCCAAACTGATTTCAATTTACCTATAAATGCTTAAGAAAGATTTAGTACACTTTTACAGCTTTTTGTCTCATCATAATTACCAAACCTCTTCAGAAAACCTAGATTTAATTATAAGGATTAAGGGGATATTTTTTCAATACTTTATTAACATCAAAATGCATCCTTTCCAGCATACAAAGCATAGAACTTCAACTTTTTGAGTACCCTTCTGTCTGCTAATTTGTATATTTATTAGTGCAAATTCTTGTCAATTTAGGCAATTTATTCATCTGCTTTCTACCTTGTACCGTAATTTCTGGAAGAAACGCTGCATCGGGGTATACGCCGCACTCGAGGAAAACAGCACAGATGTGACGCAGTCAAGAACGCTGCATACTATGAGCCATATTATATTTTAAAGGCTTGCTTGTGTCATTCAAATTTATGTTTTACATTTATAAAATTACATTATTAAAAAATTAAAATATTACTGTAGTTTACATTTATAAAAAAATCAAATTGGAAATCTTCAAAGTCACTATAGGGTTCGTATGCTTTCGGCAAAACAAAAAATAAGGACTTTCTAAGGACTTTTTAAGGACCTACAAAAAATTTTAAGGACCTCACAAAGTTTTCGAAATATACAAACTGTTATGTTTATTTCAAAAGGAAGCATTATTGAAAGAGGAAATTGATTTAACATCATATTTTTATTAGGAACACATTACAAACACTTTTATGGAGCTCTCTATGACTTGTTGATTTTCTAATGTCCAATACAGTAAGGGAGTTAAATAATTATTGGAGCTAGTAATGGGAAGCACACAACACTAGCATTAATCATATATAAGCAAATTATCATATGAAAAATTATCAAAAATGATTAGTGGTATAAAATACAAGTTAAATGAAAAAAAAAAAACAATTTAAATAAAAAAAAATTTTAAAGAAAGCGCTGCACTTTGTCTTGAGAATTTTAGTTTAATTTATACATTTTTTAAAATTTTACTTATCTTATGTTGCCAACATCTCAATTTAGACTTACTTAAATTATTATCTCTGCCATAAATAATTTATTAAAATTATTTAGAAGAGTCTACAAAAATTCAGAAAAAACTTTTACATGAGAAAAATATTTCATTTTGGAAACAACATGCAAATAAAAAACGGAGCTAATCGCTTAACTTTGTACATTATCCTCAAATGGCAACTATCAAAATTTAACTAAAATAGTTTCAAAAAATTGAACAAATTTTTTAAATAAAAAATAAAACAAGCAGACTAGAAGCTGCAAATACTAAAACAACAGTCAACTTTTTAAATAATTGATATATTTACAGGATGGCAAAAGAAAGAAATCTCAAAATCTGCGTGCAATTTTCGGCAAAGCACGTGCTAGATGTTAGCAAGTTTCCAAAAAATAGGTTTTTACACTTTTGCGTTATAAGTTATGAAAATTCGTGTAAATTAATACATATCTTTTTTAAAAGTTCCTTTAAATGTTTTCTTGTTCTGTAGTACAATCCCTTTAGATAAAAATACTTGTACATCAGCTTGAAAAATCGGATCTTTTTGCAAAAAAATCGAATTTTCGAAGTTCACAAAAAAATCAGAAAAACTAGGAGAAAACGGAGCATTTGGCAACTACGGTGCATATGTTTAAGAAGCGGTCAATTCCTTCAATTTACTGCAAATTAAGAAATTTCACGAGATGAAAAGTTTGATTAACGCAGCAAATATCATCATCTCCCACACAACAAAACCCCACAGCGAACGATCGCGAAGCCAAATTGGTCGCTAAAAATTACTAAATATTAAAAATGTGCTTAAAAAAATTAATAAATTAATGTTTTCGAAACGGGAATTTATTTGATCTAAAAAAACAATGGGAGAAAAAACTGTTTAGCAAAAGATCAGGGAGAGTTGGCAACTCAACGCTTATTAGTGTAAGACTTAAGAAAAATGATAATAAAAATAAATCATTCTTTTACCTTTAACAGTATAAATAGGCGATAATCATACATGCAATTGGTCAAACGCAAAAAAAAAAACTGAAAGTTTTTTTTGCCTACATATTAGTAAATGTATCTCTTTTATTGAGCTAGATGTCAACGATATGCTTCTTTGAAGTATCCCCCCCCCCCCTAAATTAAAAAAAGTTTCAAAAGCAATATTTATTTACTGATTTCTTGTTAAGAGCTGCTCCTACTTGCTTTATTGATAATTGTTTAGAATGTATTTAGATTTAGTAACACTTTTCATGAAAAAAATAATTGTTTACTTTGTAACCAAACTTAATAAATAGTATCAAATCCCAAAATTCAGCCCTTTTTTAAAAATAGCCGATTTTTTTTTGTTGTTGTTGTAAAATCAGAAAAAATATTAATTTAAGAAACTGTTAAATCAATAAATACCAGTAAGTTTTAATTCCAATAGAAGTAATCTTGCAGATATATTTCTTACAAGAGCTAAACTCAGGAAACCGAGATAGAATAAGAAAACCCAACCATGTTAAAAAATGAAATCAGTTCCTTAAACGTACCGCGCACCTTTCCCTGTTTTTCCCCCCCCCCTCGAGTCCTTAAAAGTTCGTTTTCAAATTTTATTCCTTTTTCTTTTCTTTTTTTAAAGCAAAATGAGGGAGCTTGTGTGATTTGTTTTTCTGTGGACTTAAATGGTGCCCAGTTACTGGGCACAAGTACCAAGCATTTGTACAAAGCACCAAGCATTTTGTACAAATGCTTGGTGCTTCGATTCAGATTGTCTACTAATATCTTTCTTTTTTTTAAAGATGTAGCTCGATTTTCTTTCTCATACAATTGCAGGAGAGAGCAAATTGGGAGCTGCGATGTGGGTGGGTACAAGTTTATTTTAACTGAATTGGGTGTTGCAATTTGAAGCATTTTATCAAAATCCATGAACTTTTTTTTTTTGTAAAATATATAACACATCAATTCAGTTACACCTTTTCAAAAAAAAAATTACTTATTTATCTACCAGCTGAGCACTGCAATTTAAAGTAAAAATGCATTGATGTTTATGTAAATCCGCCATTTTGGGTCTGTCCGAAAGCCGCGATGGTACCGGTCCCGAGCAAACCAAATTTGAGGTTCGATTAAGTAGTTGAAATGAAAGAAGTTTTATTCTTGTGAAGAATACAAAAGATTGCAAAACAAATGAAGCGCATGGATACCTTCTTATTTTAACAAAAAAAAAATATTAAGCACCTGGAATGAAATATAAGGACTATTTAAGGACTTTTTAAGGCCTTAAAAATGAAAATGAACATTAAGGACTTTCTAAGGATCTTTAAGGACCGTACGAACCCTGCACCACTATCGGTTTGGAGATTGCATAACAAATAAATACTCTAGATATTAATATGTATCGCAAAGAAAAAACTACAAATTTTAAGGTCTCAAAAATGTTTCTTATCCTTCTTTAATAATAAAATAAATTCTAGACAAGTTTATTTAACGTATGAAAAAAATTTGAAACTTCAAATGTATATCAGAGAACGAGCGGCAGAAATGAAGAAGTTGCACAAAGATGAGGTGCCAAGCTGGCGAATCCCACTGATCAGTTATGCTCCAACACCTTAAAAGCAGTCATAAACACTTCCTTTGCAGTCGAATCACCAAAAGGCGCAACTTATGCGATGACTCAGCATTTCCTCCGATTAGACAAGCGCAAGTGTGTTCGTTGCCGAAGCAATGGCAAGAACTTCCACATCATTGTCATTGCCTTTGTTATAATTTTCATCCTTTATTTCTGTGGATGATTCCTGCATGACGATACAAAACTTGAAACCGTTGCTCCAAATACTGTACTGTTAAGTAGGGTCACATGAATTCAGCGGATCACATGCCGTTAAAGGTATCTCAGACCAGTTTGGAGACTCTCCCACTTTACACAAACCCCTCGATAATTCCCATCACTATCCTGATTCCCATAGCAAAGTTTCAGATTCCATTGTTAGCCCCTTCTCATATGTCCTCTGTAATGGATTTTCAATTGTTAATGCTGAGAGCAATGAAACAAAACTTCCCACTCCTTTCTATCATCCATCAAGTGGTGAGACCTGTTCAATTTCCTCCAGGCAAACCTGATGTTTTCAAGGCTTCAGTACAAGCTTGGTATGTTTATGCTTGTTATTTCTTACTGACAGAGGAAATGTCTTTAGCTATCCTGCACAATTGTGAAGCTAAAGGCACTTGGAGAACTTGGAGGCCTAATTTTGAGTTATAACAGAGCAATGAGTGCTTATCAACTCCCCTGCTTCAGTGTGCACCTCAAAGAAAACAACAGAAGCATGCTTATAACCTTATTCAATACTACAAAGGTTTTGTAACACAAGTGAATGCTTTTAATATCCCAGTAATGACCAGAAACACTCATCACCAGACATTATGTAGGGAGAGACATTCAACGTTCTTTGAAGGGGAAAGCAACATAATTTTCCCCATATAAAAAGGGCTATTTTATATTTTATTACCCTCTGCCCCATTAGGTAAAAAAAAAGCATGCATACCCAACTTGAGCTATAGCACAGCCATAGAGATGTGGTTTTTGGATTAAACAGGCTCCAACAAGTAAACCCCCATTAGAGGCACCATTAATAGTTAATCTAAAAAAAAAACAGAGTAATGATTAGAAACAGAAAACAAATTCATGGTGGGTATTTATTTATTTATTTGAGACATGAATCAAGAATATTCTTTTTCTGAAAAGTAAACATTTAAAAACCTTATTAATGTTATGAAATAATAATCAAACACCATAATTAAATCATATAAAAATTATTTCCAGACTTATTTACTCCTTATAATGATAATTTTAAATAGGAGGTTTTTCTCTGAATAATGTAAAAAAACTTAGTTGGGTAAATGCTTTGTAATAAATGTTTAGCAAAAAAAAAAGCTACAATTAAAAAAAATTGGATGCAAAATTAACTAAAGAACTATTTTTAAAATCCATTCAATGATAAACATGTTTAGAAATTATAATAAATGCCAGATCATCATTAAATAATGATTTTTCATTCTCTTGCATTTTTCATTTATTTTATTCCACAAAATTTGTTTTCAAGATAAGCAGGTTTGACAATAGAAGATCCTATCCAGAGCCATTATTCTTGAGCATGTTAGAAACCAGTGGACCAGCTTTTAGTAACCAGAGGGCAAATCAAGCTTTAGTGGAGGGACCTGAGGACCAGAAATATTAGAGAAAGAAAATGTCTTATTTTATTCAAAAACTTTTATTAGAAGTTATGTTTAAAAGAGTTTAACATTTTACTTCATTTTACAACCGAGAAATCAAGGGATGATTGGCACTGCTTTACTGATACTAGTTAATCAGTGTCCACTAAAAGTTCAGTAAGGCAAAGTCTCAGGCTGAATTCATGTGAAGCACTTTCAATTTCTTGTTTTAGATTTACCTAATTTGTTTAAAAGCAGAAAAATACACGCTTGCACACATATACACGGCCAAACAACAATAAGATGTGTAGAGAGAATTAAATCAGTTTTGAGAAGTATTCTTAGGAATCAGTTTCCAGAAATTTTCAAGGACATCACACTTTTTAGACTGGTAGAATGGGTCTGCTTGAAGATAACAAAATTTCCTTTTGAAGGCTACAGGGCCTTTACTCGGGTAGACATAAATGATGGGGTTGTTCAAAAGTGCAGTGAATAAAAGGGAAATTTGAAGTAAGCACACCATGAATAATGAAGCTTCAATATTTCTGTAACTTAAAAACTTAAGCAGTAAGAAAGGTAAACGATTTTTTTCCAAATGTTAAACAAAAACTTTTTGAGTAAGAGGGGAAAGGGTCAATAGAAATGAGTGAGTGGGCTGCATGCGGTTTGCAGGCTGCAGGTTTGAAAACATTGTCTTAAACAAAAGTATGTTATATAACAGACAAATCATAATCAGCATTGACTGCATGCGTGATTGATACCTGCTGAAGACCCACCATGTAGACTTGGGGACACATGCATGTAAAATCTGTGGACCACACTACCCCCATTACCTCGCCCCTGGATGCAGGACATCCCCAAGGCCTAGTGCTAACAGGGAAGGAGGTTGGAGGAGAAAAGTACTGACTGAATGTGTTTTTTTTTAATCCAACCCCCCCCCCCCCAAAAAAAAAGATCCGAAATACTACATTATTCAGTCAACAATTAAAGTCAAAAAAAAAAAAAAAATGACTACTTACTTTGCAGATGTTGTGTATTTGTTGTCAATTAAATATTCTGCAGCTGCATGGAAATCATCAAACACATTCTGTTTATTCAACACTTTACCAGCATTATGCCATCTTTCACCATATTCTCTGAAAAAAGAGGGGAGAAAGTCTGGTTTTATATAATTACTATTGTTCATAAGACTAGACAGAGTGGTGCTTATTTTTCAAAGTTTCAAATTTTCAACCTCTTACCCTCTAAATTCGTTCCATTATACCAAAAAATGATTATGATAAAATTTTAGCACCTGCAAACAATATTTAGAGGTAGCTCAAACAGGGTAAAGTTTCATAATTGAAAGAGTGTGCGATTTTTTGAACTTTTAAGCAAGATAAAAATTATGAATTGTAATTATGTTTAATTTATGTAATTATATTAAAAAGCAACTTCTATATGAATAAGTAAAAATTAAACATTTGTTAATTGTATAGCTTTAATAACTTAGCTCTCTTAATAAAATATACAGTATTCAAGTCTACCTCCATAGGTGGCAACAACTGTTTAAATGAGTGATTCAAACTTATGGAGCCACTGTGCAATAATACCTTTTCCAAATTTTACTATGAGTTATTCTCCCCCCCCCCCTCCTTATAGTAAAGAAAGACAGGTCAAAAAGTAAGAAACTTTTCAATTCTCAGTTATTTATTTATATATGCCAGAACGAGACGAGAGGGCTACTATATCGGCAGTTACTGCTTTTTCATGCCAAAACAATTCTCCATTTTCCTTCTGAACCGTAAACTTTCAATGCAAATATTGACGAAATATGGAAAATCCACTAACAGTTGTTGGTGTAATTATGTGCAGATTAACCACCTGAGTATGACCGTAATCTACCAAAAATTTCCTTGTGAGTTAATGGCAGCTGGTAATTTACGGTTTGGTAATGACTGGTCTAAACTACAAATAAGAAACAATTTTGCTCTGAAATGAGGCAGTGAGCTTGGCAGGTGGTGAAAAGGTCACACAAATAAAATTTGAGAGCATTAGACATGGAAAAAAATAAACTAAATATTGCTTCAATAACACTATTGAATCCCAACTGCATTATATCTAATTGAATTAGACCAAACAAAATAGTTATATGACTATTATGCAGTTTTTATAATATGGATGCTGCTTGATTTTGAGACAGTGCAATGAGCATGTTAGATAGTTTCAATGTAATTTGTGAAGGATAAATAAGGCACTAAAAGTTTTGAGTTTGATGAATTGGGTAAATCAGAATCTCTGAGCCACTTCTTTTGAGGGCAGCCGTAACAATAAAAATAAAAAATTGAAGCTCAGGGAAAAAAATAACCTTCAATTCATTTGTGTGTTCTTTTTAGTACTAATATTATCTGGTAATGGCATGCTGCCTAATATATGCTAGGGGTTTGCTACTAGTCTGTGTATGTTACACATATGAAATCAGCTAACCCCAAGCAGCAAATTTAATGTGTCTCCTTTCAGAGCCAAATGGTTTCCCACTCGGTTTTTTTAGAGCAGTAGTCATCAAACTGCAAAATGCTAGCTACAAATAACTCTCAAGGAAATCTTTAGTAGATAGCAGTGGTACTCATGTGGTTAATTTGCACATAATTACACCAACAGCTGTTGATTTTCCATATTTTGTTAATATTCGCATTGATAGTTCATGGCTCAGGCAGAAAATAAAGAATATTTTGCTGACATAAATATACATGAAAAATGTAGCCGTCCACTCACATATGTAAATAACCGAGAATTGAAAAGTTTATAACTTTTTTTGTCCTATTTTTTCTTTCTTTCTTTTCTATTGGGGAGGGGAAAGGGGCGGGAATATCTCACAGTAAATGCGGAAAAGGTACAGTTGCTCAATGGCTCCATAAGTTTGGCGATCACTGGTTTAGACAGCTGTTGCCAGCTATGAGGTACACTGGAATACTGTATTTTTTTATTAAGAAAACTATTTCATTATAGCTATACAATTTACAAATGCTTAATTTTTATTGATTCATAGAGAAGTTACTTTTTAATATTACTAAATAAATTAAACCTAATTGCAAATCATATTTTTATCTTTCTTAAAAATTCAAAAAATTGCAAAATCTCGTTCAATTATAAAACTTTACACCCTCTTTGAGCTACCTCTAAATTTTGTTTGCTGGTGACAAAATTTTCATTAACAAAAAATATTTAACAAAATTCATAATCATTCTTTGGTATAATGGAACAAATTTAGAAGGTAAGAGGTTGAAAATTTAAAACTTCGAAAGATAAGCACCACCCTACTAGACAGGGGTAATTGTGCTAATTCCAAGCGTTTTCTTGAAAACTCCAGGAACCAATGAACTGAAATTTTCTTAGAAATGATGTCTTGAAAACAGAAATGCTTAAAAATAAAAGCAATTTTCATAAGGTGATCAACTACCTTCAGAACAAAAATTTTTTTAAATGCAATTTCTGTAAATGTTTTATACTTTTTTGGTTAAATAATGATTTATGAACATAAAAAATTTCACATGTACTGTAGTTTCTGAATAAATGGGTAAGATGAGCAAAATTTTAGTTGAATTTCATCAAAATGGTTAACACTGTAAAAGAAAAAATATTGCAGAAATATTTTCAGCCATTAGTTATAAATAACAATTATCTTCAAAAAGACCTAAAATGAAATACATAAATAGAATTAGATTAGAGAAGTAGCGGATAATATGTTTTATAATAGCTACAGCTTTTATTCTAAAGCACGTGGAAGAAAAAGGAAAACAGTTTTGGGAAGAGAAAAGTTCAAAATATTAGAAACACAAATTAAAAAATCAACCTTGAGGTCAAAAATTGTTGTTTTCAGTGTAGTCGGCTACCAATTAGCAAAGTGTAGAGTCATAATAACAGAATGAGGCACTAAAAGTTTAACAACAAAAATCTATATTGAATGGAATTCATTTTTGCTGCCAAATATCACTTATTATGCTGTCATGGTTACATATGTCTCCTTGCTGCTTTCTTTTTTGTATGTTTTTTTAAAACGTTACATGCATTTTATTTTATAGTAATTTTTGCTACATTTCAAACTATTATTTTATTTTCATTTTATTTCCAATGAATCAGCACATGTGCCAGTTCACTATTTAAGCAAGGATGGACGCTTTTTTTTCCTTTTTCAAACTTTTGCATGCTGCTTGTTAGTTTCTGTAAGGAATGAAGTTTTGCCATTTTTCTTACTTTCAATAAATACAAAAATAAAAAATACTAGTTATCCTCAAAATGTATGTATTTTAACTATTCCAATTTTTTATTTTCATATTTTCAGTGGGTACTTTATTGTAAAACAAAAAGCATTTTTTTTTCACAGATATTTTTGTCTTTTTGTGTGTGTTTTTGTTACAACAAATAAAGTTTCAATAAAATTGCCAATGGATTGCTATAAGTTATATTCTCAGCAATTCTTGGCGTATGCTACAAGTTTCAAAAAATACTATTGCTATACATATATAAAAAAGTTATCAGTCTGTATATATATAAAGACAAGCCAAATCGTCCTTTAGCTTTTTAATGTGGTAAAAGTCATCTTGAATTGTCCAGTTGATCACAATCAAATTTTTGCTGACTATCAAAAAACAAGAATAAGGTCTAATGTTTTTCACCACAGCATTTTTTTAAAATTAACAATCTTATTGTTTATCAAGTAGAAGCAATGTCATAAATATGATAAAACACCATAAGATTCTTCTAAAATGGAGACAAACATTTTTTCAATTTCATAAACTTATTAAAAAACCGAATAGTTATGTTATTATTTTTATTTTCAAGCTCATGTTGAAGGGTCACAAGATCGAGGGAACTGCAGAGGTATTGCGTCGCTTTTTACTTCTCAATTTCAGTGGTAAAATTTCCCAGTTGACTTTATTTGTTGCCTTATGATGTCGGGCATCTCCTTACACTATCTTTTTTTATTTAAATTATAAACTACCCATTCTGTGAGAGAGTTTTCAGAAGTGTTCAAACTGTGTCAGACATGCCCACTTAAAGGAGGTTTGACCCATTGAGAATTAAAAGGTATTAAATTTACAGTTATTATTTGATAAATGTCTATAAAATGCTATTATAAGACACAAACAATAATTAAATGCCTAAAGCAATACAATCCATTTATTTAATGATTAATAATACTAAATATTCTTAACCCTCTGACTGTTCTTTATATTTTTACCAAATTTAATTCAAAACATGCATATTTGTTTTAATAAAATTATATAGTTGAAATCTACATTTGTTTTGGAGTTTAAATCAAAAATATACTTTTGTAACAAAGATTTAAAAAAAAAAAAATTTTGAATCATAAGAACAGATGTTCTGAAACATCAATTTTATGCAAGAAATTCAAATACTTCATGCAACTAAAGCCATCTTTGAAATAAAAGCTTAATTAATGTCAAAAAACTTGAGACTGACACTTAACGATGAAACAGCGGGATAATTCTTTAAATAAATGTAAAAAGTATATAATTAAAAGGTATAGCCCATGGGAAACGTGGAATGGGCAATTTTCTCCACATTTGCATTACACAACGAAATCAGTCAGAGGGTTATGAAAACTTAAATTAATTTAGTTTGTACTAATAAGGACTTTGATACGTTGAAATGTCACAAATTTTATTTTGAGAGAATGCTTTTGGCATCTGCAATGATCATTTAATGAGAAAGCTAAATGACATATTTTTTGACTGCTCTGTCGCAACATCTTTTTCAAGTTGTATGACACTTAAATCTACAAGCATCATAAATCAATCCTTCCTATTAAATGCAATTTAAATATGTACATAAAATTGAAACAATAAATAGAGCCAAATTTATAAATATTTCAATATGATAATGAATTAGTCAATGTTAATTTCACAAATCAATTTAATAGCAGTTAACCTTAGCTAAATTTTGTTGATTTTGAATTGAAAAAAATGTACTTTAGTTATAACAGAATGAATAGCTGTGAGTGCATGAACATTTTAAAAGAAAGGTTAAGAATCTGAGCAACTTGGAAAAGCAAGTTTCTGTTATATTTAGGTTAATAAGAATAGAATAATACATAATTGCAAACTCGGTGATTACTCAGTGAAAAAAAAAATAATAACTAGACTTTAAGGCTTATTTCATACCCTCCACCTCTGAGATTAGGAATTGCAACAACTCCCTTAAAGTAGTTCATAAAAATTGTTCTCGAAATGCTGAACAGTGGCTGCAAACTAATGTTGAATCCTCCATAACCATAGAGAAAGGCTGGAGCAGAGCCATCTTTCACGAGATCCTATTAAAAAAAAAAAAAGAGGGAAAATATATCATTGGCATTGTAAGTACTAATAAATGCATGCAAATATAGTTTAATTATTGAACATTATTGGTTTTAAAATAAAAACATTTCTATGATTTAATTTTTATTTCATCAAAGAAACAATATTCTTCCTTAGCTTAGGTGTTTTTCAATTCAAAAAATTATTTAACTCTATATCCCAACAAAAGTTTTACATTTTTACTCACATTTCTCTCTTCAGTAAATTTAGTTGATTTAATGATTTTTTAAAAGCACAACTTTATCATAGCATTAAACTACCTACAATTGTAGCAAGTTAATGATCACCACTCTGGCATCCATATTTTTATGAATAATGTAGATTAGCAAAATGCATTTCTAAAACTTTTCTTGTTCATATATGATTTTTAAAATAAATCATTTACGATTAATTTAAAAAAAAAATAGTTTGGAGCAACTTCAAGCTTTAGGAACACCATGAAAAATGCATTTATAAAAATGCTTAAGGGGAATTGAAAGTCTAGTGAAGTGAGAAGGAAAAGAAATTTGGTGTTTTTTTTGATAACTTCACTTTTGCCTCAAATATTCTGTTTGGGACTAGTTGGGCAACAGTCCTTTTTCTAAATTTGTACGACTATACCCAAGGAAGGTCCCAGAAGATAGGTACAATTGTTAGAAGAAAGAGAAGAACTACTATTCTGATATATAATTCAGGAAAAAAATGCATTACAAGAGGAAAATTTAAAAAAAGCAAAATACCGATTTAAAAAAAAGTTTCCAAATTCTCCCCCCCCCCCCCAATCAAGTGAGGAAAATAATGACTATGCAGAGGTTATGGGAGGGATGGTGGGATTCCTGCCCACAGAAAATTCAAATAATTTCGGTGAAAGTGTGAAAATCTGCACTTTTTCACTTGTTATATATATATATATATATATATATATGAGGAGTGTCTCACCTCCACTTGAACAGTTGAATTTCAGCCTCTGAGTTGACTGCTGCAAGACCTATTCTGAGAGTTCAACATGAGAAAAATGGATCCAATGCTAAGTTCACAAGAAATGGGCAAATGGCCCACAAAATGTGAGCCAAATCATAATCTCACTAACATTTGAATTAATTGCAACAACAATGATTACTTTCCTGCATCACCTTTATGTCTTTTTATGTTTAAACACAATTGATCACCACACAACTAGCAGTATGATTTATGTAGAAAGACTGAGTCTATTCCAAAAATTAATTGTAACAAATGTTTTTGTCCAGATTAATTATATTTTTAAGTTTGACATTAAAAAAAAAAAGGAAAAGAAATTTCTGTTTTACTATTATATCACAAAGAAATTATAAATAAAAATTAATTGTGAAGTGAGTTTTATTACATGTTGAGTAAACTTCACTTGTGATCACAAGCACAACTTTATTTTCTAATTGCTCAATTTGATCCATACCCTTGCTCAACGTATCTCATCTATGATGTAGATTGAGCAATTTTGACTTTTTTCTCTCAAAGGAATGTATCTCTTTAACCAGATTTATTAGGTTAAAGGCTAATCTTGAAATTATGAAAAATCAATAGGGTTGTAGGCAGTTGGAATAGTTTACCGGAAGCGACTGTTACTTGCATTGAGGTATAAACGTTTAAGAAGGCTCTTGATGTGCATTGGGGATTGTTAAATTGACTAGGACCAGCCTTGCTGGGCCCCATACCTGTTGCTGGTTGTCCTTTTTGTATTTGTGTTTGTATAAATGCTTTAGGAGGCTTAGAAAAGAAGCAATTACTTGTCTCTCAGAACACATATCAAGGAGTTTTGGCATACTGTTTAGGAGCTATGACCAAAAAATTGCTGGACTAGCCCCACTGTACCCTACCAAACATAAACACTTGATGGAGTAACTGCTCAAATAAGCTAGATACTAGGTTTTGCTATCAGCCAAAAAATTCCAAATAAAGAATCAAATAAGAGAAAAAGAAATAGATAAAAAAAGTGCTCTTTAAGTTGATAATAGGTCCCTTATAGAGGGAAGTGTGCTTGAAAAAATATCCCACACTTTCAATCTAGACTCAGCATTAGGTGGATGCAAAAAAGTTTGAATTTTGAGAGGAGCTGTAAAATGCACAACAAAAATTAGTACAAAAGCTTCGTAGACTGTTAAAAAATCAAAAGTATTTTTTAAAAGCTGAGAATTCATAATCACAATAATCATATAATAGTCAGAAGAAAGAATTGCTTAAAAATTCAAAAACTATTAATAATTATTATTTCAAAAAAATCACAATTTTTGTCAAAACTTTAAATTTTTCGATTTTCCAGTTCTTTTGATGTTCTATTTCTTTCAGTACCATAATAGCCCTAATTACAAGAGCATGCCTTATTTCTGAAGTAGTGGGCAGAAATAAGGTTAAAAACAAAAATCAGGATTTTAAAAGGATCTTTAGAAGAAAAAGTGAACTTCAGTAATTTTCAAAAATATTGGTTAAAAGGCCTAATAGACAGCACATAAAACATACAAAATTATACCTTTTTATGAATTATATACATTGGAATTTTTGTCCCATCTTTGCTTGAATAAAATACTTGAGTTGTTTGGAAATTTGAAGCATCAAAACCAGGAACTTCAGTTTGATTAAAAATCTATGGCAGTAATAAAACAAGTTGGTATTCGTTAAAGCAGAAGATTTCATTATAACATGTATTAGACTAAAAAAATAAAATAAAATAAATAAACGTGAATATGGGAAATAATTACTTCTGGACTTGTACCACTCTGCAGATCACAATAATATGTTATTCCAGGAGTCAAAAAGGATACAAATTTGAAAAAAATCTGAAAAATACAAAGGACTGATTTTTAAAAAAATACAGGTTTTATGTTAGCATAACTCTTACATTAGGTAATAAAAAATCTTCACAAAAATACAAGTAAGATTAAATGAAAGTTCCTGAACATAATATTACAAGATCCTGAACAAGAATATTACAGCTATTGTGCAAAGTACATCCCAAAATGGTTTTACAAGATTCCCCCCCCCCCCCCCCTCAATTGATAGCCTTTTAGAATTCAGCATAAAATGTGTCATTTTCAGAAAATCAGCAAAACACTCATTTTGAAATGGGCAAATAATCATGCAAATTAGAAGAAGAAATAGGGGCTAACAATCACACAAGATAACCATTACCAGCCAGTTACAATTGACTAATGAAAATGAGATGAGAATGTTACATGAGAAATGCTAAACGGCATTAGCTCATTAAGGTTAGTCAGTAACAAAAGGTTTAGAAATATCTTGTCTGCCACATAGAAGTCAGATATGTGGAATATCCATAGAGGACAGACTCTTAAAAAAGGGTTGCATACATTTTTCACATCTATGTGAAAAGAGAAAGGTTCCTGCATTTTTACAATAGATATTTTTGAACTATGCTGAACATAAAATATTGTTTAAGGTACAATTTCATTTCTTAAGTTCTGGGAATGAAATTATTTTTAATGAAGTAAAACTTAAAACAATGTTTTTTTTTTCCCATTTCTTCAAATATGCACAAAAAATAAGAAAAGAGAAAGGAAGGAAAACATTTTAGCTATTTTGAGAAAATTTGTGTATTTAACAGGAAATTATATATGAAAAAACTTTTTTTTTGCCTGCATAGAAAGGAAGATATGAAGCAACAAAGCATTTTAACACATCAGTGATATTCCCCCCCCCCCCATATCTCCTCCTGAAAAGTAATATTTATAATAAATTCCCCATAAAATGTCTATTATTTTATCTGTGACAAATAAAATATTACCTTCCAAGAAAAAGGTCAACTTTCTAATACCTCAGATGACAGTATTGAAAATAAATTAACATTTCCCAATAGAAAAACAGAGGAGAAAATAAGTTTTTACACTATCTGAAAAGTATTAGAACACCTTGACTGTAACAGTGCACAACAGCGCTGCACAGTGTTGAAAATGCGGATATATAAGAAGAAAGCAAAAAAAAAAAAGTTATGATTTTCACACTTGAAAAGCATTTTAAATCATCTTGCATACAATGCCCTACCATTCTACATTAGCTTTTTCTTTTCTCATGTTTTATTTAATAAATTTTGTAATTATAGATACACATATATTATCATGGTCTTACAATGGCTATACTAACTAAAATGTTTTCACCGAAAGTGAAAATATAAATAAATGAATAAAATGAAACAGCAATTAATGAAATTTCAAACCAACCTCACTCTGTTTTCTTTTACCAGAAACTCCAGTAATTGTTCCGAGCTCCAAAGGAAATTGCTTGAGTAACTCCCCAGTATTTAAACTATATAAACCAAGAACATTCTAGAACAAGAAGCATTATATTAAAAACTAACAGGAAATTATTTTAAACTAAAATGCAGTATAAAAAGAATAAATTATAATTCAATTGTAATTTACAGATAAAATAAAGCCCATATCATTGCATCAATTTTATAGCATAGATTAAAGTGAAAAGACATATAAATGAAACTGATTCTCACAGTCCACATACTTTGGGCCCAAGGAAGTGAAGATGCACAAGCAAGAAAAAAAAATTACTTTAAAAAAAATAACACAATGTTTTTGTCATTTTATTTTGGTTTATCATTTGATTACCTATGTAATATAATCAGGGTGCCTACATTTTTCTAAAAATTTAATTTCGCGCCTTCTTTGGTAGTGTTCAGTGATACATCGGATATTGATTCTGCTAGATATTGCCTGGCTTGATCAACCATTGCCAAACGGGTAGAAATTTTCAAAAAGAAAAATAGTATTACTATAGATTTAATTTGAAATAATAATAACATTCTTGTATTTTTCTTACAAAGTTGAAAAGAAGTGTTGATTTTTCTATCATCTGTGACTTCTGGCAGTTTATTATTTTTTTAAATTCATCATCATATTGATTTTTTAAATCTATTATATGTATATATTTATTTTATTTTATTTATTTTTGTGGCCTTTTCAGCTATAATGTTAGCAGGTTTGAGTCTATGTATACTTCCGAAAAAAAGAAAAAAAAAATATGTTTTTCTTTTTTGAACAAAGTGAGCTAGATTTTTAAGTTAATGTAAATGAATAAGTAAATGAAACTTACTTTAACATCTTCCATATAGCACAAGAGTAGTTTGTCTTCATTTACACACAGAGCCCATTCTAAAACATTTGCTTTGTCTTCCGACACCAAATCAACCCAGTTTTCCTATGTAAATACAATAAACATTTAACTTTTTTAATAAAAAATTTTTGAAGGGAAAAAATTGAAGTTAATAGATTATAATGTGGATTAACATACAATGATCCTTAAAAAAAAAAAGAAAAAAAAATCTCCTTGACAAAGTGTTATGCAATTTGGAAGGGGAGGAAATATCTATGAGCTTACAAATAAAGATCAGTAAATTTCTACTACTATTACAAAAGGAATTATGTATCCCTGTATACTCCCTGGGCAATTATTTTTAAGCATAAAGGAAGGTGAATGTAAATTACCAGAGCTTAAAAATGATTAGTCGCTGCCTTCAGCACATGGTTGGATGGAGTTGATGATGTTTTTTGGCTTCCAAGCTTGCATCCATATGCTAATGCAAGGTAGAATAAAGCATGTGTTTGCTTGTAGTTGGAATTATTATTAGAACAGAACCAGCAGTTGAGAGTTCCAGTATGGTTGACTCATTGGAGCTTGACCTGACCACAGTGATAAATTATTCAAAAGCATCAAATGTGACAATTAGCCATTTTATAATGTTGTTGCTATAAGTCTTGTGGAGTGTTAGGGTGCTTTCACGTCGACGGTGACAAAGACAAAAAACATGTCTTTTCTCATCTGCGCAGCCGCAGAGCCCTTTTTTGAAGGCGAAAATATGCTCTGCACTTGCGCAGATGTGGAAAAGACATGTTTTTTGTCTTTGTCGCCATCGATGTGAAAGCACCCTTAGGGCAGCCGTGTTGCATGCTTAGTTAATTAAGGCAGTTGTGTTGCTGCATACTTAATTAGGGCAGTCGTGTTGCTGAATAATTAGTTAAGTTATGTCACTGGTGGTCTTTTGCGGTATTCACTTGTTTTAGTGAGGTTTCAGAGCCATATTTTTATTTCCTGTGTACATTTTAAATAAATGTGTGTTAATTTTAACTTCTCGGGATTTTACTTAGTTTGGTTGAATATTCCACTCTGCTGAACAACATTCCAGTCATGATGTATTAGATTGAAGTGGTCAATTCAATTTGCCATATCCAAACTCATCTGCCATATCAACAACAGTCGGAGCATTATAGTTATTTACGAAGGACAGTTTTGCAAGAGTTGAACTTAAGTTAAATTTATTACTCACTACTATAAATGTTTCTAGTTTACTTGTGTTGATAGCTAAAGAAAACTATTTGAGTTTAATGATTAATGGAAAATTCTTTGCAGCCAAAAGGGTGAAGTACTTTTCTTCTAATAAATTGGTAATTAGCCTGTTAACAAAAAATGGTCATGTAGCCAAATAAGGAGCCCTCTATTTTTAAGGTTAACATATTGCACTCGTTGTTCAATTGTTCTATCTCCTAGACTTTTATACTCTATTCAGACATAGAAGCCTTCCTCACTTTTGTAGTAATCCACTTTTTTAAAAGCCTTTCTGATTGATTTTGAAATTGATGTAAGTTTGTTGAGAAATTAAAATCCGCACTATGACGGAGGGGGGATCCTATGCCGATGTTTGATTCTGTCTTTTCTTTCAATATCTTGGTGGGTAGTGAATCTAATGTTTCATTGTATAACTGTTGTTACATTGCTGAAAAACATTCAGCCATTTGAGTAGGATTACCTCTCTCCTCTTCAGGCTCAAAATCAGCGGTCGTTAGTCATATTTTGCAACTTTAATTTTCAGTTGCACTTACAATTTGCATCCTTCATTTTTGATACCTTAGACGTCAAAAATGATGACTGGATGCAAAATTGTAATCGTAAAACAGAAAGCCTAATGACCACTATTCTTGAACCCTGCTCCACCTCCTCATCAACCTCTACATAAATCAAAACTTTTACTTTGTAAGATTCTTAACCTTGCACCTTAAAATCAGTAGAAAAAAGTTAGTTGATACTTACATAAGATTTTGGATCTAATAATTCTTTTCCTCTTTTTATTTTTTAAACCTCCCACTCATAGAATAAATGCAGGAATCAACTATTATGGCATTGGAAATCAATTTTTAAGAAGTTAACATGTGCTTCTTTGTAAATGACTTTTCTTACTTGTATTTTTCATTCTGAAAATTTGATTTATTTTGTAGACTGAAGTAATTCTCAAAATTTGCAACACCTATAAGTAAAAACCAATATATATATATATTTTTTCTTTTTCTTGGTTCATGCCAATATTAAATATATATACAGTAGACTCTCTAGTATCTGGTCTAACGTTGGGGCATGGTAGGCTGGATAACAAAAAAAAGGTAAATAGTTCTATGAACTCTTTCTTTTGCCCACCAATACAAGACAAAGTTTTTACACCAAAACTTACTGTAATAATATATAGCTTCTCATTTCTTACTCAGCCGAAGCCCTCCATTTATCTTAAGCTACGCAGAATTTGAACGTGGCAGCGACCTGGTGAATCATAGTAGCAGTTGCCGGTAATGTGACAAGTTAAAATAGAAGGCTTTGTACTAATGTGTCAAAAACTTCAAATACGTGCTTGCCCCACCAATACCAGAAAACCAAGTTCTTATACCAAAACCCAGTCATAACTATATATTTTTTCATTTCCTGTTTAGCACAAAGCCCTTCATTTATCTCAAGCCACATAGAACTTGAATGCGGCTGCGGCCCGCTCTTCAAAGTATACTGTCAAGGAAAAATGTATGGGGACAAAAAATATCAGAAGCAAGTTAGAACTTTATCGTAGATAAGCAAAATTTTTTTTTTCCTAAATGTCCTTAAACCACTTTTTTAGATCAATTTTGTCATGTTATAAGTAACATTGAAATGTTAGCTTTAAATGCTCTCACAATTTATAGATAACAGCATTGCTGCAAACAGTGCGATGTTTATACCTTAGAGTAAAAGTCTTCACTTCTCCTCTGGCTACAATGATGGGTGTTTGTGTGGTATTGATGTGATAACTTAATAACTTTAAAATCTCATATATCTAAAGACTTCATACACCTGAGATAAAGATAGATAAAAATGAATGCTATTTGGCACAAATTGATTCGGATGAAATATTTAAGTGGGCATGGCAAAATGAAGCACATGCAAGTCTTCCAGTAACGAGCATAAAAACAAGGACTGAAAATGATGGTAAACACAAAATGATTGGTGTCAAAGTGGTAAAATCACATATAAAAAAGAAACAAAGTAGAAGCAGATCCAATCAGATTTCAAAATCTGAACAAAAGGGGAACCTAAGAACAAAGTAAAAAACAGCTAAAATGCATAAATTTCCCCTTAATTCTTAAAGTTTGCTAAGTATGCTGTGTGACGAATAGTAGGAAAACTTTGGATTTGTGGAAGAATCAAATCACTGTTAAGAGGAGACTTTTTCTGTCTTTTACGCAAAGCTAGGCTGGATAGTCACAAACCGGATATTTGGGAGTCTAATGTATAGCTAAAAGCTGCATGCTATACTTGCGATCTCAATCTTTTTGCATCCTATAAATATTTGAAATATTTTGAAAGTTGGCCATTATGTTAACACAAATTTTAAATATGTGAATTTTGTTAAATTACAAACAGTACCCATGCAGTCACCTATGATATTACCCACGCTAAAAGTTTTTAAAAAGACACCTATGGCGAACTGCTGCAGAATTTAAAATAAGCCACTAGCAGTGACAAGTATTCCCATCATAACATTGTCCCTGATAAAAATTTAAAAGGAGCCTTCAGCAGAGATGCCATTCTAATCTTAAAGGTTTCAGTAGTAACCTGAATGTTTTTCAGTAGTTTTCAGCGCTTATCAGTAGTTTATAATACCGGCGAAACGTGGATGCAAAAACTACTCAATATTCAACCTAAAAGCAAAATATTTGCCTCAGCTGAACCATGGTGGCAACAGAATCCAAGAAAAAAAAAAAACCCCTGATAACTCCCTGATTGGGCTCCAAAAATTTCCCTGACGTTATAATTAAATTGTGAGTTACACAGCGTTATTGCCATGTGTAATGACAGTTTCACAGTGGTGAAACCAGAAAAAATATTTAGGGAGGGTGACACTACTTTTCCAACTGAACTTTGTGCAATTCCCTTTTTTTCAGTGAAGGCTCAGGGGTGATAGTAGTAAAGATTTGCATTTCCTGAACTTTCAAAACAATTTCCTGAACCAAATTTTTTTCATAGGTACCGTATTTTCTGGCATATAAGACGAAATGTAATTTATCTAGTTAAAGTTTATGAAAACTACTTGATTCAGACAGAAATGGAAAAAAATACTTATTTTAACAGGGGTCACAATGGAAAATCTATAAAATATAGGACAACAGGAAAATGGTGCAAAAAGGGGAAACTATTTTAATAAAATGTGTGGATTATTAAAAGAAAGACAATTTCCTCTACGAAACTCCGGTTTATTCAAACCGGCGTTTGCCGGTTTGAATAATTTTCCCTGATATTTGGAGAAAATTTAAATATCCCGATATTTTCCAAAACATAAAACTTCCGTGAGAATTCCCTGATTTCTTGGTTATGTTTCCACCCAATAAGATTATTTTTTAATATAAAACACAAATTTAATTTTTAACTGAATTTGTTAATTAATTCAGGACCAAATAGTTAATAACCAAATGAGCAAACAATGTGCGCAGCGAAGAATGCAATAAGCAACTGTAAAAGCACGTGTCATGTCGTGCAAGTAAGCGAAAAAATCCGAACTTTGCATGAACCCCCGAACTCTCTCGCCGAAGAACAGGGTTGCTGTAAATATTGCTCCACACTGGGAGAAATTCCGGTTAGAATTGGAATTCTGAGCTTTCTACCGTCGCCAATCTCTTATTGTTGTTCGCAGCTCTAAAATACCGCAAGTCGTCAGTAAGCACTCGTTTTGGCAACTGTTGGTGAATCTTTTTTTTATATGCGCGTCAAGAGCGAAAATTTGAACTCTGCAAATTTCACTTTCCGTAGAAAAAAAAGTGTTTTCCGTAATTCGTAGTCAACTTCAAATTTTTGTATTTTTCCGTAGATACTACGGAGAATTCGTAGCGTTCGACATCTCTGCTTTAGCCAGAAAAGCAGCAGAAATAAATTAGTAAATTGTAATAATAAAATCAGATGAAATTAGGTGCACAAATTTGGCTGCTAGAGTGAACAGTTGGTTCATTTAGATATGTAGAAAATATATTCCCACAATGGCTTGTTAAAATTTTTTAAAAATTCAGCTGAACAGCAGGCCCTTTCTACCAACTTTTAAAATTACTCAAAGTTGAAACAAAAAATCTACTTTTATTTATTCAATTAAAAATCAGCCAAAATACATTGAATAATAAGTACATACACACAGCTATAAAGATCTCAAAGATCTTAATAATAAGTTATTGAATAAAAATAATATAATAAAATAAATTATTGAATATTATTAAAATCGATAAAATTAAATATTGCAGTATTTTACAACCAGAAATAAAAAAGGGGGACATTTACATTTGCACAGGAAAATAACATGTCAGAGTAATGGGTCTTGGGGACCCAGGTTACTAATAGTTCAGAGACAACACTATTGAGAATTAATGATAAAAAACTTACTTCTTCGGGATGTTCAATATCAACATTTATTAAATGATAAAGTGGTGCATTCTTATCTGTATGCAGAGTAAATATGGTTCCTGTATTTGTTACATAGTTGTATTCTGCTTCAAATTTGTCCACAATGCATCTAAATGGCAAAATTCCTACAACAATTTGAAAGATATGAACATTTATACAAAAATAACTTGGTAAATTGTGCATTTTCTCATAAGTTATTAACCTCTTCTATACCAGGTAAATGTTGCAGCATGCCAAGTAATACCAGTTTGGCAAAGTTAGAAATAGCTACTTCCATGTGTGACTCACATTTCAAGTGAAAAGTATTATGGTATTAAATGGTATATAATGGAAATATGCAGGGATTGCTATTAACTCCTCTCTCCCTCAGGAGAAAACTTTGATTGTTTGACTGTATACTATTCTACTAAAAATAGATTTTATACATGACTAGGATTTCAAAACTTATACAATGAGGGAATACACAAAAGGCTGAAATAGTTAAATAATAATTACGATTGCAATTTTTCTCCGTTCCAAAAAATTGTAATCCCCTCCACTTGAAAATCCAAATTTTAGCACCTGGTTTGTTCCGATATATAAGAGATTATGCTGGTTAATTAAATTAACACACTTCATTTTCTTTACTGTGAAGAAATCACAAATTAATTATGCAATAAAATTTGCAGAATTTATAATTTGTTTTTAAAAACATAATGATTTTAAAACACAAAGAATTCATTACATTTAAAATAGAAAATTTATGAAACTGAATTAAAACAAGCTGTAATATTGAAAAAAAAAATAATGAAATCAGTACCACTTATTCCAGAAGCATTCAGATCACAAATATAAAGCTTATTATCTTTACAGGTTTCTTGGACAGTAGCAAGTACATATTGACCACAGTTACTAACAGTTGCTCCACTAAAATAACAAAGAATTAACACCTAAGAAACATTCGGTAAAACAATTGAATATGGGCAATTCCATGAAAACAGGGACATCAACATAAAAATTTTTTCTTCTTGCAGATGTGCATTTTTTTTCCTCTAAGGTAAAAATATGTGAATTTTTATAAAATTATGTTTAAAAAGTTCGCAGTACCTTTTTGTAACTTTTATAGGCAATGTTTGGCAATGTTACTTTTGTCACATGTGTTGTTGTTGTCTTTAGAGAAGTTCGGAAAGTTCATCTTGTTTTCGTAAAGAAATTAACAGGTATGTATAAATCTTATTTTTTTATTGAAATTTAGTCTGTATGTGAGGTTAGGCCAGTAAAGAATCTTTAAACTGGGATTATTGTATTAAAAATTATTTTTTATAAATTAGGCCTCATAGTGATGTAACATCAGTCACAAAAATTTATAAAAGTTTTTATTACTTAAAGAAAAATAGTGTTAAGAATATAAAAATCCATATTCTCTTCATTGATGATAATATCTTAAATATCAATTAGTTAAATAGTTAATAACAGATCAATTTATGAGTTAAAAACTTCTTTAAAACATGTAACATCAGTCACATTGTAACGTCAGTCACTTTTCTCTTTTCCAGTTAGATACTTAAACACTGCACAAATGGCATTGACTGATGCAGAAAGGCAAAATAGTTGGCAAGATAAATTAAAGAAGAAAGGAAAATATGAAGATTATAAAAAGATAAGCAATGCAGAAGCTAAAAGGAGTCGGGATAAAAAGGAAATTACCTAGCTAAGTTACCTAAGTCGGTTCAAAAAGAGAAATCAAAGAAAATGTTAGAAAAATAGTAGAAAAATGTAGCACATTAAAGTGCAAAATTTCAATTAGCAGTGACAAAACCCCTTTTCCAAAATAATAAAACCTTAGGAAAAGCTGTAACTCGTGCAAAGTGCGCCCTGCCTACATCTCCACGAAGGCAGAAGGCTGCCATAAAAAAATGGTTTGACAATGAAATTGGGGAAACAGGTGCTCCTAATTAAGCCCAAGTAAACATATTTGCAGCAGCACGGTACCACTCGGGTAGAATGCATCCGTATGCGATAGCCTCAGATTAACTGTCTCATTCTAAAGAGATTGTGATTCCTCTCATAACAAGAATGCTGGAAAAGATTCCTCAAGTAACTGAAGTCTTACATATTTGGTCAGATGGCCCAATTCTAAAACAAGTTCATTGCAGCCACAAAACCCATATTAGGGAAAAATATAAATTGTTCATTAAATCGAATTATTTTGCTACTTCACATGGGAAGCCCAGTGGACGGCATTGGCGGCTCTGTAAAGAGGCAGATATGGGTAGCTGTAAAAAAAAAAAAGAAAGCATTTTGTACACAGTGTAAAAGATTTTGTAAATGCCGCAGCTTCAAGCAGTGTGAAAATCTTTGAGATCTCATCATACGATTTACAGTTGCGTTATAAAGAGTAAAATATGAATAAAATATTTTCTGATTCAGAAACTATAGCTGGTATCACGCAGCAACACTTTTTGGATGTGGTAGACAAAATCACCAAAAGCTCAAAATTATCTAAAACATCATTTGCCTGTTCAAAACCAAGCGAACAAGCTCCATAATTGGTGGCACAATTGGAGAGTGGGCTCTTGTGGAATATGATGGACAGCTCTATCCAGGTGAAGTTAGAGCCATTGAAAACTATGAATACTTGGTCAGTGTTATGATTCCAACAGGGAAGCATTGGAAATGGTCTGACAATGTGGATGAAATTTATTATTCACAAGAAAAAATAATAAGAAAACTTAGTACACCAGATGTAGTAAATGCACGAGGACATTTTTTATTTCCTGAACCGCACTAAAAACATCACTTGTATAATTATATTCATTTACTATTGTTTATTTTTTATCAATTAAGTAGATTTGCGTACTTTTGAAAAAAAATTGCTAATTTGACTTTTAAGGAGAAATAAATTATAATTTAAACCGATTAATGTTGGTGTAACATCAGTCACAAAATGTTTGTAACATCAGTCACGGTCATTAAAAATTTCCCCCATTGTAAATTTTAAAGTTTTTAAAATGAAACGAAGTGTATTCATAAAGTTTGAAATCTCTACTTGACTGGAAAAAAAGAATTTTAATCTTCATGTTCTTAGTTTGAGGAGAATATCAATTAATATAAAAGTTGTTTTTTCTAATGTCTCTTCGGTGTAACATCAGTCACAATTTTTGATTTACCTTAATTAAACACAAAAAAAGCTTTTTATATCTAAAAACAGGTATGGGTAGTATTATTGTACTCTATCACGGTATTTTAGATCAATTTCAGAAAAATAAAATTAAATTTCAAGACACTGTGGATTTTAAAAGTTTAAAAACTTAGTCAAATTGTAACGTCAGTCACCGTGGAATGACCCATATGATATATTATATATATAGTGCTTCTTTAAATATTACATGATTTTCTAAATAAAATGAATTAACATAATTTAGGTACAAATATAAAAGTTACAGCTTATAGCTAGGACTGGGCGCTATATCGATATAAAACAAGATTTCGATTTAAAGATAATATCGCCGATCCGATTTATATATTCAACTTATAACGAAATTTCAAAATTTCAGCTAGCATTGTTAATTAAATTCAGAGCTTTACCCGGAACTGCCTATGAAAATTGAATGGAAATAGTCAAAACGCTACTTAAAATTAGTTTAAAAGATCCGACCATGTATGATTACTGTATTATCTTCCAAATATTTTTGAAAATTTTAACTGTAAATTTCTATTTTTTATATGCTTCAATATTTATGACACCTTCTTTCCATTTTATGTAATTTCTCATGAATATTACATTATTTTTTAATTGATGCGCAACTTAAAAATTATATAATGCTTTATGAAATGTGAAAATAAACAACGGTTTGGTTTGGCCAACGCTTTAAAATATTTCATAGCCATGTGAGCAAAAATAGCTAATACTAGCCAAATTTGTCAACCCTGACTTACCTCTAATGCAGTTCTGTCATTTCAAGCTTGGCGGCTTGGCTTCTGCCAAGCATTTCGGCTTGGAGGAAGATTATCGAAATCGTCGCACTTTTCGGTACCACAGTTAGATATTTAGATATTAAGGTATTGTAGAATCAGATTGAAACGTCCCAATTGCAATGCTTGAAAGTCAGTCCGATTTTTTGCCACACGTAGTTATGGCCGTAGTTAAAATTTTAGGCCATTCTACTTCCTTCTTTGCGACGGACATCTGACGTTAGCTTTTTTATTTGGATTTTGTATCGATATTGCTGGTGTTTGGATTTTAGATTCTCGCTTAGATTTTAGATTACTGTTTTCGCATAAGGGAAAGTGTAACTTCCGTTGAAAATTTTCAATAAGAAAGATTGAAGGAAGCTTTAATAATAATTCTTTTTAATTAAGAAAACTTTCATTAAAATATGATGCACTTAGTTTTAATTTGTATGTTGTTTGTTCTTTTATTATTATTTTCGTAGGGGTTGATTATTTTATTTTACTTTGATTAATGTTTTCTTTGGTTGTTTTCACAACATTTAATTCTTTTTTTTTTTTTGAAGAATTTTTAGTTTTAATTGAATTTTATTTTATGTGTCCTTAAAAAAAAATTCTTCGCACATTAATACATTACTACACTAAAACCAATCGAAGTTTTGTTCATGTTTGAATTTGCTCACAGTTTAGCTTTTGGTGATTGGAAGAAGGGGGTGGGGAGATTTTAATTGCATCATTAGAAAGAACACTCAATTGTCAATTGGACTATTGTTTGTTTTGAGCATCTAATAATTTTACAAAATTTTCTCTTTAAGCTAAAATTCCTAAATTCGAAATTTCGTTACGTTGCTGAAAATTTTTAAGGTAATAATTCAAATTCTTGCCTCGTTTTGCAATCAGGGCTTCGTATTAATTTCAATTGATGATTTTTTAAAAATCGTTTTAACTTAAAAGTTTTTATTCGTATGTGCAAGAGATTCGACCTTCTTCCCTCGCAAGTTCGTTCATGTATGTCCCTTGAAAAATTTATGTTGTTGTTATCGTTTATTCTTTTTGACCCTTACTCCCTGTGTTGCTAAGGTTTTTTTTATTGAGTACTCATTTTTATCCATGTTAAAGTTAATCATTATTTTATTTGATTATTTTTGAAGCATAGAAAGTACTGATAATTATTTCATTTTGTTAAATTTGTGAGAAACTTTTGTATCTCCATTTCATAATTTTATTTCAATTATTTAATTTTTTATGTATTATTTAGGGGCCGTTCATAAATTACGTCACACTTTTTCCCCATATTTTGACAACCTCCCCCCTTTGTCACAATATGTCATACTTCAGCGGACCCCCCTCCCCCTGTCACATGTCACGCTATGTTGCATAATGCATGATGTCACACTTCTTGTTACCCCCTCCCTGCCCCTTGTCACAATTTCACAAAACCCCTCCCCCCTCGAAGCATGACATTTATGAATGATCCCTTTTTCAATTTAATTGACCGATTTATTTAGGTTATTTTTTGAAATAACAAAGTGTATGTGTGTGTAGCTAGACTAACGTTGCATACCCCCCCCCCCCCCAAGTTACCTTATTAAAAGTTAAGAACGCATTTACATACTGCAGATCACAAGCAATTTAATTTTTAATTTTTGTAGTGTTTGACAGTTTTAATATTTCAATTTCATGCAGATAGCTTTAAAAATTTCAACTATTGCTCAACATATTCTAAAAAAAAAGAAATCAGTGTTAAATCGATTTATTGCTATATCGCAATATTAGATGGATGATAAATCGATTAAAAAAATTCCAGTATCGCCCCAGGCCTACTTATAGCTATTTAAGAAAACAATGTACCCTAAAAATTATTTTAAAATATTGTTTTCAAAACCATATCTGCCTGCTACAAACTCTGCAACTGATGTGCTCCAAGTTACTTAAGAGCTCCATTGAAGTACAAAGAATGAGATATCCACTTATAAATGCGTGTGACATAAGTTGTACTTGTATAAATCATTGTTTTAATCAAAGAGGGTGAACTGAAACACAGTTCACCCTCCTTATTATATAATATATTCTGTTGGAGAAAGTATACACAGATATAAATACATTATTTAAAAATCCAAGGGGCAATCGACCCTTTCTAGTCCCCTAGATAATGAGCTTGCTCATGCACCTCCTTTCTGTGGAATTTTATTTGAAAAAACGGGAATCTATGCAAATGTTTGAAGGTTGGAAATCAGTAGATTCAGCAAAATGAGTGCAATGGGATTACAGAATTAAAAGGAATAAATCTAAATGCTCATCAGAGCAAAAATCAGCGGAATGTTTTTAATTTTTGGAGGGTCATTATACCATTCTGCACAATCATGGGTTACATTAATTCTACACGTTGTGACAGTATATCTTTTAAACTCAAAATTTAAACTCAGTTTTCTTTAAAATTACCTGTTGATAAAATCAATAAAAAGTAGGTTGAACTACATCAGTACAACAATTTTTGATAATACTAGTGTGCAGTGGCATAGCAAAAAATTTCTCAAGTGGGGGTCCAAGCTAAGAATAGTGTAATGCATAGAAATTTTTCAAAATTGCAGCCAGAATGTTTAAAGTTTGCACAGACAGTCTACATATAAATTTACTTAGAGGATAAAATTTCTTTATACACAAAATAATAAATTAACATTCATCATTGGAATTTGACTTTTAGCACATTGGGGGGGGGGGGGGTTAAAAGGGAACACCCCTTTGCCTACACCACTTTTAATGTCAGACAAATCACAGTTTTTACAAGCGTTTGCCATGGAATTTAATAAGCGAAGAATCCCATCAAGGTACACATAATAATTCTTTTATCTATTACTAATGTTATAATATTATAACATACATAATTTTTATTCATAAAAATTGTGCATCGTAAGAAAATATTTTTTACTCTTAAGTCCTTAATCAAATCTTTTGGTATATCAAATGCATCTTCAACATTTTATAAACAAAGAATTTCATTTCAAACACCATAATTGTATTAATTATAAAAAATAAACACTGTTCTATAAAATAGTAGAAAATTGAATATTTGCTCTTGAACATCATTTCTACATTAAATATAAATGAATATGAAAACATAATTGATCTTACACTTTCCAGTTAGGTTTGTCAGGGAATTCCATGCACAGAATGTCATCAGTTTGACTGGTATTGAGTCTATGATAGTACAACTTGTGATCCTTATTAGCAGTTGTTTCAGTGCCATCAGCTTTGCCTTCTACTTTCGGATAGCACTGTAATTTAAAAGAAATATCTATTAGGAGTAACATTAAAATTTCTCTTGATAAAAGGAGAAATTTTGATTTTAAAACATGATATTAAAGGTAGATTTTTTCAAACTCTTAGAAAGGGTATAAATGTAGTGCAGTGCCACATAAGAAACCATATTTTATTAATCCAATATTGTTTTGGCAGAATACTTATGGATCACCAACCTTTTTCTGTAAACACCTCTCTCCTTTTCTTTATTATTTTATTTACATTGTTGGTATAAGTAGCAAATGGAAAGAAAATTTCTCCTGATACGACAGCTAGAATAGAAAAGAGTTGGCTTTCTGGCAAAGCAATCAACTATATTATATGTATCAACCATTTTATATATTTAAATATAAAATAACAGCAGTACTCTTGTGATGCTGCCAACGATAAAAATTTAAAAGAAGGCACTTGAAGTGACTTTCTAGAAAAAAAATCAAAATCGGCAAAAAAATAGCAACTTTCTTAATTTAATCAAAACATTAATCTACTTGCATATACAATTTAAAAAAAAGTCCCACGTAAAGGTACATGAAAAAGTCAAAACCCGCAGTGACCATAATGTGATTAGACTTCAGAGATTAATAGATTGATTAAAATTGTGATAACGAGCAGGGATTATATGAGCCAGCACCCCTCAGAGCGATGGCGTGTCCCCTAAAAAGCTATGGAACTCCCTTACAAAAAGATGATCCCCAAATTGGCCAAACACTAGGGCAAGCACCGAAAACCCCCTTAAAAATTTCAATGGCGCAGTCTGTGCCATGACCCCCCCCCCCCCCTTGGTGGGCACCCTTGGAAAAATGCATAAAAAGTATTTCTGCCATGGAGTGTTCCAACAAGTCCCTTAAAATCCAAAAGACTCTAATGTTGATATGAAATTGTATGTTGAGAAAATTATCAGTTATAATCTGTCACGATTTTTCTTTGTTTAAACTAGATACACATGTTCAATATTCAACCAGAATAATGTTAAGTTACACATCGATAATACTGATTTTTCAAGAATCCGCCTAAAACTGATTCAAGCATTTTTTTCCGCCTGCATATGATTAACATTTTAGCAGTGACATTTTGTTTTCATGATTTTTTTTTTTCAGGTGAAAGTAGGTCATCAGAAATGAACATTGTGCCATTTTTAGCCTTCCATAAATTTTTGTCCTATTCAGTATAAACCTCCAAAGTTTAAGGTTGCGCAGGGTATTGTTGTTTTTTGTTGTTAATTGACCGCAAAGAGTGTTCTGTAAGCTATTCAACACAGTTAGGTGGGGTAATCTAGGTACATTTTCCTTATGTTTAAGCTGTACATGTGGCTCAATTTCAATGAATATTTCATTAATGCTGATAATTGTTTCTTTAGTATTTTAAATTGTAATAATTTCACAATTGTATTATATTCTTTTTATAAACTACATCCACAGATATCAGCAAAAATTTTTGGGACATCAATATTTATATGTATACATACAGAGAGAATATTAAGCTAATACATAGTTAATATAAGTTCATAATATACTTTTATTTAGCGATTTTAATCATTTAATGGCGGAACCTGGAAGTACAATTTCATTCTGTACAGATTCAACTAAACATATTTTTTTCTTTCTTTCATAGTACATTATATATGAGAATTCATCTATACCAGCGTTTCCCAACTGGTGGTTCGCGAACCCACAGAGATTCGTGGGATGTAGAAAGGGGGTTCGCGAAAATAATATTGCAATGGCGGAGTTTTTAATTGCTGTAAAAGAATTACGAAATATTACATTTACTTATGCATAGGATAGAGGGTGTAAATATAATTTTTTTTAAGAAATTGTTTTCCAGAAGATAAATAAAGGTAGTGGTGTGGCATAGGGAGCACACGTAAAAACTTTGAAAGCAGTTATATTTCTACTGTTACCCAATTTCGAAAATCTGAATCTCAAAGCGGTATCGAATGATCTTAATGATTTATTTTAAACTTTGACTGTATGTCTGTCTTACCATATCCCAATTTTTCCTCCCTAGAGCGGAGAATGAGTCGGAAATATGGAAATTTGCCAAACTAAAATTTTGCATTATTTTTTCGGATAATTTTTCATATAGCTGCAGACCCCAAAATAGAACTGGAGGATATTTATTTATAAATTTTTAAGTTTTTACTCACATTCACAGTTTATTTCATATTTTGTGAATTTTGCACATTTCAACCCGAAAACAGAAAAGAATGATATTTATTGACTTTGTACGCATATTCAAAACTTTGTACGCCATATTTCTCATGCCATTCCACAACTTTTTCGCACTATCAGGAAAATAATTTTCAAAGATATTTTTTTGAGAATACACATTGCAATATTAATAATTCAAAAAGAACAAATCTCTACTAATAATAAAGCAGTAAGTATGTGTGTGTGTGTGTGTGTCTGTCTGTGTACGGCGTAGGACCCAGACCGTCCAGCGGATTTTCATGAAATTTGGCACGAAATTAGTTTGGGACATGGGGGTGTGCACCTCGGAGAGTTTTTTCTGAAATTCGAATTTGTTCTTTTATTCCAATTTATAGCCGAAAGTTTCATACAATAGTCATTTTCTATGGGAAGAAATTATCACATCATTTCAAGCTTGATACCGTTGAAAAGCGCGTGAAAAACTACCCCGGAATGAGTTTCGCTCTGCGTGCGAAAATTCGAAGCCTCTAAATTAACTAGAAAAGAAGTTATAAGCATTTTTCTCTGCAGTTCGAAATTATTTTTTCACGGTAATTAACTTTAATTTTAATTGTTACCATGCCGACTGACTATTAATTCCTTTTTCTTTCAACGAATTAAAATTTATTGTTTGTGGTTTTTAGTATTTTGAGGAGCAGCCGATTTTTAATTTATTTATTTCTTTTTTAGATTTTGATTATTATTTTTTAAAAGCGAATTGAAATTTATTTCCTGCGGCTCACTGGCGATTGATAGTTTTATTTTGATTTCCTTATTTTGACATGTATTTTACGGGACCATTTTCCATACTGCACAGGGGTTTTTAAAAGAAATGTTATTCTTTATAGCGATTTTGTTATTCCGGCTTATTATTATTTATACTTTCATTTATTTATTTATTTATTTATTTATTTTTCGCCTGTGAACCCGACGCTACGTTTTGCACAACTTTTTGTCTCCGCAGTTCAACACGCTGCAGATAACACGTTGCGTATAGATTAGAAAAGTGCGCAGTTTTGAGTCCGGTGCGAAGACTGTACAGTTGCAGCGATAACTGAGCTAGAAAGCATAGATGTCTTTGAACTGTGCAGACAAATCGGCACATGTAGACGGTAGCACCCTTTTCCGATTCATTTTGTTTCTCAGTTTCAATTCCTCAGGTGACAATGACCGACTTTCGGCAATGTTCTCAGGAGTTTCTCACAAAATTTATTGCATTATGCGAAAGTTTCCCATGCATTTGGCGTGTCAAATCCAAGGAGTATAGTGACAGGGATAAAAAGGGGGACGCTTATGAGAGTTTAGTGGAAAAATTCAAAGAAATTAATGCAACCGCAAACAGAGAGCAAAAGTTAATAAATCGATTCGATCTGGGGCTGGAGACGAAATCTACAAGCCATCTCTTTGGTATTTTGATTTGTTACATTTCCTAAATGATCAGGAGACACCAAGGCAGTCTAGGAATACCATCGATGAAAATAAAGAGATTGCAGTTGTCGAACCACCAGAACAGGCAACAAAAAATATTTATTTTATGTAATCATTTGACCACTTTAAACGCCGGGTACTTCTGAGACGTTCCAGTCTTTTTTTTTAACATGACACCATGCCAAAAGTGACCAGAGTAGTACCTCCTTCATTACGATATCGCACAAAACTGAGTGAAATATACAGATATCTCTGCACCATGTAGAAGCATAAAAAACTGCAACGTTTTCATTCAGTATTAAGACTGCGTAGACAAAAGGTTATACAAAACGTAGCGTCTGCACCCGGCTTTAATGTCAATAAATAATAGATAAAAATTAATTATACTAAAAATTTATTAATTAAAAATATTATAATTTATTATAATCGTCCTTTTTGTGTGGGTACTTGAACTAAACAAACAAAATGCGTTTTCTTTCAAATATTTTCTTTTTTGTTTTGTTTTGTTTCTTTCTTTCCTTTTTAATTGTGCGTGTTTTGTAAAAAAAAATGCTTAAATGTGTAGGATCTCTGGCTGATTGCCGTGGGCAGCTAATTTTTAATTATGTGGAATGCTATACATTTTAATAAAATAACATAATTTACACCTAAAAAAGTTATCACTATATACACAATGGCAAACCGACTGGTCTTTCCATTTTTTAACACGGGCATAGCCGTGCGGGTACCGCTAGTAATTAAATAAAAACTGAAGTTACTTTTTTTAACTTAGATGCTTTGCAATTGTATTTTCATTTATTGCTATAAACTATTGCATTATATGAAAAATAAATGTGCTAGCAAATTTTATACTTTTTTTACCTGTTGCTAACTACTCTGGAAGGGGGTTCACCATTTTATTTTGGATCTTAAAAGGGGTTCGCAAGGAAGAAAAGGTTGGGAACCACTGATCTATACAACTAATGGTTTGGCAGATACAGTGTAAGAGCTTTAACTGTATGTATGTTTGTATGAAATCAAGTTCAAAATACATGGCTAACTATAAAACTTAAAAATATAAACACAAAAAAAGTTATTCATTATCAGGAAAAAATGGGCAAATAATTTGCATAAAAACAATACAAACACTTGGCATAACTTACAGAGTAAAAAAAACCTTGATTATCATGAGTCCATGAAATCGAAGAATATCTAACATTTTCAATAACATCAGGTAAATCTGTTTTTGTCTTCACACATTTGACCTAGAACAGAAAATATTTTCTTTAATTTGATTAACAATGATACCTTAAAAATTGACAAATGCAATTTTTCAATCAAAAACTGGTGTTCAAAGAAGGCGTTTTGAAACTGAATATCTTTAAAATAGACCAATATGTCATACATACCAGAAGTAACACATTTTTTTAAAAATCACACTTTAAATTTTGTCGAAAACATATGGAGGTCCAAATTTGAAATGACAGTCTAATGACTATTTGAAATAGTGACAGCAACGTATTTGAAAGTGAAGAGCTTTAAAATGTCTAAAAACTGAAATTTTTGAAACTAAATCGATTGTTTATTTTAGGATCTTCCAAAATAAACTTTCAAAAGCTTTTGTGAAAAAAAAAAAAAAAACTTTTATTAACAACAATTTTTGGCTCAGGAAAATTTAGAGTATTAGTTGACATACCCTTGAATTGGATATAACTAAGTTATAATAATTGCCCCTTAACATACAACATCTCAGAGACATTGAGTATGCAAAGACTCATGAACAAAGGGATGCCTCAAAGGTTACAATGGCATTAAAATGATTAAAGTTTCTACACATCATTGTATGTCAAGGGTTTAAAGTTACTGTAAAGTTTCATAATTATAAGTAACTTTAATAGTATGTTACTTAAAAAGTAAGTAAATAAAAATTTCAGTAAAAGTTTCTGCAATAAAGCAAGGTTTTTTTATTTTCTACTGAAAAAAGGTTAAAATACTTTGTACAATACTAATAATTTGTAAAATACTAAGTAAGTGCTATATTCTGCTTAAAAAGAGATAAATACAAAGTTTTGAACTATACTTAGACATAAAATAAAATGTCGCAACATGATTTTTTATAATACAAAATAAGAATTTATACAGTAAGATTCTTATTGTGAGCCTGAATTTAATGAGAATCCGAGCTTAACGACGAAAATTTAGATAAATGATTGGTTTAATGTTAAAAGTCCTACATAAAACCAGTCATTAAAACAGTTCAGAATTAGTGAGGATTCCTTTCCTCAGATGAATTCAAAACTTTCTCTTTGGTAGTCTCCATTGAAATTTAGAAGTATAAGATTTAAAATTTTACAAGATTTTCGATAACAGCACCAAAAACGTTGAAATTCGGACAAAGTGTGGTGTATCTTGACATACAATTTCAATGCTAGTGATTGCTAAAAAACAGAACAAAAATTTTCCAAACACTAACAAGTTTTTTTCATTCTTGTACAATAAATGATGAAAAATAAAAAATATAAGCCTTTTTTAAATTATCAATTTTATTAAATTTATTTGTATGCAATAATATTTAAGTTTATAGTAAACTCGGTTATTGTAAGCAGTCAAATTTAAAGAGCAAATTGTCTCATCTTTTCATTCTCATTGCCAGAGTTCAACTTTATGTTTAAAATATTATTTTTAAAAAATATATGCAAATAACTCATATAAGTAAGGGCATCACTATCTTACAAAGACAATAGGACTTATGAAAAATACTACGCATTAATTAAAATTAAATCAGAAAAAGATAAATATTGCCAAAGAAAATGTAATACATATGAGAAAGTTTTCTTGCAATTGCATTTAGCTTTAAGAAGTAATCACCTTCAAATTTTTTATCTACATTACACTCTGGTTCTGTAGTTCACCACTGGAAGATGTTGCTTAAATATTCATAACCAGTAGCATAGTTACTAAGCTCAACTAGGTGATCAACTTTTTCTTATTGATAGGATCGTAAGTACATTTCCAGATGGATAGGTACTAACTGTCAGTAGCTCAGGATTTTTTTTTTTTTTTTGAAAAATTGAGGTCACCAAGACTTGAAGCTGTAACACTTGCTGATTGTTTGGTGAATAGATTATCAATTCAGTTTTATTGGCTTTCAAGTATAAGCTCAGCACTGGTCTGCATACTATACTGTGTACTTTTCGTAGAACATATTTTGTTGATCTAAACTTCCATTTGTGGTAACTCTAATTACCACAAGTGGGAGTTTAGATCAATGAAATAAATTTTATGAAATCATACAAAAAGTTTTGTATTTTAGCTTGATATGTATGATACGTTTATTCTCTAAAAACATTTTTAAAATATGGTAAATTAAAAGCAGAGCTAAAAAATTATAGCCCAATCACACTGTATTAAAATTTACAAGGGTCAATTTTCCACATACAAAGGAAGGAACGGAAATAAATGAGCTAAAAATACTGTATTTTTAAAACATATAAACAAAACAAAAATAATATGTATGGATTTTCAATTGAGAAAATAATGTATATTTCGCTTTGAAAAATTCAGCCAAGTATCAACACTTTGAGAAATCACAATGTTTACTGTTTTACTTATTTATTTTTTCCTTTCTCTATCAGCAGTGGCTGAGCCTAAATCAATTACTATATCTTGACGGAAATTTTTTTCCATGAAATTTCAAAAGAACAACATTTTTTCCGAGTTCTAGGGATTGCTTTGAAAATTGGAAGATTCAGTTAAGAGCATCTGACTGCAAAATATATAAAAACTTCATGTCAAGCAACTTTTGGCAACATAATGTAACTTTTTGCATGAAAAATATCCTTTTTAAATGCCGACCGATACAATTTCAGTCAAAAATTTCTTCAGAGAGCAGTAGGGAACAGGATTCTTAATCAGTTTAGCACCAGAAACATACATTATGCAATTGTTAGATCTTTTGGAGATTTAAGTGCTTTTGGCTCACGGTAAATTGATTTTCACTTTTACACTAACTCATGCAAAACTATGCAGACTGCTGTATATGAATGGGGGAAAAAAAAGTTTTTAAAAGCTAAGGTGGCTAAATGCATTCTCTTAAAGAACTAAAAGTAGCACAATTAAGAGATGTACGTAACTCTGGTGTTGTGTTGAAGGAGTTAATTTCCAATTTCAACTGTTTTCCATTAAAAAAGTATAGAAAATATGATCAAAATATTATATAGACTTGAAATGAATTTAAAGCACTAAAGCCATTATTAACCTTAATCTTGTTCCAGTCAGAGCCACTTTCGCTCACCGCGTAAGCTAAATATTCTCCATCTTCAGAAAATTCTTTTTTTGTTAAACTTATAGTACCATCTCCTGACCACTCATTTGGATCTATAAAAACTTCTGCTGTACTTGTAAGGCTTTCCTGCTTGTACAAGACACTATAAATGAAAGATATAGTTTTATAATACTCAGTAAGAAAACAAGGTTAAAACTCATTAACAAACAGCTACCATTTAGTCGTCATGCTGCAAAATGTTAGCAGTGAAACCACCAAACACAAAAGCATTTCTATTTCATAATATGTGAGAAGGAAATGTGTTTTGCAGTGTGGAATAAATCATGTTTTACAGAGTACAATTATTGATTTAACTTGATAAATAAACAAATAAATTTAAAAAATAAGTAATATTTGTATTATAGACAACTTGCATTATATATGTAAATAAAGTTATTTTTACAAAATAAATTATTGTAATTCAAAAAGAAAATGTTTTTGTGAGTATGATTACAAATAGCAAAATTTTATATCTCACTAGCGGTACCCACAACGGCGTTGCCCGTGCAAAGTTAAAATAGCTGCGCTGAAGGTGCAACTTGTTTTTTTCCCCCAAGCAAGACACCTAAGGCGCGATTTCTTAAGTCACTTCTGACCCGATGAAAAACTTATTTCAGTCTTAAACTTATTTGCGTCTTTTTCCACAGATGTATATCTACTTGGACTTAGGTATGAAATTATTTCAATCTATCACCAATACTTATTGATCTATATTTGTATCATATGGTATATTTATCTTTATTACATCATCAAAACTTTTGCATAGGTTTTATTTTTTTAACTCTGACTCTGATAGATAGCAGTACATTCTTTTTGAGCCTGAATGCAAAAATATAAATGTTATTTCATAAATCTTTATTTCAACCAATAAAAAGAGTAAATTGTAGTACAAAAATTAAAAATTAAGTATATTAGTAGTTTTATACATAAACATACATTTTGAAATCAAATCAGAGAAATGAATTGATATAATTTTAAATATGAAATTTTAACTGCTAAAATTAAAGTAGGCTAAATGGAGAATTGATAAATTGATCAGACAATGCCATTTAGTAAAGATCATCTGAAAAATCTAACAGTTTCTGATCACCCTTAGCCTATTCAAGAAAAGCAAAAGCTGCGGCGAAGAGATGCTGGATTACGTATATGTAGACAGTTTGATGAAATAAAAAAAAAACAGTGGAGGCTTGATGTGAAGTATGTTGATAATGAAAATTGTATGGAATGCAGTGTTGTAGCTAGCATGGGTGACACTCGGGGCACATAGTGATAGGTGTCACCCCGTGAAAAAGAACCCCCTCCAAGAAAAAAATCATGTAAGCATGAAGTATGAGTTTTAAGGAAATATAATGAATATATATTTAATTAAATCGCAGATTGAAAAATAAAAACACCATTTGTATCATGAGCCTCATAATATTTAAAGTATTTGTTGATGACAATGGTTAGGATTAGCAGTTAAAAAACATTGCGAATATATTTTTTAAAGGAAACACTTTCCTCAGTTCAAAAGAGAAAAAAAAAATCCAATTTAAAGCATTTGTTTTATTCTATGGAGCTTTTAAAGGTTACATTTTTTTCTCCGTCCCCGCTGGGTGTCATCCCTGAAGTCAAATAGACATTTCTTTGGTAGCGGATAATGTAATATCCTGTGTATAAGATTAAAACTAAAAATTTTCCCACAGACACTGATCACTCTCTGCTTGATAATAGAATAGTCCCATATGATGCAAAAAAGATCTTTTTATCTAAGATACCTTAAAATGACTTTTTGAAGACGAACAAATTTCTCAACATGTGCACTTTAGCAGCGGCATCAAGTTTTTTCTTGTTTTATGCTGGCAACCTACTTTCTTCCCTTATTTTTCAAGCAAGTGGACATTAACGCATTAAAAATTCTCATTAGATCTCAAAATATGAAGAAAGAGAAAAATTGTTGACTGAATTATTTCAAGATTTTTTCCCTTAACAAATAACAATAATTACAGATTAGTATTTACTATTGTGTTACTAATTTGGTTACCCAATATACTAAAGTATTAAATTTTCCTCCAGAATAAAGTACAACACTTAACTGCATAATACCGATTGTAATCAATGATATTTGTATGACGGCAGAGCCGATTTACAGTCCAGTCAAGGGGACGGTGTTTGAAAATTGTGCCTCTTGCCCCCTCCAACTGAAATGGTTTTCAATATTGAAGTTGCTGAAAACAATTTTGGGTTATCTTTAGCTATGTAATAGAAAGAAAGACGGCAACAGTTCTTCCATAGAAGTTTTTTGAAATTGAAATTCGAAAAACTCAATTTTACACTATGTTTGGTAAGATTAGGAGAGGGGAAAGGGGGCTCTTCCTCGAAATTAGTTGAAATTGAAGTTCTAAAATTACTCACATAGGCTGTCGTTTGAGGCGGTTAGCGGAAAGTGGACGCCCCAGCTCTCTTCCTGTATTTCTTACAAATTGAAATACTAAAAGCATATACTTATTTAAGATAGGTTTATTATTGGCATAAGGGGGCTGTTCAAATTGGCTGTTCAAACTGCCAGAAAATTTTTGCCATTGAAATTTGAAAATCAATTTTTTAGTCTATTTCTAGGACACAGGAGAATGACCAAAAAGTCTCCACCCGAAATCTTTTGGAATTGAGGTTCTTAAGAAGAAATTTTACTCTTAACTTTTGTGACGGAAGAGAGGACAGTTTGGTCATTTCCGAAAGAAAATTTTAAATTCGAAGTCTTCAAGACACAACTTTAGGCCATCTTAAGAACATTAGGAAATTCAGCGGCTCTCTGCGCAACATTTTATGAAATTTTCATAAAGAAGAGGTGTTTAGGTTCCATTCTAAAATCGTTTTCGTAACTAAAGTTGGATTTACACTGCCTTTGGTGCAATTAGGGGTAGGAAAAGGGATTTGTAAGCTTTTATTCAAGTCCTAAAACACACTTTTGAACTATGTTTGGGGGCATTAAGAGAAGAGGGAGAAGATGTGAGCTTTTCCAGTCACTGAAGCAGTGCCCGGTCAAAAGACAAATTAAATTCCTCACCGCTCGAGTGAAAGTTGTTTGCCACTTGTTTTTTGTAATGAATGATTATAATTTTTATGAACAGCTCAGTTGAATTAAACTGGTTGGTCGAGTCACTTAATTGAGTAATAATGGTTGAATTCGATATAAATTGCTTAAGCAGGTGAGTGTTCTCGATCTTAATTTAAACTCCTTCAAAATGGAATTGCTCTCTATTCTTTTTATTTCGGAACGTTCTTTGAATTTAAAACTATATTTTTAATTTTCAATCTCAAAATAATAGCTTGATAATTTTCAATCTCAGAAAAGACTGGTCTTGAGCAGGCTCTGACTATCGCACGGGTACCCAGGGCCCGTGCCCTGGGCAGGAAACTTGTAAGGGGCAGGAATGTTTTCCATAATATCACTGAAATTTCTTTTTAAAAGGTTGTAGCAAACTGGTTTAATTAATAATAAATTCATAAATATAATTCATAATTAATGACATTTTTTCATCATATCCAATTTACATTGAACCCTAGAACACATACATGCATACATATATATTTATATAAAGTTAACCATTCAAAGGGGGCATGAAAACTTGCAAGTCTGGCCCTGATTTTGAGTAAAAAATATTAAGCAGTCGGAAAGAGAAAAGGAAAGGGGGTGTGCGTTTGAAGAATCTTCCTTATCAGTAAAGATAAAATATACTAATTATAGTAAGATTTTTAAATATATATCCATTGTAATCCAATATATTAATTAAAATTTATATCATGCATTATGACAGGAACTACTTACAATCATATTCATTATGCATTTTGAATTAAAACAAAATATTTTGCCTTAAAACTAATTAATTCCCAAAAGACCCCTACTTTGTTATGTTTCAGGGAATTCCCTTGATGAATTTATTAGTGTGAACATTCTAACTTCAAGCACTGCCCCTAATTAAGGCGCAAAAAAGAGACAAATTATGGAACTGAATTGTACAAGTTTCTCCCAGTATAAAGTTTAAATAATATGAAGCGACTCGAATTAACTGAATTAATCATTCAATCTTATAGAATGCTAAGTCTACTTCTGACGTGTATTTCCATTTTCGTGAATGTCTTCTGAATTTTGGAAACTTAAAGCTAAAAATATTTTCATCATCTTGTATTATATCTACATAGGGCCAACACAGTAAGTTTACTTTCAAAAGTACAGGTTTTGGTATTAACTGTGCTGCCACTACTGCAGAGGCGTAGCTAGGGTTTTCAGCAGCCTTGGGACAACTGAAGATTTTGCGCCCTCCTGTTCCCCTGGAGGCCTAGGAGTGCAATCTAAAGGGAATTTAAAAAAACTTTTATGCTTCCTAAATGATAAATAGCTCTAAAAAGCAGCCCTTTTAACTTTCATTTTTATTAGCGACCATTCACTTCTAAGGGAGAAATGGGACAGTTCGTAAAATTACTTGTCCGATTTCCCACGCACTCCTGTTCTACATTGGTCATTCCCGATATGGTTTGCAGTGCTCCACGTTTTTGTCGAACATATTCACATCTCTTCAGTTCAAATAATTTTCGTTTCGCATTTAAAAATAAAATAAATTAACATTAATTTGGCGCCCCTTGACGCTGCGCCCGGGGACAGCTGTCCCTCCTTGCCCCCACCTAGCTACGCCTCTGCACTACTGTGTTGCAAATTACTCCGGAAACCACTGTCAATCATATTATTTTCATTAGAGCTAACCATAAAGGAAGTAAGCCATTGCATACATGAGTCGAGAAGATAACAGCTTTGTTAAATGTGAGGGTTTGCTTCCTATTCGCATGAAAGGAAATGCTTTCTTACTATTTCAATGTTCAGTGAAAGAAATGATTATTTAACAGAAAAAAGTTGAATCTATGTTTGAAATACCACCATTGACAATTGACTGATTTTTCGGCTTCTTCACTCTGCTTTTAAAAGTAAAAAGCATGTAAGACACAACTAACGAAAGGGAAAATAGATTACAATAGCAGATCTTGAAGCTCTCTGTTTGAGGGCAAAACTCGAAAGCGCCCCCTCCCCATGCAATTATTGTTCATATTTTATAAAGTTTTCTGAGTTGGTCATTTTAATGAGGATTTTACACTTGGGGCCACTGATAAACCCATAAAACTTTCATTAATGTTCCCATGACTTGGCCCTTTCAGCTCAACATTACGGGGTTAGAGAAATTCTGACTGTTGAAAGGAGTCCGGGAAAATTTTGAAAACTATATGTGAACTGGTGCATTTTGCGGCCTTAGGAGACACATTTGGGACTGCAGAAATAATAGGGGAAAAAATGCAAGCAAAAACTTAAAATTTAAACGGTTTTTACTCATAAAAATTCAGAACAAAATTAGCATATTTTTAAAATCCAGGGATCATGCCCCCCCCCCCCCTCTTACTAACGCTCATATTGAAGAGACGCATGTCTGCCTTCTCAAACGACACTTACTAGCTTTTTCTCCCCTCCCCGCGTCTTCTCAAATAGATGCCTTCAAAATTAGTAAAAACTATTGTATTGCTTGAGCATGGCATGATTTATATATCACTATCACAAGCCCCCCCCCCCCTCACTCCTTCCCAAAAGGATGCTTTGAATGTTTGTAAAAGAAAAACTATTGTATTGTTTGAGGTTTGAGCATATCATGATTTATATTTCACTATTACAAGGGGGGGGGGGGGCCTTGACTTTTTTATTATTATTTTTTTAATTTTGACATTGCAAAATTTGGCGCCCCCTGAAATTGCCTTCCCAAGAGCCCTTACCTGCCACGGGAGGCAGCTGACTGATCAACAAAGCAACATATTAAGTATTCCTCAATTTTATCCCAAATAAATAACTCAATAAATCAGTTTTAATCGATATCAAAATAGCTGATCAATGATCAAATTGGAGCGCCAAACTGGGAGCGCGCAAAAGTTAACTATTTTTTTCTTTCTTATTATTGTTATTTTTTTTTGAATCACAATTGAATTTGCAGCCCCCCAGAAGTACCAAAAAATATTTTTGGACATTTTTTATTACATATGTATTCAAGGCATCCAAGCAATTATGATTGAACTAGTTGCACAGCCGGTTTCTGGAATCTGGAAAGGCTTTCATGAATAGTACGTCATCCCATGGTAGGGAAAAGGGGCTACAAAGAGCAATGGAGTGACAAGTGACCAATTACTAATAATGATTACCAAGTAAATAAGGATGAATGTAGGCAAAAATTCCTGTCAGCGTAAAGTTCAGTTGTTAATAATTCTCATTAAAATGGAATTTAATTGCAAAGGATACAGTCCCCAAAAATTCCAATTAAAACTGGCAGTAGGACAAGATTATTTAAAAATTCTATCAAAATAAGGGTGCAATCGCTGAAAATCCCAATTAAAAATGACTGCAGGAAAAGAAATTTCAGTTTAAAAAAAGGACAAACATTCCTAAATAGCATGCATGGTCCATGGGCCCTAAACCCCTATTAAAATGTGGTCAGAAGTTCTTCCAAAAAAAAAAAAAGGCCCTTTTATATGGTATGCAAGAAATAATAATACTAAAACATATATTTTATTACAAGCAGGGAGGGAGGATTTTTCCTCCATTAATTTAATTTGACCTGCTTTATATTCTGCTTAGCTTTGAGTGTGCCTTAAAAACAATTATATATGTATGTATATATATAAATATATATATAACCTTTTTCGTGATTTTTACCTACAGAGATTAATTATATGGGGGGGAAATGATTTCCTCGAAATATTCCGAATCCTGTGCCACAATGCTGATTAGGTTGCATTTCACAAAATTTGGTGCAATATATACTAATATGTTTTCTCACTCTGAAATGCCTGAGTGACATTCTATAAATTAATCAGCTGTTTTTTTATTCTTACTCTAAAAACAGATTTCCATTTATAGATTAAATTTTTCAGCGCCTACATTGACGCAAAATTTTTGCTCGTATATTGCATGCATTTGTTCTTTGCAGCTGCTACGCAAGAAAATTTACTACTGTTGATCTTTATTTTAACTTCTTTTTTCCCTCATTTACTTCACTTTTATCAATTTCACACACACAGACACACACACACATATATATATATATATGTACATAAATGTAAATATTTACATCTTATCAGAAATAAATATATGAAAGCAGCAATAATTAATTTAGTTATTTTTTTTTAATGCTTAACCAAACAGAAAATGAGCTGGAAAACTTGTGGTACTTTTTGAGGCTGCAATTTTTTAACAATACCATGTGAAATTGCTGGATAATCAGATTAAAACGTGTTATGTCGACAAAAGAAAAGAAAAAAAACAGCAGCATAAACATGCGCATGTAAAGTGACTAGTTTTAAGGTGCGGCTGAAAATTTAACAGAATAAGTTTTACTTCTACATTGTCGTAAAAACCTTTGTTTTTATACGATGGATCTAAACTGCAAGCAAATAATTTGCAGGAAGTAACATCTCCTGAATAAACAAAACGTTTCTAGAAACAAATCTACCAAATTAATTATAAATACCGTAAAATAGTTTTTAAAAATTGTAATTAATATACTACATATTTGAACAGTTCTTTGAAATCTTGGGTATGTTATTATGCATATTATACATAAAGACTAAAGCATAATAACTTCTTTGATGTAAATAAAATGTATTTGATATTTATGTAATTGAGATATTTTTGATGCCTCAAATAGTACCGAATGATTTTATATTACATAAAAAAAATTACAGAAATTCTTAGCGAAAAAATGAAATTATTACATAGAAGCTAACAGATAAACTTTCACAGCCAAAATCATGAAAATAACGAGAATACCATGGCACAAATGGACACGTGTTTGAAATCTTCTGATTCTAAATAACCACATGATTGACAGCATGCTTAGAAGGGGTGAATCGAGTAACGCCTCTCGCCACGGGAGGTATGGGGGAGAGCAGAGATAGAATTTTACGGCCTGGGCCTTTTCAAGGTAGCTTTTTCGGTGGCAGTTTTTCACGTGCAAGGCCTTCTCGCGGGAGTTTTTCTGAAACATGATATTACGTGCAAGGCCGTGGGCCGGTTAAGCCTTAAAATATGAAAAGATTAATTAGTTCAAATCTACATGTATATAAAAAAAAGAATTAAAAAAAAGTGGCCTAAGCAGTGGTTACTAAATAGAATCACGTGGTAAATAGAATTAAGTGGGTATGTGGAAACACATACAAACGTAAATCAAAATTGCATTCATCGGATTACCGAACTGTTTGCGAATAAACGAACCCATAATTGGAGCTTCTGAAGCTTGTTTGTGTTTAATTTTTGCAGGAAATAAAATGATTTTCTCCAATATGCAATAAATTTAAGCCAAAAATGAGTTTGGATCCAATTAATCCCTAAACACTTGCCTCATAAATTAAACTACTACATTGTTTACAATTCAACCATGGAATTTCTGAAATTAGCTTATCTCTTCACTTCAATTCGCTCGCGTCAATTCTTGAAGAACTCGCGTGAAGTAAAGAAATGCTGGAGAATTAATATTTTAATTGTTAAATTTAAAGAATATAGGACAAATTTTAGGAAAATAGCTTCGAGGTGCAAACAATCAAGATATGATAGAATTTTGGGCTAGTTTTCGTAATTGTACGTTGCGTAGATTTTGCTGTAGAGCGTATAGCCACAAGGGCGTTGCCAACTCGAAAGTTCATCAAATTTTCATTTTATATATATAGATTATTGCAGGAAGAAAATTATGCAATATGATGAAAAGATTTTTCTTTTCGGTCATGAAAGATAAATTCTTTTGAATTTATTTAACTTTTTAAATTATAAAAATTAAGTTATTCACAAAGTAGCCTTGCTATGTACAAGACGCATTTCTTAACTTTTATTTATATATTTTTTTAATGGGAAGAAAAGCGCTTTCGACAACAGCATAAAATAGCAGTATGGTTCTGTTTTAAGTGTATGGTCCAGGGGTTCCACACTGGAATTTGTTAAAGACTGAAGTCCTCTAAAATAGAGTTACCGGCTATCTTTGATCCTATCAAGATAGCTGTATTTATTTTAAAAATACAGTTGAACGCGCTTAATACGAAATGCCAAAAATTCGCCAATTTGTTTGTATGTTAGCCTTTATTTATAAAAACCGTGAATATTGTAAAGTACCGAATAAGCGCCCCCTGAATTTTCACAAAAATATCGGAGGGGAGGGGCACTTATGTTGGGTAGAAACCCATAATTTTATTAATTCTCAGCCCACTAGTAAAGTTTGAATGTATTTTAAGTACCTACTTTCTTTTCTGTGGACGGCTGGTAAGCTAACTGGTCTTGGAAGTACTCTTCAGGCATTCAAACCTCACGCGCCAAGTTTAATGGCGGATGTGATGGATGTAAACAACGCCACGATGCTAGCCCGGTGTTGCCAAACCGTGGCAACTTTGTTGGAATGCGTGACTTGCGTGGAGAGAGGGTCAACCTCAATGCATATGTAAATGAGGTTGAAGTAGAAGTTATTAAAATGACGTCATCATCACGTCATTGGTTTTGGCATGTATAAAGGGAGGATGAGTGCAGACTTGATTCACTTGACTCACTGGATTCAGTCTCCGACTGGTTTTCATTTTCGGTCGACCTGTTGGTCGTTGCTCCCTCTCGTGGAGTTATTCTTCTTGCCCTGAAGCTACTGGATGGACAATAGATTTTGAACTTGGTCGAAATGTGAGACCGTAGTTAATTTTTGAAATTTTGAAGTGTCTTCTCTCCCCGCTTGTCACGTTCCAGTGATTGTGAAAATGTTTTAGAATCTAGTGATGTTTTGCTTTTAGAAGAGTGGAAAGTTTATTTTTATATTCATTTTAAACGGGTTTCTAGTCAGAATGTCAACCATCAAAATAGTATTTTATCTTCATAATTGTGTTTTACTAACTTCGAGTTGTCGGTGAATTCATCTGAAATTCGTACAACTGTATGTTATGTTCTTGGACTGTCTGCATGCTGACTGATAGATTGACCTGAACTAGTGTCCGTTCCAATGTAACTACGCTATACCATGGACTAATTCTTGACAGTTGTGAATTTGATGTGATTCTACTCATGACCAAGTAAAAGACTGTGATATTTAAATTCTGAAATTTGAGAAGTTTTTTCAAGATGGTTTTTTGTGTCTGACTAGACATTGTGTTGTGATATCCATCGGAAGTTCCTGTGGTAATGTATATTTACAGTATTCTTAAATGTTAAAATAAATCCAAATTTTGTTAAAATTGTTTCATGTTTACCTCCAACTGACACCACCTCTGACAGCTCATGTTGGGATTTGAATTCAGAATCTTTATTCTAAATTTAAATTAACTTTTTCTTAAAAGCCCAACAACTTAAACGGTACAAGTGAAGAAAAGTACCAAATAAGCTCCCCTTTCCCGAATAGTACGAGGAAAGTCGCCTCAGCGATGCCGCGGACATGCTACAGTGCGTCAAATGCGCAAAAATCGGAGGTGGGGACGCAAAAATATATATATATATTAGTCGTAACCCGAGGCGCATAATTTTAATAGCGGAAAACTTAAATCAAGAAAAATCTATAAAAATCGATACGGAAAAATATTTTTGCATGTCCAGTTTTCTTTCAGCTCCTTTTAGATAAAGAGCGAGTTGGAAAATGGCACTAGCTCACATTGAAGCCCATTTCCTTTCCTGAACTTCCCTGTTGCAGCGGCTCCTCAGATAGACGGGCGGCTATGAACAGAACTGATTTTTTGAACAATAAGTAGATTCAATGCCCAAAGATTATTTTAAAGATATAATCAACTTGATGTTTAATAAGGTTGGAAATATGAGGGGTTTTTTAAAAATACTGTAGTGTGAAAAGGTTTCGTTTTTGCGACAGCGAATTTTCGTAATGCCTTCGTTTTCGCGATTAAGATTTTTTATTAGCTTTTATTTTGAATTAAAATAATAAATAAAATTTTCCTATTTAATTTGTTATACCCTTACTGCATTCCCTATTTACTACTGTCCATGTAATCGATATTGCGAAAAATTTGCGAATCTGACATTCAGCCAAGAATTAATCATTTGCTTTTTGGCTTTTAAATATGGGATTTTCGTTTTAATTCTTTGTTCAATTGTTATTGAATCAATTGTTAATTGCATCGAAAAAAAATGTCTTGTCATAAAAGAGAACCGTAAGAGTTATCTCAAAATGCCTGTCCATCACACAAAGAAACCCTTCCGGTACGATAAGTACAAAGGACGACCGGCATTCTTTGGTGGTTATAAGCGCATATGGTCCTCGTAAATGACCCCCATAAAAAAAGGCCAAGCAAGCCTTGAGGCAAGGTGAGCTAATATGATTCCCGGAATTCAGAAAGAAGCTTATCAGAACGAAAGCATGTGTTCAACGTTTTTCGTGGGTAGCCACTGATAAAATAATTTTCTGCCCCCCTCCCCTCACTGGGTAGTGGGGAAAGCTTTGTTTAGTCTGTGCAATTCCCAGGGAACTTATAATCCCTTCTGAGATCTGATAATGGAAGGCATGAGTTCTCTTGGTCAGCGCAATAAGAATCCAAGTTTGGGGGGGGGGGGGGGCGCTTATTCGGTATTTTCACAGAAAGGAAATTGAAGGAAATCACAGGGAGGCGCTTGTTCGATCCGGGGCACTTGTTTGGTACTTTACGGTAAGTAAAATTGTTAAAAAAAGTATTAAAAATCCATTTTTATATTTAAAAAATAATTACTACTATTTATAATAAAAAGTAAAATAAATTGTGAAAACAAATTATTTATTTTTGCTGATATACACTTTTAAATTTTACTAGTACATTGATAAAAAGTGAACTTACCTTTTAAAATTTAACAATTTTGGAAAAATCCTTAATGGTTAGTTGTTTTTTAGGTACATTAAATTTTATCATGTGCATGTCTCGGCGCAAAATGCCAAGTGCCATTTATACTTTATGGCTTACAATAACTTAAAATAACCAACAATTTCTATATAAAAAAAATAATTATATGCAAGAGAAAATTTTTCGTGAATAAGTCAAAAATTTTATTCGTCTTAGCCGAAATTTGTATTTCAGCCTTCGTAATATGCGTGAGATATTTAGTGTAATTAAATAGTAAACCAAACTTATTGAGCAAAATGTTCAGTTTAGCCGTGTTTTTGTATTAACTGTGTTCATATTAGGAAAGTTCAACTGCATATGTATATTTAATTTAGTGAGAAAAATATTCACAATTTTTCCACTCTGTTTTCACAAAGTAGGAAATAATGACTACAGTTATACATAAGGTAGTACAAGAGGTCATTGTTCAGAGGTCAAGAGGCTTTTCAAATCTCAGGCTAATCTTGAAATTACCAAACATTACTACTTCAATAGGGTTGTAGGCAGTTGGAATAGTTTACCGGAAGCAACTGTTACTTGCAGTGGGCTAAAACTTTTGAAAAGGCTCTTGATGTTCATTGGGGCTTGATAAATTGACCAAGACCAAATTGTAGGGTCCTGTGCCTGTTGCTGGTTGTCACTTTTGTATTTGTATATCTGTACTTTATTTTTTTAACAACTTCTGATCACTCTAATGCCAAATTGATTAACTTTATTGTGCTTATTTGCATAAAAGGGATATAAATTCTATTCAGTTCTATCCATTTTCCAGCAAGGGTATAAATTGGAAGAAAAAAAAGATAAATAAAAGTTGGCAATTGTTGTAAATTTATTGAATGGGTGCATTTTCAAACCAAATCACCAGGTGGTGAGTGCAAATCTTGACCTTTATTTTGAGAGTGTAATACTGTTTATTAAAAATAAACTTGAAGAAATAAAAACAAAGCAATATATTACTTTTGGTTCTGCAATCCAGTGTTCATCAAATAATAATAACTATTTCCCTCCTTAAAAGGACAATAGAATTTTGGAAAGTTCCACAAGCTGGTGATCCTATTTAATAAAAGAAAAAGCTTTAAGATTAAAATCAAAGTTATTCATTCTCATTTTTTTTTTGCATTTTGTGTTACATTTTAATCCATTAATTAGAATTCGTGTTACACAACATAATAAAAATTTCACTACAGAAAAAAAAATTGCATTTTTCTGTTACTCTAATCCATTAATCAGAATTTTTGTCACATAACATAATAAAAATTTCACTGCAGAAATAAAATATGCATGTATAAAAATAATGTAAAAAAATAATAAAAACATTGCAGAGAGCTCTAAATACACAACTTTGCAAACGAAAAAACATGATTTCAAGCTTTTTCTCAATTGTTAAGAAAATGTTAACCTTTCTTTAATTTGCTCACGAATTGGGCAACTTTCAAGAAATGGAACTGTTATAGCATTTTGCTCATCAATAAATTTCTTCACTTCTTCAGAATCAGTATCTTCCAACCATCTATAAGGATCAGGCACCTAAAACAAACCATAGGCAGACATTCAATGAAAATATATTAAGTTTTTAGATATTGAAATGTAAAGGAAATTAATTTGGCAAGCATGATCCCTGTCAAATTTGCTAAATGTTTCTCAAGTGCTAAAATTACTGACCAAATTAACAACGTTAAAATTTCTATGTTTGGACTTAAAAGAAAGTATATGGGGAATTGGGGTATGTTAGTCTGTTTTTTTCAAGTTTTAATTTTTTGTGCCATCAAAAAACAAACTATAATTTTGATATTTTAACATAAGGTTACAGGATAATTCCATGTAAGTGTCAACCCAGACATGATTTTTTCAACTTTTAATATATTATGTTATACATCATTTTAAACGTAATTTCTCAAATTTTTAGAATTAAATTTAAATAGCTGTCAAGACAACATATGCAATTACACAAAATTTCTCACTTTTGATATTCATATTTTACCAGTAAAACTGCAAATAACAATTTAATTTTATTTTTGTCATTGCAGCATGGTCCTCTTTCTTTATAAGACACAATTTTTTGACATTGACTTGAAATTAATGTAGTATCCTATATTGTGGAAAGGACCCACATTGGAATTTACAGGTCATAGAATTTTAGTGTATACAATGGTGTGTGTACGATATGATATACACGATGATAGTGTAACAACCCACACGATGCAGTAGATGCTATTGTAAAGCGCACTGGAGTAGAGTTTTAAGTGGGCAAGCTGCTGCGAGTAACGTGAAAAAAAAGTTCTTTCTTTTGAACTAAACAGAAAATGAAGACAAAATGCTAGTTTGCTGGTGAAACTAACTGCATAAGAAAATAGGATAGTTAAGGAGTGTTTTGGCTTATTTCAGTAATTTTGTTAAACCAGTTTAGAAAACAAAATTACCAAACGTGAACCATTAATTACCCCGGAAAAAGTGTAACCCTGTATAACCCTACCAGTTTCAGTTTTGGACTAGTTTTTCAGAGAGAAAAAGAATTTTGACAAACTACTGCTGCAAAATTTATTTTAAAACAAACAGTTGGTGGTATATTTTCAGATGAAAGGAATTTACCATTTTTTAAGGCAAAATGTCTTTTATACAATTAGTTATTTTGTACTAGTTTTACATAGAAGAAAAAGAAAATTCTGATATACTACTGCTGCAAAAAGGTCAGATGTGATTAAAAAAATAATTGAGTGTAATCTTTGTTAATGAATTTTCACCTAGATATTACTTTCTATCTTCAAAAGTTTTACTATTATGAATATCAAGATACATAACTTGAACAAATAACTGCATACAAATATAAATTTAGTAGTGTCAGGTGGGGAAAAATGGGTCAGTTTTTAGCTATTTTCATATTCAAAGTTTCATAGAGAACCAGAAACATTTCCCATTTCTTTTCAGTTGCATCTTAACATTGAATTCCTTTAGATCAATTTTATCTAATTTTACTATTTGTTTTTTAATTATGAAATAGTTTAACTGAGCTTATAAAGTTGTGACCAATTTTACCTCATCGTGGGGTAAAATGGGTCACCCTGGGGTAAAATGAATCATAATGCAAAATAATGCTGAAAACACTTATTTATTATTTTGAAATTGAAAAAAAAAAACGTGTAAGTGTAACACATTTAGCAAGATTTTGAATTTTGATTACATTGAAATGTTAAAATAATATTGTTCTCGATTGTTACGTATTGGTTCACATAACACTTCAACAACATCACTTCTCTCTACCAAATCAACATTAAAATTTTTAAATTTAATTTCAATATGATAAACAACATACATTGTTTAAATTTAGGAACTTGTTGCAGTGATATACAACAGAGAAAATTGAAAAAAAAAAAAAAAAAAATAGAATAGAATTACATAGCCTAACCATGACCCATTTTACCCCATCCAAGAAAAACTGCTGTAAAAAAGAATATATTTAATATTTTTCTTTCCTGCTCATATGGAATTGTTCTTTAAAGTGTCTTAGTGAGGAAATCCTTTAAATTTGGGCTGTTATTTGATAAAATGTAGAGCTTTTCAGAAGTTGATAGACCATGTGTTTAGCCCACTATCATTCAAAGTTTACCAAAGAAATGTTTTGGTGTTGCCATATTTAAGAAACTAACTTTTTTTAGAATGAAAAATGTTGAACATAAAAAAATATTGGTTTAAAAATTTCAATTTCAAGTTCTATTATTTTGGATTTTTTATAAAGTGACCCATTTTACCCCATCCTCCCCTATAAAAACAATAAAAATAATGATACAATTATTGTATTTGGCCACCAGGGGCAAGTGTTGCATGCTGGTGTTTCTGCTCCTGCTCAAATTGTGTATCTTTTATATATTTTTGGGTATTTTCTGTTAAATTACTTTTATATTTGTTGCAATTTATTATTTAGTTAAGTATGTTTTAATTTTGTGAGACTGAAACTCATCTTATTTCTTTTTTGGGGGTGTTATTCAGTTTTATCAGTTAAGCCTAACCATGTGGTTGATTGTTTGCATTTTGTAAGTCTTGGGGAACAGCCTAGTTTTGTTGTTTACTGTAGTTATTTGTGTTTAAATTCAAGTTATTTGCATTTTTTATGTGATTTGTGTTTTTAATCAGTGTAGTACTAGCTTCAATTTGTTGAGTTGTGTATTATTTTGCTTTTTTGCTTGCTTGTATTAAATTTAGTATGGGAGTCATGTTTAATGAAGGAAATTAACAAGAAGCTCCGTCTAGAACTATACGAGCCTACTTTCCCGTATACACCAAATTCAAATTTATAATCTAGCTATCTCTTTCTCTCTCTTTCTTATTTATCTTTAGTTCTAATTATTGAAAATATAGCTTTTTTAACGGATAATACATATTCATTCACTCACTCATTCATTCTTTCATTTATTCAGCCATGCATTTCTTCATTCATTCGTTACCTCATTCAAGTGTTTATTCATTCATTTACGCATTCATGTATTTATTCACTCATTTGTTTATATTTTCATTTATATAATAACTTATTCATTCATTCTTTTCCTCATTCATTTATTAATTGATTTATTCTTTCACTCTTTCATTTATTCATTCATTCATTATTTCACTCATTGAGTCACTGAGAAATATCCTTGAAAATCCCAATCAAAAAATTTCATAGCAAAATAGGCTCGTAAGTTCTGGATAAACTTTATTTCTACATGTTCTACGTTATAAGAGCTTTCCGATAAAGTTTGTTCCAAGCAAATCGGTCCGTTAGATCAGGATTTATATAGGGTTGAAATTTCCCCGTAAGCTCTGTGTTAATTTTTTGAACTGTTCAAAAATGAACAAAAACTGTTCAAATCAATATTTCACGCTGAGAACTCCTTTCAATAAGCTTGCAATAGGAACGGCTCTTGTGCCCAGAGTTTACAGAATTTGCTTCAATTTTGTCCATAGGCGCTAATGTTAAAATTTTTTGAACTGTTCAAAATTGAACAAAAAGTTGTTCAAATCAAAAAGTAAAATATAGAAATGAGATGTCCTCGCCGAGATCTTTTGAATGCAAAAAGAATTTTTCCAATCGGACAATTCGTTCAAAAGTTATTAGGGGGGGACAGACCGACAGACAGACAGACCGACAGACACACTTTTCCCCCATCTCAATACCCTACTTTCAAATTTTTTATTTTTCAATCTTTATTTAATTACTTCACTTATTTTTGACTTTTCTTGATTTTTAACGATATTTTCACGATACATTAAGCCTTCTTTCATGCTTTATTATTCTTTTTTTACTTTTACGGGAAAGTAGGCTAAAAATGGTAATGGGAGTTGTAATTGGTGTGAGGTGTTTAGTAAATTGGAGGGAAACACTAATACAGTTACAGAGCAGAATTATATTTGCACAAAATGTGCTGAATTGTTAGAGTTAAGGGTTAAGGTGGTAGCATTGATAGCCCAATTAGTTAGAAATAACTTGGGTGAAACTTCTACAAAAGAGGAGGGAACTTCTTGTGACTGGCTTGTTGGAGAGAGTGAGGTTGCAGGAGAAGGATCTAATATAAGGAAAAGGTAGAACTGTAGACCTAAAAACAGAGGGTGCCATTTTAGGGGATTCTATGGTACGCGGGATAGGTAATGTGGTCGGGAGAACAAGGCACAAGGTGGCTAGGTGCTGTTTACCAGAGGCTAGGGTGAAGGATGTTAATAAGGTTGTAGGAAAAAAAGGGAATGTTTAAACAGGGAAATTCAGTTACTCTACGGATGGGCACTAACGTTGGTAACAGCAAACAAGCAGTTTGTTAAGGATTGGGAGATCCTGTTGGATAAAGCAACCAACTTTTCGACAGATGTCCAGGTAGTTGGTTTGCTTCCCAGGTATGGGGTGCATAGGGGCTGGTTAAATCAGCGGGCTAGGAGCATGAACCTGGTCCTTGAAAAACTTTGCGAAAAGCTCTCTTTCAGGATCATTGATGTTTGGAATTGTTGTCAACGTGATTGGGTTGCTAGGGATGGTCTGCATCTTAGTTCTAGGGGGTTGTTAAGGTTAGTGATATGGTTTTGGAGGCTACAGATTCAAAAAATTAATCTTGGATGGGGGGATTGGAAAATGTCATGGTGTCAGGCATCATAAAATTGTTAACACATAGGTTATCAACATGGGCGATAACACTCCCTTGTGGGCGTTTGAGACTTTCAGGGGGGCAGTAAAAGACCCAGAAAAAACAAGTGGGCATTGAGATGACATGGAGGGGCGTTTGCAGTTTAATTAAATAACAAAAATAAAGGAACTTAGTGCACAAGTAAAACTGCAAAAAAATTTCACATTAAGAAAGCACAAATAAGCATTAAAATGCAAATATGTTTCAGGATTGCTTGGATTCTATTTTTAATGCAGTAATGGAGCTTCTAGGTTCAATAACACCAGGGGCGTAGTGTTAGGGGACGATCGTACGCCAAGCGTCCCCTGAAAGTACTCATCTTTAAGTATTAAAGTATATTAAAACTAACTTCCTTCAGAAAATTTAAATATTTTTCTTAACAAAATAGCAATGGAAATATCACATTTGGGTTCGTTTTCCCATAAAAGCAAACGCTCTCATTCCAAAGCATCGTGCACTTAGGAGAAAAAAGCTTTTAACTTCGACGGGAGGTGGACGTTGATCTCGTTCAGCGTATTAAGAAGCAGGGGAAGAGAGGAAGGAGTGGAAGAGAGAAGGGACTGCGCATGCTCCTTTAGGGAAAGCTGTTCGTCTCCTGTGCTCTGGCTGACGCTGGCGTACGGACCCTCAAAGCTGGGACTCTTTTTTCCAAACGCCGGCCTCTCGAAAAAGAAAGAAGCTTAGAATCCCGAGAATTTCAAATAAAAAAGGTGTCAAATAGTTTTGTCTTGTGTTCGCTGTTATAATTACTTTGGAAAAAAGAATTCCATGAGAAATGACAGCCTAAGTAATTTTAGCTCACTATCCATTGAAAAGGATTTACCAATGGAACTTTCCAGTGACCCTGTATTTATTGAAAGACGCGTCGCTTGTCTTCGCTGAAAAGAAAAGCGACGAATAGAATTAATGTATGAAGTTGTTTAAAAAGCCTACACTTCATTTTTTAAATGCAATATCATGAGAATAATATAAAATAAAAAGAAAGCACACTTTCCTTTATGCATTTTTTTAATCTGATAATTTTTCTGCTTTTACGAACATTCGATTTTGACAAGCTATGTGACAACTATTGACAAACGATGTGTAATGTGTTGATCCCTTCATATTCGCTATGATCGGTTTCGACTATATAATGCAATGTTCAGAATAAAAGATTACGGTAATTTCGACTAGTTACTTCAGCGTCCCTTCGTACAAAACATACGCTACGCCACTGAATAACACCCAAATGAAGCAAAGGCTTCAATTGGGTGTTTTGTGGGTTTCAATTCAGCTGGATGAATGTGGTCACTTTACAAACCAATGAAGCATTGCTATTGTCATATGAAGTTTATCAAAGATGAAAGAATATGTCAAGAACTATTGTTTGCTATTAATTTGGGTACAGATACAAAAGGAGAAACCATATTTGATACACTGGAAAAGTTTTTTGACAAATAGGAAATTCCTTTTAAAAATATTTTGTCAGTTGCTACAGATGGCACACCGGCTATGACAGGGCGTCAGAAAGGCTTCATAGCGTTCTTAAAAACTAAAGTTCCTGACGTGCTTGCTGTGCATTGCGTAATTCATCGCCAGCATTTTGTTGCCAAAATTTGAGCCGAATGCCTCCATCAGAGCAGTTAATAAAATCAGAAGTAACTCGTTGAATGACAGATTACTTAAGACAGCATTGCATTGTCAATGATGAAGATTTCAACCGATTGCTGCTTCACACAGAGGTGCACCGGCTGTCAAAAGGTACTTGTTTGACTTGATTTTACAATCCGTTTGGGTCTGTGATAGAGTTCCTAGGAAACAAAGACACGGAATTGCGCTGACAACCCTTCTCATTAAAGACCGATATTGCGTACTTAGCGGACTGGTATAAATTGTTTAATGGTGTTAATATCCAAATTCAAGGCGACGACTTAAACTTGATTAAGATAGCGTTGCTACTTTTGTGTCCAAACTGCTATTATATAAAAGAAATATTGGCAGGCGTGAATTCAATAACTTTCCATGTTTATCTGCAGTATCATTCAATCACGACGACTTGCTTGTTTACTGTCAAGACTTGGAAAATCTCCACAGTGTCTTCAAGGAAAGATTCCAGGACGTTTTGAACATGGACATACCAGACTGGGTTTTGGATCCTTTTTCAAATGTCAACATAACGGGATGAGCCCAGTTAGAAGAAGAACTAATAATACTGACAACAAATGAGGAATTAAAATTAAATTCAAGCATAGCTACCAAGAATTTTGGCTGCTGAAGCCGATTTCACAACTGTACCCAGGATTATGGTCTATTGTTCAAGGATATCTGATAGCAATCCGATCTTCATATTTAGATGAACGTGGATTTAGTGCTGTAGCAACATTGGTAACCAAGAAAAGAAATCAGCTCCATATTACTCAAAGTGGCGACTTACGATAGTTTTTAAGCAATATCGAGCCTTATATTAAAAAACTTCTTAAAATGCATAAAATTCAACCTTCTCAGTAGTTAAGTTAGGAAATTTTAATAAAAATACTTAAAATTTTAATTAAAAATGCTTTTCAATATAAATAAGTATGTGTTCTGATTGCGCTCATTAAAATAGTCTTCTTTAAAAACAGAAATATTTTGCTTATGCTAATTCAAGGAAAGCTTATAATACTCAGGTAGGCCCACTATGAGAACGGAAACTTAATTTAAAATGATGGGGATATTGCCGATATCCTAAACTTTTTTTTACCAGTGTATTTAACAGAAACTCTATTTTAACAGTTGACTTAAGGGAGACGCAAGCTAATACACAGCTTGAGGATTGATTGTATTTTCTAGGGATGATATGTTGTTTCAATTGAAAAAGATTAAAGCCTTCAGGAGCTGATAATATTTATCCTAAAATTTTAGTAGAATGTGCAGAGGAATTAGTGGATTTTGTTTCAACTATTTTCATATCTTCATACAACTCAGGGACCATGCCAGTAGATTGGAAGCTGGCAAACATAATGCCGCTCTTTAAGAAAGGGTCTAAAGCTACGGTAGGAAATTATAGGCGTGTGAGCCTTACTTCAGTAATTTGTAAAATTTTTGAAACTCTGATCAAAATCAAGATAGTGAATTTCCTGGAGGCAAATTGAGTTTTGACTGGTTTTCAATATGGTTTTAGGAAGGGTAGATCCTGTACAACTAATTTGTTGCATTTCGATGACAAGGTTACCATGACATTAGATAGTAAGAAATGTGTAGATGTTGTTTACATTGATTTTCAGAAAGTGTTCGATAAAGTACCGTATGAGCTCTTCTTAACAAATTTGCTTATGTTGGTATTGGTGGGAAAACTTTAATTTGGGTTGAGAATTGGCTGACTGGGAGGAAACAAAGAGTAGTAGTTGTCATATATCGATAACATCTTACTTGTCATATATCGATATATCCTATTTTGTTGTAACCATAACTGTAGTGGAGAGTGTTGAATAAATGTTGATGTAATGTAGCCGGCGTATTCTCCGTCTTAGAATTTACTATAATTAATACTGGTTTAACAGTATAATAAACAAGATATAAAACATGGCGCAGTCGGTAGCAGCAGTCGTAATGGATGATGAGGTCAAAGGTAACTAAATATTATCGCTGAATCGTAAATAACTTTATTGGATTCGCTCCAGATAGAACGTTTTATTTTTAGTTTCGATTCGCCATGGAAGGATTAAAACCCCCGAATGGTCTTTCTTTCGACGGTAATTTGGCTGCGAACTGGAAAAAATGGAAGCAGTCATTTGAAATTTATATGACTGCATCCGGTGCTTCTTCAAAAGTGGAAGAAATGAAGATAGCGATATTACTGCACGTTATTGGTGAAGATGCAATCGAGAAGTTTAATACGTTTGATCTCAACGAAGTAGATAGTAAAAAGTATAACAAAGTTCTTGAAGCATTTGAAAAATATTGTTTACCACAGAGTAATGAAAGTGTCGATAGTCAAATTTTCTTTTCGCGAGTGCAGCAACCTGGTGAAATGTTCGATGTTTTTTTTAACTCAACTGAAAAAGCTAAGTGTTACTTGTGGATTTGGTGAATTGAAAGATAGTTTAATAAAAGATAGAGTAATTAGCGGTATTACTGAAAAAGCTTTGAAAGATAGATTATTACGTGAAGGCCAGCTGACTCTGGATAAATGTGTCAAGATGTGTAAAACTTCAGAACTTGCAGAAATTCAACTGAAAACACTAAATGACGAAAATAAAGTAGATCTGGTAAAATTTAAAAAGAATCGAAAATCGTACGAAAAGGAATTTTCATCCAAAAAGAAACTAAGTGAGAATAAAACAAATTCAAAACAAAATGAAAATCCAGGTAAGTCAAATAAAATTTGTAGAAAATGTGGTACATTCCATAAACCTTATAACTGCCCTGCTTTCAATAAAATTTGCCTTTATTGTAAGAAACGAAATCACTTTGCCAAAATGTGTTTTAGAAAAAAGGTTAACTATATATATAATGAGCCAGTTCCTGTCAGTTACATGAAACCAGATTCTGATGAAGAATATATCTTAGGTGAAATTAAAGGGAATTCAAATTCTAATGATTGGATTGAAAAACTTAAAATAAATATTTCAAAATATCTATATGTTAAATTGGATACTGGAGCACAATGTAATGTTTTGCCATATAAAAAAATTTAAACAACTAAAATCAAGAGAAGACTGCATAAAGAATACACAGGCTATCTTAAGTAATTACAATGGTACTAGAATTGATGTTGTTGGTAAATGTATTTTAAAATGCGAAACACAAAAGGGATTAAAAAGTGATATAGAATTCCAAATTGTAAAATGCGAAGATAATGTTCCAGCTGTTTTAGGCTTGAAAACAATACAAGAATTGGGCCTAATTAGAAGAATTGATGCTGTAGAATCAGTAGATAATCATAAATGGGTTAGACAAAATTATAATGATTTGTTTATGGGTGTTGGTCAAATTGCTGATTATATATATGATATTAAACTTATGGAAGGAGCAACTGGGACTATAAAACCATGCAGGAAAGTTCCACTAAGTCTTATGAATTCATTGAAACAAGAATTATTGCGTATGGAAAAAGATGGTATTATTCAGAAGGAGTCCCACAGAATTTGTAAATTCTCTTGTTATAGTAAGAAAACCAGATGGGAGCCTAAGAGTTTGTTTATATCCCCAGCGTTTAAATGAAAACATATTACGAGAACATTTTCATATTAAAACTTTTGAAGAAATTGCTTCTAAAATGTCAGGTGCTAAAGTTTTTAGCATATTAGATGCAAATAGAGCATTCTGGCAAATAAAATTATCAGATTCAAGTTCAGACCTTACTACTTTTAATACATCATTTGGAAGATATTGTTTCTTAAAAATGCCATATGGTATAAATTCTGCCCCTGAAGTCTTCCATAAATGTTTTACGGAAATTTTTGGTGAAATAGAAGGAGTTGAAATTTACATTGATGATATACTGATTTGGGGTGAAAATAAAGAAACTCATGATAAAAGATTAAAAGAAGTTTTAGACGAAGCTCGACAGAAGAATGTTAAGTTTAATTTTAAGAAATGTAAATTTGGAATTGACAAAGTAAAATACATGGGCCATATATTTTCAAAGGAAGGGCTTAAACCTGATGAAGATAAGGTGCAAGCAATTTTAAAAATGAAGACACCGATGAATGTTAAAGAATTAGAAAGTTTTTTAGGAATGATTACATATGTATCTCGATTCATTCCAAATGTTTCAGAAAAGACAGCTGTGTTAAGAGATCTTCTTAGAAAAAATGTAATGTGGCAGTGGAGCCATGAACATGAAAAATCTTTTAATGATCTTAAGAAAATATTAGCTGATAAACCTGTACTGCAATATTTTGATAGCAAGAGTCCTATAACATTGTCTGTAGATGCTTCACAATCTGGATTAGGAGCTGTTCTTCTACAAAACAATTTACCAGTTGCATATGGATCTAAATCTTTAACAGAAACTCAGAAAAATTACGCACAGATAGAAAAAGAAACACTTGCGATAGTATTTGGATGTGAAAAATTTAATCATTATGTTTTTGGAAATAATTTTATTGTTGAAAGTGACCACAAACCATTAGAAGCTATTTTTAAGAAACCTTTGAATAAGTGTCCATTACGTCTCCAAAGGGTGAGAATTCGCCTTCAGCCATATAATTTTACAATTACATATAAACCAGGAAAAGAACTTGCAATTGCAGATGCATTATCTAGATCATTCTTAGAAGTAAAAGATGATCCATTTGAAGAGGAAATTGAAGCTCATGTATGCATGATAAATGCAGAAGTAATTATGCCACCTGAAAAAGAAAAAAATGTTTCTAGATGCAACCAGGGATGATGAAGAACTACAAACTCTTTTAAAACTAATTAAGACTGGGTGGCCTAATAATAAAGAAAAAGTACCAGCAGAAGCAAAGCCATATTTCCATTTTAAAGAAGATCTGACAGAAATGAATGGCTTAGTTTTTAAAAATTCATCTGTTATAGTTCCCAAAAGTTTACGCATGTTAATGCTAGAATGTATACATTATAATCACATGGGTATAGACAAATGTAAAAATCGAGCGAGGGAAGTTCTCTTTTGGCCAGGAATGAACAAGGAAATTGAAGATTTAATTTTAAATTGCTCTACATGTCTGAAGTATCAAAAACATAATGCCAAAGAACCACTAATGCCAAAAGAAGTACCATATAGATCATGGGAAACATTAGGTACAGATTTGTTTTATTTAAATGGTAAAAATTATTTAATAGTTATTGATTATTTTAGTAAATTTGTTGAAATTGTGCAGCTGCAAGAAATAACAAGTACCTATACTATTAAATTATTGAAATCTATGTTTGCAAAATATGAGATACCAAAACTTTTATATTCTGACAATGGTCCACAATATGCGAGTAAAGATTTTAAGAAATTTGCCAAAGAGTGGAACTTTGAACACAAAACATCTAGCCCAGAATTTGCACAGTCTAATTAATGGTATGGTTGAACGTTATATTCAGACAGTAAAGAAAATGTTGTTAAAAACAGAAGCTGATTGTAAAGATAAATATCTAGCTCTACTTGAATACAGGAACACGCCCATCTCAAACAATTTACCATCGCCTGCAGAAATATTATTTGGTAGGAAAATAAATGGACTACTGCCAATCAAGGAATCATTCCACCAAATCAGCAAAAATATCGATATCAGAAATAAGCTCCTGGATAAACAAGAAATACAGAAATATTATTTTGACAATGGATCAAAATATCTAAAGCCATTAAATGAAGGAGATAATGTTTATCTTTTTAAATCTGGATCAGGGCCTTGGGAAAGTGGAAAAATTATATCAAATGCTAATAGACCACGTTCATACAAAATTTTGAAATCTGATGGAAATATAATTGAAAGAAATCGAAGAGCATTATTGAAAGGTCCTACAAACATAAAATTTCAAATAAGAAAACCTTATTTATCACAGAGCGGAGAAAAGCTGAGTGTAAATAAAGAAGTGCCTGGACAGGAAGTTAGGAAAGAGGTAAAACAAGATCTAAAGGTGAGTGCTACTCCTGATGCTAATATGTGTCCAGATAGAGTGTCAATTAATTCTGATCAAGTACAAAATTCAATGTTTACAAGAACTGGTAGACGTGTGAAAAAACCTACATATCTTAGAGACTTTGTAACTTCCTAAATGTAATTTGTTTCTTTTTATTTTGTTTAAATATTTACATTTGTTCTGTTTGTTTGTAAAAAGGGAGATGTCATATATCGATAACATCTTATTTGTCATATATCAATATATTCTATTTTGTTGTAACCATAACTGTAGTGGAGAGTGTTGAATAAATGTTGATGTAATGTAGCCGGCGTATTCTCTGTCTTAGAATTTACTATAATTAATACTGGTTTAACAGTATAATAAACAAGATATAAAACAGTAGTGAAGGGCAATTCTTCTCAGTGGATTGATGTTTTAAGTGGTGTTCCACAAGGTTCAGTTTTAGGGCCAATATTATTTATTATTTTTATTAATGATATTAGAGTATTTCTGGAAACATCAATATTTTTGCTGATGATGTCAAAGTCATAGGAATTGTTGACACTGATGAACAAATCAATCAGTTTCAAGAGGATTTAAATCAAATTACTAAAAAGGGGTATGTCCTTTAATATTAGGAAATGTCAAGTGCTTCATTTTGGTCATGGGCATAAACATGCAAGCTTTTTTTTACAAGGTTCAGTCATTAGTGAAGCAGAAACAGTTGTTGATCTAGGAGTATTGATTAGTCTATAGACTTCAAGTTCAGTCAGCAGTGTAACATAGTAAGTAACAAAGCTAACAGGATGCTTGGGTTTATCAATAAGACTATTTCAAACATGTCTAAGGAAGTTGTATTGCCATTATACAGAAGTTTGGCAAGCCCTCATTTGGAGTATGCTGTTCAGATATGGCCTCCTTACTTAAAGGATATTACCTTATTGGAGAGGATTCAAAGGAGGGCTACTAGGTTGGTAAATGGTCTTTCAGACTTAGATTATGAGATTAGGCTTAAAAGGCTCAATATGTATAGTCTTCAGCAAAGAAGAGTTAGAGGGGAACGATTCAGTTGTTTAAATTCATTAAAATGTGAAATCTTGATGGGCTTCCGTTATTTGCTGAAAGTAGATACAGAGGTCATTGTTTTAAACTTTTCAAACTTCAGACTAATCTTGAAATTAGGAAACATTACTACTTCAATAGGGTGGTAGGCAGTTGGAATAGTTTATCGGAGGCAACTGTTAATTACAGTGGGGTAAAAACTTTTAAGAAAGCTCTCGATGTTCATTGGGGACTGCTAAATTGACTAGGACCACCCTAGCTGGGCCCTGCGCCTGTTGCTGGTTGTCACTTTTGGGTCATTCTATATCAAATCATCCAGCCACAAATGAAAATAAAATCCATGGTCTCAGATTCTTATGATTTTTTTTTATTTGCTCATTTTACTATCACGATTACCCCTGTAAATTTTTTTGTTGCTATCTTTAATACTTTTTGAGATATCAATTTTCTAAAATGTGTTTAAAGAGACGTCTTCGCTTTACAGACAAATTTTGTGCTAGCGACATACTTCTAGCAAAAAAAGCATGACTTTGCCAATTTCCATGATAGCGCAAAATTTTTTTCACTAAAATGTGCAGGATAACCTACAGTATAAGACAAAAATGCATTTAAACAAATTTATATTAAATGATGCAGTTAGTATTAGCTCAAACTTGGATTTCATAAATATTTTGAAGAAAAAACATGAAATTTAAAACAGCAATAAAACTAAAAAGCACTGCAGTAACCAAAATATTTATTTTTTAAATATAATCCTCTAAGTCTAAACTAAAAGGTTCTGAAATAAAATTGGTGGTTTTTTTTACTGCCCATTTATTTAATTTCACAGTAAGCAATTAAAAAGTATGTACAAAATAGCTTTCACAATATTACATGTTTTGGCTTCTTATTATAAAATACTAATTGCCTTAAAATCATAAAATACAGACAATATAATGCAAAAGAAGATTATTTTTACAAGAAATAAATTCATAATTAAATAATGCATGACTCAAATAAAACTTAACCGTACCAGGAATAATAGTACACTCATAAGTACAGAGAAAATGTACAAATTTAATCTGAATTATTTTGCTGTTGAAACCTGAAAAAAATAACAATTGCGTTTGTTTAATTTTTACATTGAGTGTATTTTAATCATTTTTCTATTTTATAAAATAGTACACTCATAAGTACAGAGAAAATGTACAAATTTAATCTGAATTATTTTGCTGTTGAAACCTGAAAAAAATAACAATTGTGTTTAATTTTTACATTGAGTGTATTTTAATCATTTTTCTATTTTATAAAATAGTACACTCAAAAGTACAGAGAAAATGTACAAATTTAATCTGAATTATTTTGCTGTTGAAACCTGAAAAAAAATAACAATTGTGCGTGTTTAATTTTTACATTGAGTGTATTTTAATCAATTTTCTATTTTATAAATAAAAAAGATTGAAATATTTTTACCCACTTAGTAAAATCATATGCTCACACCATTACTAAAAACTGAAACTTTTTATTTCAATCAAATACCTTTATTGAAAACTTCCATGATAAAAAAATAATTTAGAAGGAAAAAAACCTTAAGCTATTAGGGAACATAGACAAAACTTCAAGGATACATATTCTAAATTCTAACTATTGTTGTTTTAAACACTATCATTCCAAATTACTTATTGTGTGGCATTTATTAAATTGATTTAAAATACTATTTTTAAGATAAAAAACACAGAATGATTCATGATTATTATGAATTCTAATTTAAATGATTGAATAAATTATCTTTCCTCTTAAGATGCTTGAAGAATAAGAGCAATTGTAAAATTTAAAAAATAGTAATTAGTTCTAAACTTATGAAATATGTAATGCACTCAGACAGATGGACCTATGGAGTTTTGTTTGAAACAGTGGTTGTAATTGCAACATATTTCATTTTTACAACACTTTCTAACATTGCAAAATCAATAACTTTTTTCAAAAAATCACTTGATTTAAATCAACAAACCCTGCTTCTGACCAAAGATTAAACATTTTAGGATTAATGCTAGTATGTCAAAAAATTGAACTGTGCACATGAAGTAGATAAATCTCTTAATCTACAGCTTGAGAATTTATTCCAAGATTTCACATCTGTACTGACTAAGAAATTAAATAAATATTTTTTAAATTTTATTATTTATTTATTTGCGATTAGTTTCTGATATTTAACATGGTTGTCCTGCGCAGAAGCTATTTATATGATGAATGAATGTGTGTAATGGAAACAATTTTATCGCTATGATGAAGGCAAACTTGTGCATAGTTTTTGTTTCCTGATTTTTTCTCAAATTTATACATATAACTTAACAGTTTTTCTTTATTTCAACTATTTTAAACGATCTGAAGAATTACGCATACATTAAAAAATTGAAACGAAAAATGAAACTAGAAGCTCGCCCTCGCGATCACGAAATTTCGATTAAAAATTTCAAATTAAAACTTTTAATTAAAAAAAGAAGAAATTTTATTTGCTTAGCCTTTAACAAGGCATAAGAAACATCGAAAATTTGAAAAGTGCAGTTCCCATCGCGGATGCAAAAAGATCGCATTTTTCGATATGTGGGCCATAAATGTAGGAAAAACGGCAAATAAAAGAAGTTTTTTGAGGAAAAAAAAATTTAGAATTAAATTTTTTATAAGGGAAGGTTAATTAATATCAATGATTACAGATATCGTTGGAACTTCGGAATAAATCAAAAGCAAAGAAAAAAATTCCCTGATTTTGGGAATTTTTTGTAAATTTCCCTTTTTCCAGAACATAAGAATTCCCTGATTTCCCGGTTCTGTCTCGACCCTGAAGAAACCGCCCCCTTCATATTTCTCTCGTTACTCCACTACTTTTCGTCGATTAATTGTCTTGTTTTTTTTTTTTTTTTTAATGAGTAATACTTTCTTTATTGTTGTCTAGTAAAGAGAACGGAAATACATAACTCTTACCGGTATTTCATGATAAATGTCGACTGTATCCGCACGACGAGCAGAAGGATAACGGAAAGTCATGGCTGAGTAATAACACTTCGAATGCAAAAACTGTCTTGTATTCCCAAAGCAACTCGATAATAACGAGTTATTAAAAAATTTAGCCCTGATAAGAGGAATAAAAGTCAGAAACAGACGCATGAACGAGTGTAAACAGTAAGCAGCGTTGCCATACGTACTAAAATGCATTGATGTATTCAGCATTGATATAAAATGACCATCATTGAAGCAATTAAAAGCATTATTTCAATGGCAAAAAATTTTTAAATATCGAGGGGCGTATTTTGGGATGTATAACATAACGATCTATATGCGTACTATATCATAATGTAAATAAAAATTAAACGACGAGGAACCGTACCCATAGTGTGGCAACGGTCTATTTAATTTTTCTGCTGCGAGTATTTATTTTAGCATTCATTGTTTTAATGATTAATGGAGTTGAATTAGCTTAGGATCTGGAAAATATGATTAAAAGAAGAATTTCATGATAAATTAATACTTCGTTCCTTGTTCCGAACATTTCGAAACGAAAACCTCTAAAGATGTATTTTGTACATAAAAAACACATGTTGATTCCGTTCGGACACTCCGAACTTCGTCTGCTGCGTGTGTCAAAAAATACCCATATTGACGTTGCCCGAATAAAGTCCATTAAACCGCAAAATGCATATATGAATTTACAAATTATAAATACTCATTTTCTTAATTTACTGCCTGTTTGTAACTGCAAAACTAAGGCAAACGTTCAGTACTTTTCATAATTTAGTAAAAACATAAGAAGGTGGAGCAGTGGGTGGGTATTCGAGTGATGTGTGACATCATAACTCAAACACGCAAACGCAACTAAATAAATGTATTTTTAAAAAATGTCCTGCGAGCAGTAACGGATTTAGGTTTGAGGGCGCCATAGGCCCGAGACGATATGGCGCCCTTTTTCTTTCGTAACAGTATATATATATGTACATACATATATGTGTGTGTGTATAAAATAATGAAAATAATATCAATAATAATAAGAAATCTAATCCAGGTATAAATTAAACATATGCTAGTACTAAAAAAAGTTTTTTAAAATCTTTTTGTTAGATATTTCAGGTTTTCGTACCAGCCTGATTAATTATTTTAATAAAGAAATTCTACCCTCAATGGTACTATGTTTAGATAGTAAAAGCGCAATAAAATAAACTTCAAAATTTGGTCTTACAGATTACAGAAAACCCAATCGATTTTTAATTTTAGTAGTCTTAAAAATTTTGGCGCCCCCCAAAATTTGCCGCCCTAGGCCCGGGCCTCACGGGCCTAAGCCTAAATCCGCTACTGCCTGCGAGCCCTTATTTATAGCATATAGTAGGAAAATATTTTGCATAAGGGAGTTGCGAAGCCTCCCTCTATTGCAAAGTGAACTTTTCTCTTTTCTGATGGAGCTAAAAATCTGTAGCGAATCGCTTCCTTTGTTCACGACTTATGCGAAATGAATCTTAGCCGCGTGACGTCACTGTTGGGGAATAAGACCCACAGCAGACATCAACCGTACGTCAGCGCATGTATTTTTTTCCCTTATGAGCTCTTAAAGAAAAGTATGGTTATTATTTATTTCGAAATTCTTGTTTTTTAATCACTTTTTCCAGATATTAATCCTTTTTTGCGTGTGCCGCAGCAGAATATTGGTGGAAATTCCTATTTTTTCGTTTATACCTTTTTCGCTGCAAATAAAATGCATAGAGATGTTACTGTTTATTAGATAAAACACTATTCTTTAAGTTGTAAACGCGAATCATTAACAATGAATACCGAAGAAAAACCGCAGCGGATGAATTAAATAGCGCATTACCACACTGTGGCCGATGGTAAAGTACATTACAGTGACCCTAAGCAGTGACGAAAACATTTGAGATCATCAAGGGGAGGAAGTCATAATTCTCTTTCGTACAAGTCTTCGTTTACGAGCAGACATCACATTTTACTCCCGTTAATTCAAACGGGAGCATCATTTTATGATGGTATTACTAATTTATAGTCCTTGGAACACTGAAAGAAACCTGGAAAACATACACCTTTTGTAGATGCATGAAATACAACGCAAAAGTAAAAGATATAAGAAATGAACTTAAAAAATTAAAAACTTATTAATCTCAAGGCTTAATTTGTAACCTAATAAGCTTAGAAGCTTTTATATGGTTCATAGCTCAGTTTATGTTCATTATTGTAATTTGTAAAGCGTAAATGGTCTAAAATTCGGTAAAATGTGTAAATTCACCGAAAAAGAGAACAAAGGGCAGGGAATTGATTAACGTGCTCTCCCAATGCAAATTAAGGTTAACTACAATTGAAATTACCAACTTTTCTATTTTTTGCTGTAACTAATCAAGTCTCTTGCTTTCTTGAAGAACTCTTCACAAAGTCTTTCGAAATCCTATTAAGGTTGCGGAGAGTCTTGGCTCTTCTACGGGATTGATATTCAAGGATATTTCACTGCTTACAAGCCTAACATTTACTGGCGGATTCTCAATTTTACAACAATGGTCATATTACCATCAGTCTCAAACTCGATCAAAAGTCTTCGGATTCCTTAGAAGACATAAAACACAATGCTCCCGAATGTAAAAAAATGTGTTAGTTAAAAAATAAAAATGAAAAATATAGGGAATAAAAAAAAAGCCCTTCATTAAAAACGGGGATTGGACTCTTTTGGTGTCTCAAAAGAGACTTTTCTCTCTTTTCTCACAACGCGGTAAACCAGCGGCAATGCATTTCCTCTCTTAGTTTTATCAAAATTTTTGAAATGTCAGTGCTGAGAGCAAAACTTATAATAAATGAATAGAATAATTTGTAAATCACATTTACTTGCATTCTCTTAAGTATAAAAGGGGAAAAAGCAACAGAATTTAATATTTTTTATTCAGCATCAAGAAATGAGTTAAATTCATAATATCGTAACTACCGTAAGATAAAGATTTAAATGTCAAATTCAACGAGTAAGAAAAGACTCATATATAACACTCACATTATTCCTCAACGAAAAGCAAAGAACCACTGATCTGTACGAATTAAACTGGCTGTCTTATAACAGGCTATTTCGCAGAAAATTTTAACACCTACTTCTCTTTATAGGTCAGTTCCGGTTATTCTTATTTCCCCATTTCTTGCACACTTGCACAGACAATCTCACCGTGCCGTTTTCATAAGTTGGAAAGAGGTTATGTACTTAAAAAGTTCTCTTTTAGAAACATTCTCTTTTTTACGACAGTACAGCAAATTTATAAATCTAACTAAATAGAACCTGTTCTCGTGCTTCTTGATAAAAAATATCTTAAATAGGGATGAAACAGATATCCGGCCTATCCGGATAATTTTTAACTATCCGATCCAAACGGATATCCAATGCGGCCAGTGCAACCAGCCAAATTATCCGATCCGGGCCCTGCAAAAAATGTCCGAATATCCGGCATGTTAAAAATTATGTCCGGCGGGGTATCCGGTCGAGTATCCGGCAGTAATTTGCGGAGGAAAATGTTCCATTATATCCTTCCAGAAAATTTTCAGTGCCAAATAAAGCTAATTTTATACCAAAATCTTGCATGATATAAAATTTTTGATATTTCCTTTCATTGACCAATTTCAGCTTTTCAAGCAAAAAAAAAAAAAAAAAAAAAATAACAGGTTATAACATCAACTTTCTAATGAACATTTATAGAATAAATTTTGACGTAGTTTTACTTAATTTTCGTAGGTTGCATCATTTTAAAATAATAATAAGGCATTTCCCAATTTAAATAATGAAATAGCACTCACAGAAAACGAATAGCCCTTTTTCTAGCTAGGTGAGAAAAAAGTAATGAGATGTTTTAGAAAGTACTAGGGGCATCACTAGTAGCTTGAATTAGTCAGATACTTTTCCTCATACACAACAGTAAATTGCAACCTAGGAAGTTTTCCACATTTATTCTCTACTTTAAGATTAATTACTTGTTTTTAAATTCTACTTTCTTCGTATGCAAATTCTACTTCTTTATGATACGTAGGCTGCCCTGTGTCCTAAGCTGAAGAGCACAAGTTTCCCGTGACATGAAAATGGTTTAAATCCCGACCAGGACATGGATATTGATCAGTATAGCACTTCTGATCATGTCTTAGTGTAATAGAAATATAATTTCACGTTAATTTAAAGCACAAATGAGCATTATTTCTATTACAGTTTACCTGCACAAAGTTAAATTATTATTATCATGTCTTAGTGGTTTAGACTCCACTTTAAACTGTAGGTCCTCCCGCAATCTATAGAGACACTTCACGCTCAGCCTGCTTTTAGCCAAGTAAAAGTAAAATGCACTCAATAGCATTGTGAGAATTTTTGCAGGGAGGGATTCAATTGTTAACCCATGTATACATTCGTACACTATATGTCTATATGTAGAGTATGTCCTTATGAGGATTATGATCATAGATGAAAGATAGAATTAGACTGTGTGTTTGAGTGTGCCTCAAATTTGGTTACACAGCGCTAATTTCGCTTCATAGTGATGGTGATAGAGACACCAAATCAAGGCCTTCTCATCCCCACCATTTTTTTTCTGTTGTTGTTGTTGACTTCAAAATTTGCTGTTTCCTGATTGCTACTTTCCATATTGCTTAATAGGAGCATACAATTTGTTTTTATAAATAGTTTGTGATTATAATCACTTCTGTCCCCTTTTGCTACACCCAGGGGTGGAAAATTGCACCAATTATCCCTGATACATCTGATACAAAAAGGGCTAAAAGCTCTATTTTCACGCCAAACTGAGCCAAAATTGAGTTTTTAAATTCTAAAATGTTTAAAAGGTAAAAAATAGCAGTTGATCGCAGTTATCCACATAAAAAATAAATTAATTTGAAAAGCAAAGTTTTTAATGCATTTATGCACTTTTCAGGGCTATGAAGTGAGAAGGTATTATGAGTGGAGAGTGGGAGGTATCCGACTCAAATGTTATTTAGTTTTAAGCTCTTTTCTATCACTGCATATGTGTATATGCCCTAGTTCTTCAATTATATTTTCTTTAATTTTGTAAAATGTCAGTAAAGACATATTATTTTTGAAATGTCTGATTGAACATGTTCCTTGCTGAAAATTGCATGCCATGTTTGAGAATTCAATCCTTTTGCATCCTATAAACGTTTCAATTATTTTGCAAGTTGAAAATTAATTTAACATAAGCTGCCTTAAATCGATATATTTTATGTTTTTAAACTTGATTTTTGTTATTTAATTGTAAATAGTTGCTAATTTTTGGAGAAAAAAAATCTATTCTAAACAAATGTGCATTTAATTCTTTAATTTTTCATTTGATTTCAAAATAAGATAATTTGTATGATGTTGAAACATTATTTTTGTATTTTAACTTGATTTCAATGTGTTAAAGTTCATACAGAAGTAAATCTGTTACTATTGAAAAATATAGAAAATGAGCAGAAGAGTAATTGGAAGAAATTTTTATAAAATGTTTATGCTTAAAGTTAGTTTCTTTCAAATTGTGTACAAATAAAAACAATGTTTTAATGGCTTATTTCATATGTTACATTATTAAAATGCACATATATTTAAGCATACAGACGGTTTGGAAAAATGTCTAGTGATATATTAAAAATGTTTTAAAAGAAATGATGAGTGAAACACGTTTGTGATTTATTGTTTTGAGGTACATGACATAAAATAATAAGTAAATACATAACATAACTGAAAGCAAATAGTAGCCGGATATCCGACTGAACTACAAATATCCGGTTGAACTTTGATATCCGGTCCGGATATCCGTATTCGGCAGAAAAAAATGCAGGATATCCGGTATCCGGCAAAATCACTATCCGGTTCATCCCTAATCTTAAATATATGAGCGAGCGTTAGCAATCCTATAATGCTAACTGTGCTTAATTACTAAATAGTAAACTTAAGTTTCACAGCTGTCTTCCTGCCTGCTAATCCATGGACCATAGCATCATTTATTTTACTGAAAGTTACAAAGTGTAAAACAAATAAATGACTTGTAAAATGAAAGAAAATGAAATAAAAGTTAATCATATATATTATCACTTCTCTGTCTTGTTATGAGCTTTTCTATTTCCGATTAAAAGCGGCGTGATAAAAACAAAGCTTTTTAAAAAAGAAAATAGATTAAATAAACGTAGAAAAAGAAGAGGCTATACCAGCGATTCTCAACCTGTGGGGCGCCCCCCCCCCCCCCCCAGTGAGGCGCGAGCACACGAGAAGGGGGCGCGAGAATATCCAAGAGGAAACATTACTTTATAAAATTGATTAACTGACTAAAAGGAAAGCACACATACACATAGAAAACAAAATACATTTCGACATATTTAATAACTTGTTGAAGTAAAACAAATTACTAAATTAAAACTTTCTTAATCAAAACATACTAAATTAAAACCAAATTTAATAATCATTAGTGACTACACTGGACCTGTCTTTCAAAGCAAAGTTTTTCGAAGGAAGGCTTTATATTATAAATTGCCACCCTCAGTTGTTTCTATATTTACCCGAGATCTATAGTTTGTCTTCAAAGAAGCCACAGCAGAAAATTCAGTATCACAAAAATTGTTGAGGATGTTGAAAAGGGTAATAGAATGCGAAATGCCCTTGTTTTTAGTGCAGAAAAATCATCCTCTACTCCTGCCCAAAATTCAAATAGTGATTTATTACTAAATTAATTTTATTACTAAAATTACTTGTTTTTACTCTTGTTTTGGCAGTTAGTTAAAAATAATTCAAAAACAGAATCAGTACTCTTATACATTATTGCTGTATACATTTTATGGTAAGGGGGGCGCGATGAAAATTAGGATAGAAAATTGGGCCACGAATACTGAAAGGTTGAGAAACGCTGGGTTATACTAAACGCACAAGAGCATAAACAATCAAGAAAACCTTTTTTTTACTATACTAAATTTTACCTCTTTAGTAATGTTGATAAAATATAATATCAACACACAGTGACTGTCTGAGCTATTGAAAACGTGGTTTCTTTATTCTTTACGTTAGCCTATGTAGTTTTTCCATTTCTTTACCCGTCTTATAAACCTAGTTTTTGGAGAATTAGATATTCAAACCCCCCCCCCCCCCAATTCTCACCTGTAAGTAACTTAATCCGAGGCAGGGGCTGAGGTAATGTTAGCCGGAGCCAGCTGATCCCACGATTTTATAGTTGTCTGCTCCTCTCGTTCTATTTTTTTTTAAATTAAGGATTTCGCATCGACTCCTGATGCATTGAAGGATCATTAAAGTTTGTTAAAAAGGATGCAATGCGAAAAATTTCTTTTTAATTAACAGGGAATTGCCCTTTCGAAGTACTTGGTCATTGAAATTGCACGTTCCGCCTAAACTCTCAAATTGGAAACGCCTCTGTTAATTGCTCTTTTTAGGACACTGAATTGAATGCTATTCCTTAAACATAAAGGTGTTACTAGCTCACAACCTGTACTCTCTAATTCTATAGTAACTAAGCATCCCTTATCTGCAAGGCCACCTGAGGGAGAAATTTCAATCAAAACTTTCATCCTGTTTGTATTTTTATAAGTGCTAAATGTCAGTTGCTGATCCTTTGGATTAAATGGTTTCTGAATAAATATCTCGGTACAATCAGACTTGTGGGGTATGTTTTGTTGACGTGTTGAGTGCCACGTCAGTTATAGGTAGGTGACTGGTATTGAACTTTCCGTTGAGGCTGTATATGTCACCAATGGCTGGTACTGAACTTCCCGTTCAGACAATGTCAGTTACCGGTGATTGATACAAAAAGCGTGACATGACTAATTTCCTTGTAAATTAGCGTGGCAATCAACATGGTAAATTCAAATAGCAGGAATTCATTTTAGAAGAAAAACAGGGAAAGGAAAAAGAAACAAACCTTTAAGAGAAACAAAACGAAAGGAGGATAATTAGCTAAATAATAGAGAAGAAAAATCTGAATATACTTAATAAATGATAAATTACAATGTGGGCAAAAGACCACGATCAGGATTCGAGGTGTAGTTCCAACTCCAGGCATGGCTCCTTTACCGCTGAATTGGCGTTAATGCCTAGTAGCGCTAAAATTTTCCGATCTTCGATTTTAACAATTTAATACAATTGCCACAAGTGTAGAGCATACAATATACAACATAATCATAAGAATATCAAGAGTTCAGGGGAAATGGTTCACCCGTGAGTACTTTTTGATTGCAGTCATCCATGACAGAACTTCAACTTTCTTAAATTATCACTATGTGTACTACTTTATTTATTTATATATATATGATGAAAAAAATCACATAAGAAAGTCTTATTTAAAATTTATAAATTTTACCTTGGCTACGCAAAGAATATCGTTTCCTTCTTTCCTTGTACCGCTTTTTTGTGTAAAAAAGACAAAAATAAGAATAAATTAAAGTAATAATAACAGCCTCGGAGAGTAGGACCGAAGGCCTTTGTTAGATTCAGAGGCTATGATTGAGGAACAAGTGATTTTATTCAAATATGTTTTACTAGTGATACCCACACGGTAATGCCCGTGGTAAGAGTTTAAAGAACACCGCCCTACCGCCATGGTGCTCTCGTGATACTCGTCTATTTACATGCAGAAACGCATGCCCGATATTCTTTCGCTCCCCATCAAAAATTGCACATTTTATGCAGAAAATGTATCCTTGCGTCACCCCCTCTATCTTAAAAAAAAATCATCGTGCCAAAAGCTTCAAAGAAATATATCGCCCCCGAAAAAACGTTAATTTAAGATCCAGAAAACGTATTCCAGCAATCCCTTCCACACCCTAAAATTCCATATGCTAATATTGCTCATAAGAAATATTCTTCACCTCCCCCATAAAAAAATGCTCATTTTATGCAGCAAATCCCTCTCTCTCCCACCCGAATACATGTATACCAGTGCTAAGAGCGTAAAACGAAAGAAGAAATAAACACTGGAAATAAAACAAGGTAATAAAATTAAATGTCGTCTGCCCTTCAAAATGCTAAATGCATCGAATATAATTAAAAACAAGAAGTTCCGTCTAGAACTATACGAGCCTACTTTCCCGTATATACCAAATTCAAATTTATAATGTAGCTATCTCTTTCTCTCTCTTTCTTATTTATCTTTAGTTCTAATTATTGAAAAAAAAAACCTTTTTCAACGGATAATACATATTCATTCACTCACTCATTCATTCTTTCATTTATTCAGCCATGCATTTATTCATTCATTCGTTACCTCATTCAAGTGTTTATTCATTCATTTACGCATTCATGTATTTATTCACTCATTTATTTATATTTTCATTTATTCAATAATTTATTCATTCATTCTTTTCCTCACTCATTTATTCATTGATTTATTCTTTCACTCTTTCATTTATTCATTCATTCATTATTTCACTCATTGAGTCACTGAGAAATATCCTTGAAAATCCCGATCAAAAAATTTCATAGCAAAATAGGCTCGTAAGTTCTGGATAAACTTTCTATTTCTGCATGTTCTACGTTATAAGAGCGTTCCGATAAAGTTTGTTCCAAGCAAATCGGTCCGTTAGATCAGGATTTATATAGGGTTGAAATTTCCCCGTAAGCTCTGTGTTAATTTTTTGAACTGTTCAAAAATGAACAAAAACTGTTCAAATCAATATTTCACGCCGAGAACTCCTTTCAATAAGCTTGCAATAGGAACTTGGCTCTTGTGCCCAGAGTTTACAGAATTTGCTTCAATTTTGTCCATAGGCGCTAATGTTAAAATTTTTTGAACTGTTCAAAATTGAACAAAAAATTGTTCAAATCAAAAAGTAAAATATAGAAATGAGATGTCCTCGCCGAGATCTTTCGAATGCAAAAAGAATTTTTCCAATCGGACAATTCGTTCAAAAGTTATTAGGGGGGGGACAGACCGACAGACCGACAGACAGACCGACAGACAGACAGACCGACAGACCGACAGACACTTTTTCCCCATCTCAATACCCTACTTTCAAATTTTTTATTTTTCAATCTTTATTTAATTACTTCACTTATTTTTGACTTTTCTTGATATTTAACGATACTTTCACGATACATTAAGCCTTCTTTCATGCTTTATTATTATTTTTTTTTACTTTTACGGGAAAGTAGGCTAAAAAAGTAATGATAATATTGGCTTTACCAATCGTTTTTTGAACAACAGCTAAGTTCAAAAATGCTAAAAACACTGAATAGCATTTTATTTAGCAAATACATATATATAAAAGCAAAATGGCAACAATTCAGTAATAATAATAAAAAAAGTGCTTTATCAATATCTAGGTGAAAAAAAAGTATTCCTTGTGCTAAAATAGCTTAAAAGAAATATATGCCCTTCCCCCGCGCATTTTACTGATTTAAAAGCACTGCTTCCCCACCTCCCTCTCCAAATGATACAGGATTAAAAATCTCACGAAATCAAAAGAAAACTATAAAACTATCATTCACCCTCTAAGGAAATTTAAAAAAAAAAATGCAGATACGAATAAAATAAAAGTGCTTTTTCAAGGCAAGTGGGGAGAATTAAAAAAAAAAAAAAAGTCTAATTACCGTGAAGAATTTTTGTTTAAAAGAAGCCCTTATAATTCATGTTCTAGTTCATTTACAAACTTACAAAATGCATCAATTTGTGCCAAAAAAAAAAAAAAAAAAAAAAGCTCTTTCGAATGATACATATAATATTAAGGTGTTCGGTAATTTCTTCGTCTGTGAGTAAGAAAATAACGCTAATTACAGCGAAGAATTATTTTTTAAAACACTTATTATTAATGCTTTAACTTAGAAGTTTGAAACAAATTTTCATCTTGTGCAGAATATAGAAAGCTCTTTCGCAGGATGTACAATATTAAGGTGTGTAAGATCTTTTGCACCCTTATTAGGCATTTTATGTTATGTGAATTATGCTCAAAAAAATAATTACAAAAAGACGAATTTTAGATTTAGAGAAACCGTTTCGGGGAGGTGCATCGCTCGACAGTTCAAACTACTTTCAAAATCAAGTTCCACTTTCAAATTTCAAATTTATAAATACTATAGATACTTCTGGACACACACACACATACCTTTTATATCTATAGACATTACAAATTATATATATTTTTCACACAATAGTTTTCAAATTTTATGCATGCTGTCAAGAAAATAATTAAAAATTATTTAATGGGATGATTACAAATTTTTACGGGGGGAAGGGGGTTGCTAGTGCCCTCTGCGCTCCCTAAACCCTATCAGTGATACCGTTACATAATACATAAATCAACATTTGTCAATATTTCGGGAAAAAATCTAGAGCTTCAAAATATATTGAATTAAAAAGTTTTGATTGAAAAAAAAAACAACTTCTATGAAAAAGGGTCGCATTATTGTCTTAAAATTTTGACAGTTTTAGAAACCTGAAATTTCCAAGCAAAGCTTTCATTTACCTTTCTTTGCAATAGATGGCGCCTTATCATATTGTTATTTCACATTTTAAAAGGCATTTCTCGTGTGTGTTTATCAATATTCCTGTTCATATGAAGGATATGAAGAAATAGAATTTATTTTAAAGCAACCTGTAAAATAATTATACATGAGTCAAAACGAATTTGTGGATTGGATCAATGACAACTACTCACAAATTCAGCAAGAAGTAACCGTAAGAAGTAACCGTTCAGTTTCCGTAACAGCGAGGGATAATGTAAATAATATTTATGCTCTGTGTGTGTGTGGGGGGGGGGGGGGGGGGGTCATAAAAATTTTGCAACCTTGTGACGTCTATAATTTTTACTGCTACAGATGTGAAAACTGCTGAGGGTGCTCTTAAAATTTTTAAAATCGTCAAGAAAAATCACAGGGCCGCCGCTAGCACGAATGGCGCATTGAGGCAAAATTTTTTTTCCTGCCCCTTCAGGGCCGTATCCAGAGGGGGGGGGGGGGGGCGACGGGCCCGCCCCCCCCCCGAAATCCCGGAAATTTTCGCTATGTAGCATATATTCAGGGGTGACACTCTTCAAAAATTTTTAGACTGAACTTTTCACCCTACACATTAATAGCCAAATCACGTAATTTTTTTTACAAATATGCGGACTTTTTAAAGATACACACATATTTGAATGTACCAATATTTTCTACAAAAAAGCCTAAAATTCTTGCTTTCTGATGTAAAAATATCATTCAATATATTTAATCAAACAGTTTCGCAGGGAGATAAAAAGAAGCGCACAATATATTTAAATCTGTCGGCAGTACTGCTGCCAGACTTCAAAAACTGGAGCTATAAAATTCCGACAATTGAAGGGGGTCCGGGTTCAAAATTTTCCCCCCGGGAAAATTTTGAAAACTATATGCTAAATAGTGCATTTTGAGCCTTTTGGAGACACATTTGGGATTGCAGAAGTATTAGGAAAAAAAAAAAGAAGCGTAATAGAAACATTTTTAAAATTTAAACGCTTTTACTCATAAAAATGCAGTACAAAATTGGCATTTTTCTTTTATCCAGGGGGCAGGACCCCATATTTTTTCTAACGTCCATATCGAAGAGCTCTGTATCTGCCTTCTCGAACGACACTTACAAGCTCGCCCCTCGCTTCCCAAAAGGATGCTTTGAAAATTTGTAAAAGAAAAATTATTGGTACCATTTGAGCATAGCATACGGTATTTCATGACTACAAGGGGGCGGGACGCTGACTTTTTAAATTTTAAATTCTAAAATTTTGACATTGCGAAATTTTCTGCCCCCTACATAAAATTTTAGAGTTTCCAACAATTAATACAAATAAATAATTATATTCATTGGTTTTAATCGTTAGCAAAATAGCTTCCGATTTGATCAATCATCAAATCGGAACGCCGAACTAGGATTTTATTTTCTTCCAAAAGCTAAATTCTCTTAATTATTTTTCTTTTCTTTCTTTCCTCTTCTTCGCCTTTTTTTTTATTTTGTGCATTACAGCTAATTTTTCCGCCCCCCAAAAGTGCCGCATGGAGCGCGGGCCCCCGGCTTGTCCCGCCCTAGATCCGGCACTGCATATCATGGTTCTAAAGATATCATTGGTGGTAGCAGTAAAAATTTGCATTTCCTGAAATTAAATAAAAAAGCAAAAATCCTGGACCTTGATTCTTTTTAATAGGTACTAAGGTACTGTAATGTCAGACATATAAGACGAAATGTGATTGTACTTTTTAAGGTTGTACTTTATGAAAAATACTGGGATCAAGCAGAAATGGATAAAACTACTTATTTTAACTAGGGCTCACAATGGAAAATGTAGAAAATATAGGACAAACAGAAAAATAGTTTTAAAAAATCGTGTACTATTTTAATAAAATGTGTGGATTAAACGAAATAATGCAATAACATCTAAATAATCATTAGAGTTAAAGAAACGTTATTAAAATTATTTACATGCATTTAATACATCTATTTTGCCCACTTTAGTTTATTATTTCCTGCATCATTCACGGCTTTTGCTGCTTCATTATCTTGCATAATTTTTCGTTTTAATACTGCTTGCAGTCTTTTATGTCCTTCATCTTCTAGCAAAAAAAGTGCAGAAACGACAAAATTCGGATTCGCGAATTTTGCGTAATTGATCTAGTGGAGCTTGTTTTAACAAAAATAAATTAAATGTAATGTTGCAAGAAATTAAAGTGTAGAAACTTATTTTTATTAATTCAGAATAAAAGCAACAACAATTAACAAGAAACATAACTGCAAAAACGAATCCTTTACAAAAATCGCAATCGCAAATTGAAACTATACATTTCCGATTGTCATTGCATTTCATTTAACTTCATTTTAGATAATTTGTGTCTAAAAATCCGCAGCAAAAACGTTCCCGATATTTCTCTGAAAGTATGGAGGTCGGACTTGCACAAGGGTTTCCGTTTCTTTGTCTGAAAGTTGGTGGTTCGGCTTACATGCGAATCTACTTATACGCAAGTATAAACGGTAAAAGTTTGATAAAAAATAAGAACATTTTTTATTTCTTTACTTCTTAATTAAACCTACAAAATAAGTGAAATGAAAAAAATACGATTCCCGTAAAGAATGCAGAAAGATTGCGCAAAAAGGAACGCATGCGTTTCTTGCTTGCACATGGAAATTAGGCCTACGTAATTTTTAAAGTATTGCTCCAATTAACCAAGAAATACTTATTGTTGCAATTGAAAGTTAAAAAAATAAAATGAGGGTAAAAATTTAGAAAAAATAGAGCAAAAAAATTTCCGGTATTTGTGGAGCTCTACCATTCCTGAGATATAAATGAAAAATAAACCTTTTATGACAAGAATTTTTTTTTCCAATGCAATTAGCAATTGATTCAATAACAATTCTACCAAGAATTAAAACAAAAATCCCATATTTAAAAGCTAAAAATCAAGTGATTGACTTTTAGACGAATGCCAGATTCGCGAATTTTCCGCAATGTAGATTACATGAACTGTGTAGCATTCTTTCTCTAAATAGTGAATGCAATAAGGCACAAATTAAATAGGAAAATTTTGTTTATTTTTTTAATTCAAAATAAAAGCTCAGCAAAAATCGTAATCACGAAAACGAACACTTTATGAAAATTCTCAATAGCGAAAACGAAACCTTTTCATACCGCCAGATTTAAAAAAAACGCATATTTCCGAATTTGTTAAATATCAGGCTGATTATATCCTTAAAGAAATCTTTGGGCATTGAATCTCCGAATTGTTCACCTGTTTCCCTTACTTAATCTGCGACAGCGCCGTTTTCCCACCTTCTCTTCATATAAAAAAAGCTGCAAGAAAAATGCGGGTCAAAGACGAGCAAAAAATAATTTTGCTTATCGATTTTTTATATATTTTACACGATTAATTATTTTTTCTCCCGCGATGAAAATCACGCGTCCCGGGGGACGCGTAATATATATATATATATATTTTTCGTATCCCCGTCTCCGATCTTTGGTATTTGACGCGCTTTAGCGCGTCCGCGGCATCTCTGCTTACGTCCACTTTCCTTGTTTTTTTTTTCCACAAGACACATGATTTTTTTTTTTTTTTAGATGTTTTCTTTCTTTTATGTGAATTTGTGAATTAATAAATGCTTCTGTTCCAATTATCAATAGTAATCGGCATCGTCGAAAATATGGAGTAAATTAAAAACAATTTTTAAAAAATTGCCGATATCGGTAATTTTTAAAATTTTGAAAATACCGAATTTCTGGTATTACAATGCGGAAAAACACCGGAGTTCTGGTGTATAACCGGAATACAATCACCTCTGGTTCATTGTTTTATAATTTTGATAACAATCCAAGTTGACGGGTTTGTGCTCGCATTCAATTTTTCGATCGAGATTTTTTTTAAAAGGTTCGTTTTTTCAAAAGCGATTTTTGCTGATTGTTTGCTTTTGTTCCTTCTTTCTAATTTCAATAACAATTCAAGATGACGGGGGCGAATATTCAATATTTTTTTCAAGCCATAATTTTTATTTTACAATTTTTTTTAAACCAATAATTTGCGTGACGGAAAGTTCCGTTCGGATCATCGTAAAAAGACGGATTTCCGTCTCCAGGACGGAAGAGTGGCAGCCCTGCATATATTCCTCCCTGAAACTGTTCTCAACATCAGTGTTTCAAAGTCAGGGCCCCCCCGCCCCCCGAAAAAAATTTCTGGCTACGGCCTTGCCCTACTATATGTTATGAAGGAATAAAGATTAAAAATAAATATTAAATCGCCAAAAATGTTTCAAGTTACTTGGTTTTATTTAAATTCAAAACATCGTTGCATTATCCAAACATGTTAAAATTCGAACAAACAAAACATAGTTGCATTATCCAAACAAAACTATTGTTGCCAAACGACAAATGATAATGCTGATAATTTCCTCAGAGCCAAAATTATTAATATTTTTCCTAATTAACGTTATAATAAATTATAAAATGGATGGATTATTGTATTATCATCGAAGATAAGCTTGTGTGCAAAATTTGAACATAATTTATGCAGTAATAGTTGTCGAAAACCGCCTGACAAAATTGCGCCAAAAGTCAAGTTAAATAAAACCATATGTAATGATGGATACAAACTTTAGTTATACATATTTTAAACTTTAATAATACATATATTACACTTACACTTTCAAAAACCTGAAGGAAAACAATCGGTGACCAGAGTGAAATGAAAAAGGAAAAATAAAAAAAAAAAAAGGGAAAAAACAATAGATTGCGTTTTTGGCTCTTCATAAAATAGAGAGGATACTTTCTGGAACTGCAAACACTTATAAAGCGCCCCCCCCCCCCCCGAATACATTGAAGCCGCCTGTCAACAAAGGATAGAAAGAAACGGAAACGTTTCAAGACGTTCCTGATGTGTTGCTGTGTTTGATTTTATCAAAATTAAACGTGTAATAGTATATATTAATGCAAAAATGAAATTAGATGAAGTTTTGATGCATCATTTGTAAAACTAAATAGTTTAAATATTATTTGTTTTTTTTTTTTTTTGTTTTTTTTTGAGATAAAAACTATTGTTTGTTACTTGAAAAGATGCAGCCAATATTTATGGCCAAAAAAATGGCGCCCCTAAAAACGACGCTCCCTAAGACGGTCGCCTCACCGCCTCAGCCTAGCGCCAGCCTTGGAAAATCGTTATTAGTCGACTAATTCCCAAGGAAATAAAACCATAAAATATTTTAGATCGCGTTAATGCTTCAATTACGAATGAATGGTTACAAAAGCAAGACAAATTTCGAGCCATTTAGGCTATGCAATGTTGCCGCTTTAGAAGAATAACAACAAATTTCGAGCCATTTAGGCTATGCAATGTTGCCGCTTTAGAAGAATAACAAATAATAAACCCAATTAGGTGCAAGTTGTAGAAAGTACAATATTCTATTTTAGCTCTAGGAGAGGCTGCAGCAATTTCCCCATGCAATCGCCAATGTTTGCCAGTCAGTAATGTATTTTAGGTGTAACGTAGGAGGTAAAAAGAGGGGGGGGGGGGAGAAATGACTAAAAACATGAAAAATCAATCAAATTATGGGAGGGTAAAACCAAATACATAAGTGTGCACCAAGTGCTAAAAATGCAATAACAATTCTGTTATTTTTCTTCCATATCATTTTCACAGCGGAGGATTAAATTCAATTGCGTCAGAACTGCTAATATCAATCAAAGTATTGCAGGAATAGATGTTATATTTATCTTATAGGATAACCACTTACCAAGTATTAACTCACGAGTGAGCCTTTTTCTCACATCCCCTATTTCCCTCAAAAAATGATAGTAAATGAAATATTTTCAACTAAAAAGCAATTTTATTTATTCTAAACACCTAGTGATAATATTATTCAAAATATATTGTATACGTGTACAGTTTTCATGAAATATTATGTCACACAACTTAGGCAGGTTTATTTTTGGGGTACAAAATGTTCCTTATGAAAACTAAGATTTTTTTTTTCAAACTATGTTATATCAATTTTATAAGTTTTATAAGAAACATTTTCAGCCAGAGCCATTTGAACCAACAACCGTCCTCGAAAAGTCATCTTCGAAAATAAAAACAATTTTTCAGTACAAAGAAATTTAAATAATTAAAAAATTGCGCTATGCAATTGATTTATTTAAGCCATTTAGGTACATAACTGGTTTAATATTTCATGAAACAAAATTAAAAAAATCGTTTTCGGTAAATCACACGAGCATTCATTTTGATGAAAAAAACGCTTATATTCCAAAAAAAAAAAAAAAAAAAAAACGTTTCTTTTGGACTCGCACAATGAGAAAAATATTTACACTTGACTACTCTGTCTAGCAAACGACCTTGGCGACAGTCAGACAAAGACTCAATAATTGCGAAACACATCGGGACAGCAAGAGAAAGCTACAAGGTCTACCTTTTGTCATTTAGTTTACTAAAAAACACGTAAATGGTAGCAAGCTAATGTTGGTGCAAGGCTCTATCCTGTATATATAATGCATACATAAATAATTTATTGCGTTACTTGAAAAAAAAAAAAAAAAAACCTATTAATTGTCCTTTTGTTCATCATGCTTTTAATGCCATGAATATTATTCTAACTTTGCATACTTATAAAATGGCATTTTGTGCGATTCAATCTGTTTTACTGCTGCATTATTTAAGTTCAAATCAGATACCCTCAATTAACGTGGTTGTAGCTCTTTATTGTTTATACCGATTAGGAATTCTACCTCTAATCAAACTGTTTACTCGTTAAATTCACAAGAACTAGCAAGTATTTTCAAATCAGTGACAAATGAATCAATCGTATCAAATCCAAATGCCATGCAGCCAAGAATTTAAATCTTCCAAAAACAATATTACTTTTCAATTTATAACATTCGTCAAACGGTTTTATTACTTATTAATTATAACCCACTTTTTGTTTATCAGTTTACGTAAGTGCATTAAATACAAGATCCTTCGCAAAATGACATTAACCACTTAACGCATTTGCCCGTGTCTGACACGGGCGAAAGTTACCGGCAAATTTGCACATGCCCGTGTGTCACACGGGCGATCTTGTATCTCGCGTTATTTTATTTCTAATGTCCCTCTTTGATCCATTTGCCCTTTGTTTGTATAATAACTTTTATGTAACTCTTACCCCACCCCCCGCTTTCTAGTCACCCCCTACAACTGAAATTTCGAAAAACAATTTATACGATACCTATATATTCATTTTCTGTCAAAAATAACTTGATAATTTTTTACCAGTTTTTCTGAAAAAACTCGTGCTTCAAGGGGTTAAACAAAATAGCAAACTTTCAGTTTACCTTCTTTATCATTATTTTTCTGAAGAAATCTCCATATACAACTGAATTTTTTTTTTCCATTATCGCCAATTTTCTCACCAATTGCTTATTATTTTTTATTATTTACGGATTAAAGTCGTTTTCCACTGCCACCATGTTTCATAACTCGTTTTAACATTACTCTTGTTTTTATAATTATTTGGTATGTTTTATAACTATATTCAATTAACAAACATAATTTAAATATTATTATTTTAATAAGCCAATCATACATTAAATTGACGCTCACTCATTCTAAGTTGAGTTGATACTCAAGACAGTAACAACTTAAGTGGCACTCAACTCTGAGCACTACTTTTGTTTATACAAAATAACGGTTGTTTTTTGAAAATAAATTTAGCCTTTTTTCGTTGGGTGACTTGAATTTACATTATTAGTTACTTATTAAAAATCTGGCAGTAATGCATTCAATATACTTGATAGAACGTATGTGTTTCACGTAATGTTAAGTAAAATGCATAGAATATTGCTTCTTCACGCATTAAAAATTTCGTGAATAGTAACTTCATTCTTTACACATGTAAGTGGAAATTGAAGAGATTATTTACTCAGAAACAAGAAAAGAAACAATGGTAGCTATTTTAGGTCAAATTCAACTGTTTTTGTTATTTAATGAGTCATAAATTACATTTTACAGGAAATATTAAAGTAGTATCAGACATTCTTTCGATTTTTGAAAAACAAATGAGCTTAAATTCTACTATTCACCCTAGAAAAAAATTTGTTATTAAAAATTTTATCTAAAATCTTAAATTCTGAAAAATGTATTCAAAGAAAATGTATGCTCTCTAACTCAAAATCTTTAGTTTTCGATTTAAACTACCGTCAGTTGGGGTGACTTTGCCCAATTTTGAAAAAAAAAAAAAAAAAAAAAGTTTCGCGCCACCATAGTAAATATCTGATAGGTCGTTTGAGGCGTTGCAATCATTGATACATTCCTCCTCAATGTCTTTGCAAGTGGTTCCTGATAAGTGTAATTTTTAGTAAAATGTCATGTTTGTTAGATAAACTAATAAAAAAATAACTAAAAAAAAAAAACCTTTCTCATGCATTATTGTATATTATTTTGAATTATAGAAGGTCTGGATGGATTTTGTAACTTCGATCAGTTATAACCGAACATACAGTTTTATTTTCCTAGTTTCATGCTTGTTTGAAGAACTTTCTGGAGCAGTGTTTCCCAACCTTTTTTACCTTGCGAACCCCTTCTAAGATCCATAAGAAAATGTCGAACCCCCTTTGAGTCGTTAGTAACGGGTGACAAAATTATAAATTTACTACTACATTTATTTTCCATGTAGTTATGTTCATAACAAGAAATGAAAACATATTTATTATAAAACATCTAAATTTAAATCAAAACTAAAATACAGCTACATTTTTTTATTTGTTCTTTTTGAACTATTATTAGGGCAGTAAACATGTATACTTCTTGTAAAAAATGTCATTACTTTCCTGATAGGTTCCACTTTCCGGTTGAAATATACGAAATTCGGAAAAGTTTTGGAAATTTAAAGAAAAATTAAAATTTACATATTTTTAAACTTCTGATTGTAACATTGTGATGATGCAGAAAATTTTTAATAAAGTGGAATAAATGCGAGTCCAAATTTAAAATTAATGTCTTTTGGTTCCACTTTTGGGTCCATAAAATGAAAAAATAGCGTAATAAAATAGTTTTTATAAAAAAATAGAACCGACTTCAAATTATAAATTGCGCTATAAAGTGAATAAATAATAAAATAATAAAGACATCGATGGGACTTTTAAACATAGTTTTAGAAGTCGGTGCAAAATTAGGAGAGATGAAATCTTTTGTAATCATGAATCAATTTCAAATATATATATTTTCCCACAATTAGCAACAGTTCCAATATGAAGTAGCAAATGGTGTAATGGTAATTAGACTCATAATTTCGCACCGACTTCTAAAACTATGTTTAAAAGTCACATCGATGTTGTTTAAAAAATTAATTTATTTTTCACTTTATAGCGCAATTTATAATTTGAAGTCGGTTCTACTTTTTTATAAAAACTATTTTATTTTATTCTTTTTAGTGAAAATAAATTTTCTATATAAATACTTTTAAAAAAAAATACATATCAAAGGGCAAGCCTTCTTTGAATAAATGTCACTGAAAACTAATTATTTGTATGAAAAATTCCGTTTTGAAGTAAATTTTATCAAACAAACTGATTGGATTTAATTTTTGCCTCAGAGATGCCTTCAGTCAAACTCTTGCTGTAACTGTTTTTAATATTATAACACAATGGCAACAAACACTTTTTAAACAATGACTTTTATATTTATTAATAATTTTCCCAACAAAGAAAAATCAAGCCAAGCCTTTCCAATTAAAATTAAAAATACTTATTTTTCACCTGTAACGTTTATTCTAAAAAACAAATATAGTCAAATTGATGTGCGATATTTGAGTTAAACGCCCCTCTATCTATTAAAGAAAAGTCATCAAAATCGGTTCATTTAGTCAAAAGTTATGAATGAAAAACCATAAAAATGACCCTATTTCTGCCCATAACTTTTTTTCTAATTATCGAATATGGTCAAACGAAGGTACGGGACCTATGGGAAACCACCCTCAATCGATTAAAAAAAGAATCATGAAAATCGATTCATCCGGTGAGAAGTTATGAGTGGACAAACAAACAAAAAAAAAACGACATACATACAATATGAATGTATAACCTTTGTGAAGTCGGTTAAAAAGAGGCAAAACTTTACATTTCATGTAGAAATTTTAATAGTTACGACTTCTTCGCGCTTGCGAGGGAAAAGTAAAAAATGGTAGGAGAAAAATACGTTCTAAAATTTAAAATAAATCAATAAATATCTTTTAATACCAGTTTGTGATCCAAATTGGTATCAAAATTATAAGTTTGGTTGTAATCCAAATTAAAAATCAGGCAAAAGAAGACATATACAAGTAAGTGCATTTCAAATTTTGTATGTACGCTTCCTATGCTAGTCTACTACTTTTCTGCAGTATCTGGAAAACAATTCATTTTTTAAAAAATCATTTTTGCACTCTTTTCCTAATTTTACGTATGTAAATTTTTCTTTCTTTTTTTTCTGTTGCGTTGCCTTGAGAAACTCCGCCATTGCAATATTATTTTCGCGAACCCCCTTTCAGCACCCCGCGAACCCCTGGGGGTTCGCGAACCACCGGTTGGGAAACGCTGTTCTAGAGCATAAGCATTTTTTAAAAGAACAACGTATTTTTTGCTGTAAATATATCTCAGAATGTTTTATAATTTCACTCCGTTTTGGTGGAAAGCCCTTTGTACAATGTATATATATGAATGTAAATTAAATACACTATATAAAAACATTATAAGAGCAGCCAATATTATTTTTTTGAAAGTTGAAGTTATTAGGAACAATAGATTTTGCACTTTTCAAAGGCACAACTTTGATCAGTTCTAACTCTATGAAAAGTCCAAACCCCATCAATTTTAATATACCACTTTGAAGCACTTTTAATCTAGTTTCTATAATTAAATTAGTATAATTAGTTTTAAAATCGAAGGATACATTCTTAATGAAATTGAGCAGTTTCTGAGCGCCAGTCATTGTACTAAATGCAACTCAATTTTGTTCTTCAAAAAACTTTTAAGTTGCCTTAATACCTTTAAATCCCAAATCTAATGCTATATTTCAATTCACAAAAGAATAATGAACACAATGCAAGAAAAATAACTTTCTATCTTCAAAAACAAATGTTTTACGATAAAAAATATAGAAATATGCGTAATTGCTTGATTTGTCATCAGCGTCGAATTGCAAATTTCTGGCAAAACTTTAAAGTGTTCTATTTCAAACACTAATCAATATATTGAGATAAAACTTTACAGTTGTTCTTATATCTATGGGTAGAACAATCTCACCAAGTTTCATCAAAATCGGCCGATCTCGGTTGTCAATCCATGTCTCCGCTGGATGATTTGACTTGCAATGGCCATAAAGGGAGCGGGTGCACGTTAAATAGGTCGTGGCTCTATTGTCCTCCAAGTGAAACGATACCTCTGGGGGTGCCAATCCCAGGTGACGGTCTCTCATCTGGGAGCTGGTTCAAAAATTAAGAGACCATTCAAAGGGGCGGTAATCGAACTCCTGCCTATAAGGGCCCCGTTAGACTCAGGAGCAGCGAACCCGTTCTTCCTCGCCATGCGCGAGGACACGACGACAACAACAACAACAACATGAATTCGTTGTGGTGAAAATCCTGGGGAAAAAAGCTGTAAAGCATTTTATGGCGAAAATTACTAATGTAGTGATGCAGATTTTGAGGACTTATACATGACAACCAAGGATAATGAAAAAACTTTCGCTTTTCCTCAGGTGGCAGAGGAAGCCGGCTTATCACGAGACGACACTGTTCTCAATCCTACACCGCCCACCGAAAAGAGATAAGTTTTTCACTTTACAGACAATTTGGAGAATTTTTTTTGCACGTAGTTATTAATAGATTCTATTTGGCACTTATTTCTTGGTGAACTGTTCTTTATTTTCATAATTCATCTTCTTTCTCACGTTTTGCAAAACTTATTAGCATTATTTGTCCAAGATTTGCATTAATGTTTGTATTTTGGAAAAAATAAACGATTTTTGTGTTTACTGTGGCTCTTAAAACACCCGAAGAGGTGGCTTTACCCGCACTCTCAGAAACGCGTACTCAAATCTCACGAAACTTTCGTCGTATTTGACGAAATGTCTTCGTGAAAAATACTCCGAGTAGACCTTTCGTCAAATTGGCAAAATTTGTGCAGTAACTTTTTTAAGTCACGTGATCGCGCGAGGAAAGAATCGTTATAAATGACGAAATTTTCTTGACGATTGAAGAATCGTCAAAAGTGAGAGCTCCCTTTCTGAGAGTGCGTCTTTTATTTACAGCTTCGATATACGAAGAAAACATCTGGTGGGTAAAGTGACCCCACGTCACTAGGTGACTTTGCCCACCCATATTTCATTTTTTTTAACGAGGGGGAATGATATAAAAAGAAAATAACTACATAAATCACATATTCGAACCACCTTCCAAAGTTAAAAATTTTATCTAAGATATCAGAAAATGGATTATGTGAAAATTATCAACTTGAATTTTAAATTTGGGCAAAGGCACCCCGATTGACGGTATATTTTATTATGAGTGTTAGAATATATGAAAACAATATTTTATTTCAGATATTTAAAAGATCAGATGTATTAAAAACATGTTCTATCAATTTCATTCTAGTGTTAAGCGTTCTCATTCGAACATTAAGCGTAAAATTTAATTTCCTTATTGTGGGGCGCCATTCTTAGCTGTGCATGAAAGCACAGGGAAAAATGCTTGAAGTTTTTTTTTTTTTTTGAGTGAGTATTAAAGTGCTTATAAAGCTTCCTACAATTTTCTACACTTCTCACAAGAGGAAGCGAACCTTTTCTTATTGTTCTTCTGGGGTATCTTCTTCCCTTTTCTGAATACTTCATTTATTTTTTGCTTTTTCGGCGAAATTTTTTTGACATAGTTTTCTCTTTTTCAGTATTATTCCAAAACTATGCTAAAAAAACCTCTTTCTCTCTCTTTTTTTTACATGAAAGTACTTTAATTATAATTTGCAAATTTATAATATATTATAAATTATATTTCATATACAATATCATTTGCATATTGTATTTCTTAAACTGGGCTAAGAAGAATTAGAAACAAGGACATAAAAGAAGCTACTTAAAGTAAAGGAGTAAAAGCTGTTCTCTTTAATTTGATTTTTACTTAGGTTTTACACTGTTAAAAAAAACCCTTAATTTTCAGACTGTTTTTTGACTGATTTTAACGGAATGATTTCCGTAGTGCTTCAAAACATGGTTTTTCCTTCCAAAAATGGAAATATCACGTACCTTACGATCCTGATGATACGAGAACGAAACTTTTCCGTTTTACGGTTGCTGTATTTTCACAACCTGATTTGGATCAACGGAGGAAAAAAAATGGAACTTCTGACAAATCTCGGTAAAATTTTATCAGAAACGGAATGTTTCCGGCAACTTTGCTGCCGTACGTTTTCCGTTATTTTCAGGAGATTTTTTTTACAGTGTACAAAGATTAAAAATCACTTAAACTAATGTACGCTGCTAGTAATTTTACATTTTGTTCTCCTTTACTTCTATATTTACAGCACATTTTGTGCTACTGTGCAGTTAGGTTCATATTTTATTTTACTCTACTTTTACCTATATAAAAATTATTACAATTTCTTTTTCATAAAATTTTAGCGATATTTTCTTATTTTTAACTCCATATTCAACATTAATTAGAGCTATGCATGACATTTAACCACAACCCGGAATTTAAAAAATTCTGAGAAAAATTACACCAGTTCAAGCTGTCTATGACGAAAAGATCACCAGAGATTGGTACCAACTCTTTCAGCGGCACCACAATGAGTGTGGTACCATTGCCGCATGGCGGTACCTGAGCTCTCGTTGATGCAAACGGCACTAGGAATTTAATTTAGCCAAGAGCATCCATGCCAAACGGATACTGAAGGGATCTTTAACATGCTGCATAATCATCGACATGGGCGCAGACGATTTTCTGCATCTTGAAAATCCTCCTACTTGGGCCAGGTTTTAACCTGCGATCTTGGGCGTACGAGGCCTGCTCCTTAACACTACGCCACCCTGTCGACCTGTGCAAAATATTAGTATTATTTACACACATTTCTGTCACACTGAGATATGAAATTACTGAATCAGTATTTTTCACAAAATATCCCTGAGTGAAAAATTAAATAAATCCATGTAAATACTGAACAAATTGTAGCAAATTGTATACACATGTTTCAGAGTTAAGAGTACAAGTAACGCTTTCCTCAGTGCGAGGAGAGCTATATGACAAAGGACGCTTTTATGCTAGGCAACTTTATTAATCATCGCACCGTTTACCTTGGGCATCTTGTAACTCCGAAATAAGTGCATGAGATTTTCATTGCAATTTACGCCTTATTTACAGCAGCGTTCAAGGGCAGCCCACCACACAGAGGTTTTTTGAAAATTGAATAGGTGATGTATAAAGGTGTACGAGGTTTAAGCTTCAGAGAATTTTCAATTTGTTTGATTACAACGCAATTTAAGATATTTACAAGAACAGCACTTTGGAAATAAGACTCTTTTAGCAGGCAGAACATTTTGCAAGTTTTGAATTTTTTTTTTAATACCTGTGATAATGAACATATGACAAACTCAAAACAATACAATATTTTTTTCCTTACAAATATCCCAAAGTAACTTAGGTCTCATGTTATTTTTAACTGCACCTCAAATTTTCTTTCTTTCTTTTTTCTTTATTTATCTATTTTACCTGCGATAATGAACATATGAGACATGCTCAGAACAATACAATAATTTTTTTCATTACAAATATCCCAAAACAACTTAGATCTATTGCTTTTCCTCAATTTTACCTCAAATTTTCTTTCTTTCTTTTATTATGTATTTATTTATTTCTACCTATGATAATGAACATACGAGACATGATCAAAACAGTACAATATTTTTTTCATTAAATAGAGTAAATTAGATACCTAGGTTTTCTTTAATTGGACCTCAAATTTTCTTTCGTTCTTTTGTTTATTTATTTATTATTATTATTATTTTTAACCGTGATAATGAACATATGAGACATGCTCAAAACAATCCAATATTTTTTCATTGCAAATATCCCCAAAGGAACTCCTTTAATGGTACCTATTTTCTTTTCTTGTTTTTTCTCTTGATAACAAAACTGCTGGGGAGTAAACCCAATGTTTCTTTCTTAATTGCGCCAGGAGTGGGGCCCTGAACATTTCGAATATTTCAGAATGACAAACCTTGAAAATACTAATTAAGTGCTACTTCGAAATTGAAAGTGCCCTTTTTTTGGATACAATCGTCCTGCCCTTTTCAGAAACCTTTATAGAGATTTATGTTCAGTTTCCCTCAGGGGCGTAGCTAGACCCAGATTTTAGGAGGTGGGTTCTTGTGGGGAAGTCGGCAAATTTCATTGTTTTCTAAGAAAAATTGGTCTACTTCTATACAATCTTTATCATTTCAGGGGGGGGGGGGGTTATCCCTAAAACTACCCTCTTATCTACGCCAGTGGTTTCCCTTCCTACTGCAGAAAAGGAAAATGAGACTATTTTCAATTCAGAATGAGCGAGCTAGCTAAACGTGAAATATACTCACTCATCAATGTAATTTACGGAATGAATATTGTGAAATTGTTCCTCATTTTTTCTGAACAAATCCTTTCAATAGTTACAATAAATATCAAACAAAATATGAAACAAATTAATGAATATGTTCAAACATTTCTGCACAGTTCAAAAGAATTTTTTGAATAAAGCTCTTTAGGAAGTGAGAATAAATGCGTACAATAATCGCAGGTTTCTATCAACGCGTAATAATTTCTGACGCAACGGATTCTGTGTTAGAACTATACTCGCTCACCAATGTAATTTACTGAATGAAAATAGTAAAATTCTTCCTCATTTTTTCTAAACAAATCCTTTCAATAATTGCAATAAATATCAAACATAATATGAAACAAATTAATGAATGTATTCAAAAATTTCAGTACAGCTCAAAAGAATTTTTTGAATAAAGCTCTTTAGAAGTGAGAATAAATGCATACAATAATCGCAGGTTTCTATCAACGAGTAATAATTTCTGACGCAACGGATTCTGTGTTAGAACCTTCCTTTTGAAAAATCAGTTCTACGCAGCAGTATCTGAAAGAATTCTTTGATCCTTCTCAGAGCTTCAGATAAATAGAATTCTGTCAACGAGTCGGCCAAACTGAAGGAGGAACCGATGAAATGCAAACAGGGGAATGAAAGCTAAACCGATTATTTTAAAACACTAGGAAGTCTACATCTTTTCCGCTCGTCGGCTGTTTCCAGTCGCGCTTAATCCTTTATCTAAATACTAGAACTACCAGCCTGTAATCTCTGTAACTCAGTTATAAAAGGAATTCACTATTCAGAAAAAGAGAGGGAAGGGAAAAAAAATCCGGAGATGAAGCAAGTCGCTTTCCATAGAAAATTGAATAAAGTTGTAACCTGATTTACGCAAAGCATTTTATCTCGACTGCTAAAGAATAAAATATTTATGACCAAATGTCATTGGGAAGCCAGGTTCATAAGTTTGATTTTAGCGTTTAAAATCTCATTTTGTGAAGTCAAATACTCTTCCGAAATTAAGCACTCATTCGTATTAGAAGAACTTATTGCATTAACTACTTTTTGATTTTGAGTCCAGAAAATTTTTCAGCTATTAATTTTTTTCTCTTGAAGGTTAAAATATAATAAATAGATTAAATTAAAAATAAATAATTGAAAGAAATAAAAAATAATAAATAAATATATAAAACAAAATAGGTGAGAAATTAGCATAAAAATAAATAGACTCTACAATTTGTTCCACGGGTGGTCATTTGAATCCTTGCATTCTCATTTCAACTGAAATTTCATCCAGATTAAAAATTCATAAAAAAAGTGAATTTAAGAACGGATATACATGAGTACACGAACTTTTAACGGTTATACATGAGTACACGAACATATATATATATATATATATATATATTTTAATATTGAATACTGTCTTTATTGTACACAGAATAGTGTTTGTAGTAGTTATGAGGGGGAATAAAAATACTAGTGGAAGCTGTTATTGTCCTTTTTTAGAAGTACGTACATACTTTTCCATTTTTTAAATACGGTCTTTAAGTTTCTTTTTCGTTAAGTTTCAATCAATACCACTCAAGGAACTACTATCAATACCATTCAAGAAAACCAACATACTTTCGAATAGATTTGTTTATTAAAGCAATATTGTGTTATTTTCAATAAAAGCATTTTATTTAAAATTTCAAAGTGTAAACGAAATTGAAATGTTTTAATAAAACATAGAATTGCGTACCCTAGTTCTTTCTAAAGGAATTTAAGCAAAAGTTGTACGTGGAACACATTTTAATATATATATATATATATATATATATATATATATATAGTGTTAGTAGAGGAAAAAATATTGTTCACGTACAGTGTGTGTTCATAGTAAAGATGATTTCGAACAATTAAAATTATCTAGGAAAATCCATTCACTTTCCTTTGAGGCGCATTTTGCGCAAAATTCCCCATTAGTAAAAGAAAAGCTCGATTTATTTGTGGCAAATACATTCAAGGATTTTAGTTTCAATGATCACACACTAGGAATAGAGTTGAGGCTTTGCAGTTCTTCCGACAGCTTTCTACTAATTTATTCCCATGACAATTTAGAAAATGTTTCGAGATTAAGTTGCATATTCTTTTCACGAAACAAATAAATTGGACTCTCCTACGTAATATATTTTTATATATTTTTTATTTGTATATTTATAAGGATTCTGCATATCCTTTATTACCGTTTGTATTTTTTTATTAATGATTAATAAATGACGTTCAATAAAATATTTTACGTCTGTTATTACTAACTTTTTGCTCCATTTTGGTTCTTGGGCATCTTTGTTCAAAGAAAAAAAACCCCTGAGGTGTAGTTTTTGGTTGAAAATTGGTTTATGATACATTTACAAAAGATTTGAAAACAATTTTCCAAATCAAATACATTTAATACTTTTTTAATAGCGTTGAACTGTCCCAAAAGTATTTTAACCAATTCCTGGTTATTGGAAGAGATTTTTAAGCTAAGTATAGTGACTTTAAAATACGCTTAATTATTTTTTACGATTTTTCTGTAATGAAACAAGACTGATTTGAAGTGTACTGGGAAAACTGTTTTTTGAAATATTTCAGGTATGGCAGAGAAAGGAATTTTAATTACTCTTTCTATTTACAGAAAACATGCGTGTGCCAAAGGAAAACTAAGCAGGATAAAAAAAAAAACCAAAGAATGTACGAAATGGTGTGAATTAATTAACAGGCGATCTATTAGGAATACTATTAATGGTCTTTATATTCCTTCGAGAAGTCTGCCTTCGATGGTTCAAAATTATAAATAAAGAAGTTCAACCGAATGACGATGTTCATAATTCATCTATTCCTGCAAAATTTGTGTTGGTAGCTCTAAAACACTAAACACAGAGAAAAGTGAATGCAAAGCAAGGCAATGCAAGCTTTGGGCACATGAGGGATGCATAAACGGAGGTACTTGAAGTTATAAAAGTAAGAGAGCAAACAACGTCTTATTCACAAAATTGCAATAAAAATTAATTGTAGGGACGCGTGTTTCGGAGTTGCCAGGAATTCTTTCTTCAAAAAAGATGTGAGCTCATAAATGCAAAGACATCCGACAAGATAGTTTATATCAGGGTTGGGGGAAAAAAATCCATTATTTTGTTGGTAGATGGCTGTAGTGATCGATATCTCTAAAAGTATTGATCAAACAATTTCAGATTTATGCTCGTTGTCAAGTTGGCATTTGCTCTAAAAAATTATTCTGCTGTTTTTTGTTTGGTCCATTCAGTTGTGAGTTGTAGGGCTTTAAACATGGAAGTGAACAAAGAGAAAATTCTCTCATTTTACAATTTTTCTTTGATAAAGGTGAAAATGCAAGCCAGATGGCTGAAATTGCGAATGGTTACGGTCCCGATACTGTAACAGCTATTACGTGCAATTTTGGTTTCGTCGATTCCGTTCTGGTATTTTTGATCTTAAAGATGCACCTCGCCCAGGCAGGCCCGTCGATGAAAATGTCAATAAAATCACAGAAATAATCAAAATTGACCGGCATGTTGTATTATGAGTCACAGCATCGCTCAGGAGCTAAAGATCTACCATAAAACAGTTTTAAACCATTTGCACAAGGCTGGATTCAAAAAGAAGCTTGATGTATGGGTGCCACACCAATTAACATTAAAAAACATGATGGATCGAATTTCCATCTGCGAAGCCTTGGCCAAACGGAATGAAATCGACCAATTTCTTAAATGGATGGTGACTTTAAATGAGAAATGGGTCACATACGACGACATAGTACGAAAACGATCGTGGTCAAAGCGCAGTGAAGCAGCTCAAACGGTGGCCAAACCAGGATTAACGGCCAGGTAGGTCCTGCTATACATTTGGTGGGACTGGAAAGGTATCGTTTATTATGAGTTGCTTCTGTATGGCCAAACAATAAATTCGGATCTCTACTGTCAACAACTGGACCGTTTGAAGCTAGCGATTGACCACAAATGGCCAGAATTGGCCAACAGACGAGGTGTTGTGTTCAACGCTAGACCACACACGTCTTTAGGGACTTTACAGAAACCCCAAGAGCTTGGTTGGGAAGTTTTGATGCATCCACCATACAGTCCGGACCTGGCACCAAGCGATTACAATATTTTTCTTGCATTGCAAAATTTTCTTGCGGATAAAAAATTGGCATCAAGAGAAGATAGTGAAAGTCGTTTACAAGAGTTTTTGTCAATATTGACCAAGACCTATGAGAGAGGTATTATAAAGCTACCTTTAAAATGGCAACACATTGTAGAACAAAACGGTGCATATTTGACCTAAATCGGACAATCCGAAATGTGATGAATGAGTGATTATACAGAAAACCTGCATTTTAAGTCACAAAACAATAAAATGCAAATTATTATTATTGCTTATTTTTTTATTTAACAAGTAAAAATACAATGTCTTCTGAGTTATAATTGAAATATTTTAGAAATTATAAAAAATAAATAGTAAAAAAAATCTATCCATAGAAGGTGATATGTCACTTCTGTGGACTGTCACAAGCCAGAGTTGCGCTATTTCAATAGTTGTAGCTGATGTATTATACCACATACGTAGATTAAGTATGTGCATTTTCATTAGAAAATGTATGAATTTAACATCACATACGAATTGTTTGCCCTATTTATTGCCACATGAATATTTTTCAAAAAGAAAGCTTGTCACAAGGTTTTGCATCACTTCTGTGGACATTTTAAAACAGTTGAAAAAACAACTCTCTAGATGGCGGTACTTGTCCTTTCGTAGTGGCAAATAAAAGAAGAAGCAGCCATGTTGAAAATGCGAGCAAGTTGCTTTGAATAAGTTTGAAATCTTTTGGGTCAGAATTTGGTATTTATGTTCATTCGTTATCTGTTCTGCTTATGTCATCACCTCTGTAACCTTTTTTAAAGTAACAATTTAAAATAATATTTTTTATTCAATGTGCCATATTAAACAAAATATGATGTTCTAAATGTTATAAATGGCACAAACTCATAGAATTAACCCTAATATAATTATTCAATAAATCAGAAATTTTCATCACTTCTGTGGACATCCCTTCTGTCTCAGAAAATTTACGCCATGATTCGGCAGCTATATGTATTCATCTGAAACCAATTTTTCAAGAACTTGAACTAGAAACACTACAGATACAAAGTGATGGGCCAAGCACTCAATATCGAAATAAAAAAATGTTTTATCTCCTGAAAGCATTCATTTGCAAAAGAAACAGGAGCAAGTACATGTGTTTGGCATTTCTCAGAAACTAGTCGTGGCAAGCGAGCGCCTGATGGTGTTGGAGGAACACTAAAAAGAACTGCGGATAATATTATTGCACATGGTTATGATATTACTGGACAAGATGAGTTTGTTTCTCTGCTAAAAACAAGATGCCCTGGTATCAAAGCTATTGATATCACTAGAGATGCTGATGTAGAAATAAAGAAATTGATGAGATTTTAGAAAAATAAAATATCGTAACATTTAAAGGTACAATGAAAATACATCAGATTACTTGGTCAAAGAAAAACAAGCACTTTCTAGATGCTAGACGTCTGAGCTGTATAGCGCGCAAACCTGAAGAAAAGTGTGTTCATTTCTCAAATTCCTGTTCATTTTGATGATGATCATAACAGCCCTAATTTAGATGAACTTGAAGCATTGGAAAATAAATACGTGATTGTCTGCTTTGAAGGAAAGGAAAAATTTAAGAAGCATTATATAGGAGTTGTTACAGAAGAGCATCAGACTGAGTCCAAAGTGAGCTTTTTAAGGAGATCTGTAAATAAAGTTTTTTCTTTTCCTCAACAGGTTCATGAAGAAATAATTGATAGGAAAAACGTAATTAATATTTTAAAGTTTTCAACCAGGAACAGAAGAGGTTGTTATACATTTGAGGATGATTTATCACCATTCCCAAACTTAGAATAAATTTCCGTAGTTAGTAGTGTAACTTAATCTGTTGCAAAATTTGTTTTGTCTATATTTTTTATTTTATTTACACTTTCTTTTTTTGTCATATAACTACTGGATTACTTTTATATGTCAATAAATTTTTCCTGATTATTAAATACCAAAATTTTTTTGCATAAACTCGCTGTCTTTTTCTTTTTTTCCCATCAGAAAGTGTATGTTTTCAGCGATATCACTTCCGTGGACATAGTCATCACTTCTGTGGACTGCTAAATTCTTCTTATTTTTTTTTCACAAAATCAAAACGGAGTTGATCTGTGCGACATATGTTATTGATATATACATATCATAAGCCAACCTTCAGATTTTTTTGAAGAATTTATCTTGATTTTTTTAATTTGAAAATTTATGTAGTCAAATTGCAGGTTTTCTGTAGAATGACCCAAATAAAGTCTTGAAGTTCACTTTAAAAAAAAATGGATTTATTTTTCCTCAACCTAATATTTGTGATAAATGATAAAAATATTACATTATTATACATGAATTTATGTTTGTGATACTAAGGCAATCAATGATGTAGTCATCAAGTGCTGCTGATTGAAACAGAAATATATATATATGTATATATATATATATATGGGATACTTTAATGATGATACCTATTAGTACTGTAAACATTACTCAAAGTAATTTTTGTTTATTTTTTTTATATCTGTATAATTTAGAAGTTACATTGTACTGGGATAATTTCTTTATAAAACTTGTTGGACAACAATAAAATTGAGTTTTTTAAATCATGTCTCTTATTTGAGACTCATTTGAGTTTTTATTTTGTGACATTCTGTTAAATATTTTCTTAAAACTCGAACAAAATATTAATAAAAACTACTAAAGACTGCGTCTATAATAGCCCTGATCTCTCCTATTGGACAGACATTCAACACCACTTACCTCCCAATAGCCAAATTTTATGTCTGAAGCTTCAAAATATGAATGTGAAAAGTTTAAAAAAAACCCTCCAAGACAAAATCGGAAAACAAAGATTTTATTTCAAAGATACAGGAAGAAAACGTCAAGCACTTTAGATGCCAAAAATATGCATACAAATATAGACTGCCAAGATTGATCCCTTTAGGCGTCACATTGAATTCAAGATACAGAGCGCAAATCAGACATTTATGGTACACTTGCGCTTTGCTTTAAGCTCAAACGGAATGCAGTTTGTAACAATGGTTGAAAATAATGCTAACCTTTCTAAACAAAAACATAAATTAAGCATTTTTCTAGATTTTAATTTTATCGGATTTTCGTAGGCCTGAAACGATCAAAATTGGTAGGTAAAGAAATGTTTTGAACCGCCAACTGTCCTTTCTAATTATATGATTTTGCCCTTTTTCTACTACAAGGTTCGTTTTGACTTGATTAGTAGCAAAAAAATATTTAGATTAACATTTTTACTGAAAATAAACTAGAATATAAGGAATTTTTCCTTTAAATCCTATTATTTGATTTCAGCAAAGGACTCTTTAAGAAGATTTTTCTCTACTGAAGAAAGATTAACAAACGAAAGTTCCACAGCGACAGTTACTATAATTAAAAATTAAAGAACAAACTGTAATGAAAAATAAATAAATGTTCAAACTTTTGAAGTGAAGATTAATTTAAACTTTTTATTACGTGATTATTGTAAGTTTTGAGAGACTTCGGACTTAATTAACTATTTTAATGCTGAAGATCATAAGCCAAATCAAACTTTTTACATTTAAAGTAATTTTGTGGAATATGCCTGTTCTGGTAATATGACAGTTTTCTGTATTTCGAAAAACTTAATAAGAGGTGGACCGTAATTCAGTCACTAGCTCTTAGTTGATATACAGGTACTTATGCAAGTAAAATGTTTTGTTCTGTGCAAAATATTCTTTTAAGTGCAGTAACTGACTTTCATTTAGTTAATTTTATTAAAATGCCGTTCAATTGTTTATATTTTAGAACTGCAGACTGTGTTTTAATCGCAATGTTTCCATAACGCTTCTTATAGTAGATGATTTTTAAAGGTTATGTGTCCATTTTAACTTCCTCTACTGACTTCTTGTTTCTATAATGGAATTGTTACATTTTTTTACTCTCTGGGATAATATGCCACACATAGCCTTGGGTGGAAGCATCAGTTCCTTCTAGAGTTGCACGTTGTCCCAAACACACTAACTATCGCTTTAAAACATTTTTGTGTCTGGTACATAGTTACTTATAATTTTAATTAATTTTAATATTTAAATACTTTATCACTGCGCAAGTAACAGAATGAAGAGTCGTCTTCGTTCAGTTATTATCCCGAATGTGAAATAACATTGCCTTAAATTTATCATAGCATAAGTAACAGAATGAAGAATCGTCTTCGTTCACGGTCATTATCTCGAATGAGCAATGACAGTACCTTAATAAACGGAAATCAATTGGTTCTCTTTCAAAACTCGTTATGACGCATTGGGTTGTAATAACGAGAGTCGTCTTGTAAAAAATATGCTACCGGTAAAGTGCAGAAATCAGTTGCAGATTAATTAAGGTGATCCATTTAAGTGCCGAAAGCTGCTTTCTTTCCCAAATTACCTAGATAATCTGTAAATTACCTTGATAATCTGCACATTACACATTAGGCGATAGTTAAAGTTAAAGTATGATCTTTGCTGGAACAACAACAACATTGCTGATGTACGCTTAAATTGACATATACTGTTATTGATTTATTTTTCGATATTAAAAGAATCAAGATAACAAAAACAATAAAAAATTAGTTGATAGAATCAATTATCTATCAATTAAAAACTGTGATATGAAGAATCAAATGGTTTAAAATTTCATTACAATTAAGGAGCTGAATCAGCAAAACATATTATAAAACTATGTTTACTTAGTAGTGCAATCTAAATGTTGGTCACACTTTGAGAGAAGCAAACCTTTGAACTTGAATGATACAGAAGCCATGTGCACATTACCTAGGTAACATGAGGAAAACTGTTGATTCTGCACAGTAACGGATCAAATCAGTAGCTATTGTTAATGTGCTCATTAACAGTTATCGAGCTTTATCGGTAATATATGGTCTTATGTTGTGTATAAATATATAAGACCAGTCCTCAGTGATTGGTTCGTATTTCTACGCTAACGAGGGAGCCAACTTTAAGGTGTTAAGTAATAGCGTGTATTGCTTTTTTGATGCCTTCTCCCTGAATAAAGAATACAGAATTTCATTAAAATAGCAAAAATGATTACAAAGAAGAATTATTTGTCCTATAATAGGCAGCGACTTGTTTAGTGTTTGATTTTGTGCACTTTTTGCAGTCTAAAGTAAACATTAATTGAAATTACACGCCACATTGTATACATTAATGTACAGTACATAACGTAAATTTGAGTTGGTTTACAGTCAACTGTAGAATATCCTAAGCATTCATTGAAGTTACGCCAGTTCGCCTGAGGCAGTTCTTCAATCAAAGTGTAAAGTTTATTGGATTGAAGAAGTAGAAGTGAGCACTTTTACATCCTATTAGAAAATGATTGGAAAGTTTGTGCAGAACAGGTTAAGTTTTGAGATTACGATGTTTTCCCTTGGAAAATAAATTTTCACGAGAATATTCTACATTCCAATAGCAAGTTTTCCACCTGAAGGATAAAAATTAAGGAATAAAACTGGTACAAAAAAGTTTGTGTCACTCTATAAGGATAAGTAAAAATTTCCACGCGTCTTACGAAAAGTATTTGAATTTAAAAAGAAAAAAGTAAACAAATATTATTTATGTGCTGCACGTAGGAATCACTTATCTTTGCAGCGTTCAGTCAAATAAACACAAAAGGAAAGAACAACGTCTAGAAGTTGATTTTCGGATGATGATCCGTTCTGTTTTTAGAAAACGGGTCCGGAAAAAGTGTGATGTCATTGATCGGTGCAGCACTTCTTCCGTAAAAGACTTACTTAGCACAACTTTTCAAATTTTCTTAATTTTTAAATTCTGTATTTCCTACTTACAAGATTTGAGTGATTGAGAAATGGTGTATCGTTAATTGTTGAAGTAAAATTCCGCTGCGTTATAACATACCTGAAAAATATTTGTGCAAATGCAATTTTCTGAATGCTAAACAAATTTACTAAATTTTTAATCGATGAAAAATCGCATTCAACATCAATTCTAGAGAGTGAATACTAATCTCACATTTGCTATACAGAGAATTACTCCTTAAATCCATTATGAAATAAAATATACTTTCTTGCTATCATCCGTATAACGCTTAGAATCAAATTTATTCTTCATGAAAGAAATAACGAAAAATTGCAAATCGGTATCTATCAATTGGTAAATTAATCATAATAGAGAGAAAATTAGCAAGATGGTGGCATATATTTTTGAGAGTAATTTCAAAATCATCCATTTATTATTTTATTAGAAGATAACATTTATTGACTTAGGTGTCAAATGTTCATTTCTGAAAGTTAATCATTAGTCCAGTAGTAATACAATGCTTTGATGAAAACTAACGAAACCAATAAGTTAATAATTTATTTTTAAGTTTTAGATCTCATGTTCTGAAGAGCCAAGAAGATGGTTAAGTTTTTTTAGAAGTGAAATCCACAAGAAAATTCCTAGTTAATATTCAAGCTGTTTGACGTTTTTTTTTTTCTTGTGAGCTGTTCCTGTGCACCGGAACGGGATGAAAACCAACATCACATGATTTAAGTATTCGAGATATTTTTTCTGATTGTAATGAAATAAAATGATAATTGGTCTTTTTTCAATTCTAATACAAATATCCCAGTACTTCATAAAATTTGCTCTCAAATATCCGTGAAATGAAATCAAATGTCAATAAATCTTAACATTTTTATATTTAAGCAACATGAGATCAATGTAACACAGGAATTTCAAAAGTAGGTAATTGCATCTGCAATTCCCTTTCAAGATTTTTTCGTAATTTTTACAAAAAAGGGTCAGTTTTTACCACTTTACGTTCGTAATTCTTTTTTCACATTTTTCTCTTTTTTTGCAATCAATTTAAAATTTTGTTAATTTTTAATGAAATTCTAACAATTTTTAAACAAATCTGAATAGATTTTTACTAAATTTCAACAATGTTTCGCCCAATTTTAATAACTAAAATAATTCTAATGAAAATGATTTGCTTATTTAGACTTTATTGATCATGATTGGATAATTTAAATTTTAATACATTATTAGAAAAGAGTACATGTCTTTTATCTATTTGTATTTAATGAATGGGGATTTTTTTTTCTGGTCTAGAATAGCATTTACCAATCTCCGCTTTTTTCTGAATGCTCCTGAATTTTCGAGAAAAATCGTCTGAATTCCTCCCTCAATAAAGTGGCAGGAATGGGTAACTGTGTAAAGAAGCCACGCATTAATTAGACATTCGATTCAAATTGCATTAGTCTAAAAAAAACCATTATTTTAAAACTTTTTTGATGACAAATGGATTTTTCGATACAAGAATATTTTTGAACAATACATTTTCTTCAGAATGCTACTAAATTAATGCAAAAACAATAGACTAAACAAATTTGGAAATTTTACTACTGGGAAATGTGTAAAATCAACAACGTCTTCAATTTCAAAAGTAGGATTTTGATTCACAGTGAAAATTTTGAGATTCAACGTCAATCTACGGTATTTTACGAACTAGTTCCAACATTACTCAATATTTACAGTAAAGTATTTGTTTGGATTGAATGCGCAACTCAAAAGAGTTTGGTAAGGTAGCTTTTGGGTCGAAACTTTCGGTATTTTATGAAGTTTAGTTCTGTTTGCCACTAAGCTTATTTCATGAGGTTCGTTGCGAATAGATTATTTATTGTCAAGCGATCTCTTCTATTTTATCGATTGTGTATGAACTTATCATTTACTATTATATCGCATTTTAGCAGAAAGTAATTGGATTTGTACTTAAAGAATTAGTAATTGGATTCGTAGCAGTTATACTCGTAGCTTAAGATTATCTTGCGATTTCGTCATACGAGTTTGAACTTAATTTTTCACAAAATAAATATATACTATGTAATGCATTTTTAATTACGTTTAGGATTTACTTTTTATTTCCAAGTCTCAACTCATGGTGTTTAAAAATTGCGATCCACGTATTTAGTTACTTATCATGCTCTTTTTAAAATAAATCTCTACTTTTTTCATTCTGTTGATTTAAAATGTGCTCAAATATTTCTAGCTCTATAAATAATTTCTGAACTTTAATAAACATATTTTTAAGCCGCATAGCAGGTGATAGTCTTCAAAATCTTCTAATAGGAACATAGCTTGAACTTTGTTCAAACTGTCGAGTAAAAAAGAGCCCTTTTAGCGTGACAAAATTAATTTCCTGTTCTCACAAAATCAGGTATCTTCGGTAATAAGTACTAGATAATTTGACAAGTTACTAAAATTTTTTCATTGGACATGCTTTAAAATGCATATAATGTATCGTGGTTACTCTTGTTATAATTTTTAGATTATAGTGTTAAAACTAGCATATCGTAAATAAGTTACTTCAAACTTTTAGTTATGTACGGTCAACATTTCCTTTCTAGCCCGCAGATATAAAGCATCTTTGAACTTATTTTATTTTGCTCATATTTCTATTGGCGAACGGAAAAGTACATTGTATTTTTTGGGATAATACGAAACACATTTCAAAAAAAAGTTTTATAAATCCAAAATCAAGAAAAGAGAATCAAAAAGTATATTTATACGAATTCATTGCACCGTACAAAATACGCACATACACTCACACACATCGATACTCGAAAGTGAGCAATGATCGCAAATACAATATTGCAGATAAGACAACAGTTAACACTCATACATACAGCACAGTAAATAGCATATTTATCAGAAAAAGCAAATAGTTCTCCCTACTTATGCAAAGCAGAACAAGCAGCTCTTTGTTTGTGACAGGACGCAAAGCTTATTTAACAGTAATATACGATAATGAATCAAATAAAATCCTTAAAGTAGGTTGACTGAACCGTTTCTGTAATGTGCACATAGTTTGGTATAGTTCTTAGACCAGTATTTCCTAAATTATGAATCCCGACTCATTGGTGGGTCGTCAGTCAAGTTGTGACAAGTCGCTATATTCTATCATCTATTTAGTTTTACCGTTAGATGATTGTTTTTCTATAAATCTAAAGAGATAAAAGATCATAAAACAAGGGGAATAATGAATTAGAGATTTCTAACTTTATATTAAATGAAAAGAAAAATTCATAAAGCTTTAGGATTTTAGTGTTTCCCTAGGAATTTCACTGTCTATCCATTGCTAAACTATGCTATGTGAGAAAAAAATCTTATTTAAATGAATGTCTGTTAATCGATTTTCCTTAAAATTTTTTTGAATGAGTTTGAAGAGGTTCTTATATTAACAGGATAAAAAGAATTTCAATCTACTCTCATTTGATATACAGGGTGTTTCTAAGTGAATGTTGATGTTTTAACGATTTGTGGTATTTATTACGTAAAACTTAAAATCATAATTAATACATGAAATGAAAGAACAATTCAGTTTTGTTTGTAGGTATGCGCATGCGCTGGAAAGCTTGTACGCTAGCGCCTCTGCGCGTGCGCTAGGAAGCGGTAGTGAACAGAAATCTTTTTGTGTTCTGCAGTTTGCAAGGACTGCATGTGTAGTTACTGTACAACGTGCATTCCGGATTATGTTCAGATGTCATCCCCCGTGTAATAATAATATGCGTAGAAGGTATCATCAGTTTCAAACTACTTATTTGTTGAATATCACGGTACCCGAACGCTGGATTGGCCGCAAAGGGTCCTATGACAGAGCTTGTTTCGCATGTTCTCCACGCTCACCCGATCTCCCGCCATGTGATTCCTACCTATGGGGGTTCATAAAGCATCGTGTGTATGTGCCTCCACTACCAGCTGACCCCATCCGACCTAAGAAACAGGATTGAGGCAGCTGTTGCAACAATTACACCATAAACACTAAAGAACTGGGCTATCGACTTGATGTGTGCTGTGTGACGAAAGGTGCTCACATTAAACAGTTGTAAGCTTGTACGTATAACTGTTTGAGTGGCTGTTTCATTTCATGTATTAATTACAGTTTTTAGTTTACGTTATAAATACTACAAAGCGTTAAAACCCCAATACAGTAAAACCCCGTTATACCGCGCCTTAGTATACCGCAGAATCGGATATACCGCGGAGACTATCATGTCCCCCGACGTTTAAATAACCCTTTATCATTGCCATTTGAAGGCGATTCCTTATTTACCATTGTAAATAAATCCAGCCCGAGCGCACAAATATTATAGCCTTATGAGCTCCCCCCCCCCCCACCCACAGCGCTATGTACCTTTGTATTCCAGATTCTTTAGCATTCCGGAAAAATAAACATATTCTACAGTGTAAAGCATTGTTTCTTTGAGAAGTGAGCTCCTCCACTTCGAAATCTAATTTTTCTTAAATCCTCTCCACCTTCACAATCCCATGTTGATAACATCAAGAGATTTTTAAGCCCCTTTTTTCTCGGAACACAGTCCGTAGTATAGTTTCACTATACCGCGGTTATGCTACAACGCGGGTGCCAAACATGTCCTCTGACACCCGCGTTTTAACGGGGTTTTACTGTATTCATTTAGAAACACCCTGCATATTGCATACTTACTAAACTAGTAGAAGAAATTTGATAAATGTGTTCATGGGCTTTATTTTTTCACAGAAGGTAGAGCCCAAGGTCTTCGTTTTAAGCTCTTCCAATTTCAGGCTAATTTTGAAGTTGAGAACATTAGAACTTCAAAATGTTTATAGGTATTTCGAATAATTTACCGGAATCAACTGTTACTTGTAATGGGGTAAAAAGTTTTGAGGGACTCTTGATGTTAATTGGGGATTGATAAATTGAATAGGACCAGCGTGGCTGGGCTCAGGACATGTTGCTGGTCTCATTTTTGTAATTGTTTGTTTCTTACTTTAGGAATAGCAGAAAAATCGATTAAAAAAAGACTACCTCCGGTATAACACAGACTAATAAATCGATCTAGTTTTTCTACTCATTATTTGCCACTGAAAGTGAGCCCGAATTGCTATGATTTAAAGATATCCATAGCATAGTTAAACAGAGTTGACAAAAAAGAAATCTGATTTTCCTCAGAAATGATGAAATAAAAAAATATTTATTTTGATACTAAGAAAAATCTTCACTGATTTTGAAGTGATGATTGGTTATTCACCAACTAGTTCCTTATTCCAAGTTCGTGATTTACTCTTTCTCATACGATGATGTGGTCAACCACGCCTACTCCTAATAGCCAAAAAGCAATCAAAACTTTTCACTTAAAATTTTTCAATGGCATAATTTAATCTAAAGTAATACTTTTCTTACTCAACACATTGACTGCCAACGCTATTTCCAGTTTTTGGGTTACAGATTTGATCACAGCATATTACTCCAATGAAGTGAAAAACTGCGCTAAAATATTGAACACTTGTGCATTAAACATAATGTATTGTAAAATTATTATTAACTAAAAAATAGCTATATTTATATACCTGTGACCTATTGCTTTGATTTCGTATTTACTTCCTGGAAGCCATATTTCCTAGAATGCCCCTATATCTGTGTGCTAACTCGTAATCGGCTAATCTAGTTAACTTGCAACTAATTATTTTGCAGATGGCAGTCAGTGTGGTAGATATTATTCTGTTTTATGCTTATTTAATTTTCTTGAAAATATCTATAAAAAATAAACACACGATCCAGAGATCCGCAGATTCAACTTTCCAATAGAATCGGTGAAAATATCTAACTAGATTGTTATCTGATTCACCATCGTATTTTGTTTTGATGCTTAGACATCGCAGATTATGTACAAAACGACTGCTTTGTCTCATACAATCAAAACACATAGTTTTCACATAAAGAGTTACAAATTCAATTAAAAAGTTATCTACGGTTAATATATTTTTCTTCTAACCATACTCTGACAAATACCTTCAGAAAAAAAAGCTTTTACCTCTTAAGGTAAAATATTGCTTTAAAATAATGGCAGTTGTTGATTTGAGGGAGAAATATAAAATTTTGATTCGTATATCTTATGTATTACTTTGTACGAACAGTTTGTTTTCATCATGATCATAATAAGAAATAAATTTGTACAAAGCAAGTCATAGTTTCATGATAAGATGAATACAAATATAAGCCAGATAAGATTTTTGAACTAAAATAATAACTGCAAATGTGCAGTTATATAAAAGGAATGAAATGTCATGATGTCATTCAACGTCTACCCTTTTTTTTCCTTGGCATTCATTTATACAAATTAGACATTTAATACATGGTTCTTGAGCTCATTATGTTACTTTCTCAAATATTTTTGCAGGTTTTTTAGAACAATATTTCGTCTATCAGTTTTTCTTCTATTATTCTTTGCCCAGATCAATTGAATATATATCCTTTACATTTTTATTGTGTGTTTTCCTCGTATATTTCCCTTAATTTCACTTAAGAGTAACGCCTAACATGCATATGCAATTCTCTTAGCAAATTTACGTGAAAAGAAAAAGAAGAGGTTTGGGGGTTGTATTTTTCTTTAAAGGAGGGGGAGGAGAGCAGAAAAGACGAATACATATTAGTTATATCTATCGATTATAAATCTGTCCTTAATAATTGTAAATTAATCGAGTACAGAAAAAGATTTAGTGTATTATGCATAGGGAGAAACACAAGTACCAACCTTTTTTCTCACTGTCCACAGGGATTGTTATTCTTGTTATTTTGCGGGGTTTTAATGTTCATTAACACAAAAAAATAATTTGACATTTGGAAGATTATGTCATTTATTGCTTCACGATATTTATCGCGATTTATTATTATTCACATTATTTTTTTAACACTTTTTTTCACTTCAATTCAAAATTATGTTATTTTCATACTGCTAAATACTTTGTTGCAATTTTTGCATTTATTATACTATGTATTGCTTCTTTATTATTTCAAAAATGAAGGTATCGTGAAAGAAATAATTATTTCCTTCTCAGCAGGGGTAGCCCGATCGGTTAGTCACCGGACCTGGAACTGTACTGGTCGGTCGCTCTCTGTTAGGCTAATTTTGTCTGGTCACGCTAAACATATCGTGGTTTCCAAGTTCTCATTACAGAGTAGTACCTCTGGAGGTGTAGGATCAAGTGGTTGTTCGGCTTCGGGTCTGGATAAAAATATCGAAATGTTGATTGATGAGTCTTCCATCTATCGTGTGTTTCCCGAGCAAAGTCGAATTTTCGCCCTTGCAGTACTCATGGTAAATGGACGATGTTTAATTTGTCTTAAGGGGGAAATAGGTGTAGAGGTTTTCAAAAAATTATTATTTTTTCTTCATAAATCGGTTCTACAATTATTCAATAATATACCCTTAAAACTTCAAAGCAAAATTCCAAATCGTTTAAAAGTTATAAGCATTTTAGCGAGCTCCCTCTCGGAGCGGTTGAGCAGGTAGTCCCTCATTCATGAATGATCTGAAGGGTATTAGAGAGACAGAAGAGCGTTAGCAGCTGTCCTTTTATTTCTTTTAAGAATTGAAACCTCGGATAGAAATTTCTGTAAGTATTAGCATCTATAGGTATAAAAAAATTTTATTCATTACTGCCTAAATTTACCTTTACTACCACTCTTTTTTTTTCAAACGCGTTTTTCTCGAAACTACTTTTTCCGAATTTGTGTACACTCTAACTCGCAGAGTTTTTGATCATTCCTTATGAAATTTAGCACACATTTTCTTTATATATATGCGCTCTATTTGAACTGCAATCATAAACATATCTTTATTTTTACTTTTTTATTGCAAAAAAAAAAAAAAAAGGTCAAAAATCGTACTTAATTTTCCCATTAAAAAAATAGAAATTTTCATTTTTTTGGGATAATTTTAGTTTAAATAGAAGAGACAATTATAAAAAAAGTAAATTAACCCAAAAAAAAAAAAAAAAAAAAGGATTTCAGATAAAAATTGTGACCTACAGGATGTACGCAAACTGCCGATCCGGGTGGCGACGTACAGTGTGCATCAGCTGATATCTCCGTGATTTTCAAGAAAAATGTTTGAAAATTTCAGTAAATGTTATTCAATATATCTATAATATGACCTCAAAATCTCAATAAAATATATTTATTCTTTATACGTTAAAAAAATTCATGAAAATTGCTCTTAGTACGCCGTCCTACACCTATTGCAATAATAAATAAAAATTCAATAAATAAATCTGGCAGTATATCTTTCTCAGTAATCTGAGTGACACAAATAACAAAATTTCCAACATTAATTCCTAAGATTATTTTAACAGTAAGTTTAAGCCTCTCGTCACCGAATAATGAAAATAAAAAATATATATATAAAATTATATTAAATGTGTATAAAATGCCACCACAAGTCATGTGCAAGTAAAGTTCTTTTTTGAAAACTTATCCTTCCTGCTTTTTCAACGAGCTTTATATGACAGTTATGATACTTCAGCGTTACGTTAAGACGGATGCATTGCCATTACATCAATGAAATCAAAGACAATAACATTCTACTTTTTTATTGGTGCACCAGCCCAGGGTGGGTCATGGCTTTCTTCAGAATAGAGTTCCAGGTTGCCCCTCTTCTTGAATAGATTTTTCCAATTTTTAATTTTAGGAATTTTTAAATCTGCTTCAAGGCAGTCAATCCACCAAATCCTTGATGGTCTTCCCATTTTCGTGCTCCTGGTGGTTTGGCTTCGAGGATAACAATAACATTATTTTCTATTTATAAATTGTGTTTCATTCTTGTATATTCTTTATATTCTTAAAATGGTTGATGAAAGAATATATGGGCAAATTCCTTGAATTACAAAATTCAAAATAAACATACAATTGATAGAGTACTGACAAATAATTATACATTAACGATTTTAAGGGCTCGTATGTGTTATACATGAATACAGGTAATCACTAAGCAAAAATAAAATAAAATAAACGATACATTTTACAGTTTTTTTTAAAAATATCTGTTTGAAGCAGAATCCTTCCATGAGGGTCAGGGTGACCGAGAGGGTTAAGTATTTTTTCAAAGCTTTTCTAACATTAGGGTTACTGCATTTTTATTTTATATTTTAACGTTGCCATCGATTTGACAAAAGTCTATAGTTTATTTAATTTTCATCGGATTCAATAATTCATAAATAGTCTTTATTTATTTCTTTAGTATTTTTTTTATAAGCTTGCTCTTTGAAACGAAGTCAGACAACGTCATTTAAAATGAATCAATCTTTTAAATACAAATAGTTTTTTTTCTTTTTCATCATATTAATGTTAAATATTTTCTTCAGTCAATTTTACTGAAAATTGGATAAGTATTTTATTATCGTATAAACAAAAACAGTTCATGGATCATGGATGAATAATGTAGTTACAGTAATATAGAAGTATGGAAAAATTATCACAATACGGGTGGAACTCTATTAACAACAATTTTAATGCAAAGTGATTGGTTGTTTTAAGTTTCCTTTTTATTTTTAAGTGTAGTAAAGCAGTTAATTTCTAATGATATTTCATAATTATGTTTGAAAAATTAAGTTTGTGTATTATTACCTTTTCAGGAATTTTAACCATAAGGATGGCAACAGTTTGGTATTTATCCTATTATCTTTGGCTTGCTTTGTACGTATTCTTTATTTAACAACATTAAAAAAATCATATTGAGCATACTTATATAAAATACGATAAATACGTAAAATGTAGGAGACGTTTACTATTAATACTACCTGGTAGGAAACACTGCTTAAACCAACTAGATAGTTTTCCTTAATACTCAAAGCTAAAATGTTTTAACTAAAAGTATCGCAGGCTCTCCAAGTCCCACTTTACTTGGAGTGGTGTTAAGAAAAATCCATAATGGTATTCATTAAGGTTTTATGAAAAGTTGCATTCTATCAGGGTTACTGGAGATTTCTTGGAGTCGGATTTTCCATAGTTCTCTTATTAAAAAACAAAAGATCGGGAATCTTGTGTGTGGCGACCATTTCATGCGTAGTTTAAACGGCACAAAATACCGAATGCATTCATGTGGAACTACGATGAGCAATCTGGTAGACTTTTTCTAAGATGATATATAAAAGTACTCGAGCTTGTATCCACCTTTAACCAAAATTTGCTCTGAACTTGTATGTAAAAACACTTCTGAAAATTCTTTGATATTATTTGAACCGTGCTTTATATCCACGCACTAGGTAACGAATTATTTTCATCATATCTTATTAAAAAGCATCAAACTTCTAAAAACTGGAATTGCTTCGTAGAAAGTGTTCTGGCCCTAAAGTTTCCATTTTGAAGTGTATGCAACGAATGAAGAAAAAATCTCTCTTCTAAATCACGTAGCTATCATGGTTACTTCTGATACATATGTAAAGGCAATATTTAGCTATCACTGTTCTTGAACTATTTATATATAATACTCATGCACGAGTAACAGCATTTGGAAGAAATAAGCTCTTTTCTTTTGCAGGCAATTTTTTTTCATAGCTACAAATGCCATCGTAAATCGTCATTCAAAAACCAGGAAAAGGAAAACATTTCAACATTTTAAACTCAAAATAATTTGCTTATTTATATGCACTTCAACGTTAATGTACCCTGAAAATTTTAATTATTCCGAAATATCTTTGCTGTAACTTTCCATTAGCTTTTTATGAATTAAACAGTGGTAATTTCTTACTTCCTTACCTTGAACTGTCGATATGCTTTTGTGTGATAAAAATCCTTAAGGACACTTCACAGGCAGGAGATTTGTATCCAGTATTTCCAAAAAATGTATTCTTTGATATGGTACACATTTTTACAATTTCTCAATTAATAACTTTCGAGTTGAATTTGTAGTGCATCTAAGGATTCTAGCTTCTAGGTCTCTTTCTTCAGTGCTGAGTTTTAAAAATGTGAAAACTTTGTTGTGCGAAGACACTATTAAGGTATTTCGCTTCAAAAATAGTTATTTCACTCAACATTTCACTTAAGTTTACTCAAAATATTGCTGATTTCAAACAGCTTTATCTTCCAAAAGTTGTTTTTCTATTTTTGACTATAGGAAAGTTACTTGAATGCAAGGACTTCATAGGTAATGGTTACCCCCTCTTCCTCCTCTAGGGCTATCATGCATCATAACAGCCATCAACTTGTTTGCTCTAGCACTCCTGTCTCCAACCCGCGTTTCCATTCCGATATGCACCCTAACAGTACCTCTAGGCTTCTCTTGGAAGGTACTCCTGGTGAACTCTGGATGAGCTTTGCAACAGAAGTACCTTGTCAAGTAAATAAAGGCTTGTCCAAAGGAACTGTTAGTAAACGCATACACTAATCCACAAAAGCAGCTGTATGACTGAGCTATTCCCAGCAGCGTTTCAACTGAATTGAGTGAAGGAGATTCATAAGCAGTTCTTGACCGTAATGACGTTGCTGCCGTTGGCGGGACTGTTGGTAATGAAATGCTTTCTGAAGTTGAAATTGTTACTGCAATAGCAAAGGGCATCCAGAAACAGAGGAATAAGAAATACGCCAATGCGTTACTTTTGAATAACTGTCTGTGCAAATTATCTTCTCTACTTTCCAGACATTGACGCAATTCCAGCTCCCTTAAATGGTGTTTGTATCGATGAATAGCTAAACCAAATGTCAGAAGAGTTAATGAAACGGGCGCAAGGAAAATTAAAAACGTAATGCTGTATCCATATTGCCGGCTGCATACGTCTTGTTTCTTGTCGTAAAATATAAGTACCAAAATCCACGCAGCCGCTGCAAACCAACACAAGAAAACACAAAAAACAACTACTTGAACGCTACAACAGCAGGAATATCCGTCATTGTTTCTGTTTCTCGAGCGTTTTCTATAAGCCCTGAGTAAATTCTCAAATGCTATGAAAAAATAATTGATAGTGGACGTGAAAAACGAAATTAGGGCACTGTACCATTGCCAATAACATACAAAAGGTTGGCGATGACTGTTGGATAAAATAGCTATGCAGGATGCTGGAAAGCCCAACGTTGCAATAAGGAGGTTGGCCAGAGCTTGGTTGGCTAGAAACACATTTCCATGGTGACGTAAGTTTTCTTGAATGATAAGTGAGCTTATTTCAAAAATATTTACAGTGGTTCCAAGAACTGCGAGAACAGCGTATATGACTAATGGAACGACATCATTATTAGCTTCTGGAGATACAGTTGGGTAAAAATGCAAACTGCTGTTGTGAAGGCGGTTAGGGAGTACCAGGAAGTGACTGTTGTTGAATGTCACGTGGGATGATGGTGACTGCAAATGGGAGTGCCAGTCGATGTGGTCTGTGGAAGACTGCCCTTGGACGGCCTAAAATAGAAAAAACATTTCTATGAGAATAATATTTCTAATTATTTAAAGATTTCTTTCTCGAAGTTATTACCATTTTTGATTAATTAGTTTATAATGTACTAAACTTCATGCGGATTAATTCCGAAATAATACTTGGCCTCAGAAAACAAAAATGGACTCTTAGTCACTACAATTGATTGTCATGTTATTTTAGTGTGTAAAGTTATATGAAAATTTAACTCTCAAAAGGGTTTACTTGCAAATAAATAATCATTTAAATTAATTTATAATTTTTCATACATTACTTCTAAAAAACGGTTTGCATAAGTTTCACATCCTTATCTGATCATAGTAAAATTAAATAAAATTAATCTGAAATAACATTTACAATCACAGGTTACTGTGCTTGTAAGTGTTATCTCAGAAAAATCTTTAGAAATTTCGTTGTGTTGAAGTTCAGCACCTTTTCGCTACTAGCTTTAGACCGAAGACGTAAACGACTTTTATTGCGAACGTTCAGCACCTTTTCGCAAGTAGCTTTGGACCGAAGACGTGAACGACTGCAGTAAAATAGTCACTTGAGTGTGATTTTAGAGTAAGGGCACACTGCAATTGTCATGCATTGTTCGCGTGTTTAAAGTCAATTCGAGGCAGTTGATATCAAAATGATACAACGTTGCATATGTTACTCAGACCATTCAACACCTTTTTTAAACCCGTGACCCGAAAATATGAAGGCAAAAAAAAAAAAACTTGCGATACAAGTAATGAAAAAAAAATCTTATCAGGGGTAGGCGTGAATTTTTTTCCACATCAAGTATACTTATAATATTAAAATAAATCTGGGAAGCAACTGTCAAGCTTAAAATGCTAAAAATCGCAGAAGCCATGTAAAAATTAGTAACTCGAGTGGCTAAATGATCGGTAATAACAAATTTAATGGCGAGAAACTACGAGAAATTGAATTGTGTGAACGTCACTTCTATAGAAGGAACAGTTGCTAATGAAAGTACTAGTTAAAAAATATGCTTCAAAATAAAATTTCTTTGATTAGAATACAATTTTAAAATTATGGGCAACAAAACATCCTCTCCAGAGCTAGAAAAACCCTGCTTAGTTTAGTAGCTAAGGTGCATAACAAAAAGAAAATGACAATATTAACAGCAACGAATTTCTTCCAATGCAAGTTGAAATGCATGCATAAAAAGTAGTACAAAGTAAAAGTTTGCATTCTCGTTTGGAATACTAATGATGTCACATCTAAATACTCTGATATTTAAAACTTTGAATGGTGATCTGAATAAGCACTCTTCCCCTTTTCCTAGTTCAATTATTCACACGAGACTGTTAAAGTTAGTGACATGAACTTGATACGTTGTGAAAGACACACAACCTCGGTGGAGAGAGATATAATTAAATCAGCTTTCCTCTTTGCCCTTTTTCTTTGCGATTCAAGAAAGCTTGCAGGAACAACCCATAAGTTCAAGGAAATAAAAAGTAATTGCTACCGATCTCGCTCAACCTCTCCATTTTTGAAGTTAATTTTAGTTTTAGGCGCTTTGTTTCTAACTTGGGAAACGTTTTCAAATCTGGAAAATATTTAGGGGAAAATACGGTTAATAATTTATGAAATAGTTTTTAAATTGAAATTCAAACGTTTTCTTTTCTTCTAATTATTAAAGAAGAATAATATTTTGTTACTGTCTTTTACGAGATTTCTTAGAAGAGATATTATCTTTTACGTGAGATTAAGTACTTCTATGTAGAAATTTATATTTAGTAAATGTAATACACGCAGGGTGGTTATAATTAAAGTTACTCCTATTTAGACCAATGTAGAGCTTGTTGTAATAGACGTATATTATTGAAACTTGGTAACCATGGGCGAAAGAAAACTTTATAGCTCGTTATGAATCAATAAAATAAGGTTTTTATGGTGAAAAGTTACTTTATGAAGATTTTTTTAAATGCTAGTTTTGGTTGTTTTAATTCAATCCTGCAGATGAAAGGGAATATGATATTAATTATAAATGAATATAATCACTACATGTTTTGATAATCAAATTTCATGGATGTTATTTAACATCCCGGTTTTTAGCGTTGTGATCTAGATTTCAGTCAAGAATGCCTACAAGAGACGAAGAAAGTAGTATCAACAGTTTTCTGACTTCGAAATGAGATACGTCATAGAACGAGTCATGACATGTCGTAGAAATACGAGAAGGTAAATTTTCTTCTTACAGTATTTCAGAAAAACTTGGCACTCATGTAGCTACTGCGCTTTGCGACGCAGCGGCAAACGTCACGAGAAGTTATCAACAGTTTTCTGAGTTCGAAATGAGATACGTCATGTCATATAAATACGAGAAGGTAAATTTTCTTTTTACAGTATTTCAGAAAAACTTGGCACGGATGTATCTACTGTGGATTACGACGCAGCAGCAAACGTCATGAGAGGGTACTGTAGGAGACTATAGCAAAACACGGACCACTACGCTGACAATTGAGCTCCAAACAGGCGTGATAAATGAGCATTTTATTTTACACTTAATTATATTTGAAGCTGTTTTATAAATATTTTAAATAAAAAAAAATGAATTAATTTCTTTCAATATACTGCGTAATATTACATAATGTCTGTTTATTTACTTCTTTCAGCACAATTACCAAACTTATGAAGGGCTTAATACTTTTAGGAATACATTTCAAGAAGTTTTTAAACATAAAGTTGAAACTTAACTTAGTCAACTGTGTTTTAATGTTCAGATAATGCGTCAATAATAATGGTGTTACCATTGCCACTGTTGCAGTATATTTAAATTTACTATTTTACGATGTTTTATGGTTCGCAGCATATTCATTCTGTCACACAAATTTCTCCATGGTAACCTAAATATTTTTTCCCCAACATCTACTCTCATCTAGTTTATCTGTGTAATCCTGTATTTTATGCAAATTTGTTGTATTTCATGTTCAAAGACAAAAAAAAAAAAAATGAAATTTTTTAAAATTATATTTATATCTATTGAGAAGGAAATTATCATCAGTAATTCAACTGACGTATCAACAGTAATTTGAAAGAAGTATGTATATTCTTAAGGAGCAACATTACTTAAATCTTTTTACGTAATAATTTTATTAAAATGTACAAATTTAAACGTAGTAGCTTTGTTAAGAAAGGGAGTATACCGGTATTTTGCGTTTTGGAAAGGAAAATTTGCCGACAATTTTCTACTCTGTACTATCTATTTTATCAGGAAATATGTCATAGCATCTGGTTCGATAACGATGCTCAATCACATTATTTCGCTTCAACATTGACAAAACAAGATTTATAAAAAAAATTGGAAACACCTTTAGTATAGGGGCCCAGGGGCGGTTTTTTTTTTTTTTTTTGTTGGTTGATGACAAAAGATGTCGCCAAAACAGTGATATATCCAGAACTCACCACACATATAACAAACCCAAGTTCCGAATTTCAAAAACAAAACCACTAATTGCAACTAACAATTTTGCTGCCAACCAAAAAATCGCTCATGGGATTCTATACAAAAGCTGAACTATAAATTGTTCTCATTCATTGTTTACTGCAGTTCCAAATACGAGAATTATGGAAAAATAACACATTTTTTAAAACAGAAATAAGCCTTAAAAACTCGGATTTTAAGAAAAGTTTTGTAATTTTGTTAGTATGATTGTTTTTTAAAACTCTTGGTATACAATGTGACAGGAAATATTAAGAGAAAATATCCTTTGAAGAAGCATTTTAACAAACAAACGCATAAACCTTGAAGGAAAATAGAAAAGAATCCAATAGAACAACGTCCGAAACAATTAAACTTGTCGCTCTCATCTAAAAACTTGAAATTCTTATAATAAAAGAACGTTTCAATTTTTTTTTGAGCGAATGCTAAAGTTATTCCTTTTAAAGACGTCTAAAAGAGCAAACACATTTTTAATCTTGACTCTTTTCAACGTCTTTTCAAGCTCTAATCGGGTATTTCGCTTAAAAGTGGATTGAGTCTTTCTCTAAGAGAAGCAATAGTCACGGGAACAACACTTATAATGGTAGCATTAATAATAAATAATGATAATAATAATAACAAGAAGTTCCGTCTGGAACTATACGACCCCACTTTCTCGTATACATAGGCTTACCATATTTTTGGTTAGTGAAACCGGGACACATTAATATAGGATGGGCATACCGTATGGTCTGGGGGGGGGGGTATGGAATACCCCCACTACCGGTGGGGGGGGGGGGGTATTCCGTCTGGGGAAGTTTAAAAAAAATTAAAAGCAATATGGTGAGTTTTAAGTTTTTTTTTTAAGTCTCGCCAGGGGAGTGGGGAATTTGGATCTCTAAATTGTTAGTCTACCCACCTTTTAAAAATAAAAAAGGAATTTTTGCTACTTAATTTAGTTAAAAAGATTTTTTTTTTGCTTTTTAATGAGAATTTTTTCTATTCTACCAGAAAGAAGTTTTAACCACTAGAAAGAAGTGTTAATAACATAAAGTTTAATATACTGCATAAAATTGTTAAATTCAACAACTAATTACTAAGTCTTTTTTTTTTTTAAACTACAACTTTTTGCCAAACTACAAGAACCATTTCAAAAAACATTTTTGTCAAACTAAAAAAGCAATTAATAAGTTAACAATGTTATTCTTTGTTTTCAACCCACTCATATTTTCGACTTGAATGTACTTTTTTCAAGATGTCTTTGTTAAGCTTGACTTTTCATAAAAGAAAGAGCAAAGAAAACCTTAAAGTTTATTTTACATACAATCAATGCTCTTGCAGCTCCCTCATTAATGCTCTGTCATCTTAAAGATTCTTAATGTCTTCATAAAATATTCTTAAAAACATAAATTCATTACTTTTTACGTCTTACAGCCGTTTCCGGGACATTGATAAAACTGGGCGGGACACCGGGACACGAGCAAAATACCGGGACGTATGGCAAGCCTACGTATACACCCAACATCATATTTATAATCCCTCTCTCGCTTTTCTGTTTAGCGTTAGTTCTTTATTATTACAAAAATGCCTTTATCAACGGTTAATACATATCCACTCGCTCATTCATTCATTCATTCATTTATTAACTCCATTCATTCGTTCACTCATTCATCCATTCATTAATTCATTCCCTCGTTCATTTATTTGTTCATTTATTCAGAAATATCCTTAAAAATCCAAATCCAAAAAAAAAAAAAAAAAAAAAAAAAAAAAAAAACGAGAAAATAGGCTTGTTTAGTTCTGGATGAGCTTGGTATCTGTACATGTTATACGTCAAATGATCCTTCCGATCAAGTTTATTCCAAGTGAATACGTTTGTTAGATCAAGATTTACGTTGGATTGAAATTTCCCCATAGGCGTTAATGTTAAAAGTTTTTCAACTGTTTAAAATTAAACAAAAACTGTTTAAATTTAAAAAAAATCACGTTGAGAACTCATTCCATTTAAAGGAACTTGGATATTATGTCTAGGGTTTATAAAATTTACTTCATATTTTCCCATACACGCTATTGTTAAAATTATTTGTACTGTTCAAAATTGGTTGAGAAACTGTTCAAATCAAAGAATAAAATATGGAAATGGTATGTATTTGCCGATATCTTTCGAATGCTAAAAAAAAAAAAAAAGTATATTTCGAATCGGGCAATTTTCTTAAAAGTTATTAGGCCGGGGGGGGGGGGGGGATGGGTACTGACAGAACGACAAACTAACAGACACACATTCATATTCATATTATCGATTAATCACGTCAAATTACCCTTGTTCATTGCTGTATGATTAACTAATTCAGCCTGTAGCTTTAAAGCTACATTGCATTATGTTTCCTTTTTCGATCTTCAATAACCAATATTAACTCAATATTTTAGAGCCGACATGCGTTTTCTTGACCAAATTAAGTTATTGCTGTATGCATCATTATGATAACAATCTAGTTTGAGTAGTGTTTTATTTTGCGGGAAAACTACAAGAACATGGCATTTTGTTGCCGAAACCATATACAGAACGAGTAAAAACATTCATATTATAATAACTTTTCAGAAATAGTTTACTTTTAAAAGTAAAACTCATGAAAGTTACCATTCTAGCTTCTCCGGTATTTTACGCTCTTTTCCCAGCTGCCGAGTCCCCACCATTCCAGATGAACTGCGGCAATACCTGAGGAAAATGAAAAAGAAGAAATGTTACTGTGACCACAACTTACACAAGCATCACACATAAGAACATTATAAATTATTTATGTTGCCGAATCAAAATTTCTTCATTTTACTTTTGTTGAATGACGTAACAAAATAATTTTCTTTTAGAGTAAAGTTTTGCTTTTATCCTTTATAAAGCAATATTAAACACGTAATGTAAAAACTCATTTGCTGTTTTTACGGACAGTCAGAGTGAAATCAGATTTTTTCCACATAACGAAAGGAGAAGTATGTACCAGAAGTATCATATAGTGAGCTTATAGAGGGTGTATGTTACGCAGATGGTCAGTAGAGTTCATGAATCAAGTGTATACTTTATTCAGTAAAAGCAATGATATTGTTACAACTTCCTTCCATAAATGGTAAACCAGGAGCCATTACATTGTGAAGGCTTCAACCAGAAAAAGGAATTGAGACAAGCAGCCATTTCACACCCATGTGCCCTGAAACTTGTTCACAGATTTTCCTGTATTTACTAAATGATGATACAAAACATTATCATAATTAGAATTAAAAATAATATTTAAATAACGATAAAATATTTTGTAGATTTTATGATGAAATAACATAAAATATAGTTTCAAATTTATGTGGTTTTGATTTCAACAAACCGCTGCGACAAATCAGCTATGACATACTGAACCATGTCAGACGATGCAATCTACTTTATTTCCAAGCTCTCAAAACGTTTTTTAAATAAATGAAATCTAATAGATTAAGAAGAGACTCAAGTTTCTATCAAATACTTATCACTTTAAAAAGTCATTCTAACTGGTAAAAAAACTTTTACTTTGCTATCGGACACTTCCAAAAGAAAAAGCTCCCAATGAAAAGCTGAGCCATCTCATTGTTTTCTCCTCGAGGTAACCAAGATAAAAGAAAAACTCGTATATTTAGGAATATTTCTCAAAAGAATGTTCCGGCTGAGGTGTCGTAGACTAATTTTCAAAGTGTATCCGTCAAAGATCCTTTTTTATCCTCCGCTGTGAGAGCAAAAAGAGAGCTTGTAATCCCTGTTATCAGTCAAAACTGTTTTTCCTTTTCCCGTCAAACTGCCTCGCATTGAGCAGTCAGCTATGAAAAGCTATTGTTAGCCGAGAAACAATTTGTATTCTTGGGCAAAACGAAGGGTGGTGCTTCGAGGCTCGTAGAGAAATTTAATTAGTAGAGAAGACGGCTTGAGTTTGAAGGCTCATATTACCAACAGCAAAACATAGAAATTGCTATACAAAAGCTTGGATGACATTATGAATGGAAAAGAAAGACATTCCGTAAAAATATAAATGTGATGCAATATTTTATCGTATGAGTGAACAGCACTTCATCAAAATTTGGAAGACCATTCGTAAGTGGAATCAGACTGTTTTAAGAGAATATTGCAAAAAAAAAAAAAAAAAGGTTCTGATAATCTTTCCTCAACTATTCCCCTTTACATTATACATATGTTTTTAAAGAATCATCCAAATTCTAACAACTTTTTCTAAAAAGATGCGACATTTTGTCCTTTAACCAATCAGAATAAAGAAGTCGCCGTCGAAACTCAGATTACATTTCATTTTCGAAAATATCGAAGTAACAAAGGGCAACGGAACTCGTTAAAAAGCAGAGTTTCATGGAGCTTCGTTAAAAAGCAGATAAAAATGGTTTTAAACTTCGCTTAATACGAAATGCCAAAAATTTGTTTGCAAAACAACTGTGAATGAGTAAAATTGTGTAAAAAAAGTATTAGAAATGCATGTTTATATCTTAAAAATAATTACTACAACTTGAGAATGATTCGACGACAGAGGATTTGATCCCTGAGCAGACTGCCCTGGCCGAAAGCCAACATGTGCATACCCAGAAAGATTTTACGTATGATTCGAAATACGTATTTATTTGGTGGTTAGCAATGACTCAAAATAACCAACAATTTCTTTAAAAAAATTAATTATATGCAATCGAGAAAATTTTTCGGGATTAGGTCAGAAATTTTGTTCGTCTTAGCCGATATTTGTATTTTAGTCTTCGTAATATGCGTGAGATATTTAGTGTAATTAAATTGTAAACCAAACTTAATGAACAAAGTGTTCGTTTTAGCCGTGATTTCGTATCAACCGTGTTCGTATTAAAAAAGTTCAACTGTATATAGCTATTTTTTATGTGCAAGTTTAGTCTCAGCAATGTGGTGACCCTAAGAAGTAAATGTTCACCTATGCGATAGGCTTATTATTATTGCTCGAATGTTGGTTCAATCTTTCTGAGACCATATTACAAAGTAACTTTGGAGCAACCGTAAGCGTGGTATTATGATCTATATTTTGTGTGTCGAAACGTTGTGAAAACTTTTAACTCAGCATCTTCGTACAATGTGGAGTAAACCACCTACTGTTTTGCTCATGTTTGAAATTTAACACAAGTTCCCCTATAACGAAATCGATTGATGGAAGTTGAATCGCTATAGATAAAACTTCGTTACGCGAAGATTAGAGATTATTGCAGTGTTTTAAGTAAATGTTACAAACTTTTAAGGTGGTGCGAGAAGTTCAAAAGTATTAAAATATGACATTCAATTAAAAATTAAGTAATATATTGCAAGAATTGTACTAATTTTTATTGCAGAAGTAAAATTTTAAAATTGAAGACAATTCTACAATTTAAAGAATAATTTGCACTGATATGCACTTACGTTTATATTACTCGAAAAATTCCGCTGTCTTATATTGCTTTTGAACAAACTGGTTGTAAGAAACTAAGGACCTTTTCAAGAAATGTAAAAAATAGAAAAAATAAACGCCTGAAAAAATTCTTTATAGAGAGACTATATGGAGAATATTTCGAATGACGCTTAACAGTAGATTAAAATTTCATTGTAGGGAGATTCAGTTGAAGGGATATTCTACTGTAGATACATATAACTTAACTGTGCTCAATTTTCGAAGCATCATATGGTTGCTGTACTTCGTGAGAGAGTGAGGGTGCATTCACACCAAGCGCAACAGCGGAGAAACCTTTCAGGACGGTTTATTGGTCCGAATAACTTAATAACCACTCTCTCATGTTGACTGATTGGCGTTTTTTATTACGTCATTAAAAGTGACTTTCACTCAGACGACTGTGATTTATTGCTATCGAATAGGTACGTTATCGCTTGATCTTCATAGCAACAGCCTGTAACGACAGACGCAAAATTTCTCCGTCGCCGTTGGTGTAAATGCACCTACCTACCTTGAGAAATGCAGTGTACTGCGTCTGAGGAAAGGCATTTTTAACCCTCTAATGCCCAAGTTTTGTTATCGTCGTCCGCCTTGAGGCGGAGTTGGGAATTAGAGGGTCAATCCCTTACGCCCTTCCTTTCCATTTACGGAGACAGATATGGGCGAGACCACGGAATGGCGAAACCTGTGGTTTCCCTAACTGGCTCTTAATAACTCAGTAACTCCGCCTTCGTATTGACGGATTGGCGGTTTCTACTGCGTCAGTAAAAGTATCGATCAGTCAACATAAGGATGGGTTAACCCTGTAATGCCCAATTTTTTTTATCATCGTCCACCTTGAGGCGGAGTTGGGAATTAGAGGGTTAAAATTCTTGTTTTGAGCAAAAGCATAATGTTCCAGCTGAGATTTTAAACATTTTAAAGACATAGCCGATTAAAATTTTGGATGCAGGGATATTCTGCACAACATTTTAAATTTTAAATATTTTTTAAATGAAGTGACGTTTTTTTCAGAAAGTTTCAAGATTCGGTATATTGCGTTCAGCATTCAAATCAAATTATATTAGAATGACAGTTTGACAGTTATTTTTTACTATATGATGGCGAACGATTGTTTTTACTATCAAAATCTATGCTACGCGGAAAAATGTCTACGAACGACAAAACGTCTTCTAAATTAAGTTTAAAAATTCGGCATTCTAGCTGCATTAAGTCAATTTTAGAAATACCTGTGCGTCAAATTTTAAGATCCCCAGTAAGTGCAATAAATTCATATCGCATATATTACTTTTTTAAAAAGGTAGACATGTATTAGCTACTAGCATTGAAAATTATTATAAAATAATGGTTCCAGTAGTAAGTGAAACAAAAAGCTGCATGCATTAAATGCAGCTGCTACTTTTCAACATCAAAGCAATGCTTTAGTTTTAAGCAGCTTATGTTTTAAAAACAACTAATGAAGTCAATTTTTAAAGCATTATATACAATTCTAGAAAAGCTAATGGTCCCATAAAAATATTAAGTTTGGATACCTAAATCTAATGCAAAAACTATATAAAATATTGAATCTTTCTAAAAATCAAAGCACCACCGAATAACTTTTAAAATCCCGATTTGATACATACAGCACAATAAAAATATATTGAGCCAAGTCATTTCGCTGTAATCTTTCTGTATCAGGAAGTCAAGTATAAAATCGACTAGCTGTTTGTTATGCTACGGAAAGCCATAACTTATCAATTATGAAGGACCTTACCACGTCCAGTGATGAAATACTGCGGAACAATCATTTTCTAAGTGGTATGAGTGATTCAGCCCTTGTTCACTTATCCACACGATTATCAATCAAATATTGACGCTTTGACTTATCCCATTACAGGTTAGCAGCGAAAACACGAAATTTAGCTCTCAGACGAAGAACTTGTTAATATTTGAAGGTGGTTATAAATTATATCAATAAAAGAGCAAGTATTATATCACTAAAAGAGCAAGTTTAGTTAGTTTTGGTGCGTTTAGGTATCAGACAATTGTTTTAAGAACCTAATTTTAAAATTCCTTCTTCGCCTAGGAGGGATATTTTGCAAAAATTATATTTACGTTTGAAACAATTATTTTAAATCAACTTAAGAAAACGTTATCATTTATGGGCCATTACTGGGTGCCTCTTTTTTTTATGGAAAAGTAGCAGAAAAATTGGTTGTTTACAAAATGGGTCTTTTTAAACAATCACAAACATAATGATGTAGATTGTGCCATTGAAATTTTTACGAGGTGGTTTTCAGGGGTGTTTAGCCGTTCTTGGAAATGCGCCAACGCTCCTGGGTTGGCACTCATCAATAATGCATTAAGCAAATTGTAGATACTGTAAAAAGCTGCTAAAACCCGTCGTTAAAGGCTTAGGTTGCTTACGTAAGTATAAATCACGTAAAGTATAAATCATTAAGGCCACACAACCAAATGATTTCGGGAGACTCATAGTAAGGTTAAAGGATTTTTTAAATAAGTTTGTGGAAAAATAGCAACGCTGAACTACTTTGGTCACCGGTGATGAAACTTGGGGTCCCAAAGTCAAAAAATGTTGGATTTCACCGACCAAGTGAACATTTAATAATTTTAGGCACATTTAATAATTTACTGAAATGATTTTTTAAAAATGGAAATACAATTACAATATTAAAAAGAAAGATACAAAAAATGAGCAGAAAAGGTTTACAAATTTGCTTCCTTTCTGAAGAATTTTTTTAACGTAATCTCCATTTGAGAACATAGGTATAGTTCCGATTCACGGTAACTGTATGTTTTTTTTCGATAATAATTCAACAACTCCAGGCCTAATTGCAAAAGTAATGTGTGCATAAAAGCGTTTAACTTTTAAACAGGTTTTGTTCGTCAAATCCCCCCCCCCCCTCTAATCTTTTTGCAGTCCCAGTTTCACCTTTTAATGGTTCAAAATACACCATTTTGCATCGAGTTTGCAAATCTTCTACCGCGAAAGAAACCCCCAAATACCTTTAACGGGAACAGAATGTCCCCAGTTGAGGAGGTCCCTGCATTCTTCCTCCAATGCAAAAGTCATTCCAAAAGGACACAACCGAAAAATTCATGGGCTTATCAGCCCCTCAGTGAAGACTCCTTTAAAAATGGCCTGGTAAACCGTCCAGATTCAACCAATCAGTGTCTTTTGTCTTGTTTACTTTTGTCTTAATTTATTTCTACGGCCCGAAATGCTTAGAGTTTGCAAGATGGGAGTGTGTTGTAACGTTTAATTGCGGGGAATGAGCAAGATGTGGAGGACCTTCTTTACATAAAAAAGAGAGCTTATAATGAGATAGATGTCACTGGTCTCTAACTCATAGGGCCAACTACTGTTGGCGTCTACAAAGAGCCTGAAAATGTACATTCAAAAAATCTCATAAGAGGATATTTCAAAGTGCTTAGAAAAAAACATCTCATAAAAACTATATTTTTAAATATTTTTCTGATAAAATTTGTAATTTTAAATAAATTAAAAAAAATGAGATAATAAGATATAACAGATATTTTTTGGTAATAGTACCTTAGATATTATCCAGGAAACATAAAAAAGCTAAGGAAAAATGTCAATGATGATCAGTATTGTGTTCTTTCATGTGGAGATATTTTAAATTCTAGAAGAAAAAAAAGTTAACAATATCAACCTGGTATTAAAAAAAATCGGCCTTCCCATTGAATTCCTCAGAAGAAGAATAAAGAAAAAAGGGGGACAAAATGTTCTCAAGTACCAATTGTTTGTCGTAAGACCAACAACACGACGAGTTGAATGAAAATAATTATAAATACGCATTGGAAAGGTTTCTCACAACGGCACTTGTGAGACTTCTCATCTTTCCATTGATCACTGAAGAAATCCTGCCAGTAAACGATAACTCTTTTGAAGAACTTCATACATATGAAGAAAAGTTAAATATATTTATTTTAAGGCGTGTTTCCCACGCATACTGAGTTTAAAAAATATATCGAGGAGAGTAGTAAACAATGAGAACATTTTCAAAAAAAAAAGATGGATTGAGAGGTAAACACAATCACTGAAAAATTTTAAATGTTGATAATTAAATCTGTTTATTGGCAATATCTTTAGCACAAAATACATTAATATATATAAACAGAAACTAGAAATAATTAAATCTAGAATGATATCGAAAATCGTCTCATTGTGTACCACACCTAGTACACAGAAACATTGGTAATTTTTGTATCTAAAAAAAGAACAGCTATTTCAAACACAGACTGTTTTATTACACACAAGGTTTCATGAAGAATTCAATTTTTACCCTTAGAAAAGTCACAAAACATTTATAAGGGCAAAATAAAAATATCACTTCAATTTGGACACCATGCCAAGCCTTTTTGTTTTCATGGGCTGTGGCAGATCCAGAAATATGGCAATAGAAGTATTATAGCACAGTAAAAATTAATGTACATTGCTCTTGTATAATATATAGAGCTGTAATGGTATACAGACATTGTTTCATTATGTACCATTTCACTTTGTTAAAAAAAACTTGTGTGAAAAATGTGTCTTTTTGAACCTAAAAGTAACTGATTTGTCGTTGCTTGAAATCATGTACCTTCTGTTAAATTGTATCCATTAATTCAGTTAGAGTAGTATTATATAAATGCAATGCTGCACTATTTCTCCACGTGATATATACGATTTAAATAAATAAAAATAATAGAAGTGATATTTAACAGGATGAACATCTACGCTTAAAATTTAGGTGGTAATTACTCCAAAAAGTGTGTCACTGACCATCTTGATCGCTTATATTTCATGTAAATGTGTCACTTTAACCTTTTCAGACCCCAGAACTAAGCACAAACAATTTTGACGCAATTTTTTGGTTCTCTGATTAAAAAAATGATAACAAAACAAAATAACTAAAAATATATTTTTTAAAATTTTAATTAATAATTAGTTTAAATAATAATTAATGCCCAATTTCCATGTTTTCCATGTTTAAAACGAAGTAAACTATCTGTTGATTAATTTCAAAAACAATTGGGTGTTTTAGCTTTCAAATTGCACAAACAGTAGTTAATAAACAGTATTTTAAAATGTACCCAATTGGGTACACTTGGAATGAAGAGGTTAATGTCAAACAACCCCTGACTTCAAAATTAGCAGAAGGACGGAACTTCTTTTGATTAAGCTGGTTCCGTGATACGAGTAACCTAATGAATGAATGTTTGAGTGGTTAAATGAATTAAATGATGCGTGGATTAAATCTTTGTTTCAATAACCTGACATTGAATACTTAACTTTTCAAATAGTAATTTGAACATGTTATATAAAAACCAGCATTTTTGTCGACAATACAGTTTGACATTAAAGCGACGGCTTGTAGCTTCTGTTTGTAAATAACATGTCGGTGAAAAGGAGACATTTCGAATTAAAATTAACTTTTGAACAATTGCGAAAATAATGTGAACTTGCATTATCTCTACAAATAGGGGAACTATTTGGTAAGCATTGTTCGCAATTTGAATAAAAACAGAATATTCGCAAAGTTACAATAAAATGTACACTTTACGCTCTACTTCGCAAAAGTAACTTCCGTTTTGTAATTTACAAAGATTTGGAACTGAGAATATAAGAAAATAGTATCAATGGGAATGAGAGAGGCTATTTAGAATCCTTTAAATAAAAAAATCAGAATTTCATAAAATCAATATTAATTTCATTAACCAATGAACGCCTGTTACATTTTAAGCCAGTTTATTTTGGAATTTTGCTTTACAGAATTATTTTGAGACAAAATTCGGACAGAAACTCCGCAAGGACTGCGTCTATAAAATTCCACCCTTTTAAGCTTTACCGTTTCCACACGACGCGCCATACTATTTATATTATATGTGTAGAAAGCACACAATTTGTGATATTTTAACGGTCCTCCCGCCACGACCAATATTTCTATGATATAGTTCGAAATTATCAACTGCAGTGCTAAGTAAGAAAATTTTTTCAGTAATGTTTTGTCTTACGTATTAGAAAGTGCAGACTTGCCCTTATTACATTAGTTGGAATATGCATAATCATTTGATGAAGTTAAAATTGATTACGAAGGTAAATTTGATATGAAATGTCAATTTTGTTATTTCTGTAAATAACTATGTGCTGTAAGCGCTTTTTTTTAGCGCATTTTATATTTTCACTAATGTATATCATTTTATACACTGAACTGTATTAAGCAATAAAAATAATTTAGATACTCTATAAAATGTAGTACCGGTATTTGATGTAAATTATTACAGAGGTTGCCAAAGTGGGGCGCCACATCGAGAGGAAGGATGCTGCGAGGCACCCTTGACATCTGTGCTAAGCAAACGGAAAAGGGAAACGGTTACAATCAAAGTACTTTCGTAAATTTTAGATATAACTTATAAAGATTATTTGTTGTTATACCTTGCTTCTCTGATTCTTCAAAATCGTACAGATAGATATATGTCCAAGAATGCTACTAGAAAACTAATTCTCCCAAGGAAAGCTTGAAACCCCCCGAAATACAATTTATAATTTCTAGCATTTTAGTAGTGACATTTTTCCAACATTTCTATGTCGCTGGACTGTCAACTGCACTAATAAAATAACCAAAACTTCTAGTTAAGTTTAGTCTTTAGGTATTATTAAGATTAGGCTTAATGCCAAAGCTAAATGATATGGACGGGAAGGAGAGCACTAAATTTCCTTGGAACGCTAATGTGCAGGGAAAAAGAAAAAAGATAATCTACGAAGGTCTACATCTTTTACCAATATTTAGCCTCATCATCAGTTGCTGTCAGGATGGCAACAAACGCTTTAAGTAGTCACCACTAACTGATGGCTTTGGGAAATGATTTTGATGGCGGGCCTTCCGTATGTTTTATCCAAAGGCGGATGATGCTGGGTTCCTGAAAAGTGTCCTCATGAATAAAAGAGACGACGTTGCTGCGCTCGCGGGGTGAATTTCGGAACTCCAAACTCTTTTCAAATTAAAGGGATCGAAGAACTCATCCGCCGGTGATGAACGACAATGTCGATGTGGTTGAGTGCTGCGTTCATCACCTACTTGTTGCATTCGTATAGAAAGAGAAAAATTTTAGCAAGCCCTTCACTATTTCTTCGTCCTCAATAGTTGGTCGCTATTTTAGAAAAGGCTCGAGAACTCGGTATAAGAACGAAGTGAAGGTAATTACTAATTTGAGGAATTAGAAAATGCATGATTTAATTCTAACTTAAAATTGCCTCCCACCAATAAATTTTCAAACTAAAGTTTTTACCTTTTTACCTACCCTTCTTTTATTTGTGACTAAATGCACATGCGCACACACACACACACATATATATATATATACATCAATGCAATATTTCACTTATACATGACCTCTTTTAAGCGTTGCTCAGTTGTACATCGGATTTCAAAAGTCTCGATCCAAAAAATATAAAAATTAATATAATTTAACTGTGCTCCACGATTCAGACGAATTTTTCAGTGATGCGATAGTAAAATTTCTTCACTGTATTTTTTCTTCTATTCTTTTGAAAGTTTCCATTTTTTAGAAACATTCTTTGTTGGAAAACCTTTTGCATAGAGCGTGTACAGAAAAATGACTTTTTGAATAAATATTCTTAATAGTCTTGATCAATTTAAAAAGAAAAAACGTTATAACCTTAGCCCTTATAGGAGAACTTGAATCCTTTTCATTTAAAAACAGCTCAAAGAACCAAAACTAAACCAGCGACGACGTAGGCCGTACAACAGCCCTATGGGCTTGCTGTGATTATATCTTGCTATCTGATAGTGTGTTACCTCAAATATGAGGAAACACACATATTTTTTAGTAGTGTGTCAAAAATGAGATTTAACCGGATCAATTTTGAGAAAAGGGATAAGAGAAGGGAAGATTAATAAGGAATTTTGAGAAAGGATTCACTTAAAAAAATAAGAAATCAGTTTTTCAAACCTAAGTCATTTTGACTCCGAGCTACTCAGAGAACGGAATTCTGATTTGACAGCTAACACATGCTTGCAATTTTAATTGCTATTTTGTGATTTAATTTATAATTTTTTTACAGAAGGTAAACGTTTTAACTCACAAAAATGATGTTTGAAAAGGAATAAAAAAGTGAGAAATTTAAGGGCTAATGGAAGCTTTAGTAGAGGGTGTTGGAAAGCACAACTCAACTGGTATTAAACAGAAGAACCAAGCCGAAGCAAGAAAAAAAAAAGGTAAATATTTTCATCCAGTTGTTTTGTTAACTGTTTTTATTTATAGGATTCACAATTTCACAGCTATGTATCTCTTTGAATTGTCTGATGGACATTTTTCATATGAAAAATATATCTTGATTTTGAAGAAACAAACTTATCGGAACGGAAGTAGCATCAAGAGTAGATAATTTGCAACAGAACGGTGATAATATTATAAGAGTTTGACTGCATTAAAAACTAAATGAATAAATAAAGAAAATGAGAAATGGAAACAACCAAATTCGAAATTCTTCATGAACAACAAAAAAAAGGATAGCAGATGTGTTTAATTTACATGTACATATTTATTTTTAAATTTGATATCATTATTTCTTCAAAATAATGCCGTGATATAATTTGTAATGAAATTAAATGATACAATGCTCAAGCGTGACTTAAGCTGAAAGCACGTAGTAGTTAAAATCACACAAATAGATACAGAAAAAAGTAAGCGAGGATTTTCGAATACTATAGATGATGTGGTGTCACATATGTTTTGAAAATGTAGTTCATTTACCTTTCCATAACATGGGATGTGATCTATCTTTATTTACAGTAAATTAAAAACTAATATAAAAATTTATCCACAGATGGCACCATCAGTTTTTTCCTTATTAAATACCGTAACGTTAAAACTGTTGTGCAAAAATACCGTTTTTTTTTTCAAAATATTAATCACTTGATTTACACCACTGTTTTTCACCACCTCATGTATTTGCGAATCAATATAAGCACGAATCATGATACACTGATGTGTTCAGCTGAACAGAAAGGGGCAGAAGTAGAGCTTGTACGTGAAAGAGTGGCGTTTTATTTTTTATTTTTATTCCATGGGACAAGACACGAATGTCGTTGCTCTTTCGAAATGTCCATTCGTTTACCATGGCAAGTCATAAATTATTCAGAATTTTGCACAGAATTATGTTACCCTAGTATTTTGTCATAGAGCACGGAAATTTTGATGTGGAACAAAGAATCAGTTGAAAACAATCTTAACTAGGGAACCAACAGCTGAATGGAAAGTACTTGCGGTTTCAAACCTCAAAAATGAACTAATTGTTTTTGCTTTGTTGTTTCTTATCCGTTTTGAATGACATGAAACCGTGCTAAGGGAAAAAGTTTAGGTAAAAACTACAGGGAGAATAATGAGTTTTCTGGAGCTGCTCCTGAAAGTGGGCTTTCTTGTGAAACAGGTCAGTACAAATTGGTAATGCCTTGTCGCAATTTACGCAATAATAGGACAAAAAAAAATTGATTTGCCGAACATTGAAAGAGACGGCTATAATTCAAATGGTAGAAAAACCATCTTTAAATAAAAATTAAAACTTTCATTTGCTGAAATTATTTGAAATTTCTCTGGAATTAAAAAAAATATATTTCCCAAAGAATCTGATTTAGATCCATCAAGAAAAAAAAAAAGGATTTTCTTCCCCCTTTGCAAAACAAGCATTTATAATGTGAACAAGTTTTAGATTACGCTTATGCAACCTTGGTTCTTCTGTGAAATTTTAATTTGCCGAAAGCAGCATTTTCAAAATTAAGAACAAATATTCAATTATAACATTTGCCTTTTTTCTTTTCTTTTACACTATTTAAATCATCAGGCCTAATACGATACAGTGAGAAATTGATAGATCTTTTTTGAATTGAAATATTACAAAGCTTCAGTTGCGTTTATTGTTTCAATTGAAAGTTTCTTAAATGAAGAACAATTTAACCGAACGGGAAATACTTCTTGACGTACATTAAAAGAAACGTTAACTAATATTTAACATTGTAAAGTAGTGTTTCTAGTAATGAGTGGTTCCCACTCATATTTACTTACTTACATAAAGCCTTTTTTAGGCCTATTTGCTCGTTAAAATGAGGCCTTTTTAAGACTGATTTACCCTATTTAATATCACAGCACAGACTGATTCATACTGTTGTTAGATAACATAATTGTCATTGTCTGAAAACTAATACAAAATTGTTTGAAAACACAAGTGACAAAGTTACCAAAATTATGTGACACCGCTGACATAACATAATAACAAATTCAGTTAAGCATACGCATTTCAGTTACTTACATGACTCCTAAGGTGTCAATCATGAGAAACATAAAACACAGAGACATAGATGAAAAATTCAAGATAACAGTTTTTTTTTAATGAGGTGGGGACTTGCAGTAGAGTTAGAACTGTTCCTATTTTGATTGCAATGCTAGATATCAGTTTTGTTTTTGCCACAACGGTGGCAAAAACTAAAAAAAAAAAAAAAAAAAGGGGCAAAAATGATAAAAAAGAAAAAGAAAAACAGCAATAATTCTGATCCTTCTTAACTAATGCAGTAAGGTCTATAACTAAATAAGGGCTTGAATAATCAAATCAATTTTTGGGTATTACTAAATAACTTTATTTTGTTAATTAATGCGTATTACATTTAAAACAACTATTTAATGAAAGTCTCAGTTAAAAATTCAGCAAAAAATTAGTTAAAATAAACTCATTAAAAAATTCTGTTCTGTCTTATTACGGCAGCTTTTTTTTTCTTTTGATTTTTTCATCACTTTAAACAATTTCATTTTCCCGTGTCTTTACCATTCAAATACTAAAATTTCCCTATGGCATTGTCATCACATCATTACATCAGTTGTAAACATACAATGATCCCCCTCCTCAAATTGATCAGTAGAAACTAGAAAAGTAACTGGATAAAAACAGAATGAACAGTTTATTTAATTTTCTATTCATTTATTTACTGTAAACTTTGTGTATAGTTACATTTTAATTTTGTTTACTTATACTCATTTAATTTAGTCCCTAAAATAAGTATGAATAATACTGATTTCAGCTTACAATTTCTTCTACCCGATGCTTTAGTTTAGCTGGCAAAATTTTTTTTTAACAGACACAGTGAATGCTATTTTTACCATAATGGTTTTTACAGAGTTTTTTCTGCCTTCGGCAAAAACTTTCCAAACTTGTTAGGTATACAAATACAAACTAGGTACACTAATGTGTATATATATATATATATATGTGTGTGTGTGTGTATATATATATATATATATAAATATATATATATATATGTGTGTGTGTATATATATATATATATAAATATATATATATATATAGAGAGAGAGAGAGAGAGTAAAACCAAACGTGAGTAATTTTAACTACTGACATCCAGAAATTCTGGTGTTGAAAATTTCAGAAAATCAATTTTTGTGAAATGGATCACCTTACTGCTTTATTTCATAATGAAATAGCTAATTACTATTACATTTTGATTAAAAACATCGAAAAGTTAAGAATTGATGGAGATTAGAACTATTAAAGACTTAGAGCAATAGAGAAATATTGTTTGGCAATTTCGATTGACTAATAAGTTATCCATAGTTCAAAATATAGCGACACAAAAAAATACTTATGGTAGCTCAAAGCAGGAGTAAAAATTAAGGCTTTTAATTATTTTTAAGGCCTTTAAGTAAGAAATAAGGCCTTTTAAAGGACCTTTAATTTTTTTCAGTGCAAATAAGACCTTTTTAAGGGCTTCTTAAAAGGAATGGGAACCCTGTATGATTTTTTGGATTTGAGGTTATAACAAAAAAAATAAAGTACACATATTTCAGGACTTGAAATTTCTTTGAAATATTTTTTTAACGCTTTTGTTTTTTTAAGCACTCTAACATTCATAAAGTTGGTTTTATGTGATTTTTTGGATTTGAGCTAATAACAAAAAGAATAAAATGCACGTATTTCAAGAATTTTTTTAACCATTTATAAAGACAATTTCAAAAACAGCAATTGAACGGTATCTTAGCTACACTGTAAAAATTTTTGGTGTTAATGAACACCATTTTTGATGCTCAGTTGGTGTAAAGTTGAAAATTATTTATTTTTAGATGTATTTCAATTTTTTTAAGTGTCTGTCTAAACAAATACAGACAGCAGAATGTTTTTTAAGCATATGATGTTCGTTAACTCATCTACGCATCAAAAAATTATTACAATTGCTCATTTTTCCTATTTTCATAGAAATGAGCAATTGCAATGAAATTTCGATACGTAACGGAGTTAACAAATGTCCTGAGCTAAGAAACGTTGGTTATACTATCTATATTTTTTAGACAACCACATAAAACAAATTTAAAGTGCATAAAAAATGAATAATTTTCAACTTTAACAACAACTGAACACCAAAAATCGTGTTCAGTAACACCAAAGCGTGGTGGCAGCTAAACGCAAAATTTTACAGTGTAATGTCTACGCTGTGCTAACCCTTATTCTCATGAAGTAGCATATTGCTACCTGGGGTTTTCCCCTACTTTCTATTTGTTAAGTGACGTCAGCGAGTATGTTGCATTGTTATTTGCTAGCCCTTATTCTCATAAAGGAGCATTTATGCTACTTTATGAGAATAAGGGTTAACCACTTTATTTCAAGTAGCAATCCACATCAAAATAAACAAAAGTGCACGAAAGCACTTATTTTTAAATAGAAATAGGGCTTTGGAAGGAAAATAATTTTGTTCGTAATACTCATCAATAAAAAAGCAATAGAATTTGGATGTTAAATTTATATGAGCGGAACATTCCCGCTTCGGGTGACAATAAGACAAGCATATTATTTCTTTCTAGTTAAAATTCATTCTTTTGTCATGTCAGCTAATACATTATGCAGATCCATAACCTTTTTTGCTCTCTTTCGAGCACCTGAAAACGAAAAGTATCACATTTGGAAACGGAGCGAGAGTCGATTGAAAATAAAGATCTTGTTGGAGGAAAATGACATCTGCGTTTGCGAAAAGGCGAATTCTTTGGATATTTAAGAAGGAAAGTTATTTGCGTTTGGAGGGCAATTGATGTTTTTATTCAAAGAGTGAGCTTTTTTACCCGTCCGAAAGTAAAATGAAGACATTTTTTCTTCGAACGATTAAAATATTCATTTATACAATAATTACTAGGCATTTGTGCACACATTTTACAATATCATGTCTCATAGATATAGTAAATGCAGTGAAACGGGGTGGATAGGATCAGTTTTTAACTTTTTACATTTGTAGTTTTTTATATAAATTATTTTTTGCAATTTGATTTTTTCTATTCTTTTAGTCTTGGCTTGTAGTTTTGAAATAATTTTTCATAATTGATTTAATACTCATAAGTTTATATATATATTTTTATTTACTAGTTCTAAAGTTGGGGTGAATCGGTTCAACTAAAAATATTTCCTACATTTTTCTATTCTCCTCCTCTTAGGACAAATAGAATCACTGTCCTTTAAAATAAAAAATTGGAAAAAGGTACCACTCACTTTATAAATAATAAAAACTGATATTGCTGCTTTAATTGGCTTAGTATATGAACATAATTGACCACAGGAAGCAATACAATTTTTAAATTCGTATTCATTTTTAAATAAAAACGAATAATTCATTAGTCACTTATAAGAATGTGTAATAACACTAGACTTGAAAAAAGGAATGAAATAAAAATTAATAATTGCACAAAATGGGTGAAGGTATTCATAAAATTAATGCTTAATAATAATAAAAAAAACCACACTAGACATTTAAAGAGAATCACCCCAAAAACGTTGCTTCGCATCGAAACCAATATTGTCCTCTAACAATACATTTTTTTTGGAGATATGCATTGTTCAATTTTTCCCATTGATCCAATCCAATTTTTTATCGCTTTAAACTCTTCAATTGATATTTTAATATATCTTTTCGAACGTGGATCAGATTTATAATCCCTTGGCATGCTTCTGCTATTTTTTTATGCGAAAAAAATTGCAGGTAAAAGAAGGAATTTTTATTACCTGCCTAATTAACAGAAATATTCTGTACAAACAATAAAGAAAAATTCTAATTTTTGAGGGTGGTCTTATTTGCCTCCTTTTTTCATGAAATCTGAAACTGAAAAAGTAAAAAGATCATAAAAAACGTACAGTGTTTACTCACCAATTCCAATTAAATAAAACTGTGCTGGTTTAACATAAAAATGAGAGGGATACAAAACAAAACACTGATAACTGTACCTTTTTGAAGTTTTGGAGGGACTGCAATCACCAGTAAACTCAAGATACGTTACTAACCTTAATCTAGAGCAGTGTTGCTACTTTTAGGAGTAATATATATTTTTTAGTATTTTAGTTAGGTCCCCTTTGCACTGTTGAAATAATTTTGAACATATTTGAATCTCTTGATGTTTTATGAAATTTTAAAGAAATTTCTCCGAATATGATCCGATTTACCTGATGATTCAATTCCCCACGTTTTACTACTTGAAGTGTAGTAGACAACAACGAAATGAATTGTCTATTGAGAGGGAGCATTTCTGTGCATATCTCCTTTGAACCATGATTTTCGGAAACCGTTTTCAATAAAATGAACTATTTAGTTGACTGAGTTTTTCACCTTTTTGTTTTCTTTCAAGTTCACAATCATTCTTGTCAATGTTTCAGTTTTTTTAGCATCAAATGTCCACTTTTCAGATTTTTTTAAAAGTTTTCATACATCGGTATTTGACTATCAATTTATGCACATGATTAGACTGTGTCGTTCTATGACGGTGTCGCTCTAATTTCTCGCGTTGGTTCCTTGCAATTCCGAAGCTTGAAAAGTGAAATTTTCATTGCACATGCGTGCTTTGCGAACTTCATTTGATATGAAACTATACAAGTGAAATGTTATATAAGCACTTGTATGGTTTTATTAGCAGATCCAAAGAAAGCCCTCCAATGCACAGAATATTTGGAGAATTATCTCATATTAAAGACGTTTTGGGCCCAATTTATGAAATTTAGTAGACGTCATTTATCAACATAATCAGTCCTTTTGTCGGCCTGAAAAGTTCTCATTCCCAATTCTCACGGATAACTGAGAGCATATCAGATTTTTATCAGATACGAAAACTAATTAGTGCTAGTTAGAAAACAAGTCTTTCCGGAAAGTGAAATATTAAAGGTGATAACAGAAGGTGAAATATTATATATGCACTTGTATGGCTTTATTTTCAGATCCAAACAAAACCATTAAATGCGCAAAATATTTGGAGAATTATCTCATCTTCTAAATATTTTGAGCCCAATTTACGAACTTTAGTAGACGTCATTTATCAACGTAATAAGTTCCTTTGTCCGCCTGAAAAGTTCTTATTCTCAATCCTCACGGATAACTGAGAGCATATCAGATTTTTATGAATACGAAAATTTGTGCTGGGAAGAAAACAGAAGATCAGTAGGATATGATTTTTAAATTACCAAAATTACACTTGAAAGCAAACGATAATTTTGTACTTATTTAAAAGGCAAAAGGTTCGACGTTTTGAATTGCCTATTTTGATGAATGTGCCATGTGAAGGAATTGAGGACATGATAAAAATATTAAAAAATTGAGGAATGGTCAAAATATATCAAACCAAAACTCCTGGAAAATGTATTCTTTTGAGTATGAGGTAAACTATGTGTTGAAAACAAAGGCACGACTTCATATTAAAACCTAATTACTTTCATTAAAAAAGAAATCTTCAGACTAATGGAATGAAACCATAATATAAATTGCATGTTTTATAAGCCTTATTGGTCTCATTTTTAGTTGCACACTTAATGTATTATTTTAAAATGATTATAATTTATAAGCTTGTACACCGATTTTTGATCCTCCGCTGAATATCCGAACTATTTCATCAGTTTCCTATATAACGCACTTCCACAAACAAGTGAATTTTAAATTTATTTTGAGGCAATGAGGTACACCAGAATGTATAAATGCATTTCAAGGGAAAAATAAATGCAAATTACGGTACCTAACTACACAACTTTCCGTCCCACGATAAAAAATAAATTCAAAAATTTTCTTTGCATAACTTTTCGAAAAAGTTCAACTTTTAAAAGTTTTTAGGGAGTTTGCTGCATCAGAAGATATGAATCGATTTCAATAAAAAAATTATGGAAACGAACATACCTAAAACACAACTTTCGAACGCCACGCCAAAAGTAATTTCGAAAAAAAAAAAATATTTTTCGCTCCACTGTAATAGATATCTAATTAACTTACATAACAGCTACAAGTTCGTAGGCATGAGAAGAAGAGTCCTGTACTTTTCAACCAATACAGATTCATGTCTTTCAAAAATAAAAATAACCTTTGAAAGGATTGGTTTTTCTTTAAAGTAGGGGTCTTCAACCTTTTAAGTCCAAGGGCCACATCAATAAGCTCATAAAGATCGGCGGGCCACAAATCGTCGAAAAAAGTAGCGTCAGACAGAAAATTTAAGAGTGGATTTTATTAAAAATAAGTAAGGTTCAATGAAAAGCCGAATAAACATTACTTTGTACTTTTTTTAATTATGAAGTGACATGGTACATGACAGTGCTAAAAAATCAATTGACAGTTAAAAAAATAATAGAAAGGAAATCATAACATTTTTGGAGGAATTTGTCCCCACGGCATGGCCTTTTCAGCTCATCATTAGGGGAGGGGTAGAGCCATATAAAGGGCTCATAACTGGACCCCCCTTAACTGTCGATATTAAATTGTGAGAGTTGAAGGGGGTCCGAGGGATTCTCCGGGAAAAATTTTGAAAACTATATGCAAACTGGTGCATTTTGTGGCCTTAGGAGACGCATTTGGGACTGCAAAAATATTAGAGGAAAAAAACTTAACTTTAACTTACAACTTTTAATTCTGTCTTTCCAAAAATTAACTTTTCTTAATTAAATATATATTTTTATTTTTTTACTTTAATTTAATTTTTTTCTTTCTTCTTTTTTTCTTTATTATTATTTTTTTTCGTTTTGTGCATCACAGTTGAATTTCCCGCTCCCAGAGCCCCAGCTTGCCCCCCCCCCCCCGCCCTAGATCCGGCACTGCGCACACCTAGGTACTACTAAAGATGGAAGGCATGAATAGTACATGTTTACGTATTCTTATTCCTGGATACTCGTTTCGGACACGTAGCTCTAATAAAAGTCAATTAAAAAACTTATATTTTGCAGAGTCACACTGAAAATCTTCTACCTCTAATTTTAGTTCAGATTGAACGTAGTGGCGAGCAGAAAATGTCCATGAAAATTTTATCCTCACGAAAGACTAAAAAAGATCTAAAAGTAGACGAGAGAATTCATGCTCTCATACAGCGTCCTATTCTCTTTGAAACCCTATTGGAAAAAAAATCCCGGTTTGTACTGGTTTTGTACTGGTTCCAGTATTGTTTGTACTGGTTCCAGTATAGTTTGTACTGGTTCCAGTATCATTTTGATACCGGTTTTGTGATATTTTCCAATAGGGAAGTGAACTTTTGAATCGTTTTGGGCCTTTTTCTTCCCCCTTTATTATTATTTATTTTTTTCGAAAGTTTCATTTCATCCAAAAGGTTTGACGGCCACTAAAATACCTTCGGCGGGTCACGGGTTGGACCCCTACTTTAAAGCATGTCCCCACCCCGCACATAGCTTCGAGTCGCCGAAATGAGCCGTTTTCCCGGGATACTGGGAACAGTTTGAATCGTACGAACTTTCACACGATTATTATTAAATTTATTTTCTCTACACTATTGCACCTGGAGAAAGGGACGTACACTAAAAAAATTAGTGTATGTTGCACCAAAAAATGGTGCAAATCTGCTGGCTACAAAGGATGTCGCTTACTTTTACTATATTTTGGTGCTAACTTGCGTATGTAGCTCCAAAATATAGTAAAATTAAAGCACCATCCTTTGGAGCAAGTAATACTTTTTACTGTTTAGTGGTGCATTTAGTATTTTTTGCACTATTTTTTGGTGCAACATGCAGCTAAATTTCTTGCAGTTTATGACTAAATTATGAACTAGAGATAAAACGTTGTTTTGCGAATCGCAACTCCTAAAAGAGAAATGGTATTGTCAAATTGTAAGTATTGTCATTTGTTTTTCAGGAAAAAATATGCATGCAGCCTGAGTCTTGTACACCTGGGATTAACTTCGCAATCGTTTTGAAACCAGTCGCGTGACAATTTTCATATCTGATTGGAGAATCGAATGCGATGTTATCAAGCGACTGGTTGAAAACGACAGTTAAGCTGATCTGAATCGGGCGAGAATCAGATTGAATAAGTTATTTTCACGCTATTATTCCTGCTCTTTTCATTAATAAATACAAATTATAAAGAAACAGTTTTCGTTTTGCTATATTTTTTTGAAACACATATACTATTACCAAAATATTAGATTGTTGTATTATTAATTCATCATGTTAAGAAATTATTAGTTGGCAGTGATGATCTGTGGAAGTGGACAGAGATGAAAATACATCTAATGCAAAATAAAAAAACTTTTACTAATAACATTACTAGCAGCATATTATTAATTAGCAACACAATACGTTTGTTCTATTACACATTCTGAAGGTCGTATTATTTTTCCATTTTCAGAAACAATTAGGGAATAGTGGTCGTACATACAATAAAACAGTATTATGTTATATCGGTAACCCCTATACCGTTCTTAGCACCCAAATCTCTTTTCTGCCCTTCAATTAAAAAGGATTGACTTACGTTCACCATTGATGGAGATGCAACAGGGAATCCATCATGCTTGTCCATCTATGAGATACTAATCCATGAGCGGTAACTGCTACGCCAAAAATATATAAATCATACAGATTCTATTTTCATACAGAGACGCACACCCGAGAGTCCCAACCCAACGCCACCTTCTGCTTTTTTGTTAGCCCTTCCTTTACCAAACTGCCTCCCACGCAAGCACACGGCGAGAAGGCGGTGCTTCTATTTTTTTTTCTTTCCCCTCCTGCAACAAAATGGAACAATCGACTCTCGTAGGGAGGGAGTTTGGAAAAGAAGGGCTAGTTTGTATACCTTCCATGTGCTTGAGCATACGGTGATGCCAAACCAGAAAATATTCAAACGATGCGGGAAAAGTAAAGTAGCAGAGAGTGGGAAGCATGGAGGTACGTACGAAGTAATGGGGAAGTTGCGTGGTTTCTAAATCTTCGTGAAATTGAAAGAACTTAAAAAAAAATATGTCGAACGGTACCATTCTTAATCCAGAGAACGATATCTAAGTATTTTAAAAAGTGCTGTGACGTCACATCCAGCGCGAATACGATAGAAGGGATGTGACATCAATCGACACGAGGGGAAAGTGAGAAGTCCTATGCAATCGTCGAATTTCTCTGGGATGCGTGTTAACCTTTTTAAAATGTCCTTAAAAATTATTTAAAGTATCGGAATCCAAGAAATAGGAACACAGGTGTTGAATAGTACCACGCTGTTCAAATTAGACTTAATAAGAAACATGAAAAAATACTCTTTTGGGTTCCTAAAACAACTATTCAGCGGAACAAGAAGTGTTAAGCGATGGCCCGGAGAAGCTATTCCTTAACCCTCATCCCCCCGATTTTTTGGATTCGAGATACTAACAAAAATAAATAAATAAAATATATAAAATAATAGTGAAACACGTATTTCAGGATTTCTTTCTTTTTTTTCCTTTCATTATTTCATTTTATTAATAGTAAATTTTTTTAAAGACACATTATAGCGCTTGTGGTTAAAATGTTGATTAACTTTTTTTGTCTTGATTCCTTTTATTACAGTGCTAGTCAAAATCGGGATTTTTTCATAAAAATGAAAAACTAGGAAGGAAATACAACTCCGATAAATTGTTCAGTTGCCCCTTAAAAAGTCCTAACTCCATCGCAAAGATTACTATAACCTAAGTTATTCAGTTATCAACTTATATAATGCATAGTTATAAATAAGTAAAAATATAACTATTCCTAAACTCAGAAAGGTTGGAAGAGGTGGGGTGCAACTGATAATTTACATGCGGGCAGAAACCATGGTAGAAACCCTAGACCTAGACAAGTAGAAATCAGAGTTATCCCTTACGGAGAGAAGAGTGTCGACTGACGTCAAACAAATGACGGAGCGTCTTTTGATCACGTGTTATTGTTTACGTTTTTCTGTGCTTTTAAATCAAATTTTCAAACTGCTTAAGAACTTTTAGCAATTTTTTAAGTTTGTATTCGTACTCTGTATAATAATATCTTTCAGGAAATATAAACTCAACCCATGCTACTTTTCCAAGAAGAGGAGAGACGAGGCAGAAATGGCTAACAACTGGAGAGAAGTTGTATTAACAACCCAACATAGATGTTGGGTTTTGAGGGGGGGGACTTGTTAATTATTTATAATAGTCCTTATAAATGTAGAATACATCTTAGGGGCCGTTCATAAATGACGTCGCGCTTTTTTCCCATACATTTGACCCCCTCCCCCTTTGTCACAATATGTCACATTTCAGCGGACCCCCTCCCCCCCTTTGTCACGCGTCACGCTATGTTGCATAATGCATGATGTCACACTTCTTGTTACCCAATCCCCTCCCTTGTCACATTTTGTCACAATTTCACGAACCCCCCTCCCCCCTCGAAGCGTGTCATCATTTATGAATGATCCCTTAACTAGGATTGGAAATACGGCTTTAACCAAAATTTCTGTTATGTTTTAACCCCAATGTCCTACTTCACTGAGTACTATACTATTTCCGAAAATAGAGATGCATTGGACATTGATTTTGACGGATATCTGACTCGATATTTGTTTTCAATTACCTCCCCATATGTTTATTTATTTTTTATGCAGTACATTTTCACAAGAATAGGTCACAAAAATGTTTTCGCATATAATTTCTTTTAAATGTATGTGCATTTTATTAATGCTGTATATATATAAAAGGAAATATTTCAATATTCTGATTATACATTACTGATATGAATAAAAAAAACTTCCAGCAACAAAAAAAAAAAAAAAAAAGAGAATAAACTTATGGTTGAAACATAAGTATTTCCTTTAAAATATAGGATTAGTTTACTTTTTAAAATTTTTATTTGTGCAATACGTGCGAAAATTTTTTTGCTAATATACCCATCGTTTACACGAAATACAAATTTAGTTCAGATTTTTAGTCATTTATAACTGTTTGATGGTAAACCACATTCAGCTCTATTTAGAGTTAAATTATTTTTAGAGATTGGTGCCGAGTGTTATCCCTCTCACTCCCCTCACATAAATTCGTAAGTTTTATTTCCAAAATAAGTAGAGTGACCTGGGGTAATTCCCGATCAAATAATACAAACATCAATTTTGTAAAAAAACCCGTTTGCGGTAGAATTCTAATTTCTTCTGAAAATTTGATGACTTACGGACGGATTCCTGTGCAACCTTTATTTTCCTGAAAATAAAAAGAGAATTTGCAATATTTAAAATTTTCAGTGACTAGGAATTATTCAAAGAACGGAGTAAATCTTGATCACTTCTGGAGCAAATACTGATCACCCAATTTTTTTTACAGCGAAAGCCATTTCATAAATAATTATATGAAAGTAGTTAACAACTAATACATTAAAATACAAATAATAGGCAAAACATAGTTGATTTATTAAAAAAAAAAACTTTATTTTCTAAAAATCTTTGCAAACTTTCTTGTAACACTTATATGCAATGTTTGTGGCAGTGTCATAAACTGTGAATGGATCAGCTCCATTTAAGGTCACAGGACCATAAAAAATGTATTTCACATTTATCTTTTCAATTTTGTTCCTTTTTGGCCATCTGTAGTTGCCTGAACCATTTTCTAAAAACTTCATTTCAATCAGATCTCCTGCTCTATTTAAAGATTTTCAAATGTACAATGGATAGTTATCATAATAAAGTGCATAATAGCTGTGTAAAGATATATTCTTGTGAACAGCATCCAACAAGAATTTAGCATCATCTAATTGGGTGGATTTATTTATTTGATCAACTTAAAAAAAAATCAACGTAAATTTTCCACTAAGGATTTGCTATCCTCTTTGTTCATTACTTGTACTACGCTTGTTTCTTTTTTTCCCATTAGTCTTCGTCCACATTTGTTGATCAGTCATTAAAAATAACTGAAATTATTTGTTGTAGCTATTTCTAATGAAATTTATGCCAAGAAATGCAAGTGATCAGGAATTACCCCAGTGATCAATATTTACCCATCTACACGGGGCAACATTCGGTACAACCTTCAATAATAAATTTTAATGTTTACAGAAGATGTGAAACAACCAGTCAAAACCTTACACTATTTTTAGATAATATGAATACAAAGTAGAACAAAATATGTTCTTATAAAAGAGGAAGACTGATCTCTGTAAAAATATGCATATTTAGAAATCCATCTTTGAAATGGCAAGTTCTGAGTGCAGTTTAGAAATTACTTAATGTATTACACTTAACAGCAAGTAATTATTTAGTAAATGTAGTTATATTTTTGCAAAATGTCCAAAAATACCTGACTATATCTCAAATTACACAAAGATAAATTTTTTATTCATAAAAAATGAGTGATCAATATTTACCCCAGAAACACAGTGATCGGGAATTACCCCGGGTCACTCTACTTTCGTTTTATATTTCTTAAGCTAGTTGGGTAACTTTGCGTAAATCAAAGTTCGTTCTTTAAACACTAAATTTTTTACATATTTGAAGCATCCCAGAAGCTTCTAAACAGGTATGAATTTTTAGAATTTAGTACGTATGCCTGCACGAAGCCTGTGTTTTCCCTGTGGATACCCGAGTAAAATTACCAGATAACCGACATTTAGTTCGGTGTCCTGATAGGATTCCGGATATTTAAAAATAAACTATGTAGGCCGGATACCGGATATTAACTGGATGTATGCTGCATCCCTACAAAAATAATGTGCTCCATGTTGAGGGGGAAAATAGTAATAATAAATAAATAAATGGTGGCTTTACATTCCTGGCATGCAAATATGATCTTTCACCATTATATACGTTAATGAAATGAAGCAAAGCAGAAAATTTTGATTTCAAACAAAATGCATGAAAACTTAAGAAAAAGAGAAGAAAAAAAAAATCTTGATCTCTTAGTAAAAGAAGCGACATTTTAGAAATACCAGGTGTTTCTTGAGTACTTTTCCGCTCTCGTAAATTCGTACCTAGAAGCGTCTATCGCCGCATGTATTCATATCGATTTGCAACCTTTCGATGAAAATCGATTCAGCAACGTGTTGATATCGAAGCCTCATCCACTCTTCCCGGTAAAACTTTTTATTTCTTCAAACACTTCGCGTTTTCTCCTTTAAGATAGGAACAAAGAAAAGAGGTTTCTATTAGGAGGATCAAATGTCTAGACATAAAAGAGTTCTACGACAGAAATAGATCTTAACAATAGCGTTGATTGAAAAGTGGATTGGTTTTCGTGGAAAATGTGCGGAAATGAATTTTCAATTAATCTTTCACAAATTGCTTTTGGCAGCTTGTGCATTCTTTCTTTAGTTACTTAGAAAGGGGGTTTCGCAATCCGCTTTTTAAAGTTTATATTCGTTTGCCCCCATCTGTTTGCAAAGTGTGATTTGATCGCTCGAAACCTAAGGAACGGTAAATCTCGGCATTCGAAATATATGAGGCATTGAGAAGCAAAGGGATGTAAGGTGACCATAAATCGATTCTGAGTAAAACGCGTTCAAAGTCTGGATCTTCTGAGACCTTTAATGTTTTTTTTTTTCTAAATCACGTTGGGGCAGAGCAACTGCTAGAGCTATTACTAACATCTATTTCCACAATATAGAATGGTGCTTTCCTTACCATTTGCACTAGTTATCTCAAAATTTCCAATTTTGTCACTTACACCCCTTTGCTTCTAGGTGCTTCATATCAGGAAAATAACCTTTCTTTGACATTACAAGATCAAATTTCTCAATCAAAATCGACAAGAATTTTTTTTATAATACAGAATCCACTAGATCCATGTTTCGTAAATGTACAACATTATATATAAGGCTCTTAGAAGCAAAAGGCTGTAAGTGACAAAATTAAAGATTTGGAGATAAATACGGCAAATGGTAGGGAAAACACTATTATATATTGCGGCAAAAAATGTGAGGGGTAGCCCTAACAGGTGCTGCCCTTCAACATGATTTAGAAAAAAGAAGTATTAAAAGGTCTCATAATATCCAAACTTTGAACGCGATTTTCTCGAAATCGTTTTTTGGTCACTTACATTCCTTTGCTTCTCACTGCTTTATATCATCAAACATTTTAAGATTTATAAACTTCGAAATTGGAACACATATGAAACAGCATAAAATGAACAGTAATGTTTTAATTATAGCTTTTTAATCAAATGCTTATTGCAATTCATTCGTTTTAACACTCGGAATATCCGAAGGAATGTACTTTATATCGCATGCAGGGTGGCGTAGGGGTAAGGTGCAGGCCTCGTACGCCCAAGTTCGCAGGATCAAACCTGGCCCAAGTCGGTGGATTTTCAAGATGCAGAAAATCGTCAGCGCCCATGTCACATGATTATGCGGCATGTTCAAGAGCCCTTGAGTATATGTTTGGCTTGGATACTGTCGGCTAAATTGAAGTCCTAGGTCAGTTTCGCATCAATTAGAGCTTAGGTGGGGGAAACTGAACATCAAAATTCTCAAAGTGGTAATGGCATCCGCCGATAGTGGTGGTACTGACAGAAAGGATGCCGTTTTCCGGGGAATGCGCTAGGTCTACAAAAGTTAGTGACCATACGCAGCCCCATTAGAAAGAAAAAAAAGTTACTTATACCATTCTGAAACAAATATTTTTACAATACTGATATGAATAAATATGTATTATTATCATTATGTGGCACGGTCAGATATGTATGTGATATTCAACAGTAGGGAAATGGGGGGGGGGGGGCAAAGCGAAATAATTAAGATAAATTACATTTTGCAGAACGAACAAATTTGAAATTTATTTTGAATATAACAGTACATAAAGAGAGAAATATGAATTTTATAACAGAACTTGCATTGAAATATTATTTTTCATGTAAGGAAGTAAATTTGTATCTTAAAGTAAAAGTGGAAAACTATCACTTTGCACCATGTATAGGGAAAAGTGAAAAATTGAAATATTTTCCTAAGGAAATAGCTTTCTATGGGATAACTAACCCTTTGCATTTGTATGTCGTCTTTTGGTAGTCCAAATAACTCGTAATGATTCATATTTTCAAGTACACAGAGGGTTCTAAATACTTTTTATTAATTATGAATAACTAAATGAATGAATGATTGATAAAAAGAAGGAATGAATAAATTAATTAATGAATGTTAAAAAATAAATGATTAATTAAATGAAAGAATGAAGAATCTACTTAATAAATAAACAAATAAATGAATTAATAGTTGAATGAATGAAGTAATGAACGACAATTTTAGTTATCTAATGACTGATGGACAAAATGAAATTAAATATGTATTTCATATTCTTTGCCCCGTATGCACATGATAAATTATACTAAAAATTTAAAATCAAAACAAGCCTAACATAAAATAAATTCACACTGCAGTGGATATTAGTAGGCCTCAATTAATGTTTAAAATATTAACAATAGGAATTTTATTATTGAATAATAGCAAAAAAAGATAATAAAAGACACAGTTTTAAAATGTATTGTATTATCATATAGCTTGATCTTTAGAGTTGCCTATTTTTTGACTAGATTCAACTACATGTTATGTAATATAGTAAAAGTGCTATTAAATAGGTGGCTTCGCCAAACAGACTAAATAGTTTACCATTTCACTTTGCCCCACTATTTTACTTTGTCCCACATTCTCCTTTGAGAAATTTCAATAGAATAATTATAGAGCAAGAATCTATTGTTATTTTACGTAATGTGCGCAGCTTATACGTGTTCTATTGTCGAGAGTCAACTGACTTCCTTAAGAATAATAACCAAATTTTGAACAAGTTGAGTGTAATTGAAGACACAGGAACTTATACAAGGTGCTTCAAACAATAAATAAATAAATAAATAAAATAAAAAGTCACATTATGTTACTTAAAAAGACATTCCACATTACAAAATGGTAAGTATTTTTACACCATTATGAAGGGTAAATGTTTGATTTAAATAGATATTTAAATCACCTTTCAGTTTTGTACTACTTGGAATTCTGACGAAGTGAGGCCAATGAATAGTTATTCTCCGATTTTTTTATCTAAACATATTTTCTTTATCAAATAATAATGAGACAATGGGTTACAAGAGGGGAATTATTTGTTTATCTTAGATGAAGAGGAAAAACATTTTTACTTTTAAATTCTTCTGCGCTTTGTACATTTCTCACCGCATTATAGGGGAAAAAATCATTTTTGTGTTTACCCAGAAAGTGTGTTTATTTTTAGAGCCTTTTTGGACAAAACAAAAATGATATTTCTGGAGCAGAATCCATTAGCTTAAAAAATAAAATTAGAGACTTTTTTTTCCACGGTATAAATAAACAGCATTTTAAGGAAGTTTTATGGAAAACATAATTTTTCAGAATGGCTTTTTGATGGAGAGACTTAGTGCATTACAGACAAATGATGTACACTTAAGGAAACTTTTGGTTTTGTAGTATAAAAAAGGAAAAATCGGTTTAAGAAAATTTATTGATCGAAACTACATTACTGATAACTTTTTCTATGATAACTTTTACTTTTTTTTGAGTGTCATTGAAAGATATTAAAATTTATTTCTGTTAAAATAATTAAAAATAGATAATGAAATGAATGACACTTTTAAAATGGAAAATGATATGAATGGAAAATACTGTATTATTTAAATAAAGACATATGAGTATTAAATTAAAAGTATTTATTTAAATACTTATCTTGCATATATGTAAAAGCATTATGTTATGAAACTGTATCTTTGGTGCACCATCAATTTAAATAATACAATTTTGATAAATTGGAATGGAAAGATCAATTTGACTGCAGATTAAATAATTACACATTAAAACAACATTAAATAAAAACATTCAAGCCTATGAAGTGTTCGAGAAAAATGGCGCAAACACATTTCTATTCGGCAAGTCTTTCGCGGACAAATATTTCATACACTGTTAAAAATTTCAGTTCAACATTGAACCATAACTTGGTTCAACTCTAAAGCTATCTCCAAAAAATGGTTCTACCAAAATTTTTCAGAAGCCATGGTTGAACGATATTATCGTTCAACCTTTCATTTTCCCCATTTTGAACCATAATATGGTTCAAGCAATTTCCCCAAGCTTTGGTTCAAGCGCAGAAACGAACTCAACTGAAGTGAGTCGATTCGCCTTATTGGATTTCGTTCAGCGCGCAGGATTTGAAGCTACATGTAATAACAGGTTAGTGTTATTTTTGTGTAATTAATGTTGTTCATTATCATTTTTTAGATAAATGTTAATAGACTCAGAAACTAATGTATTATCTTGTTAATTTTCACCCCCCATAAAAGGGTTTAAAGTTTGCTTAGCTTACTAACGGAGTATCGTAAGATCGGAAAGTCTTATGTTTACTAATCGAAATTTGTTCCTTGACTTAATAAAATAAAAATAGTAGATTATACTTACGTGTGGATTGATAATTAATTTGTAAATAAATTAAAATTGCTCTTAGTTCTTAATTGCGCATTAAACTTTTAACTCATGCTGTGTTAATCACCTTTTTAACTTGAAATAAAAGTCACTTTAGTCACCATTTGATTGAGATAAATAAGTTTAAGAAATTATTTCATTTTTTTCCCTTAATTTAAAGCGTTTAAACGGAAAAATACTTATTTCAGTAAATTAATTTTAAAGTTAAATAAGTAGCGTAAGCCAGTCATAGTAATATAGGTACTCACCCCCCATTGCCTTTGTAAAAATTCAACTAGAGAACCATGAACCATTCATGCTTCTTTTTTAAATGATAATAGGTAGTATTAAGTAATTTATACGATGAGTTGCATACTTACATTTTACTTCGATTTTATTCCACACATATAATTATTGGCTAGTTAATCATTTGAATGATTTATGTAACAAGATGAAACTTACTACTTACCCTTTGTTTCTAGCCAGTTCAGTTACCCAAGAAAGTAAAATTATTTTATGCTCTGGAGCTTGTTTTCTCAGAATATAATGATTTCTTTCCTTTTTTCAATATTATCAATTTATGTACTTGATTTGTGTATGTCATTCATATTGAAACATTTAAACTATAAACAAGCTTTTAATTCTAAGATTTTTGGAGCTAAATTAATCCTTAATTAATTTATCAATAATGAACATAGTTAATTCTTGATTAGTTTGTAGATAGTAAATTAGTAGAATGCTAAGCTTATTACCTGTGGCTAAATTAAGCACTAACTCCAGCGGAATTAAAATTTTTATAAGAATATACAATTTCTGCAGTCGTCTCAAGTGTCAATCCAGCATTTTTAACCGTCCATTTTTTGTGCAATTTAAAAAGATTTTGTGAAAAATCAAATAGTTTTGTGAAACTTCAAAATTTAAACAAACAGAGATAAAAAATTACATTCTTTTTTGCCGCCTATTTAATAAATAATTCTGTAAAAAGTACTATTTGGTAGCTTGGAATTTTGGAAAACTTCTGTAAACTAGTGATGAGCATAATCGAAAACTCGGTTATTCAGGGATCAGGATAACTCGAGAACTCAATTCTAATGAACATCTCGAGTTCTCAAACATCTCGATTGGCTTACTTCTCGAAAGATATTAGAATCGAATGAATAGCTTGAATGATTTTTTCCACGAGCTATTTCATATTCGAATGTAACTTCTTGAGTACTGGACAGTTTAGTTTTGAATGATTTTCGAATGCATTTGGATGATTCGTAGTCTAGTGATTGCGAAAGTGTCTATGTGTGAGTGGGATAGTTTTCTTATTTAAGAGGAAGTCATTACTTAAATATGAGTGCACAAATTTATAGGACGAGAGTGTTGAGAAAAAAAACAAATGAATAAATAAATTAACATATCTTGGGGTGAGTACTACAACTAGGTAACTACAAATTTGGCGAAATCTGGGTAAGTGCACAGATAAATCCCATTAGGTGTGGTCCACACCATACTACAACTAGGTATCTGTTGTAGATATTTTACAGGAGTTATTTAGAGCTTTCAAAACTATATAAGTTGATGATCAGAAAAAGTGTTCGATCTACAACTAGATAAGTGAACTTGTCTAGTTGTTCAACTTGGAACTGCAAGATTGATCCAGATATAATCCAGAAATGGTAGTAAAATAACTTTTAGTTTAGTCTCCACAATCTTCCACAAGCTTCTTCGAAATTGAAGTTTTAAAAGCGCATTTCTAGCCTATGGTTAGTGTCATCGGGGATAAGAGCGTAAGAGGGGGCGAGGTTGTACCTTCACTGGAAAGATTTGTAATTTCAGATTCTAAAATCAGGATTTTAAGTTGTATTGGAAATGTTAGAGCAAGGGGAGGGGTTTGGGGAGAGCAGTTTTCACACAAGCACGCGAGAGCACAACACCCTTCAGGGCGGGGACACTTATAACGGAAATACTGTGTTCTATAGATATGTAATATTATTGGTAGAAAATATATGTGTTTGGTGACAATCGTTTTAGTCCTTACACTCTATAAAATATAATATATAATAGGGCAGAGAATATTTTCTGGCCTCACGGTCAGGGTCCGACAAATCCTGATAACACTACTCTGCAATAATAATAATTCAAGTGGGGTGGAGGATAGTGCATTTCTTATGGTTTTTTATGTACCTCCTGCATATAAATTCCTGTTGTTCACCATCATCCAAAGACTTTTAACTGTTGCATTTTTTTTATTTATTTATTTATTTATTTTTTTTTGAGGGTTTAGAGGATAAAAGTGCTAAAATGAAAAGGAAGAATTCGGGGGGGGGGGGGGGTCACTTCAAACATCATTAAAATCATCTTTTAATCCCTGCTTCAACCTGCTGTTTTTAAAATTACACTTGTATGTTGATTTCTTTCTTTTTTATTTCTTTCATTTTGAAAAATTGCAGAAAAACTGCACTTTGCCTAGTACAGAAAAGCCCATTTATACCGCGCCTCACTAGACTGCGTAATCGGATATACCGCAGTGACTATCATGTCCCCCGACGTTTAAATCACACTTTATCATTGCCATTTAAAGGCAATTCCTTATTTACCATAGGAAATAAAGCCAGCCCGAGCACACAAATATGCTAGCCAAAAAGCTCCCATCCACACACTCTAACTGTGATAGGCATGACATACACTTTTTTCTGTCTTTGAACCTAGGACACTATATAGTAACTTGATTTCAATATTGGAGTCGGACTGGGTCTGATTTTGCAGTTGAGATGTGTGATTCTTGCACAGCAGTTACAGTGTACAAAATGCAGCAAAGAAACTAAGAAAAAAAATTCATTATAGGGGGAAGAAAAGTTAAGTTAAAAATGATTCAACAGAAAACAAGTATTATTTCGTAATATGGTTTCGCGGTATTGTTTCACTATACTGCGGTTGTGTTGATTGGGGAAAGCAAAGTTATATTTTGATTCAAGAGGTTTTCAACTCCAGAATCAGCAGGAATAGTTGTTGGGCTTGATGCTTGAGAAAATTGGCGGGCAAAGGCATACAAGTTGTGGCTCTTATGTGAGTGCCAATACTTTGGTTTGTTCCGTAGAAAATAATTTTTAAACGAGTGGGGCGGGGGATTTTTTTTTTTTTTTTTTTTGCAATTTGAGAAGACAAACTCTCCCCTTAAATATACTTTCTTGCTACAAATGTTCATGCTATAAAGCTTTTATCTCTTTAAATCCTCAAAAGAAATTTAATGGTTGAAAAATTCTTTTCTTCCGAATCAAATTCATGGTAATATCAATATAAAAAATTGATAACATAGGCACGAAGGTCATTCTCCAGAAAATGGTGTGGAATGGGGAACACAGAGATCCTAATCGGATTCAGGGGGTCCTTTTACAGAAGAACCAACGAGATTTGTTTGAGGTGAGTTTTTTTTTTTTTTTTGCAGTGCTGTGTTATCAATAACACACACCTCACTTAGTTTGGGTATCTAGGCTGTAAATAGAAGCTCCTAAACATAGGATATGTGTAGCAAAAAAGCAGCTGCAGGCAGTGTTTGAAGATTGACTACATCTTACATAGAAAAATGACAGCTGAGTTCAATTTTTATTAGACAGTTTCCATGAATCTTGGGAGGTGACATACAAGGAAATAAAAAAGCAACAAATACTTAGGTATTAAAAGATTAAGTTATAGGAAATGTTTTATGGGAAAGAACATTTCTTTCGGACAAGCGGTACTGGAATGGCACTCTGGTGTGTTCTGGCATAAGTGCTGACCTGAACCTGACAAGTCATGGTAAATCCAAATAAAAATACAAAATTATACTCCAAAGATTATTTTTAAGATTTTTTAATAATAACTTTTTTTTCTTTTTAATATCAAACATAGAAAATCCTGCTGGAGTGTTTTAAATTTTTGTCTTTATACTTTGGATTTATTAATCATTAATATAATTTTTGCCTTGCTTAATGAAATGACAATATTTACATTACTAGTAGGTAGATGAGGAAGCTGTGGTTAGTTTCAGATTGTGTTTGCCTGCGTAATTGAATGGCCAAGGGACCTCATGGCCTACCAAAAAGGACTCGCTAAAATTTTATCATTCATTATGTATAGTTGTGAATAAAAGTATTAGTACATATTTGGTGTTCATTCTTTATCAATTTTTCTATGAGTGTTTTAAGAATCTTTGGGACATTTCCAGGTATTCGGGACATTATGTATAGTCCATAAAATGCATGTATATCTTTCTTTTGTATAAATTTTAAACAAATCTAAAAAAAATTATGGAGTTAAAGAACATCTACATATTATGTCTTGACAACATTTTTTTTTTTTTTAAGATTTGGGAAATGCAAGGATTTATACAAGTTACGGTACAGTACAATGTGTCCCAAATATTGTGAAATGCCCCTTCTATATGTAAGATATATTTCTTAAACCAAGATTTTACAGACATGCCAACTCTCCTGCTTTTGGCAGGAGGCTCCCTCTTTTCTGCTTAATCTCCAGCCACCACAGAAATCTCTCTTGCTTTTTATAGAATAAAAAGTGTCTGAACTTATCTTCAGTTTATTCATCTCTTTATGGGAAATATTAAGAAAAATAACACTATTTTGACAGTTAACACTTATGTGATTAAAAAAATTTTTTTACTGGCTGCCCTTGTATAACAATTTTTTTTGTCTAGTGTTTGTGTATTTCATGCCTACATAAAAGTTCTCTTTATAATTGTATAAATATATTTATTTTTTGTTGTAAAATATTTTTAAGTAACCCTCTGTAATAATAATTTATTTGACTAATGAAAGACATTTTTGAAATAATGTTGTAAATTATCTTAAAAAGTAAAAACAGCATAAATCAGTATTTTATTTTTAGTTCTTAACTTTTAAAAATGGCCAACTTAAAAAATATGCATTTTATATCTCTTCAATTAATTTTATGTAATTTATATCTAAGAACAAAAAAAAAGTATCAGTTTTATACTGGTATTCATCTTTTTCTGAGGAACATAACTTTCTCCTTGCTTTTTGGTTTTGTTTCTCCCGCTGTTTTATTTCGTAAGGTTGGCAGGTCTGGATTTAGCACTAGTTCAATCAAATATTAACATTTCATCTCTAGGTATCAGTGCGTTTACTGGAAAATGTGCACTGAATCTATATTTTAAAGTGACATAAAACAACCTTATAGTATGACTTGTGCTTCGTTTAAAAATTTGCAGATGCTGAAAAATTTAACATTTTTTTTTAAATTATCGATTTATGGTTTTTTAAGCCATCAGTTAAACACTGCAAAGAAATAATTGAGCAATTATTTGAAGCTATTTTTTTAAAGTATAAAATCTGTTTGTAGTTGTAACAATGCAGCCTAATTATTTTCTTAAAATATTTGCATTTATTTTGAATTTAAAAAAAAGCTAAATGCTTTAGTTAGCCATTCAATGAGTATTTATGCTACTAATTTTGAAAGGAATGAAACCAGAAGCTTTTGTTTCCACTTCTTCAGGAAGATAAATTCTTCAAATTAGTTTCATGTCGCATAACAACTTTTTTTCATAGGGAGCGTCACAAATTTAACATGTTAATTTTTAATGAAAGTTTCCAAATAAAAACATTGAAATTTATATTTAGTGGTGAAATATGAGCTCATGAAGTAAAACTGCAATCTTCCCCAAAACATAAAACGTCTTGGATTTAGAAATAGGAAAAAAAAAGAAGAGAGCGTGGGGGGGGGGGGGGGAGGAATGATATATAATAGATGGATTCAAAAAAGATTTTATATTTAAAAAATGGTCTTTTTTGTTTTATTCTGAGAAACAACCAGGGTTACCAAATTAAAAACTGCAAATACGGGACTACAGAGGCTCACCGACGGAGGGGGGGGGGGGGCATCCACTTATTCGATATCTGTTATTGCATACCCGATATTCGGCCACTGCACGAAAAATGCAGTTTCCCGCAATGTCAATTTTGATTTTTAACCTTTAGTGTTTGGAAGCTGTGGGTAACTAATTCATCGAATTTAACAGTGTGGAACATCAGTCGGACATCCGGCACGGACCCGTCACACAATGTTCACCGTTTATCCGCTATTCGGCAAAATCAATGTCCTGGCAAGAATACAGGACTTTTGACGTCTTGTATTGAAGTTCCCTTGAACGCGGGACAATTTCTCAAAATAAGGAGCTGTCCCAGTAAATCCGGGACGTTTGGCAACCCTGGAAATAACTTAAAAGTCTGCACTGAGATCTGCTTTTATTAAGATGAAAAGAAAGCATTTTAAAATCCGATTTTCGAAAATTAACATAAATGCAATAAAAATATGTAGTAAAATAAACAATTTATTGCTGTGCATTTAATTAAATTGATTTTCTGTATTATTTCTTCACAAGAGTAAACTTTTCTATTTTGTTCTATCGCGCTCGAAATTTTTCCGCAAAATTATACGCCTATTGTTCGTGCAAGAAAAATTCGTATTATGGTTCATCCTCGCACCATTTGTTCGAGTAAAGCGGAACTCCAATTTATGGTTCAATCTCGCACCATTTCTTCGTGTAAAGCAGAACTCACATTATGGTTCAACTTTTCGCCAAAAAGATGGTGCAGCAAATTTTCACCTAATTATGGTTCAACGTTGCACCGATATTTTTAACAGTGTAGAAAATGATTTGATCTAATCAGTGGAACATCTGAATCGACTTCAGATTATTCCAAAAGATTGATCTGGAAAGGAAGGTAAATCTCACCCGAAAGGCAGCACATCTATACTGGTTTTGTACCGAGCACGTGGAAATTGATTAATGTCAATCCAATTTGTTCTGGCCAATCATTTGCTGTAGAACAATGATTCCTTCAGATGATCAGCTTCTTTCGATTTTTCTGATGGTAGACATCTATACCTTCAGATACTTCCTTCAGCAATGCTTAAAGACTTCAGACTTCTGCTATAATGCGCTTGTCCACATCATGATCTCACTTCATCTTCAGATTTTTCCCATTTTTCATTTTTTGTTTCTTGAATATTAAACACAAACACTATTATTAATGTATTTCACATATTATTTTTCATAAGGCTACTTTGCCTTCTTTTTTTTTGCATTTTTTTTCCGTTTTTTTCTCCTCCCTCCGTTGTCTCTGCGCAATTTTTTCCGAACCGCCATCGTCCTTGCACGAGAGAGATAGAATAGAATGTTCTGGAAGGAAAGAAACTAGATACTTTTTGCTTGGTTAGCTCTCATTGGCTAACTAGTAGATTTGATGTTAGTTACAATATTGCTTTATCAGATGCTGCCATCTAGCGATGAATTTGCTAATTAATAGTAAATGGTGAAACAATGTAACAAAAGTTTACATTTTCTACGATAAATAATAATTTTCCTTCCTTCGACAGAGAGAAGGACCATCAGTCTAAGTTCCTAGATCTAATGCTGGTTTGAAAAAAGTAATTAATATTCAGTATTGTAATACTTGTCTATTCTTATAACTTTCCGGTTATATTTCTTGCACATTCATTGCTGACCATCAAACAGTATCAATAGTACTCACATGACTAAAAATTGAAATTAATAATGCCCCAGGGTGAAAATTTAGTCCACATTCTTAAAAAAAGAAACTTGGATTACTATTAACTGTAAGTAGTTATTTTAATATTTAGTACTCAAAATTAAATAAAAATAGTTGTGCACTGTAAACAATTTCTGTAATAAGACATAAAGGAAACTAAGAGTTTCTTTGAATATAAGAAAAACTTGTTTAAAAAAAAATCAAGTTTCTTGATAACAATTTCTCAATAAAACTCTTGTTTTTCCACACTTTGTACAACAACAGAGAAATATCTGTTAAGTTTCGTAAAACTGGACACTTGAGAGCTGTGACTACTAGTTTAAAAATTTTAAGCAAATGCATAATTAGACAGTTGAGATCTATGACAACCGGCTAAAAAAAAAAGCTAAAAGCTTGAAAGCAACTAAATTTAAAAACTGGCATATAGCATCAGTTCGAAAGAAATCAAGTATCGACGAACTATAGATGACTAAACGAACTAGAATGAAAACAAAAACGGCACTTTCCTTATACCAGCAGTTCCTGCCTTGAACATGAATGGATTCTTTTTGGCACTCTTCCAGGCAGATCGCTTTGGTTGAAGGTAGAACTGTATCCAAATTACATTAATAACTGGTTTAAGTAGTTGTATCCCATATATATAACCCCTTAACGGTCGGATAATTTTCAAGAGAACAACAGAAGCGCCTATTCTTTTAAAGAAAAACATTTAAAAAAATGTTTAATCTCTAATTATACTATAAATATGATTAACTAGTTTGATATTATCTTCTAGTATGTAAGAGAAGGAAAAAAAAACGGGATTGAGGAATGGATTTCTTTTTTAATGTTTTGGTACTGTACTTTTGAACACTTCAGCCCGTGATTTTGACGGGAGCCAGAGGGAAGGGGATCAGCTCCAACTTTCTGTGACAAATTTTACTGGTCGTAGAAGCAATGTTTCATTGTACAACGTCTTCTCCTATATGTACTTTTTTTTAAACTTTAAAATTGTGTAATATTTTGAAGCTTGGTTTTACTCTCTTTTCTGATAAACAGTACATCAAAATTAAACCCACAAATGAACTCATAAAAAAATTGAGCTTCGGTAAAACATCGGTGGATTTTAGTGACATCGGAATAAAATGAATTTTATTCCAATTAAAATTGTTACCTAAATTGTAAATTTCACTAAATGCGTTATAGAAATAACTTGTCATGAATGAAATACTTGCACTTGTTAAAATGTATATTATAACTGGTTTCATCACGTAAACGAAATACTGTTTATATTATGCTCAAACATAAAACTTTAAAAATGAAAATTACGGCATTGAATAGAGAGAAAAAGTCTGTTCAGAAAGATAACTAATTTTATTTTGAATTTTAGAGTTTAATATGTAGTATTTAACGTGAAATTTGATTATGAAACAGTAATACAATACACAAATGAGAGAGTAAATCTGTTGAATCCCTCGTGGTATTACTGCTCTCATTGTTTCCAATCTTGTACACAATATGTGTCCCAAATGTACAAGATTGTTATTATAACAGCAATTCCACAGGGCAGTCGGATAACCGCGGATCAAACATCATGATTTGTTTAAATACTGACACTCCATCTTTCAGCATATCCCATTAAGGCAGAGTAAATGAGTATTGCTTTAGACTCAATAATTGAAGTTTATCCGTTTAAATATATATATATATATATATCTACACACACACACACACACACATATATATAGCATGTATAACGTAACTATAACATTGTCTAAGATGCAAAAATTCAAATTTTTACTCAATACGACTTTTTATCATTCATCATTGACTATGGAGCTTTAAGTAAATTTCATGTAAAACAATGGAAAATGACGTAGAAAATGTACATTTAAATATATTGAACATTTATTTTGGGCCTCGACAAAATATTTAGGGGTGGGGGGAGAATATATTTTTACTTCAAAAAAGAATAAAGCGTTGCGGCACAAGCTTTTCAAAATGCCTTTTCCCATGTACGCCCACCTCCTATATTGAATACATTTGTTGACGTGTAATGTTTCGACTAAGTAATGGAATTTCGAAAGGGAGCCTTTTCCCCATTCTATATATTTTCGGTTTTACTTATTTTTCAATGTCTGAGGAAGAAAGAAAATAAAACCTTCTCCACGTGCAATTCGTATCAAATTTGGAATCTAAAGGAAATTTTAGATCTGCATCACTTATTTATACGGTGTTTTAAAATGGAGTATGTTTTGTAGTCAATTAAAGATTTGAACAGTAGTTTATACATTACCTAAATGTCACGATCTAATATCTAAAAGCACAAAAAATCAAAATTTAGACGTTACTCTTAAATCCTACATCACAACAATTCCCTTAACTACATTTAAAATAAAAATAAACTAATAATGCATCACTTAAAATATGAAGGTGTACGCCAACGATTGAAGGCAAACCGCCAACAATCAAATTCAAGCACATATACTACTTTTATTTTTCATTACTAGAAATAATTTCTCCATCTTAAACTTACAGTTCAGTGTTTGGGAGGGTGACAATTTCTCGCCGGATGGTTGCTACGTTCCGTGTACGCTAAAGGGAGCTGGTGCACGTTAAATAGGTCGTGGCTCTAATGTCCTCCAAGTGAAACGATACCTCTGGGGGTGCCAATCCCAGATGACGGTCTCTCATCTGGGAGCTGGTTCAAAAATTAAGAGACCATTCAAGGGGGCGGTAATCGAACTCCTGCCTATAAGGGCCCCGTTAGACTCAGGAGCAGCGTACCCATTCTTCCTCGCTACGCGCGAGGACTCGAGAACAACAACAACAACAAACTTACGGTTTTCCTGTATTTTGTTTCACCCACTTCTTTTAGAAAAAAATGGGCCAAGCCCCAATGAAATATTTCGTTGCGGAGAGCGGTCATTTTCAAAATGTGCATTCATATACTGTCCCACAGGGAAAAAGTGATTATAATGAAAATATCTTAATTATTATAAACGAAGGATTTTACCCTTCGGCACTGAATTTTTTATTTTGAAGGTAAAATATTGGTTAGATATGCTGCAATCTGTGTCAGTATCTTAAATGTGATATAACATTCTGACAATGACCGAGCTAATTGAAAAATGTTCTAATAGTAGCATACAGGGCTATAATTAAGCGAAAATTGAAAATATATTTTACGTACAGTTCACAATTATTTTGTATGAAACATTTTGAAAAACATTTATTTTGTATAAAAACACAAAGATACATTTTCCTCAGACGATCGTGTTTTGTTGATTGCGCTATCGAAGAGAGATGTCATTGCTGTTAGTTCGATAACCATAGCAAGTCTATTACGACGAAGACAAAATGTCTCCGTCGCCTTTTGTGTGAAAGTACCCTGAATAAGCTTTCAATTTCATATATAAATTAAAATTTAGTTGATACCTTATGTTCTCATTTGAAGCTACATATAGGTTCAACACTTCTCGGAAATAAAATAGATTATTAATAAGATGATTTATTATTTAAGAACACCTTGAAGTTGAAGATTATTCTGTATATTGAATGATGGTATGAATTCAAAATTTAAGAAAAATGAGTTCCATTATTTTTCAGGCAGTTCAAATAATAAAAGAATTATTTCCACTACTTCACAGTTTACGCACAAGGACTTTTCATTTGTTACAAAAGAAGTAGGATAGTTTTTCAAAGAATAGGGTCACATAAAAATAGAGAACTTCTTTTTATCCCTCCCAAAAAGAAAAACAGTGCAGAAAGCTGAATATTCGTCGAATTCTTCTTGCAACTGGAGCATAGGAATCAATATTTTATTTCAATCTCTCATAAAATCGATTTCTATTAAAGAAACTGCGTCTTTTATCGGATTGAACGGAATATACAGAAATGAAGCACTTTTTCAGTGCTTGAAATATGATCGGAACGAAACAGAGCCTTCTGAATACTGTCTCAGCTACTAAAACGAAACTGATTTGTAATGACGTTTGCAGGAGTTTAATCAAACTGGAGAAGCGATATCGAATTACCAGCACTTCCTTTCTCACCAAGAGTAGGTGGGTAGCAACATTCATTGAAGTAAATTCTCTTAAAGATTAAAGTTACTTCAAAGAAGAATTTTTAATCGTTTTCAGATTAAACGGTTAAGGGACCCTTGGGGGAAAATGAATGTTAAAAATAAATAAATAAATAAATAAGAAAAAGAAGAAGAAGGAGGAGATTCCCGACCTCTCCCCTGACTCAACGAGGAAGAATTTCAATAAAAAGGCATATTTTTTTCGAAATAAAAAACAAGTCAATATTGAACAACATTCTTTATTAACCCCTTAACGCATTTGGGCGTGTCTGACACGGGCGAAAGGTACCGGGAAGTTCGCCAATCCCGTGCGTTATTTTATTTCTAATGCCCGTCTGAGATCCGTTTACACTTTGTTTGTATAATACATTTTTTCCATGTAACTTTTACTATGCCCCTCGCTCCCTAGTCACCCACCAAAACCTCAAACTGCAAAGAATAACTTTCACTATACTAGTTTTTCACAAAAAAACTCGTGCTTTAAGGGGTTAAGAATAATCTGTAAAACGATAATTGAATGGACAAGGCATTACATTCAATTGCTGCTTTAAGCTGAGACCGGGAGCGTCTTTTTTTTGGGGGGGGGGGGGGGGGCTGCGGACCGTCCCAGAAACTAGGACAACTTGACGCACTCCTACGTTTTCTGCCTTTTTTTTGTCTTCAAAAGGTCAATAAATTATGATTTACAACTAAAGGCTCAATATTTTGTGCTGCAGGGGGAGGGGGTGCCAACAAGCAAAGTTACATCACTGTACAGTAGGCTAAGTTCTTGTTCTCAGCCTTTGTCCTGGTTGAATTATCAGGAAGAAAGGCAAAAGCATTATGTTGCATAAATTATAAATGTTGCTAGTGATGGATTACAAGTTAAGTTTTACAGAAAAGTCGTTAACTCAACAAGTTTATGCCAAATGAAAATGTTATTTCTGATATTTTTGAAAGTGATGTTGTAAAGAAACTGCTTCACCTATGTGTAACAGAATCTTTTGAACGCCAGTTACTGTCCTGTGGACTTTTTTTACTTACAACATAAAAAATAATAAAGTGATTTTATAAAAAAACTGTCTCACCCATGTACAACAGGTTCTTCTGATCTGAGCGCCATGTACTATCTTGTGGACTTCGTCGTTTACAACATATGAAAAGAAAAATGTTTTTAGCAACTCTATAGTTTCTTTGAAATATTATTTGGCGTTCAGTTTATAATTCATTTGATTTATTTTAACTCTTGCAGGCTAATTGAAATTTTGATTGAAAATCAGTTTCAACTGCATGATATCCAACTTCAATTCACTAAAAAGTCCAGAACAAAAAAACTCAGAATGAACCTTATCAAAAGTGAAATGTCCAATAAATCTAAGGTACAACACTATGTTGTACCTAGGACCAATTTTTCTTACTTTAAAAAAAGAGTATTATTTAAAGTGTATGACAGTATTCATACACAAAAAAATTATATTAATCGAGAAAAGTATAGTGTAGTTCTCAAAATAAGTCTACGTTACTTATTACATTCTGCATATAAAAATAAAAAGTAAAAACTAGTCCCCCAAGGCACAATAAATACCTTTTCCTACAACTGAAGTTAGCAAGTAGTAAGTCGATATCTCGGGACCTTTGGCCATGCAACATTATGTAATATCAAATCTCAAAATAGCTAGAGCTTGTAGAAAAGAATCGATTTCAAATTTTGAATCGGCGATAGGAAAATATCCTAGTTAAGTTGAAAAATCTCATACAACAAAAATGAAAAAAAAAAAAAAAGTTTTATCCAGGACAGATTTGTGTCATAAGTGCTTACATGAATTCTGTGGTTTTGCTTTAAAGGAATCAATCAATATTATAAAAAGTTCCTTCAATACAACTGAACAAAGTGAGAAGATTCAGCTAGAAAGCAGTAATTCAAAGTATAACAACATTCTTATTTTTTGCGTCAAATTCAACAACTCTGAGAAAAGACATTTACGCGGCTGTAATTGAATTGAACGACGTTTCAATTCAGTTGGACAAAGTAATACATATTTAATCACATTTTAAAATTAAAAAATTGTAAACAACTATAGTTTAACAACTATTGTAGATCGACAAATCTATCTCTCGAACAAAATTTCTACACAAAAAATATCAGAAGAAAAATCATCTTTAAGAAGGTTTTTCTTTATTCCTTCATATAAAAATAAAAATGCCACAATCGTAATTTTATAATTGAAAATGCGTTTTTTTTTGCGTGTAATTACGAAATTACAAATTTCAAACACGCCTAGTATTTTGAATTTTGCAAGGAACGTGAAAGGTTACTTTTCGAGTTTTTACGGTACATTGAATCTGTGCTCGCATTTTTTATGGGTTTTAGCGCAATAGAAATTCTATGCATGTTTTTTTTTTTTTGGTCCCGAGTTGCATGCTTTTTCACGTAGTCAAGATTTGAATGTCATAGATTCATAGAAACATTAAACATATTGGGAAATTTTTTTTCATTTTTAAAAACAATAAATCCTTTTTCTACAGAATCAGATGGCGTGTAAAATTTTTACATGTCTATGTGTTAAAGAAATAACCAACCAGTAAAATATATCTCATTTTCTTCCTAAAATGCAATAAATCTGCAAATATTTGGATGCTTTTTTGAAGGAAACGTCGTGACAAACTATACAGTCTACTGTGAAAACGTTGAAAGTTGGCAATGTCTTATTTCTCAACCCTCAGGAATTATGCACAGCATATGAAATCCAAGTAACCTAGTTCTGCTCACGAAAATTAGAAGAGCTCTTCAGAATATTTCCAAGGCCTTTGAAAGCAAACTCTTTCCTTTTTTTTTCGACCTTTGTGAGTGCTTATTCATTCCACGTTTTGTATTGAGTAAATCACGCAACATCAAAATGTCCAACCGGAAGTGAAACTCATTTCCTGCTTTATCGAGAACTGTGGGTCACGACTTTTACGAGATTGAATTCAGCTTATAACACGAATGCAAAACAGAAAATATGGACCCAGAGAGGAGAGAAAACCTTCGGAAGAGAAGCGACAATTTTTAGGTAAAACATGAAATCTTAAACGTTGTCATAGAGTCACTGAAATACGTTTCATTTTATTTATTCGTTTTCAGACTACATAAGATTCATTTTCAACATGCAATCTAAATTGGAAATATGTGCTTAGCACAAATATGTATTAAATGCTCTATACCTTGATGTAATTCTTATTGCGAGGCAGTACATAAGATCATAAAGGAATCTTCGAAACTTTACCGCCGTTATCCGGCTAAACGAAATCTTGTAATAATTTTGGAGTACAAGTACGAGCTCGTGCTGAAGGTCGGATGATACAAAGGAAAAGACAGCGGAATTCATGGGCAGTCATATGACAGCACAGGCATGACTCCCCATCTAAGAACATGTGGGGTAAGATTCGAAAAACAGCATGATTTTACTAGGATTTCTTTTTCGGGTATTCGAATTCACAGGAAGTTGTACCATGTTCAAATTTTACATTCCTGGGAATCATTTTCGATTCCCAGAGATGCATAGGAGAAAAAGTGGAAACACACAAAATAATAAAGTATAACAAAATCAATACAATGAAATTTAGTAAGCAGGAAAGTAATTCGTAATCACAATTAAAAACACATTGTAGCGTATGTTACTGTTGTTGGTAATATGTTGCTTAAATTTAGAAATAGTTTGAGTTGTGAGTATCACATATGCTATGCATACAACATACACTTGTTAGTCCGCGATATTCTTTATTGGAAAAGTGTGGAATTAGGAGAAAGGCACTGTTGAAAAGAAAACTCATCACTTGAGGAAAGAAGGTTTTGATGAAAGTGAGGAGCTTAAATAGAGATTTAGACAAATCATTTTGCATTTGCAGATTAGCATTTGAAGGATGCGTAGCAATAAATGCTCTTACATATTTCTTATGCAGAAAATAAAAAGCATGTTTCAAGTCAAGTCTATGTATTTATAAAGTAAACATAAAAATGATGAAGATATTCTTAAGTATTTCAGAAAAGCACGCCTCAAGAATGTTACTTTAAAAATTAAATTAAATCAGTACTTGACTCCAATCGCAATCGTAGCAAGCCGAATAAAGTGAACTTCGACCTATAAAAGTTATGCCAGTCAAAACACAACTTTGCCAATCCCTGAAGGAGTATTTGTTTCTATTACTGTAGAGTTGAATCAACAAAATTCGGAATTGCTAAGAATCTGAAATGTTCCCAAAGAATTAGCAAGTGAAATGTTAGTTTAGTTGGATTAATGGAGTTACTAAATTATGAGAGAAAATATGATGTTGTTGCAGGAACTGTCGATAGGTATAAACATCAAATAAAAACCTTTTGATTCACAAAACTAAAATAAATATTACAAGACGTTTTGAGAATGCCAGAAGACACTGTAAAACTCTCTGTACTCAGCAGAAGAGTGTACGAAAGAAGAACCTTCAACGGAAGAACGAAAAACTAGTAGGAAAAAAAAGTCCATAATATTTACAATGTAAAAAAAAATGTATATTGTATCAAAAAAATGCTGCCAATTTGCTGGCTTTTTGTAGCCAGAAGGGGCATAATTTGACTGTGTATATACGTGCGAAAGATGGCACCAAAATATCGTAAAATGAAGCACCATCCGATGTCCACGTAAATAATTTTAATGCGTTAAAATTGGAAACCGGTAACTGCTGTAACTTCTTCATGAACTGGAAGATTAAGGAAGAAAAAAATCAGTAACTTGAAATTCAACAACAAAAAAAAAGTTCTATAACAACAGGACATTTGCAGAGAAAGTCTAGAAAAATATTACGTAATAATGTTTTGGTTTATTTCTTTACAGACGTCCTAGGGGCTGAAAACCAATCGCATGCACGTTAATTGTCAATGCTCTTTTTCCAAAATCGGTAAACTGTTATGTCTCTTCAACCAACTTACGTTTATCGTTTTATGTGACACAAATAGAAAAGGGAAATTTGCAACAACTTGTGCATTTTTACACAATTTAACTAAACGAAGAAGTTATAAAATTCATGTGTGTTGGAAACTTAATACAAAAATGAGCTTGTCTTTCATGACATTGTATAAAATCAAGTAGAAAAGGATAATGAGCGTAAATTTGTGTGCGTGTGTTTTTAGTTACTTCAATAAAACAGAAAGCTCTAAAGACGTTGCAGTAGAAGAACGTACTAAAAGAAAACAGTTTCGTTCTTGAAATCTTCTTTATTGCAAATAACGTTTACTTGAGCGTCTTTTATTCGCTTTAATAAAACAGAAAGGTTTTAAAAGTGCTACATATCTTAAAAAGAAAACAATAACCAACACGTAGTATAAAAGCACGCAGAAGTCGTAATTTGTGTTGGATTCCGCCAGCTGAAATGAAGCAGATAAATTTGAAAAACAATAATGCCTCATTTATCCCAAAAATACATAAAGGTCAAAATCACGAAAACGCGAATGATAATAAACTGCGAAATTAACTACTAGTTCATTCATAAAATCATATTAAAGCATTTATTCCTTTTCTTTCCCTAGTCTTAGAGGCAGAAGAAGTATTAAACTGGTCTAGTTAATTGTCTGCTGTGTGTGGAGCGTATCTTGCCGGGATTACAAATAAGTAACATTACAGACTAAAATGCGACTTGCTTCGCTCTTCCAATGAAACAGAGAATGACACAGCTTGGCATTTCTGAAGCTGACAGCTCAAATTAGTGGCCAACGACGCTGCACAACTCAATGTAATATCCAATAATACACGAAGGAATAGTACAGAGAAATGAATCGATTCCCTTAGAACACTGACCAATGCCTTGAAGAATGTTTTTCTTGGGGCTCCTGGAGGGCTTCAGATGCATTCTTAAAGAATATTATGTCACAAAAAGGTGACACATTAATACTCGAGCAAAGCTGATACGAAAATACCTACTAATACCATGGTCAGATTTTAAAAGCTGAAGATGATAATTTTTTTTTAAATAAATGCAATAAGTTAGGAAAATGTGAGACAAATTAAAATAGTTAAGATAAATTACATTCTCAAAAATGAACAAATTGGAAATTTAGTTTGAAAATAACAGTACATGAAGAGAGAAAGCTATGAACTTTATAATAGAACTTGCATTGAAATATTTTTTTTATTGTAGGAATAAATTTGAACGTAAGGTAAAATTGGAAAATTATCACTTTGCACCATCTATGAGGCAAAGTAAAATATTGATATATTTTCCTAATGAAATAATTTTCTACGCAATAATCAACCCTTTTCATTTGTATGTTGCATTATGGTAGTCCAAACAACATCTAATGATTCATATTTACGAGAACAAAGGGTTATAAATGCTTTTTATTGTACATGAATAACGAATGAATGATTGATATAAAACGAGCGAATAAATGAAAGAATTAATGAATGTAAAAAAAAAAAAAAATGATTAATTCAATGAACAACAATGAATAAGTAAACGAATTAATAACTGAATGAATGAATAAATGAACAACGCATTTAATTATTTGATGACTTATGTAGGGACTAAGTGAAAATAAATATTAGCAGCTCCTAATTAATATTAAAAATAGTAATAACAGAAATTTTATCATTATATAATAGCAAAAAAAAAAAACACAAAATATTGCAATATGAGCATCACATTTTGAAAATATCTTGTATTATCATATAGTTTGAATTTTAGAGTTAACTATTTTTTGACTGGACATCTCTTGCCACAAAAGATTGATTTCTTACATCATTTGCAATAATTATATCAAAATTTTCAATTTTGTCATCTCACTTACACCGCTTTGATTTTAAGTGCCTCATTTTTATACGTTGTATTCTATACTTTGAGAATAAGTAAAAATAAATTTAAAAATAACTAAGTATAGATTTATGAAGTGTTAATTTGCATCAATTAGGTTTAAAACCTTGAAATATTTCGTTTTTATGCTATTGAGTGTTGCTGTTTCTCAATGCTTAGGTAGAAATTTGTATAATAACATATTTAAACCTTAATTATTATTTTTAATCACAAATTGCCACAATCTGTTCAAAAAACAACGTCAGACTTTCAACTTTTGCTCGAAACTAAGCTGGGAACATTTTAAATACAATAAGACGATTATGCTTAATTTCAATAGTCTCCCAAGAATTAACTGGTTAGGAAATTAAACATCAAATTCCAAAAATAAAGAAGGTTCTAACTCCCCCCCCCCCCTACGTTTAAGAAAAAGTCCCAGTTGATTGGTCTTCATGAAAAGCTTTTCTAAGATTTTATGCTGTTTATAGAAATCTTGTACTTTTTATCTGTCCGATATAATAATAGTAAATACACCTCCGAAAAAAGTTCATACAACTAAGAGTTAAGGAACTTTACTACAAAGTTCCAAACGATTTGAACAAAACTTTTCATGAAACAGTTAATTGCGAGAGAAAGCATTTCGAGTGAATCGTCGAAAGTTATTGGTTTGAGTCCCAGAGGACAGAATAAAAGACTTTAAAAAGCCTTCTTTTTCTCTTTAAACATGATTTATTTTGGATTTTATCGATTTCTTTATCTATTGGAAAACTTGTTACAAATGGGTACGGAAAGTGATTAAGAGGTTCGATCAATAGATTGGTATATTGCACGCAATACTTTTTATGCCTCTCGAGAAAGTCTGTCCGACCCTTCAAATGGTCGGTAAATACATTAAAGTAGTAGTGGTCATTAAGTTGAAATAATGAACATATGCATTCCATGTCAATCTTTTCTGCATTAGAGACATCTGGCAATGCTAATGAGATCTAAATTTGGATTTAATACTTTTCATGGATAAAATATGTTAACATTTACTTAACATGGCTCGTTTATATTTTTATTTTTATTAACGGTTGGCATGGAAGGTTCAGTATTACGAAACGGAGGAAGTCGCCTCGATTTGGAATGTAGGGCACTCAGTGAATGAATGCTTAAGTACATTTTACTTAAAAAAAACCATAATAGATTTTTTTTTTAAATATGTAGCACTTGATACATGGTAGTAAAAACGCTCTTACTAATATGTATAAATATTGTAAAAAATTGAGGGTTTTTACATGTCACTGATTCAGGTGTTTTTTGGGTGTGAATATAAAAAGTAATACAAGAGTAGTGGTAAATGACCAGTGAATGAGCACAAATTTTGCAGTCAATAAACATGTAACATTTTGATACTAATATTCGTTCAGATGACAAATGGTTAAAAATTGCATGGAAGGAAACTACTGTTGTCAAATCCATCTAGAAAAAAATCTTTTGAAACATTTTTGAAAAAAAAAAATACAAAATGTTAATTCACTGGTGTGTGTGTGTTCATTCACTTTTGCCCATGCTTTTTATGCTAGTGCAATAAAAACATTTACTCCCAGTTCTATACTGTGGTGATACGAATCGACGCCTTCATTAACCAACTTCTGCCCTGGCCATTAGGTACCTTTTGACAAAGCGTGGAAGTACTGGCTTTCCACCGAGGAGGTAACAGGTTCTATCCCCGTCTCCGGCAAACCTGCTAATACGTGATAGATGTGGCGGACGACGTGCGTGGGCACGGTGAGGCTGGTGGAGCAGGTTTTCCCTAGACGGGCATACAACGTGGAACCTCCTCGGTGGAAAGCCATTACTTCCACGCTTTGCCAAAAGGTACCTCATGGACAGGGCAGAAGTTGGCTAATGAAGGCGTCGATTCGTACTGCCACAATGCTTATACTACATATTTTAGGCATTAAAGCTAACGAGATAGGTTTTAATAGATAAATATTTTTAACGCTCTAAAAGTAACGTTATTCAGAGTTACATTGGTGGTGTCTTCATATGTCTATTGCATAGTTGAACAAATTGTATATGACATTCATCTTTCTCAATTAGCGTCAAATGATGGAGAATTAAGCACACAAAATTTAGAAAAAAGTTTTTATGTATTGTAATTTGGAAATAGCACATTTATTAATGGAAAATTAAAAACTAAACTTTTATTTGATAAAATTCAGAAATTAGACAGCAAAGTAACTCCATAAGGAAAAAATATTTTTATGCCCATGAGTGCATCTGTAGAAGCTACCAGTAAAAGTCATTGATGTTTGGTTTTTTTTAAATTGTAATTCCTTAAATATTTTAAATTCATATTCAAGTCTTCAAACTGGAAACATTTTTTAAAAGTTCCTGGTAATTTTTAGACTTATATGAAATTGACTCTGTAAAACTTCAATTAGTTTACAATAAATTAGTGGAACATCACGATGCTTACCCTTTTTTAAAACAAGCACAAATTCCAAGGATTGAAATTTTAACAAGAAATATAAAGTAAGTAACCTTTATAGTAATTCAAACAGCAACTAAACTTATTTTTCAAAAAAGAATTCAACATACAATCTATTCACCGCCTTCATATAAATTATTTTTGAGTTAATTATGACACGTATGGAGTGTGAAGATAACTGATGCCCACAAAATATTTTTCCATTTAGAAATTAGCATCTTCAAGTTCCACATAATGATATAATTGACGACTCTAAAGTAATTTATTTGAAGTAATTCGGTGAACTAAATTATGTAGTAACATATTTGAACACTTTTTCATAACTAAGTTTAGCAGCTATTCCAAATTGCTTTAAGTGTTACTTACAATGTACTTATCAAACATCCAGCTCTTCAGGATAGTTATTGATAGTAGGTGACATTTTTTCCAACCTGTCCAGTAAAGCTTGCCTCCAAGCATAGACAATATTTTCCATTAAGGAGGGAGAAAATATTTAACTAAGCGCAAATTAGATGTGTTTTGCAGGTGTGTCAAAAATATTAGACGAATTCCATCCTCGATATATGAGCGAAAATTGATTTACTAATTTATTACAAACAAGTTTCATGATTGACTGTATCCATTTTATAAGGTAGTTTAAGTTGCGACTATGGGGAAGAGAATTCTGCAATAAGAAAATACTTGTTCAAATGTTTACTTCCAGATGAAAAGGAAAAAATCAAATTAGAAACAACAACAATTTTATTTTTATTTTCTCAGAATTTGATCAGTGCATTCTATTTGCATGAATCACATATTCAAGGCATGTTACAGAGTCTTTTACAACATCCCGAACGACTTCTCTGTCAATTGAAGCAATTTGGCGATGATAATTGCAATTGATAGAGAAGAATGAAATCCTCCCCTGGTGGTAAAAAGTTGAACTATAATTTTCGTATTGCAGATTTCTTTTTCCCCATGATCCTTCGTTCAAGTTTCAATGACATACGACTATTAGAACGCGCTCTAAGCAGGTCTAAGCACGGTTAATTTAAATTATAAACTGCATTTTATTTCAAGCAAAAAATACCCCAACAATTAAAAGTTTTTGTAGTTCGAATATTTTAACAAAAACTAAATTTTGGAAGCAAATGAGTTTATCATCAAATTTTAACTTTTGGTACTATGTTTCTATTGGTGCATTCATACGTATGAATATTTTACTTGTTGTAAAAGTGAAATGAGTGCTAAATCGCTATATCACTATATCGCAATATTAGACGGCTGACAAACATATTTAAAATTTCTAAAATCACCCAGGCCTAATGTCCACTCATGTGAAACACAGTTAGAAAGCAAGGATGCTTTCTTTGCTTTACAACATGTGCGCCTTACATGCATTTGAAATCGTTTTTCATCTTTTTACGCATGACACACTGCATTCCATGACATATCAAAATTCCAAATGCACCTTGCAAAGCACCTTGAAGTTGTCATTTTTTTACTTTCTTTCCTTTTGGTTTTGTTTTGATTGAATTATAATTTCTTCCTCTATGTTTTTGAGCTCATAGTCGAGACAAATGCGCTTTATTTAAAGAGTTCTCTCTCTCTCTCTCTATATATATATATATATATATCACTGGACTGTACTAAAACATACCGCATATCAGTTTAGGACAATGAATTCGATAAAATATTTTGTAATTCCTAATAACTGATTTTTGCATAAAAGAGATACAGTTTCTTCGGAAATTAGTTTTAACTATCAAAAAAGTTATTTAAAATAGGTTTGAAGTTTAAGATAATTGTTTGTGCGTGTGTGCGTAGGAGAGAGAGAGGAGGAGGAGGAGAGATAAAGAAAAAGAAAGAGAGAAATAAAGAAGGAGAGGAGAGAGAGTTTTTTTTACAACTATAGAAACTGTAAGACTCGATTATATGGTAAGATTTATAAAAAAATAAATAATAATAATAATTAAAAAACGTGTTCAAGCAGGTACATGTTGTCAAGTGGGTATTTTAGAGAACTATTGCCACTAATTAGATATTCCGAATAATTATGTCACGGCATTAACTAGTCATGTTACCCGTACCCCTACAACAACAATTAAGAGTCCATAAAATATATTTTGTGTTATACCAATTAATGTTTTATACCAATCCAAATTTTTTTCTGGTTATATCTCAAAACAGTAATCTTACAAGAACGCAAACGTTATCTGGTATCTAGTTTTTGCCTCTTTTCGATTTTACAAACTGATTTCCTGGTCCGAAAGAAATCGAAAATCCAGCAACAAACACACACGGAACTATCTATCTATCTATATATATATATATATATATATATATATACACACAAACACACGCGCATAAAATCTAATTTTTCATGCTTAAAACGGAAAAACTAGTTGAAAAAAATGAATGCTTTGTTACCTAATAAAATCGAGGTCGGGAGGCTTAACTTTAAATGATATTTTCAATTAGCTTTACATATACATAATTAGAAACTTAATTATAAAAAGTTTATTATTTTTGCGTTTATTTATTTCGTCTATTAAATAAAGTTGTTCGGCATTTTTTGCCTTAGCAACTCTTTCACTCCTTAGTGGCCTTTCTGCACATTCTCTCATTATTAGTATTTTCTTTTCATCCACCCTTTCTTCCTAACGCCCTTCTATTTATTGGCTTTTGCAAGCATTCACGGCTCGATGCTTTCCAAAGGAAATCGCATTCTTCGAATGTATGGAAGAGATGAAAGAAGCTAGTGATGAACTGCGGCATGTTTTTATTTTAACGAGAGTTCATTTCTCCTTTAAAATTTCATTCTGATTCTCGTGAATTCAATAATGATTTTTTGAACCTAAAGGGACCAAAACATACTTTTCAAAGGATTCGGAAAATAATAGCGAAATTAATTTTCGTTTCAATGAGATTTATCCAAAAGTTTTCGTATATCTTAAGAAAATCAAAGATGTTTTGAGTCTGATTAAAAAAATAAATAAATAAAACTACTTTCTCCATGTCATTTGTGTCTCTAATTAGTTAATTTTATGACACAAAGGTGCTTTGTTCGGCTGTACTTGTTTTGTTTCTAATATTTATGACACACACCTGATAACATACCTTTTCTGCGAACTACTCTGTATTACGGACAAATGTTTTTGGCCCGCGGGTGTCCGCTGTAGAAGAGTTTTACTGTACATAAACAAATATTTATATAAATAAATTATATTCTTACCTGAGAGCGATATTATCTTGAGCTCAGTTTTCGAGTTCTCAGTTTGCGATGAAGTAAAAACATAAACACCTTTAGTACTATAAGACTAGAGTTTTTCATGTGAACCTTAGAATAAAAATGGGAGTTTTAAAAGTTCGGAATTATCATGTAGCTTGTGGCTTTGTCGTCGATGCTCTGTATACCCATTAAGTGCAAACTCTCAAAAACTCGAAAAATGTACATAAAAAACTATGGCGCTAAATGGACATAAGATACTCAGGTATATATATATATATATATATTGGGATTAAATTTTTGCTCCTTTGCGCATCTTTAAGTACTTGGGACTTATTTTCAATAAAAACATTCGCACAGCAACAACATCATGCGAACAACATCATGTGTTGTTTGCATTATAACAACACATATTTCGATAACAACAAAAAAGGCATTTAGAGGAACCCCTCTAATAACAGGTTTGATAATTTTTTCAGATGGTCCAATGCTGTTTTCGTCAAAATGATAGGTGATCTGCCTATTGGGTTCTAAAGTAGGGATTTTGTACACAAGTTCGCTATTTTGCAAAATTTTACCTCTAATATTTTCAGGAGTAAGCTTCATAAAATTTTTTAGTTTTCCTCAAGTTCATCGATGTTGTCAATCCATAAAGAGAGAAATTCGCATTTTTTACGTTTTCGCAATTTAAAGCCGTTATCATTATTAGATTTATTAACTCCTTAACTGGTCAATTTGTTTACCACAAGTGTTCCTAAAAAGCATATTTTTTATTGCATAATTAAAGTCCTAACTTGGTATAAAAGGAAAATGAAAGAATTTTTTAAAAAAATTTCATAAATAATGAATTTAAGCATTTTTTAACTTTATAACTTTGAAACACAAATGCCCCTGAATGACTCTCTCTCAATCTATTAAAAATACCGGCAAATGAAAACAAGAAAGGCGGAAATATTAATGCCCGTACGCTGTACGGGCAAACAAGTTGAGGCCAATTTTGGGGAGCCCGTACGCCGTACGCGCAAACCAGTTAAGGTGCTATCAATGTTAGAGCAAGACATAATTGCTGATGATTCAACATCAAAATCGTTACTTGAATCACATTGTGATTCGTGTCTCAGATTTTTACAATCATTAACAGTATCGTCATAAAAAGAGTTTCATTTTTAAATAGTACTTACATTATTTACAACTTCAACTTTATCAGTTGAGTTATCAACTTGTTTAGCACTTCTACCAGTTTCATCTTTCTTCTTCTTGTCGTTCTGTTACTAGCGTTAACCGATGTGTTCGGAATAGCTTTGGTTTACGAGGTTTTATTAGTGAACGATTTTTATCAACAATAGTAGCAAAACTAACTTCATAAAGTATTATCGGTTTGAGTAATGATATTACAATTTTCTTCAATTTATTCTTCCTAAACTTAACTAATATTAGATTTCATTCTTTCTTAAGAGCATTTTCATTAAGTTTTATTTAATTCAGATCTTGAGCAATAACACATGCTTAGCATTAATGGAATATGCAATGAATTTCAGGTTAACTAATTCAAAAAGTTGATTTATTTCACCGGGAGTTGATTTTGAATAAGTAAATTAAGAGTCTTTAATCAACTTCTCGTTTTATTCATAAATGTTTGAACATTCTTCTGGATAAGTGATATTGTGTAAATAAATCTGCAAATCTCTAATCGAAATAATCATTTTAAACATGCGACCACGAAAAGTAGGGCTACCGCAGTAGTATAAAATTGACAGTTCTACCCCAGGAGGCGGATTGCGGATCAGCCACGCCCCCCTGCTCCGTCTCCACCGCCTCCCCTCCCCTCCGCCTGCCGAGTGGGGTTGAGTAGTTGGGTTTCCTCGTAGAAGATGACGAGGGTTTTTACGAGTTGAGTTGTTTTTCTGACACTGCGTCTGAAGTTTAGCTTTTTGGGGATGGCAACGGTGATATAGCGGCTACCATGACAACAGTCTCCATCTATGAGAGAAATGGCAACAGTCTCCATGACAACGAACTTGTAATCTTTTTGAATTGCTCATGGCGCCACCTAGTGAGAGAAATTATTTTTTTTTCAGACTTGGTCGTTTTCTGATGTTATACACATGGCGCCATCTAGTGAGATAAATATTAATTAATCCATTTAAATATATTTTTCGGACTTGGAATTATTTTATTTAATTTCTCTTTCCTAGATCGGGAATTGAACATGCGACCTCCAGCTCCAAAAATCATTTGGCGCTCTGATGAATTGCGCGCTTTATCCATGAGACCACCAAATGATTTCAGTAAAGTACAGTTTAAATCAATCCTAATATAATTCTCTTTCAGATGTTTGAGAAGACTGCCATCTAGAGAGAGAAAACTTTTTTTTGAGCATAGAATATTTAATGATTTCCATGACAACGTATTTTTACGAAGAGCCTCCTAGTGACAAAAATAGGAATAATTATTTTTTCGGACTTAGTCGTTTTCCGAAGTTATTTTTGATTTCCAACTTAGGTTTTCACAAATGGCAACATGTTTTTAGTTTTAATTCCAAGGTTTGAAACGCTCATGGCGTCACCTAGTGAGAGAAATTATTTTTTGAACTTAGTCGTTTTCCGGTGTTATTTTTAATTTCCAACTTGGATTTTTCACATTAATTTTTTTTTTATTATTTCAAGAGTTGAAGCACTCATGCTGCCGTCTAGTGAGAGAAAAATTATTTTTTTGGACATAGAATATTTTACTTCATGAAAGTGAAAATTAATTTAATTTTAAGTTGATGGTCCCACCACCATCCCGATGTGACTTTTAATCACACCCCATCAACTATTTTGTACTCGTTCATTTAATTTGGTCGTTTTAAAACAATTGTAAATATTCAAGCAATTACACATAACGGAAAAAATTGACCCTAGAAGTGGAAAAAATATAAAAGTATCATGCAGTGAGACTTCACTTCTACAGTCAATTTGTTTTTTAGAATACATAACCACATAATTTTGACTGCATTAGATGAATAATCTATTAAAACAAATATTGTATCATTGAATTCAATCTGCAAACCAAGAGAACGTTTCATAGACTCTAGCTGTTGAATAAAATAAGTCTCAAACGGAGACTTAACTTCTACAGTCAGTGAAACACTATAATATCTCACATATGTGAAAATCATCAATTAGAATCTGAAATGAAACACGCAAATTTTTTCCTCATGATATTGAAATTCACACATCTCAGAACTCTTAAGTTGTAAAACCATTCAAGAAAGCTGTGAATGCTATGTTTTTTTTCCCCTTTCATTGTATTAAATTTAACTGTTATGTTCTAGCGAGAATTAATTATTTCCATCAGAATTAAATTTCACAATTTTTAATCAACTTATGGTATTAATTTAATCTTAATAATGTATTAATATCAACTATCTCTTAATTTTGAACATATTTTATTTTTACACTTGTAATTCTTCCCCTAAAATGCCAAAGACTGGATTAAATGAGAACTGATTAAATCTCATCTTGAGAAAGTGTAGATTTAATGTGAACCAATCAACTCAACTCCCGAAACTTACTAAATTTATGCCAAAGCTAATTATAGAAAAGTTTAAGACTTTGAAAATGTGCATCAGTAGGTTTATACAAACATATTTAGTGATACTTTTACGAAAAGAGGTGATTTATTCTATACTTAAACATGGGTTTACATTCATTTTACAGTTTTCTATGAATACAAATCAATGAATTTATATCAACTAAGACTATATTTACATTATAGATAATCATCCTTTATTCCATATTACACCGCTAGATTTTTCACAAGTTTAAGAGTTTGCATAAAATAATAGAAGTTAGAACATGTTCAGCAACTCGATTTTGTATAGAATGTTTTATATATTCCAATATATTTATTTTATTTGTTTTTAATTTAGTTTTTTCATACACATTTTAACGTTTCAAACGACTACAATCTCAAAGATTATTGTAGCAATATGAATCATGATTAAAGAAACTTTAAAAAAATAGTCAAGAACATATTACTAAATTTGTAACTGTAAAGCAGCTTAACAACACGATTGATATATAATACATTTAACGAACATTTCAGCTATTCAAAACTTTTACTTTAACATTTAACGAATTTTTGCATTTATTCAAAGAGTTATTTATTTTCAAAACTCTGTCTTTAACACAGTTTTTATAATTTACACAGAATAATACAACCGAGAAAAAACATTTAAGAAACTATTTGCAGCGCGACTTTCATATATTGGAAATGTAAAGTACGAAGAAACTTTACGTTTTAAATTTCATGTTTTGAAAAAGTCTATTACTACTTACCTACATGCAAACATGGAATCTCTACTTTAAGACTAAGCTCGTATGGATATAGACCCTAACTTAAATACAGAAATGTCTAAATCATACCAAACATAAGGTACAGAATATGAAAAAGTTAGAAATGTTAAGATCGAAGACTTACATTACTAACTGAAATAAAGAAACTCAACTTTCAACTAGCTCTGCAAAACTAAGATTCTTCTAATAAAAATTGAAAAGTACCATCTATACAAGACGGTGAAACTTGGATTCGTCTAGTAAAACTTGTCATAAAAAGTATAAAAATACTTAAATTTACTAAAACAAAAGTTTTCTATAGCAAAATGTTTAAAATTAACACAAAAAATGTAGAAGTACTTAGCACAAACCGCTAAAACTGTGAAACTTCATAAATGTAGAAGATATAAGAAAAAACGTAGAGAAAATGAAGACAAAAGAAAAATTCACCAATACATATCAAAAATAAAGCTAACTGAGATATACAAACGTATGTGAAAGTAAGATCGGAGAAGGTCTAATAGCGATAAAACTTGCTGTAGAAGTGATTAAACTCTGAAGGATATTTCATTTCGAAAAAAAAAAATTAGAAGAAACTTTGAAAATATTTTGAAAATAAAAGCAGAGAGCTCGAGAGAAATAAATAGCCTCCGTCTTCATTCAAGTCTCAGAAAGAAGTGACTCAAATCATAATTAAAGTCTGAATTCGTCGCAAACTGTCACGTTTAATCCATGCTCATTCAAACTAACGGGAAAAAACATCTTGGAACTAATAAATTAAATTAACGCAAGAACGGAGTTATGAAACGAAGTCCCAATGAAACGGAGAAAAAATACACCGCATTCGATGAAGTAGCAAGTTGAAATGACTCGATCGTGGGGAAACGTCTTATCGTTGCCCCGAACCGTAGAAGGGGTGCTGTGACCTCGATATGAAGTCAGAGCTTCTCCAAGGTTAACATTATCTATGATTCAGGGTAATATCAGTTACTCACTGAGATTAAAGAGTGAAACATTTAACGAACGTTTCATCTATTCAAGAAGTTATTTATTTTCAAAAACTCAATCTTTAACATTTTTTTTTTTTTTTTTACGATTCACACAGAACTTATGATTTACAAAGATTTTATGATATACAACCGAGAAAAATATTTAACAAATCTATTTCCAACACGAGTTTCATACATTGTAAAGGTTTATTACCAAAGTTCGAAGAAAACTTAAATGCTATTTACGCTGCAAATTTCATGCTTTGAAAAAGTCTATTACTAATATACAAACTTGGAATCTTTACGTCATTCACACCTTTAATATTATAATCAAGCATATAACACATTAAGCGGACATTTCATCTATTCAAAGACTTTCAAAACTTACTCTTAAACATTTAACGAACGTTTCATCTATTCAATGAGTTATTTATTTTCAAAACTCAGTGTTTAACACAATTTTTAAGATTTTCACAGAGTAATACAACCGATAAAAATATTTAACAAAACTATTTCCAATACAAGTTTCATACATTGAAAAGGTTTATTAGCAAAGTTCAAAGAAAACTTTCAAGCTATTTACAATACAAATTCCGTGTTTTGAAAAAGTCTATTACTTACATACAAAATTGAAATCTTTACTTTGAAACTAAGATTGCAAACAACTTTATACAGAGTTCAAGTTAAATATAGAATTGGTTAAAATCGTAGCAACATAAAGTACAGAATGTAAAAAAAAAAGTTAGAAATGTTATACTCAAAGACTTTCATTACTAACTGAAATAAAGAAAGATAGCTTCCAACTACTACTACCAATGTAAAACTTATATTAACCTGCTAAAAACTCCATAAGAAAAGTCAAAGTACTGCGCGAAAAACATCAAAACTTAGAGTTATCTAGTAAAACTTAGAACGAATAATGTAAAACTACGAAATTTTTCAAAAATAAAAGTGTTATGCACTTGCAAAAATGTAAAAAGTACTGTGTACTAATGTTAAAACTTTAACTAAAACATGAAACGATGATGTAAAAATATTAAGTATAATATCTTAAAGCAACACTAAAATGTAAAAGTAAAACATCAAAACTTAGATTCATCTAGTAAAACTTAGTATAAAAATGTAAAAGTACTAAGGATAGAACCTCAAATATACACTAATTTGATAAAAGCAAAATGAAAATGTTAAAGTGCAAAAGACAAAACATCAAACATAGATTAAGATATTAAAACAATGTATCATAAAAATTTTGAAAAAAGAAAAAGAAAAAATACTACATACAAACGGTCAAAACTTAGAACTAAAATTTTTGATAAACCATATAATTTCTAATTCGTCTAGAAAAACTTAGAGCGGAAATGTAAAATTACTGAAGTTTACAAAACAAAAGTGTTAAGCATTCGCAAGTTATTAAAACTTCAAAACGTAAAAAATGATTTCTCTACAAAAACTTAGAATGAAGTCGTAAAATTACTAAGTATAAACTGTTAAAACATCATAAAAATGTCAAAATGACAAGTATAAAGCAACAAAACATAGATTTGACTCCTGAAATATTAATCAAAAATGTAAAAATTCTAACAACAAAATCCTAAAACTATGAAAAATTAAAAAACACGCAGTACAAAACAACAAAACATGTAAAAATGCTAAGTATAAAGCTGCAAAACTCAAATTCACCCAGAAAAACGCAAAACAAAGATGTAAAAGTAAGGAACTTTTCAAAAGAAAAGTGTTATACACTTGCAAAATGTTAAAACTTAATGCAAAAATGTAAAAATTACTACGTACAAAATGTAAAAATTCTAAGTATATAACGTATTCATCAAGTGAAACTTTGTACGAAAATGTAAAAGTTTAAGAACGAAACTTAAAAAATTTAGATGGATCTACAAATATTCAAACTAAAATCGTAAAAAGTATGAGTACAAAATGTTCAAACATTCTATAAATGCAAAAAATTTAAGAGTACAAAATACAAAACGTAAAAAAAAAGAAAAAAAGTTAGAGTTATCTTCTAAAACTTAGACTGAAGTCGAGTGAAATTACTAAGTACGAAATGTTAAAACATCATAAAAATGTCTAAATAACAAGTATAAAGTATCAAAACATAGATTTGTACATTGAAATGCACTTACGAAATGTAAAAAGTACTGTGTACGAATGTTAAAACTTTAACTAAAACATGGAATGAAGATGTAAAAATATTAAGTATAATATATTAAAGCAACACTAAAATGTAAAAGTGCTACATACAAAACATCAAAACTTAGATTCATCTAGTAAAACTTAGTATAGAAAATGTAAAAGTACTAAGCAGGGAACGTCAAATATACATTTATTTAGTAAAAACATAACGAAAATGCTAAAGTACTATGGAGATATAAAAATACTAAGTATAATATACTGAAGCAACACAAATTGTAAAAGTACAAATTACTAAACATAAAAAATTTGGAGTTATCAAATAAAACTTGAAAACATAGATTCACCATCAAAACGTAGATGTGTTTAGAGCAATCTTAATCAGAAAAATGTAAAAGTTCGAAGAACAAAATGCTAATACTGTGAAATATTAAAAAATACACAATACAAAGCAATAATACATGAAAGAGTGCTAACTTCAAACTTAAATGACAAATTGACTTAAATGACAAAACTTAAATGCATTCAGAGAAACTTAGAACGAAAAAAAATAATAGTACGGAAATTTGCTAAGTAAAAGTGTTATGCACTTTTCAAAATGTTAAAACTTAACTTTATCTACTAAAATCTGCAATGATGATGTAAAAATACTAAGTATAATATATTAAAGCAACACAAAAATATCAAAATATTAAATACAAAACGTAAAAAAAAAAAAAAAAATTTTGATCTGTCGACTAAAACTTAGACTGAACACATAAAATTATTGAGCACGAAATGTTAAAGCATCATAAAAATGAACAAATAACAAGTATAAAGTATCAAAACCCTCGATTCATCAACTGAAATCTTGATAAAAAAATGTTGATAAAAAGTTCTGCGAACAAAAATGCTAAAACTGAGAAAAACTAAATATATGTAGTGCAACACAACAAAGCATGTAAAAGAAAAAAGTTCAAAATTAAAACTGCTTTAATCTTAAAGTTACAACTGGAGATATTCTTCTCTCGAACAAAGAAGTGGCAACTAACCGGCGATGAAGGGAGCCCTAACCAAGCACCGGCTCCACAAACTATATATTTTTCATAGTTTGGGGAGCCGGTGCTTGGTTAGGGCTCCCTTCATCGCCGGTTAGTTGCCACTTCTTTGTTCGCGAGAAGAATATCTCCAGTTGTAACTTTAAGATTAAAGCAGTTTTAATTTTGAACTTTTTTCTTTTACATGCTTTGTAGTGTTGCACTACATATATTTAGTTTTTCACAGTTTTAGCATTTTTGTTCGCAGAACTTTAACATTTTTTTATCAAGATTTCAGTTGATGAATCTAGGGTTTTGATACTTTATACTTGTTATTTGTTCATTTTTATGATGCTTTAACATTTCGTGCTCAATAATTTTATGTGTTCAGTCTAAGTTTTAGTCGACAGATCTAAATTTTTTTTTTTTTTACGTTTTGTATTTAATATTTTGATATTTTTGTGTTGCTTTAATATATTATACTTAGTATTTTTACATCATCATTGCAGATTTTAGTAGATAAAGTTAAGTTTTAACATTTTGAAAAGTGCATAACACTTTTACTTAGCAAATTTCCGTACTATTATTTTTTTTCGTTCTAAGTTTCTCTGAATGCATTTAAGTTTTGTCATTTAAGTCAATTTGTCATTTAAGTTTGAAGTTAGCACTCTTTCATGTATTATTGCTTTGTATTGTGTATTTTTTAATATTTCACAGTATTAGCATTTTGTTCTTCGAACTTTTACATTTTTCTGATTAAGATTGCTCTAAACACATCTACGTTTTGATGGTGAATCTATGTTTTCAAGTTTTATTTGATAACTCCAAATTTTTTATGTTTAGTAATTTGTACTTTTACAATTTGTGTTGCTTCAGTATATTATACTTAGTATTTTTATATCTCCATAGTACTTTAGCATTTTCGTTATGTTTTTACTAAATAAATGTATATTTGACGTTCCGTGCTTAGTACTTTTACATTTTCTATACTAAGTTTTACTAGATGAATCTAAGTTTTGATGTTTTGTATGTAGTACTTTTACATTTTAGTGTTGCTTTAATATATTATACTTAATATTTTTACATCTTCATTCCATGTTTTAGTTAAAGTTTTAACATTCGTACACAGTACTTTTTACATTTCGTAAGTGCATTTCAATGTACAAATCTATGTTTTGATACTTTATACTTGTTATTTAGACATTTTTATGATGTTTTAACATTTCGTACTTAGTAATTTCACTCGACTTCAGTCTAAGTTTTAGAAGATAACTCTAACTTTTTTTTTTTTTTTTTTACGTTTTGTATTTTGTACTCTTAAATTTTTTGCATTTATAGAATGTTTGAACATTTTGTACTCATACTTTTTACGATTTTAGTTTGAATTTTTGTAGATCCATCTAAATTTTTTAAGTTTCGTTCTTAAACTTTTACATTTTCGTACAAAGTTTCACTTGATGAATATGTTATATACTTAGAATTTTTACATTTTGTACGTAGTAATTTTTACATTTTTGCATTAAGTTTTAACATTTTGCAAGTGTATAACACTTTTCTTTTGAAAAGTTCCTTACTTTTACATCTTTGTTTTGAGTTTTTCTGGGTGAATTTGAGTTTTGCAGCTTTATACTTAGCATTTTTACATGTTTTGTTGTTTTGTACTGCGTGTTTTTTAATTTTTCATAGTTTTAGGATTTTGTTGTTAGAATTTTTACATTTTTGATTAATATTTCAGGAGTCAAATCTATGTTTTGTTGCTTTATACTTGTCATTTTGACATTTTTATGATGTTTTAACAGTTTATACTTAGTAATTTTACGACTTCCTTCTAAGTTTTTGTAGAGAAATCATTTTTTACGTTTTGAAGTTTTAATAACTTGCGAATGCTTAACACTTTTGTTTTGTAAACTTCAGTAATTTTACATTTCCGCTCTAAGTTTTTCTAGACGAATTAGAAATTATATGGTTTATCAAAAATTTTAGTTCTAAGTTTTGACCGTTTGTATGTAGTATTTTTTCTTTTTCTTTTTTCAAAATTTTTATGATACATTGTTTTAATATCTTAATCTATGTTTGATGTTTTGTCTTTTGCACTTTAACATTTTCATTTTGCTTTTATCAAATTAGTGTATATTTGAGGTTCTATCCTTAGTACTTTTACATTTTTATACTAAGTTTTACTAGATGAATCTAAGTTTTGATGTTTTGTACGTTGTACTTTTACATTTTAGTGTTGCTTTAAGATATTATACTTAATATTTTGACATCATCGTTTCATGTTTTAGTTAAAGTTTTAACATTAGTACACAGTACTTTTTACATTTTTGCAAGTGCATAACACTTTTATTTTTGAAAAATTTCGTAGTTTTACATTATTCGTTCTAAGTTTTACTAGATAACTCTAAGTTTTGATGTTTTTCGCGCAGTACTTTGACTTTTCTTATGGAGTTTTTAGCAGGTTAATATAAGTTTTACATTGGTAGTAGTAGTTGGAAGCTATCTTTCTTTATTTCAGTTAGCAATGAAAGTCTTTGAGTATAACATTTCTAACTTTTTTTTTTACATTCTGTACTTTATGTTGCTACGATTTTAACCAATTCTATATTTAACTTGAACTCTGTATAAAGTTGTTTGCAATCTTAGTTTCAAAGTAAAGATTTCAATTTTGTATGTAAGTAATAGACTTTTTCAAAACACGGAATTTGTATTGTAAATAGCTTGAAAGTTTTCTTTGAACTTTGCTAATAAACCTTTTCAATGTATGAAACTTGTATTGGAAATAGTTTTGTTAAATATTTTTATCGGTTGTATTACTCTGTGAAAATCTTAAAAATTGTGTTAAACACTGAGTTTTGAAAATAAATAACTCATTGAATAGATGAAACGTTCGTTAAATGTTTAAGAGTAAGTTTTGAAAGTCTTTGAATAGATGAAATGTCCGCTTAATGTGTTATATGCTTGATTATAATATTAAAGGTGTGAATAACGTAAAGATTCCAAGTTTGTATATTAGTAATAGACTTTTTCAAAGCATGAAATTTGCAGCGTAAATAGCATTTAAGTTTTCTTCGAACTTTGGTAATAAACCTTTACAATGTATGAAACTCGTGTTGGAAATAGATTTGTTAAATATTTTTCTCGGTTGTATATCATAAAATCTTTGTAAATCATAAGTTCTGTGTGAATCGTAAAAAAAAAAAAAAAAATGTTAAAGATTGAGTTTTTGAAAATAAATAACTTCTTGAATAGATGAAACGTTCGTTAAATGTTTCACTCTTTAATCTCAGTGAGTAACTGATATTACCCTGAATCATAGATAATGTTAACCTTGGAGAAGCTCTGACTTCATATCGAGGTCACAGCACCCCTTCTACGGTTCGGGGCAGCGATAAGACGTTTCCCCACGATCGAGTCATTTCAACTTGCTACTTCATCGAATGCGGTGTATTTTTTCTCCGTTTCATTGGGACTTCGTTTCATAACTCCGTTCTTGCGTTAATTTAATTTATTAGTTCCAAGATGTTTTTTCCCGTTAGTTTGAATGAGCATGGATTAAACGTGACAGTTTGCGACGAATTCAGACTTTAATTATGATTTGAGTCACTTCTTTCTGAGACTTGAATGAAGACGGAGGCTATTTTTTTCTCTCGAGCTCTCTGCTTTTATTTTCAAAATATTTTCAAAGTTTCTTCTAATTTTTTTTTTTTCGAAATGAAATATCCTTCAGAGTTTAATCACTTCTACAGCAAGTTTTATCGCGATTAGACCTTCTCCGATCTTACTTTCACATACGTTTGTATATCTCAGTTAGCTTTATTTTTGATATGTATTGGTGAATTTTTCTTTTGTCTTCATTTTCTCTACGTTTTTTCTTATATCTTCTACATTTATGAAGTTTCACAGTTTTAGCGGTTTGTGCTAAGTACTTCTACATTTTTCGTGTTAATTTTAAACATTTTGCTATAGAAAACTTTTGTTTTAGTAAATTTAAGTATTTTTATACTTTTTATGACAAGTTTTACTAGACGAATCCAAGTTTCACCGTCTTGTATAGATGGTACTTTTCAATTTTTATTAGAAGAATCTTAGTTTTGCAGAGCTAGTTGAAAGTTGAGTTTCTTTATTTCAGTTAGTAATGTAAGTCTTCGATCTTAACATTTCTAACTTTTTCATATTCTGTACCTTATGTTTGGTACGATTTAGACATTTCTGTATTTAAGTTAGGGTCTATATCCATACGAGCTTAGTCTTAAAGTAGAGATTCCATGTTTGCATGTAGGTAAGTAGTAATAGACTTTTTCAAAACATGAAATTTAAAACGTAAAGTTTCTTCGTACTTTAGTAATAAACATTTCCAATATATGAAAGTCGCGCTGCAAATAGTTTCTTAAATGTTTTTTCTCGGTTGTATTATTCTGTGTAAATTATAAAAACTGTGTTAAAGACAGAGTTTTGAAAATAAATAACTCTTTGAATAAATGCAAAAATTCGTTAAATGTTAAAGACAAAGTTTTGAATAGCTGAAATGTTCGTTAAATGTATTATATATCAATCGTGTTGTTAAGCTGCTTTACAGTTACAAATTTAGTAATATGTTCTTGACTATTTTTTTAAAGTTTCTTTAATCATGATTCATATTGCTACAATAATCTTTGAGATTGTAGTCGTTTGAAACGTTAAAATGTGTATGAAAAAACTAAATTAAAAACAAATAAAATAAATATATTGGAATATATAAAACATTCTATACAAAATCGAGTTGCTGAACATGTTCTAACTTCTATTATTTTATGCAAACTCTTAAACTTGTGAAAAATCTAGCGGTGTAATATGGATTAAAGGATGATTATCTATAATGTAAATATAGTCTTAGTTGATATAAATTCATTGATTTGTATTCATAGAAAACTGTAAAATGAATGTAAACCCATGTTTAAGTATAGAATAAATCACCTCTTTTCGTAAAAGTATCACTAAATATGTTTGTATAAACCTACTGATGCACATTTTCAAAGTCTTAAACTTTTCTATAATTAGCTTTGGCATAAATTTAGTAAGTTTCGGGAGTTGAGTTGATTGGTTCACATTAAATCTACACTTTCTCAAGATGAGATTTAATCAGTTCTCATTTAATCCAGTCTTTGGCATTTTAGGGGAAGAATTACAAGTGTAAAAATAAAATATGTTCAAAATTAAGAGATAGTTGATATTAATACATTATTAAGATTAAATTAATACCATAAGTTGATTAAAAATTGTGAAATTTAATTCTGATGGAAATAATTAATTCTCGCTAGAACATAACAGTTAAATTTAATACAATGAAAGGGGAAAAAAAAACATAGCGTTCACAGCTTTCTTGAATGGGTTTTACAACTTAAGAGTTCTGAGATGTGTGAATTTCAATATCATGAGGAAAAAATTTGCGTGTTTCATTTCAGATTCTAATTGATGATTTTCACATATGTGAGATATTATAGTGTTTCACTGACTGTAGAAGTTAAGTCTCCGTTTGAGACTTATTTTATTCAACAGCTAGAGTCTATGAAACGTTCTCTTGGTTTGCAGATTGAATTCAATGATACAATATTTGTTTTAATAGATTATTCATCTAATGCAGTCTAAATTATGTGGTTATGTATTCTAAAAAACAAATTGACTGTAGAAGTGAAGTCTCACTGCATGATACTTTTATATTTTTTCCACTTCTAGGGTCAATTTTTTCCGTTATGTGTAATTGCTTGAATATTTAAAATTGTTTTAAAACGACCAAATTAAATGAACGAGTACAAAATAGTTGATGGGGTGTGATTAAAAGTCACATCGGGATGGTGGTGGGACCATCACCTTAAAATTAAATTAATTTTCACTTTCATGAAGTAAAATATTCTATGTCCAAAAAAATAATTTTTCTCTCACTAGACGGCAGCATGAGTGCTTCAACTCTTGAAATAATAAAAAAAAAAACTAATGTGAAAAATCCAAGTTGGAAATTAAAAATAACACCGGAAAACGACTAAGTTCAAAAAATAATTTCTCTCACTAGGTGACGCCATGAGCGTTTCAAACCTTGGAATTAAAACTAAAAACATGTTGCCATTTGTGAAAACCTTTGTTGGAAATCAAAAATAACTTCGGAAAACGACTAAGTCCGAAAAAATAGTTATTCCTATTTTTGTCACTAGGAGGCTCTTCGTAAAAATACGTTGTCATGGAAATCATTAAATATTCTATGCTCAAAAAAAAGTTTTCTCTCGCTAGATGGCAGTCTTCTCAAACATCTGAAAGAGAATTATATTAGGATTGATTTAAACTGTACTTTACTGAAATCATTTGGTGGTCTCATGGATAAAGCGCGCAATTCATCAGAGCGCCAAATGATTTTTGGAGCTGGAGGTCGCATGTTCAATTCCCGATCTAGGAAAGAGAAATTAAATAAAATAATTCCAAGTCCGAAAAATATATTTAAATGGATTAATTAATATTTATCTCACTAGATGGCGCCATGTGTATAACATCAGAAAACGACCAAGTCTGAAAAAAAATAATTTCTCTCACTAGGTGGCGCCATGAGCAATTCAAAAAGATTACAAGTTCGTTGTCATGGAGACTGTTGCCATTTCTCTCATAGATGGAGACTGTTGTCATGGTAGCCGCTATATCACGTTGCCATCCCCAAAAAGCTAAACTTCAGACGCAGTGTCAGAAAAACAACTCAACTCGTAAAAACCCTCGTCATCTTCTACGAGGAAACCCAACTACTCAACCCCACTCGGCAGGCGGAGGAGGCGGAGGGGAGGGGAGGCGGTGGAGGCGGAGCAGGGGGGCGTGGCTGATCCGCAATCCGCCTCCTGGGGTAGAACTGTCAATTTTATACTACTTACCGCTCACTTTCTTATCCGGTCCTTCAAGCTGAGGGAACCACGACATCGGAAGGGGTGCTGTCTCCCTAATATGATTAGCATTATTATTTGCCTTTTGACCCAAGTTGTCAGAAAATCAGCAAGCCGGCGTAGAAAGATGAACAAATATAATACTTCAGCATTAATAGATATAAGTAACAAAAAACCGCGTGGTGGAAATAAATCAATTTCGCCAAAAGATAGATATAAGCAACGTTTTTTTAACTTCAGTAGCTCAATTTTAGTGCAAAGATTTTTATACGAAGTTATTTCTTTCTTATCTCACAGTTTTTAATTAAAGCTTTTATCGCCATACATTTATTGACGTGCTCGATTTCAATGATGTGTTTAATAATACAGTTCCTCATGAACAACTCGAAGCCTGCTGTAATATGGGTTTAGTTCTGGAAAAGAAAAACATTTAAGCTAGTTATAGAACAATTAGTATCTCGGTATTTTAAAAAGCGGAACAATGGCGAAATTGGTTTTGTGTCTTCTTATTCATCAGTAACAATATGCTTATAGTATAAGACGCGTAATTCCTAGCACTCAATTCATAAAATGTACATAATTCAATACTTATACGTTTATTTTTTTTCCCGCTAGTAAATTATCCATTCATCGGGAATAATCCAGATACAGAGTTTTAATAGACGCAGAATAATTTCTTAATGTATGTTGGTAATTATTATTTTTGAAATTACATATATCAACTATACATTGTTAAACCAAAACTCGTTTTATTGAGTTAAAATGGCTTATTTTCAAGCACATCGTTTTCTTGCAATAGCTCCGAATCAAAATGACTTATATTTGATGATTGCAGTTCGTATTTTTAAGTAAATCTATTATTCGATAAGATCTCATTTTTGTTTTTGAAGCACCACAAAAAAAAAAAAAAAATCTATCAGAAATAAAACAACAGGTGTGAAGCAAGAGTACCTTGTCGTTGACATCAGTAAACCGCTGTCGATGCTGGAGTTAAAACGTGGACTTTCCTGACCGTAAGCTAATGCTATACCACTGTGCCAGGAGGACATCGAAGGGACAGGGAACCGTTGGATTATATAGCTTTCAAACGTACCAGCTGCGGTTGCTAAATAACTTCATATGAAATTTCCATTCTTCCCTTCCGTTTTCTTCCTTTGCTGCGTCCGAAACGAATCTGACGAATTAATAATTTTGTATTCCTACTCCAAAGAGATGAACAGACTACTCACGTTCTCGAATCGTTCTGACATCTCGCGCGGTAAATAGTTCCTTAATTTTGATACAAACACTACTGTTCTGAAGAAGAAATCGTTAAAGAAAGCCCTGTATTATTTACGAATGTAAAGTTGCTCTATGCATTTTTAATTTATTACAGTAAAAATTAAAAAATATTTGCCCTTTCTGTAACTATAAATTCCAAGTATCGGTACTTTAAACTGATAACAGAGCTTACTCATTTTAAAGTCAAAATTACTTTAAAAAGAATAAGCAGGTGCATTTTCTGGTTTTTAAGCGTGTAATTTTTAACCTTATTGCAACTTCGTAGTCTAATACGTGTAAAATTACTAGTGTTTTCATGACAAAACAAATAGCTTCTATCTTTAAAACTTTGTCGTTCTAACTATTCAGTAGTTTAGCTGAAAATTCATTTCTACGCCAAAATGTTGATTCATTTGCATATACGAACGCGAAGCAGCTAATCTGAGATTTTGAGCGCAATTTATTGTTCGACATCGTGTTACATTAATGTGCTTTAACATCCCTATCCAACTCCTTCACAGCTTATTTCTCGAAAACTCTTAAGACCTAAGACGTTTTAAATTTTCTAGAGAAAATTAAATGAAATGGCATTTCATGTGGAGTAGTTTCCAAAGTATTCGTGACCTTCCTCTAAGCCAATGAAACTTTGCGTCAAATTGATGTCACTGAGTGCTATAGAAATTGATTACGCTGAATTTTTCTGTTATCCCTTTTTAGTTCCACTGATACGATTTGACATCATAATATTCTTTTTTCTTCTTATTGTTATTTCTTTCGGCCTTTAAAACTGCCTTCGATGATAAAAGAACATTATTAAATATAATAAATTCATTATATTTATTATTTTTGTAATCAGTCTATGAATCTACATTTGATACCAAATGAACATCATTGAACGTAATGTAATTTTTAAACGGCTTGGGAATTTTTGGGTTAATTAAGTTGCATACGTAAAATATTATAACAAGTCAAAAGGCTCCTAAATCTATTTATGAGAATTCAAAATCTTTTTAAACATTATTATTGATACCGTTTTCCCAGTTTTTTAAACTTATTATTTATATTAATATTGTAGTTCTATTCATACATTTTTCCGAACTACCTTATTTCTATTAGGGATGTAACGAATATTCGGCCACTATTCGGTATTCGGCCTATTCGGCCCTTTGGCCGAATATTCGGCTGGCCGAATAATCATTTCATCACCAAGCCGAATATTCGGCCTGGCCGAATACTGAGTAAGGTCAATATTCGGCTAGGCCGAATATTGATGGACTATTCGGCCGAATAGTTCTGCTGCAGTAAAATTGTAAAAAATTAAAGAAATTAGTGGATTTTAAACATTTAAAATTGTATTATTGCAAAAAAATACATTAGTTTATAGTTTTAAAAAATAAAAATAATTTAATAAAGTTTAAAAAAAAACTTTTTTTAAACCTAGTTTTATGTTTAACTGAGCAAAAACAGATTTTAAAGTTGTAATATTGTATTTTATATTTAGCATTTGCTTCCAAAGCTGGCAAGAGTTAATTGTGATATATGAAAAATTAATTTTGTTATTATTGACAAAGTGGAAGTCAGACTTTGTTTGGGTAGACTGATTTATTGTGAATATTGAGTAAGAGAGAAATGTGAAAAGCCCAGAATATATCATGAACATTTAGATAGCATATGTTATTGGTGTTTTTAAAAATAAAAAATATTCCAGTTAAGTGTATTAAGTTCTTATAGATCGTTTAAAGATAGGTATGTAAAAAACCCCATAAAATAAAAATATTAACTTTTATAACTTCTAAAATATCTTCATAAAACAGTTTTGCGCAAGGTTAAAGTTCACTAAGCAATAGTAGTTCTTTCATTTGAATTAAATAATTAGTAAAATAATGCTAATGCTTACTACCATAAAACCTGTCCTTTTTATTCCATCTGTGGGTGAAATCCTTAGTTTTATTACATTCAAAACAATAGAGAAAATAGATTAATTTTAAATAGTCTTAACAAACAGAATTAAATCATACATCATAGATTGTGTGTAATTAGTGTTTGACTTTGTCAATAATTTTAAATTTGTCAAATACTTTCTATTACAACGATTCTCTAGAAATTTTAATATTCGGCCGCCGAATATTCGGTATTCGGCCTAAGACATTGGCCGAATATTCGGCTTCGGCCTATTCGGCCTAGAAGAAATGGCCGAAAATTCGGCTTCGGCCTGGGAGAAGTAACCGAATATTCGGTATTCGGCTAAATTCGGCCAAATCACTATTCGTTACATCCCTAATTTCTATACTATTTTCTACTGATTTGGACCTAATATACAATGCAGTCAAAAGACATTGTACACTTTCCGATATATATATATTTTGATATTTTTCCAATTCTGCAGAAAAATACACGATTGTTTTTCAACTTTGGTCATATATAAGGCATTCTTGAGCTCATACTTTAAACATTCTCTCACGTGTGTATTTAGAGGATCAATAAAAAGTTGGAGAGAAAAAAAAGATTTTCATCACATTGTATCGTAATAAAGCTAGAAACAGGTGTGAATATCACAAAGTAGATTCCTTTCTGCGTTCAATTGTTCGAACTATTTTTTAAAAAGTACTACGAATACTTATGAAGATATAATTATTTCTTTCAAAAATGACAATTTATTTAGCTTGTTTTTGGTTTATAACAGGCAGAGTTTTCCACTAAATTTCACAAAACTTATAGAGAACTGGACAACATATAAGAAAATACAGACAAGAGTAAACTTGACAACACATAACAGAAACTGAAATTTAAATTGAAATAATAAATATTTGACAAAATATGAACATTTAAATGAATTAATATGTAAATGCGCATAAGTAAAACAATATTTTTATTATTTATTATTATTTTTTACTAAATTTTATAGCGAGTTTATATGACAGTTTGTAAAGAAGAAAAATGAAACAAAATATTATCGTGAAAAATAAAAATCCGAAAAACTTTATGTACTATAAGAAATATTGAACATAACGAATCAGTTTAAACAAATTCAGTGTTTTGATATCCATTTATTGACCTTAAAACCTGCACGGAAAAGTAATTGCAAAACGCAAAGTTTGCTCTGACCTGCTGGTACTCTCAAGACCGAATTATGCCGACCGCAAAGGTTTAACCCCTTAACACATTTGCCCGTGTCTGACACAGGCGAAAGTTTCCGGAAAATTTGCCCCTTCCGCCTGCGTTATTTTACTTCTAATGCCCGTCTGAAATCCGTTTACACTTTGTTTGTATAATATTTTATTTCTATGTAACTTTTTACATCACACCCCCGGTTCCCAGTCACACCCCCAACCTAAAATTGCAAAGAATAACTTACACTATACTAGTTTTTCAGAAAAAACTCGTGCTTTAAGGGGTTAAAAAGATTATTTGATTTACCTATACAGTATGGCTCTCAGTGAAGTTGAAATGACAAAAGTACTGCACACAGTTATTTGTTGAATTAATGATTCTACCAACAGATGTGAATTCAACATTTGTGACAAGCATTTTACGTAGAGGAAATTTAATACAAATTTTTAAATGAAGAAAACAATTCACTAGCATTTGGGAAAAAGCACATTAAGTCAAAAATTGGCATTTTTTTTATGCATAAGTATCTACTCAATGATATCCTCCTTTGAGAAAAACGATATAAGTCACAAACCACTTTTGACTATTTAGCAGTGAAATGAAAAAATCACACATGTCTTTTAAGAAAAAATAAATTTGAGAAAAATAACATAAGTTGATTTAAGTTGTTAACCCAAATCTTAGTGAATTGCATCAGTATTTTTTGGAAATGCTTCTTTCCTTGCTTCTGTAATTGAACAGGAAGCTCATTCAGAACTAAACGAACCTACTTTTCCGCATACGAACATCGATTTTCTAACATCTTAATTGTCTCTCTCTTAATTGGCGTAAGCTTTCCTGTACAAAAGCAACGAACTTCTAAGATAAATCTTTCCCTCTTTATTGGATTAGACTGCAAATTATTTTAAATGTACCTTTTTAACGATTAGGAAAACCATTTTCTCAAAACAAATGTCTCTTTTATATAAAACTAAAACTTACTAAAAATTACTAACTATTTAATATAAAAAATATATCAAATTCATTCTCAAACTTTAATCGTAAAGTTACAAAAAATACTAATAATAGATTAACATTTAAAACTCAAAGACTTTTTACAACATTTAAGAGTGCAATTGTAGAAAAAGGAAATTTTAGGACTGAATTTTAAAAAAAATAATAAAAATAAAATTAAAAGAATAAATAAAAATTTTTAAAAAATACCCGATAAAAATTTTGAATTTTAGTAGGTAAAAAGTAATTCAATTAATAAATAAAGCAAGAACTATTCTTACAATGCTCTACAATGGCCTTTTAAGCTATAAAAAATGCATCTATTAAATCACTGAAAAAATAAATGAAAGATTCACGCTGGAAAGCGGGGAAAAACTAAATATACATAAATCATTTACTTATTCATATAAAAAATAAAATCGTATGTAAATCTTCCTTTTGGTTGAAAAATAATGAGCTTTCGCGTTTTGGAATCAATCAATCATTTTTATTAATACAAACTTTGCTTTTTATTTCTTGAAACAAAAAATAAAACTATCTCAAAAAAAAATCTGCAATTTTTTTGTTTTTTTAGGGCTAAACAGTTATTTTTTCCGCTAATTGTTTTTCAAATGTAAAGATTTGAATTTATCCCGATAATGTTAAAAATTAATGATTTCGAATATTCGGGGACCCTTGACTTACAAAAAGCGTACTGTTTTTTTTTTTCCAGTAAAGATATGAGTACAACTGAACCAAAAGGTTTCTGAACCCCTTTAAAAAAATTTCTTGATTGACTTATTGCTTTTACAAAATTAATTCCTTTCCTTTGATCGTTTTGTTGCTTGTTGCTATCTGTTTTCGAGTTGTCGTAGTGTTCTTCTTGGTGACACACAGGAACACACACACCTAAAAATATTTTTCTTCGTATATATATATATATATATATATACTATATATATATATATACAGGAAAACCTGTAAAGTTGACCACTTTTTCCTGGAACGGAATTAGCCCTTCACTCTCTACCACTGAAGTGCTGCACCGCAAGTGGTCAACTTACACAGGTTTCACTGTATAGGTAAATGTATACGAAGCTAGATATAGCCTATATATATATAAAAGTAATAAATGGTAAAGGAATGAAACTCTGTAAAGCTTAAAATTTCATCTCCCATGGAGAACAGTTGATACTAAACAAAATATTCTGCAAAAAATAAAACAATATAAGCCACTATTAGTATTTGGATCATACTAATAAAAAATAGCGACAAGAGAACTAAAAGAGACTATTTTGACTTTCACTTATTTAGACCCCTGAAGACGGTTAAGAAATCACAGCACATTTTGCTTTCCCATAATATTTTATAATGTAATCGAATGAGTTCATTTATTTTAAATTACTGTGTTCTAACGCAAGTATTTTTTTAAAAATCTATCACTAGATTACTACAAAATCTACCATGAAAATAGGAATCTTAGGTTTACATATCCCATTACGACAAAATATTAATCCATCCCTTACTAAAATCCTTAACTCATCCGAAAGCAAAGTTTGGATCACAAGGAAAATTAAAAATGAATAGGATTCTATTTAAATGGAGGAGCCTAAAATTGAATTGAGACCATGTTCGATTGAAATAAGCATTTCTTCTCCCCGGAAAAATTAATAAAGGCTGTCCAGAGCAACACGTGGCGTCAGTTCTCTGGAGTTCAATATGATTATCGATTGACAAATGGCTGTTGGACGCGATGGCATCCGACTAGAGCTATTGCCTTTCATTTAGACAAACTTTTATTGTTGTGAAAAATATGGTGCTCCGCTAAATATTTCATGAAGCTGTTGACAGTGGAAAAATTATTAGAGGAAGTGACAAAAATATTTAATCACTCTTGAAGGCAATGGAATCATTTAAATTCCGATTTAATGACTGTTGTATTTAATTGAACTAGAACATAAGATTTAAGAGGAATGGTAAATCTTTACTTTGACCAACTATGAACATTGTCTTTTTCAATTTTATCGTTCTGTAGTGAAGCTATTTTGTATGTAACCGGAAGTCTTGTTAACTAATTTGTAATAAAGCACACGATTCAAAATGATAAATAATGAAACACAGAAGGAATTTTATTTACCTAAACGAAAAGGAAAAGATCAAATTAAAAAAATAATTTAATGGATCCTTTACCTCGTAGTCGAACTTATATGAGTTTCAAGTTGTCTTTTTCGTTTATTTTATTTTTAAATTTTGAAAAATTTAATTCGTAATTCAAAAATGTTGTTCTCAACTTTACCTTTTATTTCCCAGAAGTGGCAATTTCCTTGTTACAGATTATATGTGGTATATAATTTTATCATTGATTCTTCAAGTCAAAACATCGTTAAATTTAAATAATAATCTAAAATTAATTACTGCAGAACCTTGTATGTATGACCACTTGGGTAAGTTTGCGCAAGTAAGAAAAATAATTAAGAAATCTTTATTTTTATAAGATAGACCTAAGGAAGATGCTAAAGCACTTGGGAACAAAACATTCTGGGCTGATGTGCGGCCAAAGACGTTTTTTTCGTTCATTTTTTTTTAATTTGATTTATTTATTTATCTTTGGCTCTTGCTTTAAAGTTTTTTTAATGGAATGAAAAACAAAAACTATAGTCACAATCTGCAATTTGATTTATTTTCCCTTCCCTTCCAGCATTATTGGCTTTTTTATGTAAAATAATTTGACTAAATACTGCTTTCATCCTAAGTTCCAATATGTACATTTGAATTGAGCTAAACTACTCAAAAATAATTTAATTAAGAAACGTTTTTCCCAAACGTTGTTATTCTAAAAGTTCTTTCTGACGAAATAACTTAGAACCCAGTCCGTATATTTAATCAGAAGTTATATAAAAGACTGAATCTTCTTTATATAAGCTAATATTGATATTCTAACGTTTCAAAGCTAAAAAAAATGTTCATATCAGGAAATGAAATGTGAGATCTAGGTGTCAATTTTTGGCAAACCACTAGCTAGTAGCAATTGCTAATCTGCCCTTTATTTGTGGCAAGAACTTAAAAATCTAAACGTTTTATCCCAATAGGAATCCCTAAGAACTTATTAGGGTGAAGCGGTATGATGAATAACCTATAAATTTAATTGCTTATATGCCTTCTTTCTTATTTGTAACTTTTTAAAATTTTAATCTAAAACGCTGGAAACATTACGCATAAGATCGATTAAAATCGTTTATTAATATTCAACAGAACGTTCTACCTACAAGCCGTTGCAATCACCATAGGCAGAAGTACCGGGATTTAATTTCTAGTGAAGACGCCACATACCATTGCATAGTCTCTATTTTAAAATTTTAATTTAATAAAACTTATCTTTTCCGCTTAAAAAAAAAGCTTTGCCCCCACGAAATTTAGCCCATTTCCTTGTTTTCATTTCTTTGACTCCTTCTCCCCTTCTTTTTTCATGTAAAAGTCGGCTAAAAATAAATATTAACATAACTAAAAGTAGAAACCGGAAACAAGTCTGCTCTTAGATTATTCTAACCAAAATATTCGTTTAGGTAATTACAACAATGCTTAAAGGGAATAGATTCGGTAGTTCAAAGGCAGTGGCCCTTAAAAAAACCATAAACGCATGTTAAGTGGTTCTTAAATAGCTCTTACTTGAACACGATTCTATCTCCCGCACGAACATATCCAATGTAACCTCTTTATCGTTTTACTAGAATTTTATGAGTTTTTATGCCAATGCTCCTTTTATTTACTAATATCAATATGAAAAGTCCAATGCCGTTTATAAGAACAGATATGTTACGCATCTGCGAAATTACAATGATCAACTATTTATATAGTCTAAACTGGCGCCGGTTGTAGAGTACGCGAGACGAAACGTAATTTGAGATTATCACAATTGGGCAGTTGGGGATGACCCATTTGTGTTTTTAAAAGGCCCGTCATATAGGCGATCGGGGGGGGGGGGGGTTCAATTGCTCCCCTGATCAATTTTGAAACGACGGATCTGGTTTTTACGTACCATCATCTATCAGTTTTCTGATAAGCACTTTCTACCTGCTGATAGTGCGTTTCCGAGACTTTTTATAACTTTCCCAAAACAATAATTTGTGTTTCGTTGCATTTACACGGTATTTATCACATGTTAGACGTAGAAAGAGAGCACCTCGGAAAAAGTCTTCATAAGTAGGTGCGTCAAGGAATAGCTTAAGGAAACTATTAACCTTTTAACTTTTAGACAGAGGATATCGATGAGAATACTCCAAAAAAATATACTTAAAACATAAAAATGAATTCATTTGCAGAATTTCTTAATTTATTGATGGAAAATTGGTAAAAGTCGGAAATAATTTATTCACAGAGAGCTTTTTCCGATGAAGGAATCCTTCTTTTGAGAGATGGGTAGATATTGGCCGTGTCTAGTAACATATTTGTTTCGTATCTATCATTAGACACAGCGAATATCTATCTTCCAAAATATGCCTGAAATGCACCGTAAGGTAAGCTTAAAAACTAACTAAGAAAATGAATGTTTAATCTGAAAATGCAGCATGCTTTTTAAACGACACATGTTCAAACAATTAAGGATTTTAGTTTCAGATAGTTATAAAAACTCTTCGTTTTTAGTTCATATGATATTTTCTCCAGATAAACTCTTCACACATATTTCCACATTTTAATTCACGTATTTCATAAATGAAATTATACATGTGAAAAAAAGAACAGGCGAGAATGCGAAAGCGTTTGCATGAAACGCGAAATATATGGAAGAACAAACAGAAGATCTTTATGAGTATTTACTGAATTTCTTATTCATAAAAGAAAGAAACAACTCATACACTATCTATAAAGCCAATATTCGAAAGATAGCTTGATTTCTTACTTTCGAAAGATGTCTGGAGGAAATTGCTTTCTAGTATGCTATACTTTTAGAGATTGCGAAACAAACTCCAGGAAAAAAAAAAAAAGACTGCAACTTTTCTTTTGTCCACCGTGAAATATATCGTCAAACCTTTATCAATAGGTCTTTCCTCAGTTTTAAGAAAAGGATTTAAATTTCTCAAGTATAAAAAGAGTGATTATTTTTTGTTTTGGGATATTACATTTTATTCACATGACGTTTTATGAATGGAAAATCACACTGATTTTTTTACTTCTAGAATTGAACAAAAATCTGCTAAACAACTGAAACATAAGTATAAATAAATAAATAATAATATTAAAATAAAGTAATAATAATAATAATAAGCAGTATTACAACTGCATGATACAAAATGTAGAATTTATCTTTAAAATACGCATTGCGTTTTAATATACATCAAAATCGGACGCTTAATAATAATTTTAAAATGTTTTCTAACCCTCTGAATGAATACTCCACCTTAAAACAGAGAAAAATTATTTTGAAAGGCTTAGAAATTTTCAAGCCATTAGTTAATACGAAGGAATCTTTTGTTTCGAAACACTTAGTGGTTTTCTTTATGTTATAAAAATTACTTCCATTTGGAAAATGTATGCAAACTAAACATTATTCGACGTAGAAACAATCGTTCATACATGAAACAATGAGAATAAAAAAGAACTGAACATTTAGATGAAGCTCATTTACGGATAATCTGCGTTTACCTTCGTATACATATGCCGTAGCCTCAAAATGGAAGAAAAAGATTCTAACGAATGTATTTAACAATAAATGTCTCAAAGAATTATTTGGAGGTCTCGGATATCTCATGTTTATCTTCTGTTCCAGTTTCTGATAAAGTACTATGTTTCGTGAGTTGCTGAAGAGAAAAAATGAATTACTACTTCTGTTGGCAAAAAACAATACAAGTTACGGCGATAACTTTGAAAGTACACGGTTAGAAATTTCATCATGAAATTATGGTTAAATGACCGGCAGCAGTCTGTCCATCTAATTCACCGTTAAATTTACGGTTTGGAACATTTTTCTATCTTTACGGGACCTAACCATTTCCAATCAGCTTGGTTAAAAAGCCGTAAATACAAAAGTTTACGGTTTTACAACCGTTTAAAAATGGTTTCAAAACAAAATTTTTACCGTTTTTTGAACCATTTCGAGGTGAAGAATCTTCGAGGCTTAGAAACCATAGACGAAGTTTGCGGGAATCGAAACCGGTTGTTCTGGTATACCAAACTTGCTCGCTAACCATTCGGCCATCTGCTCTACACAAAGCGGTCGTTTATTTATCAATAAATCTTTCCTTCCAACAGGAAAACTGCATTAAAATTGAGATTTCAGTTTTTGATTGGATCTAAAGCCATCTTTTATCTAAATTTACTGTATATTGACGAAATTCATTTTATTTGCTGCAAAAATTAAACTACAAACAAGCTTCAGCAGCTCAAATTATGGGTTCGCTCATTCTCAAACAGTTCGGGAATCCAATGTCTCCAATTTTTTATTTACGTGTGTATGTCTTTCTATTTAGTAAATACTGCTTAAGCCGCTTTTTTTTCCTGCTTTTTTTTATATACACATGCAGATTTGAACTGATAAACCTTTATTCATATTTTAACAACAACGTACGAACGGTAAGGTTTCGCAACCAAGATGGACGCCCGATTCTTATTGAGCGCTTGAAAATTACGGTTAGTTAAACGTTCTTTAGTATAAACAGAGAATAAACGATTTTTTTTCGCAATCAGTGGTTTGAGTACCATCTTTTTAATGGTTATTCAACTGTTGTAATTAAATATGGTAAAATAACAATCAAATAAATGGTTATTTTACTATTTTCTTACGGAAATTTTTAACAGTGTATTCTACGATTGTAAAATACGCTTAAAGAATATTTTCATTAAATAGGGTTTTATACCGATAATTTAAGTAATTTTGCTAAATCAGCACATTTTTTCTTGTGATCCGCGGTTAAAAGGGGCGGGTACCATGAGACCATTTAAAAAAAAATTTTTAAAGAAAATTAGCAATTTTTAAAAATGCATCTTCTATTTTAAAAATTGGCGTAAAGACTCAAAATTTTTTTAATTGATTTATTACTCAAAAAGAAAAAAAAAATTATGGTTTGATTTTTTTATAAGTCAAATACTTTTTGAGAAAAAAAATTAAGTCTGAAATAATGCAAAAAAAAAATCTTCGAAACGAATTAAAAAAAAAAAGTACTTAATTCATCATAAGAGTAGAGCATAAATTTGTTATATATAGTTTCTGGAACATGTGGGAAACAAAATCAACATTATAGATACAAATTTAAAAAAGCCTTTGCATTTTGATTCACATGAAATGTACAAAAAACAAAGTGTCTCCCACTTTGTTTTTAACAGCAATTTAAGTTTTCGGCTTGCAAAAACTTAAATCCTTTCTTTATCAAAATGTGAAGTAATGAACTTTTTTTTTTCAGTTACAGTCACGATGAAATTGCTTCTTCTTGCTTATTTTATTAAAAATAAATAAATGTGTGGCTTATATTCAGCACAGTTACGGTTTCGGAATGAAAAGGTGGCACCTCACACCGTAATAAAATCAATGATAAATCAATAAATATTGCTTCAATGTTTCTGAAACTTTCAGGGTACATTTTTAAAAATTAATTTTACTGCTTAAGCCGATAAAATTTTTTTTTGGTGTTTTTCAACATTTTTGGGTACTGGCTCCCCTTAAATGATCCCAGCACGGCATTTTTCTCCGTATTCAATTTAAGCCTTATATCATAAATGTAGAACACTTTGTTGTACGATTGTTAACACATTGTGTGCGAGACACGTTCCAATTCCTTTTTCTGACGATTGATACTTGAGCGCGGGACACATACTCATAGACACATTAGCATAGACGGAGTCATCTGGCTTTTCCTTCGCTTTGCGAGTGTCTGAGGGGCGAGTACGTCACGTGACATCGACCACCAAATTACGTCTGTTGTCTTATCTCGCATCGCCTTATCTGCTTTTACCTTAATTTCTTCCCACGGCGGCGAGGAATTTTGTTATTTTAAAGTACAGTAAAAGCTCCTTATTCGCGCTTCCTTCATTCACGTTTTTACTATTCGCGGACTAAAAAAATGCGACCCAATTAATATATTCGCGGATAAAAATTTCTTTATTCGCGGATCTAATAAGTACATACATAATAATAAAAGGATTACAATAGGTATCCAACCCAATATTTGAAGTTTAAGTTGAAATTATTTATTAAGAAAATGCATCGTGGCAGCATTGCTGAAAAGTTTTTTATAATTTTCCAAGATCCGCTTACAAAGGGAAATAATAGGAGGGGTGATAATAAGAAAGCGTGGGTTACAAGCGCTATTTTTTGTGACTGGTTCCGGAATTGTTTTGTTTCTGAAGTTGAAACTTTTTTTAAAAAGCAGAATTTAGACTTTAAAGCACTTCTAGTTTTGGACAATGCACCAGGTCATCCTCGCGAACTTGAAACTTTACATCCAAGTATAAAAATGACATTTTTACCTCCCAACACGACGGCTTTGCTTCAACCTATGAACCAAGGAATAATCCAGGCCTTTAAGCTCCTGATCCTTAATCCTGATATGAATGTTATGGAATGCTGGAAGAAATTTCACATAGCAAAATGCATCGTAAACATAAAAGAATCATTGGAAGAACTGAAGTCACACACATTGAAGTCATGCTGGAAAAAACTGTGGCCTGCTCTGGCTGCGGAAAATGACGAAGAATCTGTGCAAGTTCCAACTTTGACTGCAAACATAGCCGAAATCGCGATAGGACGAGATGGGTTCGAACAGATAGAATCAAGTGACATTCAGGAATTGCTTGAATCGCTTAAAGATTTGACTGAAACCGACTTGGAGGAAATGTTAAATTCACAGCACATTGAAGAAGAGGCTTCAAGAAGCACTGGAAACGAGAAATTTAATTTGAAAAATTTTAGTGAAGGTTTAAGAATGGCAAATGAGCTTTGCGATTTCTTTATGAACATTGATTCGTCTATGGAAGGAAGTCTTTTTTTTTTTTTTAAGAGGCAAATGGCTAGTGCGACTGCTGCGTATCAGTCTAAATTGAAGGAGCTTTTAAAAACTGCCAAGCAAGAAAAAATTACAAAATTCTTCAAACCATTGCCTAAGCCTTAAGATAATTAAACAATATGTTCAAAAACTTCAATTAAATTGATTTTTTTACGTATTTTTTTTTTTTTTGTCACCTAGGAACGTATCCCCTATAATCCCATATAAATTACCATTCCGTATTCACGGTTTCTGTATTCGCGGCATATTTATGGAACTATACCCCGCGAATAAAGAGCTTTTACTGTATCTCAAGATGGGCGTATGCTGCGCGGCAACTTGTACCGAAAGAACAAGCCTTGGAGGACCTTCCTTTCATAAGTATAAAACTAAATTCTGAATAAAATGTCATGAAATCTATCTAATCTATCTCCCACAGTCTAATATTTTTTTACATCTAATTCTGTGTTACGATGTGATCTTCAAAAATGGTTTTCTTTATTGTAAAGAAATTTTTAAACAAATGGAAGGAAATATAAAAGATATTTAAAAGAAGGAAAAGGGCAGGTTTATTCCGAAAATAAACTGAGTTTTCTGAGAGGAAAATTTTGAATATAATCTGACGTTTTTTAAACACCGTACCTATGTACGAGTCGAAGTATTTTTTACAAAATTTGGAAGCGAAAAAGGATTAAATTATACACAGGTTAGGGAGGGGGGTTGTACTACTTACAAAATCTTCGATGTTCAGAATTTTAATGAAATTTAAAGGCAAATAATCATCTACAAGTTCAAAAAGTCTAAAACTTCACTTTTTAAAAAATTAAATTCAAATTTATCACTGGAACCTATCAAAATAAAGATTATTGCTTATTAGAATCCAAATATAAATGAAGCGTTTCGGAAAAGTATCTATATAATGCGTGTGTGTATCTCGAGGAATATTTTTTTATTGGAATTGCAACTCAAAAAGTGATGCATGATAGGTAACGAAATTCGATGTGCAAATCGGCATTTATATAAACTGTCGTTTGTATAAATGCCGACTGTTTATAACTTAACTTTATATATTTTAAAAACTTATTTAAATGCAAGAATGCATCATGCAATTCAAATGTTCAACCAAAAGCGCGAGAAGCGAGTTAGACGCAGATTCACGAAATTAATTCTTTTTAAAAACCAATAAAATTATGTTAAACTGTTATCGTGTATAGTTGGTTTATAAAAGTATAGTTACATACAAATACTTCTAATGCATTAATGAGTTTAAAATGTCTGCAGAAATAAACAATAAGTACGTTAAATAAGTACGTAAGTTTTTTTTTTTTTCAACTTTTACCTAAACTTACACTTAATTTAGGAACAAATGTATGAATTTAAAAATGCAATCAAAATAAAATGTGCGCATACATGCACATACGCGTGTATATATATGCTATACACGCGTAAAAATTATATATATATAGTTTTTGCTTTGTATATATATTAATAAATAAATATATGTATATATTAAATATAAATAAATAAATAAATAAAATTTAAATGCCTCTTAAGTTTTTCCGATTGTTAGCACTTTATAACAGAAACGAATATCTTCAATAATCTTCAGTTATTTGCTGTTTCCTCTTGTTTTATATTTTTAAAAAAAATATTTTATGAATTTTAGTGAATTATAAATCAATCCTCTATCGGTAAGAGCAAACCAGGCCCGTAATTTCGAATTTTTCTGAGGAGGGGGCGTACAAAGGGTATATTCTTTTTATATCTTATACTGAGGAAGCAAAACACATTTGCGCTCATAAAAATACATTATATCCTCAAAGCCGGGCCTCCAGTAGGCAGTGGCATCCTACTGGCCGCTCTAAATGGCATGCCTGGAATAAAGACATTAAAATATCGGTTGCAACGGATAATTGACTTTAATATACGTGTTTTATTAAGCGAACTGCTAACCTTTGAATTCAACTTGAAATTCCGCGCTTTAATGAACTTTTCTTTATAAAAGAAATTTATAACATTTACACAATCAGTGATCAATTATTCCAATCCTATTTACGTACTTGCGCCTGCTAAAACAATCACGTCAATAAACTAGAGAAACCCTTTTGGTAAAGTAACTCAAAAAGCCCCTGTGCGGTTGTGCTCGTTACGTACAATTTGTGAGGACCCCAATTCGAGTGGAGGTCGACCGATTCCCGCCCTTGTGACACTGGAACGCCTCCAAGCGGTATCTAGAGTTTATAAGATCTATGCACATACTAGTACGGGTCAATGTAACGGCATGGTTTCTTTGTATATTCTTTGAACAAAATGAGATGTAACAGAGCATGTCAAAACACCTTTGCAGTGATATACAAAATCGCAGCAGACGGTCCATAGCGCTAATTAGTTTTATGATTGCTATTTTCATTTTTTATAATGTAAGAATGATTGTAAATAATATAATTCGAAAAATTAAAACTGTATATTTTTATTTGATTTTTAATATTTACGATATTATTATAAATTTATCCACTAAACATTTTATTTTTTGTTTACAACAATCATAATATTATATATTTCAATATAAAATACGAAAAGTTTAGGTTAAAAAATTAAATAATTTTCGATTGATTGAGATTTAACTGAATAACTAAATTTGCACGCAAAACCAACGAGCCCGGCACAATTCCGCCGTGAAATGTACCCGCACACATTGAGTTAAGTGCTCAAATTAAAGCACTAATATTAGATGTCGTTATTATCCTTGAATAAATATTACTGACCATGCCCAAACCAGTTTGTGGTTTTATTATGAAAACTGAATAAAAAATGCTTTGGGATAAAATGAATGATAAATACAAATAAAGCACAGATTTGTGCAATTTTTGATTTTCAAAAATTAATACCTTCAACCAGGGTGACTTTGTATCATTTCTAAGCTTGACAACTTCACCGCAGAAGGTGGCTAGTTGTATTGAATGAAAGGGTTATCCCTAACATTTATTATCTGGTTAGTTTTGTCAGAAATGATACAAACTAACATCTGGAAAATGGACAATTTACCCCGGGTGACGTTACTGAAAAACTAAAATGCACAAAGAATCTGAAATTCTGGGTGTTTTCTCACCCCTTGAGAGGTTGAATATATAAGGTATAATCCGTGTCGATTCAGGCAGGGGGGTACCTTCACAGTCACAGAAGTTTTTGAATTTCACATATGTTAAAATTTAGAACTTCGTGAGTTATAGGTATGTTTTTGTTTTGCTCAAAAAAATTCCTGGTCCGGGATACAGGCCGCCAAAGATGGCGCCTTCGGCGCAATTTCTCACTTGCGATTTTCGACAAAAACTTTCAAGTGCTCTATTTCCTGAACGGTGCAAGATATTTTGATGCAGTTTTTTTTATTTGAAAGAACTATATTTTGTTTAAGATAAAATGCTAAATTTTAAAATAGATATTTAACTTTTTTTGCTGTAGTCTTTTGAAATTTTTTAAAAAAATTTTTTTTTTTTTTTTTTTTTCTCAGAAAAGCCAATCTCAAAAATTTTTATTTTTATACTGTTGGTTAATACTATTAAATACTACATTTCCTGAAAAGGAGGGCTTCCACTTTTGCGTTTAACGATTTTTACAAACAATTTAAGATTTTGCCATATATTTCATCAGTTTTGTTAACAACATAGTCATATATTGGTCTCCTTAAGTCAAAATTATATTAATTTAATTTTCTTTGACATGGCAATTAATTCTTAATAAATAATATTAGCGCGAAAAAATCATGACTTTTTTTTTAATTAAAAAAAAAGTTCTTTTTTAAATTTAAAACCAGATTGCTTATCATAACCATAAAAACAACTTAAGATTGACATTCTGAGTAAAATGCAATGAATATAATATTTATCTAAGTGAAAGTAAGAATTTTACATTGAAAAGTGTATATTTATGCTAAAAACTTAGAAAAATAAATGCAATACACTGTACTTTCAACCCAATATGCATGTGTCAGAAAAATTAACTACTGCACATTAGCCAAGTTGTTAGCAAGTAACGTAAATATATGTATAACAACCTTTAAAATTATTTATGTATAGCATTTATTCCTAATCACAAATTGATTAATAATTAAATTTATTTTTAGATAACACATACAGTTAGGTATTTTCTTGATTTTATTTGCCATCAAGTAATTTGAAAAAGAAAACAAGTTTGGCTGTCTTTTCTACCCCAAGGTTATTTTTTGAGCTTGTGTTGAACAAATCCAAATGTAGAAAACTTTAGTTCAATTGCTGCTGAAATGAGCATCTGAATTGATTTTGGTTGTTTATTACCCATGAATTCTTTTACAGCAGTTACAATTTCCCACACTCAAATGTTGACGTAGACTGCAATTTATTTTTCAAACTAAATTCCACAAAAAGGAAGTGCACAAATTATGAACTTCAAGCCATTACTTCATAGTTCAGTGTTTTCTTTAACCAAATTTAATTGGCTCTTAAACCTCTTATTTAATATTTTGGGGTTAGAGATGGCTAAAAAAAAAGAAAGAAAGGTGTCACTGCATGCGTTCATATTTTTTTTATAATAGGTATTGTATAGTTACTTTACCTTGCTGATTTAGGTTATTTTCTAGCTGTTCTGAATACTTGTAACAGCTTCGGCTAATTTAGTTATCTTCTTCAAATTATTTAAAGCAGTTAATATTGGTTTTAATTGATTAGGCAGATCCTCAACATTCTGTTCCATTGCCCCATTGAAAATATTTTGATATTTATTTCTCTATTAAATTTCTACTTTCTTCTTTAAATACCTGCATAAAAATTAGCCAATTGCTTATGTAACTTTTTATGGAACGATATATTAAATTCCATTGTACCTCTGAAGGTAAGATGAATGCCATTTCGTTACTATCAGGACAACATAAGTAATGAAATTATTTTTGATTGTTTTGAATTGAGAAGATGTTTATTGTTCCCATACCTCACAACTCATAATGCTAACTCAAATTAGTAATAAATACTTTAACATTTTGTTTGATTTGATTTTTATAAGAACTATTGAGTAAAATCAATGATTTTTTTTTTTTTGAAAAAAATCATCTGCTTTAAATTATGTGCAGCCTGATAAATATTAGAAATATCTTTTCAAAAAAGAAAAAAGGGAAAGAAAAAAAATAGAAAAAACATTAATATATTACAACCAAAAACATATTAAATCTTTAAATATATGGACATGTTCCAAAACATACCACTTCCCAAAATTATGTCATAAGTTATAGATAAAGCAATTAGTGGTGCTTCATGCATGTACTTTGTTTTTGTTAACTTCCTTTGAAAGAAAAGGAAGAAAAATTCAAAGCCATTGTATCCTAAATTGATCTCTCCCCCCCCCCCCCAGTAGTGTTCCTCATTTTTTTTCCTTAACATCAATAGCAAGATATGAAAATCAAATATAAAAAGCTATGTTTTACTGAATTTTACATGTATTAAAATTAACAACTAGTATATTTGAACTCTAGCTATGAAAAAATGGCAAAATGATATTTAAAAAAAAATAAAGGAAACCAAGTAGCAGGCAATAAGATTGGGCAATGTATGTCTGTCTGTTTGTCTACCGGTAAATTTCTTTTGTGGGAAGGGTGATATGTTTCTAATATTTATTAAAAAAATTAAATTAATATAATTTTGACTTAATGAGACCAATATATGACTATGTTGTTAACAAAACTGATGAAATATATGGCAAAATCTTAAATTGTTTGTAAAAACCGTTAAAAGCAAAAGTGGAAGCTCTCCTTTTCAGGAAATGTAGTATTTAATGGTCTTAACCAACAGTATAAAAATAAATTTTTTTGAGATTGGCTTTTTTGAGAAAAAAAATAAAAAAGATTTTTTAAAAAGAATTTCAAAAGACTACAGTAAAAAAAGTTAAATAGCTATTGTAAAATTTAGCATTTTATCTTAAACAAAATATATATATCTTTCAAATAAAAAAAAACTGCATCAAAATATCTTGCACCGTTCAGGAAATAGAGCACTTGAAAGTTTTTGTCGAAAATCGCAAGTGAGAAATTGCGCCGAAGGCGCCATCTTTGGCGGCCTGTATCTCGGGCCAGGAATTTTTTTTGAGCAAAACAAAAACATACCTATAACTCACGAAGTTCTAAATTTTAACATATGTGAAATTCAAAAACTTCTGAGACTATGAAGGTAAGATTTTATTTTTACCTGCCTGAATTGAAACGGACTATGCCATAAACAGAATTACTTTAAAATTGGCTCAAAAGTTTTGTTGGTTGACTTGATATGGAATTATACATTTTTAAATCAAAAATTCAAATTCAATTCAGATGTAGAACCTGAACATGATAATGCTTTTAAATTTTATAAAATTGTCCCCCCCCCCCCCGATTAACTATTTAACTGCAGCGGGTTTATATATACGCCTCGCTATTAGCGATGCGTTAACTGCCCCGGGCGTATATATACGCCTTCCCGAAGTGCGATTCTTTTGCCTTGTATTACTATCAGTAAAATTACAGCCGAGGCTTGGGAAATCACAATTCGGGAAGGCGTATATATACGCCCGGCGCAGTTAACGCACCAACATAGCAAGGCGTATATATACGCCCGCGGCAGTTAAGGGATTAAAACCAACTGTAGGGTTATCGCAAAGTAAAATTTGAAGAATACTTTTTTTTAGGCTTTTTTCGATTCACCCTAATACGTATGCAAGCGGAGCGAACACATCGCATGGGGAGCGCCACTTTGCATAAACCCACCAATTTTGCATAAATATTCGGCTGCAGATTGCACAACAAATAGTGATATGCAGCGTGGTAATGAATTATTGATTTCAAAATGAGGGCTTTCTGACCCCCTAACCTCTAATTTTATTGTCGACAGAGTTATCAAAATGACAACAAACAGAAAGCACAGCATTAACATATGCACATCCAACTTATTGATTAGTTTTGTTTAGTAGCTAAATTTAGTTTAGTTATGTTCCTTATGTTTTGAGACATTATACTTGCTTATTTCTTGTCACCCTGCACATTCAGTATATTAATTCGATTTTTTAGAACTTTAAAATTTTTTTTCCAAAGACTAAAGACTAAAAATTAAATTTTACTTTCAAGTCAGAAAGGGTTGATACATGTTATGCTGGCAGCAAGTTTAATATATACATGATTATTTGAAGATTCGGCGATTGCTTTGTATCTGTAGTGAATGAAACGAAGAGTAAGAAGATTCTTCTGTTAGCATAAAATCAATGGAGTGCCGCTGTATTTGTGAGAGATGGCCTTCTTTACAACAGGCCTAATGAAGTGATGAGAATTCGCTTGAGTTCCTGCTTAGTTTAACCAAGAACGGAAATCTGTTAACTTCTTACTTCATACGCTTTTTCAGCTGACAAAAGCAAAGAATGTCGAGTAAAGTTGCCTTGTTTGTAAAGTACCACTGAACTATGTGGGTATTAAGATGTTTCAGTTAGATTTAGAATTTTTCTTTCGAAGCAAGACCTACACTACATTATCTAAAATTGTATAGGGGAAGGTAGCCCAAAGTGGATCACTTTCGATTTTTCAAATTTTAAAATGTCAGTTTTTAATCTATATCCTAAAGATATTGTAGGCATCATTTCAAGTATTAAAAATGCATTGGCTGTAAACGTTGTAATATTGTTCTACATAGAATCTGTATGTTTGGGATAAAATATGTTTTTGTAGAATTGCAGAAATGTAGCTACTTTTCCCTATGGTAGGAAAATAGATGGGTCATTACGGGGAAAACAAATATATGCATTTAATTCTTAAAAGCAGTTATGGAGTACTGTTCTCAAAACTTTTCCAAGCATGAAGAGCTTACAGCATATAATTATGTGAAACAAATATTGTACATTGTTGGGAAAACTGCTTCAATAACCCACTTGGCCGAACACGTCTGCGAGGTTGTCTATCATATTTACTGTATGTATATTTAGTTCTATGATATCATGTTTTTAGGTTGTTTTATGTCCTTATTTCTCTCCGATGTTTTTTATGATACAGCATATTCATTTTTTTGAACGGTTTTAAAAATAAAACAAATCAAATTAAAATATTTTTAAAGTATCACGCTACATAAAAACTCATGTCTAAATAACATATTTCTAAGCATGCGTGCGACTCATAACTTTCTTCCTTCAAATTTTCTCTCGCAAAGAAAGCAAACATAACACAATATATTGATTACTTTATCTTTTTCGAATCTTAATATTTATTTAACCATATCCCAAACTATTTCCAAGTGCATTCCTTCTGTTTAAGTAGTTCTTGCGATTTAGAGCATTAAAAGCATAATCTTTACGTGTTTGCAAACTGTGGGCGTTAACAAAATATTTAGCAGCTCCCTGACTTTCCGCTCCACAATGCAATCTTTCTTCTCTCGCATAAATAAAAGGATCTTCATAATATTTTTATGCATATGCCCTTTTTAGCTCGAGAGAGGCCAGAAAAGCTCCATTAGCGAGCGTAATTATTTCAGCCATTGAACCACTATTTGGTTAAGGAGAAAGTAGCTTCGGGTAATGAAAGGTTCCGATGATTAATTCTCTGAATAAACAAAACTACACAGCTTTTGTCTTGCTCCAGGCAATACGGGCTCTAAGATTTACGTTTAAGTTGAGGAGTATTAAGCCGTTCTCTTCTCAACCTAAGAAGCTGATCACGGAACCCAATTGAAATTTCAGATTTATTTCATCGAGTTTATGGTCTCAAAAAGGAAAATGCCGATCTGACGTCAGAAATTAGTACATATCCAAAGCTGAACTATTCAGATGAGAGAGACAGTATGATTTCTTTCGGGAACAGTTAAAGAACGAATAGAGAAGAATTTCCGTACCTTCTTCAAAATCGTACCACTTCTGCTTTATAAAGAGGTATTCAGTATGGAACGTATACAGGGTTCGCACTCTCATAAGACACGCCCCATTTTATGAAAGGACTCCTCCACCAGTACTCGCATAAAACTGTCTTCTAGATAATGGAATCGTGAACTGATTGTGAAGAAAAAAATACGTATACTGGTGGTCAAGTCTTTACAAAATGGGGCGTGGGTTAAGAGCATGCGAATGCTGGCCCTAGCGAAAAATAAAAAAACTTCTTTGAGGATGAGAACTTGCATGTGGTAAGCTTCAAAATGAATATATTTTACAAGGTTTCCATGTAGTTTTTGATTACGTTAGGTAAGGTTAATTGTGATAGGTATCAAGTGCATCACATAATTGTTAATCAACATAGTGTGTTACGTTTTACCTTGCTTCTTTACTATATCTTCAAAACAGGATTATTTCTGTCTTTTCATTGCTTACTCATAACTTCTCAATGTTTACCATGATAGTACGATCTGAGGAGTAGGTGGTACGAATTAAGCAACCAGTTATCTAAATCGTGTGACTTGCAGACCGGTAGGGAACTATTAAGTTTTAATCATTACTGAATAAAAATTTGTCCTTTAAACATCATTTAAGTAGCTGAATAGATGTGCTTCATCATTAAAACATTTCAAATGCAAATGGCAATAATGTATGATCGGTTAATATTGAAATTGAAAAGAGTGATACGACTTAACACGTTCGTTGCCGGTCACTTTAAGGAAGAACCTTTACATTACGTAGTATCAGGAGACGCACCTAACATACAATGCGGATATTGAAACAAAGGCGAAGCCTTCCCTCCCGCGAACGGGTGGCTGGTTACTGAGACATCGCTCACACCACGCTTAAGTCTCTAACGCTCGCTGACGGTCATTTAGGGATGAATCTTTACGCAGTAAGCACACCTGAAATGACCACTGCAGCGGAGAGCAATTGAAACAGCGCAGCGTTTTTCGCGCGAGTTTCTGGCTAGCTAACTGAGACATCACTTAACATAACGCTGTAAACTCTCGCACGTGGTTTGGCACTGTGGCAAGAAATGACATCGCGCGCTGGCACGTGGTCGGCAGCGAACGTGTTAACTGATTAACTCTCTTCTACTAGAGCATACTGGATGCAACTTTTTGAATTATAGTTAAAAGGGAGCGATCATCTTTTCTTAAATGAAATGTACGCATATATATATATATATATATATATATATATATCACTTCCCTATGCATTTTAATGTGCTGCTAATTTTCATTTTCATTAACTGTTTTGAAATCGTCTCAATTCCATGTAGGCTTCGGAATAATGTGTAAGGCTTTAATATCATAAGTACTGTTGTGGCTGGTACAGTAAAAAGACTTGACGGCTAAAGTACATTATTGCTTGAAAAGTATTATTATCAATAAAATGCAACGCATAACGCCTGTTAATAAAGCACACAATAACGTAAGATCTTTAACCGAAAATTTAAATGAAGTTTTATAAATAGTTTTTAAGTAGTTTTTAAAAATAAAGTAAAAAATAATGCTATTTATGTATTAATATAAAAAATAATGTCACTTAAATAATAAAAACACAATTTTTTGTGTTCATAATCAGTATTGGAAATTATATTTGTATGTATAACCAGCATAAAGTCTACGAAAAGCAATATACATCGCAGGGCAACAGAAGTGACACAACTCAAAAATCATCTATTCCTTCAAATCGAGAAATAAAGATATCTTGAATTTGTTTTCAATATTGTAACCCGTTAATAAGCAACATTATTCCAAATATATATAAACAATACTTAATGTTTCAGATACTTTTTCAAAGGCTCGTCGCTTTCTTCCAGAACTGCAAACACGTCTTTCTGAAAATATCGTGCCATGTGGATCACCCTAGTTGCTTGAAACGTTTTCGGGGTTTCTAGTTGCTGGCGATATCAGCCATCTATTTTCGAAGGCTACATAAAAAAACATATATCTTGAAAACGGATTTAGAACTCCTTAACGTAAAAAATATTTCAAGATAATTTTCCCACTTGGAACGTAACTTCTAAATTTGAATTCATTTAAGTTGAAATAAATAAAGTAATAAATAAATAAAATAAAAGTTATAGCCATATCAAGGTTGCATAGCTCATTTTAGATGAAGTTCTATCTTCTTACACTATAAAAAATTTCAATATGATCGAGCTTTTATCTACATTATAAGAAAGAGAGCGTTATATAATTGTATAGAACGATTGTAATATACCTTCAAAATATAGCATTAAAATGAAGCCTTAAGTGAACTTACGAGTAACATTTTTTACTTGAATCCAAATGTAAACTTCTTAATTTAAACCAAGACAAAGATTCCGTTTTAGGGCTCAGAATCGTGCGAAAGTCTTATCAGCTGGAATAATTGTGCAGTCGCTAAGCTTCTCACAAGCGGGACAAAGAAAAGCGTTTGTTAAAAGAGTCAATGAAAGATTCATTTAGAAGGTAAACAAAGAGACAGGTTAGGAATTGCTGGTACTATGATCGTGATCAATGAGATTTCCAAGTCAGGAAGGATTTAACGAGCATCTACCAAGTGCAATGAAGGGAAATCAAACAAATCCAGAGTTACGGTTTGATTGGGAACGCCCATCCCGCTTCGAGTCCGATAAAGGGATTGTGGTTTCTGGTAAACAATGGATTTCAACCTCATGTGCTGTATCTACAAAGTGCGGCAATGTGCCAATTTGGATGTGGTAAAATCATGTTAGGAAATAAATATTAGGTAGTAAAAGAGACAAGACGGACTGGATTGACATTCATTTGAGAAATGATGTAATTTGAGATAGGTTTCATTAATTAAATTAATGTGAAACATTTTTTTATAACGTTTAAAAAGAAAATCAAGAATTTTAAGAGACAGATGCCATTTCATAAAATATGTGAAACATATCGATATTACTGGGATTCTATTGAAATATGCATCCATATTTTAAAATTAGTAATTAGGGGTAACATATGGATCTGACCCAATTTGTAAAAAACTATATATATTCTTTTTTTTATAACATAATGAAATTTGAAAGTTGACATCATTCATTAGCTTATAATATCAGTATATTTTCACACTATCTATTTTTATTTAAATTAGAAACTACCATGTCCATTAGAGATTTTTCAAGATTGTACAAACTGAGTCCACGTGAAGGAGGTTTGACCCACGATGAGTTAGGTTTGATCTAACAAGAATTTAAGAGCTATTACAACTACATAAGCTAAAATGAAATGTGTAAAGATATATTATTACCAACTTCATGTCATAATTAAGTCTTTAATAATTACCAATTGCATATTTAATAATGCAGAACATCAAATAATTATAACCGAGACTGTTAAAGGAATTTTGCACGAATTAGTAAAGATGCTGCTGACGGTTAATGTCAGAGTCAAACAAATTTCATTCTAGAGTTGTAACTTTTCCGCTGCCTCATCTCATCATTGGATGAGGGAGCTTAATGATTTGGCTGTTGGATACTGATGCAGCATTTTAGTTTTCAGGTAAATAAAACTGCAGTTACATGTTAATTAGTCACAATTTTTTAAATAACCATACGAAAATTCAAAGTAAAATAGAACGCAAAATACGCAAATTTTGCAAAAGATTGCAGACACGTGTTTCCAGGCTTCAAGGCATCCCTTTTTCAATCTGAAGAAGTGAGCTTCTAGGTGAAGAAATTCAACTGAAGCCCTGCACTGGAAAAGGAGTTCTTAGCGGCTTCGAAACGCGTGTATGTAATCTTTTGCAAAACTTGTGCGTATAATGTGTTGTGTTTTACGTTTTGATTTGTAGCACAAAAGTTTAGAATTTATTTAACATGCAAAAAATGTTTTAGTTACTGGAACATTTTTAATTTAGTAAGTTGACTGCTGTAGATTCACTTTCAACTCATCATATATATATATATATATATATATATATATATATATATATTATCATATTATATATATATATATATATATATAAACCTTTCTCATAATATTCAATTGCAACGTTAAGTGAAATTTATGAATTAAACTGCGCTAACTATGCACATAGTTCAAAATGGCAATAAGCCAGATAATCATAAGTGAAAGTTTAGTTTAGTTATAAAAGAAAAATAATGAGCTAGTCAATGGGAAATTAAAGAGACGGATTGCGAAAGGTAAATTTCAATTATATTAATGTTCATCGGAATGATCCTTAAAGATAAGATGTTTAAAATGGATATTCATATGTCATTCAATCATAGGACAGCATTTCTTTCAAATTTAAGCAAGAGCAATATTTCAATTTAAAAGAAATAAAACATTATATAATAAAAAATATAAAAAAAAATGTCGTGCCATAATATTAAACTAAGTGCCTAGATTCTGCCGGTCATCTGGGAGCTGGTTCAAAAAATCAAAGGTACGTTTCCTAAGAGGCGGCTGACGCGGTATACTGCTTACTGTGAAATCAAAGTTTAGTGTTTTCAAGTGTTGGCGATGAAAAACTAGTATTCGAGCATTTTGACCCTAAAGCTACACGATAACCTTAATTATAAACCTCAAAAGTTACCAAGAATAGGCAAATTTATTAATATTTGGCAATTATGAAAAAGAGTATAATTAAGCAGGCCCAATGGAGTCGCTAATAATTATTAAACTTGTCATTAATTTAGCATTTATAAGTTAATTATTAAATACGTTGTGCAGTACTGATACAATCCTATTTATAAGTATATTATATTCCCCCCTTTAATGCTATCACGCCCCTAGGAGTGCCGACATTAAAGAAGGGAATTGAAATTTTACCAATTCCCTCTCGCTCCCGTGAAAATGACGGGCTGAGGTTTCACCTTCTATTTCTCGCGCCCGTGATATTTCCGGGCTGGAGGGTTTAAAACATTAACCGCCCAGGGGGGTTAATAGGATGAGAATCGCTACTCTAAAATATACTTATGTAACAAAAATATTTTTTCTTTGCGTAAAGTTACAGCCAGTTTTTCTTCAAGGGAGATAGGTAATGATGCCTGTTTGAAGAATCGGTTCTAATATCATACTTTATAAGACCCAAAACATAAATAAACTGCTCGACGTTTAGCCTAAAAAATTTCCGGAACTTTTTTTCATTCTGTAATAAGTGCTGATTGATAGGTTTTCAATGAAACCTTCATCTTTCCTTCATTTAAATAAGGTACTGACTTCAGCATTATCCTCGAGCATCATTTGTTCCAATAGAATTTCTTCTTCTTCAATTTCTTTAAGCATTAATAGGCTTAATAGAATATCACGGTCACTCATTTTAAAAACATTTCACTCTGAAGGGCCGCACACAACTGTTGCTTGAGGCTTCAGAAGAAACAGTCAAGTACGCGTCAGCGGTGCGCGGCTGACTCTCAGCGACAGACGCTGGCGTAAGCCGCCTCTTAGGAAACGTACCTTAAGAGATCGCATATAAAGGGGCGGAAGTCGGACTCCTGCCTATAAGGCCCCCGTTAGACTCAGGAGCAGCGCACCCATTCTTCCTCGCTTCGCGCCAGGATACGACAACAACAACAACAAGTGCCGAGATTTAAACCGCGTCAAAACTCCAAGAATTGACGTGGGCCACATATTTTTAAAAATAAATGAATAACTGAATAAAGCATATTAAATTTAAAAAAGGAAAAATAAATACTGTCATTTAATACATTAGTATTAGAACCCAAGCAGTTAAGTTTATGTCTATACTTGTGAATGACAGACGAGTCATTCCATTTCAAATCAGGCAGGCAGGTCTAAAACATGTCACATGATTTTTTTTGTTAAATTACAGTAGTTACAACTAAGGGACATATAAAATATAACAAAAGGATTTTGCAAAAAAAATATATTTCTCTAGTTACAGATTTTTAAAATTTGGAACAAAATTGGCCGTTCTCAAAAAATCAGCAAAACACTCACTTTTAAAATGGCCACTGTTTCAAAAGTTTTTAACCGATTCGAATAGCTTTTTTTTCTATAAATAATTAAGGGATGGTATTTTATTTAGACATGAAAAATGTTTTTGACGGAAAAAATTGCCTTTTTACACATTTTAGGACATTTTTCCCTATGAAAAATTTTTATGTTTGACAAAACAGAGGTGGCAATCTAAAGTGCTGTTATGGAAGTTTTGTTAATAATTTTATTGTAAGCCTGAGATGCATATCAACTCAGAATTTAAAGTTTCAAATTTAAAAATGTTCAAAAATTGCAATTTTAAAAGTGTTATTACTTAAAAACGCCATTTTTTAAAAATCTGAAAACCTGCTCATTTGATGCCCTTAAAGTGCTTAATAAGCTGCTATCAATTATATTGTGTATGTTTGTCCCAGATGTTTTATATGATTTTTCAAAAATGGCCTTTTGTGCGCTTTTCAAAAAGACAGAAATTCAAACTTGTTCTTATTTAATAATTTAAATATAATATTTAATCCATTTTTATTAAGAAATATAATATATTGTTGCACAGTTGCTACAGCTAAATTGTACTAACCTTCTTAGAATTTAAATAGCACCTTGCACAGAGTGTAGCCACCTGTTTATTCCAATTACTAGTTTTAAACTCACACGATTTACATCAAATAGCATGTAACAGCAAACGTAAAATCTATTGTAGAAATACTATCAAAACATTATTGGCTATCCTAAAATAATAATGCTTACATGGGACGCACGATCAAACATCAAATGGAAGCAGTTACAAAACTACCAGCCTCTTAAACAAATATAACTCAATGTATGATTTCCAAATAGGAAAATTTATTGAACGTGTTAATGACAATTATTGGACGGGTCAAATTCTGAATGTATCACCTATGGTTAAGGGACATTATCGTATCATTTGTACACAGATAATCTAGAAAAAATATTTGAATAGCCAGAAGAATCCGGGGGAAAAAAACTGGACTAATACATAGTAATGCTGAAAGAAATAGAGCAACATTTGTACCCTCCTTGTCTCTGCATTTTTGGGGGGAATAAGGAGTAGAAGATGATTCAAGAACTTGATTCTACTTATTTTTCTCTAAGCACACAGCTACATATGTGTTTAAAGCTATGTATATCAGAGCTGTAACATGATATTTGATGTAAAGTGTGTGAGTTTAAAACTAGTAATTGGAATGAACAGAATAAGGTGCATTAAATCACGGTAGCTACACTTTGTGCAAGGGACTATTTAAATTCTAAGAAGGTTAAGCACAATTTAGCTGTAGTAATTGTGTAACAATATAGTATATTTCTTAATAAAAATTAATTAAATACTATATTAAAATGATTAAATACGAACAAGTTTGAATTTCTGACTTTTTTGAGAAACGCACAAAAGGCCATTTTTGAAAAACCATATAAAATCTCTGGGGCTAAAATACACAATATAATTGAAAACAGCTCATTAAGTACTTCAAGGGCGTCAAATAAGCAGGTTTTCAGATTTAAAAAAAATGGCTTTTTTGAGTAACCACATTTCAAATGTTGCAATTTTTGAACATTTTCAAATTTCAAACTTTAAATTCTAAGGGGATATGCATTTCATGCTTACAATAAAATTAGGAACAAAACTTCCATAACAGCACTTTAGATTGTCACCTCTGTTTTGTCAAAGATAAATTTTTTTCATAGGAAAACAAAATCTTAAAATCGGTAAAAATGCAATTTTTCCTCGTCAAAAACACTTTTTTTGTTTATCAATAAAGCCAGCTAGATTTTTGAAATTAGTGTCCAAATAAAATACCGTCCCTTAATTATTTGTAGAAAAAAAAAACTATTCGAATCAGTTAAAATTTTTTGAAACAGTGGCCATTTTAAAAGTGAGCGTTTTGCTGATTTTCTGAAAACGGCCTATTTTGCTCCAAATTTTAAAAGTCTGTAACTAGAGAAATATATATATATATATATATATATTTTTTTTTTTTTTTTTGCAAAGTACTTTTGGGATATTTTATATGACCCTTAGTTGTAACTATTGCAATTTTTTTTTTTTTTTTAAATCTGAGAGGGTCATGTGACACCCGCTTCCTGATCTGAAATGGAATGGAATGGCTCAGTTGGTGCAGAAAAAAAGAGCTTGCAGAAAAAAAATAAAAAATAAAAAAATTTTATAGCCTACAATGATCTCACATGTAATTTCTCCTTCACTCACTCCCCTTGAAATGTCTAACCGATCATAAAAACCATAGGGTACTGCATGATTCTACACTCTCAGAATTTTTTTCTTCAATTCACGGAAATATTACTGGCAGCAGTGCTGCCGGTAAATTTCCATTATTTGAAGAACATCCGTTTTTTCTTTCTCATGTCAATTGAAGGAACTTCCTTCTACAATTTTTTCTGTTCTAGGAGGGAAAATGTCCGTCAATTGAAGAAACTTTCCTATATTTTTTCTCTGTTATCCGAGGGTAATTTTCAGTTATTTAAAGAAACGTGCGTTATGTTTATTTCCGTTACATGACAGAAATTTTCCGTTATTTGAAGAAACGTGCGTTATGTTTATTTCTGTTATATGATGGACATTTTTCGCTATTTGAAGAAACCTGCGTTAGGTTTCCTTCTGTTCCATGATGGAAATTTTTCGTTATTTGAAGAAATGTCCGTTTCTCTTAAATGAGGGACTTTTTCAGGAAAATTTGCCCGTGCCCGTGCGCTATTTTATTTCTAATGGCCGTCAGAAATCCGTTCACACTTTGTTTGTATAACATTTTTTCTCTATGTAACTTTTACCTCATCCCCCAGCTCCCTAACCACCCCCCCCCCCTCAACCTGAAATTGCAAAGAATAACTTAAATTATACTAGTTTCTCAAAAAAAAAAACTCGTGCTTTAAGGGGTTAAAGAGGAAGTTTTTGTGCAGATTGAAAAAAGCCGTTTCATTTATACTTCTTCAGCCATCTTCTCAAATTGAAAAATTCCATATTAATCCATGGAGAAACTTAAAATTCAAAATCTTCATTGCTTAAAGCACATCAAAAATCTATTTCATCATCTGAACGTGGGCATTTTATACTTTGGACGGGTTTTCTAAATTTAGTTTTCTGAACTTCTCTAGTATCATAAAATATAATAAATTGTGACAACTTATTTCTGCAAACTTTAAAAAATGTTTTCAGAAAAATGCCATTTAGAGTAATAAGATGCCCACTTTCAAATGGTGAAAATAAAATTTTTAAAGGTGCCATTTGTGATGCAAAATTCGACTTTTTTTTTCATTCATTACTTTCTAGAAAATTAACAAATTGCAATTAAAAAACCTCTTATAACGCTACATCTGCAAATAATGTATTTTTAAAAAGATTTTTTTAAAATTTAATTTCAAAAATTCCTCTTTTCCAGAAGTTCAATTTTTATTTATTTTTAAACACTATTCTGAACTTCCTTAAAAGTAATTTTTGTGTATACCCCACCCGACCTGATGCAAGACTAAGTAGCAGCTAACAGCACAGTGAAAATAAAATTTTATAACACGTATAAGGGACCTATTAATAAAATGCCACGCCAAAAGCTGCGCATTACTTCTGACTTTTCACAATTGAAAAATCATTTCTACTTTGCAGCAACTAGTACAAGTTTTTTTTCGTCGGATCAAATTTACAATTAAATTAATTTTTTATTGACATTTATGTGTAGTCTAATATAGAGGAGGAAACTCAATGAACGAAGTTAAATGCCAACCCCTCTCATTTTCCTGTCAATTTTCAGCCTTGAAATTTGATTCATGAGACGAAGAACCTGAAAGTCTAATAAAGAGTGCAATATGTTTTAAAATATATGGAAGAGGCTAATTCTATTAAGTTAACTTCATGAAGTAAGCATTTTTTTAAAACTAAAATGCAAAATGTACTATAAGCCAGTATTTCCGGAAGTATATCAAACTTTCCGTGAGATTATTTGCTCTGTTAGGACCTTTCTCAGCGCTTTCAGCCTATAATTGTTAACAAGAAACCACAGGTCTGCTCAATCTCCCTACCTTCGAAAATTTCACTAAAAATGAAAGTTGATAATTTGTTACAATTAACCACCATTCCAACTTTTGAAATAAACCCATTCTCACCCCCCCCCCCAGAGAGCAAAGAGATATAAGTTATTGATTGACAATAATCCTCATCAAGAAGATTTATAAAAATTTGTCACCATGATACCATATTTAGAAAAAGAAATTAGAACAATTAAAATCACAATTTTGAAAATCAATAAGGCACCATTTATTTCTATATTACTATTTTAAAATTAAGTTTTACTTATCTGCATAATTTTCAGTATGGTCAGGTTATTCACATATTTATCTCTTGTGACCGGTTTAATTTATTTATATCTCTTAATATAGTAAACATATTACTTTGAACTTTTAGGTGCATCCTAATTTTTTAATGACGAATTTTTCGTTAAGTCAATTTTCAAGTTTTGGCAATTATTAATCTTCGCAACACCAAAAAAATTTCATTTTCAATTCAATTTACTATAGTAATTTAAAAAATCTTACACAAAGAAATCAGCCATCTTTATTCAATAAGCATATAAAATTGAAAAAAAAAAATAATAATAATAATGACAGCTATACTTTGACGCCACTAAAACTTTTTAAGAAGTTTTATTTGACATTTTCAAGAAACTGATAGATGAAATGGATTTTCGAAGCACAATAACTTATTACGTAATTTTAAAATCTTTTCCAACACATTGTTTTTGTTATTTGGGCTCTAAGCTCCTCTCTCAGGGTTTATTTATGCAAAGACACTAGAAAATAAGAGAGAAAAGTAAAATTATAACAAGACAACAAAGAAAATAAACTACTGGGCATGGTGCCACAGTCTAGTTGCCTTTTTGGTTTATGAGTTCTCACATATTTTATAATCAAAATAATTTTGATGGGCCATATGACTAACAATAACAAACAATCTTTATTACTATCCTTATACCTCCCCCCTACACCGAAAGATGTCTATAAACAAAAACTTAATTCCGAATAAAGTCAAAATTTCGTTCTATGCTGGGCGCTCATTCCAAACTTCGACGCATCGATTCGAAGAGATTGCCGCTACAGAACCGGCCTAGACGTCATCCCTTCGAAAGCGTAGATTCCAAATCCTCCTTCGTTCAGAAGCGTAGGGGAAAAAGGGATTTCGTATCAAACTGGTGTAGCAGCCAATCAAGGCGTTTCTTTGGAGTTCTCAGCGCGGTATTGTTTTTAGTTTTTTGTTACGCGTTCTTGAGGGATTTACACCTCTTAATTTTAGGAAATAAGGGTCGCCAATTTCAGTTTATTGATGCAAAACAGACACAAAAAAACTTTAGCATTTTTAATAAATTGTGATATAAATTGACGTGACAATCGTGATATAAATTGACAGGGCGCACATTTGCGTGATATGCATTGACAGGACGCACATTTGCGTGATATGCATTGACAGGGCGTACATTTGAGTGATATACATTGACAGGGCGCAAATTTGCTTAATATACATTGACAGGGCAGGATGTCTACAGAACGCGCATAAGTCCCGAACAGGTCACAAATTCGGAAATCGGTCACGAAATCTAGAATAGATCGCTAAAATTTTCCATCCAACGATACCGATCCCCACAGAAGGCATCGGATATCCGGTATCCGACAGATTTTTAAATATTCGGAATCCAATCTGGTCACTGCACGAAATATCCGGTTATCCGGTTGTATAATTTTATTATTAAAATTAATGAATCCGTCATGAAAATTTTTTTGTAAATTACAAACTCAGTACAGTTTTTATGTCTATAGAATACATGTGTATAGAATTTACTAGTTTCAAACATCGGGAATATCCGATCTCCGGCAAAATCAATATCCAATGTGTCACCGATTGGTCACAAAAAAGTGCGGAAAATGTCACTAAATTTCACTTTGAAACTATGTAGACACCCTGCAGGGGTGCCCCCAGGAAGGAGTTCATCGCGCAGACTGCACCATTGACATTTGGAAAGGGGGCAGTTCGTTTCAAGGGCTTTGGGGGCCCTTGATCGACTTTTCGACCGACTTAGGGAGTCATAGTTTTAGGGGATGTGCTACCTCTCAGAGTGGGGGGATAGTTGGGCTCCCCTCACATTAACATAATTTCTTAAAAAATATTTTTAAGGTTAAAACATTAGCATTTGGCCATACATTTATAAGGCTATTTTAAAATTTATTTAAAGTATGATTAGACTTTAATTATAATTAGAAAAAAAATATTCATGGAAGTAATTAACGATGTTAGTTGCTTTTTTGACTCATAACCTAAGATTAAACAACAGTGCATAATTTATGGATGTACATAAAAAATTATGCGTTAAAAAAGGATTATCTTTTCTAAAAACAACCTACTTTTCGTTTAATTATGGAATTTTCTTCCGTATGAATATGTAAATATATCTTCACGTTATTCATTAATATAATTTTTCAACTTCTTTTTTAGATTAAAAAATCCGACACATAGAAATTTAGTAATCTGGGCTTTAAAGATATTTCTAAATTAAAAAACACTAAAAATATGCATAAATTGAAACCATAATTAGTAATAACATATTCATAAAAGAATTAGTTTCTTAAATAGCTGTTGATTGATACACATTGATATGTAACTTTAATTTATGAAAAAAACAAAAAGAAAACTTTTTGTTTAAAAGTATTTATTTAATTTATATTTATATTTTTGGACAAACCAAAATTAATTTATTGATCAAAAATAATTCTCAATACGTATCAAAAACACCATCAAAGAAGTGCAAATACCAGTGGTGTAGTCCTGGAAAAAAAGGTGGGGGGGACGCTTTCAAATGCGAACATATATCTTTGTCACCCGAAGCAATTTGCTTTCAAAATGTTTCCAGAGAGACGGGGCGACGGGCCCAACCCCGCCCCCTCCCGAAATCCCGAAAATTTTCGCAATGTAGCATATATTCCTCCCTGAAACTTTCCTCAACGCTAGTGTTTCAAAATCAGGCCTCCCACCTCCCAAAAAGAAAAAAAAAAATTCTGGCTGCGGCCTTGGGGGTAAGCTACATAGTTTTTTTTTTTTTTTGTCTTGCTTTGTCTAATGGATGCTAATAAGCGCAAATCAAGACTAACAACCAAAAGTAGTAAAATCAAGCCAGCTGGGCCCCTCCCTCACTATTTCAGATGAATTTAATTCAATAATTTTTTTCCTTCATATCATTAATATATCATTAAAATATGTCTGAAAACAAAGAATAAGTCCATAAAAAATTATTATTAATGCATAAAATAAGTCAATTTGTTCATTTTTAAATAATTATTGAATTATTTGTAAACAATATTTTAAAACAGGGAGCTATGATATGACAAAAATGTGTATGTATTTCTTGCCCCCCTTCCCCCAAATAAATTTTGAAGTTGTTAATTTCATGCACAGACTCGTCCATGCTTGTTCAGGCATACATAGATGTGCTTAGCAGACTAACTAAATCATCGCCTCTTTAAGGAACCATCGTCTTAAAATAGCTTGAATCACAAAAATATTCTTTTTTTGGTAAATCAAATTACATTTAAAAGGTTGAAAAAAGATGATCCCATTGAGATCCATCCCAAGCTGAAATTTTGCATAATCGATGATAAAATAGACAGAAATATGTGAGAATATTTTGAAATTTTTCCATTATACGTTTTTCGAGAAGTTTAAAATGTAAATTTTAAGGTCATTTTTTAAGTTTAAAATCTTTATAAAATTAGTCATGATGCATATCATATGAAACGGCATTCATTATGCGTTTTACCAGAACTTTTTATTTCTATTTGTTGATGAGCCTGTTTTTTGTTGAAGCATACCATGTAAAAATGAGCGTTTTTTACAAAATCAAAGTTTGATAACTAAGAAACAAAACAGGATACAAATATAAAAATTTGGATTTTTAATTTTCTTGTGAGGTACAGATGATAAGCTAAATTTGAAGAAAATAAAAAAAGGTGAGTTAAATTTTTTCTCAGATTTTGGAATGAACCCTAAGTCACTTCCATTTTTTCCCTGTTATTTCTCCTATGCCGGTATTACATTGGAGAAATAACGGAAAAAATGGAAGCTACTTATATGAGTTTTGGGAAGGGAAAAGTTAAAAAAAAAAAATTAGCGTCGTTTCCCTCCATTCAACAGGCGCGGCATTTGATCAATCAGGAGTGGGGGTCACTCGCCCCCCCCCCCCGTTGACTTTTAGAAACGCATTGTGTTCATACGTGTGATTATGTATTTTGTTGTTTTTTTCCTATAATATGCATTGAATATGTACCCCAGAAAATTTTGGAATGACTGGCCATTCAGTCCAGGTTTGTCTTTTGGTGGCAAAAAGAGCAACAGTTCTTAGTAAAAACAACAATCCAGGCAGTGCTCCCCACTGAAGAATGAATTTTACATGCATCTTGTAAAAATAAAATACTTATATTTACAAAATTTCAATTTTTTTAGTTATTGAAGTGCTTAAAAACAATGTATTAACACCATATGTTATGATATTTCTAAATGGATTAATTGAAATAATAATTTTTAAATAATAACAATAATAACTTAAAAATAACTTCACATTTCTTTTGTTTCACATATTCATATATATGGAACTTTTTTTAACCCTTTAATAGGGCGGTGGTTAAAGTATACTTCACACAAAATTCACCAACTTAAAAATTTATAGTAAACTATTTTAGCGGGTGGGGAGGTAAAAAGCATTGTAATTTTTAATGACCAATATGAATTTTATTTTTTGATCTATATTTTAAAAAATATATTGATCTATCATTACTAAAAGGAAACCAGAAATTTTGGACCAGCCTTATAAAGAGTTAGGACGTGATTTTTAAGATGCACATTACAAGCCTAGTAGTTATTAAGTGACTCACAATAAACTATTTTATAAGTGTAATTATTTCTATTCTTTTCATTATACAGGGTGGTAAAAATTACTGAGCACAAATCATGTTTGAAAAAAAAAAAAAAGTAGAGAGACAACACAATGGGAGGTATCATGGTACAAATGATTATGTTTCATTCGATTAACTTCCGCAACACAATTCAAACATGAAAACTTTTCCTCATATTCTTTATTTTGTTCCCTTTTTTACAAACATGTAATATGCCCAATAATTTTGGACTACCCTTCACCCTGTACGTAAAAATACCGAAGCGCAAAATTACAAATATATATGTAATACTGTGTGAAAAAAAAAGCATATAATATATATTTTGTTTTGAAAACAATAATTTAGCTTTAATCAAATGCTCAATTTCAGAGGTTAAAACTGTAAAACTGAAAAAAACGTCAAAAACTTTTATTGTTCAAATTTGAAGAACTATACAGTTCGTCAACAAACAATGTTAATAACTACATTAAAAACATAGAAGAAATCTTAAACAAATTATTCTCAGTGGTTTTTACTATTTTCGGGTAACATAAGGATACCTGATGCATTGGGGAGAAAAAAATTATTTTTGTTTTGAATGAAAATCAATCAATTTGTGTATTTTATTTGCATAACATCATAGACATCAATAGGAGCCGAACAAACGAGCGCAACCAAATGTAGTGTCGTTGGATCTGTTCATTACTTATAAATTTGCTAGAAGGGCAATAGGAGCTAACTTTTACCAAGGCCGTAGCCAGAAATATTTTTTGGGGGTGGGGGACCCTGACTTTGAAACACTTATGTCGAAGAAAGTTTCAGGGATACGCTACATTGCGAAAAATTTCGGGATTTGGGGGGGGGGGGTCTTGCCCCCCCCCCCCCCCTTCTGGATACGGCCTTGAATTTCACCATATTTCTATGTGTGTGTATTTATTTCATGCCGAGGAGAAAGAGTTTGAGAAATTTTAAAAACTTCATTTAATTAAAATACAATATTTCAATGCAAAAACTGTAAAAAGAGTAAATTTATTTTTATTTTAACTAACTTCAAATTTATTTTTCCAGCCTTTGATGTTTCACTTATTTAAAGACTTAGCCAAGAAGAAGGAAAGAAAATTCAAATTGAAAAAACACAAACCAAAATTCAAACTTCTCAATCTTATTAAAATTCGGAGCGAGAAGAAAATGAATTATATTTCAGTTTAATTTTATAATCGAAAACTATTAAACATGAGTGCATAAATCGTAGAAAAGTACTTACAATTCACTTTGATTGGATGTTTCATCTCTTATTTCAGTTAACTCCGTACTAGTATTTCTGCGTTTGGAAGGGGTTAAAAATGTTTCCAACAGATTTTGTTGCCTAAATCTTTTCATTCTTTCTTTTCCCACCTGCTTTTTGAGAAATTGCTTGTTCGATCTATAACGAGTGATCAATGCATAGATTAGCGTACCACTACCAGGACAGACAGATTATATTTTTGTGCGTTATGTCAGTCACTTTTAAAATTTGGTTTGCATGTGATGTCGTTCAGCAGGTGTAGACAGTATTGGCTATTGGTTTCCGAGAGCAATTTAAACAGACCCATATCTCCAGACTTTTTCTACGAATCTGTTTTCTTTTTTTGGCTTGGGGGAGGGGGTTCGGTCGAAACCGACGATCACAAAGAACGAAAACAATTATCTTGAAGGGACCGTAGGACAGGGACAGCATGGTTTATTTGTCTCAAAATGGTTTCTGGTCGGGTGATTAAAGCCTTGTAGCCCAGGGCAAGCAGCAGTTTGGAAACAGCATAAAATACTCAACTGGGTATCGACTACCTGATGAACTGTGTAACATGTGGGGTCACGACAGAGAAAAGCTATTCGGCCGGTTCCCACTCCCCATGTAGATGGTTTCAATTAGCCGGCAATAGCAAATTTTGTTAACAATATAGGAAATAAATGGAGAAGCGTGGGACTGAGAAAAATCAGTTTACTTTTGCTTCATTCCAGTCTTATTGAATTTTTTTCTGACTGAAAATATAGGCCTTTTATGTGGCTATAATTTTTTTTTAGTTTTATATAAAATTGTCTTTGAAAAAAATCAAAATTAAAAAAAAAAAATGAAGCACTTTTGGGAATTTTCGGGCCTGATAATCACCGAAAAAAAAAAAAAAAAAAAAAAAAGCTGAATAAATTGAAAGTGATAAAGGCATTTTAAAATGAATTTACACCGCAATTTTGTGCCGTGCCATAACAGGTTTTTGCACAGATAATCATTTGTAATCCAAACATTTTTTTACATTAATTTGGTTTTGAAATTGTTTAACAAAAAGCGTAATGCATCAAGTTTGAATATGCAAAAGGCTTGAAGCGATGTCGAGAAAACAAATGATTGTGAAAGGAAATGTTTAATATGCTTGTAGGTTTTTCGATATTGCATACCAAAAGGAAAGCTACTTTTTTTAAGGTGAAGTCTAGGGGGGCGAAAGAGGACGTTCATTGTCTCCCAACTTTTTTACTCGAATAATATCAACGTCTCACTGTTTTGAAAAAAAAAAAAAAAAAAAAAAAAAATCAGTACAAACAGTTGCATTGCTTGTACTGATCTTTTTTTTTTTGGCGATAATTTGATTTCAAAACGTATGATATTTGAACCCCCCCCCCCCCCCGCACACCTATTTCCTAGGAAATAAAGCTCAGCTGAAACTAATTCTCTGAATTTATGTAGTTCCCGTTTACTCATATTTTAACGCTCTTATTTTGACGAGTAATATTAACCTGCGATTGTTAATTGTTGTTTTGAGAGAATCGGGGAATCCCTTTTTTTTAACGAATTTAAAGTAGAAGCAGCCTTTATGTATAGTTTTAAAAGCTTCTGTCTTATTTCATAAAGCTGTTAATTTACTAATGAGTGCCTTATTTTGAATATTAAAAAAGTTAGGAAGCTCAGCGTCCACCCTGGAAATTAAAGGTGAGGGGACGCTTGACGGAAAATAAAGAGGTGGGGGGACGCCGTCCCCCCGCGTCCCCCCTCGACTACACCACTGGCAAATACAACGTCCCTATTCGTGTAAAATATTCCTTTTCATATTTCGGCGACTCAACGAACCAATACCCCTAAGTCCGAACGACTTCGATGGCACAAGAGCTGTCGAAGCGCGCTTCGATGAAGAAAGCCGCAAAACAACGATACGAACCACATGGAATTAAAGCTTTCGTTGGTTTCCCTGCGGTCCTGTGAATTTCGCGTTTGCGCCATCTAGTGAGGGTTTGGGAACTACGATCGAATCGATGTGAGCTCACTTGGAATGAGGGCCCTGGTGATTTTGACAACAGTTGAGAATCACCATGTCAGAGGACTAATAGATGATATATCCACTCATTTATCGCAAAAAAATTCAAGGACTTTCAAGGACCCAAATGAAAAATTTTTATGGGACCTATATTGATGTTTATTGTTTAGCACATGTGTGTTTTAAAAGAAAAAAAGCTACAGAACTACAGAAGGAAAGTTTAACTTGAGGTTCAATTTCTTTCTTGTGATTGTTGCGATAAACAGATAATAAACAAACGATTTGTAAACTTAAGCAATCATTCAGAAACAAGTCAAACCTTATAACGATCTTTTTCAACCCACGCTGGGCTAAACACGCATTTTCTCGGCATTTTAGGCCGTAAATGAAAAAACAAGTATTGATGACAGGAGCCAGTTCAAAAAATAATCATCGGTTCGGTCACACTAGCAGAATCGTTTGAACTAAGACTCCGGCCGAACTATACGAAAATTTAGCAAGCTTTTGAGCTCTGAAGAAATGCACTCGGAAGTCAGGAATCACCACACTAAAATAATTCAAGAATCACCTTTGTTTTTTTAAAGGAGGATTGGAATTTTGCTAGCCGATCTTTGAGCGGAAATTTTTACTTACTTTTACGAGCTTGACCTTTCCGAAAAATCAAGGAGTTTTCAAGTTCCCTACGGACGTTTTCAAGAATTTATGGGGTCCCCGAGTGGTTTAAATAAAATTCAAGGATTTTCAAGGACTGTGGGAATTTTGTATAAAAGATGTAGAGTTTTTATGGAAATTCGCAGGGAGACAAGATATTACTTATTGAAAGCTTGAGAAAACGAACTTTTTATAGCATTGTAAAACATTCGACTTCGATTTAATCTTTTAGAAAATAATCAACCATGGCAATCGTGTTTCATCGGGAAAATAAACACAGGGTGAATATGTGAATATCTTAAGACATTTTTTCTCTCAATCATTTGTTAATAACTTTAAAAGTTGACGCATATTTTCGAGAAGTTTCTGAAATCAAAATCTGAAATAACTTACCGATACTTGCAGTTATGTTTGGCGGAATGAAACTGGTTAGGCTAAACTCGTTGTCTTGTCGACTTCTGATTGTATAGCTGAGATTGTTGAATACGCATGCGTGCAGAGAGTAAACGGAAAAAGTTCGTTCTGAAGGGGTACGGAAATTATTTGTTGAAAAATGAGGAATAATGTAGTGTATAAAGACGAATTTTTCTGAGAGTGTATGATGCCATATGGTGCTAATCATTTAAAGAAATGTTTAAATACGAAAAAACATAAGTTGGGTCAAACCTTCCATGTTCCCCTTTTACGTTTGATATATTTAAACTGTAATTTCCCCCTTTCTTGAAAACAAAAATCCGAAACAGGCATTGAAAATATACTTAAAAATTGGGGCAAACATCGATTTCGCCGCAGAGCATTACGAACCTCCCCGAAGATGTTAACAGTAGTTACCCCTACATATCGTTTCCTGCCGAATGTCTTCCCCCCTTTTCCAAAGGCATTACTTTTCCGCCGTTTCAGGGATTAAGAATTTATCTTTGGCGAGATTCGGCGACATTTTTAATATTATGTTAAATAAAGCATTATCAATCTAGCATTTTTATTAAAATTAGCAATTAAAACACTGTTCGTGCATTTTTTTAATATGCATTTGAAGCAACGTGATTCTATATTTGGTGTCTTTCTCATCATAACTTAAATTAAATCACCTATGTTAACTAAATTTTCGAGAAGCACCAGTGCTGAAAATCCACTTCGCTGTAGACCGTGTAGACCAGTGTAGACCAGGGGTGGCGAACCTTTTTGATACGTGAGTCAAATTTTGTTCATATTTTTTTTTAGTACTAGCTCCGTGGGTCACTAATGCCCATTTGCAGCAAACTTAAGTTTAAAATTTTTAACTGTGTACTTTTAAAACTAAATATCTTTAAAATTCAATTGGCTGAACTGTTAAAAATGGGCGTGGTTTGACGATTTAAAAATGAAGGATTAAAAAAACAAGGTGAAACAGAGAAGGGACGATACAAGTGCTGTGGAAGTCTCTTTCTACAAACATAATTGAATATAACCTTACAAAAATGTATTTTATTTGAAGATCTTTAAATATGGTTTTTCGCTTTGATTTGTTGAGTTTTTTTCAATAAAACAAATGTGAGTAAAATTATACCCTTTAATTGATATTTTGTAAACAATTTTGTTTTGTTTCAAATACTACAAATGCATTTGTCGTCATTTGCGTAACTTTTGAACTGTAATGCTCAAACTGAAGGTTATAGACCGCATTTAAATTGCTTTTGTGTCAATGCAATGCTGGAAAAATATAAATAGAATATGAATTGTCCACACATATTAGCAAATCTAAATAAACCCGCTTAAACAAATGGTTGCCTAGCAACCGTAGGTCAATTACACATCTTGTGTGTGTCAGTGTCTGACCCACGGGTCATAGATTCGCCATCACTGGTGTAGACCGTTGAGCTAGCAGATGTTCATGCGATTTTACACAAAAACCTTTTTATGTTGTCAGCCTGAAAATGAAAGTAACCGTAACGTTCAGGCTAGTTTTATATTTCGTCTGTGCATTTTCGTTATAATGTCAATATTGTATTTTACGGTACTTTCATACCAAAGACAAAAGCAACGAGCGGCAAAGACTATATTTTTCATTGGTTCTACATAATTTCATAACGACGTCCTCGCGTTGACTGATAGGCATTTTTTGGTGCGTCATTAAGAGGGACTTTCCCCCAGCCGATAATGGGTGCTCGATTGCGTTATCGAAGTCATACGTCACCGCTGTTACTTTGAAAACCCCTTTTTTATAAAAAAGCAGGCTGTTAAGACGGAGATGAAATGTCTCCGTTGTCTTTGGCGTGAAATAACCCTAACGGTTTTTCGCACCAAAGGTGACAAAGACAATGTTCCTGTCTTCCTCATCTGCGCAAGCGCAGAGCATATTTTTGCCTTCAAAAAATGCTCTGGGGTGTAACAGCACCCTCATTGTACGTTTGATTGTCAATCTGCTCTTAACAGAGTCCTCTTCCTATTCCGATTCCTTTCTCACAGTGGCGAATAGAAATGGCTAGCTACGGTCGTGTGACCTTGACTACGTGTTTTGTGGTCAGTTGAAATGAAGAGCATATCTTAACAAACCCCGAACAATGGCAAGCCATCATGGTTAAAAATGAACGTGCTATCAACGGCGTAGATGTGAAAGTAAGTGAAATGGTAATTGAACCTTTTTCATCAAGATAGTAAAAAGAAAGTCGCCGGGGACATACGCTGAAAATTGTATTTCATACTGAAATGAAAATATTTGCTCATTGTAATAATGTAAAATTATTTGTAACTTTATAATTATGTGGTGTTTTTTTTAAATTTTAAACATTTTTATTCTTCTTACTGAGACACCCTTTAATCGAATCTTTTTTTGTCTTTTACTGGAAATTATTCATTATTTTAAACAATCTAAAAACAAAAATGTGTTTCAAAATATAAATATCATTTTTCAAAAATAATTATCATCAACAATAAACACTCTATCGAATGATTGCGACTAACTAAGAGTAGTACCGCCATATATTTGGAGAAACTATCCCGAACGTTCACAATAAATGTAGAAAAGGCAAAACAGTGTCTTTGTCAAAAAACTGAGCTGTAAAAACGCAGTTTTAGCCTCTTGCTTTGAATGCGTTTTTATTGAATTGTTTAATTACATGATTTACATTTTTTATTTATATGAATGACGAAGTTTTTGTGTATTTTTAAAATGAAATTAGAAAGATATTTTTAACAAAACGATTAAAAAATGCTATGAATTAAATATTTACCTGCAGAAGTTGGAGGAAAACCTCGATTTATTGTTGAAAGAAACAAGAAGCGTATTATTTTGAAGAACTAAAAATATTTTGATAAAAAATGCAATTACACATTATTAGAACACAGTAATAATACTTTTATCTGCCCACTCCTGAGAAAATTTAATTAATCCAAAATTCCAGGAATAACTTTCGTCAAAAATTTCGGTCGTTTCACCTCGTTATTAAAAAAACCCATTCTTGTGAAAAATACAACGCGATAACCAAATATCATTTGTGCGTTAGTGAGTTTTTCTGCTCTTTGCAAGAGAACTTTCATATATAATTAAGAGCAAACGCTTATTTTGCTAAAAAAAAGACTGAAATAAAGTTCCCATTATTTGAAATAAAACATGGACAATATGTGTGAGTCGCATTAGTGCATCTTTCTTTAAAGTCTAGAGTAAAATTTCTTAATTTCTAGTTATAGGGCTAGCAAATGTGCATTTATTTGTTTGTTAAGATTATACGAGATATTATTTTAGCATTTACATTGCTAATAATATACTGTGCGTCAAGTCTAGTTTGATAAGTTTAACGTAATCCCTATTTTGAATACAATATGTTTTTCATCCATAACTTTTTACTGAGTGAACTGATTTTGATGATTAGTTTTTTAATAGATAGAGGGTGGTCTGACTTTTGTCCCGTATATGACCATGTTTGCTCTTTAGAAAAAAGATTATGGGCGAAAAATCAGTAATTTTGATGCATATTGGAAAGGTTTTTCTTGATGTTTCCTTATTAATTAAATGATTAAATATGAAACTACTTTAAGAACACAAACACAACGTTAAAGTTTGCAATTAGCAATACGTACTGCTGCATATGTTTTAGAGTGACAAATAACCCCTTTTTCAATGCGAAATTTAGCAAGTTATCTACAAGTTGACGTCATTTTGGCATGATAGCGAGATATTGCCAAGCTCGCAGCATTTTGATGCCAAATTTGGGATGAAATCGTTTAGTGACCACGTTTAGAGGGAAAAACTCGCTCATATTAATTGTAATTTAATGATTTATGATTTCTTTTACTTAGAATTAAAAATCAGCAAAACAAATTTTCCCTACATCGCAAAAATTAGAAATATTCCCCTCAAGTTTAAAAATCATCTAACTAATAAGACCATGTATTAAATGAATGGATAATTCGCCAAAAGAACATTTTAAAAAAAAGACAAACTTTATCAATTCACAAAACTGAAAAAAAGGTAATCTCTCAAATTCACTTTCATCTACATGCAAATTAAGAAAAAAAATGTTTCTCTCTATAAATTAACTCCGAAAATGTGCCACTAAGTAAAAACAAATAGTTATTCAGCAAAAAATGCCACCAAAAAATAATGATGGCTTTTATACAATAAAAAAGCAACAAAAAAGGTGAAAAAACGGCAAAGTGCGAAACAATTTTAAGCTCTTTTAAAAGAGAAACTACTACACGCATAAGGCTCTGTCAAAGGGGATGTAGGTCTTCAGAATAAAGAACTAAAAAATAAAAACTCTGACAGTTACTAAGGAAACTTTCTGCTTTGTGCTCGAAACAAACTTATTTTTCTCATAAAAATTTAACCAGATGACAGTTTTTCCCTTTTAACAGAAATTTATTATAAAATTGTTCGAAAGTTTAGTTATATTTTTCCCCAGGTTTGAGATGTTAGCAGATTCATTGCTGAAAATATTATGAAGAGAAAGGAGTACATTAGAGCAGAGCCTGTAATTTCACAATTTATTCAAAATAAAAGTTATAAATCTTCACACCAGATGGAATGGGTAGTATTGTTTGTAGCTGTAATTTAAAATTTGAGGAATCCAATTACTTATGAGCTAAGACGGTTACTTCTCTGTTTTATAAGGTAAAACCCAGTGAGATTGCGCAGTCGGAGAGCTGGCACACTTGAATTTTTTGGGGAAGGGGAGGTGAGAGTGCACCTCGATTTCAGGTAGTTGTACAGCCACAACACCACAGTGTCTACTCTAATTCATAAGTTTTTCTCTGAAAATGTATGACACAACGTCGTTTTTATTGTTTGCTTTAAAAATGTAAGGACTTGAATTTTCATCACTGTTCCTCTGATTTTCCTTCTGATGTGAGTGTTGCAATATTTTTAAGCAAACGCTTTTTCAGCTATTTCAATATGTTACTTGCAGTTATGATTAATATAACCCACTTGCGCAATTTCACCCACCCTATAAGAAGAGAATCGAAAAGTAGATGTCTTAGTTTTATTCCTACTGTCGTTTTAAATAGCAGCATAGCAAGGAAATAGTGATGGAAATTCATACAGAAGGAAAGTAGTCTATAATATGCATCAAAAGTTTTTCAAAAAATTAACACTTACATTCTTTTTTTGTCATGTTTTCCTGTTCGGTTTTTGGTTTTTTTTCTTTATTTTTTACATTTTAATATCATTATTGAATGTTGAATAAATATTTGTCAGATTACCAATAGAATTTGCACCTATGTCATCCTTATCAATTACTTTATTCGAACGCAAAAATTGTTTAATATGTATATATACATATATATATATATAGGGGAGACCAAGGGTATGACGCTACTTTAAGCAGAATTCGATATTTTAACCGAAAAAAGAAAAGAAAAATGAATGTAAAAAACATTTTAAAAAACACTATCTCTTCTTTAAGGTATGACTATAACTAACGCTATGTATGGATTTAAATTTAAAAAAAATATACATTCAATTCAGTTCACTTCATAAGGTTTTTTTTTCTTTTCATTAAGTATGGCGGAAGTTCAGTAGTTCAAGTACTTATAATTCCAATAACGAATCCTTTCAGGTAAAACTTAATTTCCTTTAATTACATATGTACAATTTAACAAGAAAACACTTAAACGAGTAATTTTCCAGGGCTCCCGCCTGCCACACACAAAGCAACGAAAGTAAATTTCAGTCGTTTTTATAGGGTGCTGTTACAGCGCCCTCTACTGAAGGCGAATATGCCGTTACATAAAGTCCACAAATTAACCATAAAAAGTTACACATAAGTTCAATGAAAATTAAGTAGTAAAATAGTTACTTACCCTTGGCAAAAATCGCAGTTGGTGACTCTTAACCTTAAGAATTTTACTAGGTTTTTGCATGCTCCAATTTCAGGTCCAACACACGGACAACTACGAATTGGGGCTTTTCCATAAGAGTTGTTAAATTATCAAAAAACATTTAAAAACTTTTCACTCAAAAAGCCAAGAATGCGTATCTTATATAATGTGCTTTTTGTCGAAGGTGTTATTGTTTCTTTTCTGGAAACCTACGGCTTAATCCTCTCTAGCCATTTGCTTTCCGTGTTAAAATTATGCTTTATTTTTATTTCCACCTCAACGATGTCAGCCAACGATGTTAGTTCTATCAAAAATATTCCGTAAAACGTATTCGAGAATTTAATAACGCGATTAGAAACTTCTTTTTCCTATTTCGAACGATCTCAAAAAAAAAAAAACAACTCCATATAACGAAAGTTAATTGTATTTTAAGACTAGTTGATAGCCAACATGGCTTTAAAGCCCTGGACCGCAATGGCAGGTGTCGGTGGAACAATGTGGTGAATGCTGACAAAAACACCTTAATGATTTCACAAAATTTTTTCTCACATAAATACAACTAGGATTTTAGAGTACATGCTGAGAAGTTTACATTAAGTAATTGGTACGAAGAAAGGCTCTTATACCAAAAAGTTGTTACTCAAAATACAGTAAAACCTGTTTTTGTGCGGTCCTTTTTTTATGCGATTTTGTTTTTGTGCGATTTTTTTCGTGCGATTTATTTTTATGCGGTATATGAATCTTAGCGGCGTTAGCACCAGTTTAATGTTTCCTATCAATGTACATATACATATTTAAAAACGAGAACTAATTATAATTTTTATTTATACAGTAAGCACACGGTAAGTGCCCATGTGCTTACTGTATAAAAAAAATTATAGGAGAAGGCTTTGATAATTTCGGCGAAAATGACCTTGACGAGATGATTGAGGACCAAACTATCGATGATAGTGACATTATCAATAGTTTGATAGATTATGAAAATGGACCGGAATTTATTACAGCAGATAAAATATATGTAGGGATCCAGATTTCTAAAAAAATGGAGACGCATTTTCTTAAAATAGATACCAATGCGGAAAGACGCTTAAAATTCCAAAAAGAACTGAGATCATGCATGTCTCACTATCGTGACGTTTACAAATAATTGACCAGTCGACCGTCGTCACAAAAACTGATCACTGACTTCATGGTACCAAAAAAGAAATCCATTGAAATCATATCTTCAAGCGACGAAAGCGATTTTCAACCAATTCGTCACAAGAAGATGCGCGTTTTGGATTACGACGAGTAGGAGCAAATTATTTAATGTAAAATTTGAAAACTTCTCCATGTATATGTACAATGAAGAATTAAATATTTTTACAATTTCTTTAGGTGTAATTTAATTATTTAATTTAATTGAAAGCATTCTCTCATCTATTTCATAAATTATTGATGTATTTTCTAAGTCCGACTTTTTTTATGCGGCCCCTATCCACCGCATAAAAAAAAAAAATTTAGGTAGTATATCGTACAAAGTTGTTTATTACATGTTAGAATTTATAAAATTTCCGAATATTTTTTTGTGCGATTTCTTTTATGCGGTCCCTATCTGCGTATTAGATCGAAATAGAGAGAAATATAACCTACTTCACTCACTGAATGCCCACAACAGTGTCAATTAACATAGCGACTAGTTAATTCTCGAGAATACTTCACTTATCATCTTCTACCCTCTGCTATCCCCAGTTTATTGGATTTTTAGGGTGTTGGAAACCCCAAGGAATGACATATTGTTGCACTGTTAGAAATTTCATCATGAAATTACGGTTAAATAACCGGCAGCAGTCAGACCATCTTATTCACCGTTAAATTTACGGTTTGGAGCATTTTTCTATCTTTACGAGACCTAAACCATTTCCAATCAGCTTGGTCAAAAAGCCGTAAATACAAAAGTTTACGGTTTTATAACCATTTAAAAATGGTTTCAAAACAAAATGTTTACCGTTTTTGAACCACTTGGAGTCGTAGAATCTTCGATGCGTAGAATCCGTAAACGAAGCATGCAGGAATCGAACCCGGGTGGATAGTACACCAACCTTGCTCTCTAGTCATTCGGCCATCTACACCACGTAAAGCGGCCGTTTATTTATATATAAATCTTCTTTTCCAACAGGCAAATTGCCTTAAAATTGAGATTTCAGTTTTTGATTGGATCTAAAGTCATTTTTGGTCTAAAGTTACTGTATATTGACGAAAATAATTTCATTTGTTGCAAAAATTAAAATACAAACAATAGGGTGGGTCGAAAAAAAGCAATGTTTTTTTGTCGAAACGCTATACCACGGAAAACTTGCCACTGGGGTAGGTAAGTAACATGCAAATTAAAAAACAAATTTTTATCGAACCCCTAGCTAGGGCATTGTACTTAAAATTTCGATTTTTTTCGAAAATCAAGTTATTTTACAAGTTTTTTCGCAGAAGTCAGATATTAATATTTTAAACTGCTATAGCGAAAATCATTTATTAAAAGGGTTGAAAAGATCACAAAAAAACTAAAACCGTCAAAATCTTTCAACTTGCGGTAGCGCAAAAGACTCAAAAATCGGTAAATTATTGCATTTAAAGTATGTATATACTAACACCTTATGTGAAAGCGTAGTCCAGCATACTGAGTTACCATTTCCTTTTTTTTTTACTTTACACTTCAATTCATTGTAATAGAACAGCGTTTCCCAACAGGCGGTTCGCGAACACCCAGTGTTTTGCGGGGTATCGGAAGGGGGTTCGCGAAAATAATATTGCAATGATGGAATTTTTAATTGCTAATGTACAAGAAAAAAACTAAGCAACAAATTTACATTCGTATTTGGACAGAGTATAAAAATGGGTTTTTAAATAATTGTTTTCCCGATAATGCATAAGTTGTGGAATGGCATAGGAAGCATTCGTACAAAATTTGAAATGCACTTATTTCTACTATTGTCTGATTTTGAAAACTTGCATCACAAAGTTTTATCGGAAGAAATTCCTTGATTGATTTAAAATTTTGAACATATGTTTCTCCTACCATTTCCCACTTTTTCCTCGCTAACGCGAAGACAGTCGGAAATATGCAAATTTTCCTAAATGTAAAATTTTGCATTATTTTCGGCTAATTTCTCCCATACAGATCTTTTGTTTAACCGAAGATATTTAATCATTTATTTTTAAAAATTTTTTTTGAGTTACGTGTGTATGTTTTTCTATTTAGTAACCACTGCTTAAAGCCACTTTTCTTTTTTTTTTTTTTACATACACATGCATATTTGAACTGATAAATCTTTATTCATATTTTAACAACAACAGACGACCGGTAAGGTTTCGCAACCAAGATGGACGCCCGATTCTTATTGAGCGCTTAAAAACTACGGTTAGTTAAACGTTCTTTAGGATAAACAGAGAATAAACGATTTTTTTCACAATCAGCAGTTTGAGTACCATCTTTTTAATGGTTATTTAACTATTGTAATTAAATATGGTAAAATAATAATCAAATAAATGGTTATTTTACTATTTTCTTACGGAAATTTTTAACATTGTGAGCACAAATGTACTTCAACTTTGGCTGGGAGACTTATAAAAAACATTTTCGTAGTTGACCACCTGAAAACTATTATTATTTGTGGCAAAAATAAAAATAAAGTATTTTTTCCAGGATTGTTTTAATCTGGTGTCAGAACAGAGTTTAATGGAATGGATGGAACAGCAGTATAAAGCTTATCTAAACCTTTTATGCGTTAACTATATAGAAAAACAACTGAGGGCTCTTTTATTCTTCAAGAAAGATTTTCCATTTATTGTTTTACCTGAGGTACTTTTTGTACTCCTTTTCTTTCATTCAATGAAAGCAGGTGTCAGTTGAAAAGCACAAAGACATATCTCCCAGTCGCAATATTTTGTGGTAACATGGGAATTTTGTTCTTCAGAGTAACTTTTCATGTAGTGGTTCTAATGTAGAAATAAGAAACTTTTTTTGCTCTTAAGCTAGAGGAATTTATTTCTCAGTTTGTACTAAAGTTGCGCATAAAATAGCTCGAAAACGAAAGATAGTTGAACTTGAAATTAATAAAAAATATGAAACATTAAAGTAAATTGAACAAAAGATAAAGCTAGAGAAAATTAGCTGAAATACATATGACATGTTTCAAACTACAGCGTTTAATGTAATAAAAATGAGAGAAAGGTAATAAAGATGTTATTAGTACAAGAGAAAAATAAAACAAAAATGGAAACATATTTTTGAAAAATTATGAATTTTTATGAATTATTGATATCATCTAACTTGCAGCTTAACCGATAAGATTTGTGTGTTCATATTTAAAAAAATACTTTAAATTTTCTGACACATTATAAGTCAAACATTATCTGATCTTAAAAGACATTTCATGTAAGTGTTAAATAAAAATCTAGTTACTATTTTAAAACAATAATAAAAAATGAAACTAAACTTAAAAGTTTTAAATTTGTTATCAAAAGACTGCATGTTGTAAAAAATGACCAAAAAACTCATCACCACCTTCTATAAGTTAACCCACTGTCTTGTGTGTGTCCTGAAGTTGACTTCTAAAGTGATGCACCACTACTGATCAACTTACACAGATCTCATTATATATATATATATATATATATAAGCTGCTTTTGCCGATTCCATTTGGAATCATACGAACAGAAAGATTGAACTCATAAAAAGCCAATTTCGTTTGATGGTGAAAGAGACGGCGTATAACACTATACATCTGTAAGTCTAACTGTAGCAAATGGGGGGCATACCTTTAGAAAAATAATAAAAATTTTATTGCTCAAGAAAGTTTAACGTGAAAAAACAGGTATTAAACCATGGTATGCACGAAAGCATAGCATGAAACTTCGCTATCCATTCATTGCATAGCCGCATTTTCACAGGGAAAAAAACCAAATAGATTTTTATTCCTACATTTTAAGTTTGTGTCTTTTGCTTCCTTTTCTAATTCATAAAAGATCTATAACGGCAGTTGTTTTGATAGCCTGTCGTTATAGAAACCTGACAAATGATATTCGATTTCCAATTCCTTTGAGAAATCTCCTTAAAGCAACATTTTCCTTTCTGTGTGCTGGAACACTCAAAATACGCTTTTTAAAGAGCGCAATCCTTAAATAGACTAAACTGCATAAATGCCTAAAAAGTTGTTTCTTCTGAGGAAACAACAATAATAATAACAATAACAACAACAACAATATTTTACACGGACAAAGGCGTTTGCATATTCTTTCCCCAACTAGAAAAATCTTTGTTTGATTGGCGCTTTTAATTATTTGTGAACTTTTTTTTAGATTTTTACAATTAACTTTGAAGTATTGTAGAGTGGAGGAGGTAGATTTGATACATTTATATATATTTAAGTCAGAGTGAGTACGGTGAAAGGACGTTTTAACTGATATTTAGAGCTTTGAATATATAAATAATTTCCAAAAGCACACATAGAAGATAAAAGGAGGAGTAGTATTTTTAAAAGGTTTTTTGTCTGTAATGCATTATCTGTTTATATTCATTACGCGACAAAAACAAGTTATAGACTTAAAGGTTTTTATTATGTGTTAGCATTGGTTTGCGTTGTTTTTAATGCCACTCGTATCACAGAAGCTCACAGAACTCTGGTGGTAATGACCACCTCTATTTAAGGCAGAAGGGGTACCAGTGCTTGCTCCAGGCTTAAAAATCTGAGTCAGGCTAACTCACAATAAGAGAAAGTGAGAGTCAACTTTTGGAAAATGCGAGTCAGTTTAGATAGTTTTTAAAAAAATAGAGTTTTTTTTTTAAAGCACATGTAGTGATGATTCTTCATTGAAGTATATCATCGAGAAAGTTCTACAGAAAAAATGGACGATTAGTATAAGGAATCCGTGGATAACCTATTGAAAATTAAAGCTTTTGGGGTGCGCATTATATGTCACTGCAGATTACATAATGAAACCTCTTTTACTTTTTATTTTAAGCACAGATTTTTTAAAAAAGTCACTCAGAGACATGGTCTTATTCCGGATGCTTTAAATTGAATGCTTGTTTTTAAAAAAAACAAGTTGAATTTTATTTTCAGTCACACTTCTGAATACAAGAGTAATATTTTCCTCAAAATGGCGAAACATGTTGATTGACCTTTTCAAGCAAACAAGTAAATATCTAATTAAATCAATTTGAAAAATCGAATCCTTGAAGTTTAAAGCTTTTTAGCCTACTTTCCTGTAAAAGTCAAAAATAATAATAAAGCCTGAAAGAAGGCTTAATGTGTCGTAAAAATACCGTTAAAGATAAAGAAAAGTTTTAAAAAAGTGAAGTAATTGAAATAAAAATTGAAAATAAAAATTTTGAAAGTAGGGTTTTGTGATGGAGAAAATGTGTCGGTCCCCCCTAATAACTTTTGGACTAACTGTCCGATTCGAAAACTTCTTTTTGCATTCGAAAGATTTCGGCAAGGACATCTCATTTCCATATTTTCTTTTTTGATTTGAACAATTTTTCGTACAATTTTGAACAGTTCAAATTTTTTTAACATTAGTATTGTAACATGGGCAAAAATGAAGCAAATTATGAAAACTCTGGGCACAAGATCGAGGTTTCTTATGAGCAAGTTTATTGGAAGAAGCTTTCGGCGTGAAATATTGATTTAAACAATTTTTGTTCAATTTTGGTCGAAAAAAAAAATACATTAGCGCCTGCGGGAAAATTTCAATCCTGTATAAATCCTAATCTAACCGACGGATTTGCTTGAAAAAAACTTTATCGGAAAGATGTTACGATGTAGAACATGTACAGATATGAAGTTCAACAAGAACTGAACGAGCCTATTTTCCTACGAAATTTTTTGATTGGGATTTTTAAGGATATTTCTCAATGAATAAAGGAATGAGGAAAATAATGAATGAATGAATAAATGAAAGAGTGAAAGAATGAATGAATGAATAAATTTATAAGTGAAAGAATGAATAAATGAGTAAATAAATGATAAAATAAATAATGAGTGAATAAAATAAAAAAATTAATAAATTAGTGAATAAATACATGAATGAGTAAATGGATGAATAAATACATGAATGAGTAAATGGATAAATAAATACATAAATGAGTAAATGAATGAATGAATACATGAAGGACTGAATAAAATGAAAGAATTAATAAGTGAGTGAATGAATATGCATTAGCCGTTGGAAAATGTATATTTGAAGTATTTAAGGACTAAAGCTAAAGGAGAAAGAGATAGCTAGATTATAAATTTGAATTTGGTGTATAGGCTCGTATAGTTCTGGACAAAACTTCTTGTTATAATTAAAAATAATTCTTTGAAATATTTATCTTTCAAATAATTTAATACAAAAGTAATGATTGGTTTAGAATCAATTATTGCCATGAGGAGGGGGGGAAATAAACGGTCGTCATTTTGCAAAAATTGAATTTCTTAATGATAAAAGTTTTTTCTTTCTTTTATATTTTTTTTATATTATTTATTTATTCAATTACTTATTTTGATGTTGAAAATCATTCACGTTGGGTCTTTATTTGTTGTAAACATTGTACTTCTAGTTTATTTTTTATATTTCTTTGATATGTCACCTGTTGGGCACAATAATAGCGCTTCGCTGCAATTGTGCGGCAATCTTTTTGTATCTGATTTCATTTTACGATATTACTCGTATTTTTATAGACAATTCACAATATAAAAAATAAAGGAGCAAAAGTACAAGTCAATTTTTCTGTATAAGTATGTTTTTTGGTCGAAAGTTTTTGAGTCAAAGTTTGACTCGCATCTACCAAAAATGAGAGTCAATTTTCTCTCAAATAATATCTATTTCAGTGTCAAACAATAGTACGTGCGAGCCCTGAGGGGTACATCATTGCAAAAACTCACTAGAAAAATTTTAATTTTGAAGCAGAAATTGGGTGATGTCGCGTTTGTTTTGGCGAATTTTTCCAACTTCCATTTTGTAGGACTTAAATCAAGATTCAATGGTTTTACAATATTAAAAACCGATAGTAAGTTTCTTTATAAACACATTTAATTTTCTGGACAGGAAAGCAACAAAAGTTATATCACAATACTTAAAAAAAATGTGGAAATTTTTTTCGAACTCATGAGTTTAAAAGGTAGTACAAATGGCATATATTCCTAAATAACACTTCGTGGAAAAAAATCGACAACAAAAACTTGTGTTCAGTTATCGCATTTTACCTCAACTTTTTTTCTGATTCACTCTCTCTCTCTCTTTTTTTTCAAATATAAAATAAAGAAATTCGTACGTTCGGAATTGACAAGTTCATGATTAGACCATTGTTTAAATTCGGCATTTCAATTTATGTTCTGAACTCTTAAACACAGCTGCAAACATTGCTATTCGTACTTATGTTTGCATATTTATATGCTACCTAGTATAAATTAATCGCATTAATTTTACGTTTTGACTATAAGTATAACCTTAGAATAAATTGTAAAACCGAGCTCCTTTGCTTTATTTAAAATGCCGTTACCTGTCCTTGGTTTGGAGTTGCATATCTCTGCTTTACATATTATTATTTTCCTTTTTTTTTAGGAAATGCATGGAGGGAAAACAGTTTTACCAGTAATCAAAAAGGATATGAACAGCAATTTATTAAAAAGTAAGCTGGAAACGTGCCTAATAAGTGAAGAGATATGTTGAACGACTTTGAAGCAAGATGTCAAATGACACTAACTCCTGCCGGGCTGCAAAGGAAGCTTTTATTTAACAATGCAGTATTTCACGAATAAATTTTGCCTTTATAGTACTGTAAGCGTTCCTGCTAGAATGAAAGAGCTTCGCACGCCGCAAGAGAATGAAATTAACATAAGGTAGTAAGAGAATCCTCATTTGGATTAATTTAAAATATTACATAAAGGGCTAGTGATGATCATGATCCCACCCAGACAGCACAAAACGTCCTTTGGATGTCCATTTTATGTCCAGAACGTCCAAATCTGGTCCGATGCCAAAACCGATAAAATTTGGACATCCTCAGATGGGTCAGACAGGACGTCCCTGTAACTACCACTTTGTTTTACCTACGGACGTCCAAAAGTGATCCACATCCTTTCAGGTCGTACCACGGACTTTATTTTCGGATGTCCTAGGGACTGCACTCAAAGGATATCCCGCGTACGGGTCAGACCGGACGTCCCTGTAACGACCACTTTGTTTTACCTACGGACGTCCAAAAGTGATCCGCATCCTTTCAGGTAGTACCACGGACATTCTTTTCGGATGCCGTAGGGACTGCGCTCAAAGGATATCCCGAGTTTGAACTAAATCATACGTTTTTAGGATATCTTTCTCAACTTAGAAGACAATTTTAATTTTTAATTTTTTTCTTTTGTTTCTTTATTTTACGGTTTACCAGAAGAAAAGCAGGTTTAATATTTAAAAAATAAGTTGAACGTTTTACCATTTCAGGCAAAAATAGTTAAAACTACATGAAAAAATGCTGATTTATGTTTTCTGAAGTTAACTGCTGATAAAAAATTGATTAATTTTACTGCACATAATATATTTACGCCTGTTAGATTTAAGACATAAGAAATATTTTCTCCGAAATTGTAAAATTTCACATAAACCATCCAATTTTTATCGTAAGTCTAAGGAAGTCCACATTTTGACATTCATAGACGCGTCAAGCATGACGTCCTTGTAACTAACATTTTGTTTAGCTTACGGATGTTCAAAAGTGATCCGCATTCTTTCAGATCGTACCACGGATCTTCTTTTCGGATGTCCCAGGGACTTCATTCAAAAGATATCCCGCCTTTGAACTAAATGATACGTTTTTAGGATATCTTTGTCAACTTGGAAGATTTTTTTTCCTTCTTAATAAACGGTTTACTAAAGAAAAAAAACAGGTTTATTATTTAAAAAAAAATTGAAATCTCTGCTATTTAAAGCAAAAATAGCAAAAACTGAATGAAAATTAATATCAATTTGTGTTTTCTCAAGTTACTGCTGATATAAAGTTGATTAATTGTACTCCACATAATATATTTACGCATATTTTCTCATAAGCACAAGAAATATTTTCTCGAAAACCGCAAGAGATCTCTCAATACTTGGCCTTGAAGGCAATGAGCTGGCGTCAATTCTGTTCTGACTCAGACGGTTAATATACCAAAGTTTATAAATACTTATCATGTTCTTTGTGTCGTCAGTTGTACTGTATCTGTTAAATGTATAGCTCAAGGTGTTATTTCGATCCTGCTTTGAAGAATTATTTTGTCTATTATCAGCAGAACGTGGTTCTCCAATACAGTAATATGCAGATGTTTTCATAGCCTTAATCGATTCGTTTCTGTTGTGGTTTTATGAGAGAATTTTGCTTTTAATTTTTGTTTTTATCGGACAGGATGTGTTCTGAAAAGGAACTTCGTGGAGTATCGCTTTTTGATGGCGACAGAAAACGAATTTTTCTGTTTGGAAGCGGCGTATGCTTTCATGTTCTCACTACTAAGTGATAGCGTTCTAATATCACTTAAAGATGAAACCAGTTGATGTGAAATTTGGAAGAAATTAGAAATAATAAATATTTGTGGCAAATTGGTACATTTTAAACGTAACTGAAAGTTGTTAAACTTTCAAATGAAGAAAAATGTGCCTTTTTCAGCAGTATGTTTCATTGCTGGAAATGTTATAAAGAATGAATTTATTGTGGATTCCTTAGCAACACGTCTTGTTTCGCGTAGCTTTAAGCGAAAAGGAGTGGATTACAGTGAAACATTTTCCCCTGTGATAAGTATGCCAGCTTTGCGTTTAATGCTTGTAATGATTTTAAATGAAGATTTGCATGCATTTGCTTAAGATGTAAAATCAGCTTTCTAAAATGGTAAGTTAAATGAAGTTGTTTTTATGGATCAGCTCCAAGGTATGATGATAACAGTGGACGAAAATGTAAACTTTAAAATAGTTTATATGGATTAAAACAGTCACCTCGTCAATGGTTTCAGAGGTTTCTTGAATTTGTTTCAAAATTAAATTTTCAATCTCTTGATAATGGACCTTGTATTTTATTCGTAACAGTGATAATCATAAAATTATAATTGCTCTTTATGTAGATGATATGTTAGCAGCAGTCCCAAATGTCAATGAAACTAAAGTACTTATTTCTTTACTATCTAAAGAGATTCACATGTCAAAATCATAAAGTGTTTCTGAATTCTTAAGTATATTAGATTGACATTCACGTCTGATAGTTTGATAATGGATCAAGAATCTTATGTAATTAAGTTGTTAAGTAGATTTAATATGATAGAATGTAGACCCAGTCATATTCATGTTTTCCCCAAGTCTACACCTGCTTTTGGACTATAATTTTTCTACATTAAATGTCTGTGTTATTATTTTGAACTTCATATAAATTTCTTATGTATCATTACCTGTTTGTAGAGTTCTGTAATAACAATTTTGCTATTTGCCTAACGATCAGGAAAAACCCAGAAAAACTATCAGCCAATCTTAAACACTATACGTATGTGTAGTACAGTCATTCAGGGTAACTTTGAAAAACGTTATTTCTTTTAGTATAGTTGACTAAATAAAATAGAAGGTCCAGTGCTACACTCAGCCAAATAGGTTATAACTCAGTTTTCTACTCCTAATTTTTAAGTTCAGTCAAATATACTAAAAAATATGACGTGGTTCAATGTTACCCCCCAAGGTTCAAAAGTTCCCTGAATTACTGTATTTAGTAATTATTCTTATATCAGTTTGTCCTTACTGGCATTTATTTTCTTTATTTATATTTTTAAAAGTTGTTTGTCATTTGTTTTTTTTTTAATAGTTGAATTCTAGGATTTCTTTGAACAATATTTTATGAATTGTAAGGAAATTTATTCTCCTCATTAGGATGCTTATTAGTAATAAAAATTTAATTAAAAATAATATACATAAAAGCAAACCACTTTATTTATCATTGTCATGGATATCATTTTCAGTAGTCATAGAAATATATTACTTGTACTTTAAATCATGTAATGGTATTTAGGGTTTTGACAAACAATATATTAAAATAAACTATTGCAAAAGAAAAAGTAATTCTCATAAAACCGAAAAATACTTGGAGGGGGGAGGGGGTAATTTTTGTTAGGAAACAAAGCTAGGTGAAGGGAAGTTTCAAAGAGTTAAATCATTATTTATTTTCCTCTTTGCACTTTTCATGCTGTTTTTACTTCAAAACATGTGAATAATTATTTGCTTTCATAATTTTTTCCTGTCCAGATAAGGAGAAAGCGAAAGTAATGAAAAACTTTCCCATCTCCATGATTTTTATAACTATGTACTAATATGTTTCAATAATAAAAAAATGTTTTAACTTCTGAACCGTGTGTTTATTTTATTTTTTCAATTTTTATTCTATTATGATTTTTCTGATTCTGAAACTGAGAACTCTTTATCAACTAATTATTATATCATTTCTGATTTTAATTATAATACTATCATTTAATAAAAAAAATCATAATTATATTTTATATAGAATATATATAATTATATTTATATATTAAGAGTTGTTTTCTAGTAAAATTTCTCGAGGCATTTTCAAAATAATATATATATATATATATATATATATACATATATGCTTTTCATTGAAATTTTAAACTTTGTGTATTGTGACGTATTCAAAATGAGAATGAATATGAATCCAATAGTACAACATGTTTTAAAAAAACGTATGAATAATTATTTACTCTAAGCAGTGATTGTCATATCAGTTGTTATTAAATTCCATGGTAACATGAAATTAGAAACAAAAGTTATCACAAGTTCGCTGAAAATATTTTCCTTGTGCATTAAATTATTTACTTGAAATATTGGTATAACTTGTATTTCAAACGAGCAGATGTTAAAAATATAAATATGGGTTGCTTAAGGGAAATTTCAAATAAAGATTTTAAAGACAAATTATATATTTAAATTGCTGATATATATGTAGTAGTCCCTATTTAATTGTATGCAAAAATTGTTTCAGAACGATTATACTATTTTCATTAAAGTACTCTTATTATCATTTTCATAATGAAATGATAAATTGCAAGTTTCAGTATATGATTATATAGCTCAAAGTGTTAACATTAAAAAAAAATATTCACAACTGGTTTTATTCAGTCCTGTAGCTGTTTTGTGGATACTTCTTTTTCAAAGTAGTATTTGGTTAAAACCTTAGTATTTCCTGCTGCAAGCTACAAATTTACATTTACAAGATAACTGTTTTAGAACATTTAATCAGAGGAATTATATACATGTAAAAAAAAAAGCCAAATTACTGTTGAATTGATGAATTAAAATTGCATCTTGTGGGTATAAACACCGACTAATATCTAAAAGAAGTCATGGGAATATTCTAAAATAGTCTCAAGGACATGGGAGGACAAACAAATAATTCATTGACATCCTTGGGATATCCTTATAACGAGGAAGCGTCCTGTAGGCATAAATATGTTGTCGTTTTAATGTCCTGGGGAGCAATGATCTGTATGTCCAAAAGAGGGCCGGAACAGTCACATATGTCCTAGGGATCTCACTGGAATGTCTTTAGGCCGTTTAGAAGTATTGTCCTTTTCGCGTCTTGGGAACCGTACAGAGCGATTGTCCAAAATAAAGCCTAAATATGAACGATCGGACGTCCTTAGGACCAATTGAGAACAGACAATACGCGGACATTAGTTCTACCCTGGGATATACTTTGTACTTCGCAGGATAAAAAAAACACGTCCCTCGGACGACCTGTTTTTACGATGATGTCCTGAAATGACATCATTGGATATCCTATGGTCCTCACTGGAATGTCTTTAGGACGTTTTGATATGTTGTCCTCTTAACGTCCTGGGGACCGTATTGAGAGCTAGTCCAAAATATAGCCTAAACATGAACGATCGGACGTCCTTAGGACCAACTGAGGACAGACAATCCGCGGACATTAGTTCTTCCCTGGGACGTACGGTGTTCGTCGCAGGATCAAAAAAACACGTCCCTCGAACGTCCTGTTTTTTCGAAAAAGTCCTGAAATGACATCATTTGGACGTCCGAAGGACGAAGTTATGCTGTCTGGGCATTAGCTACTTCAGAAAAAAATTCTCTTTTGAATTAGAAACTGCCGGTTAGTAAAAGTAGCATTCTGCGTTGGTCTTTAACTTTTAGAAATTTCTTTTTGAAGAGTTCTTTTATTGCACATACAAATAAGAGATTTCGTTTTTCCAAACTTATATACGTACACTACTTTTTTTTCCTTTTTCAGTTTTATGAGATTCATTTATTTTCTTTTTGAGTATGCGGTATAACAAAAGTCTATCACTTCCTCTCCAAAAAACTTCACTGTTGCTAACTTGATTTGATACCTCAGTATTTCTTTTGCCCTTCGCATGTGAATCTACAGTGTGATTATTCTTTTTTCTTTTTTTCCGTGAACAGTTTTTAAAATTGTACAGTACTCTAATTTTACTAAGAGACATAAAAGTTAGATGAATTCATTTTCTTCGGTATTGCGCCCGGATTGGGAACGAAAGTCCGTGAGATAAAATAACTGGGTTTCTTGTCAGACCAAAAATAAACGAGGCTCAACATTAGGGTAGGCGGAAAAAACACAAAAATGTTTCTTTTTTCAGCTCGTAATACCGAGGTTAAGTTGCGAATTAGAGAGACTAACAAAGGCTCAAAAACGAAAAAAAAAATCGGTTCATATCTTAAAGTAGCGAATGTGCTCTAAAATTTGCCGACATTTGAAAACTTAATTTTTACGTTAAATAAAACTGAACACTTTCCGAATGCAAATAACTCAAATTCTTGCCTAGAAAGAACAATGTTTAAAAATTATTAAAATCCATCAACTTATTCCAGTAGCACATTGCCACTAAATTTACTGAAATTTTGGGGGAAAAGTTACTAATAAAAGTAGATCACAATTCAAGAAAGAAACCATACTAACAACTTCCCCTTTTTTTTGCTTTATTAAATGCATGTTTAAATGTTAAAAATAACTTATTTTAGGCAATTAATAATATTAAGAAGTATTTTTTATCGAATTTCTTCAAGTTATAGCAGCAAACTTTAGTGCCCTTGCGAGATAGAAACAGATTTTATTTCTTTTTCTGTCCCTTTTTAGTCACCCCAATTCGCACCGTTTCCGTGGTGTCACGACTTCAAAAAATAATTTGGAGTGTTTTTCGGCCTACCCTACAGATTATTAAGATCAATGTTTAATCAATCTGTCACAAAACGAAAGCAATTAATAATGAAAGCGTTTACGACCACAATCGCTTAACCATTTCCCAAAATGAACGGTATAACGCTCAGCCAAGTGTTTTTTCGATAATTGTGTTTCGAGCTAATTTACTTAAACGAAGGTAATTTAATTCATCGTGGTGGAGATAACGGCGCCAAGTACAGAGCACTCATCCAATAGTGAAATACACAAAATGTTTTCACTCCCTCTGCGGTTTTCTTTCTTTTCACTTTTGCTTTTAATAATGAAATTGTCATAAAATATTTTTTAATGCTTTAACCACAGTTCAATCCAACTTCGTATGTTTTGTATCATGATAGGAACTATATATAAGCATGATATTTCATTTACGAGGAATAAAGCTTTTCAGTTTTTCGTCATCCATAAACCCACAGACTGAAGGTTTAAAAGCAAAGTTAGTTAGTGAACCTACGATATTTGAAGCCGTTAAACGTGAATGTATTTCTAGCACACAATTTAGATTCAGTAGAAATGTCGTTTTGCTGTTAAAATAGCTCATTACTTGCCATTCTTTTCTTTTGACAATGATTCCAACGATAATTATTCATACGATAACTGAACACAAGTTTTTGTTGTCGATTTTTTTCCACGAAGTGTTATTTAGGAATATATGCCATTTGTACTACCTTTTAAACTCATGAGTTCGAAAAAAATTTCCACAATTTTTTTTAAGTATTGTGATATAACTTTTGTTGCTTTCCTGTCCAGAAAATTAATGATATCCGAATAATGATATCCCAAGGATGTCAATGAATTATTTGTTTGTCCTCCCATGTCCTTGAGACTATTTTAGAATATTCCCATGACTTCTTTTAGATATTAGTCGGTGTTTATACCCACAAGATGCAATTTTAATTCATCAATTCAACAGTAATTTGGCTTTTTTTTTACATGTATATAATTCCTCTGATTAAATGTTCTAAAACAGTTATCTTGTAAATGTAAATTTGTAGCTTGCAGCAGGAAATACTAAGGTTTTAACCAAATACTACTTTGAAAAAGAAGTATCCACAAAACAGCTACAGGACTGAATAAAACCAGTTGTGAATATTTTTTTTTAATGTTAACACTTTGAGCTATATAATCATATACTGAAACTTGCAATTTATCATTTCATTATGAAAATGATAATAAGAGTACTTTAATGAAAATAGTATAATCGTTCTGAAACAATTTTTGCATACAATTAAATAGGGACTACTACATATATATCAGCAATTTAAATATATAATTTGTCTTTAAAATCTTTATTTGAAATTTCCCTTAAGCAACCCATATTTATATTTTTAACATCTGCTCGTTTGAAATACAAGTTATACCAATATTTCAAGTAAATAATTTAATGCACAAGGAAAATATTTTCAGCGAACTTGTGATAATTTTTGTTTCTAATTTCATGTTACCATGGAATTTAATAACAACTGATATGACAATCACTGCTTAGAGTAAATAATTTTTCATACGTTAGATTCAGTAGAAATGTCGTTTTTTCTGTTAAAATAGCTCATTACTTGCCATTCTTTTCTTTTGACAATGATTCCAAGAGTAAAACGACTGCCTTTCCTTCTTTTTTATTTTTGTGACATTTAATACCAACAAAGCATTTAACGATCAAAAAACAATTTTTGTATATTAAAATAAGGGTTTTTTTAAAGCTTAAATTATTTAATTTTTTACTTAAAATACTTCTCATTTTACTTTTACTTTTAAATCACAGCTAATGTCGTCATCAGAGAGGATAATTTTTGCAATTTTCTACTTTAAACTTATTTAAAAGGCTATGCTTTCAGTGCTATGCAAGTGAAGCTCTGACATTGAAGAATTATCACTTCAACCCTCAAAATAATTTTTGTGAGCGAGAGATCTAACGTTCTTCTGACTTATGAAGGAGTTAATACAGGAGGACGTCTAGCACTTTTCCAAAGGGCGCAGTTTCTCGTTTTTCTTAAAAGGTTATTAACTATGTAGTCTTAAACCAATCTAACCTCTCAAATATTTCCTAACAATGGAAACCACATTTTGTCACACTGATTCAAATAGTGTTATCAACTTACATTTCCCCATTTTTATTAAAACTAAAATTTTTCTGTCTCATCGTTCTAAATTGTGAACGTGATTTGCCAGAGCAGTTCCGCAGAGAAAAATAAGATCCCTCATAAAATGAATACAATTAGAAAATACTTTAAAATAGACCTTCCCCTTTATTTTTTTTACGTTATTCATCAATACACAGCAATTTACAATGTCTTGACTGTTCTGTTTTCGATTTCAAAAATTATTTTGGAATTAGTATTAAAGTGAGTTCAAACATTTACAATGAGATTGAAATATATTTCATAATGCATTTTAAATTGCAAAAAGCCGTACTTTCTAAAACAAATTACTACTGAAAAATATTACGATAAAGTTTTACCGCAAAATAATAGATGAATATAAACTCAACGGTTTGTGTCGTAAGAAATTCTGTATCCAAGATTTTTTTAACTTGATTTCACTTTCATCTGGCCAATCTACAAAAGATATGTAGAAATTGATGAATTGCTTATAGCTTTGGAAGTTTTAGATTAGTGAAAGTAAACTAATGTTAAAAAGTAGTTCATATCAGTATCTTCAAAAAAAAAAAAAAAAAACGTTTTCTAGCCATGTCTGCTTACATGTGGGGTACTGAATTACTGCTACAATGAGTGAACAATTAAAATATAATGATTTATAGAAAAAACATGGGCTTAATGGAAAGGAAACAAAGATGAAGGTGAAAAAAAAAACATTAAAAAAGTTCAAGTGGCGTTCCGCTTTCACGTTTCATTGGGGCTTTTGCAAGCACAATAAAGAGTGCTGCGGCAACAGGTAAAACGGTGACCTTCTCAAATAATCAATAAAGAGGGTTCCAGGCGAACAATTGACCTGCTGCTCTTTTCTTGCTTCTTCCGATCGCAGCTAGGGACAAATTGGAATTCCCCGCGATATCGTGATGCCACAAGGAAGAGTGGAAATGGACAACCGCTTTTTATATTTCCTGACAGAAATTAATTGTCTGGCTGTGTACATATCAGGGTTACAGATTCAGATTCCCAATTTTTCCTATGCAAACTATTAAAGGGGAAATTTTTATCTTTGTGAAGAAATTATAAATGAGAAAAATCCTCGCAATAAACATTCAAATGGCAATTAAATTGTAGGAAAGTGTTTCAGGGTTAGGTGGAAACTTCTTCATCTATGCAAAAAGTTGTGAGCTTGAGAAGGTCAGAAATCTGAAAAGTGAAAAATTATTTCCGGGTTTCTTACCTTCGAAACTCAAAACTTTCTGCAATGATACAATGGTTGCTTGTTTGCAATTTCATTGCAATTTTTACATTTATTGGATTGATTTTTTTCATTTAATAAAACTATTAACCACTTGTTACCGCATAATCAAGTCCAATCGTCCATTTCAAAATTTACATCTGCGCTCTTGTTTTGCGATATTATGTTCTTAGTAAGATCTTGTTCTTTAGATATATCATTTTTACACTCAATTTTATTTTCAGAACTTTTCCCCCTAAACTTATTTTGTCTTACGCTGTAATAATAATAACAAAAAAAAAAAAAAAAGGAAATACATTTATAATGTATACTGTTGGTTATTTTATTTTTAATATGTATATATATAAGTACAAAAAGAGAAAAAAAATCATTATGGTATAACATTGAAACATTTCGAGGCATATTTGATAGGTTTGTGACGTAGACCCTTTGCTACTTGACACTGAAGCTGCTCAACCGACTCTGAATATCTCACAGACTAGTTCGGATCATGAAGAATTTCAACTTCGTATAAATAACTTTGTTTTGGTAACTTTGTTCGGGGCAAGTGTAAACCACTGGCTGCACTTGCCGCTGAAGAATGATTGTACTTACCCCACATGGCAAAGTGCGGGGGTAATGTTAACAATGACTGACTTATGAAATGCTTTAACATTACAATAAAATGAATCATATAATTGAGATCTTTACGCAAAAAATTACAAAGTCATCTTTTAGATACAAAAATGATAGGCTAAATTCTGAGCATGTCACTAACACTAGCAGCATAACAAGGAAATAGTGATGGAAATATATAGAGAAAGAATGTAGTCTAAAATATTCACCAAAAGTTTTGAAGAAAAAAACCGTTTTCATTCTTTTTAATCATGTTTTCCAATTGTGTGCCAACTCTTCCGGCCTGACCTTAAATCTTACTTAAAGTGTGATAAACTCCATAATTAGGCCACTTTAACCTATCTGCGATTTTGATTTTTGGGCGCTAGAAGTGAATGTGTTGGTTTTCGGAATAAAAAAGGTTGAACTTCTACCATAGGCGCTAATGCTAAATTTGTTCTGAATGTGCAAAAACTAAAATAATCAAATAAAAAAACTTTTTGTACATGTTCTATTATGATACAGTTTGTTCGAAGCTAATCCGCGAGTTCGATCAGGACATTATTATTGAGTTCTAATTTCTCTATAAGGTGAGGCTTTTTAAAAATTGTTCATAACTGAACGAAAACCACGGATCTAGAGCGGAGCGTTTAGCAGGAGAGCGGGGAAGTGGAGCATGAGTGTGGAGCAGGAGTGTGGAGCAGAAGTGTGGAGAAATGGTGCAGGAGTGTGTAGAAGGGGTGCAGGAATGCGGCGTAATGGAGCAGGAGTGCGGAATAACGAATTTTTTATTTTCCAAACTGGAGTGGAGCCGGATCAAAGAAATGTGTTGCGCTCCACTGCTCCAACATTTCTTTTTTTGAATGACACACATAAACTTAAAAGTAATGAAAGTTTTTTTATGCCTGTTTCGGCAACACAGTGCATATACAGCAGAGCGCCGCTTATCCGGACGTCGCTTAACCGGATGTCCAATCAACCGCATTGGTCGGGGTCCATGTTTTTTTCCCTGCACTCTCCAAAAAAAGAGAAAAACAAAATACACGAAAACCCTGACCTTCGGATTCTCTAAAGGAGGTCGAAAACCTGCTTTCTTTTTGTCGTTTGGCGTTCCAAGGAAGAGGAATTACCCCCCCCCCCCCTCTCCTGCTCAAGTATGTTCAATTCAGTTGCAATTAGCATGAGAATTAGATGTTAATTGAATAAAGATATAAGGTTCTTTTTAGAGGAATTGGAGAGGAATTAAAGTATTGAAGCTAACAGAAGAAAAATAGTTGAAGTACTGCATTCACCGTGAAGTTAAATTAACTCAACTTAACTAAATTTCCAGGAACACTATTGTTGAAAAATTCACTTGACTAAAAGGTAGTCCGTGCACCTCGCGAAATGATCACGTGGTTGTCGTCGGACGCTCATGTTGTCCGCACATAAGTTACACAAAGCTAAAGGAACTCACATTTTTTAAATTACGATCTGTAAGTGTAGAAGGTGTTTTTTAAACATGCCTGGGAAGCGCAAAAGAGTACTGTTATCTTTAGATAAAAAAAATAGAAATTGTTAAAAGATTGAAAAAAGGAGAAAATGGAAACAACTTAGTTCTTGAATATGGCAATGGCACATCAACTGTGTCAGCTATTTATAAAAAAAAGCGATGCAATTTTTAGCTTCGCCATCAGTTTTTTACAAACAAGAAGGCAGCGCTGAAAGGAAAACGATGAAAAGACATCATTCTCTTTGTATCTGAAGGCTATAAATAATTACTTCACTCCATAATGATTTTTTATACAGTCAGTACAGTGCGTAAATCCTTTTTATGTACAGTGCTTCTTCTGTATCACTTTTTGTAAATATTTTTATAAAAAATTTAAAAGGAGAAAAAAAATTCTAAACGCGCCATTTGGAATGTGATAAAATATGCACTAATAAAACTGCCAGTTCTAAGCCTGGAAAACTTGTGAAGTGAATCTACATAAAAAAAACTTAGAACTATTTGTGCTTTACAGTTGTCAATACAATTATCCGGATTTTTCTTTAACCGGATCTTTCTCGGTCCCGACCAGTCCGTAGAATCGGCGCTCTACTGTAAAATATATTTCTTTATAAAAAAATTATGAGTAAGTTTTTCATTTGTATAGCATAAAAAAATGACTAACTCAAAAAAATAAATAGTATAATTCCCATTGAAACTATTCGAAGTATGGAGCAGAGCAGGAGCGGAGCAAGTATTTAAAATTCGAAGAAGAGCAAGTCAAAGAGTAGCTGCTCCAGATCCCTGACAAAAACATTTTTAAATCAAGAAATGAAACATGAGAGTAAAGTGTCCGAACGGATCAATTTTCGAACCAAAGAATCTTTTTTCAAATAGAACTGCTCTCTCAAGAATTATTCGGAACGGGGGGGGGGGGGGGTATAGATAGACAGACTGACAGAGCGACATACATAACATTTCCTCCCATCTCATAACCCTACTTTGAAAAGTTTCAGTTTTCAATATTTATTCATTCTTGACTCTTAGCGAAATTTTTACGATGCATTTAGCCTTATTTCATGATTTTTATATATTTATATTTTTTTGATATATATTTCTTTTACTTTTACGGAAAAGCAGACGAAAACAATTAAAACGTAGGTGAAAAATTCAAAAAAATGCTACCATCGGGTGACTCAAACTTTTCTGAGGGGAAAAGTGTTAAAATGTGGACTGCGACTAAAAATCCGGCACGTCTGGTATCCTTAAATTTAACACATGTTTAAAAAAATATGTATGAATTGGCAAACCACAAACTTCGTTTCTATAGATCTTCTAGTGGATTCATATTTTAAATGTATTTATATACAGATAAAGCATTGAAAATAAAGTAAAAATATTTTCAAGAATTAAAATAATGATGCAGCTTTTTTCAACTTTTAAGAAAAAGCATTAAAAATACACCTTATGTAAAAAAAAAATAGATCTCCGAAAGTCTGCCTCTCCCTTTCAAAGTGGTAAATTTATGTTTATGTATGTAATTCTTTTAATTTTGATTGCCTTTATAATGATATTACTATTGGCGAACCTTAACACGAACCGATCACTGACAGCAATACGATTGGGAAATAGATGTAGGTTGACATAGACTTACACTTTACAAAATTTTTCCTTAAATAGACCTAAATATAAAATTTAAATGAAAATATAAATTTTTTGTATATCATAAGTAGATCACATTTATTTCAAATGTAGCAGTTAGGTGAAACTGAATACATTTTGTTTTGTAAACTATACTTCATTCAAAGAAGAACTATAAAAATAACAAAAAGTCTTAATTTTTCTGCTGTGGTTAGTACTCTCGTAGAAAATAAAAAGTATAATAGAAAAAAAAATTTAAAATAAATTTTTCTAAACTAAATGTATAGTTGAAAATAAAAGTCAAAATATATTGTAAAATAAGGAATAGAATAGTATACAGCAAAGTACTTGTAAAGTTTAAAGTTAAACTAATAGCTCAACATAAAACATTCAGCACTTCCATAGCAAACAGTTTCTGCTCTCCTTAACCTTTTCCTTACCGGTGGAATAACACGCAAAACCTTTCAGAGCTTCGTGTCTGGAAAAAGTTCCCAAACAACCATGCACTACCCTTAATGCTTTTTGCCGTGCACTATGTATCGAACAACTTTGTACTGAAGCAAAATAAGAATGCCAAGAGAAATATGAAATATAAGTAACCATTTTATCAAACAATTATGTTCGTTCTTTAGACATATTACGCGTTCAGTCCTTCTGCTGGTTCTTTCAAAATTGTAAACAATTACCAAATGTGTTCCTGAACAAAATCAATGCATAAATAAGGCCCGAAAGAAATCTTCATATACTTCCCCGGAAGTTATAGAAAGTTGAGAAGATAAGTTGAGTAAGAAAGAGGCTCTCTTCAAAACTTCATGTTTTTCGAATTTTGGCATAAAACTATATTTGCTTTGCGCTGTCAATAAATAAATAAATAAATAAATAAGCTCCTTTTCATTCCGAAACACGCAAATGAAAATTCACTAGCCTTTGGGAAATAGCACGCAAATCAAAAATTGGCATTTTTTGTTTTTTTATGCATAAGTATCTACTCAATGATATCCTCTTTTGAGAAAAACGATATAAGTCACAAACCACTTTTCCCTGTTTAGCAGTGAAATGAAAAAAATCACACATGTCATTTAAGAAAAGCAAGAAGCAATGAAAAAAATCACACATGTCATTTAAGAAAAGCAAGAAGCAATTAAACGTGCCTCCTGAAAAGTTGTTGTTTTTGACATAAGTGCTTTTTTCCAAATCTTAGTGAATTTTCGTTGTAGATTTGGATCTTACTTATACATTAGTTTCATTCTACAGAGTTCATTTGGTCTGATTACACTGTGCAACAAATTTGAACTTTTTTTGTCCTTTAAATGAAACTATGTGATTCTATATAAACAAAAGGTGCTTGATTCAAATATCCAAACCAAAATGGTCCATCACGTACCGTTTTTGCTGGAGACCCACTTCTCATATTTATACAATTTGGCTATAGAAGTATGTAACTGAGGTTTACTTATTGAAAACACAAACACTAAAATGATTTTTGGGGGCCGTTTCGTCTTGTAGGCATCTGTTGGTGTGCCCTGATAACATATCAGCAATATTCAGTTCCTTACTTCCATTCCATCGACCGCTGAAATGCTTTTCAAATACAGAGATGTCCTGATGAAACCTTTTCCCATGCTCATCACTAATTGCGACAAAGTTTTGAGGAAATAAGCCTATATGGAAGTCCAAAAAGTAGTTTTAATGACATATGGCAACCTAATAATACAAAAGCGTTTTATCATGTCACCAACAAGATTTTCGTAGTTTTCAGCTTTCTCATTTCCAAGAAAACGTGAGCACACTAATTTAAAGGACAGCCAGGTGGAATTTTTCAGCTTCTGACTGTTTGTTTTCATAGTTTTTATTATGAAAGTACTTCCTTAAGTTGTGGGCCAATAAAAATCATTTCTTTTACTTTTGCTTCAGTTAAATTTTTGAATTTGTTCTTGAGATGCAAGAAAGTCACTCCGTCACTGTCCAGAGCTTTTACAAATATTTCGATAAACCAAGTTTAATGTGCAATTGTGGAAAAAAGGCACATTGGAGTATGTGCCTTTTGGACAAGTGGCTTATTTGATATGTTTTTGCCACTCATAATTTTAAAATTTCCTTTGTGTTTGCAGAATATGCAACAGGAATGAATAGGAAAAAAAATACTTAGATGGAGGAGCACTGATAAACAAGTCAAACTCTGCTGAATTTTTCTCATGTCCTAATGCTTGAAAAAGTACATTTACATCACAGCAGCATACTATTTTTTCTTTCTCCACAAAATAGTCTACAAAATGCCTTTGTAGTCTTGCAAAAGACCCGAAACTGCGAAAAGTAGATAGAGCCTTTGTTGCCAAAAATGTCGCTAAAGTAACCCAAGTTCATTAAAAAGGTCTCTAGAATGGCAACGATCTCACTGTCAATGAGAAAGATATAATTTGTAATAAAATTAAGTCGATAAATTACGAAAAGATGCACATTTATCCAGAAAATACGTAAAAAGTTAAAATGTGCAATTTTGGGAAAATGGTACGTGATAGGCAAAAAATATTTGCAGATTCGTGATTTCCAGCCAAAAATACATAAGAAACAGACATTTTCATCCAAAGGACATTTTTCGTGTTGCACAGTGTTATCTAAGGTATTTTCTTAATTATTGCTGCGTGAGCTGGTTTTAAGGTTTGAGAAAATGATATTTGATTACTCGGTTTTGTGCATCAATTATATGTATAATATTGCTTTACTTTCTTAATGCAAAAACATAGTATTTCTCAAGGAACCCTTGACAATATTTCAGCTAGCTTTTTAAATGCTGATTTATACAATGGGACGCTAATAGGACAATCTTTTAAACATAATAAAGAACATGGTAAGCGAAAAGAATCAATGTTATAAAAGTATCTTATTTGTATCTATGTCACTACGCAGTTTGCTAACAACACAAAACTCACGTTATAAATAATTCTGACTTTTATTTCTATGCACTGCTGTGAAAGGAATCAGTAACACAATATACACCTAATTAAGTATATTAATTATCATGGTTAAAAATTTACTACATGCAAAATATGCATAGCATGATGCTTTAAAACTACATTTCTAAACTTAGGAACTTTTTTATTATCCCGAAAACACAATATGAAAAATAGTTATGCATAAAAAAGTATTTACTAGAAATTAAATGATACTTTAGAAATTACAAAACTAAGAAACCGGGAGAAGTTGTAATAAAAGTAAACACGAAGGCTGAAACGCCGGAACACAACTTTTCCAACAATTTAAAAAGTGTGTCGATATCGGTCGGATAAAGTAACTAATACTTATGTAAATCAAACGAACAAAAGTAATTAAATTAATCACACTTTATTTACCGATCCCGAAGTAACAAATGGAACACCAAACTTTTAAAAAGTTTGACTGAAATAAAATTTTTATTCAATTTCTATTCGTATATAATTGTTAAAATTGAGAAAAAAGCACTGTTAAATGCGAACGGAGTTTCACACACGTAGTTTGGTGTTACAATGAACTCCTTCTTCGATTGCAAAAAACAAAAAACATGTGAAGTTATGAACGAAAAGATCTCTGGCAAAAGGGTGTTCTTATGAAAACTTGTGTGTGCATGGAAAAATCTAACAATGATCTGAAAGATTATTGCACTTATATAAAAGTGTCATGTTATTAAAATGATATTTAAAACATCATTCTAAAATGATCTTTATACCGGTAAGTATGGTATTGAAAACTAAACATGAAGCTTACCTAAGTACATGAAGTCATTCATCAAAAAACATAGCAGACGCTGCGCTTAACAGGATTGGCAATGCGCTAATCTGAGAGTTTAAGATACCGTACAGATCCTTTGTCTTTGGCTTAAGGACTTGACGTTTGAACCAAGACTCCATACAGCCAGTTTGATTTCTTTTCTAGATTCGGGCTTCGATGTCAATGGAGGAAGATAGCTACGCTATCAACTAGGTGCGATAGAAACCTCTGAAAAAAAGAAACGAGATTTTTTTCTATACAAATAATTCAAATACAATGCTTTTCGATAATTAAATTTTAAAGATCAACAACACTTGATTACATTTAAGAGCAGTAAGTAAATAGACAAAAAGGAAGTATGACTAGAATGATTTTCCTTTTGAAAATAATTCAGTAAATATATTTCAATTTCACCTTTATTCGTAATTCTTATAGTCGACTCTGAAGAGAACATGTGGTTTGCGTTTCAAACCAAATAAAAAATGTCAACTCGGACAAGCATACTATGCTTACAGAAAATAACTCTTAAAACTAGAGTAAAAAATTACTAATTGTGAAAAAAAAGATAGTTTCATTGTACAGTTCAAAAAACCAGAGACGCAAAATTAGTAAACAATTTTTTTTTTTCAATGTTACGTTATAAACCTTTTCACGATTTAAAAAAAAAAAGGAAAAGGAAAAAATTCTCTCTAAGGAAAAATAAGATCACATAAAACATTAAACGTGTCAGAAGAAGAAGTAAAAGTTTTTTGTAGATAAGAAGAAACTCTTCGAAAATACCAGGAAAAACTGAATTAAAATCCATGAAATTTTTTTAAATACAACATTTATACTTAATACTGAGAGGGGGGTTACATAAGGAAAGTTTAACATAAAATGTTTCACGAATTCATATTAACGTCTGGTCCCAAGCAATGTGCACTAAATATTATTTTGGTCTTCCTGTACACGAAATGCATAAAATGAAGTTTATAAGGACTTTCCCCTATTATTGCTGGTTGTTAAATATACGTTTACATGCAGTATTAAAATAAGTTATGAAAAAATTTTGAAGGAGGAGTGACGCCCGAAATTACTCTACCCCTGACACTAGTGCTAGGAATGCCAATGACTATAGGCCAAATCTATCACATAGAAGGTATTGTCCAGCAGAAACGCTTGCTCCTTATCTGCGACCTATTATCTAAAATTTTTATTTAACGCTACAGTAGACACTTAAAACATCGAAAATTGGCCAAAATATCGAATTATACCTACACTGTATTAATGAATATTAGATATCAAATTTATGTTTATAATACTAAACTTTTTAATATATAAGTACTTCTATATAGTTACACCCTTTTAAAATGAAAAAAGTCTTTTTCTCAAAATCAAAAATTTACCTCAAATCAGAAATTCAAAACGTTCCACGTGTCGCAATTTTTATGCTATTGCTACCAAACTTTCCACAAGTATTCTTATATTACGTAGTTATAGTTCAATGGATGAAATGTAGCAGTAATAATATATATTTATTTATTAGCAGTATTTCAAATCATAAAAATCACTAAATTTTCAAAAAATTTCAAATAAAAGTACATTTTTGTCTATATTTTGTAAATTATCATATAAAATGCTTTAGTTTATCCATTCATTTATAAAAGAATATCTAAAGATTTAAAAATCAGAAAAAAATTTGAATTTAAAAAAAATTGCAGCGCGTGGAACGTTTTAAAAAAAGTTCAAAATTTTTCAAAAAATTTAAATTAAAAAAAATACCTATTTTTTACGCCAAATTTTTTGTGGGTTATTTTTTCTAACATAAGTACAAACTGACAAAATTTTAAGTTTGTGCATAAAGAATAAAAAAAAAAAATAGTGTCCACTGCAGCCTTAATCCTCTTTACAAAGAGGTTGAAAAATTAAATATCTTAGTAAGGAATCGATAGCTGCCAAGAAAATAAGTGGTTTTGAATGCAAGCGTTTAACTGAAGATAAAAGGAAGTAGTCTAATCTTAAAAGAACAATGACAATTAGCTCTTTTCGGATTGAATCCTTAAATGTTCTTAAATTCAAAATTCAACAATACTACCTTCTTAGGTAACACCATCCAAAAAATATTATGCGAATAAGAGCAAAATTATTTTAATTTTTAATTATTTTAGATGCAAATCTTTTAAGTAGAGCGACATTCAAGCATGAATATCGTAAACATTTATACACACATTGAAATGGGCACACATATCTTAAGCGGGTGTTTCAACTTATCTGCGTATATAACCTGGACCATTATACAACTGCGACCACATACTACAGTCCATTTCCTGGCAAGGCCCTGTATGTTTTGCAAAATGTGCTAAAAATAAACATCTGTGCAAAATAACGAATTAGTTTCTGGTAAACAATCAATATTGAAATTGCCTGTATCCTCAGACGTCCTCCAATCCTCAAAAAGATAATCGCGTTCATTTCGATGAATATCTTCAATTCTAATCGCAAGCTGGATCCGAGCGAGCGATTTTACTTCCGAGCCGACGCCAAATGAAAGACAAATGAGGTCTTGTTTGACTTTCTTAAAGTATTTCTTGTTGGTGCTCGGCTCATCCTTTTAAAAGGAGACTTTTTGGAATAAGCTTCACAAAAGGTTAGGCATTCGTTTACCTTCAGAATGGGAAAAGCGTATGCTTCATTAAGGGTGAATGTTGCTCCTTGCCAAAATAATGACTCCGGCTAATGAGAGCGTTTCACCTTACATAAAGTGTCAGAAACAAATAATAATAAAAAGGATCGTTCAGTTCAATGTGTGTTCCGGAATACCCCGTTAAATTCTCTTGAAAGAAACCGCCGGTGAATCAATATTTAAATACGTGCTGGGGAAAGTGAAGTACCTCAGGGCAGTCATCTTTTTGAAACGGTTGATATTGCTCTGTCTTCCAACGAGTAAAAATCAAATTTGAAGATTGCAGATTATCCATTAATGCTTATGGAGTTTCATAAACAAATAACTGAAATATGTCTACTGGTAAGTAAATAATTTAGATATGTTCTTGATTTTTTATTATCATTTATTTGAATAATATATTATGACAGGATTGATAAAGACTTTTTTAAAAATTTGTCGTACCAACTAACATGGCATCGTTTAATGCATTCATAATTTGAACCTGTACTACTGCCTATCTTTATTGTCTTATTTTTAATGACAGCCAATAGTATTCGGGTCAAAAACATTTTTATCTTATCCTTAGATGCAATATTTAAATTTTTCAATGATAAAACATGTTATCCTAATAAATACAGTGCATTATGCAGGAGTAATTATTAATGTTTTGACATTTATAAAATCCAGTCTAAATTTAACCATGTTTTAAATACTTTTATTTTTTCACCTTTAAGACATAAGCTTCACTGTGTGTTTGCACCTTGTGTTATTTGCACTTTGAAGATTAAAACAAATTTTTTCAAAGAAAATGTACGAAATAGTTCTTGAAGGAAAATAAATTATGCCATAACTTCAAGTTCTGAAAGAGGAACTTTTGAAACTCCTTTCATAAGATGCAAATCATGCAACGCGTCTGGAGCTGTATGAACAAGTTTTGCATGAACTACAGGTATGCGTAGATTTTTATAAAGAATAGATCTTATGCAATAACGAAACTATTCGGTAAAGAGAAAACAGTTAACCATCTGTTAAAACTTGCAAAAATACTGAATTTTGGGAACATGGTTAAATATCTAGTTAAAGCACGCAGTTTTAAAACTGAAATACATAATGAAATCAATAAAAAACAATTTTCCAAACTACCACCTTTAAAGATGCAAGAAGATCAGAGCAACATAAAATTTGTTTACATTTTCATGTAATTTTAAGGACTACAATCGAGGTACCCTCTTTCAAAATATTAGGGTTACCGGGGCACATTAACATGTTAAAAAATGACATGATTAATTAAAAAATAACACTATAAGATATATTATTAATTAAGATATGTATATATCATTCATAGTGTCAATGAACTGCGTCAGTATAAACATTAAATATTTACCATTATGCGATATGTTTAAAACTCAGAAGCAACATAATACAAGTACTTATAAGAATTTCTTCGAGAGTACAATAATAATTAATTATTTCAACAAATAATTGTGAAAAACCAGGAAACACGTAAAAAAAGAGAACTTCAGCTATAGAGGTGAATTCCCAAAAGGGGCCCTTATGGAGTCGGCGCCGATGGTGTACGACGTCACAATAGCGACTTCATCTGTGTTAGTGTCCCTTGTAGATTTTAATAACGCTGTTTGTTACAAAACTGAGGAATTGATATACTGAAACTGATGGTAAACTTTATAATTTAAATTTCCACAGCAAATGCTTACGTTCAAGCGGCACAGAACAATAAGTATAATCAATACTTCAATTTTTAAAATTTATAATATTACTTTTTTCATTCATTTTATTCTTTCAATCACTGTAGAAAGATTGAAAATGGGTCAAGCCTTCATTTTGAACTATTTATAACTGGAATAAGAAAAAAAAAAGTTTATTTTGAACAACAATTGACGACTTAATGTTTTCTAGTTTTTTTCACCTCCACATCGCATTGAAATGTGTAATTTGCCCACAATATCTAATTGGATATAATTAACTGATAGGGGATTTAGCATAAGGTCCATTTCTGCTTCAGCGATACTTCCAAATGAAAATTCTACATTTACCTCAACCACTTTTCCCTATTCAAGAAACAAACGCGAATCTGATCTAAGCTCCCCTGTCGGGGAGATCCTAAGCCGGCCACGCTTGCTGATCGTTGCTTGGTGGATTGGTGAAGCAGGACGCTTCATTCATTAAGTTACCGAGGCAACGGGAGATGCTTTATACCTGTCAAAAGCGGGAATTCCCGCATAATCGGCTCAATTCATTGAAGGAGTTTTCTTCTGAATTTCGTCCTCATACCGGAGGCTTTTCAAACATCTTTTCCAGATAGTAGTCATGATTTATTAATATATTCGCGTGACCAAGAGCAGAAAAAAGTTCTTGAGATACATAATTTTCCAGCCTCATTTATCACTGCGATTTAAATAGCGCTTCATGTCTTTGGCCATGTGCAGTTTATAATATTTACAATATTCATTTTACGTTGAAAATGATACTGTTAAAATTCCTTCTGCTGTATTTTTCTACGTTAGTTACGAATTAGCCTTTATAATTAGCGTAAGAGAATTGCAAAAAATATTATTAAATTGAGAGTTATCTTTACCCCAACTGAAGTAGAAAAGAACAACAAGAGAAAAAAAACTCACCAGAGATAAAATTTTAAATTATGGGTTGTCGTAAATAGGGTTTTATTTAACAAGTAAACTAAACTTAAAGTTGAAGCAATCCCATCTAAAACAATTCGTAGGACAGATGAAAACCGTAAGTGTGAAAAGAAAGAGAAACAACAATTAAAAGTGCCCGAATTTCTGAATTTTAAAAGGTTCTTCAAAAACCGAAGTCTTTGAAGAAGCTGAATATTTTCAGAAGAATGGAATCAAACAAACACTCCCACAATCTCGAGTATCTCTCAACATTTTTATACCATTAGTTTTATGTACCTTTAAGAAATCTTGAGAGTATGTTTCATACGTGCTGTGTCAGACAATCCATATGCTTTGACACGAATGTGGGTATCCAGAAACAGTGTGATCATGAAAGAAAATAATGCATCCAAAAAGGAAGTAGAGTTTAGAGAAATGAGTACTCTTAGTGGTGCTATGTTTTCTTTAACCAACGAAAGTATTCGTGACTCATTTTCCGACTATGTTTAACCTTTTTATGGTTCAGGATATCTTTGGAAGAGCCTATTAGTTTGTACCTGATGCTCCTCTAGTTGAAAAAGTTTTATTTATTTACTTTTCTTTAAATCAGAAATTTAACGCAAAACTACAGTAAGATTGATTTTAAAAAATAGCTACTTGCTCAAAAAAAAAATCAAAACAGAAATAGAGGCATTGAATTTATCTGAATACATTAGGTTGAAAACCAATGGTACATATCAACTGTTTCCTTTTCATATGATAGAAAACAAAGCACTGCATTCGTGAGTACTGAGAGAGATACAATAACATTCCGTGAAGTCAACAACTTTTGTAATCTCACAAAAAGAAAACGAATAGCCAGTTTTCCGTGAATCCACCCCATCCATTCAGGAAGAGCTACTTCTATTCGAGTGAAAGTACTTTTCCTTAACAACAAGATCATTGAAGGCTGAACTTGGGAACTATTAACCTGGACTACAAGTTACATTTCTCTGCACTAAAAGTTCTAATTCTAGACCATCGCTTTCTAAACGAGCGTATTTCTTTCATTGATTGCAGTTTCTGTTTTTCGATTTCGAAATTTTGATTTTCAAGTACGTTCCAAAAAAGATACAATTGATAATTTTTTTACTATAACTAATATTTATTGGCATTTTTAAATTCAGTTATATAGTGTAAAAAGTAGTTTTCTGTATCATAAACAAGCTCTGTAAAATTGCCTTTTTTTCATTCATTAATTATTTTAACTTCTACGTATAAAGAAATGTCACATTTAGATCTCGAGGCATTTTTTTTCGATTATTTTCAATGTGCACACTTCTGGATAAGTTGAATTCATATGAGGCAGGGAGAGGCAAGGGGTAGTAATTGATCAAACAACGATTCTGAAAAAAACGCGTTCAAAGTTTGGATCTCATGAGACCTTTAACGTTATTTTTTTCTAAATCACGTTGGGGCGGAGCACCTGTTTAAGCTATCGCTAACATTTCTTGTCATAATATAGAATTATGCTTTCCCTATTTTTTGCACCAGTTATCTCCAAATTTTCAAACTTGTTATTTGCATCTCTATGCTTCTGGGTGCCTCATATCAGGTTTCGTAAATTTCATTTTCCAAAATTTATTTTGTTTATCTCTACATTTTATAGATTTCATCTTCAAACATTCAAAACGTTTCCACGGAAAAAAAAGCTAAGCATACAGTAGAAAAACAAACAAACCTATAAAATGCAGCAAGCAACTATTTAAAAACTTCCATGGATTTACCCTCATTAAAGCGAAATATTCTATGGTACACTTGTAAGATATGAGTGAACATGTTTCAAAAACATTACCCTCCATCCCATCCCCTTTCAAAAAAAAACCCCTTCAATATATCATCAAAGAATATCACATGCACTCTCAGTAACGCATGCTCAAATCTCACGAAACTTTCGTCGTATTTGACGACATGGCTTCGTGAAAAATGCTCCGAGTAAACCTTTCGTCAAATAGGCGAAATTTGTGTAGTAACTATTTTAAGTCACCTGATCGCGCGAGGAAAGAATCGTTGGAAATGACGAAATTTTCTTGACGATTGAAAAATCGTCAAAAGTGAGAGCTCCATTTCTGAGAGTGTGACAAGTGTTAGAACCTGTATTCTTGTAACACCCGTTTCCTGTATTAACTTCTCAATTCATCGACATTACAAATCTTAGTTGAAGCTGCTTACTCATTTTAAACATTTTTACGGTTTCATAATCTTAAGCTTCGCTAGTCCAATAATGCAATATGTAATATTCAATTATCCTATATGCAATATTCAATAACTAACAAAAACAGTAATCGAAATTTAACACTCTGATTCAGATTCTCTGAAATTTAACTCTCTGAATTTATCTGAATCAGGTTGTTAATAACAAGTTGGTATTCTGTGTCGCCGAAAGCATTTTTAGTCATATATTCCTATTTAAATTCAAATACGCGCAAATAAATCAATGAAATTTCTTTTCATGAAAGTAAACTCCCTTCGAATTAAAAAGCAATTAAAAGAGGTAACAGTTGTTGAGAGCAAACCTCTAAGGACTCTTTTCGCGGGATTGCCATGCATCACTTATCTGTCTATCAAGTGAATGTACAAGAGAGAGAGAGAGAAAGAGAGAACTGGCAATCAAAGTTTATGGTATCTTTTGATGGGGATGTTTAAGTGATGACAAAGCAGTTTGAAAGGATATTAATTTTTGATGCCTTAGGAATAAAATAACGTCTTTTGAGATACTAAATATTTCATTTTTTTGGAATAGAGTTGTGCACTTTATTCCATTTATAAAGCAATTTATCTAAGAGAAGGTATCTTCAAAATATTTCTTACGAGTCATTTAATTCTCACAACGGAAATATAATTTGAACTGCCACAACTCTAGTGTGTATGGGGGGAGGGGGGATAAAAGCAAATGTTGATCTGTTATGTAACGTTTTAGAACATCTTTACTATAAACACCAACATCTCATTTAATAAGTTTTGGTATGCCACAGTTTTTAAGCAGTTTCAATAAATGTATCATTCATGGATATAAAAGAAATTTTAAATGTCTTAGAAAGTATAAAGTGTATTGAGTACTAAGTAAAAATCAATAAATTAATCTTGATTTAATAAATGACTAGTTATTAAGATGTTTTTTTTTTCATATAAGTAACAAGAGAGTAATCATGATAATAAAAAGTTAGCTTGGTCTGGTTGTATGTTGCCTGTTTTTAAAATTTTGAAGTCGAATATTTCTTCATTAAGAGCGAATTGATGCACAAACGGAGCTGGCTTTGTTTTCGATTAAATTTTAAAACTTTCTAAAACATGTTTATAAAACCGAGGTTAAACGATACAATCGTTGAATAAGATAATTCAAAAATAACCATTCTTTTTCTTCTTCTTCTTACTATTTATTATTTGGTTTAAACTGAATTTCATCATAGTTGGTACTAAACATTTTACTAGCCATTTCTTAGATAAAGAGCTTATATGTGCTTAGCATACATTTTCTTATCATTGAAACATTGGTAGGATGCTAAAAATATATTTTTAACGAAGCAACTAAAATAGAACGTGTTCGAATAATTACTTTTTAAATGACACATCATCAAACACCAGCAAACATTTCCAATAAATTTTCGAAGCGATTCCATCTTCATCTTAATTTAATTTATTTGCAGCAGAATAAGTTTACAAGTTAATAAATTAAATGACGAGTTTGTCTTCATTGTTATTTAATGGTCCTTTTAATTAAAAATATTTAGGGGAAAGAACACATTTTCACCAATAATTCATCTTTTACAAAATGATCGTTTAGGCTATGCTGCCCCAAGTAATTTATGTTGCAACTTCAAAGTCAGCTCTGTGGTAAGAAGATAAATTACCTTTCTTAGCGTTTGGCACACTTAGCGTTTTATTAAAGTGAGTCCCTTCGTTCACTTACACGTTTACATCAACCACAGATTTCATTCAAATCGACAAAGTTTGTCTTTACTGGTAGTTATAGCCTTGATTAAATATCTGCCACGAAAATAAAAATATTCAACAAGCAGCCTCTTTGGCACGCCTCATTAAAGTCAACAAAAAGGACAAAATTCCAAAAAAAGTACAAATATACGGTTTTGGAACAGAGAAAACCAGTGAAAACAAAATCAGCGATGTGGCAAAAAGCAAAACAACTGCATAGAAATATTCTCAAATCATCTAAACTAACTCATTGGCACGATTGGGGGGCCATGGCGTACTGTAACTATCTCAGCTTTCGAGACCGAAGGCCCTGGGGTGCAGAAGCAGATGTTCCTGTCAAGTGGTCAGCCTGACGTGGAATCCCCAGTGTTCGTTCCCAAGCATGCTTGGTCCACATTTTATCGACCGCACTGAAGGGATGAAACGCTGACTCGACCCTGCCCAGACCGGGAATCGAACCCCGGACCTGTGGCATGGTAGCACGGAAGATACCACTCAGCCATTGGGGCTAAAATCATCTGAGCCAGCGAAAAATTCGGTTGCAAAACATTTCAATATCAGACGGAAAAAATTTGGTACCTAAACACTTACGAAACTTAATACAAAACTGATGCATTAAATTTCAAAAGACTTTGGAAATATCCACTGAAATTAGGAAATATCTGCATAAATTACAAAAAGGAATCATAAATGTAAGAGGAAAACAAATAGAGGCTAAAACTCTCAGTTGCAAAACACTTCAAAATCAGACGAAAAAAACTGGTACCTAAACACTTACGAAACTTAATACAAAACTGATGCATTAAATTTCAAAAGACTTTGGAAATATCCATTGAAATTGGGAAATATCTACATAAATTACAAAAAGGAATCATAAATTTAAGAGGAAAACAAATAGAGGTTTGATCATTGAAAATAAATTGGGAAATTCGTTCAAATCAGCTAAGCCGGTGGAAAATTCGGTTGCAAAACATTTCGAAATCAGACGGGAAAAAACTGTTACCTAAACACTTACGAAACTGTTACAAAACTGATGTATTAAATTTCAAAAGATTTGGGAAATATTCACTTAAATAGGAAATACCCACCTAAATTTTAAAAAATGAGTCATAAATTTAAGAGAGAAACAAATAGAGGCTTGATCATTAAATAAATTGGGAAATTCCTTCAAAATGTGAAAAGGTTTCTGAAAGTCAAGATACGAAAGAAAGAGCATTTTTGAAGTTTTATCTGCAATAAAATTAAATATATGGTTGAAATTCCGGATCAGAACTGGGTACCTCAACATTTGTCTCTTTATGTAATTTTCGTGAGAAAAAAAAAATCTGCATAGCCATTTGATTTTTTGTCTATACAAAAGTCAAGTCTTGTGAGGAATGTTTAAGAGCAGAAAAACGTTTGCTAACACAATAAAAAATATTGAGATTGAAAGAGTGGAAGATAATGATATTGTTTTAAAAGATATTCCTGCTTTTTGTAAATGAAGTCAGCTATTTTTAGTCTGCACTAAAAATGCAATTTTTCTCTTCTTTGCCCCTTTGGACTCTTTACGTGTAAGAAAAACTCAAAGGGTTTTTTTCAGTTAAAGATATATCTTTGATACTTTTTGTGTACTCTACACATAGTATGCTTAACAAAAAGTTATACAGCTTTGACTCTCTTCTAATTTGTTTCTTTTTAACTATCGAATTTGAGTTTTTGAACGTTTTGTCAATTTTTCTGCATGAAGCAAGTATTCAACAAAAGAACATAATGTTAATATAACTTCCTTTCAAAATATCTTTTCTTTAGTAATAACTTGATCAGTATTGGATAAGGTAAAGCGAGGATAGATTGCGCACCTGCGCGTTTGGGGGGAAGAAGTAGGGTGCACGCGCTCTAACGGCATGTATTTGTACAACGGCAATAGTGGAATGTCTGCTTGAAAGTGCAAGTTGATTGATTTTAGCGTATGTAATTAAGCATCTATATTCTATATTGTTTTCACTAGGTAAGTGCTTGAATTTTCATAATGCGTTCTTTGAATTTCTATAGAGTAACAGTTGCACAAAATATTTTAAACTTAAGCGATCTTTCGTAAGCTACTAAGCTAGACTAATAGTGGGAAGGATAGCATTTCTTTTTAGAATCCGCCATATTTAAGTAAAAGTCCGCGCAATCTGTCCTACCGAAATGGGATAGTTTGCGGGTCGTACTTAGGAGAGATCGCGCGTTTCTCCCGTTAGTTTTCATGCTAAGGGAGATAGCGGATTGTATTATTACCCATAGCTAGTTGGTAATGCAGCATAAATTGCAAATTACATGTGAAACATATGAATCGATTAAATTCGCTGCATTAACGGATTAAAAGGGGCGTTCTGAATTTTTACTAAAACATAAAATGTAAAATTATTTTGCCCTCTCAACACATTTTTAAGATTTGAATATTTTAAAACTTTAAATTGATTTTTGAAGAATTAATCAAATATTTTGACTATAGTTCTGTATCGAGAGGATAAAGTCGTGACTTTATAAATTGTGTGTTCAAGGGACTTAGTTTTTTAGACTGTAGAAATCGTTGAAAACAAGTTCGTGCGATTTTATTTCTTTTGAAGAATTAAGTTATGAAATATACGTTTCTGAACTAAATGTACTAATAAAGTAATTTGTGAACAAATTTATTTTCTTAGTCGAAACTTTTGTTAATAAATTAATGTGATAGTTTTATACAAATATTCTTATTAATAAACTATTTTTCCAAACAGTTTAATGCCGTCAAAATTAAAAAGAAAACAAAATGCAACGAGTGTTAATGACCCACATATATATTTGATTAAAAAATTAAGAAAGAAGCAGCTACAAGAAAGAAGTGCGATACGATGAGAAGATAACATGAGATGCTTCCAGAAAAAGTGGGAACCAAAACACTTGCAGGAAAGAAAACAAAAAAATGTTTGAATTTTGAAACATCTTCATCATCAGCCACCTCAGAAGAAAATAATGTCAAAATATTGAATCTTTGGGACCATGTCAGACAGGACAACGAGGATGAGTGCACTGAATGTCGGAACTGTACCAGGAGACAACTTCGACCAGTGACATTAATGCCTACCGTTCCTTTTTAGGGACAGTCTGAAAAGTAAGCCTGAAACACCCAAAATAAGCATCTCATTAAAAAAAAAATGTTTTAATGCATTCCTAACCTTATAATAACCCGTTAGGAGTACATTAAAACAATTTTTTGTTGAAATGTTTATTTTTGGGTGCTTCAGACGTACTTTTCAGACTGTCCCTAAAAAGGGACGGTAGGCATTGATGGGTTAAGTGTGCTATTCGTGGCAGATGTTTTCACTACTTACAACGATAAGTATATAGATTGTGGACGACGACAACTTCGGTTAACAAACAAAATACATTGTAACTGAAAATGAATAAGATTAATTATAATTTAAAGCTTCTTTTCTTCTTTATTTTTTTTTCTTTAATTAAAACACTATTTTTTCCGATTCTGTAATCATTGAGTTAAAATATTTATTCCTATTACAATTGTATGTGTTTATAAAAACCCTTACAACAACATAGTTTTAGTATAAATATTATTGCTAACAATTTAATTGCAGTTACGAATAACAATCTCTCCTACCCATGGGCGCAATCACACCTACCCTGTAAAGACAGATTGTGCAAATTAGCCTTCTTGGTTTTTTTTACAGCTGTTGCATTAAATTAAAGCAAAACAACAAAATATCAATGGAAATGCATAAAAAACAAATAAAGTCACAGTTATTCATCAATAGTTTAACAAAAAAGTCCTACTTCGATTTTTTAAAATTATTTTTCCAATTGTGCGCAGACTGTCCTAGCTTTACCTTATCACATAAAACAATGGGTGACTGATATAGTAAAAGCGGTTTTCAAAAGCTTAATATAAACATTAATAGTTATAAGGTACCACTTTGACTTGAAGATAAATACCAAACTTCAAAGCTTCGTCAACAAAAACTATTATGGTTTAAAATAAGAAAAAAAGCATCATCGAATTTAAGTACATTCATTTGATTATTTAAATACAGTTAGTTCACTGGATCATCGGAAAAGTTATCAGCATTTCAATTAGCAAAAAAAATTTAAAAAGCATAGTTTTATATCTTTCGTACTGCATGTCAAATTCCTTCTTTTTTTCAAAGCTTATCTGTCATTGGTCATTTAGTGACTAACAAGAAGAAATAAAATACTCTGGAGCAGGTTTTGATTATGTAATCAAAATTAGAAGTGGAATTCGAAAGAGCTAAATACATTCCAAAAAGCTCGCATTCAATAAATGAGAGTGGCTTGAGAGCGTCTTGGATTGAGGCTCTGAGTGAAGAAATTTCATTCAATAAATTAATTTTTTATCAATTACGCCTGACTGCGTTAAAATTCATTTTAAGGAAATAAATTTGAAACATCGTTCTTGCGTTTATAACAGCAAAAAAAAAAAAAAAATAGATTGATTAAAATGTTTAGAAAAAAAAATTCTACAAAGAATTCTACAAAATTTGCTTGAGTGAGACAGACACACAAAAAAAAAAAAAGAAAAAAGAAAAAAAAAACAAACAAACAGAAAACGAAACAAAACTTGAATGTAAGTAGCTATTTTTCTCGATAAGCTCCATTTACTTGTATACATTTAAGAGGTTCCTCATAATTCCAACACACGTTTGTACATTTTTTATTGAAAGTTGCCCCCCTTTTCAGTGAAATTAACCATCTATACTCAACAGCCATTCATATTTCGTAAAATGATCGTTTACACTCTGCCTCACCAAGTAATTTATATTGTAATTATTTGTATAATTTTAAGAACTTCCTCATCATTCCAAAACACGTTTATACAATTTTTTTTCAAAATTGCCCCTTCTTTTAATTCAAAATAACGAAATATATTCAACAATCATTCATATTTGGTAAAATGATCGTTTACACTATGCCTCTCCGAGTAATTTATATTGTAATTTGATGTCAACTCTATGATAGGAAGATAATTCGTCTGTATCCATCGGTTCAGCATATTTCCGTAGTAAGACGTTTAATTCATTTATTCAGTTACGTTTACTCTCAGGGGTCCTCCCTCTCATATTTGTTGCTTATTATTAAATTTGTCATTTTCGAGCTCAAATACAAACCCGCTTTCTGCTTCGTATTGGTTGCCATGGCATTCCTCTCATTTGGGCGGTTCATTCCTTTTAGGAAGGGAAATTAACTCGATGCCTTTCATTATTTTATTTATGCAAACGAACTATTTTATTTGTTTGTCAGATAATTTAGTTCATTCTCAAAGATAAAAATGAGTGAACATTTGCTGAAGGAAGGATTTACGGCATTGTTATTTGCTTTTAATTCGTACTCGTAATACAAACTTATTAATTTATTTTAATTTTGATGGCAGTGCGTGTTACTTCATTGTATTCAGCCTTTGCGTGATGAAGCCATTACCTGTATAAGATCGGTGGGGGGTGAGGGAAGTCCTCGTTTACCTTCGGTATTTTTCTTTTGTCACATTATTTGCACTATTGATTTTTGTTTTAATGTTACGCAAAACCAATATTTACAAATCAACCTAGCCTTCTACCTTTTAAATACATTAGAAATCAATTAGTAGAGAAGTTTGTTTGGAAATTTATAAAATGGACTAATGTATAAATATTTATTGATAAGTTGCATTGGCAAACTGTCCATATATATATACACATATATACGTTTAATACATTGTTCATTTATTTTTGCTTGGCCATATAGGAAATAATTCATAAATAAGGTTTTTGTCCACTACATCTTAATAAAAAATTGTAATTTAGGATTGTTTTTTTAAATAAAATTATTTAGGCTACTAAAACAATAATAATTTAGTTTTCAACACCCCCCCCCCCCCACAACCACCCCTTACTCTCCGCGTAATATGGTTTTTATGAAAAAAATGTTGTATGAAATGAACAGCGTAGCTCCTTCAGCTTTAAAAAGGTATAAACTAATCCAATAGGGCAAAGTGGTTTATTGTTGACATTTAAATTTCATGAATTTGAGGGGAAGTTATTTTCAGCTGCTCTATAAAGAGTTTAACTATTAAATATTGAAGTATGTTTTTAAAACTTTCGTAAAAGACGGTGTCCTATGTCTGTCTGAACATGTTGACTCCGAACAGCCCACTAAATTATGTCAATAAATATTACACGATTTTTATTATTTCGTGGCTCCACTGCTCCGAGTTTCTTTTTTGAGTTTCATTTGGAATTTTAAAGTTCTTTCTTTTTCCTTTATTTTTTTGTTTAGTTTTTTAAGGTTTTTTAGGCACCTTTCAATAAAACTCTGCCTATCAAAAACAGTAGAGCAGTTTTAATTACCCGGTGAATCGGCTCCTTCAAATTCTGCTTGCTCATTTATATTGATCAATGTTGTCAATTTCCATAAGTCATGAAATCAACTCAATATGTCTAGTTTTGTAGCTCTATTATTTTTTTTCTGGGCGTATTTCTTCCCCCTCAGCAGAGTATATGAAATATATACTATATTAATTAATTGTCTATAAATATTTCTTCCGTAAATTATACATATTAACAAATTAAATATATAAAAACGATATACTCGATACACACATATATATACGATATATATACGATACGATAGTCGATATATATATACGATACGATATTCGATATATATATACGATATTATTCCTATTAAAGCTATTCTGAGCTTTAATAGGAATTCTCAACTTTTTTTTAATGCATGTATTAAAAATGAATCATCTATTTTGTGCATTTTCTTTTCATTTTTAGAAGCATCAAAGCTAACAAAAGCAAGCAAGAAAAGGAAAGCCTGACATTCACCTGTAATTAACAACAAGTACATAATTAGGAGATTTCCATTCGCGAGCTTCCCTTACTTTAGCACAGCAAGTTCAATTAAAAGAATTGTCACTCAAGAAAAAAATCCCTTTGTCCAGCACAAAATATCCTCCTTGCATAAAAAAAGGGATAATTATGTCTTTCAGTGGGCAGCGTTCCTTTTAAATTCTAGCACCAGAGTTAGCACGACCCTCCAAGAGAGAAAAAAAAGTAACATTCTCCTATCATTATTTTTATCTGCCTTAGTCCTGGGAGTGAAGCTGAACGTATGTTCACTCAATAAAGAAATCATTCATGTTAGGCTTCGTCGCATTATTAAAGCGCGTGAACCTAGGAAATTGAAAACGGCTTTCTCATTTTCAATGCTTCTCTTAGCATCATATATTATAATTTACATCTTTCACAATTAACTACAAAGAAATAAAGCGAAAGAAAAAAAAGCCTTGACAATAATTATAAGTTTCCAAAATACATCCCAACACCTATTAAAAAAACTTGAAGATCCCATGTTCTACGTTAATTTGCATTTAAACATTTGTTGAATTTAAAAGTCCTATAAATTTAAATATAATCTAATGTGGTAAATACTCTTCATAAATGTGCAAGTATAAATTAGTATTTAGTTAACCAATCCCAACATAGTTTGAGAATCTCAAGGGCATTTTTTTATCGTGTCCATGGACAATTAAATGGCCTCGTGTGTCTCTAAAACTGCAACCGCCAGTTCCAAGACATCTGTGCTGTAGAGGACCTCTCGAAGTTCTGAAGCCAGTGGCACCATACCCAGTTTCAAAATATGTGGGGTAAGGGCCGGGCACTCGAGAATGTGATCCGGGGTAAGCTGGGCATCGGTGCAGTTCTTGCAGGGAATATAAGTTCTCGTTTTGTCGGGAAGAATTTTCATTCCTTTATAGCGGTTTGTTTTCGGTCTTGTAATTGTTGATGTTAGGATTCTGGGGCAATTAAAGTCAGTGATGAGGGGTTTCTTGAAGGAATGTGGGAGAAGTCTGTGTCTTGCAACTGCATTTGGGTCCAATCTCCTGATTGGTCATATAAAAAGTGAGTGCCTCCTTAATCGCAAGAAGTTCACCGGTAAAGTTAGAAGCAATTAAGCCTGTGTTGATTTTATGCATAAATTTGTATCCATTTCGAAGAAGGAAGAGGATGCCAGCACCTCCTTTGTTGAGGGATTTGTCAGATGAGCCGTCCGTATATACAATTGCTAAGTTACCTTGGGAGAACTTCTGAATCGTCTCAAGGCCTTTTTGTCTAAGTGTCTATGGGTCTTGTTTTTTCGAGCATGGCTGTAGGAGATTCAAATTAATCTTCGTTTCCTTTGGTGGCCTTCTGGGAAATAGCGGCTCTTGCAAACAGTTCAAAGTGGAATGTTCCAACTCTATTTGGCTTCTGATGTCTTTGTCAAGTTGGAGCGTTGATGACCTTTTAAGCCTTTTCGTGTCTTTCCATTCGTTAAATACTCTGGTGGAGATATGGTCATAATTGTAGCAATTTAGTTTGTTGGTGAACTTAATGGTGGCAAGATTGCGCCTGCACTCCAGAGGAGGCCGGCCACAGTCCTGTTCAGATTTTTCGTTGAAGAGACAGTGCCAATAATAATTTTTGAAGCTCTATGTTGGATTGAATCTAATTTCTGTTTAGAAGTGGCGGATGCCGGAGACCAGATTGGGGCAGCATATTCAAGTACTGGTCTAATGATAGAGCAGTACGCGCTTTTTAGAGTTTTAGGTCTTGATCCCCAAGTAGTTCCGCAGAGTTTTCTAAGTAAGTTTAATCTTCCACGCGATTTGTTAGAAGTTTGTTCAATGTGCTTTGAAAAGCGAAGCTCAAGATCTAAGGTAACCCCGAGATAGGTAGGGAAGAAAACCCTTTCGATCTTAGAGTCTTCAATTTTAATATTTGCATTAAAAGCGCCTCTATGTCGTCTGCTAGTAGAGAAAATACAATAGTTTGTCTTATCTGTATTTATGGTTAATTTGAGATCTTTCGCCCATGCTGCAATGCCCTTCAGTGTTTTGTTTAGAGCTTCTTCTGATATAGCAATGTCTCTATGAGTATGCCATAGCGTGATATCGTCTGCGTACATGCGATTCTCGTGTCAGGAAAAATGTGGGGGTGGATGGTGTTCATATAAATAAGAAAAAGAAGGGGACTGAGGGCTCCCCCGAGAGTCAAGGGCATTTCTCAAGCTCTTATTCACAAGTTATTCTTGTCCCAGATTCACATATAGAACAAGAATAACTAGTGAATAAGGGGGAGTAAGTTGGGAACTCGTTTAATGATGAGAAAAAGTGGTGTAGAATTATCTTACTAATATTATGAAATGTAAGCCCTGTGTACCTTCGGTTTTTCAGTTTGCTATCAAGATAATGGGAGGGGGGGGGGGGTTACTAACTTCAGACGATTTTGAACAGTTTTCCAAATTTTGTCCGTCTTCGGGGTTGAGACAAATTAATGGAAAAATGAACTCTAAGGTGACTAAAATATTAGTACCTATACTACCTGACAATAGAGCATTCAAAATTTTTGCCAAGACATTAATGTGCCCAAATTAGTGTGTCCAAAATTAATCTTTAGGGATTTTTCATAATTTACCAGTTAATTTCGTGTGACATTTTTTTTTTGTTTGCAATTTTACACACATCTCTAACCTATATGAAGTACTTGAACCAAAACCGTATGGCAACGTGGCTATTATGCGCATTCATATTTTATGTTCTTCATAAATTACAACCGCCAACTTAGTCGTCATACAAGTTACAAGATCTCTCCAACACAGAAATTTTGTGTAGAAAAATCCGGTGTTACAAAATTATAATACTTACATACAATTGGCATATGATGTGAAAATTTATTTAACTCAAAAAATTAAAAAAAATAAAATCGATAAAAAGCATTTTTTTGATATTTTATATGGCTTCAAATTTTTCTAAGAGCAAACCCAATTCTTGAAGAATAAAAAAAACTTTTTTACTTTTTAAAACACATCTTTCAGAAGCTTAACATGTCTATAGCATTTCATTTTTTAATGTACATTAAATTTCATTAAAACTGAGAAACAGAATTAGACAACATTTAAAGTTACACATCAAGTTATTTAATCTTTCGTATTTTTTTCCAACGGAATTCTTTTACCTTACGGAGCAGATATTCCCTACAGAATTTTGGATCTACGTTAATGTTTGATTTTGCTTTGTTAGAAACTTAAACCAGCTGCTCTGCAACTGTAGAGCACGCTTCGAATAAAGTTCATTTCGTGCAGTTTTTTAGAAATTTTTAAAGTGGTGCAAAAATAGTAAATTCACTTCTATACAGCAGATAATCGAGTAACTAAAACACACAAAGTAAAATTTTCTCAAAAAAGGATAAACGAATATGAAAGCCTAGGAGTCCTGATTTGACACTACTAAAAATACCAGTAACAGCTTTATTTTCTTTGGACACTTTGAAATAAATGGGATGCCACTATTTTGCTTATAAACTACAAAACAAAACAAACTAAAGTATTTTTAATAATATAATTACACGTTAATTTAAAGCACAAATGTGTAATTATATTATTATTATTGTTTACTTGCACAAAGTTAAATTATTTTTAAAGTATTTTTATCAGAAATTCAAGATATAAATTAAGGAGCACAACAGAGGAGTGGCAAATTTTAGAACCTTTACTTAAAACGCCAACTTTAGATAAAAGAAATATTTCATGCATGTTTTTAGATTTAAATAAATTTTTATTCCAAAATAAACAGCCTATGCTAATTTTTGAACAGTGCCTTTTTTTGCTCGTATACCACAATAAAATTTATAATAATTACATAAATGAGACCTTTCAATGAAGCATATGTTACGGGAACAGGCTTTTTTAACTATTCAAAGTATATGTTCATTATTAAAATTCGAAAGATTTTAAACATACTTAAAATTTGACTGAAAATTATACATTTGTTCCTTCTGAAAATGCAAGACTTAATATTATTATTATTATTATTATTATTATTATTATTATTATTATTATTATTATTAAACTGCTCACGCTTTTTCGGTTTCTGAAAATGTGGTACAAAGATTTTTGTCAAATGCTCTCTTCTTAAAATAAGTGACAGTGAAGAACACTTCACCTGACATCTAAAATTTGAGTTTGTTATTTTGATCAATGAGGAAATAAAATTTACTGCTTAAGTTGCAAAGACACATATTGTCGACGGTAAACATCACCACTAATAACTTGAGTGGGTTTCAGGTTATTCATAAAGCATCATGAAATTTTTCAGGTCTTTTTCTATGCTTTTTGCACCCAATGCTCAAAGAGTGAAATACTTGTTTTTGTACTTCAACTAAATGCCACAAACTCCGTTTGACAGCTGACATTAAGTACTATGAACATTAAATGTTGCCATTTTATATTACATTTATGAAGTACTACTAACGATATTATATTGAGAAATGACGGAATCATATCCACACCTAATATACCGGGTGGTTATAATTAAACTTCCCCTATTCAGGGCATCCTACAGCTAAAACCGTTTAACGGATTGACACCAAAATTGGTATGTGGACTATACAAGAGATGCGCTCAAGGAATCTTGAAGGAAAAAAATCTAAAAATGGACGCTAGTGGCGCTGTTTAGACTTAAAACAGGGTTTTAACGCAGGAAATAACCAGTAAGGAATACAAATAATAATATCAACATTTATTGTACACTTTTTCGTCCATATCTATCATCTTGACATTTAAAATGAAAGTAAAGACAAAACTATAACAGTTCATCTGTGTGGCAAAAAAAAAAGTAGGTTATCATGGAAATGAATATTTTTCTCCTTTCATAAGTACTGATGTCATTATTTTTATGCCGTACTGGTCATTTCCTAAGTTAAAACCCTGTTATAACGTTAAACAGTGACCCTAGCGGCCATTTTTAGAACTTTTTTTTCTTCATGATTCCTTGACCGCATCTCGTGTATAGTCCACATACCAATTTTGGTGTCAATCCGTTGAATGGTTTTAGCTGTAGAATGCCCTGAATAGGGGAAGTTTATTTATAACCACCCTGTATATATTCGTTTTTAGCCAACTTTCCCGTAAAAGTAAAAAAAAAAAAATTCAAAAAGCAGCAAATCCGACTTAATGTATCGTAAAAATATTGTTAAAAATAAAAAAAAAGTCAAAAGTAATAGAAGTATTTTAATAAAGATTGAAAAATAAAAAATATGAAAGTAGGGTTTTGAGATGGGGGAAAATGTGTGTCGCTCGGTCTGTCTGTCTGTCTGTCCCTCCCTAATAGCTATTGAGTGAATTGTACGATTCGAAAGATTTCTTTTGCGTTCGAAAGATCTCGCCGAAGACATCTCATTTCCATATTTTACTTTTTTATTTGAACAGTTCAAAAAATTTTAACATTAGCGCCTTGGGCGAAAATGAAGCAAATTATGTAAACTCTGGGCACACGATCCAAGTTCCTATAAACAAGATTACTGGAAGAAGATCTTGGCGTGAAATATTGATTTGAACACTTCTGATTCATTTTTGAACATTTCACAAAAAAATAAGGAAATAAATTGGCATAGCGCCGACGGAGAAATTTCAATCTCATATAAATCCTGATCTAACCGACGGATTTGCTTGAAACAAACTTTATCAGAAAGATGTTACGATGTGGAATATGTACAGATACTAGGTTCAACAAGAACTAAACGAATCTATTTTTCTATGAAATTTTTTGATCAGGATTTTCAATGATCTTTCTTAATGAATGAATAAATAAATGAATGAGTGAAAGAATGAATGAATGAATAAAAGAGTGAATTGCCGTTGAAAATGATATATTTTAAGCAATTATGAGCTAAAGCTAAATGAGAAAGAGAGAGAGAGAGAGTAGCTAGATTATAAATTTGAAGTTGGAGTATATGGGTAAGTAGGCTCGTATAGTTCTAGAAGGAACTTCTTGTTATAAATGTTTCACCTTCAAAATATGAATTTCAGCATCAATTTATTTTTATACTTCCCCTTCATTTTAATTTATGTTAGTTTTCTATGATTAATTAATAAGGAATCTTAATTATTAACAGAGAGTATTATAAAGATATTTCTATTTGTAGCAATTGCCCTTACGTTGCAACGGAAGACTATTTATAAATGCCATCATTTCTAAGAATAATCGTTCGTGTGCGACACAAAATATCCACTTATATTTCGAAAAAATGAATAGTTATCAAACACCGCAAGCAATATTAGATAATAGCCTAAGATAAATGAAATAATGTTAAGTGCATGTTCCGTCAATAAATAAATCCGCGCGATTTTTAATGATATTTCGCTACCTGAAAGAACCGAGGAGTAAAAATAATTGATGTGCGAAATGGAAAGTACGGAAGTTCAAATGAAATGCTTTTAGTAATAGGTTTTTAAATTTGTTAGATCATTTTACCGATAAAAATGTTCTTATTGAGAGCAAAAATAGAATCATAATGAATATTTTTAACTTCTGTTGAATGTTTTCTTTACAGACACATTTGATATTTTCTTGTAAGTTTAATATCCTAACAATTCAATGAAATAACCTAAAAAAAGAATACTTTTATTTGTTGCAAATAAGTTTAAAATAGTGTTAATGTTAATCTTTTAACACCAAATGTATTATATTTCCTCTTAGTCCTAACAAATGCAGTTTTAGTGTTAACAACTAAATCACCAAAACACTAATGCACGCAATATTTTTCATGTACATGGTTTACTTCTAATTAGTAATCTATCCAACTGCGCCACATCCTATACACTTTAGTCATATTTTATTTTAAAAACTTTAGGTTTTAAAAAAGGAAAATTGCGTCATCAATTGGTTTAGGGGTTATTTTCAAAATTCACTGTCCATGTGCAAAATATTTTTATTTTCAGAAATTAAGAATGTTTACTCGATTTCTCTTTATGCCATGCTTCTTAGCAGGTATCTTCTAGTGAAGAAATTATTTACTACATATACATATGTATATAAATTCAACGCAAAAGTTTTCATTTGAGAGGATGTTGAAATGCAGCGGTCGCAATAGCAACCTAATGTGCGTCATAGAGAATCGCTTCCTAAGAAACAAAATTTCTATGACGCAATTTAAAATTGTGAAATATTATCTTAGTCAGATTCTAAGAACCTTTTAATAACCTGTTGAGCAATGTAAGAATTTTACGAAGTCAAAAAATCGATATCATGTCTCACCATCAGGGTTGCGAAATTTAAAAGCTACTAATACGGGACAACGGGGGCGTACCAAGGGGGGGGGGGGGGTTCTGGTATCCGATCGATTTTTAATTCTCCAGAATCTGATCCGGCCACTACAAGACAAATCCGGTTATACAGCATGTCAGTTTTGATTTTAAAAATTTAATCAACTAGCGTATTTTGAAAATAGGTGTAAATTAAAACCTTATCACGTATTTGTATGAAAGAGTAAAGGAAAAAATGAGCTTTAACAATCTAGTATTTTGTAATTTCGTACAATGCATTAATTGAAAGATACTTAGCTGCACAAGTGCGGAAAAGTTTTATTTCGGGTTAATAAAAATATAATTAGGAATCAGAATAATATTGCGCTTTTAACACTTGTTTTTCAGCTGATCCCCCCCCCCCCCACACACACACATAAATTTCTACCTAGTTTCGGGTAGAGGAAAAAATTCAATAATTTTACCTCGTCCCCTGCTAGTTTTTATTAATATTCCATATTTTTAAATGGTTAACGAATCTTTTGTTCTAGAGTTATCATCAGCGGTTTGCCTTCAATGTATCTTTTCTATGTAATAAATTCTGTGCCTATATATGTATATACAACCTTGTGCAAATTAATTAAAACAAACTCAATTAATTGAGAAAACTTAGAAAAAATGCTATTTTATTTAAATTTATACAAACATTTAAATAACATTTGTGCTCTTATACCACACATGAATTAGCGCCGTGATTAGCTTCTTCATAGTTGTACAGTCCATATTTAACAGGCGATTCTTACATATGGCCCAGATATTCTCAATTGGGTTGACATCACGAGAGTTCCCAGGCTATTCCAATATCTGAATTTGGCTCTCAGACATGAATTTTTTGACCATTTTGGACCGTAGTTCGTTTAAATTAATTTGCACAATGGCACCATTGTGCAAATTAATTGAAAAATACTACTTTTTCGTGATTTTTAATATCATTCCTATTATTATTTAAGAGACAAAATAAACTATGTTAGAATATTGTTGGTAAGATGCGTTATGAGCAGTACATAACTATTCTGGATAAAAAAGTTGTTCCAGGTGAAAAAACGATACCCTGATGGAACGGGAATTTTTCAGCATTATTTAGACCCGTGTCATACGTCCAAAATGGTCAAGAAATTCATGTCTGAGAACCAAATTGAGACATTGGAATGGCCTGGGAACTCTCCTGATATCATCCCAATTGAGAATCTCTGGGTCATATGCAAGAATCGCCTATTAAATATGGACTGTACAACTATGGAGAAGCTAATCACGGTGCTAATTCATGTGTGGTACAAGGACACAAATATTATAAATGATTGTAAAAAATTGGTAGAATCCATGCCGAATCGTATCCAAATGTTAATAAAGAGTCGATCATATTATGTGACAAAATATTTTGAGTTTGTATAAATTTAAATAAAATAGGTTTTTTTCTTAGTTTTCTCAATTTATTGAGTTAGTTTCAATTAATTTGCACAAGGGTGTACACTACTGTCTAAAAGTATCAAAAGTTTAAGAAATGTAAGTTTTTAATGTTGTTCATGGGCAGAAAACTCTGGGGAAGATTTAAATTGTGTTGATAATTTATGGAATATAATTGGACGGTCAAGTATCTTAAAATGATCTCAAAAATGGGAACTTCGGGAAATTAAGCTTGGCACCATGAGAAAACGATAGAAGTGTAGCAAAACTTTGCGAGTTCCATGCTTAAAACAAAGACCTATATTTTTTCAAGAAAGGACTTGAAATCATTTTTTCATTTCATTCTATTCTTTGGGTCGATTTCTATTAGCTTGCACATTTTTTGTATGTCATTTTAAAAAAATTAAATTACTACTTTTGCTCAATAGCTGGATCATATATTGTCTTTAAAGTAATTTAACAAACTGGCGTTAAAAAAATATCAGTTGAATGTTAAAAAAATATTTTCTTTTGGACTTATTCCGGAAACTTTCTCAAACTTGCAACAACGTTGGCCAGTAGTGTGTATAAATATTTACATAATAAAAAAAATAAATAACACATATCGCAGGGTACTACCAGATTTGACACAATGAAAAAGGATACTGTTTTCCAAGAACCATTGCTCCATTTATTATTATTTTATTTTAGTAGAAATAGAAGTAGTATTTAACAACTTTAAGAATTAATATATTTATGCCTTTGCATATCTGCATATCTATTTGAAAACTTTACTCGCTGCAGCGAAATCTAAAGCATTTGATTTGAAAGTATTGAGAGTACTATCCATTATTTACGTACTTTTGACGTTATACAATGTAAAAAAAAAAAGTCCACACAGTTGTTAAAAAGATCTTTTTTCCTCCAGTGAATAAAATTGAAGAACATATAGTATATATATTAAACTTGCAGTAAAATATCCTTAGGTAACAGATATAAAAGAATGGCTGCGTATGTAATTCCATGCTTTGATAGCATAAAATCAATAAAACTAATTAAAAAGTAATATAGTTCAAAATTTACAGAAGTATATTTTAATAGAAGCATACAAAATGAAAATGAAGATAAAGCTATTAAGTATTAACTTTTTAACTGTCGTGCCCGAGATAATCTCGGGCACAGCACCGGTGCTCCAAAATGTCACATCCGAGATTATCTCGGGAACAGCACTGGTCTTCCGAAATGTCACGCCCAAGTATTACTCGGGGTATTTTTTTTTTTTTTTTTGAGTGCATCGTATTGTTACACCCGAATATCTGTCGGGATGCGTTTATTTCGGCTTCATCTCTTTGCCAAACTCGAATCTATCTCAGGAAAAAGTTAATTTGGCCTGAATTGATCCTACAAGACTCTGCAAAGTTTGCAGATCAAAAAAGGATACAACTGGGAAAAAGATAAGAAAGGAAACACGATTCTGGTGTACTGATTGTGGAGTTGGTTTGGCTTGGAAAAGTGTTTCCAGTTATACCACACAAAACTGAATTACTAAAATACTAATAGGTATTCATTTTTATTTATTTTTTAAAATAATTAAATGAATTATTATTTTTAATTTTTAAAAATAATGCTCCACTTGGAGCGAACTTTACCACTGCCACGCCGAGGGGCAGCCGCCTCAAGCGAATTGCAGTGGCTACAAAACCTTAAAATTTGTATGCAAGTAATTCAAAATATCAATTTTTAACTACTAAGTATATTTTATTTTGCACTAACCATTTGATTTTTGCAATAAAAAAATTGACAAGTTATGTACCCAAATCATCAAAATAACGCGACAGTTAAAAGGTTAAAGATATAGAGCTCCAATCTCTTCACTTCAGCCTACACGCCTCAAGATGTCCAGATAAAAGGAGACTGGCTATAATTCAAAAAAATCCAGGCTAGTCACCTTTTTGGTAGAGCTATCAACAGACAAAGTTAAAGATTTACCGACGGTCAGAACAGGTTGACTACCTAAAAATGGAATGGATGCATAGAAATGGATATTTTTTGTGTTAAAGGAGCTTTAATATATATATCTGATTGGGATGCAAATTACTTCTTTAACAATAATCCTACCGAAAAGCCGCTGACAGTTTCTGAGGACTTTTGCAATGAATAAATAACACTTATTTACTCAATAGTACTAGCGAAGAAATATTTAAAATCACGTCTTCTGTTTCAAATGGGATTAGCCAAAAATCATTTTAAACAGATTTTTTGATTGAACTGCCAGCCAGCAATCCATTTTCCTTTTAAATACTGTGTCTAGAATTGAAAATGTTCACAAAAGCACGCGTTTGTTTTAATGGTATATTTGATTCAACTCTTTTATCTTTCGAGCACTGTTAATGGATTTATTTTCCGCAAATCTTTTGAAAAAGGTTTGAGAGATTTGTTTTACTATATTATTTTTATCGGAGCTTTTGCGATTAGGTAGATTTATTTCTATACAGGTCATTTAAATTGAGCGTATAGTGTTGTTAATATTTTACTATTTTCTTTTAATTTTAAAAGTATTGCTGTAAATTTAAAAGTTGCATTTTAGGCTATTTTCATTTTATGAGAGCAACGGTTTTACTCCAAATTTATTTTCATTTTAACGATGAGATCTGTTGAAAATTTTCTGGTTCAGGTTCAACATTATTTTTAATTCTTACGTTTTCTTTTCTGAGGTTAAGAAAGTCAAATGAATAAAATAATCCACTTTTTGATTATATGCGCTGGATAAAAATATTTTAACATTCATTGAAAAGCTACAAATATATTTCGTTATAAGCCAAAATATGGCCGGTTTTAACAGATATCTTTCAGTCTTTCAAAGTTCTATGTTATATTTATTTATTAATTAATTTATTTATTTGATTCAACTTTTAATTTTTGGTTCACATAATACAGAAATACCTCAGAGAAGTACCTTATCTTCCTCAGAGAGCATTTAATATACCAGGGTCGAGTATGTCTTTCGTAATAAATATAATATTTTACATTTTATACGATGCAGAATTCGTAAAATAAATACATAAATAACAAATATGCTTTCACATTGAATCAAGTACCACATTCGATAGGATCCGCAATTATTTTCAAATACTCCATGGCAGCGGTTTCTTATTTAATTGTATAGTTTTCTGATTTTGCTTCTTGACTTTTAACAAGAAGTTCATGAAGAAGCAACCCAGATTTTTCCCGTACACCAACTTTGATTTAAGACACCTGTCCTGATACGTAGTTTATGCCCCACTACATATTTTCTTTGGTCTCATCAGTTAAAATAAACAATTTAAATAACTAAATAAATAAATAAACTAACAAATAATTGTAATAATGCATGTACTACGTTTTCCATTTTTTAAATAAATGTATTGCCTCTCAATTGGGGATTTGAATAAAATGCTTTGAATTCTCTTCATAGCAATATTTGTTAATATATATTGAGTTGCCGAAAAAAAGCTCTATGATCAAATAATAATAATAATTTAAACCCTTCTCCTTCTTTCTACTCCATTATTTCTTAATGGAATACTTTGTCGAAACCCAAAACGAAATTCACTAGATGCTATAATAGATTGAATTAAATCATACATCCTTATGTGAAAATTATAGTGTTCACTATAAATGTCATTGATAATTTTCAAGCCGTTTTAAGTTGATAGGAAAAAATATTCAGAAAAAAAAATTATAAAAAATAGTAACACAATGTGGTCCTGGAAAAGGATTTCCACGCAAAATATATGTCCACGTAGCTGCCTCAAAAGTCATTAGTGTTTAAGAAGATAGAAAGCGATAAATTAGAAAACCCAGCGACTAAGATCTAAATATTGTTCTCATTTCAATAGCTAATTTTTAATTTTATCCCACTTTTTTTACATGTATTAGGTTGGTAAAAAGAGCACGTAATAGTACGTATATCATTTCTCTCTCTCTCTCTCTATATATATATATATATGTAAAGTAAGAGATAGCGTAAGCAGTGTAAAAAAATAAAACTGCATACGCTACGAATATTCTCATCAGTAAATAGTTAAAAAGCACTTAAATAAAGAGCACAACACACAACGCTTCTTGTTGCACTGAAGTAAATACACATTTCCAAGAGATTGAAACAGGTCAATCCCTTCACTGTAAAAAATTCCTGTTCAACCTTTCACTAAGGAAAAAAAATGAAAAAAGTGGTGAAATTTAGCTGCAACCAACATTTCATACTAAAGGTGAGCCATTATAATGGTTCCTATTTTCACATTCATGGTGAAACTGAGTAAAACTACACCATTATAATGGTTCAACTCAGTACCACATATTGGTTGCAGATAAATTTCACCATTTTTTCCATTTTTTTGGTGAAAGGTTGAACTAGATTTTTTCAGTGTTCCAATGTTTCCTTAAATAGATTTTCAAGACCTCCGCACATATCAGTGCTATGAATATCAAATATCTTCAGCAATGTAACTAGGCCCAGTGCCTGATTCACTCGGAGATTGGTCTTAGCAAACACATCCGTTGGTTCAGTAATATCAGTCAATTTTATGAATTTACGTTTCTACAGCATTTCAATTTGAAAACATGAACTGAAAAGATAATTTCTGAATTATTTGAGGCTAATCTTTGAATTCATTATTAGTTTAATGTGAAGTTGGTTTAATGTAGATTCACCACTGGTTTAATGTGAAGTTTCACCCTAATTAAGATGACGGTCGCACTCACTCACTGTTTCAAAAACAGTTCTTAAGAATAAACTAGCAAGAATTGGCCTTTCCTATAGTTTAGGGGTCCTCCTGCTGGTTTAACCGGATGCAATGTTGCAAACAGTGTTTTGTAGTCAATACTCATAATTTTGTACTGTGGAGGTGGTTCTCAGGTAATATAACACTTCTCGTAGTTGGGCCAGTTCAGGTCAGAAAAGTGGCATATTTAACTAATAAGCAATTTGAAAGCTTCGACGATACACTAATTCAAGTACCGAAATGTACTACGCACACACAAAGCATTGACTTGTATTGAAATGGTCACCAAAGCAGTCAGCCCTATTTACAGTCTTGAGACTCGTGAAGATTGCATCAACACACTAGTAGCAAAAAGACAGCTGATGAAAAGAAACAAAATAAAAATATGAAGAATTTGGCTTCTTCAAAGTAATAAGTGCGTTCGCTTTTCCAAAAAATTGTTCTATTATTATAAAGATGTAAAACTGTGTTGCGAATTGGATATAACTCTGAATGCGAATTCCGTAAAATTTCTCAGAATTCATAAATCTTTTTTTCCTGTAGGTACATGCATTTCAAATTCAATTTAATTTTCCGTTAGGCGCGTTCTGATTTTCCGATATGAGTAGTCGCGTTGCACCTATGAGGTGTTTCTGGTTTTTTTGAACTATTTTGGTTTGGTTATTCTAGTTTAAATAGTTGATGGTTACCGAATTAAGATTTTTGTGGATATAAAGTACTAAATGATCTGTTTAATTAGTAAAATTTATTCAAAAACCGACAAAATTAAAAGGAAAACGAATTTAGTCCCGTTGCACCACTTGGGTGATTCTAATAATTATTGCATTGACTATTGAGTTATAATCTTCTAAAAGTATCCCAGTAATTGCAGAAATTAAGATTCAATAAAAGGGACAATATATAATTCATAAAAATGTCGCATCCACACTAATGCCAATGGTCACGTTACATCTGCAAGGTGAACGGGACTGCGCAATTCTGCAAAGACATGCTCTAGGCTAGAGAACACACTGACCACTGAGTAATCTGAAGTTAAGAAGATAACATCTAGTTCCTCCGCCGGAATCGTCTATAAAGGGTAGAGGATGAGAAAGTGTAGTAGGGATGCACCTGTGGAGGTGCACGTGACTAGGTAAATGTGAAGGTAAATGTGAGATTCAATTATATATACATTCACATGAAAGCATATTGGTAAAAGATATGACGCCCTCCATTCTTAAGCTACATTTAAACACGGTTTGGTATAGTTTATGCTAGTTTTGAAGTCACTGATGATTTTCAGATCCCTGTACTATACTTGAATCAGCGCTGGTATAACTTTTTCATCGTCTCACTATCCATGAGCCGAAGGAGAATTTTGCATGTGACCTTCAAATTTTCAATCAAATTAACGTCGAGAGAGTTCCCGAATTAATCAAGTACCTGTATATGGTTCTCTGTCATGAAATTCTTCACCATTTTAGATGTGTGGCAAGGAGCAAGGTCCTATTGAACGATCCTGCAACTGTCAGGATACCTCTTCTGCAGCTTACTTCTTCTTGAACTACTCTATTCAAATGAGCTCCAGCACATTATTCTGAATGTAACATTCCCGCGATGTTTAAGAAAGAAATTCAATTGTAAAATAAAATTCAAATAGCACAAGGTTGAAACTGAAAAAAAAAATCGAAATTCCAGCAAACGTACACAACAACGACACCTTCGCAGCAGACGGTATTATTCACAAGAAAAAAACAAAAGTGGTATGGTATAACAAATTCATGCTTTCAAAGTTAACCCTAAATTACTTCAAGTTAAAAGTCATTCACGTTTTACAGAAAAATATCAGATTTCTCGAAATAGAAGGGCTAGTGCTGGGTTTATAGATACGCTTTTAATGACTGCAAACGAAAGGTCAGTGTACTTTTAATGCTTAGTCGTATATTTTAAACTGTTTCTGATATCAGAAAATGCATTGCGTGCATTCCTCAAACCAGTAATCCCAACCCTTCATCACATTACAAGTTGAAGAGACCAACGAACGAAAACAAAGAATAGCAAGTAGGGTGGCCAACAAATAAACACATTTCCCACTCGTCTATGTAGTCACGCTAATTGATTGCATGCGCAAGACTTTGTATGGGGAACTAGAACGCTAAGTCCGGTTTCCCGCCGTTACGCCATACCTACAAACCTGAATCACCGCATCGAAACTTAATGTTGAAATTGTTGCTCATCACATCGGCTGTAGAACATGTGTTCTATTAGTCAGAAACCTTGGAATAGTGTCCTTGAGAATCCATCACACAGGTATAAAAACGAACCGTTAGATCTGCTACGACAGTTGATGTTTTGACGGTGAAACAGTTGTACTCCAAACGTTCTTGCCCTCAGGTAAGCGAAATCCCTTTATTTAGTTATTCTATTGTCATAACATTACAAAAATTAACATTTCTCAAAAGAGTTCGTAACGCGCGTATCGTTTCGATTTACGAATTGAAAAATAAACTTAACTATTAATTGTCAATTGTTTCATTTAGTTTTCCAATTTCAACTCTCATGATGAATAACATTAGTAAATGGAATGACTTTGATAATCTGTACATGTTTACTTTCCGCTCGCATTTAGAATTTGTGAACTCAGTGCATTCGAAATACAATATGTACATTCATGCATTACACCCTTTAATGGAATAAAGAACAGTCAATTAGTTGATATTATTATTAACTAAATAAATATTATTTAAATGTTTGCTATGAAATGGTTTCCAACAGGGATCTGGAGCAGAGCGTGGAGCAGGAGCGCGAAGCAGTGAAGCCACGAGACTTTGCTCCAAACTGGAGCGGAGCCGGAGCCTAGAGATATTTGTTGTGCTTCACTGCTCCGATTTTTTAATTATTTTTAAAAAATTTTTATTACTTTTTAAGTATTTAGAAGTCGACGCTGGAGTGGAGTCGGAGAAAGTATTTAGAAGTCGGAGCGGAGGTGAAGTAAAGCAAATACAAAAAGAGACTTCTCCAGCTCCTTGGTTTTCAATGATTTTTTTCTTTGTTTTCGAGAAAACGATGACAATTACGCAAATTTCTCTGTTACTTTCTTTTTCATCGTTTCATTTATTCAATTTTTTAAAAACCAAATTACTTAAAATCAATCCGATATCAATGACATATTTTATCAGTTTTGATTTAAAGTTGACACGTTTATTTAAGCGAGCATTTTCCACTTCTAGCGAAAATAAGCATTATCCCACTAATCATTAAGGAAAGCAAAATTAACTGATTCAGTAGTTATTTCTTATATTTAAAAAAAATCTACATGTTTACGTACATGCCATTAACAATATACGGAGCACGGAGTGACGCTTGAGTGGAGTCGGAGCAAGTATTTAGCAGTCAACGCTGGAGTGGAGTCGGACTAAATATTTAGAAGTCGAAGCCAGAGTGGAGTGGAGTCGGAGCAAGAATTTAGAAGTCGACGCTCGAGTGGAACAGAGTCGGAGCAAGAATTTAGAAGTCGACGCTCGAGTGGAGTCTGAGCACGTATTTAGAAGTCGACGTTGGAGTGGAGTCAGAGCAAGAATTTAGAAGTCGACGTTGGAGTGGAGTCGGAGCAAGAATTTAGAAGTCAACGCTGGAGTGGAGCCGGCTCAAGTATTTAGAAGCCGACCCTATAGTGGAGTCGGAGCAAGTATTTAGAAGTCGGAGCGGAGGTGAAGTGAAGCAAATACAAAAAGGACGGGCTCCAGCTCCTTGGTTTTCAATGATTTTTTTCTTTGTTTTCGAGAAAACGATGACAATTACGCAAATTTCTCTGTTACTTTCTTTTTCATCGTTTCATTTATTCAATTTTTTAAAAACAAACTACTTAAAATCAATCCGATATCAATGACATATTTTAACATTAAGGAAAGCAAAATTAACTGATTCAGGTAGTTATTTCTTATATTTAAAAAAATCTACATGCTTACTTTGTAGTGTATGCTGCTTATTTAATATTCATTTGAAAACTAACTATTGATGAATATTTAAATTTAAGTCACTAGATATTAATAAATTGTCGCGGATACTCCTCAAACTATGACAAAAGTGAAATAAAACTATTTTGTTTTCTTTAAAATTGAAAAAAAAATATGCTACACATAGTTTATGTTTCCAACATTGTTCATACTTACCTGGAGCAGTACATAAAAGTGAACATTTTTTAACTTGAACATTCGAATTAAACCATTACATTTTAAATACCAACCATTGTAACAGTTTAAATTTATTTTTATTTTATACATTTTCGTCGCAATTGCTAGATAAATAACAAAATGATTTTGTTTTATAAAAAAAAGGAAATAAAAAGAAATTTTTTCTATTATTTAAAAAATTAAATCCTTAAATTTCGTTTTACTTTTGACAAATCAGTTCAAGGATTTTAAAAATGGCCATATTTGAAAACTAAACCTATTTTTAAGTAATTACGTTTCCGTACCCAAGTAAAATACAAACACATGTCAAGTATCCAAAAACGAAAAACATTTAGAATTAAAAAACATATTCGTTAACTTTTCGATTGTAACACTAAAACACGAATAAAGTCCATTAAAAAATTAATAATAATATGCTCTTGCCTTAAAATAATCATTTGCCGGAGAGGAGTATTTTTAGTTTGTACTCACTACACATTTTACAAGAACAAACAACAAGTGCTCAAAATTAAAACAAGAGAAAACTGCTAATTGCGTCTATTCCCCTACTCTCCAAGGGTGAGCGTTATATGTAAAAGCAATTTCTTCCTATGCAGATTCTCGTACTCATATAAGCCGTTATCCCCTTGAAGCAAGATTTTTTTTTCAGAAAAACTGGTAATAAATGATCGAGGGTTTTTTTTTTGACAAAAAATGAATATATAGGTATAGTATAAATTGCTTTTGGCAATTTCAGTTGTAGGGGGTGACTAGAGAGCGGGGGCGGGGGAGTAAAAGCTGGATAAAAAATTATTATACAAGCAAAGTGCAAACGGATTTCATGCGGACATTGGAAATAAAATAACGCGAGATACAAGATCGCCCTCCTTTTTGTGTGTTTTTATTTATTTCATTTATTTAATCAATAATCTTTGCTATGTTAACGTTGTTTCTTCATTTAGCTTTTCAGAACAAAAGTACTCTATCTCTTGCTTATATCAGAAATTAAAGTTCTTCAAAATCCTCAAATATACCGTTATTATATTTATGGGAAGAAAGTTAAGGTTCTTAAAAGTAACTTCTCAAAAACTGTGCAAATCTTTATTTCCTTTTATTATTATTATTTTTAAATTTTTGCCGCTGCTACTTATTGTTTCCTCAGATAAAAACAGTATTGTAATAATTCTGTGAGCACATTTAATAACTGAAACCAAAATTTAATCCTATCGAAACTAATGAATGGATTATTGAAAACTTATTTGTGTAGGTATTAAACTTTTACACTTTGGTCCCTAAAATGTTTACATCAAAAGAAAATACGAACTTTCATACGTGTTTATTTATTAGTAGAGTATCCTCTAATTAATGGACTAATTACTCACTGAAGTGAGAAGTTTACTGTACTCAAAAAAAGGGAATCGGATTCAATACAATGTACACTTTCTCGTTCTTTCCGATAAACAAAACGTTCTTTATTGGCAGCTTGTTTTTTTATAGAGTTTTCTTTTGTGTTCCGCTTTATGTTGTTTCAAATCATGATCAATCTCGTATGCAGCTGAAGTAAAAGGTAGCTGATTTGTTAAAAATGGAAAAATAACTTAATTGTGGTGAAAACTGCCCAAAAGGGTTCCACACAAGCTTTATGAACGAGACCTGAACAATACTGGTATAAATTTCGGTAAATTGAAAACTTTCAGTAAAATGAAATGCAAAGCAAAAATATGTATAGCATTGTATAATTCAAGATTTTAAAAATATGTTCAACACTAAACCTGCCAGAGCAGTCCAATGACCGCTTATTAGGCTTTAATCAAAATTGTTAAATTCCAGGTTTCTATTTTTCCTGAACTTACTGCTTGAATTTTTTTTTTCCAATTTTAACAATATACAGGTTTAGCGTTAATAAAACAATGTAAAGAAGAAAAATAGGACAACTTGATGCAATGAAATGTTAATATCGGTCCAACATTAGTAAGAATTGGAAGAGCGGGACTTTGGAATATATAAGGACTAATATGCTTGTCTAAATCTTAATGAAAGATAAGATTATGGCATATTAGTATAAAATATCGTAAATTATGGCATAACCAGTAGAAACTACGGTAGATTATGGTATACTACTGTAAACTGTGGTAGATTCTGGTAGATTTCTGGTCTGTGATAGAAATGGTATACTAGTACATACTATAGTAGATTATGGCATATCATTCTTCGTTGACATTTTCATCTGTGCTAGATATCTATCAGAATTGGAAAATTGTTATTGCAAATAAAAGCAAAAACTGATACAACATATGTTGTACCAAAGAAAAATTGATTTAGAACACCCCCCTCTCGCTTGCGATTGAAGGAGATCCCCATATGTATTGACATGGGATTCTATCGGACTCTTTTCAGACACTTTCACAATACAGTAAAATGACAATAACTCTCCCCGCATGTTTGAAGGGGAGGGAGGGATGCACACAGCAAGCAAGTTTAGTAGCTCTTTAAACCAGGACTTATTTCTGAATACGTCCTGAAAACGTCGTAGATGAAAGAACCATCTGTGGTTTCTCTTAGTCTCGTCTAAAGGAAAGGAAAAATTTTGTTTGGACCGCCTACTGCTTTGTTTGTACTTTTTCTTGAAATACGCACTTAGGAAATCAGACTGACTGTCGAAATTTTGAATACAATCTAAAACCAACTTTCTTTCTATGAAATCGAAATGATGCAACAGATGAGTCATTCTATCACTTACGCAATGCGAAGTAATTGGAAAATCTATGTGAAAATTCTAAAAAAACCGATAAGTCATTCCAACACTTACGCAATGCGAAGTAAATAATTGGTAAATATATGTAGAATTTTTCATAAAACCGATGAGTCATCCATCACTCACACAATGCGAAGTAAATAATTGATAAATCTATGTGGAAACCAGACTGACTGTCGAAATTTTAAATGCAATCTAAAATTGACTCATTTTTCAGTCGAATGATGAAATCGAAATGATGCAACAGATGAGTCATTCTACCACTTACGCAATGCGAAGTAAATAGTTGGAAAATATGTGAACAATTTTATTAAACAGAGGAGTCATTCCAACACTTATGCAATGCGAAGTAAATAATTACTATACCTATGTAGAAATTTTATAAAGCTGATGAGTCATTCTATCACTTACACAGTGTGAAATAATAAATTGCTAAATCTATACAGAAACCAAGCTGAATGTCGAAATTTTTAAGGCAATCTAAAATTGACTCATCTTTCAGTGAAATCGAAGTGATTCAATAGATAAGAGTCCTTCTATAATTTACGCAATGCAAAGTAAATAATTGGAAAATATAGATGATTTTTTTTTAAACTGATGAGTCATTCCAACACTTACACAATGCGAAGTAAATAACATTGTGCAACAAGTTTGAACTTTTTTTTTGTCCTTTAGATGAAACTATGTGATTCTATATAAACAAAAGGTGCTTGATTCAAAAATCCAAATCAAAATAGTCCATCCCGTACCGTTTTTGCTGGAGACCCACTTCTCATATTTATACAATTTTTTTATAGAAGAACGTAACTGAGGCTTACTTATTGAAAATAAAAACACTAAAATGATTTTTTTGGCCGTTTCATCTTGTGCGCATCTGTTGGTGTACCCCCACAAGAGATTAGCAATATTCCATTCGTATACTTCAATTCCATTGACCGCTGAAACGATTTTCAAACACAGAGATGCCCTGATAAATCCTTTCCCCATGCTCAACATTAATTGCGCCAAGGTTTTGAGGAAAGAATTCCATATGGGAGTCCAAAAAGTGTAGTTTTAATGACATATGACAACTTATCATAAAAAAGCATTTTATCATGTCACCAACAAGATCTTCGTAGTTTTCAGTTTTCTCATTTCAAGGAAACGTGTTCACACTGATTTAAAGGCTAGCCAAGCTGGTTTTTCCGCTATTGACTGTTTGTTTTCATACTCTTCATCATGAAAGGACTTCCTTAAGTTGTGGGCCAATAAAAATCCTTTCTTTTATTTTTGCCTCAGTTTAATTTTTTGAATTTGTTCCTGAGATGCAAGAAATCCACTCCTTCTCTGTCCGAAACTTTTACAAACATTTCGATAAACCAAGTTTAATGTTCAATTGTGGAAAAAATGCACATTGCAGATTTACAAGTGGCACATTTGATATGTTTTTGCCACTCATAATTTTGCAATTTCCTTTGTTTTGCCGAATATGCTACAGTAATAAATAGGGGAAAAATACTTAGATGGAGGAGCACTGATAAACAAGCACCACTCTGCTGAATTGTGCTCATGTCCTAATGCTTGAAATAGTACATTCGCATCACAACAGCATACTGTTTCTTCTTTCTCCCCAAATTAATACACAAAATGCCTTCCGTCGTCTTATAAATGACACGAAACTTCGAGAAAGTAGATAAAGCTTTTGTTGCCCAAAATGTCGCTAAAGTAACCCAAGTTCATTAAAAAGGTCTAAAATGACAACAATCTCACTGTCAATGAAAAAGATATAATTTATAATAAATTAAGTCGATAAATTACGAAAATATGCACATTTATCCAGAAAATAAGTAAAAAGCTAAAATGTGGGGTTTTGGGAAAATGGTACGTGGTAGGCAAAAAATATTTGCAGATTCGTGATTTCCAGCCAAAAATACATAAGAAACATACATTTTCATCTAAAGGACATTTTTCGTGTTGCACAATGTGAATGCTAAATCTATGTAGAAATTTGTATAAAACCGATAAGTCATTCTATCACTTACACAATGCGAAGTAAATAATTAGTCAATCTCTACAGGATTTTTTTTTTAAAAGAGGAATGTTTAGTTGCGAGAACAATCGTGTATTCTGCTTATATTTATATCCGCTTGAAGTACTAAGGAAGACTGTTTAATTAAAATAACATCTAGATAACAACATAATAACTGGAAACTGACCTAAAATTCATTGTTTGCAGTTAATTTGTTATTTTTATTTTCTTGTCATCTTTTCTTTTTTTTTTAAATGGAAAAACATATAATAAAAACGTAAGGAAATAGATCCTAAAAATTTGTCCGAATCAAAATAGAATCCATCACCAAGATATGGAGACGTTCCCGAAAGGTTGAGTCATCAAAGATAATAATGTCACTTTTCGATAATGCCATATCATTACCGGAGATAAGAATTGAAGCACACAACTAAAACATGGCTTTTTCTGTCATCTTAAATATTATATTATAACGAAACAAATACGCAATCTCCACATTGTTATAAAATGGATATACAAATGAATTATTAAATTCTTTTAGTTCTGCAGTCAAGAGCACGAAAGTTTGTGGAAGTAATGTAAGTAATTTTAGCTTTTTGTTAATAGTTTTTGCAAAATGGTGGACGTCCTGCCTTACAAGTCATTTAACATCTTGATCGTTTTTGCGTGTCATATAAGCTATATCATATTAACTGTATAACTGATTTCTAACGTTAATGTTAATATGAACTATATACAAATTGATGCTACACCAAAAGTTACATTTATATTTCAAAGATAGTTTCAAAAATCACTACTTTTTCATGGAAATTTTGATCGTTAGTTAGTAATGTGGCAGGTAAAAAAAAATTATTTTTTCATACTTAGTAGAGTACTTGTTCAGGAATACAATTTGAGAGTTGTTTCGTTTTCGGTTAAAGTAAAAAATACTTATATCCTCATGCATTTTTCCTCCCAGAGAAAATTGTAATTTGCTGTGTACTCTGGCAACAAACTACTATTTACATGCCTACATAGAAGAACATAAAATAAGCTTATCGATACTATAACACATTTGTTAGTTCGTTTTTGTTACACTGTAGGTCAAAGTTCAGTTAGTTGAAACTGCTCTACGTGCCTTGAGCCAATGATGCCACTAGAAACAAAGCAGGATGCTAGCTAGAGCTAAAATTAAATTAAGCACCAACAATATATAATGAAATTTTGACAATTTTTAAACTGGTAGGCACAGATCTCAAGTGTTCAGTTTATGGAACTTAATAAAACTTTCTCTGTACTTTTACAGAGTGCCGAAAAACAAGATTTTTTTTTTTGAGAAATTATTCTCAAAAAACTTGATTATTTGATTTAAAACAAGCTATTTGTAAATTTAAAGAAACACTCAGTTTCCCGTATGTACCTTTAAAGAAATTGTTTACAGGGTAGATTTGTCTATTAAATGAAGAAAATAAACTGCACCTTGAAGAGCAACATTTGCATTAATGTCACATAGAAATGTCCTGCTTTTGCAGTTTCTAGGCTTTTTAATGTCAATTAACCGGTTTGTTTTCCCTGAAATCTGTAATGTAAACGTAAGAAACTTGTCAGTTTATTATCCGGCATAATCAAATTTTTTTTAATATGGTGATTGTCTGAAAACTTTTGTGCATAATTTTTAGCAGTTATTAATCACTGCTTAGTGTGTAGATTAGGGTGGGTCGAAAAAAAGTAATGTTTTTTTTTATTTCGAAACACTATACCGCGAAAAACTTGCCTCTGGGGTAGGTAAGTAACATGCAAATTAAAAAACCGATTTTTATTGAACCCCTAGCTAGCACATCGTACTGAAAATTTCGATTTTTTTTCGAAAATCAAGTCATTTTATAAGTTTTTTCGCAGAAGTCAGCAATTATTATTTTTAACTGCTATAGCGAAAATCATTTATTAAAAGAGTTGAAAATCACACAAAAATATTAAAACCTTCAAAATCTTTCAATTTGCGGTAGCGCAAAACACTCAAAAATCGGCAAATTATTGCATTTAAGGTACATACTAACACCTTATGGTGAAAGGCATAGTCCAGCATGATGAGTTATGAGTTAATACCCCATTTCTCATTTTTTTACTTTACACTTCAATTCATTGTAATAGAATAGAGTTTCCCAACCAGTGGTTCACGTGGTGTCGGAAGGGGTTCGCGAAAATCATATTGCAATAGCGGGATTTTGCTAACGTACAAGAAAAAAAATTAAATAATATATTTGCATACGTATTAGGAGGGAGTGTAAAAATGATTTTTTTTAAATAAATTGTTTTCCCGATAATGCACAAAGTGGTATCGGAAGAAATCCCTTGATTAATTTAAATTTTGAACGTATGTTTCTTCTACCATTTTCCACTTTTCTTCGCCGACGCGAAGAAGAATTAAACTTGGATGATTTTCAAAAAAGGTTGCGAACCACTGTAATAAAATGACCATATAAAGGAGTGGTTCCCAACCTGTTTTTTCTTGCGAACCCCTTCTAAGATCCGAAAGAAAATGGCGATCTAATTTCTGTACTCCTTAGTAACGGGTAACAAAACTAAAATTTGCTGGCACGTTTATTTTCCTTTTTGTACAATAGTTCATCTCAAATCAGACAATAGTAGAAATAAATGTATTTCAAATTTTGTATGAATGCTTCCTATGCTAGCCCACAACTTTTATGCATTATCGGGAAAACAATTTATTTAAAAAAATCATTTTTACACTCTGTCCTATTACGTATGTGAATTTATTATTTAGTTTTTTCTTGTACGTTAGCAATTAAAAATGCCCCCATTGCAATATTATTTTCGCGAACCCCTTTCCGACACCACGCAAACCACCGGTTGGGAAATTACAATTACCGCTGTTCTATTACAATGAATTGAAGTGTAAAGTTAAAAAAAAAAAAGGGGGGGGGGGCTATTAACACATTACTCAGCATGCTGAACTATGCCTTTCACATAAGGTGTTAGTATGTACTTTAATGGCAATAATTTACCGATTTTTGAGTCTTTTGCGCCACCGCAAATTGAAAGATTTTGGCGGTTTAAATTTTTTTCCGTGCTTTTAAACCCTTTTAATAAATGATTTTCACTATAGCAGTTAAAAATAATTATGGCTGACTTCTGCGAAAAAACTTGTAAAATGACTTGATTTTCGAAAAAAATCGAAATTTTAAGTGCAATGCGCTAGCTAGGGGTTCAGTAAAAATCTGTTTTTCAACTTGCATGTTACTTACCTACCCCAGAGGCAAGTTTTCCGCGGTATAGCGTTTCGAAAAAAAAAAAAAAAAAACATTACTTTTTTTCGACCCACCCTAGTGTAGATTATACTGACTTTAGTTTCATATCATAGCCGGTGTGCGAAGAGATAGTAAAGTTTATTTCGATGTTTGAATTTAGTGTTCTGGACACCCTTTTGCTTTTTGCTTATTTGGAGATATATCTATTAATATTTTTAATCTCTTGTACGGTATATATCGCACATTTTTCCAAAATGTGCAATGTATGTCATGTGGATACAATGCCTAAGATATTTATCCTTTGATTTACGAAACCTTTTTAAAAAGCACTATAAAAGGAATATATTTATTAAATGGTTATAAAAAAGAATGTAATTTTTCTTAAATACCCGTCAAATTTAAAATGTTCGTTTGTCAGTTTAAAAAATTTATTGGGCGGTAAAATTTCTTTGAATTTAAATTTCACTTGGAGCATCAAACTCGTGGCCATAAAGATTTTGAACATTAGAAAAGTATGTCGTGTTTCATTTAAATATACAATTATAATGTAAATAAGACGCTTTGGGACTTATTTCAAGTTCCCTCACATGGATTCAAAATATTGTTTTCTTTTTAAACTAAAATGCATCAAACTTATTTATCTAACTCTTTTCATTAGAGGACTAGCTAACAAGTACACCCTAATCCTCGACACGTACAGTAACTCGGCACCAATTTTCTAAACGAACTGAATATTTTTTCTAGACATAAATAGAAAGTTTAAAAAATAAGGTATCGAAATTGAATAACATTTATGACGTGTGTTGATACACCGTCGTTCAAAAATACGATAAATGCAGAGCTGTCCATTTTTAGAAGCATAAGTTTACTTACAACCCCAAGAAGCAACTATCATTCAATATTATAGGAATTACGATCTAAAACTACATAATTTCTTTTCTAAGGAACAAGATTTTCTTTAAGATTGTTAAAATCACAAAGGAATTGAATTTCCCTTTCTCAGGAAAATCCTGTATCCGCGTCCATGTCACAACATGTCAATTTTAATCGCAATAATGAATAAAAAAAAAGAAAAAACATGAGATTGATCTCCCGGTGCGAGTTATATAACCATAAACTTCTCGCAACAGTAACCTAATATTATGCTGTGAAAGCCAAAAAGGTTCTGCATTTTAACATTGTTTTTTTATAACAAAACCCACCAGGCCTGATTACGAAAAGAGCCTCTGGAGCATGGCTCAGGGCCACATAATGAAAGAAATGCTTTTTCTTTAATTAATTCCACAGTGAAGTGCTTATGAAAAATTTAACGGGCAGTAAAGGCACTTTAAAATTTTATTGCTTATTTATAATGTTATTGATTTTTTAAAAAGATTACAACTAGGTTATTATTTAATTGCTATTTATTGAATTGTTGCTGTTGTCGTGCCCTCGCGCAGGGCAAGGAAGAATGGGTACGTTGCTCCTGAGTCTAACGGGGCCCTTATAGGCAGGAGTCCGATTTCCGCCCCTTTGAAAAGAACTTTTTGAACCAGCTCCCATATGAGAGACCGTCACCTGGGATTGGCACCCCCAGACGCATCGTTTCACTTGTAGGGCATTGGAGCCATGACCTATTTAACGTGCACCAGCTCCCTCTAGCGTACATGGCCCTACAGGAACCATCCGCGAGAGGTTGCCCCCTCCTAACACTGACCTAAGTCGATGTTGCTTCACTTTCGGTGTTCTTCGGGAACCGAGCTTCTACTGATTGGTCCACTGCGGGAATTATTGAATTATAATACCAGTATATGAAAAGTTCCGAGATTTCTATACTTTGCAGGGTTGGGAGAGTTAGTACCAGGGCTATGGAGTCGCTTAAAATGTGCGGAATGTTCGTTACATTCGTAATATATGTGATTGTAAAGGAGTAGGTCTTTTGCACAACCGATTCTGCAGCCCTGGTTAGTAATACGCCCTAGATTGTATCTTGGATTTGTTAGAAACTTACTACCCAGATCGGAAACTTATTTCGATTGAAAAATTGAAAAAATGCTAAATGACACGTTCAGAAGCAACTTTCTCAGATAAAAAACGATGAAAATTATAAACTTACTGCATATTAACGTAATAATGCAGTAAGATATATCAAACCTGTTTTTTAAATAACATTATCTCAAAAAACTGCATAAATTCAACGAATCAAATTATCATAACTTTAAATTAATTTCCTTAAATTTAATGAAACGCCTACATTTTCAATTTTAAACTCAAACCAATGCAAACTACATTATCATGAATTATTAAAATGCGAGAAAAGCGATCGCACGGCAAAAATTGGGATTATATTTAATTAATACTCCAGAAAATTGAAAATACATTTCGAGGAAAGATAGTAGAATTTTATATTATTAACGTAGGAAGAGCATTCGCTTTGCTTGTTACTACTTTTTTTTTTCCTCTTTTAACGTAAAAACAGTTATATTTGTTTTGGTTTTATTTCGAACAGCTATTTTACAATATCAACAATTTATTTCTTTGAAGACAAAATGTTAAGGTAAATTATGCTATTTTCGAACATTAAGCAATGTCATATGCAAAAGTATAAAATTTTAATCTGATTCAAAAAGAAAGAAATTACTATTTTTATGAGTTCTTGTAAAATATTAGTAAAATATTAAAACCGTAAATTCTGGAATTAAGAATTATTCACGTAGCAAACTGTAATGATTTAAACAGCGTCAAGCCATCTTATAAAAAAATTGGTATTAATGAAATTTATTTATATCACCCTCAATTTATGTATGTTAAAATATTGAAATCATGTTATATGCGAATAATTTTTAAAAAGTCATATATCGACTGCAACGAAAATTTTATCAAAGCATAAGTTTTAACTGCTCTAATAACGGCTTTTCTCTGGATATGGACGTAGTTTTGACATATTAATGGTAAAACTTTATTTGGTATCAAATTTTGCTGAATGAAACTATCATTGATTCTTTCTTTTGCGACCCTTCTTTTAGTACGCCATTCTTTTAGTTTAAATAAGGACTTTAAATTGTACCGTTAAAAAACAAATTTTTATTATGTATAAATGAAACTGTACGAAATTACACTTTTACCCTCCGGCTGCTTTTCAAAGGTACTTTTTTAAAACTAAAAACATGAACTTGTGAAATATAATTTTCTACGCAAAGAAAGCGCTTTGACGCAGCAAGAAACCTCGCTAATGTCAACAGCTGCTGAAGAATTTATTCCGGACTCTTGGTAAACACTCGAGACTTAACGCTCAAACAAATGCTGAAAGGTTGGAGTGAAAATTTCTACCCGGTTCATCCGCTGGATTCGGTGCTCTAATTTTCTATTCGTGAGGAAAAGTAGTGCTTTTGCGTAATGCCAAAAATAACTTCCGTATCCATTAATGACATTCCTTCAGGGAAATGACATTGTCAATAGCTGTGAAAATGTCTCCGCTTTGCTGATTTTCACACGTCTTTGCAATCAATCCCTTCGTTTTGCTTCTTTTGAAGGTTGAAGAAGGTATTTCAGGGTGGTTTCTCTTGTTTTGTGTCGCCTCGCTGCTGCTGCCGCTCTAAGTACCTATTGAACTCAGCCCATAGCTGCATACTAATACAGATGCGTCTTCATTATCTGAAGGAGTTGCGATCTTTTGTCTTTCTTAAGATATTCATCGCTTTTTGCCGCACTTTTCGAAAGGTATAAAGCGAGCTCGTTGAAGCAGCGCCTTGCTTTTATTCCAGTCAATTCATATGGGATTAATGTCAGGTTTTTATCGCTCGCTTTGATCTACATACAAAATTACAACATTTCTTCACTTCTTATTGATGCACGACGCGTGAAACACAATTCTGTATTAGTAAAAAATATTTATCGTTAAAATGATAATACATTTTTAAAAGTTGGGAGAATAAAAATTATTGGATAAATATGCAGTTCAGTGTGAACCTAATTTAAAAACTTATATATTTCTTCATTTATACGTACAATTGATATCTTAAAAACTGTATCTCAAGAGACGAATTACATTAGAAAGGGTTAAAAAACTTACATATTGGAAAGTAAAATAATCAATTCAATATAGGGTAGCTCGTTTATGTTATCAATTGCATTATTTTGAGTTTTCTAGATCATATATTTTATCCAGTATGTTTTATGAACTATTATCTTTGAATGGGAAAACTCGTCATGCTAAGGAGATTGGATGTAATGTCAGCTCAACTCCAAGGTTTCAAAGAGTCATTTAGTAGTTTTTTTTTCTAAAATATTTCCTGTTATTTATGTGATGCTTCTTTTATGTAAGCATACTCGTATTAACTTGGGATAACTTTAAAATATACTTTAAAGTTTCCCATTCCTTAAGGGGTCAGTTACCTTTTCGGTGGCAAAATTTCACGAAAAAAGGGCTTAACTTCTATGCAACTTATATCTAAATCTAATTATTTGTGTAAAATGAAATTTAATATACATATTAAGGCAACACTACTAATTATTTTGATATTAATATATAAGTCATAGGTATTACTAAAAATGTTTAATAATTATTTTAATATAATGACATTTTTTTAAAACCGATTAACTGAAATACACTGCGCGCAGTCCTACACTTTTGAAAAACATGATATCAACCCAATTTTTTTTTCTGAGAGTAGAAACATAATGTATGTTTAAAATAACGAAGAATTATTTGGATTTAATACCCCTTTCTATAAAATTAAAAATTTTGAAATCAAAATTTTTAATTTTATCATTTTTTGATGCATTTTATAGCTATAATTTAAAAAGTTTTTATCTAAGAATAATTTTGGTTCATTAAAATAAGCATAAGTAACATATGAACATTCACACAAAATTTGGTGCATCTGGGATAAACCATTTCAGAGCAATGCTGCGCGCAATGAGTAAAATCATTGTTTTGAGAAAATGAGCGTTAAAGATAAAAACTTCTTTTGACCAAAATATTACCATTATTTTATAGAAATAATTGTTTCATTATGTCTATCATATGACAGCATCAATAATATACATAGGTTTCAATATAAAAATTCTTAGTAATAAAATCTCTTCTTAAAATGCATGGAAATAGGCGACATTCACTTTATCGCACTAACCAGAAAACTGCATTTCTCAACACATTTCACCACTTTTGAGCTAGTTGTTAGCATATATACTTTTCTCGCAACAGAAAATAATATTTACAGTAAAATTCTAAATACAATCTAAAGTATACCCTGAAATTGTACATTATTAGCAAGAGTTAGAAGGATGAAAATATTATGTAAAAATAAAAAAATCGTGTCATACAAACAATATGTCTTATAAAAAATTAATCTTACTTATACTTTAAAAAGCACCAGGTGCATAAGTTTCTCCTTCGTCTAACACTAACTTTTCATGCAAAGCTTTCTGTTTCCTCCTTCTCTTTTGACGTTCTTCTTTTGTACTTTGCAAATACCGCAACTCACTAGTTCTGACTCGTTGTTCATCTAACTCGATAAGGCATTGACGACAATATGTACCAACTGGTAAACCAAGTTCTGTCAGGATCTGAATTCTGCCTTGATTACCCAAGTTGTACAAAATTGTAGCCTCATTAGTCGCTATTTCAGCAATTCTTCGACCAGCACCAATGGTTTTGGGACAAAGCTTCCAGATTAAATTGTTGAAAGACTCGTTGCTGTTCTGGGTCTTTCCTCCAAGACATCTTTTCAACAGGGATGGCTCCGACAAGTCTTTGAAAGCTGGTTTTACAGCATCCATCACCGGCATGGGAAATGTTGTTTTGTGCTTGAATTGGTTGGCAGTTCCATTTGCCACAGCTCTTTGGTATTTACACCAAGAATCAACACCTGATGGACAAAAATTGCTTTATCAGTCAATCGACCCTTTCCTCCTGTAGATTTTCCATCAGAACAAGTAATACTTTTCAGTTTTCTCAGTCGTGCACCCATCCTCTTCTGGATATGACCGACGCACTCAATTTTTGATACTGGTACACTAGAACCATACGGTTGAGCTGCTGTTATTGATGAAAAAGTCTTGGAATCTCCGTCACCGATGTACCCAATGTACTTTAGATTATATTTTGTTTCAGATCGCTGAAAAATGCGGTTCATTCCAACGACCTCCATACTACCTGCAGAACCGCTGTGATTTATGAGACATTCTGCTTCGTGCTTCACTTTCCAGTTTTTGAATTCTGGTGTCCCTTTTCTTGTTTTCTACATATCGCACGCCTTACAATAGGATGAAAGAACCTCCGTGTCAATTACTCGGCCACTTTTATCACCAATTAGTGTGCAGACACCTATTCGTGAGGTGTGACCTCTGGTTTTCCAGGTACCGTCACCGCTAACAATTACATCTGAAGAACCAGTCAATAACATTTCTTCATTTTCTGCATTTTTCTTGCATTCTTGTGCCACAACATTAGATGACAACATCAACTTCTTCACAGAAGCGTGGTATGACTTTTTCGAAATAGGCTGGGGCAGGTCCATAATTCCGCAGAATAATTTCATTGCTGCATAGCCCTTTCCGATGGTTCTCATTGCATAGGTGAGTCGCAAATTGATATCTGCAGAATTTTTCCTAGGGCCAACCATTTTTGAATTTTTGATGAAACGCAATTCTTTGCACTTTTCACATCTCAGGGAAAGTTTTGAGCTTAGCCCACACACGATCTCCTCATCAAAAATTACATCACTACCACATGTTTTGCAGCATAGTTCTTTTTTCAAAGAAGGACATTAACAAATCAATGTCCAAAATAATGTAGCCTTTAAAATGAGTCTCATCAGTTTTGCAATCGACATCTTCACTTGAAAGTTTAATTTTTTTGGACGATGCACTTTCATTCAATTCAGCACTTCGTGATTCGTTTCGTTTTCTCGTATGAATGTTGCCGGTAAATTTCCTCTTCTTATTCCTTTTACCAGACGCTCGTTTAGGCTTTAAGCAATCTGCTTCTGAATTCATTATTCCTTTCAAAAGGTTTAATTATAATAATAATAATCTTCTACTGTAAAATCAAGAAAAATCTATCGCATGTATGTATTCGCTAAGTCGAGCACGCTATTTGTATTACAAGCAAAACAATCTAGACTGTGAGTAAAAGTTGCAGTTAATAATTTGCTTTCTTCTTCCCTAAAAAAGCTCTGAATATTAAATCATAAATTAAAATATCTCCTTCAAAGCTACAACGAGAAACAGGCTTGAAAAACATTGGATCACCATTGTAAGCCAGATTATCGCCACCTGACAGTGACAGCTGCTGCTAAAAAGGTAAACAAACGCGATTTACGAAATTCGGCTTCTGCTATTGTCCCCATATCTTCCGTTCTAGTAGGAATTTTTTTATGGGATTTGTTTTAAAATGTTTCTAATGAGTTGTACTTTCAAAAAATGTAATTTAAAAAAAATCGATTTTTTGACATCTTAAAAGGTACCTGACCCCTTAAATGCATTTCATTACAACTTTTTATTTTCATATTCTGCATATACGCATCGTGTTCTGTTGATTTTAAAGACTATTTTATGAATACATCACTGTCTAATGACGGCTCTCAAGATAAAATGATGTAGCTTTTGCGACTATCTGCTTTATTTCAGGGAAAAAAAATTAGTCTGAAAATGAAAGTGTCAATATAAAATGGACCGTTTCTTTCAGAAGCCCGTCAAGCTCCAAGTTCTAACATTTCGAAAATGCATTCAACATCATGTTACATTTTCCCCTCAGGAGTTGGAGAATTTTTCTTATTGAAAGTGATACACATTGATAAAAATTTCTTTCATTAAAAATATTGTAACCCCTATTGAACAATTTATGGTAAAAGTGTTCTAGAAAATGGAAAATTTGGCGTTTGACATGTTTCTGAAATAAAAGGTTCAAATTTCATATACTAGTGCGAAAAAATGTCAAGATCCTTCAAATATAAAGCAAAAAGGAATCTAAGAAAAATTGGGTAGTTTTAAATATTTATCACTTGTTCTAAAAGAAAATCTGCAGTATGATTAGCTCTAAAATGCGAGGTTTTAAAATCACATGCTACAAAGAACTTTATTTTATTATCACGATAAACTCAAAAGCTAGAACTTTACATTCAATCGAAATAATTGTTGAATTTACAAAGATACAACAACTACTTTACTTAGCTAGGATAAAGACTTTAATGAACTTGTTCTGTTAAAAGTAATGGAGTCGATTGCAGTAAATCATGATCGGTTTTCTTCAAATTACGAACAATAAATATCTCCCCGGAGACCAATCAATCACGGAGAAACGAGAGCAGTTATAGCAACAGGGGGTTCCTTTCTGAGATTCATTTTGCCCACGTAGTTTTCCATGTTTTCAGTGCTTGTGCCGCGATAATTTAATTAAAAAGGAAAACTATATGTAATCAGAAATTCTTTTGCGTTTGATGTACTCTTAAGAATCGATTTAAAAAATTATAATGAAGATCATTGAATTAATTTAAGGATGACGTGAATATAAAATTACGCATTGAATATTATTAATGTTAATGCATCTATCTATGACATTAAAATGGATGCATAAAAATTAATTTACTTTCGTATGTTTTTAATATGCTGTTTAAAGTTAAAGCTACATTAAACATTGAATGAAGTCGACAATTGACGGAAGTAGCAAATAAAGCATAAAAAGGAAAATAAATAAATAAATTTCAGCAAATAGCTATTTGAAACCAGCAGTGGAGCTCCATTGTACCAAAACGCATAACACATAGCAAACCACAGACAACCAATAAACCAAGAAGGCGCTTGTCTTGTATGCAAGGTGCTGTTATCAACAAACAATGAATTTTAAAGCAAAAAAAAAGTGAATTTATTGTCATAGCGGTAAATTAAGTTATTTTTGTTTCGCTAAAATTGCGAGAAACACCATTAACTAAAATCTACTTAATTGAAAAGTAATCCGTGCAGCTCACGATATGGTCACATGATTGTAGTCGGAATCTTGATCCATATTAACAGCCTAAATGAACTGCTCACACTCAGTCTCTGTTTTGCCTTGAGTCTATGGAGTAACCGTGTTCACCTAAAGTCCTTGCTATTATGTGTTAAGCATAGACTAAGAACAGAGTAAATAGACCACTCAATGAGCATTGCTTACTTGCATCGAAACTTCGTTTGCGCTTGGTGCACTGGAGAGTATGAGAACAGAATATTGGCACATTATGCCAGTTCTTATCAATAACCAATGAAATACATTTGTTTCACACTGCTTGTATGGAATCGTCAAAGAACAATAATCAAGTTACGCTATTAAAATAATAAACTAACTGCCTAGTTTGTGTGCATATGATTTTTATTTTCTTGAAACCAAAGCTTTGAGCAAAAACTGTTTGCAGAAAAGCTTCCTTAAGAGTATTGCCCACTAAGGTTTAGCACATAATAATGCATGTAAAGTTTTAAAAACTTAAAGTAAAATGATAAAAATATTGCTTCATTTTTTACTGCAATCAAAACAAAAAAAAAATATTTCATTTAAATTTAGCAGTTTATTTTGAAAATGATCGATGCTCATCAGCAAGGGTTTGGCCATTATTAACAGCAATTAGTCTTTAAGATTTTTGAAAGATCGAATTTTTATTGTTATGGGGACAACATTTACTGAAAAAACAGTATATAATCAAATTCGGCCTACGTAGTGGGGGGGGGGGATGATTTTTGTTAATGTTTTAATGTAATACGTATTTCACATACATCCTCTTCCTACGGCGAGACGTACAAGTATTATGTAGCTATACTATGCGTAGTTTTTGGGTTTATTATTGAAACGCAGTTTTCATTTCAAAAACGAATAATTCATTTTTCTCCGAAAAATTAACTCAAGTAAAATTCTAAAGCTATTTTAAAATTCGAATGTGACTTTTTATTATTTTTCCAACCCCTGTTATCAAACTTTGCTGTTAAATGTAGCTGTATAGAATATTTTAATCATATAAGTCGTCAGGAAGCGCAGGGAAGTGCCAAATTGATCACTTTATATTTGACATACTAATTTCAGAATTTTACTTGGACCCGATGGAAACCACTTTTCTCAAGTGAAAAGTACAAATATTTTTTTCTACGCTCAAGTACATCGATTTATTACACCGCTACTTTAATTTTACCGTACACTGCGCCATTTTTTTTTTTTTTTTTTTTTTTTGCGGGTGTTGTTTTAAAACAAGTATAAAAGGCGCCCTAATGTATATTTTTTACGAAATTTTTCGGACAACTTTTATTTATTTTAATTTAAAACTATGGCAGCAATTAAAAACTATTTTTTAAAATAAAACTGTTGCTTAAAATTTTCAAAAAAATAAGAAGTTATTGTTTTTTACAAAATTAACATGTCTTACGATTTTGTGAAAAAAGATGAACCTTGATCCAAGTTTACAAGATCTAGGGGAAACGATATTAACTAATATGATCTTACATACAAAGTAAAACGAAAGAATGCGCCACTTGTTAAAAACAATGCAAAGCAAGAGCTTAATGAACGAAAAATAGAGGTGTTTCTTAAAGCTAACACTGCGCAGTGTAGGGTTAAAACATTAATTAGTTAATCTATGAAATCAGTTATACTCTAGACTAAAATTTCTGATGTATGCATAAATTTCATTAATTAGTTAAAACCATTTTAAAACAAGTATTGCAAAAATTAGTGTAAATGAGTGATAAGTTTAATAATCTCATATGAAAAATATAACTTAGCATTTCTTACAAAACATATTATCCCAGATATTTCTAAACTTTAGGTACGTTTTAAATGCCCTGTTTCCTGAACATATCTTTCAATTGAGTCGTCTAGATTCAAAAGCAGATACATTCACTTTTTTTCGATTTCAACTTTTTTACATTTTCTAATAGTTTAAAGTAATCTTCCTACGGTGTTAATGTTTAAGTTTCTAAAGCAGCTACATGATGCTAAAAAGTGTGTTTAAAATGTGCCGGTTAGTTACAAAACCAGATTCCCCCCCCCCCCCCCCCCCCAATCGACCATGCTTCTCAGCTCTTCTTTTTTTTCCTCCATAAATTTCAGCAAGTTAAAAGTCTATCCCAATGCTCTTTGCTAGAAATTCGAAATTCTTAGACATTATTTTTTTGCCCGCCGTGAAAAATTTCATTTTTTGGATGCAGCTGGTTTTGAAACTAAACGACTCAATTCATTAGAAAATTTGGGAAATCCCCCTTGATCCTCAAAAAAACCACTCTCAAGAAAAAAGAAAACAATAATAAGAAGCCTTTCACTCAAATTGTGTCTGAAATAATATTTACCTAAGTGTCTGAGAATAAGTTTAATACCAAAGTCAACAATTTAAACATCAACTCACAATTCCAACTTTTATATGCTTTCCTAGAACATTTGAGTCCCTATACGGTTAGTCATTTTCACATTACCCTAATTATTAATGGTGCACGATTAATGATCTGCAGAAATGTCGGCAGTTTTATAATGAAGGTTTATTGTTTAATGATGATATCTTACATCTTGCCGATTAGACAGAATGTTACACAAATACAATGGCTTTTATGCAGTACGGTACAATATCATTCACAACTAAGAAAAATGCTTACATTCGAGCGTATTTTTAATTTCCCTTTTCTTCGAAAGAAGTACATCAAATGTTAGTAACGAATGCAAAATAAGGAAAATTAAGAAAAAAGACTTCAATAAAGCTTTAAACCAAGTGTTTTTCTTTGAAAACACCTATATATTTTAATGATAATCCTTGGGTTAAAAGAGCCAAAGTGCCAAATCTAACGATACAGTTCTATAGTAAAAGCGTAGATATTTTCCTCAATGCCTTATTTTAAAACTAAAAATTTTTGAGATCTGTCCAAACACACAATATATAAGTTTGAGTGGTGCTGAAGGAATGTCATTGAGTTGCTAAAATAACCGTAAATCTCATGCATTCAATTTTTTTAAATATACAATCTAAACACGTATTTAATTATCCTACTATAATTAAAGTAGAGTAGCGCCGCTTCAGATTTTATTTAATTATCCTTCTATAATTAAAGTAGAGTAGTGATGCTTCAGATTTTATTTCAGTTATAACTCAAATGCTACAATGTGTGATTTAAAAATTGTAGATATAAAGATTTGAGTTCTATTACAGAAAAAAAGGAAGATTTCAAGTTATGTGCCGCTTCTTTTTTAAATAAAGAAAAAATATATATTTTTTAAATATAAAAAAATAAAAAGTTGCATTATTTATATACTCCTATCTCTATCTTATTTTAGAAAATAAATACGAAAGTCACCGATACTTTCTGGCATATTAACTTAAGGCTTCATCAGGATAACATTATGTGTGAGGTTCTAGAATTATACTGCCCTTATCTCGCGTACCTCAATTTTTGCCCTATCAGACGACACAATTAAAACCAGCAATTTATAAAGCAAATTTATCTTGCCTGGACTGAGTAGGGTTGCCACAAGTTGGTTAAATGCTTGATGTATAATTATTTAAAGTTAACGATACGTTATCGCTTCTTTTTGGAATATTTTGAATGATAATAATTTTGAATAATTTTTCCTTGCGTTTTTTAATTCCCCCCCTCCCCTCTTAAAAGTTAGGTTTCTACCAAATTTTTATCTAATAAAAAAAAAGAAAAAAAAAGGAAAACCGATTGTGAAAATATCATTGCTTTACTTGTAATATAGCCTCGAAGGAACATAAGTATTTAGATAAAATAATGGTTTCTAAGAAGAATTAACTAAAATAAAGTAAATCTGTTATGCCGTTTTTTATTTCATTTTTGATAAGATATTATTTTCACTTCTACTTTACCAGCTATACTTCTAAATTTCAATTGCTGTTATTATTATTTTATTACATTAATTTTAGTGGTAATAAATGATTTTTGGAGTGACTTACACAACCAGTTGAAATTCTTGTGGTATCCAAAAATTTTTAGGGCCGTGTAACTGATTTGAATTTGTAATTAATTGATTTTACATTGCACTTTAGTGGTTAGAAAACTTTTACACTAGATAAGCCACTTGATTCACACTGTCCCACGAATACGTTCCGCAAGAGAAGTGTGACTCGCTCTACATGTTTTCAAATAAAATAACGGTTCTTAATTAATCAAATCTTGGATCAAACTCAAAAAAGAAAATTAAAATACGTTTTTTCTTTTAACAACAGATAAACAATCATTAATGTAACTCACACTATACTTCACATTTTTTATTGAAATAATAATTCTTGCTCTATATTATGATTTCAAATTTCCCATTAGTCGTTTTTTGAAGGTAAGACCATATTTTTGAGAGGACATTTCCATCATATAAATTAGAAAAAATTACATTTACATTTATTTTTAAACCCATAATATTACACAAATCAAAAAGCAGCTTTTAAAGTAAAATTTAAAAAAAAAAAACACATCCGACGCAATATTTGACGTTTCGAAGTTTTTATGAGGTTTTTTGGAAGATAGATATTTTAAATAAATACTTGCAGTATTTTCTTGAGAATGTGTGCTTTATTTACGTTGATTTTTCAATTTACTTATAAACTAAGGAAGGGTACTGTAATAAAAAAATTCACGTTAACAAAGTACAAATAAGCGTTAAAATGCAGACATATGTTTCGGGATTGCTTGGAATGCAATAGGATTCCAAGCAATCCCGAAACATATGTGTGCATTTTAATGCTTATTTATGCTTTCTTAACGTGAAAATTTTTATTACAGTTTACTTGAATAAAGCTAATTTATTATTAAGGAAGGGTAGTGTGATCAGTGAATGAATACACACACACGCACACGCTTAATCTCTTGCACTATTTTCACGAGTCTGACTCGTGAGGAAAATGTTAGGCCAAACTTGAAAATCACGGTCTGGCTCGTTGTTTAATTTCATGTCAAACGTGAATATCACGAGCCGTACTCGTGGTCTTAATCTCGGGCTAAACAAGAACGACTGAATGGGTTCATATCAATTTTTTTCTCTTCTTTGTAGGTATTTTATATCTTGTCTCCTAATGCAAGCTTACGTGCTCCTTTTTTCTCCGCTTCGGCAATTTTTCGACCATTCGGGTGCATAAGTTAGGCAAGGCTTGTTCCGAATTTCAGCGTAGTGCAGGGGGTTAAACACAAGTTCATTTTTAAAAAATCACAATATTTTTTAACATGTAGCATTCAGTGGCGTAGAGATAATTTTCTCAAAGGGGGTGTCCAAGAATAGTGAACGTTGATGCTTAACAATTGAAATAGAAGCCATCAGAATTATTTTAATTTTACATAGGCAGCCATACGTACACTCTCAGAAACGCATGCTCAAATCTCACGAAACTTTTGTCGTATTTGACGAAATGCTTCGTGAAAAATTCTCCGAGTAAACCTTTCGTCAAATTGGCGAAATTTGTGTAGTAACTTTAAGTCACGTGATCGCGCGAGGAAAGAATCGTTATAAATGACGAAATTCTCTTGACGCGATTGAAGAATCGCCAAAAGTGAGAGCTCCATTTCTGAGAGTGTACGCACATAAAATTGCTTAGAGGAGGAAAAACACTTTTAGAAGCAAAAGAATAACTTTAAATTTTATTATTAGAGGGTTTTTTTCCCTTGAGCTTTAAGGGAAGGGTCCGGACCCAGGGATCACGCCTCTTCCTACGCCACTGGTAGCATTGGATAAATGATAGTAAACACATTTTTATTGATAGGTGTAAATATTGTTAAAAAATTAGGAGACTTTAAATGGCATTGTTCAGGTGTTTTTGGGTGTGCATTAAAAATGGTAAATGAACAGTGACTGAACACAAAATTCTTCAGTCAATAAAGATGTAAGATTTTGATAATCATTCAGGTGGGAGAGAGCTAGGAATTGCATGAAACGAAAGTAGTGTTGTCAATCCATGCAGAAGAAGTCTTTTTCACGAGTAAACCTTATTTTTTTAAAGAAGGAATTGATCTCTTACTGGAAAGTTCACCCTATTTCGAGAAACTTTCAGATACGGGGTTTTTAGCATGAATGTTGTATTTTAATTTTGAATACTAATGTAAGTAATGGGAGGGGGGCGATATACCTTAAAGTAGCATCTAGATTTAAGCGCGCTCAGGTTGAACGCGACGTCTTGATTGGGCGATCGAGCACAATTATCACCCCGCTTTTTCCTAGAATTAACGTAAAACGTGTAGAATTAACGTAAAAATGTAAAAAGAAAAGTAGTCAGAATCCTCTAAATCATGGTTAAAACCATGTTAATAATAATAGTAAAATAAATCCTTAAATAAGAGTATTTTATTTTTTGCTATAATCTCGAATTAAAAAAATCAAATAAATCCTAGTTTGTGAGTTCTATCTCCCAACCCCTTTTTTTTTTGTCATGTTCTTTAAACATAGGAAAAAAATAAATAAGTGGCTTTTTTCGAATCCAAAAAAATCAAATAAACACGAGTTTATGAGTTCAAAATTCTGTTTTCGTAATGTTCTTTAAAAACAATAAACAACAAAAATATTTTAGTTTTTGTCTTTTGTTATTTTCTCAAATACAAAAAAATAAATAAGTCGGAGTTTATGAGTGATCAAGAGTTAAACAGACCAGAACAAGCTCTTTTAAAAGGACAACAACTTCCGGTTGTATCCAATTAATATTTTATTTACACTTACGCATTAATTGTCAAGTAGTCAAAGATATTTTCTTAAACAGAAAAACTTAATGAAAGAAAAGCTTGAATACTTAGAAACTTCATAAAACTTAACTAATGACAGTTTTCTGACGAAGACCTATTTCAAATCTGATATGTTTTAAATGCGCATTTACGGACGTGGTTTTTGTTTTAATTTAATTTAATTAACTTATTTATTTTCAAAACAGACCATGGAAATAAGTGTTTTGTTTTCATCTAATGGGTTGTAAAAAAATCTAAGCGCTTGAATGTATTTAGAGAATATTAGTACCGGCTAAATAATTCCGAAAACAGTAGAAATTGAAATCTAATGTACTTTACAATCTGTCAGCTTAAAATTACATTCTTACTTGAAGCGGATTATCACTTTGTAGAAGATACGCTTAATGTGGTGCTGATTTTTTTGAAAATAGGAAAAGTAAGAAACCTGATGCGCAGAAGAAGATATAAACCTGATACAACAAAGAAAAGATTCATTCGCAATAAATACTTAGAAATCGATTCATTCTGTAAAGATCAGTCACTCCCTGGAAATTCTGTTCTATTAATGTGGCACTCAGACTGTGGGTTAGGATTGCGTACCATACGGAATGTACTAAAGGCAGTCAACGGAAAAGGCACGTTGCCTAAATAGGTGAATTCTATGTAAAAGTGGACATGTTTGGGAAACATTGAAATGAAACATTTTAACAAGTATTACTTTCGTATGTTTTTTGGGATACAGAAGTTATTTACAAGCACTCTTCCTACCCCTTATGAGAAAAAACTTCTTCACAATAAACAATTTGGATGTCACGAGATGAATATTAGTAGCCCGTTTTTCTTTTGCGTTGCGTCAGTTACTACTATTTTTTGTATGCAATATGCATAAATAATTAGCCCTACCACCAAAGAATAACAAAGTGTACATCTTTTTAAGCATGCAATACTTCTTCATTTAAATAAAAATTTCCTTGTCACAAGTTCATAATCCAGATTTTTGAATTTGTTTTGTACTTTTCAGTACATATGTCTGTTTCATGTTGCGTCAGTTACTGTAATGTTTTCATAATTTTTTCTCATTACTAGTAAAATAACAGGGTTTCAAATAAAGGCTGTATACTAATGTATTAATGTAGCTGAATAAGACTGTAACACATAAACTATTTTGTATTTAATACTTCACCTTATTCTTATTATTTAAAGTTAACTTTTTGCTTCCAAATGTTGCGTCAGTTACCGTGGAATGCCCCATGACTGAATGCTAATTCCCAGAAACTGATCTAGTTAAGAACAATTTTGCACCGTAATAGACCTTTTTCAATTTTATTGACATTAAAATAGCTCTTATAATGGGAACAAGAAAACTAAAACATAAATGTCTAAATTTACTATCTGAAATCAAAAATTCTGTCACATGAGAGTTTGATACCAAAGTACAATGACACATAACTATTAACAATGCATAACAACTTTGTACCACAGACACCTTTAGCAAACAATCAGAAAACAAGTGCGTGTCGAACATAATAACATCTTACATAGTCTTTTAATAAAATATGTTTTTTGACTGACACGTTTAAAACTCAAGTGCTTATTTTGAGTGAAACCTATCTGTTCTATAGAATTGCTTTCAAAAATGTCTGTTATATATGTACCATGCATTCTTTTTTTAAATATTTCAAAATATTGCTTAGAATAAATTACATATATCGATAATACGGCAAGAAAATATATTTCATTAAAGGAGGCAACGAGGAATAAAAAAAAATCCTACACTTTTGGGCTTAAAAAGATACTGCGATTTCGTTCATGTGTTTCTACAACAATTTATTTTTTTCTGGAAATAAATAAGTGATTTTTTTTTCTGGTTCTGAATACTAGTTGATACTAGTAAGGAAATCTGGAAAGCAAAAGAGTATCATCACCAAAAATATCTTTGGTAATCTTCTGTCAAATTAAAATATAGAACGATAAGCTGTAACGGATATTTATATTCTAATGCATTAAAAACGTCGAAAACACCAATAGCCTCTCAATACATGTGCAATACATTTCAAGAAAGGGAAAATTCTTAACATCCTTATGTTGAGTACTTCATAAAAAATATACGTTATATTGTACAGTAATTACTGATATGAGCTAAAGTGCGGTACATCTGCATAAGAAACAGTTTGTTTAGTGTTATTAACATAGAGTGTGAGAAAATTGAAAATTATATAAATATTTTCTCAAAAATTTAGAAAATACAGACCTGTGTTTGAAATTAGAGAGAAAAATCAGTTTTAGCAACATTTAAAGGCATAGTTTTATAGGCAAGCACATTCGACTGGTTAAAAAAAATTCTATAAGGGCAAAATGAGTTTATCTTAATCATTTTCAGCTAAATACAAACACATAAAAAGTATTTTAATGACTTAAAATAACATTCACAACAAAAAATTAATTTTTGTTGAAAACCATTTTGACTCTCATGTAAGTATCATGATTTTTTTTTTTAGGAAGCATTCCAATAACATCATAAAATTAATTTTATATATCACACATGCCGTCTTTTATATAACTCAAGTACATAAAAACTCAGACAAAATTACACAATATGTTAGGAATATTTTTGCCGAAATATTAAATTAAAAACATATTTCTTAAGACTGTAAAACAAAAATAACATTTTTCCCATACGGGAAAAGTAAAATAAAAAAATGCGCAAAATGTGTGTACTACCATTCGGAAAACATATCTACGCTTATTAATAACTACCTAATAATTCACAAATTAATCAAAAATCAAGTTGAGCATTCATAGCGTAGCAACAGGTTTAAATCGTTACTCACCTGTTACACAACTATGAAAGCATTGTAATGATAACATGTGACGACTCGCCTTATCCATCCAAAGCAATGGCTCAGCTGTAAAGAACTTACCTCAGTATGAAGCGGCGAGTTTCTCCTCTAATCGAAATTGAAAACAAATTCTCTTACCTGAGACCGGGAGCGGGCTTTAAGAATGGATAAGGCAAGCCCCCAAATGCCGCACACTGAAATGAGAGTTTACCATTCTGTTGCAGATACCTGGACATCGTGCAGAGCTGTCATCGGGAGTCATGAGCAAGGCCGAAATGATGAGAGAGCATGGTGGCAGAGCTGTCTGCCTCACTGTTGTGCTTCTAGTCCTCTGGGTCGCCATGGCAACAGGTAGGGATGACATCCTCCCACTACCTTCCGATTCGAGCTCCGCCCGCTAACATTTGACTCGATTTCATTCCTAATCAGAAAAAAAAATGCAATCAGATGACTCGGAGTTATCTTGATGCCAGATAACCTTTCCTTCGGAAAAGAAAGCAGGTGTCACGTCAGGGTATTAATCATTTGTGGAAGGAGAATGTGAACGTGAAATTGGTATTTTGTTTCCGAGTGAAATTTTATGACTCGATTCATGAAAATATTCCAACTCTCCTACCGCAAATGATATTAGTTGTTTTGTGTCTTTTTTAGTCATGCAAATTAATGTAGATACCTTTTAGACGACTTCAGATGAAAATTGCAAATTAGTTACCGTTGCCCCGACTGCGCACATAAAAGAACAAGCACAATAGGCGCATATTTGCAATGCAAAGTGCACGGACACCCTTTCGGAGCTACAAGGAACTTTACCTCTGTTGCAAGAGAATGGAGTTATTTAAGAAAAACAATATATGTTTATCTGAATACAATATAAAAAAACACGTTGTTAGACAACACGAAAACGTATTTAAACTAGTTAATTCATCAGTTTTATTTTATCGACTTTTTTCAGATAAGTAAAAGGTATTTGAATTTTTCTCGTATGCTTCTTTTCCCTAAAGAAAGGAAGACTCTTTTCTCATGAGATTAACCACTTGAAGCAGGAGTTTTTTTTCCGGAAAAACTGATAAAAAAATGATCAGAGTTTTTTTGACAGAAAATGAATATATAGGTATAGTATAAATTGCTTTTGGCAATTTCAGTTGTAGGGGGGGGGGGACTAGAGAACGAGGGATGGGTTAAAAGTTATAAAAAAGTATTTTCAAACAATATGCAAACGGATCTTATTCGGGCATTAGAAATAAAATACCGCGAGATACAAGATCGCCCGTGTCATACACGGGCATGTGCCAATTTGCCGGTAACTTTCACCCGTGTCAGACACGGGAAAATGCGTTAAGTGGTTAACTCAGAAATATTTTTGGCTTTGTAAGTAATAAATTTCCAAAAAAAGACACCTTTAAAATTTATTGTAAGAAAACAAAGGAATTATCTTAATATCCTCAGTAAAACAGAAAGCATGCATTTCTCGTAAACACCAATACTAGTTAAAACAATTGTTCTGCCATTTGATTTCACAAGAAATAAAATTTGTACAATTTGGAGATCACGTTCAAGCAGCCAAATGTATGATACTTAAAGTTTAAATGTTACAACTTGATTTAAGTTCTCGGTGGTTTTTGTCACACAATTTTATTCATTCAGTTTTTTTTTTTTTTTTTGTTTAAGGCATGCAAATGTTTTCTCTTTTCGCAACTTACTCCAGAGATAAAAAAGAGCAAAAAAAAAAAAAATTCAGTGAATAAAAAAATGTTTTACATTTTTCGTTTCTTATTTTTAATCACATGTAGCTTGTTTCTTCGCTAATATATTAATGGAAATTTTCACTTTCACAAAATCCTAAGATTTTCAATGAATGATGAAACCAATTGAAAATCATCAATGTACCAGTATGATAATTGTATTTTGTTCGTTTTTAAAACGACGAATAAGGTTTCTCACATTGGCTGTCACCGCTGCTTTGTAAAAAAGCTAAGCACTCAATATATTCACATAATTCTAGTCTATCTCTGATCACATATGCAGCTTTGTTCCGTCATAACTATAGGAAAATAAAAAGAGATCCAATGATCCTTATAATAATTTGAAAAAATAATCTTAAAGCATTTTCTTTCATTAACAATAGGAATACAATTGAATCGTTCATTTCGAAAAGTTCACATCTCCATTTTGTAAAAAGAACCACTCTCGGTATTAATTTATTAATTTTTATCGCATAATTAATCAAAAATCGCTTTAATTTACCAATATTGCATTGCTATTACCTACTAATAAATAGTAAAAGATCAGACACGTAAAGTTTTCCAACTGTTCGTAAGCCTTTTTTTTTCTGTCTCCTGAAAAAAATTTTGTTTTTAAGAGTTGTTACCTTTTCTAAATAAACGATTCAATTGTAATCCCTTAAACAAATGATCTCTCTCTCTCACGCATATAGAAATGTATAATATTCTTAAATATCCGACTTTTAAGAATTGTTTTTTAATTAATATTATTTTTGTAATGCTTTATTTTAAACAAATAATTTAGTCTTGATAGTCCATTACTTTAAACTTCGTTCTATGAAGCTGAATTCGTGATAAATGTACAAAAATTAAACAGCATGAATGCATTATCAATACATGAAGTATGAATGTATTATCGAAGTAGTAGATCATTCTAATCTCACGCGATCATAGAAAATTGTCTATCAAATTTATGACTAAACATTAGAGGATCTTACGGAAATATTCAGTGGCTGTTTACATTTCACTCTGATCATGTTCAGGATTAATTTTCAACCTTGTGCACTATGTTGTTTGTAGAAGAGACATGAAATTCAGAAGAAATATATATCCATTCAAAAAATTTTAACACGTTTATGCCTGTTTGTATTCCATTTTAACCTTACAGCAGAATACATTTCGTTCGAACTATCATTTGCAAGTTAGATATTCTGTTCAAGATACGAAAGACCATAATATAAAAAAGTCATACGCATGAAACCGATGGGAGTGAACAAATTTCTTCAAATGTACTTGTACATTATTAGCGTTATCATTCATGCAATGCAAAAGCCTTGAATTTGCAATTGTTAAGCTTAGTGAAGATATTTTTGTAAAGCGATTTGTAAAATTCTGAAATACCCGAGCTGAAAATCTCCCCTGACAAGGATGAATAACTATGCTGAAGTGAATAATGCCACAATATTTTTATCGGAATCCTGATATTGGAATTCGTTTTTCTGATATCGTCCCTCTCGCGAGAAAAATACATGACAAGAAACCATTAAATTGCTCTTGAAAATAAAATGCTCCTAGGCAAATACTGAAAAAGTTTAAAGCTTTTTAAACTTATTCTGCTTTTAACTGACAAACCTTCAATTGATGATTTGGCTGCTTAACACCATGCTCATCAACAGAATAAAGCAGTAATTGTTTAATTTTCATGCTGGCACGCGCAATCATCGTTCTAACACATTTAATACTAAATTAAAAAAAACTCCCGTCATAACTCACAAACAATATTTTCAAATATTCATGGAACACTGTAAGAGATGAGTGAAAAATGCCTCAGTGAAAAATTATAAAAGGGGGAAAAAAGGAATAGGTCCAACAGGTTGAAAGGCGTGAGTCCCTAAACTATCGATTTTAACTGAGGAAATAAGGCTCTTCGTTTCCGCCTTGCGATTCGCGCTTTAGGATTTCAAGCTCATTTTTCTTTACGTAGACCACATTGAGAGTAGTTTTCGAAAAATTTCGACTTGGTATGACTGTGGATTTACTCTTCTTATTTTCCATTAATTAGTCGGAGGTAAGAAACTTTTTACATGAGTTTTAAGTATATACTGAAGTAGTACATAAACATTTCACGTAGAATCGGTAAGATGAATCGCAAACATAATATGTAATTAGCAGACATGAATTCATAATTAGGACTACTGAAGAGTATTAATATTCGAAAGCGCGTTTCTTGGTTAACTTTGTCTTTTTTCCCTTGGAGAAGGGGCGGGAAGGGAGAGGACGAGTCAATGTGATATCGACCTCAATTTTACAGTCCTAGCCAAATAAATAGACAGCACTACAGTTTTCGTAATTTCATACTCAGCACGCAGTCTAATGCAAAAACCCGTTTTTTACTTCGTTGGACATGTTTTAATTTACAAAGTTCACACTTTCCAGTAAAAATTTATTCGTTCTTGCATTTAGGGGACCGTCAACAAACTGACAAAGGAGAAAAATGCTTTCGATGATCCTGCAGCGTAAAAAGCTGGGAATAAGCTGTAAATTTCAGAAAATAGATTAACTGACATGCGCAATTATTCTTAAACTCACGAAAATACAGGCATTTCTCCAATTTCTTTCACGCGTTTTTGGTTTTATTAACAAGCAAAGTTTTTCACGAAACGTTACCAAACTTTCAGAAAGCTTGATAGCTTACAAGTGAAGCATTATACTAAAATCTGAAATAAAAATTTTGAAGATTTAATAAGTTATGGACATTTAAAGGAATTGATTTTTTACTGTTCATGCGTAAAAGAGAGCAATTTTGAACTTTCATAATTTCACCCCCAAGAGTACAGGGTAACTCATAAAAAATTTCACTTGAATATCTTGAAAATTCAGAAACATATTTGAAATTTATTAAGGTGCATTTCAATATTTTTTGAAAAAAAGTCTTTTCTTAAGGGGATGTCCACAAATGAGTCGCCAGAGCTTGTAATCATTCAGTGTATTTAAGCTGCGATCTATGATAAAAATTGAATTTTTATGGAAAAACCCTCTCCATCCGTGTTCTAGCTAGAGGTAAATAAGAAAGTTTTCACAAATAGGGTCAGGTGGGGGAAAATGAGTCACTTTTTAGCGTTTTCCATATTCAAAGTTTCATAGCAACAAAACCAGAAACATTTCCCATTTCTTTTCAATTGCATCTTAACATTGACTCCCTTTAAAACAATTTTATGTAATTTTAATATTTGTTTTTTAATTATGAAATTTTTTAACTGAGCTTATAAAACTGTGACCTATTTTACGCCATCGTGGAGTGAAATGGGTCAGAATGCAAAATAATGCTGAACAAAGTCATTTACTACTTTGAAATTGGAAAAAAAATTGTGTAACGCATTTAGCAAGATTTTGAATGATGATTACATTGAAATGTAAAAATAATGTTCTCGATAGTTACATATTGGTTCACGTAACACTTCAACAACATCACTTCTGTCTACCACATCAACATGATCTTTTTTAGGGAAAACATTAAAAATATATATATATATATATATATTCAATTTCAATAAAATAAACAACATACATTGTTTAAATTTAGGAACTTGCTGCAGTTAGGTACAACAGAGTAAATAATAATAAAAAAAATGAATAAAACGACCTAATCCTAACCATGACCCATTTTACTCCATCCAAGAAAAACTGATGTAAAAAAGAAAATATTTAATATTTTTCTTAACTGCTCAGCTGGAATTGTTCTCGAATGTTTCTTAGCGAGGTAATCCTTTAAATTTGCGCTGTTATTTGATAAAATATAGAGCTTTTCAGAAGTTGGTAAACCATGTGTTAAGCACACCATCATCCAAAGTTCACAAAAAATATTTTCTGTGTTGCCATATTTAAGAACCAAACTTTGTTTAGATTGAAAAATTTTGCCAACACATAGAAAAAAACATTAAAAATATTGGTTTAAAAATTTCAATTTCAAGTTCTATTATTTTGGGTTTTTTATAAAGTGACCCATTTCACCCCATCCTCCCCTACTCAGTTTTTATCTCAAATTCTTAGCATAGAAGCACTGAATCAGTGCGAACACATACTACCGATTCGTGAAAAAACCCCTAAAGACCAGGGACGGTATTTTACGGAAGGAAGAAAGAAAGAAAAAAAAAACATGTCAAGTCTATTTTATATTTATCCCAAAATATATTTTGCGATCGATCTGACAAATATGTACTTTATATTATAAAGGTTTCTTGTTTAGGCTATTGCACAACCCACTAATCTACTTGTAAGTTTTCATCAATAATGCAGAATATATATCTTATTCTTAAGATGTAGGTCAGATCAATACAAGTGACCTTTTAATAAGAAATTTTTTTAAAGAAAACTTGCGGCATTGTTAATGTTTTTGTGACGGCACATAATTATTTTTCTTGCTGTTAATGAGATATTTTTTCAGTCAAAGTTTTATTCATATTGTTACGTACATATATGATTCATCGAAGACTTAAGAGTTAGTATTTCTGATGAGAAAGTGTAATGAAAATTACATTTTCTTCATCATGAGCTTGCTTATGTCTTGAATAAAAGAACGACTTTGCCTTTGATCATATAAACGACGTTATTGGTTAACACGATTTGTCATCAGAGTACCGCACCAGGGTTAAGAACTCAAGTTCTATAGTTTAGAATCATAAAATTGAAATAAGACCTACTATGACGACCGTTATTTTTTAGTTCTTGCTGCAGAACAAGACAGTGAGGTAAAAATTCTCAAATTAAAAAAAAAAAAAACATCTGATGCAATTGAATTTCAATTTTTTTCTTTATCAATTGGAAGTTCTTCTTCTAATGTAATAAAACAATTTCTTTCATTCACAAATGATGAGTAGCTCTCAATTTTTTGTGTTGCATCGAACGTTTTGCATCGAACATAAAATTCAATCTCGCTCTGATTATTTTAGAGGTTTTGTTTTAAATATATTACAGTAAGGGGTTCCGTCCTCTGCTTGCCATCATCCGTGCAAGCTGCGCTCGCCGAGCAGGCTGCATACTACTGATGTAAATATTGTGTATTTAGCGCGATAGGCTATTGAGTGACTTACATTACTGATGCAAATATTATCCCTTAAAAAGAGCTTTCTTTATAAAAGTAATATTAAGTATTTAGCACGATAGGCTATTGAGTGACTCACATTACTAATGTAAATATTGCCACTTAATAAGAGCTTTCTTTACAAAGCAATATAAGGAATTTAGCACGATAGGCTATTGAGGGACTCACATTACTAATGTAAATATTGTCAACTAATAAGAGCTCTCTTCATAAATGTAATATTAAGTATAACGATAGGCTATTGAGTGACTCACACTACAAATAAAAATTGTTATGGTTTTTAAAAAAATTCTAGGGCAGTATTAACTAAATTGAATCTGTAATTTCTTTTACACTGCACATAAGTAATAGACAACTATTTTATACTAAGATTCAATTTTTTCATCATATACCATGAATACGCTACGCAGCGCAAGTGTGACTCACATTTGACTGTACTTGAGTAATCACATTCTGGATCCAGCTAAAAAAGTTATTATATATAATTTATATATTACAAATTAGGAAAACAATTATTAACGTGACTCACACTACAGCTCAAATTATCTATTGAGAAACATTTTTTTCTCTGTATTATTATGCCATATTTTACTATATTTGTTTTTGAAAAGTAAAACAAAATTTTTGACTTGACCATTTATTTATGAAACAGTTTTTAAATTACATTCAATGTAATTTTTTAGTCTGTAGCAATTCACCAAGTACAAACAGCGTTTAAAGCACAACACAGCAAATCAAATACTGCATAGGGGGGGGGGGGAGAGAGCTTTCTTTTTCAGTTTCCTCTTTTTTAAAAATAAATTACATCCAGTTGCTTAAGTTAACTTTCATTTTAAGCACTAAAACTTTCTGTTCATTTTGTCGTTCCTTTGATTCAAAAAGTATTTTCCTGATATGAAACAAAATGACCAACTCGACTAAACAAATATCTTGAACCAGATTTAATGATTATTAAGGATAGAAAGTAAGGACTGAATTTTTCTGTATTGAATTGAATAAAAATTGAGATCAGGCTTTCGTAGTGGGGTAAATGAAATGCATGGAATCGCTGGCGAATTACAACTTCCAAAGGAGCAGGGTATTAGAGAAACCATTTCAATTCTTTATAAAATGTGCAGCGTCATAAAATGGGTAGAAAAAAAGGAAGTATTTCTAGAAATTGGGCGAAAACAATGCCAGGTTTTAAGAAAAAAATATGTTGAATAAAATGCACTTAGCTGTTTGGAGGCTTTTTTTTAATAGGGAAACTATTAGAATTTCTTACTTCCAATGAAAACATAAAATGGAGAAATTAGCAAAAAAAAAATCATTAAATAAGGGAACCACTATATTTCACAGCTAATAAAGTATAGTCCGCTTTGGCTATCTAGTTTTAATGAAACATTACGGATATTTAACTTAAAAAATAGCGTAGTTTATTAAAACTATTGAAATGTTTATTTAAAATGTTAAAAAACTCACTTTTATTTTTCTAGAAGAGGAGTTGATTTTTGTTCGAACGATTCAGAACTATTTTTAAAAAATTATATCATATCGACATAATTTTGTCGTTTAACAGAACTTGATATCGTGTAACAATGATATCAAATCTTATAAATGTATACTGGGGGATATTTTTTCATGAAGAAATATTAGGGGGAGGAGGGTACTACAAGGGAAGAGTACTTTATTATTATTATTAACTATCAAATTTGTTTGTTTTTTTTAATTGACATATTATTGTGGTTTGATTTTTTAATGTTGTTTGTCAGATTGTTTTCTAAAGGAATATAAGCATGTTATTTTTTCTGTTATGTATTTTCCTTTATCATAAATATTCCTCATTTTTAGACTGACACACTACATTTAAACCCACGCAGCGTCAAGCATATCAGCCAGTCTAAAATGTTTTTATGCTTTATATAAATTCTTCGCTTATTTTCCAACATCTGGCTTCGTAATTCAGCTTTCAAACTTTCAAAGCTCTTTAATACTTTAAACTTCGGATGCATACTCTGCAAGAAACTTAGCCTGAGTGAGCTTGCGAAATGCTCGTCTCCCGGAAACCAGACCTTCTTTAAAAGGCTGTATATTTCCGGTTCAACATTTTCAGTTCCTGCGTTGAAGTCGGCTTAGCAAAAAAGGATTACAACTTCGGTCATTCACCGATTACATATTTTCAGTATAGTTGCCGCAATTCAAGACTGAAATTGATTTTATACGATATTAGTATTTAACTATGCTGTTTGCCTTCAATATGTATATTATAGATGTATATGTATATTATGTGTATGTATACTGTATATTATAGAGGAATAATTTGAAAGAAAAGCATTCACTTAGTATGATAAATGTTTAGTTACATGAAAAGTTTTTAAAAAGAGAGCGTAGTATTATTTTTGCAAAGAAGAACTTTACTTAATCTATTTTCATAAAATTATCAGGTATCTATACTTATTGTTCGTCTAATTAAGTTTTCAACACTCGAAATATTTTAAGAGTAAAATTTAATGTTCCGTCTGTTTCAAATCGTTAAACATAATCAAAGCACAAATTGAAAAAGTATTGCGTTGACATGTGTTTCAACACTAAAAAAAATCTCCTGAAAATAACGGAAAAAGTACGGCAGCAGAGTTGCCAAAAACATTCCGTTTCTGATAATATTTTCCCGTGACTTGACAGAAGTTCCATTTCTTTTTTCTCCGTTGATTGTTTTAAGTACAGCAACCGTAAAACGGAAAATTTCCGTTCTCGTACTTTCAGGATCGTGAGGTACCTGATATTTACGTTTATGGAAGGAAAAACCATGTATTGCAGCACTACGGAAATCTTCCGTTAAAATCAGTCAAAAAACAATCTGAAAATTCAGGGGTTTTTTTAACAGTGAAGGAAATCTATTATCAATGCGTAAAGTTGTGATCTTGAAATCTGTGCTTTGATCACATTGGTCTGTATGCTGACACTATGCGTACGTTGATTGGTATGTTGACTGATAGACAAAAGCATTTTACAAAATAGAGTGTGCAATATTTTTGCAAAATTTTTTTTGATTACATTGATTTCTTATTTCTGCACATAGGGTAACCGTTTAAACCGTTCAAAACGTTACATCAGAAATACTTCATTTAAGTCAATCGAGGTTTAATAAAACTAATAAATATTAGTTATATTCAACTTCAATTAAATTATTGGGACGTTAAAAACCAAGGTCATTGAAAAGAACAAATTTAAAAGATTTCAAGGTAAGAAAGCTGAAAAATATCTACCATATCAACTGGAGAAGTTCCATTTTTAACGAACTTCAGCTTAAAATAAAAAGTTCGGCAATTTTCCAAGAGAGATTTGACATCGTAATCTAAATTTAAAAAGCGTAGTCTCCAGCGAGAAAATAGAAAAAATAATGTTTATTTGAAGTGAATAATAAACAGAGCGCCACTCATTATAATCTCTCTGGGAAATAAATTATTTAACAGACATTTTATAGGGCAGAAAAACTGCAATTACTTAAAAAGGAAGTACGTTTAATCATTTTTTCTTCCTTCAGATGCACTAGAGTTCCGCTAATCCGTAGTAATTGGTACCCATCGTTGTTCGGATTACCAAAAATGCGCAGTAACTAGGAAATTAATATTTTATTGGGAAATTGTACATGAATTTTATTATTCAGAAATTGTACATGAATTAATTGACTAGGGTAGTCTGACTAGTGAAGGAATATTTAAGGGAAATTTCACTTTTAAAAATGTATAGTAAACTTAAAAACTAGCATTTGGTTCATGACAATAAAAATGTTTTGTTGATGTGTCCAATTACACTGGTCTACAAAAAAAAAACTTTTTTTCTGCCCCAAAGATTTTGTTAACTGATCTTAGAAGTATTTTTCACGCTGAACTCGAAAATGAAAACCATTTTTCTCCATCACGTAAGGATTTTCCGTGCAAGGTGCTGTAATAGTTGACATTAATACCATTTACCCTAAATTATTGCAGTACCTTATAAGCAAAACCCTTAAGGGATAAGGAAAATGGTTTTCATTTTCGAATTCAGCTTGGAAAATACTTCTAAGATCAATCTATAAAGTCCTTAGGCCCCCCCCCCCCCCCTTTTTTTTAAGGGCATTGTAATTTTTACATTAGAAGCATTTTCACCAAAAAAACAAGTAATTTTCTATTTACCTTAAAAGGGTTGATTTTGACATGTTCTGGAATACTTTGCCTCAGGCATGTCCCTTTTTAACGTCCAACAGTAATCTGCTAACATAGTTGCGCCCCACTTCCCTTGATATCTCTTTTCGATAACTGAAATTTCCTGATGGAACCGCTCTCCATATTCATCGGTTACACAGCTCCCATTTTTTCAGGGGGTATTTTTATACACAACAAGAGACTTCTATGATAAAAAAATAGTAGCTCATGCTCATTAAACGTGTCGTGCAGTATCAATATTTTGCCTATTTGCCTTTGTATCCCAATTCTCGTGAAATTCCTACCGAGACCCGCACCCAGTGGAGTAATTTGATACGCACTTCCGTTCGGGGGTCTGCAGGGGCTGTTTGCGACACTCCACTAAATTTTTTACAGCAAAATAAAGTGACCACTGATTTAACGGTTGACATTCGAGCTCTTTTGTGTACTTTATCTCAATAAAAACGATGCTGCATGATCGGAAAAACACTGAAAAAACGTAAAAATCGAACATTTCCTTCCTCATAACTAAAAAACTATACGTGACGGAAAAATTTTGATGCCAAATATGGATTCCTCGTGCAAAACTACTTCTGAAAAGTGAAATTCATTCTTGGGGCAAACCACTTGTTGACCAGTGTTATTTAGAAAAAATATGGAGAGTTTAAATGGTACCATTCCAGGTTGTTTAAATAAAGTGTTACAAAATAACCCAGTGAATGAACAAAAAAATTACCTAGTGAATGAACACCTAAGATTTTGATTGTTTCAGTGGATTTCGATTTGGGAAGGGGTGTAAAAGGGGTGTGTGACCATGATCAGGATTTTGGATGCAACGGATTTTGATTTTGTCGGATATCGGACATCCGGTGTACCTTGTCTGACGAACTCGTACCGAATATCCGCACTGATGTTTGATCAGACTGATATTTAGACACATCCAGTATCCGACCAATTTTTAAGTATTCAGTTTTCGTCAAATTTTTAAATATCTGACCGATTTTTATTTATCCAGAATCGCACTGTTTTTAAATATCCAGAATCCCACTGTTTTTTATAGATCCGGTATTCGAACGATTTTTAAATAGCCAGTTTCTGAACCATTTTCATTCATCTGGTATCCGACCGATTTTCTTACACCCATGTTCCAAACGATTTTTAAATATCCGGTATCCTATCAATTTTAATTCATCCAGTTTTGACCGATTTGAAAATATCCGGTTTCCGACCGATTTTTAAAATCTGGTATCTGATCGATTTTCAAATAATCGGTATCTGACCAATTGTTGAATATTTGGTATCAGACCGATTAGTGAATACGTGACAGCTTACCGAATTTTAAATATCCGTTTTCCGACCAATTTTAAAATAGCCGGAACCCAGCCGATTTTTGAATAACTGGTATCTGACGCATTTAAAAATACTCGGAAACCGACCGGTTTTTGAATAATCGATATCGGGCCGATTTTCAAATATCTGAAATATGACTATTTTTTAAACATCCATATTTCGGCTGATTTTTGAATAACCGGTATCCGGCCGATTTTTGAATAACCGGTATCCGACCGATTTTTGAAGATCCAGTATCATATGCGACATTAGACTACATACCTATAAATTTCTAAAAAAAATTTATCTTTCTCTATACCGTGACTTAGAAATTTACTGCAACTTGTACAGTTCATTACTTCGATGTGAAGCTAGTACGGGCTATCTAAATCGTTATGTTGGATCGTTGAAAAATAAACGAAAACTTGTTAGTGAAATCTATCGAAGATTCAGATCCGCAAGTGAGTTACCCAGTAGGGCATATAAAGCACAAAGTAAAAACAAATTCATTATTTATTTACTTTTATTATCATTATTATTATTACTATTTTTTTTCATTTCCAAGCCAAGAAAAAAAACAGCAATAATCCTAATTAACAAATGCGGGAAGCTTAATTTTCACGCTCTCCCTCCCCTCTTCTAATCTGTCTTCTCCACTGTTTTGAGATGAGGCAATTTGCTACGAGTTGATCAGAGAATTTCTCTCTCTTTTTTTTTTTTGTTATTCATTCCCGATCCCAATTTTTTGAAGGATGGAAGCTGCTTTGCAGTCAGCTTTCTACGTCTGTTGGGCTTCTTCGCACCGTTGCTATGGGAACTTATTTGGATTACGATTATGATTTCTTTCCTCACTTGAATAGCTTCTGTGATATTTCGAATAAATTGACTGCCTTTTTTCCGACACTCATAAGGAATTAAGACGTTCACACAGCACAAGCCTTGGAACGAAAAAAGGGTTTTTGTTTACTTTTCCATAAAATAGTTTTGTATTTTAAGAATGAAGCATAAATTAGTAACTTGTTAAAGAGTATATTTTTATTTAAATGAAGCTATATCTCCATTCAACGTCTACATACAATGTTGTTTTTCTGTTACAATTTTTGAGCTACAGTGAAATCCCGATACAGCGAACTCCAGAGGACGGGAAAATACTTCATTGTAACGGAATATATATAATCCGATTGGGGTTTAACCCCTGGAAACACGCGTTTTTTTCGGAAAAACTGGTAAAAAATGATCGAGTTTTTTTTGACAGAAAATGAATATATAGGTACAGTATAAATTGCTTTTGTAAATAATTTCAGTTGTAGGGGGGGGACTGGAAAGCGGGGGGGGGGGGGTAACAGTAATATAAAAAAATATTATACAAACGAAGTAAAAACGGATCGCAGACGGGCATTATATATAAAATAACGTGATATACAAGATCGCCCGTTTAAAACACGGGCATGTGCAAATTTGCCGATGACTTTCGACCGTGTAAGACATGGGCAAATGCATTCGGTGGTTAAAATAGGACTAAAAATGTGTTTCGTTGTAACGGAAATTTGCTTGTATCGATGTTCGCTGTAACGAGATTTTACTGTTACCAACTATTTATGACTCGAATGGAGCAATATTTTTCTCCTGGAAAAGAAAAAAAGCAAAGAAACACTTGTAGAATACATTTTGCTTATGGCTTAATGCTTCCTCAAAGTCAATTTGACGCAACTTTTTGCTACAAATCGAGATGTCATTCAGAACGCACTATTTACTCAGTCATTTCCCATTCTTTCGACATCATATTTGTTAAGGCATCCAATGGAAATAATTCTGTTTGACAAGATGTTTTTCCCCCAGCCAAAGAGCTTTATTTTGTTGAACATTTATCTTCTGTTTTTCTTTATACATATACTTTAAGAAAAATGAAGATACTATCGATATAAAATGGGTATATCTCATCCTCAAAAGCATCCAAAAAAAATCGAATTTTCAACATTGAAATAAATAGGCTTTTAGACAACTTTTTTTCTCGAACTCAACTAACAGTTAGACTCCCCCCCCCCCCCCCAAAGTATTTTTTAAAGCTGGAAGTTTTTTCTTTTCCTTGTTTCCGCCTTTCTTTCTATAAAAAACGTTTTAGGCAGACTTAGTTGAAGCTCCCAATAATTTCATAATTTAGCGTAATAACTTTATATGGGATAATAATTTTTGGAGTCGGGTTTTAAAATTGACAAAATATGACTGGATAATTATGTTGTATTTGATGGAACATGTATGTCTCGTTGGTATTCTTAGAGTTAATAAGTTTTATAGTCACCGTCAAAGGAAAGTTGGCTTCCTTTCATCTGATTTTAAAATTACTCTGCTAGTTGATATTTTACTTTTCAATCATAGAATTTGGTCGCAACATTTATGTAACTCTTATCGAAAGGCAATTTGAAAGTCAAACACTTTTCCATTTTTCATTTTACATAATTTGAGAATCCGTCAGCTTATTATATATTGAGCTATTTTTGCATTTTACCTATAAACCCTTTTCTCGAATGTTCACATTTTGTTAAACATGCAAGCTCCTTTACCAAAAAAAAAACCCTAGGAATGTGTTACTTATTAAAATGCTTCACAGAATGAAATGAATATGCAGTTTCCGAAATATTGAGTTTAATATTTGCTTTTTTTTTTCCTAATGGCCTGCGTATATATTGGTTCTAAACTGTTGCAGACCTAGTGCGTTGCCAGAGATTGGTACCAACTCTTTCAGTGGCGCCAGAATGTGTGTGGTACCATCGCCGAACGGAAATTTTGGCGTCTTCACCTTCAGTTTCTTCACCTGAAAGGGTGAGCCCCCGGACTCCGTTGATGCGAAATTGCACTAGGAATTTAACTTAGCCGAGTGTACCCAAGTCTACTCAAAGTATATTTTACATGTTGCACAATCATACGACATGGGTCCTAGACGATTCTCTCCATTTTGAAAATCCACAGACACCGCCAGGCTTGAGCCTATGGATCGGGGAGTGCGAGTCCCGGGCCTTACCACGACGCCACCTTAATCAATTAAGTGTAAGAATGGATTAAACCTGTGCGCGGACGCAATTTTCCCTAAACGTATTGTCTATTTTTCGGGAAGACAATACTTCTTTTGTTTTGTGCAAGGAAATAATATAAATGTACAATCAATACTTCCGGTTTCATTTTTTTAATAAAAGAAATAGGTGCGGGTCGAGAAACATATTGGTGTAATTATTATTATTATTATTATTTTGAAAATGTGGTTAATTAAATTTTCCATAACATGAGATGTCATCTACCAATATTTACAGTAAATTAAAAGAATACTTTAAAAATTTATCAAGGCTTGGCACCATTAGTGTTTTTTCTAATTCAATACCGCAATATTAAAACCGTAATGTAAAATACCTTTTTTCTCAAAATGCTAATCGCTTGACTTATACCACTATGTTTCTCACCACCTCATATGTAGTGTTATAATTATTAAGACGCGGTTGAATAAATTATTTAAAGTAGGGGCCAAAGTGCCTAAGTAAATGTATTTTTTAGAAACATTACCTAGCAACATAAATGACAATATCAGAAACATCATTTCTTACATTTAATGATAACTACTAAAGAAACAGGATGTATTTTTATACTTTTCGCAGACATTCATGTCACTAGAAAGAATAAAATGAAAATAAGACAAAAAATAGAGAACAATCATCTTCTAGTATAAGAACATAAAACTCGTCGTTTAAATTTTTTGACACAAAGATTTTGTGTGTGACTTTGTCTGCTGAAACTCATTTAATGAGACTACCGCTGTCGAGAATAAAAGCGATAAAAAGAAGCATTTCTTACACGGTTTGTAGAAATGTCCTTCTATAAGCGGATTACTTATCATTGGAAAAATAATTGGAGTTGAATATCACTACGTAACCAGACGTATAAAAGGATTGTTTTTTTTTAAATTATAAATAAGTGTGAGTCTGAATTTACAATTGAGGCCGAACTGCATTAAACAAATTTAAGAGTTAAGTAAATAAAAAAATGCATATTTTTAGAGAAAGAGGATTTCAGTCAAAATGATTAACCATATCATTGTAAACCTAGAGAGAGAAAGATAAAAATAACTAAACAGTTACTTCTGGCGCCACTCAGTTCACCGCGCCCGTGCGGTTAACGACCACCCGATTTTAAGGCTGCAAGGCTTCCGTTTTTAATGAGCACCACTAGGATGGGAGAACGACTTGCCTCAGCATTATCCATACAATGTTCTCGGATAACACCAGATGGCGCCCCCATAAATACGCCACTCAGCTTTTTAGAATTGGGACTGAAGAGGAGGAAAATCTCCGAAACCATCGCGACTGCCCCAGGATTTCAGGTTCCACGGATTAATTTTACACGTACGTATCCTCACGTGGGTCGGGTCATCTTCGAACCTCAGATCCTTCCTATACGAAGACCGGCATTTTGCACCACGGCCCAAAATTAAATGTGGATTGGTAGATCATAAACTCTGAAATTAAACCTGGTTTAAAGGATTAACCCCATCATGGATATTATACGTACGGGGAGTGGCAACATGATTTCCTTTTTTGAAATGTATGACTTTCAGGCTATAAATGTTGTTGTGGGGCGGGAGTTGTCTAAATCCAGAGGGATGGTTGCAAAGTTCTGTTCCCAACTTTGGTCAGTTCTATTCTGCACTGGAATCTCGGAGGAGCGTGCGTTTTTTATCGAGGTCTACTTTTCAAATGAACGTTTAGTGATTTGAAGTGGCCAGCAGCTTCCCGGATTTGGGCCCCTTGTGATTTTTCTTTTTTTTTTTTTTTTAATTACCGCTTTTATGTCAATCGTCCAATGATCCTACAACATCTGAAGGCCAGCGTCCAGTCAGAAATTGCTAAGGTACCCTGCTATGCTGGTAAAGATCGTGACAAGCGCTTGGAATTTTTCTTTCAGTGCATGGGGAATAGGGGCGTCACCTGCCTGGTTTGATAGTCAAAACTGTGTAAAACATAACTTTAGACATGTACCTATACTATATATTTTTTTTAAGTTTTCGATTCTTGAAACGGGTTTCATTGAGTTTTGAAAAAAAAGAAGTTATGTTGCCGCACCCTGTAGTATACTTATTGTCGCTGGAATCATTTACGGTGTGAAATGAAACTTAGGATTTAGACATTTTTTTTTCTCCAATAAATATCCTTTTTTTTTCCTTCTTGTGATGTTAAAATATAGAAATCGGGTAGTAAGCTTGCTATTCTCCATTGATTTCATATAATACAAAATCTACTTGATTGTTGAATTCCTTTTTTAAAACATAAAGTCGTAAATCCTTTTACCATGAAAAACAACGTATCTATTATGTATTTGTAATTGTTCGCTACAAGCACAGGGACAAGGAAATTTGAATGAATATCACAAACACAAAAACAATATTCGTTACTGTTTTAAAGCTACTTGGCACACATATAAAAGTTTGGGCCCATTAATGCAAATCACGCATTTCTTTTTTTAGAACGCTTGATAGACATTTTTATTTTTAGTATAGTATTTTTATGCAAATCCAATACATTACTTTAGCATATTAATATTTTCAATTTTGATGTATACTGTGTCTAACTCTTACGATATCTCAAAAAAATGTTTGGATAATATTCAATTGTCTGATTTGCGTTTGTTGTAATTATGCTTTATTGTAGGAGGTATTCTTAAAAACGAAGAGCCATGTCTTTCAAAAGGAGGCCTATGTGCAACAAATGCCACTTGTCCGGAAGATGCTCGAGCTGAACCGGGATTGTGTCCGGAGCAGGAGCCGGATGGTGGTGTTTGCTGTTACGGCAGTAAGTTTCGAATTGAAAATCATTCACTTTCGTTATATAGCACAACAGCAACAGAAGTGACACAACTCAAAATCTGAGTTTGCGAGTTTCTAACGAAACAATGTAATGTCGTTCTGAAAACACTAACGGATGAAACGGAGTTAAAATATTCGGAGCAATACTTCGTACAGGGTGATTACAAATCATTCATTGGGTTTTGGATGAACGTATTTCACAAAGTATTACATGCGAAAGAGTGATTGATACATTACATGTAAAAGGGTATTTTTAAGTTTCTTACACATCATTACAAATGTTCTATGTGCTCTCCTCGTGTTATAGAAGACTCATCTATGCGGTAGTCAATATCAGACCATACAGAATGCTTTCTGCTGATTAGTCGCCAATTTGCAAACTGTGACCACCCGGCCACCTGGTGAGTCAAAACAGAACCAGCAATGTCAAAACAAAAATTTAAACTATACGCTCCCTCAGTTGATTATTAGTACAAATGGGTCGGCATTGTATATTTGAAGCTATAAGATGTTGAAACCCAATGAATTGTTTGTAATCACACTGCATTTGGCAGGGCTGCGGAGTCGGAGGGAAAAATGGCCGACTCCAACTCCTGATTTTTAAAGACTCCGATACTGATTTTGCAGACATTGGATATCTGGTGCCTTTTTCCTAACAGGTTCGTACCGAATATCTGGCGCTGATGTTTGAAACAAGTAAATTGTTACTTATTTTTAAACATTCTCAAAGTTTCCAAGTACTTTGTAAGCTTTGCAATTCACATGTAATTTCAAAACATGCTAATTAATTAATAATTATGAGTCAACTTTGATACTTAAGATCACCAAATCTTAAGTACAGTGATAGAATCGGACACCATATATCTAAAAATTGGCCAGATATTAGATATCTGATGTTTTCTGGAGGGACGAACAGGACCGGTATAGAAGGCATCAGATATCCGATATCCCACCAATTTTTAAATATCCGCAGATCTGGCGAACTGCATGAAAGGTCTGGTTATCCGGGCCGTCAAGTTTTATTTTTAAAATTTAATTAGCATGTTTTGAAAATGCATGCAAATTAAAACTTACTACGTATTTAGAAGTTTTGGTGTGCTTAAAAATGTCAGAATTCAGATTTCAATTGTCATAGAATCGTCGAATATCCTTATTATCGAGTCCCAAATTCCGTATGCGCTACTGTATTATGTACGTATTATATATATATATATATATGTGTGTGTGTGTGTGTGTGTGTGTGTGTAGTCATAGATGGGCAGCGCATCAAGAGACGAATCGGGAGAGACGAAGGGGACAACCCCCACCCGAGGGCACCAGATATCCGGTATCTGACCGAATTTTCAGTATAAGAAATCACTTTGAGGTACTAAGCGAAAGATCCGGTTATCCGGCGAGTCAAATTTGATTTTTTTTCATTTAATTTATTAAGATTTTTGGAAAATATATGTAAGTTACAAACTTACTTCGCATTTGAATGCTTTAAGATGTTTAGAAATATGAAGAATTTACATTTGAAACATCAGAGCAGGATATTCTACGCAGATCCGTTACCAATTAAAAAATAAAGCCCTTAGTTGGAGTCGACATATTTTTAAGCGACTCCGACGCCTTTACTCCAAAATCAGCCAAACTCCACAGCCCTGGTATGTGGTTGTATTTGTATACATGCCCGGTGTTGCACGGGATAATATTGCATCATTCGCTGGTCAAGTGACACATGTCCAAAATTCTGCTGTAAATACATAAGGAAAACTTTTCTTTAAAAAAATCCAAGTAGAACATGGGCAACAGTCTTTAAAACTCCCATTTAAACAGTAAAACTCATTAAAAATCACGATTGCACTGAAAACAACAGCCTCGAAAAATTCCTTTTAGACCAAAAATAACAACAGTCCAAGTTAAAATGCCAACAATAGTTCGTAAAAATTGCCATTAGAGTAAACATGTACCAGTAACTAAAATGCACATATTCATCAGGATAATTGTTCCAAAATGATATCAAGAATCTGTAAAAATTGCAACTACAATATAGAACACCACATCTAAAAATTCCCATCAGAATAAGAGCAGAATTCTCTTTAAAAATGCTCATCACATGAGGGACAACGGTCCTTGAACATTTCTGCTACAATAAAGAAAACATTACTTAAAACCCGCATTTGAATATAGACAACTATTCCTAAACTTGCCTTATAGAATAAGGACATTAGTCCCAAAACATCTCCATTAGAATAAAGACATCAGTGACTCAAAATACCCATTAGACTGCAGGCCTACCTAAAATTACCAACAGTCCATCCCAAATTCCCCATTAAACTAAAAACACCCGTTCCTAAAAATCCCGCTTGCAAAATCTTCAAAACATTTCCTGAAAATCCAATTAAATAGCACTTATATATAAAATTCGGATAAAAACGGAAGAAAGAAAAGCATTGTTTCCAAAGGCAAATGCACATTTAAGTTAGAAAATGTCCAGTACTTAACCAATTCTGACGTGTGAAATTTAAGTTGATAGAAAGAAATAACTAAATGCAGTCCAAATGGCGCCAAACAGTCAGTACAAAAATTGAATAAATGCTATAAAATAAATCACTTGAGTAAAATATGTAATCATTCAAAATCGCTACTAAAAAAAGTTAAAATAAAGCAGAAGATCGCCAAATTGCACTATAATAATGGAAGCATAACGCAAATGCGCCATGATCCTATAATGTAAATCACGTATTGAATCAAATGATAACAATATTACTGATAAGGATAATTAGCGCGGTTTGGAAAAGGTACGAAGCGCGAAATAATATATTGAGAACAATTAACTGGATGGGGGCGAGAAAAAAAGAAGGGAAAAAAAAAGTTCTCACCACTTAGCGAAATTTTAAATTTCATCAAAAATAAGCCATATCGAAAACCTTCTAACCTAGTTTTTAACGAAAGAATAAATATTAAATTGCCAAAAAAGAAAGAAAAACCAACCTCAAGATAAAGTAATTGAAAATCATCTGCAGTTAATAATCCACAAAGTATGCATGAAAATGAAATGATTTTTTTAGAATTTGTTTCGTTGATAAAGCGGACACCCTACCATAAGAAATGTTTCATGAAATTGTTGAACAGCTACTATACTATTAAAATGCCAACAAAGGAAGGAAAATCAACCTCAAGGTAAAGTAATTAAAAATCGTCTGCAGTTCCACAAAATATGTATAAAAATGATATGAATGTTTAGAATTTGTTTTGCTTATAAAACGGCGTGAATAAAGATAAAATAGCATTTTTTTCAATCTTACGTAAACAGAAATCATCTAGTTGGCGACAAAAGTACTATTTATTTTGGCGAAAACATGTAAATTGAGCAGATAAATTCAGAGGTAAGCCTTGCTTTAAAGTTCGAAAACTACTTTAAATGAATATTGCGCGTGTTCTATTTGTTCTACGAACTTCAGAAAGAGATCATCTTGTGCAGTTTTTTACGGGCATTAATATTTTGCAAAAATCGAAAAAGTGTGACGTTTCTCCGATGAGATATTCCTAAAATTAACAGTTTTGCTTAACTTGGAATAAAAGAACAAATTCGAATTTTCGGAAAAACTCTTCGAGGTGCACGAGGACCTGACCCAAGGTACCTGTAACCAAAATTTCGTACTTCTAGACCGTGCCATTTCGGCAGGAGGCGATCGATACACACACACACACAAACTTTTGGTTTTATTTATATACATTATTTATAGTGTACAATAGTTACTTAATCAAGATGAATGCTAATTTTTAAAAAAAAATCATAATTTTTTTTTTGATCCAATATTTGTTTTCTTTTTTTCATAATTTTGATTACAAGGCGGGGGTGCCACGTATAAAAATTGGGAGAATTTAATAAAACATTTTGTGGGTTCTAACTGAGCCATTATGTAACATTTTTGTTGTATGCCAGTAAAAATTTTGGATTATATTTCAATTTTTTTTTTTTTTTTCAAAAAAGAAAGAATTTTTCTCTTTTTTTCCTAACTTTTAGTATTAAAGGGGCGCGGATAAATAATGAGCAATATTCAAGAAAACTTTTCTGTGATCAAACTACCCCATTACACAACTTTTGGGCACTATGCTGAAATCGATTTAGGAAAAAAGATTTTTTTCGGCCCACCCGAATGTATAAGGCACATAAATAAGCATTACAGTAAGTAATTAATCATTTTAAAAATAGTAAACTTCTTGCTAAATTTAGAAATTAATGACAAAATGAAATTTTGTCATTAGATTCATCGTTTCTCTTATGAAATAGTATAACTGACCAGCAAAAATAAACATTGAAATGAATTTCTATGTCCGACAGAAACAAGCATAAATCCAGACAACTTTATGAAATGCTTCTCCATTGTCTTAATGCACCATTGGGCGAATTAATGTGAACAAGAGAGAAATTTCAATTTGTTTCAGGTTGCTTTACTTATTTATGGGTAGGAGTCATTGTTGCTGTTGATGGCATGATGAACAGTGACAAATACATATATATACACAGTCCAGTCACATTAATGTGACTACCACGTACTTTCCACGTCAGAGTTAAATAACCAATCACAGAAGGCAGGTGGCAGCACAGTGCAGTTGAGCGTATATAAAGGGTGCGTGAGGGCTTTGGAAAACATTTCAATCGTTGGCGTAATGCAGAAACGAAGCGATTTATCCGACGTCCAAAAGGGCATGATCATTGGCTTTCAGGCCAAGGGTGGAAGCATTTCCGAAACGGCTGGGTTTGTGAACTGTTCGCGTGCCGCCGTGGTAAAAGTGTACCGTGCATGGCAAAATGGGACTGTCCAAAATCAGCGACGTGGCACATGTGGTGCACCACGGGCCATAGATGACAGAGGCGAACGACGGTTGCGGAGATGCGTTCGGGCAGATAGACGGGCTACCGTTGAGCAACTGAATACCAAAATGAACCAAGGGGCTACCAAAAGTGTCTCCCAAACTACTATTCAGCGAACATTGCTGCGTCTGGGCCTCCGAAGCAGACTCCTGGTTCGTGCACCTATGCTGACTGCTGTTCATCGACGACGAAGGCTAGAATTTGCACGCCAGTACCGCAGCTGGACGTCCACTGAGTGGCGACAGGTAGCGTTTTCTGATGAATCGCGTTTTATGCTCCATCGGACAGATGGACGTTGGCGTATAAGGCGTGAAACCTATGAAAGCAAACACCCTGCAACCATTGCCGGAACGGTCCAAGCTGGAGGCGGGAGCATTATGGTCTGGGGAATGTTTTCCTGGCATTCTCTGGGTTCACTGATCATTGTGGAAGGCACGATGCATCAATACAAGTACGCATCTGTCCTTACGGACCATGTCCACCCCTACATGCGCATTGTTTTTCCTCAGGATGATGGCATCTACCAGCAGGACAATGAGAAGTGCCATACAGCTGGCAGTGTACGTGCGTGGTTCGAAGAGCACCAGGATGAGTTTACCGTCCTCCCCTGGCCAGCAAACTCACCTGACTTAAACCCAATCGAGAATCTGTGGGACCATCTCGATCGGGTTGTTCGCGCCATGGATCCTCAACCGCGTAATCTAGCGCAGCTGGCCACGGCATTAGAGTCGGTATGGCTCAACATCCCAGTGAACACCTTCAGGAAGCTAAGTGACTCTCTTCCTGCACGTCTCGCAGCAGTCCGATCTGCGAAAGGTGGTTATTCTGGCTTTTGACAGATGGTCACATTAATGTGACTGGACTGTGTATATTAACACTAGATTTACAAGACCAGTCATTTTGACTGTTTTGAAACTTCCATTTTGCATAATTTGTTACAAATTATAATGCAACTTTCGTGCATTGGATTTTCCTATTACACGGTAAGTAGGACAAGTTAATGTGACTGAAAGTTTTATTAAACTTAGTAGCAACTTGATGGAAAATGAAAAGTTTAGAAATGGTTGAAAATGGCCTGGTAAAGGTAGTGTTAAAAAGGCGCATTATTCCACAGTTAAATCAACTTGCTCCAGATGGCACAGCGTTTCTTCAACAACATCCTTACTATTTCTTCGCGTCCAAAAAATAAAGGCCTTTATGAATGAACATGCTATTTCAGTTATAGACTGGCCAGGTAACTAACCTGACATAAATCCTATCGAAAATCTTTATCCTTTGTCAAGGATAGACTTAGGAAGTGTAACTGCACAACAAAACAAAGCTTATTTCAGCTGTTACTCGCGTTTGGTTTCACAACTATAGTATTAAGAGTGTTTATGTAGAAATAATTGAACCATTGCCTGACAGAATTGAGATGCTAATAAAAACCAAATCAAATCGTACTAAGTAAGCAACATACCTGTCGATAGCTGTTTTTGTAATTTTCATTATAAATAGTTTAAAAATTTTCTGAATTTCGCGTAGTTTATTTTTTTGCTATTATCCCAAATCCAAGTTTATGAGTGATTGAAGAAAAAAAAATAATAAAAACAAAGAACAAAATTTTCTTATTTTAAATTAAAAACCTGAAATACGTGCATTTTATTTTCTTCTTATTATCTCGTATCCAAAAAATGAAATAAATCCGAGTTGTTGAGTGATAGAGGACTAAATAAAATCTCTATTGATTTTTGCAGTATTTTGGTAAATAAATGAATTTTGAACATTTTCCTTTGTTCACATTAATTTGCAAAAGGGTGTATCTTATGGGCTCTACCAAACTCTAATTTAATGTTATTATTTATTTACACATTGTATTTTCTAAAAATGCTATATACAACTGTGATCTAATTGTCTTTTCCTTCCAAATTAGTTCCTAGTGACGTAGTCTCTTGCACAAAGCGTGGCGGCGAGTGCTTCCCTTCTGCCTGTCCGCATCGGGACTTGGGTCAACAAGATTGTCCAAAGGGCACTTACTGTTGTGCACTTGAATAATTTTAATCTACATTTGATTTCAAGCCTAAAACAGAAGGTTTTTCTGTGCTTCACCAAAAGTATTTCCAAGTTCCAAAAAGCTAATTTTATGCATCAAATTGCATAAATAGTCTGTTATAATAAGCGTAGCCTTCGTGGTTAATGAATTATTCGAATTATGTGTGCAATATAGTGAAATAAATATTTAAGTTTCTGTTGATGTCTGTGTTTCACTGTCTCATTTCCAAAGAAGGTTTTTTTCAGTATCGTTATAAATATCGAAATTAGTAGGGGAGAGCGTAGCTAATGTGGGGTGCTGTGGACAACGTGAATAATTCATGCATTTTTTAGTTGATGTCTCTCAGTATTTTTTTTGTAATATTTGCAACACTGATTAACACTTCCATGTGCAGTTTCATGAAAATACATTTCACAGCTTATTTGACATCAATAAAATATTTTTTTATGGTGACAAAATAAAATCATGATTTGTTTTTTAATTACTAATTTAGACTGTTCTTTCAAGATTTCAAACGATAGGGGACAGTATGTTAGAAATGAATATAATTACTACATGTTTATATTTACCATGGGGCTAGTGTAGTGAGGCTACTGTGGCTATCTTCAAGCTAGTTGTGTTCAGCTTTCAGTGGCAAAAATATTAACTTAATGGGTAGAACTTACCGGAAGACAGTGTAGGCAGTGTTTTTGACATGGAAATTGATGAATTAGAAATTGAAGAAGTAGAAATGACTGCCAAAACGGACATCAAGGCAAGATATTTTTCATGTATTTGATTTTCTTTATACGTGGTGAGAAGCCCTGCCACAGAACATTTTACACATTATTGAAGAAGGGAAAATACTTATTACATATTTACACATTAATGAAGTATGAAATAAGTAAATAAAGTCAAATGTTTTTATTCGCTTCTTTTATTTTTAATGGTGTTTATTTATTTATTTTTTGTAATTTTCTAATTTGTGTGCTTTTGTCTCTGAGACAGATTCCTAACACACGTAACAGCAGCCTTTCATAACAAAAATATATTAAGTATAATATTAACTGGGATATACTTTTAAGGAACATGCTTTTCAGGCTCAAATTTATATCAATATAGCTTTCATCCATTTTTAGCAGTTGTATTACACTATCTGAAGCAATATTCTAGCTTGTTCACACTCAATCCCCCACAAGGCTCTAGTGTGAACAGAAAAAACTAGATCATTTAATATATCAATCAAACTAAGGGTCAAAGAGTTAAATTCTTGCAAAAATTTACTGGATGCGTTAGGACTGCAATTTAGTACATTTTTGCAAAAGTTATGCAAACTGTCTACACTTGCCCCGTCTCCCTTATGCAGCAGTGCTAAAAATGTATCAATTTCCCATTCTTACAGGTATTTAAAATTCCTAAAACAAGAAAGCTATAATCTCATGTGCCGTAATAATTTTTAATAAAATAGACTTTTTGACTTCCAATAACAAAACTATTTGTAGACACTTGTGATTGTGTTTAAACATCAATTTATTGATAAAAATAAAAGTAATTTATTTTATGAGAAAACTAAGTAATTAAACATATATAAAGAAAAGCTTTTTTTTTTTTTTTTTTTAAATAATATATCTTGCCATTTATTTTGAGCTATCATTTTGTATTTTCGTTGCTACTAATTGGCTAGTTTTCAACTCCTGGAGAAATTCATTATCAATATATTTTTTTTAATTTCACAACCATCCCCCTTTTTTTTTTACCATCTTCATATGCGCCATTTTCAGTAAACAGACAAAAGTATTTTTTCTTATTCTTAATAAAAAAGTTACGTATTGCAAATCAAAGCAGTGGTTGTAGTAATTTAAAAGCTAAGTAAACTTTCGGTGTTTCGGATTCATTCTGGTATCATCTGAAACATATTTTTAACAGTATGTGTGGGACCAATTTTGAATGATAAATTTTCGATTTCATTTAACTCTTTTCATAATAATTTTCCAGTTTTGTGAAATTGTTTCAATTATTCGATTAATCTTTCACCGCCAGTGAAAATATGTTAAAATGGCATCAATCAGTGATACATGCATTATTTTCCCAAATGCGAAGTGTTTCATATTTTATGGCATGATCTATATTAGGCGTACCTGATGTCAACGGGCTGAAATAAGTCTGTGTGAGGTCATGTTCAATTCATCCTTATTTAAATATGAAAATATAATTTGAAATTTTCCCCCAAATAGATGTGTTAGCATTAAAATTGTATGGGAACTCAAATAATTTATCGTTTGACCTGCACATGGAAACTAATTTCAAATTTTAGAAAGTGCCATATGATATTTATGTGCGTTTACAAACGTTTGAATTATAGTATAGCATAGCATATGAAATAAAAAATCGTTGATTAATTTTTGCTAAACTCTGACCAAAGAAAGTTGACGCAATAAGTATAAATGTATCTACAAAAATAGTTTTAAAAGGTTCTTTTTTTATTTTTTTGAATTACCATGCGAACTGTTTGCCCGATAACTGAATCGTGATAATCAGTTGAAATATTTTTGTGCATTTTCTAAACACATCAGGGCCGTGGTAGCCTAGCGGTTAGGATGTCGAGCTTCGGATCGGAGGATCTCGGGTTCGATACCCGAGCCGCTGAAGACGCACCATGTACACTTGGGGATACATGCATGTAAAATCCGTGGACCCTGAAGTACCGAGGCAGTTCCGAGGGTACCGGTGGGTGGAGATTTTCCCGTCACCCATAGGTCAAAAAAGGAAGGTGGCGTATTTGTGGTGGCGCCATCTGGTGCCATCCAAGTACATTATGAGTAAAGTCGTACTTCCACCATTGGTGCTCAAATTGAAACGGAAGACGTTCCCAACTGCCTTAATTCCTAGTCGATTCGACGAAGGGGAGCTTGGATAACCCAAGTGGCATAAGCAACAACAAACACATATGCTCGTAGAATTATATATGCATGGGTATAGATGTTATTATGCAATCTTATTATTATTGATGAAAATGCTTCAACTTTGGAAAGACAAAATACAGTCAGACCACGATTATTTAAGGTCACCCTTCGGTGAGTTCTCAAAAATAATCTTATAAGATGGGTGACCTTATAACCGATTCATACACATTTCATATTTAACAGTAAATTTACCAGACCAGTCATTTTGACTGTTTCGAAGCTTCCATTTTTCATAATTTGTTACTAATTATAGTGTAACTTTTAATTGCATTGGCTTTTCCTAATACACGGTAAGTAGGACAAGTTAATGTGACTGAAAGTTTTATTATAATTAGTAGCAATTTGGTGTAAAATGAAGGTTTAGACATGGTTGAATAAATCTAGTGTTAATGAGCCGGGACTTTAGAAAAGTGACCTCATACGCAGGTGACCTTATATAGAGGTCTGACTGTCAACGCAATGGAAAAAACATTGCTATTCATATAATATAAGCATCAAAAAAAAGAGTCAATAAATAATCATAAAAGAATGAAATTTGGCTTCAAAGAGTGGTGCACTTACATCATTTAATAAAAGAGATTCCAGAACAAAAAATGCTTTTTAAAAAATTGATGTTATAAATGGATTATTCTGAAATGGCTATAAACTAAACTTTCTAGGTCAAGACTTCTGAAATTCCCCATCAAACCCATTCTCTAGAGCAATATGTATTAATTATTACGCTATAATTAATCTTTACGTACCAAAAAAAGGATTTTCTCTCGCTTCTAACATCGTTATCATAAAATGCGTGTTTGTCAGTGTTTGGTAATTAATAAAATTACATTGAAAAGTTTTTTATTGGACTTTGCCTTTTTTAAAATGGTATGTTATTGTCTTTTCTTAGGTAAACACACGTAATACAATCTCGCTTACGAAAAGCTAAGTGTTCGCCGAAGCAATAAGGGGCTGTTTTTCCTCTAAACGAATTACCCTTAATCGAATCCACCGAGTGTTGGTTTCTTTATTATCTTAGAGATCTAGAACGAAGAAAAAAGAGCCCCTGCACTAACAGCCCTTTTTTGTAACTAGTGAAACTGTATATTTTTCAATGTCAGGCACAAATAAAAATGAACGCTTTTAATGAATGAAAATGCTGTAAACTTACTATACAAACGCTGATTGTTAGGAGGAGTTTTAATCATTAATTATTTGACCAGTGTAGAAAAACGAATTTCAAAGTTCAGAAAGTTAAAATTTCAAGTTATATTTATGAACGCTTTCAAACCGATACCTGTACAATCCAAGATTCTGAAAGGGAACTAAACCGCAGCTACAAAAGCAGTTGAGTTCTGTTCTTTCTTTATTATTAACATTCTTTTATTTTGTACGATCAAGATAAAACCAAGAAATAAGAATATAAATATGAGTGAAAAGTAAAAATGATGTGTCAAATGCGCAATTTTCTTGTCTTTTATATTTGTATATCTCAACAGCTCGTGCTAGTGCCATGTATAAGATGTAGCTATTTAAATTTCATTTATAAAACTTTGGATGATGCAATAATTTCAAAAATAAATCCTTTGTACGTTTCGTAGGTCATTAATACTATTGGGGTCTATGAATGAGTTAATTATATAAATATATATATATGCATATGCCGTTACTGTTGTTAGATGTTACACAGAAACAAATTGAAAAAAAAATCACAGTAAAAGATTGAAAAGAAATTTTTGCACGAAGAGAAAAAGACACCAGACACAAACGTAATCCTCATATGTAAGTAACGCATGTATTTTGTTTTTTGACAGGTTTATTTCTTTATTGTATTCAGATCATCGTTTTGATTGTATTCATTTCAAAAGCGAATGGTCTAATTAAAAGCCATTTCAACATGCCACAATTAAAATGTTGACCAAGAAACGTACTTATACAGAAAAAGTGCTTTGTATTTTTGTACAACATGCTTTATATTGTGAGTTGTTAATAAAATAACGAGACATATCATAAAGAGAAAGCAGACGCAAAAGGATTTCTGCACGATTGCAGCAAAACGCTATTATTGTGTCTAACAAGTAGCATTAAAGAAGCTTAAAAAGTAAGTTAAAAGTTCAAAATTTTCAACAAATAGAGACCCAACATGAATGCTTTTGAACCCAACATGAATGCTTTTGACATTAAAATAAGTAAATAAATGAAGAAATAAATAATATATATTTAAAAAAAAGAAAGAAAAAACTTTTATCATTAAGAGTTGAATAAATTTTTGCAAAATGGCGGCTGTTTATTTTTTTTCCCCCTTCCTCATGGCAATAGCAGACTCTAAACCAATCATTAATTTCTTATTAGAATAATAGAAAGAATATTAGATGCCAAAGGATTACTTTCAATTATAAAAGCTTTAAATTTTTAGAATTTGTTGACTTCATATTAATTAAATATTTAATTTTTTTGCATGAAATGGTTAATTAACATCTTTCGCCGTTTTGAAGAAAATATTAATCTTGTATTCAGAAGTGTTACTGAAAGTAAAATACACCTTCTTTTTCATAAAAACAAGCATTTAAATTAAAGCATCCGGAATAGGATAATGTCACCGAATGACATTGAAAAAAACTGTACTTAAAAATAGTTTTATTATGTAATCTGCAGTGACAAGCAATACACACCGCAAAAATTTAAAATTTTTAGTAGTTGTCCACGGATTTCTTATACTACTAATGTTTCATATTTTTGGGTAGAACTTTATATTTCTGGGGAGAAGCCAGTTCCATCATTTGGGCGTCAATTACATCCCTAACTTTTTCAAATACAATGTATTTGTAAATGTTTTCGTGTATTTTTTGACCTATAATATGCATTGAATATATACTCTTTGCCCGCCCAACCCACTGGAAAATTTTAAAATGACGAGCCTGGTGGAATTATCAAGTACAAAAACTTAAATTTAAATATATATACATATATATATATATATATATATATATATAAACTATATAAATTGACTCGCATTTCCCAAAAACTGACTCTCACTTTTTATTTTATTATGAGTCAGATATTTATAAGCCTAGAGCAAGCACTGGTTACACTTTAATGTTCTAATGCAATTACACTTAATATGCTAATTTCTAATGGCACATACACATTTAATTACTAGCACATAAGACTTTTGAGAAAAGCTCCTATGTGCTGGAGAAAAGTGAAAGCTCTATTTGAATGATTTCGAAAGGGTAACGACTCTTTAAAATATAAATGTTTCAGGAGGTAGAAACGACTTATGAAAATTTGCGAAATGTTATGGGTGTGAACTTTTTATTTTGGTAGGTAATAGCAATATTAGTGGATTTAATTTAAACGATTTATGATTAATTATGCCACAAATTTAATAAATTAAGACTGAGAGTTTCAAAATCAAAATTGGTACCTTTTAGAAATAAACGATTAATTTGAAATCATCTTCAGTAACTGCAGAAGAAACGGTTATAACTTTGAAATCACTTTTACATAAGCATAACTTTGCATGCTTATGTTGTTAAACTATATAACAATGGTCATTTTAAGCTCAATGAAATGAAAAGTTGCATTTCCTTTTCCAGTTAATTCGAGCATCATTTAAGTAAAACATTTCAAAATGCATTGTTTCTTATTGTATGATTTTCTTTCATTTAAGGATTAGAAAAAACTATGTTTTTGTGAAATTCAACAATGAACTGTGACTGAAAGTCCAGTATAACGTTTTTTTATGTTATTCACTCCACTAAAACGTTCGAAAAAATTCTTTCATGCGTTCCAAAAGTTTGCCATCATAGGTAGATAGTTATCTAAACCTTTTCCGGATTTTTACGTCGGAAAAGTGTAAAAAAAGAGAAAAATACAGCGAAGCAAATCAACAATAAAACCAGATTTAAAGCTTTGTACCGAACTTTGCAAGCCATCTGTACGAAATAATGTTTCTGTTTTATTTCAGCTGCCAAAGAAAACTGATTTCCAAGCGCACCATTGGGCAATCGAAGCAATTGTTTAACTGGAATAAATAACTAAAAGACTATTCCTGCCATACTGCGGGGTTATTGTCATGAAGAAGTTACGAGACTGAAGCAAAGAATAGACCATCAAGCAAGTAAAAAATCAAATTTGGTGGTTGTGGTGTGGATTTTGTTACGCTGTGCAGGAATCAAATTTACTACCATAATAAAAGAAAGACATGCCTTCCATTTCTACGCTAAGAACTAAAGCACTTTATGTTGGGAGTTAGAAGGTTGCATCTCTATGACAACATATGACCTCAATTATCCGAAGTACTAGAAACGCAAGCATTTTCTCCAGTGTAGCACTGATGGCATACGAAGAATGGTGGCATTAGCACTGAGGATAATCTTAGCCACGCTTCTTTAGAATATTGAAAGCAAACATTCTGCTAACTTTTGACGCTAAACCGATTACGATAAAAATAACCAAAAGAAATATAAAATCAGACTCAGTGGTAAGAACTTATTTAACACCGAAGTTATGTTTCCTATTTATTGCACATATGTTCTGTAAATTGACAAAAAAAAAAAATCATGGATTAGCGAGAAATAAATGTCTTTATTCAGACGGAGCATTTATTTACACATAACATAGTATAACACTATACATGCTACTACAAAGGCTTTTTTCACCCGGTTTGGGACAATAGAAGCAATGTTTAACAAGAAAGGATTATACAAAGTATAATATCATCGAAATGTAAGTATGTATAACTTTATCACTTCATGTTTAAAAGTTTCAAGAAAAGTACATTATCTTCAAAGAAGTATGACTTAAAAAATTAAGAAAACTACCGAAATAAGCAAAAATCAAACATAAACATCATAACTTCAAGTTTAGTACTTTGGGCAGTTCGGCCGTTGGCGTCGTGGTAAGGCGCGGTTCTCGCATCCCCAAGTTCGCAGGATCGAGCTTGGCCATATCAGTGGATTTTCAAGATGCAGAAAATCGTATGTGCTCATGCCGTATGATTGTGTGGCATGTAAATGATCTCTTGAGTGTCTATTTGACTTGGACGTTCTCGGCTCAATTAAATTCCTTGTGCATTTTCGCATCGACAGAGCCTACGCACTCCATTATTCACGTGAAGAAACTGGGCGCTAAAATTCACTTGTGGAGATGGTTCACACCCTTTGTAGTGCTACTGAAAGATCTGTTACCAATTCCTGGGCGACGCACTAGGTCTGCAGTTGGCAGAAGCCAACAGCAGTCCACTAGAAACAAGAAAACGTCGTTTTGCATTTCGCATAGACTCTTTGTAATGCTTTTGAACTATCCGACATGAACTATCCGACAACGATGTTCACTATTTGTCGTCTGATATTATCGGTATCGTGTTGTTCAATGAAAAAGCGTCCTTAAGTTGTATTATCCTCTGTCACCTAGCTTGAGGTTTATTTTCTGAAAGATCACACGCACCATTTGAGTAGCTTCGAAATTTAAAATATAGAGTTTTTAAAGTAAAAAAAAAAAAAATGAGTGCTTAAAATTCGTTTCATTTACACATCGGTAATGAGTTGTTCCCAATTTTTCTTTCATAGATACCATTCTTCAATTACTTATCAAAATAAGTTTGAAATATGTCCCGCAGTGGACCAGTCGGTAGAAGCTCAGCTCCCGCAGAGCACCGAAATTGTAGCAAGATCGACCGAGGTCAGTGTTTGGGAGGCTGACAACCTCTCGCGGCTGGCTGCTGTGGACCGTGCACGCTAAAGTGAGTTGATGCACGTTTAATACGTCGTGACTCCAATATCCTCCAAATGAAACGATACCTCTGGGAGTGCTAACCTCTCCCTCATCAGAGACCTGGTTCAAAAAATTAAGAGACCTCATAAAAGGGGCGGAAGTCGGAATCCTGCCTGTAAGGGCCCTGTTTGACTCAGGAGCAGTGCACCCATTTTTCCTCGCTTCGCGCGTGGACATGACACCAACCAAGTTTAAAATATACGAAATACTGTCAGCAACCCTGACACTCCATACCTTACGAATATTGATGTGACAGTTTAATTTATATGTAACAGAGTACGAGATTAAGGCTTTAATTATTTTTTAACGTACATGGCTTTGCCCTCGCTAAGTAAAATTTTAATCACCTTTCGTTAATGTTATGCAACTTTTTAAAAAATTCTTTATTAATTGTTATTCGAAATTAAAACGTATGTTTTCATTTGTCAACAATTTTATTCCAACATTTCAGTCATAAATTCTTGGAATATGGACCAAAAACAGTAATACATTTAAAACTTTTTAAAAATATTGAAGCCTTGGATACATTCAAAAGAATCTCGAGAGAAAATAATATCGATTTCTTCAAGTTACATAAGTTGAATTGAGGATTCAAAACTCGATTTTTAAAAGAAAATCAAAAAATAAAGAAAACGAAGCAAGATGGGAATGTCGAAGAAACGAAACAAAGTAGTGAACTGGGAAAACGAGTACCACAATATTCTCGGAAAAGGAGATTTCTAAGTCTTATTTTCCAGCTTAGTATTTCTAGATAGGGTAGAAACGATCAATACGAGTCAACAAGTTGATAGGTATGCGACAATTATTTTTCAGAAAATTCAGCTTCATTTTCACCCTCTGAGAGGTAAAAATATATAGGTGGAAGTTGAAAAAATAACTGGGTCGTAAAGTTTTTCCCCCGCCCTTAAGCAACTGCGTGAATAACATTGCTTCATTTTTTAGACTGCTTTCCCGTGAAAGAAAAAAAAAAGCATGCAAGAAAGCTTAATGTAACGTGAGAATATCGTTAGAAGTCAAGAAAAGACAAAAACCAGTTAAGTAATTAAATAAAGATTGAAAAATTAAAAAAAAACAAGAAGTTCCGTCTAGAACTATACGAGCCTACTTTCCCGTATACACCAGCTTCAAATTTATAATCTAGCTATCCCTCTCTCTCTCTGTCTTTCTCGTTTAGCTTTAGTTCTTAATTGCTTCAAATATACCTTTTTCAACGGTTAACATATATTCATTCAATCATTCATTTATTCAGTCATTCATGTATTTATTCACTCGTTTATCCATTCATTCTTTCACTTATTCATTTAATCATTCATTAAATCAAAAATATTCTTGAAAATCCCGATCAAAAAATTTCATAGGAAAATAGGCTCGTTAGTTCTGAATGAACTTTCTATTTGTACATATTCTACGTCATAAGAGCTTTCCGATAAAGTTTGTTCCAAGCAAATCGGTCTGTTAGATCAATATTTATATATGATTGAAATTTCCCCGTAGGCGGTATGTTAATTTTTTTTAACTGTTCAAAAATGAACAAAAATTGTTCTGAATCAATATTTGAAGCCAAGAACTTCTTAAAGTGAGCTTGTTCGTTGGAACTTGGATCTTGTACCCAGAGTTCACATAATTTGCTTCATTTTCGCCCATAGGCGCTAACGTTAAAATTTTTTTGAGCTGTTCAAAATTGAACAAAAAATTGTTCAAATCAAAAAGTAAAATATGGAAATGAGATTTCCTCGCCGAGATCTTTCGAATGAAAAATAATTTTTTGAATCGGACAATTCGTTCAAAAGTTATTAGGGGGGACAGGCCGACAGACACACTTTTTCCCCATCTCAAAACCCTACTTTCAAATTTTTTATTTTTCAATCTTTATTTAATTACTTAACTTATTTTTGACTTTTCTTGATTTCTAACGATATTTTCACTATACATTAATCCTTCTTTCATGTTTTATTATTATTTTTTTTACTTTTACGGAAAGTAGGCTAAAAATGAAAGCAGCGTTTTTAAATGAGAAAAAAGTATGTCGGTCGGTCTATCGGTCTGTCTGTCACCACCTAACAACTTTTGAACGAATTGTTCGATTCGAAAAATTATTTTTGCATTCGAAAGGTCTCGGCGAGAACATCTCATTTCCATATATTACTTTTTGATTTGAACAATTTTTTCCTTCAATTTTGAGCAGTTCAAAAAATTTTAACATTAGCGCCTATGGGCAAAAATGAAGCAAATTATGTGAACTCTGGGCATAAGATTCGAGTTCTTATGAATGCGCTTATTGAAAGAAGCTTTCGGTGTGAATAAGTTTTTGATTTGAACAATTTTTGTTCATTTTTGAGCAGTTCAAAAAAAAATTAACATGGCGCCTACGGAGAAATTTCAATCCTATATAAAACCTGATCTAACGAACCGATTTAATTAACGAACCGATTTAATTAATATTCTAAGTCGGGGTCCTTTTCATCCCTTTTCATTCGTGAGGATTGCAGGTACATATAGCCCCGCATCATATGTACCTGCTGACCATCTGTAAGGCCCTGCATTACTATAATATTTGTCACAAATGCGAAGGGACTTTAGCACTAATTTTTCTTCTTTAAAAAATATGTTTAACTTTTAAAATTCATGCGCAATATTAAAAAAAAAAATTTTGCGATTTCTCTTCTTGGACCCCTTAAAAGATTGCCCCCTCGTGCCGTGGGGTCTGCGGGTACGCAGAACCGGGCCTGAAAAGATGGCATGGCAGCATTAAATTCAGTACCGCTTTTGATGTTTTCATTGGAAAATGGAAGACTAAATTGTGTTAAACTTTACTTTCTAAAGCAAAATTAGGTAACTTTCTTCATCTATTCGAGCTCTTAGTTATTTGGTATTTTCAATCAAGGAATTCGACTAGACTGCTAGTATTTTCCGCTTAAAAGGAAATTAAGGAATTTAATTGAAAATGGCTCATCCTCTTTTCCCCTTTTAGAAAGGAATTTAATTTTTACGACGTCTCTTTCAAACGCAACTTTAGAATTTACCAGATATTTTAAAGTTGAAGAATAAATTTATGTAAAGCACTCCGTAAATAAAATTTACAATTCAAGATCATAATTAATATTTTTTTTTCAAGAAATAGCGATGAGTTTTTTTTCGTGTTTTAGCTCTTTTTACTTTTTTTTTTTTTAAATATTTTTCTGGCAACTCAATTTGATAAAAATACACTCACGGACATTGAAAATAGCGCACCATGAAGGAAGCGAGCTACAACCTCGAAACTATGCAAATTAGTAGAGTGACGTCCAGTATGGAAATGATGTAAGTTTAGTGCGCATGCGCGCGTCCACGCACGATGCACTGGCGTTGCAAGCAAGAAACGCGGCCTATATAAACCGGTGTATTGCGGAAGATGCATAAACGTGACGACCACGAATCGACGTTATAAGGTGTACCAAAGTGTATAGAATGCCAGGTAGACATCGAAGAAGATATTTCTCCCAATTAATTGATTTTGAGACGGGCCTCATCATTGGCCTGAAGACTGCACCGTGGTCGACGCGCCGTGTTTCTCGCCAGGAGGCCAGGTCGATCATTCTGAGTGTGCTATCAGAAGGTGTTGGGAGCAGTAGACACGTGAAGGCACCCACGCACGGCGTTCCGGGTCTCCGCGAGACGATCGAAGGATTATGCGCCACGCACTCACGGATCCCACAGTGACATGTTCCACTGTACATGTTGATGTAGGGGTTCCTGTTTGTCCACGAACAAGACGCCTCAGACGCCTCATGTTTCTAGACGCCTCAGGAAAGCGGATCTGCAATCCCAGCGCCCATTATGTGTACTGCCATTAACACCGTCACATCGGCGGCTCCGACTACAGTGGTGCTAAGCGAGAGCGACGTGGAACGCCACATATTGGAGACGTGTGGTGTTTAGTGATGAACGCCACTTTGTTTTGGGGACAGATGATCACCGTGTACATGTTTGGAGACGCTCTGGGAAATGATGCAATCCCACCCTCACTATTCAGCGACACAGTTCCCGCACTGCATGTATCATGGTCTGAGGGGCCATAGCCTACGATAGCCGCTCCACTCTGGTGGTGGTACGTGGTACATTAACAGCTCTGCTGTATGTGGATGAAATCTTACGGCCTCATGGACTACCACACTTAACCGGTATTCCAGGTGCAATTTATCAGCAGGATAACGCTCGTCCGCACACGGCTTGGATTGACGGGACTTCTTACGATGTGTTCGGACCCTTCCGTGATCTGCTCGCTCCGCGGACACCTCCCCTATTGAGCATGTACGGGACCAGCTGAAACGCCCGTTGCCGTCGTGCCACTCCTTGCAGGATTTGGAGAGAGTTGTTTAAGATTTGTGGGCACGGCTGCTTCAGGGTAACATCAGAGGTCTTTTCGATTCATTGCCGGACCATGAGGCTCTGTAATTGTCTAATTGTTTAGTTTTTTTGATCAAGTGTATCTTTCATCTTTATCATTCACTGAAATAAATTTCATTTCAATCCGATGATTCCTTCCTGGTGCGTTTTTTTCAATGTCCGTGAGTGTACATTCAATTGAATATTCTTTAACCAACTGGTTACACTTCCTTTTATTTTCCCCCCTTTCTTTATTTTTTATTTTCTTTTTTCCCCATTCAATCAATCTCATCTCTTTCGTCAAATATATGCATCCTATCGCCCAGTCAAATTTGAAAAAAATCTCAATATCTTTCTTAGGCATTTTCAAAATACGGCAGTAATATTTAACCAATTACTGCTTTCTAACTTGCGCGCAAATTTGTTTACATTGGAGTAAGCTTTCCAGTCACATTATATAATAACTCCATTTCAAAATATTGGAACAATGAAAAGTAAAGCACAAGAAAGCTTCATGTTTGCATTTATGATGGTAAAATGTTTGCAAAATTTAAATTAATGTATCCCATTCTACATATTTTCTAGATGAGCATAACTTATAAAATAGCACTATAAAACAGTTATTTTTTCTTTTCAAAAAATTCCTAAATACAGAAAATTAGCATAAAATTTTTAAAAAATACATATATAGCTCTTTTGCTGAAAACTGTTAAGAATTGAACTGTTAGTATTTAGTGGCATTTCTTATAGTTTTAATAAGTCCGGTGAACGATACGATTTCAAGTTTTACCAAACCTACTTTTGCCTGTCCTTTCAAAAATTTCTCAACTTTACAGGGGGGTGGGTGGGGGCAAAGGGCATATATTCAATGCATATTGCAGTAAAAATCCGGCACAATACATGCATACATAAATAAATACATTGTGTTTCTAAATTCAGGCGGCCTGATTTTTGCCTTTTGAAACTCAATTCTGAAGATGGTTCTTCATTATGTTTCAAATTCCTTATGGACTTGAAATTGGGATTTTTTGTAAGCCACAAAAATAGTACTTTGATTTTGTTTGTATTAAGCCAAGAGAAATGTGAACAGATGTATATTATTGTTGAAAGGTAAATCCATCCTGAAATGCATCTTCCAATAAGGGAATCTAAGTTAGTGTTGTTGTAATTTAATTAATTTATTAATTATTTAATTACATTTTTTGCAACGTTTACAAAATATATGTTTGTATGGAATAGCTCAAAATTAAATGCTTCTGTAGAATATTGTAAAAAGCGTTCTTACTTTGTCTACTTACTTCACTTTTCACTTCTACTCAGATTCGAGGCTTTATTGCTAGGGAAATATTTTGTTGTGTTTCAGTTCTATAATATGTTCCTGCTAAATTTGTACGCATAAATATATGTAAGAAAGTGCTGGAATTTAAAACGTTTTGAAATAAACTCTGATCTTTTTTTGTCTCTACCATTAGCTGCAGATAGGAGCAAATCAAAATGAGACTAATACTGCACTTTTAATGTTTACAAAACAAATTTAGTTTTTCCATTATTTTGCTTTTTTTTTTTCAAGAAAAGTCAACATAGATGCAGAGTGGGGCAGCCCTTAGATATAGGTTATTTTACGGAAAAAAAATTGTATCGCTTGCAAACAGGTATCATGTTTCTTCTCTCCAAACTGTTAATGAATTTCTGGCATGAAATATAAAAACAAAACCTTTTTAACGTTATACAAAACATTAGTATATCGCGCTTGTCGAGGGACAGCAAAAGAGCGCGATATATCCGAATGCGCAATATAACCGATACTGTCAGAAATAACTCAAAAAGTACAAGTAAATTGAGTGTCAACGTAAAGAATTTAATTTAATCTTACACAATGACAACATTCTTAATAAAATTAGCAAATAAAACTAAACTTACCAATTGCTCTTTCCATACACAGTTCGTACAATACAAATTCAGAATGTATTTCTATTGCTTTTCGTGAAATAAGATTCCTAAGTCATTTGCTGTTGTTTTTCGTTTAACACCTGTTTTCCACTCAATGTTAACGATCGAAAATGGACTAACTGCATTGTAGTTACGTGGTTAGACTATTCGTTCGTATTTAGTGTAAAATTTTTCCTAATGCAATATTGTTACTTTCGAGACCTCAAACTTAAAATTTTGGGAGACAGGATGCTACCTTTTTTTAGTTAATGGCTCGAAAAGCCAGTTCCAGCCCTGATTCCTATCGGCTGCCTTACCGCTGAACATTTGTTTGCCTAGACAAAATATGAACATTTTAATGCACCCCCCCCCCCCCTCCCTCGTCCAAACTGCACACGTGGGTGTCCAACGTGGGTGTCCTAAGGTTTATTTTGATCTGAAACCGGAAAGGGTTTCCTATTCTTTCCACGCTAATGTACGAATGCATTGTGAAGTACATTTAAATTGGCTAAAAGATAATCTTTTCTAAATGATACAGTTTATTCAGTTTTATTCGATATTTCAGCAGGGCCTGATTAGTCTTTGAACCGTTCCGTGCAAAGTTAAAAAACACGCCCCTATTGAACTACAATGTACAGATTCTACAAATGTTTATTAGCTTTTTGACCTTTTTGGTAGCGAATGTACTAACATAACTGTGTATCTGAGTAACTAACACAAAAACATATGGTTTTTAGTTTAAAATATTTGTTCAGAACAACTATGTTCCGTCCACCACGAATCTTTCTACTATATCTTTCTTTTATATAAATTGAAAGTAGTCACTCAGAATATTTAAAGAGCGCTCACCAATCCTTTTGTGCGATCATCACTCAGGGCCGTATTAAGCTTTTGACCTTGTTCCGTGCAAAGTAAAAAAATGCGCCCCTATTGAACTACAATATACAGATTCTACAAATGTTTATTAGCTTTTTGATTTTTTTTTTTTTAGCGAATATGATAAAATAACAGTGTATCTCAGTAACTGACACAAAAACATATGTTTTTTCATTTAAAATATCTATTTAGAACTACTATGTTGCGTCCACGAATCTTTCTACGATATCTTTCTTTTATATAAATTGAAAGTAGTCACTCAAAATATTATAAAAACGCCAACAATCCCTTTGTGCGATCATCACTAAATATTAATAAGTATTAGATCCTACTTGGGAGCCATGTATATATATATATATCTATAACACAGTTTTTTTCTTTTCACTTTTTTTTTAATCTTCATTTATTTATTTATTTTTTTTTTCAGGTTTACAAATCACACTGAAAGCGATTGTCAGCCACCCTACTTAGAGCTATACAGAGGGGTACAAACAAATGTATACACTCATTGACAGTGAACCTACTCAGAACAAAATGACATGCAGCTATGAATCTTGCTTGGTATTGTAGTTCAATGGTTAGTCAACAACTTCACTCTCAAATAGTGTATACATTTTTGGACCCCTCTGTAGACTCCAAAATTTATCCATAATCAGTTATTGGAATTTATTTGCCGATTATCTTTCGTTTGATTACTTGTTGAAATGCAACGATCACCGATCATGCATTATGAGAAAAATGGTTCGACTGCGCCATTACGCTGGGAGTGTTTGAAATCTATCAGTACTAGTCCTATCAAGATTCATCAGTCTACAAGTTTTCAGTTCCTTTCTCATATATCTTCTTAAAATATAGTAATTATAGGCACCGAGAAAAAGTTTCGATTGCGCCTCTCTCCTTTGGAGAGATTGGCACTAAAAGCTAACCAGCACCAGTTTCTACTTGGGTCAACATGTTTAAGGTTTTTATTTAAATCCCGTTACTTTTTGAGAAATTGCAGTTTCAATTAAAAACGGTCAACTGCGCACTTCCCTTGGAACGATTGACACAAACACTAACCGACACCAATTCCTTAAGAAATGTAATGCCTTATGAATGCAGAGAAAAAAGGAACAGAATAATAGAATTATAAAACAGAAATATGTTGTGGTCATCGCAAATTTTTCGTCTATTTATTTCATATTAATACTCCATTTTTTTAAATTTTAAAAAGGCTCCAAATCTGAATCAGCACCTGTTCCCAATGAAGTCGTCCTGTATAATAATTTTTGATTGAATCCTTGCATTAATTCTTGAGATATAATAGCATTCAAGCTAAACTAGATAAACGTTTGATTGCGCCACTTCCTCTTAACTGATTTGCACCAAAAGCAATCAGCTCCTACTCATATCGCGAGTAATTTGTACGCCGAATTTTATTCGATTTCTTGCATTACTTTTTGAGTTAGAGCGTTCACACAAAAACTTGTTTACAATCTGACGACAAGCACAGAGAGGCGAGTTACAAAAAATAAAATGGATTCAGCACCCTTTAAAACATGTAAATCCGTCAAAGCTCGAAAATTGGAAAAAAAATTAAAAATGGGAATTCATTACTTTTCTCTTTAGGTACAAAATAAGGTATAAAATGGTTGAAAGGAATACGGTGGACGATTTCTTTCTCACAAACTTCTAATTCGGAGTATTTCCGAACTTTTACAGAAACATTTATTCTCTATTTCTAACAAAGCGAGGTGTTAGGGTAATCCCATCAATGAATGAACAGTTTTAAGTATTTTTTTCGAAAGGGTTTCAAAAGATTTTCTTTCTAGATGAATGGACATCAATAAGTTCTTTTCATGCAATTCCAAGCTCTTTGAAACCTGAATAAATTAGAATAAAGTCAAATGAGTAGCATCAGAATAAAATCTTACATTGACGTCTCTACTCCATCCCCCTCCCCTGTTGGCACGTGGCCTTAGGGGTAATCTTATGGAAAATGTCGTGTTCATTCCCTAGTTATTCACCAATTTTTATTTCCACACCCCAAAACACCTAAAGCAGTGTCATTCAAATCTCCCCAATTTTTTTGACAATATTTACACCTATCAATAAAAATGCTTTTACTGTCATGTATCAAATACTGCATGCTAAAAAAAAATTATGATATTAATAAATATTAAACTCATTGTTCAACAAGAAGTTCTGTCTGGAACTATACCCCCCGAGCCTAGTTTCCTGAATACACCAACTTCAAATTTATAATCCAGCTATCTCTCTCTCTCTCTTTCTCAATTTAGTTTTAGTTCTTAATTACTTCAAATATACCCTTTTCAACGGTTATTACATATTCATTTGCTCATTCGATATTTATTCATTCATTCATGTATTCAGTCACTCATTTATTCATTCATTCTTTGACTCATTCATTTAATCATTCATTAACTGAAAATTATCCTTAAAAATAACGATCAAAAAATTTCGTAGGAAAATAGGCTCTTTCAGTTATGGTTGAACTTCGTATCTGCACATGTTCCACGTCATAACATATTTCAATTTTGATTTCAACAAAAATTGTTCAAATCAAAATATATTTTACGCCGAGAGCTTCTTCCAATAACCTTCTTCATAGGGACTTGGATCTTACGGCCAGAGTTTACATAATTTGCCCATAGTCGCTAATAAGATTTTTTGAACTGTTCAAAACTGAACGAAAAATTGTTTAAATCAGAAAGTACGAAGATGAGATGTCCTCGCCGAGATCTTTCAAATGCAAAAAATAAATAAATAAAAGAAGAATCTTTAGAATCGGACAATTCCTTCAAAAGTTATTAGGGGGGGGGGGGGCGGCAGACAAACCGTCTGTCAGTCGACAGACCGACAGACACACATTTTCCCCATCTCAAAACCCTACTTTCAATTTTTTTATTCTCCAATATTTATTTAATTGCTTCACTTATTTTTGACTTTTCTTCATTTTTAACGATATTTTCTTTTACGGGAAAGTAGGCTACAAATGGAATTGTGCCTAAGCGTTCATTCACTAGTCAGATTACGTTATGATAATTGTGTTTGAGTTGTTGTCGTTCGCAAATAGTTCTTGGTTTTTTCTAGTTTGGAAAAACAACATTAATAGTATACCTTAAAGTTTTGTGGTTATTAACACAATAAAATGGATTGTTTTGTTTTCTCGATATTTTCCCCAAAAATGTTTCTAGTTATTTCAGAAACCTAGTTGAATATTTTTGTATTTTTTATTTTGGTAGTTTAGGGCCCCTCTTTTTTTCTTACTCCATGCCGGAGCACAGAAAGACGGAGTATTATTGCTTTCAGAAAGTTATTACTTTCGTTTACTCGAGGTCTATATATTTTGCAATGAAAAAATTATCTGCAAAATATAGTTTAAGACATTATTCGCGGAATAAAAGAATCACTTATCAAATTATTCTGATTTTAAGTTTTTACAACGAGCAATTAAATACGGCAGTCTGCCAAACCAAAAAAAAAGTGTCACATTTAATTTTTTCCCTTTATCTTCCAGTCTAAAAAGATCTAATTTTCTCAAGTTATAAACTTGATGATTTTCTTATTATTAAAATCTTTTTAAATGTCTTTTTATTTAAATAAAATATTTAATTAGTTATTTTCTTCTCTCTCTCTTAATTATCCTCATTTCGTTCGCCCGTCATGTGTGCTTCAACATTGTAATGAACCTGAAATAGTTTTTACTTACTTCCACTAGATGACAGCACGAGGCAAATCTTCAGTAATATACTTCATCTTCATCCACAGCGACTAATAACTTTTTCCGCAATGCTTGACCAAGGCCAGAAAATGCACGCTTCTCTGGCTTACATGAACTGTTTGATAAAAAAAAAAATCAGTGTTTTTTACTGTCACATGTCAAAGGGATCATTCATAAATGATGTCACGCTTCTAGGGGGGAGGGTTCGTGAAATTGTGACGAATTGTGACAAGGGGAGGGGAGGGGGTAACAAGAAGTGTGACATCATGCAAATGCAACATAGCGTGACATGTGACAAAGGAAGTAGGGAGTCCGTTGAGGTGTGACATTTTGTGACAAAGGGGGAGGGGGTCAAATATATGGGAAAAAAGCGTGCCATCATTTATGAACGGTCTTATAGTGAATTTCTCGCTATAGAGAAATTTTTATCCGTAATAGTATAAAGAGCATTTAAAATGTTCCATATAAGGGGTCATTCATAAATGATGTCACGCTTCGAGGGGGGAAGGGGTTCAAGAAAGTGAGACAGTTTGTGATAAGAGGAGGGGAGGGGAGGATAGGGGGTAACAAGAAGTGTGACATCGTACATTTTGATTTCTATAAATACATTTGAAGTCAGCAAATTAAACTTATTTTTTGCTAGTGTAATATAGCGTGACATGTGACAAAGGGGGATAGGGGTGTATGTTGAAGTGTGACACTTAGTGACCAAGGGGGGAGGGGCGTCTAATATATTGAAAAAAGTGTGGCATCATTTATGAACGGTAACAAACATCTTTCAATGATTAGCACTTGTTTTTATCAAATTCGTTTTAAGTATTCTCACTAGTACTTTTTCCATACTAGTTTATTATTATCAATACTGTACAGATTTTTCAGCAAATATCACTTAGCATCTTCAGCTTTCGCTTTCAAAAATCGCTTTTAGTTTTGTTTGAATTATTTCCTATACCTACGCTAAAATTATTTTTGCCAATATCTTCATTGTAAGGTTGCTAAAAACGTTTTGAAAACGACGACCTTTCAAGTTTTGAACGAAAATGTGCTGATTTTGCTAACAAATACGGAACTTTTTAATGTGTATGTGATAAGGCTATATGCTTACCGGTATCTTAGGTAGGTTTTATTGAAAACAACCACTTAAAGCAACTTCTTAATTTTGGCACTAATGAAATGCATTTAATACTCGAATTTCTCGAAAATTCGATTTTTTCCGAATTTCTAAGTAGGCAGAAAAGTATTATCTACCTAAAAGGCGGAAAATATTAATTTCTCTGCGCTTTTTCACTACATTTTGAAAATCAACTATCAGTATTTTTTTTTCTGACAGAGCATATCATTTATTTTCATTAATAATATTTCGTTTCTTTTACGTCAGTAATTAAACTCTCTTTGGGAATTAGTATCTTTCTCGACACCAGAAAACAAATTAAATAAAATAAAATAATATATAAACATTTAACATTCTACAAGTGCTCTTTTTCTTTCATTTGTTTTTAATTTTGGAAACTTTTTTAAAGAGGATTTATTTAGGGTTTCAAGGTCAATGTACGTTTATCTCTTCTTTTGGGTTAGATTGCATGTCAACGCATGGACAGCGTGGTTCGGCGCGGATAAAGGCTTTTGCTGAGGAGGGGTTAATTTTTTTGCGATTTTACTTTTATTTCAGAAAATTTGTTTGGTCGGGGAATATTATAAAGTTTTGATTCGTTATTCATATAATCTTCAATAATCCTTGAGTCTGGGGGAGGGGTAATTGCCTCCTTTGCCCAGCCTTGGACTTGGAGCTAAATTCAGTTCTATTTCTACTCTGCGTCTTTTGGAGTACCGACGTCATTTTTTTCCTTTATATTAAATCCACCCGTAAAATAACAGCGATCCCCCCTTTTTTCAAGTTATCATCCAATGACCGTTATTGCCGTCATTATATGATAATCTGTTAACATATTTGAAAGCTGTTATCTATCATTATTAAAACCTATTAACATATTGGTTTTAAGAGGTTTAAAAAATACTTTGATTTATTGTTGTCGATACAGCTAGTAACAATTACTCCCATTGCTGAAGCAAACTGTAGGACAATAATATAATCAAAAATAAACTCACCAATACAGTACTAATAAAATTTATAACCCAAATGAAGGCACCATCACAATTTAAAGAAATTCTAGCTTCTTATAACTTATTTAAAATTTATCATTCCAATTCAATTAATCTTTTTTTTTAAGCTTTTATACCATGAGCCATACCGCAGTCCGCAGCTTTATAACAATCCAGTTGGATTCACATTCGTTCAGTACACTAGTATCATGAATAAAAATTTTGCAACTGTAAACCTTTACTTAAAAACGTGTTGGCATTCGCAAAAACCAAAATAAAAAACAGTTCACGATAACTAAAAACAATATTGAATTATTTAAAAAGAAAACTTTAAATATTTCCATTAAATACCTTTTGATTTGAAAATCTCTTTAATAATGTGCCCTTCGAGCAGGGCTACATTTCTAACAAAAATCCTAATAAATGTATTTCTTACGTAAATAATCTAAAAGCCCTTCACATTATATTGTCACTTTATTTTCCACTAGCGGTATAACCGTTCGGCGATGCCCGTGTTAAAAAGTTATAAAGACCAGTAGGTTTGCTGTTATATGCACACTGGTAGATTTGTTTATATGTATATTAGGTTATTTTATTAAGATGTATAGCACTCCACAGGGTTAAAAATGAGCCATCCACTGCAGTCATCCGGCGATCCTACATATTTAAACAACTTTATTTTTGTAACAAAACACACACATAAAAAGAGAGAGAGAGAGAATAAATAAATAAAAAAAACGCGTTTTGTTTGGTTAGTTCAAGTACTTACACAAAGGGTACTATTATACAGCAATAAAGCAGTGCATTTTAAGTATATTTAAGATATTTTTATCTATTATTCATTAAAGGAAAACAACATACAGTAAATCCTCGACTATCCGAGCCAATGGGATCGCTAGCCTTCGGATATCGGAAAACTTGGTTAATAGAAACTGTATAAAAACTCCTGTGCTTGCAAATTGAACATATTTTAAAACAAAAAGAACATAATATGTTTTAAATGGTAAAAATAAACAAATATAAAGTTATGTTTCTTAGCTCTACAAATTAAAAAAGGAAATCAACTACAAGTAGTAACTTTTAAAAAGCAAATTGCGTTTATTAAAACCATACTAAGTTAAATATTGAAAGACGGCATTTTCACAAATAACACAAATCTCAAGTAAATATATATATTTTTAAATATATACATTAATTTGTTAAATTCCCATTTTTTAGAACTCTGTTACTTTGAGTGTATAAGACACTGTAGCACAAAAAGTGAACTAAAAAGTGCTTTCATATTAAGGGCTTAGTAAAAAAAAAAAAAAGACTTATCGGCTCGGTTAATTGAAGCTTTACTTTACATGTTACTTATTAGACCAAAACTAAGTATGGCATACTTTTCTTCATTTACATTACATTTTGTAGCAATAAATACGTTGAGTGTTACTCAGAACTTCATCTAGATTTATTTGTTTCTCAATATTAACTATTAGCATGATTAAAAAAAATGTGCTAATGATTGTAAAACAAACAAATGAATGTTTGACAACAAAACGAGCTAATGTAATGTAAACGGTGCAATTTTCAGCTGAGGCTTCTGTTTAAATCACAATAGTAAACGAGTTTTAAAAAGACGATTTTTCATTAAAATGATAATCACAAAGCAATTTACTTCGACCATTGTTTTCTTTTTATTTAGCGTTTACTGTTTCGGATCAAGAAGGAATGACGTTTTGGGAATGCCGACCCTCAAATTGTGATAACACATCAAATGAAATGACGGATGAGAATCAATCAATTGTTCTCATCACTTGTCATTTTCATGTATAGAGCTTTTGTAAAAGAAAGTGTTGTTAATGAACTTGTTAGCTGCAATTCAAATGAATGTCCGCATTCTACTTGCGTAGAACTCATTTTTCCTGTGAGAAAGCTCTCTACTTCCCCTACCATAAATGGACGACAGGAAATGTTTTGCTTACATTTCTAACTTTGAAAAAAGTCGAAATTTCATTTAACTGAAAAAGAAATATTGCGATACTAAGAAATAAAATCTTCTACAGGCCTAAAATGGACTTTTGATATTTGGACGCTTCTGCTCATGGCAGAAAAGAACGAATCCATTCGAGTTATAGGGAAGTTTGTTTTGCCGCGTTTGTTTAGTACGCGAATCAGAATGCTTGCTTCACTGTTTGTTGAAAGCAACTAAATTTACAAACTAGCATATGCCAGTCTCATGCATGCATCAATTCGGAAGAAATCAAGTATTCTAAACGAGCTAGAACGACAACAGAAACGGCACATTTCATGGACCAGCAGTTCCTCCCTTGAATATGAATGGATACTTCTTGGCACTCTGCCAGGCAGAGTGCTCTGGGTGATGGTAGAACTGAAAAAATTAACCATTAAAAAAGTTTCAAAGCAAAAAGGGTATTTCAATTCTGTACCTCAGGGCCAGACTAACATAAGTAACATTATCATTACTTTATACGAAAGCGTAAAAACTGAAAGTTATGATTTTGTTACCTAGTAACGATGCTGTTATGTATGAATTTGGTTACAAAACATGATTGTTACCATTAAGCAAATTGTATGCTTTTTCAATTGTTGGTCAATTTTCGTGCAATTAAACAATTAATTTCTACCCTGAAAATCGCCATTCTTGACTTACATTAGTCTGGCCTTGAGGTACAGAAATAGAAACCAATTTTTTGTGAACTGCAACAGAATTTCAAAAATAGCTACGTTCAATTGAATTCCATGTGGTTAAAACTTGATTTCAAAGCAATAAAGCATTTTCATTCTTTTATAATTAACCCTCTCATGCATATGAGCCTCATATGAGAAGACAATTTTTTTTTTTTTTCAAATTGTATGCAGATTCGTTTTTGTGCTACAATTTTTACGTCGTCGTCATCTAGAGACTCCAAACAGTTCTTGGAAACCACAAAAAGTTTCATAGAATCTTCAAGATAGTTAATAGATTAAGATATCTTTAGAAGTTCATGGAAGATTCAAGAAAAAAGAAAAAATTTCAGTTTCCAATCAAATTCTGTTTATTTATTTTAAAGCGTGTATTACGTTACTGCAAAGTTTTATATTTTATAGCTTCTTTTTCCTTATAAATGAAGTTTGAATATTCAGTTTCGCCATGTTTATCATTATATTGAATAAATATGACAAAAAAAGCATAAAACGTCCTCATACAAGGACACAAATTTTTGGCTGTTCGAGACAAACATTTCCAAAAATAAATTATTACACTACAATCCTGATATACTAAATTGGTTTGTAGCATATGAGTTTTTTTATGTAACACAAATAAATAAATGCATGCATGAGAGGGTTGAGATATTTTATTTTGATTCATTTCATATCAACCGATATTTTAATCACTTACTTTTAAAAACAATTTTAGAACCGTTCTCGATCTTATTTTCTTTCTGATTCTTCTCTAGAACTTCTCTTCTGTATAATAACAGCGATAGTTTTATCTCGACTAGCTGTCAATTGACAATTTATGCGTGATTAACATTTTGTTTTTTACTCGCGTTGGTTATTGATGTTATATATATCGACAAGTTGCCGCGTTACTTTAGTTAATTGTGTATTTTAGTCATTTAACAATTTGTGCTTTATTTACGTTGATTATTCACTTTATTTTTTGAAAATTTGTGCTTTACTTACGTTGATTAATCATTTCATTCATCAGCAACTTGTGATTTACTTTGTTGCTAGCTTGTCTTATTTGAGAACGTATGTTTTCCTTAAGTTGATTGTTACTTTCATCTTAGCTTTTAATGTATGATTTTTAAACTTTAGTTCATGATTGTACACTATTCTCATATCGCTCCCAAGTTGTCCCGTTTGAGTATACAGTCGCCCATCGAGGTGGCATATAATTAAGTAAGGCTTCCTATTAGCAAACGACAGCACAAGAAAAGTTGTTACCTTTCTTTTGACAGTTTTAGACGTTTTCTTCAGCAACTCAATGATTTACCGATAGCTAAAAGAATTTCCTCATCAAATTTATGCTCATCGATTTTATCGTCATAATTAAACTTTTTCGTGTTCCCATAGAAACGAAGCAACAACACTACTAGTTCCTACTTTTCAAATTGCAAGGAGTAACCACAAAGACATTTTACTCCCTTCATTCAATCCTGATGAGATTTTTTGAAAATATATTTTCTTCGTTGATCTTTATCTTCATTCTAACTTACTGTGAAAATTATATTTTTATTGCAAATTTATATTTTCATCATTTTGTTGAAATTGAAAGTCAGCCGGCTTTTAGATGGCTTTGTATTGTTTTTTTTTACAAGTTTAAGAACTTTTTAATTTAATTGCAAACATGTTTCTTTATGGGTGTATATCTAGCTATGAACAATAGCTCTGATATTATCGGTTTTAATACCAAACACATGAGGCTTCTATCCAATGCTAAGTTTATTGTACAATGATAAGTCTCTTTATGAAAGTAGTAATAAACTAATAGGACATAATAAGATTCTTTAAAACTTATTTTTACAAAATTAAGATAACAACAAAGTGTCCGTTAATTACTGTTGACTTCCTTTATTGTCTCAAATCAGACATTTAATTTTTATACCACTTATAAATTAAATTTAAACGTTAAAATTTCCTCAATATTTAGTAAATGCACTTGGTTATTTCTTTTATGAAATACATATAACTGCAGTTTCCACAGCGGTTGAAATTCGACCGTAATTCATTAAATTTTTCAAGTTCAGCCTCGAACGTTTAAACAACTCTTAGACATTTTAGATTTTTTGTTTGTCAACAGTGCGTTATGTTTAAATACTATTTGCGATAATTTCTCCTCAGTGCGGCTGATTGATCACTGAGTTAATTATTTAATGTAATGCATTTGTAACACATATTATAAAAAATTTAATCTTTATGTTCTCCTTCTAGAGAAATAAAAATAGAAATTTTCATGCCATCTATTATTAATGAATAAATTGGAAATGCAAACGCTCACTTTCAATTTCATCAAGAGTTCAAAACGCTATTGCGAATCAACAAATTTACGATATATATATATATATATATATATATATATTGGAAAAGGATTAACTGACACCTTAAGATTGATATTATTTGTCTTTGAAATTAATTTGATATATTACATTTTCTCTTTTGTTTTGTTTGTTCGTTCGTTTCTTCTTCTTTGAATTATAAACAGCTGAAAATATAGATATCTTCGTCTAAGACGTCTTTATGAATGGCCGTTTTCGATCTTGATCTCTTAAGCCATTCATAAAGACGTCTTAGACGAAGATGTCTATATTTTAAGCTATTTATAATTCAAAGGAGAAGAAATGTGTTTTCTTCTTATTTAAATTATAAATAACCTCCTCAGACCCGACACAAAAATTTCATTTTATTTTCATTAGAAATAGTTTGGTTATAAATTCCTATTTCCATCATTGTAAGTTCAAAAAAGTCTTTTACTTTTCTTTGTTTGGGGGGTTGGTTAGAGGCAGAATAAGTATCACATGTAATACTTTAGGGCTAATCGACTACAAAATCAAAAGTTAAAAATATTTTTTAATCATCAGATAAAGAGCTCAAATTCGAACCAGACAGGTTCATAAGTTCAACAATTTCATCAGGTGTCAAATACCGTCCTAACAAAAAATAAACAAAAAAAATATTAATTAATTAATTAATTAATTAAAATAAAATTAGATAAATAAGTAAAATAAAAACAAATAAATGAATTAATAAATAAAATGTTAACATAAATAAATAAATTTACTAAAAAAATTTTTTTAATACAATTTTTCTAAAAACTCTGTTCAGTTATTGCTAAAGAAGCATATTAGCACCAGGAAAGTTATTCAGTAAACAATAGTAAGTAAATGCCATTGAAAAACTTATTTTTTTTTAAAAGTTTACTACACTGAGTAAAAGTTTAGGTTTATAATTTTTTCATTAAATAAAATTTTGCAACATTTTAATTAGCATGTAGCATGTCACAAATAGAGTCAACAGGAAATAGTTTCAAAATGTCAAAACCGGAAATCGTCACTAGTGAAACCTAAAGTAACACATGTGGTATATGACTCTTCACTAGCGGAACCCAAAGTATCGCATGTGATAGTAAAACGTTCACCGCTCTATTGGGGTCAACTACTTACTACAAATTAAGATTTTTATAGATATACAACATGCTCATGTCTCCTGCAATAAAAGCCCTATTTAAAAATGTATTTAAATTTACAAATGAATAATTATAAAGCACTCATTTGTGCGACGGTAAAACTCCCCGCTTAAGGCCGAAAATGCTATCGCCAAACCTATAACAAGACCGGTGCTACCATCTGTTAATCAACTAAAAAACTAGACGTGGTATTTGGAACTATCTCACATGTGTTACTACCGTTTCCAACTAATTTTCATCCATCAGGCATTTTATAGAAAATCCTAAACAAGAGTATCACATGTGATGCCTGGGAACCCAAGAGGATAGTAAAACGTATTGAGAATTGCACAAATATTGTAGCTTATAGATGTAAGGAGTAGTATGAAATTATGACGAATACAGACTAAAAAAAGGCTTCGAACCAATCTTGAAAGTAAGGGGGGGGGAAAAACCCATTTCCAACTAGTGCAAATTGAAGGCTGAAATACAATTGTTTGATTTTCTTACAATAAGATATGCAATAAAAAATATTTTTTACCAATTCTTCTTGGGAAAGGAGTAAATTTCATTTCCGGGTTGGCGTGCTTTCTTCGCGTTGAATGCTTAATGCTTTGTTTTCTGAAGAAAGAAAATGTTGCGGAAGGAGTCGGTATTCCAGGAACGCATGGTTTTAAGGTTAAAAAAAAAAATGTTCTGCATGAAATCTACACAAATAACCTGAAACAATCGTTTGAAATACATTTAAATAAATAAGATGATGCAAGCTTTATCGCATTAAAATTCTCACATGTAGCCTACTATTTCATTTTTTTAAATCTATTGTTTCTCATTTTTACACCAAATGTAAATAAACCTTACGCTAAAAAATAATGCAACAATTGTCCATGCTTAGGACAAAAAATAAAATTCATGCTATCTCGCTAATAGCGATTCAACATTTAATGAAATCCCCGTTTCACCAAGAAATTGAGAGACACACGGTTGGTTTAATAAAAAAAATTATGAAACAACTCTTTTAATACCAGCAAGAAAATATTCTATTCGTACAGTTTCATATTTTTTGGAAATAGATATATACTACACAGTACACAATGTTTTAGTTCTCTGTATACGTAATTTGCGTAAACATATTTCGAATCTAGGTGAGCAAATGACAATTTTAATGCAGTAAGCTTCATTAGATGGTAATTAAAAGATAATATATTAAATCTCAAAAAAAAATGTTCTTAAGTTACAGTTTTATCAAAAAACAACTAAAGTGCAGTAATAGTGGATCAAAACCGCGTAACAAACTTCAGTGACAAATCAAGTTGAATGGAATGGTTGAGACCGAAATTTGGTTTTGAACTGACGACCTCCGACGTCACAATCCAACGCTATAACCACTGCGTCACAGACTCAGCTACAAATCAAGTTATATAACATCGTTGCATTATCCAAACAAAGCTACCGTTGCCATTCGACAAATAATAATTCTGATAATTTCCTCAGACCCAAAATTATTATTTTTACTAATTAACGTTATAATAAATTATAAAATGGATTTAATATTGTATTGTTATTGAAGGTGTGCAAAGTTTGAAGATAATTTATGCAGTAATAGTGGCCGAAAACCGCGTAACAAACTTCTGTGACAAATCAAGTTAAATAAAACTGTGTAATAAAAAAAAGAACAGATTGAAAACATATCGCGGGCAATTTGAAAATATCTCCTAATTGCAAATGTTTCATTTTTCAGATTTTCCTTTTTATTAACTTTAACTAAATAAAGTTAATAAAAAGGAAAATCTGGAAAGCAAAAAATTTGTAGATAGAGGCATTGCCAGATTCACCCGCGTTATACAATCAAAATTAACAGATTCAATTTTTTCCCCATGAATAACGGAAGCATTAATAATAAGTTAATGTTCTCTATATTTTGTGAGCCGCATTTTTATTAGCACGTTTTTTTAACAAGCATGTGTGCTATCTCTTTGTGTTGCGATGTAAACGAATTCAAGTGTACTTTTCCTCAAACTGTTTTTCAACGAAATCGTTTTTGCTAGTAAAGAAAAAAACACCTTTTCTTAGTACATATTATATTCTATGGCAAGATTATTCTGTACCTAGAAGAAACGGCTGCTGACAACGGCGAAGAGCTAATTTAACAAAAAGGGCCTTATCCGTAGCAAGAAGATATTTTTGTTTGAGCTGTAACTCGCAACAATTTGCATTGTTTCCGGGAATCCATTATAAACCCTAAAATAACCAACACTTGCTTCGAGAACAGAAGGGCCTTTCATTTTGTAAAGAAATCTGTGCCAAAATATTCATTTTTGTCATGAATAGTCACACCTTCAGTAGCTTCAACACACTTTTTCTGTTGGTATAGCCTTCCCAACGGTTGAACATCATTAGCGTTTTGCTGAATGAGGGAATGTTTGGAAACTGATATGGGAGTCTAAATTCATCAAGATTCAAAACGGCCATTCATAAAGACGTCTTAGACGAAGATATCTATATTTTAAGAAACAACTATTTGAAGAAATAATTTTTAAAGGGCTCTCTTTTTTAAATCAAATGTTCTTTTGCTACAACTAAAAAACATGCTTTTTCATAAGCAGAACCATACATTTGGATCATGTTCGATACTCTAAGCTTTTACATATATTTGCAAAGTAAAGTTATTTACTAATTCAGACAGAATTCATGAGAAGTTTAGATTATATGTTTCATTATTAATACATTTAGGTATTGCATTTGAGAGATCTTAAGAGCCCATTGAACTACCATCAGTACAAGAGGGACACAATTAAAAATCGCTTATTTTCTCAGGAGTTGCATTTGAAAATTTAATCACAGTATTAAAATCTCGTTCGCTTTTTGATCCCTCATACTTTGCTTTGCGCTCTTCGTTTTATGTTCTGCATGGGCAATTCTGTGAATTCTTGGACAACTCATATATAAATAAATGAATAACACACAATGAACGCTTAAATGTTAAAATGAAAATTAAACCAAATAGTAGAAGTAAAACATATTTTATGTAAAAAGAAAAGATTTTTCCAGAAAAGCATTGCCAGAACGGCGTTCCCCCTGATTGGAATCTAATGTCGGAAGTTGAAGCATATGGACGCAACCCAAAGTTTGAACGCTTGTGCGTTCAAACTGTCAGCACTTTTTTAATAGAAATTTGTATTATTATTTCCAGGAAAAAGTTTTAAACGGCAATTAGTTTTACTATGATATAGTTAAGTGTTGCACATACTGTGATGGAGTAAATTCTATATATTGGGAAGAATGATGTAAAAATAGCAAAAAAAAAAAAAGTTTTTAATTCTGAAATAAAAGTAATAATAATAAAATAATGTACCGATTTGTATTTTTATTTTCTAATTCTTTCATTACAAAATTTTGTATTTGTTGTAACTCTTACAGTTTGCGAAACATGCTAGTTAAATAGAAATTAAGAGGAAAAAGGACAAAGCAAAATCATAATCATCCACAGACATAGGCAACAAGTTAAAGCCATACTAATTTTCTGGTTTTACTACTGGTTTTCTCCTCTGGTTATACATGTGTATTAGAAAAAAGAAAGAAAAAAATATATAAAATTAAAAACTCACAAACTAAATAAGCCCAGAAAATATAACTTCCAGAAAAAACAGGGCAATATAAATGTCTTTCACTTGAGCTACAAAGAACAAATGCCTGTAAAAATACGGAATAAATTAAAAGGAGCTACTAAAATGAAATGGTAGAACTGAAGCGATGGAACTCTAACTCTTGAAAGAGTTTGATCTACTACCATTTATCTGTATTTATTTTAGCCTTTTTTAGTTACGTTAAATTTATTCCATTGATATAAAAGGTAAAATACGTTGAAGGAATAAATTTTGCTTATAAAACAAAATTGAGTTTAGAAAGAGCGATATACCATTGAACAGAATAAGCTTAATACACGATAATTAAAAATCGTTTTTGTTTATTCGATTTTAAGTGCTGAATATTGTTGCAAAGTTAAAATAAGAACATCTTATTAATGTTTTACCCTATTACGTTCTGAGGAAAACATGCCACAGTTTCAGACTATGCATAAAACGTAATTGCACGCTGTTTCGAAATTGCTACCCCCTAAATTTAATACATTAATCCAACAAGGCAGAAAGTCATGAGAAATGAAACCTGTTTTGCAGATAGGAATCGGACGACATCTTCTTCAGGAGGGGTCGTTGTAAAAATGTCATAAATAACCTAAAGGTTCAAAATGATCAAGGCTAAAAATAATAATATCGATGATATGAGAATCAAGAATTTATTTTGAAATATGCTTCTTAAAGATAAAAACGACTAAACTGTCTACTTTATTAAGTGGCATTGCGAAATTTTAACAAGAACAAAGATGTTGAAACCAACATTATAGTTAGCTAGAAAGTAACAAAATATACCATTCCCTCATCTCGACGGTTGCTTAATGATGAAAAAATCGATTGAAAAGGTGAATACACGTTTCTTTCCGTACAACTGAGTTTTCATGTTAGAAATTTCTTCGTAGCCTTAACTGAAGGATGGGTAAAGATTTTCGAATCATTCTTGTTATACTGGCATTCTTTGCTGCGGCAGGTAATCAAATACGGTTTCTCATTATACCTTTGTTAAAATGCATTTGAATCACCTCTCATTTCTTTTTTCATGTTTGTAATATCAGAAAATTACACATTGACTTCAGGGAACTTGCTGAAGTCCCTAACAAAAAGTGCGATTGTAACAATGTGGAGTAACACGTTTATATTATATTACTTTTCTCCATAGCATATTAAGACTAATTGAGTGTTCTGAAAAACACTAATGTTTTACGATATGTATATTTGCATAAAATAGGGCGCTAACATTGTGCAGGGGGATAACTTATTCATTCTCAATAAAACTAAAATTGAAGGGAAAAAATATCATTCAGAATGGGAAATTATTACTCCTGCTTAATATTTTAAAACAATCATATTTGTGCTACGCTCTTTACTTTTGCTGAGACTTGTGTTGTGTGTGTGTGCTTCTTTTATGTCTCCAAAGTAGGGATGCGACATTGATGTCTATAAAACATGTATGTTTTTGTTTAAACATCTACGTTTTTAGTATCTGTTAATAATTTCCTTGATATTTGCTTATCCATTATTCTTTCACAATGTTTTTACGTTATAGGTGTCTTATTTTCTCAGAAAAGAGTATGGTAAAATAAACTTGTGATTATGTAACTTCATATAATTCAGTAATAATAAAAGCTACCCTAAAACACTAATAAATGACGGAGATATCCATCTCACTAGAAATACAATCGACTCTTGGTAACTCGAATTTTTTGATGTCTAGAAAAAAAAGTTATTTCCTTTCCGCTTTATTATTTTTTAATACAATTTTATCTCTCGAACTCGAAAATTTTCTTTCTTATCCATGGTAATTTAAAATGTCTTTTTTTTCTTTCAAAGTATTTTGTTGATTCCTTTTGGCTTCTTATTATTAAAAAAAATGAATACTAATTTTTCAAATATAAGTGGATTATGTTCACATTCAAATAATGTTATAAGTCCACGTGTCAAAATATATTTCAGTCAAACATTTATTTACCGGTTCCTCTCCTTAAAACGGCCACTGTTTCGTTAACCCAATTCGAGTCTTAGCGAGTTTTTGTTTTAATTTATTTATTTTATTTTTAGGAGATAGCTTTAAAATAATAGTGATAAAAATAATTTTAATTATAGTTTTACAGGAAATAATATAAGATTTGTGTGCAGTACAAAGTTGCCTAAATTTTAATTGCCAGCAAAAAACTATGTAGTTGCTCTCATTGCTATTCAATTGTTGGTTCTATTGGCTTTACAATGATAAAATAAAAATAAATTAAATATGTTGATTATTTTGCTTTACTTGTGAAACTATAATTTTCAATTGTGCTACGTTCGGTATATTACCTCAGACAATTTTTATTTCAATGAAAAAGTACATTCAGGGAATAAAAATTGCATCAGTTGTTAGTGTATATGTTATTGCTTACGTATATCTCACTAAAATTAACATGTTAGAAGGTGGCAATGGATAGACTAAAAAAATCTAAGCTGTTGAGGTTAATTTCATACCACAACTGAAAAGCGTTTAAACAGTCACTTTAAATTTTTTAAATACTAAAACTAATAGAAAATATGAAAAAACTAAAAAAATATGAATGGAGAAATTACTGAAAATAAATAGTAATATTAGTAAAAATGACGTGGAAAAATAAAATCAGTATACTGCCGTTACAAAAACAATGGCTGTATTTTTATCTATGAAAGAGTCACAAAAATTGAAATACCTTCAAGATACATTTGTTAGTCAATTTCTTGCATTTTTTTCTACACAAAGTGCTGTCATTATCCTCAGAAAAAAATATATTTCTAAATTAATTCAAGGTATCTATATACATCTGTTTATATTCGTCGCGTAATTCGGTTCCACAAAGTGCAAAACTAAAAACATACAACCATTCCTTTCAGTTCAAACTTTTACGAATGACTTGATTTCATTTTTATTTCCTTTTAATGTATCGATTAATGAATATTCCCCCTTTTAACCCACGAAATTGAACAATTACAATTTTATTACATGTCAAATAGGCATGCAACAGTTGAACTTAAAAGGTCCTTAATACGGAAGTAACTATTGAAGTGCGCCGCTGTAATTACTTCCTAATCGTCCTCAAAAATGAAATGCATCAGCAAACTCATTGTAGCAAAATAAAATTTCTCGAAAAACATCAAAACTATAATTGGTCATATTTTGATTGCAAAATCATGTAGTTGTAAAGGAGGCATTGTTGAAATATTTCACGTTGTTTATCAATGTATTTTTCGATTAAATTCTCATTGAGGATTTTAATGTGTTTTCCTCCAGAGTTATTGATGCTCCAGACAACTGGAAAAAATAAAAAAATAGGAAATGAAGTGAGCGTTTAGTACCAAAGAAAACTATAATAAGTTTCTTAGATGCCAGAAGCATGTTCGCTTTGATGTAATAATTTGAGGTTTAGCTTATTTCGTTACTATTCACATTCTTAACAGAATTGTTGAAAGAAGATTATCTTTTGAAGGATTCATTTCTAAAGTATGGATTTTTTATTGGAACAGAGTAAAGACACCTAAAAGCTGACTGTTTAAGGAACTTTTTCAAGAATTTACCCAATAAGTTTCTTAATAATTTATTTTCATGCGTTAAAGTTTTGTATATTTCTCGTAGTCTCTGTCATAGATTTTACTTATAATTTTTTCTAAAATACTAAAATTTTCTGTTCTCTGGGGCCGAAGAGCAACAACAAGTATTATTATTGGCATAAGAAAACTAACTATCCTCAAGGAACCTAATTATTAACATGATTACATGAGTCGGAGCCCTTTGAAAAACCCAAACTCAAACATAAAAAGCAATATCTTCCTTAGATTTATAGCTATATATACATAGGAAACGACAAAACAGTTAAGAGCCATTTTCTCCTCTGTTTTTAAACAGATTTTCTTACTTTTTTTATTTATTACCTATTGATGAGTTTTAGTGTTATCAATAAAAATTTTCTGGAATTTGTTTTCTCTCTCTCCTGCTTCGAAAGTAGGAGAATCTTTCGCAGATTCAAAGCCTTCATTCGTCATACTTTCATACTTCTCTTTGCATCTACAACCTAAAGTATTTTTTCAATACTCAATGCATTTTTTACTATTTATGATTCAAAGAAGGAATGTCAGAAACAAAACAAAAGAAAAAAATGCAATCCATTAAATGAATGTCAAAGCAAAATAATACGAATCATGAGGTGTCAATTAATCCATTTCCAAATATATAATAAATCAGATTGTTTGTCCAGTACAATGTCAAACAAAATAAAATACAATTTGAAACTAATAATGTCTAATATAATATAAAGTGAGATAATAAGGGTGATGACGCGTTATTTTGTTTCGAATCAACGTTTTGTATGTTTGTTAATTTGCATTAGCGTTTTGAACTCGCGATGAAATTCAAAGTGAGTGTTTGTGTTTCCAACTTATTCAATAATGAAATTTCAATTTATATTTGTTTTACAGGAAAATTAGTGCAGGAAGATAAAGTTTATGTATAATATGTATTACAAATGCATTGTATTAAATAACTAACTCAGAGGTCAACCAGTCGCACTGAAGAGATATTATCGCTAATTGAAATATTTAAACTAAAGTAGCTGTTATCAAACGAAAAAACTAAAGTTGTTTAAACGTTCGGCGGCTGAACTTGACAATTTTAATGAATTACGGTCGAATTTCACCCGCTGGGAGAACACTCGTGTTAATTAACCCCTTATCGCATTTGCCCGTGTCTGACACGGGCAAAACTTACCGAAAAGTTTTGCCCATGCCCGTGCGTTATTTTATTTCTAATGCCCATCTGAGATCCATTCACACTTTTGTTTGTATAGTTGTTTTTCTCTATGTAATTTTTTAATAGAAATACAGAATCGTACCCCGAAGTCCAAATAAATTAATGTAGGTTTGACGAATAATTTAACGCATAAATAATAGGAACTACTTAAACACTCAAAATAAGAAGAATGGCTTATAGCGAATGGTACTCACACATTAAAAACTAATAATTCTTTCTTTGCGACTGAAATCTTAAAAAAGGGTGAAATTAAAGCAAATAAAGCATACAATATAAAAAGAACTCAAACTGATGAAAGGGCCTTCTTAAGTATGATACAGACATGGGAGTATTATAGTAGTTATACAGAATAGCATTTCCAAACTTATGATTTTCTTAGACATTAAAATCTGAAATTGCAATCAGGACAGTTGAAAAAAATCCTTAATGAGGAAGTAACTTTTGAAGTGCGCCGCTATAATTATTTCATAATCGTCCTCAAAAATGAAATAAACAACAAACTTACGGCAAATAATCACCATAACTTATTTAAATATGAAAAAGGATCAAAAGTAGAATGTAATAGTGCTTGAAAATGAGGAAGTTAAATGCATACACAATTCTAGTAATGGGAAACATCACTTCCAAACTTAACGAAAAGTAATGTATACCTTGGCAATTAATGTCTTCAATTTATGACGTCACGCTAAAGCAATTCGATTTGATTACTTCCGTTGCACGTTAAATTTTCAGTCGTATCGCGCGGAAAGAATTATAACTTCAAAAAACATCATTTTAAAAAAAAATCTAATTTTCATCGCGTTCTTTTATTTGTTATTTGTTATTTGTTATTTTCAACTGCATTTTTTTGTTATTACTAAGGAGTTATTTATCACTTCGCTGTTAAATTTTAGATGTGTCGTTTGCTCCTTTGGATGGTTGTCTGGCACCAAGGATTTGCAGGCCGGTAAATCGCTGCTGTTTTCCAAGGGATGGAGATTGCCCAGCAGGAAGAGTCTGTTGCCAAATGTGGAGACTGAGCTACAGATAATTTGCAAGTCTCTTTTCTCCACTACCTTATTATATTTCATCTTTCCCAATGAAGAAGCTGTTTTACATCCTTAAGCATATACCTGCAAATCTCGAGTCCAAGTGTAGAATTAAATAAATTAAATTTAATCATATGCTTATCTAAGACTAAATTATTACAAAGGATGATTAATACTTAAAACCATTCTACATTTTCTTCACGAAAAGTTTCGAAACTAAAAATCAAGTATTACTACTCAACCAGTAATATTAACTTGCTTTCAGTTACGACATCATCACGGAAAGATTAGGATAGGTGAAGCGAAAACTACAATTCCAAAGGTTGCGTTCAATATCATCAAAGTAATAGATGGCTGAATTAATAGCAAAGGCAACTTTCAAACGCAGCAGAACAATGTGTGATAATTTTAAATATTTTAAATTACACTCATCAATGTATTTATATTTTTATTGCATCATAGCATCATTTACTTTTACTGCTTTATACACTACAGTAGGATACAACACAATGTTTGAGAAGAGAACATTTCATTTCCAGTATTTGAGCATCACTCCAGAGAAATTATTTTATTTGCTACAACTTGATAAATAAAATAACTCTAGCAAACTAATTAGGTTCTTTGACAAATATGCAAGTGTAGTCATTTACTCAAAGGCTGACCCCGTGCGAAATCATGGTAAACGAAAAATGTTAAAAGATGAGGACAACTTCTAAGACTCATGATTTGTATAAATTTCTTTACAGGCTGATGCCATACAAACCAAATAAAGAAATTAGTAAAATTTCAAACCATACAATCTTGCTATTTTAAGGAGGGCATTTAATATAACAGGTAAAGATATTTATTGCAATTTAATAATATTTTAACAAACATTCAACCGCTTAAAAATACTAAATACTATGCTACAGTAAACTAAAATAACACAATACTTCACTACATATGAAATGGTTTCTTGGAAAAAATCATAAATTGGGAACAAATTACCATTCATTAAGTGAAAGACGTCAAGCTGTCTTTACGTCAAGCTGATCAGGGTAACATAATTGAACTAAATAGAAACGATTCATTAGAATACGAAACGTAATCGAAACAAATGTATCAAAAAATGGTATTCTATTAACTAGAAGCAAGACGTTAGCTATATGAAACTTTTCTTTTAGTTTTATGTCAATTTCCATTTTATACAATTGCGCTTTTATACCGTTTTTGCAAGTCATCGTAACCAGTAGAGTCTTGCTTTCAATGCGATATATAATTTTTTACCAAAACATAAGGCTTTAAAATTCCGTTGAGAAATACATTCCTATCATTACTGATTTTAAACATACACAAAATATAGATTAAATAAGAATATAATTAAAAGAAAAACAAGTGTGATCTCCTAATCTTCTACTTTATTTACTAATCATTATAAATACTTTTAGTTCTGAAGCTTAATGCTATTCTGAATGCAAATTCTGTGGCTTTAACAGTAAGTAATGCATTACAAGATTTCTAGTCTATGTGCATATTGCTAATGAATAATGATTTTATGACATACTGCGTATATATATTTTGATAAAAGGAAAAACGTATTGAATTCTGACTGAAACCATACACAAAACGTTACATCTTACCTATGAAGCTCAAGTTATCAGTTCGAAGCAATTTACCCATTAATATAAATCAATTCTAATGTTTTACGCTGCAAAATTAATAACTGGTAACATTTACTCTTCAGATGGATTAAATGCTAACATTGCCGTTCGATACCCAAGTTCCGGTTTCCTATCTCTTCCTAAAACCATATCTTTCACTTTATCGGATGTCACCACTATGCCATTACCTTCAACAAATATTTCTTTCATTATTTCGATGTCTTTAACGTCAACCCCTCTACAAGCATCTTCGATAAGTATAGTGCGATATCCGTGTTCCAGAGCGTGCATAGCGGTCGAACCAACGCAGTAATCCGTTGCCAAACCAGACACAAAGACATCCGCAACACCACGTCCTTTCAGTTCGTTTGAAAGATTGGTTTGTGAACGTTTCTGGTTATCCCAGAAAGCTGAATAACTATCAATGTCAGGACACGTGCCCTTGTAAACAAACTGTGCCTTTTCAGCTATAGTCAGTTCTGGATGCAATTCTGCTCCCCAAGAGTTCTGAACGCAGTGTCTTGGCCACAGTTTCTGCTCTATTTCTGGAGGACCTTCGAATATGACAGTGTCGAAAACCTTAGCTTCTTCAGCAACTACAAGACTACTTTCATGAAGATTCCTCAAATGGACGTTGTCTATAAAGGATACGTGATCATCTGGATGCCAGTCATACGTATAGTATATGTAATGAAAGGGCACGTTCGAAATCAATTCGTTAATCACTGGAACTACATCTTTCCCTTCTTGTCCAGCAGGACAATTTCTGATCGCTAAGGATCCGTCAATAAAATCATTTTGAACATCAATAACAATTAAAGCCGTTTTGGGTTGGATTATGGGTATTATGAACAATTTCCACATTTTTCGAAATTCGTCCAAACTTAACTTGCCATCTCGATCCTCATCAAAAGCGTAGAATATTTCAGCGCTTCTTCGTACCGGAACATCGTAACTCTCGTTTTTGGAATTTACGAAGAGTTCCTCCGTCAACGTGCACAACTCTTTTAAATTAAGCGTGCCGTCTTCATCTTGATCAAAACGCTGCAAACATTCCTCGATCAAGCTATCGCTCTGCAAGTCCAAACCATTATTCAGGAGGTCAGTGAAGAAATTCGTCTTGCTCATGACGGAATCTAACTTGCCGAATGAAGATCCAAAACGTTCGACGAAGCCTTTCTACCCAGTTACCTTAGCAACAGTTTTAGAGACGCAATTCTTTTTTCTTCAGGAAAACTTATGTCAGTGGTGAAAGGAACGAAATAAGAAAAAACAACGGAGTGCAAATGTACATTTTAGAAAAGTAAGACTCAAGGAAAAATATTTCATTTATCAAACCTTTCAAGCAAAAATAATTCTAGCGCACTTTGTAAGGAGAATTATTAGTGCCGGTTTCTTTGTGGTTGATATAAATAATTTTAAAAAATGCCTTTCTTATTTTTTTAAATGCTCTTTTCAAAACAAAAGTTTAAAACCAAGAAATTTTCCAACAACTTCGCCTAATATTAAAAATTGGGTGTCGGGTTTTCTCATTGAAAAAACTGAGTGCGCGATTTATTCCTAGCAGTCTTTATTTTTAATATATTTACAACTAAATTTTGTAATATTTTTGTAACTTATGTAATAAATACATGTTTATCACTGTATCAGAATAATATAAAATTCGAAAGAAAAAAAACTAAGATTGTTGCTTTATTTTGAGCCATATTTTAAAAATTGAATAATTAATTTTAAATGCACACATTTGTTAACACAGAAATTTTAAGGATTTTTTAAATTCTTTAGATATTACATATCTATATTTATCGAAAACAATGGATACATGTAGATATTTAGGATCTAGTTTCATGATTTTGCTATTCTTTCCACTCTGCATTTTTCGTCCTGATGAATAATCCGTATACGTGTAATTCCAAGTCAAGTGCATACAATTTTCATTGCGATTTTGTACATGTTGTTGTTTACAATGAAACCTTTTAGTTTTGCCGTTTAGGTACTGCATTAAAAACCATAAATTTGTAAAATTGTGTAGAGGAAGCAAATCATTTTTGCTTAATAGATAGCACATCGGCGATAATAATGGCACATCTATCTCTCTCTCTCTCAAACGAAAAAAAACGGCATTCGAGAAAATCAAGGTTTTAAGCTATACTCATTTTAATAGATTTAGGTAACTACAGCTATTTTACTTAAAAAAAATATGATGTGTTAAGATTTTTGGCAGGATTTTGCGGTCTAAATTAATTGTGTATGCTTAACTGTGCCACTATTGCTTAATAGTCCAGGGTCTGTAGGGGGTTGAGCATGCATGGAAAGTCTAACGCATTTTATAGCTGAGTTTTTTTACAGGCACTATTTTGATTCTGAAAACACATGTCGTCGTCCCCCCAGCGTGGTCGACACCCCTGTGAGGGGGAATATCGCGGGGATGGCATTAACAAAAACTCTCGTAACTCGCGAACCGTTTAGGATAGAGCACTGGAATAAATCTAATTTAATTTAATAGATTTAATGATATAATTAAGTCAGAATAAATTTAATTTAAATATAATTGCCATTTTAATTATTTATATTTTTAATTTATTTAGTTTTTTTATTTGCATAAATGTACAATAATCATAAGTTTTACGTTCTCAAAATTGTAATTTACAAAATAAAATACAATAATAGTAGCAGAAATAATGAACTATGTCAATGTCATGATGCGATCCTTATTTGATCTAAAACAAAATAAACTTAAGCTTAAAAATATAAACTAGATTTAAAAAGAAAAAAGAAGAAAATGTTATACGAAATTAATTAAATGCAATATTACTTTCATTCATTAAAATGTAGTAACACTTATTATAAAAAGTGATTAAGATTTTGAATAATAATACATAAGAATTTGCGAAAACTTTGAATCGTATTAATTATAGTTGGTTTGTATTTTTTCCACATTGGTGCACGCTTTCTTCGGATTAATTTTTAGTTAGAGAATTTTTGCAATTGTCAATAAACGTACAAAAGATTTCTGTTGTCATCCATGCAACAGTAAAATTTGTTTAAATGATTCGCAAACAGAGCACTAGAATTGGTACCCCCAGGCATAAAATGTTCCTGGAGCCAATACACGCGCTACATAATACCGGGTTTCCACAAAAGAATGTCCCGATTTCAATGGTATATTATACCAGTTTAATTTAGACTATTTGCAACAAATTATACATCAAATTGAAGGTAAACTAACCTAGTTTTTCCTACAACTGTTCAATATTTGCACCTTTAGTTACATGGCACACATTCAACCTATAGTCCAATTCTTCACCTACAAGTCCGGTGTAATGGAAGCAATAGCCTCTTCAATTCTGTCTTAACTCTGTCAAATAATTAGGTAATGGCGGAACGTTTAAACACTCATTTAAACTTTAAACGAATGTCATGTCGAAATGAAATTACAAATTGACTTTGCGCAAGCACAAAACGCTTTACGCTCAGGGGTGGCCATTGAATTGAATTGAATTACATTTATTTTCCAGTTCGTGTGCTTAGTCTCGGGACTCGCTTATGAACTGTCGTCCAATATGACAGATAGCACAAGACAATACATGAAAGATTTCATTACATCACAAAGAGAGGAAATAACAGAAATACACCCAGGGCAAGGTGGGAATCGAACCCACGACCTCGTTACTGCGCGCAAGCAGCGGGTGGAAACTGGTACTAAGACCGCTCGGCCACCGAGGCCCCAGGGGTCGCCATTTTTCGTATGTGACGCTGCAAGTCAGAAAAAAACAAATAATTACTCGCGCATGCGCTTATCTAAAACTGTTTGAGTTACTCTTTAATTGTGACCTTGAACCAACACTACACAACGCTTATAGTAGATGCTATTGCAATTTATAGCTGGGACATTCGTTTATGGACAGCCTGTATTTGTTTTACCAACTGCGTACAAAGCAATATCAAATCAGTGTGAAGCACACAAGATCGTAGAAAATAGTTGTAGTTTGGTCTGCGTATTTTTGATGTTGACTTGAGAGTTTGAACAATTTCATACAATATATCTATACAGTGAAGCCTGTGTAAGTTGACCACTTGCGGTGCACCACTTTAGTGGTCAACTTATAAAGGGCTTTTTTAAAATTTTGTAATTCTAACACTATGCATTCATTTCTTTTTAATTAAAATACTTTTAGTAAATTACTTAATACTTTAAGTAATTAAAATAGTTTTAAGTTTACCGTCATGTATTATCCTTTCTTTGAAATTGTACTTAGCTATTTTGTTTCACTAAAACATCACTACAGAAATTAAACTTGAATGGCTTACAATGTATCATACATATTTAAACTTAAAGTACTTAGCTAAAATAAAAATAAATATCTCATTAATTACGTAACTTGTTTATTTGATGGTAAAGTTTTCCTAAAAAGACATAATTGTTCAAAATGTATATCTCAAATAAAACAAAAAAGAAGAAATTTATTTAAAGAGTAACAGGACGCTCATAAATGTTTTCGCATTGGTTAAGTAATAAAGAGGTTTAGACAAGCTTTATAATTAGTTTCCTCCATGCAGTGCCGACGCGTACTGGTATAACATGATAGCATAAAGAAATATCCTCGAAACGCTATTTTTGTTATTAAAAAAAATAATATCATCGTAATAACTAGGCGGTAAACTTACAAAAGGTTTTTATAATGATCCCAGCCAAATTTGGTCTATATAAGTGGTCAACATACACAGGTAGTCATGATAGGTGGTCAAGTTATTAATGTTTCCCTACATTACATAATATACAGCTAATTCCGTTCCTGACAAAAGCGGTCAACTTAGACAGATGGTCAGCTTACAAAGGTGGTCAACTTTACAGGTTTTACTGTATATATATATCAGAAAACAAATAAATCAATGGAAAATAAAAGTAAAATAATAACAATAATCTGTATACATATAATTTTTCTGTGCGTGTGTATGTCACTGAACTCCTCCTACACCGCTGGACCGATTTTAATGAAATTTTTAGTGTGTTTTTCAGGTAGATTCGAGAAATGGTTTAGATTTACAATTCGAGCAAATCCGACAGGTAGTTCCTTTTTTATTATTTTTTAAATTTTTCAATGATTTTTGTTACTCTTACAGTGCAGTCCCCCCCCCCCCCCAATGTACTGGTGGGCGGATCCCGTCCGCGGCTTGCAAGCAGAGATATGGGGAAATATTTGCGATTTTCGTTTATCTACCTATTCTTGCATCCGCTTATTTTTTTAAATAAAAAGAAAACAAAACTACTTTTGTAGCGCTCAGAGTATACTAATTCTAAAAATATAAATTGAAAACATTATTTTCAGATTTAGTAATTAAAACTCCATAGTTTATAAGACCCACAAATTTGCCCAAAACCTGCGCTAAAATCGCCGCGTATTGACCAAATTTTAAAATGAATATACCATTTTAATTCTCAGGCTATAACGATTCTAAACATATTAACTTTGAAAAAATATTTTATAAACTTTGTAAGATAGGATTAAAAGTTAATTTTTCATTTCAACATAAAATAACTTCGTATATTGACCAAATTTTAAACCAAATATACCATTTTAATCCTCAGGCTATGATATTATTCCTTTATTTCTGTTTTTACGATTATTTCAGATCATATACATTTTCAAGTTTATTTGCTTCTAACAATGGATATGCCTTAAACTCTTGCCCAATATGACATATAGAACTAGGCAATACGAAAGAATATTACAAAACAAAGAGGGAACTTACAAGAATACACCCAGGACACGCAGGACGGATAATCGAACCCATCACCTCTTCATTGCGCATAGGCAGACACCGGAAACTGTCGCTTAGACCGCTCAGATACTGAACCCCCCCCCCCCCTCCTTGTGCTGCTACCTACTCACAAATAAAGGATTTGTGATTTTTTTTTTTTTTTTCAAACTGCTCCTCAACTAGTAACCAAAGTTCTAATTGTGCCACTCTGTTCTAATACGCCACTTTCTTTTTATCAGAAAAAAGGCATATTAAATAGCATTTTCTTAACAAGTAAATAACTTACAAGTAATTTAAAAGGTTGATCGAAGAGTTGTTGATAAGTAAATAGATAGTTATCAGTCCTACATCGTCCGCAATCATAGGAGCAACCATAGGTTGATCCACACAACTAGTGAACTTACCCGATTTCATTTTAAAATTATTATTAATAGATAAGATAATACCAAAGGCACACAAATTTGAATATCCTCAGTTTCCAAGGCAGTAGGGGGGTTTATTCCCTTGTGCACTAAAGGAGGAAAAAAAATCTATTGCACAGAAAATTAACTTGGTATAGTACTGGGAAGGTTTCAAAATCAGTTAAACAGAAATACCCTCCACTTAAACATATAAATGCCCTGAAGACTACATTGTTGACAAAATGTATATTATTTGTTTACGACCATTTCAGGTCACATAAATATTCGAGTTTATTTGCTATTCTCAAGGATATGCCTGAAACTCTCGTCTAATATGACAGATAGAACAAGACAGCACAACAGATTTTAATGTACAAAGAAGGAAATGCACTCAGGGCAAAGTGGGAATCGAACCCACGCCTCTTTCACTCCGGGCAGGGAGGCACCGGAACTTGTCAATTAGACCGCTCAGCCACTGAGGCCCCAAAATGGATATTAATTCTCCAAAACAGAGGTTACTACCATTATTGCCAGCATTACATCAAGTCGCTGTTGAGAAAGTGACTTCCCATCTACCCCTTTTGGAAGCGCCCTCTGACGAGATAGCCATAGTTTGCTTTGTTTTTGGAGGTTGGGGTAGAACTACAGTACTGAGTGAGTTTTGTGAATTGTTCATTTGTATTTGTTTGTGTCTAGTCGTTATTAAATATGTTTTAGTTACAAATGGGATTCTTTGTCCCTGAGACGAAAATAAGAAAGAATAATTCAAACATTTAGGATTTACGAATGTCTTGCGCCCGAGGACTCAAGAATTCAGATGTGCACGGATACATGGTAGGAGGTTTTTTTTTTACATTTCTTTCTTTTAAGAATGTTCCGTGGGAATTGCATGACGCGTTAAATTGCAACATGTGTGCACAACTTAGAGAAAATCTGCACCCATATTTAGTTTAACAGACCATTTATTGTGTTCAGAATTTGATTTTCCAGAAAATTATAATTATTTTCTTTAATTATGTATTTATTTGTGAATCATTGTGACATTATTACTATTTTATTGGCAAAAAGAAAATACGCACCTACACAAATGGGTAAAGTTTAAGTTGGATAAAGTGTCTAGACATGTAAAATGAAGTATTTATTATGTGGATAAATGGAGTTTACATTTTCACATTGTGTTTCAAATATGTATTTTACGGGGATTGATTTTTGTTCCGCTATTCAATAGTTTTACTGTATGACCAAAGTTCAGTATTGGCACCTAAGATACATACAAGTCGATAAAATATCTGAAATAGAATACCTTAACGAATTTAAAGCTCAGTTGCTACATTAAACATAAATCGGATAAAATATTTATTGGCGATGAATTTAAAAACACCACAAAACTTGGATTTCATCTAAAAATGCACGGTTCACCAAATTGATGTTTCTTGCAGTGAGTGAAATAGTAACAGATTTGTCAATAAAATTTACCAAAACAACTTCCCGTGATCATGATTTCGGAAATATAGGCCACTATGCAGTAAAAGATGCTTATAAAAACAAAATTTGATTGCGTGGGAAGGAACTAGTCTGTGTCCTAACTTAAGATTTTACGATCTACATACTACTATTTCTGTCTAATAAATGTGTAGCACAAAAAGTGGCGCGGAACATTTTATTGTGTCTTCAAAGCACTAAGTGAAAATACGGTTTGTGTTTTCTATGTGTTGTGAAAATGGTCTTATTTGTCCTCAGGGCATCTTGATGCTTGTGTTATTTTATTAGGTGTATACATTATTTTTTGGAGCTATCAGTATCATCTGAAAAATAAATCATAACTTTTTTATCGCCGAAGTTTAATTAAATAGTATGATATAGACATTTTGAAATACATCTACACATTTATGTCCTTCTCGTTTCCTTTAAGCATATTGAAAATGTTTCCGGGACATTCTTATTAAACTTAAAAAGTAGTTGTAAGATAACGCATATGTTTACGGTATTAGGCGTTACAATTTCATGTTTAAGAAAATGGCGTAAGCTTTGTTAATGCGAAAAATGCTGTATTGACTGAAATAGAGAATAATGTGTATTTAATAAAACGCTTTTTGATTGTTTGTTCCTTCTTTTGAATTATATGGAAAAAAAAGGTTGAGCATTGAAGTTTTTTTAAATTTTTTTTATTTATTTATACTTGGGTTCAGTTTACTTTTCTGTAGCGATCGTGCTACACTATTTCATGTGTGCTTCAGATGATTTTATGTTTCAATTTTCACTACCTGATGTACCGGGTGCATCTTGAATTTTTTAATTTATGGTAGAATGACAAAAAACAGTGATAATAACATATCAGTTGATATTGATAATACAGTAAAGCACCGTTTATACGTTTTTCAAGGGACCGAGCAAAAAAAACGTATAAATGAAAAAACGTATAAACGAAAATCACAAAATAAACCGAACATTTTCTAACAAAAAACAAAACAGAAACTTAAAATAGTATTATGAAAAATAAATAATGAATAATTTTAATAATACATACTAAACATATAATACATTATAAATTAGTTTATAAAGTAAGACATAGTAAAATGAAATGATGTATAGTATACTAACTTTTGTATTCCTGAATTACATTACAATCACTACGTTTCATATTCATGCAGTATGCCCAAAATATTTTGTTATTTTGGGTTGTAGCGCCTTTTTGGAATGCACAGAAAAGAGTTCCTTGTTCACAGTTATAAGTGCCATCTTGACATTGTCATTTAAATCACTACCAAGGAGATATTCTTGCATGATATTAAAACCCTCCAAAGCTTGCTGAAAACTTGGCTGTGGCTTTTCAGTGCAGTTATCCTCTTCTTCACTGCTAGTTTCTTCATTTGCGACCATTTCATCGACTGTTAGAAGCGAACATGTTGCAAGTTCCGAATCACATTTCACAAATTCTTCAAATGTAGTAACATCACTCAAATTTGACCAGTTTTCAGGTGGAACAAAATGCTCAGGTTCGACGTTTTCAATAGGAGTGACATCTACTGAAGTGAAAAACCCACCAAGATTGAAGCAGTTTCTTATTGTTTTCGGTAAAACACTTTCCCAAGCCATCATTATGAAATTCATAGCTTGCAAGATATCAATGCTCATTTTTTCGAATTCTCCGCTGTCTAAAGTAGCGATAGCTGTTTGCACTAAAAGTTTCCGATAATGTTGTTTAAGGGATTTTATGACTCCTAAATCCAGCGGCTGCAGTTTGCTGGTACAATTGGCAGGGAAAAACTTGACAGCTATATTTTTTAGAAAATCCGTATTAGGTGGATGAGCTGGACATTGATCAATGAATAAAATGATCCGCCGTTTCTCTTTTCGCATTTTATCATCCAACGCTTTTAACCAGTCGGTAAAGAAAGACATGGTCATCCATGATTTTGTGTTGGCCATGTATTTTGCTGGTAATGTTTTTACATTTTTAAAGCAGCGGGGCTTTTTTGATTTTCCAATGATCAAAGGAGGTAATTTTTCTGACCCATCTGCATTGGCACACAATAGCACGGTCAACCGTACTTTGCTCTTTTTTCCGCCATCACATGTATCCGATTTGAGTGCAAGAGTTTTAGTCGGCAGAAGATTGTAAAATAGGCCGGTTTCATCCGCATTAAAAATGTTCTTTGGTTCATATTCTTTTATCAGTTCAGGCAATTTATTTTGAATCCAATCATCCACTGTTTCACACTCAACATCTCCAGACTCTCCACTTACAGTTTTGCCTGTTATGCCGTGTCTTAACTTAAATTTATGAAGCCATCCCGAGGAAAATGATGCATCGCATTCTACATTTAACTTCTTCGAAATTTCTTTCGCTTTCTCCATAAGCAAAGGACCACTGATGGGAATTTTTGCACTACGACACTGGTTAAACCACTGTAAAAGCACTTTCTCTACATCCGGAAATTTTCCGTTTTGAACTCGGAAGTTTTTTTGGAGCATTAGCACCACTTTGATTATAGCTTTCCTCGATGATCTTACGCTTTTAAATTATCGTGCTTAAAGTTGAAACAGGTAAACCTAATTTTTTGGCTAGGTCAATTCTTTTTAAATGAAGGTTTTCATCCACTTGTTTCAAAATGCACATTTTTTCTTTTAGAGACAGAGATTTTCTACTACACGAGCTCGAAGCCATCGTGAATGCAAGTGAACGATAGATCCCAGAATTTTGTAAAGCTGGTAGGAGCAGGGTTGCCATAAAGTCCTCAGGCTACTTACTGAAATTTTAGGGCGCCTGCCATGGCAAAATTTCCATGGCAGCTACCTACGCTCAATCTCGGATCCCAGGAGAGGAAAAGCGCTTGTCACCTGCTATTTCTAGGTATTGCACCACAATCAGAACGCTCTTATCTGTGGATATTCGCATTCTTCCGGGGTATGTCTTTTGTTCATTTAGCCAGGTGCGTGACCACCGCAAGTGGTCACAGCAGGTGTGGGTCAAGGTCAAATGCGATTTCTAAACTGGACAATCGCCAGCGCAAAATCAGGTTAAAATACGTTTTCTCTTTATGACATGGGTAGAGAAAAAACGTGTAAATGAAACTCGCAATTTCAGGAAAACGTATAAACGAAATTATTTAACATTAGTTTGTATGGGATCTCGCCGGGGCCGTTCAAGAAAACGTATAAATGATAAAAACGTATAAACGAGAAACGTATAAACGGTGCTCCACTGTATATTGAAATATTTCTGCATATTTCTGTGTCAAAGGAAATTCCATCTTCAAATTTTTCCTATAAAAAATTTAAACAGTTCATACGATCATAAACACATCCCTAATACAACACCATTTTTATAAATAATGCTTCATCGCACAGCATTGAAAAAAATATTTCGCTGAAGAAAATATTTCGAGATTCACAAATCTAAAGATTAAAGAAGCAATTCGTTTTGCAAGATTGAATTTTGATACTAGTATTGTATTAAATAAATTTCTTACAGATAATTAATTACTTGTGTGTGTCTAGTGTTAATTAATTTTTTTAAATATTGCAGTTTCATGTGTAGATTTAAAACTGTCTTATTTTACCTGAGGGGGAAAAACAAGTATCGGCTTTGAGCAAACATCTATCTATATATATATATATATATGGGTGATTTTCAAAAAGATTGACGGTTTGATGTCCGCAGTATAAAATCTGAATTTCATGTAGATAAAACTATTAGTCTGCCATTATAAAAACCAGTAGGGAAGCATCATTTTATAGTTAATTAAATGCATTCATTACATTTTTCCCAAGTTGTGAAATAGTAGTCTTTTTCTGTTACTTTAGTTTGAAAGAAATGGAAAATTGCGTGTCCGGAGCAGAAAATTCACAGAACTAGAGTCTTTATTTTATCATTCCAAGTAATTTTTTTATTCAATATGATATAAAACATGAAGTAATATGTGTTTACTTAACAAAAATACAAGTGATTTTACTGAAACGTTTATCTAATATTTTAAAATTTGAAGAAAGTTTTTGTCCGGACATGCAGCTCATGAGTGTTACCTCGAGAAAGTTCCTATCATTCAATTTTCAAAATATTTAAATATTGTAATTATTTTCTGTGATAGGGAAGCCCAGTATGTTTCCTTTAGCCTCGTACCATCTAGAATAGGTTGGTTTTATAATTTACTGTTTTATAGGGGAACAAACAATTCAACATGAGTATTTTTATTACTTCGCAGGAGTGTTACCCATTTATTTCCCAACATTTTTTACAGCATAAAAATAAGCAATTCAGCAATAGTGTATTTCTTGTAGAGAAATCAATCGGTCCAATTAAATTTTCAGAAACACAGTCAGAATTTCTTAATAAATCTCATGAGTGTTACGTGTTAAGAGAAGGAAGTTACAATCATGATTGAAAACGACCAAATAATAAATACATCTACATATATAGATATTTTCTGAGCTTTAACTCAAGCTGATATTAGTTTTCTATTCAAGATTATATTTTATTTCTCTCTATATATATTTTTTTAAAAGAGACACCCTGACACAAAATTTTTATGTTGGCATATATGATTTTTGTGTGTTTTTTAAAAGAAATGTTTTATTCTTAAGGGGTAAATAAAGAAAAACTCCCGTACTTGTAACCCCCCCCCCCCCAAAAAAAAAAAAAAATAAATAAATAAATAAATGATTAAAAAATAAACACTTGTTCGGGTATGCCAGTTGTTACTTTATGTAAATAAGAAAGTGATGCGTTGCAAACTATTATCTTCCCTTTACTTAAATTAAAGATATGGTTTGCAGAATTATAATTATTTATTTCGATATTTTTACTGCTTACTTTAAGACTGAAATTAATTTTTTATTAGTTCTGTCTAAAAACATCTATTTCTGGATCAGAATCATGAGAGTAGTAATGTTTTATTAAATTTTTAATGTAACATAGTAATTAATGGGGTAAAATAATTTCAATTTTGGTCTCTCATTTTATAATTATTGTTATTTTTATTACTATTATTACTTTTGGTGCCTTATAGCAAGAGGATTGCTTGTTTGTCTCATGAGTGTTACCATCTCTCATGAGTTTTACTGTAGCTAAAAATTAGAATTTTATTAATGTATTTGTTAGTTAATAATTTTAAAAAATAGGTTTCTAGTTAAGTCTATCCAGTTATTTCTTATACCTGCAGTGAAAACATTTAATTTTTAATAAAATATATTTTTATTGAAAGTTATGCGCTTCATTTAAGAAACAAAGTAACACTCATGAGATAAAGTGCAATGAAAATAGTTTTAAAGTTTTAAATATGTCAATTTTAATACTATTTTTACTTATTACAAAGTATTTAAGATTACTTAAACAAGAGTTTTTAGACTGATTATTGATAAGGATTATTTTACAGAAAGTTTAATAACGGTAACACTCATGAGAAAAACAATCACTTGTCTAGACACTGTTTGAAATATCTAAAATATAAATAAATTAACTCGAAAAAAACTACCTGCTCAGAATGCAGTAAATTATAAGGTATTCATACGTAGGCAAGTTTTTATGTTTGATGCAACAAAAATTTTAAGATTGTGTCAAACCCAAACCGTCAACAAATTTGAAAATCACCCATATATATATCCCATATTTCTGAAACAATACGTTATCAAATCTAGAAACTTTCTTAGACTTTTCAGACCTTCAACTCGTGAATAATACCAATTATGAGTTTTCTGATGAACTAAGTAGTTAGAGCATTTTTTAGTACTTTTTTTTTTTAAGTATTATGCGTGTTTTTACAAAAAATTCTCTAGTTTACCGACATTTTTTTTACTCATAAACCAACACCGATAAAACTTTAAAGTTATTTAGCTTTCTTAAAGTGCATATTGTTTTGAGTTTATAGCTGTTTATTCCAGTATTCTATCTTAAACGGTTCTCAAGTTACGAGCGTTTTAGTAAACGACGCCTCCGCGGTATTCCCCTCGTCCCCACAAAGGTGTCGACCAATCTGGGGGGCGGGGAACCACAACCCTCTAAATATAAATAATACTCTTTAAGCATAGGGGTATCAAGGAGGGCCAGGTTCACACAGCAAGAGTTAGGTTTGCTGGGCGCCAGTCCAACCTAACTATCTCGGAGCGCTAATGAGCATTCGTCGGACTTCATTTCCCTGTGCCCGGGGGAGAGCAATCCTAAGGCCACGTGCTAACAGGGAAGGGGGATGGAGTAGAGAACTCTGGGGGGGGGGGGGGGACCATGTGTTTTCATAATCACTATAGAGCCTGTGACAATAATCAGCAATAAAATAGCGTTATCCTTTCCATGCATGCTCAATCCAGTTCGCCACTACACACTAGGCATGTAAACTATCTTTGTGCTAGTGTGGTGGCTAGAAAGAGCTTATTAAATTCAAATTTTGAACCACTAATCAGGATGTGTTTTAAAATTTTTGAGGCGTGCCACTGTTGCAGCGGGTGAGCGATATAAATAAAAATTCATCTTGGACAAATGTTAGCAAATCGTATTTGTTTTTTCCCAATTCCAAATTTAATTAAATATTTTTTTTTAAAAATAATTATCGAGGCTTCTCATAAATGTAAAGTGTCTCATGAATGAAAAATAACAGGGGGAGGGTCAATAGTAAATAATCATAACTAAATGCTTTCACCAATATTCCATATGAAAAATAGAAATGGTTGAAACCGCTTACTTAGCTGGAAAGGAAAATGTAAGATCGTGAAATATTGTTAAACAACTTTTTTCACCGTGTCATTTTTAAACAATGGTGAAGCCTCCACAGTTGTTTCGAATCATACGATACTCTTTCAATGTCTTCCTTATGTTACAGAACCAGCACTCGTCCACAGTTTAGTCTTCAAAACCACCGCAAGTGTAGTTATGAAGCTTGTTTACAATTACCCCAACTAACCCTATGCATTAATGTTACTAAAAAAAAATCTAAACTAATGTTCTATTCCTCATTTTTTTTTCTTTTCTTTTTTTTAAGAAGCAATAAGAAGGAAATAGAAATGAGGCGGTGAGAAGCAAAGGGATGTAAGTGACTAAAGTATCATTTTGAGTAAAACTCGTTTGAAGTTTAATTCCTATACTAAATTCTAGAGGTTCTTCGTGTAAATATTTTTTTTATTTTCGAGTCCTATATGTATGTGTTAGTTTAAGTATGAAGTTTGAAGTGTTTCTGATGATTAGAATTAGCGTAGGATTTTTTCATAAAATAGCTTATTTTTACTTACACCCTTTTGCTTCCAACTAGTTAACTTACACCCCTTTGCCACTAAGTGAAAAACGTGTCTTGTTCATTTTGCTAATTTACACAGTAATAAAGATAGTTTGTTAGTGATATAAACTTCTTTAAAAACTGCATTATATAAATTTCGAATAATGGTATTTATTGACAAACTAAAAACCATTGCCATTAGACAAATTGCCAATTGGCGAAAACGAAACATAACAAACATAAAATCTGCAGACGTTTTTATAATTATTATTCAACAATTCGGAATTCTTTTCCTATTTTTTTTCTTCTTCTCCACTTTAAGTGTCGTAAATAGATCGTCAGCATCGCGTATTTAAACTAACTGAAAAATCAAATAATGTTATTTAGAGGCAAACGGATGTAAGTACACTTGCATCCCTTTGCCACCAAACGGAATGCAGCTTTTATTTAGTATTTTTTTTTAAACCGCGCTTTTTTTTTGCAGTTTCTGTCAAAGCTACCACTAAAATTTCTTTCCCGAAAAACAGAAGGGTATTTAATTTATCATTTGCACTTGCTATCTCAAAATTTTCATTTTGGTCACTTACAGCCCTTTGCTTCTAAGTGCCTGAAATGATATTTTTTCTACAAAAATAGCAATGTATATGTAAAACTTTTATTCTCTTACTTTTAATAATAATTTTTGTATTGTTTTGCAAAGGAAAAATTGCAATTTTAACACAGTCTACTTGAAATAAAAGCTTTTCTAATGTATTGTACAAAAATTGTGTCTGATTATTTAAAAGTTAGTATAAGTTTGGAAATTTTACAGCATCAGAAATTTTTTGTTTTAGATTTATAATGCCTAGTAGCAATTAAAGAGAATGAATTTAATATTATTTGAATAATAATTACCAATCATTTGTCATTCATTGTTTGTGTTTAGATAATTGGCTTAGCAGTTAAACAGGTTCGTTTGAAATCATGTTTGTTTGTCATCATCATTCTATACAAAATCAAAAAGAGACATAAATACCTAATGTTAAAGATTTGATGCTTTTATACGAGAATGTGGAATCGTTTAGGTTTAGAGGAACGTTTTGTTTAGTTGGATGTCTTTTATAATTCGAGTCGGTTTCAATCAGGAATGTGGCACATGCAATTGTAGTGTTTAACTATAATTACATTTTACTCCCATGAGGGAAAAGATTGGGTTTGGGGTGGAGACCTGTGTGTGTTCGCTAGTTGGGATTATCAGGTATCACTAGTTGTGCGAAAATTAAACATTTGGTGACGGCAAACCACAGACTGGTTTTAGAATTCAAAAAAATAATCATTAATTAGTTCACATTCTACTCCAAAGGACATAGGTGTCCGATTGGTAATCAAGTGATCAATTTAATAACATATTTCAAGATATTTGTGTCAGTTCAATTCAATTTTCAGAGCTGGAATGTTTTTAGCTGTCGCTATTTTAACTAGAACGCCTAGGCTTTCTTACAGAGCGTAATACGTTTCGATGGTATTTTATCACGAAATCTAAATATACATATACTGGTTACAAACAAAAGTAGGACAGCATGACTAACGTCGAAAATTAATATGAATGTTTCGATTATTTTCCAATCACCTTATGTCCTTTCACTTGGATGATCAGCTCTAACCTTGTTTCTCTCGTAAAGTGAAGCTCCGAAAGTTGCGAATTACGCCAGCGGGGCAGCACAGCGGCGTGTCACTGAATCGTTTATTTCTGCTTGCGTGATTCAAATCATGATTCATGCTTAAGAACGTACAGGACGATGAGCTGATTTCCGAAGACATTTTCAATCTTCGGTAACCAGGGAAAAAAGGTCGAGAAACATTAAACAGTGGATTGGAAATATTTTTTTTTAAAGTATGATATTGTCTCTTTAAGAAGGAATACGCTTTCTTGGGTTTAATTTAATGTCTGATGGATTAAGAATTTTTGGAAACTTTTCCTGAAATTAATACTACTCGGACATGACGTTCGCATGCAAGACTGCTAAGAGGTCATTTTTTTGCAACGCTCAGAATAGTTTGTATTATGCCTTACCCTGTCTGCAAGCTTCTTCTAATTAGGAAAATTGGAAAGTTTCATTGATGTTATGCAAATTGCTGATCAGTTGATTATTTTGCTAATTTTTAAATATTGTTCAGTAAAATTCTAATCACACCGAATCGTAAAACTTTTGCAAGTCTATTTAAAAGATGACGGTTTATTTCTATGTTCAACCGTTTCAAAATGTTTAATCCTTTTTAGAGCCCTGTGCTAAACACTGAATAACGCTGCTCCAATATTAATCACAATGTAACAGTGAAAAATTTAATTTTTATATATATATATATGTATATGCACATATATTACAATGGAAACTGTACCAAGCTACTTCATTTGAAATTTTTGTTAGCTTCAAGTTTTATTAATAAATGGGTGAGTGACAACCCTTATTGCTATTCTCAGTTATTTTAAATCTTTGGTGGAAACGCCTGCGGCAAGATATGAGCAGAAAATATAATTATGTGGTCTAAAATAAAATTTTTCAGCTCCTCGCTTTTATTGTTGTACAGAAGTAAGTCAAATAATTTCCATTGAACTTAAGTATAATATTATTTTTGTAAAATTTAGTACCAACGTGAATTTTAAAGAAGCATCTGCTTAACATGGGTCTTCGAGTAGAAATGATGAACTCATTTTAGAAATGATTTTTTTCAAATTATAATATCACATAATTCTTGAAAGTATTTAAAACTCACGAATAGTAGGGTCAGGTGGGGTAAAGTGGTCATACGTCAAGTAGAAAGCTATAGCTTTGAAATAAATAAAGGAATTGGTGTACATTTTTCATTTTAGCTTTTAATAATTAGGAATTAAATTTTACATTCAAAATTATTTTAACAACAACTCTCTAAGTGAAAAAAACAGTAAATTTGTTTGTTTATACAACATTTTGAAATTGAAACAGCGTTTTAAACTTTTCTCTGACATTTTGTTTTAGAGAATTTGCAGCAAATGGACGGTGCGGAGAGCTTTACACATATGTCAGAAAGGCTTCCGCACTAATAGTGAAGCATATTTAGTTTACATATTATGTTATAGTAGTTTAAGTAAGATGGGGTAAAGTGGTCATAGGGATTAATCAATTCTGTCGGGAAATAAAGTTGTTTCCTTTCTAAAATGAACATTTGTTGAGTATTTTGAAATATTATGGTTATTAATACTTTTATATGGTCTTTCTTTTCAACTATGACCACTTTGCTCCATGTACTACTCACTTTACCCCACCCCATGGGGTAAAGTGGTCATAAATACATCCCGGAAAGAAGGTGTTATAAAATTATTTTACTTAATTTTTTTCTGCCCAAAATTTAATGCAATCTGTTCTTTAATAATATAGTGTAAAATATCAAATACAAATACAAATACAAAAGTGAAGTCCATCAACAGGCTCAGGGCCCAGCTAGGCTGGTCCTAGTTAATTTAGCAGTCCCCAATGAACATCAAGAGCTTTCTTAAAAGTTTTTACCCCACTGCAATTAACAGTCGCTTCCGGTAAATTATTCCAACTGCCTACAACCCTATTGAAGTAGTAGTTTTTCCTAATTTCAAGATTAGCCTGAGATTTGAAAAGTTTAAAACAATGACCTCTGGTTCTACTTTCAGCACATAGCTGTATTCCATCAACATTTCCCGTTTTAAGAGGCAGATTTTATAAGAATCAGGCAGAAATGAGGGGGCCATTATACATGCCATTTTTGATTTTGTTGAAATTTTTATGGCGGATTCTTCTAATGATTTTAAAAGATACCTATATTTTTTTTTCTCTAAAAAAAATTTTTTTTGACCCCCAAAAATTCCCAAAGTGCGTCATGGCCCAGTATTTTTCTCAAATCGACATCTTTTTGCATTTGATTATTTCAGTGCATTGAGCATCAGCCAAAGTAATTCTTGTGATTATAATATTAGCTTTAGTAGTTAAATTGAATAATTTCATAAATTTAATGGCTGACCTTCAATGCAACCTGGCAGGGTTCGGCAAACTTTGTCGCGGAAAGTGAAAAAGTGCCATATCTGAGACCTCCTGGATCCATGCACTGAGGGTCAGCCATAATTATAGGGATTAACTTGTGTAGTACTACTCAATATTAACTTAATTAGCTCATTTGTTACATGGTTGACCCTCAGTGCTGCCAAAAAACACGTACTTTTTTACCTAACAAAATGAAAAAATGCCCTTTTGGTGACCCTGTATTTCTGTGCATTGAAGGTCAATGTGGAACTTAATAATTGCATTTCATAATATAAGGCCCATATTTTAAAAGACAATTGACAGAACTTTGGCTAATGGTCATGTGAGCCTATGGGGCTTACTTTTAGGCATCACGGAAATAGAAAATACAGTAATAAAGCAAACAATTAGCTATAGCTTATTCACTAAATATAATTTTTTTTATTATTTTATTATTGACTATTCAATATGCAAACATATCTTTTTTACAATAATTTTCTTTGTAGCATAAGCAATAATTAAATAACTTTGTTATTGTTAGCGATCACATTCGGAGAAACAATTTTCCATGGAATGCTCCAAAATTGAAAAATGAGTCAAAAATAATGTTTATCATTTTGGTAAAACGTTTTTGTTGAACACCTTAAAAAACTTACAAATTATGCTTTTACCCTAATGATAAATATTGATGTTTATTATATAAAAAAAGCTTTTTAATAAGTATTTTAGGCTTTACACTGTGCATTATAGTAGAAAATGAATAAGCAACAATGCAGAAAACACATTAAAATAGTTTTTGTTTTAGCCATTTTCAATTTCATTCTCAGCAGGCGCAGTCCCAACGCGCCTGCTGAGACATCATATTTTTTGGGGAGGGGGGGGGTCATAAACAATTGTAACTTAGGAACTTCCCTTGAAGCTGTATTGAAGCTTTGATTTCCCAATTAAATTTTTCCAGAAGAAAGGCAGATTAGGGGTGGTCACGACCCCCTGAACCTGAACCCCCCCCCCCCCCACTTGGGACCGCGCCTGGTTCTCAGGTTGTCTATAATGAAAGAAGTTGCCAGATCCTTAAAGTTAAATGCTGTAATCTGAAAAATTTCAGTAAAAAAAAGGCCACTTTTTTTTTAATATATACACCATAATATGTTGAAAAGAGTAAACATCAATCTTTATCATTAGGATATGAAAAAAAAGTATTTGTAACAGTTTTTTTAAGGTGTCCAATAACAAAGTTTTACTAAAATGATGAACATTGTTTTTGACTCTTTTCAATTTTGGAGCAATCCATGGAAAATTTTCTCCGATTGTGATCGCTAACAATAACAAAGTTATTTAATTATTGCTTATGCTACAAATAAAATTATTGTAAAAAATATATGTTTGCATATTGAATAGTCATAAATAAAATAATAAAAAAAATTATATTTAGTGAATAAGCTATAGCTAATTGTTTGCTTTATTACTGTATTTTCTATTTCCGTGATGCCTAAAAGTAAGCCCCATAGGCTCACATGACCATTAGCCAAAGTTCTGTCAATTGTCTTTTAAAATATGGGCCTTATATTATGAAATGCAATTATTAAGTTCCACATTGACCTTCAATGCACAGAAATACAGGGTCCCCAAAAGGGCATTTTTTCATTTTGTTAGGTAAAAATGTACGTGTTTTTTGGCAGCACTGAGGGTCAGCCATGTAACAAATGAGCTAATTAAGTTAATATTGAGTAGTACTACACAAGTTAATCCCTATAATTATGGCTGACCCTCAGTGCATGGATCCAGGAGGTCTCAGATATGGCACTTTTTCACTTTCCGCGACAAAGTTTGCCGAACCCTGCCAGGTTGCATTGAAGGTCAGCCATTAAATTTATGAAATTATTCAATTTAACTACTAAAGCTCTTACAAGAATTACTTTGGCTGATGCTCAATGCACTGAAATAATCAAATGCAAAAAGTTGTCGGTTTGAGAAAAATACTGGGCCATGACGCACTTTGGGAATTTTTGGGGGTCAAAAAAAATTTTTTTTAGAGAAAAAAAAATATAGGTATATTTTAAAATCATTAGAAGAATCCACCATAAAAATTTCAACAAAATCAAAAATGGCATGTATAATGACCTGCCTGATTCTTATAAAATCTGCCTCTTAATGAATTTAAACAACTGAATCATGTCCCCTCTGACTCTCCTTTGCTCAAGACTATACATATTGAGCCTTTTAAGCCTAACCTCATAATCTAAGTCTGAAAGACCACTTACCAATCTTGTAGCCCTCCTTTGAATCCTTTCCAATAAGGTAATATCCTTTTTTAGGTACGGAGACCAAAACTGAACAGCATACTCCAAATGAGGTCTTACCAAACTTCTGTATAATGGCAATACAACTTCCCTAGACCTGTCCGAAATAGCCTTATTGATAAACCCAAGCATCCTGTTAGCTTTGTTACTTACTATGCTACACTGCTGACTGGACTTAAAGTCATGACTAATCAATACTCCTAGATCAACAACTGCTTCTGCTTCCCTAATGACAGAACCTTGTAAATAATAGGTTGCATGTTTATTCCCATGACCAAAATGAAGCACTTGACATTTCCCAATATTAAAAGACATACCCCACTTAATTCCCCACCTAGAAATTTGATTTAAATCCTCTTGAAACTGATTGACTTGTTCCTCCGTGTCCACAATTCCCATGATTTTGACATCATCAGCAAAAATATTGATGTTTCGAGAAATACTCTGAGTAATATCATTAATAAAAATAATAAATAATATTGGCCCTAGAACTGAACCTTGTGGAACCCCACTCAAAACATCAATCCACTGAGAATAATTGCCCTTCACTACTACTCTGTTTCCTCCCAGTCAGCCAATTTTTAACCCAACTTAAAGTTTTTCCACCAATACCAATATAAGCAAGTTTGCTAAGAAGAGCTTCATGCGGTACTTTATCAAACGCTTTCTGAAAGTCAATGTAAACAACATCTACGCACTTTTTATTATCTAATGCAATGGTAACCTTGTCATAGAAATGCAACAAATTAGTTGTACAGGACCTACCCTTTCTAAAACCATACTGAAAATCAGTCAACACTCCATTTGCCTATAGGAAATTCACTATTTTGATTTTTATCAGAGTTTCAAAAATTTTACAAAGAACGGAAGTAAGACTCACAGGCCTATAATTTCTTGCCTTAGTTTTAGACCCTTTCTTGAAGAGCGGCGTTATGTTTGCCAGCTTCCAATCCACTGGCACAGTCCCCGAGTTATATGAAGATATGAAAATAGTCAAGACAACGTCCACTAATTCCTCTGCACATTCTACTAAAATTTTTGGATAAACATTATCAGGTCCTGGAGCCTTATTTGCTTTAATCTTTTTCAAATGAAACAACACATCATCCCTAGAAAATACAAAATCCTCAAGTTGTGTATTAGGTTGCGTCTCGCTTATGCCAACTGTTGAGATAGTTTCTGTTAAATACACTGGAAAAAAATTGTTTAGAACATCAGCAATATCTCCCTCATTTTGAATCAAGTTCCCGTTCTCATCCAAGAGTGGGCCTACCTGAGTATTACGAGCTTTCCCTGAATTAGCATAAGCAAAAAATTTCTTAGGATTCCTTTCGATGTTATCTGCAAGCTTTTGCTCCAATTCCCTTGTCTTACTCCGTACCAAATACTTGAAAGTACGTCTAGCTTTACAATACAAAATCCTGTAAGCATGGCACCCAGTCTCTTTAAGTCGCCGAAAAGTGGCTTGCTTATAATTGAGAGCTTCTTTCACCTCCCTAGAGAACCACATGGGCCAAATTTTCGTGAAATCCCCTTTCTTTCTAAAAGGAACATAATCAATCACTGTTTTCTCCAATTTCCCCTTAAACTCTTCCCACTGAAGATCAGCTTCACTATTCTCCAACCCAGAAGAAAAAACTTCTTTCAAACCCTGCCTAATTGCAACATAATCAACATTCCTGAAGTTAGGTGCAAATCTGAAATGCTCACCTTTGTGAGCATCGAAGCTGGTCCAAAACCTAATAGTATTGTGATCACTATCTCCAATATGTTCCCCTATACACAACACCTGAACAGAACTTCCGACATCACAAAAAACTAGATCCAAAACAGCACCATGCCTAGTCCCCTGGGTAACAACTTGATCCAAAAAATAGTCCCCAATCACTTTCAAAAAATCTTCTTCCCTACCATTGCTAGTGTAAAAACTATTCCAGTCTATGCCCGGGAAATTGAAATCTCCCATCATGATGACCGAGCCCTTACCAGACATGTCCCTAATAACACTATACATCTCCTCGTCTTGATCCTGACTAACATTAGGCGGCCTGTAAACATTTCCCAAATGTAACTTCTTCCCCTTATTGCTCAGCAACTCAACCCAGACCATTTCAATATCATTAGGCTTATTATTGACCAATTCATTGCAAATAAAAGTGTCCTTAATATAGAATAAAACCCCTCCACCTTTCTTACCCAGCCTGTCTTGCCTAAACAAATTGTATCCAGCAATGCTCACTAAATCCTTATCATCATCAGTAACCCATGTTTCCGTAATTCCAATAATATCCAACTCCTCACCTGCGTTAACACTATTTAACTCGTCCATCTTATTCCTGATACTGCGAGCATTAGTATATAGAAACCTGAGCATGCCCATTTTACTTGTCTTAAACATTTTATGATGCCTCAAATCACGACTATTAATGTTACTATTGCTTAATATTTTACCCTCATTTTTAAAACCTCCAGAACAGAAGTCAACACCATGACATTCTCCAATCCCCCCCCCCCCCATCCAAAATTAGTTTTTTGATTCTGAAGCTTCTAAAATCATATCGCTAACCTTAACTACACCCCTAGAACTAAGATGCAGACCATCCCTCGCAACCCAATCACGCTGAAAAGAACTCCAAACATCAATAAACCTGATTGAATGCTTTATGCAAAGTTTCTTCCGAATCAGGTTCATGCTCCTAGCCAGCTTATTTAACCAGCCCCTATGCACCCCATACCTGGGAAGCAAACCAACTACCTGGACATCTTTTGAAAAGTTAGTTGCTTTATCCAACAGGTTCTACCAATCCTTAACAAACTCCTCGTTTGTGCTGTTACCGACGTCGTTAGTCCCCACCCACAGAGTAACTGAATCTCCATTCTTAAACATTCCCTTTTTTTTCCACAACCATATGAACATCCTTCGCCCGAGCCCCTGGTAAACAGCACCTAGCCACCTTGCGCCTAGTTCTCCCGACCACATTACCTATCCCGCGTATCATAGAATCCCCTATAATGACACCCTCTGTTTTTAGGTCTACAGTTCTACCTTTCCCCATACTAGATCCTTCTTCTGCAACCTCACTCTCCCCAACAAGCCCATCACAAGAAGTTCCCACCTCTTTTATAGAATTTTCACCCAAGTTATTTCTAACTAATTGGGCTTCCAATGCTACCACCTTGACACGTAACTCTAATAATTCAGCACATTTTGTGCAAATATATTCCTGCTCTGTAGCTGTATTAGTGTTTCCCCCCAACTTACTAAACATCTCACACCTATCACAGCAAATCCACCAACTCCCATTACCATTTTTAATTTCCTTCATTAAACATATAACTCCCATAGCTGAATAAATCTAATGCAAACAATCAAAAAAGCAAAATAATACACAAATCAGCAAATTTAAGCTATTACTCTGATTAAAAACATAAATTACATAGAAAAATGCAAATAACTTGAATTTAAACACAAATAACTACAGTAAACAACAAAACCAGGCTGTTCCCCAAGACGTACAAAATGTACACAATCAACACATGGTTAGGCTTAACTGATAAAATTGAATTATACCCCAAAAAGCAAATAGAATGAGTTTCAGTCTCACAAAATTAAAACATACTAATTACATAATAAATTGCAACAAATATACAAGTAATTAAACAGAAAATATCCAAAAATACATAAAAGATACTTAATTTCAGTAAGAGCAGAAACACTGGCATGCAACACTTGGCCCCCTGGTGGCCAAAAAAAAAAAAAAAAAGCTAAAAGTCTGGAAGTTTCTAACAAATTCTTATAGTTATTGGCGACGAAAGTTGAAAAACGGTAATTTTATGACCATTTTACCCCACCTGACCCTATATTACTTTATAATTTGAATAGTTGTTTTTCATTAAATCAAAGTATTTCCTAATATTTTTCTAGTAAAATTCATTGTGTGTATGTTTGTTTTCTATTGAATTCGGAACGAAACCTAAATTTCCCTAAACGGTCTACCTACAACTGGCAATTAAGTACAAAGGCGTTTTGTATCTAGGGCCATTTATGAAGTGTTTTAAAAAAACTTTATATTTCACAGAACTCATTATTTCAATTATTTATACTATTCTCAAATGGATGGTAAGTAATATAATGATGTTTGTATATCAGTTTCAAACTTGCAAACAATCAGTGGCTCTGTTTTCGTGTAATGGAAATAGATGGCCTTAGGCACACAGGTTTCCTTTATATTGCAATGATTTATTTTATATATTATGAAAATTGTCTGAACATGGGCTGGAACTAGAGACTTTTCCGAGGCCGTGCCCAAGGGAGGGTTTTTGGAGTTAAATCCCTTCCATTTGAAAAAAAAAATGTGATGTGAACATTACATAACTTTCTGGCATGCTTACTAAATTATATTAATATGTATTTTTATAGTAACTAAAATTGAGTCCGGAAAACAATAACGGTACCTAGCGTAATAAATAATAAGGCACTGGGGGATCTTTCGTGGTTACAAAATTTATTTTTACTTGCAATAAAGTTGCCAAAAAGTAATGAAAATTCTCTTGGTTTGACAATTTCCATTTTTATAATTTTTTCATTATTTTTTCCCCATATCTTAATTAATTTAGATATTGTTTGAGAGATAATATGGGCAATTTTCTCCTCTTTTTAAATATGCTAAGTGAAGGACTGATTAAAAGTGGCTTATTTGAAAAGATGTATTTATGTTGAAAAAGAGACCGAAAGGAATAGTTTCACACTTGGTCACAAGGGTTCTTTGACACAATGACCAAAAATGGTATCCAGTTGTAACCTTTTCCCCTTTTATAGACCTGGACAATCAAACCAAAGCTGCAGTCTTTTATTAATTGAGCTACCAAGGATTTGAATACATTCTAAGTTCAACCCTTCAGAGCTCGGTTCGTGAACAAAATATTCACAATAATAAGAAAAAAAAAAGGAATATCTTGCATTCTACTTCATTTGCGAAGGTGCTGCTCCGTCTAGCTTTTCTTTGCAGCCTTCTCTTGCTGCCCCGATGTGTTTCGTAATTATTAAGTCTTTGTCTGAATGTCGCCAAGGGCGTTTGCTAGTCTGAGTAGTCAAGTGTGAGTGTTTTTCTCATCGTGCGCGTTCTGGTGAAACTTTTTTTTTTAAATATGAGTGTGGGGGGGGGGGGGGATTCTCGCATCAAGCGAGTGCGCGTGGGATTTGCCGATTTTTTTCTCATCTACTATTAAACCAGATATTTACCTTTAAATTGTTTTGTACTGAATAATTGTTTTTGTTTTCAAGGATGACTTAACGAGGAAGGTTGTTGGTTCCAATGGCTCTGCGTCAAAATGAAAATATTGGGAAAAAAAGGAAATGGGCCACGGGACATACTTTTAAATGGCACTCCTTCAGGTGTTTTTGGGGTATGCAAATAAAAATTGGTAGAACAAAAGGTAAATGACCAATGAATGAACGCAAAATTTTCATGTCAATAAACAAATTAAATATGATTATAATAACTATTCAGGTGTCAGATAACTTGGAATTGCTTGGAAGGAAACTACCTTGTCAATCTATCTAGAAAAAATCTTTTGAAACACTATTTATCATAAAAATTGCACACTGTTCATTAGCTCGGGTGGATTCTTTCACTAATCATTTTACCCTATATGAAAGACGCCGAGAGCAGAAACAGCATTTTAAGTCATTTAAATTTTATTGTTTTGACTCCTAAAACTCCGCTGTCTTTGAATCGAATCCGCCGGGGCTTAAAAATGCATAATCCGATGATCCCAATGTCCATTTGAGCTTTTATTTCTGCGCTGCAGGTTGAAATAATAGATGCTAATACGAAATAATCAGACGAAACATATATCATTTTATGTACTCCTTACACAACAAAAAAAAATTACAATGTTAAGAATTAAAAAAACAAATGATATCTCCAACAAATGGCATTAAAAGCTCCAAATATTGCACTGAAAAATAGCATTTCATCAGCACATAATACATAGTTAAAAGAAGTAAATATTCTCATACTCAATACAAAATTTGTGTTTGCTTTGCTCTTTAAATACAAAGTTTGAAGTGCCGCATCTTCACTTGCGTAAATATACTTGTTCATGATGGAAAAGTAAAGATCAGAAACGTACTGGTTTTATTAAAAAGTTGACGAATGAGTTACAAGCTTGTGTGACGAAGTTCAATACTTTAAATTAAGAATGAACAGCACGAAAGCCTTAGTATTTTTCTTGATTATTTGATGTAGGACAGCTGATACGTTTCTCCTTTTCAGTTTCCAAAGATGGTTGCAGATTGATGAATATGTCTTTACCCGGAGATCTCCTTCAAAATATGTACAGTTAATTTTAAACCCAACAAGTTGTAAAACATAGTTCAATATTTAGCTGCTTATCCAAATAATAGAAATACCACAAAAAAACATTCAAAATGGCTTTATTATGAAAAAAATGTGTTATATCAGAAAAAGACATCACTTATCTACAGACATAGCCTATACAAACGCTTTTAAAACTATAATAATAGCCACAAGAGGACATGTATGTCCGTAGGATTTGAAATACTTGTATATTTGAAATACTTGTAGACTTTTTCTCAAAATGAGAGTAACATGACACACATACACGTGTATTTTGTTTACATAAACCGCTCCTAAACGTAAGGGGGAAAATGATGCTTCTGAGTCTTTGCTTCATGGCGATTCTTTACATCAACACATCTTTTTCTTTTTTTTTCTTTTATAGTAAAAAAAAAGGGGGTCTCATTTTTTCTAGAGCGTTGGGTACGTATTTGGATTTGTAGTGCAGTATCGATTATTAGATCCTATACGTGATTTTTTCTGTTTTAAACGTTACGATGTAGCTGCGTCGGAAATGTTTAACTGAATTTTAAAAAGAATAAAGTAGGTAATTAAAATTACGTGAAGAATATGCCGCTTATATACTTAGCAGAATGCGTTCATACTTTGGTAATTTTTTGGGATTTATGCATAACATTAGAAAACTCTCCCATTTGAGCGGTAACCGCGGGTTTGTGCTGTCGTCGTGAAAAGGCTAAATACAAAGCATCAATTGCGCAATTTACAACTGTCCATGTTTGACGTTGTACTCGGAGTACACCTCTCAGGAACAACAAAGAGAAACAGCAATAAAGATCAATCTTTTTTTAATAGTTTATAGGTCAGGGGTTTTTCAGAGCTTTCATTGGTTTAAATATTTACATTTTCTTTATTTTTAATCTTTTGGGCGCAAGCCAGAAATTTTCTAAGCTTTAGGGAAGAAAATTTAGAGTATAAAAGGTCAAATTAGGGACTTTATACAGTCATTGGCAATTATATGACGTTATAACATTTTACTCGATTTATAAACATGAAACATTCCTAAAAATACGTCAAAGATTCGAGTCTAACTTACTTTTTTTTCGGGCAAAACCAAAATGGTTGGTCTTTGCCAAAATTTTCCCCTTCTAGCAAAGTGTTTGGTAGGTTCTGGTTCGCAGTTTCTGGTAGAAATAATGTTAGAATACCCGCAGCAAATGAAAGAGCTCCAAAAATCAGGATAGGCAATAAAACTTCTTTTTCTGACTGAAATATAAGCAAGAAAAGTAATTACGTAATGAAAACTTCCGGAGTAAATTTTCTATTGCACTTTGTTTATGTGGGTGATTTTCAAATTTGTTGACGGTTTGGGTTTGACACAATCTGAAAATTTTTGTTGCATCAAACATAAAAACTTGCCTGCGTATGAATACCTTATAATTTACTGCATTCTGAGCAGGTAGTTTTTTTCGAGTTAATTTATTTATATTTTAGATATTTCAAACAGTGTCTTGACAAGTGATTGTTTTTCACATGAGTGTTACCGTTATTAAACTTTCTGTAAAATAATCCTTATCAATAATTAATCCAAAAAATCTTGTTTAAGTAATCTTAAATACTTTGTAATAAGTAAAAGTAGTATTAAAATTGACATATTTAAAATTTTTAAACTATTTTAATTGCACTTTATCTCATGAGTGTTACTTTGTTTCTTAAATGAATTACATAACTTTCAATAAAAATGTATTTTATTAAAAATTAAATGTTTTCACTGCAGGTATAAGAAATAACTGGATAGACTTAACTAGAAAACCATTTTTTAATTATTAACTAACAAATACATTAATAAAATTCTAATTTTTAGCTACAGTAACACTCATGAGAGATGGTAGCACTCATGAGACAAACAAGCAATCCTCTTGCTATACGGCACCAAAAATAATAATAGTAATTAAAATAACAATAATTATAATATGAGAGACCAAAATTGAAATTATTTTACCCCATTAATTGCTATGTTACATTAAAAATGTAATAAAACATCACTACTCTCATGAGTCTGATCCAGAAATAGATGTTTTTAGACAGAACTAATAAAAAATTAATTTCAGTTTTAAAGTAGGCAGTAAAAATATCGAAATAAATAATTCTAATTCTGCAAACCATATCTTTAGTTTAAGTAAAGTGAAGATAATAGTTTGCAACACATCACTTTCTTGTTCACATAAAGTAACAACTGGAATACCCGAACAAATGTTTATTTTTTTCACCCATTTCTTTTTTTTTGGGGGGGGGAGGGTTGTTACAAGTACGGGAGTTTTGTACATATCTTTAAAAAAGCCCATACAAAAATCATATCTGCCAACGTAAAAATTTTGTGTCAAGGTGTCTCTTTTAAAAAATATATATATATAGAAATACAATATAATTTTGAATAAAAAACAAATAGTTTGAGTTAAAGTTCAACAAATATCTACATCTGCAGATTTATTTATTATTTGGTTGTTTTCAATCATGATTGTTACTTCCTTCTCTTGACAAGTAACACTCCTGAGTGGGTAACACTCATGAGATTTATTAATAAATGCTTCACTAAAAAAAATCTGACTGTGTTATTAAAAATTTAATTGCACCGATTGATTCCTCTACAAGAAATACACTATTGCTGAATTGCTTATTTTTATGTTGTTAAAAATATCGGGAAATAAATGGGTAACACTCCTGAGAAGTAATAAAAATACGCATCATGTTGAATTATATGTTCCACTATAAAACATTAAAGGAATAAAACTAACCCATTCTAGATGGTACGAGGTTAACAGAAACATACTGGGCTTCCCTACCACAGAAAATAATTACAATATTTAAATATTTTGAAAGTTGAATGATAGGAACTTTCTCGAGGTAACACTCATGAGCTGCAAGTCCGGACAAAAACTTTCTTTGAATTTTAAAATATTAGATAAGCATTTCATTAAAATCACTTGCATTTTTGTTAAGTAAACACATATTACTTCATGTTTTATATCATATTGAATAAAAAAATTACTTGGAATGATAAAAAAAAGACTCTGCTTCTGTTAATTTTTTGCTCCGGACACGCAATTTTCCATTTCTTTCCAACTAAAGTAACAGAAAAAACCTACTATTTCACAACTTGGAAAAAATGTAATGAATGCATTTAATTAACTATGAAATGATGCTTCCCTACTGGTTTTTATAATGGCAGAATAATAGTTTTATCGACATGAAATTCAGATTTTATACTGCGGACATCAAACCGTCAATCTTTTTGAAAATCACCCATGTAGTTTAGCGCTGTCACAATTCATATCCACAACTGTCAGCACTCAAGCACTTTGAAATCCTCAGTCTTTCTCTTCTTTCAACTATGTTTTGTGCTATTTGCAATCGGGTAAATAATATCCTGTTGATTAAAAATAATAATGAAATGATTTAGTTAATTTTTTTTCCTCAATTACACGTAGCCATTTTTGTCACATAGCTGCATTTCCAAACATAAATAGATTAAGTGCATGAAAATACCGATGTTGTGCATTATTAACAGCTCTGTACTTGAGTTGAATGAAGAAATTCTCCCAATTTATATAAAAGTTTTCACACAAAAACAACCATACTTCTTTGACGTATAAGTGTTAAAAAGATAATAAAGGATATGAAAAAAAGAAAAAAAAAGATGACACATTCAGTATAAAAGAAATGAATGTTAACGTAAATAAACGCGACAGCATTTACATAATATCAATAAGGTGTATTACAGATAATTTATACGAAAAAGTAGTATACAGACAAGCAACTAAGACGCTTGCTGTAGTACCTGAGGCTCGATATACGAGCTCCTTTACATATCCCTATACAAAATGACCCAAATTAAGGCGACTGCACTTTTCCATGTTTCACATTCGTTTTAGAGCTGTGTCCGATTCATTAAAGTCCCTTTTCGCCATTTCGGATGAGGCATGTACTTTTACTTTTTATCTTTCAAATATGTATGCGTTGAATCATAGCAACTTTAATGTCCCCCAATAGAAGATTCGCATTCTGCACAGCTTGTCTAAGTTCACTTAAAAACGAATTTTTGCATTACCCAGTGGGAATTTGAAGGACATTCTACCAAAAACATAGATAATTTAATTTTTAGCTTTCACTATAAAAAACTCTAGCTCAACCTTCCACCAAAAAAAAAAAAGAAAAAAATGGTAACATTTAGCTGCATCCAGCATTTGGTACTAAGGTTGAACCATTTAAAATGGTTCCTAGTTTCACATTCATGGTGGAAAAACTAGGTGAAACTACATCATTGTAAGGGTTGAACTTGTACCAAATGTTGATTCATTATTTTTCCATTTTTTTTTTTTTTTTTGGTAAAAGGTTAAGCTAGATTTTTTTACAGTGTACCAGGGCGTTTAGATTTTGCAAAATATTGGCAAATATCAACCAATTTAGTAAACAGTAATAAGATCTTACGCTACAATTTTAAAGAGAATACCTACCAACTGTACAACGAAAGGCGCCAAGAGGCTGCCCGTAAAGCCGAAAGCTCTGATGATGGAAACAGCCCGTCCTCGAATCACTGTCGGAAATGATTCACTTGAAAAGGTAAACGTTATGTCAAACGCTGAAGAATAGCAACATCTCATTATTAAAGCGAAGGTGATAATTAAAGTGGGAGCTGGAAAAGATAAACAGCATTTAGGTTACATGGAGATTTAAAGAACCAGGTATTTATACATAATACAGTGAAATCTCTCAAATCCGAACCCCGAAAATCCGAAGTCCCGGGAAATCCGAACGAGTTTCTTTTTTAACAAATTTAAGTTTGATAAATTACCCGCAAAAAAGAGAAACTTATTTATTTTGCCATAAAACAATAGCTACAACCTTATTTTATATAATTAGATGAAAAATTAACGAAGAGGTACAGTTAGCATACCTAACAAGCTGTGAATGGGTCTACATGTCATGCAGAATTGAAAAACGGTAAAAGTTGGTTATTCTAATTTTTTAGGTTAATCACTTTGCAAAAACAATTAAATATCAATAGAAGCTCACAAAATATCACTTAATCTTTCACTTGAAATCAGTTATCTTCAATTGTGGAAGTAACAAGGTTTCGTTATTATACCATAACGAGGGTTCATTATTATGTTATGGATAGTTTTCAGCTAATCCGAACAAATTGAAATCCAAACAGGCTACATCCCCAATTAGTTACTTCTTCTTCGTTATTGTTGTTAATGCTTCTTTGTTATTGTTTACTTGCTACTGCTTACTTTTACTTGTTATCGGCGGATAGGTAAAATTGCAAATTGATAAAGATCTTTGACATTTTACAAGTGGAAAATTACATCTCAAGCACAGGAATAAAATTTCTGATACATAGTGTATGAAAACGAACTTCAAAGCTTAAATGTATATGTTTCTTTAACTAAGAAAAACAAATACATGGTTAGAATGGGCAGTTTGAATCTTGAAAAAGAATTACTGACGTTATTGATAACATAAATTACTCATTCTAAAGAAATTAAGGTAGATACCTTAAAAATTAAAGCTAAGTACATTTTCAAATTTACATATACATGATACACTTTCGAATATACATGATACTGTTATTATATGTTAAAGACAAGCAAAACTGTACATACAGCTAGTAGTCATAGTGGCGATTCCTAAAATCCCAGCAAAAACCAAAATGCCTGCATTCGTCCATCTCCGTCCGAACCTGTCGATTGTTAAAATACAGAACACATTTCCTGGAGTTTCTATGATGGCTCCGACACTAAATGTTATGTATAAACTAAATGGCAGATTGCTGGATTGTAGGTTGATTCCATTGTAGCACGCAGCAACAACCATCCTGTGAAAGAAACAAGTAACACAGCATAAAACTCACTGTATTATTTCATAAAGTCAATGGCTCAAGTGTTTTGCAAATTTCTCTTAAGAATAGTAACAAGAGATAAGACAACATAATATAGCGATAAGGCAACAATGTGAGGTGTTTAACCCCTTAAAGCACGAGTTTTTTTTTCTGAAAAACTAGTATCGTGTAAGTTACTTTGCAATTTCCAGTTGTGGGTGGTGACTAGGGAGCGGGGGTTGGGGTAAAAGTTACATAGAGAAAAAAAATATACAAACAAAGTGTGAACGGATCTCAGACGGGCATTATAAATAAAAAACGCATAGGCATGGGCAAATTTTCCGGTAACTTTCGCTCGTGTCAGATACGGGAAAATGCGTTAAGGTGTTAATCATACATGGGATCAAAGAAAATGTTTAGACAACGCGAATTGCTTCACATGTTGCAATAACAAATTAACATGTTTAAAATATACTTAAATCGTGAATACAGTATAACTTTTTCACAAGAGTACATTACGCAGATGTTAAACTTTACGCTCTCAATAGTTTAAGAAACTAGAAAAACAATTTTTGCTTTATCGGGTATTTTACAAAAGAGAAATGTTCTTATTTAATTAGAGTCTTTGAGAAATATGTTGGAACCAATTCAGCTGAAATAACCTCCCTTTCTTCAGTTTTTGAGTATTTAATAAACTAAAAAAATCGTTATTGTTTGATCACAGCTCTTGAGAAATATCGCTGACCCGCAAGAAAAGCCACACAATTCAAAAACGGAACACCTTTGCAAAACGGGATTTTTTGTTGTTCCTTATTCCATACTTTTCAGTCGAAAATTGACATATAAATGTGTACAATATACAGAACTATATGGTCACTTTACGACTGAAGAATGTGGAATCGGGAGAAATAATAAATCTCGTTTTGAAAAGGCGTTTCATTTTTTTGTAACGTCACTTTTCTTGCGGGGAGTCGATAAGTTGGAAGAAAAACAATTCAATTTAAAAAAAATTCTGTTTTAACCCTAGACTTGGCAAGATTTTTTCTTTTTCGGAAAGGTTGATTAATTATAGTTCATATGTGTTCTTAAGTGATCATTGGTGAAGCAAAAAAAAAAAAACAGAAAACGCGTCAAATTGTTAACTAAAGTTTCATTGAGTGTATCACATAAGACAGACTTATAACAATCAATGTATGTTGGACAGTTTAACGTATCAAATCGTATACTGTGCTAAGAATAGTGCTAAACTCTCGCAAAGGAGTTATCATTATGTGCTTATGTGTAGCAAGATATATGCTTACGGGGTAAAATAAACAAAAAAAAAACCCTCCAAATAGAGTCTGTTCCTCCATGTCCTCTTTATAAAAGATAAGAAAAAAATTACGAGATATTCCAATTATTGTTTTTTTTTTTCTTTTTAAATGCTACAATATTTTTAAATTTTCAATGTCTCTTATTTCTCATCGGGGATAATAAGTTATCCAATCCAATACGCTTGCGTACTAGAGTTTTACCCGAGTAATAGGAAACATGTCAGTTACTGAATATAATCTCACGATTATATATACATACATATACATATAAATATATATATATGTAGGAGTGAATGTGTATTTCCGAATCCGCAGCAACGCCATTCGGCGAGTAAGCGGGAAAAAAAAGTAGTCGAATGGATACTAGGTGTGGTCCTCAGTGAATACACGAGCTGTCCCTGTGTGAGCAAATTTATTGTTGTCATCGGAACAGTCCGTTCCGAACACACTTGTAGGAACTGATAGATAAATGTTGACAGTTCCTCTAAATAATCTGTAAATATAATTAATTTAGTTCCTACTACTGTTAGTGTTATTGATGATAGTTATCATGTATATTACATAATTGCGGTTATATTCGTACCAATATATTTTTTAGCATCTCCATTATTTGCTACGTAAATTTCAAGATAGTCTACATTCTAAGTCATGTGACGTAATCTCTCAACTATTCCTACTATTTATACTGTAAGAAATGCCAGCTTTGCTTTATTCTTAGAAAATAGACAAATATTCGGACAAGAACAAATTACAAGTAAAATCGGATTCAATGCATTGGGCTTACAATACAACAAATATGTCTAAGTTTTGACAGTGACTGAGGGAAACTTCAAACACGATGTTCGTCATCATGCTTCAGAGATTTAAAAAACATGTTAAGTAACTTGTATTTTTTTAAATTACCGAAAGACTCAGGGTCTTTCCCTCTGAACTCACCATCAGGTCGACAACTCTTATAGAGAAAAAACCTCATGTCACACTATTTTTTTTTCTTTTTTTTCGTTTTCTTCTGCTCTTAGATATGTCGGTGTCTTTAAAAAATTTGTCGTGAAAAATATTTTCGGATGGTTGAGTGTTTACGAAAATCAGCTAAAATTTTTTTCTGGAGAATAAGTTATGTTTTCGACATCATTCTCTACCTATGTATAAGAAACTGCTCACAAAGCACGAATTTAAGTGCAAAATTTTATAAACATGACCACTCTTTAGAATAAAAGTGAATTCTCATCTGTAATACATTTCTTAAGAATTATACAATTTATATAAGTTAAAAATTATAAATGAATGTAGCCAGTTTTTATAATTTAATGTGTTACATTGTAAAGTGTCCATGTATTAAATATAATAGTTGTACGGTTAATAATCTTACGTTTTTGAGAAAATAATTAACAGATATCAGAAACTTAAAAGAAAAATTATATTTCACGAAACAATGCTGGTTCTCGTTAGCATGTTTTAAATCATTAAAAAAAACTTTATATCCTCGTATTTCAGCTGCAATTCTGCCACACAAGTCAAAATTATTATCAATTTACTTTTTTTAAGTACAAAGATTTCAGATGTACATACTCTTTTCTACGCTGACAGAAATTACCCAAATCACGCTCTATCGAGCTTCCAGTAGAGGCCTCTCTGCATATAATGTAAGGTATTGAAAATCACGTTAAAATTTTGATAATTATAAAGTTAAACACAATTGTCTAACGGCAGTATTATGGGAAGATGATGCATATATGTATATATATACAGTTGAACTTTCTTAATGCGAACACGGTTAATACGAAATCACGGCGAAAACGAACATTTCTTTCATTAAGTTTGGTTTACTATTTATTAACACTAAATATCTCAAGCATATTACGAAGGCTAAAATACGAATTTCGGCTAAGACGAACAAAATTTCTGACTTATGCACGAAGAAAATTTTCTCGATTGCATATGATTAATTCTCTTTTTTTCACAAATTATTGGTTATTTTGAGTCATTGTAAACCACCATTTACGCATTTCGAATCATACGTTGAATCTTTCTGGGTAAATGAAGCTCATGCACGTGTTGGCTTTCGGACTGGTCAGTCAGCTCAGGGATCAAACCCTCTATCTTCGAATCATTCTTAAATAGCAGTAATTATTTTTAAAATATAAACGTGCATTTCTGATACATTTTTTTACACAATTTAACGTATTCACGGTTGTTGCGAATAACGGCTAATACGAACAAATTCGCGATTTTTTGGCATTTCGTATCAAACGAGTTAAACTGTATACATATATATATAAATATATATATATATAAATATATATATATATAATATATATATATAAATATATATATATATTATAATGTGTGTGTGTGGGTGCGTATTTTTTTTTAGAATACAGTTAAAATTAGAAATTCTTAAAGTAGTTCATTGTAAATAAAACTAGAAAAGGCAAGCTGGAAAATTGTTCCGAATGTAATCGAATTGATTGATTTAATGATAATAGTTCTAGAGATTATTTCTTGCGCAAGAATTCTGAACGCTAATCACATACTTATTGAGTAATACATTTCACAAGATCACTTTATTAACAAAACTGTGTTGTAATGGTGGGAGAAATCGGAACGAAATTTTTTTTCCCATTGAATATCTTTTACTGATGATATGGTGATATGATTATAATCCTCATCCGCGTGCGCGGACTTTCTGTTTTACCATTAATTATAATAAAGACTCAGGTTTGTAACGTTTTCTAAAACTTTTCCGAAAGTTATCAATAAAATTACGTTTATGAATTTCAGCTTTTCCTTATTATTATTTTTTGAATTGCAAGGATTTACAATTTTTTTCCCTTGTTTAAAAAGCCGGTAATTCATATTTATTTACATTATATGTCAATGAATATCGTTGATTCATTCTTTTGAAAATAGACTTCCTGGCAGGCTTTTTTTATATCCACGTCTCTCATTTGCCTTGTTTACATCTATAACTGGGTAATAAAGTACAGTACTGACAGGCAATAAGAGACACCGTCATTTAATACCCCTTAATGATAAAAAATATGTATGCCTATATTTTTGAAAACACCAAGCCTGTTATGTGCTTCATTGATTTAAATATTTTTAATAAGGTTTCTTCATTCTTTTCACTTCCATGATTATTAAAGTTCTTATTTTGCAATGAGTTTTATGCATATGAAAGATGAGAAGAAAAAGCTTTGGAATTTATTCGTTTTTTTTCAATCACTAGATTATAACATAACTGAAGTGTCTCTGAATACTCTCTCAAAACTTTATTGTGAAGGAGCATTGAATATCTTAGAACTGAGTCCTTATGAGGAAATAAAAGACATTTAAAATTATAAATAACTAAATAAAAACATAAAACGTAATAATATTAACAATGTATTGAAATTACATTTTCTTTTTTTTTTGTAAGGGACGTGAAGAAAATGCTATATTGCCGGTAAAAACGTACGGAAAATTTAAACTTTTTTTTCCTTCTGATTTTCCCGCTCACCTGTAATGAAGAAAATATACTTCTCAATGGTTGCCCTCAAACGCGGACGATTTTATAGAAAGCATCCAAACACACTTTACTCAAATTCTTTTGAAAGAATTACAGTTGTAAATAAGCACTTCATAGCGAGACAAAATATGTTCGTGTTCTTTCTTAATATTAACAAGCTTAAATTCGTGTTGACAAAATCTTGATGATTTGTCTCTTCCAAATGGTTTAAGGATTACACCTTTTCTTTAACTGTTTCTGGAATGAATGTATTTCTTAGCACAGTAGGGAAAAAACTCAGTAACGTATGTTTCATGATGCGTGGTATTATTCATGCATGTATGTTGATTAGCAAAATCTTCCGTAAACGAAATATGAAATTGAAGAGAAATAATTTGCCCAAATGAACACGCAAATACATGAGTAAACAATCCCTCAACACGCAAATAGCTAATGCTTCACAAAAGTTAAATTTTTGTGAAAAAAATTATACGTTAATCTGATAAAAGTTCTCCTATAATCAAAAGTCTCCAAAAGAAAGTAACCAGTATTACTATGTAACAGTTGCGCTTCAAATATCCCGTTAATGTTACCAAGCATAAGACCTATTTTTAAATATTTACTGTTCAACTGCATGAGTTCATTCACTTTTCCGTGTTTTTAAAATAAACTACGGATTCTTGTCTTCTAGCATTTTTGCTTCTAAACTGTTCCCAGAATGGAAAATCCGTGTTTTATGGGTGTTGTGTGTGCAGATACAACAACATGTCATTAGAAATATATTTTATTAGTTCTAAAATAAAAGGGGGAAAGTAATTAATTGTAATAATTCATTTTGCAAAATTAATTTTTATTATTTTGCGTTATGTGGACCATTGAAGGTGGAGATCTATAATTAAAAAATAATCGTTCAAATGTTTACCATCAGGTGAAAACAGTGCCTGATTACCGCAAAGGCCAACTAGGCAGCGGCCTTGGGCCCCCAAATTTTAGGGGGCCCCAAATATATATTCTTTATTTCCAATGGCAAGGCGGGTTACATTGAGAACGTGAACATGCATAACTAGTAGAACTAACTAGTAGAACATGTACAAGTACAATGTGGAAAAATGACCGAAGTCATTGTAGCCTCAGGCGTTCTCTAGCTCTCCACTACAGGGAAGTCTCGGAGTCGGCAGAGCCGCCAATTGCCCCGCATCAACGCAGATGAGCTCTATTTAAGGGTTCTCCCAGGTGGCATAATGAACAAAGAGGAGAGTCAAAAACACCAATTCTATGGAGATGCTTACTCAGGCAGTCATGACCTGTCATTTGGAGGGGGGGGGGGCGGCAAATATTAATAGAATAATCTGCAAGTTTATTTAACTTTTTACATTACACCTAGTATTTTTATTTTTCGTACCATAGGGGGCCCCAAAATAATAGTGTGCCTTGGGCCCCCGACTGTCTTAATCGGGCCCTGGGTGAAAAGACATAAGAAAATAAAATATAAAACACAAAAGCACAAATTAGAAACAAAACGCTATATCATATCATTTGCTCAATGCGCATTCCAGTTGCGCCAGTCGCATGTTCAAAGCGTGTTATAACGTGTTTAACAGCAGTGCGAAGAGTTTCTCTATCAATTTCAGCAACCTAGCAACTTGATGGAGAAGTAAGCAGCCCTTCGCGTTACTATTGAATAAGCTTAGCACACGTTTTGAACATGTGGTTGACCAATACAGTGCACGTGATAAAATACTCTTTTTATTTGAAGACCCAAGGTAAAATATTGTGAGCATAAATATATAAAAAATATCAGTAATAATTTATGGATGTGTTAACAAAATATATACGTGTATGTATAGAAAATATAGCAGTCTGAATAAAATAGAAATGGTCATGTACTTTACCAAATCATCATAAAAGTAAACATCTTTTTTCGAAAATTAGGTGATTTTAGAATAACTGTAAGAGCTTCTAAGAAGGAGATTTCTTGCAAAGTGTCAGCTGTCTCATTTTCTTTGTTTTGAGAATCAGTCACTTTAGTAGTGCCATAGTGTTTTGAAGGTTCTGTAGTGTCCTAAAGCACAGAAATATAATTACAATACATATATTGCCACTCATAAATAAGGCGTATTCCGTGTTGATTCAGGCAGGTAAAAATAAAATCTTACCTTCATTGTCTCGGAAGTTTTTGAATTTCTCATATGTTAAAATTTAGAACAAAGTGAGTTATAGGTATGTTTTCGTTTTGCTCAAAAAAACTAATGGCCCGAGATTCAGGCCGCCAAAGATGGCGCTTCCGGCGCAATTTCTCACTTGCGATTTTTGACAAAAATTTTCAAGTGCTCTGTTTCCTGAACGGTGCAAGATATTTTGATGCAGTTTTTTTTTTATTTGAAAGATAATTAAATTTTGATTAAGATGAAAGGCTACATTTTAAAAATATTTGCTCAATGTTTTTTGCTGAAGCCTTCTGAAAATTTGAAAAAAAATGTTTTTTAATTTTTCCTTTTCAAAAAAGCCAATCTTAAAAATTTATATTTTTTTACAGTTGGTTAATAGCATTGAGTACTACATTCCCTCAAAAGGAGAGCTTCCACTTTTGCGATCAACGGTTTAAAAAAAAGTTTTCCTGTATCATGTTAACATAACACAAATTTTATTTATTTAATTTAATTTATTATTATTTTATTATTTTTTGACGAGGGGTACTCAGCATTACAAAAAATTTAGAAAGGGTATACAGATGATGAAAATTTGGGAAACACTGAGCTAGAGACCTGTCTGAGGACTTATTTTATTGTTTTATTGTTTTTTTCTTGCTCTCTAATGATATGCATAATTACTAGGTAAAAATTTAAAAAAATATCAGTGTTTTTAAACCGAGAAAATTATTTTTTTTTCAAAATACATAATTAAAAATTTTCATACTAATTTCATAAATACTTTGTTCTAAATCACAGGATGAAATATCAACATGGGATGAGAATGACTTCAATGATAAAGAAATTGAATTTGTTTTCACTTTTCAGCATTAACATCAATGATTAAATGTTTAACCATTTATGGCCTGACTGTTTACCCATTTTTATAAGCTTTGTTGAGAAAATCCCTTTTTGAATCGTTTATGAAACTTTCAGATTTATTTATTTATTTATTTTAATATAATTATTTTCTGATTATCTGTTAATTTGTATTATGCTTTAATAACTGATGTTCACCCTAATCTTGGTTGATTAATTTTTTCCCTGTAATTTCGTGTGTTATATAATATGCTGTTCTTTGCTTTTGTGTACTTGGATTAATCTGGTTTTGTTGAATTTATTTGTTATCGTTTGTGTATACATGTATGGCTTTTGTCATGGTGCATGTTGTCTATTGATTTAGTAATAAAAAAAATCAATGGTTAAAAAAGACAATTTCAATTTGAACAATTAAGCCATTATTCTTTTATCTCGTGATTTAGAACAGCACTAAGTATTCATGGAAGTAGTTCGAAAAGTTTTAATTGTGTACTTTGAGAAAAAATTAAGTATCCTAGATATTGAGATATTTTTTAAAAATAGTAACCTATTTAATGTTGCATATCACTATGGAGCACAAGAAAAATTCACTGTAATGAGCCCTTACACAGGTCTCTGGCTTAAGTAGGAAAGCTTCTAGATCAGTTCTCAATTTGCCGTCTTCTGATTTTCAATCGAATTTTAGTACACATCAGTAAAGCAAACGCGAGTACATGTATATCGGAAAAATGTCATATTTTCCCAAGTCTATGCCAGTAGTACACCACTACCAAATTTCAAAAAATCTGAGATGGTGAGATTTTTGCCCTATGTTGAATTCACATGGAATAACTCTTGTGTTTTGAAATTATTTCTGGTATTTCGGAATTCCAAGTATAAACTGAGTAAAATTCAGTTGTGACCGAAACATTATGTTCAATTCAGATGATATAAACGTAACTCAAATTATTTAGAACCATGATTGAACATTCCTTCCTTTTCATTTCTGAATATTTCATTATTATTGTTCTTTTATATAGCTATTATTGCCGAGTGTTTTACGATAACATGAAATATTTAAACAAAAAACATTGGGTAAAGAAATAAATACAAAGCTTACAAATTGTGCATTTAGTTTCGTAAGTACTCATATAAGTGAATAGGTCTCCAAAATCTTATATAAATTTGCCAGAACTGTTTCTACTATTTATGTTTTAAAAGAAAAAAACTACCTTTTGCAGTAACTTGGCCTTAATGTATTCTTTGCTCAATGGCTTGCCATTAATTCTAGCTATTCTTTCCACACTGTTCACTGCGTCGTCAATTCTGCCTATGGACATTAACCAACTAGCTGATTCTGAAAGGAAACTAAAACGATATGTTCTGTAATTTCTCTGTAATCATTTCAGTCTAAAAAATAATGACGAAAAACATTATAGAGAAAACTAGACTTGTAGCTCTTTTGGGCAAGTGGGGAGCAATTTGCAGTGAAAAGGGGGGGAAAACATCCCCATTGTCCCGCAGTGGACCAGCTCGGTTCCCGCAGAACATCCAAAGTGAAGCAACAAATATCAAAAGTGAATGTAGAACTAATTTTATTCAAATGTCGGCAAACTTTAGAGCACATGCGAGACCAGAAGGTACAAACTGGTTTTATTCCGTTTTTAACCCATTTTATTACTTTTCGCAACGTTTCCATGGTATTGCAACTTGAAAAAAAATTGACGTTTTTTTTCCTAGCTTTATATATTCATGTGAGAATGGAAATCTACTGACGAATTTTTGCCTTTCGCGGCTATAAACCAGTTATTAAGTCCCACAATTGAGAGAGTTCTCTTAAATAAAATGCATAACATAAAATAAGTTCAGTTTAAAATATTACTTACAAACAAAATCCAACCGCTCCCATCGTTGGAATCCATGTAGCCATAAGAAGATATTTCCAATCGTAAAGAAAGTAAGCTAGCCAAGGAAACAAAGCAGCAAAGATAGCGTAGGAAAATCCCAGTGTAAATAAACTGACTGATCGCCATTTCGGGCCAGTGTACTCAATGGCTAAAAAAAAAAAACTATGTTAGAAACAGCTAAAATCCAAAATTGTTTGATATTTTTACAGCACTAGTTTTCTTAAATGAGCTCTGTCTCATAGAGAAATAAATATCACAAAGGTTATCACAAAGGAATATTACTTTAATATGCAGCTATATGAGCCTATAAAACAAAATAGTTCCACAACTAATTAGTATGCGATTGGATTTATTGAACTTTTGATCACCTACTATACCTCATCGATGCTCAAAGAAGCATTAAATTTTTTTTTAAACTCTGTAGCAATATTACAGTACATAGTTACGTATTCTCAAGACAGAAAAATCATTAACTTTAATTTATTTCAGCTTACATCATTTAAATACGACTTGTTCAGTACTTTTTTGTACAAAAAACGGAATGACTTTCAAAATATTCAATACATTTAACACTCTTTGATAGACTGCTTCATCAGTTCCTTTTAGCTGGCGGTTATGGCAAGAATAAGCCACACAAAAGGTTGAGGGTTCGATACCTGTTTCGCCTATCTCGGCCACTTATCAGCAAAAGAAATTATTCTCCCAGCTTTCAAAAAGCGAGTGAAAATGCAACCTAACATCACACACTCAGACCATCAAACTCAATAAGCTTAATAAATTGAATAAATAGAAAATAATTCAGGAAGTAAATATTGCTGAATGAAACTGAATTTACTAAACTAAATGTTAAGTTAAGATCCTTAATGTAACAGGTAAAATAACCAACCAATAGTTCTCACAAATTCAGCATTGATATCAAAAGAACTTTTACAGAAGATAACATAAGTAAAAAAAAAACAGTACGCTCAGTACCGTGTCTAGGGGGGATGAGTTCGAGTTCTTCAAAATTCATATATATTTTTTCCCTCAATGTGCAGCGTTTGGCTGACCGCCATTGCAGGCCTCTAGTGCGTTTCCCAAAAACAGGTACCCTCTCTTTCAGCGTCATCACGATAAGTGTGATGCCATAACCGCATCAGAATTTGAAGTCCAGATTCCTCATTTAAAGAGAAAGCACCCGTACTCTGTTAATGTGAAGTTTGCACTATTAATTTAATTTAGCTCAAGGATCTTTTACATGCCGCATAGTCATATGCCATGGGTGCAGGCGATTTTCTGCATCTTGGAAATACCACCGACACAGCCAGCAGGATCGAACTTGCGAACAATGGGAGTACGAGGCCAGCGCCTTACCACGACGCTACCATGCCGGCTATACAGATATACTTGAATTATACAATTTTACTGGTAATAATTCCTCGTATCACAATCGAAAATAAATGTAATAGTACTGAAAGTTACATCAAATAAATAAAATAAAATTCCTAAAAAATTTTTTGGGGCGTGACAAGCCATGCTAGGAACGCCACTGGTACAGTTCTACCATCAACCAAAGCAAGCCGGTTGGCAGAATACCAAGAAGAATCCATTCATGTTCAAGGGAGGAACGGCTGGTATAAAGGATGAGCCTCTATCTTCTCATTCTAGTTCCTTTAGCATACTTTATTTCTTCCGAACTGATGCTATATGCCAGTTTCTAAATTTAGGTACTTTCAAATACACAGACAAACATTCTGATTCTCGTACTAAATAAACGCACCTGCAAAACAAACTTCCGTAAAACTCGAATAGATTCGGTCTTTTCTGTCATGCACAGAAGCGTCCAACTTTCAAAATTTCATGGTCGAACTGTATACTGCCATGCTAAGCACAGAAGTCGTGTCTTCACTTTTTGGCGAAATTGAGTTATTGCCACCAGGTGGTTCTTTGTCACTTATTTTACCTATATACAATGTTTTGTGGACATATATGAATGGGAAAAATTTGGTAAAAAGAGTTAACTTTAATTGTCAATATCTCATTTTGAGCTCTGCTGCAGAAACGACATTTGCGCTTATCATGGCGGTATACTAAGTTTTTAAAAAATGAAAACCTTTCTCGGTTATTGATTCATTTTTGCGCTTTGCTTAGGTTTTCATAATTGGATGATACATGAGAAGAATATTCCGTCAGTTCAGGCTAGGAAATTAATGGAGATAATTGATATTTTACTGAAACGAAGTACAAATATAGACAGTAGGAATGCCTTAGCATGTTTACTCTTCTTTGTTTCTTTTTCGCTTTGCTTTCTTATAAGGTATCTTCTTACAAAACAAATAGTAATTATTTTACTTTTCTATTCATCACGAGAGAATTTGTTCCTGAGAGCAGTGAACTCTTGTTTTTTTCTACTGCTAAAAAAAGGGGGGGGGGGGGAATGCATTCGAGATCCTCGTTAAATGGTTGTTTCTTACAATGAAAGAAGCAATTATGCTTCATAATTGTTAGATCTGTAGGAATGGATTGATTTTTTTATGGGATTGAAATAGATCGTTCAAGTCGGCGAATGCCATGTTTGTTACTTAAATGAAATTCGTTTGAAAATTGATTTGCTTCTTACGCTCACCTCTCATTTTTATGACTTCCGTTACTAAGATAATTAAAGAAATGTAACAGACTAATTTTTCTATGCTCTTGAAATAGCTATGCATCATTGATTTAGAGGACATTTAAATACAGATTTAGTGTATTTTGAAGTGTGTGTTCCTTTGTAGTGTACTTTGAGCGTGAGCAGGAGCGCGGAGCAACACAATTTTGCTCACAACTGGAGCAAAAAAAAATCTTGCTCTCCGATTTTTTGTGATAATATTTTATCATATAAAAATTAACTAAAAAGGAGATAAATAATTAACTAAATCATATAAAAAATTATTAACTAAAAAAAAGAGATAAATAATATCTATTAACGTTGTTCGGAGCACGCTGCGGAGCAACATAAGGAAATGGCTTATCCAGATCCTTGAAAAGAACAACACATTTATTGCATTTATAAAAAAATAAATTAGGTTTTAAAATAAAAGTGAAGAAATGCTTTGAATTTAACATTTGAACGGGAAGTTTCAATTGATTAAATCAATCCATCTTAAAATATTTTATTTTTTATTTTATGTCCCGTTTTAATGACTGTTTTGTTTTGTATGCGCATTTTTGGAAAAGTAGTTCTATAAAATTTCAAGGGATTATTTTTTTCACAATGAATTTAGAAATTTACGGATATAAATCAACTTTTTATCCTTTTCTTTTCATAAAAAAACGTCGACGTTACTCAATTGTAACACCTTTACGTGAGAGATGTTTTGAAAGCAAAAGCTATGTTTTGGCAACTATTTTCAAAAGCATTACCTCAGCAGAAAGTGCAGATTTATGCCACCTGGAAAGTTTTATCCTCGTTTACAGTTTTCTTCACGTCACTTAAAATAGAGCTGTTTACATGAGAATGGTTAGTTACGATCAACATTGGCAGACAGTATCCGGTGTCCTGTCTCACAAATTATATGGGAATTATAATAAAAATATTGGTACCAAAAGACTATAAAAATTCAGAATGGTAGTGATTAGTTAGCTTGGGTTGTTTTGCATTTATTTCGAATTCAAAATATTAAGTTATATGTTGGTGATGCAATCAGGGTTAGCAAATTTAAAAACTGCAAATATGGGATGGCTGGGGCACCCCGACATGGGGCGGAGGAAGTCGTCGTCTAGATATCAGATATCGGATGCTGGATATCCAGTATCCAACCAATTTCTGAATATCCGGAACCCAATGTCCGGTTACCACACGAAAGATCGGGTTTTCCGGAATGCCAATTTTACTTTTTAAAATTTAAATAATTGTCATATTCTGAAAATAATTAAATTAAAAACTTGTTATTACGTATTTGGAAGCTGTGGGAAAAAGAATGCACAGAATTTACAGATTTAAAGCATCAGAGTCGGATACCCTGTACGGACTCGTCACACAAGAGTCACTTGATACCCGCTATCTGGTAAAAGCAAGTTTCAGCAGCTATTAGTCTGTTTTAATTTATTTATTTTCATGTTAGGAGAGGAATAAAGATCAATATATATATATATATATGTATATATAAAAACAATATAAAATTGCTGTTTTTATACCTGTAAGTCATAAATTTCAAATACTAAACGAATGAAATGTAAATAATAAGTATTAAGATGTGATGCGAGTAAACTGCTCACGGATTTACCCTTGGATATAGTTGAAATACGCGCTTCTATGTTACAACCACAACCTATAACAGTCCTAGATATTGATTAGATTTGTATTCAAGCTTAAATCAATGTCCTGACAAGAATACTGGACTTTTTCCCGTCCCGTATTAAAACTCCTCGGGACGTGGAACAATTTCTCAAAAAAACAAGACTGTTCATAAAAATCCGAGATGTTTGACAATTCTGAATGCAATGTATAATCGAGAAGAGCTCTTGAAATATTAACAAGTCTGCGGAGGCAGTGTAAAAAGCTCAGAAGCTTTGGTTAACTTACTACAACTACGTTAACTTTAAGTATTTTACCCGAGTAATAATGACATAAAGAATGCTTTAAACGAGGCAAAAGAACAGTGCTTAGGTCAAAAATAATGTCTTCCTAATCGGGTAACGTTTTCAAAAAATATTTTATTCTAGTAAGCTAAGTGTGCTGCGTATGCTTTACGTTTAAACTTACTGTTACATTTAATAAAAAAACATTATGACCTCGTACTTTCCCAAGTTGGTACGCATAAAAAACTTTTAAGTAAAAAGATCTCGTTAAGTTAAAGCAAATATCTGTGACTTAGTAACTTTTGCTTTGTAATCACGCACATAATGGCAATTTCAAATTAATGATTGAAAAATAGCGATATAATTATCTAAAAGGCAAAATATGTAAGTCTTGAAGTTATTTTTTTCATTAAAATAAACATTTTTCAAGCTTAATCTTATAATAACTGCTTTCAATTATTATGATCTAACTGGAACAAATCACAAAATATGCTGAAATCAAGATTAAAAAAGTACCATGAGATACAGAAGGTTGAGCTTAAATACAAATCTAATCAATATCTATGACTGTTATAGGTTGTGGTTCTAACATAGAAACGCGTTTTTGAACCATATCCAAGGGTAAAATCCGTAAGCAGTTTAGTCGCATCATATGTTAATGCTTATGATTTACGTTTCATTTGTATAGTATTTGAAATTTATGACTTACAGACGTAAGAACGGCAATTTTGAAAAATCTGTACGAATGAAAAAAGTTGCAGCTGTAAACATGAACTTATAAATCACTTTTGCAAATAAGCTTGAAAAGATATGTTGAGTCTCAAAATTAATTAGCGGTAAAGCAGAAGGTCAAGAGGGCATTTTATTTTCATCAATTAATATATATATATATATATATATATAAACATATGTTACCAGAAAAGTTTGAAATCCGTCACTGTATGGAATGCCTAAAACTAGCCGGCAATGTATGAAACGATTTATAATTCACACATTTCCTATTTATTCTATATAATGTCAAATGAGAAACTGGCAAAGTATAAAATACATCTCCGATTCGTTAAGAACACCGTCCGTAAGTGCAAAATGAGAGTTAACGCTGAAAAAATAGTGTTTTCTTAACAGAAACTACTTACCAGAAGTTAATAAATGACGTACAAAAAGCCAAAATGACTACTAAGAAGGAACCCAGGGACTATTGGTTGCTGAATCGCTGCGATGTGATGATTGTAGAAAACAAAAATGTTTTATTATTTTTTCAAAAGAACACTTATATCTTTGAGAAATACACATCATTTACATAATAACCTCATCAGGACGGTTTTTTTTCATACTTTGCCTGAATAACATTTGTGATTCTATAGAATGCCTAGGTATTATAAACAATGCCTAGGGAAAGTATGTAATACTTCTCATATTTCATACCTTGCCTTAAAACGTTCGGTATTACATACAATGCCTAGGCATTCTATAGAATCTCGGCGTATCATGCTTTTCCGATCATAGGCGTGACTAGGGTTGGTGAAAGGGGGGGGGGGGGGGGTCACCCTAAAAATGTACAGACTAAACACCAATAAGAAGTGGAAAAAAAAATCAAAGTTTTCAGGTCATAAATACGTGTCATTAAAAATACACTCGGTGTTTCTTTCAGGCATCTCTCGAGGGGGAGAGGGGGGCACTGCCTCTCGTAGCAAGTCAACTGCCCTCCCTCCGGGAAAAAATTTATATCACAATTTAAAAAAAAAAAGAAAGAAAAGAGAGGTTACGCTTTTAAGACTTTAGTTTCAGAAATACTTTCGGTGAAAAGACATCGAACACTATCACTAGCGACAACAAAAGTAACCTAAAAGATATAAGTCTTTATTATGAAAAAATTAGCGGGGGGAGAGTACCCAAACTCCTTTCTGCTTCCTCTAAAATGGCTTAGCCCCTCTAACATCACCAAAGAATCCCGAAATTGCATTGTTAGGAAGATTTCAAAAAGTTTCCTGGGGAGAGCCCTCGAACCCCTCCTTGATAAAGGTAGACTAAAACTTCATTTTTAAGACTTCAGTTTCGAAAATTTTCTTAAGGGAGAATTGCTACTAACGCCCCAAAGAGCCTAAAATTGCATTCTCAGGAGAATTTAAGGCCCACCCGATCCAGAGATATCCTGAACATTATAGTAGTAAGACCAGTTACAAAAACCCACTTCTCTAACTTCACCAAAGATCTAAAACAGCACCTACTGTATATAGTATCAAGAATCTATCATATATGTAAAAAAAATCATGTTACCATCATTTCTCGTCAAATATATATATATATATAAAGGGTATGGTTTTGTAGCATACACTGCCCCTTTTTATTCTTAACATGTCCCCCCCCCCCCCCCGGAGCAAAAGGTCTGAAAGAAACACTGGATATACTTTTCGCGCATAGACAATATATTTATCTTTTTTTATGTGCATATTTATCAGCTGCAAAATTTCGGATGATGTCTCTGGTGCATGTCGTTTAGCGTCATTTCCTGACTCTTCATTATTTTCAGATGAAGATTCGTCCTCTTTCCGTTTTGTGAAAAATGACAATAATGTGGCTTGAGCTTTACGTGTAGTTTTTTTACGTACACTCATTTTAATTAAACGCAATAGCTACCCTGTAAGAAATGGACAATTTGCTAATAACTTACTGGGAAAAAGTAACTGAAATACATAGCTCTATATTTAGAAACACTTTGTAGCACAAAGACAACGATTGACAGATGCACTCCGCCCCTCATTACCACGTGACTCTCCGTTTCAGTTTCTCACGAATGGGAGAAAGTGCTACGGGGCCCCGAGGACGATTTTTCCCGAGGAAAGCATAGAAGAGGGAAATTCCCTCGCCTATGTTGCTGACACGAAGTAAAAAACAATACTTTTAAACGACCAACTAAAGCATGATGATTTTTCCAAGTCCACATCCGATTAACTTAACATAATTTCCGCCAAGTTGAGAAAAAAAAAGAAATGAATAAATAAGTGACTACCCAATGGGGGGGGGGGGTGAACCCCCCCCCCTCCGGTTATGCCCTTGTTGCCGATATATAAACGTACATATATATTGCTCTTTATTCCTTTCCTAACATGTAAATAAATAAATTAAAACAGCCTATAGCTGCTGAAACTTGGATTTAAAAATGAAAATTTTGTGTCGCACTATCAACGAAAAAGTTAGAAGCATATGTCTTAAGTTAGTTTTTCTTTTAAGAGTTAATGCCAATTTAGATATTGATGCGTTCGATTCTAATACTACTCGTCAATACAGCAAGTTTAAAAGGATTAGAAACTGTTCATTATTTCTCATCTCTCGTCAACAATTGGGAAGCGATTATTTAATTCAGCAACTTCCTTGCATAAGATGAATATTCTATTTTTGCAATGATCGTTAGTCAGCAATTAGTTTAAAGACAAAAACTACACGCAATCAAAGTTACTCCTAATACTCTTGTGATGGTAGTAAAATTACATTGCTCGGGAATAGGATTAATTGAGATTTCAGTCATTAATTAATTCACAGAAGGCGTTTCAATATCGCGTTGCTTATCGTGATCTTCGCATCAAAGCATAATTAGATGATCTATCGTATTATCTTTTCTACTTAGCTTTATTTTTAGGCTATAATTAGGCACGTCACTTCAAATCTTCCACAGAGAGAGGCACAAGGTATATATACTCCTAATACATTGTTAGAAAAACAACAAAATGCATACACTTTCATAAAAAAGCATTTTATTCTCCAAGACAGGGGGATTTTATTCTTAACTAGCTGACATGCCCGGCGTTGCGCGGGATAATATTGCATCATTCGCAGGTCAAGTGACACATGTCCAAAGTTCTGTTGTAAATTCATAAGGAAAAATGTTCTTAAAAAATCCAAGTAGAACATGGGCAACAGTACCTAAAAATCCCATTTAAACAGTAAAACTCATTTAAAATAACGATTGCACTAAAACCAATAGCCTCGAAAAATTTCTTTTAGACCAAAATAACAGTCCATAAAAATCCACATTAAAATGCCAACAACAGTTCGTAAGAAATGCCATTAGAGCAAACAATGTAGCTAACTAAAATGCGCATATTCATCAGGATAATTGTTCCAAAATAATATCAAGAATCTGTAAAAATCGCAATTACAATACATAACACCACATCTAAAAATTCCCATCAGAATAAGAGCAGTATTCTCTTTAAAAATGCTCATCACATGAAGGACAACGGTCCCTGAATATTTATGCTACAATAAAGAAAACATTCCTTAAAGCCCCCATTTGAATAAAAACAACTTTCCTAAACTTCACTAACAGAAAAAGGACATTAGTCCCGAAACATCTTCATTAGAATAAAGACGTCAGTGACTTAAAATACCCATTAGACTACAGGCCTTTAAGAGCAGCTGTTCCTAAATTTACCAACAGTCCATCCCAAATTTCCCCTCAAACTAAGGACACCCGTTCCTAAAAATCCCGCTTAAAAAATCGTCAAAACAATTCCTGAAAATTCAATTAAATAGCACTTTTATAAAATTCGAATAAAAACGGAAGAAAGAAAAGTAGTATTTCCAAAGGCAAATAAATGCACATTTAAGTTAGAAAATGTTCAGTACTTAACCAATTTTGACGCTACGAAATTTAAGTTGATAAAAAGAAATAACTAAATTTAGTCCAAATGGCGCCAAATAGTCGGTACAAAAATTGAATAAATGTTAGAAAATAAATCACTTGAGTAAAATATGGAATCAATCAAAATCGCTGCGTAAAATAAAGCAGAAGATCACCAAATTGCACTATAGTAATGAATTGAGATTGAGAACAATTATGGATGGGTGGCGAGAAAAAAAGTTATACCACTTAGCGAAATTTTAAATTTCATCAAAAATAAGCCATATCGAAAACCTTATAACCTAGTTTTTAGCGAAGTAATAAATATTAAATTGCCAAAAAAGAAAGAAAATTCAACCTCAAGATGAAGTAATTGAAAATCGTCTGCAGTTAATGATCCACAAACTATGCATAAAAATGAAATGAATTTTTAGAATTTGTTTCGTTGATAAAGCGGGCACCTTGCCATAAAAAGCGTTTCATGAAATTGTTGAACAGCTACTATACTATTAAATTGCCAGAAAAGGAAGCAAAATCAACCTCAAGGTAAAGTAATTAAAAATCGTCTGCAGTTCTACAAAATATGTATAAAAATGAAATGAATTTTTAGAATTTGTTTTGCTCAAAAAACGGCAGGAATAAAGATAAAATAACATTTTTTCAATCTTGCGTTAACAGAAATCTATTTGGCGACAAAAGTATTATTTATTTTGGCGAAAGCACGCAAATTGAGCAGATAAATTCAGAGGTAAACCTTGCTTTAAAGTTCGAAAACTACTTTAAATAAATATTGCGCGTGTTCTATTTGTTCTACGAACTTCAGAAAGAGATCATCTTGGGCAGTTTTTTTCAGGCATTCAATATGCTGCAAAAATAAAAAAGGTGTGACGTTTCTTCGATGATATATTTCTAAAATTAACAGTTTTTCTTAGATTGAAATGAAAGAACAAATTCGAATTTTCGGAAAAACTCTTCGAGGTGCACGAGGACCTGACCCAAGGTACCTATAACCAAAATTTCGTACTTCTAGACCGTTCCAGCGAGCCAGGAGGCACACACACACATAAGCAAACTTTTGGTTTTATTTATATAGACTGACAGGTTTGGATATGAATTTCTTTCTTTCAAAGATATAAAGTAGCTATGTTTACCTCATTGCACGCTTTTTGGTTTCACAAACTCTCAATGCCTAATTGTTATTTCCGCCGCCTACCCCCTGATACAAAGTAATTCCCCACGGTTTAATCGCCTAAATGTACTAAATTGTGATGGTGCTTGTCTTTCCCATGAATGGCGCATTTTAAGTATGTTGATTTATGAAACGGCACACAACTATTTTGTGCTTTGCCATTAAAAATTAAAAAAAAAAAAAAATACCGGTTTTTTAAAACCCAAAAGTTTAGAACGTTCCTATTCGCTAGACTTAAATTTAAGTTTATAAAACATAAGTGCCCATTGCTTTTTATATTTTATGTAACTGATTAAATTATTTAGATTCTAAAACGATTTCATACAATGCTGGAAAAATGAGGTTATTCAATAAAAGAAGAACGCTGAAAGTGTAATTTAGGGGACGTTCGATAAGGTTATATACTGAAAACACAAGAAAAAAAAATATATATATAACGGGTGGTTTCTTAAGCGAAGATTCAAGGTTAAAAAAGGAAAGTTGAAAGATTTTTTTTATACGCTATGACTATGTATTCTTCTTTGTTGCTAATAGCCATAGCAATAAAAAATTAAACCGCATAAATGGGCAATGAGCTCAATTCACATGGACTGTTATTGAAAATGTGAATTTGGACGTTTTTTTGAAAGAAAAAAAGGGGTGGAGGGGGTGCGGGTGGTAGCTAACTGCGTAGTTGTTATGGCGGTAACAAAAACATGTGTGACATATTACACTGAATGCTGTACGGGACACTTATTACAACACACGTATATCGTTACAAATATAAAAAAAGTTGCATTTAATTTTTAGTGAAAGCTAAAACATATCTATAGGATGGAGTATATTATATTCTTCATCTTTATTAGACGTAAGCAAAGGCATTGCATTTATTTCTATACTGCCATGGATCAACCTTCAAAAAATAATATAGTATTTTAAAAAAGGTGCAAATTTCATAAGATACAAAAGTCATCCGATTAAAAACAGATATACAACAGTTGTGAACAAGTTCTAGAAAAAATGTCTAGCTTATGAGCTCAATTACCCAGAACGAAAGCAGTGACAGCGGTATTTCCTATCCCCAGCCCGGAGAAGAATCTGGCAACGATGAAAGATAGTTGACTATTGCAGAAAAATGTGCAGACGTCTGATATCAAGGCTAAAGAGAAAGATAGCAACAGTGCTCTTTTACGGCCGTACCTGAAATTCAAAAATATTTGCATCAAGAACTGAGCTTTAACTTTTAAAAAAAAAGTAAAACTGAGGTAACGTGCATTTAAGGATTCGTCCTTTTATGCAACGCGCAGAAGAGTCCAGATGTCTCTAATTCGTGGTCAGACAGTACTGGTTATTTAATATGTTTTTGATTACTCTTCTGAAAGTCAGAGCGGTGCTGGAGGAAAACTTGTTATAATCTACGCAGTTTACATGCGCTAGACGGGAAGCTTCGTTTTAGCTGGTTGCGTACAAGTCTGAAATTAAGGTTTGGATTCAAAGATAGTTTTGAGTGTTTTTCATAAATTCATCAAAAGGAATTATTAAGTATCATCGGAAAATCTTATTTTCATCTCTCAAATCCTCACAGCTAAAGAATATCATTCCTCCCCCATTGATGGATACTCATAACGAAATTTAATGTCTCTTTCAATAATGATTATATAACCGTAATGATGTTTTCACGATTCCGGTCCATTTCTAGACAAAAGTGCTTTATACAAAGAATAAACCTTACATAATCGAAAAATGGTGATTCAAATGTTCGCCGTTCGATTTTTCTCACTCCGGTCAAAACGAACAGTGAAAATCCTAATCCATAGCAATAAATAACCGGATAGACATTAATAGGGTTTCTTTCAATAAATTTAGGATTATGATTCCAACACTTAATTAAGATTTGTTACGAGAATAAAATGGAGTTTTATGTTTGGCTTTAGCGACGAGAGGGAGAAAATTTTCAGATTGACTAGTGTAATGCGAGATTAGTTTCTTTTATATCTGCCGACAAAGCGTAATTTGTCGAACTTGGGATACTTACTTGTCACTGATTATTCCGAAAGAGATAGCGCTTGTCAAGCCCCCGCTGTAAAAACACGTATGAACTATGTACATCCTCCAGGAATTTTCACACACCCAGTCGTTCTAAAACAGACAAAGTTACACTTGAAAGTTTACGAAATATATATATATATATATATATATATATTCAGCAATTTAATAACAGCATTAGTATCTCGTCAGATGTAATGGGGCTGCAACATCGCAAAGCTATAAAGAAAGCACAAAAGGACTAACCAGCTGCTCACGAAAAAGTGTTAATGAAAAAATAGTACCGTATAATATTATTGCATTATTCTTTCCTGAGAAATCAAATGAATTATTAATTTATTTTTCGAAATAGATACCAAGTACTGAAAACAGGCTTAACAAATTTAGCTAGTTGATCTTAAAACTTCTTACCCCCCTGTACCCTTGCTACCTGAATTGTTCTTCAGATACGAGATTGCCTTTCTGTGATGTAAACTGCTTAAAATTCACATCATGGTACCTCAATAAATATGGAAGATATGCTTAAAAAATCATCAAAAAGCGATATAAAGTTAGCGCGCTTAACGGTACTCTTGCATTTATAAGAAAACAATTTAAGATTATCTGGTGAAAAAAAAATATATGGAAACGAAATAGAAATGTCATGGAAACGGAATAGAAAATTCATGTGCTATGAGTAGAAAATTCACATTTCTGGATGTTGTAAAGAAAAAGGAACTGCTTTGGGGGCGATTGCTGTCACGCGTTTGCTTCAACAAATACACCCGCTATCAGAACATATCATAGTAAGACTTACAATGAGAAGAAATTGCTATCATTCTTTTAGTTAAACCCATGAGCCCGTCAGACAGCATGTAGAGTATGATTAAATAATACTTCTCGGACGGTATTTTTTTAAGACTTTTTTTTACCAAATAAAACTATTTGCACCTTGTGAAGACTAAATTTTCAACTCTATATGAACACACCGCCTTCATTTGGTAATAAAGAGAGAAGATGGGAATTAGAAACGAAAATTAAAAGATGCTAGTCTTAGTTAAAGAATCGATTATACACAGAAAAATAATTCTTACCTGCGATGCAAAAGTAGGGAAATGCTCCGAAAAGTCGTAAACCATTCCATATTCACACGTGGTGCTAACTTCACCACTACTATTGCTTTCATAGAGAAAGCATCTACTTCCATTAGCCGAAAAAATGGATTCATTCTGAATGAGCCATTCATTATCTAATGGTGATAATTTACAACGGTGAGGGGGTATAATCAACATAAAAATCTGTGCCCAATAAGCGCAAGAAAGCGTAAGCATAACTTCGATTAAAAATCCAAAAGTCACAACTTTCTGATAGAATCCAAAATCGCCGCATTCTTTTAAAAGTTCGTTGAAACTCATGATTACTGTCGCAATTCAAATTTTTCTGCGGTTGATTTCGCTTCCGAAACTTTTTTGTTCAAAGTCTTGGCGTAAATGAAGTCTTCCGTCAGTAGTCCGTTTCCGTAACTTTGACTGACAACAGATGGCACTTCAGTCATATTTAACTCAGTCCTCGTAAATCTACTTAATGAAGATAAGGTGGAGAAAATATGAAATAATGGCAAAAAGTTCAGACGGAACAAAACGGGCTCTAATGTTTCCCAAATTGATTCCTTTATGTAAAAATTAAAGATTTGGAGGAAAATATATTCCTGTACAGGAATTGGATAAAAGCATAGTGTTTCATATTTTCCAACTGACTCAATCGTTTGTTGCTCAATCATTTCTGTAACACTTCACTTTTAAACATTCCAGTTCAACCTTTCATCAAAATATGGGGAACTTTACCTGCAACCAACATTTGGTACTTATTGGTTATTCATAATGATGTCGCGCTTCGAGGGGGAAGGGGATTCGAAAAATTGTGACAGTTTGAAAAGGGGAATGGTAAAACAAGAAGTGTGACATCAAGCCTTTTGGTTTTTATAAAAACACTTTAAATCAGCAAATTAAATTTATTTTGAAAGTTTTTTTGGTTTTCATAATTTCATTTTTAAGTTCCATTGATTTCATTTTTTATCGAAACCATATATGCTGATTAAGGTTTAAATTGACTTTTAGTAGAAAGTATCACTTTTCGTTAAAGTCGGGAACGATATAAACAAGTTGTGACTGTATAGTATTTGCAAGTTATTTCAGAGATTGTATTCGTGAAATTCTATACGAGACGGAATGATTTTTGATGGGAAAAATTAATTTAAGTACTTGGAGGTGAAAATACGTTCAGCAAAACATACATTTATTCCCCTTTACGTCTGATTGTTAATAGTTCACAGATGACAAATACTAAAGAAACGTTTTCTAAATAAATTATTTTACATATATTTTCTTTTTCTTTTTTATTTCTGACGGAAGGACAGAGAAATGTCATTTTGTCACAAAGCTAAAACCTAAAAAAAGGTTTAAGCGAAAAAACTTAAATATCTTTTCTGGAATTTTGTTAACTTTGAATTGTTAAATTCTTTTCTTTACACCTCATTGTACTGTTCTGATGAACATAACTTCGCTTTAATCACTTGAACTTTGATTTTTGATAGAAAAAATTCACTTTTTTTACGAATGGGCCATTTATTCGATTTATTTTAAACTCCAAAATCGTTAGGTATAATTGGTAGAAAGTATGAATATAATGGTCAATCCATACCAAATAAAATTAGAATGTCCCTCAATTTTCTCAACATAACATTTAGGGACCGTCAGTCTTTTTTCCGATATATTTGACCACCTCCCCCTTTGTCACGAAAGTCACACTTCAACGGACCCCCTATCCCCTTTGTCACATGCCACGCTATGTTGAAACCCCTTGTCACACTTTGTCACAATTTCACGAACCCACTCCCCCCTCGAAGCGTGACATCATTTATGAATGATCCCTTGGTACAAATGTACTATTTACGTTTGCGGCTAAATAGATAACAATCGGCGGGATTCGATCCAGAGTCCGTCGCGTTGCTTGTCTGTCGTCTTGACCTCACAGTCAAAACACGCCGCCCGGATGGTAAGAGGTTTGATGACTTTCATCGTACGCAACGCGTTTGTTTTCTAATTCCATACCCTTACATTTTAAAATATAACTGAAACAAATTATGTTTGCCATGCCCAATAGTCAGCTTTATGCACGTTTTCAAGTTAGACATAATATCTTCATTTTTCAATTCGTTAAAAACTAAGAAACAACATTAAATAAAATAATGCAAGAAACACTTTGTATTTGATCAAATAAGAAGCTTTTTTTTTTTTTTTCCGCAAAAGCCCTTCGCGTGAAATTTTCGATCTGGTTCTTGTTTGCAAAAGCATTCTGCACATAATGAATGATTTAAAACCTAAGTGACAGTTCTGCAAGGTTGACAAAGAAGGTATCTTTTTTAAACTCTTGCATATCATGTGCCAAGAATGATATCTTATCAAACACTTGAGAAGTTGTCACAATGTAAAAATGAAATTATGTTTTTATAACATGTACAATAAAGCAGCAAATAACGCATCATTAGTTTTAATCACCAGGTGAACACAACCAGTTTTGTTAATCTTGAGGCAAATGCCTTTTAATTAGAGTATAACTTGTTTGATACAATTTTAATGAAGCAGATATTCCGCAGCATTGAAATTTGAAGAATATTTAAATATGTTGTTGAAATTTATTGAAATCAACTGCTTATTCTTATAATCGCCGGAAAAATTTATATTATCCAAAAAGGTGCGTAATATTAAAATAAGATTTTATTTTTTTATAAAGAAACTATAGATAAGCTGTTTTATTAGTTTAGGCATGAACAATAAATAAATAGAAAGAAAAATATAAAATTAAAAATTAAAATAGGTAAAAAATAATAAAAATGAATAAATAAAAAACGAGTAAAATTTATATCCATTTGAGAAAGTATTTACAAAAATTAAGTAAATAATGCATTTTCTTTAAATCAGAAGTGAATTAATTCGACGCCGACTACGAACGCATTTTTTTTTTTTTTTTACTGACTCTTCTTACAAAATGTCTGTTTGTGTTTTGCACTATACTTGTGCCGCTTTTGCATCGTCTTAAAAGCTCAACCTTTATTATTAGCTTTACAATTATTATTATTATTATTTACATTTTTTTTTCCTCCATAATTCGGTGTTTTTCTTTGTTTAACTGAATTCTTATTTAAATAATGAATTTTTCAACTTGTTGCACTTACTTAATTTTTAGATAGAAAATATTAATTTTGTATAAATGTTAATGCTTTCGTTTTTTTTTTCTGTCGCATCTATTAAGTATTTTATATTGAGTAAAGCAAACACTTTAATGGGAATAAGTAATTCTCAAAAACTGCATTTTCAAGTAAGAAAGAAAGAAAAAAGAAGCCTTAAAAAATTATTTTTCTTGTTTTAGTATACATTTATAGACCCTTAATAATGTTTTACATAGATAAATGTATTATATTGATCTTTGGTCCTAGAAAATAAGAAATGCAAATTTATGATTTTTAACTTGATTTCCAGCAAACAAGATATTTCTTGCAATGCGAAGATCGGGTGCCGAATATTAAATTATATTAACCAAAAATATTAAATTCTATTGCCATCCTCTTATATGATAGAGGAAAAAGAATTACACAGAAAAATGAAATTTTTGAATGACATAATAGCACTGATATGTCATTTGAAAATCTTTATTGTTATTCAACGTTGCTTTTACTCATTTTGAATAATAACACTACTTATTGACATAAAACACATCTCTTAAAAATATTTTAGAAATCATTTTCTGTGCATATATTTTAGAAGTGCTTTCATCGTTTACGATGCAAGAAATTTATGAGAGAAAAATGTATAGTGGATTTTGAAACTAGCCAAATTATTCCCAACATTATTGGTGGCATGGCAGGAATGATAATGAGTTTGAAATTCAACCTCATTTTTAAAATAATAATGTGCCAACTTTAAATGTGAAATCATTTTTAAATGTTAATAATGATTATGCTATTAATAAAATCTTTTTAAATATTTTTTTAGTTTAGTATTAGAGTGAAAATATCTTTTTTATATATCGTGAGAATCACCCATATATATATATACCGACTCCGCATCCCTGGTTTCTCCAACCTTTTTAAAAATAATTGTACAGAACTCAATTTTATCACATTATTATTTCGTCTTTTTACAGCAGTTAGATTACGAATTTTTATTATACACCTAAATATGATTGATAATAATATCTAGATATGATTGCAGAAATAGTAATCATGTGGCATTCCAAAGATTTTTCCTGCTCTTATATTATTATTTTTTCATTAAAATTTGAAGTTCAGTATTGTCACAATAGATGGCGGAACTTGTGCAATTGCATCTTTGTATCCCAATGTCGGACAGCTGATGGGCGCAGAAAGAAAAAGTAGATGGTGATAGTAGCCGCCAAATTAAAAGTGACAAATAAATCCTCGAAATCAGTTTCATGTAAATTTTTTATGCTAATTGTGTGTGCTCAACTTTCTGCTTTTAATATAGTTCCCATCACGGGCTAATGTTCGGAGGAAATTGATATAAGGAGTAAAACAAGTTAGAAACAGAGGAAGAATCGAGTCATTAAGTGATGACATTTTCAGGGAAAATTTTGAGTAATGACAACGACAGACATGGAATTAAGATATATTTTGTTCCCATTTATGCATTTCAAAATTTGTCACCGTTACATAAACTTAACACAGAATATTTTTTGTCAGTAATTTATTGTTTATTAGTAGATAAATTGATATCATAACATTGAGTTCTTTTATTAATGAAGTTTAAAAAAGTGGGAATTATTCATAATTTTCAGTAAAGATTACATGCCAAAAGCCAAAACATCTGTATATTAAATATATTTAATATCATCACATTAAAAGTATTATATATTTTTAAATTTTATCGATTTTAAAAATCTGCTACATTCACTCAAGGCAAACTCTGAAAAACGTGTTATTTGCTTTTACGATAAAAAAATACTCGGTTAAATTCATCATAAGACGATTTATGCCGTTTACCTATGAATTATATCTCTTAATAAATCTATATTTGTATCAAATTAGGATTCAAATGAGGAGCATTAGGAACATGAATGAAAATTTAAAATACATATACTTATAGTCAATATAAAATGAATCTCAACGTTTCCTCTTACATTGGATCATTTATTTATTTATTTTCTTTTTGGACGCACACAAAAACTTTGGTTGGCTTTAAGACGGCAATTAAGGGCTTTCTATAAAACTCCACTGTGGTTATAAACCACTGGCGACATTTCCATATTCTCTGTAATCTGTAAAAATATCCTTCCAACAAACTATAGGAGATGTAGGTTTAAAAAGTTCCTCTTATTACTTTAAGGCACTTGTATGCTTCTATTTTTATCCCTTTTTCTCATTCCATTTAGCTAGATTGCAATTTCGGATTACATACAAACAAAAACATGTTTTTTTTGGGAAGTTTCTCAATGTTTACTATAGTTTATACTCACACATATACATTTAGGCAACTGTTATTCTTTATACCTATTAACTATACGATTAAATTAGTGAATACAGTAAATCCCCGTTATACCGCGCCTCAGTATACCGCGGAATCGGATATACCGTGGAGATTATCATGTCCCCCGACGTTTAAGCCACCCTTTATCATTGCCATTTAAAGGTGATTCCTTATTTACCATTATAAATAAAGCCAGCCCGAGCATACAAATATTCTAGCCAAAGAGCACCCATTCCCCCACCAGACACACTAGCAAATAAAGCCCTATTGTGACAGGAGTGTTGTATACTTTTTTCGTGCTTTTTCTGTCTTTCAACCTAGAACATATAGCTTGATTTCAAAATCGGGTGCAATCGCCCTGACTTGTTTCTCTCGACATGGGCGGAGTTCAATCTGCCAGGGACTGTTCAGTTCAATGCTTAACTATTCCATTTTCAGAAGTCTAGTTATGCGTGTGTAACTTCTTTTATAGCGCTATCAACCTTTCTTTAGCATTCCTGAAAAGTAAACATATTCCCCAGTGAGAAGTCCGTTCCTCCCCTTCCAAATCTAATTTTTTCTAAAGACCCTTTCACTATCCCATGTTGATATAAAGAGATTTTAAGCACCTTTTTCTCGGAACACAGTTGGTTTATAACCTATCGCTCCATAGACTGATTGCGCAGCAGAGCTGTGTGCTTATTGCACAGCAATTACAGTGAATAAAATGGCAGCAAAGAAGAAAAGAAAAAGAATATACTATACGGGGAAGAAAAGTTACGAGTAATTGATAATGTTAAAAACGATGCAACAGGAAACGAGTATTTTTTCGTGAATAGGGTTCCGCGGTATAGTTTCACTATACCGTGGTTGGTTGTGTTATAACGCGGGTGCCGAACATGTCCCCCGACACCCGCGCTTTAACCGGATTTTACTGTACTGTTATTTTGTTTTAAATAGCGTTTACTTATAGTTACTATAGGTTAATATTTTTGTCAGTGAAAAAAGATGTATGTTTAACCCATTAAAATGCATGATTATCGACTTTTGACAGAGGTTATAACTACTTGATGCATTTCTCTGAAAATTCTATTCATCTTATTACTGACTTATGTATGGGCGCAAATTCTTGTTAAAAACTAATTTCATGGTGCCGTATATTGTGCACACAATTTTCCTTACACGCAAGCATGTCCTTGAGAAAGAGTAAATTGTTCCTATATGCCTCTTAAACAGGTCCAAGAATTTTGTGATCCAAATGGCAGTTTTTATCGAGATCGAGCGTTCTCTTAAAGTCTGAGTTTTTAGCAATCATTTTGACCAGTTGAAAGACAAAATTCAGACTGTTTTTCATAATATTTTCAATCGGTATGACTCTTTCATCAAAACACGAGCATTGCAACGCAACAGAAAAGAACACGAGAGTTATTTCAAACATTTTTTCTTGTAGTAGCTGGTAACCATTTTTAGAAGATCTCCACGTAGGTTGTTCTCGTCCAAGATACTGTGATTATAAAATGTGTGACTTGCGTCTTGTTTTTAGTTTATAATTTAAAATAATAAAAACGTTGAAAATTCTAACACTCCCACTGGTTTCGATACATTGGGGGGGGGGGGGATATATTGAGCACAATCATAATAAATTTAGTACAATATATTATTGTATAAATACAAAAAAATTTGTTGCATGAAACTTATTATTTATTTCGGTACACAGTTTTGCACTTGGAGAGTAAATATGATAGAGTATGCATCAATAACAAACAGTTTGAACAGCAAGAACATTTTTACAGGTGTTTAACTCAAACCATGCTTATGTTTGAAACTTTTTATCGGCTATTGGGAAACATTTAACTTCCGAATCACTATATTATTTAATTTAAACTAATTTCCTAACGCTCCCCCTTGTGGTGCCTTTGCAGGAAAGTGTAGAGCAAGTAGGAATGGATGTTTTTAAAAGGCTGCGTAAATGAAAATGAGAAATGGAGACAAGAAATATAACTTTATTCTACAAAAAAACATTGAATTCGTACACATTAATAAATAAGGAGACACTCTATATATAGAGGGTCATAGTTTCCCGGCGGGTTCTTTGGCAGTCAAAATAAAAACACCTTGCGTGCCTTCCGGCACATCGGCAGCTAAATTGTCTCTCCCGAATTTGGCCCCATTCCTCCATTCACTGGAATTTTCTTCTTGTCTGAAAGGGAGAGAAGAATCCCATTAAAATAAGAAACAGTTGAAAAAAAAGAATGGTTAGCCATGTTAGCCATGGGTACAAAAGCAATAATTTAATCCAAGAATAGGTAAGTAAGGCTCTTTCGTGATCGATCGATTGAGTTATTACACGTTTCATCGTTATGTCATCTCAAATAAAAGAGAACGTCTTTGTGAAGGTGCGTGTGCACCCTCACTTCTGTCCAGAAGAAACAATCACATTTATTACAGCCAAGAGATTTGATATCCATGTAACTTGAAAAGCTGGACGTTGCCTCTCGAAGCCCGAAATTTAAAATTTCATATAGAAGATTTTCATTTAATGCTTTATCCCTATTTTTGCAGGATTGATTTTTGAAAATTTGGGAATGCTATCACACAATAACAAATAAACGTTTATCCTGAAATCCATTTGGAAGAGGGATGTTGGAAGCATAAGTCATTGCAAAAAAGAAAAAAAAAACGAAATCTGGCATCGGATTGGGTATTTTTTAAAAACTTTTTACAGGTTTTCAAGCTTAGTTTATAGGTTAATTAGAAGTTCCGATAGTTTGTTAAATTAGGGCATGAGACAGCATTAAACACATGCTGTTTACAAGTTTAGTTAACTTGAAATGAAAAACAATAAGTTAGTGAGATAACTTCTTGCAATTTGTGCTTTGGAATATCCTCCCAGGTATTTCCAGAAGGTTTTTGGGACACAGTAGAAGTTAGCTAGCTTTGAACATAACTAAACCATTACGGCTTAGTTATTCAACTATATATTGAAAATGGCGATGTTAGGTAATAAATTTCGCCAATGTAAATGCATAATTTGCCCAAAAGCACCACCTTCATGGTGCCACTGAGGCTGTCGTGCCACTGAGTTTGTGTGTGTGTGTAATGTTAGGCGAACAAAGTTTGGTGGCTTGTATTTGAATAAATAAGAATACAATGAGCGTTCCCTAGAACTGAAAACTAAGCGATAAAAATACTATTTAAAACATTTCAAATGAACAATGTTGCAAGAGCTATTGTATTAAATAACATGTAAGTGATATCAATTATCATTACTGAGAAACTAAAAGCAGTGGACTTACCTAACTTTCGGTGAGAAAAAAGAGCAGATGTGTTCATGAGCTCCAAATTTTTCTCCTTCTTCAAGCGTATGGGGCAGCTGATGTCCAGTTGTTTCTGGGAGAATAACAATCAAGGATCCAGCAACCAGGGACAAACTACCCAACACTAGCATCGGAAGAAGTCTATCAATTTCCGCCTGAAAATGGCCCAGTATTACTAATATGATCAGAAATGGAATATTTTTTCATTATTTCTAATGGGCTGCTGTTGGCTTCTGCCAATTGCAGACCTAGTGCGTTTCCGAGAGATTGGTACCATCCCTTTCAGCGGCACCACAATGAGTGTGGTACCATCGCCGCATGATAATTTTGACGTCCGGTTTCTCCACCAGAAAGGGCGAGCACCCGGACTCTTTTGATGCAAAATTGCACCAGGAGTTTAATTTAGCCAAGAGCATACAAGCCAAATGTCTACTCAAGGGATCTTTTACATGCCGCATAATCATACGACATGGGCGCAGACGATTTTCTGCATCTTGAAAATCCACCGACTCAGGCTAGGTTTGAACCTGTGATCTTGGGTGTACGAGGCTTGCGCCTTACCACTACGCAACCCTGTCGACAGAAATGGAAATAAAATGTAATAATATAGATAAAGCGACTACGTGACAAACCAAACATCGTTTAACAAGATTCAATAGTTCGGCAGAAACCAGTAGAACTCATATGCGTTATTCAATGCATCTTGTAAGGGTGGATTCGTACCAACGGTGACGTAATAAACTGTTGCTATGGTTATCGGACTAACAGCGATGACGTATCTCTTCGATAGCGAAATCAACAAGTCATGATCGTCTGAGGGAAAGACACTTTTAATGACGGAATAAAAAACGCCAATCAGTCAATACGAGGGTGTGGTAGGAAGTCCATGAAGAACCAGTTAAACGCCTTGAAAGGTTTCGTCTCTACTGCTTGTCGTTTTTTCGGTTGGTCTGAATGTATTTCAAGTATGTGGTTCGGCTTTTTGTATAAGCAGGGACATATTTGAAAGGGATTTATCGACCGACATGAACGAGCTATAATTAGTTTCAGAAAGTTATTAATTTTTCCCATTTTTTGACTTACAAATATGGCGTAATAAATAAGGCACGGGTCTCTCTTTCATGACTCTGGTGTGTTGATTAGAATGCCTCATGAAACTTTAAAAAGATTTGGCAGTCATCCGTTCGAATATATTGGCACAGCCTGCACTTTCTTGTGGTGCATTTACCGGAAAACAAGGTTAAGAATTTTTCCCAGGAGAAGCACACACACACACACAAAAAAGGACTGAGTTGCCATTTGCACTAAGAGCAACGGCTATAGTTACTAAAGTGTATCTTTCTGCGATATCGCAGCTCTAGCTTGTTTGATACGTTTTTATGAGTCATCTTTATTCATTTCTGAACTGTTGTCACTGCAATCTCATCCACATTGTAGGCACCTTGACACTGCAGTTAGAATCTGTCAGAGACATTGGCAAGATTAGTGGAGATGATTTTCGCATTGTCTATTGAATCTTGTATCTCTTGTGACACTAGTTACTGGCGGAGTATGTAAAAGGGATATATTTCTGATACTTTAGAGAAACTGACAACCATATCTACTTAAGTTCGTGGGCTATTTTGATCTCATTTTAACTTGCATACTGATATGCCAATGTCTTGACTTCTTTAGTTGATATGTCATAATACAACTTTGGAGGAGTTTCTTTGTACAATCGACGCTCTGTGCTATGCTCATCTCTGAAGACCTAACAAAGTTTTTTTTATACATATATATAATAAAATGTAATTTTTTTATACATATATATCGCATGTAATAAAATTCAATTTAGCAGAAAAATTACTAACGCAGACAAAAGCAACTTTTTTATACGCGCTGTCTCCGCTAATGGTTGCAAGCACTCCTTGGGACCAGTAAAGAAGCCATAAGAAGGAAAACAATGTTGCAAGAGCTATTGTATTAAATAACATGTTGTTTTTACTTTTTCCCATGGAACCAAGCCTTATGTGTAGATAAAATGCAATGTATTCTTTTTTTTTATTATTATTTGAGTATTTTTGAATTGAAGTATTTTTAATACGAACATTTAAGTCAAATTTATCGCGCATCCCCCCCCCCCTTATTTTTGGAGCGGAGTTTTTATATTCTGCATGGTCGCCCCACTCGACTTCTTTTACCACGTTCATTGCCAATCATGCGATATCGCGTGATGTGCGCTCTCACCAAACGGCCGATCCCGCGATATCGAGGGATAGACAATAAACGTATATAGATAATTTACACATATAATATATATAATCACTTAGTAATAACAGATTATAAATTTATTTTGAGCACAATAAAAACTAGAAAAAAAAAAGGCCACTCAACGAAATGGAACGTGTTAAAATCTTCCCACGTGCAGCTCCGTGTTGGTTTTGTAGTGCTAGTCTTAATGAAAAATTAAAATTCATTAGTATTAATTCTTAAATTTTATATCTTTCATGACATTCATAAAATATTATGGGTCAAAAAGCCTTGAAAGCTTCCAAAACATGTTAAAGCTATTTTATTTTAATTATATCCCTGATAAACCGATTCAATAACTTAATTTATGATGCGCGACCATCGATTACCGCAGGTATTTTGAAAAGAGGATTGATCACGGTTTGGTGAGACAATTCGACGGAGCGGCTATTTATTAAAAAGAAATAACATCGATCATACTTACCAAGAAGACGACGGTAGGGGCGAGACAACTGCCAACGGCCCCGAACATTCTCTGGAGGGAGAGACCTCTGCCTCGTACTTCTGTGGGGAAGAGTTCGGCAGTGTACTGAAACGTGATGTTGGTCCCGGCAGCGAACGTGATACGCACTAACATAGCCATTGCAAATATTTCGTGGACTGAATCTGAGAAAGAGAACAAAATACTCAATCTGGTTATGCTAATTACTTTTTGTTCAATACAATAATTCAGTTTTAACTCTTAAAATGGAATCATGAATTAGATAAGTAAACTTGAAGGGAAAAATCAAGAAATCATCATCAAAAGATTGTCACAGTGAGATTATAATCAACTAAACAAAAGAAATGTAATCACAAATTGACAGGGTGATTTGACGATCATGGGACAAATTTGAAGGGGATGGTTTACCGTACTGAATCATGTATTTTTTGTAAAAATTAATCCGGACAATTTTATACGACTATCTAAAATTTCAGCTAAAAATTATCAATATTTTTGTATATGCGTAAAAGCACATTTTTCTGACGTTTTAGGGGCTGTATACTATTGCCGAATCTATGAAATTCTACCCATTGGAAAAAAAAACCACAGTATTTTGTAAGCAGCTACCTATAACTTTATGTAATAGATAATATAGTTAACATCACTTTAAAATACATAAACGCTTGTTTTCATCTGTTTCATGAACCTCGACCTATAAACTGGAAATCTTCAAATAGACATAGTCCCTTTTCAATATCTCCGGTTTTAATGGTCCGATTTGACTCACATTTAATATTTAGGCTAATTTGGGCAAGCTGAATTTATTTCTGTTGTCAAAACCTATAGCATTCTATTTAAGTTTCGGGAGTTAGTGTTAATTTTAATATTTACATAGCCCCTTATCAAAATACGATTTCAATAATTTGAAAGAAAACTTATGTTGATTAACTCCATTTTTTTTAACAGCCGCATGATGGTGAGTAATCACCAGTATTCCCCCCCCCCTCCCCCACTGTATGCCTGATTTATTTTACCCCGGATTATAGCTTAGCCAACTAATTTCAAATCATTAAGACCCTACTTGTTTCTTCCAGAAATACATTTTCTGTTGCAATTTTTATGGCGAGAAAAAGCATTTTCGAAACTTAGTTGATGTTTCATGTCAAGGAAAAATTTATTTTCACTCTAGAGTTCGGCCAGCGTTCGAAATTTGACCGTAATTCATTAAATTTTTCACGTTCAGCCTTGAACGTTTAAACAGCTTTTAGGCACATAAGTTTTTCTCTTTGATAACAGTTTTTTTTGTTAAACATTGCAATTATCATAAATCTCTCAGTGCGACTGATTGACCACTGAGTTAGTTATTTAATTTCATGCATTTGTAACATCTAGTAAAAATTTTTTTTATCTTTCTGCACTCCTTCTCCTGCACAGAAAATGTAAATAAAAATTGATGCTATCCTATCATTATTGAAAAATTAGAGATGCAAACACTTACATTGAATTTAATAAAGAGTTCAAAACGCAAATGTCAATCAATAAACATAGGAAACGTTGATTCGAAAGAAAAAACCGCGTCACCGCACTTATTTTCTCACTTCACATTACATTAGACATTGTTAGATTCAAATTGCATTTTGTTTTGTTTGGCATTGTACTGAACAAACAATCTGACTGATTTATTATATATATATACTGGTAAAGGAGTAACTAACACCTTAAGATTAGCATTATTTTGGTTTGACATTCGTTCAATACAATGCATTTTCTCTCTTGTTTGGTTCTAGACATTTCTCTGAATTATAAATAGTACAAAAGGGTTTGAGTATGGTACAGATATTGTAGATTGTAGATGTAAGAAGTAGTATGAAAGAATGACGAATAAAGACTTCTAAAAAAAGGCTTCGAAACTACGTCAAAAGTAGGAGGGAAAAAATAACTATTTCCTAAATTTTTTCTTTGATAACAGTGAAACTCATCAATATCTAAGCTGTTTTGTCTTTGAATATTTATATATAAATTTTCAAAGAAAAGCTTTTACAAGAAATTACGTGAAATATTTATATTTCTAATCCAAACACAGAGATTCACTAAAACTTCAAATAAATAAAACTATGTGGAACAGAAGGGAACTAATCAGTATGCAGGAAACTGGAAGCCCTCTAAAAACTATGATGAATTTTATGAAATAATAGAGAGGATATTCATTGGATAGAAAGGATGTATTATCCTTTGTATCGAATCATACTAAAATAAAATGTTTTATATTTCTTGTTTCAAACGCATGAGTTATAAGATTTAATCAGATTCATAGCAATAACAGTCACACAGTAAGATAACTATCCAGGTTTTAAAAATACAAATTGCATTTATGGGAACGAATTCCTCATTTTTGTATTATTCGTACATAGTTACAGGTACTGCTGTACAGTTTCGAAAAATCTTTCCTTTATTTTAAGAGCAATTTTAAACCGAATACATTAGAAATTTTCGTTTTCAGTTTGTCCGACAACAAGCTTAAAAAAAAAAAAAAAAAACTTCGGACATTGTTTACCGACATTATTGTATAGTTGTGTGTTTCCACAACAAATATACGACATCTATTGACGAATCTATAAACAGCAGATTTCAGGAATTAAAAAATACTTCGCGTTTGAGAAAGGAGAATCATAATGAAGATGAGCCCGGCTTTTCAAAAGCAAATGTTTCTCAAAGTATTGTCACGGGTCATTACTCTCAATGATTAGAACTAAAACGAAAATTTAGATCTTAATTTCACGGAGCATTTGAAAACCAATCACGTAACAAAAGTATCGACTTCGAAATTGTTAACTCATAACTAGTAAATTTGACAGTTGAGCACTTTGTGATTTATGATCATAACATTAACAGGGTACTTATAATCCAAAGATTTGAGCCATCTTCCCGACCGCTTACTCTTCACACATTTTGTAGCTTCTTGAGTTTCGAGACACATTATTTTCTAATTATGCTACCACACCCTGTATTTCAAAGGCGTGAAAATGGCTGGAGTACAATTAATGGCAGTTTTTGGATATTTTTGTCATGAATAAAAGTGCAAGAAAAACTTTGCCTTTTAGTGCTGTTAAAACTCATTTCAGTCATTCATAATTAGTATGTTATGCTTTTTGATTGAGCGAAGTAATATTTTATAGTTTTGCTTCACTATCATGATGAGAAGATACAAACATATAAACTAACACATAATAATGTTGTAATGGTAATAAACGTAAAAACTAAAATTCCTTTTGGAAAACGCACACTAGTTTCGAGAACAATGTATGCTTTTTTTTTTAATGACAAACAAAATATCAATTATAAATTCTTAGGTCTTTTCTGCGCCACGTTTTTTATCTTTCTGATTGTTTTCAGGGAACTTTTTCTCCGCCATTTTTTTCTGTTAATTATTGTTGACAGACATTTAGGATATCAGATAGACTGGGGTTAACTGGCAATAGGGGCACGTTGGTTCAGTCGCAATATTTGAAAAAATTCAGGGCGCATGAGTTTGTCAGCCCAGTCATGTGTGTACTGCCACATGTGTGTGGACCTAATTTAACAAAAATATCGTTGAAGAAATAGCTTCCATTATAGAACCAGCTACATTTTTAGAAATTTTACTGGCGTAAATTTCACCGCATGCAAATAATCGTTTTTTATTTATGTAGAGATCGCTTTCAAAATAATTTCTCATAAGAAGCACACATTACGATACGGAGCATAGTTGGCCCATTTCGCATCAGCAGATTGCTACAGCTTGCCAACGTGCCCCATAAGATCCTGAACGCCATTCTTATGAGATTTTAACTTTGAGCCGTTACAAATATATTTTATGTTCAAACGTAGAAAGAATATACACTTAAATACACTAATTAAGGATATAATTACTTTGTTTTAGTACAATGCCCTTTTTTCTTTTTGATAAATATATATTTTATGCAAATATTGTTTTCCGTATACTTCGGTTCCAAAGTACGTGCATAAAATTTTAAATGCAAATTTTTGCCTTACGTTGGCTTAGTTCGATTGACTTTAGATAATTTAAGCTTTATTTTTGGTGTAATATTTCAATTAATAATGGCACATTAGTTAAAATGGTATTAAAAAGACGTGGATGTCAAAACAACTTTAAGTATGTGGATATTCCAAAGATCGTAAGTCATATTTATGAGAACTTTTCCTGGTTAATGACGATCCGGTAAAGTATTAAGAAATATATTACTAATTTTGAATAAGTGATGATTTACCTTTGGACAAACAGCCGCTGATGATTCCGAGGATTCCTCCTATATAGAGACATATAACATCCGGCCATTTTCGGCCGAATCTGTCCAGGGACAAAATACAGAACATATTTACAGGTATCTCCAAAAAAGCTCCCACAGAAAACGAAACGTAAGTATTGAACGGAAGATGACTTGTTTGTAAACTGTTGCCGTTGTAGCACAAATGAATAATTAGCCTGCAATAAAAACAATTTTTAATAAAAAAATGTATTACGGATCATAAGCATTGAGAATCGAAGGAGGATTCCCTTTCTAGGAAAAAATATTTTGTAACTCTATTGATAGTTTACTGTTTATAAGGATTAAATAGGATTTTAATGAAATACATTTTTTTTCTTTCCTTTTCTACGTAAGACAGTAATTTCCGTATGGATAATTTGGAATATGGTAAGATAGAAAACCCTTTCAAATTTCTCAGAGAGATATTTGTCTGAATCATACTTTTGCATTTACGTTGTGTCATGTGCTCATTTAAAAAGAAGCGCTATGACTACATTGGGAATTATGAGATTTTAACAGATGAGATTGCATATTTTCTCCCGAAATAAAAGTATGATGAGAAATCACAAACAAAAATCAAATGAGCACTAAGATTTATTATTAATTTTAAAGAAAGTTATAATGAGCGTAATAATGGAAAACATGATGAAAAATATTTTTTTAAAGAACGAAAAAAAAAGAGACATTGTGAATATATATATATATAAAAATCTAAATGCATGAAATGAGGAAACTAGGCTCATCAGTGCGGAAGTTTTATAAAAAGGTGGCATGCCAAAAGTTATTTAAAAAAATTGCACTGAAACACAAAAAATTATTTAGTATTAAAAGTCATCTTTTAATTGATTCAAATAACTACAACGTATTAAAAAATTAGTATGACTTAAAACTGAATTTCTCCAGTACTGTTTCCTCCTTTTCACTGTGCCAGTATTGCCGCCGGAGAGCGAAATTGCTTAAACAAAGCTTTCTCTCAGTTATGGCTTGCCAAAAGCAAACAAAAAAAAATATCATGTGGCAAAAGTCATGTTTCAAAAATATTTTAACATATTTAATACGTAACTCTGAATTAAGTATAAACTTATATTTAAAGACTCGACAGGATATCACGCTTTCCAGCTCATTCTGTTGCATAAAACTGCACCAAAAGATCGATATCACTAGTAAAAATTTCAAAGATTCAGTATTTACCACCAATTTGCATAAATGAACAGAAAATTCAGTGCTATTAAGTTCAGATTTACAGGTGATAGTCTCGGCAATCTCTAGGAAAGCTTCTTTACGCATGGAGCGTATAGATAAACCTCGACAAGTGTGAGGTTTCAGTCATGAAAAAGAATCATGCTCCGAGTTAAAATTGCTCACCGATTTAGTTTGTACATTTTATAGAGAAAGGAAACTTAACGAAGTAGCTGTTTTGGTATGATTTAATTTTAGAATGTGAATATTTTAGTTTCGAAATTGCTTTAAAAGCTGTGAACATTCTTGTAACAAAAATTTTCTTATTTTAAAATTTTCAGGTAAAAATACAAAAGAAAAAAATAAATACAATAAATACAATATTACTTGAAAATCTTTTCTTTAGCTCATTCGTAATTCGAGTTAATGAATTAACTTAAATCACAAATAAAAATACGACAATAATAAACGTAAGAAAAGATTAAGTGGAAAACTGAAATTAGTTGTGACTTTTGTCTAAATCAGTGGTTCCAAACCTCTTTTTCCTTGCGAACCCCTTCTAAGATCCGAACAAAGTGGCGAACCCTCTTCTGCAGTCGTTAGTAATGGGTGACAAAACTGAAATTTGCTAGCACATTTATTTTCCATATTGCACAATAGTTTATAGCAAGAAATGAAAACATAACTGTAAAACATTTAAGTTTAAATAAAAACTAAAAGACAGCTACAAGAAAATTAATATATTTTTTGAGTGATTACTTCTTTGGTATTTGTTCTTTTTTAGTAATTAATAGGGCATTAAACATATGTATTCATGAAAAATATCGTTAAAAATTATTTTCCCGATAGCGCGAAAAAATTGTAAAATGACATGAGAAATATACGTCTAAAATTTTGAATGAATCAATAAATATATTTTGGTTCCACTTTCGGTTTAAAATTTAAAAAAAATCTCAAAAGTTTTGGAAATTTAAAGACATATTTTTATAAATTTATATGTTTTTAAATTTCTTATTGTGATGATGCTGAAAAGTTGGAACAAAGTGTGATAAATGTGAATACAAAATTTAAAATTAATGAATAAATGTCTTCCGGTTGCACTTTGGGGTGTGTATACGAGAAATTACCCGAAATTAATGCAATTATTTACATAATAAATATCTTTCAGTACCACTTCGTCGTCCAAATTTTCGAAATCAGGCAAAAGTAGAAATAAACGAATTTCAAATTTTGTACGTATGCTTCCTATGCCGGTCCACAACTTTTCTGCATTATTTAGAAAACAATTTATTAAAAAAATCAGCTTACAATCTGTCCTAATTACTTATGTAAATTTATTATTTCGGTTTTTTTTTAAGTTAGCGATTAAAAATTCACCATCAATTAATTTCCGCCAAATTAATTAACTAATTAATTTTACAAATTAGTCTTCGCGCATTGCAATATTTTTTTCACGATTCAATTATACCTTTTTCAACGGTTAATACATATTCATTCACTCATTCATTCATTCATTTATTCAGTCATTCATTCACTCATTCATATATTTATTCACTCATTTCCTTATTTTTTCATTCATTCGCTCATTTATTCACTCATTTCCTGATTTTTTCATTCATTTGCTCATTTACTCACTCATTTATTTTTTTTCATCATTTATTCACTCATTTGTTCATTCACTCTTTCACTTATTCATTTAATCATTCATTAATTCAAAAAATATTCTTTAAAATCCCGATCAAAAAATTTCAAAGGAAAATAGGCTCATTAGTTCTGGATAAACTTTCTATCTGTACATGCTCCACGTTAAAAGAGCTTTCCGATAAAGTTTGTTCCAAGAGAATCCGTCTGCTAGATCAGGATTTATATAGGATTGAAATTTCCCCGTAGGTGCTTATGTTAATTTTTTTGAACTGTTCAAAAATGAACAAAAAATGTTCAAATCAATATTTCACGCCATAAGCTTCTTCCAATGGGCTTTCTTGTAAGAATTTGGATCTTAAAAGTAAACTTCATCCCGAGACTCGGAATTTAGAATGAACCCTTAGCATAGTCTATTTGCTCAGATTGGAAGACAGTAAAGAACATTTCTTGTAAATTTGAGTAACATGCTTTGAGTTGGATGCTTCCAACGTCTTCTAACAGCAAAAATATGCTTTGCGCTTGCGAATATTGTTATTGCGTTGCGAATAAGAAAGGAATATTGTCTTCGTCGCCTTTGGTGTGAAAGCACAGACGCTGTTTGGCTTTGATTGGAAAACTTCCGATAATAGAAGCATTAAACGATTCTATTCGTTAAAACTAAGCGTTAAAACCGCCGGGGCGAGGAAAGCAAGTTTGTCGCGCTAACGTTTACGATGACTATTGGCTCTGTGCCAATGCATGAACTCTTCTATAGATATAGTATGAAAATCAGCAAGCTGTTGCAGAAATTCGATCATTCGTAAAACAAATTAAACTTACATATAAAAGAAATTTATTGTTTGAAAACTCAGACAGAACAAAGGTACTACTTAGTGAAAAAAAGATTATAAAGAAGTAAAATAATTAGAGTATTTTTTGGAGCTTTAGTTATTATATCAATTATGCACATGTACCTGAAACTACATTTTAAAAGTCATCTTCTCTACTAATAATAAAGCAGCAAGTATGTGTGTGTGTCTGTCTGTGTCCGGCGTAGGGACGAGACCGTTCGGCGTATTTTCATGAAATTAGTTTGGAACATGGGGGTGTGCACCTCGGAGAGTTTTTCTGAAATTTGAATTTGTTCCTTTTTTATTCCTGTTTATAGCCGAAAATTGCATAAAATAGTCCTTTTCTATCGGAAGAAAATATCGCATCCTTTCGCGCTTGATACCATTGAAAAGCGCGTAAAAAGGGAAGAGTTTTGCTCTGCGTGCTAAAATTCAAAGTCTCTAAATTAACTAGAAAAGAAGTTATAAGCAGTTTTCTCTGCAGTTAGAAATTATTTTTTCACGGTAATTAACTTTAATTTTATTTGAATTGTTACCATGCCGACTGGCTTATGATCCTTTTTTGTTTTTTTTTTTTTTTTTTTTCTTTAACGAATTGAAATTTATTTCTTGCGATTTTTAGCATTTTGAGGAGCAGCCTATTTTCAATTAATTTCTTTTTTCGGATTTTGATTATTCTTTTTTTAAACGAATTAAAATTTATTTCCTTCGGCTCACAGGCGATCGATAGCTGAATTTTGATTTGTACTTATTTTGACATGCATTTCACGGGACCATTTTCCATACTGCACAGGGGGTTTTAAATAAATGTTATCCTTTATAGCGATTTTTGTTATTCCAACTAATTACTATTTATTTTTTATTTATTTTAATTAATTTTCTCCAGTACATTAGCACACATGTTATTTGCCTATTTGAGCTCGGATGAAAGGTTTTTTCGCATTCAAAGCTTTGCTTGCTGCTGTTACTTTCTGCAAGCTACAAAATTTCGTCTTTCTGTTTTACTGTCAATGAATAATAGATTAAAACTAATTATACCAAAAATTTATTAATTGAAACTATTCTAATAGATTATAATCGTCCTTTTTGTGTGGGTACTTGAACTAAACAAACAAAATGCGTTTTCTCTTAAATATTTTATTTTTCGTTTTGTTTCGTTTCTTTCTTTTATTTTTTCCTTTTTTATTGTGTGTGTTTTGTAAAAAAGATGCTTTAATGTGTAGCATCAGTGGCTCATTGCCGTGGGTGGATATCTTTTAATTATGTAGAATTCTATACATTTTAATAAAATAGCATAATTTACATATAAAAAAGTTACCACTATATACACAATAGCGAACCGACAGGTCTTTTCATTTTTTAACACGGACATAGCCGTGCTTGTACCGCTAGTAACTATATAATCTTATTAATCTTTATTTTTTTGCCATAAAGCTCTCAATGGAATAAAAGTTATTTTTTAATAAAATTGGAAAAAGGCCCATGCATGAAAAACTAATTTAAAAACAATTTGACTAGTCCACCAAGTTTCAGTCTGTTTTGAAACTCTCGTTCACTGATACTTTGAAGCATGTAAAACGAGGGGAAACCGATTACAAATATATATACGTATTAGTTAACCGCCTTAAATCTTCTTCGAAAATTGAAACCAGCTTCCTTAAAGGGGATTTAATAGGCAATTAATCACGAGGGAATGCCTTAGGACCGCCAACCATGATAAGAACGGCCTAAATAATAGCCACAAATAGGCGTTCCGATTACAAGTAAATAATCAAACCAATACGTTAAGTTATATACCAAAAAAAAAAAAAAAAAATACGCACACGGTCCTCCGCGTTGATTTGATCATTATTAGGCAGGAAAACAATCATTGAATATTAGCGGTAATTCAATTTCTTTCCGTTCTTTAATGAATGGCAGGTCATTTATTTAGGATTTAGTACGTCGTCTCGGGCTTTAACAACGAGTTAAATGGGGTGATATTAGACAGAAGGCATCTTACCAGGAGATTAGTAGAACAAGCGTCTTCTTCCTCATGTTGGGGTATTTAATGAGCCCTAACGAAGTCTGTACAAAAGATTCTTTCTTTTCTGGCTTTGTATCTGTAGACTCCAGAGCAGAATCCCTCTGTAAAAAAGATTGGAAAATCATATTCAAAGTAGCAAATAGAGTATAAACATAATTATATAAAATATTCAAATTTATCACATGAAAACTTGAATGTCAACATAAAAACTTTTTTTTTTATTAATGGGTAACACACCCATTCTGAAAGTGTGTTTCCAGTTGGCATCGTCAACTTTGCCCAAGTGATTATATTTGCTCAACGAAAAATTGGTAACCTGAAAATTGCTCTCACGGAGGAAATCCAATTAAATATCGTTCGTTATTAAAAACAACCAAAAAAGTAAAGAAAACTAAAAATGTGTAAACTTTGTGTAGATTACTCGTCATCTGATGAGTCACTGCAAGTCTCTCAATGTATAACTTTACTTGTCATCTTACGTGGGGTAACACAACGAAAGTTGCTCTCACTCTCTCTTTTTTCTGATATGGTTTTCATATTGCAAAAGGATAAAACCACAGTTTCATTTATTTAAAAAAAAAACAAGGTTTAAAAAAGTCATCCCTTCAAATTTCAGGTTTTAATACACTTCATAAAGCAAGAAGAAAAATACGAAGCTAAAGTTCTTCATTTTACCCCACCTTCCGGTAAGTATTTTAAGCAATACCAAATGCTCTTTTCTTCAAAAATGTATTCTCGAAAATGATGTAGAGCCAATTTCTTAAACCCCAACAGAATACTACCTGCTTGTAGCATTATGTTCTATTCTTTTACATATCATTTCACCTTGCATCGCATATCTCATTTGAAATTTTCACTTTAATATTCACTAAATGAATCCAGATGTTTAGAAAAATGGTTGAAAGAAGAATTCTCCAAGAAAAAAACGCAATTTAGAATCTCGCATTATCAGTCTGCATCCTTAGTTTTCTGCATCTCAGAGCGTAACATCAATTATAGCTTAGCATTCTTGGTGTGTGTCAGTTAAAATCCTTATAAATCTTCAGAATTTCTAAAAATAAACTTGACAGGAACCAATTGCTTTCTTTCTCACTGAATATTTTTTCGGGCACAAGAATGTTGCAGCGGAATGCCGACACAGAAATTTGCGATTTTCCTTCGACTACCGCAGACATTGGCCGTAGAGTCGGGCGGGGGGTTCCTGCCCTATCCCCCGTTTCTAATCGAGGTCTGAGAAGGAGTTCGACAGTGGATATTCCCTATGTGCGGCTGTGTTCTTTTGTGTGAAGCTCTTATTCCTCGTTTTGAGATTGAGCGAACATTCTCCGAATCAGCAACATAACAATGATCAACAGAGTTTTCAGACTGTAAAAATTGTGCATATTTTAAACCATAACCAGGAATATTTCTTGCTAGCGGTACTCGCACAGCCACGCCCGTGGTAAAAAGTTAAAAGACCAGCTGGTTCGTCTTTATGTTTACACTGGTAACTTTTTTTGTATATGTAATAATCTTATTTTATTAAGATGTTCAGCTTTCCGCAGAATTGAAAATTAGCAACCCACGGCAATCAGTTGAGTCGATTATATAGCAGCTTTATTTTTTCTAAGCAACATCTTCATTTTTTTAATTATTAATTTTTATTTTGCGATAAAAACATTAAAAAAATAAATAAATAGAAATAGAAATAAAAATAAAAAAATTAAACTTTAAAAAGCCAAAGAGTTTTTTTTTTTTTTTAAGAAGCACAGTTGTGCCATAATAAAGCGTTATAATAATTGAAATTCAAGTTAAAACATTCAATTGAACAACAACCCAAAACTAAACCAAATACGAAACAAATTTTTAGACATAAAACCAAAAGTACCTTCTGCCTAGAATTAGTGTAAAGGGAAATGTTCTCATTATTTCTAAGGAAACATTAATATTATAAGGTAGAATCAGTTAGAAATACACAGAATGAATGCATTTACGCGTAATTAATAACTTTACATTTTTATCTATCATTCATTGAAGGTAAAACAAAAAGAGGAAAATTTATTGCAACGGAAACTAACAGCAGCATGAAAAAGTTTGAAAAGGAAAAAAAAAACTTTTCTCTGAGCTTAAATAATGAAATGGCACATCAGCTGATTTTTTGGAAATAAAACGAAAATTAAAATGGAAATAATAATTTGGAATAGAAAAAAAAATGCTATAAAAATTCACTCCTGCTTCCATTTTCTTTTGCCCCGACGCTATATTGTCTTAGTTTTCAAGTCGTTTCAAAGTTCATAATTGATTTCCCCGTTTTGCAATTAAATTAATGGTTATTACTCAAATGGAGGAATTTATGGTTACTCCATCAGTTTGGACGTTGTTTAGCTTTGAAAGTCTCTTTTCATCCCCTTAATTTTGGAGAAGGGGAGGGGAGTGATCAACAGGGATAGAATTTGCTCTAAATTGCAATATCAAATCTGATTTTATTTTAAGATGGATTTTCTTTTCCTAGCGCATTTCTCCTTTATCAACTTGCAGTTTCAAGGTAGGTTTCAAGGTAAGAAAATTCCTCAAAGCACTTTTTCTTAAAAAGTTTGTACTCCATACATAAGCCAAAGAACTGCAGAATAATATTTTGAATTATTCTCATTATCTTTCTAAAAGTATTTTTCGTAATCCCTCCGCGATCTACTAAATCATTATACAAATTTGTATCCAGCTGTGTTCGAGTTTCAAAATAATAGCATTCAAAATTCTTGGAACGGCGTGATAAACCGTCAGCAAGACAAAATGAAAAATGATCTCCAAGAACTACAAAGGAATATATCTTTTAGTTTATTTATGTGAATCGGCGTATCCAAAATAAATCAATAAATATATAAATAAATATAAAATCATTAACATTTATTAAATCTAACTTGACTTTTCCTAGAATTTTACATACAGGAAAATCACAACCATCCATTGTTAATGATATTTATCAAGACCCCGCACAAGTAAATCTTTAACGATCATATTGTTTAATCTTACATCACACTCGAGATCAATGCATTATGAGTCAGAAATAAAAAGCGTTTTGGCAAACTCATTTGATATTCATGGTTCGTTATCTGAAAAGAAACCACCCACGATTCTTTGCTTAAACTCTTCTCCAAGTTTACTTTGAGGATGAAAAATGAAAGGTTTCTTTTGGAGGAAAAAAAAGAAGCGTTAATATTCCACCTCCGCAGATTGATTGCTATCGCTCTGGATGAGGCTGGGGCGAAGGAATTTACAATAATAGAGTTTTCAAGAAGATTCAAGACGAAAAATATTTATCGAGTTTTTTAAATAAAAACGTTTTTTCACATCATTAGCATGCTTAATGATATGCAGAGTATTGCGCTTTAGCTGCACACTCATCAATTACATAAGCAAAATTTTGATAGACTGGTGTCGTATCACGTTCACATCTCAACTCTGCCACTTCATCATCATTGTGATGGATGAAACAAGTAATCGGTCATCAGAAACTGGGGATGCAACTCACGGTCATATGTTCTAATCGGGGCAAGCCTGCAAAGTAATGACATGCCTTGGAGAAAGCCAGAGCTATAACTTTCTCTCATGATTATATTGACTGAAAATGACTAAATCAGCTAGATTCTTTTCGGCAAGTTGTTATCCCCCCCCCCTTTTATATTTCTGATTTATTTACTTATTTATTTATTTTTTGAATTAACTATGATCACGACTTAGTGTTCATACTATTTTCAGAGAATAGTTACTAAATGATATAAAAAAGGGAAGAAAAGTATTAAAGACATGCTCAATCGATAAACTTGCTCCTCTTATCAGAATTGCCTCTGCCAGATACTGGAGTCCCAATTTAGACAGCCATTGTTTCATTTTGAGTTCTGTTATAGCGTTTGCGCTATAACAGAACTCAAAATGAAACAATTACAACAACAACAAGATTTTAAAAATGAGAGTAAATTTTAGAAAAATATTGCATAAAAGATATAGGGAAAAAAATAACAAGTCTACAATATTCAAGGGCTTAACGACCTTTGAAACAAATTTCGTTCAGTTTCTTTAAGTTTTCAAGATTGTTATTGAAACTCCGCAATGCCTGATTAATTTTCCTAACGTTACGTGCATTAAACTGATCATTAAAATATTTCTTTCAATCAGAAAAAAATGTTGATAATCTCAGTGGGAAAAAGCAAATTATAACAATCAAAGAAATTAAAACCGGAAGAAAGATTCACACATAATCAAGAAAACTATCACGAAATTTTGAAGAAACACAATTTAAAACTATAGATAATATTGCCTAATATCTCGTTAATTTCACAGTAATATTTACACGGAAATTTCATGTCTAAAGATAAGAATGAATCGAATCACGAAATCACGAAAATAAACATTAATAATATTGAAGTTGAAAGAGGTCAGATCACAAATATGTGTGAAGCCATCGACCTAGATAAACTCTTCGAACTCTTCGTTGCAAAGTCATGGACAGTCTGTCGACTTCTTCGACTAAAGTGATCCTTTACAACAACAGTAGGAGACTGCGATAATCTTAAGCGATTTAGTATCGTGCTTCTGAGGTCAAACATCACGCAAAATTTCTCCAAGAGAGTGGCTATCTTAATCCTGCCCCTATCCTATGTGGAAAGCGCGTGACTTTTAACTGCATGTCACGTCCTAATGTGACTTCGACAGAGCCCCTCTGCGATCGTTATCGCAGAGTAGTAACGATACGCACAGCTTCGAAAACTCGATGCATTTTTCACTTCCATTAGACATGGGGGGTGTTACTATTAAGCAACAAGTGGTAGATGTATCGTAAAAGAAGCAAAACATGTTGCTCATTCTAAGGTTGCAAGTTTTCCCAACTAATATCCATTAAAAAAAGATCTCCAAGTTATTTGTCGAAAATATCTGCGAAGATGAACATACAACATTAGGTAAAACGGAAAAATAAAGTTAATTTGATGTTATCGCGATTCGTAGCAACCTCACATCATGACTAATGATGCGTTTTAATGAAAACAGCAGTCAAACTCATGGTAACAGTCATGACCTGTGTAAGTTTTTTTTTTTTAATACTTTTCCACCAGATTTTAACGCGGCGTCTCACCAGCATTACTCGAAAAATGTTGATTACATTTTCAACGAGGTTTCAAGAGAAAAAAATGTTCGTGACAACATTCAGATCTCTTATTATAAGCTTAAATATTCTTTTCTGTATGTAGACATAAAAGTCGCTTTATACCCAACAACCGAACTCTTATTTAGCTCCTTCAGTCTTCTACATTTGCAAGAAACGCTTTGCTAATCTCACCTTTCTGACACTAAACCTGGATTGAGTAATTAAACTTTAGTTGTTTCATTTCCAATAAAACTGCGTTTACGACACGTTATACGAGCAATTAAGGAACGCAAAAAATTTATTGCCAACACTACTTACGCTACATAAGTTGTGAGAGATTTCATTCCAGTAGATATGTACTTAGATTAAGGGAATAACATAATTAGTTGACTAATTTACCCTTTGTTATTTGGTACAAGAAAAAAAATCTGTTTAGAAAACTGTTGAATAAGAGGGCTTATTGCAAAATATTTTTCAGTATATTCAACTTGTTGATCTTTATTTCGTTGCAATCCCTTTCCCTTTTGTATACCGTTGTAATTATAAAAGAGTGGAAAAATAATTTAAGCTGTCTCATTAAATTTATGTCTTCCCCAAAATAAAAACGGATTTTAATTTTTCTATAATAAGGATGTTATTGGTTTGAAGTTTTAACGAGCAATGCCATTTATCTCTTTGGCAATCATAAATGCTTCTCTTACTGTTTTGATTTTTGTTTTAAATTCATTTTAGTTAAAATTTCTACAAATTTTACCATCTCCAAAACCTTCAAATGCGAGAAATCAGATTTATTTACCTTAAATTTCTACACATTTTACCATCTACAAAACCCTCAAATGCGAGAAATAAGATTTATGTACCTTAATTTCTACAAATTTTACCATCTCCAAAAACCTTCAAATGCGAGAAATCATATTTATTTACCTTAATTTCTACAAATTTTAACACCTCCAAAACCTTCAAATGCGTGAAATCTGATTTATATACCTCCATAGACTACAAAATAAAAATAACTAAAATTATCATTTGCCACGATTCGAAATATTTACGCAATTAAGCCTATTTTGTTTTTCAATTCATTCATAGTTTATTTTAAAGAGTTTTTATTACATTATTATTAATAACACTGTGCAACAAATTTAAACTTTTTTTTTTGTCCTTTAGATGAAACTATGTGATTCTATATAAAAAAAAGGTGCTTGATTCAAATATCCAAACCAAAATGGTCCATCACGTACCGATTTTTCTGGAGACCCACTTCTCATATTTATACAATTTGGTTATAGAAGAATGTAACTGATGCTTACTTATTGAACACACAAATACTAAAATGATCTTTTGGGCCGTTTCATCTTGTTGGCATATGTTGATGTGCCCTGATAACTGATTAGCAATATTCAATTCATATACTTCCATTCCATCGGCCGCTGAAACGCTTTTCAAACACAGAGATGTCCTGATGAAACCTTTCCCCATGCTCATCATTAATTGCGCCAGTTTCATGAGAAAAGAAGTCCATATGGGTGTCCAAAAAGTGAAGTTTTAATGGAATATAGCAATCTAATAATACAAAAATATTTTATCATGTCACCAACAAGATTTTCGTAGTTTTCAGCTTACTCATTTCCAAGGAAACATGAGCACATTGATTTAAAGGCCAGCCAGGCGGATTTTTTGGCTTCTGACTGTTTGTTTTCATACTCTTCATCATGAAAGAACTTCCAAAAGTTGTGGGCAATAAAAATCCTTTCTTTTACTTTTGCCTCACTTAAATATTTGCATTTGTTTCTGAGATGCAAGAAAGCCACAGAAAGACACATTCTCTGTCCAGAGCTTTTACAAATATTTCGATGAACCAAGTTTAATGTTCAATTGTGGAAAAAAGCACATTGTGGAATTACAAGTGGCTCATTTGATATGTTTTTGCCACTCATAATTTTGAAATTTCCTTTGTGTTTACAGAATATGTTACAGCAATGAAAATTAAAAAAATACTTAGGTGGAGCAGCCCTGATAAACCAGCGCCACTCTGCTAAATTGTGCTCATGTGCTAATGCTTGAAATAGTACATTCACATCACAGCAGCACATTATTTTTTCTTTCTCCTCAAAATAGTCTACAAAATGCCCTTGTCTTGTGAAAGACTCGAAACTTCGAGAAGTAGATGAAGCTTTTGTTGCCAAAAATGTCGCTAAAGTAACCCAAGTTCATTAAAAAGGTCTCTAGAATGGCAACGATCCAGGCTTGGAGTAATCGCGATTACGTAATCGTAATCGGCTGTAATCGATTACATTTTGACAAAATCGTAATCGTAATCGTAATCTGATGATGGCATATTCTCATAATCATAATCGAAGTTGTGTAATCCCGTAATCCTTTTTCTCCCGGAATTTTAATCGTAATCTTAAGGAAAAAATCCGTAATCTGCTAGTCCTGCAATCGTGTCCTTGCCTGCTGAAAGCTGAAATTTTTAGCGCTACCCTTGGATAGAAGAGATAAGATTACAAGAAAAAGGATTCAAACTGTGTACTGAAGTCCTATCCTAAGCGGTCTGTAACCTATGGGCGATCATAATATAAAAGGTTCTGTGTGGCGGTCGCAGAGCCTTGATGGCAGGACCATATAGTCTGCTAGAGACGCTTGTTGTCCTACTTGTTGCGGTCTCTCAGAATTCTTAATTGCGGCTCCACTCTCCATGGGGAATGGCTGGAGAGCCCGAGAAGAAAGGGAGTCTGGTTTGGATATGTCACTCGCATCCGCATCGCCTTGGGGCTCTCAGGGGGGGGGGGGTGTCTCCGGTCTCCTCGCGTCCTCCAGTTTCAGTACAAGAGCGATAATCTGTCCGCAAGTCACAGATTTCGGGGTAGATAAGAAAGGGGAAGGCGTCTATAGAAGGACTAAATGCATCGGTCATTTTGCTTCCTTAATTACCCCTTCAAAACATATTCAAACGGTTGGGCAATAGACGAGAGTCTGGACGGGACCGCTGCGAGTAAAAAGAGAGTTCCCCCTTTCTTCACTCTGCGGGGGTCCCGGTTTGGAGCCGGCATTAAGAATGGGCGCCCCATTTTCCCTTTCAATAATCGAAGTAGACTGCCCCCCTGAAAATCTAGTGTTGGCACTATCACCTACACACATAAAGAGACATGAAATTACTTTTGTGTTTTCGCCTTTCTGTGATTATTATTCTTTTTACGTGTGATTATTATTCTTTTTAAAAATATGTTCTTCGAAGATTTAAAAAAGTACATACATTTAAATCTTAAATTTATTTATATTTTAATGCTAATATTCTTTTTAATTAATAGGTATGTAAAAGAAAATGATATATGTTCAGACATTTTCCCAATTGTTTTTTACATGCATGAATTAATATTTAGGAATTATTTAAAAAAAATAATTATCTTTTTCTTCTTAGAATTACCTTAACAGAATTTTGTATTTCAGTTGAATCTTGTACGTTAAATTTGTGTTGTAAAACTACTTGCACTTTATTTTTTTATTAAAACAGTTAGTACATGGAAAAAAATATATGCTCGTGCATGTTAAAAGAAAAAAAAACCACAAAAATCATATTAAAATATTATAGTCATTCGTATTATAATTATTCTTCATATTACTTTTTAACGATTACTAATTTTGCTGAGAGTTATTTGAATGTTCATGTTCAAATTTTTTGAAATTATTCTAAAATGCAGCATTTATTTTCAAAAGATTATTTATCTCTTACACTATCTGAATATTTTGTTATCCCATGCACATCTTATAAGTGATTTCATAAAGAATCATAGAAAATTATTATTTTCAGTAAACTAATTGGTGTTATGTGAAATATTTGCACAATTTAAACTAGAAAATAAATACAATGGAGAAATATACATTTTCAGAAATTGCGGCCAACTAAATTTTGATTGTATGCACACAAAATAACAATGAACCAGGTAAATCACTTATTCATTATATATACATTTAGTGCATCGTCTTTGCTTATATACAAAATACGATCAATGTAGTTATCCCTCACATGAGTTTTAAATATTCGAAAAATACTGAATGTGCCTTTCCTGATTATACATATATATATATATATATAATGCAAATTTTTCATTTCTGCAACGACGTCATAATTCCAGAACTGTGATGATGAAATTGTTTCATTATAATTGCATTCATCATCATTTCAGTTATCTCTTATAAAATCAAAAATTTAATTAAAAATCATAACTTTTTGATTTATGACATTATTGTGAAAATGAGAGTTGTATGCATAAAATCGGATAATTTTATGCTAATCTAATCGTAATCAAAATCGTAATCGGATGTCATAATCGTAATCGATTACATTTTTCAACGACTGTAATCGCTGCCGTAATCGTAATTACTTTTTGGCAAAGGATTACAATCGTAATCGTAATCATAATCTCACAATTTCTCCCTTTGTAATCGTAATCGTAATCGATTACGTTTCTTTGTAATCGACTCCAAGCCTGCAACGATCTCACTGCCAATGAGAAAAATACAATTTATAATAAATAAAGTCTATAAATAACGAAAATATGCACATTTATCCAGAAAATACGTAAAAAGCTAAAATGTGGAATTTTGGGAAAATGGTACGTGATAGGCAAAAAATAATTGCAGAATCGTAATTTTCAGCCAAAAATACATAAGAAACAGACATTTTCTTCCAAAGGACATTTTTCGTGTTGCACAGTGTAATTAACTTAAACTGGAGGTTACGCATCAACTAAATTGATTTAAAATTAAACATAAAATTATTTTAACTAATCGTGCTACACTTAATTGCAGATACAAAATTTATTTTAAATTATGTGACAAAACATTTATTATTTTATTAGTAACTGAAGTCATACTTGCTTGCGTTGCATGTGCAATCTGTAATAGATTTTACTAAAGAGGTAGCACTTACTGCTGTTAACAAAGAGAACATTAAAGAAAAATAACTACTTCCGTTTACTAATGCTTAGCGTATACATAACAGTTGCTTCATCATCAGAAACATACTTCATGTTTAATATTAAGTTAAAATAAAAGCTCTTACAGTTTTCGTAATTGGCACTAATTAACCGTCTAGTATTCTGAAGTATGTTTAGTTAAATGAATCAGGTAATTAAAGAAATACGTGGAGGTGTGAATGTTTTCCAAACTTAGTGAGGTATTAATTCATGAGTTCTGAATGAATACTGCAACAGCTTTGTATTTGTGGCATGGATTTTCACATTTAAAAATAATATTCGGGTAATGTAGTAACTAGCAATGTACTAATTATCAATTAAAATTCTAAGGTTGACGTAGATGTGAAATGTATACAATCAAGCATGATCAGGACATGCATTTTCTAATAATTATAAATTTCGCAATCTGTATCTTCAATAAGAAAAAATTAAAATTGCGTGAAACAAAATGGAAAGAGAAATGAATATTTTTTTTAGCTAAATATTTATCCACATTTCCAAGCATGTGTATAGAACACTAACTTTAAGAGAAGCATTATATAAGCAAAACATAAATTGGTATTTTAAGTGACAATTATGTTCCTTAATTACATGTTCAAAGACTATTTTAAAAACTAAAGATGTAGGAGATTTTTTGTTTTTATTTAGAAGAACATCACGTAAAGGAGTAAAACACCTTCAATATAAGAGAAAATATATTGTGTGCTAATATACGGCATTTACTTCAGATGGAAATACATTTGATCCAAATTTAAAGTTGCTAGAGTAAAATTTACAAAACTATTGTCTACAAGGTTCACTTTATGAAGTTAATTGTTAGGAGCACATTTTCTATTTAGCAATCGAAATATATAAAAAAGATAAGTAAAATAATTAACTAACGAAGTATTTAAAGTTTTACAGCTAAAATTTTCTAAAAGAATTCCTTACAATACATAGTAGAATACAATACATAGAAGCAATTTATTTGCCTTGCTTTAATTTCCTCGTAAATAATATCTGTATTTTTTATGCAGCTGATTTGTCTCCCCCATAAAAGGGGTAAAAGTGAGATGTTGTTAAGAATGATAAAAAGAATTTCCACACAAACAGGTTGCGATGCCAAGGTGAAAAGGTTCGAAATAAATATTGGCATTTACATTACATATTGGCAATTCATAAAACAGCATTATCTTATCTTGAACTAACGTAATTAATCTTTGAAACATTTAGGTTTCTTATGTGGTCGAAATTAAGCTCTTAAAAGTAATTCGAAAATAACAAACCACATAATTTATTCCAGGAGATCTGTAATTCTTAATTAATCATACTGTCGTATCTCTTTTTTTTCTATGTTTGAGCCATCTGTAAAAGGAGTTCCTTCCCAAAATTTAGTCTCTTAATGATCTGCACATTTAATGTTCATCATATAATCTCGCCTTTAATATAATTACACTTTAAGGGAAGGGAATGACTACCATACTGCCCTAATGCTTTGTTTTTCAAAAAAAAATTCCGGGTGGTCTTCTTGAAGAATAGCTGATAAACCTCAAAGACAGATTACTGCCCCCTGACTTGAATTTCAAGATGCTTCTAGTTATTTTATCACCATACCCGATCCAATTTATCAATGCGCCGCCAATTTAATTATCCACTGGCGCTTTGGCGAGATCCGTATGGCCTGCTCAAAAGCTCAATAGGTATTTCAAGAAACTGGTTGCATCGGCTGGGGCTGAAGGAAAGTCCTCGCATCCACAAGAAAAGCTGAATAGCCTCGGTCGACAGCCTAATCACGACTTGGAAGCTCCTCTTGGCTCATTAACGTGCTTCTCTCGAGAGACCAACAAGAAAAAGTTGGCAATTGTTTAAAAAGTGATTTGCACGTCGTGGTGGCAGCACGAAAATTAAAAAAAATGGATGTAGATTTAATGTTGGGCAAAGAATTTTTTCCCTAACCTTTTATGTCCACGAGTTACTGAGGTTCCGCGGTCAATTTATTAAAAAAGGAATGCAAATGAAATATTTAAAATAAACAACGCTATTTTTAATGATCCTTTAAACAATAAAATAAAATAATGATAGAAACACAGAGAGGGAGAGAGAGATAAATAAACTTTATTAAATACTTTCCCTGATAAACAGTTCTGACTTTTTTTTAATGCTAGGAAACAAGTTATTTAACCAGTAGCTGACTATCTTCAAAATTTAGCAGCATAAAATAGTGATAAAAACTACTATTTAGCTGTAAAAGATTATTTTTCGTATAATTATACAGCTGACAGATAAGCGTTTTATTATTATGTAGAATAAACCATTTTAGAGCACATGTTTCGGTTAACAGATTTCGAAAACTGGTTAACAGAGATCTTTTCTTTCGGTGGTTTTCCATATAATATTCATTGTGGGTAAGCGAGAACCTACTGTAAATGTTTTACTCGATATATAGAAAGATTTATGACATAAAGTTGTTCATATTTTTCAATTGTGAGTTTGTTGTGCTTAATTAACATAAAAGTTGTATTTTCAGTGATACAGTTAATAATCAGTTCGAATGGAGTTCACTTACTTGTGCTCTGAACTTTCCATATGCATTTTTCTTTGCGGTCATATTTTCAAATTATTTCTTAAGAATTTAATTATCAACCAAACAACAAGTAATATGATTACTGAAAGATCGTTTTACCAAAAAGTAATAGTCGAATATGTGTTCCATGAACAAAAAAATTAATACAAACTGCACAATATATATACGTATATATTATATAAAAATATATATACAGACAAAATATTTTCTTGCAATTAAAGAAGAGTTTATCATGGTTAACCCTTTAAACTCACGTCAAAATGAGTAACCCGAGAACTCGCGAGTGAGCATTCTTTCACACCTCCCATTTCTCCATAAAATGATAGTACATGAATTATTTTCAGTTAAAAGGCATTATTATTTATTCGAAATACCAAATACTACCCAAAATAATATTATTCAAAATATATCGTACAGGTGTACAAGCTTACAAGCACTCGCTTGATGAGAAAAACACTCACACTTGACTACTACGACTAGCAAACGCTCTTGGGGACAGCAAGAGTAGGTTAGAAGGAGATGCTAGAGCCTCTTCGCCTATGAAGTAGAATACCATATTCTATACGTTTTTTTCTTGGTGTGAGTGTTTTGTTCACCTCGAGAGTTCTGAAGGGTTAAGTTTTTATAGCCTATATATGAAAATATTAATAGCAAAATGAATCATCTTGAAACGTTAAGAACGACGCATTCATACTAAATGACCTACTGAAAGTGTGGTAAAAAGAAATTAGTAAGTTAAAATTTAGTTTATATTATGTAGAAAATTGACCTTATTTCTTCCACAGATTATTGCATTATTTATCATTTATTTATTGTATGTTAACGCACGCTTTCAGCTGACGTGAATTGCAGGTTTGGAAGTAATAGTTAACTTACAGCAGATGTAGGTTACTTTATAAACTAGTTTGATAATTTTTGGAAGTAAATTTATTTTAATTGTTTCTACGATTGCGTAAAAGTCGAAATCGTCAAAATTATTGCAGAAGTGTTGATAGAATTGAGTACATGGTTAATTGCCCAGTCCATTTCATAGCATCGCTCAATTTTCTGTTTATTATAGTAATGATTTAAAAGCAGCAGCTTCGAATAAAACTTCAAAGTGATTTCTTATTCGCTTATATAAGAAATATTTCTTATGTACTTCTTTTATGCAACAACGCCATACCAATGATAACGTATCGAAGTCAATCTTCGTCAAATTACATGCATCCAATTGATAACGATTCCGAAGTTGAGCAATTATTTTATACCAGCCTCGACTGTTTTTAATGCTTGGCTAATTCGTCACGCAACAAAGAGCACCCTGGACGTCCATCCAAGGTCAGGAAGATATAATTTCTATCATGTCTTCGAGCCCTAAATGTGGTAATTGAATCTCTGTACGTATTTTAAGTCAGTTTTTGACTTTCTAAAAAGCTAATTCATGTTTGGAAACACAGTTCCTTTTAGAGCTTTGCAAAGTAACTTATCATGCCCCCTCCCCTCCTTTCTCACCTCCAAAAGGAATGTATCAAAATGAATGAAGGCAAAAACTGATTGCTTTGGAATCCAAAGTACTCCGACAACACGATGTGAGAACTTTTCAGATGACTTATGCTTGGTACAGATAGTAATAGAGATAAAACATTCAAAATTGTCAGTAAGTCAACTGAGTGCGACATTTGAGAACATGGTTCTCAGAAACAGACGACAAGATAATTTGTGTGCACATTTTACTTTGAAAAGTATTCTGATGCTTATCTTGCTAATTAAAAAATCACCCTCACTTGAAATGAGCGCTACTAATGAGCGTAAATACTTGCTCTTAAGTTCATCCCTGCCAAAGTAGTGAAAATCTAGCTTTTATTCCCAGTTTGAGACGGTTAAAATGTTACGCGATAGATAAAATCGAGAAAGATGTTACAAACCCTCAAGTTGACAATTCAGAAAAGTCAAAAATCCTTAAGCCTGTTTCCAAGAAATATAATTAAGATTTATCCGGTCTGGTAGTTTTAAGACATCTTTTCTCTTTCAAATGACAGTGCAAAAACACTACGCTGAATTTTCATGCGTAAAGGAAACTAAAGAAGGTTTGACCTTAGGGGAGGTTTGACCCACCTGATGTTTTTCATATTTAGGCACTTATTTGGCTGATGAGCTGTATATGGTAGCATGATATCAAGCAGAACGACGCGTTTTTCCTATCAATTTCCTATTTGCAAGTATAATGAAGGAAAAATAAAATATTATAACATTTTTACTTTAAAAAAAAGGAATGTTTTTCGTTGCAAATCTTCTTCTCTGTTGTACCACCTACGATTTACGTTACGTAAAAGGTAAGCTTATTTGTTTGTGTACTCAGTTTAATGTACTAAAATACTTCCTACGAATGTTTAAATTTTATTTCTTATTTTAACGTGATTTTTAAAAAAAATCGAGGGAATTAAGGGAGTTTTCACCCACATTAAATCTGGGAGAAAACCTCCCCAGTTAGTTTAGCATGATGCTGTAACATTTTTAAGTGTTCAAATTTTAAATGTTTTTAAATAAAAATGATGCTATAAATCAATTAAGAAATTTCGTTCTGAATTAATGATTAAAGTAGTCACTGAGCTCTTGTCAATGTATTAATGCATTATGAACAACCTAAATATAACTACAACTTCATTTTCGAACTTTGTTATCAAATTGCTAAACTACTTAAAATATCTTTTTAAAAATTTTTACTAAATATCTGTTATTTACTCTGTTGTAACTTAAGCAAATTTTCTTTTACGCAAAATCAGCAAAGTTATGTTGGGAATAACCATGTATCCCCTAAATACATTTAAAAAAATTGCAATGTCATTATTTTGAAACATATTTATAGAATTCGGTCAACTAAATGTATCAATTTTATATACCTTTTTAATTGCATTTAAGAGGAAGGATTAATTCCGATTGTCATGAAATAAGAAAAAGTTCAAAAGCGAGAAATATTCTTTCAATATTTCTCGCTTTTAAACGAAGACAATCACGACTTTGAAGACTCATGAACAAGGAACATTGAAAATGATGATTTTGCTTTAGGAAAATTAACAACAAAAACCTAGTTTTTGCGCTATATAGTTTATCTCATTAAAATAAATAAATATTATATTTCAATACTTTTCTCAGACCTCTGATGATTGTAGATCTTCTTATTATATAACCTGAAAAAGATGTTGCAACAGCAATGAAAATATATCATTTTCTTTATTAAATGATCATTGGAGATACTACCGAAAACGTAACACAGTAATTGTAAAGAAGTAGTAGTGCATTATTTTACTTTATTTGAAATACTGTTAAAGTAATGCATTATGACTGAAATATTAAATTTTAATAAAAATTACAAAAATGGTCTCCTGAGATTTTTTTTTCAAATAGTGTAATATAATTGCCAAAATAGAAAGGAAAATATTTATCGTTGAAAAATTGACACGATTTAACTGAAATCATTAATGTTAGACCTTCACTGTTTCAAGGTGCGAGGCAAGATCCTACATTGCCTCAAATCTTGTGACAGATCATATTAAAAAAAACCATTTAGGATATTTTAAGGGTTCCTAAATATTAATAACTATTTTCCTCAATCTCAGAGAAGAAGCAAAATAAAAAGAGAAATGCACTGAAAAATGTTTTTGCCCTTAAATACATTGGAAACTCCTGGAAATCATTTATCTAGATTCTAACGTAAAATTAAAGACTTAAGAAACTACGAAGTCTTTAAAAAAGGAGATCCTCTTTTACAGAGAATACAAAATAGAACATGCTGTTAACTGATTGCAAGAGATAAAGTGCCGCCATCTGTGATTACTATTTCTGATATACAAAGTGGAAGGTAAGTTCAGTTGAGCCCCCACGCCGCTCCACCAATATATAATGCGTTTTTGACAATTTTTAAACTGTTGTCATCTCAAGCGTTTCTTTACGCATTTTTTTACAGCTTTTAAACCGGTAGTCACAGATCTCAAATATTCAGTTTTACGTAACTTAACAAATCTTTCTCTGCAGTTTTAAATAGTGCGGAAAAACAAGAATTTCATTGCGAAATAATCGTCAAGAAACTTGATTATTTGATTTAGAACAAGTTCTTCGTAAATTAAAAGAAACACTCAGTTTCCCCTCTGTACTTTTACACATTTTTTTTTTTTTTTTTGCAGTGTATATTTATTTATTCAATTAAAACCAAATTAAGAATGATACATTAAGTCACGTTCCACTACGAGAATTGGAAACAACGTAGCGTTCCCTCTTGACACTTGTAGCGTTATTGCGTGCCATTATAATATTATCAAACGAAAATTATGAAACAATAATTTTCAGTAATTGTAAAAAACCTTCATCAATGTTTATGCATTTTCTGAAATGTATCGCACGGGAGGCTTTTTCTAGTTTATTTCTAGAAACTAAGTAGGGTCAGTTGGCGTAATTGTAAGCATGGGGTAATTGCAAACAAGCTTCATAACTACGCTTGTGGTGATTTTGAAAACTTAACTGCATGTGAGTGATAAATTGGCAGCATAGGGAAGACATTGAAAGAGTTTCGTAAGTTTCGAAACAACTCTGGAGGCGTCACTATTGTTTGAAAATGACACAGTGAAGAAAGTTGTTTAACAAAATTTAGTGATCTTACATTTTCCTCTCCAGCTCATCTACAAAAGCGATGTAAGCGGTTTCAACCATTTTTATTTGTCATATGGAATGCTGCTAAAAACATTTAGTTATGAATTTAATCCTCCCTGTTATTGTTTCATGTGCAAGTTAGATGTTTACAATTACCCCATATATTCCGCACTCTGGGGTAATTGTAAACACTTAAATTTATCCTATTTCCAATATTTTGGTCGGACAATAAACATTATATTTCGATGTAAATTACACTTCTCTGTTTATTTTACATAACTGTTGTTGTTGTTGCTAATGCCACTTGGAAATATAAAGCCCCCCTCGCAGGGAGGCCATGAATTAAGGAAGCTCCTACTGATTATTAATGAGCTCCGCTAGAATGAAGTACACTTGGTTCAGAGGGGCTTAATGATTTTGAATCAGCTCCCAGATGAGAGATCGTCACCTCGGATGGTCCCTCAGCGGAAATTATTTCTAACTTGGTGGACATTTGAAGCGACGATGTATTTTACTTGCACAGCTCCCTTTAGCGCACTCGGTCTCAGAGTAATCAGTCGCAGGAAGGGGTCACCCTCCCAAGCGTTGACCACGGCCAGTTTTACTTCACTTTCGGTGTTTTGTGGGATCCAAGCTTAACCGACTGATCCTCTGCGGGACAAATTTTGCATAATTTTGTCGCATTAATTGGTTTTTTGCAAGATATTTCTCGTTAAATGATCTCAGCCGACTCATAACATAACTCAGCGGACCACATGCGGTCCATTTGCCCATTCCATTTGCATCAACCTTATTAGAAAATAAATCACTGTTTACAATTACCCCAGATTCCTGGGGTAATTGTAAACACGAGATAATTCGCTAACAAACAGTCATAAAGTCAAAATTTTTGTAAACATTTACTCACAAGAAGTACAGTAGCGGCTACAATGCTCACAATTTTATCTCTGAGTTCATTCAAGAGGTAGGAAAGAATCAAAAGTTAAACCATTGAAAAAGCGTTTACAATTACCCCAACTGACCCTAATAATTTTTAAAATTTTATTTTCAATGAGAACGAATTAAATAAAGATTCGCAGAAAATGCTATTAGTTTTTACTTATTTTTAAGGCTACTATGGGGACTGGGAATAAAACCCGATTCCCTTTCCCCCACAACATCAAAACAAGATCATTTAAAAAATAATCGTATCAAAGCTGCATATAGTGTTCTCCAGTAATATTCATTCTATTAGTTCCCAAATGAGGAACATAAGTTTTCCTTTGTTATCAGCAAACTGATAAACAATTTATTGTCGTATCAAAGCTACATATAGTGTTCTCTAGTAATATTCATTCTATTAGTTCCCAAATGAGGAACATAAGTTTTTCTTTGTTAGCAGCAAAATGATAAACAATTTATTTTTCAGGTTGATATTTGATTCAAGCGAATGAAGAATATTAATGGCGCATTGTGTTACTTTCTTGTTTGTCTTCGTAATAGGTGTTTTTAGTAATGCATGGAGATTATTAAAAACCCCCAAGCCACTTTATAATGAGATGCGAGTTCAAAATCAAAACAATTTATCCAAATTCATTTATTCATTCCCAGGGGTAAGCGATGCATACTGTGAACATTTTTCGCAAACAAACAACCGCATGCAATTCTTTGCCATCTTTTTCACTGTGTATTGTCCCAGATTAAAGATGTCCAAGTAAATATGACTCTTTCAACCGGCAATCTCGGAAATATTTCTATAGAAAATTGGAGGCGAAGAAAGAGTTTAATTTACGGATCATAAATCACGAAAATGCTCCTTTGCATTTATCTAAATCTATTGCTCGGCATCGAAGCATGAGATCAAAGATGACGACTCCTATCTAAAATAACTTCTATTATGAGGCGGGAGGCTTTGGCCAATAACATGACAACCGACTACACAGAAAGGGTTGAGCACTCTCGCGCTCCACGAAAGATCTTCCAAGTAGGAGATATTTTGAAATTCTCGGCAGCTGAGTCATACTCAATAAAGAAGAAGGTTATGTTTTCTCAGATACACTACAGATTTTAAGAATTACATCCTGGAAAGCGATACGTTTGTGACGTTAAGTTGTATGCTTTTACTATAACTAGTCTGATTTTTATTTTGCATTTTCTAAATTGTTTCGTTATTATATGTATATATATGCAGTGAAACCTGTGTAAGTTGACCACTTGCGATGCAGCACTTTAGTGGTCAACTTATAGAGGGTGAAGGGCTAACTCCGTTCCTGACAAAAGTGGTCAACTTTACAGGTTTTACTGTATATGTTACGGTGAGATCGGAGAATGTCGACTTTCACCATTTATCAGACCAGTGATTATCGACATTCTCCAATTTCGGACATACGCTGTAACATATATATATATATACACACATATATATAAATATATATAAGCATACACATCGTTTCATAATGATGTGATCACCTATTACTTTGATACAAAAATTTAACATTGCTTTTGTAATTTTTTTGTGTATGTGGGTACCGGAAAATGAAGCATTATGAATCCCATTTAGTAATGTAAGAACTAAATGGGTTTTTGGGTTGTATTGAATAAACTAACATCCCAAAACCATGATAGAGTTTCTAACATGAGCTAATTATCTCTCTCTCAATTGGCTTCACCAGCAAAGTATTTCAAATGTATGTATTTATCAGTTAAAACAGATTTTGAAACCAATATTATTCTAAGAAAATTCTTAATTAAAACAATAGATATCAAATTTGTCAAACTGTTGGCCATAAGTTTTCAGTAAATACAATTAATTATTTTTTTATTTTAAATTAAAAACATTTTAAATCAACCTTTTTTATTCCAAATATACGCAGCACAAACAAATTTCAGAGCTGAATTGCAGACAGAATTTCCTTAGATAAAATTTCGAATCTGAATAGATAACAAAAAATATATAAGTAATAAGAATAAATAAATACGTGTAGTTTACTATTTAATATGGGAAAAAAACATTTCAAAAAGTTTTTTTTCTGAACAAAAAATAAAAAATCGTTAGAAGCTCTATCTTTTGAATGAAAAAGAAAGCGATCCGCCGTTACAGAATTGATCACTCAATTCTTTACCCCAGTGCTAAGTCTACGGAGAAATGTATTTTGGTTTTTAGGGCTAAAAAGAATTTTTAATGTGAGTGGTTTTTTAGACGAAAAGGGTTTAAATTACTTCCATAAGCGCTCATGTTTAACCTTTTTTGATTGATGTAAAAAGGCCCTCAACGTTATCACATGAAGAATTTCTTTTCTGTACTTAATAAATAAATATTTAATATAAAAAAAACATCTCAAAAAGTAATTTATAAAAACAAAAAATAAAAAATCGTTTGAATCTCTTTCTTTTGGATGAAAAATAAAGCGATTCGTCGTTACTGAATTGATCACTCAATCCCTTAGCCCAGTGTTAAATCTACGGAGAAATGTATTTTGGTTTTTAGGGCTAAAAATAATTTCTGATGTTAGTGGTTTTTTTTTTAGACGAAAAGGCTTAAGTTTCTTCCATAAACGCTGATGTTTAACTTTTCTTGATTGCTGTAAAAATACTCTTACACTATCAAATTAAAAATTTCTTTTCTGTATGCGTCACATCCTTAAGCTCTTTACAATAAAGTTCTTTCGAAGCAAATTCAGCTGTTAGACCTATATTTATATATCCTTCAAATTTCGCCACAGAGCATAATGCTAAGTTTTTGTAACTGCTAAAAACAAAATTGAACGAAACACTTGTTAAATAAAGAAATGAAACATTTGAATGAAGTGTTCTGGAAAGAACTTTCGGACAGAAGATATATATATATATATATTTCTTTTTAGGAACCAAACTATTGCTTTTAACGTTTTTAAGAGGTTTTAGAGGGGTAAACAGACATACAGACAAGCAGAGCGATAGACGAAGGAACATATTTATTTCCCCATATCGTAACTTTACATGCATTTTTCTTGGCTTTTACAGGAAAAAAATCTAAAACTAAAACAAAGAAAATAAAAAAAGCTTGTTATAAATGATTTTTTTACAGAATAGCCATAAAATACAAAATTGAAATGATAACAAATTCACTACACTGTAAGAATTTTGCGTTTAGTTGAAACCAATTTTGGTGTTACTGAACACGATTTTTGATGTTCAGTTCGTGTAAATTTCAAAGGTACTCATTTTTGGTACATTTTAAGTTTTTTCATGTGACTGTCTAAAAAAAAATATAGACAGTATAATGTTTCATAGCACATGAAATTTGTAGACTCCGTTGCGTATCGAAATTTCATTACGATTGCTAATTTCTACGAAAATAGGATAATTGAGTAATTGTAATGAACTTTAGGTACTTAGATGAGTTAACGAACATCATATGCTAAAAAAAAATTCTTCTGTCTGTATTTTTTTAGACAGACACTTAAAAAATTTTACAATATATCAAACAATGAAATATTTACAACTTTACACCAACTCAAACGAAAAATGGTGTTGAGTAACGCCAAAAAGGGGGGCAACTAAACGCAAACTTTTTACAGTGTACAACACACTCATCATTGTGTTTTGTCGCTACACACACAATGAGACATTTCCAGGCTCTCAATTTTAAAGACCTTTCCAAACATAAATTAATTCATAACATCAAAATGTTTCCAAGCAGAAGAATTAATTTTACGGTCGCATCTCAGCAAGAATTACTCGATGAGTTGATACGTAAGTACTCTAGAGTAAAGGAATGACATTTAAAAATTGACCTCAGCGTCGCTCCATAAAATAACTGTAGCTCAGTTACTCGGTTGTACCCACTCAACTAATTTTCAACGGAGTTCATTGTTCACAAGGCACAACTCCGTATTTATCTAAAAAGGTGCGTGGGCAAAATCATTGTTATAAGTATATTAACAGACGTCATTTTAAACAGCCTTCGTTTTCTAAGAAAAAAAATATATGACTTGTAATAAATGGATGAAAAATTGTACGGAACAAACAGAAAATGAATTTAACGTAAAAAAGATTTTCTGAGAAAATGATTAAATTTTGTCTTTAGTAGTTCTAAAGTAGATTTCCACTCTGAGGCTTTGTGGATGCATTGTTTCTTTGAAGTTTCGTTGTTTGGCTTTTAGAAATGACGCAAATAATTTTAAAAAAAACTTATCATAAATTCATTTGGATTTCTGAAGTTCCGAAGCTCTCAATTTTATGCGATGATAACAGGTATTATTTGTAACCTCGAAACACTTGTCTGAAATATATTTTCTCGATTTGTGCTTTAATTAAGTTGATTTACTTCTTTATTTTTCTCCCTTTCTGTTTTCATTTCTGGGCAGATATGAACTTTTTGCTTCTTAATGAATGATACTTTGAGTTACAGGAAGGATGATATTAATAAGAGGGAAAGAGAAGAACAAATAATATATGCGGTTTTAAAATAGGCAATAATGTAACAAAACACGGTTTAATTAAAAAAAAAGAAGATAACTTAAACATTTTCTCGCGTCGGCGCCAGTCATCCGCAAAATTAAAGAGCAGTGTCGTTAACTATTTAATTTACATGCTAAGCATACAGCAAAACTTGTGAAAATTGTTGAAGAACGCTAGAATCAATCCTCTAAAGGAAATAATGGAAAAACCACTTACCAGTCTTTCATAAAAATATTGTGAACTGAGGTTTTTGCCATTAACTTGTGCTACCTTCTGAAGCAGGTCAGCGGCTTTTGCTACTTGGCCTTTTGTCATAAGCCAGCTCGCAGACTCTGGAACCCACCTACAATAAGTAAATAAAATATTATGTTAGCTTTAAATCATATTCTTACTATTTATAAATTAAATTATAAAAATTTTTTATGCTTTTTGATTCAAATTCAAAATAATTCATTGAAGGTAAAATTATATAACTAAATTATTATTAACTTTACCATTTTTATGGCGAATTAAAAATATGAAAAGTGATCTTTTCTTAGTAATAATAAAGGAGAAAGGATTCTTGCTTGTATTTTGTATAGGGCCAATATAGTTTGCCGATATTCGTGTATTACGTCCAAATATAATTCGGAGCATAGGAGTGTGCAGTGCAGTGCACCTAGAACTGTTTTGTGATAAAATTGGATTTCGTTTTTTCATTGCTCCATTTCTGCATAAAGTTTTCACGTAAATTTCCTAATATGGAGAGATAAAAAAAATATTTCGCACATTTACAAATTTTTAAACATTAGAAAATGTTGATGTCTAATGTTTATAAAAAAATAAAATTTGTTAAAGCTAATTTTCAAAAATACTAGGTCAGTGTTTTAATCAATCTTTTGACATATTTAGAAAATTAATACACTGTAAAAAGTATAGTAACGAAATTCAGTACTCGGAATGATATTAAACTTGCCAAACAAGTTAATAGCGGTATATTTAACTTTTTAAATGGAAGTCGAAACCAATATCGTGACTCTATATTTTCATTCCTATTATAAAATAATCGCTAATAAAACAAACTTTACTAGAAAAATTCATTTAAAAAACAATAAATAGTTATGTATTTATGTTTTCTAAAATAACTCTAAGACGGAAATTATTGAAATTAGAAAAACATTAACTAAGAATATAAATTTAGAATAAAAACTACATACTAACACATATTTGCGAGGAAAAATGTACGAAAAGGCACAAAGTTGAAATTTGTATTTTCAGAAATGTGTATATAAAGTCACAAATGTGTCTCGAAAGAAATATAACGAGGAAAACACAAATTTCCTTCTTGGAGATTTAGCCTTAATATTCAAAAAAAAGTTCAATGAAAATTGCAATTTGTTTTCCTAATACGGTATTTTCACAAACACACCTATGATGTTTGTCACGACTTGCTCTCGAAATTCCAACGCTTTCACCCCTTGAAAAATGAAGATTAGAACGTTGCATTACATTGCTACAGTGTTTAGAAAAACTCTTTGTACTCGAAGATAGAATACTTACAATGGTGAGCCCATGAAAAAGAAGTTTTGAATAGTTTTAGCATTGCGTGCTGTTATTTGAAATGGAGAGCCTTCCTCGACACGGAACTTGGCGAGCAATCCCGTCTTCTTGCTTTCCAAAATGGGACGTTTCATGAGGGAGAATGGCCTCATAAATGTCATTCTCGTTATGATGGATGCCCTTAAATGCAACCGACCAGGCTCTTGGATTCCCGAAGACATGTGTTTATAAAGCGATCAATCGATCTCGGTTATTACTACGAAGACATCGAGAGGGAGTGTCGTTTTCACTTCGGTTAGGGTTATCCAGATTGAAAGCAAGATAGAATGTAAAGCTAGAGAGTAATTCGGAAAATATTATTTGCCTTTTGGCCTACAATTCTCCGTGTTTTGAACATAAACACGCCAAGTGTTTTGGTGCACACCTTTGAAGCAGTGGTGTCGCCAGAGATTTTCCGACAGGGGAGCAAACCTCCCCGACGGGGGGCAACAGGTCCGTCATTTAGGTGACCGGAAGATTCCTCCTCCACCCCCCCCCCCCCCCCCGACGTTTAGACGTTTTTCGCTTTCCTGCATACTTTTGTTTTTTCCATGAATCTTTTCCAACTCTTAACTAAATTAGAAAATTAATATATATATATATATATGTATATATATATATCTCCAGTATAGGACCCCAAATTCGGTATCCCGAAATCCGAAAGACCCAAAATCGGGAACTTTTCAAAAAAATCGGCAGCTGGAAAAAAAAACAGCTTTTGTTTTTTGAAGAAAAATCGGGAAATATTTTGCACCTTTTTTTTTTTGGAAAAAGAAGCAAAATAAAATGTAATGAACATGTTGAAGATCGGAAATGTGCAGTTTTCAAAAAAGTTATTTCGCGATTTTCTGAAAAGGGTTCGTTTTTGCGATTAGAGCTTTTATTAGTTGTTGCTTTAATTCTGAGTTAATATCATTAACTTTTTTTTTCTCGTAGTTTCACTATATTTATTTTGTAAAATGAGCTCTAAATTTCGGACGATACAGAACGTTCACGAAATTGAAATTCGGCGTTTCTCGCATTTTCCCGATAGGCTGACTTTTTACTGCAATTAAAAGTCTTTAGTAAGTGGATAGAGAATATGGAATTCTATCAGAATTTGACGAAATTCTTTTCTTTTAATGCTTAATCAAAGAGATATAAAAAAAATAATAATATCGGGAAAAGACCAGATTTTTCGATGTGCTAAATTTCGCGACTTATCGGCGAGTATATATGCGATAATAAAAAGTGCTATACAGGAGCAAAATGCTAATAAAAACTTCCAGATCAAATTATATGTGCTCTGATGCTGCTCACAAAACGTTTTGAATGAGGACCCAAAATATATTTATAGCATGTATAAAAGTCCAATCAAAGTGCCCAACATTTGAAAAGAAAGCAACAGATGGCTGCAGCAAGAAGCAGAAATTTATGTACCTTCTGCGCAAAATTTAATATTAAAAAATGTTCATGTGTGTACATTAATTCTTTAGCTCAGTTTTGATGGATACTGAATCACATGAAAGTTTAACCCAATTGCTTTTACTCTGGCATTTATACGAACTAATATTTTTCATTTCACAAAATTTTCTTTTTAGATTTTAAGCCAATTTGAGTAGTCTATGATAGAAATGGGATGAGAGAAAGAGGATGTCGGCTCTAGAAGGAGGTCCCACTTTATTTCATATCATTACTTCCCAAAATATAGTTTCAAGGCGCATAATACATAGAGCAATACCACTTACCTCACCTTTTAGTAATAATAAACCATGAACTATGCATCCGCGGCAAAAAAACTGATCTGCCCCCTTCACTCAAGCGGAAAATACATTACAAACGTATACATTGGCATTTGCACCATTTTTGCACTTGCAAATAAACAGACTACAATCTGCAATCATAAATAGAAAAAATTATATAATTTGTCTTAAAAAGGAAATTAAATGGGACTCCTCAAACGATATAATTCTACCAATTGAAGGTGACCTGATTGAACTTGAAAGATAAATGTTGCTTTGTCCGCCCGACAAGAGCCGACTACTGCGGTCTGGATTAAGCCAGTCATTTTCAAGCTCCTATTCTTGTTGAAAAGATGAATCACAATTCTACAATATTATTTGCAAAACTGCAAGTTAACGTTGTAAGTAAATTGATTTCAAAATTGTTTTTAGCAGCCTAGCCCTCCCCTTTTCCCCTCATTTTTCGAGGGAAAAAAATAAATGAGTAAGGAAATAATTACAATAAGAACCTCAAGCTTGATCGTTAGATCGACTCACACTCAAAATTTTTCGGCAAAATTATTCTGCATTCTGCACACACGAACAGCATGAGATATTGGAGAAATATTTGCGTAAAATATTAAACTCCAAACTGCTATTAGCATAACTCCGATGATAATAGGTTGCTCGGCAATGATCCGCAATCGCCCCCCCCCCCCCCTCCTGGAAGGCAAGTATTGCTAAAGATTGAATGAGTAACGAACTAGTACAACTAAAATTTTCCTACTTTGGGTGAAATTTTCAAAGAGATGGTGAAAATCGCAAAGAAATTGCCCATTTCTGAGCAAACGCTGTATCTACGCCCATGTCAGACCGTCATTCCCGATATGTTTTGCAGTTAAGGAAGCAATATTATTTATAACAGTTGTAAATATTTATGAAACTAAATATTCTGTAATGGCTTACTTGTAAACTCCTTTCGCTTTGCCATGCTAAAGTAATTTAGTGAAGAATAAAAAGTACTACTCTGTATAGCAGAAGAAGAACAGAAACACTTGACAGATGTTTAAGAAACAGTGACTGCCCCAATGACTTCCTTTCATGCCTTTCCTCCCTCCCCTACCCCTGCTGATGTCGTTTAGACCTAACCTTCTCGTAACCCGATGCTGACTCCTAGACCAGTCATTAATACTAATTGTTCAAAATGACCAAGCTATCTATCGACTGACAGAAATTTGAAGGGTGAAATACACACCATCTTCCCCATGGCCCTGATTCTTCCATTCCCTTTGTCAAAAGCAGCCCGCAAGAGCCGCATCGAGTTCTATAGGCAGGATGGTATTTTCGAGATACTGAGGGACTCGGGTCAAATTGCAGGATGCGTGGTCTCTAAAACGACGCAAAACAGTTTTACTTTTTCCAGAATTTTTTTTCCCGATTTAATCCACGAAAGAAATGAATATTATGTACGTCAAATGCTAATACAAAGAGATTCCCCGACGAACTATTAAAATTTCCCCGACGGGGGGGGGGGGGGGGGCAGCTGCCCCTCCCTGCCTCCTAGCTGGTGCCGCCCCTGCTTTGAAGCATACTGTGCGATGTGGAAACATGATTTCTGAGAGAATATTCAGACAGGCTCTGCCGTAAGCATGCGCACAGAGGTGCCGTGGTCCCACTAGTTCATTACAATGAACGCTAAAGCAAAAATATTCTTATTTTTGCGTTTTACTAATTTTAAACCTTTATGTTCTAAAAATGCTCTAACCTTCCTCATGCAAGATTATGTGTCTCGGCCGCAACCGCAATGATAATACAACTTTCCTTTTTTTTTTTTTTTTCACTTTTTATCAAATGTTTGTATGTTTTAATTAGCAATCAACAACAATATTTTAATTAAATCACTAATTTTGTAAATTCCCTTTCTAATTTCTTTCACCCATTTCCTTAAAAAAAAAACAATCCTAACATTCTTAGTAATATTTAGAATGGAAAGAGGCGTTTTTCAGCCGTAAATCTCTTGCAGTGATGGGCATAATTAAATCATTCAATTATTTATGATCATTTGAGAACTCGATTATAACATGATGATGATTTCATAATCGAATAACAGATTATTGAGTAATTCTTTCGAATTATTATTTTGTATTTGAGAGATTTTTTGTATGAATTTATAACCGAAAACGATCGAATATTAATTATTTCGAAATATTTCATGATCAAATGACAAGATGAAACTTTTTTTGCGAATTCTTTCATAATCAAGTGATTCTATTGAGAAAATTTATAATCGAATACTCAGTTATTAGTTGATTCCGCTATTCGAATGGTTTTGAGAATTACTCGATAACCGTTCAGTCAAAAAAACACTCCATAACGATTATTCTAAAGCATCACTCGACTACTGATCATTCAATTACCAGAATCACTTGATTTGATTATAAAAATCAATTATTCGATTATGCAAACCATTCAATTACCAGAATCACTTGATTTTATTATAAAAATCAATTACTCGATTATACAAATCAATTATTCGATTATACAAATCAATTATTCGATTATACAAATCAATTATTCGATTATACAAATCAGTTTTTCGATTATACAGATCAATTTTTCGATTATACAAATCAATTTTCCGATTATACAAATCCATCGATTGTGCCCATCACTACTACCTTGGGGCATCACCTTTCATGACGAATGTTTCTATTTCTTGGTTTTAAACATAAACACCCAAATTAGGTTTTATTTTCACTTTCATTACATCTCGAATACATTTTGCGGAACATCTAACAAGTATTCATAAAGAAAAAAGGTGCTAGAAACAGGGTAATCTCGAGGAACCGGTCCTTTTTATAACTCGCTCTTCAAGTGTCACCGAAATATATGACAGCAGAAGACGACGAGCCAACCTCGACGTTGTTTTCTTGCCTTAATCTTATCGGAACTTTTTCGAAGAGCGGATTCCGAATACATCCGAGGGCCTCCGAATAGAAAGAGAAGACACCTCATCTTCGAAGTGCCGGATGAATAAGCACCATTGAGCCAACTATTTATATCAGAAAGGAAATGCCGAGACTATTCCGTTTGGAAACAACTGCGTCTGGCCTTTGTGTGAGAAAAGAGAAGATGCCAGAAGAAGAAGAAGAATGTCAACACGAGCAACAGCTTCTTGTCGTGATTCAGAGTTTACTAACAAAGCGGAACCGTTCTCGCTAACATAGAGTAAACTTTCAGATGTGTCAAAAGAGCTTTTTGAGGAGGTGATAAAAATGCCCTGTTTCCGAGCGCTAATATTTGCACTCGGCATTTATTTCGATGCCGTTTAGTGAACGACGTATTGTGTTTATTGAGTTCATATTCAAAACGCACAATTTGCTCTAAATAGGGTTTTTTGAAAATAGAAAAAAGCTGAAATGTTCGTTAAATAAGACTGAATGAAATTCATTCTTTTAAAATAACCTTTATGCAATTCCTTACATAAAAGTTAAAAATTCACATTGAAATTGAATCGTTTATTTCGAAAAGGTAACAATTCTTAAAACAAAATTTTTTTTCGGCGATAGAAAAAAATGGCTTATGAAAAGTTGGAAAACTTTACGGGTCTGATATTTTGCTATTTTATTTTAGTAGGTTATAACAATGCAAAATTGGTAAACTAAAACGATTTTTGATTAATTATGCCATAAAAATTAATAAGTTAATACTGAGAGTTCCTTCTTTTTCAAAACTGAGATGTTACCTTTTTGAAATAAACGATCCAATTATTTTTTCCAGCAACGGAAATCTACTATATCTAGTTTATTCGCTTATATTTTTACTCGAAACACTAAAATGAAAGTGATACAAAAAGGATAACCGTTTACTGAAATTCATTTTAATAGTCTGCTTCTGAAAACAAAAACACTTTAAATTTGAAAAGCAATAATATGTGGCGACGATAAATTCGTATTCAAGATTATCATCTGCTGATCTTGAATACGAATTAACTGATTGGACGCTAAATTGATTTGAATTTGCAATTGAACAAATTTTTACAACGTCCATATTATAAACTTCAATGTGTCATATATTATAAAAATTCAGATATTTGAAACGAAAATTCTTGGAAATTTTTTTTTAACTCTATGCCTTTTGAAAGTGACAAATGTTTATTTTATTTTAAATGATTTAATTATTTTCAATCTTTGGACATTTAACATTCTAAACAAAATAAAATGTAATGCATTGAAGAAAAATAATTAAGAAATGAGTTACAAATATACATAAATCACTTTGAGATTTGAGACACAAAACCCAAAGAAAAAAATATATATATTGCAGAAATAACAATCTGTAGTCCAATCATCCCGCTTATGCCCCACGATTATGAGGGCGGCTAAAAACCGTATTTGTAAAATACAACATTTTTTGATATGCGATCATGAACGCGCATCTGAGATGTTGAAATCACCAAAATTTTTTTTATTGGCTTAAGTAGTAAAATAAATCTTTAAAAATGTTCCCTGAAAGTTTCAGAAAAATTGAAGCAATATTTATTGATTTATCATTGATTTTATTACGGAGTGAGGTGCCACCTTTTCATTCCGAAACCGTAAATGTGCTGAATATAAGCTACATATTTATTTTTTTTTAAATAAAATAAGCAAGAAGAAGCAAATTTCATCGCGACTGTAACTGAAAAAAAAGTTCCTTACTTGAAATTTTGATAAAGAAAGGATTTAAGTTTTTGCAAGCCGAAAACTTAAAATGCTGTTTTTTCTCACTTTGTTTTTTGCGCATTTCATCTCAATTAAAATGCAAAGGCTTTTTTAAATTTGGATCTATAATGCGGATTTTTTTCCCACATGTTCCTGAAACTATACATAACAAATATATGGTCTACTTTTATGATAACTTAAGTACTTTTTTTAAAAAATCTATTGGTAGGTTTTTTGAATTTTTCGTTGTTTTTTCTGAGTTTCTTCAGGTTTTATTTTATTTTTTCAAAAAGTATTTGACTTATAAAAAATTCAAAGCATAAAATTTTGCTTGATGAGTAATAGACCAATAAAACAAATTGAGACTGTTCGCCAACTTTTGGAAAAGAAGATGCATATTGAAAAACTGTTAAATTTCGTTTTAAAAAGTAAAATTTTCAAATTATATTTAAGAAAGCCAATTTTTTTTAATAATAAATTTCTTATGAAGTGATATAACATGACATGAGACAAAAATTGTAAATAAAAACACCATAGAGAAGAAAAATGGTCTCATGGTACCCGCTCCCCTTAACTGCGTCTTTGAGCGCGCTCAAGGACGCAGGGGTGCGCAAAATTGCACACTTTTGAACGCACATCTGAATAGTTTGCCGTCTAAGGCGCGGTTAAAAATGTACGTTTAAAGGGGGCCCTTTAGAAAGAGATATCTCGATATTATCGATAAGAAAATTTGTGCTTGTAATTGATTTCAATCAGGCATTAGGTTAGGTCAGATTACGTTTCTGGTTTATTTATTTATTTATTTATTTTTCCTTCAACCCTTTTTTTAATTACCAAATTTTTTTTAAAGATAAATTTTTGTTGAATCATTGAGTATTTTCAGTCATGGAAGTCATAGCTTTAATTACTAAAACGATTTTATACTCAACTTCCTTACTTTGCGTTTAAAAGAACATTTTTGTAAGGTTTTAAAAAGAAAAAAACTATACATAAAAACTTTCGATAGTAATGCACAAGAAAAGTTTAAAAAGCCCCTATACATATTGCCTGTCTTTCAACCTTAATTTATGTAGAAATTGAAACCAAAAGTATGGTTAGAGTAAGATTTTGTTAGTACTTATTTAACCATTGAAAACTCTTTACTGTTCATTCAAGCATTGCCGTTACAAGATTGTTTGCGTGACTCCAAAACATACTGTGAATCATAATTAGTAATCTACCTTTCGTTACGCATACACGATAAACAAACAATGATAATAAGAAAACCCATGTTTGATTTTCTACAGAAATAGAAAAATTGACATTTTCATTTTTCATTGATAATGCAATGAGAGTTATGCTTATCACTTTCTAGCAAAAAGCTGTTTGAAAGACAATGCGTTCGTATAAGAACTGAAATTCCTATTCTGTGTTTAAATATATTCGAGTCCGTCGGAAAAATAAAGTAACCAAAAGAAAAAAAGAAATATATATTTCTGTGGGGACTTTTCTTAAGGAATGCGCGTTGTGTGACTTTTGCCAAACTGTTTGAATGCGAAAATATGCATCAAAACTGATGTAATGTAAAGAACAAATGGTCATGCAGGTTCAATGGTCTCTTCTGTAGAGCGCCCACAGACACACACACAGTCATCCAAACGTTGTACTTTATTAGTAGTAGAGATACGTAGCTTTTCATTTTGTCCTCTTAGAATAACTTCTGAAAATTATCAGTAACTGTAAAAACTTGTGTGTCACAAAAAAATAAAATAATAATAATAAAAAATAAGAACACGTACTATGCAAGACTCGAAATATGCACTTACCATGATACAAAAAGTAAAACAGATGCTGGAAGAAAAGGCACACACAGCAACCACCTCCAGTTGCGCAAAACATACGCGATCCACGGAAGAACAGCAGCGCAAGATGTCCATGATGCTGCCCAAGTGCATAGTACTATAGTCCGATTAGTTGGGCCTGTGTATTCCATAACTAAAAAAAAGAAATTAGAAAAGAAAGACATTACTTACTTTATTAGAAATAACAACGTCTGATTCCGAAAATCTTAATCTGTTGGTTTTTTAAAAATATATATATAAATATATATATTTATTTTTTAAGTCTGGAGAATAGAACCTTTTACTTACATGATCATATGCTTATTCCTGTACTAATATGTATCCTAATATGTATAGTTAGTTACCTATACATATTTTAATCGTAAGAAATAACGTTACCTACGTTGTTTTCGTTCTCCAAGAATAAGTGTCCATTTTTTTGCGCCTTGACTAGTCTATACAGGGGATTTTTCTTATGCAAGGACATATTTCGAAGGTACTTACTTTGGTTGATGCTATATTTAGCATATAACCCTGTTCATACGTACTGTTTGAAACTGTTTTTAAAAAATGTTTGCATACAGAAAATAGTTGAGCTGTATTTACGAAATTTAGCATACTGATGGGTTTTTATGAGTTAAGTACAATGATTAATGTTTCGCGCAATTGACCAATGGGAATTTGAATGGCTCGCATTTAAAAGATATGATACTCAAATTTACAGATTATAATTAGAATAGTGTTGCTTATTCATGATGCCCGAAAGTTTACGATTTAAAGAAAGACTATTTTAACACGTACTCGATGGCTCTACAAACAGTTGTCTGGTTTCAATCACAGGTCTCAGAAACGGATAAACGCATTGATCGAAGTGACATGTTAACTGGGCGTGTGACCAGAACGGGCCACATCTGGCCAGCGGGCTGGCCGTTGCACATAAATGGTTTAGTTTATCAAGCCGCCTCAATGCAATACCCTCTAAGGAAGAAAGCCTCCGGACTGCCTATCGAAGAAGTACATTTCCTTATATTCGTAGTCCGAAACCGGCGGCCGAAATCCATCGCTTCTACTACAGTGGCGATCCTTTACAACTATTAGTCAGCTTTTTCATGCAGTCAAACCTCCTAATAACAGCCACCGATAGACCCACTGATAATGCTCATATTTATGAGGAAATAAATTTAGTTCTATATCAAAACCAACAGTAGAAAAAATAACTTTGTTAAACTTGTAATAGTACTTGTTCTAGAAAAATATATGCGTATTTGAAATTACAGAAAAAAATCCTTAAGGATTTATACTTTTTTCATTCTACCTATTCATTATTATTATTGTTACTATCATTAATAATTTTTTCTTCTAGACCATTATTTATTAGCGGGAAGTGGGGTAGCTGTAACTACGTTTCTATATCGCTCAATTTCGACCGTAAATTCTCAACTTGTTATTGGGGGTATAATTCTAAAATTTCTCATGCATAAATTCGAACTAATTACTATTACAATAATATGCATTTAAATTTTATTTTGGTGCTGAAATAATGTTTTTAAAATTTTTGCTCTGACTATCTTGTCATATCCGTATAAAGCATTTTTAAAAAGGCATTAGAAAACCTTAGAATTTAAAAATAATTTAATATTTTTTTATTGATTTTTCAGTCGAAAAATTCTAATCTATTATTATTTTAATTAAAAAATCTTAGTCTAATACATGGCTTTTTAATTTAAAAGATCATAGAGTCTAATCAGCATCTTTCATCAAAATTATATTTTATAAAACAAATTTGATCCAGACTATTCAGGGATTCGAATCAAAGACGGCCTGATTAACGGGGCTGTACTGTACATAACCTTATTTTTGAATATAAAAATTAATTATCACTTTATGCCACATTTCGATTAGCATTTAGCTATGACAAAAAATGCTTGCATGTGATGTATCAGCCGTACTAGTGAAATTTGTTTAGTGTGATAAGCTGAGGGAAGTAATTTAGATACTATCCCCATGGTTGCACTTACTCCCCCCTTCAACCTTTTATTATTATTATTTTTTTAGTATTGTTTTATTATTATTACTAGTACTTTTAAATAAAATTTTGTATTTATTTATTATGTGAGATAAGGCATCAGTCGGAATGCGCTACTACAAATGAGTGGATTCTTAAATTTTTGTTCTTCTAAACTTGGTTTAGTTGTAGAGTTTATAAATGTTACCCGGTTTAATGATCTAACAATAATTAAAGTTAGCAACAGTTTTATTATTATTATTATTATTATTTTGTTATTATTACTAGTACTTTGAAGTTGAAGTAAAATTTATTTGTTTTATGAGATAAGGCATCAATCGGTATGCGCTACTATAAATGAGTGGATTTTAAAATTTTTAATCTCCTAAACTTGGTTTAGTTGTAGAGTTTATAAATGTTACCCGGTTTAACGGTCTAACAATAATTAAAGTTAGCAACAGTTTTATTATTATTATTATTATTATTTTGTTATTATTACTAGTGCTTTGGAACAAAATATTTTATTTATTTATTTTGTGAGATAGGTATCAATCGGTATGCGCTACTATAAATGAGTGGATTTTTTAAATTTTCAATCGCCTAAACTTGGTTTGGTTGTATTTATAAATGTTACCCGGTTTAACGGACTAACGATAATTAAAGTTAGCAACAATTTTAAATGTAGCTCTAAAGTGCATAAGCTTCATGAAAGAGGAGAAATATCCCGTTTTGCATATTGTCCCTTGGCTCATAATGTTACCGTAGTGTCTTACGTGACATGTGATCAATCAACCCACCTTGCCTAGACAGTAGCCGAAACCGTATGAATGAGATTTCCATTTTTTATCTCGTCAATGAGACTCTTTGGAGCAAGTATAGTATGACTCGTGAGCAATACTACAACTAGTGGTTCCCACATGTCACCCAGACAACTCGGATTAAGATCGAACATCACTACTGAAATTCATTATGGACCTTTAATGAGTTTTGTCACTTCACTATTCTAAATACGATCCAGCGTGTTGAGCGTTCTGATCCTCCATCTTAATTAGTCTAAACCGTAATGAATGGTGATTTTCTTTATCAATAAAATATTCATCCATCCGAGAGGAATTAGGAACGAGAATAATATGATTCCATTATTTATTTCCGATTTAGTTAATACAATATTTTAAAGATATATTTTAGCCAGTTCAATGCTTCACAAGAACGTTAAACAACAGATATGACATAAACAGTGAAGGAGACTTCTTAAATGAGTGTGCGAACTGTGATTGATTGTTGTTCAAATCCTTTCTGATTAATTACTTTTCATTAAAAAATATTTCTTTTTTGCAATAAAAGTAGTAAAAAAATGAGACAAACACAGCATTTCTTTCCCAATCATTCATAAGAGTACGTACTTAAAATTTAAAGAGCACGTGTCAAATCGTTCAAACACGAGTCTCAAACTGCTATAAAACTCATATTAGTTTCCACAAACACACTCTATGAGTTTTGAGTACATATGAAAGCATAACAAACATAATAATATTTTTTTTAAATACTGCTTCTACGGTTCGGAACAATTGTACTTGAATTAGCTCTGCGGTAACTCTGTTTCCTAGAATTATCTATTTTGATCTTTGTTTAAATGAAAGAAGATTTACGAATTGCTTTACAAATGGTAGAATCGCTCTTACATTACTACTTTTTATTTAAAATGTGGATAACTTGCTTATACGATACATAATGCACCAAATACAACATACGAAAGAAGAAGAAAAAAAAATATGTGCGATGAATAAAATAGTTATTTACATTTTAAAAAATAGGGATTTGCATATTAGTTTTCAATTCATGTGTAGTAATTATCTTTATTAATTATGAATACGGTACTTTACACGTTCGATATCTTTTCCCTAACGACTTTTAACATGATTATTTTGCATTAGAATTAAACTCTTTCAAATATAGGGGAGACTGGGTACGTTTGAAACAAAGGACGGTTGAAACAAGGTTGATATCTCCTGCTCAGTGTGCAGTAGGGTGATGGGTGCAAGATGAACGAGCCCGAAAGCAAGTCTGAACACGAGGTTCATTGTTGCATCGATCTCAGTCAAAAAAAGTTTTTTATAAGAGGCCCTATTGTGCTTTGATAAGCAAAAGTAAGTATTTTTGTTCAAAGATTTTCGTAATTATTATTACTTTTATTAAAGTAAGAGTATTGAGCACTTTTTTCCATTTGAAGTGAAGCTTGCTGAATATGGTAGCGTCATTAGTTTTGATATAAAATTATTATAACCATTCATAAAAATGGTTTTGTACTGAATGGTAGGGATGGGGGCGGTTGAACCATTTTATGTGGGTACGGTTGAAACAATATATTTATCTAAATTTTGAGTTTTCTATATGCCGAGGATTCGTATAAGAAAGACTTTTAGAGGGCAGGTTAATTTATGCTTGTTCAAAGCCCAAGGAAAGCAAACAGATGTCGGAAAACCAGGAAGTCGACAATTTACACAGATACACCAGAAAAAGGAAGAGATAAGAAAGATGCATGAAAACAAATTATAGCGTGCAAAAGGCTAACCAACTTAAAAAAGATTCGATGGGGGTAACGGTAAAAGAAAAATCACAAATAGGAAGTAGACACAACAGGAATCATCATCAAAAGAAGAGGAGTGCTATTGCCTTGTTTCTATGTAGCAGTATTCAGAGAGCAGACCTGGAGAAAAATGGAAACAGTGCACAAATTGTAAACTGTGGGCTCATGAAGAGTGCACAGAAGGTGGTTTTAGTTATGTTTGTCACAATTGACTCTGATTGATTCGAAAACCAAAACTTATAATTAGATATTAAATTTTAGTTCATTTTCCAATCATTTTTCTAGTCGAAGTGACATGAGTTGAGTTTTGTTCACTTTCTGTTTTTGAAAATGTTCCTTTATTTGATTTTTATGATTGTTTAATAGTTTTAATGAGATAAATAATAAATAAAACATGTTAAAATATTAAATTTCGTATTTTTGGCATATGTTTCAGCTGACCCCAATCACTGTTTCAACCGCCCTTGAAATGGGGATGATTGAAACAAATGAGATTTTTTTTTTTTTAATTTCATCTTATACTAAAATTGAAACATCGCAAAATGAAACTATTCTGCCCATTATTAGACAGAATCGCGCTCTTGTATTTATCATATCCCCTTCATCGCTAAGTTTCTTAGCGGCTGTGGACGATAAAAGCTAAATCGTTTCAACCGTAGCCAGTCTCCCCTATAACACATACAAAAAAAAAAAAAAAAAGATGAGCCAAATATTGGGCATACGGTCGTGATTAGTATTTATCGAGTCCTGAAAACAAGTTGCGTTACTTTGCGTTTAATTCAATTTTACCGTAGTATAAAAGCAACAAATACTATTAGTTAAATCAAATTAGAGGAATAGTTATGAGCTTACGAACGACAGCTCACAGCTGAGAAAGCGAGCTTCATTTCAAGATAAGTTACAGAAAATATTAAAACAAAAATCTGTTACCACTTGAGAAATGATTTAAATTCGAGCTTCATTTCAGCTAGAAATAAATACCGTACACGAAATTCGTGATGAGAGCATTTATAAAATAGTTTTTCCCCTCTGATGATGATTTAAAGACAAATACTTGTCTCCGACCATCTTAATGAGCTAGTTATCCAGAGATGAGAAAATTCCACGCCTTCCCAGCAATTATCCCAGTACCTGTATGGTGTACACTTGAGGAAATCGACTTCCATTTTTTCCGTTTCAAAACGAGTAGCCAGTCACCGAGCTCTTGTTATTTATCGTCTTATGTGGTAACTTCGGAGGATATTTCCACCGCAAGAAGTTTATTGCTCTGTCCTGAACACCAAGTATCTCCTTAAAAGACTGCCTACTTAATAAAGACATTCTTTATTGAACTGGTTGCACTCTCAGAAATAGAACGCTCATTTTTGACGATTCCTAAATCCTCAAGGCAAATTTCGCCATTTTCAACGATTCTTTCCTCAAGTGATCACGTGGCTTTTAACGAAACTCTCTCTCTCAAAAATTTGACGAAATGTTTCTTCTCTGAAAGAAAATGGCGTTTCAGAAAATTCGAACATCGCCGTATATGTGATGCAAGTTCTTTGGTGGATGTTGATGGCTGCTGCTGGTCAGATCTGATCGAAAAAGAACTGTGAGGTTAGTATTTTTGGAATTGTAAGGATCTGTGATTGTATATTTGTAGTTTAATAACTATATATTATTGAATTAATATTTATCAACGTACTGTTAGGCCTAACTAAGTTTACCGTAGCTTTACTATTTGGCCAAGTGGGGAAATGTGGAATCATATTGTATATTACGCGTAAAAATTTAAACAACAATAATAATTTTAAATTGCCCACTGCAATGTTGTGCTAATTTTCGAAACCTTAAAAAAATGTATATTTCGTTATTCAAATTAACAAAAGGTTAAACTTGTTGAACCTTCAATCAACTTATATACAGTCAATCAGGGTAACTTTGCACCACTGCATATTTTGTAGAATATTTGACTTCAAATGAAACTGTAGAATACGCTCAGTGCTACTCTCCTGGCAAGGTTATGAAATCACTTTTCTTCTCCTTATTTTAGTAGAAAAATTAGCAACACTGTACACTGCTATTTGTATAATTCAATAGTTCAAAAGTAATAGCTTGGAAGCTATTTTGGAATGCTGATTAAAAGTTTTTAAAACTTATTATTCTTTTAAAGTAAGTATCATTATAGTAATGTACCAAGATTTTTATCTTCTAAATATAGTGAAGTTTTTAGTGTCTGCGATTCTTTATTCAGTAATATTTAGTAAAATGCCAAACAATTAAGACATTGCAATTTTATTCCATTCTCAGGGCAATTTTGAGCCGGCGCAAAGTTAGCCTTAGATTTGTTGTTTACTGATTATAGATATATTCCACATACAAACTAAAATTTTCTTTCTACTTTTTATGCATGTAACAAAAGTTTTCAAATAACACCATTAGATTGTATATAATATATTTATCTAGTTTGATTATAAAAAACATGTAATTAAATTGTAAAGAAGCATTATACATAACTAGACATTCTATTAAATTTAAGTAATAGGATTTGTGATACTCAGGTGTACACTGAAAATATGTGCAAAGTTGCTGATAGTATGTAGCGCGCATATGACTGAATACTCGAGTGTTATTCAAATTAAACGTATAGAATAGAATAGAATACAGCTCTTCCCAAAGTGCATACTATTACTTTTGTTTTCTTATAATTTTTGCTTACAAATTTCATACTATCATAAAATTTTCAAGTTATATTCTTTTTTAATGTGAAAATTTATTACAGTATTAGTTTTTTCAAGGTATATATTTGTTTTGATGACCACCCTTGATGATTTGTCGCACGAAGAAGATTGCCTCCAGAAGATATTACTCTAGCAGGTAATAGAAAGGTTTTTATGATCTCCAACTCTCTGTTAAATGCAAAAGTACTTGACTAAAAGTGCTAAATTTTAATGAGATTTTTAAATGGTTGTTTTATTAATATACTTTTGAGAAAATGTTTACTTAAATAATTGAAAATTGTTTTCTGCAACTTTGTTTTCCTAAATAAATTTAAAATAGGGATTTTTGTCCTAAATCTTGGTGTTTTCCTTCTTCTACTCTTTTTTCATGTAACATTTCATGCAATATCATAAATTATAGAAAACGTGTAATGTTGTGATCCAAAAATTGTGAGTTTTTAAGTATTTTTTAAAAAATTCCAGTTCAATGTTGCATATCTATAATACTTTTTTTAAAAATGTGTATTCCGTATAATTTTTTCTGATGCGTTTTCGCAGGTTAATAATTCATTTTTGATGGGTTTTGTAATTATTATTTCTTAGTTTTTAATAACTACACTATACTTTGGGAGTTTCTCTTTAATTTTATGCGAATAATAACAATAACATTATTAAAATATTAGTGGGAAGAATAAAAATCGAGTAATTTTGGTGTAAAGTTGACTGTGGTGCATGTGCGTAATTTATCTTCATTGTTTTTGTAAAAAGTTTTACAAAGTAAGGTGTTTATTCTTTGAATCTATCTTCTCCCTTAATAAAAAAAAAAACTACTCCAAATTTTGAATATCCAAGAATTTTTTCACGGACTGTTCTGTCCCCATTATTTATCACTTGTTCACTTTGAAAAATTCGTATTAGAACAAAAGTTATCGCTAACCCAAGGGATCATTCATAAATGATGTCACGCTTCGAGGGGGGAGGGGGATCGTGAAATTGTGACAAGGGGAGGGAAGGGGGTAACAAGAAGTGTGACATCATGCATTATGAAACATAGCGCGACGCGTGACAAAGGGGGGGAGGGGGGTCAAATATATGGGGAAAAAGCGTGACGTCATTTATGAACGGTCCCCAAGCAAGAATCAGCTGCAGGCCCGACACAGCTGTTAGTTTGTTTACATTTCGATGGCTTCTATTTTGTTTTCTCTCTCTGTCAGCGCTTTGTCAAAAAGAAGTGCTAAGACTGCAGCCAATGAGGCTATGCCACTAAAGAAGGGTGTGTCTATGCACCTGGTGTATTTTAGTTATGTAAGTGTACACAATGTTTTAAATATTTGATTGTATAAGGTAAAGTTAACTTTGAAGCTGTTTTTCTCAAAACTATTTTTTGACATTGTATTCAAATTTAAAAACTAATTATCATGGAGTCTTAAAATTTTATATACTACTACTTTTCACGAATATCTCCATGCTGTACTAAATTTACATTCATTTCTGTCATAGATTTTATTTTAAATTTAATTCTGAAATTTTTGGCAAATTTAGTAAATTACTTTTAAAGAGCTATTAATTATGTTAATGAGTTTGAATACACATTTACACTTAGGCACATTTTGAAATATATAGGTGTAAGAGAAAATATATGAAATATAAAAGATATATTTTCAACAGCTTTTTCAAAATCTTGCACACAAATTGCATACCATTTTTATATTGTCTTTATTGTTGCTGTCATTTAATAAATTAATATTACTATATATATATATTTGAACATTATTTTTACAAAGAAAAAGAATGGATGAAAATACAGAAATTTTTATTTTGGTATAATGTTCATTAGTTTTGAAGCTACACAGCTTTTTCTACAACTTTAAATCTAATGCTTTTAAGGCCGCTCAACGTTATCCCTTAACTTTACCATATTTTGTTATTACTATTATTTGAAATTAACAGTCAACAATTATAAACTTGTGTTGGCGTTAGATACCCCCCCCCCCCCCCACCTATGGATAGCATAAAGCATAAGAAAATTAAGACAAACCTACTTTTGTGTGGTAGGTACGGATCGCTAAAAAAAAAAAAAAAATACCTCAAAAAACAAAACTGTTCAGAAACTGGAAAAGAAATTTTTACAACATATTTTTTTTTTAAATTAAGCATTGGAGGTGGACCGCTTAAAAATTGCATAGAAAATGTGTCAAGTAGTTGCAAAATAGCGAGAAGGTTATTTCTAAGCAAACTAAATAGTGAATAATACACAAAAGCATTTCTACATTTGTTGTTGGTGGTGAGTTCTTGCATGAAGTGAGGAAGAGAGGGTGCACTGCTCTCGAGTTTAACGGGGCCCTTATTGGTAGGAGTCCGACCTCCGCCCCTTTTTTTGAACCAGCTCCCAGATGAGAGACTGTCACCTGGGGGTTGGCACCTCCAGAAGTATCGGTTCACTTGAGTGCCCACAGTCCCAGAGCAACCAGCTGCGAGAGATGTCTCCCTCCCAAACACTAACTTGGTCAATGTTGCTTCACTTTTGGTGTTCTGCGTGAACCAAGTTTCTATCGACTGGTCCATTGCAGGACATTTTTTCATTTAATTTTTCATTTTAAACATTTAATAATTTTAAAACGCACAAAATACAACACTGCTCGTCGTAGTCCAAAAGTTGCATCTTTGAACTGGTTTAAAATCGCTTTACATTCTTGAAGATATAACTGTTGTTCTTTATGCTTGTGGATTTTTACTTAACTTTATCTATGAACTTCTGAATGTTTTTAAATTAGTTTTTATGAAAAGTTTTGGATCTTTTTTTTCATGAGTTTATTATTTATTCTTTTATAAGTAAAATAGATGATGAAGCTACGAACTAGAAGCTCTCTGATTCAGTGTACTTAACTTTAAGTCCATATGCTTGTGTAATGATGCGTGACTAGGGAGCATGATGAAGTGGGACATTTTGTGACAAGGGGGGGGGGGTCAAATATACTGAAAAAAAGTGTCATCATTTATGAATATTTGCTTAAAAAGTCCCTATTTTTTGTTTTCCCAAAAGAGTATGAACCCTGTAATAATATATTGCTTGAAAAACAAATGAAAGAATCATTACAATTTGAAAAAATATTAATTTCATTAGCAGTATTAATTTCCATTAGCAGCTGTAGCAGAGTTGCAAAACACTCAGGATTTTTTCAAATGAAGTTTCTATAATTACCAAACTTTTGTATAACTATTATCTGCAAATTCTTTTAAATTATAAGAAAATGTAATTTAATTGGCTGTCAATAATTTGAAATTTATGAAAAATACTTTTTAAATACAATCTTTCTTTTTTAAATTTAAAAATCAGAATTTATTATTTTTGCTGCCTAGTTTGATTAAACCCGACATTTTTACAATGACCACTAAGTGTGAGAATTAAAATATTATTATTTCTGCCATATAGTATGCTTTAGTTCAATTTTGTATAATTTCAGGTAGAACCTATCAAAAAAAAAAAAAAAAAAAAAAAAGTATGGTTTTATTTCATATTTAAATGGGGTTTTGCGGATTTTTTTGGATTATAATTTTAATGCCACAAAACACAAAGAGTTGGGAAACTTCTCTTAAAACTTTAACATTATTGATTAGATTTTTCAGCCCACCGTAATCACATTTTATAGTAATTTCTGATAATCTGAGAGTCTGATGATTAATCACAGCGTTAGTCCAGTTCTGTTACTATGTTATGTAAATATTCTTAATTGTTAAATTGCAATTAATAATTCAATTTAATCTTTAAAAATTCAATTGTAAGTATCAAGAATTGTTCTCGAAATTAGTATACTAATGGAATGCAACTAACACATGTGAAAACAAAAGTCTTCAACTTTTCTTTTACTCATTTTTTGTTAGAATTTAAATAAGGTTTTAAATTGTAAAGAAACAAATTTTTAAATTGATATTTTATTGCATACAGGATTTTGAGAATGAAAATAATAAACATTTGTAGAGTCAATGTTATTTTATATGAAAGTGCGTAGCTTTGAATTGATTAAGAAATACTAAATTTTTAAAGTATACTTGAAAGTAAAAGGGGTTCAGTTATAAAAGTATTTTTAAAATGTTTCTTCTGCATAATTAACCAAGTAACGATAACATATTCAAAATAACTTGATTCAATTATAATGTGTATAAAAGTTTTATTCATTTATTTTTAATCTATAAATCATGTCAAAATATGGGAAGAAAACCTCTTATATATTATATCCATGTTCTATGGTAAAAGTTTCAAATTTGTAATTTATTTTATATCGTTGGCATGTTTTTGAATATCAGTTAAATTTTAGTATGTACAGGTTTTTTAAACAGTTCTATGACCCTGAAAAATTTACTTACCGTAAAATACCGAACAAGCGCCCCCACCCCGTTTTCCGCGAATTACCTTTAGGACAAAATACCGATTATCGTCCCCCCCCCCTCAACTTGGGTTGTCATTGAAATTGTAAAGAAGGAACAGAAGAAATAATTAGCAAAAATCGCAGAAGCGAACCTTTCTTTTACAAAAATGGCGGTCGCAAAAGTGGATCATTCTCGAATATGAGTACGAAAATTGCTCAATTAAGCTCTTAAATTCATTCACAAAATTTTATTTGCATCATTTTCAAAACATTGATTCCAACTTTCATGCTGTGTTTAAAAGAACGCACTGTCAAAATGGCGCGAACCGTCATCGTTAGGGTGCGTATAGTCGCGCAAGAATTTTCAGTTTTGCAAGTTAGCATAGCAATATCCGATCTAAAATGAAGACAGAAAAAGAAAAGAAAAAAAAAAAATATTTGTGTACATTCAAGTAACAAAAAAACAATGTTGCGTCAAGCTAGGGGAATTCATGTTTTGCATCAGCCTCAGTTGCTTCAGCTGATGTTATTTTTTCTCGCTATCGTTTATAATTATAATCTTTTTATTTATTATTACATAGGAAAACATGTGAAAGTAGGTTAAATGCAGAGCTGTGCATTCAGCGCGATCCAAATTTGTTTGCCACTTTGCTTTTTCTTTTCTTTTTTTCTTTCTTTTTAGTTTTGAGGGGGCGGGAATCGATCGGAACGAATTTTGGCTAAACAAACAAGTAATAGATGAGTCTTTACTGTGGTACTGCTTTCAATGAATCATGGATGGGTGCGGCGTATAAACGGTACGTTTTTTCGCTTGTTTAAGCGCCCCTACTGCATTTCCACAAATTTCAGCAAAAATTAGGGGGGCGCTTATTCGGTATTTTGTGGTAATCATGAACATGCTTTTCCCCTAATTTATGGTTTGAATTCCTTTCTTTTAATTTTCAAACTTATTTTTTGTGCTCTATACATGTTCCTATCAATTTATATGCTTATACCATAATTTCAATTTTGCTGTAATGCTCCATATGAAATAAAAATGTTTGCCAACGTAATAAAAGTCAAATTTTATTATTATTGCTGCTGTTTTTTTCTTTTAAATGTTATGAGTTTTTAAAACCCTTAAAAAGCAATTCTTTTTGTGACAAATTCATACATACATATAACCAACTCAATGAAAGTTTTTAAATTAATAAAACATTTTTATGAATGAATTAATAAACAAAACTTGGACAAATTGATAGTTCATAATATTAAAAAAAATAATAATTGCTTTTATATTTGAACAAAATGCTTAATTTGGAAATAATGCTAACATTTTAAATTGTTTGGAAAGTAAGAATGTTAAAATAAAATTGTGTTAGAAATTTCTGTTACAATTAACCTAAAATAAAATAAATTTAAACGTATATAATATGGCATGCTTGTATAAGGATCATAGAAAAGTTCTCGTGTACAAAGAATTAAAATTACTGATGGTGAAATATTTTTCAATATGATTTTTTTTTGTTTAAGTCACCTTTAGAACATTTATTTAAAATTGATGATACATATTTCAACAATTAATGCAGCAACTCAAAAAATCGAAAATTTTCAGTGTAATTATTTGAAGCCTAAAATTACTAGAAATATCAAATTGCCCCCTTAAAAAAATAAATTCAAGATTTTATTTAAAGTTCCATGACGTGCTCAAATAACAAAAATTTACTTAAAAGTATGATAATACAACGAAATTTATTAAGATTCACGAATCAACATTAAGAAATATTTTCATTTTTGATGAAATTGAAATAAAAAATGACGAAATTTAAAGACTAGTTAATGCGGAATCGAAATGACGAAAATTTAGTCATTTTGACGAAATGCATTTCATCAAATAGACCCGATGGAACAAGCGAGTAAAATTTCGTCGTTTTTGACGAAATGTGCTTCATCAAATAAATGACGAAACAAGTGACTAAAATTTCGTTGTTTTTGACGAAACGTATATGACGAAATATTTTTTAGTTTTTGACGAAATTCATTTCGTCAAATGTATGACGAAACAAATTTCGTCATTGTGACGAAATGTTTAATCGGAGCATTTTTCACGAAGCCATTTCGTCAAATACAACGAAAGTTCCGTGAAATTAGAGCAAGCTTTTCTGAGAGTGTGCCTGTTCTTCTTTTCAGATTCTTTTCTGTGGTATTTTCTTTCTTATTATTCGCAAGGCCCCTGAATATGTTGTCACTCATTTTGAAGAGTTAACCAGAGAAAGAATGTTTGATCTGGACCACTTAATATAAGGTCTACTGATAAATAATTCATGGTTTGACGATAGAAGAAAAAATACTACACAACTTAAGTTACACTGTCTCTTTAAATAAATTATAAGTTTTGCAATAACTATTTTTAAAGTGCAAATAGTGCTAAATATCATAAATAGTAAAATAATAATAATAATATCAATACGTCATCCTATTGTGCGTTACGTACTCATAAATGTCATTTACTGTTTCAATAAAAGTGTTCCAAGAGTAAATGCGACGTATGTGGTTAGTGGAATTAAAATATTCAATTTATGTCGCCAATGTTTTTGCTGGTACAAATATGTAACAGCGTTTCATTGCTTAAGAAACTTTAAGCCGCCTATTGTTTCAAAATGCTTATGTTCTCATTCTGCCATGCCATGACTTTATTTTTATCCAAATACATTTGATTAAAACCATAATGTCATTGAGCAAATGTTGCTGTTGTTATTATCGTATACTCGCGAAGCCAGCATCTACCGTATACCTCCACAATTTTGGCACAGTACTGAAGGGGTGGGAAACTTTCTTCAGCACCATGCACACATAGTAACTGCTAACGACCCACTACAGGACAGTTGATGAACATATATTAGTCGTTTATATCATTATATTTTGTGAGCTCTTAGAAAATGTTATTATAATTGCTCCAAACATATTCGTTTATAATAAAATTCATAATTAAAAACCTGCCTGATGACTTCAATGACATTTTATCCTTACAAAAAAGATTAATTTTGGTATTTGCCGAAATTAATATATTACCACTTCAACTGTATCAAACGATACCTGTAAACATTTCTAATAATTTCTGTACCTTGCCTTTTGTGAGTTCAAATGTGCCACGAATTTCAATTTTTGATCTACACAATTAGCTATTACATGTAACAACTTAAGCCTAACAATCAGTAAAATATTCATCCATGACCTCTAATAATCTGTATAATTTTCAATTTGCAGTTTACAAATAAAATATTGGGGGGGGGGGGGATAAGCATAGGAAAGCATCACTGTATTTTACTTACCGATCATGAACGATGTGGTTGATATTGTAGCTATTCCGAAAGCTGTGAGGAACCGTGCTGCTGTAAATGTCATATGGTCTGGAGCTAAAATGGTAGCTAGATTTGATACCACAGACAAAAGGACGACCCAACAAAATGTTTTCTTCCGGCCAAATCTATAGGAGGAAAAAAAAATACAATACGAGACTATCAGTAAAATAATAATTTTGAAAAAAGCAAAGTAAAAGGAGGGAATGGAAATATTAATAATCGATCATTTCATAGCATACATATTACTGATATATATATATATAGACAGTGGAACCTCGGTATCTCGACACGCGGATAAGTCGACTACCTCGGTAAGTCGACATTTCCCACCCCTAATGGTTGGCCCATTGCTAATTTCAATGGGCAAAAAATTCTCTAACTTGACACACAATTTCCAGGAACCCCTGTAAGTCGACCTACATTTTGTATTCTTATTAACATTTTCTTCCGGTATTTTTTCACGGTGTACAATTCTGGGAATTTTAGTGATGTTTCTTCGTCAATAAATCAATTCTTTTCTGAAAAGTGTTCCTAGAAGATTCCCCTATTCCCCTTGTACCTTTCTGCGAACAAGAGGAAAAAGTGAATTGCAAATTAGCAAGCTTAATAGTGTTGAGGAATTTATGTTTTCTCTTCAGAGGAAAAACAAACACAAATTATGGATTTTTTTCTCATGAGGTATTCTGATTTGATGTACTAGGTTTATATATATTTATGTATTTGTAATGTTTAACTTTTCAAAATAATAATAATAATAGATAAGTAATAAATGGGGATAATTTCATTCACTGGAATTGGCTTTTATAACTTGAATGGTAAGTAAATAACAATGCAGACCAATATTAGCAATTGAGATTACGGAATCTCGGAAATTTGACACCCGCTTATCTCGACATGTTTTCATGTTCCCTTGGGGTGTCGAGTTATTCCGGTTTCACTGTATATATATATATGCCTCAAAAGAATTCTGCTAGTCAAATAGATAATGAATAAGCTGATAAACTACTTTTTTGGCGGACAGCGACAAAGAACGAAGTATAAAGTGCGCACGCACAGACTAGCAGCAACGAAATTTCTCTTCCATCGCCGTCAATGCCACCATAGCACTTCAAAGATTTGGACTTAGAAATCAGCTTTGAACGAACAACTAGAAAAAAATGCGCCGCTCCGTTTTACGTTTGATTCTGCTAAAAACAACTAATTGATGCAGATATTCTCTTAAGTTAAACTTCATAAAACGGAACGAAACAGGAATAGTAAGAAACTGTGCCGTGTAAACATTCAAACAAATAAGTTCACGTTCATTTTTAATTACCATTTAAGGAGCACCAAGGTTTGGAAAAAAATTATCCGTAACTACTACAAAACGTGTTTCGTCTATGTGAACCGAATAGCACTCCCACTTTCAAGAGGAATGTCAATTATATTTCCTTGACGTCTTCTTAATTTATAATTGTGTGTGTGAAATTATCAGATGCTCCTATGTCTTTGAATTCTAAATTAACATAATTTTTCTAATCATACTGTAAACAAAATTAATTTACTCACAGTTCAGATAGTAATGTGCTTTTTAAGATTTTCAACAACGAAATGCCCATGCAATGTGTAATTACGTATAATACTCCTGCTAAAAGAATGCTTCGTGGTTTTCTGTACAAACCGTTTATATCTTCATTAAGAAAATAACTCAGTAACGCATTAATTACAGGGTGGAGCTTTATTGCAAATTAGCCACAGCTATTGGTATCCCACACAAACCTCACACGAAACTCCTCTCCTTATAATTTAATCATAGTTTTTAATGAACGTCATGCAAAATATTTCCCAAAACTTCACGTATGGTATTTGATTGATAGTTTTCATGTCCAGCTAATGCTGGTTTTGGGCAGCGCCGTGACCACAACAGGTCATTAACATAAGAGTCGATGGGACAGCGTGTTTTCGCTCACACCAAAATAAACTTAATTATGTAAAGAATTTTCAGAGGGATATGGATGTGATAAACAGTCTTAAGATGACTCTATATTGGATATCTTAATTGCGATTCAAAAATCAGTAAGCTGTAATGCATCAGTTTTGTAATTCGCCTAATATATCACTGTACTTCATAAGAGATTTTTTTGTATGGCGACTTCTGCAGTAGATGTAGTTATATGGTTGTTTAAAAATGGAATAGCATATGCACCTTATTTATAAACAAGGTTGAAAACTTTACTACAATATTAAAAGTAAAATATTGCAAGGTGATTAAAGTACAAATGTAAAAGACAAGAATAGAGTAAAAAACCTGCATAATATCACAACTTTCAATCACACACAATACATTGTTTTACTTTTAAAATGTGCTCCTTAGCTAGCAAACTAATAAATTTACATATAAACAGCCTTAAACCGCTTCGGCTCGAACCCTTCAACGTATTTTCAACACAATTTTTGTCTCCCCTCATAATAATGAAGTAAGTTTCGATTCATCTGTAATTTCCCTGTCTTCAAGACTGTTTCTTATAAAATTATAAAACAGTTTAAATACTTTTACTTTTAACTCTATACATCAGCAGTATGTAATTTTCTCTAATAAAATTCTACTATTAATTCCCTCCTACCTCGGGCTTCTCTGAATACATTTAGAATTTGTGATGTTTTTTTTTTTTTTTTTTACGGAAATTGGTTTCTGATAACTCCTTTTTATCGCTTGCTTAATTTCTGTTGTCTTCTATTGAGGGACTTTTCTTCAACTTTTATAACATCAGAACATTAAATAAATGACATGGGATAATTTATCCCGTAAATGGGGGCAAGCTTACCCAAGCGATTAGGTGTCAATTTTCGGTTCCTAATTACTGCTTTTCAAATTTTACAATCAAACATTTTCCTGAATTCACGCTAATAGTGTTAGATTTTTTTTCTTCTAAATGTTAAATTCTATTTTATTTCATTTATTAAATTTTTAAATCATAGAAGGAAAAGTGAGCTAACTTGCCGAATCAAGCCTACATAGATTTTTGCTACTTTCACTAGCAAAAATACCTCAAATTTTCAAGCGTCCATTAGGCGTTAATTGCACCTGTTATATCGCGCTTTATATAGCTCAAATATAACGAGAATTCCACAAACCCGTCATTAAAAATAAAATTATATAATACAATACCGGCAGAAAGAGTGGGTTCATGATCAAAGACCAAATGTAATCTGCTTTGCTCATTATTAAGGGAAAGAAAAACCACACAAATGAATCAATTCTCTACATGATTAAACTGAAAAATTTCCCCTTCTATCACGATGAATTAAATCATCGACTAAATACAAAGAGATCATTTGTTAAAAATTGAAATTTCTTCAACTTCAACAGAAGAGCCTTTGATAAGTTCTTAAAGGTTGTAAAGTTGGATCTCGGATTTCGTCCACTTTTCTCTTTCCCTATGTCTTCCTTTCCAAGAACACTAATGACCCTCTTTACTTACTAACGTTCGCAGTTCGCTTTTGGAGCTCTTACAAGCATTGTAAACCAAAAAAAAAAAAAGTCTCATGTGATATCTAAATTTATATTACTGATTTCTTGTTGCTTGAAAAAGGCAAATTAAAACAATGTCTCCAATATTCTCACGGTAAATATTTATATTTAAATGATGAATCGAACTATCGAGAGTCGACTGTACCTGTATTATAAAGGCTTTTCAGTAAGGGTGGGTAAATGTTGAAATGGAATAAAACAAGCTGTGTGTGAAATATCAAGGAAAATATTTTTTAATTTGAAAGGCCTATGTAGGCCATTATGTATGGAATGTAACATAATTCAAATGTCCGGCGCTGCTTCTCACTGTGGGACGGATCCGAGTGGTTCAATTTTCAATGACAGCGGAATAGATCCGGCTGACTTTGAGGGATGGCCTAGGTTTTGCTGACTTTAAGGGCATCGGTCAATTGTGGCTTATTGGCATAGAGCTACGACTTCAGGTAACCTCATGAGCGAAAGTCTAGAGGGGTCAAATCCAGGGCCTGTCAAATCGCACGATCTTATTGGCGAACTCACGTCACCTCTGCGAGAGATAACTCAAATCGCTCATGCAGAATGTGAATCGTGGCATCGCTGTGTGGCACGTAGTGCCATCCTGCAGGAACCGCGTGTCTATAGCGTTCGTGTATATATCGTGTCTATATCGTTCAATTTGGGCCAGAATAAATCGATTATCATCCTTTTGTAGCGCTCGCCGATGACGATGATTGCATCCCCAACGTCGTTTTCAAAAAAGTTGCTGCCGGCCCAAAATCTGCTCCAAAAAGTAACTTTCTGTAGATTCATTGCCACCTAGTGGGTTGGTGTCGTCCCATATACGGCAATTTTGTTGGTTTTATAGTTTTTCATCCAAGAAATCTTCGTCGCCAAAGATGATTTTTCGGTCAAAATTGGTAATAATTTTGGTAATAAACTTTTATTATTTGAACGCTCAATCGTGTAACTTGCCATTGTGATTTGGCATCAGTGACTGAATAAAAAACACCCAATTAGACAGATGACACCAGAGCAACATGGTCGCAAATATCTATCCACGCCTATTGAAAAACCCTCAGTTTGCTGCTATTTTGATTTCCTACAACATCATTTTTTCCTTACTTTCATGTCAGAGAAAATATGAAGTCGCCTGTGACCTAAGAAATCATTACTACATAACATTGCAAACCAACTACACTGTTAGAAATTTCATCATGAGATTACGGTTTAAATAGCCGGCAGCAGTCTGTCCATATAATTAACCGTTAAATTTACTGTTTGGAACATTTTTTTATCTTTACGGGTTCTAAACCATTTAAAATCAGCTTGGTTAAAAAGCCGTAAATACAGTGCGCCCAGAAACCCCCCGCACCTGCCATTTTCTGGCCTATCATATTTTTAGATGCTCCCGAGTGCAAGAGTTCACGGTTTCATAACCATTTAGTAGCACTTATGATAACATACTGCAGCTATGGTAATTAACTATATGCGTAGAATCTCCGACGCGTAGAAACCATCCATAGCTATTATATTGTGGCGGACGACGAGGTGCGAGGACACGGTGGAGCTGCCGGAGACGGGGACAGAACCCGGGGCCTGCACGGTGGAAATCCAGGACTTCCATGCTTTGCTAAGAGGTACCTCTTAGCACCGAGGGATGTCCAAGATCTACTGATGGACATCTACGGGACTGATGGACATCTACGGTACTGATGGACATCTACGATCTTGGACATTTACGGGATGTCCAAGATTTTGAGAAGCATAACAATGCAATATCAAAAAATAATTATATGGGATATGTTTTTACAACCAGTTTTTTATAACTATTATTAACTTCATCTCCTTTTTTTTCCCCCCTTCAGATAAAAAAGGAACTATATAATATTGTGGGATGGAATTCTAATCTTCACACTTCTTCTATCCAGAACCAAGATGGACGCCCGATTCTTATTGACTAGGAGACCTAGCTGGCGCTCGGAAATTACGGTTAATTATACGTTTTTTTAAGAGAAAAAACGATTTTTTTCACAATCAGCGGTTTGTGTACCATCTTTTTAATGGCTATTCGACTGTTGTAATTAAATATGGTAAAATAACAATCAAATAAATGGTTATATTACTATTTTTTCACGAAAGTTTTTAACAGTGTACTGTATCAAAATCACCTTTAAGGTAGGCGGATAAATTAAATTATAATAAGAAATAGAATAAAATGGCAGTTTAAATTTTAATACATACATTTGAATTTTCCAAAGTATCTATTCCACTTAGAAAATGAATAAGTGAAATGTCAAATCTGAAGTGCTTGTTACTTCAGAAAGCGGACGTTATATGCGAGACTTATAGCAATGTGAGAAAATAAACATTTATTTTATTAGAGTGTATTTATAAACACATATGCATAACAGCTGAAACTTTCTTAAACATATGTTTGCACTTACAAATTTTAAAATGCAGACCTTCAGTACTAGGTTTTTCTCGCTGCCGTGAAATTGTACCCGTTCTTATCTTGGCTCTGAGTAGGGTACACCACTTATGTAAAGTATTTGATAGAGAGACCAATTCAGATCGTTCCAAACAACACAACATGTCGAGTAGAATCTCACGGAAAGCAAAGGGGCTTTGGTCATGTATTTAATCTTAATTTACATTCACACAATTCGGTTTCTGAAACTTTAGTAAACACTTTAGAGATGTTCATGAGAAGAAGGAGCTTATCTGACCCAATTCATAAAAATAGAACATTAGAGCCTCACACTGATACAGCAATGCTTAAGTGTTCACTTCCTTTCTTTTGTAAGTGACCACGAAAACGCCTTATCGAAGAGATTTTAATGATACGCCTTATCGAAGAGATTTTAATGATACATCCTTAATGCATAAGCTTTATCTGGCTTTCGTGACTGACTTAAACCAAACATTATTTGTTTCAAAATGAAAATGAAGTTTTTCGCCCGTTAATAAGGCGATTGTGTTTTAGAATGATCGGTGTCGATTTAGAATGATCGAGTTTTCCAGAAAAAAGAAGGAAAGCAATCGATTTGGCGACGTTGAATAATTTGGCTGGAATTGAAGTGGATTCGTGAAAATGAGTGGCGAGCGAGAAAGAAATTCCTCTCACGTCCGAACCCAAAGAACAATGGTTTTGGACGACCGTTAATGCTGATGATAGTGCTTATGATCTTATCAGAGAAGTCTTGTCGAAGCCGCCATTCAAGAAACTGGTCTTGGGAAATGAATTACATATATATGGGGGTTGCGCCTTCCACTATTAGGCTGACATTTGAAATCATGGGTTGGTAATTCGGTATGTCGGCCTGCGGTTTTGTCAACCGACTCATTTTCATAAGGTGTTTTTTGAGCCGCTTTCTACCTTTCAGCCTCAAAGGCATTCGAGGTTGTTTAGGGTTTGTCGGCTAAGAATATATCATATATAAAAAATATTAGCTACAAGTTTGAAGGACATAATCCGAAATCCTTAATAAGCGGAATAGGGTTTTGTTTCTTTTAGATGCTATTTATACATAGAAAATGAAAAATAAGCATGATCATGTTCTGTTAGATAAAAACGGCAGCATTTCATAACACTATTATTTTGCGAATAGGCCCAAAATTAGTTTTTCTCAGTATAATTGTGTAAGTCATTTTAATCCATCAAAATCATATTTAATATGCTGATCGTTGGAAAAGATAGTCAACTTAGGGCTTACTGAAACATTTTCAGTGAGAACAACTGGTTATTTCTTAAGAATTTTTTTTGACTCGATTTATCATTAAAATGCTCCGTTATAGTGAGCGCATGCGCCATGTCTATATTATTGTGCTTCATGAGAAGCTGTGGTACATTCTGAGTTTTCAATTACTCACCAAGTCTCAAATAAGATAAATTTGTGAAATAATTTAACTTTTAAAATATTTTAACATTATAATAATGCGATCAAGAAGCTGCAGATCATTGAAACATAATTTGTGTCTGAAAATTTGTCATTTATCATAAAAACTAAGATTTCTATTGTCTTTCATATTGGGCTATTTGGGTAGTTTTTCATATTGGGCCTGTAGCATTGTCATGCTCTAATCGAGTATGAAAGCCATCAAGACCAGCAAAATAGCTGAGATCAAGAATATGAGTACTGACATTAAGGTAGAGTACAGACAGAAAAAGAAATGTTCTCGTGAATAATAACAGTTATAGAGCAATTTAAGAATAATGTTTTCGTAGTAAACTATTTAAGTGCATTTTAGTTTTTCGATAGAGGATTAATGAATCCTGTTCATTGAAAACTAGAAATAGTGATATAAATCCTTATCAAGCTACAATTAGATAAAATGTACCCACGTCAAATATTATTGGAGTATTTTTAAAAGAATATTTTTCAGTAAAGATTAGGATGAGCTCCAGAATCGGGATTCGAACATAAATTGATAACTGAAGAGCATTTAAAACATTATCACCATCAATGACTAGTTTTATCATAGAATGAGAAATATTTTAACTCAGTTTTTCTAGATCCAATACCTTTAAATATACAATTATTGTTAATGATAGACGCTCTGCAAATATTGTCTACACAATCGTTTGCATTTAACTCCTTTCCTCTCGCTCCCGTCAAAATCACGGGCTGGAGTATTCAAACGTAGCGCACCGAAACATTAAAAAAAAAATCCACTCCGCAATCCCGATTTTTTTTTCTTTTCTTACATACTAGATGATAGTATCAAACTATTTATAGTATAATTAGATATTAAACATTTTTTTAAATGCTTTTCTTGAAAAGAATAGGCGCTTCTGTTGTTGTTTTCTTGAAAATTATCCGACTGTTAAGGAGTTAAATACAGTGCTTACATAAAAATTTATTGCGCTAGTGGTTTGGAAAATCATTTTTCGTTTATAATATGAATTTCGTGAAAAATAACTTCTCCATATCTAAGAACATTTATTTAATACACTCACAAAAAACCGATTTTATAACCATCGATATATCGTATCGTGATTCGTTTAGTTATTCCATAACAAATATTGTAATAACTCAATTGCTTAAGTTTACGGATGCCAAAACTTTTAATTTCTATTGTCTTCTGTGAGTCACTTCTACAGTTACTGAACACTTTCCAATTATGTAACGAAATAGGTTGTCTTGTTACAGTTCAAGTTAAAAAAGTTCTAAATGAAAAGAAAACACATAACCAGTTTCAGAGATTTGATATTACTCTATGGTTTTTATCAGGAAGACATGGTAAAAAATACATATTAGTTGATGGAATTTTGTTGTGATTTGAATATTTAAGTATTTTATTTAAAACTTTTAATTTACCATACATAAGTTTTATTTTGCCAACCATAAATACAAGTACAAAACACGCCGATTCATTCTATGAATTAGTAGGCGACCTTTTTCAAATTTGTTAATTTTTACTTCTTAACAGAGACGAATAAAATTTTCTGCCACAATGGCAATGAATAGGCTGACCCCGTTCTAGCGACACTACTATTGCTAAAAGAATTTCTAATAATTCAAGCTAGAACTTGTGATCGCATGTACAAACAATCAACAAAATAAAAAGAAATGAAAAAAGAAAAAGAGGGAAATAAAGAGCTGATGAAGTATAAATATCAAGCAATCTGCGCACGTGAGCAAACAAAAATTTTAAAAAGCTTCAGCAATAGAAAATAAAAGGAATAGATTATAAAATTGATAATGAAGTAATAAATTGTAAAAACTTGTCCAGATATTTAAAATTTCTTAAAGCTATGTGAAAAAAGATTTACTCTTATAAAAAGTTACAATACCTTAATATCGCTTGGATGCAGTACATTTGTCTTTTTTGTGTGTTTGAGAGTAAGCTATGAATTTAGATAAGATGTAATATAGCAACGCCAAAAATAAATAACAATGCAATAAGATAATCTATATAAACGCATCTAGGGGGGGGGGGGGTAACATCTAATTTCAAACACATAAACTAAATTAAAATTTGAGATTTGTTTGAAAGAACGCCAGATGACATAAAATCCTTAAATTTTCTTTAAAAACTGCTCTTTGAAAACATTAAAGAAGAAAATTAATTTTCGAGCGATGCTATACTCAGATTTTGAAAATTTTGTCTGTATTTTTCAATTTTTTAATCACTTGCAATAAATTATGTGAGATTTGAAAACAGAAATCATCGGACAAAATTCTAAAATATTTTAAGAAGCCTCTAAGGGATTTTTTAAAACTTCTTCTGAGGATAGAAAATTAGCCAAAAATAGCTGAATGTTGTGGATTAAGAGAAACGGAAAGTAATTCTAAAATTGACAAAAGAAGATCGAAATTCATAAGTCGGATTCTCGATGGAAGAAAAAAAAGATATTTATTTTCAAAATGGATCACGAAATAGTCATTTAAAATTTAGATACAACCCTCGGTCCATGATATCCATTAAAAGCAAAAGAAGTCATTTCTTATAACTGTCAAAAGGGGCCAGTCTCCGGGTTCGGTAATTTAAAGAAAAAACATGGCCTAAATCATTTGCTCATGAAACATTTTAATGCGAATCTTACGTGAGTTTGACTTGGGACTCTTACGCTCCTGAGGTAGAAAAAATAAAGCCGGATTACCGCGATCTTACATGCACAGATAGAATCTGAAGACTTTATAATTGTGAAGCAGATATGAAAAATGCCTCTTTGGTATAATACTGAGTGCTCTTTATGTCCATAAAATTAATTTTAGGATTGATGACTGGCTGAAAAAATGAAGACATTATGCTTCTTCATTGATGTGTAGCAAAATAACAATATACTTTTTTAATAATTTATTCTTATATGGTTGATAAAAAGCACTAGCCATAAGAAATGACTTTTAGAGATTTGTGCTAGTTCGCAGTCCTCGTATTTTTTTATTGGGCGGTATGGCTCATAAGCTAGAAGATAGATAGAAGTGACTTTTAAATGCTTTTTAGATGAATTTTAGTTAGAAAGTTTTAACCATAAAAATAAAAAAGTAAAAATAAAGAAAACAAGAATATATAGCAGCCAAAATCCTCTTATAGCGGGCTTTAAGGGGCAGATGATAGGGTTCACTATTACCCAAGATACATACTCAATTTGCTCAAAAAGGAATAAAAAACTAATTATTGTGATTACTACTGTCAATTACGTAATGATCCAATATGTGCTGAATCAATAAAGTAAAACTGATTCAGATAAGGTGCATATTTTGTCAGTAGAACGGAGCTGAATAAGGCAATAACAACAAAAACTTTCACAAGAAAAAGAAAGGGAAAAAAAAAAAAAATTGAGGTAGTTTTTTTTTTTTCTTGTAAAGCCAAAACATTTTTAGATAGATGATGAAAAATAAAATAGTTAAGTAATGTTTAGATTGAGTACTTTCTTAACTACTCGCATGACTCGGTTCAAACTAGGACTTTCCGATTCTTAGTCCTTAAATTTTAATTTTTTGCTCCGTGAGAGGTGTTTTAGTACATTATGCTCAATGCTTGGCTCCCGTGGCCGCGTACGGCCGTGGCGTCCATTTAGGCGGGTGTTATTGCTATATATGTATTGATATATGTATATCACTGAGATCAGATTTTAAATAAGTGAATGATGCAAATCTCTGAAGTTTCAATAGCTATCAGTTCCCCATATCTTTGCGCTGAATAATGTTTCTTCATATTTTGTTTATTTGCCTTTCAAAAAACAAAGAAAAAACCTGAGGATATTTGTATAATTTTTTTAATTTGTTATCTCAATTATCACTTAGATTTTAATATTTTGCACAATTTAATTTTTTGACTAGCAACTAAATTGATTTGTTTCAAATTTTGAAGATTTATAAGCTATTAAGCAACGATAAAATCAAGAGTATGTGAAAAGGCTTTGTCAAAAGAGAGAGAGAGAATGTTAGAAAATAATTTAAACATCTCAACGCCTTATTTTCTGACGTTAGTAAATCCTTTAATTGGTCACAAAATAATAATTTTGCTTTAATTTTTACCTGAATTTGTTTCTTTAATTTTAATTTATTTTATCACTAACTTCGTATAGTTCTTCTGGCAAAATATGTTGAGCGGGAGGGTAAAAGACTCTTCCTTATCGATTGTTAGGGGTCAAGTATTAATACTGAACAAAATTCACAAATAATATTTTGTAATTCAAAAAAAAGTATCATCCAACAGTTTTAAGCTTTTTTTAAGCATTGCTCTTAAATTTGAATGATATTAATATTATGTCGTCATAATCATTAGAAGTATGTGCCAGTTTCTAAGTCAATGGATCTCCACACGTCTTTGTAAATATCTTCCGTGGAGTTTAAATTTGACATCCTGAGTATTAATTATTGGAGAAGCGAGCTCTAATTTTCTTGTCACAAACATGTGGGACAGTCCGATTGAACCCTGTACTTAAACAGCCTTCATACCTCTCTAACAAACTACCTCAGATAGGACTTTTTTCCTACTTGATTAGTGAGAAAACCTGATAGGTTGACTATCTTTTAAAAGTAACTGTATTTATTTTCGAAAATTAGACGCTAATGGGAACCAATACTTTTTTTACCTAGTGTGATAACAAAAACCATAACTTTTATTCAGAGGTTGAGTTTTATTCAGGTTTTTTTTTCTAAGAAGAAACCAGTAATATATTTATTCCAGATGTCTGAGTCATTATCCTTTTGAAGATAACAATTGAAGTAGATTCACTGCCCTTAACACTTAATTTGCAAATTTTCAGCAACATTTTCCTACCAGTTTATAAAAGCTGCTCTAGAGGTTTAAATGAGAATGAGTAAAATCTCTCTTTTTGCAGCAATTATATCAATATATATATAGACATAATTAACGTTAATCTGCATAATAAATACATAATAAAGTTTTTTCAGGAAAGTGCCTAAAAAACTAATGAAGCTCAGAATTATAGAAAAGTAAGAAATATTTTAATTTTTCAGTTATACGGTTAAAAATGAAAGGTGTATAAGCAAAGCACGAATTTGTGCGCTCAGGTGTTTTTCTCTTTTGTTTATCTCATTATAAGGATATTTACGCATGTCACATAGTTAAAAACCTATATATCTTTTATGACTTCTTACAAGGTTCTCTGTGTGTGTGTGTGTTAAACCGTTTTGTTTTGCAAATTATTCCGGTATTAGGCTTATACTGCTGAACACGTCTAAAATATACCATTACAGATTATTTTAAATATTAGTGATGAAACTGATTTAAGTTATTTCAGTTACTTTATGATTCGCTGAAGAAAATTAGAAAGAACGATAGAAAGATAATGATATTTTTGCAGTTTTAATTTGATTTATAACAGCGCTTGGTCTATATAATGAGTGCAGCATGCAGATAACATATTATGTGAAGAGATCACGAAAAATTTTCCAGGCAGTCAAAGCTATCTTTTATCCCTTCTACTTTGAATACTAAATCGCGGTGAACCTGTAACGTTGAAATCACGATGCCTATTAATAATACTGTCCGGTGAGTCATTCTTGATAAAAATAATGATTCAATTGTTTTTAACAGAAAGAAATTTTTCTAAATTTAGGGGTCAAAAGTAAGAAGATAAACCTGTTTTTATTTGATTATTCACATCAAATTAGTTCTCACATATCTGGATTGAGAACTAAAAGTTTTACCTCGAAAGAATGCGGATTGTACAAAAATAGGACGAAAATAAAACTTTATTGCAGTTTTTTTTGTAAAAAAGTCAAGAGTTTTAGAAACTTAAATATTCTGCAATATTTCAAGCATAATATTTTAAAATATTGTTTATCTCTCTCGGAAATAGTTTTCAGCATACAGTTTCTCAGTCTTTGAACAATTTTTAGCATTACATCATATGATACATAAAGTTTCTCTTTTTTATATTTTTGCATATTGTCGGCGTTCTGGTAAAAACCATTAATTAAACATTTTTTGTTTTAAAACATCGTCAATTTAAACTTTTAAATGATTAAAAAAATAGTAAAACTCATTGATTCCATAATTTTAGTTTTCAAACATCTTCAATTTAAACTTTCAAAAGTTTAAGAAAATAGTAAAACTCATTGATTCCATGATTCTAGTTTTCAACCATCTGCAATTTAAACTTTCAAATGATTAAAAAAATTAGTAAAACTCATTGATTCCATAATTTTAGTTTTCAAACGTCCTCAATTTAAACTTTCAAATGATTAAGAAAAACAGTAAAAATAATTCTTTCCATAATTTTAGTTTTGAAACATCGTCAATTTAAACTTTCAAATGATTAAGAAAAATATTAAAATCATTTTAGAGACCCCCTATCTCCTACAGCAGTTTTACTAATGTAACTTTCTTGGTTTATATCAATTGGGTTATTGATTTATATCATGAAATAAATAATTGCAAATCCTAATTTATTGCACTAGCCTGTCAAATCTTTTCTTTTTCTTAGTGACTTACCAAAACACCAAGGATTCACATTTTTTCGAAATAAAAAAAGAGAGATAAATGTCTTAGAGACGATAGAATAACAATAATAACGCAAGTATTAATTTCACTTAAGCTATAATGCATACATAAATAAGTTCTTGCGATTCTTTGAGTAGCATTTTTGAATAAAACGAGTATAAACTTTAAAATGTTTAATCTAATTATTCTCTTCTCGCATTTTTGGTCAAAGACAATCAAAACATAATATTTATTTTTAAAATCACAGTAATTCAGAAATGTAATTTTGAATGACCCAAAAACTTTTACAGAGGGGGGGGGGAATTACTAAAAGTTATTTGCTTTTCCCCCATTAATGCTGTGAAACTGAAATGAATGGAAATAACATGAGTCTTAAGAACCTAAAAAGAACGTAGAATGTACAAGTTCCAATAAAAATTGAAGACACGTGATTCAGGATTACAAAAAAAAAACTTTTTAATTTAAAGGGATAAACTGGTGGATGAAAAGGCATCCGACAAAAGACCTTTCGTAGGATGTCTTTTTATCCTTTTATATTGATGAAATAATTAATTAGAAATTGTAATTTACTGAAGTAAATTATACAATTCACTTATTTGCTGCAACAACATCATAACTCGACAAATTAGGATTTTTAAGCTAGTCTTAAGACTAGGTTTATAAGATAAAATAAAAACTAGTAATTATATATTTTTAAGTATTTTTATTCAAAACAAGCTCTTTCGGCTTCAAGATATTTGTTACAGCGGTTTAACAACGATTAGAATACCTGTTCCAGTTCACAATGTGGGACTGCCTCCAAAAACTCGCGTCGAAGCTGTTTGTATAGTGTCAATGTCATCAAAGTAAAAAAAAAAAAAGTAAACAAATGAACTGAGGTTTTGGCAGTGGATCAGCTGATAGTTAAGGAGTTTCACGAATGCTCGATAACACAGATAGCGCCACTGTAAGCTTAGTCAAAGCTGTAATCTTAAAAAAATATTTGACACAAACTTTGGTCGCTAGCTTTTGAGGCAGGCTCACAATGTGAGCTGGAACAAGCATTCGAATCGTCGTTAAACCGCTGTAACAAATGTATTGAGGCCGAAAGGGCTTATTTTGAATAAAAATACTTAAAAAAATTGTATTACTGGATTTTTGTTTATTTTATTAACCTAGTCCTGAAAATTCTTTGACACACTGTGTATTATAAGAGATGGTTAGTTGCAATGATGCTAGTAATTATCGTTAAATTACTCGGAAATCATAATGTTTCGAGTTATGACGTTGTTTCAACAAATGAGCGAAATACGTTTTCTGGACTTAGTGGCTTCTGCCAGAACGCTGAGATACGTATATATTCCCCTTTTTTCTGGCTAAAGCTAAAGAAAGAAAAGAAAAGAAAAATACTTGCAGAACGAAATTCATGTCAAAATGGATTAAATAAAAGTATACTTTTTTAAATTCTGAATTGGATACGAATCAAAAGATTAAATCTTAAAACTACTTCATATAGGCGATGATATTCACTAGCGATGATATTCACTCATTCATATTTTCTTCTAACCTTAATACCTCATGACCTTCGGAGTAAATTTTATCCTTGTCCATTTTGTCCCTTGCATGAAAATATTCAACCACAGCATTCGCTGCTTAAACTTTGTATGCATGTGAGCTGCCGTAACTCATCTGATGGTTGTGCTCTAAAATGACGCAGTTCTTTTGAAAGCGAAAGCTTATTTTCTGCTTGTTCACCTGCTTAAAATATGTGTTGAGTTACAAGAGCCGATAATGATCTGACATTTCCTCCGGACAGCGCCGAAGATGAAGCAAGAGTAAAAAGCTCCTCTCCATTCTCCTGCTCAGAATATCAAATGACTGAGTAGATAGTCAAATATGGCAGATTGGGACCACTTGGACTGAAAGTGTTTGGATAAGAGAGGCGACATTCAAACCGGAGGGAGGGGATTCCTCAAGTTCTTGAGCAGGTTTGGTGGGAAACGCAGGCAGTAATGATGTGTTGGTCTGATCAGCGGTTAACGTACTAATCAATGCCCGGATGACAGATTTATACCCTCCCAAGCGAAAAATGTAAATGATTGGCGATTTCATTTAAGTGGGCGGATAATTAATTGGTAAACAGCTTTTAGTGTGCTTTTGTTCAATTGTTATCGCTTATTCTATCTTCTGGGCTACAAGCAAGAAGAAGAAAGAGAGATTAAAATTAGGATAAGATTAAGCAAATGTACTAAATATTTTTTGGTAAGTTTATCAAATTGCATAAAGCTGGCTATGATTTAATGTTGATTAAAAATACATTTTAGCCCGCATTACGCTTAAATATAGTTTCATTTACAGTAAGGATTAAATTTAGCTCTACGCTTAAAATCTATGCATAAATACGCAAAGATAAAAGAGTTAAGTACCATTTTCTCCTCTATTTCTCAACCGGTTTTCTTATTTTTTTATTTAGTAGCTATTAATGAGTTTTAGTGTTATCAATAAAAAAATGTGAAAGTAGTCTTTTTTTCCCCCCCTCATACTTTCATCGTAGATTCGAAGACTTTTTTTAGAATCCCTTATTCGCCATACTTTTATACTACTCCTTGCACTACAATCTACAATATTTGTAGAATACTCAACACACTTCTTACTATATATAATTCAAGGAAGAAGAAATGTCAAGAACAAAACCAAAAAGAAACTATTAAATGAATATCAAAACAAAATAATGCTAATCTTAAGGTTATCAGATATATATATATATATATATTGTATATGATAAGTCAATTATATTGTTTGTCACACAGTGTCACACAAAATAAAATATAATTTGAAGCTAGCAATGTCTAATATAATATAAAATGAGGTAATTTATTGCGATGATGCGTTATTTTGCATCGAATCAATATTTCGTAAGTTTGTTTGATTTGCAATAGCGTTTTGAAACCTTGAAAAGTGCGTGTTTAAATTTCTAATAATAATACGGTGCCATGAAATTTTTTTTTTCTACAGGTGAAGGAGTGCAGAAAAATGAAATTACTGTATAATACGTGTTACAAATACATATAATTAAATAACTAACTCAGTGATCAATCAGTCTCACTGGTGAGAGATTATTGCTAATTGAAATACTTAAACAAAACAATTTGTTGTCAACCAGAAAAACTAAAATGTCTCAAATGCCTGTTTGAACGTTCAAAGCAAAAATTTAACGAATTACTGTTAAATTACGACCGCTGGGCGAATTCTAGTAATACAAATGTATAATTATAAAAAATACAGAAAATAGTAAATAATCGTCGTATGTTACAACAGCATTTAATAGCTTGCAGCAATTTAATTAAAAAAATTATCTAGTCTAGAACGTCGAGTGCCACACGAATTTATAAGGAAATTCCATTCAGGGCACGCTTTTGTTTCAATCGTGACCTCAACGGAAAGTTCAGTGTCAGCCAACGGTTACTGACGTGGCACTCTACGTGTTAATGATATCTTCCTGCAATAAATTAAAAGTAAGAAATGAATATTAGATACATTTGCAGCAATTAATGTAAATATTATATAGTTTGATGTCATGTTTTACACTGTCAGCCACTGGTATTTGACGCGGCCTAAACAGGAAATTCAGTGTCAGCCACGCATGGCTGACGTGGCACTCAGCGTGTTATGTGAGCATTTTTTTTTTTTTTTTTTTGTAAAAGAGAAAAAAAAAGCTTGTAATACATTATTTTCAGTCCATGTTAGTCAAATACAAGAAACGCTGCATGGATATAAAATACTGCAGTATATAGCGGTTAAAGAAAATTCTTAAAATATGCAACAGTAACCTGACTGAAAATTTGATTTTTTTTTCATTTGTATACTTATTACGGCATGTTTAGGAGGATATTTACTTATTTAATTAACTGTACTTGCTCTTTTCGTGCTGTGTTGCACTTTACTTTGTATGCGTAGCCCCTTTTTCTTTCTTTCTTTTTTTTTTTTTTTTTTTTTTGTAAAAGAGAAGGTAAAAAAAATGTAATACGTTATTTTCAGTCCACGCTAGGCAAATACAAGAAACTCTGCATAGATATAAAATATTGCAATATAGCGGTAAAAGGAAGTTCTTAAAAACATGCAACTGTAACCAGACTGAAAATTTTACATTTTTTACATGGGTATGCTTATTATGACATGTTTAGAAGGATATTTACTTATTTAATTAACTGTACTTGTTTTTTTTTCATGTTTTGTTGCACTTTACTTCGTATGAGTAGCTTTTTCTTTCTATATATATGTGTAAATATATGTGTAAAACTCTTACTGATTACATTATTTATATTTTGCAAGTAAAAAGGTTTTTCTGACTCTTATTTGACATTTAGTTATAAAGAGATATAGATACATAATCGTACCATCAATCCACAGTACAGTTCCTCAAAGGTTGTCTATTTGCCACTCGTCAAATAATGAAAGTCTTGCTCGAAGATTATTTGATTTGGAATGACACGACAAAAAGGCTGGAGGGGAAAATTAGGAGAAGAGGAAGGAAAAAAACAAAAAAGTGAAAAAAAAAACATCTTGATCAATAAAAATAAAAGAACACATGAAAAATGTCCTCCTTTGTCCCCCTCTAACCCCGTTTTGTTCATTCGGCTGTTAAAAAAATGCTTAATAGCTCATAATTTAAATACTTGTTTTACCTGCATTTCTTTCTACCACAAAGAAAAAAATAACGCTTTACTGATTTATTTTTTGCCACACTTTTTTTACATACTTTTTTTTTTTGGCAACAATTGCCAACAATGTATTTTGCGAGAAGTGAGGAGTCCGTCGCTTGGATGGCTCCCCATTCTTTCCTAAGGAATTGCCGAATGACCTTGAGCATGAGCAAGCAAACGACGGACCGGGCTTCTTGCCGCAAGCCTCTTATGATGATTGCTATTATTTCCACAACATGTATCTTGCCTCGCTCTTGGCACGCAATTTCGACATCTTGGGATCGTGGACAACTTATCGAACGCAATCCCGTCACGATCATGTTCTTACAATTTTAATGCCTTTAAATTATCCAATTAAGAGTCGCTCCCTATCGCTTTTCCCAGCCAAAACAAGAAGAAAGAAAAATGACATAAACGTTACAAACATTTAAACTATGTTCACCTCCTCCTGTTTTATTTGTAGCACATGTGACACTCGCACGTTGTTGAAGATTTTAATGTGTTAAAAATAATAACAAAGAGAGAAGGGAAGCAAACAGTCTCCGTCAGTCACTTTTTGCACCGAGAGTCACATTTACTAATTTAATTTCTTGCCAAATATATATATAGATAGATAGATAGATATAGATGGATATAGATATAGATATATATATTTGCCTATCACTTGGTCACATTAACTGCAGGTTCTTACACGTTTCATATCAATTTTTTTAGCCTTTGATTTGATGTCTAAATTTATTTTAACGAATGTATGGGGTTCGCCTAAATTTTTATTGTATTGTTACAAATGAGGCACCTAGAAACAAAAGTGACAAAATTGAAAATTTGGATATAAATAGTACAAGTGATAGGAAAAGCACTATTATATATGGTGGCAAGAAATAATAAGGGTAAACCTAACAGGTGCTGCCACCCAACATGATTTAGAAAAAAAATCGCATTAAATGTTCCATTTGATTGAACATGTTTTTCTCGGAATCGTTTTTTGGTCACTTACATCCCTTTGCTTCTCACTGTCTTAAATTAGTCATTTTGCTTAGAAATATAGCTAAGTGCTAAGACTATTATGCGTGATTGCTCCTTTTTTTATATTGAGTAAGCACTCAACAAAATGTACTGGATGACTACACAATGAGACAGAGTAAAATTTTAGTTAGCCAAGAAAATGAGTACTGTTTCATATACTATTATTTTCTTTTAGTAGTAATATCAGTGCTGAACAGCTTTAAGAGTTTTTCCAAATTAACGAAATAGAACTTCAAGTACGTTTATTTAACAAAATACTTAATACTGCACAGAGCTCTATTTCCCTTGTTATCAACTTCTTATATGAAACACATAAAGTATTATTTGTCCTTAAAATTATGAGAACACTTACTAGGAGTTATTGAAAATACATCTTATAGCATTTCGGTACAAGGTAAATTATGCATTAAATTTACAATTTATACATTAAATTTAGTGCATTAAATTTACAAAAATATAAAAATGTTATAGTAGTAAAGGAGGGCTGCTAAACAGTTCAAAATACACAAAACATTAATGTATAGTAAAAAGTGCAAAAACTAGAATGTTATTTACATTTTTATTACAATTTGTCTAAAAGAAAAAAAATGAATCGAGTTACGTTAAGTATAGTAAATATGAACTTAAGATTAAAACTGTTTTATAGAATTAAAATTCACATTTCTGTTTTTCTAAACGAAGAAACAAAATGTACAGAATGTTAGTACATATTCGATTTTTAAAGGTTTTATGTGGTATTAAATAAAGTTTAAATAAAATTTCAAGTACATGGACATTTTATGCTGAAATAGAACTATTTCATATGAATAACTGCAGTTTTATTACAAAAAACATTAAAAATAATGGTTTGTAACTAAAGTTTAAGAAAAGTCGATTCTTTAAAATAAAAGATGTTTGTAATTAGTAAGTAGTGCATTTAGGGAGAAAAATTTAGAAATGATGATCAAGCAACTGCGACACGTTGCTCCCCTCCCGTGTTTATTGCTGTACAAAGTTAGAAATATAGATAAATAAAAGGGATGATGTGACTTCAAGAACTGTTGAAAAATGTGCCAAAATGTTTTTTAAGAATAAAATAAATAGGTGGCCATAGAATGAACAGATTTATGTACATAATGACGTATTTATTACTTACAGGGAGCTTTATTTTTGTACATGGAGTCGTTCGTTTTTACACAGATCGTTTTTCCTTTCTTAAAAACTTGCTACTTATGGCATGAAAACATCTTTTTGAAATTTCTTTCCAAAATCTTATTGAAAATGTTTTGTGCTTCAAAAGAATAAATAAGCCTCCCTTCACTTTCATTTTAAAAAAAAACTGTTCCATAGTTATTTGACTGGCAGTGTTAATCTTAATATAGTACTGCATTAAATGAAGGACTTGAATTAGTACGCTATTGATTAAAATAAATTGATTTTTAAATCTTTAGTATTTCTCATTAATAACGCTAAATAACTGAGACCTTTAAAGAACAATGAGAAAGTCTCAGAGATGAAGATTTCATATAATGATTATAACAAGCATCGTAATATTTTCATCAACTATAATTCTTTAAATATTCATTTATCGGTTTTTTACATTATCTTCAAAAATTTTGTCATTATACATGTGTTTAACTAAAATTTCCAGAAACATCATGAGCTGATGAAATCGATTATGTAACTCTTAAAATATCAATTAACAAACGACCCTACAGTACTAAGATTGCATGAATGAAAGTTTTCTTATTCTCCTCTCCATTAGAAAGGTTATTACTCATCACATACGATCCTGGAACATTTCAGTAACATGTTACAATGCCTTTATCTTGTAGCATTTAGAGAGGGTGAGCGGATCAGCTGCTATGAAAAGTGTGGGGCTCAACATTTATTTAAGTCTTTGTCGAGGGACACATTCTGATGATGTGCACGTTTGAGGTTGCTATAAGAACAGTGTTTTGAATACTTTTTTGGCAAAAAAAAAGGCGCCTTAGAGTATCTGGTCAAAAATACACTGAATTTCTGATTATCTGAGCTAATTAATATTCGGAGTTACCCGGAAAATTGGAAAACACGGATAATCGAGTAATGGCCTAGTAAACCATAAATACTCGTAAGTTTGAAAGGAGCAAAGTCCTCTTTTTGTCATGTTCTGTGGAAGTAGTCCTTGGAGTCCAGTTTCTAAAAAGAGACATGTTATACCCTCTACCACCCTACCTCTCCCGTGACAAACCGATCTGCAAGTTGATGAAGAACAGATTCGTCGCAAGCCACGCTACTCGTGCCCCCAAGGAATTATTTCCGTTTCCGAAATTATTGCTTACAGTCACATCTATCAAAACAATAACTTTTTACACGTTTTTATCTTGGCAATGCTTGGATTGCAAGAGTATGTTTTTTCTGGTTTTTAAACTTTTTTTTAATATACGCATGGAAAGCCCTCGTAAGCAGAACAATTAGGTGAATTTCATACTACACTTATATTCCGCAAACCAGATCCACGTTTTCACATCTGCATAATCGAAAGTTTAGTGCAGTTTGCATTATTTCTCTTTTGTCAATGGAGAATAATATGATTGCTCTATTAAACTTATTATAATACGAAAAGTATAATAGAAGCATTTCAGTTAGCTAAAAGTGAATATGAAGAAAATTTTAATGCTTTAACAGTATGAAAAAGTTATGAGATCCCCCGGGATATTGCAGTTCTAGGGACAACGATGCTAGTGGTTAGAATGTTAGACTTCCAATCGGAAGGTCGCGGGTTCGATACCCATTGAAGACCCATCATGTACACTTGGGGATACGTGCATGTAAAATCCGTGGACTAGACTATCTCGCCCCCGGGGGCAGGGCATCCCTAAGGCCTAACAGGGAAGGAGATTGGAGGAGAAAAGTATCAATTAAGCAAGTCATTTACTTATCTAGTAAAATTTCCAATTTAGACAGTTGAAAATACCGAAAACTTTACCAAATAGTATGAAATGTTAGCATCCTGGAATGCTAAATATACCTCCAAAATGTTGAAAAGAATGTACTACGATATTTCGATTCACAAACAGGTTGTCAAGGGCATAGGGAGATGTTTCGTGATGCTTGCTTGTGTATTGTTCTGAATGAAACTTCTTATTAGAAACAGATTCAAAAGCATCTTGTTTTGTTCTTCGGGCTTCAATCTTCCTTAAATACAGCATGATTGCTCGTGGGCTATAGGATCGCAAGCGTGTCTCTGACCTCCTATCTGGAGGGGTCTTTCTGCACCAGGTCAACTTCCCGACCCGGTAAGCCCGCCCACGAAAATTAGACTCCATCAGCCCAAAATAAATGCAGAGCTCTGTCTTTCAGAAATCATTTGAAAAGCAACTAAAACAATTAGGAAATGGTCATTGCTTCGCGAGTGGGCAAAATGATCTTTTAGTGAATAGTTTGAGAAGGAAACTAATGAGTGGAACTTACTTGTCTGTGAGGCAACCAAACAGCAGCTGTCCAAGGATGGAACCAACCCAATAGAATGTATGGACGGCGTAGACCCGCCAGGCATTCTCGCAAACCCAGTCATTCTGAAAGAACCATTAAGCACCATTGAGAGATCAGACAAAATGACATGTCACTACAGTACACATACGAATCATGAACGAAAACTGATCTTAAAGGCCCAACAGTTTGTTTTTACGAAGTTCCATTTTTTACAATTCCCCGAAAACGACAATTATAAGAAAAAGGTCATTGCAAAAAGTTTTAAGTATGATTTAATGCAAGGTTTGTCTCATTTTAACATGTTTCAATACGAAGTGCACTAACAGTTTTTACCTTGAAAAAAGTGTTTAACAAGTGTTACCATATTAAGAAATGTTAAAATGCGGACACCTTCATACGTTGCAACCAATGAACTCATACAGGATATAATAATATTTAACACATACAGAAAACTTTCACTTTATTACACTTATAATCTATAAAAAATAGTACTGACGTTTGAAAAATACTGTGCAGGGTCAAAAATTTGAGGGACATCACAATTTTATGCGGAAAAATAAATTTAGCATGTATTCATAATCTTACTTTTTATGCTATCAATATTTAAGTAATTATGCATGTCTAACTACATGCATAATTACTTTAACCCGTCAGAACTCGCATAGTAAGCAAAATACTCCCACCAAGACACTGGCGTAGATAAGGAGGGCGTTTTGGGGATAACCCTCCCTCCCCTGAAATGGTGAAGATTGTCTAGAATTTAACCAATTTTTCTCGTAAAACAATGAAATTAGCTCACTTCTCCCAAAGAAACTCCCCCTGAAATCTGGTTCTAGCTACGCCACTGCACCAAGACGAAGAAAAGTATATCTGGCCTTTTACTTCATAGTCGAAGGTGTTGTTCTGTCTAGCTTATCCTTGTAACCTTCTCTTGCTCTCCCCCGATGTGTTTCGCAATCATCTGCCTGTCGACGGGGACATATACTGATCAGCAGAGTAGTCAAGTGTGAGTGTTTTTCTCACTATGCGAGATCTGGTAAAACTATTTTTGTTTTGAATGAGTGTTTTTCTCATCAAGCGAGTGATCGTGTGATTTACCAAAAATTATTATTTTTTTTTTTTGTTTCAGCAGATATTAAAGCAGGTATGTACCTAAATGGACTGAAATAAATGAATAATCAATTTCATAGTATAGTTATTGAATTATTTAAATTTCTGTGTACTGAAAAATTGTTTTTATTTTCCAGGATGATTTCACGAGGAAGGTTGTTAGTTCAAATGACTCTGGCTGAAAATGCCTCTTATAAAATTTATAAAATAGACATACATAGTTTGCGAAAAAATTTGTTCTTAGTTTTCATAAGGAACGTTTTGTAATCCACAAATAAAAAGTACCTAAAGTTTGCTTGACATAATATTTCATGAAAACAGTACACGTGAACGATATATTTTTAGTAATAATAATAATATTTTGAGTAACATTTGTTGCTTACAGTAAAAAAAAAATCGTTTTTCAGTTCAAAATATTTTGTTTTTTCTATCACTTTTTTGAGGGAAATAGGTGGTGTGGGAAAAATTATCACGCGCGAGTTCTCAGATTACACATTTCGACGCGAGTTCTGAAAGGTTAATATTGATAGCATAAACTAATTTCAAACGTACAAAGTTATGAAAGTGGAAAATTACGATTGAATCGAAAATCCTGAAAATTTTCTCAACTTGTTATGTATAAGTAACCATACAGCAGGCAACTAACAACCTAGCAGGAATGTACAGTGAACAAATAAAATTCTCCCAAAATTGCGGCCAAAATCAAATTTATAAGAAATATATATGAACATGTAGGGTCACCACCAAAATTCGGACGTACGGTAACCCTTTTCTGTCTAGGAGTATTCCATAAAAAATCTGTATAAATGATAAAAGCTCAGATAAAGCGTGTGCAAATCATGACTACACAATAGCTTTCTTTCAACAGCGCACTAATTGCAGCTTGTGTGTTGGTTAATGCGATTAGAAGTGACACATAAGTTTTGCTGTTGAAGAACGAGATAAAATACTGGTGTGCTCATTAACACTGATTAGGCATTGGAATACGATACGTAAAAGTGATTGTTGGGCTGTCTTGGAAGTTAGCTTTATTAGCAATTTTTTAACATATTTTATTAACAATTGCCACAACGTAATGATGTCAATTGAATATTCAATATCACTTTAACAATAGTGAAGATTTAGGATGACTATAAAGAATCGATTAAACAATACAAATGCTTCAGCTTGAAGAGGATATTGATTGTAACTGGCATGATTATCGTGTTCTACTGTGTGAAGAAACATGAACGCGATGCTTCAATAAACACACATTGAAACAGGTATATGGTATAGCATTCAAACATGACAAAATTACGTATTTATGTTTCAGTATGGAGGAACACTCCTTACTTGAGTACAGTTTACTGTACAGACACATGAAATGCGTCACTTTATTAATTTTCTAGATAAGTGAAAATGTCGTTTTATTCTCAAAATGAATAAATGTTAACTTCCGACATAGTAAGAAATAAACACAAAAATAAATTTAAACCTATTATTTGGAATAATACACGCATGTAGAGTTTATAGCGCAAAAGATAAGAGTTCGACGTATAAATAATCCGATAAATAAAATTTGCGACTAGTTTCAATAATTGTTAACTAGTCGACCCGTGCGGAATTTCGCACTAATTTGGAAGAAAGGGCACTATGAAGAAGACTAGAAAAAAGTAAACGGGTGTTGGGTACGAAAGAAGGCATGTAATTGAACACATCAGTACAAATAGCTGTTATAATTTTTTCCCACCATTATTTATATATTCAAAATAATAAAATAATCACAATAATAATGATAATTATTTTTATTATTAGTATACATAGCATTAAAATACTGTGACGAAACAGTTCTATTACTTAAAATATAGTTACTGTTGGCTGGTTGGGCTCTACACATTCATAATATAAATGAAAGTGTAGAGCCTAACGATTGAATAAATTTAACACACAGACGCAGCTAAAACTGTTAAATTTTCTACACAATAAAAACAGAACAGTTTCTTGTTTGTTTACTTGATAACAGATGGCGCAAGCATACACAACACCAATTTGACATCCATTAAAGAACCTCTTCCCAGATGATTTTAAATCTCAAATTTAAGAGAAGCGGTACATTTTTACCGTGGGTTTATTTTTCGTCATTAGCCGGCACGATAAGCTTTAAAATGAGAGGTAAATCATGGAATTTGATAAAAGAACAAGGAAGATATCGCGAAGCGACAGAAAAACAGGCTAGAGAAATAATATATACAGATAGACATAAAATTGAAGTGAGAGAAGCAAAAGTGAAACTACCTCTTAAAAGAAATAAAATTCCATTGAACTCATTGCAATGTGTGCTCTATTTACACTTTTTACTGTTACAATTTAAAGAAGGACTAACTAATAATTTAACGAGGGTGCTAAGTAATTAGTAGAATAATTTCATTATCGGGCATTTTATGTCCTTAGTTATATATTTGTTATAAATTTTTGCTCCCACGGGAGCTTTAGAGCTTTTCACTTTCATATTATAAGTACTGGTGAATTCATAAATTATCTTAAAAAGGGGACAGATCTATCCGAAAAGGAATAATCTCAGGTAGAAAGCGTCGTCTGAACAGGTGCAACAACTTATAGCACTCACCCCTATATTTCTATTGTTTAAAACGATGTTTAATGAACCGGAAATCTCAGAGCGGAATGGATGGAAACGTGAGGATTTTTCTTAAAAGAAAGAAGTCATTTTGCACTGATTTCAAAAACATGCAGAACATGACTAGTAATGAAGAAAGAAATGGTTACAATCTTCTGAAATATTAGCAACACGGAAAAGATGAAAAAATACTGCACGAAATAATAATAGAATTATAAACAGCTTTTCAACTGATAATGTATTCGGGTTCACAATATGGACATAATCAATTTTAGATTATTCATTTTATAATATACAAATAAAAAAAAATATTGTTTGTTTTACTTATCTCTTTCATAGCAAAATTTGTATTTAAATGGCGCCTTTTTTTTTGCTTCATAAAACATATAGAATATAGATTTTTTCGTCTAAATAGTTGAGGGGTTTTTTTATCTTTGAAAATCAATTAACAGCAATTAAAGTCATAAACGGCGTACTTCTTGAGAGGAATTTCATTTCGTCTGGCTTGAACATGGAGCTTAGAACAAAAATAAAGCATTCCATTACATTTTCAAGACATAAACAATTAAATGACACTAAAAGTAACTGATGACTATGCGGATTCACGTCCTTTCTCTCTAAGGCCATGTATATTTTAGTTCACAATGTTTGGAAGTATGCAAACATAAAAGTATACGAATTTTGTTTTTCAAATGTCTCATATTTAAGAAATTATAATAACTAGCTTTTTTTACGAGAAAGAGAAGACAGAGCCCTAAAACTTAGTATAAAAGAACAACAGCATACTACAATGTTAGTGAATTTTATAGTATTAATCAGGGATTTCCAAGCATTTAGACACTGTAATCCACTTTTTAGAAATTTAAAAGTAAAACGACGCACTTAACAGCCGACGCGTTTTTTTTTCTTTTTGAGATAAATGAGTAATCCTATCAATATGTCCTATCGAAACATATCATGTTATAACCTCGGGTCCATCGGGAAATTACCAATAATGTCCTGTATCTCGTTAAAATTGAAGAGAGTCCGTGTCTCTTAAAGCGTCAGATTTTAAGAAGACGTTATGCACAAGTGTGATGATTATTACAATTGGTGCTAGAATACAGATTTACGATCTATAAAATAAAAGGAGTAAAACGATGTTGCTTTACTTTCGCTTATGAAAGAGCAATGGGACTTGTTGTTCCGTGATTTTTATTAAGACTCTTTCACTTCCAATTACTCAAATTCGAAAAAGTTTTTCACCGGCCGGATTTCACTCGCATTTCATTTCGTTATGAAAAAACTGCGAAAGGGTAAAATAGTTACAAACTTAATGCTAATACAGTAATAAAGGAGGGTCGTCGACAATTATGATAAATCAGAAATCGTGACGAAATTCTTTGATGTACAGCCAACAAAGAAAAATGTTTTTACACATGCTAAACAAACATAAACCAATGTTTTGGTAAACGAGTTGCGTGAATATGACTATTTTTGAAATTTCACCAAAAAATCCTCATAGTGTTTAAAAATTTCAAATTGATTAGAACAAATTTGTTGACATTGAACCCGCACAAAAAGATCCTATTACCAAAAATGTCCAAATTTGAATAACTTGACGATTTTTGAAATCGCACCATAAAATTTCATTTTCTGAAGTTTCCCGCAATAAATAGTGCAAGCTTGACAAATTTTGAAATCGCGCCAAGAGCTGCCAGTTTCAATAAATTCCCAAGAAGGGTACGATAAATTTGTTTGCGTTCATGGTCGACACTCGACAGGAATAAACTAAGTACCTAAAAAGAAGCATCATTCAGCGTTGGTTTATGTTATTACGTCTTTAAAACAATGCTCTTTGACTTGATAAACTTGAAAGCGTTTCTTTCTGTTGTCAGAATCTACTTTGCTTATCACTATCTGAAAACGGATTGCTGATTCAGCATTCCAGTTGTCTTCCCACTGAATACATCCCTCTCCCCTCCATTTACTCTTTACAACAGGAATGGTTTCATAGTTATTTTTAAAAAAGTTTACTTCAAAGATCCCCTTAAAATCAAATCTCTCTCACTCTCTCTCTCTCTCCATATATATATATACAGTAAAACCCAGTTAAAACGCGGGTGTCAGGGGGCCTGTCTGGCACCCGCGATATAACATAACCGCGGTATAGTGAAACTATACGCGGAACCATATTCACAAAATAATACTCGCTTCTGTTGCATCATTTTTAACTTTATCAATTGTACTCGTAACTTTACTTCTATAGTATAATGTTTACTTTTCTTCTTTGATGCCATTTTATTTACTGTAATTGATGTGCATGAAGCACACATCTCAACTGCGCAATCAGTCTATCGAGCGGTAGGTTATAAACCAACTGTGTTCCGAGAAAAAGGGGGCTTAAAAATCTGTATGTTATCCACATGGGTTTGTGAAGAGAGAGAGGTCCTAGAAAAATGAGATTTGGAAGGGGAGGAACAAACTTCAAAGAAACAATGTTTTAAGCCTGCATGCACTGACTCAAACTGGAGAACATGTTAACTTGTCGAGAATTTAATAAAATCTGGAATACAAAGGTTGATAACGCTATAAAAGAAGTTTTCCGCACGCATTACTAGACTTCTGAAAATGGAAGATAGTTAAGCAGTGAAATCAACAGTTCCTGACAGATTGAGCTCTGCCTATGTCAAGAGAAAGAAGTCAGAGCCAGTCAGAGCGATTGCACCCGTTTTGAAATCAAGCTACTCGTATCTCTGTCCTACGTTGATAGACAGAAAAAGCGTGAAAGAAGTGTACATCTATAACAATATCCCTCTCCCCTCCATTTACTCTTTACAACAGGAATGGTTTATAGTAGTGTGTATATTTTAGTAGTTTTATAGTAGTGTGTGTGGTGGGGTGGATGGGAGCTGTTTGGCTGGACTATCTGTTTGCTGTGAAGAGATTGCTGGCTAGCTTTCGTTACAGTGGTAAATGAAGGAAAACCTTTAAAATGGCAATGATAAAGGGTGCTTTAAACGTAGGGGGACATGAAAGTAACTGCGGTATATCCGATTCCGCGGTATACTGAGGCGCGGTGTAAAGGGGTTTTACTGTATATATATACAGTAGAACCTGTATATATATACAGTAGAACCCCGGTTCTCCGAAAAGCAGGGGACCATTACGTTTTCGGTTAATCGAGGTACCAGCGAAATTTTCGGATAAGCGAGAATTATAGGCAAAGGCCATGTTTATAACCATGTTCCCCCTGCGCATAGAACTTCTTCCAACTGCAGAATACAATGGATTGCCAAGCAGATTAACCAGTTCTGAACTTGAATGTAACATAGTTGTTGCAATAAATTCTATTTAAAATATTAATATTTTACGTTTATGTCATTTAATATTATAGATTTTATCATGTACTGACAATATTTTTGATAGTTATGGGAAAAACGGGCCATTTGCCTTTTATGAAAAAAGAATTAAAGAAATAAAAACGGAAAATTTGTCCGTTATGGTAAAAGAACAACCCATTTGTCTTTTCGGTTAAGCCGATTTTCGGATAAACGGGGTTCTACTGTCTATATATATATATATAAATCAGCTAATTCTTAAACTGCACGGATAATATGTACACAGATATTTTGGATTTCAGTGTATTTTAAAAGCAATGAATATATTAGTTGTTACAAGGGTAAAAACCAGCGAAAGAAGTTTAGTCATATCTAGATATCAAAGCAAGTTAAATTGCTAAACCATTTTCCTTCGCGTCTCTAAAATGCTTATATTTGTTATTGAAGAGACAAAGCCAGATGAAACCAACTATTATATTAACTCGCCATTATCCAATCTAAACTGAATCTTTTTTTAAGGAAACTTGATTTCCACATAAATGCTACGTTCTCCAGTTCTTTGGGTGAATTACTGAGTGAAATTCCCTGGGAAATAGGCTGCATACCAAACACGATTACAATGCAGAAATGTGTTTAGTTGCTGAAAAGAATGAAATTGGGAGCTAAATAGCAAGGTGAAGAGCAGTCCTACTACGACGCAGTAGGGTGAATGGTTTTTTTCATTTTTAGTTCTTTCATCGCTTTCGCCAACTCGAGCATCCTCAGCGTCCGAGCTGAATACCAAGTGTCCCGCTTTGAATCGGTTCACGAAAATGGGGAAAGTTCTGTATGGGCACGACATAGCCATGCTTCAATCTCTCCATCAGATAAGTTCCATTTTTCAAATCACTTGGAGAATCGACCGTCACACACTTCGAATTACCCAGGGAAGTGCTGGTTTTCAACTCAATGACACTTTGGAATTCCTTACCTCGAATTTCACATCTGAAATCATTTCCTTTCTTTATTTTTAGGCTCAACTTCTTTAGGAATTTCACTCATTCTGAAGACTATTAAATGTATCTTTCATAAGAACTAATGTCGATATAGAATGTGTGCGTTCGTAATATATGGATGTGTGAACGTATGTGTTAAATTTTGATATTTCAAAGTTAATACGATAAAAGATACTTGCCATGATGATTGCAATAATCCTTTTGTATTAGTACAGTTATTTCCTTTTACTTTAAAATTGGGTTAGGATGGAGATTTTTTATGAAGGGAAAAATATTTTTTTAATGAAAAAAAATCATATAAAATCGAAACAAAAGCTTCCTGGTGCATGAAAAGGGACAGTTTACTACGTTCGAAACTCCTTCAAGCTATTTAGACAAAGCTTATTTAGTGGGCCCGGAATCCTTGTCTTCGCCCACCAATTTTCTCCTCCTCCCTTTTTAGCTGTTGTTGGCGGTTGCTTTGCACAACTTGGCAAGAAGGGGCTTTGCCGATGCCCTAGTCTCTGAGGTATCGCCTCTGCTAGTTGTGATAGCAAATGTTATTGCGGCAGCTTGGCAGCCGCATTCGAACAGATCGAAAGACAGACGCGACAGTTATGGATATCAAAATAAAGATCGCATAAATATCTAAGGTCGCTGATTTTAAATGAACGCCGCACTTGATTTCAATAACATAGGCCACCTTCATGACACATACATAGATGGCACTAGTATGTCTGGAGCATGCGCAATAGAGAGCATTTGACGTCAAGGCTGCCTGTATTGTTCAAATCGAACATGACGAGTTCTTAAAATATGAGCCGTAAAACAGTAAGTGTCTTTCTAAGCTAAAAAAATAAATACATGATGTTACATTGATGATGCCGAAAGAAAACTTGTTGTGTTAACTGAAAGTTCACACGAGGCATTCCGATGAGAACTTAATTTCTGCCGAAAAAAACCCCCAGAAAAACCGCTTTATCTTATTTACAGAAAAAATATCGACATACCAATGCCAACGTGATGCGTTTTCACGCTGAAGCAAATAAGCAATTTTTATGTTTTTCTTAATGTGAAGCAATATTGTCAGTAAATCACCGTGTACCGAAGAAGTTTAATCATATTCTGCGAAAAGAAAAATAATTTTTCACTTAACTTTTCGATCAAAACGTATGAAAAATTTCCGACATATTCACTCGCATCAAAACATACATAAAAAAAGTCAATTATGTCCAATATCTGAAAGTCAAATTGCAGACATTGTAAGGAATAATACTATAATTTTTAAATAGAGATGACAATCGCGAAAAGATTAAAATCCCATAATGGATATTAATGGTCAAAAAATAGCCATTTTGTCCACTTATCGAGAAAAATATTGATATAGCATTCCCAGATTGAAGGAAATGCTCAATAAATCGCCGATTGATGATTCTGCTTGATCATCGTTCCCTTACTTCCTGAACGAAGCAACGCCAAGTTGAATAACTCCCTCACATAAAAGTTTCATTTGCCTCACATTCACAGCAAAGTAACGAGCATGTCGACAAAATAAATTGCTCTTCCCGTCAAAAAGAAGTGCTTAATATGGCGAAAAAAGAAAAAAAATATGATGTGTTAAGCAATGATATTAAAAGAAGCGTCAGCGACGTTCACCCAAGCGGAAGGAAAAGACCTTTTTCTGAGAAGGGGTAGATCACCAAACGCGAAATTACATACACACTGTAAAGAAAGAAAAAATGGAATGTCCGAGACGGGTCATCGGAAAGAAACGAAAATTCTGATAATACACTTGAACGAGCGAATCGCATCATTATAAGAAAAGTGTCTACCAGATGATCCCTCATCTTTTTTATCGCACATTCAAAGATAGAAAGCAATTTTGTTGGGTCTCTAATCATTGGTATTCAAAAATATTTTTCTTCGGGGATCCAAGTGTGGAAAGCAACAGGTGCTATTAACAGTTTTCTTCCGCAAATGAGGCGTCACCAGACGTGTTTCTATCTTGGAAGAGATCTGTGGAAAATGAAAAACAGCGTCAAGATTGATGGGCAGTGTCACATTGTTGGGATTGGGAATGGTCGAGTTACATGCCTTGAAGAATTCTGACTTTAGTCGGCTATTAGGATCTGACAGGTCCTAATCATACATGTACATAGGCTCCACGTTCAATCAAACATGTACACAGGTTTTACATTTATTCATTCCCCATGAAACACATAAATTGCTAATCAGTTTACCTCGCATCAATTCATCGCGCACCAATTCAACACGTCAGTTCATCACGAATCAATTTATTACGGTACAAATCCATCGCAATATTTTAAAATACTGATGATACTTTTATTTCATTTATGTGTCCCTCTAACTTAAAAGGTATTATTAAATCATTTCAATTCACATGATATGCTTTAACTAAACAAAGTAAAAGTATTAGAGAGATCATGTGATGAACTGAAGTCACGCAGATTTGGTTCTCAATAAATTTCAATCGTGATAAATTAACGCTGCAATGGATTGACGTGCAGATGTCGTAAATCAAGAGTTAAGAGTTAAGTAACATTTTATGATAAAAATTTGGAATAAAACAGGTTTAGGATAAACCATTTTGTACAGCAATAGCATGCCTGAAGTTTTATATTTTACTAACTTGATGCAATAGCGTAAAACAAGAATCAATCAGAATAAGCAAAATTGGTTGGAAATCGGGCATCAAAACGTAACTGTCATTGCTTTAACAGTCCAAAATGTGTCTAAAAGCCTAGCTAAAAACTGTTCTAATGTTAAACTGCAGACTGCACTCATTCTAATGTTAAATTAAAACTATGGCTCCTGCTCTATTCTTGACGAATGGTTAAATCTTGATCTACACTAAAATATTCGACCACAACACTACCAGAGTTGAAATGCTAAAGCACATAAAGGTTTGATTAGCTGGAAATCAATATTCTTTTGAGTGATGAACAAAAAACATCCGCATATTTCTACACAATTTAATACTAATGAATCCCCATATTCCTCTTGAGATAAAGTAAAAAATTCTAAACCAGCGCATTAACTTTTCAAGGCTCGTTCATCCAGAAGAGATATCCGAAAGGGAACATATGAATTACCGAAATCTTCGCTGTTTGTTTTAAGCTGGCGGTTTTTTTCTTTTAACTCACGGTTTTATTTCATTGTTCCCATCGTCTTTTTGTCATTGATCGCCGCCGTTCCGTCATCCGTACCACCATTTATGGCAGGTGACTTTGTTTGCTTGAACAAACCTTCTAATCTAATTAAGCGCACAGCAGGGATTTATCCTATACAAAAGGAGGGGCTACCTTGAGTAAAATAGCAGAGCCGTATTAACCCTACTTCTTTTTTTTATATTTTACTTGTCCATATCAAAATTTTATTTTTCTTGGAGTTTAATTTTAAAGCTTAAAGACAGTTTCAAGCTTTCAAACTTGAAATCCAGTCACTATATATACATAAAGCACTACTCTAAATGTATGAAAAAATTGAAAATGAATTACATTTCATGTATTTCTAAGCCAGGATTGCCTACCCTTCCTTTTCAGAGTAAAGACACACACCCCTAAAAACTGCGGAACCGCCGCGAAATGACGGCCCCACAATCGACCAAACAGTCGACACCCCCCCCCCCCCCAAGCCCCTGATGCAAAATCACCCTGGTTCACTCAGCGCCATGAACCCCTTCCCCGCCTCCCTCGTGGGTGCTCCTGTCTTAGTCATTCGTAGTGTTTCTTTGCATGTTTAAAAAAAGCAAACCAAGTTAAAACTTACTTATTTCTCAAAACTGTGTAAGTCATTTTATTTATTCATATCTGTAGTAAATGATCATACATTTAAATTAAATTTCTTAAATCTCTAAAAAAGAAAGTGAATTCCAGTCGAATCAACTCTACGTCTTGATTATATTTTTGTGGTTACGAAATCAGTATATAATGGATAATTATCACATGAATTGTGACAGACTCATAATAAAATTTTAGATTAAACTCACCCCCAGATTTTAAACTGTTTTTATGCTTCTTGAATTGCGTTTTAAATTGATGCATTGTGCAAACATCAGGAACAAAATTTTAAAAAAATAAAGAAAGGATAAAAACTAGTAAACTAGCGCATAATTAAGAAAAGCAACATGAATACAGGTACTTAACTTATTTAAATGAAAAAAATGAGCTTAAAAAATACTATATTCAGTTTTTCAATATACTTCTAGAACTCCAGATCGAAATCATAAGAATAATCATGTGTTTGGATTATTTTCGGGCAGTAAAAGAATTTGTGCGAGGTTCTAATGCTCAGAAATGACGAAATGAGAGTGATTGATTCAAATTTCAACTAACCGTTTATTTTTAAAAAAGTGACTTTATAACTTAAGTCATAAAAATTTATGTTGAAGGAATGTATAAATCATTTGTCAAACATTCATATCATTGGGAGGCGAGAGGACTTGCATTCTATCAACAGTTTTCCAGAAAATGGCTTTATGTGTGTCTTTGAACTAGTTTCCACACTATCATTAAATACAAATATAAAACTTGTGTATTATTACTAGCTTAAAAACTGCAACTAAATATTGTATCTCTATGAAACATAACGCCAAACTTTGCCGTGTCTAGAAACCACAGAAATCGCAGTTGCAATTGCACCCATAGACATATACTTCCATTTTATACATTGTTTTTTAAAGCACAATTCACTCATACTACGTTCGAACTGCGTTGAGTTTATTTTTTGGTGAAACACATCTCGGCATTGTACAAGATCTTCTTCCAATTAAAAAGAAACAAAATAACAAGTAAAACAATTCCCGATCAAGCGTTTTTTTTTCCCTTTCTTTCCATTACTAATGACATAACATGGCACTTAATAACACATTTGAATAAGGCTACAAGGTCTTGAAAAGTGAAAAAATAAAGAAACGTCACATTGAACTGTGAAAGGACGCTTTGAATGGGACAAAACATGTGCTCCCAACGTTTTTTTGTTTGGTTGGAAAAAAGCTTATTGACCTTACCCCTTGATGCCTTTCTCAGCCTGTCACTTACAGTTCATTGCGTTTCTTCATTTGCCCTCAACTCAAAATTAACGTGTCGCTTGATGACGAATCTTCTAATGGCACCGTCCATTCAAATACTTCCAGCTACGGTTTTAGACGGAAAAAATTCTTGTTCGAAATTCTTTTATAAAGCAGGTTTCACAGTGCAAACTTTATTTTATATCGCGTCATTAACGTAATTTCGGAGTGGGTACAACATGATGAAGTCTTCTTTCCTTCGGCGCAATAATTTTAATTTTGGCCAAAATTGAAAATAACTATCTCAAAGCATATACTTAAAGCCTCAGAAAGTGTCTAAAACTGACAGATCCGGATCTAAAATTAATAAACATAAAGGATCGAAACGTACGCAAATTTTGGGCTGCTTGGCTCTAGAGAGATTAGAAAATAACAGAGATAAATTATGAAAAGACAAAAATAGAACTAATAGAACAAAAAGCAACAATTAAGAGCTGCTTCCAGAATAAGCGAAAAAATAGTTAAATATGCAGTTTTTTGTAGACTTTCTTATTCAAAAAGGAAACTCATAATTAAGGAATATTTCTGTAGATTTTTTTTTTTTTTTACAGATTTACACGCATCAGTACAAATATTTTTACTGCCATGTATCAAATGCTACGCATAAAAAAATATGTTATGATTTTTGAAAACGAAATTGCGCTTAAGTGTTGTTTTCCTTCACTGGTCAGATTACCCTATGTATTTGTTTTCTTTACTTATTTTTTTACACAGATTTACACGTATCAGTAAAACTATTTTTACTGTCATGTATCAAATGCCACATTAAAAAAATATTACGATTTTTTGAAAATGAAATTATGCTTAAGCGTTCATTCACTGGTCAGATTACCCTATCTATTTTTTTTTTTTTCATTTTTTGCACAGATTTACACGTATCAGTAAAAATATTTTTACTGCCATGTATCAAATGCTACACATTAAAAAAACATTACGATTTAAAAAAAATTAAATTGTGCTAAGTGTTCATTCACTGGTCAGATTACCCTATCTATTTGCTTTCTTCATTTTTTTATGAGCATTTGTTCAACAGCTTAATTTTATGAAAAGCATTTCTGTATATTGCGGTTAAAGTTGGAAACATTCGAGGTAAAACATTTGATGCGTCAGCAATACGATTCGAAAGATAAAAAGATAAGATGTTAATTTACGGGCCGTTGTTAATTTCTTTCTCTCTCGTGCTCAGACAAAAGAGATAAGAGGGCTGATAGGGGATGGCATCTACCATTCTTTGTGCATTAAATCAAAACTTTTCAGCCCGTGGAAAACGAGTAATTATCCTTGGCTTCAGCAGGAATATTGGTAAGAATAAATAAATCTTCAAAGTAGTCGTAAATTCTATTTATTGCTCTTTGTGGAATGCAATAGAGTTGTATGTATTCCATGTTGCATAATGATTTAAGTTTTGAAAGATACGTTAATCATGTTGCCGGACAACATGTTTAAAGCAATATTTGGCTTCAGAGCAGCATAACCTTTTATATTACGTAGATCCCAGGCTCCAGATAAGGACAATAAATGGAAAAATAATAATTGCTTCGTAGAGTGTCCTAAAGAAGCAACACAAACATTTTTATCTTATTTTATTTCATTTTATTTCATTTCTTTTTAGTATCGAGCTTTCAATTTATGATGAGTTTTTAAGAGACGATGAAAAATGAAATCAGAATGAAGGACATATTCAGTAACAATAAACCGGAAATAGTGCCCGCCCCCAAAAAAAGAAAGGGGTAATATGTACGTTCAGAACGTATTTCGTAACTTTTGCGAGTTCGTGACATGGGATTAAATCATAGTCTCAGCCAAACATTATTAAAATAAATATTTCCATGAAGCTTGCAAGGACACTTGTATGAGTTCCGGATAGTTTTCTGCAAGCATGTACTTCGGTCTTACAGAAGTTGCTGGGATGTTTAGAAATTTATATAGAAATATTATATGTTTTATTGTTTCATAGAAGATTTTTTACAAATTAACCGCTTGGGTCACGTACAAGTCGGTAGGTTTTTTTAATCAATAAACACACGCCATAGATTACTCAATCAAAAGTATGTTACAGAAATAATATAAATTATGAAACACTATATTCTTATTCTTCAATTAAAATGTATGCAAGAGATCAAAGATGCTCATAGAATGTAAAATATGAAATGTTTACTTTTTTTTAACTTAAATATTTTTAAACGGAACTAATGTGCAACAGCTAAGTGGAATTATTAGTTGAGACAGTATGAAATTGCTCTGACACCAAATATCTCTTACCAATAAATAATCGAATAATATTAAACAAACTTATTAGCAATTCTTTTACTGATATTTATTAGCGGTTTATATGCAATTTTATCCACATTAATCCATAGACACATATTACTGTAAGCACACCCAAATAGAGCAAATATTTGAGGTAACAAATCTAAATTGTAACTCATACACGAAACAATATTTCTGTTGATGTTTCAAGCATTATCTTCTGTTTAAAATTACTATAAAAGCACGATTTACATTTGTTGATGATGTTTCAGGCATTATATTTTGTTAAAATTACTGTAAGCAAGCGATTACTGTAAAAGAATCCAAATAGAGGAAATATTTCATGTTAAAATGCAACGAATCTAAATTGTAACTCCTATACCACACAATATTTCTGTTGATGTTTTAAGCATTATCTTCTGTTTAAAATTACCATAAACGCACGATGGGCATTTGTTGATGTTACAGGCATTCTCCTTTGCTAAAATTACTGTAAGCATGCGATTACTATAAGGGAACCCAAACAGAGCAAATGTTTTGAGATTAAAATGTATCGAATTTGTAACTCATACCAAACAATATCTCTGTTGAATTCTCAAGCATTTTCTTTTGTTTGAAATAAAGTTCTAAAATCAGATAAATTTATCTTTCACGCTTTTACAAAAGGTTTGAGAAGAATATTGTGCAAATCTAATTAATTTATAAAAAATAACGTTTCCAAAAGACAATGACTCCGTTAAAATCGCAATAAAAGGTACATAATCTAGTTAATAGCATTTAAATTCAATCTGTAACACATTTATTGTAAAATGCAGAATGATTATTTATGACAGAGCAATTTTTTTGAAGAAAAAATAACTTTATAGCTGGGGGGGGGGGGGGACGTTTAAAGATACTCCGAGATGCATGTTTGCTTTGTCCAAGGATAGTGTAACTTTCAGTAGCGAATGTGAATGCCCCGTTGATCCTTTCTCCCCAGATGCGCCTCTAAAATTCCGAAGTGTTTTATGGCACACGCCTTAAAATAGAAGACGCATTCTGTAAAGAAGCTTATTAAGAACTTTCCAACGCCCTTTAGATGTGAAAACTTCTTTTGTAAGTACTATTTCACAAAGTACCACTATCTTATTTGAAAACATTGATCGATTTATCAAACTAATAAGCTGGAATGCGTTTTGGAGAAATATTTAATTCCTATTGAGTTTTGTTCATTTTTACTTGAGATGCAGATGAATTTCTAGGTACACATCTGTCGTGTAAGAGAATCGACAAAAGTTCAAAGAAGTCTGTGAGCATTAAATAATGCTAAACACTTCTAATGGACTGACAAGTATACTTGGAAAATTAAGCTAAAGGCGTGTGAACTTTTAACGTTTCAAATCTTTTACAGAAGTTCATTAATATATAATGTATTCAACGCATGATATAAAATAATGTTAAGTTAGCTAGAGTATTAAAAACACGTGTTTCAGGGATACAAAGACTCGGTTCTCAATGCAGAAGCATTTTATTCCGGCGGTATTACTGCTTAATCTTAAAAGCTTAATGTTTGCAATTAACCGTACACGATTGCTTCATTTGACGACCATTTTTTATTTCAGAAATGTTTTCAAATAAGAGCTTTTCCCCTTCAAACACCCATTGCACATTCTGTTGCAGTGAATCATACTCAATCATATGCATATTATACGAATGAGAAGTGTTTCAGGAAGATGGGACATTAATAAGAATACAATCGGAAGCTAACGCGGTTAAGTTCCGAAATAAAAATTGAGAAAAAAAAATTTCTCATAAATTAATTTTTTTTAATCGCAGGTTTATTAATACTTTTATCAGAAAATCACATAATGCTTACATTACGTAGTTTTCTGTTATTATTTATAAAATAAAAAGGTTATTATTTATTTTATTAAAGTATTTTATATATATATATATATATATATATATATTGGTGATCTGGGAATTTAGAACCAGGAGAACTATAAACAAAGTTCTAGAATTGAAGTTGACTAGATTCTATTCTGTAGAAAACATGTGTCTTGCTCTCTTAGTCTAATGTTTAAATGTATAAATATGTTTATAACCTATATTTAATATATTTTGATTTATTCTTTTTACTTACACAATTTATTAGATAGACATAACTAGGCACCAGAAAGCAGCTCATTGCAACAAACACAAAGTCAAAAATATTCTTTAGTTATTTACATTCATATAAAGTATGTAATGTAGCGCATACCAATATTCTAAATTAAATCACTTTTTAGTTATAATAACTATACAACACGTTGCATCTTAAATAGCTTCTCACCTAAATACTTGTATGTCTTTTACAAGGAAAACGTATCTTTCCTCGCTGATGTTAATGTCAGGCAGTTCATAGTTCAAAGCTCTTAAATATTTGTGAAGTCTCCACACCGGTTTCATGGTTTCATAAAGTGATACTGAATAATAAATTAGGACTCCGCACTTGGTTGAGCGGTTCTCAAAAGAAGGCTCATTAACTCTTGCCCCCTACGTTGAGAGCTCGTTTTCAACCGTCCAAATGCAAAGAAACTGAAACTTTATGACTTAATCGGATGATAGAAACTCAGCAAGTGCTACAGAGTTTTCCTTCTTTGGGTTTTTACTGCATTTAGCATAGTCTGTAAAGAAATAAGCCTTAACGCACGTGGGTGCTCATTGTTGTTTCTCGATAAAATGCTTCTAAGGTCAGTATTTTTCTCCTAATGCGCTACACACACAAAACGAGAGAGAGGGAGAATTTGTGTGTCTTTGTGTGATGTAGAAAAAAAAAAAAAAAAAACGAAAGTAGAAAGGTAAGATTTTTTTCAATCATTTTTTTTGAAATACCAGCAAAAAATCGAACACAATAAAAATAAATTTCATTTTAATGTATTTATACTTTTTGCCTAAATACATTTATAGATCTCTGACCTAAATTTTATTCTCCAATTTCCTTTTATTAATTTTTACTGCAGTCCAGTGGTTATAACAAAGCTAAAAAATATTTGTAATGCATGTTTCGGATTTTTTAAATGATATTTCTCATATGTATGCTTGTATTTTTATCTATACTTGACATACATACACATAAATATACTCTCTCTCTCTCTCTCTCAAACACACACCGATATATATATATATATATATATATATATATATGTATATATATACAACTCCTGGCAATAAATATGGAATCACCTTTAAAGAAATTAGGTAATATTTAGTTAACAGCATGTAAAAATAACAAAGTAAAATCAGATGAAACATAAACATGATTTATTCAAAGTAGAAAATCTAAACTACAGACTGGAAACAAAAACGAGTCAAATAGCACCATCTGGTGCTTAATAGGGGCAGTTCAAAGTAAGTATAAGAAGAAATAAATATGCAGTCAGTCCATATCCACCTTGTGTTAATACTTCGTTACAATACCAAGTGCCTTGATAACTGCCTTAATCCTTGCAGACATAGATGTTATTAATGATTGACAATAATCAATGTTAAGTTAATTCCAACATTTGCGAATGGCAATGATCATATCTTCCTTGCAAAGTGGTGATTTCGCCTGGACGAGTTTCTTTAGTTTCCCCCATATTTTCGGTTGGATTCAAGTCGGGGTTATTAGCAGGCCAATCCCTGGTGGCAATTTGCCTATCAGCAAGGAAATCCCATACACATTTCCCCCTACGGCAGTAGGCCGTTATCGTCCTGAAACATGACATCTTCATCTCCAAAGGCATTGTCAATGGATGGGATCAGGAAATGATCTAAAATGTCAATATAAATCCCGAAATTGACACTTTTAACGACAACCAATTCGTCTGGTCCTTTTCTTGACATGCAAGCCCAAATGAGAATGGACGTTGCGAACTTGTTTCTTAATGCAGCCGTCTGAGTAAGCTTCGTTTCCTCGTCTCCAAACGAATGTTCCAGCATCGTCTCCATGTCCAACACATATCCGTGACCTCGTCACTGAATATTACCTTTTCCCAATCATCTGCTGTCCATGGGCACTTATTTTTAGCCCATTGTAGACGTTTCTTCTTCTGGGCTGTTGTCAGTGCCAGCTTTCGTTTGGCCTCTCTGTAGGAGAACCCCATCTCTCTAAGTCAATTCCGTACTGTCCTGGCACAAACATCCCAACACCCGCTTCCGCCCATTTCGTTTTCATGACTGTTGAAGTGTCTTTGCGGTTCTGGAGGCAAAGTGACTTGAATTTTCGATCGTCTCGTTTTGATGTATTCCTTGGGCGGCCTTGACGCTTCTCTTTCAAATGAATCCCGGTGTGTTTAAATCTTATCCATATCTTTGCTATTGCGGATTGGAAGCAGCCTACTTGTTTTGCCACAATTCTGGTTAATAACCCTTCTTTAAGTAGCTTAACTATTCCTTCCCTGACCACACTGGATAATTCTTTCGTCGGAGCCATGCTTGCACTGAAATAACTTCGTCGAATGATAACACAGCATCGGTAACGCGTCTTTTATGTTACGATTAATATACGTAATTCGCAAATTTACCTGTTGCCAAATTTCAAGCGAGAAACTGCATGGTGATTTCATACTTTTTTCCCGTGTCGACGCTGAGTCCATACTTATTTCTCCGGTTTGGTGCTTAATAATTAACATTGTTCACGCTAGATAGCGTTACTTGACTTGTTTGTGTTTTTAATTTGTACCTCAGATCATCTACTTTCAATTAAATATGTTTTTGCTTCATCTGGTTTTACTCTGCCATTGCTACACGCTGTGAAATAAAGATTACTTTATTTTTTTAAAGGTGATTCCATATTTATTGCCAGGGGTTGTAGATAAGTACAGATTAAGAAGTTTGGAGGGCCCTGGCGGTAAAATCAGTATAGGTCCCCTTACTATCTTACTGTTGTGATTAATCAATGGAAAATATCGGTATGAATGTGACCCTATAGAGCAGATAAAAATTGTAGTAAATGTATTGTTTATGAGAATACTGTTTCGATCCTAATAAGTTAAAGAGGAATAATTTTGAGATTAATCACAGTGTTGTTGATTTGAGAATTTGAAAAACTTCACACAAAACTAAACACAGAAAAAGGAAAAGAAAAAGAAGTCATTTGCATATTGTTTGGAGGCCCCTAAAATAAAGCCCCTAGGTACTTTCACCCTTGTATCCCCAAGTAATGGTCGGACCTGTCCGTATAGTCGCTAGCAGCCCTTCTGCCGATTACAAGCTGCCGGGGATTTTTGCGGTAATTCAAGAATTTGGAAGGTGTGGTCAGCACAGAAGAAAAATAATGTCTTCTTGCTGTCCCGTGGTTTTCACCCCTTTAAAAAGAGCTCAATCTAAAAGTATTATCGAAGACGTTTATGTGTTGAACGAGCATTTGAAATACTATTTTTTGTTCAATACCTATTCTGTAAAAAATGTGCATAAAACATCGTCTATCGCGACGCCCTTCTAGAACCCACTGGGGTATAAATTATGGAGGGGGAGGAAATTCGAAATAACTAAGGGGCCCCTTTTCAACTCGAGGCACCTGGCTGCCGCCATGTACGCCACTGCTTAATTCGCCTCTGTCTATATATTGGTTACTATAATTAGACGTGTATTCATGACAACCATGTGAGTACAACAAGACTTGAGAAGTAGTTGTTTGGTTAAGTTACGTATAACTTGCGATTTCCTCACTGTCAGACATTTTTATACGAAGTGGGTTTAGAATCGGATGCTTTCAAGCTTTCAGAAGTTCTTTTAAAAGGGAATACTAATTGAGTGTGTGTAGCATAAACCTTATAAAGTATTTGTTCAACAAAAGAAATTAATAATTTACTTATTAAATGTACATTTAAAAAAAATTTCAGTGGAATTTGGGAAGTATGCAGGAAACATTGGTATATAAACGTCTTTCCCATTTATTCGCCTCTTACAAAGCTTAAATTTTGCCCAAACTTAATAAAGTATTACTTGAATTTTAAAAAAATGCGTTGTTTTGCTTTTCTCTACACGGTTTTCCATACTAGATTTAAACCATCTGTTTATTCGCGGTGAAATAAAAAAAGTTCTTATTGTTGTTCCTCCGTTTTCTTATGTGTTCAACTGCAATATATCGTTTGGGTGAGAAATATTTCAATCGAAGGACAAAACCTACGCCCGAGAATCTATTTTAACCTAAAAAATGAGGGAGATAAATGTGTGATCTTAAAAACTAATAGTGGAACATAATCCGTACTTAAGCAGCTTAATATTATCCACCACCTGTAAATATGTCATTGAGGAATTTCCATTTCTACGAAACAATGCAGTTGAAACCCAATAACAGAGATCTAGAGAGAACATATGTGGGTTTATTTGCAAAAAAGAAAAAAGAAAGAAAAATAAATAAATGAGCATATTTTCACTTTTTATGTTTGAAAAAAGTAATAATAGTAAATCATAGAGAGATTTGTCCAAAATATTAAGGATCATTTTTACTTTTAAATTGCTGTCATTGAGTCCCGTACGAATAAAAAAGGGTAACACTCAAAATGTACTAACGCCATCAAGACTAGACCTTTAACTTGTTGTTGTTAACGTAAAGGGAAAAAATTGTAATGTTTTGATCGGAGAAGTTCAAGAGTGTGATGCGTTTATAAAAACAAGACATTTATTCATTTGATTTTGCAATGATACGATTCAAGAACCAACCATAGAAATTAAATGAAAAAGCAATATATTTATCTGATGGATATTTAACCTTTCCTAACCGTATGATTAAAATAATCTTAGAGTGGGAATGAATTAAGAGCGACTGCATTACTATCATTTTTTTTATGGTTACGAGCAAAACAAGTTTCATAAAAAATGTTTACTTTAAAAATAAAATGAATAACAGAAGCACTTATCTGGACTTATCTGTTTTTTATATTATATGTGTCATACTTCATAAATTATACGTGGTTGTATAAAACGATGTTATAAATATATTATAATGCCATAAATAATAAAAAAGTTCTCAAACTTTTTCAATCGAGGAGCACCTACGAAATTCGTTAGAAATGGAATGTGGGGATCTAAATTTTATCTTGCAACTATATAGTATTGTATTTAGTATAAAAAGAACAATAAAATAGCACTGACGATGCAAGGAAGTTTCGTCATTTAAGCTTGCAGGTCAGCGTTTATTAAACTAATTAATTTATTTATTTTTCTGCACTGATCGCCAATTGTAGTTGTTTTCCTTATTCTCTTAACCTTTACAAATCGTTCAAAAAATATTTTTAATTTTAAACGTGTCCTTTCAAAGAGCACTGAGAATTGCTTTTTGGAGCGCAGTTTGAGAAACTGCTGTAGATTACCTGTACCGCAAATGCATTTGTATGTATGTTTTTGGAACATAAAAAAGAAACATGTTTACATACAAAACATACGTTATGTATATAAACATGTTCTAAGACAAAAACAAATATGTTTTGTTTCCATATATGTGTTATGTTTACATACAGAAACAAACATATAAAGTTAGGAAGTAACCTTTTCAAAGGAAGGTTTTTGTCTTGAGTTATTACATATTTTGCAAATTTATTTTTTAAATATATGTTGTTTACTGCTGTCTTGTATGTTACCATTGCCATTTTTCTTATATTATGATAATGTTTCCAAGTCTTTTTTTTTTTTGTACTATGTTTTTCGCTTTGAATAATAACCACTCTATTAATTTGGGAATTTTTACGTCCGGGTTAGTCTGCCAGGTTTTTAAGAAAAATGAAAGATAACGGCGGAAAAAATGTCATTTTTAGCACTATTCGCGCTCCCAGGAAACATAAGCTAGATTTTGGTCGGTTGCTGGACATTATTATTATTATTATTATTTTTCAACTGCATATTCCAGTGCTTACATTCTTTTGTTGTTTACTGTTTCCGCCTACAACTGCAATCTATTCATAACTTCATTAATTTTTGATTACTTCTTTTATGAAAAAAAGAAACTTTTATACCTTTATTAATTCCTTGTTTATATTATAAATATCAAAAAACCTCAAGTTTCAGAATTTCATTATCCTTTAACGTAAGTCAATTGGACCAATCGAGCTGGAAACAAATCTAATTGGTCGGGAGAATGTCGTCCATTTTATGGTACAAAAATGTTTTCGAGGCAAATATGAATTAGTATTCTGTCTGCATGTAGTCAGGACTCGGATTAGAAAAAGCTGCTGTGTCAAGTGCAGGTCATTAGACACTATTTGGCAAATAAAATAAGCGGACAAACCACTCTCTCTTTCTCCACATGTTCATCCTCTCCATTTCACGACGTTCAGGATTGAATATTTACGAGGATTTTCAACCATCCCGCATCCGTGAAATTGTAACCAATTTGATGAAACTCGCGTGAGCACAATACTGCCTACACGGAGTTCCGCTATGACTAACTTTATGGAGAAAGTTCAACCCAAAGAACCTCCAAAACTATTTATAAGGATTTGAAGAAAAAGTTCTACATTTTACGTCGCCAGGTTGGAACATTCCTCTGCTTTAGTGGTGCTTTTTTGCAATCCCTAAAACACACCATTTTTTCTGTTTGACTAATGATTGAGATGAGCATAAAACTTTAATGGCCGCTTAATTAACCACGTTGCAGAAGTCACGATAAGGCGCGAAAAATCAACTTTTTTCGAATCTGGTTGCATTTTTAATGAGGATTCTTTGGTGTAAGTTCAAGATTCTAGAGTATTTTCAGCTGAATGCACTTCATAATGTAAACGCAGCAATAAAACTACAAGAAGAGGCACTTTGTGGTAACATTCTTGAAAATATTCTGAAACAATTTTATGGTTACTTATGCTTGAAAAGAGCATAATGAATTTCCTTTTTTATGATCGGGTCACAAGGCTACGTTGACCTTTCACCTTGAGCAATTTTTTATTCTGCTTCTCGCGGCAAATTTTGATGTACTGCTATTATACCACACAAGATGATCAAAGAAGAGAAAGCCATTAAGTTTTTAAAGTTATTCCCAGAATTTCAGACACAGAGAGGCATGAAAATTCGCTGCAAATACTGGAAAATAAACCTTTTCTTTGTCTTTTTCCCCAAGATGTTACCGATTGATAAGCAAGAGCAACACAACAATTTTGGGTTTTATAGTTTTTCAGCGAAATGACGGAAAAGAAAATATATATCGCAAAATAAAGCGCTGATGTTAGATGCATTATACGTTTGCTATTAATATAGGATCAAAAATTTTCACACAGATGTACTGTACATCTACTGCAGCATCACGAAAATAATTTTATAAACATGAATGTATATTTACAAAGCCCCTATTTAATAAATAATCAAAGAAATTTGCATTCTTGAGTCCATATTTAGAGAAGTATCTACTATCATCATATCTGATAGATAAGATATTCTTGTTTACTTTTTATTTATTTATTGCTTTTTTAAAAAAAATATTTGAAAGTATATAACATATCTTGCTGTTTTTTTTTTCCTTCTTTTTTTTAAGTTCGATATTATAATGGATATGGTTCGCTTATTATACGGGGTAAATGTAAAAAAAGAAAAGCTTTGAACTTTCCAAAACCCGAATGCCTTTTCCAGAACCTATACATTTATCAACCTAACTAACATTTATGAACAAATAAACCAACAGCATTAAGCCGTATAAAAATACTATTATTGAGACGTAATAGTGAAAACGGAAATTATATAAGATAATGTAGTGTATATGTATATATATATATATATATTTTCGGGGAACACACCTGCGACAATAATTAATAGATGTGACAGGATACAAAATTTGAATTAATTATTTCTAAAGCACCAGCAATGTTGCATTGTGACAAGGTAAAGTAATGTATTTTAAATTAATGAGTATAACCCGTATATAAAAAGCAAATTATCATTTTTTGGCTAAAATGCAAAAGCATAAAACATATACTCTAAATTAGGTATCGATAACAATTTTCTAACAAAAAGAACAATTTTGCACACTATCATCATTTCTACATTTAAAATTATTTGATCGCGAATTGCGCCATTAAGTTTCTCATTTCATTTTTTTTACAAAATAATTATTAGCATTAAATTAAGATCTTTTACATTATCGTTGGTATTAGTTTGTGATACCTTCCGGAATTCATCTTCTTACTATGCTAAATATCGCAATCGAATAAGTTCTTTTATCACGAACCGCAAATTTGAATGATAATGAAAGAGATAATTAGAGGAAATTATGCATGTAATAATTTTCTTTGTTTTCATTTTATGCAAGGTATCTATACGTATTTTATCTTCAAATGTTCCTTTAAAACATGAAGAATTTCGTGTCATGTTTCATCAAGGGTCTTTTAATTCAGCGTTTCTCAACCTTTCAGTATTCGCGGCCCAGTTTTCAATCATAATTTTCATTGCGCCCCCCCCCCCCCCCCGTATACAACAATAATGTATGTTGAGTACTTTGGATTCTGTTTTTGAATTATTTTTAACTAACTGCCCAAACATGAGTAAAAGCGAATAATTTAGTAATAAAATTAATTTAGCAAAATAAATCACTATTTGAATTTTGGGCAGGAGTAGAGGAGGATTTTTCTGAACTAAAAACAAGGGCATTTCGCATTCTATTACCATTTTCAACATCCTACTTTCGTGAAACTGGATTTTCTGCTGTGACTTCCTTCAAGATAAACTATAGATCTCGGCTAAATATAGAAACAGAACTGAGAGTGGCTATTTATTTTGTTTTACTTTAATAAGTTGTTAAATATGTCGAAATGTATTTTGTTTTCTATGTGTATATGTGCTTTCCTTTCAGTCAGTTAATCAATTTTTTAAAGTAATATTTTCTCTTGAATATTCTTGCGCCCCCTACGGGGGAGCGCCCCACAGGTTGAGAATCGCTGTTTTAATTAGTTCGAATGATGTTAAGATTTATTCAGTGGCTATACAGGAAGATACTAATTATGCACATTCTGTCTTTCTCTCTCTCTTTCCGTCGATATACTAAATTAAAAATTGATATTTAAGGTTTGTAAAAACCATATTCACAAACAACATTTTTTTTTTCAAAAAATGGATCATTTTTAGATAATAAAAGTTGTTTTTCTTTAATGCCGCTTGTATTTGTATTAAATCTGAGCGGAATTTTTTTCTTTTTTCTTTTTCAAATACAATGTAAATTTTAGAACATGAACCATGAAACAGGGTAGAGCGACACTGAAAAACTTGCAAAAATGCCAAGAATGGGAAATTTTTGTTTAATTAAACTTAATGTAGTAAAGCATTTTCAATGGTAATGATATAAATAACGAGTTTATTTTTCAGCAGATAAAATACTGTAAAAAAAACCAGTTTTTAAACAAATTTATTATTCTTACAATTATTATGTACAAAGTAAACTCTTTAAAATGAGTCTAAAACGGAAAAGGATATTTTATTTAAAAAACGAAATTGGGAAAGCTATTACAATTTAGGTAATACCAATATTACAATTTTGAAAGTACCGTATTTTACGGACTGTTGGAGGCACCTTAACTTTTAAGCAATTTTTTTGTAAAATAAACTATAATTTTTATTATCAGATTGAAAAACTACATGTTTATTTATTTATAACGCTGAGCTGACCCTTAAAAATTTCGCACAATCGTCATCTGAACTTTTTCTTTTCTATAACATTTAAAAAACTGGTGGTAATTTTAACTGAAATACTGGACGTTTTGATGTAAGTTTCGGGTATAAGACCCACCTGAATTTTACAGGCAATTAATTACTTGAAGAAAAAGAGTTCCCTATAGTGCGTAAAATTTGTTGTTCCACTTGTATGTATTTACCACATTGGCATTCATCCAAATGAACCGCATTTAAATTATGTGCAAAACTGGGAATTCATATGCATTTTTCTAGTGAAATTTCTTATTTTCGGGCCTTTGTAAATAAGTGAGAAAATGCCAAAACCTCTGTGACGTACACATACCAAAACCAGTCATATAATCCCGGGCATGAATCTAAGCCCAGAAATGAAAGAAAACACTTTCCCTCTGTCTCTCTCTCACACCACACACTCCAAAAATTAAAGGATTCGTAGAAAAAATAAGCGAAAATTAAGTATATCCGTGTTATAAATCGGTAAAAAAACGAATTCTAGAATACCTTTCCTGGATAAATTTATATAAATTACATGCGGAAGCCACGCAACGTTTTTGCTCAAATATTCTAATCTAAGAAAACAAAATACAGTGTTATTTCAGTACTTACTTGAATTTGACCTTTAGTTTTCCATCTGATGTTTGCTGCATGTAATTATTCTTAGGGGAGGATGGGGTCATGGGGTAAAATGGGTCACTTTATAAAAAACCCAAAATAATAGAACTTGAAATTGAAATTTTCAAACCAGTATTTTTAATATTATTTTTCTATGTGTTGGCAACATTTTTCAATCTAAAAAAAGTTAGGTTCTTAAATATGGCAAAACATTTCTTTTTTTTTGTAAACTTTGGATGATGGTGTGCTTAACACATGGTTTACCAACTTCTGAAAAGCTCTATATTTTATCAAATAACAGCCCAAATTTAAAGGATTACCTCACTAAGAAACTTTGGAGAACAATTCCAGCTGAGCAGTTTAAGAAAAATATTAAATATTTTCTTTTTTACATCAGAGTTCTTGGATGGGGTAAAATGGGTCATGGTTAGGATTAGGTCGTTTTATTCAATTTTATTATTTACTCTGTTTTACCTAACTGCAGGAAGTTCCTAAATTTAAACAATGTATGTTATTTTATTGAAATTAAATTAAATTTTTTTTAATGTTTTCCCTAAAAAAGATCAAGTTGATGTGGTAGAGAGAAGTGATGTTGTTGAAGTGTTACGTGAACCAATATGTAACTATCGAGAACAATATTTTTTTTTTTACATTTCAATGTAATCATAACTCAAAAATCTTGCTAAATATGTTACACTTACACATTTTTTTCCAATTTAAAGAAATAAATAACTTTTTCAGCATTATTTTGCATTCTGACCCTTTTTACCCCACGATGGCGCAAAATAGGTCACAGCTTTATAAGCTCAGTTAAACAATTTCATATTAAAAAATAAATATAAAATTACATAAAATTGTTCTAAAGGAAGTCAATGTTAATATGCAATTGAAAAGAAATTTGACATGTTTCTGGTTTTGTTGCTATCAAACTTTGAATATGAAAATAGCTAAAAACTGATCCATTTTCCCCAACCTGATCCTACTGATTTTTTTCTGACTTTGTTTAATTTCTATGTTCTAAAGTTAAATATTGTGTAATAACTCACGTGTTCTGTTTCAGAGTTCCATTTTGACACTTGGATTAACCACCCCATTTTTATTCAATCACCTATAGTGCAACAAGTTGTTACAAAGGTGCCATGCTACAAACGGGGCAATTGAAGCGGTGTTCCTGAGCATCTCAACCAATTAGTGCCCATAAATATCACATTTTTCATTACATAAAATCTTAAAAAGTGTTTAAAAATCAAGTGTAGTGTTTAAAAATGCTTAAATGTACAGGGTGGGGCAGAAGTAATTACCCGGTTTTGAGGCGGTATGAAAAAAATAATACGATTTGAGACTCACAACATTTTTTACTTTGATCTGTATATAATCCCATTTTTTTACATTAAGTTTTGAATACCACTTCAGCAAGATGGCGGTCTTCAGCAGCAATACAATAATTCAGTCTATTTCTGATGTTATGGGAAGCTTTTCTGTACATTTCAGGGTATGGCGGATATTTTCTCGATATTTCGGTCCTTCAGCTCTTCTAAAGTCTGGAGGCGATGTTTCCAAACTTTTTTTCTTTAAATTTTCCTACAGAAAAAAGCTTCTGCTAGAGACCGTAACATTACGCGAAATATTGAAATGCACATGAAGAGCTAGAGCTATCTGCGTGGAAAATAGACTGCATCAGTGTATTGCCGTGGAAGGCCGCCATTTTGCTGAAGTAGTATTCAAAACTTAATTAAACTTTAAAAAATGGGATTATGTACAGATCAAAATAAAAAATGTTTTAAGTCTCAAATTGCATTATTTTTTATACCCCTTCAAAACCGGGTCATTACTTCTGCTCCACCCTGTATCATTCTTACAATCTATCACTCTTCATATGTTGGAATGTTGAAATATTTCTCCTTCCACCCTGAATTGCAGCAACTCCAATGTGCGCACGCTTTGTCAACAAGTTATCAAATATTTCAGAAAGTAAACAAACAGTTTTTCTACCTTTCTGATAAATAGGAAATGCCGACCGGATAGGCAGCCAAACAACAATGCGTGGGGTTAATAAAGTAGCTTTTCGGATGTGGTGAATATCTTAATAAGGAACTCAAATTTTCGACGATCAAAACCGGACACGCAATTTGGCGCTTTCTTCTGCGGGTCAACGAACACATTAGTAGTTACTTGTGATGGTCTATTCTTCGCTTCGAGCCATTTCTTGCTGAAACAATAACACTACGCAGAGCCCACACGCCTCACTCGCGGGACATTCCACAAGATGGGTATCTCTCGGATGTGCCATGTTCCCCAAGCAACGAGAACATTCCCCACGCGTGTGAAATGAATGATACCCAAAATGCGTTTAGTAAATCCCCGAAAAGATAGTGAAAACTTTTTAAAAAATCTAACTAAAAAGTTTTATACATTTAAAAAAAAGAAAAGAAAAATGCCAAGTCGAAAATTGTTCTAAATAATGATTTAATCCCTTAACGGTCGGATAATTTTCAAGAGAACAGCAACAGAAGCACTTATTCTTTTCAAGAAAAACATTTTTTAAAATGTTTAGTCTCTAATTATATTATAAATAGTTTGATACTATCATCTAGTAAGAAAAGAAAAAAAAATCGGGATTGAGGAGTGGAATTTTTTTTTAATGCTTCGGCGTTTTTAAAAGTTTATTGCGACGCGTGATTGAAAGAAACGTTTAACTCTTTCATCACCCTGACACTCATATAAAGCTTCCACTACTTCAAATAGCGATATTTTGGTTTAAAAAACTGCATTTTTTTTTTTGCTCTTGGACGCCTTATATTTATGCATAACACGTACGAGATGCTAAAAAGGCTACACGAATTATTATTATGCGTTATTAATCAATCAATTATATATTTATTGTGAATTTTGTAAGTCAGACTTGCTTCAAGTACCCTATAAATAATTATTTTAAAAAATACAATCAGTGCACAAAAATAAAACAGAATTTATAAATAGAAAATACTATTACAGGCTCGCACACTTTAGACCACGCCCCATTTTGTAAGGACTCTTCCACCAGTAACTTTGCAAAACTATCTTATACATAAGGGATAGTGAAATTCAATATGAATTTAAGAAAACCTTCCGATATAGTGGTGGCAAAGTCCTTACAAAATGGGGGGTGGCTTAAGAAGGGATGCGAACCATGTATTATTGTCTTTTATTTCATTGATGCAATGGTCATGCATCCTACTTCAGATAACACTGAAGTCTCATTACCTTCTATGAGGTTCGTAAAAAAAATCAGGAAGGAAGCATTTTATACACATTAAATTGTAAAAATATATATATATATATTATTTTCTCATAATTTGGTGACGAAAGTGTTAAAACTAAAAATACAGCCCTTTTCAAACTGTGGATCCCTACTCACTTGAAAGTTGCGACAAGATTTTGGTGACTAGCAAAACTATAGTGATATATTAATTTAATAGTTAGAAGATTGTTGCAACTGAGTTTAATTTCATAACATATGCTTAAAATTATAAATATCACGAAACAAATCGATTGATTCAAGTCTTTAAAATGTTCATTTGACCGCGCTGGTAGGTTAAGTATTAACCAAATGTCATACGGCATAAGAGGTGGTAATTTACCTTCTCAAACTATCACTTTGATTTGATAATGTAAAATGGTCTGGATCTGTATGATTTTCAAATCCCCCAAGTAACAACGCATCTAGTTTGAAGTCTTTCTGCTTGAAATAGTCGCACTAGGATTCATTATAATGCATTTAGAGAAATTAATTATGTTATGATTGAATAGACTGGGGCCACTTGATCGAAATACTGGTTTAATTTTCTTTGTACCCTTAATTATACGTAAATAGCCTGAAGTGTAAAAATTAACATTCAATCTTAAAGAAGTACCGGAAACAGAAAAAAATATTCATAAAGGGTTAAGGAGAAATCTTTAACCCTTCAGAACTCGCGTCAAAGTGAACCTGAGAACTCGCGCGTGTACATTTTTCTCTCACAACCTATTTTTCTCAGAAAATGATAGTAGATGAAATATTTTTCATTAAAAAGTATTTTTATTTATTCTAAAACACCAAATGCTACCCAAAATAATAATATTATTCAAAATATATCGTACACGTGTACTGTTTTCATGAAATATTATTTCGCGCAACTTAGGTACTTCTATTTGTGGGATGCAAAATGTTCCTTATGAAAACTAAGAACTTTTTTCTTTGTTTTGCAAACTATGTCTGTCTGTTTTAAAAGAAGCATTTTTAGCCAGAGCCATTTGAGCCAACAGTCATCCTCGTGAAGTCATCCTCGAAAATAAAAGCAATTTTTCAGTGCAAAGAAATTTAAATAATTAAATAAATATACTATGTGATTGATTTATTCATTTATTTTAATCCATTTAAGTACATTAGGTGCATTAGGTTTATAGTATTTGATGAAATAAAATTAAAAAAAAAAATCGTTATCGGTAAATCACACGATTACTCGAACGCGCCACCAGAACGGGTACGATGAGAAAAACACTCACACTTGATTATTCTGACTAGCATACGAAAAAAAATACGAAATGCCAAAAATTCGCGAATTTGCTCGTATTAGCCGTTATTCGTAACAACCATGAATGAGTAAAATTGGGTTAAAAAAGTATTAGACATGCATGTTTATATTTTAAAAATAATTACTACTATTTAAGAATGACTCGAAGATAGAGGGTTTGATCCCTGCGCAGACTAACCTGTCCGAAAGCCAGCACGTGCATGAGCTTTATTCTCTACCCGAAAAGATTCAACGTATGATTCGAAATGCGTACTTGGTGGCTTAAAATGGCTCAAAATAACCAACAATTTGCTTAAAAAAAAAACTAATTATAAGCAATCGAGAAAATTTTTCGTGAATAGCTCAGAAATTTTGTTCGTCTTAGACAGAATTTATATTTTAGCCCTCGTACTATGCGTGAGATATTTAGTGTAAATAAATAACAAACCAAACTTAATGAACAAAATGTTCGTTTTAGCCGTGATTTCGTATTAACCGTGTTCGTATGAAGAAAGTTCAACTGTATATTTCCGTCAGTATTTCACTTCTTTCCGTGAGTTTGGGCAAAACTCCCATCCGTATCTTCCGATCTCGCATCACCGACGTCTTATAAATGAAGCGACAAAAAATGATGAATGATTTGAGTTCGAACGGCAGTATGTGTCGTATGCGAGAAAGGTGACTTTCCCGAGCCGGGCGCGTTGCAGAAGGGTATCATGTGTTGAGCGACCTTTACAAAAGTCATCGGGCTGGCAAGTGGCAAACTGGAATGATAAACGAGCTTTTTTCCAGACCACCCCTTTGAAACAAGATTGCAGATCACTTATTCTGATTGCCAACACAAGATCGCGCGCAGCAAATCCGACAGCTAGAGGTCTGTAGCGAATGACGAAAAAGAAAATCCCATTCTATTCACTCCAAGCTCATTTTATGGTATTAACCACTGGCAACGAAAAAAACTCCAACCTTTACAATTAAAGCAAGCGAGATTATTTCTGATATACTACTAATTTTATGTTTTGATCGTGGGTTAGCTGGTTTTTCACCAATAACTTTATTTATTTGCTACACTTAATATTATTTTAATTATTGTTTTATGGTATGCCTATTTTTTAATAGTCTTTTTACTCGTATTTATCTTATTATATTTCGCATAAATATTTTTAAAAGTAAAAAGCATTTTGGAGTTTATACGACGCCCAAAGAGACTATCGAAAAACGTCGTATAAGAGTCATTCCATTTCAAATCAGGCAGGCAGGTCTGAAACTTGTCACATGACCCTCACAGATTTTTTTGAAAAAAATACAGTAGTTACAACTAAGGGACATATAAAATATCCCAAAAGGATTTTGCAAAAAAAAAATTATTTCTCTAGTTACAGACGTTTAAAATTTGGGACAAAGTTGGCCGTTTTCAGAAAATCAGAACACAATAACATGCATTAAGTCACAGTAGCTACGCTTTGTGCTAGGAGCTATTTAAGGTTTAAGAAGGTTAAGTACAATTTATCTGTAGTAATTGTGTAACAATACAGTATATTTCTTAATAAATATTGATTAAATATTATATTAAAGTGATTAAATAAGAATGAGTTTGAATTTCTGGCTTTTTTGAGAAACGCACGAAAAGCCATTTTTGAAAAATCATATAAAATATCTGGGGCAAAAATACACAATATAATTGATAGCAGCTCATTGAGCACCTTAAGGGCAACAAATGAGCAGATTTTCAGATTTTTAAAAAATGGCTTTTTTGCGTATCACACTTCAAAAATCGTAATTTTTGAACATTTTCCAGTTTCAAAATTTAAATTCTGAGAGGATATGCATCTCAGGCTTACAATAAAATTTGATACAAAACTTCCATAACAGCACTTTAGATCGCCACCTCTGTTTTGTCAAAAATAAATTTCTTTCATAAGAAAAAAAAAATCATGAAGTCTGAACAAACACTATTTTTTCACTTCAGAAACACTTTTTTTTTATCAATGAAGCCAACTAAATTTTTAAAATTAGTGTCTAATAAAATACCATCCCTTTATTATTTATAGAAAAAAAAATCATTCGAATCGGTTAAAAACTTTTGAAACAGTGGCCATTTTAAAAGTGGGTGTTTTGCTGATTTTCTGAAAATGGCCACCTTTGTCCCAAATTTTAAACGTCTGTAACTAGAGAAATAAATTTTTTTCTGCAAAATCCTTTTGGGATATTTTATATGTTCCTTAGTTGTAACCACTGTAATTTTTTCAAAAAAAAATCGGTGAGGGTCATGTGACACCCTCTGCCTGATCTGAAATGGAATGGCTCATAAACGATAACGCCGTTCAATCGATCTACCCTTCTGGCTAAATCCAAGGATTGGGACCACACTAAAACATGGTATAAATGTCAACGTCGTATAAACGATACTCTACTGTATTTTAAACTGTCAAATAAAATCATTACTTTCATCAAAACTTGAAATATCGCATCTGAATTATTTTTTAATGCATTTAAATTCAAAACTGTTATTTAATGAAGAAATTTCATATACTTCACATTGTATGCCACTATAATGTCGTCAAACCAAGCTGAGACGGTTTGAAAACCATAAGGATCAAAACCTAAATCTGGTTAAAGACAAAATTGGAAACTGCGTTTCAAGAAACTCAAAGTTTGCAATTGTTGTAGCGCTGATTGAATAGGTATTTTGAATAACTAATTAGTAAATTAATTTAAAGATTAGAACTTATTCATATCCAAGTCATTGCCAAAATATTTGCCACCATCTTGAAAAAAAAATTCGCGGGCTTGTTATGGCTACATATGTTTTTAAAAACCTATGTATTTTAAGAAATCTAATGAGAACGTAGAGCTTTAAAACTTTCGTGTTTTTAATGTTGCTACGAAATCTACTCAATATCAGAGAACATAGGTATATGAATGATCTCAGTATACATGAAGATGAAATTTAACAACCTGTTACGGTAAATGTAACATGGCCTATGATTATATAGTGATAGTACATGCGTTGTATCAATTAAAGCATTATTATCATGAAATTGCATTCACTTTCTGAAATTAGGTAAAATTTCTTGAGATAAAAATATTCATAGTAGATTCAGTGAAAAATCAACAAACAAGATTTCTTTTAAATAAAACTCATTTATTTATAATTTGCTCTGCTCATTCAGATTCTTTCTAGCTTAAAAATGTAAATAAATAATGGTGCACCATTTAACTTAAATCATAAAAAGAAAAAAAAACATATTACATGAAATACATTAATTGAGCTCAATTACTATGGGAAAGAATACCTGTAGCACCACTTAATTGGCCTCATCATTTTTCGTCTTCTTGGTTATTGCTTTTTGCGGGAACATTCTGATTATAATCAGCCGATATTCGAAACTCTGTAGATTTCACTGAATAAAAACTTGTCTTTCATCATTCACAGTTGAAAGTTCTATGACATTCCGGGTGGGATGATGAACCAAAGTGTCTGATTTAGAGTCCAATTTCTGATCCGAGGCGATTTGCCTCTCTTTGATGAAACTTTCCAAGTGATGAGTCCAATCAATGTCAGAGGCTCTTCATGTTAACGGATACTAGATTTCATTCTTCAGATCGCTCATGTTAATTGTACGAAGCGTCTATTTTATTTCGTAGTCCGTTAATTTTCTAAAGTTTGTTCAGATTTCCGTTATTATACGCATTTGACTCATAGAAGAAATTTCGATGATAAATCACAATGTTGATAGAACATTTGGACAATATATTCGCACACTTATAAAATAAATAAAAAAAATTATTGTGAGAGATCAAAATTGAAGAGATTTCCCCAGAGAAGGAAGGACAAAAGTCCCGCTTCCTGGGGAATCTAGCAGCACGTCCTTCAGCTTTGGTATCCAGTTACAGAATGCTTGAAAAAAAATGCGCTTCGAAGGGCACTTCGAAAACTTCTGCATCCGCGCCACATATAGTGCGGTGCATAAAAATGCTCAAATTTAAACTTCCCTGACCAAAATATTTGTATTAAATTTGTAAATAATAATGTAGTTAAATAGGAAGTTATTCAATGTGAAAATTAATCCCCTAATTTAGAATAAACTATATAAAAAGGTATTGGATAAAAAAAAAATGGCTCAAGGCGTAGAGTTACACAAAAAGTGTGCAACAAGTTCCCCGCCGAGAGTGAACAGTTAAGCAGATTAACTGTTTAGTTTTTGTCAAGGCTCAAATAGAGCAATTTGAAAATGACCGAAAAATGTGGTTTATTTAAATAAAAAAGAATGTTGCAAAAGTGAGAGGATCTCAAAAGCTTTTGTTACATAACCGTACAACCTCATAACTCAACATCATTATTTTGAATCATCACATTTTATGATTTAAATTATCTACCAACTAAGAGCATCTCTTGATTGCAAGTGAAAAAACAGTCAATGATAAATAGATTAGTTTCTCAAAAATACATGTATTAACGATTTTTTTTAATTTAATTAATTGGTATTTGTTAAAGAATTCCTAAACGTATTTTATATTATTAAGCAATTGCATACAGCAAGTAATCAATAAGCTATAAAAGGTAATTTTGGAATTCAACTTCTTTTAATAAGTTAGCTGACTAATAATGCACATTTTATCATACTAGCATTAGTAATTAAAATGTAATCGATACCAGTAAAAGCAGAATGTTTTTACTTTATTTTTTATTAAGTGTTTATTAAGTTAATGGTTTTATGTAAAAAAGAAGTTTTTTAATTATATTTAATCAATAGAAGAAAAAATGATTTTCAATGAAATTTTTCCCTTTAGGATTTAGAAGAGCGTAAATGATCCGTGGAACTGCTTATGGTGACATCTATTCTATGACTGTTTGAATCTTTGTTATAGTGGTGCACCCTTCTTTGCAACTAAAAAAAGAGATATTTTATACGTTTTTTGAAGACTTAAATCACTCCATTATGAAAACATCGTTTTTTCATTTTAGAAGTTTTCATCTGAACACAATTTGATCATCATTTCCCATTTGATCGAATAATATCATTTTATGCTCCACTGAGCCATACGAAGCATCCATACCAAAACTATTTGAAAACATTTCCTCAATCCTAAACTGTTTTAAAATCAAATTAAGATGTTTGAGAAGAGTTATGCTCGAAGGAAGAAACGGTCAAGGTTGTGTCGGACACTAGTTATACGTTTGGAAATCTGTCAACGGAAGCTACGTAACATATTATATAGGTCTATTATTCCTATTATACGAACTGTAGATATCATGTTTTAAAGTAATAAATAAAATCATTTAATATCAAGACAAAGCTAAAAATTCCTAAGCAGTACCATTTAATTCATAACCTATTTTGTTAAGTACAAAACAAAAAGATGAAACAATTAACATCTAAAACTTTTAATGGGGCGATGTAACGGAAACCGAATATATACTGAACTTAGCTTGCCATTGCGTATATTTTCGTAACTCAGCTACGCTTTTCTTAATGCAATTTCGTTTATGTATTAAAGTTGGACTTTTTTTTAACTTTTTTCTTTTTGTGGTCAACGGCTTTAGTTCCGGATCAAACGTGGCACACCGGTTTCAAAATTCAAATCGTATTATAGATTAGTCACCAATATTAATAGAAACAATTAACACCTATTAAATGCAAGTTTTAATCATTGCTAATAATATTGTATTTATATCGTTTTTAATTAATCCGTGTGATGGTGCTATTTCTTTTGCCAAGTCGCTCTTAAAATCCTGGATTATGCTAGTGGTGCATACCACTAGTTGTGTACCACTGTGTTTCACCCAGATAACCCAGGCTCGATTCCCAGCATGGGAAAAAGCTACCATTTCTCTCACATATGCAGAAATACAAAATAATGCACGGCTTCAGGCTAAAAGGTTAGGAGGTTTAGAAAAATACCAGTTCGGAGAAAAATATGCCCGTCCTTATAAAAACTATAAAATGGATTTTTGAGTAATTTAATGAAAATTTTGTATCGAAGCAATGTTTTGTCATAAACAAAATGTAGAAATATTAAACAGTTCCAAATAAATTGTTGGTAAGTTAAACTAACTTTCATGAGATATATTTTCGGGTATTAAGAAATATGCTTTTTTTGTGTTTAATAAAATGTATTCGAAATAAATAACTTATTCTTGTATTAACTTATTAGTTAAAACTAAAATTGGCGCATTTATTATATAGTATATGTTATTTACATAAAATGGGATCAAATAGCCAAAGATAATTTTCGTAACAAATACTAGTCCACAGTCAAAAAGGTTTAAGAGATCCTGTTCTAGACCATTCATGAAGTTTTGTAAAAAATAAATATCAAATAGGCAGAAAATGAAAAAATAAAATCTCGCCAATATTTATCATCTTTGGTCGATTCAACTGCAGAGTCACGGTGTAGTATCGATTTATTATTCAATTTCTTTTCGATGATGTTGGATTTCAGAAGTCCATTACCTCTACTTAAGTCGTGATCGCAGGAATTCGAGAAAACAGAGAGAAACCGACGGCAGGTGCAATCAGTGGGGTCAACTTCTTGACTGAACTCCCACAAACTTTTCAGCCTGCTGCTTGCGCCGCTAAAATATTATGATCGGAAATCTCAAATGATTGGGCATAAAGAGAATCATTTTCACTTTCTGACGCCACCGAGAGGGAGAACCTGCTATTATCCAATAAAAATTTTTTCAACTGTGAACTTTCGATCATTTTTAAGGGAAGTTGTTGCTGTTTCGAACTAAGTTGATCATTCATAGTGCATGCCAACACTGAAGCGTGTTGCCACTTTAATTCATTGCTTGGTATTTGCCTGCAAGAAAAAGCGTAATCAGGTGGTATTTGCATTAAAAGTAGCGCATTTCTGGAAAGAAATTACGTCTGCTACTATAAATAAATGATTTTTTTTGGCACATGGCTTTCATATCGAAGCAATATTAATTTTTAAGAGACAGTTCATATATACGGTGATTTAAAAATTTTGAACAAAAGTTACAGCGCTGAAATTTGCTGAACCAATGAAATTTCCTCCGAAAATCTGCCCTTTATTTTGCAAAGGGAACAAAACCTATAGTAAAAACCTTGGAATAAAACAAGAACTATTTCTCGGGATCACTCCTAACCTGAAGCTCTTGAGGTCATTTTACGTGTCCTCTCTTGTTGGACACAAAATTAAAAAATATATATTTGTTACTAGTTTCGTAATAAAAACCTGTGGAAAACATTACGTAGAAAAGCTACTGTTAAAATTTAAAAAAGTAGTGGAACGCTTGTCTTGAATTTCCACCCGGATCTTAGTGATCAGCAGTGTTAGCAGAATAATTTAGGAAAAGTTTTTCTAAACCACAAACTGATTGAAAGTGTTCCCTAATTGACGTCTTTGCGCGTTTCGATTCCAAAACGTGTGTAACCATAGCATATAACCAGTTATAACATTATGGATCAAAATAGCAATTACCAACTAGAAGCAATGGTCCGACAAGCGAGGAGCGTAAAACAATGTTATCTTGCATTATTTAAGCTGTGAAAAGCACAAATCAGCATTCTGTAAAAACATAACTACCTTAAACGGTTACAGTTAAAAAAACTCTTACAATCTAACTTATTTCGTTTTGTTAAAGCTAAGAGTGAGAATCGCAAAAGGATGCTATTTTATTTTTATTAACCGACTTCACAAAGAGCGGAGGTGATACGTTCATACTGTATGTCGTTTTTTGTTTTTTTGTTTGCTTGTTTGTGCACCCATAACTTCTCTCCGGATTAACCGATTTTCATAATTCTTTTTTTTAATCGATCGAGGGTGTTTATGCTGATTGGCCCATTGTAGCCGCAGGAGGCGATAATTTAGCGTGAGGGGGATCCTTTATAAAGGAGTCCTTGCGCGCAGTCCACGCTGCAGCAGACGTCTACGAATTGATAAAGCACACAATGAAACACCCGTAGCTATTGACCACTGTGCTGCCAATTGTCTAGAGGAAGCTGTACGGTCCGTCCGTGCCATGCGGACCAGGTCTCTATCATCGCGAGTTGACGTCACATTTCGGGGTCCACTCCCGGATTTCCGAGTTGTCCGACCCTCGTCCGTCCACTGCTTCCAAACACGCATCACTGTGTTGCTGTTACGCTGCACACGAGCGGCTACTGCACGATACGACACTCCAGCTTCACGAAGGCCGATGATTCTCCCCCGTTCAAACTCTGTAAGTTGTTCAAATCTCGCTCTCTTTCGTCGAAGAGGTATAAGTAAAGATTGAGCTAACGTTTACCACTAGCAGATAACCACCGATAACCATACACGCCTCGCTACAGCCGTCTATTTATTCGGATCCATCCGCCGTTCAGAGGGCGCTGCTCAGCATACGCATGCGCTACAGATTTGAAATTCTAATCATTTGCATATCATGCGATACTTTGCATTTCCTGAAAATTTCAGCTCACTCGCGTAAGTCCTTCATGGTGTTGCAATTTTCACAAACATGAGTTTACATGAAGGTTCCGAACTTTAAAAGTTCCCATCGGATGTATTTATTCTAAGGTTCACACGGAAAAGTCTAGTAGTACCGTGAAAGCGGGCTACTTTGGCCCTGGGGTCCTTCTTTGGCCCGAACTTATGTTCTCTGTTAACCTTAAGGAAGCAGTTTAAAATTAAGTTTCCAACAAAACAGAGGGGCAAAAGTAAATAAGTAAATAACAGATTGAAAGATAGTAATGGCTCACAGATAAAATGAAAAAGTTTGGACCAAAAAAGGACCCCAGGGCCAAGGTAGCCCGCTACCACGCTATAGTAATAAAAATGTTAATTTTTAACTTCATCCCAAAAACTCGAAAACTGGACTTAAGATGCTATGGCTCTCAGGTACAGATACAATTTCTACATCTAGGTGTGCATTCACAAATAATTAAGGGCAACGAAATATTTAAAGGAACAAACATACCAATTTACCAGCTGAGAAAAAACAACAATAAATATCGAGACTTATACTGGAATCATCCCCAACGAGTTCAAAGTTTTCCCAAGAAAAAAGAAAAAGTAAGACGTTCACAAATATGTTTAGCACGTAGGATTGCACGCAAACACACATTCGCTCACTCCTGCACGTATAATTAAGAAAAAAAGCTGGTAACCTTTCGAACTGGTTTTATGAATGATTATTTTAAGTAACGTTGCTACTTTTTTACGCTTTTATTCTGCGATGAATATTCAAAGATGAAAAATTGAGTGCCGTTTAGATAACTGCTCCAACCCATCACGTTTCTTCTGTACGTAGCTTTGGTATCATTTGTTCGCATGCTCCTCAGGACGATTATTTAGCGGCCATGTACAGAATCGCTTTATATATTGTTTTCTGAAGTGATTAGCTATATTTTGTGTAACCGCCTTTCTTTACAGACCCATTTAGCTGGAAACGGTTTTGGCAGGATTCTGTGGCTTTTCTAATCTACCTTATTACGATGGCTTTGTGAAGATCTATCGCCTTCTCCCGATTGTTTGCTTTTCAATGGGCTGCTGTCTGGATTATCATGAGTCGTGATTGTTGATGAACGTTTAGTCAGAATATTCATTTTGGGAGGGGAGTTTTATTGTTACCCGAAATGAGGCTATCTACAAATTACTTTTAAAATAACCCAGCAATAAGGGTGAAAAGCTTCAGACAAAGCGGTCATTTCAAACACTGATAATTATTGAATTCCGCCGAAGTTCTAACAAATTATTTTTAAGTATCTTCATAGTGAAATTTATGCAAATATATTTCATTACTATAGCACGGTTTGACGCCTTCATAAGTTACCCATACAAGAGATAATTTTTAAATTGTCTCTGTGATAATTGTCCATTATTGAATGCCACCAAAATTGTTAAAAGAGAAGCTGTTAATAAAGAATAATTCATTCTGAATGAATAATAGAAAGAAAATAATGGAATTACACACAATATGACACCCATTAGGCAACTTGCTCATGCAAAGTTACCCACCATGGCATGACTGGATACGTAAAACAGAGAACGTTTCGGTTTTTGTTAACTATTTTCATTGATCAAAATATAGTGATAAAAACTCATTTGAAAAAAACTGATCTTAATCTTGGATTTTAAGAATGTTTTGCCTTATTATTGTTATTTTTATTGCTATTTTTATTATTATTTGCTTACCTATCTTTAACCATTCTGAAAGCATGCTTGTTATGCACTTGAACAGGTCTTTGGGGGTTTAACATTGAGTCAGCGTGTTCGAACCAGCTAATTTAATAACAATTATTGGATTACTGTTCCAAGCTTTTGCTTTTGCCGTCAAACAAGTGCAATCATGTAACAATGAGACGTATTTAACTTTTATTTATTTCAAATATTTCCCATTTTTGATTATCTAAGTATCGGTTCACTGCATTGTAGAAATAATCCTCACGAATTAATTAATTACATAACACAAACACAATAGTGATTACGTAAATGAAAACGCACCAAAGCGTTTTCTAAAATAATAAGTAAATCAATGCCTTCAAATTTTCAAAACCCAGATGACTTCAGGCTTTACGTGGAATTGCATGTAAGTTACCACCGACATGCTTTTACAAACTAAAATCATTTTAAACTGAATAAAAACGAAACTTTTTGATACAGAAATTTAAAAAGGTTGGTGCTATTCTAACCATTTGTAAACAAAGCCACATTAACAGATTTCCTTTTTTCAATTCATAATTGTTTTCAGAACATTTTTACATCACAAGTCTCACCCTGCTTCAAAATCAAATCACATTTGTAGGGATGTGTAGTAGAGAGAAGAAGCACGGAGACGGGGACTTTTTATTTTAACCCACCTTCATGGGCGGATTTACGACTCAGACCCCAGGGGCTAAGTTAAATTTTGTATTTTGTAGATTGTATGATTTTAGAAAGTAAAATTAAAAATAATCTTAAAATAACTGGGGGCAAAGCCTCTCCATGCCCCCCCCCCGTAACCCCCCCCCCCCCGTAAATCCGCCTATGCCAGCCTTTTTATTTTAGCGCAAGCCTCTGACCACTTTTTTACATTTTAGTCCCACCACTCTTTAAATTTTAATGACTTATGCTTGTATCTGTAAGCGCCCCCCTCCACCCCCTTTTTCCCTCCGGATTAAAAGACTGAACCAAATTTATATTGCGTAATTTAACTCAAAACAATGAACAAAAATGCTCGTACTTCTACAATTACTAAGAATACATATAACTACTCGAATTATTTGCCAGTGTGAACTTACGTGGTAGTGTCCCATTGTGCCATTACGTATGCATTTCAACGAACTGCATTTTGAGAAGTTTTCGTCTATTGAAATACTTTTCATGGCATTTTATTCTCTAGCGGAACTATTGTTCCGTTACTACAGGTTACATGCTATCTACTACATATCCAAATCCTCCATTTCCTGGACCTTAGATGTCCAAACTGATGACTGATCTAGGACCTTTGACACGAAGCACCGGGGGCCCGGTGTCCACCCGGGTAATTTGCGTCAAGGTGCATTCTGACGGAAGAAAGCGATAATTACCCTCGGTCATCCTAGAGTTATCACAATAAATATTTAAAACACTAGCATTGTGATATCTTTCCGGGCCACTGCACGCAAATGTATGAATGGAGCCTCTCTGGTCTTCTGAGACAACTAGCTTTCAGTAAAAGTATTTATTATTCCGCGCTGTAATGAGGAAAGCCGGGTGCATGTTTTTCACAGAACAATGACAGAAAGAAGGTTTCTTGAAAGAAAATCTGTATGTAACAGGAAAGCCATCATTTCTTCCTCGATGTGAAAAAGGGGGGATGAAAACAAGCATGTTAGGTTAGGTACGAATGCACTATTTCAACTTTTTTCTCTGATCCACAAAGCTGGTGCGGGGATTCCTACGCAGAACAAAAAGGCGAACCTTCAGAAAAATGTAAAGAAAAATAATTCTCTTATAATTTTATGAAAATTCACATTTAAGTAGTTTTGTATCAAAACAGAAAGTGAAGGAATGTTAAAAGTTAATCTACAAGAAGTTGATAATTTAATTGAACTCTCTGGCGAAGACACTGATCTTCAAAAAAAATTGTGAATATCTACATATTGTTAGTTTTTGGTTAAGTTTTCAAAGGGAATACCCAAAATTTAGTAAAATGTAATTCAATTTTTAATGCCATTAGACATTCTCTAATATAGTATAACCTGAAGGCGAGTACAATTATAGACTGTACGTAAAACCATTTTTGGGTACGAAAACAACATATTTTTACTTTGTTTTTTATTTTTACCTTTGCAGTTGTTTTATTATGACAAACATCATTCTTCACATTCGTTTAAAACTCTGGAATAAAAATTTACTTAATAAATTTATTTTCTTTAAAAAATATTTAATTTAAAATAAACTGCGCATTTTTTCCCGTTTAAGGAAGCGTATTTACAGTAAATAAGCATTTTATTACTAAACCGTTTATCACAGATTAAAATATCATATAAAATAATGTGACGTTTCATGCTGCAATAACGTCGTATCTCGGAAAATTATGCTTCTTGACTGATGACGTTGTTGCAAGTTTTCCCTTAATCATCGAGTAGAAACTCTTGGGCTAAGCTTCAAAAAACCTTTTTAGAAAAAGGGTTACAAAAATCTTATAAAGCATTCAAATTTTACAACTGAAGTTATTTAATAAATTAAACTTCAATTTTTAAATTTTCCACTTGATATATTAAGTGAGGCAAAACCATACGGATGTACCAAATAATACTAAAATGTTTCACCAGTGTTTCGGGATAATTATTTTTATGTATTAAATTGCACTTAAAAATATATTTATTTAACATTAGCATAGTCTTTTCTGAATATACCCATCACAGTTAATTCGGAAAATATTTCTACGCAGATCCTTGGGTGCCGAGAGATATTTTCTTAAGATTTTATGAATGTAAAAAACTTGAAATCGTTTTGAATTCAATGAAAATGTCTTCTTTCGAATTGTCAGCTATTTAGCAAAATATAACATAATTAAAAACACGGAAAACAATTATGTGTGTATACACACAATCCTCTAAATAATTTGAGATTCACATCAGATAGTGTGACAGTGAAAATGTTAAATAATGCGTGGCGGGGGTTGAAATATCGCCTTGACATTCTTTGAGCTACTAAGGGTTCTCACATTGAAATTTATTGACGTAAAGTAGTTTTATTAAAAACTTCATAAATGTCTTTACAAGGTATCCAAACAAGCATACGTTTTTGTACAATAAATTCTTACAGTCAAGGAAATACTTTATGAACTTACACTATACTTTAGTATATCTCTACTAATTATATTTATCACTGGATCTTCGCGATTTCGGAAATTTTATAAGAACTGAAACAATACCTAAGGCAGTAAAAGAAAAAGCCTCAATATGTTTTAAAGGATTCCTAAAAGTTGACAACCAAGTAATGATTTAGAATCAAACCAAGTACTAAAATTTAATTTGTTTTGTACATTAAGAAGCAATAAACGAGTTATACTGATGAAATTGTACAGATAAAATCTTGAAGTTAAATACATTTGAAAATGCAGAAACTTTATGACAATTACAACTAAAATCATTTCCGAGCATTTTCAGCTTTTTAAAGACGTGTAGCATATGTCGTTACAGATTTTTATGAACTCAAATACTAGAAGAAAACTAAAAAATGAATAAAACCTGCATCTAAGAAAAACAAATTAGTTACAAAACATAATATATACTTTTTTTTTACACTTTGGTCTTATTCAAAAATAAAAGTGTCTCGGCTCAAAGCAACCGAAAATAAGTTATATGTTATGAATTTCCATGAAACAATTTCTCTTAGATGCAGTTTTTGTTCATTTTTAAGTTTTCCTCTGGTATTTGAGTTCACAAAAATGTGTAACGACACATGCTACATGTTTTTAGAAAGCTTAAAATTCTCGGAAAGGATTTTAGTTGTAATTGTTATAAAGTTTCTGCATTTTCAAATTTGTTTAACTTCAAGATTTTATCAGTATAATTTCGTTAGTATGCAGTGGAGTGTGCGCTACTCAAACCAAGTACTAAAATTTAATTTGTTTTGTACATTAAGAAGCAATAAACGAGTCATACTAATGAAATTATACAGATAAAATCTTGAAGTTAAACAAATTTGAAAGTGCAGAAACTTTATGACAGTTAAAACTAAAATCATTTCCGAGATTTTCAGCTTTTTAAAGATACGTATCATATGTCGTTGCAGATTTTTGCGAACTCTAATACCAGATGAAAACTTAAAAAAAATGAACAAACACTGCATCTAAGAGAAAGAAATTAATTACGAAACATAATATATACATTTTATTTACTTTGGTCTTATTCAAAAATTAAAGTGTCTCGATTCAAAGCAACCGAAAATAAGTTACACGTAACGAATTTCCATGAAACAATTTCATCATAGTAATTACAATACTCAGTTTTAGTTAATTAACACGTGAACGGTAGCAACTATTGTAATATGTTTCAGATTGCATTTTTATTTTGTAAAGCTGTAAGCTCCGATGTACGTATATAAGAAAATTCTGACTTTTTTTCTGATATTCCATACATGCATTCCATGACGAGGATAATCACCCTAATAACAATCCCTATCCTTCCATCGAGATCCGCCTTTGCCCTCGAGTTATTGCAACACAATCCTCTAAATGAATGCTTTAATCTTCCTTTTTTTTTTTTTTTTTGCAACCACAACAAGCCGTAGCATTCTCTCCCAACTAGATCTGCTTTACTTTAGTTAATAATTAAAATGTCTAAAGACAATGTCCGCTTTTACATTGTATTATGTGTGATTCTTAAAAAGTACTTGGATTAAATGCCAAATGTTTAAGTTTGAAATCGTGTGTGTATTTATGATAAAAAGAAGCTGCGAACATTTTGTTTTTGGAAGTATACAAACTGCAAATCAGACAGCAGCGGATTTTAAAGGAGAGGGGAGGCACAGGAGACACGTGCTCCTCCCGAAGGAGTAAAAGAAATATCTAATTAGCCCATTCAATAATTTTTACTTGTTTTTCTGCACTTTAAAGTAAATAAACTGGTTTTCAGGTACAATAATAATAATAAATATATAGAAACTCTTTCAAAATACATTTAAAAAATTCGATTGTGAAAAGAGTGTTTTACAAAAGAGGAAAGTAAAACTTACGAAGAACTTGCTTTAAAATCAAATGATCAAGTTTCTTGTGTAATAACAGTTTCTCAATAAAATTCTTGTTTTTTTCCGCACTCTGTAAAACTATAGAGAAATATCTGTTAAAATACGTGTAGCTGAACACTTGAGATATGTGACCGCTAGTTTGAAAATTGTAAACAAATACATAAATAAATACTTCATATATGTGACTACCAGTTAAAAAAATATCAACGAAAGCATTATTGCTGTTGGTACGGTTTACCTCCAACACTTATGATCAACTTATCCCTCGGAGGCGCAAGTCCTCTTAACTCCGGAGGCATCTCTAACGGAGTGGCCTAAGGCACAGGAATTGAACTCACCTTCGACTTTCTGCTCTAGAAAAAGTAATTCAATGTGCTCACAGATGGCATCACTACTGCTGCACATTATCTCTTGCGATAAATTTACAGAATGTTTCTTGTTCTCTAATATTTACTTTGTTAAATACTTCTTAAGTTCTTGCTTTTAAGTCTTTGTAATTTTACGGTTTTTTCCGGACAAAGGATTTCCAGGAGATTCGTATGTACTTTCGGGCAAAAGACTTGTTACAGTTTAAAAGGTCTTCAAAAACAGTTTGTAATTTTGAAATAACAAAGTATTGTCGAACTGAACTCAAATGTTCCGTCGGCTGCATGGAAACTCTATTTCTAAAAGAAGACGTATTGGAATTCAGCATGGTAAAAGCTTTAAGGAAGAAACTTATCTGTAAGAAAGGAAAAGCGGAATTTACATACTAAAATTTCGTGGCGCTTACTGAAAAAACATTATTTTAGAACACGGGGAAGCGTTTTATGTAAAGCAAACATGTAGTATTAGCATGCCACAACCCCACTCATGCGTATACGCTGAAGTGAAAACTGTATGGCGTGCGCGATTTGTTGTAAGCAAAAGAGAATTCTGCACGACAAGTGCAATAGCTAATTTAAGAGACTGTTCCTTGGAACGATCATTTATGAATTAGTAGACCGAAAACAGGTTTATGCTTTCTAATATTCGCGTTGTTTATTAACATCTAGAACCGAAGAAAATGCAAAATGATATACATTTGGGGTGTTGACACCTGCAGAGTCTTTTTCCGCTTCAAACACCAAAAATTCCTCGCCGTGCTAACATTATTTACGGAAAATTTGATCATTTATTTTTGGGATGATTTTTAGGATAAAAAATATATATGTATATTTTATATATATATATATATATATATATATATATATATATATATATATATCAAAGAAACAGTAAATATAAACCTTTTAAATAAAAAAATGTTAAACATGTAGGAAAATTTATTACTGATGAAATTGTGTATTTCCAACATCCCAAATTAGTTGCTACATTTCAAGTAGTTGAAATCTTTTAGTAGGTTGGTTTCGGGGCAATTTTTCGAAACAAATTTACAGGGTATGTGCACACTCATAAGCCATGCCCCATTCTGGTAAGGACTCTACCACCAGTTACTGGTGGTTATTAAAAGTCACTTTTAACTCTTCAGTACCAATAATCGGTACAAAAGTATTCAAATGTAGCAACTAACTTGGGACGGAGAGTGTATATAGTATTGCAGAGATCCAATAGTCTCATAATACGAAAAAGAGAGAAAAAGAAAGAAATTGTGTGAATAAGAAATGCAATTTTTAAGAAGTGAATTTAACCACACTTTTGCAATGATTAAATGTTTTGTAGAGAGTCAAGATTTATCAAATTAAAATGAATTGTTCTTGCTATCACTGTTTTTTTTACAATTAAAAATTATATGTATATATATATATATATATATATGTATATGATATTCATGTTTATGAAGTATCTATACATTTTTGAGAAATATGTTCCTATTCCAATTGCTTTGCAGGTTATCTGAAAGAATGCTGTCAACAGCGGAAAGAATAGCCATTGTACCGTGCACGTGGATTATTGTGCGTAATTATCTTAATGAAACTTTTTTGAGAGATGAATTGGTCGTTGCTCTCAAGAGCTTTGCGCTTCACCATCACCACCCTTAACTGCCCTAGACTTTTCGTATGAGGTTTTGTCAAATCCAAAGTCTATCGACTGAAAATTGTCAGCATTGAACAGGTAAAGCAGTGAATTATAGGTGCAGCAGCTGAAATTGCATTAACAATCTTACAGCAGATGTTCTGGAATGTAATGGAAAAGTGGCGATTGTGCCTAATCACTTAGGAGGGCCACATTGAAGTGTACTAATTTAGTGTTCCATTATGTTTCGTCTCCATGTAAATTACTTACAGAAAAAAATTCAGAAGAAAGCCCATTTTAGAAAAAAATGTATAGAGATTTTATAAACATACTGTTAGGTGGAATTTTGAAAATTTCAGGAATATTTTTACTCATAATTACAAATGAAGTGTCATTTAAATTTTTTTAGGTACTTATAGTATGATGAGTAATATATTTAGGCATACTAGTACCTAAACACACTCAACACTCGTACTTAATACACTCGTAACCATCATACATAAGAAAATACTTATATCAACTAGGTAATATGAAAAGAGGCCTTAAAAGCTATATTTATCAAAAAAGTACTCTTTTGAGAGACATTTCTGTTAAAAACATGCCCACTTTACCACAAAATACGGACGTAAATAATTTCGGCTAATTTGTATGCATCTAGGAAAAGATTCAAACAAGAGCTTCTTCATGCGAGACGTAGTTTTTAACGCACTCAATCAGTATTGCGACAAATTTATACAGTTCTGCTCTAGCGCCCCATGTACCCTTCCGATTGAACTGTCCGCAGACAGTATAGCGTGACCATTTCAAGACAGCTACTTTCAAAATAAATGACCACGGACGTGATGTGCAAGTACCTGTCACTCTAAGCACCCTTATTTAACCCTAACTGATGTGCAAGACATAAATCTTCTCACAGCATGACTTGCTTTTAGTGGCTTGGAGAAGCGTATCTGCAAACGACCATCGATGTCCGCCGCAATGTCGTTGCTGAACATCATCGGGAAACATAAATTACCAAAAAAACAGGGATCTTGCATATTAGATGACGCTAAATGAAACGTTTATGTCAAACTTTATGTTATTGTCAAGCGTCTACTTTCTTATTTTAACCCTAGATAACTAAACTTAAATCAGTGTTACGCTGTTACTAATACTTTTATATTTTTTCCATTTATCTTAGGCAAACAGCGTAATTTAATAGTTTTATAATAATTCATTTACAAATTGGAAAAGTGGTAAAGATTAGAGTTTACAATCTTGGCAGACGTCAAAATGTTACTTTCTACATGTAGTCCTTTTAGCAATAATGGTCTCTTAGATCAGGGGTCTCCAAACTACGGCCCGAGGGCCACATCCGGCCCGCGGACAGATTTTGTCCGGCCCGCGGAGAGCTAGCATACTTGAAAGAAAACTCCTTCTAGAGAACATATTTATTTTTTATAGCAAATTAAATTAAGTTTACTGAAGTAATCTATTTTTATGTTGAATAATTATGTTGTAGGGTAATCAATATGGCCCTAAGGCTGGAAAGTTTGGAGACCCCTGTCTTAGATCAATGTTAAGTTATCTAGAGCTAAATAGTAGTTGCTTCGCACTTTCCCTGGAATGCAATATTTTTACAATGTATTTTTCGACCTTAGCTCAGTTTTCTATAGCCTTGAAGATCCGATTTTTAGATGGGTTTCTTCACTAGCTTCGAGGAGAAATAATTTGAATCGAACTCATTTTTTAAAGTTTAAACGTTTTATCTGTTCTTAAAATAATTGGTTCAAATGCCGTCCAAACATCTGCGTCAGTGGAATTCAATATTTCAGTTTTGTTCATCTCCCAGCCTGAAATCCAATATCACGGACGTGGATAACTGCTATCATCATGTTTAATTGGCTCATGAATTTGTATAAGAAGTTTGTAAGATAACTTAATTAATATGCTTTAAAAAAATAGTTAACTAAAGTTACCTACACGGGAAAGTATAATATAAATATGGTTGTACTGAGAGACAATTTAAAAAATAAAAATTTAAAAAAAAATGTTCCCTTATATTGCGGACAAATATTTTTGTCCCGTTTATGTTCGCTATATAACCGTGTAACCACCATAAATATGTTATGGTGCAAGAAATGAAAAAAAAAATCAGCTGAATCAACCCTAAAATGTATCATATGAAAGTTTTAAAAAAGCTTTTAGTCGATCAGTTCCACAAAAATGCCACTAGAGACGAACTCTGGTGAAATAATACGTTATAGTCCTAACTTACATCTAATTTTTCCTTTTAATGAGCTCCCAAATGAGTGAAGAGCATTTTCTTTCTCCCATCATAAGGCAAAGTGTAATTATATAGCAAAATGAAAAAGGTTCGAGTAGTGTTTCTTAATATTGGCGTAATTAACAATGAAAGCAGTATGAATGTGGGAACTTAATTCACGGTATCAAATCAGGCCTTCAAAGTTGCCGAGATTTTGATAACTCATTCTCAAGAAAAAACTCATTATAACTCGACGAAAAAAAAAGGTTGCTCCGAATGCAAAATAAAATACATTCAACAAAGTTTGTCTCGAGTAAGTGCCTATGAAAAAAATAACGAAAATAAAATCCAATTTACTCCATAGCTTAATTTTTCAGATAGTGCTGTGCTATTTCGGTAGTGGCAATAAGGATAAGTTAATTCCTAAAATGTCTATTATTTCACATTCTGAACTAGGATTGAAATAGCTCTTTCTCAATTGAATAACGGACAACAAAAGTTGATTGCTTCATTTTTGAATTGATGCTTTTATGCTAGTAATGATTTTTAGAAGCATTTTAATTTTCTTACATTCGTATAAAGTATAGTGATTGTGGAAAGCTATAATACGTACGAAATGTGTTATTTAGCAAAAGTCTGGGATTGAGAAAAGAATCAGAAAGACTTTTTGAAGCTATGTTTAAGAATTAGAGGAAACGTTTTATGTTACTTCTGCTAGAATGAACCACTCTAATTAAAAAATAATTATTATTATTTCTGAATCATAACATAAAACCATATTTTACTGATTTTTAGTCGAAAAAATTTGCCCGACAACAATATTCAAAAGTATTTCATGCAACTAATAATGTTTGCATCATTCAAATAAAATAGGATCTATAAAAAATTCTGGCTGCATAAAACTCTTCTTCATCTTTTTTATTTATCTGTTTTATTTATTTATTTATTTATTTATTTATTACTGATGAAGTTTCGCACAGTTTAGATTTTAGCAAAATAGGTCTCAGAGCAAAGTAAGATTTATTTCAACTGACGATTCCTTGTTATTTTCTCATATCCCTGCAGATACATCGCAAAAACGCAACAGAAGTAACACAACTCAAAAATTGAATTTGCGAGCTTCTTTATTACAAAACAATTTACAAAACAATGTAATATCATTGTGAAAACACTAACGGATGAAAATGAGCTAAAATGCTAGGAACAATACTTATTAATCGGTTATAACATGCAATACAACTTCATGAGATTTTTATTTGTCGATTTACAGTACTTCAGACTGGTTTGATAAAATAATACAAAAAGCAACATAATTAAGCACAAAATAGCAGTACAAAAAGCAGACATCTGTTTCTGAGACCCAAGGAATTCCTTTTTCAATATAAGAAAGAAGTCAGCTAGGGAAGCAAAGACACAGCAAAAGTCCCACCAAAGTGACTAATCATTAGACTAGGTCAATTTATTTCAAACTTAAGTCGAAACATAAAGTTCGTGACGATTTTTTTTATAATAGGACAAAATAAGCCAAAACAGATACTTGAACATTTTAAAACTGAATGTCATTGAATTGATGTAAGTAAATAAAACGGAAATAACCCATTTCAATCTAAAAATTCCCTTTTTCTCTCTTTTATTCTAAAAAGCTTCGATTTCATTTTTTAAAAAATAGGTCTCAACTTCAACGTAACGCATGAAACATAACTTAATATGAAACCCAACAAATAGGAGAAGCTGCTCTAAGAACTTTCATAGGAGAAAAAAAGAAGGTACAAACATCGTTTATCGTCAACACTGACTAATTTTCTATAGTTATATTATTTATCCGCAAATGTTATCTGCGTCTGCCGTTTGCAATATATAAAAATGCATAGAAGAATGGATTACATTGTTTCAGCTCACTGTTAATGACACTTAAAAAACGTTCGAACAGGATAAAAAAAATTGAATGGTTTTCAAGCAGGCGTTGTACTTGCTAAAGCTAAGATGAAACTGCAGTTCATCAAATAATGGAAAGCAACAGAATCTTAGAAAAGAATGGACAGTGTTTCTGGTAGCTAAATATGAGGCAATCTCGATGCTTTTCTTTATATAATCTTTGTATGAGTGCTTTTTGTCTTATGAAAGTAATGACTCTTGTCAAGTGATATCCAGTGTTGATATCAAGAAAAGCAAAAAAGGCACACATTACAATGGAAATTGCATACACATTTTACGGAATTACAAAAGTGTTTTTTGATTGACTGATAGATCAAAACAACCATGCACGGGTACTGCTCATGTATTTCAATTTTTTTAAGGCAGACGTGCCAACCTAGGAAGTCAAAAAGCGTGAGTTTTTTTCGACAACACAACGTTGCATTATAAGCAAGAAAAAAATTCAAACCTAAAATGTTTGATATGTGAATTAAATGTGTTTGTGTGTGAATTAGAATAAGCGAGTTAATTTTATATTTGAGTTTCTTTGTTATTTATAATGTTGTGCCGTATTGTCGAAAAAATCTCAGTCTTTTTGACTTCATAGGTTGGCAAGTCTATGTATGTTTCAATGAAATAACCCAGCAATATAAAGATACTTTGCATGTTTGAAAATAATAATTTATTATAAATTATAAAATTAATATCTGAAAAAAAACCTGAATCCATGATACATTTGAACAAAAAATCAATCTTGGGAGGCTTATGCATTGATAGCCAAAACGAGAGACTACATTTTGCACAAATACATTGATAAGCTTAAAAACAGATACCGTTGCCGTTTTACGAACCGTATAACACTGAAAAAGTAGAAAGGCTATTGGGATACATCGGAACTGAACTAATTTATTTTTAGATTGTTTAATATGATTAAAGTCTCTGCATTATTTTAAAATCAGATTGACTTAAAAACTACAGCATGTACATGGAAATGAACTTTAAATACTATAGTACTCTTTGGAAACGGAAACATCATAAAATAGCATTGCTTTATCCCTCTGACTCTGTTTGGAACGAAAACCTCTTTTTCAAATTTTCCTGTTCTTTATAGTTTACTCGTTTTTCCACAAAAAATATGAAATCATTCTTATGATTTTTATACATTGATTTGAAGTACACACAGAAAGTCAAACATGAAAGCCTTTCCGTTCATTTTTACGTTTGACCTTCTTGTCCCCGAATTATGTGAAAATAGGAAAAAAATAATAACTTTCTACTATTTAATGTGTAAAACGTCACCACAAATCACCGTGAAAAAATAGTTAACTAAAGTTACCTACACGGGAAAGTATAATATAAATATGGTTGTACTGAGAGACAATTTAAAAAATAAAAATTAAAAAAAAAATGTTCCCTTATATTGCGGACAAATATTTTTGTCCCTCCGTTAAAAATTTTGAAATTTTATGTTTGACCCTCTCGTTAACAAATTATGAGAAAATAGGAAAAAATAATAATTCCCTACCGTTTAATGTGTAAAACGTCACCCCAAATCATGTGCGAAATATTTTTTTCTTCCAAAAGTCAACCTTCCTGAGGTTTTTTACGAGCTTCCCCATATGAGGGTTACGATACTTTAGTGTTATATGAAGACAGATGCATGATCATTACAGCAACGAAATAAAAGACGATAACAGCATTTTCTTTTTTTTAATTTTTGGTTTATTCTTGTATATTCATTATACTTTTTAAATAATTATTAACCTTCTGACTGCTCATTTTTTTTAGCAAATTCGATTCGCTAAAAAATGGTCTGCTTTAAGTAGCTAAAGAAATCTCTGGAATAAAACCGTTATTAATGCCCAAAATGCTTGAGAAATTGCATTACTGACGTTTTAACGATGAAACAGCGGGGTACTATTTTAAGTACACTTAAAAGGCTCCATGCCCGTGGAAATCACGGGACGAACAATTTTCGCTACATTAGATGTTGCACGTGGAAATCGCGGGATAGGTAAATTCTGAGAATTACAAAATTCGGAATAAGTATACAATTGATTGAATAATAACGAGCAACTGTGAATTAATGATTCTTGTAGTCATTTTAAAAGTGTCGTATGCGTTTAATATGAAGAGGCGTCACTGAGCAAAAAAAAGATAACTTTTATAGTTTTTAAACCAAAATATCGCTATTTGAAGTAGGAGCCTCATGTGAAGATCATGGTGACGAAGAATAGAAATTGCCCTTTGATGCTTCTCGAATCATCGTCCAGCAACAGACAAATCCTGAAAAGGCTATAAAAATATTAATCTCGTTCGTCGTCATCTAACAACTCTTTCATGCCTACCGACAGGAAATGATGTTGAGTTTATTTTCAGTTCTCGATTTCTCAAATAGGCCTCCAGAAGCGTTTCTGAGCATACAAGTCTTCCAAGGGGTCAAAACGATCCTATATTTGAATCCGACAGCGCCCACACAAAATTCAAGCACAAATTTGAAGGAATGGTTAGTGCCTGTCATCGGTCAGAGGAAGAGGAAACAGAAGTCACCCCATAATTTAGAGGTCTCAGCCTTTATTCCTTTCACTCATTCCTTCTTCCTTTTTTTCTAGGAAATTGAGGGAAAGATCATGCACAGCATTTTTTACGCATAAACATGATTGCTTCAAACATAAAGAAACTCGACTGTTTTTACGGCGACCAGTTAATCTATGGGGTAGAGTCCAAAGATATTAAACTAAATAAGGAGTTCATATGCATTAAAAATAAAATAAAAGAAATTTATGCCATTTTTTTTACAATTTTTCATAAAGTATAATAACTTATCTTAAAAAATGTTTTTTAGCTTAAAAATATTCATGCATTGCGAAATAGTTAAATTCAAAAAAAAAAAAAAAAAGAAATCATTTTAATTGGTAAATCGTAAAGTTTGAAAAGTATACATGGTAAGATGGACTAAATATTTTCAGTTTGAAAATGGGTTTTCTTGAGAATAATTATGTTCCCCAGAGGCAGTCTGTTAGTAAGTAGCAAACGCAGCTTAAACATTTTGATGGGCTTTTATTTTGATTTTTCTAGTCTAAAATTACAAAAGCAGTGTGTGAACAATTTATACATTGCTTACACATAGCTCGAGCAGTTTAGTCTTTCGAAAGTAAAATCGCGTTGAAAAATTAAAGTAAATTCTTGTTGAAAATTAGTTGCTAGCTACGACAGATTATCTCTGGTGTATGGAATCAATCCAACAATTAGCCAAGTTAATTAAAATGCATTTTGAACGTCTTTGTCAAGACATCAGAGGAACAACCTCGCATGCATAGAAAATCCTGGGATTCAAAGATGTAAACATCGATTCATGGGCAAAAGCACGGAAATCATTCAGTATCGTAATCTTGTATCCTCGAAAGGAAAAAGTGATGCAGAAAGAATAAAAGATCGAAAAGTAAAAAAGTGATGCATGGATTCACTCTCCTTTTATTTACATAATTGCCTCCTCGCTTCACTTCAAGCAGACATCCGCATCGAGAATTTAATTGCTACAGAATTCTACCCAATGACTCAACAGAGAAATTATGGCATCCAGAACCAAAACAAACAAGGAACCAGAGCTTGGGATCAGAGTCCTGAAACCTAGCTATTTGCTATTGCCAGCAGGAGGCCTTCAACATAGTTTTAATGCGCAACCGCGCAGTAAATTTCTGTTAAAAAGGAATGACATTTATTTTCCGTTATAACTTGTATAATGCGACAGGCAAGAAAATATTTTTTAAAAAAGATCATTTTCTTTTCTTTTTATTATTACTATTTTTTTTTTTATTAATTTCTAATGGGCTGCTGTTGGCTTCTGCCAATTGCAGACCTAGTGCGTTCCTAAGAGATTGGTACCATCTCTTTCAGCGGCACAACAGTGAATATGGCACCATCGCCGCATGAGAATTTTGACCTCCAGTTTCTCCACTTGAAAGGGCGAGCACCCAGACTCTGTTCATGCGAAATTGCACTAGGAATTTAATTTTGCCGAGAGCATCTAAGCCAAATCTCTACTCAAGGGCTCCTTTAGATGCCGCATAATCATATGACTTGGGCGCAGACAATTTTCTGCACCTTAAAAATCCACCGACACTGCCAAGCTCGTTCCTCTGTCCTGGGGCGTAAGAGTCCCGTGCCTTACCACGACGCCACCATGCCGGAATAAAAAAAGATCATATGACTTTTTTTTAAATGATTTTATATTAACTTTTCCACGTACTCTGGAAAGCAAGGAGTTTAAAGCTTTTTTTTTCTTTTCGTTATATCTTGTGTTCACAGAATGTTTTCAGGACGTCACTACTAAAAAAGAGGACATTTCTTCTCTCTCTCTCTCTCACTCACTTTTGGGCATCTGTACCATTTATAAAACGTAGTCTTAAATTCCGCTGGCAGAATTTTGGAATTCTCCAAATTATGGGTGTTTAGCTCTTCAGAATTTCTGTACATGTTACAAAAAATATGCATACTATACTTTTTCTTTTACATATAATTAACAAAATAAAAAATATATTTAAAACAAATGTTTACTTCACAACAGAAAAGTAACTTTGTTTATTTGAATATTTTAGAGTTCGATAATTTCTTTCTTCGGATTTTATTAAGTTTGCCCCGACGAATAAATGACATTACCCTGTTCTGAAGAAACTATAGTTCAAAACATGGTAATGACGGGTACTACCGTAGAAAGAGTGACAGCTCACCCCATGAAAAATGATTTTTTTACTGTACAAAGTTTTTGCTTATCCAGTTTGTATTATTTAATAGATGAAGAAGGAGAAAACTTAATATAATAGCGAAAAAGTAAACATTTAAATTAACTCGGCGAGAATTTTTACTGTGTATCATTGGTGTATTAAATGGTGACAAATATTTAACTGCATTTTATTTTATTAAACGATATATTCAATGTGAGAAATAAACGAGAGCAGATAAATTTATCTACTGTTCATGATCTTGAGAGGAAAAAAATCAATTATTGCTTTATTACTACGAAGGATTAACCGATACCTCCAACCACTGATGAAGAGTTCAAGTGAATATAGCTTTGTAAAATAATGAAAAGTCACCATTCGTAGAAAAAATCAACAAAAGTAATTATTTTTTCATTATTATTACTTTTTTTGTGTTTGCTTGTTTATACTGTTATTCTCAAAAGTATTATAACTTGGAAGATGTTATGATTTTGAGATGGTCCTAACTACTGAGCGTCGTGGAGCTCTAGTCAAGCTATATTAACTCTCTGTCACGCTATTCCACTCCTTGCCTTGCCAATAGCACCACTGTCGAGAAAGATTTCCCCCGCGAATTACAAAGAATATTGAGGTGAGATTGATTTTATTTTAGATTTCGTAGATTTCACTTTATATTATTTTACCATCATTATTATTATTATATATTATTATTATCATCGTGGAAATGACGGAGAAGAACGCCCCCTGTGCGAACGATGTACTGTGCCTCAACTTGTACACAAAAAATATTCTTTGGACTTTGCAACCTGCCGAGCTAAGCCGTTATATATGCCGTTGATATATCAGAAAGATCGCAAAAAAATAGTTATGATGTATATCAATTCTTGCTTTTTATGGCTAAAGGTCAACTGGCGAAATAGAATTCAATGCAGAAAAGATTAAACAACTAATTCTGAAGAGTATTTGAAAATAACAGTGATCTCTGGAGAAAAGGATCCCACTTTAGCCAGTTTTGAACAATTTATTTCGAAGTGTACCATCCTGAAAACAGAGTAAAATACTAAGTAAAACTACAAGCGAATCTTCAAGTATAACTAAGAGACTTCTTCTTCCGATATGATCCTAATGGTAGAATCAGCCAACTGATTCCTAACAATTTCGATACTGGTGCCGATCGGACTGATTTTTCGCTTGAAGGCTTTCCTAACTCCTTTTCAGTTGCTTTTTGCGTTCTTTTTTTTACTTTCTATTTCATACTTTATCGTTCCATCTACTGAAGGCTGTGAATTCCGCATTCTACACTGTTTGCTTCAGAAATTCTCCCATCTCAGAAATTTTGCTTCAAAAGTCATTTCGTTCTTTTCAAAATTACTGACAGACATGTTATACACAGTTTACGATGAAGAAAATATTGATAAAAATTCATCAATCATAACATTTAATTGATCATTCGGTAAAAAGTGAAAAACATAAATTAAAGAGCAGTTATAAAATAAACGCTCAAGCGAAATCTAATATAATTTTGGAATTTTCTTAATTTGTAAATTTAAACATAATTTTTTTAAATGAAAGCAGTTCTTAACCTCATTGTATATGTTTATAAAATAAAATATTGTGAATATCAGGATCGTGAATATGCAGTGCATTCTTATCCTTCAGAAGGTTGTATGTTTTCGCATATCCAACAAAAGACAGCCATTCTGTAAATCGAAAACCAATAAGAAGCTTAAAGCTGGGTTTGACGAAAACTGCGGGACTTCTAAGTGCTTAAAATTTAGAAGCTAATATGGAAAACGACACCAGCACTCTACAAAATGTCAAGCGTCAAAGACCTTAACCAATCAAGTTGTGTGGTTTTATAGAGAAAATCGCCCTACTTGATTATTTCTTGTGTGAATACAACCACGAAATGATCTCAAAATTTGATTGGTTATAGATTTTGATGCTTGTCGGTTGTCATTCGCCGGATTTGTGTAAACTACACTTCAATTTGTCAAATCTCATTTATTAAGACCAAAACACTAAATCTTATATTTTACCTTCTCTCTGTCAAATAAATTTTCCGTAAATTTTTAAATCGTACATAACAATGCTTTCATATATCATATCACATAAAATGAGTTTTAACATTTCATCGAAATTTAAAGTTACTTACAATAACGTAAGTTGTCGTTTATCAACCTTTAACCCCTTAACTAGTTAATTTTTTTGCCACAAATGTTCCTAAAAAAAGCATATTCTTTATTGCATTAATTATAAAGTCCTAATTTGGTATAAAAGGGAAATGACAGAATTTTGAAAAAATTTCATAAATAATAAATTTAAGCATTTTTTTAATTTTATAACTTTGAAATACAAATGTTCCTAAATGACTATCTTTCAATCTATTAAAAATATCGGCAACTCAAAACAAGAAAGGCGGAAATTTCAGTGCCCGTACGCTGTACGGGCAAACCAGTTGGAGCCAACTTTGGGTAGCCCGTACGCCGTACGGGCAAACCAGTTAAGGTGTTAATGTTGCAATCCTCTTGAAAGAAAAAATATATTTAAGAAGCCTTGCAATCCTCTAGCTACAATATTTTTTTTTGTACATTAAATTTTTAATACTTGATAGTAGTTTAAGATACTTTATTTAATAAAATGATATTTATTGAATTTTTGGTCAGGTTGGAGCCCCCACGTTATGAAACGATGGTTGAAAAATACTATACACCTGAATATACAGTAAAATATTTCATAACGCAAATATAATCTATATAATCTCCTGATGCAACAATTTGCCTCTTGGCCTAAACTTTATTTATTTTCTCCCTTAGATTAATTTTGACTTTAACCGTCGAAAAGGATTATATACAGTTGACCTTGGTTATAGTGACATTTTATCTGCTTTACCACTGTTCTATCGTATTAAGTGTTTAGATTAGTTGAAAATAATGTTCGAATTATCTTTAAAAACATGAAATTTATATTAAAAATCCGCATTCTTCGACACAAAAATTGGGGAAAACAAAATAAATTTCATTGTTTTCAGAATGCAGCTTCTATTGTGCCACTTGCAAAAGAAAAAAACCGTGTTCTTACTGAATCTGTAAGGCAGTTTCATTGTTGCATAAATGTTCCCTATTGTTTAAAGATCACCGAAACACCGATTTTAACATCGTCTTACACCGGTTTATCCGATAAAAATGAAGAAAACATAAGAAATAATGTTTCGAAACCTTGCTCCTTGAACTCGTTTTAAGAAATCAGCATTTCATTCATAAGCATTTCGCATTCTTGCCTTTCACGATACATAATGGTCATTCCACAGAATTTCAGCAAAATTTATTTATATGTTTTTAGTATCTATTCCCACATTTGGTTTTCCCTGCATTTTCTTTGCAGAAACATATCTACCGAAAAAACTTTAATCGGAGAGTAGAAACAGTATTTTTTATTTTATTTTATTTATTTATTTATTTAGGAGGAATGTTAATTCATTTTAGATCATTTATTGATTAGTTTTATTTGTTTTTTTTAATTTGAACGGCCGACAAGTGCAACATTTCACTAATTTACGAATTCATGGTTTTTTTTTTATTTTAACATATTTTCTGGTTTAAAAAAGATTACAAAAAATAAAAAATATCTGAAATTTATCCGGTTTTTTAAATTAAATTATGAAAGACGTTTGGGTTTTTTTTTTCTTTAATGCATTTTTAAAAAAATTTCGAATAATCTGAAAAAATTGCTCGAAATACCGGTTTTTAAAACAAATATTTTGTTGGTGATTTTTGCTTTAATATAACGTTCAGAAACAGAGTTTTCATACTTATATGTACGTATATATATATATACCTTAATTATCTATGTATAGCCCGCGGGCTATCTATGAAAAAACTCATTTTTTCCCTATGAAAAAACTCATTTTTTTCCTGCGGGCTATACACGGAACTTTTTTTTTTTTTAAGTACTAAATAAATAAAAGACAACTACGGTTCAAAACATCAAAATCTATTCTCCCGCGAAACAAAACGTAGATAAATAAATCGTAACTTTCGAGACGATGATCCAATTTCACCCTTTTGCAGTCGGGTTTCAGGTTCAAAAATCCATTGATAAAAGCAAGTCTGTCGGTGATACCAGGGGGACTGACAAAAATTCTCCAGTCTTTGGACCATTTCAGTAAACAAAAGCTTCAAATCTCATGTCCGACATCGATGGGAGAATTGGATGTCTAATGGACTGCACAGCTACACCAAATCCCGGAAAATGAAACGCGTTACATATGCCGAAATTGCTAGGTGGATTAAGGACTTTTGGGACGCGGTTTCAATTTCTACGATTAAAGCTGGATTTCAAAAAGCTGAAATAACTGACGATCTCAGAAGTTATGAAGATCTTGAAGCCAGCAGTGAATCAGATATTGATGATCGAATTCCAATTCACAATTTGCCAGAGGACCTAATGGAACTTTTTAATTCTGATACAGAAGAATATGATTTCGATGGCCATGTATAAGCAAAATATGGTAAAATGAAAACTTTTTTTTAATCTTGTTATTATGTAAATGTTAAAAGTATTTTGTAATTTAAAATTAATTACTTACATTAAATAATTCCCTATACTGTACATAGTGATTTGTTTATGTTTTAGTTTTGGGTGCGGACTATACAACGATGCGGGCTATATACCCATAATTAAGGTATATATATATATATATATATATATATACACTGATGGAAAAAAAATCCCAACACCAAGAAGGAGTTGTGCTAGCGAAACGAAATTTGGCAGGCGTGTTTATACATCTGAAAGATGACGTCGACTCAAATTTTGCGTTCGGCTCTTCAGTGTGACGCTAGTAGCGACACACGGAAGATGCAAATCAGGTTTGCTTTAAATACGCGCTGTAACGTTCCTGAGCGTTGTTTAGCGTCGAGATTTGATGCAGTGAGTTGATGTTAGTCCACAATGCCTTTAAGAAGACTACGAAGCCATTATCAACAGCTCACTGAGTTTAAACGAGGTCGTGTAATAGGCCTACGAGAAGGTGGGTTTTCTTTCCGCGAAATTGCAGAAAGACTTGGCAGGAATGCATCCACTGTGCATGAATGTTGGCAGCAGTGGTCAAGGGAAGGCACTACCTCAAGAAGACCGGGTTCCGGGCTGCCACGTTGCACAACTGAGAAGGAAGATCGCCGTGTTCGGCGTATGGCCGTAGCGAGTCGTACTGCGTCTGCAGCAGAAATTCGAGCAGCAGTTGGCACCACAGTGACACAACGAACTGTTACCAATTGGTTACTTCAAGGACAGCTCCGAGCCAGACGTCCTGCAGCGTGCATTCCACTAACGCCAAACCACTGCCGTTTGCGACGTCAGTGGTGTCAGGCTAGAGCTCATTGGAGGACGGAGTGGAGATCTGTTGTGTTTTCTAATGAAAGCCGGTTCTGCCTTGGTGCCAGTAATGGCCGTGTGTTGGTCAGGAGGAGGCCAGGTGAGTGGCTGCAGCCATCCTGTCTGCGGCCTAGACACACTGGACCTACATATGGAGTTATGGTCTGGGGAGCAATTTCTTATGGCAGCAGAAGCACTCTCGTGGTTATCCCACGCACCCTGACAGCAAATGTGTACGTCAGTCTGGTGATTCAACCTGTTGTTCTGCCTTTCATGAGTAGCATTCCAGGAGGTGTTTTCCAACAGGATAACGCTCGACCTCATACTGCTGTTGTAACCCAACGTGCTCTACAGGGTGTCGACATGTTACCTTGGCCTGCCAGATCACCAGATCTGTCTCCAATTGAGCACGTATGGGACATCATTGGACGACAACTCCAGCGTCATCCACAACCAGCATTAGCCGTCCCTGTATTGATCGACCAAGTGCAACAGGCATGGAACTCCAACCCACAAACGGACATCCAGCACCTGTATGATTCAATGCATGCACGTTTGTATGCTTGCATTAAAAATTCTGGCGGTTACACCGGTTATTAATTTACCTGTATTTCACTTCTGCAGTGGCTCTCCTCGGGCTTAAATTAACCTGTGATCTTGAAATTGTAATCAATTACGTACGTTACCTCTATAAATGTATTGCTGAAATTTCATTACTCTACAATAGTTATTTCTTGGTGTTTCGATTTTTTTTCCATCAGTGTATATATAATATATATATATGATGTATATATATATAGAAATACATATATATAAGTGTGAAATATATATATATATATATGAGTTAATGTGGGTAGCACCAGAAGTTGTTTGAAAAATAAGCACATAAAAAAAGAAAGAAAAGAACAGAAAAACTTCTTTCAAAAGCGAAGAATATATAATAATTACATCACTCCAGAAGATGAACTCAAGTTTTGTGCAAAGAATAATCCAGAAATCTACTAGAATTTTGAATCATAGTGGACAAAAGTGCAGAGATCAAGACAAAGAAGAAATGCTAGCCAACAGATTTGATTCCTGTATCAGAATACTAAATACATAAGGTTATCATACTAATACCCTATTAAATGTTCATACCTTAAGAGTCCATGAAACCTCACTTTCTGAACATTTATAGTGACACAAACTCATGAAAATGAAAGAAGAAAGAAAGAAAGACAGCTTTACAGATTAGACTTAAGAAGAAAAGGGTTTGATTAGTCAAAAAAAGGAGTTTATGAAATACTTTATTTATTTATGATGAAATTGATACGCTTTGAAATATAATATAAATACCTTTTAGCATAAAACAAAGCATTATTTTCGTCAAATATAAAATTAGATAATCAAGACTTCACTTCATTCAAGTAATTAAAGCGCTAACTCGAGACACAAATGGAATTTCATCAAAGTTCGCGAAAAGCTCTTTAGAAGCAGTAAATTACCATAAACACATAAATCAAATCTGATTGGAAGTAACGTTTGAAAATAAACTGAACATTCTGAGAGACGAGAATAAACATGTGGAAAATAAACTTCATATCTTTGAAGATAAACAAGAAAAATGTGCAATCATTTTTCTTGTTTGTAAAGTGCCCAATAAATTTGTTTAGTATTTCTTCAAATCATTAGTATTTTCCAAGAAGTAAACTTTAACGTAAAAAAACTGAAAAGCTACTTTTTGAAGTAGCTTCCTGGTGGTAAGACAATAAATTCTAAAAAACTTTGTGTAGTTTTTGAAAGTAAACCCACAAATTTAAAATATACTAACTTGCATAATTATACATTATTATGAATGATGTTTTGCCTCAATAGCTTTACAAAAATTATAAATCAAACGCTCAACTTAGAGAAACTTCATATTTCATCCTTAACCCTTTATAATGTAATGGCAACCAAACTTCCGACCAGATATTTTAATTTATAAAGGTTTATAGTAAGCTACTTTAATCCCTATGATTGGCAGAAATTTGTAAAGAGTGTGGGAAATATATTTACCACAAAGAGCATCAGTTTTTAAATGCGAGAGGCATACTCTCCCCTGGGGGAGGGGGGAGGAGTAAAAACATGTTAATTTTCTAATGGTCTAAATGAAATAATATTATTGAAACGTAACTAAATATGAAAAATACTTGAATATACTGCTACTGGAGAAAAAAAAAGTTATAAAGTGTTAATAATGAACCAATGAATAGCACAATACTTTAGTTGTCGACAAATATAAAATGACAATAGGAATAGTTAAGAGCACTCAAATTGAAATAGTTAGAGAAAAAAAGTGAAAAATTTCAGCAGTTGATCTTCTTTAAATATTGCGTGAAGAGGTCAAAACCTCCTTCTTGTAAAACTTTTTTTTGGTTGTTTCTGACACTAATGCGAATACAATTTAAAAGTAGTTGCCTTTTTCTGACACCATTTTTTAGAGAAATGTGTTTATTCTGGAAAGGCGTGAACGATGAGAAGTGATTTGAATCACTCACCTCGGTAGCGGCGGTAGGGAAGAGCGAGGAGAAGTCATAGTCCCATCCGTGGGGGCAGCCGGTGGCATTGGAAAGGTTCCAGGAGCTGTTCCCGACCGCACAGTGGCTCCCGTTTCCGGTCGCGTCTGGCGTCCGGCACCGGTGCTCCGGCACCAGCAGGATAAAGATCTGGATCCAGTAACTGAGAGAGAGGTAGGCTATGGCTGTGAGTAGGAATACGAAACACAGAAGCCTTTGGTAGAGGCCGAACTCTCCGGCCTCTGAGAGCGCCGCGTTGAAGCCCATAGCTAAGGGATGGAGGACATACTGATGCGGAGGAGGGCTCTCAGGGGTTGATGAGCGGCATCTCGCTTAACGCGCGAGCTTCTGAGGGAGAGAGAGAGAGCCGAGAGGAGAGCGCGGCACGCGAACGGCTATTTATAGGGAAGCTTCGCGATCAACTGGTTGGTCGCACGAGACCGGTTCCCCTCGACGCTCTTCTTTGTTCGATTGGCGAGCGGACGATGCCGATCGGTATTTCGCCAACCGCGAGCCCCCGGGGGATGGACGAACATGTCGTCGAATCTCGAATCCGCGCTCTTTCTTCCACCCAAAGCTTAACGTAATATTCCTCATGTTACAATTCTGTCACTCAATATTAAAATTTGCGAAAATCGACAGTGTCCATGGTTGGTTGGTTGGTGTCGTGTCCACGCGCGAAGAATGGGTGTGCTGCTCCTGAGTCAAACTGGGCCGGAGTTCGACTTTCACCTCTTTTATGTGGTCTCTTAATTTTTTGAGACAGTCCCCAGATGAGAGACCGTCACCTGGGGCTGGCACCCCCCACAGGTACCCAATGAGGCTCCCATGCCCTGCTCCACCCGTAGGTTTCTCAGGGATCTAGCAAGCTAGGGAGACCTCTGTTCCAACCATTGTCGAAGGCCAACCAGCGATCCGGCTGTGTTCCTCGTGTTTTATTTTAGGTTTTACATTGTTGGTGCGAATGCACCATCTCTTGGTTATTATATGGATCGAACAAAACATATTTACAAAATGTTGCCAGCCTGAGCTGGCGGCCCTCGGGAAATACAGGAGATGATTACATCTCCTTACATAAACTGCCCGAGTCCGTGTCTCTTTATACATTTTAGCTTCTTCCGTCACGTTCGGTAGTGTTGTCATAATTCGGTTCGGTCTCATCTTTCTTCATCTTCCTTCTGGTTTCTTCATATTATGTTCCAAAGCAGGTATTTCCTTATTGGCTTCGTGGGCGGACATCCATCTGAAAAATGGGGGAGGCGAGAAGTTTCTGTTTTACATTATTGCAGTATTTAATAAAGTCTTTATTGAATAGGTACCTGTTCCCTCTATTGTTGGTCTCATATATTGGTGGATGCGCGTTATTTATTCTGAGTTCTTCTGTTCACTACCTAACTAATTCTACAATTAGTTAGGTAGTGTCTTGTTGTCCCAATTTCGTCACAAAATGTGCACATGTTGTTATTGCTTATGTTGAATCTGTTTAAATAATAGGGTGTTTTAGCATGATCTGAGATGTATTGATTTGTGATGGGATCGGGATTTCTTATTCTACAGAGTGTTGGTATCTTTTCGTTTGTTTCTCTTCCATTTTCTGATATGTCCCATTGTGCCTGCCATTTTATTTTAGACTGATTTCGTAGTATGGTTTTTACTCTTCCTTTAGAAATGGGTTCTGATTTTATTATTTCTAATTGCGTCGCCTCTTTCGCTATCGCGTCCGCTTTTTCGTTTCCTTCCCACCCAGCGTGCGCTTTAATCCAATGAAAGTGTATTTTGATGTTGTATTCTCTAAGTGTTTTGAGGATAGCAAAAATGTCAATCTCTATTGGGGTGTGTTGTTGTCGTGGATGAGCTAATCTACTTAATGCCGCTTTGCTATCCGTATGGATATGTACTTCTGATCCTCGCCTAAGATTCTCACAGATGGTTAGTGCCTGTTTGATTGCAGTGATTTCGGCTTGATAAACTGTGTTTTCGTTAGATAGTCTATGTGAGTGTTGCATAATAAGTGTATTGTAATAGTACACTGCCACGGCACAACCTGTTTTATAATTTATTCTGGATCCATCGGTGAAAATACTGTACTCTGTGAGAAGTTCTGGAGGATCAGTGTCATATTCTATATGTGTGATGTCTGCTGGGTGGTAGGAAGATTTTTCTATTTCTAGTTCAGTATAGGTTAGGGGCTCATTACCTGTTTGGATTTCATCTATTAATCCCATTTTTAGTTCTAACAAATTTAGTTTTTCATCGATTAAATAACTTAGGGGGGTGTGATCAGTTAAGATGTATAGAGTTTCAGAAGCTGTGGTCCTGAAACAGCCAGTCATTGCAATTAACCAATTTCTTATTGAGTTGTTTATTTGTACTCTAATTGTCTTTATTTCTCTCATTCTGACCCCCCAAGCTCCGTACCCGTGTTGTAAAATTGGAACTACTACAGTGTGTAAAATCCTTTTAATTAGTCTGTATCTATCTAGGTATTTAAGTTTAAAGATTATTCTTTTGTATTTATGTAGTAGCACATCTACTTTGTTTCTTTTTTCTCTTAAAAACTGGGAGAAGTCTAGCGTTTTGTTTAGTTTTATTCCGAGATATATGAACGGATTTCTTTTATTGGTCAGTTTAATTCTTTTATTATCCAGTAGGTAGGTGTTGGTGTGCTTGGAGGAGGGGTCACCTGGTATAGTCAACGCTTGGGTTTTTTCATGATTTACATTAAGTTTATGTTTCCTACACCAATTTAGTATATGTGTGGACCCCTTGTTGGCTATATTCTGTAGTTTTTGGAAAGAATTTGCCTGAGCCACAAGGAGTATGTCATCTGCGTAGCAGAATATGGTGGCGCCTTCTAAGTTGAATTCCAGTAATAGCTCTGAAATCATTGTGTTCCAGTAGACCGGCCCACTATTTGACCCTTGCGGGCAACTTTTATTAATTTCTTTAGTATATAGTCTGATGTATCGTTTCACTTGGTGGACATTGGAGCCACGAAGGATTTAACGTGTACCAGCTCCCTTTAGTGTACAAGGACCCCAGCAACCAGCGCGAGAGGTTGTCACCCTCCCAAGCACTGACCTTGGTCGATGTTGCTTCACCTTCGGTGTTCTGCGAGAACCGAGCTTCTACCGACTGGTCCGCTGCGGGACGACAGTGTCCATGTCGTATGATTATGCGCCACGTTAAAAAACCACTTGAGTATCCATTTGCCTTGGATACTCTCGGCTAAGTTGAATTCCCAATGCAGTTTCGCATCATCAGAGCCCAGGTGCTCCTCCTCCCAGTGAAGAAACTAGGAGTCAAAATTCTCCTGTGGCAATGGCATCCACCGATAGTGGTGCTACTTAACAGAACGGATGCCAGTCCCTAGGGAATGCATTAGGTCTGTAAAGGTTAATGACAAATACGCTTCCCCATTAAAAATAAAAAATAAATAAACGAAATTTAACTCCAAATCACGTTACACACGCATATATAGTAAAACTCCTTCCAATGGACATCCTCAAATGCGGACCCTCTATTGTGGACAAATACTTTTCTCAAGCTATAGAAGGGTTTTACTGTACATAATACACACATATATAGATCAGAAAAAGGGAGCAAAAACATTTTTCAATTACTTCGCTCCAGCTCAGGTCCAACTAAATACTTGTTCCGACCTCACTTCAGTTCTGCTCCTTGATCCGAATAGTTTTGAAAGAAATCATGCTATTTATCGTTTTTGTTTATTGAATTCAATTATAGGTACATAAGGGATAAATAATTCTAACAGATAGGACAATTTACTTATCAGTACGTTTTAATATTGATTATGCACTGTGTTGAGAGAAAAAGTTGTGCAATCAAATGTTCAATTTACAGTATATTGAAGAAAAATTCAAAAAAATAAAAGTCCATTCATTTTAAAATTTTGGATGAAATTTAAAAACGAAAAGAAAAAAACCGGAGCAGTAGAGCAAAACAAATTTCCTTGCTATGTCTCTGCTCCAGTTTCGAGCGAAATCAAATTGCTCCGCTCCAGATCCATGATATATATATATGAAGTGAAACCTATGTAAGTTGACCACCTGCGGTGCAGCACTTTAGTGCTCCACTTAGACAGGTGGTCAACTTATAGAGGGTGAAGGGCTAATTCCGTTCCTGACAAAAGTGGTCAACTTACAAAGGTGGTCAACTTTACAGGTTTTACTGTATATATGTATATTAAAATATTCGTAAGGGGAACAAAAAGGACATTATAACTGTTGGAAAATCTTAATTTAACACAACTAATAGAGCTCTAATGCCCAACCAGAACTCATAATGAAATATTGACAATTAACACATGCTCTTTGGTTGGATTGTTAGGTAAAAAATGTAATTATCATTTGACTAGAATCTATAAATAAAAGATTTATTCTGCATCATGCCTTTTATATTGCATTTTGTGTAGTGCCATAGTGTTAATATATTATTATTATTCTTTTTAAAGAATCATCATTTTAGTCTTCCTTTTAAGCACATTTGATAAATCTGATTGGCACACTTTTGGTATGCCTGCACTGGTTTATCTAAGGTTTGCTATACATTGTTTGCTGGTGCGTAGGAGTGCTGTTTGTTCGTCAATTTCAAAAAATTGTATTACATTTATTTTGACACTAGCTGCGTTGCTCGGCTGTACACTGGATGTCTCGAATATTTCGCCATTCCCTGGTGGAGGAAGATTAACGTCACTTTTTACACACGTTCAAGCACTCGGTTCTACTTATGTATAAAGAGAAAAGTTGCTAAAAAATCCCATTACAGTAAGGACAACAGTCTTTTAAAAATGCCCGTTAGAATGAAGACAACTTGTCTTAACTAACACTAGAGGTCCCGCTAAAAATCCTCATCTGAATAAGGATAATAATTCCTAATATACAAAGGACATCAGTTCTCAGACAACGTCAACAGCCCATTTAATAGTCCTTGTTGGGGTACCGACGACTGTCTTTTAAAATATTTTTTTAAATACGGATATAAGTTATTAAATATCGAAGACAATCTTTCTAAAAATTGAAACCAGTAAATATTACCAACAAAAGAACAATAGTCCAGAAAAATCTCTATTAAACGAATAATAGTTTTTTTTTTCTTTTTGGCCCTCTAGAATATGGACAACGGTCACGTAAAATACCTTTCAAAATATAGAAATTGAAACAAATCTATCGACTGCTCCTATCCCCTGTGATGTAGAAGATAAATTTTAAATCGTTTAAAAAGGAAGAAGAATTAAAAGCAAAACAAAAAAGAAAGAAAATAAAAATTGGCTGCGCCTCAAAATCTGAGAAACATTGTGATTGAGTGAATTTTAAATCGTTCATAAAGGAAGAACTAAACGCAATACAAGAAAAAATAAATATTAAAAATTGGCTGCGCGAAAAAATTGGAATAGAACTTTATTTAGCAAATATTCATGTAGAAAAAATAGCAACGGTACAAATAAAACAAAAAATAAAGTGCTTTATCAATCGTGTAAAGAAAATAAATAATAGCTAACTACCGTGAAAAAATAATTTCGAACTACAACGAAAAAGGCTTATAACTTTCTTTTCAGTAAAATTAGAGGCTTCGAGTTTTGGTAACAAAAATCAGAACTCTCTCTGGGGTAGTTTTTTAGGGCTTTCCAAAGACACCGTATTTGAAATTATGTGGTAATATCTTCGTACAGAAAAGCCATTTTTGCGATTTTTGGGTTCTAAAATTAAAATTCGAATGGTTAGGTTCTCAAGGTTTCAGAATTCAAAAGAATGGGTGATTTTTAACGCTTGAACCCCTTCCCCCCTACGACCTTCCTCGGGTGCCAAACTACCTTTGAGCCAAATTTGGTGAAGATCAACTTACACTGTAGATTTGTATCAGGGACATGCATATACACACAGTCCCTTTTTTATTCATATAGATTTGAGGTGATTATTAGTTTATATAAGAGCTTGAAACAAAAGAAATTTTACTTCGATTTCAAAAAATGATTCTTAAAGAAAAAAATACATTTGAAATTAATAGTCTTTGAATGCAGAACAAAACAATTTGAAATACACAAACAATCTTGGAAAAATGATTGCTTGGCACCTACTGTAAACTTAAAGAATGCTAATGTAGGTTGAATGGCTTCAAATTTTGCAAGCGAACAGCTCGCTTGAAATGGCATGAAAATTATGAAAGCACGAATGTGTTAAGAAGTTTTGTATTCAACGACACATTTGATTTTAATTCAGAAAAAATGAGACAGTCGAGTTCAAGCACCTTCTGTAAACTTAAATAATGCTAATGTAGGTTGAATGGCGCCAAATTTTGCAAACGAATAGCCCGCTTGAAATTGCATGAAAGTTATGAAAACATCGAATGTGTTAAGAAGTTTTATATCCAACCACACATTTGATTTTAATTTCAAAAAAATGAGACAGTTTAATTCAAACAAAATTACGCAGTTAAATTGCTCAATATCATCTCTGGTGAGCAATTTGAAGTATCTGATCGATTTAGTTAGTGATTATGCTTTTACAATTTTTTTTCCGTTAAATTGTGAATTAATTTATTCCCCCCTTCCTCCACTTTTGAGGCCTAACAGTATAATTTTCTTGTATTTATACAGTTCTTCTTGATTTCTGATAAACGTTTTTACCCGCAAGTTGTTGGAGTTGGTGTGTGTTTGTGTTTTTTTCTTGTGTCCCTCACATCCCTAGAAACAGTGGTGTAGTCCTGGAAAAAAAGGTGAGGGACGCTTACATATACGAACATCAAAATGTGGGGATACGCTTATATGTTGAAATTATTATCTGATTTAAAAAGAGTTCATCGTCAATATAAGGATATACTCTCTTTCCTTCTGTGCTTTTACAGAAATTTCTTTCAGTGTAAAGTGTAAACAAACACACAAAAACACTGAAGCATGTTGAAATGTACCGCTGTCTTTGAAATAGGTTAAAAGAAGAATGCAATTGAACCTGAAAAAGCAATAAGCCTTTTAATAGATACCACAGCCCTTGTTTCAATGACAGCATTAGTAGTATTTTCTTTGTAAGCTCAGCATTTGTTATTTACGAATCAACAATTATGGACTTACCTGATTATTTTCTATTTAATTGAGCGATGTCTTTGTTCACTGTTCACGCTACGGATAACACTCTTCGCCTCGGTGGCATTAAAAGCACTATTAAATTTTAATCTCGTTTGCACGGTTCAGCCCTGGAGTAAAATAAATACTCAAAAAAGTAACCTAGATAAAAACTGATTTAAGTGTAGAAAAGCTGCCGAGTAGAAAAGCACTATTTTATTACGAGTACCTGTCGTGTTTGGAAATAGCAAGATTATTACGAAACACTTTTTGTAGTATCCTGAGTTAAAATCTGATAAAAAAAAGCTTCAGGGATGTTTTGAAGAACGAAATGTTTCGAGCAAACTGTCTTGCTAATAAGTTCGGAAATATGTTATTTTTTGCAGGTAGAATTTTTTGAAGTTATCAATCGGTCATGTCAGTTCTACTATGCGGAGGTTTTCTTTAAGTTTTTTATTAATTTGATTCCATTGCTGACAGTTTATCTTTGGAACTCTTTTTATTAGGAAAAGAAACTAATTTTGATTCTGAAAAATTAATATGCATCTCCTGATTGCTTTTATATGGATTTTGTTGTTGTTTCTAATGCCACTTGGGTATCCAAGCTCCCCTTCGCAGAGCGACCAGGAATTAAGGCAGTAAGGGAGCTCCTTCCGTTTATAGATGAGTACCACAACGGTGGAAGTACGACTTGGCTCATTATGCATTTGAATGGCACTAGATGACGACACCACAAATACGCCACCTCCCTTCATTGACCAAAGAGTGAAAGGCAGGGAAATTTTCCACCCTCCGGTACCCTCGGAACTGCCTCGGGACTTCAGGGTCCACGGATATTACATACACGTATCCCCGTGAATGTGCATGGTGGGTCTTCAGCAGGTCGGGTATTGAACACCCAATATTCCGGTTGGAAGTCTTACATTTATTTTTGTGAATGAATGTAACATCCGTTACTATGGAGTTCACCAAAGCTTTAAAAAATAACTAACTGTTTTGGTTAGGTTAAGTTTTCGATTTCACTAAATATCAGTGATTTATCTAGCCGCTGGCACTTTATTCATCGTTTAAGAACAAAAATATACATGGGCAAAACATTAAGTAAACAGATTACTAAGCCAAAGACCCAGTAAAAAGTTGTATTTTTTGTTTTATGAATAAAAGCTCAGTGCTGTTACTAAAAAATTTCCATTTGGTTGAAATATTAAGTCCTTATTTTACAAGAAATCTATATTTCTACAAAACTAATCAAAACCCTCACTTTGACTGACCTCCCATCTCCAACGTCTGTTTTTAATTATTAAATTTTAAAATTCGTATCTTGCTTTATTTTTAAGTTCCAGTTAATATTGAAAGGCAAACTTAGTATACTTTTATTGCTTTCTAACTTTATTTTTGAATTAGTAGCGTTTTTCCAATTGATATCAAAAATATCAGAATTAAATTTGCACGAATGTTACATTAAATTGCTACCAGGGCTGTCGTCGTTTTTTTTTTTTTTTACCACGTTAAAAAACTACTGCAGATAAAGTTTATTTTCAAATGTCAAAGACGACGGAGGTGTAGCAAGCATTACGAAAAAGTCACGTTCTTAATAACCCGCCAAGAAATGGTAGCAAATCTTTATGTGCTCATATCCCTAACCAGATATTCCTACAGTAATTTCATTAGTGGGATTCATGTAAGAAAATGTATCCAAAAAAAAAAATCTCTAAAATTTGAAGACACTAAATAGGAGCATATTTTAAGGTAACCGCTCTCACGTGCACTGTTTATTTATGGCTATTTCTTAATATGTTTTTAAATTCTGTCAGAAAACAATTTGGGTAAAAAATTATACAATTTTTGCTATTTTCTTCTTTTCTCTCTCATTTTCACAGAGCCACATATTGAAAAATTAACGTCGGTCCCTTACGCACTGGAACTCTCGGGTAGAAAATTAGTTTAGGTATTTTCTGGTATTCACAGTGTGTCGAAGAATTGTTAAGGCTAGGTTTATAAAATAAAATAAAAATTAGTAATTATCATTTTTAAGTGTGTTTATTCAAAAAAAAAAAAAATCTTTCGGCTACAACACATTTGTTACAGCGATTCAACAACGATTCGAATGCCTGTTCCAGCGCATTGTGGGACTGCCTCCAAAGCTCGCGTCGAAGCTGTTTGTACACAGTGTGTCAAAGAATTTTCAAGACTACAGCTGGAACTAAGCTTACAGCGGCGCTATCTGTGCTATCGAGCATTCCTGAAACTCCTTAGCTATCAGCTGATCGACTTCCAATACCTCAGTTCATTTGTTTGCTATTTCTTTCTAATTTGATGACATTGACACTATACAAACATCTTCGACGCGAGCTTTGGAGACAGTCCCACAATGTGGCCTGGAACATATATATGTATATATATATATATATATATATATATATATATATATGTAATATGGAAAAATCCTTTGTATCCTTTGTCAGGCTGTGATATGGAGAAGTCCTTTGTCTCCTTTGTCTGGCTTTTTCCATATTAAACTTGACAACTCAGGGTTGTCTCACTCATAAATTTCTCTAACGCGTTACCATATATGGTCATGCCTAAGCTCAATTTGGTTTCTCTCATTAATTCCCTCCAGACTATTTTTTTCCCCGTAGACTTAGGCCAGCCCCTGTCTACGGCATTAAAGCCAATAATATATTTTATTTTCCATATGGCCCTCCTATTTAAACCACGTGCCATCACGTGGTGTAGGGAACATTGTCTGCAGTCTAAGAGATTTTCCCCCATATAAATACGACTGCCCGAACGAAAATCGTGGTTCTTGCTTCTTGATACTTGCTGATGACTTCGTGTCTTTCCTCCCAACTATAATATTGTTATGATAGTTGTGTGTTAAAGTGCATTAATAAAGAATTGCAACGAAGCCCTGTGCCTCTTCTTACATGGGTTTTAGCGGCCACTACTGTAGAAGATAGAACGGGACAGCCGTTCTTACAAGCCGATAGGATTTATGTTCCTATCCGGGCTCCTGCAGAGAAAAAAAAAAAAAAAACAATCGAAGAAAAGCTAAATCTGCAATGTGCCGCGCCGATGTAGCAGCGTGGATCATCTTTCCAGACGGTTCAATGAACCAATGTGCGGCTTCTTTCACCGAGTGGGGAAAAGCTCGCCCCTGTTGTGGCTTTTAGAAGCGAAGAGTGTTTGCGTTCTGCGGCGTGATTTCACCAAAGAATCGTGAATGTGTGGTGCTTTAGAATGGAAATTATTTTCATGTGCTGGAAGTGAATTTTGATAGAGTAATTTTTAATGTGTTATTCCAAAATGGTATTATTTCGAATTTTCTTCATAAATATCTTATAATTATATGAATATCTTTTTCTCCCGTTGGGTTTTTTTTACATGATATTGCTTTAGAATTTATTATGATATAAATTGATCATGTGCTTTGGAAGAATAAGTTCTTTATTTGATGATATATTAATTATCGGTTTAAATTTTTAAAAGGGATCTTGTCAGCACGGGTTTTTTTTTTTTTTTTTGACATTAAGATGTTTGAAATAGTAAATTTATCAATGTGCTGTGTAATTGAAATTATGGTATATTTTTCGCAGTATTATGAATAGTTCTGTATATATTTTAGATGTTATGCATTTGTTTACGCGGAATATTTTTGTTGTTAAAGTGGGAAGGTAAAAAAGGAAAAATGTCAAAAATTTGTGTGTTATTAGAATTATGTTATTACGTAGTGGTAAAATGAGCAAGACCATTGAAAATGAAAAAAATTCTGACTTAGAGTCTTCCCACAAAGAAAATTCAAACATGGATGGAGATAACTTAAACCGTAAGGATGCGGAAACTCAAGCAGAGGCAACTGCCGATTTAAGCTTAATAAAAATGGATTCAGAATGTCAAACGATTAGTGATAAAATAAAAGAGATAAGTTTGGCAGATGGCTCTTCTACTTCAAAAATTGAAATAAAAGACAAAAATTCGGGTAGCTCACCTGAAATTTTATTATTTGAACCAGAGTTAGGGATAAATTTTTCAGCATGGTTAGCTCACTTTAACCAGCAAACGGCTCAGAACAACTTAAATAATAGTTGGAAATTAAAAAAATTTCAGAAATTTATTCGCGGGTCAGCGTTAAAGATCTACATCAATCAATGCCTTTGCTGTAATTCCTTTCATGAAATCATTCAAATTTTTGAAGAACATTACTTTACTCCAGCAAATAGTTTTCTTGATTTTCAAAATTTAAAATTTTCTGGAAATCCAAAAGAGTTGTACTCCTATTTTACTAAAAAAGTAGAAATGGGAAGAAAAATAAAACTTAGTAATCAACATATCCTTGAGGGGCTTTCAGTGGGGCTACCTGCCCAAGTTAGGGCATTTTTGGTAATAAAAGAGCCAGAAACTCCCACCGAATGGCTTCAGGTAGTTTCAAAATTAATAAATGAAGTTCCACATGAAACACCCAAGTCCGCTTATAAAGGGGAGCAACAAAATATTTTTAGGGTGAAGCCTCCCTTTTATCAAAATTGGATGCCAAAAAATCAAGACCAAAGTAATTTTCGTCAACGATATAACTATCCTCGTCAAGATAGAAACAATGTGTACCAACCTAATTCTTACCAACAGAACAGACCTAGATTTGTAGGTCATAATGAAAGACAAAATGCAGTAAAAAGACGGACTGCACATTTTTCGCAGGAGTTACCCCCTAATCCTTGTAAATTTTGCGCACAACAAGGAATCTCCAACGCATATCATTGGGGACAAACTTGTGTGAATAAGCCAAATACATCGAATACTGGATTTAAACTACCGCCTCAGCAAAAAGATAATCAATTAAGAGAAGAAAATGAGAGAGTTAACGAAGTATGACAATTAATAATACCCGGGTATATTATTAAAAATGAGGTAAAATTTAAAAATGATTATCAACTATCTAATGACGCGTACACTCAAAATACAAATTCGAATTTGAAGACTATTTATTTAAATGTTGATACCGGTTCAACATTAAATATCATCCCGAGTGCAATTGCAAAAACATTAAATGTTTCGATTAAAGAAAAAATCGCTGTAAAAATAAAACAAACGAAGGGAATGCTACAGCTTAACCAAACGTGTATTCTTTACCTTAAGGTCGGCAATATAGTTAAACCGGTGGAATTTTATGTTCTAGACACCGATTTACCTTATGCCATATTAGGTTTAAAGAGTTGCGTAGGATTTCGTTTGGTCATAGATTGTGTAGGGCATGTCGTTATGCAGGATCAGAGAAGACTGATCACCTTTTCTGATTCCAAACCGAATGACTTGTCTTTGCATATTTTACCTGAAATCCTAGTAAAGAACTGTGGAAATAAAGTAAAAGAAAATAAAAACGAAAATAATAGTACTGGAAAAATACGCAAGAAAATTGATAAGGAAATTAAAAGAGTGAAAGATCCGAAAGAAAGTAAAACTAAGGAAAGTGTGACGGAATTACATTATAACGAAAATGAAAAGAAAAAGAGTAGCACGGAAAAGAAAACTTGTCTAGAGAAAGATGGAAATGAAAAAAATAGTTGCGAAAAAAATAATCATTTTCGTATTTCGTCCGATGTTTCTGGGACTGGTTGCGGCATTGGAGGCCTACAATGTCGCGATCCTGTCGATGGACATTCGGAACTTGAGGAAAATTCAAAGTTAAAAGAAATATTGCGAAATTACGAAGATATATTTTCCAAAAATAAATATGATGTTGAAACAATTAGAATTGAACCTCAACGGGTAAGGTTAACATCCGACTTACCGGTGTCGTTAAGGGCATATAAAACTTCCCCAAAGCAACAAGAAGAAATTGAAAATCAAATTCAAGAGTTATTAAAGGCTAATATAATAAAAGAAAGCTCATTGCCGTATTCTGCACCTGTTACACTAGTTTTTAAAAGAGACGAAAATAAAAAAAGTCGATTATGTATAGACTACAGAAAATTAAATCAAATTACTAAGTCCGACGCAGAACCATTACCCCTAATAGAAACACTTGTAGATAAATTAGGGAAAAGCAAATATTTTACCAAATTAGACATGGCTTCCGGATATTGGCATATACCAATTCATCCCGACGGTACTGAAAAGCTCGCTTTTGTCACTAATAGTGGCTTATATGAGTGGAACAAATTACCGTTCGGGTGGAAAAATTCAGGAAGTATTTTTCAAAGAACTTTGCGTCGAATACTTACAAAACATAAAATAAAATTTGCAGCCAATTACTTTGATGACATAATAATTTTTTCTGAAACCCTTTCAGAACATTTAGATCATATTCAACAAATTTTTGAGATATACAGACAGGACGATTTAAAGTTAAAAGCATCAAAATGTTCTTTCTTACAGACTAAAATTGAATTTTTAGGGTATGAAATTTGTAATGGTATTGTAGCGCCCGATAATAGTAATATTGAGGCTATTAAAAAATTACAACCGCCTAAAAATGATAAATCTCTCCAAAGATTTCTGGGGTCAATAAATGTGTACCATAAATCTATAGATAAATATGCAACTATTAGAAATTCATTAAACCACTTGCTGAAAAAAGATACAACTTGGCAATGGACTGACAAATGCCAAGAAGCATTTCAAGTTTTGAAAAACTCCTTAATTTGTAAACCAATTTTAAAAATATTTGATCCTAAAAAAGATTTTCATATTTGTGTTGATGCAAGTCAAACTGGTGTGGGAGCAATATTAAAACAGCCAGACAGCTCGGGTGCCTTACATCCCATAGCTTTCCATTCCCGCTCATTAAAAGATTACGAGAAGAACTATAGTATTACTGAGTTGGAATGTCTAGCTGTTGTGGATGCTTTAAATAAGTACCACCACTACCTCTTTAGCCATAAATTCGTCATACATAGCGATCACGCGGCGTTAGTTTGGCTCAAAAATGTAAAAAACTTAAAAGGTCGTCTGTTCCGCTGGTCCTTACAATTAAGTATGTATGACTATGATATTAAATATACGAAAGGCACCACAAACTTCTGAGGCTGACATGCTCTCAAGAGATATACCTGTATATAATGAATGTGTTGAAAAAAATATAGGAAACCACGTTTCGCATCTACTGCAATTGGATGAAATTCAAGAGGCTCAAAAAAAATGACAATTTAACTGGTAATTTTGTCGAAATTAATAACGTGTTATGCCTGCGTAAAAAGGGTTTTACTAAAATTGTTGTTCCTTTTTCTTTACGCCGTAAATTACTTGAGACTGTCCATGAAAAGTTTGGACACCCAGGAATTCAAAAAAACAATTAATTTACTTACGCCTATATATTATTGGCAAAATATAACATTAGATATAACTGGATTTAACAAACATTGTCATATTTGTCAGGTAAACAAAAAGCCTCGACAAAAAAGATTTGGCCTTTTACAGTCTATACCTCCAGTTGATAAACCATTTGATCTCGTTGCAGTAGATAGTGTGGGTGGTTTCAACTACTACAATTCCACGAAAAAATATTTAACATTGTTTATAGATCATCATACTAGATACATGTGGTCTTTTGCATCAAAATCAATCACTACCGAAACTTACGTCAACTTTCTTAAACAAATTTTCAGTGTTCAAATACCTAAAAGTGTATTAAGTGATAGAAATCCATCATTTACTTCATCTCATTTCAAGAAATTTCTAAAGCACCACAAAATTAAACAGCTTTTAACCACAGCTCATAGACCAGAGACAAATGGTAAGGTGGAACGTCTGAACCAAACAATAGTCACTCGCCTAAAGTGCAAGGTGAACGCAGCTTCTGGAAACATGCCACGGCCTAAATTATTAGAGCAGGTGACTCAAGAATACAACCTAACTCCACACTCAGTTACGAAGTTCCCACCTGCGTATTTAATGTACGGTACAGTGCCTTTTCAAAGTCCAGTAAATGAAGACATTTATCCTCCTGTTGAGGAAGCTAGAAAACTGGCAGTAGAAAGAACTAAAGAGTATCATGAAAAAAGTAAAACATATTACGATGCCAGATTTGTGGACAAAACTTTTAATGCAGATGACTTTGTGATATATGAAGAATTCAAATATCCGAATTCACGAAAACTTTCGCAACCGTTCAGTGGACCATATAAAATTCTTCGAAAAGTTACGGACGTAACTTATGAAATCAATAAACCAAATGCACACAACAAAGAAAAATCAGACATAGTACATGTGTCAAGATTGAGGAAATATTACCCACCAACAAATTTCAAACTATCACATGAATAATGTGATATAAGTCATTCACTTTTGAACTGCAACAGAATAATCCAACTGTAATTAAACTGAACTGTATATACAATTTTGTAAATATCGTTTAGTAAGAGTATAATAATCTGTGATGAAAATGTTCAGTAATTTTTGTAACTGTATAGTAGTTCATTCAAAATGTGATATGTTTATATAAAATTTAATACATAAATTTATGTGGGGAAAAAGGCTGCAGATAATTCACTTCTTCAATATTTAAAGTAATAGAACTTTTGGGGAGGGGGGATGTAATATGGAAAAATCCTTTGTATCCTTTGTCAGGATGTGATATGGAGAAGTCCTTTGTCTCCTTTGTCTGGCTTTTTCCATATTAAACTTGACAACTCAGGGTTGTCTCACTCATAAATTTCTCTAACGCGTTACCATATATGGTAATGCCTAAGCTCAATTTGGTTTCCCTCATTAATTCCCTGCAGACTATTTTTTTCCCCGTAGACTTAGGCCAGCCCCTGTCTACGGCATTAAAGCCAATAATATATTTTATTTTCCATATGGCCCTCCTATTTAAACCACGTGCCATCACGTGGTGTAGGGAACATTGTCTGCAGTCTAAGAGATTTTCCCCCATATAAATACGACTGCCCGAACGAAAATCGTGGTTCTTGCTTCTTGATACTTGCTGATGACTTCGTGTCTTTCCTCCCAACTATAATATTGTTATGATAGTTGTGTGTAAAAGTGCATTAATAAAGAATTGCAACGAAGCCCTGTGCCTCTTCTTACATGGGTTTTAGCGGCCACTACTGTAGAAGATAGAACGGGACAGCCGTTCTTACACACACATATATATATATATATATATGTATATATATATATATATATATATATATATATAGGGTGTTTTTTTTAGAGGCAGAGAACTTGAAATGGAAATAGAACACAAAAAAATTTATTTAATATCCATGTAATTTGCTTTATTTGAAAAATAATTTTATGGTATTAATGTTTGAATATGATGTCGTGCATGTGGCCACCACGGCTGGCGCGTACATGGCGTAACCTGGAGTTCCAGTTTTCACACAGTTTTTCGCAGTAGATCTGGCTGAATGTCAGCAATAATGCGCCGAATCTTGATTCCCATGTGCTGCATTGTTCCTGGTTTATCAGCGTAGGCCTTGGGGCTTCACATATCCCCAGAGGAAATAATCCAAGCGCGTCAAATCGCAAGAACTAGGTGGCCAGTTAACAGATCTACTTCGAAAACTGAAAACTGGTCCAGTTTTCACACAAAGTTTTCCAGGTTACGTCATGTAAGGGCCAACACGCGGTGTTCACATGCCCGACATCATATTCAAACATTAATGCCATAAAATTATCCTTCAAATAGAACAAATTACAATGAATATTAAAGACATTTTTTTCTGTTTTATTTCCATTTCAAGTTCTCTGCCTCTAAAGAAAACACCCTCTATATTTATATATATACATGGAAAAAATATCATAGATTAAAATAAATATATATGAAAACTAAAACAGGATTGCTGCTTGATTTGCATGTTGTCACTTGGCGCAAAAGGCGCTCTTTTGTGGTTCTTTGGTAGCCATGCTTGGTGCCAAAACTTATTTCGTGTAGAACTATCATCGTAGTAGGTGCGTTGTTCGCACACCTAAAATATATTCGTTTGCTGAAATAAAATCTTTTCGTCGCAAATACAGTCCAATCTTTTTAAAATTATATTTCGAAGAACCAGCAATTTAGTTATGGCTATCGTGCCAAGGATAAATATTGGATGGATTATTGGATGTTGCAGATGGATTATTGGAGGAAGTTTTAAAAATACATTTAAGTACATTTCTAACTTGAAAAACTCAAAAAAACTTTTAAATAGTAAAAAAAAAATCACTCATTTCGATATATTTGAATTCAAACTAGTGTTTCAGAACGTTTACAAGGGATTGCATGAAGCAAGCCCTAATTAGTATAAAATAGTTATCTAACAATCAAAGTGTAATGTAAAAGCAATACATTTCAGATGCAAATAATTTTATTGCTCTAGAATTTTTTTAATGCCATAAAACTTTCCATTTGTAGTGGGAGTCATGCATGGAACTAGACTAGAGGACTTTCTAGTGAATGTTCAAATGTAGCAATCGTGAAAGCTGTGAATTTTAAAGTACTAGTTGGCATTATCGTTTATGTCTCAAGGTTTCAGAATTCAAAAGAATTGTAAAACTAGAACAATAGAATTTCAAAACTAGAATTAATGTTAGTATAGAAAAAAAATGCATCGTAATTTTCCTGTAGCTTAAGTAGTTTCATTTGCAGGAAAAGTTTGCTTCTAGACCACAACTTAATTATTGCAGTTCATGAAAAAAAAAATATTTCAGCCAATCGTTGGCATATTTTAAAACACGTGCACGTTAAAATGGCCTTTGACAATGAAGAAAAGAACTGAAACGTACTTTTAACACTAGATTTACCAAGCCGTTTTCAACCACTTCTAAACTTTCCTTTTACACTAAGCTGCTACTAATTATAATAAAACTTTCAGCCACATTAACGTGTCCTACTTACCGTCTATTAGGACCGTGTATTACCGCATTGCCAATGCAATTAAAAGCACTATAATTAGTATCAGATTATGCAAAATGAAAGCTTCGAAACAGTCAAAATGACTTATCTCGTAAATCTAGTGTTAACTTCCTATCTTTGTGTTAAATACCTTTAGCAGCTGAGCAGTTTTCCCGAACTATTTAACTACCGCTTTCCATGATATATTTAAATCTCGAAATGCAAGCTAGAGGGCAATCTAATGATAGCTGAGATAAATTATCCAAAAACAACCATTTCAAACTCAACAATTTTGAAAACGGTCTTTACCATTGAACACTAAAGGCAAAGTCATTTATCACTTTCATGTTCGGCCATTGTAAAATGAAACCACTTCAACCGTTGCGACATTTCAATTAATAAGCCAATATGAATGCAATGAATGCCACAAACCCTTTGTCCCCACTTCGGAAAACAAAGAACTTCATCAAAAAGCCAAACTGGGAGGGATTGCCTTGTTGCTCTTCTAATGAGCCTCATAAATTAAGTGGGATTCGAAACGAGTCTTCATTTAGTGGAAAGCTACCCCATCTTTCGTTTAGTTACGCCGACGAAAAATCCTCAAACAATTAGGCAACTCATCGATCAGTGACGACCGCCTCCCGCCACTGAGCCTTTCCAACCCAAAGCTGCATCAAATTTCCTTGCCTTTGTCTTCCCATGGCAAGCAGCTCAATCAGCGTCCTACTCGACGGAAACAATTCCTGTCTGAAGTAGCAAATGAAAGAACACAGAGCCATAGACATAAGCACGGGTGGCCCAAGGGGTACCATGGTACCCCATTAGCCCCGACCTCTAGAAAAACGATTGCTAATATGAAATTCGTAATTTCTTAAGTATTAGATTTAGTATTTTTATATCCCATGTGGCTTAAAACTTTCTTTTGCATGTAAGTTTTCAAAAATTTCCTTGAGCAGCTAAAGCTCCCACTTTCTGGCGACTTTTATAAACTCACAATACAGTGGTACTCCTATTATTTGAGTTCTGTGCAAACCTATGTACAGAGGTTTTGATTAGGAGCGCCAGACGGTTCACGAATGACATCTTGTAGTATAAGTTTTTTTTTTCTCTAATGGGGCTGCGTATGCTCACTAACCTTTGCAGACCTAGTGCATTCCCCGGAAATCGGCATCCATTCTTTCACGTAGCACCACTATCGGCGGGTACCATTATTACTGAATTTGGACGCTCAGTTTCCCCTAGATGGCGCACCTGAGCTTTCATTAATGCAGATTGCACTAGGAATTTAATTTAGAGTAGAGCCTCCAAGTTAAATGTCTACTCAAGGGATCTTTTACATGCCGCATAATCATACGACATGGGCGCTGACGATTTTCTGCATCTTGAAAAATCCACTGACTTGGGCCAGGTTTGCACCTGCGATCTTGCGCGTACGAGACCTGCGCCTTACCACTACGCCACCCTTTTGACTCCTTAGTAAAACTTCTGACACGCAAAAGAATAGATGATGAAATATTTTAAATATAATCAGATGAATTATTTTTGCAAAACGTGCTGACACTAAAAACTATTCAGAAGGCAGAGGTATCCAGAATAAACAAGAGCTGTCGATTACAAGAAATGCATAGCTTTTTGCAGTCGTAAAAGTTTTCAAATGTCGTCAAGCGCCACTTACTGAAAAACTTTTGTTCACCTCTACTTTGTATTCTTGTTGAAAGACATGTAAATCCCTCATCAATCAATCAATACATTTCCAGTTAAATGAAGGTCCTCTTCACTCATTTTCAAACGTTTGTATTTCCTCGTTTTTGTGTTTAATTGTTTTCAGAGAAGACTTAAAATTACAATATGAATAAATTAAAAATTATAATACGAATTTAGTTTCATTGTAATGTGAATAGAATTAAAATTAATTCTTAATCTTTTCTTCCAAGAAAGTAAAAGGGTCATTCATTAATGGGGTGCGGTTCTAGGGGGGTTCTAGAAAATGTGACTTGTGACGAGGGAAGGTAACAAGAAGTCTGACATCACCAGGTGGGTTCACAGTGGGAGATTATGGTGCCATTAGAATTTTGGAGGGAGGGGATTTTTTTCGGAAGATTTTTTTTTTTTTTTGTATGCATCAAATATCCAGTATCCGACATTGTTTTAAATATCCGGAATCTGATTCAGTCAGTCGGACTTCCACCTGGAAGGTCGTGTGTTCGATACCCGCTGAAGACACACCATGTACACTTGGGAATACGTGCATGTAAAATCCCCCACTACCTCGCTACCGGATGCAGGACATCCCTAAGGCCTAGTGCTAATAGAGAAGGAGGTTGGAGGAGAAAAGTCATTGCACGAAAAAACATTTGGCCGTGGTAGACTAGTGGTTAGGATGTCGGACTTCCACCAGAAGGTCCCGTGTTCGATACCCGATCCGCTGAAGACCCACCATGCACACTGGAGGATACGTGCATGTAAATACGTGTATCCCACTACCCCGCGCCTGGGGAAGGGCAACCCTAAGACCTGATGCTAGCAGGGAAGGAAGTTGGAGAAGAAAAATCATTGCACGAACTATCCGCTTATCCGGTCATGTTAACATTAATTATTAAGATTTATCTCACTAGCATGTTTTGAAAATATATGTAACTTACAAACCTAGTACGTATTTACAAGCTATGGGATGTTTAAAAATATATATAACATTTGCAGATTTCAAACATCAAAGCCGCTTTATCCGGTAGATGTTACTCAGGCAAGGGTACCAGTCATCCGGTATCTGGAAAAGTCATTAAACTGGTTAGGGAGCTTGCGCCACTTAATTAGGAGGAGGCCACCCTGGACATCACATATTTTAGTTTCTATAAAAACATTTAAAATCAGACAAATGAAATTTATTTTTTAAAGATTTTGATTTCCCTAATTTGATTTTAAAAGTTCATTGATTTCTTTTGGTACCAAAAACACCGATGCTGATGAAGGTTCAAATTAACTTCTGGTTCAAAGTTAAAAAGGAAACCTTCTTAGACATTTACACTTTTAAGATAAGATAGCGCTGGTTATTTTCAGAATTCGAACAATTAATATTTTTTACTATTATGTACGAATTATTTTTTTGTAATAAACTTAATCTCATTTTATACAAATTAAGTACACATATAATCATTATTGTTGTTACTCTCAGAAATGTCATTAAAACTTCAGAAATAAAATTAGAAACGTGATGCAACACTGCAAGTGCATATGCTTATATAATATAGCGTGACATGTGACGAGTGGGGTAGGGGGTATGTTGAAGTGTGACATTTCGTGACAAAAGAGGCGCAGGGTGTCAAATGTGTTGAAAAAAAGTGTGTCATCATTTATGAACGGTCCCTAACCTTAGTTTTACGTGCGTAAATTAAACAGCACAAATATCTGTATTAGGCAAACAGTATGTGTGTGTGTCATTCTCTTACTGGTGCAGACCAAGAAATTCAGCAGTACAGCAACATTTTTGGTTAGATACCTTGAAACGGGCAGTGAAGATTTTTTTATCGATTTTTTTACTCCAATTTTAGCAGAATTTTGTATTTGAGAATATCTAACAGTATATTAACCTCTTAAAAATATTACACTGAATACGATTTCACAGAAGCTTAAAATACAATTAGGGTATGACTATTAAGCTGTTTTCAAACTTTAAAACATGGCTCACCTGAATATTTAATTGTTCCAGTTGCGGTGTTTTCGCCAAGGTAAATACTGATAAATATATAAATATAAAGATTATCGTTAAAAGTGCTCATTTTGTTGAAATTAAATGCTTGCGCACCCTTCTTAAATTAAATATATGAGCCTAGTTAATTAAGTAAACAAGTTATTTTTTGGATGAGTTTAAATTTGGAAATGTGAATAAAATTCGAAACAAATGACCTTTTTATTGAGTTTTTCCGGGATTTATGCTTTCAAAAAGGTTTTGGGTTCCAGTTTTTGCCCTTCCGCGGTTCGGATCTGGACCGTGGTCCACCAGTTGCTGAGCCGGTGCACTATAAGATTCCCAAGCCTAAAAGTTGCAAAAGCGTAGTTTGAACAGCATTTATTGATCAAAATGCAATGTGTTGTCGAATATTTGTTTCCACTGGGATCAAATTGTTGAACACCTGCAATAATGTACTAAGGTGAAAGGATTAAAAGAACAGTTTCAATGCAAACGCAATTTAAAATCACACAAACTCGAACAGATAGTTTTTTTTTCAGTGCATCAAACCTTTCCAAACAATTGAGGTTGCTGTGTTTAAGCACGATGTATCGCAAAAATTTTCCAGGGGGGCCCTTAATTAGTATTAATATATTAGTTTAGAACTAGAAATTTTTCTAAACCATACCAAAAACCACTAATAATATTATTCTTTTTATGTAAGCATGTTATGTCGCGTAAAATGTCGAAGCATGGCACGTTAGTGATTAGCAAATTATTCTTAGGGTTAAGTAGCAATTTGAGTATTCAACTTCATGGTCTATTTAAATGGCACTTTGCGTCACATATGGTCAACAGATTGTATTTAAGTGAGTATTTAAAGTGAAATTTCGAGTCTAATGTTCCAACCTTCATAAAGTACTATCATGCGAAAAATTTAAAAATTAACGATCGAGAAGAAATTTGCTTATTAATTGGAAACATTTTATTAATTTATTGGGATCGTGACACCTGATGAACGCCTTTCCAGCAATCTTGGAATTTTCATCTCGCACTTTCTAATCTATTCCATTAATCTTCGAACGTTGATTAACATACATAATATGACGCCGCAAAGAAACGTAAGAAGCCACAGTAGAAAGGAAATTGGGATCAAACTAAAGATGATATTTTCTGTGGCGGCGTTTAAGCCAAACATGAATGATCTACAGAGTTTCTTTAATATGCCGCTACTCCTATAAGAAGGCTTTTCTTTGGAAGATTCTATTCTTGCGGTTAACAGATAAAAATTAGATCATTAATGTGTGCTCTTAATATACGAATTTTACTGAAGATTAACACTCAAAATATACATAGTTCGACAATGACGCTTTTTATTGGATTCGCTTATAGATTAGTTTTCCTAGTCATCTGTTGTCCTCATAACGGTTAGATGGAACCTAGCAGCTCTATCAGTTTGAGCGCGTAAAAACCTCATGGTTTAATTTGATTATAAACAAGTAGGGCAGGTGGGGCAAAGGTCCGCATATTTTAGGTTTTTGCTAAGTATGGCAACATCGTGCACTTAAATCAATTCAAAGTAACATGCCCATTTAGACTGACTATTTCTCCTACAACCTTCTCTACCCCAGTATTCTAAAAATATTCCAAAGTCTTTTGTAGCAATTTTTAAAAAAATTGTATTTCCGGACGTTTTCCCCATTTTATGGGGTAAACATCCGCACCGCGGATCTTAGCCCCATTTTGAATGTTTAAATAAAAAATAGAAATTTATATATGAACAATTTATTATAAACAAGTTAAGAAAAAGATTAACATGATTTCGGAGTTATTGCGAGTTCAAAGATTTCTTAATTAAGCTTTTTTTTCTTTCTCTTCATGCAATCCTTCCAATTTCTTTTTATTGGGGATTGAAGTGAGAAATAATGATTGCATTCCGCTACCTCTTTTCCTTGTAATTTTTATTTTTGGAAGAGGCATAATGCCGCTGGGTGTTTTCTTACTCGTTGATGGATTGGATGTAGATGGCGATTGATGGGGAATGCGGACTTTTACCCGATTTAGTTGTTCGGATCTTTGCCCCATTTTATCAAATCAAGAAACAGATGAATGTAAACAAACAAACCCAAAAATGAAGTCATAGCAACAGGTTATTTCTACACTATTTTAACACCCTTTTCATACAAGTATATCAAAATTACAATTCATAATATAGTAATTAATAATAAATTAATAAAATTGTATAAGGAATAGATTAAAACATAATAAAATAGACGTAATTCACTGGTAAATAAGCTTCCATAGAGATAATCAGTGTTGCCATTCTCCACTAGAAATACATTTTCCCTCCGTTTGTTTAAACACTGACATTTACCCCATGCGGATCTTTGCCCCCACGTACCCTATTGTAAAAACAGCAGAAAAGTTTTTTTTTTCTTTTTTACTTTTATGTGTTCAACAATCGCAATGAAAATATTTTAGCTCATGCGTTTTAACCGACTTCACAAAGGAAGGAGGTTATACATTCGTACTGTATGTATGTCGTTTTTTCCTTTCAGTTTCTCTGAAAAAAAATTTTACATTAAAAATTTAGGAACGAGCTGGGTTTTTCTAGGGAAAATCTCGGTTTAAGTAACCATCAAATATGCTATATTCAATAACGTAAGTTACAGTCATGAAAAAAACCTGATTTAATTACAACAAATCTGTCGAAAATTGGAAAAACATTCATGAATTACTCCTTAGTTTCACGTAGAGCTTAGCTGGACATCTTTTGAGCTGTATAGTACTGAGAATTATTTGCGGTAGTTTAACTTGTTATCTATAATACATTGGTTCAACAAAGTTGATATATTGTTCAAAAAAGATTAATTGTAGACTGGTGTAAACATTCAAGTTATATTTTTATTAAAACATTTCAGTAATTTCAAGGACTGCTTCAAAGATCTTTTTGCTTCAAAGATCAAGCTATAATCCAAAGTAAGGGTAGTATTATGATTATTAAAAGAAAAAACTTTTGAAATTTTTTTAATAAAGCAATTAGGTTTTTTTTAATCAATTCGATCTTTTTTTCTAATGGGCTGCTGTTGGCTTCTGCCAATTGCAGACCTTGTGCGTTACCGACAGATTGGTACCATCTCTTTCAGCGACACCACAATGGGTGTGGTACCATCGCCGCATGAGAATTTTGACGTCCAGTTTCTCCACCTGAAAGGGTAAGCACCGAACTCTGTTGATGCGAAATTGCACTAGGAATTTCATTTAGCCGAGAGCATCCAAATCAATATAATGGCTACTCAAGGGATCTTTTACATGCCGCACAATCATACAACATGTGCGCAGACGATTTTCTGCATCTTGAAAATCCACCGACACTCCCAGGCTCGATCCTCAGACCTGGGACGAACGAGCTCCGCGCCTTACCACGACGCCATCATGCCGGCTCAATTGCATCGTTAAATGTAACATTTAACCTCAGAAGTTTACCGCATAAAATATTATGTTTCGTATTTCTTAGAAAATTAAATGTAAGATTCCAAAATATAATTTCTTTCATTTACATCATGTTTGCAACAGAGAGTAAAATCTCTTTTTCTCCCTTATACTTTGCCTTTTAGTTTAAAACCTTAGGATTATCATGCTTTCCCATCGAACTCCGAAGGAGTACTCCAGGGGACCTACAGGGAGCTCTTCCGATTCAAGAAACTTAAAATCTCACTGGTCCCATCCCGTAAGAAGTCGGCGTATTGCGAGCTTGTCGGGTAAAGAAAGTGAGAATCTCTGTCACAGTGACAGGGAATATTTTTACGGGAAGAATATATGATGTGGTTTTGTAGGTGTGACGTAAAATTCACCAATCAGGTATTTCTGAAAAAGTTTCTTAAATTCCGATTGGCAATACAAGCCTTGATCTGGAGGTCGAAACAAGCGTTGTTGCTTGACGGAGGACGACATTACGGAGATTGGGGCTTCATATTTAGCGAAAACCTTGAACACAACATGAGTAAACGAGCCACCCACCGTGAGCTTCAAGTAATTGTGCAATTTATGGAGGAGCAAAGGTGGGATCAGCAATTCATTCACAGCCAAGCTACAAAGATCGGCTCTGAAATGAACTTACTGAAAAGTTGAACGTTGATGATATCCAAAAAACTAAGGAAAAATGGATAAAGGTAAGAGTTTCTATTTTACATCGAATTCAACGTTGTTCTTGGTCTGTTAACTTGAACGGATCTAACTTTTTATTACTCAATTCGACCAAATTTGATCCAAGCGAGGCAAAAATAATTTTATACACCCCCTAACTCTTATAGTAGGCAAACTTACGTAACTTTTAAATTGGTCAATTGGTTTTTTACATCATGAAATGAGTAATAGCAAATTCTACTTCACTGCAGTAATCCGTCTCTTGTTTTTTCTTTTTTTTCGATTCGATGACATATAGAACGCCGAAGATATCTAAGTAAAATATAGCCGTCTAATTACTAAGAAGCAAAAAACAGCTTTATGTTTCTAATTTATAAGTTTAATGTTTCTAATCCATAAGTTTTCTTAATGCCACAGCGTCGCATAGAATCACGTTCCTGCCATTTTTTGTTTACATATTTCTTTACAGACAAATCTCACACCTTTCAATCATTGCTCGAAATTTCAGTAATATAAAGAAACGAGGCATGCCGGCTGATGTTTTCTCACCATCGTTTACGGTATACGACCCTGTGAATGCAAGGATATCGCCTAAGAAATTAAAATGATAAAACAGCGAAACGTTTATTTGTAACGGTCGGTACGGTCGGAGCAGAAAAGCTTCTGACGACAAGCACAAAAAGGAAATTGTTAATTCCTCTCTCTACTCAGAAATCACGTTTCTAGCTTCAATTATTATAGCAGAAAGCGATTGAGAATCGTGTCCGAGATTGCTGGCTACGTACAAGCACGACGGTCAAGGTCAAGAAAGGATTGCGATGCTTTGATGACAAAAGCCATTGATTGGAATCTTCATTTTAGATCTTTGTTCAGGCAACAATAATCGTGCAAACCCAGCGATATCTTCATGAATCTGATATCTTCCTTACAGATTAGATGTAAAAGTTGTTGAGGACTTGCTGATGATAGTCATTATAGTACTTTTTTGCGGATGTTCTGAGTTAAGTTTTGAGGACACCGTCGTTTTCAAAAATTTATGCTGTATCACTAACCGGATTTCCCTGCGCGAACAGAAGATTTAGTAACCAAAGTAAAAAATTCTTAATTTCAGCCACCAAATCATTAATTATTCGGTTTTAATTTGTTGAACCAATAATACGAGATACATGCAAAAAAACATTATTCGCGAAAACATCTTCTACTATTTTGCAAAGCAATCAAAACAAATTTCCTGATATATATAAGAACATAATTCGAATTAGTAGGGCATATTTTTTTCAGAAAGCATTCTATTTTAATTTGAAACAGAGAGATGATATTTATGAACTTTCACGTTTAAAAAAATTTAAACTATCATTCAATCAAAAGCATTACATCAATTTTGAACCCACATTAGAATAGGAATATTGAGAAAATAGTTGCTCATTCTCGTAAAGTATGGTGAAACAAACTACGTACGGGAAAAAATATTATTTACACTTATATTAAAACACAAGAATAAAATATTATGCTTCTTTGTTAGGTGACCATTTCGATCCTCTTATTTCCATGCTATTCAAATTAGACTTTTAGCCGAATTTGTATTTGAATCATTTCATCAATCTAAAAGACACGCAATCAGTGTTCGCGTTATCGGAATGTCATACACAGAAGGTCCAAAACCAAAATGTTCACGGACATTAGGTCCAACGGACGTAACGTCCAATTTTCTGGGCAGGGAGGACATAAGGTCCCTTTGGAATGCTAGCTTTAAAATGAAATAAAGTTTAATGCTGAATCACTTTCACAAGTTCAATTTTGCTTATGTTTCAGATTTACGATGGATTAAGCATTCATCTGCGAAAGTAGGTGGATGATTTACAAAACGATTGACAGTTTGATCCCCGCATTTTAATATATGAAATACATGTTGATAAAACTATTATTCAGACATTGTAAAAGCCCGTAGGGGCATCATTTCATATTTAGTTCAATGCAATCATTACATTTTTTTTAAGTTGTGAAATAATAATCTTCTTTTATTACTTTAGTTAGTAAGTACCGGAAATTTGCGTGTCCGAAACAAAAAACTCACACAACATGAGTTTTTTTTTTTAATTATCATTCTAAATAACTTTTTTCTTTAATATTATTTGAAACGTGAAGTAATATGTGTTTACTTAGTGTAAACGCAAGTGATTTTACTAAAATGTTTATCTAATATTTTAAAGCTAAAATAAAATTTCTGTCCGAACGTGTAGCTCATGATTATTACCTCAAGGAAGTTCTTATTAATTCACTTCCAAAATTTTTGAATATTGTAATTATTTTCTGTGGTAGGGGAAGCCTTGTATGTTTCTTTTTATCATGCACCAACTAGAATGGGTTAATTATATATTTTACTGTTGTTTAGTGGGACATACAATTCAACATGGTTAATATTGTCTGTACTTGCCGCCTGAGAGTTGAACCAGTTGACAACGGCATTTTTGAGTCCCTCTTCGGTTTCAAAACCTTTTTCACTAAGCCACTGTTTAAAATGCAAGAAGAGGAAGTACTCGTAGTCGCTAGATGCAAGGTCGGGACTGTACGGTGGGTGGTCAAAAAGTTCCCAATGAAAATATTGAATTTTCTCCTTGGTTTTGGCAGCAGCGTGAGGAGGCGCGTTATCGTGGAGGAGGATTATGCCAGATGACAGTTTCCAGAGGCGTTTGTTTTGGATCGCACGTCTCAATTTTAGAACGCACTTCACAGTTGGCGGGATCAACGATTTTCGCGGCCATTGTTCTTTGCATTCACGGACAACAATACGACTTCAGAATCAAAACACATGACGCTGTAGCTTCGCAATGAGTCAGTAGATGGCGCTGCAGTAGTAAAACTGTGCTCCGAAGCGCCATTATTTAAATATAAGAAAACGGCTCTTAGTTTATGAACGCGCCTCGTATATTATTTCTCTAGCCTGTTTTTCTGTCGCTTCGCGAGATCTTCCTTATTCCGTTATCAAATTCCACGATTTACCCCTCATTTTAAAGCTTATCGTGCCGGCTAATGACGAGAAACAGACCCATGTTCTAAAAATGTACCGCTTCTCTTAAATTTGACACTTAAAATCATCTACGAAGATGTCCTTTAATGGATGCCAAGTTGGTGTTGTTGTGTATGCTGGCACCTTCTGGTATCAAGTAAACAAACAAGAAACTCTTCTGTTTTTATTGTGTAGCAAACTGGACAGTTTTAGCTGCGTCTGTGTCTGAAACTTATGCAATCGCATAATATGCATTTATATTATGAATGTGTAGAGCCTAACCAACCAACACTAACTATATTTTACGTAATGGAACTGCTTCGTTAGTGTATTTTAATGCAATAAATACAACTAATAAAAATAATTATCATTATTATTGTGATTATTTTATTATTTTGAATATCTAAATAATAGTGGGATAAAAATTGTAACAGCTATTTGTATTTATGTGTTTAATTACATGTCTTCTTTTGTACCAACACCCTTTTGCTTTTTTCTATTCTTCATAATGTCCTCTCTCAAAAATTAGTGCGGAATTCCACACGGGTCGACAAGTTACACATTAATATGGTTGATTGTTTGAGCTCCTCTAAAATGGTTTAAAAAGAAACTTTCAAAAAAGGTTATTTTAACTTCAAAGGGGGGGGGGGGGTCAAATAAGTAGTTCTATCCGAAGGAAAACTAGAAAATAATGCATTTCTGAACTGTGTTTTTCTTTTAATTCGAGAAAGAATAGTTTTTTTTTCCATTTGAAATAAAAAATAAAGAAAATGAATTTTCCACCGTTTCTTTTTTTAATTCAGTTATGAACTTTTTCATAACCGCTCTTTGCGGTTTACCAACTTTTCGCGTGTGAATAGGCACATCCAGATTAAGTGATTTTGTATCGTAGTTAGGCATAACCTTGTAAGAAAAAATCGTTTCAAAATAAAAATTTGTGATTGTTTTACATTACAACTTAAGAGGCAAACTTCGAGAATTGTTTTGATTGTTCTCTTTTCTTACTTATTAATAGTCCGCGCACGTCAAAACTATCGTGTGACATTATAGATATCGAGAAAATTGTACCTGGTAATGTTATTTTCAGATGAGTTATTTAGAATTTAAGCATAATCAGTACTGAATTTAGCTCCGTGCCGCCCATAGATAGGCTTGAAATTTGCCATCCCTGCTCTTAAATAAAGATAAAAACCTGCCTTGTCTTCGAAAGCCTCTAAACGAAGTGTTCTTTAAAAAAAAAAAAAATTTTTTTTAAATCATGTTTATGCAAAAAGGCAAACTTTTTGTAATGTTGATTTATTTATTGCGATGGGCTGGGGCAGGCTATTAAATGATTGACCCTCTGGATTGTTATTTTTGAAAATAGAAAATAATGGATCCAACATTTGCAACTCTAATTCACCTCCCATGTCCCAGATAGCAAAATTATCAGGTTTTGATTGAACTATTTATTTTTTTCGTTGATTGTTGATGGTAGATCAATCGAGTTTTCTTGGTGATGATGGTTTGTATGATGATCAATAGAGTTTTCTTGTTGATGATGATTTGTATGATGATCAATAGAGTTTTCTTGTTGGTGATGGTTTGTATGATGATCAATAGAGTTTTCTTGTTGATGATGATTTGTATGATGATCAATAGAGTTTTCTTGTTGATGATGATTTGTATGATGATCAATCGAGTTTTCTTGGTGATGGTTTGTATGATGATCAATAGTGTTCTTGTTGATATGCAGGCCCGGATCTGCGTACCCGCAGACCCCGCAGCGCGGGGGGCCCAAAGCTTAAAAGGGCCTCTAAGAAAAAAACTTTTATTTTTTTTAAAGCAAAAATTAATAAAACTATAATCACAAAAGCAAACACTTTTCAGAAATCGCGCGCTCTCAAATATGGAAAGCTTTTCGTACACAATTTTGGAAACTGCCATTTCCGATCTTAAACATGTTCTTTACATTTTATTTTCCTTCTTCTTGAAATATTTATTTCCTTATTTCGAAAAGTTTCCTAAATATGCAGTCAGTGGCGTAACTATAGGGTGGCAGAGCTGGCAAAATGCGATGGGCCCTCGGCTGATGGGGCTCCTAGCCCGAGAGACTGCGAGCTCAGAAGTAATTTTACATTTTAAACATAATTTTGCAAAAATTATAAATTTTAAAGTTAGACAAATAAATTAAGATTTATACGCATTTCAGGCATTCATAAGAACAGGATCAGTTTTAGAACCCATCCATTAGTTGCTTCATTTTTTGCCGCGGTAGTTGGGTGCTGCTGACATGCTACTGAGGCTTGGGGAATTCCCGCAATTTGTTAACCGAGACCAAGAAAGTACTGATCTACTAAAAAAAAGCTCTAAAAATTGTTGAAATATGTATATAAAACAGACATATCTGAATCATTTGACAGAGAGAATCTCAGTTTTTGGTCCACCTTTAGAGATAAAATAAAAAAGTCTTCGTGTAGAGAACTTGCTGATTCGTTAACAATAAAGAATCATTTTACGTCATCCCTCTTTCCTGAAGTATGTACTGTATTAATGGTATTTGTTACAATTCCTGGGACTAGAAATGGTGCTAAAAGATCATTTTCGAAACTAAAATTAATAAAACCGTATTTAATTAATTCTATTGGACAAGACAGCAAAGTAACTCGGCTATTCTGTCTATTGAAAATTCTGTGGCCCGACCTTTAAACTTCGATGATGTTATTGATACTTTTGCGGAACAGAGCTCGTAGAAAAGAGTTTTATTAATAAATATCTTAAGATTAAATTATTTTATTATAAATATGTAATTCCTATTGTTTTGAAAATTAAATTACAACTTGACGATTTTTTCTTTGGCCCATCCTATGAATTTGCCACGGGCCTCAGATGGTATAGTTACGCTACTTTATGCAGTGCTAAGAAACGTGCTATTTTGCCAAAAGTTTTTTTTCAATGAAAAAAAGACACAGGAATATTTAAAAAATATAGCAAAGAATCACTATTACCATCGCTTATTTTTGACAAGAATTGTTCTTCTCTCATTTTTACCGTATTGTGTTATTGTAAACCTCTAAATAAATACTATTTTGACGTTAATGCAAATTTTATGTATTCCTGTCATAAGTTACCTGTAAGCATACAGTGAAACCTGCTAGATAAATTTCTTTTCTGTCATCACGAGTTTTCTCCTATTTCTATTATGCTTTTTAAATTGGTTTAATACTTCAGCTTTTCCCGCCGGTTGAAAAAATTTTGTTTTGTCTGAAATTTGAATATTTTACAATGCACTACTCAGTTTAATAATTCTCCCACTGAGTTTAATTTTTTTATTATTGAAGAAAGTAAAGGATTTAAGTTTTAAAAAAATGCTATTTTGTCGCACAGATCCATTTCACTTTCAAAACCTGTGTACTCAATTTTCCTTGCAAACTGATGACTAACAACTTTGAACTTGTTAATGTCACAAGTACACATATTTGCCTTCTTCAATTTAAACTTAATTGCTCTGCATTGGCACTTGGCACAATGATGCAGTTTGAACGTTTCTGATGAACAGAGTGCAAATAAAACTTCTTCACCTTCTCATTCATAAAGGAATAGAAAGTAAAGTTTGCGAAAAAAATTAACACTTTGTACCAAGTCGAAGAAAAATCCCATTTAAATCGGGCATTAAAATTTCCAAAAAATTGAACTTACCGTGGCATTATTGCTAAGCAGCTAAGCTCAAAAAGATTCTGAATGTTTCATATTTCTTCTAAATCGCAGAGTTAGAAAATAAATAAATAAGTGAGTAAATAATCAAATAATAATAATAACGAGAATATAAAAACATTGTAGTTAATTTTTGCAGTTTTCTCAAAACGATTAATATGCTCTTCTTAGAATTATTATGTACGTATAATAGGTATTTTAAACTGAATGTTAAAATAAAAAGTTTCTGAAGAAATTTTTTTCTCTTGGTCCCGTGAAAAAGTTCATGAGCGGCTTCAATGACACACACACATGTCCATATATATATATATATACTATATAAATATAATTTTTTTAGCTATCTGGAAAAAAGGGGCCCCAATTATCTCTTGCGGGGGGGGGGGCCCAAAATTTATAGATCCGGGCCTGTTGATATGGTTTGTATGATGATCAATAGAGGTTTCTTGTATCAGGCGTGGATATAGGATTTTGATTTGGGGGCAATTTTTGGGGGATTTACCTATTTCCCGGAAAATGTATTTCGAAAGGAGAAAATTATAGTTTTAGGTAATATGTTATTCATATGATACTTGGACTGAAAGAGGGGCAATTGCTCTCATTGCCTCCCCTCTGTATTCGCTCGCAACGCACCGGTCTTGTATGCAGTGGCGTAGCTTGAGGGAAAGTTAGGTAATGTTCAGTATTTTCGTTTCACAATAAATACTAGTGATTTATTTTTGGTAACTGAATTCCTTATCTTTTTTGGATAACTTTGAGTTCAGAACGAGGAGGGGAAGAAAATAATGGACACTTTTTAAGAACTTTTCTAGACAAATTTAAGGGTACGGGAAATCTTATAGTAATTTGTTTAGTTTTTTCCCCAATATTTTATTTTTAATTTATATATTTGATTTAATTATTAATATAATTGGGTTTATTCCTTTTATTTTTTCATAAGGAAACACTATTAGAATACAGAGATTTTTTTTTTTTTTAATGAAGAGGAGGGCTAAGGTTCCTCCCTGCCTCCTTCTCCCTGGCGGCGCATGGAGAACCGTTTAATTTCTTAAAGCGCAAGGCCGTATCCAGAGGGGGGGCCGACGGACCCGCCCCCCCCCCCCCCATGAAATCCGAAATTTTTTTGCAATGTAGCATACATTTCTCCCTGAAACTTTCCTCTACACTAGTGTTTCAAAGTCAGCCACCCCCCCCCCCCCCCCACGGAAAAAAATTCTGGCTACGGCCTTGTTAAAGCGCATTAAGTTTTGCGATCATGATTTTATTTCTTAAAATAAAATTACGTTTTTCTTATCTAGCATTTTTGATAAGTGTGCGATTTTGGGGTTGTGAACGTTGAAAAGAGCCCATTTCTTTAATATAAAAATTGCCCTTTAGAAAAGTAGGTCATTTTTAAAACCCTTCTCGCCTGACTGAAACAAGTTACAAGATGGCGCCACCTAGTAGACAAATTTATAAATAAATCGATTATTGGGTACAAATAAAAGAAAGTGCTGAAAAAATACTCCCACCGTCCCAAATTAGTTGCTACCTGCTACTCTTGAATACTTTTGTACATATTATTGATACTGATGATTTTATGACTTTGTTTGAACAATTTTCATAGTGCTACATACTATCAATCCACAACGTTTACTTACCAAGTATTCCTTCTTTCCCTCCTTAAATCAGTAAAAAATTAGTTTTAAAAAGGATTTTTGATTACCACTTGTTACTAGTGGTAGAGTCCTTACCAAAATGGGGCGCGACTTATAAATGTGCGAACCGTGTAAATTTATCTTTAAGAAATGTATCACGAAATAAGGCCTACGACATGCGAAATGAGAATAAAAATGCCATTGTGGTAACTTTAATCGCAAAGAAAAGCAACTTTAATCGATATTTAGGGAATTTCTTGCACATAATATAGCTTCGAGATTACATACCTACTCCAAGACTCCACCTACTTAAATTGTAGCAACTAATTTGGGACCAGCGGCGGACTGGCTATGCGGACATTCGGGAAAAAGCCCGGTGGGCCAGTCCAACCTGGGCCGGTCGCAAAATATCTATATTTTTTTTATAAAGTATACAAATTTTACAATGTTCATAAAAAAACGGGGACCAAAACTTTGCCGTAACCCGGGCTTCAGAGAGTGCAATACAGCAATGGGGCAAAATCTCTAGGGTCTGGCCGTTGGGCCACATGGGGGGGGGGGGGCAGAATTTCTCAGGGCCGGCTGGTCCCTTATAGACAACCTAAACGGCTGCCTGAGGAGCAAAAATGATTGTTTTATTTTTAAATTTTGAAAATAAATAAATAAAATTCATCAGTTTTGCGCTTTAAGCTACAGCCTAAGTCGTCTATATGGACGAGCTCTTGGGGCCGGCTCCTCCATGTAGAAAACCTAGGCGGCCGTCTGTTAAGCAAACTTTTGTGAGCCGCAAAATTGATGTTTTTAATTTTGAGCAGTGCCGGCTAAGGCGGCGAGGCGATTACCTCACGGCACAGGGCCTAAAGGACGGCAGCTATTAACAGCTAATTAACATATTACGAATTATTGCCCTTCTATGGTGAATAAGAAAAATTAATCTATCTTGTAGAAACTTAATATTATTCAAATACATATCTACATATTTACTGACAATATTTTTAATCCCTACAAGCTACAAAATACGGCCCTGAGAATTTCTCAATCCAGGTGATGCAAATTTTCAGGGGCGGCCCCAGAGAATTTCTCTCCGGCCAGTTGTCTCAGCCGACTGTCTCACTGCGCAACGCATTAAAGTGCGGCGACTGTTTTAACAGCTAATTTATATATAGTATGGGACCTCAAAATCGGAACTCTCAGGGCCACCATCTTTCCAGATTTCGGAATTTTCCGGATTTTGGGTTCTCATTCAAAAAAAGTAGTAAGTAGCATCAGAGCTCATATAATTAGCTCTGGAAGTTTTTATTAGCATTTTGCTCATTTATAGTATCTTTGGTCTCTGGCGTAGATAAGGGGAACAACCCCCCCCCCCCCCTCGAAATTTTGACTTTGATACTTAGAGACTTAGAGGGAACCCACCGAATTGTTGGTAACCAAAAACTTTTTTTGAGACCTTAACTCTCTTTACGCTGTGTACTATTCTAAAAATATGTTTTTTAATAACAATTGAATAAAGTGAACATTGCCAAAACAGAAAAAAAACGTGATAAAATGCAAAAGAACGCAATTTTGGGGCCTTTGGGTAATAGAGTCGTACTAGGTCGCACCTAGTGTTGCAAGTTTGTCACAGAAAAAAGAGCCGGAAATTAGCGGCAAATTGTTTGAAATGTTCGCGAGAACGCAAATATAATGTAATAAAAACTAGAATATCTGCAATTAAATTAATTTTCTTAAATAAAAAAGGAATAATTTTATTTCTTTCAATTTTATGCAATATGTAGGTATTTAATTAAATGCACAGCATTCTGGTACAAAATATTGTACATGATTAAATTATTTTCTTTAATGCTTCGTCGTTATCACTTAATACATTTTATATGTAGAAAAGAACCGTTCAGCATCCGTGCTATTAGTCGGAACTGACAAACATCGGATTGCCACTTTGGACAGGATGGGAAAACTTTCTCTCTTGAATTTCCAGAATTGAATTGCCCTCCTTCAACGTGTAACTCATTGGGGGAGGGGAGTATCGAAGGGTTATTGCTAACAATGGAACAACTATCAACTTCGTCACAAACATTTAAATATTTGTATTGATTTGGATCAAAAACTTCCTCTAAACATGAGTGGAATTATCTATAACTAGTTTTATAGTTATTTTTCTATTGATGAATTCTTCTAAAAGTTTGGTACATCTGTTATACATTTTAAAACTTTAGAACAGTATAAACTGCCGTTAAAGTGTAAGTAAAAAACAAAATAAGTCTCAATTTTTAAACAATTTGTGCACAAATCGTGGTATTTTTTAAAAAAATCACAGATTTTAGGAAACAGCTTTAAAAATCGAGGGAATTCACGGAGTGACAAACTTGCACCCCTAATCGTACCACTTGCCTAGCGGTTTCTCCCCTAAATACCTCGCAAAGCCAATCCCGCCCGAACCTGAAATGATTTTATATAGTACATCGATTAAATGTAGGCTTTTTGTTGCTATCGCAATTGGTTCTAATGATTTTCTTTTAATTTTAAGTAAAGAATATATTTCTTTTTAAACTATCATGAAATGCTCCAGTTGAGATTAAATTCTGGTGAGCTAAAATGCATGAAAAATGTTGGAAAATCTTTGGTTTGTCAGCATTTTCTGGAAGGTTTTGATTCGCAGTCGAATTTAAAACTAGAATATATTCAGTGCAACTCTTGCAGTTATGAGACCTACTAATATTAGATATAGGTCTCTAGTCTGGCGAAAATTGAAAATGAAAGTGGACACACACAAGACTAGCAAAAAAAACATTATTAGAATAAAAAACGGAAGCTGGAAATAGTTTTCAAATGCAAGCAATCCGAACTTTTAACAATAAATTTATCTAAGCTAGAATCTTTCCCATGACTGTTCACAATGCTCCTAAGTTTAACAATTTTATCAGCAGTTGCTTACTACGTTTAATGCCCAGAGGGGAAGAAAAACCCTTTTATGACTTCTTCCTTTTAAGAAGGTGCTTTCAAGCACCACAGGGGATCGCATTAATTGCTCTCCACTTTCAACTTAACCCCAATCACTACTCACCATTCAATAATAACGCCTCAGCTGCATATACAGAAACAGATGAGCAGCAGAACACAAAGATGGGAGATAGTGGGGGATAAAATGATCGAGATTCTTTCTCAATTTCTCCCCTTCCCTAACAAATGGTACTGTAGCCATAAAAAGGCTATTTTCTCACGTTCTTTAAGCATAAACTATTCTAATTTAAATGGTTTCCCACCAATGGTCGTTTACTTTGCCTGTAGGTTGTTGTATGACTATTTTACCATGAGCTCGAGCCCACCCACTTTCCTCTCGTGAAAGCTGTATCCACCACCTCCACCCCTTATGCATCGGTGGGTCGGTCTGTCCTGCGCATTTTTTTTTTTCCAGAATTCCAACCCAATATATTTAGGGAAGTGCATTGAAGGAGAGGCAATATTGAAGCGAGCATAAACCTATTACAAGCTTTTTTAATTCGAAAGAGACAATTGATGAGGATTGTTATAATAAGAGAAAGTTGATGTCCTCTGAAGAAGTACAATCTGCTGAATCAGAATTAGTTTCACTAGACACTACCTGAAGGTAATTTATTTTTGCCGCTTTTAGTACTAATGCATTATCTAACAAGAAGCTCCGTCCAGAACTGTGCGAGCCTACTTTCCGTTAAAAACCAACTTCAAACTTAGAATCCAGCTATCTCTCTTTCTCATTTAGCTTTAGTTCTAATTACTTCAAATACCTGTTTCAACGGTTAATACATATTCATTCACTCATCATTCATTTTTTCATTTATTCAGTCATTCATTTACTCATTAATGTATTTATTTCCACATTTATTTACTTTTCCATTCGTTCACTCCTTTATTTATTTTAGAATTTATTCACTCATTTATTCATTCAAAAATATCCTTAGAAATCCCGATGAAAAAATTTCATATGAAAATAGGCTCCATTAGTTCCGATTGAACTTCGTAATTGCACATGTTCTACGTCATAAAATCTTTCCGATGAAGTTTGTTCCTAGCAAATCCGTCTGTTTGATCATGATTTATATAAGATTGAAAATTCCCCGTAGGGGTTATGTTTTTTTTTTTTTTTTTGAACTGTTCGAAAATGAAGAAAGGTTGTTCAAATCAAAAAATCTTACTCTGAGAGCTTCTTCAAGTAAGCTTGTTCATAGGAGCTTGGATCCTGCGCCCAGAGTTCACATAATTTGCCCATCGGCGCTAATGTTGAGATTTTTTGAACTATTCAAAATGAAGCGAAAAAATGGGCAAATCAAAAAGTCAAATGTAGAAATGAGATACCCACGCCGAGATCTTTCGATTCAAAAATAAAATATTTCGAATCGGACAAATCCTTCAAAAGTTATGGGGGGTGGGGGCAGACAGACCGACAGACACATTTTCTCCATCTCAAAAGCATACTTTCAAATTTTTTAGTCTTTATTTAATTACTTCACTTTTCCTTTATTTTTATCGATATTTTCACGATACATTTAGCTTTCTTTCATGCTTTATTAATTTTGTTTAAAACATGTAGACGGGAAAGTAGGGTAAAAATGGAAATGGGAAAAAAGTTATCAGTTCAGATTAAAAATAGTTCTATGTGACAAAATTTTTTATTCCTGTAAATTCGTTAAGTTTGGTAAGTTTTATTTTTATTTATTTATTATTATTTTTGTTTTTTGTTAAATTTATTCTTGTGTTATTGCATATTTAACTTTCTGTATTAGCAATTTTTTAAAACATTTGGATTGACTTAACAGTTTTATTCTTTCCATTGTATTCACTCAGAAATTGTCTTGTTCGTTAACTACCTTCCTTCCCAAGACACGTAAACTTGATCAGTGTTTAATTTTTAACATAATATTGTATTTTCTCTTGTATTTTCCCCTAAAACAGCTCCAGTTCTAGTTAAATTCTGTCTGAAGCGAAAATTATATAAAAACGTAAATCAGATTTTTTTTTTAAGTTGATAAATATGTTTTTCCCCTTCAATTTTCACATTAAAATGAGTCTAGTTAGAATCTCCATTTATAATAATTTTTTTAATCATCAATTCGACCAATTGTTTTCGTAAAATTAACTGCGAGAAATCGACCTTCCTCCAGAAGACCTCCCCCACCCCCCGAAATTGGGGTCTACGCCACTGTTTTTGGTTATCGTATACACTCGCCTATAAGGCATGAAATTATCACAAAAAACGAAGTTGGAGTTGGCTTACATTTGAAGGCAAAACATCGAAAAATCTAGACTTTTCCCGAAATTATTTTAATCTCTTAACAATAAAAGAAAAGAATTCCGGTAATTTCTGATATGATTTTATATTCTCTAGTTTAGTTACTTAATTGCAGTAAAAGATCAGACGATCGGGAAAATGCGACATGCGAGAAGCGCCGAATTTCAATTTCGCGAATGTTCTGTATCGCGAGAAAATTAGAGCTCATTAAAAAAAATAAATAAATGTAATAAAACAACGAGAAATAGAAAAAGCAAAATTTAATGATATTAACTCACAATTAAAGCAACAATTAATAACCACTCTAATTCTAATCGCAAAAACAAACCCTTTTCAGAAAATCGAGAAATAACTTCGAACTGCACATTTCCGCATTTAAATGCGGATGTTCATTGCATTTTATTTTCCTTCTTTTTAAAATGACATATTTCCAAAAAAAAAAAAAACACGGCGCAAAATATTTCCTGATTTTTTTTTTTTTTTTTTTGAAGAAGTTCCGGATTTTGGGTCTTTTGGGATTCCGAATTTGGGGTCCTATACTGTATTACGTGTAATTACACTTCCATGCTGAATAGGAAAAATAACTGTCGAGTGAACATTTAATATTTTAATATATATCGACATATTTACTGACAGTATTTTTAGTTCCTGCAATCTGCAAAATAACAGTCCTCCCAAGGGCCGGTCTGTTTGAAATATGCCCGGGCCGAATTTTCTTCCCAGTCCGCCCCTGTTTGGGACACAATTTTCGACCTAAATATAGCAACTAACTTGGGACGGAGGGAGTATTTCATGCCATGGGTGTGGGGGTATCACGGAGTGAGAGGAGTAACATTATCAATCATTTTTGGCTACAACCAAAATTCTCAGGCTTGACTTTGACTTTCTTTTGATCTTTGGTGCAATTCAAGGTCGAATGTCACGACACTTTTTATTTTAACTCGAAACAAAAAGTAGAGACGAAAGTTATTTACTAACTCAGGCAATAATTCCTTTTAGGGTATTCCTCCACCCCCCCCCCCCCCGATCAATGAAAATCAAAACCCTCTGTGAGAACACCTATAATATCGCCTCCACATATTAATTATTGCAATAGTAAAATCTTCTTAATATCCTACGAATTGAGTTACGTATTTGCTCTTTATATGCGTTGTGGATATTATTCTTGCTGAATCATTCTTTGGAATTTCATTACACAGAGTAGAATTTATCTATCTATCTATATATCTGCCTGTGTGTGGGTGTGTGTCTGTCTGTCTGAATCTATCTATCTGTATGTATACATGTATCTATCTGTGTATGCATCTATGTATGCAGCTATATGTATGTATGTATGTATCTATCTGTGTATGCATCTATGTATGCAGCTATATGTATGTATGTATGTATCTATGTATCTATCTATGGATGTTTGTGCGTTTGTCTGTCGTTTAAAACTAGTAATTGGAATGAACAGAATAACATGCATTAAATCACGGTGGCTACACTTTGTGCAAGGTGCTATTCAAATTCTAAGAAGGTTAAGTACAATTTAGCTGTATTAATTGTATAACAATATAATATATTTCTTAATAAAAACTGATTAAATCTTATATTAAAATCTTAATATATATAAAATGAACTTTTGAGGTTGTGGCTGCGCGCTCTACAGCAAAATCTACACAACGTACGGTTACAAAAATTGGCACAAAATTCTATTATAGCCTGATGGTTTGCAAGACGAAGCCGTTTTTTTTTGATTCGGCCTAAAATTTTTTAAATTTAACAATTAAAATATTAATCCCCCAGTATTTTCTTTACTTCGTTCGAATAATTTTAGAATTGAAGTGAAGATAGCTGGGATTTCCGCGCTCCGCGGTTGAATGTAATGTAAACGTAAACATGATTTGAGCGATGGCCATGCATGAGGCGAGTGTGTTTCGCCGACTGAAGATAGTTTTATTGTTATAAGCAGGGTTATATTGTTTCTGCTGCAATCTATTAAAAGTTGCAATTACCAAAAGTTTACATCAGTAGCAAATAGGTGGCTGATTATGATTCGACATTTCCGAATGTGTAGTGTTCACATAATTTTCAAGAATTCGCCATTCATCATTTGTATTAAAAAAGGACAACAATTTCAAGAATTCATCATATTTATCATTATTCTATCATATTATAAGTGAAAAGTTTTCATATCTACAGTGAAACCCCGATTTAACGTCTCGCCAATCTAAGTTTCCCGCATTTTACGTTTTTTTCATCAGGTCCCAGTTTTTCCGTATCCTAATTGATGTTAAAATATCCCAGATTCTAAGTTTATTACTTATTGAATTCTCCATATTTTATCTTTTCCCTCGAAAGTGAAAAAAGAAAAATTTTCTAAAATTAGAAATATTTTTCCTTTTGTGCTTTTTTTTAAAGCTTTAAGCACATTGTTAAAAGTTAATTACTACTCTCTCACAAAAAAAAATCACAATCGAGGATTGTTTTTGTTTTCAAGAAATTTCAAAAAGAGGCTATTCGAGTTTTTCCAGGTGTAAGAAAGTTCGTTCGTTTCCAGTATGGAACTGGAGAAGTTCGTTCTTTTTGCCATTTTATAAACCAACAAAGCTCCAACACTTCGAGTCTAAAGACGATTTCGTTAGCATGTCACTATTACATGCTATGTACTGTACTCTTATTGGACAGAACAGCTTACATATAGTGGACATTTTACAAATAGTGGAAAATATTTTCTTTCCCATAAGAACTAGGGAAAAAACTTGCAAAGCATTTCAATACTGGAAGATTCAGCATTCACTTTCAACTCCATGACTAAAAAACAATCCACTATTACAGATTATTTTCAACCTAAATTCCAGAATTCGTAATTAAATGCGTTAAAATGGTATGTATTCAAAAATATAGATATTATACTTTTTGAAAGAGTTGAAATCTGCCATTCATCATTTGTAGCATAAAAGGATAACGTTCCCAACCATTTCAAGAATTCATCATTCGTAACAAAATTCAAATTGTTAGTCTATCAGTTTCATTGAAAATGCCTCGCCTACCTATAAAAAAAGTTGTTTACAGAGTTGAAATCAGAGCCAGAGAGATCTTTCACCGCTGAATTAGCCGAGAAACAATACTAGATAAAAAAATACGACTTGAGCGTATTAAAAATATGTATATTCGTGTCAGAACATCACCCCGATTACCATTTTTGTGGCATTGAATGCTGTAAAAAAAAAAAGCAATATTCCGTGTTCTGCTCATAACTAAGCAAGTGTCCATTGCACTAACATTAGGAACTGTAGGTAGGATTCCATGATAAGAATAAAATTTTCCTTGCATTTTTAGTGTACTAATTTAGTAACAGATTCTTTTTCAGCTTTGAACCATAAAATTTCCCTTTTCTGCATTCACATTCACTTTCGAATTTACTTTTGTCAAGATATGTCTCTTAAGCGATGCATATCAGAAATTGACGTGATACTCCAAAAGCAAATTTATAGGCAGGATATTCCATTATCCGCTACTAAAGAAATGTCTTTGTATATTGGCGTAGCTGAGTGGGGGCGGACTACACCAGGTGTCACCCATTCAGGGGTGACAACCAGCCCCGATGGAGAAAAAAATGAACCTTTAAAAGTTCCCTAGAATAAAACAAATACTTAAAATGGGAGAAAAAAAATATCCAATTTGATTTTCTATTTTTGAGCAAAGTGTTTCCTTTAAAAAATATTCACAATGCTTTTAACCGCTAATCATAACCAGTGCCCTCAACAAATACTTTAAATATTATGAGGCTCATGATGCAAATGGTGCTCTTCTTTTCCAAAACTGCAATTTTTTTAACAAAAAATTATTATATATCATTAAAACGCATACTTCACGGTTTACATGATTTTTTTTTTTGGATGGGGAAGGCGTAATCTTTTCCACTCTGTCACACCCATGCTAGCTACGCCACTGCATTCCATACAATTTTCACTATCAACATACTTCCCATATAGCTACCACTGATTTTTTTTTTCATTTCATCAAATTGCTTACATATACATAGTCCAACATCTCTTCGCCGCGGCTTTTGCTTTTCTTAAGAGATCAGAGTCAGAGTAAAAAAAAAAGCTATGTAAAAGTTTTGATGATGTAATAAAGATAAATATGCCACATGATACAAATATAGATCAATAAATATAGGTTATTAGTGATAGAGTGAAAAAAAATTACACCTAAGTCAAGGTAGATATATATTTGTAGAAAAATACAGGCTGAAATAAGTTTTTATCGGCTCAGAAATGACTTAAGAGGTCGCCTTTGGTGACTTGCTTGGTACAAAAAACAAGTTGCGCCGTAGGCGTCGCTATTTTAACATTGCACGGGCAACGCCGTTGCGGGTACCGCTAGTGATTAAATAAGAACAAGTTTGAATTTCGGGCTTTTTTGAGAAACGCACAAAAGGCCATTTTTGAAAAATCATATAAAATCGCTGGGGCAAAAATACACAATATAATTGATAGCAGCTCATTAAGCACTTCGAGGGCATCAAATGAGCAGATTTTCAGACTTTTAAAAAATGGCTTTTTTGAGTAATCACACTTCAAAAATTGTAATTTTTGAACATTTTCAAATTTCAAACTTTAAATTCTGAGGGGATACGCATCTCAGGATTACAATAAAATTTGATACAAAATTTCCATAACAGCATTTTAGATTGCCACCTCTGCTTTGTTAAAAATAAAAAAAATTCATAGGAAAACAAATCATAAAATCGGTAAAAATGCAATTTTTTCCACGTCAAAAACACTTTTTTTCTTTATCAATATAGCCAACTAGATTTTTAAAGTTAGTGTCTGAATAAAATACCATGCCTTAATTTTTTATAGAAAAAAAAATTATTCGAATCGGTTAAAAACTTTTAAAACAATGGCCATTTTAAAAGTGAGTGTTTTGCCGATTTTCTGAAAACGGCTAATTTTGTTCCAAATTTTAAAAGTCTAACTTGAGAAATTATTTTTTTTTTTTTTTTTTGCAAAATCCTGATTTTAACGGAGGATTTCCGTAGTACTTCAATACATGTTTTTTCCTTCCAGAAACGGAAATATCACGTCCTCAAAATACGAGAACGGAACTTTTCCGTTTTACGGTTGCTGTATTTTCACAATCTGATTTGGATTACCGGAGAAAAAAGAAACGGAACTTCTGTAAAATCTCGGGAAAATATTATCAGAAAAAGGAATATTTCCGGCAACTCTGCTGCCGTACTTTTTCCGTTATTTTCAGGAGAATTTTTTTACAGTGTACCATTTTACTGGGCTATTTCACTGAAGCTCAATGGCCAGGTTTCACAAAAGTCACAGGTTGAGTATAAACGGCATATAAGCATCAAGATTTAGAAGACAGACTGAGCATTGAGATTTTTGACGTGAATACGTCTTTAAATTTGCTACCATATGGGGGCAATCCAAAGTAATCTAATGATAACGAAATCGGGGGATACAGTTTGGCGTTGTAGCTTCGAATATATCCTCTACATACAAAATTAAATTATACCACTGGAAAACTAAAGGATCAAAGTAATTCCTTACGATAAGCGAGAACAGTGACGCATCGCGCGGTGGGGGGGGGGGGGGGACGCCGCCATTTTGAAGTTATTTTGCTGCGTATCGAGATTTGCAATTAGTATAGCTTTTGACTCGGAGAAGCTACGATGTTCGTTTAAATTTTGATCATCAGCCGTCGTCAAAATCTGTCGATTTTATATAAAACATTAGTTTAAAGTAGTAAAAGTGACTATAATAAGGTGTTAGAATGAAAAAAATTGTGTGTGTTTAAGACCACATGAGACATGACAGAAGTGAAAACTTCAAAAAGCCGAAATTAATAATACGAAATACAAGTTTTTTTGCGTTCTATAATAACAAAGTAGGTGCAAGGTGCACAGCCTTAGGATCCAAAGAATATTTGCCGAATTCGGTAGCTTTAGGTTCAATGGTCTTATGTAGACCACCAATAGATACCCACACACATCCGAACATCTATATATATTATTTCTCTAGCCTGTTTTTCCGTCTCAAAGCGATATCTTCCTTATTCTTTTATCAAATTCCATGATTTACCCTTCATTTTAAAGCTTATCGTCCCAGCTAATGACGAAAAATAAACCCACGGTCTAAAAATGTTCCGCTTCTCTTAAATTTGAGATTTAAAATCATCTAGGAAGAGGTCCGTTAATGGATGCCAACGATTGGTGTTGTGTATGCTGTTGCCATCTGGTATCAAGTAAACAAACAAGAAACTGTTCTGTTTTTATTGTGTAGAAAATTGGACAGTTTTAGCTGCGTCTGTGTCAGTGGCGTGCAAGGTGCGCCTCCCCGCAAGATTTTGAAGTGCGCCCTATCTTTGGCTTGAAGAAAAACAACTACGGTGAAGGTATATTCGAGTATTTATAACCATTAATTTTATTTAAGATAATTAAATCATCTTTACCATTAAAAGGCGGATTTTCGAAAAAGTAACGAATTGAAACATTGCATGCACACTTACCAGTTTGGAATGAAATTTATCTTCATAATACGAGAAAATAACACACTATCTTAAAGTACTAATATTTGAAATTTCGTTAAGGGTTCTGTTATTTATTTATAAAGTGAATTAAGTAACAGTAATGATACAAGGGAAACCATTTGTTCTCAAATTAGGCACTAATTGGGCAAGAAAACCAATGTTATATTAATCTGTGCTAATAGATTTCCCTCTTCGTTTTTTAAAATTAAGAAATATTTGAACAAGTTCGTCGATGTTTAAATTATGAATCTTGGCTTTTTTTATGCTTAAAACAGCAAGACCGCTCAATCTTTCTTCTGTCATCGTACTTCTGAGGTAAAATTTGACTAGCTTCTGTTTGGATAATGATCTATCTGATGATGCTGATGGTTACTGGTAAAGTAAGAAAGATATAAAAGGCGATGCAAGACTTGTGACTTAATTGATTAAACATTGTTCTCGATCATTACTAAATGAGCAACTTCAGCTATATTTATTTGTTAAGTTTCTCTCTCCTATTTCACTTGCCAAAATGTTTCGCAAAATGATAATTTGTTATGCAATTAAGATTGCTACATCGTTTTGGTTCTTCTCTCAAAATATAGTCACTGATTCCACAAGTGCACTGTGCACTCGAAAGCGTTAATAGATCTGTTAATGCTTTGGGAGTTAAAAAATTGAACCTATTGTTAATTGGAGGACATGCTCTCAAACCTTTGATGGGTTTACCATTATACCCAATAGCAGCAGAGAAAACTTGTACTTTGAAGCAGTAATATGGGGCCCTAAACTGAGAAAACATTTAATACTAAAGATCAATTAAGGCTTTTTTGTAGCAAATAATGCTATCGTAGCATTATAATTTTAAATCGGAGCTTATTTGCATGGGGGAAACTCAACTCCTGCACTCCCCCCCCCCCCCCCGCTGTGATTTTTTTTTTCTTTTTTGACGGATTTCAGATTGTTCTAAAGACAATGAGATGCAGTGAAAAAGGAATCAAAATACCATTCATTAAAAGGTAGTACATATCACAATCGCATTTATTTCCATCCCTCTTCAGAACCAAAGCTTTAAGTATCAAGCATTTGTGAACCTATGTGTAACCTAATTTGTGTATCTCTATTTTCCCTTTTGTGTTGCATTTCGGTTAACAGAAACTCTCGCAAAGGGGGGGGGGGGCGCAAAATCTTCAGTTGTCCCTGACCGCTGAAAACCCTAGCTACGCCTCTGAACGAACTTCCAGCAGGGCAATTCTGAAAACGATCGAACTTTTCCCGCCCTGATGAACTCGAATAACTCTTCTTAAAAATTCACGAAAACAAAAACAATTCTCGATTGTAATTTATTTTGTGAGGGAGTAATATTAAGTACAAAATGATATCTGGGTACAATTTCATAGTCTTATAGTTCAAACAAATATACAGTACTTACGTAACTTGCATTATACGTACTTACATTTTGACACTATGTAATCTCTTTTCCTATTTTTCACTATGACTATATGCATAATGTAATATTAATTAACAGTTACTGTGTACACTGAACTGATGTTTTACTTTTAGCTCCCTTTTAAGTGTTTTCCCTTTGCGCGCTTTTCATTTATGCGCGTTTTTGGGCGCTCTCTTGCGCCCGCGCCATAAGTATGAGAGATCCCTATACTATAATATGCAGGTACACAGGAAAGAGGAAGTGAGAGGGAAAAGAAATGCTAAAAAATATGTATAAAAACATTTAGGCATATATATATATTGAGTAACCAGGGTTCGCGCTAGGCCGCGAGATTCCCGCAATATTTTTTGAAATCCCACTCAAAAAAAAATTTTTTTAGGCTTAAACTTAAAAAATCCCACTTAAAATTTTGGTCAAGGAGGAAAATCCCACCTTGTACTTTTCCTCAGTGTGAACCCTGTGAGTATATATATTGTATATCATGGAGTTTTTGTTTTCTGGAGCGGGTGCCCTAAAACCTCGCGCCGCGGGGGTTGCGGGGGCGTTATGCACTGGTCTGTGTGTTAAACTTATTCAATCGTTAGGCTCTGCACATTCATTTATATTATGAATGTGTAGAGCCTAACCAACTAACAGTAACTATATTTTGAGTAATGGAACTTTTTCGTTAGTGTATTTTAATGCAATGAATACAACTAATAAAAATAATTATCATCATTATTGTGATTATTTTATTATTTCGAATATCTAAATAATAGTGGAGGAAAAATTTTAACAGGTATTTGTACTGATGTGTTCAATTACATGCTTTCTTTTGTACCAACACCCGTTTACTTTTTTCCATTCTTCCTCATAATGCCCTTTCTCCCAAATTAGTACTTTATTGGTAGCAGAAATAGAGATAAATTTTTAAATGAATCATTAAGATCAAAGGGAAATTTATATCGTAGCTGCATTTTCACGTATTGAAGGTTATGTGTCGTTCTGAAACATGTGTGTGTTTTGCCGCTAATTTGTATCTTATTACGCCTGTGTTTTCATGAGTTACAGCCGGATGAAAGGTTTCTACTAAAGGGGGACCATGAGACCAGTTTTTTTTCTCTATGGTGTTTAAATTTACAATTTTTGTCTCATGTCATATTACATCACTTCATAAGAAATTTAATATTAAAAAAACTGGATTTTTAAAATATAATTTGAATAATTTAATTTTTTAAAAGAAAATTAGCAATTTTAAAAAATGCATCTTCTTCCTTACAAATCGGCGTAAAAGTCTCAGAATTTTCTTTATTGATTCATTACTCAAAAAGCAAAACTTTTATAATTTAATTTTTTTATAAGTCAAATACTTTTTGAGAAAAAAAAATTGAAGTAACGCAACCTTATCATAAAAGAAGAGCATAAATTTGTTATATATAGTTTTAGGAACTATATATAACAAATTTATATATAGTTCCTAAAACTATATATAACAAATCAACATTATAGGGGAAAAAATCAACATTATAGATACAAATTTAAAAAAGTCTTTGCATTTTGATTCAGATGAAATGCACAAAAAACAAAGTGAGAGAAAATAGCATTCTAAGTTTTCGGCTTGCAAAAACTTAAATCCTTTCTTTATCAAAATTTCAAGTAAGGAACTTTTTTTTCAGTTACAGTCGCGATGAAATTTGCTTCTTCTTGCCTCTTTTATTTAAAAAAAAATAAATATGTAGCTTATATTCAGCACATTTACGGTTTCGGAATGAAAAGGTGGCACCTCACACCGTAATAAAATCAATGATAAATCAATAAATATTGCTTCAATTTTTCTGAAACTTTCAGGGAACACTTTTAAAGATTTATTTTACTACTTAAGCCAATAAAATTTTTTTTGGTGTTTTTCAACATTTTTGGGTCTGGCTCCCCTTAAGTGAAATGGTTTACTGCTGTTCCTAATTGTACAAAATCTTGTATTACATACATGTAATTACTTTTGCAATTTTCGCCCAAATAAATGCAAAAAAAAAAGGTTGAAATTTTAAACAAAAAGGTAATTTCAATATTCAATATAAATTTCTTTATTGAAGTAACTTAAGCCGTTACTTGAATAAAGATAGTAGAACGTTGGACAAAGAATCAAGAAAATATGGTTTAATTTCGAACTGAATATTATGGAGAGTAAAATAAAAACAATATTTCTTAAAAAGAAAACATTTATTCAACTTTTTGACGTTCAAGTCACAATATAAGTCATTCAGTAAAATGTTCTTATTTCTTTTCTGCATTTGTAATACAAAATAAGAAGAAAAATCATTGTTGCAAACTAATCCTGCTTCTGTTGTTGCGTGTATTTTTTCTTTACAATATTTCTCTTTTCAATTGCCTTTCTGAAACCCCGCTTATGGCTCTGATTACTTGAACTCTGATGATTGAAGGATTAAACGATTCCATTTGTTAAAATAAGGGTGAGGAAACAGGCTTGCCTCGCCAGTAACGTACTGCGATGGCTGCTGGCTGGCTGCCAATATCAGAATTCATCCTCTTTGAGTTTGTTCTTCTCAGGAAGAAATAAACTCTCTCAAGGTCAGACGTCTTGTCTGAGCCATACTGTGTTTGATTTCTCGGCTTTCTCACTGTAGCACACTGATGTAATAAAAAATGAAAACGAAACACAAAGTAATTGAACGCACATCAAACAATAATGACAGAAAAACATGAAATGAAAAATGCAGGTTTTTGAGATGCAGATAAAAAATCTTGCAATGTCCAAGATGGTTTGTGACAGTTCTTATGAAAGACTACCATATAACATAAACCACAAAACCACGTCCCATGACTTCATCGTAGGTAACAGGAGCGTCAGTATCTAATATAGTTGGCAATATCTACGGAAGTATAATTCACTCAACTTAGAGGAAAAAATAAACACAAAAAGAAAGCTGATATAATTCCATTTTGATTGGAGTGAGGTTCCTCTTGAATTCTTTCTTTTTCCCTTGAAGACATTCTTTTTCTTGTAGCTTGTGCTCTTGCTTTTACTGTGCGGAACCACTTTGGACTTCTTATCGGGGCCGACGAGAGTTTCTGCTCTCAGGGCATTACCGGTCAGTAGCGTGCGTGTTCGCTCCCAAGAACCGTTATTTGGCAATGGTTCCATCCCCATGGAACGGCAGATCGTTTCGTAGATGTCGACCATTTCTAATGGTTGTGACAAGAATCCCCTTTTAAAAGCTGAAAATGAACAATACATTAGTGGATACGTATGAAGGAGTAAACACATATGCAAAACTGTCTTGAAACAAATGTTATAAGTGCTCTTATTTCAAAGTTAAAATCGTGAGACGAAGCAAAAATGTAAACGCATTGCACCGCTAAGCTAATCCGGTAACTACAAAAACGCTCAATCGTGGTTGTTAATCAAACAAGTTAATTAATTCGCAACAAATTCCGAAGTGTGAGTGGTTGCAATTTATTTCTTTAAAAGCATACTGGAAGAAGGAAATAGTAAAACTGCTTAGCAATTGGTAAGATAGGATGCGATTGTCACAAGTGCACTTTAACACGTTCAAGCCGGCGCGTACCACCAGTGGCCCGCAGTAGACTGTCTCACCGGTCGGCGCGTACCACTGGTGGCCCGCATTAGACTGTCTCATCGGTCGGCGCGTACCACTGGTGGCCCGCATCAGACTGTCTCATCGGTCGGAGCGAACCACCGGTGGCCCGCATTAAACTGTCTCATCTGGCGGCGGCGCCGCCAGATGAAGCGCAGCATTGAATTCTAGTGCCGCCTCACAGCGAAAAACATGAAAATCGGCCCCAGCGTGAACGTGTTAAAGAGGAGCCTAAATGAAATGAGAGTAACAGAAAATCCTTTACGTCCATCAGTTTTGTACTCGTAACATAAACTCGCATTATTCATGTTGTATACTTTTTCAGACGCGTATAGCGTCGAAATTCTTCACCTTAGCTGCTAAAAAACCTGATTCTGTCGTAAGGTAAAGCGTTAAGCTACATTTGTACACTGAAGTCCAGTGGTTATACGTATTATTTGGAAATATGTGCTCAACTGACAATTGTTTTGAGATAACCTATTAATGGTAGCATATAACCTCCTTTAAATAATAGGAATTAAAGAAAAATTTAAATTATATCTATATGTATTTGTATACATCTAAATTTTAAAATATCTAATTTTAAATAAAATTTTTAAATATCTAGATTTAACCATAAAATGACATTGCTCCTTCATTTACCATCTAAAGGAAAATGGCTTTTTTAATCAAATATGTCTTTAGAACCTTCCCCCTTTCCTGAGAGAAAATTATGGTCGCGGTAAAGACTCCAAAGCTTCAAAACTAAAGCCTTCATAAATTAAAACACTTCAGTAGAGATAGCACCAAAGTACAAAACATAGGGGCAAAAATGTCAAGAATTATTAGATACAAAGTATTACAGATGAATTCCACGTAAAAGTGGAGATCTTTGGGAAACATTAAAATAAAAATTTTCGACAAATATTACTTTCTTATATTTTTTGGGATACAGAAGTTATTTACAAGCACTCTTACTACCCCCTTTGTGAGAAAAAACGTCTTCGAAATGAACAATTTGGCTGTCACCGGAAGAATATTAGGACATCCGTTTTTCTTTTGTGTTGCGTCAGTTACTATTTTTTGTATGCATAAATAATCAGCCTAACACCAAAGAATAACACAAGTGTACATCTTTTTAAGCATGGATTACTTTTTCATTTAAATAAAAATTTTCATGTCACAAGTTCATAATTCACGATTTTTGAATATTTTTGTTAGTTTCCAGTACTTATGTCTATTTCATGTTGCATCAGTTACTGTATCGTTTCTATAATTTTTTCTCATTACGTGTAGGATAACAGGGTTATAAAAAAGGCCATATGTTAATGTATTAATGTAGCTGTATAACACAGTAAAATAAAGTTTTATATTTAATACTTTACGTATTCTAATTATTTAGAGTTAACTTTTTGCTTCCAAATGTAGCATCAGTTACCGTGGTATTCACCTACAAAGGAAATGATTGCTGTAAGCAATAAAAAGAAGTGTTAATATTGAGGGAATACTTACAAGGTCCTCTTGCATAAAATATCGTTCTCATGTCTTTCACTTTATAGGGATCATATCCATGATAGCCTTTGAATATTCTTTCTGCAAAGGGCTTCATTCTTCTGGGATCCGAAAGCTACAAAATAAATAGCACATTAAGTCATAAAACACGACTGAATTTTTGAGGCAAACAACTTTTACGCATTTCGCATTCATCAATATCTAGAAAATACATTAGTAGTTTATTTTAAGGTAGAAGAGTTCAAGAAAAACATGCTCAATGACATATAATCATTAATTTTTAAATTGAAGTTCTGTACTTTGGTAACTTCCGATGCAAAGAAAAAGATATTTTAAGTAATTATGTTCTTATACACTCAACTCAGGTGTCTCTTCCGTTTCTCTACAACTATTAAAAAACTAGCTTAATTATTTTCCATTTAATATTCTTCCGTGATATCACTGCCATTTAACCTATTTTTCCATCAAAAAGAAAACTAAATGATTAAAAATACTTGAAATGAGAAAATCCTTTAAAAAACATGAAATTAGATTAAATTTCCCGGGGAAACATCACTAAAAGGAAATCATTAATCAGTTAATTAAAAGCGAAACATAAAAATTTTGAAAATAAGTTTTTAATGGAGAAGATAGGTGTGCCGCTCTGTCAATTTGTCTACTGATCGGTTGAGATTTTATGAATTTCTACATTGAGCGAAAGATTTTGGTAAAACACTGCAGAAAACACGTTGTTTCGTTGTAGAAAATATTCCTAAAACGCCAAATCCGTTCTCTATTTACAGGTTTTGAAAAATGATGATTTTCTCTCCTTTTTTTATTAATCAAACATTAACGATTACGGGTCCCACTTCTTTAGAGAGTAACTATGAAATTTAGAAATTTAGTTTTAGTTGTTATATATAGAGGTTAGATAATTTGAAAGATTGTTGCAGAAGGTTATAATGAAATGAAAGAATGAAAGTTATATTTCGTGGGAAAAATGGCTGCTTTTCTATATCACGCTTTTCAAACCATAACTACTTTACTTATGATTGAAAAAGGTTAAAATTTTGTGCGATGACATTGGATATGTTATGAACCTTTAAGGGGAAAAAACATAATGCTCTTTTTCAAAATTGCGTCTGAAGGGGTTTAAATGTTATTTATATTCGGTACGGCGTAAATCACATTTTACAGTGGGATTAACAAGCAAGAAAGTTAATAATATAATTGATTAAAAATTAGATTTAATAACACTTCTAAAATTTCTAAAAATATCTCAGTTTATTAAGCGAAATATTGTGGCATGATATGAATCTGCACTCTTAAAATGTAAAAAATTCGGAAAGTTAATACAAAAGAGCGATCTATTATTTCACAAAAATCTCAACTCTAGAATTAATGGCATTCAAAATTAATATAGTTTTATTTCACGTTATACTATTATGCAAGCATGTCATTTATATCATGCTTTAAATTATATTGATTTATCTTACCGCTTTGATAACATAACCTTGATCCGCAACCAGAAGCAACGGCTGCACTAATTTATGTTTCTTGAAATGGTAATGGTCAGGGATTTCATTTTTCTTATACACTGTTAGGCCTTCGACATTGGCTTTCTTCAAATCTTGGTAAACCTATAAAACATAACATAATGCTTGAAATGATTTTCAGACATTTTAAACAGCATTTAACGTTTTACATTGTTTTCAGATATTGTTGTATTTTATTCATTGATGTTAGAGTTAACATTTAACCGTGAATTGAGTTACCTTTAATCCTTCTGAACTCGCGCCGTGAGCAAAACACTCACTCCAAGAAGAAATAAAGCATATCTTGTGTTCTTCTCCATAGGCGGAGGTGCTGCTCTGTCTACCGAAAACGATTTTTTTAATATTTTTTTCATGAAATATTAAACCACGTATGTCTAAATGATACTAAAAAAAAAGAGTTGTACCCCTCAAATAAAAGTACTTAAGTTGCGGGACATAATATTTCATGAAAACAGTGCACGTATACGATATACTTTATACTAGCTGATCTCCCGCAGAACATCTGCCGGCTATAAGTTCAACAATCAAACTTGAGAATGATTGAGCGATATAAACAAACTAAGGCGTTGCCACTCCAAAGAATCATAAAGTGAAAATTGTTTTATGAACGGAATTACTTTTTAAGAAACAAAATTTGTTACAGTCCCGTAAGTTACGATAATCAATACAAATATTATGTAAATTTTCTACGCTAATAATTAAACAATTTTTTTAATGTTGTTTTACCATAATTCGTTTTTCGTATGATGTTAGTATCGTATCATACCACAAAATTTAATCGTAACTGGTCCACGTTAAGTGAAATTTCAAAATCGTAAAAAAGTGCTTTAAAATTCGAAAGGCTTAAGAAATTATCGCTAGGTATAAACATGAGGATGATCATTCGATATAAACAAACTAAGATGTTGCCAGTCCAAAGAATCAGAAATTAAAAATTGAGCTATGAACAGATATACTTTTTAAAAAATGGAAACAAATTTGTTAAAGTGCGTAAGTTGCCATTAAAATACAAATATTATGTTACTTTTATATGCTAATCATTAAACAAATTTTAAATGTCGTTTTACCATAGTTTGTTTTTTGCATGATATCAGTATCGTATCGTACCGCAAAATTTAATCGTAACTGGTCCACGTTAAGTGAAATATATATATGGATTATTTTGGATAACATTTGGTGTTAAGAACAAATAAAAATGCTTTTTAGTTGAAAATATTTAATTTACTATCATTTTTTGAGGGAAATAGGTGGTGTGAGAAAAAGGCTCACGCGCGAAGTCTCGGGTTACTCATTTTGACACGAGTTCTGAAGGGTTAAAACAGTAAGCTTTCTTTAAAAAATTCTCAGTGCGTAAAAAATGAAATTATGTGAATAAATCCCTACCATAGATTAAAATATATGAAAAGTAATGTATTTTATTTCTTTCCTTTATACTACTCATTTCTATTACGATCTTAACTTGAAATCGATTATTTTCTCTCTAATTCACTTACAAACTCATATGCCAAGTACTGAATTTCCAAGAATTATTCGTCCTCAGATTACCAAAAAATAAATCTTGTTCAACTGGTTGAATGCTATAGCACATCAGAAATGTTTGGGAAAATTGCAACACGTAGGGCATATACAAAAGTTTAGAATTTCAAAATGATTGCGCATGCTTGGTCTGAGTAGCACCACTTCACACGCTGAGTTTGCCGCATAAAAAAAGAGCCGTAGAAGAGGTAGAAACTGTTTTAAATTTAAGGTTATAATTTTTTGAATTGAAATAAGTTTATTAAAACAGACTAATAGATATTAATTTATGTAGCAGATAGAGGAATACAGTTGGTAACTGGTGTTACCATTTCTTGTTACGATACGTAAGCGAGTGTCAAGTGACCATGACCTATCATGACTCTACTATGTACCAAGGGATCTAGTCTTGGAAAATTTGGTTACCGCTCAGGCATCTAAATACTAAGAAGTGAACATCAGCCGATTTAGTTCTGCATTCTCACTCGTTGGACTTTCTTAGCCTTAATTTCACCGATGCGTACCAAATATTAACTTCTTATGATAGGACATTGCCAGAATCCCGTTCCAATAGCCAAAGTAGCGAATGCTGGATATGACCATCCCGCTCAAACCTGTTCAAAGTTCTGCAGCCGATAAAATTTTAAAAGGTTTCGTAACGGTTCTGCTTATTTCCTCTCTAGTTAAATGTATCGGTGACGAAGAGAAAAATGAAATAATAGCATTCCCAATCAAATGATAGAGTATCTTTATACTTCTTATGAGGCCTCGAATAGCTTTTTCTATACAGAGGCCAACATTTTCTCTCGGTACCCCTGCAAAAAATATAAAAGTTACAAGACAATCGTTTAGAAGTTAATAAAAGTAAAATACCGATTTCTATTCAGCGTTTGACAGCAAAGCGCTAGTTGAAAGAATACAAAAAGGATGTAAAATCTAAAATATATACAAAAATGTTGAAACATCAATTATTGAAGTTGTTTACCTTCATAATTTGGTTTTCATCAATTCAACATTGAAACAATATTAAAATATGAGGGGATCCATGCATTGCAAAACGTTATTTTAATGTAGTTTATTGAGAAATAGATGGACAATTTTTAGGTCTAACTACCAAATTTTAAAAAAATGGTTTTGAGTTTATGTGGTTTATAGAATTAAATTCAGACGGGTGAAAATCTTTCGCAAATTTCACTATAACTTATGAGATATAAAATAATTACGTTCGTCCAAAAACAAATGTTTTATAAGAAGTATTTAGTTGAATTTTTAAAGGTGATTTGTAATTAAGTTTGAGTATTATCCTTCGATTTAATCTGTGAAAAGGCAGAGTTTCATAAATGTAGGTAAATTCCCGCTGGTAAACTCCACTAAATGTAACTACGGGGGAAAAAATCAAAAATTTTATCACCCATGTACTGCAGTTTAAAATACTCCAAAAAACATATAGCCATGAGGAAAGCAATGTAAGCATTTTGAAAACAGAAAAGCTTTCTGTTACTATACTAACTTTGTCCTCTCTGCCTCTTTCGGGTAAAAGCATGGAAACCGCTCCACGGTCGAGCATTAGTCGGATGTCTTTAATATCAGCAGCTTTTTCAATATCAATGACTTTCGAAGAATCTGCATTAACAGCCGTCATTCCATGATCAGAGACTATAATCAGATTCACCTACAAGAGTAGCACATTATCATTTTGTTTTGAACAAAAGTTTTGAAAGAAAAAATGTCTTCACTTTCACACAACCAAAAGAAGCAGTAATGGTTCATATAAATGATAAAAGTGTACACTTTGCTGACAGTTAGGTCATATTTTGGGAAATAGGAACCTGTGATTTATGATGGGGACATATGATTTGGATGGCCTTTCTATTGGTATCCCCTTTTCTTTTTTTTTCACTTTCCCATCACTATAAATGAAGATAAACGGGGAAATCACATTGTCAATTAATCGCTGCATTTTACAACACGCGCTTAATTTAGCACCGTTTGAAAACAAGAAAACTTTGAAAGTGTAAGAAAGTAGAAAATAGTTTTCAGTTTCTCGTTAAGGGGAGTCGGCACCATAAGACCATTTTTTTTCTCTATGGTGTTTTGCTTTACAATTTTTGTCTCATGTCATGTTATATTACTTCATAAAAAATTTAATATTAAAATAAACTATTTTTAAAATAAAAATTGAAAAATTCAATTCAAAAAAAAAATTAGCAATTTTAAAATGCATGCTCTTTTTCAAAAATTTGCGTTAAGTCTCGAATTTTTTTTTTTATTGATTCATTTCTATAAAGGCAAAAATTTTATGCATTGATTTTTTTTAGTCAAATACCTTTTGAAAAAAAAATAAAAACTGAAGTAACGCAGAAAAAATAACGAAAACTTCAAAAAACCTAAAAAAAAGAATTTTTTTAAAAGTACTTTAATTATCATAAAAGTAATGCGTAAATTTGTTCGGTATAGTTTCAGGAACATGTGGGAAAAACATCCACATTATAGATACAAATTTAAAAGCGCCTTTGCATTTTAATTGAGATGAAATGCACAAAAAACAAAGCGAGAGAAAATAGCATTTTAAGTTTTCGGCTTGCAATATCTTTATCAAAATTTCAAGTAAGGAACTATTTTTCTTTCAGTTACAGCTACGGTGAAATTGCTTCTTCTCGCTTATTTTATTTTCAAAAATAAATTACACAGTTTCGGATTCGGAATAAAAAGGTGGCAAATCGCACCGTACTAAAATCAATCATGAATCAATAAATATTGCTTCAATTTTTCTGAAGCTTTCAGGGAACTTTTTTGAAGATTTATTTTACTATTTAAACCTATAAAAAAAAGTTTTCGGTTTTTTTCAACATTTTTGGCTGCTGACTCCCCTTAAACAAATCCCATCTGTGAAAAACTCTTTGGCACTTTCATGTTTCTTTGGCTTCTTTGTTTTAAATTAATGTTAGGGCACAAAAAGAAAGCCCCAAAAAAGGATATCTTTTCACATCTACCTATTAACCCAGTGCATCATTCAAATGGTGAAATTTAATTGTGGAAGCTGCTCATATATATGCCCTGGTGATGCAAATGGGTTAATTTATTTTTTTATTTTTCAAAATGGAGACAATAAACTCTGCGTTATCCAGCTACTGCCAAGTACACTGGCAATCAATAGCGTATAAAGAATTTGAATTAGGGGAGTGGGGTCCACTGATTTCATGAACTCAATGCAGCAGTGGTTAACTCCGGGGCTTGGGGGGAGTGTTCCTCAGCTGTCCCGCTGGTCCCCGGCGTAAAAGCTAGAAATAAAGGGACGCTTTATAAGGGATCTGTGGCAAAAGATAGTAATCCGTTTTTTTACTTTCCCTACTTCGTTCTAGACAGTGTAGTATGGCATAAGCATTAACTCCACCAGGGCACATGCGCCTTTTGAAACTATGGAGGGCGGAAATAATGCTCCCATGGGGACACAGAGATAATACTAATTTTTTGGCATGTTCTTCGCTCTTTCACAATTATCTATTCAAGTCATCACCCATATCGACGTAGTTGTTACGTGGGATTTTTATACTCACACACGTTCAACTATATATATATATATATATATATAGCCATTAATCACCAATGCTTTTCAATGTGCCAATGTAACGTCTTGCTTCAGTGCTCCCCTAGGAATTTTGGAATGTCAACGCATTTGGATAGTGGCATACTACTTTCATTGGAAATTTGAAAGCATCACATGAATTTCATGAATACAGATACATAGTAGAAACTGATATTTTCTAATCGCACGCTGACTATATTTCAGTTTTAATTAACACGTTCACGCCGGGGCAAATATCTACGTTTTTCCACGTGAGGCGGGACTGTCTTGTACCCATACGCTTCGTGAAGGCCTTCGAATTTTTATATATAATGTTGAGAAAAAATAAAATAAACTTATTTTGTAACGACTTCTTTTCTGAAAACAAGTGACTCACCTGTGATGCCCACCGCCCCACGGGATAGTCAAGCGTGATCCACCGGTGGGTCACGCCGCCCCACAGAACAGTCAAGTGTGACCGACCGGTGGGTCACACCGACGTGAACGTGTTAAATTAAATTATACTTTAAACATCAAATTTAAATGTCACAACACGTATGTAATAAATGCCTTACTTGATGCTCCATTCCTTTTCTAGCAATTTGATCCTGAATATTGTTTAGAATTTCATCGACATCATGCAAAGAATTCACTCTATCTTCAGAATCAGGACCACGGAAGTGACCTATGAGAATAAAGAAAAGAAGCACACGCAATGTACACCAGTGTGATATTTGAGTAACTTTTAGTGAAACGAAAACAAATGAAACTTTTTAATGTATATCATGCAGCATTTGGACATAATGACGAAAAGTAAATGTAGACAAAGAAAGAATTAACTCGTCTCGGAAGAGTAGTAGTATAATATATGTACAAGAAATATCAATGTACTGCATGCTAAAAGATACAAATGATTGAATAAAAAATGAAATGCAGTTGAAGTGTGATAGATTTTCAACGATTTATTTTAAATTAAGTTTTAAATACTTAAGTTTGATGAGAATTGACCCATGCATTTCTCATTTTATAGCTTTAAATAAAATACCTCTATTTCATCCTCAAGTTCACCAATAATTCCGATAATTTGGCTGTTTTAAAATTCAGCATAGAACCATTTATTGCGCAACGAAGAAGAAAAATGCGTTCTTACGAAATGTTACAAAAAAAAATTGAAATAGAAACTTAAAAATTACGCGATTCAATCAAACTCTTGATTTTTCATCCTTGTGTTTTGATTTTTGAGTGTTTTTCCTGAAATAAAGTAAATAAACAAAAGTGACCTCTTAAAATGAACGCACTATCCTTAGTGAGTGCACTGAATATTGCATCAAAAGTTGCCCAGGGTTTCCAAACTTATGGATGAATTGTTCGATCAAATCGTAAAAGATATAAAGTCATGGGACTATATGAGAGCTTAGCCACATATGAGACTGTAGAATGAAATTTATTACTAAACTTAAATATATCTGCACATATTTCTACAAAAATATATTTTATCAAAAAAAAAAAAAACTACATTTGAAGCATAATATTAAAATATATTTTTAATTATCAACCAATATATTTTAATACTTTCGTTAAAATATGAATCACACACACACGTGTACAATTCAAGCAGAATAAGTTAAAACATATTTCAATAGCTTAGAAGTAATGAGCATACTTTACGTATACTTACCAGAAAATTGAACATTTTATTCCTAAAATCTTTATGCACCCGGAAAAAGTAGGTAAATGGTTTTAAGATAGCATAACGCATACAGCCGCCCAGAATATGCACTAGAAAAGGTGACGCTGCTCATGCTGAGGTGTTAACGCCGGGATTTGCAACAAAAATCTAGTCCTGAAATCAGAGTCAGCGAGTCAAGTTCACGTGGCACCCAACAATAACTCGGGATTGTAGGGATAATTGCTTTGTTCATGTTTTCTCGATCCTTTCTCGCATTTGCGCATCAACGTAAACTTGAGCTTTCTCTGACAAAAATTAGTAACTAAAACTCACCTTCACCAAGGCGAACTACCATTATTTTTCATATCAATATGGTGGGGATTGGTAATACTTCTGTTATTCCAAAAAAAATGTCGAAAGCACATGATGCGCCCCCAGTGGAAGTTTGACAACTGCTCGTAAAATCATGCCGTTCTACTAGGAGGAATCTCTTCTCATCGTATTCTCTTGTCTTGAATCGAAAACTCGTTTCTCATTCGTCTGAACTGTTACTGGTACATATAGCTTTTTGTAGCATAGTGCCTCGTTACTAAAACACTTACAAAATGCGATGATTGTTCCTTTATCCGATCTCTATTTTTCTTCAATTTTCTGGTATTTAGTAACTTTAAAAACAAATTTCACATAAAAACGCAATTCGTCGGCTACCTCAGAAACGGTCATATTTCACTTTTTAAGATTTTTACAGGCGATCAAGTAATCTGTTTTGAACTCTTTTAAAAGGAAGTTTTAGATGTCAAATATTTTTCAAAGAATATGCATGCACATGTATTTGCGATGTCAAAAGCGGCTCATCTCAAAATTTGAATTTTTAAAATACGACCATTCGTGAGATGGTCGACGAATTGTAATATCTTGAAATTTTATTGAAATTGATAGAGATTGTTGTGAATCTCTTTATTGTGAGATTTCGTCTCTCACACATGAAATTAATAGATAAGTGTCCGAGCGGTATACTATTTGTTTCTGCTGGGTGCGTATTCCATGTTGTGATGGTTTCCCGACTTGATGTGAAAATAAGACGAAGGATTTTAGTCCCAGACTTTTATTTACATGTTGTTAATGGGACACAACACAATATGCATAGATGACTTTTACATCGTAAGTATTCTTAAAACATTTTAGATAGGAGGGAGGTTTTATCGCATCCGTTCTCCGGACAATCTCGGTAGCAAGTCCTCCTTTTTGCTTTCTCCCTCCCCACGACTCCCAACGCCCCCTCCAAGACCTCTTCGGCCGAGGTCGGAGGTCAAGCGGGGGATATTTTAGATGCGTGGGACAGTTCCGGCTCACGACAGAGATGTTCAATGTACTTCAAAGCAAGAGCTAAGATTTCAGAACAAAAAGTGTTTCAAATCTCAAAAAAGAAAAAAGAAAGATGTTGTGTGTCTCCTTTTTATACTTTTACTCATAAAGTAGGTTAAACCGTTTGAAAATGAACAGTGGCATTTCAAAGTAGAAAAAATTTGCAGTTTTTCCTTCTTACAGTTTGAAGAGAGGAAAATGTAAGTTTTTGTTTTAAAACTAACGCGCAAATTGTACTGAATAGTTTACGCATTCTCCAAACATTTTACTTCTTAATTCTGAAATAATTTTATTCCTGAATAGCTATAACATTATTTGTATTTAATTCCTTTTTACATTTTCTAGCTTCGAATTTACTTTAACGAGTAATAAATTACACAAAACATTACAACTTTTTAAAAGGCAATAAATATTATAAGCTGCTTACCATTGGCATCAACTGCTTCATAATAGACAAGGCCTAACCGAAAATTGTCTTTCTGGAATTTATCTAAGATCTCACTCATAGCATTCATTGTATCCCGATTTACCTTTCCCCATACCCAATAATTGGCATATTCTTCACATTTAGTAGGCTTCTTCCCGTGAATGACAACTTGACAACCATCCCACCAGTATACGGCAGTTTTTATATCTCTCTTTTCAGCTGTAACCCAAACTGGTTCCGCATCGTTCCACCAGTGTGCATGAGATGCGTTGGAGTGTAGGGCCATCAGGAACAAGTCGTCTCTCTTGGTATCGTACATGTAGTTCTGAACAATACCATGGCTTTCAGGGTACAATCCTGAAAAAGTAATGCAATTGAAATTGACGTTTACGTAGCTCTTGAATACATTAATGACCAATAAAATGAGCTCAAGAAAACCCATGACGTTAACAAAGTATAGAAATTGAGTACATTTGAATGATCAAACTTTCAGGTAGCAATTTCCAATCAGACATGCGAGAGAGTTTTTAATGATTGAAAATAATGTGATTAAATACATTTTTTTTTCTTTTTTTCCACCTTATACAAATGCCTATCGTTGACTATTAAATGGTCCCACTTCATTGACCTTAAATTGCATTTCTCAAAGTCTTTTATAGTGCGCATTGGTACACAGGATTGGATACTTTTATGAATGACCATCCTGATGAACATGAATACAGCATCTATTTCAGCTGCAGTGGAGGTCGTACATTATTCAAAATAGTAAATGGGTAATGCCTGCAATAGAAGACCTCCACAGAAACCTTTGCCAATTTCGCTAGAAAGCTTGTCAAGCCTTTCTCCTTAGTACACTGCGAGTTCAAACGTCAGCTGATTGAATTCAGGTGGCAAAAGCCATCATACCTTTTATAAGGAACTGTTTCCCAATCAATTGATCACGAATCCCAATGAAGTCGAGAAGCATTTCCTTAGGTTTGCCACTAATCTTTTCAATTATAACTATTTAATACTTTATTAATATCACTTTAATTTGAAAACATAAGTAAACTGAATACTTACATTAAGAAATTTGTCATTAAAGATAGCGTTTTTATAAATGCACTTGCTATTTTATACTTTTTAAAAAATTAATTATTGTTCTTACAGACCTTCGTATACTTTTTCAATGTAAAATATGTTTTAGTTCTGCAAAGAAAAATTATTACTAACTATATTGTTACCCCCTAAGAATCTCTATCTCTACTACGAACAAGGTACGATGTTCGGGTGTGTGTCTGTTGCCGGACTACAGAACAGACCATTGAACCTAAATCTACCAAGTTCTGTACAAATATTCTTCGGACCCTGTGCACCTAGGAGCCACTTTTTCAAAATTCCGATTTTGTTCTTTTTTAATTCTATTTTTATACCATTTTCGCGAAATTGAATAATTGTCACCTGGTTTTTTTTTTGTCATTTATACCTACTAATACTGAAATAAAATGTTCATGCATCTGTCTGAGCCAGCATGCATTACGTCACGTGTCTACACGGTCAAACAATAATGGTAACCCTATGAGGAAGATTCCGTTCCTTCCGATGTCTCGGTTCCATCGGCTTGAAGGTCAGTAGCTCTACTTTTGGTGGACTCATGTTCAAAATGGGCATCTCAATGTGAGCTGTACCAAGTTATTTACGTATTAATCCTATCCCATAAGAATGTTTAAACATTTATAAAAAAAATCGACAGGTTAATTAAAGATTCTAAATTTACTTGTTCGAAATCAACTTTATGCCTTAGATAACCTGAAATTCATTGACATTCCAATAATGCTAATCATATGTTCTTAATCAAGATCTCAAGGAATTAAAGCTTAACGAAAATGCGCTTAATAAATAATTAAATATAATGTTATTTAACTTAAGGGAGAGTAAGTTAAAGAAAATTATAATATCGGTACTCAAAACTGATAATACTTCTCCTAATATGACTAAAAATGCAGTCAGCTCTTTTGCTACTATTGTTGATAAAAACTGTACTTCACTAATAAATATCCAAAATAAAGCTATTCCGAACACATCGGTTAACTCTATTAATAATCCGAAAAAAAAGAAGACAAATAAAGGTGGCAGAAAAGCTGATAAAGTTGAAGTTGTAAATGGTATTAAAGGTGCATTCTACGGTAACTGAATAAACATTTGGAAGCAAGAAGTTAACTTTAAATAATTAGAATAAGTAAAGTATTAAATATAAAATAGTTTATTTTACTGTCTTATAGAGCTACATTAATACGTTAGTGTACGGCCTTATTTGAAACCATGTTATTCTACCCGCTATTAAAAAAAATTAAAACATTACAGTAACTAACGTAACATGAAATAGACATATGTACTGGAAAATACAAAACAAATTCAAAAATATGTGAATTATGAACTTGTGACAAAAAAATTTCAATTTAAATGAAAAAGTAATGCATGCTTAAAAGGATGTACATTTGTGTTATTCTTTGGTGTTTAGGCTAACCATTTATCATTTATACATACAAAAAATATTAGTAACTGACGCAACAAAGAAAAACGGACTTCACATATTCATCTAGTGACAGCCCAAATTGTTTATTGTGAAGAAGTTTTAATCACAAGGGGGTAGGAAGAGTGCTTGTAAATAACTTATGTACCCCGAAAAACATAAGAAAGTAATACTTGTTAAAATTTTCCATTTTAATGTTTCCCAAAGAAATCCACTATTACATGGAATTCACCTAAACAATTAATCTGTTCTTAATGACTACAATATTAATGATTGTAAAAATCTGAGAAATGAATCACAATGAGATTCAAGTAACGACTCTGATGCTGAAAAATCAATGCTTATGATTTGCGATAATGTGGATAATCTAATAAACGATTACGGTTTTAAGTTAACGTAAAAAATGCAGATTCCACTCTATGTAGATTGACAACATCGAATAACCTGAAGAAAAACTATAATTTTTATACTGAACTTACTTCTGAAAGTAGAGTTTAAATTTTGAAAAATGGCCAACTTACGTGCAAAATCCCTACCCTAGAAGCATTTAGACAGACCAACAATCATCTTGATGTTGTTTTTGTGTCCTCGCACGAAGCGAGGAAGAATGGGTGCGCTGCTCCTGAGCCCTTATAGGCAGGATTCCGACTTCCGCCCCTTTTTATGTGGTCTCTTAATTTTTTTAAACCAGCTCCCAGATGAGAGACCGTCACCTGGGGTTGGCACCCCCAGAGGTATCGTTTTACTTGGAGAACATTGAAGTCATGACTGATTTAACATGCACCAGCTACCTTTAGCGTACACGGTCCACAGCAACCAGCCGCGAGAGGTTGTCACCCTCCCAAACACTGGCCTCGATCAATGTTGCTTCACTTTCGGTGTTCTGTGGGAACCTAGCTTCTACCGACTTCTCCACCAGACTCCTACTTGTTAGCCTTAGGATTGCTTGCGCACGGGGCGAGGTAGTAGGGTCCACTGATTTTACATGCATGTATCCCCAAGTGTATATGGCGGGTCTTCAGAGGGGATCGAACACGCGACCTCCCAAGTGGAAGTCCCACGCTCTAACTACTAGGCTACCACGGCATGGCTTCTACCGACTGGTCCACTACGGGACACCAATCATCTTGATGAAAATAACATTAGCAATCACACATTACTATTTGAAAAATATTATCAAAGCTATTACTAGAGGATTCCTCTAAAAGCCTTTTATGAATGGATATTAAAAGAACTGAACAGGTTTCTTTCCCTTTTATCCAACTCAAATTCATAATAGTTCATCTAAAAAATGTTGGAACTCTCCAATGTATTTGCATTCCATATGCAAGTGCAACAGATCACCAGTTTGTGTCATATACTCGGGAGCTCGTAAACCTTCCAATGCAGATGTTAGGGTCAAGTGGTCGGCCTAACGCGGAATTCCCAGTGTTAGTTCCCAAGCGTGCTTGGTCCTCCTTTTATCGACCCCACTGAATAGGTGAAAGGCTGAGTCGACCCTGCCCAGCCCGGCAATCGAACCCCGGACATGTGGCATGGTAGCACGGAAGGCTACCACTCAGCCACTGGGCCTCTGTCAACATACACTTCTGGTAAAGTAAAAAATCGCACCAAGAGAAGAAAATGGTTTGATATAAATGAAATATTTTTCACCATAGTCACAGAACACAAACGAGAGATAGTGGTACAAAGTTCTCGGCTTGTACTTCGTAGTGAAAAAAAAAGTCACATCCTCGTGTGTCACGGTTATCACAAAGCTGAGCCTCCATTAAATGCAACGTAATATTCAATTATTGCATAGAGTATGTCGTACAGGTGTTGGATGTCGCCTGGGACATAGAATTCTAAAAATTCTCAAGTTGAATGCACAAATTCGGGAGGCTTATCGGGCTATGAAGACCTATCTCCATCAGACTCCTACCTTTTAGCCGAAGCTTTAGGATTGCTTTCGCCCGGAGCTGGTGGCCGTAAGGTTTATGAAGACTGAGTACGATGTCGCCCCTAAATCTTTCAATGGGAGACAAATTTTACGAACGTAATCAGGGGTCGCGCCATAAGAAATTCTGGTCCGTTTTCGGATCCTTCAAAAAATTACAAGTAATCAAAACGGACCCATCACAAAATTCCAAGTAATCAAAACGGACCCTTCACAAAATTAAAAGTAATCAAAACGGACCCTTCACAAAATTTCAAGTAATCAAAACGGACCCTTCACAAAATTCCAACCTATTAAAACGGACCCTTCACAAAATTCCAACCTATTAAAACGGACCCTTCACAAAATTCCAACCTATTAAAACGGGCCCTTCACAAAATTCCAACCTATTGAAACGGACCCTTCACAAAATTCAAATCAATCAAAAAGGACCCTTCACAAAATTCCAAGCTTCCAAATCATTCTTTTCACGAGATTATTTATTGTAATAGCGGCAAATAATAATAAACATTTTCATCACTATATGTTAAAATTTTCATTTTTCGCAGTAGAATTATTTGATTTTTCACAAAAATTGAAATTCACGAAAAAAGGACCCTGTTAAAAAATTCTAGATCGACTTCTGGTAATTGATACATTTGTTTAACTTTTATAACAAATTGGTGTTGCTTGCTCTCAAAACAAGAGATTTTTTTATCTTAATTTACGTGTTTGAGTATGTGCCTATTTTTATGTATGAAAACACACTATATATCTGTATATATGTATAATGAGGTAACCATGAAAGAATTTAGCTCACATAAAGTTGAGAACCATTAGATCAGTGGTCGTCCAACTTTTCAAAATTAACGTAATGTTTCCAAATTCTAATGTGAGCTAACCCCCCCCCCCCCCTTCCAACCCACCGAAAGAAAAAAATGACAAAAATAGTAAGAGCCTCAATTATATAGTCAACTCTCAGTTGTTATATGACATACCAAAAAGACAGGAGCGGGCTCCTAAATTGGCACCACTTTTCACCTTTTCTCATAACTTATATTTAGGCCAAAGAAATATTCTTCAGTTTCTTTTTTAAGCCACGAGCTATCCAGTGCGAATATTGAAAATAAAATATCAATCGTTGGTAATTAATGTGCATACTAACCACCTGAGAACGACCGTGATCTACCGAAAATTGCTCCGCGGGCTACCTGTAGCTCGCGATCGACGATTTGGTGACCGCTGCTCCTGATTTGCAACAACTGCACTGCAACTTAATCATTATGTCAGATTTGACTTAAATGTCTCCAAGGATGAATGGGGCGCACACGGATTCTTATTTGAACTTTGTCGTTGTTTTCATAGGGCAAAGGCAAAACAAATCTTCCTGGTTGCACTTTTGTTTTCTGCCAAGTTGCTTCTGACCCAAATAAACGTAATCAACTGTTTGCAAGCTTTTAAATCAATCCTTAATTTAAGCTTCGAAGAATACTGATATCCGAAATAAATGGGACAAGAAAACATTTTCGACAGCTCAGTAGTCAATCAACATTTTTTTTCCTGATCAATAAGCCGTTGGACGATAGTTTCCGGTAGTTACATATTACTCAAATGAAGGAAGGAAGTGTTTTCCTTGGAAGAAAAAGTAACAAAACTACTTGTAACGATAGCTTGAAATTATGTTTTAAAACGATGACATACTTTGAATCTTCCTTTTCCTCACGGAAAATATTAACTCTACTCGTTTTCACGATTTGCCATAATATCAGTAACGAAAAGATAGAGAAGTCGTCAAATAATTCATTTTCTAAAGTACCCTTACTTAAGTGGTCACGCATGGCAAAAATTCGAATCCGAAAATCGAATCGTAGTAAAAAAATGTTCACCCAGTGGTCAAAATTAGGCCGTAATAATTATTTTTTCAAGTTCAGCCTTCGAACTTTTAGACATATTAGTTTTTCTGTTTGACAACAATTTGTTTTGTTTAAATATTTCAACTAGCGATAATCTCTCCTCAGTGCGACCGATAGATCACTGATTTAGTTATTTAATTTAATGCAAAAGTAGCACATATTGTGCATAAATTTCATCTTTCTGCACTCCTTTCCTGTAAAGTAAATGAAAATCAAAAATTTTATGCCACCTTACTGTTATTGGGTAAATTAGAAATATACAAACACTCACTTTCAATTTAATCAAGAGTTTAAAAAGCTAATGCAAATCAACAAATTTACGAAACGTTGATTCGAAGCAAAGTAACGCGTCACTGCACTTATCTCATTTTATATTATTTTAGACATTGTTAGCTTCAAATTGTATTTTATTATGTTTGACATTGTATTGGTCAAACAATCGGATTGACTTAGCGTGTATAGTCGAACCCACTCAATAGGATATCGGTTAAAAGAATATCTCGCTTAATGTAATTAATTAATTTTGAATGTACCAAACCATAATATATTTATACATTTCTGTGATCCCGGATAATGAAATATCCCGCTTATTAGAATAAGTTTTCGTGGGAAATTGGCTATTCCACTAAACGTGCGTGACTGTACGTATATATATTTTGGAAATGAATTAACTGAATCCTTAAGATTAGTATTATTTTGCTTTGGCATTCATTTAAGATATTACATTTTCTATTCTATTCTGTTCTGTTCTTGAAATTTCTTCTGTGAGTGCTGAGCATTGTAGAAATCTTGTAGATTGTAGATGTAAAGAGTAGTATCAACGTATGACGGATAAAGACTTCTAAAAAAGGTTTCGAATCTAAGTCGAAAGTAGAAGAAAAAAAAACTATTTCCAAAGAAAATTTATTGGTAGCACTAAAACTCATCAATAGCTTCTAAATAAAAGAAGGAGAAGAAAATCGGCCAACCGACAGAGGAAGAAGTGGTACTTAACTGTTTTCTCTTTGCCTGTTTATATATAGACTAGCGGTACCCGCACGGCCATAAGTGAAAAGAACAGTCGGTGTGGTCATCATGTATACAGGGCTCCACAGAATTAAAAATTAGCCGCCCTCGGCAATCAGCCGGCTATCCTGCACATTTAAGAAAGTTTTTTTCTTTTTATAAAATACACAAATTTAAAAGAAGGAAAGAATGAAGTGAAAAAGAAACTATTTAAAAGAAAACGCGTTTTGTGATTTTAGTTCAGGTACCCACACAAAAAGGACGATTATAAGCCCTCAGAATAGTTTAAATTGATGAATTTTTAGTATAATTAATTTTTATCTGTTATTCATTGACAGTAAAACAGAAAGACAAAGTTGTTTTGCTTGTAGAACTAACAGCAGCAAGCAAAACTTTGAAAGCTGAAAAAACTTTAAGCTGAGCCCAAATAGGCAAATAACATATCTGCTAATTCATTGGAGAAAAGAAAAATAAATAAAAATAGAAATAGTAATAATAATTTGAAACAACAAAAATCGTTATAAAGAATAATACTTCATAATAAACCCCTGTAAAGTATGGAGAACGGTCCCGTAAAAATACCTTTCAAAATAAGAAAATCAAAATAAAACTATCGTTCGCCCTAGTGCTGCAGGAAATATTTTTTTAATCGTTTAAAAAGGAAAAATAATTAAGAGCCAAAGAAAGGGAAAAGATAGATTAAAAATAGGTTGCTCCTCAAAATGATAAAAACATCGTGAATAGAATTTTATTTAGCAAATATACATGTAGATAAACTGGCAACGTTCGAAATAAAATAAAACTAAAGAGCTTTATTATCGTTTGGGGAAAATGAAATAAAACTTAATTACCTTTAATTAAAAAAAAATTCGAACTACAGCGAAATATTTCTTTTCTAGTTAATTTAGAGGCTTCGAGTTTTAGTATAAAGAAATAAACTCTTTCTGGATCAGTTTTTTGTGAGCTTTCCAATGGTATCAATTTTGAAACGATGCGGTAATTTCCCTTCGTATAGAAAAGAACCATTAAGTTCAATTTTCGGTTTTAAATTCGAATGAAAAAAGGACGAATTCTAATTTTTGAAAGAACTCTTCAAGATGCACAGTCTCATGTTCCAAACTAATTCCGTGCCAAATTTCATGAATATCGGCCGAACGGACTTGGTCCTACGCGAGACACACACAGACATACTTGCTGCTTTATTATTATTAGAGATGGTTAAAAGCACCTACCAAACTATTGTGATCATTTAGAAATGCACTGTGAAATCTTGAATGCCAGTTACACAGAAATTGAAATTCTTCAAAACACTGGAATATTAATTCAAAGGTAAAAAAAGGAATAATTTAAAAATGTGTTTAATAAACGTACAATTTATCAATGCGGATCCTGTTTTAGCATTTGATGTAGAACAACAGTTCGAGGAATTGATTTTAAAGCAAAATTCATAAATGATTGATATGAGATTTGAAAAAATGTTCAAAATATTTTCATTTGATAATGGAAGTAAATTTTCACCCCAATCATTATAGCCTGCAAAAAGTTGGAGTTATTATATTATTTAACTTTTGATGAATTATGTAACTCGTGTAAATTTTGTAACTCGTATGTAACTCGTGCAAAACACATCTCAAATTTTGCTTTTTTAAAAAAAAAGCGAAAAAAATAAAGAACATATAAGATTTCAAATGTGAGGAAATTTCTAAGTAAATATGTTATTAGATTGTTAAAAGTTTCAGTATCTAAACCGCATTTTTTTGTTTTGTACATTATAAATTTTTTGCTTGAAAAACTTATGACGTGATGGCGGGAAATGGAAAGAGAATAGCGCTTCCAAACCTAGCGTGACGTGCGCTAGAAATCTACGAGGAAATTTTTTTCACTGTCTCAATGCATGTGAATTCACATGCATTGAGACAGTGAAAGATCTACCTCGGAGATTAATTATTCCAATTTATGACGTCACTTTCATATCCTTCCACTGCTTTTCTCTCATCGTGCCAAAAAGGGCATAACTATGAAAAGTTATGATCATTTTTAACAGATTCTGAGAAAAAGGTGAAATTTTACGCAAAAACGCGTCGTTCTATAAGCTGTATATCTCATAAAATTTATTAACATGCCTTAAGATGTTAACAACATCTAGTTCAGTCCAAAAGATTTAAAATTGCCTGGACAGTCAGCAGTTGGGATCTAAAGTTCTTTAATTTCTTATTACTAAATTTGTACCCGTGATTTTTCAAGGATATCTTTACTAGCATTCCTTGATTTAGTTTATAAAAGGTATTCAATTGCTTCTTTCAAAGCTATAAAAAGGTTCTAAATAATACAGGCATTTTGTTGTTGAGAGTCTCTTTATGAATTTCAGTAAAAGTTTTACATGAAAATTGATATGAGAGTGGTTACTGACTTTTCTACAGAACGTAGAATATGTTAACTGAAATTATAACACAGAAGTTTTTCCAGAAAGCTGGTTTCATGCCAAAAAAAAAAAACATAATAAAATGAAACTGATTTTCTAAGCAAATAGGAGAAAAATGCGGAAAATAGATTGAGCAGCAGAACAACATTCAAAAGTTGAGCTGCACACACACACATAAACACACACAGCCTTTTTACACTTCTACGTAACAAAAAGGTAAACAATTAAAAATTGTTCTTTTTATAGTCTTTTCATGCAGTTTTTGTATTTTACTGTGGATTATTCATTAAAATCTTATAAATGAGTCAATCCGATTTAGTTTCTAAGCACGACAGTATAATTATAGTGGCCGGAGGGTCGTACTAGGTGTCGTAGTTCTTTAAAAATAAAATTTTAAATTTAAAAATCGCAAAACATTCTTCCTTACCTAAGTCCACAAACATTTTTTCAATTGGATGTATACGTCTACAAAACAAAGGAAAAACATCAGGATAAGGAACTCGTTTTGCCCCATGTATATATACATAGTTATACACATGTGTGCGCGCGTGTGTGTGGGTTTTTGGAGGGGTGGAAGGGGCTAAAAACAAAAGAGCTAATGAAAACAAAAGCCGAACAAAAAAAAACCTCAGGCCAAAAGTTCGGAGAATTCTTCTTTTAAAAAGTTACCGAAATAACTTTCTTCAATTAGCTTCAAAAATATTTTTCAGTTGAAAAGATGCGATACACTTGAAACGCGAACTTGAGATTTTTTTCAAAAAAAACCATTGAAAACACATTTCTCTGTTTACTTGCGTAGCGAGCGGACAAGCGTGCGAGGTCGCTTTCGACGTTCTCAATGAAGCGTTAAAGTGCTCCACACTGAAAGACTCCGCTGAATATAGAGCAATGGGGAAATAGGATAAAGTTGAACAAATATCAGGTCAAAGTAGAACGAAATGGAAACGGGCTTTTCTAGAGGGTTGGAACCCCTTAAACGTCGTATTCTTCAGTGAAACCGAAACTAAGCTGTGGTTTATGAAGCCACTTTCCCCGGCCAAAACAAAACCGCGCAGAATCACTTGTACGCTGTGGTTTCTAGAAAATTGTTGAAAATTCTTAGAAAATTTTTGAGAACTATCGAAACGTGCTGCATGATTGAGTAAGAAACGGTAATATTGAAAAAAAATAGCTTTTTATAAAGTACAGCCAAATAAAAGAAAATGTGAATTAAGTGTATGAACTCTCATCTGAAAAGCGTTTAACCCTCTGACTGATTATCCCGTGATTTTCACGTGCAACGTAAAATGTAGCGAAAATTGCTCATCCCGCGATTTTCATGGGCATGAGCTTTCTAAGTGAATTTAAAATATTATCCCATTAAAACTGAAAAACACTTATTCACGTAAAGAAAGCACAAATGTGCTTTCTTTACGTGAATAATTGTTTTTCAGTTTTACTAGTGCACAAAGTTCATTTATTTTATATTATCCCATTGTTAATTATTATTATTATATATCTGCTTCATCGTTAAAACGTCAGTAATGCAATTTCTCAAGTATTTGTACATCAATTCGGGTTTTATTTTATTATCTTATTATTATTAAGGTTATTTTTTTAGTTGCCTAAAGTATTTTTTTTAGAGAAATTTTTAGAGAAACGAAATAACAATAACCACAAAAATTGCTAATTTGTATCTTTTGCGATAAACAAAATCTGAGAAAATGAACGATTAGACGGAAAATAGGAGTTCAAGATCTAATTGAAAGTGGGGGAGAAAAAAGATTGATAAAACATTCGTTTTCAAATGAATACTTCTTCAAAGTGGCACATTTTCCCCCTCTAAATATTGTTAACAGAAATGCAGTTGATTGCTTTGCTGACTGATATATTTTAATATATCAGTTTGAGATTAAATTACCTCTTTCTGTCCTTTTGATTCGAATACAAATAACATTCCAGCATTAATCACAAAATTGAATTCATAGTATATAAAATAAGTTATGAATTCTTACTCTAAAATGCATTTTGCTAACATGTATTTAAAAAACATAGATGGGTAGTCTTAATTTTCAAGTTTAAAAAAGTAGTTGACCCCTGTAGTTCGTTTGCAAAGTATGACAGCTTGCGAGCATTTGGGGTTGATTGAATGAATAGCTTACGACGAAAGAGTTTTTTATATGCCATTGTTGAGACATTAAAGGTTGAAATAAAGTAATTAAATATGTATACAAGTATATATGCATGTATATGTAATTATTTCGGCGTGTAAGAGAGCTTTCAATTGCACCAAAAGGAAAGCCAAATACATATATTCTAACTCTAGGGCAACAAAACTATAACTCAAAAAAAGTGCACTCCCAGAAACGCATGCTTAAATACCACGAAACTGTCGTCGTATTTGACGAAATGGCTTTGTGAAAAATGCGCTAGTAAATCTTTCGTTAATTTGACGAAGCTTGTGTAGTAACTTTTTAAAATCACGTGATCGCACGGCAAAAGAATCGTTGTAAAAGACGAAATTTGTCTTGACGATTGAGGAATCCTCGAAAGTGAGAGTTCTATTTCTGAGAGGTTGTGAAATAGTAGTAAATTGAGAATTAACCTTTTGTGTCATAGTATAGTAGGCAATATGCCGTTCGATCAGTTTTCGTAATTTTCTTTATATTAAATACGTAAAAATTTTCCTGAAATACGTGTTTATTATTATTATTATTATTACTATCTCGAATCCAAAAGATCAAATAAATCCGACTTTCGGAGTGACACAGGGTTTTTTAAAAACAGAAAATTTTTAAAAATTAAAAAAGTTATAAAATTCTTAAATACGTATATTTTATCTATTTATTTTATTTTATTTATTTATTTATTTATTTTTTGTTATTGTCTCGAATCCAAAAAATCGAGCAAATCCGAGTTGTTGAGTGATAGAGGTTTAAGTATATTTTACTAAGCTCTTCGCGTACTAATGGTAGATCTTTATTTGGATTGTCTCTTAAGTTACTGTGTATAATTCAAATAATAAATGGAGCTGAATTAAAGGTAATTCTATGATCATTGCAAAAAATTGTGTATATATTTAAAAACAATAATGCCCCATATTAGATTATAAGATTACAAAATATTATTTAGCATCAGATAAAAGAGAATTAAAAATAAAACGAGATATTAAAATTATGATTACAATTTTCAAGCGCCTCTTCTGACAAATTAGTAGTCTGTTTTGTGGCAGCCTTCTTGTGCTGGAGATGCGATATATTGAATACAAAATTTTTTTTTTAAATATATAAAAACAGGATTTTATTTGAAGCATTCCGTTTTGCCTTGTAAGCGAGTCATTTATAACAATGCAGGATGCAGCACGGGTTAATTTTAAGTTCAATTAGAGTTTAAAATATTCTCAAGAAAAAGTGTATGATCACTTTGTAGTTCACAAGTACAAGTGTAAATGATTTCAACAGCGTTTTGAATAATTGTTCAAGCACCAACCAGCACTATAACATTTGTCTTTCATGTGTGCTTAGAATAGTTCTCTTGTTTGCTATTTTGGTTGATCACACTGTGATTGAAAATCTATGAAGACAACCTCATAAATTTGGGTTCATATAAAAATATTGTTCTATAAAAACTCCAATATTATTAGGTGTAACACTTTCTCCGTGTTTTTTTTTCGAGCAAAAGCTCGTAATAGCAAACGTTAAATAGCAAAACTCGTAAGCATTTAGAACACTAAATCTTCATAGCATTTTCTATAGAAATAATTGAATACTTTTATTATTAGATCTCTGAAAATAGGCCAATTAAATATTAAGTTTCGTAAAAAATGTGAAATAAAGAATCGTCGTACTTGAATAATAAAACTTCTGTATCCAAAAACGTAACCAAGAGTACCATAACAAGGCCGTGGTATCCTAGTGGTTAGCGCATCGGACTCTCCTACCTGGAAGGTCACGTGTTCGATACCCGCTGAAGACCACCATGTACACTTGCGGATACGTGCATGTAAAATCCGTGGACCCCACTACTTCGCCCCGTGCGCAAGCAATCCTAATGCCTCATCAAACAGGTAGGGGTCTGGTATAGAAATGTAGTACCCTGATGTAATGTAAAAGAACGTTATTTCTCACCCGTAAAAAATATCATTGCGTTTATTAGCTGGTATATCATTTTAAATATACACCACGTGATAATTGATTATTTCAGCATTGAGTTGTCTATAAATATCAAGGAAATTGGGGAGGGGGAAATTACTAATTTCAGTGACAGCTACAAAGTTAAGAGTTAGGGTTTATTGCTTGAAGAATGAAAAGCTTGAAAGCCTACTTAGCCATTGCTTTTTTTTTTTTTTTTTGTCATTACTACGGAATTTTCGAATCATAGATCATCTTAAGATTTAAAAAAACATTTGTGTTCGTTAAGATAACGTTATTACGTACAAATGAAAGGGAAATGTTTTGTATAGTCTCACAATTATTTATACTGTTAAATGATAAAACCACGTTCTTAAAACACATTTTCAAATATGACACATGCCCGTATATTTAGGGCTCTAAGAAACCCTTTCTCCGTGCAGAAAAAATTGTGAGCTCCACGATGAAAAATTTTTGCCCAAAAATGCATGAGAATCTCCTGGAAATAATTTATCCGGAGTCTAGCGTAAAATTACATATTTTTAAACAAGAAATTATAAAATCTTTAAAACAGGTAATTAGAGAGAATAAAAAACAGAAACATAAAAAACGTGTGCGGCAGTCATGGCGCCATCTGTGAGTACGCTAAATTACAACTTCTGGAAGGTAAAGTCAAAGGTGAGTTCAGTTGAGCCCACGCTGCTCTGATTCCTGTGCGTTAGGCCGCACGACCAAAGTATGCCTGCGGAGTCAGGAAGGCTGCTAGCCTAGGGGGTACCCAGCTGCTTACTAGAGCTGAAGTTAAATTTTACGCCAGCAATATATAATACGTTTTTGACAATTTTTAAGCTGGTAGTCACAGATCTCAAGCGTTCAGTTTTACGTAACTTAATAAATACTTCTCTGTAGTTTTACAGAGTACAGAAAAACAAGAATTTTTTGACAAACTGTTATAAAGAAACCTGATTATTTGATTTGAAAGAATTTCTTCGTAATTTCAAAGAAACACTCCGTTTCCCTTCTGTACGTTTACAGAAGTTTTTTACAGTGCAGACGTAAATTAGCGGTTTACAAAGTGCTGCGGTTACGCTTTTTTTTATTGCTGCTTAAGCTCAGAAGTTGAAAACATTTCCTGTATTGAAAAAAAAAAGTCTTTGTATCTCCGAAACACGTGTATGCAATGTTTTGGAAAATGTATGCTTTGATAACGCTGTTTTTTCACTTATAGCATCTGTCGAAAGGAAATATTTGTGCTTTTCCCTTTGCAGGGACTAAGTGACTTTTTACTTTTGAGCCTCATTTTACAGCCTTTAAATACGGAACTTTAATTAAAATCCTTTTTGTATCGAAAAATTACAGATAATATTAGCAAGCGGTTCGGTTTTTGTTGGTTATTATATACTTTAAGGGACTGTAGATCGTTATTCTTTGTAATAATTATATAACCACTGAATAAAAGTCAGTGTCATGTTTCAACTGTCTAGATAAGTTTTCTTCATAAAATAACTATTTAATGAAATAACAAATTTCACACCTTTCATACTTTTACTGTTATAATTTATATCTATTTAATCAAAAATGAACAGAAATACTTCATAATAAAAACAAGAAAAGCAAGACATATTAAGGAAAAAAATTGGAAAAACGTGAAGGTGGAGTGGCAGTGCGTCATTACGGGGAAGGACCAGCCCCCACTTCACAACGCTCTTTCTACATTGCAAGTAGGAAAACCAAAATGTTGCAACCTCCCCCAAGAGCCTTCAAACCACAAACCAATGGCAAAAGAAAACAATTCACCGAAGACGTACACATAAAGAAGCTGCATGAATAGGAGATAAATCCAGGTGACGGTTGCGGAAAATGACATTTATGCAAATACCAAAAATACGTAAAGAATGTAAAACATGTTAAAATGAAAGCAATAAAAACGACATACACACAGTAAGAATGTATAACCTCCTTCTTTTGTGAAGCCGGTTAAAAAATAAGAGATAAATAGAAGCAACATTAGACATTTTCAGAATAGATCCCAATAGAGCTTCATAGCTTGGGTGGCACTTCTCTGCAGTAATACACAACTGCACTATACTTCACTCTATTAGGCAATTCCCTACTTTTCTAATGTTATGTAAAGAAAAGGAAATGGGGACTTGGTTTAAATCAAGAGCATTTTGAAGATATTCAAACTGTTTACGAATAAAGTAGTTGTTATTTCTATTTATTTAATTAATTAAAGTATTACGAAAAACTTTTATAGAAATGTTCGAATTCTAGTACATCAATTTTTCTTAATACTTTATTCTTATTTTTTCTTAATCCTCTACAATTTTCCTTAATTTTTCTTAATACTTTAATTAATGAAATAAATTTTCAAATGAGGGAAAAATAAGGGGAAATCAAATATTTAATTTTTGACGTGCTCTTGGAAATCAGGATATGAACCTCGATGATGCGAAATATATAAATATTATTAGTTAGCCGACTAGTGTTTTACCAATTATAAATGTATGCAAATCTTAACCTAAAAATTTAAGAGTTTATTAATGTATAATTTAATTGGCAGCGCTTAATAAGCTCGATTGAAAGCAAGGTTGCCAAAAATTAAGCTATCTCATTTTCACGTAAATTTATATAGTATTAATGAACATACATTTATCTTAAGTAATAAGAGGCATTAAGTGTGCTTATATTAATTATAAGATTATTCTTCTAATTAATCAAAACGCGAGTTAACGAAAGCTGTAACATCTGCCAACTAAAATATTTTCGATTTCAAATCAACTTATTATTATTTTACTATTATTATTTTAATATGCACTGTAAAATCAGAACTTTAATATCGAGTTAAAATGGTTTTTTTTCAAGCACATCCGGCTCTTGTAACAGCTCCGAGTCAAAATGACTTAGGTTTGAAAATTGTAATTCTTATTTAACAAAGTAAAACTTTTCTTTAAAATGATTTGGTACGATCTCGTTTTTGAAGCACCACTAAAAAAACAAACTAGATGTTTCCTCCTATTTGAGGTAACACCCTATCAGTGACGACACAACATATGTGAAGCAAGAGCACGTCGTCGTTAGGAATGGTAAACCACTATCGCACGCTGTGGTTAGAACCCCAGACCAAGACTATCCTGACTGAAAGCTTATGTTGTACCACTGTGTCAGGAAGCCATCGCACAGACAGAGAAAGGTTGTATTATATAGCTTTCAAACATACCAGCTGCGGGTGCTAAGTTCCCACCCGCAGCTGCCAATATTCTTCACATCTTTAATCCATAATTATTCAACAAAAAAGTAAATGCTTACTTTAAAGTTGGCTCTGTATTATGCAATTACTGATTGTTAAGTTTCGCGCGAAATTTTTCATCCACATTTTAAGTGCACTGTATGGTGTATACACACAGCTTAAATATTGCAAAATGTCTGAAATTCCTTAATGATATAAATTTTGAGAAGATAAATCTATAAATTGAAATTATCAAAGTAAAGTCATATTCAACTTTCCTTGTTTAAGTATTTATTTTATTTCCTATTTCTTTTCGTTCACGTTTTAATGTAATGTTAAAGATTTTAGGTACATAATTATTAATTGCCAAACCCCATTCTCCGTTTCATAGAAAATGTGATGCATTTCTATTACATGGAGCGAAGTTGAAAGGGCGATAAAACAAATACTCTAACCCTTCTATAATATAATTTGGAGCCTTCTAACTCTCTTAGTCCAAAATGGCAGATAGTTCGGCCTGAGTCTATGTAGGGGCTCTAGATCTATCCGAGTCTCTGTAGGGGCTAGAGATCAGAAATTCAGACATTCATAATTTTTTGACCCTAACGAATTAGTTACTTGCGGAAGCTTTTAATGTGTAAAGCTAGAGAAATATTTCATTGAATTTTGTGAAAGTTTTAGTTCCAAAATGGTAATCAGCTGCTATGGTAAAAAACAAGTCCCATATGACGAAGTGTGCATTTTAGAAAAAAGCGCTTTATAAACTACAAACTCTGTTCAAAATTAAAACTTTAAATGTGTTTTTTTTTCTTTTCTTTTTCTCTGCCCCCCCCCCCCCCCCCCCCCCCGATGAATTTAGCTTTCAGACTCTCTTGAAAGTCGCAAAAAAAATTTCAGTTTACATCGATAAATTGACAAAAGTAGGAATTTTTTAATTTCTTAAGACATAAGGACTATAAGTAAATTGCTGGAACTAGTAATTGATATGGATAAATTAATATCGTTTATTTCAGAAACTTGTCAAACGCTATCTTTTACAGTTTGAGGGAAGAAAAAAAAACTTTTCCATGAATGTATCATTTTGCTTTATCAACATTTTACATCACAAATTAAATACCTTTAAAACTGGAAAATGATGGGTTTCTGCACTAAAATATGCGAATACCTTCCACGAAAAACAATTAGGAATTTATTCTTGCGTTTCATTGGTTTCCGAAGTAACGGATTCAGTTAACTTGATGTCATGGAGAGAAATGCCTGAGAACCCTTAGGTAAACACCAAACTGAAATAGAATGATTTAATTAATTTGGAGCCTATGAACTGGCCATGTATTTCGTTGACCCCAACATGAAAAACAAGAATCAGCCAATCTCTCATTTTTTGAGGAAAAGAGATCAATGGGCCAGTAGTTTTTGTATCCGGTTCAGTTTATTTGCAATTGGCTTTGCTACTGAAAATGTGTTAAGTCAATGGCAGGTTAAAATCTTCAGACAAAAAGGGAGAAAAAATGTTGAGGAAATAATTAAACATTTTTTCATTACGTATCGTTCCCCTGAGGAGCATTTCAGAAAAAGCTTTTGGCGTCATACTTCTTTTGACAGATGAGTGTAATTTCAACATGCAGCGGAAGTCACGCTCGGAGTTATGTCATAAACTGAAGGAATGGCATTTTTGCTTGTTAATCGATCTAAAAAAGACTACAAGAAAATATATGCCCTTCGCTGTGTTACTAGTATGTTCCAAATATTTCGTTTTCTTCACAAAATACATTACAACCAATCGGAATATGGTTAATACTTGAACACAGAAATTTCCCGTCGAGATTTGAACCTGGATTGTCCACGCACTTCGCTCAGTGCTTGATTACCGCAAAGGCCAACTAGGCCCAGGCCTTGGGCCCCCAAATTGCAAGAAAGATTTCTGGAAATATCTTAAAAGATTTTTTTTTTATTTTTCGTACCATAGGGGGCCCCAAAATAATGTTGTACCTTGGGCCTCCGACTGTCTTAATCAGGCCCTGACTTTGCTATGTTGCTACCTACTACACTATGGGCTCTTGTTTAACACTAAGAACATTTATCTTATATTTGTTGCAATATGATATCAATTAATGCATTTTTAAAAGTAATTGAATAAGACTCGCAGAAAAATTTTGTATTTTATTGCTTTCGCCATGATTTATAAGCTGCGATCTTTTTATGCAACGATCAAGTTACAATTAGAGGGCCTCTTTCTGGTTTCAATAAGAAATCGTTGGTGGGCGTGTCTATCGTTCCTATCGTCATATCAAAGATGGTTGGTAGAACTGCTCGTCTTCACAAGAGAACATCGGAGAATGAGCATTTTGAAGTAGAGGAAGGTTTCTTATATGTAGCAGGAATCGCCGATTAAAAATATGTAAGTATTCTGTAGCATTCTATAGGTAAAACTGCCGAAAACTTGTCTCAAAACTTTGAACGCGTTTTTCACGAAACTACTTTTTTCGAGCTGGCGGAAAGGATATCTCGAGTTCTAAGGGACCAATTTACTTCAAATTTGAAGAATATGTTCTTTATACATCCCTTTATCGTGTGGACCTTGGCCACACGATAACTGATAATGATAACTTAATGAAACCAGTGATAAACTTCATCACTGGTTAATGAAACCAGTGATGAACTTAATGCTAACTGATAACTTAATGAAACCAGAAAGAGGCCCTCTAATTGTAACTTGATCGTTGCATAAAAAGATCGCAGCTTATAAATCATGGCGAAAGCAATAAAATACAAAATTTTTCTGCGAGTCTTATTCAATTACTTTTAAAAATGCATTAATTGATATCATATTGCAACAAATATAAGATAACGAAAACTGTAAGTTTTCATTTGGTATTTTTAAAAAGTTCGTAATTGTTTTAAAAATATGCAAAAAAATTTTTTTTTTTTTTCAAACAGCCGCCATTTTGTAATTTTTTTTTTTAACTTGCCCAAGGGTCATACGATATCGGCATCTATAATAATTAAGAATCCGTCTGTTTTTTATTTTTCAGATCACCAGGAGGGTTGGAATAATGCACGCCGGGACACCCTCTTTGTTATTGGACCCCACACTTTGACTCTGTTCTGCTCATAACTTTGTCAATTTCAATTATTTTATTTATTTATTTTTTTGGTTAATTTTTGTATGTAATAATAAAACATCAATAAACAAATGATAAAAAAAAAAATTTTGTTTTCTTTGTACGCGCTTCAAAAACCGGGCGAAATTCATGCCTCTACACTAGAATACCCCCTTAATTTCATCAACGTTCATTGTTTTGACCGCATTTACACATAGACTATAAATATATTTGCATTAAAAAGAAATAAATGAAAAAAAAAAGCCGCCTTTCTGAAAACCTGTTTATTTGATCTTTAACCCTATTTATTTGATGATGACTATTTCCTTTACTGATATTTAAACGAAAAGTATTTTTGTCTGCCTGTATTTTGCGTAAGACAAACCATGGCCAGCCTAAATAAGAAACCGAAGAACTGATTGAACATGTGACTTCTTCCGTCCTTTGACTAAATACAAATGCAGTCAGAACTGATTTCTCAACGGGACGATAGTGATCACAGAGTTCTCCGGGCTTGAGTATCTAGTTCGCAGTGGACTAACACCATTCGACAAATTTTCATGACGTTAGGCATTAAAATACTACGGGTCATGATGTAATGCATTTCGAAGTAATTTTTCAAAAAATCTTTTTATTTAGTTATTTTGGTTTAAAGCAAAATATTCTCGTAATATCGCTAATATGGAATCGAAGAATTTCATTCACTATCACCTTTTGTAGCAAATGGCTCAAAAGAACTAAAATTAACTACACAAGATGAATGTCATTCGTAGTTGATACAATTATTTGAATGCATGGAATAAACGTTTTTATTCAAAAAGAATGCATCAATTTCTAAAGGAAGAATGCATAGCAAAAACATTATTTCGCATTTAATAAAATATCGTTTTTTTGACGTGAATACGTCTTTAAATTTGCTACCATACGGGAGCAATCCATAAAATCTAATGATAACAAAATCGGGGGACAGTTTGACGTTGTAGTTTCGAATCTATCCTCTACTTCAATGGTTCCTAAACTTTTTTGTCTCGTAGACCCCCTTGTCATGTTTTTCGGTTTTGGGTAGACCCCCTGCTTACCTGATATTGCTTTTTTATAAATTCAGCAACTTCAAATGTATTTTTGACAGCTTTTATAGTGCTACTGTGAAAGATTTAAATTTCTAGCTGTAGTGAAGTGTAGTGTGAAAAACTTAAGAAAAAAACACATGTTAATTTTAAACATTTATTAATTAAATTCAAATTAAAATTCAGTATCTGTTATATAAAATAACTCAGCAATTAATAATTGCTTTTAGTGGGAGGGATGAACCTGATGCTTTATTATCAGCATTTGGCATAAAGTTATTTAGGTTTAAACTCAAATAAAAAATATATGTGATCGACTATCGTTGACACCCATTTTCATTTCACGGACCCCCATTTTCTTTTTTACTTGACATGGACCCCTTGCAGGTGGTGTCGACCCCTGGGGGTCGATATAGACCACTTTGGGAATCACTGCTCCACATCCAAAATTAAAAAATACCACTGGACAGCTATAGGATCAAAGAATTCATTACGATAAGCGAGAACAGTGACGCATCGCGGGGGGTAAAGAGGGAAGCGCCCCCATTTTGAGGTTATTTTGCTGCGTATCGAAATTTACAATTAGTATAGCTTTTGACTCGTAGAATTTACGATGTTCGTTTAAGTTTTAATCATCAGCAGTCGTCAAAATCTATCGATTGTATATAAAACATTAGTTTAAAATAGTGATAGTGAATATAATAAGGTGTTAGAATAAAAAAAATATCAAAAAGATATAGATAATGTCGGCTTATACGCGTCGAAAAGCCAAAACTATAAAGGTATTAACTAATCAAGTTATATTGTAACACAATAATTATTTGTTTCCCTGCTTTTATTCTAAATACATAAATAAAAACATTTTATTTAAAATATATAACCCGTTACATAAACGTATTCACGTACAACACACGGCCGTGTCCATGACACAGTAATACCCCACATTTTTCTTCTTCAATTTTTAAATTGAAATGTACGTATCTATTAAAATTAAATTGAAGGAAATCTCTGATGTGTGTATGTCCGTCTATAGACTAAAAAAAATGTGGGGTATGGATGTATCATGGACACGGCCGTGTGTTGTACGTGAATACGTTTATTTAACGGGTTATATATTTTAAATAAGATATTTTTATTTATGTATTTAGAATAAAAGCAAGGAAACAAATAACTATTGTGTTACATTATAACTTTATTAATTAATAACTTTATAGTTTTGACTTTTCGACGCGTATAAGCCGACATTATCTATATCTTTTTGGTATTATTTTTATTCTAACACCTCATTATGTTCACTGTCACTACTTTAAACTAATGTTTTATATACAACCGATAGATTTTGACGACAGCTGATGATTAAAACTTAAACGAACATCGTAGCTTCTACGAGTCAAAAGCCATACTAATTGCAAATTTCGATACGCAGCAAAATAACCTCAAAATGGCGGCGCTTTCCTCTTTACTCTCGCGATGCGTCACTGTTTTCGCTTATCGTAATGAATTCTTTGATATTTTAGCTATCCAGTGGTATGATTTAATTTTGGATGTCGAGGATCGATTCGAAACTACAACGCCAAATTGTATCCCCCGATTTTGTTATCATTAGATTTTTTGGATTGCTCCCTTGTGGTAGCAAATTTAAAGACGTATTCACGTCAAAAATCTCTACAGATTTCGCTGAATGTTTCAGTTCGTTGCTATTAGTACCGGTAGTGTTTATAGACGTTTTTGTTTTTTGTTTGTTAATTTTCAACAGGGATAATAATTGCTTTTACACAACTTATGCGGCTTATTATTTAATTATTTAAGATCATTAGCTGTCAAGTATTTCTTGCAGCTTTCAAACAGTATTTTAGCACTTGGTCTTGGGGCCTTTAGGGACTAAAATGTACTTTCGGTGAAATTTCGGCAATGGAAATTACGTAGTTATATCCTAGGGTTGAAACTGGGTTCTTAGAAGTAGAGATAGTTTTAGAAACACTATCCCAATTGATGTAAGCAATATAAAAATGTACTAACCTGTTACGATCGTGTACCAATTAGGGTAAGAATTGGAGGGGAACACCGGTGTGACATATTCCGCTTTAACACCATTATCCGCAATCCTCTTAAATCCGACATAGCTGCTGTCATTGAGATAATCCCATCGCACACCATCCACTAAAACGACGATCGCTTTCTCGTTCTCTGCGGGGAATGAGGGGTATCCCCATGCCGTCCCGAAGCACACCAACAGTAGAATCCTCATCCTCGTCATCTCGACTCCCCGAATGGAAATGTGATCCATCTTTACGAACAACGACTCGATTCGCCATCGCGAACCGGTTTTCTTTTTTCCAATTTCTTCTCGATTCCGGCGTCGAATTGGGAAAAAAAGCGCTCTTTTTCAAAAAAAAAACACAACTCTTATCTTCGCGAAAAACGAGACCGATTGGGAGTAATAATAAGGCGTTGATCCTCTTTTGTCTTTACTTTTAACTAGCAATGTTTTTCAATTTATTTTTCTTATTTACTATCTTATCAAATTGAAATCACTTATAAGTGAGAAAATCAGTACACATACAAGAAGTGAAGAAGAGTAATTCATTTGCGTCACTAATTTTGTATCGATCAATAACCAAATTTGCAAAACTTTTTACAGGGTACATAGTGATTTATTTTTTAAGAAAGTGAAGTATTTTTTAACTTTTATAAAAGACATACATATATAATTGAATCGTTTTTTGCTTTTTTTTTTTCGAAAAGGTAACAACTCTTAAAAACAAATTTTTTTTCAGAAGATAGAAAAAACTGGCTTATGAAAAGTTGGAAAACTTTACGGGTCTGATCTTTTACTATTTTATTTTAGTAGGTAGTAGCAATGCAATATTTTTAAGTTAAAACGATTTATCATTAATTATACCATAAAAATTAATAAATTAATACTGAGAGTTCTTTCTTTTTCAAAACGGAGATGCTACCTTTTTGAAATAAACGATTCAATTATATAAACTAAATAAATTTAGTCTTTTCGTATTTCTTACTCTCCGAAGCTCATAACTTTCTGCATTGCAGTAAAAAAGGGGTTCCTTGCTAACCCCACAGCATATGTCTGCAATTTTATTCTGATTTCGTCTACTATTGTATTGCGCTTTTGCTAGAAATGTTATTCTGATTTTACCTGCAATAATGCTGCACCAATTGATCGCTGGCTGAGCCAACCGATACAAATATTGCGCGATCTAGCAAAGGTATGTTTCTGGATTCTATATTAAATCGCCTAATGAGCTCTGTTTATGCTATCAAGCCTTGTTTTAGAGAACGTTGGATGTAGAGAAAAATTAGGGTGTAAAAAAATCCCTTAACGCGTCGCGATTCCATATTTTACTCTACCAATACATTACTTAATCACAGCATTAAATATCAACTCCGTGAATCAGGAAAATCAAATGTAATGTACCAAAGATATAATTGAAATTAACTTCTTTCTTGTAGAAATTTTACTCCGCCTCATTCTTTTGTCCCGTTTTCAGTCAATGAAACTATCTAACATTCTCACTCTTCCCAACCCGATCACTAATTTTGTTTCCATAATAACAATTTTTCATTTTTTTTTGCAAGGAAAATTACCAAATTTTGGGAGTTTTATAGCGTATCGTCTTGGTTATTTAAGAAAACGCAATGGTTTTATCTTTTTAGAAAATATATTTTTCAATGTTTTTACCCGTTTTCCATTAATTAGTTGCATAATTGGATATTTTAAAGTAATTCTTAGCTTCAGGTAATTACTTAAGCTATTTTTATACTTTCAAGAAAAGGGGTGCGTTTTTACCCTAAAAGATGAGAATGAAAAATGGTGTTCGGAAGAAAAACATTGCCTCTGTGTCCTGAATATAATTTATATTATCAACTTTAAAAGTCGTCTATAGTCTAGAAGATCATTGTGGACCTGACAGGAGTCCATGTGATGCTTCCGCGATCATAGCTCGAAATCGTTACTTTCGCTTTCTAAATTGGCAAGCGGTATCTAATATATAAAATAACGAATTACAGCAATGTATTGCCTGACAAATATATCTCCACTACTATTTGCATTTAGTTTCGTAAGGCAATTCATTTTTGTATTGTGATTTGTTTTTCTTGGAATCAAATATGCATGACTTATTGAACAAAATTAGTCTTTCAGAAGGAGAACTCATTGTCCGCTTAGTAAATGTAGTTTTGCAGTTCTTTCAGTAATCAGTACTTTACTTCCAACCTACTTTCTTGCAATAAAATAACTCTTAATTTATGAATACATGAACGATCCAATTTTTCAGTTCTTTTTCTGTACGTACGCATTTTTCTTTCTTTTTCCGTTCCTTAGCATCTGATTAGTTTGTTTTAGTTCTTTATCCTGTGTTCTCATAGATTGGGGTTCCACTGCAATCTTGAAATGGCTATTTGTAGTAATTTTTTATTGATTGTCCCTGCTTTTACTTTAGTTGACTATTCATTTATGCGCATTTTTATCAAAAGAAGTTTTGATCGACTTTCGCTTCGTTGCCAAACTAATAATTGTGCAAAGATGCTGAAAACGTGATGTAATTTTTACAATTTAAGTCAAAGATTTTGAAGTATATCTTATGCTGAGCTGCATCAGCATTGAAAGCTGGGATTAAATATTTTGACTGTTCTAAAGCCTAAAATTTATTACAATAATTGATCGATTTTTTTTCATCTTTGATCTTCGAACTGTTTAATAGGTATGACGTTTAATGTGTGTATTGTTTTATAGGTGTGACACAAGTACAATGACATACCCATTAACTTTTACTTTATTTACTTATGTCCCGTCAGTTTTCTCGTTTTTAGACGTTTTTAAAGGTAAGCAGTTCCTTGAAGTACAGTTGACGCAGTTGACTGATTTCCCTTTGTAAGCCTGCTATAGACAAAGAAAAAAGATGATGCAAGACAATTGAAAACTTAAAAAAACCAGTAACAAAATGATTAAATAAGCATAATAAAATGAACGTTTCTGTGGATTTTCGCAAAACCAATTTAAATTGATCAAAACATTTACAAAGTTGTCATTCGTATTAGATGGGAAATCGTATAAAACACTGCAGGTAGGCATGGTGTCCTTTATTTAAAGATTTCAATTACGAGTGTGTGGTAGAAACTTGTGATTCCCATAGTGGCGCTAGTGCTTTCATCACGCAAAACCATACCTGTCAACTTCTTGAGATAAAAGTTCAGAAGATTTTTCTCAAAAATTCAGAACTCTGGAAAATGTGGAGAATGGTGACTTTAAAAAAAATTCTGACTTTTAAAAATATCACCATTTATTAAATGAATAAATAAAAATGACCTGTGCTTTCTATAAGAAATCCAGTCCTTTAAAGGCATTATTATAAAAGCAAAATAATCAGCCTAGAACTAGTCAATACATTTTATTAAAGTCATTAAAATCTAAATAATGCAGTTTTGAAAAAAAATAATGCCATAAAGCAAAATATATAAAGCAACTATTGCTTTTTTAACCACACAGTTCATGCAAAATTGTCCGCCATATCAGTTATTTTCTACGTGACCATTAAAACTTACAATGCTTTCTAGAGTTTTTTCTGACGAACGAAACTTTTTCTTTTCTTCTTTTCCTAACACTGAAGACTCAATTATACTCAGCAGTATCGTATCTGTCAGAAATTAAGAGCATGGCATACAGCGTTTATTGACTATAAAATATAGAAAAGTTGGGAAAAAAGGTTAAAATTTGGTGAAAATACCTATATTTTTCTGAAAATTCGTTAGAATTTCACTAAAAATCTCCAAAATTTAAAATTTACTTGGAAATACAAATACAAATACAAAAGTGACGACCAGCAACAGGCTCAGGGCCCAGCTAGGCTGGTCCTAGTTAAGAGCATGGCATACAGCGAAACCAAAGCGAAACAAAGAAAAGCGAAAACAAAGTCGTAAAAATGAATTACGAGTGTAAAATCGCAAAAACTAGCCGATTTTCGTGAAAATTACGAAAAAATCGTAAAAGTTACCAGGTATGCGCAAAGCTGCTACAGTACCGGATCTTGGAGTTTTCCGAGGCGGGGCAAAACTTAAAAATGCCGCCCCCTCCATCCATCTATTGTTGATATTTCATATAACTTTTAATAAAGGTGCTGTCCTTTTTTATTTATTTTTGAGGATTTTTCATTATAAACAGATAGAACTTTCGTTAATGTTCTCACAGCATGGCCATTCAGCTCAACATTGGGAGGAGGAGGTCGAACCATGTGAAGGGACCCCCTTAACAAGAGATATGAAATTCTGACAGTTAAAGGAGGCCCGGGGGAGAATTCTCCCCCGGGAAAATTTTGGAAACTATATGCAAATAGGTGTATTTTGAGGCCTTAGGAGACGCATTTGGGACTTCAAAAACTTTAGGGGAAAAAAGCAAATAAAAGTTTTTAATTTAAATGCTTTTACTCATAAAAATAATCATAAAAATTCAGAAAAAAAAAATTGGCATTTTTTTTTTTAAATCCAAGACTAGACCCCTCCCCCCCCCTCCCTTCTCCTTTTTACTAACGCCCATATCGAAGAGCAACGTGTTTGTCTTCTCAAATAACACTTTACAAGCTCCCCCCTCTTCCCAAAAGAATGCTTCGAGAGTTTGTAAAAGGAAAACTATTGAGTACTGTTTTATCATAATTTATACGTATTTCACTCTTGTAAAGGGAAGAAACCTTGACTTTTTTAAATTTAAAGCTTTAAATTTTGACATTGCGAAATTTGCCTCCCCCTAACCTCAATTTTAGAGTTTCCGACAATTTATACAAATAAATAAGTCTATTAATCGGTTTTAATCGTTAGCAAAATAGCTGATCAATGATGAAATAGAACTAGTATTTTAATTCTCTCCAAAAGTTAAATTTTCTTTATCAAATATTTTTTCTTCTTTCCTTTCTTTTTGTGTGCATCACAGTTGAATTTGCCGCCCCCCAGAAGTGCCGTCCGGCTTGCCGCACCCTAGATCCGGCACTGAGCTGCTGCCGAAGAAGATATGAACCTCTCTAAATCTCATTTAACACCAAATAATAACGCATTGGATTGCCGCTCCACTGAAAAAAATCTGTCATATGCAACTGGAAACTTTATTCATTCATAATGGTTACTTTGCGGGATTAAGAAGAATTAACTGATTGGAGCCTCATTATCTCTACCTGAACGATGAAGCTGCCTCTTTGAAGGTCAATCAACTGTAGAAGCGAAACCTTTGCATCAACAATTCGTTTCACGTCTCTATCGGAGTGTCCTCGATTCATTCACTTTCTTTACGCACTTCTGGTTTAACCCACTCCCAAACAATTCTATTTGCTTATTGTTGTAACACTTTCCAGAGTTGCGCTTCGGTTAAGTCACTCAGGCGAGTTGTCTGTCTGAAGTAGTTTCTTAGTTATGATCACAGACACATTTTAGTAGCGTAAAAACAACGTTTGATGCTTAACAATAAGGTGATCATCTTACTACTATTATAAATACGAAAGTTTGTACTCAATCACGCCAGAACGACTGAACGGATCTGGGTGAAATTTGGCACAGAAATAGGTTATAGTCTAGAACAACACATAGGCTACTTTTCATACCGGAAAAGTGTACGGTTTCCGTGGGATATTATTATATAAAAATGATGCATTACGGTAAGATGCACGGTGTGACTCAATAGTTATACGAAAATTAGTGACAACCTAATAGCTTAAGTGGTAGAGCACTCGGCACGTAACTGAGGGACCTGGGTTCGAGTCCCAGTCCGGAGTAATTGATTTTATTTTTCTGCTTTTGATTGATTGATTATATTTTTCTGCTGTCTTACCTCTGAATTTAAAAACTAATATAATTTGCCACATGCTTACAACCTCAGTGACTTCCCTAATAAATGTTCTCCATTCAGTTAGGGTGTCTTTGAAAGCTACAAATGAGGTACAATTGTTTTGCGTTAGTAATTGCAAGATCCCTTTTATCTCAGATATTAAATACTAGCATAATTTGCCCCGTCCCCTCCGACAAGTTTATAACATCGCAACATTAACCCTAATATATATTATCCATTGAGTTGGCTTATCTTTAATTTAAATAAGTTTTAGTTGGTGAGGAATGGTTTCGTTTTTACAATGCTCAGACGAAAGGTTAGCTTTATCTCTAAATTTAAAACTAGCACGTAATTTGTGATATACTTACAATCGCGATGTTTTTCCCAACAAATATTGTCCATTGGATTAGCGTATCTTTGAAAACCACTTTTGACGAAGCTGATTTAGAGATTTTCTAGCTTCGGGCCATCGGTAAAATTGGGTCGTCGGCCGAAATCACCATTGAGCCAGATAAATGCCTCTTTCACATACAAATACCACGGGAAGGAAGATTTCGGATCGAAACAAAAGATTTCACCGAGTTTCGTAATAGAATTAAATACATCCCGCTGAGGAACGGAAACCTGTTACTCGGATACTGTCGGGAAGGATCTCACTAACACACACATTAAAGTTGCCTTCCTATCTGATTTTAAAAGAAAAATGTAGGGCACAAATCGCTCTATTTATAAAATACATGAGTTATTACAGTACTTGACAATCATTTGTCCGGTATTATAAATCATATTGAAACTCATCGGGAACCCTTAATTTTGTGAAGATTCCTTTTAGACTGCTGTAAAGTTTCAAATATTGAAAATAAACAAACGCTTGAAAGGTAAGCGATAATTTTTTTTTATTTTAATTAAACTAAGCTTAAATGAATTTTGTTTCTTATACAAGTAGAATGTCCTCATTTACCCCTTAACACATTTGCCCGTGTCTCACACGGGCGATCTTGTATCTCGCGTTATTTTATTTCTAATGCCCCTCTGAGATCCGTTTACACTTTGTTCGTATAATACTTTTTATATATATTACTTTTACCCCACCCCCCACTCTCTAGTCACTTCTATAACTGAAATTGCCAAAAACAATTTATATTAGGGTCAGTTGGGGTAATTGTAAACGCTTTTTCAATGTTTTAACTTTTGATCCGTCCCTACCTCTTGAATGAATTCAGAGATAAAATTGTAAGCACTGTAGCAACTACTGTACTTCTTGTGAGTAAACGTGTACAAAAATTTTGACTTTATGACTATTTGTTAGCGAATGAGCTCGTGTTTACAATTACCCCAGTGTGTTTACAATTACCCCAGAGATCTGGGGTAATTGTAAACAGTGATTTATTTTCGAATAAAGTTGATGCAAATGGGAAATTGCTTCATACACAGTCTACTTGAAGGCTTAAGAAGTTCCAGAGCAATGGTTCTCAATCTGCGGCCAACAGGCCGCATGTGGTCTGCTGAGTTATGTTATGAGTCGGCTGGGATCATTTAACAAGAAATATCTTGCAAAAAATCAAGCGATGCGACAGATTTATGCAAAGTTTGTCCCGCACTGGATCAGTAGGTTAAGCTTGGACCCCACAGAACACAGAAAGTGACGCACAACGTGGTCAACGCTTTGGAGGGTGACCACCTCCCGCGACTGATTACTCGGAGACCGAGTGCGCTAAAGGGCGCTGTGCACTTAAAATACATCGTCGCTTCAAATGTCCACCAAGTTAGAAATAATTTCCTCTGAATGGCTAACCTAGGTGACGATCTCTCATCTGAGAACCGGTTCAAAATCATTTAGCCCCTTTTGTGACAAGAGTACTTCATTCTAGCGGATCTCATTAATAATCAGTAGGAGCTTCCTTAATTCCCTGTCGCCCTGCAAGGTAGGCTTGGATTTCCAGGTGGCATTAGCAAAAACAACAACAGTTACGTAAAATAGACACAAAGGTGTAATTTACATCAAAATATAATACTTATTGTCCCCCCAAAATATCAGAAATAGGATAAATTTAAGTGTTTACAATTACCCCAGAGTACGAAATTTATGGGGTAATTGTAAACACCTAACTTGCACATGAAAACTAACAGGGAGGATTAAATTCATAACTAAATGTTTTCAGCAGCATTCCATATGACAAATAAAAATGGTTGAAACCGCTTACATCGCTTTTGTAGATGAGCTGGAGAGGAAAATGTAAGATCACTAAATTTTGCGAAACAACTTTTTTCACTGTGCCATTTTCAAACAATAGTGACGCCTCCACAGTTTTTTCGAAACTTATAAAACTGTTTCAATGTCTTCCCTAGGCTGCCAGTATATCACTCACAAGCAGTTAAGTTTTCAAAACCACCACAAGCGTGGTTATGAAGCTTGTTTACAATTACCCCATGTTTACAATTAATATATTCATTTTCTGTCAAAAAAACTCGATCATTTTTTATCAGTTTTTCTGAAAAAAACTCGTGCTTCAAGGGTTAAGTCAAACCAAAATTATGTTAAGTATGACGTAATGAAAACTCAAATTCGCAATAAAAATTACAGATACTGTCTGGTTTTCTCTGTTAAAAACCTCCTTGTTTTTGCACATGCATGAGTTTGCTTCGACTTCATAGAAATAGAGGTGTGAGAGGAAAGGTAAAACTACAAGATTCAGGGAATGTTTACTTTTTGTGGAGAAGAAGATACCAGCTGTGTCGTCTTTTTCTTTTCTTTTTGCTTTTAAAAATCCAAATCCGAAATAGAATATAACATTGAAAAAAAAAAATTCACTGCTAAAATATAATTTTGAAAGCCTCCATCTCTGCGCAGCTCCTTTCTGCCGTATAGAATCGTCCACGATTGGTGGTAGCTGCTCTCTTAAACGAACAGTACTTATTGGAAAGTTAAAGGGAATACTTACTTGAATTAAGATACTTTATTCAAAATTTACCAGAATTTCTAATATTACTGTATTGTCACCAAAAATGAGTTTTAAGCAGGTAACCCTTTTTCAACTCATTCAAAATGGCGTGGTGGAATTGACCTGTGCGAGGTAGAGGGGGGTAAGAGAAGCGGCGGAAATGTCTCATCCGGGAGGAAGAGGATAAAATTTGCAGCGGAATTTTTCTGTTCCGCTAGCCATATTAGGGAATAAATAAATCATCGTATCTCGAAACTTCAAGATTTCTGCTACTTTTGCTCTACTGTTGAAACTATTATTGTTCGATTCTCTAATGAGGCTAAAGTGTAAAACTGAAGATGAAAGAAAAAAGTCCAGTGGTGCTCCAACAACCCTTTGTAAGAACTTTTTTTCTACTAGCGGTACTTTTAACTATTTTTTAGTTTTATATTAATTTCAAAAATGAAATGCATATAGATCATTTTAAAAAGACATAATTTTTACCCCCCCCCCCTCTTTATTTGGGGGGAGCATACCTCTCATATTTAAAAATTGATACACTTGGTGGTATATAATACTTCCTACAATCTTCACATGTTTCTGTGAATCAGTGTTTAAAATAGATTACTGTTAACATTAATTGATTAATCTGGTGGGAAGCATTCTTCCCACCTTCTTATAAAGGGTTAAAACTGATCAGAGGAAGTCGTGCGAAATGTCAACACGTATTGCTACAGAACAGAATCCATACTTTAAAGAAGGATCAATCTGCTATGCACGATATATCTGTTGTTACATAACGATATAACTCGCTACATGAGAGATTCCTTCTAAAGAGAAATCATCCTTCTGTACTTTCCGATTTTCGCTTTTGTATTGCTACTTGTTTTGCGGTCATCGTTCTGTGGAGAATCCAGCGAAAGTGCCAGAGGTCTAGGAAACATGAAGATCTTGAAAGACAATTGTAAGGTGGTTAGGTTAAAAATAGAGTGACCTAGAAAATTTCCGCCGCTTTAGATGGGGCAAAGAAAAGGGATGGATTGTGGGTTTTCGAATGGCACTGACCAGTTGACACACTTTTTAGCTGAAAATGCATTCTACTGGGAGGATTGTAGGAAGTCAGAATGAATGTTTTCAGAAGACTCGCCTCGAAAAATCAAAGGAAACTTAGAAATTCATGTAGTACATTCCATTAAATGCATCCAGTTCATCCAATCATAAAATGTTTAAGACAAGCAAAATGGGCATGCTCAGGTTTCTATATACTAATGCTCGCAGTATCAGGAATAAGATGGACGAGTTAAATAGCGTTATCGCAGGTGAGGAGTTGGATATTATTGGAATTACGGAAACATGGGTTACTGATGATGATAAGGATTTAGTGAGCATTGCTGGATACAATTTGTTTAGGCAAGACAGGCTGGGTAAGAAAGGTGGAGGGGTTTTATTTTATATTAAGGGACACTTTTATTTGCAATGAATTGGTCATTAATAATAAGCCTAAGGATATTGATATGGTCTGGGTGGAGTTGCTGAGCAATAAGGGGAAGAAGTTACATTTGGGGAATGTTTACAGGCCGCCTAATGTTAGTCAGGATCAAGACGAGGAGATGTATAGTGTTATTAGGGACATATCTGGTAAGGGCTCGGTCATCATGATGGGGGATTTCAATTTCCCGGGCATAGACTGGAATAGTTTTTACACTAGCAATGCTAGGGAAGAAGATTTTCTGAAAGTGATTGGGGACTGTTTTTTGGATCAAGTTGTTACCCAGGGGACTAGGCATGGTGCTGTTTTGGATCTAGTTTTTTGTGATGTCGGAAGTTCTGTTCAGGGGTTAAGTATAGGGGAAAATATTGGAGATAGTGATCACAATACTATTAGGTTTTGAACCAGGTTCGATGCTCACAAAGGTGAGCATTTCAGATTTGTGCCTAACTTCAGGAATGTTGATTATGTTGCTCTTAGGAAGGGTTTGAAAGAGGTTTTTTCTTCTGGGTTGGAGAATAGTGAAGCTGATCTTCAGTGGGAAGAGTTTAAGGGGAAATTGGAAAAAATAGTGATGGATTATGTTCCTTTTAGAAAGAAAGGGGATTTCACGAAAATTTGGCTCATGTGGTTCTCTAGGGAGGTGAAAGAAGCTCTCAATTATAAGCAAGCCACTTTTCGGCGAATTAAAGAGACTGGGTGCCATGCTGACAGGATTTTGTATTGTGAAGCTAGACGTACTTTCAAGTATTTGGTACGGAGTAAGAAAAAGGAATTGGAGCAAAAGCTTGCAGATAACATCGAAAGGAATCCTAAGAAATTTTTTGCTTATGCTAATTCAGGGAAAGCTCGTAATACTCAGGTAGGCCCACTGGTGGATGAGAACGGGAACTTGATTCAAAATGAGGGAGATATAGCTGATATTCTAAATAATTTTTTTTCCAGTGTATTTAACAGAAACTGTATCTCAACAGTTGACATAAGCGAGACGCAAGCTAATACACAACTTGAGGATTTTGTATTTTCTAAGGATGATGTGTTGTTTCATTTGAAAAAAATTAAAGCAAATAAGGCTCCAGGACCTGATAATGTTTATCCAAAAAATTTAGTAGAATGTGCAGAGGAATTAGTGGATGTTGTCTTGACTATTTTCATATCTTCATATAACTCGGGGACTGTGCCAGTGGATTGGAAGCTGGCAAACATAACGCCGCTCTTCAAGAAAGGGTCTAAAACTAAGGCAGGAAATTATAGGCCTGTGAGTCTTACTTCCGTTCTTTGTAAAATTCTTGAAACTCTGATAAAAATCAAAATAGTGAATTTCCTGGAGGCAAATGGAATGTTGACTGATTTTCAGTATTTAGGAAGGGTAGGTCCTGTACAACTAATTTGTTGCATTTCTATGACAAGGTTATCATGGCATTAGATAGTAAAAAGTGCGTAGATGTTGTTTACATTGACTTTCAGAAAGCGTTTGATAAAGTACCGCAAGAAGCTCTTCTTAGCAAACTTGCTTATATTGGTATTGGTGGAAAAACTTTAATTTGGGTTAAAAATTGGCTGACTGGGAGGAAACAGAGAGTAGTAGTGAAGGGCAATTATTCTCAGTGGATTGATGTTTTGAGTGGGGTTCCACAAGGTTCAGCTTTAGGGCCAATATTATTTATTATTTTTATTAATGATATTACTCGGAGTATTTCTGGGAACATCAATATTTTTGCTGATGATGTCAAAATCATGGGAATTATGGACACGGAGGAACAAGTCAATCAGTTTCAAGAGGGATTTAAATCAAATTTCTAGGTGGGCAATTAAGTGGGGTATGTCTTTTAATATTGGGAAATGTCAAGTGCTTCATCTTGGTCATGGGAATAAACATGCAACCTATTGTTTACAAGGTTCTGTCATTAGGGAAGCAGAAGCAGTTGTTGACCTAGGAGTATTGATTAGTCACGACTTCAAGTCCAGTCAGCAGTGTAGCATAGTAAGTAACAAAGCTAACAGGATGCTTGGGTTTATCAATAAGGCTATTTCGAACAAGTCTAGGGAAGTTGTATTGCCATTATACAGAAGTTCATCATTTGTAATATGCTGTTTAGTTTTGGTCTCCGTACCTAAAAAACGATATTACCTTATTAGAAAGGGTTCAAAGGAGGGCTACAAGATTGGTAAGTGATCTTTCAGACTTAGATTATGATGTTAGTCTTAAAAGGCTCAATGAGGTTAGTCTTAAAAGGCTCAATATGTATAGTCTTGAGTAAAGGAGAGTCAGAGGGGACATGATTCAGTTGTTTAAATTCATTAAAACGGGAAATGTTGATGGACTACAGCTATGTGCTGAAAGTAGAACCAGAGGTCATTGTTTTAAGCTTTTCAAATCTCAGGCTAATCTTGAAATTAGGAAAAATTACTACTTCAATAGGGTTGTAGGCAGTAGGAATAGTTTACTGGAAGCGACTGTTAATTGCAGTGGGGTAAAAACTTTTAAGAAAGCTCTTGATGTTCATTGGGGACTGCTAAATTTACTAGGACCAGCCAAGCTGGGCCCTGAGCCTGTTGCTGGTCGTCACCTTTGTATTTGTATTATTAAAGTTATTTCTCTTGAAACAGAATGTTCGCGAAATAGAATATGTTAAAGAAAAAGTAATAGAGGCGTCTTATGAGTGCTATTTGTTTTTCACACTAGGTTAGTTGCCTCATTTTTGTCCGTTTTTCGTTTGATAATGACAGTGCATTAGATGTCATTGTGCGATAATATTATACCATCTGCTTTTAGTTTGTTATGTTTCCCATTATTCCGAAATTGTAATCAATACAAAGTCAACTCAACCAAAGTACGATAGTAATTTTAATTTTTACCATCGTTAACTTTTTTCTCTTAGCGGGTTTTTTTTTTTTTTTTTTTTTTCTTCTTCGATCCACGTGTTACATTTTTTTTTTTTTTGAAATTGTGCAGCAATCTCGTTGCATATTGCTTTTAGTCTGCGGTTATTCTCATCATTTCATTTTTAGTTTACAACATAGAAAAGATTGTTCAAAAATAAGAAAAAAAAATCCAGTATAAATGTTTATTGATCGAAATTTTATGTGTCAAAGTTCGACTTGCAAATTTTAAAAATTGAATTGTCAAAATGCGAGTTCGCGCGACAGGATTTAATAACATCTTAATTAAAATGCTAAAATTTCTTTATTTTCAAAGATTAATCAATGCATTTTTTTTTCAAAAGACTTCTTAACTTTTTTTATACGATAATTATTTTAATTTTTTCTCGTTTATACTTATTTTTAGGGCATTTTTTCTTTGGGGGGGGGGGGGGGCTTCTTTGATGCCACGCGTTAGACAGTTGGCAGTTTTTCTGCTATTGTACAACAATCTCGTTGCATCTGCTTACAGTTTAGAATATTTCTTGTTATTTTATTGCTAGTTTACAACATAGCACATATTGATAAAAAATATGAATCAATTTTTCAGTATAAATGTTTATTTGAAAATTTATGTGTCCAAGTTTGACCTGCTATTTTCAAAAATTTAATTCTTAAAAAACGAGTTCACCACGCGACAGGGTGGAATAATGCCTTAGTAAAAATGCTACAATTTCATTAATTTCAAAAATTGACAACGTACATATAAATATATATATATATATTCAAAATACATCTTAATTTTTATGAACTATCACGTGTTTTTCAGAAGATTATTTGTCAACAGAAAACTGCTGGTGCTCAAAATATTGGTTTATTTCGGTGACTTTACATTGTGCTCATGAAAATGTAAAGAACGTGTCAAGTACTCTCACGTCTATGTTTTCAAAGCAATATTCAGTATTTCTTCGTTATGAACAGAGGGGTGTTACTGCGAGTGAAATTTTTTAATATTTTATTTTTAATTTTAGAAAAAGAGCTATTTTTAGTTAAAATAACTTTTACAATGAAAAAAAACATATAATCGTTCCCGCTTTTCTTTTAAAAACGGGGGGGGGGGGGAGCAATTATGAAAAAAAGCTGAGAATTTCGTTGAAGATACAAACCCACATTATTTGTTAGTCTGCATTATAATATCAGCATTACTCTCCATGAAAAAAAGAAGAAAATAAAGGCAGCTGCTCTTGGTATTTGCGTTGCAGGTTTTTTAAGAGAAAATGTTGAAGGAAAGGGAATTAGACCCGATCCGATCCATTAGTTGTTGAGTTTTTTTCTTTTTTTTTGCAAAGATAAGACAGAAGAATTAAAAATCCTCTGATATAGCGTTTTTTAACCTCCAAATAGTTTAATTACTTTACTAGAATCGCGAGTGATTCTTTTAGTTATAATTATTATGTAAACTTCCCCCAAACAGTTGTACGGAGCCTCGAATAATGAATTTATGTTTTTTTTAAATAAAAATAAATAAATGATTTAAATGATATTTTTATAAGCATTCTATACGTTTTAATGATTTAAAGCGATTTTTTTTCCATCGGCAATCGGCCATCGGCCGATCTCGGAACAATCGGCCAACAATCGACATCGGCCCATCGGCCAAAAAATGCCATCGGTCGAGCCCTACCAAGAATAAAAACATGTTCTTATGTGACTGAAAGTATTAATTTAATATATTTTAGGGAATTATGAAATGAATAATTTTCATCTGAGCCAATGTTAAATTTCGGTGAAAAATTAATCTGGAGAAAATTTCAAACGGTCGTACAAAATTTCAATAAAAAATATTCAATAGTTTTTTATGTTATGCTTAAAAGGTTTTTTTTTTTTTCCGGCGACTTATTGACGTATACCAAAACGCCGAAGATACATGTAAACATTAAAAGGCGACCACTATAACAGAAAGACATCACATATAATATGTGACCAAAATGCGAAGATGGATTCAAAAAAATAAGTAAATAAATAAAAAGTTACAAATTTAATTTAAAAAATACTTATTAGCAATAGACAGAATATGCAAACAGGCACTAAAAGGCATACTTATTTACCACTTCTCAGACAATCACCAAATCTATTTAGGCGTTCATCTGAACGCATGACCAACTTGTTTAACCAAGGCTGGGAAAAAACACGTCCCGGACAATTGAGCCTGTTCCGCGAAGCTGTTTTCACTTTACTGACTAAAGATAGCCGTGTTCCTTCAAATTTGAAAAAGGAAAACGTAGCCACTGGGTGCCAAATCTGGGCTGTATAGGGAATTGCTCTAAATTGAAGAATTGATGAATAAGTGCAAGTGCAAAGTCAGAATAACCGGCTCAATTGGCCGAGGCGTTTTTCAAGCCGGCGTTAAACAAATTCGTCCTGCGTTCACAGAAATATGCCTAATAGATTTGGAGGTTATGTGTTGCTACTATTGATAAATTTTTAAAATTAAATTTGAAATCTTTCCCTTTTTTTGGGGGGGGGGGGGGGCTCTTTTGGATCCATCCTTGTACATGTAGGTTACAAATTTTCACTCTTACAAAATTCATTGTCCTTTTGATCCCATACTGTTCTACCTTTCTGTTTTTAGGTTACGTTATTTTTCGCTTCTTCTGTAGATAACACATTTTTTACTTTTCCAAAATTTGAGTTTTACTTGTTGTTTTATAATTATTTTTGAAAAAGAATAAAATGTACTAAATTGATTAAACAGTGTGTATTTAAAATGTACTATTACTCTTTAAAATGTGGCATTACTATTTGTGTGTCACAAGATCATAAACTTTGTAAACTGTATTTATTTTGGAATTTTTTAAAAATAAATTACAAAAAAAAGATCCTTACAAATAAATTTCAGGAAGGAAAATAACTTGTAACAAATATTATTAAGGAAAATTAAGACAAGAAATGTAAAGATACAAGGAATGTAACAAGAACAGTAGAGTTTGTCCTTGATAAAAACAATATAGATATTTCCAAACTTACTTATAACAATAGAAGGCATATTTAAATAAATAAATTGAGCATTCCATAACTGGAGGACAAGTGTTTGAACAATAACATTTGAAAGTTCAAAATTTCTGAGATACATAATGCATGCACAAGTGAATATTTAAATTACGCAAAAAATCTACGTTAGAACAACACATCAGTGCTAATGAGAAATCAAAGGAATGTTGAACTTTAGTACTTTGGAGTAGCTTGGTTCTTGAATTATATTTCTTAATAAAAAAATCAATCTTTAACACATTTCAATGAAAAAACATTTTTTAATAAAAACACCCCAAAACTGACAAAAAGAAAAGTAATCCACTGAGAAATATAAAACTGATGCAAAGATATTCAGTGGTGTTTTCATTAATAATGTTTATACAAAGAAAGGAATAGAGCTGAGATGGGTAAAAGTTAAACATTGAAAGGCCACATTAAATTTGGCAGTTGGGTAAGAAGTCCCACAGCAGATTCTTAAGGGTTATTGTTCTACATTTAATTATACTATTTGGAAAAAAATAGTATTATAAAGACAGAACAATAACATTATTATATACAAAAGGAGGGACATACAAATCTAATAATAATTATTACTGAGGTACATGGAACACAATTATATTAACTGAACATTTATATTGAACATACATATTCTGAGGCAGTGCCATGGGCACATGAGAATTTTTCAATACAAATTGAAAATAACTGATAAGGCTGCGTAAAAAACTCAAGATGGCTGCATGCAGCCTTACAGTCGCATGTTTCTTATCTGATATCGAGTATTAAAATGTCTGAGTTTTGGAAGAATATGGATTAGGAATGCTCAGTCTACAATTTGCAAGTAACTGCATAAACCACTATTTTGGAAGAATCATAGGCACTTCTTAAGACTTGGCTCTTCATAAAGGGATAAAAATTCAAAGACAAGCTTTAAACTATTTAAAAAACTAAGTATCTACACAAAATTATCTTAAATGATGAAGTATGATGATGAAAAAGAAAATGAATTAAAACATACCAAATGGACAGGAATAATTTAGAAGTTTGAATCAAATGCATTTACCACAAAGCAAAAGGCTTTTTTCAAAACACTGACTGAGCTTTGTATTCAGTACCTTCTTCATGAGTCTCTGAAAGTATTGTCACACAGTTTGCAAATGATTTCTTTCAGAATGTTCCTGTCTGAGAACTTGTTCATTTCATATATCATAAGCAATGACAAATAAAATAACTTATATAGTTTTCAGTGTCTCATGCATAATGCATTTCTGATAGAGCCTAGCTAAGTTTATTTACATAATAAATGTTTAGTGTTTCTAAAAAAAACTTATTTTATATAGCTCATGGAAATCTCTTATCAAGAAGTACATCTTCAATCCTAATATTTAATAACGCTGTTAGTAAAATTATTTATATGCATATTCAAGCTACGAATTCAAGGGAAAAACAACATAAATAAAGCACAAATTTTCAAAACAATAAAGCAAATAGCTATTTCGAAGCTACAATGCAGCCTCTTCATCAGTGCATGAAATAAAAGTGCTCAACCCACGACAAGAACGTTGTTTGTGAACGGGCAACAACCAGAGACACAGCCGGCATTTATACAAAATGGGTTGGGTTAGAGATTAAACACAAACTCCTGTTGTGTTTCCCTCTATCCTTCCTTTTTTGGGTCCCAATCCTGTGATTGGTCTTTTGGTCTTCTTCATTCCTTGTCCTTATTTCCTATTGGTTAATCTTTAATCCACCCATTTGGTGAAAATATGGCTGGCTCTCTGGTTGTTGCTCGTTCATTCACAACTTTCTTGTTGTGGGTTGAGCACTTTCCTTCCATGCACTGATGAAGCTCCAGTGTAGCCTCGAAATAGCTATTTGCTTTATTGTTTTGGCAATTTGTGCTTTATTTACATTGTTTTTTCCTTGTACTCATACTTTAGCACAAAGCATTTTTTATCATTTTTCTTATATTCAAGCTAGTACAATATGACTTAATTTTCACGTGGCAACCAAGTCATCTGAAGTTTTTTTTTTTTTCTGAGCAAGATCAAGCTTAAGGCTCAACTTTTAAGAAAACGCCATGCTCTATTTCAATGTCACAGGCATCCCTGGTGTCACCTGTTGCTACAATGTTTGAGAGAATGTGTAATGCAAAGGGGTGTAGTGGGGCCAGAATGTGATGGTACAATGTTCCGGTATTTTTCTACTAGGGCGAATGCCACTCTGGAACTTCATTTTGAGTAATGCTTACTGTAATTGAAAATCTTAATTTCTTCCCAAAACAGGTGTAATTTGACTTGACTGAAATCGGAATTCTGCCTAAAATGGAAAAAATTTTAAATCTCTTCACACCATGTAATAAATATAAAGTTTATTTTTAATTATGAAAGCCAGTGTTGATCAACATAGAAACACTAGCCTAGTAAAAGACTCCAATAAAAGTTCTTAAAAATAAAAGTTTTAAAAACTATGTAACTTTTTTTTCAATAGTGTTTGCAATCATTATCAGGGCTTTGAGATTAATATGTTGTATGTATTTAAAGTGAATGCAAGGACTTGCAATTCTAAAAGATAAATAGCAGATTACACACTTATTATTTTAGTAATTAACATTTGCATTATTTTAATTTTAATAATTAACATTTGCATTATTTTAATTTTAATATTGTTTATTAGTAATCATTACATAAAATAATTTGTTTATGCCTAAATAAAGGCATTACTATTTAGGCATTAAAAAATTACTAATGTTAGTTGTATTGATTTTAAGCAACTGTATTAATAAAGGATGAATAATTCTCCTTTATCTGAATAATTCTCCCCACCTATCATTGATTACCCCTTTTTTGGTAAGAAAACAATTAGTACAACAACACTAGTGAAGACAGCATGACAATCTCTTAAAAAGCAAGCCTGTATTCACAATCACCTCAGTAACTCTGCATTGTTTGTTCAGCTTTCAGCTCAATAACAGATTTATATATGCCAAATTTACTTAAAAAAACACAGTGATGATGCTCAGTACTGGTGAAAGTTGCAATTTTAAAATAAATGTTACTAGCAATTCATAGTTACAGAATTTAATTACAGACATCTTATGAGCTATGTTCTAAGAAAAAGTTGAAAACAAATTTGTAATTTACAAAATTTCCATGACCTATTACAGTAGTAGAATTCCTTTTGTGTCGAGCATTTGGTAATTCAGCATAAAAAAGAAAAACTGCATATAGATTTTTTTTAGAAAAAGACTAGTAAATCAAAGTACAATTCACAAATTTATGAAGTACAGGAAGAATAAATGAATGCTGTCAATCTAATTGTAAAAATACTAAACCTTTTAAGTAACATAAGAAAAATAAAAACTTGCATGAAATAAGACTTGTTTCATATTTTAGCGATAAAAAAGTTCATTTAAAATTTACATACTTATTTTGAAAAACAATATTAACAACTTTTTCATTGTAACATATACACAGTTTGCTCTCTAGTATTTTTAAAGATTTAAATTACATGAAGACCAACTTATCTTCTAAAAAATTAAATGTTTTGAAATAAAAAACAACCATAACAAATAATAAGTTTACTTCTAAATTATTCCAATATAGAGAGCATAGCCAAAATTTTATTTTTGGGCAATACAGAATAAGTTAATGAGTATCAAATAAATTAACAAGCATAAGACAATAAATAAATAACTTATACCAGACTATAAATAAATAACTTTATACCAGACAATAAATAAAATATCACATAAAATTCTTGTGATTTTGTTTCAACACTCAACATTACAATAATTTCCATTAAAAGTAAGATTTCAAAAGAAATCTCTCACTTAAAAGTTGGTGCCAGGTACTAATCACTTTTATCAAGGTTTACAATAAAAAAAAGCACTAAATGGCTCATTTGAAATCCTTGAAACAAAGTGCAATGAAGAATAATATTTAAAACTTCTTTGTTCATAATGCAAAAATCAATCTTTTTAGTAGCTTAACCTTTCATAGCTTTCCACAACTTCTAAACAAAAAAAAAAACTAACTCTTTATTTCTTATACTATTTTTGATTAAATTATCTGTTCTTTCCGACAAATATTTCAAACTCACATGTAGCTCTAAATAAGCACAGTCAATTACAAAAAAAATACATTGAGACGGTTAATAACAGGTATAGTGAAGGCAATCACAAATACACATTGATAATTTATTTTTGAGAAGAATTGTTTTGATATACTTCTGTGCTGCTTTGCAAGGTGACAAATTACTAAAATTAAAAACAATACAACTTTTGTTCTTCATAAAGATATAAGTCCTCTACTTTTAATGAAATGATTTCCAAACATCATTTAATTTGAAACTTCCATTTTTTTTTTAAAGCTACATTCTGTCAACAAAACAACCCTGCCAAAATTTCATTAACATGATGACTGACAGCCTACGAGATGACTCGTAGTAGGTGAGCTTCCTAAAAGACCAAATTGCAAGTAGTCTCGTTGTTGCTGGCTTATTTCCATTTTTCAATACATTTATAGGAAGTTTGTAATTTTTTGCTTAATAAGATGTTCTGAACAATATGATGTGATTAAATTAAACGATCGTTTAGAGATCCATAAAATGCAAACAGCGCTAGCAGTCAGTGTGTCAGCAGTCAACGTGTTAAAAGAACAAAAAACCAGAAATATGGAAATAATATAAATGCTCAACATTTGTTGGTTCCATCCAAACATGTACAACTAAAATTAATTTCTGAGTAAGACTCCATATATTTTGCAACTCACTTAAAAGTTAATGAATACACTTTGAATGAACTTTAAAGCTATTGAATGTTCTTTTCGACCCTCCATAAGTACTCATATTTGTAATGTTTTCATAGACCTGAACAAGAAAATTTCAATATCTTGTGTTTTGATACGAAAAATGTAATACTAATTAGTATTTTAACTTATAATTATGAATATTTCAATTCTAAAAATTTCAGTTTTATATATATCTATGTATATATATATATATATATATGTCAAATTTTTATGTAATGAGGAAAGGACTCCTGTGACTTTTAAGTATATACTTGCAATTCTTTTTGCAACTTTGTGCTATGATAGTAAGTTCCATGAAACACTAGAGTTTGAACCATGTAATTTTGTGGAATGCAGCGTGAGAAAATTAAAAAATTTTTAAATCATTTGCAAACAAATTACCAAAAACCTAAAATGTATACAACAACATTATTTCAACAATTTTGCGATAGCCACTTGGTATTTATAATCATTCTGAGCATAATTTTAAAGTTTACAAACTCTGGAAGACATTAAGGCATCAAGTTAAACCAGGAACTTAGATACTACTTTTAAAAAATCACATGTAACACTTAATATTAAAATTAAACTGTAACTCATATTGAAATATACAAAACAAAAACAAACTTAAACTTCCTTATTACAAAGACACTAAACCTTATTAAAAATAAAAAAAAAACAATTAGAAAATTAAACAATCTTTTAATTATGTAGGAAAAATATTTCCAGGCAGTCAGAGCATTATATACATTTATACCCCTTTTACATTTTTTTAATTATAAAACTACACATATTTACATATTTGTACTTTGCTGAAAGAAACTACTACTTTTCAACGAATAAGGTAAGAAGTATGCTGTACAAATTATCACAGCTAAATTGCACAACTGCACTTTTTTTTCTTACTTTAACACTTAAGCTGAATTCCAATTAATCTCATAATTTTAAACACTTCGTTAAATTTGGTTACTTCCTAAAAATGAATATTTTTATGCTGCAACGCATATATATATAGTACATTAAGAGGATAATATAATAAATTATGAAAGCAAATATTTTAAATATGGGACATGAAAATCTTGAAAATTTGAACTCATATGCTTTGAAAATATATTTAGCCCATTTAATGTATATCCGTATGGATTCAGGCAGGGGGGTACCTTCATAGTCTCAGAAATTTTTGAATTTCACATATGTTAAAATTTAGAACTTTGTGAGTTATAGGTATGTTTTTGTTTTGCTCAAAAAAATTCCTGGCTCGAGATACAGGCCGCCAAAGATGGCGCCTTTGGCGCAATTTCTCACTTGCGATTTTCCACAAAAACTTTCAAGTGCTCTATTTCCTGAACGGTGCAAGATATTTTGATGCGGTTTTTTTTTATTTGAAAGATAACTATATTATGTTTAAGATAAGAGGCTAAATTTTTAAATATCTATTCAACTTTTTTTGCTGCAGCCTTTTGAAATTTTTTTTAAAAAATCTTTTTTATTCTTTTTCTCAAAAAAGCCAATCTCAAAATTTTTTATTTTTTTACTGTTGGTTAACACCATTAAGTACTACATTCCCTGAAAAAGAGAGCTTCCACTTTTGCATTTAACGGATTTTACAAACAATTTAAGATTTTGCCATATATTTCATCAGTTTTGTTAACAACATAGTCATATATTGGTCCCATTAAGTCAAAATTATATTAGTTTAATTTTCTTTGACATGGCATTTAATTCTTAATGAATAATATTAGCGCGAAAAAAATCATGACTTTTTTAAATTAATTTTTTTTAAAATTTAAAACCAGATTGCTTATCATAACCATAAACATAACTGAAGATTGACATTCTGCGTAAGATGCAATGAATATAGTATTTATTTAAATGACAGTAAGAATTTTACATTGAAAAGTGTAAATTTATGCTAAAAATTAAATAAAATAAATGCAATACACTGTACTTTCAACCCAATACGCATGTTTAAGAAAAATTAGTTACTGCACATTCGCCAGGGTGTTAGCAAGTAACGTAAATATATGTATAACAACCATTAAAATTATTTATGTATATCATTTATTCATAATCACAAATTGATTAATAATTAAATTTATTTTTATATAACACATACAGTTAGGTATTGATTCCATTTACCATTAAGTAATTTGAAAAAGGAAACAAGTTTGGCTGTCTTTTCTACCCCAAGGTTATTTTCTGAGCTTGCTGTGAACAAATCCAAATGTAGAAAGCATTAGTTCAATTGCTGCTGAGATGAGCATCTGAATTATTTTTGGTTCTTTATTACCCACAAATTCTTTACAGCAGTTACAATTTCCCACACTCAAATGTTGACATAGACTGCAATTTATTTTTCAAATAAAATTCCACAAAAAGGAATTGCACAAATTATGAACTTCAAGCCACTACTTCATAGTTCAGTGTTTTCTTTAACCAAATTTAATTGGCTCTTAAACCACCTATTTTGTATTTTGGGGTTAGAGATGGCTAAAAAAAAAGAAAGAAAGGTGTCAATGCATGTTCATATTTAAAAAAAAAAGATATTGCATAGTTACTTCATCTTGCTGATTTAGGTTATTTTCTAGCTTTTTTCTGAAGACCTAGTCAATACTTGTAATAGCTTCGGCTAATTTAGTTATCTTCTTCAAATTATTTAAAACAGTTAATATTGGTTTTAATTGATTAGACAAATCCTCAACATTCTGTTAAATTGCCCCATTGAAGATATTTTGATATTTATTTCTCTATTAAATTTCTACTTCCTTCTTTAAATACCTGCATAAAAATTAGCCGATTGCTTGTGTAACTTTTTATGGAATGATATATTAAATTCCATTGTACCTCTGAAGGTAAGATGAATGCCATTTCGTTACTATCAGGACAACATAAGTAATGAAATTATTTTTGATTGTTTTGAATTGAGAAGATGTTTATTGTTCCCATACCTCACAACTCATAATGCTAACTCAAATTAGTAATAAATACTTTAACATTTTGTTTGATTTGATTTTTATAAGAACTATTGAGTAAAATCAATGATTTTTTTTTTGAAAAAAATCATCTGCTTTAAATTATGTGCAGCCTGATAAATATTAGAAATATCTTTTCAAAAAAGAAAAAAGGGAAAGAAAAAAAAAAGAAAAAACATTAATATATTACAACCAAAAACATATTAAATCTTTAAATATATGGACATGTTCCAAAACATACCATTTCCCAAAATTATGTCGTAAGTTATAGATAAAGCAATTAGTGGTGTTTCGTGCATGTGCTTTGTTTTTGTTAACTTCCTTATGAAAGAAAAGGAAGAAAAACGCAAAGTCATTGAATCCTAAATTGATCCCCCCCTAGTAGTGTTCCGCATTTTTTTTTCTTAACATCAATAGCAAGATATGAAAATCAAATATTAAAAGCTATGTTTTACTGATTAACACATGTATTAAAATTAACAACTAATAGATTTGAACTCTAGCTATGAAAAAAGGAGAAAATGATATTTAAAAAAGATAAAGGAAATCAATAAATATTTTTAAAAAGCGGGCAATAAGATTGGGCAATGTATGTCTGTGTGTTTGTCTACTGGTAAATTTCTTTTGAGGGAAGGGGGGATATGTTTCTAATATTTACTAAGAAAATTAAATTAGTATAATTTTGATTTAATGAGACCAATATATGACTATGTTGTTAACAAAACTGATGAAATATATGGCAAAATCTTAAATTGTTTGTAAAATCTGTTAAACGCAAAAGTGGAAGCTCTCCTTTTCAGGGAATGTAGTACTTAATGGTGTTAACCAACAGTAAAAAAATAAAAATTTTTGAGATTGGCTTTTTTTGAGAAAAAGAATAAAAAATATTTTTTTTTTTTAAATTTCAAAAGGCTGCAGCAAAAAAAGTTGAATAGATATTTCAAAATTTAGCCTCTTATCTTAAACAAAATATAGTTATCTTTCAAATAAAAAAAAACTGCATCAAAATATCTTGCACCGTTCAGGAAATAGAGCACTTGAAAGTTTTTGAGGAAAATCTCAAGTGAGAAATTGCGCTGAAAGCGCCATCATTGGCGGCCTGTATCTCGGGCCAGGAATTTTTTTGAGCAAAACAAAAACATACCTATAACTCACAAAGTTCTATATTTTAACATATGTGAAATTCAAAAACTTCTAATACTATGAATGTAAGATTTTATTTTTACCTGCCTGAATTGAAACGGACTATGCCATATGTAAATTGAGTAATCAACACTTAATGCATGGGAAACATTTGCGATATAGTTTAAAGTTTGAGATAAGTTGAAAACATGACAAACAGGTTTGCCACAGCTCAAATATTAATTAACAACTATAACTGAAGAGTTATAATCAGGGTTTTGGCACTTGCAAGAGTTTTTTAAGTTATAATCGTACTTTATTTGAAAATATAGTAAATGTATGTGGAACATGACAGAAATTTACATGAGTCTTTAAAACAATCATTAACAATTCAAATATATATATTCACTTCTTTTTTTTTTGTAAATGTTCTTCTGTTTTATTCTATATATATAATTTATTTATTTGCAATTAAAATTTTAAAATAAAATCTTTTTATATCCAAATGTGCTTTTTTTTTTGAATGAGTTGTGCAATGCAATCAATATTATAGAAAGAAATAGTTTAAACCGTTTTCTACCAAATGGGTTCAATTACAGTGCATTAATACTATGAATTTTGAATTAGAAACAAATATTCTGTTACACATCATTCATGAAACCAAAGTCTGATTTTAATATAGCATCTACAGAATTGGATAATTCCAAGGAAAATGTTTCAAATGTGACAAATCATTTCATTTAAGAAACAATAATTAAAAAAAGTAATTGAAACATTTCTTTTTGAACAAATCATACACATGTGTGACAAGCCTTTTTTCCATTTCCATTTTAAATTATTATTATTTTAATGAAATATAGCTGTCACGTGTATGACATGAATGTCTTTTTGAATGCAATGGCATAACTAATGAAAATTTGCTGTCATGAAAGAAGGAATCAAATTATGCCTTTGGTTTATTCATTGTTTTTGTAGCCAATTGTTCATTTTCCATGAAACAAAATTGTATCAATAGATTATTTTTGGAGATTTAAATGGCCATCACATATTATTACAGAAATTTACTTCTGAGCCAGAATTTAGAAAGCAACGAACAATGTTTCATCTAAAATATAAAATATTTATTATAAAAAACTGCTTTAAAAACCACATTAAGGAATGTGTTCTGTGCATAGCTCTAACAAATCTGCATTTTAATCTCAATAATACTCAAAGTTACACAAAAAACAAATCACTCAGTCTAATAGTCCTTGGCAGCAGGGAGACACCTATTTCAATGACAAACTCTGTAAACCAGCCTGAATAAATTGAGTTTAGTTCTCAGAGGACAAACTGCAAAAGGTAAAATGATTTTCTTTTCTGTGCAGAACACAGAATGACACAAAAAAAGTTTAGTTTTTTTTAAAAATAATAATAATAAGTAAATAAACAAAATAATGCCTTGATTTTCTTTTTTAAGTGAATGGCAATAATTATGAGATATTGAACTGCAAAATATAAAACAATATTCACTTAATCTTTTTGCATTCAAAACTATTTCTTAATACATTCAGAGCATTAGCATTTACAACTATTCAATTGCAATAGAAAAAAGGGAAGTTCATTTTACTTTAGAAGTAAGAACAACAACCAAAAAAAAACATTGATCTGCTTTTTAGACAATTATTACAAGCTACAAAAAAGAAGTTGAATGTATTACCAGACACGGACGGATGAATGGAATGTGATTTTTAATGACAATGAAATATTTTCTTTTACATTATCAAATAGCATGTAATTTTAAAATATTTAAACGAGCAAAAGGTGTAACAAGATATGTTTTCAATCCGAAAGGAAATTCCATGCACATAAAAAACAATTCCAAATAAACATCAAAAGAACCACATGACGAGTATATAAAATCTAAATAGTAAGATGGCATGCAGGTCAATAACATCTAAAGCAAGATGAGAAACCAAACACAAAAGGGCACAGCAAAGATTCCTTAACACAAAAGCATAAAAATGCCTTTTCTTCCATAAGGAGAAAACAATTTGCAAATACAGTACTTACACACCAAGTATTTTCTTTTTTTTTTTTCAAGAAAATGCTTCGAAGTGCCAAGTTGAATGAATATCCAAGGCACAAAGCCAGAAACGTGATCAGATTAAACAAGTGATCAACTGAATGAGTATTAAATTTCTGTTTTCAGCTGTAGTGATATAGCAAACAAGTAAGGGGAGATATGAGCAGACAACACTATACCAAGTGTTGAGAGAATAAGGTTTACAATAAATTGCAAAAGGCTTATAATATTCTTTTGGACATTAACAAAAGCAGGCACATCTTTATAGAGTTCATTGCATAGCACATGCTTTTAGTTGATTTATTTCTATAGATGCTAAAGAAACAATCTGAAACATTTTTTATAGTAAACGAACCAAAAAATCCTAAGCAAACAATCCTAAAAAATGGCAAATTGACGGGAATTTAAGAACACTTATAGGGGGCTAGAATTTTTAAAAAATTTTGAATTAGGGCCAAAACACATCTTTAAATTGCATAACACTATCCTGATTTGTTTGTCAGAAAAATGGTCATATCTATACATATATCTGAAAGGAAAATATTACTTGGGTTAAGATTTTTTCCGCAATTTTAAGCTTAAATGATAATCCATAGTACATAAAATATGCTTGTACTCTTAGCAGTGCTACCTAAAGAGGAACATTGATTTAAATATTATAGACACAGTAGTATGGAATAAGTTTGGCACTGATTTTAGACAGACTTATAAAAAGCGTGAATTTTCCAAATGTGGGCACCAAACTCCTGTTTAAATTTGGCTTGGCTGTCCTGAATTGTTTTCTCGGAAATGCAGTTTACTTATGTACATTTAAACTGAAAATATACCTTGATTTGATTGAACTTTTTTCTACGGGAATCTTAAGTTTTAAGGCTATCCAATGGTAGGTAAAATGTACAAACTCTGAACAGTAATATTGAAAATAAAAAATTATTATTATGATGTACACAGCATAACTAAATCATTTTGCAATGGATTTTAGACAAACCAAAAATGTCTAGAGAGTTGCATGAGTGTATTACAAGGTAAGGCTTCAAACCAAACTTCAAATTGGGTTTCCCTGTCCCATTTTGCTTCATAATAGATCATTTCTCCTATACATAATTATTTTTGATTGAAACACAATTCAGGTTTCTGCAAACTTAAGCCTTAATGATACTTAACGGTACATAAAACATATTCTAAGTATGAATAAATATTATTGAAAAAATAATTGTGTTTTGGGTATTATAGATGCAGCAATGTATCTGCACCTGAGAGCCATAGTATCTTAAGTTCATTTTGCAAGTTCTTCGAGTTTACACTTAATTGACATACAGAGAACCCACGACAAAGTTACAAGCTACATGAGGGTTCCAAACTTTTAAAGCTCCCATCAGATATCTGTGTTCTAAGGTTAGCACGGGAAAGGCTTAGAGTACTAAAAATGTTTATTTTTTAACTTCATCACAAAAACTCAAAAATTGGACTTAAGACACTATGGATCTCAGGTAGATATAAATATTACTGACACTGATAAAATACACAGCTTTTTCTTTCAAAATAAACAAATGAATATTGAACATATATTTATGAAAAGTACTTTTCTTTGCCTCCAATTAAAAATATTTTGATACTAAAATCCAAAATTACGGAAGTAGTTCCATTAACCATAACCTGATACTTAATTTTTGTAGCAAAATTGATTTTAAAAATATGTTACTTTTACCTTCATTCTGCAATAGTTAGAAAAGCAATTATAGAAAATGTATTGTATTTTTATATTAAAAACGACAAATAACTAAATTTGAACAACGTATGTAACAATTTAAAAAAGGTTGTATTAAAAGCTTTCAAATATTAAACATTTCACCCATTAAATTTATTCGTGAAGTGTATGGTTGTGCTGGGCATGATAGAAGCTCATAGTCATTAAAGTCTTCATCATATATTTCACTTAAACTATCTTCAACTCCATTTTCATCAACTGATAACTTTGAGGAATCAATTTCCTTTGTTGACTCAGCTAGAGTCCCTTCTTCAGACACCTGAATTTCAAGGGTGTTTTCCAGTTTTTCCTGAGTATCAGACTGCTGCTGATATTCATTAGCTACATTATTCAACACCTCATCATGTTGATTATTTGTAAGTTCAGAAATATTTTCGAACTTACCAAATTCATCTGAGGAATTCAACAAACTATCTACATTGCTTTGATAAATATCCTTATCTTGCTGAGAATTTTTAAAGAGAGACAATTCATCCTGTGCTACATTAGACTTATCTTCATCAGTTCCCTCGCCTTCACTATAAATATCAGAAATAAAAGATATTGATGCATTAAGTACATCTTTTGCATCTTCAAGGAATGAACTGGAATCGTTCTTTTCCATTTTTAGACTTGATTTTTTATGTTTTGATTTAAAGGCACTCTTTTGTCGAAACCCTTCAAAAAAATCCTGTTTATGACGAATTTCTAGTAAAGAATGTAAATCCATAGTTTTCTGAAAATCATACAGCAGCAACTGATGATCTTGATGTTTTCCACTACAACAATATACAGCACCAATATCAATTGGATGAGCTTCAGTATTAAAGATATAGCCCCCTGCCCCAATTACACAGTATCCACCAGCCATTTGAATAATTTCGCCACAAGATCCATTATTGTGAATAAAATTATCAGGATCAAAAAGAAGATATAAGTACTTGGTTGTTTCAGCCAGAAAGAAAGACTCCATTCTATCTTCAATTTTATGATCCATGACATTTTTTATCTGAAATGCAAAAAAAGTTAAATAAAATTAATATTTTTCATGCAGATATGTGCTTAGATAAAAATACAGAACATCTTTAATAATAGAAAAGAGTAAAAGGACAATTACAGGTTATCATTAAATAAATTTGTATAATTAAACAACTAAGCAACAAGCTGTTATTTACAATCCCGAGACACCCATACAACAGCGGCATATCAAAAGGGGCTCCTTAAAAAAAATCACACTCAATAAACTCCCCCAAAAAATAAATAAAACCCATCAAAATGTTGGGTTTCTCAGGGTCAAAGTTTCAAAAGCCTGGGTTTCTTTGAACCCAAAAAAAAAAAAAAGTTCAGTAGTTATTCACAAAACGGTATTGAGTGGGCTTGACATGGACCAGGTTATTCATATGTGTTAGATTATTTAATAAATAAGTGTGGCAAAAATGTGATTCAAACTTTTAGAAGGGGGAAGAATAAGATTTTTTATTAAAGATATAAAATTTATGTGTTAAAGCTATTTTATATGGAGTGGGTTTGGCGTGGGCCAAGTTATTCATATGTGTTAGTTTATTTAATGAATAAATCTGCCAAAAATATGGTTCAAGTTTTTAGAGAGGGGAAGAATAAGATATTTTACTACATATATAAACTTTATGTTTCAAAGCTATTTTATAATCTGTATTGCTTTAATTAATAAGAGTTGCTAATTTTAAATACTTTGAAGCTAAGCAATTGGCTGAAGTTTTGGGATTAAATGAATAAGTTAAGGTTAATTATAAGGTTGTCAATTTTCTCAATGCCATATAGGTTTCCAATAGCACTTTTGAAAAATTATGGAGAATTTGAAACAAAGTGAACAAAAAATTTACTTTTTAAAAAATATTTTGTTAATTAAATGTTTAAGAAATCACAAAAATATTCAGAAAATGTAACAGTTAAAAAGTGAATATTAAGAATTTAGTGTAACTGGAAATGAACACACAGTAATGTTTATTTATGGTTATAAAATTGTCATATGCTCACAATATTAAAAACATGTGGTTTGTTATTATAAACTGAAAAAAAAAAAAAATAACACTTGAGTTTTGAAATCCATAATTTTACAGGATACATTACAACAATAAACTTCATAGTTTTTGGACTGTAAAAACAAAGTTAAGTTCTGTGACAATGACCAAACATTCATGGATTGAAAGTCAACTGACCATCCAAAGTAGAATTGACTCTGAAAACCTTATGAATACCATATGAGAGATTCAAGAAAAGAAAATATTGCTATATTTTTCATTTTCTGCACCAATGTGCGAATTCGAAACAAGTAGGAGTAAGTATGTAAAGGACGCATTCTTGCAGTGAATCTTCTCTTGCTTCAGCTTCCTTTCAACCTTACTTCCATTTGCATAGTTTTCAGCAGCCAGTTCTATTCGTTAGCCCTTAGGACATCTGAACAATTCACCAATGGTTTTAAATCTTGTTGAAGTTTTTTAATGTTTACATTTTAAAGTTTTAGTTCAATTCTTAAGATGGTTGAAATATACATCCTTTAAAATACCTGGCTTAGAATTATTCATCAAGCATACCTACACCAACAATCATCAAGTACAAAACATTTTTTTAATTTTGAGAAACTCTGATAATGAATATGTAGGGAAGAAATTTTTTTACAATTTAATGCTTTCATATTTCATGAAATGTTCAAAAAATATGTCCTTAATTACTTGAAAAAGTTAAATTAAATCAATAGCACTTATTATAGGATATTTAAAGTCAAAACGAAAGCTACATAGAATAACCCAACAGTAATAAATGAATTAAATGACCATTTCATGAGAAAAAGGCATGATTGATTATTACATTTCAGGTAATGAATGTTGCAGCACAATCATACTTACCGTAGCATATCCACAGTCTGTCTTTGCACTGTGCTCAATTGATTCCAATATATCTACACCAATTTCAAGCAAATGTTGATCTTTTGTAGCATAATATAAATACATGACACTTTCTATTAATTCTGAAACAAAGTAAAACCTTTGTAAGAAAATTTGGTTAACATTACGCAGTACTACATTGTAAAATATAACCACCAAAAATGAACAAGTGATAGTAATCACTAAAAAAGTAAAAGAAAAAAAGAAAAGCATAAAGAATTAATATCATTTGCAAATTTATGAACTATGAAATATCTTTAACCCATTCTCCGGGCCGTCTGAAAAGCAATACACCGCACACCACAGACAACAAACAGGTTTCCTTTTTGCTACAATGCAGAGAGTCTTTTCTAATCATTTTGCTACTGCAATTCTAATGTTGTTTTTGCTGTAGAGCATGCATTTAAAAATTATTTTGTGAAAATAGTGTTCATTTTAAAAACTAGTACAAAAGTGTATGTGAAAAAAAAGAAAGAGTAAAAAAAGAAAATTATGCGGTTGCCATTGTATAGTGAAATAGTTAATTAATTTAAAAGTAGGGAACGGACAACAGAGAAAGCATAAAAGGTAGAAATAAAAATGATCATTATGCTCCTCTTTCTTAATTTTTGCTTAGATATGACTAAATTTATTGTTTTATTTACTTGTTCCTAATTTTGTAAATCTTACACAGCAAACATTTAAGAAACATTCGATCCCCTTTCAATAATGCAGTTGAAATTTAACCGAAAAAGATTCATCCCATTTCCTGGAAAGGAACAAAGGAATTGGATAGTCAACACTCCATAGTTGTTACACATTTTATAAGTGGAAAGAAGGTACTTTACAGTGTCTATTGATACATTATAACTTTAAAACGACCAGCAAACAAACTACTTTTGTTACTTGGTCATTTATCTTAAAAGGGTTCCTACTGGTAAGGTGCAGAAATTAGTCCAGCATTTCCCATAAAGCATTGAAATGAATGCAATTCTCAAGGGTATAGCTGAATAAGAAGTAGAGGGTCCCCCCAGAAAACTGTGAACGTAGATCTCAGTGGAACTCTTCCCACTGTAACTTGCAGTGAACACGTGAACGATTCAATTCTAACAAAAGTCATAAAGTCACATTTTCACACAATAAAACACTTAAGATAAAAAGCGGTTGTAAAAACAAGCTTTACTGCTGCTGTATATCGGAATCTTAGATATGCTTCAGAGAAAGAAAATAGGCGAAAAACATCTCTACAGGGAGAGGCTTAAGGACTGTCCGAAATAGAACAAAATGCATCCGCGCTTCTTAAAATAGCACTCAGCTCAATTCTCCAAGGACCAAAGGAGAAGCATGCTAAAAGGGCTTTGCCCCTGAAAGAAAGACCAATACGTAGTTGGCCAAAGCAAGAATTGCTAGAACCCTCGTGACAAGAAGGTGTCACTGAAACCAGTTTGGGAATGATTTCTATGGCCGAGCACTTCTCGGTTGCGACACTTTTGGCACACGAAGAGCGGCCAAACCAGAGAATGGGTTAAACAACTAACAATGTTTCTCAGATGAGCACTGAATGTCCTTTCTTTATTAGAGCTCAACCCATATTTTACATTTAGCCTCAATAAAATAATTCACTTGCATGAAATATAATAAAGCACGATTTTAAATTGATTTTTCATTAAAATCCAGGCCTAGCTATGTTGCAATATTAAAAAATACATAAATATAACTGTAGAGGGTTAATGCAGAAAATAAATTTAAGTTGTCTTTAATAATCCAATGAAAGTTTTACGGTAGTTAATTAAAATTACCCTTCATTACAGTTATATTTTATTAAGCTCATATTTAATGAGGCTTTGTCTCCTCAAGAGCCAATCAAAGAAAATATAGTCAATCATAGAAATGGTGAACAAAATATATTGAACTCTTAATTACAGTTAACCATTTCACTAGTTCCAAATGAATTTGTACATAAGCAATGTTATTTTTAACATTTGCAATGAATCCCGGAGGAAATATAAAAGTCCAATGAATGAGTTATAGTGAGTACCAGGAAAGAGTTATAGTTTGTTGCATAGCACAAAGCAAGTTATAGCAGTAGATAGAGTGTGCAAGGAACAGAAATTAATCAGTCTGAAACAAATAAAAAAAGAAACAAACTACTGGCAGGGGGTTTACTAAATTAAGAAGACATTGCCATTGACTACATACACTGATCAGTAACTAACATGGAGAAATCAGAATTTGATAATAAGGAAACTATAATTTCCATTAGCCTGAGGTGGAGTGAATATTTTTCAATGCATTCAGCAAGCTTGACATCCAAGAGTTGCCAACCTCACCAAGTGAAAAAAAATCATGAGATTTTTTTTTATTTCGACCAAAAGTACCATTTTAAAACCTTTTTCTATCTAAAGAATGGATGCTGCTGATTTTAAAATTATGCCAATGCACGACTGTGAAGTGATATAATATTGGTTGCCAAAAATTTTACTCATAAAACATCAGGAAAATTATTAAGATTGATAAAAAAGCAGGAGGAATTAACTAAAAAGCGGGAGATTAGCTGAAACTTGTGAGTCTCCCGCCAAAATCGGGATAGTTGGAAACTCTGCAACTGCATAAAAGCCACTACCAGCCAAAGAAAAAATTGATTGCTTCAAGGGGAAAAGAGAGTGAATCATAAAAAACAGATAGATCATAATTGGATCAGTACATGTAATTAAAATTCTTCAAAACGGTTTCCACTGGTTTACTTGACATGGAATGTCTCAATAGTAATTTGCAGATTTCTTTTTTTTTAACTTTAATAAATCTTTATGTGCACAGCTGATAAAAAAGGACATTTAGAGAAAAATTTAGTATTTGATGTCATTTGAGATCACTAGATGAATAAATATTTTTAATGAGTGAAATTATTTTCCAAAACATTAAGTATGTTTAAAGATTGCAGCCACCCTTAGCACATACTTGAGAAAGATTAAATTTTATAAAAACAACCGAATTTCATAAAAGTTTTGAAAAAAAATTTCCATGGTTACGTTATAAATTGTAATTTCTACACTTATAGCTATTCTCTTTTATAGATATTTACAAAAACCTGAAATAAAAATAAATAAAATTTAAAATACCTGGTCTAAGGGGATAATTTTCTCTTTTTGCATTATTATGGGAAACATCATAAATTTCAGGCGTAAAGCCATATTGCTTCCAAATCTGATGATAGTTATACAGTGTTCTGACAGCTTGCTCAATGTTTCCCACTAGAGTCTAAAACGAAGCATCATTATGTAAAAATTGAATATGTGGAATGATCAGTAGCTTTAATATACAAAAGTTAAACATACCAAAAGCCCAGGCCAAAAAGCTTCAAGAGACTGGAATGTTGGCATTGTAATTTGACCACTACTCATGCTGACCCAAAAGTACCAATCATCTTTCTGCATATACTTAGAAATCAGTTTTTCATATTCTATACAAATTGAAATGAAAAAATAATAAAGCAGTATAACACAATTACGAAAAACTTAAAAACTAATGATTAAAAAATTTCCTAACAGGGGAACTTTTATAAATATTATGCACCTATTATTGATGAAACTTGCAAATGGGACTTAGCAACACCATACAGTATGAGTTTTTCATTTGGTTTTGTTAAATCAATCGTGCTTTGTCATTAGTTAAGTAAACCACAGTCTTTTTTTTTTCATTCAGCTTTATCAAATCAATCAAGTTTTGTTGTCAATAATTAAGTACACTATGTTTTTCAAAAAAGGGAAAATCATGTATCTAATCGGTATACAAGAATTTAAAAACCGCCCATGTACATCTTTTTTTTTTTAACAATAGCAAGAAACAGTTGAACAGCATTGTGATGAGCTCAGAATATAGTGGTCTCCCATGAACGCATTCAAACAATCCCAAATGAATGACTATGTCATTAATATACTTCTCAAATACAGTAGAGCACCATGCATGCCAACTTGAATTAACTGAATTGTCTAATTATCTCTCAACAACCTCTCTCTATATTTAGATTTAGCAAGCAAAATATTCCCCTGATCAGTGTTTGATTAAGAGCCTAACAGGAGAATAAAGGCTTAGGAACAGCTAGTGAAATCAAGGTCAACAGAATTCCTGCTTACCCTTTCCTATCCTACACCACGGACTCTTCATCTAATGGTCCCACATTTTTTTAAACCTACCAGCCCATCACTAAATTAGATAATAACAGGGTGTGAAAAAAAATTGGATTTTTTAAAAATTTAAATCAGATTGATTTTCAATCCAATAAACATAACTTATGACTGACAGTCGGAGAAAAATACAACTAGATATAAGATTTTTAAATGCAAATAAATAGTTTTACATTTAAAAAAAATCATTTACACTGAAAATGTAGAAAATAAATATGTATAATATACCATTACACTTCAAATCTAAGATGTATATGTTGTTAAACAAGAAAATTATTGAAAAAGTTAATACTGTAAGTATCAACTTTTATCTTAGTAAATTAAGTAAGTATTAACTTAAAGGGCAGGCCTGTCATTGCAAAATTGTCCAGGGGGGCAAAGGGTACAAACTCAATGTATATTACGTTAAAAAATAACAAAATACATGCACATACATATAAATACATTATATTTCCCAAGCCAGGGGGCGATTGACCCCCTGACTCCCTTAAATGATGGGCCTGCGCCTGGGCAATATTGGAAATTTTTTAATTGATTTATCAGCTGTCTAATATTGCAGGATAGTGATAAACTTATATTAATACTAATTTCACTTTTAAAACATGTAACCCATTTTTTTATCAACTAAATGAGGCTTTTCGTTGGATTTTCTCCAATTCCAATTCAGGCCCATCATTTGGGTGATTTGGGTGCAGGGGGGGGGGGGGTCAATCTGCCTTTTTCTGGTTTCTATTGTTAAGTCCATGGCTGATAATCATTTGGAAAAATTGGCGATCGTAGCAAGCAAGAGAACAATATTGATGAAACAATCAAATTGCAAAAACTCAAATCTAAAAATGTAAATGATTTCTCATGTCTCTACAGAAATGGTTCACCATTCAACAATCTAAGCAAAATCAGAGTCTACAAAACCATCCTATGAAAAAGGTTTTGTAAGATTAAATGGACAATATCATAATGTTAAAAAAAAGCTGGCAATTTTTTTTTTGCAAATACAGCAGAACCTTGATCTGCTGCATCTATTGTTTTCCCCGAAAGTATTGCCTTCTTTTAACAGTATTGCCTTGCTTTATACTGACTCACATTGATCATTTTCACTTTAATTTTGTTTGAAATCACTGGTCCAATGAGAGTCAAGGTTCTTCTGTAAAACTAAAAAAAAAACTTCACGTTAAGAAAGCAAACCAATAAGAATAAAGATAGCGCGGAGGTAGAAGCTGAAACTCCGGCTTCTACCTCCGTGCTGTCTTAATTCTTATTGGTTTGCTGGTAAATCTTAGGCTATATACGAGGTGTGGCTATTAAATAACGGGACTGAGGCTGCTACAGAAAAAGTGCGTATGCGCCAAACGTCAGGTACCGACAGGTGTTATCCTGAAGCCTTCTCTTTTGAATGCAATACACCTCGCTTCTGTAAACAAATTAGTATAGCTGTAGCCTTTGTTTTCTTCTTCGCCGGAAAAATGTTAAGTGTAGCAGTAAAGCAACGAATTGTTGTGAAATTTCACGTAAAACTTGGAAAAACTGCCACTGAAACTTTTAATTTATAAAAAGAAGTATATGATGCTGAACGTTCTTCGCGTACACGCGTATTTGAGTGGTTCAAGCGTTTCCAAGATGGCAGAGAAGACGTTGAAGATGATTCCCACCCTACCATGTCAAAAACTGATAAAAATATGGAAAAAACCGGTAATCTCATTCCAGCTGACCATCGGTTACGTATCCGTGCAATTGCTGAAACCGTACGAATTGATAAAGAATCCGTACGACAGATTTTACACAACAATTTTAACATGCAAAAAGTGTGTGCCAAAATGGTGCCTAAAGTTCTCTCATTTGAACAGCATGACGCTCGCAAAATGGTTTGCACTGACACTTTGAAAGCCGTTGAAAATGACTCAAAATTATTGTAAAGGATAATAACATGTGATGAGTCGTGGTTTTTTACTTATGATCCTGAAACGAAGCACCCATTCATGCACTGGGAGAGCCCATCTACACCGAGAGCCAAAAAAGCTCGAATGAGCAAATCAAAATTCAAAGCAATGATGATTGTTTTTTCGATATTCATGGGATTATGTACTTTCACTGGGTTCCTGAAGGTCATACGATTAATTAAGATAACTATCTTTAAGTTCTTGCTAATCTTCGTCAGAAAATAAGGAAAAAAAGACCAGAATTGTGTAAAGACAAGTCATGGGTTCTCTACCAAGACAATGCGCCACCTCATTCCGAATCGTTAGTCAAGAGTTTTCTAGCCAAGTTCAGCATCCCACTGTTGGACCATCCGCTTTATTCGCCAGATCTTGGGCCCTGCGACTATTACCTGTTTCCTAAAGTGAAAGCTGCATTAAAAAGAACAAGATTCGAGTCCCTTGAAGCTGTGAAGGAGAAAGCGGCACTTGTCCTGGAGGACCTGATACAAAAAGACTTCCAGCACTGTATCGAACAATTGGAAGGTTCGCATGGAGCGATGTAGGGATAGAGGAGGGGTGTATATTGAAGGTGATAACTAGTAAAAATGTATGAAGTTAAAAGAAAATATTTTACAGCGTTAGTCCTGTTATTTAATAGCCACACCTTGTAAGTCTTGTTTTTGTTGTTTTGTTTGCTTCATTTGGGTGCTTTTGCCTCTAGAAGCTCCACTACTGCATTGAAAAAGGGATTCAAAGCAATCCCGAAACATATGTCTGCATTTTAATGCTTAGGGGAACCTGTTGTACTATGGACCCTGTTGTAGTGTGGCAATACCTTCTCAATCTAAGAAAGCCTGAACACCATGTGACTCAGAAGTGATGACGTCATGGCGTGGAGGCCGATTGGATTTACATTCTTCTGTAAATAATGTTCCTCACAAGAAACACTATGAATATCAAGACCAACATCGAATTCTCTCATTTGACAGTAATTTCATATTCTAAATGACGTCACAGGATCCAACGAATCACAGTTGTCTTCCTAAAAACTTGCCGGTGATTCGTCAATCGCGCTATGACGTCATTTAGAACAGATAATTCCTGGCTATTAATGATACATGAAAAGCAACAGTCAATTGCCTATTGCTGTTCTATCGGTGTGGATGCACTATTAGAGAAGGCGGATAATCGCTTGTATTGCGTTGTTACAGAGATGGTTGTGTAATTTTGAATGTTCATAGAATACATTTTAAAATGTTATTTATTATTTTTAAGTAACTCTAAAGTTTAATAAATTCATTAACCATGCCTAACAAATGTATGGGGACTGCTTGAAAGGGAATTATGCAACTCGCCAAAAGTTTTGACTTTCCGTTTCCCAACAGAGGAAACACTGTTGGATCAATGGAAGACAGCGATTCCCTGACACTATCTTCAAAAGTAACTAAATATAATCCTGTAAGTTCTATGCTTTCTAAAGTACATATTTTTCAAGTTGATATCTGTAGATTTACTTGCATTCTTATCATTTTGTTTATGAACTGAACTAAGATAATATTTAAATTGTGCTAAGAAATATTAAAATTTTTGAAGTTATATTACATTTCCTGGCGCGACGAAAGCAAAATTTCAACATAAAAAGAATTAATGAAACAAAATGCAAACTTTTATGACAACTTAAGTTGGCGACAAAATTAGATGCCGAATCCAATATCAGTTAGGCGACATTTAGTGAGACATCCGTACAACTCTAAATTGAAGTATTGGCAAGATTGCAAATCATCCCTCTCGGTAAAATTCACTGTAATGCATCGCTTAGTAATTAACTGGGAAGTTTGAGCATCTGAAATCTTTCCCCACTCTAAAACACTTTATTACTGTATTTATGTTTTTTTAAGCCTCCCATTTAGTAATTGTTATTCCTATGTATAGAGGTAAAATAGTAGGTATAATAGTAATCGTACTATCTGATCTCTATGTTCCTATCAACGTTCCGAAGTAGTATTTTAATGAATTGATGTTTCGCTTTAATAAGGCATTTCCTTACAAAAATTTATTCAATCAAAAATTTATGTTTAAATCATTAATATACCAGATTTCTTACTTTTAATATTGGTTTTGGCTTTTCTTTTTTTTTCATATTATCGCTCAATTTCTCTCAACTTGGAGACTCTGGTTAAAAACTAACTATCGTACATTGCATTCACAATTTTCTTTTCGTTGAAATTCCACTCTCGTCTTAGCTAAAAGTTTATTTTAAAATTATGATGTTAAAAAGTGTAAATTAAAACAAACGTACATGAGATCAAGCATTTATTCTTTCCCTACTCATGCAGGCCATACAGCTTGATTGTAAATCAGGCTCTAAATTTCTTTTTTACTTTTTTGCATGTATAAATAATTGCTAGTAATTTTGAACATTGTTTCTAATGAAAAAACTTTATTAATAAACAAAGAGTTCTAGCATTTTGTGTAATGATGTATTTTTCTTAATTTTGTAATAAAAGATATTTTCTGCTATTCATGGAGTTGTTTTCTTCCTATTTACAATGTGGATATTATTATTTTTACCTAGCACAATTTTCATATTGTTCAAAAAGAATAGTTAAAACTCATTAAATATTCTTCATCTTAAAAACTTCGTATTTTTAAAATAAATTTTTTTTGCTGTTTGAGAATATAAGTTTCTGGTCGGACATAAAAGTGGTATTCATTTTACTATTATTTTTATTATTAAATTAATTTTTCTGAATCTTTTTTAGCCTATTTTCCCGTAAAAGTAAAAAAAAAAAATAATAAAGCATGAAAGAAGGCTTAATGTATCGTGAAAATATCGTTAAAAATCAAGAAAAGTCAAAAATAAGTGAAGTAATTAAATAAAGATTGAAAAATAAAAAATTTGAAAGTAGGGTATTGAGATGGGGAAAAAGTGTGTCTGTCGGTCTGTCTGTCTGTCGGTCTGTCTGTTGGTCTGTCTGTCTGTCGGTCTGTCCCCCCCTAATAACTTTTGAACAAATTGTCCGATTGGAAAAATTCTTTTTGCATTCGAAAGATCTCGGCGAGGACATCTCATTTCTATATTTTACTTTTTGATTTGAACAATTTTTTGTTCAATTTTGAACAGTTCAAAAAATTTTAACATTAGTGCCTATGGACAAAATTGAAGCAAATTCTGTAAACTCTGGGCACAAGAGCCAAGTTCCTATTGAAAGCTTATTGAAAAGAAGTTCTCGGCGTGAAATATTGATTTGAACAGTTTTTGTTCATTTTTGAACAGTTCAAAAAATTAACACAGAGCTTACGGGAAAATTTCAACCCTATATAAATCCTGATCTAACGGACCGATTTGCTTGGAACAAACTTTATCGGAAAGCTCTTATAACGTAGAACATGTAGAAATAGAAAGTTTATCCAGAACTTACGAGCCTATTTTGCTATGAAATTTTTTGATCGGGATTTTCAAGGATATTTCTCAGTGACTCAATGAGTGAAATAATGAATGAATGAATAAATGAAAGAGTGAAAGAATAAATCAATGAATAAATGAATGAGTAAAAGAATGAATGAATAAATTATTGAATAAATGAAAATATAAATAAATGAGTGAATAAATACATGAATGCGTAAATGAATGAATAAACACTTGAATGAGGTAACGAATGAATGAATAAATGCATGGCTGAATAAATGAAAGAATGAATGAGTGAGTGAATGAATATGTATTATCCGTTGAAAAAGGTATATTTTCAATAATTAGAACTAAAGATAAATAAGAAAGAGAGTGAAAGAGATAGCTAGATTATAAATTTGAATTTGGTGTATACGGGAAAGTAGGCTCGTATAGTTCTAGACGGAACTTCTTGTTTATTTCTTTTTTTTTTAAACTAATGTTAATGTAAGTAATGGAATAAAAGTCTAGGTATTTGTCACAGTAAAGTTTTATATTCGTTATGTAAGCTCAGTTTTTTTAAAATTTTAGTTAAATATATATGCATATAACCAGACCTTGAGCGATAACTTCTCACGTAAAAATAATTTCGGACAATATGTAAGGGAAAACAATAGATGCAGAGCTTTTTTAAAGCAAGACGATTTCGATAAGTAAGTCGTTAAAAAACAAGACGATACATACGGGAAAACGATTGATGCGGGAATGACTAATCGAGGTCCTCTTAAACATGTGATTGTTTCTTCATTTGAACTTGTGGTGTCTTGTATTTAATGTTCTTCTATAAAGAGAAAACATTGTTTGCTATCCGTTTCATCGGCCGCCAAACCATGACGTCATAACCCAGTGCTTAGGCTTTCTATACAGAGGGTGTTGACTGTGGTCCTAACGATAAAAAAAATATTTCCCAGATTCATTTTGCAATACGGCAACACTGGTTCATGTGCTATCTGTTAGCTGTCATTTATAACTAATTTTGATAGTTGGACTCAAACGAGATCTGGAAGTAGGAGATCAAAAAGAGTTTGTGACCCTAAAAGTAAATTTTTTTAGTTTCTTCCTTTTGTAAATAACTTGTTTCCTTTGTTAAAAAGTTTAGTAATCTTTTTTGTTTACGTTTAACAACTTATTTGGCCGTGTAATTGAGCATTAAATCATTTTCAATTCGTAATCTACTACACAAAATAAGCAGTTATTTTAAAATGTGTAGGGTGTTGTACCTTGGCCCTTAAAAAGCAGTTGTACTATGGATAGGTCCATGGTACAACACTTTGAACCGTGGACTGTATTTACCTTGTTATATTTAAAATATTTTAAAATGTTACGTATTTACAGTGTAATAAGAGTTTATTTTTTTAACAGATTGTTGATACTTCTCACATACAAAAATGCCTCAAAGTAAAACGGGAATTACGAGGCCATCGCCAAACTATGATAAAATAATTGAGGCTGTAGAGCTTATTAAAGAGAATAAATTAACAGTTTACAATGCAGCTAAGACTTATAGTTTATCAAAAACTACGCTGACACGTCACTTGAAAAAAGAAAATTATCCTACGAGCCATTTAATTTAAAATCGAAACTTGCAAGTCACAAAGTGTTTTCAGATAATGAAGAACTCTTGTTACTAGATTATATTAATAAAGCTTCTCAACTACAATACGGCTTGACACTAAGAAATTTGATGAAATTGGCATATAAATTTGCCGTTAAATATCCTGAAAGTTGGGATTGAGATAAAATTTCGGGTGTCTATTGGATGAGGTTATTTAGGAAGAAATACAAGAAAATGGAAAAATCTACTATGGAAAAATCTAAAAAGAGCTGGAAGTGGCCGGAAAAACCAGATGAAATGTTATATCCTTGAGTAAAAGAAAAAAATTAAACCAACATCAAAATGCCACTCCAGAACTGATTTGTATGAAATAAAAGAGATGAAAAAATATTGGCAGTGCTAGAAGAGGTATATAAAAATAAAAAGAATAATAATAATAAAATTCCAAAGATAATTATTGAACAATAACACGTTAAACTGATGAAATATCTCATAGAGTTATGAATGTTAATTAATATAATGTCTATTAATTGCTAAGTAAATTGTTATGCTGTTTAATTTGTTTTATTAATAATGTTAACAACTTTAATACAAGATTTAATAAAGATTTGTAATATAAATAATGTTTTTCTCAAAAATAATAATAGTAGGTCCATAGTACAACATATATAGGTCCATGGTACAACAAGGGTGTTGTACCTTGATCCTAATTCCCTTTTTTTTTTCAAAAGGCTAAATGACATATGATTTATTTTTCTACCTTACTTTAAAAATAGCACTTATGTTCATAAATGACCGCAAAACATTATGTCATACATAAAATGCATCTCACTATAGTAGTTTTGAATAAATAATTAAAAATAAAAAATGTGTCCAAGGTACAACAGGTTCCCCTATTTGTGCTTTCTTTACGTGAAAAAAAAAAATCAGTTTTACTTGTGCACAAAGTTTCTTCATTTTTTAAGGTTCTTCTGTATTTGAGAAATCATTCATAATGTATCCTCAGCTATAACAAACATGTGAATTATTAATTAAGGGTTTGTTATAATGGCACTTGACTATATGTTCCCAAAAGCAATCTCAAATCATTTGTATTGAGAATAAAGCAAGATAATAAAGCGAATGGTCAAACAAAATTTTAGCCTTCATACTTGATAGATTTTGCATTATTTTGCTTTAACCTTTTAACACGTTGAGTGCCACGCAGTTTTATAGCGACTTCCCCGTCAGGCCGCGTGCGCAGGTATCGTAGTTCAGCAATGCGAAGCGCAATACTGGCAAATTAGAATTTACTCGATGGAAATTTTAAAACGTATTAGGGCCATTGTTTTTTAGCATAGTGGAAGGTATTTCTGTTCGAAAGGGAATGCTTATATAAGCATTCATTCAACACGTTAGGCCCCTCGCCTGTTTTGTTTATAGTTTGGCCCGCTAGAGATAAGATTTCATTGAACTCTAATTCACTATTACGGATATGATAATGTCAGTAACTTCTTGTCAGCCACCGGTGACTGACGCGGCCTGAACGGAAAGGTCGGTGTCAGTCACCGGTGACTGACGTGGCACTCAACGTGTTAACTGTCATGCCCGAGATTATCTCGGGCACAGGACTGGTCTTCCAAAGTGTCACACCCAAGTATTACTCGGGGTAATTTTTTTGTTGTTGTTGTGTGCATTGTATTGTTATACCCGAATGCGTATCGGGAGAAGTTTATTTTGACTTCATCTCTTTGTCAAACCCGAATCCATCTCAGGAAAAGTTAATTTGCACTGAATTTAGCTTACAAGACTGCAAAGTTCGTCGACCAAAAAAGGATGCGAATGGGAAAAAGATAAGGAAGGAAACACCATTATCGTGTACTGATTGTAGAGTTGGTTTGTGCTCGGAAAAGTGTTTCCAGTTAGACCACACAAAACTGAATTCTGAACTACTAATAGGTATCCACTTTTACTTATTTTTTAAAAATAATTAAATTAATGATCTTCAATTTTTAAAAAAATAATGCTTTACTCAAAGCGAACTTTACCACTGTCGCGCTGAGTGGCAGTCGCCTGAAGCGAATATGCAGTGGCTAGAAAACCTTAAAATATTATACACGTAATTCAAAATATCAATTTTTAACTACTAAGTATATTTTATTTTGTACTAAACATTTGATTTTTGCAATTGAAAAATTGACAATTTATGTACCCAAATCATCAAAATAACTTGACAGTAAAAAGGTTAAGAAAATAGACTGCACAAAAACTTTACTAATACAATTCAATGCCTGAAATGAGTTCACTTTATATAACAGACATTTTAATCCTATGATTAAACATACCTTTAAACATTTTCAAATACTTTGGCTCTTGGAACAATATAGCACCTTTCACCAGATACTCAAAATAAGAATCAACACCTCCTCCAATTCCAGAATCTAAAGCAGTCCATTTTCCATCTTGAACATTGATATGGTTGCCTACCTTACATAAGTAATCAAAGGTTCTTGTTTTATAAATTTATGTCCGTGAATATACAATAAATAAATACACCAAATAAATTATTTAAAGGTCCAAATAAAGAAAAGTAAGAGAAATGATGGTAGATTTTAAGCTACATTTTTTGTACAATATTCAAGGTATGAAGCAACGATTTTTCAACCAAATAAATTTTCAACATACTGTAGGTCTAGATAGACAGATGAAGAAAAATATATTTATGCATTGGAGAGGAAAATGATTACTGACATTTATGATTATAACGTATACAGTACATATACATATTATGGTAGTTGTTATACGAGGCTAAAACTTTTTTTTAAATTTTCAAGGGTCACCATGTTATTTCAATCTTGTATATAAAAAAACAATTATTGTAATTTTTTCAGATTTTTAAGTCAAATTTTAAGGGCTGCTATCACAGCTGAAAAATTTTGAATTTGAAAAAAATGAGAAAAACTAGATTTTATGCATGAAATTTCTTTTATTCATCATTCCATGTAAAGTTTAACAAGCTTTTGAAATCTAAAAAGATTTTTACTTTACAGAATTACTAACACAAATTACAGTATAAGTCCATACAGAAAATTTTTAAAACCCCATGTAATTGTTTCATTGTTTATACCCTTTTTTAACAATCAAATTTCAGGAGTTTTCAAGGAGCTGAAGATAAAATTTCAGGAGTTAGTAGAATTTTTTTTTTTTAGAATTAATGATTTAATTAGATGCTTCTCTCCTTTTGAATGTGATTTCGGAGCAGATACGACCATATTTGATACATTAATCAATGTTTGACAAACTGCACAAGCATGATGTATAATCGTACATTGATCTTGCGATTGTGCCCTACAGACAATAAAATTTTTGTACCCATTCACAAATAACCATTTTTTGCTAAAGATTCATTTTTCTCCAGACATTTTTTTATTTTTAAATCATAAAATAAATTACATGATACATGAACCAAAGTGTATGCACTAAATCTAACGAACCATAAGAGAAATATGCAGCATGCTTTCACGAGTGACAAAAATAAACAGTCCAACATGAAAGCCTCACTTCATTTCAGTTTGCTCAATAACTCAGCAGAAAACTGCTTCATTTCAGTTTGTAGATACAAAATAGCTATTTGTTGTTTTAAATATAGATAGAAGGAAATTTTCTGAGAAAATTTTTCAAATTTCCAGGTGTTTTGAAGGATTTCCATTAGACGTACAAACCCTATTGTTTCTGAATTGTGTTACTAACAGTAACAAGTATTTCTTTTGTGCTTTTAGTTAACTTTTGCTGTACTCTTTCATCAGTCTCACTCTATGTTCTTAATGTATTTACAGCTTTTAATGAACTCATTTTCGTATTGATCTAAGGGAATTAATACTTGTAATCTTTTTTACCTTCATATTCTTTCATTTTTTTCAAAACACATATTTTTTCAATTAAAATTGCCCCATTCTTTAAAATTATTTTACCTACATATCCTTTTTTACTAGATTGTTATCTCATCTGTGCTGGAGAAATTAAAGAAGTTTTTATCTTCTTGGACTTAGATCAAATTAGAGCATTAACATGTGCAATAATGAATGAATCTTGTAAAGCCATTCTCCAGTCTCCGTCATTTTATTCTAAAGCTTTTGAGAATTTAACTTTACTTTTCTTGTTCTTTGTAGGCCCTTGTTCTTCCTTAAAAGGTTCTTTAATTATATCAACAGGAAGCATTTTTATTCCTCCTTGTTCAGTAATTAGGTAGGATTTTATTTAATGTGTTTACCAGTTTGTTGTCAAGTTTAGTAAAATTTCAGAAAAATCCTTCAGTTTTCAAAACTTTAAAGCTTATTAGCAACACTCAAAACATAGTTTAAAAATCTGAAAATTTTATGAAAGTTTTATTTTAGGGCATAAATAAAAATGGGAGGGTGTGCACATCAAAATTACAAAAGTTGATTTTTAAGGGCCACACTAATATATATATATATATTTGGGTGGCCCTTAAAAATCAACTTTCGAAAAGCTTAGCTCCCCACCCCCTATCTTGTTTCAATCAACAAAAAAATGATACGTGCAAAAATTTAGCGTAATCGCACTTTATTCTGGCTGCCCTCATCGACCATGAGTTTTTGAAATTGTCATCTGTAAAGTTATTTTTCAAGATCTTACTGTTATTTAGTATTTACTGTATAAATTTGTGTGAAGTTTTTGATAGGTGAAAAATTACTGATAGAAATGCAGTTTTCATATTAATGGCTCCTGCAGAAGCTTTTGGGCATGCTACTGAACAGCTAGTAATAAATCGTACTTCTTTTCAAAATATCAGACAAAAATTTAGGGAAGCAAGATACACAGAAATCCAGAACAAATTTAAATTAGACAACTGCCAAGAATTAGTGTTACACTGGGATGGAAAGCTGCTCCTAGCACTAACAGGTGTAGAAAAGGTTGATAGACTGGCAATAACAGTCACCTTTCAAGGCAAAGAGCAACTGCTGGGAGTGCCTGAAATCCCAACATCTTCAGGAGAAGAGCAAGCATTGGCTGTTTACCATGCAGTTGAGAAATGAAGTATACCTAACAAAATTCAGGCACTTTGCTGTGATACTACAGCAAGCAACACAGGCCGAATAAATGGTGCCTGCATAAATCTAGAAAAGTTGTTTAATCGTGACCTGTTGTACCTCCCTTGTGCTCTGGCTTGTCGTCATCACATTTTTGAATAAGTTTTGAGAAGCTGTTTCGACTTACTGATGGATGTGACTACTGGTCCAGATATGCCACTTTTCAAACGATTTAGAGAAACTTGGGTTAAAATTGACAAAAATGTTTACATAACTGATAAAAATGAAGTGCCTTATGATGTCCGCTCTACCATTATTCATTTTATTGAAGATCAGCTTGCTACTCATAAACAACTGCGGGATGATTATCAAGAATTGTTAGAGTTAACAATGATCTTTCTTGGAGGCATTCCAAAGAATGGCATATCTGTTCATATACCAGGAGCTGTAAGTCATGCTAGAGGGATGTCAAAAGCAATCTATGCATTTAAAATATTCTTATTTCAATATCAATTTAAATTATTTTATACTGAGAAGAATTCCTTGAGAAGAATATGTATTTTTCTTGCTCGAGTGTATGTTCGAGCATGGTTCTTGTCACCAGATGCAATTAAAGCACCCTCTCATGATTTTCTTTTCATGTATCAATTGCTAAATTATCAGGCTACACTGTAAAAAATTTTAGTTCAACGTTTCACCTAAAAATGGTGAAAAGTAGCTGCAACCAACATTTAGTACTAAGTTGAACCATCATGACGGTGCAGTTTCGTCTAGTTTCACCATCAATGTGGTCCAACTTAGTACTAAATGTTGGTTGCAGCTACAATTTACCATTTTTAGGTGAAACGTTGAACTAGATTTCTGTACAGTGTATTGATCTAGATATCAGTAAGGCTAATGCAAAAAAATTTTCAAAACATCTCTGGTACTTAGTTCCTGAAACTGTGGCTCTTTCCTTTTTTGATGACAATTTTCCAATAGATGTTAAGACAAGTATGGCTCAAGTTATGCTGGAGGTTGAAGGGAGTTAAGAATAGAAAGAAGATACAAATCAATTTAAGCGATACATTCTTCACCCAAACGATTTTTCATCATTTTCAAAAATCAAGTTTCCGTCTTTTGTAACTTCTAGTACAAAAAATTTCTTCACGAGATTTTCTATCAGCTTCGATTTTCTGTACAAAGACCCTTCAACATGGAAAGCTGATGTTGGTTATAAGAGTGGAATTGAAAAACTTCAGACCATCATTGTTGTGAATGACGTTGCAGAAAAAGGTATCAAACTCATTCAAGATTATAATAACATTCTTACAAAAGATGAAGCTGAGAAACAATTTATAGTACAAATTGTTACCGGAGAGCGAAAAAAACCCAACTGTTACTAAATCCTCACCTATGAAAAAATAATATTTATTGTTATTTCACTTACATTATGTTGTAATTCTATCAGAAGTATTATAGTAAATAAAAACGCTTTAGCTCTTATCGAAGTTATGTGATTTAGTTTTTTAAATTATTATTTTAAAAAAAAATTTTATAATTTACTTTGGGGAAATTTAATTTGAAATGTTTTTAAACAATTGCTAGGAAGACCAGACAATTCCACATACATTTCTCAAAGAAGTAACGGACAAGCTAGGAGCTAGGGAAGAATATACATGTTTGTAATGGAATTAATCAATATGCATTACTTCAACCTCTTTGAGGGTCGCCTAAACGTTAAATGATTAAGCTGAAATTTTGCATAGCCCTTTTTTTTCATCATTTGAACAGGATCATGGGTTGGGAGCAGCAAAATTTTAACCTTCAAAAAATTACATATGGTTAAGGGCCACCCTAATATATATATATATATATATATATGCATGTGTGTGTGTGTACTCAGTTTTCCTACTTTATCTGATAAATCATAACATTTTCCTCATTTGAATTTTTACATAATTCTCAAATTTTTAAGGCAACATATGTACATGAGCAGGCAAGTTTTTCACATTATTACAATTTGATAAATACAATTTAATTTACTTTTATTCTATCCTAGAACACATATTGTTTACTAGTTCAGTTACTACTGTCCTTCAAAGAGAATTTGATAAATTTACACAGCTTAAAAATAGCTTTATGAAAATTCAAACGGAAACACACTTTTTAAATCTACAATGTTTCTAGCAAAGCAGGCAGAAATTAAACATGATTAATATCCTTAAAGAAATGTGCAAGGATCTTTTGATAGTTAAAGGTTATGGATGAAAAATTCAAAAATTGAAAGTAAGATCTGCAATTTGCATTCAGAACATTTTTATCATGTATTTTAATTAAATAATTAACATTTAAGGAAAAATGGCTGGAAAGTTATGCAAAAAAGTAAAACAGATATCTCAAAATATTTTGTAATTAACTTATATCGAGCAGCAAATTTGACCCTATTTTGGATTGGTAAAAAAATAAGAATGGCAAAAAGGAACACTTTGCTTTGTACATGTGAATCAGTGTTTTCATTAAATATGCCTTTATCTGAAACTGAAAGTTTTAAGTTTAAATTCAATGCTGTTTCTAACAAAACTAATAATAAAACAATATTGGAGAGTTAAAAGAGCAGCTAATTAAAACAATGAAAAGGACAGTAAAAGAAGAGTATAAAGAAACAGTAAAATCCTCACTAACATTTGCAAATTATATTTAAATGAAACTAAAATTATACAAACCAAGCCTAAAGATGAGCGATGTTTCCATAGTGCATTTAATGCATTCACTGCCACATTTTCAAATATAGGATCTCCAGTAAGATGGCTTAAGGTACCAAATTCAATAATAAAAGTTGAAACACCCGCAGTGCAAGTTATTGGTGTTTCTCCAGCAGGAACACCATATTTTAAGTTAACTGTTCCATAGGGCATTCCAGTTTTAGTATTAAATGCTGCATCAAAAGAAAACAGGTTCATTAATGAACAAAACAAGTAGTAAACTTTTAATGAAAAAAACTAAAAAGGAGTCATGTATTAGATGACATATATGTTGCACAAATTATTTTTAAAAAACTTCAAAAATGACATTTACAAAATATTGTTATGATCAAATTTGTCAACGTTTTTATTTATTTATTTATTTATTTTTTGTTTTGTTTTCTACATTAAGTAAAAGCATGGGGACTTTTTAAACTAAGTTTGATAATTATAGTTACTTTTATTACTTACCAAGCAAAAGCTCTTTCTCACTCAGAAAAGATAAATATGAAAAAGACCTGAAGATAAATATTAATGAAAATCTGACAGGAGTACAAATACAAGAAGTGAAAAAATGGGAAGGCTAACTACTTTTGTATTCAAGCTTCAAGAAGAGAATCATCAGATTTCTAAGTGGGCAGTCAAGTGGGATATGCCATGCAATGTTGGGGAATGTGATTTAGGTCATGGAAATAGGAGTGCAAGCTAATTAATGGGATCCATCATTAGTGTAGCAGAAAACATTGCTGATGTGGGATATTAATAAGTCGGAACTTTACATTCAGTCAGCAGTGCAGCATAGCAAGTAACAAAGCCGAACAACAGACCTATTTTCAATAATTCTGATTGAATTCTTCTACCTTTATACAGAATTAGGCAAGACATCATTTAAAGTATGCAGTCAAGTTTTGATCTGCTTATGCTAAGAAAGATATTGCCTCATTGGACAGTTCAAAGGCAATATACACTCAATTAGTAAGGGTACTTACACATTTAGATAATGATTCATGTTTTAAAAAGCATATTATATATATATATATACTTCTTTGTTACAGTGTTAATTTTCCTTAAATTGTGTGAGGTGTTAGCAACTTCTCATTTTTTCAGACGAACTAGCACTGATGAGTCCTGTCTCATTTAATTGTTTGTTATTTTTTACATTTTCATTTCCATACATGTTAGTATACACCAGGGATGCACAAACTATGGCCCGCGGGCGAAAATTGGCCCGCCGAGCCTCTTGAATTGGCCCGCTAATACTGTTGATAAAAAAGAATAATTATAATAAAATTTAAAAAAAAACGAAAGAAAAAATAATTGTAAAAAAAAAAGGCTTACGAAAAATCGTAGTAACAAAATACGATCGCAGCGCCGCTATTGAATTTTGGTTCTGAACTAATTGCCATATTTAATTTTATTTGATTGGAAATACTTCAGAAACTAATCAAATCATGATAAAAGTGGTGGAATATAGCATTGTCATCTGGTTCTGAGATATATGTAAAGTTTCAGAACAATAGCTTATCGGGAAATGGTCGAAAATTCGATTGCTGGATTTTTCAAACAGCCATTATGTGCGTTATTTCATCTATAAAAGAATTTTGTCCCATTCCTGCTATGATTTCTTTAGTTAATTCAAAGCAACGATCGTTAGACATAGCAGACAAAATGTCATTATTTTCGTCTTTATCGCTATCTTCCTCTTTGTCATCGTTCGGGTGTAGCACCATTTGGATGCTTTCCGAAACGGACATCTTGTTTATCAAATTATCAATTTCTTGAAATCTGATCATCAATCATTTTTACAGTAATAAATGATTTCTAAAAGCAGGAAAACGAAATGTAAGAAGCATGTTTACATGCAGAAACACGCAAATTTCATACTTGTGTAAAACGATTTTGCTTTTGCAAACTCTATTTTAATAAAGAATTCATTTTCACAGTTGCAATTTTTGTTGCCTTAATATAAATTTTAAATTCTTATTACCTTATCTAAGCTCTTAAATAAATAAAAAATATATAAAACAAAAATAAACGAGATTTAATTTTCACACGATCAGCTATTGCGGAAAAATCGCGAATCTGCCGTATTAGAAATTTTCCGAACTTTCGTATAGTCCGACTTTTGTTGCAATTCGTCTTCGAATACTGACGAGACAATTAAATAAATGTATATATAAGAATGTAATTACTTATTTCTTTCATGTTTAATTATTGAAATAAAATAGAGAAAATGTCTGATTTTTCTCAAGTATTGTTGGAGATTTTTTTTCCCTAATTTTCATCTGCAAGTAAGTTGACGTCCTCTAAAAAAACATCGTTTTTGGACTAAATTGTTCGATTTATAAACACTGAATATGTTACTTGTAACGGAAAAATGCGTATTTTTAAAGGCATTTAAAAAAAAATCGTATTTTTACTAAATGGGCAAAAAAACGAGAACTTTTCAAAAATGGTGAGGAATTCACAAAAAAATTCCCAGTTTTCTGGTTCCCGGATAAGAGGTTCAGTACTGTATTACTATGCCAATTTAACTAATAAGATTTTGTAAATGTTTAGTTAAAACAATTTCTACTAGCCAAATTGACTAGTAGTAATGAATGAATAAAAATTTATTAATTAAACATTAATTTTCAGAATTAATAATATCAATTTGAATAGTAATTATTTTACTTTATAAAGGGTAATTTATCATCAAAATTTTAAAATTTTATTGTTGATATATATTTAGAAAAATTTTATTGTTGATATGTCTTTAGGAAATGAATAAATAAATAACGATTTTTTACATTAATTCACAAAGATCTTCTAATCTGCAGAAAACTAGTGATTAAAGGATTTCTATTTAATTATATGCCATGGAACAAAATAATGATATGTTGATTTTTGATAAACTAATCAGTTTAACTTTTTTTTATTGTCCATGTAGCAATGAATGAATTTAATATTACTATGCCAATTTAACTAATAAGATTTTGTAAATGGTTAGTTAAAAAAATAATTCTACCAGCCAAATTGACTAGTAGTAATTCTGAATCGCAAGGGTTTAACGTGATGTACAGACTCACAGCATTTGGATTTTGCTATTTATTATATGTGTGTTTATTTATTCTGTATTTATATTCGCTCTTTTAATTAATTTCTCATTTTAACTCTTAATATATATTTTAAATTTTACATTATAAAATATCAAAGAAAAATTATCTAAATTGAAAAGAAAGTTGTAATTTAGAGAATAATGCTGTGTTTTTCTAAGTTTAAATTACCTTTTTATTTTCCATTTGTTTCATTTTCAAAATTTGCACACATTTTTGTAAAAAAAATTAGTATTCCTCTTTTTTGCCATTTGACCAATCACTTCATTGATATATATAAATGTTTTGCAATTAATTGTTTAGAAATCTTATACCTCATTTTGTTTGAATTCATTTACATTAAATTTTAAAAACTTTTATTTAATAATCTGTTCCCGAGTACAGTAATTATGATAACATGTGATTTGTACATATTACCTCAAAATAAAAACTGAAATGCATCCTGTATTTTTATGAATAAAACATTACGTTACTTTGGCCCCCAACCTGATACTTTCTAATTTTTTGGCCCTTCACCCAAAAAAGTTTGTGCATCCCTGGTATACACATATATATATATATGTACTATAGCATTTTAAAAAGCATATAGATACAGCACCAATCAATGTAACAAAAATCTTACCAAAAATATGGATTTCCAACAATAACTCTAAGTGAAATAAATTACTTACAATGTAATATTAGAAGTTTTTTGCTTTATGTTAATTGAAAAGTTTTTACTACCATACAAGTATATTGTCAATTGTAAGGCAATAGATGCTAAGTCTTTATCTACTAATATGATTCTAGCTTTTGAAAGTACCATAAACTAGCATCATTTCATCATGTAGAAAGAATATTCTTCCAATTATTTTATTTATTTATTCATTTTTAATGATATTTTCAACTTTTTGGAATAAGAGAAAAGGCTTCAGACATGCCAAATTTGGCATACCTGCCCTGTAATTAGTCTCTAGCATGGCTTAATAATTCTCTACAAAGCACAAAACAATACAGTGTAGTCCGTATTCTTTCTAATAGAACAACAAAACTGCATTGTATACATAGGGAATTTTCACACAACCTGGTAGAAGACGTCTAGCAACTTTTTCAGCCAGATTTAATAAAGGTCCGGAACAAGGCCAACCAGGATCAACATCAAGGCCTGCCTGTCTTGACAAAAGATGAGCAGATAACAAGCCCCCAACCACTAAATTAGAAGACAAATATTCCATGAAATATTTCATTAAAAGTATGGTAATAAGTGTACAAGGTGTAAATTGTGATGTAACACTCTACAATTACTAATAAGAAAAATTAACATCCGAAAAAAAGTACAAAAAGGAAAATTAACATCCAACAAAAATGAAAGGTTTTTGGCATAAGACAAAGATTAATTCAAATTATAAGGGAAGATGCATTTACATTAAGGTTACATATCCAAAATCCTTTAAATCATTTTCTAGCATAATTACTAACGACCATATAAAAGCATAAACCTTGGTTTGACTAATGAAAGTATTTTTTCCAGCTAGATTTGACAAGTCGACCACCGTCTGCTGTATTAACAAATAAGCAAGAACTTGAGAATTTACTGTTTTACGAATCACAAAAGGGTTTATTGCAACTTAAAATGATAGATTATTCTAAGATAATATGAAAGTATGTACAAAAAGTTTTTACTTTTTTTTTTGGGGGGGGGGGGGCTCCCTTTATCAATGTTTTAAATTAAACTCTACATACATTAGAGCCTCGATTATCCGAGGTAATGTGGACCAAGGGTACCTCGGATAATCGAAAACTTGGATAACATGGACTCTGTCCAAATCGAGAAGGAAACATGGGTTGAAATAAATGAAAATGTCGTCAAATATGTAACAAAAAGGCATTTACTGTACATATTATAAAATGAAATAATTACGTTACATACATACAAATATCTAATTTTACATGTACACATCAGTAGAGTACATGTTACAGTTAAAGTTGTTTCTTGAAGAAGTCTATATATATACTATATTGTTTTCTGTTCAACGTACTCGCTCGCTTCTTTGCTGCCGTTTTACACAAAGGTTGTAGCCGTAAAAGGTCTGTTGAAGTTGGCTTTGACTGTTTTTCTAGGTTTTTGCATCACCAGAAAATAAAATTTTAAAAAAATGCAACTTATGACATTGGATGACTGACATCAGTCAGTGACACTGCCATCGGTCTCAAAAAAAAAATCGAGGGCAAATGTACCTCGGTTAACCCAGAACTCGGTTAGTCGGGGCTCGGATAACCGAGGCTCTACTGTGTTTTGTTACGAAAACTTAAAAACTAATGAGTTATGTCATTTTATTAATTATCTGCACATTTATAGAAATACTGGAAAGTTTTTATTCTTAAAATGTTGGAAACTGAAACTAAAAGTAAGTCAAACTTCTGATCAGTTGAAATTTTACTTCGACCCCTCTAGATTTGAGTCACTGAGAACTAACTGACTGTGAATATATATATATATATTCATAAATTATGCATAAAAATATTGCTCACTTTTATGTTCTGCATACATAAGGCAAAATTTATAATATTACAGAACACTGACTTTCTGAAGTAGCACTTGTAATGACTCAAAATATTTTCAGAGTCACTGAAATTCAGCTCATTTAAAAACTACTGTACTTACCTGAAATCATACTTTGATAAAAATTTATAAATTTTAATGTGTGCTAAACAAAAAGCATTATTTTCTATCAAATGTTTAAAAAAAAGGAGTATTTCAATCAAATAAATTGTCATCCTGTTTTTGCCTAAACAAGTGTTCTAAAAGCTAACAAAAGCAATATCTAAGAGTAGCACTATTCACAAAATATATTTGCAATCATAACTACAAAGTACACAAAATATGTTTTAATACAAAGGTACACAAACTCAAGATCAAAACTTAATACGTACCACGAATATTTGTTTCAAATACAGATACATTAATGTTTGCATTAAAATCTGCAGTCGATAGAAGAGTTGATACAACTCGTCGAAATTCAGAATAATTCTTCATAACTGCTAATGTGTCAAGAGCATCAATTAAAGTTAGAGAGAAACTTCCCCAAGTGTCCATGCCTCGACAAGATATAGGTTGTAATTCATCATAAGGAAAAGCATTTTTCAAATAATTATCATATGCATGATAAAACATCTTTAAAACTTTTTCTCTGAAAAACAAAATTTTTAATTAATTTAACCATTTCAATAATGCAGAATTCTACATTCTACTAATTCAAAACAAAACGTGCGACTCGGGAACAATACCAGAATACTAACTAGGAAGAGTCTGTGTTTGCCTAATGAATCTAATGCCTCTTAAAAGCTCAAATATAAATTAAATACTGTAAAGGCCCTTTTTTTCACGAGGCCTTAATTTTCGCGATTTTCGCGCGCCCGTCACAATCGCGAAATTTTAAGCCTCGCGAAATATTTTTTTTTTACACCTCAAATAATAATAAAAAAAATCAGAAATTTTTCTCTTACGTACCCAAAATTTAATGATTTATTCCACAGTTTCAATCTTTTCTTGACAACTTTCTTTCTTATAACTATTTTCTGTATAATATACAACTATTTCTCGAATATAAAACAATAGAATTAATAGAAGGCAGTTCATTTACTTACAATATTTATACCAGCTTCTTTGAAGCCATTCAAAATTGTCTCATGTTTGGCTTCAATACCGTTAAATACGCGCACAAGCCAAGAAGCGTGAATCGGTTTTAGTCTTGATATTCGCAAGTTCACAGATTCTTTTTCCTCTAGAAATTGAAGCTTATTAGAATACCACTCAATAAACTCATTCTTGAGCAAACGCTTGAACTCGCCATTTACAGTTAAGTCCAAAGGTTGGAGCTCTCCTGTGCAGGAAGCGGGCACAAAAACTGGAATAATATTCCTCTTCTCTAGTTCAGTCAGAAAAAAACGATCTTGGTGGGCCTTAAAAACGTCGAACAATGCTACACCTGATTGTTCTGGAACGAGTCCGAGAAGCTCTCTCTGCTTATCGTAATAAGGTACAAGAATTTTCTCGATGTATCGAATCATTGTGTCAGTATTACTCCAGTGCGAATCGGTGTGCCACACGTCCCAGTCCGCGGGAAATGTGAACTTTGGATGACAATTTGTTGTCTTTCCAGCGTATAACAATTGTGGTGGAAGTAGGTTTCCAGAAAGGGAACATGCTAACAAAACAGTCATCTCTCTTTTATCTTCCATGCCAATTATAGACACTTGTTTCGAACCACGTTCATCCAACGTGTAATCAGATGTAGGCACAAACTTTGCGTTTGTCTGATCAAAGTTAACGAACATCTCAGGGGGAACAACATTTTTGTCGATCGCTGTATGAACACGCTTAACGAATTCATCGCGAATAACTGGGAAGTCTGGGGGCAGTTTTCGTGCAGCCTTTGTTCCCATTCTTCGGACGAAGTTCATTCTTTCCAGCAGGCTTCTGGCCCATCTTGGGTTCAAATCAAAAGCGTTTAGCAGAGATGGATCATGTGATTTCACAATTCCTTTTGCAGCTGCAATAACAATAGTGCGGTTCACTATTCCACCAGCTATCCGCAATTTACGTATATATGTTTGAACGCTTGCATCGAAATCACTAAGTTTTAAGGGGCGACCGCGGTTACCGTGCGGTAAAGTTGTTACATCGGCTTTAGATTGTTTAGATGCTTCAATGTACTGTTTCTTTATGCTGCGAATGGTTGATTCACTCACCGGCCTTCCCAGTTCAGAGGTGAAATGTTTTACTGCTGCAGAATTTCCGTTCATAGTAGCATATCGGCCCAATTTGGATCTCAGCACTTCGTCATACACTGCATACTGCCCACGTTTCACTCCACGTTTTGCTTTAAAACTAGTAGAAACCTCAGTATTCACGGATATTATTTCTTTTGATTCAACAAAAGACTTAGCATTTCTTGCATCCAGAAGCCCTGCCGGCGCTGGAGCTCCTATAGGAATTTTCTCTCCCTTGTCTGTCAACTTGTACAAGTAGGGGAGAGTGTTGTACCTTGGACATAAGTGTACCTCAAACCTATGCTATTTCTAGCTCCATTTGTTTAGATATTTGAACAGTATCACATGCAGTTAAAACTTCACTACCAGGGGTCTCCAGTGAAGTAACCTTTGTTTGCTTGGAAGCTCAACTTTCTTAACAGTTCCTGAAAAAGGAAATTCACCTTCCAAAAGTAAGTTTTTCTCAGATGCTTTTATGTATTTTTATACCCATACATACATTGCATATTCTGAAATGAGTGTTATGCATTATAAAGCAGCTTGTTAGCTATAACCCAATATGCTTGTAATCAAATTAAGCCTAATCTTAACATCATGATTAGCACTTTTGTTTTCAATAACCAAGTGGTATACCTTGGACCCGATACAAGTAGTGTACCTTGGACTGGTCCAAGGTACACCATTATTCAAGTAGTACTTAAAAATGTTTCCTTTAAAAAGTTAACTATATTTTAATTTAAGCTATTAACAATAAGAACATATTTGGGAAATGTTCAAGGAACAATTTTGCAATAAATTTTATATTATGTGTTAAATAATTTTCGTGTAGTTGCTTATTTAGATTTGTGATAAGCCATAACTATATTGATATTAGAGACATAAAATTAATCAAATATTCTTCTATGGCATGAAAAATAAGATTTTTTTGTTCTTACATGCAATTATTTTTTTTAGATGCCACGCAGCAAAACAGGGGTAAAAAAAAGCCAATTTCCAAAAAGGATCTTGAAAAAGCTGTAGATATTGTCATGAAGAAACAACAAACTAGAAATGGAGCAGCGAAAGAGTTTAGTATTTCCAAAACAACTTTACTGAGGCACCTTAAATCCTTTAAAGAATCAGGTTTATCAAGCTTTGAATAGAAACAAAAGAATGATGTTAAAAGGATGTTTACTGATGCTGAAGAAAAAGCTCTTTGTGGAATACATACTAAAGGCCTCTCATTTACAATATGGTTTAACTCTTAAAGATGTTAGGACTTTAGCTTACCAGTTAGCCAAGCAAAATAAAAAAACATGTGACCCATCATGGGAAAATAGCAAATTGGCTAGTAAAGATTGGCTTATAGGTTTCCGAAAGAGGCATGCAAAGCAATTGGCTTTGCGGAAACCAGAAGCTACCAGCTTAGCCCGCTCAACTGCTTTTAATAAAGCAAATGTTGCTATTGTTTTTCAAAATTACAAAAATGCCCTTGCAAAAAATCCTAGAATAACACCATTTCAGATCTGGAACTGTGATGAAACGGGTATTTCAACGGTACATGTCCTACCAAAGATTTTAGCAAGTAAAGGTGAAACAGGTAGTAAGTATGACCTGTGCTGAAAGAGGGGCTAATGTTACAATGATAGGTGCAATGAATGCTGGTGGCACCTTTATACCACCAATGTTGATATATCCTCGAAAATATTTTAAAGACCATATGGTGAAAGGTGCTCCATCAGGGACAATAGGAGGAGCCAATCCCTCGGGGTGGTCAAATGAGGACTTATTTTATGATTTCTTCAAGCATTTCATAAAATTCAGTGGTGCAAGTAAACAGAATACAGCTATACTTTTGATGGATAATCATGAGAGCCACATTTCTTGTCCAAACAATAAAGCTTGCAAAGGAAAATGGTATGACATTAGCTACATTCCATCCACATACCAGTCATAAAATGCAGCCACTGGACAGAAGTGTCTTTGGACCTTTCAAAGCATATTACATCCAAGCAATGAATGACTGGATGGCTACACCAGGTAATGTTGGGAAACAAGCTACTATTTATGATGCGGCTGAATTAGTTGGGCGAGCTTTCCCACTAGCCTTTACACCATCAAATATAAGTAATGGCTTTAAGGTTACTGGCTTACACCCACTGAATGATAAAATATTTCAAGACTGAATTCCTCCCATCAATGGACTTCTGGTTGAAGATAACCAACTATGCCATGTAAAGAAGCACAATACAGCAAATGGTATGTGGAAATCTCTTCTTGGATATCATCAAAAGTCAACATTGTCCAACAAAGTCAACTTGCTAAAACGCCTGTGTAGTTTGAAACTGGATGAACACAGTGATATGGAAGAACACATCAACACTATGACTGATCTCATTGATCAACTGACTGCATTGGGGGAAAATTTGGCAGAACCTCTAACTGTGGCATTATTGTTGAGCAGCCTTCCTGACAGCTATGCAACATTGATTACAGCGTTGGAAACCAGACCAGAAGCAGATTTAACACAAGAACTGGTTAAAAATAAGTTGATAGAAGAAAACAGAAGAAGAAGAGAACAGAACCATGGGAGCCAGCCGAGCCAAGAAAAAGTATTAAAGGTCAATTCTACAGTTCAGAAGCATACAAAAAGAAGCTGTTTTTTCTGTAAGAAGCCAGGACATGACAAGGTGGATTGTCGAAAGTATAAAGCATGGCTACTACGGAAAGGAACAAATCAGCAAGAAAATCAACATACAGCTAAGAAAGTTACTCTAGCAGATAATAACAGTTCAGAAATAAGAATCAGCAATGAAGAACATATTTGTTTTATCTTGGGTGAAACAGAAACTCTTTCGTGGTACATTGACTCTGGCGCAACTTCGCATATGACCAGCAATTTTGATTTCTTCACAGCACTTGATGAAACCATTCAAGATAAAGTTTACCTTGCAGATGGTCAAATCATAGACCAGTGGAAAGAGTGAAGGCTGGATATTTTATGAAGATGACAAGAACCATGTAAGTAAAATAAAAGTTCAAGATGTTCTTTACGTGCCTCAATTGCATGGAAATTTATTGTCTGTCAAGAAATTAGTTGATAAAGGATTTAATGTTGACTTTAGTAATGAACAGTGCACTATAAAGTTAAAAGAAAACATTGTTGCTATAGCAAGTACTAAAAACAGTTTGTATGTACTAAACTCACAAAAGGCACTAAGTGCAACTGATTGCAAGTCTCTCTGCATACATGAATGGCACAAAAGATTAGGCCATAGAGATATTCAAGCCATAAAGAAAGTAGAAAATAAATATTTAGCTACCGGATTAAAGATAAAGCCTTGCAAACACACTGATGTATGCGAGATCTGCATTAAAGGGAAAATGACGAAAACATCTTTTCCAAAGAAATCATCAACAAAAACCACAGAACTGTTTCAGATGGTTCATTCAGATGTGTGCGGACCGATTCATGTAGCTACACCAAGTGGAAACAAGTATATACTTACACTAATCGATGATTTTAGTAGATATACAAAAGTTTATTTGATGAAGAATAAGTCGGAAGTTTCAAGAAACATAGTTCATTACGTGAAACAGGTTCAGACTATGTTCGGGAAAACACCAAAGTGCATAAGATCAGACAAAGGTGGAGAATACATGAATGCTGAAGTAGATAAAATCTTCATTGATGAGGGAATACAGAGACAAACCTCGGCACCCTATACACCTCAACAGAATGGGACAGCGGAGCGCAAAAACAGATATCTTATTGAAATGACGAGATGTTTGCTCCTAGAATCAGGTCTTGAAAATACGTATTGGGGAGAAGCTATTCAGACTGCCAACTTCCTACAGAACAGACTGCCAACAAAACATCATGAAGTTACACCCTACGAGTTATGGCATGGAGAAAAACCAAATCTGGAAGTAATCAAGACATTCGGCATCAAAGCTTACACCTTAATCCCAGAGGGACAAAGATTAAAGTTAGATGACAAAGCAAAATTGATGACATTTGTGGGTTATCAAGAAGGATCTAAAGCCTACAGATTATTGGACAGAAAGACCAACAAGATTACTATCAGTAAACATGTAAAGTTTGTAGACGATTTCGAGTCTGAAAGTCAACAGGAAACCATACCCGAAAACTTTGTTGCAGAAGAAACATGTCAATTTGAGCTTGAAGAGGTGACCAATTTTTCAGCATATTTTGATTTTGAGGAAACTGAAGAAGCAAATGCAACAGATGAAGAAAGTAATGAAGATAACAATATGCTCAGAAGATCAAATAGAGCTAGAAAAGCACCAGAAAGATTAATTGAAACAATCCAAATAGCTAAGGAAGGTGAAACTCAAGAAGCAGAACCAAAAACATATGAAGCAGCGATCAAGTCTAAAGATGCTGAATCTTGGAGTAATGCAATGAAAGAGGAAATAAATTCATTAAAGGCAAGCAAAACTTGGGAATTAGCAGAACTTCCACCAAATAAAGTAGCAATAGGCAGCAAATGGGTCTTCAAAAGAAAAATTGATCAAAATGGAGATGTAGACAGATTCAAGGCCAGATTGGTTGCACAGGGATTTTTTCAAAAATTTGGCGAAGAATACGATGAAGTGTTTGCACCTGTTGTACACCAGACTACATTTCGAACTTTGTTAGCTATTGCAGGAAAAAGGAAAATGCAAGTTAATCATTATGACATTCAGACAGCATACTTAAATGGTGATCTTCATCATGACGTATATATGAAACAGCCAAAAGGATATGAAGAACCAGGAAAGCAACATCTTGTTTGTAAACTTCAGAAGAATTTATATGGTTTGAAACAGGGTGCGAATGAATGGAATAAGAAACTTCATGACAGTTTCATGAAAATGAACTTCAAGCAGAGTAATACAGACCCATGTTTATATTCTAAACATTCCAATGGAGCCTGGACCTACATTCTTGTCTATGTTGATGATGTTATTGCAGCCAGCAAAGAAAGTTTAAACCTAAGGGAATTTGAAGTGGAACTAATGAACCAATTCAAAGTGAAGAACCTGGGACATTTAAATTTTTATTTGGGTTTGCAAATTGATCGAGATGCTGAAGGACTTTTCTATGTGCATCAAATAAACTACATCAATCGGAAAATAAAGGAGTTTGGGCTTGAGGATTCGAAACTATCAAGAATACCTTTGGAGCCAGGATACCAAAAGAGAAATGAAGTTGAAGATTTATTAGAAACAAATACAGTCTATCGAGCAGCTATAGGATCACTTTTTTACATTTCTACTAATACAAGACCAGACATATCAGTTAGTGCATCAATATTAGCTAGTAAAGTTAGCAGACCAACTCAAAGTGACTGGACAGAAGTGAAAAGAGTATTTCGATACTTGAAAACTACAGTGCACAAAAGACTAAAGTTAGGCTCAGATCTACAAAGTGAAACTAGCATTTTGGAAGGCTACGTGGATGCCAATTGGGCAGGATCTGAAGGAAGAAGATCACAGAGTGGATATTTGTTCCAACTATATGGAGGGACAATATGTTGGTCAAGCAAGATACAGCCATCAGTTTCTTTATCGAGTGCAGAAGCTGAATATGTAGCTCTTGCAGAATCGGCACAAGAAGCTATATGGTTAAACAGACTATTAAGTGATTTTCATGAAGTAACTACATTACCTATAACCATATTCGAGGACAATCAAAGCTGCATCAAGATGCTTACGTGTGGAAGGTTTAGTCAGCGCACAAAACATATAGACATTAAGTATCACTTTGTTCGTGAACTTGTAACTAATAATTTTCTGTCAGTATTATATTGCCCAACTGACGTTATGAAAGCTGACTTATTAACAAAGCCTCTTGAGGCAGTTAAGACTGCAAAATTTTCTCAAGGAATGGGGTTGGTAGGATAGAAATATTGAGGGGGAGTGTTAGAATATTTAATTCAATATTATTTTTCATGTTTATCTATTTTAAGCCACTACTTATTATTCTATCTTACAGCAACTGTACAACTCGACTCTGTTCGATTTTTTTGTTCTTAAGCTTGTAAGAATGTAAACAGTACAGAATGTCTTAATCTAATACTGCAATTCCATCTTATTTAATCTTCTAAATAAAGTACTTTTTCAACATAAAGGATTCCAGATTTATTCCAAGTCTTATAAATGTCACTGATCGCTCAATGTACCAACAAGAAGAAAATCAGTCACAAAATGATTTTATCGGTGAGTCAAATTGTCCAAACATTGAATGGGAGCCATCAACTCCTAAAGCTATTATATCACAGCCAAACATTGTCACTCCTGAAGAAATAAGACCTTATCCAAAGGCACAAGCAAGAAAGCAAATCAGTAGGGGAAGGCCTAAAAGAAAGTCCTGTATTTTAACGGATACGCCTGAAAAAGATCGCATTGAAGCGGAAAAGGCCATAAGGGCACTGAAAAAAATTAAGAAACAAACAAAAGCAGTAAAGTCCCTTACTAAGCCAGCTAAGAATCTTTATTTCTCAGATTCAGAACAAGAGAATATTGAAGATTTATATGAAGAATCCAGTCTTTCAGAAAAAGATTTTGCTGAGCTGGAAGATCCAGATAAGATCAATATTCAGATTGGAACTTTTGTATTAGCAAAATTTGCAGGCAAGAAAAATATCAAATACTTCATTGCTGAGATAATTTCCATTTCCGATAATGTATATGAAGTGAAATATTTAAAAAGAGATCTGAACTCTCAGAAGTTCACAAGAGAGGATCCTACCATTTATGAAGTTGACAGAAATGATATTATACTTAAGCTACCACACCCAACATTGTGTGGTGGATCAGAAAGGCAACTTGAGAAGTTAACATTTGGAATTGATCTATCCAATTACAATCTCAATTATAAATAAGTGTGGCCATTTTTACCAATAATCACATTATGGTTTAATATAGATTTTTTTTAAGTTAATATTTTTCACTTTTTAGACTTAAACTAGACTTACAAGCAATATGATTATGACTGATTAATGCCTTTGAAACAAAAAAAAATGTTTATTTGAGTTTATATGTGTCTAATCGATTAGTAAACAGATTTTCTTACTTTAAATTGAGTTTTTCTGTAATTTTTAATAAATGGTCCAAGGTACACTACTAGTAGAGTACCACGGACCTAAATACACTTTTTTTTATTTTTAAAAAATATAATTGATATAATTTTAATAAAATTTTGGAATAAATATATGTTGTATACAACACCATACAGTATTTAGAAAAGTTATTTATATTTAGATTTGGTGAATAATTACAAAATTAAAATTGGTCCGAGGTACGCCACCTTCCCCTACTTCCACATTTTTTTTACGGCACTAATAACATGCTCTTCTCAATTTTCTATCTCGCACTCACAGGCATGGTAACACCTGCTCGAACCAGGGTTGCCAGATCTTCCGGACATGTACTCGCCCAAAATCTTTCAAAAAGTAGCCACAGACAACAGAAAGTCGCCCAAAATATTTTCACTTCAGTTTGCAAATGAACATTAGCCATGTGACGTCACAAAGGTACACACATTTTTACCGATTTTTGGCTGGATGTGCAATAATCTGGAAAATGCGATTAAAAAGAAAAAAATCCAGGAATGCAGACGCAGAAAAAGACTTTTTTTTTAAAAAAAAAAAGTCCCTTTACTGGTCGTCTTATTACGGAACATCAAATTAAAAAGGTGTTTTAATGCTTCATATTTTCACGCATTAACTGTTATAAAGCTTAAAGGAAATAAAATCTCAAAATTTTTCAAATTTCATCAAAAAGATCTTGAAAGTCGCCCAAAAAGTAGCCAGGCGACTTGATAAAATTTGTTCATATAAAATTCGCGAAAATTTTCAGCTCGCGAAATCACCGATATATTCATTTTTGCGAAAATTACGGCCCGCGAAAATAAGGGCCTTTACCGTATAAAAATAATAAAAAAAATTCCAAGTGTAAAATTTCCTCTGAACAAAAAAATTTGGTCCAAAATTGTAGATAGATGTGCGTTGGCACATTTCCAGGTTTATTACTTATGATAATTACCAATTTGCATGTTTAATTACTTTGTAAAGACTTGGGCGCCATGTTCGAATCACTTGGTTGATGTTATTTGAAATGTGGCTACCTTGGATGTAGTTGTCTATGTTTTTTGGAGGGCTCCACTCTATTTCTGTCTTTTTTTGGATAAGGTTGCAACTGATTTTTCATAAGCATGAGTGAAGAAGTTTATAATTTTCAACTTTTTGTTAAGTTAGTAGTTAGTGCAATGAACATGGTTATTTATTAGTGCATGTAAATCGAACTGTTATCTAGCAAGTTTTGTAATGATTTATGTTTGGTGATATTTTTTCGTTTAAGTGGTCCAGCTATTGTTGATGATGTGAATTGTAGTAAACATTAGCAGTTGGTGTTGAGTATTTGCCATAGACATGCAAATACTAAGAGCAAGTGCTCTTAAGAAATTAGGGGCTAAAATTATAATTTTCAAGAGGAGGGAGCCAAGCTTCATAAATGGAGAGATTGCAATATTTTGGAATAGAGAAAAATTGGTAATATTATTTTAATATTTCAGCCAGTTGTATATCCTCCCCCCCCCCCCCCCCTTCAATTGTAAAAGTTTTTAATTCATAGTCAACTATAAATTCTATTTTTTATAGAATGGTATGCAGCTGCATGATCAGAATTTTCTATTAGGGGAAGCGGTTGTGGGGATCAAGCGATCCTTAGATGCCATACATAATACCATACTGGGTTTTAAACCAAGAGATGTCAGGGAGGTTAACTCACCCAATCTTACTGGTTAAGCTCTTGTTGCTAAAAAAAGAGGATATTAGTATTTGTAATGTTTTTGTTTATGTTTCCACAAGCTCAATTAAGTGCTGAAAAAATTATGTTAAAATAATATCAAAAAATCTTCAACACTTTAGACACTTAAATATGTTTAAAGCAAAAAATTCTAATTCTTGTTAAGGATGCAAAATATTGTGCATTTCACTATGTATGTTCTGTAAAGGAAATAGAAGAAAAAATTCATAAAGAAAATTCTGCTTTTAAGAAAATAAGCTGTTCTATTTTACAGATACAGTGTGGGACCCCAAATTCGGAAGACCCAAAATAAGGAACTTCTTCAAAAAAAAAAAAAAAAATCAGCAGGTGAAAAAAAAAACAAAGTTGGCTTTTAAAGAAAAATCGGGAAATTTTTTGCAGTTTTTTTTTTGGAAACAGGCATTTTAAAAAGAAGGAAAATAAAATGCAATGAACATGTTTCTGATAGGAAATAATCAGTTTACAAAGTTATTTCCTGAAAAGGGTTCATTTTTATTAGAGTTTTTATTAATTGTTGCTTTAATTCTGAGTTAATATCATTAAATTTTTCTTTTTTATTTTTATTTTTTTAAATGAGCTCTAATTTTAGCGTGATGCAGAACATTCGCCATTTCTCGCATTTTCCCGATAGTCTGATCTTTTACTGCAATTAAAAGTCTTTAGTAAGTGGCTAGAAAATATAAAATTATTTCAGAAATTTATGGAATTCTTTTCTTTTATTGTTTAATTAACGAGGTTAAAATTATATCAGGAAAAGTTTAGATTTTTCAATGTTTTGCCTTGAATGTAAGCAGACTCCAACTTTGTTTTTTGTGCTAAATTTCATGACTTATAAGCGAGTATAAAAAATGCTACAAACAAATGAGAAAATATAAATAAAAACTTCCAGAGCAAATTATATGGGCTATGATGCTGCTTACAAAAATTTTTGAATGAGATCCCAAAATCCAGAAAATTCTAAAATTCGGAAGGATCACGCCCCCGAGCGTTCTGGATTTGAGGTCCCATACTGTACACACAATTGTTAACCCAATATCAACATACATCTCACACCCAACTCATCAATTTTTTTTAATAATAATATTAGTAACTTTGTACAAAAGTGAATAAACACAGATTTTTACACTTTCATCAAATTCTTTTGAATTTTATGTGGGCAGAAAATGCCCACTCTATTTTAAAGGAGGTGATCTAAGAATTTAGGCAGGAATCATGCGATATTGCCCTGAATTTTAGCCCCTGCAAATGTTACTGTTAAGGAAATATCTTGAAGATTTGATCTCCATTATTACCACTCAGTCATTATCTGTAAGTATAGTACACAAACCCTCCGAATTTACATTTTGTTATCGTGCAAATTTTAAAACGTAGCTGGATTTAGAGGGTAGTTAATCAGATTTCTGCAATATGTGATGTGTGCGTTAAATCGTCAATGAGTTTATAGTAAATATATATTCAGAAGTGTATAAATTTGTTAAATTTCAGGAGCAGATGTCATATGTTAAATTGCAGGAATAGATGTCATATGTTAAACTGCAGAAACAGATGTCATATCCCTCCTCTTGGCGACTTTTTTGTTGGCACCAAGAAACTATCGCCAACAACAAGATTACGACATTTTTGTGTCACCAAATTCAAATCGAGTACATCTCTCTTGACGATGATTTTTATTACAAAAAATGTCACATTATACACTTTACAACCATCTCAAGAAAAATGACTAAGGAACACCACAATTATAAATTATATCTTACACAAAATGTAAATATGTAAAGTAGTATAGCATTTTTCAACAGCAATGCAATACATTACCGGACATAAAATTATTCTAAAAATATAGGTATTTACATTACATAAACTAAAACTATTAAAACTCTTTGTTAAAAGAACATGTATTTTATGTATAATAATGACTATTAATTATCATTACATAAAATGATATGCATTTTTCAACAAAAAACATAGTAAAAATGTTGTGTAATGCAACGCTAAACCAATGTTAGTGAAGCTATTTGAATTTTACAATACCAGACTCCTTTACAAAATTTATAACATGCATCAATTCATGTACATTTTACATTAAACTAATGGACGCCTGAGCAACAACTGAAAAATCAATTTATTTTTAACCTTACAGGCACATAAAATAACCAAATAATAAATTTAGAAAAATGACGGACTACTACGACGAATGTGATGGACTAGTACAACAAAAAACACTAAATTTTTCATTACTTTTAGGCACTTAATCAAATTTATGCACTTCTCAAGCTGTAAAATTACCTACAATTCCTTTCACAAAAACATTGTAGATATCCATCAAAGCACGTTTCAAAAATGGCACATTAATAAAACGTAAGTAGTCATTTCTTTTCTAAACACCATATTAAAAAGAGTTGAACCAAATTAATGCACGTCAATTCTTTACTCCCTTTCTTTAGCAATGAAAGATCTCATCCAACTTTAAATACAAAAGAATACTACTGATAAAACCAAAAAAAATACATTTCCTAGAAGCACACAACTCCCCTTTCGGTGACCCATCACCTGGTAAAGGTTACTACACATCAGGCCAAGAGCAATAGGCACAAAAACAAAATGCATCACTGCCGTAGATAAGGGGGTAGTGCTGGGTATAAAACCCCCCTGAAATGGTAAAGATTGTCTAGAATTTGACCAATTTTTCTTGTAAAACAATGAAATTAGCTCACTTCTCCCAGAGAAACCCCCCCTAGGGGGGGCCCTAAAGTCCGGGTCTAGCTATGCCACTGAAACGCATCACCAAACGAAAATCATTACAAATCAGCACTTCAGTTCGATCATCGCCAAGAGGGGTTTACACAGCAGGATAGCTGATTTTAGAAAACAGTACGGTACTACTGTGATATAATCCCCCCTTGGCGACATTCGAGCTAGCGCGCCAATTTGTAATGATTTTCGGTTGGCGATATCTTTTCGTTTACCCAGCGCCATCAATGTTGGCTGAGGTAATGTGTGGCAACCCTGATTATGCAATGGGTGTTTTTAGAGTGTGATGGTTGGACCTTTAGAAAGTTCTCTTTAACTAATAGGTAGCTTTTTAGTAGTTAATTTCATCGTTAAAGTTTGTGGAGATATTTCCTGTTGATAAAGGAAGAATGTAAAGTGTTAAAGTGAATTAATTTAATTCAATTGTTTTGTATTATGGCGAGATAAATGAATTCATATTAGTTTGTTAAGGCGCCATTTTTCGAATCTGAGGGAAACGTGGTTTGTAGTTTGTGCTATCTGAAGTACGAAATTGTTTTGGTTGATAAGTGCATAAGTTTGGTTAATTGTGACTAAAAGCAAAGAAAAATAAAGTGGTAATTTTCGGACCATTTCGTCGTATTGGATTGTAAGTTTGATGCTATTTGGGATTAACATTGAAAAGCCAACTGGTTTAAAGTGAGTTCTTTATTTTTGTTAGATTATTATCTGCTTATGTTATGTGTTTGTAAGGTTATAAAACAATGAATTTTCAATTGTTTTAAAATATTAGCTGTAGTAATTAGGGGCGTTGCTAGTTTTGATAAAGTGGGTTTCTGTTATTTTAATGTAAAATGTATGTGAAGTTTTCCGTGCAATTGCGCGATATTTTTACTATGTTGTTCGTTGAATAATGCATGTCATTTTATGTAATGATAATTAATTGCAATAGTCATTATTGTGCATGAAATGCGTGTTCTTTCAACGAAGTGTTTTTATGGTATTTTTAATGTTGGTTTCTAATAGTTTAAGACAAAATGTACTTGAAGTGATGACCGTTATTAATTTTGTTGTCTAGTTTTTATGCTAGTTTTAGTGTAGGCTTCCAATAGATTGATGTAATATGTGCTTTAATTGATCAATGTTATATATTTTCTAATGGAGTCTCTTATTTTAAAATTCCCACAGCTTTAATAAACATTCGTTTTGCGTTGAATTGCGCGATATTTTAATTATGTTTTTCATTAAAGAGTGCATATCATTTTATTCAATAATGAATCATTGCAGTAGTTATTATTGGGCATAAATTGTGTGTTCTTTAAAGAAAGGGTTTTTATTCAACTTTGAGTGTTTGTAAAGTAAATAATTCTATTTTTCGAGTAATTATCGATCCGTTAATGTATTGAATTGCTGTTGAAAAATGCTGTACGTGCTTTACATAGTAGCGTTGATATTGTGTCTAAGATATAATTTGCAATTTTTGGTATTTTACTGTTTTTTAGTGATTTTTCTTGACATGTTTGCTATGTGTATGATGTAACATTGTTGGCGATATAATCATCGCCAAGAGTGTTGTATTGTGTTTGAAGTTGGCGACATAAAAATCTTGTTGTTGGCGACGGTTTCTTGGCGCCAACGAAAAAGTCGCCAAGGGGGGGGGGGGGGGGGTTATATCACAGTAGTTCCAACAGTACATTTCTATTTTGATGTATGTCCTAACGAAAAGATGTGCAGACAATGTTATTATTTGATGACGAAATATATAATGTAAGTGCATTTAACTTGCTCATCTATCCCCAAAATCATTTTTCAACTATTTAGAAGTATTTTCACATTTTTACATGATATTTCTGTTGCAAAATCATTTTTCTTGAACTTGAATTGAGTGTCAAACTCATATAACTATCAAAATGTTGATAATTTTAATCATTTACCTATTTATTTTTAATAGTGTGTGAAAAGCCATATATCATGATAATGGTATTAAAATTCTGATATCATCTAGCCCTAACATACATACATAACACATTTACTAGCTTTGAAGTGCGGTTAAGGGTACTGCAGCGTTTGGCGAATTTTTTTTTTTTTTTTTTTTTGCGATTGGTAAGAATTAGATTTATTCAGTTCAACAGTTTCTTCATAATGTAGCAGTTGGCGACTTTATCACTCACTGTCTCCAACTTTGACAAAAATTGCCAAGATGTACCCTAAACAGCACTTTCACCCTAGCTTTGATGAATTTAAAGTGTATGTTTTTTCATCCACTTATTTTAAAATTATCTTTAATAATTTTCTCTTTCATTCTATTTGAAAACATTGAAAACAATCATCTGAAACAAATACAGTTGTGCAGAAACAAGCAATTATTGTCACTTTTGGGATTGCTTCAAAGAAATTTCCTGGACTAACATAAGCTATCTGCTCCTGTAACAGTATTTTTAATGGCGATTTATTCTCAAAGGCAAGCAACATATATTCATGTCTATGACCATTTCGCTTAAACTAATTAATAATTAAAATATTTTTCTTAAACATCCGTACATAATCTGTAGCAAGATCTCCAACATAATTACATAAAACTTTGGAGCATTTTTTTGCAAGTATTTGAGTTTCGATACGACACTTACCGATACATCTTAATATCGCTTTCAGAAAATGTTCTTAAAGAGTATGAATTTATATTAATGTAACTAAATATTGAGATATAAATATAACACATCAAATAAGACTTGGCCATGTCAACTAAGCAACTGCAAGTTGTTGCCAGAGCAATGTAAACAATGAAAGTTAATGCCATTTCATTTCATTAGGCCCCATAGCGCAATTAAAAGATTAGATATATGGAAACTTAGTTTCTACTCTCCAATATCAGACCTCAATACTAGGGGGACCATATTTCTGAGCGTCTAGGGACATGTACCCAAATTCGAAGTCAATTTGGGGACGCTAGAAAAACGTTTTGGAGACATAACAAAACTTAATAATGTATTTTCTCAGTTCATGGGTATATATTTTCTTAGTTCATTGCCTGTTAGAAATTGTAATACAAAGGTAATAATTTGATAATTTCCAATTACCGGAAATTTAACAATGTACTATTTAAAAATTCAAAATTGCAATTCTATAGAAGCAATTTGGAGATAAATAAAAGATTTTTTTCAATTTGGGGACTTTCTGCGTCCCCAAGTAGTTAAGTGTTTTTGGCGGCAAAGCATCAAAAATATACAAGGGATCATTCATAAATGATGTCACGCTTCGAGGGGGGGAGGGGGTTCGTGAAATTGTGACAAAGAGTGACAAGGGGAGGGGAGGGGGTAACAAAAAGTGTGACATCATGCATTGTGCAACATAGCGTGACGTGTGACAAAGGGGGGAGGGGGTCAGCTGAAGTGTGACATACTGTGACAAAGGAGGGGAGGGGGGTCAAATGTATGGGAAAAAAGCGTGACGTCATTTATGAACGGCCCCCAAGTTTGGGTACTATTCCCGAAATTCGAAGACGTATAGTCATCCTACTCAATACAAACTAGGATGACCATATTTCTGAGCTTCAATTTGGGGACATGTCCCCAAATCCAAGGACAATTTGGGGACGCTGGAAAAATATTTTGGGGGCGCCTTTGGGCGGGGACATAGCAAACCAATAAGAAAAAATAATATTATTAATATATTTCAAAGGGTATCCAAACATATTTTCTTCGTACATTGCCCGTAAGAATTTGAAATAATAAGGCTACAATTGCCATAATATTATTTAAAATTTTAGAAAATACTATCTAATTCGAGGACGTATGGTCACCGTAATACAAACTGGACAAACCACCTCTATTTTCTCGAGAAGGAAACCCATGTTCACCCCAGCCGCTGAACTTGCGAGCTTAGGTTGGATACGATTTTCGATTTTCATTTTAAGCTTGTAACCCCGATTTGATTTTAGGTAATCGCAGAAAATAAAAAATACACATACCCATTCTCCATACATTCGTTTTTTTTAACACAAAACTCATTGTATGAAGAATGTATTATTTAAAACTTTACTTTTTTTGAATTAAAAGAAACTCATTCTATGAAGACTATATTATTTAAAACTTGAATTTTTTGAATTAAAACGAATGAATTAAAAGTCTTGAATAGCTTCATAATTCTGAAGTTGAAACTGTCTTTAGATGAATGTCTTTACCAAATATGACAGTTATTCATCTAAATTAAACCCTTTCGTTTATTGCGTTTCGACTTTTTCAGATCTGTTTTGCAGGCTATGTATGATGATTAAAATAAATAAGTAAATGATAATCTATAAAAATCAATACGCTAGAAAATTGCACAAAATATCTATATACTTTCTTTCTCTCTTTAATTAGTGTTCGGCAGCAGTTAACTAGAAGTAGTTAACTACTAGTGGCACCTACTAGTTAACTACTAGTTGTAACTACTTTTTCTTTGAACTATTTAACTACTACTTAAACTACTACTAGTTACAACCTACTTTCAAAATTCCAACTACTTTCAAAAAAAAAATTATTAAATATATTTTTAGAAAAAAAAAAAAAACCTTTTTAAACATTAAATTATTTAAATTTTTAGCTTATGAATATTACTCACACAAATGTAATTTTCATATTATGTTATATAATGAAAAATTACTCATACAAATTCATAATATTTATTGCAGTATTTACGCAAATTAGAAAAAGCTTTCTAATAATAATCAATAAGTAGCGCCCGCACCAGCATATGCACAATGAAGTTTCATTTAAAGACTAAATCTTCATTATGGGGAAGCTTTTCCTCTACTCCAGTACCATATGCATGCGTTTGGAATACCCTAAAACACAAACGAAAGAAAAAATACTGATTTTTAGGATTTTTTTAGAAGAAAATACTGATTTTTATGATTTTATTTTTAGAAAAAAATACTGATTTTTATGATTTCTTTAGAAAAATCTGATTTTTATGATTTAAAAAAATATATTTATATCAGCTTCTTCTAAATTATTAGATATTTTTATTATAAATTTTAATATATTCTGGATTCAAGTAATTGAATAGAATTTTAACTTACTATATGGTAGCCTTAATGCATCTGGTCCTCTAGGGAAAGGTGGAATAGCTTCGTTAAGGTGTCAAAGAATGACATTTTATCAGAGAACATTAAGTTTTTGGACATACTGACTACAGCAAAAGCATCAACAGCACCTTTGGAAAGGATTTTTTCTACATTTGGAATAGTGCACTCAAAATTAAGAAACAGATTGGAGGTTGATAATGCTTCAAAACTGGTATTCTTGGTGAAACATCTAAATAGTAAAAATGATTAAGCTGTAGTAAACATTTTACGTGATATTTGCCATCTTTGTTTATATATTCAAGAAATTTGTATATACTCAAAAAAGTATAATAGTCCAGTCAACTTATTTGTACATATTCAAGAAATTATAATACATTTAGTTCAGAAATATAAGCTTTCCCTTCTGCTTCTTGTTGTTCTCTGTTTACTAAGCATACATGTTTTATACAATATTATTAATTAATAATTAATTTTGAACTAGTAATAAATAATTATTTCAACTGAAATATCTTAAAATCCTTTGAAGACAAAAATAATTAACTGAATTTGTTACTGTATTTGTGTGTGCATACATATTTTTCTTAAAAAATCCAAAAACTCGGATATAAATTTAAAAAATACTATTTTTTTTAAATTTTAAATAAAAAAAATTACCAACCCTGCCTTCAACACAATTTGAAATAATATAATCTAAATTCCAAAGCATGCGCGTTACAAAGATCTTTTGCTAATGAATGGGGGTTAGGCAGAGGGGGAATTTTAAATTGATATTAAGGCCAAACCCCTTCATTTAACAACAACTGTTGAAAAATTGTTATTTCGTAAAAACATAAATTATTAACTTTATTAAACAAATACATATTAAAATAAAAGTTTAAATTTAGGGAAAAATATTTTGCTTTATTCATATTCTCTTTATATATTAATTGTTCAGTGTTGTTTGGAAACATTCAATCTTTGAATGTTTTACAGGAATTTCTTTAAAATATATTTAATGATTAAAAATATTATTGAGTTGAATTTTTAGGATTAAATATTTAAGAACAAGCTTAAAAATGGAAATTCAAATGAATTATACTTAAAAGTAGTTAACTACTTTTGCAGAACAGTTAACTACTAGCTGCAACTAGTTTTGTTTAGAGTAGTTAGTAGTTGGTAGTTAACTACTTTTTGACGAGTAGTTGCCGAACACTACACTTTATATATATATTATATATATATGGTGCGTTTAGTACGCGAATCAGAATGTTGGCTTCTCTGTTTGTTGAAGGCAACTAAATTTATAAACTGGTATATGGCATCAGTTCGGAAGAAATAAAGTATCCCAAAGGAACTAGAATGAGAAAATTTAGACATTATTCTATATACCAGTAGTTCCTCCTTTGAACATAGATGGATTCTGCTTGGCTCTCAACCAGCCGGATTGCTTTTGGTTGATGGTAGAACTGTACCTGAGGTTTTTATGGAAGGTGACTCCTCTTCCAAACAGTAACATCAGCATCTCTCTTCCCTCAACATTCCAATTATGCCATCAGTTCCCCTCAGCACCAGTAAAATGCAGTTAAATTTTCATTTATGTATTATTTCATGTACAGTACATATGTTTTTCATAGACTTAAATAAGCAACCATCTGTAAGTCTGGAACGGATTAATCCAATTTACATTGTATCTTACGTGAAAAAATAATTCCCCATTCTTACAAATCGACATTCGAACTGCCTCCTGAAACGAATTGTGTACGAATAGCGAGGTTTCACTCTATATATACGAGTATAGATGTATACTCGTATGAATGTCAGAAATGGCGAATGTCCGAAATTGGAGAATGTCGACATTCTCCAGTCTGATGAATGGTGAATGTCGACATTTTCCAATTTCGGACATTCACCGTAACATATATTACATAAATTAATTAATAAAGTAAAACAAAAAGAAATATGCACTCATAATGTTTTTTACAACTTTTATTTCTTTAAAAACATCTGTAGATGATTCCAATTACGATTTATCTTGAATTATAAATCTGTCTATTTAAATTGAAAATGGTGCAAGATAAATTTTTTTCAATGCTAAAATACATTTAAACTATTTTTAATTTTCATCGAAAAAAGATTAAAGCTGTGTCAAATCCGATGTTTTTCTTTTTATACTAATTTAAGTTCTCCCCGTGGATTTAAATCACCAGAACTCTGAATAGAATACACGCTTTGCATGTATGCATATTAATGCAGATTTAAAAGTAAAAGTAAAAAATCATCCAGAAATAACATATTTTAAAAATATGTTAGTTATTCATTACATAGGATTAGAATGCCAATAAATTAAAAAGTGAACCTACATCTGCTCTTTGATCAGATGTGAATGCGAAAATTTTAAAAGATGTCATTATTTTAATAGACGAATGACGAATGCATCAAAAAATATCTTAAGCAAACAGAAATTTAATACTATACACGGTCTATTTCAAAATTGTTTTCATTTCATCACCAGTTGATTCGTACAGGTATAATTATTAAAAGACTACGAATAACTTAGTTTAAATATACCTAATAGGATGCCTAAAATAAGCACCTAAAAATATAATTTTAGAAAATCAATTTATTAAACACTTTCTTAGTCTAGAATCTAGATGTGTTTGTGATCCATTGTGTTCCGAGCAGTGTTTCTTTCAGGCACCTCTCCGGGGGGGCACTGTCCCCTCGGAGCAGGCCAACTGCCCCCCCCCCCCCCGGTAGAAATATTCAGATTACAATTTAAAAAAAAAAGAAAAGGAAGGAGGAAAATTAAATTTTTTAAAATATAGAGGAAATAAGGTGGCCTCAGTTTTGGGTAGTCATTAAACTAATCTCTCACTGCCAGCAAAATGTGAAACACCAACAGTCCGCTTCTTCAGAGAAGACCTGGTTCTGAGTAGGGTTGTTGATGGTATGCCTGATTCATGGCATCAGAGTAGTGCAGTGGGTCAAATTTTTCTATCCTTAAGATGCAAGCGTAATGGGAGTTAGAGGGTAGGGGGGGGGGGGGCTACAAAACTGACACGAGGGCCCGCCTTGGCTCTCGGTGGCCCTGGTTCAGAATACAGGATAATCAATACAGTCTCCATTAAATTTCATGAATATAACCCTTTCTAAAAGAAGCTGCCTTTTATTATTTAGTATTGATTCTTTTTTACATATAGTAGGAACCTTTTGATCCATACTTCTGTTATCCAAATCTTTCCAGATACTAGTTGCAACGAGAGACGGTTGGCAATAAAATGTTTCACTGCTACTTTGAAATTGAATTGTTTATTTTAGGTCAACAATAAGAGGACTTTTGGAAATTTTCTAGAAAAATGACAAATATCTTTTAAAAACAATGCACATTTTTATTTTAAAGCATTTAAATCTAGATTCTGGTGATCTTCTGCTTGACTGGTCAGTGATCAATGATCTTCGTTTTTCAAGCCAGTAAAAACAAATATGTACATGTGTCCCCACATTTTTTTCAATATTACATCTATTTAATGTAAAGAAAGATTCCAAAAATTGCAATTTAAGACTTCTATTTAAAACTTTCCTGGAATAACTTTAGATACGTCTCCTTTTCCCCTATGCCACCAAAAGACAGTATAAAACGGCTATTTTTAAGACTTCACGTTTTAAAATTTTTTAAAGCATGGCCCCGACTCACCCCCTTTTTTCTTAACGCGATGGCCAAAAATTCCATTTTTAAAACATCAGTTTTGGAAATTTTTCGAGTTAGATACTCTGGTTCTCTTTTCCTTCTACATCATCTAAGATACCATAAAATTGCGCTTTTAAGGGTTCAGTTTCAGAAACACTTTGGTGTCGGAGAAAGACACCGAAAACTATCAGTAGCGTCACCTAGCGAGCCTGAGGCAAAAGTACCCTAAAATATAAGACTTTTGCTCCAAAAAATTGGTGGGAGATGAATCACTGAACTATTTTTCGCATACTCTAACAACCCAAACAGCGTATCCGAAATTTCATTGTTAAGACTTTAGATCTCAAAACGTTTCCTGGAGAGAGCCCTTGCTCCAGTGACGTTGACAAAAATAGAGTAAAACTGCTTTTTTAAGACTACTTTTGAAAATTTTCTCGGGGAAGAACCCCTGAACCACAAACGTCCTCTAAGAGTTTAATATTGCATTATCTGGACATAAAATGCAAAAAATTCCGGGGGAGGGCCCCCGAACCCCCACTCCAAAGCCAGCCTAAGAATGACATTTATAATATTTCAAATAGAAAAATGTCAGAAGCTCGAAAATCCCAACCCACTCGCATAACTTCACCAACCATATAGTCTAAAATTCCTTCTACTGTTTTTTATCAAGAATCTATCATACGTATATTGAAGAAAATGCATATTATAAATCATTTCTATACATGCCCATATATATATATATATATATGTAAGGATATGATTTCGGACCATACACCGCCCCTCCTAGTTCTTCACCTGCCTCCCGGAGCAAAAGGTCTGAAAGAAACACTGGTTCCGCGTTGCTATCTCTTGGAAATTTGAGAAAAGAAATTCCAGTATGTTTCGGGCCTTTTTCTTTTCCGAAGTACAGCAAGGAACGCAACAGTACACCATTGTTCAAAGACAAAGCAGAAAGAAATTTTAAGAAAGCAGTTAAAGCTGCAATTTAAATTTTAAATAGCCAATATCCCCATTGAAAAAACATTACAACTGGACGAAAGACAGATGAGAAGTAGCGACACCTATCGGCTATTTCCAACTTTTTGTGCGGACAATGCAGATGCCTCATTGGATAGGTCATATCTACGAAGTGGGTCTTGGCCACAGAGTAGAGAATAGGACAGAGACGACACGCCGCAGCTGAGACTGAACGCGCTCTTTTCGCGCAGAGGATCTTGGGACACTTCGGGTAGAAAACATTGGCGGTATCTTGAATGTTGTGTTCGTTTTCCCGCGCGTTGTTGTTATCAATTTGGAATTATTTGAGCTTAGGACCACGTACGAAACACAAAATATTAAAAAATCATGTATGTTGCATCTAATAATTTTGTAAAACCTGTCAAAAGTCTTAGCTTTGTTTTTGCTCAATTGTTCATATAATTTTTTTTCAGTATTTCCTGCATTTTATATAATATTGTAAAAGCTGTCATACGTCTTAATTTCGTTTTTATTCAATTGTACATGCAAAATGAATATTTTTAGAATTTATTCTGGAAAAATTTCAGCTCATGACAATTACATTCACCATGTGAAGATTTTCGTGTAAACACCAAATTATTGTAAAAAGAAAAATAATGTAGGAAAGCTGTTTTTTTTTTATATTTAGTGTCTTTGAATCCTATTCCCACTTTAAACTTTTATTTACAATTTTTATATTTCCAAGACCACGTACGAAACAAAAAATATTAAAAAATCATGTATGTGTCATCTAAGAATTTTGTAAAACCTGTCAAAAGTCTTAGTTTTGTTTTTGCTAAATTGTTCATATAATTTGTTTTCAGTATTTCCTGCATTTTATATCATTTTGTAAAAGCTGTCATACGTCTTAATTTCGTTTTTATTCAATGGTACATACATAATGAATATTTTTGGAAGAATTTATTCTGGGAAAATCGTAGCTCATGACATTTGCATTCACCATGTGAAGATTTTCGTGTTAACATCCCATTCTTGTAAAAAGAAAAATAATGTAGAAAAGCTGTTTTTCATATTTAATGTTGTTTGAATCCTCTGCCCACTTTAAACTTCTATTTACAACTTTGATATTTCCAAGACCACGTACCATAAAAAAATATTAAAAAATGATGTATGTTGCATCTAATAATTTTGTAAAACTGTCAAAAGTCTTTATTTCGTTTCTACTCAATTGTACATATAATTTTTTTCAGTATCTCCTGCATATTATGTGTTTAAATAAAAGATTGTAAGCAAACCGAGTTATTTACTCAAGCTAATTCTGCAAAATACAAAGAATCGCAACTATCGAACTTTTTTTAAAAAAACGCCGTTAAAAGGAAGAATTGCCGTACTTGAATTTGTTGTTACTCTTGGATGGTTTATAAACTGTATTTATAAAAGTATTTTGCAAAGAATTATACAATCATAAAGCTTTTTAACAAGAATTGGTGTGATAGGAAAAATAAATTCAGCTTTGGACTTTTTTTTCCAGAACAATCCATCTGCTTTCATAGCAATGCTAAACCAAATCCGCAACGCGAATCAAGCAGAGGAATCTCTTTCTGCCCCAAGTGTCCCATGATGCTTTACGATCACGGCTTCAGAATCATTTCCTTTCTACCATACGCATGTCGTCTCTGTCCTATTCTCTACTCTGTGGTCTTGGCACGATGTCACAATTTCACGACCCCCCCTCCCCCTCGAAGCGTGACATCATTTATGAATGATTCCCAAGTACTTCGCCACTTTATTTTTAATTTTAACGAAGCAATTACACTTTAAATTAAACATGAGAATTTCAAAAAATAACATTTTTCCTAAATTTTTTTCTACAGTCTTTCTTTGCATTGATTAAAATTGAACTAAAAGAAAACACTCAACAACACTTTGTATAATCCCCCGTAGAGATCATTCATAAATGATGTCACGCTTCGAGGGGGGGAGGGGGGTTCGTGAAATTGTGGCAAAGTGTGACAAGGGGAGGAGAGGGGGTAACAAGAAGTGTGACATATTGTGACAAAGGGGGGGAGGGGGTCAAATATTGGGAAAAAAGCGTGACGTCATTTATGAACGGCCCCTTTGGAGATATTTGAACTAGCGCGCCAATTTGTAATGATTTTCGAATGGCGATATCTTTTCGTTTCTGTGATAACCCAGCTCCTCGTTGTTGGCGTAATGTTAGCAGCCCTCAGCGGATGAAAGACCACTGAGACGGGCGTTAGTGTTCGTGAATCTGATGTTTGTACTTATAGGAAATGTATTTTTTTTATTTATAAGTACTATTCTTTTGCATTTAAAGTTGATGGAGATCTTTCATATTGCTAAAGAAAGAGTGTAAAGAGTTCAGGTGCATTAATTCGGTTCAATCTTTATATATTATTTCTCTAGCCTGTTTTTCTGTCGGTCCGCGATATCTTTCTTATTCCTTTATCAAATTCCATGGTTTACCCCTCATTTTAAAGCTTATCGTGCCGGCTAATGACGAAAGCTATACCCACGGTCTAAAAATGTACCGCTTCCCTTTAATTTGAGATTTAAAATCAACTAAGAAGAGGTCCTTCAATGGATGCGAAATTGGTGCTGTGTATGCTGGTGCCATCTGTTATCAAGTAAACAAGAAAGAAACTCTTCTATTTTTATTTTGTAGCAAATTGGACAGTTTTAGCTGCGTGTTAAACTTTTTCAACCGTTAGATTCTACACCCCATTCATTTATATCCTAACCAACCAACAGTAACTATATTTTAAGTAATGGAACTGTTTCGTTATTGTATTTTAAGGCTGTGTTTGCTAATAATAAAAATAATTATCACTACTATTGTGAATATTTTATTATTTTGAATATCTAAATAGTAGTGGGAAAAAAATTTGTAACAGCTATTTGTACTGATGTATTCAATTACATGTGTTCTTTTCTACCCCAACACCCTTTTACTTTTTCCCATTCTTCTTCATAATGTCCTTTCTCCCTAAAGTGCGGAATTTCGCACGGGTCGACTATAATTGTTTTGTATTATGGTGCGAGGAAATCAATGAATGCATTTAAGTTTGTTAAAGCACCATTTTGGAGAACGTGCATCGAATGGATGTCTGGTGTTAGTTCTAGTGTTCGTGCTAAAGGAATTGCCAGTAATATAATAGGTTGAGAAGTTCATAAATTTGGTTAATTGTGCCGAAGCGGAATGAAAAATTAATAAGTGTTGTTTGTCGGACTCATCCGTCACATTGGATTGTAAGTTTGCAGCGACTTGGGATTAATAATGAAGAGCAAAACCAATGTTAAAGTGACTTCTTGATTTTTCTAAATTTATTATTCGGTTATTTTATGTGTTTGTAAAGTTTTTTTTTTTTCATTTTTCTAAAGTATTTGCTGTTGTAATTAGAGGCATTGCTAGTTTTGTTAAAGTAGGCGTCCATTAATTTAATGTAAAATATACCTGAATTGATGAACGTTATAAATTTTGTACTAAAGTCTTCCATCTTAAAATTAGGATAGCTTCATTAAGCATTGCTTTTGCGTTGCATTACGCGACATTTTTACTATGTTTTTCGTCGAATCATGCACATCATTTTATGTAACGATAATTATAATTGCAATAGTCATTATTGTGCATAAAATGAGTATTCTTTCAACAAAGGGTTTTTATTCTAGTTTTAGTATATGTGATGTAAATACCTGTACTTTTCGAGTTTTTTTCAATTCGTTAATGTATTGAATTGCTGTAAAAATGCTATACGTGCTTTACATAGTAGTGTTGCTATTTTGTGTAAGATATAATTTGTAATTTTACGTATTGTAGAGCTTTTTTGTGATTTTTATTGACATGGTTGTTATGTAAATGATGTGAAATTGTTGGCGATAAAAATCATCGCCAAGAGTGATGTATTCCATTTGAAGTTGGTAACGTTAAAATCCCGTTGTTGGCGACGGTTTCTTGTCGCCAACGAAAAAGTCGCCAAGGGGGATGATATCACATCTGTTGCCCAAATTCTTCAAAATTCAAATAAGTAACGTTAAAAAAGATTGAGAAAGCGGGCAACAGCGTTACGAAAACTCGCATGAAACTGCTAGAAACGTTTCGGGATTAAACATTGTAAGTCTCAACATACCTTTAACATAAATTAAAAGCCTATGTATATGGGAAACTAGCGGCAGTGTTCTAACTAACTGCAAACTAACGGCAGCTGTTACATAAAAATACTAGGTGCATAAGAAATTTAAATCTGAAAATAAAAATATGAGTTCATTTTCAAATAAGATAAGAGTTTACTTACCTTTTTTATTTGCTGTCCTTTAATAACGTATTCAAAATTTAAAAAAAAAAATCTTGCCAACTTCTAAGTTTTAAAACTAAACTAATATTTTAAGCTCGTCGTGTTTATAGGAACTATATTTATTTTAACTTAGAAGTTTTAAATATAAAGTACAGTTTCCACTAAAGCAATATACCAAAAAAGTCACAGGTACTAAACTGGTACGAAAAAGTAGGAATTCAATCGTAAAAACAAAGCTTGATTACTATAAGACAGACGAAACCACTTGCACTGAAAGGTGGATGAAAGATCATTGCACACAGGCCACGTGCAAGAAGTGACGTATACCGAAAATTTAAATATCTAGAAAATTTCTTTACATTACATTTTGAGCATGAGTTCTGTTTTTTGATGAGGACAGCGTATGAAATTTTGGAAACACTCCTTTAAATAACTTTAGTTGGGTTTTCAAAGTCAAGGTAAGTTAACTTCTTTTAAGAAGAATGTGGGAGGGGCGCATATTTCAGATTTTACTATGGACGGCATTGAGGTAAACTCTTTAACCTACCATTCCAGGTCACGTAGGGGAAGGTCGGGTAGTACCGGACGCTTAAGCATTAGGCTTTATTAATTAACTACATTATTACAAAAATTACGGCTCATTTGGAACAGATTGCATTTATCCCATGTAAAAGTTTATTCTTCTATAAAAACACATATTAAAACCCATTTGTCTATAACAAAAATATCTATCGTTTTTTTTTTTTTTTTTTTTACTTTTTGCAATGATTACTTTTTTGATCAATTAAAAATGTGGAGGGTTGTATCAGACACGTAGAAAATGTATTAAAAGAGACGTTTGGTTTTACAAGGTTTATTAGGCAGAAGTAATTTAAGGCGAACTGTCAACTTTTCCAATGCCTATAGAGCCAATGTTATACATTTGTTGACATAACAGCTGCATAAATATTGCTTCAAACATTGCAAATTTTGGGAAATGAAATATGAATTTTAAATCCAAAAAGTAAATATTTCTTTAACTTTATCACAATTTATGTTAAACGAGTTAAGTAGAACAAATATTTAATTCATAAAATACACTTTCGTTCAAGGATTAGTCCGCACAATTTTTGTGAGCCCAACCCTTGCGTATTCTACATTGAATCCAATCTTCATCAAATGTTTCAGAACAGATGATGCAGTGGGTCTTTTCGCCACATTCTCAGTTTTTTTTCTTCGGATTTCATTTCGGGAGTCTTAGGTGCAATAAATTTTGATCTCTTAGCTTTAGCTGAGTTGCCTGCTATTTTCTCTCCTTAAAAAAAAAGAAGATTTTGTTTCTCTAGAAGGTTTCTTCTTAGCTGTAAATACTCTTTCCTTTTCTTCTTTCTCTTCCTTTTTTACGACATTTTGAGTTTCTTTTTGTAACGAGTCGAAGTTAAAATTTCCCTTCTTTGTCCCCGATATATATTGGGTTACATACCAAGCCCAATACTCTGAATATATAATAAGTTATTGTTCTTGTCGTGTCCTCGCGCGTGGCTATGAAGAATGCGTACGCTGCTCCTGAGTTTAACGGGGCCCTTGTAGACAGGAGTCCGATTGCCGCCCCTTTGAAAGGTCTCTTAATTTATTGAACCAGCTCCCAGATAAGAGAATGTCACCTGGGATGGCACCCCCAGAGGTATCGTTTCACTTGGAGGACATTGGAGCTACGACCTATTTAACGTGCATCAGCTCCCTTTAGCGTACAGGGACCGCAGCAACCAGCCGCGAGAGGTTGTCACAGTCCCAAACACTGACCTCAGTCAATGTTGCTTCACTTTCGGTGTTCTGCGGGAACCGAGCTTCTATCGACTGGTCCACTGCGGGACGATAAATTATAAATGTTCTATAATATTTTGGGTTACATAACTCTGAAACTGACACCCCCTTCTATAATAACACTATTATAGAACCGCTGCCCCCTTTAAACGTTCGTAATTTAAAGATTTCTCTCAAACACTGTTTCGGAAATTCGAAACACCTTTCTTCGTCGGAAACTGCAATACTTTTGTCCGATACAATCCGCGACAGTTTTGTCCGGTACAACCCGAACAAGATAGAGCAAGATGTCAGTTACCATATACGTATGATTAAAGTTAAAATATAATTAATGCCTGCAATTTACAGTATAATGAATGTTCTTTTAAGAAATAACTAATAAAGCAATATATACTTCCTTTCAGGTCAGCTATAACACGTAGAAGTTAATTACGGCAATTGAAACGCTTGCAAAATTACAAAAAGCTAAGCTACGAGATGACAAATGCTGCCATTTATCCAAATATGGCGTCATATGAACTTTCTTCCTTCAATAAACACGATGGTGTCTTGACATTGTGTTGCAACCTGCAGTAAATAATAGGAATAATACTTGTCTGATACTAAACGCCGTCCGGTACACCCCGACTTTCTCCTACATTTTCGAGTTTATTTGCTTTTCTCGGTGGATATGCCTCAAACTCTCGTTCAATATGACAGATTATACAAGACAATACGATAGAATATTGCAATACAAAAGAGGGAAATTACATGAATACACTCAGGGCACAGGACGGGAATTCAGCCCATCGCCTCTTCACTGCGCGCAGTCAGGCACCGAACCAGTCGCTTAGACCGCTCAGCCACTGAAGTCGCTTAATGTAAATTTGGCCCTTTGCTTTGTGTTTTTCAACAGAAAGATTACCAAAATAGGAAGTCATTTTTATCAATGGTTTTATTAGTTTTAACCACTTAACTATTTGCCCATGTCTAACACGGGCGGAAATCACCGGAAAGTTATTTCCGGTGAAAAAAAATCACCGTGCGTTATTTTATTTCTAATGCCCGTCTGAGGTCCGTTTACACTTTTTTTGTATAATATATTTTGTCTATGTAACTTTTAAACCCTCCCCCGCTCCCTAGTCCCCCCCCCCCCACACCCTAAAATGGCAAAGAATAACTTCTGAAAAACTAGTAAGTTTTTCAGAAAAAAAATCGTGCTTTAAGGGGTTAAATAAGGGTAAAATATTATCGCTTTGTTTTTCGGATCTCTTTGCAAGCTTCCCCTTTCTTCTCTTTTTCCACACAAAATTATTTTTATGAATAATTTTTATTAACTTTTTTCCGAATCAAAAACAAAATTGAAAATTTCTTCATTAAAAATTTTGTACTTCGGCGTTTTAGAATACACATAGCACTTACTGAACCGTCATTTGGGGGGAAGAAATAAAAACTGAATGCAGTTACTTTTTATTATTATATATGTACATATAAATAACATGCATTGAGCTTTCCTGATCTTCTCGTAAATTTTGAAATAACGAGACTAGTTCAACAACATAAATTTCTGAAAAGGTCAAGAAAACTGTGACCCTTCCCATCTAGAAATGGTGTCATGTATATTTTAAGTCTCCCCATTTCCTCAAATGCAACGTCATAGAGAATTGGAATTTCTGTACAAACAAATAATTCCAACAGTTGACGTGTACATAATTAGATTCTAAATCCGTAAACCCACACTTAAATGTCCGGCTGTACACATGCGAAGAGTTTCTGTTCAAGGCTTGTCGTCGGTTGAAGGCGGAAAGAGATCATTCCCGGAAGTTCTAAAATGATCTTTTTACCGTTTTCTCATCAAGGAGTTGAAGCTAAAAGCGAACGGGGTATTTTAACCAGAGAACGAACACTTAGTTTTTGTTTATTAAATAAGGTTTCAAAAGATTTTTTTTTTTAGAGAAATTGACCACAAGAGCTTTCTTCCATTGAATTTCCAGCTATTTGACAACTGCATGATTATTTTGATCACATGAATTTCTCCTGAAAATATTATGAAATGGTTGTGTTTGTGAAACTCCCAGTTTCTCTTCTAAAATAATAAGATTAATTTGGAGGATATAACTACTTTAATTGCTGTCAACTATCTTTTAGCCTACTTTCCCGTAAACATAAAAAATAATAATAATAATAATGATAAAGCAGGAAAGAAGGCTTACTGTATCGTGAAAATATCCTTAGAAACTAAGAAAAGTCAAAAATGAATTAAGTAATTAAATACAGATTGAAAAATAAAAAAAATTTGTAAGTAGGGTTTTGAGATGGGAAAAAAGTGGGTCGGTCGATCTATCGGTCTGTCTGTCCCCCCTAACAACTTTTGAAGAAATTGTCTGATTTGAAAAATTCTTTTTGCATTCAAAAGATCTCGGCGAGAACATCTCATTTCTATATTCTACTTTTAGATTTGAACACTTTTTCGTTCAATTTTGAACAGTTCAAAAAAATTTAACATTAGCGCAAAAATGAAACAAATTATGTAAACTATGGGCATAAGAGTCGAGTTCTTATGAACAAGCTTATTGAAGGCAGCTCTCGGCGTGAATAAGTTTTTGATTTGAACAATTTTTGTTCATTTTTGAACAGTTCAAAAAAAATTAATATAGCGCCTACGGCGAAATTTCATTCCTATATAAATCCTGATCTAACCAACCGATTTGCTTGGAACAAACTTTATCGGAAAGCTCTTATAATGTAGAAAATGTACAGATAGGAAGTTCATCCAGAACTAACGAGTCTATTCCTGTGAAATTTTTTGAGCGGGATTTTCAAGAATATTTTTGAATTAATGAATAATTAAATGAATAGGTGAAAGAATGAATGAACAAATGAGTGAATAAATGATAAAAAAATAAATGAGCAAATAAATGAAAAATAAGTAAATGAGTGAATAAATACATTAATGAGTGAATGAATGACTGAATAAATGATTGAATGAATGAGTGAATGAATACGTATTAACAGTTGAAAAATGTATATTTGAAACAATTTAGAACTAAAGCTAAACGAGAGAGAGAGATAACTAGATTATAAATTTAAAGTTGGGGGGAGGGTGTATGCAGGAAAGTAGGCTCGTATAGTTCTAGACGGAACTTCTTGTATTAATATTATTTTCTAATTCTATAGAAGGAAAATACAATATACATTTGTAAGAAATGGTTTGAACTGTTTTAATTGTAGTAGAACATGAAGATTTTGAAGTGTGTTTTGTGTGTGTAAGGGGTATTCAGTCACTGGTCGAAGAAATGGGGAAAAACCAGTGAATGAACACTTGTTCTTTCACTAGTAATGATGCTGTGAACGGGGCTGCAATGACAGGGACGGGTAGGGACGAACGGGACCGTTCACGCACTAAGAAGGCATCTTGTGTCGGGTCATTCCATATTAAGTGATTCAAGGTATTTTACCTCACCTTTTTTTGTTTTTTTCAAATTTGGCTTATCAACTGCGCCTCTCAAGATAATAAAAAACCTAAATTTTTATATTCTTATCTTGTTTAGTTTTTTAGTTATCAGGCTTTGATTTAAAAGAAAAACTCATTTTTACATGACTGCTTCAATACAAAGCAAGCCTTAACTCGACAACAAAAAGAGATAAAAAGTTCTAGTAAAAAGCATTTTAAAGTATATTGAATGCCGTTTCATATGATATGTATCATGACTAATTTTATAAAATGACCTTAAAATTTAAATTTTAAATTTCTCGAAAAACGTATAATGACAAATGTTCAAAAAATTCTCGTATATTTCTGTCCATTTTATCTTTGTCTATGCAAAATTTCAACTTAGGATCTCAATGGGATCGTATTTTTTCACATTTTTGAATGTAATTTGAATTACCAAAAAATGAACATTTTTTGTGATTCAAGCTATTTTAAGACGATGGTTTCTTAAAGGCGATGATTTAGTTAGCCTTCTAAACACATCTATGCATGAATGAACAAGCTTAAACATGTCTGGATATGAAAAGGACAAGTTCAAAATTTATTTGGGGGAGGGGGGCAACAAATAAATACACATTTTTGTCTTATCATAGCTCCCTCTTTTAAAGTATTGTTTTAAAATAATTATTTAAAAATGAACAAATTGACTTAATTTATGCATTAATAATATTTTTTTCTGACTTATTCTTTGTTTTCAGATCTATTTTAAGGAGATATTGATGATATGAGGGGGAAAATGTGTTTAATTAAATTCATCTGAAATGGGGAGGGAGGGGGATTTGATTTGTTTTTTTAAATATCATTTTTTTTCATAGCTAGAGTTCAAATCTATTAGTTGTTAATATTAATATATGTGGTATTCAGTAAAACATAGCTTTTTATCTTTCATTTTCATATTTCCATTTATTTTTTTCCATTCTATTGATCTGATGAAAAAAAAAGAGGAATACTACTAGGGAGGTGGGGAGCAAAATCAACTTAGGATTCAATCACTTTGTATTTTCCTTCTTTTTCTTTCATAAGGAATTTAACAAAAACAAAGCATGTGCGCGAAACACCACTATTTGTTTTATCTATAAGTTATAACATAATTTTGGGAAATGGTATGTTTTGGAACATGTCCATATATTGTAAGCTTTAATATGTTTTTGGTTATTAGTGTGTTTTCTTTTTTTTTTTTTCTTTCTCTTTTTTCTTTTTTGAAAAGATGTTTCTAATATATATCAGACTGTACATAATTTAAATCAGATGACTTTTTCAAAAAATCATTGATTTAACTCAATAGTTCTAACAAAAATCAAATCAAACAAGAATGTTGAAGAATTTATATCTAATTTGAGTTAGCATTATGAGCTGTCTAATTTTTATGCAGGTATTTAAAGAAGGAAGTAGAAATTTAATAGAGAAATATGTATCAAAATATTTTCAATGGGGCAATGGAACAGAATGTAGAGGATCTGCCTAATCAATTAAAACCAATCTTACCTGCTTTAAATAATTTGAAACCTTTTTTAAAAAACTATGAGCAGGCATTTTGACACCTTTCTTTCTTTTTTTTCCGATAAATTCTTTTTCAAATAATGGCAAATTTAATCAAGAAAATACTTAACTGTATGTCTTATTTAAAAATAAATTTAATTATTAATCTATTTGTGATTATGAATAAATGATGTATAGAAATTATTTTAATGGCTGGTATACATATATTTATGTTATTTGCTAACGGCCTGCCGAATGTGCAGTAATTAATTTTTCCAACATATGCGTATTGGTTTGAAAGTACAGTGCATTGCATTTATTTTTCTAAATTTTTAGCATAAATGTACACGTTTCAATATAAAATTCTTATTTTCACTTAAATAAATATTATAATCATTGCATTTTACTCAGAATGTCAATCTTAAGTTATGTTTATTGGTATGATAAGCAATCTGGTTTAAAAATTTTTAAAAAATGTTTTTTTTTAATTTAAAAAAAATTATGATTTTTTCATGCGTTAATATTTATTGAGAATTAAATGCCGTGTCAAAGAAAATTAAATTTGGATAATTTTGACTTAATGAGACCAATATATAACTGTTATAAAGAAAACTGATAAAATATATGGCAAAATCTTAAATTGTTTCTAAAAACCGTTGAACGCAAAAGTGGAAGCTCTCCTTTTCAGGGAATGTAGTACTCAATGGTATTAACCAACTGTAAAAAAAAATAATAAAATTTTTAAAATTGGCTTTTTTTGAGAAAGAAAATATTTTTTTTTTTTTTTTTTAATTTTCAGAAGGCTGCAGAAAAAAAAAGGTTTTACAGATATTTTAAAATGTAGCCGTTCATTTTAAACAGAATCTAATAATCTTTCAAATAAAAAAACTGCATCAAAATATCTTGAACCGTTCATAAAATAAAGCACTTGAAAGTTTTTGTCGGAAATCGCAAGTGAGAAATTGCGACGGAGGCGCCATTTTTGGCGGCCTGTATCTCGCACCAGGAATTTTTTTGAGCAAAACAAAAGCATACCTATAACTCACTTTGTCCTAAATTTTAACATATGTGAAGTTCAAAAACGTCTGAGACTATGGAGGTACCCCCCTACCGGAATCGACACGGATTATACCGTATATACAGGGTGGGGCAAAAGTAATGACCCGGATTTTAAGGGTTATTTAAAAAAAACAAACTAATACAGTTTGAGACTTAAAACTTTTCTTATTTTGATCTGTATTTGATACCATTTTTTACATTAAGTTTTGGATATCACTTCAGCAATATGGCGGCCATTAGCAGCAATAAACTGATGCAGTCTATTTTCCCACGTAGAGAGAACTTTGTGCACGTAGAGAGAGACTGCATCTTTGTGTGCATTTCAATATCCCGCGTAATGTTACTGTCCCTAATCTTTTTTTGCGGGGTTATTTGAATCAGAAAGTTCCCAATACTTTAGAAGAGCTGAAGGACCGAATTGTCGAGGAAATATTCGCCATACCCTTTGAAATGTGCAGAAATGATTCCCAAAACTTCAGAAATGGACTGCATCAGTGTATTGGTGCTGAAGGCCGCCCTCCTTACTTTTTAAAACTTAATGTGAAAAATGGGATTATATGCAGATCAAAATTTAAAAAGTTTTAAGTCTCAAATGGCATTAGGTTTTTTTAATACCCCGTCAAAACCAGGTCATTACTTCTTCTTTGTGTGTATTTCAATCTCCCGCGTAATGTTACGGTCCCTAAGCTTTTTTATATATATATATACATATCATATCGTGGGGTGAGTACTACAACTAGGTAACTACAAATTTGGCGAAATCTGGGTAAGTGCACAGATAAGTCCCATTAGGTGTGGTCCACACCATACTACAACTAGGTATCTGTTGTAGACATTTCACAGGAGTTATTTAGAGTTTTCAAAACTATATAAGTTGATGATCAGAAAAAATGTTCAAGGACTGTTTTTCGTCAATTCTTACAAAATTGTGGTCAAAACGAGACATAAATACTTCTAATTAAATATAATCCAGAAATGGTAGTAAACTAACTTTTAGTTTAGTCTCCACAATCTTCCAAAATCTTAGCAAAACTTTAATTTGCGTTTTTCTCGAAACAGTTGAATTGTAGTTACCTAGTTGTAGTATTGACCCCACGATATATATATATATATAAATATATATATATATATATATTATATCGCTAGTAGCCTAGCCTGCAATCACAATTATCTTTCAGTCCTTTACCGAGCAGATTCGTATGTTGAAAGTGCACAAACTAGTTTCAGCGCACTCGTTAGTCTAATCATGCCTTCGATAATCACCATTTCCTTTCGATTCTCTAAATCCATATGAGGTTAATCGACCGCACGAGGAGTCATTTCCTTCGACTGACAGCGATTGATGGAAGAACTATCACCAGCTTCAATAATTACTGTGATCATGTCTGAATTCAACGCAAGTGAATAGTTAAAAGATTAAATTGCGTAAAAAGAGGGGGTGGGAATGCAATGAATACGAAAAACCTTTTTTGAATATAATCTAAATGCATAAAACATCAAAATTTATATATATTAAATTTTTTAGAGTACATTACACAACCTATTTATAATACAAAAAAAATATCAGTATAATACAGTACGTGTAGAACAGCGCTCGGCAACCTAAATTGACTGAAGATCTACATTCCACGTTCGGCAAACACCAAGATCGACTAAAAGGAAGGCGGTGGGGTGTGCATACTCTATCAATAGGGCATATTTCGGATTGCGCCTGTCTTCAAATTGTAGGTAATTCTTGGCAGAACAAGTTTCGTTGCTTATAAAATACCTACTTTAAAAATTTCTAAAATAGTGTTATGTTAGCACAGTTAACTTGCATCAAAACAATATTTCAGATAGTACTAAAAAAAATTGTCTTTCAAATTTTACAAAATACTGCTAGTTTTTGTTTTGTTTTTTCAGTTTGGTGAATGGTCTGGCAAATTAATAAATTTTAAAGTTTCTGAAAAAAAAAATGTTTACCTTCTAATTCGAAAGTAATTTGATGGTTTTTTTTTTTCGAAACTATGTAAACTTTCCAAAATGATGCCGACTACTGGTGTAGAAGCAGTAAATTTAAACTCAAATGGACTTTGTGTTCAATCATGCATCCTTTCAAGAGAAACATTTTTGGAAGTAAAATCACTATTAGTAAAAAAATCGGCTTTTATGAATTAGAACTTGAATTTTGTAGTTATTCACTGGGATTCAAAACTATTCCCTAATGTAACTTTAAAAAAAATAGAACCGACTTCAAATTAAAAATTGCTCTAAAAAGGGAAAAATAATTTAATTTTTTAAACAACATCGATACGACTTTTAAACATAACTTTCGAAGTCGGCACAAAATTATCTAATTATCATTACGCCATGTGTAACTTTACATTGAAACTGTTGCAAACTCTGGGCCGTTTATATTTGTAAGTGATTCTTGACTACAATTACAAAAGATTTAATCTATCATGATTTTGCACCGACTTCAAAAATTATGTTTAAAAGTCGTATCGATGTTGTTTAAAGAATTAAATTATTTTTCACGTTTTAGAGCAATTTTAAATTTGAAGTCGGTTCTATTTTTTTTTCAAAAATATTTTTATTTTATTATTTTCAATGTAAATACATTTTACATATGAATACTCTATTTTAAAAAAATATATCATATCAAATGACACACCCACTTTGAGTGAGTCACTAAAAATAATCATTTGTGGGATAAATTGCGTTTTGAAATTGATTTTAAAAAGTCCTGAATAGACTTCAAATCCATTCAGTCTTAGAACAGACTGAAAGAATGTATTTTTTTTGTTTCAGAGAAGCCTTCACTATAGCTCTTATTATAATTGCTTTTAATATTATAACTTAATGGCAACAAAATCTTTTTAACAATGAGTTTTATATTTATTACCTAACAATTTACTCAACAAAGAAATATCAAGGCAAGCCTTTCCAATATTAAAAGAAAAATACTTATTTTTCACTCATAACGTTCAATCTGAAAAAAGAATTGTAGTCAAATCGGTGTACGGTATTTAAGTTAGACCTCCCTCTATCGATTAAAGAAAAAATCCTCAAAAACGGTTCATTTAGTCAAAAGTTATGGATAAAAAAACAAAAAAATGACTACGTTTCTGTAACTTTTCTTCTAACTTACCTCCCCCAGACCCATACCTGTTAGCCAAAGCCTTAGGATTGCTTTCGCACAGAGCTGGTGAGTTTTCTTCTAACTATCGAATCTGATCAAACGAAGGTACGGGACTGATGGGAAGCCACCCCTGATCGATTAAAAAATGATCATGAAAATCGGTTCATCCGGTGAGAAGTAATGGGTAAACAAGCAAACAAACAAACAAAAAACAAAAAAAAAAAAACGACATGCATACAGTATGCATGTATAACCTCCTCCTTTGTGAAGTCGGTTAAAAATTTATATATAAATAGGCAAAGACAAAACAGTTAAGTACCATTTTTTCCTGTCTGGCATTCGATTTTTTTACTTCTTTTTAAAATTTAGTAGCTATTGATGAGTTATAATGTTATAAATAAGAATATTTTGGCAATAGTTACTCCCCCCCCCTATTACTTTCGACATAGATTCGAAGACTTTTTTTTTTAGAAGTCTTTATTCATCATACTTTCAGACTACTCCTTACATCTACAATATTTGTACAATGCTCAATACATTTTTTATTATTTGCAATTCAAACAAGAATAAATGTCAAGAACAAAACAAAGAAGAAAATGTAATCTATTAAATGAATGTCAAAGCAAAATATTACTAATCTTAAGATTTCGGTTAATTCATTTCCAAAATGTATACACACACACACACACACATATATATATATATATATATATATATATAATATATATATATATATATTTATCAACTCATCCATTATGTTTTCTTAATTTACTTCGTGTGATCCGAATCCGACAAATTGTTCATCTTGTATTCCTGCTCTCAAAAAACGAACAAACTGCTGTTATTTTTGAATTTGCTGTTACTTTTGTTAGTCTGACTTTTCGCGTGGTAATAGTTCCTTACCACGATATTAATATAAATACCATGTTCTGAAGAAGTAATCATTAAAGAAAGGCATGTATTAATTATGAGCATAAAGTTGCTCTATTAATTTTTAATTTATTACACTTAATATTTGCTCTTTCTGTTACTATAATTTCTAAGTAAGCATCGGTACTTAAAACTAAGAACAGCGCTTGCTCATTTTTAAGTCAAAATTACTTTTAAAAAATACGCAGCTGGATTTTCTCATTTTTAAGCACATAATTTTTTAGAGTTGATAGATGCAAGATGTTCTAAAAGAATATTACTATTTCTTATACTGCTCACAATCTACTGCGTCGTGAACGTCGTGAAGATAAAAAGGTATTGTTCAAAAGAAACTGTCAATTAAATGAACACTGTCATCATTGAAACGAAATGAATTATTTGACACAATGGTGTGTTTTTTAGCATTATGGGTAAGAATGGCGAAATGTTTACAACACCTCCCTTTATGAAATTCTGGGCACGGGCCTGGTCCATGTCATTTGTTACAACAAGTGAAATTCAAAAAATTTCCTCTTATAAATAAAGTCAACCCTAATACATACATAGATAGATAGATAGAAAGAGGCAGCAGAGTTCGAAAGTTGTTGTCGTTAGTCGTATTTTGCACCTAAAATCTCCATTTGACGACTGCGATTTCCCATATAGTCGTCACTTTTGGCGCTAAACTTTTTATGAAAATTTTAGTTCGCAACCACAATTTAATATAATTATACATTTATATATATCCCATCTAATCTTAGGTTTTTTGAGCTTTAAAGCTACTATAGCTGTCACGATTATAGAGCTTCTTAACCTTCACATTTTGGTACAGCTAATTTTTACTTGCAAACGAAGTATAATACTTGAAAAAATAGTTAAGCCGAATAACTTAATATTTTATTTCATTGAGCATTGGTTAAAATAAATATTTAGCTAGATGTATAAACTAAAATAAAATCACCAAACTCTTACAAGTTACTAATAGAAATTGTTTTTTTTGTTCATATCAATAATTTCATCATGAAGGTTGTGATATTTTAAGATACTTTCTAACAATTGCATAATAGTCTTAACAGTTGTCAGTTGATATCTCTGTTTAAATGAATTGAATTATTTTGAAATTACGCCTAGCAGAAAATTTTTGGCAGCTAAAACGAAAAAGCTAGGTGCCAATGACGCCTAAGTTTTACATCCTAATTTCGAACCCTGAGAGACAGGTATATGTACATTAGAAAATGTACTTCAGAGTAAGAATTCTTATAGTAGTCACACAGAGGATTATTCCATTTGACATCTCTTTGGCAGATTGAGTGATTTCCATTAGAACTTTAGGGGCAGAGAGGGTTGAAGGACCCATAACCTGTCTCTATTCTCCCTGTCACTAACTTTGCTAATTCCGAAATGAGCCGTGTCGAATCGCGTGGGATGTCTAGGGGCGTGTGGAGGTGTGTCCTCGTGCAAGCAAAATCCTTCGTTGGACGAGACTGCAGCAAAGTTAGGAGAGATCTCCTGTCTATCAGCTACTCCTTATCAGTAAAATAGACGCCTTACGATTGTGGATGCTCTCCCACTCTTTATGAAGATGAGCGAGAGCAAGGGGGTTTTTCTGAGCAAAAAAGCCGAGGCTTTCTCTGTCGATGCTCTACTGGGCTTGAAGACGAGCAAGAAATGTGATGGAGTCACTCCGTCTCCTGGTGAGTGCTCTTTCACGATCATTCATATCGCAGCTTTATTTGCACTTGAAATGAATTCGTCAACATTTCATCGTTTGCTGCATCTGTATATTTACTGATGAATTTTTCCTAGTATTTTGTTGCAATTTAAAAAGCATTTATAAGTAAGTGAAGGGAAAGAGTTAACTCCAAGTTTTATAATCCCTTTTATATTTCCTGGAGTTAACTCCATTAGCCCGAATGGAGCAGCTAACTTATTCCAGCGGATACCATGAGAACTATCAACGGGAGATAACTCCTTGTTGAACCAAACAAAAGAAAGATTTTTTCATCAAGAAACGATTGTTAACTTTCTTTGGCCTAAAAATGGAGTTAACTCTTTTTTGCTGCAAACCCCTCAATTTTATTCAAACTATATGTTGCAACTGACTAATTATAAAAAGTGTGTATTTTTTAAGCGAGAAAAAAATAGTTGATGGAGCTTAAAATGTTAAACATTACCTTATTAGATGAAGAATGTGATGAATAAGACTACGATGATTTTTTATTCGTGAAGAACATTTATCACAATTTAAGTGCTACATTTAATTGCAGTTCCTAAGATGACTATTTCTTACCTTTAGGTGACGCTAACCGTTTTACAATGTTTTCAACCAAAAAAAAAAAAAAAAAAAACGTGCAGAAAATCTTTCAAGGAGAAGAATGGGCAACATCACCTTAATTCTAGACTAATTTGAGAAATATAAGAACTAAGGCTTTTACGTCAATAATATATCTAGCTTTCGCGCTAGTAGGCCGTGGTCTATTCAGGGTGTTTCCTGACTAACGTTTCGCCTTCTTCTTCAGACAACGTATGAATACAAAGGAGAAGTATACTCATAAAGTTTTGTGTGGAAAGGCAAGAAAATAGTTATATTTATTTGAGGAAAAATTATTTTTTATTATCGTTGTTTGTTTTATTTATTATTGTTATATTTTTATTTCTCTGTATTGATTTTTGAAACGATTTTTTTTTCATTTGGCTAAAGATAGTAGTTCCTCTTTACCTGCACCTATTATGTTGAAAATTCAATCAATATTTAAGATTAGTTATTCTATATCGCACAAAATTGATTTCAAAATTACTGAATTTTTAATCAGTAGAGTATTAGAGAAATTTTAGAAAAAGTATCTTATTCTAGGTAACTATTTCCTAAAGCTTTTTTTTTCTCAATTGATGAAACTGCAAAGGCTATTTCTTATTATTACTAGTGTTGGAAAGCTTTCAAGACCTCCATTTCACCCATTTTTGTTACTTTTAACAAATTTTCATACTTTATGAATAGTTTATTCTTTTCACTGTTGCAATTTTGAGCTTAAATGTGCTGTTCTTTATAAAATCTACTTTGAATTTCGTTGCGGCTTTAATGTCACATTCAAAACTCTTGGCGTATATGATTTTTCATTTATAATTTTGTGGCACTTTTTATTTTCAAAAGAACTCTATTAAGAGAGCATTTGGTTTTAATAAACGATTTATGTTTAAGCAAAACGTGGCTATTTTTCAGTTACTTTACTAGTAGAACTATTATCCGTTTGAGATGCGTACTCTTTTTTAAGCAATCGAGGAGATTGCTTAAAAACGGTTGTTGTTCCTCTGATATTTCAGAGCAGCTGCATACGGTAGTAGACGCTGAGTGCAAATCCTAAGGTTGGGTTTTTTTTATCCCGCGATCTTCTCGCTAAACCAAATGCTTTCACCGATACGCTAAAGTACACCTAAAGGACAGGGGCAAAATTTGAATATTTTTTTTTTATTTAAACGATAGTCTTGAAACATTTCCATTTAAATGATTCTCTTGTAACATTGTCATTTAAGCGATTATTTTCTAGCATTTTCACTTAAGCACTCTATTTTTATTTTCATTTAAACGATTGATTTGAGATCGTTCCATTTGCACTAATCAGCGAACAATATAAAAAATGAGTTCTAAAAGATTAGAAAAACAAAAACCTAACCCCCTATCTTTGATTGAGAAAATACTTAATTTGTCAGAACTAAATTCAAATGTATTGTTTTATTTATTTTTTAATTACATTTTGCATTCGCCTTAATACACGAATCAAAGTTACTGTTTATTCATTCATGTACCGCTTATTATCAGATTGCTCATATTATGTTGTTTGCTTCTTATTAGATTAACACTTTTTCCTTTGTATTAGATGGACAAAGGTGTAACTCTGATAATATGGAAACAGATATTCGACTCGAGTTGTTTGGCCATAAATTATGGTCAAAATTTCACCGTTTAGGAAATGAAATGGTTATTACCAAACGTGGAAGGTAAATTAATATTTTCCTGTCATTATTATTTATTATTATCATTATTATTATTATTATTCTAAGCAATATAATTTTCCTGTACAACTATAATTACTCTGTTTGAAAATGCAAGACTTTTATCGCACCTCCATTGCAAAAAGAACATAGCTCAAAACCGACTAGTTTCTCAAGAGAGGCATTTGAAAATTTTAACCAATTTAAAAATCAAGTTTTCTATTTAACTCACATCTATAGATTGAATAACGTTTTGGATTGTTATAATCTGATGTAGGCCTTATTGTTTCTATATGTAAAATTTTGGGCGATAATTATTGAATTACCTCACAATTCTGTTCCAGCTATTACTTGAGCTATCTCGAATAACTCAAAAAGTAACCGAAATAAACATTGGTATAAGAGAACCCAGTAAAACATAATTAATTCTGTGTTTACTGCCATTTGACTCTTTTTTCTTTTTTTTTTTAATTTTTGACGTGAATACGTCTTTAAATTTGCTACCATACAGGGGCAATCCAAAGAATATAATGATAACAAAATCGGGGGATACAGTTTCTCGTTGTAGTTCCGAATATATCCTCTACACCCAAAATTAAATTATACCACTGGATAACTAAAGGATTAAAGAAAGCATGCGAAAACAGTGATGCATCGCGCGTGGAGGAGGGGAAAGCACCGCCATTTTGAGGTTATTTTGCTGCGTATCGAGATTTGCAATTAGTATAGCTTTCGACTCGGAGAAGCTATGATGTTCGTTTAAGTTTTAATTATCAGCTATCGTCAAAATCTATCGATTGTATATAAAACATTAGTTTAAAGTAGTGACAGTGAATATAATAAGGTGTTAGAATAAAAAAATATCAAAAATATATAGATAATGTCGGCCTAAACGCATCGAAAAGCCAAAACCAAATACAGAGATCGTACACTCTCAGAAATAGAACGCTCATTTTTGACGATTCTTGAATCCTCAAGACAAATTTCGTCATTTACAACGATTCTTTCCTCATTCGATCACCTGACTTTTGACGATATGCGAGCTCTCGGAAATTTGACGAAATATTTCCTCGCTCAACGCTCACCCAATCTACAGAAAATGGCGTTTTCGTTTTGGAAGATTTCTACGTAGCTGTTCTGACGAAGCTCTCGTTCAAGTGACAAATTACATCAGATGTGGGCGAAAAAGAGCTATAAGGTTAGTATTTTAGAATTGTCAAAGTCTGTGATTGTATACTTGTAGTTTAATAACCACATATTATTGAATTAATATTTTTCAATGTTCTGTTAGGCCTAACTATGTTTGCCTTATGTTTACTATTATGGCCAAGTGGGGAAATGTGGAATCACATTAATAGTATTTTACTCGCAAAAATTAAAACAACAATAATAATTTAAAACTGCCTACTGCAATGCTGTGCTGATGTTTTAAACCTTTTTAAAAATAATGTATATTTTGTTGTTCAAGTTAACAACTTGTCGAGCCTTCAATCAACATATATACAGTCAAGCAGGGTAACTTTGCAGCACTTCATATTTTTTAGAATATTTGACTTGAAATGAAACTGAACACGTTCAGTGCTACTCTTCTGGCAAAGTTTTAAAATCACTTTTCTTCTCTTTATTTCAGTAAAGAGTTTAGCAACTGTACACAGCTAATTATATAATTCAGTAAATATAAAGTTACAGCTTGGAAGCTATTTTGGAATACTGATTAAAAGTTGTTAAAACTTATCATCCTTTTAAAGTACGTGACATTATACTAATTTACCAAGCATTTTATCTCCTAAATATTCTAAATATTGTGAATTTTTTAGTATATATGTGATTCTCTATTCAGTAATATTTAGTAAAATGTCAAACAAGTAAGACATTGCAATTTTATTCCATTCTCAGGGTAACTTTGAGCCGGCGGAAAGTTAGCCTGAGATTTGTTGGTTACTGATTATAGATATATTCTACATAAAACTAAGATTTTATTTCTAATTTCTATGCATGTAACAAAAGTTTTTCAAATAACACCATTAGAATATATATAATATGTTTATCTAGTTTGATTATAAAAACATATAATTAAATTGTAAAGAAGCATATACATAATTAGACATTCTATTAAATTTAAGTAATAGGATTTGTGATATTCAGGTGTATACTGAGAATATGTGAAAAGTTGCTGTAAGCATGTAGTGTGCATATGAATGAATAGTTGAGTGATATTCAAATTAAACGTATAGAATAGAATATAGCTCTTCTCAAAGTGTCTAATATTACTTTTGTTTTCTTATAATTTTTGCTTACAAATTACATACTATCATTAAATTGCTGATGAATATGTATGAATAAAGATTTTCGAGTGATATTTTTTAAAATGTGAAAATTGATTATTATGGTATTATTTTTTTCAAGGTATCATTTTGATGACCACCAATAATGATTTGTCGAACAGAAAGATAACAAAACAAAGTCTCCAAAAGATATTACTCCAGCAGGTAATAGAAAGGTTTTTATGAGCTCCAACTCTCTGCTAAATGCAAAAGTACTCGGATAAAAGTGTTAAATTTTAATGAAAATTTTTAAATAGTTGTTTTAATTAATATACTTGTGTGAATATGTTTACTTAAATAATTGAAAATTGTTTTCTGCAACTTTTTTTTTCCTAAATAAATTTGTAATGGGGATTTTTGTCCTAAACATGTTGATGGTTTCCTTCTACTCTTTTTTTTTTTTTTCCATGTAACATTTCTTGTAATATCATAAGTTATAGAAAACTTGTAATGTTGTGGACTAAAAACGGCGAGTTTTTTAGTATTAAAAAAATTTATAGTTCAGTGTTGCATAACTATAATTCTTTTATTAAAATAGTGTATTTCATATAATTTTTTCTGATGCGGTTCGAAGTTACCCTGAGTGTCATGGTAACTTTGAACCAGGTTAATAATTCATTGTAGATGGTGTTTGTAATTATTATTTCTTAGTTTTTAAAGCTACAATATACTTTGGGAGTTTTCCTTAAATTTTATGCGAATAATAACAATAACATTATTAAAATATTAGTGGGACGAGTAAAAATCGAGTAATTAAGGTGCAAAGTTGACTGTAGTGCATTTGCATAATTTATCTTCATTGTTTTTGTAAAACGTTGTATAAAGTAGGTGTTTCTTCTTTGAATCTATCTTCTACCTTAATAAAAAAAATCTACTCCAAATTTTGAATATCCAAGGATTTTTTCCCCCAACTGTCCGTCCCCATTATTTGTCACTTGCTCAATTTTCTATTGCAATATATTAATTTTGAAATTTCTTTCCTCATGCAGGTTGGTTCGTGAATTTTTTGCACAGTGCTTAATTATCTAAAAATGGATATTGTATCTTCAAAGCTAAAATAATGAGGATTTGAAAGATTTATGTGTCAGTTTCCCCCAGAAAATAATATATCCAGTAACTGCGAGTGAAATTAGACTTTTGAAGTTAGATACTTCAGAGTGGATAAATTTCAAATTTTAACTATTGCATTTCATACTTTCACTTTCATAACATTTTATTTATATTTCTTAAGCATTGTTAATGCTACCAGAAAGAGTACTACTTCTGAATTTAGCACCATAACGACCTGCCCGTCATAAATAATATTTGTAGTTGAAATTCATTGTGTAATGTAATGTTGAAGCTTCATGTTTTCTAACGTTACCATATTTTGTGTTTACTTTTTGCTTTTACTTAACTTTGCCATATTTTGTGATTTACTTTCTATTTCTTAACTTTGCTATATTTTATTACTATTATTTGAAATCGACAGATAACAATTATAAACTTGTGTTGGCTTTATATATCTCCCCCCTCCCAATGTGGATAGTATAAAGTATAAGAACATTAAGACAAACCTACTTTTGTGTGATAGATACGGATTCCATAAAAGAAATAGCTCAAAAAACAAAAACTGTTGAGAAACTGGAAAAGTTATTTTAACAACATATTAAAAAAAATCAAGCATTAAAAGTGGACAGCTTAAAAATTGCATAGTAAATGTCAAGGATTTGTGAATGGGCGAGAAAGTGATTTCCAAGCAAACTAAATAATAGAGTACAGACAAAAGCATTTCTACATTTGTTGCTGTTGGTGAGTTCCCGCATGAAGTGAGGAAGAGAGGGTGCACTGCTCCTGATTTATAGGGGCTCTTATTGGTAGGAGTCGGACCCTTTTTTTTGAACCAGATGAAAGACTGTCACTTGGGGGTTGGCACCTCCAGAAGTATCGGTTCACTTGAGTGTACACAGTCCCAGAGCAATCAGCTGTGAGAAGTGTCACCCTCCTAAACACTAACTTAGTCAATGTTGCTTCACTTTTAGTGTTCAGCGTGAACAAAGCTATTGTGACTAAGCTGGAACAAGTTGGTCCTTTGCAGGACATTTTTACATTTAATTTTTCATTTTAAACATTTAATAATTTTAAAACGCACAAAATACAACTCTGCTCGTCATAGTTCAAAAGGTGCATCTTGTGGTGAACTGGTTCAAAATCGCTTTCCATTCTTGAAGATATCATTGTTGTTCTATGTGCTTGTGGAGTTTTACTTAACTTTATCTATGAATTTCTGAATGTTTTTAAATTAGTTTTTCTGAAAAGTTTTGAAGCTTTTTTTCATGATTTTAATCTTTATTCTTTTATAGGTAATGAAATAGATGAAGAAGCTACGGACTAGAAGCTCTCTAATATGGGGTGACTAGGGGGTATGATAAATTGGGACATTCTGTGACAAGGGGGCAGGGGGTCAAATATATTGAAAAACTGTGTCATCAATGAATGTTTGCTTAAAAAGTCCTTATTTTTTTGTTTTCCCAAAAGAGTATGAACCCTGCAATAATACATTGCTTGAAAAAAATGAAAGAATCATTACATTTTGAAAAAATATTAATTTCATTAGGAGTATTAATTTCCATTAGCAGCTGTAGCAGAGTTGCAAAACACTCGGGTTTTTTGAAATAGAAGTATCTATTATTACTAAACTTTTGTATAACTATCCTCTGCAAATTCTTTTAAATTGTAAGAAAATATAATTTAATTGCTGTCAATAATTTGAAATTTATGAAAAATACTTTTTAAATACAATCTTCTAATTTTTTAAAAATTAGAATTTATTATTTTTGCTGCCTAGTTTGATTAAATCCAACTTTTTTACAATCACCACTCAGTGACAGAATTAAAATATTATTATTTCTACCATATGCAACTTCAACCACGGCGCAACTTGTTTTTTTCCCCAAGCAAGACACCGAAGGCGACATCTTCAGTCACTTCTCAGCCGATAAAAAACTTATTTCAGCCAGTCTTTTTCCACAAATGTTTATCTACTTTGATTTAGGTATAACATTATTTCAATCTATCACTAATAACCTATATTTATATCATGTGGCATATTTATCTTTTTTACATCATCAGAACTTTTACATAGCTTTTTTTTTTTACTCTGACTCTGATAGATAGCACTACATTCTTTCTGAGTCTGAATTCAAAAATATAAATGTTATTTCATAAATGTTTATTTCAACCATTAAAAAGGGTAAATTGTGATACAAAAATTAAAAAAATAAGTGTATTAGTAGTTTTATACATAAACATACATTTTGAAATCAAACCAGAGAAATGAATTGATACAATTTTAAATATGAAATTTTAACTGCTACAAATTAAAGTAGGCTAAATGGAGAATTGATACATTGATCAGACAAAGCCATTTAGTCAAGTTCATCTGAAAAATCTAACAGTTACTGATACCCTTAGCCTATTCACGAAAAGCAAAAGCTGTGGCGAAAAGATGCTGGACTATGTATATCTAGAGCCAGTTTGATGAAATAAAAAAACATCAGTAGAGGCTTGATGTGAAGTATCTTGATAGTGAAAATTGCATGGAATGCAGTGTTGTAGCTAGCAAGGGTGATACCCGGGGCGCGTAGTGATAGGTGTCACGCGTGGAAAAGATTATCCCCTCCAAGAAAAAAAATCATGTAAGCATGAAGTATGAGTTTTAATGAAATATAATAAATATTTTTTTTTTCAAATCGCAGATTGAAAAATAAAAACACCGTTTGTATCATGAGCCTCATAATATTTAAATTTGTTGACGACAACGGTTATGATTAGCGGTTAAAAACATTGCGAATATATTTTTTTAAGGAAGCACTTTACTCAGTTCAAAAGAGAAAAAAAAAATCCAATTTAAAGTATTTGTTTTATTCTATGGAGCTTTTAAAGGTCCTTTTTTTTTTCTCCGTCCTGACTGCGTGTCACCCCTGAAGAGACATTTCTTTGGTTGCGGATAATGGAATATCCTGTGTATAAGATTAAAACTAAAATTGTCCCACAGACACTGTTCACTCCCTGCTTGATAATAGAATAGCCCCATATAATGCCAAAAAGATCTTTTTATCTAAGATACCTTGAAACGACTTTTTGAAGATGAACAAATTTCTCAACATGTGTACTTTAGCAGCGGCATCAAGTTATTTCTTGTTTTATACTGGCAACCTACTTTCTTGTATTATTTTTCAAGCAAGTAGATGTTAACGCATTAAAAATTCTCATTAGGTCTCAAAAAATTAAGAAAGAGAAAAACTGTTGACTGAATTATTTCAAGATTTTTTTCCCTTAACAAATAACAGTAATTACAGATTAATATTTACTATTGTGTTATTAATTGCGTTAAGCAATATACTAAAGTATTAAATTTCCCTCCACAATCAAATACAACACTTAACTGCATAATACTCATTGTAACCATTGATATTTGTATGAGGGCAGAGTGGATTTACAGTCCAGTCAAGGGGGCGGTGGTTAAAAACCCTGCCTCTCGCCCCCTCCAAATGAAATGGTTTTCAATATTACAATACAATACAAATACAATACAAAAAGTACACCAACAACAGGCGCTAGGCCCAACAAGGTTGGTGAATAGATGAGCAATTCCTGCTTGACTTCTTCATGCTCCTCTTCCTCTTCTTCTTGTCCCTACTTTTATCTTGAACGCATATTTGCATGAAAGAAAAAGAAAAAGCAGTATCAATTTTGAAGTAGCTGAAAACAACTTTGGGTTATCTTTAGTTATGTAATAGGAAGAAAGACGACAACAGCTCTTCCATAGAAGTTTTTCGAAATTGAAATTCGAAAAACTCAATTTTACACTATTTTTGGTAAGATTAGGGGAGGGGAAAAGGGGATCTTCCTCGAAAAGTTGAAATCGAAGTTCTGAAATTACTTGCATAGGCTTCGACGCGTTTGTTCGACGCGTTTAGCGGAAGGTGGATGGCCCCAGATCTCTTCCTATATTTCTTACAAATTGAAATACTAAAAGCATATTCGAAAAAAGGCAAATGCCTAGGAAGAATAAATTAGATCGGCGAGTTCGAATCGGTTCAAAACCATGTTTACATTCATTAAAATGCATAAATACCTCAACTATTTTCAAAATTCTTTATTTAAAAACAACGTACTTATTCTATTTTGAATATGTGTATCACGGGAGGTTGCAACCCCCCTCCATTAATCCGGCACTGCAGCAGTGCCCTGTCAACATTTTCAAAAGAAAAATTGAATTCTTCACCGCTCCAGTGAAAGTTGTTCGCTATTTGTTTTTGATAATTAATGAATATTATTTTTATGAGTAGATACTATGTTACTAATAAGTTTAATAATCTATTAACATATTAAAATTTTTCATCCCAATTGAATTAAACTGATTGGGCGAGCCGCTTAATTGAATTATAATGCTTGAAATCGATATATATTGTTTAAACAGGCCCAACAACATTCTAAAAAAGAAAATCAAATTTTCCACCTCTCCAATAACCCTGGGTGATTCAAAGCGGAAAAAAAATTTTCGAACTTCACACAAAATTTTCAGAAAAAGTATGCACCATCAATTTAAAATAAAAAACTATATAGGTTACACCCCCCTCCTCAACACACAGTACATACGCATAGATATATATATATATATATATATATATGTAATATATATAAGTTCAAAAATAATCCTTGAAGAAATTAAATGAAAGGTCTTATATACCAGAAGTCTTTTTTTTTTCTGGAAAGAATTATTGTATTGAAAGTATTTTAAAGTAGTACAAAATAGGTAGAAAGAAAAACATTGATATTAATTCTCAAAAAAATCTTAAGATAAGTAAATTTTAAAATTTTCGGATTTCTTTTTTTTTTTAAACTTTCGGAACAGGTGCTCGAAGATTTTCGGAAATGTCGGATCAGAATCACAGATGTAGTAAACATGATTTGCTACTCATGTAATTGTAACTGCAATTTTTAATGGATTACATCTTTTAAAAAATAAATTTCATTGAAAGAATCAATCAAATCTGAAAAGACTTTCTAAAACACACTGATTTTCGTTACATGCAAGGCCGGCACCATTACTGTTTACATTCATCCGCGGAATTTCTGAAACTCACTTCACTTTAATTCATTTTCAAGAACTCGTGTGAAGTAAAGAAAATGATGGAGGATTAATATTTTAATTGTTGAATTTAAAGAATATTGAACGAATTTCAAAAAAACAGCTTCGAAGTGCAAACCACCAAGATATGATAGAATTTTGTGCCAATTTTCGTAATCGTACGTAGCATAGATTTTGCTGTAGAGCGTATAGCCACAAGGTCGTTGCCAACTCGAAAGTTCATCAGACTTTCATTTTATATATATAGATTTAAAAAGGGTGTGGGGGATATTTTTAGATTACAATTTTAATGCCACAAAATACAAGGAGTTGGGAAACTTCTCTTAAAACTTTAACATTGTTCATTAGATTTTGTAGCCTACCATAATTACATTTTATAAAAATTTCTGATAATCTGAGTGTGATGATTAATCACATAGTCCAGTTCTGTTACTATGTTATGTAAATATTCTTGAATTTTTAAATTGTAATTAATATTGTATTTTGTAGCTACAATATATATCGAATTTCACGCATCAGCTGGTGTTGTAAGTTATATTGAGATTCAGTTTGATATAGGTGTGTGCATCCCTTTTTTTCTTTTCTTTTAAATGTGTCGGAATCTTTAAAAAAATCAATTGTAAGTATCAACAATTGTTCCCCAAATTAGTATACTAATTGAATGCAACTATTGTCTGTGTAATTAGAATCGGCGTATCAAGGTCACACAACTCTACCTTTTTCCATTTCTAGTCGCCATCGTTTAAGTGCTCGAAACTTTTTCCCCACTTGGTTTGGCGAACATAAGTAAATTTGTTGCTTTAGTTATAATAATAATAATAGGCGAATTAAAATCAGATTTATTTCTCAATGGCAAAAATATATTGCGTAAGAAAAAGTACTCTAATATTTTGAGCCAATCTAAATCTTATTCTAATATTTTGATGTGTTTCAGAAAGCTATTGTATACCTAAGTTATTGTATTTTATATTTTGTAAATGGTAAAATCTTATCTAAACATTCCAGATTTATAATTTATAAGAAATTGAATTGCATTTACTTAGTATCAAAAATAAATAAATGGAAAATAAATTCTTATTACTTCTTCTCAATTGTTCTAATATTTTGAATCGGAGTTGTAGTAATGCAATTGCCTTAACTGCAGTGCAAAAAAAGGTCTGGCTCTGTTATCTTTCTCGCAGTTGCCATGGTGACGAAGCAGGAAACGCGACCTTGATTCGCTTATTCTAATTCCACGGACTATAACACATGTGAAAACAAAAGTCTTCATCTTTTCTTTTCTCATTTTTTTTTAGAATTTTAATAATTAATTATTAAAGAAACAAATTTTTAAATTGATATTTTATTTCATACAGGATTTTGAGAATGAAAATAATAAACATTTGTAGAGTCAATGTTATCCCACATGAAAGTGTGTAGCTTTGAATTGATTAAGAAATACCAAATTTTTAAAGTAGATTGAAAAATAAAAGGGTTAAAGTTATAAAAGTATTTTTAAAATATTTCTTTTGCATAATTAATTTAGTAACGATAACATATTCAAAATAACCGGCTTTTATTATAATGTGTATTTGTAATCTATAAATCATGTCAAAATATGGGAAGAAGACCTCATATATTATGTCCTTGTTCTATGGTAAAAGTTTCAGATTTGTAATTTATTTTATAGGGTTGGCATGGTTTTGAATATTAGTTAAATTTTTGTATGTAAGTTTTTTTTTTTTTTTTTAAAGAGTCCTGTGGCCCTGAAGAATTTACTTACCGTAAAATACCGAACAAGCGCTTCCTCCCCCCCCCCCCCCGTTTTCCGCGAATTTACCTTTAGGAGAAAATACCGAGAATCCGCCCCCAGCTTCGATTGTGATTGAAATCATACCGTAGGAACAGAAAGTGGACCATTCTCGAATATGAGTACGAAAATTGCTCAATAACGGTCTTAAATTAATTCACTAAATTTTATTTTCATTATTTTCATGCTGTGTTTAAAAGAACGCACTTTCAAAATGGCGCGAACCATCATCCTTAGGGTGCGTATAGTAGCGCAAGGATTTTCAGTTTTGCAAGTTAGCATAACAATATCCGATCTAAAATGAAGATGCCAGAAAAAAAGAAAAAATAATAATTCTTTGTGCACATTTAAGTAACTAAAAAATCAAGCATGCAAGGGGAATGAATGTTTTGCACCTGCTTCAGTCGCTTCAGCTGGTGTTATCTTTTCTCGCTATTGTTTATAACTATAATCTATTATTGCAGAATAAAACATGTGAATCGAGGTTAAATGCAGAGCTGTGCATTTAGCGCGATCGAAATTATGTTGCCACTTAACTTTTTTTTTCTTTTTTTTTTTTTTAAAGGGGGGGGGGGGGGGATCGAACGGAACGAATTATCATGGATGGGTGCGACGTATAATCGGTACGTTTTTTCGCTTGTACCGTTTAAGCGCCCTTTCCCGTTTTTTCGCAAAATTTAGGGGGGGGGGGGGCGGTTATTCGGTATTTTACGGTAATCATGAACATACTTTTCCCTTAATATATGGTTTGAATTCCTTTCTTTTAATTTTTAAACGGGATTTTTGTGCTCTATACATGTTCCTATCAATTTAGATGCTCATACCATAATTTTCAGTTTTGTTGCAATGCTCCATATGAGTAAGAAAAATGTTTACCAACATAATAAAAGTCAAATTTTATTATTGTTGCTTTTGTTTTTTTCTTTTAAATGTGTTATGAGGTTTGAAAACCCTTAAAAATCAATTCTTCATGTGACAAATTTATACATACATATAACCAACTCAATGAAACTAAGTTTTTAAAATTAATGGAATAATTTTCTGAGTGAATTAGTAAACAGAACTTAGACAAATTGATAGTTCATTGCTTGCAGGATTATGAGGGGAAAAAATATTTAAAAAAAAAATTTAATTCCTTTTTTCTGTCAACAAAATGCTTAATTTAGAAGGAATACTAACTTTTTAAATTGTTTTGAAAGTAGGAATGTTAAAGTAAAATTGTGTAAGAAATTTCTGTTACAATTGACCTAAAATAAGAAATTTAAACGTATGTAATATGACATGCTTGTATGATAGAAAATTTTCTCCTTTAGAACATTTATTTAAAATGAATGATACATATTTCAGCAATTAATGCCGCAACTCAAAAATCGAAAATGTTCAATGTAATTATTTGAAGCCCCAAATTACTAGAAATATCAAATTGCCCTCTTAAAAATAAATTCAAGATTTTATTTAAGGTTCCATGACGTGCTCAAAATGACGAAATTTAATTAAAAGTATTTTAATACAACGAAATTTATCATGATAATTAACGAATCAAAATGACGAATTTTTTTTCAATTTTAACGAAATGTAAAGACTCGTTAATACGCAATCGAAATGACGAAAATTTGATTTTGACGAAATGTATTTCATTGAATAGATGACGAAACAAGTGACTAAAATTTCGTTGTTTTTGACGAAACGTATATGACGAAATATTTTTTTTTTGTTTTTGACGAAATTTATTTCGTCAAATGTATGACGAAACAAATTTCGTCAGTTTGACGAAATGTTTAATCAGAGCATTTTTCACGAAGTCATTTCGTCAAATACGACGAAAGTTTCGTGAAATTTGAGCATGCGTTTCTGAGAGTGTATACGGTTGGAAAGGGCTTCTCAAGAACAATCGAATGGTAATAATAATAAAAAATATAATCCGTCACTTAAACGTATTCACGTACAACACACGGCCGTGTCCATGACACAGCCACAACCCATTTTTTTTTTTTTTTTTTTGAGTTATGATGGACTGGATATGCGATACATACTTAAGAACATACTTATTTGCATTGAATACTTAAGGAAAATATTTGAAATAATCTCTTATAATTAAGTCTCTACTGGTAAGGTGGTATGCAAAACTTTATTTTACAAATAGAAAAATCACGAGAAATGATTATATTACACTCTTAAAATAAAATGACACCGCAGCAGACATTTTATATATTTTATATTCTCTTTCTTGCAGTATTTATAGCATAAAATATACCTTATTTATATTTATAAACAAATAAGTTCTTTATATTTTCTGCAAGAAATTGTGACTGAATATTATATATATAACTAATTCTTTTTATATACAGAACGACTTTACCTTTTAGGAGAACTTTTCCCGTACTGAGGGTTTCAGTCACTGGATTAAACCCAGAAAAGATTTATATTATGTGGATTGATTTTGTGCCTGTTGACAACTTACGCTATCGATATGTTTACCAGAGGTTTGTGTGGCACCTTTCTTTCTCTCTCTCTCTATCTCTTTTATCTCTACCTCTTTCTCAATTTCTAATTTACTATTTGTCATACGAGTAAACTTTTCTTGAAAGAATATGGGTTTTACATTTTATTGAAATTCAACTTGTTTGTTTTAATACAACTAGACATATTTTGAAACCCGTGACAATTATTGCATTAAAAAAAAACACAGAAGGATTTTTTTTTCTTTTCCATTTTCCTGTTTTTCTTCTTTTTCTTTTCTTTTCTTTTTCTGTTTTTGACAATTTACATTTGTTAATGTTTTTTAAATGGTTTCTAAAGTTTTGGCAAAGAGTTTTATACTGTATAACCGTTATGACTAGCTAACCATAAATTAGAGGGGTTTTTTTTTTCGAAAAATTTTTAAAAAATCTATAATTTTTTTCCTCCAGTGGAATTTTTTAGAGACGACAAGTTTGAATTTTTTGTCGCTACATTTATAACAATTAAAATAGCTTTAAAAAGGTAGTTTTACGTTTCTTTACTAAAAAACACAATTTTCACTATTCCCATTATTGAAAAAGAGTTGTTAACCTTTGTACTTCTATGGACGATTAAAGTTTTGTTCCATCTTACGTTAGAAGTAGTTTAAATACTAAAAAAAATAAAAGTAAAAAAAGTCTACAATCTGTTAAACGTCTGGCCCTAAAATTAAAAGCTAATTTTCTCAAAATATTTTTTTTCCCCAGTAAATAAGCATTTTTTCGGAAAATATTACCATGAAGAGTGGAAAACTTTGCATACATAATATATTTACGGTGAATTCCAGCCAACTTGAAACCAATTGTAGAAAAGGTTGTTTCTTTTAAATTGTGCAATTTGTCTAGTTAATGCACATTTAAGCATTGAACAAATAAATCTATATAAATAAAATATAAAGTTAGTGTATTTGTGTGTGTGTGTCGGTCACCTCTTGGGGGGTCCAGAAGTACGAAATTTTAGTTACAGATACCGTGGGACAGGTCCTAGTGCACCTCGAAGCGTTTTTCCTAAAATTTGAATTTGTTCTTTTTTATTTCAATTTTAAGCAAAACTTAATTTTGGGATTATCTAATCGGAGAAATTCCCCTCGTCTTAGATTTTTGCAGCATATTAATGCCCGTAAAAAACTGCACAAGATGATCTCTCTGCAAAATTCGTAGAACAAGTAGAACAGGAGAAACAGTAGCGGATTTATGGGGAGGGGGGGCGGCAGGGGGAACGTGCCAACCCCCAAAAGGTTTTTTCCCTGATAAATATATTTTAATGAGCTTACTGAAAAAAAGTTAGAAAAAGAGTCTCGAAACCCCCTTTTCTCTTACGTTATCAATGAATGCCTAAAATTGCGAATTTAGAACTTCTATTTCGAAAAATTTCCATTGGAGAGCCCCTGAATCCACCTGTCTTTTAACGTCACTGCAGATAGCCCAATATGCAATTTTAAGACCTCAATTTCAAAAAGTTTCCCAGGGTGAGCCTCCGAACCCCAATTTCGTCTTCTCACGTAATCAAAATTGTAATTTTAGAACTTCATCTTGTAAAAATTTCAGCTGTCTTATAATGTGACCACATATAGCCTAGCATGCGTTTTAAAACTTGAATTTCACAAAAAATTAGAATCTTCCCTCCCCTTTTCTCTAACACTATCAATATACTCTAAAAATTACGAATTTTGAACTTCAATTTCAAGAAATTTGCACGGGAGAGCTGTTGCATCCACCTGTCTTTTGTCGTCACCAAAGATAGCCTAATATGGGTTTTTAAGACTTCAATTTCAAAAATTTATAGGGGACACCCCGACCCCCCGCACATCCTCGAAAATCATCAAAGCTGTATTTTTAGAAGTTGGAAAATTTTAGCTGTCTTTTATTGTCATCAATGACAGCCTAATATGCATTTTATAATTTTAATGATAAAACAAATTCAAAAAAAAGTATCGACACTCCCTCCTATTTCTGACATCATCAATGAAGTTCTACAGTTCTAAATTAGCAATTTTGGGCTTCCATAATGGAAGCCCAAAATTGCTAATTTAGAACTGTAGAAAAGTATTGAAATCACTGCGTTGACATGGTATTATTTGAAACATTGAATTTTGAGAAAAAGAGTCGCTAATAGTTAAAAAGCTGTTCGACCAACTACTCATTCTCTGGTGTTATTTTAATTTTCAAAACAATTTTTTTAGTAAGAATTAATTATAATGGTATTTTGCATAATTATCTGAAGGGATTGGCGTTCAATTGTCTTGATATGTAAAATGTATTGTACTTTCCTTATTGTAACTAAGTATGTTTTTCGTACTTAAAACTGGTGTTAAGTGATCCTAAAAAACGTGAAACAAGCTTTTGAATTTTTTATTATGCAAAATTTTATAATGAGCAACTACTTTTTACACCCGGTGCCCCTCCCAGAAATTTTGCTGGATCCGCCCCTGACGAGTAATATTCGTTTAAAGCAGTTTGCAAATTCGAAAACGAGGCTTACCTGTGAATTTTACTGCTCAAATTGTGTATTTTCGCCAAAATAAATAGTAGTTTTGTCTCCAAAGGAAATTTTCTGGTAAAGTAAAAGGATGAGTGAAATTTATTTTTGGATCCAGAGCGTCCGGTACAAACTGCCTTGGTCGTTTATGTTTAAATAAAATATTTTACCATAGGAATGATTTAACTCGGCATTTTATGGAAGGTTAAATTTAAAAATTTTCGCAGCAACGCTCATTTTTGACGCAATTTAAAATCACTCCATATTTTCAAATTCAATCTATATTTAGCGTTTTATTTTATGAAAAAAAAAAATCTGCAGTGAATGTTGCAACTAATTTATTTAATTCAGTAATCTTATTTCACGACAAAAATGTTCGATATTGTTTCGAAAAATGCTCTGTTTTTTTTTTTTTTTTTTTTTTTTTAATTGGCGTATTTTTAAAATAATTCCTTACCTAATTTTTATGCAGCCATTTACAGTACATTTTGGCCATTTTCAGCTTTGTTTTAGAAGTTTACCTGGCGATTTAGATTGATACTATAATTTACTTTAGTTGATTTGTTTTGTAACTCATATTTAATTTTTGCACTAAAAATGCTTATTTGGCGATCTTTTGCGTTATTTACCGTTTTATTTTCTCTACAACTGGTGCTATTTCGACAAATTTCTTATTTCACTGCTTTAAAACTATACAAATTTTACATACTATTTTCTTTTTTTTTTTTTTTTTTTTTTGGCCTTTGGAAATGATGGTTTTATTTATGTCTTTCTTTGTTTGGCGACAAAATATTTATTTCTTTGATAAAAGAAATCTTAATGCTGTTTTGTGTTTCAGTTCGCGCGTTTTTCAATACCATTCCTTACTTGACACGATTTTGTAATCTTCTACTCTTCATTTTAACAGTTAACGTTTTTTCTAATGGGGATTTTGACCATGTTGTAATGGGGTTTTTCGAAATTGTTGCCCTTTTTCGACGCTGTTTAAATACTGATGTCCAATGGGAATTTTTAAGGATTGATATTCTTATTGAAATATATTTTTTTTGTGACTGATATTTCTATTCTAATAGGGACTAATAGGGGTTGTAGATTTTTAGGCAGTGTATTCCTTATTCAAATAGGGATTTTTAAGGAGTTGTTTATAACTTGTTGGAGACTCTTGGGGTTTGCTGATGTCATTTTTTAGTTGTTGTCCTTAGGAGCTGTTTTCTAGGAGAGTTATCGACCCTTGATATTAGCAAAAATTTGAAATTTTCAAACTAAGTTTATTATTTTAGAAGAGAAACTCGGAGTTTAACAGATACAACAATTTCATGATTTTTTTTTTCAGGCGAAATTCATGAAATCAAAATAATCTTTCAGGCCTCAGATAGCTTGAAATTGAATGGAAGAAAGATCCTGTGGTCAATTTATCTGAAAAAATCTTTTGAAATCTTATTTTTAAAAAAAACTACAAATTGTTCATTCACTGGGTGGTGTTCATTCACTAGTCAGATTATCCTATTGACGCCGAAGGGACTCAAAAATTGTCGTATAAACGATAATGTCGTATAATCGATTTACCATTCTGGCTAAATCCAAGAATTGGTTCCACACTAATACGTCGTATAAACGAGCGTTGTATAAACGATACTCTACTGTATATATATTTAGTAAGGGCATATGCTTTTCATACTAGACTTTAGTGAACTTTAACTCATTATTGATTATACATCCATGAGAGCAGAACTTAAGAAATGTTGCATTTGAAAGGTTACTGTCAATTTGATAGTTTTCTTTTTTCTAGTTCTCGGTGGAAAATTGCTGACATAGGTGAACCTGATTGTCGCTGCTCGACCTATTTTCATCCTGATGGTCCATCCTCTGGTAAACGTTGGATGTCACAGCTTGTAACTTTCGAAAAAGTCAAGCTCACTAATGCCAAAGCATTACCGACAAAAGGGCAGGTAAAACATCCTTTCTCGAATAATGTTTAAATTAATAAATAAAGACATTGGCCAAAATGGGTAACTCGAAAGAAGGATAAAATTACAGTCAATCTAGTTTCTGGCAAATCAAATGTATAATAATAAGCCTAACGTGTACACTGTACAACATTTTTGCACTTTACTATTAAATGCACTTTGCCAAAATATATAGGGGAGACCGGGGCTCATTGGACCACTTTTTTATTTATTTTTATTTTTTAACAAAAAGAGAAAAAATCTATGTCTTTGAAAAAAAAATTACAGACATTTTTAAATCTTCGTTGTCACGTCCTATTCTTTTTACAACAATATTTGCAATGCATTATGAGTAAAAGAATAAATAGTGTGGATTCTCACAAAATGGTTCTCTGTGCCCTGTCCCGAGGTACAGTGGACCAACCTTTGTTGTTTAGATTAAATATATATAAATTACATCCCTCCCCGAGATCACGTTCTTATAGTGCTTTGGACCTTAGGAAAAATTCTAAAAATTCATGAAATGCAGAGAGCTGTTTATGAAAATAACTTATCGAAGATAACAATTGGATCAAACTTTTCAAGGAGGGCCATGAGCGCTGCAAGAATGATTCAAGGCTAGGACGACCATCTACCTTTGTGTTGATGAAAACATCGAACATGTAAAGTCTCTTCTGCTTTCTAGTAGTCAATGTGCGTTCCAATTGTCATTTAACCGCCTGGATGATTGTTGATCAACTAAATTTGGGAACATCTTCAGTGTGCACGATTGTAAAACCTGCAACAGTCAGCGGTGATGAGGAGGGCCTGACTACTGAACACTTTCAAGGATGTTTTAACATGGAAACGGAGTTGAAAGAAGTGTATTGCTACAAATGCGGAGCGCTTTGAGGGGGATAAACATTGATGTTTCCTAAATTTTGTAAAATAATGCTTTTATGACCTCATTTTGGGTGGCCTTTATCCATTGATGGGACTTAGCACCATCAGAAGGGGGGGAATTTAGGGAACGTTTCACCATCTAGAAAACAGTATTAGTAATACATAAAGGCAAAAAATAAATTATTAGGTTTTTTTTTACAATTGGCAGCATTGCTGTAGGAGTACGATACGTATGATTTCGGTTTTCTAAAGCGATTTGGCAAACACATTGAAGCATATGTACTTGCCTTATTGTAATTTTAATAAAATTCATTTCTTAGTGTGGAACTAATCTACTTATTTATCACTATCAGTGACTCATTTGCTTGGTATTAATAGGTACCTCTCCACTCCATGCACAAGTATCAACCTTGTTTTCGCATACAGGAGGTGACAGAATTAGACTCTGATCCATATTCTACTGCCGATCCAGCTCATTCTGTATCCTTCATTTTCCCAGAGACTCAGTTTATCGCAGTCACAGCATATCATAATCAAGAGGTAAAAAAAAAAAAAAAAAAAAAAAACAGTACATTTTTGCTTTTATGAACTTTTTAATTTTCTGAATCAATATTAAAAGCATGAGTTCCTGATTAATAATAATAGTTCAGCTCTGGCTCAGTATACAAAAGAAAAAAGTATAAAATATTTTTTGCGCCTCTTTACACGTCTTCAACCTTATTATTCTAGCACAAAAGAAGCTCGACTTTTAATATTAATTATATTAAAAGTAAATATTTACTCTGTTTACAGCGCCAACTATTTAATAATATTTTAATTATGTTACATAATATATAGTTGATTGCTGATTACACTCAAAAAATAGTTAATCCTAACGATCAAGCTATATGATAATGCAAGCTATTTTCAAAATTTGATGCTCATGTTGCAATATTGTGTTTTAAGACAATTTTTTTTTTTTTTTTTGCTATTGATGCGCAGATGAGAAAAGACAAGTTGCCTTCTGTGTGAAAGCACCGCTTAATTTAAGAGCAAGTAAAAGAAGCAGTCAAAACCGGTTTCCTTCCCGTTCAATAGGACGGATAAAGTCATGTGTTCACTGAGCTCCTGGGCGTTAGGATCTAGTACAGCCGGGGGGGGGGGGGGGACGCTGTACTAGACCTATCCCTCAGGGACCGACAGCTTAAAATGGAATTCGAACTACTAGGACTTATGATCAGAAGTGATTTACCGGTGCTTAACATCTATGCCCTGGCTGGGTTTCAAACCCGGGCCCGTGGAATATGGAACGAATGTATTTTTGACTTCTGATATAGTATTTATTGCATTTTCCACCTGGAAGGTTGCGCGTTCGATACCCACTGAAGACCACCATGTATGCTTGGGGATATGTGCACGTAAAATCCGTAGACCCCACTACCTCTCCCCGTGCGTAAGCAATCCTAAGGCCTCGGCTAACAGGTAGGGGTCTGGTGGAGAAAAGTACCAAAGAGGGAAAAGCCTTTACAAGTAGGTTTTGGCAAGCACTTTGAAATACACTTGTTTCTTTGTTCATGCTTCTAGTACTCATACCAACTTTCAGAAGTTAATTTTTAGAAAAAAAAATGAACTTCTGCTTCCAGTAAATTTTTCATATCTATATAACTTAAATTTTGGAAATGTTTCTCTGTGAATGTCCCTTAAATAGTGTAACTTATTCAGAGGTAACTACATTGCAATCCCTATTCAAAGGGACTGGGACCAGAAAAAGTGTCCCTTAATTAGAGGTGTCCCTTTTTCGGAGGTGTCCCTTAAAGGAGGTACCACTGTATATTGTTTCAATGTCCCAGGTCTTGTATTAACTTTTTTTTTATCGAACTGTAACTTGTTGGTTGACAATTTTTCATTGATTCATCAAAAAGAATCTGAATTGGAAAAAAGTAAACCTGTTGATTGACAAGCTTTTATTGATTCATAGAACAAAATTTTAAAGTTGTAAAAGTACCCGGCAACAAGTAAGCGTGTCTACCAGGAATTTCATTCATATGAAAAAATGAATGTCTGGTGGAGAAAAGTATTTATTCCATTTAACCAATATGTTACGCACTTATGTGCTTGGTTTCAAAGGTTCCGCTTATATGTCCGCGGTTGCCTTATGTCCTCCTCCAGTATTACAACTAGTACACAATCGATTAACAATACACAATAAGTTTGAAATTGTAACCAGGGTGAAGGAGGAAATCGAATCCCCCACCTCTTTCACACACAGAAGCTAGCAAGCGGGCGATATCGCTTGTCCACCGAAGTCCCAATGTTAGTGTTGCTGGTATCACTGTTAAAAAACGTGTAGAATGCATTGTGACATAGCTAATCTTTTTTTTCTTTTTTCTTTTTTTATGGAAAGTTAAATTATCCGTATGCTGAAGCTTTTAGAAGATTTAATAGGCCAATTCGCGATCTAAATATGCTTGAATTATCAAATTTTTTAACTTTTTGGAGGTCCTCCATTTTTGCAATCACCGAGCAATATTTGATTCATCCCTTACAAAGAAATTGATATCCAACAATGGTTTTCTTATTTCTTTTCTTTCCCCAGATTACTCGCCTGAAAGTTGCCAGCAATCCTTATGCAAAAGGCTTTCGGGGAGCAAAAGGCTTTCGGGGAGCAGCAAGGTATGTCAGCTCTAATTTTTGTGTTTTAAAGCCAAATTGGCATTTTCATTTTCTTTCTTTTCTTTTATTTTTATTTTTCTTCATTTTAAATGAAATATAATTTTCTCAACTTATGGATTACAAATATCCTCATCAGCTAGAAACAGAAATCTCGGGAAAAAAAAATAGTTTCCAGTCAGAAAAGTGGTACTGTATAACTTTCAGCTCTATGTTTATTTACTTATCAACTGAAGCCACGATAAACGCACGGTCCGGCAAGTCTACGTGCCTGGATCCTCTTTTCAGGGGTCATAGATTTTATGTATGTAAATCCAAATATTTCCTGTTTTAAATTCAGTTTTGTTTTAGATTTTTAGTATTACATATGAATAAGAAAAATTAAATGTATAAATTAATCGTTTTTAATTGCAAAACAATAAATGTTATTATTTATAAAATTCAGTTAGCTGTAAGGCTAGGTATATTTGTCACATTTTATGTCGCATAAAATTTTAAGAAACAGTTAAGTAATTTGCATTTACAGCATTGAAAAAAATTAAATTGATATTGCTGAAGAAATTGATATTGTTGAATTGCTTGTTAGAATCAAAAATAAAATTATTCTTAAAATAATTCCAAAATTCGCGGAAATTTTCTTCCCAAAAAACCTGGTTTATCCCTGGAAGTACAGGGGTTTTCCGATCGTTTTGCAACAATATACCCAGGCCTCAATTAATCTTGATCGGGACCAGGGGTGCCCACTCGCCTCAGAGCGATGGCGCACCTCAAATCGGCTAAACAATCTGCCAAGACCCCAAACGCCTGAAAATCTATCCCCCCTAAAAATTTTAATGGCGCAGCTTGCGCCGTGACGACACCCCCTTCCCACCCCCCATGGACACCCCTGATCTGGACCTACATAAAAATAAGTATACAGTGAAGCCCTACAGTGAAGGTTACAGTAATTGTTTTATGACAAAAATTTTTTTTTTTTTTTTTTTTTTTTTTTTTTTTGGGCGTATTTCAAATTTAAATTTGTTAAGAAAAACGCGTTCGGATTTCCCGGGATTTCGGATTTTCGGGGTTTCACCGTATTAGTTGAGCCGTTAATCAAAAGAGAATCCCTAGGCAATAACACTCATTTTCCTCTCCCTATTGATAATATTTGCCTTATTATTGATAAACTATTGACAAGTTCAATAGAAAAAGAGACGTTTAGTGGAAGAGTTCCGTGTCCTATGTTGAGTCCTTTTCGCAACTTGTGTGAATTCCCGCGACGGCTCTCCAGGTGGAAAAAACGGTAAGCACTAAAAGCAAGCAAACAATGATTAGTGCACTCGAGACGATTGAATGGAAATTCTTTGAAGGTGCCAAATGACTGATAAACAAATATATGGATTGCCGTGTTGGAGCTCCCTCACAGATAGCTCTGGCGCCTGCATTTCTAAGTAACAGCTGACACAGACCAATCCGCGCGGATAATTGCCTCTTACAATAGACAATTGCAGCAATTTTTTTTTTTAATCTTAATACACTCAGAATATCCTAATTTTTTTTCTTGTTTCAGAGCGATATTTTAAAAGTTATTTGTAATTATAAATAGACTAGTTTCGCTTTCTGCTCAAACGGGAAGTCACATGACTCCCCAGGAAGTGACGTCGTAAGTGCAGGAACTTCGGATTGTTTACACATCGTTCTTCGTTGCGCGCGTGCTTTCTGTAAATCTAACTGAATATTCTTCACGGTTTAGAAATTTAAATTGTTGTAAAAAATTAATTTTTAACAATAAAACCTTTTAACATTTTGCTTTTAAAACGTTTAATTTCTCATACAATCTCAGAAATCAGTATTTTATTTTCTATAAAAATAGTATTAAAATTAGTGAAAATTGAACTTTTACAGAAGCAAAGAATATTTCCTATGACATTGAATGTATCAGAAACTTGGTTAATAACTCTCTTGCTGCATTAATCTGCTGTAAAAAAGTAATGATATCTATCCTAAATTTATTTAGTTAATATAATTAAAAAATGTACCTCATGATAAAATAAGTTTGCTCATAATCTTTTTTTATAGGCTTTCAATGCATAACACTCCTAAGTTTTATATACTTACATAATATTTCTAGGAAGGGAGGGGGCAAACTGCCGATACACTACTGCAAGGAAAGTTTCGTAGACGAATTTATGCGCCATTACGAAAATTTTCGGTATGTGGGGTAGATGTCCCCCCCCCCCCCCCTCTCTGGACACGGCCTTGCATCTAACACTCAGTTTTAGAAATAACAAAATTCTTACTTATACACAAATAATAATATAATGTTGGAAATAGATATGAGAAATATAAAAAGGTTTTACTATTGCATATAATGAGCATTAAAATTTTAAATTCTTTAAATTATTAAACATTTAAAGAGTATACAACACAAAAAATTTTGTCAGTATTTACTTTCCTTTTGAGGGGGCATGCGTACGTTACTATTTTTTTCTATTTATTATTTTTTCTTATCGTTCAAATTTAGGAAAAGAAAACATTTTCAGAAATTTTATAGCTATATTTAATTACACGACCTGAATTTTAAGCATCAGCATATAGTTTGAACAGATATTTTTCATTTCGAAAGCACTGGCGTCAACGGCGGATCTAAGGGGGGGGGGGATGGGGCGATCGCCCCCCCCCCCCCTTGGGCTGATTCAAGTGGATACTACAACGACACTGGACCCCCAAATGTTAGGGGCCCCCAAATTGCAAGAAAGATTTCTGAAAATATCTCTTAAAAGATACTTTTTTACAAAATGGAAAGATCTTAACTCGTTTAAATGGCGGGCTAAAAGTATTTGCGTAAACAAGGTAAACTATGCACAGTCAGATCAATATCTTCATTGACTAGCATGCTAAATAGTATCATCAATCAATAGAGACAATTAGGATGCCATGAAAGATAATGAGCTATTTATGAAATCTGTTGTCGTTTTTTAAATTATAATATTAATACCAAAGCATTTGATAATAACGAGCAATTTATTTCCTATCATATCTGTTGATTTCAATCATAGCATGTGTTTTCATTCGATTGTTATTACTGTATTTTATTTATTTAATATTATAAACAGTAAAATTTGAAAATGCACTATGTGTATTCAAAAAGTTTGATTATGTAATGAATAACACAAAAATCATATTGAATAAAAACAATATAGAATGCAGAGTAGTAAGATGTCGTGTCAGTAGGTGTTTCCCCCCCCCCCCCCCTTGCCAATTGGGTATGAACTCAGTATTAATAGAATAATCTCCAAGCTTATTTAACTTTATACATTATACCCAGTATTTTTATTTTTCGTACCATAGGGGGCCCCAAAATAATGTTGTGCCTTGGGCCCCCGACTGTATTAATCAGCCCCTGGATATGTAAAAGAGCATTGAAATACGCTCTGCAGACTTAGTGGGCGTGTTTCCGTGAGACACTATTGACGTCACCACCAATCAGAGCTCGTTTTGCGATTGCATCACTTTCTGGCCGTTTTTGTGCAATTAAAACGTTTAATAACTTATTAAATAAATTTTTGTGAGGAAAAACAATCGGATTTTGGGATTCAGGAAAGAAGTTTTAATAAGTGACACTGAAAATTTATAATTTTAAGAGATGCTGTAGTTGTCCATTAGACTCTTTCCTCAAAAAGAGGGCCAATACTTTAAAATAGTGTTTGTTGATTTAGTTGACATAGCTTATTATCAAGTTATTTACTACTCGCGTGATTTGTTTCACAGCGGATGTCACGGCACATTGCTGTTTATCATTTCGTTAAAAGTTCTTTCCTTTTTACTTCTTATGATTAGAAATTCGGAATTATATTTTATGAAATATATCAGAAGTGAACCAATATCTCAAACACACATGTATAACTCGGATTGAATTCAACAACTTGTCCTGTTTATTAAATCACATCATTGATTGTTAATTTTGATAACATCAAAATATTGTCCCAACGAGCGATTTCGACAAATGTGGTTCAACCGACCCCTGTCTCTTCTACATGAGCGACCTGCTAATGTTCATCTATTTTTTAAAAAATATTATCGCTTTTATTCTTATTGTATGAAGCAATTTTCCCGCACTCTTACGTTTGGAAAAAAACAAAAAATTTTTATTAAAACCAAAAGTGTTTAAGGCGAGATATACTGGCGGAAAATAAAATTTCAATACCGAGAAGAAGCCACTTGTTAAATTAGGCGCCATTTGATATGTGAAATATCAGTGCGTTAAAAACCAGTGTCGTCGCTTCTGATTTTGAATTTTTTTTTCTTTGTAATGGGGCTGCAGTATTGGTCATCAACCATTGCAGACCTAGTGCGTTCCCAGAGATTGATACCAACTCTTTCAGCGGCACCACAATGAGTGTGGTACCATTGCCGCAATTTTTTTGACGCTTAGTTTCCCCTAGACGGGGCACCTGAGCTCTCGTTGATGCAATCTGCACTAAGAATTTAATTTAGCCGAGAGTATCCATGCCAAACGGATACTCAAGGGATCTTTAACATGCCGCATAATCATACGACATGGACGCAGACGATTTTCTGCACCTTGAAAATCCACCGACTTGGGCCAGGTTTGAACCTGCGATCTTGGGCATACGAGACCTGCGTCTTACCACTACGCCACCCTGTCGACCTGATTTTGAAATGCAAGCGTGAGACGTGCATCAGTTGGTGCCTTGGAGGCGCCATGTGCGATGTTTTGGGATGAAGTTCTACGCCTGTTGCTCTTGGTCAATCTAATCAGTGGCAGTCCATGCTATGGATTATGGATGGCACGAGAATTGGCGTAAAATAATTTTCCATATGGGCTCAGTAGAGAAAAACTGGGGATCGGGCCGGCCAAATAAATTCGAACGGCTGTTGGCACCGGAGGGGCATCGCATACTGTAACAAATCGATTACTTGAGGAACAGTTCCGTGCCAGTCACTATACATCTCCTCGTCTTGATCCTGATTAACATTAGGCGTCCTGTAAACATTCCCCAATCTTAACGTCTTACCCTTATTGCTCAACAACTCCACCCAAACCATATCAATATCCTTAGGCTTATTATTAAGGAACTTGCAATATTTTTTGCCAGTACTGTACACACGCTTTCTATAGAAACCTGTTCCAATACATTCTGTACTTAAGTAGAAAAAAAATCTGAAGTTATACTTGGTTTTAGTTTTTAGACAACATACTTGGTTTTTGTCCATAGTGTAAAATTAGCACATGATCAAATTTTTCCCGAAAATTCCTATTTGTAAATATGCAAGATCGGTATTATGCACTAATAAATGACATTTTTTCTCAGTGATGACGAAGACACGAATTCTCACACTACCTTCCCGTCCTCAACATTGGATGCATTTTTGAGACATGGAAACTACATGCAGCCGGTTGAAAGTGAGCATTTCCCAGCAAAATATAAATCTTGAATGTTTGTTTCTGAAAGACAATCTTTAATTTGAGACAGGATTTTCAGCATTGGAACTTTACTATAAAATACGACTTGATCCAATAAAATTATCTATATCTTTTTCATAATTCACTGTTGTTTCACATTCACTTTTATCAAAGTTCCATTGATTTAAATCATTTTGATCATTTTTATTGATTGTTATTGCTCTCACAATAAGTTTCTGTATTGACAAATATTACAGATATGGAAAATAAATAAATAAGTAAATATATATATATATATATATACGAGTATACATATATAAAAGCTCGAACTCTCACACACAAATTTTTTTCTTCTTCTTTTTTTGCAATCGGGAGATTATAGTGAGTAACTGACGTATCCCCAAAATACTCTTGAAATTCTAATGCGAAACAGTATTGGATATCATAACCTGTCTCTTATTAACCCATAAAGGAAATACTACAGATTATTATTTTTCAAAAACTAAAACATTTTTTTTAACCGATCTATGACTAGAATGTCATGTGTGAAACTATATTTTCTACTTTTTTTTCTGAAGATAACATCGAGAACGCTCTGTTTTGAGTTCTATGAAAGAATGAGATAATTCGCTTCCCCTCGTTACCCGCTTTCCCAAATTTTCTTTTTTTTATTATATTTTTTCCCCTCTCATGCAGAAAGCATGCATAATAGGGTGGGTCGAAAATAAGTAATGTTTTTTTTTCGAAACGCTATACCGCGGAAAACTTGCCTCTGGGGTAGGTAAGTAACATGCAAATTAAAAAACCGATTTTTATTGAACCCCTAGTTAGCGCATTGTACTTAAAATTTCGATTTTTTTCGAAAATCAAGTCATTTTACAAGTTTTTTCGCAGAAGTCAGCCATTAATATTTTAAACTGCTATAGCGAAAATCATCCATTAAAAGGGCTGAAAAGCACACAAGAAATTCAAACAGTCGAAATCTTCCAATTTGCGGTAGCCCAAAACACTCAAAAATCGGTAAATTATTGCATGTAAGGTACATACTAACACCGTATGTGACAGGCATAGCCCAGCATGCTGAGTTATGTGTTAATAGCCCGTTTCTTTTTTTTTTTTTTTACTTTACACTTCAATTCATTGTAATAGAATAGCGTTCCCCTACCGGTGGTTCGCGTGGTGTCGGAAGGGGGTTCGCGAAAATAATATTGCAATGGCGGAATTTTTAATTGCTAACGTACAAGAAAAAGCTAAATAATAAATTTACATGCGTATTAGGACGGAGTGTAAAAATGATTCTTTTAAATAAATTGTTTTCCCGATAATGCATAAAAGCGGGGAACTGGTATAGGAAGCATTCGTACAAAATTTGAAATGCACTTATTTCTACTATTGTCTGATTTCGAAAACTTGAATCACAAAGTGGTATCGGAAGAAATTCCTTGATTAATTTAAAATTTTGAACGTATATTTCTCCTACCATTTCCCACTTTTTCCTCACCAACGCGAAAAAAAGTAAAAGATGTTTTACAAAAACGGTTGGGAACCACTGTAATAGAATGATCATATGAAGGAGTGGTTCCCAACCTGTTTTTTCTGTTTTTTCGTGCGAACCAGTTCTAAGATCCGAAAGAAAATGGCGAACCCTTTTCTGCAGTCCTTAGTAACGGGTAAAAAAACTGTAAAATTTGCTGGCACATTTTTTTTCCTTTTTGTACAATAGTTCATCACAAAAAAAGAAAATGGAATTGCAAAATATCTAAGTTTCAACCAAAGCAAAAATACATATGTTTTTTTTAATTATTACTTTTTATTAGGTGTTCTTTTTGAATTACTAATAGAGCAGTAAAAAAATCTTTAAAAAATATTTTACCGTTAATGCTAAAAAAATGTTAGTAGAGTGTCATGAGAACTAACCATAAGTATCATATGAACTAAAACATACGTGCACAACTTTGAATCAATCAAAAAGTATCTTTCTGCTTAAAATTCACAAAAGTTGTGGAAAATTACAATATTAAAATTCGTTTGTTTTCAAACTATTCATTGCGAACATGCAGAACAGTTGGAATAATTTGTGATAAATGCGAATACAGAATTTATAAAAATAAATGATTAAATATCTTCGCTTGAGCAAAAGGTCTGTATGGGAAAAATTAGCCGAAAATAATGCAAAATTTTACATTGAGGAAAATTTTCTTTTTCCCGAGTTTTTCTTCGCGTTGATGAGGAAAAAGTGAGAAATGCTAGGAGAAACATACGTTCAAAATTTTAAATGAATCAAGGAATTTCTTCCGGATACCACTTTGTGATTCAAGTTTTCAAAATCAGACGATAGTAGAAATAAGGGCATTTCAAATTTTGTACGAATGCTTATCCTATGCCAGTCCACAACTTTTGTGCATCATCGGGAAAACAATTTATTTAAAAAAAATCATTTTTACACTCTGTTCTAATACGTATATAATTTTTTTTTTTTTAGTCTTTTCGTGTACGTTAGGAATTAAAAATGCGCCATTGCAATATTATTTTCACGGACCCCCTTCCGACACCACGCGAACCTCCGGTTGGGGAACGCTATTCTTTTACAATGAATTGAAGTGTAAAGTAAAAAAAAAGAAATGGGCTATTAACACATAACTCAGCATGCTGGGCTATGCCTTTCACATAAGGTGTTAGTATGTACCTTAAATGCAATAATTTACCGATTTTTGAGTCTTTTGAGCTACCGCAAATTGGAAGATTTTGACTGTTTGAATTTTTTTGTATGCTTTTCAACCCTTTAAATAAATGATTTTTGCTATTGCAGTTTGAAATATTAATGGCTGACTTCTGCGAAAAAACTTGTAAAATGACTTGATTTTCGAAAAAAATCGAAGTTTAAAGTGCAACGCACTAGCCAGATGTTCAATAAAAATCGGTTTTTTAATTTGCATGTTACTTACCTACCCCAGAGGCAAGTTTTCCGCGGTAAAGCGTTTCGAAAAAAAAAAAAAAATTACTTTTTTTCGACCCACCCTAATACATTAGTACAATTTATATTCTAAAAGTGCATACTAGAAGCTGAAAACTTCCAACAGAAATTTGGAACTTACCACTATTATTTAATATAATTCTGATTTAAATGCTTTTGTTAGGCTTCTGTTAAAATTCTGTTTAATTTAGTTGTAATTTTTATCTCAAAAGATTACAAATATCAATAAAAAGCTGTATCAATGTAGAAGAAACTAGAGATATATAATTTGAATTATCAGTACTTAAATCATAACAGTTTGTTCATAATATAGATATCGAAATTTTATTGCAGCTATTGATGCACTGAAATAACTTCCAAAAACATATAATTGACTCTTAATTTTTGCTTTTATTCATTATAAGTAGCAGAAATAAATCTGCTAAATTAAAAAAATATATAAGAAAAAAAAGTTTGTTGAGGAAGAATGACGTAAAAAAGCTTTTGTGAAAATATAAACGTGTAGTTCATTACAAGTTTTTAATGCAACTTGCAGCATATTATTCTGGGTACATTCTTAAACGAAACAAATAAAAAAATTATAAACGAAAGAAAAAAACAATCAATAATAATCTCGAGTTTATAGTACCCCTGTTTGAAGTGAACTTTTAGTTTAAAAAGTGATAAAAATACTCGCTGAGTTTTCCATTTTGTCCCTTGATTAAAACGCAATATGTGCATATGTAGCTTAATTTATTGCTCTTATTCAGTTAATTCTCTGAAAATCCTTAGTACCCCCGGTGCTCATAAAGCCGAGGAAACTAAACTATTAACACCTAAGTAGCGAGAAATATGCTTATTTGTGTATGAACACACAATGTTTTACGCTCATTGCTCAATCTGTTGACTTCACTTTATTGAAATTAATTGATTAATAAATTAGTTTATTATTATTATTATTGTTATTATTATTTTAATTTACGGCATTTAACAAAAAAATATGTATTTTAATAAATTAAATAAAGAAAGGCTACTTTTAAATTGACCAAACACACAGCATTGAAGCATAAATTTAGTAAGAAAAGGGCGTACACAAGTTTCGGCCTACTTCAATATGCGAATTACACGGTTGAAAAAAAAAAGTTTCCATTGCTGTCTCAAAAAGTACCATTCTATAAACTAAAGGAAGGCTTTTTTATAAATCCAAAACGCTTTTTTTTCTTTTGTTGCATACACTGTTAGAAATTTCATCATGAAATTACGGTTAAATGACCGGCAGCAGTCTGTCCGTCTAATTCACCGTTAAATTTACGGTTTGAAACAGTTTTCTATCTTTACAGGACCTAACCATTTCTAATCAGCTTGGTTAAAAAGCCGTAAATACAAAAGTTTACGGTTTTATAACGATTTAAAAATGGTTTTAAAAATTTTTTTTACCGTTTTTGAATCATTTCGAGGCGTAAAATCTCCGAGGCGTAGAAACCGTAAACAAAGCTTGAGGGAATCGAACCCTGTTATTCTGGTATACCAACCTTGCTCGCTAACCATTGGGCCATCTGCTCTACACAAAGCGGTCGTTTACTTATCAATAAATCGTTCCTTTCAACAGGAAAACTGCATTAAAATTGAAATTTCAGTTTTTGATAGGATTCAAAGCCATCTTTGGTCTAAATTTACTGTATATTGACGAAAATCATTTTATTTGCTGCAAAAATTAAAATACAAACATGCTTCAGCAGCTCAAATTATGGGTTCGCTCATTCTCAAACAGTTCGGGAATCCGATGTCTCCAATTTTTTATTTACGTGTGTATGTCTTTCTATTTATTAAATACTGCTTAAGCCGCTTTTTTTCTGCTTTTTTTATATACACATGCAGATTTGAACTGATAAATCTTTATTCATATTTTAACAACAACGTACGAACAGTAAGGTTTCGCAACCAAGACGGACGCCCGATTCTTATTGAGCGCTTGAAAATTACGGTTAGTTAAACGTTCTTTAGTATAAACAGAGAATAAACGATTTTTTTCGCAATCAGCGGTTTGAGTACCATCTTTTTAATGGTTATTCAAGTGTTGTAATTAAACATGGTAAAATAACAATCAAATAAATTGTTATTTTACTACTTTCTTACGAAAATTTTTAACAGTGTATCTTCAGTGTTATTGCTACTTTGTGCTTTAAGACTTTGTTCTTCATCCCCATGCCCTCGGCGGAAGAAAGTCTATTGTTTTCCATTACTGAATGCAAAATTCCTTATATTTTCAGCAATTATTGTCTCAGTTATTCAAAAATAATTTTACTAATGCTGTACAAGAAAATATGCACATAATTTGCAACTAATACAGAGAAACTCACTATTACTGGTTTTACAGGTGCTGGAAATCTTCTCCCTTTGCAGAATTGGTCACAGCACTACCCTAAGATGGAGACTCTTGATTTTATTTCATCTCTCCCGAATATGCAGCACTTTCGTGGAAATAAATGCATGGATTCATGTACGTTTTCGAACTTAGCACCATCTAAAGAAAACTCCGTTTTAGGAAATAGCACTTTGATAGATTGGAACATCCGAGAAACAGATTTGAGCATTCCTTATTCACTAAGGATGTCTCAAAATCCTCCATTTTCAGATCTTGGCATGGCAGAAACTTCATCTTACTTACATTGTAGTCCACTCATGTACTTCTGAATTTATGAAGAAAAAGGCAGTGTACATAAATGTGTAATAATAATTTTTCCCAAAAAATGTGATGCTTGTGTGTCGTTGTTTAACCTGCATTAATCTGCATTAATAATAATATGTTCCTTGTAATTCATTTGACAATAAATATAATTAAAATCCTTTCTATTGATTAAAAATATATAAATGTTAATCAAATGATTTCTTCTCATCACAGTTTCCAATGTTTCCGAAATTCTTAGTTTATTTCCTAAAACTCTGGGTTTATTCCGCGTCTCAAAATTCCTAATATATTTACCTCTCTACTCCTTTCGGGACGGGTACCTGAGTCAGTGAGCCGCCGTCACCGGACAGTGTGCTAATAGAATGCCTTGTTACTTGCGGACGGGCAATTTGCGTTGCTAAACCTAACTTTGGGAAAAAATTCATATACAATAAATTTGTTGTTTAAATGTTCCAATTTTCGATACACTATAAGAGGAACTTATTTTTGACCATCAAGAGTAGTTGCAAAACATAATTATTACATTTTCCTTAAAAAATCTATAAATTTAGTTTTAAAAAGAGAAATTATCGGCTTGTCTGAAGCAAATACTTACGGAAAATATCCAAAAAATCACAGAATTTATTTGACACATCATATATGCATCAAAATAAAATAATAAACACATTTTATATGGAAAGCAGTATGAAAATGATGAAAAGAAAGCAAATTTCAAAATGTAGGTAGCACGATATTCTTTAAATCATGGCTGTATGCAAAGTTTTACGTCGCATGCGTCACAAGAACGCTATGTTTTCTGCACTGCTTTTGCATTATACACCCTTTCGTACCTGTAACATACATAGTTTTCAAATATTGCTTCCACCACTTTCATTTTAAATTCTAAGAATGGTGGTTTTTGTCCATACGTGTTTTCATTAAAATTATTATATAAGTGCAACAACCACTAATCTAAAGAACACTTTTATACATCACTTTGAAAGTATGACTGAATTAGAATCGTTATCACTTTGGAGTTCTTCCAGAAACGTTAAAATTATCATCACTATTCAAAAATGAATCATTTATTAATTGAGTGTACTCCTCCTCAGTCCTAAAATAGCATTTCCGCTTTACCATTTTTTACAAGAAAACATTTGAAAAACGATGTATTAAAATTTCGTACGAACGCTAGCCAAACTCGAAAAAATGAAAAAAGAAAAGAAGTAAAATAATTTTTAGGAAAAAAAAAGAAAAGACTTCAAATTAAAAATTGCGCTAAAAAGTGAAAAATAAATTAATTCTTTAAACGATATCGATACGACTTTTAAACATAATTTTTGAAGTCGGTGCAAAACGCAGGGTGTAATGATAGACTGTCATAATTTTGCACCAACTTCAAAAATTATGTTTAAAAGTCGTATCGATGTTGTTTAAAGAATTAATTTATTTTTCACTTTTTAGAGCAATTTATAATTTGGAGTCTTCTTTTTTTTTCTTCTAAAAATTATTTTATTCTTTTTAATGTAAATACATTTTTATTTAAATACTCCATTTTTAAAAAATCCATATCAAAGGGGAAACGTCTTTGAGGGAATGGCACTAAAAACTAACAGTTTGTATGATAAATTCCGTTTTGAAATTGCTGTTATTTATCAAGTTAAGAATGCAATACAAAATTAAATAAACATATTAAGTAAGGCTCGACCGATGCATCGGCCTCGCTGATGCATCGGCGCCGATTGTTCAACAAAGTTGCCATCGGCCATCGGCATCGGCTGCCGATGTTAACTTTAGAAAAACATCTAAAACCCATGCAAGGCCGATGTTTTTCGCAGGGGCAACTTTCCAGAAAACATTCTGTCTTTAAACTTCTTTTTCCTCCATACCTAGATTTCTATTTCCATACAATAACAGGTAACCCATCAGTAAAAAGCACAAAAATAATGACATTCTACAAAGTATTTAATAAAAAAATCGGAAAAATAGTTTAAGCGATAGCTGCCAGAATATGTTACAAAGTAATAGAGGCGTCCTATCTGTGCTATGCGTTTTTCGCATGCTAGCTTAGTTGACTCATTTTTGTCCGTTTTCGTTTAATAATGACTCAGTGCTAGGGATGTAACGAATAGTGATTTGGCCGAATTAGCCGAATACCGAATATTCGGCCACCTCTTCGCAGGCCGAAGCCGAATATTCGGCCAATGTCTTAAGCCGAATACCGAATATTCGGCGGCCGAATATTAAAATTTCTAGAAAATCGTTGTAATAGAAAGTATTAGTCAAATTTAAAATTATTCGCAAAGTCAAACAGCAATTACACACAATCTATGATGAATGGTTTAATTCTGTTTGTTAAGAATTTTAAACTATTTAAAATTAATCTATTTTCTCTATTGTTTTGAATGTAATAAAACTAAGAATTTCACCCACAAGTGAAAAAGAAATGACAGGTTTTATGGTAGTAAGCATAAGCATTATTTTACTAATTATTTGATTCAAATGAAAGAACTACTGCTTCGTGAACTTTTACATCGCTCAAAACTGTTTTATAAAAACATTTTAAAAGTTATAAAAGTTAATATTTTTATTTTATAGGAGTTTTTACATACCTATTTTTAAAAGATTTATTAAAATTTAATACACTTAACTGGAATATATTTTTATTTTCAAAAACCCCAATAACTTATCCTATCTAAATATTCATGATATTCACATTACGCTTTTCACATTTCTCTTACCCAATATTCACAATAAATAGTATACCCAAACAAAGTCTGACTTCCACTTTGTAATTAATAACAAAATTAATTTCTCATATTATCCATCATAATTAACTATTGCCAGCTTTTGGGAGAAAATGCTAAGTATAAAATAAAATATTACAACTTTAAAATATGTTTTTGCTCAGTCAAATCTGAAACAAGATTTAAAAAAAGCAGTTTTTTTTCTAAATTATTTTTACTTATTAAACTAAATACTAATGTATTCTTTTACAATAATTACAATATAATTTTTAATGTTTAAAATCTACCAATTTCTTTATTTTTTTACATTTCTACTGCTGCAGAACTGTTCGGCCGAATATTCGTTACATCCCTACTTAGTGCATTAGATGTCATTGGGCAATAATCCTATACCATCTGCTTTTAGTTTGTCATGATACTTATTATTCCGAAATTATAAACAATACAAAGTCAACTCAATCAAAATACGATAATAATAATTTTATTTTTTACCATCGTAAACTTTTTCTCTTAGCGTTTTTTTTTTCTTCTTCTTCGATGCCAAGTGTTACAGTTTTTCTGCAATCCCGTCGCATCTGCTTTTAGTGGGCGGTTATTCTCATTATTTTATTTTTAGTTTACAGCATAGAACAGATTGATCAAAAATAAGAAACAACATTTTCCAGCATAAATGTTTATTGATCGAAATTTTATGTGTCCGAGCTTCAACATGCAATTTTCAAAAATTGAATTATCAAAATGCGAGTTCGCGCGACAAAATGGAATAACATCTTTAAAAAATGCTAACATTTCTTTATTTTCAAAGATTGAGCAATGCATTTTTTTTTTTCGAAATACATCTTAATTTTTTTTATACGATAATTATTTTAATTTTTCCCCGTGTAAGCTTCGTGGCGTTGAATAGCGAAACTCTGCTCCAATTTTCTTTACAATACCTTTGAAATCTTTGTTGTTATATTCCAGTCCACCATCACTAAGCACTGCCTTGATTCGTTTCTGTGTTTGATTCTTGAAGAAATCAGAAAACTCTGCAAATTTATCTACAACTTCTGATTTATGTTTAAGAAAATATACTCTTTTATACCTGGAATAATCATCAGAAAAGCAAACAAAATAAAGAGCACCACCCATTGACTCTTCCTCCATAGGTCCACAGACATCAGTATGAATAATTTCTCCAACATCTTTCGCACGTTGCTGACGACTTTGAAAAGGCAACCTATGTTGTTTCCCTAAAACACATGCTTCACAAAGTGTATTATCATTTTGTACATCTATACCTTGGAAGTGAAGAAACTTTTTCACATGTTGCTTGTTCAGATGCCCAAACCTCTCATGCCATAATTGAAGAGAATTCACTTCATTTAGTTGAACTTCAGACATGCATTCTGTTACACTAGTCGGGTTTTTTACCTCAGGCAAAATTACTTTACACAGCAATCTGAACAAGTTACCTTGGCGGATCCCAACAGCCACAACACCAGTCGGTTTGTGAATTCACACTTATCACTCGGCATGTTGAATTTTGAACCATGATCTAGAGCTTGACTCACAGAAGATAAGTTTCTTGAAACTTCAGGAGCATAAAGTACATTTTCCACCACACTATTTTTCCACATACCATGTACAAGCATTTTTACAGATATTTTACCATGACCATATGCTTTCATTGTTGAACTATTTCCAACTGGTACTTGTACTGGGCATTTGTACTCTGTATAGCTTTGAAAATAATCACTTCTGTTAGTGATATGCTGTGTAGCTCCAGAGTCGATGACCCGTCATCATTACCAGCTGCAAGGCATTCGCTGATAAAAACTTCTTCTTTAGGCTTTCTGTCATGTGGAATATTTTTGTTTAAAGTACAGTTCCTTTTAACATGGCCTCTTTCTCCACAATTATAGCATTTAAATTGCTCCTCCTGTTTATTTACAGGCTTGTTAAATTTTTCTGCACCACCATGAGCTCTTCCCAAACTGGATTTAGCAAGTAAAGCACTTAATTCCCTTTCTCTGCAAGATTCTGTTGATCTTCTCTGCTCTTCTGAAACTAATAATTTTTTCAATTCTGCTAAAGTTTGTTGCTGTTCCGATCTTGTACACCAGGCCATTTTTAATGGTTCGAAGTCACTAGGTAAAGTTTCTAGTAATTTGCTCCTGATGACTAAGTCATCAGGCTTGATATCTAAATCAGACATTCTTGCCACTAAACGTTCCAATTTTGCTATATGCATAGCCATTGTATCCGTTGGATCACGTGTAAACGACGAAAATTTTAATTGGCATGCATATTGAGCTTGAGGATTTTTCTGTTCAAATAGTTCATGCAGTTTTATCCATTTCTCTGGCCTATTTGCACATCGAAACCAAGTCACATATCCGAGCATCGAGGGTTCGAGAAAAAATGCCTCGAGCAGCTCTGTTACCTTTATCAAATTTTGCTAAGTCACTGTTGTACTTGCTACGAGCACCGGTGTCCGTTGTATCATTCGGAACCGGATCTGGCTTCACTATCTCACCAGAGCAAACCTCATATGCATTTTCTTTCTCCATTAGTAGACCTTTTGCCATCCACTTCCATCGGACCCAGTTTTCAGAGCCGATAAGTTTATCTGTCGTAAAAAGTTCCATTATAATCACTTAATTGTATCACTACGCTATCACGAACAGTTTCTCAACTTGAAAAAACACGTGTTAGTCCTATTTTCTTCCTATCTTAACTTAGCGCAGTGGAACGTGAACTGATCCATAATCTGCTGTTATTTATCAAGTTACGAATGCAATACAAAATTAAATAAACATATTAAGTATTATTAAAGAAATTACGATAGATACAGGCAGAAGTTTACATCTCTAGCTACAAACGACAAACGCTCACGCTACATCGAGTAGAACATAAACAACTATATTGTTGCCACAAAAAAAATTTGAAATGATAAAATAAGTACATGGAGTATAGTAATATTAAGTTAGGAGAAAGAGTTAGTAAGTTCATAATATTGACAGAAATCGATTTTAAAAGGTCACTAGAGCAAACAAACAGATTGGATTTAGTTTTTTCTTCAGAGAAGCCTTCAGTCAAACTCTGGTTATAATTGCTTTTAATATTACAGTACAGCTTAATGGCAACAAACTCTTTTTTAACAATGAATTTCATGTTTATCAACAACTCTCCCAACAAAGAAAAATCAAACCAAGCCTTTCCAATTAAAATTAAAAAATACTTATTTTTCACCCATAACCTTTTTTTCTTTAAAAAAAACTTCAGTCACGGACTTATGGGAAACCACCCTCGATCGATTTTAAAAAATCATGAAGATTTGGTTCATCTGGTGGAGCAGTTATGAGTGGACAAACAAACAAAAAGAAACGACATACATACAGTATGAATGTATAACCTCCTTCCTTTGTGAAGTCGGTTAAAAAGAGTAGCGAACAATAGAATATGTAACTCCCACATAATACAAAAAAGAATTAAAAGCATTTGGAGTGATAGAAACCATATGAATGCATTTATATCAGCTGATGCAATTAAAAGCGCTAGCTTGTTTATTTACATTACTTATCACCACCGCCACTTTGTCATTCCTTCCCGAACCAAGGAAACAAAAATAATAAAATAAGTGCTATAGAAATGAAGGTTAGGGGCCGTTCATAAATGACGTATCACGCTTGTTTCCCATATATTTGACCCCCTCCCCCCTTTGTCACAATATATGTCACACTTCAGCGGAGCCCCCTCCCCCCTTTGTCACGCTATGTTGCATAATGCATGATGTCACACTTCTTGTTACCCCCCTCCCCTCCCTTTGCCACAATATCACGGATCCCCCTCCCCCCCTCGAAGCTTGACATCATTTATGAATGATCCCTAAATATCCTCCAGTCTTAATATACTACACCAGACAAAGGGCTCCATATCTACGTAGTATCAAAGAAAAATACTAATATTTCACCCTATCAGAACGGCGAGACGTATTTCACACCGGCTGGTGAGTCTTTCTTACATTGTTTATGCACTCACGTGGTTCGGAATTTAGGAAGACAAAAAAAAAAAAAAAAAAACTGTACATAAACGTGCAGTAAAATTTTTCCGAAAATTGGGATGCTTGTGATGTTGTTGTTTCAACCTGCCATTACTAAGAATCTCCTTGTAAGTTATTTGACTATAAATATAATTAAAATCATTAAGAATTACGGGATACTTTCGCGAGTTCAGCAGCCTTCTCATTTTCAAAAATATTTACGTGGGCTGGTATCCATTATAAAGAGAATTACTTTACCGAACTTTATTTTTAAAGCGTTTTAAAACAAACAGCATATTTATTTCGTTGTATTGGTATTCGCTGTAACAAAATTTCACTGTTGAGGATGAAAAAAAGTAAGTTGTAAATATTTTTTATTTACATTGTAAAACTTGATATTTGTTTAAGTCATCAATAAAAAACAAAATAACACATAAAGAAAATTTAAAACCAACCGTTACAAAAAAAATTTGAAATAAATATATTATATATAATAATACTTTAAATAGTGTTTCTTATCAAAAATTACCCTTCCAAATGTGTTGGTAAAATTGCAATAAAATGCTATGAATAAAACATAAGTTATGTATATATGTATTATTTCTTATATTAATTTGAAATCTAGGAATAAAGAAGAAAAAAGATTTTGAAGGTTAATCTTTTTTTCTGCAAAGTAACCAAATCAAATATATTTTTAGAATCAATAATATACTGCAATAAAAAATCCTAATGAATTTCCAAGTTAATTTTCTCAATTATAGGTTTGATATAAAATGTGATGTTGGACGCTAGATCATATATCTAAAATAGAAGTAACATAACGTTACAATGTTATATGTTCTGTAATAATATTTGAAGACTTAAGACATTTTTATATTGAGTAAATAATTTATGATTATTTGAAGAAAGTTTAACTCGTTTTATCCTCTCAAAATTCCCAATGTTCTCAAATTTTTCAGTTTCTTCCCGGAAATTTCTGATTTTCTTCCCTCACTTCAAAATTTCCGGGTTTTTTGCATCTCTAAATACATCTCTAGTTGTATGGGAGTAGAATGGGCACTGAGATCAATACCTCTCAATATAACGTTCCAGTTGCGCTATCTAGGAATTAAGTTTTTAACTACACAGACAGGCAGATTGCCAACGACATAAAAATTCTTACAGTTCGAAAGTATCTTTTTTACTTTAAGAAGGTCAAGTGCCGGGACCCCCCGAAATCACGAAATTTTTCGCAATGTAGCATATATTCCTCCCTGAAACTGTCCTCAACATAAGTGTTTCAAAGTCAGGTCCCCCCCCCCCCCCCACGGAAAAAATTTCTGGCTATCTTGATCAACGCATGTATTTTTTGATCTTATGAACTTTTCTTTTTCTGTGCAAAAGACGTCTTGGCAGAGTTTTACCATCATAAATGCTTAAAACAAAGAACAACATGTTACTTTATTTCGAAATATATTTTTTAAATCGTATTACCCAGATTTCAAGCATATTGTGTACCGCATCAAAAAATCGAAGAAAATTCGTATTTGTTTCTTTTATTGCTTTTTTCACTGCTCTGAAAATAAATTGTTAAACGTGTATAAAACTTACTCATGTTCAAAATGCATAGAGATGCCACTTATCATAAGATAAAACGCTAATCTTTAACGTTGTAAAGCTGACTCTGTGAGCTGATCATTAACGCTGGATGCCGAAGGTAATTGTAGCAGACGAATTAAATGGCCCGTTACCACACCTACGCATGTTCAGAATGCATACAAAAGCCATTTATTAAATTAGCAATAATAATAATTATAATAAACGATATTCTTTAAATAAATATTCTAATAAATTCCTTAAATTATATATCTAAACCCTCGCAGCACACAAATTAAACACCCCGTTGCCACACCGTGGATTTAATGGGAAGACACACCGAATGCTTGAAAATTCGATATTCTTTAGAATACATTACGCTAAATTCCTGTGGTGCATTTCTGATGACAAATCTTACAATAACCATCAGAATCAAGTATAATCCTTCATGTTTTTTAATAGATTTTATACTGTCTAAGAAAATAATAACAGCATATAAGCATATAACTGATTTGCAGGGGCCTCAGTGGCTGAGCAGTCTAATCGACTGGTTCCGGTGCCTCCCTCCGCGGATGTGAAAGAGGCGTGGGTTCGATTCCCATTTTCCCCTGGGTGTATTTCCTTCTTTGTATACTAAAATCTGTTGTGCTGTCTTGTTCTATCTGTCATTCTAGACGAGAGTTTGAGGCATATCCTTGATAATAGCAAATAAACACGAATATTTATGTGACCTGAAATGGTCGTAAACAAACTGATTTGCACAAACGAAATAATCAAATAACGTTATATTTACATACACATCTTAATGCAGTTTTCTGCACACGGCTGGCAAAACATTATATTTTCAAAAACGTTTCAAAATAGTTCAATAAAGAAAGCGAATAAATGAAGATGACATATGTTGAATATTTATCTACACAACAATCTGCAGATTCTTTTTTCAAGCTTTTCTTTGCAACCTAACCACCCAGAATAATATATCGCTGCAAATAACATGACTATACTGCATTCAAGGAGAAGTGATAGCAACTAAACATAGAGGTTTGCTATTTTGTCACCAACATTGCCACTTTTATGATTTTCTTGTTGAATTGCTATTGCGGGGAGCAGGAAAAACCGTCCATGAACGTTTCGCTTGTCTGATTAGCGCTGTTTCGAATCGTCCCAGCGCCAATAGTATCGCCAAGTGCTACGATGTTTTCTTTACCTCAGGTATAATTTCTCCCTGAATCAACTATAGAAGTTTGTTTCAGGAAAAATATCAATTCACGTGATTGCAGGATTTAAGTTTTCAGTGTCAATTGTAAATTGGCAACCCTTGAGCTCTGTGTACTGCTTTATCAGTCTACGCCCTCCGCAAAATTTGAAAATCTGCCAGGGAGAAATAAAGTTTTGTTTCTTGAATGTGATTCTTCACTGGTTTAAATTCTGATGAATATAGATTTTCCCTCAGTTTTGAATTCCAGAACTTTTTGCGGTATGTATTTTAGTTGCGACACCTGCTGACAGAACTATTCTTTATTTTGTAGTTTGTTTACCCGAAATAATGATAGCTGATTGGCCAAAACTACTTTTGAAGGATACGTATGTTTAAAGTTTTGATCAGCTTAAAAACTTCAATGGACTAATTAAATCATGTGACAGGTTTGAGATATGCTAGGAACAGTGACTACCTTTTTAAGTATGACTAAACTGAGTCGCGTGTAAGCTATCTATATCAAGGTATTTCAGATAATTTTACTATTTTAGTTGCTTTGCTTTAGTTTAAATGATTTTCAGAGATTTTTAATTTGTTTTGGTTTGTTGCGAAACTTTGTTTTTATCTATGAGAAACTTTGTGGTTCATGACAGCTCATTTTTGAAAGGAAATTAAGGTAATTAAAACTTATGTACTTCCCTCTATAACTGACTGAAGAGTTAAAAAATGACTGAAAAGTAGGTGTGTGTCCTACTATACTGTAAAAACTTTACAACATGCTCTCTTCTAAAAAAAAATTTGATTGCAGTTTGACCAAAAATATAGTTATTTCAAAATCTAAACATATTTACATGTGCTCTTTGAATGATTCTTGTTAGTCTCAAAATATAGGTAAATATGATCCTATATTGATAGATTACAAATAGTTTTCCTTAATGTTTTCTTGTTCATTTTCATGAAATAAATTAATTGTTTAATTGGAATAGCCGAGGAAGTATGTTAAATAAAAATATAAAGCTCTTTATTGTATAGTATTTACATATTAAGATTTCATCTTACATTCACAATTTTCTCTAATTGGATATGTTTTAATTTCTTGAAGAATGTACCTTTCAAATGTTAAAATATTCAAAAAGCTTACAATAGCAAATTAAATTCTGTTAACCAGCAACACGTTCATGTATACAATCAATTGGCATTATAATGAACATGCATTTTAATGACCTTTGAGTGGAAACCAATTGAACCAAACGTGTCTATATTAAGGTCCCTCTAGAAAGAAATCTTATTGTTCCCAGTATAAAAATGTTCCTTTATGATAAAAAGTTGCCATGGCAAATCTTTTTGTTTTCCAAACAGTTTTTTGTGGGCAGTGGCATAGTTAGCATTGGTGATACCCGAGGCACGGGTATTGATGGTGTCACCTTCCCCCCCCCCCCCCCCTTCTCCAAAAAATAAATCATGTTAGCGTTAAACAGGAATTTTAATGCAGTATATTTTTTTAAAAAGAAGAGAAAAAAAAATACCATTCATATCATAGGCGTTACAATATTTAAAGTATTTGCTGATGGCAGTGGTGTATTTAGTAGTTAAAAACCACTTCAAATACATTTTCATAAGGAAACACTTTGCTTAGTTAAAGATAGAAAGGAAAATGTTTGTAAAAATACAGGTCACGAAAGTCCCAAAGAAGTCATGAATTTGGAAATAGTACAAGAAAGTATTGAAATAGTCACAATAATTATGAATAGGTTACAAAAGTTTTACATCTAACATGACCGGTTTCCAACAGAAGACATCGTGTATTTCCCATTGTGTTCCTATCTGACAGGTTTTTAAATATCTGAATTCCGATCTGCCCACTGCATGAAATACCCGGTTAACCAACAGGTCAAATTTGATTTTTAAATTTTAATTAACTAAAAGGTTTGCAAAATATATGTGAATTACAAACTTATTATGCATTTAGAAGCTGTGGGGTGTTTAAAAATATGAAGAGAATCTGCAAGTTTCAAACATCAGAAGCCGGATATCCGGTATGTATATGGCAGAATCAATAGCCGATATATCACCGAACAGTCCCGAAAAAGTCCTAAAATTTTTTCTTTTGAAAATATGTAGACACCCTGAGCAATGAATGCATATGGGTGCTTTTCAAAAAGATTGACGGTTTGATGTCCGCCGTATAAAATCTGAATTTCATGTCGATAAAACTTACTCTGCCATTGTAAAAACCTGTAGGGAAGCATAATTTCATATTTCATTTAATGCATTCATTACATCTTTTCCAAGTTGTGAAATAGTAGACTTCTTCTATAACTTTAGTTAGAAAGTAATGGAAAATTCCGTGTCCGGAGCAAAAAATTTGCAGAACCAGAGTCTTTTTTTATCATTCCAAGTAACTTTTTTATTCAATATGATTTAAAACATGAAGTAATATGTGTTTACTTAACAAAAATTCAAGTGATTTTGCTGAAATGTTTATCTAATATTTTAAAATTTAAAGAAAGGTTTTGTCCCAACATGCAGCTCATGAGTGTTACCTCGAGAAAGTTCCTATCATTTAACTTTCAAAATATTTAAATATTGTAATTATTTTCTGTGGCAGGGAAGCCTTGTATGTTTCTTTTAACCCCATACCATCTAGAACTGGTTAGTTTTATTCCTTTACTGTTTTATAGGGAACATACAATTCAACATGAGTATTTTTATTACTTCTCAAGAGTGTTACCCATTTATTTCCCAATATTTTTTACAGCATAAAAATCAGCAATTCAGCAATAGTGTATTTCTTGTAGAGGAATCAATCGGTTCAATTAAATTTTCAGGAACACAGTCAGAATTTTTTTTAGTGAAGAATTTCTTAATAAATCTCCTGAGTGTTACTTCTTAAGAGAAAGAAGTTACAATCCTGATTGAAACAACCAAATAATAAATAAATCTGCACATGTACATATTTTATGAGCTTTAACTAAAGCTGATATTAGTTTTTATTCAAAAATATATTTTATTTCTCTAAATATATACTTTAAAAGAGACACCCCGACACAAAATTTTTACGTTGGAAGATATGATTTTTGTGTGTTTTTGTTTAAGATATGTTTTATTCTTAAGGGGTAAATAAAGAAAAACTCCTGTACTTTAACCCCCAAATAAATAAATGATAAAACAAATGAGTAAAAACATAAGCATTTGTTCGGGTATGCTAGTTGTTACGTTATGCAAATAAGAAAGTGATGTGCTGCAAACTATTATCTTCACTTAAAATAAATATATGGTTTGCAGAATTAGAACTATTTATTACGATATTTTTACTGCCTACTTTAAAACTGAAATTAATTTTTTATTAGTTCTATCTAAAAACATCTATTTCTGGATCAGAATCATGAGAGTATAGTGATGTTTTATCACATTTTTAATGTAACATCGCAATTAATGGGGTAAAATAATTTCAATTTTGGTCTCCCTTTTTGTAATTATTGTTATTTTTATTACTATTATTATTTTTCATGCATTATTGCTAGTGTTCGGCAGTAGTTAACTAGAAGTAGTTAACTAGAAGTAGTTAACTACTAGTGGCAACTACTTTTGTTTTGAACTAGTTAACTACTAGTTAAACTACTTTTTTTCCAACTACTAGTTACAACCTACTTTCAAATTCCAACTATTTTCAAAAAAAAAAAAAAAAAATATTAAATCTATTTTATGAGAAACATTTTTAAACATTAAAATATTTAAATTTTTAGCTTATGAATATTATTCACACAAATGTATTTTTCATATTATATTATATAATGAAAAAGTACTCATACAAATTCATAATATTTATTGCAGTATTTACGCAAATTAGAAAAGCTTTCTAATAATAATCAATAAATAGCGCCCGCACCAGCATATGTACAATGAAGTTTCATTTAAAGACTAAATCTTCATTATGGGGAAGCTTTACCTCTACTCCAGTACCATGCATGCGTTTGGAATACCCTAAAACACAAAAGAAAGAAAAAATACTGATTTTTATGATTTTTTTTTTATTTTTATGATTAATAAAAAATATCAGCTTCTTCTAAATTATTAGATATTTTTATTATAAATTTTAGTATATTCTGGGTTCAAGTAATTCAATAGAATTTTAAGTCACTATATGGTAGCCTTAATGCATCTGGTCCTCTAGGGAAAGTTGGAATAGCTTCGTTAAGGTGTCAAAGAATGACATTTTATCAGAGAACATTAAGTTTTTGGACATGATGACTATAGCAAAAGCATCAACAGCACCTTTGGAAAGGATTTTTTCTACATTTAGAATAGTGCACTCAAAATTAGGAAACAGATTGAGGGTTGATAAGGCATCAAAACTGGTATTCTTGGTGAAACATCTAAATAGTAAAAATGATTAAGCTGTAGTAAGCATTTTATGTGATATTTGCCATCTTTGTTTATTTATTCAAGAAATTTGTATATACTCGAAAAAGTTATAACAGTCCAGTCAACTTATTTGTACATATTCAAGAAATTATAATACATTTAGTCCAGAAATATAAGCTTTCCCTTCTGTTTCTTATTCTCTGTTTACTAAGCATACATATTTTATACAGTATTATTAATTAATAATTAATTTTGAACTAGTAATAAATAATTATTTCAACTGAAATATCTTAAAATCCTTTGAAGATATAAATAATTAACTGAATTTGTTACTGTATTTGTGTGTGCATACATATTTTTCTTAAAAAATCCAAAAACTCGGATATAAATTTTAAAAATACTATTTTTTAAAAAAAAATTTTAAATAAAGAAAATTACTAACCCTGCCTTCAACACAATTTGAAATAATATAATCTAAATTCCAAAGCATGTGCATTACAAAGATATTTTGTTAATGAATGGGGGTTGGGCAGAGGGGAAATTTTAAATTGATATTAAGGGCAAACCCCTTCATTTAACAGCTGTTGAAAAATTGTTTTTTCTTAAAAACATAAATTATTAACTTTATTAAACAAATACATATTAAAATAAAAGTTTAAATTTAGGGAATTTAAGGTTTTGTCTTTATTCATATTCTCTTTATATATTAATTGTTCAGTGTTATTTGGAAATATTCAATCTTTAAATGTTTTACAGGAATTTCTTTAAAATTGTTTTAATGATTAAAAATAATATTGAGTTGAATTTTTAGGATTAAATATTTAAGAACAAGCATAAAAATGGAAATTCAAATGAATTGTACTTAAAAGTAGTTAACTACTAGTTGCAACTAGTTTTGTTTAAGAGTAGTTAGTAGTTAACTACTTTTTGACGAGTAGTTGCTGAACACTAATTTATTGCAAGAGGATTGCTTGTTTGTCTCATGAGTGTTACTATCTCTCATGAGTGTTACTGTAGCTAAAAATTAGAATTTTATTAATATATTTGTTATTTAATAATTAAAAAATGGTTTGCTAACTAAGGCTATACAGTTACTTTTTATCCCTGCAGGGAAAACATTTAGTTTTTAATAAAATACATTTTTATGGAAAGTTATATGAGTCATTTAAGAAACAAAGTAACACTCCTGAGATAAAGTGTTATTAAAATAGTTTTAAAATTTTAAATATGTCAATTTTAATACTATATTTACTTATTACAAAGTATTTAAGATTACCTGAACAAGATTTTTCAGATTAATTATTGATAAAGATTATTTTACAGAATGTTTAATAACGGTAACACTCATGAGAAAAACAATCACTTGTCAAGACACTTTTTGAAATATCTAAAATATAAATAAATTAACTCGAAAAAAAAAAAAAACCCACCTGCTCAGAATGCAGTAAATTATAAGGAATTCATACGTAGGCAAGTTTTTATGATTGATGCAACTAAAATTATCAGATTGTGTCAAACCCAATCTGTCAACAAATTTTAAAATCACCCATATACATCACAATTAATTTTTAGCTGCTGTGCTTCTTTCCTGTTGCATGTAAATTTTTACGTATTTAGCTGGAATCTACTTATTTATGAAAATAAGCTCTGAAGATTATAGGGCTGAATCATATTTCTTTTGTTAGAAATTAATCACTAATTGTATGTACAAAAATGGTTAATTTCAGAATGGATCCTTTGGGGATTTCTCCAGAAATTGTTGATGCATCTTGTTTGAAACGGTGGAGTGAAATCAGTCCTAGAGAGCTGCCTGACTCGAGTAATTTTGGTAACCAAGAAAAAGTTCATGATGTTAGTCCATTTCCTTTCAAATCTGAAATTAATAGCAAGGTTGCTTTGTGGTAGGTATTTTGGATAATTAAATGATATTGATGATTTCATTTGTTTGAAATTTTTTCTCCTATTTTTCATTTGAAGCTTCAGCGTTTGATAGCAAATATAAATAAGATGGTCGAGAAAAGTATGATGTGGGGTACTTCAATACAAAAAATGTGTCATTAAGCAGGTGTCTTCCAATTTTTTGATTTATTACAATATTAGATATGTACCGCTTAATACGAATACACTCCTCCCTTTTTTGCCCAAAAAAAAGTTTGTAGATTGAGGTGAAGTAATAGAAAATTCCGTTATTTTTGCAATACCTTTGTTTAAATATGGTATTGAAGATCTTTTTCGTAATACAATACCTATCAAAGCCGCAAACAGATTTTTTTTTGGGGGGGTGGGAGCACTCTGGATATGGCTTTGATGCCTATATTAGTATAAATTTCGGTTTACTGTAAAAATATAGCACAAATACACTATCTACCAAAAAGTATTCGGACACTTTGGATTTTAGACATTTTAAAAAAATTCTGAAGAAATATTAAACTTGCTGTTCTGTATTTTGTACCATGGAAAGAACATACTTAAACTCACATTTAAGAAACAAAATTCAGGCTTAGGGGCAGTTAGGGGGTGGTCAAAAAATTAAAGAAGAAAAAAACACTTTTGAACATCTTGTATCAGAAAATGATCGAAATGTCCTTTAACTTTCGCAAAACATTCTTAATTATATACACAATGCTTTTACAACCGCTTTTGTCAGAATAGCAGTAATATTCATGAAGATATGGGCATTTGTTTAAAATATTCGAAAAATTTTCGCAAATAGTTTTACTTATAACTCGTGAAATTCTATCTCAAATTACATGAAAATTGAAGACAATTTGACAAAAGTATTTCCCAATAACCAACATTCATGGTTTTATGTCATAAACAGTGGCTCTAAATATTTTATTCAAAATGTGATCATAATACATTATGCAATAAAGTATACATTTTTTTAAACTGTAGTTTTCCATATCAATTTAATCATTTTTCGACCACAGGGCAGGCGATATATGCTCTTTAAGAATTCAAGTGATTGTTCATTCTACTAATGAAGCTTTAACTGACAGAAGCCCATTGAATGACAGGCTTATTAAAAGAGCTGGTTTACAGCTTAAAGAAGACCTCATTTCCAATGTAAAAGGTAAAAAAAAAATATTTTTTAAGTTTTATAACTTTTTGTATGTATTACTTTCAGAATAATGTAATTGCATTTTAAATGTTTGAAATGATGCCATATTTATTCTAAATGTATATATATATAAACTTTTTATAATCTTTCAAAGATATTTTGATGAATGTGCAATACAAATTTAATGTTTGTGTCATTGCAATTTATTTTTTTATAGCTTGCAGGACTGGAGAAGCTAAGTTAACAAAAGGATATAATTTACCTGCTAGATATGTAATACACACAGTAGGGCCGAAATTTAATGTTAAATATCAAACAGCAGCAGAAAGTGCCCTTTTCTCCTGTTATTTCAAAGTACTGCAACTTGTGAAGTAAGTATTTTTTTCTCCCGAAACAGTTTTTAAATGTATATAAATGATAAATCTAAACACTCTTGTTATTCCATCATGATATTCCCAAAAGCCTATTATTCTAAATTAAAACTTCTTTGTAGCTTTAGCATTTTCAATGCTTTAAAAATGCTGTAAATTTTTTGCAGTTTTAATCCAATAGAGAAAATGCTACAACAGGAAGAAGTAAAGGTATTTGCATGCAAAGTTTCTGTGTGAATCCACATATAGAGTACATTTTTTTCCATTGCTCTTTTCTTTAGATGCTCAACTGTTCAGTTAAAAATCAACCTTATCATGTCTTTCTCCTTTTAATGCTTAATTTAACTGGTAATGTATGCGTGTTTGCACTTCTCATTCTGAATGTACTCCAAATTTATAAAGAAGCAATTAAGCTAAAAGAGGCTAAATTTCAACCTTTAGGCAAGATATGTGCAATTATTTTCTTTATTTGACATACTATTCCTCTTTCCAATTTACTGTGACATCTTTGTAAGTAATTTTTCATCCAATTTATAGTTTTTTGTTGTTGTTGTCCAGATTGGTTTATGAATTATAAAATTTGTCCTAACATTACTGCATGCTTCCTTTATAGCCAGCAAAAGCGCTAAAATTGTAAATTTTTCCTAGCCTTTTTTGATATCGGAAATTAATTTCACCAGATAATCTAGTGTTCCCCTTTTCATCTTGAACATACAGGAAAATTTGATGCTTCTCTCACAATCAGAATAATCTTTCCTGGATTAGCATTCTTATCACTTAACAAATGTTATGTGCAAAAGTAGTTTACATACTTTTCAGTATTCTTTTCCAGGTTTACAAATTGACAGTTTTTGCAATATTCCCTAAATTTGAGATGACTTCCATATTTAAGTGATTAAATTGTAATCCCTCCCCCTCTAATGCAAGTGCCATTTAAATATACGGAATAAAGAAATTTACCTCCCAATCGAAACGTTTTCTCTAAAGTTGCTTTCCCACCAAGCCCAACTTCTGCATGAGCTTGAATGTGAAAGGTAAAAATTATTTTTGAATGACAATTTATAACATATTGTTATCACACATACATGCAAAATATTTACTTAAAAGGGGTATTATACGTTCAAGGGTTCAAGTAAAAACTCAAATACGTATGTTTAGTAAAATAATTAATATGTATATATAATTTTAATATGTATGTTTTGAAAATTCAAAAAATTTGATTTGAAATTAAAAATCACATTTAAATTTTAAAAAATTTTGATTTTTTAAAAAAATATTTTTTAATAATTAAAAAAAATCACGAACCCTGCTTTTACCTCATTCTGTGAATGTGAAACTCTTTTTCTCAAGTTTATATCAAATGTAGCTACCCATACCATAGAAAGAATGAAAAAGAAGTCTTAATTGCTATCCTTTAGTCATGAATATTCAAGTTAGCTTTTGTATATTACTCTGACCTGATGCTCATTGATGTTAAAAACCGTTTTAACTTATTTTAATGCTGCTTCCTTAATGTCTTGTTTATGTTAATTTCTTCAAATGACACTATTTTCCAAACCATTAATGTCCAACATTGTTTTGCTTGATAACACAAAATGTTGTTTATTAACGTTTTTTTTTGTAGAAGGTTTGTATCAGGGAGTGTTGTTATGTTGCATTCAGTATGTCAAAAAAAAAAAAAAAACCCCCGGAATGCTTTTAGCATTTGTTCAAAGTTTATTTATTTACTATATTTTTATTTGTGTTCGTCTTAATTTAATAGCTGTACATATGAAATTTATAAATCATTAATCTGTATTTTTTCTAAACTTAGGGAGCATAATTTAGGTTCAGTTGGATTATGTGTAATTAATTCATTGAGACGGAATTATCCTCCCCATGATGGAGCTCACATTGCATTACGTAAGTTATTTTTTACTATTAGACTTGGGAGTTATTCCTCTTTTAATATAATGGATGAAGTTTATGAACAATGTAATGATAATCATGGTTGTAGTGAATTTGTTACACTAATTAAAATTTTCAAATTCAGATAAATCAGATTTTGTACTTAATTTTTTTCTGTTTCTAAAATTTTCTATGACGTGCAAAAGCCTCAACATCATTCCAACCAGTTAAACATGACTGAATAATATTTTTCTTATTCTGGTTGTGTATATTTAAAATGTTATGTAAAAAAAAACCCTCATCTAACTTATGAATTAATTTGTCTATTTTCAAGAATTGACCTGCAAGACAAGTCTATTAAAATTCGGGCTATTAAAATGAGACTTTACTGACCTCTTATAGGAAAGCAAAGTAGCATTCTTTAGAATTTTATTTGAAACTAGCCTTTTATTAAATATGAATAATCTGTTGAATTCGCTGATTTAAGGGGGTATGTTTTTTACATTCTATTTTAGGCTCATTTTCTTCATTAAAAACATTAACAACATTGAGCAAATTATGTTACAGGAATGAATATATTTTTACTGTTGAATTAAAATATGAGGTTTTTAATAATGAGAAATAGATGTCCTTGAATGAGATTCAAATCTTGGAAAAAGAAAAGATATGGGGAAATGTCATTTAATCCTAAAATGTGAAATATTGTTTTTACCTTAGGGGACAAATTGATTTGTTACCTTGTAATAATCATCCTAGTTAAATAGGATCTAATTTTATGTTTCAATGTTTTAGAAACTACTAAAATTAGAATTATAGTGCTTTAATAATAATTGCCTGCTCCTGCTTTTAGTGCATTCTAGAAATGTGAAATATTCTTACTCAATTTTTTATCAAATGTAGTCACCCATACCATTGAAAGGATTTCAAAATGTCGAATTATTGACCAGTAGCTTTGAACATCCAAGTTAACTTATGGATAATATTGTACTGACCTGAGATTCATTGATGTTGCAACCATTTAACTTATTTTAATGCTACTTCCTTAATGTCTTGCATAGTGGAATATTAAAAGTTTAATTTTGCTTGGAATCACTAGGAATATTTCTAAAATATGCTCAAGATTTATTTTTGCCGTGTATGGCAGCAGTCTTCATGATCTATTACTCTACATTTGCTGTGATGCAGTAATTTCTACTTACTTAGTTTTAATTTCTCACATCTTTTTCCCAATGTTAAAATTTGCACCACGCACCATACAGGGGATCTGGTGGGCTATAGGAACTCGGATTTGTACTGTTAGGAATAATATGCTTTACAACATTGCTAGTGGATTGAGGGTTATGATGACACTTATTCACCAGGTTAGTGAATTGAAATCCTGATTTTATGTGGTGTAGTTTTTTCAGGATAAATCTCCTGTGCACTGCAACCCATGTGTGAATGATTAAAATGAAACTTACTTTCGGGAGTCCTTCTAGTTTTTTTGGGCAATAGGTATTACTTTCTCTTTGTTCTAGAAAATCTCTTTCGTGAAACTTTCATGTGGTCTATTTGTATTTTTAATTTGTTCTATGTTTAGATTTAGTTGATGACCAGTTTCCTCATTTTCTTTTTCTTTTGTTTTATCACTCATTTTCTTTTTCTTTTGTTTTATCACTCATTTACTTTTTTTTTAAACCAGGAAACAATGAACTGCCTGTTAAGAGGTGAAATGAATTTTAATAGATTTAACTTGATGGGTGATTCCCTGTCAACCTAACCGGACCTTACCATCTCAAATTTTCATGAAACACTAAAAAAATCACTCTTTGACACCGAAAAATTGTGTAATTTTTTTTTAAATTCTATTTTTTATGGTTGCTAAGTTGTTAATTTTGAAAATTGCAAAAAACGCACTTTTTTTACTTGCCGGTGGCACTTAAAAATGCTATAATTCCAGTTCTATGGGGTCTAGTGAGTTGTGTAAAAGTTAATTTTAAAGACAATTGCATTATGGATTAATTTGTTATACAATTTGATTACCTTTCATTGAAAAAGATTTTCCCAAAATTTAAAAATTAATATATATATATGTTACTGTTAAAGTACATAATGCAGTTATTTCATAGAATACCTAGTTATTCCATGAAATAACTGATCGTGTCCGTTAAAGTGTGTAATATGTTATTAATTTGACACTTTAACTAGTTATTCTGTGAAATAACTAGGTATTCTATAAATTAACTAATGAGAGACAGCTAAAGTGTAAAATAAACAATTTAACTAAAAGGAAATAACTAGGTATTCTATAAATAAACTAATGATAGACAATTAAAATGAAAAAGAAGCAATTTATATAATTTATGCAGCGTATAAATGGTATTTATGGAAAATGTACCATAAAATCATTTGTTACAACAAGGATTACTAAAATGACACTTGGAATTACAAAGAACATTATTTCTAAAACAAAAACATTTTTTGTTGACACACTGGGTTTTACACGAACATTTTTTAAATCCCTGACCAGTACCTAAACCTGTAATGCAGTAGGGGTGGAAGGTAAATGTTTTTGTCGTGCGAGATATATGATATAGATTATTTTACACTTTAATGGACTGCAGATCGTTATTCTATGAAATAACTAGTTAAACCATGAAATACAAGAGAGTTTTACACTTTAACGGACACGATCAGTTATTTCATGGAATAACTAGGTATTCTATAAAATAACGGATTTCATACTTTGACGGTAACATATATATAAGATAGTGTTTTATAAAAAAATTTTGTATAAAATAAGATTTTTTAATGCATTTTAATCATTGTAGCCAGAATTTTGAAGTTAGTACTCATAATAATAGGTATACTGCCCCTTATCGAAATTTTGTTTCTGTGATTTAAAAAGAAGACTTAACCAAAGTCGATTGACAGTTTGTTGATTCATTAAACTTGTTTTTCGAGAAAGCATGATGGCTGAGTAATAAAGAGTTTCAGGGTCCCCCCCCCCCCCAAGACTGTACAAGATATCTTTTTGAAATGAAAACTTTTGATTTTAATTTCATAAAATATGTATCTCTGGCATTATTTTAATTGTTAATTAGGTTTTTTTGCAGTCTGCAATGTAGGTTATGATGTCTGGATCCTTTTAAGTTCCATAATAGTTCTCATTTAATTTATTGTGCATTACTTACCATAACTGCTAATCCTACTGGGAACCAATCTTCAGGGGTCGGCGCGAGTCACTTTTTTCACTAAAAGTCACTTTTTTTTGCATTGGTCACTTTTAGTCACTTTTTCAAAAATTGGTCACTATTTTCACTTTTTAAAAACAAATGGTCAATATTTTCACCTTTTTGCCCTTTCTCTGGCAGAGCAACCAAAAAAGTTACTTTGTCTGTCTATGAGTTAAGAAAACATTGCAATTTTGCATAAAAATACGTGCGCCAGGATTGAAGCTTCCGCGTATCCGCCATTTTTGGTCCTGTAAGTCCGCCATTTTTGGTCGTTTTTTGAAATTCGGCGTGGCGCCGGCCCCGAGTGTGCCGAAGTTAAGGTTTGATATTGTAGTGTGATGCAACCAGAAGGGGAGGCCTAGAGGGCCCGTGACCTCTCCCCCCATCTAGAATGATGATTTTAATTGTTTTTAAATTTTTTTTTACTCGAGAAGAGCAAATCCTAAGAAAATAAAATAAAGCGATATTTAAGTTAGAAAAGAAAAAAAAATCAGACTAAAAATTTTTAGCAGTGGCAGATTATATCACTCATAAAATTACCTTAATTTCTCTTTTCTTTCATTCCCCCCCCCCCCCCCCCCCACTCCCGAACTAGCTCACAATCACAAAAGAACATTTTTGGTGAGGATTTCTCAACGAAAAGACAATACGCATCTCGAGAAAATAAAGTTGCAGTATGGGACCTCAAATCCGGAACGCTCGGGGCCGCGATCTTTCCGGATTTTGGGTCCTCATTCAAAAATTTTTTTAAGTAGCATCAGAGCCCATGCAATTTGCTCTGGAACTTTTTATTAGCATTTTGCCCATTTATAGTATTTTTATTAAGGTATCTACTCGCCTATAACTCGCGAAATTTAGCACAAAAAACGAAGTTTGAGTAGGCAATATAATATGAGGCAAAGCATCGAAAAATCTAGACTTTTCTCAATGTCATTTTAACCTATTTAATTAAACAATTAAAGAAAAGATTTCTGTTAAATTTTGATATGGTTTTATATTCTCTAGCCACTAAATTATTGTAGTAAAAAGATCAGGCCATCGGAAAAATGCGAGAAACACGAATTTTCAATTTCGCGAATGTTGTGTATGGAGCGAAAATTAGAGTTCATTTCAAAAAATAAATATAAGAAAACAGCAATAGAAATAAGCAAAATTTAATGATATTAACTCAGAATTAAAGCAACAATAAAGGAAAGCTCATCGCAAAAATGGACCCTTTTCGAAAAACCGCGAAATAATTTTTTTGAAAAAAAAAAAAGGCACATTTCCGATCTTTATTACATTTTATTTTCCTTCTCTTTAAAACCCCAAATTTTCCCGGGGAAAAAAAAAAAAAAAAACGGTGTAAAACATTTCCCGATTGTTTTTCAAAACAACAATTAATAAACTCTAATTGCAAAAGCAAACCCTTTTCAGAAAATCGCGAAATATATTTTTTTGAAAACAGCACATATCCGATCTTAAACATGTTCATTACCGTTTATTTTCCTTCTCTTTAAAACGCCTATTTCCAAAAGAAAAACGGTGCAAAACATTTCCCGGTTTTTTTTTTTCGAAAAACAAAAGCTGCCTTTTTTTTTTTTTTCAGCTGCCGATTTTTTTTTTTGAAAAAGTTCCATATTTTGGGTTTACCAGATTTCGGGATTCCAAAATTGGGGTCCCATACTGTATATTCATGTCAAGAAATCATTAAATGATGGTTCAGGGGAGGGGGGAATCTAAATTCTTAAAAAAACTTTAGATCTGAAAAATTCTTAGCAGTTGCAGATTATATATATCGCTCAGAAAATTACATTATCACCTCTTTTAATTTCCATCCCTCCCCCCCCCCCCAATAAAAAGGAATTGCACAAAGTTCAGATAGGAAAAAAAATAGTGCACCCCCCCCCCCCCCCGTAAAGAATTTTTCTGATTGTGCCACTCATACTGTCATTATGTATAACTGATACCGTGTAACTATCACAACTAAAATTATAAAATCAGGGAAGTTTTTTGAGCTCAATCAGGGAATTTTTCTTGGATTTTGTTACTACCACGAAATTACAAAAACAGCATCGAATAATCAAACGGTTTGTTTCCTACAATGATACAGAAGATTATCACAGTATTTTCAGTCTGAATAATTTTGATGAAATATCAAATTTAGATTTATTTTAAGTGAAATTTTCTAATCCTTAAACAAGTAAAAAAAAAATATTTAAAGGTATCATTTGCAAAATAAATTTTATTCAATGTTGAACATAAATTAAAATTTGAAATTTCTGCCGATTTGAATAAATATTTATTCATTTATATTTTTAAATAAGTAACAATTTGAGAAAGAAATTAATTTAAAAAAATAACTTTTGTCTCTCTCACTCTTAGCCATTTATGGGTTTTGAAAAAGGTATTTATGAACATAGTTACAGGTATAAAAATTCCTATTTTTGAATAGGCTATGAATTTTTTTTTTTTTTTTTTTTTTAAATTGGGTAAAAGCTCTATTTATTCAAGTTTAGTTTTCAAAAGATGTCGAAACTGCTCTTTTTCAAGTTATATTTAGTTTAAATAAAAAAACAAACGCACAAATTTATATTTTAATGGTCACTATTTTGGTCACTTTTTTAAACTGTGGTCACTTTTTTTCACTATTTTGAAGACTCCAAAGTGCGCCGAGCCCTGAATCTTCTGTGATACATTATCAACACACATTTAAAAACAAGTAGGGTCAGTTGGGGTAATTCTAAACGCTTTTTCAATGTTTTAACTTTTGATCCTTCTCTACCGCTTGAATGAATTCAGAGATAAAATTGTGAGCATTGTAGCCACTACTGTGAGTAAATGTGAGTACTTGTGAGTAAATGTGTACAAAAATTTTGACTTTATGACTATTTGTTAGCAAATGAACTCGTGTTTACAATTACCCCAGAGATCTGGGGTAATTGTAAACAGTGATTTATTTTCGAATAAGATTAATGCAAATGGAAAATTGTTTCATACAGTCTGCTTGAAGGCTTAAGAAGTTCCGGAACAATGGTTTTCAATCTGCGGTCAACAGGCCGCATGTGGTCCGCTGAGTTATGTTATGATTCAGCTGAGATCATTTAACGAGAAATATCTTGCAAAAAATCAAGTAATGCGACAAATTTATGTAAAATTTGTCCCGTAATGGATCAGCCGGTTAAGCTTGGATCCCACAGAACACTGAAAGTGAAGCACAACTGGCCATGGTCAACATTTGGGAGGGTGACCACCTCCCGCGATTGATTACTTCGAGACAGAGTGCACTAAAAGGAGCTGTGCATGTAAAATACATCGTCGCTTCAACTGTCCAGCAAGTTAGAAATAATTTCCTATGAGGGACCAACCAAGGTGACGATCTCTCATCTGGGAGCTGGTTCAAAGTCATTAAGCCCCTCTGAGCCAAGTGTACTTCTTTCTATCAGAGCTCCTTAATAATCAGTAGGAGCTTCCTTAATTCATGGTTGCCCTGCATGTGGGCTTGGATTTCCAAGTGGCATTAGCAACAACAACAGTTATGTAAAATAGACACAAAAGTAATTTTTATCAAAGTATAATACTTATTGTCCCCCCAAAATATTTTAAATATGATAAATTTAAGTGTTTACAATTACCCCAGAGAACGAAATTTCTGGGGTAATTGTAAACACCTAACTTGTACATGAAAAATAACAGGGAGGATTAAATTCATAACTAAATGTTTTTAGCAGCATTCCATAAGAAATAAAAATGGTTGAAACCGCTTACATCGCTTTTATAGATGAGCTGGAGAGGAAAATGGTAAGATCACTAAATTTTGTAAAACAACTTTTTTCACAGTGTCATTTTCAAACAATGGTAATGCTTCCACAGCTGTTTCAAAACATAAGAAACTTTTTCAACATCTTCCCCATGTTGGCAGTAAATCACTCACCAGCAGTTAAGAATCATCACAAGTGGAGTTATGAAGCTTGTTTACAATTACCCCACGTTTACAATTACCCCAACCGACCCTATTATCTGAAATTTTTTTAAGCCGATTCAAAATAAATTTTTCAATATTTTTAACCAAAGTTTAAAAAAATTGTCATACATTATTTGCTGTAACTGCTGATCACTTCCTGGATGTATACATTAAAGCATTGAAAATCAGGGATTTTGTACAAATTTTTGAAAAACACTACCTCAAGAAATTGTTTTAAAATATGTTTTTTTATTAACTTTTATTTTCTGACCTTAAAAATAGGTACAGTCCGGAGGTTCTTGGAAAAATATGGGGATACTGTGGATGTGGTAGTATTTGCTGTTGAAGATGTTGATGTTGGAATTTATGAACTCTTGATGCCATTGTATTATCCAAGATCTAAAGATGAGGAAGAATATGCATTGTTTTATTTACCAAGGGACATAGGTGGTGAGAATGGAGAACCTTTCATTCCTGAAAGACAAATGAGAATTGTAGAACGACCCTTTTCTGCTACTGATGGTAATTCATATTACTGTAATCTTTCATTTTTGCTTTTTGCTATATGATTAGTATTTCATTGTTTATGATGTAATAAATGATTTACGAGAATGAAGTTACTGTAAAAGTGGATCTTAACAATTGATTTGATATTCTCAAAAATTACAATCAAAAAGTGTGAATTAGTTTTTTGCATGTTCTTCTCAATGTTTAGAAAAGTTGAAAAAAAATATATAAAAATTTTTTGTTATTAAAGATTTGAAATTTTTTTCATGCTATTTTGTTTTTAATTAGAAAGGAGTTGTGATCTGTATTGGGTGCTCAGTCATTATTGGGTACAAGTTGAATACAAGCTCTTTTTAATGAGTATATCTAGAAATTTCTCAGAATCTAATTAGTTCCAACTATGAGCAAAATGTTGTCTAATTTCCCCTCCTACTTCAATATCAAAGAGTTTTTTCAAATAACATAGTATGGTTAACATTCACCTTATTCCTCAAAATTTACTACATATAATTACATTAATGCTGTGCAATATTAGCATGAGTTTTCATATAAATAATTCAAAATAACTTTTTGCCATTGGTGGGCAAAGAGTTATTTTGAATTGCAAGTAGTAGTTTCAGAGTGTTTGGATAAATTAACTCTTTTTTTTTTATGAATAGCACTATTCTTGTGACTTAGTGATGTACGTTTGTCTTTGTGTTTTGGGATAGAGTGTATTTTTCTCTTGCTTTTTAAGAAATAAAACCTTTTGGAGAAAAATAAATGATAAATTTTATTTAAGGCGAAAAAATTTTCTATACACACCTTTTGAGAGTTACAAGAACCTATTTCTCTATGCAGAAAACTTTTTTTAATGATCAACATTAACCACGAGGCGCAAAATAATCATATTAAGTTCCTTTTATTGTTCAAGAATACTTTTCTTAACTACTAAAATGTTTTACTGCTTTATATTTTGTTGTTACAGGTAATAAATGCAGTATTCACTCTGCTTTCTCTCCTCTTTTTCCTAACACTGTACAAAGAACTTGTGAAGAAATATTTATTTAGACATAGAAATGATTTTATGTTATGATATTCAAAAGTTTTAAAGATTTTGATTTAAAATAAATGAAATGTTTCTACAGTCTTGCATTGTTATTACTCTTGCTGTATTTTACCATTTTTTGTGATTACTTTTAGAGGTTGAAGAAAGTGTTGATTTAGCTGCTGAACTAGAGTCTTCTGTATGCATTGGAAAGACTGCTTTTGCTAAAATGCATGGTGACCTAGATAGACATAAAAATACTACTACTAGAAGCACAGTGGATGTTCTCACTTCAGAAGTAACACGAAAAACAAGGTGAAATTTTGTAAATGCTTGAGATAAGTACAAACCTAATTACTTTATATAAAAAATAACTCCAACTTATTTTTGGATCAGTATTAGCTTTTAAACATTACAAGGATCCCCTTTTTCATGCTATAAATAGATTCAAGCTTTCAACTCTGAGCAAATTTAAATTCATTGTTTTCAAAAAAGAATAATCTTTATATACATTTGCTCCGAAAAATTAGTAACTGAATAAATTTAGGTCCTGCTGGTCTCAAATCTTAGAGGTTATTTAAACAATTAAGTTTTGCTTTTTGAATTCATATCTATAGGAGCTAAAATTCGGAGCGGAGTTCCCCAGAAACTCTCGGGTGAAAATAGTCCAGGCAGAAAACACCCCTCCATCAAAACAATTGGGGTGGGTGAAAGACCATCACTAGTTCGTCAAAATGATTCATCAAAGTTGATAGACAGTGCATGACATCATTTGCTTGTCTCTTGTATAGGTTGAAAAGCATTTACTTCATGCTTTGAGTGAACATAAGCATCTTTACTTCCAAAGAAAGAAGTTATAGCTATCATTTTCTCTCCCTTCCAAAAAAAGTCAGATCTCCTCCATTTATAAAGCTAGGAAGGAAGCGTTCCCTTCAAAAATTTGCATTTTAGCTCCTGATCCGATTATAGATAACCTTATGTAAGAACATGATTTTTATAATTAATTTAATTGCAAGTTTCATTTCCATTAATTCTATAGCACTATCTATTTTATGATACAAAAATCAAGCATGTTTTGGAAAAAAAATTCAAAGTTTCAATACACTTTTGAAACTTAATGTCAAACTTTTTTTTGGTTAGTTTCTCTTAATTTTCTAGATTTATGCATTATTTTCTTACATCAAGGTAATAAGTTTTAAATCTGTACAAATTTAAACTAGCCAACAAACTTAATTATTACATAAATGACTAAAATATCTATCATATGAAGACATTAATTTTTTGTTACAAATAATGAAAAATTCATCTTTTGGTATTCTACAGATGCTTAAAGTTAATTTTTAAGAACTTTGTACATAATTCCGATTTTAATGAGAAATATATTTTATATGCAATGAAATTATTATAAGTGAAATACTTTACCATTCAGGGCATGGCTTGTGTCTTATACAGAGCAAACAAAATTTGGAAATTAAGTAACTTGCATTGTGTTAAGTTTTCCTTATCAAACCTAGTATATAGGGTTTTCCTTTCTTTCTTTTTTCCTCCATTGTTTCCTTTTATGTCATCAATTTGGTGTTCTCATTTTTATGAAAAATAATTTCTGTGGAGAAAAAAGTTTTAATTTTTTTCTTCCCATTGTAGAGGTTAACTAATAAAATTTCTAAAAATAAATAAATAAAAAAAATTCTACTTCACTCTCATTTTTACCCCATATTGAAAAATTTACATTTATCGAGCAATTTAAAATACCATTGTGAAGCTTGAGATAAAACATTTTTATTCTAAAGAACATTTTGTGTACAATTTATTTTGCGGAAATTTTCTAAAGAATTTGATATTATACAGTGCTATTTGTACACAATTTGTTCTAGGAGGCAGTTCGAATAGCGAGTTGTACGAATAGCAAATCATTTATTCACATAAGATACAATGTAAATTGGATTAATCCATTCCAGACCCACAGATGGTTGTATATTTAAACCTATGAAAAACAAATGTACAGTACGGTACACGGGTTCCGCTTTCAAACTTTGCAACAAGTTCTTTTCTGAACTCGATTGTAGTTCTTACTGCTTTTCTTTCAGGCTTCATTGAATCATGCTTTTTTGGATCCATGGCTGCCCTATTTTTAATAGAAATAACAACAAAATGTCACAACGTTTCACGGATCTCGCGTGGATGAAGTGTAACGCACGAAAGAGAGACGAGACTGAGCTGAAGATGGGGCTGCTAGATGAAAAGGGTCTCAAGAAGCCAAACTGTTCTGAAAAAAGACCAAAGAAAAGCCTAACTCTTTTTTAAAAAAAGAAGAAAAAGAATAAATTCTTCAAAAAGTGGAGAAAAAAAAAAAAAAACTTGTTTAGAAAGTTAAAACTGTCAATAAAATCCCCAAAAGTGTTAAAACTAAGCAAAATCCAAAACGCCAAACAAATAATTCCCAGATGAGTTCAAAAAGAACATAATTTCTCTATGTTTTTTCTTTAAAGAAGAAAATACTGCCAACCCTGTTCCCAGGCGCCATACGAATATCGGGACAAGTATGAATGGCGAGTTGAATTTTACTTGAAAAAGTTGTACAAATAGCGAGGTTCCACTGTAGATCAAAAAATCCTTGTAAGAATAAATACATTTATTAAATTAAAACATTGAACTCTTAAAAAGTTTCACTTTCTGATTTTTTTTTTTTTTTTTTTTTTTAATTTTTAATCCAACCAAAAAATTTGGGCCCTTACTTTGATTTTTTACATCTTAGCAAATACTAGAATTGCGAGTGATTTTAACTGCAGCTTATTTAACTTTAACTGCTACTTCACTCTCTACTTCCACTAAACTAGGATCTATTATAGATAATAGGCTGTGTATTAGAGTGACCTTAATGTATATTACTTTTGTAGCTTTGTTGTGATAAGTATCTATATTATAATAAGCAAAAGTATTTCTTTAAATTAGTTTTGGGTATTATTAAAATTATGCGAGATCAGGTTTGAATTCTGTGTGAGATCACAGATCTTAGCTTACGTTAAAAGCTATTGTATATGTATGTACTTTAAATAAAATTAAGTATTTAATTCACATATATATATATCTTCATGCATGAACTTTTTTCTAAAGCTGAAATTCATTTCAATATTCTGTAATTAGGTGTAATTATACAAAATTGAGAAAGACAGATTAAAAATGTGTTAACTGTCATTATGTAGGTATGAAAGACTGCTTCGTAAAGCCAGGAATGAAGATTTACGTTCAATTGCAAATCTGGGATGCTTATATCATAGTGGTGAAGATAGATATGGTAGACCTGTTGTTGTTTTTATTGGTCAGAGATTCAAAGTCAATCAACTGGATCTGAATAAGGTATTAAATGAAAATATTTAATGAAGTAAATCATTTGTATGAATCAATTTGTTTAAAAACTGAATGAATTCATGATTTCTGGGAAATTTGTAATACTTGTTAAAATCTATTATGTTAATCTAAAATAATAATAATAATAAACATATGATCTAACTTTGTATTAATCCATTTTGTTGTTTTGGTGCATTATCAAATCTATTTGAAGATGTGCAATGGCTAAAGTAGTTTAGGCTTTAATTTTATAAATGTTTTTCAGTTTTTTATCTATATTGCTGCTAACCAAAAACAAAAAATTAAGTTGTTTAGTTCTATAAATAGCATTTGATATAGTAATTGAATTATGGGCAAGACTTGAGATTTCATGCAAAATAACTTGTGTATCCTTTTTGTTGCAAAGGGAAATAAAATGGAATTTTTTTTGCTATTGCAGTGAAATTTCTCAGAAGCAACCCTTATCTGTTCCAAGAAAAATTGGGTCTTAAAATGAAATTGCTCTAGAAATTTTGGGTTTTCTTGTTTTTACGATTTCCCCAAAAGTGCCTGTTTTCTTATTTATGTGTTTTAACTCCTAAAAAAGAACATTATATTAACATTTCACATACATACTGAGTTTGACGAGTTAACATTTCCCTGTTTCAAAGTTTGCTAGGCTGTCATTGTAGGTTCTATGTACTGAATGCAATAAAATTTTCTAATCACTTTATTCTACAAAAAGAAGAAAAGTATTATTAATTAATATGTAAAGTGGAGAAAAGTATGGCAATTTACTGATAAAGGATAAAACAGACACAGGGTTGCCCGATCTCTTGTACTTTTCTTTTAACATAGGAATAGATAGGGGGGGGAGGGGGAATCAGTGCCTTGAAAAATCCATATGTAATGGAAGTAGTAAATATATTGAGGTGGCCTCTCATACAGCTAAAACTCAGTTTCACTATATGAGTTATAAGCTGTTTATACATTTTAAACATTTGTTTGCCAGCCTGCAAAAGTCTTCAGTTCAGTTAATTTTATGCATAACAAGAAGATTATGTATTTTAAATTTATCAATGTGTTATTTCTTATTACTAAAATGAGTATTATACAAGATGGTATAGCTTTTAATTTTTTATTATATTTTTCATTTAGTTATGTATTTAATATTAGCATTTCCTGTAAAACTCTGCTTCAGTATGTTATATGTATTTCTTTTCTTTGCTGTATAGCTGTTGCATAATTTTTTTTCTTCATTTTCAGGCTATTATGTATTTGATCTTGACTTTAGATTCAATTGTTCAGAAAGATTATGTGGTGGTGTATTTTCATACCCAGACAACCAGTGAAAACAATCCATCGTTATCTTTCTTAAAAGATGTATATAGCATATTAGAATATAAATATAAAAAGAATCTAAGAGCTTTTTATATTATTCATCCTACATTCTGGAGCAGGGTAAGCTTTTCAATATTTTGTTCTTTTCTACCCTCGTACCATGGAGACCAGGGTTCGAAATTAGAATGTGAAAGTGAGGCGTCATTGGCACCTAGCTGTTTTGTTTTAGTTGAAAAAAATGTTCTGCTAGGCATCATTTCAAAATAATTCAATTTTGCTTGGGTAGTTATGTCAACTGATAACCATCAAGATAGTTGTGCTATTGTTAAAAAAAATCGCAACCCTACTTTGAGAAAATTAGTGATAAAAGTAAGAAAAAAATATTCAAAAATCAATTTCTTTTAGTAACTTTTGAGAAGTTGGTAATTTCACTTAAGTTTATGAATCAATAGAAACATTTATTTTAATCACTGCCTAATGAATAGGAGTTAATTATTTGACTTAACTATTTTTTCATATGTTATTTACAATCTAGTGTGTTAAGAATTTATACTTACAAAACTTCTTTTGTAAGTATAAATTCACCATTCAAAAATTTGAAGGTCAAGAAGTTTCAAGTCTTCATAGTATCGTAAAAACTCAAAATATAGAAGATTAGATAAAATATGCATATAAAAAATAGTTGTACAAAGTTTTACTAGATTAAAATAAATGAATATATATAAAATGATGACCTGGGGGAAAAATTGGTTGTCAAACTGAAAGTTGTATGAAAGGTTAGGCATAAAAAGTGACGACTGGATGTGAAATCGCAGTCGTCAAATGGGAGTTTTTAGTTGCAAAATATGACTAACTACCGCTAATTTTGAACTCTGATGGAGACCATTCTGATGTGAGTTTGCCACTTAACTGTGCTTAAAATTTTGGAAAATTTGACTTTGTTCATTAAAGGATCAATTTTTTGACAATGAGCTGTAACATATATACATAATTAAATTGGTCATAATTAATTTTATTTATAACATTGAATGGGATGGAAATTACATTTGGTCTCGGAAATATTTCTCATTAATTACATAACTGTATTAGTGAATTTTTTATGTTTATTTGTATTTGTAGGATTAAATGCATAAATTCATAATTTAAATAACATTATTTTAAAGAAAAATATTAATGGGTCAGATTTGTCCTAATGCTATTCAGTGCAATAACAAATATGGTTGAAGGAGGGTTTTAATAAGTTATTAGTTTAACTTTTGACCTCTTCTTTACTACTACATTTAGTGATGATGGTTGTGTATTTGTTTTAGCTAATGGCATGGTGGTTCACTACATTCACTGCATCATCTATAAAAAACAAAGTTCAACTATTAGGAGGTGTTGAATATCTTTATTATCTTATTCCTCCAGATCAATTAGAAATTCCTTCTTTCATCCTTGATTATGATTATAAGGTATGTTTTCATTATTTAATAGTTTATTAAAAAGTTGCCTATCTTTAGTTAGGGGGTTTTCCCCCTAAATGATTATATTATTATTATTATTTTATAATGAAATTTGTGATAAGTGTTGTAATTTTATGTTTCTGAATTCATATTTTGCTCCATTTCTATTATGTTAAATCTAATTTTTAATATGTTAAATCTAATTTTAAATTTTTTTTATACAAAATCCTCTTTGTATATAGTTTGAAATAGGTTTTTCTCCATTTAACTGATGCATCCACTTACCCCTTTTGAATACCTTTGGTCAACTCTAAAAATAAATTAATGAAACAAGAAAGTTTATAATGCACTTTTTATGTAAAGAAACTTCACAGATGGATTTTCTTGATTTTTTTTTTTCATTGAAGATAAATTTTTTGATGAAACGGGTGGCATGTACCGTCTTTCTGACCCAGGTACATTTTACAGAGAATATAAAAAGCCAGTAAAAGCTCATTCCTTTCATCTTCAAAAATGCTATACAAACTAATAGAAAGAATCTAGAGCTCCATTTCATAAACTAATGTAAATGTGCTATACTTGTTCCTATTCAACTATAATAATGAACTGTATCGGAGGAAAGTCATACAATTGGTGCCCTTAGAAAGAAGAACAGGAAGTAAACTTGCCACCTAGTCTACAAACTAAACATTCCTCGTTTTCTTATTGGATCGTTGTAAAGAATATAGGGGAAAGATTCTGACAATTATGGCAGATTTAAGGAAAACAAGTGCTGTATAGAATATTCTACCTACAATGACATTGCATTTAACAAATAATCAACAAATTCTTACTCCCTTTTCTCTCAGTACCATTAAAAATAATTTGCAGTCTTTTTTTTTTTTTATTTATTTTTAATTAATTGAGAACCCAAGAATGGCAATAGTTGATCTATCTTCCTAATAATTAATCAGAAATACTAATAGTTTATTTTAGAAATCACTTCTTAAATTTATGGATGCTTGGTATTTTACAAAAATGCTCTATGTAATTAATTAAACGTAGTTAATTTGAAAACATCTTCCTATTTGCATTTCAGGTGAATGGTGTTAGATATTGTCAGCCAGCACAGTCATCCACGTCATGAATTACTTTTGCTTTAAAAGAAAATTCTATTCCTGAATGAACACTTTAAAAATGAGCTTGTTAAATTTTTAATATTTTTTTGTAATCTTAAAAAATAAATATTTGTACATAAATATGCTTAATATTGCTTTAGCTATATGTACTGGTTTTCTAATTACTTATATTTATTTTGATTTAAATTAAAATACAGTTAAAAGAAAAGAAAAAGAAAAACTTAACCAGCATATGAACTTCATTTACTCTAATAATATTAAAATTAATGTAATGCTTCTTTCTTCATATTCTTAGTCAAAAACAAGAATAAACTTAATTTGTGTCTTTGAATATTTTGCATATTTCCATCTCTTAGCTTTAAATAAGGAAATCTAAAATTTCTAAATGCATTTGAAATTTGCAGTAGTTAGTCCCCCAGCCCCTCTTCAAAGCCAGGGTGTTAATTACTTTCATTGAGAATTTTACTCCTTGTAATCAATCAAAATTCTGCATGAAGAAAACCAATTTTTATTTAATTTTTAAATATCACATACACAAAAAACGGGGTAGTGCTTAACGCCCCTGACATCACACTTTATGTTTCACTGTAGACTTTATGTTGCTCTTAAGTAGTTTGCTTTTTCCTCATCATTATTTTATCATTGCATTGAAATTATTACTTCATTATGGAGCTTAGATTTGTAAAAGGTCAATCAAGCAACATGCCAAAAGGAACATCAATGATGTAATTTCAATTTATCCAATTTCATACAGTGAAATTTCTTACTTAGCAACTTTGAAAGGCAAACCTGATGTGGTTGAAACTTGTTTTAAGAGTCCCCTTTGGTGGACATCCCTGGAACTCAAACCCCGGGGATGTTGCTCCTATTGTTGCCAAGTTCTTTTGTCACCACACCACAAAGTGGGGACGTTTTCCCCTGAAGTGTGACGCATGTGTGCAGAAAATTGCATCTCTTACTGCACTCCTACTTTAAAAATAATTTTTAAATAAATATTTATTGAGAAATTTTTTGCAAAGAATGTTTATAAACGTCATTTCATCAAATAAAAGTAAAACCAAAAAATCAATTCCTTTCTTCCTCCTCCAATTCGATCGTTGTACAAAGAAAACATAGAAGGTAGGGCCAGAGACCATTGTGTAAGCTTTTAAAATCTTAAGCCAATCTTGAAGGTGGGAAAAATTACTACTTCAATAGGGTTGAAAGGCACTGTTACTTGCAGTGGGGTAAAAAGTGTTAAGAGGGTTCTTGATGTTCATTGGGAATTGATTTAAGCAGGACCACACCATTTAGTGCTGATTCAGTTGTCCCCGTTTGAGTCGGTACGTTTTGAGGTTACCACAACTGGCCTATGCACTCATAATTGCCGTGAAAATTTTTTTGAAAACAAAATTAAAATACATGTAGTCATGAATGTTCCTGTTCTGATGAAGTTAACAATTTATTAACTAAATAGATTTTATAATAAACAATGAAAAATCCGAGCACGATTTTTTTTCATTCCTAGTTTTTTTTTCCTCTATTGCGACAGAGAAGAAAAATAAATAAATGAAGAATAAATATGAACTTTTTTCAAATACTTTATTAGTACATGCAGGTATAAATGCTCCTTTTCAGTTACAAAAATTTTAAAGTATTTTGATAGAATAAATTGTAGCAATAATGTAGTAAATGGTCATTAGGGGTTAGGCCAATGCAAATTTTTGAATAATGTGACGAGTCATATCTCAAAATGGTTGCTTGTTCACAAAACTTATCAAAACAATTTAACAAATAAACGAATTTCAATGAATGTAAATAACCAGGGTTCACGCTAGACCACGTGATTCCCGCAATGTATTTTTTAAATCCCACTCAAAAAAAGTTCTTTTGCGCACTGTTCTGGCAACTAGTGGATACGCGTTCAAAACATCTTGAAACGAAACTACTATTCTAAACTGATAATTTAATACAAACTAAATGGAGTATGTTAGTTTTCAACTGCCATCTTATCCCCAATAATGAAACGAAGAATCTAGGAAGCCTATTTATCATATATAATAACATGGAGGAAAGATTGACAACTTCTTCATTTTTTGGGATTATTAAACAATTTGAGCATTTTGTGAATGCAGACTTATCTTCATTCATTCTATTCATAGAGGACGAAATCGAAAAAAGGAGTGGAGAAAGGGAATCTTCCTTGGTCACTGAAAAACCAGGGGGGGGGGGAGGTTAAACAAATTCAAACCACTGGAGAACTAGTTATTTCTAATGTTGACTTTAGAGCAAAAAGGTGGAATACATACACTATTTAAAATAATCTTCTTCTCCAAGAGGGCATTTTATTTGTGTTCTAGGATGGATTCGTTTCAGAATTTACAATCGCTAAAAATTAATCTTTCCATAAAATCAGGATCGAAAAAAAGATGCATATGAAAGTATCAATGCTCATTAGCATACTTCCTATGTCTACATTCTTTTATTGTGTCACTTAGTTCACTTTATAATGGATTAATGTTTCAGCCGGTGTTTGACCAACCATCAAAATATCTATTAAAATGCCTCGATTATTAGGAAAGTGTAAAAGGCAAAATTCCATATGCACGAATTTTTCAGCTAACTAAGCGTGAAAATTCAAGCTCATTTAAAAATATTGAATCTAATAAGGTTTCAAGAAATCAAACAGTAAAATTGGAATCTTTTTCACATAGAATAAAAGTAATAATTTTTGAAAAACGCAAAACCGAACCTTTCATCGCGATAGTAAAATTAAATCCTTCGCAAAAATCGCGATTGTAAAAACGAAGCATTCGCGCATAAGAATACGTAATGTCATTTATTTCAAAATATTTATTTTGAATTTTCACACTAAATTTGAAATAATGCATTTACAAATTGACGGGAATCATTTAAGTCGTTACAAGCGAAACTTTCATTCACGCATCAAAGAATTCAAATCACACATTAAAGAATTATGGTTATTTAAGAGAATTTTTTTCACAGGTAACATTTTCTAAAGCACCCATTTTACCGAGCGTGAATTTTGTGAAGGATCCGTTTTGTGTGAACCTTGTTAATGTTAATTCTTTCTTTGCTAGTCTTTTATTACATAATTTGTATTAGATTATTTGTATGTGTTCAGACAGTTTAGTAATACTTTTAAAAACAAAAGCAAAAGTGCCCACTTAAATTTTAAAAATCCCACTTAAAATTTTGGTCAAGGTGGGAACTCCCACCTTGTATTTTTCCCCAGTGGGAACCTGGATAACAACATAGTCTTAGTCATAAATTTTCTTCACTTAGTTATAATGGAAATTGTTGACTTATATTATAGCAAGTGCTGAGAGTTTGCTACAATTGAAAGGAGAATAGGGAAATGGACTCACTGGGAGATAACTTATTCATACAAATTGTTAGCATCACAATGATAGGGTAGGCCAGAAAAAAGTTTTTTTTTTAATCACATTCTTATAGTGCGGAAATGTTATAAATGATATAAAATCATGCACAATTAAGTTCTAATGGTGTGCAACACAGTTTAATAATGATTTAGATCAAGAGATGTATATTGCCTCTTCAACAGAACAAGCCTTAACTTCAAAAAAAAATCAGAGTATACAATAATTTAAAATATAATTTTTGGATTCTTGTTTCAATAAAACAAATAACAAGTTGACAGACACTTGCGTCTATAGCCATCAAAGCGAAGCTCAGTTTGTGGCATGACGGCAATAGCCGTCATGCTGCATAGTGAACTTTAAATATATTGCAAAAAATTGCTTATTTGAGTAATTAAACCTGTCATTTATGTTTTTAAATTTTTGTACTTATAACCACCATCAAACCCATTACTTAGTGTCTAGAGTCCGCTGGCACCATGTTGGTTATAGCTGCAACCTGATTAAAGGTGCTGAATTAATCAAAATTAAGTTTATTTAAGCAGAAAGAGTAAAACTATGCTTCTAATATTCTAAAAATTACAAAAACGTATAGTGTCAATTTTCGAACTTCACTTGTTCCTTCTGTCCGCCAATGTGTTAAAAGTATTACATTCAATTTTAATCTTATAAAAGTAATTAACAAGCTTTCTCTTTGCACTCTTTTCTTTGTTCCTATTAAGTAAGTTATTCGTTAAAATAAATATGTATACGTTTGTCACAGGTGCACGTATGATGTACTTATATGTTAGGTGACGTTTTTTTTTTTGATGAATTATTCGGTTATGTATCGCTTGTGTCTTGACCCCATGGAAATCTTACTAAGCGTTGCTCTTAGATCTCTATGGTTGAAACCTAACAAGCGCGGCAGAGCGCAACGAAGAATAGCTCTATATCTGGGATGCCAAATCTGCAAATTGATTTTTTTTTCGACTTGCGTCAGTTGTACAAACTGCGCCAAGTCAGAACCACCGACTCAAACGGGAATACAAAGCTGTTTCTAAACCCCCCCCCCCCTACCAACTCAATCCAATACGACTGAAATGTGGCATCACCAACCAGCAGCTCCTAGCCGGGTCCAGTACGTGTTGCTGGTTGTCACTTTTGTATTAGAATGACAACGACTGGTTAATTCCCCACCCCTCTTCTTGCATTCCGGAAAAAAAACATCACTACAACAGTAAAACTAATAAACTAACCTTCCTAATGAAACATTAAAGTATTCATCCACATAAAATAGCATTTTTTATTACTTCTTGTTGAAGAAATGACAACCTTTAAGTAAAATTCTTTATCAATAACAAATGTCAAAGTATATTAATACATGATGGTTTAATACAACAAGAAATACACAAAGAACAACATTTTGTATACATATAATGTATATATTCATATAAAACCAGTTATTGAATAACATTTTTGATATAATTACTGACAATGACTAAGATTTATCAGTTTATAAAATTTTTATTAAAAAATGTACTTTTTATTTCTTGAATACTGATTGCTTGTGTAAAGAAATTTGAAAAGACAGAGGGAGAGAAACTATATTTTTAAGGTTCAAAAATAAATTTAAAAACTGATTTGTTTTTAACTTGATAGGGGATGAAAAACAACTTGAATGTTACAAAGTAGAGTGTTAATGTTAAAAAGAACAAATTGAAAAAATATATAGTTAAATCGAAACACATATGAGGCAGGTTCCCAATACAAGCATTACATAACTTTCGTAAATCATTTTATAATTTGTCTATTCTAACTTTTGGTCAGATTTTTCTAACCTTGTTATTACTTTGTATCATTTTGTAATTACTTATTTATTTTTCTTAATATACCTGTATTTTACTTTGCACTATTTTGTCAGCATGTATGTTTAAAAAGTTAGGACATACATCTTAGGTTAACAATTTTGAAAGACTTAAGTGTTGTATTCAACAGTTATATAAATGACAATTTTCAATTAATCCTTATTATTGCTTCGTTTGTATACGCACAACTACAAAAGTTAGCAACCATGAAAATTAGTTATAATTCAACCTCAAAATAAATTAGTTTAGAATTCTTGAAGCATAGTAATCCTGTAATTTTTATTAAATCTTTGACTATATACATAATTATTAACTAGAATTTTCAGAGGTTCAAAGGAGCATAATTGATGATTTTGACTCAAAATCTTTGAAATTAGTCTTGTATAACTTATATTATATAGAAATTTCTAATGATCAGTTTTTGTTAATATCACATGTCTGTCTTTTCTTTTTGACAAAATGAAAAAGTTTTGAAGTTATTTATGGGCAGAACTGTTGTTAAAATGTCTACTCTTTATGAACACACAAGTAAAGCAATTGGATAATGTAAATAACATGTGCTTAGTAATATTACAGTCAGTATTAAACAATAACAATTACTTTCCATTTCCGCTAGATGCCCTAAGCCGAGATCGTGGTTGTGTAGCCTCTGTGGATTTATTTGACTTGGGGCATCTTCTACAGCGCCAGCGAATCAATCTCGTTATATAGTCGGGCCAATTGTCCGGTAACAAAACTAACATAAAGCCAATTGATATCAAAAGAATTCCTGCTAGTTTCATTCCTTCAAATTTCACGTTATATAGATGAACATCCAAAACTGAAATCAATAACGGTAAAATTATTACATCAACACGCATTTCCAATTTTGTGAAGCACAAAATGATAATGATAATAATTAAAAACCAGTTAAAACATTTATTGAAAGAAATGCATAATAATGTTTTGAAGTTTATTTTTACGAAATAACGTTCAAGTGAAGAGCACACGAAATGTCAAACTTTCCAATGTTTCAGAAAATCATGTTTGAAAGTTCAAAAGCCAGGCTTTTCATCATTGTACGCATTTAAACTTTTTGGTTTTTTTCGCCTTGAACCTTCTCCTTTCTTACCTGTTTAAATAGAGCAACAAATTCTACTCTACAGACACTTGGTGTGGCCATATTGTATTGCGCTCAACTCGAACAAAAAATTGACATTTCGCCTTTCTTCCCTGCACTCTTCAATTGAAAACAGAATATATAGTATACAGTGTAGTACAATAATTGTTGCATCACTTCCATCATTGCATTTAGCCTGTAGAACCCCGGTAGTATAAAACATTTACTTCTCATTCGCTGGATGATGCCATTTTGCTGCAAAATTCGCCTAATGTGCACAGCAAGACAAGCCATTTGGTGACATTTCTTTTCCCCTCTGTTTTTTTTAATATTTTTAAAATGATATATTAGTTTTTTTAAGTGAGACAAGTCAATTTTTGGAAGGAAAAAAAGGAAGAAAATGATCTTTTTTTTTCATGGTAATTATAGATAAAGCTTTTGATCTCTTAATCTGAAAACACTTTATAGTCAAAAAAATTCAGAATCTTAATGTTTGGGAGATAGAAGTTTTACCCTTTAACATTATTGTAAACATATGGAAATGCACACCTTCAAATGTCTCGCAATAACAAAAAATAACTTGCACTACTTTCAAAGTAAACGGCTCATATACAGTACAGTAGCCCCTCGTTATATCGCGCTTGTCGGGGGACAGCAAAAAAGCGCGATATATCCGAATGCGCCATATAACCGATGCCATTAGAAATAACTCAAAAAGTACAAGTAAATTGAGTGTCTACGTAAAAAAATCAATTTAATCTTACATAATGACAATTTTCTTAATAAAAAAAATCTTAATAAAAATCCTTGGGCAATTGACATGTGTCTCTTTCATTCTATGGGCGTTAGGATCAAAACAAAAAGAAATGTCAAGTAAAACGTTAACTGGTTTGAGTAGAATCATTCTGTAGGCATGTAAGTTGGCGAGTGGGAGGAGAATTGTTGCAGCTGCAGCAAATTCAGAAAAAATGAAAACATTCCTGTTCGATGGCTTTGTTTGGGGGAAAAGGGCTTTACTGAGAAAGGCAATATATTTACTATCGAGCGCTCAAACTAAAAATTTTGTTAGACATAGAAAAAGCGCGATATAACGAGGGGTTACTGTATTAAAATGTGTATAAAAGTATCGAAATGCATTAAGCGGAATTTTCCCAAAAGTTCATTTTGAAATAAATTTCAGTATTTGTTGTTATTTTTCATTTAGTATATACCCCACTAATTTTTAATGATAAAGACATTTTTTTACTGCATAGGAAGCGTTTAGTCATTGTGGAAAGTTTTGTTTCAGAATGCAGCTTATGTCTTATTTTATTTTCTTGTCTTTGAAAGTTTTACCTTTCTTTTTCGGATTACCAAGTTTTGAACTCTAGCTCAAGGTAATTGGTTTACAGTATTGGTTTTCAAATTTTTCAACTCCTGTGGAAGTAGACTAATTCTCGTGTTTCTTAAATTTTGAAAAAATGAAAACTCTCATTTAGTTTAAAATGAGTAAAAACAACGTTAAATTGCGCAAGTAAAAATATTAAAAATGGCAGACCGGTTTCAAGGGCAATCAGCCCCCTTCGTCAGTACCGATCGTGGGGAAAATCCACGTTCGGGTGCAGACGAGAGTGGATATTTCATAACCACCAGTAATTATTAATTATTGCAATCAATATTTTACTATCTGGTGACCGAACAGATGGAAAATTCGCTATCGGGCAAATCATTATTTGTTACGGCACTAACACGCACACAAGGATTTTTTATTAAACAGGGCTAAAAAAAAGGACTACAAAGCGAAAGATTATAATTTAATCAAACTTCCCTAGATCTAGAGAAGTTTTATTTTCTTCGCGAATGCCAATGTATCTTGAGTTCGGCAAACGTCAAGGTATTAACAGAGCGAAGAAAAGATATGAACTGTGAGGAAGTGAAGCATTGGAAATAAATTTAAAAAATGCCGTTTAAAGCACATAATTGCAATAAAAATTTCAGACCCATATTTCAAACTTACAAGAAACCCCTTTTTCAGCACAAAAAAAAAAAAAAAATGAACTTGTAGGTTGCAAAAAGCCAGACAAGAGAGAAAGAAAAAAAGGCGGTCATGAGAGCTTGTAACTCAGAAACATGGGTCGTGTTTGAAATTTTTATTGCAATGTTGTACTTTAACAATGTTGCACGTTAACTATTTTAGCTTCCGCAACATGGAAAGGAAGTTCTTGTCAACTTTCTAAATTTTTAAGGGAATCAAATCCGCCCATAATAGTATCTTTATGTTTACAAAAATCTGAGAGAAAATATAATTTAAATTTGAGTATTATTGCTAACAACTGAAGTGTGGCAATTTTGATAATTTACTTCTCGTTAATATTAATATAATCAACTTATTACCGAAAGCCATCTCTCCCACCCATGTGCGCAATCTCGCCCGCCTCAAAATTAGAGAAGCGAAAAATAATTGTCTTGGTTTTATTCCAGCTGTCGTTTTAAATACCTGTAACAACAAAATAGTAATTTAAATGCATACAGAAGGAATGTAGCCTGTAACATTGACCAAAATTTTGGAAAAAATTAACGTTTTCATTCTTTTTTATTATGTTTCCACATTGTGCAACTCTAACCGTCTTTACCTTCCAAGAGACAATGAGCAAAATATTGTATATTTTTTACTAGTGTTAAGGTAACTTACCTGCTGAAACTGGCACAGCAGAAACGATGCCTAACTTAAGAAATGTGCCATAATCGTGAATTATGTCGAAGTTTTCCATGACATTGGCAACTGCAAAAATAAAAACGATGTCTGTAATTTGTGGCGAAATAAAAAAAAATATTTAATTCTGTACAAGAATAAAAAAAATTTCCGCAACACAATAATACACATAAAAATTATTAAATTTGAAAAATGATGTTTATTTCTGTGGTATTTATTTTACTTTATTAGTTAATTTATTTCATTTTTATTGTTGTAACTTCTTCTTTTAGCTTTTCTTTAATGAGCTGAAACCCTATACCGATAAAACGTATTCTAGTTCTCTAGTATCACATACTGTATTTGAAATAATAGCAAGTAGTTTTCCTCCCTAAAACTTTATGCAAAAGTACAATATTCTGAAAATCCCTTGTTGAAGAACACTCATAAAACACGCGACAAGGACGTATCCGCCAGTTGCTTCATTTTTTTTTCAGTAGAAAGCCTTGTTATAGAAGAGCTAAGGAATACAATAATATGGTTTATTTGCACTTTCTGTCTTAAGCTTTGACATGTTGAACTTGGGCGCATATCCCTTTAAGACCTGAAACTTTTTTATGCTAAACAGACAACATGTAGACAAAGCTTTCAATGATGCCCCAAAACTTAAAATGGTCCTTGTATCACCATCTCTTGAGGAAAATGGATAATGCATCGTTTCCATGAACCAGCACGATCGTTCGTTTCCGGCAATACAGGAAAATTAAATTTTACTGAATGTTTAACCCGCACGATCGTGTAAGATCGGGCTTAAAGGGATAAGAAACGGCAAAACTGCGATAAATGGTGAGTGGAACAAGGGCGAATGCGCCTTCTAGGCGTTTTCTCGACCAGCTGATCATTCACAAAGCATCGGAAAATAATTTGATTATGCCAGCTACGGAAAATGAGGATGTTATGGATTTTTGCCCAGATTAATTCCACGGATTTTTTAAAAGAGAGGGGGGGGGGGGGGGGGAGTCGGCCCCGAGACCATTTTTTCCTCTATGGTGATTTTATTTACAATTTTTGTCTCATGTCATGTTATATTGCTTCACAAGAAAATTAATATCAACAAAAAACTAGATTTCTTAAACATAATTCGAAAATTTTAACTTTTAAAACGAAATTTAGCAATTTTAAAAAATGCATCTTCTTTTTCAAAAATTGGCGTAAAGTCTCAATTTTTGCTATTGATTCATTACTCATAAAGCAAAAGTTTTATGCTTTGAATTTTTTATAAGTCAAATACTCTTTGAAAAAAAAATAAACACTGAAGTAACGCAGAAAAACAACGAAAAATTAAAAAAACCTACAAAAAGAATTTTTTTTTTAAAGTACTTTAATTATCATAAAAGTAACGCATAAATTTGTTATGTATGGTTTCAGGAACATGTGGGAAAGAAAATCCACATAGATACAAATTTAAAAAGCTTTTGCATTTTAAATGAGATGAAATGCGCAAAAAACAAAGCGAGAGAAAACAGTATTTTAAGTTTTCGGCTTTCAATACCTTTATCAAAATTTCAAGTAAGGAACTTTTTTTTTTCAGTTACAGTCACAATGAAATTGCTTCTTCTCGCTTATTTTATTAAAAATATATATGTGGCTTATATTCAGCACAGTTTCGGTTTCGGAATGAAATGGTGGCAAATCACATCGTAATAAAATCAATGATAAATCAATAATTATTGCTTCAATTTTTCTGAAACTTCCAGGCAACATTTTTAAAGATTTATTTTACTACTTTAGCCAAAAAAAAAAAAATTTCGTTTTTTTTCTCGACATTTTTGGGTGTTGGCTCCCCTTAAGCTGTAATTTTGATGATGTCTTACTTAAAATAACAATAATTGTATAAACATTCTTTTTATGAAATATGCTTTATAATAAAATAACGCTAAACACGTATAATATGTTCTGTAGGAGATGTACACTTTGAATTATATTGTAGTTGTTTTGCATGCTATTTCTGTTCGTGTACAATATAAATTGAGAAAATGAAACTAGGTGTTTTCTTTTTGTGTGCCACTATGCAAGGCCGTATCCTGAGGGGGCCACCCCCCCCCCCCCCCCCCCCGAAATCTCGAAATTTTCGCAATGTAGCATAATTCCTCCCTGAAACTTTTCTCAACATATGTGTTTCAAAATCAGCCCCGTCCGAAAAAAAATCTGGCTACATCCTTGCCGCTGTGACAACCGCTTTAAAAGAGTCGCACTGTAAAAAATTTCTGGAAAAATACAAACAGGAAACTGAATGTTTCTGTAAAGTTGCGTGATAACTTGCGTAAACCGAACTACCGAGTTTCTTGGTAACAGTTTCTTGACGAAATTCCTTTTTCTAGCACTCTGAAGAGCTAGAGAAAAAGATCTGTCAAGTTACGTCAGTTGTCGTTAAAAAGTCAGGAAAAGTTTTTCTGTAGCAACTGCTCCGCGAAAAGCAAAACAATTGAGATCTGCTGTTACCAGTTCAAAAATTGTAAAATTAGCATTATATATTGTTGACGTAAGGTTAATTTTCAGCTTTAGTGAGCAGCCTAGCCCTCGACAGCCCGTCCACCCGACTGTAGAGCCACCTTAGGACGAGCGGTCTTTGGCACAGGAATTACAACAGGGTGGGTTCAACTTTGAATTCATCTTCGACTTTGTGTACTAGAAATAATAATTCAGCTTACTCAAAGATGGCGCCACTACTGCGGCACAGTTATGTCGCTATCAATTTACAGAGTATTCTCTATTTTTTATTTTCGTAATTTTCTTCTAAGACTTTGTAGTGTCCAGTTTTTAATTCACTGTAATTTTACTTCAGACTCCGGATAAATGATTTCCAATAGATTCTCATGTATTTTTGGACAACATGTTTTTTACAGTGCGCTGGGAAAAAGATATAGGCGCTCATGGACAGTACTTTGAAGAATACTAATACTTTTTGCCGATATCGTCAATAAATCTGAGTGGAAAAAAATATTTCATGACTTTGAGGCATTACTTTGAAAATACTTTCTTACAATATGTTTGCGGATAAAGTTTTCAATATAAAATGCTTAAATTATTTCGTAATTTTTACAGGGGGGATAGCTCCAAAACTTTTCTCCAAAGTAAAATGTTGTTATACTAAAATAAAAATATAAATTTTACTTACCAATAAAGAGAAAAGCTGAACCAGCAACTTGTACGTATGGTATTTGTGTCCACACAATCACTTCTGATTCTACAAGGTATAAAACGAGACCAATGGGCCACAAGAGTAAAACATTGAGCAATCCCACTAACGTGAGAAAAAGAGATAGTTGACCCATTGTCACACTTCCAATGAGTTTCTTGAATAATACCTTTAAAAAATCATATAGCGTTTTTTATTTTTAAACGTAAATTTAAATTTTGCTTCAATAAAAATGCTTCTAACATTGCAGAGGTCCGTTTCGTATTCTCCTTTTTCTTTCTTGTTTTTTTTTTTCCTTTCTTTTTTTTCAGACTCGAAGGAGGAATTTTCGCAAATACAAAAATAAAACTAATTTTACAACATGCAATACATTGATTAATTTATATATATATATAAAAAGTTTACACCATTTCTGTATTCAACTTCATGATGAACTTTGTTCAATATTATGAAAATTACTCCAACTTTTCAGGAAGCATCTCCTCAGAGAATTTCAGACAGACCTCTGCATTGAATTTCTAAAACATCAACTAAAACTATATGGCACTGCCAATGCTTTACAGTTTAAAAGAGATTTTTGCAATTAGAAAAACTTTCTAATGTGTGTTAATATTAAGCAAAAATATTGATATAATCTTGAGTATGAAATGCTTCTCAAGAGTATATATATCATGCGCAACAGATATACAAAAGTATGTTGATCACGCTGTCGCTTTTACATAATGGCAACTACCTATTTCAGCTTTAGAGCAGGGGATCTCTTCTCAACAGGGGCGGACTGGCCCGGTCGGCTGTCCCCTATTGGCCTATCACCCAAGCTAACCATTTTTATTGCGCTTTGCAAATTTGATTTCGGAGCAAATCTGAGTTTTTGTTTGAAATATTTTCATAAAATACGTACTTATACACGTAAAATATGTATCTCTCATATCAGGAACAGCGACATTGCAATAAAGCATAATTTTGTTCTTAGTTAGAATGTCTAAGTCCATGTTTTTTCTACCTCTCGACCTTAAATAGGTTTATTGCAGTTTAAAGATAAAAGAAATCTCATAGGAAGACGTTGTTGATCTTTCGTCCCCCATTTGGGCCAACGTACCCTGTGCAAAGCGGATCAACTTAGCCACTTTCATTTGAACCACCCTTATATAAGCTCGTCTCTAGGCTACAAAATAGGTATACTACTATATATGACAAGAATCATTCGTTGCCAAGATAGTTTTCTGTTCAGTTGTAAGTCTATCATCTTAGAGCTGTTGGAATTCCTACGGGCTCAAATTAATGGGGCATGTATGGTGAGTGTTTCTGTAGTACCGGTAGCTGAAGTGTTTATAACATCACAAGCCACATTGTCTAAGAATATGAATGCACAGAACTAGAGTGGAAAAAATGCATTAGAAAGATATCGGCATGGCCGAAAATGTGCATCAAGTGCCAGAGCATTACATTCGGCTTTAAAATATATTCTCTTCAAAAGTAACTGCTGAGATCAATAATGTTCAAGAAGAGAATCTCACAAACAAGGCTTTTGTGAACGAGCTGCCATTCCAAAATCACTCATCAGTGGTTAAAATGTTAATAAGATCAAATAAAAATATAAAACATGGAATATGGAACAATAAAAAAATGGCTATTTATTCAGCTGAAATTACTTCAATTCAGCAGCTACATTAAAATGAAAAAAATTTTAAACCTTTGTGCACAAACCAAAAAGTAAAATTCAACGTGCATTACGCACAAATTTGGCAAAAGATTGCAGGCGCGTGTTTCGACAACTCAAGCCCTTGAATGTTTTTCACCTAGAAACTTACTTCTTCTGCATTGAAAAGGGGTTTTGCGGCCTCTAAACACGTGTCTGCAACGTTTTGTAAACTGTATGCGTAATATACGTTATACTTCTACCCTTATTTACAATTTCTGGAAGAATTTACGTCTGAACAGCATCATGCCAAGTTTATCAGGTAGATTGTTCCTAACAAGAGAGTAAAACGTGATGGAGTTCAGTCGTGGTATGAGTAGGATTATCTTAGCACATTAAAGGCGGGGGTGCTTGACGAAAGTATGCTAGGTAACGCGGCGACCGCCCCGCCTCGTTTTTCGTCCTAGAGCGGGTGATATTTTGTGTAATCATAAAAAAATTTAGACTTAAAAAAGTTTATTTAAACTCTTAAAACTACAAGAAATATTAAAAAAGAACTAAACACTAATTACAAAGAATGTTTTAAAGTACATATTTATGAGAAGAATCTAGTGTACAAATACAAATGTGAAGAAAGTGAAGAATACAAATGTAAAGTGTCGCATGGATTGCGCAATGTGGTTGCAAACTAATACGACTCCCGCCTTTAAGCTACAGTCGAGATAAATCGTATTACTGCAACTCCCGCCTTTAAGCTACAGTCGAGATAAATCGTATTACTGCAACTCCCGCCTTTAAGCTACAGTCGCGATAAATCGTAGTACTACGACTCCCGCCTTTAAGCTACAGTCGAGATAAATCGTAGTACTACGACTCCCACCTTTAATGTTTAGTATCGTATAAGACAGAGATGGCGAACCTATGGCATGCGTGCCAGTAGGTGGTACGCAGCAGGCATTTCAGTGGGAGCCACAGGTGCATATTATATATAAATTACTTTTATTCACTAAAAACAATACTTCATAAAAGAAAAAAGGGGGGGGGGGGATTTCAAAGACTAGCTGCGACTCTGCAAAAATAGATGATGTCAAAGATAACTTTTAAAAATAAAGATAACAGGGCGCCCCCTGGACACATTAAAATAGTAAACCGCAATTTAACTGGCACACGAAATGGAAAAGGGTTCGCCATCTCTGGCATAGGGCATACCATTGCTTTTCAAGGTCACGCTACCGCTAAACAATTATGAGACCACTTTCAGTGTTCGAACTCATTCCATTATCCAAGTTTGTCCCTGATGGGGTGATTCTGTGTATCAATATGACAAAACTTCTGTCCACATAGCCCATATCATACACAACTGACTGTTCTTGCATAAAGATGAATTTACACACCATACCCCCAACAATTGCCCCATCTGTATATTATTGAGCCACTGTTGAAAACTGAAAGCTTGCCAATATTTTGTAAGAAGAATGTAGTACCTGAAAGCCTTATCCATTGTCAGGTAACTATTAAATAAATACTATCGTTAAATAGAGAGTGTGTTGTATCGCGGAAGCATGCAGCTCCTCTAATTAATTTCGCCTAGTAAAATTTATCGTTCTCTATACTAGCATTGCTACATACATACTTATGTATGTTGATTTTTTTTTAAATATTGAGTCCATAAAAATCTGTCTTAGATTCTAAATATCCTTTAAAAACACTATATATGTTATTTGTCAAGTATGAAGAAATTCTTAAAATAGATTTTAAAGGCAGCCTTTTATAGAATCTACAGACAATTTTATAGCTCCTGTAGATACTTTCTAATGAGTTAAAAAAATCCTCCATTGAATCTGGTGAGATGACTTAATCAGCCAATTCATTGCCTATTTCCAATGAATTTGCTGATTAAGTAACAGTTTTATTTCCTCAAAACAATCGATTCTTGAACTTTTTTTTTTTTTTTTTTTAGTTCTTATGAAATCTTAACCCTAATATCATTATGACAATTGATGCTAGCAAATGAGGCCGACCTATAAATCAATCTCGAATAATATCCAAACCTGAATATTCATTCTGCTACCTAGGCAGTTTTATACACACGCAAAAAAGACATTAGAAGCGAATCGTGCCAGAATCAGTGTATATTCCTTTTTGGTGAAAAACAAAGACGGTGAGAGGGAAGAGACCATTACAGAGAAAAATATTATGTCTTTTTGACCAAATGATAGTGACGAATTCATATAAGGATACAGGTTGCGCAGTTTTCGCTTTTAGGCACACCTTTTATTGATATTAACAAACAGTATAAATATTTAGCAGCAATTTTATGGCAGAATATAATATTGTCCTTTAAACTGAAATTGATAAGATTTAGTAAAAACATATTTAGTAACGATAATAATAATAATAACAATAATGATCATTATTATCGTGTTATCGGGTTTTTTTGTAATATGGAGTGTTGTTTTTATTTTATTTTTATTATTTCCCACCGCATTTTGTGACAATTTATGCAAAATATATGATTCTCTTTTTATCATGATTCTCTTTTTGTCTATTATTTTTAATTCTACTATTGAGTGTTATATTCCAAAAATCTACTAAATCCTGCTTTCTTCGTGCAATGACAATAGCATGCAAAATAAGGGAGTATTTTTGCAGATAATAACATCGAAAAAGGAACTCTGCTTTCGTATGAAAACGCGCAGGAAAAATATCTTTGTTACTGTTAGAGGTAATAGAGGTTTAAATAGATAATGTTTGATTGTACACGTCACGCATTTGGAAAATGAAAAATGTCGCGTGAAATAATGTAGAAGAAAAAAGTGAAAGTTGTTAAAAACGTTTTTTAAACTTACTTTGTGAACGGCAAGTCCTGCAGCGGCTGCAGATGCTAATACTACACCTCCTAAAGTTGAGGTTTTAGAAACACCATCCATGTAGGCAAGTAGTGCGATGCCAGTATTACATAAAATCACTGCTACGATCTGTCAGATGAAAATATAAACGTAAATTTTAATATACATAAAAGTAAGTTGGAATTAATTTAAATTTATCGTCTCCTGTTCGATCCATCCCCCCCCCCCTCCTCAAATGCATTTCTCTGTAATTGTCATAAAAATATTAACGAATATATTCATAAAATACGGAATGAAAAATTTGCAGCGTGATTTTATTCCATGAACGATCTATTTAAGTTGCTTATTAGAGCAAGAGACATTTAACTGTCAAATTTTATTGCAATGCTTTCTGCAGATAATTGGAAACAACTTATAGGAAGAACTACATTCTTACTTTGTTAAATAATTGGATCAGCAAAGATCACTGAAAACAAAATACTATTAGAGGAACAGCGGGCCCATTTGGACCATTTGTAATAATTTTTTTTCCTTACTAAATGTTTTTTTAAATATATACTTTAAACCTCTTAGGTTGAATGGTATGCTATTGGTCTGCTTACAAACATTTGATCAGTATTTTACTATGACTTTAAAATGTAAAAAATAAATAAATAATAGTTGTGCCGAAAATGTCCAAATTTGCCCCGAACATGAGGATTTCTTTTCTTCTGAATTTAAGAAGTAATTTCAGGTCAGAAAAAAAGAATTTCCCATGCATGGGGTGTATATTAAGTTGTAGAAAACAATTGAATGTGTATAAATTAATTTATTTACATGCAATTTATAGAAAATTTCAAAATAAGAATAAATAAAAAGGATTAAAGTAGCAATTATCGTCTCTGACTCGTATTTTCATAAAATAAAAATTAAGTGAATTAAAGTATTACTACGCAATAAAATAGTTATCTGAGCATGTTTTATGCTCTTTGCTTTTCCTAATGGTGCTTCTCTCTATACATAAGCATCATCCCAACCCGCTCATTTTCAAAACAAATGATTTGACTTAATATTCTCTAACACATGGAGCTATGATTTATCGTGGAAAGAAAAGCTAGGTTGTTAAAAGAATATGGAATATTCTTGAAGTAAAACTTTTTTTCCGCTAAGTAAATTATTAAAAAAAAAGGTCAGTTGTGTTACTACTGCACAAATCAAATTTTCTTAATTCGCAAAAAAAAAAAAAAAAGAAAAACAGGTTTCTAGCTGAGCACCAAACCTTCTGAATGTGTTCTTTGAAGATTCGGGTACGCACTTGCCGCAATTCATCCTATTTCATAGCGCGACAATGATAAGTCTAGCTAATAGTTAAATTTTAAGTTTGTATCATAAATATCTTCGACATGATAACTTTTCCATTTGGAATCTTTCATTAAGTATGAAGTGTAGCGGTAGTACTACTAATAATGTATCCGTAAGCATCATTGTAATTACGATTATTTTTAAATAAAGTGTTTCAGCAAAATGTTTTCCATTTGTGAAGAAAATAAATAAAGGAATAACGTCGAAAAGTTGAAGACATAAGCATCGGGTTTACTGAATATACTCGTAGAGTGATTATTACTTACCCTAATGCCAACAAATTGTTCGTGCAGTATAACCCAGGATAACAAATAAACGAAGGAAGCACTCGATGCTTGCAAAGCCATGACCGCCGTGGTGTCGAGTTTCTCCAAAGCGTAAATCAGCATGTAGTTGGTAGCAACCCATAATACACAGAAGAACATAGACCGTGTGAAGAAATGCAAAGCCGAGAGACCTTTCTCTTGAAACAGACGCATTGAAGCACTGCGAAAGATCATGAATTAAATGAAATGACGATGATAATAATAATAATAATAATAATAATAATAATAATAATAATAATAAATAACAACAATAATAATAATAATAATAATAATAATAATAAATAACAATAATAATAATAATAATAATAACAATAATAATAGTACATTGTAAAAAAAAAAAGTTCAACTTTGCACCATAAATATGGTGAAAGCTGAAGGGCTGCTGATGGTTGAACCAAAATCATGGTTCAAGCAGAAATGCGAAATCTAAAGTTACTCCTTTAACCATAATTTCGGTTCAACCTTGAACCAAGAAGACAAACCCGGCACCCGGCCGGAAACAGAGCCGCCATCTTGCCAAGATGTGACTTGAATAATTTATTTTTCATAACAGTAAAAGGTAAATAAACTTCGAAGTAAATATAATTTTTTGTTTATATTGTCTTCTTTTCTGTCTTTTTAAATCTTAATAAGCACAAAATAGGTTGTAAAGCCTATTTCAAAAATGTTGTTATCCTATACCGATCATGTCACCTTTAACGTTAAATTGACTAATTAACTTAATTCAGAACTTTCAACCTGTGCAGTTTTATTTAATTATGCTTCAATATTTAATTGTTTTTTTACCTAAATTAATAATCATTCACACACATACGTTTTACTTTTGACTCCCCTGATCTACCTTTAAAGTTGTCACGTTGACTTGTTTACATTTTAAAAATTGCATCTATTCTTGGGATTTTTACTCTAAATCTTCTTCTTTTTTTTCTTTCATTTTTATCACCAAGAAGTTAAAAGAATGATTGAAATCATCTCAATCAAACAATGAATTTCATCAGAATTAATTGTTTGATAGAGGCGATTACACACGTAATTGTAAGCTAAACTGATTTTTATTTAGTTTTTTTTTTTTTGGAAGCATGCAAAATTTTAAAATTTCCTTTGCAATTTCCACGCGATACAAGTATGCTTGAACAAGCACCAGTTCACGTTTATACCATGTCCAGCTGGAGTGACGATGCGTTCGTACTGGCTTCTGTTTTCCTTGTTCACAAGGAAAAAACAGAAGAAACGTGATATGTAATGTAAAGAGTAGTTAAGGAAGAAAAGAATGCACTATGCCCACATTAATTTACTGAGTGAATTGAAGATATAATACCGCCTGATGGAACTGGATCTTCAGTTGACATATAAGGGCACCCAAATCCCCAAATGCAATGATTTTAAGTACCTGGGAGTAAACGTCTGGCCGAAAGTTAACATGGAAGCAACATGCAGCGGACATTACAAACCATGCCATGAAGAGACTCAGTGCCCTCAAACGCCTTTGCGGGGCAACGTAGGTTTGTAATGGTTTCATTTTGCTCAGTAGCGGATTTAGGCTTAGGCCCGGGCCTAGGGCAGCAAATTCTGAGGGGCGCCAAAATTTTTAAGACGACTAAAATTAAAAATAGATTGTGTTTTCTGCACACTGTAAGACCAAATTTTAAAGTTTATTTTATTGCGCTTTTACTATCTAAACATAGTACCATTTTGAGGGTAGAATTTCTTTGTTAAAATAATTAATCAGCCTAGTGCTAAAATCTGAAATATCTGTCAAAAAGATTTTAAAAAAAACTTTGTTTTAATGCTATAATTGTAACATTTGTTTGCTCTTTATTATAAAACAAAACATTAACTCATCATGATAAATTATTCAAGTGTCAGTTGATCCATACAATAAATTTTTTATTTTGCAATTTTTTGTAAAAATTTTATAGTTTTACGTAATGTGAAGCCCCCAACGATCATCATGATTGATCAGTTTTAAAAGGTCGCAGAATGAAGTTGAAAAATCATAAGGGAGGCGCCATATCGTCTCGGGCCTAGGGCGCCCTCAAACCTAAATCCGCTACTGATTTTGCTCCAAACTTACCACACGTTTATCCGCCCCATTTTGACTTATTACTGTGAACCACTTGTTGTGGGCGGAGAGGCTGTTCTCGACACTCTTGAAAAAGTCAAAAAGCAGTCCTTACGTATTGTTTCTGGAGCAGTAAAGACTACCCCAATCAACGCCATGCTTATGCTGGCCGGTGATAGATCACTAAGAACAGTGGTTCAAGAAAAGGCCATAATTCTCTGGAGAAAAGATAATTAGAATACCTGGATCTCTTTCTCTCTGTAACGAGGCTAGCCAAGATATACCGCTCCTCAGTATACCGCGGAATCGGATACACCGCTGTGACTATCATGTCCCCCGATGTTTGCACCACCCTTTATCATTGCCATTTAAAGGTGATTCCTTATTCACCATTGTAAATAAAGCCAGCTCGAGCACACAAATATTCTAGCCATAGAGCACCCATCCCCCCACCAGACATACTAACAGATAAAGCCCTATTGGGATAGGCGTGATGTACACCTTTTTCATGCTTTTTCTGTATTTCAACCTAGAACATATCGCTTGATTTCAAAATCGGGTGCAATCGCCCTGACTTGTTTCTCTTGGTATGGGCGGAGCTCAATCTGTCAGGGACTGTTCAGTTCAATGCTTAACTAGTCCATTTTCAGAAGTCTAGTTTTGCGTGTTTATGACCTATCGCTCGACAGACTGATTGCGCAGCTGAGATGTGTGCTTCTTGCACAGCAATTACAGTGAATAAAATGGTAGCAAAGAAGAAAAGAAAAAATTATACTATAGGGGAAAGAAAAGTTACGAGTAATTCATAAATTTAAAAATGATGCAAAAAAAGCGAGTATTATTTCGTGAATATGGTTCCGCGGTATAGTTTCACTATACCGCGGTTATGTTATAACGCGTGTGCCAAACATGTCATACGCCACCCGCGTTTTAACGGGGTTTTACTGTATTAAAGATCCTTTACCCTGAATCAGAGTGGCTACGGATCTATACCGATGGTTTTCTTCTACCTGATAGCCCTAGCGCAGGTGCCGGTGTTTTCTCCGAGATTTTTTCATTCTACGCCGGCATGGGGCGAGGCACTGCGTTTAACGGTGAAGCTGCTGCAATCCGTACAGCACTATGCCAACTTCACGGCCATCTCAATAAATTTCCAAGATCAGTTATCCTTGGTGATTCGAGAGCTGCTCTTATGGCTATCAATTCTGAAAAAAATCCCTTAATACAGAACAAATTAAGCTGTCGACGTCACCTTCTTGAGAGGTTGGCATCATTTGAGAAAACGATTGCCCTTCATTGGGTTCCTGCACACTGTGGGGTACCAGGTAACGAAAATGCGGACTATCTGGCCAAGAAGTGGGCTTTGATTACAGAATTCCTCTCGTCGCTTTGTCCTTCTGTACCATTAAACATCTAGTTAAAAAGTATATTCAAGCCCGAGCTCGAGAGGATTTTTTTAATCGTGTATCCCTAAAACCGTGGAAGAACACTATCTTGACTTTACACAAAAGCCCAATACTCAGGGCGGTCGCCAAATTCCGCCTGGCCACCGGACACGACTGCCTGCGAAAACACCTCTTTAAACTTAAAATTGTCTCTTCTCCAACATGCACACTGTGCAGCCTTGGAGAGGACATGGACGCTGGACACCTGCTCCACTGCCCTGCGCTTTGCCAAACTTCCCTGGCCGAGCGCTACTGGGAGGCCAGAGACATGTTGGATTAATAAAATCTCGTTACAGCTTTTTTTAAAAAATTCATTTTGTGTTCCTTTTGTTCTTAACATCTGCAAACCTGCTGTAACTGTTTATGAATCAGCCATTGGAAATAAAAAAAATACCTCCTGATTGGCATAATTATCTTAAAAAAAAAAATTTTTATTTGTTCCTTCTGTGACCCTTAACACCTTCAATTAAAGGCAGGATTCGATCATGAGAAAAGCTATGACATGACACGCACTAGATATGACCAAAATGATTTTTTTTTAAATTTTTAATGGGCAGATTTATGAACAGTTATAGGAAATAACAGGTGTTAAGAAAAAGAACACAAATTCGATAACCAAAGAAGCTGCAACAAGAGTTCATCAACAACATATATCTGGCCTCCCCGTACCACTCGGCCAGTGAAGTCCGACGAAGCGCAGGGCAGCAAAGCAGATGTCCAGCGTCCATGTCCTGTCCAAGGCTGCTCAGGGTGCGCATTGGGGAAGGGACAATTTTAAGTCTTTACAGATGCTTTCGTAGGCAGTCATGTCCCGCGGTCAGGCGGAATTCGGCAACCACGCTGCCTCTTGGGCCTTTACCTAGATAGCGTTTTTCCACGACTTAAGGGATACATGTTTAAAAAAGTCTCTTCGAGCTCGGGCTTTAACAGATTTTTTCACAAGTTGTTTAATAGCACTGAAGGTCACAGAACGAAAGGAATTCTGCGTAGTCAGCCCCAGAACCACAAAGGATAACTGCTCTTGAAAATTTATTCAAAGGGCAGTGAAGTCGGCTTAGTACTGTGCGGATTGCCGCAACTTCACCATCAAAAGCAGCCCCTCTCCTCACGGGGGCGTAAAGTGAAAAAATTTTCGAGAAAACTCCGGTACATGCGCTAGGGCTATCAGGTAGGAGGGAATCATCTTCATAGATCCGTAGCCACTGTGGTTCGGGGTAAAGACCAAAAGGATATTACCACCTGTAGAGCTCACTCACGGCGGACATTTGCTAGTACAAACGTCAAGTGCTTTTGCAATAAGAAGAAGAAGAAGAAGAAAGGATGTGTCAGCTACACACAAAGTGACAAAAAAGTTCTAGTTATTTTCCACCTCTCCTTTTAAAATTAATCTTTTTGAATGCCTTAACTGTATTACACTCTACAACGTCTTTTTGGGTGGGAAGTACCGGTTGGACTTATCAATCATAATTCCATAACTCATCGTTTTACGAATTCCGTGCTTAACGTTATGCAACAGATTTCCATCGAATGCTTGTGTTCATTGCATCTGGTATTAGGGAGGTTCTGGAAAGGATATAAAATCCTTTATTAAGGCTATTATTAGAGGATTCTTTTACCATTGTGTAATAGTTTAAGTTAGGGGTCTCGAAACTGCAGCTCGCGGGCCAAATCCGACCCGTGACAGCTAGTAAGTTATTCTTGTTATTGTTGCTGTGATAAGTTGGATAGAAAAACAGAATAATACTAACCCGGTTTTATTAACTTGGAGTTTTTGGACTTGTTTACTTGGAAACTTGAAAAGTTTGGATACCCCTGGTTTAAGTTATCGAAATAAAAACTTATTCTTGAAATAAAAAAAAATAAAATAAAAAAACTGAGAGTAAAATTATCTTCACGTACAGAAAAGATTTAGTTGCAGTAGTCCTTTTCCTTTTAGAGCAAATCCTAGAGCATAAATAGACAGGAAAGAACAGACAATTGCAAGCCGTAAAGAACCAGGTGGTGAGAAAAGGAGCTTTAAAAGGTTCCAGGCTCGGGTTTTTCTCCGCCGGAAGGATGCTGACATCTTTGTCGGCAGACCTATTCTCGACAATGTTGAGAACAGCGGTCGAAGGTGTAGAGTAAGAGCTTCGGCCACCTTCGGAAGTGCAGTTGCAGCTAGCGGATGGCTTCAGATGAATGACGTATGCCCATTTCAGCAGATGGGTGATGCCGATCCATGTGCCACACATGACCACGGTGAGGAAGAAACCGACAGCTGTTCGTTTGGCTCGGCCGGAGCAACAATGCCTCGACTTATTAGTGATTTGATTGGAATGCTCGATTGGAATGTCGCCTAGAAAGAGATTTTCACTTTCAATCTGAGTTCATTATAGTTTTACAAAGAGACATACTAATTATGAGGCATCAAAAAGCCATACAGAACAAAAAATCCAATTTACATAACATCAATATGAAAAATGATGTAACTTTTAACTGTCGTCCTTTGAAAACCTGAGAAATGTTTATTCAAACATAAGAACGCGTCATCCTTGCTTTCTTATGCTTTCAACAATTTCCTATTTCAACAACAAAAACGCTCGATCCATCTCCAATTTCAAAAACTTGAAGAAGAGAGTCCTTTTTGTTGCTGTTGTTTGCGATACTCCTTAACTAATTTGAAATCGCGTCAAATATGTAAAGGTTGCGGAGGTAAAGCATGAGAAAGTCGTAATTCCTCTTATTTATAAGCCGCTTATGTGTCTGCTTGTTTGTCGCCGATAGCTCCGAGAAAACTGCATCGTGCTGCCATCTGCACAATTGTTTCTATAATGAAAACGACTAATAATCAAAACATTTCTCTAGCATTTTGAGTGAGGCATCGCTAGATTTGCAATCTCCGTTAAAAATGAGTGTAAACGCGAATTAAATTTAATCCTTCTTTCTTTGTTTTAATTTATTTATCGTCTGATATAGCAAAAGATATTAGCCAAATTCATATTAAGATATTAGCAAAATTTAAACCTGAAACAAAATATTAATAACTAATATAGTCTCAGTTATAACAATATCGAAAGGTCCACGTTATTTATGACGCTAAAACCGAAGTGACGTTGTAATCCAGGTTGATTTTAGAAATTTCAAATCAAGCTATACACTACAATAATTTAAAAGAAAAGACCCTTACCTGTGTGACGTAGGAACTTAAATGCAATGAAATTGATTTTCATAATTTTTTTTAATCAAATGTACTTTATAAAAGCCATTTATTTTTATTTATCAATATATTTTTTGATCTATTTTTTATTCTTCTGTTTAAGTATAGTTCAGCAATATATTTTCTTCAAATCACTTTTGAAATCATACAATTTTTACACTTTTTCTTTTCTAGTTGCTGTAAAATCATATAATTATATATTATATAATTTTACAACAACTATATAATTATATATATATATATATATATATATATATATTAATTGCTCGGGAAATGGCCTGCAGAAAACAATTACAATTTCCAAATGTGGTGCAGTTTGACTTATTTGCGTCTTGGCATCCCTCCATTGATTAATTTCTCGGACTCTATTCCGGTGCCCATCCTCTCTAACAATGACCTTAATCTGTAAACCACTCCCGAAATATTTATGGAATTTCACAAATGAACGTCTAGACTTCAGTTCAAGACTTGACTGAATATGGAAAACTGAGTACCTTTGAGAAAGAAGAGTATGAACATTTTTTTTTCAATGAAATTTCCAATAATGAGTTAGACAAGCAGTTAAAGAATCTATTTATTTAATACCGAATGGACGTACACACATATCGCGTGCAATCTGCCAATGCCTCCTATCTCATTTTAATAAAATCACAAGAGACATAAAACACTGTTTGAATCCCTAACAACGAGCAATTACTATACGAGATTTCATCATGCTTTTTTCACGTGATATAAAATTTCTACGCTCGCGAGAATTCTAGCGTACATCAAGAGAATAAAGTTAATAAAAAGAAAATCTGAGAATCGAAAAATTTGTCGATAGAGGCATTGGCTGATCGCCCGCGATATATTACTGCTTGGTTTGCATTATAATGCAAACCATGCAGTTCAGTTTAAATTTTCCTTTTGAAAGTAAACATAATTAGAAATAAAGTTAACAAAATTCTACTAGCGAAGCAACCTTAGATTTAAAGGTAGGTTTTTGGGGCATTAGAAAAACGGGGGAGAGGATAGACACCATGTTTTACTAATTATTCGTTCTTTTTCACTGCCACGAAGTAACTGAATGTAAAATGAAACATTCTCTGTAAAATTGTGTCTGTAACTTTGACTTGTTTCAACTCCACCCATTGCAGTGAAAACCTTGTGCAAAAAAAAAAAAAAAAAAAAAAAGAAAGAAAGAAAAAAAGAAGGAGTTCTCAGAGTGTTTTCAACTTTCTTTTCTTTTAAGTTGCTGACACTTGCACGCAAAATGCTCATACGTAACTCCAAAGATCAGTTTTTTTTTACATAGCCTTCAAACATTAATATAAATGTTGGAAAGTTCACATGTCACGCAAATGAATAAATATTACATTTATATAATTGTAAATTGTTCTAAAGAATTATGTATACGCACTATATTATCATATATGAGCTTTTATTTTAGATTTTTGACATTTTGACTAATACCTAGCAAACTACAGGAGTATTTATCCTGAAATTTCAGTTGTGTAAAGAACTTATAAAATCTTATATATTTCATCCAAGGTGTTGTCTCGAAGACAAAGAAGAGAGCAGCAAAAATCAGATTTAAAAAAAAAAATGCATTCTAACTGTTGCGTATGATTATGATGGAGTAAGATCCTTTACTCCTAAAAATGCTTTCGGTTGACACTGCTTTTAAAAAGAATATATGTAACATTTCTTAATTTCGTTAAGCTGTCAAAATCAGAATCACATTTAAGTGAAAAAGCAATTCACTTTTTAATACCAATCATAATGCAATTTCATACTAGTATGTATGAAATTGCATTCTCTACTTTAATTTATTCCAAAACAAGTACATAAACATTGTACTTGTACAGGCTTGAGATCTGTGACTACCAGTTTAAAAAATGTCGAAAAGCATTCTATGTTGTTGGCGTAAAATTTAACAACAACTCTAACTAGATCTCAAGCACTCAGTCTTACGTATCTTAGCAAATCTTTCTCTAGTTTTACAGAGTGCGGAAAAACAGAATACTGAGCCAAATTAACAACTTTTCTACTGAATTACATTTGTTTGATGACAAACAATATCTTCTTTAACACTACCATATCATAGACATTGAAAAAAAAAGTGGAAGCATCATGCTTTGTTAACGTTTAGATCTATTTGTAATTAAAAATCTGATTATATTGTTCACTGGCGACAACGTTATTAGCACAACTTTAATGTTTCATAATTAAGAAGAAAAGTTTGCTAACTTTTATGAAACACTGTAAAACATTTTTGCTCGAAAATACCTCAGAATCTCCTGGAAATCATCTATCCGGAATCCAATGTAAAATTCCACGACTTTAAAACTAGAAACTACAAAGTAACAAACTACAAAGTCTACAAAATAAGGAAATTACAGGGAATAAAAAATAGAGAACATTATGTAAATTGATTGCAAAAGCTATGTGCCGCCATCTGTGAATACGCTGCATTACTACTTCTGGTGCACAAAGTCCAAGGTGAGTTCAGTTGAGCCCACGCTGCGCTGATTCTGTGCCGCTGAAGGCTGTGTAGCTGCTCACTAGATCTGAAGTTAAATTTTACGCCAACAATATAGAATGCATTTCCGACAACTTTTAAACTGGTAGTCACAGATCTCAAGCGCTCAGTTTTACGTATGTAAGCAAATCTTTCTCTAGTTTTACAGAGTGCGGAAAAGCAAGAATTTTACTGAGAAAATGTTATCAAGAAACTTGATTATTTGATTTAAAACAAGTTCTTCGTAATTTTCAATAAACACTCTGTTTCTCTTCTATGCTTTTACAGAAATATTTTAGTGTACAATCTATCAATTTAGACACAAAAACCAACCAGTAATCATAACATAATTTCCATGATGATATTCTATTTACGTCAATCTTATATATTATTCATTTAGCCTGTTTTTCTGTCGGTCCGCGAGATCTTCCTTATTCCTTTATCAAATTCCATGATTTACCCCTCATTTTAAAGCTCATCGTGCGACGAAGAGACGATTTCATTAATGACGAAAAATAGACCCACTGTCTAAAAACGTACCGCTCTCTCAAATTTCAGATTTAAAATCAACTAAGAAAAGGACTTTTAATGGTTGCGTCGATTTTTCGATAGATATCGAATCGGGGGGATATCCACTTGAAACGACAGCGTTCATATATTTCTTTCTTAAACTGCACTTCCGTCATAATAAACAGAGCTCATGATAAAGAAATCTTGGAGGATCCTTCAACTTAACTGAAACATTCCACCAAAAAAACCACTTAACCAGAACTTCTGGCAAGTCAGACTTTTCTTATAAGTAAGTACTTTTGAAATTGCTGTTGATATTTTGTAGCACAAGCATAACCTCTTACATTTACTTTTCATAGCATCAGTTAGTCACAATACTCAGTACTTAAATAAACTCTTGCCATACAAAGCGATTTGGAGCGCAGTGCGGAATTCCTAGTCATTTAAAATTTGAAACCAGGATTTTCTAAATTGCTCTTTCTTTTTTTTTGAGTTGGGCCACCACTATAACCGTTGAGCGATTATTAACCGATTTATTGAAAATTAAATAATAAATAATGTTTGTATATGCTTTTTATCAAAATGAAGTCCTGTTAAAAGTTTTACAAAATATATTAGCTGGCTGCTCGCTTCGAAAAAGTTAGGGAAGCTCTAATAGCGTAATATTTGTAACTATTATATATTAATGTAGAACGAAAGCAGCTGGGAATTATTGCCAATCAAGAATCCTCATCATAAATTGAAATCCTCCCCCCGCCCCCCCCCCCCATCTTATTATGGAGTGAATGCATTTTTAAAATATTATTACTAAATTGAAACATAATTGTCAAATTTTATGGTTTCTCCATGAAACTCAAAATGAAACCTGCATAAAACTCAAATAAATGTGTGAACTCAAAATGAAACGTTGATGGTTAAAGTTTGAGGCTCCATGTGACCACTTTCTCATAAATTAAAAAGATATATTTCCGTTCACATATGACCATAAGACATTGTACAAATTTAGATAAAATAAGTGACGAAGAACAAGTGACGATAACTCAATTTCGCGAAGTGCATATACAACTTTTGTGCATAGCATGGCAGTATGTAGTTGGTTCCAATTTATTTAATGTGAGTCCCTGGGCCCGTGGGTATCACATTGAATTAACCAAGGAGGATAGAATAATATCATCCTTGGAATTAACTCAGATCAAAGATTTCAAAACTTAAGTTAACGTCTAAACGCCAGTACAATAACATGTTTCGACAACGTGTCCCAACAATGTTATAGAACGCTCGAGCCAAGCTTATTGATACCATCGTTATCAATTCTCAGTCACACTAAATTTTGAGGAAACGCAATTTCGTAGTCACAAAATGGTAAAAGAACAAAAATTCATAAATATAATTTCTGCAGCAAATTTCTAATCAATCTTACCATCTTAGAACAGAACTGTGAAACAAATTTAAAATAGTTAAAAACGAAAAAGGGTTGCAGAACACGTATAAAAATATATAAAATCAGAATAACCCATGAGTTAGCACTTACAGTATTTCAAAAAGCACATTCCTTTCAACGTATTATCACACAAAGGGTGATGTTATTGCAAAGATATATGTGTTATCAATACGCTAGGGTAATATGTTCAAAAATGCGGTTTGGGAATTTCGTACGTGCTTTGTAAAAACATAGATTCTCATATTTTACAACTGCTGGATCAAGTCCAAGTACTGTTGCTGCAGCGTATAGAAGAGCTTTCTGTTTCTTTCAACTATGCTCTATGCATTCTAAAAACATTTTTGAATTAATAAGTTCCAGAAAATAAATAAATTGTTCAAGAATGTGTTCTTAAAGTACAACAGTTTTAGAAAACTTCGAAAATTTTCCTTTTCTTTTTTTTCTATTCCGTTCTTTTCTTTACTTTTTTAAAATTGTTTTCTTTATTTTCCCTTTTTTTTTGCAAACTTTGTTAGCATGTGCTTACACACACACACACAGTGTATGAAACGAATGCTTTACCTCGTCTTTAATATCGCAACTATTTCTGATAGATATATCTTTGTATTTGCAAAATATTGCAAATGAAATAAGGAATCATGTTTTAGAATTTTAAACTTAAAAACTTAATGCTGCACGAATAACGAAGGTTCAAAAGGTTCTCCGATCTCTAAAGTTATGTCTAGTACAGATTTTTTATTAATTTTAATAAATCAGTTTACAAAAAGTTTGACTAATATACCACAAAATGACGAAACATTTAATTTTAAAACGTGAATAAATCGATTATTATGCAAACTAAAGAGCATATTTTATATAATTACAATTAAAATTTATACGTAAAAATGAAGTTTATAAAGGGTTATTTCTAATTAACAAAGGACATGCATTTTCAGACTTGCAGATAACGGTTATTTTTTCTTTTTTTAGAAAAATTATCTTTATTCTTTCAACATCAATGAGAATAAAAGAAGTTTTCTCTGTAAAATAGTTCTACAGTGTGTTAATGTGTGCAGACAACACTTTTTCAAGTAGTATATTTATTCATGAATTAAATGGATTGCATACGTAACTCGGCCCCTTTTCATCATGTATGAAAGGGATGGAATTAATCTAAATTTTCGTTGAAACGAAAAAGCAAAGAATTAAATAGTGAAAAGGATTGTTTACAAATATAGCCAAAGCTCACATGACGTTACATTTCAGCAATTAATGTAACTTGTAAGATATTTTTGAGGACTTTTAACACTACCTGCAATTAATTTCGTCAAAAAAATGCACCAAAGTTATGAAGTCGATCAATAATTTATCCCAAACAACATCCCAGCCATATTCCAACGCATTTTTTTTACTTCGAGGAACTAAGTTAATCTAATGTTCAATAGCTGTTTTTTTTTTTTTTGGTATGGGGTGCATGCGAATTCTTTTGTTAATTTCGGAAGGATATTTAGGCATTCTTTCTGACCCTTTGAACGAAGTAATCTTAAATATCCTTCATGTGCTTGTTTTTTGAAGAAAATATTTCTATTGTTAACAACCGTACCTATTGTATACTATTGCCATAGACATACAATTATAAAATCAGGCCTTATAATGGGAAGAGAGATGTGTGTAGTTTAAGTCATAACTCATTTCGGATGTCTCATTCAACACCCAATCAACAAGTCTGGAACGATGTCAAAATAAATTTCATTAAAGCTGTATTTCAGCCTCATCAGCAGTAGTCCTCATCAACTTTGCATACCCAAAGCCTAATCATTTCTCGTGCCAGCAGTTTTCTTTTCTTTCCTCCTTTTTTTTTTCTTTCTTAATTTCATACACAATTTCTAAAGTTTTCTATCCATAAAGAACTAATGTGTTTGTTTCTTTTTATTGAGCCCTCTGAGCTCGACTAGAGGAGAGGGCGTCCAAGTGTCCCAACTGAGAGAACTAGAATGCATCCGGCCAAGTCCAAAGCAACTCCTTATAAATAATGCAAAGATTAGTCTTTGTGGTAATTCTACCAAACGGAAAATGAAACATATATAGGGTGTATTTTTTTAGAGGCAGAAAACTTGAAATTGAAATAAAACACAAAAAAAAAATGTCTTTAATATTCATGTAATTTGTTTTATTTTAAGGATCATATTCAAACATTAATGCCATAAAATATGGCATTAATGTTTGAATATGATGTCGGGTATGTGAACACCGCGGTTGGCAGGTACATGACGTAACCTGGAAAACTGGACCTCCAGGTTACGCCATGTACCCGCTAGCCGTGGTGGCCACATGCCCGACACCATATTCAAACATTAATGCCATAAAATTATCTTTCAAATAAAGCAAATTACATGAATATTAAAAACATTTTTTTTGTGTTTTATTTCCATTTCAAGTACTCTGCCTCTAAAAACACACCCTATATCTTTCTTTGCACCCGAAATAGCAATCATTGCCATCACTATTTATGTCTTTCCTCTTCTTGGAAGGAAAAATAAGTATTCTTTACTTAAAAGATCATAAAACGTCAACCTTAGCTAAAAATAGGTTCACTGACAGTTTTCGATATTCATAGCCATCATCAAATGGTGAGATCTCGAATTTTTACATCTAGGAGCACAAAATGATCCAAAGCAACTTGTTATAATTCGTCTCACCGGTGGTAATCGATATCCACGTGCAGACTCCAATTTGATTGAGGAGGAGGGTGCCGGCGAAATCTTTTCCTCTGACGTCACTCAGGGAGCTATTTTTCTTTCCTAACTCTTGAAATACGAGTTGGTTCGTCTGCCATATTTATGTCTCATCGTCGTTCAATCAGTGCTTTGTTCAATTTGATCGTCTTTTAGTGGAATGAATGATGAATATTGTATAATTTATTCCAAAGCATTTTCAAATGTAAGAAAAGTTGAGGTTTTCTAAGAATTATGTTATTTTACGGGAAATAAATTGGTATGAATATAAAACGGCAGTTTGTGAGTGCTATCGTTAGTTAACTTTACTCAAAGCTGAACGTTACTTTTAGAAAGCTATTATCTCCTTTTTAGCCTAATTTCTTAAAATATTGGAAAAAAGAAAGAAGAAAAAAAAAACCAACGAGGTGGGAAAATGTTAAAAAATGAGAGAAATAAATAAAAATATTCTGAGGCCTGAATGTATTTTAATTTTTTTTTTGTTTCATTGTTTTAGTAAATTTTGAACTTCTGTGGTCAAGAGCTAAATTTTCTAAGCGGTTTCTTTTTTATTCAAAATTTTAAACATATTAATACATAAGTTCATCAGATGATAGACTAAGATAAATGACCCGGCAGTAGACACTTTTTCTCCACCAGACCCCTACCTGTTAGCCGAGGCCTTAGGATTGCTTACGCACGGGGAGAGGTAGTGGGGTCTACGGATTTTACATGCACATATCCCCAAGTATACATGGTGGTCTTTAGTGGGTATCGAACGTGCGACCTTCCAGGTGGAAGTCCGACGTGCTAACCACTAGGCTACCACGGCCCCTCGGCAGTAGACACTGCTCTAATAGTGGACACTTAGATCTTTAGATCTTTAAGCTCCTAAAATAAGCGAATGTAACATTAAACTGGAATGAAATTATCAGAAACTATAGCGAACGTTTAAGAGTGCTGGTTAATAGAACTAAAGTTGGCGTGGAGCATCTATGCAAGTACATGGGTCATAATATTTAACAGCTGCCTCCACAACGATCACATTTGCTGCTCTTTACTAAAGCCGATCAATAAGAAAGTTAGGGATTTGGGGAAAATATACGGGGAAAAAGCGTGACATCATTTATGAATGGTCCCTTAGTCATTTTTAAAATTATTTCCCCAAGTTAACAGCATAAAATAGATGATATTAATTTCTGTCCACTACTAATGCAAATATGTGTCTTATAAATATCCACTATAGATACAAATTAAGCGTATAGTAAATTTGACGTAAAAATCCTCATTTTTCATCAAATGACATTTTATATGTAATTAATTTTTTGAGAAATAGTTGGCAATTAAGCTAAATATGCAAATATTGATGTAAGTCCCTTGAAAAAATTTTGATACATAAGAGTACGAAAATTTTCTTAATTGTGTCCACTACCGGGTCATTTATCTTAGTTATTTTTATTAGGTTTAAAACTAATGGATTTCCGAAAAAAAGCTATCACTCGTATATATTTCTATATTTTGGGGAGAGCGGGGCTAAACCGTACAGCGAGGCTAAACCGTACACCCATTTTTTTGGTCTAGATTTCAAGCTGGAAGATCCCTTCAAGTGCTGCAGTCTAGCGGCAGATCGCGCAAGCTTACAGTATAGATATCGTTTCGCTATGGGTATAAGTAAAAGTGTCTCAGTAAAAAAACCTGTTTTTGCTCTTTTTCTTCTAATTTTCATCCAGTACTAAATAAAAGGGAAGTGAAGAATCTTTTCTTGTATGCTAGTAACTGTAAGATCATAATAAACTACTTCTCTTAAGCTCTCTTTTGGTTGTTAGCGATGATTGGTTAAGTGATAGAATTTAAGGTTATTTTGATATATTGCCACGAGGTACAGATTGGGGCTAAATCGTACAGAAGTGTACGGTTTAGCCCCTAACTGTACGACATAGCCCCAAATGGTTTGCTATGGCAGTATACCTACATCGATTGTAACTTACGAGGAAAGTAGGCCTACCAAAAATGTTAAAGTTTTATATTTCTTTTTAACAAGTCCAAAATCAAGAAAGTAACTTCTAGACAACAACATTCAGTAATTTTTACAAAGTCCCTAAATAAAGCACAACTGGAGGAGTCAGCTAAAGTAAAAAAGCTGAAGGAAAACATTCAACAAATGCAGGGAAAGATAAAAGCTGAAAAGGTAGGGCAGAAAAATTCAAAACAGGTGAACACGGGACTCAAATGTAAAACCAAAGCGAATCTTAAACCCAAGAAAACAATTTCTTAAACAACAGTATCTGCAAAATCTAAAAGCAGGAGAAACATCAAATTTGATGATTCATCATTAGAAGACGAACTTCCTGACATGAAAGGCATTGTCGAAGACGATTATTTAGATGATGTGGACTCAATGAAGTCATTTCTTAATAAAGGGTTCATAAGAGAAGCTTCAGGCTTTTGTGAAGCATTTTGTTCGGCTTTGCATTTTGTGCGGTGATTTCGGCAAGGACAAAGAGCTGTGATACAGGTGCTGCTTATGTTCAGGGTGGATTCATTCAGCTTGCAGTGCTGCGGAGTCTGCAGACAACTACATTTGTGAATTATGTACAACGCTTAACGTGCAACCTTTTTTCTGCTCTCTTTTAGGTTTGTAATGAAATCTTAGAACTTTTTTATTAAAGTTAACCTGATTTTTTTTGGATTGTAATTTGTTCTAAAATTTTACAATTGTAATACAAAGTTTCTTAGTTACGACCTTTATAAGTAATAAAAAGTTTTTGTACAGTAATCTATTGCATTGCAATCATTACTTACCTAAACAGATTATTTTTAAACTGTACGGTGTAGCCTCTTCTACTGTACGGTATAGCCCCGACCTCCGGGGCTATTTCGTACAAGGTTACTTTTTTTTAATCACCAATTTTTATATGTAAAAAGTGGAATAGTTCCAAAATGTTTATGTATGATCAGTAGCCGAATAATCAAATTATATAGTGCTTTTGTTCATAAAACCTTTACTTTTTAATTTGCTATGTATCGATGAATCTCCCTTATGTGTACGGTATAGACCCGCTCTCCCCTGTCCTTTCGATATTATCAGTTACATGTGTCCAGATTTTTTTAGCTAATAAATAAATAAATAAATAAGTAAAAACGATTTTACTTGATACAAAAAAAAAAAAAAAAAAATCCAGATTCTCAATATATTATGTCAAGAAATTTTTCAACATAAAAATTATATTTTTAGACTATTTAGAGTTTTGAGTTCACATAAGCTATTGAGTGCTTAGGGGAGAGCGGGGCTATAGCAAATTACAAAGTAAAGGTTTTATGAACAAAAGCAATATATAATTTGAGTATTCGGCTACTGATCATACATAAACATTTTGGAACTATTCCACTTTTTACATATAAAAATTGGTGATTAAAAAAAGTAACCTTGTACGAAATAGCCCCGGGGGTCGGGGCTATAGCGTACAGTTTAAAAATCACCTGTTTAGGTAAGTAATGATTGTAATGCAATACATTACTGTACAAAAACTTTTTATTACTTATAAAGGTCGTAACTAAGAAACTGTGTATTACAATTGTAAAATTTTAGAACAAATTACAATCCAAAAAAAATCAGGTTAACTTTAATAAAAAAGTTCTAAGATTTCATTACAAACCTAAAAGAGAGCAGAAAAAAGGTTGCACGTTAAGCGTTGTACATAATTCACAAATGTAGTTGTCTGCAGACTCCGCAGCACTGCAAGCTGAATGAATCCACCCTTAACATAAGCAGCACCTGTACCACAGCTCTTTGTCCTTGCCGAAATCACCGCACAAAATGCAAACATCCTTGGAGCCTGAAGCTTCTCTTGTGAACCCTTTATTAAGAAATGATTTCATTGAGTCCACATCATCTAAATAATCGTCTTCGACAATGCCTTTCATATCAGGAAGTTCGTCTTCTAATGATGAATCATCAAATTTGATGTTTCTCCTGCTTTTAGATTTTGCAGATACTGTTGTTTAAGAAATTGTTTTCTTGGGTTTAAGATTCGCTTTGGTTTTACATTTGAGTCCCATGTTCACCTGTTTTGAATTTTTCTGCCCTACCTTTTCAGCTTTTATCTTTCCCTGCATTTGTTGAATGTTTTCCTTCAGCTTTTTTACTTTAGCTGACTCTTCCAGTTGTGCTTTATTTAGGGACTTTGTAAAAATTACTGAATGTTGTTGTCTAGAAGTTACTTTCTTGATTTTGGACTTGTTAAAAAAGAAATATAAAACGTTAACATTTTTGGTAGGCCTACTTTCCTCGTAAGTTACAATCGATGTAGGTATACTGCCATAGCAAACCATTTGGGGCTATGTCATACAGTTAGGGGCTAAACCGTACACTTCTGTACGATTTAGCCCCAATCTGTACCTCGTGGCAATATATCAAAATAACCTTAAATTCTATCACTTAACCAATCATCGCTAACAACCAAAAGAGAGCTTAAGAGAAGTAGTTTATTATGATCTTACAGTTACTAGCATACAAGAAAAGATTCTTCACTTCCCTTTTATTTAGTACTGGACGAAAATTAGAAGAAAAAGAGCAAAAACAGGTTTTTTTACTGAGACACTTTTACTTATACGCATAGCGAAACGATATCTATACTGTAAGCTTGCGCGATCTGCCGCTAGACTGCAGCACTTGAAGGGATCGTCTAGCTTGAAATCTTGACCAAAAAAATGGGTTTACGGTTTAGCCTCGCTGTACGGTTTAGCCTCGCTGTACGGTTTAGCCCCGCTGTACGGTTTAGCCCCGCTCTCCCCTACACTTTCAAATTTTGAGCTTTCTCCTTTAAAGGGAACGCAGGATTAAAACTCGATCTTTTAATTTTCAGGGAAATATGTAGGTTGAGACACGAGTTATGCAAAGACAAATACAAAAGTGACAACCAGCAACAGGCACCCAGCTAGGCTGGGCCTAGTCAATTTAACAATCCCCAATGAACATCAAGAGTCTTCTTAAAAGCTTTTAGCCCACTGCAAGTAACAGTCGCTTCCGGTAAACTGTTCCAACAGCCTACAACTCTAGTGAAGTAATTTTTTCTAATTTCAAGATTAGCCTGAGATTTGATAAAGCTTAAAACAAGGACTTCTGGTTCTACCTTATGTATGCAAATAAAGCCCAGTGGCAAAAATAATGCCCAGTTTCTCTTTTGCTTGAGACTATATATATTAAGCCTTTTAAGTCTGGCCTTATAATCTAAGCCGCAGAGACCACTTACCAACCTAGTAGTCATTTTTTTAACACTTTCCAATAAGGTAGTATTCTTATTTAGATATGAAGACCAGAATTGTGAACTGAGTACTCTAAATGATGTCTTACCAATCTTCTGTATAATGGCAATAGAACTTCCTTAGACATGTTTGAAATAGCAATACTGATAAACCCAAGCATCCTGTACATCTTTATTAGTTTATTCAGGTAAAATAATTTTCTATGACGGAAAGATTCTAAGCTTGGGTTCAAAAATGTCGGCTACCCGAATAAACATTTTGTGAGACCTCGTTCCCGCTCCCGTTCTCTACCCCCCAAATCTCATTGATTTGATCATCAAATCGGACCTCTCGGATGCTACTAATGAGTTTTAAGCTGCGGTTTTTTCCGATTTAGCATCTTCAGCAAAAACGTTTTCTCATTCCCTTTCGAAATGAAAATAAATTTTTGATTGATCCATTTCTCTATCAAACAGACGAATAAATAAAGAAGTAGTTTTATGCGAAGGAGGAAAATTCATCAATTTGATGCGGAGCATGAATTGTACTCAATGAAAATAAAATCTGTTAAATCCGTACTCAATATATAAATAAATGAGCTTTTTTTTTTGCAGATAATCCATAGTTCTACGTTTTTTCAAGTAACGGCAGTTAAAGCTGAAAATTGAGAAGCACTCGGATGCCCTTATAAAAAGGAAAAATATCAAAATTTCTCACCTTGTGGTGTCATCCCATTTTATTTAAAATATATAGCATAGTAAATTTACGCCCTTCCAATGTTGACACATCTCTTACGCGGACGGTTTTTAATTCTCCTGCAGCAAAGCATTGAACCTAATACACTAGAAAATTTCAGCCCGAAAAACATGAAAATCTCTTGGAAATCATTTATCTAGAGTCGGACGTAAAATTACGGAGGCTTAAAAACAAGAAACTGTCAAGACTTGAAAAAAAGTAGTTACAGACAATAAAAAACAGAGAACATTCTGTAAATTGATTGTAACAGATACTATGCTGCAGTAGAGGCACCATCTCTGAGCACGCTGAATGTTTCTTCCTGTTGCATACAGTCGAAGAGAAGTTCAAACGAGCCCGCGATGCCACCAGAATCGAGAAGGCTGGTCGCCAAGCGCTACAGGGTGCTCGCAACAGTGGAAGCTAAACTGTTGATAATACGTAATGCCTTTTGACAACTTTTAAACTTGTAATCACAGATTTCAAGCGTTTATTTACGCGTTTGTTTACAATTTTTAAACTGGTAGTCACAGATTTCAAGTGTTCAGTTTTGATAGTTAACTTAATAATTGTTCCTCTGTATTTATACAGAGGGCGGAAAAACAAGAATTTTTTGAGAATCTGTTATCAAGAAACTTGAAACGTACGGTTTCTTTCTAGCTCTAATTAGCAGTTTCTGGCATTCGGCAGACAAAGTGCCTCCCAACTCGGGAGTTATCTTTGGACAAGAGGCCTAAGACACATGAATCACAACAGCGTGAGCTGAACTGAGCGTACTTCCGACTTTAGGTGCCAGAAATAGCGATTCAGCGGTGTTACGCACCGATGGTGCAACTACTACAGCACAGTATCTATTGCTATAAATTTACAGAATGATCTGTTTTCTTTATTATCTGTAATTTTCTTCTTTAAAGACTTTGTAATGTTTTTAGTTCTCTGTAATCAGATGCCGGATAAATCATTTCCAGTAGATTCTGATGTATTTTTGGGCAAACATTTTTTACAGTATACCAACAAAAGGCTAATATTGGGTTTTTAGGAGTAATATGTGTATCATTACAGTATCTGCATATATGCCAAGTTTCATGATTTTAGCACGAAGATTAGTTTTCCCATAGCCCCCTTTCTACTACATGAGACAATTTAATGAGACTAAATAGCCAAACTTAATAACGACTAGCTGATCTCCTGAAAAACATTTGCGGTCTATAAGTTCAACAATCAAACTAAACATGAGAATGATCGCTCGATATAAGCAAATTAAGGTGTTGTGACTCCAAAAATTAACTATTTTAAAATCGTAAAAAACGCTTTGAAATTCGAAAAGCTTAAGAAAAGATAGCTAGATGTAAACATGAGAACGATCACTCACTATAAACAAACTATTCCCAAAAAAGAATCGGAAATTAAAAATTGAGTTATGAATGGAAATACTTTGTCAGAAATAGAAATAAATTCGTTAAAGTCCGTAAGTTACGATAATAAATACAAAAAATTATATTACCTTTCTAGGCTCATCATTAAACAAATTTTTAAACGTTGTTTTACCACAGCTTTTTGTTGCATGATGTCTCGTATCGTACTGCAAAATTTAATCGTAACTGGTCCACGTTAAGTGAAACATACGTATATATCGATTTCTTAAAAAATTAAAACTAAGAATTAAAATATCAGATATCCGTGATACATCGCATGATTCCTTGAAATTTAATCGCAAAACCAAGAATTGAGGGTGGGAGGTAATGTGCTAAATCTTTTCACGTGCACGCAAACTATTGCAGTAAAGGGTCACTCTCCCAATAAACGTTAAAAACCATTCCCCATCAAGTTATTTCCCTTATTTCATATAATTTTCCCTCCTTAAACAAATTTTAAAAAATATATTGTTTTTATCGCAAGAAAGCTTCATTTCGTATAAAAATTTGCGTCCGCAGAGGTGGCAAATCTTTTCTGTCCTGTCCCATGTTGACATTTTACCTGATGCTGGGTTTCTAAATCACTGACAGATGACATTTCTTAAACATAATCGATTTATTTCAATAAAATGTCATTAATATAAATTACTGAGCTTGTCGGATGTCCTGGTTTCGATGTAGTATGTAAAGCCAAATTTTTTAATTTTTAGCTTAAATGTTTTCTTCTTCAACTTTGTTGTTTTTAGAATGATCCTAAAATATTTAAAATATGTAAGTTTAAAGCAAATTATCGGTATTGCGGGACTCTGAAACGTAGTTTTCATACAGGGACTCTATATAAGCGGTATCAACTGCTTTTGAATGTTGTGGAAGACTTTGAGACTTACTTCCGAGAAGTTGTCCGTCTGGAGAAAAGACAGCCATCGAGGAACCTGATTTTGGAAGGCTACTTCCATCACTCGGATGAATCTTGCTGTGCCGCGGGGATCCGGTCCTCGAGAGTGGCACTTGCCCATAGATGCCATTCCTGCCTTCCGTTGCCAAGGACAACGTGCTGGCACCTAGTCCTCCAGGTCCTTTATAGCTGAGGAGGCCTTCGCCAGCAGCCGGGTTTATGGATTGGGGAGAGAAGCTATCGGAATCATGAGTGATGACCACTGCAGGGGGGCAGCGACGATTTCTGCCAGAAGACATGCCCCTCTCTTGGCCACTAATGCTGAAGATGCTCACATCCAAGTCGCCCATCGGCCAGCGCTGTGTGAAAACAAAAAGAAAACAATAAAAATTTAGGATATATGTCGTTACAGTACAGCTATATTGACTTATTCCTCCATCCTTAATAAGCTCATGATCAGCTATAACATCGCCATTGAACTTATGAAATTGGTTTAATATAAAGTTACTTCTCTCTATAGACATTATTCTCTTTGAGAAATACGGGCTCCAATACTGTTATTTCTATTTGAAAAATTCTTGATTTAAAAATGAAATGTGGTTGGAAATCTATCTGTGTGATCTAAGTAAAGGATTATTAATCTTGATTTTTAGCCTAAAAGGTGCACAAAAATGCTCCTATCTTTCAGAAGAATTTGTGGCAATTTTCCGCATTTGGAGCTGCATTAACAGATTTGGCGTATATGTTAATGCAGCTTCTAGTTTCTTCTTTGCAAATCCCTCCCCCTTTTTTCAATCCCAGCTTTGCAGATTAAAATGTTTGTTCTTTCTTTCTTTCCTTTTATTTTTTTAATTTTTTTTTTTTTAACAACACTCTCTGTCATATTTTTGGATAAGTTTTCATGGTCTATTAATGTTGATGATTTGGTTTTCACAACTCCCTTTTAGAAGACATTACGTTCCTCATGTTCTCATCCAAACAACTCAAATCAAAAGGCATTGAAAAGCTTACATTACACTTTTTGCTTCATAAAAAAGCTAGGCAACTCAGTGTCAAGGTTGCCATTTTTTTTTTTTTGCATTGCACGGAATTTATTGATAAAGTCAGTTAATTCAGCCGCAGTAGAAATTCTTTTCAAAGATTGGACCGTTTTTTTTTTCTGCATTTGTCTAATTTCCAAGAAAACCTAAAAGAAACAAGTATGAAAAGCATTTGTATCGAGAAAACTTTTAAGACGATGTTGTTTATTCCCTTAGAGTAGATATCCAGTTAGGAAAGGTTATGGTTGTTAGTTCAACCGCCAACATGAAAGTTTTTTACTTGTTTGTCACATGACAATCAGTTTCGTCACCGAATTTCAATGCAGTTAGAATTCTGTTTATTGATTATTTGGCGAGAAATATTTTATAAACTTCAAGCACAAAATAAATGTAAGCTGTACTGGTAGTCAATAATAATAAAATTACACGTTAATTTAAAGCACAAATGAGCAATAAAATGCAGACATATATTTCGGGATTGCTTGGAATCCCTTTTTCAATGCGACAGGGAGCTTCTAGATGCAAAACATCCAAATGAAGCAGACATAACAACAAAAACAAAGCTTATATAGCCTAAGAATTATCTGCAAACCAATGAGAATAAAGGCAGCGTGAAGTGGAAGTAGAAGTAGCAGGAAGAAAACCAATAAGAGAACAACAAACGAATCCAGTTGAAAGTACAGGAAGTAAAAAGGAATATCAATAAAAATAAAGCAAAAAAGACGACAGCATGCATAAAAATTGCAAAAATAATAAAATAAAATACAAAGAATAAAATTGAAATAAAAATAAGTACAGAAACTACCAAAACAAAATGCAAAACAAAGTACACATGTAAAGGAGGGGGAGGGGAGGGAGGGGGAAGGAGAAAAATAGACACAAAAAAGGAAAACAACAAGAAAACCTAGAAAGAACAACAAATTAAAGAAATTTATGCCAGACCTGTGAAAAATAAGGAGTTGAGGAAAATTCTTCCTCAACTCCTTATTTTTCACAGGTCTGGCATAAATTTCTTTAATTTGTTGTTCTTTCTAGGTTTTCTTGTTGTTTTCCTTTTTTGTGTCTATTTTTCTCCTTCCCCCTCCCTCCCCTCCCCCTCCTTTACATGTGTACTTTGTTTTGCATTTTGTTTTGGTAGTTCCTGTCCTTATTTTTATTTCAATTTTATTCTTTGTATTTTATTTTATTATTTTTGCAATTTTTATGCATGCTGTCGTCTTTTTTGCTTTATTTTTATTGATATTCCTTTTTACTTCCTGTACTTTCAACTGGATTCGTTTGTTGCTCTCTTATTGGTGTCTTCCTGCTACTTCTACTTCCACTTCACGCTGCCTTTACTCTCATTGGTTTACAGATAATTCTTAGGCTATATAAGCTTTGTTTTTGTTGTTCTGTCTGCTTCATTTGGATGTTTTGCATCTAGAAGCTCCCTGTCGCATTGAAAAAGGGATTCCAAGCAATCCCGAAACATATGTCTGCATTTTATTGCTCATTTGTGCTTTAAATTAACGTGTAATTTTATTATTATTGTTTACTTGCAAAGTTAAATTATTTTTATTGTACTGGTAGTATTTAAAGATAATTGCATAAAGAGCAAGGGATTTTCAATTCTATATTTACAAGGTCAGTTTCGTCTTGGTCCCTTTATTGATATACCTTAATGTCAAATACAAAATTTGCAAGTAAATAGGTCTAATAGTTTTTGTGTAATGAAGGGGGAGGGGTTATTTGAAAGTAGCTCTAAATGTTTCGTGTATTATGCACAATGGCCCGGTGTGTCGCCCTTTTCTCTTTCGAACTTGGCTGCCACTTCTGTCTGCCTAGATTACGCGGTCATGCAAGTCTTGAGCTAGGCTACACTAAACGATTTCTGTGAAAGACAGAAAGGAATCTGAGTTACTTAAAATTTACGAAGGACTTGTTATAAGTCAAATAATCAAGTTTCTTAATAATAGTTTCTCAATAAAATTCTTCTTTTTCCGCACTGTGTGAAACCACAGAGACAGATCCACAAAGAAAGACACTTGAGATCTGTGACTACCAGTTTAAAAATATCAAACTAATGCATAGTTAAGCACTAGACATCTGTGACCACCAGTTCAAAAATTGTCAATAAATATATTGTATATTGTTGCCGAACAGCTAACCTTCCAGCTCTAATGAATATCTTGGCACTCGGTGGCGCAAGTCCTCCCGACTCTAGAGGCGTCTCTGGCCGAGCGGCATAAGGCACAGGAATCACAACAGCGAGTTCGACTTTGCGTAAGACGCAAGATAATTCAACGTACTCACAGATGGCGCCACTACTGCAGCACATTATATTTTGCTGTTGGTTTACAGAATGTTCTGTTTTTTTCCTCTGTAAAAACATCTTTTTAAAGACTTCGCAGTTTCCTGTTTTTAAGTCTAAAAAGAAATTACAGAGAACACTGTAAATTGACAGCAACATAAGACCAAAGGCAAACAGAAGAAAATAAAATGAATAAGCCGCCTCTTCTGTGCGGACATTAATCACTCCTTCTGGTGCACAAATTTGAAGTGTTTTTATTCCTGTGCCTTAGACCGCACGGCTAAACATGCGTCTGGAATTGGGAGAGCCGGCTGCCAAGGTTTAGGCTGCTCACTAGAGCGGAAATTAATACGTACGTCAACAAAAAAATGTGCATTTGTTCGCATTTTCTAAACAGGTAGCCATAGATTTCTGTGTTTCACGGAGCTTTAACCAAAAACATGATTCGCGGCCTTTTAACGACCGCTTACGTTAACATAATAGGACAATTCCATGAAAACAGGGACACTAACATAAAAAAAATATATTCTTGCACATATACAGTTTTTTTTCTTCTAAGGTAAAAATATGTGAATTTTTATAAAATTATGCTTAAAAAGTTAGCAGTACCTTTTTGTAAGTTTTATAGGCATTGTTTGGAAATGTTACTTTTGTCACAAGTGTTGTTGTCTTTAGAGAGGTTCGGAAAGTTCATCTTGTTTTCGTAAAGAAATTAACAGGTATGTATAAAATCCAATTTTTTTATTGAAATTTATTCTATATGTGAGCTTAGGCCAGTAAAGAATCTTTGAACTGTGATTATTGTATTGAAAATTAATTTTTATAAAAGGCCTCATAGTAATGTAACATCAGTCACAAAAATTTATAAAAGTTTTTATTACTTAAAGGAAATTAGTGTTAAGAATATAAAAAGCCGTAGTCTCCTCATTCATGATAAAATCTTAAATATCAATTACTTAAATAGTTAATAACAGTTCAATTTATGTGTTATAAACTTCTTTAAAATATGTAACATCAGTCACATTGTAACATCACTCACTTTTCTCTTTTCCAGTTAGATACTTAAACACTGCACAAATGGCATTGACTGCTGCAGAAAGGCAAAAAAGGAGGCAAGATAAATTAAAGAAGGAAGGAAGTTATAAAGATTACAAAAAGAAAAACAATGCAGAAGCTAAAAGGAGTAGAGATATAAAAAGAAATGAAAGAGCCAAGTTGCGTAAGTCAGTTCAAAATAGAGTTAAAAGAGAAATCAAAGAAAATGTTAGAAAAATGTAGAGCATTAAAGTGCAAAATTTCAAGTAGCAGTGACATAAAACCTTTTCCAAAAAATAAAACTTTAGGAAAAGCTTTAACTCGTGCAAATCGCGCCCTGCTTACATCTCCACGAAAGCAGAATGCTGTCATAAAAAAAATGGTTTGACAATGAAGTTGGTGAAACAGGTGCTCCTATTAAGCCCAAGTAAGCATTTTTACAGCAGCACTGTACCACTCAGGTAGAATGCATCCGTATGTGATAGCCTCAGATGAAGTGCCTCATTCTAAAGAGATTGTGATTCCTCTCATAACAAGAATGCTCTAAAAGATTACTCAAGAAATTGAACTCTTACATATTTGGTCAGATGGCCCAATTCAAAAACAAGTTCATTGCTGCCACAATACCCATGTTACAGAAAAAATATAATTTATATTTTTTCAATTAATTACATCGAATTATTTTCCTACATCATATGGGAAAGGCCTAGTGGACGACATTGGCGGCTCTGTAAAGATGCAGGGATATGAAGCAGTAAAAAAAGAAAGCATTTCGTGTACAGTGCAAAAGATTTTTTAAGTGCCGTAGCTTCAAGCAGTGTGAAATTCTTTGAGATATCATTATAAGATTTACAGTTGCGTTATAAAGAGTTAAATTTGACTAAAATATTTTTTGATTCAGAAGCTATAGCTGGTATCAAACAGCAACACTTTTTGGAGGTGGTAGACAAAATCACCAAAAGCTCCAAATTATCTAAAAAATCATTTTCCTGTTCAAAACCAAGAGAACAAGTTCCAGAATTGATAGCCACAATTGGAGAGTGGTTTCTTGTGGAATACGATGGACAGCTCTATCCAGGTGAAGTTAGAGCCATTGAAAACTATGAATGCTTGGTCAGTATTATGATTCCAACAGGGAAGCTTTGTAAATGGTCTGACAATGTGGATGAAATTTATTATTCACGAGAAAAAATAATAAGGAAACTTAGTACACTAGATATAGTAAATGCACGAGGACACTTTTCCTTTCCTGAATTGCACTAAAAACATCACTTGTATATTCATTTACTATTGTTTATTTTTTATTATTTAAGTAGATTTGTGTAATTATGTAAAACAAAATTGCTAATTTGACTTTTAAGGAGAAATAAATTATAATTTGAACCAATTAATGTTGGTGTAACATCAGTCACAAAATGTTTTTAACATCAGTCACGGAAATTAAAAATTTGCTCCACTGTAAATTTTAAAGTTATTTAAATGAAACAAAGTGTATTCATAAAGTTTGAAATCTCTACTTGACTGGAAAAATATAATTTTAATCTTCATGTTCTTAGTTTGAAGAGAATTTCAATTAATATAGAAGTAGTTTTTCCTAATGTCTCTTCTGTGTAACATCAGTCACAATTTTTGATTTACCTTAATTTCACACAAAAAAGCTTTTTATGTCTAAAAACAGGTATGGGTAGCAATATTGTACTCTCTCATGGTACTTTAGATCAATTTCAGAAAAATAAAATTTAATTTCAAGACAGTGAAGATTTTAAAAGTTAAAAAACTTAGTCAAATTGTAACGTCAGTCACCGTGGAATGACCCATAACAGTTTTTTCTATTTAAAAAGCTTGTTTTGCTCTTGTATACTCATTACATTTTAAAATAATTACTACAAACTACAAGGGTATACGGGTGAATTTTATGAGTTATATAATTCAGAATAAATGTATGTATAATTAATCGATTAAAGACAAAAAATGATAAATTAATGATTCTTGTAATCATTGTAAGGCTTATGCATGAATAAAAAGTGTCAGTGAGCAAGAAAAAAAATCTGAAAATACAGAAAGGAAACAATGTTCCTGTAAAGTTGCGTGAGAACTTGTGTAAAACCACACGACCTAGTTTCTTGATAACAGTTTCTGATAAAACTCTTGATTTCCCTCACTCTGTACAACCACAGAGAAAGATCTATTGGGTCATTCCACGGTGACTGACGTTACAATTTGACTAAGTTTTTTAACTTTTAAAATCCGCACTGTATTGAAATTAAATTTTATTTTTCTGAAATTGATCTAAAGTACCATGAGAGAGTACAATATTGCTACCCATACCTGTTTTTAGACATAAAAAGCTTTTTTGTGTGGAATTAAGGTAAATCAAAAATTGTGACTGATGTTACACAGAAGAGACATTAGGAAAAACAACTTCTATATTAATTGAAATTCTCCTCAAACTAAGAACATGAAGATTAAAATTATTTTTTTCCAGGTAAGTAGAGATTTCAAACTTTATGAATACACTTTGTTTCATTTAAATAACTTTAAATTTTACAGTGGAGGAAATTTTTAATTTCCGTGACTGATGTTACAAACATTTTGTGACTAATATTACACCAACATTCATTGGTTCAAATTATAATTTATTTCTCCTTAAAAGTCAAATTAGCAATTTTGTTTTACATAATTACACAAATCTACTTAAATAATAAAAAATAAACAATAGTAAATGAATATACAAGTGATGTTTTTAGTGCAATTCAGGAAATGAAAAGTGTCCTCGTGCATTTACTATATCTAGTGTACTAAGTTTCCTTATTATTTTTTCTCGTGAATAATAAATTTCATCCACATTGTCAGACCATTTACAAAGCTTCCCTGTTGGAATCATAACACTGACCAAGCATTCATAGTTTTCAATGGCTCTAACTTCACCTGGATAGAGCTGTCCATCGTATTCCACAAGAACCCACTCTCCAATTGTGGCCATCAATTCTGGAACTTGTTTTCTTGTTTTTGAACAGTAAAATGATGTTTTAGATAATTTGGAGCTTTTGGTGATTTTGTCTACCACCTCCAAAAAGTGTTGCTGCTTGATACCAGCTATAGCTTCTGAATCAAAAAATATTTTAGTCAAATTTAACTCTTTATAACGCAACTGTAAATCTTATAATGATATCTCAAAGAATTTCACACTGCTTGAAGCTACGGCACTTACAAAATCTTTTGCACTGTACACGAAATGCTTTCTTTTTTTACTGCTTCATATCCCTGCATCTTTACAGAGCCGCCAATGTCGTCCACTGGGCCTTTCCCATGTGATGTAGGAAAATAATTCGATGTAATTAACAATCTATATTTTTTCTGTAAGATGGGTATTGTGGCAGCAATGAACTTGTTTTTGAATTGGGCCATCTGACCAAATATGTAAGAGTTCAATTTCTTGAGTAATCTTTTAGAGCATTCGTGTTATGAGAGGAATCACAATCTCTTTAGAATGAGGCACTTCATCGGAGGCTATCACATACGGATGCATTCTACCTGAGTGGTACAGTGCTGCTGTAAAAATGCTTATTTGGGCTTAATAGGAGCACCTGTTTCACCAACTTCATTGTCAAACCATTTTTTTTATTACAGCCTTCTGCTTTCGTGGAGATGTAAGCAGGGCGCGATTTGCACGCGTTAAAGCTTTTCCTAAAGTTTTATTATTTTGGAAAAGGGGTTATGTCACTGCTACTTGAAATTTTGAACTTTAATGCTCTACATTTTTCTAACATTTTCTTTGATTTCTCTTTTAACTCTATTTTGAACTGACTTAGGCAACTTGGCTCTTCCATTTCTTTTTATATCTCTACTCCTTTTAGCTTCTGCATTGTTTTTCTTTTTGTAATCTTTATAACTTCCTTCCTTCTATAATTTATCTTGCCTCCTTTTTTGCCTTTCTGCAGCAGTCAATGCCATTTGTGCAGTGTTTAAGTATCTAACAGGAAAAGAGAAAAGTGAGTGATGTTACAATGTGACTGATGTTACATATTTTAAAGAAGTTTTTAACACATAAATTGAACTGTAATTAACTATTTAAGTAATTGATATTGAAGATTTTATCATGAATGAGGAGAATACGGCTTTTTATATTCTTAACACTAATTTTCTTTAAGTAATAAAAACTTTTATAAATTTTTGTGACTGATGTTACATTACTATGAGGCCTTTTATAAAAATTAATTTTCAATACAATAATCAGAGTTCAAAGATTCTTTACTGGCCTTACCTCACATATAGAATAAATTTCAATAAAAAAATTGGATTTTATACATACCTGTTAATTTCTTTACGAAAACAAGATGAACTTTCCGAACCTCTCTAAAAACAAGAACTCTTGTGACAAAAGTAACATTTCCAAACAATGCCTATAAAACTTACAAAAAGGTACTGCAAACTTTTTAAGCATAATTTTATAAAAATTCACATATTTTTACCTTAGAGGAAAAAAAACTGTATATGTGCAAGAATATTTTTTTTTTATGTTAGTGTCCCTGTTTTCATGGAATTGCCCTTATTGTCTTTCATTTCACTTGATGTAATGATTATGCCTTCGTCTTCATTTCACATACACAGAACTATCATTACCCTCATATGAGGAACGTAAAAGGAAAGTTGGGGAGCGATAACTTCTAACAATATATATCTAAATATATATATATATATATATATATATAATATTATATATATAATATTGGGACATGATTTGTAGTGGCACTTTATACACATTAGGTAGTATAAATTTGTTTTTTTTTATTTGTTTGTTTGCTTATTTGATTTTCCTGATTTTCTCATAATTCTGAGACGAGAGGGCTGATGTAGCAAAGGACATAAGTCTGGTTGTTTTGTCTGTATTGGCACTACGCTGACAGTGAAACGTGTTTCACAGCATTCATCGTGTTAGACCAGTCATCGCGCATGAGCAAACTCTTTCGGCTGCGGGTCGAAATCGACCTAAATGTGTTCACTGACAGGAGCTTTCCAGTCGGATATTTTTATTTCCAGTATTTCACAGAGGATGCGATTGTGTCAAAGCATCTAACACCTGTTTTCCTAGAAGTTATAAAAAACTCGAATGTTTATTGCAAACTATAATGTTAGCAATATAAATAGTTAGCAGTTGCTGTATAACATCCATGCAGTATTGTGTTAGTCTTTTTTGAACTGTTCAAAACTGAACAAAGATCATTCAATTGAGAGAAAAAAGAAGCATGGGTCTGAAGAGCATTGGCGATTTTTTTTTTTTTTTGGACGAAAATTTTACTTTAATGGGATAATTTGCGTAGAAATACAGAATACAGGAAGAGATAGACACATCGATCGAATCGCATTTTCCTCATTTTAGAAGCTTACTTTTAAGTTTTTATTTTTTCAATTACCTTAATTTAGTTCTGCTTTTATATCCTGTTTATTAAATATACGGGAAAACACTAATTTTTTTATTTCGATTTGTTTTTTTATTTTTTTTTCAATTTCAACTATCTTTTGAAAATTTTTTTTAAAACTTTTGTGACAAAATAAATTATCTTACGAAACAAATATTAAGCCAATTAGGTTGCAGGCTACGAAATGAGTTCACAAAGATTTCCGCATTCGCGCTACCAAAGGACCGTTCATAAATGATCATGCTTTTCCCCCATATATTTGACCCCCTCTCTCTTTGTCACATGCCTCACTATGTTGCATAAGCATGATGTCACACTTCTTGTTGCCCTTTCTCGCCCCTTGTCACAATTTCACGAACCCTCCCTCCTCCCTCGAAGCGTGACATCATCTATGAATGATCCCCAAGAGATTGATATTTAGAGCTATAACCCTCTCCCGCGCGAATAACAAACGTCGATTAACGCTTTTAAATTTATTCTGTGTCAAAGAATTATCAAGTCGTGACATTAGATTAAAAGTTTTAAGTGTCACAACCTAAAAACTATGTCTTAAAAACATTCTGTACCAGCCCATAAAAACTGGATGCATAAAAATGCCTAATTAACAGTTTCAAAGAGTAATTGCATTACTTAAAGGTACATTAAAAAATGAATTACTTCGAATTCTTGTACCTGTATTTAGTTTTGGTATACTATTATCTATTACACCCAAAAACTGGTTCGCGTCTAATATTCAGTTTCACCCATGATAGAGTTCCTTTATACAATATAAAAACATTCTGTAAAAATACAGCTTAAGAACCGAGTATTTCTGTTTATATATTCATATATTCCTTCAAAAGCTACGAATTAAGGTTCTCATTGCAGTTGTACCGAAAACTTCCCTATAAAAAATTCTAGTTCAACCTTTCACCAAAAAAATAGAAAAAAATAGTGAAATTGACCTACAACCAACATTTTGTACTAAGTTGAACCATTATAAACGTGTAGTTTCACCATGAATGTGAAACTAGGAACTATTATAATGGCTCTAGTACCAAATGTTGGTTGCAACTTCTACATTTCTACACTTTTTCCTTTTTTTTTTTTTAGGTGACAGGTTGAACTAGAATTTTTCACAATGTTGTTTTCTTTCTTAATGTAGACAATTTCCGTAAAAATGCAAAAAAAGCAGAGCAATTTTCTGTTAAATTAGATAATTTCTTGTTCACACACAATTAATCTAGTTTCTTGATTAAAACAAATTTTTCTTTTCCCTTTTTACACACTTTAAAACCATATAGTTCAACCTTTCACTAAAAAAGTGGAAAAAATGGTGAAATTAGCTGCAACCAAGGTGTAGTTTCACCATGAATGGGAAACTAGGAACCATTATAATGATTCAACTTTAGTACCAAATGTTGGTTGCAGCTAAATTTCACCATTTTGTTCATGGTTTTGGAGAAAGGTTGAACTAGAATTTTTTACAGTGCTCCTTTCTTTAATTAGCTTTGTGTAAAATAAGTATAACATCTACTTTTAAGAACTATTTCAAGATTTTTTTCTGCAGACAGGATGCGATTCGGCGAAAACTTTTCAGAGTTCTACAGGCTCTGTGAATCGACAAAGTTTGAAAATTCCTGTTTTAAGGGCGTTAGGTTCTTGTAATAATTGGATGAATCAAAAGCCTAAAATTTAAAAAAATTAAAGTTATCTAAGAACTGATTTAAATTCAATGCATATTTGTTTGTTCTTATATGATAACCTGCGCTCAAATTATTCGATTTGTCTCGACCAGAATTGTAAAATAATCAATTCAGGACCGTCATTTTAAATGGACGGCAATGTGTACTCCTGATATATTTAAAAAACACAAGGACATCATACACAGTCATAAAAATACATTATATTCTCTGAGCCAGAGAGGAATAAGAGCTCTCTTGACCCCTCAGAACGGTGGGCCCTAAATCAGTCTTTAATAAATGCCCCCCCCCCCCCCAATAAAAGAGATAAGAAATATATAAATCAGCTGTAATCAATACATTTTAGGAAATAACATATTATATCTATTGAGTTTAATTTACATTATCATCACTACGAGGACGGAATTAACTAGGAAATACACCACGTCACATTTGGACCACCGAATTATTTTCAAAAGAAGACTTTTTGCATGCATTTACAAAACAAGTTACACTACAAAATGTTTACTTATGATACGTTTAGAAAGTACTTTTCTTCACCTGGCATTCTTACCAGTGTTTGAAACAGGGCGCTAAAGACCCACCATGTACACTTGGGGATACGTGCATGTAAAATTCGTGGACCCCACTAACCCGCGCACCGGAAAGGGTATCCATAAGGCCTATTGCTAACAGGGTAGGAGGATGAAGGAGAAAAGTATTTGAAAAAAAAAATATGTACCAAAAAAACATAAGATAAGGGCTTAATACGATGGATATTTTTCTGATAATTTTTCGTTGGATCATTTTTCGTCACTGTTTCAGTAAACGAAATGAGTTTGTGGATCAAAATCATCCGTCTAATGCAATATCCGTAAATAGACAAATGCTCGTTCACGAAGTAGTGTTAATAAATAACGAACGAAAATAATTAAATAAAATTTCAGAAAAAGCCTCAATAAAAAAATAAAGATAGAAAAAAAAACAATAAAGCTTTGATTTTATTCAACTTTATACAAAATGTCTTTATCTGTTTACTTCTGAAGAAATCTATGGCTTTTGTAAAATTTAAAGGATTTGGAATCTATTTCCCAAAATCCTTTGAATTTCTCCAGTACTTTGAAATTATGCGTTATCAGTTTCTTTTTTTAGTTTGTGCGCATTGTTCTCGAGCATTTCTCCAAAATCTTTTTCAGCGTTTTCTCCGAAAAATGAAATTAAGTAAGGCTTAATGTCTTAACAATGCATTCAAATAAAAAAAACTATTATAAATGCGAAAGCAGAACATCAGTGACGTTCCATAATTTTTTACCCATAATTTTATTTTAAATTACCCATAATTTTTCTGCCATGTTCAACTAAAATTTTTCAACGAAATTCGGTGTTGAGAATAGTTACAATTCATTATTTTCCAACTGACATTCAACGTAATAGATAAATAATAATACGTAAAAGAAAATATTACAAAAAATAGAAAGGAAGTTTATGAAAGAAGTATTGTCAATCATTGATAGTAGCATTAATAATTTGATATTAATATCAAATACAACTTGTTTCGGTACATTCCTAAATTTTTATAGTAAATACATTTGAGGTACTAACGAATAACAAAAAAATAGCTCTTGTTCAAAATTGTTCGATACGGTTATTTTTATTAATAAAATAATAATATACAAAATGCTATTCATTTACTTGTTTTATTCTTTAAATAATACCGTATCGTACGTACAGTTCTGAGATATTATCAATGTAAATGTTCAAATCGTATGAAAGTTAGCAAAAATCATTTTACAGACCCTAACTCCTAGAGTAGGTTTACTCTTGCAACTTTTTAAGTGTGCAATTGGGTTACAGCAGGTGTTTTAAAAAAAACTGATGAAAAATTTTAATCCTTGAAATTTGTTTCATAAATTTGAATAATAAGCATTTAATAGAGCATTTACAAATGGTATATTCAAATTAAAATGTACTTCATTTAAAAGCTTAATTCGTGTTTATCGCAGCGTTAGTTAATATAAACTTTGAAACTGAAGGAAAAAACATGATTCTATTAATATTCCGACTTCACAACACTGATATTTTTCAACGAGTAGCCCCATAGTTTGAACCGATATGGTCGGGCATTTAGCTTTAACTTGCTAATAGGTTAGCCCAAAAAGAAAACGTTGTTTTTCTAGGTTTTCATCGAATAGAAGCATCAGTAAGAGAGGTAACGGGGGAGGGGGGTCCTAAAGGATCGGTCCTAAAAAATTCGTATGGTTATTTAAAACTAAATAAAGTCTTTTAATGAGCTTAGAAACTGCTTTATATTAACTACATATTGGTCCAGTGGATTTTCGCTCCAATCGGATTTCCGCTGAGATCTTTTGCGTTATATGCTCATTATTGACATTTGTCATACTGCGCTGAATATTTCGGCCGGCAAAATACGACTAACATGAACTTATGTCCCAGAGTGACACTTCACAAGCTGCCTACCAGGGTCCCTATGCAGCACGGGTTTGTTAGGTGGTGTGGCCGCTCTATCGGGAGCCTACTAATCGAGGTGGTATGAGTTAGTGGCTCACCTGGGGTGTTCAGGTATGCATCGGGAGTTCGCCAGTCCGGAAGGCGTGAGGCGCCATTTTCCGCCATCCCTGCAGATCGATGGGATTTCTTCTCTTAGTGGGCGATCTCCCCGTTCTTCGGATCCCTCCGAATGATCGAAGTCGTGGGAAAGCTCGGATGCGAGCGCATGCGCACTGTATCAAAGCATCGACGACGACAACCTTCGTAGAGCATGTGTCACTTTGGACTTCGTCTGCTTTTATTTGTTTACGTTTTTCATCCCCGATGCTCCAACATGCAAAATGAAAGGAAATGGAATACATTAATTTGCCTAAAAAGTTCACTCAATAACCCTTTTTAGTCCCAATGACGCCATTTAGAATTTTTTTTTTTGTCTCTCCTCTAAAGCTGCCTCTGATACCAAAGGAGCATCATAAAATTCAACAGAATCATCATGATTATTATTTTTTTCGTTCGGTCTCAAAAGCTGTATTTCATATACCGAACAACTTTTCATATGATATCAAATAGAACATTAAAATGAATTGGAGCTGAAAGAGGTTAAACTTTTTTTCATCTTCATTTTCTTTTTTAGCTGCTTCACCCCCCCCCCCCCCCTCCCTCTCCCGCCAAAATTTGACTTCATTTTTTTTAACATAAACTTTTATTTTCAACTTACCCTCTCTTCAATTTGACTTTTTTTTCATCTTGAGGTTATCCCCACCCCTCATCCCAACTCTGTTTTTCAACTCCAATTTATTTTTCCAACATAACCCCCCCCCCCCTTTTTTTATCCTTGATTTTTTTACTTGATTTAATTTATTATTATTTTTTTGTTTGTTTGTTATACATTTTTATTTTATTTGATTTCATTCATTTTTTCCTTTGATTTCGTTGTATTTTAAAAATATACAAAGTGTACTTAGGTTATTGATTTTGTTACTCTTTAAAAAGGATATTATGGAGAACAAAAAACAGAGAACATTTGGAAAATCGACAGCAACATATATTCACCATCTGCAAAACGCTGACTTACTATTTACGGTGCACAACGTCGAAGATGAGTTCAGTTGAGCCCACTGGTTCCTTTTTCATTGGTCACTCGGCTAAAGATGCCCCGGAGTTGCGGCACTAGCTGCTTAGGCCTAGACCCCTCACTACAAGAGCAACATCATCATCATCACCTAGATTTGCAGATGGGCTTTTACCATAACCGTCTCGAAAGGAGAAGGCCTTGACAGCCGAAACATGAGTCATCACACCCGTCGAAGCTTTCTCCCTGTCGAACATACGACGGTCGCAGAGTTTAACGAACACAAAGCTTATAAAATATCAACCATTCTGTTTTTGGAATACTTATTGATAACACTTACGTAATATATATTAGTGATTTGTTTCTAAAGTGGAAAAAAACGTTTCTGTGATTTTCATTATCTAGACATTTAAATCATAAGTACAACATATAATGTAAATGCATTATAGAAGGCTTTATATTCAATTGTAAAAGGTCTTTGAGTTTCTTAAATAAAAATATTAAAACAAAATAACTGCTAATACGTGGCTCGATATTTTAACTCTTAAAAAAAGAGATATTTTCGAAATTTACAACAGGTAAAAAGTAAATTTAAATTATAAATGTGCATACTTTAGACTTACAAAGAAAATAAATAAATAAATGAAACATATCAGATGAAGATATTTTTATTGGGTACATTAAAAGCACATATAAATAAGATTTAATTTTCGCAATATTCATATTAAATTATAGCAACATGAAAAAATTAATCGTGATAAGTTAGGATTCTTCTTTTTCTTTATTAAAAACTTAAAATATTACGTTTAGCATTGAAAAAACATTTATGCCAGCAAATTACTGAGATTTTATACTGTTAATTGTCTAATTTCGAGTAGTTAAGATAATCTAGTCTGACATAATTTTTGCCGATATTTCTCAAAAAAATGTTTTTAATTGTAGAAAATATGTATAGTGAAATTAGTCAAAACAATATTTTTGATTACATCAAATTAAAATTATTGTTCAATAACAATTTTTATTCTAAGATGCACAAGGAGTGTTAATATATCACTTTTATATCCAGCTTATTTTATGAGTTATTGTTGAAGGAGGAAAAAAAATCATAAGTATACCCTATTTTATTTTAATTCACACATAACAGTCCCCCCCACACACATTTTGAAGTGTCTTGCATATATTATTCTGCAAAATATTTAACATTCCACACATTTTCTGCTGTTTCCCAAACATATGACAAAAGAGTCATATTACATCATTAAAATTGTAAATTTAAAAATTATCATGCATTCCGTTTAATTTATTTTAGGAACAAAAATGTTCTAAAACAATAAAACACCATTTAAAAAATCTTGAATAAAATTTTACTATTTACATAGACCAATTAAAATATTATGAAGAAGATATGTACACAAAAAAGTTTAAACACACTTGTTATATTTAACTATAGTGAGAAGAGGTGTTTATAAACATACATGCTTACTTATCTAGTCCTTTACATTTTCTTAAATTTTTTAATTTTTCGCTCATTTAAACTAACTACATTTTTATTATTTAACTTATTGCAGTAATTTTTCAGACAAATATTTCCAAAAATATTAGCAATTTTTTCCACTTTATCAAAAAAATCACATTTACATACCTCACAATGATAATTTTCAATTATTTCTGAGTTTTTTAAATAATATTTAAATAATCCAATAAGAGTATTTGTATTGAGACGATGAGTTGAGGAACATCGTTTCATTTTCTCCAGATATCAGTTTTTTGAAAATGCACAAGCAATGTATTAGCACTTTAATCACAATTGATGACGGCTTCTTCAAACCACCTCTGTTTAATAATTCTATATAGGAAGCATCAGAGTTAAAAAGAAGAGGAACATTTTCATTTATATCAATTGTCAAAGGCATGTCCACTGTATAAATGTTTCGGCAGGCTTCACAAGAAACATCTAGTTTATGTACGCAATAACCCCCAATGTATGTAAGGATTTCAATTTCGCTTTGCGAGATTTCAACTTCATTAACACCACACAGCACATCATCAAATTCTGTAAAAGCTTCTAATTGGTTTCCGCTTGCAACCGAAAAAAGTGATTTGATCGAAAATGTTCCACAGTTTTTTGGATGAAGCTTCAGCATGCTTTTGACGCGGAGCTTTCGCTCACTTTCTATTACCTCCTGCACAGTCACATGGTAATTGCTACCTGACATTTGGCGGTGCACTCCGAAGCGAGATTCACACTCTTGAGAGAACACTCTCTCAAATCCGTGGACCCAAAATCCACAAACGTCTAAAATTCGCGTAAGATTTACGATGAAAACAGTGAAACTTAGTTAAAAAACTACCGTAGAGTACTGAATAAGCACCCTCCTGAATGTTCGCGAAAATATCGAAGGGGGCGCTTAAAAGGTACAAGTGAAGAAAAGTACCAAATAAGCGCCACGCCCCCTCACATAGTACAGGGAAAGTCGCCTCAGCGATGCCGCGGACGTGCTATAGCGTGTCAAATGCGCAAAAATTGGAGGTGGGGATGCAAAAAAAAAATTGTACTCATAACCAGAGGCATGTAATTTTAATAGCGGAAAAAATTAAAATCAAGTAAAATCTATAAAAGTTGATACGCAAAAATATTTTTGCATGTCTATTGTTCTTTCAGCTTTTTTTAGATGAAGAGCGAGCAGGGAAACGTCGCAAGCTCCGCATTGATGAACGTTTCCTTTCCTGAACTTCCCTGTTGCAGCGGCTCGTCAGATAGACCGACGGGCGACTCTGATTTCGTTTGAACATTACGTAGATTCAATGCCCAAAGATTTTTTTAAGGATATAATCAACTTGATGTTTAATAAGGTCGGAAACATGAGGTTTTTTAAAAAAATACTGTAGTGCGAAAAGGTTTAGATTTTGCGACAGCGAACTTTCATGACGCTTTCGTTTTCGCGATTAAGATTTCTTCTTAGCTTTTATTTTGAATTAAAATAATAAATAAATTTTCCTATTTAATTTGTTATACCCTTACTGCCTTCCCTATTTACTACTGTCCAAGTAATCGATATTGCGAAAAATTTGCGAATCTGACATTTGGCCAGGAATTAATCATTTGATTTTTGGCTTTTAAATATGGGATTTTGGTTTTAATTCTTCGTCAAATTGTTATTGAATCAATTGTTAATTGCATTGAAAAAAAAAAATGTCTTGCCATAAAAGAGAACCATAGGAGTTATCTCAAAACGCCTGTCAATCACACAAAGAAACCTTTCCTGTGCTAAAAGGACAAAGGATGACCGGTATTCTTTGGCGGTATAAGCGCATATGGTCCTCGTAAATGACCCCCATAAAAAAGGGCCAAGCAAGCCTAGAGGCAAGGTGAACTAATGTGATTACCGGAATTCAGACAAAAGCTTATCGTAACGAAAGCACGTGTTCAACGTTTTTCGTGGGTAACCAGCAAATATTTTTTTTAACTACTTATTTCTTGAAATACAATGTACTTTATTTTAAATAAAATGTTACGCAACAATTAAATGTCCTCTTTGAAATATTTACATTAATGAGCTTTCTATTACAATGCGATATCATAGCTTATATAACCATAAATATCAGATCAAATGTGCATGTAAATAAATAAATATATATATATGTGTGTGTGTGTGTGCATATATTAATAAGGCATACAAGATCTTTATTAAAACTTTTTAAAAAATGCTTGAGAAGACATGGAAGCGCAAACTCTGAATAAGAATGTATAAAAAAGGTTTAATATTAATACAATTCATGAGAAAACCGGCAAAATTATCGAAAGGCAAGCGCTCAGAGCATCGAAAAATGCGTTACAAAAACCAGCATTTTCTATAATAAAATTCCACCTAATGTTAACCGTTTTTAAATGAGAACTTGCCAATAGTATGGTGTTATTGTTTTTCGCGTTATTTGGAAGATTGCATGAAATCGGAATAAGATATAGGCAATGAAAATTTGAAAAATTCTCGTAGAAAAGCATTAAGCACACGGTTTGTTTGTGCCGATGCGAAAGAGCGACACATGGCAGGAAATGGTAACCCCGATCCCTCTGATGTTAGCCGCCGTGTCATCTCCCCTCGATACTACCTCCATGGTAACCACTGATGAAGTCATTTTCTGTCCTCCCCTCCAATTCCTGGGTAACAGGGAGAGTTTTTGTTTAGTCTCTGCAATTCCCAGGAAACTTATAATCCCTTCTGGGAACTGATAATGGAAGGCATGTCATGAGTTTCTCTTGGTCAGCGCAATGAGAATCCAAATCCAAGTTTAGGGGGGGCACTTGATCGGTACTTTACGGTAGTTGAAAAACTTAGTTAAAAAACTAGAAATTCTTCAAATTTGCAAAGCTAAAAGCATTTCGTTAACTTGAAATGTTTACAATAACTCACATCTGCCTTTTATACATTGAAAACAATGTTCTTTTACCTTATTTTTGTGGTTTTTATAGGGCCATTTCACAGTATTTTGCCCAAACATGGAGTCCGCAACATGACACTTTTTTTGTTATAACTACGTAACTTACAGTTTAATTATCACTAAATTTTATTTTCAAATAACATATTATTTCAAAATAAAATTAAGTGATAATTAAACTGTAAGTTACATAGTTATAACAAAAAAAGTGTCATGTTGCGGACTCTACGTTTTCAGAAAATACAGTGAAATGGCCCCTTAGCCACATGTCATGAGCAAATATTAGCGTTTTGCCATAATTAGACATCAATCTTTTTGCATCTGCTTTCGGTTTGCGATATTTCTTATTATTTTGTATTAGTACACAATTCAAATCTTATTCAGCAAAAATATTAAGCTATTTTTCAGTATAAATTTTGTATTTGCATCGATTTTATGGTGCAAATGTTCTTCCTCCTTGATCTCATTAATGGAGACAATTTTGGGCGCCAATGTGGTGATTGGCAATGAAATTTTTGGTCACCATTAAAAAAATTTTGGTAGCCAGTTGGTGAGTGGCGACCACCAATGCCTATCTGCACCTTTACAAAGTAGTTGAATAAAAAAAATCATTTAAAGTTCACACACATATATAATATATTGTATCTATGTATCTCATTTTATAAATTTTCTCTTTTCTATCAATTTCTTTTATATATTCAGGTCTGTGTAATTAGTGGTTTGTCAAAACATTTTTTGAGTAATATGTAAAAAAGTGAATGCAACATTATAACCTCGCAAAATGCTTACACAGATCGATGACCCGAAATCCGCAAAATTCTAAAATCCGCACAACCCTTGGTCCCAAGCAGTGCGGATTTCGGCAAGTTAACTGTATTAGGCAAGTGATGAACTCCAGAAGGACGGCCCCAGATGCGGTTTTAGCTGCAACTGTCGGTTATACATGTTGGCTATTAAGTTTATGAGCAAACGGACAGTGGCCACGGTGGTATTTCTTTCTGTTTAGAGTAATATTAATCATATGTATCATTTACATATAGCCAAACTAACTGCGCTTAAGACTTCAATTTTAAAAAAATATCCACGGGGGATTCCCCAAATCTCCCTTTCACTATTATCACCAATTGTTCTTAGGACTGAAATGTCAACAAATATAGCCTAAAATTACGTTTTTAAGGACCCAAAACCTTTCTTTTCTCAACCAAAGACCGCCAAAGGTACGATACCTCCTGTGTCTTTATTATTTTTTTTTTCATTTTAAAATATTCCCTGGGGAGAGTTCCCAAACCCCATCTGGGTAATTCCATGTTAAATCAACCAATGGTCAAAACCTCGTATCTTTGGATTTTATTTATTTTTGGTCCAAATGGAGTATGATGATAGATGAAAAATACCAAGGTTTGGTTTTTTTATACATTCGTTTTTGAGACAATTTTTTTAAATTTTGACGAAATCATAAATTTTGCATACTCATGAAACTTTAGACAGCTGTTATTAAAAAACTATTTGACTTAAAAATATATAACTTGTACTGTTTTGTTCAGTATTTTATGCAGTTTTATAAAATCTATAACATGACACAGTTACTTAAAAAAAAATTTTTGCTTTGCAAACAAAAAATTTATAAAATTTAAAATAATTCAAAACCGAAATTTTTAATTTTTTTGAAAAAAATTATTGTATTTAGCTTCTTTTTAGCAACATGTATGCAAATTTTCAGGATGGTATTCCTGTGGTATCATGGTGGAAAAAATATTTTCTCTTTGAACATTTACATTCATATAAGTATTCTAGCTTAATAACTTTTTTTTTTTTTTTTTTTTAATTTTTTCTTTTTGTGGTGTAGTTTGTAAGTTTCTACTGTTTTTTTTTTTAGCAGCTAACAGTAAAGATTAATTAATATTAACCATATTAATGTACTGATAACAAATATTCCAAAGTAAAAATTTCAAAACATTTCAATGAAGAATGAAAGATTTCAAATAAACAGGACAGAGGAATCTGGAGTGTCATAAAGAGTCACACCACTTAACAACATCACTGTTGTCCACTCCTAAGCAGACACTCCCTAGCTGCAGCTTCCTGTTCTAACTTGGTCTCTTTTGCTTTCTCCTTGTGTAACCTGAAACCTTATGTTTCTCCCACAACAGAGGTATTGGAAATTCTGTGTTCTTTACATTCTTGTGAAGTGCACACTCTATTTTACTGCTCTTCTTAAAACATTTTCTTTTCTTCTTTTTGTTGTTATTATAGTGAGAGGTGAAATTACTTTAAATAATTGGTTTTGCATAAGCCATGCCTTATACTAGAATCGCTCTTCAACAAAACAAAATGTTTCGTATAATGACTATTAAACTAAAGCAATTGAAGGAGACAAATTTTTTCATGATGCTGCAGGAATACCATTCTGAAATTTTGCACAAATGTTGCTAAAAGCAAGCTAAACAAAATATATTTAAAAAGAAAAAAATTTAAATTTTGATTTTGAATTTTTCAAAATTTTATAAATTTTTTCCTTGCCGAACAACAACAAATTTTTTTTTGCATAATTGGGTCATGTCATATTTTATTAAATATATGACATGACCCAGATATATAAAATATTGAAATATTTCATATTTTGTTGAAATGTTTTGAAATTTTTCTTTGGAATATTTGTTATCAGTACACTAATATGGTTGATATTAATCAATTTTTACTGTTAGCTGCTAAAATAAACAGTAGAAACCAGGGGCGGACTGGCTCATCAGGGCACCGTGACATGTCCATGTGTGCCCTTTCATCTAGACGCCTCCAAAAAAAAATTCTTTGCGATATTTTTTCCTCCCTAATAATTTACAATAAGAGAAATTAAATGAAATAATCTGCTTTTAATCCGTGACAAAATCTAGCTTTAAGAAAGGTAAAAACGACTTTCCCAGACAAAACCACATTTGTGGATGCTGTAGGACGTATATGCTTCAGGGACATGTTTTGGCAAGGCTCGGGGGAAGGGACAGTTGAGAGCATAAGTGTGTCTATAGGTCTGAGGATTTGCGAACATGTCCCGAGGGTCGAGTTGAGGCGCCCGCTTTGGAATAAAGATTTCCCTAAATAAAAGTTGGACTAGACACAGGGGTGCTCACCAGGAGGATGGGAAGATCGTGGCACAAACTGCGCCATTGAGATTTTTTCGTAGGGGAGGGGGGCTTGGTAGACTTTTTGGCCAGTTTACAGGGTTGCAGATTTTGAGGGACTCCATAATTTTTAGGGGGGTACCCGAACGCTCTAAAAGGGTGAGCCCTGCTAATCATAAGTAACGTATGAAAATAAACAAAACTAGTGTACCGACTAGTGTAGTAAAAAATTGAGGGCATTGCATAACCTTCAATTTTTTATTATAGGACACCCCCTGTTTTTAAAGTATTGATAAAGCTTCATAATGTGCAACCTTCTAATTATTTTTGAAGTTTATTGGAAAATTTCATGGTGCCCTGTGCAGACTTCTCAGCTTCTCGGTGCACAATTTGGGAATCATTGCTTGTGAAACATTAACAATGTGTATGAAATTTTGTTGATCCCATTTCCTGCCTTATAACATGTCTTGTGGTGTTGAGCGGAGGCGGGGGGGGGGGGGGGGTACGTATACACAGTGTAGACAGACGCGGACGTAAGAGCTATATTCAAATTTAAGAAGGCATATAGGCGATGTTCAGTTAAAATAAAACACAGGGACGCAGTTACTACAGTAGAAACAAATTCATTTACTTTTCAAAAAGTGATTCATGTACTACATTTCAAAAAGCAAGTGACACGACACTTGGTAATTATTTCAAAATTGAACTGTTTTTAGATTTTCACTAGACGAAACTTATAGGGCATTTCATTTAATTTTAAAATAGAAATAATAATTTAATAATTTATTTATATTGATAGCCAAAAATAGCACATAATTTTTTATCGCAACTATCTTAAAAGTAAAGTTATTCTGCATTAATTTCGCACAATTAAAATTATAGGATTCGGTGATTTAAATCAAGTGTTTTAAATCGGAGATTTAAATGAAGTGTTTAAATCAGTGTTTTAAATCATTTTCTAAAAAAAACATGATTTTTATCAAAAATTTAAAATTTGCCTGAAATATGTTATTACTTTTTATACAAATATAATATTTCACAAGAATCAATGATTAGTTGGATGATGATTAGTTGGTTGGATTTGATATGATTAGTGTACTATATTTGAAATAGCTGAAGTAAAAGTATTATATTTATTTACACATAATTTTTAGCGTGTTATTTACGTAACTAATATGCTAAACATTTGTTTATTCATTAATAAAACTGCCTTAACCATTACTCTAAATCAGCGTTTCCCAACTGGTGGTTTGCACGGTGTAGAAAGTGGGTTCACGGAAATATTATAACGGCGGAATTTTTCATTGCTAACGTAGAAGAAAAAACAAAATAAAGAATTTACATACTAATTAGGAAGGAGTGCAAAAATGATTTTGAAAAAATTAATTGTTTTCCAGATTATACAGAAAAAAAATGACGTGGCACAGAAAGCATACATACAAAATTTGAAATGCACTTATTTCTACTTTTATCGAAAGTTATTTATAGACTTATTTTATAGTTTAGAACTTATTTTTCTCTAACCATTTTACTTTTTCTTTGCAAGGGCAAAAAACGAGTCAGAAATATGAAAATTTACTGCATAAAATTAAAAATTTTGCATATTTTAGGCTTAATTTTCATAATACAGATCCTAAACTGGAACCAGAAGGTATTGACTTATTAATTTAAAATATGGACTCACATTTATAACACTTTATTCCAACTTTCCGGTATTATCACAAAATAGTAATTAAAATTTCAAAATTATGAAAATTTTAGTTTTTCTTTAAATTTCCAAAATTTTGTATATTTCAACCGCAAAGTGGAACCTGTCGGAAAAATAATTAAAATTTTTTTAGGAATACATATGTCTACTGCCCTAATAATGATAATTCAAAAAGAACAAATAATAAAAATGTAATAATCAAAAAAATATTTGTAGCTGCATTTTAATTTTTATTTAAACTTAAGGATGTTTTGCAATAATTATGTTTTCATTTCTTGTTATGAAGTATTGTACAATATCGCAAATACACGTGCTAGTAAATTTTAGTTTTGTCACTATTTTGCCATTACTAACGACTACAGAAGGGGGTTCGCCCTCTGTTGGAACTTAGAAGGGGTTCGCAAGGGAAAAAAGGTTGGGAAACACTGCTCTAAATAAACTTTTGCCACAGAAACTTTATAATGTTAAAAAATAATAATAATATAATGGTAAGAAATAGCCTTTTAAGAGTCAAAGTAGATTAGTTTTACTCTTACTACCTACTTTTAAGATTACAACAAAATATAAACTGCACATACATTGCTTGTCTCGTATTTTAAATCCGTTACAAACAATAACTAACAGTATCAAACCATAAATATTATTTTTACATTAGATTCAAATATAACACTTCAGAAACATCTGTCATTGTTAAATGTAAATCGATAGTTAGTTGTATTCTTTTAAATGGTGTTTCTGAATTGAATAGTAATAATAATAGTAATATGAGAATATCGCTAATAAATTAGTATATAAAATGAGCTGTGCAAAGTAGCAATTTGAATTATTATTATTTAGAATTAGCTTCTTTGAATCGGTGTATGTTTTAATTTGCGCTATACTTCTAATTTACTAAGCACTCTCTTGTAAATTTTTCTTCGAAAACCCAACTGAAAATTACTTCTCAAATCAATTACACTGCGGAACAAAAAAAATTTAAAAAGTCTGCGGCATTAATTTTGTTAATGCTTTTTGTAAACACTTGCATTATCCACGCACAGTATATGCATTTCCTTTTTTTGGATTGACTCTGATTCTTGAGATAAACGAACACAAGAAATCAATGAAACAATTTAAACTACCCTCCTAACAATCTATTAATTCGATTACCACCACTAAATTTTATTATCTATTCACGTATATAGGTACAACAATTTTACGTATTAGCTATTACACCTTGAAAGTATCAGTTCGTATCTTATTGTAAATTTAAAAGTGCTTTTTGTCTTGAAAAGTACGAGTTCGTTATGAAAACATTATGTTAACAACTCCAACAGTTTTTGTTATATATGTGGCAAATTTTGTTTGCAAAAGTAAAGAAAAAAAATCACGGAGTTTGTGATAAAAACCTACGAAGCATACTTTAGGAGAAAGCTTGTACAAAACAATAAATATCGAGTGTCCAATATCGTCTGTAAACCTTGTGTAGAATCTTTGCGATACTGGACTCAAGGAAGCCATAAAGGGCTTCAATTTGGAATGCCAATGATATGGACTGAGCCTACTAATCACTTCAGTGACTGTTACTTTTGTGCAGTGAATGTACAAGCTATCAACAGGTATAAAAAACGTACTTGGGTTTATCCTTATGTGGAATCGGCTAAGCCCCAGTATTGCAATGATGATTTGCCAATTAGTGTTTTCAGGACCACCTACTGCAAACAGTGATGATGTTGAAATGTTAGGCAGATCAGACAATCAGACGAGCAGCAGTGAATGTGAGTTCGAAGAAAGTAGTTCTACAAAACAAGAATTGTCTCAAGAGGACCTCAATGACTTGGTTCGTGATATGAATTTATCAAAAAAATCTGCGGAAATTCTTGCTTCGAAATTAAAAGAAAAACACTCTTCAACCTGGTGTTACCACTACATCCTTCATCATAAAGCACCAGAATATTCAGAATTGGTTGCTAAAATGCTTAAAAATTTCAATGATTCAAAGAGCAATAATAACAAAACAAATATATTGTGCCAGCATTGCAAAAAACACATCTGCAAAGCACATATATCCTATAATTGCCCAAACTAAATAAAAAGGTAAGCTTTAAAAATAGTTTCATTCTTTTATAATTTAATCGTGATCTATTTATTATGCTCAATATACTATACTCAATTATACTACACTATTATATATGTTTTTAATTTTAAATCATAAGAATTATGTTTAAACATTTTTAATTTATCTGTATATAAAGTATTATTTTAAAAGCATGGAAAATATTAACACCAGTAGTCAGTATTCATTCTTCGGGTCATATTGACCCGAAAGATACGTGTGTGTAGGAAATGAGAACAGAACAGCAGAGTTAAATAATGAAGCTGACTACTTTGTTACAAAGTCCATTAATTTCATATCCATAAAATTCTGCAGCATAATCGAGGGATGATTTTAAGAATTACTTTTTCTTATTTACTTCTTTCATAGCTACTACTCGATTGTCAAAAAGAGCCAAGGTTGCAAGATCCTCTGATAAATAACAAAAGTGACTGGCTAATTTGTCTGATGCAAGTTTGCTAAATTTGTCATTAATCTTTTTTACAGCAATAAAGATTTCATTGAATTATAACCATTATATGGGGCTTTTTGAGGTAAAGAAGCTGTAATCCTAGCTTTTAAATATGCACAGAAAGCGAAAATAAATATCTTTTGCAATCCCTTATTTCATCTTTTGAAGTGATGGTGAACTGGCAGAAAATAGCCATATTTTAAGTCAGTACAAGATTCTGACACCCATCGAGCAAGATACTTAACTCCAAGTGCTACAGATCTGATTCCACAAGCAGGGGTTGTGCCGAAACTTATAAAAATCAGTTCAAGAAATACTCGATAATCATCTCTTGAGTGGAGCCATGCAGTAATTTAATCAACAAATTTAATTCAATTGTTTTTACATCAGCCTCTTTTTGATTTTTGCTTTATAAGCAGTCGATCCAGGCAGTCATACTCATCTTCAAAGACTTCCTTACTTGACTGAAGAAATAACTTTTTAGAAACTCGTTTCTTTTCTTTTGTTTTTTAACTTTAATAGTTTTTATATTTTTCCTCTTGTAATGCATTTTTTCCTGGAGTTTCTGCCAGAGCAGAATTTTTCATATTTGTGCTGAGTGCTGACAACTGTCTATCTTTCTTGGACCTTGTGTTGAGTATGTTCAAACAACTTCAGGAGAAAAAGCTATTGTCCACATAGCATTAACTAGTATTTGAGACCAAAGTGAGGTTATGAAAAGACCATTTCAATATACAAATCCTTTCTAGACATCAAGTGTAATAGATGAATGAAGATTTAAAACTTACATGGTCAAGAACGGATAATTTATTGACGTATACAGAAGAAATATGAATTTAAACTAACTTCACAGCAAAACAAACAATGCCTGCGTATACGTCTCTTGATTGACAAATCCTCATTAGGGATCGTGCTGTGAATTCCTCCTCCTTTGTGGCCGTTTCTTTCCTCCAGTTGATAAGTTAGCGTACAATGAAAATTTTGATTGCCCAGTTTACCCCTATGCTCAACTAGCCTCCTCTTTACAGTACACTTACATTATTTTTATGTTTATATTTACAGAATATATTTATGGCTACAATCAGTAGTGTATATAAAATAGCCTTTTTATAATGCAATTACTTTCTGTTAATAAAAATAGCAAGCTAAGTTGCGATTAATTTAGTCCTTTGTCAATACACTCTATATTCCACAATGATGGAAACTTCATCTGCATTGAGCTACCTCTTAATCATAGGCGTAACCAGGGGGGGGGGGGTTCAACCCCCCCCCCCCCATTGGGTATTTACTTATTTAGGCACATTTAGGCACCTAAAAAAAATTTTTGGCTACGGCCTTGCAAAGCACATATTTTTTTCCCCTAAGATAATTAAACACATATGCATATGATCAGGCTTGGAGTAATCGCGATTACGTAATCGTAATCGGCTGTAATCGATTACATTTTGACAAAATTGTAATCATAATCGTAATCTGACAGTGGCATCTTCTTATAATCATAATCGAAATTGTGTAATCCCGTAATCCCTTTTCTCCCGTAATTTTAATCGTAATCTTAAGGAAAAAAATCCGTAATCTGCTGGTCCTATAATCGTGTAATCTTGACCTGCTGAAAGCTGAAAGTTTTAGTTCTACCATTGAATAGAAGAGATAAGATTACAAGAAAAAGGATTCAAGCTGTGTACTGAGGCGACCTATCCTATCCTAAGTGGTTTGTAACCTACGGGCGATCATAATATAAAAGGTTCTGTGTGGCGGTCGCAGACCCTTGATGGCAGGACCATATAGTCTGCCAGAAACGCTTCTTGTCCTGCTTGTTGCGGTTTCTCAGAATTCTTAATTGCGGCTCCACTCTCCCCGGGGAATGGCTGCTGGAGAGCCCGAGAAAAAAGGGTCTAGATACAGGACTTCTGGATATGTCACTCGCATCGCCTTGGGGCTCTCAAGGGGGTCTCCTCGCGTCGTCCAGTTTCGGTTAAAAGAGCGGTAATCTGTCCGCAAGTCAAAAAGATTTCGGGGTAGATAAGAAAGGGGAAGCGCAAATTACCCCTTCAAAACATATGCAAACGGTTGAGCAATAGGCGAGAGTCTGGAGCCGGCATGAAATGGACGCCCCATTTTCCCTTTCAATATTCGAAGCAGACTGCCCCCCGAAAATCTAGTGGAAAGAGAATGTCACGAAATGCCTTTTGGCGTTTTTCTGCTTTCTTTAACGGCGGAAGTGAAGAATTTTTCCAAAGAATATCACAGTTACACTTCAGCAATTTAGGATTAGGTGTTACATGATGCTCTATGCTTATGTATGAAATCTTAATCCTGGAAACGTGTGATTATTATTGTTTTTTTAAATATGTTCTTCGAATATTTAAAAAAATACATACATTTAAATCTTAAATTTATTTATATTTTAATGCTAATATTCTTTTTAATTAATAGGCATATACAAGAAAAAGAGATTATGTTCAGACATTCTCATAATTGTTTTTTACTTGCATGAATTCATATTTAGGAATTACTTTAAACAGTTAATTATCTTTTCCTTCTTAGAATTACCTCAACTGAATTTTGTATTTCAGTTTAATCTTGTACGTTAAATTTGTATTGTAAAATTACTTGCCCTTTATTTTTTTATTAAAACAGTTACATGGAAAAAAAAATTCCCACAAGAAATCATATTAAAATATTATAGTCATTCATATTATAATTATTCTTCATATTACATTTTAACGATGACTAATTTTTTAAGAGTTATTTGAATGTTCATGCTCAAATTTTTTGAAATTATTCTAAAATGCAGCATTTATTTTCAAAGGATTATTTATCTCTTACACTATCTGAATATTTTGTTATCTCGTGCAATCCATACACCTCTTATAAGTGATTTCATACAGAATCATACAAAATTATTATTTACAGTAAATTAATTGGTGTTATGTGAAATATTTGCACAATTTAAACTAGAAAATAAATACAATGGAGAAATATACTACATTTTTAGAAATTGCGGCCAGCTAAAATTTTGATTGTATGCACACAAAATAACAATGAACCAGGTAAATCACTTATGCATTATATACATTTAGTGCATCGTCTTTTTTTATATACAAAATACGATCAATGTAGTTATCCCTCACATGAATTTTAAAAGTTCGGAATGTGCCTTTCCTGATTTTATATATATATATATATATATATTACAAATTTCTCATTTCTGCAACGACGTCATAAATCAAGAACTGTGATGTTGAAATTATTTCATACTAATTGCATTCATCATCATTTCAGTTATCTCTTAATAAATCAAAAATTTAATTAACAATCATTACTTTTTGATTTGTGACACTATTGCAAAAATGAGTTGTATGCATAATATCGGATAATTTTATGCTAATCTAATCGTAATTGGATGTCATAATCGTAATCGATTACATTTTTCAACGACTGTAATCGCTTCCGTAATCGTAATTACTTTTTAGCAAAGGATTACAATCGTAATCGTAATCATAATCTCTCAATTTCTCCCTTTGTAATCGTAATCGTAATCGATTACGTTTCTTTGTAATCGACTCCAAGCCTGCATATGATTTTATTTCCTCTTTCTCTGAAGGGTTGTAATCATGACCAAATTATGCAGCTCATAATAAAGAGGACTTTTCATCTGGTTATAATCAACCCCCTTATCACTTTGGGGGGGGGGGGGGGGTTGCAGCTCGCGAAATGTGGCTTCAATCACCGTACCAGACACGGACAAACAGAGATCCTTTCAATCACTCCAGAGGGTTTTCTTTCCTTCTTGATGTCTTTTTTACCCAAAGGCAGCAATTTGGGAATACAATCGCACAAGTAATAAGTTTCGTGGAAAATATTCTCTACTGTGATGGAGTTTTGTTTTCTGATAAACCGCTGTTGTAAGCGCTGGATTCTGAAAATGAAGGACCCCTAGCCAACAATTGTCCTAATGGGTTAAACCCTCAAGCCAAGAAAGAATGCTCATCAAGAAACTTAAAGAGCAGTTTGTATTTATTTATGACTTCCTGTCCAAACACCCATTTTGGTAAAATCTATTTTGTAGATGAGCCGATTGGAAAACTGATGAACTGCATTGCATTCTCTTTTACAGCTGTTCTCTCATCTCTTATATTTTAAATGTTTTTTTTTTTTCTTACGGCCCATCACTGATTGCATTGCGACTCTGGAAATCATCCGTTCAACGTTTCCAATCTCACTGCTACGGTTTAATGCTGCATTTTAATTTACAATCAAGTATTATTTATATTTTAACTAAATTTTTAATTATTTTCGATACATAATAATGTTTGCACTCCAGCGATGGACACGTTCGTCATCCAAAAAGAACAGAAAATTCGATTCAGACGCTTCCACTTCTGAGGTATGTTTTGCTACAAATTTAACAAAATTTTTAGAAATTTATTGTGGGGTTGAGCATTTTTGTAGGGGGATTTGGAATTTTTTCTCTAAAATTCCACTGCTTCCCTGTTTTAATATTATGAATGCCTGGACATAGAAGATTGCTTAGCGATAAATATTGAATTTTCTATTGCGTTTCAATTAAAAAATAAACTAATAGATCTAGTAATGAATGTTTAATGTTTTTGTGAATCAAGGCCGTGTCCAGAGGGGAAGGGGGACCCACGGACCGCCTCCCCCCCCAGAAATCTTTTGCAATGTATTATTATTCCTCCCTGAAACTTTGCTTAACATAAGTGTGTCGAAGTCTGCCCCCCCCCCCTCCCCCTCCGAAAAAAAATTCTGGATACTGCCTTGGCTCCGGAGCAGGGGGAGCATGTTAAGAATTAGGAAGGGCAGTGTATGCTTCAAAATCATACCCTTTAAAAATACATATATATAGATATATATGATTAGAAATGATGTTAATATGATTTTTTTTTACATATATGATAGCTTTTTGTTGTATATATAGTAGATGTATGTTTGGATCTTTGGTGAAGTGAGAGGAGTGGGTATTTGTAGGCTTCTGCAACTTAAATTTTTGTAACTGGTCTTACATCTATAATGCTTAGGCTAACTCTGGAGGCAAGGGTTCGAATGCTCTCCCCAGGAAACTTTTTGAAATCTTCCTAACAATGCAATTTCGGCAATGCAAATTACCAAATTAACAATGCAAATTACCAAAAACAAATTGCAGTATTTTAGTGATTTTTTTTCCCCCCCCCCCTGGAATTATTTCTTTTAAACCAGCATGCAAGATTTTCTTTTGCTTTGAAACTGAAAACAAAATAAATAAATAAATAAATAAATAAATAAATAAATATATATATATATATATATATTTAGTTCTGTATCATATTTTATGTATTTACATCCTTGTTGATTCCAAGTATAAAAACTTTATGAATGTTCTACATTGTTCATCTTACCTTAGTGAACCATCCTATATTTAGTAAGGTCAATAGAGGGCCTCCAGATCAGGTTGTGCCTGGGCCACCACAAAATAGTGATCCCCCACTGAACACCAGTAATGGTTTTTAAGCCATTAATCTTACGATAGTAATTGTCAACAAATATCTATAGACATTCATACATGGTAACCATGGAGATTTATGCATGCAATAGTTCAGGGGTGTAAAATCAAAACTCCTGTTTTGTACAGTGAAAATACCATTTTTGTATCAAGTGAATGCACAATTTTGTACTTAACTGAGGACCTAAAACTATCAGTTTTGTACCAGGTTATTTACAACCTGATAGCAGTAATTTTGCTAGAAGAAAATAGTTCGTAACACGGAAATATTTTTTTGCAGTGTATAATTAAGCGTGTTTTACAGCCTGTTACTATTGTTTTTACTCAGAAATCACTTTGCAGCCCGGACAACAACTAACACTAAATAAATACACTTACTTTCACGAAATAAATTATTGTAATGTAGGGTTAGTTGGGGTAATTGTAAACTCTTTTTCAATGTTTTAACTTTTGATCCTTCCCTACCTCTTGAATGAATTCAGAGATAAAATTGTGAGCATTGTAGCCACTACTGTACTTCTTGTGAGTAAATGTGTACAAAAATTTTGACTTTATGACTATTTGTTAGCGAATGAGCTCGTGTTTACAATTACCCCAGAGATCTGGGGTAATTGTAAACAGTGATTTATTTTCGAATAAGGTTGATGCAAATGGAAAATTGTTTCATACACAGTCTGCTTGAAGGCTTTAAGAAGTTCCGGAGCAATGGTTCTCAATCTGCGGCCAACAGGCTGCATGTGGTCCGCTGAGTTATGTTATGAGTCGGCTGAGATCATTTAAAGAGAGATATCTTGCAAAAAATCAAGTAATGCGACAATTTATGTAAAATTTCGCCCGCAGTGGATCAGTCGCTTAAGCTTGGATCTCACAGAACACCGAAAGTTAAGCACAACTGACCGTGGTCAACGCTTGGGAGAGTGACCACCTCCCGCGACCAGAGGCGTAGCTAGGGTTTTCAGCGCCCGGGGACAACTGAAGATTTTGCGCCCCCTGTGCCCCTGGGGCCTAGGGGCGCCCATAAAGGGAGTTTTAAAAACTTTTATTCTTCCTAAATGACAAATAGCTCTAAAAAGTAGCCCTTTTAACTTTCATTTTTATTAGCAAGTAGCGACCATTCACTTCTAAGTGAAAAATGGGACACTTTGGCTTCGCAAAATTATTTGTCTGATTTCCCACGCACTCCTGTGCTACATATTGATCATTCCCGATATGGTTTGCGGTGTTCCCCACTTTTTTGTCGAACATATTTAAACCTCTTCACTTCAAATAATTTTCTTTTCGCATTTAAAAATAAGATAAATTGACATTAATTTGGCGCCCCTTGACGCTGTGCCCGGGGACAGCTGTCCTTCCTTGCCCCCACCTAGCTACGCCTCTGCCCGCGACTGATTACTCTGAACCGAGTGCACTAAAGGGAGCTGTGCACGTAAAATACGTCGCCGCTTCAAATGTCCACCAAGTTAGAAATAATTTCCACTGAGGGACCATCCTAGATGACGATCTCTCATCTGGGAGATGGTTCAAAGTTCAAAATCATTAAGCGCCTCTGAGCCAAGTGTACTTCATTCTAGCGGAGCTCATTAATAATCAGTAGGAGCTTCCTTAATTCATGGTCGCCCTGCAAAGGGGGCTTGGATTTCCAAGTATCATTAGCAACAACAACAACAGTTATGTAAAATAAGCACAAAAGAGTAATTTACATCAAAATATAATACTTATTGTACCCAAAATATTGGAAATATGATAAATTTAAGTGTTTACAATTACCCCAGAGTGCGAAATATCTGGGGTAATTGTAAACACCTAACTTACACATGAAAAATAACACGGTATTTCTGCTTTGCCTTTGAACAATGGTGTACTGTTGCGTTTCTTGCTGTACGTCGGAAAATAAAAAGGCCCGCAATATCCTGGAATTTCTTTTAACGAATTTCCAAGATATAGCATACTCGGTACACAATGGATCACAAACATAGCTAGATTCTAGACTAAAATAGAGTATTTTATTTAATAAATTTATTTTCTAAAATTGTATTTTTAAGTGCTTATTTTATTTATCTTATTAGATACATTTAACCTAAGTTATTCACGGTCTTTTAATAACTATACCTGTACGAATTATCTGATGAGGAAATGAAAACAATCTAAACATTTCAAAATAGATCGTGTGTAATATTAAATTTCTGTTTGCTTAAAATATTTTTTGAGGCATTCGTCTGTTAAAATAATGACATCTTTAAAAATTTTCGCCTTCACATCTGATCAAAGAGCAGTGTAGGCTCACTTTTTAATTTATTTGGTATTCTAATCCTATGTAATGAATAATTAACATATTATAAAAATAAGTTATTTCTGGCTGATTTTTTACTTTTACTTTAAAATCTGCATTAATATACATACATGCAAAGGGTATCCTATTCACAGTTGTGGTGATTTAATCCATAAAATTAATTTTAAAAAATAGGAGAATAAATGAAAAAAATTGCGAAAAATTTTTTAATTAAATAAAAGTTTTGACACAAATACTTTTAATTCCTTTTTTATTACATTGATTTTTTTTCCAATACTTTTCTTTCTAAAAAAAAAGGTTTTCAGTACGATTAGTGTTAAGAAATTCTTTGAAACATTTAGTTGTAATATAGTTAAGTTTCTTCCTTTAAAATTTCAGAAAAAGTTCGTTTTATTATTTCTTTGTGTATTTTTTAACACTTTATTTTTTGGTAATATTTGAAGACAGTAAAAAAAAGTTCGTGCCATTTTTTTATTTCTTTATTATTTATTTAATTTTGACATGAAAATTCCTACCCTTTTCAGCTGTCATAATCGCTAAATTGTCAACTTTTCCGAATTAAACTGGATAGCCAAATTTTGGTTTCACCGCCGAAAACATCAATAGATGGCGGCACATCTCTATTCAGGCGGACGAAAAATGAAATCTCTCAGGTTCTTCGCGAATGAGCGGGTCATTCATTGGTCATATCCCTGGTCATATCGTCAATGGTCATATATATCCTATGAATTAATTATTAAATTTTTTACATTTATAGAATGTTTGAACATTTTGTACTCATACTTTTTAAGATTTTAGTTTGAATTTTTGTAGATACATCTAAATTTTTTAAGTTTCGTACTTAAACTTTTACATTTTCGTACGAAGTTTCAATTGATACGTACGTTATCTCTACTAATAATAAAGCAGTAAGTTTGTGTGTGTGTCTGTGTACGGCGTAGGGCCCAGACCGTCCAGCGGATTTTCATGAAATTTGGCACGAAATTAGTTTGGAACATGGGGGTGTGCACCTCGGAGAGTTTTTTCTGAAATTCGAATTTGTTCTTCTTTTATTCCAACTTATAGCCGAAAGTTTCATAAAATAGTCATTTTCTATAGGAAGGAATTATCGCATCGTTTCGAGCTTGATACCGTTGAAAAGCGCGTGAAAAACTACCCCGGAAAGAGTTTCGCTCTACGTGCGAAAATTCGAAGCCTCTAAATTAACTAGCAAAGAAGTTATAAGCATTTTTCTCTGCAGTTCGAAATTATTTTTTCACGGTAATTAACTTTAATTTTAATTGTTACCATGCCGACTGACTATTGATCCTTTTTTCTTTTAACGATTTAAAATTTATTGCTTGCGGTTTTTAGCATTTTGAGTAGCAGCCGATTTTTAATTTATTTATTTCTTTTTTTGGATTTTGATTATTATTTTTTTAAAACGAATTAAAATTTATTTCCTGCGTCTCACAGGCGATTGATAGCTTTGTTTTGATATCCTTATTTTGACATGTATTTTACGGGCCTATTTTCCATACTGCACAGGGGTTTTTAAAAGAAATGTTATCCTTTATAGCGATTTTTGTTATTCCAGCTTATTATTACTGTTTATACTTTCATTTATTTACTTTTTTTTCTCCAGTGAATTAGCACATATGCTTTTTTTCCTATTTGAGCTAGGATGAAAGGTTTATTCCGCTTTCAAATCTTTGCTTGCTGCTGTTTGTTTCTGCAGGCTACAAAATTTCGTCTTTCTGTTTTAAGCCGGGTTCAGACGCTACGTTTTGCACAACCTTTTTTCTGCGCAGTTCAACACATTGCAGATAAAACGTTGCGTGTAGATTGGAAAAGTGCGTAGTTTTGAGTCCGGTGCGAAGACTGTACAGTTGCAGCGATAACTGAGCTAGAAAGCATATGTCTTTGAACTGTGCAGACAAATCGGCACATGTAGACGGTAGCACCCCTTTCCGATTCATTTTGTTTCTCAGTTTCAATTCGTCAGGCGACAATGGCCGACTTTCGGCAATGTTCTCGGGAGTTTCTCACAAAATTTATTGCATTATGCGAAAGTTTCCCACGCGTTTGGCGTGTAAAATCCAAGGAGTATAGTGACAAGGATAAAAAGGGGGAGGCTTATGAGAGTTTAATGGAAAAAATCAAAGACATTGATGCAACCGCAAACAGAGAAACATTTGTAAATAATTAATTCTTTGAGAAGTGTTTACCGGAAATAATTGGCAAAAGTTAATAAATCGATTCGATCTGGGGTTGGAGACGAAATTTACAAGCCATCTCTCTGGTACTTTGATTTGTTACATTTCCTAAATGATCAGGAGACACCAAGGCAGTCTAGGAATACCATGGATGAAAATAAAGAGATTGCAGTTGTCGAACCACCAGAACAGGCAACAAAAAAATATTTATTTTATGTAATCATTTGACCACTTTGAACGCCGGGTTCTTCTGAGACGTTCCAGTCTTTTTTTTAACATGACACCATGTCATAATTGACCAGAGTAGTATCTCCTTCATGACGATATCGCACAAAACTGAGTGAAATATACAGATATCTCTGCACTATGTAGACGCATAAAAAACTGCAACGTTTTCATTTAGTCTTAAGACTGCGCAGACAAAAGGTTGTACAAAACGTAGCGTCTGGACCCGGCTTTGTCAATAAATAATAGATAAAAATTAATTGTACTAAAAATTTATGAATTAAAACTATTCTAATTTATTATAATCTTCCTTTTTGTGTGGGTACTTGAACAAAACAAACAAAATGCGTTTTTTTTTCAAATGTTCTCTTTTTTGTTTTATTTCGTTTCTTTCTTTCCTTTTTCCTTTTTTATTGTGTGTGTTTTGTAAAAAAAAATGCTTAAATGTGTAGGATCTCCGGCTGATTGCTATGGGCAGCTAATCTTTAATTATATGGAATGCTATACATTTTAATAAAATAACATAATTTGCACCTAAAAAAGTTATCACTATATACACAATGGCAAACCGACTGGTCTTTTCATTTTTTAACACGGGCATAGCCGTGCGGGTACCGCTAGTATACTATATACTTAGTACTTTTACATTTTCATGTTGCTTTAATATTTTATACTTAATACATTTGGTTCAATTACATTTTCATTCTAAGTTTTGGTAGATAACTCAGAGTTTTTACATTTTGTACGTAGTAATTTTTACATTTTTTGCATTAAGTTTTAACATTTTGCAAGTGTATAACACTTTTCTTTGAAAAGTTCCTTACTTTTACATCTTTGTTTTGAGTTTTTCTGGGTGAATTTGAGTTTTTCAGCTTTATACTTAGCATTTTTACATGTTTTGTTGTTTTGTACTGCGTGTTTTTAATTTTTCAGAGTTTTAGGATTTTGTTGTTAGAATTTTTACATTTTTGATCCATATTTCAGGAGACAAATCTATGTTTTGTTGCTTTATACTTGTCATTTTGACATTTTTATGATGTTTTAACAGTTTGTACTTAGTAATTTTACGACTTCATTCCAAGTTTTTGTAGAGAAATCAACTTTTTTTACGTTTGGAAGTTTTAATAACTTGCGAATGCTTAACACTTTTGTTTTGTAAAGTTCAGTAATTTTACATTTCCGTTCTAAGTTTTTCTAGATGAATTTAAAATTTGAAATTATATGATTTATCAAAAATTTTAGTTCTAAGCTTTTACCGTTTGTATATAGTATTTTTTCTCTTTCTTTTTTTTTTTTTAATTTTTATAATACATTGTTTTAATAGCTTAATCTATGTTTGACGTTTTGTCTTTTGCACTTTAACATTTTCATTTTGCTTTAATAAAATTAATGTATATTTGAGGTTCTGTGCTTAGTACTTTTACATTTTTATACTAAGTTTTACTAGATGAATCTAAGTTTTGATGTTTTGTACGTAGTACTTTTACATTTTAGTGTTGCTTTAAGATATTATACTTAATATTTTTACATCTTCATTCCATGTTTTAGTTAAAGTTTTAACATTCGTACACAGTACTTTTTACATTTTGCAAGTGTATAACACTTTTATTTTTGAAAATTTTCGTAGTTTTACATTATTCGTTCTAAGTTTTACTGGATGACTCTAAGTTTGGATGTTTTGTGCGCAGTACTTTTACTTTTTTTATGGAGTTTTTAGCATATAAGTTTTGTATTGGTAGTAGTATTTGAAAGCTATGTTTCTTTATTTCAGTTAGTAATGCAAGTCTTTGAGTATAACGTTTCTAACCTTTTTTTTTATATTCTGTACTTTATGTTGCTACGATTTTAACCAATTCTATATTTAACTTGAACTCTGTATAAAGTTGCTTTCGCGATCTTAGTTTCAAAGTAAAGATTTCAAGTTTGTATGTAAGTAATAGACTTTTTCAAAACACGAAATTTGTAACGTAAATAGCTTGAAAGTTTTCTTCGAACTTTGCTAATAAACCTTTTCAATGTATGAAACTCGCATTGGAAATAGTTTTGTTAAATATTTTTATTGGTTGTATTACTCTGTGAAAATCTTAAAAATTGTATTAAACACTGAGTTTTGAAAATAAATAACTCATTGAATAGATGAAACGTTCGTTAAATGATTAAGAGTAAGTTTTGAAAGTCTTTGAATAGATGAAATGTCCGCTTAATATGTTATATGCTTGATTATAATATTAAAGGTATGAATAACGTAAAGATTTCAAGTTTGTATGTAAATAATAGACTTTATCAAAACATGAAATTTGCAGCGTAAATAGCTTTAAAGTTTTCTTCGAACTTTGCTAATAAACCTTTCCAATGTGTAAAACTTGTGTTGGAAATAGTTTTGTTAAATATTTTTCTCGGTTGTATATCATAAAATCTGTGTAAATCATAAGCTCTATGTCTATGTAAATCGTGAAAGTTATGTAAAAGACTGAGTTTTGAAAATAAATAAATCTTTGAATAAATGAAACGTTCGTTAAATGTGTTATATGCTTGATTATAATATTAAAGGTATGAACAAAGTAAAGATTTCAAGTTTGTATGTAAATAATAGACTTTTTCAAAATATGAAATTTGCTGCGTAAATAGCTTAAAAGTTTTCTTCGAACTTTGGTAATAAACCTTTTTCAATGTATGAAACTCGTGTTTTAAATAGTTTTGTTGAATATTTTTCTCGGTTGTATATCGTAAAATCTTTGTAAATCATAAGTTCTGTGTGAATCGTAAAAAAAATATGTTAAAGATTGAGTTTTTGAAAATAAATAACTTCTTGAATAGATGAAACGTTCGTTAAATGTTAAAGACAAAGTTTTGAAAGTCTTTGAATAAATGAAGTGTTTGTTAAATGTATTGTATGGCTTGATTGTAATACGAAAGGTAAGAAATTCATTACTCGGAAATAATGAATTAAAGAGTTATACCTAGGAAAAATGTGCGTTTAATGAAAACCGTCTGAGTTTGGTGAGTTAAATACATAGGTCTTCGTAAAATTAATAAATTTATATGTATGTATATGTTTGCATGTATGAAATATTTTTTTAATTAAAACTTACTGTTACATTCATATTAAACTTCAATTGAAGTTAAATTGGTTTATCGATAGTGTTACTCAGCTGGTAGCATCATGTTTGCATGTGTCATTCTTCGATTGGGCGAAACGCTGAAGTAAAACTCACTTATCTCTGACAGCTGATAAGAGTTTGAAGTGAAACTTTATTAGTTTTATGTGGTTTTCCGTAGGAAGACGCATATTGCTTAGTAGGAACTCGGTGGAGGATGTGCTAAAATTGACCTTTATTTCTAAGAGGCTTTTTTAGCATTCATTCTTCCAAGTTCTAGTAATTAATGTTAATTATTTTTAATGTTAGTAGTTTCTGCAGATGGTATGTCTTGTGTGTGTTTTTTATGTCTTTGAGTATAATATTTCAAACTTTTTTTTTTCTGTAGTTTATGTAGCTATGATTTTAAGCATTACCGTATTTAAATTAAGTTGTATTCCTGCGATCTTAGTTTCAAAGATTCTAAGTTTGTATGTAAGTAATAGACTTTTTCAATGCATGAAATTTGCGGAGTGAATAGTTTTAAAGTTTCTTCGTGCTTAAGTAATAAACTTTTTCAATGTGTGAAAATCGCGTTACAAATAGTTCTGATAAAAAAATTTCTTGGTTGTATTATTCTGTGTAAATCATAAAAATAATGTTAAAGACAGAGTTTTGAAAATAAATAACTCTTTGAAAAAATGAAAAATTCGTTAAATGTTAAAGACAAAGTTTTTAAACTCTTTTGAATAGCTGAAATGTTCGTTAAATGTATTGTACGTCAATCAGGTTGTTGAACTGCTTCGCAGTTAAATTTAGCATGATGCGCTTGACTATTCTTAAAAGTTTCTTTAATCATGATTTATATGACTACAATAATTTCTGAGATTGTATTCGTTTGAAACGTTAAAATGTGTAAAAAAAATATTAATTAAAAACAAAATAAATAAATAAATCTTGGAATTTATAAAACGTTCGCTTATCATTCTATGTAAAATCAAGTTGCTGAACATACTCTAACTTTCAATATTTCATGCAAACTCTTAAACTTGGAAAAACAATCTAGTAGTATAATATTGATTAAAGGATGATTATCTAATGTAAATATAGTCTTAGTTGATATAAATTCATTGATTTTTATTGATAGAAAACAGTAGAACGGATGTAAACCTGTTTAAATATAGAAGAAATCGCCGCTTTTTGTAAAAGTATTGTTAAATTAGCATGTATAAACCTGTTTAATTATAGAAGAAATCGCCGTTTTTTGTAAAAGTATTGTTAAATTAGTATGTATAAACCTATTGACGGTCATTTTCTAAGTCACAAATATTTCTATAAAACCTTTAATTGACTTAAATTTAGTAAATTACGAGAATTGATTTGATTGGTTCATATTAAGTCCACACTTTTTCAATAAGCTATTTGATTAGTGTTCATTTAATCCTGTCTTTGATACTTTAGAGAGTAAAAAGTAAAAAAAAAAAAAAAAAATTTTAAGTCTTAAACATTTCTAAATTAACTTTGACTTAAATTTTGTAAATTCTGAAGATTGATTTGATTATTGGTTCATAATTAATCCTGTGTTTGAAATTTTATGGGAAAAAATAACAAGGGTAAAAATAAGATACGCTTAAAATTAAAAGATAGTTGTTACTTATACATTATTGAATGGATTTTGAGATTAAATTAATACTATGAGTTGATTAAAAATTGTGAAATTTAATTCTGATGGAAAAAGTTAATTAATTCTCGCTAGAACACTTCGGTTAAGTCTGATACTAACGCAAGGAAAAAAACATAGTAATCGTGATCCGATCGAATGGGTTTTACAACATTAAGGTCTGGGGTATATGAATCCGAATATCTGAAAGAAAATATAATTAAATAAAATATTCTATGTCTAAAAATAATTTCTCTCACTAGATGACAGCATTAGCGTTTCAACTCTTGAAATTTAAAAAAAAATTAATTATTGTTGCCATTCGTGAAAACCTAAGTTGGAAATCAAAAATAACTTTGGAAAACGACAAAGTCCGAAAAATAATTATTCCTGTTTTTGTCACTAGGAGGCTCTTCGCAAAAATACGTTGTCATGGAAACCACAACATACGCTAGAACCATTGCCATTCCCTAAAATATAAATTTAATCAAAACCAAAACTAAATCGGTGTTGCCACTTCGAAAAAACGAAACTTCAGTGTAACAAGTAAAACAACTCAACTCTACTCAGAAACCCTCGTAAAAGGTTACGACGTCAGCATCAGGAACCCTACTACTCAACCCCACTCGGCAGGCGGAGGGACCACGCCCCCCTTGCACTTGCACCCTCCGCCTGCTGTCCCAGAACTGTCATTTTCTATCTACTCATATTCATTCCTTCATTCATTTATTCCTTTATTTACTCATTTATTCATTCATTCATTCATTCAGAAATATCATTAAAAATCCAGAAAAATATTCATGGGAAAATAGGCTCGTTTAGTTCTGGTTCTGGATGAACTTCGTATCTGTAACTGTTCTGCGTCGTAAGATCCTTCCGATAAAGTTTGTTTCAAGAAAATCCGTTAGAACAGGATTTATATAGGATTGAAATTTCCTCGTAGGTGCTAATGTGAAATTTTTTTAAAATGTTCAAAATTGAACGAAAAATTGTTCAAAAACAAAAATGTAAAATATGGAAAGGAGATTTGCTCGCCGGGATGATCTCTTGCATGCAATATATATATATATACATTTCTAATCGGACAAATCCCTTAAAAGTTACTGGGGGGGGGGGGGGGCAAACGACAAACCGACTGACGGATTGACAGAAACACATTTTCCCCATCTCAAAACGCTACTTTCAACTTTTTATATTTTTCATCCTTTATTTAATTACTTCATTTATTTTTAGCGATATTTCTGCGATACATTAAGCCTTCGTTCATACTTTTATTTTTTACTTTTACGGGAAAGTAGGTTAAAAATATTTTGGTGCACCACCTCTTGACAAAAACAGCTTTATAAAGGGTAAAAAAGTACAAGATTCATCTTAGTGGTATACTAATTGTTGACATTTATTATTATCATTATTATGTTTTATTTTGTTTTTATTTCACTACTTTTTCTAGTGAACAGGAGCAGCCATTATTTTAAGTTGCTTCACCGAAACTCCCTGCACCAAATATTTTTAATAAGACTTATACTGTTTTATTTATTAATAGGCAGATGTGATATTTTTTTTTAATCAGAAATATTAAGTTAAAAAAATAATGCAATGGGCTCTCCTCATGATCATCAACTATTCAATGTGCAGCAATAATTTGAAAACAAATTTAAAATTAAAAAAAGCAATCGCAGCAATGGTGTATACTTGTTCTGGCTGTTTTCCTGTTTTTTCTTTCTTTCTTTTTCTTTTTTTATTCTCTTTTTATTTATATATTTTCTTTTTAACTTTTTTTAAAATTTATTTATTTTTGTTCAACAGCTGTATTTCTGAGCATGCAATAATTATTGTTAATTTTTACTGTGAAATTGCTCATTGCCGAGTTGTTATTATTTTTAACAAATATGACCATCAACATTACGTATTGTCTTTTTTGTGAAAATTTTCAATTACAGAAACCGAGATTATACATTAAAGCTTAAAACAACTTTTAAAAAATATGTAAATTTCAAAGCAAACTTAAAAATATGTGAATTTCAACTTTCTTTTCAAAATGCTATTCAAATATTATTTTTATCGCACAACTTCTTATAGCTGAAATTTTGCTGCTGTATAGACGTTTACTGGTGTATATTCAAATATTTTATAACAAAACACAGCTTTCTACAAACTTCGAATCTCCTAATCGATTCTTTGAAAATATCAATGAGGGATTTATTTACTCAGCTTCATTTCTGCTCGCGTTTCAACCTCGCAAAGCATGTTACTTGTTACTTGAAAATGAGTTTTCACCTGAACAACTAAACACAACTCAAGTATGCCTTTTCGTAGCTAGCATTTCCAAACTAAAAATATCACATCGTGCTGTCAGATGTAAGCGGATTTGCAAAAAGTAAGTAATGAAATGGATAATTTTTAACTTTTAAAATATTCACAATGTAATTACTGATAATTTTTACTTTTTTCTATATCATTTCTTTATGTTCTCACAAAAACAATGTCTTAATACAAAATAAATAAATAAAAATAAAAGAAAGAATTGCTAAGGAATTTTCTATTGTTTAAGTAGTTGAGTACGCTCAATTGGTTTTTAGTGGCTCAAAAGTCATGTTTATTGATACGACCACGGCCACAAATTATCACACTAATAATCCTTAACTCTAAATTACCGCACCAAACATTTGATTGAACCGAAATAACGCTATAACAATTTATTGCGCTAAATTACTTCAATAATAATTACATGTAACGAATTAATGTGGTAGTTAATAACTTTATTATAATGTTACCCGTGTTTCATCTTTATACACAACTTGCAGTGAGAATATACATGAATATACAATATACATACGTAGTTTTTGTGCAGTCAAACTTAGTACTCATTTGATTGCTTAGTTTATTGCTTGCTTAAGCACAGAAGTATCCTTTTAAACAACTGTTTATTTAACTATTAGGTTGCTATGAACCGTGCTTGTAGCTGTACATAACTTGCAAAAAGAACAAAAATAAAGCGCAGTTACTAAGTTTGGGAATGTGTCTCGAGCATGTGGCAATAAAATTTTAGTTTTTTAAAAATCTGAAGAATTTTCTAAAAATATCGAGTTTTTAAACTTATTGTTTAAATTTATCCAGTATGATGTGTGAGGAGTGAGATTATTGAAATTCCGAGCTGCAAACGAAATGCAGAATTCCATGAGAAATCTTTGTCGGGGCGTTCGCTCTCCGAGTTTCATTTTTTCAGTAAAACTAGTTATTATTATGTCGTTAACAGATTCACTTGCAGAGTTTAGTGTTTTGAGAGTTATTCTCGAAGTATCAAATAAAGAATTGTGCATTTCTTCCAAAGATGTAGTCGTTTCATCCGAAATATCGAAACATAGAGCACTGTATAATCAACATATTTCGTTTAAAAATGTGTCAGGAGCAAGTTAAAGAAAAGGGGCATTCTTATACCAAAAACCGTTATGGATCAGTTCAAACAGAATGTTGGATGTGACTGGACAAATGAAAATCAAAACGAAATGAGTCAAAATCAAGAAAAATTGAGAATACAACTGAATATTATTCAAAGCGAAATAAAGAACAAATAAGTGTGATTTTGGAAAAAATGATAATTCAAAAACAATAGAAAAATTGAGGAAAATAGAGAGCAGCTTGACGAATTAAATGAACGAAATCACTAAAGTAATTTTTGTTCAATTTTGAACAGTTCAACAAAATTTATCATTAGCACCTGCGAAGAAATTTGGATCCTAGATAAATCGTGATTTAACAGATGAATTTCCTTCGAGCAAACTTTATAGGAAGAAGCTTATGACGTAGAACATGGACAGATAGGAAGTTCATACAGAACTAAACGAGCCTATTTTCCCATGAAATGTTTTGATCTGGTTTTTTAAGGTTATTTCTGTATGCACGTATGAATAAATCAATGAGTGAAAGAATGAATAAATAAATGAGAAAATCAATCAATAAATGAATAAATGAATGAATGAATGAATGAACGACTGAATGAATGAAGAAATAAATCAGTGAAATAAATGAATGAGTAAATAAATAAATAAATGAATGAGTGAATATGAATAAATATGCATTGACGTTGAAAAAGATATGCTTGAAGTAATTAAGCACTAAAGCCAAATGAAAGATGTAGCTAGATTTTAAATTAGGTGTAGTAAGCTCATGTAGTGTAGTTCTAGACGGAACTTAATTGTTCTTCTTTAGACAGCAAATTATTTTATTTTTCCAGTTAACAACACAACTATCATTAGAGCTCTTGTACTTCTAGAAAGTGTGTCCCACATCTTTGTTGAAGCGTATTCAAAACATTTATCAATTTTTATCCCTTTTGTTCCAATGAGACCCAAGTTCCCCCTTGACCTACGGGCCCCGTTGGTACGGCAAAGGTAGCACCGGCTTTGTAGGGGCAGAGTCGCACCATGACTGACGCATGCGTCAGACACGTAATAAGAATCGAACCTTAACGAAGAAAATATTTTGTGAATGCTAAAACAATGTTTTACCGTTCAGTCGTATGATTATCAGTCGTAAAAAACTCCAATTTTTAAAATGGTTTGATTTGTTAAAGTATTTGTCAAATCCAATTTTCTTCGTTTTATTTTTAGCATTTAGTGCCAATATGTAATCCTATATTAGTATTCATAGATTATTATTTTAATCTAAAGGCGTAAAATACTAATATAAGTCTAAATATAGTATTAAATGTTAAAAATAATCTCGTGAGTATGTTTACTTTTTAAAGAATTTAAAGCACAATCGCGCAGACAGACAGACACACGAACCCAAAAAGTAACTTCGTATTTTTAGGCATAAAACACTAAATTGCACTCTTTTTTCTTACTTTATAAAATGCACCTGTAAGATCGATGCTTAAATGTCGAGTATAATTTATTTGATTTTAGGTCTTAAAATTTTGAAATGACAGTGTCATCAGCGCTAGGTGCAAGTCAAAATATTCCTTATAACCTTATGAGAGTTGTTGAACATCTGTGCCAACAAACATCAAATCAAAAGTAAGCTATACATCCGGATAAATTTTAAGTTATTTTGAAAATATTTTTTTAATTTTTTCAGGCCCGTCGTTTCAGAATTTTTGCGGGGGAGGGAACGGGCAAGGGGTACGCAATGCAACATACGTCCTAATGTCCATGGCATCTAAGGCCTTCACAGATTACCCCGAGGGGCACGAAACGCAGCGTTTCTCCTTCGAACCTTCCACAAACTCTCATCAGACAGCTTAACAACCAGAACCGGCCATAGGTACCGGACTGGAGAGCGTTGCCTACCTGCCTTACTGTCCCGGTGCAGTGGACTCACTACAAAGTAAGTCCCACATCCGCGGAAACATATAGGTGGGGATTTAGCGTGACCCAGGTCGCAACACAAGGAGGCCCCCACCACTATGTCATGACGGGCACGGGATATATATTCAGTTTATACTATATTGAAAAATCTATACATGCGGGCACACATATATTAATACATTGCATTTCTCAAAGTCAGTGTCTCCATATGACGGGTCTTGATAAGCAGTATATTAACCGCTTACGAAGTACGCAGAGTTGATACATAAGCCCAGTGAAAGATACGTTTCGTTCGTCTACCATATAGCCGACGAGAAGATCTGGCGGCCAAAAAGGCCTTCGTTTGGCGAAAAAAAAAAAGAAAAGACAGCAAGAAAAATGCCACTCTGGTAAATCATTAAGAAGAGATGCTTCGAAAAAGTCAAGTTCAAACCAAAGTGTTATCCTACAAAGTTTCAATTCAATAAGTCCAACAAATTAATGTCAAGCATTTTATTGATGATTTTTACATCTTCCACATTCTTCTTAAATGAAGTGCAAAGACATTCCTGAGCTACTAACAACGGCGGATCTAAGGGGGGGGGGGGGGCGATATAGCGATCGCCCCCTCCTTGGGCTGATTCAAGTGGATACTACATCGACACTCCTAATAAGTGAGTTTTTACTCTTTGTGCCCCTGGACCAGCCATGTTTTTATGTTCTTGGAATCAAAGCCTAATAGCCCAGTTTCAAGCTCTACGCTTTCCCCCTGTCCCTTTGTACTCTCTTAGTATTGCTGAGTTGCTAATCCTCGGAATAATGGGAAAGAGATTCCCTGCTCTTTTCTTCTACCTATCAACTGGTGACAGCTAGCCAAGCCTTAGCACGTGGTGTAAATTCCTGCAGCATTTACGCTAAAACCTGGAGTCTGAAACATTTCATTGAACATTCATAATTACAAATGTTTATATAAATTGCACATACACGTTGATGGTTTTTTAGTACATATTTAGTATTACATTTTTAAAATTATAGAAAATATATTACTAATAATTGCTATTATTTTGTAATTTAGACATATCAACTCAAATTTAGAAAATGTATTTACAAGCCTACATTTTTCTTGAGAAAGCTTGAAGGAAATCCTAACTTGGTTAAAACTTGGCTAAGAAGCAGAATGAGTGATGATAGATTCACTGGATTAGCGTTATTGCATATCCATAAAGATATTACATTGGACGTTGAAAAAATTATAGACAGATTTCCAAAAGCAAAAAAACGGCAGCTTGTGTTCCTTTTATACGGGCTTTGAATAAACGTATATGCATTGAAAAAATGTTTTAAATATCACTACATTAGCATTTTCTTTTTTTTTTCTGTTCCTGCTATTTGGAGAAAATAAGGGGGGGGGGGGAGGGACTGTTGAAAATTAATGAAGAATCTCCTCCATCCATCCTTACATTGAACCCCGAGATTTCCAAAATCGCCCCCCCCCCCTTGAAGATTTTATAGATCCGCCCTTGGCTACTAACATTTCTACTCCCTTCTGGAAATATTACTTATTTGAAAAGAAAATCATCGACATGGTTAATTTTACCTACTACAGTACAGATTTTGAAAATTTCTACGCCACATATTCCAGAGGCTAAATCGCAAAAGCAGGGCGTAACGTAAACTGGGAATATGACTAAAATTATGTTTAATATTTTTAAAACATTTTTCCTTTTACGGGTTTATTACTTTACTAAAACACAATTTCATTCAAAGATCCTGTTAGCTTTTGTAAAACACTGATACCACAACAAGAATGCTATTAATTACTTGTTTATGTTTAACAATCAATTGTATTGTAAACCCATAAATTCTTATTCTCTACGATTTTTTAAAAATATGTTTTTACTTTCCGTTTTGCACTCATGTAAGAAAATGTAGTTTTTTAACTTCGTGTTTTCATATTTAAAGCAGAATACGTCATAAAAATTAGTCATTGAGCTTTTCTATGTTTGTCACCGGGTACGGTTCTATGTAACAGGAGTAAATGATGATATAAGCCTCATTCCCACTTCTCTTTTTTTTTTGTTTCTGAAGAAAAAGGGAAAATTCACTAAAATAAATTACATAATGTTCTTAACTTGGAATGAATGAGTCTCCGGTTACTTTTAATTTTAGCCATTTTTTTCGAATTTCTAAAGAAAGACATAATGAATTGCTCTATAACTTTGGTCTCATATAAAAGGCATGCTTTAATTTACTTTTCCATTAAAAATTTCATCACTCGTGCTTTTAGATAACCAAAAAACTAAAAGAAAGGGTTGATATTTCTGATCATGCTGTATCGTAAAAAAACCAGAAATAAGCTGCAAATTTCATAACATAGTTTGCTTGCTATGTAAAATAATTCCACATATTTTCGTAAAAATAGCACGCATATTTACGAAATTATCAGCATTTTAATAAAAAATGACAATTTTTCTCGCATGGTTCTGCCCTATAACCGCAGAGTTCTGCTCGAAATTTCGCCGCGCTCGCGCGAATTCACCGAAAAGTTGATAACACACAAGGAAACCATTATAGTGAAATTTGAAATAAAAAAATTACATATGTTACGTAAATTACGAGCATTTAAAAAAACTAGCTTTGAATGCGCAAGCGGGAAAAGTTTTTTTAACTTTCATAGCTTCACTCTCACAAAAAAAAGAAAAAAAGAAAAAAAAAAAAAAAAACACTCTCATATTTGACGATTCTTCAAAATGAGAAAGAGAAAGTAATCAAGAAAATTTTGACATTTACAACGATTCTTTCCTCCCGCTATCAAGTGACATAAAAAAGTTACAACATAAATTTCGCGAATTTGACGAAAGGTTTACTCGGAGCATTCCTCACGAAGCTATTTCGTCAAATACGACGAAAGTTTCGGGAGATTTGAGCATGCGCTTCTGAGAGTGTTCACACCCAAGTATACAGGGCATTTCACACAGTAATCTAGTTGAATATCCTGAAAAGTTAGAAAGATATTGATGATTTGGTGAGCTGTATTTTAACCATTTTTCAAAAGGAAATGGGTCTAAAGGACATGAGTTTTCAAAAGGACATGGGTTTAGTCCCAAACGCTTAACTTTTACACAAATCATGCCCAAAGGCACTGAATGATTACAAACGCGTCCGACTGATTTTTAAACAAGCCTTTACGATCGGTGTTCCCTTATATGTTATCAACTTTTCGGTAAGTTTGTGCAATTCCGGACAAACTTCTCGTTTTGTAGACCAAAACCATGAGGGAGGAAATTGCCATTTTTGTCTAAAGTGCTGATAACTTCGTGAATATGCGTGCTAGAGTTACGAAAATGTGTAGAATTATTGTACGGAACAAGTAAATTATTTTGTGAAATTTACTACTTTCTTTAAAATGTACTATTTTTTTTTAACTCGTTGTTTGTCCCCTGAATGTACGGTGATGAAATTTCTGCTAGAAAGAGTAAACTGAATCATTCCCTTCTAACTGAATCTACAGAACAATTTGTCATGTCCTTCCCTAAAAATTAAAAATAAAATTCTAAAATTGAAATAGCGACTGTTTGATTATATAGGGTAAATGTGGGATAGTTGCCAAACTTTTTGAAATGGGCGATTAACATAGAGAAGATGAGAATTTAAAAATCTTTAACTTTTGTGATGGTTGGTGTACTTATTAATGAACAAAATAATTTGCATAATTTAATACTGTTTGTATTATTTATAGTTAATTACAAATAAAATAAATAACCTTATGAATGAGGATAGATGCCTACTATGTGGGTTAGACGCCTATATGATATTTTGACTTGTGGGATAGTTGCCCTAAGGAATTAATGAAAGAATATTATGATTTTCTTAACTTTATTAAACATTTGCTAAATAATACAATCAACTGAACTTAAATATTTTGCATTAATTATAATAATCATAATTTTTTGATAAAAAAAATATGTCCTAACTTTACGTTAGATGGCACAATCATCTTTGGTGATAAATTAAAATAATTATCACAAATTCTTATTGAGCAGTGCCTTGCACAAAATCTTAACTATATCTTTCTTTTACATATAATTTTTTAAAAATATTTTTTATGTCTTTTGTTATTTATAAGTTTTTTAAGCAATTTATAATTTTTTATCCTTTATTTCTTGACGTAGTTCTAAACGCTTACATTGATTACAATAACCGCCGTACATTGTGCAGGTTTCGTTCAGCCAATTTCTACACATGATGCACGGAATCCAGTTTACCTTCGATTTTGTCGCTTCACAATCTTCGAAACATTCCACACATTCAGCTGTCGCACTCTGAGAAGAGTGACTCATTTGAAAGTGTTTCGTCGTTTTCATTAGAAATTTTGCCAATTTTTATTGTAGTCTGAACATTGCGAATTGTGAATTGTAGGATGCTGAATTGTATTTTGAGTATTCACACTTTTATTTTGATTTCTTCCTGTAAACCACTGTTTCTTAGATATTTGTTCTTTTGATTTTTTCTTAACATTAAGATTCATTTTCTATTAGTAGAGAATCATCAGAATCACAAGTCTCCTCTGAAGCTGATCTAGAACTTTTTTTAGTCTTTTTTTTTTGGCTTGTTTGCTGCTTTTACATGGTATGTTAGGAATAGTTTTACCTATATTTTTCTGAGCAGCAATGTTCTCCATGGAAGTCGGAACTGTAGCAGACTTTTTTCTTCTTTTGTAGAAAGGTACCGGAATTTTCGGTACAGGAGAACATTCTTTCAAATACTTGCTAGGCATCTCCTTCTGTATACCTGCACTAGGCTGCTGAGAAAGCAAAGATGGAGAATTGGGAAGATCTCGCTCCGCTGTGTTAGAGCTACCTGAAGACTCGTAAATTAGATCTCGATTTGATGGTGAAGAACTTCGAATTCGAACCAAAGTTGGCCTAACGCGAAGTTCGTTGCCGTCTCAACTTCGCAATGTCTGATTACTACATGAGGGACCAGGTCATTGACAGAACATTTGTTTTGTCTCATCTCTTCAAAAGCGCTTTTAAGAGTGTCTTCGGTCAACACGCCTCGGGGCCATGCTCCTTCTTTGCGCACGTACTTGCGTGGCATATCTAGAAAACAAGAAAATAATTAATTCAGTTCATGACACAATGTGGGATAGATGCCTCTGAGGGCATCTATACTCACAAAAACTGGGGCATCTATCCTTATTGCGTTGGTAGACGCCCTCTTATTTAATTAATAAATCGTGTTAAAAATACTGTTATAACATTTAAATGATTGCATTCGATACATAAATAGATTATAAATACAAAAAAATAAACACTTGCTTTATAGCATCAAAAGTTCCAGGCGCACAAATATTGTACGTAACCTAAATCCACCATCTGTCGTCATTTGATTCGTTTTTCGCTGCACAACTCACAACACGTTCGTTCCAACAAAGTGCGAGGCATCGGCTGGCGGAAGTGAGGGGGAAAGCTTACATTGAAACAAAACATTGCGGGTATAATTCTCGTACAGATCGCTACGCGTTTACTTAGGCCCCCTATGGCGTCTATCCCACATTTACCCTAATATAAAAGCGCAAAAATTGCTTTTTAAGTTGCATTCAACCAGAGACATAGTATTTCTTAAGGGGGGAAACAAAAATTTTTTAAAAATTTTTCTTCATAAATTGATTCTACAACTATTCAATAATATACCCTGAAAATTTGAAAGCAAAATTCTAAGTCATTTAAAAGTTATGAGCATTTGAGCGAGCGCCTCTTTTGGAGCGGTTGTGCAGGTAGTCCTTCATTCATGAATGACCTGAAGGGTATTAGAGAGACAGAAGAACGTTAGCAGATGTCCTTTTATTTCTTTTAACAATTGAGACCTCGGATAGAAATTTCTTTAAGTGTATCTATAAGTATTAAAAAAAAAAAATAATTCATTACTGCCTTAAACTTACCTTCACTAGCACTCTTTTTTTTTTTTTCAAATGCGTTTTTCTCGAAACTACTTTTTCCGAATTTGCGTGCACTCTAGCTCGCAGTTTTTGATCAATCCTTATAAAATGTAGCACACATTTTCTTTATATATATACGCTCTATTTGAACTAGAATCACAAGCATATCTTTATTTTTACTTTTTTTATTGTAAAAAAAGAGAACAAAAAAAATATAGAAAGTTTCAATTTTTTGCGATGATTTTAGTTCAACTGAAAGGGACACTTATAAAAGAAGTAAATTTAAAAAAAATTAATTTCAGATAAAAATTGGGACCGCCAGGATGTACGCAAACTGCCGATCCGGGTGGCGACTTACAGTGTGCAACAGCTGATATCTCCGGGATTTTTCAAAAAAAATGTTTCAATATATCTATAAAATAACCTCAAAATCTCAATAAAATATATTTATTCTTTATATGTCAAAAAAATTCATGAAAATTGCTCTTAATACGCCGTCTTTACACGTATTTCCCCATTAAAGTAATGTTACAATTCTTGTGAAAGTAACTTCCTTTCTGTAGTAATCATTTTACGATCATAGTTGTTAACATCTACCGTCTACTCTAAAGATTTATGTTGATTGGTTATCATTTATTTAGTTTGATGTTTGATATCGAAATGCAGCTTCTTTCACGCACGTACATTAGCTAGTTTTTACGTTTTATCTGCTCATGAGATAATTTGTTTGCGCTGACCTTAAATAATTGTTTTTAAGATTTCAACGAGAAAGACATATAGCTCTTTAAATGATAAGATAGTACAACAATGTTATTAAATCTGAATAACTCTTTTGTGATTTGGTTCTTTTAACCACGAATAGAGGTGTACTAGAAAGAAAATGACTTCTGTTACTGATTAATGTAAGTAATTTAAAGTTCTTATATATTAATCGTGTGTTTAATTTACTTGACATAAAATTTAAAAATATTAATAATTTTTATCTAAATCTGTCACTGATGTTTCGAATCAAAAGTACAGATCCTGATTTTTATTGAATTATGCAAATTATATCGGGGATTTAATGATATGTTAAAAATCGGAACTAAATACACTTTTAAGTGATATGGGAAATCCAGAAGGAGATGTTGAAAACCTCATTTTTTCAGTGGTGTGTTTTGTAACAATTGTTTTGGAATCTATACGAAAGCAATTTTATTGTTAGAAACATATTGGTTTTTGTACAAAAGTTACTATTGTATTAAACGTCACCGTACGTTTTTAAGTATGTAATATTAATTTCAAAACCAAGTTTTTTAGAGCGAACTGTAGAACTTTTCTAAATACTAATCTAACTATTTATTGTAATTATTTTTAAAATATGCTAAGTATAGTCCAAAATTAATGGACTAGACGCACTAAAAATGCTTCGTAATTACACGTTTAACACTCGGTCTGATGTGAAGTTTCGTTTTTTACCTATTTGATGATGTTTTCCTTTAGAAAATTGTCCTACTTTCCAGTACAAATTCAACCACGTGTGCATTTTAGGGACCAACGACAAATTGGAAAAAGGATGAAAGGTTTTCGATAACCTGGCATGGTAAACAGCAGGAACTAAGCTGTAAATTTAACAAAACAATTTACTTGCTATGTACAATTGAATTGATTATTTCTAAAAGCTATCATCTCCAAAAAAGGAAATTTTTCAGGAGACCAAAAAAACTGATTTTTTGAAAAATGAAATATTTTATTAGACTAGTTCTTCTGTGTTTCTTTTTAGCTATCTCAAGGTAATACTAATTTGTGTTAATCATTATTTTAAAAAGTTTGTTTGTACTAAAAAATTTAAAACAAAAATTTTGAGATGCTCCCTTTTCGAAATAAACATTTTTTTTGTTAGGTTGTAATATGTTGAACAATTTGTTAATATGTTCAGTTCTGTATTTAAAAATATTAAAAAACCTTTTTTATTTCTGTAGATAAATTTTAAAATCTTGGTCAGTATTTATCATTAGTTATGGGCCACAAAAATAAATCTTTGTAAAATTGTGTATATTCTGCTGGAATATACTGAATCCCTTTTTTGAAGTCGACCACTTTTTTGCATTCATTGGCACTTTTGAAGAGTAGGCTGGAAAATCTATTTCGTTTGGTAAATACAGGAAATTTTTTAAATGCTTTGCTAAATGAAATTCCTCTTCGTTCATATAATTATCTATATATTGGCGTTCCTTAACAGTTACAGGGGTGACGGATCTGTAGATAAACTGATTATAGTTGCTCACAGAAAATGAAAAGTTTTGCTCTCTTGGAATTTGCTGCCGAAAACTTTTTTTGGAGAGTACATTCTTTTTGTAAAATTGCGGCCACCATTTTTTAAAATCTATAAATTTGGAAGTTGTAACGTTGAAGACATCAAATTTATTGGCATTTGAAGAACATTTCATTAATTCTGTATAATTCTCAGGGGCGTAAATCCTACCTTCTCTTTTGATTTTGCTTTTGACGACACCGAAATCACGATCACAAGCATTTAAAGAACACCCACGCAAAGGAAAATAATGGAATATGTTGCTAAAACGTTTGATTCCAGCTAGAGTCAAGAGAAACATAACAACGGTATTATTTCTGTTTCGCCCTGGACATCCATCTGAAAAAATATGCAGATCTGTAACTTTAGCTGGAATATTATTCTCCATGTATTGTTTTAAAAACGAGCATACTTCGTTCGGCCCTTTATGCGCTTCACCTTCGTGGTAAGAATGAAACGTAGCTTTTCCAGTAACATGGTTGAGAATACAGAATTCAAACAGCTACAACTGTCTATAATAAAAGATTTCTTGCACTGGTATGTACGGCAGAGGTAAATTCTGCATAAAATCGAATGACAATGGCATAACACTTTCATCATTTTTACAGAGAACTATAAACTTCCTTAGTTTTTTGAAAAAAGCTTTTTGCCCTTTGTTTATATACCACCAATTCAGTAACTGCTACAAGCTTTGCATTATCATTAACATGGGGGTTGCGTATTTTGGAGTTCAGTTTTTCGCATTTAGAGCATACATCTATTTGAGGTCTTCCAAATCCGAAATCAAAATTCTCTTTAAAATACAAATAGAAAAAGCTATACTTAACTTTATCTTTTAAATCTGGATGTTTGCTAGCAAACATCTGATGCAAAATTTTAATATTAAGTAGCGATGACAAATATATTTCCTTAATAGTATTAGAGTAATGCTTTTCAGCAAGAGGCAATATATTAATAAAATTATGAAGAGTCATGCAAATTTCTCCAATTTTCTGCAAATTCCTCCAAGCGCTGATAAGCATCGTTTAGTTCGAAAAGGAAGCAACTCTCAGAGTTGTTACCTTTTCGAAATAAATGTTTTCGGAAATAAGTTTTCGGGATTTTTTTTCTTAATGATAAAACAGCAAAAATGTTTCCTTTTCACTCGAAATGGTGTTATTGCGCTTATTTTACAAAATGGATTTTTTTTTCTCAATTTTGAAATAATTCCGCTATGTCACCTTTTCGAAATAATCGATTCAATTATTCTATGTATTTACGTAAAAAAATCATTTATAGTCATAAAGATATAGTAAGCATTTCTTTAAAAAAACGCCTACTGCGGTGGCAAGCTTTTGACTCATAACGCGCAGTTTTCTATAAAACTTTATACAAAACTTTAGAAACATTGGCAGCGTGCAGAAGAAACAATATACTGATATTAAAAATGAAAATGCTGAATATTTGATTATAAGCATCTGAAGGAATTTATTTTTTACTGCGCATGTAAGAGATATTGCAGTTTTTAACTTGCATACCCCAGTAAACAGGTAAATTATTTTTAAAATGCAGTTGAATATCGAGAAATTTAGAAAAATGCATAACATCCACCGTTATATTTCAACTGCTCTTTAAAAAGGGATGTACGGTGAGCGATATTCTTCACAAATACGCAAAATCATGTCACGAAAAATTATTAGTACTTTTAGCTGAAAATCAGTTTTCTACATAATTTTGCTTGAACTTAGTTTGAGTTTGGGCATTTATTTATACGCTTTATATAGTTTATGTTACAAATCATGCCTTAGATACTCCGAATGATTGCGAGCACGTGCGACTGGTTTGTAAGGGATCCCTAATAATCCATCTCTTTTTGAAGAGTCATAGCAATACAACTAACTAGTCACTAAAGCCTCGCCCAAAAAGGGCTAACTGGCTCATTACACATTATGACATTCACGTAACTGATTGCTCAATCCGAACACATGGTTAAAAAAAAATGCAAACATGATACCCCTTTATACATTACCAACATACATCGCCTAAGTTGTAAAATATAGCAGGTAAAGTCTTATCGTTTGCTTCCCCCCTTTTCTCTCTCTTTCTTTCTTTTTGATGTATCTTATTAAAAATACACCGTCTTTTGCATTGTGTATTCTGGATACATAATTTCAGAATAACGACTGGAACGAAACGCAGGAACATATTGGCTATGTTAGCCACCAGCATTTAAATTAAGTTACAGAATATAGCGGTTGTCATTAAGACAGGGTTCGCAGCTGGCAAAAAGGAAGAGGGTAGCACACTGTACATTATTGCTTTTAACGTAATTTATTGCTCATTGCGAGAACGACACAGTAAAAAAATTGCAAACATCATACCAACAACAATAGAAAGGCACATTAGTAAAACAAATGGGTTTTCCGCATTCATGTTATTTCTCAAAGTTCCGCTGATCAAAATGGGTTTATGGATCCCAAAATAATTATGGGCAAATCCTGAAGTAAATGGAACCAAATCAGTAGCGGCCCTAGTTCTTGCGGGGCGATAGTGGTAGACGGATCAATTGTATTAAGATGGGCGAAAGTTGAACGAGGAGCGAAGGCAATAAACTTTTGCGTACTAGTCACGCTGACGTTCTAGTTGTAAGACTTGAAATAAATCTGGAATCCTTGATGTTGAAAAATAGTACTTTATTTTGAAGATTAAATAAGATGGAATTGTATTAGTATTAGATTAAGACATTATGTAGTGTTTACATTTTTTTACAAGCTTAAGAATAAAAATTGAACAGAGTTGAGTTGTGTAGTTGCTGTAAGATAGAATAATAAGTAGTGGCTTAAAATAGATAAACATGAAAATTAAATGTTGAATTAAATATTCTAACACTCCCTCTCAATATTTCTATCCTACCAACCCCATTCCTTGAGAAAATTTTGCAGTCTTAACCGCCTCAAGAATAAGTCAGCTTTTATTAGTTACAAGTTCACGAACAAAGTGATACTTAATGTCTGTATGTTTTGTGCGCTGACTAAACCTTCCACACGTAAGCATCTTGATGCAGATGTGATTGTCCTCGAATATGGTTATAGATAATTTAGTTACTTCATGAAGGTCACTTAATAGTCTGTTTAACCATATAGCTTCTTGTGCTGATTCTGGAAGAGCTAAATATTCAGCTTCTGCACTCGATAAAGAAACTGATGGCTGTATCTTGCTGGACCAACATATTGTCCCTCCATATAGTTGGAACAAATATCCACTCTGTGATCTTCCTTCAGACCCTGCCCAATTGGTATCCGCGTAGCCTTCCAAAATGCTAGTTTCACTTTGTAGATCTGAGCCTAACTTTAGTCTTTTGCGCACTGTAGTTTTCAAGTATCGAAATACTCGTTTAACTTCTGTCCAGTCACTTTGAGTTGGTCTGCTAACTTTACTAGCTAATATTGACGTACTAACTGATATGTCTGGTCTTGTATTAGTAGAAATGTAAAGAAGTGACCCTATAGCTGCTAGATAGACTGTATTTGTTTCTAATGGATCTTCAACTTCATTTCTCTTCAGGTATCCTGGCTCCAAAGGTATTCTTGATGGTTTCGAATCCTCCAGCCCAACCTGTATTTTTCGATTGATGTAGTTTGTTTGATGCGCATAGAAAAGCCCTTCAGCATCCCGATCAATTTGCAAACCCAAATAAAAATTTAAATGTCCCACTTTCTTCACTTTGAATTGGTTCATTAGTTCCACTTCAAATTCCCTTAGGTTTAAACTTTCTTTGCTGGCTGAAATAACATCATCAACATAGACAAGAATGTAGGTCCAGGCTTCCATTGGAATGTTTATAGACATGGGTCTGTATTACTCTGCTTGAAGTTCATTTTCATTAAACTGTCATGAAGTTTCTTATTCCATTTATTCGCACCCCAAAAATCATCAAACCGTATAAATTCTTCTGAAGTTTAGAAACAAGATGTTGCTTTCCTGGTTCTTCATATCCTTTTCTCTGTTTAATGTATACGTCATGATGTAAATCATGACGTATGTTGTCTAAGTATCCTAATGATTAACTTGCATTTTTATTTTTCCTACAATAGCTAACAAAGTTCGAAATGTAGTCTGGCGTACAACAGGTGTGAATACTTCATCATATTCTTCGTCAAATTTTTGAGAAAATCCCTGTGCAACCAACCAATCGGGCCTTGAATCTGTCTACATCTACATTTTCATCAATTTTTCTCTTGAAGACCCACTTGCTGCCTATTGCTACTTTATTTGGTGGAAGTTCTGCTAATTCCCAAGTTTTGCTTTATTTCAGTGAATTTATTTCTTCTTTCATTGCATTACTCCAAGATTCAGCATCTTTAAACTTGATCGCTGCTTCATATGTTTTTGGTTCTGCTTCTTGAGTTTCACCTTCCTTAGCTATTTGAATTGTTTCAATTAATCTTTCTGGTGCTTTTCTAGCTCTATTTGATCTTCTGAGCATATTGTTATCTTCATTACTTTCTTCATCTGTTGTATTTGTTTCTCCAGTTTCCTCAAAATCAAAATATGCTGAAGAATTGGTCTCCTCTTCAAGCTCGAATTGACATGGTTCTTCTTCAACAAAGTTCTCGGGTATGGTTTCCTGTTGACTTTTAGACTCGAAATCGTCTACAAACTTTACATGTTTACTGATGGTAATCTTGTTCGTCTTTCTGTCCAATAATCTGTAGGCTTTAGATCCTTCTTGATAACCCACAAATGTCATCCATTTCGCTTTGTCGTCTAACTTTAATCTTTGTAGTTCTGGGATTAAGGTGTAAGCTTTGATGCCGAATGTCTTGATTACTTCCAGACTTGGTTTTTCTCCATGCCATAACTCGAACACTGTTAGAAATTTCATCATGAAATTACGGTCAAATGACCGGCAGCAGTCTGTCCATCTAATTCACCGTTAAATTTACGGTTTAGAATATTTTTCTATTTTTACGGGACCTAACCATTTCCAATCAGCTTGATTAAAAAGCCGTAAATACAAAAGTTTACGGTTTTATAACCATTTAAAAATGGTTTCAAAACAAAGTTTTCACCGTTTTTGACCCATTTCGAGGCGTAGAATCTTCCAGGCGTAGAAACCGTAAACGAATCTTTGCGGGAATCGAACCCGGGGGTATGGCATACCAACCTTGCTCTCTAACCATTCGGCCATCTTCACCACACAAAGCGGTCATTTATTTATCAATAAATCTTTCTTTTCAACAGGAGAAGAAAGATTTATTGATAAATAAACGGCATTAAAATTGAGAGTTTAGTTTTTGATTGGATCCAAAGCCATCTTTGGTCTAAATTTACTGCATATTGACGAAAATCATTTTATTTGCTGCAAAAATTAAAATACCAACAAGCTTCAGCAGCTGAAATTATGGGTTCGCTCATTCGCAAACAGTTCGGGAATCCGATGGCTCCAATTTTTTATTTACGTGTGTACGTCTTTCTATTTAGTAACCACTGCTCAAGCCACTTTTTTTTCCTTCTATTTTATATACACATGCAGATTTGAACTGATAAAACTTTATTCCTATTTTAAAAACAATGTACGACCGATAAGGTTTCGCAACCAAGATAGACGCCCGATTCTTATTGAGCGCTTGAAAATTACGGTTAGTTAAACGTTCTTCAGGATAAACAGAGAATAAACGATTTTGTTCGCAATCAGCGGTTTGAGTACCATATTTTTAATGGTTATTCAACTGTTGTAATTAAATATGGTAAAATAACTATCAAATAAATGGTCATTTTACTATTTTCTTACGTAAATTTTTAACAGTGAAATTTGAACTTACCGAAAACCGCCGTTTGGGGTCAATTTGACCCACGTTAGAAATGCAAGTAAAGTTGCAAAGTATATTCTTTTTTATTGGTTAAAATGACAATAAAGAACTGTTTTTAGAGATTTACTATTATTATTGTTATTATTTTTCAGTTTTTAGAGTATTTTGCTAGATTTTTCTTTTTTAACAACTTTTCTTGATTTTATTATTTTTTATGATTACACACGATTTTTTTTAATTCAAAAAACAGCCATATAATGCAATATGTTTTATTACATTATGTTACTTCAAAGTAGCATATGTGATCAGAACACAGACAAAAGGTACAAATATCGATAATGAAAATTAGATTTTAAAAACATAGCAAATGGAAAAGCGAACAAAACATGCAATTGAAAATAATGCAAATTGGAACATGTGCCATGTGTTTCAAGATGATATTACAAAACACATACCATGAATAAATGCACAAAGTGTTAATTTTGTTAGACATTAGCACAAATGCAACACTACATCACGCAGAGCGCCACCAGGACGCGTGCACATTTTCGAGCTAGCCAGGATGTTTAGAGCAACTTCGCTAATGGATAGAAAAAGAATCGGACTTTTCCCCTCCCACCTCCTCCGCTGTTAGCACGAAGCCTTACGGATTCCCTCCCTAGGGCGCGAGATAGTGGGGTCTACGGATTTTACATGCACGTATCTCCAACTGTACATGGTGGGTCTTCAGCGGGTCGGGTATTGAACCCACGACCTTGCGCTTGGAAGTCCGACATCCTAACCACTAGGCTACAACGGCCACCAAAGACTTCTCACGCCGGAAATCGAACCCGAGCCTCCTATCCTGAGCCAAGTATCCTAACCACTAGACCAGCTGGTGGCAGATTTTCTATGAGTTTATCCAAACACAAAATCAAGCTTAAGTTTATGTTTCTCCCTCTGCTGAGTCATCGCGATGAAATCTATATTATTCCCCCAGAAGCAGAAAACGAAAATGAGACATCGGGAATTCAAAAGTAAACATTCAGTTTAATATCGGTAATTTTTCTTATGGGGGTCAAAATGACCCCAAATGGCTGTTCTAGGTAAATCTGTGATTCAGTAATTAATTAATCAACATAGGAATTTGAAAATTTGTCACAGTATTCTTGGAAATATTTGGGAAAAGTGAAAAAAAAATGAGCTTCGCTGTTCAATTTTATGCTGAGGAAAAACGTAGAAAATTTAAAAAACGGATCAAAATGACCTGAACAGCGCTTCTAGTGTTAAGGCAATCTATTTTATTACATTATGTTATTTCGAAGTAGCATATGAGATCAAAACACAGACAAAAGGTACAAACACTGATAATGAAATTTAGATTTTAAAATCATAGCAACTGGAAAAGCAAACAGAACACATGCAATCGAAAATAATGCGAATTCGAACATGTGTTTCAAGATATTACAAAACATGTACCATGTATAAACGCACAAATTGTTAAGTTTGTCAGACATTACACAAGGGCAACACTATGCACGCTAGCACGCTTGACAGTCACAGCAACACATTTACTACAAATTGGATTCTGGCATCTCTTTTCGGTGATAAAAATATTATTGTTTCCCTTGCGACTCTGAAAAGAATATCATTTCCTTTTCAGGTTCTGTCCACGAACAATTAAAGGACATATATTGCACAAAACGCCAGCCCCCCCCCCCCCTTATATTTGAGTCTAACTGTTCTAGCAGGGCAAGGCACTTCTGTGTACTCAATCCGTTTCGCATTTCTTATGCAAAAATTAATTTACGCACTGATTGCAATCAAAAAGCTCTGAGAACATTTCTGTTCCGTATGGTCTCGGCTTTCGTTTTCGACCGCAGCTGTAGCAGGACAGGACTGCTTCCCGCCAAGCGCCGCCAGGACGCATGCACATTATCGAGCTAACCAGAATGTTTAGAGCAACGTCGCTAATGGAGAGATGAAGAATACTTTTCTCCTCCAACCTCCTTCCCTGTTAGCACTAGGCCTTAGGGATGCTCTCCCCCAGGCGCGAGGTAATAGGGTCCATGGATTGTACATGCACATATCCTCAAGTGTACATGGTGAGTCTTCAGCGGGTCGGGTATCGAACCCGCGACCTTCCGCTTGGAAGTCCGACATCCTAACCACTAAGGCTGCCACGGTCCCCAACGACTTCACCCGGCGGGAATCGAACCCAAGCCTCCTATCCTAAGCCAGGTATCCTAACCCTAGACCTGGTGGCAAATTTCCTATGAGTTATCTAAACACAAAATCAAGCCTAAAATGTATGTTTGTTTCTCCCTCTGCTGAGTCATCGTGATAAAAGCTGTATTATTCCCCCATTAGCAGAGAACGAAAATGAGGCGTCGGGAATTCAATAATAAACATTCTGTTGAAAATCGGTAATTTTTATTTTTCGGGTCAAAATGACCCCGAATGGCTGTTCTAGGTAAATCTGTGATTATGTAATTAATTAATCAACGTAGAGATTTGAAAATTTGTCACAGTATACTTAGAAATATTTTAGGAAAAGTGAAAAAAAAAAATCTTTGCTGTTCAATTTTATGTTGATTTAAAATGTAGAAAACTAGAAAAACGGGTCAAAATGACCCGAACGGCGCTTTTAGTGTTAATGCAGATCTCGCATACATCAGTGTGTTTGAAAGGCTTTATTTTTAATCCTGTAGCTAAATATTTATTTTCTACTTTCTTTATGGCTTGAATATCTCCATGGCCTAATCTTTTGTGCCATTCATATATGCAGAGAGAATTGCAAGCAGTTGCACTTAATGGCTTTTGTGAGTTTAGTACATACAAACTGTTTTTAGTACTTGCTACAGCAACAGTGTTTTCTTTTAACTTTATAGTACACTGTTCATTACTCAAGTCAGCATTAAATCCTTTATCAACTAGTTTCTTGACAGACAATAAATTTCCATGCAATTGAGGCACGTAAAGAACATCTTGAACTTTCATTTTACTTACATGGCTCTTGTCATTTTCATAAAATATCCAGCCTTCACCTTTTCCACTGTTCACTATGTTTTGACCATCTGGAAGGTAAACTTTATCTTGAATGGTTTCATCAAGTTCTGTGAAGAAATCAAAATTGCTGATCATATGCGAAGTTGCACCAGAGTCAATGTACCACGAAAGAGTTCCTGTTTCACCCAAGATAAAATAAATATGTTCTTCATTGCTGATTCTTATTTCTGAACTGATATTATCTGCTAGAGTAACTATCTTAGCTGTATGTTGATTTTCTTGCTTATTTGTTCCTTTCCGTAGTAACCATGCTTTATACTTTCGACAATCCACCTTGCCATGTCCTGGCTTCTTACAGAAAAAACAGCTTCTTTTTGCATGCTTCTGAACTGTAGAATTGACCTTTAATACCTTTTCTTGGCTCAGATGGCTTCCATGGTTCTGTTCTCTTCTTCTTCTGTTTTCATCTATCAACTTATTTTTAGGGGCCTCAGTGGCTGAGCGGTTAAATCGACTGGCTCCGGTGCCTCCCTGCGCGGAGAGAAAGAGGCGTGGGTTCAATTCCCACCTTGCCCTGGGTGTATTTCCTTCTTTGTATATTAAAATCTGTTGTGCTGTCTTGTTCTATCTGTCATATTAGACGAGAGTTTGAAGCATATCCTTGAGAATAGCAAATAAACTCGAATATTTATGTGACCAGAAATGGTCGTAAAACAAACAAACAAACTTATTTTTAACCAGTTCTTGTGTTAAATCTGCTTCCAGTCTGGTTACCAAAGCTGTAATCAACGTTGCATAGCTGTCAGGAAGGCTGCTCAACAATAATGCCACAGTGAGATGTTCTGCCAAATTTTGACCCAATCCAGTCAGTTGATCAATGAGATCGGTCATAGTGTTGATGTGTTCATTCAGTTTCAAACTACACAGGCGTTTTAGCAAGTTGACTTTGTTGGACAATGTTGACTTTTGATGATATCCGAGAAGAGATGTCCACATATCATTCGCTGTATTGTGCTTCTTTACATGGCACAGTTGGTTATCTTCAACCAGAAGTCCAATATAGTAGCACGAGCCTTTCCATCCTTCGTAATCCAGTCCTCATTTGCGTCCGCAGGTTTCTCTTTTTCAACAATATTCCAAAGTCGTTCTTTAATCAAGAGAAGTTCTAATTTGTACTTACAGATTTGATAATTCGAATTATTTAACTTTGCCATTGAAATGCGAGCACCTTCAGCCATTTTGACTTCAGCAGAATCTGAATAAACAACTTATGTTTTCGTAAAAAAAAATCGCAAATTTCTTTAAAATATTTCAAAAATCGCAATCAGTCCTCATAATTTTTAAGACTTGAAATAAATCTGGAATCCTTGATGTCGAAAAGTAGTACTTTATTTTGAAGATTAAGTAAGATGGAAATGTAGTATTAGATTAAGGCATTCTGTAGTGTTTGCCTTTTTTTTACAAGCTCAAGAATAAAAATTGAACAGAGTTGAGTTGTACAGAGTTGAATCCTTGATGTCGAAAAATAGTACTTTATTTTGAAGATTAAGTAAGATGGAAATGTAGTATTAGATTAAGGCATTCTGTAGTGTTTGCCTTTTTTTTACAAGCTCAAGAATAAAAATTGAACAGAGTTGAGTTGTACTGTTGCTGTAAGATAGAATAATAAGTAGTGGCTTAAAATAGATAAACATGAAAATTAAATATTGAATTAAATATTCTAACACTAGTAACAAATCGGAAGTTCCCGGAAGCCGCAAAAATCTCTCTTATGGTGGGCAGAGCAGTAGAGAGGCATCGACTCTAGTTTTGTCATTGAAGCAGTTTGGTATTACCAAATATCAAGAAATTACTTATTCTTGGTAACTTACCAGATTTATAGAAGGTCATAGTATACAGGAGGAAGTCTTAAATATGTATGTCAAAATTTCGGAATTCTCCAAATTCGGGAGTTTTGCTAACCGGCACATGAATTATTTAAATACATGTATGTTTCAAAAAGTATGTGTATATTCATTTTCTAGGTTGGTTATATCCCAGTTATCAAAATATACTGCCACAACATTATATAAAATCTGACATATGAGCAATGAATATGTTGCAGAAATGCTGCCACAATATTGTTGTGTTACTCCATTTACATTACCAGGAGACTACCACAACATTGATTGTCAGGGTCCGTGCAGTATAATGTAAGTATCTTAACAAGGTAGGCCGCTTTTAAAATATTTCATACACTTTCACAGTTTGCACTAATATGGCAGTGCTAAATAAGTATTAAGGAAAGGTACAAATTTTTTCAATATTGCATACATCTTATGATGACAATATACATGGATATAGTGCTCTGTAAGTATTAAGGCAGAGTGCTTTATTTTTTCAATATTGAATACACCTTGTCATTTGACCATGAGAAAATCCTCTTCCCCTTCGAGTCTTCCACATTTCGCAAAAGAAGACATTAACTATATTCCAAACAACGTTTATTGTTAAGCAACCAACACACAAAAACCTATTTTCCACCTGTGAGGAGAAACACGCTGTCTTTAGGTTTGATGGGTAAAGCTAACTTTCTATCCCTCAAAAACTTTTTAAGTTTCTTAAAAATTGACCCGTAATTTTTAAAATTATAACTTATAATTAGCTTAAAACGAAAACAAATATATACATAACCCAAAACAGTCGGAGTTTGCTTATGACGTCACGATTCAGTTTCTGCATCACAGAAGGAGATTTCTTAACCCTTTGAAGCAGATTTCTCATTAAACATAATTTTTGACCTTTTTTCATTATTTTATGTTATTTTAGGTTTAAATAAGTGGAAAATGTTATTTTTAAAATTTTAATTAATTATGGTTTTTAAATATAGCATGGGACACGGGTGTCCCTTTCTGCGTTAAAGGTGAATTCATCATGGAACATGGGTGTCCCAATCTGCGTTAAGAAAAAGGAGAAAAATGAAGAAAAATATTATTTTCGCTAAGTTTTAAGATAAAATAAGTGTGATAAATAATTGTAATACATACCGTTTATTTTTCATGAAATTCCTCGAAACAATTACGATTATTTGTTAGACAGAAATGCATGTTACACTGCGTGCAAATTATGTTTGTTCGATTTTCCAGTTTTTTTTTTTTTTTTTTTTTTAACAGTTCTTGAATCTCTTCCTTGTTTCTGATGTATCCGGTAAGTGTCTCTTTGAATTATCATCGTTGGCATAAATTTGTGCTGCACGATGCCTGCTCAGAAATGAATGTATAGGGTGCTCCCTGCTGCAATAATCACCTATCAAAGAAACTGCAATTCTTTGCCTAAAAGTGATACTCTTCACTTTTGAAGATGGATTCAATTTTTGAGAGACGATGTGAGCATTATTCACTGCTATGTCCAGTAAGTCGTGAAATGGACGTAAATAATATTTAATTTTGGACCCTCTATCGATTCCATAGGAAATTTTCTTCTGGTCCATGATGTCAACACCACCCATGAAGTTGTTTTAGTCTTGAATGACTGTTGGACAAGTAAACTTTTTCTTTTCTGCTGTACCCTTTTCTCTCCGCTCAACTGTGGTTATGTTATCAGCCCTACTTATTGTACTGAGAAGCAGAACACACAGATCTATTATCCATCCATTTCACGATGTACATTCCATCTGCTTGTCTACAGTCAATTTCACCTCTCTTCCTTAATTTATCTTTTTTCAAATCCGTTGGTAAGTCTTTTCGATCACATCGGATAGTACCGCAACAAATATTTTTTTCGCTTTGAGTAATACAAGCAATTCAGAACTTGTAAAAAAGTTGTCAAAATATAGTTTAGCACAAGTGCCTTCTAATTTTTCAGATAACTGGAGAACAACAGATGCACCAAGCCCATATTCAGTTTCTTTTTTCTTTCCAGTGGACATATCGAATTCATACAGATATCCGGTCTTTGATCCGCATCGAGCCCATATTTTGAATCCCCATCGAACTGGCTTTTTTACATATTGCCGCATAACGTTATGTCCCCGGAATTTAATCATATGATCATCAATAGACATATACTCTGCTGGCTCAACTGCATCCTGAAAAGCTTTATTGAAATGCTCAATTATAGTACGAATTTTGAATGCTCTATCACGATTTGCATTATCTATCGAGGTATTTTTTTTATTATCATTGAAATGCAAATATTTTCTTATAGCAGCAAATCTTTCATATGTCATTGTTCTTGCAATCAAAGGAACACTTAAATCTTCATCTGTAGCCCAATAGTCTCTAAAAGTAGGAAGAATATGATATCCCATGATATAACATATTCCTAGATATGCATATATCTCCTGAGGTGATGTTTCAAACAATTCACGACCTTTTTGTTGAGCATACAGATTTGTCTGGGGAACAATTATGTCTTCAACTAAATATTTTATGTTAGAAACTTTAGCAAAAATATCCACTTCTGATGAGTTATGGGAAAGAGATTGTAATTTTACTTTACTCCATTTTACATCGATATAAGGTTGCAGTAAAAAAAATGGGACCTATTTTTATTTGACCAAACAATCTTACTTTTTTATTTCTTTATTTTCTTACTATTTCCATTTTCCGTGTTTGCTTTCCTTTTCCTATTTTTTGGCAGTTCTACATATTTCTCATTTTCTGGTATCTTGGCAATTTCTTCATTTTCAGTTTTATTTGTCCTTTTTACTTTTGCCCCATCAATAATTACAAGAGTTTTTTCATTCCCCCCATTATCTAGATCCTGTATATCATCTTCTAAAAACTGTACATCTTCTTTATCTAAATCCTCACACTCACTGTCACTGCTTTCAGCAAATAATATTGCATTAATTTGCTCTTGTATTAATTCAAAATGCCTTGATCGACGATTTCTATTACATGCCATTTTCACCGACAGAAAAATCGTAGCGTACAGAATGTAGACCGACCTAAGAAATAACACACACTACCTGAAATAGAAATCTCGGACTACAAATATCCTTCAAATTTTCAACTAATCTTTTGTGTAGTACATGTGCAGCACACGTGTGCAATAGATACCTATTATTTTCGAAAGATAAGACGACATTCTTCCAACATTCTCTCACGCTCGCATAATGGGTGTTCAAGGAGAGCGGGGTTGGGGGTGAGGAAGCTTATCGCAGAAAGGGACATATGTTTCCCTTGGGATATATGACCTTACCGTGCACTTAGGAATAAATATTTTACAAATTCCACTTATCTGCATTTATTGAGGTCTAACAGAAGTAATAATTCACTATAGATTTCTTTTTAATTGTCAAATTAAATTACAGATAAATTTTTGAAATTGGTTGATAAGATTTTTTCAGACTACTATTTTTTACTTTTTTATTTTAGTAAAAATTTTACTCCGATAATCTAACAGATTTTTTACAGTAACTACTAGACTCTCTTTCATAATATAAAATTATCGTATAAAAATAATATTTGAAATAAGACCGTCAAAAAATACATAAGCAAAAGGGACACCGGTGTCCCATCTGCGTCAAAGGGTTTTAAAAGGCGAAGGGATTCAAGTACAGTTACGTTTGTTGTTGTTTTTATTAAAAAAAAGTTGCTCTTTTAATATTATTTAAGTTATAATGCAGATATTTCTGAACCTCCGCTCCTTTTCTTAAACTAACTTCTAAGAAACCTCCTCTCCCAACGAAGTGTGCAAAAATAGGATTAGTTCTTATTTAACTCTTAGACTTTCTATTTCGATTAAGTGAAAAACAAATGCAGATCTTTTGGATGCAAAAGTCAGAGGTGCCCCCCTCCCCCCAAAATCAAACAAACAGTCGGTTGAGTCCCCCTCCTAAAAATTTCAATGGCGGAGGATGGGCCATGATCCTCCCCCCCCCCCCCCCCCCTGTGGGCACCTCTGCAAAAGTTAAAGCAGAACAAAATAGTTAATTGATGAATGGGGAAAAAAATGAAAATTACTTTTTTCAAAAACTTTTGAAGTAAATTAGGCTTTATTTCAGTAAAACCTCGCTATACCGCGCCTCAGTATACCGCGGAATCGGATATACCGCGGTGACTATCATGTCCCCGGACGTTTAACTATCCCTTTATCATTGTCATTTGAAGGTGATTCCTTTTTTACCATTGTAAATAAAGCCACCCCGAGCGCACAAATATTCTAGCCTGAGAACTCCCATCCAGCCACCCACAACGCTATCAACCTTTGTATTCCAGGTTCTTTAGCATTCCGGTAAAGTAAACATGTTCTCCAGTGTATGCAGGCTTTAAAGCATTGTTTCTTTGAAAAGTGCGCTCCTCCTCTCCCAAAAACCCATGTTCCTTATAACATAAAGAGATTTTTAAGCCCCTTTTTTCTCGGAGCACAGTTGGTTTATAACCTATCGCTCGATAGACTTTGAGCAGTTGAGATGTGTGCTTCTTGCACAGCAATTACAGTGAATAAAATAACAGCAAAGAAGAAAGTTACAAATGATGCAACAAAACGGAGTATTATTTCATGAATATGGTTCCGTAGTACAGTTTCACTATACCGCGGTTAGCTATAACGCGGGTGCGAAACATGTCCCCCGACACCCGCGTTTTAACGGGGTTTTACTGTATTATTATTAATGTAATTTTATTTTCATTAATATATTTGTCTATACATAGAAATAGCAACTGTTATGAAAATTTTCTTTTAATGGTTTGATCCCGGATAGAAGATGGAAATTACATTTGAGAGTTTACGTTTTGGTAGAAATCATCTGTTTCTTCTTCTTTAAATTGTTCACTACAAAACTATTTTTATTTCTTTCTCTTTCCCCCCCCCCCCCCCCCCACAAATCTAGAGATGCAAACAGTAAACTCATTCATATTTATATAAATTATATAAACGATTTCCGCGGGCTTACTGGATTAATGACTAATGCTTTTCAACATAGGAATTTATTTCAACAAGTGTACAAATGTTTTGAATACAGAACAAAGTCAGTAAATAAATAAATAAATACAAGGAAAATATTCTTAAAAAAAAAAAAAAGCTGCAGACGATTACTCTTAAGAATTTTTTTTTCACATTCGCCCAATTGCAAAACCACGGGAATTGCTGGCCATTTGTGAAGGGCGAGGCCGTATCCAGAAACTTCTTTGAGAGAGGGGGGGGGGGGTAACTTCGACACACTAATGTTAAGGAAAGTTTCAGGGAGGCGTATATGCTATATTGCGAACCTTTTCGGGATTTTGGAGGAGGGGTGGAGCCTTGGGCCCCCCTCTGGATACGCCCTTGGTGAAGGGCCACCTGATAGGTGGCCAGCATTACCCCTAACACTCTATAGTCGAATGACACTAGACTGCACCACCTCCCTATTTGGACCTGAGAGTGAAGGGGAGAGAATTTTCCTCCAGCCTCCGATACCCTTCGAACTACCTCGTGGACTTCAGGCTCCCCGGATCTTACATGCACAAATCCCCAAGTGTATATGGAGTGTCCTCGCCGAGGAGGGTTTCGAACCCCAAACCGTTCGATTCGAAGAACGACGCCCGAACCACTCGGCTACCACAGCCTCCTTAAGAAAAGTAGTAAATCCTTTTATTTTCTAGAATTAAAGGAAAAGAAGAAGGTGTGATCCAAAGAGCATTTTACGAACATTTTAATTCAACAGAATAAAGGATTCCTTTTAGAAAAGCTAATGAAAAGCAAAACAATCTCACATAATTAAAATATAACTAGGTACTTTACTTTAAATTGGTCTTTGCAGCAGAATAAGGACATTTGCTTGCATTCTGAACATGCACAGGCTTTATACACACAACAGTTAATTTTCGGAGTCGTGAGAAAAATGCTAAAATGAAAACATATGAATTTTCACTATTTTCTGATATGGGACCGTTCATAAATGATGTTACACCTTTTTTCATTATATTTGGCCCCTTCCTCCTTTTGTCACATAGCACGCTATAGTACATTAGCATAAAATAAGTTTAATTTGCTGATTTTAAATGTTTTTATAGAAATCAAAATGTTCGATGTCACACTTCTTGTTGCCCCCTCCGCTCTCCTTGTCACAAACTGTAAAACTTTCTTGAACTCCCCTCCCCCTCAAAGCGTGACATCATTTATGAGTGATCCCTATGGTACGCAATAGGTTTAAGATCTGAAAAATACGATTAATAAAGAAGAATTTCGAACTAAAAGAACGTATTGCTCTTTGGTTTGAACACTTATAAGAGACAAACTCTGAAAACGCGTCTTTTGTACGTAAAAAAAAAGAGGAGCTCATAGATTAAAAAAGTAACATGCGTTGATGTACGAAGGGAAATTCGAATTTCGTCTGCTGCGTGTCTCTTATACACCCTCATGACGTCACGTCGTCAATGTCCATTTATTTGTTTACGACCATTTCAGGTCACATAAATATTCGAGTTTATTTGCTATTCTCAAGGATATGCCTCAAACTCTCGTCCAATATGAGAGATAGAACAAGACAGCACAACAGATTTTAATTTACAAAGAAGGAAATACACCCAGGGAAAAGTGGGAATCGAACCACGCCTCTTTCACTCCGCGCAGGGAGACACAGGCACCGGAGCCAGTCGATTAGACCGCTCAGCCACTGAGGCCCCCAATGTCCATTTGTGCACACTGTACAGTAGCTCCTCGCTATATCGCGCTTGTCGGGGGACAGCAAAAAAGCGCGATATATCCAGTGGTGTAGTCCTGAAAAAAAAAGTTGGGGCGGGGGGACGTTTATACATAAGAAGATAAGCAATTGAAATCAAAAGTGGGGGGACGCTTATGTTAAAATGTAAAAAGTTTGGAAGGACGCTTATATTAAGATAAAAAGGTAGGGGGACGCCGTCCCCCTGCGTCCACCCTCGACTACACCACTGGATATATCCAAATGCGCGATATAACCGATGCCATAATGCCGTTAGAAATAAGTCAAAACGTACAAGTATATTGAGTGAATCTGTGCATGCCAGCAGGGCATGGTGTGAAAAAGATGTCAAAGACAACCTTCCCAGAAAATCCCTTTACCTATCACTCTCCCTTTCTTTGTTAAGGGGATTGTATAATTTGGATTTGTTCAGTCAAGTGCGAATCCTTTCTGTTCTAAAAGGTATATGGGGCCGTTCATAAATAAACGTAAGGCTTTTTTTCCATATATTTGACCCCCCTCCCCCTTTGTCACAATATGCCACACTTCAGCGGACCCCCTCCCCCCCCCTTTGTCACGCGTCAGGCTATGTTGCATAATGGGTGATGTCACACTTCTTGTTACCCCCTCCCCTCCCCTTGTCCCAATTTCATGAACCCCTCCTCCCCCCTCGAAGCGTGACATCATTTATGAATGATCCCTATCCAGAAATGGGTGTATTTTTCCTCCTTGGGGAGTAAACATCTGTCTGTTTCATTTATTAATGGGCGTTAGGATCAATGCAAAAAGAACAATAAGTAAAACGTCAACTGGTTTGAGTAGAATCATTCCGGGGGCATGTAAGTTGGGGTGTGAGGGGAGAATTGCTGCAGATTTTAACTCTAGCAAATTCAGAAGAAAGGAGAACATTCCTGTTCGATGGCTTTGTTTAGTGGGGGGGAAAAGGCTTTACTCAGAAATGCAACATTTTTACTTTCGAGAACTCAAACTAAATTTTCGGAGACATAGAAAAAGCGCGATAAATCCCAATGAGCGATATAACGAGGAGTTGCTGTATGATATGTATGGAAAAGGAGACACCTGTTACTTTTATCTCTTATCCTATTCGCGCGTATTCCGTCAAATGTAAAGTAATTTCGCTAACTGCGTTAGTCTGTAAACAAACGAAGTCAAAGATTGTATAGGCGGCAGATGTAAATTCGTGCCCATGTGTTAAGCAGGAAATTTATATTTAATGATATTACCTAATCGGAGGTCTAATTGTCTCAACACTCAAAACAAATGATTCAGGAGTAAGTATTTTGCGGAGTACCATTTAGCTATTTCTTCTTTGATGAATAAGTTCCTTATGTAGTAAAGTAGCAGTTATGGTTAGCTTTAGTTTTCACGAACAATATAGTAATCATTTCTGTTTTACGTAAAGCAAAACTGACGTTTGTTTCCTTTTTATCAATTTGAAGTTCAAGTATTAGAAGTGATTTAAACGTACTAATCCTACTTCCTATATATAAATCAATAAAGGTGAGCTAAAGGGATCGCTTTCAAAAATGACATTAATTTTATGTCAATATCATTGTGTTTCTTCTTCTTAAATTATTCTCTTTTAGAAAAGTGCTTCAAGTAAACTTTTAATTTGCTACTTGCAACTTTAATTTAAAAAGAAAAACAAATCTGTACGTTTGTTCTTGAATGATTTCTTCTCTGCCTGTGGCTATTAAAAATACATATCTATTCTCTGTTTTGTCCTGTTTCATTAATTTATTCTCTTTATTGTTTCATTGTTGTGTAAATTATATCGTACCTTCAGCGCGAGAGAGCCAGAACTCAAAACTTACTTTTTTCTCAGGAAAGGCACTGAAATCTTGTTTTCTTTTTAATTCACATTTAACTGAGGTTAAATAATGTTTTAGTATTTTATAGTTTTTTTGTGGATATTAAAAGAAAATTTTATATATACATTTTTTTTTGAATAATTATGGAATTTTCTTACAATTCAGTTCCAGCTGTAATTTGACTTGCTCAAATAACTTAATGCAAATAAAGACATGCTGTTTGTGCACACAGAACTGAATTTATTATGCTTTATGCTGCATTTGATATCTGTTTTACTGTACTTTAAAAAAGTTATGTTTCTTTTGCATATTGGTGCATGTGTCTGGTCCCAGTAGCATAAACCACTGTATTGATCTGCACTGCTATGGAAATTTTAAAAACTAATTCTACAATGCATTCAGTAATACATTTGTGTAGATTTTCAGGTTTAAGAGGCCTGAATACTCATATTACAATAAGGATTCCTAAACACCCATGCCACAATACTTGTTGTGTACAACTATCTGTAATGTATATTTTCTGAGGTTTGACTCATACCTCATATCCTGGATATGCCTCTGCTTACCATCAGTGTTGTGTCTTTAGTGAAAAATATTCACATAAAGTTTAGTGTAGTTTAAAAACTTAAATTAGAACTTTTTTATCAACAAGGCTTGAGCACAAAATGTACCTACTTTATCTATATACGAGGGTATATCAAATGAAAACCTTAAAAGTGTTATGAATGATTTATTTTGACAGCTAAGTAAAACTTGCAGATATCATTTTACGAATAGTCTTCTTAACATGTTATGCAAGTGTTCCACCACTTTGGAAGCGCATGAATACCACGTTTGAAGAACTCTTTTGATCACACCTGTAGGCACTTATGCACTGCAATTTTCACTTCTTCATCACTTTGGAAATGCTTGCCTCCCATACAGAAATTAAACAAACCACTCATACACTTGATGCAAGGACAAACACAAATCACTATGCTGTAGTGTCATCCTGCAATTGAATTCTATTGGTTTGACACCTTCACTAGTCAAAAAACGAATCACTGCTTGTTGTTCTAACGTGGTGTATGTTGATAGTGGGGCAACCATATTGTAACTGATGTTACTGCTAGTGTGTGTGTAGCAAGGTCACTACCACACCTGGTGGTCATTGTGTGAACTTTAAGGAACATCCCTGTCATCTACCAGATCAATCCTACAACTTTTTGAAACTTTATAGCACTTTTAAGGTTTTCATTTGATACACCCTCGTATATATATGTAATACACACACACAATAATATATATATATATATATATATTCATTAAGAACTTAATCTCAGTTCGCCATTATGTTTATTCCATGTATGAAGCTCCAGAATGTTAATTACATTTTCTCTTGTATTTCAGTTCCCAGTATGAGCAACTTTCCAACATGTATACTGTATTTGTTGAAAGCAATTTAGCAAAGCCATTATCAGGAGCTCTTACACTTGAAGTTAGTCCTACGGAAACTGCCCAAGATGTAGTCACTAATTTTTTACTTTCTTTACAAAGAGAAGATGGTTTTCCAGGTTTAGCTATTTTTGATAAAAATCATCGTAAACTGGACTTGGATATAACATTAGAATCTCAAGGCATACTTGAAGGATCAAAATTATATATTAGTTATGATAGTAAGTTTCAATTTCCATTGGATAAATGTAGTAAAGTATTTTAGAATTATATTGTGTACTTAAAAATTTTAATTATACTTATATATTTCATAACATCACTAGCCTTTTTAATTCATTCATTGCTATTTAAATTCTTGTGCATCATTTCCTTTTTGTGTTTTACAGCTGATAATCTCATTGTTATTGTCATCAGTAATGTAGTCTTGGTAAAAAAAAGTGAGGGATGCTTACAGACCTAAGCACAAATTATTGGAATCAAAAAGTTGAGGGACACTTGTGTTAAAATTTTAAAAAGTTGGAGGATCGGCTGTGCCTCAAAATGCCTAAAAAACATTGTGAATCCAATTTCCTTTAGCTAATATACATGTAGATAAAATGGCAAGAATTCAAATAAAAAAGAAAGCAAGCGCTTTATTAATCATCTGGGGTAAATAAAATGAAAGTTAATTACCGTGAAAAAATAATTTTGAACTACAGCAAGAAGTGCTTATAACTTCTTTTCTAGTTAATTTAGAGGCTTTGAATTTTAGCACTAAGAGCAAATGTCTTTCTAGGACATTTTTTAATGGGCTTTTCAACGGTACTGAGCTTGAAATGATGCAGATTTCTTTCTCTAGAAATGAACCATTTTATGCAATTTTTGGCCATAAATTGGAATAAAAAAATATCAAATTCGAATTTCAGAAAAACTCTTCGAAGCGCACACCCTCATGTTCCAAACTAATTCCATGCCACATTTCATGAAATTCAGCCGAACGGTCTACACTCTATGCCGGACACAGACATACTTACTGCTTTATTATCTGACTGACTTATCATATATATACAGTGAAACCTCTATTTAAGGAAGTTGCAAAATCCAGCGAAAAAGTTTGTTAAATAGAGATTTACATTTATTCTAATACTTTGGCTACATAAGAACTCATTTTAATGTAATAAAAGCTTTACATATCATGTAGAAATAATCATAGCAGTTTACTTTAATTCTTTCACTTAAGAAAGGATCAAACATAAAGAATCATCATTATAGTTTAGAACTAAACTTATGTGCTACCCTAAAAAATAAATGTTATATTCGTTTTAAGATAAAATGCACATACAATTATTAAATTAATCAACATACCCATGCTGTTAATTTTAGTTTTTGGAAAAAATTATTTTTTTGGTCTGAGTCCTTTCTTTAAAAAAGTGTAGGCCTTCATAATATGTTTCACATCTTTGCAATGCTTTAAAAATTTCTTCAGGCGTATTTTCTGAAACCTGTAATCCTCTTCGAATTGTTTCAAATGATTTTAACATATCTTTATGGGAAAGTTTGTTGATTTCAACATCACAATGAATCAACCAAAAAAAAGTCATCAATATGCACAATATTGTTAACTTTTTTCTTTTCCTTTAGCTGAATCCACATTCTTTTAATTTCTTCTAAAGGGATATTGTCCTCCATACTTGTAGAATTTTTTGTACTTAAGACGAATCCAGCTTTGGCAAAACTGTTACAAATAGTGTTTTCCGTCATATCAAAACTCCATGCTTTCGAAATTTTGGATATGCTTTCTCGTATGTTTACTTTCGGCATTGGCTCATCCTTCTCTAGGGCAGTAATAATCTTTCACATTATTTGCTTACGATACTGCACTTTGAAACTTTTTTTATCACCCCTTGATCCATAGGTTGTAATTTTTCTGTACTGTTAGGCGGCAAGTAATAAACTTTTATGTTTTGTAGGTTTTTGTTGATTTCTTTCGGATGGGCTGGGCGGTTAGCAAAAATAAGAGCAATTCTGCATTTTTCTTTAATCATGCTTCTGTCAAACTTCTCTACCCATTTTTTACAAAGTTATGAGATCATCCAAGATTTTGTGTTAAAATCATAATCGAGCTCCAAAGATTGTGTTCCACGCAATTAGGGCTCGACCGATGGCATTTTTTGGCCGATGCCGATTGTTGGCCGATTGCTCCGAGATCGGCTGATGGCCGATTGCCGATTATTCTCCTCTTCCATCGGCCGATGGCCGATACTGATGGCCGATGGGAAAAAAAGTCGCTTTAAACCATTAAAATGTGTAGAATGCTTGTCAAAAATGTCATTTAAATCATTTACTATTTATTTTTATGTTTATAAAAGCACTTGTAAGCCCGGCGGTCATACGAAATGACCGCTGTTCTAGGTATTATAGATTGTGATTAAAATGATTTGTACAAAGGTGTCTGCTAATTCAAACTGAATTACCCAGGTCAGGCTGCGAGGAAGCCCCTTTGCTTACTGCCCCACACTACTATATATTTATTCACTATATAATCAAATCGTTTGTGAAAAATATATATTTATTGTCGAAAGAACTTATTGAAAATTTTATTATGCTCTTAAAAAACAAAAGTTTTAACGAAACTGGGAAAAAGAGCGCTGCCACTCTAATAAAAAAACATATAAAATTACAATAAATAAATCAATTAAAAAGAAAGAAGGGATTAAATTAAATTCGCGCATACATTAATTTTTAACGGAAATTTCAAAATACAGCGAAGCCTCACTCAATATGCTAGAAAAGCGTTTTAATTATTATTAGTATATTTGTTACATTTTTACAACAATGGCAACTGCGCTGATTTGTTTGTTCACACGGCAACTGTAATTATATGGTTGGAAACGACGGCAACAATGCAAAAATAAAATAAAACGGGTAGAAAAATCATTGAAAAATTTTTAAAAATGAATTTAAAAAACATTATTTGAGTCACAACTTTCATTTTTGCAGCGATGAGTTTCTCGGATCGTAAGCATTAACCGTACCGAATGTGGTCCCGATCGGTAAAACGGCTGGGATTCTATAGCGGACAGACAGACAGACAGAATAAGCCGCTTATATATAAGATAAATGCATTATTCAAGCACCGTAAAACTGTTTGGGGGAAGTTTACATAATAATTAAAACTAAAAGAATCTCTCGCGATTCTAGTAAAGTAATTAAACTATTCGGAGGTTAAAAAAATTAAAAAATGCTATATCAGAGGATTTTCAATTCTTTTTTCTTATCTTTGCAAAAAAAAAAAAAAAATCAACAACTATTGGATCCGCTCGGGTCTAATTCCCTTTCCTTCAACATTTTCTCTTTATAACACCTGCACTGCAAATGCCATGTCCAGCTGCCTTTATTTTATAATTTTTTTCATGGAGAGGAATGCAGATGTTATGACACAGACTAACAAATAATGTGGGTTTGTATTTTTAACGAAACTGTCAACCCCCTCCTCTCAGATTTTTTTCATGATCCCCCCCCCCCCCCCGTTTTAAAAGAAAAGCGGGAATGATTACACGTTTATTTTTCATTTAAAAAGTAATTTTAAGCTCTTTTTCTGAAATAAAAATAAAATATTAAAAAAATTCGCTCGCAGTATTATCCCTTGTATAGTATATACCATGTTCATAACCAAGAAATACTGAATATTGCTTTAAAAACATAGACGTGAGATTTTTTTGTCATTGCAAATGAATGCTGGGTCTTAAGAACTAATATTATTGGGTTTTTTTCTTGTGAGTTGAAAATTACACTGAAATACTTGACATGTTCTTTATATTTTCATGAGCACAATGTAAGGTCACCGAAAGAAACCAATATTTTGAGCACCCTCAGTTTTCTGTTGACAAATAATCTTCTGAAAACACTTGATCGTTTATAAAAATTAAGATGTATTTTGAAAATATATATATATATATATATATATTATATACGTTGGCAATTTTTGAAATGAATGAAATTGTAGTATTTTTATTAAGGTATTGATCCACCCTGTATCCCAAACTCATTTTTAAAGAATTAAATTTTTGAAAATTGCAAGTCGAACTTGGACACATAGAATTTCGATCAATAAACATTTATACTGAAAAATTGATTCATATTTTTATCAATATGTTCTATGTTGTACAAGAAATATCCTAAACTGACAGCAGATGCAACGAGATTGTTGTACAATAGCAGCAAAACTGTCAACTGTCTAACACGTGGCATCAAAGAAGCCAAAAAAAAAAGCACTAAAAAACGAAGTATAAAAGGGGGAAATTTAAAATAATCATCGTATAAAAATGTTAAGGTGCATTTTGAAAAAAAAAATATGCATTGATCAATCTGTGAAAATAAAGAAATTTAAGCATTTTTATTAAGATGTTATTAAATCCTGTCGCGCGAACTCGCATTTTGAGAATTCAATTTTTAAAAATTGCAAGTCGAATTCGGACACATAAAATTTCGATCAATAAATATTTATACTGGATTTTTTTTTCTTATTTTTGACCAATCTTTTCTATGTTGTAACCTAAAAATGAAATAATGAGAGCAACCGCACACTAAAAGCAGATGCAACAAGATTGCTGCACAATTGCAGAAAAACTGTAACACGTGGGATCGAAGAAGCAAAAAAAAAAAAAAAACCGCAAAGAGAAAAGTTTACGCTGGTAAAAATCAAAATTATTATCGTACTTTGATTGAGTTGACTTTTTATTGTTTACAATTTCGGAATAATAAGAAACATGACAAACTAAAAGCAGATGGTATAATATCATTGCACAATGACATCTATTGCACTAAGTCATTATTAAAAGAAAAACCGACAAAAATGAGGCAACTAACCTAGTGCGAAAAACAAATAGCACTCATAAGACGTCTCTATGACTTTTACTTTAACATATTCTAACAGCGAGCATTCTGCTCAAAGAGAACTATTTTAATAATGAAGGTTTTCGGGCAGCGATCGCTTAAACTAGTTTTCCGAAATTTTTATCAAATACTTTTGTAGAATGACATTTTTTTGTGTTTTTTTTTAACTTATGTGCTGCCTGTTATTGTATGGAAATAGAAATTGATCTATGGAGAAAAAAAGAAAGTGAAAGACAGAATGTTTTCTGGAAAGTTGTCCCTGCGAAAAACATCGGCCTTGCATCGGCTTTTAGATGTTTTTTAGGCCGATGGGCCGATGTTTTTCTAAAGTTAACATCTGCCGCCGATGCCGATGGCCGATGGCAACTTTGTTGAACAATCGTGTAAGGCTCGACCGATGCATCGGCCGAGCCTTACAGGCAATGATTTCGGAGTTTTACTTCTTCCAATTACTAATTGAATCTACATCAAAAGTAGGAGGGGGAAAAAATTATTTCCAAATTTTTTTTTTTTTTTTTTTGATAACACTAAATGTCATCAATAGCTACTAAATTAAAAAATAAATAAGAAAATTGGTTGACAAATAGAGAAGAAAATGGTAATTAACGGTTATGTCTTTGCCCATTTACATATAGATTACCAACTTAACTCAAAGTTCCAATGATCATGTTGATTAGTATTCATTAGTGTAGTCTTATTAGAATGCAATTTTCATGAATTATTATAAACCCCCCTCTTTTCACTTTCTGAAGCCTACATTTTGAAAAAAATCAATATTTTTGCATCTACAACCGAAAATTTACTTTTTTTCATTTTTGATATTCACTAAGCTTAGTTACAAGGTAAATAAATGAAATTTCCATTATTTTTAATGAAAAGCCGATTTTGAAAATTTCCAAAAGAAATTTTGTGATCATTTATGGTGAGTGCTTTCAAGCATTGAATTTCTGCTGTATTATTTTTTTAAATTTTAAATGTTATTGAGTTTTGAAATGTGCTGTATTTTTTGGGCTATAATCTAGAGATAAGCTGTTTAAAAAGCTGAAACTTTTGGGTGCTTGGGTCTCAATATGCTGAATTGTTTACTCATTTAGCATCCATATTGGGTGGTTTTAACTTTTCAATAATAATATTTTTGAAAAGTAAATAAACAAACAAATAAAAAGATAAAATCTCTATAGTTTTAAGCTATGAGTATGCAATAGTGACTGTTATTATTATGTGTTCATTTTTAAAATCATAATTGACCAAAGATCAAAAGATTTATCTTTTCGACCTTGCTAGTTCAATGTCTATAGGGGAGAAGTGTATGCTACTTTAAAATAAGATATCAGAAAATTATTCTTATAACTGTTTTGTGCTTAAGAATTCCTCCTAATAAAATACTTTTACGACTACTCATTTGTATGGTATCTGCTATGCCTCTAAAATTTATATGAAAGTACAAACTGTAATCAAAATTCAAAAAGTATCAGGGCACTATAAGAGAAATGAGATAAAATGTAAATCAAGCTATGTGAAAGACTTTGCATAGTGTTTGTTAAAATTCTTTCTGTAAGGAAATGTATTGTGTTTAAAGAAAAAAGCATTTTATATTTATACTTGTATAAACATTAAATTATTGCATTTTCTTTCTCTTACAATTTGTGATATATAAAGTAAATGACCGGGTAGTGGACACAGTTAAGAAAATTTTCGTACTATTTTACGTGGCAAAATTTTTTCAAGGGACTTACATCAGTATTTGCATATTTAGCTTAATCGCCAACTATTTTTCTAAAAATTAATTACATATAAAATACATGTAAACATCGCCAAACCCCGGGGTTGGAGATGTTTACATTCCCGATGTATCGGTAACATCGACAAAAGTGGTAAATTTTTTTCCGGACTTCATTTTTATTTTTAAAAGAACGATAAAAAAAACTTGGAGTTTTTTTTTTTTTTTTGATTTAGTTATTTTTCCGATAAACATCGCAAAAAGGTGAAATCATTTTCTGAACTTCATATTTTTTTTTTTTTTTTTTGCCTAATACAGGGGTGGAGAGTTCCTAAAAAAAAACGGAATTTTTTTTTGCCGAAGTTCCGGAAATTTTATTTTGCTCTTTGACCCTAAATTTTCCGCCTTGATTTTGGTTTTTCCTTTAAAATTGCAGCAATACATATTTATTAATTTATGCAATTCTTCAAAATATCGTAGGCCTAATTTCCGCGTGCAAGCAAGAAAACGGATGCGTTCTTTTCTTTGCGCAATCTTTCTGCATCCTGTAGAAGAATCGTATTTTTTCCACTTCAACTCTTTTCTAAATTTAATTATGAAGTAAGCAAATAAAATTCCTTTTTATTTTTATCAATATCTTACCTTATATTGCGTGTAAGTCGATTCGCATGTAAGCAGAACCCCCAACTTTCATACAAACGGAAACCCGCGGGTAAGTCGACCTTTCAGAGAAAAATAGGGAATGTTTTTGCAGCGGATTTTTAGACATAAATGTTTTAAAAAGAAGGGGAATTAAATGTAATTACAATTGGAAGTGTGTAGCTACGATATGTAGTTTCATTTTTGGGATCGCGATATTTGTAAAGGGTTAGTTTTTGCTGTTAGATTGTTAATTGTTGCTTTTATTCTGAATCAATAAAAATGAGCTCTTGGGTTTTAATTTCTTGCAGTGTTATTTGAGCATTTTATTGCAGTTTATTTTTTTAACAAGTTCTAATTTCAACTCGATCACTTACGCAAAATTCGCGAATCTGAAAATAGGCGTTTTCTGCATAGTCAGGTGATAATAGATGAAGGAAGCAAAGGACCGCAACAGGATTAAAACGAAAAATCATGTTAGGTATTGAAGCAGCAAAAGCCAAAATGATTTTTTAGAGGAAATTGTATTATTTCTTTTAACAATCCACACATTTTATTAAAATAAGACACCCTTTTTATACCACTTTCCTGTCAGCGGCGGCGTTAATGGGGGGTCCGGGGGGGGCCCTGGCCCCCCCTGTCGGGCATTCCTGGCCCCCCATCGGGGTAAAAGTCCAATTTTCGTCAGGGAAATTGTGCTTCAATTGAAACTTTCTACCATATCCTTAATTTTTTTGCGGTAACACTTTCATCAAAAATGCATGGTAAACCTTTTGAAGCCATCAACCAATCACAAATGAGAAAACTGTGAGTCAATGTTTTCGTTTGGCGAGAGTTGAAGCTTTGGCTCTAAAATAACCGTTACTTTTGGCGATAAGAAGCAGTTCCTTCGTTTTTTTCTTAGGAGCAGTTGCAAGAAACCGGTTCGTCGTTCTTTGCCCACCCCTACTTAGTTCTAGTTATACGAATTCTTTGGAAACATCGTGCCTTCATGCCGTGCTCTCTCCGGATCAATTGGCGATTGAATAATTTTTTTTAAGCGATTTTTTTTCATCTCTTGTTTAAAAATGTCCACAAAACAGAAGACTAGTTCTGCTAAATATAATCGATATAAAGTGCAGTGCAACATATGTAAAGAAAAGTTTGATAATGATTATGTGAAGAAGCACACTTCTGTAAAGCATCCAGATCTTGCGCAAGAAAACCGCTTAGCTCCAGTTTCATTACCGGGAGAACATAAGAGGAAGAACCCGTGGTCTACAGCTCTGCCACTAAAGAAAAGGGAAACAGATAACGACGTTCCTATGGACTTAGATGCTTGCAGTAATTCATCAAAATGTGGTAAGAAAAATTTGTTTCTTAAAATTAATGTAACTAAAATGCAGAAAGAGCATGGAGTAAAAGTTATCGAACTGAAACAAATATCAAATACTCGATGGGCATGTCAAGCTACAATGCTTGAAGCAGTTTGTTCCAGATTTACACTTTTATATAAATTACTACATGATGTGAGTACGAATGAAACTAACTCCGACAGAGTCGTAAAAGCACGTGGTTTGCTTTACCAGTTTTCCCCGAGCTTCATAAAAATATTGTTCACTTTGCGACACATTTTTCAATATATGAAAAGTGCATCAGATTGCCTACAAAACTCAAAACTGGACTATTCCGAAGCTCTTGAACGTTTGGAAACCCTACAAGACAAATTATCTGAATGCAGACAGGATTCTGAAATTGAAAAGATTTGGAAACTGTCAGTAGAGATTTGTATAGAATTAGGCTTGTCTAAAGTAGAAGATGCGGATGTTACAGTTACAGAAAGGCGTTCTCAACGCACAATCCGAGTCCCAAATCATCTGCAGAACTTTATTGTTGAGGCCCCTATACACAGAAATAAACTAGAAAATAAGAAGGAATTTAAAAGGTATATTTCTTTAATATTTATGTAGATGTACATTTTATTAATTTTTATATTATTCATTTGAAAAAAAATCATTTTGTATTTCTTTTACTATCTTTTATAGGGAAATCTTCTCGCTAATTGACAGGCTAAAAAATGAAATAGAACGGCGCTTTTTTACCGAAAATAAATCCATTATATTAGGAATAAAAGCGCTAGTTCCTAATTCCAAAACTTTTAAAAAATCGGATGATGTTATAGCCTTTGGTAAAATCTACGATTTAAACACAGACGATCTCAACATCGAAGCTGAAAATCTGATTCGAATTATAGCAAGGAAGGATGACACTTGCAGGCCAAAAACATTGTTAGAACTCCAACATTACGTTTCAAAAGTGTCTGATGCTTTTTATCAAATGGATATCCTTTTGAAAATTGCATGCACGATGCCAACAACGACATGTGCTTGCGAAAGAAGCTTCAGTACACTACGTATTTTGAAAAACTATTTGCGCACTTCAATGGCTGAAAATAGGCTACAAGGCCTTATGATTTTAGGAGTGCACAACAGCAGGTCAAAAAAGAAATAATTTGAACGATATTGTTATCAAATTTGACAGGTTATATCCACAAAGTCGGATACAACTTCATTAAAATGTATCAAGTGTTTAGAATTACATAATTAAAAATGTTAGCTTTTCTATTCATGATTATGTGCTTTTTTCATTGTTTCATCTTATTCTTTATTCTTATTTATGTTCCATCTTGTTATGATACCTATTTTATATATATATATAAACAGGTATGTATGTAGAAACTCAATGTTGCCCCCCCCCCCCCCCCGTCGGGGACACCATGCCCCCTCGTCAGGCAAATTCTGGCGCCACCCCTGTTTCCTGTTGTCCTACATTTTATACATTTTCCATTGCACCCATGTTAAAATAAGTATTTTTCCATTTCCGTCTGATTCAAGTAGTTTTCATAAATTTCGACTAGATAAATTACATTTCGTCTTATATGTCAGAAAATACTGTACCTACGAAAAAAATTCAAGGTTCAGGAAATTCAAATCCTTACTACTACCACCCCCTGATAATAACGCAGTTTTACATCCATTTCCTGAAATCGGCGCTTGACTTAGAGTTATTTTCTCAACTTTTATTTTAAAAGCTGCAGATATCTGACAAATAAATGAAAACGAATAACTCTAAATAGAAAAAGTATTTCACTGCAAAAATTTGGCAAAATATTTATAGTCATGGGATATTCCTATTCATTATGTTTTACTATAAATTACAATTTATTTGCAAAAAATAAATAAATTAAATTTTTCTTATTAGTTTAAAGTAGGTAAGTAAAATATAAATTGTAATTTCAAAAGTTATTTTAAACATGCCATTGTAACTATATGTGTATAAAAGCTGTCGTATAATTTATGGGGCAAAAAAAGTGATACCGACTTTTTGCATAAAAATTTTTCAGGGTTTCTTACTTAGTGTCGCAATCACCCCTGATTAATTAAACAACTAAGACTTGGAGTTATTTTCTCAACTTTTATTTTAAAAGCTGCAGATATCTGACAAATAAATGAAAAAAGAATAACTCTAAATAGAAAAAGTATTTCACTGCAAAAATTTGGCAAAATATATATAGTCATGGGATATTCCTATTCATTATGTTTTACTATAAATTACAATTTATTTGCAAAAAATAAATAAATTAAATTTTTCTTATTAGTTTAAAGTAGGTAAGTAAAATATAAATTGTAATTTCAAAAGTTATTTTAAACATGCCATTGTAACTATATGTGTATAAAAGCTGTCGTATAATTTATGGTGCAAAAAAAGTGATACCGACTTTTTGCATAAAAAATTTTCAGGGTTTTTTAGTTAGTGTCGCAATCACCCCTGATTAATTAAACAACTAAGTTAAAACCTGGAATTTTAATTACCTAAAACTATATTTAATTAAATATAGTTTTATTTTTTCAGAAAGTTACCAACATGTGTAAGTTGACCACTGACGGTGCAGCACTTTAGTGGTTAACTTATAGGAGGTGGAGATTTCTTTTTCTTTTGTCATATCTTACACTATGCGTTTATTCATTTGTGATAAATTTTTATACAACTTCATGTATTAACGTTACTTTAAAATTAGTAATTAGCTATTTTTTAACAATTATCTAAATTCCATTAGATAAATTTAATCTGAATGACTTACAATGTATCCTATACAACTTTAAAATTAAATCACTTAGTTAAAGGTAAATACGTTAGTTTACTTATTTAATTGTAAAGATTCCCTAAAAATACATAATTTTTCGAAATGGCTAGATCAATTAGAAGAAAGAAGAAACTTATTCAGAGAACAAAAGAGTGCTCATAGGTAGTTTTCTTGAATGGTTTACTTACACAGAGGTTTAGGTGAACTTTATATTGATGTTTCATCCATCCAGACAAATACTGGTCTAACATAATAGCGTAAAAAATATTATCCTGGAGAACTTTTTTTTTTATCTTTGCAAAAATAGATAAACAAATAAATATAGTAATAACTAGGCAGCCAACTTACAAAGGGTTTTTATAATACTCCTACCCAAATTTGGCGTGCATGAGTGATCAATATAGACAGAGGTAGTCAAGTTACAAAAGTTTCCCTACATTAAATAATATAGGGCTGATTCCATTCCTGACCAAAAGTGGTCAACTTAAACAGGTGGCCAACTTAACTTTACAGGTTTTACTGTGTTAACATATTATAATACTCTACTTATACAGACCTTTCAGCAATTATTAAAGAAATAAATGCGGGTTGAGTTTTAACAAAAGCATATTTTACTAAATCAATAAAAAATCAGCAAAAATGAAAGATTTATTAAAAATAATGTGTGGTTGATTTACAGTATCTATCAGTAATATCAACAAATGATTACAAGTCTCTTACTATAGATATATTTCTTTAAAAGTAAAAAAACCAATCACTTACTAGATTTAGCAAGGATAACACTTGTTATACAAATCAGCAACATTGGCTTAGAAAATATCACCATTATTTTTATTTTTTTTTAAATGCAAAGTTAATTTTTCCTGATTAAATATATTTATAAAAACAAAACAATTTTATAAAAGTAATATAATGAATAACTGTATTTTTCCTGATTAAAGATTAAATATATTTTTAAAAAAGGGCAGAATAATTTAGAAAAAAAAATTGCACAGATTAAAAACAAGGTTTGTTAATTTACAAATTCAGTAATTCATTATTTATCTAATGTTATGCTTGTAATATCTGCATAAATTGGATTTTGCAATTTTTTTTAATGTGTAAAATAAATGAAAAAAGGGTTGGTTTTTTTAAAAAAATTGTTATCTGTAACATACATTTGCAAATTGGTTATTGTGAAGATACTTTATTATTTCTAATATATATTCTTTAACTCCAGGAATTACAATTGCGATATCATTTAATTTTTATAATGACTGAGAAGAGTTTTGCTCAAATTAGCATTTTCAGAGCTAATTTCAAAAAAACCCAAAGAGTGTGACATGTAGATAGGAGATGATAAAAATTTGTACTGATTAAAAAAAAAATTTGTTAATTTACAAATTCATTAATTCTCCAGTGTGCTTGTAATTTCTGTATAAATTGGATATTGCAATTTTTAATTATGTGCAAAATAAATGAAAAAAGATTTGGTTTAAACCATGGTTTAAACCAACGTGGTTTAAACCAAACAACCCTACCATTGTGGAGGCAGCTATTAAATATTATGATCCATGTACTTGCATAGATGCTCCACGCCAACTTTAGTTCTATTAACCAGCACTAGGAATCGTTTGCTATAGGTTCTGATAATTTCGTCCAAGTTGAATGTTACATTCGCTTATTTATGAGCTTAAAGATCTAAGTGTCCACTACTAGAGCAGTGTCCACTACCGGGTCATTTACCTTATATTGTCAACACTCAAAAAAGTCAAAAAAAAAAAAAAAACAAGTTACACTGCAGTGAGTTAATATTTGCAATTAATTATTTTATTATATAAACCATTTAAACATTTTAAGTTACATGAGTAAACCTATTGTAGGAATTAGGGTCTGAAATTTTGCCATTTTTCATAAAAATTGAAACTACAAATTGACAATATCTCAAAACTGGAGTTATGATTTAAGTGACTGTTACCAGAATTGATTATTTCTATATATCTATCTATGTATGTGTTTCTGTGTAAAAATTGGAATTCAAATATTGATTTTAAATTTAGGTCAATTTCATATCCGACCAGTGCATATTGCTGTTGTTGGAATCATTACTGTGATAATTTCATCTATTTTACTGATAGCTGCATCTGTTTTATTTGGAACAACAGGTGGTGACATACCATTTGATGTAAGTTACTTTTGATTACATAGACTGTTCTTAATGAGTAAAAAAGTATTTTGTTATTAATCCCAGATCAAGCATAATTGATCTGATTGATTGATCTATGATCTTATTAGCATTTTCTTAAAAAATGTCAGGGAGTTAATCAAATTTTGTAACCTAATTCAAAGTTATATGTTTTTTTATTTACAATTTGCTTTTATATGTAAAATTTTACTATTGTTTTATGATGTGAATTTCAGTCCCTTTTTACATGTTTACTTTTACATTACATTTAAAGGATGTTACTAAAAAATATTTGTTTGAAGTGAATAAAGCTTTCATACAACTTAAAAAAACAATTAAAGTATAGATAATATTGATTTGTTTTTATTATGCTAACATTAAATCTCTAGTCTGATTTTCTTCCTTCAGCACATGATAGTGCCCCCTCCCCTTGTAGATGATAAAAAGAATGACCAGGGGTTTTTGATTTTGGAGTGATTTTGATGGTGTGGCCATTAAAATGCCATAGCAGGAGGAGAGAAGTTTTATTGTTTTATGCTGAACCAAAACAGAAAAAGTGTAACAGAGATGACAAAAGACATTTGGAACTAACCCTAACTTTTTTCTGTTTATTTATTTATTTGCTCAATTTTAATCATGAAATTTAGGAGCTAGCAATATTAGTAACCATTTCGTGCTTTTCTATTGTAACAAACTTCTTATCTCTTATTTCTTTTTTGAATTGTAGTATGGAATTGTTATTGATGCTGGGTCAACTCATACAGAAGTCTTTTTATATGAGTGGTCTGGTAGCAAGCAATTAGGCACTGGTAAAGTTAATCAGAAAAATTTCTGCCGAAATGAAGGTTAGTGTTTCCCCCTTGATTTTAAACACAGATGTTGCATATTTATCAGTTGCGTTCCTAGCATGGATGTCAATCCCCCCCCCCCCCACACAAAAAGTTGTTGGGCTGTATAAATTTGCAGTTTTGATATTAGTTCTAATAGTGTAAAGAAAGTCTCAAGAAATTCTATTTTATTTATTTAGTGTAACTTTCAGTAAACTACATTTATTTTCAGTTATACCTTCAAATAGCATCAGTAAAACTGTATAATTCATATATACATATTTTTTGAAAATTCTTTTTCTCATTTTGGGTGTCAAGAATGGGGGGGGGGGGGGTTCACCCCCCAAGAGTGTCATACACTGGGAAGACTACCTCCTCCGCCCTCCTGTAGTGACTCTACTGTATTTATGTTTCAGTCTTTTGAAAGTGTCCATAGTTTGCCATTGCAAATCTTTCATGGTTTTTATAAATGCATATTTAAGCACTTAATGTGAAATATGCATTAAACTGCTTGTAAATTTAGTTTTAAGGTTTTTAAACTCATTTTTAAATAAAGAAGTTAATTCCAAAACACTAATGTTGCATTAACAAAGTAAAAAGCATTGATACTTTATAAAATTTATAATATTTACATAGTTTACATGCATGAAATTATGCTTCTAAATATTTTTGTTTTTACTGCTCGGTCAGTCATGAAATGGGATAACTTTCATGACAAAATATATATTGCGTTAGGGTGTTTTTAAATACTTTTGTTTGAATAGGTGTTACATTTGTAATATTATTTAAGTGTATTTTATACTTATTCTATTGAATATTTTCAATATTCATTATGTTATTGTTTTTTTTACAATGCAGCAATATAACAATCCTTTTTTTAATGAGAATGTTGACTATGGGGATGGATTCAGGAATAATTTCTGGAGGGGCATAAGAAAGTAAAAAGTGGTTCTCCCCTGTAAATATTTTCAGAATAAAGCTACAATCAGAGCATTTATGTTGCTTAGGATCCCTTAAACCCAATTAACTGACATTCAAGTACAGAAAAACAAGTAAAAATTGTTAATATAATTAAAAAAAAATTTCTTTTATTGCTTTTAGACGCGGCATCTGCCCACTGTGCACTCCTAAAATCTGTTACTGGTTAGCTATATTGCAATGTTACTGTGAGGGAAACGACAAATGAGATAATACATGAAGCTGCTTTGTTTTTATTTACATTACAATGAGAATTATTTCATTCTTTCAAAAACTTTTTACTAAAAGAATTAACAGCAGACCTTCCCCCAGGATTGAAAAAGAGCAGGGTGCTACTGTAAAAAATGGGCCCTTTTATGAATTGAGGGCATTTTTTCTAAAGCAAAAGGCCCATACCCTAAAATATCGAAACATCTAATTTTTTTGTGGTTTTCCGATTAAAAAAAAAGATTTATCATCTTTACCTATATTTTTTACCAAAAAAGTTTTTTTCTGCTATTCATTACATGGCATACCTTCTAACATTCATGGATTAAGGATAAAATTCGCTCTCTAGATTTTATTTTCACTCTGTTCAAAATGTTTACTTCCAACTCTCCCACTATTTAGAAGGCAATAGATTTTCAAAATGGCGCAAGACTTTTGTAGGCGCTAAAGAGTCTTTACTTTTACAAGTTCAAATGAAAATGTTGATCTGAAATAAAGGAGTTCATTTGAAAAAAAATCAAGATGTTGAGGTTTCTTTATACAGTACCTAATCTCAAATTCGTAAAATCCTAAAATTCAGCACTTTTCCAAAAATTTCCATTTTTTTTTTTTGTAAATTCAGGAAATTTTAATCTAAGAAGCGGTTAAATTTACAAATATCAGTAAATTTTGATTCTCATCGAAGCAATCTTGTTAATAATATCCTGCTTTACATGAACTAAGCTCAGGAAACCAAGATAAAACCAGAAAACTACTCTATGTAAAAAGTGAAAATTGGCATCTTGGGTGCAGTTAATTTTTTCTTATAAAAAAATAATTATTTTTTCCTTACATTCTTAAAAGTCCGCTTTTTCAAGTTTTATTCCCTTAAAAAAAAGAAAGATAAAGGAACTTGCTCTATTTGTTTCTCTGTGGTCATAAATGGTGCCCAGTAACCTTGTGATTTGTACAAATGTGTGGAGTTTTGGTTTGACTTCTCTGCTAATATTTGTTTAGATGTAGCTCTATTTTTTTTCATGCAATTGCAGGTGATAGTAAGATGGTTAACTACCATTGTGGGTATGGTTTATTTTTGCTGAATTGTGTGTTGTAATTTGGAGAGTTTTATTAAAGCCCATGAATAAGTTTTTTTTTTGTTTGGTAAAAATATATTGACACATGGATTTACTTATACAGTCAATGCTCGTTATAACGACCACACATTATAAAGATCATTCGATTATAATGACCAGTGGTAAAAGTCCCAATATCCCTACGAACTCTGTTAATTTGCTTTCGGTATAACGACCGTTTTGAATCGTCTAATCCAGGGGTCTCCAAACTACGGCCCGAGGGCCACATCCGGCCCGCGGACAGATTTTGTCCGGCCCGCGGAGAGCTAGCATACTTGAAAGAAAACTCCTTATAGAGAACATATTTATTTTTTATAGCAAATTAAATTAAGTTTACTGAAGTAATCTATTTTTATGTTGAATAATTATTAATATGACATCTACATTGATATGGTCATGGGCTAACTACTCATAACATTGTTGTAGGTTATTATTTACTAACTAACAAATTATTGAAATGAATCCAACTAACATTTTATACATTTTAAATGAAAAGATAACTTATAACAAGCATAACGACATATGAAATACTAATGAAATTTATGTAATTGAGATTTTCCACTGACAATAGTTTGTAGTTGTGGACTAATTTTACTTGTACCAATTATTAAAAGAGATTTAAGATGCTCATCAGTTAATTTAGATCTGTAAACATTTTTTGTGTACTTCATTTTGGAAAAGGTCTTCTCACACAAATAAGTAGTACCAAAAACAGAAAACAGCCCACGAGCAAATTTATGCAAATTATCAAATTGTGTCAGTGGAAGACACTTATAAAATTCCAACAAAGATAAGTTTTGATATTTGTTCTTAATTATATCACTGCACTGTAGATCAATCATTTCCATTTGAAGTTCCGGGGCTAGGGTTTCAATGTCAGTATCAAAAGGATTCTGAAAAATCTTAATTTGATTCGCAATGGCATCAAAGTCCGAGAAACGAGTATCAAAATTTATTTTCAAAGCACTCAAAGTTTCGATTGCAAAATCGATAGGAAACTCGGTCTCAGTGGTGTGGCTAAATATTTCACATTTTTTAAAATGTGAAAAACATTTACTTCGTAGTTGTGATTGAAACAGTATCAATTTCTTCCGGAATGATTTGATATTATTGTATAAATCAGGAAGATGCTGGTTTTCTCCTTGCAATCTCAAATTCAGTTCGTTCACATGTTTTGTCAAATCAACATAGAATGCTAACTTCCACAGCCATGCGTTGTTTTGCAATTCAGTAAGAGGGCGATGCTTTTCATTCTTAAAAAATTCGATCACTGCTCGAAGTTCAAAAAAGCGCTGAAGGACTTTCCCACAACTAAGCCAACGTACGGCAGTATGATAAGGTAAGTCATTTTCTCCAATCTCTTTAATAAATTGTACGAATTGTCGGTGATTCAGCCCAAAAGATCTGATAAAATTAACAGTTGATATGACTGGTTTCAGAACTTCAGACATATCCAAACATTTTCCGCACAAAGACTGTTGATGAATGATACAATGTAAGACTATTGGTTTTGAACCACCGTCATTTTCTACAGCCTTTGACACAAGAGCGACCACTCCTTTATCTTTCCCACTCATGTTTTTGCCTCCATCAGTTGTAATACATTTCAAGTTTTTCCATCGAAGGTTCTTTTGCTTAATGTCCATTTCAACTCCTTTAAAAATATCTGAACCAGTAGTTGTGCCATGAATACTATACATATCAAGAAGTTCTTCATGCACTTCATAGCTTTTATCTACTCCTCGAATATAAATCAACACCTGAGCAGTATCTGACACATCCGTTGACTCATCCAAGGCCAAAGAAAACCACTCAACATGTCCATTTTTGTTGAACAGTTGAGAGGATATATTTTCAGCGATGTCTTCTACCCTTCGAGCCACAGTGTTTGCTGACATACTGACAGTTTTTAATAAATTTACCTTTTCAGGGCACATTTCTTCGGCTACTGCGATTATGCATTCTTTGACCATTTCTCCATCGGTGAATGGTTTTCCACGTTTTGCAATTTCAAGAGCCACACGAAAGCTGGCACGAGTTGCAGCCTCTTGTTCAGTTTTGAGTTTTGTAAATAAAGATTTCTGCGATTTCAATCCGCGCTTCATAGCTTCGAATTTTTCTGTCCGCAAACTTCCTGTATATTTTGAGTAATTTTGAAAATGTTTTGCTTCATAATGACGTTTAATGTTATATTCTTTGAGAACGGCTATGCTTTCATTGCAAATCAAACATAGCGCCTTGTTACTGGACTCAATTACGAAATACTGAATGTTCCACTGATCTTTGAATTTTCTGCATTCACTATCAATTTTTCGCTTCTTTTCCATTCTACTAAATCACACACAAAAGCAACAATTCAAATAAAAATATTGTTACAAAGATGTCTTAAACTTAAACACGCACAAACACGTTTTAAGGAGGTACGCACTATTTTATTTCACAGCAGTGTCATAGGAACTGACTTGTGGTTGTGCCACTAGCCTTCTTATATATTTCACTTACTGCCATCTAGAAGTGAGTGGAAGACACCAGAACTTTATCGAACCAACGAGATTATTCTGTAAGTGCTATTAGCGCCATCTGTTAGGGATAGAAGGTACTACCTATTTCTGCTTGTGTCCACCAGATGTCCTCTCACGTTACTCCTCATGGCTCGCTCGTACTCTACGACTAATCTAGAAATTACAGATAATGACAGGAAAATTAATAATATGCAGTGTTGCCGTTTTGCGGACTTTAGTTCGATTTGCAGCCTTTTTTAAACGTGGCGTACTTTTTCGGACTTTTTTTTTCATGTAAAAAAATACTCATTCGTTACTTGAGTACTCGTTAGGAACCGAAGTAACGATTACTGAAGAAAAAAGTAATCAATGATTACTTGTGTATTTCATTACTTTTGTAATCAATGATTACTATGGCGATACGATGCAGGTACCCCATTATAACGGATACCCATACGATACAGAAAATACATCAGCTTCCCCGTCGCTAATGGCATCTGGCAAAAAAGTAATCATATTTTACACCACTAGTGGACTGATTCAACTTTTTACCACCGGCAACAATTAATGATAATATGGTTTTGGCCCTTGGAATTTACTGGAGTAATCAATATGGCCCTAAGGCTGGAAAGTTTGGAGACCCCTGGTCTAATCCAATATAGCGACCGCATTTAGGACCATAGGCGTAACTAGGGTTGGTGAAGGGGGGGGGGTCACCCTAAAAATGTACAGACTAAACACCAATAAGAAGTATAAAAGAGTTGAAAATTTACTAGTCATAAATACTTGTTTCTAAAGATATACTCCGTGTTTATTTCAGGCATCTCCAGGAGGGGGAGCTACCCCTCGGATCAAGTCAACTCCTCCCCACCCGGCAAAAAAATTCAGATCACAAACTTTAAAAAAAGAAAGAAAAGAGAAATTACGCTTGTAAGACACTTTACTTTCTGAAACACTTTCAGGGAAAGGACATTGAACACTATCACGAGCGACACCAAAAGTAACTTAAAAGACATAAGACTTTATTTTCAAAAAAATTGCGAGGGGAGAGTAACCAAACTCCTTTCTGTTTCCTCTAACATCACCAATGTATCCCGAAATTGCATTGCTAGGAAGATTTCAAAAAGTTTCCTGGGATGAGCCCTCGGAGCTAGCCTAAGCATTATAGATGTAAGACCAGTTACAAAAATTTAAGTTGCAGAAGCCCCAAATACCCACTCCTCTAACTTCACCAAAGATCTAAACATACATCTACTATATATACATCAAAAAGCTATTATATATGTAATAAAATTCATATTAACATGATTTCTAGTCATATATATCTATATATATGTGTATATAAAGAGTATGGTTTTGTAGCATACACTGCCCTTCCTAATTCTTAACATGCTCCCCCTGCTCCGGAGCCAAGGCTGTATCCAGAATTTTTTTTGTGAGGGGGCCCAGACTTCGACACACTTATGTTAAGCAAAGTTTCAGGGAGGAATATATGATACATTGCAAAAGATTTCTGGGGGGGGGGAGGGCGTCCCATGGGTCCCCCTTCCCCTCTGGATACGGCCTTGATTTACAAAAACATTAAACATTCATTACTAGATCTTAATTCACACGCAATAGAAAATTCAATATTTAGCTCTAAGCAATCTTCTATGTCCACTCATTTATAATATTAAAACTGGGAAATAGTGGAATTTTAGAGAAAAAAATCCAAAATCCCCTACAAAAATGTTCATCCCCACAATAAATTTCGAAAAATTTTGTTAAATTTGTAACAAACATACCTCAGAAGTGGAAGCGTCTGAATCAAATTTTCTTTTCTTTTTGGATGACGCGCTGGAGTGCAAAAATTATTATGTATCGAAAATAATTAAAAATTTAGCTAAAATATAAATAATACTTGATTGTAAATTAAAATGCAGCATTAAACCGTAGCAGTGAGATTGGAAACGTTGAACGGATAATTTCCAGAGTCGTAATGCCAGGGCCGGCGCTAGCACGAATGACGCCCTGAGGCAAAAAACTCTTTCCGCCCCTACTAGAAGGAATAGAGATTAAAAATGATTGATACAAACTTTAATGATACATATTTTAACTTTCAAAAAGCTGAAGGAAATCAATCGTTGATCAGAATGGACTGAATAAGGAAAAATAAAAAATAAGAAAAGAGTAAAAGTAATAGATTGCGTTTTGCTCGTCATAAAATACAGAAGACATGTTCTGGAACTGCAAAACGTTTCAAGATGTTCCTCATGTGTTTGATTTTATCAAAATTAAATGGTGTAGTTTACATTAGTGCAAAAATGAAATTATATGAAGTTTTGATGCACCATTTGCAAAACTAAATAGTTTAAATTATTTAATTTTTTGAGATAGAAACTTGTTTATTACTTAAAAAGATGAGGTCAATATTTATGGCCAATGCGCCCCTACAAACGACGCGCCCTGAGGCGAGCGCCTCACCGCCTCAGCCTAGCGCCGGCCCTGCGTAATGCAATCAGTGATGGACCATAATAAGAAAAAAAAACATTTAAAATATAAGAGATGAGAGAACATCTGTAAATGAGAATGCAATGCAAATGCAGTTCATCAGTTTTCTAATCGGCTCATCTACAAAAAAGATTTTACCAAAATGGGTTTTTGGACAGGAAGTCATGAATAAATACAAACTGCTCTTTAAGTTTCTTGATGAGCATCCCTTCCTGGCTTGAGGGTTTAACCCATTAGGACTTGTTGGCCAGGGGTCCTTCATTTTCAGACCCCAGCGCACAACACCGGTTTATCAGAAAACAAAACTCCATCACAGTAGGAATATTTTCCACGAAACTTATTACTTGTGCGATTGTATTCCCAAATTGCTGCCTTTGGGTAAAAAAGACATCAAGAAGGAAAGAAAACCCTCTGGAGGGATCTCTGTTTGTCTGTGTGTGGTACAGTGATTGAAGCCACCTTTCGCTGTAACCCCCCCTCCCCCCAAGGTGATAAGGGGATTGATTATAACCGGATGAAAAGTCCTCTTTATTATGAGCTGCATACTTTGGTTATGATCATAACCCTTCAGAGAAAGAGGAAATAAAATCATATGTATAAGTGTTTAATTTTCTTAGGGAAAAAAAATATGTGCTTTGCAGGGCCGTAGCCAGAAATTTTTTGTGTGCCTAAATGTGTCTAAATAAGTAAATACCCAATGGGGGGGTTTGAACCCCCAAAACCCCCCCTGATTACGCCTATGTTTAGGACACTCTTTCCGGTATTTTTCCAAATAAAACATGTTCCTAAATTTTTAACCTGAAATGACCTTGATTATAGTTTATGGAGTCTCCAGTGTTCAGTCCAACTTTAACGGGGGGGGGGGGGGGGGAGAAGAATTACCTCTCATCAGAGTACGGAAAGAATAGAGGGAGAAGAAACGTAGAATTTTCGGATTTTTTAGGAAAAGGGGTTGACAGATGCATTGGTAGTTTGTTGTTTGGATCATGTGGTTTTCCAAGAGTCGATTTTCCAAAACAAAAGAAGTCATGCTGTCCGTGCTAATCTTTCATGTCAGCTCAGATGTTCTGCTTCCAGAAGTGTATGTAATCCAAGCCGCCACCCATATTTTCTACTTTACAATATGCTTACATTTTGTCATAATATTTTGTACTAATAATTTTTTCAAAATACCAATGATTAAAAATAAATTTGAGCATTTAGTTGGAATGTTTGAAAAATTACCAATTTTAATGAACATGCATGATGCATATATATATATATATATATATTAGAACATTCTACCTCTTATAGCGACTACTCATTATAAAGACCTTTTTCTGTGGAACACAGATGGTCGTTATATCGAGAGTCGACTGTATTACCTTTTCAAAAAAAAAAAAGTTACTTATTTATCTACCAGTTGAAAAACTGCAATTGGAAGTAAAGATGCGCATACCCCATTGCTGATGTTTATGTAATCCACCATTTTCGGTGTTGTAAATCCGGCATTTTAGGTCTGGTTTTGAAATTCGGCAAATTCCAAAATCCTGTCTGTCGTCGGTCTCGAGCATGCCGAATTTGTGGTCCGAAACTGTATCAAAAGTTAGGGGTTCATCATTCACATGGCATTCAACAAAGAAAACAAAGTCATAATCTGAGAAGTACGAATGACCGGAACCGTTGTTTTTCACCGGCCTTTACAAAACTGCTTGAGCAGCAAAAAAGCTGTTTCTTGCAATTTCTTGTTTATTTTTATTTATTTTCGTATCCCTTTTTTTTTGAAGAGAAAATCATGTAAATGGAGCCTGGAATCCGCACGGTGTATTTAGAGGGATCGGATAAAAAAGAACTTCTTCCTCTACCTATAAAGCTATAAGAGGAGGGGGGGGGGGAGCTTGTTCAGTACTTTGAGGTTTCGGCTTTTGAGGTCTTCAAAATCTAAAGAGCCTCAGTTTATAAACAAAAAAGTAGAAAGGGCGCTGTTTCACTGACAAAAAGGGCAAGAAGGCCGCATTTCAGGGACAAAGGGCAGGCAGCCCAAGCCTCGGGGAAGGTCTGTTAACAGTATGTGTCATTCCCGCCCAAGATAATAAAGGCTGTTTTGAATTGACTTAAAAAAATCTTGAAAAGTGCATTGTACTGCCATCCTAAGCAAGAAGGTAGTATCTCCAAAAGTGTTAGTTTTGAGTGTACAAGATTATTACTGTCTCTTTAGTTTCAAACATCCATTGTTAAATTGAGTTACTGCAATTTTTATAGATTAATGGATGATCACGTATGACTTTTCAGCATCATAAAGTACCGTACAGTAAATATGAGGAATATAATAAAAAGGAAAATCAAAAGTGGCAAAAATAGGAGAATGTCTTATTGCTGAAGATAGCAGTGTAGTATTAAAAATAAACATTTAAAGTAATTTTTTATTGTCTGATTTTCATTTCATACTTAAACATTTGCTTTCTGCAAAGAAAGGACAAATATGCTATAATTACACCTGCAATTTTCGCTCTCACACAAAATTCAATAATGATGTTAAATGTGTCATTGCCAATAAAAAATAAAGGTTTTGGATTACTTCATTATTACTTTTGCTCAGTTTTTGAATAAGATATCTTCAGTGTTTTGTTTTGATTATATTTTGTTAAATATTAGGACATTTCTATATTTAACATGAATTGAAAATCACTAGTCCATCATTAATGACTAAAATAAGATGCACATTGTTTTCTTTATTTCTCATGCAAAATATTCTAGTGTGCTAAATGATTTTTTTTTAAATTGCACAAAATTGAAAAAAACTTATTTTGTAAGAAAAAATGTTATGATTTCAGAGGGTATAGCAGATGTCCTGGATCCTGAGACTATTGTAGTCTGTGTGAGGAATGTTACAAATTCCTTGCCAAGTGATAAACGCCTTTCACCAGTCCTTTATCTAGGAGCTACAGGAGGCATGAGACTTTTGAAGTATAAATTTATTTTTTCAAATTCTATTCGTTAAGTTCTGTTATGTGAGCCATTCACAAACCAAATTGATTAACTCCACTTATAAAAATATTCCTTCTTCCAGCTCTAAAAGGGCTCTATTGACATGTAGTAAATAAATTTAATGAAGTTTTGATTAACCATATTTCTAACAGTGTGACATCAAAAAATAACATAAGTGCCTGGTTATTTATATGGAATACACAATCTTCTTTAACAGTTTTCCGAAGTTCTATCATTCTGGAGTTATTAATTTAGCAACAGAACCATCCATATAGGATTATTAAAAAGTTAGCATTGAAGGATGAATCTATCAGTACTAATCAAAAGCTCATGTTAATGCCAACTCTGATGTAGTAAAAGCGCAACCATGTTAAAAATAATTTACTCTGGTTAAACTTGGTTATATTGTAAGCCAGCCTGGATTTATCTAGAACTAGAATTTAACCAGGGAAATTAAAACAAATTGTTGGTTAAATGTTAAAATACCTGTATAAAACCCGTTTATTAAACATATAACTTGGATTTTGCGAACATTTTTTCATAATAAATTCTTCAAAGTTTTCTTTTCAGAAATAAGTTGCAACTTGAAGAAAGTAGGATTTATCTTCATCTGCAGAGTCAACGTTGATAATTGCCGAAAAACATAAATCAAAATTTTTTTAACAGCACAGATAAATTTTTTTGCTTGTTCAAAAAATAATGAAAAATAAAAAGTAACTCCTTTTAAAGTATCATTTTAATTCATTTACATTTTATTCATTACCATTTGAATTTACATTAAACTCTGTTAGTACAACATTCAGATTTAACAAGCAAATTGTTGCAGTTCTTTCAGTCCCGTTATAAACAACTTTGAATGTACTGAAATGTTCATCATGCAGCTTCAGTTGCTATCATTTTCATTATGTGCTTTAATGACAATTCTCTCTATCTTCTAAATTAATTTCTAATGAAAATTACATGTTGATTATTTTTATGAATTTTGAAATTGCTTTCCTTAATCATGAAATTTCCTTCATGTAAGTTTCCATTTTTACCTATGATTAACTTTACTTTGTATTGGATACAAATGCTCTCCAGACCCCACTGGTCAAATTTTATAAGCTGATATATTTTTCACTAATTTCTTGTATCAACTCAAAATTGAAAATAAATTATTATTATGAATTCGTTAATTTTTTAAAAATGTTTCAAGTGCCTCAATATTCCCCCCACCCTTGTATTGATAGCTTTACTGAGCATAGTTAACTTATTTTATACCCAATGCTGTGTTTTATTACTTTAAGTTTCTAAAAGTCATTGTTTGAGAAAATATTAAAACAGTTTTGAAGAATGCTTCCATTACCTATTACTTTTTTTAGATTAAAAAAATGCATTAAATATGACAGGAATAAAACATCTGTTCATTGTCCTAAAACTTGATGAAAATTATAATACTAAAACATTCATCAAAGACATTTTCCATGTAGTGAAAAAATGTTCCTATTTATAATTTTAAATGATATTAATATTAAACATTGCATTTATCTTTTAACAGACAATGCAAAACTGTATCACTCTATTTTAAATAATTTCAATTGCACATCTTTGTTATAAAGAGAAAGCCTTACTGTGATGTAGTTTAAAGAACAAATGTTAAATAAGATTTTAGTGATAAATAATGTTTTCATTTAGATAAATAGGAGCTAAAACATAATAATAATAACAAGCGCTAAGAATATACTCACAAAACTTCAGTTTAAACAACTATTTTTGTCTCATGATTTGATACAGGAATAACCTTTATTTTATTGGTCCAATAAATTGCGAAGGAAAACTCAATCTTTTTCTTTGATTTCATTAAACAGTTATATTATTAATCAATATTGATTTAGCTAGTTATTACATTAACTTTAACTAATCACACATAGTCTTGTGCATTCTCTATGAGTTTGTTTTAATAACTTATTTTTCTTATTAATCTACTCTATTCTTATATTATAATATGCTCTGATTTATGCTTTTAAAGTGTATTTGTTTATTTATATGTAATTATTCCTTTTACGTAACAATTTTAGTTTTTTCATTTATTAATTTTGTTTTGGAAACTTTCTGAACCTAGTAAATACCATAAGCTCTTGTCACACTCTAATTACCAATTTTAAACAAATGCTTACATCTTTTTAACAAACTGATATTGCAACAAATTTTCAATGTTAATTAAGTATTATGTATTAGATTACCGTAAAATACCGGACAAGCGCCCCCCTTTTTTTCCGCGAATTACCTTTAGGACAAAATATCGATTATCCGCCCCCCCCCCCAAACTTGGATTGTCATTGAAATTATAAAACAGGAACAGAAAAAATAATTAGCAAAAAATCGCAAAAAACGAACCTTTTACTAAAGTTGCAAAAACGAACCTTTTACAAAAAATCGCAAAAACGAAAATTTTACGAAAATCGCCATTGCAAAAGTGGACCATTCTCGAATATGGGTACGAAAATTTCTCAATTACTATCTTAAATTAATTCACTAAATTTTATTTTCATTATTTTCAAAATATTAATGACAACTTTCATGCTGTTTTTAAAAGAACGCACTTTCAAAATGGCTGAACCATCATCGTTGGGGTGCGTATAGTCGCGCAAGAATCTTCAGTTTTGCAAGTTAACATAACAATACCTGATCTAAAATGAAGATGACAAAAAAGAAGTAAGTAAAAAAAAATTCTTTGCAAAATCAGGTAACTAAAAAATCAAGGATGCGTCAGGCAAGGGGTATGAATCATCAGAACGAATGTTTTGCACCTGCCCCGGTCGCTTCAGCTGATGTTATCTTTTCTTGCAACTGTTTATAATTATAATCTATTTACTTATTATTATAGAGAAAAACATGTGAAAGGTGGAAAAATACAGTTTCTTTTTCTTTTATTATTTTTTTTATTTTTGAGGGGGGAGGAGGGGGATCGGAACGAATTTTAGCTATACGAACAAGTGATAGACGAGCCTTTACTGTGGTACTGCTTTCAATGAATCATGGATGGGTGCGGCGTATAATCGGTATGTTTTTTCGCTTGTACCGTTTAAGTGCCCCCTCCCGTAATTTCGGCAAAATTTAGGGGGTGCTTATTCAGTATTTTACGGTATATGTGCGAGGGTTAATGAATCAAATGGGATTTCCGTTATTTGAATAACATGTTGTATTGCTGTGATACTGTAAAAATGACAAAAATAAATAAATTAATAAAAACAGTAAAAGAAAATAAAGTAACAGGAAAGGTGGGTTTGAATTGTTTCACTTTTATTTCCTCTTTGGAGAGAAAACTGTGTTGATTCTTTTAGTTTCTTCATTATACTGTAAAATGATACTAGTACTGTATACTTTTGCTGAAACATTTTTTATAAAAATAAAGTTTAAGGATTCAAAATTGGTGATGCTATCTTATAGTTGAGGCTCTTTTTTTATCTGACTTATTAGTCATAAAATTGACCTTTTCATAATTAATTAAATAATTTTGTGCCAATGAAATTTTTCAAATGTCTCAGTCGCCAAAACTGATTCTTTATAAACTTATTAGCATAAAAACCTTTTTCTCAAGTGGTTAAATAATATTTTGTTTGCGTTTCTTACTTGAACTTGTTTTCAGCACCTATTTTTTGTATTCTTGCAATTTATGATAATTACATTATTAATGTTTTTTACACAAAAATAGGGCTATGGTGTAAAAATCATCTTATGTTAATAAAAATAGGAGCCAGTCACATAAAGTTGGTCAAATTCATGAAAGCAAATACTTAGCATTCAAACTTTATTGCTCTTATTATTTTGTGTGAATGTTAATTTTACTTCGCTTTCTACTTTGGATTTTGTAGGTGGCTAATTACATTTATTTTTTAGCATGTCAAACCCGATGGATGCTGACCTTATTATAATGGCTCTAAGTTATGCTTTAAGTACAACACCTGTTGATGTAAGATCTGTTGGAATAATTCCTGGGAAAATTGAAGGCTTATATTCTTGGATAACAACAAATTTTCTAACAGAAACTATTCAGCAAGAAAAGGTAGTATAATTTTAAAGAAAATAATACAGTGACCAGTAATAAGTTGATAAAACAACCAATGGCATACTCAGTGAAACTGAAGGGTGTGGCTCCAAAGCCCAGATTCAAATCCCTCTTGAGCATGGATCTCATTCATCGGTATAGTCTCCCTCCGATTAGGTTTCAACCAAAGTATTAAATAAAATTCATATGTCATAATGTATACCTGCCAACTTTTATGATTTTTTCTTAATATCTATGAAAATCAACCAGTTTTTTGCAATTTTATGCTTGTAATTCCAAAGTCGACTCAGCCTTTCATCCCTTCAGCGGGGTCAATAAAATAAAGACTGAGCGTGCTTGGGAACTAAACACTGGGGGTTCTGCATCAGGCTGACCACTTGACCAGAACATCTGCTTCTGCACCCCAGGTCCCTCTGTCTCGAAAGCTGAGATGAGCACAGTAGGCCATGGCCCCCAATGGGCTGTTGCGCCACTGAGTTTAGTTTTTAACAACTCCTTTTGTGCCCATCTTGGGAACAAACTTATCATTCGCTTAACAACTCAGCTGCAAATATCAATGTGAATTCAACTGCATATCATGTTGAATTTTATGTATTCTAAATAAGGGCTCTTGTTTTAGGTTTTGGATACCTATGGCGCACTTGATCTTGGTGGTGCCTCAACACAATATGCATATTCTTTAAATATTAACTCAACAAACAATTATTCTGATACTACTGTTCTCAAACTTTATGGTCATGAATATTATGTTCGTTCAGAAAGTTTCCTTTGTTTTGGTTTATCCAAAGCCATGGATCGAAATCAAGCATTAATTTTCATGGTAAGAATGTTGTTTTTAAGCAGAAATTTTCCTTTGTGTAATCAACTTGAGTGTTTGTTGCTTTTTCTGTATACTATAACTTCATCAATACAATTCCAAAAAGAATCATGTAGATATTTAAAAAATAGTGTACTTAAGTTTGATGTTGATCACATGTCAGTGGTACAAAACTTGCCAATAGCATGAGGCTAAAAGGAAAGTAATTTTTTATAAATTGATTTTCTTATGATTTTTTTTTTTTTTTGACTCTCTTAAGAATGTATTGTCTGAATAGTAATTGCTTTAATCTTTACATTTTAAAAATAAACATTCAAAAAATGATATTGAAGTACAAATTCCTCAATCTTTTCTAATCAAAAAATGGTAGTGATGTATTGTTTCTGCATTAAACGTATTAATGAAAAAACATGAATATGTAAATACAATCAATGACTTCCACTTTGTCATTTATTTTAGTGTGTCTATGCTCGTAACACATACTGAAAGGTAGCAGGGTATAATTGTTTATATTATATTGACATGCATACATTTATGTGTGTATATTTTATGGATGAAAAATAATTTTATTTAATTTTTCTATTAGTTTTACTTAAATGCTTGACGTAATGTTTTGATAAAATGCTCTGAAAATATTGATAATGATATGGTTTTTTAGATTTTTACAATCATATATTATTTTTCCTCGTTTTATTTTTCAAATATAATATGTGACTTTTAAAAAAATAAAGAAAATAATTCTAATTGTCTCTTTTATAAACAGAACCTAACGAAAATAATAGATCCTTGTCTACCTGTGGGTTATTCTGCTACAAAAAAAGCTAAGAGTGTCTTTCAAAATCCTTGTGTTTATAATGAATATTTTGCACAGTGGCTTCGTGACCATCCAAAAGAAGTATGTATTAAACTTTTAATTTGTCTTCTAATGTAATTACTGCTTGTGTGCCTCATATGATGAGATGTTATTAACAGATTCTGAAAATTGAATTAAAAATTCTTGTTACATTAAAAGGGCCTAGCTCTATACTCAAATAAATATAATCAATTTTTGTTTAAAATCAAAATCAGAGGTACCTTTATGATGATCCTGCTGACCATGAATTCTGTGAACTTACTGATGAGTGAAATTGCTTCATGTTTAGAAAATGGCTTTGGTACATGTGTGCAGTGACTTCAAGATGAACATGAACACCACTATCCAAATTTCTTCAGATGTTGTAATATCTCACGTTTCTTTCCTATGGATTGATTGCATATTTCTCATGCCGTTATTTTTAATACTGGGGGCACCTTTTATGAGGACTTTCATTATAAAGTGGTGGGTAGTAATGATAGAATATTGCATTAACTACAGGCCAACATGATGTTCAAATTCACAAGATAAGAAACTTGCATATTCATGTCAGAATAAATCACTTAACATTGGGCCTTATTTCTTTTCTATATGTATGGAGTCTTTCTGCTTATTGCCTTACGCTCACACAAACAGACACAGCCGTCAATATTATCAAATAGAGCTTCCAGTTTGAAAAGAAGTGTGAAAACTAGAGTGAAAAAAGATGCAATATTGGCAATTAGTATTAGTGGAATAGGAGCTGCTAAGAAACATCACCTTGTAATCTGTGCTGATGAGGTTGATATGATGACATTCCAAATGTCCTTTTAATATGGTAAATATAAACTGAATCAATAGATATTTTTTCAGTGTGGGATGCAGAGGATTCATAAGTAGTGTAAGGGGGTAGAGAGAGAGAGTAGATAACAAAAGGACACTAAGGCAGATCCAGACACCATTTTTGCGGGAGGCAATGAGGAACAAATACAAATAAAAAAGTGACAACCAGCAACAGGCTCAGGGCCCAGCCAGGCTGGTCCTAGTCAATTTAGCAGTCCCCAATGAACATCAAGAGCTTTCTTAAAAGTTTTTACCCCACTGCAATTAACAGTTGCTTTCGGTAAACTATTCCAACTGCCCACAACCCTATTGAAGTAGTAATTTTTCCTAATTTTAAGATTAACAAGAGATTTGAAAAGCTGAAAACAATTACCTCTTTGGGTTTTACTTTCAGCACATAGCTGTAGTCCATCAACATTTTCCATTTCAATGAATTTAAACAACTGAATCATGTCCCCTCTAACTCTCCTTTGCTCAAGACTATACATATTGAGCCTTTTGAGCCTAACCTCATAATCTAAGTCTGAAAGACCACTTACCATTCTAGTATAGTGCTGACTCCAGGATGAAAGGGCCGCCAGGGGGAACTCTGAAAAGGGCACTATGTTTTCTTCAAAAAGGGCATCCTTGAGTCGTAAAATATTTTTTTACCCCCCCCCCCCCCCGCAAAAAAATTTAAGCATTGAATAAGCTTCAAGTTTAGCAAGGTTGCAAGTATATATGTATCATTTATGCACGTTTTCATAAGTATTCTGCTGCAAAGTTATGAACTACTCAACAAAGAAAATTTTAGGTCTGGGTGACATTTCTCCACGACTAGGTTTGGGAGAGGTGTACCAAAGTTCCAACAAATCGCTACCCCCACAAAAGTGCTCTCAATGTGACCCACACAAGTCTTAAGGCTGGCTCTGATTATTATTGACAAGTATTTCAGGTGTCAGTGACCTAGGATTTCAAACTTGGTGCCATTCTAAACCTCAGTCATAGAGCTTTCAAATTTTTCCCTTTATCATTTTTTTTCTAATTCAAACATTTATTTTTCTTTTAGAGGAGGCTTGTGGTGGGAACTTTGGAGAAAATAGCTTTTTTATTTTGGCTCAATATATTGTCATTTTTACCATTAAGGAAGAAATATCAGGTGATAAAAAAATGCTGCACAATAATATGCAAGAAAAGACTAAAATTAAATAAGATAATTTTTCACAGGGCAAATGGGCAGTACCGGATCTTGGACTTTTCCGAGACGGGGCAAAACTTAAAAATGCCGCCCCCTCCAACCAATTATTGTTGATATTCCATATAACTTTATATGCGCGATTTCTACCTTTTTTTCTTTGAGCATTTTCCCCTTTGGGGGCCACCGATGAATCCCAACTTTCGGCAATGTTCCCACACATTAGCTCAACATTAGGGGGTCAGAGCCATATGAAGGGTCCCTCTTAACTGGTGATATGAAATTCTGACAGTTGAAGGGGGTCGGGGGGTTTCTCCCCCGTTAAAAATTTTGAAAACTATGCAAACTGGTACAATTTGAGGCCTTAGGAGACGCTTAATGACTTCAAAAATTTTAGAAAAAGAAAAAAGCAAGGAAAAACTTTTTTAAATTTAAACGCTTTAATTTAATTCACAAGAATTATAATAAAAATTCAGAAAAAAATTGGCGTATTTTTTTTTAATTCAGAGGGCAGGGCCCTCCCCTCCCCCTCCTTCTTACTAACGCCCATGTCGAAGAGCCAAGTGTTTGCCGTCTCGAACGACATTTACAAGCTCCCACCTCTTCCCAAAAGGAGGCTTTGAAAGTTTTTAAAAGAAAAACCATTGTGTATTGTCTTCGCAGATCACGATTTATACGTATTTCACTACCACAAGGGGGAAAAACCTTGACTCTTCAAAATTAATTTTTTAAATTTTGACATCTCGAAATTTGCCGCCCCTAACCTCAATTTTAGAATTTTCAACAGTTTATACAAAAAAAAAATGATTCTATTAATCGGTTTTAATCGTTAGAAAAATAGCTGATGAACGATAAAATCGGAGCACCGAACTAGGATTTTCATTCTCTTCCAAAAGTTAAATTTTCTTAATTAAATATTTTCCCTTTCTTTCTCCTTATTTTTTTCCCTTTTCGTTTTCTCTCTTTTTTTTTTTTTTTTTTTGTGCAGCACAGTTGAATTTGCCGCCCCCCAGAAGTGCCGCCGGGGCATGGGCCTCGGCTTGCCCCACCCTAGATCCGGCACTGCAAATGGGAGCAACAATGCTAGTGCAATCTTTACTTCTTTTATTCTTCTATGGGCAAATGTTATGAGAGGAAAATAATGTACAAATTGTGCTTGTATTCAACATCTTATTTAATTTAAATTTTCTTCCTAACAGAGCCATAATTTTCTGTTTAAGCAGTTTTTTCAGCCGTGGGGGGGGGGGGGGCAAGTCAAAAGTCTTGGAGAGGAATAACTGTATTTAGGCCCAATAAGTGTTTTGCTGTTTGTTCACTGTTTAAGAAATATTGTAAACCTAAAGCAGATGTTAAAAGATTGCTGCCCGATTTTACGCAGTTCGCTAATTAGCATATGACCGTTTTCTGCAAACGGAGAAATACATGAGATACAAATACTATTTTTAGCACATATAAACTAATTAGTATATAGAAAATAAAATGTTTAAATTTAAAGGGAAAAAATGCTTATTTGGCTTTGAAAATAGTACTTAACTGTTTTGTCTTATGTGTAGATTTTGTGAAATGACGCCGATGACTTTTACTGTTTTTATTTATTTATTTTTTTCAGTGATGAGGCTAAATGCTAAACCCAGAACAATTACACATCATGGAACCCCAAATTCGTAATCCCAAAATTTGGAACATTTTCAAAAAAAAAAAATCTTGATTTCAATGGAAAATCGGGAAGCCTTTTTTACTGTTTTTTTCTTTTGGAAATAAACATTTTAAAAATAAGAAAAAAATAATTATAATTAACGTGTTTAAATAAAAATGTAGTTTTCATGATAGTGTCCGAAAAAGTCTTCATATTTCAGATCGCGATTTCTGAAAAAGGGTTCGCTTTCGCGATTAAGAGTTCTAATTAATTATTGCTTTAATTCTAAGTTAATGTCATTAAATTTTGCTTCTTTCTATTTTTTGTACTTTTATTATATTTATTATTATTGTTTTTTAGACTGAGTGCTAAATTTTACGCGATACAGAAAATTCGTAAAAGTGAAGTTCGGGCTTTCTTTTATTTTCCCGAAAAGCTGATCTTTTATAGTTAAAAGTCTTTCGTAGGCGGCTAGAGAATTTAAAATCATGTCAGAATTTGATGATATTCTTTTCTTGTATTGTTTAATTAAAGAGGTTTAAAAAAAACCGAAAAAGTCGATTTTTCGATGTTTTGCCGCGAAGGTAAGTCGACATTTACTTCGTTTTTTGTGCTAAATTTCTCAACTTATAAGAGAGTATATAGTACTATATTAAAAAATGCTATTAGTGAATGAAATGCTAATGGCCAAATCTATGAGTTCTGGTGCTATTTACAAAATGTGTTGAATCAGGACCCAAAATCCGGAGAGTTTGCCACTTTTGCTCGCTTTTTTTTTGAAAAATCGGGAGTTTTCCGAATTGCCGCGCATCATCAGCTGGTAGCGGGTTGCGAGCTGCCCATCCTAACTAAAAATAGCATAATTTAAGTTGCAGACATTCATATTTGTTTAATGCTAAACACTTTAAAATAAAAAAAGGCATGTGATGTGTCCCTCTTCTACCCCCAGTTATTCCAAGAAACTAACGGAGAGAAGACAATAATGCTCTGGAGTTCTTAGAAAATTATTGAAGACAAATAAAGGTGGGGGGCAGGATGCCTGGATTGAAGTTTTCCTACTGCACTTCCTGCTTTGAAGGCCGTTCGGCCGATGTTGGCATGGTCTGAATAGACCGCAGGGCGCATAGAAAAGGGAAGAAAGAGGCCGCCGGGCGCAAAAAAAGTTTAAAAGGGCCGCCGGGCGCAGCGCCCTGTCAAAATTGCTTAGAGTCAGCACTGTAGTAGATATCCTTTTGAACCCTTTCCAATAAGGTAATATACTTTTTTCGGTACGGAGACCAAAACTGAACAGCATACTCCAAATGAGGTCTTAACAAACTTCTGTATAATGACAGTACAACTTCCTTAGACCTGTTTGAAATAGCCTTATTGATAAACCCAAGCATCCTGTTAGATTTGTTACTTACTATGCTACACTGCTGACTGGACTTGAAATCGTGACTAATCAATACTCCTAGATCAACAACTGCTTCTGCTTCTCTAATGACAGAACCTTGGAAATAATAGGTTGCATGTTTATTCCCATGACCAAAATGAAGCACTTGACATTTCCCAATATTAAAAGACATACCCCACTTAATTGCCCTCCTATAAATTTGATTTAAATCCTCTTGAAACTGATTAACTTGTTCCTCCATGTCCACAATTCCTGTGATTTTGACATCATCAGCAAAAATATACATGTTCCCAGAAATACTCTGAGTAATACATTAATAAAAATAATAAATAATATTGGCCCCAAAAATGAACCTTGTGGAACACCACTCAAAACATCAATCCACTGAGAATAATTGCCCTTCACTATTACTCTGTTTCCTCCCAGTCAGCCAATTTTTAACCCAAATTAAAGTTTTCCCACCAATACCAATATAAGCAAGTTTGCTAAGAAGAGCTTCATGCGGTACTTTATCGAATGCTTTCTGAAAGTCAATGTAAACAACATCTACGCACTTTTTATTATCTAATGCCATGGTAACTTTCTCATAGAAATGCAACAAATTAGTTGTACAGGACCTACCCTTCCTAAAACCATACTGAAAATCAGTCAACAGTCCAATTGCCTGCAGGAAATTCGCTATTTTGATTTTGATCAGAGTTTCAAAAATTTTACAAGGAACTGAAGTAAGATTCACAGGCCTATAATTTCCTGCCTTAGCTTTAGACCCTTTCTTGAAGAGTGGCGTTATGTTTGCCAGCTTCCAATCCACTGGAAAGTCCCCGATTTATATGAAGATATGAAAATAGTCAAGACAACATCCACTAATTCCTCTGCGCATTCTACTAAAATTTTTGAACAAACATATTCTGGTCCTGGAGCCTTATTTGCTTTAATCTTTTTCAAATGAATCAACACATCATCCCTAGAAAATACAAAATCCTGAATCTGTGTATTAGCTTGCGTAGCGCTTATGTCAACTGTTGAGATACAGTTTCAGTTAAATACACTGGAAAAAAAAAATTATTTAGAATATCAGCAATATCCCCTTCATTTTGAATAAAGTTCCCGTTCTCATCCACTAGTGGGCCTACCTCGGTATTACAAGCTTTCCCTGAATTAGCATAAGCAAAAAATTTCTTAGGATTCCTTTCGATGTTATCTGCAAGTTTTTGCTCCAATTCCCTTTCTCTGTACCAAATACTTGAAAGTACATGCAGCCTCACAATACAAAATCCTGTCAGCATGGCACCCAGTCTCTTTAAATCGCCAAAAAATGGCCTGCTTATAATTGAGAACTTCTTTCACCTCCCTAGAGAACCACATGGGCCAAATTTTCATGAAATCCCCTTTTTTTCTAAAAGGAATATAATCCATCACTGTCTTCTCCAATTTCTCCCGAAACTCTTCCCACTGAAGATCAGCTTCACTATTCTCCAACCCAGAAGAAAAAAACCTCTTTCAAACCCTGCCTAAGTGCAACATAATCAACATTCCTGAAGTTAGGTACAAATCTGAAATTTTCACCTTTGCGAGCATCGAAGCTGGTCCAAAAACCTAATAGTATTGTGATCACTATCTCCAATATGTTCCCCTATACTCAACCCCTGAACAGAACTTCCGACATCACAAAAAGCTAGATCCAAAATAGTACCATGCCTAGTTCCTTGGGTAACATCTTGATCCAAAAAACAGTCACCAATCATTTTCAGAAAATCTTCTTCCCTACCATTGCTAGTATAAAAACTATTCAAGTCTATTGCTGAGAAATTGACATCCCCCATCATGATGACCGAGTCCTTACCAGACATGTCCCTAATAACATCTTGATCCTGACTAACAAGGAATACCTCCAAGTCAAATTGCCCCTATTGTCTTCTCTTTGGGCCTGCCCTTGAGATGACAATTTTGGAAAGCAGTTTGAGGGAAAACTAATTGAACTAAAATTAACTTAGTACTTGCTGGAAATAAGTTCATGTATGAACCAATCATTAGCATAAGGGGAAAAAGCTTGTTGTTTCATAACAAAATATGAACATTCCTTTCATCCCAAGTAGAAAATGCATGCAATGCAGCAGATTCTACGGAAAGCAGAAGAAAGGCCATTAACTGCAGTTCATACATTTCTTATGCGCCGACAGGGTGGCGTAGTGGTAAGGCAGCAGGCCTCGTACGTCCAAGATCGCGGGTTCAAACTTGGCTCGAGTCGGTGGATTTTCAAGATGCAGAAAATCGTCTGCGCCCATGTCGTATGATTATGCGGCATGTTAAAGATCTCTTGAGTATCCGTTTGGCATGGATACTCTCGGCTAAATTAAATTCCTAGGGCATATTGCATCAATGAGAGCTCAGGTACCACCATCTAGTGGTAACTGAACGTCAAAATTCTCATGCTGCAATGGTACCACACTCATTGTGGTGCCGCTGAAAGAGGTGGTACCAATTACTGGGGAACGCACTAGGTCTGCAATGGTTGAGGACCAATACCGCAGCCCCATTGGAAAGAAAAAAAAAGCATTTCTTATGCATAAAGCTAGCACAACGTCAAAAAGAAAAAAAAAAAACTTCTGGATGCTTTGTTATTTTGTAAACATCCTTAAGTTTTTTGTATTATACAACATCCAATTCTAACAAAGAGCTTAGAAAATATTAAATGAAACCAAATTAAATTTTGTGGAATTTAGGTATTTTCTGCCTAAAGCAAAGCAAGTATTTTTGCTAACTAAAGAACCTTTTATTGATGTTACATGTCAATCTCCAGTTAAAGGAGCCTTATCCCTACGAAATCAGTATTTCAAGACTTGTTTCCTTTTGGAAGTTAGCAATTCCATTATCTAACACATTTACAAAAAAATTTTAAGATCTACATTTTAAATTTGATGTCAGGTTTTTTTTTTCATTGCACTAAACACAACATTCAAGCTTTTTTTTCTTTTCTTTAATTGATTTTTTTAACAATCTGCTTTATGTTTGCAAATAAAATAAAATAAACACATTTAATAAAATTGTCTGAGGAAAAAAAAAAAAATTTTTTCCCCCTCCGAAATTCATGTTTTTCCTTCTTGTGAAAGAAATTTTTAGTGCAATTTAGTTTTATTTTATTCTTACAATTGTGAGCAATCGCATAAACTTTATTAATGACGTCATAATAATAAAAATCATACATACTATATTTTATGAACTATAAAAGGCTATGGACTATGGGACACACCTTTATTTTTAAGCATTTTTACTGAGAAATACCATTTTTAGCACTTTATTATGTAGCACATGCAGGTGGAATCTACTGCTCATGTTTGGAAAATTGCTGTGCTGCTGCCTCTTGAATCCATCTTTGATAGATAGAGATAAGTCTCCTGCAATATAAATTGGTATGACCTTTTTTAACACTGGACATTTCAATGTCAGTTTCGAGTATAAGGCACACTTAAATTCAGGAGGCAATTTTTTGAAGAAAGAAGTTGTCTTATGCCTGGTAAAATATGGTATGTAATTTTTTGCTGTGCAGTTCATTTTGATTTTAATTGTTGTATTATCCATTTTTTAACCTTAAACATTCAAAAGTAATGTAATTATTCAAAATCTTTTGCATTTGTTTGCAGGATGAAAAAATTGATATTACAGGAACTGGAAACTATGAACAATGTAAAGAGTTTGTTCAAAAATTAGTTGATGAAGAAAATTGTAAAAATTCTGGGTTTTCTGAGTGTCTACATAAGGCAAACATAACACAGCATAATGGCAGATACATGGTAAGATCTTATTTGCATTCTTTAGTATGACTACTGTTTTACTTTTGTAGAATTTCTTGGAATTTAAACTAAAGTTTTGTTCTGAAATTTATGTCTGATTTCCAGTTTAATAGAACTATTTTCATCAGAAAGTTTTTTATATTATTTTTTTATGTATTTAGGCATTTGCAAGCTTTTACCACATAGTATCTTATTTGAATGGATCTGGTTCTCTAGAAAGATTCATACGAGAAACTAAAAAATTCTGCAGTCTCACATGGGATCAGGTGTGTATTCATCGCTTAGATATAGCATGTGTTATAAGTATGTCCTCTTAATCAAAAAGATTGTTTATTTTTATGGCTACATGATTTCACAATATAAGTTGTTAATGATATCCAGAAAAAAAATCACTGTCTCTAATGCCTTTTCATTTCTTCTGTTTTGAATTTGTCCTAAGTTTTGTGCACCAATAAAATTGCATTTCTTAACGTGACAAAGTGGTTCCCATAACTAAAATTCAGTACTCTTGATTTTTTTTCTTTGGTATGCGTGAGAGTTTTTTTAGTTTTCTACTTTAACTTATAATTTGTATTTTGATATTAGTGACCAATTGCAATGAATGCCTTTGGATAAACTGCTATTTTATTTTCTATGAGTTAAGAAATTTTACTGAAGAAAGCAAACTGGAAAATAATTCATTCTAAGTCATTGTGGATTTTTTTTCATAACAGAGACAAATGTTCTCAATACCAAAGTCTGGCAGTGAATAGCAATGAATTGAAACAGCACAAGAGAAATGTTTTCAAAGTGTAATATCAGCAATGCAAACATGTTTCTTCTTTTTTTCTCCCCATTTGCAATAAGAAAAAGATCAATATCTCTATGTTCAAGGTTTAAATTAAAAACTGTAGTAGGTTGTAGAAAGGAGATGAAAATGGCTATTGGGCAGTGGGGAAGTTTATCTAGGTAAATTCATGTTTTTTTTCATATTTTGCATTGTACACAGGATTGGTGTTACTTTTAGGCATGGTTTAATGAGGGTAAACATTGTTTTAAATTATATATTTAAAAAATTTTTTGACCAAAATCTACAAATAACATTTGTAGATTATATTTTACATGATCGCTTGATTATATATGTGGCATAATAACCTATTTGTCTCTAATGTTAATCATTCTCAAATACGGAGTGTGTAAAAGCAAGGCCAAATAAATATATAATTTTCCTTAATTATTTTAATTTTCTACCAGTTTCACCAGTATCCAAAAAACCAATCTTCTTATTAAAATAAACATTTATTTAAAAACATCCTTATGAATGATAAAATCCAAAATAAGTTCATAAAATTTTCACAGATTAAAACAGCAAGATAAAAAATAAACAAGGTAATATTCACAGACTGCTTGTTGAATTAGTTGAACACCATATCCTCCTTGTCGTAAATTCATTCCACAGTCCTCACTTTAAGACGTAAACATTTGGATGTTCTTCTTACTCTTCCACTGTAGACTAATTTTTTTTCTGTTTTTTGCTTGACAAGGCACGTTGAGGATCCATATATCGACCACACCAGGTTCTATATTTTAGACCTCGATATTTAAAATTATATACACAACCTGTCTCAGATCAGACTGCAGACCTTCTCAGGCACCAGGTACAAGACTACCTTTTGCCTACTTCCCAATATGGCATCTTCACTAAGGTATCCGAACTCGTTGAAATGGTCATTTTTGACCAAATTTCACAAATTTTTTTATAATTTTATTGGATTAATCACTTCTTTAGCCTTCCAAAACTGGTTCGTTTTTGTCTCTACGCTAATTAGAAGTCGAGATATCGGTCATTAAAGCAAGATCGGAAAACCGGAAATGAAGTTTGAAAAGACCGGAAGTGAGTATTTAAAGGGCCGGGAATCTGTCAAAACAAAGTTGAGGTCAGAGTTTATTTATAAATATGACTTTAGTAATTTAATAGCAATTAATTTTTATGATAAAAACAGTTTGTAATCATTAAATAATTGTGTGGCAACATAAAATTACTTGACATATTGGCAACAATAGTTTGTTTACATCGTGTTTTCTCATCGCCCTGAAAGTTGTTATTGTTTAGTTTCGCTCTTACTGTTTAGCTGCTTATATTTAATTGTTTAACTATTCATACGTCATAGTTAAAGCTCTTTATTTAGATTTCATATAAATTTCTAAAATGGGGAGTAAAAAGAATCGGAACTATGCTCGTAAAAAAAAGTTTCGAGGGAATCAATACAGCAATTCAGTTTCCAAAAAATATGAGGATAATGGAACTGCACCGACAGTGAGTGAAACAAAATTAAATTCTGATTCTTCACAAACGGCTATTCCTGACGCATCAGAGAAAAATGTTATATTCAACTTGCAAATATTGAATGACGTTTTTTCATATTTATGCTGTCCCATCTGTTTACAAAGTAATTTAAATCTGATGGAGGAATCTGTGTTTGGGCTAGCTACCAACATGACACTTAAATGTATAAACTGTGATTTTATGAAGTCATTCTGCACAAGTGCAAAAATTAACAAAGGGCATACTATTAACACTGCATTTGTGTTTGCTTTACGAATAATAGGTAGAGGTTATTCTGCTGCAACAAAACTATGCTCTGCTCTTGATTTAAATGCCCCTTCAAAAACAACGTTCAGATCCATTGAACAGAAATTGGGATCTGCTGCTTCTGATGTTGCCTGTGAAGTTATGAATAAAGCCGCTACTGAAATTATAGAAGAAAAAGGTGGAATTAGGGAAGAAGAAGGTGACACTGTTAAGTGCGGTGTGTCTGTTGATGGCAGTTGGCAACGAAGAGGTTATTCTTCGCTAAATGGATGTGTAACTGCCATATCCATTGATAGTGGCAAAGTACTTGACATTGAGATAATGTCAAAAATGTGCAGACTTTGTGAGAATAGAAAATTTAAAAAGCCGTCTCATAATTGTGAAAAGCACATAGGGTCATCTGGTTTGATGGAACCTATTGGAGCTTATAGAATTTTTGAACGATCTACAAAAGCACGACAATTGCATTATGAACATTTCTATGGTGATGGAGATTCAAAAGCTTATGATGCTGTGAAAGACATTTATGGAAAAAATACTGTCTCTAAGTATGAATGCATAGGGCACATTCAAAAGCGTGTGGGTACAAGGCTGCGAAATCTGAAAAAGAAACAGAAAGGTATCGGGGGAAAAGAAAAGCTGACAAATGCTTTTATTGACAAGCTACAAAACTATTACGGGATTGCAATAAGAAGCAATACAAATAATTTAGAAGGGATGCAAAGTTCTGTGATTGCAGTGTTTTTCCACTGTTGCTCAAATGCAAAACAATCTTTTCATGGCCAATGCCCCGCTGGATCTGACAGTTGGTGCAAATATCAACGAGCCATTGCCATGGGTAAAAAGTATGAGGAAAAATCCAAAGGTCTTTCAAAGAACATCATGAATATTGTTAAACCTCATTATATGAAACTTTGCGACCAATCATTACTGAAAAAATGCCTCCATGGCAAAACCCAGAACGGAAACGAAAGTTTCAATGGCATTTTATGGAAGTTTGTTCCAAAGGAAGTGTTCGTCGAGAGCAAAACTTTGAAATTAGGAGCGTATCTAGCTGTTATTCAATTTAATGCAGGTTTTAAAGGGCTAATTGATGTTTTAAAAGCTACTGGCATTCAACTTGGTGCACATGGAGTTAAAGGTTTCCTTGCGATTGATGAAGAACGGGTGAGGGAATCGAAACGGCATTCTTTGCCAAATGTGAAAGTTTCTCGAAAGAAAAATAGACAAATAAAAAAAGGAAGATTAGCAAAATCTGAACAAGAAGAGGGCATTACTTATAAATGTGGGGAATTTTAATTTGTAAGTTGTAATTTAAAGAGTTACTTAGTAAATTAGTTTATTACTTAGCCAATGTGTTTGTCGCATGTATGGCATTTTTTAAATTATAATTCTTCCACGAAAAATCTAATTATTTCAACTTCATAAAAGTGAAAATGTGTGTTTTTTGTTTACACATTGCTTTTTAGGAGGTCTATCAAAAAGAAAAATCAATTGTGAATAATTCTGAAAATATATTATTGAATTGATGAATTGTGAGTATTTCTGTGTTGGCGAGTTTCATCACCAAGTACAAAAAAAAGCCTAAATATTAAAAAATTAAATAAATAAAGTTCAAATGTGCTAAATATATGTAAAAGCAAAGCATGGGCTATTATTGTGTTGAATTTTATATTTGTATGGGCATAATATATGGTAAAAATATGAAAGTCTAAACTTAAAATGCATTTTTCTCAAAATGAGTTTTTACGTAAAATTTGCTCGTTTCAAAAATGATAACTCAAAATATACTCATCCTATTTTTATGAAACTTGGCACACTGTATCTCTATATTGGCTGCTAGGGCATATACCAAAATCTTAATCATAACTGCAATAGTTTGCTATTTATGGTCCGTCTATGAAGTATCGAAGTAGCAAATTTGCCAAAAATCTTACTATTAATGCTTCGATGAGCTCTAAAAAATTTTCTTTACAATATATCCTCAAAATTGTTGGTATATGCCCTAGATGAGTGTCAGTAAGTTAATTTTGAGTTATTTTTGTTTTGTTAAATTCAAAAATATAATTTGTAGCATTTTTCAAAATTTTGGATTTTTTGTTTAAAATTTTACTAATAATTACAAGTTTTATAAAATTTTGCATGAATATTTTTTAAAATGTTAGTTAATTTCTGATTTTTACTGCAACTACATCGAAAAAAATAATAACAATGTTTCTAAACATAGTTTTTCTAAAAAAGTGCTCCGAACATGTTCGGATACCTTTCCTCGGCAGCAACGGCTTTTAACCACTCTGACATAGTAGTCGAAGTGGTTGTTCCTGCACGTAACCTTCGTGTTACAGAGTGCATAATAACCTCCTCCAGAAATGTGCATTTATGCTTATTTTTATGTCATTCATTTAGATAGTATGTATTTTTATGGTAAAGACTGAAGTGAAATCTACAATATTAATTTGAATTATATGAAATAACCACTTATCCCTAAATTTTATAAGATTTGTTCCACATTGTGTTAACAGATTTGATATTGTATTGTTGTCAGTGTCAATGCAAGAATTTTGTACTTGAATTCATTTTTTATTTCACTAAGAAGAAGTAATGCTCAATTTTTTCAAAAATGCTTGTTTTACATATTGTTTCAAAGAATCAGCATTTTTGAACTGAGGTAAACTTCGTGTATATCCTTTTTGTACTGAATTTTGCTTAGTTACATACCTAATGTATTACAGATATATATTCTTTTTTATTTGTTTCAGGTCAAGGAAAGATCTCATTCTAAAGGTGAATTGTCACATCTTGTGACATATTGCTTTGGCGCTGTTTATGTGGCAGAACTTTTAATCTCAAATTATGGATTTGATTATGTTAGCTGGAGGAACATTATGTTTAAGAAACAAGTAATTATAATTTTTCAATCGATCTACATGCTTAAAACTATTTTTTTTTAATTATCACATATGGCTATTTTTATGAAAAAAAATTTACCTGAGGAAATTTTTGACAAACTTCATAAAAAATTCAAAACTTTGTTAGATATCTTTACTTCAATGAGCTCACATCTTTTTTGCATTGAAAAAAGCATCCTTCTAACTTCAAAATATACCTATGCAATTTTTCATTGCTATTTTGTGCTTTTTTTTGTGTGTGTATTGTTATGGGTTACAAAATTATATGTAGGTGTATTTTTCCAAAATTTTTACATTGAAAATAACATCTCAAAAACCTTTAAAAAATAAAAATTGTAAAATATAATGCAGTAATGAAAAGCAAGTACTGTTTTTTCAGGAAAAAATGTTGGTTGTAGTGTCAGCCGTATTATTACTTATCTTTCCTATCATTAAAATAATAATAATTGATCGAATATTTCTTTATTTAAGTACCATACAACATTGTTAAACATGTACAAAAGTAAGATATGTGCATATCTATCTATAGTTTAAAATTAACTTCCTTTTCAATGCAGTGCGATTCCCACTTGGTGTTGCAGAACACGTTCATGGAATAATATGAATTGATTATGACTAGTATAAAATAGTTATCTAACTACTTAAGCGCAAGGTAAAAGCTATTAATCACAGATTCAAAATAGTTATGTTCAGGCATTGATTTAAATTGGCTTGATTTAAATCGCAATTTAAATCAATTGATTTTTAAAAAAATTGAGTTAAATCATTAATTTTCTTTTTCTTCTAAAAATTGATTTTAGGGCCATTCCAAGTGAAATCGTCCAGCGGAGACAAAGTTTGACACCCGAGGTCCGCCGATTTTGATGAAACTTGGTGAGATTGTTCTTCCTATAGATATAAGAACAACTGTAAAGTTTTATCTCAATATATTGATTAGTTTTTGAAATAGAACACTTTAAAGTTTTGCCAGAAATTTGCAATTCGACGCTGATCGCAAATCAAGCAATTACGCATACTTCTACATTTCTTATCGTAAAACAGTTATTTTTGAAGATAGAAGGTTGTTTTTTTTTTGCATTGTGTTCAGTATTCTTTTGTGAATAGAAATATAGCATTAGATTTGGGATTTAAAGGTATTAAGGCAACTTAAAAAATCTTTGAAGAACAAAATTGAGTTGTATTTACTACAATGACTGGCGTTCAGAAACTGCTCAATTGCATTAAGAACGTATCCTTCGATTTTAAAATTAATTATATCATTAGAAACTAGATTAAAAATGCTTCAAAGTGGTACATTGAAATTGATGGGGTTTGGACTTTTTATTGAGTTAGAGCTGATCAAAGTTATGCTTTTGAAAAGTACCAAAATCTATTGTTCCTAATAACTTCAATTTCCAAAAAAAAAAATAATATTGGCTGCTCTTATAATGTTGTTATATAGTGTATTTATTTATATATATATATACATATTGTTGTTTTGGCTTTCCACTAAAACCGAGTGAAATCATAAAATATTCTGAGACATATTTACAGCAAAAAATACGTCGTTCTTTTAGAAAATGCTTATGCTCTAGAAAGTTCTTCAAACAAGCATGAAACTAGGAAAATAAAAATGTATGTTTGGTTGTAACTGATCGATGTTACAAAATCAGCCAGACCTTCTATAGTTCAAAATAATATACAATAATGCATGAGAAAAGTTTTTTTAAAAATTACTCTTTTTTTCGTAGAATGTCATGTTTGTTAGATAAACTAAGATAAGAAAGTTATATATATATATATATATGTTTTATTAGAATAATATTTAAGATGCCTATTATTGAAGTGATCACTACTCTTAAGATCGAAGATTGAAAATGTTATAAATTTCAATCAATGTATTTAAATGGCTATGTCTCTTATTCAAGAGGCTAAAACTAGGTTTCCTTTCAAGTTTGAACAGTTTTAACACTTCCCCTTGAAATTATTCCAGCTTTCATTAATATTTTTCATGGATATTGATCCAAGTTTGAAAAAACGACTGATATGTGATGTTACTTCTGGACTTTCAACGGTACATAAGATACGTTGTGGGAGAACAGGCATTCATCTTTCCTTTCAGGCCAGTAAAATGTTTCTCAAGGGCCATGCGGGTGCATGAAAGCAATTGTGTCACGCCTTCATCTTTGTTCATTTTAAGGACACTAGACCACTCCACCAGTTTCCTTCATAAACGTATGCAACATAATTTATGTAAATTCCTATCAAAATCCGGCAACATATTTGACTTTGATACTCCTTTAGTAATATTCAATCTACTGCATGATTCAAAGTCTAGACTTGTAGTTTCATGCTTGTTTGAAGAACTTTCTATGGCATAAGCATTTTGTAAAAAAACGATGTATTTTTAACCAACTTTGCAAAGAAAGAAGGTTATACTTTGATATAAACTTAATCAAATGTAATATAAATATATATTAATTAAATAATAATTATCAAATTGATATAAACATATATTAATAATATAATATAACATTCATACTGTATATGCCGATTGTTTTTGGTTTCTCCACTCATGACTTCTTACCGGATGAACCGATTTTAATGATTTTTTTAAATTCGATCGAGGGTAGTTTACCATAGGTCCTGTACCTTTGTTGAAAAATAAATTAATTAACAACAACGATACCACTTTATAAAGTAATTTTTGAAATCGGTGCAAAATTATGACAGTCCAATTCTCTTTACACCATGCGTTATTTTACATTGAGACTGTTGCAAAATCTAGGCCCATTAATAATTGTAATTGATTCATGGTTACAAAAGTTATTATGAATCAAAATCCATAACAATTTTACACTGACTTCAAAAGTTCTGTTTAAATGCCGTATCGGTGTTGGTTAAAGAATTTATATTTATTTTTCACTTTTTCACGCATTTTATGATTTGAGGTCGGTTCTAATTTTTTCCCCAAAAATTGCTGTAAATATATTTCTGAATATTTTATGATTTCACTCTGTTTTGGTGGAAAGCTCTTTGCACAATGTATATATATGAATGTAAATTAAATACACTATATAACAACATTATAAGAGCAGCCAATATTATTTTTTTGAGAATTGAAGTTATTAGGAACAATAGATTTTGTTACTTTTCAAAGCCATAACTTTGATCAGCTCTAACTCAATGAAAAGTCCAAACCCCATCAATTTCAATGTACCACTTTGAAGCATTTTTAATCTAGTTTCTAATGGTATAATTAATTTTAAAATCGAAGGATACGTTCTTAATGCAATTGAGCAGTTTCTGAACGCCAGTCATTGTATTAAATACAACTGAATTTTCCTCTTCAAAGATTTTTTAAGTTGCCTTAATACCTTTAAATCCCAAATTTAATGCTATATTTCTATTCGCAAAAGAATACTGAACACAATGCAAAAAATATAACCTTCTATCTTCAAAAATAACTGTTTTACGATAAGAAATGTAGAAGCATGTGCAATTGCTTGATTTGCGATCAGCGTCGAAATTTTAAAGTGTCCTATTTCAAAAACTATTCAATATATTGAGATAAAACGTTACAGCTGTTCTTATATCTATGGGTAGAACAATCTCACCAAGTTTCATCAAAATCGGCCGAACTCGGGTGTCGACCCCTGGATGATTTGGCATGGAATGTCCCTTTAGTGTTAGAAAATGCTGTTTTAAGTACAAAATGTGTTGCATTGACAAACTTCTATTTCATTCAGAACTTCACAGCTCCTACTGTCTCTCTGTGTGTATTATATATTTCATAACTTTAAAATGAATTATTATTATTATTTTTTTAAATTTTTCAATATTATTCTCATTAAATTTTACAATATTAAGACTTCAGATGTCTTAACATCAAAGCATAATTAATTGAACAATTTATAGTAATCATAATCCACTTAATGTGTTTTAATTTTAATAACGGTATTCTAGTTCTGTTTAACCCACTGGCGGCCTTGGCCGTGATATCACAGCCTGAGGAATGTGCGGAAAAGCAACGCCTCCGATGTACCAGGGAACCTGTTTGGGAAAAGGGGAAGGAATATCGCAAATATACGCTCCAGACCATCTTGACGTGGAAAAAGCCCATCGTAATATCACGGCTTCAACCATTTTGAGTAAGATTTATCATGCCGTGACGTCACAGCCCAAACCGCCAGTGGGTTAATGAATACCACCCAATAAATAATTCAGGATGTTTAAAACAAAGTTGTGTAGAGTTTAGAATATGTACCCTTAAAGATGTTTTATCCATGTTCTATAATAGCTTAATGATTTTTTCCCTTGTATAATATTTTTTCATCTCAGAAATTTTCCATAAAGATATCTGATTAAAACAAAAATTTTCAGGTTTTATTAATGGAGTGAACATATGATTTTACTAAATGGGTAAATTAAAAAGTATTTCAAGTTGTTATTTCATTTCTAAAATAGAAACGTGAATAAATTGCATTCAATTTAAAATTAAGTGCACACAAATTTTTGATTTTTTTTTCAGCTTTCAGCAGCAAAAGAATTCTGATGAAATTTGTTCATTTTTTTTCTATTGTATCTGAGTGTGTTGTTATTCCTGGTAGGGTTAAAATTTGTTTGAATCATGCATTCGTATTAAAAATTTTTTCATTTTTATTATCATTAAAAAAAATCTACTGCAGTGAGAATAACTTAAAATTTGTTTTTACCATAATGTTTAATATGTCATATTGTTTTTATAAGTGTAACATAGTAGATATACAAAGTCTTGAAGGTCTGTTTAAAAAAATCAAAACAATCCAACTTAAATTTTTAAAAAAGCTGATTTAAATAAAAATAATCCGATTTCTTTGATTTTTTTTTAATCAAAATCCCTGGTTATGTGCTCCACAGGTTTCTTAATACCATAATAATTTTCTCTTATAGTGTGAGTTATGCATAGCGCCATCAGCTTTGTGATAAGTATGGAAAACATTGCAATTCCACTAAACTAATAAAAAGTTTTTCACTTTCCTACTTTAAAAAAATAGTAAAGAACTTAACATTATGCAAGATAGCATTTCATGTAGTATAGAAATTTTTTTTTTTCTGCTGCACATGTTATTTTAATGACATAAATACAGGATGATTCATACAGAACTGTTCAGTTTCAGTGCTGTATAAATAAAGAACCATATAAAATAATATATGTTACCTGCTACAGAGTTATATTGGATTGTTTTAAGTTTTGTTAGAGGCAGTCACAGATGTTCTATGTGTGACCCTTTAGCCACATGACGGATCGGACAAGCCAAGGGCTATAACCAGCATTCTACTTTGAGATAATACTTACCCAATGGCCACCTATCAGTTCTGACCTAATACCTTGCGATTTCTTCTTGTTTGAGTAGTAAAGAACAAGGTATTTGTCACTCTCCTCCCTATTGTTTAGCAGACTGAAACAGTGAATCACAGCCACTATCAATGGAGTTGAGTTGATGGTATCAATAGCTTAGCACACATTTGGGTGGAAATAGATTACTGGCTCAATATGCATCGTGCAACTAAGGGGTCACACATTGAACATCTGTGATTGTGTCTAACAAAACATAAAATAATCCCATACAATTCTGTTGGAGGTAATGTATAATATTTTACATTGTTCTTTATTTATAGTGCATTGAAATAGTATACTTCTTTATGAATCACTCTGTATATTATATTTGAAACTTTTTATGCATGCACTAAGGAAATTCGTAACACTTTTTCTTTGTACTGTTGAGGGCTTTAGTCTTGGTCATTATTTTTAGATTTGGAAAAGGGACTAAATTTTTAAATGGGGTTTTTTAAGCTTTGAAAAAAAGAAATTATGTGTCCATCTTAAAAAATTTTTCTTTTCCTTTTAAAATTTTGAGCACATTTTGTGCAGTTTTTATCTTTTAAGCAGAACATTAATTTAATTAGAGATCTTTTACCCTTAATAATAGCAAATCATTAAAAATTTGAAGTTTATTTGTATTTCAGTAACTTAGCTGAAATATATGAATGATTTGTACTCAACCCTTTATAAAATAAAGAGGGAAGTGGCAGAAATTTTCAAAAATCGGTTTGGTGGATTTTTCTAATTAAATATGCTTTGTTATATGAAATGCATTCAAATTTCTTTGTCCATGCAGATTGGTGCAATTCCAATCTGTTTCGTGACAGGTTAAGGTAACATAGTTGTAGTTTTGTGTACCCACCTAGAACTTATGTTTTTCTTTACACATTAGCTTGTGAAATGACTGAATTGAGTACTGTAAGATAACTGCCTCATAAAATTTGAGCATAAGATCTGAAATAATGCACAAGAATACTGTAGTAAAAACTGAACTTTGGCATGAAAGTTCCTAAGGTGCCAATCCTAATTTGTCTTAAAAATGATTTTATTTTCTGTATGCATTTATGTTTAGATTCCCAAATAATAAAAAGTTAACTGTTAAAAGTGATAATTTTTGTTTTTATGATTTTGCTCTGTATTATGTATTAATTTTTATGATGAAATGGCAGCTATAACAGAATTTTCACTCAGTCATGTTGACTATGTTATAAACTACTAGCTATTCCAGCAATACATGTGCAATTCACTTCATGAGCAATTTAAAAACAGATTTTTTAAAGAAATAAATAAATAGAAATCTCATAATTAAGTAATAGATTACAAAGAAGATAGTTCAGTGTTTTTTTCATTGTGTTGAAGAGTTTTTCAATGTAAAAAAGGTCTATGTTCATGAATTGCCTTGGAAGGATGTTTTCCACGAGTTTACACAAGTGACTCAATACAGTAGTGTACAGTAGCCTTAAATATATTTTATGGCTATGGTATTTGAATGTTTGAAATCTTTTTTTGTTCTGAATCTACTTCCTTGCAATTGGAAATAGTGCTTTATGGTAGTGAAAAAAAACTATTTTGTAGACTTTTTAAATATGAAAATTATTAAAATTTTCAAATTTGAAAAAAAAAAAAAAAAAACTTGTATTATAACCTTGAGGTACTTCTGAGAATGCATTTTTGAAAACTTTTTGTTGAAAAAAAAATCTTTCTTAATGAATTTCCTTTGACAACTGTTTTATTTATTCCTGTCTTTAGATTAAGGATGCTGATGTTGGTTGGTCATTAGGCTATATGATTAATGCAACTAATGCCATACCTGAGGAATCACCTACTCCTCCTGTGATATCTTTGACTGTGTTTGTTCCTCTTTCTATTTTATGTAGCATTTTGATATTAGCAGCATTGATGTTGCTTCATAAAAATTTAAGGTTTATCACACATAAAAAGCATTACATGCTTGCTGAATTCTGAAAACTAAAGTGTCACCTATTTTCTAAAATATGACTTTATGTTTCTACATCAATGTTCATTTCCGTAAATGTTTCAATTCTTACTTTATTCTATTTGAGTTTGTAGATATTTATTGCATATTTGTTAAATTTGCTTTTATGTGTACAGTGTTCCCTCGCCACTTCGCGCTTCATGTTTCGCGGCTTCAGTGCTTCGCGGGGTTTTCCAAAATATTCATCAAAAATTAAAAATGAAAAGATATAACCATGTCGGCAGTCACATTGCGGAAAGGAGCGTTGTTTCATGTTGATGCGAGAGAGAGAAGGATCTCTGCATGTCAAACAAAGAGATGAGTTGACTCAGAGTACATAGCACGGGCTCTCAAAAGCTCCCACCAACGCAAGACTCTTCGCCTCTCTCAGAAAGCAATGTTAAATAATGTTTATTACTGAACTATAACTTTTTGTAATTAACTTTATTATTTAGCTCCGACACGTGTAAGTAAATACGTATACTGTTGTAATTTTTGTCTTAAATGTCTGAAGTATAAATACTGTTTACATATTTAAAACATTCGTGTACCCGCATACACGAAAATTCTTAGGGGCAAATCCAACTTCACTGTTTTTCAGTTTTTGCGGAAGGTTCTGGTCACCATTAACCGCGAAAAACGAGGGATCACTAGTTTCTGGATTGTATTGATAATTAATGTGCAATTTTTTCATTTTGTTTCATAAAATATCACCCTCATCTGTTGATGTATATGAATAGTATGTTTATCTGAGTGAAATGTTTCTTGAAATTTGCTTCTTTCTTTTCGATTGATTATCTTAAAATCTCATTTAAATACTTTCCATGACATTTTGATATTTTTTGATGTTTTCTTTTAATTATTATTGTTATTATTTTCTCATTTTAATTAAAATTATTTTGATTTGAAAGAAAAAGAAAAGAATTATGCTAGTCAAGCAAGTTTGTAACCACTCTCTCACATGAATCTCAGAAAAAAATGTTTTACACACATTGGACATTTAATTTTTATTTTAGTAAAATATGAACTTATTCACACTAGGATTATTTTGTCTGACATTTTTTTCTTATATCTGTATCTTTTTAGATTAAAGAAAAAAGAAAACTGTTATGAACCCAAATCTTTTCTGCATTGTAAATCAAAATCTGCAGAGCAAAAACTGATGCAGGATATGCATAAATAAAAAAATTGCATTAAAGCAAATGTCTTTTTGTTATGGCTTGGGGCTTTTGTTATGGCTTATAAATTGTTTCAGTATTAAACTGAAATAGCAAGCATACTAAAAGGGCAATAAACAATGCAAACACAAGAGTAAAATGTGTATTATTTCTCATATTTTCTAGTCAAAAAGCAAAATATGTTTTCCTTCCATTTTGTATTAGCAGTTGGCTTTCGGCCAGTACAAACCAGAACTTCCCATACACCATCATTGATTGAATGGGAAAATTGTGGGGTTATCTTCAATCAGTCAAATTGCAGTTTTAAGAACAGTTATTGGAAGGAGAAACAAACTACAATTACAAACATCATTAACCAATAATCTCTTGAGCTTTTGAAGTTGTTTAAAAAGTAAAGTATATTCAAATTAGTGTGTATGCATACAGAAACTGGTAGCACCCAGGAGGCTTTTTCCATGAAATTTTTCAAAATTACAGTTAATATAGCTCAGTTTTAGTCTATCTTCGCCCACATCAATCTGAGGGGAGGGAGGGGTGGGGAGAAAATAAATATTAAAATTCTAGGTAAGTTCTTTGTAGTGATTTGGCTGCCATGTACATTATAGAAATGAAATAGATTTACATTTTGACTATTAAAGTTAGTTAATTCTGCCTCTTAATTTACAGTAATTCTAATATATATGATGATTAAATTTAATGACTGAAGTATATTAAAGCTAAGAGTGAAACATGGTGGCAGCGGGAGAACAATTTTAATCCTTTAGTGATAAATAAAAATTAAAACAAAACAAATAATTTCACAAATCCCAAAATATCATTTCAAGGTAATTTTACAGAAAGTTGGTGATCACAGAAACAACATTTTCTGTGGCATATGAAAGCTTTTGAGAAAAATAATAAGCTCAAAAATGCTATTTTGCTTAATCTCATTGGTGAAGAAGCTTTGAAAAGGCTCAACCTCAAATGTCAAATATTTAAGTTCACGATTTAAATAAAGGAAAACTAGGCTTTTTCATATGTTTTGCTACATGTTAAATGTAATCAATGCTGTCAAAATTATAAAAAAGTTACAAAAAGATTTCTAGATAAGCATCTACACGCAACGTTTTACACCTACTTACTATCCTGTCCAAGATAGTAGAACAAAACTTAATCGATGCTATACTTTTATTCTATCGCAACCTTTACTGTATTTTATCATGAACATATTTGTCCAAAACATCCATGAAACAATAAAATGTCTCATGGCTTTACCCTTTTCACCCTCTCTTCACTAAATTCTGAGAAAATAAAAAATTTTTATTATTTTCTACTATTTATTGTGTATAAAGGTCAGTGCAAAGAAAGAAAAAAAGAAAAGTTATTCCCTCTGCTTTTTTTACGAACGTCGCAGGAGAGTTATGGCACATTATTCTTATGTGAAGACAGATGCGTGATCATTACATCAATGAAATAAAAAGCAATAACAGCATTTTCTATTTATAAATTTTGTTTTACTCTTGTAAACTTATTACATTTTATAACTAATTATTAAAAAGGGCATGTGGGTAATTCTGCGGACTACAAAATTTTAAATATATATACAATTGATTGATTAATGACAAATAATTCTAAATGAACTATTCTTGTAGTCATTTTAAGGTCTTGTATGTGTTATACACGAATAAAAGGTGTCAGTGAGCAAAATAAATAAATAAAAAGAAGATGAATTTTGCAGTTTTTTGAACTAAAATATCACTTTGAAATAAGAGCCTCATTTGAGGGCATGAGTGATGAGAGGGTTAAAACTTTTCATCTGCTTATTATGTTAATACACACTCAGGATAAAATTCTAATTACAATGGAGAGGAAGAAGTTTTGGATAAGAAGTTCATAGTTGCAAACTTCTCACTCTTAAGATAACTAGCAATCACAGTATGATACCAAAATTCATACGTTCGCATAGGCGTCTATTGCATTTCAAAGACCTGATTATTCTGCTTATTCATGGTTTTCTGCTTTAAAAATATTTATCTTTTTTCCACCATTTTAATGAAATAGATTTTTCCCCCTATTTATCACACAACATACTTACTAACTTTTATGAATTACGGGTAAAATTGTCGTTTTTTTTTTTTTTTTTTTTTTTTTTTTTTTTTTTTTTTTTTTTTTTTTTTTTTTTTTTTTTTTTTTTTTTTTTTTTTTTTTTTTTTTTTTTTTTTTTTTTTTTTTTTTTTTTTTTTTTTTTTTTTTTTTTTTTTTTTTTTTTTTTTTTTTTTTTTTTTTTTTTTTTTTTTTTTTTTTTTTTTTTTTTTTTTTTTTTTTTTTTTTTTTTTTTTTTTTTTTTTTTTTTTTTTTTTTTTTTTTTTTTTTTTTTTTTTTTTTTTTTTTTTTTTTTTTTTTTTTTTTTTTTTTTTTTTTTTTTTTTTTTTTTTTTTTTTTTTTTTTTTTTTTTTTTTTTTTTTTTTTTTTTTTTTTTTTTTTTTTTTTTTTTTTTTTTTTTTTTTTTTTTTTTTTTTTTTTTTTTTTTTTTTTTTTTTTTTTTTTTTTTTTTTTTTTTTTTTTTTTTTTTTTTTTGCACTTATGTATATAGGATATGGATTAACTGATACCTTAAGATTAGTACTATTTGGCTTTGACATTCATTTAATAGCTTACATTTTCTCATTTATTTTGTTCTTGACATTTCTTTGAATTATAAATAGTAACAATTGTATTGAGCATTGTACAAATATTGTAGATGTAAGGAGTAGTATGAAAGTATGCCGAATAAATACTTCTAAAAAAGGCTTCGAATCTACGTCAAATGTAGGAGAAAAAAAAAACTATTTGGGAAATAATTAACTATTTCCAATTTTTTTTACTTGAAACACTGAAACTCATCAATAACTACTAAATTTTTAAAACAAATAAGAAAATGGGTTTACAAACATAGGATAAAATGTTACTTAACTGCTTTGTCTTTGCTTATTTATGTACACAGTATATAGCCAAAAGTCATAGGACAATTTCATTTTAGACATTTTTTTCAAATTTCTAGAAAAATACAAGACAAAACGTTCTGAAACTTCTAAAATGAAATTGTCTCATGACTTTTGGCTGTATAGTAATATAGATTTTACCGCTTAGACGGCAATCATTTTGTGTTTGCTATTATTTTCAGCCTTTCTTGTTTTTATGCTCATTACTAGAGGACTTGCACATACGTCATTTGCCACGCTCACTTGAAAATTTAAATTCAGAAATTAAAATCCAAATTCTTTCATAGCAATACTACTTGTAAAAGTGTTAATTAATTTTTACCAGTTTTTACATTGCGTTTATGAAGTCTTTTGAAAGTAAAATTGATCTAAAAAGTTGTTTAAGGACATTTAGGATAAAAAAAAAATTGGCATGTTTACAAGTTCTGGCTTCCTCCTCACATTTGTTGCTCTACATACATTTAAATTTGTTCTTAACAATATACTTCGTGAAGTGTCCTTGGGAAAGTCATATGCTAAATCATATTCTGAAAGAGACAAAAATTTGTTACCTCTATACGAACAATGCCAAAAACAGTGTAACCTAAATGCAGCGAAGTCCTGAAATGTGTAACCTATACATATTGATTAAATGTTTTCCGATTATAGTTACTTCAAATGTTACTTTTGAAAATGATTATGTTCATTTTAAAAAAAATATCTAATGGGCTGCTGTTGGCTTCTGCCAATTGCAGACCGAGTGCTTTCCCCAGAGATTGGTACCATCTCTTTCAGTGGCACCACAATGAGTGTGGTGAGCCACAAAACTCATCGCCACATGAGAGTTTTGATGTCCAGTTTCTCCACATGAGACGGCGAGCTCCTGGACTCTGTTAATACGAAATTGCAACGGGAATTTAATTTAGCCGATTGCTACTCAAAAGAACTTTTGCACGCCGCATAATCATACAACATGGGCGCAGACGATTTTCTGCATCTTGAAAATCCACCGACACCGTCAGGTTCGATGCTCTAATCTGGGGCGTGCGAGTCCCATGCCCTATCACGACGCCACCATGCCGTATGTATTCATATATTTTTTATCATGTTATATTAGTACTTTTTAATGTGATTATATTAGTATCTACATTATGCAATTTAAAAAAATTAGTATTTATAGGCTTTATATTATGCAATAAAAAATTAATATGGAATTCCAGAATTTTAATAAACAATTAAAGCTAACATTTTACGTTCCCAAATTTTAATGTATCTCACAGGCAACCTTTCTGGATAAAGGAGGAACGGTCAAACAAATCATCAAACAAAGCAGTGCTTAAAAATGTGCGTGCTTTATTTTCCTAAAATGTTCCAAAGAAAACTCAGCTTAAAACCTCTGCACTACAGAGTAATTTTGCATTGCAGCCTACATCACACTGAAAATTTATTCAGAGCTCTGAAGAAATATGATCCACATTTCGTTGTAGCTCATCACCTTCAAGTAAAAATTACTTTTTTTTCAATACGTGCATCAAAACAGTAGGTCAAGTCGTGCGAGTCGTAAAATTTAAATTCAACTATCTAGACGATTAATGTATTTAGGAGAGTTCGGTTCCGAAAATTGATTCATCAAAAGCTGGTAATATTTCTCCAAACGTTAATTCTAGAGAGGACAACACGTAAAATTGAATTTCTTACAGTCTGTTATAAAATTAATGAAGTCCAATACTATAAAGGTTACTTGGATACTTTCTCTAGTTGGATGCGCATTTATGTGATTAATAGTTTAAAAGTTAAAAGGTTTATTCATAGACTTCACTTTATACCTTGTACAATATTTTTCAATATTTATTACTACGTAAGCATGAAATTTAAAGCCTTTTTGCGGTACGAAACATTGTTGCAACAATCAGAGAGAGTGAAACATCCTGAAAAATAAATTACTAGAAATGTCAAACGATACCAATCTCAATTTTGTCTTCATTTATCAAACAAGATGGAGAGAAATATTTTAAGTAGATATCAGTTTTAAACACTTTATAATCTCCAATATGTGAATTTCCTACAAGGTTAGCCTTTTAGCATAAACTTATCAAAGAATAGTTTGGTATCGTGACGCAATGCATAAGGTGTGAAGGAAATGGGAAAGCTTTATCGGTTTTCCCACTCCCACGTACTAACACACTGGACATAATCGTGCATTAATCTTGCGGTGTAAGAGTTTATAGTAGAAATAAATAAGGGAAAGTAATAATTCATATCGTACGCTTGCGTTAGTAGGTCATTTCAAATACTTATGTGTTGTATGCGATTTAATTCATATACATCAAGGCAACGACCCTGACAGAATGTTTGCCGTGCTCTGTTAGTCTAAAGGTTAAAAGGTCAATAAGCACACGCTAAAAGGTGAAAGTATTGCCTTCTTACATTTTGAGCTTTTACAAAATATAACAAAAAGGATGAGGCTAAAGCCGATTACAAACCAAGTTCTCCTTTTGTTTTTTAACACACCACGCCGTTCAATGGCAACGTTGCAAAATGCGTGAATTGGCCTGTGATTGATGGTGGTAATTTCTTTGAAATGGTAAGGTAAAACGTTTTTTTTTTTTTTTTTTTCATTTTTGAGACAATTTAAAGATGTTTTTATTTTTTTAATAATAAATAAGTTTAGTGTAGGGAATATCAAGTTAACAGTGATTTTAGAATGAGGAATATATTTTTCGTAATTTTTCCTTTTTCAATTTTACGAACATGTGTCTACAAAATGATGTAACATGTTGAAATTTCCTCTCATAAGCCAAAAAATGCGCTATTTCTTAGTCTACACGCATTGTTTTACTAAAATTACTTATGATAAATATGTGCTGACTGGCAAATCTGAGTCCCCCTCCCCCAAACTTTTAGACGTTTTTCGCTTTCCTTCATACTTTTGTTTTTGCTATGAATCTTTTCCACCTCTTAACTAAATTAGAAAAATAATACACACACACACACATATATATATATATCATAGCATGTAAAAAAGTTCAATCGAAATGCCCAACATTTGAAAAGAAAGCAACAGATGGCTGCAGCAAGAAGCAGAAATTTATGTACCTTCTGCACAAAATTTAATATTAAAAAATGTTCATGAGTGCACATTAATTGTTTAGCTCAGTTTTGATGGATACTGAATCACATGAAAGTTTTACTCAATTGATTTTACTCTGGTATTTATATCAACTAATATTTTTCATTTCATAAAATTTTCTTTTCAGATTTTAAGCCACTTCGAGTAGTCTATGATAGAAAATCGATATGGGCTCTAGCAGGAAGTCCCACTTTACTTCAAGTCATTACTTCCCAAAATATAGTTTCAAGGCGCATAATACATAGAGCAATATCACTTATCTTCACCTTTTAGTAATAATAAAACACGAACTATGCATCCGTCCCCCCAAAAACTGTCCCCCCCTTCCCTCAAGCGGAAAATACATTGCATACGTATACATTGGCATTTGCACCATTTTTGTACTTGCAAAGAAACGGACTACAATCTGCAATCATAAATAGAAAAAATAATATTGCTTGTTTTAAAAAAGGAAATTAAATATAAGGACTCCTCGAACGATATAATTCTACCAATTGAAGGCGACCTGCTGATTGAACTTGAAAGATAAATATTGCTTTATAGGTTCGGGTCCGCCCGACAAGAGCCGACTACTGCGGTCTGGATTAAGCCCAGTCATTTTCAGGCTCCTATTGTTGGAAAGATGAATCTCAATTCTACTATATTATTTTCAAAAATGCAAGTTAACGCTGTAAGTAAATTGATTTCAAAATTGTTTTTAACAGCCTCCCCCTCCCCTTTTTCTCGCATTTTTCGAGGAAAAAAACAGAAATGAGTGGGAAATAATCACCAAATCGGAGCTTTCTCAAAATAAGTTATTAAGTAAATCCAAATTACAAATGCTGTCCTTCCAAAATTTGCGTTCCTATTGAAAAGTCAAATAATTTTCACAAAATTATTTGATTTTTCACAAAAATCTTTTTAAATTTCACACATATATGACACTATGAAAAATGCTGGATCGACCCCTGAAAAATGCCAAAATAATGCAATCATTTTTTACAGTAGGACTTAATTTCTAAACGAAGAAGTGTGGAAGCCCTATGATCTTCAGAACTGATTTTTATTTGTAAATAATCTGAACCGTTAAATATGCAAAACTTCACACAAAACTGTACAGAAGGGCAAAAGCTGAGTTCCCTTGAGCTCCATTGAAAATTATGCTCTACTTCACAGGATTAAAAGTCATCTAAAAAAATTCATTACGATTTATTCAAATCATCAATTCAACTTAAAGTCAATATGACAAAAGCTGGATGGTTAATAAATATATTGTTGGAACATTTCTTTTTCATCCATAGATAATTTGCTTAGCTTACAATATAGTTAGAAACATGTGCAAAATAAAAATAATTAAGGGATGTTTCTATTGCTAGGAAAAAGTTTTAAGAAGAAGAGAAAACTATATGTGAAAGAAATTCGTAAAGGTATCAAAACTATTCACAGAAATAAAACAATCTAGCTTTTAAATTTAAGGAAACTAGAGTTCGCCCGACATTTAAAATTAGACCATAATAATTAAATTTAGTTTTGAAAATCATATGCTATTTATATAATTACGTAAGTATTATTCATCAAATTTGTAACGTCGAGTTTATTTTGATCATGCTTACTTAAAGCAAACGAATTGTAAATCATTTTCACTGCAGGGCCAATTACGCTCATAAATGTAGCCGTTTGTGCTTCCGCTGATGTCGTACTAAGTTCAGTGGCAGTTGAATAAACTTAAATGTTTGCTTCCATACATTATTCTCATTTTTCATTTCATTGTTTCATAGAAGCCTTCACTCAGACTCTTATTATAATTGCTTTTAATATCAGTCATTTTCAGGCTCCTATTCTTGTTAGAAAGATGAATCTCAATTCTACAATATTATTTGCAAAAATGCAAGTTAACACTGTAAGTAAATTGATTTCAAAATTGTTTCTAACAGCCTCCCCCTCCCCTTTTCCCCGCATTTTTCGAGGAAAAAAAAAAGAAATGAGCGAGGAAATAATTACAATAAGAACCTCAACCTTGATTGTTAGATCCACTCACGCTGAAATTTTTCCGGCAAAATTATTCTGCATTCTGCGCACACGAACAGCATGAGATATTGGAGAAATATTTGTGTAAAATATAACACCAACCTGCTATTATCATAACTACGATGATAATAGGTTACTCGGCAATGATTCGCAATTGCTACCCCTACCGGAAGGCAAGTATTTAAAGATTACATGAGTAACGAACTACAACTAAAATTTTCCTACTTTGGGTCAAATTTTCAGCGATGGAAAAATTGCAAAGAAATTGCCCATTCCTGAGCAAATGCTGTATCTACGCCCAGGTCAGACAGTCATTCCCGATATGTTTTGCAGTTAAGGAAACAATATTATTTATAACATTATAACAGTTGTAAATAGTTATGAGACTTATAATGCAGTAATGACTTACTTGTAAACTGCGTTCGCTTTGCCATGCTAAAGTAGTTTAGTGGAGAATAAAAAGTACTAGTCTGTACAACTGCATAGCAGGAGAAGAACAGAAACACTTGACAGATGTTTAAAAACAGTGACTGCCCCAATGACTACCTTTCATCCCGCCCCTACCCCTGCTGATGTCGGTTAGACCCAACCGTCTCGTAACCCGATGCTGACGCCTAGACCATTCATTAATACTAATTGTTCGAAACGACCAAGCTTTCTATCGACTGACAGAAATTTGAAGGATGAAATACACACCATTTTCCCCATGGCTCTGCTTCTTCCATTTCCTTTGTCAAGAGCAGGCCGCAGGCTGGGTCCCGCACTGAGTTCTATAGGCAGGATGGTATTTTCGAGATACTGAGGGACTCGGGTAAAATTGCAGGATGTGTGGTCTCTGACGCAAAACCGTTTTACGACGCAAAACGGTTTTAATTTTTCCTGAAATTTTTTTCCAATTTCATCCTCGACAGAAATGTTTATCATGTACGTCAAATGTTAATACAAAGAGATTCCCCGACGAACTATTAAAATTTCCCCGACGGGGGGGGAGGGGCAGGACCTCCCCGACAGGGGGGCGGAGCCCCCCTGCCCCCTAGCTGGCGCCGCCCCTGTCTCCACTACACTTCGGAGTTAAAAAGTTGTATTCTCCTGTTGTGCAAGAAAGGCGTATCTCAAAAAGTTAACTTTTCGTTATGAACATCTTTCTAAATATTTGCTATGCACAAATATCTTGAATAATTGCACTTCCTGTTCCTGACATTTATTCCAGTTTAGTTTATTATCTATGTTCGTAACTAAATTTTAAGTCTTATCAGGAACTTACGTTAGTGTAAAAATGAAAATAATTCAAAAAAAGTAGCATAACGAAGAGCTGAATAAAATGCCTTTTTTTTCCTCGCATAAAGTCATTTACCTAAGACTGTTGTGGAGGCATTAAGTCTGAAAATTTACCAGTTTAGAAAAATCTATAAAAATCGTAGATCAGAGTAACAAATTTTAAAACTCCGTCTAAAATAATGTTAGAAATACATAAACTTATTAGGATGCAGACATACATGCTGATGCAAAAATGAAAGAAAATAGTAAAAAAAAAAAAAAAAAAAAAAAACACCGTAAGGTTTAATTGCTCATTGCCCACTAATAACTTCATTTTTGCTCCAACTTAAAAATAAATACAGTGGCGTGCAAAAGTTTCGGGCCATCTTATTTTTCATACACATTGCACAGAAATACGATGGTGAAAGAAATATAAACGATCAATTATAGCAGATATTCACTTATATTTGAAAAGAATGAGTTATATACATTGATATTACTTTCAAATATTTATTTATTCAACATTGTTTTATTAATGACTGTGCAAAAGTATCAGGACACATACTACTTTTCAAAAAAATGGAAAAAAATAAAGGAGAATTGGGGTTAAATGTCTTGTACTCCTTCACTCGACTCAATACTTTGTTGCCATGCCCTTTGCAGTAATAACTGCAGCACACCAACGAGGCATTGAGTCGATTAACCGCGAGATTCATTCTGTTGGCAATTTCTCCCACTCTTGTCGCAAATGGTTCCACAATTCCGGCTTGTTGGAGTGATTTTTCGTTCCAACACGAAGCTTTAGGTCTTGCCACAAGTTTTCAATGGGATTTAAGTCTGGTGACTGCGATGGCCAGGCTAGGAGGCGGACTTTTCGGCTCTGAAGAAATTTTTTCACAAGACGCGAAGTTTGTTTTGAATGGTTATCTTGCTAAAATCCCAAGTAATTAATTTCAGAAATTAAACTTAACTCACCGGATTTTTCGCTTAGTGATTGGATATAGAGCCGGATATTTAAAAAACGTTCAGATACCGGATATCTGGTGCCTTCTGAAAGAGAGAATCGGTATCGCTCTTCCATCCCCATCGGTGAGCCCCTTGTATATGTATATATGACCAGCGTGATATTTGCACGACCAGTATTCACTACATTTTTTTTATGCTAGTGCATTTTGTTCTAAGCAGTATCACATCTTCTAATATACTACCTGTACCATTCTCTGTTATAATATCATTCAAATGCTCAACAGAACGAAAGTTAAAACTGCCAACTGAACTGAACATAGCAAATGCATATAATCTTCAAAGCAAGCAAATCTTCTGGGTTGAAATAAAGAAAAAACAAATAATAAACTAAATTTAAAATTAGCCATTATTAACCAGAATTGTTTGTGGCTAGTAATTGAACATACTTTTAGCCAGCTGCATCTTAAACTAGCCATAATGGCTAATTTTAGCCACATCTGGCAACCCTGAACGAAATGAGTAGGGCTCGACCGATGGTATTTTTTGGCCGATGCCGATGGCCGACCACCGATTATTCTCCTCTTCCATCGGCCGATGGCCGATGGGAAAAAAGTCGCTTTAAATCATTAAAATGTGTAGAATGCTTATAAAAAATGTCATTTTAATCATTCTTTTATTTTTATGTTTATAAAAACATAAATGCATTATTCAAGCACCGTAAAACTGTTTGGGGGGAGTTTACATAATAATTAAAACTAAAAGAATCACTCGCGATTCTAGTAAAGTAATTGAACTATTTGGAGGTTTAATAAAGATAAAAAATGCTATATCAGAGGATTTTTAATTCTTTTGTCTTATCTTTGCAAAAAAAAAACTCAACTACTATTGGGTCGGATCGGGTCTAATTCCCTTTCCTTCAACATTTTCTCTTAAAACACCGGCACTGCAAATGCCAAGTGCGGCTGACTTTATTTTCTTATTTTCTTCATGGAGAGGAATGCAGACTAACAAATAATGTATGTTTGTACCTTTAACGAAATTGTCAACCCCTCCTCTCAGATTTTTTTCATAATCCCCCTCCCCGTTTTTAAAAGAAAAGCGGAAGCGATTATATGTTTATTTTTCATTATAAAAGTTATTTTAACTAAAAATAGCTCTTTTTCTAAAATAAAAATAAAATATTAAAAAACTTCGCTCGCAGTAAGGCCCCCCTGTTCATAACCAAGAAATGTTGAATATTGCTTTTAAAACATAGACGTGAGATGTTTTTGTCATTACAAATGAATGCTGGGTCTTAAGAACTAATCTTATTAGATTTCTTTTCTTGTGAGCTGAAAATTACACTGAAATACTTGACATGTTCTTTATATTTTCATGAGTACAATATAAGGTTACCGAAATAAACCAATATTTTGATCACCAGCAGTTTTCTGTTGACAAATAATCTTCTGAAAAACACGGGATCGTTTATAAAAATTAAGATATATTTTGAAAAAATATATATATATTTATATATACTTTGTCAATTTTTGAAATTAATGAAATTGTAGCATTTTTATTAGGTATTCTTCCACACTGTCGCGCGAACTCGTTTTTTAAGAATTAAATTTTTGAAAATATCAGGTCGAACTTGGACACATAAAATTTCTATCAATAAACATTTTTACTGAAAAATTGATTCATATTTTTTGTCAATATGTTCTATTTTTATTACTGTTTATTTTCACAAAGTTAAATTATTTTTATAACAAGAAATATTCTAAACTGAAAGCAGATGCAACGAGATTGTTGTACAATAGCAGAAAAACTGTCTACTGTCTAACACGTGGCATCAAAGAAGCCAAAAAAATAAATGCCCTAAAAAGACGAAGTATAAACGAGGAAAAATTAAAATAATTATCGTATAAAAAAAGTTAAGCTGTATTTTGAAAAAAAAAAAAAAATGCATAGATCAATCTTTGAAAATTCAGAAATTTTAGCATTTTAATTAAGATGTTATTAAATCCTGTAGCGCGAACTCGCATTTTGACAATTCAATTTTTAAAAATCGCAAGTCAAACTTGGACCACATAAAATTTCGATCAATAAACATTTATACTGGAATTTTTTTTTCTTATTTTAAGTTAAAGACAGAATGTTTCCTGGAAAGTTGTCCCTGCGAAAAACATCGGCCTTGCATCGGCTTTTAAATGTTTTTCAAGGCCGATGGGCCGATGTTTTCCAGAAGTTAACATCGGCCGCCGATGCCGATATTCGATGGCAACTTTGTTGAACTATCGACGCCGATGCATCGCCAAGGCCGAAGTATCGGTCGAGCCTTAGAGATGATCGATTATCGGCGATGCAGCTTGGCGATTGAATGTGAAGAAAGCTAAATACTACTGAAGGGGAAAAAAAGCAAATATCCGCTTCGTGTCTGCGCAATGGAATATTTTTCCCACTTGAAAAACTAGTTGCCAAGGCATTTTTTTAGTCGGTCGCCCGGGATTTGTCGGACCCTGATTATAACAATATTTTTCGTTTAGAACTTATTGCCCTGGAACTTGTTGAACTGTTTGCCTACTTTCCCGTATATACTCAACATCAAATTTTTAATCTAGCTATTTCTCTCTTTGTCTGATTTAGCATTACCTAGTTCTTTATTACTTCAAATGTATCTTTTTTAACGGTTAATATTTGCATTCCCTCATTTATTCATTTATTCTTTCCTTTTTTCACTCATTCATATATTCGTGCATTCATTCAGAAATATGCTTAAAATTCCAGATCAAAAAAGTTCATGGAAAAATAGGCTCATTTAGCTCTGGATGAACTTCTTATGTGTACATGTTTTACGTCACAACATCTTTTCGATAAAGTTTGTTCCAAACAAGGGGGGAGGGGGGGACTGCTTCAAGCTGATTCAGTGTAACGAAATAGAACGGATACTAAGGCCCAGTTTCGCAGTGTACCAGTTTTTTTTTCTTTTAAAATCTTTTACGTATTTTAATGATCAGGCGGAAGACGCGGTATACTTTTAAAGACACTAGTTTTGAAATTGAGTTTGCTGGTAATAGTCTTTCTTAAAGTATACAAAGAGCATTACATAAAGTTAACATTCATTGTTTGATGGAATTAATTAGCGTCCAGATTAACTTCCATATCTATCTTGAATTTCTATGAGTTTAAAATCGTTTGAGTTATTTTTGTTTAAACTGGACAAAATAAATGGATTTGTGCAGTTCATACCTTTAATTTTCCTCACTTCTAGGCTATGTCAGTAGTACTGTGAAAAGAAAAAATGAAGTCGTGAAAATGAAGAATCTGTTAGGACCCTTTCAAACCTTTGTTTGTCTGAAGATTAGGTCAAAGTTCAAGCTTTCGAATACATGGTACAAATTGTATCATCATAGACCATGAGTGAGCTATGGCACATTTTTTAAATATAGACTTGATACTAAGCACATATTAGCATAAATATTTTGGTGGTGCACAGTGCACACACAAGGATTTGAGGGAAAAGGTCATTCGAAAATGTCGTTTTCGTTGCTTTTTTCCCACCATAGTATAGTACTGAGGAAAATATAAAATAGCATGGAACACGCTATGACTTTTGCAGTTAAATGGTCTCAAATTTTATAATTTTCAAGAGAAAGGTCAAAGTTTAAGGTTATTTACTCTGCTAGCAAGAATCAATAACTTTAAAACATAGATGTAATTACACTCCACATGGTATAGTTTCCGATCCAGGTTTAAAAAGGTCGCATGACTTATAAAACATTTTTAAATTGCAATCTGTTTTATTTCTCCAATTCATACCTATATGGGTTCAACATAGAGAATACAAAACTTAGGCTCAGTGAGCTGTCTCCCTTCGTTTAATGCATTTCTGTTTGTTCAAAATGTTCACAGTTTGTAGATAAAACAGCAATTTTTTCACAAAAATGTTCTTGAAAGTAAAATTTTTTCACTTTTTTTTTTTTTTTTGGTGAAAGAAAAGTAGATATATAATACGGGACAGTTATTATAGAAAGATAAGTAGATATAATGTCCTTTTATATCTACTGAGGTAAAATGTTGTTACTTTTATAAACCAATTTTTTTTTATTTACGTACAGCGGAGGCGCTAAGAAATGCACGACTAGGGGCTAGCTTGTTCGAAGCGTGTGGGGGGGGGGGGGGGGGGGGGAAGGGAAGCCAAGCTATAATGTGAAGATATAGTTTTTTCCCCTAACATGCTTTTTATGATCCATAGCTAAAAGGTAACGATTTTCATCCTTGACAAAATCAGTGTGGATTTTGTATTTTAGCGCACATTTTTAATATGGATATGAAACAATTTACAAATGAGTCATTCCATTTCAAATCAGGCAGGCAGGTCTGAAACTTGTCACATGACCCTCACCGATTTTTTTGAAAAAATTACAGTAGTTACATCTAAGGGACATATAAAATATCCCAAATGGATTTTGCAAAAAAAATTTATTTCTCTAGTTACAGACGTTTAAAATTTGGGACAAAGTTGGCCGTTTTCAGTAAATCAGCAAAACACTCACTTTTAAAATGGCCACTGTTTCAAAAGTTTTTAACCGATTTGAATGATTTTTTTTCTATAAATAATGAAGGGATGGTATTTTATTTAGACACTAATTTTAAAAATTTAGTTGGCTTCATTGATAAAGAAAAAAAAGTGTTTCTGAAGTGAAAAAATAGTTTTTGTTCCGACTTTGACATGATTTTTTTTTCTTGTGAAAGAAATTTATTTTTGACAAAACAGAGGTGGCGATATAAAGTGCTGTTACGGAAGTTTTGTATCAAATTTTATTGTAAGCATGAGATGCATATCCTCTCAGAATTTAAATTTTGAAATTTGAAAATGTTCAAAAATTACGATTTTTGAAGTGTGATTACTCAAAAAAGCCATTTTTTTTTAAAAACTGAAAATCTGCTCAATTGTTGCCCTTAAAGTGCTTAATGAGCTGCTATCAATTATATTGTGTATTTTTGACCCAGATATTTTATATGATTTTTCAAAAATGGCCTTTTGTGCGTTTCTCAAAAAAGCCAGAAATTCAAACTCGTTCTTATTTAATCACTTTAATATAATATTTAATCAATATTTATTAAGAAATATACTGTATTGTAACACAATTACTACAGATAAATTGTACTTAACCTTCTTAGAACTTAAATAGCTCCTAGCACAAAGCGTAGCTACTGTGATTTAATGCATGTTATTCTGTTCAATCCAATTACTAGTTTCAAACTCACACGCTTTATATCAAATACCAAGCAACAGCAAATGTAAAATTTATTGTAGGAATACAATCAAAACATTATTGGCTATCCTACAATACTGCTAAATAGTAAAAATCCCTAAAATAGTAATGCTTACATGGGACGCACGAGCAAACAAGAAGTGGAAAACAGTTAGAAAACTAACAGCCTCTTAAACGAATATAACTCAATGCATGATTTCTAAATAGGAAAATTTATTGAAAGTGTGAATGAGAATTATTGAATGGGGCAAATTAAGAATGTATCCCCGATGGTTTAGGGACACTATCGAATAATTTGTACACAGATAATCTAGAACAAATATTTCAATAGCCAGAATATCATACCACAAGAAATATAACACCTTCTGAACCCTTCAGGTCTTTGCATTTTCTTGGTAATAACGAGTAGAAGATGATTCAAGAACTTGATTCTACTTATTTTGCTTTAAGTACATAATTTCATAGGCGTTTAAAACTATGTATATCAGTGCTGTAACATATTTGATGTCAAGTGTGCGAGTTTAAAGCTAGTAATTGGATTGAACACAATAACATGCATTAAATCACAGTAGCTACGCTTTGTGCTAGGACCTATTTAAGTTCTAAGAAGGTTAAGTACAATTTATCTGTAGTAATTGTGTAACAATACAGTATATTTCTTAATAAATATTGATTAAATATTATATTAAAGTGATTAAATAAGAACGAGTTTGAATTTCTGGCTTTTTTGAGAAACGCACAAAAGGCCATTTTTGAAAAATCATATAAAATATCTCGGGCAAAAATACACACTATAAATGAGCAAATTTTCAGATTTTTAAAAAATGGCTTTTTTGAGTAATTACACTTCAAAAATCGTAATTTTTGAACATTTTCACATTTCAAAATTTAAATTCTGCGAGAATATGCATCTCAGGCTTACAATAAAATTCGATACAAAACTTCCATAACAGCACTTTAGATCGCCACCTCTGTTTTGTCAAAAATAAATTTCTTTCATAAGAAAAAAAAATCATGAAGTCGGAACAAACACTAATTTTTTCACTTCAGAAACACTTTTTTTTCTTTATCAATGAAGCCAACTAATTTTTTAAAATTAGTGTCTAAATAAAATACCATCCCTTCATTATTTCTAGAAAAAAAATGATTCGAATCGGTTAAAAACTTTTGAAACAGTGGCCATTTTAAAAGTGAGTGTTTTGCTGATTTTCTGAAAACGGCCAACTTTCTCCCAAATTTTAAACGTCTGTAACTAGAGAAATAATTTTTTTTTTTTGCAAAATCCTTTTGGGATATTTTATATGTCCCTTAGTTGTAAGTACTGTAATTTTTTCAAAAAAATCGGTGAGGGTCATCTGACACCCCCTGCCTGATCTGAAATGGAATGGCTCAAATAAAAGTTATCATTTCATCAGGTTTGTCTTTTTTTGTTTGTTTCTGTTTTTCACTTTCACAACTTTTTACTAGAGGAACCGATTTTCATGATTCCTTTATCCTTTTTTTAAATCCAGTGGTGATCTAACTTAGGTCCTGTAATTTTGCTTGTGCATAGTGGTTCAGTGGAAAAAAAGTTATTGCTGGAAAATTGATAATTTTCACATACATTTGCGAGGCTTAACTATATATTTTCAACTTGTGCCTTAAAATCAATAAATAGGGTCAGGTGGGGTGAAGTGGTCAATGGGGTAAAGTGGACATACGGCAAATAAAAAGCTATAGCTTTGAAATAAATAAAGGAATTGATGTAATTTCTTTTATTTTAGCTTTTAATAATTAAAAATTAAATTTTACATACAAAATTATATTAATAGCAACTCTTTAGGGGGCGAAAACACTCGATTTGTTTGTTTATGCATCACTTTGAAAGTGAAACAGCTGTTTTAACTTCTCTTTGACATTTTGTTTTTAAGAATTTGCAGCAAATGGACGGTGCAGGTAGTTTTACACAGATCTCAAAAATACTTCCTCACTAACCGTGAAGCTAGATTTAGTTTATATATTATTTTACAGTAGTTTAAGAGATAGGGTAAAGTGGTTATAGTATTAGGCTTAACATGCACCGATGTTCTAAAATTACTTTAGGTTAACTTATGCGGTAGACCAGGGATTGACTTGCATAGGAATTTAAGGGAGCTCAGTTTCCAAATTTATTTTCATTTTTTAACTATTAGAGGGAATTCAGGCTATTTACGCAAGAAAGTAAATTTTGTAGACTACAGTGCTCGCACGTCTTTTGTCAGAAATTAAGTAACGAGGCAGTTAAATACACTTTAATTTCACTAATACTGTATTTTTTTTAAAAAAAAAACTTTTGAATTTAGCTTTTAGTGAACCGATACTAACACAAATGAGCTCAAATGCAATAGAGATTGAAATTACTATAATACAGTCTTCTTACAATGGTGTGTTTAGCATTGAAAAGTTTTTAGAAGCACTTTTAATAAAAGAATTTTCAAGTATCAATGATTCATTTATAAACAGACTTATTACAAGTATTATTAAGCTGTAAATGTTTACAACTAGCAGTGCTTCGAACAAGAACAATACATGAAAGAGAGAGAGAATTAAAAATAGCTAGACTAAAATATGTATTTTTCTCCCATTGATTTTCAATAAGCTATAATTATCCAGAACTCTCTTATTAGCAATGTTTCCCTAATATATTATTTAAGTAACTTAGCCATCAATTAAAAGTTATTTTTAATTTTTTCACGGAAAATTTTGAATTTCATATTTATGTTTTATTATATGTATTGAGTTAAAGGACACACTTAAAATCTAATATTTACGGAATAAAGACCAAGAATACCTACTATTAACCATGAATCCTAACATGTTTTGGTACATAACTTCGTTTTAAGACCATATATGCAGCAGCCAAAGAGACTGAAGTACCTTACGAGACGTTACGAAGATAAGGCTAACTTTTGACCATAATAGAGGACCTAAATAAATTCAGTTGAGGGAAATAAACTTGTTTTCGTTCTAAAATGAACCTTTGTTGAGTATTTTGAAGTATTATGGCTATTAATATTTTTATATAGTTTTTTTTCAATTGTGACCACTTTACCCCATGCACTACTCACTTTACCCCACCCCATGGGGTAAAGTGGTCATACCTACATCCCAGAAAGAAGGCGTCATAAAATTATTTTTCTTAACTTTTTTCTGCTCAAAATTTATTGCAATCTGTTCTTTAATAATGTAATGTAAAATAACAAGTAAAAAATCTGGAGGTTTTGGACAAATTCTTATATTTATTGGCAAAGAAAGTTGAAAAACATGGATTTTATGACCATTTTACCCCACCTGACCCAAATGAATATGAAACTCGCTGTTTAAAAAACTAGCTACCTGAAACAGTAATTAAAATAGGAGTTTGAATGAACACAAAATTCCTAGTCTCAGTTAAATGTACTATTGGCAATGAAAGATGACAATTTATCCATTCAAAACGATAGATTAAAAATTAATGATGAAGTAGGAGCAAGTTTTAATAGCATGTAACGTATATAAAATCATGTGATGTGTGAATAATTGGAAAGCAATTTTTGAGGGGAAAAGAAAATTATAATATTTATTGTTCGAGATCACACAGCATTGTTTCTATCATTGTTCAATTCAAGCATTGTTTCTATCCAGTCTAGATTCACTTTTTCAGACTTGACTAGGGGCTCTTACCCTCTGCTCGTTATCGTTCGCCAGCACCCGAAAATGCTTACGCAGTTCCTTGAGATCGCTTTGCAAGTTCGAGCTCGCTTTGCTCGATCATTACAAACTAAACTATTTTAGAGTATCTTTATTTTAAAAATTGGTTCTCTGTCAGAAATAACGTACTATATTGCACACAAATCTTCGCACTCTTATAATGTACATAGATTTTAAACAATGTCAGAAGCTTGGCGATACTATTTAAGAATTTTCTGTCTATTTTTATGACTTTTGGCGACGGCAGGAATAATTTAAGAACTCAACCCTTTATATTTTAAGATTTTGGGTAAAGATGTTTTCATATTTGGCGACAAAAAAATCACTTTAAACCTAAAGTACAAGAGAGATGCTGAATAAGAAGGTAGTTTCATTAGTGTGACACAATATAAGCAATGTGTTTGCGTAAGCCAGTGCTTGTATGAGCAAGCAGAAGCATATGGAGCAATTTTACAAGTGGCAGGTAGGAAAACTTATTAATATAAGAGCAATTTTATTAGCATTTAAGAGCTGTTTTATGAGTCAGAGATTGTTGCATAAGCATGTTTCTGAAATGAAAAATTCTGAAGTTTTATGAGTGATAAGAGCAATTGTGTGTATGTGTATGTAAGCTGGGGGTTTAGAATCTAGGTCTGAGTGTTGGATATCACATGCACGTATTTACTAGTGAAATTCTTTTACATTTTTATGAAATGTTTGAATAGTTGAAAACACTGCTATTTTATTTTTATCCCCCTGTTATCTTATTTTTTTAATTATGAATTCTTCTTTCGGAACTTTAAAGTCATGTGTTGAAAATTATGCTAAACGCTAATAAAGTAAAAATGGTAACTAATAAAACATCTTTCAAAATGTTGACTACTCATTGCGAAAAAGAAAAAAAAAAGGAACCACAACTCTCTAATGATACTCTTTAAGCATAGGGGTATCAAGGAGGGCCAGGTCCACACAGCAAGAGTTAGTTAGGCTGGCCTGGCCCCCTGCAAACCTATCTCGGAGAGGTAATGAGCATTCGTCGGACTTCACTTCACCGTGCCCGGGGGAGGGCCCCAGCGGGATGGAGTAGAGAACTCATTGCGAAAAAAGAAATTAAGCCCGTACAATCAATTGAGAACGTAAAATATGAAATACCTTTTAATATCATAATCTTTTTAATATTAGATAAAGTGATTCATTTGTAAGAATAGGTTGACGTTTTGCTGGTTTCCGACGATTGCTTTTGCAGTTGTGAAGGATCTATCAAAGTAATCAATTTTGCTCAACACACCTGTCTATTGTTTGAGCAAATCAAGATCTGTTTGATGCAGGAATATCAGAGACAATTTTTCATCCTAATTTTCACCACGCACTGATCGAAATTGGGTATGTAAGGTCAAGTGACCACAAAAAAGGTTGCTGTTAGAATGGCCTTTAAATGGTCCATTTATGTCCGCGGTCTTCCCGATTCTCGTCACGTTTCACTGAGTGAGTGTGATAACGAATCTTCATCACACGTGACTGACGTTAACGTAACAGTTTGATAAAAGTTGGAGGTTTCTCCAATTCTTTTTCCCTTTTGGAGAAGTCAAGATTAGTCACTCCATCAAGCGATGACTGTTGGGTGGTCTTTTCATTAATTGTTTCGAATCTCTTCATTGGTTAAGAAATGTCACGAACTGAAAGTTAGGTTGCGAAGTAAATCGATTATTTTTTTTTTATTGGGGAACAATTGCGAATGGGCTTCAATTGAATAAAATGGTTGATTTTATTTTTAATTTTAAGAAATTTCCAAACTAAGTAAAGCAAATTATACCATAACTGAATAAAAAGAAACAAAATATGTTCACAATTTTGTATTTTTCTCATTGTTTACTTTTACATAATACTAAAATTGGCACGGTTACATGTGGAAGCTATGGGGGCAGTTCTTTCCCTCCCTTCCCGAGAGTCAAATATCACTAAAGATTATATGAATAACGAACTAGAATAATTTGCTATATAGAGAAGGGTAAATCAAGCAAAACATTATTGGTTTGACGTACGTTTCAATAAATATTTATTCAGGTTATGGCGATATTTTGAATACGAATACTTTACGCAAAAATTTGGACTTTTTGTAAAAAGTTCGTTCAGATTGTTTGTGAGTATTTTTCGTTTTAACTCTGATTCCAATTTCATTGATCTTCATTTGTTCATGAAGTATTTCGCCTGATGTAAGACAAATGATTGAAATGCTTTGTGTTAAAGTATGAGTACAAAGATAAAACGACGTAAAAAAGCACAAATTCAGAATAAAAAGTATCGCAAATTGCTATTTCGAAGCTACAATGGAGCATCCTCATCAGTGCAGAACAAGAACCAGAAAGACAACCGATATTTATACCGGTTGTCTTTCTGGTTCTTGTCTGTTCACGCACTCAGCTTTCTAGTTGTGGTCAGCTTTCTAGTTAGTCTCACTTCTTTTCTGCACTGATGAAGAGGCTCCATTGTAGCTCCGAAATAGCTATTTGCGATACGTTTTATTCTGAATTTGTGCTTTTTTACGTCGTTTTATCCTTGTACTCATATTTCACACGGTGGTTTTAGTTTAGATTTATATTTTTCATTTTGTTCAATGCTATGGCTTTGATTATTAAAATAGATTTTTTTCATTTATAACCCTATTTTTTTTTGAGTACTTCAGTCATAAATTCTAGTATGCTATCTGCATAGACGTAAACTAGGGGTTGGGAATCACACCAGATTTTTGATCCTCCTCCACTTTTATATAAGTGTTTCACTTTGCTCCCTCCCCCGCAGTTTTTTAATAATGTGAACATTTATGTAAGTTAAACAAAATATTAGATCGTTTTTCTGAAGAAAAATTTAACCAAAGCTTAATTACTTCAGCAGAAAAATTAGCTATTGAGCTCAAACTTCCAGGGCCCCCCACCGGAAAAAAATGTCATAAAAGACAAAAAAAAAAAAAAAAAAAGAGAGAAAAATCATTTTTCAAAGAATAGGAGAGGGCTTCCAAGACCACTCTTTGTTCGGTAAGGCCTTATCTCGGGAGGACCTACTGCGTAGCCCTAGTATAGTTCTAGATAGTGAAGATCGGGTGACATATTATAGCTTATTTATTGAACACTTGAATAAATTATATACAAATATATTTACATAGCATATCTTATGCGAAGAAGTAAATTATAACATCATCAGTTATCGTAAGCCGCAGCCGTGCATCATTTCACCACAACAGAACATCATGATCATGGACGGTTAAAGTCACAGTTATAAGCAATAGAAGAACAAGTTAAAAAATATTTTACAGTAAATTATTGAAAATATCTTTCAATTCCCCCTAATATTTTTTATCATTTACAGTTCTTCAATTAACAATAGTTAAACATCAGTTATTAAATATCAATCAATTAAAAGTTCGCAATAAAAACAAAAAAGTCAATCACAGTTCTTTGTAAAGTTCAATCACAGTCCAATACACTTGGCTCAAGTCCAACTTTGGCCATATGATTATTTAAAATGTCACTTGCTAAGTGTTTTGTCATTGCATCTGCTTCTAAATCACTAGTATTTTGATGAATGAGCTGTATAAGCCATTTCTCTTTATCATCTTTAATGAAATGAAATTTTCGGTTTATGTGTCTAGTACGACAACTTACCTTGTGGTTGTTCACCCAGTCTATTAAAGCTTTACTGTCAGTCATTATATCTATAGGTGTAATTATCCGGTCATTTTCTTGTAGTTCATCAAGTAAATCACTACTCCACCTCACTTCACCAACACAATCACAAGCTGCAATCAATTCTGCCTCCATTGTAGATAATGCTACTAACTTTTGTTTGCCACTTTTCCATCCTATAAGCGACTCTCCTATCTTCAGTAAATATCCACTATATGACTTAGCATCTGGTGTTGTGCTCCAACTAGCCATCTGTACATGCGTGAAGCTTTCCACTTGTTGTTTTGAACTTTAGGCAGTAATCCATAGTCCCATTCAGTTATCGAAAAAGTCGTTTGACTGCAGCCCAATGCACTTCTCTTGGATCTCTGTTATATTGTGATAGTCTACTCACAGTGTAGGCTATGTCTGGACGAGTTCCAGTAGCTAAATACATTACAGACCCAATTGCTTCTTGATATGATTTCTGGGGGAAGGGTTTTGATTTTTCATAATCATCCAGTTGTTTATCTCCAGCTACCCCTGGAGTTCTTACTGGGTTACAATCTTGCATTTTAAATTTTTCTAAGATCCTCATCACATAGTTTCTTTGTGATAAAACTATTTCTTCACTTGTCTTATTTATCTGAACTCCCAGGAACATATTTGTATCTGTAGTTTCCTTGACATCAATATTTTTCTTCACAATACTTATTAATTTATCAATCATTTCTTCTGTGCTTGCCACAACTAGGAAATCATCTACATATATTCCAACATGAATGTAATCATTTCCTTCTTTCCTGGTGTACACTGATGGATCTGACTTGAGTCTCTCTAAACCTGCCTCTTGTAATATTTTACTGAATCTGTCATACCAACATCTTCCTGACTGTGGCAGACCATAAATGCTTCTCTTGATTAGGTAAACTTTGTCATCAGGCAACTCATAACCATTTGGTGCCTTCCATGTAAATTTCTTCATTTAACATTCCATTCAGGTAAGCTGTTTTCACATCATAAAATTTCATAATAGAATTCTTCGTTGCTGCAAGTGCCAGAAGGACCCTTAATGAATCCCATTTCATTACTGGACTAAAACTTTCTTCAAAATCAATTCCTTGTTTCTGCCCACAGCCTACTGCAACAAGTCTTGCTTTGTAATGCTTTTCATCTCCTGTTTTCTTAATCTTGTAAACCCAACGACTTTTAATCACTTTCTTATTTTTACCGTCTTCCTACTGGCTCCCATACATGATGCATTTCTAAAGAGTTAATTTCTTCGTTCATTGCACTTATCCACTGATCTTTCTCATTTGATGTTATAGCACTTTTATACGAATCAGGTGTCAATTCTGTCACTATATATACTTCATAGTCACTGTATCTTGCAGGCATTCTTCTATTTCTAACAGGCTTTTGAGGTTCATTTTGATCTTCCTTGCTTTCTTCATCAGAATCATTGATATTTTGTTCATCATTATTCACTGTTGTGTCCATTTGTTCTTCTGAATCTGATACTTCAATTGATGAATCATCCCTTGCACAATTTTTTTGATCTCCTAGGCAGTAGTCAAGCTCCATATAATTTACTTGTGATTCATTTAGAGCATAACCGTTTGTTGATTCATCAAATATTACATCAGATGTTTCATATACTTTTCTGTCTTCCATGTCATATATTCTGTATGCCCTCCTTTCTCTTGAATATCCAATGAAAACACCCTTTTTTGCTTTTGGTTCTAGCTTGTGCCTTTTGTTGTTATGAACTTTGTAATATGCTGTGCATCCAAATCGCTTCAAATGTCGAACAGAAGGTTTCCTGGAATTCCATAGTTCCATTGGTGTTTTGTCCTTTCGATTCTTAGTCGGTGTAATATTGTGCATGTATTCTGCGGTTGCAACTGCTTCAGCCCAAAAGTGTAATGGTAGTTTGCTGTCTATCAGAAGTGTTCTTGCTTTATCAAGCAATGTTCTGTTCGCCCTCTCTGCGACTCCGTTGCTTCTCGGGGAATAGTATGTTGTTTTTCCATGCTTTATACCTTTTTGATTAAAATATTGCTTAAGTTCTTCATTGACAAACTCTAAACCATTATCAGATCGAATTCTTTTAAGCTTGATATTTAACTCATTCTCTCTTCTTGTTATGAGGTTTTGCAAAGCTCTAATTGTTTCATTCTTGTTTTTCAAAAATTCAATGAAATATCTTCTTGAAAACTGGTCCACTACTGTCAGCATATATTTTCTGTCATTTAAAGACGCAACTCTAAATGGGCCACACAAATCAACATGGAAAGCTTCGAGGGGTTCATTTGATGTTTCTGAATATGTGTCTTCATGAGAGCAACTTGTCATCTTTCCTTTTATACATGAATCACAGATCTTCATTTCACCTTCCAATTTTTCTAGTCCTCGTACCATATTCTTAGTCAGCATCATTTTCAAATATTCTGGATTAAGATGTCCAAGTCTCTTGTGCCATAGTTCATAGGAATTTTCTTTTATTTTAAAGCATGCTTCGTTTTCAGTTTCAGTCTTCTGGGGTATTAATTTCACAATGAACATATTTTCTTTTAGTTTCCCTTTACATATTAATTCACCATCTCCATCATAAATATATGCACCTTGCTTATTGAGTATTACTTCATTTCCATTTTTCATAGTTCTTGGTACTGACATCAAATTACATCTCAGCTGTGGAACACATAAAACATTCTTTAATCTAACATTTTTCATGTCTTCTGCTGTAGCGGCTCTAATTTTCACCTCTGTAAGTAGATTCAATATTCCTTCCTTCTTCGGCCACACTGATGATTTTGCTTTCTTCTTTAATATTTTCCATCCAAGCTTCAGTAGGGGTCATGTGTGATGTGCAAGCAGAGTCTAGATGCCATTCACTAATATTTTCTTCAGTGATCACAGTTTCATAAGTTGTTAAAGCTGATTCTTTTCCAGATGTTGATGTCTCTGTAGAAATTTTTGCATATTCATTTCTGTAATTTAAATTCTTCATACCTGTGTTTTGTTTTCCAGGATTTTTTCTTTTGTTATTCTTTGCAAACCAACAATCTTTTTGTAAATGTCCAAGCTTCGAGCAGATAAAACATCGTTTTGGTTTTGGTTTATTTTTATCTTGAGTTCTGTATGCTTTACTAATTTCATTTTTTCTATCTTGTTCTTTTTTTTCAAAATTTAATAAGGTTTGTCGTTAATCCACAAATTTAATTTCTCGATTAGCCGATAAAGCCAGTGTAATATTTTCAAACTTCGTTGGTAAACCTTCCACAATTTATCGTACTAATTCTCTTTCGGTTACTTGTTTTCCCAATTCATTTATTTGCTGTGAAAGTCCTTGCCGATCTTGTAAGATATTCATCAACACTTTCATTTTCGGTCTTTTTTAATCTTGTTAAATCTAGTAACAGATCGGTCCTTCTATCTTCAATTGCACCTTCGAAACGAGTTTTAATCGCCTCCCAGATATCCTTAGCTTTTTTTATACCTTTGTATATTATCGCCTGTTCTGCTGTTAGGCTTAGGATAATTATTCCTAGTGCTTCTTTATTTTTCTTCGACCAATCTTTGTGAATCCGTGCGCTATTTGTATCCGTGTCGGTTTGGGCTGGTTCGTCTTTGAGTATAACTTCTTCGAATAATTTTTTTGCATCCAATATTGCTTCAATTTTCATACTCCATATTGCTTAATTGTTTTCATTTAGCTGTTCGATTCTTGCGGAATTCAGGTGATCCATTTTTTCGTTGTTTTTTAAATAAGCATTAAAAGAAATTCTATCTTACGGTTAGCTGTTAGGCTTAACACGGTTTTCTGCTTACTTCGCTTCTTTCAACCGCGATTCTGCTACCAATTTGAAGATCGGGTGACATATTATAGCTTATTTATTGAACACTTGAATAAATTATATACAAATATATTTACATAGCATATCTTATGCGAAGAAGTAAATTATAACATCATCAGTTATCGTAAGCCGCAGCCGTGCATCATTTCACCACAACAGAACATCATGATCATGGACGGTTAAAGTTAAAGTCACAGTTATAAGCAATAGAAGAACAAGTTAAAAAATATTTTACAGTAAATTATTAAAAATATCTTTCAGATAGGTTAAAGGCGGAGGGACTCATGGACCTGATCTGATCCAGATCAGGGGATAAGAAAGAAGAAGAAGTTGTTGTACACTAGAAAATCAGTCAAACATTCATACTTATGGCTTTGGGGGAACAAATTGGGTCCTCGCTAAGAATCTCCGAGAGGATGGTTGTTCTATTAGGTCCTCCCCAAAGAACGCTAAACTAAAATTTGCCCTGTAAGGACCTCAGGAAGAATACAAGAACAGGGTTTGTCCCGTAAAATCCATAAATATTTTATATTATTATTAATGCATAATTTAACAGGATTTTTTCCTGTTAAATTATGCATTATATTACTTAAAATGTGGTTTAATTTTACCTTTATGAATTTGTATTTTCTGCATATTTTATACGGGTATAATACCGTACATCTATTGATTCTTAGTTTTTTTTCAGTGCTCAGTTGAGAATGTTGGTGCCTATAAATATCGCGAGCGCTTTGCTATGCATAAAATAGCACTTATGCATCAAAATAGCGTACATTTCTTGCATGCTTCTTGTTCGTCTTTCTCACTATTATTATTATTATTATTTTTATTATTTAAAGCAAATCTCACTTTAAAACAATTGTAACCTGGGGAGGGGGAGGAACACATTTTGTTCAAAAAGTAATTAACACTCCTGTTTCTATTTAACTTCTCTCATTTTTCAAACAGTTTTCAAAATTATTATCTAATGCTGAAAATGAAACCATGTTTTTTAAGTCCGAAATTCATTATAACATAACTTATTTCCTCCAATAACAATAACTGCTCCACAGGATTCTGCATTACCCCAGAACATCAGCTTTCTTCTATTTTTCTGCTTTTGTTATTTGTGTTTTCACTTAATTTTCAAGAAAGATGTAATATTCAATGATTTCATTGTCAATATTTATTACTTGGATTTTGATCGTTTTTCTAGTGTAGGACTAGTTTATAAAATTACAAATTTTCATGTGAACCTACTTGTGAGGGGGAACGAAGGGGACCAATTTGTTCCATGATTAGAGAACAATAATGGAACAAATTGGTGCCTCCAATTTGTTCCCCCAAAGCCATAAGTATGAATGTTTGACTGATTTTCTAATGTACAACAACTTCTTCTTCTTTCTTATCCCCTGATCTGGATGAGATCAGGTCCATGAGTCCCTCCGCCTTCAACCTATCTAGAACTATACTAGAGCTACGCAGTAGGTCCTCCAGAGATAAGGCAACACATCGAAGCAAATGCTCGGCAGTGGCCTCGCTTGCACTTTGCACAAGTGGGGAAGATTTTGTTTACCCTTGAGAACTTTAGAGTCCTAAGATGACCGGACTTGAGCCTAGACAAAGCTGGCTGGTCCTTTCTTATCCGTCAAAGCTCAACGCACCACCAAGGCCAGAGCTACAGTACCAAGGATGAGGAGGTTGTAGTTTCCAAAACGAGTTGACACGAGCCTTACTTCTGGAGTATATTTCATGGAAAGTTAAGGGTTCAGCAGAACACAGAGGCAGAGATGATCCCTTCTTAGCCAGACTATCGGCAATGTTGTTATATTTAAGGTTTACATGAGATGGTATCCATTGAATATAATGGAGAACTTGGACAGCAATTTAAGTCTTTCAAAAACGCGGAAGCGTTTTATTTTCGATTGCTATTGCATATATTGCTTAAAAATGTTTTCTTTGTTTATTTATTACAAGATTTAGGAAAACTACGCCCGATTCCCAATATGGACACCTTACGTCCAAATAAAAACTTCTTCATCATGGGCGCTAAGTCCCACACAGTCCTCATGGACATATCTGCTGCATTTGATGCATGGCCGCATGTCTGCAACTGCATCAATATACTTCCTAAGAAGCAGTAGCAGCTCTCCTTTGTTGAGAAAAGTACAGCAAGTGAATCTTCAGATTTACAAATTTGTAAAATATCTGTTTAATGTTATTTTATTTAGCTATTTCATAATAAATTAATGTTTATATGTATTTTTGATCTTAATTATAGTATCCGTACATTACATTACGAATTCAGAGGGGAAGTACACCTTTTTACAGGTTTGTCAGTGTCCAACTGGTAAGAAGGAAGAAGACACAACGTCGCAAGGAGATAAACTCAAAAGGCATCAAAGTGGTAAAATCCGTGTTCACCAAATTGCCATCTGAACAATCCTCCAAGAAACCTCCTCCAAGAAAAAAATCCTCCAAGAAGCCCTTGCAGAAAAATAAAAAAAAGCCTCCTCTCAGTCTAGGGTATCTGTTGGTGAAATCTCAGGTACCAGCGGTATCACTTCCTCAACAAAGGAGAGCTGGTACTGCTTCTTACGAACTATTGATGCTGTTGCAGACATTAGAGATGAGTTCGGCCTCACTTTTGGAGGTCCGAGCCCGAGTGATACAGTTTTGCGTCACAGCCCGAGCCCGCCCGAGCCCGAAATGATTTTATAAAGTGTTGTTAATAGATGTGGTGCTACATCGATTAAATGTAGGCTTTTTGTTACCACCGCAATTAGTTCTAATGATTTTTATTTTAATTTAAAATAAAGAATACATATATTTTTAAACGATCAGGAAATGCTCCAGTTCAGATTAAATTCTGCTGAGCTAAAATGCATGAAAAATCTTCGATTTGGAAGCATTTTCGGAAAGTTCTGGATTTGCAGTCGAATTTAAAACTGGAATATATTCAGTGCAACTATTGCAGTTAGGAGACCTAATAAGATGGGTCTCTAGTCTAGAGCAAATTGAAAATGAAAGTGGAAAGACTAGCAAAAAACCATTAGTCCGGACTGTAGGTTGATGTATGAATATTTTACCATGAGCCCGAGCCCGAGAGTAACTTTAAAATGTAGAGCCCGAGCCCGTGTCGGGCCCGGGTTCGGGCTCGGGCTTTCGATCTCGGGCTGAGCCCGTCTCATCTCTAGCAGACATGCGGCCATGCAGCAAATGAGGCAGATATGTCCATGAGGATTGCGGGAGTTAGCGCCCATGGACGAAGTTTTTATTTGTCCATCGTGTGAGGACTGAGTAATAGTAGATGTAAATTCTGCAGACAGATGCAATAAAGCTACACTGTTAAAAATTTCCGTAAGGAAATAGTAAAATGACCATTTATTTTATTGTTATTTTACCATATTTAATTACAACAGTTGAATAACCATTAAAAAGATAGTACTCAAACCGCTGATTGTGAAAAAATCGTCTATTCTCTGTTTATCCTAAAGAACGTTAAACTAACCGTAATTTTCAAGCACTCAATAAGAATCGGGCGTCCATCTTGGATGCGAAACATTACCGGTCGTACGTTGTTGTTAAAATATGAATAAAGATTCATCAGTTCAAATCTGCATGTGTATATAAAATAGAAGAAAAAAAAGTAGCTTAAGCAGTGGTTACTAAATAGAACACACGTAATTGATATACACACGTAAATCAAAAATTGGAGAAATTGGATTCCCGAACTGTTTGCGAATGAGCGAACCCATAATTTGAGCTGCTGAAGCTTGTTTGTATTTTAATTTTTGCAGCAAATGAAATGATTTTCATCAATATACAGTAAATTTACACCAAAAATGACTTTGAATCCAATCAAAAACTGAAATCTCAATTTTAAGGCAGTTTGCCCGTTGGAAAAGAAGATTTATTGATAAATAAACGGCCGCTTTACGTGGTGTAAATGGTCGAATGACTAGAGAGCAAGGCTGGTATGCCATACACCCGGGTTCGATTCTCGCAAGCTTCATTTACGGTTTCTACGCCTCGAAGATCTGCGCCTCGAAATGGGTCAAAAACGGTAAGCATTTTGTTTTGAAACCATTTTTAAATGGTTATAAAACCGCAAACTTTTGTATTTACGGCTTTTTAACCAAGCTGATTGGAAATGGTTTAGGTCCCGTAAAGATAGAAAAATGTTCCAAATCGTAAATTTAACGGTGAACTAGATGGACAGACTGCTGCCGGATATTTAACCGTAATTTCATGATGAAATTTCTAACAGTGTAAGCAAAAGCAACTATATTATTTCGTAATATTTTGTAGTAACTGAGGTGCTTTGTATGGGTCTTCGAAGAGCCACAACCGAAAATGACCCCCCCCCCCCCTTCTAAAGTGCATGTTCTGAAGATATTTACTGTGCCTCCGCCCCCCTGCCCCGCAATACTTTAAAAAATATATTTTTTTCCTCTCTACTCTAAAATCCCTTGAAAGAGTGCCAATTCCATACACCCTGTGTAGTAGGTCAATAAGGAGCAACCTGTCCCTAACATGGACGTGCATGTCCATAATAGGGACAGGTGGTTCCTTATATGGACACTTGTAGTTGTTTTTTTTTTTTTTTTTTGGTTTTATCATTTAAATTAAACCAGGATAATTAAAAGGTCGCAAATTTTAATAATGATAGTTAACAGTCCAGGAATAGTGGTCATACAGTTTTGGAGTCCTATGACGTGTACATGGGGGTGAAAAAAATACATTTTCCTTAAGGTGTCCATATTGGGTACACGTACCTTACTAGATATTGATTCGTGAAAATAGAACGCGCGAGCCTAATTCTCAGTCTTATTATTTTTTAGTAAAAAGGCTCGAATTTTTTAACAATTCGCACGAAATTTTGCCTTGTTTGATAGTTTTGCATTTTAACACTTTACCGACCGGCCGTCGATTAATCGACGTTTTGTTCTCAGCGCGTACCGACCGGCCGTCGATTATTCGACGTTTGCTCCCCAGCGCTTACCGACCGGTCGTCGATTGCTGTAAAGGCCCTTATTTTCGCGGGCCGTAATTTTCGCGAAAATGAATATATCTGTGATTTCGCGAGCTGAAAATTTCGCGAATTTTATATGAACAGAACCGAAAGTTGAAAAATTCCAAAAGTACCTATGTAAAGTTGAGAAAGTTGAAAAATTCCAAAAGTACATCTTTTGCATAAAACATTTTAAGAAACTTCCTTTTGTCCGAAAAGTTTGTCCCTCCCCTCCCCCATCGCTCTTAAAACAACATACGCTGCTTATCAACTTTGACCTTGGCTCAACGCACGCATTCCACCTCAAACAAGTTTCTATTAGTCAAAAAAGGATAAGACCCAGCTTTTTTTTATTATTACTTGAGGCGGAAAAAAAAATATTTCACGAGGCTTAAATTTTCGCGATTACGACGGGCTCGCGAAAATTAAAGCCTCGCGAAATTTTAAAGCCCTTGGTTGGTGTCTCGGACGATCTGCGGCAGAACGGGTGGTGAAAGGGCATAGTATGTTCGAACCGCTACCGGTCGCTAAAGTGTTAAGGAGCATTATTAATTCAATAGACTTTTGTTAAAATATTTGTTTCACATTTTAGAAACAATAAAAATAATGGGAAAACCTCAATTTGATGAAATTTTTCCTTTTTTACCGATTGCAAATGCTGTGGTTAGTTTTTTAAATTACCGGTTTATAGATACTAATGTTTCCTTGAAATAGTTTTTACTTCTCCCGAGTTCATTCGTTGTAATTTGATGTAACCTAACCCTCTCCAACGCTACACAAAGAAAAGAAAATACCAATGTAAATTAATTCCATCGCAAATAAACATTGGTTTAATCTGATTTCAAACTTTTAAGGTCATTGGTTTGTGGTTTTTAATCCAACAGAAAATAAATTTCCTACAATTTTGTACTTCTCGGTAATATATGATTCTGTAAAATTCCACCCTCTGGAATAAAGTAGGTCACGAATGGCGTCAGATGCACTCTACTCGAAAGTTACAATCGAATTTATTTTCGAATAGCGAAGTGACCTTGTTTAAAATTGCCGTATCAGTTGTCAATTTTTTTCCTTTATACACCCTTAATAACTTAAATTGTCTAGTCACGCGTGCCATGTAACATTCTTTTTATGAAAAAATGATAAATTATTTGAAGGTTAGGATTGTCGTCCTTATATTCTAGTATTTATTATGTGTATTTGATTCAACGGTGGCTTGTGCATAGAAAAAGTGATGAGCTAGACGTGAAAACATAAAGAAAAAATGCCCTTAGACATATATATATACATACATATATATATATATATATATATTTTTCTGAAACTTTAGTTTCAAAGAGGTAGTAAAAAGGATCTTCCAATAAGTAGTAATACAGTTAAGAGAAAGTATTGCTAAAATTACATGAAAAATAATCAAATCCCCTGTACTAGCAGCGGAAATATAATGGGTTTTTATATTTCTTTCAATGCAGGCCTTACACTAAAAATAAGATGCATAAAAATTTCTAATTGAAAAGCAAAAATGGAAAAACAAATTATTTCGGTTTTCATAATATTAATAATTGAAATATTTCAAAGTAAAGGCTAATATTGAAATGATAAAAAATTAATACTTCATTAGGGTTGGTTCTAGGCACTTGAAATAGTTTACTGTAATTTTTACGTAATCAAAGAATGTCTTAATGTCTCTAATTTTTATGTCTTTGTTTAATGATATCTACGAGGGCTATTTTTTTTCAACCTCCGATCGCACAGTACGAAGCCCAGGCATGTGGCAGGTGTCTACTGTGCGTAGTACGTTACTGCGCGACTCCACCTACACAAGCTCTGTCACTGCCGAGTCCAACACACCACTTCTTATTGAGTTGGAACTAAGTAAACATGGCTGTCTGATTGTCCCGCCAAGTGCGAATTGAGAAGTGTTATTCGTTTCTTGCAGGCAGAATTAAGAAGAGCTATTCCAAACAAAAGAAGTGGCATGCTGACTTCAGGCAGTAGCCTGCTTTAGAAGGCCAAAAAGAAGCGTTTTTTGAGGAATTTTTTCAGGACAGAAAAAAAAGCAAGTCTGGCGAAGAGTTCAGATCATTTTATTACATGTTTGAACAAGTAAAAAAAAAAAAAAATTAAGACAAAAATATTCAAATGCAGCCGATTTTTATACACATTTGTGCAACACCTTGCAATTGCGGTCTCCGATCGGCGGGAAAGATGGTGCTCGTAATTTTCGTCTGAAACAAAAAAAAAAAAAAATGTTTTTAATTTTCATATATTTATCTTCTATTTAAACTAAAAAAAACCCGAAAATTTGAAAAATTAAAAATTTTTCTCAGGTTTGAAAAAAAAAAGTCTTTTTTTTACAATAAAAAAATCGTTTCAACTTGCTAAAAAAGTTGTTCACAATTTTTTTCTCATGAATTTTTTTAGTTCAAATAGAAGAGAATACAAAACTGAAGTTGACAAGTTTTGTTTCGTTTTGTTTGGTCGTCTAGTTTTCTCGCAATCACGCCCGCCAGTTTAGAAAAAACATAAAAACAAAAACTCGAGAAAACGCGCTTAAAAGTTTGCGATCGGAAAAATGTTAATTTCCTATTACTTACAGTGATGATACGCTAATCAGCTATTCCTGCGCCATATACCAAATCGTTATAATCGAATCTATCGTTATAATCTGTATTACAACTTGAGTCGGTACTTCTACGAATTCAAAATATTATTTCGAACGACCTTTGAACCTTTCACATACCTAGTTCGGAGCTGTTCGACCGAGGGGACGGCGCGCGCTCCAGCTGCCCGAGTGCTCGTACACCTGCTCGACATCTGGCCACGTTTAGGGCTATATTTTTAAAAATATTGAGAATTAGCCTCTATAACTTTACATGCATATTCTTAGATATATTAGGAATCGATTTAAGCAATAAAAAAAAATTTCGTTTTTTTGAGCTTTCTAAAGCAGGAATTGCCTTCAGGAATTGTTCTGACCCCTCACACTGCTCGTGTAACCCAATGGCTCCTTGAGCAATTTCGATGGGACATTTTCGAACACCCACCATATACAGGGCTGGGGAATAGGAGGGCTTATTCATCCCTTTGAAGAAACCAGATACCGCGGGGACCCTACTTAAACTGATAAGAACACTTCGTGACGTCGTGCTGACCACCGGTCAGCACGACTGTAAAGAAAGTTGCTTTCTTGTTATTAGAATCACTGTTCTGTTAACACGTTTCATCAGCTCTGTATTCTTTTTATGCTTTTGTTTTTGGAGAATTGTCAATCTGTGCTGTTGCTACCTGTAAAAATTATTACAGGAAAATTAAAGGGGAATCCATAATTTATGCAGCAGCCTACGGAATCGAAGAATATTTTCTCAGGCACAGTGAAACGCTAATGAAAATGAAAAATACAATATTTTCGCTTAGAGTTGTAAGACGGAAATGTTTATTGCCTTTCCCAAAAGGCCATAATTATATCAATAACTTCTTGATTAGGCTTTTTCAAGATCTCAAACATTTTGAATTTAAATACATTTTGACGTCTCGCCTGACTCAAGACGCATGAGAAAGTTTGTTCAGTCAGATTAGAGGGGTTGGAAGTTCTTTCGATCCCCCAACTCCAACTGAATTTAAATGCCGCTTTAAAAGCCTTTTGCTAGCAAATAAACTCCCAGCTGTCTCTTCAAAAACCAACACTAGAGAACAGGATTCTGTTCCATCGTATTTAATGGCAAACATTCTAACAAATGCTTTTGTAGAGAAAGTTTTAAGGCTGAAAGCAATGAAGAAAACGATCTCACAATATGTGAAAAAATGTATGCTGATGGCATTCCGATGTCTTGGAAAGTTGAAGGAAGAGAGCACTTCCTCCTGCCTATTATCCTTCTCAGAACATGAAGCTCTTAAATATGTGTCAGGATACATAGCCTTTAAAGTTAAAGAGAAGGATTCATCTCTCGGACATGTATCTAAAGAAACTAGTGAAGAAATTAATTCAATTTGGATCGACAAAATTTTAAAAGGGGGTTTATCTGTACCAACAGAGAAGTGGTTGAAAATTGTTGAAGAGTTCGAAGGCATGTTCAATAAAATCCATGGAAAAGATAACATCTAGAAAGGAAAAAGAGTAACAAGAGAATTATCGGAAGTTTTAGAAGAAAAATACCCTGATTTATGCAAAGATGCTATAAAATGATATGCACGAATTCGAGCATTTATTAGAATAAGGCACTTAAATCAATCTGATGCTCAGGGAAAGCGAAGCAATGACAAAAAACAAAACAAATGGATAAAATCAAGCTTAACCCATTCTAGAAATCCTACCATTTTAATTTTTTGAAGAAATATTTTCGTACTAACCTATAAAGCATCAATTAATCGCAGTTTCCTTATTACAAGTAAAAAAAAATGCACTAAATGATCAATATCAATTTATAATCTCGTTTAAATGTTAAGTAAAATAATCGTTAGTTAAATTTAAAATTTTAGGCTTCACATATTTTAAACACCCCAGCCGTAAAAGCTGCCAATCCTAAACCTGGATTAAGTGGGAAGGAAATTTGTGAGAATAATCTTTTTTCCTTTTATAATTTTTTTATTAATTATAATTTTCTTGAAAAAAAAAGACTATAAATTTAGCCATGAACTGGATTAATATAACCAACAAAGTATAAGGAAAGACGACCAGATTATTATAATTTTTAAAATGTTCAAGTGGACGCATATCAGAACTTATGTTTTCAACAGAGCCCCGTTCAGTGTTTATTTTTTGATGAAATATACTCAATGTATCATTAATTTTTTACTAAACGATTTATTAGAAAGCACAGTGACTCTTTATTTTTCAGCAACTTTAGTGTACCCCGCCCCCCCCGCCACTGAACACTGCTTCTTTTAAAAGTAATCTGGAAAGAACACAACATTTTACTTGCAGTGCTTGCGTTTTTAGACTCAATATTTGCAACCGACATTGAGATTTGTTAATAAATATTAATTTAAATACAGTAAATTTGTAAATTTTATAATGTGATGGAGAAAGAAAATACGAAATTTATGCACGCCAAAGAAAAAACTTTTTTAAAAAAATGTCTTTATTGTTTTTTTTTCATTATTTGATCCTGAGTTCTTGTCAACAGAGGGGGAAACTGTTCTTGTCAACACGGTGACGTCACGAGGCAATCGGTTGGGTCCCCACTTTTTCTCCCGCATGAAACCTCCCCCTTCTACCTTCTCCAGTCCTGCTCCATATGGCCCCGATCTAGCCCCCTTTGACTTCCATCTTTTCTCCGAACTTAAGATATGGCTTGAAGGGCAGCGCTTTCAAACTGCCGAGAAGCTCAAAGAAGCCGTCACAACTCACTTCAAATCATTGGAGGTAACATTTTATGAAGAGGGTATTGGAAAGCTTGTTCACACAAATGACAAATGACTCAATCGTTAAGCTGATTATGTAGAGAAGTAACCTTGATTATACATTACTTTTGGTAATAAAATCATTTTTTTTATATTCACTCGTATTTCCTTTTAGCCTATCGGAGGTGGAAAAAAAAAAGCCCTAGTATATTATCAGGAAATACTCGTAAATATCTTGTTTTGTTTGTTTGTTTGTTTACGACCATTTCAGGTCACATAAATATTCGAGTTTATTTGCTATTCTCAAGAATATGCCTCAAACTCTCGTCTGATATGACAGATAGAACAAGACAGCACAACAGATTTTAATATACAAAGAAGGAAATACACCAAGGGGAAAGTGGGAATCGAGCCCACGCCTCTTTCACTCAGCGCAGGGAGGATATCTTGTTAAAATTTCTAATCTGAAATTAAGTTTAACTGCTTTGTGGGGGCCTCAGTGGCCGATCGAGCTTAGTACCAGTTTCCTCTGCCTGCCTGTGCGCTGTGACGTGGTCGTGGGTTCGATTCCCACCTTGCCCTGGGTGTATTTCTGTTATTTCCTCTCTTTGTAATGTAACAATCCTTCATGTATTGTCTTGTACTACTATCTGTCATATTGGACGAGAGTTTGAGGCGTATTCTGGGAGAAAAGCAAATAAACTCGAAAATGTATGTGACTGGAGATGGTTGTAAGCAAACAAACAATTGTCTTGTGAAGGCAAGGCCCTCAGCTCGCACGCCTTATCAAAACATAGAGCATAAAGCTCAAGAAGAAAGAAAGAAAGAATTGTCATGTGAACTTAAACTGTTTTACAATTAAAACCTGGCAACATCAATGCCATTTGTTTATGTTGCGTGGTCGGCTTACGAATGTTTGTTCATTCAAAAGATGGGGATCTCGGTGGCCGAGCGGTCTTAGTACCAGTTTCCGCCCGCTGCTTGCGCGCAGTAACGAGGTCGTGGGTTCGATTCCCACCTTGCCCTGGGTGTATTTCTGTTATTTCCTCTTTTTGTGATGTAATAAAAACTTTCATGTATTGTCTTGTGCTATCTGTCATATTGGACGACAGTTCATAAGCGAGTCCCGAGACTAAGCACAAGAACTGGAAAATAAATGTATTTAAATTCAATTCAAAAGATAATCAATTTCAATATGTTGGACGGAAATTCGAATGAAATTAGATAGGAAATACATAACCGCTTTTCATAAGTAAGGAAGGCAAGTCGCTCAGCTCGCAATCCTTAGCTGAAGAAGAAGAAGTAGGTTTGTTCATGCGATGTTTCCTGGATTCTTTCCCATTGCCGTAAGCTTTACCATTATAATTGCTTCTGCTGAAACTTTTTCCTTTATAATTGCTTTGTCGATTTTCCTACTTTTTATCATTTTACATATAAATTCTTAATTTTTTGTAACATGAATCTCTTCCTATTTCTTGTAATTTTTGCCAACATAATATTTTTGTAAACATATAATTACATTATGTGTAATAATTGTGATTATGATTTAAGTTTGCCCATACAATATTTTGCCGATTTTATCCTACTTTTTTTTTTTATCGTGCCTTAGTTTTCATGTGAAATCTTATAATTTTTGTACGTGAATCTCTTGAATTCCAAGAAGAATTGCTTGAAATTGCATTCTCATCGCCCCTCAAAGTAATTGTCCCGCAAAGTTTCCCAAAGTCATCGATGTAGCTCGGCGCTTTTCAACGGGTGGTGCGAGAACCCGTAGGGGTTCGCGTGGTGTAGAACCCTCCCCCCGTGGGGGTTCCCGGAAATAATATTGCAGTGGTGGAATTTTAATTGCTAACGTAAAAGAGAAAAAAAAACTAAATAATAACTTTGCATGCGTATGAGCATAGAGAACAAAAAATATTTTTTTACTGTTTTCCCGATACTGCGTAAAAGTAATGGACTGCCATAGAGAGCATATACGTACAAAATCTGAAATGCACTTATTTCTACTGTTACACCTGATTTCGAAAATTTGAATCTCAAAGCAGTATCCAAAGATATTCATTGATTTATTTTAAATTTTGAACGCATTCTCCAACCATTTCCCACTTTTTCCTCGCTAGCGGGAAGAAAGAGACGGAAATATGAAAATTGCTAAAATGAAAAAAATTGCATTATTTTCATCTAATTTCTTAGTCCCGAATTGGAACCGGAAGATATTTATTCGTTAATTTAAAATTTCGCACTCATGTTTATCACACTTTATTCCCCCTCCCTATAACGTTTGCGAATTTTGTGTATTTTAAACCAGAAGGGGAACTGAATGATAGTCATTGGTTGATTCAAAATTTTGTACGTATATTTATTTGCACGTGTGTCATTTACAACTTTCTCTCATTAACGGGAAGATAATTTTTAGAGATATTTTTTGCGAATACATATATTTAATAATACTGTCAATATAACCTAATAATTTAATAACCTACTGCCCTATTAATTGTTCAAAAGAGCAAATAATAAAAAAAAAAATTTTTCTTTTTATTTAAACTTGGATGTTTTGCAATTATATTTTCATTTCTTGTTATGAACTATTGTGCAACATTGAAAATAAATATGCTAGCAAATTTTATATTTTTTTTACCAGTTAGTACTAACTACTACAGACTGGAGTTCACCCTTTTCTTTCAGATCTTAGAAGGGGTTCGCAAGGAAAAACAGGTTGAGAACCACCAATGTTGCTAAACTGTTAAGCTACTCTTATACGCAGCTGACATTTTAACACTAGATTTACCAGGCCGTTTTCAACCATTTCTAAACTTTCTTTTTACACCAAGTTGCTACTAATTATAATAAAACTTTCAGCAACATTGTCTTCCTACTTACCGTGTATTAGGAAGAGCTAATGCAATTGCAAGTTGCACTATAATTAGTAACAAATTATGCAAAATGGAAACTTCGAAACAGTCAAAATGACTAGTCTGGTAATTCCAGTCTAATTAAACCTAAGTTTGAGTTTTTTTCTCTCTTAAACTTGGGGTCAAGAAGTGTTTTGAAATTTCCTTAAGAAAAAATGAGCTAAATACAGCTAAACCACGAAATATTTGATGAGTAAATGGCTGAACATTCTATAAAAAAACTGTTTCGAGCCATATGAATTAAATGTATCAAACATCTAAAGCCTTGAAAACACTTTCGCTTAAATCAAATTTCTTGTTAGATCTGACATTCAAATTCTGAGTTCTACTCTTAGTCAGTTAATTTAATAAGCAATAATTCTCCACCTTCAGTTTATTTATAATATAAAACAATAGTAATCAATTATGCTTTATACCCCAAAAAAAATAATAATTCCTTTTGTTACATTCATGAAAACTCCTGAAATTATTTTCAGTTTACCTTCGTTGCTTACTTAATGTACCAGAGAATAAAACAGCTGTTGAATATATGATTTAATTTCGCAAGTTGATGATTAAATAAATATATGAATTATTTATGTATAAGTAAAGGGATAGATAAAAAAAATAAGATTGGGTTATTCTGTAATCATGATATTGAGTGCAAGCAAGCATTGAACAAAATCGAGTAGACCGTATGTTTCTTCAACTTGATTTTTTTTTACTTAAACACAGTCTTTCCTCGATATAAGGTCACCATCGAGACTACACGAAAATGACCTTATAAACGGGGTGACCTTATAACCAATTCATACATATTTGATATTCAATGAGGCGGGACTTTAGAAAAGTGGCCTTATATGCAGGGTGACTGTATATGCGGGTGACCTTATATCGAGGTCTGAATCTACCTGTTTTTCAGTTAAAATCGAAAGAATTGGAAAAATAGTTAATGTTCAGAGTTGCCATTTTAATTATTAATTTACGTTAAGGTTGCTATATGATTTCTTAGATATACTTGTGTTTTATGAGAAGTATTTTTTTTAGCATAGCACCCGATCCTCTTGTAAAATTGCAATATATGAGAAAAACTTCAAAATTTTTACGCATATTTTTGACTTTTAAAATAGCCCATAATTTTTTTACAACACGATGGAATATTTTCTTTAATTTTAACGACTGTGTGTGTGTGAGTTTTTGATTTTCTCTATTTTCTTTAATCGAGTTAAAAGAACTAAGTAAGTTTGCGTTTTAAGTCATCCTATTGAGATATTTTCTTTTACTCTGTTAACATTAAAATTTTATTACAGTAAAACCCCATTATAACGCGCCTCAGTATACCGCGGAATCGGATATATCACGGTTACTATCATGTCCCACGATGTTTAAACCACTTTTTATCATTGCCATTTTGAGGTGATTCATTTATTTAATATTGTAACGAAAGGGAGTCAGCAGTCTCTTCCGAGCAAACAAATATTCCAGCCAAACAACCTCCCCCCCCCCCCCCCGACACACGCACTAAAAGATAAATCCCTATTGTAAAAGCCTTTTTTTCTGTTTGGGAGTCTAGCCAGGCATGTGTAACTTCTTTTATAGAGTTATCAACCTTGATTTTCCAGATTCTTTAAAATTCTTGAAAAGTAAACATATTTCGCCAGACTGAGTGAGTGTGTGCAGGCTTAAAATACTGTTTCTTTGAGAAGTACGTTCCTCCCCTTCCAGATCTAATGTTTTCTTAGAACCGATCCCCGTTTACAATTCCATATTGATAACATAACGAGATTTGTAAGCGCCCCTTTTCTCAGAACACATTTGGTTTATTTTATAACCAACTGCTCGATAGTCGATAGACTGACTGCGCAGTTGAGATGTGTGCTTCTTGCACAGCAATTACATGGAATAAAATGGCAGCAAAGACGAAAAGAAAAATTATACTATAGAAGAAAGTTAAGAGTAATTGATGAAGTTAAAAATGATGCAACAAAAACGTAAAAACGAGTATTTTTTCGTGAATATGGTTCCGCTGCACAGTTTCACTATACCGCGGCTATGTTATAACGCGGGTTCCGAGCATGTCCCCAGACACCCGCGTTTTAACGGGGTTTTACTGTATTTCTCTAGCAATGCTTCTAGTTTCTAAATGGACAAGCAATTCACTAATAATTTTTAAAACAGCAAGAAATTAGTACTTCTAAATTTGTATTCGCTTATTCATGCTTCATCGAAAAACTCACTTTCAAACTAATTTACTAATTACAGTAGCACCCCGTTAAACCTTGCCTCGGTATACCGCGGATGCCATCATACCCTTATTATTTCACCGTGGAAATCAAGCCTTATTAGTAAAATAACGAAAAAAGTCTAAATCAAATACAATCAAAAGAGTCTCGAAACATAAGTTCTCAAAATTTGCTTATTTAGATGTGAAAAAGACTGATTAAGTTACTTGTTGCAATTAAGGAAAGAAACGAACTAAAACGAGAACAGAATACTGCACATTCCTTACACCAGCAGTTTATGCCTTGAATGTGAATGGATTCTTGGCACTCTGCCGGTCATAGGTCTTTTTTTTTGCGATAGAACTGTACAGTCCTATCGGCAAACAAAGGCCTATACCTGGAAAAGTGCCAACAAAAATCCATTCATGTCAAGGGCTTGCTGGTATAAGGAATCTGCCGTATTCTGTTCTCATTTTAGTTAGCTTAGCATACTTTTATTCTTCCGAGCTGATGTTAGATGCCAATTTATAAATTTGGTTATTTTAAAAACAGAGAAGAAAACATTCTGATTCGCGTGTTAATAAACGCACCTGCAAAACGAACTTCCCTAAAACTCGAATGGATTGGCCCTTTTCTGCCATGCGCAGAAACGACCAAGTGTCAGAACTCCGTGATCGGACTGCATTGGAGGTGGTGATAGTTTAAATATGTACGAAAATAAAAACAGGCCAACTATAAAAATGAATATAACTTTATTTAAAAACTCCAATTTGACTACCACCATACATAAAAATGCATATGATACATACGGCACAATAGAGAGGGTGATTCGTTTTTTTTTGGTGTAATGAAATACATTCGATTTAGAAAAATAAAATAAAATAAAAAAGTAATAATATAAAAATATTTTCGTTGTGCATAGAATTTGGCGACATACTAATACATTCTCTTATTCATAAATACATTTCCCATGGCTTTGATGTAAATAACATAACATACATATGAATAAATTGTTTTTAATCTTAGACTAATTAAGATTCTTAAATATTCTCGATAATGGTAAACACATATAGAAACAGATCATTAGTATTAAATTGTGCTAACAAAATAAAGTTTTGCCCTGTATTAAAATATTAGTAACCATAAAAAGGGCACTAACAACGAGACCGGTGTTGACGATATACATTAGCGTAGAAAATTTTAAAATTGTGGATTGGGCAACTGTAATGCAGTTACAGTTAGCATTAAAGTGATAGTAGTTATTTTTAAACTACTATCGCTATTCCTTTAATCTTGTCGAATTGGATTTTCTTGAGAAGACATAAATAAATCCTTTCCTATCAAAGTCAACTCCAGTGGCTGTTAATTTAATGTATCTGTTACGGTGACTCTCCGAAATCGGATAATATCGATAATCACCAGTAGATATCGACATACACCAAGTAGAGAATGTTGACAATCACCGGTGGATGTCGACATTCATCAGCTATCACACCGGTGATTGTCGACATTCTCCAATTTCGGACATACGCCGTAATATATCTATGAATTTCTGTAATACATGTGTATCGCTGAAGATTTAACATAATTTATTTGTAGCTTTTAGCTACACTCTTGCAACTTTACTACTGAACTAAAATTAAATGTTAAAGACCTTAAGAAAGGTATCACACAGCCTAAAGCATTGTCAAAATCTTTAACCTCAGTCTATAACTTTCGAACTCAGTAAACTTTCACGATTTCCCCCCCCCCCCCCAAAAAAAAAGAGTAATTTCACGAGCAAACCATTCAGAGCTTTTATTATATGTTATACGTCCGTAACTTTTTTAAAAAGAGTTTAACACGTTGACGGACACTTGCGTCTATAGTCGTCAAAGCGCGGTTCACTAAGCGGCATGACAGCAATAGCCGTCCAAAACGAAACGGTCGTATTTAGACACTACGGCTATAGCGGCACAAATGTGCATTTACCGGCGTACAAGTAGAAGCCTAGTGTCATGTTTTGGAAACAATTTTTTAGGTTGAATTTCGTTTTCCGCCTGTTACACGACTTGCAGCTTCAGTATGCACGTGGTTGTGAAGGGAGTAGTTCGATCGGCGTTTTCTCTTGAATTCATTGTTGTTATTGATACATTTAACTACCGCCATCGTCCCATTACTTAGTGTCTAGAGTCCGCTGGTGCCACGACGGTTATAGCCGCAACCTAATTAAAGGTGCTGAATTAATCAAAATAAAGTTTATTTAAGCAGAAAGAGTAATACTATACTTCTAATATTCTAAAAATTGCAAAAACGCATAGTGTTAATTTTCGAACTTCACTTTTTCCTACTGTCCGTCAATGTGTTAATAGTTTAATACTACCTTGACTTTTTCAGTATTCTATAATGAGTCACTAGCGTTTTCCAGATGACACTGGTACTCATATAAATTAAAAATATATCCTTGCAGTGATCGTAAGGCTGGTGAAAAGCAACGCGTTAATATGGCTTTAACCTTCGAGGTTTTAACATCTTATTAGTGATATTCGTGAAGAATAATGTATTAACAAAGGCTGCAATCTTTAGTTTCACAGGAATACTAACAAGATTGATGGAGAAAAGAATATTTTAACGCTAAACCTACCAAGCACTGGTCAAATTGACCGTTTTCAAACTTTTATAAGAATTTTACACTTTAAACGTTATAATACCGTTATCGAACTATATGACAGTTTTTAGAATATACAGATAATATTTTTTTCACTCTGTACTTCTAGTTATTTTTTCTCTTTTCCAAGAAAAAAAAAATTATTTAATTTTTCTATTACCGACCAATTTGACCGAGCGCGGTAGGAATAGGTACACAAGAACTGTCGGTAGGCTTAGTGTTAATAACTACTTCAATACCTCCTGGTTTTTGAAACTCTATACACAATATTGTATCACCCTCACAACTAGCTTAGCTATAATATAAACACAAAATCACACAAATACTATATATTTCATTACTATCACAATCACGCTTATGGCAACAGCGAAAGCTTTAAAGTTTTTATTATTTCAAAAGAAAAAGTATTTCTTTTCTCAAAAGGTGAGGAAAGACCTCAGCAGATGGTAGTTCAGAAATTCTAAATGAAACTTTAGTGGAAATATTAAATAATAAGAAAAAAGAAAGAAAAAAACAGAACATAAAAAAAACCTTATCTGTAAATGAAAAAATATATGTCAAAGTATAAAAGCGCGGTATAAAAAATAAATGAAAAAAAAAAAAAAACTACATAAACACTTCACGACATAAAGCATTTTTAAAGTGCCTGGGTAAGCATCCTTATTGCACAGAACGTTAACTAGTGAAATGTAGTTGACAGCTAATACGTTTTTAGTATAAAACGACTTTTAGAAAATGAATTTCTTCTAAATAATTTTGCATTATAAGTATCCGTAAAACATAATGTACTCAATATAAATAATGAAAACTGTGAGAAATATTTTTCACCGGTAATTGACTCTTTCTTGAAAAATAAATGTCAAGACGATGTAACAGATGAGCTCCGCACAAGCAGCATCGGAAATGTTTAGCTGCGATATATGCTGCAAATTGCGCTGAACATTAATGGTAGAAAATGTTGGTTAAAGCATAATTTGGTTCCTCAGTGTACTTGAAAAACTTTTTGGTTAAGTACAGCCAAAAGGTATATATTCGATAGAAGTCAATCGCCTTTATATGCCATCTAACAAATTTTTCTTCATGATAGAGAAAATTCCTCATTTACACAATCTATTTATTCACATTGAAGCAGAAAAAATGTGCAATTTTATACTCTGTTACACAAAAATAATAAATAAGGCATTGAATAGGATACGTTTCAGCAACGCTTTCATTTAGCTCAAGTTCTCTTATTAAATACACACTTTTGATATATAAAGGAGCATTGTGTGTGCTATTTGTAGACAAACAAACAGAAATTAGAAATAAGCGTTCAATTTCAACTCGTAAATAGGCAGAAAGTAAGATAAGCATTCAATTTCAGCTGGTAAATAGACATAATAAGATAAGCATTCAATTTCAATTTGTAGATAGATAAGAGCTAGGAACAAGTATTCGATTTTAGTTTGAGTGAGGAAACATCTTAATCCGTTTCAGACTTTGGGAACATAAATGAGACATCAAGTGTATGAGAAAGTTTCATTACTTTGAATGGCTCCACGTTTTCATATTTTGATGAAAATAATTTTGGAATTGATTTAGACTTTTTTGAAATCCTTATCGTAAACCCGGAACAACACTTGACCGATTCAGAGCACAAGTGAACCAATTTCATCACATCAAATCTTTAAAACGTGCTTTCAAAATATCCAAAAAAATTTGAAAAACTGAGACCCAGCAGTGGTTGTATGGTGGCATCTCTTGGTGTTAAAACGAGCTGACTTGATTTAATATAGCACTGAAAGGCATTACTTTTACGCCAATTCGGCACAAAAACTCTTACAATGAGGAAAAATATATGTTCACTCGTGCACAGAATGCTCCATTTAATCCAAGTGCTTCAAAAACATCACGATGCAAAACGAGGGTTCCTGCAGAAGTGAGTGGTCTAAAACTTGGCGAAAAATTCAATTAAAAATTAACGATTAAATCGTTTTGATTAATTCTTAAATTTTGAAGCAGGAGCTCTGATTTCTGATCTTCGTGACTTTTAATGATTGCAAAATAAATTTTCAAAATATGAAATTCTTTTGTTAAAAACAATTTAAAAAATCGACTCTGAAGAGGTCAAGATAAAAGAAATCCCTTTTGCCCTCTCACTTACTAAAAAATTACGAAGTGTCATTAGTTGAAAAAAAATGTTGGCAGAGTCTATTAACAGTAAAATTATATTTAAATAAAATTTTTAACTATTTTTTCACTAAAAAATTAATATTTCTGTTAAAACTACCAGAACTAGTGTTATTATTTCGGTTAGACTGTTCTTTGATACAGTCATGTTTTGAAAAACTTTCGCTGCACGAATTCGTCTTCACCAAACGAAATAGTTTTTGTATTTTTAAAATAAAAAAAATTACTCGTTGAATCTTTGTTCTATCCATTCAGAGAAGCTCTTCCAAGCTCACGTTTTTAACAAAATATCCATCTACAAAAGTGAAAATAAAAGCTTAAAATATATGTTCTAGACACACTATCTATAGTAAAGACAGAAAACTTTAAATTAGACAGCTGCGGTTAAGGCATAAAGTTTTTTGTAGAAAAGCACTTGTTCTTTGAATTAAAGAATGGACGGAGAAAAAATATACTTTAAAAGATTCAAACATCATAAAAATATATCTAAAATCTCCTCGCTCTTCATCTCTTCTAAAATCAACTTCAGCAGTATCTTTGCAGACATAATATATGCACTTAAAAATAGAAATATGTAAATATATATTTATGTAAATGTATATATAGATTTATGTATATAAATCGTTTAAAAGTTTAGTTATAATCTTTTGATTATAGCTTAACATGGACAAAAGCTTCTTGTTAGCTAGTAAATGTAAGCATCGGTGTTTGATAGGCTTACGCAATAACAAGCAGCAAAATGTATAGAAATATCACTTTCTTGCAGCAGTTATTGGCATTTTATGCTTTTCTGAAGCATCTTATATTCTTCATGTTGCAGCTGTATATAAACACCTTCCTTTGGTCACCTTTCATAGTTAAATACATATATTTTCATTTTCGGAAAGCACTTATCAGATTTTTCCGAATGAAGAAAAATCCAACTATCTTGAAGGCGTGGAATGTTCATCATTCAACGATAAGTATGTAGAAAATCTACAGTTTTTATCACCAATACTCGATCACTTCATGCTTAAATGCTTAGGAATAATTAAAAAATGTTGATAAATTTTGATGAGATTTTGAAGATTTGTGCCCCGTTCTGATGAGAAGGAACCATATTTTGCTCGGGGCGATATTGCTGATATTACAATTCAACTAATGTGACATCACATAGCTCATCCTCCACTTTCGTTACTTCAATAATACAGGCATCTTCATTATAGTAGTGCTTTACTATGTCATCATCAATCAAAACAGTAACTCTAGAACGGCAAAAAATAAAATTAATAATAATAATGATAATTATTATTATTATCATAATAGCAACTAATAATAATAGTCATAATATACTTATCATATAATCAACAATAATAATTATCATATAATTATTATTAATAATAATAATTATCATAATAGTTATCATAATAATAATAATAATAACAGAGAAGAAATATAATACTTTTTCTAAGAAAAAAAAACTAAAACTTTTATATCTCACTAGTAGTACTTGGAAAGCAAACTGAATTGATATTATTTGCAAATAATTTTTACTTGTAATTTCATAAGAAATATTAACAGTAATTAAAAAAAAAGAAAATGTACGTGAGATTAATATTTGATAGCCGCGGATTTATCGCAATTACTTACTCTCAAATATATTTAACGATTCAAGTTTAATATTAACTTGAAAATCAGTTATCCTACAATATAAAAATTGAGTAGATTTTGTCGAAGGTCCAGAACTTGTATTTATTTTATTCCATTATAAGCGAAGTGAACGATAGTATTTTCTACATATTGAAATTGTAAATGAGCTCACTTAAGAAGCGAAATGCGCTATTATGTGGCATGTATGCATTCTTAAACTGTTGTACTTATTATTGAGGTTTTGAGCTGATACCAGGTTTCAAACTTATATTTTCTGTGCAAAAAGAAAACACGCTAGTTTACATTAAAGCACAATAGAAAGACTTACATCTTTTGAATTTTGAACTGTCATTTCAAATTCCCTTCTGTGATATAAGCAACGGTGATAGGAATAATGATGTTAAATTACAAATGTATCATTCGCATAAACATTATAAACTGCACGGGTGCTTTGGTTGCAACCCAACGACAGACCATCTCCTCCACTTTATTTGGCTAAGCAGAAATGCCCCTAAGTATCGATGAGTTCCTAGCATAAAGGAAATTCTGAGCCACTTGAATATGATCGCTGATCAATAGTTTTCATGCTCCCCAAGATTCAACTCGGCCCATGGCACAGATATAATCCTAGCTATTATCAACGCTATGACCCATGTGCTCTGCCACTTATGACTCATGACAAGGACATAATCCTAGAGGGTGGCTATGACTCATGTGCTCTGCCACTTATGACCCATGGCACGTATATAATCCTAGAGGGTGGCTACGGCCACCCTCTCATGTGCTCTGCCACTTATGACACTGGGAGGCCTAATTTCATTGACTCATTTGGTAAATCTTTACAAGTCATCTACAAAATTACATGCCTCTATCCATACATAGATATGCTACGAAAATATACACAGACTGCTCTCCAAACGTAATTCAATCCTCAAATTGAATCGCAGAATTTTATCTATGGTGGAAAATTTTGCTTTGTACTCTTTTTTTTATTTTTTTTTTTTTTATTTATTTTTATTTTTTATGCCTTGACGTTCGCTTGATACCCTGCTCTAAAGCTAGAATTCGTTTTCAGGCTTTCTGCGTATGTGTGCTGCGCAAGATAGCGTCACTTACCCATGAACTAAAGAAAAACTCGTGTTCAAAAATTCATTCAAAATGTTCTAGACCAAATATTGAACAAAAAAAAAAATCACGGTGGATCGTCCGACATTTTAAACTGTGTAGAAAATTTCATGACAAAATGCTATTGATTCGTCTGGAAATCCCACACACAGACACAAATTGCCTTTTATATAAAAACTAGAGACTAAAATTTTGTTATTTTCTCTGTTTAGAAAAATAATAAATTTTTCCCTATAAGCTGCATATTGTGGAAAAATAAGATTACCTTCGTGGAAAATATAGAAAAATCGAGAACAACGTAAAATTGCGTAATAGCAATAAGATTTAAGACACGTGTTTCACGGTTACATGGAACCCCTTTTTAAATGCAAAATAAAAAAGCGTATCTATTTTTCTTGTGATTATCAAGCGTTGAGAAGAAATAACGGGACCTTTTTAAATTCCTTTGAGATAATATTGTAGTTCGCTAAGATATTTCGAAATTTATTATGATGCAATTAATAGGATAATTTAAATGAATTACTCACAAAGATCTTAATATTGCATTTTGTGGATCACACTGACTTTTTTTTTCGGAGGAAAGGAAAATCAAAGCTGTAGTGCCATCTTTGGTTTGAATCAAATGTTTGAGATCAGAATTTGTAATCATTTATTGAATGCAATAAATAGGTTCCTCAAGACTACAGTAAGAATATTATTTCTGCTGATCGGAATCTTTCTTTGCAATTCATTACTAATAATGCTTGTATTTTTCCGTAAATATAAATAACAAATATAATAATTAAAAAAATGAGGTTAAAGAAAGTTTTTACGATAAGACTAAAAAACACAAAAATAATAAAACCCAGAAGAAAAATGTATAGTTTATTGCTGCATTAGTTAACTAGCTAATTCTTTCGTTATTAAAATATTCGTTCTCATTTAACATTTTGGACAGAGTAATCGGTATTAATTAAAAGTAATTAAACAGGGGCACTTACCCTTTTTTACATTTCTTGTATATGTTTCTAATGCTAGATGAATTTAGCTTGTATTTTTTTTCTATCTGTAACGAAAAAAAAATACTTATAATTGATAGATAAGTATAGTTGTTTCGCTCACTTGCTGCAACAACATGCAGCAAAATATCAATCATCATCGCTGTTGTTGCAGCTAATAAGAGGCATGCATAACTGGTTCAGTACTAGTGCGATAACGAAAAAAAGAAAGCATGTGAGTGCGTGTGCAAGTTATATGATCTTAAATTTTTTATAGTTATTAACTTAATTTGGATTCAAGCTCAAAGGCATAAAAAAAGCAGTAGGTCTAAAAAGTAGGACATTGTTGCACTGGGAAATTCAAATGCGGCTAATTTCAACTCGTATTCTATTACAATAGGGTCAGGGTAGGGCTTTATAATAAAGCCAAACATAAAAGCTTTATAATAAAATGCTTTATGTTTGAAATAAAAATTTGGAATTATTGTATTTTTTCCATTTAAGCTTTCAATAATTAAGAATTAAATTTTACATTCAAAATTATACTAAAGGCAACTTTTTACCTGAAGAAAACATTCAGTATGTTTGCTTATTACATTTTGAAATTGGAACACCTCGTTTAACTTCTTTATGACATTTCATTTAAAAGAGTTAACAGCAAAGTGACGGTGCTGAAAGCTTTATACAGATCTCAAAAGTACTTCCTCGCGAAAGGTTAAGCTAGATTTATTGTCTACATTATTTTACAGTAATTTAAGTACGATGGCGTAAAGTGGTCTACTAGGCTTAACATGCACCACTGTTCTAAAATTATAGTTAAGATTAATTTATGAGGTAGAACAGGGTTAAATTCGAATAGGAACTCACGGAAGCTCAGCTTCTGCACTTCTTTTTAACAAACGCGTCGTATAAAAATATATGGTGCTCTAGAACTGCTCCAAAACTATTGAAATGGCATGTTGTAGCAAGCATTACGATACGTGGTTAAGAATTTTTTTTTTAAAGTTAGACAAAATAAATACATTCGGATGAAGGTCAATTAGTCTGTAAGCCAAGAGTCAATCACTACGAGACACATATTTACTTATACTCTATGTGCTGTAGTTTCAGACCCAGGTTAAAAGCCCGTGGGGCATGCAGAATTCTTTTAAATACAGGCTTGTTAACATCCACCAGCGTGCTCGTTACGTAATGCCGCATTATGCACGTTACACCTATTTCTTAGGTTAGTTTTGGCTTTATAATGGCAAACTAAACTAACACTAAACTCAGCGGCGTGGCAGGCCGAGCCAAGGCCTGTTGTGCCCACCTCAGCTTACGAGACCGAGGACTTCGGGTACAGAAGCAGATGATCTTGTCAGGACGTCAGATTGAAGCAGAACACCCGGTGTTTAGTTCCCAAGCGTGCTTTGTCCTCATTTTATCGACCCACTGAAGGGATGAAGGACTGACTCGACCCTGCCCAGCCCAGGGATAAAAATTCAAGGTATATTTTAACACGTTGACTGCACGGGTTGACAGTAAAGTTTCTGAACGGGCCGCGTCATCCATATTGGGGTGACACTTATTTGACTACAGCGGTAAGCGTGGCCTGAAGGAGATTTCACTGTAAACGCGCGGCAGTCAACGTGTTAAAATGAGGGCCATAAAAAAGCTTGCAGATTTTTTTAAGAACGAATGTTGAAGAATTCCTATCATATTGACATAAATTTGGAATTGAAATGCTGATTAGGAGCAAAATTCTTCTGTATTTCTTTTCAAGGAGACAGATACTCTTCACTTTTTCTTATCTCTGTACCCAAACATATACTGAAAGTGTTAGAAAAATTGAGGACATCAACTATCACAAGTTATCCAACTTCAAACACTGACTCTTAAACTCTTTGCACTTCCTAGCAGCCCAAAGCTATCCGTTTCAAAAACGCACGGTTCTCGTCAGACATCTGTATAATTGTTATGAAACCTCCATCCGTTCTGAAATCTCTGCTTTTCAGTATGTAATACACATGGAGTTACTGATGTAAAATTAAACTTAATTTACATATTGAATTCCTTATGGTATAATTGCTTATATAATTTACTATAAATTGGCTACCAGCTTAAAAGGCAAGCATACTCTGTAGTGTTTAGAAACTACGAGAGGAAAAACATTAAATAGTAACTTACCCCTTTCGCAAGACCTGCAAGCGAAGGAGGATGAATATGTAAAGGTTGGAATGTATCCTCAGATTCCTGACGGGCGTATAACAGCACTGCAAAATAAGAAGCGTTTTCTATATCTTTTTGAAAAAAAAAAAAAGCTCCATAACTTATTTGAATTTAGCAGAATATGACAATTTCGGTGTCGTAAGTGAGTTAAGAGCTTATTATGTATATTAGCAAAATAATAATAAAGTCACCGTGACATATTTGTTTGTCAAATAAGCGCTGTATTTCCTTATCACACAATTTTCACTAATGACGTGGTCTTAGAGGTGTGGCAATAGAATCCTCACTATCTCCATTAGGCGTATAGGATAAGGCCGTGGTAGCCTAGTGGTTAGGACGTCGGATTGCTACTTGGAAGGTCGCGTGTTCGATACCCGCTGAAGACCCCATGTACCCTTGGGTATACGTGCATGTAAAACCCGTGGATCCCACTACCTCACCCCCGGATGCGGGGCATCCCTAACGCCTTGTGATAAGAGGCAAGGAGGTTGGAGGAGAGAAAAGGTGTATAGGATGCGAAATGTGGTCGGGCTCAAACAGAGATCTTCTTGCTGGTAGCCTCATTCTTTACCACTTTCCAAAAAGCGCCCACTGGTTAGGGGCAAAAATGACTATTTGAGGCACTGGACTTGCATCGGTACAGTCGTTATATGTTTCACTTGCATTACAACTATTAATGTTTTAATAAATGGAAACATTCCAAAGTCAACGACTTTTTTTAGTATGTAATCGTAGAAAGTTAGGAGAAACGAATACCAAAAGTATCCCCCAATATACAATTTTGAATATATATTAAGAAAACCTAATAAAAAACAATGAAGCGAGAGCAGTTTTTGTAGATTACTTTTCATATGCGATGTAGTTTAAAGTCATATGATACTGAAATTAGTTTTTGTCCCAAAAATATTTGATTTACTTTTTAATCGTTGACAAAAACAAAACATCATAAAAAAAAAGTTAAAATTATTACTGAAAAAAAATCAACTCTTATTTATATAAAAAAAAGAAAAAAAATTGTTTATACCTATCTTTTAGAGAGGTGGGCTAAAAAAAGCTTTACTTTTACTGAATTAATGAAACCATCTCATGCCTTCGTCAAGGTTACGTCTACGGAGAAATATTACTAACAAATTTTTCTACTTCTTGAAACAAAAAAACTGAAAATGAATTCATAATCTCAGCAATTTTCCCAATTAGTAAAAAATTAAAAGGCTAATTTGAGGTTACTGATTTAATTTTTACTGTCGACATTTGTTCAATACAGTCATATTTTTGAACTTGGTGTTCTCTGAATATGAATACGACAGCTTATCTAAATTTTACTCCGATAACATTAAATTAGACGTCAATCGATATTGATTGATACCTTAGTTATTTTTCTGGAGTGGATGATGACTGAGCAAATAGGGGTGGTTTTTTTTGTTCCCTTACCCTCCTCCAGGATTGTCCGTTTTAAACACGTGTACTCAATTCTTATTACAAATTTACGCCTTACCTTGTCCACGTGGCATCTGTTTCATTGTACCGTTGGAAGCAACTGTAATAATTTATGATTTGCTGTTCTGCATTTAATTAAGTGACCAATTACTAGAATTCAGTCTTTCAGAACCTTGGGATAAAATTAACGGTTGCCAAATCTCATAAGAAAGAATTTTTAATTGTTTTTTATTTTAATTGTTTGACTTTTCTACTAACCTCATACTTTTAAAACGTCATCACTCCATAATTAGCAACAGAAATTTATGTTGCAGAACTTTTGAAAGTAACAATTTGTCTGTGCCTTGTGTTAATGTTCTTTCAATCGTACTTTAAATATACGAAAGCACGAAGCAAACTTTTCACAGAAAAAAACAGCATGAAAGAAAGAACATGAGCAAAAGTTTACACTTACCTCTGTCCCCAGGGTATAATTTCATCTTTTTTGGCGGTGGGGTGAATATACTACTGCTTCTCGAATCATTATCTCGACGATCAATCCTGTAATACGAACTGCAGTCAGGTAGTTTACTTTTAAGTAGTACGTTGTGAAAGACGAGAATAACAAAAGAAAATTGCAGGTAAGATAGCAAACATATTACAATAGAGCACTGTTTATAGGGTTCTTATTTATATATATACTTTATTTTTATTTCTCTTTTTTAAAAATTTTTGTCATTTAAGTAACCCCAATTCATTTCATGTCCCTTAAATGCTAAGCAGCTTCGATTTTTCCGTGTCTTCAAGTTTCTGATAGCTGTAGCTCTGTAATTTTAGATTTTTGGTACGAAAACCGGGTTTGGGCCTTTCACTTATTTTTGGACTCTTTTGAGAAGACGAGAGATATTAGCTTTTTCTTTTTGAAATATGAGGGAATTTGTCATTGAACTGAAGTCGTACTTTTGGACTGTGAAATCATAATAACTGCTGTCAGTTTACGAAAGCCGGACTGCCACTAGCGAGCGATTCTATTTGGAAAAGTAATGATACGTTGAGGTGGACACTTTCCGAAGTTTAATAAAATGGACTATCTTAGGAAACAAAGGCGCGCATTTGTTGTTTCTCCTCAATGTTGGTGCATTGCATTTCCGATTAAATTTTTTAGCATAAAAAGAAAAGAAAAAAAACCGCAGCATGTTTATTATTCTTCCTAAAAAGTAAGCATTTCCTCATCTTTATTTCTCCTCTCACCCCTATTTTGATGAAATCGAAGCCGACTTAACCCATGCGCAAATTCAAGTTAAGTTTCGGGTAAAAAAATCATACAGTATGGCAAACAACAGTGTGCAGTCGACGAAAAACAAAAACGAAACACTCTTTCCCATTTGAATACTATTTACACTAGAGACACAGGGAACATGCCAATTTATCAGGAATGATGTGCAGCATGAAATGCCAATTGTAAAATTTTATTTAGGGGTCATCTATAATTGTTAAATTGAATATTGTTAAAATGAACATCAGCTGTAAAATTTCATATCGAAACCCCTATTTTTATCCCAGATTTGTAGTCAGCATTAAAATTTAACCTTGCATTCCAATTTTTGTGTCATTGGGATTAGTCATTGTTTCACAATTAACTTGAGAACAAGAAGTTCCGTCTAGAACTATAAGAGCCTACTTTCCCGTATACACCCAACTTCAAATTTATAATATAGCTATCACTTTCTCTCTCTTTCACATTTAGCTTTAGTTCGTAATTACTTCAAATATACTTTTTTCAACGGATAATACATATTCATTCACTCAGTCATTCATTCTTTCATTTATTCAGTCATTCATTTACTCATTCATGTAGTTATCACTCGTTTATTTATTTTTTCATTCATTCACTCATTTAATTACTTTATCATGTATTCGCTCATTTATTCATTCATTCGTTCTTTCACGCATTCATTTATTCATTCATTCATTAATTCTTTCACTCTTTCATCGATTCAATCATTCATTCGAACACACATTCATTTATTTATTTATTGAGAAATGCCCTTAAAAATCATGATCAAAAATTTCATAGGAAAACAGGCTTGTTCAGTTCTTGTTGAACTTCGTATCAGTACATGTTCTACAGCGTAATATCTTTCTGATAAAGTTTGTTGCGAGCCAATCCGTCGTTTAGATCAGGATTTATATGGGATTGAAATTTCCCATATGCGTTAATGTTAATTTGGTACCTTTTCATTATCAAGGCGCAAATCTCGCCGAGCAAAATTTTTGGCGACGGAACACAAAAAAGGATAACAACGACGATATTCCGTTTGGCGTTAGTTGCATCATTATTGGCGACTTTATCGCCTGCGCCGGAATAATGCCGCAATCTTTTTTTTTTTTTGAACTGTTCAAAAATGAACAAAAACTGTTCAAATCAATATTTCACGCCGAGAACTCCTTTCAATAAGCTTGCAATAGGAACTTGGGTCTTGTGCCCAGAGTTTACATAATTTGCTTCAATTTTGTCCATAGGCGCTAATGTTAAAATTTTTTGAACTGTTCAAAATTGAAAAAAAAATTTTTTCAAATCAAAAAGTAAAATATGGAAATGAGATGTTCTCGCCGAGATCTTTCGAATGCAAAAAGAGTTTTTCCAATCGGACAATTCGTTCAAAAGTTATTAGGGGGGGACAGACCGACAGACACACATTTTCCCCATCTCAAAACCCTACTTTCAAATTTTTAATTTTTCAATCTTTATTTAATTACTTCACTTTTTTTGACTTTTTTTTATTTTTAACGATATTTTTACGATACATTAAGCCTTCTTTCATGCTTTATTTATTTATTTTTAACTTTTACGGGAAAGTAGGCTAAAAAACCACTCGTAATGTTAAAACATTTTTTGATACTTTTCTCATAATATCTAAACTTACATGGTTACGGCACTGTTCGCTTTTTGAGATGAAACTATGAACAAAACCAACAATAGAAACACGTTTTATGTGACTTAAAATATTAGTTTAATACTTTTTATGAATTATGAAATTAACATTTAAAAATTTTTTGATCTAAAGCTGTTATATTTCGATGAAAAATTAGTCTGGAGACGATTTTATATGTATATCCATAAAAATATGCAACAACTTTATTTGCTATGCTTAAAAATAATTTGCTGCCGCTTTCGGGAAATGACTGAATTTATGAAATTCTACCTCTTGTGTAAAAATGAGAAATATTAACAAAACCACAGTATCTCGAAAGCAGGTCCTTTCTTAAACGAAGATGAACCAGTTATAACTCATTTCATTCTAATAAGACACTATTGTACTTATAATTATCTAACATCACTTTTTTCTGCCGAAATATATTTAATATTTAATCTAACTTTTCAGAAGCAAACTGTATCAAAAATATTTAAATCTTACCCGGATCCTGTTTGTTCATCAACTACACTATTGTAGAAACTTAAATCAATTGATGTAATCTGAAATAAAAGTGAATATTTTCAAATGTAGTTTATTAGTAAAAGAAACAAGATAATCAGAAATATGATTATTTAAACATTAAAATGGATAATTAACTTTGAATTTTCAAAATATATATACAGTAAAACCTGTGAAGTTGACCACCTTTGTAAGTTGGCCATCTGTCTAAGTTGACCACTTTTGTAAGGAACGGAATTAGCCCTATATTATATAATATAGTGAAACCTTTGTAATTTGACAACCTAATTTGACCACCTGTCTATGTTGACCACTTACTATATTTATTTGTTTATCTATTTTTGCAAATATAAAAAAAAACATAAATAACTTATCCAGGAGATTTTTTATGCCATAATATTAGACCAGTATTTGTCTGGATGGATGAAACATCAATATAAAGTTTGCCGAAAGTAAGTTAACCATATGGTTAAACTACTATGAGCATTCTTTTATTCTTTAACTATGTTTCTTCTTTTTTCTTCTAATTGATCTAGCCATTTTGAAAAAATACGTACTTTAAGAAAAATTTTACCATAAAATAAGTAACTTACATAATTAATAAAATATTTATCTTTATTTTAACTAAGTGCTTTAATTTTAAAGTTGTATGGGATACATTGTAAGTCGTTCCGGTTAAATTTATCTAATGATATTTTAGATAATTGTCAAATGAGCTAATTATTATTTTTAAAGTAACGTTAATACAAGTTATATTTTAATTAGTTACAAATGTATATATGAACGCATAATGTAATAAATGACAAAAAAAAGACAAATCTCCACCCTCTATAAGTTGACCCTCTGTCTAAGTTGTCCACTAAAGTGCTGCATAGCAAGTGGTCAACATACACAGGTTTCATTGTATATATATATATATATATATAGATTCCCAATCATATCATTCAATATCACTGAATAAAGTGCTGACGCACCAAGCTTATAATAATGGTTACAAATGTGACCAGTTTAGGATGTATCTTTGAGGTTTTTTTAAAGTTAAACATTGAGCTGTATTTAAAGTGAAATTGAACTGCTTCGGTTTTAAATTTAAGGCGGCACGTTTTTTTTGCATTTAAAAAAGGGCGTTTTGTTGTTTCGAAACGCGTGTCTGGAATCATTTGAAAATAGTGTGCTCTAATAACGGTATTTTAATCATTTATATGGCTCATTTATAATCCGTTATTTAACAGCTTGCATTTCATTTGGCGTTTTCCTGCTAATAATTAAAAATACAAGGATCTATACGAGGTGTCAACATTTTTATTTTTTTCAAAGTTTGAAATCTGTAGAAACTCATATCTCAATATACACGAAAATAAGATAGTAAGAGATCACCATCACACTGATCAATAAATCTTAACATACAATGGAAATTGCGTATTGGTGTTCTGCTATTGTTTATTTGCCCATTGCATACACACGTTTCACGGTTAAGAAGCCTTTTCAGTTCATAGAAGCTGCGATAAATCAAAGTCCAAAACCTAATTATGTTGATTAAAAAACTGGTACATAAAAACTTATAAAAGCCTACAGGAAATTATAAAAATTGATGCTAGAAAAGCATAAAAAAAACTAGAAAAAATATTCACAACAAATGCAAAACTTTAAGAGGCAAAAAAAGTGTAAAATTTGTTTCGTTAATCTAAATTGGGATTCTTCAAAGTGTGGAAAGAAAGCTTCTTGAAGTTCAGAGTACGAAGGAGATCGTTGATTGAAACTAAACGCATGACACCCCCTCCCCCCCAAGTTTTTCGGGCTCTTATTTGCCTTTTAATAAGTTTTATCTACAAGTTTTTAAGTCAATATTTACAAATAGAATATGTTTCCGGGTTTTCACCACATAACCTCCATTTCCTCACACCAAAGAAGAGGTGTTATCGTTTGGAATTTCGATAATTACAAGTTTACTTTTTAGCATGCGGGATTTCTTGAAATGCAATAAATTAGACTTCTTGAAAAAAAGCTGCTTTGACAGATTATAACCTAAAAATTTTTTGAACTTGAGATTAAAAAGAGATGTTTTGTTTATTTAATTAATCACTTAATGCATTTGCCCGTATCTGACACGGGCGATAGTTACCGGCAAATTTGCTCATATCCGTGTCTGACACGGGCGATTTTGTATCTCGCGTTATTTTATTTCTAATGCCCGTCTGAGATCCGTTTGCAATTTGTTTGTTTGTATAATAATTTTTTTACATAACTTTTACCCCACCCCCCCACTCTCTAGTCACCCCCTACAACTGAAATTGCCAAAAGCAATTTATACTATACGTATGTATTCGTTTTCTGTCAAAAAAAAAAAACATCGATCATTTTTCACCAGTTTTTCCGAAAAAAATTCGTGCTTCAAGGAGTTAATTGTCGGTGGTTTAGTTTTCATTTTAGCATAATGGGGAAAGCTTGATCTTATGGTTTTGTGTTTAGTTTCAAATATATTTTTAATTAATCTTTTTTTTCTTCAAAAGAGGTAATGCAAGTAAACTTTAAAATTGAAGAAATTTTTCATTATCAAAAGAAAGTATTTTTAAAAAATACTTAAGTACTATTACAGACCAAATATATTTTTTATTGCTGTTTTTTTCCTTCAAAGGAACAACTTTAAAATTGCAAGTAAACTTTAAAATTGATGAGATTTTTCATTATAAAAAGAAAGTATTAAAAAAAAAAAACTTAAGTACTATTAGAGACCAGAGTCTTGGTTACGTCACTTAAGCGAGAGGGAAGGGGTCTCTAACAGAAGCTTGAAAACTATATCACGTAATTTGTGAACGATCCCTGAATACTGATGAAAATACGTGCACCACAGAAGTATATGCTGTTACTTGAATAAGCAAGCTCATTCAACTGGGATGTTTTATTTCAAACCTGAAGGTAACCATTTGAGTTGCATTTGTAGTTTCATGCTTTGAGATACAGGATAATTTAGATTGATATACATTTATTCATGAAGATATTAGAGATAATGAATATGAATCAAAGCAATGATATCAGTGAATTCGCTGGGGCACACTTTACTTAATCCCTCCTGGGTCTTGCATTCCATGACGGATGCAGTTGCATGATGGATTGAATTTAAATGGTCAGGAACCTAAATTCTGGTGGCGGTATAATTGAAAGAGCTGCTATGCTATAAAGGTCCATCTACGTGTAGGTTAGAAGTCATGATAAATTACAAGGTCCTTGGCTTCCATAATGTTTAACATTAGAATAGTTAAAGCTGTTCTGATTGATGAAAGCCATTTTGAAGAGGTGAAGGCTAAAATACATTTCGGTTTGTAACAACATAAAATGCATTCCGGTTTTAATCGATGACCTTTCCAGGAAAAACTTTCCCGGCCTTGTTTATAAATCATTATTGCAGCTGGGGATAGAATTTCTCCCTTATGCTTGAGGTAGCAGCATTTTGATCAATCACCAATTTTGCATCTTCAGTTATTAAGAAAGCAAAAAAATGCTTAATCGATTTTTGAAATGAAAATTGGAAATAAGTTGTTCATTTAGAAATTGATTTTTTTTCTCTGACTGAACTATTTCTACACGGAAAGTGAATTCAGCAGCTCTCTTAATTTCAAAAATCGGAAATTAATTTCTCCTGAATCTGGAACAAGATTCAATTAGATAACGGTTATAAAATAGAAAGTCTAATGTTGATTCTTATCTTTTTAAAATAATAGCTACTTATGGTCACGTCACAAATTGTATTCAATTGTGGATAATATGTGAACACACACATGAAGCAAGAATAGAAATTTTTCTATTCAAGATTTTTGAAAAAGGTTGTATATCTCATATCAACCAAATGAACAGTTCCTATAACTAGGGTTGCAAGCGCGAGATTCGCGGGACATTCGCGGCAAATTTCGCGAAATGTTCCCAAGAACAGAAATATAATAAAAAATATAGCATATCTGCAATGAAAGTTATTCTTCATCCTAAAACATAGGGTTGTTTTTAGAAATGGAAGGATTATTAACTTCGTTAAAAACATTCAAATTTTTATATTGACTAGTAGCAAAAACTCTGCATGCTTTAAAAAATTTTGAGCCTGGTTGGCGAAATCTATGTTTTTTGTTACTGCTTTCAAAAAAATAATTTTGAATTTTTTCTTGACACAAATTTAGAGCCTTTTTAGACTTTAGGTGCTCACAGATTTTATCCTTGGTTTCTGACTTTTTAAAAAATCGGACATTTCGCGAGTCAATAATTAAAAAACAAAAATTCGTTGACTTTAGGAAAAAGCTTTAAAAATCGTGAAAATCATCGCGGGAATTCGCGGCGCGAAAAACTTGCAACCCTACCTATAACCTACAACGAGGCTCAACTGTATTCGCAATTTTTTTCCCCTCCCTAGCTGAAACAATTTTTTTTTGAACGCAAAACAATGATGGTTATTATTTAATTTCGTTCGTTTTTGAGAAATTGTTAACACTACAGTATTTATTACTCCTTTTTATACGATACAAAAGTTTTAAATACAATAATGTGCAAACAAGTTTATGGAAGTTTAGAAGACACTATATATAAAATTTACTAATTATTGCTCAAACATACATTTAGTTTCAATTAGCTTTTTATTTTTGTTCACACCAAGTCATTTGTATGTTTATAGAATCATATTTAATGAAAGCGAATCATGTTCTCTAAACAGTACTTAAAATATTTATGAGCAAGAAAAGTCCCGTTCTTTACGGGAGCTAGAGAGAAATTTCGCCGCATTCTATTTGGTTTTCCTTTTTTTTTTCTAACTGATTTGTGAATTTTCATCGTTTCTTAAATTACATTTAACACAAAATTTGCGGATCATTAATGTTGTACATACTTATAATCGATATAGAGCGATACGCAAATACGAAAGAAAAACCTTCTTCCACTTTAATAATGGTATTTGAATAAGTTATATGATTCAAAATGCTGTGTAGTTTGTTGACAAACCTGGGTGTAATTAATTGCAGTAAAGACTCAAGAATTTCTTTCAAAAAGAAAAAAAAGAACGATTTTATTTTGCCTCTAAAACTATTGTGTTGTCTTTCATGCTCTGTATCATACCAGCACACAAATGAAGGTTTATCAAGCATATTAATGTCATCTTTCTCCTTCAAATTATATGCTATCTTAATGGCCTCCTGCTCCTTTTCTTTCTTTTCTTCTCTCTTTTTTTTTACTATCTAAATTTTAATCATCTCTTAGACACTTTTCAAAAACATAAAAAATACAATAAAAAATCATTTTGAATTTTAAAAGCAATGAAAAATGGCATTAAGATGCTATTTAAATTAGTTATAAATATGTAAAGAAATGTCAAATTACCATGAAGAAAGCTTAAATAAGAATGCGTACGAAATGCATTATTGCTAATTGTAATTATGTTTTATTCTTCCCCCTAGATGGCGCTCTAAATAATTTTTTATCCTTCTCACAAAGTCTTTTGAGGCATGACTTTTCTTTTCTTTTCTTTTTTTTCTTTTTAAATTTTATTTTAAGCATAAATTATGAATTAGCTCCCTTTCTCACGTTCAACTGCGGAAAGGCCCTTTTTTACAAATACTCAAATTCATAATTTACCCCTTTTAAGAAGTAATTTTCCTAAAATTTTTAAGTTTCTGTTTTTTAGTTTATTTTATCACCCTCAAACGGTTCCTTTTCGAATGACAAAGGGACTGCTCGTAAACAAGTTTTACAAGCACACGCCACACGGACACCCCAAGGAGGACAAAAACAAATATGTAAATTGTAAAAAATTTTTTTGTTTTGTCTGCTTCACTTGGGTGTTTTTGCATCTAGAAGCATTGCACTGAAAAAGGGATTCCAAACAATCCCGAAATATATGTCTGAATTTTAATGCTGATATGTGCTTTCTAAAATTGCAGTTTACTTGTGCACAAAGTTAATTTATTATTTTGTAAGTAAGTTATTATTTACAGGAATCTGGAGTAGCCAATTTTTTCATTTGCTCCGCAGCAGCCCCGCTCCGTGCTCCGAATAATTTTGATAGGAATCACATTATTTATCGCTTTTTTTAGTTGATTAATTAATGGCGTGTGCATATGTGACAAAAATTAAAACCGTTATCTATAGACTTCAGCAATCTATACTAGTATAATGTTTTAAATAATGTGCGTTGCAAAAGAAAAAAGGGGGAAGAAAAAAGAAAGACACTCATTTATTTACTTCAAGTTTTTGAATCTAATTCAAAAAAAAAATAGGATCAGTGGAGCGTGGAATGCAAGACATTTTTTTGCTCCGGCTTTGCTCCAGTTTTCATCAAAATCTCGTTTCTCCACTCACTGCTTCGCTCTCCGACTCCCCGCTCCACTCCATATCCCTGAATATTTGCACAAGACCAAATTCACTTCCTAGACAAGCAAAAGAAAAAAAGGGGGGGGGGAGGAGGAGAAAAGAAAGAAAGAAACTCGTTTGTTTATTTAAAGTTTTTGAATCTAATTCAAAAAAAAAAAATCGGATCAGTGGAGCGTGGAATGCAAGACATTTCTTTGCTCCAGCTCCGCTCCAGTTTCGATTAAAATCTCGTTGCATTTCTCACTGCTTCACTCTCCTGCTCCACGCTTCATATCCTTGAATATTTACATAAGACCAAATTTACTTCCTGGGCAAGAAAAAAACAAGCTATGGCCCCCACTGAAATTTGCTTATCTATCCTCCAGTTCAGTAATCACTCTTTATCTTTGCCACCAACTGGACAACTAAATTTACATTTCGAAATTAATAATTGTAATAGCGCTATTAAATTTCGCTCTCTCACGTAATTGCATTCGATTCTCTCGTTTATCTTTCGTTTTTCCTTTTTTACTTTCTTTTATTTTCAATCTGCAATCGCCAATTAGAAATGATATCGTCCTTTAAAACAATCATTGAATTAACTCCCATATTTCAAAGCGAAAAAGAAAGTAAAAAAACACTTGAGTGATTACCTTTTCTACGTCATCACTTGGAGTGAAAAGAATAGGAGGCTTCTGGAGATCACTCATTGAATAAAACTCAGATCTTTCGCAAGGAAGGTGGTACATTTCATCAATTTTTTTCCTTCCAGGGAAAGTGATTGTTCCGTCAGTAGCACCTGAGAGAGAAAAATAAAATCGGGTAACATAAAGGACAAGAAAAGCAGTCTTAAAAAATGAAACATTGATTTCTTGAATCATTTTGAACTTTAGGAAAATATTGTTATTCACACTTATTACCTCTTCAGCGTCGGTCTCCGTGTGTGTGTGTGCGTGTGATTCAACCTTCTGTTATTATATTGCTTTCGCATCTCACCTGGCTTCATTTTATTTGCATTGTTTAGACGGAATGTAATAATTAAATATTATATTCAAGTTGCAATTCTGTTAGTTTTGCTACAAAGTCGTTACGATTTTCAAATTAAATCTGGCTAAGAAATTAGCAACTTAATTGCACACTTTAGCTTCCCAATTCTGATGGAATAGGATTTCTTCTTTGCCAACTTAAATTGTTTTATCCTCTTGAAACACGATTTTTTTTTTGATTGAAAATGAATATATAGGTATAGCATAAATTGTTTTTTGGGAATTTCAGTTGTGTGTGGGGGGGGGGGGGGGAGGGTAACTAGAGAGCGGGGGTGGAGTAAAATTTACATAAAAAAATATTATACAAAGTGCAAACGGATCTCAGACGGGCATTAGAAATAAAATAATGCGTGATACAAGATCGCCCGTGTGAGACACGGGCATGTGCAAATTTGCCGGTAACTTTCGCCCGTGTCAGACACGTGCAAATGCGTTTAGGGGTTAAAGTGAAATGATGTTAAAACCCTTCCCTCCTTAATACGCGAAATTACACTATAAGCAGAGTAAATTAAGAATTGTGATATATCCTTTGTGAGGTGGATAGCACTAGCTTATCAATAAAAAAGCAGAAAAGAATCATGCAGGGGTGGTACTGAAGGACAAACTATGTTCTTAGTGTTAAAATGCTTAGCGGGAAGTATCAAGCAGAATAATAAGAGTTTAAATCAAACTATTAATACTGGGATTTGCAGTAAATGTACTTAAAAAGGTTGGCAAGATTTGTTTCAGCGTGAATTGTAATTAATACTTCAAAAAGCATTACGCAACGCTTTGCAATTATACTCTCTTGTTAGGCCAGACGCGCCACTAATCCTCTGCTTCAAATTAGAGAAAAGAACACTCGACTACTGCTACATCAATAAATCAACAATTGTATAATGTAAATAATTAGGTTAAGCCTATGAGACTAACTTCGAACTCATTTGTCAAAAAGTTCATCATTTTTTAGGAAAGGGTGGCAACGAGCTACTTTAGCGCTTTTTTTCCTTCCTTTTCCTCAAAAGGCTGAACAATTGGAATGCAGAGGTTAATGTGGTATAACCTTTATATGTCAAGCGGATAATTGTGTTAATTTTGCTATTCCCTGTCACATAAAAGGTTAAAATCAAGTTTGAGGAATTGTATATTAGGTTGCTTATCACAAAACATACTTTGACAGTCGTAAACATTACACAATTTTTCGACTGGCATTTATGCCTGTAAATAATGTGTAACCGTTCAAAATTCACTTTTTAAACATATGAGTAGATGATATATCTTTCTCTTTAGGACTTAATTGTTAACAAAAAAAGTGCGGAAGCCGTATAGTTTTCAGAACTTATTTGAATGCGTGGTACTTGTCTATTATAACGGCGACTAAAAAGCGCCAAGACAAAATTTCGCGGAATGATAAAAAAATATGCAAGTGCATAAACATATACAAAAAACGCCAAGAAAAATCTCGAAATTGGAGAATTTTTTCTTGGTTGCCGTTATAATAGAAAAGTTCCTAATGCGTTAATAATTTGAATTCCGTCTAATGTAAAAATGTACGTAAATTAAAAGTGCTAAAGCTGAACTTCCTTGAGTTTCCATGCAAATTAAGCTCGCCATTTTACTACTGATTGATTTTGCATACGATTTTTTCTCGTTCATATGTTTGAGTATTGACAATCTTGCTTAACTCATTGCGGGTTTCTGCGGAGTTAATACCAGTATACAAAAAATGATCATATTTGGTTATAGAACACCAATGTTACACATGCAATTAATTGTCATACATATATACTATAGAATTATTACAATATAATAGCGTGTTACAGTATAGACTCATTATCAAATTCCAACCAATATTAACTAACAGTATGCATCTTATCTAAATTGAGTATTATAGAAGCGATAGGGCAATTCCATTGTTAAAAAAGTGGCATTTTAGATTTAAAAAAAGTAAAGAAAGTGATTACAGCGAACCTATGTTCATTTGAATATAAAACTATTTTTTATGAACTTCATTCACAACAATTCAAAGATAACAACATACTGAAAAAATAATTAATTTTTTTTTTCTATTTTTTATTTTTTTGCTTGTTATTGATTTGCGGTGGTTGGACTTTTCTGTGTCATTCTGTTTCAAATTTGAAAAACAAAAACAAAAAAAAAAAAAAAAACATTAAAATTTTTTTTTTTAGTATTTTGACGTCTTTGAGCTGTTGAAAAGGAGAAGAAAAGAAAAAATCTGCATGTTTTGATGAACATAGCTTCAGTGCAAGCAGTTGAATTTCTTTTTTATAATTTTAAAACTTTTTTTAACCTAAAATCATCCCATTATCAGGTTAATCAAAATGCATTTTTAGTTTAATGAAAAGGAGTTTATTGAATGCTACTTTAGTGAAAATCAGTAAGCTTGCCATTTTTTTTAAGTAAGCAAAGTGTAACACAAATTTGCTACGTAAATTGAATCTTACATATTATAGAGTAACAATGTACATACTAAGTATGAGGGAAGGAACTTCTTCAATGCAAAAACAGGAAGTTATACGAGAAAAATAGTAAAACAGTTACTCAGAAACAGAAGTTAATTATCTGTAAAAATCGAATGGAAAAAACTTACAAAATCTAATGAAAAACCACGAATGAAAAAGAAAAAGTGACATTTTGAAGGAAATGACATTGTTTTACAAACAAGTTTGAGGTTCGTTTTTGTAATTTTCCAGTTTTTAGGATTTATTAGATTGCTTAAATTATAATCCGTAATTATTTTTCCGTAAAATTACTATCTACCAGTTTTTTACTGAATGAAACTAATAGTATGTTTCCGGTTAACGGATTTGGTGTTGTTCTTGTTTTGCCTAATAGCCTTGCCCTAAAGAAGATGATCCTTTTAATGTCGAAGTATGTGTATACAATTTTCTTAAGTTTTTCTCTCCCCGCTATACATTCAGCGCTGAAGTAATTACAACAGCTTGATCTTTGTTGTGATCCGAAAGACCTCACCATTTCCTAAGTTTCCCATGTTTTATTCTGCTTCGCACACGCAGCCAAAACATTATCCAAAGTAATCCGAAGAAAAACTTTAGTTCTTTCACTACAATTTCTAGTTACTGATTACTGTTAAGATCACGCAAGAAAACATTTAACAAAATGTTTCATAAAGAAAAAAATCTGCAATAAACATCCAAAATAGATAATCATTACATCGTATTTGTTTTTCCAGCTGCATTTTCCGTTTTTCACATTGTTAATCACTAATTGCGAAGACCTCCAGTAATTTAAATTGATGTTCCCGATCAAATGTCCTCGTTTCCGTACTTTGCATTAGGTGCATCCAAAGAAAAACTGACCTCAATCAATCCTGCCTTAAAGCCAATATTCCAACGAAGTTTTGAATGCTTTTAAAAAACTTCGCTTAAAACTCAAGAAACAATGAAAGTTGAATAATCAGTAAACCTCATTCAGAGATTACTATCCGACAGCTCTAATGGTGTAAGGAAATTAATGAACAACAGTTGATGGTTCAAGTAAAAGAATTTCCAGTTTAAAATACTAAGCAGTTTCACTCAGCTGCAAGAAATGAGTTATAACTCTGAAAAGTCTCCAGATTTTTGATGAAGAAGATTAACATAAATTTTCAAATTTGAAATGCAAGAAATGCGATATTGTTTTAATCTTGGACTAAATCAATGTATATCATGCTTATTCTTACATTTTATTTCGTTGTATCATTTATCTTTTCGTGTTGAGATGGAAATGTTGATAAACATTTTCTCACCTTACTTTCTTGAAAATGAGATGATCTTTATCAACATTTTTGATTGTTTGTTAATCAATTAAAGGCGAGCTCTTAAAGAACTGACGGCACTTAAGAATACGAAGAAACATTTCATTTGTCCTACCTAATGAATTTTATAAAGTGTTCATTATGCTGTTTGATTTGGTTGCATCCAAAATAAGTTTTGCCATCGTAAACTTAGTTGGTATACTAACTTACGTTGGAAATTTCCATGTTAAGTAGAACTACATTTTGTAGCATTTAAAATTAGGAATATGTTGAATATTTTTTCCCAAATTGCAAACTCAGGTATTATTTGTTTTTACTTTGGTAGTTTTACCAGTCAAAAACTAGGAGTAAGTCAAGACATTTGTTTCATAGATCTTATATAGGGACTTTACTACATTTTCTGTACAACACAATCAGGAGCAAACAAAGCAAAAAAATCCTTAAATTAAATTTAATTTTGGTGAAGAAAGAGAGGGGGAGGGACATCCATTGCACGTACATAATATTATGTAGTAAAACCTCTTATTACGTTAGCTTATGTTTCAAACAATAAAGCAAAATAAGTGTAACCCTTTATAAGGAAGTGGAAAATAACTTCCTACCAAATTCATCAAACTTAAGTGTCTATGATCAACTTTTTTTGCTATATTTGATTAGTTTATATCTTCGTAAGGCTGGGGAAAGAAAACATTTTGTATCTCAACTTTTGGAGGCTAGTGTATTAACACAAATAATGTTTTTTCACGCAATCAATTTCGCACACACATTATGAGAAATCGTCATCAAAATATGTTTTCTGTGTTGGTTATTCGAATATTTTAATTTTTTATGTTAGACTGGATATTTTCACACAGAGGAAATTTTGTGATATAGCATTCATGTAGCGGAAAAAGTTAAATCTGACGACAATTGGTAATATTCGAATATTTGGTAATCAATATTAACTCATTAACAAAGTTTTTTCAAATTTTTAGAATTAATATATATTTCTCGAGGCATTTACTGCCCCATGATCAAGCGCTTTCAAAAGTATTCCAGACCGTGATCTAGAGAAGTTAAACATGAAACAATCATTGACTTTAGCGCAATAATTCTTTCGGATTTATGTTGCTGGAGTTACTCGACAGTCAACTGGCCGAATTATTTTTATGTTATATTAAACAGTGAAAGCCTTTATAAGAAAGTATAACATAAAAGATCAGTTAACAAGAAATATAACAGCGGTTCCAACAAAATATTGTATTACATACATTTTTATTATTATTATTAAAAAAAATCGCTTTATATGAAAATATTTCGTTTCTCAGAAGTACGAAATCTCTTTGTTTCCTCCGTACGAGACTCAGTTTTTTTCGTTAGACAAAAAAAAAAAAATAATAATAATAAAAAAAAAGACCTCTTTGAATAGGTAGAAACACTGCAACTCTGTGAAAACAATTTCAATGTACTGCCGGTTATTTTTTAAATTCGGTGATGTATAGACGATGTACATGTGTATTGACGTTCAACGTGTGTGTTGACAAGTGCAAATTTTAACAGCAAATCGATTTAGTGGAAATTGTCGACATCGAAAGCTCCAATATGATTTTCAATCTGTGACTTAAAAACAGAAGAATCGAAAAGAATGGGCATTATTAATTATTTTCAGAACCATTTATCTCCACCAAGGGCAGACAGAAAACCTATTTCTCGCGGCAAAAATGGACGTGTGTGATGGGGTTAATTAAGCAGAAAGTTCAAAGGTGGGATTTAAGTACTGGCTGCTGCGATAAAACAGGAAAACTCCTTACTTAAACTGAAAAACAAACAGAAAGCAATGCAGAATAATTTCTTCGGAGCATTTGAGATTTTCAATTGGCGATTATAATTAATGACTGAAATTGGGCTGCAGTCAATCATTGTGTGGTATACAGATGAATCAAGGAAGTGCTTAAGAAGCTCTTGCTTTTTTTCGGCAGCTCTTCCTTTTATAGCTGTTATCAAGAGTTCACTTTCTGTGTTTGATTTATTCGGTGATGGTCTTAAATATATGATCCGATAGAAGTCAACAGGGAAAAGAAATAAGCATAGGTGTTTGGTGTTAAATATCACCAAAGTAAGGATTATTTATCTTTACAGTTCTGTTTATCGAATGAAAATAATTGATGGAAGGTTATTATACACAAAAAAAATCTTCCTGTGAAGTGATTGCTATCTGCTCATTTCTGTAGCTCGACACGTGAAAAATCCTCATAAGGTTGTAGAAATAATTCTCTTGTGCAGGAAACGAACGCATGTGAAGTCCTGATGAGGTTACAAAAGAAATAATTCTCATGTGTATTCATCGGGAAAGATACGTGAGAAGTTTTAATAAGAATTTAAAAAATATATTCTCTATGTTGTCAGTCGTTAGGAGACAAAAAAAAAAAAAAAAAAAAAAAAAACCTAAGTTTTCGAAAAAGTTATATTAGAAGGAATTATCATGAGCCTACAACAAGGAAACCGCTTTGTTGCGTACTCATTCAATAGAAATAATTCTCATAAGTACTTACCAGAGATTGACTGATGTGAGATTATCGTAAAGGTTACAATAGAAATATCTTCAATATTTTATTGTTTTATTACTGTCATAGATGAAAAATTTTATTTTCGGTACCTCTTTGGTTATGTGCAGTACTTTTCGTTTATTATGAGTCGTTTATAACTTTAATATACCTTCGTTGCTTCTGTGCATATTTTATCAACTACTAATTCAAATTATTCTCTAGCCGTTTCTAAATGCTATGATCTCATTATATATATATATATATATATATATAGTTATAGTACCACTAGATGATGTAGAATATAAATCACGTTGTATTGCTATCCCTGTAGCCTTATGTCACAATGTATCGGGATTTATTAAGAGAAATATACAAGGATGTATATTTCTCTAATTTACAAGCCTTACCTTTACTTCAAAAATAAATGAATTAATAAAATCAATAAAATAAAAATCAATGTTCGAATTAAAATGTTTAAAAAACGACCAATTAAAGTACCCTTACAAATATTAGGGAAACTTTACTTTGTGGAGAAATTGTGAATTTCTTTGCGAGAGAAACTGGTCTAATATAAAATATAACGATATGTTTTTATTATATTCTAAAAAAAAATGCATTTTCGGCACTATTTGAAATTCGCGCAGCTCTCTTCCCCCCCCCCCCCGTTCTTCTTTTTCTTGTTTTTAATGTATGTTTTTTTTTTATGTACACATACATAATTTTTGAGGGTTTTTCATGGTTTTTTTGCATAACGTACATCGTATTTCAAGGTCGTTCAATATGTCGTGTAATTGCTTTATATATGTAGGATATTTAAAAAGTCTCAGTACATTTTTGAGAAATATGTTCTAACTCCGATTGCTTTTCAAGTTGTCGTAAATAATGTTACGAACAGAGAAAAGAATATTCATCGTTTGTGGCCTGCACGTGGATAATTGTGCGTAAATATCTTAATGAAACTTGTCCTGATAAGTGAATAAATCATCATGGCAGTCAACAGCTTTCGGCTTCACAATCACTCTTAACTCCTTTAGACTTTTTCGTATATGGTTTTGCCAAATCCAAAGTGCACCGAATGAAAATTCGCCGCAGGGAATAATTTAAAACAGCCAGCAAATTGTGGCTGCCAGCAGTTGAAATTACACAAACAACCTTACAGAAACTGCTCCAGAGTGTAGAGGAACGGTTGCAATTGCGCCTAAACAGCCAAAGGGGTCATGTTCAATTGTACTAATTTAGTGTTTTATTATGTTGCGTGTTCATGTAAATAACTTGACCATGTAAAAACAATGAAGATTGTTTAAGCAAAAATGTACAGAGACTTTATAAACACCCTGTATACTATATACAGTGAAACCTGTAAAGTTGACCTTTTGCGGTGTTGCACTGTAGTGGTCAACTCAGACAGGGGGTTAACTTATAAAGGGTGAGAGGTAGAGGGTGAAGGGCTAATTCCTTTCCTGACAAAAGTGGTCAACTTAGGCAGATGGTCAACTTTACAGGTTTTTCTGCATATATATATATATAGGATGCGAGGAGGCATCAACGGCAGCGCTCTCGGGAGGAAAGTAACGGAAGCGAGCAGTTTAGTGAGAGACTCCATCTTGAGTGGACGATCGAACGCTGTGTGTGCTTGAGTGTGGTGATTGTCTCAGTTGCAGTTTTTTTTTTTTTTTTGTAAATAGTGATTTGTAAATAGATAAGTGTAAATAGAGTAATTTTTATATCTTTCATTGTGAGTCATTATTTAAGTAGAATTTAGACCCGACGAAGCAGCATATATATATATATCAAGTTCTTAACCTTTAACAACTTCAAGACACATAAATAATTAATTAAATAATCACTACGCAAAAAGTAAGTACCGAGACTGCAAGCTGCTAAGGCATCCTATATAATTATTTGATTAAACATATTTATTTATTTATCCTTATTTAATATTTGAGAGTAGAATGAAAATACACCTAGACCTGAGTTCGAGCCAAGCTACGTTTGAAACACAAGTTATTTTTATCTTCTAAGTTTGGAAATGAAAAATCTTTTCTTGTGTCAATGTAATTTAATCCTTTCTATGAATAAGACTGAGGGAAATAATCCTTACCTGTTGCGTTAGTTAATTTCCTCTTGGCTGCTCTGCGTTCCTCGTCTCGTGTTTTTCTTTCGGCACCCTAGATGAAAAAGGAAAAAATGATTGATATGGGTTTATGAATTGCTGAAAGTGGTAACTCAAAATGTTTCAGTTTTATAATTTCAAAAATTCTGCCTCATATATCCACAAGTGAAAACAATGTACGATTTCACTTGTGGATACGTTTTTGAGCACCAAACAATGTCCACCAATTTTTGGTGCTCATTTGAACAAATTTTTTTGAAAACAGACAATTTGACTTTGAAAACCGACAGTTTTTTACAGAAATGTGTCCAACTGGTGTTGAACATGCATCGATTCAATGTTGTTATCACTAAGAAAAATAAGTTTCTCAAAGGATACTGTACTTAAGTTGATTTTTTAAATCTATACTTCGGAGAGATAAACTGCTGTAAATTAAAAATTGAATTTTAATTGAAACCTGCTATGCACATTTTTTGGTACGCTGAACGAAGAGAAAAGGTCGACACATCTAATTAATAAAACCATTGTATAGAATGATACCACTTTCATATTCTCTAACATATTTGAAATATGACAAATATTTTCGGCCATATACTGAGCGGTTATTTCTCAAAAAGCAGTAGGAAAAAGAAAGCTATTTTTTAAAAAGATTTTTAAATATAACGCTTTCAGAACATATTTAAGGTATAGAGAAAATATATACCACGATGCAGGCAAAAATGTTTTCAGGATATTTGTGGTTCTCAAAAAGATGCACGAGTTGAAACAAATTTCCAAAATGAGCCAATGCTGAGTTCAACTTTTATCTTAAATTGGCTCTGAAAGAAATTAATTAGGGTTTTTGTAAAGAGGTTTAAGTGCTTCTGTTCAACAGAAATAATTTCATTGGTATTATAAAGGGGCATTTAAAAAGATGCTACGATTGAAATATGTTAATAAAAGGAGCATGGAAGTTAGCATGGAAATAACTATCTGAAACTTAGTTGAATTTTAATAATTTTTTTTTCGTTAAAATCTCGGAATAAAGGACAAAAATCCAAAAATTCCTTCAACAATTAAATAAAAACAATCTGCAAAATTTAAAGTCAAACGCATGCTAATATTTGTTAAAATTACTCCGTGGAATACATGTAAAGTTTCAAAGCTGTATCTTTACCTGAAAAAACGCCTTGGGGTTTACCACACGTAATTGATCAGAAATACAAAGCAGAGAAAAATGCGTTTAAAGTTTTTAAATGCAGAAGGAAATTAGCTAAAGTCATTTATAAAAACTGGAATATCTTTTGAAGTATTGCTCACAGAAGTTTGAAATTTTGCGTGAGGCTTTAAAAGTTTTATCTTTCGAGATACATAATAAAAGATTTTTCGATATTTTGGACAATTTTGAGGTACTATGCCCCCTTAATGCCTTTATTCATGACTCCTTATCAAAGTTCATTTTCTTTCATCTTTGGAATAAATATACTTGTTGTATTGAGCTTTTGCATTCAAGTTATAGAATTGTTGTTAAAAATAAAACTTGAATTTTGTATAGAAAGTTATTTATATTTCAATAAAGAATTAGAATATATATATATATATATATATATATATATATATATATATAATGCATCAAAAAAATATGTGGTGAATAACTTGCGAAAAAGACCATGAAAATTAATAAAATTAATATGAAAACGAAAGCTAATACTTGTGGCAAATAAATAAATAAATAACTGTCAAATAAGTCTTTTGATTACAAAAAAAACAGAATAGGGAGTTGCAGTTGTTTCATTTGTATTCCTCATACAAAAGTCGAATGAAAAAAAAAACCCGCCAAAATATATATTACTTTCTCTTTACAAACCGCCTACTAAACTTTGCTAACTTGTTTTTTTAGAACTGAAACTAGAGGAATCACGTTTTTTTTCAAACGATATTTTACTCTTTATTTTTTCACCATTGTTATCATTGCTCATGTCAAGAGCACAATTGTTACAGAGACAGTTTGCAACGTTTTGAACAGCGGAATGGTGGACCACTGAGGATTAATATTCCCTTTGAGACAGCTCAAGATGAACAACGCACACTTCTTCAAGCCTAAAAGATGGCAGAAAGGTATCAGAGGTGCATATAAATTTATGACAGTGAGGAAGATTTAAGTAACATGCCATGACAAGGCCAGTTTAGGACTGCTGCAGTGGTTCTTTTCTTAAGCCTTGGAAAAGAGTTTTGTTGCATATTAGCATACACTTTCCTAAATCTCGGACAAGATTTTTGCATGTAATTTAAAAGTAAGATTTAACAATGGTTGTTAACACTAAGGCCAAACTCAGAGATTGAGCTCAGACGTGATGCGACTGAGGTACGATCTTCTTGTCGTTTGGCAATATGTGTTGACGTTCATACTGAAGAAAAACTTAGCTTCTGACAAGCTTAAGATCGTGTTGATTCTGGCTGTCGGCGTACACAAATATGTGTCATGTCAATAAGAGAGTTGTTTTCTCATATAGCAGAAACAATAATACCTACCTTTAAAGAATGCGACTGGTATAAATTATGAGTCCTAACCCACTAGAGAGCGATTTTAAGATTTTGTACATGAATAAATTAAATTTCAGATATATCATGCATCACTCAATGGTGTTATTGACTTGATTGCATAAAATTTAGAATTATTCAATTTCCAACTATCCTGTTCTGCAGAAAAATTGTAAAGGATTTGATTTTGTAATAGTTCTACAAAAACACGAAACAGAAGTGTTTATAACTACTATAGCTCAACTATAAAGAAAAACTTAGGCATGTTTACTGTGTAGTGGATCCATGAAGAAAAATAGATGAAGTTGAAAAATAGTTGTATTCTAATCTCGACATTTTTATTCCAAGTGGTATTTCTAAAACTTTAATATAAATTGTAGTAGCAACAAATTAAGGAACTCATAATACACGGAAAGTCTATGCTGATAAATATTTACCTGCTACAGCAAAGACCTATTCTTGATAATTTGTCAATTTTATTAAGAATAAGGCTTTAATCTCGAGCAACTGTAAGATGCAAAAACCATTTTCAAAACTTATGCCATTTTTTCGTGAAATGATCTTTCTCTGCAATATTTTCAATACATTGACTTAAAACTACCAGATTTACCGGAGTGGTTTGGTTAGTAAGTAGTTGCAGATTAAATCAAGAAAAAGGCTGCCATCACATCTAAACCCGGAGCAGTAGATAGAAAAGAAACCCCCATGAGATACTTACAAACACTCTAAACTAATTTTGTTAAAGAATTATTTTGTTAAATTATTTTCAGTAAAAAAATTACTGTGCAATATATTAATCACACAGAGGGACAGATACAGTACTATCGCTATTATGAATCATTTTCAGTAAGAATGAAAATTTTAATTTTTCGCATAAAACACTAATTTTGCTGGAGTAAATTATTTTCCGGAAAAATAAAATCGCTGTTAGCGCAAACACGAAAAGTGATTTCACGCTCTTAATTTTCTTTTTTTTTTTAGATAGAAGTGAAGCAAGTAACATGTTACTTACTTCTTTTATTTTAACAAAATTTAGTTAAGTTAAAGCGAATATAAAGCAGAAAAAATTACATGTGCACCAATCTAATTACCTGAAGTGTCTTCGAGTAATCTCACTATCATAACTTATTTAGAGTGAAAATTATTTATTTTAAGTAAAAGCGAATATTTTGATAAAAAGGGAAACGTGCACTAATCTAATCACCTGAAGTGTCTTCGGGTAATCTTGCTATCATTACTTATTTTAAGTAGATATAAGGTGGAAATTTGATTAAATTATTTTATTATGTAGTAAATCAGTATTTGATAACCACAAGAAATAAAAAAAATCTATAATCCATCCTTGTCTATCATATTGATATGGGAAACTGAAAAACAGTCATTTAGCGTGACATCTTTAACCTATTTGTATTTTGCATATGTTTCAACCCAATCACTTAACATCGTTTTTGTCCTAATATAAGAAAGAAAAAAAATCACACATCTTGTCCGGTGGTTTTTTTTTCTTTCCAGACATTTTGAGAAGTCACTAAAATGCTCATTCATGACATTTTTGCCCGAAGGGATCATTAACTGAAGGAAAATTCAAAGTAAAAAAGAAATTGAAAAAAAAAAAAAAAATAAATAAATTCAACGTTCGTATTTTCAAAACAGATAATGGTTAGATACCGCTCGAGGCAACAACAGAGGTCATTTCATAGGTTGCGTGCCTGTTGCTTTCTGCTGATTCGAGTTTTGATTGCTAATATCCGTTTCTCTAATAAAAAGAGCTTCTTTAGTTTTCTTTCTCATTATCTTTTTCTATGATTAAAGTTGTCTTCATCAAAGTGATAGTTCGTTGTTATTTGTTATTATTGATTCCGGCAGCTCATTTTATGTCCCAAGCTTTACTTCTTCAACGAAGCAACGTATTTCAGAGCGTTATTTTGACAGCGTTCGCTTCGAGTTTCTTTCACAGTACAGAGACAGAAGCCGTTAAAATTAATATTGACAAGTTGTTAAAACAACAGCATAATTAGGTTAAAAAGCGGGCAAAGTTTTGTCAGTTGACATTTAAGCACTTCAACCAACACTTTTATCAAACAGTAATTAACGCTTGAAATAACATTCTTAAGACTTGTCAATCAACCTTCTGAACATTAAAATTTGTAGAAATTAAAAACTTGAAAATTATCGATAATAATATTGAATACCATATAATTTCAGCTTATACCTACGTATGAAAAATTCCATAATCTTAAAGTGATATTTTAAAATTTTATATATATTTCGTTTTAAGCCCTTAAAGCACGAGTTTTTTTCTGAAAAACTAGTATAGTGTAAGTTATTTTTTGCAATTTCAAGTTGTAGGGGGTGACTAGGGAGCGGGGAGTGGGATAAAAGTTACATAGAGAAAATATATGATACAAACAAAGTGTGAACGGATCTCAGACGGGCATTAGAAATAAAAATAACGCACTGGCATGGGCAAATTTTCCGGTAACTTTCGCCCGTGTCAGACACGGGAAAAAGCGTTAAGGGGTTAATTTGGAAGAAGGCGTCCATTTAATCTCAAGGCATATTCAACTAAAACTTGAAAGCAGATGAGTATAATTAGTGTAAGGTATAATTAAATTTTATCCTATCTGATATTCTGAAAAGTATTTTTATTAATAAATTTATTAATGTGAACAAAAAGTACAAATATAATTTTTTTTTTTTGGAAAAATTTTAAACCCGAATATCGATCGTATTTCAGTCAGAAACTTCTCTCAGAGCGGCAACAACCAATGAGCCAACTAAAACTACTCTGAGATTAAAAGTTGAGTCATTTTTAAAAGTTTTATAATTCACAGAATGGCGTAAAAGAAAAATATAAGTTGGCACAGTTGCTTGAAACGACATGTGGTTTTATTAGAAATTTTAAGTATATTGCTGAATAGATTTAAAAGTTTACAGATGAAGAATGATGAAACCTACAGATCAAGAAAGATAAAAAAACTACAACGAGCGACAATTTCTTATCATTCCTGTCGTTGTGTTGTTGTTGTTGTACAGGTACTGTTCACAAGGTAGTGCCTCAGCTACAAGACCGAGCTATGTATACAACCGACTGACTCGAACGGCAACGGACCTCTATTGTCGTTAGTTCAAACCGAATAACACCTCGAGAAGAAACTTGGATTTCAGCATCGAATTCAAAGTTTTATCTTTGCTTACTTTTCATTTTGAATACTAAAGCAGCATACATTTAACGGAAAATGATAAGCGTCCGACATAAATTTTGTATCAAATTCTTTTTAAGCTGAGATAGAAATTGTAACACAATATCTTTCCTGTATTAAACAGTTTAAAGCAACTTAAATGCAGCGCATAATTTCTGCATAATTAGCTACGATAAAAAATATCGAGTTTTCGAGTTTAAACTTCATTTTAGCATTACACTCAGCGGATAAAGTGCGATGCCTACCCTTGAATCCGAAACTAGTAAGTCTAGTGATAAAAATATATTCTTCGCCGGACCAAAGACTGAAGTATTAATACTATAGCTTAGCAGTATAGGGCAGTAATTAAGCGTATATTTATTGCTGATGAATGACGGCCAATTTGTTAGAAGAGCATCGACTTGGCTAGCATATATATTATAATGCTAATTATCGATATTCTTATCAGAAGAAGCAATATGTATTGGTTATGTGTATGTATATACTATATGCATTAAGCTACAAATTCTTGACTATTTCCTGGTCGAAAAATTGCTAACATAAATTATTCATCGGTCCTAATTTCAAAAACGTGCAACTTTCATTTCCGCTCTTGATTTCCTAATATTTCTTCAATAAAAACCTTTTATGAGCATTTTTTAACAAAAATAACCGGTTCAATAAATATTGGAATGCAATGTTTATAAATTGGCTTTTAAATATGACGTAATCAGTTATGTATACGTATATCAATACGTATCTCAATTGGAACACACGTGGAATAAAATTGCTCCAGCATCCTAAACATTTTTTTTCTCATGTTCTTCAGTTTCTCTGCCTATCTTTGTTTTATTTGTGTGTCTCAAATAAGTAACACTAAGCTGGAAACTTGCGAAATTTGAAATTTATTACAGTTGGCACTCTTGGTTCAAAATTTTTTTCTGTACCCCTGTTTAGATGGAACTTAACCCAGTCTAACCGAATAGCATATGCGACCTCAAAATGCCTCGAAGTTGGAAAATTTACGTGCTTGAAGCTCTTGCTGACCTCGAGATAATTGTTGGAAGTTAAGATGGATGGGTCTGAGCTTACCTTTCCATGATCTTTTGTCCTCTGGTAGAAGATTCTGTCTTAAGACACTAGCTTACCCATGATATTCAGTTCAATACTACCCACTGGGATGTCTGAAGACGACACACCCCCTTAGCTACCCGCTGAGGGAACATTGCGAACGAGGATTATGATAGATAGAGTGTTAGAAGGGGTAACTTAAGCCCAGGGTCAGAAGTTTATGGCAATAAAAAAGAAATGGCTAGACAACAGGTGTGGCATGCCGAGAAACTGACATCTTCATGGGAGAAAAGAGCAAAAATAGTTCTTAAAGGTCAGCGACAGTGATAAAGAGCAAGGAGGAAGACATCTTTGCACTAAATACAAAAGATAAAGCACTCGAGATTAATTCCAATTCCTAAACAGGTCAGAGCTATGACTAATCCGAGATTTTCAAATACCTTCGATTTTTTCACGGCACTGGGTATAACCTATTTGTGATCTTAGGAATTTCGTCCTTTGCCGTCGATAGGACTAGCTTTTTCTCACAAGTTAGTAGACTTTCACAAGTAGTTTCTCACAACTCTTAGAAATAGATGTAAGTCACACTGTTAAATCAGAATTCTTGTTGGGATAAAATGGCTTATTTTCAAGAATATGTTCGCGAGTCAAAATGACTTAAATTTGAAGAACCGAGTTCTTATTTTTTAAGTAACACTTTTCTCAAAAATTATCCGGTACGATCTCATTTTTGAGACCATTAAGAATTAAAAAAAAGCAAATAAAATCAGGTGTCCTCACTTGGGTTAGAATGCGGACTGTCCGTATGGTTTTCTAATACTCTACTACTGCACCAAGAGGACATCGAATTTAAAAAGTTGAATTAGTTTCCAAACGTACCAGCTGCGGTAATAACGTAAAATAATTCCGGGTTAAATTTTTTCATAGTAAAATCCAGAAGAGCGCTAAATCTAATTTAATCTTAACTGCTTCTATTGTGATATATTGTCTTAAAAAGTTTCATATACTATTACTGCTTTCAAAATTGCTTGATTTTCTCTATCTCACATGAGATAAAAAATAAAATATATTCATCAGCACATGATTTAATTCACATATATCTTTTGCTCAACAACGGCACTTTTAATGTTTTCTCAGACGATTTGTACTATTGCTGTAATGTGCCCAATTGTTCTTCTGAGCATTGTTTTCGTTGTAACAATGCACTATTTTCAAAAATGTTATAATTAGTGGATTAGTGGGTTCAATGGTCCATTTTGTTTTCTTTCTATGAACGAAGATTTTCAAAAATAAACTTCAGTTCGTTTCAGTATGTTTGTAGTAAGACGCGTTAGAGCCTTTATTCTTCACAAAAAAAAAAAAAAAAAGAGTGCAAAAATAAGCTCGCAACAATTTTATGAATTCTGATTCCTTCCTAGTTAAGTAAAAATTGCATTTCATGGTACTTAAAGAATTCAAAATGCTTTTCTGCAATACTTCATACATTGAATCATAAAAAATGCATTATTGAAAATGTAATATCATTTCGGAAATGAATATTTAAATCTTTAGATGCTTCTCTCCTTGTTTGAATAGGTTGGAAATTAAAAACCTAAAGTATGCAATGAGCAACTCATGAACGATGCATGAGCTCTTTCTCTGAAAAATGAAAGTATTTAGTTCAAATCCAACACGCAACTGACTCTCCACCTGCTAATAAATTAAAAACGCTCGCAGGCATTAGGAAAAAGCAGTAGCTTAACTTCTTCAAACAAGAGATTTGTCTTGTCATTATCCTGAGCAATATTTAAAAGAGATATTCATCGCAAACGCTTGTCGTATAGACCAAATCATCATTTTCCTTAGGACAACCATTTAAGATATGACACAGCTTAAGGCATAAATGCAAGTTGTAAATTCCGAGACGGGGAAAATATAAAAAATCTTTTCCTATGTCATGAAAAATTTCTGGACTTAGACATTCATAACTCGATGAAACCACAAGGAAAACAGAAGTTTTAATTCGTCAAGTTGAAGGGCATATGTAGGGTCAGAAACCTGACGGTGTTTGTACCTTTCCCCATCCGGCTTTAACGTTCTTCACAGATTACGAAAAGGAAAATCCGAGCTATTTCTTTTTTTCCTTCACTCTTGGTGGTACATGGATTGTTTTCTTTCAGATGAAAAATGCTTATCGCGTTAAGGACAGCGACGGGATGAAATTAAAAAATGAGTGCTAAAAAATATAGTTGGAATCTCATGTTCTTAACTGATAAGCCAATATTTCATTTAAAAACAAAAGTTACCACGGTCATTTATCCACTTTGAAAATTATACAATAATCTTGCAATTTTAAATTTATTCCATTTTTATGTTACCGGCAAAGTATGAAACGTCGGCATTCTATGTAATGCCTAGGCATTGTATATAATACCGGACGTTTTTAGGCAAGGTATGATATATCTGAAGTATTACATACCTTCGCCAGGCATCATATATTATACCTAGGCATTCGATAGAATGACAAATGATATTTAGGCAAAGTAAGAAAAAAAAAACCTTCCTGATGAGGTTATCGTGTAAATGATGTGCATTTCTCAAAAATACAAATGGTATTCTGAAAAAATAATGAGAGTGCGATTAAAAAAATTAATTTTTGTTTTCCACAATCATCACATCGTAGCGATTCAGCAACCAATAGTCCTGGCTTTTTGTACATCAGTTATTAACTTCTGGTAAGTAGTTTCGATTAAGAAAACACCATTTTTTCTAGCGTTAACTCTCATTTTGCACTTACGGATGGAGTTCTTAACGAATCGTTGATGCATTTTATACTTTGCCGGTTTCTCATTTGGCATTCTATAGAATGCCTAGGAAATGTGTGAAATACAAATCGTTTCATACATTGCCGGCTAGTTTTAGGTATTATAAACAATGTCGAGGCATTCTATAGAATGCCGGATTTCAAACTTTGCCGATAAATAATAATATATATATATATATATATAAAAATCGAGCCTATGGAGTGCCATGTTCCCTTATTTGTTATGTTTCATTATTTGATATCCTAGAATATTCCAACTACTACAGAAATAATGTTCGTAAGCAATTTGAAATTTGAAATCTTACTCATATCAAAATAATTAAATAAACAAAGAATTGAATGCGTTTAAATTGAAAGATGCAATACATAAACATACTCATTATGTAATGTAAAATAGATTAATCATTCATCGTTAATTAAAAATTTAAAAGATCAGAAAAAATGTCTTAGACAAAGTCTGAAGAAAACTAGGGAATGAATTTTGTATTAACCACTGTTATTTTAACTGCGGATTTCCGAAAGAGGACTTAAAGGAAAGGGGAGAAACTAAACATTATGCATCGTATTCGGGTACTAGAAAATTACTTATCATTCAAATCATCCGGTCTCGTAAAATGCTTGAAAAAATCTGTAAATTTCACATAAGAATTTACTGGGTATGTTTAATATTTCCTCCGAGTTTCATAAAACTAGCACGTAAATTCAAGAAGTTATAATCATTTCTTTTCAAAATGCTGATGTCCCCAGCATGATTTTGGTCTATATATAGCACGCAGAACTTTTCCCGGAATCTCACCAAACTTACAGAAAAGTTGAGAACGCACAAGTGATTCATAATACTGAAATTAGGAAATAAAAATAATTAATACTTGATAAATTACGAGCATTCAAAGGAGATAATTTTTTACTGCGCATGCTCGGAAGATAACAATTTTTAACTTCACTGCTTCACACCCAAGTATATAGGGCAACGCATAAAAAATTTCAGTTCTTGAAAATTCACAGAGATATCGGCAATTTAGCGAGTTGTTTTTTAAAGATTGTGAGAACATTCATAAATAATAAGGGGTTATTCACAAATCGGCTGCATTAATTCGCAGTCATTCAGTGCATCTACGCTGTGATTTGTGATACAATTTTCCCCAACCGTGTTATTGGTAAGGATAGTAAGAGATTTTTCAGATACTGAATTTTTATCACAAATCACAGCATAGATGCACTGAATGATTGTGAACACATACGGGGGCTGATTTGTGAACAACCATCGTTCGATTCACCTCTTTGCAAGAATGAATGAAAAACAACTCATTAAATTGCCGATATCTCTGTGAATTTTCAAGATATTCGACTAAATTTTTTTTATGAGTTGCCCTATATACTTGGGTATGAAGAAATGAAAATTAAAAATTGATATCTTTCGCGCATGCGCAGTAAAAAAGTTATCTCCTTTAAATGCTCACAATTTGTCTAAAATTTATTTTTTTTATTTCGAATTTCAGTATTATGTTTCTCTTGTGTGTTCTCCACTTTTCTGTAAGTTCTGTAAGATTTCGTGAGGAATTCTGCTTGTTATAGGCCAAAAACATGCTGGGGAAATTGGCATTTTGGAAAGAAATGATTATAACTTCGTGAATATGCGAGCTAGTTTTATGAAAATCAGTAGAAGAATTGTACGTAATTACTCGGTTCTTCTGTGAAATTAAGAGATTTTTTCAAGCATTTAACGAGACAGGATTATTGTAAACACCTTTTATTTTCTTTAGTTTGTTGCTGGTCCCTTAAATTAACTTGTGTTGAAATTTCTACGGGTAAGTTTGAAGGGAAGATTCATTTTATATGACCGAAGCTCCAGAATATTTTGTCATGTACTTCCCTAGAAATTTGAAAAAAAATGTCTAAAATTAAGTTGCCCCATGACTTTTGATTATATAGTGTATGTTATCGCACAATTAGAAGCGTAATAAGAAGGAAAACCGGAATTGGCAAAAATTTGATATCTCCAACTTTTGCCAATTTCTGTTGCCTCCTTGCTTAAAGCGGCATCATTGCCCTCGTTGCATTTTGCTTTATGGTTAGATTTTACGCTCCTAGTCATTGCTTGCGTGTATATGAGCCTATTCAATTTTTTCCTGATTTTAGCACAGTGTTTAAATTTTTTTTCAGACGAAGATACTCTATAATACAATGAGCTTGATTTCTCCAATACTTAAATACGTTTATAAAAAGTAATTCTTAATGTAACATTTTCAAAGCCATAACATAATTGCTATGCACTCAGTTAAGCGGTACGAGAAAGACAAATTTTAGGGCAATTTTTCCACTGCTTTATCTTGTTTATAAAGATGAATTTTAAGTCCTAGATAAATAAAAGTTAAATCGTAGCCTCCGACCACTTCAATCTTTCAATTAAGAATCAATTTGCGGCTTTTCAATTTTGTTGTGCAATTATTTCCGTTTCTTCCACGCATTATTTCTGATTTTTTCTCATCTATGCCCGTTTTCCTTTCATCAAAGTTCTTTCTTTTCCTCAAATGCACTCTCTCGTGGCAAAACTGATGATGAAGAGCTCTTAACATTTCAATCGTTATGACTTCTACGCTTTTCTTTTCAAATCATTTGTTATCTTCGATGTGATTTAGCTTTTGTGGGTCATCAGATGTAGAACACTGGAGAGGGATGATTTACCATCCAGCTTAGCATAATTTTTCGGACTTTTTATCTAACTCTTGTTCCCAAACAGATGAAAGAGCCTTCCTTATATCACAGAATTAATTCACAAAGTTAGGCTTTTAGTTAGATATTTATCGAATAAAACTATTACTCAATACAACTTGCTGAAAGTTTCCGTTGTTGTTGTTGCTTATGCCACTTGGATATCCAAGCTCCCGTCTGGAATTAAGGCAGAAGAGTGCGCCTTCCATTTCAATATGAGCACCAACGGTGGAAGTACGACTTGGCTCACAATGTACTTGGATGACACCAGATGGCGCCCCCACAAATAAGACACCGTACTTTTTAGACCAATGGGTGAAGGGAAGGGAAAATCTCCACCCACCGGTAAACTCGGAACTGCCTCGGGACTTCAGGGTCCACGGATTTTACAGGCACTTATCCCCAAGTGTACATGGGGGGACTTTAGTAGCCGAAATCCTCCGATCCGAAGCTCGATATCCTAACCACTAGGCTACCACGGCCTCTAAAGTTTCCGTTTTACGCAAGAGTATATTACAGTCGCTCAAGGACACATTCAAGCCAGTTATATTGTGTGCAAAATCAGGGTAATATTTACGACATTTAGAAGCAAAATAAAAATATGGGCAATGGCGCAACCAGAACAGGGTTTTATGGTCAATTATCCCCTCCCCCCAAATCCAAAAAAAATGGCTTTGATCAATTGTTTGCATATACCTCCTTTTCTTCCAAAGTGAAAATAAAATAATTTAAACAAATAAATTAGCTCTTTTGAAAGATAAAACTAAAATATCACATACATTTTTAACATCAAAAGTGCAAAGTTACTTTTTAGAGATTTCCGTTATCAGTCTACATAATAATTACTGCAATAAAATGAATAATATGTGCGAAGTTCTTATTATATAGCCACAAAAATAGTTAAAATGATAATTCTGCAAATTAAATGATTAAGCTTAAGAAGAAGCAAAATTCGTATCCTGTTAATGAGAACGATTAGAAAAATCATACTACACAGTAAGCTTATGATATAATTAGGAAACTTTAGATTTAACAATTGAAGAGAAAATAGCATGATTAACATTAGTGAGACTTTTCCAAAAAAGGTTGATGAAAGTAAATAAAAAAAAGAAAAAGATGGTGATTGTAATTGTAGGTAAAAGGCAAAAGAAAAAAAAAGGAAACAGAAAGAAAGAAGGAACGATGAAATTTGGAAAATCAAAGAATCTGCGTGGAAAGAAAAGGACTAGTAGGATGATATTTAGGGTCAAAGGGTCTGTAGAGCCAAGAAGAAAAGAAAACTAGAAAAAAAAAATCGGGCTTTTGTATCTGGAACTTTGCTGTCTGAAAAACGTCTCCGTCTCACTACTAACTTTCAGGGGTTTGAGAGGAGGGGTTTATGTCGTAAAATAAGTATTATCGCAAGATTTCGTGAATTCACTAAAATAATCCTTTACTAAATCTAAAATTTTCGATTAGGAAAATACGGAAAAATACTTATGGTTGCCGTAATCTTAATTGAGAAAAGCCGTAAGTTAAATTATTTTTATACGTTCTGTTGATAGATAAAGGTAATTTTAAAGAATTTTACACTCTTTCATCAGCATATTTCTTCCCATCAATACGCATAAATTTACTTTACTTTTTACTTTAATTATGCGTCCTCATTTTTCTAACCCTTCCCTCCCCTCTCCTCCTCTCTCCACTCAGTAGAGGGCATAATGCCACAATGATAAGCGAAAACAAGAATTCAAAAAAAAAAGCTAGATCCATTAGTCGGATTCAGGTGTTAAACGTTATATTAGCCTACAGAAACCAGTAATTATGATTTGATGAATCGTTTTCTTATTAGTTCTCCGTATTTTATCGCAAGATATCGAGATCATTTTTGCAAGGAATTTTGTTAATGTGTTGTGTTTATTTTGTTTGACTTAAAATTACAAAATTTCCAATCCATTACTTGTCAAAGTTGATCTATTGGATCTAAAGTTTTGGTGAACAGATAGTGAAATAAATTTCTCGCATATATTTCAATGCTAGCAGAAGTATATGAGCTATTTATATGTTAGTGCAAGCATTTCATACATTTCTATGAATGTACAGTATACATATATTTCTATATTAGTCGAGAGTAATATATAGTAAGACAAATTGAACAAAAACAAGAATTGTTAAATATAAATGACTAAAGAAATTTTAGAGATAGAACATTTAAATACGTTTACTGGCAATATGTTTAGGATACAATTTATTAATACATAATAAAAAAACCTGGAAGAATTAATATTAAATAATGCCAAAATTCGCCACACTTTGTCCCACACCTAGTATACACAGGTGTGACACACCGTCAAAGAATTTTTAGACTACAGCTGGAACTAAGCTTACAGTGCGCTATCTGTGTTATCGAGCATTCGTGAAACTCCTTAACTATCTGCTTATCCACTGCCAAAACCTCAGTTCATTTGTTTACTTTTTTTTTTTTTATTTTGATGACATTTACACTATACAAACAGCTTCAACGCGAGCGTTGGATGCAGTCCCACAAGGTGTAACAAAATCGCTGTAACAAATGTATTGAAGCCGAAAGAGCTTATTTTGAATAAAAATACTTTAAAAAATATAATTACTAGTTCATATTTTATTTTACAAACCTAGTCTTAAAAGTTCTTTGGCACACTGTGTATCTCATTCTTCAAAGGTTAGTTAGTTAGTCAAGATTAGGAAGCTTTCGTTGTAGTTTTATGCAAGGCACGAGAGTGGGAAATTTCTGAGATAATTTGTTTTACCAAAAAGATGTCAACTTACCTTATCACAGAAAACTTTGATTTGGCAATAACCTCGATGATGAGGAGTAGAATTTTCTCGGAAATCATCGAAGGTATCAATCTGAAGATGCAAGGGAAGACCCTACAAAGAAATGAAGACTTTGATTTTTTGAAGAATTGAAGTGATTCCTACATAAAATGGTACTGCATGGGGTAAGTTGTTACAATTGCATTAGGGCAATTGTTGCAGTCTAACGACTTGTCCCATGAACATTTTCATTTTATGTACATTTTTTCCTTTTTAAATGCGAGATAAGAAGCTGTAAAAGAAATACCGCTAGGGGTAAAATACGACGGAAAACATTTCTGAAGAGGGACTGGCTTACGGTACAAGAATATTAAATATTAGCATGTTCAGTTTGTTTTTGAAGGAGCACTATTATATTTAGTTTAGGACACTTGTATTAACGCAAGCAAAATAGTACGTCATAGTAGGAGTTTCTGTTTATGCATTTAGTAAGCAAAAATTTATCGAGTTTTAATACACATTTTAGGGACTATTTATAAATGATGTCACACTTTATTTCAATATATTTGACTCCCCACCCCCTTGTCACATATCACGCTATATTATATAAGCATATGTACTTGCAGGACAGAAACAAAGCACTACGTTATAGATCGAGATTTTATTTATGAACTTTACGTGCTTTAATCACATATGTGAGCATAAATATAAAAATGATTACGTGTGTACTTAATTTGTATAAATTGGCGTTAAGGTTTACAGCAAAAAACATAATTAGTATATAATGGTCAAAAAATAATTAATGTCAAAGAACAATTGAAAAGCAATTGTATTTTAAAACTTGATGTAGTTTGCTTTATAAAAGTTATCTTTATTTTATGAACATAAAACATTCTTAATGATATTGAATTTAAAAATAAAAGCTATTTTGTTTTAAAAGTGTAAACGCTCAAGAAGATTTCCTTTTAGATGTTAACTTTTAACTAGAAGATAATTTAAACCTTAACCAGCATCGATGATTTCGATACGAAATGAAATCAATGAGACAAAACAAAATAGGAAAATTAAAAAAAAATATATCTGATGATTTTAAATGTTTTTATTTTGACCGAAATGTGTGATGTCACACTTCTTGATACCCCCTTTCCTCCCTTTGTTTAAACTGTCACAATTTCAAGAGCTCCCCTCTCCTCCCCCTCGAAGCGTGACATCATTTGTGAATGACTCCTAGCATTAAGGCCAAAATTTGGATTTCAGCTTTGGTATAAGGCTCATAACCATTACTGAACCCAATTTTCCAGTACACGACGAAATAGAGTTTAACATAACTGGGGGGGGGGGGGGGGGTGATGTTTTCTCCAAAAACTCACGGCAATGTCGTTAAATCGAGAATAGTTAAATAAATACTTGCTCTATTTGAAGTTAATGAAAAAAATTGAAATTTACTTTTCCCTGCCATTTCTTATTATGTTTACTAACAAATAATTATAACACCAGAGACAACGGCGTGGGAATTTAATCTTTTGCGGGCAATATACAATTAAATTTACTTCCGCTTTCGCTGACCCAAATCTGGATTTTAAATTATGCATGTAATTTAAATAACTTGCATGTAATTGCACCCACAGATGAAAGTCGATCTTCAATATATCGATGTCCACAACATCATCACTATCACGAAGGTTGTAGAAGTTTCGAGAATGCCTAGGAAATTAGTCAAGTAGAAAAAACTTGAACTATAAAAATGATAAATGTCCTCCGAAGACCTTCTTTCTGTATCATCATGGCCCTCTTCCCCGTTTTACCTTCGAAAAAGGGACGTTCTATTTTGTTCTATGTTTATTGAAATTAAAGATTTTTAAAAAGCCGGTCAAGGACAAGTGGTACGTGTGTTTTACTTTCCCATCTGTGATTTAGTTTAGTTATGTTATATTCACATTTTTTCATCTAAATAAAAACACTAAACACTAAACATTATCGGGTAAATACCAACCGTAACATGTTACTAGATCATAATATTGGTTTGCGGGATCAAATGCCCTTGGTTGGTCTGCGTTTTACTCTTACAAATTATGCTGCATTTCATGATTATTATCTGCTTCATTTGCTTGCATTCCCTTATAAAGTTATTGTTAATTGGTTTATTTTTTTCTCCTTCCCTAAACAATAGCTCTATTACTAGCCCCACACGTTACTTGCTAGGAAGAAAAATATTAACTTCGCTGAAATTTTTTTATACAGTGCTTTGGCAATAAATCTTATGGAGTTTATGATACTTAATGTGGCTGCTACGCTTTCTCACTACCAAAAAATGAGTTTTACATTCACGACTATTTAAATGGGTACAATCTTTTCAACAATGGTTTCTTTTGCGTTTTGATTTTTTTTTTTTTGGTCAAGTTTTGGTATTTCAATTTGTGGCAAAATGTATGTTATCTCATACATCAGTGGCTATTGAACTGGGTGCGCGGCATCGTGGGAGGCCACAGGACAAAACGGGGGGGGGGGGGGGAGCTTCGAGGAAATAATCATATAAAGTCCTCTTTATTCCTGTGCAAAAAATAAGGGAGTGTAGCAATTAAAGTACTTTCTTGAATTTTAAAAAGATTTACGATCTTATTTTTTATCTTTTCACTGGTTTTGTTATGTTTTCCACAAAATCCCGCAAATATACATATATCACGGATAGATATTAAATGACTAGGGTGCCAAGAAGTAATTCTAATTTCTCAAAGGGTGCCACGATACGGACACATTTGGAAACCCCTGACATACATCAAGTTCTTATGTAAGAATGTTTCAATAGACATAACGAATTTTACGTACGCGCAAATAGCGAGAGAGAGGGTTACTTTAATTATAATCTCCTTTTACTACGCACAAGACGTAGGGGCGACTGGGGATAATTGATCCCTTTGCAAAAAATGTATCAAAATCAATTAGTAGAACATTAAAATCTGTCTATAGTGTTAAAGTTATACTTGTTCACAAAAACAGGCTACACTTAATCTTTTTCAGCTACTTTGTTTTAGCTCAAGAAATGACTGTCTGAATGTGGCGATGGAAATGTTTTTCAAGTTGAATATTTTAATCTTTGTATTGTGTGCTACGTACAACTTAAAAAACTTAATTAGGTGTAATTCTAAAGTGCATATAGTCTTTAATAATTAAGTAGTTTCTTTAGTAAACTATCTTTGATTATTTATTATTCAAAATGTATGTTTCTTATAAATCTCAAATTAGGGATACTTGATCCCGGGTATCAAATATCCCTATAACAATATTAGCACCATGAAAAAAATTTGCAAGAGACTAGTACCTAAGTAGGGATCAAGCACCCCCAGTCTCCTCTCTCTACGCATCACACCGATGATGCCTAAATTACATTTAAATCGTATGCCATTTGCTAAAATGCATATAAATAATATACATTTTTAATTCTAAATTTCAAACATAGAAATTCAAAGACCAAACTCTAAAGTTCAAAACGTTGGATTCAAATCAAATCGGATTTAACATATCCAACAGCTGAAACGAAAGAAAGTAATGGCGTCGATGAAAAAATAAACAGCACCGAGATGAAAAGGAAAAATAAAATCATTGTATTAGGGGAGTATAGAAAGCCTGCTCATATTAACAAGTAACATAATAGCAAACATGATCCAACAAATTGTTCGGTAAACGGTGCGTGAAACAATCTAATGAAAAAGCACAATCGGGTTAACAACGAGAAATCCCACCCATGCGTGAGCTGAAGAGTTACGGATACATAATTCAGTTTCAGTGTTGCATTGTTAGCTTTTAATAATTTAATAATAGATTTTTGTGATGATGATTTGTTTGAATATTTGAAGTCTAAGTTGGAGCTCTTGTTGCATCAGCAATTATAAATTTATTGCTTGATATATTTTAACATTCACGTAATTGCGTTCTTTTTGTTCTTGTACTGCTAATAAATGCTTCTTCCGTTGAAAGTTGTAATTACCTTAACAATTTCAGTTTTTATCTTTAATGTTGAAGAAAAAGAAAATGTAGTGTTAGCAACCCTCTGTTTAGATTTAGTTGATTAAGTATAAAACTAATTTTAGAAAATCTTATAGTTTATGAATATACAAAAAAATAATGAATAGAAGTAATAATAGAAATAAATAAATTGATTAAAAAGAAACTGCCATGGTTGCAAAAAACTCTTCATTACTGGGAAAAGAAAAATACTTGTTAGCTGGCTGGGAGGGGGGGGGGGGGGACTCTTATGGTTATAAAGAGAAAAAGAAAAGTTTTAAGTTTTGAAAGTAAAACTTGATCGTAAAACTAAAAAATGAAAGTTTTTCGTGAATGGGGGAATGGGGTGGGAGAGGGAATCTTTACCATTGAGAATAAAAAAGATTTGCAGGCTTCCAGGGGAAAAAAATGTTTAACCAAGAAAAAATCGTAAAGAAAAATGATGGTTAATAATTGATTTTACACCTCAAGAATGTGGTTATAAGAGGAAGCAGATATCATGCAATTCTTTAAAAGTGAAATCTCGATTGGTGAGATACCATAGTAACATATTTTTTCTCCATTATGCTTCTTATATCAATTTATTTTTATCTACACATGCGTCTATAGCTAATTAAAATGAGGTACCTTACATAAACAAACACATCGAGTCAATTAGCAACGCATGACTGCTTGACGTCACAATGTCAACCCCTAGTTGCTGCACCGACCCCAGAAAGGCAAACGACATTCTTTTCACCCGTGTGTTTCTACGTTATGATTATTATTCGTTTTTTTCATATGCCATGAGCTATCTTTTCTAATGATTTTTTTTTTCTTCTTGCGGATGTATAGTTTCACCCCCCGAGGCTAAATATTTGGCAGACAACTACTGCTAATGAGATTCTGACCCTGCAGCAAGGTCTGATCAGTGATGGTTTTGATATTCGTAGTTTCAATTTGTCATTCTTCCAAGTATTGTTCTGTTGTATTGATAGTTGAAGATTAGTACCAAGGCTTCAGTTATTAGTATCTACATTTTATTTTTGATTAATTTCTGAAACGAATATAGCAATAACGCATTAACTATGCACAAGTACATTAACTTTCTGACGGTCTGTGTACGTGACATTATGCCCTCCGATATCTGCTGAAACGAGTGAACGTATTAATTACTATTATAAATGTGACTAATGATCCATGCAGGGGATATCAAATCCTCTAATATCAGCAGAAACTAGTAAGGATATGATGTTACTATAATGAAAGTGACTGACGGTTCATTATACGTTGTTGTTATTTACGCCACTTGGATATCCAAGCTCCCCGTCGCAGGGCGACCAAGAATTAAGGCAGAAGGGTGAGCCTTCCGTTTCAATATGAACACCAACGGGGGAAGTACGACTTGGCTCATGATGTACTTGGATGACACCAGATAGTGTCACCACAAATACGCCACCTTCCTTTTAGACTTATGGGTGAAGGGAAGGGAAAATCTCCACCCACCGGTACCCTCGGAACTGCCTCGGGACTTCAGGGTCCACGGATTTTTACATGCACGTGTCCCCATGTGTACATGGTGGGTCTTCAGCGGCTCGGGTATCGAACACAAGATCCTCCGATCCGAAGCTCGATATCCTAACCACTAGGCTACCACGGCCCATTCATTATACTTGATATTATGATCATCTATATACGTGATCGATATCAGCTTAAATGTGAATGAATGGGATGTTACTATTGCGCAAGGGTGAGGCTCACAATCTATGCTGGTGTGATATCATGTCCTTTTATATCAATTGTATCTGAAGTGAACAATATATTGATTTCATAAATCTGACTTTAAAATCTACATTAAATACCTGAACTTGATACTATTTTTCCATGTTAGCGGTTAGTTAAAGTTAATCTACGATATTATTTCTCTAGCCTGTTTCTCTGTCGGTCCGCGAGATCTTCCTTATTCCTTTATCGGATTCCATGATTTACCCCTCATTATAAAGCTTATCCTGGAGGCTAATGACGAAAAATAGACCCACGGTCTAAAAATGTACCACTTCTCTTAAATTTGAGATTTAAAATCATCTAAGAAGAGATCCTTTAATGGGTGCGTCGATTTTTCGATAAATATCGAATCGGATATCCACTTATAACATCAGCGTTTATATATTCCTTTTTAAAATTGCACTTCCATCGTAATAAACAGAACTTGTGATAAAGAAATCTTAGAGGATCCTTCAACTTAACCAAAAAATTCCATCAAAACTTAACCACTTAACCCGTGCGGAATTCCGCACGCGTCGACTAGTTTTTCATAATGTGAAGGTAAGAAAAAAAAAAAAACAGAAATTTATGTGAAAAATAAATTTTCAATAAACTGGTAATAAACACAATTTAATAATAAATAGCTGTTTACTCGGAAGGGAGTGCCTGAAGACAAGTGCAGCAGATTTCTATCGTCGTCACAGACGGAAAAAGTAACGCTGATAAAAATCAGTCTAGTCATGGCCACGTACCTTCAATTAGTCAACTTGAAGACACGTTGGCTATGGGCGAACTATACAACAGTCGAATTGAAAGTGACCAAAAAGATTAACGGTTATGTAATAGAAAATATATCATTACGGCTATGTCATAGAAAATATATCATTTGCAGCTTGCCCTTGAATTAGGTGGTGACTAAGCTGCTTGATCATATAGAATGAAAACCCACACTTATTCATAATTAAAGAGTGGTAAATTTTAAGCAAATTTTCTTTTACTCCGCTGACACAGTTATGCGATTGTTAAGTATTTAATAAAAAATGAAAATAAAATCATGATTATTTATGTAAGAAACAAAGACTTTGGAATAATTTTAAGCGTACTTGCTTTGTGATTTAAATGAAAGGAAAAACTAATAAGCAAAGAAATGGGTTTGGAAGAGTTAATGAAATGCCTACATTAGACAAAAATTCCTTGAACATAAAAGAGAAAATTTATTTTCAAGAAAGGCAGTTTTAAATTGTAAATTAAATAAATTAAATATAAAAAATCGCACAAGTGCTCTGGTTAATGAATCGAAAATTCAACAAAAATGTTAACGGAAAGTGCATCTGTGTTCAGTTATGTTAAGATTTAGTTTTGTAACAATAAAAAAGCAGATATTCCAATTGTAAAAAGGAAAAAAAGTGATGGTGGTTTTTTACCCCAACACAATTTTCATGGAGTAAATGGAATACCAAAAAAATGGGTGGGTGATCAAAACTTAATTGAGCCTAGTAAAAGATTATAAGCATGTTCAAAAGCAAAATAGTTATTTGACCAAGAAATAGAAATATAATCACTGTCAATCTGTTGAAAAAGATTTTTTTTTTTAAAGTGGGTTTTAAGGACCCTGTTAGTTTAGGGGTTAAAAAAGGAAAATAGAATTAATCAATAAGAAGAGCAAATAAATAGCTTTACACGAAACAAAAATAAATAAGTACGGAATCAATACTAACAAATATTTAATTATTTACCTAAATAAATCTTCAGGGTAGCGAAAGTTTTAAGTAAGAAAAAACACCTATAAAGAATTAATAGACTCGCGCAAGTTAAGAAAAAATAACGATAAATAAATAAAATGCATCTAACCAAAAGCTTCGTTTGCGTACAATTGCAATAAAATTAAACTTTTCAATAAAATACAAAAACAGAAATTCCAATTTGCGAAGAAATCTTTTGACTATGGTCCTCTTGATCGCGTCACTATATGTTAAATGGAACATGGAAAAATGAATATTCCCGCGGAATTCAAATCAGATCTATAAATAGAACCCAATTACGCACACTGCCTGAAACACACATTAAAAAGTTCTCTACAGCTAGAGGGTAAGTTATCTAAAGGCAATTGAGACGTGCTTGAAATTCGAGGCTTGAAAAAACGAAAGTTCTTCGTAAATCTTCACGTTTTTTTTTTTTTTTTTTTTTTCGAAACGTGCAGCGTACGTTAATTGATTCTTATGGTACAAGATACGAAAAACTTTCTAAATAGGCTTTTACCATTTTGCCAAAAAACGAAGAGTTAGAAGCAGTCTGAATTTCAATTAAAAATTTCTTTGGAGAAAATGGACGAAAGCTCAGTTATCGTAATGAAATTCTCCAAGATAATTTTTTGCGAATACTATTTTCTAGTCATGTATGTAAATGATCAGATAACAAACATGAATTCTATCTTAGACAAAATGTATTTTTAGATATGGATCATTGTTTTTATATGCTTTTTTTTTTTTTTTTTTGAGTTAAGTCTTGAAATGTTAAAAAGGATATTTTACTTGAAAGACATGATTTATTTGAAAACGGTTTATGCAAATGGTTTCTCAATGTCATATCAGGGTCAAATAAATACCTGTACTTTATTACAGTAATTTATTTTTTAGTTGAAAAATATATTGTTTAATTACTTAAGATATATCAATAGACAATTCCAGTCTGTAAGTAGTAAACTTTTATCAAAACTTCAAGTAACGGGAGTATTTCATCTGATAAATCATTTTATTCCGATTCTTTGATACTTACATGTAGTTAATTCATCATTGAAAATTTGACAGAAAGCTCTGTTAGGTTTGATATTTTTTTTTTGTTTGGCAACCAGCAGTATGCAAATAATTTACAGTGTTATACCATTTTGATTTTCAGTATTGGCAACAGTTTTTGTTAAAAATGTTCATGTGCTATGTTTTTTCCTTGCCTTTCGCCAGATGTGTGGTTAAAACATTTTTTCCATGTATGTGTTTGTGTCTTAAATTTACGTTAGTTAATTTTGTTACTTTTATTTTGCCACGTTCAATTCTAAGTCAGAATAAATTTTATTTTATTTGAGAAAACTGCCTATCTCTGCTAAATACAACCAACAGGTTTCGTGCCCAGGAGTTATTTTTCGACAGTTTACTAGTAAATTTTGGCTGAATTGTTAGTAAGAATAAAATGACAGAAGAAAAAGTAACTTTTGTGAAACTTAACGACACAAATTAGGAGGTTTGGAAGTTTAAAATGGAAATGTACTTGGCAGATAAAGATTTGTGGGATGCAATTTTACATGATAAACCTGAAAAAGCTGGTGATGAACAGAATGCTTGGACTAAAGCTAATAAATCTGCACGAGCTAAAATTGCGTTGTGTGTAGAAAATAACCAGTTAATTCACATCAAGCATGAAGAAACTGCAAAAGGTATGTGGAATTCTTTGCGTAAAGTTTATGAACAGAAGCATTTGAATACAAAGTTATTCTTGCAAAGAAAATTATACAGTTTAAAATATGAAGAATCTGTTAGTATGAAAGATTATATTCATAATATTTTGGAAATTGTTGATCAACTTAGAGGCATAGGAAAAATTATTCCTGAAGATGATGTTGTAGCACTATTGTTATGCGGAATGCCCGAAAGTTATGATGCCTTAATTACAAGTTTAGAAGCACGACCTTCTGAAGAATTATCGTTAGAATATGTAAAAGGAAAATTAATTGCTATATATGAACGCAGGGAAGAAACTATAAAATTAAACATTGAGCAAAATGCTTTAAAAATAGCTGTTAAAAATCAAGTTAAAAATGAACATTCTAAAATAGTCACTGAGAATAAATTTAAAAGAGTTTGTCACTATTGTAAGAAACCTAATCATATTAAGAAATTTTGTTATTTGTGGAAAGCTAAGCAGCGTAAATCACAAATTCATAAAGTAAATAAAATTTTAGAAGAAAATCTTAGTATAGAAGACAAACACAGAAGATAAAGATTTTCAATGTTTTAAAATAAATTTTAAAATTTCTTATACAAATTGGTATATTGATTCAGCTGCGTCAGCACACATGACGAATGATGAAAATTTTTATTCCGGAAATATGAGACCAAAAGAAGGAAAAGTAAAGGTTGCTAGTGGACAATTACTGGACATTAAAGGAATCGGTGATGGTTTCATTGAATATAAAGGAAAAAATGAAACAAAATACATAAAAATTTGCGATGTATTGTATATTCCTGACTTAGATAGTAATTTGTTGTCCGTGAAGTATCTCGATCAAAAGAACTATTATATAACTTTTGGATCCGGTATGTGTGAAATTAAGAAAGATAATGAAATTATAATTAAAGGGAGTTTAGTAAATGATTTATATAAATTGAATACGAATGAAGTTGCAAGTAAAGTTAAGAAGAGTCGCACATAAACTGCATACACATGTGGCATAGAATATTTGGCCATCGTGAGCCTCGCGCGATTCAGCAACTACAAGATGAAAATTTGGTTACTGGTCTTAGAATGAGAGACTGTAAATGTAAAATGAAGTGTGTATGTTGCGTAAAAACGAAGATTGTTCAGAATCCTTATCCCGTGAAAAGTGAAAATAGAGCAGCGAAAGTTGGGGACCTGTTTCATGCAGATATTTGCGGGCCATTTACTCAACAGACATTTTCTGGAATGCGTTACATATTAACTTTAATAGATGATAAGTCAAAATTCCTTACTGTTTATCTGATGAAAAGGAAAGATGAAGCAGCAAATAAGATTGAAGAATTTTTAAATTTTGTGAAAACTAAGTTTGAAAGAACACCAAAAGTACTACGTACTGATCGAGGTGGGGAATTCGTAAATGAGAAGCTAAAGAATTATTTAAATAAGAATGGTATAGAACACCAGTTAACAGTACCATATTCTCCTCCACAAAATGGTGTTGCAGAAAGAAGAAATAGATACTTAGTTGAAATGGTTAAGTGTATGTTGGAAGATTCCAAGTTAGATCAAAAGTTTTGGGGAGCTGCAGTAATCACAGCATGTTATTTGCAAAATCGTTTACCGACGAAAGCTTGTATATTGACTCCATATGAAATTTGGAATAGAAGAAAACCAACAGTTCAACATTTAAAGATTTTTGGTAGCGATGTTGTATATTATATACCATCTGTACAGAGAACGAAATTGAAAAATAGAGGAAAAGAAGGTATATTTCTTGGATATGCAGATAAATCAAAAGGATATCTCGTAATGGATAAAGAAACTAACAAAGTAATTGTAACGAGAAATGTAATTTGTAATGACAGCGGAAGAAATAAAATTTTAACAAGCATTGAGGAAGATAGAAGACAAAATAATGAAGTAGCTTGTGATCTATATGAAGAAAAGGAAGTTAAACATAAAGTTGAAGAGCCAAGGGAAAAGTATAGACGTTCGGAGCGATCGAATAAGGGTGTACCTCCAGATAGATACGTATGCGCTTATAAAACGGTTTAATTAGTTCAAGAACCTTCTTCTTGGAAAGAAATGAAAACGTTACCACAAGAAGAACAAGAAAAATGGATAGAAGCTGCAAATGAAGAAATGAATTCCATGAAAAAGAGAGATGTGTGGGAATTAACAGATTTACCAAAAGGAAGAGCAGCAATTGATACGAAGTGGGTATTTAAACTCAAACAAGACGAAACAGGACAAATAAACCGTTATAAAACAAGACTTTGTGCGAGAGGATTTACTCGAAGGCCTGGTGAGGATTTTAAGGAAACATTTGCCCCAGTTGCAAATAATGCAACATTTAGAATATTGCTCACAGTTGCAGCAGCAAGAAGTATGAAAATTAAACATCTAGATGTCAAAAATGCTTTTCTGAATGCTGAAATTACAGAAGAATTATACGTAAAACAACCAGAAGGCTATACAAAAGAAACTGAAAAAGACAAAGTATACAAGTTAAAGAAAGGTCTTTATGGTTTAAAGCAGTCTGCAAGACCTCACATTTTAAACTGAAGTTTGGAAAAGATACATCTAGCTTAGAAGTATACGTTGATGCAGATTGGGCAGGAAGTCTTAAAGATCGAAAATCAACTTCTGGTTACATCATCATGCTCGGAAATGCACCAATCGTATGGTCTAGCAGGAAACAAAATTCAGTGTCCTTGTCTTCGACTGAAGCGGAATTCATTGCGGTATCGGAAGCATGTAAGGAAGGCAAGTGGATATCGCAATTAATGAGTGAAATAGAAGGTGATAATAGGATATTTACAATACATGAGGATAATCAAAGTTGCATTGCAATGATAAAGAACGAAAAGGTGAGTCAAAGATCAAAGCATATTGATGTTCGGTATTGTTTCATTCGAGAACTTTATAAAGAACAAGTTATAGATATTATTTATTGTGAATCTAACGACATGATTGCCGATATATTGACTAAGCCATTAAGTAAAATTAAATTTGAAAAATTTTGTAAGAAAATTATGTTTGACATAGCTGGTTGAGGTGGGGTGTTAGGTTTGATATTTTTTTTTTTTGTTTGGCAACCAGCAGTATGCAAATAATTTACAGTTATACCATTTTGATTTTCAGTATTGGCAACAGTTTTTGTTAAAAATGTTCATGTGCTATGTTTCTTCCTTGCCTTTCGCCAGATGTGTGGTTAAAACATTTTTTCCATGTATGTGTTTGTGTCTTAAATTTACGTTAGTTAATTTTGTTACTTTTATTTTGCCACGTTCAATTCTAAGTCAGAATAAATTTTATTTTATTTGAGAAAACTGCCTATCTCTGCTAAATACAACCAACAAGCTCAAACGGCGGGAAATTTAGAAAAAATTAGTCCATAAAAATCCACATTAAAATGCCAACAAAAGTTGATAGAAATTGCCATTAGAGTAAGAGAAACAGTAACTCAAATGCACATATGCAGAGAGATAAGTGTCAAAATGATATCAAGAGCCCGTAAAAATCGCAATTAAATTATCGACCACAATACATCTAAAATTTCCCATCAGAAAAAGAGCAGTATTCTCTGTAAAAATGTTCATCAGATCAAGAACAACTCTCACTAAATATTTCTGCTATAATAAAGAAAACCTTCTTTAAAGCCCCCCCCCCCCATTTCAATAAAGACAACTATTCCTAAACATCTCTAATAGAATAATGACATTAATCCCAAAAATATCCATTAGAATAAAGACGTCAGTGACTAAAAGTATAAAATACTGACCTTCAAAAGCTACTGTTCCTAAAATTACCCAGCAGTCCATCTTAAATTCCCCATCAAAATAAGGACACCCGTTCCTAAAAATCCCACTCGCAAAATCGTCAAAACATTTCCTGAAAATTCAATTGAACAGCACTTTCATAAAATTCGGATAAAAACGAAAGAAAGGAAAGCATTAATTCAAAATGCAAATGCTCATTTAAATTATAAAATTATTACTGAACAAATTCTAACGTGTGAAATTTAAGTTGATAGAAAGACATAACTAAATTCTTCCCAAATGGCGCTAAATAGACAGTACAAAAATTAAATAAATGTTAGAAAATAAATCACTTGTGTGAAATATGGAATCAATAATCGCTACGTAAAAAAAGTTAAAATGAAGCACAAGATCGCCAAATTGCACTAAAGTAGTGGAAGCATTTCGAAATACGCCATGATCCTACAGTGTAAATCACGTATTGAATGAAATGAACCATATTACTGATAAGGATTATTGGGCGCGGTTTGGAAAAGTTATGAAGCGCAAAATAATATATTGAGAACAATTAACTGGAAGGAGGCGAGTAAAAAGTTATCACCACTTGGCGAAATTTTAAATTTAATCAAAAATAAGCGATATCGAACTCCTTCCAACCTAGTTTTTATCGAAGAAATAAACACTAAATCGTCAAAAAAGAAAGAAAAATCGACATTAAAAGACGCATGCAGTTAATAATCCACAAAATATCCATAAAAATGAAATGAATTTTCAAAATTTGTTTCGCTGATAAAGCGGACACTCTACCGTAAGATTTCATGCAATTGTTGAACTGTTACTATACTATTAAATCTCCAAAAAAGGAAGGAGAATCAACCTCAAGGTAAAGTAATTAAAATTCGTCTGCAGTTCCACAAAATATGTATAAAAATGAAATAAATTTTTAGAATTTGTTTCGCTCATAAAACGACACGAATAAAGATAAAATAGCATTTTTTCAATTTTACGTTAACAGAAATCATCTAGTTGGCGACAAAAGTAATATTTATTTTAGCGAAACCACGCAAATTGAGCAGATAAATTCAGAGGTAAGCCTGGTTTTAAAGTTCGGAAACTGCTTTAAATGAGTATTGCGTGTGTTCAATTTGTTCTACGAACTTAAGAAAGAGATCATCTTGTGCATTTTTTTACGGGCATTCATATGCTGCAAAAATCAAAAACGTGGGATGTTTCTTCGATGAGATAAACCCAAAATCAATAGTTTTGCTTAAAATTTGAATAAAAAAACAAATTCGAATTTTAGGAAAAACGCTTCGAGGTGCACGAGGACCTGACCCAAGGTACCTCTAAACAAAATTTCGTACTTCTGGACCGTTCCATCTCGCCAGGACGCGATCGACAGACAGACAGACACACACACACACTTTCGGTTTTATTTATATAGATTAGCATGAAGTTTTTTTTAAACATAACGTTTTCGATGGCAAACTTTTAGCAAATAGTCATACGGGTACGAATTCTTGGGCTTGGAGTACCAAGAAGGTACCAGAAGGTCTTCAGATACCTTCTGTACCAAAATAGAGAGGATTGGTCCAGCGGCCTGGGTTAAGCAGAAAAGTACATGTTCTTTCCACAGAAAATGTTGAAGAACTGAGTATTAAGAAATATTTTAAAGGCATCTGAGGTGCGGAATTAATGAATTTCTAAAGCAGAAAAGTTTTAGTTTCTTTCGTATTTGCGTTTGCTGTTATGAGGAGATGGGTACCAGAGAACCTCTATAGTACCCATAAGGCTTTCGCTTATACAAGCATCCTTTAGGTTTTGATCAGAATGTGCTGCATGTTAAATATAACCTGTAGTTAGTTTTGCTCAAATATTGAAATGTCAAAGCTCTCTTTGTATGTGACTGATTTTCTCAACACTGTTCAATTGATCTAGCCTGTAGACGGATGATTTTCATCCAGAAGCGCACGTTTTTCACGTGATAAAGGGATTCATTGAAAGCTCAAAACATGTGTATACTATTTTTTGCTTAAATAACGTTATTTTTTGCTGCTGTTGCTGTCGTCGCGCGTGGCGGGGAAGAATGGGTACGCTGCTCCTGAGTCTAACGGGGCCCTTGTAGGCAGGAGTCCGATTTCCACCCCTTTGAAAGGTCTCTTAATTTTTTGAACCAGTTCCCAGATGAGAGACCGTCACCTGGGATTGGCACCCCCAGAGGTATCGTTTTACTTGGAGGACATTGGAGCCACGACCTATTTAACGTGCACCAGCTCCCTTTAGCGTACACGGACCGCAGCAACCAGCCGCGAGAGGTTTTCATACTCCCAAACACTGACCTCAGTCAATGTTGCTTCACTTTCGGTGTTCGGCGGGAACCGAGCTTCTACCGATTGGTCCACTGCGGGAAGTTGATTTTTGCTTTTAGATTGATATTTTAAAAGTTATTATTTACGTATATGCACTATGCAAACATGCATGTGCGTGAGTGTTAGTAATTATGCATGTATAATAAAACTCCCCATCCTTTTACAAACATCCTTCCCTATTTTAGTCAAACATTTTAACTGCTTTTTTCCATGAAAAAACGAAAAAAAAAGGGCATAAGAGGTGACCTTAAAGGAAAAAAATGACTACCAGCGAGACGTAACAAAAAGAGGACTCGTTATTTATGCAGAAGTGCTTTAAAATATTGCGCATTTCCGCATAGTTCATTGTTTATAGGCTTCGGAGGGAAGCGAAGTCGTCTCAACGACAAAGAAGATGTTATCATGCCAAATGAAAAGATTTGTTTTGATGTCCTTTTGCAGGATTCATTTTACACAGAGGGAACTAACTACCTAAGCACATACTCCAACATCCAGAGCAGTTTGACCAGTCGGTATCCATTAAAAATTCCTCCTTTTTCATGCTGGGGATCGTAGATAACAAATTGACCTGAGGACATAAGGTAGGCCAATGATCGGTTATTCCTAAGGCGTCCAAATGGTTTTTCTCGAATCTTTTCACCATCATTTCGGTTATTCTTACCTCAGGGTCTGATATTCAAATTATCGGTCAATATGTAAATTAACCCTCAGCTTTCTCTTGCGTGCGTTGTTGGCTCTACATGTTCTTCTTATGCCATATGCTGACACTGACCATTAATTTGAACGAAGCTTTGAATTAATAACCATGTTAGACAGTATGTTTAAATAGCCTCTTCAGAGGCCTGATTATCATTCTGGAAAATATCGAATATCGGGACAATTTGTTTTAACGTATTTAGATCGTTAAAAGAAATTCGTTTGTGCCGGATGGCTATTTTAAAATGAATTATATAAAATTGTCGTACAAGGGGGAAAAGTTTAAAAAATAGAAACGTAACACGATTTACCAACAGGCAAAATATTTTGAACTCTGTTGCATATTCAGTGGGGGAGAAAATATCAAAAATGATGTCAATACAGCTTCAAGCAAATTTCGCATAATTTTGTTTCGTATGACATTTTTCTGTGCTTCCTTATCATGAACCTGTGGACCATTCTGGGAAATTGCAATATTTTTGCAATTGGTCTTAATTTCTGTAGTTCGTTTTAAGAAATTTATCACGTGGTGACTGGCTTAAGATCCATTACACATAATTGGTGAAGTGGGGAAAATGTTTTAGTTTTATTTCTCACAGAAATATAATGAAATCTATCAATATGGGGGCACCGAAAATGCTGATTAACCCGTCCCCCAAGTCATAATACCGAAGAAAAATATTGAATTTAGAATACTAAACAGGAGAAAAAAATAAAAGTAAAACGGTTTACATCTTATGGCCTCATATGTGCTCTGAAATTTGCCAACGTGTGGAAAAATTTCGTAAAATATATATTTTTAACTATTATTAATAGTCTAAGAAATTGTTTTAAACATTTAAATTTGTGTTCAATGTAGAAAAAACAGAAAAGTTATTTATTCCCCTTAAAATGCAATCTACAAATCTTTTCCTTCAAAATTTCAGTAAATTTGGAGGCAATGCGACAACGGAAGATGTTGATGGTTTAATATATATATATATGGCTCTAATGCATAAGGATTTGAATTATTACATTTGGGAAGAGGTCAACTTAAAAATATTAAAAATTAGTGAAAATTCTCTAAATGTCGGCAAATTTTAGAACACATGTGCGACCGACCGCGTAAGATATAAACCATTTTTTTAGCCTCTTTAGTCTCCTCAATTCACAACTTTTTCGCACTACCTTCCCAATGGCACCTTTTTAGCATTACCCATTATCCAAATATTTAATTTTATTATCAGAAAAAATGTCATTCATAATTTTCGTGCATTAAAAAGAGAAAGAAAAGAAAAAGAAAAATTAGAACATTTTTTACTTTTGATTTTCTATAAGTTCTTGAAAGTTTTCCTTAAAAACTTTTGAAAATTCAGTACATTTCTTTCAATATACTGCAGATAAACTTTATTCCAAGAACATCTTACGCACAATTTAGCGGTTTAAAGGAACCTTAATTTACATCTGCCCGTTTGTCTTCCGCAGTTATTTACATAAAGGCTGTAACTTTTATGCCTACATGAAAACCAATTTTAAAAGTCAAAAATAATTAGGACCACCTGTAAAGTAGGCCACATTTCAAAGAGATCAAACCAAGGACTCAAGCAAATGGAATGCGATTCTTCGTTGCGTTCTCAACATGGCAAAGCGAATTCCCCAAATTTGAGCCTCTGCTTTAAGAAGGGTGTAATTACTGTTCAGCGCCAATCCAAGCTGTATAATCCAACAGCTATGTTTCAACCAATTCATAGACATTAACTGGTTCAGCATTGTTATTTTCTATTGCGCTTTTTCTTTGTATTGTTCGCTCATATTCTAAAACTCAAAGGAGTGAAAATTTAATAAAAATTGGAATTCTCGAAATTTAAAATGTTAAGTAAATGTCATTAAAAAAATACTGTTGAATTCCAAACACAATAGGAAATAGGACAAAATAAAAATGTTTAAATGTCAGGAAATTTAAATTATAATACATGATCTTATTTATTAAAATGAATTTGGTTAGTACATTTCTTGAAATTTAAAATTGAAACCATTTGCTCACTTTTAGTGTTTAGCAAGAGTTATTTTTTGTGAGAGTAATGTATATGATATAAATATGCTACTAAAAAAGAAATAAATAATTTTTGTAAATTTTGTTAAAAACGGTACATTATCAGATTCTTTTTTAAAGATTTTTTTTAGAAAACTATACGAAAATGCGAATTTTCAAACCTCCGAAAATGTGGAAACATGTAAATATTAACACAAACTGGCTTTTTGACATAAAAGAATCATAGGTACATTATCTAAGATACACAGTATATAATATTGAAAATTATTTACAAGTCCTTGCTAGGTTGGTAAAGACTTCTCTTTGCAAACTATTTTCAAATGATTGTTAGTCAAAATTGCTAGCTCTCGTGATCATCAACCTCATTGTTGTTGTACATACAACTTACTTCAACATTGTTGTACTTCAACATAGTAATTTGAAGTTTAAATAAAGAAAATTTATTTATGTATTTAAAATAACTGAAATTAATCTGAAGACGTAGAATCGAGAAGCACTAGTTGATGAGCATGAATCTAGTTGAAAAATAATTCTTAACATATGGCTCACTGGAAAAAATGGCTCCAATCGAAAATCAAAATCATGGTTATAAACAAGCAGTAAAAATTACATAAGCTACTGAATCATTAGTTATGTAGTCCGATACTATATTAGAAGTACATGACTCTTAATATAATACATGTGACCCAGTAACGCTGTTGAAGCACTTAAGAACAATAAAAGCAAACTTCTATGCTAGAGATCGACGGAGTAATTCCAGTTGCATGAAACTGAAGAAAACAAGAATACGTTTAAAAAGGCAAAGCAAACAGCTTCGCTTTTTTTAAATGTTACGGAGTCAGAGTAAACATTTCAACTGAGTAAATTAACTTTTGTACGGACAAATGAATGCAAATAAAAAAGTGCTTGCAGATGTTATTTCTAATGGACGCCTACGTTAAATATAGTGTTTGTTCTCGGAAATGCTTATGCAGACATAAAAGGAACTGCATCAGAAGGTGAAATAATGTGAAAAGCTTTAGCAAATAGTTCGGAACTATCTGCACTTCGGAAAGAAACTTTCTGTTAGTCATTTTAGCTCAATATTTATTAAGTTAGGATATTTGTGGCGTTCCTACAGCTCCCTCTCCCCCCTTTGCAGTTAAATTTTATTTAAGCAGCTCTTAGCTCTTAATCAAACAAATACATGAAGGCAAGAACTTCGTAATTTTATCATTACTAGAAATAAGATCTACAAAATGAAAGATTTTCAAGAACAAGGATCTGGTTATTTTATATATATGTATGTATATATACATAAGTGTATATATATTTTATATATATGCCGAAATAGGCACGCTCTATTATAACTAACCCACGTTCCATGTTATAATGTACTCAGCTTGAGCTGATTTGTCTGGAAAAATCAGGGTTTGCTTCCTTGCTTTTGCTGAAGGGGGAATGGTGCGTATACGAGTAGGGGAGCTGATGCCTTCAATGTTCCTAAAGCTTTTAGAATATGTCAGTGGTAATGTGATAAGAAAAAGTGAAGCCTGTCTCTTTTTAATCTAACTTGTTTGTCCTTGAAGAGAGATCAAAGTTCAAGCTCTCGAATATATGGTGCAAATTATGATTATTTTATTTCTAAAGCCTCGAGTGACCCATGACAATTTTTTAAAATGTGTATACTACTTTACACTAGTATATCACTGAATTCTTTATACTACATATTAGTATAAATAATTTAGTGGGCCACACACTCATGGCTTTGAGGGCAAAGGTCATTCAAAAAGTGTCGTTTTCATTGCTTTTATCCCGCTTTTCTACCTAAACCTCTGCTAAACGGCAAGTAAACATCACAAATAACTATTGCACACTCTACGTATCATAGTATAGTACTTAAAAAATACAAAACAGCATGTTTTACTCTTGGCTCTTACAGTTAAACGGTCTAAAAGTTGATAATTTTCTTGATAGATGTCTTGAAAAATTAATCAACACTACTACAAATTTCAAACGTTAAATTCCATTCCAACGGTTTAACTACGTTTAAAATTACTTAAAACAATGAGTGAATGTCTTCTCAGAAGTAAAACTGATTAACAGTGTATTTTCGCTCCGTGTGTCAGCATCTAGATTAAAAGCACTTTCAATAAACTATTTTTCGTTTAAAATCAAATAAATTAGAACCCATATTTAGAAACAATCAAAATATATTTATACAATACTAGTAAATTAGAATTAAAGCTTTATTGATTGTGAAACGAAATTCTTACCTTTTAGAAATGAAACAAAAATTTAAAGAAAAATAATTATAATAAAAATAATTTCAATAATTATAAATAAATAAAATCCTTACCTTTACTCCTTTTTGATTACTGAAGTCTGTACTTAAACATTGGACAGCTATGTTCACCTGTTTAAACAAAATAAGCATAAATCTTTGAATCAGGGCAAATGTTGCTCAGTAAAAAAAAAAATTATCAAGTTGATTGAAAATAAAAATAACAAACAATGTTATCAGATGTTTTTTAACCAATAGTTTTAAATCATATCCTTACTCTTATAGAAAACTAAATCAATTCTTTGATTAAAAAATATTAAATTATGAAGAAGTTAATTATATAATACATAAAAATCTAGTTTTGCATTATACATAAGCAAAATTTGTTCGCTATTTTTCTAAATTAGAAATATATCTTATTTGCTTTTTCTCAAAAAAAGTACAGAGCGTAAATTAATGACTAAAGAAAAGTCTAATCCCTGATCACCATCCAAAATCTCTAAAATTAACTTAGTTTCAGGTATTTAATTGCAGCGTAATAAACTAGTAAAATAGTACTGTATAGTTTCCGTATAATAACAAATTCTTACCTTTGCAGAAATTTCCAACGGACTCCAATAGAAAGCAATTGCATTGTGAGAGATTTCGTCAATTTGACCTATTATTCCAGTGCTGTTTTTTGTATCTGAGGGATAAAGGGAACTTTTCAAACAACTGGAGTAATTTAGGAGGAATTTATTACACTAGTATTCCAATAAAATGAAAAAAAAAAACTTAAGTATAGTATTTATGCTGGTATATAAAAATAATGACGAACTTAAGAAACCCCTATTTGAAATATTATTTTGACAAAAATAAAAAATGGTACAAATGGTAATTCACATACATATGCAATATTTTTCTCTATAGATATAGGCATAAGTTAGGGTTAAGTTGGAAGTACGATATAACTTAATTGAACAAAATTAGGTTTAACGATTTCTTCAATTTAACAAAATAATACTCACCTACAATAGAATTCACAGAAAACAACAATAAAATTCCCCCAAGCCGCAGTATTAATGTACAGATTATTGAATTTTACGAAATATTTTTGTCAGTTCGTTTTGTTTCAATCCGTCTAAATTGATTACCACGGTATCTCGAAAAGTGCTTTCTTGCTATGTAGTTAAAAACTTTTTGTTTCTTAAATAATTACGTGAGTATATTAATATCAATATTCTTCTCAATTCGTCATTCCTATACTAGTTTTATTCAATTTGCTTTTGTGCTTAGATGCAGTGATTTGTCCGTCAAACTAAAAGTACTTTTGTACATTTTTCGTGGCAAGCATTATACTACTTTTGAGTTTTCCTGGGTATTAGCTGTTTACACACATAAAATAAGTATACCTGCATCAAGAATCCTTTGCTTGACAGAATGCTGCCGGCTATGCCAGAATTGCCAAGCCTTCAATTCTTCGTCAGCAGGTTTCTCCTCTCTAAACATCAGCATTACCACAGACTGAAAAGCAAAAACCAGTATTATTTATAAATAATGAGGAATCCAAAATAATTTCTTTGTAACATAGTAAATGTAAACAGTCGAACTTGGTTGTAACGAAGATGGAGGAACTGCGACAATTTGCTCGTTATAACTGCGCTTACTATTAATTTAAATCTTTTTAGCATAAAAATGATAGTTAAAAAAAAGTATTCCTTTTAGCCTTTCATCGTTTGCTGAGCAAGGGAAAAATAAAACAAAAAAAAAAAAAAAATAGTCATTTTTTTTTTTTTTTCACCGTGCTTTTCGGCAATTTTCGGCGTTGAACCTTTTAAAGACAAATCATACTTTCTGCAAATTTGAACAATTTTTGAGCTGTTATCAAATTTTGTAAAATTTCAAATTTTTTCATCATGATTTCAATGGACTTTCGCAAAACGTGTTTCCGAAGAGAAAAACTTGAAGACCTTATTTATCAGAAAAATGCTCACTAAATCCGAATCATTCTTCTAATAACCGGGTTTTCTAAAAGCATTTTAACACTAAAACCAATCCTATCTTTTAATTCATCTCGTTATCCCCGGGTTTCCGCTAAATATGGGCTCGCAATACCCCAATTCAACTGCATTAATACTATTATCTTACAAATATCGAAAATAAAATTAAAGCCTGGTGTTTAGAGAATGATTGATGATAAGGATGGACCTTTTATGCAGCATGGATTAGGTGAAAAATTGTGGCGTTGTTCGCTAACTGCTTCCTAGCGGCCGTTCAATTTTTTAACTAACTTCAATCCGTTCCTGCTTGCTTGTTTTAAATAAAAAAGTTTTTTGTTCACTATCAATATTTTTTGTGGTTTTACTTTAATTATTTTATTTTTACATGGTTTATTTAGTTAATTGTATTATAAGTTTGATATTAGTAATTAAATTAGTATGGCACAATAGTTATTGATGTCTCATTCAATAATTCTAAAAGCAAAACTTGTCTAACGTCCAACTCTTGATTTTATAGGCCATCAAATATTTGGAAAAAACAATTTTCAATCCCAAATACAAAAAATTCACAACAATTTCGAGATTCCATACTTTCGCCGTCCCCCCCCTTAAACTTGGCACACCAATAAAGCAAAAAACTCCTAACTGGATTAGTATCAGCTTCATTTAACAAAATGTTTAACTAACAGTTCTTGTGCAATAGAATACATCGACTTTCATTCGTGCTCCGTCGAACGTACAAATAAACCAAACTTCATTTATTATCTTTAAAAATGTGCTACCTACAGAAAAAGGTTTTAAAAACTAACATCAGTAAGTCTATTTATATAATAAGTTACTCTTTTACTTCTATTTAACTATACGTGAAGCTATTTATCGATTAAATATGTACACTAAAAAAATCTATAAAACTACAGAAGGGAAACTAAGTTTCTTCAAATTTACGAATAAGTTGTTTTAAATCAAATGATCAAGTTTCTTTAAAATATATTCTCAATAAAATTCTCGTTTTTCCGCACTCTATGAAAATACAGAGAAAGATTAATTAAGTTACGTAAAACTGAACACTTGAGATCTGTGACTACCTGTTTAAAAATTGTATGCAAATGCATAAATATACGCTTGAAAGCTGTGCCTACCAGTTTAAAAATTGTCAACAACGCATTATATATTGTTGGCGTATGATTTAGCTTCCGCTCCAGCGAGCCCTTGACTCCAGAGGCATCGTTGGCGTAAACGGCTTCGGGCACAGAAGTCAGAGCAGTGTGGGCTCATTTGAGCTCACCTTCGATTTTATGTACCAGGAATAGAAATTCAACATACTCAGAGATGGCGTCACTACTGCGGCTCGGTTATAATTCCTTTACAGAATGTTCTCGTTATTTTATTCTCTGTAATTTCCTTTTTTAAGTCTTTTGTAGTTTCTTGTTTTTAAGCTTCTGTAATTTTACGTCAGACTCCGGATAAATGATTTCCAGGAGATTCTTATGGTATTTTCGGGCTAAAAGTTTTTACAGTGTACTAACTTATTCCGTAACTATACGTAAGTCTATTTATTCATTAAGTAACTAAACTTGATTCATTCCATTTATTACAAACAGAACTTTGATTTCTGATTCAATTATTCTGAAGCAGATTAATTGCTGTTATGGGAGCGGCCTTTTCTTATAAGATATTTCGTACACAAATTAGTAATACATTTTGCTGAAAAAATAAAATAAATGCTCCTCCTAAAAGTCTATGCGGGCTCAGCCGTGCTACAGAGGGACTCTATACTCATCTAATTGTTATGACTGATTAAAAAATAAATGAATAACTGCATTTTCATAAAGATCTTTTTATTGATTTTTCAGTTTCATTATTTTTACGTAATTAAAATTAAACTTTTTTTTGCAATTAAGGGGAGTCGGTACTGTAAGATCATTTTTTTTTCTCTATGGTGTCTCTATTTACAATTTTTGTCTCGTGTAATGTTAATCACTTCATAAGAAATTTAATATTAAAAAAACTGGATTTTTTAAATATAGTTTGAAAATTTTAACTTTTAAAGCGAAATTTAGCAATATTTTAAAAAGCATTTTATTTTTCATAAAATGACGTGAAGTCTCAAAATTTTTTTTATTGATTCATTATTCATAAAGCAAAAGGTTTGTTCTTTCAATTTTTCATAAATCCGATACTTTGAGAAAAAAAATATAAACAGAAATAACGCAGATTCAAAAATTCAAAAATCTCCAAAAAGAATTTAAAAAAAAATAGTACTTTAGTTATCATAAAAGTAAAGCATAAATTTGTTATGAATAGTTTCAGGAACATGTAGGAAAAAAAATCCACATTATAGATGCAAAGTTTAAAAAGCCTCTTACATTTTAATTGAGACGAAATGCGCAAAAAAACAAAGCGAGAGAAAACAGCATTTTAAGTTTTCGGCTTGCAATATTTTTATCAAAATTTCAAGTAAGGAACTTTTTTTCCAGTTACAGTCGCAATGAAATTGCTTCTTCTCGCTTATTTTATTTAAAAAAATAAATATGTGGCTTATAGTAATGATTTAACTTTGTGCAAAGTAATAGAAATAAAATTTCACGTTAAATTAAAGCACAAATGAGCATTAAAACGCAGACATGGACGCTTCATTTGGATGTTTTGCATCTAGAAGCTCCCTGTCGCATTGAAAAAGGGATTCCAAGCAATCCCGAAACTTATGTCTGCGTTTTAATGCTCATTTGTGCTTTAATTTAACGTGAAATTTTATTTCTATGTGGCTTATATTTAGCACAGTTTCGGTTTCGGAATGAAAATGTGACTAATCACACCTTAAAAAAATCAATGATAAATCAATAAATATTGCTTCAATTTTTCTGAAACATTCAGGGAATATTTTTAAAGATTTATTTTACTACTTAAGCCAATAAAAAAAAGTTAATTCTTTTCGACATTTTTGGGTGCTGGCTCCCTTTAAAGCTAATGGGTGAAGTGCGACTAAAGTTAGTTGTAATATAAAAGGATCCGGCTAACCCGGAGTGAAGTTAGGTGTAGAATGTGTCTTTAAGTCTCAATCAAAGAGCACATGAGTTGGGATTAAGCTTATATTTTTCAGTCTATGTAAATCTCTAATTCTGAATTTACATGTTCAGAAAATGGCTTGCAAGACACCTGGTGTACAGGAGGTTAACAGTAAGCACATTTTGTTCTTTAATTCCTTTAACACAAATTTCATCATCAGCATTGAATTGTAACTCTATAGGTAAGTAGGTGCTATAAGCGGATAATTATCCGAAACATATTTCATATTTGATGCAACTTAGATAAAAAAGAGAAACAACAACCGGAAATGATCACAATCATCCTTAGGCCCTACAGTCATCCACGCAATCTAAAACTCAAGGACAACAAAACCTCAGACAAAATTGGAGGAGATAATTCCACCAAGAGGCGCGCAACACCACAAATTCTGACCGCTGCCCACTGCATAAGAAACCAAGGTTCTCACGCAGACTTGGCAAGATGTGATACATTGATAGAAGTCAAAGGCAACTTTATTAGATTGGATTATAACAATGGATTTCACAACGAGGTTAACCTTGAATATACCTCCTACAGACACAGAACACGATCTCTTCTGTTATAGTTATTTATATTTTCCATTTTCATGGCCTTAATTTTTGTGACCTATTTTGTAGTGAAATGATTTCGTTGAATCCTATTGTTCAGTCTACAAAGTGTGGATAAAGAATCGATTATCAAGTTGGGGGGAAAAAAGTATCGATTTTCATATTCAAAATTCATATCATTATCATCTGTTTGAAAGGCAGAAAGAGTGAAAAAAAATGCATTTCACGAAGATGAGTTAAAAAGACAGCTCATAGATTCTATGCCATTGTGGGTTCATGGTGCTGTTTGAAGGGTTTTAACTAGAAGCCGTTTTAAAATAAGACGGAATGTTTTTTAATAGAAATGCTATTTTCTAAGCACAAAGTCTTATGTTTCCTATAGTATAAAACTTGTAATTTTACTTGATGTATTAGTGAATTATCAAATGAAAAATATTTCTTTTGAAGTTAATTCTAATTCAAAGAAAATTGCACTTTACTTTTGAGCCAGCGTGCTTTTCAAATAATTTATCAATTTTAAAACTAAGAATGTAACATTTATTTAAACAAACTTTGCTCTTGAGTATTAAACAATCTGTTCTCAACGATAAAATGAAAGAGTTATACAAGGGGAATAACAGTACAGGTCACCTCGACGCGGTTCTTTCGACGCACATTTCATTTTGACGCTGTCTTTTCGATGCACCATTCATTCGACGCACCATTTTTTCCTTAACATACATATATACTAAACCAAATAGTATTTTATTGCACATGTAATTATTGCAGTTATAATTAAGAAATGCATATAAATTAAATAAAACTTAAAAACTAAATTAAAATGAAAATTGACAACTAAACTGAACCATATCGGGGAAAAGGGCTCAAGTTCGAAATTCTACTTCTCGCAACCTTGCGTTTAATATTGAATCTTTCTCACAAATATTCATGATATTCAAGAAGAAAAACAAATATGAAATTGATACATAATTCAAACTACAGTTACTTTTACCATTGCATTTTCCTTTTCCTTCACGAACATTTGAAAAAAAATAATATTGAGCTTAGGATTATGAAAATTCTGATTTCTGGCTTAAACCCTTTTCTACGACATGGAACAGTTATAAAGTACAAAATTAAGTTTAAAGTCAACGTGTTTAATTTTTGCCATAACCTTTAAATAACTACGCAAGTTGGTTATAAAAACGCCAACAATTTTTCATGTATTAACCGATTCCCTTAAACATTTTTTTGAAAAAATTTGCAAAAAATCATCACATTTTTAAATTTTATTATTAAATACAAGGAAACGAAACAAAACACAATATGTATATAATTTGAATTTTCATTTTTTTACAGGTGTAAAAGCATTACCTTGCATTACATTTTAATATTGGTTTACTATCCTGAGTTATCTCGGGTAAATGGAAAAAAGTTAAATATTGGTCTTTGTATGATAGTTTTTGAAACAAGGAACAGCACAGCAAACCACCAAAACTTGGTAAACTTCTCAATATTTCCTTTCATTTTCTCCAGGCCGAAGCTGACGTATAATATAAACTCATGTTTGTGAAAATTGCAACACCATGAAGGAATCGTCATAATTGAATGAAATTTAATACACAGTTGAGTGGTAGTGGTACAAATAAATGATTAAATTTTAAAAGCAAACAAACAATAACAAGAGATCGGAATCAGTATTTTGTGTAGCCACCACGCGCCGCAATAAGTGCTGTTACACGACGTGGCATGGAGTCGAACAAGTTTTGAATGTCTGCCTGAGGAAGAGCATTCCATATTGTTTGTATGCGTACCCAAAGTTCGTCTACAGAAGCAACAGGACGAGGATCACGAGCGAGGGGCCGACCAACGAAATCCCACACATGTTCAATTGGCGACATATCCGGGGAATACGCAGACCAAAGAAGAAGCTGTACCTGCTGCGCTGCAAAGAAGGATTGAACAGTCCTAGCAATATGAGGGCGGGCATTGTCCTGTTGAAATACAGCGCCTGGCAAGCTTTGAAGGAAGGGAACAGCTTGGGGCTGTAGAACTTCACTGATGTACCGGTTGCTGTTCAGATTGCCCACAATTCGTACCAATTGAGATCGTCCATGATAGGCTATGGCGCCCCAGACCATAACTACGGGTGTTCGTCCACTGTGGCGTTCGATAATGCACTCCGGAAGGTGGCGTTCACCGGCATAGCGTCTGACACGAATGCGGCCATCATGGTACTACAAATTAGAAAACACGTCAGAAAACACGACATGCTGCCAATCAGCACGCCAGTCTTTATGCTGATTGGCCCATTGTAGCCGCAGGCGGCGATGGTTTAGCGTGAGGGGGATCTTGTATAAAGGAGTGCTTGCGCGCACTCCACGCTGCAGCAGACGTCTACGAATTGATGAAGCACACAATGAAACACCTGTAGCTATTGAGCACTGTGCTGCCAATTGTCTAGAGGAAGCTGTACGGTCCGTCCGCGCTATGCGGACCAGGTGTCTATCATCGCGAGTTGTCGTCACATTTCGGGGTCCACTCCCGGATTTTCGAGTTGTCCGACCCTCGTCCGTCCACTGCTTCAAAACACGCATCACTGTACTGCTGTTACGCTGCACACGAGCGGCTAGGGCACGATACGACAATCCAGCTTCACGAAGGCCGATGATTCTCCCCCATTCAAACTCTGTAAGTTGTTCAAATATCGCTCTCTTTCGTCGAAGAGGCATAAGTAAAGATTGAGCTAACGTTTACCACTGGCAGATAACCACCGATAACCATACACGCCTCGCTACAGCTGTCTATTTATACGGATCCATCCGCCGTTCAGATGGCGCTGCTCAGCATACGCATGCGCTACGGATTTGAAATTCTAATCATTTGCATATCATGCGCTACTTTGCATTCCCTGAAAATTTCAGCGCACTCGTGTAAGTCCTTCATGATGTTGCAATTTTCACAAACATGAGTTTACAATAGGGAAAACACGTGACCAGCCCCGCCAAAAGAGCGCGAAATCAACAAAACGTGGGAAATTGCCCCCAATAAAAACTGAATATTTCCTTTCCATTCCTCCAGGCCGAGTAAAACCGTGATAAAACAAATCATATTGACTAATTCTGATTCACCCGAGTTTTCTCGGGATAATAATTAACTGCAATATATACGAACCCGATATAACTCGGGATAATCATGCAAGCGGTTAATATTTTTCGTTATATTGTAATATTTAATAAAATAACATTGTAATGGTGTAATAAACATTGCAATAACATGTAATTTTAACAATTAAAAAATATATAATAAATAATTAAAATCGAAAACTGAGGCGTCGAAATAAACCTCATCGAAAATAATGTACTGTCGAAACAATGCGTAGAAGGATCTGTGTCGAAAGAACCGCGTCGAGGCAGCCGCGTCGAATCGACCTGCTTCGAGGAATAATATATTAACTAAATTTCCAGTTCATCTATACGTTTTTTTTTCTGCCGACTGAGCTGGGAGTAATTTAAATTTCTTATACTGTTGAAATATTCATGAAATGTATGTAAAGGGGGTGAATACTGCGAAAATATTTTTGACTGGGTTTAAGTGGAATTACTCTTTTCGTTAAAAAAAGTTAATAATCTTGGGGGAGGAGGGGGGGATATTTCTCAATCTTTGTTTATTTATTATTGGTAGGTTTCTTTTAACAAACTCCCGAAAATTTTTACACTTTTTGGCTGGGAAAGAAAAAAAAGATCTGTCTGAAAATGGATCTGTTAAGCGATACAATTTTCATGCATAAAGACGTTTTTCATACAAGCTGTTTTCAATTTGCTATAGCTTTAAATGATAATCTAATGTATTTTAAAATAATAAAAACTGATAATAATAGAAGAAAACTTGGAATTGATTTCTTTTAATTTCATTGATATAAAAATAACAGTACTTACTATCTTAAAAGTAATTTTAGTAGTCATGGGAACTAACTTCAGTACATCGGCGGATTCTTTTACTTATTATTATTGAAATATTGAAATGTGCCTTATAAAAATAATTACTTAGTTAACTTTTAAAAATCATTTTGATATTATAAAATTTTCTGACAGCAATTTTTCAAAGTATTTTCAGTCTCACAATATTATTTATGGTAGCAATATCGTTTTTAAAAAAATGAGAAGGGAATTTTGTAGATTTAAAGAAAAAAAGGTAGTAATTAACACACTACGTGAAGTTATGATAGCACCATAATTTACATTTCTGTCAAATTAATGGGATTGCTGTTTATTTCTTTGGGAAAAGTTTTTCATTGTCTTTTTATTTCTCATTTGTCGAGATAAAATATTCTTTTGTCACAACAAGCAAAACTCCACTGATTAATTTTAATTTTTCGAATATTTACAAAATGTTGTTAATAATTTCGCTTTCCTGAAATTTTAGCTGGGACTAAAATTTTATTCCGATAATAATTTTAAAAGGGAGCTATGAACTATGAAATAGAATAACACTACGACACATTTTCAGCTGTGAAGTTTATCAAACATGCACTGAAATAATTTAGAAATTTTGCAAAGCCCGACTGAACGTGAATGAAATAAACGTTTTAATTTTCCTGAAATAAGTGCTCCATCATTAATCAAACCGCACAAATAAGACAAAGTCTAAAGCTAATATATTGTTCATGCATCTCTTAGGAGATAGATTGATGGGTAGTCAAAGTCAAAAAAGAAAAGATCTATAAGGATGGATACGGAAAAAATCACGAAATACCCTCATGTCAAGGGGGGGGGGGGCGTATAAAAATCGGCAGGTTTCTATAAAGCAAAAGCTGTGGCGGTACCCCAATCTGACCCTTAAATCCCCAAGGCTATACCCGTGATCGTCAATTCTACACGTCACTGACAGCGAAACTTTGCGATGCGTGACTGTCTGTGATGCCAATCGTGACTAGAAAGTTGAATAAGAGGCACCCTTCTGTTCCAAAGGAGCTGTGGATTTTCTTTTTTTCCTGTCTATATGAGCATTTATTTTCATTATCTCTTTTCATTATTTCAAAAAGAATAATTTAATGTTTCTATGAAGTGTTTTATGGTGATTCGTAAAGAATGAGACAAATAAGAGCACAAATTTTGAGCTATGTGTCATCTTTAGTTTGCGTTTCCTAATAGAATGTGGAAATTGTCATCTGGAAATTTTCGAATAATACATTATTACTATTACTACAGCAACTATAATAATAATAATAATTACTAATATTTTTATTATTATTATTACTATTATAATAGTAGTAGCAGTAATAATAACTACTACTACCTCTACTATTATTATTATTATTGTAGTAGTAGTAGTAGTAGTAATAATAATAACTACTACTACTACTATTATTATTATTAATATAATTACTATTTCTACTATTACTACTATTACTATTATTATTATTAATATAATTACTATTTCTACTATTACTACTACAGTCGACGCTCGTTATAACGACCACACATTATAAAGACCATTCCATTATAACGACCAGTGGGAAAAGTCCCAGCTTTATCCCTATAAACTCTATGTTAATTTACTTTCGGTATAACGACCGTTTTGTAATGTCTAATCCAATACAGCGACCGCATTTAGTGGACAATATTTCTGGTATTTTTCCAAATAGAGCATGTTTCTAAATTTTTAACTGCAAATGACCTTGGTTTTTACGGACAGGCTTCATAATAGAGTCTTCAGAGTTCAGTCCAACTATGACAGGGGTGGGGTGTGGGGGGGATTATCTCTCATCACAGTACGGAAAGAATAGAAGGGGAGAAAACGGGGAATTTCTGGATTTCTTAGGAAAAAGAGTTGACAGATGTATTAGTAGTTGGTCGTTTGAATCGCGGGGTTTTCCAGTAGTCGATTCTCTCAAATAAGAGTAGTCATGCTGTTGTGCTAGGTGTCATGTCACCTCAGAAGTTCTGCTTCTAGAAATGTGTATGTAATTTTTGTTCCTATATTTTCTACTTTAAAATCTGTTTAATATTTTGCCCTGATAGTTTTTTTTATAATTCCAATGACAAAAAAATAATTTAAGCGTTTAGTTGTAATCTTTGAAACATTACCAATTTTAATGGAACTACAAACATGCATGATGCTTGTATATTTTTTTAAAGAAAATTCTACCTCTTATAGCGACCACTCAATATAAAGACCTTTTTCTGTGGGACGCAGATGGTCGTTATATCGAGCGTCGACTGTATTACTATTGCTACTGCTACTATTACTATTACTATTATTATATTTACTATTACTACTACTACTATCATTATTACTATTACTACTACTACTACTATTATTATTACTATTACTACTGTTACTACTACTTTTATTATTAATATAATTAACTATTTCTACTATTACTATTATTATTAATTACTATTACTATTACTACTATTACTATTGCTACTGCTACTATCACTATTATTATTATTATTACTATTACTATTGCTACTATTACTACTACTACTATCATTATTACTACTACTACTACTACTATTACTACTACTACTACTACTATCATTATTACTATTACTACTACTACTACTATTATTATTACTATTACTACTACTATTCTTATTCTTATTACTAATTATTATTATTTGAAAGGCCGCGGGTGGAAAAGTATCTGAGTACTTTTTTTTTTTTTGCCAAATTGAACTTTCAGTGCATACAGGTAGCTTATTGTAGACAGAATACATATGCGATATCATTTAGGCAAGAAATATGCAGGCGACCCAGTTATTGATAACGCTTTTGAGGCGCAAAAATGATCAAAATCCAGAAGTTGAAACTTTTGAAACTTAATTCTGAGAATTTACAGATTTGTGGCTACAGTCGTTTTTCCCCGCGGCCCTTCATTTCGTTTTGTTTTTATTTTTTTGAAACTGGAAAATTATATTGTTAAGATAATTACTTTAAGGTTAAGACTCCAATTTCACAAATGACACGCCAAAAACGTAATTATAATTCAAAATTCCACTTCAAAAGTTTGTGCATCTTGGAAACAGGGCGCGGTTAATTTTACTGCATTGTTGTTTCGCGCCGACAGTATTTAGGAATTTGAGAAAATTTAAAAATTGTGAAATGAAATCCATATATTTAAAAAAAAACTTCCGGGCTTCTAAAAATCGGATTCAATTGAAAAAATAATTGACTAGATAAAAACATGATTCAGTTGAATGCATTTCATACTTACTTAGGCGATAGTTTGTAATTTGGGATGTAATATATATTGGAATGAAGTGATATTTTTGTGTATTTTAAAAGTTGAATTGCTAAGATGCAACGAGGGATCGACTAACTTTAATGACTTGGCATAACTGCATTTTTTTTCCATTTTTTTAAAACTTGTTTTAGTACTGCCAAAATTGGAAAGCAGTAGTAGTGTTTCCTAACATTTAAAAAGTTTTTGATTTCTGAAACGGGATCATTCGTAAATGATGTCACGTTTCGAGGGGGGAGGGGGGTTCGTGAAACTGTGACATAATGTGACAAGGGGAGGGGAGGGGGTAATAAGAAGTGTGACATCCCTGCTTATGCAACATAGCATGACACGTGACAAAGGGGGGGAGGGGGTCAAATATGTGGGAAAAAAGCGTGACATCATTTATGAACGGTCCCAACAAGGATTAATACAAAGTATAATGAATGAGGTCCTCACTTCGGTGATAGTTTAAATTTTGGAAGATTGGAAAGCGAGTCCTTTGTATCTTAAAAATTAAGCTTTAAAAAAGGGGGGAGGGGTACTTAATTTTTCAATAATGCCTTTTCCTTCATTTAATTTTCCATTCCCTTTTATTTCACTTAATTTTTCCCTTCCTTTTATTTCACTTAATTTTTTCCTTCCTTTTATTTTATTTAATCTTTCAATTAAAACGTTTACTTTACTTAGTGTTTTACTTTCTTTTATTTCACTTAATTTTTCAATAAGCGGTTGATAGTAAACTGTTAAATTTAAAAAAAAAAAGATGATCAGAAATTTCAGAATATCGAGGTTCTACTTTTTCACCTTGAATTTGGTACGAAGTTGAACCATTATAATGGTGCAGTTTCATCTAGTTTCACCATGAATGTGAAACTAGGAACCATTGTAATGGTTCAACTTTAGTACCAAATGTTGGTTTTAGCTAAATTTCACCACTTTTTTCATGTTTTTTGGTGAAAGGTAGAATTTTTTACAGTGTGTCAGGAGAGAGGAGAAAAATAGCTGCTGTGGCTTTATTCCTGCTGTCGTTTTAAATTACAGCATTACTAGAAAATAGTGATGGAAATGCATACAGAAGGAATACAGGCTATCATATTCACCAAACATTTGGCAAAAAGTTAACGTTTTCATTATTTTTTATCCTGTTTTTCAATTGTGCGTCAACTCTACCGGCTTTACCTTGCGTATTTTGAAGCATTGGCGTAAGTGAAATAGTTAGACGGAATAATTTGATTTTTTCCCGCAAGGTGTCAAGAAGGTTACGTTGGCACTTAAGCAATTTTATTAGTTGGAAAGATTTATTGCTTTCGCCGTAACGTACTTAAAATGATAATTATTCTTTCAGAAAACATGTAAAGAAATATTTCACAGATTTTTCAAAAAAAGTAATCTATTAGCACGCAATTTATACTCCCATAAAACAACTGTGCGATTATTTATAGCAAAATGCAAATGCATAAGCAATGACAGAAGACCCTTAGCTTACGGAAAAGTTCGAATCCACAGTTGGTTGATTGGCCGACTCCCTGCTGATGGCAACACGTGCTCCTCCAGGACCATTACCACCAGCTACGATTACCTAAACCCCCTACCTTTGAAGATGTGCTAGATACACCCTCTTTCTTTGCGCTAACTGCAAATAGACCACTTACTGTTACCGCTATAATTTCTAGTAATTACACAGCGAAATGTTGTTTATTGAAAGAGGAACAATAAGGGAAAAATTGCTTTGATCGAAATTGAAAAGCAGTAAGAGTAACAGTAATAATAAACAAAGTCCATCATTTCATTTTAGAAGAAGTATGTCAAGCTTGTGCGCATCCGCGGCCTAATTAACATCTGGAGTTCAACCCAAGAATGCGCAAAATATTAGTGTTTGCATTTTTTGCTAGCTTCAGACGCGGTTTTTCCGCAATTGTACCAGACAGGAACTAATACCAAGGTCTGTTATTGGAGGAATTCAGAAGATTAAAATAGTTTAACTTCTGGGTGGTCAAAATGCATTTTGGATTCTGCGCTTTGTATTGCGGCAAACACTTATCACCGTTCCAACGTGATTTCTTAAGTAATTTTACTTTCAATTTCTGTCTTTTTTGATTAAATATCAAAAAACTTGACTGTTACATTATAATATTACCTTTGTAAATCTTACATCAGTAAAATATGTAAGATTTACAAAGATAATAGTACACTATAAAAATATTATGTAAACGTACAGAAGAGAAACTGAATGTTTCTTTAAATTTTCGAAGAACTTGTTTTAAATCAAATAATCAAGTTTCTTGATAACAGTTTCTCAATAAAATTCTTGTTTTTCCACACTCTGTAAAACTATATTGTAAAAAAAATTTTTGGTGCAATACAACACCAAAAGTGGGGTACTAAAACACCACGATTATTTTTGGTGCATGGAAACATCAAACATACTAGCCCCACCACATGGGGCTATTATGGAACAAGCAACGTTTTTTAAAAAATACATAATAAAAAACTGTACAGCCGAATAATTTTATTTATCAGCCTAATTAAAGATAAAAGTTCACATTCTTGTAAAATATAATTGATACGTAATTTTTTTTATTTACCTATTACTTTTTTTTTTTGGAAAATTTATGAAAATTGTCCACATTAGCCCTCTGCTCCTCTACATAGATGCAATTAATTTGCTGGTCCTTGTCATCAAAACGCTTATTTATTTATCCCACCTTGAAATTTGGTAATACCGTTGGGTGTTTTTTTTTTTTTTTTTTTTTTTTGCGTAATGTTATTCTTTTTACTACTACTACTATTATTATTATTTAATTTTCTTTTTAGTGGGGAGGCGTTATATCCATGACTCACATGTGCAGTTTTGCTAATAAGATAGTATTTCTTCAAAGTAAGAGTTAAAATGCTTACATTTGTTCGTAAAAATGAAATGAGAAAACCAACATTATCAAATCCCAAAGGGTTAAAAAAATATATTCCGCAATATTTTTTTTGCAATTTGTTGATTTAATTCCATTGGGTTTGTTATTACCAAAGATTTTCTAAACTACAGATTATGTATTTATAAAGTATGCCAAAATGATGTTTTTTTTTTTTTGGTGAAAGTTGTTTCTTTATTGTGTAGACGGGCTACAATTTGAATTTGATCATGAGGAAACTGAAAGAAAAAGGGAAATTTCTTTTTTAATATAATGTCAGGAGGAATTTAATGTCAAGAAATAACTTCTTGGAGACATTAAAGGAATATGTTACGAACTGTTTTGCACATAGTATTTCTTGAAACAAAGAATGATCGTATTTACATATAATACGCAGCGCGTTGTGAAACGCTTCACCCCTTGCCAGAAATTTTAATCATTCTTCTTCTGGTTGAACCATGAGCTGTGAAAACAACTGGAGTGGTGTCGCAGCGATAATATAAATCCCCCCCCCCTACTGTCGAATCCTATCACTCTTCGCTTATAAAGGAACAAAATAAATCCAAAATTTGCCTTTGAAAGAAGTTTTTCTGTTTAAAAAAATTAAAAATGAATGATTTTAATTAACAATCATAAAATTAAGTGATGCAGTACTGATTTATACTTTTTCGAAGTTAAATTGCATGAATTAGCATTGCCTTACAGAAATTGCCTTACCTTGTTCCTTTTCGCTTAGAAAATGTCTTAGGTTGCGTCATTGGAAAGAACACTTCAATTCTGTTCTAGTTCAGTGGACTCAACTTATCGTGAGAGTTTAATAGTTTTTTTTTTTCTAAATTTTATTTCTAACTTTTAATGAGTGAAAACATACAAAGTATACTGAAAACGTCTGTGGTCTTGTGATCTTTCACTGGACGATCCATGTCTCGAGCCGCTGGCATGGTAAGTACCTGAACTTGTCCGGCACTATACAGCGAAAGAAAGTAATGCAAAGACCTAAGTAGAGGCCAGAGCATATCTAGGGGCTCTACAGTAGGGTGGGATGAAAATCAAAAATTTTTTCATATCAACTTTGGATAGCTGCCAAAAGTTGTCTATGGGGATAGTTAGTTAATGTGCAAAATTTGACAAATATCAGTTAATATCTTCAGGGGGCGCTATGGTCGCAAAATTTTATTATTGGTTTTCTCCTTAATTATTGTGTTTATATTGTGAAAAAAAAATTATTTTAACTAATTTTATTGCATATTTTGTCCAGCTAAAGAGACATCTATGTATTAAAAACATACGAAATAACTCCCATTTTTTCTAAGTTATACATATTTATGTATCTGTTATATATAAATTCGTTAAAAAAAATCAGGATAATGATTTCAAGTGTTTCATGACACGGAAAATTCTCCATTTCCCGAAGCACATCGGAACGTCTACGGTTTTCACAATCTCACGTAGCTCGTTCTCAGATAGTATCATTGCTATAGAAGGCTCCGGTTATAAGCACATGTTCACATTGCCAATTGATCCTGTCCACATAGTCGAGAGCAGATAAGTTAAGTTGAGGAATACTAAAAGTACGGATCTGATTCTCATTAAAAAGAATTGGTGGCTCGTTCTCTCAATATCCTGCGAGATGCTAACTGCCATAAATACCTACGATCATCATTTAACATTCCCAGGAGAATATTTTCCGGATGCGCAAAATACTGATAAACTTTTGCCAATAGGGCTCGTGAACCCACGAGGACCAGTCGTTGGTTCATCTAGATGCTCCATTAAATGTCGAGAAAGCGATTTGTTTCCATGAAGATGGCATATTAACCATTGCAATGGTCTATTTAAAAGCTTTTCAAGACGCAAAATCACGCCAACTTTCTTTCCAGTATTTACTGCAGTACCGTCATATGGGTCATTCCACGGTGACTGACGTTACAATTTGACTAAGTTTTTAAACTTTTAAAATCCACAGTGTCTTGAAATTTAATTTTATTTTTCTGAAATTGATCTAAAATGCCGTGATAGAGTACAATAATACTACCCATACCTGTTTTTAGATATAAAAAGCTTTTTTGTGTTTAATTAAGGTAAATCAAAAACAACTTTTATATTAATTGATATTCTCCTCAAACTAAGAACATGAAGATTAAAATTCTTTTTTTCCAGTCAAGTAGAGATTTCAAACTTTATGAATACACTTCGTTTCATTTTAAAAACTTTAAAATTTACAATGGGGGAAATTTTTAATGACCGTGACTGATGTTACAAACATTTTGTGACTGATGTTACACCAACATTAATCGGTTTAAATTATAATTTATTTCTCCTTAAAAGTCAAATTAGCAATTTTTTTTCAAAAGTACGCAAATCTACTTAATTGATAAAAAATAAACAATAGTAAATGAATATAATTATACAAGTGATGTTTTTAGTGCGGTTCAGGAAATAAAAAGTGTCCTCGTGCATTTACTACATCTGGTGTACTAAGTTTTCTTATTATTTTTTCTTGTGAATAATAAATTTCATCCACATTGTCGGACCATTTCCAATGCTTCCCTGTTGGAATCATAACACTGACCAAGTATTCATAGTTTTCAATGGCTCTAACTTCACCTGGATAGAGCTGTCCATCATATTCCACAAGAGCCCACTCTCCAATTGTGGCCACCAATTATGGAGCTTGTTCGCTTGGTTTTGAACAGGCAAATGATGTTTTAGATAATTTTGAGCTTTTGGTGATTTTGTCTACCACATCCAAAAAGTGTTGCTGCGTGATACCAGCTATAGTTTCGAAAATAGTTTAGAAAATATTTTATTCATATTTAACTCTTTATAACGCAACTGTAAATCGTATGATGAGATCTCGGTGATCTCAACTGCTTGAAGCTGCGGCATAAACAAAATCTTTTACACTGTGTACGAAATGCTTTCTTTTTTTTTACAGCTACCCATATCTGCCTCTTTACAGAGCCGCCAATGCCGTCCACTGGGCTTCCCATGTGAAGTAGCAAAATAATTCGATTTAATGAACAATTTATATTTTTCTGTAATATGGGTTTTGTGGCTGCAATGCACTTGTTTTAGAATTGGGCCATCTGACCAAATATGTAAGACTTCAGTTACTTGAGGAATCTTTTCCAGCATTCTTGTTATGAGAGGAATCACAATCTCTTTAGAATGAGACAGTTAATCTGAGGCTATCGCATACGGATGCATTCTACCCGAGTGGTACAGTGCTGCTGCAAATATGCTTACTTGGGCTTAATTAGGAGCACCTGTTTCCCCAATTTCATTGTCAAACCATTTTTTTATGGCAGCCTTCTGCCTTCGTGGAGATGTAGGCAGGGCGCACTTCGCACGAGTTACAGCTTTTCCTAAGGTTTTATTATTTTGGAAAAGGGGTTTTGTCACTGCTAATTGAAATTTTGCACTTTAATGTGCTACATTTTTCTACTATTTTTCTAACATTTTCTTTGATTTCTCTTTTTGAACTGACTTAGGTAACTTAGCTAGGTCATTTCCTTTTTATCCCGACTCCTTTTAGCTTCTGCATTGCTTATCTTTTTATAATCTTCATATTTTCCTTTCTTCTTTAATTTATCTTGCCAACTATTTTGCCTTTCTGCATCAGTCAATGCCATTTGTGCAGTGTTTAAGTATCTAACTGGAAAAGAGAAAAGTGACTGACGTTACAATGTGACTGATGTTACATGTTTTAAAGAAGTTTTTAACTCATAAATTGATCTGTTATTAACTATTTAACTAATTGATATTTAAGATATTATCATCAATGAAGAGAATATGGATTTTTATATTCTTAACACTATTTTTCTTTAAGTAATAAAAACTTTTATAAATTTTTGTGACTGATGTTACATCACTATGAGGCTTAATTTTTAAAAAATAATTTTTAATACAATAATCACAGTTTAAATATTCTTTACTGGCCCAACCTCACATACAGACTAAATTTCAATAAAAAAATAAGATTTATACATACCTGTTAATTTTTTTACGAAAACAAGATGAACTTTCCGAACTTCTCTAAAGACAACAACACATGTGACAAAAGTAACATTGCCAAACATTGCCTATAAAAGTTACAAAAAGGTACTGCGAACTTTTTAAACATAATTTTATAAAAATTCACATATTTTTACCTTAGAGGAAAAAAAACTGCACATCTGCAAGAAGAAAAAATTTTTATGTTGATGTCCCTGTTTTCATGGAATTGCCCATATCCAATTGCACAACGTACTTGTATCGATTCTGTTCGCGGCAAAGAATCCAAGTACTCCGTATGCAATTTCTTCTGCGTTCGATCGTTTTGGCGATATGTGTCCTAAATATATATTTTCAGGGAGAATAACCAGTGGTAACGTGCTTTTCAACTATTACTTCAGCTATTTAAGAACAATGGGCTATCCTTCCGTCCATCAAAAGACAAGCGTCGCATGTCTTTATATTTAAGATCTTGGTGTTGTTGAGTTTGCAAATGTTTTCTCGCTTTTTTAAGATCTGGTTTTTTTATTGGATCGACTACATTTGATGTTTTTCGTGGGATTAAGCTGACATCTTTTAATACCGATGATGCTAAGGCTGCCGCTGCTCTATTTGACACATACATGATAGCGATTACACGTTTTTGAAATTTTAGTTAAACTGACCCTGGTTTGTGAAGTGTTTGCTTAAACCCTGATACAACTAAACTCCGGATCAGTTTCGTCAGTGTCATTTATTAAACATTCTTTATCGCTTTCTGATTCATAAGTAACTTCTTCATCAGCATTAATTCCATCTTTCATTTTGCTCTTGATTCTTTTTTGCTTTTCGTTCTTACTTCTGTTTCAATTTCCTTGTGGTTTTAACATCCATATTTCCAATAACCATTTTTCGCTCCGCAAGTAAAAACTGTTTTTTGACAGGGACTTTTCGAGTCTTATCACAATTGCACGTTGAGAAACGTCATTTACAACAAGCGATATCGAAAAGCTGTTCACGAGCTTTTTATAAAAATAACTGTAACTTGACATTAAAAGCATCGGATGTAGCACCTTTTTGTTCATCGTTTTCTTCAGGTTTTTATATTTTTCATGAAAGCGTTGAATTAGTTGAGCTATTCGTCTGTGAAAAACTACAGGAATGGATGATCGATGCCATATCTCTTCCAACTTTGTGGCAACCTCTTTTGAACGGTGGGCCCTTTGCAATTATGAAATGACTTTTTTTTCATTCACAAGAAACAAATAATATTCAAAAACGTCTTCATAAGTAGGTAATACTGAATCAGAAAGGTTTTTGGGTATTCCAAAAACTGCTATTTTTAGCATTTTCCCTGCTTTTATCTTACACCTCGAGTGCAGCGTCCCCACATATTTCACCCTTTGTGTAACAAAGCAATGCAGCGTCCCTTCAAAATGTTAACGTCTATTGCCATTTTTAAAAAAGTTCTTTGGAATGTTATTAATAAATAAATGTCTCTTATCGGTAAAAAAACAAGCATTACATTTGTTAAAAGCATTGTCTTTCAAAATACTGACATGAAATTAAGGAGAAAAGAAATAACAAAACTTTGCGACCGTAGCGCCCCCTGAAAATATTAACGAATATTTGTGAAATTTCGAACATTAACTAACTATCCCCATAGACAACTTTTGGCAGCTATACAAAATTGATATGAAAAAATTTTCGTTTTTCGCCCCACCCTACTCTACAGTCCCTGGCCAAATTAGCAGACGCACTACAGCATTCGTAATTTCATACTTAGCACTCAGTTTGATGCAAAAACCCGTTTTTCACTTAGCTGGTCATGGATCCTGCATCGTAAAAAGCTGGGAACTACATACAAGGGAAGCACTATACTGAAATTTGAAATAAAAATATTTATCATTCAATAAATTATGGAAATTTCAAAGAATTAAATTTATACTGCGCATGCACCAAATATAAGAATTTCTAACTGTCGTAATATCAAATCCAAGTATGCAGGCAACTCTTAAAAAATTTAAGTTGAATACCTTGAAAATTCAGAAACATATCGGCAATTTAGTTCAGCATTTTTTGGAGAGGACATGTTTCTCAAGTGGTAGTTCACAAATCGGTCGTATGAGTTTGCACTCATTCATCTACGCTGTGATTTGCGACAAAAATTGGGTATTTGTGAAGAATTCCTTACCATGAACATGGATGGATAGGGTTTGGTCACAAAAACTCAGTTTTTGTCACAGATCACAGCTTAAGACATTGAATGATTGCAAGCACTGGCGACTGATTTCTGAACATCCCTTTAAGAAATAGCTCTTTTCCAAAAAATGTTGAAACACAGCTCACTGAGTATATGTACAATTTTTACGAAAAGGCATAGAATAATTGTAGACGTCAGTTAAACTATTTTCTAAAATTTACAGCTTATTACCAACATTTTATGATGCAGGGTCATTGAAAACATTTTTTTCCTTTTTTCAATTTGTTGATGGTCTCCTAAATGCAAGAGTGAATGAATTTTTACTGGAAAGTGTGCATCAGAATGAGTGTTAAGTATGAGATTGCGAAAACTCTTTAGTGCGTTTATTACTTTGGCCAGGAAATGTAAATAATCCTAAAACAGCTTACACACTTAACTGAGAGCATGTTGAGTATTGTGTCACGGAGTCGGAAAATAGCTTTTCATACATCCTGAACTCCTGACGAAAAACCACGTAGGTGAGCTGAGCTTACATCTGAACTCAGTTTATGCTAAAAGGTAGGGAAATGAAGAGAAAAGTAATGTGTTGAAAACGTCACATGTTCTGCAGTGGTTAGGATACATATATGTTACCCAGGTGAGTAGAGCTGAATTCTCGGAGATCACTTCGCTCACTTCATAGGCAACGCGTGTAATAATCCTAAGTAACTGAAACTTGAAAACATCTTAAAGGAAAAAAAGTCACTTACTCGAACTGTTGAACTTTTCAGCGGTTTTGCTGGGTCTGGAACATAATCCAATGTGATTCCGTAAAATTGACCTGTAAAAAAAAAAGACCATTTTAAATGCTTGAAAAAGAAAAAACATTAAAAAAAACGACCGGTTTACTTGAAATTCGGTTAAAACAACAACAAATAATGTTCTAACAGATGAAATACAATTCTGCACACTAATTTGTATGACTAAAAATGAAGTAATTTTAGAAGATCTTTAAATATTCATTATATTTTCCAGACAAATATTTATGACATAATTCATAAGGCGTGAGCTGAAGAAAATTTATAAGTAGTAAATAAACTTAATACTAATAATAGCTACCTTGTCTGCAGTTGCTTGTAGTGATTATTACAAAAGGTAGAACGGTATTTGGTCTCTTAACTTTTTAACTCGGGAAAGTTATATTACATAAATATTCATTAGTTAATTCTTATTTCGCAGTATGTTAAGTATTCATATATGCAGGAGCGGCATGATTTACGACAGCAAGAACAAGCTGTTATGAAACCAACATGTGTCCATTGCCAAGAGCTTGTTTAAGAACTTATGGAAATTCTTCAAATAATTCTCAACAATGGTCATAGTTTTTCTAAACACTCAGGTTAATGAATCTGATGTTCTGCGCAATCTCTATATTTTGCATTTCAAAGATATAATTCCTTTCTTATTCACGTGTGACGAATATTCAGTAGTGATGCTTTGCTGTGTCATTTTGCATAAATACCAAAAAAAACGAATTAATTATTTCAGTGCTCGAGTAAATCTCGCTTTGTTAAAAATTAAACGATGAAAGTCTGCAAGTTGCCAGCATGATGGCGTCGTGGTAAGGCGCGGAGCTAGTATGCCCCAGGGTCTGAGGATCGAGCCTGGCAGTGTCGGTGGATTTTCAAGATGCAGAAAATCGTCTGCGCCCATGTTGTATGATTGTGTGGCATGTAAAAGATCCCTTGAGTAGACATTTGGCTTGTATGTCCAGGGGTATGTCCCCAACAGAGTCCGGGTGCTCGCGCTTTCAGGTGGAGAAACCGGACGTCAAAATTCTCATACGGCGATGGTACCACACTCATTGTGGTGCCACTGAAAGAGATGGTACCAATCTCTGGGGAACGCACTAGGTCTGCAATCGGCAGGAGTCAACAGCAGCCCATTAGAAGAAAAAAAGTCGGCAATTTTGGGAAAAACGCTGTACACTGAATGAAGGCATTTTGTGACTAATAGTCCACAAAGGGATTTTTTTTTTTTTTTAATTTTTATCTTGTGTGTTTTTAATTGGTTTTTCATGCATATTCGCAGAACTCCTTACACATGATCAAGAGCGTGAGTAGGATGTGTCCGTTAAGGGAGGCCTTGGACGCTACAAAAATTGCTCTACCCTTTGAATTTTACTTGCAAAAGCATTAAACAAGTTTCATACTTCTTCACCTCACAGTCCTTAAAGTTAGTTTCAATAGTAAACATAGTTATAGACACTGCAAAACTTTTCTGACCTATTCCAAAAATTTATTTTTAAAATATTTTTTCCAATTCTCGCGCTGTTTTAGAACAACGCGTTTTCAAAATGACGGGAAACAATTAGGTGCTAACGATTTTTAAACTTTACAAGTTCAAATGAAAATATTCGATCTGAAATAAATGAGTTACTAAAAACAGAAAAGCGCAAGGTGTTTAGGTTTCTTTGCATCAAAGTAAAAAGGGTTCATCATTCACATGAGAGGGATAATCGGAACACGAGCGGAGAATTATACAGCATTTGTTTTCTTCATGGAATCAAAATTAAATGCTATTTGAACTTCCAATTACATAAATGGCATTTAGATGAGCTTTCACTCTCTTATTGAATTCTACTTATCAAAAAGGGTGCGTTTAATTGGCTTATTTTTCACTTGTACGATTCCATACTTCCGCGAATTTGGGGAAAATTTAGGAAGGCAGATCAGCATTTCATGGTATACATGCTCAGGAACTGATTTTTAGCATCAAGCAATAAAAAATTATGGTATCCCCTGATCATTTTTAAAATTTTAAAGTATTTATATAATATAGGAAAATTTTTTGTGATGGCCACATATATTTTTGGCATCACAAAACTTTGTGATGTGTTTTTTAAGACTTTAACAAGGTGTTGTTTTTTATTTAATGTTAAAATTCCTTAAAAATTAGGTACTTCTGATTTCTGGGGGGAGGGGGGGTCTCGAGCCCCCCGCCGTACGGCCGCCTATGCCCACAAATGGGTCGTTAATATTGTATGAGTCGTGGTGTTCTAACGAGTTTTTAATTTTATCGTTAGAGGATTGTTTGTAATTTATTTTAATTTCTACAATTATTTTTGAAGAAAAATCAGAAGCAAGCTGAAGTACCACATAATTCCGATAATTCGCCAAAATTTGATGATAATTAGGAAATATCATGATGAAGTATCTAAATTTAGTTTTTACTTTTTAAACTGTATGCAGTATTTCATTACTAAATATTGTCTTCTTAAATGCAGTTCAATCTCAATAAAAATGATGCCTGTAGCAGGGTTTAACTTGCAAATGAACTCATGGGAGTTCAGCTCCTGTACTTCTCTTTTTTCCAGTTTTGGTTAGTTTCTAGATTGGATAGAATTTCAGATAATTTACACGCTAATACAAGTTCTGAAAAATATAGGGCTCCTTCAATTTTTTGATAAAAATTATGCCCTGGCATGTCGAAAAATTTTTCTATGGAATTGAGTTCTTTTTTTATATATATTTTTATGGCTTTTGTTCAAAGCAATTTAACGCACTGCATTTTGACTTACTTTTAACTACATTTTTAGTATGTAGTTAGTAGAATGTTGTTTTTAGAGTACCAAGAGTAAAGCTTAGTTAAAATTGAACGAACATTTTAAAATAAGGAATTCTTCATATGGTATGTTTGTGTCAGTTTTACAATTATATAAATGGGGAGGAAAATCTATGGAAACATTCACTTCACCGAGAAAATTGGTCGTTAGAAATTGGGCTTCAGAAAAGTGGATTACTTTGTTTAAAACTGTGGAACCGCTGGTATAGAAAATTGTTCACATTTATTATTTCGTCAAATACTGAATAACGTAGTAAGGGGCCGTTTATAAATGATGTCATGCTTTTTTCCCATATATTTGACCCCCCTCCCCCCCCATGTCTCACTATGTTGCATAATGCATGATGTCACACTTCTTGTTACCCCTCCCCTCCCCTTGTCACAATTCCACGAACCCCTCTCCCCCCTCGAAGCGTGACATCATTTATGAATGATCCCTAATTTAAATAGTAGCTTAGTAGTTTAATTTCCTGAATCGAGAATTAACATAAAACATTAAAAATAATTTTTTAAAAAGTCTAATGGCTATATTTTTTCGCTTTAAAATATCATGTCAATTTAATTAAAGATTCACTTTTGAAGATATGAAAATGTGTAGGTTAATTCATTATACTTTTTTCCCGCAACTACTTATTACACATAAAGGAAACAAAATTCGCCCTCATTACATCCCGCAATCAATTTGAGTAAACTGATTCCCATGAAGTTAAAACCAAAAGACTATTACAACTTAGTCACCAAATCGAAAGTAGAAAAATATTAACCAAACTAACATAAACTAAATTTATAAACAGTAACGCAGTTACTTCAATAAAATATTCTCAAATAAACGCTTCCTTAACTACTTTTTGATAACAATTTAAAATTGTGAACGAAAAAAAAAAAGATCAAGCGAAAGGTTAGACCAGAAAGCATGTGCAAACGAATTAGAGACCCACAAAAATAATCGCAAGACACTTGCAGAAATACGAATAAAATCTCTGAATTTATCAAAAATATATATATATTATGATAAAGTACAGTGAAAAAATTTTGGTGTGCTATATTGGGTGCAGAGGGGTTATATCAAGTATATAGAGCAAGTTTTACATAAAATGTATTCCTGCTTTATGCCGGTCCCATTTCAACGTATTCTAATTAAATATTAAATTAAAATTTTGTTATACTAAATAAATAAGGTGGAGTTAACATTTTTTCCTGCTATTGAGAATAGTATAAGCTGCCTGTTCATATAATACAACAATTAAATATTTTTCTTCTTTGTTTGAGAGGAGAAGGGAGGATGTCATCAGTGCTTGGAGCGCCACTGAGTTAACCAATGTGTTTAAAGTTTTTAGTAACCAAAACAAGTTCCACGTCTGTTTTTGCCAAGCTTAATGCAACTTTAGTTGTAGGATCTTTTAAAAGTATCTAATGTCAGTCTTTTAAACTTAAATCTAATTCTTATATTACATTGTTCAATTTTAAATTATGAATTAAAACCAGTAATGTTTGTAAGGCGTCTAAAACGAAATTCTACAGCCTTTTAAAACAGACTAAATTTTAATGTAAATTTAAGAATTAATTTTCTTTCTACCACCAAAAACTGCATAAACAAACAGCCAATAAATATTTCAAAGCAAATCATATTTCACTAATTTCATTGGACGAAAGGTAAATGAAATTGAAACTATAAACATTCTCCTAGACAAGCAATTAAAAACACGAGCAGTTAAAAGACAATGGGATATTGAGTTTCACTTTACATCGAAATTACGGTCAATGAAGCTTGACTTTCTTTTACGTAAGAGCGATGCAATGAGAGCAGTACAATGAAGTTGGAATTATGACTAAACTATTTTACTTTTAACTACTCAACTTCTTTTTTTATTAAGTAGCTCGCATTATTGTGAATTGTAAAAAATACTTCATATAACTCTGGATTCGTGGTTCAGCGGCAGCGAGAGTGGATTGGGATTGAAATGAAGGAAAGCTATTGAGAAACATGTAGACAACGCTCCTATTGTGCACGTATACAACGCTTATCGAGTTGAGTTGTCTTATAGAAATGTTCCTAGTTTTTGTCTACTGCATAACGTGGATAAAGGTAGTTCTTCAAAAAAGCAGATAAATTGTATGCTATTCAAACATTTTCTGTTAGAGAATATCCTTAATTACTGAAGAGATGTATTATGCATTACTAAATTAAATTTAAAAAAAAGAAAGAAAAGAAAAAAAGAAAAGGAAATAAAGAAAGAAAGGGAAAATAAAACCGTTAAAAATGACTAATTAGCTGATTTTGTTTATAGCTAGATTATATAATTGACCTACTTCTAAACTAAAAGAGAAAACAACATCAAAAAAAAAAAAAAAAAAAAATCAGTCTTACACTTATCGCAGTTTGTTATAAAATTAACATAACATTATTTCATTTTACTTTAAACTAGCTGTAAACGGTCGAGTTAGAATACGAAATGCAGGCACCTGATTATAAATAATGTTCACTAATCTGTTTTATTAAGTGCATACAGGTGTAAATATTGACTCTTAAAATTGAAGCCTAACGTGACAAGCGACAACAGATGGTAATCCTAAGGCTACAGACTGAAACGCATGGGATTGGGAGTAACATTCATGCAACTATCAATCGCAGTTTGTGTGTATGCGCGCGTTTTTTTTTTTTTTTTTTCTTTTTCGTGACCATCACTTTTATCACGCACACGAACTAAGCACCGTAATACGCTAGTGAAACGCGTATTCTTCATCAGCATAATATTTACATATACTGACACAGAATGAATTTTCTGCGGGCAATATTTGCAAAGGGCCTGAAATGTAACAACTGTTGTAGCACATATCTAATGTTCATTTAGATGTTTGATTTTTTAAAAAAATGACCCAATCTAGGCCCAAATGTGCAATAGTCTCCATAGAAGTCCTCCAAGAAGGCATTCCTTCCTTCACGGCAAAAATTAGATTTCAACCATACAACCTGGAATTTGCCCTTTTCCTCGCAGTACTTGTAAAAGAGAGCACATAAGGAACAGAGGAGTTCAGGTATCAATCCAAATGTGGATTAGAAATAATTATTTCATTTGAAAAAAATACGAAAGTGCATGTAAATATTTCAACAAAATGCTAATCAGATCTAGCAATGTTGGCTGTAAAACTGACATAAAATAAGCTCTCCGCGCGAGATCGGAAATCCACAATTCACACTGGTTTAAAATTTTTAGTTCCGCAATGAAATAATTGTGAAGTAATCTCTTGTTCTCATGTGCTGAGAGATCACGAACTTTCAATGACTTTGCGTCATTAAATGACGCAATTGCGGTAACATGTTTACGCCTACAGCGGCATTATAAAATTCTGACCGCGGTTTGGGGAGACATTATCATTAATTATTTGGACATTTACAAGTACAACATAACTACAGCGAATAAAAGCATTTCACCTCATTTAAAACGAAATTTGTATTTATTGTTATATCTCCATCATAAAGTTGTTCCATTATTTGTTGTAATATGCGCTTTAAACAAATAAACAAATTTTACAATATATATTTTGCACATATTGCAACATCTGCAATGCTTTGTACTACATGTATGGCAATGTAAACCTTTATGCAAGAGTCGAATAAAAAGCAAAAACGAAAGAAGTTAATGCGGTTGAAATAAAAAGCTAAAGGTAAAAAAATTAACAACTTGCAAAACAGCAGTTTCAATGCTTCGAATTAAAGTTGCTGATCTCAAATAGTAAGAGAGCTAAAAGAGACTTTTTATTTGAGGGAAATTTGTCTCGTAGTTTTTTGCTTGTAATTACATTATTTTAACAATACGGTAAAACCCCGTTAGGTGTCGGGAGACATGTTGGGCACCCGCGTTAGAGACTGATGTCTGGCTTTCGTTAGAATGGTTAATAAAGGAATCACCCTAAAATGGCAATGATAAAAAACGGTTTAAACGTTGGGGGACATGATAGCATTAACGGTATATCCGATTCCATGGTATATTGAGGCGCGTTATAATGGGGTTTTACTGTATATATACAAAGTAAGACATACAATATGATGAGACCACACTCAATAGGGCATACATATAATTAATGCATATGCAAAAGTTTAACTATTGCTATATATTAAGTAGCGTAGACAATATTGGTGACAATACCCTCAACATGGCGTAGGTGTAATTAAATATAATATTAACGATCTATACAGATTGAAGTGTATAATATTTGCGAGAATACCCTCAAAGGTCGGTACATATGCTTATGAATATGTATAATTATAACGATCAATACACATTGAGCAAGACATACGATACTTTTCTCCACCAGATCCCTACCTTTTAGCCGAGGCCTTAGGATTGCGTCCGCGCGGGGCTGGGGAGACATACGATGTTGACGAGAACATGCTGAATGGGGCATACAAGTAATTTGCATGTGTAAAATTTAACGATCTGTGTACATTAAGTAGGATAGACATTATTGTCCAAAGTACGCTCAACATGGGGTAAGCATGTGTAACATTAACGAGATATAGAGATTTGAATGAAGTGCATAATATTGCCGGGAATACATTCAACAAGCCATATATACACTTATAATATGGATATATATAAGTTTAACAATCTATATACATATATTGAGCAAGGAACACAATATTGACGGTAATATGCTCAGCGTGGCGTACATATAACATTGCATATGCATAAATTCAAGTATAAGTATATGATGAGAAAAAATTACGATCAGTTGCAAACTTATAAATCAGCACGTTTGATGTACATATACCCATCTTTTTTTTTTTTTTTTTTTTTTGTAGCAGTTTTTTAACTGCTACAAAACTGCGCCCAGAGGTCAATATAACTCTAACAATGAGGCATTAGGAGATAAAAAAGAAAACAGAATTGCCAAAGCGAAAGGAAATGAAGAATGATTATGGCTGAAATTTCCATTTCACTTACCTTTATTGATGTAAGTTATTCGGTCGTCCTCACGTCGTTGACTTGTAGATATTGGAGATTCGAGGTAGTAACGAAAGCCTAGCTCCGAATGTCTAAAAAAGGAAACCTCAGTCACTTATTGTTCATACCTTAAGATGGTTTACGACAAAAGAAACTGAGTGCGCATTTATTGCAATCATGCATGGCTGATAAATATAAAAAACTAATTAGATTACTTACTTTTGGATATTAATGAGTCATAAAGACTATGTTCTGTGAAGATAGAATTTTGAGGTGATTACAATTACGAGGTGTGTTGACGATAAAGGTTGAGGTTCTAATTTGGAACAACTTAGTATTGGTAAAAACAAAAAGCGTATTGATATTTTCAAATTCGGGTTGTAGTAGTAGTGTTTATGTGTGCTAGATGTTTAGACCAATATTTCGTACTTACAATCATGAAGTTTGGCGTACAATCTTAAACATGGCTTAATGCACCTCAAACGCCAAATTTTATGATTGAATCGACAAGTTGTTCGCATGTACTTTCTCGTAGCAGTTTCTGATGATTGTAAAAATAATTTTGAGAAAAGGAATAAATAATTGCAGCTGGTAAAAAAATGAACAATTGTTAATAAAATGAAGTTTTAACTTATATCATAATTTAACCAACTTTTGAGAAATTTTCAAGAAAACTTCACTTTGAAAAATTCATAGTGTAAAACGGGAATTTCTGCATCTGAGATTCTAATTCAATAAGGTTTCTGAAAACTTCATAAATAAAAATTTTAATGTTTCATATTTACTTAAAACAGGAACGGTCAAAAAAACTTTCTAAAATGATTTTTAACTAATATTTTATGTTTATTAACTGAGTGTCAAGTGGTCGTTCGAAGGTGGCTTGTTAATAGTGAATGTTACAAGTAACGACAATTGTTCTTAGTTTCGAAACAGATATAAGTAAAATATTAATTAGTCAAAACAATAATAAATAAAAGTTTTTCTTAATAGCCCCAATTTCAATCAAACCGGAAACTTAATTAATTATAATTTTAACAATTTTAAAAAATGGAAACAAATTTAAAATCATTTTTTGTATAAGCCAAAAATGGTGTAATCGTGTTCTGAAACCGGTTTCTTAAACACTCCGGACGTAAAATCAACTTAAACTTTTTTATTGCTAAGACAGTTTACATTATTTATTTTAGAATGGTTTCTTGCTGCAGCTTGGCGTGTGTTGACATGAAAGATTTTATTTATCTGTAATATTAGCCATCAGGCATAAAACAAATGGCAAGAATGCTGAACTACTCAAAATTAAAGCGTAAAAAAGTTATATAAGGTTGGGCTCGTTACTGTTCGCGAAGTTTTTTTTTTTTTCTTTTTTGCTTTCACCTCACTGTTTAAATGTCATCGAGTTCTTGCAGACGACAATTTAAAGCAGACCGCTCTGATATCACTTCAGATGGTATATAGAACTCAATATATCTATTCTGTGTATTGATGTGATGTTATTAACATGTACTTTAAATTTTCATTGTTGATATATTATTTTCGGAAAGTCTAATATTTATTTATTTAATTTCTTTCACTTACGGGGCGGCACGTACGAATGTTTAAATACACTCTAATATTAATAAACATTTTCTGTCCTTAAAGAGCTTATTCATGCATTCTATTTCATCTCAGTCAATAGTTAAACATACAATGAGTAAATAGAAACACACTCTTTAGAATTTGCTTTTTTTATTTTAAGCATTAATGAATGTTTTTACTATGTAATTATTTGCTAGCGTTAGGTAAGAAAAAACCGATGGGCTATTTGCTAATAAAAGAGGTAAAAGCAAAAAGCACACGAAATGATTTTGTTAACTTTTGTAATTTCTCTTAAAAATACGAGTCGTTTTTGAAGCTTCTATTATATAAATATATGTGTGTATATAAATTCAGACCAAAAGTCTAATGCTGACGAATAGAAAGATGATTATTATTTTCTTAATTTTATTTATTTTTATTTGCATTTATTTGTTTATTTATTTTGTAGTCGAGCATGCGTAATATTTAAATATGTCATAACATATGAGTTTTTATATTGTGTGGTAATACATTTTTTACTGTATTTTAAGTAATTCCAATAACTATTTGTAAATTTTGCATTCCTTAACCATATTTTAATGCCTACATTTAGTTTTGTAAGAAATATAGCTAGGCATCAATGTGGCTCTGCCCATAGGTAAGCACATTTGTAAATCCACCTCTGGGTGCGATTCGATGTTTACTTACTATTGGTAAAAATGATATGACATTATTTTGACTTTCACTTTGACTGACATAAATATAATTTTTACGGCGTTGGAAGTTTGTTTGTACAAGTTGCATTCAATGCCGCCGATCGAAGAAATAAGCATAATAATATCGATTGTTTTGGCTTTTTTGCTAACTACCCTATCAAATATAGTAAAATATTATTAAACAAATTAGATACTGGTACTAAATCACTTCACCGCAATTTTTCACATCAACTACTCCACACAAGGTATTTAACGTCGGTTTTTCCCATCAACGACAACGTAAATTATTTCACCACCAGTAGGCTATTGCGTTTCAAACTTTATCTCATTTTTATTAGATCATTTATATGAAATTTTACTATGTCATTTCACCTCAACATGATATTTGAAAACAAAATAACTTTCAAAACAATATTCCCGAAAAAGTTGCATTTATTTATTTACTTATTTTATTTTCTAAACAGTAAGTTTAACTACTTTTATTGAAAAAAAAATTTATTGTAAAGATTTCTTTTCTTTTATTTTAATAATGGGTATTTACGAATTTTAAAGCTTTTTAAGGAAATCTATTCATCTAATTTTAAAACTAGTTTGATCTTTCTGATGGAAGAACAATGGAAGAAAAGTTTCGAGGACAATAGTAAAGATTTAAAGGAAAAGATCACTCCGTTGCTCTTAATATTAAAAAGACCCGATAATAACAATTCGTTTTGCCGCCAAAGACATCAATTATCGACAAGTTTTTGATAAGATTCGCTAAAATTGCATACGCTTTAATAAAACTGAATTTGTGGAACGATGTCCAGATTGCGTTAAGTATATGTTCCAGTGCATTGAATCAATAAAAAAAAAAACAGGCTTTCAGTGGAAGTTTTTCATAATCCAAAATCAGCAACTACATTAAAAACGTTTTGGAATAAAACTATTTTTAAAATATGTGTTTCAAGTATAATAGCCAACTTTTCAAAGATAACGATCAATTAGATTAGGATAATAAAAAGAAGAACTACTATTGATTATTTTCACAAGTTTTTGAAGATAAGAATTAAGGATTTCACGGCCGACGTCAGCTTTCGGAATTATTGTCCTTGCTTGGAGGCCGTGGACCATCCAGGATAATTCAGGTTAATGTTCCGCCTGACATGCCTCAGGATTCTTCAGAACAGAAAGAATTTTCCACAGAATACTTTAGTAAGGAACTCCTCATTTGAACCTATTTGTGCTCTGAAGAGCCCCGAGATGTTTCAATTCTGCAGAAACCTTTACGACGAGGCTTTTTGTTTTAAGCTCATTTCTGGTCTGGTGGATCCTGATGCATGTCAAGCAAAACATTAGCCAGAACTATCCTAGATGACACACGGCCTATAAGCCAGGAAAATAATTTTGTTAGTTGTTTTTGGAGGTTTTCGATAAAATTGCATACATTATAGAAACTGGATTTACGGAACTACATACATTTCTGAAACCATTATTCCAGTCTGTTGAATAAACGAAGAACTCTAGGTAAATTTAATAATTTCAAATCTTAACAACTAACTCCAAAAGATTTTTTTTCCTAATAAGACTTTCTTACAATAATTTTCATAGGGAACGGAAAAGTTTCTAAGAAATCGATCACTGAGCTGATCCCAATACACTAAGCAGAGACGTAAAATTAATTTTGCCATTGAAGATGGATTACAGTAAAAATTTTGAGACGCAATTTAGTAAAAAGTGAGAGAAAGAAAGAAAAAGAAAGAAAGAAACATGCGATTTGAAGAGGTGGAGGAAATATGAGAGACATAAAGACTATTTCTAGTACGTACTCTGGAGCATTATTTCAATCATGTAAAAACAAGACATTTCAGTTTGTTAATTATTGTAGCATTATTGTTGCGATATTTCTAGATTGTATTTTAACTAATCTACTCCTCGTGCTTATTCATGCATGCAACTTTTTGAAACCGGAAAATAAAAACTGGACTCATCCGCTTGATCCGCTTGATCATGCAAAAATACACGGAGCGGAGGGCTTTCTGATTTTTAAATGGTAGTGAAATCATGAAGAATCCCAGCTGCCAACGAAATGCACTTTGATTTTGCAACTTCGCCTCTGTTTTCAGACTGAACAAATCTGCTTGAGCATGATGAAAAATTCCAGTAGGGTTTTCTAATTTTTGAACACTAGAAGAGTCGTATAAGTCCTGATTGAAAACGGAAGGCTCAAATCAACTTTATAGTTAACCGTCGTAAAATCTTATTAAACGCACATTTATTTTCTGAATAAAAGAAGTATATACGAACAAAAGAAAAAGTCTCTAAAAAGTTCACATTCATGTAAATTTTTCCTTTCATTTGACTAAGAAAACTTTTTGCGTAAGTCTCGGATTATCACAGTATTTTTTATATGAAATATATCTTTTCAGCTGTAAAGTTTTCCGCAATTTACGTTTTTTACGTAAATTACGTTTTCAGTTTTAAAAGTAAACAGACCAAAACTTTATTTCCTTTATATATCTACATTTAGAGCATCACTGATAACACTTTTTGTAAGCAGATAAAAGTCATAAATGAAGTTAACTACAAGCCTTATGATTGTTGGCTCACTGTAGCGTCTAAAAATCGATTTGCTTAATGTAAAGTCATTTTGGTCCTGTGATTATTCACACTTACAATGATGATTTTTTCCCCTTGCTATTTTTTATTGCTCTACTATGAAGCCGTTTAATGTTTTTGTTGTTGTTGCTCTATTCTCTCTTTTAGTAGTATGATGGTCACTTAATTTCGCTTTAACTAAACAACGAAAAGGATTGCAAGTCCATTATTAGTATTTAAAAAAATCCAGAACTAAATAAATGAAAATTTTGCTTTAGTTGTAAAGTAGAATTAAAAATTCATTTCTGTAGGAAAATATCTGCAAAATTTTGCTTTCTTTTGCAAAAGCCTGAGCTATTGATTGCTTGTAAGTAGAGAATCTTAGTAAGATATTATAAGGAGCGATGAAAAAGCAAGAGATTAATTAGCAAGTAACAGAAATAAGATGTGAAAATATATCATTATAAATGCATTTAATTAATGATAATAAGGAGTAAAAGATGTATCGTTTATTGGGAAATATTTTGAATCTTTTGTTTCCTTATTTATTTTTTATTTTCTTTATTTTGTTGCTCAGTATGACGTATATCACAAAATAATGAGTGAGCTTGTGGAAAAAATTTTCTTAGTAAAATATATAAAGAAATAAATAAGGACGCATTTTTGAATCACATGAAACGTAACTTTTGCTTCAGTTTAGTTGAACGATTTCAGTTAAAAATTTTGCAAAAACGTACTTACCTTTAATATCTGTGCACATATGCTAATGTACTTTTAAATTAAAATATTGTATTTAATTTTAACATATTTTGAATGAGAAATTTGAATCATGCTTACCGTATTTCTTAGCGAAAATGTTGCGTTTAGTCTATTTTTTCTAGCATGGATTATTAGATATTTTTTGTAACAAATATAAATAAAAGTACAACTGTTTGTAGCATTTAAATATCGTTTAGATTGCTCATGTAAAAAGAATGCATTGTAATTGCTTTATAGCTCTGACGCAATCTTCATAATAAGTACAGCGTACTCAACAGATTGAGCAAAGCTACCCAGTGGATGTACTCTACAAATTTTCAGTTATCAATCTTAATGATATGAAACGCATGATATAATTAATATTAGTTCTTTCAGTTAGTATGTAGTAAAGTTATTCATTACATTTTTTAAACTATTGAATTCAAACATAAATAAATGTGAAAATAAATTAGTTAATAAATTTTTATCCATACAGTTTCGTAATGTTATTGTTCAGTTATAATTCAGTGTTTTTTCGTTATTTGTAACTTAATTTCTTTATTTGTTGTTTCAATTTACTTTTTATCGTGTGCACAAAGGTTTACAACTTTTATCTAATATAACGTATTTTTTAAATATATCCTCAGAAAAATCTCTCATCAGAAAAAAGTTTATTGTATGTACAAAATAAAATAAATTAATAAAACAGCCTACTTATACTTCGTAATGACAATAAATTTTGTTAAAGTTAACGGACTTAGTCTATGTATCAATTTGAGGCACCAAAATTAGTTTTTTTTTTTGAAAAAGTTGTGATCTTCAGTTTGATTTCTAAGAACTATCGTGAAAAACGTCGCATAGAAATACGGTAAGAGCAAAGAATAGAAAGAAATTACGTACCAAAATCAAGATTAAAAGGCCTATCAAAAGACTAAAACCTGTATAAAATACAACTGTAGAAATATGAAAAATGAATTAAAGTAAATTTGAAGGCAAAATTTTGCAGAGCCAGTATAGTATGATTTCTTACATTAAATACCATGATCTCTTCCTTTATTTTTCAAATCAAATATTGAAATACTAATAGTTAAATATTTTTAGTAACCGGTCTAAAAATAATTAAACGTCATATATATTTTTGAAAAAAAAAATGCGAAACTACTGCGAAAATATTTAAAGCAATATGGTATTTATTAAGGTATATGATAACTAATAAGAGCACATCGTCATGAACTAAAATAGCTGCTCGTAAGCTAAAAGCTGCTAAAATTCTTTGTTGTTTATGCGCTAAAATAGCATGCTCTTGGGAACTAAAAGTTCCTAATTTTATGCTAAAAAATAGGCTGCTTTTGGGAACTAAATTCAACTGCTCTTTGGAAGTAAAACAGCCTGCTCCTTAACAAATATAATCTCCTTCTGTATAGAACATAATTCACCTGTTCTTGAATAAACTTTCTTTATAATTACAGAGATCGTGCGTTAATTTTGATGTTCCCTGATTCGTAGTAATAAAATTTCACTACTGCTCTTTTAAGAGGGTAATAGCAATGCTCAATTACTTTAAACAAATATTCACTTAAAAGGTAATGGTGAAGTTTAAATTTGATAGAACATTTTAAATTGTATACAAAGAATAATTATTTAGAGAAGCTCACTCCAAAAATCGTAACAACAAAGTTTAATTATTTTGAAAAATACCTGTGAAAGAGGGTAATATATATAGCCAATTCCAACTACTTACTGAGGATAATAGCGTACTCACATCAATAAAGTAAAAGTAACGCTTAATTAATTAAAGAAATACATTCATAAGTAGGCAATAGGGTAATAAAGCAACGGGAAATATAACTTCAGGAAACCGTAATAACATTTAGTTTTCAGCTTTAGATTCCAAAAAGAGTGACTAAGAACACTAAATCATTACTGTTCTTAAAAATTGAATACGTTAGAAACTGAATCATGAAGAAATACATTTTTTCACTCTTTTTCCTTTTCAATTTTTTATAATAGAAAAATTCATTAAATGGCATTTCAAACTGTCACACACAAAAAAATAATAATAAATAAATAATAAAGTAAATTCTTTAGCTATAAATAGTTCTTTATTCTTTAATGTTAATTATCCAATAAGGTATTTAGTTCTTCCAGGGTGATGAAATATTAAATAACCCAGTTTACAGTTCTTAATGAATGAGAAATATATAACTGCAGCCTTAAAGACTGCTCCTGGAAAGCTTTTATGTCCGAAAAATTATCTTAATGACCTATAGTAATTGCCTTTTGGTAAAAAAAGATAGGATATTTAAATTCAAAAAAAAAAAAAAAATCATTACTTTAAAAGTATTAAAGCAAAAATTAGGAAAAGTTCATGCAACTAATGTATATAAATTTCAGAACTCATTCGGCTACAAATTTAATTTCATTTGATCTGCCTGAGAAAATGTAATTATCTATCTTTCCTCAAGTAAAATCTCATTCATTTTCTATTTTGTCAGTTCTATTTTGCCTGTCGTCTTTGATTTATTTATTTGGCTGCCCACTTTGACAGCTTACCAGTTAATCCTTCGTTCCATGAACTCCATCCATTCTAACCCTTTAAGAGCAGTAAATTCTTATTATATCCCTAAGATACACATCTTCTATTATTCTAGTGGCTAGGCTCATTTGTTTATAAGTTATTTATATTCTATTTTCGTAGTTTGGTTTGTTTCTTTGAGCCTCGAACTTTCTGGACGCCCACCAATGTGTTTATGGTTTAACTCTTGGATCAGAATTTTTCAATTTCAAGATTCTAATCTATCGTCAAATGCATCTAGGATCTTGTTTCGAGCGCGGCTTAAATCCATGAAAATTACAAAAGAGTTGGAAGGTTTGTATTTAGTGTACTTTACTTCACGATACTATTATCCCTGGGAATGTAGCTAGAATATTGTTTCTTAAGTGTGACTGAATTTGTGATAATTACTAGCGAATTGTAAAGTTTCAACTTCACAAATGAGTTATTGTTAGATATTTACTCCCGTAGAAAACAATCTCGAAGATTGCTTCGATTGTGTCTGAATTAATGATATTTTCAAAAGAACTGGAAAGTGTTTATGTTATAAATAATTTATTGTAAGATGACTTACTTCTGTAGTCCTGAATCAAAGAAATCAAAGAATATTGTCCAGAGTGCACCTGAATCCGTGATAATTACGAAAGAGTCAAAAAATTTTACTCTAATAAACTATTTATTCCAAGACAATGTCGTCTCCTTGTGTGACTGAATCATGATAATGCAGATGATATCTCCTCAAAAATGAATACATAGTAGTATTTTGAGCATGGCTAAAACTTTGTTATAATTACAAAAGGAAAAAAAACTGGAAATCACGCATAAAATAATTTATTATGACACTATTATTCCCCCATAAACATATTAGAATATCTGTGACTAAATCTGTAACAATTGCAGAAAAAAAAATCAAGGGGTGATAAGTGTATTTCATCTTAGTAAAATAAACTTATAAATAGTAGTTTCCTTTTTTATTTTTCTTAGTACACAACAAATTGGCACAAACTTAGGGATAGCTATTTTAAATGCAATATTTATTTTTAAACGAACAAAATACTAATCAATGTAAGAGCTTAAATGCAATACAGGTGTATAGTAAATAGCTTTCAGCAGATGAAACTCGACCCCCCCCCCCCCCCGACTCATAACTTTGCTATCACGTATTCAATGTTTTTACACGAACAATGAAAATGCTCTACTGTAACTATGAAATAACTGTTAGCTACAATCCCTTGATGGTTTGTGCTTTACTTGACTTGCATTGATTAATCATTTCATTCAGATGTCAATACCTTTCACTAATGTTAACTGCTATTTATAAAGACAGAAAACTATTGCGGTGATTATTAATGATCACTAAACAGAACATATTGATCTAAGACAAAAAAGTATAACAATAATTGAATACTGGATTATATATTTACACTGCAATTGACCACTGATAGAGGGTGGGATGTCGTTTTGCTTTAAGATTTGTGTTTAAAACTAATATTGTCGGATTTATTTTTCAGTTTTCTGAAAATCGATGTGACCACAGCTTAATTCCTAATTGCTCGTTAATTTAATTAAATAATATAAAATATACGCTCATCTTTATTCAAACTTTGTTTTCATATTTTATTGTAAATACATCAGCACTTGGTACGAAAGCCTCAAACAAGACAATCTGGTACTAACTGATGAATAATAATAGTAATTAAATAAAAATGAAGATATTTTATCCAGTCAGTAGCAAATGCTGTTAATTTCACAAGCCCTTTCTAGTGTTAAAACGAATGGGACTCAGTTTCTTATAGAATTGAACAGTGAAGCTATCCCCAAGGGCCTTTTAGCATATGCTGACTAAAATAAGTTGCAGTATCTATTACATTTTAGTAAATAAGTTTCAACATCCATTAAGTAAACACAAAGTAACAGTGAGCATATTCAACTTTAATCAAATCCAATGACTAATGCAGCTTTTCTCTTAATTGCTAAAAGAAAAATCCTTTTCCTTAAAGTATTCGATAGTCAGACAGTAATCAAATAAAAGTACCTCTGAAAAAAGATTCATGTTTCTAAAGTGATGAAACAAAAGAAAAATAGTTTGAAGCTGTTGAAAATAAACAATGACTAATACATATTCAAACAAAACTATTGACACACATACAAAGTAACTTTCTTACAAGCAGAAGATCATTAAATTGACAACAAATAAAATTTAAGATGAGCTTGTGAAACTATTCACTTACATCGTTAAATTTGAAGAAACATTGCCGAAGCTACAGAACATAAAACAGACAATACCGAAAATGAAGAGAAAAATATGACTTTCACATTATTCACCGGTTACAGCCCTGTAGAATAAGTTTCAATGAGCAATTTCCGATACATGAAAACCACTACGCGTTAGTATCGAACTATATATCACCAGTTTTATTGCGATAGATAAATTACAATGTTTTTATATATGTTGGGATGGTAACAGCGGTTGCCATTCTCATAGCAAAAAAAGAAGGACAAAGGCCAAAACCTTCACTGAATCACTACTCGTTACAATATAATGGAGAACTATTTTTTTTTCCTTCTATGATAATTCCTAATGGTTTGGTATTTTTTACACCCGTCAACAAATTTCAGTCTATTTCGCAGAAATTGTAGACTTTTCAAACACAGAGTCTTGTTTTCTGAAAACTTTAAGGCTGACCACAAGACCACAATGGGTCGTAAACAGAATTTTAATTAGCAATGAATGGTATTTTTCTATCTATCTAAATCTCCAGTTGATTTTCGACATTTACGGCTGTAGGTGCTTGGAGACTGAAGTAAAAATAATGCTTTGTTTTCCAAATGCGTTTGAATGAGGGGTTTTATGTATATACATATTATTATTATTATATAATTTATGTGTATAAAATTAAATTACTCTTTCTGAAGAATATTTTAATACTGAGAGTGGTGTAATTAGGGTTAACATACCCCACCATTTATGCGGACTCATGTCCGCACTTTGACAGTTGCACACTGTCAGCATGCATTTTTGAAAAACTCATTTTTTCCCCGCATTTTTAAGACTTCCCTTTCACTATGTTTGTTAAGTGTCAGCTGTGAAGTCACTTATACATTGAGCAAAATTTCAAAATTCTAAGTCAATTGCTCTGTTATTGTAACTACTTTTTAATTATGAATGTATAATTATTTTAATATTTGTACCATAAAAAAGTAAAATTCAAAATACATGTTTAATTTATTCTCTCCTCATATAATTGTGATGTGACTCAAATTTTTTACTCCACACCGTATTTTTCAAATTGCAATGATATTTGTTACAGATTGCATGGGTAAGATATTTATTTTTTTCTATAATGTACTAAATGTTCATGTCTTGAATGAGTTGGTTGGGTGCAATAGACAAAGGCGTCCGCATTTTGACATTCTGGAATTTGTTCCCCTAGGTATTGCAACTTTACATTATTTTATTTAAACGTAATTGTATAGTAATTTTCAATTGAATGCAAATCAATGTAATTTTTAAATTAAAAATAATATAGCATTAATTATTAAGTTCTTTTAAAAAATCTAATTATTTTAATTCTTTTATTGTGCAGATGCTCAGAACAAACAGTACTAGTTAACTTATGGATTACGTCGTTTTATTTGTATTAAAGGCTTTAATTTCTACTCCGAAAATAAAAAAAAAGTTTAAAAATGTCTTTTTGAATCACTATGTTAATTCTATTTGTAATTGGCACCAATTGCAATCCTAGCTGTTGCAATTATTTTTTATCATTGAAATACATTTTTTACACAACTTCTCAGTGCTCCGAAAAATAGATTTTCTGTACTTGGTTCCTTTATCATTGTCTTAATCGCGTCTAATTTTCTAAATATATGGAAAATCTCCACATTGCAGGGAAAGGCAGAAAACGCACAGAAAATATTTCATTTATTAATTATGGTGAAAAAAGATGAAGGGAATTTTCGCATATAAAGTGAAATTATTATTAAGTTTTTCAAAAAATATGTCAAATACATTAAATAAAAAATAATAAGTTTTCCTACAATGCTAAAACAATGAAAAAAACCTCAGTCAGCTACTCATGAAAATTGTACAACCTTTCACTTTAATCCAAGAGCTGTTGCTGAAACGGGTCAAAAACAAAAATCTTCACTTTAATGCAGTGAATAAAAGATACTAAAAGAATTGACCAGAAGTTTTTTGGTATCACGTCTACCTGTTGTTTGCAGACGGGCGTAAAAAATAGACAAAAGTTCCACCCTCGAAATTGTATGGGTTAGGGTGGAACGTAAATTCACTCTCGCGAAAGAATCTCTTGGGAAAGGCATGGATGAAAAAAAAAAAGAAAAATGGAGAATCTTTGAACGGATATGTAAATAGGATTCCTCCAAGCACAATGGCAGTTTTACAGATGAAAAAAGGTGCAAGTGAAAAGGAGAGAAATTTTACTTGTTTGAAATCTGGATCAAAAATTTATCATACGTTCATTTGCGTTTACCCATGATAAATTTTACAATTTCAAAATGAATGTCGAAAGATTAATCAGTTTACGCAATAAAAGTGGTGGTCATAATCTTTAACAAACTGCGATAGATATGTTTATGGATAAAAAAGCCTACTTAAGAACGAGCAATCAGAACGGAAGTATACGACATCACAATCGAAAGATATGTTCGCTGGAGAGACAGACGGTGCTCCAAAAGCCCGCATGAAACAGTAAAATTGAAATTAAGAATAAACAAACAAAGAAAAATCCCATAGATATATGTACCGAGAGTGAGTATTAGAAACGTTATGCCATTATCGGAAAACGTCTACTCAGCAATAATTTTACTGATATAAAATGTTGAAATTTTTTCAACAGCCTTTGAGGTTGCAGTTTTACAAATAGGATCATGTTGATGTCTAGTCTAAGAACCAGGGTTGAAAGCGACAGTATTTGAAGTGAGTACTGAGGTACAGATACAGCCAGTGCTGAAAACTTCACCATATGACCTTAAAGTCGATAAAAACGCCTGAAGATGGCTGATAGAAGAAACCGAAACAAAATATGTTCTTGAATAATGTATTTAAAATGTTTCTTGAAAAAAAATTTAAAAAATTGCATTGTATCAGATTATTAACGTAAAATAAAGAAAACATAAGGACCAGGATAGCAACGAAAAAGGGTTTTGAGGATGTTAAATCTCCTCCTATGGGCATTGATTTTATGATGTCTTCCTCCCAGGAGAAAATTCTGGTTTCGCTAGTGTACAGTAAAATAAGCAAAGTTCCAAATTGGAAACAAGACATTTATGTTATGATTCTAAGAAATCAACATTCAACATATTTTAGTCTGGTGCAATGGCTATTGACGTCAGTTTCAGGAAGTTTTTAAGGTAATTAAATCTCGAGTAGTGCCCTTTATTTTATTCCCATAGATGTTTATGGGGGAGCTCCTCCATTACAAAACCTCGTTTATGCTTAAATAAGCTAAATGTTAAAAAATGAGGTTCGAGAATTCCACTCAAGATTGTATTTACACCATGCATTCAGTTTCTTAATTTTTTTTATACCTAAGTGAAATACGCAACCAGGTTGTGACCTATTACTTTAGGAAAACCAAACCGCAAAAGAAAAACAACAATCTATTCACATAACCACAACGCCTTCAAAGAAAATACACTTTTTCAGCAAAATAAGATCTCAAACAAAACTGATCGTGGTAATAATACCTTATGCTGCTCAAACTTCGGGAAACGACAGACGAAACACATATCTATTGCACGTATCACGACGGGTGTTTCCTTTATCCCACTACTGGCTACCAATATAAAAAAAAACAACAGTCACGCGAAAATATCCGTATTATCACTATGTATACTTTATATCGTCCAGAACCTCACCACCCTTCTCGTCATGCTTAAAATATTCAGGCGAACTCAAGACTGACCAAATTATTAACTCACGAAGCCAACTTGAACAATGGCTGGACTATTGAACATGCGCGGGCGTTTGGAAGGGGTCCTTGCAGCTATTGTCTCCCATAATATTATGGGTGAGACTGAGAAACCTCTATGAATGATATTAAATTTCATTGATCCCGTGATGTTTTTTGATTACATACTAGATGTCATTATGTATAACACTATGAGCAAAATAGTAATAGACGGTTAAAATATGTGATAAAGCCAACACAAAGATACATAGGTTGTTATTCTCTTCATTTTCTGTGCATTTTGGCAGATAATGTATCTTTTATTCAGGAGCTTGGGAGATTGACAAAAATTGCTCGCTAAATTTGTAAATTACGGTATTTATCCCGAGATCCATTGTTTTATAACATGTTAAGAAAGATTGGGAAATCTAGATTAAATCTCTCTTGTTTTCTGATTATATGTTATGAGTTGGGATACATGCATTACAACAGAAATTTGGGAATAGGTGTTTTTTTTTTTTTTTTTCAAATTTTACCTCGCGTACTAAATATTAATACCAGAGCAAAAATTCGCCATGCTGTGGGGTACAAAAACGGTTGTTGCATGTTGAAACTATCACTCTTTTAAACATTATGGTATTCCTCCAGATATTCTTTTCCACTTTACAAGAAGAGCATATTTTGCACTGTCTGGGTATTTCCGCGGTAAGGGACTTATGCTTTATAACATTAGTAACTGAACAGCTATGAGGAAGTATGAGGATTTGACTATCAACAAAGAAAAATTATTAATTCCTAATAGCTAAACTTTGTTACATTATTAGGATAAATGCGAACTGAACATTTTGATTTCTAATAAATGTTGTTTATTCTGTTTGAGAGTTAAACAAAAAGACTTTCCGACTTTAAAACATATATATATTTAAATATTTCAGCCATTGAGTACAGTATTTATATAAATGATACTTAAAACTAACGAAAAAAGTTTTGACCTTAAATAAATAAACACTTATGAATTTGAAGTAGATTTGTCGCCAAAATTATCCTTTAAAGCTTAAAATTTTATTCATCGATTGTTTGAATCCGTTAATGCTATGTAGTATTATGGTCTGCGTTGGTATCTTAAAAATGTTCAATTGAAGCCAACAAAAAAGGTTCTGAAAAGTCCATATCAGAAAAAAAGAATTAACTTTTTTTTTACCCATGCAAATGCTCAAGATCAAAAATTACTAATTTCACTTTTCACTTAGATATTTTATCAGTGTCAGAAGGTAGTGAATCATAATTTGATGTATTTAAAATAAATGACGAAATTAAAGTAGTTTATGAGCAGTCAGTACTTCTTAGAAATAAAAAAATGGCTACTATGAAATCAAGAAAATTCCTAAGCAAAATACTTACAATTTTGGAATCTGGATTTTGTCAACCTCTGTGTTTCGGCTGTAGTCATGCCAGGATCTTCTAGAAGATCCGGACTGTGAACTAGCCGGTCGGCTTGTAGACGGATCCGTTGTTTGTAGAAGCACTTGCGCTTGTGTTAAGTCAGAATAATCAAAAATCTGTAAAATAATTTAAAAATCAATCAGAAGGTAAAAAATCGTAAATGATGCTCAAATTAAAGTACTACAGAAGAAAAAAAAACTAATTTTTATTGAAATCTTGTCAGCATTTATAAATGACTTATAGTATCAAAGAAGCTTTACATTAAAAATGCAGTAAACTTGAAAAGAACATGAAATATGTGGTAAGAAGTAATGAGAAACTGGCAAATGCAGCATTATTAGCATTAAGAAAAAAAAAATCCGCTGAGTTTACTGTTTTAAACTGTCATTTTGGTTGGTTACACAAACCGTAGAAAAAAAATGCAGTAACTTTTTTATATATGACACGATTTTCACCAAAAAATTGCACAGATTGGTTAGAAATTATTTTAATACAGGAGTTTACTGCATTTTTGTGCAAGAAGTACAAATAACGGTTTAAATGATAATAAATGAAGAAAATAATATCTTCTTATGAAGCACTTTGAAGGCAATATTGTAACATAATTACGAAATTCAGTAAAATATCGGAGTTTCATTTTTTCTGCGAGATTGACTCCTTAAGGGGGGAAATACGTGTAAAGGTCTCAAAAAAATTTAAAAATGTTTTTCTTCATGAATCAATTCTACAACTATTCAATAATATACCCTGAAAATTTCAGGGCAAAATTATAAGTCGTTTAAAAGTTATAAGCATTTGAGCGAGCGCCCCTTTTGGAGCAGTTCAGCAGGTAGTCCCTTATGAATGACCTGAAGGGTATTAGAGAACGTTAGCAGATGTCCTTTTATTTCTGTTAACACTTGAAACCTTGGATAGAAATTTCTATAAGTATTAATTAGTATCTATAAGTATGAAAAAAATTGATTCATTACTGCCTTAAATTTACCTTAAATACCACTCTTTTTTTTTCAAACGTTTTTCTCGAAACTACTTTTTTCGAATTTGCGTACACTCTAGCTCGCAGAGTTTTTGATCAATCCTTATCAAATTTAGCACGCATTTTCTTTATATATATGTTACCGTTAAAGTATATAATGCAGTTATTTCATAGAATACCTAGTTATTCCACGAAATAACTGATCGTGTCCGTTAAAGTGTGTAATATGTTATTAATTTGACACTTTAACTAGTTGTCTTATGAAATAACTAGGTATTCTATAAATTAACTAATGATAGACGATTAAAATGAAAAAAAAGCAATTTATCTCATTTATGCAGCATATAAATGGTATTTATGGAAACGTACCATAAAATCATTTGTTACAGCAGGGATTACTGAAATGACACTTGGAAGTACAAAGAACATTATTTCTAAAACAAAAACATTTTTTGTTGACACACTGGGTTTTACACGAACATTTTTTAAATCCCTGACCAGTACCTAAACTTTGAGCTGTAGCAACCGACCGGAGCGATATTTCTACATCCGGTACTTCGATTTTAATTAATTTTTGTTTTTGTCGTGCGAGATATATGATATAGATTATTTTACACTTTAACGGGCTGCAAATCGTTATTCTATGAAATAACTAGTTAAACCATGAAATACAAGAGAGTTTTACACTTTAACGGACATGATCAGTTATTTCATGGAATAACTAGGTATTCTATAAAATAACGGATTTCATACTTTAACAGTAACATATACACGCTTTAGTTGAACTAGAATCAAAAACATATCTTTATTTTTACTTTTTTTACTGTAAAAAAAGAACGAAATAAACGGTTAAAAATCGTACTTAATTTTCCCATTCTAAAAAAAAAAATAGAAATTTTCCAATTTTTTTCTGATGATTTTAGTTCAACTAGAAGAGACACTTATAAAAAAAAGTATGACACATTAAAAAAAATGACTTCAGATAAAAATTGTGACCTCCAGGATGTACGCAAACTGCCGACCCGGGTGGCGACTTACAGTGTTCAGCAACCGATATCTCCGGGATTTTTCAAGAAAAATGTTTCAAAATTTCAGTAAATGTTCTTCAATATATTTACAAAATAACCTCAAAATCTCAATAAAATATATTTATTCTTTATACGTTAAAAAAAAATCATGAAAAGGGCTCTTAAGACGCCGTTTTACACGTATTCCCCCCCCCCCCCCTTAAGGAAAAACTGCTTAAATGTTCGTAAATAAATGTCACAATTTCTTGAAAGTTCATGTTCGTAGATAACTTATTGCGTAAGGAGAAAGAAGCATCTTGTACCCCCCCCCCCCCCAAAAAAAAAAAAAAAATAAATACCAAACCTTAATTTTTCATTTTAGAAAAGCATTGTTCAGTGTACGGTACCGGGAAACACTGGTTTGGAAAACGTTGCGCTAGACCATTTTCATAGCAAACTCTTTATCCGACATTATCAGTAAAAAACAGATGGGCAATTCCATGAAAACAGGGACATCAACATAAAAATTTTTTCTTCTTACAGATGTGCAGTTTTTTTTTCCTCTAAGGTAAAAATATGTGAATTTTTATAAAATTATGTTTAAAAAGTTCGCAGTACCTTTTTGTAACTTTTATAGGCAATGTTTGGCAATGTTACTTTTGTCACATGTGTTGTTGTCTTTAGAGAAGTTCGGAAAGTTCATCTTGTTTTCGTAAAAAAATTAACAGGTATGTATAAATCTTATTTTTTTATTGAAATTTAGTCTGTATGTGAGGTTAGGCCAGTAAAGAATCTTTAAACTGTGATTATTGTATTAAAAATTATTTTTTATAAATTAGGCCTCATATTGATGTAACATCAGTCACAAAAATTTATAAAAGTTTTTATTACTTAAAGAAAAATAGTGTTAAGAATATAAAAATCCATATTCTCTTCATTGATGATAATATCTTAAATATCAATTAGTTAAATAGTTAATAACAGATCAATTTATGAGTTAAAAACTTCTTTAAAACATGTAACATCAGTCACTTTTCTCTTTTCCAGTTAGATACTTAAACACTGCACAAATGGCATTGACTGATGCAGAAAGGCAAAATAGTTGGCAAGATAAATTAAAGAAGAAAGGAAAATATGAAGATTATAAAAAGATAAGCAATGCAGAAGCTAAAAGGAGTCGGGATAAAAAGGAAATGACCTAGCTAAGTTACCTAAGTCAGTTCAAAAAGAGAAATCAAAGAAAATGTTAGAAAAATAGTAGAAAAATGTAGCACATTAAAGTGCAAAATTTCAATTAGCAGTGACAAAACCCCTTTTCCAAAATAATAAAACCTTAGGAAAAGCTGTAACTCGTGCGAAGTGCGCCCTGCCTACATCTCCACGAAGGCAGAAGGCTGCCATAAAAAAATGGTTTGACAATGAAATTGGGGAAACAGGTGCTCCTAATTAAGCCCAAGTAAGCATATTTGCAGCAGCACTGTACCACTCGGGTAGAATGCATCCGTATGCGATAGCCTCAGATTAACTGTCTCATTCTAAAGAGATTGTGATTCCTCTCATAACAAGAATGCTGGAAAAGATTCCTCAAGTAACTGAAGTCTTACATATTTGGTCAGATGGCCCAATTCTAAAACAAGTTCATTGCAGCCACAAAACCCATATTACAGAAAAATATAAATTGTTCATTAAATCGAATTATTTTGCTACTTCACATGGGAAGCCCAGTGGACGGCATTGGCGGCTCTGTAAAGAGGCAGATATGGGTAGCTGTAAAAAAAAAGAAAGCATTTCGTACACAGTGTAAAAGATTTTGTTTATGCCGCAGCTTCAAGCAGTTGAGATCACCGAGATCTCATCATACGATTTACAGTTGCGTTATAAAGAGTTAAATATGAATAAAATATTTTCTAAACTATTTTCGAAACTATAGCTGGTATCACGCAGCAACACTTTTTGGATGTGGTAGACAAAATCACCAAAAGCTCAAAATTATCTAAAACATCATTTGCCTGTTCAAAACCAAGCGAACAAGCTCCATAATTGGTGGCCACAATTGGAGAGTGGGCTCTTGTGGAATATGATGGACAGCTCTATCCAGGTGAAGTTAGAGCCATTGAAAACTATGAATACTTGGTCAGTGTTATGATTCCAACAGGGAAGCATTGGAAATGGTCCGACAATGTGGATGAAATTTATTATTCACAAGAAAAAATAATAAGAAAATTTAGTACACCAGATGTAGTAAATGCACGAGGACACTTTTTATTTCCTGAACCGCACTAAAAACATCACTTGTATAATTATATTCATTTACTATTGTTTATTTTTTATCAATTAAGTAGATTTGCGTACTTTTGAAAAAAAATTGCTAATTTGACTTTTAAGGAGAAATAAATTATAATTTAAACCGATTAATGTTGGTGTAACATCAGTCACAAAATGTTTGTAACATCAGTCACGGTCATTAAAAATTTCCCCCATTGTAAATTTTAAAGTTTTTAAAATGAAACGAAGTGTATTCATAAAGTTTAAAATCTCTACTTGACTGGAAAAAAAGAATTTTAATCTTCATGTTCTTAGTTTGAGGAGAATATCAATTAATATAAAAGTTGTTTTTCCTAATGTCTCTTCGGTGTAACATCAGTCACAATTTTTTATTTACCTTAATTAAACACAAAAAAGCTTTTTATATCTAAAAACAGGTATGGGTAGTATTATTGTACTCTATCACGGTATTTTAGATCAATTTCAGAAAAATAAAATTAAATTTCAAGACACTGTGGATTTTAAAAGTTTAAAAACTTAGTCAAATTGTAACGTCAGTCACCGTGGAATGACCCAGATGGCCATATTATATATAAAGTTCCGAAAAATGATCACAAACAGTAACAATTTCTATTATCTTATATTTATTGTTTTTTACCACTAAAACGTATATTACAATTAAAAAGTGCTAGCTTTTGTCAGAAAAATAGCAAATATTGCTAGGTAAATGATTAGTTTCATGTAATGCTCAAAAAACTCCTTCATTAAAAAGTAATTTCTAAGATAATGTGGGTGACGTAGAAGCTTAGAAATCATAATTTTCTAAAACCGTGTTTTTTATCCAAATACATCCAACTTCAATACATTTTTAATTCAGTGCATTATATCTCCTGGACCATTTGAGGCTAAGTATGACCATTACTTACGATTGAAGTAAAATTAAGAAATCAAATCGTTATACCCAACTAACCTTTGCCATATTCACATGCAACAACTATTTAAGCATCATTTTGCTTTTGGTAATTAAATACATTATCACCAAATTATTCAGATGTTAAGAAAGAGCAACAGTTACCCGAAACAACAACTGAAAAATCAAGTTTTCTATTAGATATCGGTACATTCATCAAGGGAAAAAAAAACCTAACAGAAATTAACGGCTTGTCTGTTTTACAGAAGCCAATGCAAATTACCTCCGACTTTTTCAGAGATCAATGCAATTTGTTTTCTATGCAACACAATTAGGTATTGAAGAACAGTGCAAATGACTCTCTTAATAAATACGTTTCGTTGTTCGTTCGTTTAAAGGCAAGACTCTAAGTGCTGATCATTATGGCGTCCTTGAGAGTGTAAAAATTGAATCATTTATCGCAAGAAGGGGAACTGGAAAAAAAAAATCTAACTATTGTTTTGTTCACTTTTTATTTTTATCAGAAGTGTGTTGAGGAAAAACTGGACTAAAGCAACTATGGTTGGTATATTTAATATCAATAAAGTCAGGAACATTATCCCTGAATTACGAAAACTGCGCTTATTATAATTATAATTTTACGAAATATTAACAGAAATTCTCAATTTGTGATTACTGTCAATTAGTTGACCTTGTGATCTCGTTTATATTAACAACTCTGCTATAACGTAAATAAATTCTGGTCCTTTCATTCGCCCGGACAGCACTTTGATGCGAATCGCCTATAACATCACTTGGTTATAGTATTAAAAATATTTCGGTCCCTTGAATGACGCCTATAACAGAGTTCCACGTATATACTTTTTCAAACAATATAAATAGCATTAATTTGAAACTTTTAAAACTGAATTAATTTGTTTGTTATATAGGGTGTTTTTTAGAGGCAGAAATGAAAATAAAACACAAAAAAATGTCTTTAATATTCATGCAATTTGTTTTATTAGAAGGAAAATTTTATGGCATAATGTTCGAATATGATGTCGGGCATGTGAACACCACAGTTGGCGCGTACATGACGTAACCTGGAAAACTGAAAACGGGACTAGTTTTCACACACTTTTCGCAGTAGATCTGTTAACTGGCCACCTTCTTCTTGCGATTTGACGCCCTTAGATTGTTTTCCCTGGGGATACTTGAAGTCCCTTGCCTACGCTGATAAAAAAGGAGCAATGCAACATATGGTAGTCAAGACTCGGCGCATTATTGCCGTCATTCAGCCAGATCTACTGCGAAAAATGTGTGAAAACTGGACCTCCATGTTACGCCATGTACGCGCCAGCCGTGGTAGCCACATGCCCGGCATCATATTCAAACATTAACGCCATAAAAGTATGTTTCAAATAAAGCAAATTACATGAATATTAAATACATTTTTTTTGTGTTTTATTCACATTTCAAGTTCTCTGCCTCTAAAAAATCACCCTATATAAGTAAAAGGTATTTGCTTGTTGTGCCTAACTGCTTAAAAAGCCTGATGATTATTGAGGAGAATGCCTTTCGATTACCAGTTAGTTATCGAAAGAATCAACTTGGTGCTGTTCAATCAGCATCCTCTCATAGTGCAGTTATTAGCCGTGTAATTGCAGAATAAACGAGGATGATCTTCGTTTAACCCGTATATTGCCAGTATAGAAGGGAAGTAACCAACAACTTTTTAAATAATATATTTTCGGACCAGTTTATGGCCCTCGATTCCCAGCAATCGGAATTTAAAGGAAGACACCAGATTAGTTTTAAAACGTAGCAGCCTAAACGTCGACAGGGATCTCGATAAACTTTTAAGCTATGCAATCAAAAAGTAAAATTATTCCAAGCATTAATACAAAACTTCTTCAATTAAATAGCATATAAAGTAACAATGATTTCGTGCTTTTTCTTTCATATTTCATACCAAGCCTCTTTCTCTTGCAATGTTGCAATTACTTGTTGATTCCTGATGGGTCATAGTTACTATCTAAGATGCTTATGTAAGTCTTCAAAGTTCAAGCCTTTTATAAATAAAATTAAAATATATGCATAAATTTTTTTGATCGAACTATTTTGCTCTGAATCATGAAGCAGTGAAACATGTACGTGTAACAACAGTTGAGAAGAGTCCTTAAAATCTTTATCTATTAAGGCTAAAAACTTTATCTTTTTTTTTTTTTTTGCAATCCACAAGGATGCTTACTTGCTCATAACTTTAAAGATATTAAGAAAAGTTATGAGCAAGTAAGCATCCATTTTTTAAAAAATATCTGACTTCCATTCACTTACCTTACAGTTTTTTAAAAAATAATAAGGGTTTTTGTTTTATTTGTTATTTATTTAAAAGGATATTATTAATATAAATCAATTTTTGAAAGCAATAACAAAATCTAAAAGATCTACATCACATGAAATTTTAAGTTCAGAAATTATTAGGAATGACGTACTATTAACTACATATCACTCTTACGCAAATAAAGTAACATAGAAAGTTTGAAATCATTTTGTGTATGTTAGATTTAAAGGTTGCTGCAAGGTATTTTTCTAAAAGAGATAGATCCAGACGTTTTGAAAAATAATTAAAATTCGATGAAGCCTTCTGCTAGAATTCAACAGCAAGTGGTTTGGTTATCATTTAATGAGCAGCAATATAATTTATGTAATTATTAATTTTAATGATAGTTAAATTGTCCTCTATACATTTCAAATGTTTATTAGCGAAGACTCAAGTTGAAAAATTTTTAGTGAGTGGCCATCCCCCCCCCCCATCTCTCCCTTTTAGATTCCGTATACGTGCCTTAATTAAGCATGAACAACTTCGTATTTATTCTCTTATTTACGTAAACATATTGTTAGAAGTCCATTAGGAAACGTGGAAGGCAATATGCATCTTAAACTTTGATCTCAAAATAATAAATGCCCAAGGCATGTTTATTTATGTCATTCGTGTTAAGAAGAATTCCAAAGTCGAAGTACCTCGAAACAGTCATTGAAAATAATTTGCAATATACGAGATCTTGGGATCTTTATAACAAGCAATTTCGCACATCATTGTGATCATGCTTGCCTTTAGACAAACGAAACACGTTCTTTCAGTAGTCGCGTGTTAGTTTTCGAGAGATCTGCCAGCTTTAACGACCTTTGGAGATGGTCTCGTCTAAGACAGTTCATTTTTGGAAGGTTCAATTCCATTTCGTTTCTTAGGAGGGGTTGAAGATTTCATTACACCTGAAGAAAGGTCGCAAAATGTCTGCCATCAACCAGAGAATGAGCAACATTATGAATCCGGAAATAACCGGTAGGTCAGTTGCTAAAACTTTTGGAAAGCATGGGAAAATGACATTTCTTTCGCTGTTTGACGCAGAAAGGAATCATTAATAGGAGTTATCTTAGTGTTTAGAGTTGAATGCGCAATAGGTTGTCTAATGTTACGTACTGACCAGTAATTGATTCTTGACTAGACAGCGAGAACTCACGCTCGAAGCATTAGGCAATGATGTACAGAATACAGTCGATTAATTCTGCTAATAGCATAAGGTCGAAGGTGGTAAAGTGAATATTTAGAATGTGAAACTGGAGGCTTGAGCAACGAGGTGATCACCAATATTGGATACTTACATTCGTTTATGATAATTATACATGCATTTAGGAGTTACGTTAGTAATTTTTATTGATATTATTATATGTTCGAAAATATATTCAGAATCGACGCGGAATACGGAGAATTTCAAAACGATACTTTTATCAATTTTTTGCTTTTGAAATTTTTGTATCGTACTTCCAACACCGTTTCTTTTATAATATATATTTTCTTTTTATTCAAAATCTAATAATTTAAAAATGATTAGATTTTGAACAAAAATCATTAGTTGTGATGTTTTTCAGCAACGATGATTTTAACTGGCTAGACTCTCAAATGTTTACACGAATGCAACTTCATATTGAACACTTCTTATTTTCAACGTTTGCTTCTTGAATATGCATCTTAAGTAAAGGTCAAATCATCTCCATACACGAATCAGAATTGAGTTTATGAAATTGACTTTTTCGTGTTACCTTTTATGATACTACGTAAAGTAATTTCCTTTTGTTCCGAAATGAACAATGTGTGCTGTGCATAGGATTGTGAGCTATTCCGAAGAAACTGTTGAACATATTCCACAGATTGCTAAATCACAGAATCTATTGAAATTTTACACCAAATGCAATCGTCCTCTATTTTACCTATTGGTTCTAAACACACTATAAAGAGATTTCATAACTGTAATTAACTACTCTATAAATGACAATGTAGCGAAAAGTTAAACGAAAAGTTAAAAATTTTATTTTATTTATTTATCTACAACCTAAGTTGTTATAACGAGGATTTTGTAATTATTTCTGCCAAATATAGAGTTTTGCTTTCTTTTAAATTTCAAACTTTGAAAAATGAGAAGAGACATAATTTTTAAACTCACTGTGAATATTAATATACAGTTCGAATACGGAATTTTGACATTTGAACGCTTCTACGCATGGTAGAAAAGGACGCATCCATTCGAGTTTTAGGGAGGTTCGTTTTGCAGGGGAGTATTCATTTAGTGCGTGAATCCGAATTTGCTTGCTGAAAGCAACTAAATTTATAAACTGGCACATATCATCGCATCAGTATTGAAGATATCAAGTATGCTAAACGAACTAAAACGATAACAAATACGGCACATTCGTATACCAGCAGTTCCTCCCTTGAACATGAATGGATTCTTCTTGACACTCTGCCAGGCAGATGACTTTGGTCGATGGTAGAACTGTGTACATATTCATTTCTAAGCAAACTGTCTCGTACACCTTAGTTATTTTGTACGAGCTGTTCAATCAAATTTTTGCTTACGCATCTCTTTGCATACTGTAGATAGATACATGAAGAAATTACGTTTAAAAAAAATTGCGTATTTATACCTCATAAGCTTCATTGAATGAGTAAGTCTAGATTCCAATACAAAAATGAATCTTTGTAATAAAGGAAAACAAAGAAAAAAAGAAACAGAAAAATGGGAATTCTCCGAAAACTTTGAAATTTTGTCTCATTTCATTAGTGTATTTCAACTTAAACTGTTCTAATCCTGCTGTGTATACTTATTATAATACTGTAATTGTTAAATTATGAGACACGGAAAGGGAATTAAAAAAAGACATGGTATTTTTTTTTTATTGCTAATTTATAGTTAGTATTACTGGAGGTGCGTTTCAATAATTTTCATTCATTGCTACGCACGCATAAAATATTAATGTAGTTTTCTATATCTGCGAAAATGTCAAAAAGCTTCTTAAAATTCTGCATTTTGTATCATTTGAGTCTTCTCTGATTTTAAAAAAGAAAGAACGTTACAAAATACAAGGTTACGGAAATTGTCCACCTTAAAACAACGCACAAGAGCACTGGCGGATGGAGGGAGGAGGAAATCCCAATTTTAATCCCCCCACAAAAGCTTGCACTTCAAAAAGGAAAAGAAACGCTTCATAAAAAGAGCCGTGGAGCTCAAGTTCAAACCGTCATCTCTTTCATACACAGCGGTCAACTTTCCCGCCTCCGTCAAACGGTCAAACTCTGGAAAATTCCTCTCGCACCTCTCAGAAACGGGGTAAGGTAAAAGGAAATAAACGACCGGAGTTCTTTCACCTCTCTAATGCCGATGACCGACTGCCTTTTGTTTCGTCATCATGTGCTCGCAGACGATCGGATGCCCGGGGGTGGGGAGCCCCCCACCCGGCCCCCACGGAGTTGGGGCTTTAATGTGACGAAAGTCACCTGTCTCTTCGAGCATGCGCAATTATGTGAAGGACTGATACAGTGATTCTAATCGTGAGAATATTTCTTTGAAAGAGAGGGGTGGGGAGGATTAAGAACATTTATTATATCACCAATATCACCTATTAAATTGAGCGTCAATTTGAGAATGATTGAAACGAATAGGTCAAGGGAGACCGAAAATAATGTCCTTTTTTTATCTATCGAAAGCGATTATGCGTCGTTTCTTCGCAGGAGAAGCGAATATTATTTAATCGCCGTCACGTCTTTAAGGAATTTGCATACGGAATGCAGAAAGGAAAAATGCATTTCATTATAATCAGGATCTGAACATATTTCTAAATAGCTGCTAGAGTATTCTTGAAAGGTTCTCTTTCATAGACAGATTCCTTTTCATGACCTTCATTTAAATACAGATTCACTAATGAATCTGCAGTTGTATGCTAAAAACTAAAAATTTAATTTCCTTTACCTATGATGCGACCCTCATAAAATTCATGGGAAGAAAACTATCTGAGTAATTATAAATAAAATAACGCATTTTCTTATTACGCTATAAATTTTTATCTTTCATTTCATTTGCCTTAGAATCATAAATAGTGAGCATATTACAAATATTACATTACTTTTAAAACTTTTTTCTTAAGCTACTGGCTTTTTGCCAGTTAGACTCCGCAAGCAATAATGCGAGTTTTAATCTTACTTTTTTCTGTTTCCTTTCTTCGTTTTCTTTTATTTTTCGATTCATTTAGTTATTTTAACTAAATGTAAATTGAAACAACTAGTATTCAAGGTAAATTTAGATTTAAATGCTTGATGTCATTTTTAATTGTCGATTTTGTGCAGAAGTTAAAGTAAAAAAAAGACGACATACATACCAGTACGAATGTATAACTTCCTTCCTTTGTGAAGTCGGTTAAAAAGTTAAGAGAAATTTTGTGGATGATTGCATTATTTTGTATTGGAATGTGTTCGTTTTGTGTGAAATATATATCAGCAACACGAAAGAAAGTACTTTTAAACCATTTTCTCTCTTAGAACAAAACAATAAATATCTTCATCCATTTTACGCATTTTAAAATATCTTCATTTGTAAAATTTCATGGAAAGTATTTGGCGTAGTGACGGGAGTATATTCAATAAAGAAATTATGACGGTTGAAAATGATATATATAAGGAGTTGAACTTAATTTAAAGACGCGCACATGCAGACATTCCATCTGCCGCCCCTTTCCACTTTCAATACCTTCGACTAGCTCATTACTATACTTGAACAACGTTTCATAAGATGGATGAAAATTTATATTTTTTATGATAAGAAAATGAGATTGTTATTTTATTGTGTGTTTTTAAGAGCACTAAAAAAAAGTGCAAAAAGAAGAATTTGCCGCCGCTAGACATGCTCTGCCGTACGCAGCTGCCTACTCTGTCTATTTAGAAATTCGTCTGTCAGTATATATGTTACTGTTAAAGTGTATAATACAGTTATTTCATACAATGTAAAACATTTTCGTTTACTGAACAACATTTTTGGTGTTCAGTCAGTGTAAAGTTGAAAATTATTCATTTTGTGATGCGTTTTAAATTCTTTTAAGTGTCTGTCTAAAAAAATACAGTCAACAGAATCTTTTTTTAGCATATGATGTTCGTTAACTCATATACGCATCAAAAATTCATTACGATTGCACATTTATACGATTTTCATAGAAATGAGCAATCGCAAGAAGTTTCGATACGTAACATATATATATTTTTTAAGTAATTTGCCAAAGACAGTAAAATGAGGAACATGTACAACAGACCAGCAGAGCACTAGTTGATACGAAATTTTACCAAAAGGCCCTCTTTTTTAAAAAAGTACCATTCTAGTTCCGAAACTATTGAAAAAACTGCTTCGAAACAATTCTACAAATGTGCTACTCTCATTGCATAAGATTGCTTTGCGCGATTAAAAATTTATTGCCTATTTAATCTAACACAAATTTTTTACAGATCATCAAAAAAAAATGTTGCTGTGACTGAATTTGCTATGACTGCATCAAAGAAAAGCTGTGACTGAATCTGAATGTCGTCCTCGGGTAAAACTTCGTCTCTGCGCAAATTTTTGCTTAAACCTCCTGTTAGTTAAAATGGACAACCAACCTTATGTGAGCAAAAAAAATCAATGAATAAAGATAGCTTTGTGTGATCAAAAATTGATGTACAGGATGTAAATTAAACACATATGTTCATTTGGGGGAATATTGAAAGAAATCTAACTAGCAGCGACTGAACTGCAATGAAGTAATTTTTGTATACTTCAAAAATTTTGATTCTAAATTATAAATTTACAATATCATTCAATTCTAAACATGTGCGGCAAAATCTGAATATTTACAAACATTATCCGCCAAGCTTATTCTATTTTATTATTTTGAATGCTACCTTTCTCACAAGAAATAAATCTGGATATATTCACTGTTATTATTTGACAAGTTCTGGACTATCTATTCATCAATTTTATGAAGAAAGACATTTTTCTGACTCTTTTCGTGATTTTTATAATTGCTTTTAATATTATTGCGGCAACCAACTCTTTTCAACAATGAGTTTTATTTTTATTGCTTAATAATTCACTCAACAAAGAAAAATCAAGGCAATCCTTTCCAATATTAAAAGATATATTTTTTTTTTCATTTATAACGTTCTTTCTAAAGAATAAGTCAAATCGATGTACGATATTTAAGTTAGACCACCATCTATCGATTAACGAAAAAATCATCAAAATCGGTTCATTCAGTCAAAAGCTATGGATGAAAACACAAAAAAATGACTATATTTCTGCCCATAACTTTTTTTCTAATTATCCAATAAGGTCAAAAGAAGGTATAGGGCCTATGGGGAACCACCCTCGATCGATTAAAAAAAATAATCATGAAAATCGGTTCATCCGTTGAAAAGTTATGGGTGGACAAGCAAAAAAAAAAAAAAAAAAAAAAAGACATACATACAATATTAATGCATAACCTCCTCCTTTGTGAAGTCGGTTAAAACTGGCCACAATTCTATTGATATTAATCCAGTTCAATTGATTGGCGACAGACTAAATATTTTCATCAGAGATAGGGCTACGCTACTGATTAGAGATATATTTAATTAGTAATTACGATAAAGATATCGATTAGAGATACATCAAGCTATTAATATATATAAATAAAGAACAGGATGTATATGTATGTACCTTATACAAATCCACAACAAACTTACGTCAGATCTCCACCAAATTTGGCACAGATGTGCACTCTAACGACAGATGTGCACAGGTGTCACATATGTCACACCCTATGCACAGATGGCCCCCCGGCGCACAGATGTGCTCCCTACGACCATCCGGGGTTGGTCGAAGGGATTTTTTTCAAACGTTAAAAAGTTCCAAACCGTTCGAATTTTAGATTTAGACCCAAAAAATTGCATAAAATGGCTTTTTCTGTACGAAGAAATTATAGCATCGTTTCAAGTTCGGTACCGTTGGAAAGCCCTTATAAAACTGCTTTAAAAGATGTTGTGCTCTTCGTACCAAAACTCAAAGCCTCTAATTTAACTTTAAAAAAAAGAATCAAGCGTTTTTCGCTGTAGTTCGAAATTACTTTTTCATATTAATTAGCTTTTATTTATTTTCCTCATACAATTGATAACTTACTTTTTTTTTTTAATTTTATTTGGGCCGTTGCCATTTTGTCTATATGTATGCTTCTAAATAAAATTCTATTCACAGCATTTTTAGCATTTTGAGGTGCATCCGATTTTTAATATTTCTTTCTTATTTGTTATGCTTTTAATTCTTTTTTCTTTTAAAACAATGTCAAATGTATTTTCTGCTGCACAAGGGCAATCGATTGATTAATTTTCATTTTCTTTTTTACTTTGCAAGGTATTTTTACGGAAACGTTATCCATACTCCACAAAGTTTTTTTTTTTTTTTTAAATCTTATTCTTATTATTCTAATGGGGATTTTTCTGAACTATTGTTCATTTTTTACATTTGGGATATTTTTGATGACGATTTTTAGAAGGATTGCCAATGTTATTCAATAACTTATGTCTTTATTTTAAAAAATAATTTTAATAGACAGTTATCTTGACAATAATTTTAAAAGGAACTTGTTAGCGTTGTCTGAGAACTGATACCCTTAGTATATCAAGAAGTTGTTAAGGACTTTTGTTCTTATTCTGTTAAAGATTTTTAGCGGGACCGCTAACGTTAATTAAATACTGTTGTCTTCCTTCTAATGTTTTTTTTTTTGTGATTAATGTCGTGCATGTAAAGGGGACTTTTAGGGACTGTTGTCCTTATTCTAATGGTTTTTTAAGAAACATGCTCCTTATTTATATTTATCAGAGTGCTGAACATGTATCAGCATGACAAAAGTCTTCCTCCGCCAGGGAATGACAAAATATTCGAAATATCCCGTGCAAAGCCAGGCCAGGCAGCTAGTTAGAAATAAAGATATCGACACCGGTTTCCTGCCTGCAAGAAAGTTCTGATAAAACTTTGAAGAAAAAATTTAGTTGGCGAATAAACCAAGCAAAGCAGATTGTGTTCATTTAATCAATCATAATTTTTCCAATCCGCCAGAATGTAAACTGAACTCAAGAATTTGTTTGAACCTGAGGAAGCGAATTTTACTTTTAAAAAAAATGAGTATACTTTACACAAATACATAGTGCAAATTTTCTTGTTGTAGCAATATTTAGATAATTGAAAATGTTCATGGTTTTCTCTCAATAAGTGGTGGTTAAAATTGAAAATGTGCTATTAAAAATAGTATAACATAAAAATATATTTTATAAAAATGTATAGCATTTTTTAATACTGCTATTAAAAATGCTATAAATTTCTAGCCATGGTGCAACTAGTTGCTCCAGCATTTGGAGTGAAATATCTCTAATAATTTGGTTAAATGGTGTCTCTTCTACACCACACTTGTATCTGCGCAGTTTCATAAGCGGTATAGCAGGTTGATCCCGTGCCTTCTGTCTCGTACTCAAACTCGGCAAGATTATAAAGAATTTGGCAGTATGTTAAACCTCCCCCCCCCCCAAAAAAAAAAGGTACAGCTTTACTAACTACAAAGTTTAGTGCTTACTTGTGCGTGTTGCACTAAGTAATGGAAAAAAATTAACACCATCCGTTGTAGCCGGCAAATGTGCACCATATTTTGATGCAACAATCAAACTTTTTAGTGTTCTGTCCGGTATAAGTTGAGCGAGAGGGACAAAAAAAAAACAATATTTTCTGATATTAAAAAATCCAAATGACAAATGAAAATCCAATCAACCTCAGTAGTTGGTTGGTTACCATCAGCTCCATGCAAAAGCAATCCTAAGGCCTCGGCTAACAGGTAGGAGTCTGGTGGAGTATAGTAGTTGATTGGTTGATTGGTTGCTAATGGGGCTGCATATTGGTTTCTCACCATTTGCAGACTCGGGTATAACTCAATAGTAGAATATGTTATTCTGTAACACTCATTAAAAGTGATACTTCTCGGTGTTAACACTGACACTATTTTGTGCAGACATGGGATTTCAAATTCATTATGTTCTAAGTAGGGATGTAACGAATATTCGGCCACTATTCGGTATTCGGCCCTTTGGCCGAATAGTCATTTCATCACCCAGCCGAATATTCGGCCTGGCCGAATACTGGGTAAGGTAAAATTCGGCCTGGCCGAATATTGATGGGCTATTCGGCCGAATAGTTCTGCTGCAGTAAAAAAGTAAAAAAATAAAGAAATTAGTAGACTTTAAACATTTAAAATTGTATTATAATTATTGCAAAAGAATACATTAATCCACTATAGTTTTAATAAATAAAAATAACTTAGAATAAACTACTTTTTTTAAATCTTGTTTTAGGCTTGACTGAGCAAAAACACATTTTAAAGTTGTAATATTGTATTTTATATTTAGCATTTGCTCCCAAAAGCTGCCAATAGCTAATTATAATGGAGAATATGATGAATTCATTTTGTTAATATTAACAAAGTGGAAGCCAGACTTTGTTTCGGTAGACTGATTTATTATGAATATTGGGTTAGAGAGAAATGTGAAAAGCCCAAAATATATCATGAATATTTAGATAGCATAAGTTATTGGGGTTTTTGAAAATAAAAACATATCCCAGTTAAGTGCATTAAGTTTTAATAGATCTTTAAAAAATAGGTATGTAAAAAACCCCATAAAATAAAAATATTAACTTTTATAATTTTTAAAATGTCTTCGTAAAACAGTTTTGAGCAAGGTAAAAGTTCCCTAAGCACTAGCATTTCTTTCATTGCAATTAAATAATTAGTAAAATAATGCTAATGCTTACTCCCGTAAAACCTGTCATTTATATTTTGCTTGTGGGTGAAATTCTTAGTTTTATTACATTCAAAACAATAGTGCAAATAGATTAATGTTAAATAGTTCTAAATTCTTAACAAGCAGAATTAAATCATACATCATAGATTGTGTATAATTGGTGTTTGACTTTGTGAATAATTTTAAATTTGACAAATACTTCCTATTACAACGATTTTCTAGAAATTTTAATATTCGGCCGCCGAATATTCGGTATTCGGCCTAGCCGAATATTCGGCTTCGACCTATTCGGCCCTAGAAGAAAGGACCGAATATTCGGCTTCGGCCTGGAAGAAATGGCCGAATATTCGTTATTCGGGCTAAATCATTATTCGTTACATCCCTAGTTCTAAGCAAGGAAAACGAGAAGCGTAAAGTAGTGCTGTTGTCCAGTACTTTCAATTCCACATCATCAAAATTCAGCAAATGAATACTAAATTCTATGTCTAATATGAAATTTAGGCATCTGGAATTGTTAACACATTGTTGACCGGGAACAGTATATGACGGTTTTCTGATAACCATACTTTGTTGGACGGGAGCGTCCTATGATGCCCTTCGATAGCCGAATGTAATTTACGATATATTATACATTCAAAATTGGGAGTGGTTGTCGTTAATTTACCGTTTGTTTTCGTTATATTCGTAGTTACAATATAAATGCAATATAATATTATGTGATAAAAAGTTATTTATATTATGAGTAGTTATTATATAAATGCAGTACAATATTATGTGATAAATGTTTATATTATAAGGAGTTTCTCTTTTTCACTTTTCGACAAATTTGCCAGCCACACGCGTTAGTTCTTACAAAAAAAAAAGTCAACAATGAAGTCCAAAGAGTTTGTTTTCAAGTATGATTTCAAAGTAATTTTCTCTTTCGCTAAAATGACATGAGCTATTGCTCCAGTTTGTTTTCAACTCAGGGAACCACATGAAATACAATTGAAGAGCAAAGCATTTCACTGGAATCACTCACATTTGCCTCCAGTTTGTCTTTAGCTTAGTGAATCTCTCGAAATGCAGCTGAGCCACGAAGCTTTTCGAGAAGAATTGGTTCAATATTGAAATTGGTCAACCGAAATACTGCGCAGAATTGCTATATCTCTAAGTTAGCATTACTACTTCTACTAACCAAACCGTAATCGACACCGCTGAAAGGGAATGATTATTTTCACACATTACAAGAACTTCAACACCAACTTCCTTAAAAATTTACACCAATAATCTGTTATGAAGAAGGGTAACGAAGCAGTGAATGTAGTCTCCCATATGAAATGAGGCCGAGATGTTATCAGTGGAAAATCGTGATTTCAGATCGAGTAATTTTCGCCCATTTAAATGAGATGTAGTGGTTCAGCGAGCTGAAATTATTTGTTTTGGCAGGCCACAACGTGACGGGTAATAGCATTATAACTAGTCTATCGCGATGCCATGCCATCAGGTGAAAGGTTACGAGAAATAAAGGAAATACTTTTAATGAATGATGCTAAAGAAAATTTCGCTTTTGAGATGCATTCAGATTATAATTTTATTTCGATCTTCATGAAGGGAATACAATAAATAAAGCTGCAAAGATACAGCATCCATCTTTCTATAGTAATACAGATAGCAAAGAGTGAACCTGCTGAATGGACTTTTCAAATAACTAATAGAGGGTTGCTGAGGTTGAAAGAAGGACGCAACTGCGATAATTAGTTTATTAGTGATCCAAACAGCTGATAGCTTCATTTCAAAAGCTTTTATGAGACATAATGATATCTTAGAACTAGAAATTATACTTTCACACGTGTATGCTTTGTTGGTCCGGCTGTACGATATTCTTGCTCAAACGTTAGATTGTACAACTTTAATCTGGTGGCTGGGAACAGAAATGGTTTCAAGAGAGTTGCTTCTCTAGACTTCCTATTAAAGAAATTCGTCAAATTTAATTTCATTTCAGAAACGAGAAAAAAAATTAGGTTACAGACTTAGGTATTAATGCATATGAGAACAGAAAGGAATCCCCTAATATTATATATAGAAATATGTTGGCTGTTTCTATCTAGACAATTTAAATTATTTTAATTTAAGATCTAGAAATTGCCTGCAAAAACAATATAAGTAATAATTGTAAACATCAATAAAGAAGATTATCTGGAACTAATTTTCTCAGATCAAGACACCCTTTAAACCCTTTCATATTATATGCATATTATATATATATACACACATAGAGGTTATAATTAAAGATACCCTGCTTTGACCTACATAGAATTCGATCTAACAGACGCACCTCATTTAAACGATATTTACGTTATGGGGGGGGGGGAGAAATTTCAAGTAATAATAGTAATGTAAAAAAACTTCAGTAGAACCCCAGTTATCTGAATACCGTTTATCCGAAAATCGGCTTAACCAAAAAGGCGAATGAGTCGTTTGTTTTTGTTCTCATAATGGGCAAATGCTCAGTGTTTTTTTCTTTTTAATAACGGGCAAATGGCCCTTTTTTCCATAATTATCAAAAAAAATGTCAGTACATGATAAAATGTATAATACTAAATGACATAAACGTAAAATATTAATATTTTGTATAGAATTTATTGCAACAACTATGTTAATCTGCTTGGCAATCCATTGTATTAATAATAATTTAACTTTGTGCAAGAAAACAGTAATAGAAATATAATTCCACGTTAATTTAAAGCACAAATGAGCATTAAAACGCAGACATATGTTTCGGGATTGCTTGGAATCCCTTTTTCAATGCGACAGGGAGCTTCTAGATGCAAAACATCCAAATGAAGCAGACAAAACAACAAAAACAAAGCTTATATAGCCTAAGAATTAACTGTAAACCAATGAGAATGAAGGCAGTGTGAAGTGGAAGTAGAAGTAGCAGGGAAAGCACCAATAAGAGAGCAACAAACGAATCCAGTTGAAAGTTCAGGCAGTAAAAAGAAATATCAATAAAAACAAAGCAAAAAAGGCACTACATGCATAAAAATGGGAAAATACATGAAAATTGCAAAAATAATAAAATAAAATACAAAGAATAAAATGGAAATAAAATAAGTACAGAAAATACCAAAACAAAAAGCAAAATAAAGTACACATGTAAAGGAGGGGGAGGGGGGGGGAGAAAAAATTAAAAATAGACACAAAAAAGGAAAACTAACAAGAAAAACAAGAAAGAACAACAAATTAAAGAAACTTATGCCAGACCTGTGAAAATACATGAAAATTGCAAAAATAATAAAATAAAATACAAAGAATAAAATGGAAATAAAATAAGTACAGGAAATACCAAAACAAAAAGCAAAACAAAGTACACATGTAAAAATTATATTTCTATTACTGAATCCATTGTATTCTACAGCTGGAAGAAGTTCTATACGCAGGATGGAACATGTTGGTTATAAACATAGCCTTTGTCTATAATTCTCACTTATCCGAAAATTTCTATGGTACCTCGGTTAACCGAAAACGTTACCATCCCGTGCTTTTCGGATAACCGGGGTTCTACTGTACTTTCAAATTTTGGCCACCCGGTGAAAAGGGGAAGCATGAAGAACCAAACCCAAATTGGAAAGAAAAAAACTTGATCTCCGAATTTGTTGAAAGTGCATTCTATTTACGTCAATCACAAGCACAAATTGTGTTACAGCGTATTCAAAAGTAACGCGAAGAGTTTCCCCTAGGAGTTGCAGCTACTTGGAGATGAAATTTTAATTGATAGAGAGAAGACAAGAAAAACACTTGGTAGTAAAAATTTGAGATATGCAAGTATTTTCTTATTACAGATTTCTCTTCCCCATGGTTTTTATATCATACATACGAAGTTTCAATAATCTACATAAATACAATTTCAACCATCTAGTGCGAATTTTTGCAACTTTTGTTTTGTAGTAGTTGTGAAATTATAGCCTTTGTCTCCGTGTCAACCCCTTTTCCCTTATAAAGAAAAAATACTGCAAATATCACTTCTGTTCTCACACATTCTTATAATAGATTCGAGAGAATGTTCTGCAAACAGTCATTCTTTGAAACTGTTTTGTTCGCGAAAATATTTTATGTATCAATATTTTTTCTCCGCAAGATCATGTATGGAGTGTAATATATTTATTTTCATAATAATCGCAGTTAGGCTTTCACTCAATAGAAAATGAGTGTTAATTTTCAATTATTTATATCAAAAATAATATCTTTTTTTTTTTTTTTGGTTCCGTAATTTAAACTTCTTGATATTTAGACACGTGCATTAATAGTCTGTTTACCTACGAAGACACATACGAAGTGCACAGTCGTGAGGAGGAAAAATTGTATAAATGCACTGCAATTAAATTTGCAATGCAATGTACCCATTAAAGGTAATTCTGATAGCCATATTGTATCTTATACATTTTTCATGTCTAGTATATGCTTATGTTACGTATTTCATTTGGTGCACCGAAATACAGAACTATTCGTCTTGCCGATGTTTATCATAAACTCCGATAAGCAATCCGATTTTATAGGTTAGTTCGTGCGGTCTACAGGATATACTTATATTATTTTTTCACGGATATAAATTACGTTTTGAGTAGCATTAGAAATTATTACCATATTATATCAGCATTTGTGTATTTTTCTTTTCGAAATATAATCAGCTATTCTCCCTATCATGCAATTATTCATGTCAAAACTTCTCGTTTTGTTCAAAGCACCTTTTAGATTCAGTACAACGAGACACTACCCTGTGTCCGTATGCACCATAGTAAGACAGCGCTGAAAAAGAGAATAAACGATCCTCAGTTTAAATCGGTAGGAACTATCTTTAGCGATAAGTCGACAGGGTGGCGTAGTGGTAAGGCGCAGGTCTCGTTCGCTCAAGATCGCAGGTTCGAACCTGGTCCAAGTTGGTGGATTTTCAAGATGCAGAAAATCGTCTGTGCCCATGTCGCATGATTGTGCGGCATGTTAAAGATCCCTTGAGTATCCGTTTGGCTTGGATACTCTCGGCTAAATTAAATACCTAGTGCAATTCGCATCAAATGAGAGCTCAGGTGCCGCCATCTAGGGGAAACTGAACGTCCAAATTCTCAGTGGCAATGGCATCCACCGACTGTGGTGCTACTTGAAAAAAATGGATGCCGATTACCGGGGTACGCACTAGGTCTGCAAAGGTTAATGACCATACGCATCCCCATTAGAAAGAAAAAAAATTAGCAATAAAAGAGTGAGGAACAGCTTCAACGGAAGAGTAGATTTTTATTTCGGAGTAACTGGGAAACTGCGACCTCGCGTATGATAGTGTCTTTCACTATAGCCTAAGGGCCGTGGTAGCCTAGTGGTTAGGATGTCGGGCTGCCAACCGGAAGATTGGGTGTTCGATACCCGACCCGCTGAAGACCTACCATGTACACTTGGGGATACGTGTATGTAAAATCCGAGGACCCTGGCGTCCCGAGGCAGTTCCGAGGGTGGAGAATTTCGCCTTCACTCTTAGCTCAAAAAAGGAAGGTGGCATATTTGTGATGGCGCCATCTGGTGTCATCCATATACATAATGAGCCAAATCGTACTTCTACCGTTATGGTGCTCATCTATAAACGGAATCCTTACTGCCTTAATATGTACCCAAATGGCATTAGAAACAACAACAACTATAGCCTGTGCTCAAACGAGATACAAGTGATGGTCAGTATAAGTTTTGTCGGAGCTAGCTGTGTTTTAGCAACACTAGAGTAAAGAATATTTTCAATAGAAGAGTAGAATTTAGGGAGCGAAGAGGAAGGACAACGGAAGTGCTTTATTCGGTCTCGGTTACGTTGAAGCATTGCACTATAGCATGCTTGTGCTAAACAGAGGTAAAAATCATCTCCATAAATAGGCACCATCGCAGTTAAAAACCAGCTCCGTTATAGCTAATCCAGGAAAACTCCTATCACGTAGCTTAATAAGAGCAATGTGTCATATTAACTCTTTCATTTAAATGTCTCCCATTACTGGATTCTCCAGCTTCTTAAAACAACGTCTGAGCGAAGGGATTCAAGCCGGGAACCATGGAATCCACTCCCATCACCATCTTGAGTGCGATGCCGCTAGACCACTAATCGGAAAATTGCTGTGCCTCACAAGAACCCCCAAGGCATTATTTATCTACCGGGAAGGTTTGTTTGTTCAACAACCCCTACAAAACAATCTTTTATTTACAGCAAATAAAAGGTGAGTATGGCATGAAATTCTACAACATTCCCCGTTCCCTTAAAAAGTCAATTAATTTTCGTAAACTTAGGCTAAAACACATAAAAATTCATAAAACTGTGCTCATATATTTTTAAATACTGTGTCTGCAATAACACTGTCATAAAACTCTCATTTTGAATTTTTTCATCGGTTATTCAAATAAATAATATATATATATTTTAATATTAGTGGAATATTTCCTTAAAATATTTCAATTGTACTGTTTCATTTCAAAGCGCGAATGTTTATTCATATTTTTCCTTATTGTTTGTTGAACTGAAATGTTTCAATGGATTGAAACTTCGATCTCTATTTCTTAACTATTTACAAAATACCACCAGTAAACATATCACCTAGATCACAACGGAAGTCACAAGAGCGATTGCAGACATTTTAAAAGGAAAATTTAAATGGAAATGATTTTAGATCAATTTATCTTTTAAACAGACAATAGTTTATTTGGAAGATTCGGGCTAAGCCCATTTCCAGATGATTGATGCAGTTATAAATCAAGGTTTAAAATTCAAAACAAAAACTTGCTTCGCAGCAAAGTTTAAATCAATCTCCGTTGCATTAAATTTCAAATTAAGTAAAAAATGGGTATTTCAGCGAGCTTTCTTTTTCACGAATCCTGATTTTTCAGACTTCGGATTTAACGATAAAATTATCTGACTTGCTTATCTTTTCATTGTAACTGCTAAACTTTCAAAAGGTGCTACGAATGTATGTTTCTTGTTACACTTTGAAATAATAATAACTTTTAATTACTCAACAAATTTTTCCGATTGGTGGAAAGTACAGTTACCATCTTCTATTTATCCGCCCCATCTCCCCTCTCAGATTGTTGTACAAATATACATAATACCCAAACTTTTCGTAACCTTCTATAGCAGTACGCAAGCGCTGATGACCCTTAATGCCATCGATTGATAGAATATGCCGCGAAAAACCATATTCAAACGTTTTGCAACTTTCTTCCATAGCATAGAAGAGTTAATGGATCAATTAACTAAAGATCTGACGGTAAAAGGTTTTTTTTTCCTAATGGGCTGCGTATATTGGTTCTTAACCATTGCAGACCTAGTGCGTTCCCAGAGATTGGTACCAACTCTTTCAGCTGCACCTTAATGAGTGTGGTGCCATTGCCGCAATTTTTGACGCTCAGTTCCCCCTAGATGGCGCCACCTGAGCTCTAATTAATGCAAACTGCATTAGGAGTTTAATTTAGGCGAGAGTATCCATGCCAAATGGATATTCAAGGGATCTTTAACATGCCACATAACCATACGACATGGGCGCTGTCGATTTGCTTCAGCTTGAAAATCCACCGACTTGGGCCAGTTTTGATCCTGCGAACTTGGGAGTACGGGGCCTGCGCTTTACCACTACACCACCCTGCCGCCTGACTGTAAAAGTATAAATAAGGATAAAATAAATTATTCTCAACTACATTCCCGCAAAAATTCCTGTCCAAGCGTTTTACTGCCTTTTTGAGGTATTAGAGAAAAGTTAATGGATCCATTTACTAAAGAAGACATCTAATTGTAAAAGTTTGACGGAAGAAAAATAATTCTTACGACATTCTTCTCAATCAGTATAATTCCTACACCACAATCAGATTTGCAATTTAAAGTGTACTGACTTCACTTGCGCAAAACATTTTACTGAAGACAGGTACTAAGAAAAGGAAAATTCGCAATTAGAAGTGTACTAACTTCAGTTACGTAGAAAATTTTACAGAAGCCGGAGTAAGAAAAGATAAATTTGCAATTAGAAGTGTACTGACTTTAATTACGCAGAAAACATTACTGAAGCCGGAGTAAGAAAAGATAAATTTGCAATTAGAAGTGTACTGATTTTAATTACGCAGAAAACTTTACTGAAGCCTAACTAAGAAAAGAAAAACTTTTAAATCGGAAATATTTTAAAGTATCTACGAAAATCGGAAATTTCCATGTGTAGAAAACATTTTTGGTCTTACATTACAGTTTGGTTAGTACAGTCCTATCAGACTGTACTATGTTTTCTTTTGTTTCTGCTTTCTTTCTCTCTCTCTCTCTCGTTTTTTTTAAATCAAGATTTCGTCTCAATTTTCATGTTTCGTTAACTAAGAGCTTCCATGAGTTTTTTTGCTTGTACTTATACCGTTAGAATTTTTGAAAAGTTCCGAACCAATTTCTTAATAGTTTGCAAATTCAAGGGGATTTGGTAAAAACACTTTAGCAACATTAGAAAATCTACCGATATCGGTATGGAGCTTTGAGTTTTTGCAAGATAGCATTTAAGTTTTCCCAAAATATTAGTAAATCAGTTACAAAGTTTGGCCCTGGCTGTATTGAATTTTCAAAATGCGTCCAAAATTTGTGGGAGCTTTTGCATGCTTAATTCAGGCGACTACCAATCACACTATAACACCATTTTCATAAAAAGTTATCACCAAGATAATTAATAATACGGAAAATAGTTCGGGACTTTAAACTCTCAACATGACTTTACGGTGTGGTGGTGAAGGAAAAGGGGATAATGAGGTATATTGAGGGTGGCAAAATAAAAGGAAGGCGTGCGACGCAAGACAAAACAACCAGAGGAGTGGCTGGGAACTCCCAGGAAGGGAGGATGACACAGAATAGTTACATTTATAGATATCATCAAAAAAAAAAAAAGAAAGAAAGGGGAAAAAACGAACTTATGAATTGAACACATAAAAAAATATTATAATTGTCTGTCATGTCAAAAAATTTTATATATTAAGACTGTTGACTTGACAATACGGGAAGAAAAGTCTTATCTAATGCTACCTAACAAGCGAAATTGACAATTCGAAAAGGTAATCTAACAAGGAAACAAAAGTCGATTCCAAGATTTTGGGCTCACCAAGTGGAGAAGCGTTGTAAATGAATTTTCCTGCACATACACCTCGCTTAAAGGAAATTTCCAAAACGTTCTAGCCACAAGTATGCGTGTATGAGTGTCAACAGAAATTTAATTTCAATAACGCAAAAGTGCATGCAAATTGAAACAATCAAAATCAAGTGCTGCTAAGTTTTTCACTAAATATAGGCTTTTGCAGTTGAGGAAGCATTCTCAAGAGATCTTTTATCGTCAATAAATTCTTTGATTATGTGCTTGAATCAGATAATATTTTCTCTTTGTGCAATTTTAAATTATATAATTTGGAGAACGAATAATGTACTGAACGAAGTTTGAAAGTTTTAAAATAAATATTTTAAATTTATAGAATAATTGTGGATTACTTCTGTATTATAGTTGGATTCTCTCAGCAGAAGGATGTGATATTATTGCCAATAAATGTACAATTTGAAGTGAAAGTGGTGTACGTCACTGACTTTTTTTAGGTTATAATGGGGAAGTCACCAAACATTGACCTAACGCGTTACACTAACAAATTCGGGAAGGAAACTCTAATGCTGCGCTAACTTTAAGGGTGTGATCGTGATACAAATTTGACAGAGTCTTTAGGTGAATTGAATTAGCACAACGGCTGCAATTTTAACTCTTTAACTACGGGTAACGTCAATAAGTGATTTGGCGAAACTTTTCTGTGGTACGGGTAACGACAATAAGTGATTTGGTGAAACTTTCCTGTGGTACGGGTAACGTCAATAAGCGATTTATTGACGTTAATTGACGTAATTTACATTTTTTATTGGTTAGCCAACAACAAAATTTGCTATGGTGAAAGTTCATGTAAGAAACTCATGACATATACATAGAAATAGATGTATCGCCATTTATGCAATTTTTGGATACTTTTTTTTTCTTTTTGGCGTTCAGACAAACAGATTTGTGTTGTATATTCCGATAGTTAAAGGGTTAAGATGAGTAAGCTACTTTGGTAGGAATAAAGTCAAGTTGCCTTTTTTCATACCAAAGTGCAGGGGCTTGATTTGCACAAAGGCAAGAAGACTAGGCACTTGCCTAAATGTCAAATTTAAAAAAGCAGAAAAAATTCAATGAAGAAACTATATTTTTTTTATTTAAGTGTGATTTTCAAGAAGATTGACGGTTTGATGTCCGCGGTATAAAATCTGAATTTCATGTCGATAAAACTATTACTCTGCTATTGTAAAAACCTGTAGGGAAGCATCCTTTCATACTTAATTCAATGCATTCTTTACATCTTTTCCAAGTTGTGAAATAGTAGGCTTCTTCTATTACTTTAGTTAGAAAGTAATGGAAAATTGCGTGTCCGGAGCAAAAAATTCACAGAATCAGAGTCTTTTTTTTTATCATTCCAAGTAACCTTTTAATTCAATATGATTTAAAACATGTAGTAATATGTGTTTACTTAACAAAAATGCAAGTGATTTTACTGAAATGTTTATCTAATATTTTAAAATTTAAAGAAAGGTTTTGTCCGGACATGCAGCTCATGAGTGTTACCTCGAGAAAGCTCCTAACATCTAACTTTCAAAATATTTAACTATTGCAATTATTTTCTGTGTCATGGAAGCCTAGTATGTTTCTTGTAACCTCGTACCATCTAGAATGGGTTAGTTTTGTTCCTTTACTGTTTTATAGTGGTACATACAATTCAACACGATGAGTATTTTTGTTACTTCTCAGGAGTGTTACCCATTTATTTCCCAATATTTTTTACAGCATAAAAACAAATAATTCAGCAATAGTGTATTTCTTATAGAGGAATCAATCGGTCCAATTAAATTTTCAGGAACACAGTCAGAATTTTTTTTTAGTGAAGAATTTCTGATGAAATCGCATGAGTGTTACCCACTCATGAGTGTTACTTTTTAAGAGAAGGAAGTTACAATCATGATTAAAACAACCAAATAATAAATAAATCTGCAGATACAGATATTTTATTAATTTTAGCTGAAGCTGATATTAGTTTTTTATTCAAGAATATATTTTATTTCTCTAAATATATATTTTCAAAGCGACACCCTGACACAAAATATTTACGTTGGCAGATATGATTTTTGAGTGTTTTGTTTAAGATATGTTTTATTCTCAAATGGTAAATAAAGAAAAACTCCCGTACTTGTAACCCCCCCCCCCCCCCAAATAAAAAAATAAATGAGTAAAAAAATAAACATTTATTCGGGTATGCCAGTTGTCACTTTATGTAAATAAGAAAGTGATGTGTTGCACTTTTTTCTTCACTTTACTTAAATTAAACATATGGTTTGCATTTTTAGAACTATATATTTCGATATTTTTACGACCTACTTTAAAAATGAAATTAATTTTTTATTAGTTATGCCTAAAAACATCTATTTCTGGATCAGAATCATGAGAGTAGTGATGTTTTATCACATTTTTAACATAACATCGCAATTAATGGGGTAAAATAATTTCAATTTTGGTCTCTCTTTTTATAATTATTGTTATTTTTATTACTATTATTATTTTTGGTGCATTATTGCAACAGGATTGCTTGTTTGTCTCATGAGTGTTACTGTAGCTAAAAATTAGAATTGTATTAATATATTTGTTAGTTCATAATTAAAAAATCGTTTGCTAATTAAGGCTATCCAGTTATTTCTTATAATTGCAGTGAAAACATTTAATCTATATAAATAAAACCAAAATTTTGTGTGTGTGTGTATCGCTCGCCTCCTGCGGAGATGGAACGGCCTAGAAGTACGAAATTTTTGTTACAGGTTCCTTGGGTCAAGTCCTCGTGCACCTCGAAGAGTTTTTCCGAAAATTCGAATTTGTTATTATTTTATTCCATTTTAAGCAAAACTGTTAATTTTATTAATATCTCATCGAAGAGACGTCACATCTTTTCGATTTTTGCAACATATGGATGCCCGTAAAAAACTGCACAAGATGATCTCTTTCTGACGTTCGTAGAACAAATAGAACACGCGCAATAGTCATTTGAAGTAGTTTTCGAACTTTAAAGCAAGGCTTACCTCTGAATTTATCTGCTCAATTTGCGTGTTTTCGCCAAAATTAATAGTACTTTTGTCGCCAACTAGATGATTTATGTTAACGTGAGATTGAAAAAAGGCTGTTTTATCCTAATTCATGCCATTTTATGAGCGAAACAAATTCTAAAAATACATTTCATTTTTTTGCAGATTTTGTGGATTATTACCAGCAGACGATATTTAATTACTTTATCTTCAGGATGATTTTCTTTCTTTTTGGCGATTTATATTTATTTCTTGGATAACAAGAAGTTCCGTCTAGAACTATACGAGCCTATTTTCCCGTATACACCGAATTCAAATTTATAATCTAGCTATCTCTCTCTCTCTGTCTTTCTCGTTTAGTTTTAGTTCTTAATTGCTTCAAATATACCTTTTTCAACGGTTAATAGATATTCATTCAATCATTCATTTATTAAGTCATTCATGTACTTAGTCACTCATTTATTCATTCATTCTTTTGTTTATTCATTTAATCATTCATTAATTCAAAAATATTCTTGAAAATCCCGATCAAAAAATTTCAAAGGAAAATAGGCTCCTTAGTTCTGGATGTACTTTCTATTTGTACATGTTCTACGTCATAAGAGCTTTCCGATAAAGTCTGTTCCAAGCAAATCGGTCCGTTAGATCAGGAATTATACAGGATTGAAATATCCCCGTAGGCGGTAAGTTAATTTTTTTTGAACTGTTCAAAAATGAACAAAAATTATTCAAATCTATATTTCACGCCAAGAACTTCTCCCAGTGAGCTTGTTCATGGGAACTTGGATCTTGTACCCAAAGTTTACATAATTTGCTTCATTTTCACCCGTAGGCGATAATGTTAAAATTTTTTGAACTGTTCAAAATGGAAAAAAATTGCTCAAATCAAAAGTAAAATATGGAAATGAGATGTTCTCGCCGAGATCTTTCGAATGCAAAAAGAATTTTTCGAATCGGACAATTCGTTCAAAAGTTATTAGGGGGGGGGGGACAGACCGACAGACAGATAGACCGACAGACACACTTTTTCCCCATCTCAAAACCCTACTTTCAAATTTTTTATTTTTCAATCTTTATTTAATTACTTAACTTATTTTTGACTTTTCTTGATTTTTAACGATATTTTCACGATACATTAAGCCTTCTTTCATGCTTTATTATTATTTTTTTTACTTTTACGGGAAAGTAGGCTAAAAACTAGGTTGGAATGTTTTCTGTATCGGGATTTATTTTTGATGAAATTTAAAATTTCGCCAAGTGTTGATTCTTTTTTATCGCCCACCATCCAGTAAATTGTTCTCAGTATACTATTTTGTTATTTCCAAACCGCTCCAATAATCCTTATTAGTAACATTGTTCTCATTTAATTCAATACGTGATTTACACTATAGGATCATGGCGCATTTGCGTTAAGCTTCCATTACTGCAGTGCAATCAATTTGGCGATCTTCTGCTTCATTTTAATTTTTTACGTAGCGGTTTTTATTGATTTCATATTTTACTCAAGTTATTTATTTTATAACATTTATTTAATTTTTTTACTGTCTATTTGGCGTCATTTGGACAGAATTTAGTTATTTCTTTCTATCAACCTTACTTTAACACGTCAGCATTGGTTTAGTACAAAATATTTTTTAATTTAAGTGTACATTTGCCTTTGAAAATAATGCTTTTCTTTCTGCCGTTTTTATCCAAATTTTATAAAACTGCTATATTTAATAGAATTTTCAGGAAATGTTTTGACGATTTTGCAAGTGGGATTTTTAGGAACTGTAGTCCTTATTTTGATGGGCAATTTAAAGGGGTCGGTTGGTGTTTTAGGAAAAGCAGCTCTTAAAGGTCTGTAGTTTAATGGGTTCTTTTAGTCACTAAACGTCTTTATTCTAATGGGGATGTTTGGAGACTAATGTCCTTATTCTAATAGCGATGTTTAGGAATAGTTGTCTTTATTCAAATGGGAGGCTTTAAGGAATGTTTTCTTTATTGTTGCAGAAATATTTAGGGATCGTTGTCTTTCATCTGATGGACTTTTTTTAAAGATAATACTGCTCACTTTCTGATGGAAATTTTTAGATGTGATACTGTCTATATTGCAACCGCGATTTTCATGGACTCTTGATATCATTTTTGCACAATTATCCCGCTGCATATATGCATTTTAGTTACTGTTGCCCTTACTCTAATAGCAATTTTTATGAACTGGCATTTTAATGTGGATTTTTATGAATTGTGTTTTTTGGTCTCAATGGAACTTTTCTATGATGTTCTTTTCAATGCAATAATGGTTTTTAATGACTTTTACTATTTAAATATCATTCTTAAGGACTGCTGCAAATCTGCTACTTGTATTTCCTACGAAAAGTTTTCCTTACATATTTTCAACAGAATTTTGGGCATGCGTCTCTTATTCTGCGTATGATGCAATATTAACCCGCGCAACGCCGGGCATTTCAGCTAGTTTTTAATAAAATACATTTTTATTGAAAGTTATATGCTTCATTTAAGAAACAAAGTAACACTCCTGAGATAAAGGGCCATTAAAATAGTTTAAATATGTCAATTTTAATACCTTTTTTACTTATTACAAAGCATTTAAGATTACCTGAATAAGATTTTTTAGATTAATTATTGATAAGGATTATTTTACAGAATGTTTAATAACGGTAACACTCATGAGAAAAACCATCACTTGTCAAGACACTTTTTGAAATATCTTAAATATAAATAAATTAACTCGAAAAAAACCACCTGCTCTGAATGCAGTAAATTATAAGGAATTCATACATAGGCAAGTTTTTATGTTTGTGCAACAAAAATTTTCAGATTGTGTCAAACCCAATCCGTCAACAAATTTGAAAATCACCCTTAAACGACTTTAAAAGCATGAAAGCCTCATGTAAGCGCATTAGAACAGTTTTCTTCTTAAATTTATAATTTTATCTTTGAGAATTTTCAATTTGGATGAGTCTTCAGTTTAAGTGATAGGGTAATTTCAATATGCAACGAAAGTTGTGCACGCAGTGTACCACATCATGAGGTTAGATTTTTAACTAGAGTTGTAAATAATGGAACTTTAAATTGTAACTTTTTGAATGAGTCATCCGAATAAATTTAGCTTTTGGAAACACATTAATTGATGTTATACTGCAATGAATATATAATAAATATTCTTAGTATTAAACAAACGATCATAGCATGCTTAGATATCTCGCAAAGAACGCAGACAATACAGGTTAAAACACCAACCGGAACTTTTTGTGCTCACGTAAACATTTCAGGGAAATAATAAAATAACCCTTGTCGACTGCGTAATAAATAAATAAAATATGTAACTAAAATTACTAAGTAAGTGTACTTAAAAATGAGAAGAAAAATTAAGAAATGCACCGCAGGGTTCACAAAAAAGATAAGTAGTTTTGTCGAATAATTAATTAAAAAATAATATTAATTGTTTAAAAATCTAAAATAAAAAAATTCAGTAATATGATGAAAGGACTTTTAAAAGAAATAACACCAGTACTTATAAACTCCATTAAAAGTATGAATTTAGATATTTTAACAGATTAAAGATAAAACCTCGCGCTTTGACAACAAAAATATTACAAAACTCAATAATGCTTCAGATTTATACTAATAACTTAGAAACTAAAAAATAGAAAATTTCTTTTCGTTGTGCATATTCAACTTATTGGGCATGCCCATAAAAATATAAATAATCCTAAAAATGTTAGTTATATATATATATATATATATATATATATATATATATAATATAATGATGTAAACATGATTGAAATACTTGGATCTCTGACCACCTTATAAAGTCATGAACTTTTATAGAAGCCATAATGTCAATGTGCCTAAATGCGACGATCCCTAAATGTGAAAAAGTTCTTTTATCTGAAATCTTATTATAAAAATACATAAATGCAACATAATGAAACATTTGCTTTTCAGTGATAAAATGCTAAACTTACCATCGCAATAAAAAAAATTGTATTTTTATGAATTTTCCCAATAAAAAAAAAAAAAAAAAAAATCATTCATTTGGCCACCTCCCAACATTTGCCTAAATGAATTAGTGGAAAAATAAGTCAAAAACATATTTTAAATATGACTGCTAGGTATAATATTTAATTATAATATACTATAATTCCTATTTCAAAATCCGATAACCGTGTAAATTAATAAAAGAAACATTTATTAGGATGCATAAAATGAATTGTTACAATTAGGAACATTTAATTGTGACATAAATTACCTAAACGTGATGGTGATGGTATATATTTATTTTACTGTTAAAAATTTAATTCCTTAAAAATAAGTTAGTTTAGTATTAAAAGAACAGGCACATTTAATCATATTTTAATTACTTGCCAATAATCCTAAATGTGATCATGTAAACCCTAAATGTAGCAAATTTTGAAAAATTGCTGTTCTGCTCGCAATCACTGATACTTGATCAATTTACATAAAATTAGAAGAAAGAATTATTTATATATATATTTTTTCCCTTTTTGCAATGATGGCCCACTTTTCATGGATCTTATTACACCACAGATAAATAGAAAAGTTTGATATAAATAATTTTCCCATCAGTTTCAAAGAAATATTATGCCTCAATGTCTACAAATCTTAAACAAGGGAAAAAAATCTTACTAGAGAAAATCGGTCTGAGAAGTCGCAGCCTTTGATTAAAATACGAGTAGAAAAATAAAAATAACTTGAATGTATGTACCGCAATCTCAAAAGAAACGAGGGGGGGGGGACGCTGTTTCTTCACCCAGAAGGTTTCAAAAAGGTTTGCGAGTTCTAAATAACTTTCGAGGTTCATTATGATTTCCACTGAAAAGATTGAAATTTACTGCCTTTTGAATTAAAGTAGTTTCCAGTGTCTGAGAAACGTTGTTTTCATTGAAGATCTAAGGCAATTTCGGGTTCTTTTAAAATATAAATATGCAATTTCATTTACGTCTTTACGTCTTTTCAGACAAAATTTATAATTTCTTTCATTAAAAAGATTCACATCTAGAACTCAAATTGAAAAAAATCGCTCGTTTCACACACTAGCAGTGAAACAGTTTGTGGGATATTACAATGACAAGAAGGGACACCAATAATGCAGTTCGGTTTAAATTGTTAATATTTGGGCCGTTTTTTAAATAATTTGAACAGAATTAGGACACTGAATTATGATTAACATTGTGAGAATGGAAGAAACTGCTTTTCATTTCATGGTTTATCATGTATAAAATAGTCACTGCTGGTGAATGATGTTTTTTCTTCACAAAAGGACTCTGCTACATAATTTTTATTGCAAGAGGGGAAAGATGGGAAACAGCTTCGTGAACCTATTCATGCAAAAGGCAAAAAAGTTTTCCGTATAAATTGCCTTCATAATCCTAATTGAGTGTTTCTCTATATTTGGGGGGGGGGGGGGGGGTAGGGTTAAACTGGTACTCTCTCAGCAATAGAACTCACATTTCCGACGATTCTTCAATCGTCAAGAAAATGTCGTCATTTAGAATGATTTTTTCCTGTCGCGATCACGTGACTTAAAAAAGTTATTACACAAATTTCGCCATTTGACGAAAGGTTTACACAGAGCATTTTTCGCGAAGCCATTTCCTCAAATACGACGAAAGTTTCGTGAGATTTGAGCATGCGTTCCTGAGAATGTAGTTGGTCTGGTTGTGAAAAACTGAAACAGACGGTACACTTCGGGGGGGGGGGGGGGGTTGCAAGGGTCATCGCTGATGCACTGCAGAGCGCCACATACTTCCGAGATCTTAAGTATGGCAGCAAAGATTCGAAGTCTGCCAGGCTCGTGGTACACGTAAATTGATACGAAATGATACATTTCATATAAATTAAATTCGGTTATAGTATTCGAAACTTTTTATACCTTTCTAAATTTTGGAGACAAAATTTTTTCTGGAAGGACCCCAAGTTTACAAGGATGCTTATGTCCTCGGGAGCTTTACTGAATAAAACTCTGTGAAAACCACGAGTCAAAATTTGTCTAAAAGCTTGCGTGTAAAAGGTACAGTTTACTATATTTTATACCCAACTACCAGTTTAGAACTTTTATTTTTACTGGCTTTTTTAAATTTTAAAGTAAATCCTTCTAGAAAAACACGTTCGCTCCAGTTTTTCGAAGATTATTGGGGAAAGTTTTGCAACAATAGAGGGCTCCACCTCTCCTCACGCAAAAGAAAAAATCTACGGAGCCCCTCAATAATGATGCCTCCGAAATACGGCTAAAACCCCTAAAAACTTCCATGGCGCTGATCCTCACGAGGGGGGGGGGGGAGGAGGCTTGGGAACATCCCTGGTTAACGGAAAACAAAAACAGATTAAGAACCTTTTGCTTAAAAAAAGTGTTTCCGAGAAGCATACATAGCACTTAAAATTCTAGGGTTTGAGACCCAAATAAATTTCCCAAATGAAGAAGACCTGAAAATTAACTTCGTTCAACCGATATGGGAGATGAGTGAAAAATATTGTTCAATCTGCAATGGAAATATAAGTTTTGGGCCCGCACTCTCAGAAACGCATGCTCAAATCTCACGAAACTTTCGTCGTATTTGACGAAGTGGCTTCGTGAAAAATGCTCCGAGTAAACCTTTCGTCGAATTGTCGAAACTTGTGTAGTAACTTTTTTAAGTCACGTGATCGTGCGATGAAAGAATCGTTACAAATGACGAAATTTTCTTGACGATTTAAGAATCATCGAAAATGAGGATTCTATTTTTGAGAGTGCGTAACTATGATTGTAACGCAAAACTTTAACAAGAACATCTACGGCAAATAGCCACATCATGGATTATTAAACTGAAAAATAAATTTGTTGATTTCATTCTAATACAGCTCGTTTCATTTCAATACAACTAATTCCGTGCATTTTGATTACAAAATGGAAATGTTCACAAACTACGCTAATACTCAGTATTCTGTATTTGATTCCCATTTCAGTCACGTGGTGGATAAACCAGGTGGTAACAGTTTGTCCAGCCAAAGTTTGAAGATTTGATATGTTTCTTCGTCAAATAAATAGATGAATAAATAAAGGAATAAAAAGAAAGAAACGCAAGAAAAGAAAATGTTTCAGTTTTAAAACAGAAAATAAAAAACTAGCGGAATATCAGAATGTCAACCTCAGAAGATTGAAAACAACATTAAAAACTGTACACCAATTGTAACTTAAATAAGTTAAACATGCAATATGTTTAAAATTATTTCAACATGTCTATGTTTAATAATAATGATTATGATAATTATTAGTGACGTAAACAAGATGAAATAATAATTATTATCATTTATTATCTCAACATGTTTGTGTTTGAAATTATTTTATCTCCGTTTTAATGCATTTTAACCACTTAACGCATTTGCCCGTGTCTGACACGGGCGAAAGTTACCGGAAAGTTTGCCCATGCCCGTGCGTTATTTTATTTTTAATGCCCGTCTGGGATCCGTTTACACTTTGTTTGTATAATATATTTTTTCTATGTAACTTTTGCCCCACCTCCCGCTCCCTAGTCACCCAGTGACTGGTACGAGTTTCTTGCTTTGCACTAATCCTATAAATTAATTAATTCAAACCATCGTTCAAACAGTTTTTCGGGGAATAACCCTCGTGTTAAAGAAATGGCGTCATTAACTCGTCATTATTACTAGCTTGGCGGTTGAAACATCACATGAGTAATTTTATAAAAATGCTCGTCAAAGACCACAGACAATTGAAAAGGTCTTTACAGAAAATTCCATGTTAGAATTTGCCGCTGACTTAATAAAGAACAATCATTGGAAGTTAAGATAATGCCATGACTGGTGCGAGTTTCTTGCCTTGCGCTGATCATAATAATTAATTAGTTCAAACTCACCGTCAAACACTGTTTTTAGAGGAATAACCCTCACAGGAAATGTACCTATAATGTCATAATAAACCGTCAATAACGCGCAATTTTCAACTCAAATATTTTACATCATAATACGACACTTGATGGATTTAACACTTATTTTCCCGCACCACTCGTGAATACCTGTTCGAAAAGAAAGACTCCATCCCTCCCAAGTCCTTAATCACCACTTGTCAGTGGCGTCCCAGACAGCGGAATAATTAAAATATTCTCTAATTTCACCTTCGACAAGGGACGCATGACCTGAGCCTTTTGAGGTCAGTCTGGCTAGCAACACGTCAAGGATTTGTTTCCCCGACTTGGCGTGTTTTCTCGGATTCAAAATTTAAATAAACGCTTGTTTAAAATAGGAGCAAATGTGTTTTGATATGCTTCTGAAGTGCTCCAGATACCAATCTGCAATCTGACATAAGCAGAAACGGATTTTAATTAAAACTAAAATGCAAAACAAAAACGCATTTTTGATATATAAGGGGGGATTCTACAAAAATGGGAAAGTTTATGCTTCATACTGATATTCTTGTTAAGTTTTTCATTAGAGATTTTTTTTGCATAATTTCATACTTCTTTAGCATTGTAGTTATAATCTTTAACCATGCCACAAAATTTAAATTTTTATTTCTTAAAAATAATTTTTTTCAGTGGAACATCATCCACATGCCCTGTGCTACAGCTAGAGTTTTTATGTTCTATAAACTCTGGACAGAAAATTATTAATGATTACAGCTCTATTTTTTATAATTAAATATATATGTGTCACAAACATTAATCATACAAAAATCAAAACAGTGTGAAGTTAAATGTAAACATTTCTCTTGGACTTTACGTTTACCACATGGCTAAAATGGCTAAAAATGAAATATTTTTTCCCTCAGAAAGTTTGTTTCAAAAAAATGGCAACACAACTGTAAAAGATGGATTTTAGCTTGTTCATTCAGAGAAGTTTCATTTATTACCTGCTGTTTGTAAGCTCAAAATATTAATAGTTCAAGTTTTTAAAGTAAAATTTATTATTATTGAATAGTTTTTATTTTATTTGTTTCTGATGAGGGCTCTTTTTTTAATAGTAATTAAAATAAAATATCAATTTTGTAATAATCTACCTCAATGTTTTAAAATTATAATAACATGAACGTATGCATGAAATTCCACAATTAAACTCCGGAAATTGCTATTCAACCTTTACTATTCCCTTATTCTCTACACAAGGAATTTCCTAGTATGATTTTTTTCCTGGGATAACCGATTTCATGCTACATTTACTTTACTGTTTCATTTATTTATCGACTGAGAAAAACTAAAACAAAAGTCCATCTTATTAAAAGCAATACAACAAATTCAACTGCTTTATATAAAAAACAATGCCAGGAGCCTATACTAAATAATAGAAATGCTGTTGTTGGGAAAGAAGCTGCTAATAAAGAGTCAAAGGCATTGTTTATTTCATGTTTTATTTCTATTTATTTATGTTTTATGAAAAAAGAAACAATTTTGATTGAAATACTTTTTGCTTATAGATACTTATATTTTTCAAAAACAATACGTCTTTCAAATCACCCATTCGCAATTTTTTTTTCCTGATAAAATTATTCGAAAGAGAAGGTGTTGTGACACTGTATTGCCAAATACTGCCTTATTTAGCTTAACCCTTTAACGCATTTGCCCTCATCTGACACGGGCGAAAGTCGCTGGAACGTTTGCCCATTCCCGTGTGTTATTTTATTTCTAATGCCCGTCTGAGATCCGTTTACACTTTGTTTGTATATTTTTTCTGTGTAACTTTTACCCCACCCCCGTTCCCTAGTCACCACCCACAACCTGCAATTGCAAAGAATAACTTACACTATACTAGTATTTTAGAAAAAACTCCTGCTTCAAGGGGTTAAGATTTGCACAAGCTCAAAAAAAAAAAAAAAAACACTAGTAAAATCAGATTTCTTTAAAATCCGTGTTTGTTAAATCGACGGAAAACTACAAATTTACACTCATGAGCAAAACTTGCAAAAAAAATTTCAACAGAATGGAACATGAATCTACCTTTTGCTCTGGCTACTTCCAAATTCAAGGGCCGCTTTTACAAGCGTTGGGAAAGAAGTGAATGTCTCCAACGAAGGTTGTTTGTCCCAATCGAGTGTGCTACGCGTTCACTTAGCCAAAGTGAGGTGAATCACCTCTCTCTTCAATGATTCTCTGAGGTATCATTTAGTTAATTAATATATCCTTGATAGGATGGCAATTAAGAGTAAAGCATTAAGCACGAAAAAAATGTCCAAAATTCCTTTACGATCTTCGGCCTCCTTAATAGCAGACATAATTAATATAAAAACCATATCTGTGACAAATTCAAATATTATTATAAGGAATTCATGTTCAAATCGGGAACTAAATCTTGCTTTAATAAGTTGCCGATTTAAGAAAAATATTAACTGAAGTAACACTTTGGAAAGAATGAGAAAATAAATATGGTTATTGCTTCACGTGACACTTTCGTTGTAATAATATTATGCGGTACACGAACCTTTGCTGAAGCCTCAAAGAATTTCAATGCGTTTACTGTTTACCAGGGCTCGAATTTAAAGTTTTACATGCCCTGTCGGGCATGTTTGTCTAAAAAATACGCGCCCGAACAAAAATTTTACTTACCCATAAGTTGTTTTATTGCATATTAATAAAAACATCTGAATTCGTGGTATAGCATTAGTCAGAGAAAAAAATAAATTAACAGCTTTATATTTGAATCAAGAATTATTTTAACGTAATCTAAATCCTCCATTAAAAAATTGCATTACATATAAATATTATATAATAATTCGTTACAGGTCAAAATTTGCAAAATTTAATTTGTATATTCCCAATTTTATTGTTAACATGCATGTCCGTCAACGTGTCAATGTTGATCTCCAGTAAGTATGCGGTGATTTTTCAGTAAAATACGAAACAATAAAGTTTTCGAAAGAAATATTTAATTAAAGAATGACATGCCCTGCCGGGCAGGTAAGGGTAGAAGATTCATGCCCCGGGCATGTCGGGCAATCTAATTTTCGAGCCCTGCTCTTTACAAATCAGTGAAATAACTATTTAGCTTTCGATACTATATTTTATTCTATTGATTTCTTGTTTTTTTTCATGTTTTATAATCTATCTCTACAAGTTTTCCCAACGTAAAAAACTTTGAAAATCTATTCTTACTCATTATTTGTTAAATGAAACTTTTTAGTTCACTATATCCAAATTTTTTGGTGCTAGAGTTTATATGAAGGGTTAAAATGCATTATTAGAATAGAAATTCAGTCAAGATCAACCGAATGTTTCATGATAACCAAGAGGTCAATGAATCGAGAAGGAACTGTGTTATGTAACAGTCAAAAATTGACAATTTCGACAAACACTTAGTAATTCACTGCATTTGACTGGTGTAACAACTGCACCTGTGCTCCTTATTAGATTTTATCATTCATCAATATTTACAAAAGTGTATCGTTAAAACTTGTATATTTACATATTATCTTCTTAAATCTAAAACGTTACAATTAAAATAATTACCTCTCCAACTTGCGAAAGGTTAGCTGCATCCCTTGGCGTTATAGTTGTATCTCCAATACCACTGTCTGGTGACGGCAGATCTACTGTTAGTCCATGAATCGTTCCTTTTAGTCCTGTTGCTTGCCTAATATAACGATCAACAAATGCTGCAGTGTCAGAAGCATCAGCATAAGCAGGCACAGTTGATACAGTGGAGGCTAAATTGTGCCTAATTTGTTCTGTGTAGTAGTCAGGCAATGATCTATAATCAGATGGGGCCGTGACCATATAAACCGATGTGGTTGGCTGACTTTGATACTGAGGAGGAGCGGCTGTTGTATACTGAGAAGCAAGAGTTTCATAATTCTGTGCGAAAACATGAGTGGAATAAGCTTGTGCTATGACAGTGCTAGCTGGTGGAAGTTCTCTAGCTTTGGAAGTGGGTGGGCTTGGAGAAGTGGGTAATTCAGGACTGCGTTCCTGTTTAACTTCAACAATTATTGGCAACGGGGAATCATTATCACTGGATGTTCCATCACTGGGAACTTTAGTGGCACTTCTGTCAGATTTGTGCATGTTGAGCACGCCTGACGTCGGAACTATAAGCTCTTCTTCACTATGAATTTCGCGCTTTATTAGCCCGCGATTCAAGTAAATGTCTACTTCTTGTGGTGCAACATCATTTGGATCAGAGATCCTACGGTTTCTTAAAATTCCAGCTGCTTGGGGTAACAAAGAAACAGGCAATGTTCCAGAAACAGCATTTGTTCCGTTCGTAACATTTCCAATTTGGCCATTAGCTGCTACAGTTCTGCAAAGAAAAGAAAATTTGTCATACAGATGAACTCAATATAAAAATAAGAGAAATTTTGCACATTTTGAAACATTACATTAAAACACAATTAATGCAAAAAAGAATGAAATTTCTCAACATTCAAATGAATGCGTAAACCAGTACATTGTTAGAAATTATATTAAAGGAACCATCTATTAGGCAAGCTAACGGCGAGGATAGTCTAGGTTATTGAATAGCTTGATTTTGTTATGATGCCGTTAAATTTCTTAAAAATGACTCTTCTACCTATAATGGCCAGAAACTCAGTCAACTGAGCGCACAGCTGATGTGCCCAATAGAAACCGACTCATTTTGTAAACGTATTTAAGTTTGTAATAATAAATAATAAAGGACAATAGTAACAATTATTCGGGTGAAGCAATTTAGCTATAATGATCTGAACGATACGATTAGTTGGTGAGGTATTTCGAATAAAATCCCATTAGTTTTGATCAATCTTTTGAACCCGCCAATTACTGCATTGCAATTCAATCAGTTTCCAAAACGTTTCTAATAACAGATGTAAATCTCAATAGAAACGATCATAGTTCTTATTTCACTTAACGTCTGAACCTCTAAACCCTAACTTAACTGAAATTAAGCAAATACTGTTCTTAACACGTTCGCTGCCGGTCACTTTAATGAACCTTTACATTGCGTAGTATCAGGAGACCCACCTAAAACATCCAATGCGGAGTGACGCAGATTGAAACAAAGGCGAAGCCTTTCCTCCCATGAACGGGTGGCTGGTTACTGAGACATGACTCACACCACGCTTAAGCCTCTAACGTTTGCTGACGGTCACTTGGGGTTAAATCTTTACGCATTAAACACCCCTGAAATGCCCACTGCAGTGGAGAGCAATTGAAAAAGCGCAGGTTTTTCGCGCGAGCTTGATGGCTGGCTAAATGAGCATCACCACAACGCTGTAAACCCTCGCACGTGGTTGGCACTGTGGCAAGAGATTGACATCACGCGCTGGCGCGTGGTCGGCAGCGAACGGGTTAATCGATCAAAGTAAAATAAAAATTAGTTAATAACTGAAATAATCAGAGCTAACTTCCACTGTAAGTGAAAATGTTTTACATTTTTTAACCCAATTAATTACTTTTTGCAGGTGAAAAATCGGGTATAGAACTGTTTGCTTAGCTTTAAAGTTCAAGTACCCAATATAAAAGCCCATACGAAATTATTTTTGATAATATAACATGCAAACAATTCGCAAATAATTTTGACTCTGACAAAACTAAAACTCTCAAAAAACAACATTCAAGCTAGTGATGAGCGGGAACAATAGATAAAAAATTCAGAATTTCTACAACATTTATGAAGTACAAGGGTATATCAAATGAAAACCTTAAAAGTGTTATAAATGATTTATTTTGACAACTAAGTAAAACTTGCTGGTATCATTTTTCGACATAGTCTCCTCGACGTGTTATGCAAGTGTTCCACCGCTTTGGAAACGCATGAATACCACGTTTTCAGAATTCTTTTGGTCGCGTCTGTAGCCAGTCGTGCACCGTGGTTTTCACTTCTTCATTACTGGAAATGCTTGCCTCCCCATACAGAAACTATACAAACCACTCATACACTTGATGCAGGGACAAACACGAATCACCATACTCTACTGTCATCCTGCGATGGATTTCTATTGGTTTGACACCTCCACTAGTCTAAAAATGAATCACAAGGTCACTACCACACTTGGTGGTCGTTGTGTGAACTTCAATGAACTTCCCTGTCATCTACCAGATCAATCCTACAACTTTTCGAAACTTTATAGCACTTTTAAGGTTTTCCATTTGATACACCCTCCCACTTGATATTAAATTTCTGCATTGCATATTTTCTGCACTCTTGAAGATATAGCAACGAGCAACAAAAAGATCAAGCATATACAGAGAAACATTCCTCCTTTTTTTGTAAAGTGTTATTATTTATTCTGTAGCTCTTGTATGAAAATTTTAATCTTATGTCTCGAATGTCCTGAAAAGCAAATGATTTCATACATTGATCTATCAAGCAAAAAAATTGGCCTTTCTGTATTCGAAGGGATCATTCATAAATGATGTCACGCTTCGAGGGGGGGAGGGGGGTTCGTGAAATTGTGACAAAGTGTGACAAGGGGAGGGAGGGGGTAACAATAAGTGTGACATCATGCAATATGCAACATAACGTGACATGTGACAAAGGGGGGGGGAGGGGGTCCGCTGAAGTGGGACATATTGTGACACAGGGGGGGAGGGGGGTCAAATTTATGGGAAAAAAGCGTGACATCATTTATGAACGGCCACGAAGAAAAATTACCAAAGCAATGAAAAGGGAAACAATATTTTTTTTGAGAAACTTATTAGCTTTCATTAGGTTGACTGAAAATATTATGGCGTGGTTCTGAAAGTTTACACAGGCTTAGTTGGTTGTAGGTACAACTTTTCTGCTATACTGCAGAAAAAGCCCTTTTTTCTGAATCCCTCCTAATGTTCACTGGTGTTTAAAAAAATTAAAAGATGCTATCTTATTCTAGTACAGCGGTCGGCAACCTAAATTGACTGAAGATCTACTTTCCAAGCTCGACGACCACCAAGATCGACTCCAAGAACGGGAGGGGGGTGGGGGGGAGGTTCATACACTATTAATAGGACATGTTGGGATTGCGTCTGTCTTCAAATTGTAGGTTAATTTTTGTTAGAACAAGTTTTGGCTTCTTTAAAATTCCTACCTTAAAATTTATAAAATAATGTTATGTTAAAATTGGTAACTTGCAGCAAAACAATATTTCAGACACTAATATATTATTTCCTTTAAATTTGATTAAAAAAAACTGTTAGTTTTTGTTTTGTTTTCTAAATAAAACATGCATGTGAAATGCCGTTACATTCAATTAACTCTCACCGAGAGCATAGTTAATGTGACGGCTGACAATCCATATTATTGGCAAGTTTATTTAGGTCCGGTTAATGGTCTAGCAAACTAATAAACATTTTCTGAAAGGGGCAAAATAAAATTCGCCTTTTAATTCAAAAGTCATGATTTTTTTTAAACTATAAACTGTCCAAAATGCTGTCGCGATCGACTGAAAATGGGCTCGCGATCGACGGGTTGCCGACCACTGTTCTAGTAGAATTGATGCAATATTTCCTATAAATTTTGGGTGATAGCACGAAGCTGCTGCAGCTACTGTTGATCCTTCACGTTTACAGCATAAAAACTCTTCATTAACAAGCTAAAATAACTATCACAAGAATTTTTTAGGAGAAAGACGAAAAACTAGGCTAAGTGATAAAAGCATAAATGCCTATGTTTTCTCAATGATACATTAAAAATAAATAAATTGAAGGGTCCATTGGAAAAACGACCTAAGTCACATACTACTTGATGGACCTTCCTTTATGTTTGATTATACATTATGTATTATAAATATATGTATTATAAATTTGAATTTGGGTGTTACGGGAAAGTAGGCTCGTATAGTTAAAATTTACATTTATGTTATAAAATGAATGAATAAAACATAAAGCAAAGTTCATCAAGTAGTATGTGACTTCGGTCGTTTTTACAGTGGACCCTTCAATTGTTTAACTATATTTTGATGCACAATATGTGAAGCAGTATAAATTTTAGAATTCATGTTTATTTCAATTTGTGTTATTATTGTTATCAATTAAAAGAAACAAATTTTGATACATTCGGGGAATTTTTGGAATGATAGTTATGTTATGGGGATTTCCTAAACATCCTTGGAAAGTAAAAAAGGGCGGGAAAACAGAAACTCTAATCAGAAGCAAAAGCAGGAAGAGAATCCAGACTGCGTTCTTAGCCAGAACAAAAGAGCACACTTACATAAAACCAATTGCAAATGCAACAAAAGATCGTAAATGATGCCATTTCATTCGAGAGACAATCCCCATAAACAGCAAGCAAATCACGCCTCATTCACAAAATAAAGGAGTGCTTTCGATGATGGAAAGCGAAAACGGAAATTCTGTTAATGTACGTTTTAAATCTCTTCTACGTTCTCGGAAGAGTTTGGTCACCAAACCTTGACCTCTAATAAAAGCAGCATCTTAGAAAATGACTGGAAAGGTGCACAAAAAGAAGAATGGAAGGAAGGAATCACGTGCGCAAACGACCGTCAAACGCTTCTGGTGGTGTGCTGTAAGCGGTAATAATGGGCAAATATGGCCTGCAGAGTTATAATAGGGACAATCTCTTCTTCAAGGTTATCCGTAAGAAAAGATTATCATTATGTTACAGCCGAATATCTATATATATAATATATAAATATAATGAGCTGTAGGAAATAGGGGTTGAATCAGCGCAGATTTTTGAGAAAAACATTGAGATGGACCTTCTTGGACAAATATCTTCTTCAAATGACACATTTTATTGAAGCCGTTCAAATAAATCTTTAACTGAGAAACAGTACTTCTTTCAACCTTAGACTAAATCATACTTGAATGTGGATTAATATGTCTCTTGCTCTGTACATTCAGGAATTTCAAATGAGACAATGTCTGCTTTTACAAATTTTAATATAATTTCATTAGAAAAAAGTAAACTAAGCATGTTTAGCTGCAAAGCTGTTACATAAATTTAGTAAGTGGTCATTCATAAGTGATGTCACGCTTTTAGGGGGGGGGGAGGCGGTTCTAGAAATTGTGAGTTTGTGACAAGGGGAGGGGGTAACAAGGAGGGAGACATTACACATTTTGGTTTCCATAAAAACATTTAAAATCAACAAATTAAATTTAGGTTTAAAGTTTATGATTTTCATAATTTGATTTTAAAATTTCATTGACATTTTGTATTTTAAGCACCGATGCTGATTGAGGTTTAAATTTACTTCTTGTTAAAAGTTTGAAAGGAAATTTTCTTAGGCATTTTACACTTTTAAGAAAAAATTGCGTTGGTCATTTTTTCAGAATTCAAACAATTAATATATTTTATTGTTCTATACTAATTATCTTTTGTGTTGTAAACCTTAACCTTCTTTGCTACAAATTAGGCACACAGTAATCATTATCATTCTCACAAATGTCATTAAAAGTTCAAAAATAAAATTAGAAACGTGAATCTATAACGCAATGCTGTTTCTGAACTGCAAGTGCAATATAGCGTGATATGTAACAAAGAAGGAGGGGTCAGGTACACTGAAAAAAAGTGCGACATCATTTATGAACGGTCCCTAAAAGGAATTTCAGAATCCTATTAGTAACCGTCATCGCATAAAATATATTTGTTCGTATCAGAAATCAAAATTACTAAAATTCATTATCAATTGAGCATTTGAAACACTGAAGATATTCAGATAATCCCCCCCCCCCTTATTGTTAAAAAATAATACCTCAAGAAAAGGGATTAAATAGATTACATAAATGCCATCGTATAAATATTTCATTCTTTACTTATTTACTTATGATCAAAGGTGAAGCGCACTAAGAACGCCGCAATTGGCAATTTAATTTGTTTATGTATCTATCTATCGGGGGATCTATCTCTATATTATAGGGGGGGGGGCCGACAATCAATAAAAATGTGTTCCACTTAAATGAACGGAATCAATAGAAAACAAAAATAGTTTTATTTGTGAATAAGAGTGGTCAAAAAAAAAAAAAAATGCTTTTTTGGTGCTTTAAAATGTCGTTTCCGGCCAATCGTTCACGAAACCGATATTTAATCGTCTTAATTTCGGCCCAAAAACCAGCATCTAAAAAATGTGTACACAACTAAAAGTTGGGTTTTTCTATTTAAACTGAAAGCTCTACAGAACCAGCTTTCAAGAAAGCATACTGCTCAGAAAATTATAAGAACTGGTAACTAAAATTTCAAACATACATTTGACAATTACGGATGTCGATAAACTTTTATCTTTGAAACGTCTTGGTAAACGGTTTAAGGTCCTTGCTAATGTTTCAATTAGCAAGGTATTAGCAAGGTTAGTTCTGTAAAATGGGCCAAGGTGGAATAAGGATACAACCAAGAGCAAAAAAAAAAAGACGAAAAAAAAGTCGCTCAGTGTATTAATGAAAGCGGGTGGAACATGATCTTTTTTTTCTTTTCTTTCTTTTTTTTTTTTTTAACATTATTTAAGGTTACTGTTTATTGGGCAAGTAAGAGGCGTTGTTTCCGTTTGAAAAGTTCGTTGTTCTTAAACGTCCTCAATGATTTTATGTGATAAAATGTGAAGGAAAATTTCAATTATGGAGAATGTCGCTTTTCTGAATGATTTCAAAATCGGTGTGATTTTGATTTTATTCTTCGGTAAATGCAAGAAAAGCTTTTTGATGATTGAGAGTTTCAGAGGGTAAGATAAAATGTCTGACTTTGATGGTAATATGCTTTTCGAAAGTTCAATCAACAATTCTGAGTATACTGACACATAATATTTCATTAAAAACTTTTTGCATAATTTACATTTTAAAATGTATTTTTCAGTCATATAAAATACTTACTTTCACAAAATTTAAAGTAGAATACAGTGAAATCCCGTAACAGCGAAATCTAAGGGATCGGGAAAATACCGCCGTTGTAACGGAATATACGTTATTCTATTGGGGCTTAAAACGGAACTAAAAATTTGTTTTGTTGCAACAGAAATTTCGTTGTATAGGTATTCGCTGTAACGAGATTTTACTGTTCAGTTTCTCATTAATTATTGCATTTAATGGGTTATTGTTTTAAAAAAATGACTAAAAAAATTATATTATGCATTTTGCCTTTTTTAAGTAACGTTTTAAGCAAATTAAAAAAGAAGGGGGAATTATTTGCCAATTATTGCATCTTTTGTTTCGTTAAATGGAATGCAAAAAACGAGTTTTTTTGTCACTCATAAGTGTATCGATCTTAATTGAAAAAGAGTTTGTTTTCTACTATGTTTTTATTACAACACATTTATTCAGCCGACCAAAATCTATTACATTGTTCAGAAAATATTTTTCTAAATGAAATTATCAGGGTAACGAGTAAATAAATTCCAAAGTAATTTTATTTATGTGCTATAATAATAGTAATTGAGTCGTATTTCATAATATTAATGATGTTTAAAAGAAATTATGTATGCTTCTGAGAAAAGAAATATATATACAGTAAAACCTGTAAAGTTGACCACCTGTCTAAGTTGACCACTTTTGTCAGGAACAGAATTAGTAATTCCCCCTCTATACGCCACCTGTCTAGTTGACCACCAAAGTGCTGCACGGCAAGTAGTCAACTTACACAGGTTTCACTGTATATATATGTGTATATATATATATTCTCGATTATTCTATAAACTTGAACTTCAATAGAATATTCTCAGAACATTCTCATTCTCTGAGACTTTTGTCAGGAGCATATTCTTGTATCACATTTCTACACATTGCAAAATATATGGAGCGAAAATTGCTACGTAATATGTATTCCTTTTCAAGAAAAGCTACACTATCGCTTAGAAGACAGTGCTTATTTCAAAAGGTTATATATATTCTCTAAACTTCAACTTCAATAGAATATTTTCGTTCTTCGAGAATTTGCTCAGCAGAATATTCTTGTCTCGTATTTCTGCACAGGGTAAAACATGTGCAGCGAAAATTGCTGCGTAACTATCTTCGAAAGGTTCCTATTTGTATGTAACGTACAATAAAAGCTACACTATCACATAGAAGACAATACTAATTGCAGAAGGTTTCATTATCTCACGAGAGCAATGATTCATTATTTGATGACATTTCAAATTGGCCATCGTAACTACTTAGCTTTTAATTTTCATAAAATAAAAATAATGATACTCGCTTTAATAATAGTCTATTATCTTCAAGTGTTGTTTTCAATTTCAAAGTACCGTTTTCTCAACGTTGTATAATCTTTTACGAAAAATAATGTGAAAAAAGTTTTGAAAATACAGCAGAAGCGATGGGCTCACTGACAAATAAAATTCAATACATATGCATACCATTCAGTTCGTTCTTTTTCTTTCAAATCGCACTGTAAAAATATTTTTGACCAAAAATGCATGAGAATCTTTTGGGAATCGTTTATACGGAGTCTAACGTAAAATTACAGAGAACTAAAAAATGCAACTAGAAAGTCTGACGTAAACTTACAGAGAACTAAAAACGTGCAACTACAAAATCTTTAAAAAAAGCAACTACAGAGAACAAAAGGAATAGAGAACATTAATTGCAACAGATAATGTGCCCCAGTAGCTGTCAGAGTACACTGAATTGTTATTTATGGTACCCAAAGACGAAGCTGAGTTCAGATGTGCCCACGTTGTTGTGAACCTGAGTCTTAACCCCACTCGGCCGAAGATGGAGTTGGGAGGACCTGGCCACCGAGGGCTAATGCTGTACTGCTGGTTATAAATCGTACGCTAACAATATGGAGGGCTCAGAATACAAGTGGACCAAGTCCATAAAAAGCTTCTTTGTGCTACAGAGGTTTAAAGTTAAAGCTTTATAACAAAATTACCTCTTAAATTTTTTTAAATTATAAATTAAATTTTAAAAGTTCAAAAACAGACGTGGTTTATTATTGCACTGAAATTTTACATAGTTAGTGCATGCTATTGCTCTACTAACTTGAAAATGACAAAAAGTGGACCTGGTTCACTTGTATTCTGAACCCTAAATATATGACTTGACAATTTTTGAACTGGTAGTCACAGATCTCAAGTATTTGAGCATGAATTTGTTTACATTTTTTACTGGTAGTCACAGATCTCAAGTATTTGATTATGAATTTGTTTACAGTTTTTAACTGGTAGTCACAGATCTCAAGTGATCAGCAATTGTACAGAATGCGAAGAAACAACTGAGAAACTGTTATCAAGAAACTTTATTATTTGATTTGAAACAAGTTCTACATAAATTTACAGAAACACTCAGTTTTTCTTTCTGTGCTTTTACATATTTTTTTTACAGTGCTTTATGCTTTTGTTTCATTCAAAATTGAACTGAAATTATTTTTTACATGCATTAAAAAAAATAAATAAAATAAGAACTATGTTCTACCTTTTAGCGGTGATTTTAGAAAATGTCTCATTGAAGAAAAGCTTGCTCAAAAACCACATAAAGCACTTTCAGAAGTTTGCTTAGGTCATTTTCATCTTATTAAATTTTCTACTCTTTGTTACTGTTATTGTGTGGAAATTGATTTTATGTATATGTGGAACTCGAACATTATGGAAATCCTTTTTTTTTTTTTTAGAGAAGAAAAGAGATAATATGCATATACAAAAAGCTTCGAGGAATTTTATTGTAATCCAGGGTCTAATCTGAGTAGTAATTTTCTTTAAGTCAACTAAACATGAATTTCTTTACAATGCAATGGAAAAAAAATCCGAGTGGAAGAATAAATTTTATTTTTAAGCGCAGCGCTATTGAAAAGTAAACTAGATTTAATTCCCCAACTTAAAACCGTTCTATAATTTGAACTTTTAACTGGCACACCTGTAGAACAAAAGAATCACAGTTCTGCGTAACCTATTTCGGGAGCTGATCTCAACCGAGAATGAGCAGGATGCATCGAGAATGACGCAAACAATGACGTCACATTGATACGACAATCTGTCATTGCGATTAAAATCCAATGCGGTTTCTGTCTACTTAGTGACAATTCACACTAGGTTAAAGCCCCGAAGTCAAGGCGTGGTTTCTAATATAAAGAGAAAGAATGCTCCAATAATTGGCGTTCTTTCCCACCCACTTATAGCAGTGAGCTGATCACTAAGGACTCCACCCACATCTCGTCACCTCTTATCTACCAATCAGCGCCCACGGCTCCGAACTACATGCGTAGGCACTCATTCATTTTTTCCCTTCTTTTTTTCTCATTCAAGGCTAATAACCTGAACGCTATCCCCGTTTAAAAGCAATCATTAGAAAGAAATGAAGAATGTTTTTAGTATGAAACTTAGAAAATTAGAAATTTAGAGATAAAGCTGTACTTTACGCTATGTTACGTTTCGTACATAAGCGCCATTTTATAATTGTATGACGTATTTATTTATTTATTTTTTGAATTATTTTTTTTTTTATAACCGAGTTTTTGCAATTTTATGAACTTTAAATTATTTTAAGAAAAGATCACACTTTTCGTCTGTTTTAGTTTTTATTACCTTATACAGCGGTGCTCCTAGCATAGTGTCACCCGGGGCGGAAGTTTGTGGTGGTTTCTCTCCCCCCCCCCCCAAAAAAAAATCACTGTTGTGTTGTATAAACTTGTAATTTTGTAGTTTAAATTTTTTTTTTTTTTTTCAATTTTTAAAATGCAAAGGATTAGCAATGAAAAAAAAATATTTTCATTCTTAATTTTTAATATCAATGTTTTTCATGTGTTTGGCAACTATGAAGAAATTGTAATCCTTTTTTCCTTTGGTACAATAAAATGATTTCAGTGTTTTATGTTATTACTTGGTTGCGTTCCTAGCATGGGTGTCACCCGGGGCTGCAACTTGTGGGCAGCCCCCCCCCCCCCCAAAAAAAAAAAAAAAAATTCTCAGGTATAAACTTGTAGTTTTGCGGTTGATATTATTTTCAGAACGGCAAAAAAAAAAAAAAAAAAAAATTAAGAAATACTATTTTTTTTTTTTTTTTTGGTGTAACTTTCAGTATTAAGTACATTTATTTTCAGTTATGATGCGTTGAAATAGCACCAGTAAAATCGCATAATTCAAGTATATGTTGTTTTCAAGAACTCTTTAACTCTCATTTTGGGTGTCACCCCAGCACCCCACAAAAGGGTGTCATTCGGAGTGGACCACCTAACTCCGCTCCCCCCTTCCGAAGTGACGCTACTGGCCATATATTTCATCGGAAAATCAAAAATTGAAATTATAAATTCAATTTTTAATATTTTCTTCGCTTAAAGAACAGAAGAAAAAGAAGTTCGCCAGTTTTACTTTTTCTTTGTTTTTTTATTTATTCAAAGCAATTGCTTAATATTGGTGAAATAGGAAAGCTAATTTTGTAAAAAACCGATGCTATGTACTTCATTTATCGGTTGCACTATTTCGAGACTTTCAATAGAGCATCGCTTTTGTCAATACAAGTGTATCTTTCCTTGATTATCATCATAGTTTGTTACCTCTTTCGATGAATCGCATCACTATTAGTTTGAATCTCCAAATAATACCCCCCCCCCCCCCCGAGCCTCCCGCTTCCATCCAGGGCTTAATTTTTAACGAGAGAAATGAGAGACTTCATTTCCAGAACTTATTTTAATGCTAAATAGGGGACTGCAGTTTTCCGAACTTCTTTTAACCCTCTGTATGCTCTTTTTGTTTCTTTTTAGCAAATTCGATTCGCTAAAAATTGGTCTACTTTATGCAACTAAAGCCCATCTCTGGAACAAAACCTTAATTAATGTCCAAAACAAGAAGTGTGACATCATGCATTATGAAACATAGCGTGACGCGTGACAAAGGGGGGGAGGGGGGTCAAATATATGGGAAAAAAGCGTGACGTCATTTATGAACGGCCCCTAAGCCCAGTTAATTTCATTTATTTGTTATTTTAGGAAAGGGGAATGTTTTGGGGAAATAAGTGTATGTTGAGCTCCACCTTTTATCATTAGTTATTTAGAAATAGTTCAATAACTAACTTATCAAAAGAAGGAATTATAGTACTTACTCCTAATTCTTCGTTACTTACTCAGCCATGATATTTTTATTAACCATTAACTGACTTTTCACAAACCAGTAATTTTACTCTATTGTTGCTTGCAAAAATAAGTAACTATAATAATAATAATGCTCGTTATTTAACCAAAGTATGCAGTAATGTTACTAATAATTTTAACTACTGTTTGGAAAGCATGGTCGTTGTTCATTAATGAAGGTAAAACCACTACAGTTTAAAGCTGTAACGCTATTATGAAACCTATAATGCATAAATATCTTTATTGATGCACACACACATATGCTTATTTTCGTTATACAAATGTATTGTATAAAAAAGATACTTACTGAATTGGGAAAAATATTTATTTTTGTTAATTTTACTGCTATGGACACCAAGGTTCCACAAGTATTCGCTATTTTTAAACTTAAGGAAATCCAGGGAATACAAGAAGACTGAGTACGAAGATTAAGATTACTGCTATTATTATCTTTAAATTTTTTTTTAAATAAAAATAAAACTATACCGTATCTCCATTTCTAGCTCTAAGGCAAAACATTCAAACAGAGTCACTGATAAGAAAAATCTAGTGCTTTTTTTATCTATACCGATTCAGTTATTCAACATAATCTCTATCCAGAAAATTCTGAATTTAGTTCGCCAGCGTATGTATAATTAAGTGATCTCGAAGGGTAAGATTCACCCTATAATTATTCTGCAAAGCGGAACAGAGATTCAAATTACTTTTTTTCTTTATATCCCTAGTTAATAAAAGTCTATCACTCTTAGTAAAATTTTTCTCAAAACCAAGATCCGTTTCACACAAAAATTGTAAATAAAAATGACCAAAAATTTATGCTTATCTCAAAACCCAGAAACTAACCGAGTTTTCTGTTATAATAGCACTAGCTCATGCCTGCTTAAAACCATGATGATGGCCCATAAAAAGCAGAAAGTAACAGTAAACAGAACATACATCAACTTCATTCGAGAGCATTCCAAAGGAGTTTACATTTTGACAAACCAATCATAACGATTTCTACCCGTTATAGTCGACCTCTGCAGCATGTTGGACCACCAAAGACGTCTTTAAATTTTGCTTCACGTTTTCAATAGCATTTTAATGCTCGATGCTATTGCACAAGTTAAATGTTTTAGGCATTTCGCATTTCTAGAAGAGCACTGGCTCAGTGATACTGATTTCTATAACTTGCTTAAATGTTTGGAACTGACCACAAAATGAATTTTCTTTGAATGAAATATTCTGACACAAGAAAATCTGTTAAAGAAATAAAATAATAATAATAATAATAACAAAAATTAAAAAACGAAAAAGAAACAGAAAAATGCTCTTTTTGACTTCTTTATTGCGTTTCCATCTATTACAATTTTAGCTATAAAAATCACGTCCTTTTCGGCGGACTTCTCCCCCCCCCCCCCCTTCCCAGAAAAAAAACTTTATTTGTTATATTGCGAAGCGGGGAAGAAAGGAAGTCTCTCTTCGGCACATAAGTGTCATATTTTTTTCTTTCAATAACGGTAAAACACGCAGTAGAAATACATACAAAATACCCGCATTAAGCATTTTTATTATATATTACTATTACAGTTTTTATTACATTAATTTTGAATACTTTTATTACAGTAGGAAATCATTTTTTCGTCGACGTTTACTCAACAGCAAAAAATTATTACCAATTTACTTTTTGGTTTTTATTACGTAGATTAGATTTTTAAAAACAATCATTATTTTAAACACTGTACCACTGTTAGAGAAAATAATTCTGCGTATTTTATGTTTCTCTACCAGGAGCGGACACAGGGTAACTTTGGCTCAGTCGGAAAATTATATTTTGGACCACCTTTTTACGTATAAAAAATATATTGTACACTAATACTGTACAAGTAAACCTGTACGTAGGTTCAAGTTAAATCTAAAAGACTTACGATCGACAAGAAACACGTGTATACAGCATGTAATAATTACAACTCTGAAACTTAAAACGTATTTATTTTATGCAGTAAAAAGTGTTTAAAATGTTTTCATTTATTTAATATTTTAATTACACGGATATTAATTAAAATTACATTAATTAATCAAAAAACTGAAATTTAAATAATAATTAATTACGAATTCACCATTACGGCATTCAAAAATAAGGAGCGTTGATAATGCACTCAACTATCCAGCAGTCGAGCTAGTTCTGCTGAACTGGTAACTATTTATTACTCTCAAATAAAGCTATTTATTGCTTTCAAAGAAAGCTATTTATTACTTTCTTGCAATTCTAATTAAATTATCTCTCTACATGAATTAGCGTGAAGTCCCCAAGAAAATCTTGTCCAAGATCACAATAAAAATAACGACTTTATAAGACTACTTTATCTTTTCTTTTAGTTTTTTTAGGCAATTTGAAAAAAATGTTTTTTTGCAAAACTGTATTTCAACGGGAGTTTGGTTTCATGTAAATACAAATATTGGTAATTGCTAATGCCTATTACAATCTTTCTCTTCGTGAATTTTCGAACTTGCGGACTTACTTGAACAATTAACAAAATAATTTTAAAACCAACTGATGGATCCTTGTTTTATTGCCTTTTGCTCAGGTTTGCATGCAATATGTGGACAAGCCTGGTACGGGTACGGGGACGGGGTATGTATTCATAGCGGTCATGGCTTCTTTTAGCCTGACAAAGATATTCTAAGATTTTGTTTTTTAGGACTTTAATTTCAAAAAAAAAAAACTAGGGGAGAGCTCCCGGACACACACAGCAATTCAAGTGTTCTTTTTTTCCTTCTAATAAATAACCTATGCAAATATTCAAGTCAAAGTTGAAAAAAAAATGCTTTTCCCCCCTAATAAATAGCCTAACTATATTTCACAATCGCTTCATATTAGGGGATTGTGAGGCAAAATAAAATGATCAACTATTTACTTTGTAGCACCACCTATTTGATAACATTTTACGTATGTTACATAACATGTGGTTGATTCCAGGGAAGGAAATGCGAGAGCTTTATAGTCTTCAGAATTTGTTTTATCGCATGAATAATCTAACTTACTCCTAATATGTAAAAAGTTACAAATTAACAAGAAGCTAAGTTCTTGCGAGCTCACATGCAAATAAAGCCCTCAACAAAAATTGCAAGAAAATTATCACTTTTTCATTCGGGCAAGGTGATAATGTTCCACTTTCATTTTAACGTAAAAATTTACTGCCTAAAATGAAAGAAAAAAATGTATCAATGGAAGTTATATTACAAAATACATAGTTCTCTCTTTAGGTACTGTTATTTTCAAAATAGGTTTCCAATTTGCTTATTTAAAAAAAAATGTAATTTCTCTTAATTATTTCACTTTACCCCGCATTCCCCTACTATGGATGAAAAAAGAAGACAGTTGGCAGATACATAGTTTTTGCAAAAAACAAAAACAAAAAAAAAAAAAATACGCCCCAAGCTTAATGAGCGTTTAGATTGCTTTTTACGATGATTGCATTCCAAAAATGTGCAGTTAATAAATTAGTTTTTTTTTACTTTTTAAGAAATAGTACATAGTAAATTCCTAATACCGATATTACGGTGCAACGTAAGAAAAAAAACAAAACTAAATACCGGCACCGTATTTTTGGTCAGATATTGCAATCACTTGTTGTATTCCATAACCGAAATAACAGAAAACAATTCAAACGCAACAGTCAATGCGTATTAACTGATCCCTCCAAGTTTAAATGTACTACTCATGTTTTTCATACAAGGAAATAATATTTACAACTATTTAACTGTTTGATTAAACAGATATCATTTTCTCTCTTGCGAAGTTCACTTATTCAGACAATGCTTCCTCTAATGTAGCTATTTAGAGAGTACACAGCTATAAAATATGACACGATAAAAACATTTTCCTGCCCATTAAATTGCGGCAAATTTTCATCTTAGCCATCTAACAGTCACGGATCTCAATTGGACCTCATATATTTATCGAAAATGAGTGCTTATAACTTCGATGTGAAGTTACTATGCAATCGGCAATTAGATTTTATCACTTTAAAAGCTTGAAGTACTTCAAGTGAGCACAATAAGATTCGTCTGGTAATCAGAGGCAGTGCAGTTTTGTATGAATCCTAACAATTATTACTGAAACTACTTTTTGATAAAACATTTTACGACTTATAGCAGAGAAAAACTAAGTTAGCATTAATGAAGCTCTGAAGAAAGTTTAAACTTGGTCATCATCGTCTTGAGAGATATTTAAAATAATCTTAAAGCATGAGAATGAAAAATAGTTTAGGTCTTGCAACCGGAACCACCAATGAAATCATTATTCAAGGTAAAAAGCTAGTCCAAAACTAAGGGGTGTCACCTAAAGATTTGTTAACTTACGTAAAACTGAACAGCTTGAGATCCGTGACTACCAGCTTAAAAATTGTAAACAAAGGCATAAATAAACACTTGAGATCTGCGAGTACCAGTTTAAAAATTGTCAAGAAATGTACGATATATTGCTGGTGGGGTGGACTTCGCAAAGTCAGCTGTAATGAGCAGCTAGGTCCCGACTCCTCCCAACTACGGAGGCAACAGCGTGGCCGTAAATAAACTCACCTTTGACTTTGTGAACAAGAAATAGTAATTCAGCGTACTCACAAATGGCACCCCTGCTGCGGCATATTATCTGTTTCTCATAATTTACAGCGTTTCTAATTTTTCATTCTCTGTAATTTTTTTTCTAGAGACTTTGTAGTTTACTCTTTTTAGTTCTCTGTAATTTTACCGTCAGACTCCGGGTAAATGATTTCCACGAGATTCTCATGTATTTTTGGGCACAATTTTTTTACAGTGAAGTTATAAACATCTAAAAACATTAAGTGATACACACAATGCCGTTTTGTCTGAACGAACTATGCAGTGTTTCGTCAAGCAGTCAAAGTGAAACTTGCGGCATGTCTTGCTTTCCTATATTTTGGCTCTAAAATAAGGAATTAAGTAGACATATAACTTTGAAACAAGAAAGTAAATGAAAAAATACTCGATCATTTTTATTTGTTGAGATTCGTACTTATTCACGATAAAATGCTGCTAAAAGCCACTTCATAACGTTCCTTGGGCATATTTTCCCTTTACTGTACGAGCCGTTAAAAAATCGTTACTCAGACTACATACCCAGAGCTAATCCTTAAATTCAAATTGCTAGTAAGTTAAGTAGCTTCTATCAGGTAAGTAATTGTCACCCCCCTCCTTCATTTGTGTGGTACTATTGTTTGCCTATCAAACTATCAAAACAGTACAATCAGTCAGTCAGCCAAGCGAAAAACTCACGTCCAAAAATCGGGCAATGCTCCGTACTTATCCATCAATGCTTTGTCCATTTTCTCCAAAGGTAGTTTGTAGTATTCGCACAAGAGTCCCATGGTTGTGGCATTCTGGTCTTCGGTGTTTTGTCCTCCAATGTTCAACATAGCTGTGGTTGCTGCAGTTAATGGATGCTCATAAAATGCTCTCCAACTTTCTTCGCCATCGGGCATATCAGGAGATCGCTCAGACCCCGATGGGGCAGTGGTAGCTAGTTCTTCGACGATTTCTTTATTCTTGCTGTAAAACAAGAGAAGGCAACAAATTAGAGATAGTGTGACAATTTTCATCAAAATTGTACACAAACATTCACGGAAGATATACAGGAAAAGGAGAATATGTAAATTGATTAAATTAAGTAGGGTCAGGTGGGGTAAAATGGTCATAAAATCCACGTTTTTCAACTTTCTTTGCCAATAAATATAAGAATTTGTCCAAAACCTCCAGATTTTTTACTTGTTATTTTACATTACATTATTAAAGAACAGATTGCAATAAATTTTGAGCAGAAAAAAGTTAAGAAAAATAATTTTGTGACGCCTTCTTTCTGGGATGTAGGTATGACCACTTTACCCCATGGGGTGGGGTAAAGTGGTCACAATTGAAAAAAAAAACTATATAAAAATATTAATAGCCATAATACTTCAAAATACTCAACAAACGTTCATTTTAGAACGAAAACAAGTTTATTTCCCTCAACTGAATTTATTTAGGTCCTCTATTATGGTCGAAAGTTAGCCTTATCTTCGTAACGTCTCGTAAGGTACTTCAGTCTCTTTGGCTGCTGCATATATGGTCTTAAAACGAAGTTATGTACCAAAACATGTTAGGATACATAATAGTAGGTATTCTTGGTCTTTATTCTGTAAATTAGAGTCCGCTAGAATCCGTCCGTTAGATTTTAAGTGTGTCCTTTAACTCAATACATATAATAAAACATAAATATGAAATTCAAAATTTTCCGTGAAAAATTTTAAAATAGCTTTTAATTGATGGCTAAGTTACTTAAATAATATATTAGGGAAACATTGCTAATAAGAGAGTTCTGGATAATTATAGCTTATTGAAAATCAATGGGAGAAAAATACATATTTTAGTCTAGCTATTTTTAATTCTCTCTCTTTCATGTATTGTTCTTGTTCGAAGCACTGCTAGTTCTAAACATTTACAGCTTAATAATACTTGTAATAAGTCTGTTTATAAATGAATCATTGATACTTGAGAAAATTCTTTTATTAAAAGTGCTTCTAAAAACTTGTCAATGCTAAACACACCATTGTAAGAAGACTGTATTATAGTAATTTCAATCTCTATTGCATTTGAGCTCATTTGTGTTAGTATCGGTTCACTAAAAAATAAATTCAAAAGTTATTTAAAAAAAAAAAAAAACAGTATTAGTGAAATTAAAGTGTATTTAACTGCCTCGTTACTTAATTTCTGACAAAAGACGTGCGAGCACTGTAGTCTACAAAATTTACTTTCTTGCGTAAATAGCCTGAATTCCCTCTAATAGTTAAAAAATGAAAATAAATTTGGAAACTGAGCTCCCTTAAATTCCTATGCAAGTCAATCCCTGGTCTACCGCATAAGTTAACCTAAAGTAATTTTAGAACATCGGTGCATGTTAAGCCTAATACTATAACCACTTTACCCCATCTTACTTAAACTACTGTAAAATAATATATAAACTAAATCTAGCTTCACGGTTAGTGAGGAAGTATTTTTGAGATCTGTGTAAAACTACCTGCACCGTCCATTTGCTGCAAATTCTTAAAAACAAAATGTCAAAGAGAAGTTAAAATAGATGTTTCAATTTCAAAGTGATGCATAAACAAACAAATCGAATGTTTTCGCCCCCTAAAGAGTTGCTATTAATATAATTTTGTATGTAAAATTTAATTTTTAATTATTAAAAGCTAAAATAAAAGAAATTACATCAATTCCTTTATTTATTTCAAAGCTATAGCTTTTTATTTGCCGTATGTCCACTTTACCCCACCTGACCCCAATAAAAAAACTGTTTTAAATGCCACATTAATATTTTTAATGAATTTCAAAAAATATCAAAAGTTTCTTTTTATTTGCGAAATTAGAAAAAAGTTGCATTTTTTATTCTCTAATTAAGTATTTACTGTCTGATGTTTTTCAAGACAATCTGTATGAACATACACGTGAAATTTAATCCTCACGAAGCATTGTCAAAACTCACTGAACATTAGCAAATATAAAATAAAATGTTTTCTTGGTGTGGTAATAGATGAAATGCGGAAGTGAGTTGCATGGGTCTGATTTCATGCCTAATTCTAGTAAGTCCAATGAATATTTTATACATAAATACGCATCTGCCCCCCCCCCCCCCGGCTCACATGCGCATCATTTGCAAATTTAAAATGCCAATTAATGTAGATATTTTAAGACTAAAATTACTTTTTAAAGTTCAGCATGTACACTCCGTTTAAGCAGATTGACATTTTGGTGTGATATCAGCTTTCCTTCACTAAATTGTTAAAGTCAAAGGCTTTACAGACGTGCAAAACATTTAGTTTTTTAAAAGAATAACACGTTTTAGCATTTTAACCTTAAGCCTCTCATGTTTAAAAATCGTTATAATCAACATGCCCTTCAACCTTCTTCTCACCTGTAAAAACATCTTCTCTTTGTTAGCACAACGGCTTAGGCGTCCAATGATCTCCAAAATGACAGGAGAAAAATGTCGTTTTCCCGCAAAACACAGTTCAGAGCAAAATAAAATTTATTTCTTCGCTCATAAGCACAGCAGCTTTTACTTTAAGAATTACCGTAAAATAGGGTGAGATTATGCCACTTGGGGTGAAAATGTGCCGCCATGGAATTCAGCCACAACAATGTAACAGTGCGTGTAGCTTCGTACTAACATAGCACTACCTATAACTAGGGTTGCAAGTTTGTCGCGTCGCGAATTCCCGCAAGTTTTAAAGATTTTTCCTAAACTCCGCGAATTTTTCTTATTTCATTTTTTTTTAATTATTGACGCGCGAAATGTGCGATTTTAAAAAGATTTCAGAAACCAAGGATAAAATCTAATCACCCAAAGTCTAAAAAGGCTATAAATTTGTGCCAAGAGAAAATTCAAAATTATTTTTTTGAAACCAGTTAAAATAAACAGTTTTGCCAACTAGCCTCAAAAATGATTTAAGAATGCTGAGTTTTTGATATTAGTCAATACAAATATTTAAATGTTTTTGACAGAGTTAATAATTCTTCCATTTTTAATATTGGCCTTTCACCGTAAGAAAATTGCGGAACGTAACGCGTAATTTCTAGCAACGTTCGGGGCTTTCACAGGTTTCTTTGCGAAAACGTTCCTGAATTCAGAAGTGGCAACATCTCTGCTCTACGCTTTGTGTTTTGGCGGGTGCGCCATGACAGTTTAAACGTTCGAAGCAAGCACAGCACTCCTCGTACGGCCGGTAAGTAGATTAATTTTCATTATTGTAGTGGTCTTTCATTTTGAGATTTACCTAATGAACTGTCTGAAACGCTTTTATAACTGTTCTGCAATATTTTAACATTTGCTGTTTCTGTTATAGCAGCATTGTTTTTCCGACAAGGAACACGCATAAATAATTTTTAACAAAGATCGTTTCGCTTGGAACAGTAGAAAGAAATTTTAAAGCTGTTATTGTAATTGGGACCTATTTAACTGGGAATTTAAAAATTAATCTGAATTTTAAAAGGCCTGTGTCAGAATGTAATTTTGCAAAACGTTGGATACCCTATTTCTGTATTTGTTTTGTATGTAATTTCTCGTTATAACTATAAATCCAAAAATCACTCATTTTTTTATATATTGTATTACATTAGAAGGTAGTTTACGGAACCGCTGCATATTTAAGCATGTTATGTTTCTTTCAACAAGGCCAAATTTAAAATAAGATATTAAAATTTTGTTCTTATGCAGGTAAATATACTTGTCTGATGGTTTGAAAGTTAAATATTCATCTAGTTATATCTTGTTAATCTAGTTTAAATTATGTTTTCCAAGTTTTATTAGTTGCATCTGGCATATGTATATGATTGGGATGATTAATTATAACCAAAAAAAAAAAAATCTTATGACGCATACTTTTGTGTTGTATGCTATTTTATAAAATTTTATGCAACTTAAATGTTGCACATTAAGCATACTTTTTGAAAAATTTGCAATGCATTGAGCTGACACTTAATTATGTTTCAAATAGGTTAAATTGCGAGACATTTATTTAGACCAAATGTCACAATAATGCGTGGTGTGCGAATAAGAATTCCGAATTATTATTATTTTAAATACAATTTTGAGACAGTAATAAATATTCAGCAGTAATTAGTAAATACAATCTGTTTGTCTAGCTGTAAATCATCAAAAGCATTCAAAGTAACCTTCCTCATTAAAAACACTTAGGGATGTCTCGAGTAGCACTTTAGCCGAGTCGTAATGAGTATTCGACCCAGTACCGAATCTTGAGTAGTTGTGAATCAAAAAAAATATTGAAATGAAAACATACATTTTAACTACATATATATAAACTAATAAATAAACTAATGACAGAAAATAAATGTAAGAGTTCCAAAATAGAATTCTTTAAACATTATAACTCTTTCTAAAAATCCGCTTCAAAAATGATTTTTGGTTGTAGTAAAAATTCATTCAATAATGTAAAATGCCTCATAATCACCCCCCCCCCCCCCACCACGGAAAATAGTCTATTTGCATTGTATGTTTTCATTTATTTTCTTTTCATTTTTTACTTTTTTGTAATTAATTATAAAGTGATATTTCAGCGAATCGTTAAATCAAACATTTTGGGCGCTACTCGTGCAGCTTAAGATAGTTCCAAACAAAATATAAAAATGGAAAAATAGTCGAATTTGCATATGAAGTTTACCAATATATAAGCTGCGTAAAAATATTTTATATACTTGAGTTTTTTTTTTTTGTTACTGCATATTACATACTTATATTGCATATTATTGTACTAATCAGTTATAATTTTTTCTACTATTGGTAATCTTAAAAAAAATTATGAGATTTTTACAACTACCCAGTAATGGCCGAGTACTTGGTACATTACTAAAAAAAATCCTACAGCAAGCAAAAGCTGTAAAGAATTCTCAGACTTTATTCGATTGGGGCAAAAAAACTAACTTATCTAATCAACAATAGAAAAATCCTAATTAGGTATTGGTGTTTCAAATTTGAAGAAAAACACCATTTCTAGAGCTAAGTTGCTAGATACTGTAAACAATTCAGAAATCTACACTTACGCTGGCGAATAGTTACCAGCTGTACCAGTAATGAGTAAGTTTTTCATTTCACCAAACTTAGTATGCATCAACCAATTTTTGTGATGTGAAGCTCATGCCTCCATATTATTTAAAAAATTACTAATTATTTGTAGAAATGGCAAGATTATTCCAGGTATAGATTTTAACAAAACGAAACGCTGTGATGGCATCATCTGTAACCGTTTACATGGAAGATGGAGCAGAAGTGGACGATTCTTTTCTTTACCAGCTAGGACTCTAGTTTATCTCCTCTCTGAAAATGATATGCTAAATATATTTTTGAGCATTTTATTGTGTTTATTAGTATATTTTTCCTTTAACTATAATGTATAAAGCTTTTCAAAATGCTCTGATTACACTAAGCTTGTTCTTTTGATGAAACTTCTTAAAGATATTTTGATTTGAAAGCTGACGCTTTTGTCAAAATATATTATATAAATTATATTATAATTTTAGCAGCAATAGCATTTTATAGTATGTTTTGTTCTTGAAACGTGCCTCGTGTGTATATCATGTTTCCTATTGGTTAAAATCATTTGCCACTTGCTCTTTGAGGACTAAAGTTAAAATGCAGCCCTTTTAATAGCAATTAAAACTGCACATATTTTTAATATCATACAATTTTAATTGTCTTAATGTAGTTCTTACTCTCAGAGAAGGGGAATAAGTGCATTGTGGCTTGCACAGTAAGAGCATGAATAGTATATCCTTTTTTTTTCTTTTCTAGAGACCAGGGTTACAATCCGAATTTCCAAATATTCCAACCGTGCCAGATGTTCTTACACCAGAAGGGGGTAGCCAGAGAGATGCTGTTACAAATTCTTCAATTTTCATCCAGTGTTAGATGCATTGTGTTCATATCTGGATTATATTACTGCTGTAGTGTGAAATATTTGTGAAACCTATTTTAAAAATGCTTTACTTATATTGGCATCTTCAAAATAATTATTTGATTGAAATGAATCTGTAAAAAGCAATCATTCATAGCAAAAAACTTCCAATCATTTAAATTCCCCCCCCCCCCCCAAAAAAAAAAAAAAAAAACTAAAGCAATCATCTTCTAACTATATACATTATTTAACTGTGATTAACTGGAAGTATGGTATGAACATACATCACTAAATCTCATTTGAAACACAATTATTACAAATTGCTTGATGTTTTTTAAAAATTGCATAGTATATACTTATTGCTCATGTAACTGTAATATTTTTCATTATTATTATGTAATTTTAGTTTAAAGGTACAAATCTAGTACATGATTTTTGTTTGAAAAAGTTAAAATAGTTTCATTACTCGCAATAATCTATGAATTTCTACACATGTACTTTCAAACATATTAAAATGTAAAGCAGTAACAATATTTTCAAGTTCTTTTATTGCAATTTGTTCTCATATTTAGTGTTTTGAGCATTCCTTGAGAACGAGAAATGCTTTTCTGCATCTTTTCACTTTTTAAATTCTTCTTTGAATGAGATTGTTCTTGGGAAGGTTTGATTCTATCCTCTTACCAATGCCAGTTAACAATGCGTGTAAGGAATATTGTTAATAATTTTCAGTTTTAAAATTTGATATAAAAGTCCCTTTTTTAAATTAGTTTTCCTTGGGGACAAGCTTATGGTCTGCGGTCTGCTGTACGACGAGTGCTGGCTTCAATGTTCAACTGTCATGGCGAATAATATCTGCTTTTCTTTCTACATTGGGATGAGCAAAATATTTAATAGTTTAACAATCAATACTGTTTCAGGGGGAAAATGAGTTCGGAATTAATATTACAATGCTTCCATTAATTTGATTTTTATGTTTTATTTATTTATTTCAAGCTTATATATTGTTACATAAGGGTAGGTGTTCATCTAATTATATAATTTATATTTTTAAACTGTGTGTGTGTGTGGGGGGGGGGGGGGGTTGAGAGGCATAATTTTCCCGAAAATTTTGTGTTTAGAAAATGTTTTTGTACTGAGAATCAATTTATGTTCATACCATACTTCTAGTTAATCACAGTTAAATAATGTATATAGTTAGACCAAGTTTGCTTTATTTTTTTTTTTTTTTTGAGAAATTTAAATGATAGGAAGTTTTTTACTATGCATGATTGCATGCAAGCTGAAAAACTGTGGGATGGCCTGTCACATTTTATAGATATGCCTCTTTTTTATTATTATTTTGTCAAGCAGTTTCATATAAAAATCACATTTTTATGTTTACTTATATGTAGGTGATGTGTGAACTTAGAGATTAAAAATGTCATTTAAAAATGTTTGTATTTGTTGTTTATTTATTTTTTGTCTAAATTTGTTGTTTTTTTTTTTTTTTTTGCAGAACACTTTATACTAAGATATTATTCTTGATCTTAACAAATAATAATTTTGATAAATTTTTAATTTTTGTGCATTATATTAAACTATTGAAATAAGGGTTATTTTATTTATAACATTTATGACTTGAGATTTCCTATGGTTGTACGAAATGTGGCAACAATTAAATATCACTTCAGTTGATTTAATTGATAATTTCCTGAAAGCTTAAAATTTTTATTTTTAACAAAATACTCTTGGAAAAAATTGAGCTTAAAGTGGTCACAATTTTTAAAAAAATATTTTAAATTCTAAACTTGATATGTGCTATTTGCAGCTACTAATTTACAAAACAAATGTTTTCAATTTTGTTTCGACTTACACTAATAACCATGGAAATTCATCTTATTTCTTTTACACTTCATAAATGAATATTTTCCCTTAGAAATGGCAGAGAAGTGAAAAACAATTGTTAATAAATCGCTTTTTAATTATTGCAAGCTTTTTTCTTTTTTTTTAATACCTAAACGTCAAAACATTTTATGTTTTAACATGATTATTAATTATTCATATTGCTAGCAATTAGAATAAAATTAAGTCCTATTATATTTACAAAGAAATTATGGACAAGTTTGATTTTAAAATTAGTATGTTTACAGGAAAAAGAGTTCTTAAAACAGGTAATAAAAAGGCTTCAAAAGTTCAGATGTGTACTCTACTCATTGCAAGGTAAGTATCTTGATTTTTTAAACTATAAAGGTATTTTGAAGAATTCAAACAAGTTTCTAGAAATCCAATACTTATGTCTGGAAACTACTTATATACTTGAGGTATGCTTCTGAGGTATCAATATTATTTTTGATGATATAGCTGAAAATTAAATATCTTAAAACTTTTGCTAAGTAATTGTAAGTTTCATGAATTTCAAAAGTTAACTTCACAATGAGTTAGCTTTTGAAATTCATGAAATGTACAAAAATTACTTGGCAAAACTATTAAGCTATTAAAATTGTTAGTTATATCATCAAAAATGATTCTGGGAACGGTACTGGCTTCTAGTGGGAAATTTTAGAATTCAGAAACATTCCAGGTTAATTCCAGCTTTGATATTTTTTTTTTCATTTTAAAACGGAGCATGGAGCCTTTTATATAAAAGGAAGCTTTACTTGAAAATAGTTCGAATAGCCTGAGGGGGGGGGGGGGTATTGGGCATTTAAAGAGGTTCTGGGGAAAAGTTTTTCTAAGGTTTAAGTAACATTGATTCATTTCTAATTGCTCCTAACAAACAAAAACAAAAGTGTAACTATACAGCTTATGTGTATAAATACATATCAATGGCGTTCCTAGCTTGAGTGTCATCTTGGGCGGTAATTTGTGGTGTCACCTCCCCCTCCAAAAAACCACGTTGTGTGGTGTAAATTTGCAGTTTTGTAGTTTATATTATTTTCAGTAGTGGGGGAAAAAACTTAAGGAGTTACATTTTTTATTTATTTGGTGTAACTTTCAGTAAGCTATATTTATTTTCGGTTATAGTACGTTGAAATAGCATCAGTTTAATTTTCTAATTCAAGTATATGTATTTTTAAAAACTTTTTGTCTTATTTTGGGTGTCATCCCCCCCCCAAAAAAAAATAAACGGTTGTGACTCAGGGTGATCCTCCCACTCTGCCCCCTGTAGTGACGCCTCTATGTACATAAACATATATATATATATATATATATATATGAGAAAGAAAGGAAAGGAATTAAGTCAGAGAATATCTTTTATAGGATGCCTGGCTGTGTTGCTGTTGATTGCGTTAACAGATCCGAGCAAGGTTTCTTAATGAAAGTTTTTCCTCGTGATCCAACTCGAAGAAGCCTATGGGAAGCTAAAGTAAAAAGAGAACATTGGAAAGCAACGAATAATAGCTATCTTTGTGAGGTATGAATGTCACTTCTTTTTTCATTCTATAATTTTCTAAAAAACAAATTTAATGCATCAATTTGTTACAACATTAGAGCATCAATACATATTCCTCTTTTTTTCTTCGATAGGAACATTTTGACGACGATCAATGGATAGTAGGAGCCGATGGTAGAAGAAATTTAAAGAAAACTGCTATTCCTACGATATTCAGTCATGCAACTACTAAAAAGAGGAAACTGCCGTTTGACAGAGATTCTAACAATAAAAGAGCTCTTTCGAAAAAGAGCAAATTATTGCTGATAAAGAAAAAAGCATTTCAGATCTTCAAAATGCATTGAATGAGGCTAATAGTATAATAACTGCTCAAAACATCAAAATAAAAGCTTTGAATTCGAGTTTGGAAAAATGCTTGTACGAGAAAGGCAAAATATCATCTGATGCTGGAAAGCTGAAATATTTGTGGGATTTATTCAATGCAGACCAATTGACAGCGCTAAGCAAAAAAAACAACAAAATGTACTTCACAAAATGGTCCAGTAAAACCGTAGAAGTAGCTTTGGGCCTAAGATTTTCTTGTGGCACACGGGGCTATGAGAGTTTGCTCCAACTGAATTTCCCTTTTCCGTCCATTAGAACCCTTCAGCGCCGCATGGAAAATTTAAAATTTCCATGTGGAATTTTGCTTGATGTTTTTGAGTTGCTAAAAATTAAGGTCACAACCTTCAGAGAGGTTGAAAAGGAATGTGTCATTTTATTGGATGAAATGGCAATAACAGAAGCCATTGAATATGAAGTTTCCTCTAGTCTTACTTCGGAAAAACTACTTTTCCAAAAAGTGACAAAATGGCGAACCATGTTTTAATTTTTATGTTGGCTGGAATCTACAACCGGTGGAAGCAGGTTGTCGCCTATCACTACACCAGAGATGCGCCAGAAGGAGAACGCATGAAGGAAATTATTATTGACATAATTAAAATGGCCGAAAATAAAAGATTAAAAGTCAATAGCATTACTTCTGACATGTCGTCTTGTAACCAGGGCATGTGGAGGGCATTCGGCATATCGTGCAACAGATTGCAGTGCAAAACGCCATTCCTCATCCTTGCAGGCCGTCTGATACAATACAGATTTTGGCAGATCCACCACATTTACTAAAAAATATCCGCTCCGCTTTGTTAAATAACGAACATTTTGTTATTCCCGAATCTGTTAAAGAAGAACATAATCTGCCAAGTTGTATCGTAGACAGCAAGCACGTTCAGAAATTATTAGAATTTCAGGGAAAAAATTATTTAAAGCTTGCACCAAAATTAAAAGAAAATGCACTTAATCTGACGCATTTTGACAAAATGAAGGTAACACCAGCTGCTTCACTATTAAGTCATGATGTAAGTGCTGCATTACAATTTTTGGCAGAAATGGACAATGATCCAAACCTTTTAACCACTGCATGGTTTGTGAAGCAAGTTGACAAGTGGTTCGACTTGATGTCGTCTAGGTGTCACGCATTGGCTCTGAGCAAACAAAATAAAAAAGTTTACTCAGAGACAATTCAATTCCTTGAAGGAATTATAAAGCTTTTTCGAGAGCTAAAAATAGTGGGTAAAAATAGTGGTAATAACCAAAAAGCCTACTGGAAACCTATCCAGACAGGAGTTATCCTGTCAACTACATCTGTGCTGGAATTACAACAGAAATTTCTTGAAGACAAAAAATTTAATTTTCTATTGACTTCCAGATTTTCTCAAGATGCAGTGGAAAATTTATTCAGCCTCGTTCGCTCACGACAAGCAGTACCAACGTCACTACAGTTCAAAAATCATCTCAAAACGATTTGCGTTTCTCAATTTTTAAAGAAATGCAAAGGAAGTTATGATTGGGATGAAGGTCATATTTTAGGAGGATTTCTTGAGTTTCCACAGAAAAAAGAAACAAATCCTACACAAATTGTGCTGCCACGTGTGTGGGACAAACTGTCTACACGTATATCATCGCTTGATACCGCAGAACTAAACTGTTTGTATAGTATTGCAGGTTATGTAGTAACAAGAATAGCCAACTACCACAAAGTCTGCTGCCTATGCATAAACTCCTTAGGTTCCAAGGAAAAAAAGGACTTGGAGTATGCCAAACTTTTGTCATTGCGGGAATATAAGCCAAACTGTATGTTTTATGTAAATGAGCTAACTTTTGGTTTTTTAAAGAAAATGGAGCTTATTTTCCGTTCTTTTGAACATCATTTACTGATTTCCACAGATTGCGTCAACTTAGTAAATGGTAATATAAGCAGTGATACTAACATACAAGCCATTGTGTTCCCGACTTGTCACAATATCAAGAGCAAATTGCAAAATCGCTTTATTTCTTTTCGCCTCAAAATATTTTCGTTGAAAAAAAGAAAAGAAATTACTCAAACGAAAAATGTAGTAAAAAATAAAATTAAAAAGGGGCAATAAAAAGTGTAGTCTTATGGGAAAATTTCATCCTTTTTTTTAAAGTAAGTAAAAAAATGAAGTATTCATTTTTCAATTGAGAATATGAAAATATGGTATATAACATGATATAAAAATCATGGGCTGACTGCTTTGGTAGATTTTTTTAACGAAGTTATAAAAATATTGTTTATTTTCTAAAAGCTAATTGATTTTAGACACTTTCATTTTTTTCCTTCTAATGATTATGCTCAACAATACTAATTAATGAGTATTTAATGCATATGTATTTCAATTCCCCTGTTCCTTGTATCAATGTTTTGTTGATGTTATAAACTGTGATGTACTTGTCAAAGTAGCTTCTATTGAGAAAAAGTTTACATTTTTGGAAAAATAATCAATTTCGTAAAAATCTCACATTATAATTGACATTGAAAGTTATTTATTCATTTTTTTGGAGCATTTTCCTTCATGCATGCAGTGAGAAACAATACCATTGAAATATTATTTTATCAAGAATTCTCATTTTGATATAACGATTTCTTCTTTTTAATATACTTCATGTGACAAATTTAAATTAATTCATTCCATTTACTTTGCCTTTATTAGAGCATAGATAATATGCAAAAGAAATATTGCTTATCATTTATAATTTGTTAAACTGTTTTTTAGAAATGTTATATGTATTTGATGTTACTCAAGCAAATTAACCACTCACGTGCAAGATACAAGTATTTTTGTGATTTTTCAAGCTTCTTAGCACAGTAAATTTAAGTTATTTATTGTTAATAGTTTACTTTTTGTTTTATTTCAGTTCTTATTTTCATATAAATTGTACATAGCGAAAATTAATAGAAAATATATTTATATACACATTTCTTATTATTTTTCTATTTTTTTTTCGAAGAGAATACGTTTTTTTTAAATTGCACTTTACGATAAGCATTAGAAGTCGATTATTTATTTCTGTCAAGTATTTTTTTTTTTTCATGTATTCAATGAAAAACAATATCATTGAATTATTATTTTACCAAGAATTTTCATTTTGACGTAACGATTGTCTTCTCTTCTTATTATGATATTTCTTGTGACAAATGTAAATTAACATCTACTTTGCTTTTGTTAACGACACATAATAAGCAGAGGAAATATTAGTGCTGCTTACCATTTGTAACTTGTTTTTTCTTAGAAATCTTATGTTTTTGATGTTGCTTAAGAAAATTTACCATGTACACATAAAATATTATCCTATGTTTTTTCAAGCTTCTTAGAATTGTAAATTGTAATTATGTAAATTCGCTAACTACTTGTCAATATCGTTTTCAAACAAAACTGAAGACCACGAAATAACTTCGAAACTATTTTTAACGCATTAAAACTTGGTAGAACATGCATTGTTTATTTAATTTATATGAAAAAAAATATTGCAAAGTTCCACTTTGTAAAGAAATGTATTGCAAATATTTCTCACTACTATTATTATATTAAAATCGGATTGTATTTTTCTAAATTATCAATTAATGTTTCTTTATTGAGATGAAAGAGTAATAGTTAGAACATGACTTCAAAAATGCGAAATTTAACATTCTGAGAGCATTACTTATTAAGATGCTTTATCTGCTGAATCATTTACTTTTTTTTTAAAATTTAATTCATCATTTATTTATTTATTTGAGGTCGCTGTAACACTAACGTGGAGAAGAGGTGAGCAGTACTTGTTCTCCCTCTCCATGCCACAGGATTATATATAATTTATTTGTATTGTGTCACAATTCAAATGCAAAATTTTAAAAATGAGAAACAGTGTATGGAAAACAATTTTTTAAATGCTTCTGTAGAAAATACTTTTTATTTAAATAAAACGCGTTCATATTCATAACATTTACGCTTGTTGCCAAAACAGCAATAACGATTCACTTTTAGTTATCAAGCCGAGTTTTTTCAGCCAAGCCGTCAAATGCTTCTCCCACCACCTGGACGAAACCTGCAGCCGCGCTTGCGCAGTAGGGAAAATTCACCGCTATTGTCGTCACTCTGTCCCTTCCAGTAAAGTTACTGGCCTTCTGTGGGAAGTTTTCCTAGTTATTCAGTAAGGTTCCTTGGTTAATTCCAGGAAAGTTACTGGCTTTTTGTAGGAAGTTTTCTTAATTATTCAGAAAGGTTCCAGGTCGATCCCAGGAATGTTACTGGTAAAAAATAGGCACATGAGGTGCCTAGCATATTCCTAGTAACGTTCCTGATTTCTTTTTACAGTGTTATTTTAGGATGAAGAATAACTCTCAAAGCAGATATGCTATCTTTCGTTATATTTGTGTTTTGGCGAACACTTCACGAAATTTGCCGCAGAGGTAAGAGAGGGGGGGGGGGGGAGAATGAAAAGAAAAAGAAAAATATATGTCCTCACAACAAAACTGAAATAAATGACTAAGCATATGTCAATATTTTTCAGCAATTGTTACAAATATTACTTCATCCTTTCACTGTCTTTGTAGATTTCCTGTTAAAGTGTAACCGTGACAATTGTAAACAAAGAGGTCATAGCTCTCGATCTATTGTTTAGCGTGATATTGAATAAATATGAAATTTTATTAAAATGCCTCATGTAAGTGCTTCAAATTTTTTTTAAAGGATATTCATTTATTTTTCAACATACTTATTTTTAGATAGAGAATAATAATAACATCGGTGACGAAACCATAATCTTTTTCTCGTTCGCAACAATCCTCACAATTGATTGTTGCAAGTTTATCAATGCCTTCTTAACCAATCACTATGTGACTCACATTTTGGCTAATTAAACAATTAAACTGTTTAAAATACGATTTGATGTTTCTTGATATATCTAACAAGCATCCAGACAAAAGTGTACAAAATATACCAAGAGTCCAAAAGTGCACTTTTTCTTAACGAAGAGAAAATTTTTGAGCTTTGCGCAGATTAAATTAAAATATGCTTGCGAATACACTATTACTTATGCAGACCTCAAGTTGGATTAGCATAATTCATCTCGACAAAATTTGATAAGGATGCTTCTTGTATGAAAATATGCTTTCATACCTGAAAGTTTTAAATTAAGATAATCCTTTCCACTATTCGCATCCAAAAAATGTTTGCAGATGCTTCACAGGCCTAATCATAGATCCAGTCAACACCGTTTAAAAAGAACCTCATTTTTACTCAATATGCCATCAATCGTCTGAAATCTGCCAACAGTGACGATTTCACTTAAGTGAAAATTACAGAATTCGATGCAGTTACTCACCGACCGAATCCAGATTGAGGTTGTTATTATGTATTCAGCCGGTATATAACAAGTTGATAGAGATGTATCCCGATCGTATCGAAAATAAGGCTATAAGAGACAAATTAAAGCTTATTTATATTCAGTTTTATAAACAAGTAGTCATTAAGCATACCTCGCTAACAAATATTTTATTTCGACTCCCAGATTCTCAAACAATGCACGAAATTTGATGCCTTAAATTTTGGATAGCATCGAAGCTTTTCTTCCCAGACTCATCACGATCCCAACCCGCAAATAATGTGACGATATAGAAACATTTCTTCAATTTTGACTTTTTAAAAAATACATAGGGCTATGTGTAATATTTATATTTTGTGGAATTTTTTTGGTGACTATATACATGTTAGATTCAATAAAAATCTTACCTAGATTTTGCATTCTGACGCCTAAAAAAGTTATGTTGTTTCTAATGCCACTTGGGTATCCAAGCTCCCCTTCGCATAGCGACCAGGAATTAAGGCGGTATGGAGCGCCACAACGGTGGAAGTACTACTTAGCTCTTACAAGATTATTCTACGCGTTATCACCACACTTTGGTTTAAATTATTATTTCTGCCCCTATTTGTGTTTGAGTGAGCGAAATTTGCTTATAGATTGAAACTGTGCTGATGATGGAAAAGAGAAAATTTATTTTTAAAATGGTGTGTACGAATTGTATGAAGACTACATTTTCAAGAACAAACATTTAACTTTTTTTAGGTTAAAAAATATTTTATAGATTCAGGATGGATATATGAGCAAAACTGTATAATTTTTTAAAACTTATTTAATACAGACCAGGGAAAGAAAGGGTAAAAAATAAAGATAAGAGATACGAAGGATGTTGCCAGACACTGTTGGGCACTCAACGAAATTCAAATGCTGCAAAATCACAATGCTGTAAGCAATTATCTAGCTCATTTTCAATTCATTCCTTTTTTATCCTCCCATCATTTTTTTCAAAATTCTTCGCAACTGTTTCAATTTTATGTCCTTGGAGCATAACAAACTCTATCACTTGTAATCGTTTTCTCTGCTTGGTCGGCCAACGATAACAATGCTGGCGCGCTCATGCCATGTATAACGGTCAGGAGTATCATCCTCCCAGACAAAACTGTTTGCTTTTCTTTGACTTAGTGAAAGTAAATTGAGTGTACTTTACTTAGTTTTTGATTAAAAAAAATTATATAGCAAGTATTTTTAAATGCTTATTTCGTTTCAGAACACTGACTAAAAATAAAATCCAAATGCAGAAAAGAAATTGGTTTAAAGACAATGATATTTTATATTCATTTGATTATATAAAACTTTCAAGGTCTCACGGTAAAGAATTCGCCTGAAGAGCCATTTCAAATGTGAAATATTGGTATTTGTAAAAAGATCAAACTTTAAAAGCTGTTCCAACACTTAAACAAAACATTTTACTGAATATAAGATGACTTCTGTAGTGACGCACAAAACTGCAGAAAATATTGCATAAACGTGCTTCGGGACTATAAGGAACTGTTTTTTCAATGCGAAAAAGTTTTGAGCTTCGGGACGCAAGCAGCACTTGTAAACCCTAAATAGGGTCACGATATTCTAAACTACCGAAATATACGCGAACATCTACCTCTTTTGCGCTCGATTGACTCATTTATAACATGAACATTTAGCTTACCGTCACCGTCAAAATACGGACGTATGGCATAGGCGTAACTAGAGTTGGTGAAAGGGGGGGTCACCCTAAAAATGTACAGACTAAACACCAATAAGAAGTGTAAAAGAGTTGAAAATTTACTAGTCATAAATACTTCTCTCTAAAGATATACTCCGTGTTTATTTCAGGCATCTCCCGGGGGGGGGGGGAACTACCCCCTCGGAGCAAGTCAACTCCTCCCTCCCCCCCCCCCCCGGAAAAAAAATTCACATCACAAGTTTTTAAAAAAGAAAGAAAAGAGAAATTACGCTTTTAAGACACTGTACTTTCAGGGAAAGGACATTGAACACTATCACGAGCGACACCAAAAGTAACTTAAAAGATATAAGACTTTATTTTGAAAAAAATTGCGGGAGGGGGGGGGGGAGAGTAACCAAACTCCTTTCTGTTTCCTCTTACATCACCAAAGTATCCCGAAATAGCATTGCTAGGAAGATTTCGAAAAGTTTCCTGGGGAGAGCCCTCGAAGCCTTGCCTCCAGAGTTATCCTAAGCATTATAGATGTAAGACCAGTTACAAAAATTTAAGTTGCAGAAGCCCCAAACACCCACTCCTCTAACTTCACCAAAGATCTAAACATACATCTACTATATATACATCAAAAAGCTATCATATATGTAAAAAAATTCATGGTAACATCATTTCTAATCATATATATGTATATATATGTATATATAAAGGGTATGATTTTGAAGCATACACTGCCCTTCCTAATTCTTAACATGCTCCCCCTGCTCCGGAGCCAAGGCAGTATCCAGATTTTTTTTTGGGGGGGGGGGGGGGGCCCAGACTTCGACACACTTATTAACCCCACGCAAAGTTTCAGGGAGGAATATATGATACAGATTTCTGGGGGGGCTGCCCGTGGGTCCCCCTTAACCTCTGGATACGGCCTTGATTCACAAAAACATTAAACATTCCTTACTAGATCTATTAGTTTATTTTTTAATTCAAACGCAATAGAAAATTCAATATTTAGCGCTAAGCAATCTTCTATGTCCAGGCATTCATAATATTAAAACCGGGAAATAGTCGAATTTTAGAGAAAATAATCCAAATTCCCCTACAAAAATGCTCATTTCCACAATAAATTTCTAAAAAATTTGTTAAATTTGTAGCAAAACATACCTCAGAAGTGGAAGCGTCTGAATCAAATTTTTTCTTTTTGGATGACTAACGTGTCCATCGCTGGAGTGCAAACATTATTATGTATCGAAAATAATTAAAAATTTAGCTAAAATATAAATAATACTTGATTGTAAATTAAAATGCAGCATTAAACCGTAACAGTGAGATTGGAAACGTTGAACGGATGATTTCCAGAGTCGTAATGCAATCAGTGATGGACCATAATAAGAAAAAAAAAAACATTTAAAATATAAGAGAGAGAACATCTGTAAATGAGAATACAGTTCATCAGTTTTCCAATCGGCTCATCTACAAAAAAGATTTTACCAAAATGGGTGTTTGGACAGGAAGTGATAAATAAATACTAACTGCTCTTTAAGTTTCTGAATGAGCATCCCTTCCTGGCTTGAGGGTTTAACCCATTAGGACAATTGGACTTTAGGACTCCATCACAGTAGAGAATATTTTCCTGGAAACTTATTACTTGTGCGATTGTATTCCCAGATTGCTGCCTTTGGGTAAAAAAGACATCAGGAAGGAAAGAAAACCCTCTGGAGTGATTGACAGGATCTCTGTCTGTGTGTGGTACGGTGATTGAAGCCACCTTTCGCTGTTACCCCTCCCCCCCCCCAATGTGATAAGGGGGTTGATTGTAACCTTATAACCAGATGAAAAGTCTTCTTTATTATGAGCTGCATACTTTAGCCATGATCGCAACCCTTCAGAGAAAAAGGAAAAAAAAATCATATGCATATGTGAATTAAAATTTCTTAGGGGAAAAAAAATTGCGCTTTGCAAGGCTGCAGCCAGAAATTTTTCTGTGTGCCTAAATGTGCCTAAATAAGTACATACCCAATGGGGGGGGGGGGTTGAACCCCCAACACGCCCCCCTGGTTACGCCTATGACGTATGGTAACCCTAAACACTATGGTGGGCCAAAAAAACTTTTTCCCTATTTTCAATGATGGGTAGTGCAGAAAAGGTGTCATAAGGGTATTCAAAAACTATTGAAAACTAATAACGAAGTTTCGACCTATTAAATATTCTTATTTTGACTGATAAATATGACAATAAAAAACACTGAAATTCAACAATGCCAGATGATTTTTAAATATTTTTTTAAATATCTCACTCACAAAAAACGGTGTTGACCTTACCGCGTTCAGTTCCTGACCCGTCCCACTTTAGATTTCACTGTAAACTTTACGTTGCTATTAACTAGTTTACTGTCTTCTCATCATTATTTTAGTGTTACATTGAAATTATTACTTCATTATGGGGTCTTAGATTTGTAAAAGGTCAACCAAGCAAAGTGCCAAAGAGAACATCAATGATGTTATTTCATTTTATCCAATTTTATACAGAGAAATTTCTTACTTGGTGGCTTTCATCGCTTGCGAACATTTGAAAGGCAAACCTGATGCAGTTGCTGCGCCAGTTTTTCTTGGCGGACATTCGCGGAACTCAAACCCCGGGACAGTCACTACTATTATAGCCAAGTGTTGTGTCACCACCAGACTGATGACGTTTTTTGCTAAAGTGTGACACACGTGCGCAGAAAATTAGTTTTACGTTGCTTACTGCGCTTGAACTTTAAAAATTATTTTGAAAATAAATACTTATCGCAGAACAAAACTTTTTTCAGAGATGATGGTCCATCAAATAAAAATAAAAGCAAAAATCGAAAACTTCCCTATTGTGAGCAATATATCTAAAGCTGTCTCATAACTAAATCCAACGTTGTTGTACGGAAATTAAACAAGCAGGTCGAAACAAATGCTATTGCGGCACAAAATGCGCACAAAAAAACAAAAGAAAAAAAGTTTGTTGAACAATTTCTTGATTTGTCGCAAATGCGTAAAAATATTTGGTCAAATGTTTTTTATTTGTTTAATAGGTTCTATTAAAATCTGTTATTTTTTTTTCTATTTTCGATAATGGATGGAGCGGAAAGGTTGCCATCAGTAAACCTGAATTCACACAAAAAATCTGAAGTGTGCAAGACAATTGCTTCGTTTTCCACAAATGCGTAGATGTTACGGCAAAATTCTCTTTTATTACGCTTTTAAAAAATTCTGTCAAAATATTGAAATGCTGTTTTTGGCCGTACATTTTGGCCCAAATGTCTACGCATTTGAGACACATAAAAGAATACACACTTTTTTTAGAAATATTTTTAGTGCCCACCAATGGCACTTTTACTGAAATACTCATACTCAAAAATCAGAAGGAAAAATAATGTTCAAAATTTTGCTAAAAACAACGTTTGGCCGAAATTTCTACTCATTTGCTTACCTCTTGACAAAACTAATAACTCTACCTTTGTCAGATATTTAATAGATGAATGTGTTTGCTGTTTGTCTAGAAATTACCCTGGGTGCTTCTATACGATTTATTAAAAACAACTTGCAACAAAAGGCTATTCATAAAGAATAAATTAACCAATCCAGCAACAATATTCCATTCATTGTCATTTTACTTTCATTTCTTTTTTAACAAGAGAATGTCAAGTGATATAACAGGTGTCCACGAAGAAAAGAAATATCGTGAATCAAAAAGAGCGCATTTTTCGTAAAAACAAATTGATTTAAAGTTTTTTGTATCACCAACATAGATTGACAAATTGAAACCAAAAATAAATCTTGTGATAAAGTTGACACGCCATGCAAACATGTAGATAAAAAAATGCGCACAAAGAGCTTTATTGTATTCAATCTTGTCAAAAGATTCGAACAAGTGCTATTGAAGGTCGGAGAATCTCTGCACATCGAGAGAAAAAAACATTTCACATAATGCTGCTTTCATGCTTGACTGCTCGCTTAGGTATTACATTTGACATCAGACGTTTTTCTATGCAATACATTATTTACGACATTTTTATTTATGTCGGTTTACTCTATGTTCAACCAAAAAAATCAATAAATAATAACAATAATTATAATAATAAAAAAAAAATCACTATTTATTTTTAAAACGGGTTCAACTTTCATGAAGGGCGTTCTGAACCAGTAGAGGGAGTGGGAGTGTATGTTTAATTTTATTTGATCCTTTTTTAAATCAAAATCTGGATTTTTTTTTTTAACCGTTTGAAGTACGAGTTTTTTTCGGCAAAACTGGTAAAAATGATCAAATTTTTTTGACAGAAAATGAATACATAGGTATAGTATAAAGTTTTTTTGGCAATTTCATTAGTAGGGGGTGACTAGAGAGCGGGGTTGGGGTAAAAGTTATATAAAAAATATCATACAAACAAAGTGTAAACGGATCTTCGACGGGCATCAGAAATGAAATAACGCGAAATACAAGATCGCCCGTGTGAGATACGGGCATGTGCAAATTTGGGGGTAACTTTCGCCCCTTCAGACACGGGCAAATGCGTTAAGGGTGATGTACATTTAATTTATTTCATTGACACACTGCTCGTCTATATATCTTGATACAAATTGGGCCCTATTTAGGCTTTTGTCAGAATAAACATCGTCTTAATTCAAGTAGTTAAACAGAGTTTATCGTACAATTAAAAAGTCATACCTCAGCGCACCTCTTAGATACTAAATTTGGGTGCTTCCCCACTCAAGAGCTAAACTTTGTTATCTCCCCATTAGGAAATACCCCCCCCCCCCCCCGAGTTACCATCCAAACAACAAATTATACGCCATCGACCCATTCAGTAAATAAATTTCGTCTGTGTCTTATTCATGAACTAAACTTAGTGGTCGCCTCACCGTTTTTCAGCGTGATAATGTAGTTATACCTTAGCTTAACAATTTATAGCCATTTTAAATTAACAGCTGAAACTATCATCATCAAAAAAGAGTTTATAGTTGGAAACTACAGTGAAAATTAAATACTTGTTCATGTGTTTGAAAATAAATAAGGTGTAACAAAAATGTCTGATGAACATTAGGATTACAGAATCCTTAATCTTGAGTATAGAAACCTTATTGCAGACTAAATCTAAAATAAACTTTCTAGAGCTTTTAGTCGTGTTAAAAATCTTAGAGCAATGAAAATTACATTCCAATTTATTTGCACATAAAATGTGCCTTTCCTGGTAAAATTTTAAGAATCACTTGGCTGAGTAAAAACTACTGTCTTCATTATTAAGAAAAGTAAACCTTTTTATTTTCGTGTACCTTAATGATTTTTCACGGTCAACTTCACTGGGCAAGAATTCTTGGAAAGTAATTATTAATAAGATGAAGAAAAGTAAACCTTTGTTTCATTATTTTTCACGGTCAACTTCACTGGCAAGAATTCTGAAAATCCTAATCAAATCCCCCCCCCCCCTCCAAAAAAAAACTTGTTTATCTAATTCATGGTACTGACTTATCAGCTATCAATAAACGTTAAAATAACGCAACTGTTTTGCAACAAATTTCCGGGAGCAATTACTGCTGCTATAGTTTAGGTGAAAGTTTTTTCCAACATCTTTTGCACTTAAAGAGTCAATAGTAGTAAAATGTCTCAGAATTTGGCTGCGAAACCACTTTAGCAAAGTCCAATGGCACACCTAATTTTTTATTATGAAAAGTTATCGTTGTCTTCTGACTGTATGCCGCAGAAGACCATATTTTCCCTCAAGGAAAGGTTTTTCACTTGAAAGTACAACGACCCTGTTGATGTCATTTCCAAAAACTTCAAAGAAATAAACTATACTTTAGAAACAGTCACAAGACGCTCCATGTAATTTGGAGCTTTCATACGGTTGTTAGACGAAAACAGGATACAGCACCCCCTCCCCCCACTGTAAAACACAACACAAATAAAAACATAAATAACGCACAGCATACCGTTAATCCTTTTAACAGCCACGGAATATTTTAGAAAACGGTTGACTTGCGTTGGCGTCGCTTTGTAAAGTAAAAATAAACAACTCTACATTCGCCAACTGATGTAAAACTGCTAAAATTACCCCCCCCCCCCTCAAGTGCTTATTTTAATTTTGATTTCACTTTGCAGGCAATGCGCCACTTAAACATGAAGGAAAATTCTTTAGATTTCAGACAAAATATGTAGAGCGAACGTAAGATAACTGTTGCTTTGTATGCATAGGTCAAAAGTGGCTAGACTGCTCTGAGGAGTTTAAAAAGATGAGTGTTTATTGCATCAAGAACAGTGACGTATTTTCTTTTTTAAACCTTTTTATTTCAAAAATTCATAAAGGAATAACAGGATTTCGTGGCTTGAAAATTCTAAATGAAATTTCCACATAGAAAAAGTATTGAACTTTCTTTCTAACTGTTGGATAAAGGGTCCAACAAAGGGGGGGGGGGGGGTTGGGTTGGATAAATCTTTTACGCAATTTAAGTGAATGGACGATGGGGCTGGGATTTGAGATAAATGCTTAATTTTTTAATACTTATTTAAACATATTAACTCTGTCGTAATTTGTGTATTGGTTACGGTGTTCAGTTTCCTTGAAATTTCCTTAAAAGTAGTACTTCCAAAATTAATATGAAGAACATAAAAATAAAAAAAAATCGTCAAATTTAACTTACCCTTAGTATATATTTAGAAAACAAAGGTTTTGAAAGAACAATACTGAAGAATAAAAACTTCTTATTAATAAGAATTGAGCTAGCTTAATTTCTTATGCATGAGAGTACAACATACACAGTTTTTAAAACTGAAGTTCCACTTTGCCCAAATTGGCAAAAAAAATAAACTATTTTTTTCCAACTTCGTACCGAAAAGCTTTAGGATTACCACGTGTTGTCGTATAGCACGGGACATTAAAAATCTTGATTTTTTACTTTAAAATGTCATCAACATATTTATTCACTAAGTTCTTTAATTACGATTTTGAAAAGTTAGCGAGAAACAAAACTTAAAGCCATATACTATTTTTTTCTCTCTTTTTTTTTTGTTTTCCATTTTTTCACAACTTTTCTGAAAAATCTCATTTTTCAGATTTGCTTCAGAGAAAAGGCTAGGATTTTTATTTTATTAAACTAGAATTCTATTTATTTAATCATTACTTTAAAATGTTTCCTATTAGTTTCTTAGCGTTATGATTGCATTCATAATAAAAATTAAAACATCATTTATTAATTTTGCAGTATTAAATATACATTGAACTTATTTTCCCAGAAATTCTTTTCGCAAAAAATGTATGAGGAAAAACTAGACAAAATTGAGGGCAAAAATTATTTTTGCTTTCCTTCAGAAACCACTTGCATAAAATTACTTCCAATTGACAAATTGAATAATTAATTGATTGATAAATTAGTGGTTTAGTTCCAAAATAAATATTTTTAGAATAAAAGAAATATATTTTGAGCAGTTAATGAACATTTGTTTGAACGTATGCGATGTCCGTTTTTATCTGATCAGGCCGGATAAAAGTGGGTACATAAAGGAACAATTGGAAAAAAGTGTTGTTTTATTGTTAAAATACCTGTCTATAACAATACATTAGTACGATGACCATTCTACACAGAGGAACACACGCGGCTTAATAGACTAATGCAGAATAACAAATTTTGAATGTAATATATTTCGACCATGAACGAATCTTATAAATTAGCTTAATTTACTTGAAGTTTTAAAGAGAAATAAAAAAATATAGCTTTGACCATGCTCTTCTGCGTTGGTAGTCTCGACGTGCTCACCCTTTATAGTTGAGGCATTGTATCCCACATTACGGAGGTTTTGACCCGGAGCACAATTCATTACAAAAGATATAACATACTGGCTTCGACTTCTTCTGCATCGTGTTCATCTGATGCCAAAGATTACGTTTTAATGTTGAAATAACTATTTTTATTTCTTGTTTCGAATATTTTCTGTTTAGGAGTCCTAAACAGTTTCTTCTCTAAGTTTTTCTTTGACATCCACTCTTTTATTTCTGCAGTTATTCAAGCTTTAGTTCTGGTTTTTCAGAGTTAAGAGTTACAGTGCTCTTTCGACCCTTGTTGGTTTTTTCGCAAAAACCTTGGGCTTTCTCCCTCTACCCGTTTTCATCTGAGAGCAGCATTGCTGAAGTAATAATGATTTTTTTTGCCTATTTTTCAAAATTTCGGCGTTTACAAACGAATAGCCTACACGGCATTTCATTCAACTCCATATAACACGGTGGATATCTGCAACTTGTTTCATTTGGTTTTTGACAAATTTAAAAATTCTAGTCCCGGTTTTATCCATCACGTTTTCCAACTTTTCCCTACGAGGTAATTTTCAGAAAATTCAATCAAATATGAAGCATTCTTTAAACGTATTTCAACGCAAGAGTTATGTAGACTCCTTTCTCAAATCCTTCTTTTCAAATTAATTTTTTTTTCACTGTAGTATATTTCTTATTTTCTACGATTGAGCTTTGAAAAGAAAAAAACATTCTAAAAGTAATATCAACGGATAAGTAATATCTACTTATCTACGGAAACATAGGGATACACTTATCTACGGCGAGCTTCTATCGCTCCTGTAAAGTAATAATTTAAAATGGCTCAACCGTTTGAAAATTATCCTCTAGTTGAAGGTGTAACCGGGTGATATTTGAACGCAAAAAACGACCATGTAATCCACAAAATAGAGAAGTTTTCATTTATGATAATTCTAGGCGGTACAGCGCGAAAATTATAGAGCAATACACCTGAAACTTCAAGTAGGAGATTTTGACCGAGAGAATTTTCGAGTTTCAGATCTTTAACCTTTTCCTAGATCCCCCCCCCCCTTTTTTACATTTATTGTATTTGTGCAGTTAATGTACAAATTAATATGATGAAAAATGAAAATTCGTATATATACGAATATTTGTTCTCTAGACCAGACTTCTTGTTTGTGTTCTGAAATAGCTTCAGACATGTAAGGCAAAACGTTAATTAGCAAAATGTTGCGTGCACTGTTAAAAAAACATGAATTTTCAGAATGTTTTTTGACTGATTTTAACGGAAGGTTTCCGTAGTGCTTCAATACATGGTTTTTCCTTCCAAAAACGAAAATATCACGTCCTGAAATTACGAGAGCGGGACTTTTCCGTTTTACTGTTGCTGTATTTTCAAAACCTGATTTGGATTAACGGAGAAAAAAGAAATGGAACTTCTGTCAAATCTCGGGAAAATATTATCAGAAACGGAACATTTCCGGCAACGCTGCTGCCGTACTTTTTCCGTTATTTTCAGGAGATTTTTTTTACAGTGTGGGCATGCATCGCAATTCCGTCGAAAACTTTATCCCCCTCCTCCTCAGATGGGACAATTCCGCCGCATTCCCCCAACCCCCGCCATTTTTTCAGGAGGGGGTCAAATCCGCCGGGGAGTTGGGAGAATTTAACTTTTGACGCAAAGAAGTTGGTGAAAAGTTTAAATTCGCTTTAACTCTATTTTGCCATTTTCCTTCTTCCTGTTGCCAAGTTTTAAAAAACTACTTAATTCCGGGATTTTTAACTAGGAATTTTTTCGTGACCATTTTTCTAGAATTTTCATTTTTAATTCTTGTTTAGAGTAGCTCATAGTATGTTTTTATGTACATGTACTTTAAATTCACTTAAGTACTTGTACAAATTCATTTTATTAAAATGATTAAAGGGATAAGAAAATCGATTATCAAACTGTACTACCAAAATTTTAGTACAGATTCTAAAATGTGAGCGAGACATTCGCACAAGTCTATGTGAGTCAACTTCCTCGTATACGAAGATTGATTTTGTATCATTAGTTATCATTTTGGACTTATTGTCCCTCGGTATCTTCAAACAATTCTTTTCATCTGTTATTACAATTATTTCAAGAAAAATGTCTTTTAGGTACACAAAGATATCGTGAAAACCATCGCAAAGATGCTCTGAAAATTGCCAGCGTGTTCTAGTAAATTCAAACCCTCAAGGTTTTTTAATAAAGAAATTTAAAACAATCACGAAAAATTGAAGCACTAAATGTTGATTTTTAATTTGTAAGTATTTGTTGATTTTTTTTTTGTTGATATAAGCTTTCTTTTATTTTTATTTACTTTATGCCTTTTTTACATGACGTTGAAACAGACTAAAGAACATTTATTTCCGATCAAATGAGAATTAAATTTTAATTTAATGAAATGAAAACATTTTTTGAAAAAAAAAAAACAAAATATGTTTTTGGACTGTGAAACTTATTTTATCTACTTTTTTTGGTCACAAGATTATATTTTAAGAATCTGCAACTGGAGTACTTTAAGTTCAATAAGCATCTTCGTCATTCTTTAGTATAAATGATAAATAATTTGAATTTCATTTGTTTTCTGCTAATAACCTTTCTTGGTCACTCGGAGGAGGTTTAGAATAACCTTTTGAAATTAAACATGGGCTATTTGAAAACAATTTTTTAAAGTTGCTTCAACTTTTGAACTCAAAACTTGTCAATTTTATTTTAATTTCTGACAAAGTAATTTTATTTTCTTTTGTCCTTTTGACAGCTGATGATCTTTACCGTTTCATTTGCATCTATCAAAAACTAATTAGATAACTACATTATGTAAAATTTAAGAAAAATAAATAACGTGAGAAAAAAATTGCTTTTAAATTTATTTAGAAACATTTTTTTTTTTACTTTTGACGACCTATGTATGTGTATTTACGATTTTTTTCCCTGTGAAGAATCGCGGGAACCGGTTTTATTTATTTAGCTTTCCAGCTTTACGCATTTTCGCCAAAAGAGGATGTAACACCGAAAATTAAAATTTTAGGCAAATAGGCCCCTTTCCTGCTTCTGGAAATAGCACGGTGGAATTATTCTGTGCAAGGGGCATAAAAGTAGCGGCGAAGTTGTATCATCTAGGAAAAAGTGGATAAAATTTGCGGCGGAATTGTCCTGTTCCGGGACGTACAACCCAACATTTTTTTTTTTTTTTAGCGTGAGTATAACTTGCAAAACATATAAGTGTATCAAAACTAAGGAAGATTTTATAATATTATGGAAATTAATTTTTTGAACTTTGAACTATGGAAATAATTCGCGTATCATGTCTGCATTTTTGAGTCGTTACTGTTTTTCCTTCGTACATTAATTGTGCTCTTTATTTGCAGCTTAAGAACAAAACATTTGCAATGGTTTCTTGTTTATTTCGTATATATATATATATACTTGTTTCTCAAACCATAATGGTTTGTGCGTTTTTAGTATTTTTTTTTTTTTTCAAATCTATACATCGCAGAATTGGTATAACTACATTCATCGAGCATAGACAATTTTTTTTTTCTTACTTTTTAACTCATACTTAGAGACATTGAAGGGGCTGCCGCCTTGTAAAAGAATTAAAATATTTAAAAAAGAAAAAAATTAAAATAATTATAATATTAATAATATTATAAATAAAATAATAAATTTAAAAAAGAAAAAAAATTAAATAATTAATGTATTTAATAAAATTAAGATATTAATTAATCTACAATTACTGAGTTAATAACTAATAAGAATCAATTATTAAATAATAAATATCAATGACAGATGTATAATAATTATAATGAATAAGTAGTTTTTAATTACTAATAATTATAGGAAATTAATAATGCAAGCCTGCAAAAGGAAAAAGTGCTCCAAAATTAGAACTATTTCTTATGCAGTTTGTGAACATAACAATACGAACAATTATTAAGAACTAATAATAACTAATGATCAAGAGACATTAATAAATTAAAATGAATAGTAATAATTGATGTCATGATTGATAAAAACTTCCGTTTGCAGTTTCTACAATGAGAAAATCTCTGACCCTGAAATAAATCATTCAAGCCCACTGCCCTTGATTTACCACAATTAGTACTTTTGTAAATCCTAAGCATGTTAATTTGCATTTATCAAAGGGTCTTTAAATAAACTTCCGCATGTATTCTAATGTATCAGGAAATCAGCAAGAATTTATGTATTTAAAACATATGAGGTATTATGCATTAAGAAATAAATGCGCTGCAAGTACTTCTCCAATCGTATAATGCAAAAATAGTGCAACGAAAACTATATGCTACCTAAATAGTTAATTTCCAAGCGTATTAACACGTTCACTCCGGCGAGTACCACCGGTGGCCCGCGCTAGACTATCTCATTGGGGGTGCGTATCACCGGTGGTACGCATTCGATTGTGCTATTAGGCGGTACGTAGCACCAAATATTATAGGATAATATTTTTAGTTAAATAAGAAAGTTCGAGAAACTGCGGCTTCTCGAAGGCTTTCTTTGAGACCAATAGTTGACGCGGTTTTCCTTTGCACATAAGGCGGCCCCGCGTTGAAAAGTGCGGCATAGAACTTATCAAAAATCAAAGAAAAAATTTCCATATAGCTGAAAATTAAAATAATGAAAGTTTAACGTATATTCATTAAAACATTTATTTTTAATAACAATTATATTCCATAAGTTTTGTTCAATAATTTTTCAATCATCAATTAATGAATAAGCAACAATCGCGCGCCGCCAGATGAAGCGCAGCCTCATAGCGAAAAACATGAAAATCGGCCCCTGCGTGAACGTGTTAAACCAAAGTAGTGTAAACAGAAACCTATTTCCAAGAGTGCTACAGACGTACAAATAAAACTCCAGCAAAGTCTGGAACTAGTCCCAGCGTGATGAAGTAAAAAAGTAAATTAATTTTCTGGTTTCAATCTTCTCTTTGACAAAAAAAAAAAAACGCTGATGGCTATTCCGTCCTTTTAATCTTCAACTGGAAAGTTCCGAAAATAAATTGCTTAAGTCTATTCGTTTATTACTTTGAAGCAGTTATAGAAATAAATATATAAAAATTTAAGTTTAACTATAATTCAGAACGAAAATTACTTATTTATTTCAACTCTGAAAAGAAGCACGATTGAGAAACGGGACCAGTTACAATACCTTTGATGTCAAGCAGGAATTTAGAATTGGAGAGCAATATTACTTATTAAAATGTTTAGTAAATAAATAGTTTAAAGAGTTTCCTATGAAAGCTTTTATGCATAGAAACGCGTAGGCTAATTTTAAAGTAAAATACTTAGTGGCTATTCGATTGCAAATGGTTGCATTATGTTACCGGCTAAGGAGAAAATATGACAATTGCATAGACCAATAGGGCTGCAACGAATTTCTTCAAGAGGAGGGGGGGGGGGGAGAGACGGTTATTAACCTTGTATTTTAAGGATGTTCAAGGAAGGTCTTCTAAATCAAGGATGTTGCAAAAAGGTCTGTGAATGCAGCATACAGTAAAACGGGGTGGGGGGGGGGGGGGGGAGATAGAATCATGGTAAATGGGATCAAATTCAGAGAAAAGTCTTTAAAGTTTTATAAAACATCAAGAAATTAAAATAATGTTTAAAATTGTTTCAATAATGCAAAGGTGACCTAACTAAAATGCTTAAAATAAAATTATATTACTTCCTAAAAGGGGCAACTCCTCTAGGGTAAAGTTAGTGACCTACGTTGTTATTAACCTTACCCAGCTTTTATTTGTCCTTCCAAAACTTCATATTTTAATCAGTGAAGGTACAGTTATCAGTGTTTTGTTTTGTATCACTCTCCTTTTAATGTTAAGCCAGCGCACGTCTATTTAATTAGAATTGGTGAATGTGCACTTCTCGTTTTTTTTTTTTTTTTTTTTTTTTTTTCAGTTTTGGATTTAATAAAAAAAGGGGCGAATGGGACCACCCTCAAAAATTAGAATCTTTTCTTTATTGTTTCCATAGAATAATTTTGTTAATTTAGTAGGCATTAAAATTTCATTTTTGATTAAAAATTGAGTGTGTCAGACAAAACATTGACAGCGAACTATCTTCGTAAAACAGTGGGAGCGAAAGAAGATTTTTTTGTATTTCCAGATGTAGAAGATATTTCTGAGGTCACCCTGGAAGCAAATTGAACGATCTCCAAAAAAAATTGTTAGATGACAATATCGGTCTCGATATGAAACAACGTTTTTGAAGTGATTCTTTTTCAATTTCAAGCATTTTTTGTGTTTTTTAAATCATTTTTTGTAAATACCTTCACCCATTTTGGGCAATTATTATTTTTTATTTCATTCTTTTTTTCAAATCTCGTGTTATACATTCTTATAAAAGCCTAGTCAGTCTTACGTTTATTTTTAAAAATTAATACGAATTTTAAAATTTTATTGTTTCCTCATGTCAATTATGTTCAAATACTAATCCAATTAAAATAGCAATATTTTTTATTATAAATATAGCTAATATTACCTTTTCCCATTTTTTCATTTTAAAGGACAGTGATTCTATTGGTCCTAATAAAAGGAGAATCGAAAAATTTAGGAAATATTTATGGTTGAACCGATTCACCCCAACTTCCGGACTAATAGGATCAGGGCAAATATTTTTTTTTATAAACTTATGAGTATTAAATAAATTGTGAAAATTTATTTCAAAATTAGAAGCCAAGAATAAAAGAACAGAAAAATCAGATGACAAGAATCTTTTTCATTCTTTTTTTTTTTTTTTTTTGTATAAAAATCTACAGCTGCAAAAACTAAAAAAAGCTGATCCTATTCTCCCCGTTCTATGGTACTGAACTATACTATTTAAGTATTTTCCCATTAATTTTTCCCTTTTTTACACGGTTTTATTTAACTTGATTTGTCACGCAAGTTTGTTACGCGGTATTCGACCTTACTGCATAAATTATCTTCAAGCTTATCTTCGATGACAATACAGTATTTCATCCATTTTATAATTTATTATAACGTTAATTAGGCAACAAAAAATTAATAATTTTGGCTCTGAGGAAATTATCAGAATTATTATTTGCCGAATGACAACGATGGATGGCTTTGTTGAAATTGTTTGGATAATGCAACGAGGTTTTGAATTTTAAATACTCAAAACAGAAAAATGAAACTGCGACGCAGAGGATGTAAAAAAAACGTATAACTTAAAACATTTTTTTCTTATTATTTTGGTTGTCGCAACATCGCCTTTAAAGCTTTATATATATACATATGTATTTTTTATAGCCTGCTAGAGGGGGGGGGGGAGGTCTTTCACTGCACCCCTGGAGTACATAAACCATTTTTAGATTCATTTTCTGCACAAAAAGTTTTTATTTTACTCCCAGATGGGAGGCTAAGCTACGAGTTATGTGCTATATATATATATCCCTTTTATATTTAGTGTAAAACAACAAAACCACTAACTGCTTTAGCATTTATGCCCATTTTTTGACTTAAGTTTTGCTCCTATGAGAGCGTTTCATAAAATACTCAAAGTAGCTTATGTTCTGTACACTAAACTGATCTGCTAAGCAAAGGAGAATATAATGACCAATTTCTAGATTTTACTCTTAAAAGAACAGCTATTGCAGTTCCTGGAATCTCATTCGTTAATAATAAATGCACCTGTTGAAAATATCATCCTAATCCAATAACCACTCGAGAGCTAAAAGCAGAATTAAGAAAAGAAAAGAAAAAATAAAATAAAACTCTCCACATTTGCGCGGAAAACATTTGCCTAAAGCTAACGAAGAACTTTTTTTTTTTCCAAGTCAATTTCCCGAGCTTCAGCTTTGTTATAAGTTTACTATTCATCTCCATCAGAAGATTTTTGAAGGTCAAGGTAAAGGTCAAGACTGCCGACGTACCTGTCACCTCCATCGCTTCTGCTTCTTTTTAGTTCCAGCGCACCTTATTTTGGATTTATATCTCCTACTAAATATTTCCTTCCTTTTTTTTCGCCGCTATAATAGGGTGGTTATTATTTTTTTCGCCATTACAGCTATTGGAAATAATTGTGCTAGCAAAGAAAAAGAAAAAAAAAATGAGGCAAAGGAGGAAGCCTCAAAATTTCACTCATTTTTCTTTCTTTTCTTTTGCTTCGGTTTTAAGACAATGAAAGCTGGTTTATATCTTAGAAAAAGAGACGATGACGAGGAAGAAAGAGGTAATACTTAATGAGTGCTGGTGGGCGGGACAAATGTACGCTAAGTTCTATTTTTATTCAATTCAAAAATTGCTGCCTTAAAAATTATTTCATTTCAATTTTAAAAAGTTGCTAGAAATATAAAAAAATGTAAATAAAAAAGTCCTTTAAAAAAATTAACACTTAATATCAATACAAAAAAATTTAATGCAAATATCAAAAATTCATTAAATGTGAGTTTTAGAGAAATTAAGTACTACGCCATTTTTTTTCTACTTTAAATATTGGCATCAATAGCAATTATCCACCTTAAAGTTTAGCCCAAAAATACCACCTTTACTTTTATATTCACTGTATGAACCTATTTCAAATACATGTTCTCTTTATTTATGTTTTAAACTCTTTACATGCACTCACACATTTTTCTAAGTTTAAAAACCGTCCGAAAGGGTGGAAAAATCACAGCATATATATTAAGCGCAGGGGTGAGCTAGTCTTAGATCAGACCTCAAGAGCGTTTGCTCGAAAAAAATTCAGGATTTCTGAAGTCTTTTTTTTTTTTTTTTTTAATTTCTTTTAAAAAAATCTGTAATACAGAACTTGTTTTGGGGGGCCGCTGAAGGAAAGGTTCAGGTTCTCCAAGTACACTCTCAGAAATGGAGCTCTCACTTTTGACGATCCTTCAATCGTCAAGAAAATTTCGTCATTTACAGCGATTCTTTCGCGATTGCGCGATCACGTGACTCTCAAAAGTTACTACACAAATTTTGCCAATTTGACGAAAGGTTTACTTGGAGCATTTTTCACGAAGCCATTTCGTCAAATACGACGAAAGTTTCGTGAGATTTGAGCATGTGTTTCTGAAAGTATATTTCAGCATTTATATATATATTAATAGTTCTATTTATTTTTATAGCGTCAAAGTCTGTGTTACAAAAATACATACCAAACTCAGAAAACATTTTTGTTGAAATAATCTCTTCGCTACAATGCTAGAACTACTTTGTCCTAAGTAAAAGATTTCTTCTGCAATGCTGTATCGTATCCAATAATTACCACGAAGCTCTAAATTAGACATCTCCCTCTCCTTACCATTCTTCTCTTTTTTTAATACAAAAGTATCAATTTTGATCTATTCAATGATTAAATTTACTCAGAACGAAATACTACGAGTAAATTCCCCAAATCTCTTATTTTGAAGGATAAAATACTTGATATTCAACTCAGTGTGTTAAAGGCGGCGAAGCATAAAACAAAATGTATAAACCGAAAAGTTAAAACAGCTGAAATCACGCGTGGTGATAACCAAACCAATGCTCTTAGGAAGTGCTTAACAATACCACATAGAAGGCAAAATCCGATAACAGACAATTAAAGAAGAAATAAAGACTTTTTTTTTTTTTGTTGATATGCTCTACTGCAATTCCGTGAAATCGAGCAAATAAGACAATATTTACGAACTGTTCAATTTAGAGAGGTGTTTGCATTGCTTTTTAGCAGGAACAGAAAAAGGAAAGAAAGCAGGAAATATAATTAGAATTTTAGAAACGTTTTGGGTGGGTCAGACGCATGTTGCGGAGTAACACTTTGCACGTGATTACGGAAGGGAAACTGCTACCGTTTTTCTGGAATAAAAAATGAAGCGAAGTGAATTACATTTTTTCCCCTAATAATGCTTCATTAAACCTGAACAATCACATAATTCATACAAGATATAACAGTTTGAATATTGGATTACGGTACATATAATAACAAAATAAAATGTAATTTTGTTTAGGAATTCGAAAAAAAAAATATTTTTTATAAACTTTATCATTAATAAATGATAAAATAAATGTTATAAATGTTACAATTACAGGTATTACATGAAAAATGATCAAAACTGCTTTGTTCTAAAAGTAGAAGCAAACGGGAAAAATCAACGTAAATCACAAATTGTCGAAACACAACTGTAAATAGCTATTTTGGGAAACAAAAAGGTGCTCAAGACCACAAAGTTTTTTTGTTGTGTGTTGTGAGTTCTTTTTCGCCCTGATGCAGGAGCTCCATTTTAGTCCGGAAATAACTATTTTCAGTTGTGTTTTGACAATTTATACTTAATGTACGTTGATTTTTTTCTTTTTACTCAAATTACATACGTATGTTATTATTAGTACAGCTTAGAAACATACAAAACCCGGAAAGATTTCGCTTTGGCTTTTTGAAGTTCTTAAAATTTAGAAGCTAACCTCTTGTTGCAGTAATAAAAGGGTTCACTCTTAACCTCAAAACACGTATCTGCAATTTATTGATATGTGTGAGTTTACAAATGATTTCTTTCAGTTATGTCTACATAAAGGGAAACTTTTTTAGTTTAGTGTACTGCTGAAATCTGATTTCATGTGGATTTCAACTTGAAATTCAAAATCAACTTGTGATTTTCCGGAACCCTGCACGATCCGGAAAATGTAACTATGCACTCTAAAAAATATAGTTTTCCACTACGACTGCTTTAATTATTTTCTTTTATTAATTATTATTATTGTTTTGGGAAGTAAAACCCTTATTTTATTTTTTACAGTTGCGGAACAACTATCTCAGCTGCTAGTTTCAAGCTTAGTTTTATTACGGGATATTTCTTTATCTCTCTCTACGAAATGCTTTCAGCTGATTTTTTGAGTTTTTAAAAGAAACGATTTTCGACCATTTGACATCGAAGGCGCGCATCTACTCTTAACGGTCCTCAAAGAAGTAAAATTCTCCAAGTCTTAAACACAAGGTGACTTTACCCTTGCGTTTATTTCATAAGTGATCCACATATATGTTCAGTGGTATTTTAGAACGTGATGAGCATAATTATGGGAATTCGAGGAGAGTTGCCCCACCAAAAAACAAGTGGCTATCTAATTGTAAGTTGTCAATAATATCAGCGGAAATTCTGCTTGGAAGAGCGTTGTGTTGCGCAGTTCAAATGCATACACCGGAATTTAATATTTGAGCATTTACTTTTTAAAAAAAGGAGAAAATTTACAAGATCGAATTTGGCCATCTCGCCCTACATGTGATGTGAGTTGCCCTAGTGAATAGGGAGAGATGCCTCTCGAAAATAAGTCAATTAAAATAGCAGAAACGAAAACTTTTGCACCTTTATTACCATAAAAGAACATAAGAAAATATTTACCATCATTAAGAAAATATTTACCAAAGAATTTCAAAAGCAAGGGTACATATAGACAAAATAATACTAAACATAAAGTCAAATCTTTAAAGTTTGAACGTTAACGTTTGAAAGTAATATTTTTAAAAATAATAATTTATAATCTACTTTTAAACTTTGAGGATACAACATAAAAATAAAATTACATCTTTAAGCTTTTAATTTTATACTTTCTTTCCCAAATATTGCGTATTTTATCATACATCGGAAAACTTTCATGCATCCTTCAGAACATTCAATAACTAATGTGGTTTCATAATAGCTTCCAAGGTATTTTTAACAAGTATTGATGAATTACCGATATCTCCCGGTCTAATCATTTTAATTGATTTCTTTAGTCCAACATCCTCTCTTTTCTCAAGAACTTTTACTTTTTATAAATTCAGCACTCAAAGCAGTAAATTGAATTTAATATTCATACAAAGTAATTAGTACATGAAGAAGTTTTTGTGGTTAATTTTATGAGAACTACATGGTTAATTAAATGGCTACTTGTATGAGTATTAACCTACAGTAACCTAACAGAGTGCAAGAAAACATGATTTAAAAAGACACGTTTAATTAAGTTTTTATGTTTCAGACATATTATGCAGTAAAGAGACCGGTGTAAAGTCATCGGTCGAGAAGATCTTGATATATTAAAAGGTTAATAATTTATTAATAGGTCTCTATACCAATTTAAGAACTTTTCTAACTTATGTTTCGGAAGCTGTAAACATAAGACACTAGCCATCTTGAAAACAAACACAAAACATTTTAATTTTAAAAAGTACACGAGACAAGTTAGCGTGTGCATGTCATGCAGTAATTAATAATGATTTTTCAGAAGTCAAATTTATGTTTTTATGATATTGAATTTCAATGAAGATCCTAAAACTGATGCTTAAGAAAAAGAAAGTCAATTTGAGGTTTTAAAATGCCATGAATTGATCCTCAAACATAAAAGCTTAAAACCATCTTTTTTGAGAATAGCTGATTCCAGGAGTTTATTGCTCATCAGAAAAAAATTAAATAAATAAACATTTTAAAAATTATTTTCATTATTTCTTTCGAGATTTCTTAAATGCAGCAATTTATTGTTCATCAAAAAAAGAGCAAACTATTCCATCTGAAAATTTTAAATTTAAGAAATTTGTTGTTCTTCAGAAAAATTTAAAACTATTCTATTCGAGATATTCTAATTCAAGGGATTATTGCTCATCAGAAAAAAAAGACATATTCGAAATTTTCTTATTCAAGGGATTTATTAATCATCATAGAAAGTTCTAACACTTTTAATCGTAATTTTCTAATTCAAAGAACTTATTGCAACCAGAAAACTTGATTTTCTAATTCAAGAGATTTATTGCTAAGCAAAAACAATTTTAACTATTCAACTTAAGTTTTATATTATATTATTGTTTGATATACTATAGTCTCGTGTTTTTATTGTGAACAGGGGAAAGAAAATACAATTTAAAAATTATGTTTTAATTCTTGATTCAAGTGCTATGTCTTTTAAAGACAAGAACTGTACAAACTGACCTTTTGTTTTTAAGCGCATACAAGGCACTAGAAAATGGTTTTTAAAAATCAATATTTTAAATGAAAGCAATACCAAATTCTCGTACAGTTGCTAGTTTTTCATAAAAATAATTTGAATAACGAAATTAATAAAAATATACATTCTTATTTTATCTTGAAGATTCTTCATTTCAACCTCCATTGAAAAGTATGAATAAAAAAGAACATTCCACCTCAAATAAGAAAGTTATTTATTCTATTTTTTTAATTTCTAATGGGATTCCGTTGGCCTCTGCCAATTGCAGACCTAGTGCGCAAATAAAAAAGTTACTGTTCAAATATATTTTTACCTTTAAATAAAATAGCTTACTACCAGATAAAAAAGCTTAAAATATTATAAATAAAATGCCGGTATTTGTTTGAAAATTTTTCATCGCAGAAACTTTTACTTTCCTTTAAAAAATAACAAAGGCACTAAAAACGTTTCAAGTCTCCAACAGGAGCTGACAGCCTTTTTTCTCTCTCAAAATCTAACAAGCAGCTATTACACTCACAGCAAACAAAAGGATAGGAAATAAACAATCACAAATCCTTTAAACATTTTTATCTCACTTTGCAGACATAAAAATAACATACAATACATTGTTAGCATTGTCATTAGAATGTGTGGATAAGCCAAATCAAATCGGAAGTTATGGGGATCAACAAGAGAATAAAGTGAAGTACAGAGCTCAACGCTTCACTGGCCATTCGAAACGGTTTCCTTACTGCCTTAGTTACGGTGCCGTAATGATCTATTTTATCCAGTGCCGTCTAATTGGTACTTATCAAGTGAAATTTAATTCGTTTATTTTGTTTAGTTCAGGAGCGATGCTGATTAAATATAGCTCAATTTCAAATTCAAGGACGCATGTATTTCTTAGGAATTTTATAGTTTTGTTTTAAATAAGTGAAATTTAATGCGTGTTGCCTTATTTATTTATTCGTATTGATGGTGTAGCGTTCATTAATATGTACATATATAAGTAATTCAAGGGTGCAGAGAACGGTTCAAAGTTAAAATTTTTTTTTCTAATATGCTGCTGTTGGCTTCTGCCAATTGCAGAACTACTGCGTTCACCAGAGATTGGTATCATATCTTTCAGCGGCACCACAAAGAGTGGTACCATCGCCGCATGAGAATTTTGACGTCCGGTTTCTCTACCTGAAAGGGGGAGCAGCCGGACTCTATTGATGCGAAATTTGCACTAGGAATTTAATTCCAGGCTCGATCCTCAGACCTGGGACGTACGAGCTCCGCGCCTTACAACGTCATCATGCCTGCAGTTTTAATACACGATATTACAAATAAGATATTCGCTATTTTATTTAGCGATTGTTCCGTTTTAAGACTATATATATATATATATATAATGGCTATTTTTTTACAGAACGGAAAATTGAAGAAAGACGAGCGAGAAAAGAAGATCATGTCTGAAAATTATAATACAACATTATGCTAAAAGTTTCAATCTAAAGTTCTGAAATTCTGGGTTTTAAAATTATAGTCTAAGCAAAGTAGATATTGAGGCGATTAATACAATAAATTTGAGCATGGTTATTAAATCCTGCAAATGGGAGAAAGGAGAGGGGGGTAGCAAATCAAATTCCAGAATTGCAAAAAAAAATGTTATGCTGAAAGTTTTAATCTAAAATTTTAGCTCATATTATTGTCTAAACCATTTTTTTTTTGGGGGGGTGGGGGCATTTTAAACTTTGGCTAAGTCGAATATTTTGCTCAATCCCAATGACTGCGAGGTATCGAGCCGAAAAATAAAACTGGTTTATGCATGTTTGTTAAATTCTGAAAATTGAAGAAAGAAGAGGAAAATAACAGAATTTGAATTTTTTGCACATACGCTCGAAAATCGCTCGAAGAATCTGCAAGACATTCTGCAAAAAGAAATCCATATGTGTCAAGGCGAAACCGCATTGGAACCAAACGCTTACTGTACAGTAAAAACAAACGACTCCCGACACTACCATTTGGGAGTGTCTGTAAATAATTATTCGTCTCACTACAACATATAGATTGCAACTTCTCCGACGGTAATCTTGCATACAAGGTGAATGGCTGTCATTAAGGAATTGTTAAGACGTTAAGCCTGGAAGGGGAATTTGAAGGGCGAGAGTTTTTTTTTGCTTGACAATCTTTTGGATTTGCATTTCCGTTTTCAAAACCTCGGCGACACTTGGTATCAATATGCATCAGACAATCGCCCTTGAAAATCAAAACTTCGAATACAGAAAATAATTATTGGTAATGGATAGGACTCTCTAATTTCGACATTTAGTTTGATTAAGATTAGGCAATTAATATGTACAACACCAAGGGAACTTGAAGATAGTAATAGAATTTAATGCGACAAAACGTATACTGTGATATTTATTACCAACTTGAATTGGTACTTATGAAATGTTTCTTTCAGTCCTCTCAGAGCAATTATGTGCACCTTTTCCTTCATCGATTAATATTGATTTTTAATGGGTGTTTGTTGAAGTATTGTCAAAATGGAAATAATCTGTTATTTTGTTTTAAGTAGTATTTATTTACATTCTCTTTTAACGTAAAAATGTCTTAATTGAGGAAGTTGCTTCACTGTTAAAAATTTCCGTAAGAAAATAGTGAAATAACCATTTATTTGATTGTTATTTTACCATATTTATATACAACAGTTGAATAACCATTAAAAAGATGATCGCGAAAAAAATCGTTTATTCTCTGTTCATCCTAAAGAACGTTTAACTAACCATAATTTTCAAGCGCTCAATAAGAATCGGGCGTGAATCGTGCGAAACCTTACCCGTCGCACGTTGTTTTAAAATAGGAATACGGATTTATCAGTTAAAATCTGCATGTGTATATAAAAAAGAAGGAAAAAAAAGTGGCTTAAGCAGTGGTTACTAAATAGAAACACATACACACGTAAATCAAAAATTGGAGACATCGGATTCCCGATCTGTTTGCGAATGAGCGAACCCATAATTTGAGCTGCTGAAGCTTGTTTGTATTTTAATTTTTGCAGCAAATAAAATGATTTTCGTCAATATACAGTAAATTTAGACTAAAAATGACTTTGGATCCAATCAAAAACTGAAATCTCAGTTTTAAGGCAGTTTACCTGTTGGGAAAGAAGATTTATTGATAAATAAACGGCCGCTTCCCGTGGTTTAGATGGCCGAATGGCTAGCGAGCAAGGCTGGTGTTCCTTTAGACGCGGGATCGATTCCTGCAAGCTTCGTTTGCGGTTTCCACGCCTCGAAATTGTTCAAAAGCGGTAAAAATTTTGTTTTGAAACCATTTTTAAATGGTTATAAAACCGTAAACTTTTGTATTTACGGCTTTTTAACCAAGTTGATTGGAAATGGTTAGATACCGTGAAGATATAAAAATGTTCTAAACCGTAAATTTAACGGTGAATTAGATGGACAGACTGCTGCCGGTCATTTAACCGTAATTTCATGATAAAATTTCTAACAGTGTTTGTCGGAGTTGTGATGTACTAGAACAAGCATTCTGACAGGATTCGAAGGGGAAATAGGGTTCTTAAATTATAATTGCTTAAAACCTTTTTTCTCAAATGGAGCAATGTCATACGAAACTCTATGAGATATTTGAAAAAGTTTGTCTTAGCCAATGAGCAAATATTACGTCTGACATCTGGTTATAAAGTTTAACTTTTTTAAAGCTTTGCAGTTTCATTATATTTCTTTATTCAAATAAAGCAGTTAATTATGGTAATGAAATTATTTGAAACAAAACGTATGCCGTAAAGCGAAATTGCTATTTCCAAAAAATCGATTTGTCGAGAAGAAGTTTGGAAGACTTCGATTGCATACTCTTATAAAATTATCGCGAATTATGAATATAATTTAATTTATGAAAAGGATTCAATTAAATCATGATAGGGAATGTCGTAATTGAAATTTTAAATTTCATTAAAAATTCAATGATTGGAAATTCAAATCAATTCTGATTCCAACGTAGGATTTTAAAGGGGAAAAAGAAAAAATGAGTGAATTTAACTTTTATGAAAAGGTGCGTTAGGTTTTCTTAATAAAAAATTCGTGATGCATCAACTATTGTTAGGTTAGGTACTTTTTACTAAAATAAAAAATTATACCAAACGGAAAATCCTGATAGTCGTAAAGCTATGTGTTAATCCCGAAAGGGTAAGAAACACTCTTCCGTCCTAAAACGGTAGCAAATTTTTATTGGAAGTTTGAAAATTCAAGAGAAAATGAAAATGTTTTAAGCATTCATGTAAAAAATGTTCGGAATTTTTAGCTTTTTTTTTTACTTCCTTCTGTCTTTCCTCTGCTTACTTCCGGTGGGAGTGCTCAGCAACCTCACAAATATTTCAGTGTGTGTATAAGGGTGGTGCTCGACCCCCAGTCCCCCTGAGTCGGCGTCCTTGTGTGTAGTTAAAGATTTTGTTTTTAAAGAAAGCATAACTACTATCAAGTAAAACGCATAAAGCAAAATGAATTACCCACCAATTCCAGTTCCAAATTTCGATAGTTCCATCGATTAATCGACAGAATTATTCAAAGCTATCGATTATGCTATCAATTTTTCATAGTTATCGACAGTTGGTTACACTAATTCTGACGCAAGATGAACTGCTTTTTTTAAAATAAAATTTATATTTTGAGGGAAGTCTCAAAAAGCATTGTGCATTTATAGAGAATTTTTTTTCAAAAAACTTCCTTATCACTCTTTCCGGGAATTTTTAAATGTACCAATGGGTAACGCATTAGCAGTAAAATACACAATATAAATAATAAAGCTTAAAACTCATTCGTAATTGATATCATTACACTGAAAAATATCAAAGAAAACTGATTATCACTGTTGTTATTGGTGTTGTTTTTGTTTTATTCCTCCTCCCTTTTTTCTTTTGAGAAAATAGGGCAAAATATAAATTTTAGGTAAAAATAATACATTACGCTAGAATATAATAGAACAAAAGTGCAGCTATAATTTTAGCATGTCTGTGTGCGTTTTATACCAACGATGTATTAAAAATATCTGTCCTTCACTTAGATTGAAAACGACTTTATATTATTCAACAGAATGTTATTGAATACTTAAAAACGATTTTTTTCACCGACTTTCGCTCCTGTTTTTAGAAACAAAAAATCTATTATAAAAGTACTATTTTAATAGTTAATGACTGAATGCAGCACAAGCGCAACATTTAGTTTAGTATTCAGTTCAGAAATATTTCCCGCACCACCAAACATTTGTATAAAAATCTTTTTATGCTTTGAATGTTTTTTTCTTGAACCTTTCATAAACGAATCATGTTTTAACTAACTTTCCCACTTTATTATTTATTTACTTACTTAGATATACATTTCTATACGATTTATTAACTTTGAGAAATTAATCCAAAATATCTCTCATAAGAATAATAAACAGCTAAGCTTACATAACAAATAATAAATAGTTGCTAAATAGGGTGAAAAGCGCAACAATTATTTTAATATTTCGACATATTAGGCATAAAAGTAATGAAAAATTCTTGTTACTTTCAACTAAAACAATTCTTTATAAGTTTTAATGTAATTTTTCGCTTTCCGCCCCCTGACTTCTCTCTCGCTTTCATAGTTTTTTTTTTTTTTTTTTGAGAAAAAAATGGTGAAATGCCAACCTGCCTAAAAAAAACAAATAAAAAGAAAAAGAAACAGCTGGTAAAATGAGGTGGGAGCACAGAAATTTTTTTAGCATTTTTCGATTTATTTTATGCCTGAAAAATTTAGAAACATTTTTTTTTAAAAATCAGTAACATAAAGAATGAAATTAAAAATCATAAAGGTGGTAGGGGAGGAGAAGAAACACCTTCAATTGAAATTATTTTTAGCTTAAACAAATCGAGTTGCGGCACCTATATTTATTATTTTAGTTGTTTTTTTATTTTTTTTACTTTCGGAAAAGTGAAGTGGGAGGGAGGCAGGGAGATTTCGAATTTATCAAAAAACTATGAAACGCAGCTTTGATTACATATATTCAGTCATACGAGGTAATTATAGCGAAGGGCACGAAAATGTTCTTTAGTTCTTTCCAAAATTTCGAGCAGTACTGGAAAAAAAAACGTCTTCCATTTTAAAAAGAGAAGGAAAGAAATAATTTTTAAAAGTTAACTATGATAATAAGAAATCATTCTTTGCGTTGCCGATTCCTTACTAACAATTTTACTTTATCACAAAAATAAATGTTTAAATTCTAACAGTTCACGAAAAGGAACAAAAAAATGTACATTTTTAATTTCTTTTCAAGCAACGAAATTTTATGTGGGTCAGCGCTTTTTAAAACATTGAAATTTCCCCAAATTAATTTTTAAGCCTCCAGCGGAATGTACATGCGAGAAAAAAGGCGTATTTGAAGAGAAATAATTGTCTGAATTAAAGGTCGGGAGCATTTTTTAGGTCATATTATGTCAGAAAACCAAGCTATATCCGGAATTCACATAATGAACTATCATTTGTAAACGCCGCTTTTCATTATGGTTATCTTTCTGGGTGATTTTTAAGGAAAATCGTAAGCAAATTGGATTCCTTAAATTCTCTAATGAAGTGTACTTACGTGCGTCAGCTTTGAAAATTGATTTGCGGTGCAGATGTTGAAGCATAATTTGGGATGAATCATAAAATTGACCCATGACATCATGTTTCCTGTAAAACACCCGGCTCTTTGAATTTTGGTGAGGGAACAGGAAAAATAAGATTTTATTTGGAAAAGACTCAACAGAAACTTTTAAATTTGTGCTTCTTTTGTGCAAAGGAGGGATACCGTAATACGAATATCTACAAATCTGTTCACTTGCCATTTAAGAATAAATGATAAAATAATATAACTTTGTAGTTTTTTTCTGTAAAGGTGTGAAACATGTCAAAACATTTTGGAAAAAGGTGAGGAACTGGACATTTTTTGTACTGCTAAGTTTGTTCGCTTCTTATAAATTTTTTTATCCACCCCCCCCCCCCAAACGGCATCTCTTTGTATGATATTTATTTGCATAAGTCTAAGGTATATGTTCTGTACTAACTCGGGGGACCTTAGGGGAAGAGCCCTTCCCCCAGGAATTTTTCGAAATTGAAATTTTAGAAACGCAACTTTAGGCTATCTTTGGTGACGTTAAACGAGGGGGGAGAGTCCTTCAGATCCGCGCTGGTCCAGGTGAAACATTAACCCCTTAACGGTCGCATAAATTTCACGAAAGCAAAAACAAAGGGCCAATTTTTTTTCCTGAAAAACATTTGAAAAATGTTTATTCTCTAATTATACTATAAATAGTTTGATACTATCATCTAGTAGGTAAGACAATAAGTAAATGAGTTTTTGGGATTAAGGAGAGTGTTTTTTTAAAGTTTTAGTACGCTACTTTGGAACATTACAGCCCGTGATTTTGACGGGAACCAGAAGTAAGGGGTTTAGAGAAACTTAAAATTTAAGTTTGAATGTATTAGAATCTTTTTTCAAAGTAAGTTGTATTAAATTTATTTCGGGAGAACCTCGGGCGTCCTCAGCCCTCCTTAAGTCGCCCTTGTGTTCGTTTCTTAAGACATCGCCATATCGAGATCCATTATATCAAGCGTCTACTTTACGGTAAGTGTTTCCTTTTGTGTTTAAAAACCTTTCAATGTCAGAGAGATTTATTGAAAATGATAAGGATGGCATTAACTCTTGATAGTAATTTCTCCTTTTCACTTGCAAAGTAATTCCAGGTGCTATTCAGTGACACCGGTGAATTATTTGGGGAACTCCATCTCGCCTGGAGGTTCGTTGAATTCAGTGATGTCCTGCAATAAGCATACACCAAGAGTAAGAAAAGTGATAAAACATAAAACCCGTAGGCGGCTTTCAAGGTCGATCCAATGAGTCAAAGATCTAACGTAAAGCATCCTTACTAAATCGTGATCAGACTTCCAGCAAGAATTAACAGATAAAAACTTCTCTCCAAGATTGAAAGGGGAAAAGTTATAGCCCTCTCTTTCTCCCTTTTCAAGTGTCTTTACACCAGAACTTATCAGTGGATCTTTATAAAGTGACGCTGAATAGCCACAGTTCAATTTCTCGATTTATGAAAATTCAGGATTTGCTGCTGGGAGTTGCTCTATGATAAAATGTATCTGCTTTGTTGCTTTTTGCATACGTTAGTACAACTTATATTTCTATATATGTACATGATTTATAACGTCGAGTAAATTGCTGGATCATGGAATAGAGGACTATACAGACACATTTTAGGGTCAAGGTAGTAAAACTGTTTCGGAATATCGTGACCTTCAAAAGATAAAGGAAGTATTCTGAAATGTGATCGTATAAATTCAGAAGAGTTTCGGTTTTGTATCAAGGTGATAAACTTCATGGGTTAAAAGATTTTTACTTGACGTTTCTATTTCAAATCCAGGCCCCCAATCAATGGTACTATTACACGCACTGTCACTGAGCGCTTGTATCAATTCATTTCAGTGATTTGTACCTCTTACATGAAAGCTTGTTCGATCATATTTCAACTTTGTTTTTTTCTTTCTACGAGAGATAATTCTTATTTATTGCATATACAAACAACTTGCAATTCACTAAGATTTGGAGAAAACAACTTAAATCAACTTTTGTTCTTTTCTCAAATTTAATTTTTCCTTTGACATGTGTGATTTTTTCATTTCACTGCTAAACAGTCCAAAGTGGTTTGTGACTTATATCGTTTTTCTTAAGGGAGAATATCATTGAATAGATACTTATGGTCCAGTGGCTGAGTGGTAGACTTCCGTGCTACCATGCCAAAGGTCCGGGGTTCGATTCCCGGGCTGGGCAGGGTCGACACGGTCTTTCATCCCTTCAGTGGGGTCGATAAAATGAGGACCAAGCATGCTTGGGAACAAGAAAACAAAAAGATAAAAAGTGTCAGGCCTGTTTATAGAATGTGTTAACTTTATCGAGGGGAGGGGGGAAGGAGACGGAAACGTTGTTAAAGAGAATCATTTTTGCTCCTAAAGTAGGCTTGAGTCCTCATGATGGGAAATTATCACAGAGTGCGTTAACTTTATCGAGAGGGTGGAAGGAGGCGAAAACGCTGTTAAAGAGAATCATTTTTGTTCCTAAAGTACACTCGAGTCCTCATTATGGGAAATTATCACAGGGAATGTGTTAACTTTATCGAGGGGGGGGGGGAACGAAAACGTTGTTAACCCCTTAACGCATTTGCCTGTGTCTGACACAGGCGAAAGTTACCGGAAAGTTTGCCCATGCCCTTGCGTTATTTTATTTCTGATGACCATCTGAGATCCGTTTACACTTGGTTTGTATAATATATTTTTTCTATGTAACTTTTACCCCCCTCCCCGCTTCTTAGTTACCGCCCACAACCTGAAATTGCAAAGAAAAACTTACACTATACTAGTTTTTCAGAAAAAAACTCGTGTTTTAAGGGGTTAAAGAGAATCATTTTTGTTCCTAAAGTAGGCTTGAGTCCTCATTGTGGGAAATTATGTTTCAAAACACCTTTTATCGCTGCAATTTCACAAAATTGAATTAATAAACAAACAAATAAAAAGAAATTAAATAATTAATATAATAATAAAAAAATAAATAATTAATTAAATACAGTAATATTTGTAAGAAATCAAAATAAATTTCCCAAAATACACAAAATATTGCACCAACGCTGACTTTCCTTTAAGCTTTTCCCTCTTTCACTTTACAGTGTTAAGTCAATTACTCTAGAAGTAGTCTTGTTGAAGGAATGGCATTTCCTCGTTATTTGTTCCAAGTAATTATCACGAGTTCGTTCTGCTCCCCCTTTTGTCTTTCAACTTATTCATGGGATTCTCACAAAAGTGCGAAATATGATTTAAAAGAACGTTGACATTTTGAGGAAAAAAATATTTATAGTTCAGTTTATGAAAGCTACGTTATCTGCATAACCTACAAGAAAAGCTTTTACTTAGAGAAATGAACACAATTTAACCCCTTCCCTCTCGCTCCCGTGAAAATGACGGGCTGAGGTTCCGCCTTCTATTTCTCGCTCCCGTGAAAATGACGGGCTGAGGTTCTGCCTTCTATTTCTCGCTCCCGTGAAAATGACGGGCTGGAGTTTCATTTTTCATAAAATTTCAAAATAAAAACAAATCAAAAATTAAAAATAAATTTGTTCATTCACATACTTTTATATAATTTTCAGGGGATTAATTAGGGATAAAAAATAGGCACTTTTATGACCGTTTTCTTGAAAATTACCCGACCGTTAAGGAGTTAAATGTTGAAATTGTTGACCTGCAGATTCGGTGAAATTCAAATCTTTTCTAAACCTGGACACAAGACTGATACATTTTGTTCAGGGGCGGGGCGGGTAAATTGAACTCCCTCTGACTTTTGAAATACATTGAATTTGTATGTTTTTATGTATTTTGTTGTTTTTTACGTATATTACGCATTGAAAATATACCCTTGCCCCCCCCCCCCCCCGGAAAATTTTGAAATGAAGGGCCTGTTTTTAAATCTTTTTCTATAAATAAATGAAAAACGAACTGAAAAAAAAACCGCTACATTTAAGGCACTGTTTGGAAATTAAATAAATGCTTTTATTAAAGTAAAATATTTTGTATAGGACTAGCAAATAATTCTGCCTTTTACGACTAATAAATAATACGAAACAAGGAAATATTTGGAAATTTCAAAATAATGAATTCATTTGAATCTCGCATGGCAAAGCTCTTAGAATTTGCTCTTAATGTCCAAGGTTTATCACTGTACAAAATTGGCATCTTAAAATTTAAGGACATACAAAATATTTTAACCTCAATATTTCAGCAAATGTTCAAAGGAGTTAAGTATATAGGTTATTAACTTGGAAACTTCCAAATAATACTCATGTTTTTGTACTTACCAAGTGTTTAAAAGTAATTAACCGAGTGGCAGCTGAATAAAATTAACTAGCTAATCACATGAATAACGCGCAATTTGGATTTTCTACCAATTGGGTGCATGGAAGAAAAAGTGCGAACATGCTTATACTATTTATTAACAACCGAAACAACGTATTCTTTCATTTTAAAGAATACAAGAATGTTTAAATGCGGACAGTACTGATTTACTATTATGTTAGACAGCAATAGCAAGACTGGATATTACCAAATGAATTACACAAAAATCTTATTGATTATCAACTGAAATAAACCGACTTTCAGAAGCATCATGGAATTAAAATATTACTTTTTCCTTATATCTTTTATAACTACTCAAATTGAATAAAAATTACCAGAATAATGGAAAAACAGAAAGATGTTGTGAAACGACCCAATATATTTCAAAGTGAATAAACTAACATACGATCAGACTGTTGATTTTTAGATCTTTATTAAGATAGAAAAAAAATAATAAAAAAAGTATTAAATCAACTATCAAAAGCCTAAAATCTTGAAGGTTGAAACCAAGAGACGTAGCTAGGGAATGGCTATTTTTAGGTACAATTGATACACCGTCAAAAATTTTGTTGCATATTCATTTAATTTACGCAGCAAAAAATTATTCCCTTCTTCGAAAATCTGTATCAGCCAATATTCTAAAATCTTCATCAACAAAAATTAATATTTTATATTACTTGATGCTTAATTTATATATATATATTTTCGCAGCGAAGAGTTAATTTCGAAAAATTAGTACGACAACATTCTCTCTCTCAGTTTTAATTACTTAATATGAAATTTATATAAGGTTCAGCATTGCTTTTACGACTAAACTTTTTAGAATATAAATAACTTGGCACACTCCCCCAAAGAAAAGCACGCACACTCTCAAAAATACAATCCTCATTTTCGACGATTCAGGCCCGGACCTAGAGTTTGCGACGCCCAAGGCAAAAGCGTGTCCCCCCCCCCCCCCCCCATCTTTTTCAGCTTCTTCAAGAAAATTTACGCATGAGTTTGGAAATCATGTAGATCCAGCAGAGAACTATTACTATTTGAAATATTTCAGAAAATATTTTTCTAATGCACATGTATTAAGGGAAGAAGAAAATAATTACGACAATAAATAACAATAAAAACAAATATAAAATATGAAAAAATAATGAACAAAGAAATGTTTAAAAATATTAGTCGTTTTACGTTTCCGCAAAAATATTTTTATTTTAACATTCCTTTTGTAAAGATTTTTTTAAATTTATGAATGTCAAAATATTAAAGAGTTTTACGTGCTTTAAAGTGATGCAAATTCTGATATTAGTTAGCTGTAATCCAATTGTCTGGCAATCTCGTTTTCAATGCTTGCTATAACCAAATTGCTGAGTCTATCCTCAGTCATTGTTGTGCGCAAAAATGTTTTTATTAACTTCAGCTTAATAGAGAAACCCCGGATGTAACTGTGACAGGTATAGTAAGTAAAATTCTTATTGCAACATATGTGTTAGGACAATTTTCAGATCTATTACATTTGCATAAGTATTCTAACATTTTTATTGCATCTCCCACAATTTATTTAGGGATAATTGACTTAAGTATTTCCAATTCCTCGGCAAGCATCATTCCATCAATGTCTCTATTTGCATTTAAAGTGAGATGTTTTTCTAAACCTACACTTTGCATTTTTAATTTTTCTTTTGAGGTTTCAAAAAAATTGAACAGGAATCCAAATTTTTCATTATGCGACATAAGTTGTTGAAATCGCATTTCCATTGATGATATTGCCATATCAACAATTACGTTGAAAAAATTTATTCGCATAGATTCATGTGACTCCACAATTGGCTCTGCTTTGTGCCATACTCATACAAACACGTCATCACCTCGCCCTCCCCCTTGTAGTTTTTCGAAAGGTTCGTCTTTTACGATGAAAACAACATTCGGGTTTGAAAGAAAACAGTCCTGTTCGGCCGGTAAACTGTTTGACAGTTTTTATATTGACCAAATTTCAAAATGAAAAGAAAATACAGCAACACAATCAAGACTTGGCCAAGCGCAAAGCCCCTGAAAGCGCGAGGCCCAAGGCGGCTGCCTTGCTTGCCTTGCCCTAGGGCCGGGCCGGCGACGATTCTTCAATCGCCAAGAAAATTTCGTCATTTATAACGATTCTTTATTCGCGCGATCACGTGACTGAAAAAAGTTACCACACAAACTTCGCCAATTTGACGAAAGGTTTACTCGGAGTATTTTTCACGAAACCATTTCGTCAAATACGACGAAAGTTTCGTGAGATTTTAAGCATGCGTTTTTGAGAGTGTAGCCCCCAAAGAATGTCGAATCCCAAAAAGGATACTACCACTAAATATGTCAAGGTGACACTCTGAGTCATGTCCGTCGCCCCTCGTGCGCACTCGTTAATAAACTCATTGCCTGCAGCTTAACTACAATACAAGTGAAAGGAAATGCATTAAAATGCTAAGATGAAACTAAGGGGGTTTTCACACCAGAGGCAACGAAGACAAAAAAAAAAACAAACCTGTATTTTCTCATCAGCGCAGACGCAGAGTCTATTTTTGAAGGCGAAAATATGCTCTGCGCTTGTGCAGATGTGAAAAAGACACGTCTTTTTGTCCTTGTCGCCTTTGGCGTGAAAGCACCCTAAGACTATATATTTTTATTAACATATTACGGATATTGGGGAGTCAGTGGCCGAGCGGTCTTAGAACCAGTTTCCGCTGCCTGCCTGCGTGCAGTGAAAAAGGCGAGGGTTCGATTCCCACTTTCCCCTGGGTGTATTTCCTTCTTTGTATTATATTATTCTATTGTGCTCTCTTGTTCTAGCTGTCATATTGAACGAGAGTTTGAGGCATATCCTTGAAAATAGCAAATAAACTCGAAAATAAATGTGACTTGAAATGGTCGTTTACAAATACAAATGCAAATTACGGATATTCTATTTTTGTTACATAAAATTTAATACATTCATAAAAACCATTGAATTCCACTTAAATCACGCATGTGTCGAATTTTTCCGCAAAATAAAGCAATCATAGCTCTTTTATGTGGAGTAAAATTGATTTACCCCCTGCATTGTCATAAGGCAATTTTATCGATGAGCCAGTGATTCAGGAAACAAGTGCTTGGCCACAGCAAATGCATTTCATATGGGTACCAGAATATGCGTAATTATCCAATAGAATCAGATAACCTTATTAATAAATTTAATCTAAGACATGTACAGTGATCCTTATTCTAATAACCACTCATTGCAGGTGCGAAACCACGGAGGGGGGGGGGGGGGGGAGGGGTTAGCCTCCCCAAAACCCTCACTTTCAAGCCATATTGCCAATACCAGTATGTAAATATGTATAGTAATTGCAGTTATGAACCAAAAATCCTCTCCAGAAACAAATTTTGGTGAATCCTTGATAATGAATAAGGGATCGTAATAACAAGCTGCGAAAAGATATCTCCAGTAATGCGTAAATTTAATCTAAAAGTCATAAAAAAAAATAAATATTTCATTTAATTAACCCCTTAAAGCACGCGTTCTTTTTTTTTTTTTTTTGAAAAACTAGTATAGTGTAAGTTATTCTTTGCAATTTCAGATTGTGGAGGGGTGACTAGGGAGCTGGGGGGGGGGGGGGTTGGGGGTAAGAGTTACATGGAGAAAAAATATTATACAAACAAAGTGTGAACGGATCTCAGACGGGTATTAGAAATAAAATAACGCATGGGCATCGGCAAATTTTCCGGTAACTTTCGCCCGTGTCAGACACGGGCAAATGCATTAAGGGGTTAGGCAAAGTTAATCTATACAAATTATTTAAATTACTTTAAACATCAGTAATGATCATTGTTGTGATAACGCATGATAATGCATTAAGTAGTAATGCATAGTAATCTATGGCCACCCGCAATGTAAGGACTTATGTTAAAACCAGAATCAATAAATTTTTTATTTAAAAAAAAACAAAAAGGTATTAACTCTACATTATCGATATTAACTTTAAATGATTATATCTTGTTTTTCTAAATATTCTTATAATGATTATAGAGCAATAAGGCATTGGGATCCATATCGCATAATCCTGCGCCGGAAAGCGCGGACATATGTTAAAATGTATGAAATTTTTGTTAAAATGAACCAAAGAAATTCTTCCTAAGACATTAGGAGTTATGCTCCAAATTATCCTTCTGTTTTCACTTGTCCTCCGAGATAACTCTAAGTATCTAGTTTTATCTTTATTGTGATAGCGCAAAATAAGGCATAGGGATCTATGCCATACGATACTACAGGACTCGCGTGAAAATCCGTAAATTTGGAATATATGGAAAGTCAGCTATAATATATTTATTAAAAATAAGAGAAGCACGAATATGTTGCTAATATTATGAAATTACAGTGGAGTCCCGGTAGTCCGAAATCCCAGTTATTCGAAAGTCCGCTTAATCCGAAATCGAAATTAGGATATGGTTTTGAAGTCAATTAAAACGGAAGTTATAATAAAACCTGCAGTGGTGATAAGGTAAAATATATTTGTTAAAATTACAACAAAATAAAAATTAGACAATATACTGAAATAATTATTACTGAACTACAATGACTTGAAAAAATCTAAATTGGTATTTTTGAAGAGAAGCCGAATTTACGATATTGTTTTCGTAAGAGGTCTCGTAATTCACTGTAAAAAAATTAGCTGCATGTTGCACCACAATATTGTGCTAAACAATACCATATACACCAAAAAATAGTGCAATGTATTGCTTATACAAAGGATGGTGGTTAATTCTACTATATTTTGGTGTAACATACGCAAATTAGCACCAAAATATAGTAAAATTAAGCACCATCCTTTGCAGCCAGCCAATCTGCACCATTTTTTGGTACAACATACCACGAAAGTTTTTACAGTGTTGTACAGAATGGTACCTTCTGATTTAGGTTGTGTAAAAGTTCAGGTTCGCCAAAATTAGTTCCAGATTTTTTTCAGCAGTTGTTCACTTGTAGATAGATTCCCATGATTCTGCTACCCAGTAAATGACATCTTTAATGCTTAATCCTTTTAAACAAAGGTGGTGTTTCTTCTTCAGTTTTGAGTATTGCCACAACTTTTTCATCTATGACAATTTGAGGTACTTCAATACATTTTGAGCCATGAAGTGAAGCAAGGGGCCACGTTATTGCGAATAGTTGTACAACCCGTTATTATATAATTTAAGTTTATATTAAAAGTAAGTTCGCTTCGGTCCATTAAAAATTCGTTATTCCGAAAAAAGTCTAGTAACAATCATTTCGGGTTATCGTGACTCCACTGTATTTATAATATTTCGTATTGCTTTAACCCACTTAAGTCATTTCCCCGTGTCTGACATGGGCGAAAGTTACCGGAAAGTTTGCCCATGCCGGTGCCTTATTTTATTTCTAATGCCCGTCTGAGATCCGTTTACATTTTGTTTGTATAATATATATTTTCTATGTAACTTGTATCCCACCCCCCACAACCTGAAATTGCAAAGAATAACTTACATTATACTAGTTTTTCAGAAAAAAAAAAAAAAAAAACTCGTGCCTTAAGGGGTTAAAGAATTGCGATCTGTTCTACATAACGCATGGCTGGCAATGTGAGAACTTCAGATTAAAATCAATTTACGATCCTAAACTCTTCGTGTGACCCACCCACCTCACAATAAAACAATCGTACTAATTATTCTTTTTTTAAATATATCCATACATTGTGGTAAGACTTTGCAAATGATAAGGTACTGGCATGGCACTTAAGCATATAAAATTAACAGAAAAGACGTAGACACATTAAACAATAAGCAGTATAAGGGAAAATTATAATTTAAAATGTTTTTAACAGGAATAAAATATTAACTTTTTCAAATTTACAGATTGACCAGGGGGGGGGGGAGATAAAAAAATGCACTTACAGAAGACAGTTGATTAGGACATCGACCATCGTAATTTAGGAGAGATTTGTAATAAGAAGTCTAAATCCGGTTTTAAATCTACCACATCGTGAGCTTGATCACACAATAATAAAATACATTTATCGACACATGTAACGATTTATGTTTGGCACAATCAAACGAGCGCTTTCCGGCTTGACCACAAACCACAAAATCCACGCTTCTTTGGAGATGATGCTAAGTTTGTTCAGCACAACCGACTGGGATGAGGTTCGGAAAAGTTCTGCTCCTCGGAAGTTGGGCAACTGAGGGATTTGCCGACGGCCGACAGGTGTCGCTGCAGGTAAAAATGTGGAGAAATCTCCTCGGAGATGGACAGAAGAAAAGGAAGCGAGGATAAGAGTTGGTAATATAAAATAGAAATAAAATAAAATAAAAGTAATTTCGTGAAGATTTTTTTTCTTCTTCTTACATTTCTGTGGCCCAATAAAAATAAAACGATAGAAATTACGAGGCGATCCGCTTACAGCATTCGCCTAGCAATATATTTATAAGAGATTGTGTTTGAATAGATTGTTTGAATTTTTCTTAATTCTCAGTATCAGCTGCTCTAATTTATATTATGAATTAAGCATATAACAGATCGTCTTTTTTCATGTTTTTATGTTCGTAATTAAGTGAAAATATGTTTATCTATTCTTTTTATGATTAAAAATAATTAATGTGAAGCGATATATTTAAGGGTATTCCTATGTATCCTTAATGTTTATCGATATTTTTATGTTAAGAGTTCAGTGAAAATGTACTTTTTTTTCATTTTCTTTTCTTTTTTTTGTGATTAAAAATAAACATACATGAGGTGATATGTTTAAAGTAGTGCCTTTCACCACATTTTTCCGTCAAGGACTCAGAATAGTATCTTTTTTCTATAGCAGTTTGTTCCGTTCAGGGCGTTCTTACCCTCCATACCTTCTAGTCAGAAAGTGCATTAGGGTGTTGGGAAATTTAATGCAAAACCATACATTTTTATAGTGTTTGAAAAAATTCTACTTGCTGATAAATTAGAATCTATATATAAATAGACAAAGACAAAACACTTATGTACCATTTTCTCCTATGTTTTTCATCGATTTTTTTACTTTCTTTTTTATTTAGTAGCTATTGATGACATTTAGAGTTATCAATAAATTTTTTTTGGAAATAGTTAATTATGTTTTCCCTCCTACCTTTGACGTAGATTCGAAGCCTTTAAGTCTTTTTGTCACTTTCATACTACGCCTTACCAGTGGCGTAACTAGCGGGGGGCGGTGGGGGCGGTCCGCCCCGGGCGGCACTGTTTCAGGGGGCGGCAAAAAGTCCGAAACGCCCATCCCAACAAAACGCCAATCTTGTTTTTCAATTTTTTTTTCCGCAAACAGGGCGAAGTTATTTTTTTTTTTCGAAAAGTTACCGACATTTGCATTCAGTGGCGTAAATAACAACCCCACGGCGCAGGGGGGCGCACGAGGTTTTAGGGCGCTACGTTCCAGAAAATAGGACCCCCCTATGAGTTACTATATATAAACATAAATATTTTTATCACATTTTTTAACATTTATATTCTAATCCAATGTCACTCCTGCGCTTTCTGAATGAAATTCTTCGTTAACACGTCAGTCACATAATGCATAATTAATCCCCAACCCACCTTCTTACTTCCTCTCTCCTGTGTACCTGCATATTATAGTACAGTGATCTCTCACTTATGCGCGGGCGCAAGGTCCCTCGGCAAAAACGCGCATAAGTGAAAAATGCGCATAAATGAAAAGCGCGCAGAAATGAAAAATCCCAAAAGGGAGGCGAAAAGTAAAACATCAGCTCAGTGTATACTGTTAATAAATATTACTATGCATACAGTCATACTGAAAAATAGAACAGATTTTACATAGCGTCAAAATGAAAGTACGTACAAGGGGGGGGGGGGGGAATAATGACCTGGTTTTGAAGAGTTATAAAAAAAAACTAATACAGTTTGAGACTTAAAACTTTTATTTTATTTGTATATAATCCCATTTTTTTGCACTAAGTTTTGAATACCACTTCAGCAAGATGGCGGCCTTCTGCAGCAATACACTGATGCAACCTATTTTTCCACGCAGAGAGAATAGACTACATCTTTGTGTGCATATCAATATTCCGCTTAATGTTACGGTCTATAAGCTTTTTTTTTTTTTTGTGGGATTATTTGAAGGAAAATGTTCTCCATACTTTAAAACAGCTGAAGGACCGAATTTTCAATTAAATATCCGCCATACTTCCTTGAAATGTGCAGAAAAGTTCCCCCAAACTTCAGAAATGGACTGCCTCAGTGTATTGGTGCTGAAGGCCGTCATCTTGCTGAGGTGGTATTCAAACCTAATGTTTAAAAGTGAGATTTTAGGTAGAGCAAAATAAAAAAAGTTTTATGTCTCAAACTGTATTAGTTTTTTTATAACCGTTTAAAATCGGGTCACTACTTCTGCCCCACCCTGTATACTTCAAGTTACGTAAGTACCGTACATTTGCTTATTTTTTTTAACTATAAGATGGGGCTGCGATTATGGAAAGTTCTTATAATGGTTTGCAAGCACGAATTAAAGAAAAAAACTGGTAATGAAGATTTTGTGTATTGTACATCACATAATCTGAACTGAAATGATTCAGAGAAGATTATAACTGTTATAGTTGTGTTTTACAATTTGAGCATCTATTTTAGTAAATGTTTACCCAGATGGGTCTTGTTGAAAGAATGTTCTGCGGAATGTGTGGTAACAAAAACACTGAAGAGTTTATTACTAGATGGTTTTCTAGATATGATTGCTTAGTAGCAATGAAAGTTAACTTGCTCAGCGTGGTTAAATTGCGTTTCGTGTACCATAATAACATCAACTAAAGGTATGGAAATAGCAAAAGCAACTGCCTTACAAAAACAAATGTATTCCTTCAAATTGATTTTGATGCTAGTATTTCAAAGCAAAATACTAGAAAAAATTAGATTAACTCTAAAAACACTTAAAAATCCTGGAGTATCGTTGGATGAAGCCAGTTTCCTTCCGGAGCAGAACATAACCTTTCTTTAAGCATTTCGTATGAACTTTGATAGTTTAGTGAATGAAGCAAATGAGCTTGCAGAGATGTGCAAAACTGAAACTACATTACCCACTAAAAGAAAGATGAAAGTTAAATGTTTTTTCAATGAAATGGAAAAATATTCTCAGTTTAGGGACCTATATTACTGATTCAAGGCTAAAGTTTTTTATGCTGCTATTGATATAATGGTCAACCAAATTTATCAAAGGTTTGATCAATTAATTCCTCAATTAACAATATGTTCAATTTTTAAGTCCCAAAGCATTAACAGAGTGCACTGATAAAGATCAACTAAATTTTGCGAAAAGTACCAAAACGATGTATCAGTCTCAATTACATCATAAATTATTAGTTGGCGAGACATTTTGGAAAGTGAAATAAAGGAGAGACACTTGACAAATATAGCTGAAGTTGCTCATTTAGTGATGATCGAGAACAATGTTTTATTATCTAGTCTCCCAGACGTATGCACTACTTTTTCGTTCTTTCTAACTTTGTCAGTAATATCATCATCAGCAGAGAGATTATTTTCCAAACTGAAGCTAATCAAATCAAACCTCAGAGGTACGACGACAGAAGGAAGATAGAAAGCGTCAGGGTTCTTACACCTCGACGAACTTGGTTTAATTGTAAATTTCTTAATTGTAAAAAACGAAGACGCATAGCTATTAACACATATTAATATAGCATTGATTTTCTTATCCAACTAGTGTCTAATTTGAGCCCGAATAGTTTCCTTTGTATTTATTATTATTATTTAATTCACTTTATAAATAAATAATAGCAACCCCTAACGAAATTTTGAATATAATTACTTTAAGATTGTGTATTATTTTCTAGTATTATTCAGATAAATTTCATTTCAAGCTGGTAAGTGCATGCAATGTTTCAATTCGTTACCTTTTCGAAATAACGCTTTTTTAATAATAACGATTTAAACTATTTAAATCATCTTAAATTTAAATAAAATTAATTGTTACAAATACCAGAATATATCTTCACAGTAGTGTTTTTTTTTTAAATTTTTTGTGATAAGCCAAAGATAGGGTGCACTTATAAATCTTGCAGGGGGGCGCACCTAAGTCTATGTACGCCACTGTTTGCATTACTCCAAAAGATTACGAAAACATTAAGGGTCGGGGGGGAGGGGGCAATGGCTACAGGGTGACATCCGGTTTCGGCTTTTTCTGCACCCCCCCCCCCCCCTAGGTATACTTTTTTTTGCTTTGCTTCCTTGCTATTCTTCTAAATAGCCTATGTAATAAAATCATTTCCGCTTCCGACTGTCATCAGAGTATTTCCAGATGATTCTGAATGACATGGGGCTAAAAGGAGTAACAAAAAACACTGATACGAGTAGCTAGAACAGTATGAAGTACCCCCAAGTCTTAAAGAGTAGTTTAAAGAAACGATAATAAAAAAAATTGCTCAAATAGCAGCTGTAATCTTTTATTAGAACCCGCCCATTGAGACTGATAATAGCAAAACTTAATTGTCACTCACTGCATTCTATTCCCAAAGGGTTCACAGGAAGCACACATCCCTTGAAAGAACGCCGACGAATTCACCGAAGTCGGTTCATGGACAATGGTCAAAAGAACGATTTTCACAGAAGTTCTTATTATTGTCTTATTACCCGACCGGTCGCCTAGAAAAGCTGGTCGTAGGGGTTGTAGTAATTTTTCATTTGGCCAACTTGTTCTGAAGTGTCATCTCCCGCTTCTCAGTGTTGTTTCTGCTCAAAAACAAAATTTGTATTTTGCCAACTCAGTCATAAGTAATAAACGAAAAAAATTAGATTTTTTGTTCCTAAAAATTTTCTGCAGAATCATCTGAAAGTTCTCGACTTCAAATAGGAAAAAGTGACTTGAATTCCTCCTGTTAGTTGCACAGATTCTGAGACAACGTCAGAAATGATCAGATAGAGCATTTTTAGATAACCCGACCGACATTTAGTGTTTTTGTAAGAAAAAAAATTGATTTTTTAAAAATTCCTAAACGAATTAATGAAAATTTTATAGTCTTGAACTTTTCAACTTTAAAAGTAACTTCTGATTGTGAAGATGCGAGAGTCATTGTTTTAAAACTTTATGGCGGTAGAACTACTCAGTAAGTAAAATGTATGCATTTCATCTGTCTTTGAAGAAATGTTATTTATGTGTTCATAAAAGGATAATTCATAAAGTAATAATTTAACCCATCTTGTAACTTTTTTAATTGCCGTTCATTTAAAATTATTTTGATCTTGATGACGGACGGACAGTAAATTATGCAATTCGACCAGCGTGTTATCTTTAATTCTTGATGCTTTCGTGTTTTCTTCACTACTTGTAATTTCACACCAGTGGCCTAACTAGCGTCGACTTGAGGGGGAGCTCAGGTGGTTAAGTGAGGGGCACTGGGTCAAATTTCAAGTATGTCGTATTATTTTGAGATCGTGAATGCAATTTACGACTGTGGGAGCGCTTTTATGCTGTGAGGATCAAGGGGGAGGGGGCACAAACAAACCAAGTTACGCCCCTATTGCACACCGGACACCCTGCCCCTTCAGAAATTTCTCTATTTCATGTGCATAATTTTATATCCTTCATTTACTCTATTCTTTCTTTAACACTTCGATCGTTTATAATTTTACAAATCTTCATAAATTTAAAATTTTCATGAGCTAACATGAGAGTAAGTTAAGTATTTTGTAGTTAGAATTTAAATATTTGTGAGCTAAAAATACTGTTTTAAAAAAAACAATAAATTTGCTGCATCTCTATTTCTGCCATTGCCTTCAATAATTTATGCGACAGTTATAAATTGCTATTTTAAATTGCCCGGAGCTCAAATACAGGTGTTGCTTTGAGGAACAAAGAGATGAAGTGGTTGTTGCAACACATTAGACTAACCTTCATAGATTTGATAGAGGGGAGCTTTCTTAGTTTTCCATTATTCAATATGTAAGTTCAATGCAAAAACCGATCCTTAAAAACATTTAAGAAGGCAGCTTTAAGAGGTTTTTCTTCGAAAACGATGTATAAATATTATTTGCAATGGGATGTCAAGACATACCTTCTGTGTAATACCAAACAATACATACTCATGTGATGTCTTCAAAAAAAAAAAAAAATATCTTGAAATGTTGATGAAACTTTTAAGGATCTGCTTTTTATTGAAAGGTGGAATAATATTTTCATAATTCGACAACAACTTTAAATAGACAACAAGACGTATAGTAAACTATTCGAGAAATTTATGACCATGCGCAGTATCTTCTAATGTCTGAAAATATAGGCTAAAATTGCATTTTTGGCACTAATATCGATGAATTTTCAGCGAAATTCCTCTCCCTTTTGAACAGGCCCAGCGTCACTAAATATAGCCTAGAATTGCGTGCTTCAGACTTCAATTTTTAAAATTTTCCGGGGGAGAGCCCCCGAACCCCCCGCAAATTTGTGCGCAAATATTAGCTTCTACATTTTTATTTAGCTTTTTCGAATATCATGACGCAATTCTCAAAAAAAAAAAAAAAAGAATGCCGGATGGAAAAATTAGTTGAAATTTAATTCAACCTAATGTCTCTGAAAAATTTAAATGGCACATTAATTTTGAAATAACCCTTGGATGTGCGCGAAAATAATATAAATATTATGTAATTCTGGAATCACCCGATCGAATAAAATGTGGTGGTCACCAAACTCATCCCCCCCCCCCCCCCGTTTTCTGACTTCGGGGCTGCTATGTTGTCAGCACGGTTTAGGGGCGGCATTCTCAAACTTCGCCCCGGGCGCCACTAACCGCCATATTCACCGTCAACCTCACTCCACGCGTGAAACCACGAGATCCGTTAACTCGGAGTTGGGGCTCAGCGCTGCGAAGTTAAAAATCGGTATTCACGGAGGAAAATCAACCTGGGGTTTTCCAACCACGAAGTTAGTCAACTCGACGCCATGTGGGAACGTACGCAGGCCCGTTATTGGTCAAAACTATCACATGATTTTCTTCATGCTTTTTCGCCGCGCAGTGTACATTTCGTTTCCCGTTTTTTAAAATTCCCGTTCTCTGCGATATAGCGATGAATAAAACACGAGTGGTTTTTAGCCCGTTTGAGAAGGTATTACTTCTAGCACTCGTGTAAAAAATTTAAAAATATTGAAAAGTAAAGAATCCAATAAAATTTTTCTCGGAAAATGAAAATATATATATATATAACGAATAGGAAATTATAACCAATTTTATCATTGTAATATATCTCTTTCTGACATTAGAAATGTACCATTCACAAACGATATATATATAATATAGAAATGTACCATTATGAACCAAGCAGTAGCGTATTATTGTATCTTTTAAATTTTTATTTGAATATTCTTTCATTAAATCAAGGCTGTAACTAGGGATGCCCACGAACCCCCCCCCCCCCCGAAAATTTTCGCAATGTAGCATATATTCCTAACTGAAACTTTCCTCAACATAACTGTTTCAAAGCCTCCCCCCCCCCCCAAAAAAAAAAAAAAAAAAATCTGGCTATGGTTTTGCATTAAATTCATACGAGTATTTAAAAAATGCATTTGATTTCAATTATAACTATTGTAAATACTTTATTCTTACAATCACTTCGCATTGGCAAAGTACAGTAAAAATTTGGTTTAAGTCTTACAACTGCATGAAACGGCAATTCAAAATTATGTGATTTTTTTTGGTTAACAAGAACCCTTTTTCTAATGCAAATATGAATTAATTGATACAAATACATATGGCGAATATTTTGACTTTTTCAAAAACCTTGCAGTTTACCTTTAAACACAAAACTGCCATTAGCATTATGGATCCATTTCATATGTCTTTTTTTTTTAAAAGAAGCTTTTCACATATTCAAAACCTTTGTTAAATTTGAAAAAAAAGAAAAGAAAAGAATACACAAGCAAATGTAAATTGGTCAATCACATAAAACACATGGTAAAGGTCAACACGTTTATTTTATTCGACATACATAAATCAAAATATTCCACATGAACTTCGCAATCCCAGAAGTAACCTTGGCAAAAAAATCAGGACGCATGTTAAATGTTCAGAATATACATGTACACTTTAAAGTAGAATAAAAGTATATCAAAAAGCAACAAGGAGAGAAAAAAATAACTAATTAAATAAAAATACTAAAGATATATTACCCCCCATTGTTTGGTATTTCTGTTCAATTAGGAATCATGATAAAGTTTCAAAATCTTTAATGAAGTTTAAAAGCTCCCGAGAGAAAAACATTATCGGAAACACACAAAAGTGACAAAGAAATCATTGAACAATACTAGTTCATAAAATTAAAACAACTCTAAAGTTGAATTTTTTGTAAGGCCTCTTCAGAAATTCAAGATCGTGTAAGGCGAAGAAAGCTCTAAAAACTCAACATATTCCAATTTTCGCAACATCCAGTCCGCCATTGCTAATGTTTACATGTACTGCGCATGCGCTCAAACCTTAACTTTGCTCCGGAGCTTGGTTGAGTTACTCGACTTGGCGTGGTTTCCGGGAACCTGTTTGCGCGTAGTCAAAGTTGATGGTGAATAGGAAACCCGCGGTAACTCCAGGTTGGAGACCGGTTTCGCGTCAAACCATGAGGTTAGAGTTGACGGTGAATACGGCGGTTAGTCTAGTTACGCCACTGCGCCTTACATCTGTAATCTACAATATTTGTGCAATACTCAATACATTTCTTAATATTTATAACTCAAAGAACAAATGTCAAGAAAATAAACAACCACTAATGTTATTTATTCACCTTTTACCATGGTCAAAATCAAGAACATGATGCGATTAATCCAAAAGTGTTTTTTCTTAATTCTTAGACAGAGCTACTTTTACGCTATACATAACTACATACTATATATAATGTTAGCATATAATCGAATGCATTTTACGATATTTTTAAAATAACAATGCAGTAAAAAGAACTTGTAAATTTATTTTCTATTTAATTGGAAAAAAAATGACCAATTATTATTTGTTTAGGAGGAACAAATATGCCAAAACTATAATACCTAAGTTTTAATTGCGTTAGAAAATATTCTCTTTTGTTATTAAATACAAAGTTAAATAATTGACAATTTTGCCCTTAAAGAAATATCACATAATTTTTACTTTTTATAAAAGTTAAGATAAACGTTTTGGAGCGTCTGAGATGTTAAGCTTTTAAACTTTTGCATTGTCATTACCACTATTCTATTTTTTTTATTTTTTCTTTTTTTTTTTGGCAAAAAGCGGTTTAGTTAAAAATGATTGTATGTGTCAAAGAGTATATTCCGAAATGGACAATAAATTTTGAATATTTTCTCACCAGAAAATGCAACTTATATTTTTAAAAAAGAGCAATGGTTTGATAGTAATAAAAACAGGATATAAGTATTTAAATGAACTATTTAATTAAATAGTTAACTATACATGATTTCTTACATTTATAAAGACGCTACTATTGCCAAAAAAAATAATACTAAATCTGTTTTATAACATCAAATTGATAAATTATTGCGGAAAAGCTAAAAAATAAATCACTTTCATAAAGCAGTTAACTTACTATACCTCTAACCAATATGAAACCAAACTGACAGATCGATCATTGCATATGGAATAACATGCCAATTCCATCATTCAGTAAAAATGATAGTGGATTCAGTAAAAAACATGTTAGTACATTCAGTAAAAAGAAATATATGAAGGAGAAACATATAGAAATGAATTCAATAAAAACATGTCGATTGTAAAATAACACGTACATGTACACTGTAATGTTCAAGGCAACACTTTGCTGAATAAATTTGGGGCAAATATTTCAAAGAAAGACCCTTATTCAGAAAAATGGAGTAGCATAAAAGCACTTTAATGCGTTGCACTTTACAATGCTCAATTTATTTCGAATATGCTTTTCTTCAGTCATTCACAGTAATTTGTTTCTTCCGTGTGGAGAAATGAAAAAAAAAACAGCATTTAAGCAAGAAATTTTTACTAGTTATAACATAAAATCCATTAATTGGAACCGGAACAATCCGGATTAACAGAAAATTAAAGTAATTTGATATTTTCACTGAAAGTTTCAACATGTAATCAAGAAATACGGTGCTGTTTATTAAAATGATTAAGTTATTGGGTGAATATTAAGAAAAGTGGCAAATTGTGTCCCAGAGAAAGTTCTGAAACGTTTTCCATCATAAAATCAAAGAAATATATATTTTTTAAGTGTTAACTTCGTTTTACATTCAATCCATGGCAAAGTATTTAAGTTGTTACTTTAATTTATGGCAAAAGAAGCTTTTTATTTCTTCAAAATTAGATCGGTAACGTGTCCCAGTTACGAATTGCGATCTGTATCTTTATTTTTGCGAAAGGTCACCTTGTCTCAATCTCAAAATAATGGTTTCTAAAAAAAGTCATTAAAATATTTAACTGTTTTGAGAATTTTAAAATACGTTAAAATGGCACTTAAAAGGGTAACATTTATCCAAATAAAATATGAATGTAGTAAAAACTATCGTAGAAAATTTCCTTCAGCATAAAGTAATTATTTGTTTTACTTTCTGCATTGGGGGCATTGAGACCTCACACAATGCAGGACTTTTTCAATTTCTTGAAAACAATTTTTACCTACAACAAACCGAAGCATTGATCTTTCTGTCCTTTCAACATTGATTTATTAAAATTGATTCAACGGTAGTCAGTACAATAATAAAAATATTGTTCGCATCGTGATTTTGTAAAATATAACAATAAGGTGAAAGCTTTTATTTAAGAACTTATTGATATAATTTTGATTGAGTAACAATATTTGCTTTTGCATCACAGGTAATGGAAATTATTCTTCCCATCCCACGACTGCATTACAGAGAATCGGAAAAATTTAATTGTCGATGGTGTACGAAATTCTCCCCCTGCACTTGCAAAATGCACTCATTCGGTGATGCTCATTCATTCAAAGGAAATAATATGATAATGATTTTGATTAGAAGTGCGCGTCCTTCTGAATGAATTCCAATAATGCAGTCTGTTAGATATCAAAAATGATTGGAGAAATCCCATTTCCAGTCAAATATGAAATACGCTGAATTCCAATAGGAAACTTGACAGACTTATTTTAGTGATGACAGCTTAGCAATATCGAATTTAAAAAATTAAAAAGTGAAAATAAAAAAGAGAAATCCACTTGATGAGTTAAAGCAACTGATTGACAATGTAACTGATTCAGAGTTTAAACTTCTGCTTTTGGCGTAGTTTTACTTTGAACATCGGCAGTATCAAAACAATGGTTTACCCCAAGTTTAGTTATAGTAGCAGGCACGTAACGAGTTCGATAAATTTATGTAGGTTTTAGTATTACGAAATTTTTTCGATTGTGTAGGTTTCAAGCTTGTGAAATTAAAAAATAATCCTGTGCATTATGAAACATCGCGAGAAAACAACTACCAGTGGAAACAATGTGTTTTACGTTTATTCATAACAATTGACTTTCATGTTTTAGGAAACGTAAATATATTTTTTTTAAACTTCCAATGGCATGGGAAAATGACAAACTCTTAAAACAAAGAACACAACAAAGAGAACAGTCAATGTCCCATCAGCAGATGTCTAGCACTCCAATATCTCTTGACTTCGGAAACTCCATGCAGAGCCGAGCAGCCCGCCTTATGGTTCCGTTTTCCCCGCAGAGTGGACAATTCGGATTCGCATAAATACCAATACGGTGGAGGTGGTTCGCCAGGCAATCATGGCCCACCGCGAGTCTGAATTCTGCAACAGCTTTTTCACGGGGTTTATCTGAGATATCTCGGACCAAGATGTTCCTTCAACTTTTTAAAGAAATACGAGAAGTGAGCATTGCTTTCCAATTTCGTCTCGTAAAATTTTTTATGTAAAGCTTTTCGGAGTGAAAGGAATAAAATGTATTTGGTTGTTGGATTATCTGATTGCCCTTCTTGGCCAACATATCATCTGTTCATTGCTATGGATATCGCAGTGTCCTGGGAGCCATTGAAGTGTTATTTGCTTTCATACTCTCCAAGAGAATCCGGAAAATCTTATCTATACCTAGAAATGGTATTTCCCAGGAACTGATAGCTTGAATGGCGGCCCTGGAATCGGACATAATAACAATTTTGTTGTAGAGGTGTCTTGGGACAAGTTGCTCCAGTGCTACATAAATAGCCATAATCTCACCATCAAAGGTGGTTCTTTGTTTCCCGACCGGCGGATAGAAGGAAAAGATTGAAGAAAATATTCCTGCGCCGACATTTGTTGAGTGTTCAGCCAAGGAGCCATCAGTGTAAATATGTAACCAATCGGGTTCAGGGTAGAGAGTATGGATGGTCTCAAGTGCAAGAATCTTAATTCTTTAAGCTCTTTTCAGGCATTTGGCTTTTAATTAGTGATTGGGCAAGATCCGGTCTAGTGCTTATCTCGACGTGGTTGACAGGATTGGTAAGTTTCAAGGACCTGTGAGCAATTCCACCATCAAGTTCTAGCTCTGTTCTTAATTCCAGAACACTCTGATGGAAACCATTTTGAGTCTTTAGCTATCTTGGTACATTTCTATAGCAGGAAAAGTAAATATACATAGCAAAAGAACAAAATCTATCCTTGTCCCAAGTGTTCGTATCAGATAGGTGACGCCGAATTCCGAGATATTATTTCCGGTTAAAACAACTTTTTTTTAGCCCCAAATCTAACTACGTGCACTGGAATCCCTTTTTGTGAATGCAAGTACCAGTTGACCTTCAGTTCAACAGAATTACAGATAAGATTTTTTCAATCTTTATTTTATTGTGTCTACCAAATGAAAGTGCAGTTCGGTAACGCACGTTAAAACGCAAATCAGTTGACTTTTTAATTTTTGTTTGTCCAATAAAAAAGGAATTGAATGGTGTGGACATAATACTACACGTTTCGGTTTCAATTCATTAATTAGCGATGTTTAGCGAATATAATAAGGGAAACTCGTCAGATCTGTAACAATCAGATCGGTAACGATGAACCAGTTCTTTTTTACCGATCTGATTATTGGGTGTCCGATTTTTTACCTATAATTAGTTTTTCTTGTTATGTGTTTCAGAGTTGCTTTTTCCAGAATAAGATGAGCTAAAATGCATCACTATCGTAGCCAAACTTTCGATTACTTTTTAAATTAGGATAATTTCTCAAAGTTGATATCTCAAGACATTATTTTCGCTCCCAAAATATAATGTTCTAAATTAATAAGACCTTTTTTTCTGTACATTTTCGGAGCTTTGATCGTCAAAACTCTTCTGAAAACACAATATTGCTTTCAAAAAATATGTAATTTGTTAAACCATTTTGTGCTAAAACCTCCTCCCACCTAAAAAAAGAAAGTGATTACCGTATTTTCGATAGTAAGCACCGCACCCACATTTTGTATTTAAAAAAAACATAAACAATATTACCTAAAGATATGCGTGTTTTATTCATTTAGTGTTTGCATTCAAGCATTATCCCCTCACTCACCCACACACTTAAATAATATCACTAAAAATTTTTTGAATCTAAATTTTCAATGTGACATTTTTATAAAATACCTAATTTTTTGTTTAAATTGTAACAATATTACTATTTATAAATGACTATTACGCATGTTTATTTGTTTAATATCACATTATTTTATGTAAATAATATGGGTAATATATTTTGTACAAGTTAAGCTGTAACAATTGTCAGATCTGTAACATTTGCATCAGATCCGTAACAGTCCAGAAATTAAACCTTTCAAAATAAATCTTCCTCTTGATCTTGCTCCTAATTCTTAAAAAAAAAAATATTACTAATTTGTAATTGTAATACACCATAAATATCACCTATTAAAAAAATCTTTAAAAATTGAAATATTTCGTACTCAATTTGGCACTTTTCCTAATGTTCACCCTATTACTAATGAATGTATGATTGAAACCTATTCTAATTATCTATGCTGATAAATTTGCTGCTTCCAAGACTTAAGCTAATTTAATTAATAATCTTTCTTTACAACTCGACATCATGCACATAAATGTCCCATACGTAGCATAAAGTCGTGGGGGATAAGCTTTAAAATTCAATAACTAAAAGAACCCGAAAGTAATCTACAAAAGAATTTATATTAAATATCTTGCCATACTTGACACCTATAACAAAAGCTTATTTTCATACAAAATAAGTACAGGACGTTTTCCGAATTTATTTTCATACGTCAATAGTCTAATATGTTAAAATTCACATAAAGTAGAACAAAAAAAAAAAAAAATCAAATAAATAGCGGAGCTGAGCTAAAGTGAGTTCCCATGAAAATTTAGCCTAGCCTAAAACTAATCATGAACTGCACTTGAGCTCGCTTTTTCTTTCTTTTATTGCGCAGAAGTCTCACATGTATAGCCAAAGACCTATAGGTGCCATGGATGCCAATTTCCAAATGCATAAAATAAAGGAGCAGGAAAGTGAACTCAAGCAATTATATGAAGGAGCTTGTTACGATCACCTAAAATAAAAGGTATAATGCACAAAACGGTCAACTTTTTCATTGTCTTTTAAGTACACTTATTTCACATGTGGAGCAATGTTGCGACAATTTTCGAAATTCAGTTTTTAAGAGTAAGCAAATGAGCTCTGGAAAAAAAAGAAACATAAACATGAAATTAAGAAATCTTGTTATGGTTTCCAATTTTCTTTTTTTAATGAAGTAATTAAATCGATGTAATGATGAAGTTTAAATCGTGACCAATGATAAAACATGTAAAATGTTTTACAAATGAAAATTAATTGATAACTTTTGTGGAATAATAGCTATAAAAAGACTTTTACTTAATTTCATCTCGTCTCAAATCGAAGTTATGGTCCACTGTCCGTCACGGTTTTCTTTTTATTTTCTTTTTTTCTTTTTTTTTTTTTTTTTTGCTTCCTAAAATTACATTAATTTATTCACTTATAAAGTCAAATAAATCTACTAAGTCATATAAATCTGTAAAAAAGGAAATTTTGGTTGCCAGGAAATATTTGAACAATAGGTGAAGTTAGAGCAAATTGAATCAATGTTTTATTTTTACTATTACTGAATAATCTCCGATAAAAAGATTTAATCTTTCTTCTCTCCAAGTTTCACGGAAAGACCCTTTCTAAATTCTGAGGTTGCTCACACAGTTATTTTCAAACATTGGTTTCAACAATTCTTTTATTAAACAATACAAAACATCATCATTTTGAGATCTTTAAATTTGAAAAAGTAACTTTAACCTCAAAGTAGAGCATCAGATTTTAGATAAGCAAAATACAAATAAAGCAAAAGACAAAAAAATTCAATTCAGTAAAAATAAATAGAAAACGCTTGGCTTGTGTATTAATAACGTTCAAGACAGTGGGAAAAAGTAACGCGACTTTAATTTTCACTGATTTTGTTCTAAAAAGTTCAAATCGTAACTTCCTTTTTACGCGGAAGAGAAAATGGTTTATGTTTTTTAATACATGAACATTACAGCAATTACGGCCGCATTCATTGAAAATTACGATGGAGTGTTTCTTTTTTCTTTCAGTTCAACCTCTTTGATTGCTTCTGGAGAATCCAAATTAATGTCGATTTCTTTTAATTTGAAATTCTCAGAGAAATAATTGTTAATTTAATGTACTTCCTTGTTCGATAGTTTATTTTCAGCTCTATGTTGCGTCAAATGTATCCCTTTTGTTCTGAGGTTCATTTTTATCATAAGGAATATTATCTATATTTCAAGATGCGGCATCAGCTTTAGATTATAGCTGTAATAAAAAGAAAAAGGAACATGCAGAAAATAAAATGCTTCGATTTTTAATGAGTCACTTCGAATGTGTGCATAGCGTGGGAGAGGTTTGTGAGATATGTTTTCGGAGACTAGTGAGTGTACTCGAAATCGCCGAAAAAGTTTTAAAAACAAAAAAGATTTATCTTTCTCTGTCTTTGAAGCTATTACTTCCAATAATGATTTTACCGTAAGAAATGTTTATTTCGTGTTAAATTACTTTAATTCTTTAGAAGGTAAACAAACCTGGGGAATTTCCTTTTATAAAATAAATTAGTATTTTGTGGCTATCAAGGAACTTCCTTCTATATCCTGCATATGAATATTATTATTCGTCAAATATCCCTATTATGACACAAATCGTTATTCAAAAAAAAAAAAGAAAAAAAAGAAAAGAAAAGAAATTGTATAAAAGGAATGATTTTTAACCAAGATTAAAAGGTCTGTGCTACCAGCGAAGCCTCAAAATGCTAAAAGTATCGATGAAGGTTTTATTTGTTAACGTGTATGTCAAATGGCACCAATACAACACAAAACAAAGTCTCTGCACCCTTGGTGCCAGAATATAATTGTTTTAATTGTTGGATTCTTGAGATATACGCTTAGCGAAAAATTTTTCGATATCCCCCCCCCCCCCCCACTATTTGTAGCGAACATTACGTCCTGACAGGATGTATGAGTGTAAATTTCGTTTAATTCTATGCATTACATCTTGAATTAAGCGCCTAATAAAAAGTTAGGGGACGTTGTTCCTTTTATAAGTTTATAAAAGGAACAATGAAAAGTTCGATTGTTCCAAACCATTGGAGCGAATGGCGGCAAAATGTAATCAGCACCTGTTCCTATTAAGGTCCACTTGTACACCAAGTTTTGGTCGAATTTTTCCGTTACTTCCTGGGATATAGCACTCACGCTCCTCGATAAAAATCATCTTCGAATGGATTCTCCCCAAAAACTAATTAGGTGAGAGCCAGCTCCCATCAGGGTCCATGTGTGCCCCAAATTTCATTCGAATCCATGCAGTACTTTTTGAGTTACAGCAACCACAAAAAAAAAAAAAAAAAAAAAAAAAAAAACGCGCACATAGACAGACATTTTCCGAAAATGGTCAAAATGGGTTCAGGACACCTCAAAAACGTGTAAATCCGTTGAAATTCTAAATTCCAAAATTTTCACGAATACAATGCTGTCTTCTATATATCGGATTTAGAAGAAAGTAAAAATTGCTCTTTTAAGTAAAACATAGCTTGCTTGGTCTTGTAAAGGTATTAATTAAAAACACTTTTAACGGTTCTTCGATTCTTGTCTTTTGAGTTTAATAAGTTTGATAGTGCTTGATAGAAGTTGTTTTGTTTTTGTTGTCTTCAGTTATGGTTTGCCAATCATATTTATAAAGTTGTGTGTTTATTTAAATGTCAGTACAGCTTCTTGTTCAAATTATTTAGTTAGTCTAATTAAGTTTCATGAAATTTCATTTATTAGTTCATTCGGAATCAATAAAATAAGGTTTTTATGGTGTAACAGTTCGTTCATGATTTATTTTTAAACTGCTAATTTTGACTATTTTGATGAATAATTTCACACGAATATTGATAGTATGTTACAAATAAATATAATCACTACATGTTTTGATACTCACTTTCGTTTCGCAAGGGTTAAATTTACCAACGTTACGCGATAAGTTATAATTGACACCTTGGGGCACGTGGTAGTGGGGATATGTGGACATTTTAAAATTAGCCTTATTCAGTTTTCAGGGGTAAAAAAAATAATTTAATATGAAGATCTTATGGTAACACAGTATTAGCAAACTTTTTTGAGATGGAAACTGTTGGATTAAAAATTGAGCAACTAGAAAAGAGTGAGGAGAAATCAAGGCAGGAGATTTTTTGACAGTTTTCTTCATGTGTTCAAAGGGCTTCCGGGCCTAGCACATTTCAAATATTGTTCAAGAAGGCAAAATGCTTATTATGTAGTTTTAAAGGGTGCGGTTTCCTAAGCTTGTCTTAGAGACAGTTTCCTGACATGCCCAACAGCAGTCTTTCTGTATAAAGATATATTAGGTACATCACTGTTTAAAATATACTTTATTAAGATTAACAGTGCTAAGGAACATGTCGTTTAGGTTGAAATTTATTTTAATAAGATTTTACATACAGTTTTAAGAGCTGTATTATATTGTCTGAATTGGTATTTTAGGTTGTCTACTCTTAGCCCCACCACATGGGGGTAGTATAGACAAAAATAACTTTTTTTAAAAAAATACATTATTAAAAAATTGTACAGTAAAAAATACTTGATGCGTAAAAAATTGTATTTCATTTTTTTTCAAAATTTATGAAAATTGTTCACACTAGCCCTTTTCTCCCTTACGTCTTCATGTATTTTGAAAAAAATTGGCTTGTCTGCATTTATGGGAGGCATTTTAGAATTGTTCATTGTGCAATCGTATTGGGTGGTTAACTGTCAGCGATGTAGTTACTTAAACACAGTAACTTGGGCAAAATTAAAATAATTTTGGGTCAAATCTACTATTTCACTTTTAATTATAGACGCATAAGTATTTAAATATTTATAGGATAAAAATTAATATTCATAATAAATGTTTAACGTATTTTTCACATAAAACTAGTATGATGTGACTCAAATTTTTGACCCGGCACAGTATATTTCAAGCTTAAGTGTTTTAATTTATAGATTGCATAGGTATTTTAAACTTTTTCTGTAGTGTATAAGATATTCATGTCTTGGATGAGCTGATTTGATGCAATAAAGAAATACATCAGCGACTTAACATTTTGGAATATGGTAATCGTAGCTGTGGTAGTCCACTTCAGGTTTCAGAAATAATTTTTATTTTTGCAAAGATAAATAAAATCGCAAATGTTAAGTTTCCTGAAAATTTTACAGGAAAACATTTGATACTCTTTCTCTCTCTCTCTATCTCGTATTTTTCAGCATATATCATTTTTAAAGAAAAAGAAAAGAGAGGAAAAATATTAAAATTTACCTGTCGTTCTAAACGTTAACAGTATAGTGAGCGAAATGGGAAACAGATAAAATCACACAACTCGGGTAATCAGTTCTCAGGGCAAAGTTGCATGTTAAACGTGTTTTTGTTTGTTTGTTTGTTTGTTTGTTTTTGCATATTCTAGGAAGCGGGTATGAATTTGCTCTACTGTTTATTTGCACGTTTGTTACCTATGTCGCCCACACACTAGAGGACAAAAATATTAAATAATTTTTCTAGATGTAACAACTGTGAGCATTTTTATGAAACATATTTTAGGATTTGCTGTAACTATTGTAGATTCGTAGCATGTTTTTTTGAAAAAGGATTAGGTAAATGTAATCCAATCTGTTTTCAATCAAGAGTTAAGGAAAAACATAGTGAGATGCCGCGGTCGTATAGATAGCGCGCTTGATTTTTTGGTTGGAAGGCTTGGTGTGAGTGCATCGCGATTTCAGGTAGTTGTACTGCCACAACAAAATAGTGTTTACTTGAATTCATAAGTTTTCTTCTCTGTGTATGATACAATGTCGTTTTTATTACTTGCTTTCCAAATGCAAGGGTCTGAATTTTCATTATTGTTCCTCTGATTTCCATTGTGATAAGAGTACTGCAAGATACTTTTTAAGCAAACCTTTTTCAGCTATTTTGACAATTTAATTGCAGCTATTATTAATATAATCTACTTATTATCAAAAGCCCTGTCCCTTGTGTGTTAAACCCCCCATGTGTACAATCTCACCTGCCCTATAAGGAGAGAAGCGAAGAATAGCTGTCTATGCCTGCCGTCGTTTTAAATTATAACATAACAAGGAAAAGTGATGGAAATGCATACAGAAGGAAAAAAACTTACAATATTAAACACAATTCCAGCAAAAAATTAACGTTCTCATTCCTTTTTATAATGTTTTCTGATTGTGCGCCAACTCTACCGGCTTTTCCTTATATCACTTCATGTATGCTGTAACAACTTACCCCACAATGGGGCATGTTGTTACAATGACCAGTGTAAGTTGTTACATAAAAATTTAAATAAATAATAACTGGCGTACCATCTTTATATGTTTATACAACTCTTTTTCGTTATTCTTGAACTTTTTTCTTTTCTTTTAGTAGGTGGTAGTTTTCTTTTTCTTCATTGATTGATATTGTTTTAAGTGCATTGATAACAATGAATGCACTTAAAACTCAAAATACATACGGAAACCCTCCAATTTCATTGATTCTCCCAAAGATCTAATTCTTCATTTTCATTGGTTGGTGCTCTTCTTCGGATTAATCCTGTCTTTGTGCATATACAATTTCTATGATTACCTAAAAGAGTCATTTGTGGTTCTGACTTTGTTGTGTTCACATCAAGTGGATTTCTGAGTCTGTGCAGTATTTTAGTGAATTGTTGAGAATTTGGGTTCATCATTTGAATTTCTTATGGAAAATCGAAGTGGACATTCGAGTACGATGCGTAGTGATACTGTAAGGAAAGACAATGCATCATCATATGTAAGTTCTGATTTAAAAGGGTGTTGGTATGAAATTTCATTTAATGATTTTGTAACAAAGTTAAAGTCTTAAACGTGTTAATGTACATGAAATTGTGTGGAATGATCTTTGCTGTTCCTGGTTGGAGATGGGAGGTTAAAGTGCTGTTGATGTCGCCGAAAGGATATCATTGTTTTAGTATATTCTTTTCTTGTTCTCCGAAGGCGGTTTCGAATGTATACATAGTTACTTTAGAAACTTTTATAATTTAAGGTTTTGTCAGCATATAATATGTTTTAGTTTGAGGATTTAAATGTTTAAGATATTGGTTCAACTGTGAATACGATGAAAGAAAAACTATTTGCGAGCATAGAAATTTGAATCGTGTATTGTCTTGTTATATTCTGAATTATAATTTCTATAGAATTAACCATTTCTAAAATATGTTTTACCTCTTTTTATAGGCATGTGCAATTTGTATGAAGACCTTCACTCTTCATAGAAATTTGATTAGACATCTTAAAACGCATTCTACAACAAAGATGTTTAGTTGTGATCAGTGCGGTGCGTCCTTCATGCGTAACTACAAGTTGAGAGAACATCTGAAGGTACACTCCGGGGAAAATTTACTTAGTTGTGATAAATGTGGAATGTCATTTGATGCTAAAAGACAACTGAAACAGCATCTTATGGCTCATAGACCTGCTGTCATTTGTAAAGAGTGTGGGAAATACTTTAAATGAATTCTGCCTTAAATCGTCATTTGAAGGTGCATAATTCCACAATATACGAATGTTCTGAATGTGCTAAACAGTTTAAGCGAGAGGATATTATGAAGAGACACATGAAGATTCATGGAAGAAGCTATCCATGTAGGGAGTGTGAAAACGTTTTTGAGCAGAAATCTAGCCTACTGCAACACATTCGTGTCAGTCATAGTTCCTCTAATGCCAAGATTGTTAATGTGAAACCTGTTCCTAAAAGAGAGAGACCTAATCGTCTAACTGCTTTAGAAGTTTTTGCTACGGAGTTCGTAACTCCAAGTCCTGAAAATTCGAAGGACTTTAAAATGTGGTTTCAAGAATTAATGGCGCAAATTCTTCAAGTGCTGGTTGATGAATTGGATGAGAAAAGAGCTATTAAGTGGCGTATAGTAATGAAAGCTGAGATGACGCGTCATTCAGGAAATTATGCTGATTATGATGATGATGATGAAGGTGAAGAGCATATCATATCTTATTTCGGAAGTACAATGCAAATCGATCTTATTAAAGAAAGTATATCCGATCACTTGAATGATAGCATCTCTCAAGTTGAAAATGCCCTGGAAGAGTTTATACAACTTGGTTCTGGTTGTGTCCTCGATCTTATTATTAGTGTAGAAGTTCTCACTACAAAATATGCACCTTTAGCCGCCGAATAAAAATTATCTAATATTAATAAAATTAATAAATGTTACCATAGAAAATAGAATTTTCTTAAATGATAATTTGGTATTTTCATCATATTAAAAATATATATATAAACAAGAAGTTCCGTCTAGAACTATACGAGCCTACTTCCCCGTATACACCGAATTCAAATTTATAATCTAGCTATCTCTCTCTCTCTGTTTTTCTCGTTTAGTTTTAGTTCTTAATTGGTTCAAATATACCTTTTTCAACGGTTAATAGACATTCAAATATTCATTTATTAAGTCATTCATGTATTTAGTCACTCATTTATTCATTCATTATTTTGCTTATTCATTTAATCATTCATTGATTCAAAAATATTCTTGAAAATCCCGATCAAAAAATTTCATAGGAAAATAGGCTCCTTAGTTCTGGATGTACTTTCTATTTGTACATGTTCTACGTCATAAGAGCTTTCCGATAAAGTTTGTTCCAAGCAAATCGGTCCGTTAGATCAGGAATTATATAGGATTGAAATTTCCCCGTAGGCGGTATGTTAATTTTTTTTGAACTGTTCAAAAATGAACAAAAATTGTTCAGATCAATATTTCACGCCAAGAACTTCTTCCAGTGAGCTTGTTCATGGGAACTTGGATCTTGTACCCAAATTTTACATAATTTGCTTCATTTTCGCCCATAGGCGCTAATGTTAAAATTTTTTGAACTGTTCAAAATTGAACAAAAAATTGTTCAAATCAAAAAGTAAAATATGGAAATTAGATGTCCTCGCCGAGATCTTTCGAATGCAAAAAGAATTTTTTGAATCGGACAATTCGTTCAAAAGTTATTAGGGGGGGACAGACCGACAGACAGACAGACAGACCGACAGACAGACAGACCGACAGACAGACAGACCGACAGACCGACAGACACACTTTTTCCCCATCTCAAAACCCTACTTTCAAATTTTTTATTTTTCAATCTTTATTTAATTACTTAACTTATTTTTGACTTTTCTTGATTTTTAACGATATTTTCACGATACATTAAGCCTTCTTTCATGCTTTATTATTATTTTTTTTTACTTTTACGGGAAAGTAGGCTAAAAATGCTTACACAAATTAATTTGCTTTTGAAAAATATCCAATGACTTTAGTTGGACTTTCTAGTGGTTTCTTTATTCAAAAATATCAAAAGTGTAAGTAATTTAAGATCATTATTACATTTTAAATAATTTCTTTGTCATTTAAATGTTGGTGATCGATGATTTCAGGGTGGAGTTTGGGGAAGGGCTGGCACCTGGGTTATTGAAAAAAACCCCAAATGCCGAAGTTTTGAATGAGATCTCCAGGTGTCATAGAGATGTTTTTCTCTAAGTAAAAGCCCATATATTGCATGTGTGTATATGTATTTGCTGTTTATGTAAGTTTTAAGTTATGTTTTTTAAATTTTTAAAGTAGAGTCTCGCTTAAGTTTCTACAAATAATAAGCATTTGTTTATTTGAGTATCTCATGTGAGTCTTCCTGTTTCGATGTTTTCATGTTTTAAAGCCAAGTTTCAAAGTTTGTAAATAAATATGATTGTAAATAAGTGAGACATTTCTAAAGTTGCAAGTTTATAAGCTTTTCTGTTTCTAAGGTTTTTTTTGTGTGTGTGTTTTGGTTCTTCAAAATTCAATTTTTTTAAAGTTTATATGGTTTTTCTCCCTTTTGTTTTAATTTTACTGAAAGAACCTAAGTTTTTTACCGTGTTGAACTTAGTACTTTTTACAATTTACAGTTACATTTTGGACTAGTTTCTATTTGTATGGTTCAATTTTTAAGTTTTACAGTTTTTGTTTTAGTACTTCTGTGCATTTACTTTTAAACTTTCAAACTTTTTATTTTCCAGTTTTACATTGTCATTTCAAGTTTTTACAGTTTCACTCAGTATTTTTACTTTTTCGGGCTAATTTTTGAGATTTCGCAAGTGAAAAACTATTTTGTTTTTATAAGTTTAAGTACCTGTACATTTTTTTTTTTTTTTACGTGAAGTTTTACTAGATGAATAAAAGTTTTATCACTTTGTACTTACTACATCAATTCTTACAGTTATCATTTACTGATATTTTTGACGTATGTGATTTCCTTTCTATGTTCTATATTTCCGTTTCACTACTTTACTGTTTGTACACTTAATTTTGCATTTTGTTTATAAGTTCTGTATTCTATTTTTGGTTTCGCCCTTTTCATTCTTTATCTTTACAGTATTTTTCCATTTTGCAGTTAAGTTTTAACACTTTGCAAGAGGAAAACATCATTATTTTCCAAGGATGAAAATAAATAACGCCTTGAATAGGTGAAACATTTGTTAGATGTTAAAGAGTAAGTTTTGAAAGTCTTTGAATAGATGACATGCTCGTTTAATGTGCTTGATTATAATATTAAAGGCGTGAAAAAAGTAAAGATTTCAAGTTTGTATGTTAGTAATAGACTTTTTCAAAACATGAAATTTGCAGCGTAAATAGCTTTAAAGTTTTCATCGAACTTTGGTAACAAACCTTTACAATGTATGAAACTCGTGTTGGAAATAGTTTTGTTAAATATTTTTATCGGTTGTATTACTCTGTGAAAATCTTAAAAATTGTGTTAAACATTGAGTTTTTGAAGTAAATAACTTCTTGAATAGATGAAGCGTTCGTTAAATGTTTAAGAGTAAGTTTTGAAAGTCTTTGAATAAATGAAATGTTTGCCTAATGTGTTATATGCTTGATTATAATATTAAAGGTATGAATAACGTAAAGATTCCAAGTTTGCATGTTAGTAATAGACTTTTTCAAAACATGAAATTTGCAGCGTAAATAGCTTTAAAGTTTTCTTCGAACTTAGGTAACAAACCTTTACAATGTATGAAACACGTGTTGGAAATAGATTTGTTAAATATTTTTCTCGGTTGTATATTATAAAATCTTTGCAAATCGTAAGTTTTGTGTGAATCGTAAAAAAATATGTTAAAGATTGAGTTTTTTGAAAATAAATAACTGCTTGAATAGATGAAACGCTCGTTAAATGTTAAAGAGTAAGTTTTGAAAGTCTTCGAATATGTGAAATGTCCGCTTAATGTATTATATGCTTGATTATAATATTAAAGGTATGAATAACGTAAAGATTCCAAGTTTGTGTGTTAGTAATAGACTTTTTTAAAACATGAAATTTGCAGAGCAAATAGCTTTAAAGTTTTCTTCGAACTTTGGTAACAAACCTTTATAATGTATGAAACTCGTGTTGGAAATAGATTTGTTAAATATTTTTCTCGGTTGTATATTATAAAATCTTTGTAAATCATAAGTTTTGTGTGAATCATAAAAATATGTTAAAGATTGAGTTTTTGAAAATAAATAACTTCTTGAATAGATGAAACGTTCGTTAAATGTTAAAGACAGAGTTTTGAAAGTCTTTATATACATGAATCGTTTGTTAAATGTATTGAATAGCTTGATTATAATACTAAAGGTAAGAATTTCTTCACTTGGAAGTAATGAATTGAAGGATTATATCTAGGAAAAATGTGCGTTTAATGAAAACTGTCTGAGTTTGGTGAGTTAAATACATTGGTCTTCGTAAAATTATTAAATTTATATGTATGTTTATGTTTGCATGTATGAAATATTTTTCAATTAAAACTTACTGTTACATTCATATTAAACTTCAATTGAAGTCAAATTTTTTTATCGATAGGGTTGCTCAGCTGGTAACATCATGTGTGCATGTGCCATTCTTCGATTGGGGCGGCCGATGAGGTATTGCTACCTTATCTCTGACAGCTGATAAGAGTCTGAAGTGAAACTTTACCAGTTTTATGTGGTTTGCCGTAGGAAGACGCATACGGTGCTTGTAAGTACATGATGTTTTATACAATTTGTATTTCAACTTTAAAGTATTTCTAAGATTGTACTCTGTTAAAATTAGTTTCATGTAAATTTGAATAAGTGAACTATAGCTATATTACATGAAAAGCTTCTTCGATTTTCAATATGTGAACGATATTTTTTAAAGTGCATTCATTCTCTCTATGTCCATTCACTAACTGTACTGCTAGATTTTGCATATTTGATTCATGTTCGTGTATGGGATAATTGAAAATTCGCCATGATTTCTTTGCATAGTAGGAACTCGGTGGAGGATGTGCTAAAATTGTCCTTTATTTCTAAGAGGCTTTTTTAGCATTCATTCTTCCAAGTTCTAGTAATTAATGTTAATAATTTTTAATGATAGAAGTTTCTACAGATGTTACGTCTTGTGTGTGTTTTATGTCTTTGAGTATAATATTTCTAACTTTTTTTTTTATTTTCTGTAGTTTATGTAGCTATGATTTTAAGCATTACCGTACTTAAGTTAAATTGTATTCCTGCGATTTTAGTTTCAAAGATTCTAAGTTTGTATGTAAGTAATAGACTTTTTCAATGTATGAAATTTGCGGAGTGAATAGTTTTAAAGTTTCTTTGTGTTTAAGTAATAAACTTTTTCAATGTGTGAAAATCGCGTTACAAATAGTTCTGATAAAAAAATTTCTTGGTTGTATTATTCTGTGTAAATCATAAAAATAATGTTAAAGACAGAGTTTTGAAAATAAATAACTCTTTGAAAAAATGAAAAATTCGTTAAATGTTGAAGACAAAGTTTTAAAACTATTTTGAATAGCTGAAATGTTCGTTAAATGTATTGTATTGTACGTCAGTCAGGTTGTTGAACTGCTTAGCAGTTAAATTTAGCATGATGCGCTTGACTATTTTTAAAAGTTTCTTTAATCATGATGTATATGATTACAATAATTTCTGAGATTGTATTCGTTTGAAACGTTAAAATGTGTAAAAAAATATTAATTAAAAACAAAATAAATAAATAAATCTTGGAATTTATGAAACGTTCGCTTATCATTCTATGTAAAATCAAGTTGCTGAACATACTCTAACTTCCACTATTTTATGCAAACTCTTAAACTTTGGGAAAAAAAAAATCTTGTGGTATAATATTGATTAAAGGATGATTACTTATAATACAAATATAGTCTTAGTTGATATAAATTCATTGATTTGTATTGATAGAAAACAGTAGAACAGAGGTAAACCTGTTTAAGTATAGAAGAAATCGCCGCTTTTTGTAAAAGTATTGTTAAATTAGTGTGTATAAACCTATTGATGGTCATTTCCTAAGTTCCAAATATTTCAATAAAACTTTTAATTGACTAAAATTTAGTAAATTACGAGGATCGATTTGATTGGTGCATATTAAGTCCATACTTTTTCAAGAAACTATTTTATAAGTTCTCTTCTAATCCTGTCTTTGACATTTTAGGTGGAAAAATATGTTCAAAATTAAAATATAGTTGTTACTTATACATTATTAAGATTAAAATAATGCTATGAGTTGATTAAAATTGATGAAATTTAATTCTGATGGAAATAATTAATTAATTCTCGTTAGAACACATCAGTTAAGTCTGATACTAACGCAAGGAAAAAAAAACATAGTAATCGTGATCTGATCTAATGAGTTTTACAACATTAAGGTCTGGGGTATATGAATCCGAATATCTGAAAGAAAATGTAATTAAATAAAATATTCTATGTCAAAAAATAATTTCTCTCACTGGATGACAGCATCAGCTTTGCAACTCTTGAAATTAAAACTAAAAACATGTTGCTAATTCAAAAAATTAATGTTGCCATTCGTGAAAACCTAAGTTGGAAATCAAAAATAAAATCGCTGAAAATAATTCCAAGTCCGAAAAATAATTATTCCTGTTTTTCACCACTAGGTGGCTCTTCGTAAAAATACGTTGTCATGGAAACCAGAACACATGGTAGAACCATTGCCATTCCCTAAAATATAAAGTTAATCAAAACCAAAACTAAATCGGTGTTGCCATTCCGAAAAAACGAAACTTTAGTGTAACAAGAAAAACAACTCAACTCCACTCAGAAACCCCCGTAATCTTCTACGAGGATAGTATCAGGAACCCTACTACTCAACCCCACTCGGCAGGCGGAGGAGGGGGCGTGGCTCCCCCTCCCATTGCGCATTGAGCCTCCTGGGGCAGAACTGTCAATTTTATACTACTGCTGTGCCTTCACATTGAAACTTAATCACTCTGTTGTTTCTATGTCTGCAACAGTTTCTTTTTTCTTCTCTTTCTTCACGTTTTTTTCTTTCTTTATATTCCTTCTATTCTTTATTTCTTGTCTTTTCTTTTTTTGATAAAAATATGAATGAAGAAACCATAGCTTAAAGCTTTTCCACAACACATTTAAAACTCAAAACTTTCTTTTTTTATAAAAACTAATTTTTCTTTCATTTGTATTTTATGAAGTTACCCGTTAGAATTCAGATAACTTGTACGATATGCTATGGTAGAGTATATTTCACAAAAATACAGCCTAAACTTTCTCCAAATTTTCGAATCAACTATTGCAGCAATTTTTAGGCTTGAATTGCAAGGCTGAACCATTCTTCTCATTTGCAACCTAGGTCAAATATGAATAAATCATGCATTCATTTATCACGTTTAACCTGCAACATTATAGCACTTTATAAATGAGCACAAGTTCATATGTTTATGATGATAATAATTTCAATGAGTGGCAAATAAATAGTCTAAACTTTCATGAGATTAAGATCAGCCAGGAAATCCAGCCATCCGCGGAACAATTAAACGCACTTCCCTTTTCATTTTATATCTCAACATTTTCCACTTCCCACAAATCCTTAGTTGCTTCAGTTCAGTCATTAATTACCAGCTCTACTTCTACTCAAGGTTCCCTTGAAAGTTTTATCTCCTAGAAGTTAACCAACTTCTATCTTGTCTTAACTTCTATCTACCGCTGATAAAAGTAGTAATGATAAGAGCGTGCTGGTGCAATTAGTTATTAGTCTGGATTTTACAAGAACAAGGTGATTCCCAGGTAATTTTTACTTTTCCACCAACGCACATTCAACCCACGGAGATTTTCGCAACTACTGACCTTTTAGTACAATTGTGATTTTTCGTCCGTTGATAATGGGAACATTGTATTAACCAAAATACTGAAATTTTAGTTTTGGGGTTAAGAGGTCAGAAATGTTTTGCATAATGATTCATATTTTCATTAAATTGCAATAGGTGAAATCCGACGAGAATCGCATTTATAAGAACTAATTTATACAAAAACGATTTTGTTTTATTTGGCTTGTGGATTTCCATTCTTTATTCATCTACTGCTTATATCTACATATTTATTTATCGCCATTTATTACTGAACCAGCTGACATGCCCGGCTTTGCGCGGGATAATATTGCATAATTCGCAGGCTAAGTGACCCATGTCCAAAATTTTGTTGTAAATATATGATTAAAAATTTTCTTAAAAACTCCAAGTAGAAGATGGGCAACAGTCCTTAAAAATCCCATTTCACAATAAAGCTCCTTTTAAAACAAAGCCTCAAAAAATCCCTTTTAGACCATAAAAACCCACATTAAATTACCAACAACAGTTGATAAAAAATGGCCATTAGTGTAAGAGCAACAGTAACTAAAATGCACCATATTCATCAGGATAATTGTTCCAAAATGCTGTCAAGAATCCGTAAAAATCCCAATTACAACATAGACAACACCACATCTAAAAATTCCCATCAGAATTAGAGCAGTATTCTCTTTAAAAATGCCCATCAGATGAAGAACAATGGCCCCTCAATCTTTCTGCTACAATAAAGAAAACATTCCCCAAAGCCCTACATTTGAGTAAAGACAACTGTTCCTAAGCATCCCTAATATAATTAGGACATCAGACCCAAAAAATATCCATTAGAATAAAGACGTCAGTGACTAAAAATGGCCAATAGACTTACAGACCTTTAAGAGCTGTTGTTCCTAAAATTACCAACAGTCCATCAGAAAATCCTCATCAGAATAAAGACACCAGTTCCTAAAAGCCCAGCCCCTCCAGCTTGCAAAGTCGTCAAAACATTTCTTGAAAATTCAATAAAATAGCCCTTTTACAAAATTCGGCTAACAACAGAAGATAGAAAATCATTATTTCCAAAGGCAAATAAACATACACATTTCAGTTAGAAAATGTTTAGTACTGAGCCAATACTGAGCGAAATATAAGTTGATAGAAAGAGATAACTAAATTCTGTCCAAATGGCGGCAAATAGGCAGTACAAAAAATAAATACATGTTATAAAATAAATCACTTGGGTAAAATATGGAATCAACCAAAACCGCTGCGCAAAAAGGGTTAAATAAAGTAGAAGTTCCCCAAATTGCACTACTGTAATAGAAGCGTAACCCAAATACGCCAAGATCCTACAATGTAAATCACGTATTGAATTGGATGAGAGCAATATTACTAATAAGGATTATTGACGCGGTTTGGAAAAGTTACGAAGCGTAAAATATCATTGTATACTGAGAACAATTACTGCACGGGGAAAAAAAAGTTATCTCTTGGCGACATTTTAAAGTTCATGAAAAGTCAGCTATATCAAAAGCCTTCCAACCTAGTAAATGTACGCAACTTTATCCAAAAATTAATTTTTATTTGCTTTCCTGTAGCAGGAATCATCTATTTTTCGACAAAAGTACTCTTTATTTCGGCGAAAATACTCAACTTGAGCGAATAAATTCAGAGGTAATTTAAGAATTATTTTCAGATTCGAAAAGTACTTCAAATGAATATTGCGTGTGTTCTATTTGTTCTACGAATTTCAAAAAGACCATCATCTTATGCAGTTATACAGAAAAATTAAGCATCTTATGTAGAAAAAATACGTAACGTAAAATAGTGAACTAAAAACAATTAACTACACGAAAAAAAAATTATATCTTCTTGGCGAGAGAAGTATATGTTTGCGATTGATTCCGAAAAGAATTTTCATTAGTTTTGATTTGGCAGAAATTTTCATTTTGGCGACAAAATTACCATTTATTTTGGCGAAAACACGCAAATTGAGTAGATAAATTCAGAGATAAGCCTCGTTTTAAAATTCGAAAACTTCTTTAAATGAATATTTCGGGTGTTCTATTTGAGCTATGAAATTCAGAAAGAGATCATCTTGTGCAGTTTTTTACGGGTATTTAATATGCTGCAAAAAATGACGTTTCTTCGATGAGATATTCCTAAAATTAATTGGAATAAAAAAAGAACAAATTCAAATTTTTGGAAAAACGCTTCGAGGTGCACGAGGACCTGACCCGAGGTAACTGTAACCAAAATTTCGTACTTCTAGACCCTTCCATCTCGCCAGGAGGCGAACAATACACAAACAAACAAACTAAAACACAAACTCTGTTTTATTTATATAGATGAAAGAAATTATCAATTTGCTGCATTTTGAAAATGTGTGTAAAAAGAAAAAAATCTATGTAAAAAAAGGATTTTTTTTTTTCGGAAATGTACACTAAAAAAATAAGTTTTTCTTTAACGTTGTATAAACATTTTGATTCTGTAGCTCGTTTGAATGATTTTTTTTTTTTTTTTCATTATTCCTAAAACTTTTAAAAGTAGTTAGAAAGATTCGGAATGCATCTAAGAGGTTTTTAGATTTGCGTCTTGTCTTCATCCTTAAGGTTTTGCAATGACGTTTATTTTTATTGTTGTTGTTGCTGTTTTGAAATGGGCTGCGTATATAGGTTCTTAACCATTGCAGAGCTCTCCCGGAACCCCATTTGCTCCCGAGGGCTTGCACTCGGGGGCATCTAAAAATACGATAGGCCAGAAAATGGCAGGTGGGGGGGGGGGGGGTTCTGGGCGCACAACCATTGCAGACCTAGTGAGTTCCCAGAGATTGGTCCCAACTCTTTCAGCGGCACCATAATGAGTGTGGTACCATTGGCGCAATTTTTTTTTTTTTTGATACTCAGTTTACCCCTAGATGGCGGCACCTGAGCTCTAATTGATGCAAACTGCACTAGGAATTTAATTTAGCCGAGAGTATCTGGGCCAAACGAATACTCAAGGGATCTTAATACATGCCGCATAATCATACGACATGGGTACTGTCGGTTTTCTGCATCGTAAAAATCCACCGACTTGGGCTAGGTTTGATCCTGCGAACTTGGGCATACGTGACTTGCGCCTTACCCCTACGCCACCCTGCCAGCGCCTCTATTTTTATTTTAATGATTTCTTTCTCCATCTCCTACCGGAGTCTAAAGTTCAGACAGGGAGCAGTTTTTTTTTTTTTTGGTAAAATAAGATGTTTCCGAATTTTGTATTTTTCGAAATTAAATTGCAATACGATGGCAAGTTTATTTTAATGCCTCTGCATTTTAAGCCTAGTATTTGATTTTGTTATTACTTTTTTTTAATATTTATTTTGTAATTTTTATATTATCGAAAATTATTTAGACTATTCAAGATTTATAAAATAACGATAGCATAATAACCATATTTATTGTCACGTCTGCTATTGGAACCCCCTAAAACGTGTTTCCGTCACAGCAAGTTTTGATACAATAGAACCTAGCATAATGATGTTTCAGTTTCCTTTAAAGTGATAAGTTCTAATGAAAACTATAATTTTGATACCATGACTACAATAAAGCTCCAACCTTGAAGCAATCAAATAAAGAACAAAAGCCAGTAATCTACATTATTACTTTTGTTAACCTGAATTAAGAAAAAAAAATAATAGTAGAGTGAACAAAAAACCATTTCCTTCACTTTGTGCGAAGTAAAGAAGGGGATTGGGGAGGGATAATTCGTCCTGTTTTCTCGCATAATTTTCACCATTTTGAATTCGATCGTGCAGTAATTCAAATGACAAACAAAGAAGTGCCCGTTTCCAATGAGAGTGATCAGTACACGAATTGCTGAAATATCTATTTTTCTTGGTTATCCTCCAGGCTAGAAACTTAAATACTGTGTTTCGGCTTTACTGGCTACTTTCGTGAATTATCCAATTGAAAATGATATTAATGTTTTCGCTTTATGTAAATAATCTCAGACGTAAAGGTGTAGTCGAAGATCGGAGATGGTCGAAAATAATTTCGAATCTAGTTGTTTAACCTATTGAACTGAATAAAAGTTTCGGGGTGTGGTCCTCTTGGACTTGATAAGTAGCTGAATTTGAATAAGTTCTCCTGTTGCCTAAATCTGAAAAATGGGAGAGAAAAAAAAAAAAACGAACTTCCTCATTAGTAATTCACAAGTGAAGTGAAAATAACCATTATTAAAATATAAGCCAGAAATGTACTTTATTAAAAGTGATTTATAGATTAGTCCGGACTTTCGCTTTACATCAGTTACCTCCTGATTTATTAATTACAGCAAAAGGTTATTTCGTACCGAAAAGTGATGAAAACGGTAGTTTGAAATAGACGAGGATTTAACATGATTAATTGCTTTTTTTTAACGAAACTGTAAAGATAATTTGGCATTCAATAGAACAGCGGTTCCCAAACCAGCGGTACGCGAAGCCTCTCTAGGTGGTACGTGTGCAGGCAAAAAATCTATCTATAATCTACTGATCTTCTATTCTATATAATAAAGTTATATAGCAGTGGTACGCAAAATGGTTCGCAAGAAAAATGGTGGTACGCGAAAAAAAGATTGGGAACCGCTGCAATAGAAAATGTTTAACGGTTGAAATTGAAAACTTTTTCTTTTTTCTAATGGGCTGCTGTTGGGGGTTTGCAACAAAAAACAGTTAACTCCATTTTTAGGCCAAACAGAGTTAACAACCGTTTCTTGGGGAAAAAATTCTTCTTTCGTTTGGTTCAACAAGGAGTTATCTCCCGTTGATCGTTCTCAAGGTATCCCTTAGAATGAGTTCGCTGCTTCATGCGCTTGGGGCAACATGAAGTTAACTCTTTGACTCCAAAAATTATAAAAATGGGAGTTAACTCTTTGTTGCTGCAAACCCTTCAATTGAAGACCTAGTGCGTTCCCCAGATTGGCACCCTCTCTTTCAGCGGCCACACAATGCGTGTGGTACCATTGCCGCATGAGAATTTTGACATCCACTTTCTCCATCTGAAAGGGCGAACACTCGGACTCAGTTGATGCGAAATTGCACTAGGGATTAAATTTAGCCGAGAGCATAACAGCCAAATCAAGGGATCTTTTACATGCGGCATAATCATGCGACATGGGCGCAGACGATTTTCTGCGTCTTGAAAATCCACCGACACTGCCAGGCTCTATCCTCTGACCTGGGGAGTACGAGTTCCGCGCCTTACCACGACGCCACTGTGCCGGCTGAAATTGAAAATTTGAATATATAATTAAAATTTAATTCATTATCCAAGTCAGCAGAGACGTAAATCAGTATCTAAGGAAAATGACCTCATGTTGTTCGTCATAAAAAAAAATCGAATAAAAACACGGGGTTCCACTTAAAATAACTATCGCTAATGAGTAAATTCTTCACAGTTACATTTGAACTATACAGCGTGAACCAGCATAAAGAACAAACTTTAATTCGAAAGAACCATAGCAAGCAACCAAATTTGAACACGTTAATGGACCTCATCGTAAATAACAAAAGTTTAATAAGTTCAAAGAAATTCACTGATCTCTTCAGCAAGGAAACTCTCACGGAAATCAATACATCGAAAAAGCTTTGAAAGCATTCACGGAACTCCCGTTAAAGAACAAAACTTGAATGAAATCACGGAATGTTAAAAATAGAAAAATATAATTTCCAGGACTCATGATCAGAGAAAGAAAAATTACAGCCACCGCTTTAGTAAACAAATTTTGACTGAATCTACGGTATTTATCATTAAAAACAAAACTCAAAAACCGAGGATATATGACTTGGTTGTTCAAAATTTTAGTACAGCAGAATTTATGCGGACGGTTTTAAATTAATTGTGTAAGGACGACACGAGATATTTCAGTTGAATAGAAAACAGAAGTAACTCTGCATTGTTCTAACAAAAGGTTAAAAGTGGATGGCAACTGGACGAGAAGTTCAGACCCTACTTATAAATTCTTCAAGACATGTAGATGAAACAAGATACTTAGTAATATTTATTACGTTTTCCAGAAACCAAGTTCAACCCTTCGAAAAATTTAGGGATATCAAATCAGCTGCAAAATGTCGTTCAATATACAGTCGCGCTCGTTTATAACGAAGTCTTCAATGGCGAATTTGCGGTTATAACATAATATACTATTCGATAGTTTATATAACGAAATTACGGTAGAACGAAAGTTTTATTGGGTCCCCGCGATTTCGTTATAAATGGGCGCGACTGTAGATTCATCTTTGCTATTGAAGAACAACAAGTCGATAAATATCATGTTCCGCGTCTATAAAAATAATACTAATTACTTTCATATAATAAAGAGGCAAATTTTAGTTGGATGCAATACGTCATAATGCAGTGTTTAGCACTGAATAAACTTTATCTACTTCCGTTGCAAAATCATGATTCTCAGAATGAGCTAGTTTTAATCGTTATATCACGTAATTGGCATTATAAAAACGTTTCCAAGGTACAACTTTTAAAATACGTCGGTATCCCCCTTTCTATCTCTCTCTTTTTCTTTGTTTGATGTGTTTTCTAGGTCTAAATTTTATTTTTTCAATTTATTGGCTCTGTGTATTCCCTATTGACAGTTTTGTGAAGAAATGAACTTTGACGCAACACTATTGACGCATTTCTGTGAAGGCAGAATAATTATAAGCTTGAATGTTAACAGCAAAGTTAATATCATTTAGTTTTTCTAATAATTTCACAGTATGAATCTTTCAACAACATCCGATTTGATTTATTAATGAGGAATTAATTTTACGAATTACAATTATTTCATAAACATAAAAAGAATTTGCACATACTAGTTTTAAATGAACGTAAAATTGAAGTTGTAAACCTATTCAGACATTAGTTTAGAATCAATTTCTAATGTAATTAAAAATTCGAATCACGTTCTACTAAATAAAAATTAGCTTTGATTTTTTAAAGAATTATACCAGCGGGTTTCATATTTAGTATTAGGTTGCGGTAACAAAATTCTTTCATCGGGAAGTATCAACTGAACTTATTTTCCAAATGCCCTGAATGACAGCAATTAAATTCTCATCAATTTTCATTGCATAAGGTTTTATTTCTATTTGAATAGAAGCAAAAGACATCGCTTTAGGGTACATTTTCTGAAACTTTTCTGGGACATCAGCATATTTCAGAGATTAATTACTTTATTTTATCTCCTTTTATGCTTGAAATTTCACATCAACTAACAACTATCCCTTATTCTTTATGAAATAAACCCTCCGTTGTCCCACATCCTTTCTCCTCCAAAATTGAACGTTTAAGTGATAAACATGTTGAGGTACATTTAAAAAAGGTAGCAAACTTACATTAAACGGTGCGAGAAGACCCCGTATAAGCTGAAGTTGAACTGAAAATGAGCACTAATAACAGGTGTCACAGCAGAAATTTATAACAACATCAGTACTTCAGAGTCGCGCAAGAAAATGTCGAGTGGTTAGAATTGAAAGAAATGGCAAGATAAAAACTTTTAAACGGATTCTAAGAAATGAACTGGAGATAGAGCCTCTTCATCTATTAAGATCTTTAAATCTAGCCATCGCCTGAATTTAAGGTCCTAAAGCCTAAACCCCCAATTTTCCACTTCGAAAACTGAAATTTCTTTATATTGTAATTCACTAAATGCTATATTGGGCTTTTAGGAATTAATTTTTATGACAACTCTTCTTAAGCTAGAGAAAGAGTTGTAGGGCGCAGCAAAATATGTTATCGCCGTCACTATTTCCTTATAAAATATGACATACAGTTCCACCATCAACCAAAGAAATCTGCCTGGCACAGTGCCAAGAAGATTCCATTCATGTTCAAGGGAAGAACTGCTGGTATGAGGCATGTGCCGAGTTTATTTTCATTCTAGTTCGTTTAGCATACTTGATTTCGTCCTTATTGATGTTATATGCCAGTTTATAAATTTAGTTGCTTTCAACAAACACAGAAGCAAACATTCTGATTCGCTTACAAGGCAAACAAACCTCCAAAAAAGACTTCCCTAAAACTCGAATGGATTCGTTCTTTTCTGCCGTGCGCAGAAGCGTCCAAATGTCAAAATTCCGGGGTCAAACTATAACTATATCAACCATAGTAATGGCATACTTATTTTATTTTGAGCATGAGCTCTCTACATATTATGTTCCTCTAGGATGTAACTATGATACATAGCTTTCAATGCACGAATGAGCACGTGATCAGCAACAGGATGGCTTGCTAACTAATTCGAATAGTGGAACGAATGACGGTTTTAGAACATATCCTTTCGCTGATACAATCGCCAACAGTGAAAAAAGTTGGATGGTGTTCAATAATTAACATTCACGACAATGGCAACTGCGACAGACAGAGGCAAAAAGTATGCATGCAAAGAGCGGCGACAGATTTTGTCACCATCGCTTCCGGAAACTCAACCATTTCGTAATTTGTGCCGTCGGGGTGGTGTAGTGGTAAGGCGCAGGCCTCGTACGCCCAAGCTCGCTGGTTCAAACCTGGCTCTAGTCGGTGGATTTTAAATACGCAAAAATGTACTACGTACTATGTATTTCCAACGAAGTACTATATAGTATTCGATACACTACCTAAATACACATACCGAAACACTGCCCCTTTTTAAAGAAATTTATAACTATTGTAATTTGATTTTCTAATGTAACTAAGGGCTGATATTATTTAAATTTTAAAGCAGACAAAGATTTGTATGCAATACTAGTTTTGATTGTTGAGTGAATAGGTCTAAATGAAGTTTTCGCTTTAGATTTTCATCTTATTTAATTAATAAGACAAATTAAATTTAACACACATAAAATAAATGAACCAGTCCAACGAATAAATAATGTCCAACTCCAACAACCAAATTTATTAAAAACAAAGCTTACTTAAATTTGTCGGAGCGTCTGCTTTTGTTTGATGCAAAAATCGCAACAATTTATTGGATGTCGGTTCTCTGTGCAGTTTTATTTTCCACGCATAATATAGTCCCCAAAGCCTCTCTTGGGACGTGGTACCTTTTAAATAGTTCTTTATAATTTTTAATTTAGAGAAAGATCGTTTACTGGTCGCAGCTATCGCAGGTAGAGTTTTTTAAAAAGTAAATAAGCGGTGCACACGCTTGGTGTGCTGCACGCGAGCCCATAGTTTTCAACTAAAAGGAGATACGTTACATCATAAACAGTTATACAGTTTTTAATTTCACCACGCAAAGGTTAAGCAGAAACTCTGCAGTTCATTAGGGAACTCATTTTGTAGGTCTTCTTTGTATTTCACTGCCAACTGATTTGCTTTTTTGTTCAATTCTTCAAAAAGACTATCAACTTCGCTGAGGCCCTCAAAACGACTCATGATCTGATTTATGGCAATGTCTAGAGAGTCTCTTCATAAACTGTTACTTCATAATGTTTTACGGATTTGAGAGCCGCTTATCTACAGGCAACTCATTAAAGTGTTTTTTAACTTTGGCATTGGCAGTTCTTTTATTTTTGAACTTACAAGTTATTCCTCATTGCTGGGAAATGGCAGTAGCTGTCACTAACGAAGTTTTAAAGTTTTTCCTAAGGTCTGACAATGTTTTAACAGCATTTTCTATCAAGGTAGCTGCTTTGGATATATTTTTGCACCTTTTCTTTGAAAGAGCTTGGAGGCTGGATTTGTTGCTTCTAAAATTAATATGTGAAAAACAATTTGAAAAACAAACTCAAATTTTTCAAGATTCATTTTCAAAGCAATTGCTTGATTTTTTTCACTTGATTTAGTCCTAAGCAAATTAATTTTGATAAAGCTTTCAAAATTCAACCAGCGAAAAGGATAAAGAGGGGCAGACGGCGCCGAGTGAGACCAGACCAGCACAACGCCCCGCTACATTGAAATGGGAGATTGTTTGTGCAAAATAAATAAATTGTAAATTGTAATGAATTAACTATTTTGATTTTCAGAAATTTAATGTTTATCCTTGTTATTACATACAAAGTTTTTAAGGCAGACACCACAAAAAATCGTTTAAACTTCTAACAGTTCAAGGGCCTCCAAAGGAATGCCCCCCCCCCCCGCAAGCGGGGCACTGCGGGCCCGTATTTTACGCAACCGTTCCTAGTGCAGGTTGCATCAGTTAGAGCTCAGGTGCCGCCCTCTAGGGGCAAACTGAGTATCAAAAAAAAATTGCACCAATGGTACCACACTCATTATGGTACCGCTGAAAGAGTTGGGACCAATCTCTGGGAACTCACTAGGTCTGCAATGGTTGTGCGCCCAGAACCCCCCCCCCCCCCCCGCACCTGCCATTTTCTGGCCTATCGTATTTTTAGATGCCCCCGAGTGCAAGCGTTCGGGAGCAAATGGGGTTCCGGGAGAGCTCTGCAATGGTTAAGAACCTATATACGCAGCCCATTTCAAAACAGCAACAACAACAATGAAAATAAACGTCATTGCAAAACCTTAAGGATGAAGACAAGACGCAAATCTAAAAACCTCTTAGATGCATTCCGAATCTTTCTAACTACTTTTAAAAGTTTTATCAATAATGAAAAAAAATCATTCAAACGAGCTACAGAATCAAATGTATGTGCCTGATTTTTAAATTACGAATACCCTAAACTTCCCTAAACTTTTCAATTAAAAATTACTAAATATTAATTTACTCTAAATTTTAAAAAGATGTAGACAATTTCATATTGTAGCCTACTAAACCAGTTTTTAAGAACAGGCTCAAAATCAAGTTTTAATCTTAAAAATAGTGGAATATAAGTTATTTAAATTGAAGCAGGTAAGACAAAAGGACATATTTAGTTGTAAAATCATTTGAAAACGAGTTTTATTTGAATAATAAGTTTTTATATTCGAAGCTATAAAGCGAAATAATAAACTACAATCATAAATATTAAGTATTTTTAAAATTCAGAATTACAAGAAGTGATGATTCGTTTGCTTTCTATTTTATTCGTTGAACTGAAAATACAACAGACGGAATGCTTCGCATTCAAATAAAGGTCACTAAAAGTTTACTTACGGTGCTATAAAATAACTGCGTTTTTATATATAAGGTTAAAAAAAACTATAATAAACTAAGCTACTTCCATTTTATTAGCAAAGCCATAAACAGAGAGTTACATCGTTGTAAGTTGTATTTTAGATGTTTTGTTATCACTTGTTCCTAGAGCGCTTAATTAAGTTTCAAATCAACCTTAGATCAGTTGGTAATTTTTTTTCCCTTCTGATGCTTAAGGCTGAAGAGTATTGGTCATTAAAAAAGTTTTTTTACCCCACCTGACCCTATAAAGATTGTTCTAGAGAAAAATTAGAGTTGAAAGATACTAAAGTAATTATCTCTAAAGCACATGTTCTCAAAACCCAATGCTGAAGTAAGCTTTGAAAAATACCCCACACGATGTAGGACTATAAAATAAAATGTAAAAGATAAAGCTTGTCGTCTCTCATTTCCTAACATGAAATAGTATTCGTAACCCAGTATACGTTATATTAGAGTTCGTTCAGTGAAAATCAATTTCGACCAGAATGACACCTTTGTATAAACTTTATACTTCAGAAAATGGTTAATACAGTTCTAGCTATAGAAGCTGCATTAGTTTATAAATTCTTTATTGAGCATAAAAACAAAAATTAAGAACACAATTGCAGCCTTGTAGGAAAATTCCAGATCAAAATTCAAATTTAAAACGTTTTCATGCATAAAAATCAGAACACATAAATTTAAGTACAAATATAAGAGGCGCATAGAAAAACGGACAAATGACAACTGGCCGAACCTTCAAAGTCTCAAATCAACACGAAATAAGACAATTAGAGCTGTTAACTTTGAGAAAGTTGAAAAAGATCATCAGACCTTAGCCTTCACTTCTCTGCCTTGATCTCTTAGAGGTTAAAAGGAATTCATAATCCTTCTAAGTTCAAACCATCTTATCCACCCAGATCATTCAACTTTTCAATCTTTGTATACAGTATCTAAGCACAAATTGAAGACTCCACCCACTTGTCTTATACGTACCAAAAGATAAAGAGACATTTTTTCTCTATGAGAAGCTTGACCATGGGCGAGTCTACACTGACTTGAACGGTTGTCTGTTTATTTAGACTGGAGAAAATTCATGGATCTTTCATTCAAATCCTACACTGTGATTAGAATATTAATAATGCGGGCGTGGCGGCTTCAGAATAGTTGTTTCTCTGATCAGTGTTTCATTGTTAATAATTATGCTTATTATTAATGATTCAAAAAATAGATTCATGCATTGAAATAATTAAACCTAAAATGTAATATGAAGCAAGCATTTTTCTGGAAGGGAAGTTTAACATTACTCTTTCATTCACGTGATTCCAACTGGAATCTGTCGAAATGGTTCGAATTGGAATATTTTCGAGGGTAATTCCAATACTCTAATGATACTAAGCAGAATAACTCAGGAGTTACCACTATATGCTTTTCTAACATACACACACATATAAATATAAGAAAAAGGCAATGGGAAATTTTGGTATTTAGTTGCCAGTGCTTCTTCCACGTAAAGCGCCCACAGTAAGTACACTTCCCAAAGAACTTAATGATCTTCAAAGTCGGAACTCTCTTCATAGTAAAGATAACCATTGTGGTTTCTTTCGTGGGTTTCGCATTAAAAAAATAAAAATAAGGTAAAATAAAGGAATTAAAAAGAGCCCCAGTTACAAAACGTTTCCAAGCTAATTATAGTCTTTAAATATAATATTAGATATAACATTATGAAAATCGTAGATTTTCATTTTAAAGACTTTTTGTTACGTTGAGATGTTATTTTAAATACAACGTAATCCTTAACCTAATCAACATTCTGTAAAATAACGAGAATCAATACCGATACATTTTGTCTGCAGATGGTGCCTGCACGGTTTTTGGATGACATTTAGATAATGCTTAAAATGCAAAGAATAACTTCACAAACAATACAGCAAGACAATGCGCAATTTGAACTAAGGAATTCCATAAGTATTTCAACTATATATACACTCAAGAGCCAAAACATTATGACCACCTGTCAATAACGAGTGGGACGTTTGCTGCGTAGCCCCATATCCAACAGTGTCCGCTGAACAGTGTGTTCCGATACTATTCTACTTGGCCTTGCATATTGTATTGGGCTGTCAGCTGAGCCACTGTCTGGCTCCGGTTTTGCTTCAATATGCGAGACAGTCTCCGACGACCTTTTTCTTTGATAGCGTGTGGACGTCCAACACCATGTCGTCTACTGCTGGTTTCACAGGCATTCATCCACTTTGCATAAGTACTAACAACTGTAGATCGCGAACAAACCACGAGTCGTGCAGTTTCGGAAATACTTGTTCCTAGCCTTCGAGCCATTACAATCTGGCCTCTATCAAAGTCGCTTACATCGGCAGCCTTTCCCATCACACATCGAAGTAAGTGAAAAAATGATTCTTCAGACTCTCCAGCAGCAGTTAAATATCAGTTTCACCTGATCCCGTGCCTTCCACGTCATCCAGGCACGTTCATTGCAAAATGTCGGGGTGGTCATAATGTTTTGGCTCTTGAGTGTATTTTAACTTAACTAACAGTACACAGATTATAAGTATAGTACATGAACTATGCGTGTTCGTTATGATTTTATTTCTTGCATTTTCCATTAAATTTTTACTGTTCCTGTTCCGTTAGTTTGTGAAATTTTTTCAAACGTGGTGGTAGGTTTTGATTTAAAATTCTTTTCGCCAGTCAAAAGCACCCAAATCTAGCTGTTTCCAAACTACTCCGTAAAGTTGGACATAGCTGCCACTTGAATTTTCTCTGGGGAGGGGGGGGGGGAGACTGTGATTCATGAATAATCTTCTGTACAACATTCAATTAAAATTAAATCCTTGAAGCACGAGTTTTTTTCGGAAAAACTGGTGAAAAATTATCGAGGTTTTTTTTGACAGAAAATGAAGATATTGGTATGGTATAAATTGTTTTTGGTAGTTTCAGTTGTAGAGGGTGACTAGAGAGCGGGGGGGGGGGGGCTAAAAGTTATAAAAAAAATTGTTATACAAACAAAGGACAAACGGATCTCAGACGGGCATTAGAAATAAAATAACGCGTGATACAAGATCGACCGTATGAGACACGGGTATGTGCAAATTTTGCGGTAACTTTCGCCCGTGTCAGACACGGGCAAATGCGTTAAGTGGTTAATAAAGTAATCCGTAAATTATTGTTATTAAGAAAGTATATGAGAGCGTGGTTTGATACATTCTGGGTTCCACCCTCTCTGGTATCACGCCTATAAAAGTGCAAACATAATTGGCATAGTTTCATGAACATTTAAATCGATCACTGAAAACGCAGAAAGAATAAATCTCAAGGAATTTGAAACTCATGATTTAATCGAACTTTTATGTGATAAAAAATATCGTTTGTTATTTTTTGGTTGATTTGCAAAGGGAGTATCCAAATTTAAATGAAACGGCGATTTAGTTTTTATTTTAGTATCACTCGTAATTACTCTGAAATTGCATTTTTTACCTAAATATACTCAAAAACACTAATACAGACTATAGTACTAGAATTAAAGAATACCAAAAATTCTTTCAGTCCCGATTTTCTATTGTTATATAAACAACTTCCTCTTTCATATAATTGCACTAAAATATGGAAAACAAAATATTCTAGCTAAACTATTATCATTAAAATTACGAGTTACATTTCTGATGAAATTTGCCATTTTTTCAATTTATTTGAAATAAATAACCAAAGTAGAGATAGTTTAACTTATTTTTCAAACGTGAAAACTAGCACACTTCAAGAAAAGCATTTTTATATAAAGGTGGCTTAAAACTATAAAAAACACTGACAAGAAGTTGAAAACAGTCTGGAAAACAGTGTGCTACTGCATAAGTTAAATAGTAGCCAACTTCACAGTGCTGTTGAGAATTTACGCATGCAATATAGTAGCGGCTATCTATACTAGGTTATCTATATCGGCTATCTATAAAGGCCGACCCATCGATTCTATCCAGCGAGCATCTGGGCAAAAGCTAACAAGATCATAACAACACGATTTAAAAATGCAGTACATGTGCATTGCTATGTTTAAACACGCAGTGAAAAAACAGTTCATAAAAAAAGGGAATGAATATTTTTTCTTCGTGAACGATGCATAAAATAATAAATATTGAGTTGATGCATAAGTTCCCGCGTTTTTTTTTTAAGTAACTTTATTTTTTGACATAAAATAACAAGAATTTAATCAATACTGTACTCTCCGTTGTTGTTTACGACCCCCTCCCAATGTTCAACGAGTTTTTTGATGCACTATTTTATAGAGCGAAAAATTATCTTTCGAATAACACAAAAGATTATGCCAAAACATTTTATTTTCAAGCAAATTTTTAAATTCAAAAAAACGCGGGAACATGCATCAACCCAATATATCAATAAATAAAATCTCAACAGTGTTTCCGATGTCGTCCACTTTTATCAATTTCATTCCTAGCCAAAATTTACACTTGCAGCCACATACTTTGGACATGTATACATATTTTTATCACAAAATTCACTGAATTCAGCACAACCTTCGCAGAATTCCGACTCACATTTACCGATTTCGTCACACCCATCTTCAAAAACACCATTCAAAAACAACTGCCCAGTTTAGATTTTTTTTTGCAGTGATAGTAACACGAGTCCTTAGAAACACGAGTTCTTTTCGGAAAAACTGATAAAAAATGATCGAGCTTTTTTTTTTCTTTTTTTGACAGAAAATGAATATATAGGTATAGTATAAAATGTTTCTGGCAATTTCAGTTGTAGGGGTGACTAGAGAGGGGGGATGGGGTGAACGTTGTGTAAAAAAATTATTGTACAAACAGTGTGCAAACAATTCTCAGAGGGGCATTAGAAATAAAATAACTCGAGATACAAGATCGCCTGTGTCAGACACGGGCATGTGCAAATTTGACTATAACTTTCAACCGTGTCAGACACGGGCAAATGCATTAAGGGGTTAACCAACCCCAAAGAAAACCGAAGACATTGCAACAATAGCAGCCGTTATTTATTTTTTTGGATCTCATATAGAAAAGAAAAGAAGACAGAGAAGAGGGGAAAACAGAAAGAAAACAAAAACGCAGAAAACCTATGTGGCAGTGAAGCTGTAGAAAGCTAGTAGATTTTATTTTTCCGAGAAGTTATTTTTTCGTGTTAAACGATTTTGTTTCGTGTTAAAAGAGAAAAGTGTCAGAGACACATTTTGTTGGTACACCAGTATTATTTCGTGTTAACCGATTTTTCATGTTGAACGTCATCGTGCTAACCGGATTTTGCTTTGCATCCGTGGGCGTAGAGGGATCTTGTGGAGTGATGATAAATAAGTCAAATTAAAATCATTTCATCTCAATTTCTTAAGTAAAATAGCTAAAATCAAACCAAACACAAGTCGTGGTAAGTTGTGATGATGACTTTCATTTTATTCAGCACATAAGAGAAAGAAAAAATAACAACATTTTAAGTATAAGATCATTTTTAAGAAACGCCTATTTTTTGCTTCGATGTGGGTCTTCAACGTAAAAGGAATTAACCGAACTAAAAAGTCAATCATGTAGTTCTAACAATGAATTGTATCTTCTGACGCTTTCTCAATATCTTATTGAGAAGTGGTCATGTGATACGTTTTAGGTTGTCTGTTAACTGTCTGTAGCCATCACGCACAATATGACAACCTTAACAAATGAATGGTAATCTAACTACGAAGAAATTCACTGTTCGGAAGCTCAATTTAAGGGTTTAATTAACGATACCTTTGAAACTACAGAAGGAAATATTGAGCAACTGATAGACAGCATGCAACGAATAATTACGGGCAAAAACCTACGGTAAGGAAACCATTAAAATTTTTTTCTCAATGATCTTTTATGTCAGAAATAGTTAAAGCAAGTTTAATACACATTGAATTTCGAAGGGCAAGTGCCGGCTTTGTCAAAGAGATAAGCTCGAGAAAAACATAGTTCAAAAAATCATTTAAACCTATTCATTCCCTGAGTCGAATTGAAGGAATAGAAAACGGGCTATGGTTAAAAAATAAATCGAATCTCTATCAGCTCCATTTACGTGAAAAGTAGCTAAGGAGTGATTCCATACCAACTCACCTAAAAAAAATAAAAGTGGGTTGCATGACCAACTCCGATTTTTTTTTTCAAATTTGGTACACAGATTGATATTATAGAGGCATGAAAAAGTCCAAATTTTTAGTTGCCTACTCCACTAATTTTTAAATACACAGGTCCTCAAAGTTTGTCTGCCACCTCGAAATACCGAGAAATTGCTGTTATTGATTTTTTTTCTCTTGAAACCTTAATTCATGAAATATGAAAGTGTTAGATATCTATGGAAACTAGATGTTCCAGGCCATTCAGAAAAAAAATACTACAATGTTCATAACGAAAATTGTTAAGGTACAGTAAGTACTCTTAGCAGTTGCAACCACAAAAATTCGATTTTCCCGATTTTGCTAAAAATTGAGGATTTAATTCCAATGAAAGGAAAATAAAAACCAAAGGTTTACTCACTTTCTGGTAGAGTACATGTGTTCACCATAAATTGCTACACAATAAATTACTTGGTTTTCTTAACCCTCCTTGGAAATATTTCAGCTTAAAGACAAGCCATAGGGCAAAAACATGCAATTTCGGCCAACTTGTCAGCCATTTTTCTCATAAAGGGCAAGCACTAGAAAATTTTTAAGTTTTTTAAAAATAAGCTACTTATGTGTCAGCTGTTCTCAGTAAAGAGTTTACTTTTAGTTATTTTTTTATAAAGAGATATCCTGCTGATAGTGTATGCATGTTTTTCTCTAATACCATATGCCTGTTTCAACTCCCAAACATAAAATTATTTAAAAAAAGAAAATACTTACTGAATATTACATAAATATTATGTATTAAATTTTATTTATCCTCTGAACATTATTTAGTTACTTTTAGAAATAGTGTTATTTGGGGAATGAACCGTTGATAATAGAGCAACATTTTGTTTTTACTACGTTCTGTCCCTTAAAATAAAACTAAGGTTTACTCTATTTTTGTGATGTCTTAGACTAAGATCTAGGAAATAAATTTGTCTTACAAACCTTTTTATTTAAAAAAAAATTAAGTTAGTATTTAGTGAAGACATACGATAACGATAACTGATAGAGCTGCCCCCCCCCCCTTCTCTAAGCTAGATAAAAGATATTATAATAGCTGCCAGTATTGTTATACTTTTTAAATTTAATAATACTTCTTGATATATTTAATCATCATACAAAGTGAAGTTTCATTTTGTATGATGATTAAATATATCAATTAAAAACCCATTACTCTTGAAACTCACCTTTGAGTGGTTTAAAGCTTAAACAATCAAAAATAAACAGAATATGGGTTAGAAATCCCCTTGTTATGAGCTAGGCCTCGTTAAGGGATTTCCCTTTCATTTATTTGCTAAATGATTGGCTTAAAAGAAAGGGGAATACCGTTATACTTGATGCTTTATTGGTAGGTAGAAAATAGAATGCTTCATGGGATCTGGTGAACAAGTACTTTAATGAGTAAACTTGTTCTTGTAAGAGCATAAATTACACATTCCTGTCAATAAAAGTAAGTCGTGTCAGTTTTGAAAGTACTCGTGTGGTATTAAAAAATACCACACGAGTAATAATACTCTGCAATATAATAATACTCTTCAAAAATTATATTATATCTACTATTTTTATTTTTGTATTGTAAATATTTGACTATATATAAAGTAAAATGGAATTGGATGTTGATATGAATAGTTCTTTATCACCATGTGCATTTGGTAGCCAATTAAATGATATTTATCATAAAACATCCCACACCAAAAGAAAAGGCATGTGTTTATTTTCCTCATTTTCATGTGATATTCAAGAAATTCTGCAGTTAAGAACCGAGTGTAAAGACAAACAGAATGTGTGTTATCACAGTGAGCAAGTATATATATCAAAATACTCTTACCGCCGTATTCACCGTCAACTCTAACCTCATGGTTTGACGCGAAACCGGTCTCCAATGAAGTTACCGCGGATTTCCTATTCACCATCAACTTTGACTACGCGCAAACAGGTTCCCGAAACCATGCCAGGTCGAGTAACTCAACCAAGCTCCAGAGCAAAGTTAAGGTTTGAGCGCATGCTCAGTACATGTAAACATTAGCAATGGCGGACTGGATGTTGCGATAATTGGAATATGTTGAGATTTTAGAGCTTTCTTCGCTTTACACGATCTTGAATTTCTGAAGAAGCCTTACAAAAAATACAACTTTAGAGTTGTTTTAATTTTATTAACTAGTATTGTTCAATGATTTCTTTGTCACTTTTGTGTGTTTCCGATAATGTTTTTCTCTCGGGAGCTATTACTTCATTAAAGATTTTGAAACTTTATCATGATTCCTAATTGAACAGAAATACCAAACAATGGGGGGTAATATATCTTTAGTATTTTTATTTAATTATTTATTTTTCTCTCTCCTTGTTGCTTTTTGATATAATTTTATTCTACTTTAAAGTGTACATGTATATACTGAACTTTTAACATGCGTCCTGATTTTTTTTGCCAAGGTTACTTCTGGGCCTGCGAAGTTCATGTGGAATATTTTGATTTATGTATGTCGAATAAAATAAACTTGTTGACCTTTACCGTGTGTTTTATGTCATTGGCCAATTTACATTTGCTTGTACATTCTTTTCTTTTTTTTTTAAATTTAACAAAGGTTTTGAATATGTGAAAAGCTTCTTTAAAATAAAAAAAAAGACATATGAAATGAATCCATAATGCTAATGGCAGTTTTGTGTTTAAAGGTAAACTGCAAGGTTTTTGAAAAAGTCAAAATATTCGTCATATGTATTTGTATTAATAAATTCATATTTGCATTAGAAAAAGGGTTCTTGTTAACCCCAAATCACATAATTTTGAATTGCCGTTTCATGCAGTTGTAAGACTTAAACCAAATTTTTACTGTACTTTGCCAATACGAAGTGATTGTAAGAATAAAGTATTTACAATAGTTATAATTGAAATCAAATGCATTTTTTAAATACTCGTATGAATTTAATGCAAAACCATAGCCAGTTTTTTTTTTTTTTTTTTTTGGGGGGGGGGGGGGAAGGCTTTGAAACACTTATGTTGAGGAAAGTTTCAGGGAGGAATATATGCTACATAGCGAAAATTTTGGGGGGGGGAGGGGTTCGTGGGCATCCCTGGTTACAGCCTTGATTTAATGAAAGAATATTCAAATAAAAATTTAAAAGATACAATAATACACTACTGCTTGGTTCATAATGATACATTTCTATATTATATATATATCGTTTGTGAATGGTACCTTTCTAATGTCAGAAAGAGATATATTACAATGATAAAATTAGTTATAATTTCCTATTCGTTAAATATATATATATTTTCATTTTCCGAGAAAAATTTGATTGGATTCTTTACTTTTCAATATTTTTAAATTTTTTCCACGAGTGCTAGAAGTAATACCTTCTCAAACGGGCTAAAAACCACTCGTGTTTTATTCATTGCTATACCGCAGAGAACGGGAAATTTAAAAAATCGGGAAACGAAATGTACACTGCGCGGCGAAAAAGCATGAAGAAAATCATGTGATAGTTTTGACCAATAACGGGCCTGCGTACGTTCCCACATGACGTCGAGTTGACTAACTTCGTGGTTGGAAAACCCCAGGTTGATTTTCCTCCGTGAATACCGATTTTCAACTTCGCAGCGCTGAGCCCCAACTCCGAGTTAACGGATCTCGTGGTTTCACGCGTGGAGTTAGGTTGACGGTGAATATGGCGGTTATTTGTTTGGACGAACATGTTGTGATCCATTAGAACGTCAATGATCAGCCAAGAAGTCTTTACATCTTATAACAATTGAAAGAGTTAGAAATTCAAATAGAAAATTAATTCCTGGAAGAAAACTATGTCGTCAGTGCGAAAAAGTGTTGGAAGCTTCCAAAGAAATAGCAAACAATGAAGAGGACCATTCTGACATATATACCAGTAGGTGCTCTATTGGTTAAATATCTTACTTCTTCACTGAATACCAACTGAATTTTTTTTAATAAAAAGGTTTGTAAGAGAGATTTGTTTCCTACATCTTACTTTAAGACATCACAAAATTTGAGTAGACATTAGTTTTGTTTTAATGCCAGAACGTAGTAAAAACAAAATGTTGCTCCATTAATCAATGGTTCATTCCCCAAATAACACTATTTCTAAAAGCAACTAAATAATGTTCAGAGTGTAACTAAAATTAAATACATAATATTTATGTAATATTCAGTAAGTTTTTTAAAAATTAATGTTCAGTCTGGGAGGGGAAACACAGGCATATGGTATTAGAGAAAAACATGCGTATACTATCATCAGGATATCTCGTTATAAAAAAATAACCAAAAGTAAACTCTTTTCCTGTGAACAGCAAGCACATCAGTAGCTTATTTTTAAAAAATAAAAAATATTCTAGTGCTTTCCCTTTATGAGAAAAATGGCTGACAATTGTCCGAAATTGCATGTTTTTGCCCTATGGCTTGTTTTTAAGCTGAAATATTTCCAAGAAGGGTTGAGAAACCCAAGTAATTTATTGTGTAGTAAATTTATGGTGAACACTTGTACTCTACCAGAAAGTGAGTAAACCTTTGGTTTTATTTTACTTTTACTGGAATTAAATCCTCAATGTCAGCAAAATCGGGAAAATCAAATTTTTGTGGTTGCAAGTACTAAGAGTACTGTACCTTAACAATTTTCATTATGAACATTGTAGTATTTTTTTCTGAATGGCCTAGAACATCTCGTTTCCATAGATATCTAACACTTTTATATTGCATGAAGAGATTTTTCAAGAGAAAAAAATTCAATAACATCAATTTTTCGGTATTTTGAGGTGGCAGACAAACTTTGAGGACCTGTATATTTAAAAATAAGTGAAGTAGGTAGCTAAAAATTTGGACTTTTTCATGCCTCTATATCATCAATCTGTGTACCAAATTTTTAAAAAATTGGAGTTATTCATGCAACCCTCATTAGGTGAGTTTATATAGAATCACTCTAATGTAAGTTTAAAACAAATTCACGAAATTCCAGGAAAAGTACTCCAAGTTTGTTGCTAGTTGATTTGCTGAATTGTTTGTAGGATAGCAAGATGAAACATTTCCATTTAGAAATTAACTTATTTTAAAGTTGAAAATTAAACGTTCAGTTGAATTTCCATTTATAGTCAATAAAAAGAAGTAGGAATGTAATTTATTTCGATTCGTAGGTTTTTTATTTCGTAGTAATATTTATCTCCTTTGGTCATTGTTTTCGGACAGCCCGTGGTGCTTGTCAAACGTACGCCTACATTTTTCTTGCGGCTACTACATCAAATCAATATAAAAAATAATTTGTTAGTATTATTTACAAATCTGTTTCGTTGATGTTGTTATAAGCCTTCTTGTACATATAGAAAACTCATTTCATATGTTTATTACTAAGGCTGTATAACATGATTTGGTAAAATGATCCGATTTGGTTTTGCAGTTTTGGAGCTCGAATTTTTCGTTTGATCCGAAAGTGTTGTTGCAGATATACTTCTTTTGGCACAATGAGTGTGTAATATCAACTTGCTTGGGAAGTTAAGCGCCAAGTACGACACCATATTTATAGCTTTGGTTAAATTCGTTGTGTTTGTAATTTTTAGTTGTTTTTCCTATGTTACTGTTTTCACAACAGCTTCTGACTAAGATTTAAAGCTACACAAATACAAATTAGTATAAAGAAAGAAAACTGAAGGGATGAAGACAATAGCTTCATTTTTTTCTGGACAAGTAAAGGAAAATAATAAAATGACATCTTCTTACGTAACTTAGATACTTTCAACATCAATTTTTCAAACAATACACTTTAAAGACTAATTGGAACAACTTGTCTCTATCACAAATGTTTAATTTGTAGTTCATGAACCAGAGCAATTAAGAAACCTCCTTAAGACAACTCATTCTCATTTCGTTTTTCATTTCAGGATTAAATCCCCATTTTTAGACACAATGAGGCCACAACTCTCATTTTTTGTCCTTTGTTGCTAACTATTTGTTCGGAAGGAGAAACTCCACCCCAAGTTCCTAATGAGTTGATAATTAGGTTTTCCTCACATTTTTGAGGCAATGAACTTGTAGTAGTTAACGCTCAAAATCTTCTTAAAAAACGGGTTACAATAAGCATAACCCAAGCCTACATATTTACATGTAAGACCTAAAATTGTCAAACTAAATGTCTATGGTCTGACTCGTTGTATGCATGAGCATCTCAAGACACATCCCCCCCCCCCAAATCTAAGAAATGTACATTTGCTTAAAGTTAATGAATTTTAGGTTCTGTAAAAGCATTTTTAATATTTTTATACTTTTAAATATATTTTTTTTATTTCTAATGGGCTGCAGTATTGGTCCTCAACCATTGCAGACCTAGTGCCCTAGTGCGTTCACCGATTGGTACCAACTCTTTCAGCGACACCGCAATGAGTGTGGTACCATTGCCGCAATTTTTTGACGCTCAGTTTCCCTCTAGATGGCGGTACTTGAGCTCTCGTTGATGCAAACCGCACTAGGAATTTAATTTAGCCGAGAGGTATCCACGCCAAATGGATATTTAAGGGATCTTTAACACACCGCATAATCAGACGACATGAACGCAGACGATTTTCAGCATCTTGAAAATCCACCGACTTGAGCCCGGTTTGAACCTGCGAACGTGGGCGTACGAGTCCTGCGCCTTACCATTGTCGATATATTTTATAATGTTTTAACACCTAAACTGTATGAGTTTTGTATTTTGGTTTATTATCAGTTTTTGTCTTCAAAAATAAATGAATTAAAATCGTACTATACTTGATTAAGGAGACTGTATTGAAAAAAAATTAATAAATAGTAAAAGCCATACACGTGATCAGTACAGCTGTTTTCATTATATTTCAATATAAACATTTTTAAGAAAGAGTAAAAGCCATACACATGTTCAGTACAGCTGCTTTCGTTTACATTTCAATATAAGTTGACCATTTCATCAATTATATTGTAGCCATTTAGTCTGATACGGTAGTCAATAAGAATTCATTATTCATTATATCATGACCAACCAGTCCTATATTTATATAGTTACAGCAAAAAATCTACTGTAGGAATTTCCAGTAGTTTTTTAACGACTCATAAATTTATGTTGACTATGTCTCAAAGCTATAGTTTGGAGTTTTATGATTTTTGCTTGTAAACCAAGGATATAATAGATTTTAATTTTATGAGATATTCGTGACAAGGCCGTAGCCAGAAATTTTTTTCGGGGGGAGGGCCCTGACTTTGAAACACTTATATTGAGGAAAGTTTCAGGGAGGAATATATGCTACATTGTGAAAAATTTCGAGGGGGGCGGGCTCGCCCCCCCCCCCTCTCTGGATACGGCTTTGATTCGTGAATAGCTTGTAAAAACAGTAATTGTATCAGTTAAGCAAACAATGTCAATTTATCATAGCTAAAATTTAGGACCAAAATATGGAGCATTATTGCAGAAAGTTTACGTGATATATTAAAATATCCAGCTATTACGCTCTAATGAATATACATTCTTATTGAGAATAAGAGTTTACATTTTTTATCTAGGAATAGTTTTTGGAGGGTGCACGTGGAGGTAAAAAGGGGTTCTCCCTCATAAATATTTTCGCAATAAAGTTCATATCAGAATTTTCATGCTATGTGGGATCCAATAAAATCAATTACTCTCTATTAAAGTGCAGAAAAATATGTAAAGAATATTTAATGGAATAATTATAAATTTCACTAATTCCTTTACGAGGGAGTACATGCCCACTGTGCCCCCCCCCCCCACCCCCGTAAAATCCCACTGTTTGCAATTTTGCACTGTTTGCAATTTTAAATTTGCAAAATCAGCAAATTTAAAAGGACTTTTGAAATATATAATTATAAACACAATAAAAATAAAATACGTAACTGATGCATATAATTCAAAATATGAAAGTTTTTAAAGGCATAACAGCAAAATATTTTTTTAATATTTAGCACAATTTTTATGCGTAAAGTAACATTCATAAACATGCAGATCTAAAAGTATAAATTTATGTCGTTTAGAGTTTTCGATTTTCTGAATGTTTTTAGACATAAGGTCTCAAATTCCACAGGATATGAAATAGCTACCCGTATCTTTCTCGCAGAGTAATCTTTTAGTTTCATTACGGTGGAAAAAATATATTGGATAGATTTTGCATGCACGGATGGTATTGATTGTATTTATTATGGCCACATTTTTTTTAATATTTAAGGCGACGGAGGACTTTCAAATGAAACTCTTTTATTTAGTGAAATACTTTGAAATGTTCTGTACTTGCAAATCAAGTAATCGATGTACCGAATATTGAAAAAAAAATTGAAATTTTATTTTTAAATTTTAAATGTTTAAAAAAATCAAATTTTAATTAAATTTCAAAACGTTCCTTGAGTTACATTTTTTTTTTTTTTTTGGCTGAAGTTGTTATCTAATGAAGAAAAAAAAATATCAGCATTCATTTAAGACTCTGTTGGTAAATTATTTTAATGTAATTTTTTTTTGTTAGCTACCGCTAATTTCTTAGCAAAATTTCTCATTTTTGAAACATTATTAATATTTTAACATTACTTTATATATTCCAATCACGTAATGGGTGTCGAATTTGCTTTAATTATATAAAAGCCAGTAAATCACTAAGTTTCAGCCTTATCGAAGAAAAATTAACCCTACACTGCGCAATTTTTTTTTTATTTGTAAAATATTTTTTTTGTGTGTGTTTGTTTGTGCTATTTATAAGTGGGAAAAATACTAAAAAAATTCTTATTTAATTCGGAAAAGTAGAATTCGAGAAAAACTGATATGTTGTTTAAAAACAACACTGCGCATTTAGCGGTAACAATAGTAATTTTTTTATATAATCATTTTAACAAATGAAACCAAATCAATAATAAATAGACATGCATTATAATCATAAAATAGCACTAAAATGTGAAAATTTATTAAAATAATTTATTTTATTATTATTTATAAATTTATAAAATTTATTGAAGCAAAAATTTGCAAATGTAACTAATAATTATTCGTTACATGTGCTAATTTTTACTTTTAGTGAAATTATTATTAAACTTTACTGGTAATCAAAGATTTTAAACAAGAAACCTATCATCTGTAGGGGGTCTATGCGATAATGTTCGTTTCTTCTTTGGTTGAGCGTGAATTGATTTTAAACAAAATTCCTAAATAATAATTTAATCGACCACTTTAAGCTAATTTGTGAAATATTTAACAATAATCTTCTAAAAGATACTAAATAAAGTGAAATAGAACAACCTGTGACACCTGTTCTTGTTCGTACAGCGAATAATGCAGGAGCATAAAAGTTGCCCCCGAATGAGCGGTGTTGTTTTAAAACAACAAGTAAAAAAGGCGCCTTAATATATATTTTTCCCGAAATTTTTCGGACAACTTATATTTATTTTATTTTAAAACTATGTAAGCAATTAGAGACTATTTTTTAAAATAAAATTGTTGCTTAAAATTTGTAGAAAAAAATTAAGAAGTTACTGTTTTTTACGAAATCAACATGTTTTACGATTTTGTGAAAAAAGATGATCCTTAAGTTCAGTTTACAAGACCTAGGGGAAACTATATTAACTAATATGATCACACATACAAAATGAAACGAAAGAATGCGCCACATGTTAAAAATATTACAAAATAAAAGCTTAGTGAGCGAAAAATGGAGGTGTTGTTTAAAAACAACGCGGCGCAGTGTAGGGTTAAGTAGCAGGGAACATTGTGAAATCTCAATAAGCAGAAAATTTTAGTTTCGAGAAAAACGCATTTTAAAGGACCATACGTGCTCAAAGCTCTCCCGCTTTCAAAATTTAACCCTAAAAATTGCCTCATATTTATGCATATCTTTTTTTCTTTTTTGTCACAATGAAAAACAGGTAAACTGCAGTAAAAACATGGGTGAAAAAGAAAAAATCGATTTGGCTGCAGATTTTTTGAAAAGGTCCATCTTCGTTCTTTAGCATTGTTGTCAATATATTTTCCATGTATATACGTTTTTCGACCTTGAATGGTTAGCAAAGGAATTCGAGAAAAATACAAGGGCGAAATGCTTTATGTGTGGCTGTAGAGTTTTGCTTTCAGTGTGGAGGAAAAACTGCTTCAAATTACTAAATGTCTACTTATTTTTCTGGTTACTTAGTTGAAAGGGTGAAGAGACACTGAAACCACTGAACAAGCGTTACAAAATTGAATCGCAATGTGACAAGAAATGGTTCAATGCATCATTTTCGCTATTTCCGTGCGTGAGAACAGAAACGTGACTCGCTTTCCAATTAGTGACGAATCGTTCGTCCCTCACGGTTGAAAGTGGAAGCTACTGTCCATTCGAAGATAAGAAAACCATCTGCACATGCCAGGGCAATTGAGTGCAATATGAAGTTAGGGATAAGCTTGATAGTATTGGAAAAAAAAGGAATGGGATGAGCTATACAACATGAAAATAGGGATGAGATTCGCCAGAAAGATGTAAAAATAGAAATAATGCCGACTATAAACTGCGAAAGTAGAACTCGGATCTACACAAAATACAAGGAAACTTGCCATGAGGTTGACAGTGCAATCTACAAAAAGCATTTAAGCTGACCCGTTTTAAAAATAGATCAAACAAGATCAAATCAAAAAGTTTTGATTCACATATTTTGTGTTCAAAATTCTTTATGAAGTTTGTTCAAGCTATTTGTGTCTAAATTAGTAAAAGGGCGCAAATAAAAGGTTAAAAAATATTTTTTGGAAAAAAATCGAACCGACTTCAAAATAAATTCATTCTTTAAATAACATGCTTACTTTTGTAATCATTAATCAAAACCTATCATAGTGTTGCACCGACTTCAAAAACTATCCTTAAAAGTCGTATCGATGCTGTTTAAAGAATGAATTTACTTTTCACTTTTTAGCGCAATTTATAATTTGAAGTCGGTTTTGTTTTTTTTTTCCAAAAATTATTTTATTCAATTCTTTTTAGTGTAAATACATTTTTTATATAAATACTCTATTTTTAAAAAATCCATATCAAAGGGGAAAATTTCTTTGAGGAAATGGCACTAAAAACTAACCGTTTGTATGATAAATTCCGTTTTGAAATAGATTTTAAAAGGTCACTAGAGCAAACAAACTGATTGGATTTAATTTTTGCAAACTTTAAATATATTTTCTTTTAATACAGCTTAATGGCAACAAAATTTTTTTTAACAATGAATTTTATATTTATTAATAGTTTTCCCAAGAAAGAAAAACCAAGCCAAGCCTTTCCAATTAAAGTAAAAAATACTTATTTTTCACCCATAGCTTTTTTCTAAAAAGCAAATGTAGTCAAATTGATGTTGCGATAGTTGAGTTAGACAGTCCTCGATCGATTAATGAGAAAAGTCATCAAAATCGGTTTTTTTTAATCAAAAGTTATGGATGAAAAACAAAAAAGGATCTCATTTTTGCCCATAACTTTTCTTTTAATTATCGAATATGGTCAAACAAAAGTACGGGACCTATGTGAAACCTCCCTCGATTGATTAAAAGAAAATCGTTAAAATCGGTTCATCCGGTGAGAAGTTATGGGTAGACAAACAAACAAACAAAAAAAAACGACATATACATACAGTATGTGTATTGCCGATGTATGTGTACAATATACAGTAATGTATACTGTATAACCTTCTCCTTTGTGAAGTCAGTTAAAAATGGAAGACGGGTTTTAAGGGCAATCAGCCCCCTTCGTCAGTATCGAGAGTAGAAAATCTCACTACTTTTTCTACTCTCGATACTGACAATCAGGGTTGCCAGATTTTCAAAAAGTCTTGTAGCCAATTAAGAGAAAAAATTCAACCAAAATTAGCCATGTTCTTTAATCTCATTTGTTGTGTCTCTTGTCTCTTGCCTGACGGATTTGTACCGGATATCCGGCTCTGATGTTTGAGACTTATGAATTCTATATCTACTTTTAAACATTCCACAGCTTCCTACAACTGAATGAATGCTACAACTGCCGGCCAACTGAACATAGTAGTAAATGCATGTAAATCTCAAAGCAAGCAAATTCTTGGTTGAAATAACAAATAATAAATTTTGATATGGAAAAATAAATTTAAAATTAGCCAATATTTTCCAGAATTGTTTGTGGCGAGTAATTCAAAATACTTTTAGCCAGCAGCATCTTAAACTAGCCATAATGGCTAATTTTAGCCATATATGGCAACCCTGCTGACAATGGGGGCTGATTGCCCTTGAAACCGGTCTGCATTTTTTACTCATTTATTAGCGCCCTTTAACGTCGCTTTTACTCACTCATTTTGAATATAAGCGCAAAGTGAATGTCTCTATTTTAATATTATTATCTCTTTGAATGCCGTCGTTTGGGGTCAGGAGAGGCAATTGCCCCTTCCATGTTTTTAGAACATAATGTATTTATACTTGTGTGCATGTATTTTGTTGTTTTTCGTATAAAATGTATCGGATACGTACCCTTTGCTTCCCCACACTCGGAAAACTTGGAAATGCCGGGCATGTCTATTTGAGAGGGAGTTTGAAACTCAATAAAAAATTGTCTAAATCAAAAAATGAAACAGGCGAGTGACGTAACCAGAATTTGATCTTTCACACACAAAAAAAAAAAAACACTTATGCATCGGATGATTTCCCCAACATTTATTAGAAGATAAACCGATCACTAGACTGACAGACGCATTTTTTTCTCTGCATCACTACCTATGCTTTCAAACTTTATTTTAACTTAACATATTTTGCATAACTTTTGTAACTTAATACAATCTATATAGATAGTTTAAGCTACTACATGTTTCCAGTGCTTTTAAATTCATTTTGTAAATGTTTTGATACGGAATTTCTTCCTTTTAGGGTAAAGAAGACATAAAACTATTTTTAAAAATTTGGTGGTACTTAATAATATAGTTAGTGGGAGTCAACAAATTTAAGCTAAAAACAGAAATGACCTGAAAAAATGGGAAGGTTTAGTTCACTTTAATTAAAGCTAGAGTGCAATGAACTTGCTAAATTGTATTTTAATTAAAGACTTTAAAATTAAGATCAAATTAAACTGCAGTTTTTCCTTCACAGAACCAAAAACGAGGGCTTTGATTCTCTATAGAAGTTCACACATTTATATCAGTAATTATAGCACTGAATTTATATGTCATTTATTTTGGAAAATATTGATGTTACTGATAAAATTACGTTTTTTAATTTTTTATTTAGTTTTTAAACGATAAAATATGTACTACAGCACCTCTTATCCGGGAACCAAAAAACCAGGAATTTTTTCGCGAATTCAGTTATCCGGGATAGCGATGGTCCCGAGCGTGCCGGATAAGAGGTTCTGTACTATTTCTATTTTATTTTATTGATTTATTAAAATTGTTGTACTAAAAAATTTATATTTTACCCCCAAAAAATATTAGTTTAATAAGCGCTGCATCTTACATCAAAAATAGTAATACTTATCGTTAAGGAAAGTTTACATTTATGTGTATTCGATGAAGCAGCATTTAATTTTAACACTAAAAAGAGTCAGTAATACTTGCGTTTGCTGTTGGTTTTCAAACAAAAACCAACAGCACAAACGTCTTGTGTTGTTCTCTTGAGTACGGTGGTGTTAAGATGAAATATTGATAGCAATGTGAGAGCTCAGAAACTGAGAGACGAAATTTTTGTTGCTGTTGGGGCAGGTTTGAAACCTTATTTTAGAAAATATTGATGTTACTGATAAAATTACGTTTTTTAATTTTTTATTTAGTTTTTAAACGATAAAATATGTACTACAGCACCTCTTATCCGGGAACCAAAAAACCAGGAATTTTTTCGCGAATTCAGTTATCCGGGATAGCGATGGTCCCGAGCGTGCCGGATAAGAGGTTCTGTACTATTTCTATTTTATTTTATTGATTTATTAAAATTGTTGTACTAAAAAATTTATATTTTACCCCCAAAAAATATTAGTTTAATAAGCGCTGCATCTTACATCAAAAATAGTAATACTTATCGTTAAGGAAAGTTTACATTTATGTGTATTCGATGAAGCAGCATTTAATTTTAACACTAAAAAGAGTCAGTAATACTTGCGTTTGCTGTTGCTTTCAAACAAAAACCAACAGCACAAACGTCTTGTGTTCTCTTGAGTACGGTGGTGTTAAGATGAAATATTGATAGCAATGTGAGAGCTCAGAAACTGAGAGACGAAATTTTTGTTGCTGTTGGGGCAGGTTTGAAACCATGTTTTAGAAAAGCCAATCGTATAAACAATCCAAAATTTTGTACAAAGTTTGGATGATTGAAAAATTTGTTAATTATGCATACGAATGTAATAAAATTTTTAACTTAGCCGAGAACCTAAATGAGAAGAGTTTCAGTTTTTAAGCGTTGAAAAACCTAGTAAAATTATATCTTGAAATACATTTGAAATTACGCATAAATTTTCTATGTATAACACTAAAACAATCGTTTAGTCGAAGGAGGATATTTGGGAACGGAGTCCCCCCCCCCCCTCCCAATTTTTATATTCGCATTGGTAAACGTCACGCCTCCCCCCTTTCTTCCCCAGACAACACCACTACACCTAAATTAGACTTATAAACATGAAGATGCCATTCTTGCCGTAAATGACATTCTTGTTTTCAAACACAAAATGTATTTTTAACAAAATATGTGGGTGATTTTCAAATTTGTTGACGGATTGGGTTTGACTCAATCTGAAAATTTTTGTTGCATCAAACATAAAAACTTGTAAATAAGTAAAAATAATATTAAAATTTACTTATTTAAATTTTTTAAAATATTTTAATAGCACTTTGTCAGGAGTGTTACTTTGTTTCTTAAATGAAGGATATAACTTTCAATAAAAATGTATTTTATTAAAAATTGAATGTTTTCACTGCAGGTATAAGAAGTAACTGGATAGCCTTAATTAGCAAACCATTTTTTAATTATTACCTAACAAATATATTAATGCAATTCTAATTTTTTGCTACATTAACGCTCATGAGAGATGGTAACACTCGTGAGACAAACAAACAATCCTCTTGCAATAATGCACCAAAAATTATAGTAGTAATAAAAATAACAATAATTATAAAAAGAGAGACCAGAATTGAAATTTTTTTGAACCATTAATTGCTATGTTACATTAAACATGTAATAAAACATCACTACTCTCATGATTCTGAACCAGAAATAGATGTTTCTAAACAGAACTAATAAAAAATTAATTTCAGTTTTAAAGTAGACAGTAAAAATATCGAAATAAATAGTTCTAATTCTGCAAAACATATCTTTAAGTAAAGTGAAGATAAGAGTTTGCAACACATCACTTTCTCATTTACATCAAGTAACAACTGGCATACCCGAAAAAATGTTTATTTTTTTACTTTTTTTTTGGGGGGGGGGGGGGTCACAAGTCCAGGAGTTTTTCTTTATTTACCCCTTAAGAATAAAATATATATTAAACAAAACACACAAAAATCATATCTGCCAATGTTAAAGTTTTGTGCCAGGGTATTTCTTTTAAAATATATATAAAAAATGTATATATATATTAATAAAATATATCCGTGAATAAAAAACTAATATCAGCTTGAGTTAAAGCTCATAAAAGATCTATATCTTCAGATTTATTTATTATTTGGTTGTTTTCAATCATGATTGTAACATCCTTCTCTTTCCAAGTAACACTCATGAGTGAGTAACACTCATGAGATTTATTAAAAAATTATTTACTAAAAAAAAAAAAAAATACTGACTGTGTTCCTGAACATTTGATTGGACCAATTGATTCCTCTACAAGAAATACACTATTGCTGCATAGCTTATTTATAGGCTGTAAGAATATTGGGAAATAAATGGGTAACACTCCTGAGAAGTAATAAAAATACTCATCATGTTGAACTGTATGTTCCACTATAAAATAGAAAAGGAATAAAACTAACCCATTCTAGATGGTACGAGGTTAAAAGAAACATACGAGGCTTCCCTACCACAGAAAATAATTAAAATACACATAATAATTACAATATTTAAATATTTTGAAAGTTAAATGATAGGAATTTTCTCGAAGTAACACTCATGAGCTGCATGTCCGGACAAAAGCGTTCTTTAAATTTTAAAATATTAGATAAACATTTCAGCAAAATCACTTGCATTTTTGTTCAGTAAACACATATTACTTCATGTTTTAAATCATATTGAATAAAAAAAGTTACATGGAATGATTAAAAAAAAGACTCCGGTTCTGTGAATTTTTTGCTTCGAACACGCAATTTTCCATTACTTTCCAACTGAAATAATACAAAATGCCTACTGTTTAACAACTTGAGAAAAATGTAATGAATGCATTGAATTAAGTATGAAATGATGCTTCCCTACAGGTTTTTACAATGGCAGAATGATAGTTTTATCGACATGAAATTCAGATTTTATACTGCGGACATCAAACTGTCAATCTTTTTGAAAATCACCCCCGTTGTATATTTTACAGTGTGTGTCAAAAGTTTAAACGCAAAAATAAATATTATGAATAAATACAGTGAAATACCGTTACAACGAACTCCAAGGAACCGGGAAAATACTTTGTTATAATGGAATGTTCGTTGCAACGGAATCATCATATATATTATTTCTCAAGGCCTCTTTTTGGGGTCGGTACGCCATAACTTCCTTAATACTTCATCAAATTTCTTGAATAAGGCATCATTTTAAAGCTTTCCTTAACCGCTACACCGGAAAAATATACAATCGGTCTAAAAATATACTGCTTTTCTTAAATTTAAAATTTAAAAGCCTAAGAAGAGGTCCTTTAATTTATGTCAAATTGGTGCTGTGTATGTTGATTCGAGGCAGAGTGGCCGAGTGGTTAGCGCGCAAGGCTGGTATACCCAACAGCCGTGGTTCGAGTCCCGCGTTTCGTGTCCATTTTCTCCTATTAATTGTCTTGCTGTACCGTTGATTTTTGATAAACTAAATATAAATATGGCTCTTTTATATTTTATTTGGTGTTCTTATTTTCATGCAGTAAATTAAAAAATAGTAGAAAATATACTATTAAAATTATTTATTAAATTAAATATTCATTGCATAAAATAACCTTTTGGAATGAGTTCATCAAACATATTCAATTATTACTAATTTATTTGCTGCTGATTTTAAAACATTTTATGTGAAAACGAGATATTCTTTAACATTGATTTATATTATGAATGGGTAGAGCCTAACCAAGAAACAGTAACTATATTTTTAGTAATGGAACTTTTTCGTTAGTGTATTTTAATGCAATGAATACTACTAATAAAAAAAATTATCATTATTATTGTGATTATTTTATTATTTTGAATATCTAAATAATAGTGGGGAAAAAATTGTAGCAGCTATTTGTACTGATGTGTTCAATTACATGTCGTCTTTTGTACCAACACCCTTTTGCTTTTTTCTATTCTTGATAATTTCTTTTCTCCCAAATTATTGCGGAATTCCGCACGGGTCGACTAGTATACCTTATTCTATTGTGGTTTAAAACGGAACAAAAAATGTATTTCGCTGCAACGGGAATTTTGCTGTTTCGGTATTCGCTGTGACAAAATTTTACTGTACTAGATAAATATCCTATTTCATTGAAGTATAAATATGTACCGAAAACTTCAGCTTTAAATAAATCTCTTAAACAATCGATTTAAATTGGTTATAAGCAAACTGTTTCAAAAAAAAAAAAAAAAGTTTGAGTGTAAAACGACTTTAATTTTGATTTAATAATCATTTTTAAACAATTGGGGGAGATTGATTTCTGTGGTGAAAAAATATCCATAGGAGGAGGTTTTAAACGCATAAAGCAAACGAAATGTCCATTACTCATATTGCAGTTGTTTTAAAGAGACAAAAGGTGGAACTTATCAAGTTTTGGCACGATATGACTATGAAAAGTGACTGTTTCATTCATAAAGCCCCCCCCCCCCCCGCGCCCGCCCCCAGTGATCGGTATTCACAGTAACCGCTTCATTGAAAACTTACCTTTAAATGTATTTTATTCATTTTCTCAAATTAAAAACCTATTTGGAGGAAGAACTTCAAAAAGAGAAAGTGTCGGAAGTAGTAAAATTTGCATACATGGAAAACTAAAATTTTTCGATTATTTAAAACTGTATCCTAAAAGGTAAGAAAAAGTACATTAAGGTAAAAGTTTCGGTAGGTAAAACAGCATAAACAATTTGCTGACAAATCGCATGAACACCTTGTATGAATGGTCATTCTCTACAGGGTTCAATATGCGGTTTAAGAGTAGACAGAGGTATGTATCAAAGGAGTGTCATGCTAAAAAAATCAGTTTTTTTGTTTCCTCTTAAAGTTTGTCAACAGAAGTAAATGAGAGGAATCGCAGGAGGCGGCATCGTAAAGGGGCGGCAATCCCTTTACGATGCCGCCTGGTGCGATTACCAGTCGCCTGAATTGGTTGATACACTTCCGGAAACGGAATTTTAACTTTTCCACCCTTCTGCACATGGCAGAAAGGAACGAAACCATTCGAGTTTTTAGGGAAGTTCGTTTTGCAGGTGCGTTTATTTAGTACGCGAATCAGAATGCTTGCTTTTTTGTTTGTTGAAAGCAACTGAAATTTATAAACTCGCACATAGCATTAGTCAAGAGAGAGAGAGTATAAGAAGAGAAATCAAGTATGATAAACGAACTAGAACAAGAACAAAAACGGCACTTTTCTTGTACCAGCAGTTCCTCCCTTTAACATGAAAAGATTCTTCTTGGCCCTCTGCCAGGCAGATTGCTTTGGTTGATGGTAGAACTGTGACTACTCTGAAGGAGTGCCACAAGAATTTGCTTTATAATTATTAATTTTCTCGTGAATTTTTACAGAATGGTTTTAAATTCAATTTTTTGAAGCGTAATTTCAGTAGTTTTTAATTTTGAAGCAATTTTTGTTGTACAATTTTTTTTGAAAATCACCATAATGCTATCTTATGAAAAAACAAAACAAAAATCAAGCATTGTGTTTTGTTTGTAAAACATTTCTTAAAATTAAGTTTTTTAAAGGGCGTGGAATAAGGTATCCCATAACAAAAATATACTAATCGCCAGTCAATACTTTCAGTCAAAAATGTATATGATATAAGGACAAAAATGATCTTCAGAATTTAATAATGTATCCCAAACGCTGGTATATTCAGTGAAACCTTTGGATATTTTAACTTATTTGCCTCAAATGATCTCACATATTCTTATGCTAATACTTTTGTGGTTTTGAGAAGTTTATTAACATTTATTGACGCTTTAGGTAATAAGCTTTTTGAAATTAAAATTAACGAAACACTATTCAAGGCGTTCAATTCGATAAGGAAAATATATCATTGATTTATATTGGATCTACATCGAATGTTACATGTTAAAGGGTAAAACTGGAAAATTGTTGTATTTGATATCAATTTGATATCATTGTTTTACTGTATTTTAACAATGCAAAAAAAATAAATAAATAAATAAAAAGTCCTTAACTTATTTGTGTTCTTTTTTTTAATTACGAAATTGATGGCTATTGGAAAATAAAGACAAAAAAAGTTGAGGGGTGTCATTTTGAAGACTTGCATCATGCTAATAAAATCTACCTCACGGCACAGACTGCTGCTGATACTCAAAAATATATAACATTTAGAGAATTCACAAGGGGACGCGATGGATACATCAGGTCATGAATGAAATCAAGATACGTCATGCCATCGTTTGAAACCAAAAGTCAATACAGAGCGAAAAATATAGATCTTAGAAAATGAAGTTATAACGAACCTTGCAAACTCTGGAACTGAAGACTTCTTTACTTACACGAAAATGGAGTTTTGTTAGGAACACTTTCTGATCAATGTTCAAAATTATTATTTTCAAACACCTAAGTTTTCCAAAATATATGTTTAAATATTTCAAAAATTAATGTTCTAGCAAAGATTTATCATTTGTTATTAAATTGTGATTTTTTTTCTATTTTCGCCAGATTTTGGTAATTTAGAAAAAAAAGTGTAGCTCACAGATAAACATTGATTAGTCTATAATTTAATCATAATTTTTCATATCATTACACACTTTTTCTAAGGGAAAATCGGTAACGTGAAAATTAAATGTTATGCCAAAAGCTACTTTATTTTCGGATAATTTCGCACATCTACCTCTGAAAGTGGAACCGTAAGATATTGATGGATTAATTTTAATTTTTTTATTTATGTTTCTCATACATTTTGCTAAATATTCGTCATTATCACAAAAATAAAATTAAAATTTTGAAAATTTACAAAATTGATTATTTTTTGCCTTAATTTTAACGTTTTTTGCGTTTGTTGACCCAAAACTGGAACCGGATGATATTAACTGATTAATTTAAAATTTTGTGTGTATGTTACTCATGCCACCCCCCCCCCCCCCCCAACTATTCAGCCTTCACGCAAAAACAATTTCCAAAAAAAGTTTTTTATGCTATATATCTATACAGTGAAACCTGTAATTTGACCACTTGCGGTGCAGCACTTTAGTGGTCAACTTAATAGGTTTTACTGTATATATATTTATATATGTATGAGAGATACTTATTATTACAAAACTTTTGAAAGGGGTACACAGGTTTCGAAAGTTTGGGAAACACTGCCATAAGGTGATAATACAAGAAAACGACAGAAGTTTTGTATTAAGCTTTTTCTTTAGAACGACATAAGCCCCAAAATCTTTTGTATGCTACTTACATATAGTGCTATACTTTCAGAGCAATTGCTTAAGCCTTCTTATTATAAATTAATAGTTTTTTTATTTGAAAAAAATAAAACTAATTCTTGCCTTAAGAGTTAAACTCAAGCCTTCAGTTTCAGTCCTAAATGTCCCTAATTTTTAAATAGTAATTTGACAACATCATTTTTCAAATTTCATAAATAGAGCCAATGCATTCGATAACTGGAGGGCAAAATTTAATTAATGAGTTAAAATATATGTATATGTTCTTATACTAAATGTATTTTTAAAGTGCTATCATTGAATTAAATTTCTTTGATGTTGCCATGCACAGTAAAAATTCCTCCTTATTGAGCTACTTCTAAATATTGTTAGATCGTGCTAAAATTTTACCTGGATTTTGTTTCTATGAAAAGGAACCAAATCAGGTTTGAGAAGATCATATTTTCATACTTCAAGAATAAGCTCCACCCTAGTGTACCAGATCAGCCATTCTCCTAAAGAAGTGACAGAAACTCCTTATAAATAGTTATACATCAAGTTTAAAATAGAAACATGGTGCTTTCTATTTTTAAGTGTCTATTCTAATAGGTGTCTTTAACATTATATTAATTTTCTATTAGCTTACACTATTCAAGACGTTCAATTCGTCTTGTTTGGAAATAATGCAATTGAATACAAGGCCTCTGCTTTTTACTCAATTTGATTGTCATATGTACTTGTCATTTTTCTTGCTTCGTACTTTTTATTATCTCTTTCAACAACACTTATGGTTATCCTTTAATAGGTGGTTTTAATCTTATATATTATTTCTCTAGCCTGTTTTTCTGTCAGTCCGCAATATCTTCCTTATTCCTTTATCAAATTCCATGATTTACTCCTCATTTTAAAGCTTATCGTGCCGGCTAATGACGAAAAATAGACCCACGGTCTAAAAATGTATCGTTTCTCTTAAATTTGAGATTTAAATCATCTAAGAAGCGGTCCTTTAATATATGCGTCGATTTTTCGATAGATATTGAATCGGATATCCACTTGAAACATCAGCGTTTACATATTTCTTCTTTAAATTGCACTTCCGTCGTAATAAGCAGAACTTATGATAAAGAAATCTTAGAGGATCCTTCAACTTCACCGAAAAATTCCACCAAAAAACCACCTAACCAAAACTTCTAGCACGTCCGACTTTTCTTATAAGTAAGTACTTGTGAAATTACTGTTGATATTTTGCATCACAGTCATAACCTACAAACATAACCTCTTCCATTTATTTCTCACAGCATCAGTTAGTCACAATACTCAATACTTGAATAAATTCTTGGTTCACATAGCAGGTTCATTAACATTGAGAAACTTTCAACTTCCATTTAATGTGAAACTAAAATTTGCTGTTAGAATGGAATGCCACACAAAACGATTTAGTGCGCAGTGCGGAATTCTGCACGAGTCGACTAGTGTATGTATAATACTTTTTTATTAACTTAGTCCAGAATATTTCGTAATAAAACATGATTGAAAAAAGCACAAGTACGTCGTTCATTAAATTCAAATCATCTCACGTCGGTAGATCTGAAAATTATTGCTCAGTTAGAAGATGGTGTGTAAGATCAAAATTAAGAGAATTTTTCTTCTGAGTGATAAATGTTACTTGCTTAATGATAGGGATATTTTCGGCATTGATACTTCCTGACGAAATTTGCATAGAAATGTAGCGTGTGAAAAAAAGAGCCAATTTGCAGTCTAAGATTAGTGCCCGGCCAATTCGTCTTAGACGATTGCCACGTTACAATGAACTCGTCGTAAAGGGATTACTAGAATGTGGAATGCATTTTAAAGGGACAAAACTGTCACGGTATGAATAAAAAAATGTGAAAAATGTTCGTCGTTTTTACTGGTTAAGATATATTTTTTAGTTGTAAAAACGACTACCGTATAGTAAGAAAATAGCTTAAAGGCTGGTTGTTTTCCGGTTAGAATAAGAAGTTCAGTGACCGAAGCAATTATTTTGAAATTTTAATCGCTCAGGTAATGTTTCCGATGACAAAATAATTTAATGAATAAGACTTTAAAACCAACATCATTATGCTGTGGTCGTTGAGTTTGATATTTTGAAATTTTATACTGATTTGTTTGGCAGCGAGTTTTCTGATTTTTTTGTAAATTAAAGAAAGTTTAAAAGTTTGTTTTATATAAATGGCAATACACAACAGAAATGTTTTCCCGCGAGTTGTGTGGCAGTTGTAATGCTTCCTTTTTTATTTAACATGTGTGTGCAATAAAGTTACGTTTTTATTTCTGAAATTGACTTCCGTTTTTGACTTCATGAATCCCGCAACAGTGGTAATGACAAACATGTATAAAAATTAGATTTATTTAAAAATACTTAATTTTGTATATAAACAATTATAAATTATCTGTTTCAAGATAAAATAATAAATGAGCCGTAATTAAAAATAGAAATAAAAAAAAGGAACAAAAAAAATCAGGAGGTAAGGTATAAGCTTAATTGGGCTTAAGCATAAGCATGATGCATGGGGAAAATTTTAATGTTCTGGATACACATCCCCAACAAATTTTAAATAATTCAGAAATTAATAACATTTTAATTTTTTTTACAAATTTATAAAAATTCAGAAAAAGCAAAAAGAATAAAACGAAAAGGGGTCACCTGCAACCATGAGCTTAGGATAATGAATTTGCAGAAACAGGAGTAGAAACTTCACCTAAAGAACATCTGTACTTCCCCCTCAGACCTGCCAAGTTACAATTAAGAAGCTAAGACAATCAGGATCTAGTTTTTATAATTATAAGAAATCACGTAGTGTAATTTTGATGGCTTCAGATTTACAGTTATTAATGTTGGAGCTTCTGGTCGATTCAGTCCCGATAGTGAATTTAGTTCTTCAAAATTAAGGGGGAAAATTGAAATGGCCAATTAAATTTCCAGCAGTAATTCCAGAAACCAGCAAAAAGGTACCATTTTGTTTTGTGGTCGATGCTGATTTCCCTTTACTCCTCAGTTTATTAAGACCATGCCCCGGGCAAGCACTTTCTTCAGAAGCTGCTATCTTTAATTATAGGATTTCTAGAGCTAGGAGAGTTGCAGAAAATTCATTTGGAATCTTAGTAGCTAGGTGGAGAATATTTTAAAACTAATTAATGCTTCTCTTAAAAATATTGTTGCAATTATAAAGGCAACCACTTGTTTACATAGCTTTCTGATTACTCATGATTTCTTGATGGATAACGACCTGTTATACTGTCCTAGAGAATTTTTGGATATTGAAGATTAACATGAAATAGATCTTTCTAATAGTTTACTATTATACCTATGAGTTCAACAACACGCAGGAACACATTCTAAAAACTGTGCCACTGAACTCAGAGGCACATTATGAACATTTTTGCCTCTTAATTTTAGAGGCACTTTGTGCCTTTAATTTTAAGAGGCAAAAATGTCGTTTTTGTGCCTGATTTTAAGAGGTACATTGTACCTTTGAATTTTCAGAGGTAAAAGTGAAATATTTTTGCCTTTTAATTTCAGAGATACATCATGCCTCTGAAATTTTAGAGGGAAAAAGTGACTTCGTTTTACTTTGAAATTAAAACTTTAAAAAGTACGATGTGAATTCCGCATTTCATCCTTCGTTACATAAGTATAAATATATGTACTTTTCAGCATTCCAAATTGTTGTCTTTTGTCTTGTCCTGTATGCAAATGCAAACCTTTGTTTTACTTAAAGGGATATATCCTAAAAGTCAATCAAAAACGAATGCCCTAAGAATTCACGGTCAAACGTAATCAAAAGACCATTAGGATCCCCCCTTTTTTTTACAATCCAAGATTACAAGTCTTGTATCGGCACATTTGTATAATCACTGCAATTATCAAAAAAATACAATACAAAAAAATGTATGCACTTTGTTTTGTTTTTTTCTTTGAGATATAAATGAAAGCATACTTATGAGCAATTAAAATTAAACAAATGCATATTGAAATAGTATATCATTTAAGATATACTGTACAAATGCATGTAAGAAATGAATTAAAATTGATTTTTAATGTGGTATGGTCATCTTTGAAAAAAGTTATAATGTTGTAGTGTTCTCAATAATAAATAAGTATAGATGCATAAGATTTCACGCTAATTAAGATACCAATTGTTATACATTTTACTTAAAAGCTCATTTTTTTTGGGTCAGATTTCAATTACTTTTTACAATACATTAAAATTTCTTTTATACCTTTTTTTTTATTTTATTTTTTTAACTTTTACGGGAAAGTAGGCTAAAAATAGGTTTGTGCAACTTACGATTTCTTCAGTTTTCTGCCTTTTGATTTAATTATCCATCAAAAACACAGTCGCTTTAAATACACATTTTTTCCCTCTTCGAGAAAATTTCAATACACTCACTTCCCTATTCATGCGTACGCTCTTAATGTTTTTGCTTTATGCAGTTGAGATGCAATACATCTGCGATGATACTTTTAATCTTCTTCTTTTTTTATAATTCCATCTATCTGGATTTCACCATTAATTATCTGTTTTAAATTGCAATGTACATGTATATATAGTAAAATATTTTAATGCGTTTCATTTCAAAATTACTCGTATATCCGGTTATACAATGACGGCTTACCATACATATGTATCAGATCTTGTTTTATTTTTACGAACAAAACCAAAATAAATTGAAGAACATTTTATATAGTTGCAATATAAAATTCAGGTCATAAAGTGTTAAAAAAAACTTTTTGAATAAACAAAGGAGCAGCTACGTAGCGAACGCACGCAAGAAGACAAAAGACTATTTATCTCTCTCTCTTACATTTCTTCCCCGAAAAAGGAAAAAAATGTACAGCCGTAATGAATGATTTTCCCAAGAAGATCAGTTTAAAACTACTATTTATTTTTAACAACTGGAGAGCAAATCGCAGTTCTAATTCCCACGAATGCAATAACCTTTGCAATATGTATTTCTAAACATCGGAAATGGATTGAGGAAATTGATTACAGCTTGTGTTTCATTTCGCTAATTCAAAAAAATTAGGAATATAAACATTAATTGTTTTCCATTACTTGTTTTGTCCAGTGTGTTTTAAATATACTAAAGCGTGCATATTTAAACTTTCTCTTTAATCAGCTTAATAACTGAGAAAACTCCCACGTTGTTATAAACAAAATATGAATTGTCGCAGGCATGTTTAGCAAATTTTATAATGCCATCATTAAAAGTTCCGTATTATTCTAAGTCATTGCTGTTCATTTAATATCTGTACCTACACTATTAGAAATTTCATCATGAAATTACGGTTAAATGACCGGCAGCAGTTTGTAGATCTAATTCACCGTTAAATTTCCGGTTTGGAACATTTTTCTATCTTTACGGGACCTAACCATTTCCAATCAGCTTGGTTAAAAAGCCGTAAATACAAAAGTTTACGATTTTATAACCATTTAAAAATGGTTTCAAAACAAAATTTTTACGTGTTTTGAATCATTTCGAGGCGTAGAATCTTCGAGGCGTAGAAACCGTAAACGAAGCTTGCGGGAATCGAACCCGGTTCAAAGCGGTCGTTTATTTATCAATAAATCTTCTTTTTCTACAGGAAAACTGCATTAAAATTGAGATTTCAGTTTTTGATTGGATCTAAAGCCATCTTTAATTTAAATTTACTGCATATTGACGAAAATCATTTTATTTGCTGCAAAAATTAAAATACAAACAAGCTTCAGCAGCTCAAATTATGGGTTCGCTCATTCGCAAGCAGTTCGAGAATCCGATGTCTCAAATTTTGATTTACGTGTGTATGTCTTTCTATTTAGTCACCACTGCTTAAGCCACTTTTTTTTCTTCCTTCTTTTTTTATACACACATGCAGATTTGAACTGATAAAACTTTATTCCTATTTTAACAACAACGTACGACCGGTAAGGTTTCGCAACCAAGATGGACACCCGATTCTTATTGAGCGCTTGAAAATTACGGTTAGTTAAACCCTCTTTAAGATAAACAGAGAATAAAAGATTTTTTTCACAATCAGCGGTTTGAGTACCATCTTTTTAATGGTTATTCAACTGTTGTAATTAAATATGGTAAAATAACAATCAAATAAATGGTTATTTTACTATTTTCTTACGGAAATTTTTAACAGTGTATGCATTAGTTGAAATCCTGATACATATCATATTACAGCTGAATAATAATTGGTTAAAAGGGTATCAGTCACTTTTTTATGATTTGCACATGTCTAGTCTTTTTTAGTTGCATTCTTAGGGTGCATTCACACCGAGCCATTTTGCATTTGTCGTAATAGATCGTTTCTATGGTTATCAACCTAACAGCGAGGATGTAGCTATTCATAGAACAATCAACCAATCACAAAGAATCAGTTACAATGACGCAATAAAAATGCCAATCAGTCAACAGGAAGGCGTGGTTATTAAATTGAGAAGAACCAATGACGCGCGCTGAAAGTTTCGTTGCCGTTTTCCATCGCCGTTGGTGTGAATGCACCCTTAGATAATTTCAATTTTGTGTTAAAATAACATCAACAGACCTAATATTAAGCGTACTGTAGGATATGAAAATTTCTGCAGTCAACTATAATACGTTTTCACTTATTTTATCCATATTAAAAACATTGACACAAAAATAACGTGACATTGACTGTTAACATGCGCGTGTGTTCGTTGATGAGGTCTGAATTTTTCAAATATGCTTACATAATACACTAAAACCTGTAATACTGCTTCCACACTTGAGCGATGCTCAACCGGAGCCGTGGTAAGCTGCTCGCCCGAATGGTTGCTCACATGCTCACAGGTCTTGCGCAGGAGCTGTATTTTCGTCTTCAGTTTGCTGTTGTTTTGAGCTGTTTTTTCGTGACGTCATGCTCATCCTGAGCGTGCTCTAGTCTGAACACGGCCTAAAGTAGACACCCATGTAAATTGACCACCTGTCTAAGTTGACCACTTTTGTTTTGGTACGGAATATCCTACACACTAAAAAGACTTGGTAAACGTTTCACCAATATTTGGTGCAAAGTTTCTAATTGCACCAAAGTTTGGTTAAATAAAAGATGCTTTTATTCTAGTTGCAGCATAAATTGGTAAAAGGTTTCTGAAAATGCATCGATGGTGCAATTAGTTGCACCAAAAGTTGGTGCGACGAAACTTTAGCGGGGACCGTGAGCTGCTCGATATTTGCTTCCTGGACGGCGGATATTTTGTGTTGATGAGGACCATCGTGTTACGTATCGATCAGGACCTTAACAAATTATTTGGTAAGTATTTTTTAAAATTATTTATTTTTATTAATTAGTGTCTATTCCTTGCATGCTGTCTTTTTTAATTTAGTAGGCGGTTACTGAAAATGATAAAGATGAAATTGTCTAACTAGTATCTTTGTTCCATGACATAAAATATTAATAATTTCCACTAGTCAAAAAATGTCACACTTGCACATACACCATCCCTTCCCCCTTCACATATCGCTCCATGTTACATAAACATATATTATTGCTGTTCAGAAACAAAGCACTTTGTTACAGATCACAATTCCAATTTTATTTTGTAACTTTAACTATGTGCTTTAATAACATTTGCGACCATAACAATAACAACAATATTCGTAGTTAATTGTTAGAGTGAGATTAAAGTTTACAACAAAAATTGTAATTAGTATATAATAGTAAACAATATTAATGTAAAAGAGCAATTGAGAATAATAATATTTTAAAACTCGATTTTGTTCGTTTTATAAACCTTGACTTTATTTTATGAACACAAAATACTCTTAAAGAGATTGCATTTAAAAATAAAAAAACCCGCCTCAAAATTAGTTTACATAAGTGAATTACCATCTCATTTCATTCTTCACATTAAAAATAAAAATAGTTCTTCACACCAAATTTGGCTGGAAGTATTGTAAAAACCCTTCATAAGTTGACCACCTAAGTAAACTAATGCTTTGTTTTTTGTTTAAAATAAATAATATCAATTTTCGAAAAATAACGAAATACATAAGAAGAACAGCTCTTCCGGGATAATTTTATGTTATGATGTTTTCATCCATTCAGTTGATTTCTTGTCTAACTGTTAGACAAAAAATCAACTGAATATAGAAAACAATAATGTAATGCTTCAATTGATTAACAAGAAGTTCCGTCTAGAACTATACAAACCTACTTCCCCGTATACATCAGTATCAAATTTATAATCTAGCTATCTCTCTCTCTCTCTCTCTTACTTATACCTTTTTCTATGGTTAGTACAAATTCATTACCTCATTGATTAATTGATTGATTCATGTATTTATTCATTCACTCATTTATTTATCCTTTCATTCAGTCACTCATGCATTTATTCTTTCACTCATTTATTTATTCATTCATTCACTCATTTACTCATGTATTTATTCAAGCAATCATTTATTTATTCATCCGTTCACTCATTTATTCATTCTTTCTTTCATTAATTTATTTATTCATTATTCATTCAGAAATATACTTAAAAATCCAGACAAAAAAATTTCATGGGAAAATAGGCTCGTTTAGCTCTGGATGAACTTGGTATCTGTACATGTTCTACGTCAAAAGATCGTTCCGATAAACTTTGTTCTAAGCAAATGCGTCAGTTAGATCAAGATTTATATAGGATTGAAATTTCCCCGCAGACGGTAATGTTTTTTTTTTTTTTTTTTTAACTGTTCAAAATTGAACAAAAATTGTTCAAATAAAAAAAATATTTCACATCTAGAGCTCCTTCCAATAGGCTTGTTCAGCTAGCATCGTGACGTCGTGGTAAGGCACGGAACTCGTACGCCCCAGGTCATGGGATCGAGCCTGGCAGTGTCGGTGGCTTTTCAAGATACAGAAAATCGTCTGAGACCATGTCGTATGATTATGCGGCATTTTAAAGTTCCCTGGAGTACACATTTAGCTTGGATATTCTCGGCTAAATTAAAATCCTGGTGCAATCTGCATCAATTACAGCTCAGGTGCCGCCATCTAGGGGAAACAGAGCGTCAAAATTCTCAGAGTGGTAATGGCATCCGCCGACAGTGGTGCTACTTGAAAGAATGGATGCCGATTTCTCTAGGTCTGCAAAAGGTTAGTACCCATATGCAGCCCCGTTCGAGAAAGAAAAAAAAAATGTAAGCTTCTTCAAAGGAACTTCGATTTTATGTCCAGGGTATATAACTTGCTTCATATTTACCCACAGTCGCTAATATTGAGATTTTTTCACTGTTAAAAGTTAAACGAAAAATTATTCGAATCAAAAAATAAAATATGGAAGTAAGGTATCCTCGCCGAGATCTTTCGAATCCAAAAACAATATTTCAACAATTTCCTCAAAAGTTATTGGGAGGGGGAGGGGGAGGCAGAGAGACAGACAAAAAATTTTCCCATCTGAAAACACTACTTTCAAATTCTTTATTTTTCAATCTTTATTTATTTACTTCATTCGTTTTGGTCTTTTCTTCATTTTTAACGATATTTTTACAATGCGAGTATTTACGATTAAGTCTTTTTTGATACTTTTTTTTACGGACGTACTTTTCTGGGACAGTAGGCTAAAAATGAATGCATCGTGTTAGAAATGACAAAAAATAAATAAATAAAGAAGATAAAAAATTTTAAAACATAATATAAAAATATATAAATAAAATAAATAGAAAGAATATATGGGTGAATAAGTGCCGAATTGAGTATAAAAAATTTCAAATTTTAAAGATTTTTTAAATGATATTTATAGTGTATTTTAATTACAAATTAGTAACAGGTTTTTTTAAAAATTAGGGGCAAGATCAAGAGAAAGAATTACCCCTATTTTTGAAAGGTTTAATTTCTGGACTGTTACAGATCTGACAATTGTTACAGCTTCTGTCCTTAACTTGTACAAAATATACTGCCCATATTATTTATATAAAATAATATAATGTAAGCCAAATAAACATGTGTAGTAACCATTTATAAATGGTAATATTGTTAAAATTTAAGCAAGAAACTAGATATTTTATAAAATTGTCACATTGAAAATTTCGATTTAAAAGATTTTTATAAAGTGAAATTATTCCTATTTATAATAGATCAAGTGTGTGGGTAGGTGAGGAGATAATGTTTGAATGAAAACACTAAATGGATAAAACTCTTATACCTTTAAGTACTATTGTTTATGTTTTTTTAAAATGCAAATTGCGAGTGCATAGCTTACTACCGAAAATACGGTAGTCATTTTTTTTTAGGTAGGAGGGGGAGTTAGCACAAAATGGTTTAACAAATTACATATTCTTGAAAGCTATATTGTGTTTTCAGAAGAGTCTTGACGATCAAAGCTCCGAACATTTACTGACAAAAAATGTTTTATTCCTTTAGAAACTTATATTTTTGGACCGAAAATAATGTCTTGGAGAAATCAATTTGGGGAAATCATCCTAATTTAAAAAGTAATTGAAACTTTGGCTACGATAGTGATGCCATTTAAGCCCATCTTATTCTGCAAAAAGCAACTCTGAAACACATAACCAGAAACTAACTATGGAAAAAAATCGGAAACACATCGGAAACCAGATCGGCAAACAGGGGTTTTATTGTTACCGATCTGATTGTTACAGATCTGACGAATTTCACTTATTATATTTACTAAACATTGCTAATTAATGAATTGAAACGAAAACGTGTAGTATTCTGTTCGCAACGTTCAATTCCTTTATTAATTATTTTTTTCAATTAAAAGATCAATTAATTTGGGTTTAATTTGCATTACCGAACTGATCTTTCATTTAGTAGACGCAGTAAAATAAAGATTAAAAAATCTAATTTGTACTTCTGTTGAACTGAAGTTCAAACTTTCAACTAGTATTTGCCCTGCACAAAAAGGGGTTCTAGCATACGTAGTTAGTTGATGCTAAAAATGTTTTTTTGACCGGAAATAATATATCAGAAGTTGGGTGTTACCGATCTGATACGAAAACTTGGGACAAGGATAGATTTTGGTTTTTTTTTTTTTTTTTTTCAATGCATATTTACGTTTTCTAAAACATGAACATGAAAGTCAATTATTATAAATAAACATGAAATACCTTGTTTCCGCTGGTAGTTGTTTTTCTCGCGATGTTTTATAGTGCACAGGGTTCTTTTTAAAGATCGCGATTCGTAACTGGGACACGTTACCGATCTGATTTTGAAGAAATAAAAAGCTTCTTTTGCCATAAATTAAAGTAACAACTTGGAAATTTTGCCATGGATTGAATGTAAAACGAAGTTAACACCATTAAAAAAATATTTCTTTGGTATTTAATAGAAAATGTTTCAGAAATTTCTCTGGGGCACAAATTGTCACTTTTCCTAGTATTCACATATATATATAAATAAATATAAACAAAACAAATGTAATTATGAAATGAAGAAAATATATAACATACAAAAACAAATATCAAATAAAAAGGAGTAAAATAATAACAATAATCGACAATAATAACAATGATAATAATATGTTACAATTTAATACTTAAATAGCAATGTGTGTACATTTTCTCGTACACTTTCACTGTATAAAATATATTAAATATTCGATTATTGAGTTTGAAAATTTCTCCTTTTTCAAAGAGCTTTCATTTGCACTCCATGAAAGTATTTAATTAATATTTATATTATATATTGTGCTTTCAATACTACAAATTGTATTCATTGTTGAAGAAAATCGCTGTATCATTTGATTTGTATGAAAATAAATCGACAAATGTGACAAGCTGATAAATAGTGGTAGCTATTTAGAGTTTATTGGCAAAGGTAACTTTGTCAATAAACTCTGTTATATATGAAATAGTAATATTCCCGTAAAACATGAATGTGTACGGGAAGGTATTGGTTCAAAAGGATAAGTAACGGCGATTTATACAGAATAAAGAATTAACTTCGCGCCCTCCAAAAGGGTCAATACGACTGAAACGATAACGGCTCTTAACAGCTGTTTCTTCTTTGACATGCATTTAATTTCTGGAGTGACATCTGCCGTTGAATTATCATACGGGGAGAGCAATACAAGTGGAAGAATACAATAACCTCTCAATCCAAAACTAGTAAGTACAGAGAGAAGGGGAAACAAATAGCAATCATCTATGGACCACAAAGCAATGATAGTAAGAAAGTAAATTTTTAATTTTTTGCCTAATCCAAACATGGAGAAATCCTTGTTAAAGTCGTTAGTAAAAAATGGCATTTTAATTTAAAGGAAGAAATTTCATACGTAATAGAAGAAATTTTTCATAATCCGTAAAAATTATTAACAATTATTTGAGAAATCAGTATAAATGATAGGGAGTGACATCAATAACTGTAATAGTCCAGATCCCAGAGTGAGGAGTAACGACAGTTGAAATAACAGAGAACCGTAGTTGTTCATATTTCCCACGGGGGCGCTGAACGCAGTTTTTGATTACATTAAGATGTGCCTCTAGTCCTTAACTACTCTGTGATTACCGTGAAGAAATAATTTTTAATTACAGCAAAGAACGGACAAATTTTGCTTTAATTAACTTAGAAGCTTGAAACAAAGTTCATATTATGCAGGAAAATTAGCCCATCTGAATGGTATGAAAATTTTAATTGTGCGGTCATTTGACCCTTTAAATTATTGAAAGAATATTAATTGTGTTTTTAATTTTTATGCCTCACTCGACTCCGAACTGTCAGACGTTCATGAGAAGATAGCGAAGCTTACATATGCACTGGGCTGCATTTTAGGGATGTACCGTTTATTTGGCAGTAATCAGCAATCAGCCACTTTGCTCAGTATTTGTAATTGGCCAAATTTTGCCGATTATTCGATGTAGAATTATTTTTTTATTAAAATTACTTTTAGGATGCCCAAAAGAAGAAACCACGTTGAATAAATGAATGAATTTATTTACAAGAATAGAGGTGCCCTCCCTCCTAGAGCGATGTTGCCCCTCCTTCCCTGCAAAAACTGAGAAAAGCATCCGAATAACGTTTATCAAAATATGATTTCTTAAAAATATATAGAAGATATCACAAAGGAAGCAGAAATTTAAAACAGCACTGTTTAAATTGATTTTACAATATCTTAAAATTTCTATTGGGGCAATCTGTGCCATGATCTCCCTCCTTGTGGGTACCACTACAGTTGGTAAAAGTATTTTTTCGCAACATATGAAAATGTGTCATGTAAATACACACAATTATATTATACTTCTCAAGAGGGGGTGAGGCATTTTTTCTCCCCTGACCTCCAAAAATAAAAGGTCTGGATGTCACACATGAAGATAAAAAGTCCTACTTTGTAAAGAGAAATTCTAGGCTCAAATTACTACTCACTACCAATTTTTCCGAAACGTAGCTTTGGTTGCCTCTATTCCATTCAATGTATTGCCCACTCCCAATATTCAAAATTTGCTAAGTATCATGGTAAGGCTGGGAACACATTTTTTTTTTTAAACTCACCAGGTGCTTATTTAAATTTAACTGCTTTTCTAAAAAAGAGAAAAAAGAAAAAATGGAAAAAATAAGTAGTAAAAATGTATCTAAAAATAAAAGTAAATCAAAATAAATTAAGTAATAATAACAAAAAAAAACTTCTTAAATGCTCATGCATTCATTTCTAAAAATATTTATTGCATCGTAAATAATAATAAAAGAAAAGTTAGGGGTTGTGATATAAGAATGTGCCATGTGCGTCGATCCCCCCCTTCAACCAATCTTTTGAGGAGAATACTACATTCAAAATAATTTCTTTTTTTTTTTCACTGTTTAAACATACATTTTACAATTAATTAACTTTCAAAATTGCAAATTTTTCATTCAACAACAATTTTATTATCATTAAATGTCTTTTGATTGTTTAAAATTTATTATGTTTTAATTAACGCTTTTAATTAACAATGGATGCTTGCCGATTTTTTTTTATTTTTTTTGTGTGTGTGTATCAATACTTTCCTCCATAGTCTTGATTTGGCAGAGGGCTTGAAATTATTTTATACACATTAATATAAAGAATAAAAATCATGGATAAAATGACTTCTGATAATAAAAATAGTGCCACTGCTTTAAAATGTTCTACCTTCCACTGGCTACTATCCAAATGTTCGAACTTCAGGTCCAGTTAACAAACAGAATGCGATTTTACTAACAATCAATAAGAGAATTGCTTCACAGAATTCGAATAAAATTTGAAAATATAACTTTTTAAAATATGAAAATGGGGGAAAATAAACCATTAATCACAGAAATTAACTGTGTCCTATAAATCCTATAAAGTTTGAAATTTTAAACAAAAAGAATTGTGATGGTGAAATGGTAGCATTAAAATTAAGTATAATAATAATTAATTGACGGTCGATTAATCGGTAATCGGTCAATTTGCTTATCAGTGCATGCATAACGCATTTGTTTACTCTCAGATTTTAGTCTGAAAGATCGTTTTTAATTCCAAAGAATATATATATATATATATCCATATAAAACATTTTTGACAGTGGTGTAATTCTGAAAGGGGAAAAAAACTACAGAAATCCGTAAACATAAATTATTGAAATCTAAAAAATGGGAGTCGCTCGATTTAACCTCTTCAGGCCCCAGGCACAAACAATTTTGACGCAATTTTTTGGTTCTCTGATTTAAAAAATGATTACAAAACAACTAAATTTTTTTTTATTTTTTATTAATAATTAGTTTAAATAATAATTAATGCCCAATTTCCATGTTTTCCATGTTTAAAACGAAGTAAACTATCTACTGATTTATTTCAAAAACAATTGGGTGTTACAGCATTCAAATTGCACAAACAGTAGTTAATAAACAGTATTTTAAAATATACCCAATTGGGTACACTTGGAAGGAAGAGGTGTGCCCCTTCGAGTATGGCACTGATTTTTGCAGAAAAGTAATTTCAACCTCTACATACATTTTCAAGAAAATGGCATTAGCTTCCAATAACAAATTAAAGTGATTTTTTTTTTTTTTTTTTTTTCATTTTTCTATTTCAAGTAAAATGTCAAAAAAAGATGAAATCTCTATTTTTGGATTTTATTTGAATCAGCCCCTTTGAAGAAATGACAGATTCCTCACACTTTTTCGGATCCACTGATTCAAGTATACTTTCATTTCCCATTACAAAAAATAAGACCTGGCTTCAACGTCGTATTCACAATCTTCGTTTTCATGAACTCAGATAAATGAAAATTAGATTTCACGCAATTCTCTGAAACATGCCATGAATCCTTCCTTCTATAAATCCAGCATTGGATTTATCTATAGTAGTGCTACTCATGAAAAGTGTAAATGGAATGCATGCTGTCCAACGTGGGGTGTTTCGCAAATTAAAATAATTATGCATCTTTTACACATTATGCCTTAACTCCTCCTTCAAAAAAATACCGGTCCGCCCTTCACAAAATAGCCCAAGATAGGACAAATAGAGGGATAAATGGATAAGATGGGCTGCGAAAGACCTGACGTGGTTAGTATCTGTTTTGTTTGCTGATTCCTCCACTCCATGCATTTTAATGAGCCTTTCAGATAATAAATTCCCGTCGATCGCTCGTTTTATTACCGGGACAACATTAAAACACTTTCAAAGCCACATAAGCTGTAAGGAGAATAAATGCTCAAAGGAGAAAAAAAGTGAAGGTCACTCTCGGGGGCAGTGGTTAAAAATTATCTTGTTCATATGCATGATAGAAAACGTATTTTTTGTTCTGTGAGGCAGAAATACGATCGACAGATAGATAGTGAATGGATAGAAGTGAATTTCATAATTCGGGTTCTTTTCACTGACAACCTTTTCAGCGGATTAGATTTCGTTAACTCCACTTGTTCAAAAAAAAAAAAAAAAAACTGTCTGCTGCAGTTAGTCAACTTATCTTTTCCTCGTTGGTACATTTCGTCGAAAAAATTCTGTTGCGTATGATGTTGCTCAATCAGAAAAGCATTATCTTTTCCTTGCTGGTACATTCCGTCGAGAAATTCTTTAGCTTAATGGTATTGGTGAGTTGGAATTGCATTTAGTAAATATATCTGGACTGACACACAGTAGTGTGTCAGTCACAATCTGAAATTTGGAAAAGGCGACACACCGGACAGTATATTACGCAAAACAATTCGAGCCACTCTCGATTCTCTTCCCCCCATTACTCAAAAACTATTTGACCTACATACTTGCAAATTTGTATGTCTAATAGAATCCCTTGAACACCCAGAATCCCAAATTTCATTGCTATAGGTACCTCATAAAATTATTGAGGTCGGAAAAGTGTCATTTTATCACCGACTTACTCATTCATTAAAAACATAGACGACTTATAAGTGACTTATATACTGGAAATTTGACATCAAGGTAAATCATTAAGCATACACAAAGGAAAAAGATTGAAACTTCATTCTTATCTACGTTAAACCAAATAGGTAACACTTATAACGAGTATCACACCACACAAAGTCATCAAAAGAACCGAAGTTTTCAAAATAATGTGTTTTTCGAAATTACATCGTGCTAGCGTTGTGTTCATCCGGGCAGCGGGATATTACAATTCAATTTTAAAAAATTAATGATATCTCAACAAAATCAAACGGGTGAAAAAAGGGTCAAGCTCGGGGGAAAAGAATTTCTGGGTCGTCGGCGTCACCGACTAGAGTTGAGTAATTCCATGGTTACTTCTTTTATTGTAGATTTCGTAAAGATCAACGACTTTATGCAAAAATTTTGAGGGAAAAGTACAAACACGTGTTTCAGAGTTCAGTAGAACCTTTCTAACAGACTGTAGAAGCGGCCCTATGTGAAAGAATAATGAAATTGTATCTCAATTCCTACGTTCCATGAAGCATTCTTAGTAAATCGAGAATATACGTGACTTTTTTTTTTTTTGTAAATTTAAGCCTTAAAGTGTTATTATTCCTAAATTAACAGTTTACAATAAAATACCGGAAAAAATTATTTTTAAATCTACTGAATGTCAAAAAATGTGTACGACGCATAATATTTGTAATATTATATAAAATAGTATATAACATTCTTTGTAATCTTTTACCTTTTAAATACAAAAACCTAATACATCTTTATACGGTGGATTAAATTTTGAAATATTTTGTCCAGTGCATAAGCTTACACCTTCACTTTCGAGTCGAATTTCCATCCAAAAAAAAGTGGGCTTATGCACGAATAAATACGGTGATGTTTCACCCAAGAGCTCCGATATTTATAATAACTTAAGTAACTTTACAGCTAAGTAAAATGCACCATAAATGATGAACTACTTTACAAGAAATGATTGTATTCATCACTCACACAAGCTTTTGCATTTGCCTACAATATCGGAAGCGAAATAAATTGTATGAAATCTATAACACCAACACAGCGTTATTTTTTAGTTATTGATGTGCCAGCCAAAATTTTCAACCACGTATTATTTTAAGTAACTTTACAAATAAATTGAATGTAGAACAATTGTTGAGTGTTAGTTTGTGCAAGAAGAGCTATATGCTTCATTCCCACCGTCGTTTGTATTCGCTTATTGTACCAGAAGCGGAATAAAATATATGAAAGCTATATTTTAATCCTTATCGAATTATCAGACAAATGTCCCAGCAAAGAAGACCACCCAAGATTTAAGAGTAGTTATCACTACATCTACGGAAATGATTCTTGGAGTCAGTAGGATCTTAAGCGTAGTTCCTTGATCTGAAAACAGTCATTAGTTTGGACTGCAGCAAATTTATGACCAATAAATTTGAAAGGACCAAATTTAGATACCGTTTTGTTTGGAAAATAATCGTATAGGCAGGCACTTGGTGTTAAAACAGGTAAAAGACATCTTGTGATATAATTTAAAAGTGAGTAACGTAGAAGTGTTGGATAACTTTGGGCATCCAAAAGTAGATGTCCACGATTATCCTACACGTGTTGTGTTCAATGTTGTGATTGCGTTCAAATTTCATCAAAATTTCAACCATCAAAGAACTTTCCTATTAAATACTAAATACATATGAAAGTACGTTTGAGTATTTTGTATATTTATGAAAATACATTTAAAGATCAGTTTTTACCCACCCATAAATCTAGCTGTACGATTATTCACGTATTTGGAAAATGAAGTAAACATTTAACTACCAATTTTTGTATGACTTCATTTGTTTATCTTAGTGTAACTGACGATAGACATGCATATAAAACTTAACTTCTAATACAACATGAGCTTTATCTATTTCTATGTCAATTTATAAGTGCATAACATCAATCTGTTTAGTATAAAGTTTGTGTTCATTATGCAAATGGCTTTATATATAATCAAAATAGGCTTATTTGGGTTATTACATTGTGGTATGAATCATCAACCGATTAGTGGTTATGATTCATAACCAATACTTGTTTTTGGCTAGTTTTTTATGTGTTTCTGTGGGTATTTGTAATCCTTTAAATCCTATTTATTTTACTTTTTTATTTATTCATTTATTTATCTATTTATTCATTTAGGCATTTATTTTTCCAATTTTACAAAAACGTTACATGCAAAAATAGCATTTAAACAAGTACAGCATGGCAATATATTTCTACAGTTTTAGATTTCAATTTACTTAGTTCATTCATTATTGTTATTTGGTTTTTAGCAGCTTGAAATTGTTTTAATTTATGCATTTTTAATGTTTTATTTGCTTTGGATTTCTGTTCGATTTTGTATTTTTAGATTAGATTAGAGGAGCAGTAATTTCTGAGCTGTAAAATTTATCACAATGCCGACAAAATAATGATAATTGATTTTAACTAAGCATCTGATGTGGAAGAATTAGCAGGACATCCCTCCACCAGAGGATAGAAATTTGCAACCAAATGTACGCTGGCAGTCGTGTAGTCCAAAGCAAAGGAAACGCCGGTGCCCAGACATCATTTGATTAAATAAAGTGTCTTAAATTACAACCAAGAGTTACAACATTCAATAGTGCACGAATAAATTTTGTAGAAAGGGGTCGCACTATGAATATTTCCATACGATGGTTTAGCCGGTGATGCCAGATCATCAAGTGAACCACAAATTAAAACATGTTTGTTCACAGGCTTAATGAATACAAAAATATTCATATGTTGTTAAATTTTTCATAATTAACACTTTTCGTTAAACTTCATAAATTAAGGGCGACATTCCAGTTCCGAATTATAAGTAGTAGTCTATATTAAATAACTGTCATTCATAATGTCTATTCGCTTAAAATTGTTAATTAGTCAAAGCCAATAATGTAGCAACTAAAAGAAATTACGTTCTAAGGTTCCACACTTGCACTTTTAGTGCTTAAATTTCTATTTTTAGAAAGCTGTATGTAGAATCTAAATTCACTCTCTATACTTCATTCTTGAATTTAGTCACGATTCACAATGGCCCAGAGGTTAGATACCATTACGTAATTCCACTCTCCCATAATTAAGCTGCAGAAAAGCATATTTCCATACATTCTAGCGGTAAATAGCCTACAGAGAGAACTGAGTAGAAGTACATGTTTTCTTCCCTCAACGGCACATTTCAAGGACACGATAATGGAAGGTTTTTTCCCCCTTTTCCTTCTCCCTCATTGTTTTGGTGGTTTCTTAGCTTCTGTTGTTCTCAATTTTTTTTTTTTCAAAAAAAAAAAAAAAAATTTGAAGGAGAAAATAAATTTGAGATTAGAGGGAGGAGCACGTTTGAGGCACAATAGATTCAAATCCCTATCCATTTGAGCTCAATTTTAGGAGTTTTTCAGCCATGTTGTTAAACTTATGCTATTAGACTTTAGTGCATCAAGTTGGAGAGGTTTTCTGTAACTTTTCATAGCTTTATAGAAAATCTTCTACAGGTATAAAGCAAAATTATTTATTTTTTATCTGCATTTTTTCCTAAAGAATTATGAAATACCATAAATTGTTTATGAATTTGCAATCTGCTTTAGCTGTACTTCCCGGGAAAATAAATGCGAGCCGAGGGAAATTCATATCCTAGGGTTAGTCTTTGAATTCAAAATTGATCAGCAAATATTTTAACCACTTTTTTCAAAATAAAAAATATCCATTTTACATATAATTATTGCTGTATTATTGAGTAAAACACAAGTTCCATCAAAGACACGCCATATCAGCTGATTGTTGTCTACTGCGCAAATGAGGTTGCAATCTCCTGCTTTCAGCGTTTGTTCTTTTTCGGACTGTGGTCACACTCTCCCGCAGGCCCGTTCTTTGGGCGATCAAGGAGGGGTCATTCGACTCCCCTGACTTTTAGCAATACATTGCATTTATACATGTTTTTCGTTGTTTTTTACCTATACTATGCATTGATACTTTTGCCCCTATCACCTAAAACATTTTGAAATTACGGGCCTGCTCACCAGCCTGCAGTGTTAAAATCATCGTGAGCCGTTAGCTCATGTGTTTCCCTTTATTTACGGTTGGATTACGGGTTTTTTTTTTCGTGGAACCTTTTTGTTTGCATTATTTCCGTATGTAGTTTTCAGATAGCATGACTATGACAAAATTATTTCTACAAAAGTGGAGTTATTTTACGACCAAAGTGGAGAAAGTTATTTTCGACAAAAAGTGGACTTTGTTCGTTGACAACCGATACCCTTCAATCTGAAAATAAAGTTGGATGACTTTTTCTCCATGCTACTTTAGCAAACTGCGTTAGTTAATTAAAAAACAGATTCAAATAAATTTTCTTATATCAAATGAAATACCGAAGCGATTACAAATTAGTACTTCTCCTTGACACGAAGTAGATTAATGAACAATTTAATAATACCTATATAGAATTGTCTTTTTTACTCATCCTGAAACGGGCTACATTTTATCAAAAATTAAAAATTGTTAATTTCTTAGGTAAACAAATATGTGCAGGAGACATTAAGTAAATGTATACTCACTATAGGTATGAAATGCACCATACCTATCCTGATACGGATTAAAACATGTCAAAGATTAATTAATGATATATTAGCCTAACAGGATGGGTGGGATAACTATGGGTTTCCGATCCAAGTATGCACAGATGCACAGTTTTTTAAGAAAGTGTGCTTTTGGTGAAGGGTTTGTGTGCTGATAATGAATAAAGTGGTCCGGTGTATAGTTGATCTGAAGACTGATCTATGACTACTTTCTATTTTTAGATAATAACTGAAAAAATTATCTGTGTTAAATAATTGCTAAAAGTTATTCAATACTAAGATTGAATTTCAACAATACTTGTTATTGAGTGCAAGTGGCTAACTACTGCTGCTTAAAGCTTCACGCTGTCACAACTTAAGCCGGACTAAATTCATATCTTCCACTGTGCACACTTTTTTGTCAACACTTCGTTATAATTGCAACCGATGGTGCCATCGCAAAGGCAATCAGTACCAAAAGAAAGCACATGGTTTTATTCTTTAATAAATGCAACATGTATCATGTATTATTGATACTTTACATGTTACTGATATATTTTTGAGGTCTACATTTCCGTTATTCTCAAAAATTAAATGTACGGAACGCAATTCGTACTCCGAGTCAAAAAGACTGATAATATTTTAGCTCATCAAAAAAAATAAAATATATCTGCCGTGATTTGTGATAAAAACTACCATGAAAGAAAATAGTACTTAAATTCAAACATAAGTTCTGAAGACAAAATTGTACATAAAATTGCTATTTAGATTCAAAGTACTCATAATTTTCCTGATTTAATTTTGAGTATTTGTAAACAATACCTCGCAATACATACATTTTTGGAGAACAATTTAAACATAACCACCAGATCTCGTGCATTGTTCTGAATTTTCACGATATTCAATTGCATTTATTTTTACAAGTTGCCGTGTATAATTTTGTATGAAATAACGAAAGTTAAAATTTTCTATCTGTCGTTTGTTTGCAGTAATCTTTTAATACTGTCAAGTTTTCTGAAAGTCTGGCTTGCAAGTTAAAAAGCAAAACGTTTGATGGAAAATTCTGCGCGTTATAAGACAAAAACGTGCGAAGCAAATTGATGTTTTTGAAAGAAAAGCCTTTATTTTTGCGAATATGCATGGGTTTTTTTGTAAAAATGCATAAAATAATTGTGCATGGCAAGTAAACTAACTTTATAGCTTAGTTCCTGCTTTTTACCATACAAGGGGATTAAAAACACGTTTCTGCTTTTTCAATTTGTGATTACTAACCTAAATGCATGCACGATTGAATTTTCGCTGGAAAGTCTGAACATTGTAAATAAAATCATTGCCAAATAGTTTAAAAACGGTACTTCAGATCAGACTGAGTTAAACATGTAGGTACAAAAAATCTGTAGTGCGTCTAATAGTTTGGCCAAGGACTGCATTACTCAAATAGCTTGCTAAATTTGTGCTAAATTATGTAATTATTTCTTAAACAAAGAATCTCTTTAAATTACTTAAAGATAAAGTGTTAACTTGTGCAAGTTGCGGTACTGTTACCGTAAAAGGCAAAGACGAAAAAAAATATCTTCTTTCTTCTTATCTTACAAAGCATCATTATCATCCTTCGGCATTTTGATGCCAGTAACAGAATTGAGCACCGGAACTTTTTTTCCCTGTTATTACATCTCAGTATTTTCTCAGAACTGTAGAAATAAATTAAACATAATTTTGTGCTTCTGGCCTAACTTAATGAAAGGAGATAACAACGCCCAACCCAAATGAAACATTGTGATATCGTCCTGCTAGTGAATGAATTGTGAGCCTGTGCTTCACATTAATGATGTAATACATGTGCTAGCACTGACCTTGGTTTGTCTTGGTGGTTGCTAGCATGGTTTTCGACTTCGAAACGTAGGGTTAGGATATATAACGGAGGAAATTTTTAAAGATCTGTTGTGTGATGAAGAGGAATAAAACTGAACTGATGAGAGAAAAAAGGTACTTCAGGGAAAGAAAAAAATTTAGGAAATTTGTCAGAGTTTTATTTAACAGTTTTCTAAAATATCATTAGCTTAAAAAATACTTTGATAAAACTTAATGCATGCTGATTTCAGTTTTATTCCATTGCTTTTTTAATACTCAATCTACCAGAGCGGTCAAATAACTGCTTTTAAGACCTTAATCAGAATTGTTAAACTCAAGGTTTCCATTTTTCTTGAACTTCACGACTTTTTCCAAAGCACAGCTACTAATATATAGCTACTTAAGTAGCTGTATATATTAAAACGAAAAAGCTGTATAGTAAGTTTAGTGCTAAAAATAAAATTTAGTGTCCCAAATTTCAAATTTCTCAACTGCAGTGTGTCCTAAATTATAAACTGCATTTTCGAAAGGATTACATCAGTCTTCGTCAGAAGCTCATGAAATTAGGGAAGGGCCGTAGTCAGGAGATAATGAGAATTTTTTCATGAAAAACATTTCAGTTACACAAATCACCAAAAGAAGTCTATTCGCAAACTGTAAGACAAACATACAGGCTTGTCTCATAACTTGAGTATAGTATCCATACTTCATGCACTACGCACAAGAGCTCTAGATTAAAAATACATTTGATTTTTAAACACTTAACGCATTTGCCCGTGTCTGACACGGGAGAAAAGTTACTGGCAAATTTGCACATGCCCGTGTCTCACACGGGCGATCTTGTATCTCGCGTTATTTTATTTCTAATGCCTCTCTGAGACCCGTTAGCACTTTGTTTGTATATTTTTTTATATAACTTTTACCCAACCACCGCTCTCTAGTCACCATCTACAACTGAAATTGCCAAAAACAATTTATACTATACCTATATATTCCTTTTCTGTCAAAAAAAAAAACTCGATCATTTTTTACCAGCTTTTCTGAAAAAAGCTCGTGCTTCAAGGGCTTAATATAGAGCTCGAGGGCTGTGTCGAATCTGACTTGCACACTGCAAGCCATCACTGGCGAGCTATGGTAATTGTTCCGAATGGCAAACCGACATTGGTGGACATGACCATATTTTGTGCTCACAAGAAAGGAGAATTGTGTATGTCACACTAAAAATTTTGCGTTTAGTTGCCACCATTTTTGGTGTTCCTGAACACGATTTTTGGTGTTCAGTTGGTTTAAAGTTGAAACTTATTCATTTTTGATACATTTTAATTTTTTTATGCTTCGTCACGTATCAAAATTTCATTACTATTGCTCATTTCTATTAAAATAGGATGAATAAGCAATCGTAATGAACTTTTGATACGTAGATGAGTCAACGTACATCATATGCTAAAAAAACATTGTGTTGTCTGTATTTTTTAGAAAGACACTTAAAAGATTTTAAAGTACATCAAAGAATGAATAATTTTCTACTTGACACCAACTGAACACCAAAAATGGTGGCAACTGAACTCAAAATTTTTACAGTGCAGGCGTCGTTCTCTGGCTGCGAGTCAGAATTAACCAAAATGAGCATTAAGAAATTTAGGGGTATTTTTATATCAATAGTATTTTTATCTAACCAAACTTATCAATTCCTCCTTGAAATGAAGTTACAATTTTTATTGTTTTAGATAAAAATGTACGTTCGTTACCTAAACTGTTAATCAGCTAAAATGTAAGTTATTTATTTTATGCTTATTAATTCCTTAACATGGTCTTCATTTTATATTTATGTTTAATAAATATTTTTTTTTACATTATATTTTATTTTCGGAACTTGAGAGGTCACTTGAAAATATGAAATGGGTCTCCTAGTGATCCACGTGTCGGAGGTTGCCCAGGCCTGATGCAGGTCGTGAGATATAATATTACTTTGTATAACCTGTTATATACCTGTAACTAAGAGTTTTTGCCCATTTTCATGGTCTCCAAATAAAAATCTGTAGTTCACGTGTTATTTCCTTATAAAATGTACCCCAAATGTCATGACTGCCAACTACATAGCTTTTTGGGAACTGTATTTAAATGAAGACAAGTAGGTAAGTTGTATTTATCCAAAAAAACTTGCGTAAAATTGGATAGATAAATGTAAACTTTCAAACAATGCAACAAAACAGTCATTATAGCAATGATATTTACCTCTTCATTTCGTGCTGCTCTGTAGCAACTAGGTTTGCTGCACAGCTTTTAATATACTTTAATTTCCCACTGACGAGTGAAGGTAAAGATGTAAAACGCTGAAATGCAGCACATTTTTAAATGCGATAAGTTTGGGTTTAACCTTTACCTTACTACGGATGAGAACTCTTCAAATAAGTTTCATGTGAGTTAAAATCGGGTCTGTAAATCAAGTTCATGGTCATGTTGTTGTCAATTTGCAACAAAAGGGAAACTAGAGAGGTTTGATCCACCCCATTTTTCTCATATTTAAGTACTTATTAAGCTGATGAGCATCATATGATAACATGATATATCAAGCAGAATCACGGGTTTCTTTTTTTCCCTATCAGTTTGGCAACTGCAAATATAATGAAGAAGAAATTACATGTGATAGTATTTTTACACAAGTGAGAGCTCTATTTCTGAGAGTGCAGGGTTATTCAGGCTCAACGGAACATCAATTGAACGCAAAAATTACATTTGCACCGATTAAGGGAAGAAAACAACATTTAAGTCAAATTTTCAATGAATACTTCATATTTAAAATAGAAATATTTGTGTTATGGGTTACTGGCACTATGAGAAATTAACGTAAAGACCTATCTTGCGGAGCTAAACTGATGGGTTGCTGTTATAAGAATTTTCTCGCCTGATGGGACGAAGTATCAAGGCATTCTATGGTTGAAAGCAGTTTCTTCACTGATTTATTTGTATTTTTTTTACTTATTAATTTATTTGAAAATACAAATTAAAATAAAGTTTTAATGATTCTAATGGTTTTAAGTTAATTTAAATTATTGTTCTTGGTACGTTTTATGTGTATCATTGTTTTAATGAATACTAAGAAAAAGTGCGTCGGAGAGAGAAAGAAAGGGAAAAAAAAGTTATATGTACTCTTTTGATGACAGTGAACCTGAATGTGAATATCAGTGACTTACAGCTCATGATTAACGGCTTTGAGTACATTTATTGTACTATTTACTGCAAAAGTTTGGACATTTGCGATGTGAGAAAGCTTTTCAATATGCATATAATTATCATCTTCGCCATAGAGGAAACCGAAAATACTAAAATTTTAATAATGTCCCTTTTGTTGATTTTCAAGCTGCTATTATTAAAATTCATAAACGTATTGATGATGCTGTTCAAGAAAATGAAATAAACTTAGATCAAATTATAAAATCTACTGCATTATTAAAGGGAATTCTTGTACCACGAAAACAAGTGCAAGAAATAAGTTTACAATTTTTATGTCATGCTTTTATTATTTTTCTATGCGGAAAAGTAAATTACTTCTATTTCTTAGCCTTATATTGTCTAACGGACGTATAGTAGATACCAAGCTATTACCCTGCAGCGGTTTTTCAAATGAATAAACAGTCATTTCGACTAAAGCTGGCTCCTGCTTGTTTCAACCTAATCTTACTTTACCATAACATAATGCAATTCAAAGTATTTCCTCTGCAACTAAAAAGATAAAATTTTGATATACAAAAGAATTTGCTGCAAGCAAGTCCTGGAGCCAGTTGTTACTCTACAGCTGTCGTATCCATAGCTTCTTGCCTACGGCTAAAGTGTTTGTTTCTTGAAGACTCTTAATTGGCCATAACTATTTACAGAAACATTTTAAGCGGCATTAGAACGAAAGGTTCAAGAACATATTCCCTTTGTTAACAAGACGTAACAGAACAAAAGACTACTTTAGAATGTGCCCTAAATTTTCAATTTTGTACTGAACTATTTTGAAGTTGCTGTTTGTGAAGATATTCTGAAGGTCATTTTTACTTTTATGCATTCCTGCAAGCGCGGATAGATGAATTCGATGATTTTTCTCCTCATCGATGTAAAGGCTTCTATGATTGGCCGCTTTGATCAGATGACATTATTTACGTTTTCGCTGTGGTTTCGCGAAGAACGATAATTTCTCGTGTGTTGGGCAAGTGTGCGAATTTCAAATGTGTGTTGGGGGGTCAAATTTCTCCAAAACAAAACGCGAATAACAGCTTTATGTCAGCTATTCATCTGAGCAACTAGTTAAAGTTTGTTGCAATAGTTAGATTACGTAGGCATAATGATATAATTCGTAAGACACGTTAGTCAATTATCATAACTCGCTCAGATCGGATTTAAAATTTGTTGTTACTATAATTTGTATTTTGTTTACATGGTACATTTTATATACATTTATTCGTATTATACACTAAAATCGTTTTGTATGACAAACAAAAACGAATGACTTTGTGCAGAAAATATTAATGATAAAAGCAAAGTTATTATTAAAGCACAATTATGCAGTTATTTTTACTTTAATAAGATTGATTTTATGACCTATATAGTTTTGATTTGTTAATTTCAGGTAATACAAGTACAAATTACTTGCACTGCATTAAATATTTAACAATAACTTCCATTTATTTTATCTTCTGTTCCAATGCATATATTGTCTGGACTGCCTTTGAGTAGCAAATTCTGAAGGCTAGAATTTTGCAGAGAATATGATAAATTTTATATTTATTTATTTCTAATGTTCTTAGCTATGTTAATTAAAGATTTCTGTGTAATACTAAGATAACATTTCAAATATGCATGTGTAATAAAATTTGAAATGCACACTCACAACCAAGTTTTCACGTCCCTGTTTATTAAGGGCAACTTAAAATACAAATCACAAACACAGTAACACGTCTAAAATTAGCAGTGAACCCTATACAGAATAATTACTAATTGCTGCAAAGATTCAAATTTAGTTTCCCTTTCAAGAGATACCATAACAAGTGTTAAAATTAAATCATTGAAACCAGGGCTGGACACGGAATAACTTTTGGAAGGAGTACCTCTCTCTGCTTCACACCACTACCCTGTTAGCTCGAGGCCTTAGGGCTGCCCTCTTCCGGGCACGGATAAGTGAAGCCCGGCGAAAGGTCATTCTGTTCCAAGATAGGTTTGCTGGGCTTTATGTGTACAACCCCGCCAGCCCAGCCTAACTACTTTGGAGGAGTACCGGGGAGTTTCAAGTGATTATCCCTCGTAAAACTTTTAATAATAAAATTCTCATAAGCATTTTTTTAATTATTATTTTTTCTTAACCCAATTTATCTATACTTTAAAATGTCTAAAAGTAAGTACAAATTTAATGGGCTAATTCCACATTTCCTTTACTACTTTGGGAGGGTTTGTGTCCTCCCCCCCCCCCCCTGAGTCTGCCACTGATTGAATCTCGTAAACTAGTGTCTACTGTAATTTTAGTGATTGTCAGCTGATTACAGTAGTGGCCATGTACAGGCCTGACAAAAGTGTTGGGTGCCCCTCTGAATCACGCTGCATATGCAGATGCATGTTTTTCACTATCAGCTTATCAAAATATTCGGAAGGAAGCACTCTCCTCCTCTACTTTCTTTTATGCATTCTTGCAATCCAACAGGACATCATGAACAGTGCCCCCCCCCCCCCATTTACCCTTTGGACCACTCTGCATAAAAGGAGAAATTTTCCCTCCGTAGAAGTATAATATAAGAATTCCAAAAATGGATATGGCTTTTTAAACATGTTTTTGAGAACATACGTAAACGTAGTGTAACTCGGTAATGGACAGAAAAAGGTATAACTTTTCTTTCAAAACAAATGTGGTCATTGAGAAACTTGCAGCAAAATTTTTCGTGCAAAATGAACTTAAAAATAACAAAAGGACACCTACCCTCAAAATTTTTTCTTAGATAAAAAGTTTAGCATAGAGCTATAGACAATGTAAAATTACATTGCATGTAAAAAAATCTAGTTAGTAAATGAATATTATTCTTAATCTTGACCATTTCAAGATTGAATTTCTGAACTGGTATTCATACAACTTCATTCATATGTATAAATAAGCAAAATGTCCACCATATCTTTAATTTTAAATTCATTACAGCAAATAAAATTATTGAATCTCATTATAATATCTACTTTAACCCTTTAAGAGGCCTTTTTTTTTTTTTTTTTTTTGTATTATTGGTATGTTAAAATATTTTTCAGATTTGTTTTGTTTCAAAACAGAAATTCATATAGGACAGTAAATAAGATTAGCATGATTTTTCCCACCCCCCTTGAGGGGGGGATAGTTATAATATTTGAATATTGATGCATATGGTGGTAAATATATTTCCCAGAGTCTTTGCAAGATTTTGACAATCAGAAAGGGTAAAATAGCTTATTATAAACATCTATAATTTGATGAATTTGGTGGGAAACATATTTCCCACCGCCTTAGAAAGGGTTAAATAAACCGAAAGCATATTGCACCCCAGCAACAGAAGTGACACAACTCAAAAATCACCAAAATAATCTGTAGAATTACAAATTTACAAAAAAAATCGTAAAATTGTAATTGTTACCGACTAATTAGTATTGTTCCTGACATTTTGCCTCTATCTCATCCGTTACAGAACATTATTTTGTTATGTTCTGTAACTTGCAAACTTAAATTTTTGAATTGTGCCCCTTCTGTTCCCTCGGCGCAACATGTTAACGTAACAAGTAAATGATATCAATTACAAGAACAAGTTCAACATTGTAGTAACTTTTTTTATTCATCACTTTTACGCTACAAAAAGGTTTAAAGGACATCATAACATATAACACGAAAATGGATAATTTTTTAATAAATCACAACTTTGCTGCAGTGAAGAGCACAGATAAAAATAAGATTTCTACATTCCACACAATTTCTTTACATCAGACTCTGCTGAAATAGGAAAACATGTTCTTAAAATGCATAAAGTTAAATAAAAGTGAATTTCCAAGAAGGAATTCATTCAACACTGTCAATTTTGTAAAAAAAGAAGAAAAAAGTAGTACAACCTTTGATTAAAAATTATCTATGAATTGTTACATAAACTAAACTCAGCGGTGCAACAGCACAATGGGGGCCATAGCCTACTGTGCCCATCCCAGTTTTCGAGACTGTTGGTCCTGGGGTGCAGTAGCACAAGTGGGCGGCCTGACGCGGAACACCCACCAGTGTTTAGTTCCTAAGTATGCTTGGTCCTTAATTTATCGATCCTGCAGAAGGGATGAAAGGCTGAGTCTACCCTGCCCAGCCCGGGAATTGAACCCCAGACCTGTGGCATGGTACCAAGGAAGAATACCACTCAGCCACTGGCCTATGGACTGTTACATGTTGTACTTGAATCAAGAATATTGTTAAATAAAAAAAACATGTCATTAAATTATATTCGGGCTTCTTACTATTTACCTCTAATTTAAGGAAATCATAAAATTACAATTGTACTGTACTTTGGCAAATTATTGATGGTACTGCCTAATCCTTTTTGTGAATAATAGCATTCGCATTAAATGCGAAAATTTAGTTTTTCTAATTTTCCGTTTAAAACATGAAGTTTAAAGATTGACTCATACACCAGTCAACCTATACATGAAAATGTACAGTAAATTGAAAAATAAGAGAAAAAGCAACCGCAAAATTAGGTATCTCCATGAAAATAATGAATCATAATTAAAAATTACTGCATAATAAAATCATTATTGAATAATTAAAATTTCAGAATAAAACACATTTTCCAGTACTTTTCTGATAACAGGGACTCACTTTTAATTATGTGCCAAATACATTCAAAAATTTCATATTTAATGTTAGCATAAATTATTTAATGAGAAATACTAAAATGTAAACCCCTCCTAAGGTGCAGTGGAGAGTTAGCTCAATACAATCGTACCTCATTAACATGTAATGTTAGCTTAAAGTGAACTATCGCTTTGCATGAAACACACGTTTGGTTGGAACCACGTTTGGTTGATATGGAAACTCGGAGTATTGCATCATAATAGTTACTGTTTCACACGAAATAGGAAAAATAATTTATTATCAATATTTTCTCGTAAGTTACGAGCATCATAAAATGTTAACAGATTTAAGGATTTTTACATCATCTACATCAAAGTATATAAATAATTTATGTTTCAAAAAAAAACGCTAAACAGGAGAACAGTTTATTAAGTAGCAAGTAATCCGCAGAGGTTAATTTGCCATTTTATGTTCTAAGAAAATTAAATGCAATTCATGCTCAAACCTTCTAGTTAAAAAAAATGACGAATATTTGTTAATGTGAAGATAACCTCAATTTCGACGCATAACGCGCAGCCATAACTTCAAACTACTTTTTTTTAAGTATTAGTTATGTTTGCTGCATTACACGCACTCTTAACTTTACGAAGGACAAGGATTAATTCAGAAGTCATTTAGTCAGTGTAGCACATTTGAAAACCTATATGGAGCAGATAATATGTTTTTTCATTGTTCAGGATATGGAAGATAGTGAAGATGAAGCTGAATTCTAGGTTAGGCTTGAGATATAATAAGGGAAGACGAATCTGACGAACTTTTCCTATTATCCAGAAATGAAAATTGCTAAGTTTATAAAGCATGTCATTTCGTTTAAATAACACATTTAGGTACACATAGAAACCTAATTTTTTATGTTTATCTTTTCTATATGTTTTATTGATAATTTATATACAAAGCACATAACGCGTGCCAGTGAATTTCTATCTTATTTTTTGTGTTGAAAGTGATCTTTATAATCCGGAATATACGGTAGTACTTTGGTTCAAAAAGCTTTTACTGACTATTTTTTAAATTTCTTCTTCGTTTTTTTCCCCACTTAATTTTCAGATAAGTCTATTGCTATACGGAATTTCTAAAAGTAATAAAATATAAAAAGATTATAGATATGACTTTTTTAAAATGTTATACCATGAAGAATATCACTAAAGAACATGCTACAAAGTGTACAGCTAATGCAAGTGTATCGTCAATTTAGTTTACAGGTTAGAAATAATAGTTATACAAGGGCTAAGATAATAACACTCTTAATAAATATTTACAAACCGACTAAATAATATTACAAACCGACGAAAGATTTCTCCTCTTTTCAGACGCTATCCTTAAATAAACTATTATTAGGATTTAGTACACTGACAGAGCCTTTTTTACAAATGAATATTCCGTCTGGAGGTTTCCTTTTCTTGTTGTATTTAATAATAGCACCGAGATTCTAACGATATAATTTACCCTTCGCATACGCTGTGATTAACTCAGTGAATAAGCTCTTCCTTCTGCTTCTCGGAGGAACCAGCACCTGTTCCGATAAACTGTCCTAGCTATTCAAATCGCTTCACCAAATTCAAGAAACTGATGAAAGCATAACAGTAACCTTTCAAGCCTTTGCTGCCGCTAAATTTCTTCCAGCTGACTGGCAAATCAAGATTACAAAACACAACAGCTGATATTGGAAAGTGGAAGCCCGATGAATCTGATGCATGAAGAATGTCTAGAGGCGACGCAATGAAAGAGTGTTTAAGATGCAAGGCGGGCAATTCTGTTGATGCCCCACCCATAGCTGAAAAAACCAAGAGCATTGACCAGTAGATAGCTTTGGAAATACCCAAGCATCTATGCCGACGATGTTGCTTGCTTTTGTTGATATCCTTTTTTTCATTGATGGCAGATTGCTATGATCGGAGGTATAAGAAATTATTAAGTGTTATGTTCGGGATAGGCTCATTCTAAAATGAGAGATTATGCCTAACCAATTAGGGTGCGTCTTAAGGAGTAACAATGAAGCTTTTCAAAAGTTGCGAACCTGTATAATCGCTTTTACTTTGCGTTAAGGGGAAAATCATCAGTTTAACACGACTGAGAGGGATTATTTCGTAATTTACATTTTTTGCTTTCATTTTTGGGAAAAATAGCGGTTTTCATTTTTAATTTATGAAAAAAATATTCTCACATAGTGCTTATTGTTTGTAAACTTTAACTTATTATTAACGTCTGAACTTATAAAACAGAAAAAACATTGTGCACTGATAATAGCAAATTCATTCCCTCGTAAATTAGTCCAAGATTTTTTGGAAATCCCTTCATTGGTTAGATTATAGGAATTTAACTCTCGCCTCTCCCCCTTTCTCTCTCTCTCTCTTTCTCTCTCTTTGTCTTCTCGTTTTTTGGTTTGTCGCACAACATAAAAATCCATAATTGGCTCATTCTGTAATTTTGCACTCTATCGCCTTCATAGTGGTTTTCGAGTAGCAAAATATAGAACAGAATTACAGAATTAGTTTGTCGAACATAATAAGTCCATACGTTAACATGCACACTATAAGTGTTTTCAGATTGATTACAGATTCGCTATTCAGTGCTCTACAAATAGTTTAGTACGTTAATTATTTATTGATACATTTTTTGTTTCGTATCGACACCAGTAGGAAGAGTAACTGCTATTTTACATTAATTTAACATTAAAATTTTTAACAAAGAAAACAACACGTTTCTTTAATTGTCTTTTAATCAAATAAATAAAGGGTCAATTGCGGTAATTATAAATATGGGATAAATGCAAACGAGTTTCATAAGTACACTAGTGGTTTTGAAGGCGTAACTGCGATAGAGTGAAGAATTGGCGGTATAGGAAAGACATTGAAAGAGTTTCGTATGTTTTGAAACAACTGTGGAAGCGTCACCATTGTTTAAAAATGACTCGGTGGAAAAAGTTGTTTAACAAAATTTAGTGATCTTCCATATTCCTCTCCAGCTCATCTAGAAGTGAGAGTAAGCGGTTTCAAGCATTTTTATTTATCAAATGAAATTTTGCTAAAAACAATTAGTTATAAATTTCATCCTCTCTGTTATTTTTTATGTGGAAGTTAAGCGTCTACAATTATACCATATATTTTGCACTCTGGGGTAATTGTAAACACTTAAATTTATCGTATTTCCAATCTTTTGGGAAGACAATAAATATTTTATTTTTATGTAAATTATACTATTCCGTCTATTTTACATGAATGTTGCTGTTTTTTCTAACGCCACTTGGAAATCCAGCCTCCCCTCGCGAGGCAACCAGGAATTAAGGCAGATAAGCGAGCGCCTTCTGTTTATTAATGAGCTCCGCTAGGGTGGAGGTACAACTTAGCTCAGAGGGTCTCCTAATTTTGAATCAGCTCCCAGATGAGAGATTCACATATAGGTTAGCCCCAGATGTATTATTTCAAACTTACAGGACATTTGGGGCCATGACGGATATTGCGTGCACCAAGTCCCAATAGCGTACATGGTCCCTGAGCAATCCGTTGCGAGAGGATGGTTACTACCTCTCGCTAGGGCGACCACTGCCGTAGTCAATGCTTGGGTGGGTGGTCACCCTCTCAGGCATTGACCACGGCCAGTGCTGCTTCACTTTCCGTGATATGTGGGAACCGAGCTTAACCGACTGATCCACTGCATGTGACATTTTAAATGAATGTACTGCATCACTTGATTGCCTGTAATATATTTCTCATTAAATAATATCAGCGGACTCAAAAATAATTCAGCAGACTGTAGGCTGCCCGTAGGCCGCGTATGGTCTGCTGAGCTATCCCCATATTGCGGATTATTCTCTCAGAACTTCTAAAGCTTCCAAGTAGACTGGGAATGCCCCGGTTTTCTGTTTGCATCAACCTCATGGGGAAATAGATCCCTGTTTACAGTTACCCTGGGCATGGCTGCCTGCGATCATGTAGCGGCTGTCCAAACGGGCGAAAAAGTGCGTGCAAGCAGAACTTACATTTTCTACCACTTCAGTCAATTGGCGCTGTTAGCATGACCTTAAAAGCGAGGATTTAAAGGTCTAACCATAGCAATATCATCGCGTTAAAGGCTTGAATTTCAGGACAGATAAACATTTAAGTGTTGAGGGCAAAAGTAACTATAAAAATACGTTGCAGGGTTATGTATTTGCCATTAAAACGTTTTTAATACAGAGGAAAAAATAAAAAGATCGTTTTTTTGGTAGTAACACATGCAGACTTTGAAGCTGCTCGTTAAGATACAACGTTTCTTACATACGTATACTTTTATATATAATGAACACAGAGAAATTTTTCTTCGCAATTGGCTGATGATATTATGCTTTCAGATTTATTTTTGTTTTGAACGACAATAATTGCGCATAATTTTATGAAATACATTTATCTTCTCATATTGTGTAGCACAAATAAATTGGCTAGCAGGTTTTTTGAAAGCCGTATTGAATAGTCTTTAATTAGTTATTAGTTACTTTATTATTAATCAATTTTCAATACATTCATGTTAATACTATTAAATAACAGCAGCTAAAAGAAAAATGACATAGGTTATGAAAACGATCGTCCCTCCACTTTTCAAAAGCCCCCTCCCCCACCACTATTTCATTACAATAACTTATGCTCTTATCTGTAAGCCTCCCCCCTCCCACCTCTTTTTTCTTCTTTTCTGGACTACACTGAATATTCTCAATTTTTATTAACAAGACTTTGCAACCGGCATTCGATGAAATCCGCCAAAAGCTTTCGGATTCTCTGATTTTCTGTAACCTGATTTTCCTTAAATCCTTTCTTAAATTAATTTTTCCCGACTTTTAAATTAGAAATCAGAAATACGCTTTAGGGGTCATTCATAAATGATGTCACGCTTCGAGGGGTGAGGGGAGGTTCGTGAAATTGTGACAAAGTGTGACAAGGGGAGGGGTGGGGGTAACAATAAGTGTGACAGCAGGCTTTTACAACATAGCGTGACATGTGACAAAGGGGGGAAGGGGGTCCGTTGAGTTGTGACATTTTGTGACAAGGGGGGAGAGGGTCAAATATATCGGAAAAGAGCATGACATCATTTATGAACAGTCCCTTAGATAGTTTATTTACTTTTCTATGTTTTAAGACCCTATGGTGTACAAAATGGGTGTACTCATGAACGCGTGAAGAATCAACAACAAATCTTAGAGGGAAGTCTCCCTTCCTTTTAGGTATTTCAATTGTAACTCTTGTTCATGTGGTGCAAGTTTTATTTTAAAAAGGTACATTACTAGATCTATAATATAGATTCTCTCTCACTCATTCCACTTTTAACTTTATCATTCTATACAAGCATAAGAAATTTAAACGTCTTAGAACAAAATATATATATATTTAAAATCATAATCTAGACAGAATATGAAGTTCAAAGTTTAATTTTCAGTTTAAAAAAAGTTAATGAGCCTTTATCAATGCGCAAAGATTTGTCCTAAAAAATGTAAGTAATCCAAGTGAGTGTAAATCATTCGAATTACTTGCATCCAGATGCATACAACGCTTTTAAAAAAGGATTCCTCTTGTCCCGAAATATGTTTTCTGGAGTTTGGGTTATAATGACGTTTGTTTTCTTATTAATAATCTGAAGTACAAATAAATAAAACCAATACATAAATAAATAAAACCAGTAAAGTTCGAGACATAAAGGGAAAATGCAAATGTCAGTCCTCACTGGTTAAAAATATCATCTAAAGCACCAAACTCACGATTTCTATTTGTAGAGTAATTGAATAGGTGACATGAAGTGAAAAAACAATTAAAATATATGCATATAAACCAAACGGTGAATTTAGTAAATCCCTAAAATTATGAAATGTATGCATTCACTAATTTAATGCTTAGAAAAACATTCCATTGCTTTCTGTCTTTTTATTTCACTTACGATGAAAAATTTCTTTAAAATAAATATATATATGTTAGACACAATTAAACATCGGGAGACATATTTCCGATCAGTAATGCATAAACTAAAAATTTACCAAAACGAAATCTTCATGATGCATGCTGCAAACCCGACAAAAACAATGCTTTCGTAATGTATTTCCATACAAAACTAGTACATGCTTGCAGAGCACCAGTGAGGAAAAAAATAACTATCGTTTGAACGCTTATTCCTTTTTTCTGGCGTCGCGTCTGGACAGCCGCTATATGATCGCAGGCAGCCATGCCCTGGGGTAAACTCTGGGGTAAATGTAAACACGAGTTCATTAGCTAATAAATAGTAATAAAGTCAAAATTTTTCACAAGGTACATTAACTCACAAGAAGTGTAGTATTGGCTACAATGCTCACAATTTCATCTCTCAATTTATACAAGAGCTAGGAATGGACCATCAATTTTTACTATTTCAAAAAGCGTTTATAATTACCCCAACTGACCCAAACATATTGATCTACTTCACATGCTCGTATAGTTCTAAGAAATATTTTTCTGAGATACAGATGGGGAACCTCGGTTCTCTAATAGGGTAAAACATAGTTCCATGTTATTATTCTTTCCAAATAAAGACACACACACAAATATATATATACAGAGAGAGATATATATATAAGAATAATAATCTAAGCTAGCTCTGAAGCGTAGAATATAAATGAAATAGATTTGATTATATGTTATGAAATATTCTAAAACAGTTTTTTGAATAATCACTACTAGGAAAACTTGCCATGAATTTGTACTGCAATAAACTGAAGCTACGATGAATTGACAACCTAAGAATAAGTATGAATGCTGCGATGCAATGTTGAGCTGTGAACTAACGTGTATTCAAGGGGCCGAATAACATGATACTCAGCTAATGCAACGAAAAAACCGCAAATTATTCATATACCTGTATTAATCAATTTTGCAACATTCATTACAAAATTTTCTTAGGTCTTCCCGATTTTTAAAAATGCGAAGCATTTCTTCCATCCAACCTTATTTTATCTTTCTTTCTTGGGGGAGAGAAGGAGGGAGACAGTAAAAATGTGTCTAGCCAGCTATCCGTAAAGCAAATATCTAGGGGGGATACAAGTTTTAAGCACGCTGGTACGCAATATACCGTTGATTAATCGCCAGTATGAATTCACGATATACCGAGTTGGGATGCAATTAAAGGTTACCGTAATTAAGGGAAAACCTAAAAAAGTAACAAAAGTAATTCCTTGAAAAAGTAGAAACCCAAGACCTTGGTCTGATGCATTAGGGAGAAATATTTTTTGATGTTTCCCAACCAGCTAATTCTAACGCAGCATGTGGCTGTAGAAAACAAATCTTTTAAATCTTGAATACTTTTAAACTTGCAAACTTGTTTTGAAATGAATTTGAGTAACTTATCATCGAACCGCATGCGGTGCAAGTTTCTGACCCACGTGCATTACCGTGCTAAATCATGCATCCTACTCCTCTTCAATGTTAGAAGTCTCCGAAGTCGATTCATCTTCAAGCTACGCAATCTATTTCGTTTGACTGCCGCATATTCATTATCTGGCTTGTGTTTGTTTCGTGACAGACATTTCATAGAAATGAGGTTGATGAGGCGAAAATTAAGGAAGGCTCGGGCGATTTTCTAGATGCTAGACTGAGGGTGAGGGAGGCCCACCCACGTAATGCGAAGTCGTTCCCATTTCCATTAATTTGAGAGTTTTTAAATTTTTTGAGGAAGATAATGAGATTAATTCTTACAAAATGTTTTTTTTCTTAAATCGAAAAATTAGTTTTTAGCTCGTTTTCAACAAAAATTTACAGTTCTAATTGCATTTCGTGCAGTTCATAAACTGTTAAGAACTACACAAAAAGAAAATCGGTACTTCTTTGCACTAAACGTAACATAACTTGTTAAATGAAAATATATATATATATATACACATATATTCATATATATACACATACACACACACACACACACATATATATATATATATATATATATATATATATACCGATGACTTAACAGGCCTTGTTCGTAAAAGTTATCTTCCTTTTTACCGTCAAGAAATAAAAATTTTCGTACAACTCTCAGAGAAGAAGTTATTTTACCGACCAGACACATCGGATGACTCTATATGTGACTAGAAAATGTCATCAGCGATTTTTATGACCCTATATGTGTCCTCTATTATTTTTCTTTGATATATATATATATATATACTACTTCCACCAAGGGTTGAAGACCGTTTTTAAAATTCGAAATAGATTATACATAGAGCTTCAAAAAAAAAAATGAAAAAATAAAACTAAAACTTCGTGCAAGTTGACAGCTTACGCTCTTGCTTAGCTTGCATCATCGAGCAATGACAGTGATCTAGCACTTAAATCTCGGAATTGGCTCAAACTGCCTGTAGGCCTTCTGTACCAGCGAATCCATTAAATTGGCGCTTAGGTTTCTCATAGTGCAAGTGTTTAAAGGTCCACTGCAAGAAGTCCTTGGGGCTTTTTACTTTCGTTATAATAAAAATCTTTCGGGTCAGGCTTTTCTGTTTCTGGTTTCCGTGAAGAATTCAGGAGGAACGCTTTTGCTCCAGGAGATGTTCAACGTCAATTAACGTAAAAACGTTTTGACCTTAGTGATGTTAATAGCAAAATCTTGGAGAGAAATAAATAAATAGGAAGATACGCCTTCGAAAAAACGGAATCAATCAATCTCAAAAGGAAGTTAGTTACTTCTTATAGTTCAGGCCCAAGAATCGATGAGGTCTCCTAACTCGAAGGTAAACTTTTGGGCGTCGATATCACGTTTCTGTTGTTAAACATCTAGTTCTAATTTTAGAATGTTTTTTTTTTTTAACTATTACTTATTTATTTATTTTAATATTATTTTTATTTATTTATTTATTTCACGCTTCATTATTCCTATGCTTCTGATATGTGTTCCTCGCCATTGATGATGCTTTTTAGTAGATTAAGGCAACGATTCGGAAAAGTTTTGACGAGCTTACTGATTCTGAAGTTATAAAGAACTAAATCTAACAAAACAGTTTCTTTTTTTTGAGGACTTAGAAAGGCATGTAAACTATATGGAATCAAACCAATCTAAGTATAAAAACGTTTCAACAAAGGTTTTAAAACCTGGACTTTTAAACTATTTTTTTATATTATTCGTATTAGTACACAATTACGATAAAACACATATTTTACAAAGCAATTAAAACTATAGATTAACTTAAAATAGTATATAATTTTGAAAATGCATTCAGGACAACTTGTGTTAGGCTTACTAAAATGTTTTTACAAGCGTGGTACTTATTAGTCAGGAATTTCTTTTCACTTAGCATAGTTATAACATCCGATACCGATGCAAACATCAAGTTTCAGAGCATGAATGATTTTTCATGATAAAAATTGCTGATAGGTCGGCTTTATGTTTGCAGGAGCTAAAAAAGTAATTACCTGACCCTAGAAATTAATACAAAAGTTAATGCAATGTGCATGACAAAAATGTACGTGCATGTCTTCTCTTTATTTGGTATTATCTTTGTGATTTTTTGTTTTTTCTTTGAAAATATCTCGTTGAAGATTTTCATGTATTACAAATATTTAAGTTTTTTAAATGAAAACAAACAGCGTGTCACGATCGGTACGAAACCATTAGTATTCTAGCCAATACACCTAAAATGAAATCTTGTTCAGATTTCGTCTTAATATTTTTTTATTTAATTCTACTTCGTATCCCAAACTCGGTATTTTAAAAAATGTTGTTTTTCCCCTAAAAAGTATGCTTACTACATAGATAAAGAATGTAATTCAGCTTAAAAGAATAAATATGTAATGAATACAATAAAATAAAGCATTGTACAGAGGCTAAGAAATAGATAAAAACCACTGAAAAGGGGGGGGGGGATATGCCCTTTGAATAACTATTAATCAAAATTGATTTAAATGTGAAAATAAGAATTCTTGATTGAAGGCGGACGCGTGGAAAAGATATGGATAATAAAACATTTATTACTTTTCTCCAGTTATTGGTTTCTTCCAACCATTCATTATTTATGTTTGGATAAAAGCAAGCATTGGAATTTATTTTTTTTGTAATTTTGTTACTATTATTCGTATTGTCACAACTAATTGCATAGTTTAAAATACTTAGAGCTTGAATTTCATTTGCAATCAGTTTTTTGCTGTTTTTTCAATAAAATGCATGATTCAAGGTTCAGCGGTTACTTGTTTTGATCAGTAAATAAAATAAAACGCATAGACATGGTTTATTAAATATGACGAAATGGAAAAGAAAAATTCCCTCTTTCATTGCGTAAAGCAAGTAAGAGGAAGAAGCCCTTATATTGATTGCACTATTTGTGCTTTAAAAAAGAAGTATGATAAAATGTGAAAATGTTTGAACTATTGTTTTTCTTTTTTTTGTACAGAATAAAAAAATACTAAATCGGATCGATTCCGTCGACGCTTCTTCGCGAAAGTGACCGAATAAAGAACAGATGTTAAAAGTGGGACAGTCAAGGACATTTGCTCAAGAAAGTTGCCAAATATTCTGCATCTTTGATTATGACTGATTAGTGTTGACTGATTTATCTTAGCTTATTTGTTACCTCAAGTGGATTTTTTAAATAGCTTTTAGGAGAAGTGTTAAAACTGAGAAAATGTAGGCATTCATCTGCCAAACACTGATAAAACGAAACATTGTTTAACCGAAAGTGTGCTAGTGAGAAATCTCCGACAAAACTTTGTTGCTAAATTTACGTAAAATGCGCACAAATATTCCAGTCCACGTTAAAATTTGATGTTTGTATAGTCTTCCAAAGACATAGGAAATAATTCAAAACTTAGCTTTTTCAATTACCCCAGGGTACAATATTTAAACATAAAACTACGTAATCGAAATCACTTAGCGTTTGTCCATCTGCTTTATAAGTTTTACTTAAGTAAACAATTGCTTTCACAATGTCAACTTAATAACGTCGTTTCTAAAATCACCACAAGGAAGATAATACCATTTATCCCCTCCCCCCTCTTTATCCCATATTTTAATTAGTATTACTCAACCGATATCAAATCGTTAGTGTAATAAAAGGCATATTACAGCGTCTTGATTCAAACAGTTTCTTAATGGGATCCTTATTAAAAGCTCAGACGTATCTAAAAAAACTATGCACTAGCAATGTGAGATTTCTTACACTTTGCGTTTGCAGTTTTATGCTGGTAAAAGTAAAATCATCGAATCGAAATCCTGAGAATGATCATTTTTTGGCTGCGGCAACTTTTACTTCTAGAGTATAGAAATAATTATTTTAACGAAATATGTTGTTTAATGTCCATGATGGTGGGTTGAAACCCAGCAATGTCGATGGATTTTCAAGATGCAGAAAATCATGTGTTCCCATGTCATATGATTTTGCAGCATGTTAAAGATCCCTTGAGTATCTATTTGAGTTTGGATATTCTCTACTAAATTAAATTCCTAGTGCAGTTTCGCATCGTCAGAGCACAGGTGCTTCAACTTATAGTACAGTAACTAGGCGTTAAAATTATCATGTGCCAATGGCATCCGCCGATTGTGGTGCTATTTGAAAGAATGGATGCCAGTTTCCGGGGATTGCACTAGGTCTGCAAAGGTTAATGACCAATACCTCATTAGAAAGAGTGAAGAAAAATGTTGTTAAAATGAAATGTCTAACGAACTTGTTGTAGATATCACATTTTTTTTTTCAATTATATTTTGTAATTATTTTTCCTTAAATAAAGAAAAATACCTGAAAATAACATTAAAAATTCAAATCCAATCATGAAAAGAATGCTGAAAAAACTTTCTGGGTAAAGGTCTCGTCGTTTTGTTTATTGCATTGACCAATTGATTGATGCCTTTAAAAGGATACGAATAAATACGATACAACATGACAAGAAACAGTGAGACCAAAATCGTGATTGCCGCACACGAAGTAAAACAAGATGAGGATATGATGTGATGGGCATCAAACATCATCAACCTGTCAACGGCTAGATTTTCGCTGCAGGTGAGTGATGAAAATGAGGTTAAATGGAATCCTTTTACTACTTCAGTGCATATATTTAGTTTAAGGAAAATTTGAAATTTGTTTCTTATCCCTAAAGACCGAAAGCAGTTTGCTGATACGACCAAAAATACGACTCAAGTGAAAGCATCGACAAAAGACTGGAACTAACTAAAGATCTGTAAGTCCTACTATAGAGACCTGCTTCTATTCAATCCTGTCAGGGCCGTCGGGGGGGGGGGGGGGGTCAGGTATAGCTGATTCATGGGGCCCGGTCTTTGGAGGGATCCCGGTTCGGTATCCGAGTTGTGCAGAAGGCAAAAGGTTCTATGGCTAAGATGTAAGGGTAATGTGGGGGTAGAGCAGAGACAAAACTAACATGGGGCCCGCCTTGGTTTTCAACGGCCCTGAATACTGTACAGTGTATGTATATACAAACTGAGAAAACATTTTCAAGTACTAATAGAGTACACACATATGACGAGTGCATATCAGTATGTGCATTCACACGTTTTTATTTTTCGTTCTAAATTTCGTGGTGCTTCTGTTATCAATTCATTTTTTAATAACTTACCAAATTTCTACTAGTCACAATAAGTCATTCATTTCACACACACCGTTATAAAGAAAGATGTTCGTTAAGCAAGTTGTCAATCCCTATCTTCTAAAAATAAAAGACACTGATTTTAGGCACTTCGTAAAATTACACTCAACAGCGTAACCTACCAGGTACAGCTTTCACTCTTTTGTTTTTTCGTGCGTGAAAAATTTTGCCGTTTTATAACTGCTAAAAATGAGCATATTTAGTGAGGTGGATGTTTCAGATATCGTTTCCCCGATCAAACAAATGAGAGTGATAACTTCGTAATATACGCGGTGCATTTTGGATATATAGGTGACTTATCTCACCATGAGAAACATCACAAAGCTTATATTGTGCTAAGTGAGACTGACACACAGTTAGTCAAATTCATGAATTGATCCAAGACTCGTGAGTTGTTATCCGCAAATAACTCGTGTAGCCAAGTGAGGAAACCACCAAAACAATTCTAGAATTTTGCTTTGATAATAACGTTTTTTCGCTTAAAATATGGAGTTACACTCGGTCGAAGGGTATAATTAATGAGAAACTAGCGAGTGTGAAAGAGAGCAAAGATGGATAATGCTTCTTCAAACTTCAATATCAGTGAATATTTCGAAATGACAAATTCTATACAAAAATAACCAGTTGGAACATTCTTTATCATCACACCTTTTTATTTTTCGTCCCAAAATTTCGTGATGCTTCTGCTATCAATTCATTGTTAAATAACTTACCAAAAGTTGTAGTTTTAACACTTTGTAAAATTTTTTAACAATCAATCACAAATCCCAAGAATAAAATATCAAATATATAAATTGTAATTAATAGCAATCTACTTGTGTGTTTTTCAGACCAGCATAAACCAAACATTTTTCGCTTCATTGATCAACGGTTATTGGACGCGTTTATCTGCCTTGACGTCAGTCAATGAACACAACTAGTCAAAACAATTGAAAAAAAGACATCATTATTTCTAAATACGGTATTCGTTGACCAAAGAAAAACTATTTTTAAAAATGCTCTGAATGTTGGTGTGCAAAATAATATTTGCACCTGAGAGTTATAGTATCTGAGTCCATATAGTATCTGAGTTTTGACGACAAAGCCAATAGCTACATGAGGATTCCGAACTTTTAAAGCTACCATCGGACATCTTTACTCTTTTGCACGGAAAAATCTAGTCTTATAGTACTAAAAATGTTTATTTTTTAGCTTCATCGCAAAAATTCGATAACTAGATTTAATAGACTATCCCTCTCAGGTAAAGAATTGCTTTCAAGTGAAAATTTAAATACGAGGGAAGGCTGAAAAGTAATGCACAAATGCTTACAGAACGCGAAGGAAATTGCATCCAGAAGTGCTCCCGCCCGGGTAGCATCCTACATTCTCCCTCTATACGCATGGGAAGTTCGAAGTCGTTGTATTCAAGGTCTATGGTTGTATTCATCCTGGCACGTTGGCAACTGAGTATACCAATCAGAAACAGGCCAAAAACTAAACTTCATTTGCAATTTTAACAACACGTGAAATATAAGTTATCACAATCATTTCATTTTTTGCAACGAAAGTAAAATCATATACCTATTGGACCTCGCTTAATAGTAAAAGTAAAACATACCTAGTTTCCCATGAGGCCTCGTTGTCTCATTAAAGGGGAGTCGAGTATAATTTTTAACGTCTAATCACAGGCAGGGACAAGAGCATGGAGATAAAATATATGATCTTGGTATTAGCAGCCCCACCTAAGAAGTAAACCTTGCTTAGTAATTGTGAAATGCCATTGCCGAATTTATAGTTCTTAAGTAAGTGCATAGTACTCTCAAAGTTTAATAACTTCCATAAATTGTAGTCTTTTTTTTTTTTTTTAACAAGTGAGAAGTTCAATTTTTCCGGTTAGTATTTTCCTAAAACAAAAAGAATAGACATGTAGTTCAAGTAATTTGATACAAATATACATTTGATTAAGACTTATGAAGCTTGGAAGTAGTAAACGCATCAGCAGATATGTTTCGGTTATTAATATTCGAGAGAGATTACCTTGTTTCCTTGTTAAAAAAAAGAATTTAACACAATGTTTTTTTGAATATTTATTACCAAGCACTATATAATGGGTATTACATGAAATTAATAATATTTCATCAAAAAATGTATCCTTTTTTGAACATGTGCAACAACGTATTCAGTTATTAAATTTTTAATTTTCTCCATTTCATTTTTTGAAGTAAAACTTGAGATAATTTTGAGCTTTGACTTTTTTAAAAATTTATTTTACAGCAAAATAAAATAAATATTAAGAGGAAAAAAGACAATATACACATAATAAGTCTTGAAGATTTTTACATTTTTAAGAAAATGTCCCTACCTCTGTAAATATTAATTGGTTTTACAAATTTATTTAGCTTTTCAAATGCAACATTTTATTCGATGTCCTCAACATTTACTTTAAATGTATTTGGTGACCCCAAACCTCGTGTAACTGATTCTGAGTTTTCAATGTGCACCTTTTCAACAACTTTTCTGACAAATTTATTTTTACATTTATCTTTCATCACTTCATGATAGGATAATTTCACTACGAAATCATTCTCATATATTGCATTTTGAGGCTCATCGTTTAGAGACATGCGTTTTTGGCATGTAAAATTTTGGTGAAAAAAATCACGTGTTCATCGATCAATCTACGCACTCAATTTTTCAATATATCATCGTCATCAAATAATGTTGGAAAATTTTCCTCAACAATTGAAGAGCGCATCGGAAAATAATGATTTACAGACAGAGTTTTACCACCGTAATAAAAAGCAGGACACAAAAATGACTTTGGGTGCTTTTGCAACGAAAGGAACTATGCCAACAGTCTTTATCCTACAAGTATATTTACATGTTTGGCTAAACGTTTGCTACCTAAGGTCCTGCTAGTTATTTCAGATAATCTTATTTTTCTCAGCAGGTTATTGCTTCCTTTATACTTTCTAAGAGCTTTAGTTTCCAAGTGATTCAGTAAATTTGCTTGATTGGCCGTAAAAGAGTTTTGATAGGAACCCAATACCAATATATGGGACATTTTAGCCCTTTATAAGCGTATACAATTGACCCACAATATACCAGAAATAAGACAGGATCTTAATGTAGGCCATGAAGCCTGAAACTGAAATAACATTTTTCTAGGCTCATTAAGGGAACTTTCATTTTGAATCAAGTCTCAGTATCAATGGGCTTATTCAGCAAGTTCGAAAGAAGAGTTGCTTTCTTGATTATTAAGCAAAATTCTAAGTCGTTTAGAACATTCCCTTACAATGGATTAATTAATGTACAATTTCGTTTTAACAGCTTAATCATATTTGTATATTTGTGTGTGTTGTACACGTTATTGTAAATTTCGATACTGCAGGTCAGAAATATCAATATTTTTTTAGACTTTCTTCACGCACTGCAAAGTTTTACTTCGCTAGCAGGGATCGTCGAATTAAACCAATTACAAGAATTCAGTACAATATACGATATGAATTACGATAGCTCAAGTATGTTGAAAAACTGGGACAAAGGACGAAAACCCCACTTAATTTTTGAGGCTCATTAAGGCTCAAAAAACCCAGTTAATTTTTGCTGACAGCGTAACAGGAAAGTTTTTCACAATGTTACAAGTTGAATTTTCGTTCATTCTAATATTTCCCACCATCAACTACCGAAATAATGAGGTTATAAAATATTCTACTCACCCCTTCTAGCTATTTTAATTGAATGTCTTTGTGTTTCACAGGAAACCTAAATAACTATTGTAAGTACGCTTTCAGCAAATTGTAAAAGATTATGCTTTACAATAACACACTAAACTACATTGATATAAAGCTGAAAGAGTGGAATGATATTTATCGTCATCTGTTTTGGATAAATTAAACAGAGAAAGGACATCAGCAGTGCCACAAACCAAATTTTTGCTGATGTTGATTAGACTGGATCCAACTAATCCGTCATACCAAGGTTATATTATGATATTTTTTCCCATCTTTTCGTACTGTTTTAAAGTACTTTCTTTGTTTTGTACAGTATGCATAGATGATCGTTATAGCGGTATATTTATTCAGCTGACAAAAATCAAGTTCAGATAATGACGAAAGATTAAGACATGCTTATGAAAATGACGAAGCTACTTTTACAATAGTGGGGAAATCAAAGAAAGCTAATCTTAAATAAATTTTGAGGAATGCAAGATAAGGACATCAGCAATACCTGATTTGGATTTTTGCTTATCAGATTAGTTCAAATCCTAACTTACCCAGACTGACAAAATTTTACCGTAATAATTTTGATTATCTTTTATTACTTGCTCGGATTCTTTTATTGCTATTGCATAGAAAACACAACGGACCATTGTGAGTAAGTACTTATCTGGCTGACAAGGTTCAAATTCAGCTAATTACGAAAGATTAGCAAAATATGCTTTATGACAACAGTGACTGCATGTTGACAAAGCTTTGCGCATTCAAGAAAACTAATCCTTATTAATTTTTCAGGAATGTCAGATAAGAAGGACATTGGCAATTCTACGCACCACGAATAAAACCGGACCAATTTAATCCAGTCAGATAAGAATCTCCAATAAAACTCGGTAAAATGGAATTACTTTCGCTTTTTCTCAGCGACAGGGAGATATAGAAGCTTGTCTTAAACTTATCTTCCTATTTAAAAAGCTAATACCTCTTCAAATCTCCCTAGGAAGTAGAAAAAAAATGGTGGCCTTCTCTTATCAGGCTATTTTTTTGTCTTTGAATGGGAAAAAGATTATCGGAAACACGACATCAAGAAGAAGCGGTCAATAAACTTGCCTGCTTAAATCGCTAACATATGTTAATAAGCATTCGTGCCATTGGCTTTGGAGACTATGTGCCTTAGGTGCTAGGATCCAAGTTTAATAGCACTAAAAGTAGAAAGTAAAAGTGCTATTAAGATGCTATACCTTTGCTTACATTTCAGTATTTTAAAGTGTAAGAAATTAATGTGCTCTTGAACCGGTTTTCATGAGCGTGAAAAAAAGGTACCTAGAGTCGTGAGTTTGCTGTAATTGAGAAGAGCAATTAATATATGCTGCGATTCATTACGCTCTGAAAATAGCATTTAAGGTGCTGACCTTGTAATTTTTAATCATTTTTTTTTACTCCTTGTCCACCTCATATAAAATTAGAATCATTTATATATTCATTCCTAAAGTAGACAACATACATTGCCACTCTGATGCGCCAACCGATAGTGGTTAGGGAAATTTCAATACAATATTTTTATTCACTGCGTTTCAAAATTCTATTTCTTTTTCCTATATTGAATTTTTATTCCCTATTGGATCTACTGAATGAATATAAAAACCTTTTGTGGGGTATCCATGAAATGAAAATATGAAACGCTTTTAAACATATTTGCTATAGTTGTGCAACTAAAATAGCATATGTGTAGAAAATACGTATATTTCTTTCTTGTACTAGAAAAACTATTTAAAATACATGCGTGATGATTTTTTTTTAATTTTTTGCCCTTAATAATATATAAGTGAAATTCAGTGCTGTGCAACATTCATACACTGTGCAACAAATTTGAACTTTTTATTTGTCCTTTAGATGAAACTATGTAATTGTATATTAACAAAAGGTGTTTAATTCAAATATCCAAACCAAAATGGTCCATCACGTACCGTTTTTGCTGGAGACCCACTTCTCTTATTTATAAAATTTGGTTACAGAAAAATGTAACTGAGGCTTACTTATTGAAAACACAAACACTAAACTGATTTTTTTTGGCCGTTTCATCTTGTGGGCATCTATTGGTGTGCCCTGATAACAATTAGCAATATTCAGTTCGTATACTTCCACTCCATTGACCGCTGAAACGCTTTTCAAACACAGAGATGTCCTGATGAAACCTTACCCTGTGCTCATCATTAATTGCGCCAAATTTTTGAGAAAAGAAGTCCATATGGGAGTGCAAAAAGTGTAGTTTTAATGACATATGGCAACCTATAATACAAAAGCAGTTTATCATGTCACCAACCAGATCTTCGTAGTTTTCAGTTTTCTCATTTCCAAGGAAACGTGAGCACACTGATTTAAAGAGCAGCCAGGCTGATTTTTTGGCTTCTGACTGTTTGTTTTCCTACTCTTCATCATGAAAAGACTTCCTTAAATTATGGGCCAATAAGAATCCTTTCTTTTACTTTTGCCTCACTTAAATATTTGAATTTGTTCCTGAGATGCAAGAAAGCCACTCTTTCTCTGTCTGCAACTTTTACAAATATTTCGATAAACCAAGTTTAATGTGCAATTGTGGAAAAAAGGCACATTGTAGATTTACAAGTGGCTCATTTGATATGTTTTTGCCACTCGTAATTTTGAAATTTCCTTTGTGTTTGCAGAATATGCTACAGGAATAAATAGGGAAAAAATACTCAGATGAAGGAGCACTGATGAACAAGCGCCACTCTGCTAAATTGTGCTCATGTTCTAATGCTTGAAATAGTACATTCACACCACAGCAGCATGCTATTTTTTCTTTCTAAGCAAAATAGTCTACAAAATGCCTTTGTCGTCTTGTAAAAGTCTCGAAACTTCGGGAAGTAGATAAAGCTTTTGTTGCCAAAAGTGTCGCTAAAGTAACCCAAGTTCATTAGAAAGTTCTCTAAAATGGCAACGATCTCACTATCAATGATAAAGATATAATTTATAATAAATTATGTCGATAAATTACGAAAATATGCATTTATCCAGAAAATACGTAAAAAGCTAAAATGTGGAATTTTGGGAAAATGGTACGTGATAAGCAAAAATAATTGCAGATTCGTAATTTTCAGCCAAAAATACATAAGAAAGAGACATTTTCATCCAAAGGACATTTTTCGTGTTTTACAGTGATATTATTAGTTTATGTAAATAATTATTATATAACAATTATTATATACGTAATTACTGAGAAAATTTTAAAAGTTTTTTCGTATTTTGAAGATGTAATTGAAATCTTAGAAGTTTTATAAACTCAATCGTAAAATGTGAATTTATAAATGAGTTCAGTATTTTTTATTGGTTATATATGTTAATAAAAAGTCTTTTTGACGTAATATCTTTTAATAAGACTTTTTTATTACAATAAATCATACCTTTTATTTTTTATAGTATATTCAGTTTACAAATATCGCAAGTAGAATGTAAGTCTGCTATATTTTGTTTCTGTAATATTTTTTGATATTTACATAGAACTGACTAGCTTTCAAAAGGAGCTCTTATGCTAAGAATAGAATTTATTTCAAAAACTAAATTATACTGCTTCATTTTTGTATGTATAACTCATATGCTGGTACTGTATGCTAACAATTTAAATAATATGCTAGTTTAAGTTTTTGATTCGTAAAGTAAGCATAGAATAGCTAAACAATTATAATTACGTTGCTAAATTTTAAGTTTTTCTCATACGATTATAATGGCAACTGAATTTTAGAATTTTAATTAAAATATCAGATTCACGAAAGATAGCACTATTTGTATGGAAATCGTACATTTTTCAGCATTATTGTAATAAATAGTACTATAACTGATAATTTTCACACGTAATAATACATCTTATATATGTATTTCGTATTGCATTCTTAGCTTTCGGAATTTACTATATTTATCTGTACATTTTTAATTTACAAAGGTACTAACTGTAAACTTTCTTTTAAATATTTGTATCAACTTCTAAACTTCACATTAACATTTTCCACCTAAACAATGCCATTGAGATAGACTACCTTGCTCCAAAGAACACAGCAGAGTTGATTTTTAGGTAACTATTATTGAAAAAATTAAATAGCAAACTATTAACAATTCGACCCATGTTTATTCTTATAAAATATGTAATTCACAAAGACTAAATACGTAATGAAATGCAAAATTATAGCAAATATTTTTAGTGAATATGCTCAATATTTCAGAAAGAAATAATTCTAAAATGCAATCAATTTCTTCACTATATTTTTGAATCACTTAAGACGCTTACCATGCATAGTTTTCACGAAAAAAAGTTCTGAAAATCTTGAAAAATGATATGTATTTTTCGTACGTTAAAGGTACTTCAGAAAGCAAAAAATGCTCATTAATTTTCGTTCAGTGGCAAAATGCAACATTTCTAAAAAATAATTAATCAGGTTGGTGTCCATATTATTTTCAACGGTGCTACGTAAAAATGAATCAGCGTTCTGTACTTCCCCCCCCCCCCTATCCCACCAAATCCACTATCATTTATTCCACGCCAGTCGCGATCAATCAATAGAAACAATCTTATATGCAGCAAATCTAAAAACAACAAACACTCAGTCAAAGTTTCTGCAGTCGGTCTTTGCTTTCAATATTTCATCTTTTCACAAAACACGCAAGCACTAAGTCTGAAGGATAAGATTCTTGTTGCTGTTATTTCTAGTCTGAAACTAGCATTACATCACGTTTGAAAAAAAATAAATAAAGAAGAGCCGACCAAAAAAAAATTATTATGATAATAATAGATAAATAAAGCAGCCAGGCTAAAAAAGTTTATCCTTCTCCCACAGATTGGTTACATCCACTAAACTCCCTACCTATTCAACACAAGGTGTTTATTGGCCAAAAAGCTAGACTGTTTTAGCGAAGATATTATTAAGCTAAGTAATTATCTCTTAAAGCTTTGGTTACTACAATCCATTGTGATAAAAAAAAGAATAAACACTCCTCTGTAAATAAAACTATTGTTTTCGAATGGTGATGGTATTATGCTTGCGGTTTTACAAGTGCAAGCGTGTTCAACAAGAATTAGCTGCGGTTTTCTGATTGGAAAATCTAAGGGCTGCTTAGTTGGTAAGAAAATTGATCCACTCCGACGCCCACACATATATATAGGCTTGCCATAAGTCCCGGTTTGACCGGGACAGTCCCGGTATTTTGCTCTTGTCCCGGTGTCCCGCTCAGTTTTATCAATGTCCCGGAAACGGCCAGATGATGAATAAGATGTAAAAAGGAATGAATTTAGGGTTTTAAGAATCTTTTATGAAGACATTAAGAATCTTTAAGATGACAGAGCATTAATGATTGAGTCCACTGCAAGAGCATTGATTGTATGTAAAATAAACTTTGGCTTTTTCTTTGCTCTGACTTTTATGAAAAAGCAAAGCTTAGCGAAAACATCTTGAAAAAAGTACATTCGAGTCAGAAATATGAGTGGGTTGAAAATAAAGAATAACATTGTTAACTTATTAATTGCTCTTTTAGTTTCACAAAAAAATTTTTTGAAATGGTTTTGTAGTTAGACAAAAAGTTGTAATTTAAAAAAATAAGACTTAGTAATTAATTGTTCAATTAAAAAATTTTATGAAGTATTTTAAACTTTATTTTATTAACACTTCTTTCTAGAGGGTAGACCAAAAAAGTTCATTAAATAGCAAAAACGTAGCCTACTTTCCCTTAAAAGTTAAAAAATAAATAATAAAGCATGAAATGTAATGAAATTTGTATCGTGAAAATATCGTTGGAAATCAAGAAAAATCAAAAATAAGTTAAGTAATTAAATAAAAATTGAAAAATAAAAAAATTGAAGGCAGGGTTTTGAGATGGGGGAATTTTTTGTGTCGGTAGGTCTGTCGGTCTGTCTGTCAGCCTGCCCCCCCCCCCCCCCCCAATAACTATTGAACGAATTGTCCGATTCGAAAATTTTTTTTTGCATTCGAAAGATCTCGACGAGGACATCTCATTTCCATATTTTACTTTTTGATTTGAACGATTTTTCGTTCAATTTTGAACAGTTCAAAAAAAATTAACATTAACGCCTGTGGGCAAAAACGAAGCAAATTTTGTAAACTCTGGGCACAAGATTCAAGTTCCTACGAGCAAGCTTATTGGAAGTAGCTCTCGTCCTGAAATATTGATTTGGACACTTTTTTGTTCATTTTTGAACAGTTCAAAAAAATTAACATAGCGCCTACGGGGAAATTTCAATACTAAATAAATCCTGATCTAACGGACCGATTTGCTTGAAACAAACTTTATCGGAAAATCTTTATCTTATAACGTAGAACATTGTACAGATAGAAAGTTCATCCAGTACTAACGAGCCTATTTTCCTGTGAAATTTTTTGATCGGGATTTTCAAGAATATTTTTGAATTAATGAATGATTAAATGAATACGTGAAAGAATGAATGAACAAATGAGTGAATAAATGAGCAAATGAATGAAAAAATAAGTAAATGAGTGAATAAATACATGAATAAGTGAATGAATATGTATTAACCGTTGAAAAATGTATATTTGAAGCAATTAAGAACTAAAGCTAAACGAGAAAGAGAGAGAGAAAGATAACTAGATTATAAATTTGAAGTTGGTGTATACGGGAAAGTAGGCTCGTATAGTTCTAGGCTTAAATGGTGGGTAGATTAACAATTTAGGGTTCCAGTTTCCCCACTCCCGTTACTTGCGAGGCTTTAAAAAAAGGCTTAAAAATTTTGCTTTTAATTTTTTTTTAATTTCTCCAGACCCCCGGTATGCCCATCCTATATGAATGTGTCCCGGTTTCACTAACCAAAAATATGGCAAGCCTACATATATATATATATATATATATATATATATATAGTAGCATCATTTACGTGGGGCGCAGGGGGTGGTTAGCCCCGGGTAACACCCTTATGGGAGGTGCTGAGTGGTGACAACCAGAATGAGACAAAGAGTTTATGAAAAATACACGCTACTTGAATTATGCAGATTTTCTGATGCTATTTGCACAAACGTTACTGAAAATAAATGCAGTTTGTTAAATATTACACAAAATAAATAAAATAAATTTTTGAAGCATTTTTTTTTCTTGCACTACTGAAAATAATGTAAACTACAAAACTACAAGTTTATACAACACAACTTTTTTTCTTCTCTGGGAGCCCCCCCTCCCTCCTCCCCCCGAAAAGAGAAAAAAAAACGAATTTGTACTGGTGAGGGGCTGACTTCACAAATTACCACCCCGGGTGACACTCATGCTAGGAATGCCACTATGTATGGGGAATTCTCTCGAAATACCAAAAAAATTCCGCCACTCTGATACTATTATATAAAATGTTTAAAAAAAAATGATCGTATTCATAGCATTATTATTAACATCTTTAATTTATTTTACATTGATTTTGACACTTTATATTTTAAAAATCAGGTTGCATTTCAAAATCCTTTTTCTTCCTGGCATGTCACCAACAATGTTTGGAATAATTAGGCTTGTTTTAAAATCCACTATGCATTTTCTCCGCTTAATTTCTTGTATCTTAAACAACGAAAGCACTTCTGAAATATATGCGCAAAAACGATTGCTAAAATGCTTTTAAAAGATACGTTTTTATGTCAATAAGTATAGTGTCAGTATGTCACTAAAATGTTTAATTTTTTAGTGGACCTATTTTTTTTTCCTCTATCGACCACAAATGAGATCGCAAGGCACTTCTCATTAGGTCGCCATATAATTTCTTAATTTAAATAACAAAACTTTATCACATAGAAAAAAAATGTATTTTTCTTATATTAAATATCATTTTAATTTTTATGCTCAACTTAAATGTATAAACTGCAACGAAATATATGAAAAGTAGTCAAATAATACAGAGAAATATTCACAAAATATACGAAAAACATTCAAAGGATACGTATACCGAATTTAAATAAATTCCAATAATTAACAAAAATATTCAAATAAAAGCAGTTTCTTTACATGGCGATAACCAAGGAGTTTTGTTTGAAAGTTTATATTATTTCTTGAGAACAGTAACACGCAACGAGAAAAACGTTTAATTGAGCCATCCTTTTTGATGGGATTCCGAACAAAAACTAATCAGCAGTACTTTCCATTAGGGTCCATGTGTGTACCAAATTTAGTTCTATTCTAAACATATTTTTAGTTAGAGTAAACACAGAAAAAAGTGTTAACGTAAAAATGCAATCTTTCAGTCCAACTCCACTATAAACGTGTTCATTTTAGTGTCCTTGGATTTTATAAAAATAAACACAATAACAGTGGGATTGGATTCAGAAACAGCTTGGCATCTAACGTATCGTTTTGTGTCAAAGTACTTGTGTGGAAATGTGTACATATAAGGGGTGGCGGGTTACTTATTTGTTAAAAATATTGTTACATCACAAAACAGGTTTTGAACCACTGGTTTAATATTTAAAGTTAAACCTTAAAAGTATGACTGGAACGTGCAATCTTGTTATTGCATGCCCTTTAGCAGGAACGGAGAGGAGTTTCTAGGAAATATATATCAGAAGAAAATTTAAATAGTCTTTTTATGCTGTCATTTTCCTAGCTTCGTGGATTTATAGTAGTCAGGAAAATAACAGCATAAAAAAAAGACTCTATTTAAAAAAAATTCTTCGGATAGATAAATTTAAACCGTGATAGAAAACAGAAGAAAGCAGATAGAAGAAACCATCAGATACAGGAAATTAACCATGCAGAGGCGCACCGACTCCCCCCTCTCCTCCCCCGCCCCAGAAGGCATCGGATAACCGGATCCCGATCCGGCCACTGCACGAAAGTTCTTACTCTTTGGAAACAAATTTAAAAATTTAATAAATTTTCACTTTTTATTTTTTAAAGCAAATATCAGTATATTACATTGTTATCGGTAAAATATTAATAAGGGTCTATAAATGGATACTAAAGCAACTAAATTACTTATTTTTATTCATTTATTTATTGCAAAACGCAAACAGACATTTTGTAAAGAGTATCAGTAAAAAAAAAAAAAAAAAAAAACACCCGGATTCGGGACTCCTTCACCCCAAAGTCAGCCCGACTCCGCTGTCCTGAAGACAGTTAGCGCAAGTCTTGACTTTGCATGAAAATGTACTAAATCCTCAACAAAACTGTTTTTTCACCCTATCACTCTGTTTAACACCTTAACTGGTCAATTTTTTTACCACAAGTGTTCCTAAAAAAGCATATTTTTTATTGCCTGTAATTAAAGTCCTAACTTGGTATAAAAGGTATATGATAGAATTGTTTATAAAAATTTCATAAAAAATGAATTTAAGCATTTTTTCATTTTATAACTTTGAAACACAAATGCCCCTGAATGACTCTCTTTCAATCTATTAAAAATACGGGCAAATCAAAACAAAAAAGGCGGAAATATCAATGCCCGAACGCTGTACGGGCAAACCAGTTGAAGCCAACTTTGGGTAGCCCGTACGCCGTACGGGAAAACCAGTTAAGGGGTTAAACCTTTTTTTCTTCACATTTTCAGCGATGCATTCCCATTACAGCATTCATCCAATCCCCCCCCCCCCCAAAAATGAATAAATAAATGAATAAACATTTAAATAACCGTCATTTACATGATATTCTTATAAAAACAATCTGAACTTGAGCATCGTTCGCCTTTTCGACACCTTCTATGTTTAAAATGTAATTTATAAAAACTTGTGCCTTGATAATATTAACAATACTACCTTCTGATAATCTACATATAAGAATAAATTGCACATGCAAGAGTAAAAGTCTATCAGTTGAGTGGTTATCTATTGGTTGTGGTTTCAAATTATTCCAAACAAATTTTAATATTCTACATCCTTTAAAGATAAATAAAAAATACCGTAATAGTAATGTTTTCAAAGATATTGCTTTTCAATCTTTGCTTCTTGACGTAAAATTACAAAAAAATTCCAGTTGATTTTCGTTTGAAACTATCTTAGTAGACAATTCATTCACTTTATTTAAATGGAATTGAAGCATCATTCATTTTATTTTAAAATTTTATAAAAACATTCTGTTATCAATAGAAAAGATTGATACTGTGACGAAATTTAGCTCAAAAATCCACGATACTTTGAAAAAAAAATCAGAAAAAAATATATGACGATTAGACTATCTGGTAATGAAAACCAATCACTAATATTATTTCACTTGTGTGAATGATTAATTTTAGAAATAACTCATAGTCAATGTACGCTACCACAAGACATCTGTACTTAGAAATAAGGTCAGCTTTAAATTTCGGTTTTATTTGGATATTTTCATCATTCAGAAATAGAAAACCCTAATCTAGATTTTGTTTCAATACACTTGTATTACCAAAAAGCGTTTAATTAAAGGAAAAAATAATATAAATTAAACATAACCATAAGAATTGGATGCAAAAGACATTTGCCTGCTAAAAATAAAACATTAGCTTTCCTTCAGTAAAGAAAAACTATTAGTCATATATTTAATTTGAAGAAAAGTAAAACAATTTTCTCCAAAAAAGGTTTTTAACCTCCTTTAAATTCAATTTCGATACTACATTAAGAATTATATTTCACCTAAATTACAGTCAGAGCTTCCTCCGTTTTCGTAGGCGTGGGAATTTCATTTTTAACATGAACTTCCTTGTTTAAAAGTATTTAAATTAACCTCCATTCTGCCAACAGAACGAAAAACCCTCCTCTCTGAAGAGGAGTTTTTTGAACTTAATGTAAATATGCTAATATTGTGGAATCGTAAAACACTTTCAAAGAACAAACAAATATTTAGAATAATGTGAAGAAGTCTCAGTATTTGCATTACGGTGTCAAAAGAAAACAGATTTTGCTCGATAGGGAGAATGGCAGGCCAAATTATCAATTAAACTATTTTCATCCGATAGCTTTCGAACTGCTACATGTCAAAAAATCAATCAATTGAATCAAAATGTAGCAATATAATTCTTGAAAGTAGTATTACCTACTAATAGCTCCATACGTACAGGCAACTTACCCCGCGACGGGGTAAGCTGACACACATTTTTTTCCTTTGCTTCAGGCTTCCTTTAAACACAAACTGCAACCTCAGAACTCCTGAGCACTTATAGCCTAATACATGTGCTTTTAAGGTGCAGTTAAATTTTGTTCAAAAAACTGAGGGAAAAAATTAATAAAATCATTAATTAAAATCTGGCGCCTACTTGCCCGGTCTTCCATAAGTATCGCGATCATGTTATATACCTCATCAATATATATCATCAAATTAAAAAACGGCAATTTTATTAGCTGAAGAAAATTCTTTCTACTGCTATTTTTATTATACATTTGTATCTTAAATGAATTTGTCCACAAAATTCCTGGTAAAGATGTCCTTTCAACCATAGGCGTAACCGGTGGGGGGGGGGGGGGGTTCAACCCCCCCCCATTGGGTATTTATTTATTTAGGTACATTTAGGCACAGAAAAAAATTTCTGGCTACGGCCTTGCAAAGTACTTTTTTTTCCCTAAGAAAATTAAACACATATTCATATTATTTTCTTTTCTCTTTCTCTGAAGTGTTGTGATCATGACCAAAGTATGCAGCTCATAATAAAGAGGACTTTTCATCTGGTTATAATCAACCCCCTTATCACCTTGGGGGGGGGGGGGTTTACAGCGAAAGGTGGCTTCAATCACCGTACCACACACAGACAAACAGAGATCCTTTCAATCACTTACAATCGCACAAGTAATTAGTTTCGTGGAAAATATTGTGCTCTACTGTGCTGCAGGTGCTGGGGTCTGAAAATGAAGGACCCCTAGCCAAAAATTGTCCTAATGGGTTAAACCCTCAAGCCAGGAAGCGATGCTCATCAAGAAACTAAAAGAGCAGTTTGTACTTATTTATGACTTCCTGTCCAAACACCCATTTTGGTAAAATCTTTTTTGTAGATGAGCCGATTGGAAAACTGATGAACTGTATTTGCATTGCGTTCTCATTTACAGATGTTCTCTTATATCTTATATTTTAAATGTGTTTTTTTTTCTTATTATGGTCCGTCACTGATTGCATTACGACTCTGGAAGTCATCAGTTCAACGTTTCCAATCTCACTGCTACGGTTTAATGCTGCATTTTAATTTACAATCAAGTATTATTTATATTTTAGCTAAATTTTTAATTATTTTCGATACATAATAATGTTTGCACTCCAGCGATGGGCACGTTCGTCATCCAAAAAGAAAAACAAATTTGATTCAGAAGCTTGTATGCTTCTGAGGTATGTTTTGCTACAAATTTAACAAAATTTTTAGAAATTTATTGTGGGGATAAGCATTTTTGTAGGGGAATTAGGATTTTTTTCTCTAAAATTCCACTATTTCCCAGTTTTAATATTATGAATGCTTGGACATAGAAGATTGCTTAGCACTAAATATAGAATTTTCTATTGCGTTTGATTTAAAAAATAAACTAATAGATCTAGTAATGAATGTTTAATGTTTTTGTGAATCAAGGCCGTATCCACAGGGGATGAGGGACCCACGGGCCACCCCCCCCCCCCCAGAAATCCTGTGCAATGTATCATATATTCCTCCCTGAAACTTTGCTTAACATAAGTGTGTCGAAGACTGATCCCCCTCGAAAAAATATTCTGGATACTGCCTTGGCTCCGGAGCAGGGGGAGCATGTTAAGAATTAGGAAGGGCAGTGTATGCTTCAAAATATATGCCCTTTATATATACATATATATAGATGTATGTTTAGATCTTTGGTGAAGTTAGAGAAGTGGGTATTTGGGACTTCTGCAACTTAAATTTTTGTAACTGGTCTTACATCTATAATCAGGGGCGTAGCCAGGATTTTTTTTCGGGGAGGGCTGAGAAATATAAATGTTACATTCGAAAACGATAACTATCCATCCGATAATTATCAAATGAAAATCAATCAAGCTAGAAAAAAAAAATTCTTTTGGAATCTTAACGCTTTTTGCATAAACTGCATTCAGGAGAAATACCTTGATTAATTGAAACAAATTGTTTTTAAAATAAAGAAATGAGAACTTATATTTCAATTAAAGTTTAATAGTACGTGTAAAAATAGCATTTGAGCAAAAAACAAAGTCTTTCTTCAACATTACTTTTCTAACAAAACTCTGTTAATTACCATGTCATCTGAAACTGAACAGTGTCTATGTAATATTGAGTAAAGCCAATCCAGTTAAACGATTTTCGCTAGTCGTGCTTCTGAGGTAAGTTTTTACTTCTTAAAGTTGAGAAACTTCGCTCAGCTGAAACTGCTGATGCTGGTAGCAGAGCATATTTTAAGGAATTTACACTGGGCGACATAAGGTCTCCTACCCCCCCCCCCCCCCCAAAACCCTAAAAAACTCATTATCCGCTGAGGTTGTTTGAATTAAATTGTATACATATATTTTCACAATGTTAAACTCTCCTTGGGACTTTTTTTTTCTAAATTATATATATTTTTTTTTTTTGGAAAAACTTAGCCCACCTGAATTTTGACGAAAATTCTGGGCTTTTTCGGGTTTTTTAAGGAAACCTTTAAATACCATTTTCTATTTAAGCAATGCACTAAGCCATTGTTTGGCTATTTTTTTCATTTCATAGCGTAAAAAACTCTTTAAATTATTTTAAAAGATCACATTTAAATTTCAATACAATTAAATGTTGGTATGAAATTGTCCGAAACTTTATGTTAAAATAATTTGACTACTTAAGAAGTGGACATTTTCTTCTGGTGCAGAAACAAATTGTGTGAATAATACTTTTTTGCCTTGAAAGAGGTATTATTTGTAAATCTGAAACACACATATGCAATAAGAATGTAACGAATATTCGGCCACTATTCGGTATTCCGCCCTTTGGGCGAGTATTCGGCCTGGCCGAATAGTCATTTCATCTCCTAGCCGAATATTCGGCCTGGCCGAATAATGGGTATGGTCAAATTCGGTATGGCTGAATATTGATGGACTATTCGGCCGAATAGTTCTACTGCAGTAGAAATATAAAAAAATAAAGAAATTAGTAGGTTTTAAACATTTAAAATTGTATTATAATTATTGTAAAAGAATACATTAGTATATAGTTTTAATGAATGAAAATAATTTAGAAAAAACTATTTTTTTTAAACCTTGTTTTAGGCTTGACTGAGCAAAAACAGATTTTGAAGTTGTAATACTGTATTTTATATTTAGCATTTGCTCCCAAAAGCTGGCAACAGTTAATTACGATATATGAGAAATTTATTTTGTTATTATTAACAAAGTGGAAGTCCGACTTTGTGTGCGTAGACTGATTTATTGTGAACATTGGGTGAGAGAGAAATGGTGAAAAGCCTAAAATATATCATGAATATTTAGATAGCATAAGTTATTGGGGTTTTTGAAAATAAAAATATATTCCAGCTAAGTGTATTAAATTTTAATAGATCTTTTACAAATGGATATGTAAAAAACCCCATAAAATAAAAATATTAACTTTTAAAATATCTTCATAAAACATATTTGAGCAAGGTAAAAGTTTACTAAGCAATAGTAGTTCTTTCATTTGAATTAAATAATTAGTAAACTAATGCTAATGCTTATTACCATAAAACCTGTCATTTCTGTTCCACTAGTGGGTGAAATTTTTAGTTTTATTACATTCAAAACAATAGAGAAAATAGATAAATTTTAAATAGTTTTAAATTCTTAAAAAGCAGAATTAAATCATACATCATAGATTGTGTGTAATTGGTGTTTGACTTTGTCAATAATTTTAAATTTGACAAATACTTTCTATTACAACGATTTTCTAGAAATTTAAATATTCGGTGGCCGAATATTCGGTATTCAGCCTCCGACATTGGCCGAATACTCGGCTTCAGCCTATTCGGCCTAGAATTGCCGAATATTCGGCTTCGGCCTCGAAGAAGTGGCCGAATATTCGGTATTCGGCTAATTCGGCCAAATCGCTATTCGTTACATCCCTAATATGCAATGTATTTTTTTGCAAATTGCTTCACAATTTTGTTGTCTCACTAACATGAAATTTCTTGAGTAGAGAAGTCAGCGATAAAAATTGGAACAGTATTAAACTAGTACTAGTTATTAAGTCACCTAATAAACCTTGTATATAGAAATGCAGTTAATATCGATGCAAATATTCGAGAATGCTTGCCGTTTAGAGAACATTGCAGTTATCACACACTTTGGCTATCTTAATTAATTTAAAGTAGTTTTTGAAAATCAATTTTTTTGTTTGGTAATCTTGCAACAAGCTGCTATTATCAAATAATTTTTTCACGACAATGCAAAAAAATAAGAATTTTGAGTTAAAATAATTAATTTGTTTTGATCATCAATAACTTTTTCTTGTTATAATATAATAATGAAGCGCATGATAAGTTTTAGTTTTTAACATACATACTTATAAAAAATAAGTAAAAAAATAAAAATAAGTAAATAAAATTTTAAATGAGATTCAAGAATCTTGAATGTTTATCTAAAGATATCTTTAGAAATACCTATATAAAGGAGCAAAAATAGTCCAAAAAGGAAGATGGAAATTTCGGGTCTTGGTTATTTCAAATATCATTTCTTATTGCTTCTGAATTAAATTCCTTCAGTATGAAGTAATTTTGAAAATATTCTCTTTACTGAGACAGTGGGGTTTTACAAGTGGACCCTCCCGAAAACACCTGGGTGAGTTTTTATGGTTGGGCCCACTTTGGCGAACCCTGTTTATTCTCGACTTTTCTACTTTTACTTACATAAAAAGCAGTGTCCTTTCGCATGTTTGTGTTTTCATTTGCCATTCAAGACGAATCTATAGCATCCATTCTACAATCTACAATCATTGAGTTCAGCACAATGTTAGTTAGGAGATTATAAATGAGTGGTTCAAAGCGATGTTTTTAAATTAAGAATTTCTTTTTTCTTTTAATTTTTATTTAATGCCATTCGCTAATAGGATACGAAAAAATTCCTTCATAGTTTTAATTTTTATACCTTTCGAAGCCAGGAACTTTTCTGTTTTAAACAGTCGATTTTTCCGAGGCGCGGCAAAGATTTGTAATGAATGAAAATGTAATCTTGGGCTAAGATAGAGGAGGACAAGCCAGCAGCTCTCTCCCAGAAATTTTATGGAATTGACGGTCCTAAAAACATACTTTTAGGCTTTATACTTTTTAGAAATGGAAGGTAGGGATTCCCTCCCGAAATTTTTATTTAGAAACTGAAGTAAATGTCAATCTATCTTTAAAGAGTTAATAAAATGAAGAGTGCGAATTTTCTTTGAAATTTTTTTAAAATGGTAATTTATCGGTATAGGAAGGAACTTTGAGGGCCCTTCTCTGCAAAAATTTTGAAACTGAATTCTGGGCGGGGCAAAAGTAATGACCCGGTTTTGAACGGTTATAAAAAAAGAACTAATACAGTTTGAGAGTTAAAACTTTTTATAGTTTGATCTGTATTTAATGCCATTTTTTAAAATTAAGTTTTGAATACTACTTCAGCAAGATAGCGGCCTTCAGCACCAATACACTGATGCAGTCCATTTCTGAAATTTTTTGAAACTTTTCTGCACATTTCAAGGGGGTATGGCGGATATTTCCTCGATAATTTGGTCCTTCAGCTCTTCTAAAGTATGGGGAACTTTCTCCTTCAAATAGGCTCTCAAAAAAAAAAAAAAAAAAGCTTAGGGATCGTAACATTACGCGAGATATTGAAATGCAGACAAAGATGCATTCTATTCTCTCTGCTTCTAAAAATAGACTGCATCAGTGTATTGCTGCAGAAGGTCGCCATCTTCCTGAAATTGGTATTCATAACTTAATGTAAAAAATGGTATTAAATGCAGATCAAAATATAAAAAGTTTTAAGTCTCAAATTGTAGTAGTTTTTTTTTAATAACCTTTCAAAACCGGGTCATTACTTTTGCTCCACTCTGTATTAAGAACCCAATCTTTAGCTATATTTGGCGATGTTAGAGGAAGGAGTGTGACCCCCCCCCCCCCAGAAATTTTTCATAACTGACTGCTTAAAAGCGAAATTATAGGCTATGATAAAGTTACGGGAAAAAAAAGGTTGGGGTTGGAGTTTTCTCCGACCCCCCCCCCCTTTTTTTTAAATTGAAGTCAATTTTAGACTATCTTTGGTGCCTCTAGGGGAAGGAAGAATTCTGTGGATTACTTTCGGGAATCTGTCGGCAGGGTGGCACAGTGGTTTGGCACTGGCTTCATACGCCAAAGTTCGCAGGATCAAACCCGGCTCAAGTCGGTGGATTTTCAAAATGCAAAAAATTGTCAGCGCCCATGTCGTATGATTTTGAGGCAAATAAAATATCCCTTGACTATCCATTTGGTTTGGATACTCTCGGCTAAATTAAATTCCTAGTGCAGTTTGCATCAATTAGAGCTCAGGTGCCGCCATCTAGGAGAAACTGAGCGTCAAAAATTCTAAAAGTGGTAATGGCATCCGCCGACAGTAGTGCTACTGGAAAGAATGGATGCTGATTTCCGGCGAATGCCCTAGGTCTGCAAAGGAACGTACGCAGCCCCATTAGAAAGAAAAAGAAAAAAAAACCTTCGGGAATCTCTCGGGAAGCAAATTTAGGATATCTTTGATGATGTTAGGGCACAGATGGTGCGAGGGGGTATCAAAGGTCGGCCGACATATATTATTTGCGGCACCTCAGAAAATTTTCGAAACTGAATTCTTAAAAATGCATTTTTAGATCATTTTTGGTGAAGTTACGGAAAAATAGATTTGGAAACTTTGTGTGGTACTTTTTTTATATTAAAGATCTAAAAACGCAATTTCCGGCCGCCTTTCCCTGGAAATTTTTTGAATTTGATGTTTCAAAAATGCAATTTTAGTTTATCTTTGTTGATGCCCTGGCTTTTCCATGAGTGATTCTGAGCAAAAAAAAAAAAACAATTTCTGAACTTAACATGAAATTTTCGGAAAAAGTATGCATTAGGAATTTGAAATAAAAAAATATGTAACAAGGTGGCTGTTTAAGGTAACGTATCGCTTATAAAAATGAAAAGCGCCATATTTGCAAAATGGACATTTTTCAAGAGAGGAGTTTGAACTTTTTACAATTTGTTTTCTTTAGTTACCTTATTTGTTTCAATGATTATTATAATCTATTTTGTTCAGAAAATAGGTATTGTTCTAGTTTTCTCTCACATGATGGATGTTAATGATGTCAAAAAAAATAAAAATAACTATAAAAAGTAGTTATTACAGTATTGCACCAAAAAAATACAGTTGGCCTCTAGCCTTAGTTTTTGAACATTTACTTACAGCAGTATTCCCAATATAAAGAGCGCAAAAATCTTAAAATTTTGATATAAAAACAAAAAAAAAAAAAAAAAAAACGATTTTTTTTTTTTTTTTTTTGCAGATATGACATTGTTCATTTCTATGAGCGATATGTTAAAATACTTTCCAACTTTTAAAACAATTCAAATATTTATAGGATGTAAAAGGATTGTAACGCATGGCACGCTAATTTTCAGCGAAGGACGTGTTCGATGTTGGCATGCTTCCTTCCAAAATTTACGTTTTTACTTATACCTTATAGCAATTAAGAAATTTCAATTAAAATGTCAGAGATCTTTAAAAGTTCATGCAAATTGGGTTTCACGGTGCAATTGAAAAAAAAATCTCATTTTCTCACACAAGTAAAATATGCAATTAACATTTGCAAAGCGATAATATTGGTTGCGAAGAATTTTGCTCATAAATTAAAACGTTGAGCTTAATTTTAAAAGTATTAAAAATAAATTATTATTAATAATTTAAAATAATCGGGGGAAGAAATAAACCAAAAAAAGGAAGATCGGCTGAAAAGCGGTAGTCTCCTTTAATAATTGTGAGAGTTGGCAATTCTGTGTTGTCTAACAAACCTTGAAATTAATTAACTGAAAAACTTTCGGAAAACCGAATTAATTTTCAATTTTCGAATCAGGTTCTCAAATTCGGAAAATTCTCGTTCGGAAATTTCAGAGAATTTCGGATCGGAATCACCCTTTCTCAAATATTTTTCTGAACAAAATTTTAGGCTATCTTTGTTTCGGAGAAGCTTTCTGTGCTTTCCCGCGGAATGTTTTTGAAATTAGCGTCTTAAAAAGTCAATTTCGGCCTTGTTTGATAACATTAAGGAGGTGCCCCAGGCTCTCAGTCAAAACTTTTTGAAAACAAAACTTGTGCATTAATAAAGCGTCTATGCATTGATAACCAGAGAAAGTGAAAAGAGCAGAAGCATTCATGAAAATCCGCGGATTGCAACGAAATGAAAAATTAGTTTTTTGTTAAGGAATAAATGAAATTTTAAAAAATATATATATATCCTTCCTTTCTTTACTTTTTACTTTTTTTTTGCCGGCACCATTTGTAGTGACTGGGCGACAACGTCTCGTCACTGGGCGACATTACTGTCGCCCAGTTTCTATCTTATTTTATGCCCTGGCTGGTAGGATGGAAAGTATTTGAAGGGCAAAATGTAGGTGTAAAGGAACCCAATCGCCGAGTTCGGCAACAATTCTGCAGACTTCCACTTCATCTTCCACATCCCCCTATTCACCTTCAATCACATCTTTATATGAAGGAAGATCATCTTCATAGAATGAATGAGATGCACGGTTCTATGTCTTGAAAACTCTTTTCAACAGCGTGTTGGGGAATAAGGTTTCTCAAGGTAGAAATTGTGTCTTTATGAGGCAAAAAGCGCTCATTAAGTGACGATATTAGATCATCTAGGTAGGAAATAAAAATCGTGATTCTATAATATTTTTCACTTGTTTTGTTGGCTATATTTGGGTGGTTCTTTTACACTCTCTAGGTGTTTTTACCTCTATGTTAAATTTGGCAGCTAGGGTTTCGGCTTCATTAGCTAAAACTAGAACGATTTCTCAAAATCGGTAAAGTATTTAACTTTTTATTAAGAGTTTATGGGGTAATCCAAGCATACAAGGTCAATAAGCTATTCCTTTACATTAGGTATGTTAAAGTTTATTAAAAAAATACTATTAATATACAATTGAAATATAATTTAAAGAGTACTAAGTGTAAACTTGTTCTTTTATATTGTGGAATTCAAAATTGAATTTAATATATTTTCCTTTAAATAATTGTCTTTATTAAATAAACATCGAATACTCTTTAAAAAAATGAATCAAATAATAACAATCGTCATCATCATTAGTTTTACTTAATAAATTTGCCATACATATTCCTTGGTCACATTAATTTTTTTGCGTATTTTGAAGAGTATGTATCCAATCATAAAATAGTAATTGCTTGGAATGGTTTACTATCATGTTTCACCCTCCCACGGAGACCATATGCGTTCGTCCATCGTATACATGGGCATTTTGACATCGAAAAAAAAAAAAAGAATATAAGTGGGCAAAAAATCACATGAATGTTTTTAGCCTCGATTTAAACAAAAACCCCTTATAATTATAGTAATTTCAAATTAACTTCAGAATTTAATATGGTAACATTAAATGTTTTAATCTTAACTGAGGATGTGTTATATCACATTTCTTGTTACTCCCTCCCTCCTCTCCAAGCGTGACATCATTTGCGAACGGTACTCAGTGTAGCATTTTGAAGCTGTTTGAACTTCATTTGGAAAATAATTTACACTATCATACAGGCTGATAATTTCATTACAACTTCTAAAATAATAAGGAGCTTTCAACGTTAATTTTATTATCAGTTTATAAACTTAGGGTAGTCCGAGGTCCCCTCCGATTCCCTTTTGTGTGAACTTTTTTAAAAATAAAGAAATATTTTTGAAAAGAGTTCTACTTATGAAAATTATCTGATGGATAATATAGAAAATTAGCCACCCTTGTGAGAAATCAAGCTACGAAAAATAGAAAACAGGAGCTAACACTTTGAATGAGACGTTCAAATATGAGTGGAAGGTAGAACCGTTAGGGGTCAAATACAGAGCCAACTATCCCACACAACAGAGAATCCTGGTCCTTTGTTGGAAACAAATTAAACCCTAACCTTTTCCAACAAGTATCAACCACACCGAACTCAGGCCCTAGAGCAGTGATGGCGAACCTATGACCCGGGGGTCAGACACTGACCCACGCAAGATTTTTAACTGACCCACGATTGCTAGGCAACATTTGTTTGCTTACGCGGGTATATTTAGATTTTCTAATTTGGGGGGATAATTTATATTCTATTTGTATATTTTCAAGCACTGCATTGACACAAAAGCAATTTAAATGCTGCCTATAACCTTCAGTTTGATCATTAAAATTCTAAAGTTACAAAAATTACGAAAAATGCGTTTGTAGTATTTGAAATAAAGCAAAATTGTTTACAAAATATCAAATAAAGTGTAAAATTTTACTCACATTTTGTTTGTGGAAAAAAAATCAACAAACCAAGCAAATAACCATCTTTAAAGCACTTTATTCAAATAAAATGCATGTTATTTTCGTTACTCCTTGTTTATTCAACCACTTATTGCCATTTGCAAAAAACACTTAAAAATTTTTAACCCCACTAAAAGTTTTTAAAACGTCAAACCAAGCCCATTTTTACCAGTTAAGCCAATTGAATTTTAGAGACATTTAGTTTTAAAAATGCTCAGTTAAAAAATTTTAAACTTTGGTGCAATTGGGCATTAATGACCCACGAGCTAGTATTAAAACAAAAATGAACAAAATTAGACCCACGTCTCAAAAAGGTTCGCCATCCCTGCCCTAGAGGGATTCGTATCTCTTCTCTGGGATGCGTGTCGCCGACAGATCCTTCTTTCTGTGAGAAACTTGACTAATATGAATTGTCACAAGCTGCATGTCCTGCATGAGAGAGGGAAACATTCCCTCTCTGCTCACCTACGAACAGTGGCGCAATTTGCGAACTCAATTCGCAAATTTAGAAAACAACAAGAGCTTTTATTTAAAACTAAAATTATCTAAGCGTACATAGATCTATTTTCAACTTTGAGGTTGAATAATTTCGGGGGTGGCTCCAGCCCCTTCAGCCACCCCTTGGCTACGCGCCTGTCTATAATGCTTAGGCTAACTCTGGAGGCAAGGGTTCGAGGGCTCTCCCCAGGAAACTTTTTGAAATCTTCCTTGCAATGCAATTTCGGGATACTTTGGTGATGTTAAAGGAAACAGAAAGGAGTTTGGTTGCCCCCCCCCCCCGCACTTTTTTTCAAAATAAAGTCTTATATCTTTTAAGTTACTTTTGGTGTCGTTCGTGATAGTGTTCAACGTCCTTTCATTGAAAGTGTTTCTGAAAGTAAATTGTCTTAAAAGCGTAATGTCTCTTTTCTTTCAATTTTTAAAACTTGTGACTTGAATTTTTTGTCGGGGGGGGGGGAGGAGTTGACTTGCTCCGAAGGGGTAGCTCCCCCCCCCCCGGGAGATGCCTGAAATAAACACGGAGTATATCTTTAGATAAGTATTTATGACTAGTAAATGTTCAACTCTTTTACACTCCTTATTGGTGTTTAGTCTGTACATTTTTAGGGTGACACCCCCCCCCCCTTTCACCAACCCTAGTTACGCCTATGCTTTCAACTAAAACTTTCCAAGGAAAATTTAATACGGGTGAAACAAAGAACATGTTTTGGAGAAAGAAGCATAACCCAAACACAGAAACTGTCATCAACCGACAAGATTGAACGAGTTGTCTGAGGAACACTCGTGGAAAGGTCAAGCTTGAGTCACTTTTAACGTGACCTGTGAGTATGTCACCTTGAAGCAAATAGGGAAACTTCAAATGTCGAGAGGTGGGGCATCCTAGAAGTTGAATGTACGTTTTACTGAAAGGATGCAGGGAAAAAAATTCATGGGATTTATGTGAAAATAACAAACAAGCCAAATTTTAAACGGTTTGATAATCTGGGGAGCAAAGAGGTTGTAAAATTCTTTGGACAGCTACGTTGAGGAAAATTATTTTGTAAGAAAAACATCTGCAAGGGGTTGACTTTGCGGTTTTTATTGTGAATAACCGGACACGTGCATATGTGCGAGATTTTCGAGTGATAATGATGTTAAGATAATTATATATTAGACAAGCACGCCTCAGGTATTACTTGACATTTTGATATGCCAAGACCAATGATCTTGCCCCTAGTTTAATATAATGGGCAATTAGAAAGCAATGAAAATGTTCAAAAATATATTTCCCTTATGCATGGAAACAAAAAATGATACGGATGTCATTTATTGTTTGACTTTTGCTTTTACTATATAACTGTTACGCTTTATCTATTATTCCTTTTTCCATCTCCCCCCCCCCCAATATATATATAATATTTTATACACAGACACACACACACACACATATATATATTTATTTATTTATTTATAATATCAAAAGTAAATGAATAAACTTCATAATAAAAGCAAGAAAAGCAAGATGCATGAAGGATAAAAATGGAAAAACGAGAAGTGGTGCATTAGTGCGTCATCAGGGGGGGGAAGGACCAGCCTCCCCTTCACAAGGCTCTTTCGACATTGCAATAGGAAAACCAAAAACTTGCAACCTCAACCAAGAGCCTGCTAACAACAAAACAAAGTCAAAAGAAACGAACTCAACGAACACGTAAAGAAGCTCCGTAAATAAGGGATAAATTCAGGTGGCGGTTGTGGAAAAGGCCAGTTATGCAGATACCAAGATTACAGAATGATAGTAATGCATAATGAAATGAAAGCTATAAAAAAGTAAATATATAAATAGAAGCCACATTAGACATTTTCAAGATAGATCCCACTAGACCAGCGGTTCCCAAACTGTGGTACGCGTACCACTAGTGGTGCGCGTAGAGGAAAAAAAGAGAAGAAGTTAAGACAAAAAAACTCTGGATTGAAGATCGAATTTGCCCGTTAGAGTTGGGAGAATGTTGGCTCAAAGTTAAAAATGAATTCCCGTTATTGTAAAGAGAAGCATTGCTGTTTTTAATTCAGTTCACAACCACTCATCTTTGTGAAACTGCTTTTTCCAATACGATATTTATTAAAAATAAATATAGAAGCAAATTAAATGTCGACCCAAATTTGAGGTTCAAAATATAACTTCTACTGAATCAGATATCGCTTGTATCTGCCATGCAGCAGTAACATCCTCATGATTTTTTTTTTTTTTTCATTTTTTTACATGATAGGTATTTTGTACTTAAAGACGTATTTCTAATGCTGTTTTGGAAGTACGTATTAAAAATATATTTTATAAATTTCGTATTTTATTTTATACATACAGCTTCATTTTAATAAACGCTTTTCTCTGCATTAACTATAAAGATAGTGTGATTGAAATAACCAAGTCATCGTAGTATTTTTCTGTAATCTATTAGTGCTCTATTCTACATAATAAAGTTACATTAGCAGTGGTACCCAAATGGTTTGCAAGAAAAATGGTGGTACGTGAAAAAAAAGATTGGGAACCGCTGCAATAGACCTTCATAGCTAGGGAGGCCCTTCTGCAGTAATACAACTGCGCTAGACTTCACTCTAGTAGGCAATTCCCTACTTGTCGAATGTAGCGTAAAGAAAAAGAAGTGGGGGAGCGAACGGTGTTTTATACCATTTTTTTATCTGTATAAAACACTGTTCGCTATTATAAATATAGTAGTAAAATAGACAAAATTTATACGCATATTTCTTCTTTGTATTTATTTATTTAATTAGTTATTCATTTATTTTATGTGAGTCCGCGAAGAAAAATGTTATCCATTATCCATATAAAGTCAATCTAGGAGTTCTTAATGAGCAATGCGCGCAGATGGGCATTTTTTGATCTCAGAAGAGATGTCTCATGTTTTCTAGAACTTTTAAAATTCAAATAAAGTTACTCAGCTAAAATTCAATTTTTACCAACTGACGATGACATTTCAAATACAATTGAAGTTACTGATAACTTACCACATTGTACATTTTCTCATACCATCTAGTTTTAATACTTTGAGACCAAATCTATTTTTTTCATTTTTACTTCTGACCGTACTCAAAACTGAGATCAGCAGCGCTTACTCATTTTTGCTTAAAAATCCGGAAGCGCACAAAATTGCTTAAGAAAATAAGCAAGTATACACTCTAATTTTTGAGCACATAACTATTGACAGCGTATTTTTTAAACTTAATGATAGTTAATAATGTACTCAGTACATAATAAAATATTATCAATAACAATTTGTTTTAAAAACAAACAGAATATAGGCTCAAAAAGTGTTGAATGATGATTCTGCTATTAAGAAAATAGCTAAGGCTAAGAATCACCTTCAAATGCTTCCTTCCAAAAAGAAAATTTAAGTAAAAAAATTTCTAGCTCCTGACTAAAGATGAATTGACGGCTCTGTGCTAAGTATTTAGTAGCTAAGAGATTCAGACAAATCTTTTATCTCATTAGAATGTTGGAAAATTCTTTCAACCTTAAACCTTACTACCGTTACTGGCTTACTACTGATGCATTCACTTTAATATTAATAATTTCCCCCTTAAAATCACACATATGTAATACTAGTGATATACCACCCCTTTAGCACAAAATTAAAAATTAATACGAATTATTTTCAAGTTTAAATCAACCATCAATAATGTCATTAATGTGGAACATTGTTATCACTAGTAAATATTATTGAAAAATGATAAATTAATTTTGTGCTAAGTAAACAGTAATAAAAAATTATTTCACGTCAAGAAAGCACAAATTAGAATTGAAATACAGACATATGTTTCGGGATTGCTTAGAATCCCTTTTACAATGCGACAGGCAGCTTCTAGATGCAAATATTTTTGCATCTAGGAGCTCCCTGTCGCATTGAAAAAGGGATTCCAAGCAATCCCGAAACATATGTCTGCATTTTAATGCGCATTTGTGCTTTCCTAACGTGAAATATTATTACTTTTTTATGTGAGACCACTATTTCGCAATATTTTACATTCGGATGTCTATTGATAGAGCTCATAGTTTGTTTTCAGGACAAAAAATTTCTATGATATTTTCTGATTAGGATGTATTTAAAAATGGTGTGAATAAAAATGAAACTAAGACATCATCAACTTTCATTCTGAATGTATTGCTTCATACTTGAATTTCAAATCCAGACACTATGAATAAGTTAGCGAATTCGCTTAACAGAAAACCGCTGTACAAGTTATACTTAAATTAATGAAGCAAATTTAAAAATTAAAAAAAAAGAAACTAGCATTCATTATATATTTTCGAGAATACAACTTTTACGAAAATTTAATTTAAAATTTTTAATTAAAACAAATCCAATTACGTAAATGCTCGCAACTTCTGTTGTAAGTGTATCATTTTACCTTTCGTTTTCGCGGTATTTTTATTAGCATTACTCTTTTCTCTTGTACTTTAATTATGCTCTATTTTAAAGGACGAAAAAACATCCAAAGAGAAAATCTTTCTTTTATTATACCTTACATTGTTAATGAATGATTCAGAGATTTCATATTTTTTATGTTCTAGTTTTGAAACAACAAACTTTTTCCATAAGTAAATTCCTGCCTTTCCGACCTTCGATTTTAAGGATATTGTATGATAGTTCTTAAGTTAATATAAAGTAATATATACGTATGTACAGGGCCGTATTTACGAATGCACTATTTTGTGCTTAAACCCAGGGTGGCGAAATTTGGGGGTGGCCAAATTTATCTTTTGTTCTATTTTTTAAAGATTCAAAAAAAGATGAGTGTTTGAAATACGATTAACTCATTACCGAACGAAAAACCTTGGCCTCTCTAGAGTAATCAGTAAAACAAACAAAAAGCATTGTAAACTGAGGGGGGGGGAGCAAGGATTCTATTTGGGCGCCAAATAACGCAGAAAAAGCTTACCATTTCCATCGCAAACATAAAATGTACAAGCCTGAGAAGTTTCTGTGCGTTAGGTTTTGATAAATTGACTCACCTTTTGGCTGAGAGTCGGAAAATAGCCCCCCCCCCCCCCCAATAAGGATTTTTTAGAAATTGCAATTTTAAGATCTTGCAAAATACCAAGGGATCATTCATAAATGATGTCACGCTTCGAGGGGGGGAGGGGAGTTCGTGCAATTGTGACAAAGTGTAACAAGGGGAGGGAAGGGGGTAACCAGAAGTGTGACATCATGCATTATGCAACGTAGCATGTGACAAAGGAAGGAGGGGGGTCAACTATATGGGGAAAAGGCGTGCCCTCATGTATGAACGGCCCCTAAATTGCGATTTTAAAATATTATTTTTTCCTTTTTTTCTTTTAAAGATTTTTTTTATGTTTTGCTTTATACTAGACATTATACGTACTCTCTTAACAGGAGAAAGGTCTGAAGGAAAGGGCAGAAGGCTAAGGACACCTTATTTTTTAAGGAATTTAGTCGCAAAACTATTCTTAAAGTTCTTTTTTAGTAAATTTTAGAAATATTTTTTTTAATTAATTTTTAAATGTATTTCACGCTTTCAGGAACCTTTCCCCTCTTCACTCACATTTAATGATGAAATATGTAAATACTCTCAATATACTTCCCTGAGATGAAGTTTCTTTGGATCACTCTTGCCCTACTTGAGTGCTTTTCCTTTCAAGAGCTCTGAAGAGATTTTTCTTTAATTTTTTAGGAAATACAGAAGCGTTTTGAACGAAAGATATAGTTTGCACCATACGGAGAAGTACAAAAGCAAATATTAAGCATTTCGGGTGTGAGATATGTATAACTTTTCCTGCCAATATATATAAAACGCAGGAAAACAAAATAGTGATCAAACCAAGAGTGAATGATCTTCAAATGTTGTCTATAACATGGTGTACTTACCGTAAAGTCTCTCATCATGCATAAAGTTATCTACTGCTAAAAACCTGTATTCAAATATTTTTCGATTGTTTCATATAGCGCTTATAGAAATGAACAGTGTCATATCTACAAAATGGACATTTTTCAAGAGAAGCGTTTGAGCGTTTTACAATTTGTTTTATTTAATTGCCTTATTTGTTTCAAACAATTTCTGAACTTAACATGAAATTTTCGGAAAAAGTATGCATTAGGAATTTGAAATAAAAAATTATGTAACAAGGTGGCTGTTTAAGGTAACGTATTGCTTATAAAAATGAAAAGCGCCATATTTGCAAAATGGACATTTTTCAAGAGAGGAGTTTGAACTTTTTACAATTTGTTTTCTTTAGTTACCTTATTTGTTTCAATGATTATTATAATCGATTTTGTTCAGAAAATAGGTATTGTTCTAGTTTTCTCTCACATGATGGATGTTAATGATGTCAAAAAAAAAATAAAAATAACTATAAAAAGTAGTTATTACAGTATTGCACCAAAAACATAAAGTTGGCCTCTAGCCTTAATTTTTGAACATTTTCTCCCAGCAGTATTCCAATATAAAGAGCGCAAAAATCTGAACATTTTGATATAAAAACAAAAAAAAAAACGATTTTTTGCAGACATGACACTGTTCATTTCTATAAGCGATATCTTAAAGTGTTTTGTACAAAACACTTAAAAATATATGAACCAATCGAAGGAAAGGCATCGAATGCAGAACAAACAAGAAGTTCCGTCTAGAACTATACGAGCTTACTTTCCCGTATGCAGCAACATCAAGCAATAAAGGAAGTTGAAATTGATGCATAACTTTTAAAAATCATCTGCTCTGAAGGCCGTTATGAAAGCACTGCGATTAGAACTCAGTGCGCAGTCGTAAAATTAACAAGAAGCTCCCTCTAGAATTATACGAGCCTACTTTCCCGTATACACCAACACCTAGCTATCTCTCTCTCTCTTTCTCAATTAGCTTTAGTCTTCATTTCTTCCAATATACCTTTTTCAACGGTTAATACATATTTATTTACTCATTCATTCATTCCCTCAGTCAGGTATTCATTCACTCGTTAAATTATTTATCTATTCAGTCACTCATTTATTCATTCAGAAATATCCTTAAAAATCCAGATCAAAAACTTTCATCGGAAAATAGGCTCGTTTATTTCTGGATGAACTTCATCTCTGTACATATTCTACGTCATAAGAGCGTTCCGATAAAGTTTGTTACAGGCAAATCCGTTTGTTAGATCAGAATTTATATATGATTGAAATTTCCCCATTGGCACTAATGTTAAATTTTTTCGAACTGTTGAAAATTGAACAAAAAATTGTTGTAATCAAAAAAAATTTCCCGTTGAGAGCTTCTTCCAATAAACTTGTTCAGAGGAATTTGGATCTTATGCCCAGAGTTTACCTAATTTGCTCATGATAAGGGTGTTCATTTTTCCCATAGGCGCTAGTTTTAAGATTTTTTCAACTGTCCAAAATTGAACGACAAATTGTTCAAATCAAAAAATAAAATATAAAAATGAGAAAATATATAAAAATCTCTTTCGAATCGGACAATTCCCTAAAACGTTATTGGGGGGAAAGGGGCAGACAGACCGACACACGGACAGACCGACAGAGCCACGTTTTCCCCAACGCAAAACCCTACTTTCAATTTTTCTATTTTTCATTCTTTATTTAATTGCTTCACTTATTTTTGACTTTTCTTTACTTTTAACTATTTTTACGATACATTAAGCCTTTTTCATCCGCTAACTTTTTCAACGCTAGCTTTTAGTTGCCGTAAAAAAGAAAAGAAAAAACAAAAGATGTACAGAAATAAATATTCGGATATTAATTCTCGAAAAATATCGAAAACTTTGTAGTCTTGTGGAAAAATTATTCAAAATAGATATAAGTTAATTCGTTTGCTTTTAAATAGTTCTACACAAAGCGAAATATGTTTCTAAAAGTTTACCATTTTAAAAATGTGAAACACGCCTGATATGTAGTACAAAACCTAATAACTTCGCTTCAATTGTAAGTCATTCGTAAACTGTCGCATTTTGGTGTACTTTGAAAACCGTATAATAACCACGTTTCAAATAGCTCTATTAGTATCACCTCTTTTTGCGAAAAAGATTAGAAAGTTTTTAGGAAATCAACAGGTTTATACCCATTATGCAGTAGCAATTCATTTGTCTAGACAATTTATTTATTTTACAACAGGATGTCGTTAACCCATGACAATTTATTTATAAGTCACTATAAAACTTGTTCTTTATTAAACAGCATCAAAAACACTTTAAACATTTAAGCTCTTTATTTCATGAATAACCAATAATTTAAAACACCACTTTAATGGTTTTAAATGACCCTTTTTACGTAACTTTAACTCACACCATACACATTTATCGTCTCTCTTTTCAATTGTCAATAGCATTTTTTCATTGCAGACCAAAGAATTGTGTCAATGACTCTAGCTTTTGTTTATTAAAAACTATATTTCTCAATCAAGGAAATGTTGCAATGACAAGTCAAACCTCGAATTGGGAAACGTTTTGATTTCTGAAAAATTTGTTTGCTTTTTAGACACACAAACACTTAGAGCCCGAAGTTAGAAAAGGCCGGAACTTTGAAAGGAGTTATACAAGATGATCAACGTTCGATTACTTGTCAATCTCATTTCTTTTTGAGAGCGTAAGATATCCGTATTGAAAGGTAAAAAACGTCAGGATAATCAAGCATTTTTTTTTTCCTCCAGATACATCTTCCTTCATGCAAATGAAAGACAGCGAAGTTTAATAACATGTGTAACCACCTGTAAAGAGAATTGTGTTATTTCTGTGCATGTTGATCGATCGTTTTTTCTATGTGTGTTTCTACAGGGGGAAGGTGGGTTTTTCTGATGTGATGAAAAATATTTTAAATGTTTTAGCAGGGTTCTTTGACCTTTCTAGGTCCCCAAAGTTGAACAGCGGTAATGAAATGTACTTATATTTTTTACTTTTCTTTTTTTTACTGCATAGGAAAATGATGGTTAAAAGTTAAATGTTTCATGGTGCCTACGAGCGTATTTTTATACTAAGCCATGGTACTTATCTATGTAAGAAAGGTCTATACCAAACATAATATTTTCCAGGCTTATAGGCCGTGGTCCAACCAAGATATTTATGGCTGACGTTTCGCTTGACATGTTTCAGGCTTCTTCAGAGTGAAAATGGACTCAAGGCAGAGGTCTGGACCTTATAATACCCGAAAAAAAGTGTTTTGGCTTCGTTTTATTTACTAAGGTCACTTTCAAAATTCAATAAACTATTGATATACGGATTAAACTATACGGTTGCATCTGTTAGTTTACTGTGCAATTATAAAACCTTTTTTATGAGGTCCAGACCTCTGCCTTGACTCCATGTTCACTCTAACGAAGCCTGAAACATGTCAGGCGAAACGTCACCCAGAAATATCTTGGTTGAACCGCGGTCTATAGGCCTGGAAAATATTATGTTTGGTATGGACACCGGCCGTGAAAGCCTAAGTTGCTATAAGAAAGGTTTGTTTGTGATAACGGTAAAAATGAGCATAGTCGCTTACCTAAGTGATGCCGAAAAAGTGTTTTGACTTCATTTTATTTACTGAGGTCACTTTCAAAATTATTGATAAAAGGATTAAACTATACGTTTACATCTGTTAGTTTACTGTACAATTATAAAACCGTTTCTCCTTTAAACTTTCCATTGTCCCGTAAAATTACTAGCTGCTAGTTACGAAAGCTCTTTATTTTAATTTAAAAGCTCTCTGCAGTTTGTATTTTATTTATTTGTTGGTATTACTTATATTGTTATTTTATTGTTCTGATTAGCAATTGCTTTTTCTTTATTTTTATTGTTTTTTTTTTTTTTTTTTTTTTTTTTTTTTTTTTTTCAATTTTTAATTGTAACATTTTTGCACGATTTTTATTTAAATAAATTTAATCCTTAATTTTAGCTAAAAAAATTAATTAAGCGTGACGTCCTCAACATAACTGCATATTATGCAACAGACTAGCCATGAGATGAATCCATTTGTGCGCAAGTGCATCCGAAATGACAAAATTGGAATCATCATTTCGCCCTATGAGCTTATAAACACAAAGCTCAGGAAAAACCACGATAAACGTCGCTCAAAATTTACTATTTTAAATGAACAAATCGTTTTATTTAGTTATTTCCTTTTTTATTTATTTTGAGGCAAATCTTTTCTTTTGTAGTTGATGAACAGTGAGTGAATAATTTTTTGCAACAGTTTGGAACTATCCAATGAAAAATACGTAAATTTACTTTCTGCTTCGACAAAATATACCGTTTATACTCGTGTATAAGCCCAATTTTTTTGTACAAGAATTAGACACAAAGTGCTGATTGAGTGCTGATTTATTGAGAGAGTAAAATATATTTTACTCATAGCTGTTGTTAATATTAGTGGTTTTTTATTTTTCATATGTGAATTTTTTTCTCGAAACCCTTCCTTAATTGAGCCTTACAGCTACATTCTCATGGCTAGATATTTAATTACTCAGTCAACCATTAAGGGGGGGATAGCTTCTTCCTTGCATGAAACTAGTTGAAAATCATGTTTAAATAACGAGTCCTATAATAATTAAAGACAATTTATCTCTTTTTTTTCTTTGACTGTTTGTCTCAGGTTACATTAAACATTTTGCTAATGCTGGGAACATTGAGTCATCTAATTTTCAAAGCGCATATTTTACAATTCTAATGTGAAATATCTTAAACGTTAGCTGTAACTGCTCAAGTAATTCTTGATAACTAGTATTGCTATTTTTGAAGTTTTTCTCTATTATACAAAAAATTATTAGTCAAAAAAATTTCAAAATTTAACCCTCGGAACAAAGTGGTAAGAAAATTAAAATCTAACGCATTAGATTTTTATATTTCAAAGACAAAAAATATTACAAATAAGATTACATAAAGAGACAAAAAGTTACCTTCCATTATTCCAACATTATTCGTCGTCGGAGATATAAACATTACCTCGTAGGATCAACAAACGAAAAGTTCTTCAACTTCACTTCGTTATTAGAATCTTCACTTCGTCATTATAGACATCAGCAAAATCCCCATCGACACATCGTTGCTTGAAAAAAATAGTGACACAACTCAAAAAAGCAACTTTTTCAGGAGACCAAATTTTAAATTGTTGCGATATGTAATTTATTGCTGTTTCATTCATAACAATTCCTAATTATTGTAATGCCCCTTAAAAATGGTTAATACTATTCTTTTTGTTTATTTCATGCAGTTTTTGTGCTAGCCTTTTAAGGTTCCTAGAAATTTTAATCAAATTTAGGCGACTTTGAGACTTTGAGTTGTGTCTCTTTCGAATAAAAACAACAATTTTTCTGAAACAACAATTTGAGGAATAGTGTAATAATAACCCTGAAAAGGTCTTAAAAAATTGTAACATTAAAATCAATACAGACACAACTCCAAATATGTCTCTATTGTCCATAATAAAATTTTATGAAAAAATCCTACAATAACAGCAATACAGACACAACACAAAATGGGTCTCTATTGCTCTATAAGGGAATATATCACTTAGGACCTAATCGGAGTTGTGCCTTTTTTCAATAAAATTCGCAGTACTTACCCACGCAGCAGTCGAAACACAACACGAGTTATGCCTCTGTTCAACAAAAAAAATGGCGTTTTATTTTCATTTTGAAAAGACACTTATACTATCTACGGGCAACTTTGCTATCTACGACTTGGTTCTTTATTCCATATAAAAGATCAATTTTTTAAAAGTATTATCAATTAAAAACCTCATTTTCGGTATTTTTTGAGTTGTGTCACTATTCTTTTCAAGCGACGACATTGTCCTCCGGAATCGGTTTCTTTAGAAGACTCAATTACTAAAAATGTTTCCTCACATTTGGCTCACACCCGGGGGCTTATACACGCGTATACATGATAGTAAATTCCGTTTATAGAGAACATCAAGAAGCTAGGATTTCCACCCTTTGTGTCAACTTCTTTTTATAACGAAAATTTTAATTTTACTCCTTTTTCGAAGAGAGATTTCCGCTAACTTAGTATGGAGAGAAGAAAAGAAAAAAAAAAAGATTGCCACAGCATTCCAACCCCTAATGTACTCATATTTCTGTGAAAATTGAAGTTTCGAAATGTTTCAAAAACATTTGATGAAGGAAATGGACATAAAATTCAATTGAAGTTTTCTAATGTACACGTACTGTAACAAAATATTTTCCCGAAAATACAAAGTAGAATCTTCTGGAAATCCTTTATCCGGAGTCTAGCGTAATATTACAGAGAACTAAAAACAAGAAACTACAAAGTCTACTACCTCCGAATCAGGAAAGCTAGCGGGCTGCTCATTAGAACTGAAGTTAAATCATACGCTAACAATCTATATTGCATTTTTTGGGGAATTTTTAAACTGGTACTCACAGATCTCAAGCGTTTATTTATGCATTTGTCTACAACTTCTAAACTGGTATTCACCAATCTCAAGTGTTCAGTTTACGTAACTTAAGAAATCTTCCTCTGTATTTGAACAGAGCGCGGAAAAACAAGAGTTTTATTCATAAACTGTTATCAAGAAACTTGATTATTTGATGTGAAACAAGTTCTTCGTAAATTTAAACAAACACTCAGTTTCCCCTCTGTACTTTTACAGAATTTTTTTTACAGTGCCTAAATTCAAGGGTGGCTGTGACAGATTTTGTGCGACAAAAACCGGTAAAATAAAAAGCACGCAAGAAAACTCATAACGCGGGGAAAAATCGTGTACATAATTACCAATCTCAGTTTATGATTACAAACAGCTTTCTAACCCCTCTTGTGTGCCAAAAAAGTGTTGATGCACCTATTTTACCTTCTAACCGATAAATATCTTATAAAGTTTGCATAATTAATGAGAAAAAGGTACAACAAACCGCAAATAGGTCATACTAGCACATCCTGGAGATTTTTGAAGACCTCAGAGGTTTTTAATTCAAGCGCGCTGCTTTGCTCATTCTGCTGGAATCAAAGGCCAAGCACTGATTATTAACAAAATCTGACCCGATTTGAAGAAGGGTCGATAAGCAGGAATGCAGTGACGATATGATTCACGACGCCTGAAATAAAAACATGATTAAAACTGAACGTTACTTCGCAGACAACGTGCATGCCTTTTTTAAAAAATTGGCATTTCATTCTTATTAAACAGTAGTGGATTAAGCGGTAATCGGACTAAGCAGCCGCAAAAGACCCCAATTACCAAAGTAAGGTCCTAAAATGTCTTTCATTAAGGCTCGAAAAAAAAAAGTTTTTCTTTTTGGTGGTACATATTAAACAATTCAACTCTTCACTACCGGAATATTATAACAAGTTTCACTAAACATTAGTCGACATAAGGTCTTAAACTGTCTTTTCATTAAGGGTCGAAAAAAATGAAGTTTTTCCTTTTGTTGGTCATATTAAACAAATCAACTCTTTACTACCGGAATATTATAATAAATTTCACTAAACATTAGTCGACGTAATGATGTACATTTACGCGTATGTATAGATACATGTATAATATCTAAGATGAATTCGAAATTTTTCAAAATAGGAAACTTTTCCATGAAACAGTTTTATTTTCACCCCAGTTTTAGAAGTTTGAATATTGTTATTCCTTCTCAAAAGCCTTAATTTGATGTTTGTCTATGTCTATTGATTATTTAATTCGAGCATAGTAATAAACGCAAACTATTTTTGTACGAGTCTGAAGAATCTTTTCTACTTCTAAAGTGACATTTCCCAGATTAGGAAATTTTGCAATATGTTTCCACAAACTATGAGAATAATTAGCCAGTATATCCTGCCTGATAGATCAAATAATGTAAATAATGTCCAGACAGAGGGCAGGGTTTTTGTAAATTAAATTTCACTTTGAATGACCATTAAGGGGAAACTACCGGACCAAATGTTAGGGATTCTATTTTTAGCCAAAAAAAAGGGGGGGGGGGCTTTAAAACACACCACCAATAGGGAAGGGCACTGCATGCAATATAGTTAAACAAATTAAGACATATCGAGATAACGGTTGAAAATCTTTTTTACTATTTATAATCGTCCTCCAATTTTTAACGGACATTAAAGCCACTGTTTTTGAAATGATAACATAAACAATTTTGGGGGATTGAAAGTATGCAAAACACTGACATGTCTATATCCTTCATCCTAATATACTACGAGCTACTGTTGAAAGGGCAGTAATGCTAAAGTGGAAGATCGTTGGTAATGCGATCTAACCTGCTTGAAAATATGTCAACCCTCACCCCACTGAACACGCTTTGTTAGTTTTAGAAACGGTTAGAAACATTTTTCGCTGATATGTTCAATTTTTATTTCATTTGTCAATATTACACATTACGCCTTTCCTGGTGAATTTGAACAGCTCAAAAAATCTTAACATTAGCGCCTATTGGGAAAAATGAAGCAAATCATGTGAACGATTGGTATAAGATCCAAGTTTCTTTGAGCAAGCTTATTGTAAGAAGCTCTCAACGGGAAATATTTTTTTGATTTGAACAATTTTTGTTCATTTTGAGCAGTTCAAAAAAATTTAGCATAAACGCCTGCGGTGAAATTTGAATCATATATTGATCCTGATTTAACGGACAAAGTTTCTGCGTACACACTTTGTCAGAAAAAGCATATGACGTAGATTATGTACAAATACGAAGTCCATCCAAAACTAAACGAGCCTACTTTTCCACGAAACGTTTTGATCTGGATTTTTAAGCATATTTCTGAATGAATAAATGAGTAAAAGAATGAATGAGGACATGAGCTTCCAGTAAATCAACTGTTTGGGCATCCAAATTAAGTTATATTGTACTCAATTTAAATAGTAACTGTCGGCCATATTCATTAGATGGTCCTACATTTCCCAATTATTTTACAAGCAATAATTTTGCAGGCAAGACACACAAGTTTACAGCATATAAGATAAAAACAGGTATGCTTAAGACTTTGTAACGTATGCGGCCTGTGATTGAAAAGAAGTAGCGTGTGGATCCTCACAAGGTCCAACGTACAGACTACAGTCGAAATATTTACTTTTTTTATCTGATTTATTTCTGGACTAATTCAATATTTCTATCTACAATATGTACAATATACTGTTCCTGACAATAGCTTCCAGATTGTCCGTTCCTCCGGATTCCGGCAGGAACACTCGTTATAAGTCCGATGCAAGAAACATCAACTAAATCGAGGCGTTGCACCTTCGATTTTTCCGGCTCGGGGCGAGCCCAACATACAGAATCACTCTCTAGGAGCGTGCACTCCTCTCTCCAAAAAACTCTCACACAACTACTCCCAAGTCAAGTTAAAGGCTGCCGTCCTTTTCGCAAAAGGGGCGGGGGTACATAAGCGCCCCTAAATTTCTTATTCGTGGAAAATTTTAAACGTTCCACGGGATTGGTTTGGGTCCAGGCGCCGAAATTCCTGGGCCTCTCCTTCTCGTCTCGAGTCGCGGCGGCTTACAGCAAAGAAGGCGCGCCGATGGGTGCTCGACCCGCTTGTTGCTTTTAATTTCCAGAAGTGTCCAACTCGGCGCAACAGCGTCTGGCCGTATTATCCAGCCGTGCTGTCCCCACTTGCTGGACAATGGTTGAAAAGGCGGTCGGCAGATTCTTCTCCGCAGAGGGGTCCCGGCGAACAACGCGGGCTCTCGTGAGAGGACAGAGAATTTGTCACAACTTATTCTATAGTTTTTGAGGTTTTAAATTTATTTGTTTGTCACTGAATATGTATTACCAAAATCCGAGGATTATTTTGGAAACTACAACGAAACGATTTTAACACAATTTCTAGAATATTTTAAAATTTCATAAATTTATAAAAAACTGAGCTAAATATACACTGCTTGACAATTGCTAAGGAACAACTGTTTTATGATAAGTAGCGTTCCCAACAGCCGACCAATAACAGTAACATGAAGTTCAGAGGGCGTGGCACAGTAGAACCCAGTATCTGTATAAAAGGCAGTGCACACAAGCTCTTCATTCATGCGAAAATTCATGTTGTTATGTGTTTGACCAAAAGAGCACCGAATGTTGTTGAAGTTATTTCTGTGAAATTCAGTGTGGTGTTGCAATAATCAAGTGCAAAGTGTCTGCAAGACATCATTTGAGTACTTACGATCGTGGACGAGCAAATGGACGGCTGGAAGTAGGTCAAAGTGTCACCACTGTAGCCACAGCAATGGGAGTGTCAAAAAGTGTCATCTTGCGATTAAAAAAGGCCGCTGAAGTTGGAAACGCTATGCGAAAGCATGCGGGTGGTCGTGGTAAGGTATACCACACCTCAAGAGGATCGATTTGTATCCCTAGTGGCGAAAAGGAACAGGAATGCCACTCCAAGCCAGATAGCTGCAGGCCTTACAGCCGCTACCGGTACACATGTTTCTTCCAGACCCATCTCAGGACGATTAAATGCAGTTGGTCTGTATGCACGGAAGCCTGCTCGGGATACATACGCTTAATCCACGTCATCGTCGAGAAAGATTACGTTGGTGTACGGAACATGTTGTTTGGAGTCACCAACAGTGGTCTAGAGTGATGTTCTCTGGCAAGTCCCGTTTCACTGTAATGAGTGATTCTGGCCACCAGATAGTGTGGAGAGGGAGGGGAACACGTTATGCACAACAGTATGTTCATGAACGTGATCGTTATGGCCCAGGTGTGCTGGTGTGGGCAGGCATCATGCGCAATGGCAGAACACTGCTTCACATCTTTAAGTGAGGCAACGTAACATAGCAGCGGTATTGCACAGAGATTATTCTGGATTATGTTCATCTTTTTAGGGGTGCGGTAGGTCCAGACTTTCTGTTTATGGACGACAACGCGAGACCATACAAAAGTGCTGAAGTATCGGACACACTAGGGAGTGAAGATATAGTCCATATGCAATGGCCTGCTAACTTACGGACCTAAATCCTATAGAGCATGCTTGGGATGCCCTTGGAAGGCATGTTTCGCAAATAATACCCCCTCCCCAAAACGTGCAAGAACTGAAAACCGCCTTAAGATAAGAGTGGGACAACATCCCCCAAGTACTCCACGATAGTTTAATGGAAAGCATGCATAACAGATGCAAAATGTGTATTAGTGTCTGAGGTAATCACACATCGTACTGAGGTACGCTTATCTCTTCCGTTTTGGCAAGAAGACCCATTTTTCGAGGCTGTTTGGAAAGCATCCAAGATCCATCTTTTTTGTTTTTAATTTTCTTATTTTTCGATGTGGTGATATCCATACCATTTTGCATAATAATAAGTGCACACTGTCTCTACTAAATGTGTACTTCATTTCTTCAATCAATGTATATTATTAATTATTCCGAAAACTGTAACTGTTCCTAGCAATTGTCAAGCAGTGTATTTAACTGATAATATTTTAACAATTTCTGTGTCGATTTTTTTTCTGTGTGTGTGTTATTTTCGCTTTCAACTTCATAAAAACAAATTTACCTTTAAATTATATATTCTTGATGCATATCGTACCTCGAGTGCAAAAGAGCCACAACTCAAAATCGACGTATTTCTCCGTAAAGACATTAATCAGTATCTTAAAACTTAATTTTCTCTTTAATTCACATTTATCTAAAGTTAAGCAACGCTTTGGATTGTTGTACTTTATGCCAGTGTTATTGTTTTTCAATCTATGAACAATTATGGGGAATAGTTATGAAATTATTTCATAACTCAGTCTTCTAGCTATTATTTGAATTATTTAGACTAACTAAAAAAATAATGCAAATGAAAATATGTCATTAGTACACGACGAAAAACTCACTTAAACATACTCCGTCCGTCCCTAATTAATTTTTACATTTAGGTCGAAAATTTTTTCCCAAAATAGTTGCTACGCTTTAAGTAGGTGGAGTCTTGGTGTAGGTATTTAATCCCGAAGCAATATGATGTGCAAGAAATTCCCAGAATTTCAATTGAAATTGATTTATTTGAGATTAAAATTATCACAACTTGACATATTCATTCTCATTGTTTACTTTCCACAAATGCAGCACTTATTTAGGACAAATTTTTCAAAGCAAATTTACAGGATTTGCATGCTCTAAAGCCACGCCCCATTTTGACAAGAATTCTACCACCAGTTACCAAATGGTAACCAAAAATCATTTTCAAAACTAATTTTTTACTGATTTAAAAGACGAAGGAGGTAATGCTTGAAAACTAAACGTTGTTAATTAATGGTATAGCACCCTAAAATCTCTGAAAAATGTTCAAACAAAATCATAAAGTCATCAGTATCAATAATTGGTGCAAAAGTATTCAAATGCAGCAACTAATTTGGGACGGAGGGGATACATAATTCTTCATTTACATTGATTTTCCCTTTTTTTTCAGTAATGGTCCTCGTATTATTTGCAGTCGAGTCCCAAAAACTCGGCATAATGTGGATTGAAGGGTGGCCGAGTTTGAAAATGCTGGTTTATCGGAAATGGGGTTAAAAAAGAATAAGTACGACTTTTCCTCCCAAAATACCGTAAAAACCGAAATACAGTAAAACCTGTAAAGTTGACCACCTGTCTAAGTTGACCACTCAAGGTTCGCACACTTTTAGGGCACGCCCCATTTTGTAAGGACTCTTCTACCAGTAATTTTATGAAACTTTCTTATACATAATGAACCGTGTTATTCATTAAGAATTAAAAAAACCTTCTGGTATACTGGTGGTAAAGTCCTTACAGAATGGGGTGTGGCTTAAAAGCGTGCGTACCCTGCCACTAAAGTGCTGCACCGCAAGTAGTTAACTTACACAGGTTTCACTGTACCGCAAACTCAGAAAATGCAGCAGAAAAGGCTAATTTTCGCTTTAAAAATCCAAGCGAAATATCTCACTTTTTCCCGAAAATCAATAGCTTGATTCACTTTCAATACTGTCATGCATCGATACATCTAAAATTATTGCCGAAAATATTGACCTTCTTAGCATTAACATTTGCACAGAATAACTTCCGCCGCAGTCTGGAGACCACTCCTTTAGGAAACATGAATGTCGAAAAAGAAACAAAGGCTGGACCCCCGCCTCCGCTTCGAGGCAAATACACGCAAAAGAGCTGTGAACTCCAACGTTTCGTTCCGAGGGCAGAAAAAAAAAAAGGCGGGGTGAGGTCTTCATTTGATACGCGCAGTCAGAACAAGAAGAGTTGTGCATTTTAAACACCAAGCTAACTCGACAGGAAATTCCATTATTTGTATTTCTCAGAAAGAAGGTGTAAACTTATAGAAAAATAACCCTTTAGTCATGGTGTTTAAAAGTAGGAAGTTCGTTTTTTATTTCATTAAATTTGCAAAGTAGGACATTGAACTAAACGACACAAGGTACAAACAGTTGTCACACTCATCTAAACCAGCGGTTCTCAACCTCTTTTTACTTTGCGGCCCCCTTATGATTACCAAATTTTTCCGTGCCGCCCCCCCCCCTCGTATACATGTGCGTATATACTTATACATGAGTGTGTGCGTGTATTTGTTAGTAATTTATGTATGGGTCACTCATAAAAATTGATAAAACCGTCTGTTAATTTATAAGAAAAAACGTATAAAAGATACACCTAACTAATTTACATTCAAGAAAATCCAAAGTGGTAAACAAAATTGTAATAAAAATTGCGTCAGAGACAGAGGCTCTTTATTCAATTCAAGAAACCGAAGCTATGTGACAAAACAAAGTGAAATCGTACTCTGGTATCATATTCTAACTGTATCCTTACAGTGAAATAATAACGTATAAAGTGTTTCTGAGAAAATTTGACACATTGAAGCTTAAAAAGCTAAGGAAGAAACCGCCTCAAGGAGTCATGGAGAAAAGGAGCCGAATCTTTACATCATTAACAAAATTAGACCAATTCTTCAGCAGTGGAAAGCTCCCTTAAACAAAATGCCAGAAAATAGGAGAATTTATGTATAATTTTTCATAAATTAAAATTAAATGTGCACTTGAAGTTTTTTTTTCACTTTTGCTTGTTAAGATGATTTTCGGGTTTCTTCGTGAGAGTTTTGAGAGTTGTTTATCTTACTATAGTATAGGAAAACACACATTGACAGTTGATCTTGTAAATAGCATCAAGAATGAATTATGGCCAAATTATATGGGATATTTAACTCCTATGTGAAATTTGTCCACATTAAGCCATAGTGTCCTTCCAAGGCTCATGGCTCCCCTAATTTCATATTTTTTCCTGTGGCCCGTAAATATTTCCTGTGGCTCCCGTTGAGAGACCCTGATCTAGACAATGGAGAGATATTCACTTCATCCCCTGTAATTTTCTACTACACTAAAAATGTCCCTTTAAGTTGCCACCCTTAAACCGTCCTTACAACAGGACATTGAACTAAACAACAGAAGGACGAACACTTATCACATTCATTTAGCGAGTTTCACTTTCCTTCGGCTCCTTATAGACAGGGCCTAATTAAGGCAGGGACATACGGGGCAGCTGCCCCGGTCCCCACATCTGACAGGGCCCCAAATCGAAAAATTTAAAAACTTCCATAAAGTTTGGTTCTTTATTACTGAAGTAGTGAAGCAGAGGGGTGGCCCCAAATAAGTTTTTGCCCGGGGCCCCGATTGGGCTAAGTCAGGCCCCGCTTATAGGGCATTTTAACAAAAAAGACCTATCTTTTATGCACTTTACAAGCTTATCCGGCAGAACACGAAGTGGTCCTACTGATCGCTGGGGCACCTAGGGCTTTAAGTGGAATCCAAACCACTAGGACATGACCGGAAGAAATGCAATGCCGATGAGATATTTATGCCGAGCCCTGGACCCAAAGCGCGTTAGGACAACACTCTACCGCCTATGTCACTAAGGCAGCAAGTTTCACTCCATTACCTGTAATCATCTACTCATAGTAAAAAATTCCCGTCAATTTACAAGTTTTAAGTGTAATATAGTTTGGTAACGAAAAATCGTAGGAGAGTTCGAGAGTTTACAGTAAGTTTCTGAGAACAAACCGGTTTTGAAGCAGAAACCTAGAACGAATGTGAAAGCTTTCAGTTACGGAAGTACATTATTTTCTGCATTTTTCACAATCAACACAAATCAAATTAAAACCAGCAGCTTGAAGGAAAATTTTTAACAGAATATACATTACTGAGTAAAATCTGCATTGCTGCGTAACATTTGCATTAGGGTGGAGCGATAAAAACGAAGTTCGTATTTAATGTAAACGTAATACCGCGGAAAAGTTGGTAATAACAAATGAACTCACAAAACATTACAACAATAGATTGCTATCTTTTACCACCATAATGGAATACGTTTCGAGAAAATATTACAAGATATACTTTTTGCAACAACAACAAAAAAAATAGCTATTCAAGCAGAACAATTTAGTTTCTAATGCAACACATAACTAGAGCAATATGTAAGTAATGTGCCAGTAAAGTTTTATACTGGTGAAACCATATTAGTTTAGCTAAACGTCCATAAATGATACATCAGCCGCCTCTCAAACACTTACAGTTCTTTTGCAAAAAAAAAAAAGAGAGACCTCTGACTGGCAGAGTGCCAAGAAGAATCCATTCAGGTTCAAGGGAGAAACTGCTGGACTTCTGGTATAAGAAATGTGCTGTATTCTGTTTTCGTTTTAGTTCGTTTAGCATACTTGATTTCTTCTCAACTGATGATATCAGCCAGTTTATAAATTTAGTTGCTTTCAACTAACAGAAAAGTAAACATTCTAATTCGCGTTCTAATAAACGCAACTGGAAAACGAACTTCTCTAAAACTCGAATGGATTCGTCCTTTTCTGCCATGCGCAGAAGTGTTCAAGTGTCAGAACTTCGTGGTCGAACTGTAATGCGCAAGAAATTTACAGACGAACAGTAAAGCAAGTGATAAAAATGTCGATGTGGTTAATTAATAATAAAGATTAAAGTAATATAACACTTTACAAAGTAACTCAATATTTTTCTCTAAATACATCAAAGGCTGATCATTAAAAAGAAGCTGGGGAAAAAAGTGCCACAATTCAGCCATTGAAAACGAGACACAATAGATGAAAAAAAAAGGACATTTGGAAACCCAGACCGTATGTTTAAAAAAAATCATGCCCTCTAGCGGAGGTGCTGCCTTTGTTTTGAATGATAGCTCCGTATAATAATTTGTTTCCGATTCTCCATTTCTATTGTTGCATTAGAAACCGAGTCATATATATCTGTGCTACATTTTGGCATAGAATGACCATGACGAAACATACTTTCGCAATGCCCCTCGACCCTCGTGTACCTTAAGCGCAAAGGAAAAATACAAACTTCTGTTATTTAACTCCGGTAATTTAAATTTATTCACTTTATAGAAAATGAAAACTATTTAGATTCCAAAAGATTCAAAGTAACGACCAAATAATAATTTTATAATACAATCGTAAGCATGTTCTCAATAGAAAAAGTGTTTCTTGCGAAACACTAGAACGGCCAAACCGGTTTTTGACAATTCTGAAACTTTCACTTTGCACCAAGTTGTTACTAATTATAGTATAACTTTCAGTTGGGCATTGAAATTCCTACTTACTGTATATTACGAAAAGTCAATACAACTGAAAGTTGTACTATAATTTGGTGAAAAATGAAAGTTTCGATCTAGTGTTAAAGTAAATTAAATCAAGCTTAAATAATTTAAAATTCACAAGAAGCCTTTTTTCACAGAAACCCTCTTATAAGTATTGTTAGAACAAAAATAATTTTAAAAACTGGATTTTTTAAAAAATATTAATATAGTATTAACACTTTTGGATACCCACAAGGTGCAATTTTGACACCAAGCTCTAAGCCGTCAACGTTTAGTAGTCCTAAAACATGGATACCAAACATTAAGAACGTGAAATGAAATTAAAGGTTTTTTAAAGTTCATACACAGACTGATTTTTCTTACAAACACCAAAGGAATAAATATTTTCTGAATTTGGATTTTCACTTAATGAAAGCAGAGTTAAACAGCTATTTACGAGTATAATTTAAAGACTTTTAAACTTAAAGCGATTTACTTTGTGTCAGCTGTACTAGGAAGTAGGAATAAGATAATTTAGCTGGTCATTTTCTCTTCGCATTGAGAGAGAGAGGAAGATTTTCCTTATATTACCAAAACACGTCTATACATGTTTCAGCAAGATTTCTGTCTAATTGCATATTGTTTTTGGTAGTTGAAAAATTATTAATTACACTACAATATCAGAATACCTGAAAGTACGGAGTATTTTCAAAAATTTAGCATGGAAGCAATGATATTCAAAACACATTTTGAGTGGAAAATTGGCAAGTGACCAGAAACATCAAAACTAATCGGATCAGTTTAGCAGGGAGAAAGGATATTCTTAGCTCATTTGTTGAAATAATATTTTTCTGAAATTTAAACAAAAGCAGTTGCCCTTTTCCACCAATAGGCATCTTAATAAATATTTTTTACAGCTCTACTGCTAACGACGTTGTGTTTTAAGGTAAATCGGGCGGAGCCTATTTTATGCTCAACGTAATAACTATTCTACACGTTATCACGCATGGAGTGATTGTAGCAGCTAATGTAAAAGCTTTGTCTATCATCAGATATGTTGATACAACGCACTTATGCTTAAGAGCAAGGGATTTGAGGCAATTATCCCATTCGCGAAGTATAATGGCGGCCTTAATTAAGCTTATGTGTCAGGAAAAAAAGTCTATGTAAATACACTCTCGGAAACGCATGCTCAAATCTCACGAAACTTTCGTCGTATTTGACGAAATGGCTTCGTGAAAAATGCTCCGAGTGAACCCTTCGTCACATTGGTGAAATTTGTATAGTAACTTTTTTAAGTCACGTGAGGAAAGAATCGTTGTAAATGACGAAATTTTCTTGACGATTGAAGAATCGTCAAAAGCGAGAGCTCTATTTCTGAGAGTGTATGTTGTTCAGTGCCTATTTTGTCTTAGAATATAAAAGTAATCTTAAAAACAGCAAAATCTCTAATCATAAAATGACTATCGGCAGCTGATTTTATTTTTAAAAGTCTATAATCCATTCAACATATGTTTACATTTACTATGCATATTAATTGGTCAGTTTATAAGCAGTACTTTAAATTCAATTCTCTTATCAGACGCATTTGACCGTCCCAGAAATGGCCGCTCGTGCGCGGGGCATGCGTTCGCTCCCGGCCAGGACTGGACCTGCTATTGAATTTCATAGTTATATGTAGCGTTTTATACTTCATACTTAATTATTTGTAATTAAAACATTGGAGCACAAAAAGGGAAAAAAATGCACTCCCACCCTAGCAGCTTAACAGTAATAGCTCAACTCTTGTCGTTGCAACGGTATACTAAAGAATTATTATAAAAATACAGAAAAGAAACAGAAGCATTTCTGATAATTTACGAGAAATGTGTTTAAAATCAAATAATCAAGTGTCTTATTAACAGATTCGCAATAAAGTTCTTGTTTCCCCGGAGTCTTTATAAGTACAGAGAAATATCTGTTAAGTTACGAAGTACTTGTTAAAAGGAAACGAGTCAAAGTTTCTCGGCAGTAACAAACAGCTCCGCGGGAATCTTAACACATCAGATGTACGGCCACCAGTTTAAAATTTGTAAACAAATGCATTTTATATTGTTGGTGTACGATTCACTTTGAGTTCTAGTGAGCAGCCTAGTCCTCAGCAGCCAGTTCGCCCACCTACAGAAACATCTTTGGCTCAAGTTTTGAACTCATCTTCGGTTTTGTGTACCAGAACTAGTAATTCAGAGCACTCACAGATGGCGCCCCCTCTGCGGCGCATTATCTGTTGCTATCAATTATGTTCCCTGTTTTTTATTCTCTGCAATTTCCTTTTTTAGAGACTTTACAGTTTCTAGTTTTTAATTATCTGTAATTTTACGTCAGACTCCGGATAAATAATTTCCAGGAGATTATCCTGTATTTTCGGGCGAAATTTTTTTACAGTGCAGCTTAAAACCCCATCGAAAGGTTTACTTAGAACTACAAAATTACAATGAGAACCTAATGTGATTTTCTTGACTACTTAAAATTAAACAAAGCAATGCCAAAGTTATTAAGTTTTTCTAAATTTATTAATATTTCTATCAAATAAAAATTAATGCAATGGAAAAGTTTCAAAGTTTACCACAACTAAATTACGCTGGGACATAAAAGATTAATTCCACTTCTTCAGGAATTCTTTATTTAAAAACAGGCCATAATTAAACTTAAATTGGCTGCTTATCACTCTTATGCATCATCTGAAATGGAAATGTAATTCTTTCATCATTTTTAGCGAAATGCTGGATATGTTACTCACAGATGGCGCCACAAACACTAAACGTAAACGCTCATTAGCAGGAAAAAACAGGGGGGAAAAGCAAGATTTCTTGCAGTGAAATCTTAAGAAATCATAGTCTCAATCATTCGAATTTCGAATAGACGTGCCCAATTGAATATTATTTTTCATATCAGGCAGTAAATTTGTACGTTACAGTAAAAGTGAAAAATTGAGATATTTTCCTAATGAAATCGTTTTTTTATGTGATAATTAACCCTTTACATTCCTATATGTCGTCTAATGGTAGCGCAAAAAAAACATGTTATGATTAATATTTACGAGTACAGAGGGTAAAAAATGTTTTTTTTTTTATTAACATGAATAACTGAATGAATGATTGATTGAATAAATGAACGAATGAACAAAGGAATTAAATTTAAAAAAGATTAATTAAATGAAAAAATGAAAAATCTACTTCATTAATGAGCAAATGAATTAAAAATTGACTGAATGAATACATTTAGTTATCTGATGACTGGTGTAGGGACAAAGTGAAATAAAATCCTATTTAACCTTACCCCATTCGTACATGACAAATTATACTAAACAAATTAAACCGTCATTTAGGGGGGTCAATTCCCCCCTTCAGCTTGGGAAATATAATGCATTTATGTGTATGTATTTTGTTGTTTTCTTGAGTTGAGTTTATACCCCCCCCCCCCCCCCGCGCCGTGCGGTGGCCGGCGTAGAATAGCACCGACGTAGTTATGCGTGTCGTAAGAGGCGACTAAAATAGCAACATCCGATCCGGGTGACGTAAGGCTTGCCTTGTAGCATGACTATGGCCCCGGGTCGGTAAAGCAGGTTGGCAAAGCTCTGCCAGCCCAACCCCTTATGGCTGGTGCTGGTTGTCAGTTTGTCAGAGAGTTTGTGGGAAGTTCGAGGAGGACAGCGCTGCAGTCGTACCCCCTTCTACTGGGGGGTAGTCCGGGAAGGCCTTCGATGCTATATACGGTATGGCTGCAGTTAGCATTGAGTACCTCCCCCCCCCCTCCACCGGAAAATCTTGAAATGACGGGACGGCATTTTAATTAATATTTGAAATACTAAAAACAGTAGTTTTATCATTATATAATTACAAAATATATTTTTACTTAACACGAAATATTAGAACATCAAATTTTGAAAATAGCTTGTATTAGCATATAGCTTGACCTTTAGAGTTAACTATTTTTGACTGGAATCAACCACATATTATGGGGGTCATTTTCAAAATATGCATACATGTACCGTTCCTAAGTGAAAAAAGTGATTGTACTCAGAATATGTTAATTTCAACTGACTACAAATGTTACATTTCTTTAGGGCACACTACACAACATATTTCTAATATTTAACCATGTTCCCCTAGTAAGTTTTAATAACAAAATGCAAGAGAAATGCCCAGCACCGCACGAAAATTTTTTTAAGGTACTCGAACACCACTGCATCTCCAAAATACACGGGCTTAAATTATATATTAAAAAATAGCTTAATTTTACTTACGCCCCTTTGCTTCCAACTAGTTAACTTACACCCCTTTGCCACAAAATGAAAAACGTGTATTGTTCATTTTGCTAATTTACACAGTAATAAAGATAGTTTGTTAGTGATATAAACTTCATTAAAAAACTGCATAATACAAATTTCGAATAATTATATTTATCAACAAACTAAAAATCATTGCCATGAGACAAATTGCCAATTGCCGAAAACAAAACATGACAAAAATATAATCTGCAGACGATTTAACCCTTGTTTTTATAATTATTATTCAACAATTAGGAATTCTTTTCCTATTTTATTTTTCTTTTTCTCCGCTTTAAGTTTCGTAAATAGATCGTCTGCCTCGCGTATTTAAACTAACTGAAAAATCAAATAAATTTATTTAGAGGCAAACGGATGTAAGTGCACTTGCATCCCTTTGCCACCAAAAGGGATGCAGCTTTTACTTAGTAATTTTTTTTAAACCGCGGCTTTTTGCAGTATCTGTCAAAGCTACCACTAGAATCTCTTTCCCACAAAACAGAAGGGTGTTTAATTTATCATTTGCACTAGCTATCTCAAAATTTTCATTTTGGTCACTTACACCCCTTTGCTTCTAAGTGCCTGAATTTAGCAAACGCAAGAAGCTAGAATGACAAAGGGTTTTTTTGTTTTTGTTTTTTGAATGTATGTGTGGGTGATTAACCGTAAAATGCAAGTTAATCGAGCATGAAGTTGTCCACATAAGTAAAAAATATTAATTAATTGCTAATAAAACAAGAAGTTCCGTCTAGAACTATACGAGCCTACTTTCCCGTATACACCAAATTCAAATTTATAATCTAGCTATCTCTTTCTCATTTAGCTTTAGTTCTTAATTACTTCAAATATCCCTTTTTCAACGGATAATACATATTCCTTCACTCCAGGGTTTCCGCTACGATCGCATTTTTCGCAAAATGCGAAAAGACCCTCCCCAAATGCGAAAATGAAACAAGGCATTTTCGCTTTTTTGCTGAATGATAAAAAAATAAAAAGAAAAGAAAAAAAACTACGTAGGCCTAATTTCCACGTGCAAGCAAGGAAACACACGCGTTCTTTTCTTTGCGTAATCTTTTTGCATCCTTTACGGGAATCGTATTTTTTTCATTTCAATTATTTTTTTAGGTTTAATTAAGAAGTAAACAAATAAAATTTCTTCTTATTTTTACCGAAATCCTTCCGTATATACTTTCATGCAAGTAGATTTGCATGTAAGTCGAACCCCCAAGTTTCAGACAAATAAACCGAAACCCTCGTGTAAGTCGACATGCCTACTTTTAGACAAAATCGAGAACGTTGATGCAGCTGATTTTTAGACAAATGATATAAAAAGAAGGACATGAAATGTAATTATAATCGGAAATTGTAGTTTTATTTTTACGATCGCGATTTTTGTACAGGGTTCGTTTTTGCAATTATGTTATATTTGTTGATTGTTGCTTTTATTCTGAATTAAAAAAACAAAAGTTTCTGCGCTTTAATTTCTTGCAGTATAGTTTTATTTATTTTTTCAAAACAAGCTCTTAATTTCCACTCGATCAATTACGCAAAAATTCGTGAATCCGAATTTCGGCGTTTTATGCAGTTTTCCATAGGAGATGAAGGAAGCAAAAGACTTCAAGCAGGATTAAAACGAAAAATTATGCAAGATATTGCAGCAAAAAAAGCGCAATTGATGCAGGATATAATAAACTGAAGTGTGCAAAACGGGTGAATAAAATGCAATTAAATAATTTTAAAAACGTTTGTTTATTATTCTGATGATCATTTGGATATTGTATTTTATCGTAGTTAGTATTGAAAAATTATTATTATTTCTTTTAATAATCCACATATTTTATTAAAATAGCTATGATAACCTTAATAAACTGTACTATCTAAAATATAAATGATAGACTGAGGGATTTAGATAAAATTAAAATTTTTACTATATTTTTGCCTAGGAATATGCCTTAGGATTCTGTGAAATGGATGCAGTATGGTCGGGAGGGAGTAAACTCCAAGTATAATTTACTGTCTCAAAATGCTGCTCTAAATTGTTTTTCAGAATCAGACATGTTTTTTGAATGGGGTGTTCAGACATATGTTGCAGCAAAGATGCAAAAACCTGACCAAGGAGTTGCTTGCATTTTTGCATTCAAATATGTCTGAAGAATTCCCAATAATGCTCTTATTAATAGAATACCATGCAACTATTCCCATGCACACTGTTGATTGTGAAAGAGGGTTCAGCTGCCTCAATTTAATTAAAAATGGTGGTAGAAACAGATAATCCATTAATAATGTCAGTAATTTGATGGTGATTAATATTAAAGGCCTTTAAAGTTATTTCAACTTTCATGAAGCTTTCGTAAAATGGGCTAATATGAAAGAAAGAAGAATTTTGAATTGTAAGCCTAAATCATTTGAAAAATAAGCAAGTTTTAATTGTTATCTCTGTATATATTTGCTAAGTTTTTCCTTGTATGGTTTTTCTTATATTAGTAGGTAATAAACAGAGTGATATAAGTTTTTTATGTATAAAAATTATCCTCTGAAAAATGAATCAGCTGAATTTTTAAATTACTACACAGTTTAAGAATGTGATCATAATCGGCATTATGTCTACCCAATCAATGCACCATTGAAGGGAGGGAGTACTTGTACCATTTTGAAAATCAAACATGTTCTCTTTCAATTATTTTTCAAATATCAATCATTTTACTTAAGTGTTATGTATTCATATCCTTAAAAAGGTCATACAGCAAAACTTCAAAACCAGAAACACAATAAGGCATCTAGGAAAATGCGTGAATATATTTATCACATTTTAGCGTTTTGCTAAAGCATTTTTGCTCATTTTAGCTTTTTTGCTAAGGAACTTTTGAACTCAGCTTAAACCCTGCTTCACTCACTCATTCATTCTTTCATTTATTCAGTCATTCATTCATTCATTTACTCATTCATGTATTTATTCATCTATTCATTCGTTCACTCATTTATTTATTTTATCATTCATTCTTTTATTCGTTCATTTACTCATTCATTCATTCTTTCACTCATTCATTCATTCATCGAGAAATAACCTTAAAAATCCCAATCACAAAATTTCATAGGAAAATAGGCTCGTTTAGTTCTTGTTGAACTTCGTATCTATACATGTTCTTTCATCTTTCCGATAAAGTTTGTTGTAAGCAAATCTATCGGTTAGATCAAGATTTATATGGGACTGAAATTTTCCCGTAGGCATTGTTTTTTTTTTTTTTTTTCAACTGTTCAAAAATGAACAAAATTGTTCGAATCAATATTTCACGCCGAGAGCTTCTTCCAATAAGCTTTCTCATAGGAACTTGGATCTTGTGCCCTGCCCAGAGCTTACATAATTTGCGTCATTTCTGCCCACAGGCGCTAATGTTAAAATTTTTTGCTGTTCAAAATTTAACGAAAAATTGTTCAAATCAAAAAGTAAAATATAGAAATTAGATGTCCTCGCCGAGATCTCGAATGCAAAAAGAATTTTTCGAATCGGACAATTCGTTCAAGAGTTATTACGGGGGGGGGGGGGTGACAGACAGACCGACATACACACATTTTCCCCCATCTCAAAACTCTACTTTAAATTTCTTTATTTTTCAATTTTTATTTAATTACTTAACTTTTTTTTTTACTTTTCTTTATTTTTAACGGTATTCTTACTATACATTAAGCTTTCTTTCATGCTTTTTTTTTTACATTTACGGGAAAGTAGGCTAACAAAGAAATATGAAGGGAAACGAAATAAACCATGTAGAGAAGGATTCAAAAATCCATCAATGTGGATAAAATATCACTAAAAACATATAGAAGATGAATTATTCATTAATTTCTTCACATTTGGTTGCTTGTCTAAACTTGAAGATTGTATAAATTTATTTTACAATTTGAAGCGTCCAGTAAATTTATGATCATCTATATTTATTCAAATAAATGAATTATCGACAATTTATTAACACTTTTTCCGTAACTAGTTTTGAACGAAACTCTCAAAGAAATTCTATTTAACCAAGTAAACGGACCAACGTTTTTAGTTGCAAAAATAATAATTTCTCAGAATTTTAAATACGTGAATGAACTTATGTTTGGAATTTTCTGAGATTGTGAAAATAATGTATATAATGTACATAAAATAGATTTTAATGAAAATACTAGCGTTTCATCCGTACAAACTCTTAAGCAAAAGCCTTTAGTAACAGTTTTATGCATCATGTTTTACTGCTAATGTCAGTTTAAGATAAGACATATTGCTCTTCCTGAACTACCAATATTAAGAAGAATAAAATGAAAAATTGCATTTCCTAAAATAGGCCCGAATTTCTCTCTCTCTCACTTCTGAATCGTTATTACCCCACAACAATCACTCAATCCGATGAAGATAAATGTCTGAAGATCAAAAGAAACTTACAAGCTGAAGCAAATCATCATTAGTAACCGCGGAACCACACGAAGTTAGTTTCCTTGAAAAATATTTTTTCATATCCCCATAGAGCTCGCATTGGATTCTACGATTTAGTGATCAATAGAAACATACCCTTAAGGACGAAGAATAACAAATAGAGATCTTTATAAGTTATTACTGAAAGAGCCATGACTTCATTTTGGCTTACTACTTTTTCCGATGATGAATAACTTCATATTCAGCCAGCAGCAGCGGCAGGGGAATGAACTACTGAAAACGTAGGGGTCAGGCGCATCACCTTTTACAAATACAAAAAACTCATGTTTACTGATGACATTACTTGAACTCCAAAATATTTCCTTTGAATGCATTTAACATCCGGAAGGTTCTGCGTGAACAATTAAGATGAATTATTACAAACATTTTTCATCAGAAGTAGTAAATCTGTAAGGAAAAGTTTTCGTTTTGTGCAAACTTTACTTCATTTTTCTATGTCTTACTTCATCGATATAGAAAAGAAATATAAATGTTATTCTGTTACAGCTTCCTTGTGTATATTTTAAAGGTATACTAAATATGAGGTTTTTCTCATTGTTTTGAGAGATGCTGTTTCACTTAAAGCGAAATAAATGCATAAAATATACGATTTATCTAAAATCTTTGAAACATGTACATTTAATTTTAAGTGTGATTTGATAAGCCGGTTGGCCCATCTGGAGCCAATAATTTCTAAGCGCTGTAGAAATTCCACAGTGACTAAAAAATTTAAAAAAAAAAAAAAAAAACTCTAGAACAAGTAAGATTTAAATAAATAATAATTGTATTAGAAACTTAATAAATTTATTCAAATGTCAGTATTTATAGCCCAACAAATAGAAAAGAGTAACTTGAAAAAAAAGAGCGATGTGAGCTCCCACTACACTTACACAGTAGTGCACAATAAAACAAAAAAACATTTTTTTCCCCAATATTTTATTGAACCCTTATTTTATAAGAAATATATTACATATACTCATACATTGTACCAATTTTAAATCTCAAATGTGGAAAAACAAGCATTTGATTGTATTTTAAACATGAATTAATAAATGTGTCATTGTAGTGCAGGGGTGAACAAATTATGAGACATTCTGTGGACCACAATGACACAACAAAATAATCTTAAAATTTTGTACTAAATTTAATTACAATTGGTTAATATCTTTTACCACCGCAAAAGGGGTAAATTTCCGAAAAATCGCCAAAAAAACATGATGTTGCAACGATGCAAATAAACTATTCAAACACAACTAACAATTCATTTTCTAATAAAACACAATAGTTATGGCAATACATAGGCAATGTCCCAGTAAAATTTTATTACGGTGAGTCAAATCTTTTACCGTCGCAAGAGGCTAAAGTTAAGAAAAAATAGAAAAAAAATTCGGGGGGGGGGGTTAATAATTTTGTTTCTATATATTTATTTATTTAAATTTCTATGGGGTGTATCATACGTATGGAAATAAATAAACATATTTATATCGTAAAAAGATTGATTAACTGTTTTAATAATAAATGAACTCAATATTAGAAAGTCACTTCACCATTTTTCTATGGATTTTATAATAGAACTTGCATTGCAATATCATTTTTCATTTTAATCAGTAAATTTGCACGTTAAAGTAAAAGTGCAAAATTATTATTTTACAAGGTGAAAAATTGAAATATTTTTATAATGAAATAATTTTCTATGCGATAATTAACACCTTGCATTTGCATGTCGCCTTATGGCAAAAAAGAAATAAATGATTGATTAAATGAATAAATTAAAAATCTACTTAATTAATGAAATAACTAATTGATTAATACTGAATGAATAAATAAATGAGTGACAAATTTAGGTATCTTATGATGTAAGGGAAAAGTGAAATTAAATATGTATTTCACTTTGTCGCATGCACATGTCATATTGTACTAAACATTTGAAATCAAAACAAGCCTAACATAAAATAAATTAACACTGCACTGGACATTAGTAAATCTTAATGTTTAAAGTATTAATAATAGGATTTTTATCATTATATAATAACAAAAATTTTTTTTTTTTTTTTACTTAACACAAAATATTGCAATTTGAGCATCAAATTTTTAAAATGCAATTTTTTTTCTGCAGCAGCAGCAGTATACAATAAAACATAAAACGATGTTTTTACAGAAAACGTTGCAAAAATACTTTTTCTTGTGCTGCCATCTGTTGGATTTACAGATTTATTTCTAAATTTATTTATTTCTATCTGGTCAAAAGTTTTACATTACAAATGTGCAAAAATAAATAACAGACACATGCTTTCAGGTTACAAGGAACAATTTATCAATGTAGAAAATTTGCTTACTTTGGTACTATTTATGCTTCACTTGAATTGTCGCTTTATCACATTAGGGATTGCTTATTTCCCTTATTTTCCGAAGCTCAGAACTTTTTAAAAAAGGATTTCTTTCTTAAAAAGCATAATAAAAGGATTCCTTGTAACCCCAAAACAGGTCTGAAAAATATTTTTGCACGTGTTCTTTTAAAACATTGGATAACATACCGGACAAAATCAATTTATTTTTTTAAATTCTGAAATTCAGACAGAGGTCTGAAAAATCTCATGCTTTTTTTTTTTTTTTTTCCAAACAGAGAGTAACTTGGTGCATTAATGCTGTCTCACAGTTTTCTGCTTTAAAAGCAAAACATGAAACACCATTCATATGCTAATCAACATGGTGACACAGTAACTTAGATTGTAACCTGGGCCCTATACTCATAATAATCAAAGACAATCTATTGATAATTTGCTTCTATCCTGCTCCTATTCCAGTATCAATTTTATAATGGAAAAAATGTGTGGCAGCCCTGTGTTCTTTAAAACTGATATTCATATCTATCGCGTGAAATTAGTCTGAATTCCATCCAAAAAATGCAAATTATCTTCATGTTTCTATTTTTTTCTTCGTTGCAAGGAAACGTGAAATCATAGTTTGAGTGCTTTTGGAAGTAAGAGTAAAAGGCGAGAGAAATAAAGATTAAACTTTTAAGTTTAAATCTAAAAGTAAGTTTTAAGAAAATTCAAATACATTTTGACCAGGAGAAATATGAAAGTAAAAATTATGTAGTCAATCAGGGTAACTTTGATCCACAATTTCTCTATTTTTAATTGCCCCGCTCATATTTTAATGGTATTGTTGCAGTTACTAGAATAAAACTGAAGAAGAGTTCTTAATATTAACTAATTTCATTCATCATCCTTCTATTTAGGGTTATTTTGATTCACGTCAGATAAGTTATTTTTTAAATAATTATTTTAATAAAAGTAATATAGTTGTGCAACTTTGAACCAGAAAAATAAAATTTTGATGTATGATTTATGAATGCATGTTAATTTTTGTAGGGATTATGACATATGATGTATATATTATGTGCCTATTTCCAGTAACAACTTTGAAATGACCATTATTTCGAGAACGTAGAGATATTAAGTTCAATTTTAGTTATAACATTTTGAAATGACTTCATACTAGCTTTTACACATAGTACATGTTAATGCTAAATGCAATGAAATTTAGTAGTGGGGTGGAGAACGTCTTCAGGAAGAAATTCTACAAACCCAACATGTTTTCCTGCCATACATGGGGCACCATCAGTTGTTATAGGCACAGTTTTCTTTAAGTCAAACACAGGGTCCGATGAAGCCAAAGTGATGCTTAGGTCCTAATAAAAGTTGGCGCCCCCCCCCCCCTCACTCGAAAGTGTATATGTTATGGTGAATCTCCGAAATTGGAGAATGTGGACAATCACTGGTGGATGTCAACATACACCAAGTAGAGAATGTCGACAATCACTGGTGGATGTTGACATTCACCATCTATCAGACCGGTGATTGTCGAAATTCTCCAATTTCGGATTCCAAGTTTTTAAGCTCATTTTTATAAATTTTAGGTTCTCCCTCCCCCCTCCCCATATTAAAATTGCTATAATGTGACATCTGCTGCAAAAATATAAATAAATTTTTAAAATTAAAATATAAATAAATTTTTATAAAAAAGAAAACAGAAAGAAATGTACACTATTTTGGTGCCCCTACAATTATGGTACCCAGGTCCATAGACCAGTGGGACAAAACCGCGCGCGCGTGCGTTAATCAGGCCCTGGTCAAACCCCAATTTTTTTTAAAGTGCAGTGAACCTCTGGTTGCTGTGCTCTGTTGTTTTGAGCCCCCCTCCCCTTCTTTCCTTTCGACCCCATTTTTTTACGGCAAGCTCCTGCTTTGTTTCACTCATTACATCTTTACCTGTGATTGTCGTTGGTAAATTATATTTGCGCTAGCTAATTGAAGGAAAACTTTCCTTGTAAACTTAGATCTAAAGCCCATTGAAAACATCAACTAAATCGAACATTATTGCTTTGAAACATCTTCCTTCATTTTTATGATTCCATTTGTACAGCATTCCTATTGGCATGCAATTCTTTAATTTTTACGATAATTTGTTGTTTGTTGGGAAAATTTTCAAATAATTTGTCAGATGTGACTAAAAGAAAGCCTTTATCATAAACTCATTGTCAGAAAGTGGTTTCAGTGACATTATTTCGGCTTAAGATACAAAATAACTCGTTTATTTTGTGTATGGCTATGCTTTTTGTGCAATGAGCTTTCCAAGTGTGCTTAAATCTGTCTTCTTCTCTGTATGCAAACGCATCAGTTAATTTACATCTTGCTAGAGTAACAATTTCAGTTCATCTCCCTGAAATTATCAAATTCACAGCTCTTGTAAAAAATTTTGGGGGTGTGAAACAATTTGGTCACCTTCATGTTACTAAAATTGATGAAAAACCCAGGGAGCTCCCTGATCTACTAATTCACTGACTCCAAAAAGCCTGTACCTGCCCCAAGATCTGAGGTAAGTAGGGAAAGATCATAGTAAGATCATATGGCATTTGCTGATGCGTGTGTTTATGTTTATGCTATTTTTTGGGGGGTTTTAACACATTGCCAAAGACAAACATTTTATTTTTAACTACTGAAAAAACAACAGAACAGCACATACATTTATAGCTTATATGAAGTCATCAGTCCCTTAAAAACATTACGTCGCTTGTAGACAGCATACAATTTTAAAATAAAACATATTGGGTCAGCTATATGGCGACTTACAAGTGCAACGGTAAAATGTATTTCATCTCCTGTACAGAGACACACATAAATTCAAAAGGTTTATATGGTAGAAAATTGTTAATAAAAAGTATTAAAACATAAAAACACAGTTCAATAAAAGTCATGTGTTTGTAAATATGTCTTATTAAACTATGAAAACACAACAAAGATATTTTTACAACATGTAGCATAAAAAGAAAAAACAATGATAATTTTTTAACTGATAATGATTCAATGAAAAAATTATTAGGGTAAACGCAAAAGAAGTGGGCCACTTCAGTTTTTAACTTGAAAAACAAGAAATTTGAAAATTCCAATGCGATAAGAAATATGCCTATAATTGGCTAAAACCCTTATCAATGAAATACCAAAAGCTATGTCTTTAATTCCTAATTAGTTAGGAGCAAGAAATTTTATTCTGTGAGCTGATCGTGAACGACACCATTGCAAGGCGATTCTTAGCCATTTCCTTAAGAGGTAAATTTTCATTGAATTATTTTTTAGTATGCATCCATCGGTTTTTAAATTATTATAAATATTATTTGATTACACACTGAACGTAGTATAAGCTCATTAAAGTAAATAATGTTGTTAAGTTACATATTATAAGAGCTGGCTTACTTCTGGATCAATGTGCTATCAATGGCACCATAAGTGGGCATAGGAGGATCATTATTGGGGACAGTGTTTTTATTTAAACAGACTGCTTTTGGATGGTTAATTTAAAAGATTATGTCTTAAAAAGTCGTTTTAAATTATTATTTTTACTTCGTTTTCATCAGAACCAGTAGTGCGTCACCCATCCCCCTTCTAGTGCATTCACTACTGGTGCACAAATAGAACATTCAGACAAATTACACAAGCCTGAGATGTTTGTGTGTTTTAGGTCTTGCTAATTGACTTTCGTTTATTTTTTTACATTGAATAAGAAAATTTAGCGCTGAATAACAATTTTTTTTCCGATAAAGTCAGGAATTTTCAGAAATTTGATATTTCAAAATTTAGAAAGAATTGAAGGGATTCTTCACAAATTTTTCAGATTCAAGATGTTTGTTTCTCATTTATTATTATTATTATATTTTTTTTGGATTGTACTAAGCATTATTATATTGCAACTGAAGTACAAGAAGATCGCAACTTAAAATTGACGATTTTCTCAGGAGATTTTTCAGCATTTGAAAATTTTAACAATAAAATTAAGATCGAGTTTTCTTTTTGATTCACATTAACCTTTTTCGATTGATGTAATTTTATGCGGATGCTATTGTTATGCAATGTATGTATATCAAGTAGGTACAATTTTGTAAAAAATTATAGAATTATCTCATATTTAAGTTCCATCTACGGAGTTGATTGAATAATTCACAAAATACTCATTAAAACATACTTAATTTTTAATTTACTGACATTTTAATTTTTTAAATTTTAGCCCTCTTGCATTAGGGTTACAATATTTTTCTTCTAGCACATCAAAAGTTTGCTATGCCCACTTTTGAATGCTCAATACTGGGAAATCAAAATTCCCTGTGTACGCCATTGGTATTCCTTACTGGTGCATTCGAAAATTTGCTATGCCCATTTCTGGTGTATCAAAGCCATCCAAATCTTTATTTTTAAAAAAAATAGATTATAATAATTTTCATATTTCAGGTTATATGTCAGGTGATAACAGTTTGATCGACCACAAAAAATATGGATTATAAAATATATAGCAAAAGTTCTATAAAATTTAGGTAATAATTGAGGAAATACTCTTAAGTGTAACCATTAGTACAGTGGAGAGAAAAAGAAACAAAACACTCCTTCGTATTTAGATACTATTTACACTAGAGACACATGAAATATTTAAGAAACATTCCTGTCATTTTATCAGGAATAATGTACTCTACAAAATTATGTTATTAGAATTTTAGAATTCGTCTTCATATTAAAATGAGTATCAACTTTAAAATTTTCAATAGCAGCCCTCCCCCCCCCCCCATTTTTTATGACATATTAGTGTTCAGAATCAAAATTTAACCTTGCATACCAATTTTTGTGTACTTTGGTTCCCCGTTGCTTCAGAAATTAATTGAGAAAAATACGTCTCGTAATGTAAAAAAGTTTCCCGATATTTTGGCATATAATATCTAAACTAGCATTTGTATGGCAAAGATTGTTTTTTTATATTAAAATATGAGCTTATCCAAAATAAAAATTAGTTTTCATTGTCGAAAATATTGAATTAATATTTTTTATGAATTATGAAATTCATTTTTGAAAAACTTATGATCTCAACCCACATTAAATTTTAATGAAAACTCATTCTAGATGAACTTTTATATGGGTATCTAAGGATTAAGCTCAAAATATGCATTAGTTTTCATGCTACACTTAAAAACTCATTTTACTGCCATTTAAGGGATCGTATAGCTAAAAAAAGATAGCCATCGTCAAATATAGGGCATTGTGTTTGAGATATCAGAGTTAGTACCCATTTTAATATGGATACACTCTTTTATCGAAATTTTATTCCAGTAATTTAAACAAAGACATTAATTGATGACAAATGACACCATATACTTGTGATTCTAGAGCGTATGACGGCAGAGTAATTTTGAGTTTTTTGTTGTTTTCCCCCACTATACAATTACCCTAATACAATCAATAAATACAGATGACTTTTAAATTATTTTACATTAAAGGCACTTTGGCTTTAAAGTACAGTCAGACCTCCATATATCGAAGTAACAAATTGCCAAAAAAATTTTTGATACATAGTCATTTCGGTACAAGGAAGCGATCCTAATTTTATCATAAATTCCCTAAAACATTAAAATTATATATATATATAGCTCTTACATCAATAGTTAAAAAAGAAAAGGTTTCTTAAGTAGACTTATCCTCTTCTATTCCCTCCTTCTTCAACTTCTTAGCTGAGTTATCAGCTTTTAGTTCTTCAAGGCCATGAGTAACCTTTGGTATCTTCTGGAAAAAGGAAGAAGTGCTTGGCACAACAATAATGGTGGTGATATTATCCATTCCGTCACCTGTTTCCATATCCCTGTTGTGGATGCAATGATGGCCGAGCTAAAATAGGGAAATGAGTTCATAATAATAATTATTAGAAATGTATTGCATTTCTAATACAGTGAAACCTCTCTAAAGCAACCACCTCTCATTCCATTGAGAATTGGGATGGGGGTGCTTAGTTAAGGTTGCTGATTGGAGGTTGCATAGAAATAGTCAATATTATAGCTAAATGTGAGGCAGAAGTAAAAAATAATAATAATAATAAAGAGTTTACTTTACATTAACACAGGGTTGGCCGGTTTTAACCAGAGGTGGTTTTAACCACTGTTTTGACCGGTTTTAACCCACCCCGGTCAAAACTGTTTGACCACCCAAAGTGGTCAAAATTTTCAAAACTCAAATAATACTGTAATGTGTTATGTTATTATGATCCCCTGTAAACCTGAATCAATGTTATTATGATCCCCTGTTTATGCAGAATACTACTTGTCCAGTTTAGCTTGAGAGTACAAATGCTGTGCAGCATTGTATCTTATTGTCATATGTCCATATTTGCAAGATGTAACAAACAAAATGAATATGAATCAAATTCTTTATTTGGAGCCATATTGTTTTTGATGCACTGAAGGTGACAAACAACGGTAAAACAATTACCAATCTAATTCTGCTGCAGCCCCCTTTTTGTTTAGCATTTTGTAACAAACAACAAGTTTGGAGGCTTTTCCTAAGCCTAATCTGTTTCGTAATTTATTTTGGACAAAACTATAATTTGAGAACAATCTTTCAATGCCAGCAGAACTCGATGGGCAGTTGTGAAGGTGGATGACAAAATTTTAAAACTCTTCGTTGATCATAGCTTTTTTTCATTGATTTCCACTATATTGATGCTTTTACATTGTCTCGCACTTCAGAAGTGAAATATGATCTTGGAAACGGGTCTTCTTCAGCTTGGAAGGAAATGACAAACGGGAGGTAGGCAGGATTCAGTTCTGATAACCACATGTGTGTTGATTCTTGTTGTGGTGCTGTAAGTCCTTCTCCCCTGTATTTTAGATCCAACAAATATGTGAGAATATGAGCTGGTGTGATAGCCTGTCGGAACCGAAATTTGAGGATGTCAGCATAAGGTTGTAGTTCATTGTTGTTTACAAACTTTAACCATTTGCAAGAAGCAGTGGAAATATTAGCCTCTTCAGATTGCAGATTATCCAATGCAGCAGCCACGGGTTTCAGTTGCTTATATAACGATTTCGCTTCTTTATATATAGAAACATCATTTATTATTTTTGTGATGTTTTTATCAATATCTGATTCATGATCATCCACAATCTTCAAATAAAACTCACGATTCAATCAGCATGAGAAAGAAACAATGTTTTCATGTCACTAAGTTACTATGAGTATGATGAAAGGTTGCATCATGCTAGCTTTGGTAGCAGCCAATCAATAAAAAGGGGCAGGGCAGAAGCAGTAATCAACCAATGAGAAAATGGGTGATGTCACATTTCAAGTGAATGCTTCAAATTGAGCATTATTAATTACTTTTATTACGTTAAGAACATCGTACAAGTTACGAAAACACTGAGCACAACATACTGCTTAGAACGAAAAACACAAGATATCGGAACACAGTTACAGTTACAATCAGTTACAGTTAGACTTACGCACTTAAAACAATTTATGTCACATCTCCCCTTTTTAACGAGTTTCATATATACACTATTTACAAGTCAAGTCTTTTTATTGGTTTAACAACTCTCCCGGATCGTGTGGGCATAATGGGCTTGTGGACAGCATCCGGATCGGGAACAGGCGGGACTGGTACAGAAACAGGATAAGGATTCGGCGACTTGACACTAGAAGGCGGAATATTAACTTCAGTTGTTGACTGGTTAATTGAAGGATTACCTTGATCTGGCCTCAAGTGAATTCTATTCTTCTTAAGTTCACCTCCAGCAGCAGTTTTCACTAAGTATGAACGTGGAGCATCCAGCTTTTCCAGAATAGTTCCCGGTGTCCAGTCTCTGCGATTTAGTTGAACATACACTGGTTGATTAGATTTTAAATTTTCTAGATTTACATGTGATCGGTAGTGGTATTTCTTTTGCATCTCCTGATTACTCAGTAAGTTCTTATAAGTCTCTGCTGTTGTAAATTTTGGTTTTAATATATTCTTTTTAGTAGGCAGTAGAGACCTCAATGATCTTCCCATAAGCATTTGTGCCGGCGATGGTAAATGATATTTTGGGGTATTATTGTATTCAATCAGTGCCAAATTTGGATCTCCATTATCTTGCAATACTTTCAGCATCAGATTCTCGATTGTGCCTATTGCACGTTCTACCATCCCGTTGGATTTAGGGTATCGGTGAAGAGGTGACAAGTTTCACATCATATTCTTTAAGAAAAGCTTGAAATTTATAACTGTCAAATGGCGGTCCATTATCTGAATGCAGGCATTTCGCTATTCCATGTGTTCTAAAAATTTGTTTCAATGCACTTATGACAGCTTCTGCGGTTTTCTGTTCGACTTTTCTCACTTCAATAAATTTTGAATGATAGTCTATGGCCACTAAGTAATCTTTTCCTTTTAAATACATAAAATCTATTCCCACATCAATCCAAGGATGCTTGGGTATGTCGTATGGTATCATCACTTGTTTTGGATTTGATTTTTGAAATTTCTGACAAATTCTGCAACTGTTTATAAAGTTCTTGATTTCTGTTGTCATATTTGGCCAATAAATAGAGTTTCTTGCTTTATTTTGACAAGATGTTATGCCCTGATGTGCAACATGTAATTTCTGTAGAATTTCACCATGCATTTTCTTAGGGATGACCAACTTATTTCCAATAAATACCAAATCATCATGGTAATGCAATTCCGACTTCTTATCCCAATACGGCTTTAGATTTTCGGAAAGTTTCTTGTATTCATTAGGCCATCCGTCTTTCAGTTGTTGCAATTCTTCATCTAGCTTGGTAGCTTCTTGAAGTTCTTCGGTTTTCTCATCACTAGCGCTCAAAATGGTGTGAACATTTGCGGCTCCTGCTTCTAAGAAACTTGTATCTACATTAGCATCAGTTGGACACCGTGATAGTGTATCCGCTATGTACAAATATTTTCCTGGAACATGCACAATTTTAAAATTGTATTTGAATAGTTCCAAAGCCATTCGTTGTAATCTTGGAGAAAGTTTCTCTATAGGTTTTTGTAACAGTCCAATTAGCGGCTTGCGGTCAGTTTCAATTGTAAACTCAGTTCCATAAATAAAATAATGGAATTTTTTACAGCCATTTAAAACAGCTAACAGTTTCTTTTCAATTTGACTGTACCGTTGCTGTGTTTCTGTGAGAGAACTGGAAGCATACGCTATGGGGTGATCATCTTGTATCAAAACACCTCCTAAACCATATTGGCTGGCATCAACTGACACAATTGAAGGTTTTCTTATATCAAAGCAAGCCAAGACTGGAGCATTAGTAACGCACAATTTGAGCTCTTCAAATGCCTTCTATTCATTGCTGGTCCAAAGAAATTCAGCATCTTTACTTAATAATCTACGAAGGCATCTTGTTTTGTTGGAGAGGTTGGCGATAAACTTTCCTAAGTAGGTTATCATTCCTATAAATCCTTGTAATTCGGCTTTGCTGGTTGGAGCCTTAAAATCCAGAATTGCTTCAATTTTTCCATTATTTACCGAGATTCCTTCATCTGTTAATTTATAACCAAGATATCTCACAGATTTCTTCTTAATTTGGCTTTTTCTTAGTGAGAGTTTTAAACCACATTCTTGAGCTCTCTTCAAGACAGATAGAAGTCGTCTGTCATGTTCGGCTTCCGTCTTTCCAAAAATTAATACATCATCAATGTAAACAACTATGCCGTCTAAGTTGGAAAACATGTTGTCAATAGTCTTTTGGTACACTTCCGGTGAGCTGCATAATCCATATGGTAGGCGACAAAATTTATATCTGCCAAAAGGGGTAGCAATGGTACATAATTTAGAACTTTCAGGAGAAAGTGGAATTTGCAAAACTGCAGAAGAAGCATCTAAAACTGAAAAGTATTTTGCTTGATCTATTTTTGAAAATATAGCTTGTTGGGTTGGAATTGGATAATGTTCTCTTTTTATGTACTTATTTAAAGGCCTTGGATCCATGCATATTCTAACTTCTTTATTGGGTTTTTTAACAATGACAATCGGATGTACCCAATCTGTAGGTTCAGTTACTTCTTCAAGAACTCCTGCTGTAACCATTCTGTCCGATTCAGTTTTGACTTTATCCCTTAAAGATGCAGGTATAACGCTAGGAGAAGCAATCTTAGGCTGAGCATTTTCTTTTAATTTAATGTCATATACATATGACAGTTTGCCAAGTTTACCAGAGAAGACAATTTTCATACTCTTGAACAATATTGAGATTATTAATTGCATCTACATTTTTAGCAATATTTCTATCAATTAAACCTAACTGTTCACATGCTTTCAGTCCTAAAATAGCATTCGAATCTTGATCTACAACATAAAAATCAAATACATGCAATTTATTTTTGAATTCACAGCTCAAATTACAAGTTCCTAACACTTTCAGATTGTAGCCTGTATAGGATTTCAAACTTTTGTTCGTTTTGTTTACTTTTGATCTTTCATCTATTTTCTTTAACAAATTAACAGGAATTATATTAACTTCAGCTCGGTGTCAATTTTGAATGGTATTTCACAATTGTTTATAGCAATATTTTCTCTCTATTCAAACTTTGAAGTATTTACTTCACTCACAGATTCCAACGCAAAAGAATCAGTATTATTTGTCGATACAGCAGAGGAATTATGTTCTATTTCATTAACCTCGCAAAATGATTTAATTTTTTGCACTTATTACACCTTTTCACCCATGCTGGACACTTTCCAAAAGCATGTTTTGTTTTGCATCTTGAGCAACAGTTATTCTTGAAATAATCCTGTTTCTTTAATTTACTTTCGTTTTTGTAATTTCTATTATACCCTACTTCAGTATTATTTCTTGTAGTTTTGATAACTTCCACTACTTCTGATTTCCTATCAGACCCTTCCTTCATGTATTTTACTTGAATTTCACTTGATTCCTTTGCCCTACAGTATTCCACTGCTTTTTCTAATTTCAAATCTGAATCCATAAGTAATTTTTCTTTCGCGGAACAATCCCTTATACCAATTATCAATAAATCTCTTATCAAACTATCTTCCTGATTTTCAAAAGAACAACCCTTAGCGAGATTTTTTAAGTTAGTTACAAAAGAATCAATAGTTTCATTTGGTTGTTGTACACAGTTAAAAAATTTGTAGCGTGCAATTACAGTATTTTTCTGTGGTTCAAAATAATTATCAAACCGTTGGATAACTGTATCGTATTTCTCAGCATCTGCAGCAGCTAATTTAAAGCTATTGAATATATCAATACATTCATCTCCCATACAATTCAATAACAAAGCAACTTTTAACTTATCGGATTTACCTGTCTTTTCCGACGATTCTAAATACAGAGTAAAACGCTCCTTAAACTTTGACCAATTTTCGGCCAAATTTCCTTGCAACTTCATACAACTGGGAGTTTTCAGATCCATTTCGACTGTACCGCTTGCCACCATGTCACATTTCAAGTGAATGCTTCAAATTGAGCATTATTAATTACTTTTATTACGTTAAGAACATCGTACATGTTACGAAAACACTGAGCACAACAACATACTGCTTAGAACGAAAAACACAAGATATTGGAACACAGTTACAATCGGTTACAGTTAGACTTACGCACTTAAAACAATTTATGTCACAGGTGATTCAAGAAAAAGTTCATTACATTATTAAATAGCATCCTTATTTCATATTATATTGGAAATTGGATACTGCATATTAAAACTGCAATCCCTCTTAATTTAGAATATTTATTGCCTCATTTATTTTAGTCATTAAGCTTATTTTTTAAACAATATTTCAATTGCAACCTTGCTGCTGTTATTATTTCTCAGTTAAGTTACTTTTACTTAATGCCTCTTAAATTGGGGGGTGTTGCAACTAACCATTAAAGGAATAAACAACTATGTAAGAAATGTTCAAATCTTTCTTTTTTTTATTTTTGATCATTTTGACTGGTTAAAACCATTTAAGCACGGTTAAAACCAGTTTTGACCAGTGCCCCGGTCAAAATCATAAATTAGTGGGTTTTTGCCAACCCTGCATTAATAAAACTTCAATTTGTTCTGAAATAGTAAAAAGGGACATTTACTTTAAATTTGCAATTTCGCTTTTTATTTTTAGTTTTTTAAAGTTTATAAAATACAAACGCTAAAAAGATCCTATCAAACCCTGGAGAAATTGCTAAGGAACTGATCCACAAAATAGTTACAGTGATAGTGTATGGGTTCCCTTGGGAAATTGTCTGCAAAACGAACTATAACGTACTGTAACTCTGGTTCCAACCAGGGCCCGACTTGCAAGTTTTCATGTCTAGGGCATTTTCAATTTTTCCTGCCCCCTTTAAATGGATGATGGATTACTTACTTTATATATATAATACATATATATATATATATATATATATAACATTGAAAACTAAATAACTTTTTTAGACCCCTTTTTGAATTCTGTTTCATTTTTGAATCATCGATATTTTTTATATGTCCCCCAGCCCAGGAAACTAACGCGGGAAAGATTGTGTAATGTTAACTAAAAATAGTTTTGCAGAAGAACAAATAGAAAAATCTGAGCATCATCACGTGACTTGTAGCTCGAGACAGAGTAAAAGGCTCTCGTAAGCTTTTCGCGCGGGAATTCACAATGTAAATTTTGTATATAGAAGAGTGGGGATTCACGATGTAAATATTCTTTTAAAAACGTTGATGTTGGTGTTCGTCTTTGTATTGTTTTGAATGTGTATTTCCTATGATGAAACTCAAATAAACCAAGGATTTAAATAGACTCTGGTCACGACTGTTTCCCAAGATGACTTCGTAGATGGACATTCGAGAAAATGAAATGCTTTGTAACGGTGATGTTACATATATATATGTATGTATGGGTGTTTGCTACGGTTAATGTGAAATTGATTTATTATTAAGAGTTACCTGTTAAGTAAAAGTTACCAACGGTTATTATTAATTAAAGGGATTATTTTATATTATGATTTTTTTAGAAGATAGTTAAATGATATAATGGAAAAATTTCCTGCCCCTTAGAAAGCTCCTGCTCATGGCACGGGCTATGGGATAGTCAGGGCCTGCTTCCAACTAACAGCTACAACAGAAGTTATGAAGTTTTTGCTGAAAGAAAATGTTGTTGTTTCGAGAGGGAGGCTATTTGAAGTATTCACTTAATAGAAGGAAAGTTAGCACTGATATGGTTGGGGGAAACTCTGTTCCATCAAATTTTGGTCATTTAGAGAGTTGATCGTTCAATACAGATGGTCTGCTGTGGAGAGGGTTCACTGTATTCAAAGACATAGCTAAAATAAGCATAGGCGTAACCAGGGGGGGGGGCTTTGGGGGTTCAACCCCCCCCATTGGGTATTTACTTATTTAGGCACACAAAAAAATTTCCTTGCAAAGCACATATTTTTTTTCCCCTAAGAAAATTAAACACATATGTATATGATTTTATTTCTTCTTTCTCTGAAGGGTTGTGATCATGACCAAAGTATGCAGCTCATAACAAAGAGGACTTTTCATCTGATTATAATCATCCCCCTTATCACCTTGGGGGGGGGAGGGGTTACAGCGAAAGGTGGCTCCAATCACCGTACCACACACAGACAAACAGAGATCCTTTCAATCACTCCAGAGGGTTTTCTTTCCTTCTTGATGTCTTTTTTACCCAAAGGCAGCAATTTGGGAAGGCGCTGGGGTCTGAAAATGAAGGACCCCTAGCCAACAATTGTCCTAATGAGTTAAACCCTCAAGCCAGGAAGGGATGCTCATCAAGCAACTTAAAGAGCAGTTTTTATTTATTTATGACTTCTTGTTCAAACACCCATTAAGGTAAAATCTTTTTTGTAGGTGAGCCGATTAGAAAACTGATGAACTGTATTTGCATTGTATTCTCATTTACAGATGTTCTCTCATCTCTTATATTTTAAATGTTTTTTTTTTTCTCTTATTATGGTCCATCACTGATTGCATTACGACTCTGGAAATCATCCGTTCAACGTTCCCAATCTCACTGTTACGGTTTAATGCTGCATTTTAATTTACAATTAAGTATTATTTTTATTTTAGCTAAATTTTTAATTATTTTCGATACATAATAATGTTTGCACTCCAGCGATGGACACATTCGTCATTCAAAAAGCAAAAAAAAATTTGATTCAGACGCTTCCACTTCTGAGGTATGTTTTATTATAAATTTAACAAAATTTTTAGAAATTTATTGTGGGGATGAGCATTTTTGTAGGGGTATTTGGATTTTTTCCTCTAAAATTCCACTATTTCCCGGTTTTAATATTATGAATGAATGGACATGAAAGATTGCTTAGCGCTAAATATTAAATTTTCTATTGCGTTTGAATTAAGATCTAGTAATGAATGTTTAATGTTTTTGTAAATCAAGGCCGTATATAGAGGGGAAGGAGGACCCACGGGCTCCCCCCCCCCCCCCCCGCAGAAATCTTTTGCAATGTATCATATATTCCTCCCTGAAACTTTGCTTAACATAAGTGTGTCGAAGTCTGCCCCCCCCCTTCCCGAAAAAAAATTCTGGATTCTGCCTTGGCTCCGGAGCAGGGGGAGCATGTTAAGAATTAGAAAGGGCAGTGTATGCTTCAAAACCATACCCTTTATATATACATATATATAGATATATATGACTAGAAATGATGTTAATATGAATTTTTTTACATATATGATAGCTTTTTGATGTATATATAGTAGATGTATGTTTAGATCTTTGGTGAAGTTAGAGGAGTGGGTATTTGGGGCTTCTGCAACTTAAATTTCTGTAACTGGTCTTACATCTATAATGCTTAGGCTTTAACTCTGGAGGCAAGGGTTCGAGGGCTCTCCCCAGGAAACTTTTTGAAATCTTCCTAGCAATGCAATTTCGGGATGTTTTGGTGATGTTAGAGGAAACAGAAAGGAGTTGGGTTACTCCCCCTCCACAATTTTTTTCAAAATAAAGTCTTATATCTTTTAAGTTACTTTTGGTGTCGCTTGTGATAGTGTTCAGTGTATTTTTCCCGAAAGCGTTTCTGAAAGTAAAGTGTCTTAAAAGCGTAATTTCTCTTTTTTTTCTTTTTTTAAAACTTGTGATCTGAGATCTGAATTTTTTGCCGGGGGGGGGGGGGAGGGGTTGACTTGCTCCGAGGTGGTAGCTCCCCCCTGGGAGATGCCTGAAATAAACAAGGAGTATATCTTTAGAGACAAGTATTTATGACTAGTAAAGTTTCAACTCTTTTACACTTCTTATTGGTGTTTAGTCTGAACATTTTTAGGTTGACCCCCCCCTTTCACCAACCCTAGTTACGCCTATGTTTAGTATTGACATATTATAAATAAAATTGACTTCTATGATGCTAAATAGTGTTCCACATAAAAAAATGGGTATGTTAAAGTTCTAAAATGAGCCTCTTCACAAGAACAACAAATTAGAATTTCAGCAAGTACCCTCTACTTCAGAATAGGCAACAGTCAAAGTTCTTACATAAGATTGTCACTTATTTTTAAGAGTTTGTTTACCAAAGTAAGTTGATGCATACTCAAGACCTTATAGGGTCTTCTTCGACACCTGTTTTGTGAGAAGATCAGCAAGGTTCTCACTTGAAGGTATATACTCCAATATAATGGTTTTTTCCTTAACCAAATCTCTCAAAAAGAAATATTTTATGTCGATATGTTTGCTTCTTTCAGACGTCACATGATTTTTAGCCATAAACATAGCTCCCTGGTTGTCAACTAACACTTTCTGAGGTAAAGACATCAATTCCCTACATACTTCTTTTAATAGGTTGTTAATCCAGAGGGTTTCTTTGGCTGTGTGACACATAGCAATATATTCTGCTTCTGTTGATGACAATGTAGCTGAGGATTGTTTTTTACTAGACCAGGAGATTGGAGCCCCTGCTAGTAGCATTATATATCCACTGTAAGATTTTCGGTCAGTTCTGTCCCCTCCCCAGTCAGCATCAGAATAGATTTTCAGTGGTTTACCTGTGTTCTTGAATCTCAACTTCCTGTGTTGAGTTCCCTTTAGGTATCTGAGTATATGCTTTACCCCCCTCCAGTGCTCTTCCGTGTGCTTCTCATTAAACTGGCTCATATAGGTAGAGGAATAGGCCATATCTGGACGAGTACCACAGGGGAGATACAATATGCTCCCAATAGCTTGTCTATAAGGGAATCTTTCGCTTTCTTCCCACTGTTGGTCATCCACTTTATTGTATTTTATACTGGGGTCTAATGGTGTGGCTGCAGGTCTTGCCTCAGTCATCTTGAAGGTTTCCAATATCTCAGCCACATAAACATTTTGGTCTAGAGATCCATCTTCTTTACATATTTGCATAGATAAAATTTAGCTGGCTGGGCCTAGATCCTTGGCAATGAATTTTTCCTTTATCTTTTCCTTGAACTTGTTTATTTCTGGCATGTCACCTATGATCAACAGATCATCAATGTAGACACCAACTATGATGTTTCTTCGGTGACAAAAATAGATGCAAGGGTCTGCATTTGCTCTTGTTAATCCATAATTAATTAAGAAATCATTCAAACAAGTATTCCACACACGTCCTGATTGTCGAAGGCCATAAATACTCTTTTTTAGATGACAGACAAGGTGCTCTTTTCCTTCTTCTATGCATCCTTCAGGCTGGGCCATGTATAAGTCTTCTTCTAATACTCCATTTAGGTATGCTGCCGTTATGTCCATTTGGTGAATTTCAAAATCTTTTTCTGCAACTATAGCAAGTAATAGTCGAATAGACTTAAGCTTGATAACTGGAGCAAACGTATCCTGGAAATCCACCCCAGATACTTGGAGGTAGCCCTTTGCCACTAACCTGGCCTTAAATTTTGCTCGATTTCCAGCCTTATCTTTCTTCTTGCAGAACAGCCATCTAGAAGGTATAGTCTTTACACCAGGTGGTCTTGTAGTAAGCTCCCAGGTTTGAGCTTGAGTGAGGTTTGAAATTTCCTCGTTCATAGCTTTTTTCCACATATCTGCTTCAGGAGATTGCAAGGCTTCTTTCACTGTCACTGGATTTTTCTCATCATATTGATGTATCTCTTGAGCATTATAGAGATAGTAAACTTGAAGATGTTTAGGGGTATTTACAGGTCTTGCTGCTTTACCTCTCTTGTTTTTACAGGTAGGATTATTTGTCTCCACTTCAGTTTCAGCATCATGGTTGTTGGGCACTTCTGTTACCTCTTTGATTGATATGTCTGAGTCTTCATTTGGGATATTTTCAAACTGTTGATCTGTGCATTCTTCAGGACTTAGGTCATCTGTGTTTGTATTTGACTTTTCTAAAAGTGGACCTTCAACTTCTACTTCAGGTGTGTACAGGTAGTCTTCATCTTCAAAGTTTTCAATGCTAAGTGTAACTTCTTCTGTAGTATTATGACATTTGTCAGTCTTCAAGGGGAAAATATCTTCTTCAAACATTACATCTCGGCTTACAAAGAACTGTTTTTTCTTCAAGTCATATAATTTATAGCCCTTGACTCCATTAGGATAGCCAACAAAAATGCATTCTACAGCCTTAGGATCAAGTTTGCTTTTCCTTGAATATGAGCGTACATGACTCCAAGCTCTGCATGCAAATACCTTGAGATGATCTGTCTTGCTTTCAGAACTGGTCCAAATTTCTTCAGGGATGTTTCCATCAATTGCACAAGATGGTCGCTTATTATGTAGATAGGCTGCAGTAGCTGTTGCTTCGGCCCAAAATCTGTGTTCTGCTGATGATTCAATGAGCAAGCATCTTGTTGTGTTTATCAAGTTTTGATTTAGCCTCTCTGATTTGCCATTTTGCTGTGGTGTCTCAGGTACACTAAGCTGTCTTCGGATACCATGCATTGTAAGGTACTTTTCAAAATTTGCACTTCTGAATTCTCCACCATTGTCACTTCTTAGAATTTTTATTTTCTTGTTGTGAAGAGTTTCAACCATGCGGCAGTACTCAAATTTTTCCAGTACTTCACTTTTAGTCTTCATAGTATACAATGTAGTGTAGTTCGAGAAATCATTAGTAAATGTAACAAAATAGCTTGAGCCTTCAAGAGATGAGGGAGAAATTTTACCAACAACATCTGAATGTATTATTTCAAGATAATCCTTAGCTCATGTGCTTGCAGACTTTGGGAACTTTTCCACTTTATTTTCCCCTGGATACAGATAGAACATGGTGCGTTTGCTAGCACTGGCAACTTTTTGTCTTCATCAATGGGATTCAAATTTTTGACTGTATTGTAATGAGGGTGACCAAGCCTGCGGTGCATCAGTTCAATACTTTCAGTTCTTGTCATACAAGCAGTTGCTCTCTGTTCTTCAATGATGTACAGTCTTCCTTTTTTCTTTGCTAACAGGAGTGTCTTTCCATTGTTGTCCATTACCTTTGCTTTCCCATCTGCAAATTCTACTTTCAAACCTTTCTCTTCGATTCTTCCAACTGATAATAAGTTTCCTCCCAGTTTTGGAACATATAGAACTTTGAATTGTAATGTTTCTTTCTTCATTTTCTTCATATATGTGGAATGATATATCACTTATTCCACTGACCTTTATCCTTTCTGAGTTTGCAACTTCAACTTCAGATGTATGATATGTAAGATTTGAAAATTTTCTTCGGTCAAAGGTCATGTGTTCTGTAGCTCCACTGTCTAGAATCCAGAGATTTCTTGCTCTTGATTCATCTTCATCTGCTAGCAGTGCAATGTTCGTCTTCATGTCAACTGCAGTTTTGGCAGTATTTTGGTACTGTTGCTTTGCTTCTTCACAATTTCTTGATATATGCCCCCATTTGCCACAGCAGAAACACTTTATATTTTTTCTTCCGTTTGTTTCTTCTTCATTATGCTTCCTTGGCATATATTTCCTTATTGGCTTTCCTGCTGTAGGTTTTTTCTGATTGCAGGCAAAACTCTTAGTGTAAAAGGCTTGTTCTCCGTGGCATTCTTTAGGCAAACTCTCATTTCTTGCAATTCTTTTTTCTTCAACTAGCAGTCTCGATTTCACAAATGTAGTTGTCAGGTTTGCTTCATCTTTTTCAAAATTTAGAATAAGTGATTCATAGGCCTTGGGTAGTCCTAACAGCATTACTAGGGCAACTTCTCTGTCTGTGAATGCATAACCTCCATTGGACAGCTTCCTGTGTAAGTCCATTAGTCTTGCTAGGTAGGCTTGCACAGACTCACTTGGCTTCATCACAATATTGAAAAATTCTCTCATTAGTTGCAGAACATGCAACAATCCAAATTTCGTATGCATTTTTTAAAGAGAATTCCAGGCGTCTCTGGCTCTAATGCATTCCCCAATGTCGTCTAAAGATGTGTCTTCAACAATAAGAAATAAGAGAGTACGGGCTTCGTCATTTTTCTTCCGCTCTGCTTCGTTCATATCATTTCCATATCCTGGTTCTACAACTTCCCAGCATCGCTTCTGCACCAAGACAGCTCGGGAACGAATACACCAAGTATGGTAGTTATCTCCGTTTAATTTCGGCATTTTATAATCTTCGGAGGCCATTTTTATTTTCTTCATTTGTTTCTTTACACGTTAAAGTTCGAATAAAATCCACCAATAAATATTCTTCGTCAAGAGGTAAGGAATTTACTCACCCTTCGGCTTTTAACGTGGTTAGGCTTAGAAGCAGTATCGGCCTCGAGCTATGATTTCAATTTAGCGTCAGTTCTGGATCGTTATTTGCATTTCGCTTAGAGCTTCGTGCTGATAACGTGTTAAATAAATTTGATTAAGCATAATTAACAACACCAATACGTTCCAGATTAAATATATATTATTAAGTTAAAAGAATCACATAGCGAAGAATACATGCTCACGCTAACAAGCACAGCACAGTAAACAACAACGCTGTTGCCAAAACTACTCCCATAATTTCGTTCAGAAGAATGGTTGCCACACAGTAAACTTCATACAATATGAGGTTAAAGAAACAGTTAACATATAATAAGAACATTTAAATATTAGAACTTAGCACATATTCTAACATCTTATCACTGATTGGAGGGCATGATAGCTAAAAAACTAAACTACTTATTTTACTGATCCAAAGTTTCTTTTCTTTCAGTATTAAATTCTCTGTTAAATGAACTAAAAAAAGGTCATCAAAAAATTTATTTAAATAATTGTTATAGCACCTAAAAGTTTATTTATTATTTTTGAAAAATACATTTTTTTTATAGACCAGCCAAAATTTTTATTTTCACTTTTTTCTACCAAAAAGATGCTGTTTTCCAAAATTCTAATTCAGGACGCCCTTTTAAAGAACATTTTTGTATTATTTAGGACTTTTTCACTCTTTATGTGTTTTCTTGAGCTAACACACTAAATCAAACGTTTTCTCTCAAATAGGACCACACAGGGCCCTATTAAGACAGTCGGGGGCCTAAGGCACAACACTATTTTGGGGCCCCCTATGGTACAAAAATATTTAAAAAATCTTTTAAGAGATATTTTCACAGAAATCTTTCTTACAATTTGGGGGCCCAAGGTTGCGGCCTAATTGGCCTTTGCGGTAATCAGGTACTGGGACCACACTTATTAATAAAAATGTTACAGAAAATCTTATTTTTGCAAGAAAGATAAATATCTTAAGGTGCATTCACACCAAACGCAACAGCGACGCATGAAAAACAAAAAGTTTCAGCACGTCCTGGGAGAAAGGGAAATAATATAAATTTTGAGTACTGATATTTTAATTTTGGTCCTTGATTTTTGCTTCACTATTTTTATTAGGTTTTGGCAGTCAAATGCTTTGTCGACAGACTGAAACAATATGGTTAACTACCTTCCTAGGAAAGATGGATTTTTAAAAAGTATTCTTTAGCTCTAAGCATTTTTAAAAATATGCTAGCTACGTTTTTACAAATTACCATTTTGTTTAAGTAATTATTATTTCTATGACATATTCTTATTTATAGTATTAAATATAATATGTTTTTGTTTATATTATAAGTTTAATAACTGATTCTTATATGAAAGATATGCTTTAGACAAATTGAAACATGCCCTTCTTGCTTAGGAAAGCTATACAGTCAAATATATGCAAAAAGCAATGTTAATAATCATACCTCTTCACAGATCCCAGACAAAGATGGAGCTTGTTGTTCATTGAATGACTTCACAATGAAATCAACAACATCTTCATTCTTCAATAAACCCCTTCATAAATAAAATGATTTTAAAACTCAGTTCATTGAAAACTCAGTTTAATATTTTCAATTATCTAGCACAATAACTATACAGTACAATGTAAACATAACTATAGATAAAAACTGTAAAAATTAAAAAAAATATTTTTACAGTCGGACGTTTAAAATTAGCCACAAATGTCTGTGGTCCTAAATTGCTTTCAATATACATATATATATATATATATATATATATATATATGAGGGTCATTTTTTAAGCAAGAACCGTTTTGTAATGGAAGAAAAGAAACTTTATTTAATAACACAAATTATATCAAAAACTGAACATTTTTTCATTTTTCAATATAGTTGCCATCAACATTCAAGTATTTATCAAGCCGTGGTACCAGCTTTTGGAACCCTTCGTCAAAGAACTAGCCGCCTGATTATTAAACCAGTTCGTAGCTGTTTCTTTAAGCATGTCATCCTTTTCCAAACGCTTCCCACTGAGAAATGCCTTAAGTTTTGGAAAGAGATGAAAGTATGATGGTGCCAAGTGTAGGTTGTAAGGCAGATGATTCAGTACTTTCCAGTGACAATTGTCCAATTGCGTTTTTGTTCTTGAATTTCAGCAGAACGAACGTTTTTTGCATTCAAAAACCGAATAACGGCACGCACTTCACAATCGGCGGGATTACTGATAGACATGACGACAAACTACGCAATATAACCACACAACCAGTACTGGCAGAGACTTGAAATGTAATGGGGGTGTAGTGGGGGACCGGCCAAGAGTTGCTGATCTTGAATTGACGTCACCTGACTGGATGCGCAAACATGTGCAACGATGTGCAATCGGCTCTTACTTAAAAAATGACCCTCGTATATAATGCAGATTTAACAATTATTTACTTGATTTAGGTTATTGCTGCTTCGCACAGAGTTGTGGACTTTTAAGTTAATGTTGTTAGGTTAAGTTAATGTACATTTTTAAGTTTTATGTTTGTTTATCACTTTTTGTGTTTTTTATATTGTATATATATAAAGTTGAAGCAACTTAGTTATTTCCCCTCACTCTCTAGAAGTACTGTGCCATATTTCTTGAATAATGCATCAGAACAAAACATATTTATAAATATAATTGAAAATGAAGGTAGTTATTGAAAATATACTCACCAGATTCCATCAGATGCCACAACAAGAAAATCAAGTGTGTTGTCACACTTGATTTCTTTGATGTATGGTACTGGAATGACGGCTTGCTGGTGTAAAGGCAGAGCTTGTCTTTTTAGGAAAAAATCACCTGTAAATTCAAATTGTGAGTGTTAAAAAATTAAACTATACAAAGATTCCAAGATAAATATTAAATGAAACATATTTTAATGAACAGTACAATTCACGGAACAAAACAGATAATAGAGCATCATATGGAGATTTGTTTTTATGCTAGTCTACAATGGTTCTATGCAATGACCAGGTTATTTTTAATACTAATTTTAATTGTTATTTAAATGCTTGGAGGTGAAAAACTCACACTGTGCACTACTTTTGCATTAAGGCATCGTAAAATGGCACCTTCCACTTGTGATTTTCACTTATTTGTTGGTAACCTCAATTATGTGTTTTTTTCCCCAATAAATTGACTCTTAATTATGTGTTGTGTCTATCCCTAATTTCTCTCAGTTGTCTTTATTGGTGTTCTGTTTGAAGACATAATTTCATTTAAAAACACTACATACACCTTAGGCTGAAAAATGCTTGTTTTGTACATTTTGGTTACAAAGATTGCAATCAAGACAAAAGTTTGACTCATTATGTCTGCTGTATAAGCTTCAATATGACTCTCATTCATAGGCATGGACAAGAGAAGTCCCATGAACTTGGCTGTTTTCATGTCAAAGTAGAACCACAGGCTACATATAAAAAATTGGAAAAAATCTTTTTGATGAAACTGAAAATTCAAAATTTTGGCGAGATGTCTTTTTTTCCATAGGCGCACTTTCCTTTTTGAAGTTGACAGAGTGGTTTTTGTAACTTCATAATATATCAATGCCCTTTTTATTGTATTTTGGGATTCAAACACCATTTTTTACTTTGTGTATTGTTATGGATTAAAAAATTGATATTAATGTAGTTTTTCTAATTTACACATAATAGATATATTGTCTTAGTAGAGAAGTGGATTTAAATGCATACCTGCATATTTCTGTACCAAAAATGAGGAGAAACGAAAGAAAAAAGATGGAAGGGAGTTATGTTGGTGCATTATATAATGGTTCTTCGGTTGTAACCCCATACCGACCATCTGATGCACAAGTATTTGGTTAAACAGGACCCACGTCAAATGCTACTACAGACCTACAGGTTGTAGGTCTGTATTGTCACCTGGGTGGTCTATAGTAAGACTGCTTGTGGTTTTTTTTTTTTTTTTTTGTGCGCTCCTAAGTGTCGCAGTAATTGGTTTTGTGAAAATAAAAGAATTTTTATGAATACTTAGTGTATTCCATCAACTGAGTTATCGACACGTTAGCATTGGGCTAACAAACCTAGTAAGGCTTAGATTTAAGTGGGAAGTTTAATGGGGTATGTCGCTCAATATTGGGAAATGTCAAGGGTCTTCATTAAGGCATGGACATGGAAATAAAGTGCGCTAATATATACAATGATCAATCATTAGTAAACAAGCAGATCATCAGGCAAAAATGGTTGTTGATCTGGGTATCTCAACAAGACAGGACTTAGCTAACAGTGCAGCATAACACTAATGAGCAGCATGCTTGAATTTATCCTCAGATCTATTATTCTAAGTTGTAATTTCAGTGAGTCAGAAAACATTTGTAAGTCAGTGTTAAGAATAAATTTCACAAAACAGCCAATTATAAAAAATTAAAATTTATCCCCCAGAAAATAATGTGCTTTGCAGAAATATTTAAAAGTTTAATTGAAATAATTATTTATATGCCTACTAAATATTAAAGTTTTAAAATTCTAACTTTTCTTTTCTTTTTCAAGTTAAAAAAAGTCCTTACCGATACTTCTTGATAAGTTTAAAATGCCATTAATACGACCATTTTTAATTTCATGGCCAGATTTAATTATTCGAATTCTTTCTTGCTTTAGTGTTGGCTCATGGTCTTCAGAAATTTCACATGCATTTTTGTTGGTGGAAATTATGCATCTAGAATCACCTACATTAGCAACATAAATTGTTTTCAAACTGAATAAAACAACAGTAGCTGTGGATCCACTAAATATTCCAGGCTGAAATAGAAACAAAATTCAAATATTGACAATGATAATTGTTGATAAAAATACTTTAAAAAAGAAACTCGCTTCAAAATTATATTTTTCAAAAACCAATAGAAATAAAATTCCAATAATATCATATACCATAAGCACATTTTCAAGTAAGAAAATAGCAGACTGTTATCACTTTAAACAGGGGTGATTGTGAGTTTAGGAAAACACTTGAATTTTTTAAGAGAAAAATTCTGGTGGAGGAATACTTCTCATTTTTATTTTAAGCTCTCCCTCTCCCCCCTTTCCTTCAACATAGAAAATGTGAATTTTAATTTCTTTTGATAAACATACAAGACACACTTTGTAGAAGTTGGGAGATGATTTTGCCCTTTGACCTCTTTGTTCAGAAGCCAAGCAAATTCATCTAATGTGCTTCTCTACGTTTATTTACATTTATCTACATCTTACACAAACTATGCACATAAGATCCATATAACAATTAGTTACAACAAAAAATCATTCTTTAACATTCTAATCCCATGCCAGCACTCATAGCAGCTGTTCTCTACTATTCCTTGAGTTTGTTTTCTCTACATCATTGCTCTTCAGCAACACACGAGAGCACCAGGCTAATCTAACCCATACAATCAGGAATGAAAGTGATTGGTCAAGAATGCTAGACATACAAATAGTTTCTTAAGTACATGAAAAGTTCAGTTTATTTTGTGTAATTGGACTACTTAAAGAACTATCACTACCTCTAGACTTTACTTAATAAAAATAAATTTTAATTTAAAAACATTCAATTACCTTTATAAAACATCTACATGAGTCTATCAGGATTTTTTTTTCTTTTCTTCTACAAAACATTCAACCAAGTCTCTGTAGAAGCATCTGAATAGATTATTTTCTATATAATATTCTAAAATTGATTCTTGTAAATTTTAGACATTCTCTACAAGTTTTAGAGATGCTCTACTTTTTTGAGGCACTTTTTAGTTCTCCAGTCAAAGTATGCGACTGTCAAAATTATGTCTGCCATCTCGCCTGAGGCAAGAAATTAGACAGTCTCAAGATTTCAAGTTTAAGATTTATAAATGTGTGACTTCTACTCTCTCATACATTAAAGAAAATATTTGTTAAAAAATTCAAAAAAAAATATATTATAAGGTAAAAACTGTAAATATTTACAGTGTGGCTACTGATTTCTCCAGCAGATATTCCTCGAGTTTTCCATGACTTTTGATTGAAAAGAATTAAGTTTTGAAATATCAATAATACATTTCAGAAACTCACATAATCATTCAAAAATGCAATTATATAGTTTTATTTTTATTTTAAAATATGAGTAAGTAACAAGGTATAGTTATCAACCCTAGAGAAGAAAAACATGCAAGATTCTGCATATAACAAAACATAATGAAAAAAATCTGGTAAAATTTGTAATTTACTATTTTATTTAATAAATTTTACTTTAAACAGATTGGAAAATTTTAATTTAAATAGAGCATCACGTTTACAATTTCACACCTGATGTATTTTTGAAAAAAAAAAATGTTTGAAAAGGATAATTTTATACATTTGTATATTATTTCATTTCTTTGTTCAAGGAAATAAAAATAAAAATGTTGAACTATATGTAGATGATAAAATATTTCTCTATTTCTACAGCGATATACTAAAATTTTGAAGTGAATTACGCATTCTATATGTCATACTGCTGAGCGTTTTGCTGAATTCATGTTGCCAAACAATGGTAAGGACATTTTCTTGAATAAGCTTACTTTTAAACAACTTTGAAAGATCAGGTTATCAGTTAATAAAGTTTGTAATTTCTGTTTGTTTGTCTCCTATAACTGTTCAATAAATCATCCAGTTTAGTTTAGTCTTTTTTCAGTTATTGCTCCAAAACCTGCTCCATTTTTTATTTTTATTTTTAATTTAATGCAAATCAAACGTGTTCAAAACATTCAACTTCATTAAGCTTTCAAGATTAACTTTTCGTCTGAAAGGGAACTTTACATCCATTTTTATTTTTCAAATAGCTGGCTAGATATACTGGATATTTAGTGCACAGAAAGAGCAGATACCACATATTTCAAAATCACATTAGCTGGATGTGCCAGATAGTTCCATCTGATGAATCCTTAGTACTTAGTTACCCAAATCCTAGACCAGTTATCCTTAATCAGTCTTAGAAAAGGAATGACTCAGCACACCCCTAAACATTCTTTTTATATTTAAAGAAATGAAATTTCACTTAATTAAATCTATTCAATATAAATTGGAGAAGGGTGGATGAAATGAGATGGAAGGGCAAAATGCTATTTTTGATAGTCCCACTTACAAAATGCAGCTATTTATGTCAATGTGATAGGTTGTACCAGGCCTAGTAGTTGCATCTGAGAAAGATCGAATACCAATATGGAAAAAATTGGGACACTTTTTTATTTTTACTGTATATACATATAATGCATTAAATGTCCAAAAAAAAAGGAACAACATATACTGGATCCCATATTAGTTTTTATTTTTGTCTAAATAGGAATCATTACAAGAATTCATAAACCTTTCCCTTGCGTAAAAGTTAGGAATCATTATTTGGATCCATAAACCTTTCCATCATGTAATGATTAGTAATAGTAATTCATCAACTTCTATTAATTCTATGAAACTTTAAATTACCATATAATTCTGAATACCACCCTCACATTTTCCAAAAAAAATGAAGTTGGTAGGGAGGTGAGAGGACAGCACTGTTAACTACATTTTTACCATGCCTTGAGCTCAGATCACTTGTTCTTGTTCTAGAAGTTGCTTACTATACCATTGTAGGCAGATTATACTTATTTATTTATTTATTTACTTATTTGTCATTTAAAATTCGTTTTACATATTGGTAACAAGAAATTCCATAAAATTTCAAAAAATAGAGATGCTTTTTCCCTTACATTGTATCCACAAAAAAGAAAAAGGCAGGTGGGTCATATCGAGGGCAAGTAGGATTCACAATTATATAATGAGTTTGATCATTTTAGAATTCTTTAATAAATTATATGAAACATTTGGTGTGATCTATAGTAAACCCTAATTTTTTTGCATTGCTGCATGCAGGGAAAAATGGGATAAAGAAGAAAACTGGTGAGAATTTCTTTTTCTGGGCATGAGACAACAAAAGGGCAGAAAGGTTGAGTGTCAGACAGTTCACAGAGTAAGAAACAACGCTTTCCTACCCTACTAACAGACAACTCATTGTGAAACACTGATCCAGATGATGCAGCTGTTACATACTTGTACTGTAACAATTTGTATACAAGAAGGTGAACAAGTGCAGTTACTATAGCAAATGTAGTTTTGTTGTAGCAGAATTTTTGCAGCTTTAAATCCTAAAATATGCAGCATGTTTCAAGATCCAGTACTGCAGAATTACTGCTAAAGTAGTAAAACTCAAATAAATATTACTTAATGAATTTCTTTCCATTTGTCAGAGTTATTGGCCGTAATAACCTTAAGTATCTCATTTTGCAAACCATTCCTCTACAGCAGTCCAAAAAAACTATATGGTAATTGCAAAGTGACTTACACTAAAGTAGTTTAGTTGTATGCTGCAAAAACTACATTTACTGAAAATCATGCTTTTCTAAAGCTAGGGTGCAAAATGTAGTTTAGACTTGTTTCTTGAAGAAGAAGCATCCAGTGTCACAAGTAGGATCAGTTGGGGTAATTGTAAATGCTTTTTCAATGTTTTTACTTTTGATCCTTCTCTACCTCTTGAATGCATTCAGAGATAAAATTGAGAAAATTTTAGCCACTACTGTACTTCTTGTGAGTAAATGTGTACAAAAATTTTGACTTTATGACTATTTGTTAGCGAATGAGCTCGTGTTTACAATTACCCCAGAGATCTGGGGTAATTGTAAACAGTGTTTTATTTTCGAATAATGTTGATGAAAATGGAAAATTGTTTTATACAGTCTGCTTGAAGGCTTAAGAAGTTCCGGAGCAATGGTTCTCAATATGCGGCCAACAGGCCGCATGTGATCCGCGGAGTTATGTTATGAGTTGGCTGAGATCATTTAACGAGAAATAGCTTGGAAAAAATCAAGTAATGCGACAAATTTATGTAAAGTTTGTCCCGCAGCGGATCAGGCGGTTAAGCTTGGATCCCACAGAGCACCGAAAGTGAACCACAATGGGCCGAGGTCAATGCTTGGGAGGGTGACCACCTCCCGCGACTGATTACTCTGAGACCGAGTGTGCTAAAGGGAGCTGTGCACGTAAAATACATTGTCGCTTTAAATGTCCACCAAGTTAGAAATAATTTCCGCTGAGGGACCAACCTGGGTGACGATCTCTCATTTGGGAGCTGGTTCGAAATCATTCATTCCCTCTGAGCTAAATGTACTTCATTAATAATCAGTAAGAACTTCTTTAATTCATGGTCGCCCTGCAAGGGGGGGGGGGGGCGGCTTGGATTTCCAAATGGCATTAGCAACAACAACAACAGTTATGTGAAATAGACACAAAAGTGTAATTTACATCAAAGTATAATACTTATTGTCGTTCCAAAATATTGGAAATAGGATAAAGTTAAGTGTTTACAATTTCCCCAGAGTTCGAACTATATGGGGTAATTGTAAACACCTAACTTCTACATGAAAAATGACAGGGAGGATTAAATTCATAACTAAATGTTTTTAGCAGCATTCCAAATGACAAATAAAAATGGTTGAAACCGCTTACATCGCTTTTGTAGATGAGCTGGAGAGGAAAATGTAAGATCACTAAATTTTGTTAAACAACTTTTTTCACTGTGCCATTTTCAAACAATAGTGACACCTCCACAGTTGTTTCGAAACTTACGAAACTGTTTCAATGTCTTCCCTATGCTGCCAGTTTATCACTCACAAGCTGTTAAGTTTTCAAAGACACCACAAGTGTAGTTATGAAGCTTTTTTAAAATTACCCCATGTTTACAATTACGCAGGGGTGATTGCGACACAAAGTAAAAAACCCTGAAAATTTTTATGTAAAAAGTAGGTATCACTTTTTATGCACCATAAATTATACGACAGCTTTTATACACATATAGTTACAACGGCATGCTTAAAATAACTTTTGAAATTAAAATTTATATTTTACTTACCTACTTCTAACTAATAAGAAAAAATTAATTTATTTATTTTTTGCAAATAAAATGTAATTTATAGTAAAACATAATGAATAGGAATTTCCCATGGCTATATATATTTTGCCAAATTTTTGCAGTGAAATATTTTTTCTATTTAGAGTTATTATTTTTTCATTTATTTGTCAAATATCTGCTGTAACTTTTACATTTATTTGTCAAAGATCTGCAAATTTTAAAATAAAAGTTGTGAAAATAACTTGAAGCTCCGATTTTAGGAAAAGGACGTAAAGATGCATTATTATACAAAAAAATGAAGTTCGGAAAATGAGCTCAACTTTTTGCGATGTTTATTGGAAAAACAACTAAATCCAAAAAAACTCCAAGTTTTTTTTTTATCGTTCTTTTAAAAATAAAAATAAAGTTTGTAAAAAAATTACCACTTTTGGCGTCTGGAATGTAAACATCGCCAACCCCGGTGTTTGGCGCCGGAAAAAAAATCCAAAATGGAGCCAACGCCCAGTTGTCCGTAACAACGAAAGCACGTGGGACGTGGTATAGTTCGGAACAAAGACGGTTGGCACTGTGACAACCCTTGCTGCCTAAAGGGTTGCTACAAAGGGAATGTTTATTGCTTTCGGCGTATTTATTGTTCCCATCCGCTAAATTTTCAATTTCGAAGACTAAAAACTCCGATTTTTAAAACACGGAAGGAGGATATAAAAAACCCGGATTTCCAGGGTACACCCGGAATACAATCACCCCTGCAATTACCCCAACTGACCCTACATGGTTTGAAAACTCCTTGTGTTAATATTTTAAAAACAAAGGGGGCACCTGTCACCCAATTTAATATATCTTTAACCCCTTTGTACCCATAGATGCAACGCAAAAATTCTTTCCTCATCGGCCCAGCATCACATTCATGCAAAGCACTCCAATTAATATGGTTGACCCAGCGTCACATATGAGGAATTAGAAAATGGAAAAATTTACTTGTAGTAATTTTTAAATAGCACTAGATGGCAGTTGAAGTCTGTTAAAACAAGGTACTACAGAATGTTGACCTTCAACATGTGCTTTTGATTCCTTTTTTTTTATGGCGGGAGGGGGAGGGGTTATGCGTTAGATCCTTTTGGTTGGATCAGGCATTTAAAAAAGGCCTTGAAATTGCTTGCCGTGTTTCTGTTTATATTTTGGTGAAATGGAAAGGATGGAACGATAATTGGTAATTTGGAAATCTGTTTGGGATACACTAGATCAGCGGTCGGACACCTAAACTGACTGAAGATCTACTTTCCAAGTTTGGCGAACACCAAGATCGACTCGGAGGACCGGGGGGGGGGGGGGGGTGGTTGGAGGTTATACATTATTTGTTGGGATTGCGTCTGTCTTCAAATTGTAGGTTATTTCTTGTCGGAGAACAAGTTCTGATGCTTATAAAACACCTACTTTAAAATTTCTAAAATAATGGCTTGCTAACACTGTTAACTCGCATCAAAACAATACAAATATATTATAGCTCATTTTCAATTTGCAGACCTATCAAGGTCGGGCGGTTCCACTTCAGAAAGGGGTGATAGGTACGTGGATGGGCACAAGCGTGCACTTCTTATCTCATAGGTTTTTTTTTCTTTTTCTTCCTCGATGTTACTTTAATTTCCTTCTTTTTTTTTTTAGTCAGTTTCGTTTGATGCGAGTCCAAATGCCTTTTTGAGTTTCTTTGCTTCATGCTCCGAGTAATTTTAATAGATAATATTTTTTATAATTTTTTTTAAGTTATTATTTTTTTAATGTGATAAAAAAGTAAAAAGTGAAAAAAAAATGGAGTACTGGAGCGCAACAAATTTCTTTGCTCCTGCTCTACGCTCCGCCCCAGATCCCTGTTTTTTGGGGGGAGGGAATTGTACCTATTTTTCCCCATATGGAAGTTTTTATTGTAGTTGAGGAAAGGCGAAAAAGAAAGGAAAATAACGTAAATTTCTGAGAGTAATAATCTGTAACCCCTTTAAAATTCTCATATTTTAAAGTAATTAAAATCCCTCCGCCCCTTCCCTTGTCTACAATTTAATGCTTTATTGAATAAAATAACTTTGTTTTTACCAACACGCTTCCGTAACTTCTCTTGAGCAGGGACAGTAGTGCCCGCGGGGGGAGGGGGTGGAGGATCATGGTGCAAGTTGCGCCATCAGAATTTTTGAGGAAATTTTTTTCTTCGGAAGATAATTATTTGCTGTGTGAACCGAATCAGGTTTCCCACTCTCCTCTCTAAGTCAAATTAGGGGCCTTTTGAAGGCCTCATGTTTCTTTTCTAGGGCCACATTACATATAACATTTAGAATGACTTTTCTTTGAAGAAATGAGAATGATATCGTATGTCGTGTGAATATAGTCAAATGTTCAACATTGAAAGTCACTTTGAAAAAAATAATAAAAATTCTGGAAATGACATTAAAACTTTGCTATCACAACTAAGGAACTAATTGTTTTCCTCCAATGGATTTTAATGTATATTTAATGCATCTTTATTCTCACGATCAATCCATTGTTATGAATAAATGCTTTTCTCAGAATGATGATGAAGCAGCAACATGAACATCTCGCTGAATTAAATCTTTTACATAAGTCAACTTTTTCAAATTTTATCTTAAATTTAAAGATTTATTCCTTTAATAGTTATATTTCCTTCAGAGTTATAAATATTATGCGTAGCTAACTTTTCAATCTATAAACGACAACCAGATTTTATTTTGCCTCCAACATTTCTCAGCACATAATCTGCAGTGCCGCAGAGTATCATTCAAATAATATGATATGTCTTATGATTATGCCTTTTATACATGTAAATCCACGCAACTAAAAATTTTGAAAGGGTAAAAACAACATATATTACGCAAATTTTGCAAAAGATTTTGAGGCTGCAACGAAACCCTTTTTCAATGCAGAAGAAGTGCACTTCTAGGTAAAAGCATCCAACTGAAGATGTATCTGTTTACTGCTTTAAATCACACTTTATCTGCTCAGAAGTATGACTTAAAATAAATGTGTCTTTTTCCTCATAAAAACGAGCTTTTAAACCATTATAAATAGGCTTGCCATATTTTTGGTTAGTGAAACCGGGACACATTAATATGGGATGGACATACCGAGGGGGTTGGGGGGGGGGGGGGTCTGAGGAAACAAAAAAAAAAAAAAATGAAATGGTGAGTTTTAAGCCTTTTTTAAAGCCTCGCAAGTAACGGGAGTGGGGAATCTGGATCCCTAAATTGTTAGTCTACCCACCTTTAAAATAAAAAAGGAATTTTTGCTATTTAATTTTCTTAAAAGATTTTTTTTCCTTTTTAATGAGAATTTTTTCTGGCCTACCATCTAGAAAGAAGTGTTAATAAAATAAAGTTTTAAATACTGCATAAAATTGTTTAATCGAACAATTAATTACCAAGTTTTACTTTTTTAAACTACAACTTTTTGTCTCACGACAAAAACCATTTCAAAAAAACATTTTTGTCAAACTAAAAAAGCAATTAATAAGTTAACAATGTTATTCTTTGTTTTAAAACCATTCATATTTCTGACTTGAATGTACTTTTTTCAAGATGTATTTGTTAAGCTTGACTCTTTCATAAAAGTCAGAGGAAAAAAAAACGCCAACGTTTACATACAATCAATGCTCTGGTAGTGGATTACCTCATTAATGCTCTGTCATCTTAAAGATTCTTAATGTCCGCATAAAAGATTCTTAAAAACATAAATTCATTACTTTTTACATCTTATAGCCGTTTCCGGGACATTGATAAAACTGGGCGGGACACCGGGACAAGAGCAAAATACCGGGACTGTCCCGGTCAAACCGGGACGTATGGCAAGCCTAATTATAAAGCAAGCAATAGCAATGTCTTGAATCAATGTTCTTTCTGAAGGCAGATTATTTTAAAAATAATTTAAGCATTGCATTTTAATAAGGCTACAATGAATACTAATAATTATCAACATGATCGTCAAAAGTTTTGGCTAAGTTAAAGATAAGGGAAAAAATGCTGACTGTAGGTAAGTTTCTTCATTCTTTTTTATTTTCCCCATACATAAGGTTTCTCAAGCAATTTCATGGTATCCTTGATTTCTCTGTGATCACTTAGCTTTTGAGATAATTTGTAAAAATCCAGAACGATCGATCGTAACATCAAATGAAAATTCACTTAGAATAGAAAATCCATACAAGTTTGCCACTGTGCAGATGTAAAATATACATATATATATCAATATATGTAGATTTTCATCCCATTTACCAGTTTTGAAAAATCCATTGTCATGAATGAATCATCAGTGTTCCATGACTATGACTTCTGAGTTGGAAAAGGAAGAGGGGAAATAAATTTAAGTCCTCAAAAATAAAAATTAGGGCCTTTTGAGAATTTTTGGAAGAAAATAAGGCCTTTTAGGGGCCCCTAAAACAATTTCCAAATTTCAGGCCTTTTTAGGGACTTTTTAAGGCCGTGGGAACCCTGCGGATTCCTGATATCCGACAAATTTTTAAATAACTGGAATCTGATTCCGCCATTGCACGAAATATCCGGCATGCGAAATTTGATTATGAAAATTTAGTTAACTAGCATGATTTGAAAACGTATCTAAATTACGAACTTACTACGTATTTGCAAGCTGTGGGCTGTGCGGTTTTGGTATTAAAAATATGTACAGAATTTACAGGCTTCAAAAATTAGAGCCGGTTATTCAGTATATGTTCGTTAGGCAAGGGGATACTGAGAACACAGTACACGGAAAGTCATTGAACTGGATAGGAAGAGTGCAAGGCTGTAGCCAGAAAATTTTTTCTGGAGGGGGGGGGGGGGCAGACTTTGAAACACGTTTGTTGAGGAAAGTTTCAGGGAGGAATATATGCTAAATTGCGAAAAAAATTTAGATTTCGGGGGGGGGCAGCGCCCCCCCTGGATACGACCTTGGGAGGCGGGGGACCGCTGATCAGGGATCTGGAGCAGCCCACTTTTTTGAGTCACTCCGCTCCAACTTATAAATATTTGATCTGGCACCACTGGATCCAGGTCCGCGCTGCGCCGTGCTCTAAACAAATTAAACGTATTGTATTATTAATCTCCTTTTTTTAAGTTAATTAATTTTATTGTCTAATAAAAAATTTAAATGCTTTTTAACAAAATCGATCAGTGGAGCACAATAAACTTCTTTGCTCCTGCTCCATTTCAGTTTCCAAGCAAAATCTCGTTCATCCACTGATCCGCTCCAGATCTGTGCTCTTGAGTAAATAAGAAGTTTTGAAAAGATTTCAAATCATCATTGTCAGAGCGAGGGGCACGGGCCCCCATTATGCCTCTTTCTGCTTGAGCCACTGATACTCCGGTAACTCATCCAAAACAGGTCAGTAAAATTTCTGAGGTTTCAGTTAGCACCATTAAAAATATAATAAATATTTGAAGTTCAAGTTGAAATTATTTATTAAAAAAATGCATCGCGGCAGCATTGCTGAAAAGTTTTTTCTTTTTCCAAGATCCGCTTAGAAAGGGAAATAAAAAATGAACCAATGAAAAAAAAAACATCCGCACAAACCCACGCGTGTTAGGCTGAATTAATACAGGGGAAAAAAGAAAAGGAAAAAACAAAACACTCATCGTAATGTCTTATATTAACCTATCACCCCACCCCTATTTCGATAAAACCGAAGCAGAACTGACACATGTGCAAATTCTTTCATGGCTCTACGAAAAAATTACGAACAGTATTTCCTTCGAATTTGATAAAAAGAACTGATAGTTTTTGTTTTGTTTTTTAACTAAAACACACATGTGAAATGTATACATTCTTGAATTAACTCTCACCAAGAGCATAGTTAAAGTGAGGACTGACAATCCATATTATTGGAAGTTTTTTTAGGTCCGGTGAATGGTCTGACAAACTAATAAACATTTTCTGAAGGAAAAAATAATAATAAACTCGCCATCCAATTCAAAAGTTATTTTCTTTATTTTTTAAAACTATAAACAGTCCAAAATGCTGTCGCAATCGACCTAAAATGGGCTTGCGATTGACGGGTTGCCAACCACTGCACTAGATGGTATTTTGCATGCTATAAGTAAGTTTTGTATAAGTTATTGTGGCTGAAGTAGTGAAATATTTAATTGAAAGTGAGATGTGTAAAATGATGAGCGAGTCAGATTGGGAGGTAAAGAAAAGTTAATTTCAAGCATAAGTGGCAGTGAGTATGAGGATAGGGATAATGGTGCAGGAATTTTATGTGTGAGCTCAAGGCAAATGGACATCAAAACTTCAGGCTTTTGTTTAATCAAAATATACTATTTTCTGACATTTTCCCTAAATTTTCTTTTCTTTAATTTCTTAATATTTCAGGTATGTTTCGACCACTCATATACAAGCTTATACAGTTATTATACTTTATATATATTTTTTTCATTAAAGAAAAGGATTTTCTTTAAAATTTGCAATTGTAATTTTTAAATATCAAGAAAATTACATTATAGTATACCCAATACCCAGATACTATCACCGATAGTAAACTGTAAATTTCAGAGTATTTGATTGCAGCAATGAGCTAATATGAATTTTTAAATAAAATTAGGCTTAATTCAGAACATTGCCTGGTCTGTTGATCTTGAAGGGGTTAATAGTTAACAATTTTATTTTATAAAAGTTTTGAAACTTACCTCCATTTTTTCTTCTTTTTGACTTGCTGGCTTATCATGGCTATAAAAAATAGGAAAAAGGCATTCAGGTATACAAGTGCAAATTTTGTACACATATAAAATTCAACTTATAATAATTTTTTTACTTTCTTGATTTAGTAACAGATGTTCTCTGTTTAATAAGGGTCTGAATGAACCTACACCATGTCTTACCAGACTGATTGAGAAATGAATTCATTGCTGAAATAAGGCTTACTCAGAAAACATGGATGTGTGGGGAATTTAGAAATTAGTGTTGAATCAGGAAAACAAACTAGCTGTGATGAATACAGCTGCTTGTCAAAGATATTTAAAATAAAATCTTAGAAATGGAAAATTGTATATGAAAAGAAATTTGAATTACAGTAATTTAAATATGGATTTGTTTTCTATATTTAAAACATTTCTTGAAAATTACCATTATAATTAATAAGATAGGATGTCTACCTGTACCTAAAAAGAAATAAAATTGAAAAAATAATCAGAACTGCACCAGAATATTTTTAGTTTCTCATGTTGTATCTTTCCTGGCTCACTGTTTTAAGTTGGTCTACAATAACAATCATCTTCAGTTCTTGATTAACATATTTATTTAATATTTATACAAAGTGAGATGTAACAATTCATTATTTACTATAGTGCGCTATGCTACATAGTGCTAGGACAACATGACGACAATCTGCATAACCGTGTTGCCAATTCTATTTCAAATGTAGTGTTGCCAAACATGCAACATATATTACACCCTTCTTTTTAATTATCAAAACATTATAGAAGCAGTGAATGACAGTTCATATGAATACACTGATCATTACTACAGAATTCAAAATAGTTCCTGGTTACTTATACAAAAATGTTCATTCAACAGAATAATATACAATTGCAACAGTCCCTTGTTTAATTATTAAATACACATAAAATATACACAATGTAATTTAATAGAGCTCATAATCATCCAAGTATTGGGGTCTTTGAACAGTTCTTGAAGATCTATGCCCATTGCTTTGAGGATCTGCTGGTATTATATGACCTGAAACAACTGCATCATTATTTGAATTTTCTATTAAGCTTTCATTATCATTTGAGAACTTACCTGAATTTTCTAGTAGAAATATGATAATTATGGTTTTGAGATACCCCAGTAGAGCTTTTTGTTTGTCTAAGATGTTTTCGGTTCCTAACTAACAATTCCCCTTTACTATTTCTAATTACATAAGCTCGAGGATTCTTATGTTTAGAAACAACTTGTGCTGGATCCCATACTTTAGTTCCAAAATTAAATGCTAAAATATCTTCACCTGGTTTTAAATTTTTAAGTTTAGTTGCCCCTCTGTCATAATAATATTTTTGTTTCTTTTGTATGATCCTGAACTTTTTATCAAGATTTGTAAATATTTCAGGATTTAGTAATTTCAAAGAAGTAGGCAATTTTGTTTTTAAACGTCTGTTGAAAAGCATTTGGGCAGGTGATAAATTCAAACCAGATATGGGAGTGTTCCTGTATTCCATTAAGCTTACTATCCACTCTTTATTATCATCATATGCTTTTCCAAAAATAGCTTTTACTATTCCTATAGCTCTCTCTGCCATCCCGTTGCTCTGTGGATATCTAGGACTACTGAAGATACAATCAAAATCCCAGTCATTAGAAAATTCTCTAAATTCATAACAATTAAAAGGGGAGTTATCACTAACAATTTCAGAAGGAATTCCAAATCTAGAAAAGCAGACTTTGAGTTTAGTCTTTATTTCAGATATTGTTTTGGTACTTAATTTCTCAACTTCTATCCACTTAGAGAAATAATCAATGATTACTAAGTAATTAGCATTTCTGAACTCCATTATATCTAACCCAACCTTTTGAAAAGGTCTCATGGTTATACTGTGTGATAAGAGGGGTTCCTTGATATTTGCTTTTCTAAATTTGTCACAAACTTCACACTCTGTTACAACTAATTCAACATCATGAGCCAATTTTGGCCAATACATGATTTCTCTAGCTCTGGCCTTGCATTTTTCTATGCCAAAGTGCCCTTCATGTATTAAGTTTAACATTTCTCCCCTCAATTCTAATGGTACAACTATTTTGTATTTTAACATTAACAAATTATTTTCTATATACAAATCATTTTTTAATTTATAGTAGTGCCTGACATCCTCAGATATACCTTTTATGTGTTTGGGCCATCCCTTCACACTATATTCATACACTAATTTTAGCACTGTGTCCTCCTGTGTAGCTTTTTGAAGTTGTTTTAATCTATTATTACTCATTGGCAAATGTTTTACAACAGAATGAACCGTATTTAACATTTCAATGTCTTTTTGCCCTATTTCCTTTAAGCTTGCCCTTAACAAAGTGTCTGCAAGGTACATTTGACAACCTGGGACAAATTTTATGGTGAAATCATATTTAAGCAATTTAAGCAACATACGTTGCAAGCGAGTTGTGATTTTACCAATAGGTTTGTGTACTATTGAAGTTAGGGGTTTATGATCACTTTCCACTAGCACTTTGTAACCATACAACAAATTATGGTACTTCCCAAAAGCAAATACAATTGCCAGCAACTCTTTTTCTATTTGAGCATAATTTACCTCACAATCGCTCAAACTTCTAGAGGCAAAGGATATCAGGTGTCCTTCTTGTAATAGGCAGGCACCTAGACCATCTTTTGAACTATCACACTGTATAGTAATAGGCAATGAAGGGTTGAACATTTTTAAAACAGGAGCTGAGCTTAGTAATTTTTTTATATTTAGAAAGCTATTTTCTTGTTCATGGTTCCACTGGAACTCTACATTATTTTTTAATAAGGTTCTTAATGGGGCAGTTACAGCTGATACATTAGGTATAAATTTACTTAAGAAATTGACCATACCAATAGCCTTTTAATGTCAAGTTTACATGTTGGCTTTTCAAGCTCATTGATTGCTTTTATGTGACCTGGATCTGGTTTAATCCCATCCTTAGAAATAATTAATCTCATATATTTGACTCTGAATTGAAATTTATCAGGATTAAATTTTATGTTGTTTGATTTTGCCCTCTCTAAGACTTTCAAAAGAATTTCATCATGTTCTTCTTTAGTTCTCCCCCCTATTATCAAATCATCAAAGTATATTTCAACACCTTGAATATCTCCAAATAATTGACAGTTTTTTTTTGAAATACTTCCGGTGCTGAACATATCCCAAATGGCAATCTGTTAAATCTGTAACGACCAAAAGGAGAATTGAAGGTGCAAAGTTCTGAACTTGATTCGTCCAAGACAACTTGACAGAATCCCTCCTTCAGGTCGAGCACAGAAAAACATTGTTTGCCTTGAAGTTTACCTATTATTTCATCAGCCGAATCACATAGTGCTCCCTTCTAATGGCCTTGTTTAAATTTCTGGGATCTAAGCAAATTCTAAGTTTGCCATTGGGTTTTTCCACGACAACCAAACTACTAACCCAATCTGTTGGTGCATTTACGGGAGTGATAATGCCCAAATTCGACAATTCATTGAGAATTTTACCCAGCTCAGCATGAAGAGACTGGGGTACTCTTCTCGGTGGATCGATAACAGGTGTTACCTCAGCTTTCACATCAATGTGATGTGGCTGGCCAGGGAATTTGTCTAATCCTTTAAATACTATTTCATATTTGTTGATAATGTCTAATTTAGAATTCAAAGAAATTTCATTAACCAACTGAATTAGCTGTAATTCCTGGCAAGCCTGTAAACCTAATAAAGGCTTATCTTTTACATCTACTACTATAAACTTTAAATTTATAGAATGACATTTTTCTGTACTGCATGTCAGAGAAATACAGCCTTCAGGTTTCAGTTTGTGATTACCATATGATATCAAAACAACATCAGTTGGAATCAGGGTGCTTTTTAATTTTGAATCAAAAGTTTCAAAAATTGATGAAGGTAAAATATTTACTTGTGCACCCGTGTCTAATTTGAAATTTATCTGGTATTCCCCAACTGATATTGTTTTGTACCATTCATTTTGATTTGATAGTATAGAATCAACATCAATTAAAACATTATCAATGTAGAGACATTCATCAATATCAGAACTCAGTACCTCGTTCACGTTTCGAGTTCTATTTTTGAGACCTACCTTTCTTGGCTGAAATGTCTTTTTACTGTTGCACACAGCAGCAAAGTGATTTTTCTTTTTACACAGATTGCATAATTTGTTAAATGCAGGACACTGTCCCTTTTGATGTTTTTTTTCCACAGGAGCTGCAGTCAATATTTTTATATTCACTTGGTTTCACATTTTGTTTATATTTTAGATTCTTAGCTTTCTGATGAACTGAGTAGACCTCACTGGACTTTGGATCGTTGATTGTTTTCATTTGCTCTCTACTAACTTTGGATGCTCTGATGCTGTCCACAGCTTTCTTTAGAGTTAAATCGGATTCCCTCAGTAAGCGTTCCTGTAGGTTTTTGTCTCGCATTCCCAGGACAACACGATCCCGAAGTAGACTCGCTTCTTGCTCACCAAACCCACATGAAGAGGCTAGGGTCTTAAGCTCGGTCATATATACATCAATGGCTTGGCCTTCCTTCTGATGGCACGAAAAGAACTTGAAGCAATCGAATACCACATTCGTTTGTGGGGAGCAGTGGTTTTCGAATTTCTTGACCACGTCATCATATTTTTCTTTACTTTCTCCTGCCACGAATTGTAAAGTGTTATAAACATTAACACCTTCATCCCCAATAACATTTAGCAAGGTCGCTAACTTTACAGGATCTTCTTTATTGATCTTTTCTGCTGCTAACATGAAGTTGTCGAACTTTTGTTTCCACTTCATCCAGCTATCCGATAAATTTGGTGAGCTAAATTTCAATTCCGACGGGGGCTTGAAACTCTCCATGATTTTCCAATCGAACACAACAGTTCGTAATTTTCTCCAAGTCACTAATATATCACAAAAGTCTATTTGTCTTAGCTATATCTTAGCTCCACCAAAATTTTTTTTTTCTTTCAGCAAATTATGTCATTCGAGAACACAATAGTTCCTAATTTGTTGCTGATTGTGCCTGAGAGACATCATCTAAGCAGGTTCCCACATGCTTTGCAAGCATGAGTTTACGTCTTCATATCAGCAATTGGTTTGCATCGGCGAAAGTTTTTTTTACTACCTGACACCATGTTTTAAGTTGGTCTACAATAACAATCATCTTCAGTTCTTGATTAACATATTTATTTAATATATATACAAAGTGAGATGTAACAATTCATTCTTTACTATAGTGCGCTATGCTACATAGAGCTAGGACAACATGACGACAATTTGCATAACTGTGTTGCCAATTCTATTTCAAATGTAGTGTTGCCAAACATGCAACATATATTACACTCACAACCTTTATATATATACGCTGCTTGACAATTGCTAAGGAACAACTGCTTTATGCAAAGTAGCGTTCCCGACAGCCAACCAATAACAGTCGCATGAAGTTCAGAGGGCGTGGCAGAGTAGAACATAGTATCTGTATAAAAGGCAGTGCACACAAGCTCTTCATTCATGCGAAAATTCATGTTGTTACGCGTTTGACCAAAAGAGCACCGAATGTTGTTGAAGTTATTACTGTGAAATTCAGTGTGGTGTTGCAATAATCAAGTGCAAAATGTCTGAAAGACATCGAGTGCTCACAATCGTGGACGAGCAGTTGGACGGCTGGAAGCAGGTCAAAGTGTCACCACTGTAGCCACAGCAATGGGAATGTCAAAAAGTGTTATCTCACGATTAAAAAAGGCCGCATGTTATGCGAAAGCATGCCGGTGGTCGTGGTACCACACCTCAAGAGGATCGATTTGTATCCCTAGTGGCGAAAAGGAACAGAAATACCACTCCAAGCCAGATAGCTGCAAGCCTTGCAGTCGCTACCGGTACACATGTTTCTGCCAGAACCATCTCACGATGATTAAATGCAGTTGGTCTGTATGCACGGAAGCCTGTTCGATACATCACACTTCAACCATGTCTTCGCCGAGAAAGATTACCTTGGTGTAAGGAACATATTGGTTGAAGTCACCAACAGTGGTCGAGAGTGATGTTCTCCGGCGAATCCCGTTTCACTATGATGGGTGACTCTGGCCACCAGTTAGTGTGGAGAGAGGGGAACACGTTATGCACAACAATATGTTCATGAACGTGACAGTTATAGCCCGGGTGTGCTGATGTGGGCAGGCACCATGCACAGTGGCAGAACACTGCTTCACATCTTTGAGCGAGGCAGCGTAACATCCCAGCGGTACTGCACAGAGATTATTCTGGATTATGTTCATGTTTTTAGGGGTGCGGTAGGTCCAGACTTGCTTTTTATGGACGACAACGCGAGACCACACAGAAATGCTGAAGTATCGGACACACTAGAGAGTGAAGATATTGTCCGTATGAAATAGCCTGATAACTCCCCGGACCTAAATCCTATAGAGCATGCTTAGGGTGCCCTTGGCAGGCGTGTTTCGCAAAAAACACCCCCTCCCCGAAACGTGCAAGAACTGAAAACTGCCTTAAGAGAAGAGTGGGAGAATATTCCCCAAGTAATCCTCGACAGTTTAATGGAAAGCATGCATAACAGATGCAAAATGTGTATCAGTGTCCGAAGTAATCACACATCGTACTGAGGTACACTTATCTGTTCCATTTTGGCAACAAGGCCCATTTTACGTGGCTGTTTGGAAATCATCCAAGAGCCATCTTTTTTGTTCTTAATTTTCTTATTTTTCGATGTGGCGATATCCATACCATTTTACATAATAATAAGTGCATCGTCTCTACTAAATATGCACTCATAGTTTCATCATTTCTTCAATCAATGTATATTATTAATTATTCCAAAAAATGTAACTGCTCCTTAGCAATTGTCAAGCAGTGTATAATTCATAAGAAAGGCATTCAAATCCATCCACATAGAGCTTGCTCCTTTTCTTTTCTTTCTTTTGCTGTTTCTCTCTCTCTTTCTTTTAAATGTTATTTTTAGTTAATGTGAATGAGTAAAAGTAATTCAATATGCACCTGTAGACATGCCAGTAAAATGCCTGTTGTATGCCACACATTGGCTTGCGTGTCATAGGTTTGTCATCTCTAGTGTAAGGTAAAACATTATCATCTTTGTAGTACAAGATCACAAACAATATTAAATTCAATTAGCTTTACTCTTAATAGAACAAAGCCTCATGAAAGATATTGATTATTCCGATACAATCAAGTTGTACACCTCAAAGCAGTTCAGAAGAAAAAATTTAAAAACTTTGATAACTAATCCTTTGTTATTGAGTACAGTTTTAAAAAATATTATTTTAGCAATAATCATAATAAATATGTACTTAAATTAAATGTAATGTGCAGTCATGTTATAAAAATAATTATATAAGTACAACTGAGTATGGTTTTTGATAGCTTAGAGGGTGTCTAGTTTCAAATGGCTAGGGTGATTTCAAATCTAAAAAAGCCTTTCAATAATTAACAAAAATAATGTTATTAAAGTGAAAATTTGCAAAAAGTATTGCATTTATGTATTTTGAAGATTTTTGAAAATTTGCTTCTTCATATCATTATCTTATCAATTACTGTTTATCATGAAATGTTTCTCTCTCAGATATTTTTACAGAAAAATTAGATATTAGTCATTAATTGTATAACTTGCTACTCACTCAATTATGGATTCCGAACAACCAGCTTCCACTTCAGTCAAATCAACTTTGACTTCAGGATTTTCTTCTGTTTTGACAGAATCACGTTCTTCATCTTCTTCAGTTTCACTATCATCAGAATCTTTATTTTTTTCAGAGCTACTATCATCAGATCCTCCATCTTCTGAATCTTCAATTTCCGGTTTTACTTCTAAAATCCTTTTAACAAAATCATCAAAAGTCTGCAAGAAATTCATAACAATGAATTAAATTTAAAATATTTTCATCATTTTAAATATGAGATACAAAATATTTAACCTATGAAATAATGGTAAAACTTACTTTACGTGAACACATGTCCTCATCACATCTGTTAGATGGATCTAAAAGAGAAAATTGCAATTACCAATGTGTATGTGATACTTTAATGCTCAGTACAATTTACATTCAGCTTAAGACAAAAATACAGTAGTAAACCATTATAACTCACACCTTGGGACCAGAGGTTTTGCAATATGAAGGTTTTGACATTATATAGATCATTTCACAAACTTATAAAATAATATTCAGAATGCATCAGTATGACTGAAAAAAATTTTCACACTAAGAAAGCACAAATGAGCAAATGAGGGTGCTTTCTTAACATGAAATTTTTTTAGTTTTACTAGTGCACAAAGTTCTTTTTTTTTTTCTTTGCATCAGTATGATTGTACATTGGAATAAGTTCAAAATAAATGAGAACTAAACCATAAATTATGAAATTTAATATCTTTCACAAATAAATCTGTATCTGAGAGCCATAGTATCTCAAGTCCATTTTTTGATTTTTTGCAAGTTTACACTTAATGGACATACAGAGCACCGTCGACACAGCCACTACCTACATGAGGGTTCCCAACTTTTAAAGTGCCCATAGGACATCTTTATTCTAAGGTTTTCATGGAAAAGTCGAGTCTTATGGTACTAAAAATGTCTATTTTTTAACTTCATTGCAACTTGAAAAATGGACCTAAGATAGGCTCTCAGGTACATAAATATATTTACCAATCAAAACAAGTTTATTATTCTAAACTTTTGCTTGCTTCATTGATGTAAATATCGGTAAATAGTACACAATCTCAGAGCTAAGTATAAAGCAAACAATAAACATTTATTTAGACATTGATGATAATAATACAAGAACGAGTTGAGTTGAGTTGTATCATGTACTCTCTACAACACTTCCTCCACATGTCACAACTCACACATCATTAGAACATAGAAAAACACATTAAGATATAGAAGTCAATCCCAACATTTTTCTTAGTTTAGTAAACCTTGCAACAGGCAAGGGTTTAGTCATGATATCTGCTATTTGGTCTTCTCCTGGGACATGAACGATGTTAAGTTCACCTTCGAGAACCTTTTCTCGAACAAAATGGTAACGGACCTCGATGTGTTTCGATCTCTTGTGAAACTCAGGATTTCGAGCTAACTTCACTGCACTAGCATTGTCAACGAAAAGAGAAGGACAGTCCTTGATGTCAACTATGTCCCTAAAAAGTCGCTTTAGCCAAATCGCTTCTTTTGCAGCTTCACTCGCAGCAATGTATTCTGCTTCTGTGGTTGATAGAACTACACTTCGTTGCTTTTGGCTCAACCAACTTATAGCAGCACCTGAAAACTTAGTCACTACTCCTGATCTTGAACGTCTTTTCTTAATATCCCCAGCAAAGTCTGCATCACTATATGCTTTCAAATCCTCCGACTGCTCATTTCCCTGATAGAGCAATCCAAATTCAAGAGTTCCTTTTATGTACTTTAAAATCCTCTTGACGGCACACCAATCTGAAGACTTAGGATTTTCCAGACTCTCTGACACAGCGCTAACAGCATAGGCCAAGTCTGGTCTTGTTACGATAGCCAAATACATTAGGCTGCCCACGGCTTGACGATAAGGAACTTCATCTCCTATCACCGGATCATTTTTGTCACTACACATGTAGCTTTTGTCAGACGGTGTTGATACAGCATTGCAGGTATCCATGTTGAATTTTGAAAGCACCTTTTTTGCATAGGTACTTTGATTCACAAAAACCGAACCATCAGACAGTCTGGTTATGTTCATACCGAGAAATTGACTTATGGAGCCTGTGGTGATTTTGAATGACTGACGAAGTTTACACATAAACTCCTCCACTTCAACTTCATCAGTCCCAACAACTAGTCCATCATCGACGTAGATGACAACTATTAGTTTTGCTCCTTCGTGTTGTCTCACAAACAAACATGGATCAGCATCACTAGCTTTCAGTCCCTGTTTCTTCATGAAATCCACAAAACACATGTTCCAGCAGCGAGGAGCCTGTTTAAGACCGTATAAGCTCTTTTGAAGCCTACAAACTTTCCCACTATTGTCTTCAAATCCCTCTGGTTGCAGCATAAACACTTCCTCCTGAAGAGTTCCATATAAAAATGCAGTTTTTACATCAAACTGCTGTAGATGCAATTGCTCTCTTGCAGTTATAGACAGAACAGATCTTACTGTATCATATCGTGCTACAGGGCTGAATGTTTCATCGTAGTCAAAACCAGCTTTCTGTGCATAGCCTTTAGCTACCAGACGTGCACGATATCGATCAACAGTTCCATCAGGTTTAAATTTCTTTCGCAGTACCCACCTGCAATTAATGACTTTAGAACCAATTGGTTTGTCGACCAGTTCCCAAGTTTCATTCTCATGTAGAGCATCTATTTCTTCTTTCATGGCAGCTAGCCACAAGTTCTTTTCGTCAGAGGAAACAGCTTCCGAGTATGTAGTTGGGTTTTCTGATTCATCTATTGTTGCAGCACTCGCAAAAAGAAATTCTCCTGTTTTCATCCAAGCTGGCACATCTCGCTTTCTTTCAGACTGTCGAACTGTTGTCTCATCTCTTTGAACATCTGAAGATCTGTCTTCTACTGAATTTTCCATTTCTGTGTCCAAGTCTTCCTCCACTTGAGGTGATCCTTCAGAGATTTCCTCCACTGAAATGGAAGTTATACAGAGTCTTTCTGGCTTGAAATCCACATCTCGAGATTTTATTATCTTATTCATAGAAGGCACATAAATTTGATGACCATCCTTATCATTTACATAGCCCACAAAATGACCTGGGACACTTTTGTTGTCAAATTTACGTCTGAAGATCTTGGGTATATGTGCATAACACTCCGTTCCAAACACTCGCAGGTTATTCAACCTAGGAACTACTTTGCCAGTCCAGAGCTCATGTGGACTTTTACTTTCTACTGAAGATACACCAGTTCGGTTAAGCAGATAGACTGCTGTTTCACAGGCATGAGCCCACAATGATCGAGGGAGCTCAGACACTGCAAGCATAGAACGTGCAAGTTCTACAATCGTTCTATTTTCCCTTTCCGCAGAACCATTCTGTTCCGGTGTATATGGAATACTTAACGTTAGAGCAATACCTTTATCAGCAAGAATTTGACGAACTTCAGCACAGTCAAATTCCCTTCCACCATCACAACGCAATGCTTTCACAACATGGCCAAGATTAGCAGCTTCATTGAGAAACATGCGCAGACAAGAGCTGACTTCACTCTTATGTTTAAGAAAGAAAATTTTACGAAATTTGCTATAGTCATCTTTAAAACACACAAAATATTTTGCACCATTCAAAGACTCAGTTGACATGGGCCCATAACCTGATGTAAATATCGGTAAATAGTACACAATCTCAGAGCTAAGTATAAAGCAAACAATAAACATTTATTTAGACATTGATGATAATAATACAAGAACGAGTTGAGTTGAGTTGTATCATGTACTCTCTACAACATTCATAATTAGCATAGATGCATTTGGAAAAACAATCTGGTACTACTTTTGTACTGTGAATTTTATTTTTCATTTAAAAGCTTTGAATGAAAGTGAAAAGAAGTAAAGCTGTTTTTAAATTTAATTTGCTAGAGTTTTCTGTACTTTTTGCTGTGAACTGCACGTTTTTTTCAACTGCACAATTTACAATTTCCTTCTGAAATGTTGTGTGCTTTATTGAGAATTGCGTTATATAGTACACTGGTGTGCAAAACTTAAGCAACAGGTGTTTATTTTGCCATAACTCCTTGAAAAATCCTCTGAGAGACATGAAATTTAAAAATGACAGAGAGCAGTTTTATACTTAAAGGATAATAAAAGCATAATTGTGTAAAAATGAATACATTTCATACAATGTGGAATCAAACAAAAGTAGGCTTTATTGAACTCATAATATCGTTACACATGATTGTCTATCCAAGAGGAAGAATAGCACGCAGATGTTCCTTAGTATGGGATATGTCCTCCCCATGCTGCAATGATTGCTTCACATTGTCTCCTCATACTCAGCACCAGATTGTCCATCAGTTCTTGGGGTAAGAGTGACCATGCCTCAATCAGTATCCATTTCAATTCTTGGGTGTTCCCAGGAGGATGTAATCGTGCCGCAATCCATCTCCGTAAAGCATCCCACATGTGTTCAATAGGATTTAAATTAGGGGAGTACGCTGGCCAATCCATTCGAGAGATATCTTCACTTTCCAGTAGCTGCTGAATTGATTGCGTCCGATGTGGGTGTGCTGTCATCCATAGAAATGAAGTTTGGTCTCTAATGGCACCTCTGAACAGACGCACATGGGAAAGGAGTACCTCCTGACAGTAGCTAACTCCTGTTACAGAACCTCTGTCGAAAATGTGGAACTCAGTCCACCCGTTCAAGATAATGCCTCCCCAGACGAGAACAGGACCACCGTAACGATCTCTTTAAACGATGTTACTGAGATGAAACCGTGTCCCGACCTCTCTCCAAATCAACTGCCGTCCAGAATCGCTTGTGGCAATGAAACTACTCTCATCCGTAGAGAGGACATGACTCCACTGATGAGAGGTCCAGTTTTTGTGCTCCTTGCACCACTATAAACGGCGGCGACGATGGCCTGCTGTCAAAGGTATGCAGTGTTTAGGACGACAAGCAAATAGGCCACCTTTGTGAAGACGTCTGGCCACAGTAAACCGTGACACTTGCTGCCCCGCTGCTGTACACAGTTGCTGAACAATGGCGCTTGCTGAGTGGTTCTGGGTTCTTTTCGCCTGCAGAACGATTTATCGTTCATCCACTGCAGTTGTTACCCGCCAATCTTTTTGACAGCTGTACCCGTAGTTCAAAAGGCTTTCCAAGCTTGAGAAACGACGCTTTTGTTGATTGCGAACTCTTCAGCTACATTGGTCGCACTGCAACCCTCCTTCGACTTTCTGATCATTCTTCCATGTGTGAAGTCGTCCATATGATTTATTCCAGCCATAGTTCATGAAAAAACTTACTTGCACATACAGCGAATGTCTTTAATTGCATTTCCAGCCTTCCTTTTATTGTACTCTTAAGGTGCGTGCGCCAACAGCACGCGTTTTGCATATGCTCACATTGCCACTGACGCTTTGTTCCTGATATTTGCATCCGCATGACCTTTCTACTGAATTACATGTTCATTGTACTAATCGCGAGAACTCATTTTCTGCAATTTCATAGCTATCTGCTTAAAATTTACATTGCTGCTTAAGTTTTGCACACCATTGTATATAGGTTGGCCCTTTAATGGTCTTCTACTATAATTCTCATTAGCTTTAAGCTGCAGATACTGATAGCCTATATTTATTTTTTGCTCTATCTAAGAATCTGAAGTTTTTGCTAGAAATATTTATGCTAGAAATGCTTGCATTAAAAGTACACAATGCGCAACGGCGGATCTAGGGGGGGGGGAGCGGTGATCGCCCCCCCCCCCCCCCACCGGGCTGATTCAAGTGAATACTATGGCGATACTCCTAAGTGAGTTTTAATGTATTTCAAAAAACCCCAACTTTTCAACTTCGCACAGGCTGGGGGCAATTTCATGGTCCCTTGTCCTTTTCTCTGGCTGATCATAGAGTGCCTTTAATAAGAGTGACACCAATGTGCTACAGCGCAAGCGTGGATCGCTGAATTTCGTCCAAACTGTTATGGAAGTTTTGACTGACTATGATAAGGAGTTATATCCTGATGTTCAACTTCTATTAACAATATTAATTACTCTTCCTGTGAGTATTGCTAGTGCCAAAAGAAGCTTCTCTTCTTTAAGACAGTTGAAAACATGGCCAAGAAACAGAATGAGTAATGATCGACTCAGTGGATTAGCTTTATTGCATATCCATAAAGATATTACATTGAACATTGGAAAAATTATAGACAGATTTACGAATGCAAAAAAAATGGCATCTTGAATTCCATTTATAAGGGCATTGAATAAACGTATATGCATTGAAAAAATGTGTTTGTAAAATTTTAAATATTAGTAAATTGATTTTACTATGATTTATATGATAGTTTTCCTGTTCTTGTTTTGTTAAAGTGCTTTTTTATCAATAGTTGTTGTATTATTTGATTATCCATAAAAAATCACTACACTAGCAATTTCTTTTTTGTTGTTCCTGCTGTTTGAAGGGGGGGGGGGGAGACTGTTTAAAAGGATTGAAAAATCCCGTCCATCTATCCTTATATTGAACCCCGAGACTTCCAAAATCTCCGCCCCCCCCCCCCCCCCGAAGATTTTCTAGATCCGCCCTTGAATATGTACAGAGTTCATTCACATTATCCTATCCTTTTTTATTCTTCAAAGCTGTATCAGTCTCAGAAATCATATTATGTTTCCTTCATTCCTTTTATTACGCAATACAATAAAGGATCATCTATCTGGTATTCATATAGCTTGAAAACTAAAATAACTGGAAAATCTTCCCATTGTCACTTAAAAAAGAACATTTTGCAGAAAATCCTTTTGACCACATTAAGTTCACGGCTCTGGTTTTCCCTTGTTTTTATATCTTTTCAAAATGGGGGGAAATAAAATAAAAGAAACAAATACAACCACTCAAAAGTGATTTTGTAGTACATAGAAGAGAGGCACCTGGAACTAGGGGAACAATGGACCACCCTCATTCAAATCTATTAATTATCCAATCCTTTTTGTTCATATGAAGTCTCGTAGACAGTAGCCCGGCTATAGTTGTTTACATTGAAAGATATCACGTGGGAAATACTTAGGTACCCATTTTGGGCCACTTTTATGTCTTGAACTGCTCAAAGTAATTTTTCCATCTTGAAGTTTTATTAATTTTATCAAGACTGAGCTAGTGTCTATAAGTATTAAATAGTTTTTCTAGAAAGGTGCAATAGTGCTGTTTTTAAGTTTCTAAAATATATTTGCATATTTATTTTTCATATATAATTTCAGTGTCATTATTTGTCTTGTAAATTTTCCGTTTCAAAAAGTCACTTTTGTAGCATATTTTTTGTGTAATAAAATAAACTTTTCATATTTCCTTTCATTAATCAATTTTATCATCATTCAAGCAAAAATTTTTTGTTATAACTCTAATTTTATTTTTACTTTTACACTTATAAAATAAAGTTCACTCTTAATTTTGTTATGTTTTGTATATTTTTTCCATTTGGAAAATAATAACAAAAACTTCACAATGAATATAACAACAGATCACTAACAGGGGAATAACCCTTCCCTTGTTGGATGAGAAACAAAAAAATAAGATAGTGGTAAAGGATATTTGGCTGGATTTCCTGGTATATATATGTGTCCTCTGGAAATTCATGGATGTTTCTTTCAAATATGTCTTTCAATATATGATCATGTTTGTGATAGCAAGATTTGTAGAGTTCATTTACAAAATGATTTTTGTAACCAATTTATTTGCCTTTTTATGATCTTGTTAATTGTTGCTTCTAATCCAGAACAGTATAGTAAAAATGCTTTGGCTTTTAGTTTCTTGTAGCATCATTACATCCAATATTTATATTGTTGCATATAGCTTTATTAGAATCAAATCCATTTACAACCAATATTTATATGATGTTGCTCAATTTGCATATGCTGAACAATCCTGAAAATTGAACCTGAAATTTGGTATTTCCCACTTCTTTACATGATTTAAAGCATTTTTTTTAATTGGAACAATAGTCCACTCTTTAATGGTTTAAACATTATTCAGGGTTCCCACTGTTCAGCAGATTAAAAAATAGGGACTTTATAGGGCCTTTTTCAGGCCAATTTGTAACTATATATAGGGCCACTTTGCATACTAATACATAGTAATACATTTTAAAAAATACATTTAAAAAGATTAGGTATATACTTGGATAAAAGTTTCACCAAACTTTCACTTTCACACATATTGCATGACCACAGAAAAGATTACAAATGATTTCATTTGAAATATCAAATTTTCCAATACCTTTTGCATCGATTGTAAATTACATAGTAAAGAAAAAATAACAGTGGTGTTGATATAGCATAAACAAACGCTAGGGGAGACTGGGTACGGTTGAAACGATTTAGCTTAAATCGTCCATAGAATAGCTGCTAATAAACTTAGCGATGAAGGGGATATCATAAATACAAGAGCGCGATTCTGTCTAATAATGGGCACAATAGTTTGATTTTGCGATGTCTCATTTTTAGTATAAGATGAAATTTTTTAAAAAATCTCCATTTGTTTCAATCGTCCCAATACCAGAGGCAGTTGAAACAGTGATTGGCGTCAGCTGAAAACATATGCCAAAAATATGAAATTTAATATTTTAACATGTTTTTTTATTATTTATCTCATTAAAACCATTAAACAATCATAAAAATCAAATAAAGGAACATTTTCAAAAACAAAAAGTGAACAAAAACTCAACTCATGGCACTTCGACAAGAAAAATAATTGGAAAAGGAACTAAAATTAAATATCTAATTATATGTTTTGGTTTTTGAATCAATCAGTCAATAAACATACATAACTAAAACCACCTTCTGTGCACTCTTCATGAGCCCACAGTTTACAATTTGTGCACTGTTTCCCTTTTTCTCCAGGTCTGCTCTCTGAATACTTTTCTCCACCAGACCCCTACCTGTTAGCCGAGGCCTTAGGATTGCTTACGCACGGGGAGAGGTACTGGGGTCTACGGATTTTACATGCACATATCCCCAAGTATACATGGTGGTCTTCAGTGGGTGTCGAACACGCGACCTTCCAGGCGGAAGTCCGACGTGCTAACCACTATGCTACCACGGCCCTGCTCTCTAAATACTGCTACATACAAACAAGGCAAAAGCACGCCTCTTCCTTTGATGATGATTCCTGTTGTGTCTACTTCCTATTTGTGGTTTTTCTTTTACTGTTACCCCCATCGAATCTTTTTTTTAAGTTGCTTAGCTTTGGCACGCTTTAATTTGTCTTCATGCATCTTTTTTTTTTTCTCTTCCTTCTCTGGTGTATCTGTGTAAATTGTCGACTTCCTGGTTTTCCGACCGCTGTTTGCTTTCCTTGGGCTTTGAACAAGCATAAATTAATTTTCCCTCTCAAAGTCTTTCTTATACATACCCTTGGTATCTAGAAAACGCAAAATTTAAATAAATATATTGTTTCAACCGTACCCACATAAAATGGTTCAACCGTCCCCGTCCCTACCATTCAGTACAAAACCATTTCTATGAATGGTTACAATAATTTTATATCAAAACTAATGATGCTACCATATTCAACAAGCTTCACTTTAAATGGAAAAAAGTGCTCAATACTCTTACTTTAATAAAAGCCATAATAATTACAAAAATCTTTGAACGAAAATACTTACTTTTGCTTATCAAAACACAATAGGGCCTCTTATAAAAAACTTTTTTGACTGAGATTGACGCAACAATGAACTCAAACAAAAACAATAGTGAGAGCAAATAGCTGCTGCCATACGGAAAATAGAAAATTACATGAAATATTATTAAACATTATTTACAACATCCTCCCACCTTTTGATTATCACATAATCAAAACTTACATAATCAATTTTAGGAAGTGTATAAACAGGCAAATGCAAAAAGCAATAAATTATGAAATTTTTCATAAATTCAGTTTTTTAGGTATTTTGATCAAATTTTGGTTCGGTCTATATCTGTTTTGATTCACTGGTCGTCAAGGTCTTTGGTGAGGTCTGAAGAATAAAGTTAGAAGTGAGCTCTGTAGATGAGGAAATTTCTAAGGGGTAGATCCGCTAAACAGATCGTAGCAACATGGAGTTAGTGGTCTTCATTCGAACCAGCCTTATTTCCTTGTCTTTACCAGGTAGAATCTCAATGATTTTTATCCTAAAGGCCAGTGAATTCTCCTGAGGTTGTCGCCTCCCACCAGTACTATATCTCCAACAGAGATTGGTCTAGATGCTTTGCAGGATCTTTTTTCCACCAGTTGACCCAAGTACTCTGACCTAAACCGATCTCTGAGTTCTTTTTGGATAGCTTGTCTGTATTTAATCCTTTCATTTAGGCTATTATGGTCAGCTATATCAAGGTCAGGAACAGCCCTCTCTCTGGTGTCTTGAATAAAAATGGACGGACTAATAGGAGTAAAATTTGTATCATTTTCTGACGTAGGTTAGTGGTCTAGAATCAGTGGCATAACTAGCGGGGGGCGGTGGGGGCAGTCCACCCCAGGCGGCACTGCTTCAAATGGCGGCAAAAAGTACGGACCCCCTATCCCAACAAAATGCAATCTTTTATTTTGTGAAATATTGGGTTTTTTTTTTTTTTTTGCAAGCAGGGCGAAGTTATTTTTTCCCTCGAAAAGTTACCGACAGTTGCATTGCTCCAAAAGATCACGAGAAAAGGGGCGGGGCGGGGGGCGGACAGTGGCCACAGGTTGACGTCCGGTTTCCGTTCTTTCTGCACCTCCTAGGTAAACTTTGTTTTGCTTCTTTGCTACTCTTCTAAATAGCCTATTTAATAAAGTCATTTCCGCATCGAAAACGATATATAAATATTTTGCAATGGCATGTCAAGAAATACATTATGTGTAATGCCCAACAATACATACTCATGTGATGTCTTCAAAAAAATTATCTTGAAATGTTGATGAAACTTATAAGCATTTTCTGTTTATTGAAAAGTGGAGTAAAATATTTACCATATTTTCATAATTCGACAACAACTTTAAATAGACAACAAGACTTATAGTAAACTATTCGAGAAATTTATGGCCATGCCCTGAATCTTCTAATGTCTGAAAATATAGGCTAAAATTGCATTTTTGGCACTAATATCGATGCATTTTCAGCGAAATTACTCGATAGGGAAGGGTGAAGTGCCTGAACCCCTCCTTTTTCCCCCAGGCCCAGTGTCACTAAATATAGCCTAGAATTGCGTGTTTTAGACTTCAATTTCTAAAATCTTCCGGGGGAGAGCCCCCGAACCACCCCCCCCCCCCCCTATGTGCGCAAATATTACCTTCTGGATTTTTATACAGCTTTTCGAAATACCCTGACACCAATCCAAAATCCTGATTATCCAAAAAAAAAAAAAAAAAGAATGACGGATGGAAAAATTAGTTGAAATTTATTCAACCTAATGTCTCTGAAAAACATAAATGGTACATTAATTTTAAAATGCCCCTTCGATGTGCGTGTACATAATATAAATATTATATAAATCTGGAATTACCCGATCGAAAAAATGGGGTGGTCACCAAACTCATCCCCCCCCCCCCCCCCGTTTTTTGACTTTGGGTCTGCTCTGTTGTCAGCACGGTTTAGGGGCAGCCTTCTCAAATTTCGCCCCGGGCGCCACTAAGTCTAGTTACGCCACTGTCTAGAACTGATTATGGCCTCACAATCTCACAAGACGGTCATCATCTCTTCATGTGATAAGTAGGCCCTACCCAATACTCTTTTCAGAAGATCTTTCATTGTTCTGATCAATCTCTCCCGCCAACCACCCAGTGGTGTAGTCGAGGGGGTACGCAGGGGGACGGCGTCCCTCTACCTTTTTATTTTAATACAATCGTCCCCCAACTTGTTTTGAATTTTGACATAAGCGTCTCTCCCCTTTTTGATGTTCGTATATGTAAGCGTCCCCTCCCCCCCCCCCCACACCTTTTTTCCAGGACTACACCACTGCAACCACTCCACCATGCGACAGTTGGAGGATTGAATTTCCAAATGATGGCATTAACTGTTAAATTTTTGCAACCTTTTCCCAGTCCAGGGAACGTAGGATGTTTGCAGCGGTATCCAAACCTTTTGGTTGCCTTTCAAAAATAGTGGTCCTGCAGTGTCAATACCAGTAATTTGAAAAACTGCAGCACCACGCACTCTATTTTCTGGTAGAGGGGATGGCACACATTCGAGCTTTTTGGAGCTATATCTTTTGCAGATGACATAACTTGAAATGACTCTTCTAACAGATTTTCTTCCACGCAAAATCCAATAAGTTTCTCTCAAAATATTTATCAAGGTTTGAGCTCCACAATGAGAATTCTTTTCATGATAAAAGTGTATCAATCTTGACACTACTTCATGTTCTGATCGGAGGAGGACGGGTTTTCTAGTTATCAGTGTCTTTTCTATAGATGATTTTAGTTTTAATTCTTAACAGTCCATCTTCATCTTTGTAAACAGAAAGAAACTTTAATTTCTTGTCATCTTCTCCATCAAACGTTTCCCTCTGAACCATTTTAAAAATTAATACCTCCACTTTTCGAAATTCAATTGCTGTGAGTTCGCCTATCGTTCTGTTTCCTTTGCGGGAACGGCAGTTTTGATTCAACCTTGCTATCCATCCGACACCAACCTTACCATATTTTCATATTTCGAAATGGGTTGACAGAGCCACTCTGCCGATGATTCAGCATTCACAGCTACTAAAGCGGGTAGTACACTTTTCTTTCGCTCTTTCAGAATCTTATCTTCGTCCAGTTCAAAATCATCGGAGGATCCCTCGTCTTGAAATGAACTTAACCATTTTGGTCCCTCCCACCATCTGGTTTTGACCAAGTAACTGGCTTTGCACTCTGGAAGGTAAATCGGCTGGGTTCTGAATCCCAGACACATGTCGTCAACAAGAAATCTGGCTAATTTTCCTTATTTCTTGCACTCTATTATTGACGAAAACAGACCAGTTTTCTTCTTTAGTTATCCACGTGAGAACAGTGGTAGAATCACTCCAATAAAAACATTTGATAGTCTTCCAACCAAGGGCATCAAACTATGGATTTTGTTAATCTTGCTCCCACTAGCGCAGCCAGTTGTTCTAATCTTGGTATGGTTGCACCCTTCAAAGGAGCTATTCGGGATCTAGAAGCTAAAAAATGCACATTTTTACCCACGCCTTCCTGTACAAGATAAGAAACGGCTGCATAGGCATCCTTACTTGCATCACAAAAGGTGTGCACAAAGAATTTCTTTGAGGAATCTGCAGTGATGTCTAGCCAACGAGGAACATGAACTTCCTTCAAAACTTCTAGTTCTCGGTATCATTGGAGAAACTCTTCCCTGAGAGGTCCAGTGATTTCTTAACATTGTAGACTCAGTAATTATTTCAATATTTACTTCCTTCAGCCATTTAAGGTTAAGTGAAAGGATGTCTTCTGATTTATTCCACTTCAGCCCTAATAAATCAATATTTCTTGACCTTTAATCTTTTGGCTCTGAAGACTCCCAATCTCTTAGTTCAAAACTAGCTTTTCCGATAAGCTCTTTTGAGACATTAATCAAGCGTTTCAATTCTGATTCATTTTGAATGCTAGTTACAAGATTATCTACATAGAAGCTATTAGGAAGGCACTTTGTTACAAATGGGTCAATATTGCAATTCTTATCAGTATGATACTTTATTACAGCTTCTAACAAGAAAGGACTGCTTCGAACTCCAAAGACCACTCTAGCATGACGATAAACTTTGTGTTCTTGACAATCTTTACTTTTCCACCATAAATCTCTATCTGCTTTGCAGATGCTTAATTTGCAGAAAAGCTTTCTTGATATCGGCAGTAACACCAATCTTCTTTTTTTGTGAATCTCAACAGAATATCAGGAATAAGCTCAATTAAGTTGGAACCATTGTGCAAAGATTCATTGAGTGATGGATGTCCCTTCATTCGAGCCGATGCATCGAATACAGGCCTAATGGTGTAGTTCTGTTTTCTTTTAAAACAGGTCTGTGCAGTAAATAATTTCCAGACAGATTAATTTTGTTCGCTGGAACTTCTTCTATTATACCTTCATGCAGCCCTTCCAAAAATATTCTATCATAGTCATACAAATTTTCATAAAGTAATTTCTTCGTTGTAGATTCCAATCTTCTTGCAGCGAGTTCTAAATTGTCAGGTAATGATGCACAATTATCCAACCAAGGCAAATTAATTTCATATCGTTTATCATCATTGTATCTCACAGATTGAAGAAAATGTTCTTTGGTTAAATCCTCCTGTTCCCTTTTTGAAAGTTTCTCAATAGAATCTGTAATCCCGATCGAATTGAGCTTCCACAAATCAGAAATGTCAAGAACGTTGACGAAAAGTGAAGTAACTAGCATGGCATTACTTGAAGTTACTCTTTTATTGGGCACCTTTCCTGACAAAGTCCACCCAAGCAAGGTCTCAATAGCCACCAAACCACATGGTAAAACTCTACGCTGACCGGTTACAAACTTTCCAAAAATATCAGCACCAATAAGAACTTGAACTGGTTGAAGTTTGTTTGTTTGTTTGTTTACGACCATTTCAGGTCACATAAATATTAGAGTTTATTTGCTATTCTCAAGGATATGCCTCAAACTCTCGTCCAATATGACAGATAGAACAAGACAGCACAACAGATTTTAATATACAAAGAATGAAATACACCCAGGGCAAAGGTGGGAATCGAACCCACGCTTCTTTTTTCTCTGCACAGGGAGGCACCGGAGCCAATCGATTTGACCGCTCAGCCACTGAGGCCCCTGGTTGAAGTTCTTCGCCGACATCTGACAAGGATATGTCCATTTCTTGGAGCTCCCGTGGATGCACTCCCGTTAATGCAGGGCCATTCCATGGCCCTGCATTGATAGGAGTGACATCAATGCAAATGGTCATTTGATCTAATGCTTCAAAGTTACAGGCAAAATTGTTTTTTGTGCTTCTTAGTCTGATTTTGTAACATGCGTGTTCAGATTTCTCAGACTTAACTCCACCGAATAAAGAATGTACTAGTTTCTTTTCTAAATGGAATGTAACCCATTTCTTCCGCAAGACTTTTTAGAACGTATGACCTTTGGGAGCCAGAATCTAGTATAATTCTCACATCATATTTACTTTTAAAGTTTGAAGAAATACTTTAGTTCCAATACTAATGTTGGACATATTTACTTCATTTGCTGCTTCTTTTTATTCTGTCTTCTTTGGCTCATGTTTTCGAGATTCTAATGCTTCACACATTAAAGGAACATGCTTTTTACCACAAATAACACATTTTTTAAATATTCGGCATTTACGAACGGAATGGCTGACGTTCAAACAAGCAAAGCAACAGTTCTTTTCTTTTAGGATATTTAATCTCTCAGATAAACTCATTTTTTGAGCTGAGAAACAGTCTGCAATTGAATGAGTGCCTGAACAAAAAACACAAGATTGTTTAGACTCTTTGGCTGAAGTCGTCAACAAATTGGTAGCTGTGGAGATTTTGTTGCAACCGTTATTCCATTGTCTCTTTTTTAAAGTTTGAAAATTACTTTTCTCATTCAAACCAAAGCCTGCCATTGCTAAATTAATTCTTTCCTCCCCTTTAACTTCTGTTTTGAAAAAATGCATCAGATTAATTAATCGCTCCTTGGCATCAACTGATGAGGAAGAATTGGGACATCTGCTCCATGCTCTGAGAAACTCTTTAGGAAAACACGACTCAACCATAGGATGCAATAGATGCACATTTATCAGTTGTAACACCCAAAGCTTCCAAGGCTCTGAGATAAAATTGCAATTTATCATACAGTAACGTCATAGAAAATTTTTCATTTTTTTGAACAGATATGATTAATTTTAATAGCTCTCGAGCGTAAACTTCAACTAAAAGCTCTTCTTTGCCAAAGCGTGACTTTAAACTTTCAACGGCTTTTTCGTAATTTGTGCCAGTTGGCGGAAAACTTTCAACCATCTCTCGTGTTCGAGATCCGCTCACGGTTGCTAGTGCCAAGTACTGGAATTTATTTTCTGGAGTTATATATGGGGGGGGGGGGGGCATCTTTGTGAATATGCTTAAACTGACTACAAAACGGAAGCCAATCCTTAACATTTCCTGAAAATTGGCAAAATTCCAATTTTGGCAAATGAAATTTCTTTTTAACACCACTTAGTTCTTGTACAACTGTCTGTATTTCTCCTTGAGCAAACACCAGTGTTTGAAATTGCAATCGAGCCAATTCCAACTCATGTTGACGATTTATTTCATCATCTTGCCTCTTTTTCTCTTCTTCTTGGTGCACTTTATCGTCTTCTTTTCGTTTTTTTCTTCTAATTTCTTTTCATTTCTGTCAGCGATGGCAGTAAATAGAATTGATGTCACGAATTCACCATCATCAGCATATTCTTTACTCTTCAATAGAATATCTTTTAACTGATATATTGTTGCCTTTTTAGGCACTGTTTCGCCAATTTCTTCTGCAACACATATCACTCTTTCGTAAAGCCCTTGGCAACTTGAAACATAATTAGTCTTAAATAACTAGTCCTGTCACGGACGCCAAATGTTGATATAGCATAAAACAAACGCTACTCGGATTTGTAAAAAATCACACTATTTATTAGGAAAAACTTCACTTGAGCCCCTGGCTCTCCATGGAACACCGTTGCACATTTTCACTTTCGTTTAAAAAAAAAAACAATAGCGAGAGCAACCAGCTGCTGCCATACGGAAAATAGAAACTTACATGAAATATTATTAGACATTATTTACAACAAGTGGTTTACTTTTTGCTAGGTTGCTGGTCGCACTTTTAACTAAATTATTTTATGTATTTTTTTGATAAAATTTGCTCTATTATTATTAATTATAAGCGTTAGAAAAATATTTTTATTTAAAATGTTTCTTTAAATTTCACTTATTATGGAAAAGCTTATAACAAAATGAAAACAGAGCGTTTGTGAACATTTTTTACTAAATACACAATTAATGTATAAATATAAAACTTCAAAATAATCCATTGGCAACATGCCTTCAGAAAAAAAAGATTATAATTGATATTTGAAAAAAAATTAGAATTATTAGGTAAGATTTGTGTAATTTGGAATCAAATTAGTCATTTTTTTTTCATCAATTTTAGCAAGTGCTGTGATTCACAGTTAAGATTCAAACATAGTTCAATATGGTGTATTTTTATTTACATGATTCAAGCAAATGCTAATAAGTAGGGCCTTTGATTACTTTTTAGGGCTTTTATCTACTAAATATGGCCATTATAGGGGCACCTATAAACCAATCTCAAAAATAGGGCCTTTTTATGGCCCATGGGAACCCTGATTATCTATTTGGTCACGATAAGAGTGGACATCTAATGTATTGAGAAAAAAGAAAATTTTAATATCAAATCTGCCACAAACACATGTGTATCACCAGGGATGTAGTCCTGAAATAAAAGTTAGTGTGACGCTTATGCATACAAAGATATGAAATTGATTTCAAAAAGTGGGTGGGGGCGACTTGTATTAAAATAAGAAGGTAGGTGGACGCCAACCCCCTAGCATCCTCACTTGACTAAACCACTGTGTATCATAAAAAAATACTTTGCAAATGAGACAGCACAGTTAAACTCCTTTACTATAAATAGAATATCAATATGTAAATGTTTACCAGCTTCATCACTGTCATCAGACTCAAAGCCAAGTGCATCCAAAATGTTTTTCACCACATCTTCTGCTGGATTCAAATTCTCTGGAATGAGAAGAAAAGGTTTTTTAAAAAATCTTATTTTGACCAAATGGTTTGAGCAATGTATGAAAAAAATTTAAAAACACGTTGAATGAAAACATTGTTTAGTCAGATATTCTAGTCAGTTCCAGCTAAAACCCTTGTTGTTTTAAGAGTTAAAAAATCTTCCAGTCAATTATGCACACAGTAGAAACTAGTGATGGGCATAATCGAGTGATCATAATGGGAACTTGATTATTCAGGATAACTCGCTTCTAAAAAACATCTCGAGAGGTTTACTTCTCAAATGATATTAGAATCAAATGAATTTCTCGTGATCTTGAGTGATCTGCTTTTCGAGTAATATCAGAATCAAATGAATATCTCGAATGGTTGATTTCTCGAGCACTTAACTTCTCGAGTAATTCTCTGGAATGATTTTCTTCTCGAGTGGTGCTGATGCATTTAGATGATTTTATTTTCAACCATTGTCTTTGTGTATGATTTCAGAAATGTCTATGTGTGTGAGTGGATAACAAAGGCGGATCTAGTTTCTTATTTAGGCTCATATTTTTTACTAAAATATGGGTAATCAAGGGGATGTGGGGGGGGGGGGACAAATAAATGGAGTTTTATATGAACTGTTTATTGCAGATACTCCCTTCATTCACTTGTTTAATTGCTTTACTGGAGGTTATTTTTTATTTTTGCTATTGTTTATTCATAAGTTATTTTACTAATTACTATTATTGCTATTTTTTTTCCTGAATTTTCTACATACTCTTTCTCTAGTAGGTACTCTTTTTAATGTATGTCTCATAAGCTTTTCTGCAAGTGACATTCATTTATCAATTGCAATTATTCTTTTAAAGTTATTCAACTAATTAGTTTTATTGCTAATTAACTTTTTCTAATTTTGCACTTACCCCCTCATGTAGGTATCAGTTTATTTTACATTTCAAAAGCTTTTCTGGAGGTGAAGTTTTTTTTCAGTTATGAAATGATTATTGTTTCAAAGTTATTCATCAAATTAGTTTTATTCTTAATTAACTTTTTTTCAAATTTTTTATAACTAGTTACATTGCTAATATATCGCTAACTAGTTATATTGCTAATTACCTTTTTTTTTCTTTCAATTTTATTATTTCCTCCTAGTGTGAGCACTCATTTTAATCTATGTTTCATATGCTTTTCAACAGGTGACCTTTATTTTGGAGTTAGTTTGTCAACAAGTTATTCAAGTAATTAAATTTTTTTGCTAATTAGTTTTTTTTTAATTTTGTTTTGTTAGAATATTTAATTCAATATTTAGTTTTCATGTTTATCTATTTTAAGCCACTACTTATTATTCTATCTTACAGCCACTGTACAACTCAACTCTGTTCGATTTTTTGTTCTTAAGCTTGTAAAATGTAAACAGTACAGAATGTCTTAATCTAATACTACAATTTCATCTTATTCAATCTTCTAAATAAAGTACTTTTTCAATATCATGGATTCCAGATTTCTTCCAAGTCTTATAGATTATGAGACTGATTGCAATTTTTGAAATATTTTAAAGAAATTTGCGATTTTTTTTTTTCGAAAACGAAAGTTGTTTATCCTGTTCTGCGGAAGTCACAATGGCTGAAGGTGCTCGCATTTCAATAGCAAAGTTAAATAATTCAAATTACCAAATCTGGAAGTACAAAGTAGAACTTCTCTTGATTAAAGAAGGACTCTGGAATATTGTTGAAAAAGAGAAACCTGCGGATGCAAATGAGGACTGGATTACGAAGGATGGAAAGGCTTGTGCTACCATTGGACTTCTGGTTGAAGATAACCAACTATGCCATGTAAAGAAGCACAATACAGCGAATGGTATGTGGAAATCTCTTCTTGGATATCATCAAAAGTCAACATTGTCCAACAAAGTCAACTTGCTAAAACGCCTGTGTAGTTTGAAACTGGATGAACACAGTGATATGGAAGAACACATCAACACTATGACTGCTCTCATTGATCAACTGACTGCATTGGGGGAAAATTTGGCAGAACCTCTAACTGTGGCATTATTGTTGAGCAGCCTTCCTGACAGCTACGCAACATTGATTACAGCATTGGAAACCAGACCAGAAGCAGATTTAACACAAGAACTGGTTAAAAATAAGTTGATAGAAGAAAACAGAAGAAGAAGAGAACAGAACCATGGGAGCCAGCCGAGCCAAGAAAAAGTATTAAAGGTCAATTCTACAGTTCAGAAGCGTACAAAAAGAAGCTGTTTTTTCTGTAAGAAGCCAGGACATGACAAGGTGGATTGTCGAAAGTATAAAACATGGCTACTACGGAAAGGAACAAATCAGCAAGAAAATCAACATACAGCTAAGAAAGTTACTCTAGCAGATAATAACAGTTCAGAAATAAGAATCAGCAATGAAGAACATATTTGTTTTATCTTGGGTGAAATAGAAACTCTTTCGTGGTACATTGACTCTGGCGCAACTTCGCATATGACCAGCAATTTTGATTTCTTCACAGCACTTGATGAAACCATTCAAGATAAAGTTTACCTTGCAGATGGTCAAATCATAGTGACCAGTGGAAAGGGTGAAGGCTGGATATTTTATGAAGATGACAAGAACCATGTAAGTAAAATAAAAGTTCAAGATGTTCTTTACGTGCCTCAATTGCATGGAAATTTATTGTCTGTCAAGAAATTAGTTGATAAAGGATTTAATGTTGACTTTAGTAATGAACAGTGTACTATAAAGTTAAAAGAAAACATTGTTGCTATAGCAAGTACTAAAAACAGCTTGTATGTACTAAACTCACAAAAGGCATTAAGTGCAACTGATTGCAAGTCTCTCTGCATACATGAATGGCACAAAAGATTAGGCCATAGAGATATTCAAGCCATAAAGAAAGTAGAAAATAAATATTTAGCTACAGGATTAAAGATAAAGCCTTGCAAACACACTGATGTATGCCAGATCTGCATTAAAGGGAAAATGACGAAAACATCTTTTCCAAAGAAATCATCAACAAAAACCACTGAACTGTTTCAGATGGTTCATTCAGATGTGTGCGGACCGATTCATGTAGCTACACCAAGTGGAAACAAGTATATACTTACACTAATCGATGATTTTAGTAGATATACAAAAGTTTATTTGATGAAGAATAAGTCGGAAGTTTCAAGAAACATAGTTCATTACGTGAAACAGGTTCAGACTATGTTCGGGAAAACACCAAAGTGCATAAGATCAGACAGAGGTGGAGAATACATGAATGCTGAAGTAGATAAAATCTACATTGATGAGGGAATACAGAGACAAACCTCGGCACCCTATACACCTCAACAGAATGGGACAGCGGAGCGCAAAAACAGATATCTTATTGAAATGACGAGATGTTTACTCCTAGAATCAGGTCTTGAAAATAAGTATTGGGGAGAAGCTATTCAGACTGCCAACTTCCTACAGAACAGACTGCCAACAAAACATCATGAAGTTACACCCTACGAGTTATGGCATGGAGAAAAACCAAATCTGGAAGTAATCAAGACATTCGGCATCAAAGCTTACACCTTAATCCCAGAGGGACAAAGATTAAAGTTAGATGACAAAGCAAAATTGATGACATTTGTGGGTTATCAAGAAGTATCTAAAGCCTACAGATTATTGGACAGAAAGACCAACAAGATTACTATCAGTAAACATGTAAAGTTTGTAGACGATTTTGAGTCTGAAAGTCAACAGGAAACCATACCCGAAAACTTTGTTGCAGAAGAAACATGTCAATTTGAACTTGAAGAGGAGACCAATTCTTCAGCATATTTTGATTTTGAGGAAACTGAAAAAGCAAATGCAACAGATGAAGAAAGTAATGAAGATAACAATATGCTCAGAAGATCAAATAGAGCTAGAAAAGCACCAGAAAGATTAATTGAAACAATCCAAATAGCTAAGGAAGGTGAAACTCAAGAAGCAGAACCAAAAACATATGAAGCAGCGATCAAGTCTAAAGATGCTGAATCTTGGAGTAATGCAATGAAAGAGGAAATAAATTCATTAAAGGCAAGCAAAACTTGGGAATTAGCAGAACTTCCATCAAATAAAGTAGCAATAGGCAGCAAATGGGTCTTCAAAAGAAAAATTGATCAAAATGGAGATGTAGACAGATTCAAGGCCAGATTGGTTGCACAGGGATTTTTTCAAAAATTTGGCGAAGAATACGATGAAGTGTTTGCACCTGTTGTACGCCAGACTACATTTCAAACTTTGTTAGCTATTGCAGGAAAAAGGAAAATGCAAGTTAATCATTATGACATTCAGACAGCATACTTAAATGGTGATCTTCATCATGACGTATATATGAAACAGCCAAAAGGATATGAAGAACCAGGAAAGCAACATCTTGTTTGTAAACTTCAGAAGAATTTATATGGTTTGAAACAGGGTGCGAATGAATGGAATAAGAAACTTCATGACAGTTTCATGAAAATGAACTTCAAGCAGAGTAATACCGACCCTTGTTTATATTCTAAACATTCCAATGGAGCCTGGACCTACATTCTTGTCTATGTTGGTGATGTTATTGCAGCCAGCAAAGAAAATTTAAACCTAAGGGAATTTGAAGTGGACCTAATGAACCAATTCAAAGTGAAGAACCTGGGACATTTAAATTTTTATTTGGGTTTTGCAAATTGATCGAGATGCTGAAGGACTTTTCTATGTGCATCAAACAAACTACATCAATCGGAAAATAAAGGAGTTTGGGCTTGAGGATTCGAAACCATCAAGAATACCTTTGGAGCCAGGATACCAAAAGAGAAATGAAGTTGAAGATCCATTAGAAACAAATACAGTCTATCGAGCAGCTATAGGATCACTTCTTTACATTTCTACTAATACAAGACCAGACATATCAGTTAGTACATCAATATTAGCTAGTAAAGTTAGCAGACCAACTCAAAGTGACTGGACAGAAGTGAAAAGAGTATTTCGATACTTGAAAACTACAGTGCACAAAAGACTAAAGTTAGGCTCAGATCTACAAAGTAAAACTAGCATTTTGGAAGGCTACGTGGATGCCAATTGGGCAGGATCTGAAGGAAGAAGATCACAGAGTGGATATTTGTTCCAACTATATGGAGGGACAATATGTTGGTCAAGCAAGATACAGCCATCAGTTTCTTTATCGAGTGCAGAAGCTGAATATGTAGCTCTTGCAGAATCAGCACAAGAAGCTATATGGTTAAGCAGACTATTAAGTGACTTTCATGAAGTAACTGCATTACCTATAAGCATATTCGAGGACAATCAAAGCTGCATCAAGATGCTTACGTGTGGAAAGTTTAGTCAGCGCACAAAACATATAGACATTAAGTATCACTTTGTTCGTGAACTGTTAACTAATAATTTTCTGTCAGTATTATATTGCCCAACTGATGTTATGAAAGCTGACTTATTAACAAAGCCTCTTGAGGCGGTTAAGACTGCAAAATTTTCTCAAGGAATGGGGTTGGTGGGATAGAAATATTGAGGGGGAGTGTTAGAATATTTAATTCAATATTTAGTTTTCATGTTTATCTATTTTAAGCCACTACTTATTATTCTATCTTACAGCCACTGTACAACTCAACTCTGTTCGATTTTTTGTTCTTAAGCTTGTAAAATGTAAACAGTACAGAATGTCTTAATCTAATACTACAATTCCATCTTATTCAATCTTCTAAATAAAGTACTTTTTCAATATCATGGATTCCAGATTTCTTCCAAGTCTTATAGTTTCAACCCCCTTATTTAAGTACTCTTCTTCATCTATGTATCAAATGCTTTCCAGCAGTTGTCTTTTATTTTTCAATTACATTGATTGTTCTCAAGTGCTTCATCTAATTAGCCATCAACTTTTTCATAATTTTGATCCAGATGCCCTTTAGTAATTACTCACTTTAATCTATTCAATAAATAGTTTACAGAAAGGTATAATTCAATAAATAGTTGTAGCAGGTAATTTTCACTTCTCCGTTTTATCAGAGGTGCACCCCCACCCCCTCAGAGCGACGTCACACACACACATAACCCCTTAAAAATTTACTGAACCTACCTAAAGATGACCCCCTAAATTGGCCTAACTGTTAGCCTTGTCCCCCTAAAGACTCAGAAGCCCCCCCCCCCCAAATTTCAAGGCTGCAGTGTAGGCCATGAGCCCTCCTCTCTTGGTATTCTTATTTGTTTACAAGTTATTTGTATATTTATGTATTTATACTAATTAATTAAATTCTGAAATTGCTAGTTCTCGAGATATTCACTCAATTGCTGATCACTCGATTTCCGATCACTAGATTATTATCAGCAAGTCTCTCGGATCTTGGATGGAATGCATATTATTCAAAGAACTTGGGAAATTATTATGTCAGCACTGCTATAAAACTGATAGTTTGGCATCACATTAGGAAAATTCTAATGCTGAGGAAGAAATTTTAGTTGCAGATAAACAGATTGATGAGTTCTTGAAATTTGCAAATGTCAGTTGAAATTTTAATCTGATATTGTACAAGAAATTTTAAATACAAAAGGTTCTTTTCTAATGATATTGATTTAAAATCCAAAGATGACAAGAAATACAAACTTCCCCCCGTCCCTCACACCATCTGAAACTGAAGCCCGATGAGCACTGTATGCTTTGCGTCAAACATAGGAACAAAATGGTGACAATGAGCTTTATGGTCGTAACTTATTCTATTGTACCTTTTCTAACACATTTGCATTGTTTCTTTACATAGTTTGTTATTTGGACATTAAGTTTTATGTACATCATTTTTCAAACACTTATTAACACATTTGAACTTTTTTAACGAGTTTTCAAATGGTGCTGATTCAAAAAAGTTTTTAAAAAATCAAATTTTTGTCTCATTTGGGGACTTTAAAGCCTATGTTTCCTCTTTGGATATATTGCCGGATACTCAGAGTGAATTGTTCTATAACTGAATGTTAAGTGTAGTGTTAATTTTTTTTTTTTTTTGGTACCACACAAATCAAAGAAAAAAATAGACAATTTTCAAAGTAACACTGCAAATTAAATGAAACTAAATATCTTACCATCATCACTTGGTTCCAATCCACTTTTAAATGACTTCAGCTCACTTAAGCCAGCAAATGTTCTGAGATGCATATCTGCCTTTATGAATGCTAAATGTAAGGCATTAATTGGCTGCTCTGTCTCCAAGAATGTAAGAAGAATTTTGTGGAAGTTATTTTTTAAATAAGCAGCAACTTCTATTCCTTAAAAGAGGAAAGAACAAAATTTGTTTTTCAACTGGTAGAGAAAAAGTTGCTTGATAAGGTTTGTTAAATATTACAAGATTATTATTATTTTTTTAATGACAATTATCTTTTTTTTCTCAATTCATTTCACATTAATTGCTCTTGTATTTAATATAATCTTAATATAGAAAATATATTTCCTCCCACAAAAAATAAAATCATTTTCTAATATTAGTAGTTTTGGAGTATTTTATATGTTGTATCATTTTTGATTTTGCATTTTTAATGAAGATAGATATTGGAAATTTTTATCACACTAAAAGTGTACTCATAGTTCTGGGATCTACAAGAGCTCTGTTGATCAATGCACTTAATATTAAAACACTAAATTTTTACATTTTAAACAAAAAACAGTTAAACATCCTTATTGCTTTAAAATAGAGGTAGATTTTATACGACATTCAGACTTAAGACCTTCACTTAAAAAAGAAGCTTAATTACACTAGTTCAAAATTTTGTTTTACATGAAGATGCTAAAAATAAATTTTTCATGATTCTTTTGAAAGGGTTCCCCCCCCCCCCTCCCCTTCAAACTGACAGCTCTAGTTTTCTTGGTTTAATCACAGTGGAAGTAGACAAACCAACAAACAGAACAAACGTTTTTGGAATCACAAGCAAAGTTGCACATAGGCCTGGCACTTGATTCACTGTCATGTGGCAGATCTTCCCACTCTCCTAGACAAAACAACTCATTCAAGAATAGTTCATTTAATTATAGTAACTTGAGTGCAGCAATGCCCCAAACACATTTTTGGGAACGGGGAAATTCTCATTTGGTCGAATGAAATATCATAAAGTGCAAGCACAGTTCAAACTTAGTAACTTAGTTAAACATGATCTGCTGAGAATTAATGACTATTACGTACACAAAATAAAGTATGATGCCTTGACTACTGTTATCAACAACGTTATATAGTTGTCAGTAACATATGGAGTTTTTACATGTAAAAATAAAAAGATTGTAATTCCGAATTTTCAAATTTACCGAATGATGAGTCAAAATTTACTAAATAAGGAAAATCTTTGGGAGTTGCAGTACCCTCCCAACGGGGCACCCCTGCTTGAGTGCACAAAACATTTTTCATCAAAAAGGCATCACAAGGCAAACTACATCAAAATCTGGTGGAGTGATTCATTGTCATGTAACAATCAAACAAAAACCAGTTTCAAGTTGCCATCTGAAATAGCAACCATAAACTTTCTCGACTATATGTCAGAACAAAGGATTTACCCTGACTTTTAGAATCATTAAAGAAAAAAACTTCAGAAATAGCCAAATGGCAGAATAGGAAAAATGCAAAATAACCTGAATACTGTGAACATTGATTCTATTAATTTGGTGCAAATGATTTTAACTTTTGGCATAAAATAATAGCTTAATAATTATGAAATTAAAATGTTAATGCATATACAATCAGAATTATACAAACTTTTTTCTTCTTCTTCTTCTACAGTGCACACAACACATTATGTGAAAAATTATCAAAATTGTAAGGGGTGCAAGATCAGAGGCGTAGCTAGAGGGGGGCAAGGAGGGACAGCTGTCCCCGGGCACAGCGTCAAGGGGCGCCAAATTAATGCAAATTTATTTTATTTTTAAATGCGAAAAGAAAATTATTTGATTTGAAGAGGTGTGAATATGTTCGACAAAAAAGTGGGAGCACCACAAATCGGAAATGAGCAATGTAGCACAGGAGTGCATGGGAAATCATACAAATAATTTTTCAAAGCCAAAATGTTCCATTTTTTCCCTTAAAAGTGAATGGTCGCTAATAAAAATGAAAGTTAAAAGGGCTGCTCTTTAGAGCTATTTATCATTTAGTGAATATAAAAGTTTTTTAAAAATTTCCTTTAGAGGCACCTCTAGGCCCCCAGTGGCAAGAGGGGGGGAGCGCAAAATCTTCAGTTGTCCCCGGGCGCTGAAAACGCTAGCTACGCCTCTGTGCAAGACCCTCTCTTTTTGTGTCTTTAAAGACTCTTTCAACAAGAGGCACTCAAACTGAAACTGCTTGAAAACAGTAGCCGCAGGTTTGCCACTCTTCAAAAATGTTTAGACTGAACTTTTTACCATGCACATAATAGCCAAACCACGTAAATTTTTACAAATATGCGGAATTTTTTAAGATACACACATATACTCCCTAATGTACCAATATTTTCTCCAAAAAAAGCCAAAAATTCTTGCATTCTTTTTTATTCTTTTCTGATGCGAAAATATCATTCAATATATTTAACCAAACAGTTTCTATAGCTTAGTAATTATTCAATTGTATATCTTACTTAAAAATCGTTAACAATGAAATATTTATTTTTGAAACAAAGGGCAGGGATAGAAAAAAGCGCACAATATATTTTAATCTTACGTCCACTTTTCTTGGTTTTTTTCACAAGACTCATGATGATTTTTTTAAAAAATGTTTTCTTCATTTTAATGCGAAGAAAACAAAAAAGGTGAATGGAAGTGGGGAGGGGGTTGATTACGCTTAACATTTGTTCTAGTGATTCATCCTACTCCAACTCATCGGACTGCCAGACTCTGTTGCATGTAGTTAATTTTCATCCAAAGAAACTTTAACAATTTCAATTTTTTAACTTTTTAAATCGAATATTTTGTTTGAACTTGTAAAACTAAAAAATCTTTAGCGCTTACAAGTCTCACGCCGTTTTTAAAAATGAGTTTTTTTAAAAAGAGCGCAAGGGTTGGAAATAAACATTTTAAAAAGAATGAAAGTAAACATTTTAAAAATTGCTGATAACGGTAATTTTCTAAATTTTGGATTTCCTGTATTACAATGTGGAAAAATACCGGAGTTCTGGTGTATAACCAGCATACAATCACCTCTGATTCATTATTTTATAATTTTGAGAACAATCCAAAAGTTGAGGGGTTTGTGTGCTCGCATTCAATTTTTCGAATGAGATTTTTTAAAAGGGTTCGTTTTTTCAAAAGCAATTTTTGTTGATTGTTTGCTTTCGTTCCTTCTTTTTAATTTCAATAACAATTCAAGTTGACAAGGCCGAATATTCAGTATTTTTCAAGCCTAAAATTTTTATTTTGCAAATTTTTTTCAAGAGTTTCTTTTTAACCAATAATTTGCGAGACGGAATGTTCCATTTGGATCATCGTAGAAACACGGATTTCCGTCTCCAGGACGGAAGAGTGGCAGTCCTGAGTAGCGTCATTCAATTTATAAGCAAAATTAGGTTTCTTTCTTGTCAACATTCTATTAGTTTCTTTCTTCTCAACATTACAGCTTTTACTTAACAGCACTGTTTCTTCTTAATATGAACTTGAAGAAATGTGGAAAGGTTGTTTCTAAAATCGGAGATCATGCTTCATGAATAAAGCTTGTCAATGAAGTATCATTCCATGACACTTCATTGACAATTGGATGCATTATGGTTCTCTTAACTTAGTCTCACAAATGTACAAAAGATGGAGATGCCGAGATTTAGAGGAGGTTACCATAGGAAAGTTAAATCTTCATCAGTTTGGTTACAAAAAATATCTGGTGTATATCTGTACATGTAAGGGAAAGGAGGGTAAGAGTACGCAGTCGGGTAAGAGTACGCAAGGACTTTTTTCCCTGTTGGCAACACTGCAAGCAGAAGCGAGTGTGATCAACTCAACACGTTTGTTTTCAGCTGGCTCAAGAGACCGCCATTGTTATTTTCATCCTTGCTGTCGTTTATTTATCAGGTAAAATATGATTTCTGCATGTTGGCATATAATTTTTCTGTGAAGAAATATTAATTTTTTTGTCAATAAAGGATTGATGTTTGCTTTTTAAGTAGATATCATTATGAGCTTTGTTTCCTTCCAAACAATGTGAGCATGTCAGAATTTTACTATTGTGAATGCTACAGCCATCTATGGACGATTTTGTGGAGCAATACATCGGCGGTTAAGAGTACACACATAAGAAAAAGGTAGAGAGAATTAGAAGAAGCAAAGGCTAATCGAGCTGTTATGAAAAGTAAAAATGGGGCCAAAACTGAAAAAGGAAAAATGGTGAAAGCAAAGAAAAAACTTGTTCTGCATTGTATCGACATCCTAGTTCCCTCAACAAGTTCAGCAAACAATGAGGCGACAATATGCCCAGGCTGCGAACAATCATATGATGAAGATTGGATCCAATGTGGATTATGTAAGGAGTGGTGGCATGATGAATGTTCCAGTTACGAAGGCACTGAAGCATTTGTATGTGACTACTGCTAAATTTTCTGAATGCGTACTCTTATCCTTCTTGGGTGCGTACTCTTATCCGCCAGGTCGGGTAAGAGTACGCATTTGCAATTTTTTTTTCCGCTTGCTTTCTTTCATATATTTTTTTAAGATAAAACTTTCATTTTATGTACCTAAGTTTCTAAGTTAATAAACTATGATTCAGTCAATTTTCAAGGTTCTTACTTTTCAATTCTCATTTTTATAACAAACAATCCACTAGGTGCGTACTCTTACCCTCCTTTCCCTTATATATGTTATGGCGCATGTCCGAAATTGGAGAATGTCAACATCCACCAGTGATTGTCATAATTCTCCAAATTTCGGAGGTTCACCGTAACATATATATGCATAAGAACGGATCCAGCTTCCGGTTTAGGAGGCACTCATTATAAGAAGACAAGACCACCGGACACATAATATAGCTCTGACCACTGCCGGTGCATGCACCGAATGGCACTTTTTGTGATGGGTCGGATCTGAGAGAACCAACCCAGTGAATTTATAGAAGTTCGGACAAATAATAGGTGGCAGATTGAAGTATATTAGACGTTGCATACATTGAAACAGAATTGAATTCACTTAAAAATGAAATGCAACATAAATAATTGCAATTTAATCAGAACTTAGAAACGTAATGAATGTCTAGGAGTTTGGATGAATAATATGTGGTTGAGCACATGCAAAGTACCAATTAAAATATAGACCAAGCGCTACATTCAGCGAAAGAAAATAATAAGAGTATTATTTGTATAGAAATGAAATGCATTCTATAATTGGAATTCAATCAGAACTGAGTGAATTATTCCAGTGTGTTTTTCATTATATTTCAAAACCACTGGCCATCCCCGACCCATACACAGAGCGGCACTGCAACGGGATCTGATTTTAAAATCTGACTTAATGAATGAGTTTTTCTCTTAAAATTCTTATTCTTTCATGGATTTACCAAATTTTCGAGACTGCAGCCCATATGATGGAGCACCAACCATCTCCGTCCCCCCTTCCCAAAGCGCATGCGCAAACTTACAGGTCGGGTCCGGAATGCATACCCAATAGTTGGAGCTGTAACTACTGCTCTATTGGAATATGAGCAAACATATCAGGAAAATTGCGTTAAATGTATAAATATGCAGTGATGTAGTCACGGAAAAAAGGGGGAGGGGATGCTTTCATACACAAATATAAAGTTATTGAAATCAAAAAGTGAGGGAGAGTTATGCTAAAACTTTTAAAAAATGAGAAAAACACTTGTACCAAAATTTAAAAGTAGGGGGACACTGCTCTCTCACTAGACTACATCACTACGAATATCGAAAAAGAAATCTAGCAAATTATCAATGTGGACCTTATCAATAGAAAACTTGGTCACAATCAATTCAAAAAAAAATTTGGACCTTTTTTTAAAAATAAATTACATTGCATAAATGAGGCATGTGTGTATGGTAAAAAATGTTCCGACTCACAGTTCATAGATCTTTCTCATAAAGAAAATGAATACAGTGAACTCCCAATTATCCACTAACGGATCCACGCGGTCTTTCCCAATTTTTTTTTTATTATTATTATTGTAGCGGACAATGTGTGAGGGTGTGGAGGCGACGTTGCCCGGAGGCGGGGATAGAACCCGGAACTTCTTGATGGAAAGCCAGTGCTTCCGTGCTTTGCCAAAAGGTACCTAATGGCCGGAACAGAAGATAGCTCTTGAAGGTGTTGAATCGTACCGCCACAATCATTTTGCGATGATTCACGGAATGTAGAGATGAAACACTTACTCACATTGATGGAATTATTAATAACATAGAGGAGTAGGAAGATTCATCACTGCAACAAGATGTTGCTCAAAAAACTTCAATCCCAAATAAAGAAGAGGAGTTTTGAAACGAAAAAACAAAAACAATTAACCGACTTTTTTGTAAAAATTTAAGCAAACTACTGTTAATGAAGTCACAACTCTATGTAAGTATGCACTACTATATTATGATTCTTAAAAATGGTTTAAATGCGTTTGTGTGTTGATGCTTCATTTTTCTGCTATTTTGGGGATTATCCGCATAATTCGCTTATCTGTGGGTCATCGTGCCACCCTATTCCACGGATGATCGGGAGTTTACTGTACAAGACAAAAATGAATGATTCATTCAAATTTCTACTGTATGCAGATTTATAAACAAAAGCATTGACAACCAATTTTGTATTAATAAACAAATAAACTTTCTATTCATCAAACGGAAATCTGCTTACCATTATGTCCATCAAATACAGCAAAATAGCTGAAATCTTTGTACAGGCATGGCTTATACATTGATTGGTCCTACATAAAGATAATACTCTATTAATAATTAATAATGATGTACAACAACTATAATGAAAAGCAACAAATAAACATAAGGCTTTTAAAAAAACAGCAAAACAAAAATTAATTACTAATCTAAAAAGAAAACAGACGTAATTGGCGAGACCTATGTAACGAAATAAGAGACTGCTTTTTGGTAGCATATAAAACATTCTTGACAAAATAAAAAGCAAAGTCACACTAATAAACAAAGCAAGTAACATCATTCCACACCACACAAAGGAGATAGAAGAAAGATATATATGTATATATATATATTTCTATAATATTGAATATACTTATATATATATCTAAAAAGTACACTCCCAATTCCCGCAAAACCAAAACAAAAATAAATGACCCGAACCACCCTTCTTCAGATCATGAAAGAAAAATGCAATAAAAAAGTAAAACAATAACATAACACCAGTTCAAAATGCCCAGACAAGATAGATAGGAGAGGACAAAAAAAAAAAACTCTATAAAATAATCCTAAACACAGTGAAAAAAGCTTAATGAACATGTGCTTAAAATAAATAGTAATTAGTTCGCAAAACAAGGGAGAAACCCAAAATTGATTATTCTTAAAAAACCAGACAAAGTAATGACCCTGCAAACTTCACACAGTAAGAAGTAGCAGTGGTGTAGTCAGTGGTGTATGCAAGGGGGGTATTAGGGGTTTAAACCCCCCCCCCCTTGAGCCCTAAATAATAGTGCTTTATTACATACTCAAATTTCTTTTAGTAGTTTCAGAACATTATGAACCCCCGCCTTGAAAAAATTCTGCGTACACCACTGGGTGTAGTCCATGAAAAAAGGTGAGGGGGACACTTGCATATATGCACATCAAAAAGTAGGGAGAAGCTTCGTTCAAAAGTGGGAAAACTTCGCTAAAAATAGGATAAGATTTTTATACGGAATAAATATTTATTATTACGGATTATTCATAAATGATGTCACACTTCGAGGGGGGAGGGGGTTCATGAAATGGCCGGAACAGAAGATAGCTCTTGAAGGTGTTGAATCGTACCGCCACAATCATTTTGAGATGATTTACGGAATGTAGAGATGAAACACTTACTCACATTGATGGAATTATTAATAACATAGAGGAGTAGGAAGATTCATCACTGCAACAAGATGTTGCTCAAAAAACTTCAATCCCAAATAAAGAAGAGGAGTTTTGAAACGAAAAAACAAAAACAATTAACCGACTTTTTTGTAAAAATTTAAGCAAACTACTGTTAATGAAGTCACAACTCTATGTAAGTATGCACTACTATATTATGATTCTTAAAAATGGTTTAAATGCGTTTGTGTGTTGATGCTTCATTTTTCTGCTATTTTGGGGATTATCCGCATAATTCGCTTATCTGTGGGTCATCGTGATAAGGGGAGGGGGTATGTTGAAGTGTGACATTTTGTGACAAAGGGTCAAATATATGGGGAAACAGTGTGGCATCATTTATGGACCGTCCCTTATGGGAGTAGCCAGGGGGGTATAACCCTGACCCCCCTACCAATTGGGCTTTTACTTTTTTTTTCAAGGTTTAAATTATGTCAGGTTGATCGAGATGCAGACTTGGAAAAATCATCATTTTTTTGTTGGTCGCCGAAAAAATATTTTTTTCCCACTTCGTGACAATATAACAGCATAGGCGACAGGTGAGGTAATTTCCCTCTCCTATCTTCTCCTCAGACTTCAGGCAAAATCATTGGGATAGACGTAGTGTCATAGCTAGCATGGGGGACACCCTGTCAGGGTCGTCATGAGGTAAATCCGATGCGGAAGGGGGGGGCTGATTTTGCCGACTGACTCGTAATATTTTGCCGACTAAAAAGAAAAAGGGGGAATATATATATATATATATATATATATATATATCGCATGGGGCAAAATAGTGGTGTCACCTCCCCCCCCCCCCCCAAAAAAAAAAAAACGTTTTAGTTTGAAATTTTTATTCAGTTTCAATTTAGCTTGACACCTTTGACTTTAAAAACACCATTTAGATTCAGCGCCAGGTCTTCGGTTTTTACAAGGTGGGAAAGGACATCCATCTTCCTTCATGTTTAATAATAAAAATAAAAATTTTTAAAAAAAAAACAGAATTGAGGTGAATTTACAAAACAAAAGATAAATTTAACACTCAGAAGTTCTTAATGTGCAAATTTTTGGCTTTATTTATTATTCCTAACAATGCAATTTTAGTTTAGCTTTAGCAATGTTAGGGGAAGAAAGGGGCAGTGCGAGGGTTTCCCCCCCCCCCCCCCCCGAATTTTTATCCTAACAAATAATTTTTCATGGGGCCGTTAGGAGAAGAGACTCTATCCTGAAAAATTTTCAAAACTTCAGTCCTAAAAAACGTAGTTTTAGGTTATGCTTGCTGTCGATAGAGGTGCAAGGGAAGACGAGTTCCCCCCAAAGAAATTTTCAAAAATTGACGTCCTAAAATGATAATTTTAGGTTTTCTTTGAGAACATTAAGTGATATTAGGGGTGGAGTTTCCCTCAAGAATTTTTCTATGAAACTGACTTTAACCTTTTGCAAAATTAGGGCAGAAGGGAGGGGGACTCGGGAACTCACCCCTACTGATTTTTTCAAAATTGAAGCCTTAAAAACTCAGGCTATCTCTGAAGAAGTCAAAAAACGGGTTTTACGGTTCATCACGCAATTTTCAAAATTAAAATCTTAAATGCGTATATTGGATCAATTTTGTTGACTTCGAAGACAGGAGAAGGGGGGAGGGTGGGATCTGGGGGTCCTCTCTGGGAAACTTTTTCAAATTGAAATCCTAACAGGGGAAGGGGAGGAAAAGAGGGTTTCTAGCAAAATTCTTCTCAAAATTAATGTCAATTTTAGGCTATCTTCAGTGACATTAGAGGAAAGAGAAGTTCATGGGGCTTTTCTTCGGAAAGCTTTTTAAACTGTCTTTGGCGACATTTGAGAAAGAGGGGGGGGGGGGGGGGGGCGTTGGCAGTCCTCCGTAAAATTTTAAAAATTAAAGTCCTATAAAAGGCATTTAGTGATATTCTTTGGTAACATTCCGGCGAAGATGTTCCGGGATTCTACCTTGGAACTTTTTGGTGCCAGGGGTAAAAGCAGTTATTAAACCATGTCTTCAGATAGACAGAGGGAGAATGATTGAAATATATATATAATTTAAAATAGCACGTTGACAAAATGAAGTACAATTTTTTACTCAAAGTATTTGCATCCCAAATGAATTGAAAAAACCAAAAATGCCCATTCTAGCTGAATTTGCCTACAGGGTAAGTTATTAGTCTTTCAGAAAAATGAGCTGCCATTGAAGTGAGCTTCGGACATCAAAGAAGTTTGTGTGAGTAGCAGGAACATTGGACCGTCGTCAAAATAAAAACAAATCAGTGTCACACACGACATGCCAAAACACATGCATTATTTCTTTTTTTTCCTTTCAATGATGTACACACACATGAATATAAATATCTGTGTACTATGCCCTTGTCTTTTTTAATCAATGATTTTATGCATTTGGAATTGGTTCCAAAAGTCAAAAATATCGATTTTATCTGAATTTGCCGAATGAACGGAATCACCGATTGTGACTGCAAAATATTGGAGTCCCTGAATTTCACTAAAAAGTAAGAAGAAATGTAAATTTATGTAACTCCTGTTGACCAACTTCATTTTTTTAGTTACAAACTTTAAAATTTCGAAGCATTAAACGTGCCGACTCAGTTAATTTTGCTGAGTTCGGTTGATTCTGCCGACTAGACGAAATCGCTGGAGGGGGAGTGAGACACCCCACTCACAACCTGTTAGCGACAGCCCTGCACCCAAGGCGGGTAGTCATGGTGTCACCCCGTGGAGAAGATCACACCCCCTCCAAAAAAAAATCATGTATGTGTTTTAATGAAATATATTAAATAATTTTTTTTAAAAATCGCAGCTTTGAATAAGAAAAACACCATTCGTGTCATGAGCCTCATAATATTTAAAGTGTTTGTTGACGGCAAAGGTTAAAAAACATTGCGAATATATTTTTTAAAGGAAAAACTTTGCTTAGTTTAAAATAGAAAAGAAAATGATAGAAAAAGATATCCAATTTAAAGTATTTGTTTTATTCTATGGAGCTTAAGGTTTATTTTTTCCCCGTTGTGGCTAAGTGTCACCCCTAAATGGGTGACACCCAGGGGGGGCCGCCCCCACTTAGCTATGCCACTGGATAGACCTTTAAAGGTTGAAGCTTGAAGGTCACTTCTGAATAGGCAAGATTCTCGGGGTCCGGAGACGGTCCCTTATTCACAAGGAAGTGAAAAGGAGAGTCACAATAAGGAACATGTGGAGTGTCTGTCAATAGTTAATTTTGTGCTGCAGTGTTTCTAAAAAAGAATTTTGTATTTTAGTTACTTTTCACCGTTGGTTATTTCCAAATTGTCAATTTCTTACTGGGTATCTATTGTGCTCAATTAAAATGAGTGAAGGAAAAGAAATAAACGTAAATCTCAAGCCAGATTATTTTCATTTTTCAAAAAAAAAAATGAAAAGAGGACGAATCTCCATCGGAAACTAATGACGAACCAAGAAATTTTTCTGGTATTCCTTGTTTTTATAATGTTTATTCTAATCAACTAGTTTTTACTGCAAGCTGTAATTTATTTTCAACTTGAATTTTCAGCAAATATTTAAAATTATCTTAACCAGCTTTAATTTGTGTTTTCTAAGTATGTAATAAAAAATGATAAATGTATTGATTATGTGCTGAAAGTAAATAGGATCTTTAATGACACAAATTTACGACTGGTAAATTTGAACCCTTTTCCGCTTGTTATTTGTGTTTAGTCTGTACATTTTTTAGGGTGATCCCCCCCCCCCCATTCATCAACTCTAGTTATGCTTGTGTTTATTCTTAAGTACACTTTACAGTATAAAGCACTTTTAAACATTTAATGATAGCCTTTTGATTAATTTTGCAATTGCTGTTAAGGATAGGAATTTTAAATAATTCATTCACTAACATTTTGTTATGATGGAAGTATTTTAAAATTTAAAAATATGTGCTCAAAACCTGTTTCAGAAAAAGAAATTTTTTTAGGACCAAATAGGGGGGACGCTAGCGTTAAAATAGTAAAAAAAGGGGGGGGTTTTGTAAAAATAAAAATGTCGGGGGACGCCGTCACCCCTCGACTACACCACTGCAATAGCCAACAGTTTTTTAGCACAGCATATCAAAATAATGTGGGGAAAAATAGGATAGGGAATATTAAAGGATTTAAAAAAACATTCCTAAACGATTTCGGGAAAATACATAGAAATATTGCTTATTTACCTTGCAACAAAACTTAATAAATAGCTGAAAAGAGAAAAATCTGATTCTTGCAAAGGATGCAGCAAGATGGCGGAAAGAAAAGGAGATATGGCGTTCTTACGCGTACACGTGAAATGTAGGCTTAGGAAACGTTAACGGATTACAGAAATTGAGTACCAATATTTTAACATCTCCATTTGGTCTTCAAACTGGTACTTATTATTTTCTAAACAGTATCCAGTAGCCTAAACAGTAGCTTTGATCAGAAAATCGGAAGATGGGTTCGAAATTCGGACGTATATGCAACTCTTCCGTCGAATTCGGAAGAGCTGGCAGTTATGCCAGACAAAAGCAAGATCCAGACCAAGTGCTTAATACCGATCCTTAGTAAGATGCTGGAATACGGGCTTTTTAAATGTTACTAAACAGGAATATAAAAGAAAAATTTGGAATTATATTAGTACAAACCTCCTGATGTCTCCTATAACCTTGCATTGAATACATGCCGTAGAAAAAGTCTTCCCGACGATCATCCGCTTTATCACCGCATGTTATGGGGTTTGTCTCATAAATTAAATTGGAAAAATCCATAGTTAAAAATGGAAAGAACGGGAAACAGGAATAGAACGCCCGAGTGCCGAATTAGCTGTTGCGTTAGTCAGTTGCGACGATCTTCTAGAGCCCCCCGCAAGAGCAAACTTTTACCATTTCATCCCTGCGCATGCGTATTTGCTAGTGTTATGATGGACCTCTCCGCTGTGCAATAATAGTGCAGTGGTCAGAGCTTTCCCTTCGTGTCTTATAGCAAACTAGAGTTCGAAACCTGGAGGAGGCCGTTCTTTATTGTTTATTTCTTTTTTTCCCACAGAAACTGTTCATTTATTTCTTTTTGTTTATTATTATTATTTTATTTTTTTCTTTATTTACTTTTTCTTTATATTTTAATGTAACCAACACATCTTTAAAGCTTATTTTTTAAATCATTCATTCTCTTTCTAGGAAGAAAAAAAAAGAAATCGGGGGTCGGGGGATTTTCGTACAAAACTGTTCATCTCGTAAAGTATAAATTTATATCTATAGATAAATAGGCAAAGACAAAACAGTTAAGTACCAGTTCCTCCTCTGTTTTTCAACCGATTGTCTATTTTTTAAAAAATTTATTTAGTAACTATTGAGTTTTTGTGTTAGCAATAAAAATCTTTTTGGAAATGTTTTTTTTTCTTTTCTACTTTCGTAGAGATTCGACTCCTTTTTTAAAAACTCATCGTTTGTGATATTTTCGTACTACTCCTTGCAACTACAATCTACAATATTTGTACAACAGTCAATACATTTTTTACTATTTATAGTTCACAGAAGAAATGTGAAGAACAAAATAAAAGAGAAAAGGTAATCTATTAATTGAACCTCAAAGCAAAATTACATCTACTACACTTAAGCTGTAAGTTAATATCCATTTCCAAGATATATATATGTATATATATACTCGTATATATATATATATAGGTCAGTTAGATTTGTTATTCCAGTACAACGTCAAAGAAAATAAAGTTTAATTTGAAACTAAAAATGTCTAATATAATATAAGGCGAGATAATAAGTGCGGTGAAGCGTTATTTCGCTTCGAATTAATGTGTTTCGTATGTTTGTTGATTTGTATTAGCGTTTTGAACTCTCAAATAAATTGCAAGTGTGTTTTTGAATTTCTAATTAATTCTAAAAAATTGAGGGAGGGGGGGATTTTTACTTCTATTTTCTTTACAGGAGAAGGAGTGCAGAAAGATGTAATTAATCACTTTTAATATGTCTTACGAATGCATTAAAAATAAAACATAATAAATGCATTAAAAATAAACATAAAATAAGATCAATTAGTCGCACTGAGGACAGATTATCGCTAATTGAGAGTTTTAAATGAAAAAACCGTTGGCAAACAGAAAAACTAAAATTACTAAACGTTATTTAAACGTTCGAGGCTAAACTTGAAAAATTTAATGAATTGTGGTCGAATCTCGACCATTGGAAGAGCTCTAGTTTTTTAATTGAAATTAAATTTCATATGCGCGTATGACACACGCAATTTGGCGGGCAAATTTTTACAACAGGGTTGTTTTTTGAGGAGATAATTCTAATGCATTAAAAAGGAAACGCAACTGCACATGTCCACTCATGGAAACTCAATTGCACTAAAAAGCTGTAGGTAAATGACTCATAGCCCTCATGCATGTTATCCCCTGATGTTAACATTTTATGCTCCATCGCACTACTCACTTCACTTCACATTATTCACAAAATGAAACGTAGCAATTTTTTTTTCTTGTGTGTTCTTTCTTTCTTATCAAAGGAACAGTGCTGATTCTCATCCGAAATTCTCCGACATTTCTGAAAATTTTCGGGAATGAGAGGGGGGTTATTCTAAGCTCAATTTCAACTTGCGATATTAGCTCCAAACGCTTCACCAGCAGATGTCGCTTTTGCGAAAATCACAGTCTCGCAAAGCCAGTTTCGCAACTTTTTTACTTTTCCAAGATTCCAAGAGGAGAAAATGCGATAGTTCGCTCCTTTTTTCGGCCGCGAAATTTCGATTACTTGAGTGCTGTCGCGCTGTCGATAATTTCTAAATTTGCGGTATGCCTGCATTTTTAGACTTTGTTTGCAATTCCGATGCATGAACAAATAATGTTCGGGTTTTTTCAGCCGATTGCCCAAAATTCGACAATCACTTTCTTAAACCGAATATTCGGTTTTAAATGATTAAATGTATAGTGAAGTTAAAATATCATTTTCATTCACTTAATTAGGTTTTTTTCACATGCCTCAATTACTTTCTGTGAATGATAATTCAAAATTTTACAAAATGAATTCATTAAAAAGTAATTATTATTATTTGAATGCTAAAAAGTAGATAATTTCACGTATGAGAGGAATTCAACTGATAGAGTTCTTTATACAACTACCATTACTTACTTAAATCTTAATTTCAAATTAAAGTATTACGTACTATAGTTGAGCGCATTTTATTCTGTTGTAAATAATTTTATCAAAACGGTTAAGCATCACAAACGTTTGCAATTTAAACTTTAAAAAAGTACTAGTAAATAAAATATTAACTTTTGTTCACAATGCGTAATTAGAATTCGAGTTATAACCTTTTTTCTACTCCACAAAACATTTAAACTATATTAATTATTTTGAAAAAAAAACGATTTCTTCTACAATTAAAGTTCACCAAAATTCATGTATATATTTTTGTTACGTGTGTAATTCATTATTATATTTAATATTTTTATTTTTCACCAATTTAAAAACATGTTATACTAAAGCTTTTTCTTATGATTTATATATTTTAAGGACTTCAGTACGCAGAACTTATCAAAATTTAAGAAAGGTTCAACGGAAGGTAGTAAAATTGAAAAATACGACTGCTCGCATATCAGCTATATCCCAAGATTGTTTTTAGCATATATCTCTGCCAGTAAAGCAATTTTATTTCAAAAACAGGCTGTTGTTTTTCTGCGGTTGTGAACCCACAATTTGTTCCAGGCGTGTTCGCTTTTATATCCGCAGCTTTCCACTTAACGGCATATTTGCACGGCTTTAATAAGTCATGTTGCCCAGTTGCGCAGCCAGAAATCTGCTCGGGGGGGGGGGGGGGGACATAAATAGCTCAGGAATACACCTTTTTGCTGCCAACTGCTGTTTATGAATGTTGCAATGAACAAAAGTGCAGTTTTCTGTCAACAATTTTATTTTGCAATTTCCAGTTTAGTCTAGTTAATCTCTCTTTTCAACCTGCACCCTGCGCGAGTACCACCTGGAAAGGGTTCGCGTACCACTAATGGTACGCGTACCACAGTTTGGGAACTGCTGTTCTAAACTGAGAAACAGGCCAAGTTTTACACACTTTTGATTTATTAAAAGGCTAAGAAAAAATATACGATTTTTTACCAACGTCGTTCAATTTTGTTCTTTGTTTTGAACATTCCTAAAAAAGAAATTTAGAAGGACATCTTTTGTAGAAAAAGAAATTCCTAATAGTACTATTACTATACATACCATTTCACAGGTCTTTCATAGCAGTAAACATACATTGATAATTGTTTTGCTATCCGAACTTCATCTGCTATGTCTGTCTGACGTCATAAAGCATAAATGCATGTGATGCTACTTTAACGAATATAGAATGGCAACGTTGATTGATGAAGAAAATGTGAGTTTTGCGGCCGTAATGATTTTGACACTAAGGCTTGTCACCGTAATTGTTTTTTTTGCATATTTGACATTAAGTTTTTATACGGGTTACATTCTATTTAAGAGTAACAGCAACGTAAAAGGAATTGAATTTACACACAGAAAATTAGCCTTGCCCGGTGAGTTTGTGTGCTTTAAAGACTTGTGAATTTTGTTAAAAATTGAATCAACGATCGGTTTCTAAAATAAGTTTTTGTTTTCTAATTTTTCCCTGTTTTTGTACGGAAAAATATTTACATCATTCAAAAAATAATTATCTATAAAGTTTATGCTAAATTGAGAGTTGGGAAAAATGTCTTCAATTATTTTGATTGCTTGTTTCATTTCGTGCCAAGTCAAAATTTTTTTTGCTTAACTGCATGGTAAATTTAATAATGGTAGCTTTCGTTGAGGATGCTATGGTGCACAAATTTATCAAATATAATCATTTTTATCAAAATGATTATAACCAGAACAATGCAGTGGAAGATCAAAGGCTTGCGACTTGCATCACATCACTCCGGGCCCAAGGCAGCGAAAGTTTTCGGGGACCTATAAAGAATTCAGTGCAGAAGGTTCTCCTGTGCACATTCACAGCTGGTGATTAAATTATTCTTTGTTTAACATACATGGTCTCGAAAAAAGGTTACAGAAAATTAGTTTAAAGTTTTTGATACTTAATTTATTATTAATGAAAGGTTACTTTCTAGAATAATTCTCAAATAAATCGTTTGGAAATTTTGCCAAGTGTGAGGGGCCTCAAACCTGGGTTTTGTGCGGAATCAGGCCTTCAGAGTGGTGTAGTTCTGAAAAAAAAACGTTGGGGGGGGGGGGGAGGGGAGAATGCTTATCTTATGTATAAGATAAGCAACTGAAAAAGTGGGGGACGCTTATGTTAAAATGTAAAAAAGTTTGGGGGGGGGGGGACGCCGTCCCCCTGTGTTCCCCCTCGACTACACCACTCAGCTTTGAGAACACTTGTAATGCACTCCTTAGAATTAGACCACGGGTGCTGAATTTTAACAACTGCAAATATAGGAAACCGAGGGTCTAGTAACAGATGGAAGGGGGGATCATTCGAATGCCCAGTATCCAGCCACAGCACAAAAGGTGCAGTCTTCCAGAATGTCAATTTTGCTTTTTAAAAAATATTTAATAAATTTACAACATCATTTGAAAACATATGCTAGTTAACACGTTGACTGCCAACCTACGAAATAACTCGTAGTAGGTGAATTTCCTGAAAGACCAAACTGCAAGTTGTATCGTTGTTGCCGACTTATTTCCATTTTTCAATACATTTATAGAAAGTTTATTATTTTTTGCTTAATAAGATGTTTTAAAAAATATGATGTGATTAAATTAAACTATTGTTAAGAGGTCCATAAACTGCAAACAGCGCTGGCAGTCAGCGTGTCGGCAGTCAACGTGTTAAGAACTTATTACGTATTTTGAAGCTGTGGATAAAATTGCATAGAATTAATAGGTTTGAAGTCGGAGCCAAATATCCAGTACTGTCCGTTATACAATGGTCATCGTATACCCGAAAATCAGTGTCTGGCATGAATACAGGACCTTGCCATCCGGTCTTGAAGTTCCGTGGGATGCAGGACAGTTTTTAACAATAAAAAACTCCCAGTAAATCTGGGATATTTAGCAACCCTGGACTATATACTGGAGGTTTTAGATTTTGGCGCATAGATCATTTCACATTAATAAATTAATATTCTGAATACAGTAAAACATGTAAAGTTCGCCACTTTTGTTAGAAACATAATTTGCCCTATATTATATATAATGTAGGGAAACCTTTGTAACTTGACCACCTGTCTATATTGATGACTTATATATGCCAAATTATGGTGGGAATATTATAAAAAACCCTTTGTAAGTTGACCAACTAATACTATATTTATTTGTTTATCTATTTTTGCAAAGATAAAAAAAACTTAAATAATTTCTTCAGCATATTTTTTATGCTGTACTATTAGATTAGTATTTGTCTGGATGGATGAAAAATCAATATAAAGTTTGCCTAGACCTTTTTGTAGGTTAACCATATGGCAAAACTATTATGAGCACTCTTTTATTCTTTACGTAAATTTCTTCTTTTTTCTTCTAATTGATCTAGCCATTTTTAAAAAATAGACATTTTTAGGAAATCTTTACCATCAAAGAAGTAACTTACATAATGAATACAGGGTTCGCGTGATTCCCGCAAAATTTTCTGAAATCCCACTCAAAAAAAGTTCGTTTGCGCACTGTTCCCGCAATTAGCGGACACATGTTCAAGACATCGCTAAACGAAACTACGATTCTAAACTGATAATTCAATACAAACCAAATGGAGTATGTTAGTTTTCAACTGCCATCTTATCCCCATCAATGAAAAGAAGAATCTTGAAACCCTATTAATCATATATAATAACATGGGGACATTGACAACTTATTCATTTTTTGGGATTATTGAACAATTTAAGCCCTTTGTGAATGCAGACTTATCTTCATTCATTCTATTCACAGAGGACAAAATCAGAAAAAAGGGAGTGGAAAAAGGGAATCTTCCTTGGTCACTGAAAAGTAAGGGGAGGGGGGGGAGAGGTAAAACAAATTCAAACCACTATAGAGAACTATTTATTTTTAATGTTGACTTAGGAGCAAAAAGGTGGAATACATACACTTTTTAAAATAGTTTGTATTAGATCATGTTCGGACAATTTAGTAATACTTTAAAAAAAAAAAAAAATAAAGTTCCCACTTGAATTTTAAAAATCCAATTTAAAATTTTGGTCACGGGGGGAAATCTCACCTTGTATTTTTCTCCAGTGTGAACCCTGGAATAGGACATTTATTTTTATCTTAACAAAGTACATTAATTTTAAAGTCGTATAGGATACATTGTAAGTCATTCAGGTTAAATTTCTCTAATGATATTTTAGATAATTGAAAAAAATCTAATTACTTTTTTAAAGTAATGTTAATACTTGAAGCTATATTTTAATTAGTTACAAATGAATAAATAAATAAAGATTGAATATTTCCAAATAACACTGACTAATTAATATATAAAGAGAATATGTAAAAAGACAAAACCTTTTTCTCTAAATTTATACTTTTATTTTAATACTATGTATTTGTTTAATAAAGTTTATTTATGTTTTTAAGAAATAACAATTTTTCAGCAGTTGTTGTAAAATGAAGGGGTTTACCTTTAATATCAGTTTAAAATTCTCTCTCTGCCCAACCCCAATTTATTAACAAAATATCTTTGTAACGTGCATGCTTTAGAATTTGGATTTCAAATTGTGTTGAATTCAGGGTTGGTGATTTTTTTTTATTTAAAAAAAAATAGTATTTTTTTTAATTTAAAGCAGATTTTAAAATTTTTTTTAAGCAAAATATGTATGCGCACACAATTAAAGTAACAAATTCAGTTAATTATTTATGTCTTCAAAGAATTTTAATATATTTCAGTTAAAATAATTATTTATTACTAGTTCAAAATTAATTATTAATTAATTATATCATATAAAAAATGTATGCTGAATAAACAGAGAACAACAAGGAACAGAAGAGAAAGCTTAAATTTCTGGACTAAATGTATTATAATTTTCTGAATGTATACAAATAAGTTGACTGGACTATTATAATTTTTTGAGTATATACAAATTTCTTGAACATATAAACAGAGATGGCAAATACCACATAAAATGTTTACTGTAGCTTAATCATTTTTACTATTTAGATGTTTCATCAAGAATACCAGTTTTGATGCCTTATCAACCCCCAATCTGTTTCTTAATTTTGAGTGCACTATTCCAAGGTGCTGTTGATGCTTTTGCTGTAGTCAGCATGTCCAAAAACTTAATGTTCTCTGATAAAATGTAATTCTTTGACACATTAACGAAGCTATTCCACCTTCCCCTCGAGAACCAGATGCATTAAGGCTGCCATATAGTGAGTTAAAATTCTAATGAATTACTTGAACCCAGAATATATTAAAATTTATAATAAAAAGTATCTATATTCTAATAATTTGGAAGAAGCTGATGTAAATAGTTTTTTTTAAATCATAAAAATCAATATTTTGTCTAAAAAAGAATCATAAAAATTAGTTTTTTCTAAAAAATTCTTTCCCCATAATAGATTTGGTCTTTAAATGAAACTTCATTGTGCATGTGCTGGTGCGGGCGCTATTTATTGATTATATTAGAAAGCTTTTTCTAATTTGCGTAAATACTGCAATAAATGTTATGAATTTTATGAGTACTTTTTCATTATATAACATAAAATAAAAAATACATTTGTGTGAATAATATTCATAAGCTAAAAATTTAAATAATTTAATGTTTCAAAAAAAGTTATTTTTTCAAAAATGGATTTAAATTTTTTTATTCGAAAGTACAGTAAAACCTGTAAAGTTGACCACCTTTGTAAGCTGACCACCTGTCTAAGTTGTCTACTTTTGTCAGGAACAGAATTAGCCCTATATTATATAATGTGGAGAAACCTTTGTAACTTGACCACCTGTCTATGTTGACCACTTATGTATTCCAAATTTGGGTGGGAGTATTATAAAAAATCCTTTGTAAGTTGACCGCCTAATTATTACAATATTTAGGTGTTTATTTATTTTTGGAAAGATTAAAAAATATATAAAATAGCTTCTCCAGGATATTTTTATGCTATAATGTTAGACCAGTATTTGTCTGGATGGATGAAACATCAATATAAAAGTTTGCCTAAACCTCTTTGTAAGTTAACCAAATGGGGAAACTACTATGAACACTCTTTTATTCTTTAAATAAGTTTCTTCTTTTTTCTTTGATCTTATATGGCCATTTCGAAAAATATTTATTTTTAGGAAATCTTTAGCATCATATAAGTAACTGACATAATTAATATGATATTCATCTTAATTTTAACTAAGTACTTTACTTTTGAAGTTGTATAGGATACATTGTAAGTCATTCGGGTTAAATTTCTTTAATGATATTTTAGATAATTGAAAAAAAAGGCTAATCACTATTTTAAAGTAACATCATTACATGACGCTATATTTTAATTATAAATGAATAGATGCATAGTGTAAGAAATTGCAACAAAAAAAATATTCACCCTCTGTAAGTTGACCACCTGTCTAAGTCGACCACTAAAGTGCTGCGCCGCAAGTGGTCAACTTACACAGGTTTCACTGTAGTTGGAATCTTGAAAGTAGTTGTAACTATTAGTTGGGAAAAAGTAGTTTAACTAGTAGTCAACTAGTTCAAAACAAAAGTAGTTACAACTAGTAGTTGCCACTAGTAGACAACTACTGCCGACTGTAGTACCATACTGTACTTAACTATTAAGTACTGTTTACGTTTGCTGTTACATGGTTTTTGATGTAAAGCATGCAAGTTTAAAACAAATCATTGGAATGAACAGAATAACATGCAATAAATCATGGTTGCTACACTTTGTGCAAGGTGCTATTTAAATTCTAAGAAGGTTAAGTACAATTTAGCTGTAGTAATAGTGTGACAATATAGTATATTTCTTAATAAAAATTGATTAAATCTTATATTAAAGTGATTAAATGAGAACAAGTTTGAATTTCTGGCTTTTTTGAGAAATGCGCGAAAGGCCATTTTTGAAAAATCATATAAAATCTCTCGGGCAAAAATACACAATGTAATTGATTTTCAGCTTATTAAGTATTTCAAGGGCATCAAATGAGCAAATTTTAAGATTAGAAAAAATGGCTTTTTTGAGTAATCACACTTCAAAAATTGTAATTTTTGAACGTTTTCAAATTTTAAACTTTGAATTCTGAGGGTATATGCATCTCAGGCTTACAATAAAATTTGATACAAAACTTCCATAACAGCACTTTAGATTGCCACCTGTTTTGTCAAAAATAAATTTTTTTCATAAGAAAAAAAAAATCATAAAATCGCTAAAAATGCAAATTTTTCATGTCAAAAACACTTTTTTTCTTTATCAATAAATCCAACTAGATTTTTATCGGTTAAAAACTTTTGAAACAGTGGCCATTTTAAAAGTAAGTGTTTTGCTGATTTTTTGAAAACGGCCAATTTTGTCCCAAATTTTAAAAGTCTGTAACTAGAAAAATTAATTTTTTTTTTGAAAAATCCTTTTGTTATATTTTATATGTCCCTTCGTTGTAACTACTGTAATTAAAAAAAAAATAATATCTGTGATGGTCATGTGACACCCTCTGCCTGATCTGAAATGGAATGTCTCAACTGTGTTGTATTGTCTTCTCTTCATTTTCTCTTAGCTTACATTAATTGCATGTTAAATTTTAGATTTTATTAATTTATTTATAAGTTGAATAATTATAATATTTATTTATTATCTGCATGTATTATTGTTATGTCAACTATTTTAAGATGCGTAGTTTATTTCTTATAATTGTAAATTTGGTTCCACATCATTTCGTGCTGCAGATAAATTTTGACTTCTGAAACTTGTGCTGCAGATTGATACAGAAAATTCTGCTACTGGGCCTACTGCATTGATTTTCTTTCGTGATTTTTTTTTCTTTGCTTTTCAAGGTCTATTCTATCTTATCATTTTCATTTTTAGCCTTTGAACGATTTGCAAGTTAAAAACTTTTTGCTACAGGATAAGTAAGCATTTAAAGTATACTTTTCAAGTATTTTACTTCGGGTATCTGAACTTTCTAAATTAGCTTTGGACAAAGGAGTATATAATTTTCTTTTCACAATAATGAGAAACATAATTTTGCTATTTATAAATACATTTTCTTTTTGAGTTTTGAATTACAGTAATTTGTTTAATTAAATAAATTAACATTGAACAACTAGTAAAATTAATTAGTATTTATTTAACGTTAATTACCTATAATACTGCAGCTTTTTTAAAATTAAATTATTGGTAGTAGTCTGAAAAGCATTATAATTATTGTACACTGCAACAGTGGCATTTTTACCACAGATGTCCCCCAGTGCCATTACTTGTACTATCACCCCCTCCCCAAAAACAACAATGGAAAAAAAGTTTTATTTTGAACAAATCACACAAAAGAAAAAAACAAGTTAGAAGTAATTTTGAGACAGAAGTGCAATTTACTTATTGATGGATTAAATAGTATAACCCCCCCCCCCTCCCCACTCCGTGTTGTGGTGCTCCTGCAAAAAATTTTCCTCACTGTTTTCTCCAATCGTTACTGCTAAAGTTGTGAATTAACCTGTTACAAAACTAAAGCTGATAGTGCTGATACGAAATTGACATTGACCTGATACAAAACTGAATTTTTGATTTTCACCCCAGCAGTTTATTCTCACTCTGCGAATTTGCCTAGTATGTCAGGAACAGGTATGTAATGCTAGAAAGCAGATAGTTTTGTTATAAAAAAATTTTTAAGGTAGAAAAAAAATACAAATCAAACCTTATAGTATTTGATTTACATATCATTTTAGTTAGTTATATGAAACATGTTCATCATTCATCTGTCTGGATATGGATATTTTGCCAATAACGTTTTTTTTTTGTTTTTGTATACAGATTAGAAATCAGTTTTGGCGGTTTGTAATTAATTTGAATTTCGGAGAATTCTGCAACTGTGCTGTCTGTTATTTAATTATTCAACCCCTTCTCCCCTAATGTAAATATTTTTAAACGTAATACTACAGTATAACTTCAATTTGACGATGCTCGATTTAATGATTTTCTCAAATTAGCAATAGATTTTAAAAAGTTCTGGTATGGATAAATGCAGGGTTTGTACTCATTTTTTGTTATTATTTCTCACTTTTTTTGTTCTTTGTCACTATTTGTCATTTTTTGAAATTTTTTTCACTTTTTCCAATATTTTGTCACTTTTTCACAGGGTTGGAAAAAGACCTGTTTTTTTTTTTTTTTTTAAAAAGCAAAAAACCGGTTTTTTGGTTTAAACCAGGTTTTTTTGGTTTAAACCGGGTTTTTTTTGGTTTAAATAGCATTTGTAGGAAAAACAATTTGACTTTTGGAAAATCATGGAGATTTTAGATCATTAATTGTGAATAAATGTTATTAATAATTAATTTATTGATAACTAATTAAATAACAAAGTTAAATCCTTGAATTTTAATTACCTTATAAATAAAATTTTTTTTCCTAGAAAGTTACCTACAGTGAAAAATGCGTAAGTTGACCATTTATGGTGCAGCACTTTAGTAGTCAACTTATAGAGGGTGGAGATTTTTTTTTTCCATTTCTTACACTATGCGTTTATTCATTTGTGACTAATTAAAATATAACTTCATGTATTAAATGTTACTTTAAAATTAGTAATTAGCTATTTTTTAACAATTATCTAAAATACTATTAGATAAATTTAATCTGAATGAGTTACATTGTATCCAATACAACTTTAAAATTGAAGCACTTAGTTAAAGACAAAAATGTTAGTTTACTTATTTAATTGTAGAGATTCCTTGAAAATACGTAATTTTTCGAAATGGCTAGATCAATTAGAAGAAAAAGAAGAAACTTATCTAGAGAACGAGTGCTCATAGGTAGTTTTCTCGAATAGTTAACTTACACAGAGGTTTAGGCAAACTTTATATTGTTGTTTCATCCATCCAGACAAATACTAGTCTAACATTATAGCATAAAATATATTATCCTGGAGAGCTTATTTAAGTTTTTTTTTATCTTTGCAAAAATAGATAAAACAAATAATTAAAGAAATAACTAGGCAGCCAACTTACAAAGGGTTTTTTATAATACTCCCACCGAAATTTGGCATACATCAGTGGTCAATATATACAGGTGGTCAAGTTACGAAGGTTTCCCTACATTGAATAATATAGGGCTAAGTCCATTCCTGACCAAAAGTGGTTAACTTAGACAGGTGGCCAACTTACAGAGGTGGGCAACTTTACAGGTTTTACTGTATTAACATATTATAATACTCTACTTATACAGAACTTTCAGTAAATTATTAAAGACATAATTATTATGCGGGTTAAGTTTTCACAAAAGCATATTTTACTAAATCAATAAAAAATAAGCAAAAAAGAATGAAATATTAAAAATAATGTGTGTTGATTAACGGTATCAGTAATAGCAACAAATGATTACAAGTCTCTTACTGTAGATATATTTTACTTTAAAAGTAAAAAAATCCTTAAACTTACTGGATTTAGCAATGATAACACTTGTAGAAATCATCAACATTGGCTTAGAAATTATCACCATTATTTTAATTTTTTTCAAATACAAACTTTATTTATCCTGATTAAATATATTTATAAAAGCAAAAGCAATTTTATAAAAGTAGTACAATGTACAAACTTTATTTTTCCTGATTAAAGATTAAATATATTTTTTAAAGAGAAGAGAATCATTTAGAAAAAAAAAAGAAAAATTTGCACTGATTAAAAAAAAGTTTGTTAATTTACAAATTCAGTAATTCATTATTTATCTAATACTGTGTTTAATTTCTGCATAAATTGAATTTTGCATTTTTTTATAATGTGTAAAATAAATAAAAAAAGGTTTGGTTTAAAAATTGCTATCTGTAACAAACATTTGCAAATTGGTTATTATGAAGATACTTTATTATTTCTAATATATATTCTTTACCTCCAGGAATTACAATTGCAATATCATTCAATTTTTATAATGACTGAGAAGAGTTTTCCTCAAATTAGCTTTTTCAGAGATAATTTAAAAAAAAACCCAAATAGTCTGATATGTAGATAGATGAGAAAAATTTGTACTGATTTAAAAAAAAGCTTTTTTTTTAAACTGTAGCAGGTAATTTTTTTATATAATTTTCAGTACTTAACCAAAGAATATTTTGTAAAAGTAATGAAATCTCATTATGTGTTTCTGTTTTCGTATGTACATGCTATAGTTTTATCTTTTATATTGTGTACAAAGTAAATTTTATTTTATTGACAAAGGCAGTGTTTAATTATTTTATATACATGGCTTGACATTTTCCAGAAAAGATTATTGACATTATTTTACTGGAATAAACATCATCGGCATTTGTGGGCTTTAAATTAGGATACAAAAATTAGACTTGTATAATTCGAAGTTTTGGATGATTCGAAGTTAAGCTGTGGTCCCTTCAGCTTCGAATTATCCAAGTTCTACTGTATATATATATATTCTTCACATTATTAGTGTATTCTAGTCTAGTGCAATAAAAGGTTTAGTGTGACCTGGTTTTCAACCTTTACATTTATGCAGATAGTTTTTAAAAACTTTGGGCAAGCTAAATTTTTTTGTAAATGTAAATAAATCTACTTGTAATCATTGAGATGTATATGATCAATTAGTTAGAATTATTACATACAGGTTAAAAATTACGGATTTAATGATTTGAATTTAAAAAAAAGTTTAAAAGTTTTGAAGATGAAAAATCTTCCATGAAGATGAAAAATATTCTTTCTTTTGTAGTTTAGTTGTTAATTAATGTAATTTTTATGGATTAAGAAATGACTTTTCTGAATAACTTAAATACATAAACTGATTTTTTTTTTAAATGTATGCATTTTAATAAAATTAGAAAAACTGGAATCAATTATAAATATTTGATTAACATCTTTTTTTTAAATTTAAATTTTACATTTCACTATTTTTATACAAATACAAATGTGATGACCATCAACAGGTACAGGGCTCATCTAGGCTGGTCGTAGTCAATTTAACAATCCCAATGAACATCAAGATCTTTCTTAGTTTTTACCCCACGGCAAGTAACAGTCGCTTCCAGTAAACTACTCCAACTGCCTACAGCCCTATTGAAGTAGTAATTTTTTCTGATATCAGGATTAGCCTGAGATTTGAAAAGCTTAAAACAATGACCTCTGGTTCTATTTTCAGTGCATAACTAGCCCATCAACATTTCTCAGTTTAATGAATTTAAACAACTGAATCAGGTTCCCTCTAACTCTCCTTTGCTCTACACTAGACCTATTGAGCCTTTTAGACCTAACCTCATAAGCTAAGTATGAGAGACCACTTATTAAACTAGTAGCTCTCCTTTGAACCCTTTCCAATAAGGTAAATATCTTTCTTTAGATAAGGAGACCAAAACTGAGCAGCATACTCCAAGTAAGGTCTTGCCACACTTCTGTATAATGGCAATACAACTTCTTTAGATATATTCGAAATAGCCTTATTGATAAACTCAAGCATCCTGTTAGCTTTGTTACTTACTATGTTACTCTGCTGACTAAACTCGTCATGACTAATCGATACTCCTAGATCAACAACTGCTTCTGCTTCACTAATGATGGAACCTTGTAAATAATTGCCTGCACTTTTATTCCCATGACAAAAATAAAGCACTTGACATTTCTCAATGTTAAAAAACATATCCCATTTAATTGCCCACATAAGAATTTGATTTGAACTCTCTTGAAGCTGATTGCCTTGTTCTTCTGTGTCAACAATTTCCATGACTTTGACATCATCAGCAAAAATATGTTCCAAAAAAATACTCTGACTAATGTTATCCATAAAAATAATAACAGCCTTAAAACTGAACCATATGGAACACCACTTAAAACATCAATATACTGAGAATAATTGCCCTTAACTACCATTTGTTTCCTCCCTGTCAGCCAATTTTTAACTTGGTTGTTTTTAACTTAATTTAATTTGGTTGTTTGTGTGATATAAGTCGGTAAATTTCATGTGCTTTATTTTCTCATTTCTGAGAAAACAAGTTCAAACAATTTTATTTTTCAAATTATTGATTGTGATGTAAATTAAAAATTTTTTTATGTTTCCTTGACAATAGTTGAAAAGTCATAAAGTATTGTAATTTCAACTTTATACTTAAAACTAGGAACAATTGTGAGGTAAAAAATTTCTCTTACTATAGTTATTTATTTAGCTTAATCAAATTTTATTTTAGAGGACGTTTTTGCTGTAATTCACTTCTAGAATCTGTTTCTTCTATGTTTTTACACTTATACATGTAAAAAACTTCTTGGATTTAAATTGTTCCGATTAAAAATAAACACACATACACACGTTAAATAGTTGAGATTTACTGAAACCTGCCTTTGAGAAAATAAGTTTGGTATCTATTTTATATTAAGTAATGGTTTTCTTCTTACATAAAAGTGAAATATTTTCTTTTCGAAATCTGTTTCAACAGTTAAAAACAAATATTTAAAATGTTTTAAAGCCTAACCCATTTGAGATAAGAAGTATTAGTTGGCGTTAGAAAATCAATGTTGGCACATGCTAGAAAGTATTCTTGTCGAGTTTTAGAAGAAAAACTCAGCTCTGTGACAGCCCATTAGGGGCCATGGCCTATTGTGCCCATCCCAGTTTTTGAGACCAAGGGCCCTGGGGGGCAGAAGCAGATATTCCGATCAAGTGGCTGGCGTGACACAGACCCCTCAGTGTTTTACTCCCAAGCATGCTCGGTCCTCATTTTATCGACCCTACTGAAGGGATGAAAGGCTGAGTCATCGCTGCCCAGCCCAGGAATCTAACCCCGGACCTGTGGCATGGTAGTACGGAAGGCTACACTCAGGCAATGGACCTCTTAGTTTTAGAAGAACTTAATGTTTATTTTACATGATAGTTGCTTTTCTCTATAAATTAGTCACAAATTTAAAGCAGCATAAAGTCTGCTACAAGACCTCTGAATGCTATATTTTCCTGATTCAACAAGATTCTTGATTTAACAATAGCATTTAACAGTTCATAAATAAAATTGTTGAATCGGGATTATGGTGTATAACATTTACCTCATTCACTATAGATTCTGGACATTTTTATACCTTGCTTTATAAAAATTATCAACACTCGCTAAAGCTTACAATATTTATTTCTTTTTAATGCAGATGATGGTGAAGATTGGAACCCCTGGGGAGAAGAGTTTGAACGAGACCCTCCACTAAACTATAAGTCTTTTATAGTGCAAAAGTCATCTGTGAAATGGTGGTCAAATCAAAGCTTGGATTTTGGTAAACAATTTTATAAAGCAAAGGCGGGGGACGAAATTAGTCATCCCTCTGAGACATACAATGTGGAAATATGGGGAAAAGCTGCAATCGGCAAGTTTTTTTTAAGCTATACATTTCTTAAAAATCCAAAAAAAAAAACATAATCCGGACAGTCTGCATTCTCGACAAGTCTGGATTTTCAAAGTTCTACTGTAATAACTTATTTTGTCTTGCAAAAGTCACACATGTAATTGGATGAATCTCAATATATTGAGTTGTCCAAAGTTGTAGGCGTTGTTGCCCCTCCCTCATCAATAGTGCTGGATCAGAAGGAGCGAGGTACACATTCCCGATGGGCCTAAGCCCTTGTTCACAACCTCCTGAGGGCACCAAATTCAAGTCTGGCACCTACCCCCCCCCCCCCTATCCACCTGAACATAAACAAAGACAGTCAAACCTTGTTAACGCGAAGTCGAGGGGGACGGCAAAATTTTTCGCGTTAACCGATGGTTGCAGGATTCTGACTTTATTAAAAATGTTTGTTTCTTATGATACAGAAAATATAGGAACCAAAATTATATTTATACAAAAATGCACTTATACACACGTATACAAATTTACAAACTTTGATTAGAAAATTTATATGAAATTTACTAAACTGGTATTAAAAACAATTATCAGAATTGAAGAGTAAGCTTTATTTACCTGTGCAAACATTACTTTTAAAAAAATCTGTTATGAATTTTTGCTTCAATTTTTTGAAATTACATCCTTTTACAAAAGTATCGATGTCTTCTAAACTATTTAACACATGTGAAGCATTCTCTTGCTGCATTAAAAATCCTTGCACAGTTTGTAATGCTGCCGTAGCTTCATTCACAGTGATTAGATTTTGGGCTTCCTTAATCAGCATCTTCTTCATCTGTTTCAATTTAATTTACTTCCTTTTGGGGTTCTCTAATTATATCTTCATCTGTCATTACGTCTGATGTTAAGGTCTCGTCATCTATATGCACATATTCTTCAAACAAGGCTACTGAAACTATGTCCCTTTTAGCAGCTTCTTCGAGAACTAAAGAAGTTGTTTCTTCATCCTGCTCTTCTTCGATAGCTTCTTCCAAACTGCGTAAAAGAGAGGTTAAAACCAGCGGGGTGGGAAATCTTCCTAACCCACACACTTTTAAAACTCTACCCCATTGTGCCCTGAGAGAAGTGTCCATTGCTTATCTATGCCTATTAATGGAGGTGTCCCTTGTCAATTCCTTCCTGTCATTGATCCGCACCAACACACTTGTACAGCCTCTGTCAGAAATAGGATTAGCAAGAATGAACTGCAGGCACTTGAACTGTTTTGCTATTTTAATAGAATTCCTAGAAGTGAAGTGCAACAGAACTTTCAAGCTTCCAAAGCTCCAAGGAAATTTCACATCAAAAGAATTTTTTTTCACATTTCTTTTTTTTTTCAATTGAAAAATTTTGATTGTTTTTCCTCTTAAGCGGGATTTCGTTCAAATCAATTTTGTCTTAAATGATTAATTTAGCACTAGTTCTTAGGTTATCTGACGGGGAATTGCATTCCTTTCGCGTTAAGCAAAATTTTGTGTTAAGGGAGTTCGTGTTAACGGGGTTTGACTGTATAGTCTAAAAGTTTGTTTTCAAACTTCAATTTTGAGAAATTTTCTTAGAAAAGCCTGCAAACTCTATCCCTTTCCTAATGTCATAAAAATGGCATAAAATTGTTTTCAGGACTTCAGTATCACAAAAAAAAAAAAAAAAAAAAATCCTGGCAATAGCCTACAGTTCTTCTTCATCTATCATCACCAAAGATTGTCCAAAATTGTGTTTTTAAGAGGTCTGCTTTAAAATGCATCGGAGAGAGAGTTTCTTCGCCTAACAACCAAAGGTGCATAAAATTAAGTCTTCATAACAAGGGACACTATTATAATTTTTAAGATTTTCCGAGAAAGATTCCCGAATACTCCCTCTTCCCCCAACACCACCAAAAAAAATTTTAAATTGTGTTTCTGAGCTTCAGATTTGAAAATTTTCTATTGGAGAGAACTTGAATGTCCTCCCCCTTTCTTCCCTTAACTTCACAAAGCACGATTGAAACTGCATTCTATGAAATTTTTAAATCTAGAAAAATAGCTTAAAATTGTTGTTTTAGCACTCCAGTTTTGAAAAATTTCCTATGACCACCACTGTTCTCCCTCTTTACGAACTAGATCAAAGACTGACTAAAACTGCATTCCCTGGACTACAATTTTGAAAGTTTCCCAGTGGAGGACCCGTGGCCCCCTTCTTCTTCTAAATTCATCAAAGATGAACTAAAACCGTGTTTTAGTACTTTATTTCTGTTGGGGGGTGAGCCTCTAAATTCCCTCATTTTTCTTTAATGTCCCCTACAATAGCCTAAAATTGTGTTTAAGCCAACGGCGGATCTAAGGGGGGTGGCGATGGGGCGATCGCCCCCCCCTTGGGCTGATTCAAGTGGATACTACAACGACACTCCTAAGTGAGTTTTTACTCTTTGTGCCCCGGGACCAGCCATTTTTTAATTTTCTTGGAATCCCAGCCTAATAGCCCTTCAAGTTCTATGCTTTCCCTCTGTCCCTTTGTCCTTTAGTATTGCTGAGTTGCTAATCCTCGGAGTAATGGGAAAGAGATTCCTTCCTCTTTTCTTCTACCCATCAAACTGGTGACAGCTAGCCAACCCTTAGCACGTGGTGTAAAGTCCTGCAGCATTTACGCTAAAACCTGGAGCCTGAAACATTTCATTGAACATTCATAATTGCAGATGTTTATATAAATTGCACATACTCGTTGATGGTTTTTTTAGTACATATTTAGTATTACATTTTGAAAATTTTAGAAAATATATTACTAATAATTGCTATTATTTTGTAATTTAGACATATCAATTCAAATTTAGAAAATGTATTTACAAGCCTACATTTTTCTTGAGAAAGCTTGAAGGAAATCCTAACTCGGTTAAAACTTGGCTAAGAAGCAGAGTGAGTGATGGTAGACTCACTGAATTAGCGTTATTGCATATCCATAAAGATTGGACGTTGAAAAAATTATAGACAGATTTGCGAAAGCAAAAAAACGTCAGCTTGTGTTCCTTTTATAAGGGCTTTGAATAAACGTATATGCATTGAAAAAATGTGCTAGTAAAATTTTAAATATCACTACACTAGCATTTTTTTTTTTTGTTGTTCCTGCTGTTTGAAAAAAGGGGGGCGGGGGGGGCGGAGGGACTGTTGAAAAGGAATGAAGAATCTCCTCCATACATCCTTACATTGAACCCCGAGATTTCCAAAATCGCCCCCCCCCTGAAGATTTTCTAGATCCGCCCTTGGTTTAAGCCTAGAGTTTCAAAAATTTTTAATAGGATTTCCCAAAGGGGAGATTCTCCCAGAAAATTTCACTTTACTAAAACCATCACAGTGTTTTCAAAACTTTTATTTTGGAAAATTTCTGCGGAGAGTTCTTAGCCACCTCCCCATAAAAAAAGGTGGCCTAACATTGCAATTTTATGAATTTAACTTTTTTTTTTTTATCATCTTTCCTTATATTTGGTTAATGATTCTTCCTCAACTCCATATTTTTCACAGGTCTGGCAGAAGCTCCTTCAATTTGTTGTTCTTTCTTGGTTTCTTGTTGGTTGGTTGGTGGATTTGTTTTAACTTTGTGTCTATTTTTCTCTTTTTGGTTCCCCCTCCCCCCTCCTTTACATGTGTACTTAGTTTTTGCATTTTAGTTTTGGTTCTTTGTGTACTTATTTCTGTTTCCATTTTAATTCTTTGTATTTTATTTTATTGTTTTTGCATTTTTTCATGTATTTTCGCATTTTTACGCATGCTGTGGTCTTTTTTGCTTTATTGTTATTTGATATGCCTTTTTGCTTTGTGTATTTTCAACTGGGTTCGTTTGGTGCTTTCTTATTGGTTCCTTCCCGGGTACTTCTACTTCCACTTCCAGGCTGCCTTTATTCTCATTGGTTTGCGGGTAAATATTGGGCTAAATAAGTCATGTTTTTGTTTTTTCTGCTTCATTTGGATGTTTTGCATCTGGAAGCTCCGCTATTGCATTGAAAAAGGGATTCCAAGCAATCCTGAAACATATGTCTGCATTATAATGATCATTTGTGCTATAAATAACATGCAATTTTTAAAGTTTACCTGTGCATAAAGTTCCTTTATTATTTTTAAGAAAGGATCTTCTTCGTTTGTGGGGGGGGGGGGGGATTGATCTCCTAACTGAACATTAGCAACTGTATTAAATAATGTGCAAAAAAGAACCCATTTATTCAAACCTTCATTTAGAGTATGGGTAATTGTCCTACTCTACTTATAAAATATTTAATGGAAACATATTTTGCACAACAGGATGATTGCTGTCATGGACTTTTGATGAAGAAAAAAGAAAACTTTAAAAAAAGGTTAACAATAAGGGGGGGGGGGCGTATCTTTATGTGCATTTTTAAATTTTGTTTCAATGGCATTCCATTTTTTCAAAAATAGCTTGAAAGGTAGTTGTGCTACTCGAGTCATCCAGTCTGCCAGGTTTAGTGCATGCGCCATGAGTTGGCCATCCCTGATCTGTATGCTTAAAATATGTGGATGCCTATGTGTCTCTCATTCTGTCCAAACATCCCCTCTAGAATATCTATCGTTTAAAGAAATACCATGTTCCTAATGTTCTGGGGCAGACATTCTAGATTGCCTCATCCTAGTAGGGCTTAAATAAACAGATATATTAAAATCTAAACTGGAGACTTATGGGCTGACATCAGAAATGGTGCAAAATTTGCTCCAAAAAATGCCATCATTGCCCTGTAGTAAAAATTAATTTAAAAAAAATCATATTTCTTTTACTTAAACAGTGTTTTTACGCTGTCCTGGAAAGCCTGGAATAGTTGGAGGAAATGAAAATGAAGCCTATAAGTCAAGGAAATTCGGAAAAAGTCCTAAAAAGTCCTTGAAATCAGAAAATAAATAAATAAAATTAAATTAAAAAAATCCTAATCTGATGATCTCTTAAATGCAAAATGTAATATCAATGTTATGTTGTACGTTAAATAATTATATTTCATTAAATAAATTTTTTCAAAAGGTAAGCATAATGAATGCTGATTAATATAGTTTGTTATTGCTGTTAATCTGAACTGATTTTGTGTAAAGAAACATTTTTAACTTTGAAGTCCCAGTGTGTGGAGATCCACTTGGGATCTTAGTAAGGTGAATTAAATGATGGAGTCCAAAGAAAAATTCAAATGCAAATAATAAAAAGCATGTACACAAAAGCCCTATAAAATATTTTAAATGGGTGTTTTCTATATTTTTCACTCTTATAGAATCCTTTCAATGATCTCCAAGCTCTAGGGAACTGTAACGTCTATGTATACTAATATTTCTTCCAAAAAAATTTTTTTTCTAGAATTATGCATGCTGAATTACAAAAAAAAAAAAAACCTATTTTTATAAAGCAGTTTAGAGACTTTATGATGAGAAAATTAATAAAACTTTCAAAATTTTTAACTGCAAGATTGAATGATATAATGGAGTGGTTGTTTAAATACGCATAGCAACCACCAAAATGTCTTAGCAGGTAATCTAAATAGCATAAGATTCAAGAATCTTATGCTATTTATATTCTTCTTCTATGAATTATCTATTCTTTTTTTTTTTCTTATTTTACTAAAATTAGCTATTAACCCCTTTTTGATTGGCATCTCATCCCACACATTCAGTGTTTTTGTGCCCTTACGGTCGGCATCGCATTTCATGCAACAACGAGAAAAATTTCGCCTTCAAACTGAAATTGTTGGTTCTCGCACGTCCCTTTAAATTCCACCATTATTTTTGTATTTCTAAATATTGCTAAGAGATGAAAGCCCTACCTCCACGTTTTTCAGAATTTTTGCAGTTGTGCTCTAGTCGGAATCTAAATCCTTTTGTACATTGAAAGTTAAAAAAAGATGCTTTTTTTGGGCCAGAAACCTGAGAAACAATTCAATAAAGAAGTGGTTAATAAAATGTTTTTTATACACACTTATTCTAGATTTTAAATCAAGTAATAAATTGACTTAGTTTTTCTTTTCTGGAACCTAAATTTAAAACTAAAAGATACCTATATTTCTATTTGCTTTAAGTTTATTTCATACAGTGCAGTGTTGACTTTTTAGTCAAGAAAATTGGTTTTGAAAAAGTCGGTTAAAACTTGAAAAAGTCATGGAGATTTATTTTCCAAACTGTGTAGGAACCTTGTTCAAGTATTAAATCTATCAACTTTGTCAATTTATTATGATTAAATCAATGCTAACTTATTTCTTTTTCAAACACAGCATGGCATTATAAAAAAAATCTGAAATGTTTAAAAAATCTTTTTTTTTTTAAAATAATAATATACATAAATTGTGCTACAGTCTTACTTCTATTCTTTTTTTAACAACTATAGCATTTGTTGTTGGAATTTTTGAAAATTTATTTTTGACCCTTTGAATCAGAGAGCCTCTTTAACTGAATAGTATGAATTTCCGAGAAATTGTCAATTTGAAAATGGAATTAAGTTTCAGTCTGTCTTATAAAGGACAAAATATTTCTGGTACTTATGCTATACCAATCAGGGCCTAAAATGTTAATGCATAACAAAGATTGGTTACTCTTTGCCTTATATCAGCAAAATAAAAGTGAAATATTTCTCAATAATACCAAATGTTGCGTTTTTAATGACATGTAGGTACATAAATGAAACTGATGTCTATGATTTTATTTACAACTCAGTAATGAGGAATTGATCATTTTCTCAGTGATCAATGTTTTTATACCGAGCCTTTTCAGCATAATAGCTGTCTGTATTTTATTGTCTTTCTGAAATTAGCAGTTCATCACAGAAGCAGAAAATTATGCAGTTCTGCTAATCTAAAAGTAAAAAACACTTATATGTATGAACTTGAAATTCTGTCTTAGTTTCATTTAATCATTACTTTTACGAATAAACAGCAAACTTACTCTTTAAATGCATGCTTATTTGCAAATGCTGGGGTTAAGTAGTTGTGGCCCTTGGGAGTTTTCATCTCAAGGAGCCAATGTAAGAGTTTTTTGCTATTTGCTGTGAATGTGTTTTTAACATAAACTATTTTATACCAATGTTAACCAATTTCCTCTACACCTGATTTCATTATGATGCTATGCAGAAAACAACCTAGTACTTGTTTTCTGCATTGCATTTTAAATTCCTTAAATCATGTTTTTTATATTTATTTATGAAAAATTTTGTATTCATATTATAATTATTTAGGCTTATATCTGTGGGAGCATATTCTCAATGGAAAAATTGAAAGTAAAATGGATGGTGTATGGAGTTACGGCTTCAAAAGGATTGAAAATTTTAAATTTAAGTTAGTATTTGGACTTGTTAAGTGTATATTACTCCTTTTGTGGATTTTAAATGATCATTCTGTGATACTTGGAAAACAACATATTTTTATATTTTATTCGGATAATATTTGTGGATATTATATCAAAGTTATATTTTGTGTAAATTTTGTTTAAAAATATTATGAAAATGTAAAACATTATGGGAAATGTTATTCAGATATTTCTTATGTCCCCAGAAAAGTCTTCTGTATGAATTGGTTTTTTTCTACTTAAGTGGGTATTCTAGTGTAGAGGCATGATTTTCGCCCGGTTTTTGAAGCGCCGTACAAAGGAAACAAAAATATTTTTACTATCCAATTTTTTTATCATTTGTTTATTGATGTTTTATTATTACTTACAAAAATTAACTAAAAAAAAAATCATTAAAATTGACAAAGTTATGAGCAGTCAAAGTGGGGGATTAAAAAAAAGAGGGTGTCCTGGCATGCATTATTCCAACCCTCCTGGTGATCTGAAAATGAAAAACAGACGGATTCTTAATTATTATAGAGGCCGCTATCGTAATCGAACCTTGAACAAGTTAAAAAAAAATTTTTTTACAAAATGGCGGCTGTTTGAAAAAAAAGTCTTTTTTGCATATTTTTTTAACAATTACGAATTTTTTAAAAATACTAAATGAAAAGTTAGTTTTGGGCAAGATAAAGGGATGTATAAAGTATGTTTCACACGATAAGGGGATGTATAAAGAACATCCTCTCCAAATTCGAAGTAAATCAGCCCATTAGAACTCCAGATATCCTTACCGCCAGCTCGAAAAAAGTAGTTTCGAGAAAAACGCGTTCAAAGTTTTGAGACAAGTTTTCGGCAGCTTTACTTATAGAATGGTTCAGAATACTTACATATTTTTAACCGGCGATACCTGCTCCATATAAGAAACCTTCCTCTACTTCAAAATGCTCATTCTCTGATGTTCTCTTGTGAAGACGAGTTCGACGCCTTTGAAGTCCGGAGTTCCGAGAGCTCGATACTCACTTCGGCCCGTCTCGCTGCAAAAGCATTAGCTTCTGGGCCAATTGTGATTCCCATAACATCTAAGATTTTAATATGGGTATAAAACCTTCATTAAAAATACTAACTGCGAAGGTTGGTACGAAGGTTGGCTCAAAACTAACTTAAAATAAAACAAAAATTAGAATATTCCAACAAAGCAAGTTTCTATGTCCTTCAATTAAACAGATTTAAAAGGGATACTATACAATAAAGATTTTATAAGAGATATTCAACCGTAGGGACTTGGGAACGCCTACCGTCTTTTGTTGACTTGTAGCGGTCAGACCGGAACCAATGCCACGTCACTAAAACGGCTATAACTCATGAAATAATGGGAATTTTGAAAAATCCTTTTAATGGCACATTCTTGAATGTCTAAACTTCGGAAATATGAAATAAAAATTTTTTCGATTTCCCCCCTCTTCAAAATTCTGCACTAGAATACCCCCTTAAACTGTAGCTCAAATGTCATTAATGAAACTACTTATTTTTTAAAAAAAAAAAGCTCTTAGGACCGATAATCTTTTACGGTCTTCGTTTTGTTGCTTTTTAATTTTCTCTATTTCTGTGTTTTTCTGTCTCCCCATTTTGTGGTCAGCTTTTCGTGGTATATTTTTTGGAGCTGCTGCTATTCTTGAAAAAGTTTCCTATGGCCAGAACTATTGCATGAACTTTGTTTTTCATGGGGCATTAAGAGAGTCCATCTTATGCAAAAGACTCATGTACTGCTGGATTCCTAGTCTACACATTCAGTCATGGTGGTTTATGCCAGTGTACAGTGTAAATAACTGCCATACCGCACAGTGTACAGTTGTACAGTGTCAGAATGTGAACACACAGTTGTGTAGTGTCAGAATGCGCAAAATTCTAATTCCTGTTATAGCTGAAGGACTTGTATTATTTTTCAAAATTCTTTTGTATAGATTACAAACGTACTGTCAAACCTTGTTATCTCAACATTCAAATTGCATGCCTCATCACTTTTTCAAAAACCAGAAGTTATTTCATATATAATTTTAATGCTATGTGGCTTAGGATTTGATGAGTTTTAAAGTGATACTCCGGTCAGGGCTGCCACTGTTCCGTCCTGGAGACGGAAATCCGTCTTTTTATGATGATCCAAATGGAAATTTCCGTCTCGCAAATTATTTGTTAAAAAAAAAAATTGTAAAATAAAAATTTTGGCTTGAAAAAATACTGAATATTCGCCCCCGTCAACTTGAATTGTTATTGAAATTAGAAAGAAGGAACAAAAGCAAACAATCAACAAAAATCGCTTTTGAAAAAACGAACCCTATAAAAAAATCTCGACCGAAAAATTGAATGCGAACACAAACCCCTAACTTGGATTGTTATCTATTTTTATAAAACAATGAACCAGAGGTGATTGTATTCCGGTTATACACCAGAACTCCGGTGTTTTTCCGCATTGTAATACCGGAAACTCTGTATTTTCAAACTTTAAAAAATTACCGATATAGGCAATTTTTTTAAAATTGCTTTTAATTTACTCCATATTTTCGACGATGCCGATTACTATTGATAATTGAAACAGAAGCATTTATTAATTCACATAAAAGGAAGAAAACATTAAAAAAAAATCATGTGTCTTGTGAAAAAAAAAAGAAAAATGGACGTAAGCAGCGATGCCGCGGACACGCTATAGCGCGTCAAATACGCAAAAATCAGAGACGGGGATACGAAAAAAAATATTACGCGTCCCCCGGGACAAGTGATTCTCATCGCGGGAGAAAAATTAATTGATCGAGTAAAATATATAAAAAATCAATACGAAAAATTATTTTTTTGCTCGTATTTGACCCGCATTTTTCTTGCAGCTTTTTTTATATGAAGAGAAGGTGGGAAAACGGCGCTAGCTTGCACTGTGGCGGCTTAGGTAAGGGAACAGGGCGGTTATTCCAAGCTCTCACCTTGCGAAAGTGATAATCCGGTTCTGAGCGGACCTGTTCTGACGTAGAAATATCGCAAGTAGCAATTCCAAGATAGTCAAAACCAGTTTCGCGGAGGGGTGACGAGTCCAAATTAGCAGAAGCGAAGGGGAGAGGGTATTCGATCGTAACAACCAATCAATACGCTTCTTTCCAGTGGAGTAGAAATTCGCGCGTTTCTTCCAGCTCGCTTTTTCATTGTGTTTTCGCTTTTATTGCACTTGCGCTCATACGGGGGAAATTCGTCATAACCACATAATAAATTAAAAAAGCATTTTTCAATCTTTTTTTGGCCTGTCGACTGTTTAGTAAAACAAAGGCAGACTAATGTTTTTTTTCTAAATGTATACAAAACAAGGCAGTACACAAGGAAAAGGAGAAAAAGATGGGAGGGGAAAACCCCACTAGATATTAACAAAATCTACTACATAAGTTAATTTTATTATTTATAATATCATTTGTACTTAAAATACTATGTAGATTGTAAAGATTGGAAATTATTGTGCTTTTTATACACAAATATATAGCAAGGAGTATTATTTAAAAAAAAAAAAAATCTCAAGTCCAGTTTAAAAAATAAATAATAACAGCAATAATGCAAGATATAACAAGTGAAAGTTTGACCCACACATGAGTGATTTCTTTAACATAATAATTTTTCCGTTACTTGAATTTTTTTTAATGAACTATAGCTACTATACCCCCGTCATTTGGGCTGTCGGGGGGGGGGGGATCAATTATGTATTTATAGATCTTGTATTCCTTTTACCTATAATATGCATTGAAGACTTCTTCCCCCGAACCTAGGAATTTTTGAAATTTCGGGTCTCGGGTCGTACAGGCACTAGTCTCCAAGGATCAGTTAAAAATGGAATGTTTTCGTGGTCCTGTGCCAGTCCACAGGACAAGACCCTGGTTGACAATCCCTGGTTTAAATCAGTCATGAAACTATTAATAGAGATGTGTTTTTTAGATTATGTTAGAATGTTAAACTGTTATAATCCAAATTAAAAGTTTTTATTCTTTTGAGAGGTTGATGAGAAATATCTAAAGTGAAATTGCGATATATACTATTCAGAAACTCATATATTTTTTCCGACTTCTAATATTTGTTAAATTTAACTGATAATTTAAGATTTCGTGTTAAAACTTAACTTAAATTTATGAACATGAAGACTAAAAAAATACAGTAAAGAAGAAATAGCATAACTTTCCTGTTTTTTTTTGCATTGTTTTAGCACTGCACCATGACTTATATAATTAAAGCCTTACAAATATGCCGTTAAGTGGAAAGCAGCGGATATTGCCGTATATGTAAGCCGAACCTCCAACTTTCAGACAAATAAACGGAAACCCTCGTGCAAGTCGACCTCCATACTTTCAGAGAAATATCGGGAACGTTTTTGCTGCAGATTTTTAGACACAAATTATTTAAAATGAAGGGAAATGAAATGCAATGACAATCGGGAATGTATAGTTTCAATTTGCGATTGTGATTTTTGTAAAGGGTTCGTTTTTGCAGTTATGTCTCTTGTTAATTGTTGCTTTTATTCTGAATTAATAAAAATAAGTTTCTGCGCTTTGATTTCTTGCAATAGTACATTTAATTTATTTTTGTTAAAACAAGCTCCATTCGATCAATTACGCAAAATTCGCGAATCCGAATTTTGTCGTTTCTGCAGTTTTTGCCTTAAAGATGAAGGACACAAAAGACTGCAAGCAGTATTAAAACGAAAAATTATGCAAGATAATGAAGCAGCAAAAGCCGTGAATGATGCAGGAAATAATAAACTAAAGTGGGCAAAATAAATGTATTAAATGCATGTAAATAATTTTAATAACATTTTTTTAACATTCTGATGATTATTTAGATCAGAGATGCACAAACTTTTTTGGGTGAAGGGCCAAAAAATTAGAAAGTATCAGGTTGGGGGGCCAAAGTAACGTAATGTTTTATTCATAAAAATACAGGGTGTATTTCAGTTTTTATTTACAGGTAACATGTACAAATTTCATGTATTAATAATTACTGTACTCATGAACAGATTATTAAATAAAAGTTTTGTAAAAAAAATGTAAATGAATTTAAACAAAATGAGGTATAAGATTTCTAAACAATTAATTGCACAACATTTATATATATCAATGAAGTGATTGGTCAACTATCAAAAAAGAGGAATACTAAAATTTTTTACAAAAATGTGTGCAAATTATGAGAATGAAACAAATGGAAAATAAAAAGTAATTTAAACTTAGAAAAACACAGCATTATTCTCTAAATTTTAACTTTCTTTAAAATTTAGATAATTTTTCTTTGACATTTTATAATGTAAAATTTAAAATATATATTAAGAGTTAAAATTAGAAATTAAAAGTGCAAATATAAATACAGAAGAAATAAACACACATATATAAAATAGCAAAATCCAAATGCTGCGAGTCTACATCACGTTAAACCCTCGCGATTCAGAATTACTACTAGTCAATTTGGATAGTAGAATTGTTGTTTTAACTAACCATTTACAAAATCTTATTAGTTAAATTGTTATAGTAATATTAAATTTATACATTGCTACATGGACAATTAAAAAAAAGTTAAACTGATTCCTTTATCAAAAATCAACATATCATTATTTTGTTCCATGGCATATAATTAAATTTTAATCCTTTAATCACTAGTTTTCCTGCAGATTAGAAATTGATCTTTGTGAATTAATGTAAAAAATTGTTATTTATTCATTTCCTAAATACATATCAACAATAAAATTTTCCTAAATATATATCAACAATAAAATTTTTAAATTTTGATTATAAATTACACTTTATAAAGTAAAATAATTGTTCATATTGATTATATTATTTCTGAAAATTAATGTTTAATTAATAAATGTTTATTCATTCACTACTAGTTAATTTAGCTAGTAGAATTGTTTTTTTAACTAACCATTTACAATATCTTATTAGTTAAATTGGCATAGTAATACAGTACAGAACCTCTTATCCAGGAACCAAACAACCGGGAATTTTTTCGTGAATTTCCCGCCTTATTGAAAAGTTCGCGTTTTTTTGCCCATTTAGTAAAAATACGAATTTTTTAAAATGCCTTTAAAATGCCTTTAAAAATACGCATTTTTCCGTTACAAGTAACATATTCAGTGGTTATAAGGCGAACGATTTAGTCTAAAAACGATGTTTTTTTAGGGGAGAGGGGCGTCAACTTACCTTGCAGATGAAAATTAGAAAAAAAAATCTCCAACGATACTTGAGAAAAATCAGACCTTTTCTCTGTTTTATTTCAATAATTAAACATGAAAGAAAAAAATAAATAGATTCTTATACATTTATTTAATTGTCTCGTCAGTATTCGAAGGCGAATTGCAACAAAAGTCGGACTAACGAACGTTCGGAATATTTCTAACACTGCAGATTCGCGAATTTTCCGCAATAGCAGATCCCCCCCGTGTGAAAATTAAACCTCGTTTATTTTTGTTTTATATATTTTTTTATTTATTTAAGAGCTGAAATAAGGTAATAAGAATTTAAAATTTATATCAAGGCAACAAAAATTGCAACTGTGAAAATGAATTCTTCATTAAAATCGAGTTCGCAAAAGCGAAGTTGTTTTACATATGTATGAAATTTGCGAGTTTCTGCATGTAAACATGCTTTTTACATTTCGTTTTCCTCCTTTTTGAAATTATTTATTACTGTAAAAATGATTGATGATCAGATTTTAAATTTGATAAACAAGATGTCCGATTCGGAGAGCATCCAAATGGTGCTACACCCGAACGATGAAAAAGAGCAAGATAGCGATAAAGACGAAAATAATGACATTTTGCCTGCTATGTCTAACGATCGTTGCTTTGAATTAATTAAAGAAATCATAGCAGGAATGGGACAAAATTCTTTTATAGACAAAATAACGCAGATAATGGCTGTTCGAAAAATTTAGCAATCGAATTTTCGACCATTTCCCGATAAGCTATTGTTCTGAAACTTTATATATAGCTCAGAACCAGATGACAATGCAATATTCTACCACTTTTATCATGATTTGATTAGTTTCTGAAGTATTTCCAATAAAATTAAATTAAATATGGCGATTAGTTCCGAAAATTGCGACCGAAATTCAGTAGCGGCGTTGCGATCATATTTTTTACTACGATTTTTCGTTAGCTTTATTTTACAATTATTTTTTCTTTCGTATTTTTTTTTTTATTTTATTATAATAATTCTTTTTTATCAAGTGTATTAGCGGGCCAATTCCAAAGGTTCGGCGGGCCAATTTTGGCCCGCGGGCCATAGTTTGTGCATCCCTGATTTAGATGTTATTGCATTATTTCGTTTAATACTCCACACATTTTATTAAAATAGTACACGATTTTTTAAAACTATTTTTCTGTTTGTCCTATATTTTCTACATTTTCCATTCAAAGCCCTAGTTAAAATAAGTAGTTATATCCATTTCTGTTTGATCCCAGTATTTTTCATAAAGTACAACCTTAAGGTACAATCACATTTCGTCTTATATGTCTGTCATTACAGTACCTTAGTACCTATTAAAAAGAATCAAGGTTCAGGAAATTTGTTCTGAAATTTCAGGAAATGCAAATCTTTACTGATACCACCCCTGATATCTTTAAAACCATGATATGCAGTGCCGGATCTAGGGCGGGGCAAGCCGGGTCCGCGCCCGGGCGGCAAAATCAGCTGTGATGCTCAAAATGAAAAAAAGAGGCGAAGAAGAAAAGAGAAAGAAAAGAAAAATAATTGATTAAGAGAATTTAATGTTTGGAAGAAAATTAAAATCCTAGTTCAGCGCTCCAATTTGATGATTGATCAGCTATTTTGCTAGCGATTAAAAACAATGAATATAATTATTTATTTGTATTAACTGTTGGAAACTCTAAAATTTTAAGTGGGGGGCAGAAAATTTCACAATGTCAAAATTTTAGAATTTAAATTTCAAAAGTCAAGGTCCCTCCCTCCTTGTAATCATGAAATACCATATGCTATGCTCAAATAGTACCAATAGTTTTTCTTTTACAAATTTTCAAAGCATCCTTTTGGGAAGAGAGAGGTGTGCTTGTAAGTGTCGTTCGAAAAGACAGGCTCTTCGATATAGGCGTTAGAAAAAATGTGGGGTCCTGCCCCCTGGATAAAAGAAAAATGCCAAGTTTGTACTGCATTTTTATGAGTAAAAGCGTTTAAATTTTTAAAATGTTTCTATTACACTTCTTTTTTTTTTCTTAATACTTCTGCAATCCCAAATGCGTCTCCAAAGGCCTCAAAATGCACTATTTTGCATATAGTTTTCAAAATTTTAACGAGGGAGAATCCCCCGGACCCCCTTCAACTGTCGGAATTTTATAGCTCCCGTTTTCGAAGTCTAGCGGCATCATTGCCGAAAGATTAAAATATATTGTGTGCTTCCTTTTCTCTACCTGCGAAACTGTTTAGTTAAATATATTAAATGATATTTTTACATCAGACAGCAAGAATTTTCAGCTTTTTTGAAGAAAATATTGGTACATTCAAATATGTGTGTATCTTAAAAAAATCCGCATATTTGTAAAAAAAATACGTGATTTGGCTATTATGTGCATGGTGAAAAGTTCAGTCTAAAACTTTTTGAAGCGTGGCACCCCTGACTCCTGTCCCAGGGCTTTATTAAGACCCTCAATGATCTAAGCACTAAAAGTTTGGTGCCCCTGTAAATTTTCATGACTCAAAACACAAACAACAAAATCTGTACCTGAGAGCCATAGTATCTGAAGTCCGTTTTTCAAGATTTTGTGAGTTTACACTTAATGGACATAGAGTACCGACGACAAAGTCACTAGCTGCATGAGGGTTTCGAACTTTTAAAGCTCCCATCTGACATCTTTATTGTAAGGTTCTCACGGAAAAAATCGACCCGACGACAAAGTCACTAGCTGCATGAGGGTTTCGAACTTTTAAAGTTCCCATCTGACATCTTTACTGTAAGGTTCTCACGGAAAAAATCGAATCTTATAGTACTAAAAATGTCTATTTTTTAACTTCGCAAAAATGCAAGAAATGGACTAAGATACTAAGGCTCTTAGGCGCAGAAATTTTTTTAAACTTTATGCTACAGAAAGTTCAAAACCTTAGCATAAAAAACATTTTTTTTTCTATGAGCTTAATTTTGTTTTAGTTAAAAAAAATGCTCTTTTATTACTTTGAGCAAATCCTCATGATCAATCCTGTGCAAAGCATCTGCTTGTATACATAATAGACCAGAGGTGGAAAAGACCTGGATTTCTTCAGAAAAAGTCGACCCCATGATTTTTCGGTTTTTATCGCTTTTTTTTTGGGAAAAAACACCCCTCCCCTATTAAATCTAGGAATGTACTCTTGAAACAATTCTACATAATCTGATATTGAATTTTAGGGAGGGGAGTCATCATTTTTTAGTAACCTGAGAATTTGAAGAGAAATTAAAAATGGTGTGAGTGAAGTGAATCCAAACCATTAGCTCACATCATAGGAAGAAGTGCTATATCTATTAATAACAGGGTTGGAAAAAACCTGTTTTTTTTTTTGAAAAAAAAACCAAAAAAACCTTTTTTTTTTAAACCAGGTTTTTTTTTAAACCTGGTTTTTTTGGTTTAAATAGCATTTGTAGGAAAAACAGTTTTGACTCTTGGAAAATCATGGAGATTTTAGATCAATAATTGTGAATAAATGTCATTAGTAATTAATTTATTGATAACACTGTGCAACAAATTTGAACTTTTTTTTTGTCCTTTAGATGAAACTATGTGATTCTATATAAACAAAAGGTGCTTGATTCAAATACCCAAAGCAAAATGGTCCATCACGTAGCGTTTTTGCTGGAGACCCACTTCTAATATTTATACAATTTGGTTATAGAACAATGTAACTCAGGCTTACTTATTGAAAACACAAGAGTTTAAAATTATTTTTTTGGCCAATTCTTCTTGTGGGCATCTAGTGGTCTGCCCTGATAACAGTTCAGCAATATTCAACTGGTATACTTCCATTCTATCGAGCGCTGAAATGCTTTTCAAACAGAGATGTCCTGATGAAACCTTTTCCCATGCTCATCAGTAATTGCACCAAGGTTTTGAGAAATAAAGTCCATATGGATGCCCAAAAAGTCTAGTTTTAATGAAATATAGCAACCTAATAATGCAAAAGCATTTTATCATGTCACCAGCAAGATTTTTGTAGTTTTCAGCTTTCTCCATTTCTAAGGTAAGGTGAGCGCACTGATTTAAAGGCTAGCCAGGCTGGTTTTACGGCTTCTGACAGTTTCTTTTCATACTCTTCATCATGAAAGGACTTCCTTAAGTTGTGGGCCAGTAAAAATCCCTTCTTTTACTTTTGCCTCACTTAAATTTTTGAATTTGTTCCTGAAATGCAAGAAAGTCACTCCTTCTCTGTCCAGAGCTTTTACAAATATTTCGATAAACCAAGTTTAATGTGCAATTGTGGAAAAAAGGCACATTGTAGATCATCATAGGCTCATTTGATAGGCTTTTGCCTTTTGTAATTTTGAAATTTCCTTTGTGTTTGCAGAATATGCTACAGGAATGAATAGGGAAAAAAATACTTACATGGAGGAGCACTGATAAACAAGTGCCACTCTGCTGAATTGTGCTCATGTCCTAATGCTTGAAATAGTACATTCACAACACAGCAGCATACCATTTTTTTTTGCTCCGAAAGAATAGTCTAAAAAATGCCTTTGTCGTTTTGTAAAAGACTCAAAACTTCGAGAAGTATATAAAGCTTTTGTTGCCAAAAATGTCTCTAAAGTAACCCAACTTCATTAAGAAGGTCTCTAGAATGGCAACGATCTCACTATCAATGAGAAAGGTATAATTTATAGTAAATTAAGTCGATAAATTACAAAAATATGCGTATTTATCCAGAAAATACGTAAAAAGCTAAAATGTGGAATTTTGGGAAAATGGTACGTGATAGGCAAAATATAATTGCAGATTCGTAATTTTCAGCCAAAAACACATAAGAAACAGACACTTTCATCCAAAGGACATTTTTCGTGTTGCACAGTGTAATTAATTACATGACTAAGTTGAATTTTAATTACCTTATAAATATAGTTTTTATTTTTCCATAAAGTTACCTACAGTGAAACATGCATAAGTTGACCACTTATGGTGCAGCACTTTAGTGGTCAACTTATAGAGGATGGAGATTTTTTTTTTTTACACTACGCATTTATTCATTTTTGACTATTTAAAATATAACTTCATGTTTTAACGTTACTTTAAAATTAGTAATTATCTATTTTTTAACAATTATCTAAAATATTATTATATAAATTTAATCTGAATGACTTACAATGTATCCTATACAACTTTAAATTTAAAGCACTTAATTAAATATAAATATGTTAGTTTACTTATTTGATTGTAGAGATTCCCTGAAAATACGTAATTTTTCGAAATGGCTAGATCAATTAGAAGAAAAAGAAGAAATTTATTTAGAGAACAAAAGAGTGCGCATAGGTCGATTTCTCGAATAGTTAACTTACACAAAGGTTTAGGCAAACTTCATATTGATGTTTCATCCATCCAGACAAATACTGGTCTAACATTATAGCGTAAAATGTATTATCCTGAAGAACTTATTTAATTTTTTTTATCCTTTCCAAAAATAGATAAACAAATAAATATAGTAATAATTGGGCAGCCTACTTACAAAGGATTTTTTTTATAATACTCTCTCCCAAATTTGGAGTTCATAAGTGGTCAATATAGACAGGTGGTCAAGTTACAAAGCTTTCCCTACATTAAATAATATAGGGCTAATTCCATTCCTGACCAAAAGTGGTCAACTTGGACAACTTATTAATTATGGGTTCGCTCATTCGCAAACAGTTCGGGAATCCGATGTCTCCAATTTTTTATTTACGTGTGTATGTGTTTCTATTTTGTAACCACTGCTTAAGCCACTTTTTTTTTCTTATTTCTTTATATAAACATGCATATTTGAACTGATAAATCTTTATTCATATTTTAACAACATACGACCGGTAAGGTTTCGCAACCAAGATGGACGCGCGATTCTTATTGAGTGCTTGAAAATTACGGTTAGTTAAACGTTCTTTAGGATAAACAGAGAATAAACGATTTTTTTCACAATCAGCGGTTTGAATACCGTCTTTTTAATGGTTATTCAACTGTTGTAATTAAATATGGTAAAATAACAATCAAATAAATGGTTATTTTACTATGTTCTTATGGAAATTTTTAACAGTGTAGTTACATCATTGGAAGTTAATTATATTTTGAAATAATTGTCAATTGTTTTCTTATGAATACATTGTTTCTTTTTAATGAAATTTTTGGTCAGCAGCCGTGACTAAAAGTAGCCCGATTCGCTATTTTCCCCTCAATCCTACATCCTTGATCTAGTTTTGGAATGCAGGGAGACAAGGTCCCCTGCAGACAAAAAAAAAAAAAAGGGGGTGAGGAGAGGTGCTCATTGTACAGTTATTTTCTTGGAATTGACCCCGCCTATCCCCTCTCACCCTTACGTGTATAGGAAGGTAGCACCGTTTTGTTTGTGAGGGAGGTTTGGTAGGTGACTTCAAGGTGTGCATTGGACTCATGAACCATGTCGAATAACAATAAAAACCAGATGTGGTATTTCTATCATGAGTTTTGCTATAGTTTTTCATAATTTTTGAGCTAAGCTGATATTTTTTTGCTAGCTCGGATTTATGGGAAACTCGAACTATCGAGACTTGACTTATCGAGACTCTACTGTTATGCATAGCCACAGAACTGTGTGGACTTCCTCAAAAAATGTGTCCAAGCTCCTCACTGTAATTTTTGAGTTGGTTTTAAAGTCTTGAGCTTCTTTTTGGTTTTTAGTTGTTTCTATATATTTTTCAAGTTATAATTATGCTTTATGAAAAAAAATATATTTTTATTCTATAAAACAATTTCAGCTCATCTAACATTTAAAAAAATTTACATCCACAACAAGTTACACATATAGATATGTAGACTGATAGATAACATTTGGTTTAAATCGGTATTTTTACGAGTTTACATAAGTGGAGTACAATCTTAAGTAAGAATTTTGAAAAACCCACTTGTGGGTTTTAATTTTCGAGCCAAACCGGAAAAGAATACTCATGACACATATAATGTGTTATTATAGACATTATACATCCTGTTTTGCATAAAGCAGCATTTTTATTAGTTTTACTGAAGTAAATTACAGTTTTATGTGATGATTTTGAAAAAACACACCCATGTTTTATCTGTATATATATTTTTGTGTGTAAATATGTACTTCATGTTTAATTCTCTTTTTAGGTTTCGCACAGGGCCAGGTGTGATAACAACAAAAGCACCAAATGATGTGGAACATTTGATATTGATTTTAAATGGGAGAAGTGAGGACAAAGTGTCATTTGCAAAAATGTGGCTGGATTTTCTTCCACAATTCAATAATTTGAAAAGTGCCATTTTGATTATTTTGGGTAATGAAAAGTGCCATAATGATTGGATAATTCCATATACTTCAAGAGGTGGTGGCTTAGTGAATAAAACATTTATTGTGTACGATAGCCCTTTAGTTGATAATAAACATTTTTACCAGATGCCTTTAGGGGTAGCCACGTAAGTTCTTTTCTACTTTTTTGTGTTACTTCATGTTATGTTCTCAATTTTCTGAAACACTGAAGTGTAGCTAAATCTGTATATATTTTTTATAGATATAGAGGTTTTCCTAAAGTTGATCCCAAACAGTTGGATCTCGAGAATGCACGTCCTTACACATGCAACTTTTTAGGGTCTGTCTATGCTCATTCATCTAGAGAAAAACTACTTAATGTAATACAAAAGTATAATCTTACGCAGTTTTGTTTCATCAAAGGAAGAAATGAGTGAGTAAATTTTCTACAGTGATGTCTTTCATCATATTTTGTAAGTTATTTTTTGCTCTTTGCATGGAATGAACCATTTTAATTTTCTGAACCATTTTAATGAACACTTTATGTTTAATATTTTATGCAATTTTGTGTTTTATGACTTTCTTAAGGGGGGGCGATACATGTAACTGCCTGAATTTTGACCGTTTTTCAGAGGCTTATTTAAAAGGGAAAGAATAAATGAATCGTTTTGAAATTCAGTATGTTTATTCATTATGTATTAAAATACAAGAATCAGATTTATTTTTTGTTGTTTTTTCAAAATTGGCGCCGTAGTAACTACTCTCGTGAGACCCTCGCGGCAAGAGGCATCCATCGGCGGGATTTTTAGCTTCTCCTACAGTGATCTGAAATCAAAAATTTTGATTTGAACGTGTTCATAAAATATATATCTTCTAGTTAAACCAATAGAAAAGCAAAAAAGTTGAAAAATCGTTAATTGGGACGCCTCAGAATGAAAAGTTCGATTTTTTTTTTTTAATCCTTTTTTTTCAATGGTTTTTGGGTAAAAAACGGTAATTTTTGAAATTTTTTTGCCATTTTTGAAATTCAACTAAAAGCTAACACTATAGAGTAGACGTGTGCCAAATTTCATAAGAATCGGTTGAGAACTTTTTGAGTTATCTTGCCCGCCAATTTTAAAAAAGTAGTTTTGAGAAAAATGCGTTTAAAGTTTTGACACAGAGAAACTGAAATAATGGCAACACTGATTTTAAGTACTTTATAGTAACTATACAGTTATTGTTTTCATAGAATTAAATAACAAAAGTCTTTTTGAACATCTGCTGACTCGGGTCGATCATGCAATAGATCTCAAGGTCAGAAATTTGAAAAGCAGGTGCGAGAGTCTAGCGCTTCGAGTTGAGGCGGAGCACTTAAATGAGTTTTTAATCCATAAATAATGCAAATTTCATTCTAAAAATTTACAGGTATATTATTGAGATGTTATTTTAACTATTTATGAAACAAAAAAAAAATCTATTTTTTTTAAATTTTACATGTAAGTTAACCCCTTAAGTTACCGGGTTTCAGAGCGATGTCTTTGAGACAAACATGTTGGGGACGAAATTTCATAATAGAAGAACCTACTAACTACTTAAAGTATTTTATAAATTGTACATTATGTTGTAAAAGAAAAAAAAATCACTCATTCATTTAAAATTTCCCATTTACTAGAATTATCACTTACAGTGTCCATTTTATTTTAACTAGTAAAGAAAGAAAAATAACGCATCTTAGAAATATTGAAAAGTAGCTTTTAGAACTGACTTTTACAACCATAGTTTTAATGAAATACATAGTAGAATGGTTTGTCACTTCCCAAATAATAATAAATCTCAAAGGTCAAAGAGAAGGAAAATCCTTAATTTATATGTTTAACTTTTATTTACAATAAAACCTTTCAACTTCAAAAAGATTGACTTAGGCTCATCATAAGAGAGCTTAACTGTGTAAAATTTATATAGTCGACCATTGTTACACTGATACATCACTTTTTCGGTCACAAACATATGACTCATAATTTTAATGTTCAGTCACTTCGGAATTGTACAGTATTTTTAATGTGTCACTCCTGTTACTATCACTTTTCTAGCTGCCCAGACAGGAGCTAATTTTTCTCTTCAACTGAAATTTTTCTGTAAAATAATGATCTCATAAAGGGTTTACTGTTGAATTTCTGATAAGAGATTAGTGAGAGATGTGTCATTTGCATTGCTTGCAGGATTTACAACTTAGCAGTACGTAAGGAGAGCACAAAAAAGACAGTGGGAAAGCATAGATTTTAAAACTCAGCTTATGTTTCTGAAATTCCGCAGACATACCCAGTTTTTAATTTTCCATCACAAGAACAGTAGAACGAGCAGCAGAGGAGAAATACCATGGCTGTTCAACTGAAGTTTAATGGTTATTGTAAGCTTTATAGTCCCCAATCGAAATCCTCCATAGCCAGAATTTGCAGATATTGTCACCAAGACTTTTCGAGGATTCTGATCTTTGCACTAGCACTCTATGCATAGACAGGACAACAACAAGCTTTATAGTGAGTGACAAATAGATTAAAGACGAGATGCCATTGGAAGAATGAAGTAAATCAGAGGCATTGCATTGTTGCTGTAGAAATTTTTTTTTTTTTGGTCTAAGCAGCTAAACAAGAGGATTTTGACACTTTATGTAAACTTCATAGAAAATTTTTAAATTTTAATTCAAGAAGTAAAGAAATTGTATTGGAAATTATTTTAGTATGAAACAGTGCTTGCTCTAGACTTTAAAATCTCCCCCAGGTGGACTCACAATAAAAAGAAGAAAAACAATTTTTGGAAAATGGGAGTCAATTGAGATAGTTTAAAAAAAATATTTTTTTTATGCACTTGTATTGAAGCTCTACACAAAAATATGGGAAGAAACATATTTATATTTTAACTTTTATGTTAACTTTATTATGTCTATCTACACAATATAGTCTCTATCACAAATTTTCAATGCAATATGTTCAAATTGCTTTATTAGAGTTAATTGTTTTGAACATTATTTTGTACATATCTTCTATAAAATATTTCAGGTGGCAACCTCGAGAAACAAAAAAATCCCTGAGTATTTACATTCAGAGTCTACGTTTGAGTGACTTAACACTGAATCCTGTAGGAATGAATACTGAATGCTATCGGATATTTGAAGCTATGCAGTTTGGAAGTGTGCCGATTGTAGAAAATGTCATGACACCTGGGGCTTGTGGCAATTCTAAAGGAATTATGGCTCCTTCTCCTCTGAGATTGCTAAAACTGTATAAAGCTCCTATTATATACATTAATGACTGGTTAGAGCTTCCTGATTTGATTATGAAGGAGCAAACAATGACCCTGCAAGAGAAAATCAATCGTAGAATCAAATTGGTGGAATGGTATGAGCATTTTAAACTCAATTTTAGAGAGCAGTTGCTAGCTGTTTTAAAAGAGCTTACTTCAAAAAGATGATTATGTCTTAATCCATACTGACATACTTTTATTAAAGTAAATGATTTTATCATATCAATTGTATATTAAATAAGTGCTGTGCATTTGTAACGACATTTGTAATTAAATTATTTTTTTACATATCATTTAGTCTTTTTTAAAGAATGCTTTATTTTTGTTCCTCTTTTTAAAGAAATTTCTAGGCACTTTTTCCCTAAATTTCTCATTTGGATTTATGAAGATTTTCATCCCTTGTTCAATAAAGTGCTAGAAACAAACATCATACATTTTATGTAAAAACATTTTAATTACATGCTTTGGTATCAGTCTACTTTTAATGAGTCTGTTTTTTAAAGTATCTATTTTCACATCAAAGTCTCTAACAGCTATATTCACTGTCAAACCAACCCCACGTGTGAAACTATAGGGTTTGGTTAAGTGTGGGCAGTGAGATTAAAGTATTCACAGATAAAAATTTACCCAGTATTTTTTTTTAACCATACAGTAACTACTCAGCATGCAGATTATGTATGTTATTGGTTAATACTGAGTATATAAGCATGTGCACATGGGGCAACAATATCATAATGTTCATTAGCCTCCAAATCCCTAAAAAAGGAGATAGCAAATTTGAAACTCCCAGTAATTTTCCAATTTTTAAATTTTTCCAAGCTTAAAACTGCTTTTTTTTTGTCCTTGAAAATCCTCGAATTTCACTTACAAAACTCGAGGGCCCCCAAAAGTACGTAAATATCCTGCAGGTATTTTTGCAAAAGACTTCAAAGTCCTTGTTTTTTACAAAGACTTTGCAAGGACGTGGGAAGTCCTTGATTTTTTGCAAATTTTCGAACAAAAATCATCTTAATTCTAATCTCTCCTAGAAACAAAAATTAGCGCATAGACCTAATTTTTGTTGTTTTTAGGAGATTTAATTACAATGCACAATTGGAAAAATAATTTTAAAAAATCAAAGTATGACTTTTTTGTTAAACTATTAATGAATAACTGTGACTTCATTTGTTTTTTATGCATTTCCATTGCTATTTCATTGTTTTGCTTTAAGTTAATGCAGCAGCTGTAAAAAAAAAACAAGAAGTCTAATTTGCGCAATCTGCTCTTACAGGGTAGGTGTGATTGCGCACGTGGGTAGGAGAGATTGTTATTAATAATAACTGCAATTAAATTGTTAGCAATAATATTTACACTAAAACTATGTTGTTGTAGGGTTTTTATAAACATATACGATTGTAATAGGACTAAATATTTTTACTCAATAATTACAGAATCGGAAAAAATAGTGATTTTAATTAAAGACAAAAAATAAAGAAGAAAAGAAGTTTTAAATTATAATTAATCTTATTCATTTTCACAGTTTCAATGTCTTTTGTTTTTTAACCAAAGTTGTCGTCATCCGCAGTTGGTACACGTATTGTTGTAAGTACTGCCACTGTCGTTCAACCATCTGCCACAAATAGCACACTTAATCCAGTCACTGGACGAAGTTGTCTCCTGGTACAGTTCCCCACATTTAGTGCACTCATCCTCGTTGTCCTGTTTGACATGGTCCCAAAGAAGCAGTACTTTGACTTTCTTCTGAGGTGGCTAATGGCAAAGATATCTCAAAATTCAAAAATTTTTTTTGTTTTTTTTTCAGCAAGTTTTTTGGTTGCCACTTTTTCTGGAAGAATCTTATCTCCAGACGTTCGCTTCTTTTTGTAGCTGCTTCTTTCTTAATTCTTCTCTCAAATATATGTATGGGTCAGTAACATTCGTTGCACTTTGTTTTCTTTTTAATTTTGACGGCATTAAACTGTTTGGACAAATAGTTTATTAATAAGAATATTTGTATAAAACCAGTGCATTAATTTATTAGCAAAATTTTCGACTAACAAAATTAATTTGTTCGCAAATTATTTTATTAGCACATTTAGTTCCAAAACTTATATTTCGATACTTAAATCTTCAAAAGAAATAAAATCGCACGCACTTGTTTTCAACGATTACTATTGTGTAAAAAAACTACAGTCCCTTGAAAACACAAATTATAAAGTCACAACAACTTTATCCTCTCGATATAGAACTATAGTCAAAATATTTGATTAATGCCTGTTAAACAGACATCCGTGAACTTATTTATATAAAGAAATAACTTCAAAAATCAATTTAAAGTTTTAAAATATTCAAGTCTTAAAAATGTGTTGAGTGGGCAAAAATATTTTACATTTTATATTTTAGTAAAAATTCAGAAAGCCTCCTTTTATCCGGTAATGCAGCAAATTTAATCGATTCATATGTTTCACATGTAATTTGCAATTTATGCTACATTACCAATAAGCTGTGGGCAATAATATAATGCGTAATCTCTCCTAGCATGAAAACTAACGGCAGAAACGCGCGATCTCTCCTTTTACTTAAATGTGGCCTCTTCTAGGAAGAAATGTTGGCCTTCCCACTATTTGTCTAGCTTAGTAGCTTACGAAAAATCGCTAAAATTTAAAATATTTTTTACTACTGCTATTCAATAGAAATTCAAAGAACGCATTATGAAAATTCAAGCACTTGCCTTGTGAAAACAATATAGAATATCGATGTTTAATCACGGACGTTCAAATGAATCAACTTGCACTTTCTGATAGAAGTTGCGCAGCCTATCTGCACTCTTATTTCTTATCACTCATTATTATTTAATTAACTACTATTTAAAAACATATTGAATTATTAATATACTTTTATTTTACCTTTATACTTATTTAATTTATAACTGACGATGCATAAATTACTAGCTAACGTCACTAGGCGGCAGTATGAAGGAATATGCAAATTTGAACAGCTTTACCATGATTGGTTGCATCCTTCAGCGCGTTCTGGGCGGAGTCTAAAGTTTCCCAGCGTGCCTCACCATGTAAATGGCAAGGCATATATAAATGTGGACTTGCCTGCCCTGCATCGGTAATCGGTAGTCAGTTGAGTAGGGGATTCTGTTGGTAGGTAGTAGGAACGGGCCGCTGACTCGATGGAGTTTTAACTTTTAATTAAGTTGGCTTATTAGAAAGCCCGGTGTTAGCCATTTTTTAATTAAAAATGATTTTTATTTAACAATTTAAAAATTATTTTGAATCAAACTCGGCTACACCACCTCCAGTTTTAATTAAATCAGCCCTGTGTTGGGCTGATGTACGATTGGCTTTTTATTAAAAAAAAATTTCAGTAACATTGTCGCACAAATCACTGAATAAATATCTCGCGGCTCCACTTTTGGGTTGAAATATGCAAAATTCGATTGTTATCTACAATTTTGTCATATTTACAAAATTTGAACAGCAAACAAATTTAGCGAAGGAAACTTTTTTAATGCATATTTTATTTTGGAGCACAAACCACACCCTTTTAAGTTTGTGTATTATATAAATACAAGCATCAATTGTTTTATACGGTCACAATGACAGATTTTTATTTACACATGCCTTTTTTTGTAAAATAAAGCTTCTAAGAAAATGCTATCTGAAGTGCATTTGTAACTAAATTTAGGATATTTATATACTTGCCTAACTTCCAAGATTTGGACTGCAAACTTAAATTGATCAATTTTAATTTGATCAAACTTAAATTGATCAAAAAACCAAACTTAAATTGATCAATTTTGAATTTTGTTTGCATTTTTCTCTTCCCGCTCAGTGACGTTCCCGCACTAGGTTAAACAAAAAAAATAAATGATCTGAAAATTGATTAAAAATTTATAATATTATCGGTTAATTTTGTATATTTCAAACTAAAAATGAAACCGAAACCAGCTCATATTAATAACTTAATACAAAACTTTGTACGTCTGGTTCTTTGCCAGTCCACAACCTTTTCCGTGTTATCAGGAAAAAAAATTCTTAGAATTCATTTTTACTCTTCCTAATATGAATATTTATTATTTCGTTGTTTTTTTAGGTTAGCAAAGAAAAACTTCGCTATCATAATATTTTCGCGAACCCCCTTTATACACCTCGCGAACCCTTGGGAATTTGCGAACCACCAATTGGGAAATGCTGGCCTAGATGAAAAGGTGCCCAGGGACATGTCCCAGCATCCTCGTGGGCCAGTCTCCCGAGTATATCTCTGCTACTGATTACGTACACTTCTGGGATCGGTGAAGAATTCACAAGAATGAAAACTACCATATAACTTGAGAAAAACCAGTTCTGCAATGTGATTTGTTATGTATTTGAATGTAACAACTTGCCCTGGTCTCCTCTACATAGTACAGTCACCCGAAATGAGACATATGACCACTTTGTTCAGTCAATACTCGAACTTGTAGCAGAAAACATACTGAATGGCAATGTTCACTTCCTTTGCCACATAACCTCTTCATTCCAAGTGTACCCAATTGGGCACATTTTAAAATACTGTTTATTAACTACTGTTTGTGCAATTAGAAAGCTAAAACACCCAATTGTTTTTGAAATTAATCAACAGATAGTTTACTTCGTTTTAAACATGGAAATTGGGCATTAATTATTATTTAAACTAATTATTAATTTAATTAAAAGAAAAATTTAGTTTTGTTTTGTAATCATTTTTAAAATCAGAGAACCAAAAAATTGCGTCAAAATTGTTTGTACTTGGTTCTATGGTCTCAAGAGGTTAAAGCATTCCTCGGGTACATCACCGACATTAATTTAAGAAAGGCTGGAACGAATTTGGTACAGAAGATTTTTCAGTCACCGCACTCCAAGTCTCCGCCTCATGATTCAGGAACATGATCAGATTTGCATTTTATAAAGCTGAATAATAACTGAATGATGAGCCTTCAACATGTGAACTAAACTTCATTAAGGTATCCAGTTCCAGGTTGAAATAAAGCTTTTTGTTGTCTGATTTTAAATGCTTTTAGTGACAAGCTCTTTAATCTATACGTGACAATGTCTTTCAGTACCTAATAACTTAAGTTTGATTGTTTGAATATGAATGAATTAATAGAAATTGCAAATACATTTTCCTCCAATATGGATTACATTTTTTCTGGAAAGCCCTTATAACTATACCGTTTGACCTTTGCCGTTAGAATTCTACATTTATACTATACAGGTGGTGTAGTTTCAGACCATATATACCATGTTCAGATCCCCTATTTTTGGGAGAAAACGTTTACTTGTGGAGACAACACTACCACATAGGCTACTCCATTGACTGTTCATGTATAGTTGCCGTAAGCACTACCGGTCGATAGCTGCCAGCCTTGCTGTCACTGAGCTATCTAGGCTGGAAATTCAGTGGAGGAACTTTTTCACTTGCTATTTTGTTATATTACTTTTTAAATACTATCATAGCTGTACTGCATTTGTAATTTATCATGTTATGAGGGCTTTACTCTAGAATCTTGTACATACTATGGGTTTGTTTAGGCAAGTATTGAAATTAAACTCACAAGAACAAAATGCAAATAGCAATAGGAATTGCACATGCGTGTTTCGGGATTACAAGAAGTTTCTTTTACAATGGGCGAAAGAAATGAGTTTGTCTTTTAACCGTAAGCTCCTTTCTTTCTGCTTGTAAAATGTTCCTTGCAATCCTGAAGTCTGAAGTTCTTATTGCTGTTTGTGATTTTTTTTTTTTTTGTAATTTTAACATCACGCAAAGGTAAATATTTCATTTTTATGATTTGGCATTGGCATATTTTGTGTGATGCATCCATTCCTGGATGCATCACACAACTGTTTGCTGTACAATAACATAATAACATAGCGTTTGCTGTTAATCTTATGTTTATGCTGGTATAACTAGTTTTGTTTTGTTCTATCGTACTGTGCAATTCTTTCAGGGAAATTTCTACATTGAGTTACATCCTGCAACTTGTTTTCTTCATTCGTTGAAAGTTTTTTTACTTTGTTATAAACAATCCCAATAAGTTCATTTTTTCTGTAACATTATTTCAGTGTCCTTGCTTATAGTCTAGCTTCTTAGTAGGTAAGCACATTTATTTTTTACAAAAATTGATGGTTCAAGTAAATTACTTACCTTTTCAAAAAGGCTTCATGTTCTGATAAAATTTAGAAATAAAATACTTTCCTTTTTTGCCCTGCTTTGAATTTCGTAATGTGCTTTGGCATAGCTTTTGTTCCAAGGTCAGATAATTTTTACTTTTTGGTTAGTTTTGATCTTCAGAAAATCAACATGATTATAGCTTACGACAGGAAGGAGAAAACCATTTTCCCATGCATGTAAATGTTCATGAGAACAAATGGTGATGCCAGTTTTGTATTGTTTGCTAAGTTAACAGATACTCTATTTCACAGGACTAACAAGACCCCCCCTCACACACAGAGAAGACATTGTATATGACTATTACGGTCTGTAATGGTAATTTTACTGTGTATGACCATTTTTTTTAAACATCCGGAACCTGATCCGGATACTGTACAAAAGATCTGGTTATCCAGCTTGTCAAATTTTATTTTTAAATTTAATTAATTAGCCTGCTTTGAAAATATAAGTAAAAAAACTTACTACGTAATTGCAAGCGTTCTGATGTCTAAAAATATGTGTAGAATTTACAGGTTTCAAATCTCAGAACCGGATATCCGGAACTATAGAACTATCTTAACTATAGAATGGCTTTGCAAGATTTATAAAAATATTCTGAAGATAGAATAGTTGTAATAAGATAAGGTAATTATTTCAAACAATAATAAACCAAACCAAAATACTAATTTTTACAAAGTACAAAAATATAGATATAGTTTTTTATTTTGTTTAAAGGAAATTTTGTGCAGAATAAGAGTGAAAATTAAATGAGAGAGTAGCCATTTCTGGTGCTTGATTTATTACATCTATGTATATATTTTGCATTTCGAATGTGGTGAACCATTTTACTTTCCAGCATACTTAAATTACTGTTTAAGCATGCCGTGACATTGAAACTACAGTCTCTGAAATATATACCTTCTAATTTGAATTGTACATAGAGGAATTAGTCAGAGGTACATAGGAGGTACTTTGGAGATGTACTCATACATCTCCAAAGTTGATCTTTAGCCAATTCTTACACATATAATACAAATAATATGTAATTCTCATATTATTTTCCCATTGTATTTTGTCAGATTTAAGTTGATACCAAAAATTATTAAAAAACTTATTTTTTAGGTAAAAATATAGGGAAAGGATATAAATGTAAGATAATGCTTGTAAATAATTAAGGAGAAAAGTTTGAGAAATTGACAATAGAGATGTGAATATTTGCTTAGCTTGAATAACTAACTCTTTATGTTACTTTGTACATACAAACATCTTATATCTAAGAAAAAATTATTTTAGCTGCATCAAAGCTAATTTTTAACCTTAATGTTAGTTTGTTTTCTATGAAATTTTGCTCAATGTATGTGTACATACATAGTTTTAGCGACTCATGTGAGGGGGGGGGGGAGTTATGACCCCCTATTTCCCCCTGCTTACGGGACTTTTCGAAAGTTATTATTCTGTATTTTGTATGCTAAATTTTTTTACATGGCTTCCGAAATATTTATAAAATGTTTTATCAACACTAAAAAGAATACAATTTTCTGTTTACTCTGATAACTTCTTATTGATTATTTGTAATAAAAGTTCTATGAGGTAGAGTTTTGTTAATGGCATAATTTTATTTATAACACTTATAATAATTTTATGGGTTTTTTAATTTTTATTATAATGCGTCTATGCATGTAATAGTTTAAGCTTGAATTAAACAGTTTTAAATACTCAGCCCACTTGAAGATATTCAAGAGAAAATTAGCATATTTTGTTAACTGTGTTTTATGCTGGTGGTTTTCTGAAATCTGAAGTACAGTAAAACTTCTTAATAAGGGACACTAAGAGGACTGGAAATTTTGTCCCTTAAATAGAGGTGTCCCTTCCTCGGAGGTTCATAAATTGATGCATACACGTATAGTGTATTAACTTAGTTTAACATTTTAATAGTAAACATGTTACCATTTAAGCTTAAATACTAAAAATGTTTCATGCATACAAAATATAGGTCGAAATTATTGAAATTTAAAAATGTTTCATTGAAAACTAAAATTTTATCATAAATGTCGTATTGGCAAAATTTTGTAACTTACAGAAATTTATTTGAAGCAATCTTTTCAATGGGTTTTGTTTTAAAGTACGTAATTTGGGACACAGTATACTTTTAGTGTACTTAGTGTACTTTTTCCACTCCTTGTATAAAAAACGTGTTGGTAGCCGAGTACTGTCTGTCAATGCTGAGCACACATGTATTCCATAGTACAAAAGAGGGAAAATCCTTTACAAAGCAGGTTTTGGCAAGCACTTTAAAATGCACTTGTTTCTTTGTTCATGCTTCTAGGACTCATACCAACTTTCAGAAGTTAATTTTTAGGGAAAAAAATGAACTTCTGCTTCCAGTAAATTTTTCTTATCAATATAACTAGAATTTTGTAAATGTTTCTCTGTGAATGTCCCTTAAATAGAGTGTCCCTTATTCAGAGGTAAATATATTGCAGTCCCTATTCAAAGGGACTGGGACCAGAAAAAGTGTCCCTTAATTAGAGGTGTCCCTTAAAGGAGGTACCACTGTAATTGCTTTTTACAGTTTTTAAAATGTTAGAACTGAATTTTAAATAATTAAGCATAAAGGATTCAGTTTTGACGTATGTTTAAAATCTTCATTTGTGTACGATTCCTGATGAAAGATAGTAATTATGTGCTAAATCTTAAAATAAAACTTATCTAAATAAATTATTATTTTTTAAATTCAAATTGGTATCTCCCGGAGCTTCAACGTTGCAGTTACTAAAATACTGACAAGCAACTTTCAGCATAATGAATATTGTTTTGAGAAGTTTTCAGAAGAAAAAAAATCCTAATTCTTGGTAATGCAAACGTTTTCAATCACAGAGTCTTAATATGTACAATATACTTTCAATAGATGTTCACAATTCTCAAAACAGAACATGAAATATCTATTAAGTCATATATTATGAAATTAGTGGTTAAATCAAGTTTATATTGATTTATTTACTCAAGTCTATAATTATACTTTGCTGAGTGTGTCACAAGTGAAACGTTTTTGACTTTTTAAAAATTCTTGTTTACATATCATTGTTTTTCTATCAGTTTTTTTTAATGAATAACTATCAGATTAATGTAAAAAAAATTTCTCGTTAAGAAAGCACAAATGGGCATTAAAATGCAGACATATGTTTCGGGATTGCTTAGGATCCCTTTTTCAATGCAACATTGGAGCTTCTGGATGCAAAAACATCCAAATGAAGCAGACAAAACAACAAAAACACGGCTTATATAGCCTAAGCTTTACCTGCAAAAGCGTGGAAGTAGAAGTATCACGGAGGGCACCAATAATAAAGCACCAAACGAACCCAGTTGAACGTATACAAAGTAAAAAAGAATATCAATTAAACAACAAAGCAAAAAGACCACAGCATGCATAAAAATGCGAAAAACATGAAAAATGCAAAAACAAATAAAATACAAGCAATTAAAATAGAATTAGAAATAAGTACAGAAAGAACCAAAACAACATGAACAAAGTACACACGTAAAGAAGGGAGTAGAGGGGAGGGGGACGAAAAAGAGAAAAAAAAATAAACAAAATTAAAGCAAATCCACCAACCGACCAACAAGAAACCAAGAAAGCAACAAATTAAAGGAACTTCTGCCAGACCTGTTAAAAATATGGAGTTGGGAAAGAATAATTAAACAAATTAGAATTTTATTCCTGTTAATATGACAAGCTTCCCAAAAGTCAAGCTCTAAAGGGGAAGAACATTTTTGGATAATTTTCCCAGAATTGAAATCAAAAGAGTGGTTGGAATTCCAACAATGTTGAGCAACTAGACTTATTTAACTCTTGCTTTCGCACATAACCTTTTATGCTCATTTAACCGAATTTTCAGAGCACGTTTTGTCTGTCCAATGTAAGAAAGGCCGCAACGGCAACTAATTTTGTAAATACCCCAAGTGTTTCGTTGATCAACAGGATCTTTAAGAGAAGAGAAGGAAAGTTTGTCTCTCAGATTGTATCTTCCTGATTTCAACTCTTGACAATAATAGTAAAAGCATTTCTTTCACTGAGGACCCATTTACAGCCAAAATATTTCGATCGAACTGTTTCACTACAGAGCTCATCAAATGACTTCTGCCTTCCCGTAGGACTTTCAAGGAGGGCTGCCCCAAATTTGTACATTTCTTAGGAAAAAATCAGTAGATCTATCTCAGCAAGAAGCTAGATTGGTAACGCGTAAGAACTATTTTACTTCCTCATTTCTTAAAGTAACTTACGAGTTTGTTGACCTTGCGCTATCAGAAGTCAATATGAATTTTGATGAAATGGCTTTTGCATTTCAACAAAAAAAAAAAAAAAAACGTCTGTAGGTGCTGCATTTTCCTCTTTTTTTTCTAATATAGAAATTACCTCTAGTTTAGGTTAATAAGTCGTATAAAATATGAAATTTTTTGTTTGAATCTTGGTAATCCTTTCCCTAGTCAATTATATCATTCAAGCAACACACATTGATCGTTTATGATTTAGTTTGATAATTTATTCTCCAACAAATTTCATGTATTAAACCTTAGTAAATAAAGTGGAATATTGAAGTTAAGTATGCGGACTCGCATTAACATGGGTCTGAAGCAGTTTTAGATGAGAAGCTTCAATTAACGTACACAAAATTGTTTTAAAATATATTGATATATTGTATCCATTGATAGCTCATTATTTTAAAAGATTTGCATAAAATTATATGCCTTTGAATCCGCCGAAATGTGCACACAATTCATAACTTTAAGGAAGGCACACGTGACATTAGATTGATTGCATTAAAAATAATGGTGGAAATATAATAATGTGTGTAAAAGAACAAATTTATTTGAAGATAATGCAATTTACTCATTACAAATATTCTAGAAACATTTCAGTTCAATTACAAATCATGTTCATGCCATTACAAATCTTTATTTTATATTGTTCAAAAAAAGTCCCACTTGTTATTCTTTTCCTTTTGTTTATTTGACAAATGTTCATTGAAATAGAAATATATAACTTTAGGTACGCGTATTTGTAAGCAATGCAGTAATTTTCAATCTTGGTTCTGCTTATTAGATAATTTTAAAAACAGAATTTGTGTGTGTGCCTATTTTATGTAAAGGTAGAAAGACCTTTATACAAGTATCAAATGCTAAACAAATGTGGGCGATACCAAATAAAATTTCTGCATTAAAAAGTTCTGGGAATAATATTGTTTCGCTTTGCATTCACACTCTCAGAAATAGAGCTCTCCCTTTTGACGATTCTTGAATCGTCAAGAAAATTTCGTCATTGACAACGATTCTTTCCTCGCGCGATCACGTGACTTAAAAAATAAATTTCGCCAATTTGACGAAAAGCTTACTCGGAGCCTTTTTCACGAAGCCATTCGTCAAATACGACGAAAGTTTCGTGAGATTTGAGCATGCGTTTCTAAGAGTGCACTTTATCTCACTTTTACAGAAAATAGGGAGTCGAGCATTTATGAATTAAACAACTCTTATGCCAAAATCAGTTATTTCCCTGGTGTACAAAGATTAGCTTATTGAAAAGATTATCGAATGAAAAAGGAGAAATGTAGATTTTCTTTTTCACTAATTTGTAGACAAATTTCGGGAGTTAACATCTATTTTATTCTAACATTTACAGAAACTATGGAGTTGGACAGTTGTAAACCAAACGAATCTTATACCAAAATCAGTCATTTTCACGAAGTATGATAGTTAGCTTATTAAAAAGATCATCGAATAAAGAAGGAGAAATTAATCTTTTTTTTTTTTTGCTTATTTGCGGAAAAATATCGGTAAAGTGAACATCTCTTTTATTCAAATGTTATCATTGCAGATTATTCGAGTTTGTTTTTCATAGAAATATGCCATTTTTTGAGGGAGGGAGAAAAGGTTACAATTCGTTGCTGTTTATCAGTGGAAAATGCTGTTGTGCAAGATTCATATTACAAATATTTTTAAGTTCATTTTCAATAACACATTTAACCCTGAAAATGAATAATTTTTCTAATAAGAAAAAGTACATTTTATTTTCAATCCAAGCATTTTCTTCAATATAAAGCTCGTTCTCTACTAGTAACTATTGTTATCATAGTTAATTCTATCACAACTGCACTTTGCTACATAGTTGCATTTACGAATAACAAATGGCTGAATCATAAAAGTTTTATTGTTAAATAATAAATTTTTACAATTATTTGCTTTTCTAGGAAACATAAGAAATAGAAAAAAGAAATGGCACGTTTACCTGTTTGGATTTGAAGTTCTTCAATGTTAAAAAAAGCAAAGTCTTCAAAATTGTCTTACAGAATTTTTAAAGTCATATTCTTACCTCATGCTTTAGAATGAAACGCCAATTGTAATTTGATATGAAAATTATCAGAAGCCATACTACATCATCTAAAACCATAATTAAAGGTACTTACATAATAATATAACTGGATTTTCTCTTGGAGGGAAAAATCCCAAACCATTTATACATTGAATTCTCGATTATCCGTGCATGGATTTTCAGAGATTATCCGTGCACATGCGAAAAAAAACCTTGTGATTGAAGCATTATCTGTGCATATCAAGTTAAAAAATGCGATTATACCATGTAATCTTGTATTATTTGGGGCTCAATTTTGCAAAGAAAAAAAAAAAAAAGAGGATAGTTGTTTTTTTTTTTATAGTTTTTCAATTTCTGTATTATTTATATGTAAGACATTTGGGATCATTCATAAACGATGTCACTCTAAGAGGTAGGAGGGGTTCGTGAAATTGCAACAAAGGGAGGGGAGAAGGTAACGTGTGACAGCAGGATTTTACGATAGTTGTAAAAGTATTATAAGTAGCTCAACATTACCGTCTCTGATAAGGACCGGCACCTTAATTTAAAAATCTTTTTTTTTGGGGGGGGGGGGAGAAGTTCAGGTAGTATTCGGGATTTTACGATAATTGTAATAGATTAGGAAACACGCATTTAAAAAATGAAGTTAATATCTTGTGAGCAGAAGTAACGAGGTTTAGCGATGCGTCTATTCCTCAAATTAAAGGATGACTTGTCACTATGTGTATGTGAAGGGGGAGGGGGCGTCATGCAAGAGGGAGTAACCCTTCTCCCTCAGGAAAAGGGACAATTTCTAGGTCATCTTTTACGTCAGCGATATACGTTGAAAGGTGGATTTTTGTTCATTGAAAATCTTTTCCGGTTTATCTGGAAATTAATCAGCACAGATAATCAGAAGTTCAGTGAATTACATAATTAAAATGATTGAACGTTCAATGTATCATATCGTATTATATAGTTAAATTTTGTCAGTTCCAAAAATACGATTTTTATGATTGAAATCTTTACATATTTTTTTAACTTTGAATTATTATTTCAACAAAGTTCATTGAACCTCTTCAGCTCTGGTTTAGGTTTTATGAATAGAATGAAATTGTGATGGTTTAGATTTTATGAATCACTGGTTCAACATCATAGACTAAGAATAAGAGTAGATTGCTTATTAGCTTAGGAAATTCCTCTCAAAATTGAAATTAGTACCTACTTGCGCCCAGCGGCGCACTGTAACCGGAATTGGCGCATTACCTCAGTGCTTGGTAATAATGAATTAAAAAAAAAAGAGCTCTCCATGCCTTCAAAATAAATAAACTTATTGATTAATAATAAACTAACTCTTCCTAATAATAAACAAATTAACTCTTTTTAATAATAAACAAATTTTTATTTTTTAAAATAGAAATGATAAAATAGTCTAGCAAAATAGCATGAAGCCATATTTACTAGAATCCGTTACGAGAAGATATAATTTTAATCAAAAATAAATTAGAAACTTAGAAAAATGGCAAGATTGAAAAGTTTAATTCAAGAATTTAGCCACTATATGCCGATAGATCCCGATCAATAATTTGATGAAATAAAAATTGTAAGTACTTAAATGCCTTGATATGTGTATGAATGAAAGTAAAGCAAAATTAAAATTTAATTCCTCTACTTTTTAAAATTTTATCCTGTCAATAAAATAACACAAAAAATGCATCATAAATAAATATACTTAAAACATGCCGATGTCATTGTACAAAGCATTTACACATTCATACGCTTACACGTAGAAAGAACGAAAACTTACTTGTGAAAGGTAATCCTCCCACCTTTTTCAAAATATTTGTTGCAATTAAAGGCAAAACAACATTTCGTCATTATTGTAGACTTTTAAAGCGTTCTCGCTTTGAAAAAAATTCAGAACGTGCACAAGTGACGCATGGCAGGATCAAATTAAAAAAGAGTAATCTGGTTTTATTCTTGATCTATGGCTACATGGACCTTTCTTCTTCGACGCATAAAATATAAACTTTCTTTCTTTTTATTTATTTGTTTTTTTTTGAAATTTTAATTTTAACAAGTTGAAAGTTGTTGCTTTGAAAAGATATGAACGGGCAGACGAATCATACTATTTATTTATGAGTTTAATTGTTTTCTGTGACAGAATTTTCTTGATTGTAGATAATTTCATTTTTTAAAGGAATTAGTCTAGTACTGGAAGTTAATTAACGTTCCATGTAAAATTTATTACGGCATCGGGAAGTAGATTAAAATTAATATGAGGCTTTTATAACTACACTTATGCATAAAAATATTTAAAAAATATTTTAAAATAATCTTCAAATATTTAAATTATGTAGAGCACTGTAACCTCATAACATTTTAAAATTATGACTAATAAGTTATTTTTTAAGCTATGCGTAACAGAATTCTTACCATTGAAAATTTAAGTAGTTAATTAGGGATAGAAATAGTAGTAAAATTAGCAAGTTATTATTATTATTATTTTCATTCAAACTTTTAAAATTATGATCAAATTCAACAAAACCAACATTGAGAGTAATATGCTTTGTTATTGAACAAGATTTTAAATCAAGTCAGCTAGTTTTGCAAAATTACTGAGCATTTTAATAATAAAATCAGATAAATTGACTTAGAGGTATCAAGACAAATCTATCATAGAAAAATGCTCATTAGAAATTGTAGGAGTCCTTAATGTAAAGAAAAACTGAATCCAGCCGTAACTTACAAATAAAAATTAGGAATAATAAAATTAGATTTAAGATAATAAAATATAATCATGCTCATCGTTCAAAACGCGAATTTTAAAAATCAATAACAATATCATTTATTTACATATTTTGGTAAATAAAAATAATACACTTAAAACTAAACATATACATATTTTGCTCTCATATATCATTGTCTTGAAAGTTTTTTTTTTATTAAAAATAGACACTATGATCAAATAATCAAAAGTTTTCACCATTGAATAGATTGTACATACGAAATTAATGAAAATTAACGTAAAATTTTTGTTGAGGAACTTGAATAGAACATTTACAACTATATAGATTTTTTACTAATGCAAGAAGTTAAAAAACTATATTTTAGAAACGATTGTACACAGCTGCATCCATTATCCCTCTTGAAAAATATCTACAGTCCATTCTACAAGTTTCATATGATGACAACGATTTGATGAATATTTTCAAACATAAAATTGGTACAAATGCAGCTTTTACCAACATGAGTCATCGCTTGGAAAAGCGGACACGAAAACGATGAGCTAACTCGGTGAAAGCGTGGTGATTTCTTTGAATGTAGCTTCAATTTTATATAGTACATGTTACACTAAGTAGTCAACTCCATGATGCCTGAACATATAACCAACAATTTCAGGATTAAGTAGGCAACAAAAATTTGTCCACTGTTGGAACACCATGGAGTGAACATTGCTGATTGTCTCTTGAAAGCGTCATATCGGTTACGTTGTAGCACAACAAAAGTAACTTTGCCCGAAAAGTAAGACAACAGATAGGAACATGACAATGAAAAAGCTTCCGTTTCCTTGTTGACCACTTGACTCTGAAAAATAAGAAGTACATAAACCATTACAAGCAGGAAAAGTCAAACGGTGATAAGTAATGAAACTTTAAAAATGTGCCATGCCATTCGATGTAGCACTCTAACATAAAGCACCCTGTAGCATGAAGACTTTTGCAAGAACGGCCATTCCCTTCTATTCAATAGTACTCTAACAGAGTGTTAAGGTTCTATAGAATGCCAACTGGGTAGAAAATAAATGGCAATTGTTTTGCCAGAGTAAAATGTTATTAGCAATTAAAGAGCTGGAAGAGCATTATTTTATTTAATTATTATTTTTAATTTATCTGTATATATTATTTCTCTAGCCTGTTTTTTTTGTCGCTCCGAGAGATCTTCCTTATTGCTTTATCAAATTCCACGATTAACCCCTCATTTTAAAGCTTATCGTGCCGGCTAATGACGTAAAATAGACCTAGGGTCTAAAAATGTACCGCTTCTCAGAAATTTGACGCAAAATCTTCTATGAAGACATCATTTAATGGATGCCAAATTGGTGTTGTGTATGCTGGCGCCCTCTGGTATCAAGTAAACAAACAAGAAACTCTTCTGTTTTTATTGTGCAGTAAATTGGACAGTTTTAGCTGCGTCTGTGTTTTGAACTTATGCAATCGTTACTCTCTACACATTCCTTTATATTATGAATCCGTAGAGCCTAACCAACCAGCAGCAACTATATTTTAAGTAATGGAACTTTTTCGTTAGTGTATTTTAATTCAATGAATACTACTAATAAAAATAATTATCATTATTATTGTGATTGTTTTATTATTTTGAATATCTAAGTAATAGTGGGGGGGGGGGGAGGGGTATGTAACAGCTATTTGTACTGATGGTTGGTACAAAAGCAGCAATTACATGTCTGCTTTTGTACCAACACCCTTTTGCTTTTTTCTATTCTTCATAATGTTCTTTCTCCCAAATTAGTGCGGAATTCCGCACTGGTCGACTAGTTGCTGTTATTTTTCTTCTGTTTTGCGTTAAAGGACTATCAAAACTGAAAGGACTATTATAAAAGTGAGTTACTATATCCTTAACATACTATGTTATAAAGTAAATAACGTTGTTTCTCTTATTTCTTGATTGATATTCAGTATAATGGTGCTATAGAATTAAATTATCTGTTTTGAAGCATATGAGAAGTGCAATGTGTCCGGCGTAACTTGCATTGAAAGATAACAAAACTATACTACATATGTCGTTTTCCAGTCTACACTTTGTTTTCCAGATAAAATAATGAACTACCTTGTTGCCTTTAAAACTTATTGTTAGGAAAATTTGCAGCCCCCTTTCCTACGAAATGTAAATAAATAAAAAATATACTAATAAGCTGTCATTTATTTTTTAAATGATAAAACTCTTAATTTTTCTGCATTTTAGCGAGCTTAAACTTTCCTTAATCATGTAGAAGAGCTTAAAAACTAGTACATTATGTGACAGAAATTTCATGAATTGTTTACTTTGTGATGCGAAGTTGATAATTCTGGTCAAAACTGCCCCCCTCCCTAAATGTGGTCAAATATTTTCGTTTTCTTATAATGAGAGACAAAATTTTGCTACTTCTAACTGTATTTATAAATTCATTTCTTTTTTTAATTTTAAATTGCAGTAAAGTAACCTTATTTATTTAATGTGGATTGCCTAGGATACATTTATTTATTTTAAGTTGAATCAATTGTAGTAGTCTGAAAAATTTTATGATTAATTGTACACTGCAAAAAATGTTTTCTCTTGAAAAACTATATTCTTCCAGCAGAATTACTGCTAAAATTGTGAACTAACCTGGTACAAAACTGACAAATCTGATACAAAATTGTCAATGGCCTGATGCAGAACTGAGATTTCTGATGAAAAAACTGCAAGTAGACCTGATACAAAACTGATAATTCTGATACAAAAACTGGTATTTTTAGTGATACAACATTCAATTTTTGATATTCCATCTCGGCATGCAATGTAACACATTTTTTGTGATAAGGATAACTTCCCCAATTTTTTTTGGAATGCAAATGGGTTAAACAAATACAAAATATTTTCAATGCAATCTTCTTTTAAATGCCGAATCTGTAAAAGAACGAAGGCCTGAAGAAGATTTAAATAAGAAATTCCATTTTTAATAAATCAAACTAAATTAGCATTTTAACTGATTTTAAATAACTTGTTTAATGTTTTTTTCAGATACGATTCCCCCCCCCCCTTTTTTTTTTCACTCTAGAGTTCCAAATATGATATGCTAAATAAAACATTTTTTGTATAATCTGGAATTCACCTCGGTGGCATACAAGATAAATTTAATAAAATATTTTAATCTGATTTGAATTAATACTTTGAGGGGGTTACATTTTCTCTTTTGAGAGAATGAAATTGAAAATTTAAATTACCTTCACTTCTTTCCTTCTTGTGTTGAGGCAGATCTTTTGCTTTTGTTCCTCTCATATCCTCAGCGGTATTAATATGTTCATTCGTTTTATAAGCTCCGTCTGAAATATGAAAGATAATCAACTTCTGTCACTGATAAGCTTAATCTACTTACTTGTTTTCAGAAAGCATTGTTTGAAATTAAAAATTTTTCCAGCGTGCTCTAAACAAAGTGAATTAAAGATAACGATTATATTTTTTACCTTTCTGCTTTGCTTATTAAACCGTGCATTTATGGTTCGTTAATTTATTTGCTTAAAATTCGGCTTGTTTAATAACTTTCCTTAATAATGTTTATTATTAAAATGACGAAAAAATAAAAATTTGTAACGATGTAAAACTAAAATGGGCTCCTTTTCGACTTAATTATGGAAGCAGAAACTGGTTCTGTTGGTAAGATTAAGTTATAATTTCTAGTACTTTAAGATTAACATGAGTAATATGCGTATGAGTGAATATTAAAAGATCTTTTAATATTAAACCGATTTTAATGAGTTGTTCTATCTAGTCTTAAGAAAAAGTATTATGAAACTAAAACAAATCATAAAAATCACTGATTAATTTAATTGAACTAGTTTTAACACGAATCACAATGTTCATAAGAGTATTCGAAAAATCTGTGTTTTTTAAACATTACTCATGAAAAATGTTTAGAAATGCATAAAATCTAAAAAATAAACGGAAACATTGCTAAATGCTTCCACGGAATTAGTTGTACACTTATGTACGTTCATATTTTCTTTATGAATATATAGCAATATCCCCAATGGTTTTAATAATTGTGTTTTTTTCTTACTTACTGCAGCTTATAGAAGAAAATATGTAGTCAAAATTAAACTACCACAATGTATTGATAACTATATCGGAAACCGTCGCTGAATCGCAATAATGAATTCTAGTCATTAGTAATCGCCTTCTTACATTTAAATATCGTACGGATTTTATTTTGCATTGATGTAGGCAATATTTGTAAATAAGATATTTTTAAATTTAATTATGGATTCTCCCAGTCTATTAATTATAACAAGCGAAGCATTTTGAGCAATTGCTCAAAGGGTATTCCTCTTCGCATTGAAGTTTTGCATTAGATGAAAGTAATTTCCAAATCATTCAAAGCAAAGGATTTTAAATAATCCTTTGTCGGGGATAGGAAATAAGTTTGCTTATTAGATACTAAAAGTGGACCGACGCATTTTAGAAATTTCATGCATTTCCATTACATTTAGCAATCAATGGGCATTAGATGTATAAATCAACACTTAAGTAACCAAGAATTTATTTTAATGGGTAAGATTACATAAATTTTGACGGCTTTTCAGGATTGGAAAAGTTTTCGAATTTTCTACAGATTTTTCTATTTTAATTTCAAAATTATATTTTTATGAAACGATTTTTACATAGTTAATACTAAATTATTCTAATTGTAAATAAATGGATCCGACTTAAATGAAAATTTAGTGTAGCACAAAATTCATGTAAGGGAGGACGTGGTACAGTGCTGCACTTTTGCCCTGTGTCCCGTCCCTTTTAATTCTTTTTAAGTAAAAAGTAAAAAAACTATTCACTTGAAAAAAATAAGACATTATTTAAACCTTTATTGTCACGTCCTAATTGTTTCTGCAACAATACTTGCAATGCATAATACATAATAAATAAGAAAAATTCTGTGGGCTCACAAAGTGGACCAACCTTTGTTGTTTGTAATAAATTATTATAAACTACACCCCCCTGAAATTAGTTTCTTACACTGCTTCAGTCTACAGCTTTTTATACAAAGCTTTTTATAAAATAATATTATCCAAGTTTAAAAGAAATCAAAATAAACAAGGAATAAGGAAATTTTGTTGTGCGAAAATGAGTTGAAACCAGCAAATTTAAAATCTGACATAAAATATATATTTGAAAAAGGCATCCTTGAATTTTATGAGGACATTTTTTTTACATTTGCATTAGGATGAACCATAACACTGTCTTCTTATGTGCTATGATGTGTCCTTCACACCAATAGTGGATTCATCAACTGTTTCTTGAACTGTAAATTGCTTTATTTTGGTTTGGTGTTGGCAATGTTTGTAAATGAAATATTTTAAAAGTCCACATATATCCATATTATTAACATAAATCTTATGTGAATGCAATCTTCAATGCAATCTTCTTTGTTTTTTTGGCAACCATTCCTACATACTGGACCATTTCCTTTTTTTTTTTTTTTGCTGTAAATTTTACCAGCACATAGTTACCAACTTTAATCGTTTCAGGCTATTCAAATATTTATTTTATTTACATAAATTTATTGTTTTTATTGATCCTTTTCAGACTATTGTTGACAGCCTTATTGTTTTTATTAATTCTTTTATGCTTTGCATTATATTTGTACATATAAATTACAATATTAATGAGCTGTAAAATCTAATTTGCACTTTTAAGCACATTGGTTGGTGGTCCACCGTATCCCAGACCCATGTAGAGGTGGTCATTGACATTGAATCTGCACGAAATGGCTATCTTACTGACTTCCATGCGATTTTTTTTCACTGTGAACAGTTCCCTGCAACCGTCTTTGAGACTTTATATGAGCTGTTGGACATAATATATGAAAACATGGACATGGTATGAAAACTGTTGGACAGTAATACATTTAAATGAGGGTGGTCCCATCTTCTTGATCTCTTATGAATAAACATTAGTTTAGAAATACAAAAACCAATAACACTAATTTTAAATTCTCTTGAAGTGCAATTAAAATAAATTAATAATGCAATTTTGAGACCTACAGTTTATGGGAGCTTAATATTTTATTATTAAGTGGCGGTACACGCACGGCCAGTGTTAAAAAGTGAAAAGACCAATCGGTTCGCCGTTATATATATACACTGGAATTTTTTAAAAGACGTATATATTATGTTATTCCATTAAGATGTATAACATTCCACAGAATCGAAAATTAGCAGCCCACGGCAATCAACCAGCAATCCTACACATTCACGCAATTTTATTGTTGTTGTTTCCAATGTGGATGTCCCCAGTCGGCATTCGCCCTTTTCCACGGGAAATGCTGGCCATTTGTGAAGGGTCACCTGATAGGTGACCAGCATTGATCCTAACACACTGTAGTCGGATGGCACCAGTGGCGCCACCACAACCACGCCACTTTCCTTTTTTGACCTAAGGGTGAAGGGAAGGGAACATCTCCACTCTCCGGTACCCTCGGGACTTCAGGGTCCACGGATTTCACATGCACGTATCCCCAAGTGTACATGGTGGGTCTCAGGGGCTCGGGTATCAAACCCGAGATCCTCCGATCCGAAGCTCGACACCCTAACCGCTAGGCTACCACGGCAATTTTATTTTTTGTGACAAAAACACACGTTAAAGAAATGCGTTCTGTTTGTTTAGTTCAAGTACTCATGCAAAGAGCACGATTATAAGGCATTAAAACAGTTTCAATTCATGCATTTTAAGTAGGGATGTAACGAATATTCGGCCATTCAGTATTCGGCCTGGCCGAATAGTCATTTCATGACCTAGCCGAATATTCGGCGCGACCCAATACACCGTAGGATCAAACTCGGCCATGCCGAATATTGATTAAGTATTCGGCCGAATAGTTTTGCTAGAGTAGAAATGTAAGAAAATTAAGAAATTAGAGTATATTTTAAACACTTAAAATTGCATTATAGTTATTGCAAAAGAACATATTAGTATATATAGCTTCAATAAATAAAAATAATTTAGAAAAAAAAAACAATATTTTTTAAACATTGTTTTTAGGTTTGACTGAACAAAAACAAAAGCATATTTTAAAGCTATAATATTGTATTTGATATTTAGCATTTGCTCCCAAAAGCTGGCAATAGTTAATTATGATGGAGAATATGATACTTTTATTCTGTTATTATTAACAAAGTGGAAGTCAGACTTTGTTTGGGTAGACTGATTTATTGAGAATATTGGGTAAGAGAGAAATGTTAAAAGCCTAGATTACATCATGAATATTAATATAGCATAAGTTATTGGGGTTTTTGAAAAAAAAATGCATCCCAGTTAAATGCATTAAATTTTAATAGATCTTTAAAAAATAGATAGGTAAAAAATAAAAATATTAACTTTTATAACTTTAAAAATATCTTCATAAAGCTATTTTGAGCAAGGTAAATGTTCACTGGACAATGGTATTTCTTTAATTTGAATTAAATAATTAGTAAAATAATGCTAATGCTTACATTAAAACCTGTCATTTTTATTCCCCTTGTGGGTGAAATTCTCAGTTTTATTGTATTCAAAACAATACAGAAAATACATTAATTTTAGATAGTTTTAGATTCTTAACGAACAAGAATTGAATCATACATCATAGATTAACGTGTGGAATTGGTGTTGACTTTGTGAATACTTTTAAATTTGGCAAATACTTTTTATTACAACGATTTTCTAGAAATTTTAATATGCGGCCGCGGAATATTCGGTATTCGGCCTTAGACAATCGGCTGAAGCCGAATATTCGGCCTAGAAGAAATGGCCGAATATTCGGTGTTCGGCTAATTCGGCCAAATCACTATTCGTTACATCCCTAATTTTAAGTATAATTAGTGGCGTAGCTACCGAGGGGCTAGATGGGGCAGTGCCCGGGGCCCCCAGGCTCAAGGGGCCCCTCGGACTCTGACTTAGAAACTATAAATTGAACTAGTGAAAATTTCTCCCACATTCGGAATATAAATAAACCATATTCCAGGAACGCGACTTTAATAATGCATTTGAAAATACAGGGAAATTCCCCATCTTTGTTTGAAACTTGCGGGGAACTCCCCTGTATTCTTAGGCTGGTTTCACAGTCCCGCCAGATAGTTATATTTTGACTTGTATTGATAAAATTTTAAAGATTTGTTCCGTATTTCTCGTGTTCCGAATTTCGAGGTACTCCAGATTTGTCACAAACCAGATTCGTCGTAAAACGTATAGTCGGTCAAGAAAGTGGTATTATATTGGTTTAAAAATCTCTACTTAATTAGGATTAAAGGGTGCTCAACGGAGTTTCAACGGAACCCTATTAACATGCCTCCGCTGTTTGTCACAGGACTGTATTTTTTGAACGGTAACAGGTAGATATATTTTTTTTATTTTCATAAAATAGTTTTAATTTGTTTATTAAAATAAGTTACAATTTGTATTTGGGTTTTAATTTTATTATGGAGTCCACTGTATTACGACAAATCTGGAGTAAGTCGAATTCGGAACACGACGAATACGGAACAGACGATTTAAATAGTTTAGTTGGGGCCCCAGTTTATTTTTTGCCACCAGGGCCTATGGTTACCTAGCTAGGCTCCTTAGTATAATTAATAGATTCTTAAATACTATTATCTATTATTCATTGACAGTATTACAGAAAGACGAAATTTTGTTGTTTGCAGAAACTAACAGCAGCATAGAAGAAAAAAGCTTTCATTCGAGCTCAGACAGTCAAATGTCATATGTGCTAAAACACTAGGAAAAAAAAAAGAATTAAATAAATAAATAAGTAAATAGTAATAATGACTTGGAACTACAAATCGCTATAAAGGTAATATATCTTAAAAATCCCCTGTAGAGTATGGAGAACAGTCTTGTAAAAATGCCTGTCAAAATAAAAAAATCAAAGTAAAGCTATCGATCGCCAGTAAGCTGCAGGAAATGAATTTTAAATCGTGATTTTATTTTCCCCAAACGCTTTATCAATCCTTTGGGAAAAATAACATTTAAGTTAATTATAGTGAAAAAATAATTTTGAACTACAGAGAAAAACGCTTATAACTTTTTTTCTAGTTAATTTATAGGCTTTGGACTTTAGCACAAAGAGCAAAACACTTTCTGGGACATTTTGTTACCGGCGTTTCATGGTATCAAGCTCGAAATAATGCGATAATTTTTTCCTATAGAAAATGACTATTTTATGTAATTTTCGATTATAAATTGGAATAAAAAAAGAACAATGTCGAATTTCAGAAAAAACTCTTCGCGGCGAACACAACCACTGTTCCAAACTAATTTCGTGCCAAATTTAATGAAAATCTGCCGAACTGTCTTGGCCCTACGCCGAACACGGACAGACAGACACACATACACAGACATACTTGCTGCTTTATTATTAGTAGCGAGTAGAGATGGTGTCGAAAACTATCGATTAATATTTGGTTTGTTGGTGAAAAACTGAGATTTCATTGTACATTGTTTTAATATTAATGCAACTGTGTGTGTACGCTCTGTGTATTTTTAACAGCATTAGACAAGATGCAGAGAAGCTTTTTGCTTCAACAGAAGTTTTTCTTTTTTTATTTCTGTTTCTTTTTTTTCATAATCATTTATTTTAATAAAATATTTAAAAGTAAATATTGTGAGTAATTGAAGTTCTTTGAGCCATTCTAAATTCCATGCATTTTGGTATTTTCTTTTTAATTAAACTGAATTAAAAAATGGCGTGTATTTCAGCAAAAATAAGAACATGTACATTAATCAATGTAATATTTGTTATAAGCTGATGTGTTCTATGCTCTGAAAATCCCTTAAGTAAATGGGAATAATTAAATTTTGCTTATTTTTGATGCAGTTAAATTTTTTTTTACAAATATAAGTTTTTTCGGTGAATTAAATTCTTAGAATTTATTATACGAGGTTATCTGTGCATTTGTTTAAGGGGAGTTGTTACTTTCCGTCATTTTTCAAAAATTATTATTCAAGTATTTTTACTTATTTCATGTGTACTATTAAGAATGATTATTAATAAAAAGTATTTTTCTACTTAATAAAAGAAAAGATCAAGTTAATGAGAAGTTTGAAAATTTGCTTTTTTTAAATACTTAATTAGGAATTTTAAAGTCCCTCCTACTTTTTATTTACCGATGTTTCCTTAAGAAATTTTATGTTGTATTCATACTAGTACGTTTTACACAGAGGTGTCCACTCCCCTAAGAGATCAGTCCCTTTCCCCCTCAAAAAAGCTACAATACTACCCCCAAGAACGAGAACACACGAATTTCTATAAAAAGACAGAAAGGAAACAGAGTGTTTCTGTAAATTTACGAAGAACTTGTTTCCAATCAAATAATCAAGTTCCTTGCTAATAGTTTTTCAATAAAACGCTTGTTTTTCAGCCCTCTGTACAACTACACAGAAAGATCTGTTAAGTTACGTAAAACTGAACACTTGAGATCTGTAGTTACCAGTTTAAAAATTATAGACCAATATATAAACACTTGAGCTGCATGGTTACCAGTTTAAAAATTGTCAAGAAATGTACAATATGTTGTTCTTGCACAACTTAATTTCAGCTCTAGTGAGTAGCCTAGCCTTGCCGGATGCCTAGGAGTCACAACAGCGCCGGATCAACTGAACTAACTTCGTCTTATAATAAATCAGCGTAATAACAGATGGCGCCACTACTGCGGCACATTATCTGTTGCCATCCATTTACAGAATCTCTGATTTTCATTCTCTGTAATTTCTGTTTTTAAAAGACTTAGCAGGTTCTTGTTTTAGTTCTCTGTAATTTTACGCCAGACTTTGGATAAATGATTTCCAGGAGATTCACACGTATTTTCGGCTAAAATGTTTTTACATTGCATCCAAATAAAGCCCAAGACCTCTGAAAACCCGCTGTAAGCCTTTCAGTGGCGCACCTTGCGGTGTTACCCATTCCCCCATATTTTTGATGCATAATACAATTCAGAAAATATTATATTTTGCTTGATCAACCTCGTGAAAGTCCTCCAAGGCACTTGCACGCTGACTGCATAACCTTATGTTTTATTTTTCTATCTGTTTTGTTAGTATCATTTTTCTGCACTTAATGTTGTCTTCATATGTCATCATTAGTTTCTTCTTGCTCTTGTTCTGTACTAATTAGTTAAAGTAAAGCTCCCTGGCTGAGTGGTGGCGCTCCGTGCTATAATGCCATAGGTCTGGTGTTCGATCCCTGGGCTGGGCAGGGTCGAATCAACCTTTCATTCTTTCATTAGGTTGATACGGACCAAGCATACTTCAAAAATAAACACTGGGGGTTCCGCATCAGGTCGTCTACCTGACCGGAATATCTGCTTCTGCACTCCAAGGGCCTTCGTCTCGTTAGCTGAGACGAGCACTACAGGGCTTGGCTTACTTGGGTTTTCACGCCATTGAGTTCAGTTTATTCAGTAAAACTAAAGTGAATATTCGATATATTTTTTATATCAGTAATTCCCAAACATTTCCAAGTCGTGATACACTTGTAAGAATGGGAACTTATTCATGACTCACTAGTCATATAATATCTATCAGTGGCATGTATGGTAATTGTATATTTACACGATTTTGGAGAAAAATCTTTTCTTTGGTCATCAACAAAGATTTAATGTCACAGGTACCTGGAGGTACCTCTCATAGAGGGAGGTACACACTCAATGTACTCACCTGGAGGTACCTCCCAGTTCCCAAACTGGGTGCCGGCCGCGGCACCCAGTCTGGGAACTCTTGATTATGAAATTAAGTACACTTAAAAATTTAATTGTGTGAATTAATAAAAAGTAATAACTGATGCATAAGGTAGCACTGTGTCGCATTTAGGCACAAATCTGGTCAAAAACTTTCTAAATGCGACAAACTTATGAAAAATCGCGTCGCATTTTGGCTCATGGACGTTAGTGATAAATAATAAATAATAGAAAAATTACGCAATCGAGTTATTATTAGGAAATTTTTTAGTGTTTTTTATCCCCCATAGATGGCAGCAGGAAATCCGTTCTCTTCATAGGATCGGAATTGGGATGATTTTGCTCGTTGTTCCGTTTCCAATTGCAAAATAAAAATATTTATGTCTAAAGTTCTGTCAGTCTCACACAATGTAAAATTTTCTCCTCTGTTCCGACAGATAATAAGTGCATTAAAATTAAGCTTTGGGGGTTTTCCAGAAAATTATGGAGAGCTAAAATATTCAGTCTTTGCTCATCTCTGCATAAGGAGGATGAAAATTGAAAAATGTAGTATATATGTTACAGTTAATATAAAAATGACAGCTAAACCTATGTTTAACCGGTTAAAGTGGAGATTATCAAAGCTTTCGGTTGAAGCCCCTTTAACCAATCCTGGATGGTTAAAGCCCGAAAAATTCACATTGTTTCATACTTTTGTTAATTAAATCAGATCATGAGCAAATCCAGATCGTGTTAGTTACGCTGTTAGTACTATATCAGCGAGCTTGTTCCGAAACGTGTTAACGAATTTATCTAAAAAATGAAAATTGAAAATTGGCTCAAAGCAAGTTTATACGAACACTTTCAAAACTTTCTGCCTATTAAGAAAGGTAATAATGCTTTTTATATGAATAGTGTACACGGATGTACATCAGATAATGGACTTGTAAAATGCACTAATGGGATATGATGGGGCAAACTTCAATTTACGAAGATAATCCTCAGCTTAAAATATAAAATTCAAGGAAGTAATTTTATGACGAGAAACAAAGAAAAAAAAAATGAAAAACGATTACTAGTTCAAAAATTCGCAAGCTTTGATGATGAAGCAGACAAAAATGTGATCGGACATCGAGTATCTCCCGCAGTTGCGTATCCAGAGGGCGCGCAAAGGGATAGATGTACCTCCCCCCCCCCCAAGATATTTTCTTGAAATTGAAATGTTTCGGAATAATTCTTTCATTGTACTTTTATAAGCATTCTAAAATTACAAAAAAAAAAAAAGAAAAAACTTTCCTCTCTTATGCTTTTTTCCCATCAATAAAAAAATGATGTCATCTAAATTAATTAGTGAGAAAAAAAATAGAAAGGGCTTATGAAAACTTCAATGTTGAAATATTATATTTTCTTCCTAGCGTTATTATGAATAACATTTTGGTACTACTTATTTTCTAGCTTTGTAAAGTAATACGGGCTTTGTGGTGCCAGTTAAGCAAGGAAAAAATGGTAGAAAAGTATGTTTGCATTTTTAGAGATGCTCTCAAAATGTTTCGAAAAATGGAAAAAATAATGAAGGATATCGCTTCACACTTTAGTGCTGAAAACAGTTAAAAAAATTAAAGAGGAATAAAAAAATCTACCTATTATACCAGGTTTCTTTCTTTTGTTAGAAGTGGAATCCTCTGTGGAATCTTTTACAGATCCTAAACTTTGATGCTGAGGAAAGGCTGAAATCAATGCTCAATTAATATTTAAAATTAAAAACAATATTATTTAAAATAGTTTTGGTAAATGCATTCAAGACAGTTTTAATATTTTCACTAGTAGAAAACTTTTTAAAAATAAACTAGCATGTTCTCAAACAAACAAAATTAAATTCCTCGTTATAGAGCAATAATGTTGCACATAAGTTTATCCATAACATGGTTCATAAAAAGGGCGTGACTACAATATCTGTTAATGAGAAATCTCTGCAAACAATGTAAAGTGTTACATGTTTCTACATTAACTGCAAAGAAGTGGTAAATTTTAGGAAATTAAAAAGAATTTTAAACCTGGTACACAATTCACCATGGAGTGCAGATCTGACATTTGCTCCTATCCAGAGCTACATACAGAATCTTTTTATAAAAAAACTATAAGCCACAATTATGATGCGCTTTAATGTAAACAACCCTAACTATAAAACCCTTATTATTCAGAAGAGGATCAAAACTACTTTTGATTGACTTATTTTGTTGATACTTCTAAACTAGGAGTCTTCAAGCTTTTACGTCCGGGGGCAACATCAGTAAGTTCATAACGATCGGCGGGCCACAATCTGTCGACTAAGTATTGTAGGCAGAAATTTTAAGAGTGAAGAGGGAGGTTTCCATTTATTTTAAGGGAATGGGTGGGGTTTGAAATTTTTAAATGTTCCAATATTTTCTTTTTGTCGTCAAGGAAAAAAAAAAGTTAAGTGGATTTTCTGAAGGAATTTAAGTCACTTAATGGGATATTTTCATTGTTTTTGTTTTATAAAAGTTTTGATATCCGGAAGAATCTGTGTTGTTTAGATTGGTAATGTATTCTCCAAATGTTAATCCGTCAGACGTGTTCTTGTTTTTGATTTTGTGTTCTTCATTTGACGAAATAATTGTTCACATGCGTAGGTACTACTAAAAATCAGAGACATGAACAATGCATGTCTTGTTATTCCTGGATACTTGTCTTCAGACACGTACCTTGATTATAAGCCAATTAATGAAGGTATTTGAAAAAACTTACATTTTGCTGCAGTCACACTGAAAATCTACAAATTTCTAACTAAAGGACTTAATTTCTAATTAAAGCTCAGACGAAACACTGTTATACTGAGAATAGACGAGCAGGGAACATTTCATTGAAAATTTTATCCTCACGAAAGTATGAAAATGTACAAGTAGAGAAAATCTACGAGCGAGTTTACGTACTCATACAAGCGTCCTATTTTGTTTGTAAGTGAATTTCTGAATCGATTTCCGGTTATTTTCATTCCTTTTTTCCCTTTATTATTTTTATTTTTTGAACAGTTTCATTTTCATTTCATCGAAAAGAATTGGCGGGCCACTAAAATATCTTCAGAGGGCCCCTGGTGACCCGCGGGCCATGGGTTGATTCTAAACTAATGAATGAACGTTTAAATGGTTTAACAGTAGGTGACTAGAATCTTAGTTCCAACGGTCTGACATTAACTAATACTTACTTTTTCATGTAATGTGCTTACCTTTTTTAGTTACTTATTTTAGTAATACTTACTTTTCAAGAGCATATTGTCTAAAATCAGTGTTTTTGTAGATTGTGTTGTTCCATATGGAAGCAACGAATTGAACCAGTGCAGCAGTAGACGGTAGATTCAGATAGGCAGCATATTTTACAAGCAGGAAAACTGTATAATAATTAAGCATAAGTACCACTTTGCTCTTATTCCTGTTAGCAATTGTGATTCGTACTACCGAAGCACGATTGATTTTAAATGATTATTTTTTGTTGAACTTAATTTTGAAAAGGATGACAGGATCCACATTCTTACGGTTGAGATGGGAAAAATTCCTCCATTTGGCAATGTCTGTGCAGGCTCATTGCTAGCTACAGACCTAAATATCCCTGTGATTGATAAAGGCATTTAATTAGTGAAAACAGCGTTAACTGCTGAATTTCTGAGATTCACATTATACTTGAATACGATCGACGGATTGTGATGAAATAACTTTTTTCTAACATCAATACACCTGTTCACAAGCAGTTCAAATATTTGGACTATCACATGTTTCTGTCAGTTCATGTTTAATTTTAAAAACTTGACACATAAAAGAAAAAAAAAAAGATACCCTGCTGTAATTAACAAATAAAACTACCATTACCTATTTAAAATAGTACTAAAAGAGTTTATTCTTTAAAAAATATGATCAAATGGTTACTGTTTGAAAACACTTTTGAGAAAATCTTGGTAATTTCGAATGAAATTTAAGTTTGCAATTTTACTAGAAAATACATTTACAAAGGGAATTTATGCTTGTTAAAAGCTGTTTTTTAAAAAAATTTAAAAAGAAACAAAAACTCCTTAAAAAAGTTTGATAATTTGACACTTTGCTTATTATGCAAATGCCCTCATTGCATTAGAACGCTATTTAGTGTTTTTAAACGAGATAGTACAAATATTTCCTAATGATAGCTTTCTGTTTTTGTCTTTCTTCGTAAATCTCTTCAAGATAATAACCCCTATATAAGGGTTATTTTATTTCACAAAGACAAGTAGAGTCATTCTCTAATGGTTTAGTCAATAACTTCTATTTTTTAGTTTGTATTTTTCAATGCTTTGCGTTTATTATCTGTCTTTACTGGGTCTTTTTTCTGTAAACGACCTTCGGAACTAGCTTTTGGAATTTTCTCAAGAAATAAAATGTTACTGATTTTGTCTTTTTTCGAACTCGACTAGGAAATAATTTTGTTAGCACTTTTTTTTTAATCGAGACATTTTATATTTCAAAAGTCATTGAATTATAGTATAAGTAATTGGGAGTATTATGGAAAAAAGTGAGCAAATCGTGTTCAACATGTATTGTCCTTCTTTTTTGTGAAAATACACGTTAATCAGTAAATAAGGCAAAAATAGTGTATGTTAAATATCACTTAAAATAATATCTTTCTAATGAAAATGAGAAATGTTATTTCCACGTCGATTTCGAACTTAGTGTAAAAGGCAATACATGTTGAAATTTAGCTTATAAATTTGAAATTTCATATTTGATACTCTTTTATGTTTTCTTTTTTCTCGCTGCAGTAGGGCCTTTTTCTTGGCCTAGAAATTATCTACGACTGTGTGTGAGTGCTGCCTTAGAAGGAATTTATAGAATAATTCCACGTCAAATCAAGAAAACAAATGCACTTTTTAGATTCATATAAAAAAACTGCATTTTTTTAAGTCGCCGATTTTGAACAGTGTAGAAGGCAATACATGTTGAAATTTAGCTTATAAATTTGAAATTTTATATTTGATACTCTTTTATGTTTTTTTTTTTCTCGCTGCAGTAGGGCCTTTTTCTTGGCCTAGAAATTATCTACGACTGTGTGTGAATGTTGCCTTAGAAGGAATTAATAGAATCATTCCGCGTCAAATCAAGAAACAAAATGCACTTTTTAGATTAATATCAAGTAGTTCTAATAAGGGATTAAGTCTACTAATGAATTGAACGGAAAATTTTCTTTCTTTTTTCAGATGTTTTGGTCCCTTTGTTTTTTATCTGGGGCCTCCTAAGGAACTAGAAATGATCAAGTTGAGAGGCTCGTTGATTTGACACATGCAATGATCTTATAAGACTTTTTTTCGCCTAGAAAGAGCTGAATATATCGGCGGATAGATTTCAACGCCTTCAACTCCTCAAAGCAAGTAATTGAGCAAAGGAATGAGGAAAATGCTACCTTTTTTGGAAATAATTGGGAAGTTGTAACTTCCATTTAACTTACAGGATTTTTGTCTTAATACTAACCAGGGCATAATCAACAAGTGATGTGGCCCCAGAGGTCAGGCAAAGCTTTCGGACCACCATTTCTTTACCCGCCAACGCAGCAAATATTAGACAAATTAATTATCCCATGTTACAGCAAGATGCAAATAGCATTTTATGAATAGTAACAGTTGTAATGGCAATGATTTAAAAAGTTAAAATATCAAAGAAAAAGGTTTTTTCTTTAAATCTTCAACAATGTTAAAAAAAATATTTTGTGCTTAAAAGAGCCAATTTTCACAATTTCAGATTTTAAATGAATAAAAATTTGTCTTGATTAACCTGATCATTTGCCGAAATCATTAAGTCCATAAAACCAGATATTGAGAAAATTTATGAAAGGATGATTCTTTCCATGGAAGTAATCAGTAAATTGTAACTTTCATGGAAGATAAAGGGCTTTTTTTTTTTTACCTAGAAAGAAGATAACATCAGCCGTTCAGTATCCAACACAGTAAACTGCGCAACACCAGAAATTGAGAAAATTGACGAAAATGGTTTCTTCCATGGAAGGTAATTGAAAAATTGTAGCTTCCATGGAAATTACAACTTCCCAGCTACTTTACCAATATTTATACCGCTACACATGTTCTTATCTAAGGATTTCGGAAACAGTATACTGCGCCATAAGTTTTATAAAGCCGAAATGAAAAGATTTCGACAGCTGAAGTTCACGACTAACTCAACGAACTTGAAAATTTATTTTCGCTCAAATCGTTATTCTTAAAAAAAAAAAAAAAAAATACTTGTAGAATAAGGAAAACTGAAAATGTGAGTATGTTACAACTATCAAAAACTATTACATGCAGCTCGAAACTTTATACATTAATAAAGTGATTCCTTCCAATCCCGAAAAGTTTCAATAAACGCAAAAGAAGCTCTTAGATATAGCGTTAAACAATATTAGAATTCTCAAGTTAGTATCAATGAAATCGTGCAAGATGAAGGATTTATTTCCTTCATTATATGTGTTTTGATTTCAATGCACATTTTTTCAAATATTCTTGAATTTTTAAATGTCTTTTAGAGACATTCTTCCCATTTGTTCGAATGAGAGAGAGAGAGAGAGAGAGAGAGAGAGAGAGAGAGAGAGAGAGAGAGAGAGAGAAATAACGAACATATATTAAATACCATTTCTTTTGTAAATAAGAAGTGCACCTGAACTATCCCAACCTCCTGCATTTCTCTATATTTTTAAAGAACATATGTAGTACAGATATAAGAAAAAATAAAGTAACAGATTCGATAGTTGTAAAATGGTTTAAAAAAAACAGTTTTCTGCAAACCTCCAGTATTGATTTTTCATTAATTAATCATTTAAAGCTAAATAACGATTATTTTAAAAGAATAAAGCATTATCTGAATTTCAAAGTGTTATTATGCTTTTTCTGCCGAATGGTTAGACTTTCTTCAGTGTAATCTCAAAATAAACTTCGCGTTATCTTAAAAAGACTACTTGAATGCTGTTTTGTAAAACCAGGAGTAATTATAAAAATAATTTCTTCGTGGAGCATGTATGATTTTTCAATTAATACATAAAGCGGTCAACGACATCGGCGCTTTTCGTTTTAAGATTATTATCGCTATTTTTTTCTCTTCGAAAACTTTTCAAAAATTTCGCACCAAGCAAGTAATTTATTGAAAAAAGTGACTTAAAAATTACACTTATTGTCCTTGAAATTTATTCCAACTGATAACTGTAATTTATAACTGGGGCTAATAAGAACATTATATCAATGACGTAAGCTTCTGCACTATCCCTAATCGAAAATAAGAATTTTTTTAAACAAATTTTATTAAATAAAGAATCACGAAATTTCAAGCCATTTTCAGCAAATCAATAAATTGTCCTAAAATCTTCAAAGTTTTCATATACAATTTATGCCACCTTTACCGTTCTACTCTAATTGACCTGAAGTAGGTTTTGGTGTCAGCTTATATTCTAATTAATTACGTCGCATTACTTTATTACTGATGATCAGCAATATAGCATAACAGAAATCTACTTACGTCAATATTAGGAGTCATTTGAAATATATAATATATTTAGACGCATAGCTCGCGTGGATAATTTTCCATGCGAAAGAATATTGAATTATATATTTGTATAGTTATTTGTCTCCTAAAAATGCTTGATTTGTGAAAAAACAATAAACTATAACAATATTCTTCCTCTAAAACATTGGAAAGAAGGAAATACTTTAAAGAAAAGAAACCACTTTTTGTTTGCTAATGCAAATTATCGATTCATCATAATGAAAACGCTAATCGATGTCCGTACTTTTGTTTTCATTTTCATTATTTAAACCATCTGAGAGGAACGGTTTCCATTAAGGTGAAAGCTCTTTAAACCGCTCAAGATTTCAAAAGCCAAGCAAGTTATAATTTTCCACAAAGGGTGGAAAATATTTTCTTTCCTCTTTGTAGTTTTCGTAAAGGAGCATAGAATATTTTAAATTTAGCGCCACGTTTTGTTTTTACGTAAGTGGTAAACTTTTAGTTATTTGTTAAAAAAATGCATGTATACATATTGTCTTCCATTTACACGTAATTGTCTATTAAACTTACTACAATTTAAATATGCAGTTAGGCTGTCGGATCTAAAATCTCAACTCACGATCTACGAAATTATTGCCAATTAATTCATGTACATTAAAGAAAAGAAAATATAAAAAATAAGTATGAATATATTCATGCAACAAACCAAGATTTTATTCTTTGTTCACTTATATATGTATTAGCGGTACCCGCACGGCGTTGCCAGTGTTGAATTTGAAAAACATGAGTTGTCCATAAACCCGATTCAGAATTTATTTTATGTTGAAATAGAAAATGAACTTTTAACCGTATCTTACGAAGCTAATATTTTTTCGAAGTTAATATGTTTAGAATCGTGATAACCTGAGAACTAAAATGGTATATTCGTTTTAAAATTTGGTCAATATGCGACGATTTTAGCGCAGTTTTTGGGCAAATTTGTGGGTATTGTGGGTCAAACCATGGAATTTTAATGACTAAATCCGAAAATAATGTTTTGAAGCTTAAGATTTTTAGAGTTAGTATACCCTGAGCTTTACGAAAATAGTTTTGTTTTCTTTTTATTTTAAAAAATGAAGCGGATGCGAGAATAGATAGATAAGCGAAAATCGCAAATCCTTTTCCATCTCTCTGCTTGCAAGCAACGTCGAGATACGTCCGCCAGTGCGTTGGGGGGAAAACTGCAATGTAGGCGTAGCAAAAGTCATTGAAAAATTTTAAAAATAATGAAAAAGGAACTACCTGTTGCGGATTTTACCGAATTGCAAATCTAAACCATTCTCGAATCCATCTGAAGACACACAAAAAATTTCATTAAAATCGGTCCAGCCGTTTAGGAGGAGTTCAGTGACATACACACGCACAGAACTATATATATATATATATAAAGATATATATTCACTGTATTTTCTTTATTTAAGTGAAATGTAGGCATGAAGCTTTGTTTCATTAGTTCCAGAAAGTAACCCTGACATACTGTGTGAAGGCTATTTAATGCTAAATAATCTCATAATGAGGCAAATGTGCAAATGAAGCTTTTACAGCTGTCAAACCGTTCAACTTCGCCAATTAGTTTTTTTTCGATGATATTAAGCGACACACTTTGATTGACACACAAATAATATTAAGAGCTTCTTACTATCTTTTCTTCAAAACTATTCAAGCATTAAAAAAATTAAAATAAAGTATAAAAATTTTAGATCACTTTATTATTGGATTAAAAAAATAAATAAAAGAGTAATCCAAAATTTTGTATCGAAAAATCCTAACATATATTAGCTATACATATATTTAAAATTATGAAAAGAATATTCACTATATATTTTTCAGTTGAAAAACAAATAAAAATCTCAACACACTAAAGCAAAAACAGTTTAGACTGAGAAATTATTTAGCAAATATTTCAAATCTGTTTGGCATTCATTGTATAACTTTAACTTAAGTTTTAGAAATCACGCAATTAAAACATATTATTTACGTAACTTTAAAATTTAGCGAATTTTAATTGACTGAGGCAGAAAGTTTGCATATCTCTTTCTTCGCCCCATTTTTATTTCTAAATCACTATCCATTAATTAAATTGTTTTTCTTTTTACTTATTGCACGCTTTACCTCAAATTCTGCAAAAAAAAATGCACATCTCACTTGAAAATGCACATTATAAATTTTCTGGCACACTATAACGGCACTTCACGTGGGACGTTAATTAAAAAAAATATTAGAAATTTTTTGTTACGTGATCATACTTATCGGAGTGTAATTATAATTTTCTTCAAGGTCACAAAACAGCATTGAGCATTATTTTTACATTTGGTTGCTACTTGAAAACCAGTGGTTCATTTATTTCCCTGTGTTTAGTTAGCCCCAAAGAGCGGCAGTTATTATTTGATTGTCTTACTGTTTTATACTGAAATTTATTTGATTTTCCTTACTTCGAGTATGGTTAATGACAGATTTTTGTTTTCTGTTCACCGACTTCAGTTCTGTTTTTCCTGTTTACAGTTAGCTCTTTATTTCAACATTTTTAGCAGTTTCGCTTTACTTCTAAAATATTCTTAGAAATTATATCATTAAAACTAATTATTTTTTCAATAAAAGTTTTATAATTAAGTAATTATTCAATTACCTAAGACTTTCATAATTGCACGTTTTCACGCATTCAGTTATATAGTACGTGGGCTGATGGGCGAAGGATATGATTCTGTAGTGTAACTACTGAAATTATGACCTTAAAAATGTAATGAGTGATTTTATTGCATATGAAATTTCACAGTACAAAAAAATCAAATTTTATGCATTTTTCGACAAGTCCAAGAAAAGCGCACACACAAATTTTCTCAATTAAATAATATTTAACTATCTTTTATTTACTGATTCTCTTTATCACAGAATGAACTTCAGGTCGTCAGTTTGGAGACGGACTTCTGGTTGATTATAACCCTTCATCTCTTCCTATCTGTTGGATATTCTTATAATTATGACTTTAAACTGTATTCACTGAGTTTTGCATATACAATTTCACATTACGAATAATCAAATTTTATACATTTTTCGACAAGTTCAAGAAAAACGCACACATAAATTTTCTCAATTAAAGAATATTTAATTATTTTTTATTTACTGACATTCTTTATCACATAATGAACTTCAGATCGTCAGTTTAGAGACTGACATCTGGTCAATGATAACCCTTCCTCTCCTGTTGGAGATTCTTATAATTAAAACTTTAAACTGTAGTCACTGAGTTTTGCAGTTTTTCCTGCGTTCATATCTGTCTTTGCATTTTTACTCTCATAAGCGGATTGTTTTACGGATTAAAATGGTGCAGAATTGGCAAAGAAAAAACAATTCTAGTCTCAATTTCACTGAAAAATACACATTCACTGAGCTGTATGGAATATTTTAATCCATGTCAACATAACGTGGCTGAATGTTGAAAATCCTACAAGAATTTCTCCAGCAACTCAAACGTAAATAGCATATTTGAGAAGCACTCTCCGTTAAGAATCCGACACTTTCTTTTGTTTCACAACCCTCTTGCTCCTCTTTCTAACGATAACGTAAGTAAGTTTTGAAAAGAAAAAGACCCGCAAATTGGAGGGCTTAAGGGCGATTCTCGGAATGCATAAGTCAGCCTTAATTAAGTTGAAAAACGACAGGAGATTATCAAGAACCACGGGAAATCTGATAATTCTCTCATTTCCTTGCTGCTCCGATTAGAATAATTGGTGCCGATTGCAGAGTTTTATCACTACTCATTAGCGGGAAACGATAGGCTCCACTAATTACCTTCTCAATAGAGCTGCAAAAAGTAGAAGTAAATCCTTGATCATGTCGGAAACTGAGATTTTAGCCAAGGAAAAAAATATCTTTGTCGTCTACACTACTTCCTGTCGCGTTAAGAGAAAACTCCTGCAAATGTATGAAATTAATAGATAAATCTATGTAATGTGTCAGAAGCGGAAAAAAAGGAAAATATTCGGTCAAAAAGGCAACTACTTGTCTATTTAATTATTTTTGAGTATATAATTTGAAATTAACTGGTGAATATTTCTGCAAACCGCTTCATAAAATAGTATATACTTTGCTTTTCACTTGATGAGCTAAGGAGAAATTTTTTCCTAATGCCTTTCGTAAAGTAATAGACGAGTTTTTTGTTGCAAAAGTTTCTGGTTAAGGAAAGCTGTTTCGAGTTTTTTTTTTTAAATCGAAGTAGTGAGTAGTAATTGGAAATCTTTAGAATAACTGGCGCCGGTGGTGAAAATTTTTCATTCCAACACCATCGTCCTTAGAGTTCGCTGTCATTATAGAATACGCAGTTATAAAGTAATTAAAATTACCTGATGTTAAAATTTACGCTAATCTTCGCGCATTTAACTTTGAAACGTCATAATGTTTTATATACTGGCTGGTCATCATAAAAGGGGCTACACGTGTACAAGCCAGATGACTTAACAAGACTTACCTAAACATACTGAAACGTGCCGTTTTGTGTAGAAAAGATCACTGAATATTTTCAACATCTACTGTTAAAGAATGAACTGTATGGAATCATTACTTCTGTACATCTTTGACTTTTTTTTACGCAAGGGGTCTTTTACGACGTTTACATTGTATATATAGCGAGGTATGCCAATACGACATTCAAAGTTATTATGAGTACTGGGATAATTTGTGTTAAACACATTCCATTTCAGTAAAAAAACATTAATTTAATTTTGTAAAAAAGTACTAAAGCATAACTAATAAATATGGAAACTATATAATTACAATTGTTATCTGAAAGTTAACAATTGCTGCAAAAATGAAGTTCAAAAAGAACTATGTAGTAGACTGAAAAAACCATTTAGCACATGATTCACAAAAGCGGCTTTTTTGGGATAAAAACACTTTATCTGACTTTTATTCCGTAAAAATATAATATTTCAACGTTTTAAGAGTATAAAAATCAGTTTAATATCCATGTTCGGGCATTTTTATTTTCGGGCACGTGTGTCCCTGATTTTATGATTTAACCCATATACGTTTGAGAAAAGAAGAAGAAAATAAAACGTTGTGAGAAAATATTGTTCAAAAATAATAAAAATGTATAACATTCAAATGATTTTGTAACGAGATCGGCCGATGGAAAAAATTCGCTTTAAACCATTAAACATGTGGAATGCTTGTCATAAATGTCATTTAAATAATTTACTTATTTTTATGTTTATAAAAACATAAATGTATTTTTCAAGCACAATTAAAGACTGTTTGGGGGAAGTTTACAAAATAATTAAAACTAAAAGAATCACTCGCGATTCTAGTAAAGTAATTAAACTATTTGGCGGTAAAAAATATAAAACTAGCCATATCAGAGGATTTTTAATTCTTTTTTCTTATCTTTGCAAAAAAACTCAACAACTATTGGATCGGACCAGGCCTCCTTCCCTTTCCTCCAACATTTTCCTTTTATAACACCTGTACTGAAAATGCCAAGTGCAGCTGCCTTTATTTTCTTATTTTTATTCCAAGGGGAGGAATGCAGATGTTATAATACAGCCTGACAAATAATGTGGGTTTGTATCTTTAACAAAATTGTCAATCACCTCGGATTTTTTTCATAATTTTTTCCCCGTTTTTAAAAGAAAAGCGGGAACGTTTCAATGTTTATTTTTAATTATAAAAGTTATTTCAACTAAAAATAGCTCTTTTTATAAAATCAAAATAAAATATTGATAAGTTTCAATCGCAGTACCCCCCCCCCCCCTGTTCATAACCAAAAAATACTGAATATTGCTTTAAAAACAGAGTGAGATTTTTTTTGTCATTAAAAATGAATGATGGGGGGGGGGGGGGGTGGAGAGTCTTAAGAACCAATTTTATTAGCTTTTTTTTCTTGTGAATTGGAAAATTACACTGAAATACTTGACATACTCTCTATATTTTTATGAGCACAATGTAAGGTCACTGAAAGAAACCAATATTTTGCAACGTGAAAAATATTTTTAGCACCAGCAGTTTTCTGATGACAAATAATCTTCTGAAAAACACGTGATTGATTATAAAAATTAAGATGCATTTTGAAACAAAAATATACATTGTCAATTTTTGAAAATAAAGAAATTGTAGCATTTTTATTAAGATATTATTCCATCCTGCCGCGCGAACTCGTTTTTTAAGTCGAACTTGGACACACAAAATTTCGATCAATAAGCATTTATACTGAAAAATTGATTCATATTTTTTATATGTGTTTGTTCTATGTTGTAAACTAATAATAAAATAACAAGAAATATTCTAAACTGAAAGCAGATGCAACGCGATTGTTGTACATAGCAGAAAAACTGTCAACTGTCTAACACGTGGCATCGAAGAAGCCAAAAAAAAAAAAAAAAAACGCTAAAAGAACGAAGTTTACATAAAAAAAAAAATAATTATCGCATAAAAAATTGACAATAAAAAAATTAAGATGAATTTTGAAAAAAAAAAAAAAAAATGCATTGCTCCATCTTTGAAAATAAAGACATTTTAGCATTTTTATTAAGATGTTATTCCATCTTGTCGCGCGAACTCACATTTTGAGAATTAAATTTTTGAAAATTGCAAGTCGAACGTCGAACTCGGACACATAAAATTTCGATCAATAAACATTTATACTAGAAAATTGTCTCTTATTTTTGATCAATCTGTTTGTTCTATGTTGTAAACTAAAAATAAAGTAATGAGAATAACCGCACACTAAAAGCAGACGCAACGAGATTGCTGCACAATTGCAGAAAAACTAACAGGTGGCATCGAAGCAAAAAAAAAAAAAAAAAAAATAGAGAAAAAAAGTTTACGTGGGTAAAAAATGAAATTATTATCGTACTTTGATTGAGTTGACTTTGTATTGTTTACAATTTCGGAATTATAAGTATCATCACAAACTAAAAGCAGATGGTATAGGATTATTGCACAATGACATCTAATGCACTAAGTCATTATTAAACGAAAGACGGACAAAAATGGGTCAACTAACTTAGTGCGAAAAACAAATAGCACTGATAAGACGCCTCTATTACTTTTACTTTAGCATATTCTATTTCGGGAGCAGTCTGTTCAAAGAGAAATAATTTTAATAATGAAGGTTTTCGGGCAGCGATCGTTTAAACTATTTTTCCGATTTTTTTATTAAATACTTTGTAGAATGACATTATTTTTGTGCTTTTTAACTGTTGTGTTACCTGTTATTGTATGGAAATATAAATCTAGCTATGGAGGAAAAAGAAGTTTAAAAACAGAATGTTTTCTGGAAAGTTGTCCCTGCGAAAAACATCGGCCTTGCATCGGCTTTTAGATGTTTTTCAAGGCCGATGGGCCGATGTTTTTCTAAAGTTAACATCGGCCGCCGATGCCGATGGCAACTTTGTTGAACAATGGGCGCTGATGCATCGGTCGAGCCTTACAACTTATGCAGTCCAATATGATTATGTTGCCAAATAAAATACCTCAACACCCATTTTTTTAAAAGTAGAATGTTTTCACAAATAATTTAAATTTGTATTTATTAAAAATAACAAACTATCGCATGTCTTTGATGTTCGTAAGAAAACGAATATTAATCATTTCAATAGTCATTGAAGATTCCAAGGAAGCTTTGAAATAGTATGCAAATTTTATATTACATTTATCTATATATATAAAATGAAAGTTTGATGAACTTTCGAGTTGGCAACGCCCTTGTGGCTATACGCTCTACAGCAAAATCTACGCAACGTACGATTACGAAAACTGGTACAAAATTCTATTATATCTTGGTGGTTTGCACCTCGAAGCTATTTTTTTTAAAATTCGTTCTATATTCTTTAAATTTAACAATTAAAATTTTTAACTTCAGCATCCTCCAGCCATTTTCTTTACTTCACGCGAGTTCTTCATAGCGAATTGAAGTGAAGGGAGCTATAGCAATCGTTGTTGTTCGTCAGATACCGGCGGCATATTCGATGAATTGATTCAGTATATCCTTACTTGAAATTTATTTCTATGTATTTCCATTAATTTGATTTATTTTGTTTTTATGTATTTCCATTAATTTGATTTATTTTGTTTCTATGTATTTCCATTAGTTTGATTTATTTTGTTGTGTATTTCTATGCCTAACGATTAATTAATTTTGAGATATTCTGTTGCGTTCCCTTCCTGATTCTTTTTTAGTTTCAGCTGTTCTTTCAATTTATGATTGTTCTTTATCGCTAATCGTGTAGTTTATGATAATGTTTACTTAAGTTTAAGTTTTTTTCAATTCATGATTGTTCTTTATCGCTAATCGTGTAGTTTATGATGATGTTTACTTAGGTTTAATTTCATTGCTCATCGTTGATCGCTAATCGTGTAGTTTTTTATTTCAGCTCAACTTTACCGTGTTGTTTTTCTTTTGCATCAATTGTATACATTTGTTTTGTTAAATTTATTTATTTATGTGAGGATTAATTGGATCCAAAATCATTTTTGGCCTAAATTTATTGCATATTTGAGAAAATCATTTTATTTCGGGCAAAAATTAAACACAAACAAGCTTCAGAAGCTCCAATTATGGGTTCGTTCATTTGCAACCAGTTCGGTAATCCGATGAATGCAATTTTTGAGTTCCAAAATTTTTTTCAGAAAAAAAAAGAACTTCTGGCATTAATATAAATAGACCTTTCATTCAATTACTTGAAAGATTATTTTTGAGCTTTATATATATTTATATGTACTGTTGTGTTGAGGGGGAAGGGGGGATTGTTAACCTAAGTATATAGTTTTATATTTTAAATTTTTGGCGCATACTTTTTCCGAGAATTTTGTGTGAAGCTCCGATTTTTTTTCCCCTGCTAAGAATAACCATGGTTCATGGTTTACTGGAAAGGTGAAAAATTTGATTTCCTTTTTTAGAATGTTGCTACTAGATATACAAATATTCTGTGCCCCTATTTTATGTATTTTGTTGAGAATAGCGATTAAAAATATTGTCATTAATATGTATTTCTGTATTTAAATATTAAATATTCACAGGAAAGACTTTTATTCAAATATAATATAAGTATGTTGTTTTTAAATAAATCATTTAAAAAATAGTTGAGGTGTTTATGCATTTTAATTATGTTAGCTTCAAATGTTTGCTTAATATTTTATGATTACTTACATATTCATTAAATATTTCCACTTGATCAGAAACTGGAGAATTTGAAGAAACCGGGAAGCCTCCTTCGATTCCATGAACAATGCCAAATATAGAGGGGCAAGCTTAAGTGTGAAGCCTAAGCATGAATCAAAACGGGGATCATGACCCCTCTTAATGTGACCAAAGGTAGCCTGAAATTAAATTTCTGGAACTTTCACGTCAAAGTTTTCTGGAAAGCTCACAACTCCTATCTCTTCTCTTAATGCCCCCAAACATTGCTCAAAAGTGTGTTTTAGGACTTGAATAAAAGCTTCCAAATCACTTTTCCTTCCCTTAATGTCACCAAAGGCAGTGTAAATCCAACTTTAGTTACAAAAACGATTTTAGAATCTAACCCGAACATCTCTTCCTTTTGCAAATTTCATAAAATGTTGCGCAGAGAGCCGCCGAATCTCCTAATGTTCTTAAGATGGCCTAAAGTTGTGTTTTGAAGATTTCGAATTTAAAAATTTCTTTTGGAAATGACCAAACTGTCCTCTCTTCCGTCACCAAAGTTAGAGTAAAATTTTTTCTTAAGAGCCTCAATTTCAAAGAATTCTGGGTGGAGACTTTTTGGTCATTCTCCTGTCTCCTAGAAATAGACTAAAAAATTGATCTTCAAATTTCAATGGCAAGAATTTTCTGGCAGTTTGAACCTTCCCCTTATGTCGATAATATACCTCGCTTAAATAAGTATATGCTTTTAGTATTTCAATTTGTAAGAAATACAGGAAGAGAGCTAGGACCGTCCACCTTCCGCTAAACTCCTCGAATGACAGCCTATGCAAGTAATTTTAGAACTTCGATTTCAACTTATTTTCGAAGAAGAGCCCCCTTTCCCTTCCCCTAATCTTACCAAACATAGTGTAAAATTGAGTTTTTCGAATTTCAATTTCGAAAAACTTCTATGGAAGAGCTGTTGCCGTCTTTCTTCCTATTACATAACTAAAGATAACCCAAAATTGTTTTTTTGCTACTTCAATATTGAAAACCATTTCATTTGGAGGGGGCAAGAGGCACAATTTTCAACTACCGCCCCCTTGACTGCACTGTAAATCCGCTTTGCCATACAAATATCAATGGTTACAATCAGTATTATGCAGTTAAGTGTTGTATTTGATTGTGGAGGGAAATTTAATACTTTAGTATATTGGTTAACCTTTCTTCATTTTTTGAGATCTAATGAGAATTTTTAATACGTTAATGTTCACTTGCTTGAAAAATAATGGAAAAAAGTAGGTTGCCAGCATAAAACAAGAAATAGCTTGATGCCGCTGCTAAAGTACACATGTTGAGAAATTTGTTCATCTTCAAAAAGTAGTTTCAAGGTATCTTGGATAAAAAGATCTTTTTTGTATTATATGGGGCTATTCTATTATCAAGCGGAGAGCAAACTGTGTCTGTAGGAAAATTTTTAGTTTTAATCTTATACACAGGATATTCCAATATCCGCTACCCAAGAAATGTCTATTTGACTTTAGGGGTGACACCCAGCCAGGACGGAGAAACAAAATAGAACCTTTAAAAGCTTAAAACAATTTTTTTTTAAAGTTTTTTAAAAACAATATATTTGCAATGTTTTTTAACCGCTAATCCTAACAGCTGCCACCAACATATACTTTAAATATTATGAGGCTCATGATACAAATGGTGTTTTTATTTTTCAATCTGGCAATTTAAAAAAAAATAATAATTATATTTCCTTAACCCTCATACTTTATGCTTACATGATTTTTTTTCTTGGAGGCGGTAATCTTTTCCACGGGGTGACACCTATCACTACCCGCCCCGAGTGTCACTCATACTAGCTACAACACTGCATTCCATACAATTTTCACTATCAACATACTTCATATCAAGCCTTCACTGTTTTTTTTTTTTTCATTTCATCAAACTGTCTACATATACAGTCCAGCATTTCTTCAGCGGAGCTTTTGTTTTTCTTTAACAGGCTAAGGGTGATCAGAAATTGTTAGATTTTTCAGATGATCTTTACTAAATGGTATTGTCTGATCAATTTATCAATTCTCCATTTAGCTTACTTTAATTTGTAGCAGTTAAAATTCACATTTAAAATTATATCAATTCATTTTTCTGATTTGATTTCAAAATGTATGTTTATGTATAAAACTACTAATATATACTTATTTTTTACTTTTTGTATCACAATTTATTCTTTTTATTGGTTGAAATAAATATTTATGAAATAACATTTATATTTTTGAATTCAGACTCAGAAAGAATGTACTGCTTGTTATCTATCAGACTGAAAGTAAAAAAAAAACCTATGTAAAAGTTTTGATGATGTAATAAAGATAAATATGTCACATGATACAAATATAAATCAATAAATATAGGTTATTAGTGAGTGATAGATTGAAATAATTTTATACCTAAGTCAAAGTAGATATACATTTGTGGAAAAAGACTGGCTGAAATAAGTTTTTTATCGGCTCAGAAGCGACTTCAGAGGTCGCCTTCGGTGTCTTGCTTGGGGGGGAAAACCAAGTTGCGCCGCAGGCGCCGCTATTTTAAAACTTTGCACGGGCAACGCCGTTGCGGGTACCGCTAGTAGCAATATAAAAACATTTTCATAAATAAATATTGAATAAAATATTTGTAATTTGGTTTTACCTTCCGAGCTTTGACGCCTCACTGCTGAAGTATCCTTGGTTGGTGTGGTTGTTGGTGGCTGAAGTTCTAGAAAAAGAAAAAAAAAGAAAAAAAGAAAAAAAAGAAAAAGGAGATGCATAAAAATAAAATATTTAATTTACAGAATAGCGTTCAAGTATTTCAGGTACTTATGGAAAATTCCTCTGACCAAAAAAGTTCGCCAACAGTTTGGCCAATTTACGGCACAGTAATCAAGTTACAACTAAAATATCCCCCTCAAAGTTATACAAATTCACGTGTGTTGTTTGAAGGAAGGTTTTTCTCGCTTTTTGGCGAAAAATTTAATTTGTTTGACGTTCGGGGCTTCATTTAACGGAAATAGTCGGAGGAATTTCCGGTAAGTACTAGAATTTATTTGATAAAAAAACCGCGTATTTAACATTGCAAAGAATACTACAGAAGAAAAAACAAATGAAGCAATAAATAACTTTCGGTTTTAGTTGGGAGAAAATGAAATAAAAACCAAAAAGGAGACTGGATTTGCTTACAAACGAATGACTTCAAAAGGCACTCCTAATATACAAGGAAAGCGCTAGTGGTTGACTAACGCCGAATTCCACCCCCCCCCCCCCACTTATCTACTCTTAATTCATTTATTTTACTGGAAGGTGAGATGTCAGCACTTTAGGTTTTGTCAAGTAATCATTTTTGCGCGCACAAAGGAAGCGTTTAAAACCAGAAGAGCAGAGCCTTCTAATTACCATATACTGACCCAATAGCCTTTACTAAACTAAAATTGTATTTCCGGAGTGTGCTCGTAAGTGCTACGGTTTGCGTAAATATATATATGTATGTATGTAAGCTCCCACTTATGCGTTGGAGAATTAAATCAGAATAAATATAATCATAGAATAATGCATAGTTACAGATTATTTTACAGATAAACAGCAAACTACAAAGTCTTTAAAAAAAGAAATTACAGAGTAACAAGAAGTTCCGTCTAGAAATATACGAGCCTACTTTCCCGTATACACCAAATTCAAATTTATAATCTAGCTATCTCTTTCTCTCTCTTTCTCATTTAACTATAGTTCTTAATTACTTTAAATATACCTTTTTCAACGGATAATACATATTCATTCACTCACTCATTCATTCTTTCATTTATTCAGTCATTCGTTTATTCATTCATTCATTAACTCATTCATGTATTTATTTATTCATTCACTCATTTATTTATTTTGTCATTTATTCACCCATTCATTCTTTAACTCTTTCATCTATTCATTTTTTCACTCATTCACTCATTCATTCGTTGAGAAATATCCTTAAAAATCCCGATAAAAAAAAATCATAGGAAAATAGGCTCGCTCAGTTCTTGTTGAACTTCGTATCTGTACAAGTTCTATAGCGTAATATCTTTCCGATAAAGTTTGTTGCAAGCAAATCCGTCGGTTAGATCAGGATTTATATGGGATTGAAATTTCCCGTAGGTGCTAATGTTAATTTGGTATCTTTCCATTGTCACGGCGCAAATCTCGCGAAGCAGGTTTTTTGGCGACAGCGCACGAAAAAGGTTACCAGCGGCGATATTCCGTAAGCGTTGGCTGCATCATTATTGGCGAATTTATCGCCTGCGCCGAGACAATGGAAAAATGACGCTATTTCTTTTTTTTTTTTGAACTGTTCAAAAATGAACAAAAATTGTTCAAACCAATATTTTACGCCGAAAGCTTCTTCCAGTAAGCTTGCTCATAGGAATTTGGATGTTGCGCCCAGTTTACATATTTTGCTTCATTTTTGCCCATAGGTGCTAATGTTAAAATTTTTTGCACTTCAAAAGTGAACAAAAAATTGTCCAAATCAAAAAGTAAAATATGGAAATGAGATGTCCTTGCAGAGACCTTTCGAATGCAAAAAGAATTTTTGGAATCGGACAATTCGTTCAAACGTTATTGGGGGGGGGGGGGGGGGCAGACAGACCGACAGACCGACCGACACACTTTTCCCCCCAACTCAAAACCCTACTTTCAATTTTTTTTTTTTTTTTTTCATTCTTTATTTAATTACTTAACTTATTTTTGACTTTTCTTGATTTCTAACGATATTTTTTACGATAAATTAAGCCTTCTTTCATGCTTTATTATTATTATTTTTTTACTTTTACGGGAAAGTAGGCTAAAAAATAAAAAAAGAGAAAACACTCTGTAAATTGACAGTAACAGACACTGTGCTGTAGCAGCAGCGCCATCTGTGAGTACGCTGAATTACTATGTGTGGTATATAAAATCGAAGGTGAATTCAGAATTTGAGTCTACGCTGCTGTGATGCCTGTACCTCAGACCGCTCGGCTAAATTTGCCTCTGGAGTTAGGAGGACTGGCTTTTGAGGGTTTATACAGGTAGTCACAAATCTGAAGTGTTCTGTTTCCCGCGGAGTTGTTACTACCCGTAAACTTGATTCGTGGCTTTTTAACCAGTACTTACGCAATTTAACAGACCTTTCTTTGTAGTTGTACAGAGTGCGGGAAAACAAGAAAATTTCTTCGTACATTTACAGAATCACTCAGTTTTCTTTCTGTGTTTTTACAGATTTTTTTTACAGTGTGTGTAGAAGGAACAATGTTCACCTGCGCGTAAAATGAACAATATCAGAAATTATAAGAAATCTTCTCTGATTAAGATACATCTATTTATCTGTGCAAAATGATATAACGATATCCCTGCTTTGGCAAAATAATATTATACGTAGCTATTTCAATCAATCAGAGAGAAGTAATGAAATGGATATTGAAAAAAATTATTGGCTTACCGTAAAGTTGGACTGAACCTTCAGTGGATCCTAACGAATTTTTCGAGAAACACGTGTATGTTCCATAGTCCTGCTTCTGGAAATTTTTTATCGTTAATCTCATGTGTGTCTTATAAGTCTTTTCCTTCGCTTGAACGTGAAGTTTGTCATTTGAAATCAACATTTCACCAGGTCTTCGACTCCAGTAATTAATAGAACTTGGATAAGCTTCTGCATGGCAATCCAGGGTTACATCACGCCCGAGTGGAACTCCTACCATTGTATTTGGAATCCAAAGAACGGGTGGAACTTCATATTGAAAGAAGAATTCATCTTAATATATACATATATATAAACTTTGCTCCAATAACGTCACAACTCGAAAAACTATGATTTTTGAATTAATATTGGGATAATTGCAATGATGATTGCAATTATCCTGTAGTATAGGATTAAAAATTATGACGTTGTTGCAGCAAATGAGCGATACATACATACGTAAATAAAGGCAACTCACAATGCCTATGTATACGATTTTGCTAAATGAACAATAAACAAAATAATGTATACCAAGAAATTATGTAAAAAAAGATTCAGGCTCGTGATAGAACAAATTTCAAGTTTAGTCAACAGTGCAGCATAGTAAGTAACAAAGATAACAGGATGCTTGAGTTTATCAATAAGGATATTTCGAAGAAGTCTAAGGAAGTTTGGCAAGACCTAATTTGGAGTATGCTGTTAAGTTCTAATCTCTTTATCTAAAGAAGAATATTACCTTATTAGAAAGGGTTCAAAGGAGGGCTACTAAGTTGGTAAGGGGTCTCTTAGACTTAAATTGTGAGGTTAGGATAAAAAGGCTCAATATGTACAGTATAGAGGAAATGAGAGTTAAAGGGTACATGATCCAGATATTTAAATTCATTAAAATGGAAAATGTAGATGGGCTACATTTCTGCACAGAACGTAGAACCAGAAGTCATTATTTTAAATTTGTTAAATCTCGGGCTAATCCTGAAATTAAGAAATATTGCTACGTCAATAGGGTTGGAGGCAAGTAGAATAGTTTACCGAAAGCGATTGTTACTTGAAATGAGAAAAAAAAAAAATAAGAAGGCTCTTGATGCTTATTGGGGATTGTTAAATTGACTAGGGACCAGTCTAGCTGGACCCTGTGCATGTTGCTGGTTGTCACTTTTGTATTTGTATTTGAATTTGATTTCTTTCTTTGTTTCCTTTTTTAAGGCGAAAAAACTCATAATATTCTCAATTGAATTTAGTTACGTCATTTATCATGTTAATATTTTGCGTTATTTTTCATGTGACAAAATATCTAGCATTTCTTAACGGCTTCTATTCATGGAAACTGAAACTAAAAAGTGAGACAATAAATCCCTACAGTGCTTGAAGTATCAGCCGAATTCATTTTCCATGCATGCAGCTGATTTTGTCTTTGTACTCGCGCAATTCACTTGCGACGGTTGCGTCAAAATTTAGTCAGGAGTCAAATACCAAAATAATTTGATAGGTAGCTAAATATGGCAAACCTTCTCTCTTAATTTTCTGTGTTGCTAAACTCAGAAGCACAACTCAATATGTACAATCGGAGAATATGAGCATATGAGCTTTGAATTTTCCCTTGCCACGTTTTGTCCGCTCTGTTTCCCGAAGCTGGTTTTCGGGCTCATTTTATTAGCCGTTCGTACGTGCGATCGAGAAATACAAGTTCCTTTGTAACCAAAGTACGTTAGCTGCGAGTTGGTGTGTTATAAAAAGGGTGGCATTGGGGAGAAATTCATTCTGGAAATTAACAAAATTACGGAGATGTGTATAATATTATTTTACTTAATTTTTCAATAAATTTATTCCTGCATTTTTCTTGGGGGTTCACGTGCTCATGTGTCCATATAGACGAGCAGCCACTGGGAGTTTACATATAAAAATCTCAAGCTATATTGAAGGACAAATTCAGCAGCGTCAACCTTTTAGGGACCCGGGGGCAGTGTTGGAGAAACGAAGGTATTAGCAGGGTTTGAGCTTTGCTGATTTTGTTGAAAAACATAGAGGAATCGTAAAATGGTTATGTTCGTACAGACGATGAATACATTTTAGCGCAGGTTTGTAACCTCTAGCTGCGTTGACAGAGATTATTTGAAAATTAGGTATCGTAGAGAATGACATATTGTGAAAAAAATGTATTAAATGTTACCTTGAAATAAAAAAAAAAATCGATTTCATTTATACCTTTGGCTCTTCAAGGGCGGATCTAGAAAATCTTCAAGGGGGGGGGGGGGTGATTTTGGAAATGTCGGGGTTCAGTGTAAGGATGGATAGAGGAGATTCTTCATTCCTTTTCAACAGTCCCTCCGCCCCCCCCCTTTTTTTCAAACAGCAGGAACAACAAAAAAAAAAAAAAAATGCTAGTGTAGTGATATTTAAAATTTTACTAGCACATTTTTTCAATGCATATAAGTTTATTCAAAGCCCTTATAAAAGGAACACAAGCTGACGTTTTTTTTACTTTCGCAAATCTGTCTATAATTTTTTCAACGTCCAATGTAATATCTTTATGGATATGCAATAACGCTAATACAGTGAGTCTATCATCACTCATTCTGCTTCTTAGCCAAGTTTTAACCGAGATAGGATTTCCTTCGAGCTTTCTCAAGAAAAATGTAGGCTTGTAAATACATTTTCTAAATTTGAGTTGATATGTCTAAATTACAAAATAATAGCAATTATTAGTAATATATTTTCTAAAATTTTCAAAATGTAATACTAAATATGTACTAAAAAAACCATCAACGAGTATGTGCAATTTATATAAACATCTATAATTATGAATGTTCAATGAAATGTTTCAGACTCCAGGTTTTAGCGTAAATGCTGCAGCAATTTACACCACGTGCTAAGGGTTGGCTAGCTGTCACCAGTTTGATAGGTAGAAGAAGAGAGCATGGAATCTCTTTCCCATTACTCCGAGGATTAGCATCTCAGCAATACTAAAGGACAAAGGGACAGGGGGAAAGCATAGAACTTGAAGGGCGTTTAGGCTGGGATTCCAAGAACATAAAAAAATGGCTGGTCCCGGGGCACAAAGATTAAAAACTCACTTAGGAGTGTCGTTGTAGTATCCATCCACTTGAATCAGCCCAAGGGGGGGGGGGATCGCCCCATCGCCCCCCCCCCCTTAGATCCGCCGTTGTGGCTCTTTTGCCAGCAGGTTAAAATTGAATTATCTCTGTTCTGTTCCACTAAATTTACAAATAACACCAGTTTTGAAAAAAAAAAAAAACTTGGCTGGAATATTATCCGTTCAGTTCACCAAACGGTCACGTGTTTATAATTAGAAACTCTTTCTTGTTGACATCAGGGTTCGAAATTAGGATGCAAAAGTTAGGCGTCATTGGCACCTAGCTGTTTTGTTTTAAATGACAAAAATGTTCTGCTAGTAATTTTGAAATTATTCTTTTGAGAAGTTGGTAATTTTGTTTAAGTTTGTGACTCGATATACACGTTTATTTTAATCAGCGCCTAATAAAATAAAATGTGAGTTAATTGACTTAACTATTTTTGCAAGTGTAATTTACAATCTAGTGTTATTTACAAAACTTCATTTGTAAGTAAAAATTAACGGTTCAAAAATTTGAAAGTCAAGAAGTTATGATAGTCTTCCTAGGTATCGTAAAAACTCAAAATACAGAAGATTAGATAAATCTGTGCATAAAAATGTAATTATACGAAGTTATACTAGTATTAAAATGTAAATAAATAAATATAAAATGACGACTTGGTGAAAAGTTGTGGTTGTCAAACTAAAAGTTTTATGAAAGGTTAGCCGTCAAAAATGACGACTGGATGTGAAATCGCGGTCGTCAAACGGGAGTTTTTAGTTGCAAAATACGACTAACCACCGCTAATTTCGAACCCTGGTTGACATCCTAAATCTAACCCTAACGCTCAGTTAAGTTTTACCTTTAATCTTTGAGCCTATAGCATCTGTTAGGATGATATGCTGCGTTACTTTATATACGAAAACGATATACCACATAAACCCTGTCACCCTTTTACCAATAGCCTGTTACTCGGAGAACAGTTGTAATATTTCTCATTCATTAAGGAGAGTGGATGTGTAACTGAACGTAACTGCGAACACTTATTTACCAAGCTTAGCAGCGAATATTTTCAATTAATAAGAAGATGATAAAAGCATTCAAAAAAGTTACGGTTGGTTATGAATTTAAGACTTGATCAAATTAGTGCAATAAATCAAGAGTAATTTAAAGGAAATTTAAATATTTAAATATTTTGTTCCTAAACTAATACAGAAGTATACTTACAATGCACATGAAGTATTATTCTACGACTAACAGAGGGCGGTACGCCGTTGGCTGCAATACAGAGGTACGCACCCGTATGTAGCCGGCTCACTCGAGTAATGCTGAGGACTTCACCTTCGTATGTTATAGCATTTGGATCTAAAATAGAAATTCCTTAAAAATTACTCTCAAGTTGTTTAATTTAATTCTAAAAATCGCACAAATTTTGAAATTCATATATCAGACATAAAGCGCAATAGCTAAGAAAACGTATGCATGCATTTTGAATAGTAGTCTTCAGGGGTGTACTGGGGCCGGGGCGACGCCCCAGCACTTTTTTTCAAGGCAGGGCGCCGCCCCGGTTAATCAAAATATCCCTCCCACTTTTTTTTTTTTTTTTTTTTACCGTTGTGTGTATGTAAAAAAAATCCCCCCCCCCGCCCCCCCCAAAAAAAAGTTTTAGACAAGTTTAGAGATTCAGATCACTTCCAACTTTTTATTATAACTAAATTGTAATTCTCATTTCATCCCATTTGTCCCGCTTTGCTTCAATAAAAATGAAAAAATGTGGCCATTTTAAAGGAGTTGGAACAATGCAAGAAATAAATAACAGCAGACGATGAAAAGATGTTAGGCGCGAAATAAAGTCGCCGGCGCTTTGGCGCACATTAATGGTTGTTTCGTTTACAGACACGTGTATTTTCATCAATCACCCCCACGTGGAAATGAATTCGGCTGTTCCGACGGCGGAGAAAAGTGCCAGCTCGTGAGAAACACACAATACAAAGGTAGCATTCTGGGAAAGATAAGGATTGAAAAAAGAGCTATTTTTTTTTTTTCTGTATTCGGCAATTCGGAAGGCCAAATCGTTGGTCGTGCTCATGCTATGCTAGTCCGTGGTCGTGCTCATACTGTGATCTAGAGAGAAACAGTTTTTCATCGGAAACAAGAAAGCTGATTAGGTAAGTCTTTTTTTCTTACGTTTAATGATGAAGAGAACTGCAGAAAAAAAAATCACAAGTTTTTTTTCATCGATTCCATCAAAAATTCCGAGAGTAGACGATGAGGCTTCGACATCATCTACCAAAATATGTGAAGAAACAGAAAAGACGAATATACCTATTCCGCCGATGTCAGAACCCAACGAAAATGACCCTACTAATGAACTGTTAACTGTCGAAAAAGCAGAGAATAAGGAATCAACTGGTATTTGGAAAGTTTGCTCTGAAAGCCAATGGTTGGAACGGAAGCAGAAACACGCATGGCTAATAACAAAAAATGGTTTTTTAGGATGCAACTATTGTTCTGAAGTACAGACATTAGGCTCGTATAAAAGCCAAGGTATCTCATTAAGTCCAGAATGGATTAATTGCTTAGTCATTTTTAATGGTTCTGACAGAAATCAAAAACTTAAATCATTGCGGACTAAAATTTCAGCTCATCAGTTATCAACAGCTCATAAAACTGCTTTCAAAATTCTAGAGGAGGCCAAAAAAACAAGATTGGAAAAAATCAATATTAAACAGAAGGAATCTTTTATTGAAAAAACTGAGAAGCTTTTATACACGGCTTATTACACTGTAAAAAGTAACAGGCCCTTTTCAGATTACGAGAGGTTGATAGAGCTGCAAATGAAAAATGGAGTAGATTTAGGGATTACGTTACATTCTCGTAAAAGTGGTTCTGAAATAATAATGCACATAGCCAAAGAATTTAGAAAAAAATTAACAGCTAATTTAATTGAGGAAGACAAAAAATTTTCAGTTTTAATTGATGAGTCAACTACATTAGGTAAAGAATCAGCTCTAATTATTTATATTCAAACGTGCCTCAAAGAAAAATAAGAGCTTATATTTCTTGACTTAATATCTTTAAATACGCAATCTGCACCAGTTATTTTAGAAGCACTCTTTGATTGTTTTTCGTCATATGGCCTCAATGAGGAATTTTTACAAAAAAACTTGATTTGTTTTACTTCTGATGGTGCTAGTACAATGTTGGGCAAAAATTCAGGCGTTTCCAAATTGTTAAAAGACAGATTACAAAATCCGGACATTATTATCTGGCACTGCTTAAATCACCGTTTAGAACTGGCCATTGATGACAGTATCAGTGATATAAATGCTGTTAATCATTTCAAATCTTTCATGGACACTTTATATGCTTTATATAGTCAATCTCCAAAAAATTCAAATGAATTAAAGAGTATAGCCGCAGATTTGGGGATACAGTTAACCAAAATTGGTAGATTATTAGATGTTCGTTGGGTTTCTAGTAGTTTTCGGACAGTAAAATCAGTTTGGAATACATATACTGCGTTAGTGAAACATTTTAAAGAAGCCACTAATGACAGCTCTAGGAAAAGTACAGAGGCCTGTTTGAAAGAATGGAATCTATTGAATTTATAAAAGACTTGGCCCTGATTTATGACGTTTTAGAGGAATTATCCGCTCTGTCTTTGCAACTCCAGGAAAGATTTTGTACTATCGTCAGAGCCGATACATTAATCAAAAGAACAATTAGAGTTATAGGAAGTATGAGAGATAAACCTGGATCTAAGGAGCAAGAATGTATTAGATCTGCAGAAAAGATGAATTTTAAAGGGATAGATCTGAGTAGAAATAGAAAGATTGTTTCTATAAATAGAGAGCAGTTTATTGCTAGCATCAGAAACAATTTGGAAAGTCGTTGTTTTGGGTTGACTGCTTCTAAAAGGTCGAGAAATAATGATGAATTTGAGAAGGAGAAGTCCAGATACAATGTGATGCTGAAAGAATTTGCAATTCTAAATCCTGACACCTGGGCCGAAGATGATGATCAAGCAATGTCAAGATACGGAGAAGAAGAAATAAGAAATATGTGCACTCGTTATAAAATTGGTGATGAGCGTTTAGTGATCAGCGGCTTCAGAGATTTTTTCGAATCAGGCGGAAAAACTATTCCAAAATATCTTGCACCTCTCATGGATATATTAAAAATAATTCCTTGCAGTAATAGTGAATGTGAGCGAGGTTTTAGTGCCATGAATTTAATCATCACTTCATTGCGCGCAAAACTTTTAATAAAACACGTCTCCTCAACCATGTTTATTAAACTTAATGGCCCTCCACTGAAACAATGGGACGCAATTCCATATGTAAAAACGTGGTTGCTTCGACATAGAAATGCTGAGGATAATCAGTCTCGACACGTAAATCACGAGTGTCCTACAATTAGTCAAGAAAAAGCGGAACTGTGGTCGTTGTTCTAAATAAATTGTTTTTTTTTCCTCCTGTATCGTTGTTGTAAATAGATAAATTCCACAGACAGACAGACACACACAGAAAGAAAGACAGACACTTGCTTTTAATATAGATTACAATACGTTTTCTAAGGGAAGAAAAATTGGCAACGCCCGCTTATTTAAATTTTTTTTTTCGCCTGGCTTTTTTTTTTTATAGCGCCCTGGCACTTTTTTTTTTAGGAGTACACCCCTGTTAGTCTTCCATGCAATTATCTATTTTACCCGTCATTATTTTTTAATTTGCATTGTTAAAGTTACAAAGCTTTGAAACACAGTCAGGGATTGATTACATGCCTTTGCAATTTCAGGGCAGATTGAATCTGATTTTGGGGAAAAGAGTACTTAAAAGCTAGCTGTGAAAATTGCATACATACACTATCTTAAAAAATAGGCAACATACAGTAAAATTAGAATAACTCGAGAGGGCGAAAGGCTACAGCAACAAGATTTGCATATATACCTTGCAGTGAAATGCGCAAGCAGTTCCACAACAAAATATTTGCATACCCATACTGTGCAATACTATGGAAATAAAAACAGGTTCATTTCTGTAGTTGCTATTATGTTAAGTTGACGTTATGTCAGGAGCAATTAAAAAATATAGCTGCTTACAGGTATGCATCATCGTTGTCGAGCCTGCATCTCTAGTTGACCTGGTCACACGCCTTACTGATCAATGTTTTCAACTAAACATTCTTTTACCTGAAGTTAGGGACACTATTGTTTATATCGAGTATTTGAAAACTTGTTGTTGCTTTCTTCTATTATTTTTCATGACATTATCTTCCCTTCTACTCAACAACATGTGAAAATTTCATTGTGTTTCAATAAATTATTTTCATTTTATTACTTTTTTTGTTTGTTGCTTTTTTGAGATGGAGTGTAGATCAAACATTGTTTTCATCAAGTAACGTAATTTGCTTCAATAGTCCCCAAACAATTTTCATAACGCAATCTATCACTAAATTAGCTACCACTTAATATGTTGTTTCAATAAATTGTTTTCATTTTATAGCTATTTTTTTTGTTTGTTGCTTATTTTTTGAGATTGAGTGTAGATCAAACACTGTTTTCACCAAGTAACGTTAATCTGCTTCAACATTCCCCAAACATTTTTTATAACGCAATCTATCACTAAATTAGCTGCGCTTCCATATGTTAGGCCCAAGTAGTACGCACACAAAATCACGAGTGAAAACAACAGGATTATTTATTCTTCCAAAATAATAACAAATAAAAATATAATTACACGTTAATTTAAAGCACAAATGAGCAATTTGTGCTTTAAATGAACGTGTAATCATATTTTTATTATTGTTTACTTGCACAAAGTTACATTATTTTTATAATAACAAGTGTTTAATAGTATTGCTTTATACTTAATTTATTCGTTAAGAATGAATAAGATGAAATTGCAGAATAGACATCGTGTTTATTTATACATGCACGCTAACATGCAATTTTCCCGTTTGATTTACGACTGTAATAAAATAGGAGTAGAAAATAGTGAACGATCAAAAATAGCTAGAGTAAGAAAGAAATCTGATCCTCTTATTTAAACAAAATGTCTCTTACGCGGAACACTGATTAATTTATTCTGCTAGACTGTAATTTCAGAACGCGCTTTAACAGCATAATACTGTTAACTGAGATGGTAGTCTTGCAAGAAACCAGCTTAGAGTAAGCAACCTTTCATTTAAGCTCTCAGCAGCATTCATTTAGTAAATAAAGCTTAATTTCAATTTGCTTTGCTTCCGAGTCTTGTGTTTCATAATTTCAAAGAAAATGTAGGGTATATTTACGCTATTATATTTGTAATAAGGTAACAGAATTCACCATTTTTTAAAATAATGATGTCATCAAAAATATATGAAATAAATATTTTATTTAAAGAATGTTTATAAAATTAGATTAAATAAATAAAACTAAGAAAAATTGATCTTTCGCTGATTGAAATCAAAACTTACTGAGCTATTGTACAGCAAGCTTTTTTCCGAGATTTGTATTAAAAATTTAATATTTATGCTTTGAGATATTGTCATCCTCAATTTTATTATTTTACCAAGAATTTATTTTCTAAATTAAAAAAAATAAATAAATGAAATCACCTGTAAATTTCTTCCCTTGCCAAGCTCCTAAAGGTATTGGCTCGTTATCTTCTCTTCTCCAAGTTATGTTTGGTGTTGGGTATCCAACAGCTTTGCAAGTGAGAGTGACATTTGCACCTTCTCTTACGATTACGTCACTGCTGCTTCCTTCATCTAATATATCTGGAGGTACTAGTTTGGAAACGGAAAATTACATTACATTAAGAAAGTTCTTTAGTATAACTGTCTAAAAGATAGCTTTGGAATATAGATATACATTGTTATACAAATACAAAAGTGACGACCAGCAACAGGCACAGGGCCCAGCTAGGCCGGTCCTAGTCAATTTAATAATCCCCAATGAACATCAAGAGAGTTCAAGTTTTTACTACAGCACTGCAACTAACAGTTGCCTCCAGTAAACTATTCCAACTGCCTATAACAACCCTATTGAATTAGTAATTTTTCCTAATTTCAAGATTAGCCCGAGATTTGAAAAGCTTAAAACAATGATCTCTGGTTCTACTTAAGCACATAACTGCAGCCCATCAACATTTCAACAGTTTTAACGATACCTATTATTTATAGTTTACGACTTTCTGTAAGAATCCCTTGACACCAAAGAAACAACTGAAAAGTTTTTGTAAACCATTTGCTAACATTTTTAACGCCCAACAGCTCACTGCTGCCATGGGAAAAATTATTGATTTGTTTCAAATAAGTTTTTAAAATACCAGGTGTTCATAATTTTAAAGACAGATATGACGTCATATTTGTGGCAATTTGGCAATAAGAAAGTTTGAAAGCGTTTACAATTCGAAGGTTTGTTTTTCTCTCAAAATGTACAATTATTTTTCTTCGTATTATTTTTTGAAAATAAAAATTTGGGTGGAATAATACGCGATTTGTTTTATTCTAATTTTGGAATCTCAGTACAAAGATTAGTTCAGGAGTGAAAAAAAAACTTTGCAAGAAATTAAACAAAATAACTGCGGCAATCAGCTACATTAAATAGCCAACATTAATAGATCATCATATTTAAAAGATTTATTTAACCATATTATATCACAAAATGTCACCACCCATCTTCACTATGACGCTTAAGAAAAATAATATGAAGCTATGTTTCATCACTAAGTTGCATCATTGCGACGTCGTAAAAGGAATTGATTTAGCTATGCTACTTTATCTAAATAACCTTGATAAAATTGAACTAATTTCTATCATTGAAATGCTTAAAATAACTATTCTGGTTTCTTTTTAGCCAAATTAAAACACACACACACTTATGAAGTGCGAAAATGACAAATTATACATTTCTACCAAATAGAAACACAAAAATAAATAAATAAATGAAAATATAAATAAACCAATAAATAAAAGTTGTAACACTCGCTCAATCGGAGCAAATCATTCTTCTTTTCAGCAGGAATACTCTTACCGTATAATATTATGTGTAACCTTCAAAATTAAAAAAAAGTATATCTTATTTTTTACTCAAATTGTTGTATTTATTAAGAACAACATGAGACATTTTTTGAGGAATTTAAATTTGTTGTATAATACTTTTAGTCTGCATGCTAAACAGAGCTTACTTATTTTAGATAATTATCGAGCATTATTTGAGGGCAAGTTTTCGAAAGTTTTGTTAAGGAACGTATTATTATTTCTGAAAACAAATAGAAACAACTTTTTTGGGACTAAAAGTAAAATTGTTATTCTTCCGGAAAACCAGTTCAGTTGAAAGTAATATATTTTATAAAAGCTAATTACGTTTTTCCTTAAACGGTAGCTGCGCTAACCAGATTCCTTTTTACTACATTTTATTTGCATATACAAAATACATATGAATATTTTCCTTTGGGTGATCTATCTATCTATCTATCTATCTATATATATATAATATGACGAATTACATCAGCACATTATTTCTGTGGAATGTCTGTTGATAAATCAATCGCGGACGAAATTCCATGAATCAACTGGTTATTTGAAGTTTCAACATAGCAAAATTACAATCCAAAATAACACAAAGACGTACACAAACATCAACGTAGTATACAATATTTACATCTGAAGAATCCCCGTGAAAACCTTGCGCGATCGCTTTTAAATAATCTTCGAGGTCTTAGGTCACGTGACGAATTTACCGATTAACCATTGGCCCGCCCAAACAAATTTGCTCACCTTACGTAGACTGTCCCAGGTGAGAAAAGGAACCGGTTATTCATTTTTTAGCCTACTTTCCCGTAAAAGTAAAAATAATAATAATAAAGCATGAAAGAAGGCTTAATGTATCGTGAAAATATCGTTAGAAATCAAGAAAAGTTAAAAATAAGTTAAGTAATTAAATAAAGATTGAAAAATAAAAAATTTGAAAGTAGGGTATTGAGATGGGGAAAAAGTGTGTCTGTCGGTCTGTCGGTCTGTCCGTCTGTCGGTCTGTCGGTCTGTCTGTCGGTCTGTCGGTCTGTCTGTCGGTCTGTCGGTCTGTCTGTCTGTCGGTCTGTCCCCCCCTAATAACCTTTGAACGAATTGTCCGATTCGAAAAATTCTTTTTGCATTCAAAAGATCTTGGCAAGGACATCTCATTTCCATATTTTAATTCTTGTTTTGAACAATCTTTTGTTCAATTTTGAACAGTTCAAAAATTTTTAACATTAGCCTATGGGCAAAAATGAAGCAAATAATATAAACTCTGGGTACCAGATCCAAGTTCCAATGAACAAGCTGACTGGAAGAAGTTCTTGTTGTGAAATATTGATTTGAACATTTTTTGTTCATTTTTGAACAATTCAAAAAAAATTAACATAGCGCCTACGGGGAAATTTCAATCCTATATAAATCCTGATCTAACGGACCGATTTGCATGGAACAAACTTTATCGGAAAGCTCTTATGACGTAGAACATGTACAGATACAAAGTTCATCCAGAACTAACGAACCTATTTTCCTATGAAATTTTTTGATCGAGATTTTCAAGAATATTTTTGAATTAATGAATGATTAAATCAATAAGCAAAAGAATGAATTAATAACTGAGTGAATAAATACATGAATGACTGAATAAATGAATGATTGAATGAATATGTATTAACCGTTGAAAAAGGTATATCTGAAGCAATTAAGAACTTAAGCTAAACGAGAAAGAGAGAGAAAGATTTGAAGCTGGTGTATACGGGAAAGTAGGCTCGTATAGTTCTAGACGGAACTTCTTGTTAATGTTATATATGTATATACATACAGTAGACTCTCTATAATTCGAAACACCGAGGACATTGGAAAAAGTTCAAATTACCGTTAGTTCGATTTATTAAAAAGTTTAATAATAGTAGAGAGAAAAAAAATGAAATGGCAATATCACAAGTAATTTTTAAAATGTAAATGAGCATGTTCTTACATATTTATATAAGTAATTACAAATATTACACGTATAGAGTAAAAACACATACATAAAGTTTACTCCTTAAAAAAAAAACCTGTATTTTTTTTTTTTTTTGTTTGTTTGTTTCAATTTACCCCATCGAGAAGAGACAAGTGCTTTGTCCATCGCGTTGTTTTCTATCTCTATTTTGCCATGATTCGATCAATTGTTTCTTTTCAGAAATTGACAAAGATTTGTATTTTTTGGAGCACTTAACGCTCTGAGAAACGAACTTATAACTAACATGCTGCAAGTGCACTGATAAGCTGGGAGACGACGAAATGAGAGAAAAACAAATATGCGCGTCATTTAACATTTTTTTCCTGTTATTTTCCTGGAAAAAAGAAAGCAGATAGAGACACGTTTGTGCATATTAGGGCGCAAATGCTGACTTTTAAAATGAAAATCAACTTACGGAGAGGCGAAACCCACCGACTTTGAGTTACAGTGAAACCTGTGTAAGTTTACCACTTGCGGTGCAACACTTTAATGGTCAACTTAGACAGGTGGTCAACTTATAGAGGGTGAGGTAGAGGGTGAAGGGCTAATTCAGTTCCTGACAAAAGGGGTAAACTTACAAAGGTGGTGAACTTTACAGGTTTTACTGTATATCGTGTTCACTGGTGGCTTGCAGGCATTTTCACTTCGAATTACCAAGTGTATTCACACACACTGTTAAAAATTTTCACGAAAAGATAGTAATATAACAATTTATTTGATTGTTATTTTTCCATATTTAATTACAACAGTCGAATAACTATTAAAAAGATGGTACTCAAACCTCTGAATGTGAAAAAAATCGTTTATTCTCTGTTTCTCCTAAAGAACGCTTAATTAACCGTAATTTACGAGCGCCACCTAGGTCCCGTAGTCAAGAAGAATCGGGTGTCCATCTTGATTGTAGATCGAAGAAGTGTGAAGATTAGAATTCCATCGCGTAATATTGTATAGTTCCTTTTTTATCTGAAGGGGGGAAATGAAGAGAAGATGAAGTTAGTAATCGTCATAAAAACTGATTGTGGAAACATATCCCATATAGTTAATTTTTGATATTACATTTTTATTTTTCTCAGAATAAAAAAAAACTTCTTAAAATCTTGGACATCCAGTAGGTACATAGCTTCTTGGCAAAGCATGGAAGTAGTGGCTTTCCACCGTGTAGATCCCGGGTTCTATCCCCGTCTTCGGCAGACTTCCTGCTCCACCGTGTCCTCGCACCTCGTCGTCCGCCGCAATATAATAGCTATGAATGGTTTCGTCGCCTCGAAGATTCTACGCATATAGTTAATTACGATAGCTGCGGTATGTTATCATAAGTGCTACTAAATGGGTTTGAAACCGTAAACTTTTGTATTTACGGGTTTTTAACCAAGCTGATTGGAAATGGTTTAGAACTCGTAAAGATACAAAAATGTTCCAAACCGTAAATTTAACGGTTAATTAAGATGGACAGACTGCTGCCGGCTATTTAACTGTAATTTCATGATGAAATTTCTAACAGTGCATTGTGCATGTGTTTTCAAAACATATGGGAATTAGTTGATTTAACGAGAGTTCCTCAAGGAACAGACCAGCCACTTTAAATTATCGAGATTTGAATTAACGGTAGTCGACTGTGTTATATATGTATATATATATATGGGTTGGGGGTAGGAGCGAATATTTCAACATCGACTGTAGTGCCATCGGGCGATAAAGCGAAGCAAGTGAGGAGATGGTCCTGTGATTTCGTCTTGAGTGGACGTGCATTACACTGTGTGTGCTGTAGCTTTTTGAAAAAATCGGAACTAGTCGAAGTGGTGTAAATGGATAATTACTTGTAAATAATGTCAAATATATTTAATTTGAATCTTATCACTGTGTGCGTTATTTGGAATGCTCGTCAAGAATGGAAATCCCCCTAGACGGCCATAACAACCCCCTATATATGCATGTATGTAGTATATAACTGAAAATTTGCAATTAGTTTATGCTCTCCATCTATTCTACTGGAAGTTTTGTTGGCATTAGGGAGGTTAACAACTAACCACTACTTAATCACTTAACATTTGATTTGTGTAAAATACTTATAAATGTATTTCTCTAATTGTTAAGTATTCTTATCAATCTATTTTCAGATTATTATTTTTACTACATAAAAGATGAAATTGCAATGAATAAACTCACATAATAGAGGACTTTAAGAACTTTCGTCTTACAAAGTCGATTTAAAAAAGAAGAGTCTTATCAATAATGACGATTTAATTGATCATGATTGTAGTCTTATTCCAGCCTTTTACTAAGTCATTAATCTTTCAGATTAGAATGACGAAAGTCATTCAGCACTACACATTAACCAAATGCACTGTAATCAGTAATGTAATTTCTTTTTTTGTAATAAATTCCGCTAATTGATTATGAATATTAAACCATGAAGGTTCAAATCGGTCATTTGATCATTTCTTACATTTGAAGCTTCTTTATTACTTCCCACACAACTGTCACCTTTGTGAAATTTTGACTTGACACCTTTAGTCAGAGTACAAAATGGAATAGAATAAAATATTGTGGCAACTAAAGCAAAAAATTCATTTACATTTTGAAAGGGATGAGCTATAAAGTAGAATTTTCTTTAAAACATACACAAAGAAGACGTTATTCTTCATAACACATTTTAATTATTCAGTTATTTACGAAAAAAGAAATCTAGATTCCTGTTTCGATTTTCAGATGGTATTTTTCATAGGAAAAAATAAGATGATTAACCTATTTCAGATAAAAGGTAATTTCGGTAAGGAAATGAGACTAAATTGTTTGAATGGTCAGTCTTATGCAACTGCTTGAAAAACACTGCACTGATGATTCCAGTTGAGCTTTTTGGTCTGACTAGAGATAGGAGCAAGTCGATAATAATTTCCTGTATTTTCAGTAGCAAGAGAGTACAAATAAGCATTGAAATATATTCTGCGGTTGTTTTTGAGAACCATATATTTTTAAATTTTAAAGTGAACTTAACACACAGTAAAAAACTTTTGCCCGAAAATACATCAGAATCTCCTGGAAATCATTTATACGGGATATGACGTAAAATTACAGAGAGCTAAAAACAGCAAACTACCAAGTCTTAAAAAAAGTAAATTATAGAGAATAAAAAAAACAGATAACATTTTGTAAATTGATAGCAACCGATAATGTGCCGCGGTAGTCGCACCATCTGCGAGTGCACAGAATTACTATTTCTGGTACACAAAGCCGAATACGAGTTCAGTTGAGCCCACTCTGTTTTGACTCCTTTGCCTCAGGTCGCTTGGCCAAAGAAGCTTCCGGGATTGGGAGAACAGGCCGTCTGAGGGTTTAGGCTGCTCAAATTACAGCCGAGAATGAACCGTACGCCAACAATATATAATGAATTTCTTGACAGTATTTAGACAAGTTGTCATAGGTGTCAAGTAATTAATTATGCATTTGTGTACAATATTTAAACTGGTACTCACAAATCTCAAGTGTTCAGTTTTACGTAACTTAACAGATCCTTTCTCTGTAGTTGAACAGAGTGCGGAAAAACAAGGATTTTATTGAGAAACAGTTATCAACAAACTTGATTATTTGATTTGAAACAAGTTCTTCGTAAATTTACAGAAGCATTAAGTTTCCTTTCTGTTCTTTTACAGGAATTTTTTACAGTGCACCCAGTTTTTCACTCGTTTTGTTTCAAACTTAGAGTTAGGTTGAAACGGAGCTACAATAATTCCTACACTTTCAGTTTTAAAGGAGTGAATGATATAGGATAGGTGGGAGAAAAGGTCCGCATATTACCCACTCAATCATTTATTCATTCATTTATTCACGCACTCATTTCATTAGAAACGCTCCTAAAGTCTAAATCAAAAAGTTTCATGATAAAGTAGTCTCGTTTAGTTCTAAGTGAACGAGTTTGTGCATGCTCTACGTCATATGTTTTTTCGGATGAAGTTTATTCTTATCTCTTTTCTTTTGTTTTAGTTATTTTCCTTCAATAACTCATTCATGTATTTACTCTTTAATTCATTAATTTATTCACTCATTCATTCATTGATTCACTCATTTATTTATTCTTCCTTTCACTCATTCATTGATTAATTCATTCACTGAAAATTATCCTCAAATAATCCAAATCAAAAAGTTTCTTTAGAAGGTAGGGTCTTTTAGTTCTGGATGAACTTTTTGTCTGTACACGTTCTACGTCGTAGCTTTCTCCAATAAAATAAAAATAACAACATCTCCTAATGATTTGAAAATTCAATCCAATTTTCTTGGTATTACATTTATATTCCCGCCTTCATATTTTCGGTAATATCTTAATTCGAGTGGCAAAATACTTGTTTTGAAATTTAACTGTATGTAAGGTTGTATTATTCTTATTAGCCTACTTTCCCGTAAAAGTGAAAAAAAAAAAGAAACAAGATGTTTCGTCGAGAGCTACACGAGCCAAGTTTCCCGTATACACTAATATCAAATTTATAATCTAGCTATCTCATTTAGCTTTAGTTTTTAATTACTTCAAACATCCTTTTTTCAACAGTTAATACATATTCATTCACTCATTTATTAATTCAGTTAGTTATTTTTTGTGATGCTTCTTAGGGAATGAATGTTATTTTCAATTTTACTTTTAGAACACTGTTAAATCAGAATTCTTGTTATTGGAATAAAATGGCTTATTTTCAAGAATATCACATAGCTCCGAGTCAAAATGATTTAGATTTGAAAAAACGAGTTCTTATTTTTTAAGTAACCCTTTTCTCAAAAATGATCCGGTTACGATCCCATTTTTGAGACCACTAAAAAAATAAATAGATAAATAAAAATAAAAGGTTCCTCACTTGGGGTTTCACCGCGGACTATTTTCACCCACGCTACCAAGCTAATACTCTAACCACTGCACCAGGATTACATCGAACGGGGATGGAAAAGCTGAATTATACAGCTTCCAAACGTACCAACTGTGGGTGTTAAATGTTTTTGTACCAAATTTCTTCATAGCACAGTCCAGAAGAGCATTAATTATCCACTCATCCATTCTGTTTTCTTATTTTACTGCGTCCAATTTGAATCCGACGAATTCCTACCTGTATTTCCATCCTGTGTCCCTACTCTGAAGAGACGAACATACTACTCACATTTTTGAATCGTTCTGACGTCTCGCGTGTTAAGTAATCCCTAAATTTTGACACAAATAATATTGTTCTGAAGAAGTAAGAATCGTGGAAAAAAGCCCTGTATTAATTTTGAACGCAAAGTTGCTCTATTTTTTTTTCATTTTTTGCAGTTAATAAATACCTTTGCCCTTTCTGTAACTATAATTTCTAAGTAAGCATTGGTGCTTAAAACTGAGAACTGTGCTTGCTCATTTGTAAGTCAAAATGACTTTAAAAATAAGAAGATATATTTTCTCATTTTTACGCATGCCATTTTCAACAGTGAACATTAGTTGACTTTTTATGCAGACTCATTTTTCTTTGGAAGTAATTATTATGAAACAAAAGTAAAAAATTATGTGTTTTACTTTGAGTAGATCCTTTTTTTTCTTTCAGTTTTAATAAGAAAAAAAAAGCTGTTTAAATATCAGTTAACTAATTAATTTTAAATATTCAGAAATGTGTCGTGAGAATGACATTTCATAAAGAGGCTTTTGCAAATTGCGTATATATACTTAGTTTGCAAATAATACTGCAGTAGTTAGTATTTAAATTATAAATAATCAATGAAAATATACTCTTAAATTTAAAAGAGTGCAGAAATATTTTTATTTTGGGATCCTTTGGATTTTAATAATCTGAAATTTCCTCCAAAATTTCCGCAAACAGACAAAAAAAAAAGAAAGTCTTGAAAAAGGTAGAAAGCATTTTTCAGGTTAAAGGTCACAGGTTAGACACTGATAAAAGGAATAATTTAAAATGTTAAATAGTTGTATAATACTAACAAAAAAGGAAATACATGCAAAGAATGAAGGGTACCAGTGGTAGTCAAAAAAAAATCACACTTGCTGTTACGGCGAGTTGCAAAACTCGGTCTCTTCGTTATTGTCAAGGAAAAAAAAAAATATGCGACGCGTTGCACGATTCTTCTAAGTACTAAGACACTTCTTAGTATAATTCTTGTATTTTTATAAAAGTAGCATTTACCCTAAGTAAGCGTCATAAATAGTGGAAATCTGAGTATATTTTAATGCAATACAGCATAACTATCAATAAATATTTGTGTAAATTATGAGATAATTGTAGCAAAAGTTACCTAGGACATCAAGATATCCAACTTGACTTTTCATAGGTGCAGTGTTGATTTGGCACATATATCCACCCTTATCTGATTCTTGCACATTTCGAATCTGCAGGATGAAGTTTTTGTTATCGCTGTGACTTAGACTTATGCGATAATTTCTAGTGATGATATGATGATATATGGTTAAAATGGCTTTTGTCTCCACTTTGATCCATGCCGCCTAAAAGTAAAATGATTTATTACCATTTATGCATGTTCTTCACATGTACCGCGATATCAAACACACGCACATGTATATATATACGTGGATAAGTCTACACTTTTCGTTCTACAACTTTATTAAACAAAGATGGGTTTACAACAGATGCATTATTTTCTATAGTCTTCCCCATTGAGCAATGCATTTGTTCTAGCGAACTACAAGCTCCCGTATGCCTTCCTGGTAGAAGGTTTTCAGTTGGTCGTGAAGTCACTTCTGCACCGCATCCCGAACGTCTGTACCTGATTTGGCAAATCAATGACCCCTAAATCTTCCTTGAGTGGTCCAAAGAGATGAAAGTCCGAGGAAGCAAGATCTGGGAGAGGGTTCCAGGGTCTCAAAGCCCAACCTTTTGATTTTTTTATGGTATTACAGGTAGTGTTTTCTGTGGTAAGCATTTGTGACATCCATTGTGCGCCCGCCCCAATTTTCGACTTACCCTCGTATATGTATATATATAAATGTATATATATATATATATATATATATATATATATATATAATATATTTATTTACTTTCTTGATAAAATTATGTATACACACACATATGTATATATATATATATTACACATGAGGTTTTACTACTGATGTCTAAAAAGTAAACCTAAGGTTTGAAATACATTTATTGTTAAAATGTTTGGTTTATTAAGTTGTTCAGAAAAAGCAAAGTAAAAATGAAAGTTGGTAAGCAAAATATATGTTTTTGACAACTGTGTGTAGTAGGTTATGTTTCGGTAATTTTAGCAAAAATGTAGTTTTCTTACCCGGTAAGTACCCAAATTTTCAACGGTGCATTTTAGCTGAGCATCTCTACCAATGGCTACGGTAACATTATTGATGGGTTCTGCAAACTCAGGATCTGCCTCTGCCAAGTAACCTAAATTAAAATAACCAACGATTAATACCGTATAATCAAGTAGTATGAAATGATATTCAGTACTTATGATGCCTATAATCTTGCGTTAATCTAAAGCTGTCACAGAAATGAGCAGTTACAGAAGGAGCTTTACAGTCTGCCCACTATCTATATATATAAAAGTGGAGGAGGATACGTTTGTTTGTGTGTTCCCTATACCCCAAAGTCACACTAATTGACGGATTGGAACTACATTTATCACAAAGTTCTACCAATCCCTGAGAAAGCTAACACACGTAGCTTCCATTCAAAAATTCGAATTAAGCTATGTTTTTATTCCAGTATTAAGTAAAATAAGTGCTATAAAATTATCAATTTATAAATAAACAACAACTGTGGTCCGGCTGCTTCAGCGGTTAGCGCTTTAGGTTCGAAAGTAATGTGTCGTCTAATTGCATCCTTCCCTACGCATCGAGTATTTTTGTCCTCAATCCGAATTTCTATTGATGATTTTGATAAAATAAATTACATTATTATTACAATTTTTTTTCGGAAATGGAACGAGGGATATTTCTTAAACTCTTAGAACATGGATTTTTTTTTTCGGACGGGGTAGGGGGAGTACGTTTACGGGAGTACGTTTTCTGCGTATACAGGAATTTCGACAATACTTTAATATAATTTAATCAATGGTTGACGATATATAATACGTACGTATATTTTATTTTTAAAGTTTTCAGATCTTAAAGTTATTATTATACCTGCCAACGCTGGATAATTATGTTAGTGTTTCTATGTTGCTACTTTTCAGACTTCACTGCTATACACTGTTAAAAATTTCTGTAGGAAAATAGTAAAATAACCATTTATTTGATTGTTATTTTACTATATTTAATTACAACAGTTGAATAACCATTAAAAAGATGGTACTCAAACCGCTGATTGCGAAAAAAATCGTTTATTCTCTGCTTCTACTAAAGAACGTTTAACTAACCTTAATTTTCAAGCGCTCCATAAGAATCGGGCGTACATCTTGATTGCGAAACCTTACCGGTCTTACGCTGTTTTAAAATAGGAATACGGATTTATTAGTTACAATCTGCATGTGTATATAAAAAAGAAGAAAAAAAAAAGTGGCTTAAGCAGTGGATACTAAATAGAAACACATACACACGTAAATCAAAAATTGGAGACATCGGATTCCCAAACTGTTTGCGAATGAACGAACCCATAATTTGAGCTGCTGAAGCTTGTTTGTATTTTAATTTTTGCAGCAAATAAAATGATTTTCGTCAATATACAGTAAATTTAGACCAAAAATAAATTTAGATCCAATCAAAAACTGAAATCGCAGTTTTAAGGCTGCTTGCCTGTTGGAAAAGAAGATTTATTGATAAGTAAACGTCCGCTTTACGTGATGACGGTGGCCGAGTGGATAGAGAGTAAGACTAGTTCACCACGCATTCGGGGTTCGAGTCCTGCAAGCTTCATTTATGGTTTCTACGCCTCAAAGATTCTACGCCTCGAAATGGTTCAAAAACGGTGAAAATTTTGTTTTGAAACCATTTTTAAATGGTGGTAAAACCGTAAACTTTTGTATTTACGGCTTTTTAACCAAGTTAATTAGAAATGGTTAGGTCCCGTAAAGATAGAAAAATGTTACAAACCGTAAATTTAACGGTGAATTAGATGGACATACTGCTGCCGGTCATTTAACCGTAATTTCATGATGATATTTCTAACAGTGTAGATGGAATGTCTTTCTTCCATCTTCCATCTCATTTTGAAGAAAAATAGGTATCTTCTTACCCAGGAAAATTCTATTTTTTGCTTCTAACGTTCATTTAAATTTTTAATATTTCAACACAAAAGTAAACTTTGTTGTTTTTTGTTGTTTTTTGCGCAAAATTTCGTATTTTCGCGTAAATGGGTTAAAGACCTTTGAATAGTTGTGAATGCTCATACAGACGTAACATCTATTTTTTTACATTTTCCTTGACGCGTTTACTGTCATCGATTTTTAATTTATGTTCTTATAGAAGCTGGATCGGAAAAGATCAATCAAATAGTCTTCGTCTAACTGTTATCTCTGACAGAACATTTAACACATTGTATGCGGGACACGTACTAGTACGTTTTCTGACGATTGAAACTTGAGCGCGGGACATGTACTAGTACGGGTTAGTGTAACGGCTCGGTTTCTTTGTATCACTTTTAGAGAAAGAAGTAGTAGGCTGGTAAACACATTTTTTTGCCATTCTTTGTACAAAATGAAATGGAACAGAGCATGTCAAAGCACCTTTGCAGCGATATACAAAATCGCAGGAGAAGGCCCACAGCGCTCATTAGTTTTATGATTGCTGTTTTCATTTTCTCATAATGTAAGAATGATTGTAAATAATATAATTAAAAAAAATTTAAACTATATATTTCTATTTCATTTTTCATATTTACGATACTATTATAAATTTATCCACTAAAAATTTTACTTTTTGTTTACAACAATCATATTATATATTTCAATATAAAATACGAAAAGTTTAGGTTGAAAAATTAAATAATTTTCGATTTATTGAGATTTAACTGAATAACTCAATTTGCGCGCAAAACCCCCAAGCCCGGCACAATTCCATCGCGAAATGTACCCGTACACATTGTGTTAATATCCCCAGAAACCAGGGAAGTAAAACAACAAAGGTAAGTTGATTTTCAACCTATGCAAAGTAACTATTCGTGTTAGTTTAATACCATTTTACTTAGAAAGAAATTATTTCTTTATTCTTTATTTTGTCATACATGAGCAGACCTAAGTAATATTGATCCAAATTCATTTCCAAATAATTCAAGATTGTTGGAAATTCTGGAAAAATGTATTCCCGTAAAGTCTTAACCTTATCTTTCTTAAATACAGTTGATCCATGTGGCATTTGGAATATTTTTATTCTTTGAACATTTTTCAATATTTCCTTTTCTAGGTACTCAACAACAAGCGCCACAATAAAGAAACTCATTGTTTTATTTAAATTTTTTGATACATTTTACCGAATCTGCATTTGCATTCATGAAATTTTTATTTGGAAGTGCAATAATAATTTGTGTATCTATCGGTTACACGCCCTTCAATGGCTTAAATCTTTTTTATTCGTCAATCAACAAATTATTTTATTTTTTCGTTTATTTTCAAGGAATTCAGTTCCTATAGTTTTCAAAAGTTATAACTTAGAAAGTTCCAGTAACTCTTTTATAATCCTTTTAATTAACAAAAAAGCCTTAGATTAACATATACTATCCTGCGTTGCCCAATCTAGCCAAAAATAGCTGCTAAAGTAAACACAGCTTGGGTTTATTTATTTTACATTATGTCTAGTATCTGCTATTTCTGAGATAATTATTAGAGCTATTTTTAATGAAAATGTAACAAATCATTCAACTTTTCTCCTTCCCTTCTTTAGAATACTTTTATCAGCTACTTTTATTGCGGTGCCTCCAACTATAAATATAACAAATTTCATGAATATGAATATTTTTGCAAAAATCTCTTGAACTACCTTATGAGGTAGCTTACGTGGGTAGTTGATGTCTCTCGCATGTGTCTCGATCATTAACACATAACAAATTTTAATTAATTTAGAATGTTTCAAAACATATCTTGAACTAAAATATATTTCTTCTTGATCTGTCTTTATTTTCGAAGGAAACAAAGAGTCACTTTAAAGTGAAGCCGCATTATATACAAAAGTATTGGCTTTTATATAATTTACTATAAGAGTGGATAATTGTCAAAACCTTTAAATTCTTTTTTTTTTTTTTGAAAAAGGGATAGTAGTTGTATGTCCATTTGATGAAGCAATATTTCCATATAATATGATGGAAAACCTATTATAACCGAGCGACAATCTTCACTGTAATACATGTCCATTGCCAAAAATCTTTCATGGTTCCACATGAAAAACACGTTCAATCCATTTGTAAGCGATGTACAGTTTTATAAGCCGTTAAAAACTAAACATTTTGAATGACTGCTGATTGAGAGAAGTAGAAGCAAAACCAGTTAATTCCTCCTTTCGAATGTTTTTGCAGCATTCCAGCTTTTCAGCCTACTTTCCCGTAAAAGTTGAAAAAAATTAAATAAATAAAGTATGAAAGAAGGCTTAATGTATCGTAAAAATAAAGAAAAGTCAAAAGTAAGTGATTTAAATAAAGATTGAAAAATAAAAAGAATTGAAAGTAGGGTTTTTAGATCGAGAAAATGTGTGTGTGTTGGTCTGTCGGTCTGCTTGCCCCCACTAAAATGACTTTTGAGGGAATTGCCCGATTTGAAAGATTGTTTTTGCATTCGAAAGATCTCCGCAAGGACATCTCATTTCTATGTATATTTTGTGTTTTCAATTTGAACAGCTCAAAATTTTTTAACATTACTGTCATTGGGGAGATATAAAGCAAATTTTATAAGCCCTGGCATTCGAAAAAGCTCTCGACGTGAAATAGTTTTTGATTTGAACAATATTTGTTAAATTTTGATTAGCTAAAAAAAAAAAAAAACGTTAGCGCCTACGAGGAAATTTCAATCATATATAAATCCTAATCTAGCAGATGGATTTGCTTGAAACAAACTTTATCGGAAGGTTCTTATGGCGTTAAACATGTACAAACACGAAGTTCAACCATAACTAAATGAGCTTATTTTCCTATAAAATTTCTTGATTAAGATTTTTAAGGGTACAGTAAAACCTGTAAAGTTGACTACCTTTGTAAGCTGACTACCTGTCTAAGTTGACCACTTTCGTCAGGAACGGAATTACACGGTTAAAAATTTAAGTAAGAAAACAGTAAAATAACCATTTATTTGATTGTTATTTTACCATATTTAATTACAACAGTTTAATAACCATTAAAAAGATGGTACTTAAACCGTTGATTGTGAAAAAAAATCGTTTATTCTCTGTTTATCCTAAAGAATGTTTAACTAACCGTAATTTTCAAGCGCTCAATAAGAATCGGGCGTCCATCTTGCTTGCGAAACCTTACCGGTCGTACGTTGTTGTTAAAATATGAATAAAGCTTTATCACTTCAAATCTGCATGTATATATAAAAAGAGAAGGGAAAAAAAAAGTGGCTTAAGCAGTGGTTACTAAATGGAAACACATACAGACGTAAATCAAAAATTGGAAACGTCGGATTCCCGAACTGTTTGCGAATGAGCGAACCCATAATTTGAGCTGCTGAAGCTTGTTTGTATTTTAATTTTTGCAGCAAATGAAATGATTTTCGTCAATATACAGTAAATTTAGACCAAAAATGACTTTGGATCCAATCAAAAACTGAAATCTCAATTTTAAGGCAGTTTTCCTGTTGGAAAAGAAGATTTATTGATAAATAAACGGCCATTTTAAGTGGTGTTGATGGCCGAATGACTAGAGCGCAAGGTACACCCGGGTTCGATTCTCGCACGCTTCGCTTACGGTTTTTACGCCTCGAAGATTCTACTCCTCGAAATGGTTCAAAAACGGTAAAAATTTTGTTTTGAAACCATTTTTAAATGGTTATAAAACCGTAAAATTTTGTATTTACGGCTTTTTAACCAAGCTGATTGGAAATGGTTGAGGTCCCGTAAAGATAGAAAAATGTTCCAAACCGTAAATTTAACGGTGAATTAGATGGACAGACTGCTGCCGGTTATTTAACCGTAATTTGATAATGAAATTTCTAACAGTGTAGTCCTATATTACATAATGTAGAGAAACCTTAGTAACTTGACCACCTAAGTTGACCACCTGTCTATATTGACCACTTATGTACGCCAAATTTGGGTGAGAGTATTATAAAAAACCCTTTGTACGTTTACCGCTTAATTACTACTATACTTATTCGTTTATCTATTTTTGCAAAGATTTAAAAAAAATAAAATCACTTCTCTAGGATATTTTTTATGCTATTATGTTAGACCAGTATTTTTCCTGGTGGATGAAACATCAATACAAGGTTTGCTTAAACCTTTTTGTAATTTAACCAAACGGAAAACTACTGTGAGCACTCTTTTATTCTTTAAATAGGTTTCTTCTTTTTGCTTCTATCTAATATAGCCATTTTGAAAAATTATGTATTTTTAGGAAATCTTTACCATCATAAAAGTAACTGACATAATTAATAAAATATTTATCTTAATTTTAACTAAGTACTTTACTTTTAAAGTTGTATAGGATTCATTGTAAGTTATTCGGGTTGAATTTCTCTAATGATATTTTAGTGAAAAAAAGCGCTAATCACTACTTTAAAGTAACGTTGATAGATGAAGCAATACTTAATTAGTTACAAATGAATGAATGCGTAGTGTAAGAAAAAAACCCCCTCCACCCTCTATAAGTTGACCACCTGTCTAAGTTGATCAGTAAAGTGCTGCACGGCAAGTGGTCAACTTACACAGGTTTCACTGTACTTCTGAATGAATGAATGAGTGAAGGAATGAACGAATAAATGAGTGATTGAGTGAATAAATTAGTGAATGAGTATATGAATGAGTGAATAAAGGAGTGAATAAATGAAAAAATAAATGAGTGAATAAATACATGTATGAGTGAATGAATGAATGAATGAATAAATGAATGAATGAGTGAGTGAATGGATATGTATTAACCGTTGAAAAAGGTATATTTGAAGTACTTACGTACTAAAGCTAAATGAGAAAGAGAGAGAGAGATAGATTATAAATTTGAAGTTGGGTGTGTACGAGAGAGTAGGCTCGTATAGTTCTAGGCTAGACGAACTTGTTTGTTTTTAACCTCTGTTCAAAATTATCTCTTTCCTTTAAACACAACCGTAACAGTATGTGCTTTGCTTATTTTAATTTGGACAATGCTTAACAAAAACTTGAACTCGTAGCGATACAAAAGCTGTACTTGAAAGTACACAAGAAAATCTGTTAAATTCAAAATGTTTAATTAAATAGCTCAACAAATAAAATACCGTTGTTACAAAGCTTTTAACATTGAAAAACTGAGAATAATTATAATTTTGCTAAGTGTTTCCAAAATTTTAGTGCAATTAAAACTCTTTAAAACAGTTTTAATGATTTTTTTATTAATTTAGAGTTTCGGATTTAACTTGTTTTCCATTTATATACTCATTTAATGTCAGACAGTTGGAACTGAGATTCAAGCCACATCCCATGAAAAAAGTACATAATTATTCTTTCATTTATTTTAGAGATGTAAGCGAAATAAGTCAACGAAAAATAGTTTTGTCTTTATTCTGATTTTGTAGTAAGTGCCGTTTGACATTAAAGAATACGAAAATAAGTAAACGCTCTTAAGATTGAATGTTAATTGTTTACCCAATTTAGTGATAGCATATGATCTTTCAGAACCTCTAAATTAGCTATTTGCTAATTTTGCTTTACAGTCAGAAACAGGCCGAACCGAGAATGTTTTAGAAGATTAGTAGTGCTTACAAACTTTCCATTCTAAATGAAGACCTTATTTGAAAAGTAGGCCAGCTCCATTAAAACGAAAAGTTAACTACTTTTTTATTTTTATGCAAGATATTTCAATGTTATTTTAACCCTTTAAAGGGCCACTTTTTTGTAGTATCGGTATGTTAAAATATTTTCAGATTTTGTTTTGTTTCAAAAAAGAAATTCATATTGGACAGTAAATAAGATTAACATGATTTTTTACACCCCCCTTTGAGGGGGGGGGGCAGTTATAATATTTGAATATTGATGCATGTGGTGGTAAATATATTTCCCAGAGTCTTTGGGCAAGATTCTGCCAATCAGAAAGGGTAAAATAGCTTACTATAAACATCTATAATTTGATGAATTTGATGGGAAGCATACTTCCCACCGCCTTAGAAAGGGTTAAAACTATTGCACCTACAGCTTATTTCTGATGCCAACAAAGGGCACTACAAATATGAAAATTAAAATCAATAAATAAGCAGGAAATTATTTTATTAGTTGCAACACTATGATGGCTTTTTGTGTTTTGGCGTAGCTTGATTCTTTGAAAAGATGACGGATTTTAAAAATATATCAAATGCTTTGATGGGATTTATGATCAAGATTTTCAAATAATTCAAGGTCAACTTGCGGTCTTATGAAGAGATCATTTCAAATGGAGTGCAAAAGATTAACGATGTTTTAAAATTACTTAAAATGTCGGAATAGCAAATTTGAGAAGCTTAAAAATATTTCTACTATTAATAGCATTATTTTATTACCAGCTGTATTTTAATTGTAATTTTTTTACATATATTTTCTAAGAACATTTATACTAAATCAAACTATTTCTTTACTAAGTTCCGTACATAGCCGCATTTACACAATAAAATACTATTGGGCCAGTCCATGAAAACAGGTACATGGGTGGTCAATTTTAAAATCATATTTATGTGGATAATTTTGGTATGTATTAAAAGATAAAAAATCAAATTTTACGTTTTGAGTAAGAAATCAAAGCTTATCATTTCTGGATTGACAACACAGTATTCTAAAGATGGTTGCCTTGTGCAAGCAAGTTCATTGAGTTCTTGAACGAAGTTTGCATGATTATTTTGGATAAAAGAAATCAACTGAAACTCCTGATGTCAACTTTATTGGTAAATCTAAAGTTTAATTATTTTATTTCATTAAGCTTTAAGATCTAGGAGATATCTCAAAAGCTATACTAGCACACACGAAAAGCTTATTTTTCGTGTCCCCGCACGTGAAGAAAAAGATGAATATTTTCAGTTAGGTTAAAAATGGAACCCATTTTTTTTTTGTAAATGACATTTCTAAAGCAGATTAATGTAGTACACATATCTTATGCTAGTTCTAGCTTTTAAAGTTACTTTTACTTGTAAAAAAATCCAAAAACAAAACTGATCCGCACGTGACGCATTACATGTAGGAAACAAAACTCTAATTTCTAAATGTTGATAAGAATTTTATTTCAACATAGCTTGAATTCTTTAATGGTTTTCTGTTTTAAAATTGTGTTACTCTAAAGAAATAAATTATACATTTTCTCATATTTATGATAGCTTTTGCTAAATTATGTGTTTAATAGAGCATACATTTCTGAAATTTTACATTTTCATTACTGAATGCCCTATCATTTCAGTGATCATTTATGTTTCAGAACAGATTACTCAAATCATATACAAAGACAAATGAGAATAAGCTAGTTTAAAATATTAATAATAAAGCAACTACATTTTTTATCGATGAGTTGTTTGGAAGAGCATTATTTTTGATTTTTTTCAACATTTGATACAACATTGTAACAACATAGCTTAAACATTATGATATTTATTTTAGAAAGTCTATTTAGAATTAGAGCTGAATTATATTTTACTTATATGACTTTTTGCACAACAACTTTCCATAATATTTTAACGTTTTAACATTAATAACATTTGTTTTTTACTGACCAGAAATGGATAATGGAAGAATCTAAATCAAGTGCTGAAAGTATGAAAAAGATGAGAGAAAAAAAAGGTCCGAATTTCCAGAAGGAAGAAAATAAAAGGGCAAATGGACTGAAAAAAAGGAGGAAAGACTAAATGACTAAAGCCGAAAAAGAGAAACAAAAGCTCTAATATTACAAGTGGCCAGAGCACCCTATTAGAATTCACTATCTCTTTTAAGATGTTTTAAGAAAGATATCAGCTCCCGCTTTATCTAACAACAGAAATTGTTTAAAATTTTGAAAAAATATTAAAACTTTTTTTTCATTTAGTCTAATTCTAATTAAAATTTTATATGTTTCTCAGAATGATCCATTTGTGCATATATTCTATTAAAATAAATGCTTTGTGTTTTAAAGTGTATAAAAACATTGTTTGGTGTTTTCACTTAATTTCCAACATTCTGAAAACATGTATTACATGAGCATTTGCAAAATGTCCCGCACGTGACACGATACATTATAATTTTTTTCAACTATTAAAATTATTATTTCTCAAAACTTTAGCTATGTTTTATTTACAATGGAGCCTTGGCTTTCAATTCCTATATTTTGTTTTGTTACTGCATGATTAATAGAGCAGAAATTCTAGCTGATTCATGAAGAAAATTAAGAGAGGTTGATTTTAAGTGTCCCGCACGTGACACATGAAGATTAATTATATTTTAATGTATAAAAAAGATTTTAGAAAGATAAATATATGTCAAAAGTATCTTTGCACCATAAGTAAAGATTAAGAAATGCAATTGCTTCCACTAATTTAAAATATTCTGCTCTATGACAAAATTTTGGTAAAACTATTAAGTTCATTTGTCCCGCACGTGACGGTGGAATGGCACTATTATTGTTTTTGTCCTTAGCAACTATCATTTTCAGTTATTTTTTATTTTGCAATTCAGTATTTTGTTTAATTATTTTAATTATTCTCCTTAGCGATAAACTATTTCTCGAAAATGTAAGCGCACATCTTGAGCACTCATACTTCCAAAAACAACAGTAATTACTTCTGTATTTAATAAACGCATAATTTTACATTTGTGTTCTGCTGTTTTTTGCTATATCTTCAATAAAGAATTTAAGTAAGTAATTAATCAGTCAGATACAAATTTCACCAATTTAAATGAGAAAAAAATATCAATATTTTCACTTAAATAATCATAATTCTTAGGAAACATGCCAAGTACGATTTCAAATGAAAAGAAACAATATTTTTCTTCTTATATTTTCAACGAAATTGAATGTTCATAATTTTGTATGGTTCGCGATTTTTTACATCACGGGAAAATACACTTCCTTCGATAAAGCAATTTCTAAAGTGGAATGGTAAAACCCAAGTTTGAAACAAAAAGAAATTTTGAAAGTCAAACTAATTTGATAGATGGATAAATCAACAGTTTTATCTTACACTGAATAGATAACAATTTTAATTCATTAAAATCTGCAACAATATATATATGTATATGCATAACAATTTTCCCTAATACTACCCTGCAAACAAAGAAATTTCACAAAAAGAAATGTTATTTCTGATGAAAAATGGCAATATTCGTTTTGAGCTTTGACTTCTAAAAGAAAACCAAAAAGACTTATTTAGGCAAAGAAAAAACTACTGTGAATAATATTTAGCATGACGAAACGTTTTTTATGGTAAGATAAAATTTCGGCTACGGGTTCTGTTCAAAATTTTGTCAGAAGCATGCAGAAATATTTGAAATTCGTTTTTCGCTCAACAAATATACAAAGCGATATTTTGTCAAAGAAAAAATGGCCTTCATTTTGTCGTAAGGTCCACCCTGCCATTTTAAACAATGGTCTCAGCTGGTAAGACTTAAAATTTACTTATTTTGCTCGTGCAGGAAATTCTCCCGACTATCGCTGAAAGTTGTCGCATAAATAACGTATTCATATTGGAAATCTGTATTTACGTCTTTTTTTTCATACGAAAGCTTTTTGTGCAACATTTTCTCTGGGTTTCTTCAGTTACTTTAAACTAAAAAGCAAATTGTAACGAAAAGTATAAACGAGCATTTTAAATGGAATGTGTGTACGGTGAAAAGCCGATTATTTTTTATTGAAACAGTTTAAATATTTCAAAAACAAACGACCTGAACTATGTTTTAAAAAGTATTTTTAAATACAATTTTTGCGATTTTCCGAGCATTTTTTTAAATCGGACTTCTTGAATATTTTTTTGAAATTTTTTTTAACTAGCTATTGCCACGTTTAAAAATAATCTTATAAAATTTACTACTTCTAAATGGAATGCGTTAATGAGTGCGGTACCAGGGGTTATAATTCCTAGTGTAAGGACAAGAATACTGCGCTGTACAACGACAATAAATAACATTCTCTTAAAAATACATATAAATGAACATATAAAAGTACATATACATAGAAAGGAACTAAAAAAGAAAATTAAGAATGTTAACTGCTCGAACACCAACTAAACACACATCCGAACGCTTGTAGAGTTGCGAATGTACACAAATTTTCTGCATTTCCACTTAGTTTTTTCCGTATTACTTACATAACAATACGTTACCATTTATTTTACGGCGTTTTCTATCTTTTTTTCTTTTATTTTGCCATCTTGTTTTTCAAGTTCGTTTTTCTATTTCTTTATATATATACAAAATAAAGTTTTGTATTTTGATTATTGTTTACATATTTTTTAATGAATTATTTTTTCCAGAAGTCTTAATTTTGCTCTTCTAGTGGTTAGGGCCAAGCAGCACAATATTACTCTTTCTTTCACTTATATATATAAATGTATTCTTGAATCCCAGTAAAGGTACATACATAACCACACTAGTCCTGAACAGAGCAAGATGTATATACTCAAATGTTTTACTTTAAATATTTTCATACTTATCAGAGCTCAGTGATAATACTTGGTTCAAATAATTTCTCTATAACATTCAAAATATTGTTTTGAAGAATTTTTTGTTTTGGTTCTTGTTTATATGAGTTATCTTTTTCACATTTTCTGAATTATAAGTAACATATTTGTAATTAAAATTATTTAAGCTTATTATCCCCTTATTTATGAACTGCTTTCTTGTAATGATTTATTTGTGACTCTCATGAAATATGAAAAAGTAGGCATTGACAGAAATCTAATACTATACTATAAAACGAACCATTTTTTTAAAAAATTTTATTAATAACATTACTATTAGCATTTTAAATAATTTCACACTGTTGCTAACAACTTATTATATTTTTCAAAATAAGTTAAATTTTAAAACATAATTTTCCTGCCATGTCAAAAACAATGCTCACAATAATTATTAGCTTCAAAACACTATACTGCTGTGCTAAGCCTAAATGTGGTATTTGCAGTTGAGCTCAAAATGAGAAATCCATGGTTAAATCTATTTAATTCAGATTTCAGTTTTTTAAGAATTTTTCAGAAACCTTTTCCCCTCCCATATGACTAGGGAACCACAACCCTCTAAATGATACTCTTTAAGCATAGGGGTATCAAGGAGGGCTAGGTTCACACAGCAAGAGTTAGTTAGGCTGGGTTGGCGCCCAGCAAATCTATCTCGAAGCGGTAATGAGCATTCGTCGGACTTCACTTCCCCGTGCACGGGGGAGGACAACCCTAAGGCCACGTACTAACAGGGGAGGGGATGGAGTAGAGAACTCCCATATGACTGCAAAACATTATACTTAAGTAAAGTAGCTGCCAAAAAAGCACCCAGTGGCAATAACTCAATTTTTCTTAAAAGTGCAGGTGCAAATTTTGTGTTTCGCATTGCAGTATACGTTTACTAATTTCTTATATCTTAACTGATGAAAGTATAGTATATGCAAAGAATATGATTTCCAAAATAATAAAAAAACATTTCTGACAATAATTTATTTCACATGAAAATATGTCAGTTTCCTGACACCATATTTTCCCTTTTTTCTTTTGCATCCACAAAAAAGGCATTAGTGCTAAATATTTGAACTAAATGCATGACTGGAGTGTCATCTTATTATGACATGCCTTCTAGCAGGAACAGAGAATTTCTAAGAAAATTCTTCCTTTTACAGTACACAGTATATAGAAAAATTCATTTATACCATTCATGGATCACCTGATACAGGGCTAGAAGTTTAACTAAACATCTGTTTGCGCGAAATAAAGTTTAAAATTTGATGAATTTTTATTTAAAATCCTTCTTGGGCAAATGTCTGTAAACATTTCTCATAAGATAGTAATAACAGTTTATAATTGAATATTAAAACAAAAAATTAGCTTATTTTGAAGAATTTAAGATTTCTTTTTATAATTTCGTGAATTGTCCACATAACAGAAAAGTACATTATGAAAAATACCGCAAAATGAAAATTAAACATTGCTTTTCACTTAAAAAAATATTAAATACTAAATGCAGAGAGACTCAAAGATGGTATAATATATTTAGAATTGCATTTGGCTTTTTTAAGTTTCTATTCTAAATGGAAAATTATTCTATTCCAAAACTCGTTTCTATTCTAAAACTTAGTTCATACGTGCTTTGAGCTTTAGAAACTAACTTATTTCTTAGACACATTACTTGATCCTTACGCAATCGTCCTTAAGAAGCCCGAGGTAGCTCAGAAACGAAGAAATAAATTGGTGGTCAAATTCCAACAAACGAGCGCAATTAAAGGCAGTCGTCATATTTCGGCCGCAATGAAGAAGAAAGTGCAACATAAGGGAAAAAGTGTCACACAAAGTAGCTAGTTACAGTCCTATGTCTCTTCTTGAATTGACCATCGTTAATCATTCTGAGCTGGATCATGTTTAACACAGTCTTTATGATGGAATTGCCTTGTTCTGTATTATAATAGGCAGAAAAATGCGCACGCTAATGGCGCAGCGCGTTACAGAATTGAGCGTCGGTAAGCTTAAAATAGAATCTTGATGAAATATTCATCGGCAATTAAGCAGTCTGTTAAGTTTTACAGAAAATTTGGAGGTTAAGTTTAATAGTATTTCGTTATCCATTATAACATCGGAATCTTGTCTAGGTACAATATTTTGAATAGAAATCAAGATTTGAACAGCAAGATAACTAAGAAAGAAATCGCAGCTCTTAAAAGCTTTGGCCACAGTATTTGCAAGGAAACTTGAAAGTTTTAACAAGGTAATTTTTTATGCATACATGGATGTATTTCATTTGTGTTTAGAAATAAATTAACAAAAGTGTAAAAATTAAATTTGCATAAATCAAAAAGTTAATGTTGCTTTATTTCAATTAAAAATTTTGAGGGCTATTAGTAATAAAATTTCTAATATTTTAAGGTATCAATGAGGGTTTAAAAATGAATTTAACCAAGACTTTCCAAAAAAGTCAACTAATACCATTTTTTTTGCTTAACGGAACTTATACGCCCTAAAGAAGGGATTTTCAAGTCGTAAATATGTGAATAATAATATTTTTTTGAATTAATAGTTGAGTTTAGTATTGTGTGGTTTTACACTCATGAGGAAAACTGCAATCGCCAATCAGAAAAGTCTGCTACTGCCAAAAATGAAGTTTCGAGCTCAGTAGACTTCTCTAACATAACAGTTGATGGATTAAGGATTCAAATATAGAAATTACAAAGATATTGACAGAAACTTTGTCAAGAATTACTGATGAAAACACTAAATACCATGCAAATTTAAAACTGAGAAACTAATTTAAGCTTTATTATTCCGGAGGTCAAACAAAAATATTGTTTCAAAAGAAATAATGGTTCAAACATTCCTAAGATATTCATTCGCACTATTAATAGCAAGATATTCAATTTTTAATTAAATTTACTTCGGTAAGCTCTTTGAAAAGGGTGTGTATGCAAAATCCAATTAATTTTTCGATGGAAAAATAACGCAATTTATATTTCTGCATTTTAGATGCACAAACAACTGGTAATTTTGAGTTCAAAGCATAACATCATCATTTAAAATGAAGGTAAAGGTTTGGATCCATTTTACCACAACACAATGACTTTGTTTTATACAGTAGCGATTTTAACAACTTAGTAATTCTCTGAAGAGTTCAGGAAAATGTGATATGAATTTATCCAAAACCAACTTCAAAAATTTATGAATGTTATAATCACTTTATATCACGAAGTGATGGTGTGATATATTTTCCCCCATAAGACGATCTTAAAAGATCGATAATTTAATATTTGTTTGAAGTAACACATTTTACTATTCTTTGCGTTACAGGCACAATTTGATAACAAAGGTTATGAGGAAAATAAAGGTGCAGCCTAATCACTTTCATCTATTTATACGCAAAGGCGGTTTCAGCATAGCTAGCCTGCAAAAATGTGAAATGAATCTAAATAAATTACTTCAACAGAACGATATAATTTCCTCAAAAACATTACTGCAAGTACGTCATCTTTGTATAAGAAATTCGAGAAAATCTCAGATTTTTTCTGTTTTAAAATAAAGGTCAGAACGTTAAACTGAACTTTTCTGCTTTAAAATAAGGGACAAAATGTCAAACTGAACTAACAGTAGAATATCCACTCTGTAAAAAGATCAAGCTTGAAAATGCCACCTAACATCATTGATTTTTATTTTATTCCTTTACCTTTAAAGAAAATAGTTTTCAAAAAGCATAATTATAGTAAAATTTCCGTAAGAAAAGTTCATATATAATATGAAACTAAAAATACATAAGTCTAAAAGAAAATCGACATTTAGTGGTTCAATAATAGAAATATAATTTCACGTTAATTTAAAGCACAAATGAGCATTAAAACGTAGACGTATGTTTCGGGATTGCTTGGAATCCCTTTTTCAATGCGACAGGGAGCTTCTAGATGCAAAACATCCAAATGAAGCAGACAACAAAAACAAAGCTTATATAGCCTAAGAATTAACTGTAAACCAATGAGAATGAAGGCAGTGTGAAGTGGAAGTAGAAGTAGCAGGGAAAGCACCAATAAGAGAGCAACAAACGAATCCAGTTGAAAGTTCAGGCAGTAAAAAGGAATATCAATAAAAACAAAGCAAAAAAGGCACTACATGCATAAAAATGTGAAAATACATGAAAATTGCAAAAATAATAAAATAAAATACAAAGAATAAAATGGAAATAAAATAAGTACAGAAAATACCAAAACAAAAAGCAAAATAAAGTACACATGTAAAGGGGGGGGAGGGGGGGGGGAGAAAAAATTAAAAATAGACACAAAAAAGGAAAACAACAAGAAAAACAAGAAAGAACAACAAATTAAAGAAACTTATGCCAGACATGTGAAAAGTTTGTTGCTAGGAGCAAAAACGACTTGAAATTGAAACCTTTTTAGGATTTTAGCAACACGAAAACTGACAGAATGAAAGAATGGTAACACAACCAAATTCTTCCTTGAAACCACATGATTGGGACCAGAAGTTTTTTTAGAAAGTTTGTTATGAATAGAATCAATTAAAGAGTGAGAAAATCCTCTATCCACAGCTACAGCTTTCAGATAGTCGAGTTCAATCTTGAGAAGCTCAGGAGAAGAGCAAATATTAATAGCACGATGGACAAGAGCATTAAAAGCCGAATATTTTTGGTTGAGAGGATGAGACGATAGTCGATGAGGAGGTAAAGAAACAGCGAAAGGTTTACGATAGACAGAAGTAGTGAAACCAGACTCACTCCTAGAAATTAAAACATCAAGAAACGCGAGGCTACTATTAAGTTCTTTCTCACAAGAAAACTGGATATTAGGATCAATGGAGTTCATAATAGAAAGAGCATCATCAATACCTAACAAGTTACTGTCCCCGTTAAGACAAAACAATCATCCACATAACGAACATAAAATTGAAATTGCAATTTCTGGAATAGTTTTTCCTCAAAATAATGCATATAGAAATCACTTAAAGTAGGACTAAGAGGACTTCCCATAGCCAGGCCATCAACCATAGCATAGAATTTACCATTAAATACAAAAGTGCTCTGCTGCAAGCACACACGAGTAAGAAAAACTAATTCCTCAATTTCCACAGCAGAAAAATGGAATTCAGAAAACCTTTTCCTGAGGCAAGTCAAAGCGCCATCAACATTCTGTCAGTTTTCGTGTTGCTAAAATCCTAAAAAGGTTTCAATTTCAAGTCGTTTTTGCTCCTAGCAACAAACTTTCCTTCTCTTCTCTTAAAGATCCTGTCGATCAACTTAAAACTTGGGGTATTTACCAAATTAGTTGCCGTTGCGGCCTTTCTTACATTGGACAGACAAAACGTGCTCTGAAAATTCGGTTAAATGAGCATAAAGGTTATGTACGAAAGCAAGAGTTAAATAAGTCTAGCATTGCTCAACATTGTTGGAATTCCAACCACTCTTTTGATTTCAATTCTGGGAAAATTATTCAAAAATGTTCTTCCCCTTTAAAGCTTGACTTTTGGGAAGCTTATCATATTAACAGGAATAGTTCTAATTTGGTTAATGATTCTTCCTCAACTCCTTATTTTTCACATGTCTGGCATAAGTTTCTTTAATTTGTTGTTCTTTCTTGTTTTTCTTGTTGTTTTCCTTTTTTGTGTCTATTTTTAATTTTTTCTCCCCCCCCTCCCCCTCCTTTACATGTGTACTTTATTTTGCTTTTTGTTTTGGTATTTTCTGTACTTATTTTATTTCCATTTTATTCTTTGTATTTTATTTTATTATTTTTGCAATTTTCATGTATTTTCACATTTTTATGCATGTTGTCGTCTTTTTTGCTCTGTTTTTATTGATATTCCTTTTTACTGCCTGAAATTTTAACTGGATTCGTTTGTTGCTCTCTTATTGGTGCTTTCCCTGCTACTTCTACTTCCACTTCACACTGCCTTCATTCTCATTGGTTTACAGTTAATTCTTAGGCTATATAAGCTTTGTTTTTGTTGTCTGCTTCATTTGGATGTTTTGCATCTAGAAGCTCCCTGTCGCATTGAAAAAGGGATTCCAAGCAATCCCGAAACATATGTCTGCGTTTTAATGCTCATTTGTGCTTTAACTTAACGTGAAATTATATTTCTATTATTGTTTACTTGCACAAAGTTAAATTATTATTATTATTTAGTGGTTCATTTTTTGCTATCACATAGTTTGTTTAAATAAGAGCGCAACATAGAGTAAAGAAATTTAAACACCCATTGTTGCATGACTTAATATTTTCGTAATACCCTTTAGTTTGTATCTGAAGTTAATTGGCTAAAAAAAGGTTCTTCATCTTGTGTTTCATAGGATGCAACTTAAAAACAAAAAACTGCATCATTAAGATAACAAGCTTCCATTTCTGAAATACGAAGAACTTAATTTTCAAAAAAAAAATTACTTTTTCTTATAAAATTAATATTATACGAAATTATTTGCAAGTTGAAGAATTTTTTACATTTTAACTATTATTCTCAACACTAAAATTCGAACCATTGTAAATTTTTTTTTAAATATTTAAAACATTTTATTGAATTCGGGTCATCTACTGCGCTGAAAAGCATTAAACGAAAATAACATAACTTTTCTCGCTTTTAATTAATTTTTTCACCTTTTAAAAATTTAACATCACCTTTCAAACGTTTTATGCCTAGCTCTTCCTTAGATGCCAGAGAATGTAATAAATCACCAAAATTATAAATAAGCAACTAATATATGTAGGTATAGATGCACTGTAAAAAATTCTAGTTCAACCTTTCACAAAACAAAAAGGAAAAATGGTGAAATTTAGCTGCAACCAACATTTCGTACTAAGTTGAACCATTATAATGGTTTCTTGTTTCCCACTCATGGTGAAACTACGCCATTATAATGGTTCCACTTAGTTACCAAATTTTGGTTGCAGATAAATTTCACCATTTTTTTGTTGAAAGGTTGAAATAGAATTTTTTACGGTGTAGGGAAGAAGGTGGTATTGTGAAACAGGGTTGCAGTATGAAACGGCAAGGGCAATATGTTTTAAAATTGCTGATGCTACTTTCCGGAAACCAGTCTTATTTCTATCGCTTACTTCCCTTTTAACTACTAAAGGCAGCTGACTTCAGCATCACGTTGTGTATGGTTGTGAAAGCAAGTGTTTTGTTTTCTGAAGCACGAAACATTTGCAATATAAGATTAAACCTTTTTTCAAGTATCTATACCACTAATGCTTATTTTTTCTAATGTAATGTAAATCCGTGGCAAAATAATTATAATGTACTAAAATAAATTTACTGTTCTAAATAATATGAACAACAAAACTTGCGTTTTACTTTTGGCAAGTTTCATTTTACAACCAGTAACCAATATCCATATTTTGTAGGTTGTCATAAATAATTGCGTTTTGTCTAAAGGGCAATTCCCTCAAAACAGGGACACAAACATAAAACAAATATTTTCTTGCACATATGCAGATTTTTTTCATCTAAGGTAAAAATATGTGAATTTTTATAAAATTATGTTTAAAAAGTTAGGAGTACCTTTTTATAAGTTTTATAGGCAATGTTTGGCAACGTTACTTTTGTCACAAGTGTTGTTGTCTTTAGAGAGGTTCGGAAAGTTCACCTTGTTTTCGTAAAGAAATTAACAGGTATGTATAAAATCCTATTTTTATATTGAAATTTAGTCTATATGTGAGGTTAGGACAGTAAAGAATCTTTAAACTGTGATTATTGTATTGAAAATTAATTCTTATAAATTAGGCCTCATAGTAATGTAACGTCAGTCACAAAAATTTATAAAAGTTTTTATTACTTAAGGAAAATTAGTGTTAAGAATATAAAAAGCCATATTCTCCTCATTCATGATAATATCTTTAATATCAATTACTTAAATAGTTAATAACAGTTCAATTTATGAGTTAAAAACTTCTTTAAAATATGTAACATCAGTCACTTTTCTCTTTTCCAGTTAGATACTTAAACACTGCACAAATGGCATCGACTGCTGCAGAAATGCAAAAAAGAAGGCAAGATAAATTAATGAAGGAGGGAAATTATGAAGATTACAAAAAGAAAAACAATGCAGAAGCTAAAAGGAGTAGAGATAAAAAAAGAAATGATCTAGCCAAGTTACCTAAGTGAGTTCAAAATAGAGTTAAAAGAGGAATCAAAGAAAATGTTAGAAATATAGTAGAAATGTAGAGCATTAAAGTGCAAAAATTTCAAGTAGCAGTGACATAACCCCTTTTCCAAAATAATAAAACTTTAGGAAAAGCTTAACTCGTGCAAAGCGTGCCCTGCCTACATCTCCACGAAAGCAGAAGGCTGCCATAAAAAATGGTTTGACAATGAAATTGGTGAAACAGGGGCTCTTATTAAGCCCAAGTAAGCATTTTTACAGCAGCACTGCCGCAAGCAGGGTGAAAATCTTTGAGATCTCATCATACGATTTACAGTTGCGTTATAAAGAGTTAAATTTGAATAAAATATTTTCTGATTCAGAAGCTATAGCTGGTATCAAGCAGCAATACGTTTTGGAGGTGGTAGACAAAATCACCAAAAGCTACAAATTTATCTAAAACATCATTTTCCTGTTCAAAACCAAGCGAACAAGTTCCAGAATTGGTGGCCCCAATTGCAGAGTGGGTTCTTGTGGAATACGACGGACATTTCTATCCAGATGAAGTTAGAGCCATTAAAAACTATGAATACTTGGTCAGTGTTATGATTCCAACAGGGAAGCATTGGAAATGGTCTGATAATGTGGATGAAATTTATTACTCACAAGAAAAAATAATAAGAAAAAATAGTACACTAGATATAGGAAATGCACGAGGACACTTTTCATTTCCTGAATTGCACTAAAAACATCACTCGTATAATTATATTCATTTACTATTGTTTATTTTTATCATTTAAGTAGATTTGTGTAATTTTGTAAAAAAAATGCTAATTTGACTTTTAAGGAGAAATAAATTATAATTTGAACCAATTAATGTTGGTGTAACATCAGTCACAAAATGTTTGTAACATCAGGCACGGAAATTAAAAATTTCCTCCACAAGTTTTTAAAATGAAACAAAGTGTATTCATAAAGTTTGAAATCTCTACTTGACTGGAAAAAAAATAATTTTAATCTTCATGTTCTTAGTTTGAGGAGAATTTCAATTAATATAAAAGTTGTTTTTCCTGATGTCTCTTCTGTGTAACATCAGTCACAATTTTTGATTTACCTTAATTCCACACTAAAAAGCTTTTTATGTCTAAAAACAGGTATAAGTAGCATTATTGTACTCTATCATGGAATTTTAGATCAATTTCAGAAAAATAAAATTAAATTTCAAGACAGTGCGGATTTTAAAAGTTAAAAAACTTAGTCAAATTGTAACGCCAGTCACCGTGGAATGACCCTAAAGTTTAAAATTTATTAAAAAAAACAAGCTATAATTATGTAACACAAACACAATCATTTGCGAATGTTACTGACGATTTTCAATACAATAGATGCATTTCGAATTCTAAATTTTTGCCAAAATTTAAAAAGTGGTCCATTATTACCACCACTCTCTCTGTCTTTCTCTCTTTCTCTCTCTCTCTATATATATATCATATACATATATCAGGATTTTTGAAATTCCTCCTTGAAAAGGGAGGATTGAAATGGATGTGTACCCATAAAACACTCCATAATTATTTTGTACTGAAATTTCAAAAAATCATCTTTATTAACCCCTTCCTTCTCGCTCCCGTCAAAATCACGGGCTGGAGTGTTCAAAAGTAGCGCACCAAAGCATAAAAACACTCCTCAATCCGGAGAATTTATTTTTTTCTTCTCGTACATACTATATGATAGTATCAAACTTTTTATAGTATAATTAGAGATTAAACATTTTTTAAAAGTTTTTCTTGAAAAGAATAAGCGCTTCTGTTGTTGTTCTCTTGAAAATTATCCGACCGTTAAGGGGTTAAAAAAAGCGTATAATGTATGTAAACCAAATTTTAGAGGTTTATTGCTCTGTAATGTAACATTAATAGAGTTTCAAATAAATTGAAGAAATGATTTTTTTCATCAAATTGTTAAAAATAAAACTTCGTCTGAATAAAAATTTCGAAAGGTGGTTTAGGAGAACGTGAGAGAAGAAAAAACGAGCTCCGTATCTAAACAGTGCATTCAGTCGTCATTAAATTTCTTGTACTTTTATTAAAAAATTATCGATTGAAATTTTTTTCTAAATTTAGAAAGAATAATGTTTTCATGCAATTTCTCAAAATCTCATAAATGTTTTTTCCCCTCAAAAATCAGTATGTTCGTCTACTTCAAACTTATCTACTGCGGCTTCAAGTGCAATGTTACTAACAACAGCATTGGAATTTCTAAATGTTTTTTAATTTTCAATGTCTGTCAATGTGAATTCTTAAGGTATTAAATTTAGTTTAATGCTACAAAATTTAATAAATATTCATATTTTGTTGCGGCATACATAAATGACAATTTTAAGTTTATAAATATGTTAAGAGTATCAGCAGCTAAAAATAAATGATTAGTTAAAGTTTTCCTTTTAGAAATTTAAAATTTTCGCATTTCGTGTAAGACTGCCGAAGTGCTAAAAACTGGCTAGTTATAAGAAATAATTATCTAAAGCTAAAATAACAATGAAGTAAGAAACATGACATTCCTTACACACTAATTAATCAAAAGAATAAGATATTCATTTTTAACGATAATATCAAAGATTGGGTTAAAAAATCTTTAAGACGAAAAATGGCAGGAAATTGTAAAAGCATAGCTGATCTTTCTTTAACTTTCATTGTCTAGGTCTTCTGTGGTCAAAACCTCAGACGTGTCGGTTATTTTCTTTTCAAGAAACCTGAAAAGTTTCCAAGTAACTGACCTCACTTCAAGCTCATAGGAAAGAAAAAGTAATAACTAGTTCCCATTTACTTTATTTCGAATTCGGTTGCATTACTGGTTCCCAATGTGTTGAGAATTTCCTTTTAATTAAAACTTTCTACATTCTATTCTGAAATGCATTTTCAATAAAAGCTTCATATATATATATATATATATGTATATAAAATATATATTTTTCCTGTTTTCGTTGCTAAAAATATCTTGACACTTTAATCTAAACTTTGTCACTTCACTTTTGAACTGTGAAAGGATTTTTAATTTTCATTCATAAGTGAGAAAAAAATCTCATTAAGACACGCACAAATGCAATTTCCCATCGACTTTAAAATGAAGCTTCTCATAAACACTTTCGAACTGGTTTTGTCCCACTTTTTAATCTTGGCTGAAACTGCAAAAATCGTACAAAAGATTCGGGGCATTTCTATTATAGAAACTCCCTTGACGGAAACTCATCACTGAAATTTAAAGATAAACGAAATTTCTTTTTATGTATGCTTTTCTTCATTTACTTAAAATTTATGCTTCTTCCGTAGTTTTTGTACTTGTAGTTTACTTTGAGTCCTCCACCTTAGTCATACAACAGTCTCGCCGAATTTAATTTACTGATGTGTTTCTATTAGCCTGTATTTACTTTTTTGACAGAACAATGCCATATATGTCCATTTGTCACGAACCATTTACTGCCTTAACTTAAGCAAGTATTACCTTGTGCTTTCGTTAAGAGAGAAAGTTAAATGTATACCACACATAATTTTGTTTCAAAACTTTCAGGTTTTAAACTACAAATTTATCATTTTTAAATTCGTAAAGCATTGCTGAATTTTAAAACTAAGGGAAAAGGAGGATAACACTTGATAAATGCCTGGTGATATAAATATGCGTGCTTAAATGATTAGGGAAAAATAAAGGAAAAAATGAACCAGAATTATTCATATACGACAAAATTCAGCGATATGTTCTGCCAAAAAGTAGTGCAAATTTGTTGGATACAAAGGATGGTGCTTAGTTTTACCATATTTTCGTTCTAAGTTGCGTGTATTGCACCAAAATATAGTAAAATTTAGTCCATTTGATATTAACTTGCACTATTTTTTGGTGCAGCATGCAGTTACATTTTTTACAGCGTAAGAAAACATAACCGGATACAACTGACTAAAAAGCTACTGGGAGGACAAGATGCACGATAAAGCGGGAAAGTTTTGATGTATGATAACTGGCATTTGGACAATTTATGTACACAGCCAGTTCAGCAGTCTTCATCAGCGAACTGATTGGCGAATGCAATCAAAAATGAAAGGAATTTCTCATTTCTGCACGTTTAAAGCTGCACCGGCGATTTTTGCGATGAGACCTGTGCTCGAGCCAACAGGAGTCTGGTAGATCCCCTAAAAAGATATAGGCAAGCTAAATTGGGTAATAGTGTGAGGTCATACAGGGGTGCCCACGAAGGGTTGGGGGTCATGGAGCAAACTGCGTCATTGACATTTTAGAGGGTGTAGTTTTCAGGCGGATTTAGCGGTTTTTTGGGGGCCATCGTTTTTGTTTAATTTGGGGTTAAATGCAAAAAACTAAAAATTTACCTAATATAAATTTATAGGTTTATCGATAAACCATTGTTAATAGAATCCATCGTGTTGGACATATTCAATTGAAATCCAGTCATTAAAGTCTTAAAATTACAGTACATTTAAAATAATCCAAAAAAATATTTTTGCGAAGTAAAAAATAGAACAGCGATTTAGTACAAAATACTGTTAAGCATTTAAAATACGTTTAAGAAAATTTATTCCATTAATCTCTTCCTCAAAGTATGAAACTTTGATTTCTATTTACGAAACAAGTTCTAAAATTATGATATATTTAGTTAAATGATACTCCGCAAAATATCCTTTCATGCTTTATCATTTTAAATTTGTGCGAAACAAGTTTCAACTCCAGCTGCGTAATTATATTACTTAAACTTATGCAATACATTAAAAAAGGAATAACGCTGAATTTTGATAATGAAAATTGCAATTAAAGTACGATCTTAATATTTAAATTATTATCTTGAAGGAATGTTTTCTAGCAACGGTAAGACTACTTAAAGTTCATTAAAATCTTATTTTTTTGGCATTCATTAACACCTACGCAATTACCTCAACGTACGGAATTTATGCTTTTAATAGTTTTATTTATCCTTACTTAAATAATTATTTTTGAGCTATAATTTAGTAAAACCGTTAGGCTTAAATGATACATTATGTTTAAATATTTTATTCTAAATACGTTTTTGTGCACCTCTAGCAAATTCAAACAAGGAATGATATTTAAAAAAATATCATTAATTTCAATTAATTGGTTTGGTTGACTAGGTTTATTGTTTGGATTGTTTTGCGGACATACGAATGTTTTCAGGCAAAGGAACAAGGTTTTTGCTGTATAACGAAAAACTAACAAAAAGGCATTCGGTACAGAAATAATAAATTTTTAAGAAGTATTTTTAGCAAACTAGTCATGAGCAGTAATAACAAAGGTAATACAATCATAATAAAAATAATAACAGAAGTTAAGAGATTCCTGTGAATTTTATCCCTGTATGATTGTAACTCTACCCATTAAGAGGGCACAGTTGCTCAAAATTGCTCAAATCATCGATTTTTTTAATTAATTTTATCGACAGATAAAACTGTTTTAAAGCCTCGTACGAAGTTTCAAACCTTTGTGAGCAAAACTTTAGATGATATTCCGTTTTTTTGCAAATGATTTTAGCTGTTTTCATTCTGCATTTAAAATCTTTGAACGTATTTTTCTGTGCTTTGTATTTTTGATCAATTACGTGTAGTAAAATTGCTAAAGATTTTTTTCATTTAAAGATACAGCTTTGAAACTTTTTATTTGTATTCCACGGAGTAATTTTAACAAAGATTAGCATGAGTTTGACTCTGAATTTTGTAGATTGTTTTTATTTAATTGTTGAAAGTAAAATTTTGAATTTGTTGTCGCTTTTTCTGAGTTTATTACGAAAAAAAATTGTTAAAATTCAGCCAAGTTTCAGACAGTTAATTCCATGCTTACTTTTATTCTATAATGTTTGGAAGTATTACAAAGAAAAAAACCTTTTGAAAAAGATATAATTGAGAAAGTTATAAGGAATATAAAAAAATGAAATAAGTTAATTTTTTTAAAAATTTTAAATTAATGGTTGATCACAATGGAAGTTCTACTTTCGAATATCATTTCTAATCATAATTGGAATTAATGCATGTAATATTTTTTATTTGACTGTTTAACGAAAAAAAAAATTGGAAGTAGGTACCGTGCCCCCTTAAATACGAAAAAGATTCCATACATTATTATAAAAAAAATAAATCTACATGATAAGTCAACATGTCGTTTAGATAAATCAGTTAAAACGTTCTAAAATGCGATTTTACTGAATAAACTAGAAATATACCGACCTAAGCAAATCAAAGGCTAAAAATTTCTTATTTCCAAACAGAGTATGTAACATATATGCTATCCGTAAAAACACTTTATTGAAATGAAGAAACAGTTAATTAAATTCACCATATACTAATAAAGTAATTTTAAAAAATCAACGAAACGAACTATTGATTTCGACATCGCGACGGTGTACTTCTTTTAAACACGATTAAAACGAACTGTCCGTTATCATTTCATTAAATGTGTCATTGAAATGAGTGAAGGTAATAGAATTCGCTCATTAAATTCATATAAAATTAATCAATCTCTTTATCCATCATTATATTCATTTTAAATTCAATTTAGTTTAATTATCCAAAAGAGTTAGAGCAATAATTAAGAAGATCAGTGCCAGGATTTCACGCTAATTGGGAAAAGTTTTGGACCGCTTTCTTGGTTTTCCCATTATAGCCATTTATTGTCTTTTAAACAGTCGCATTTTGTCATAAATTATTATAAGAACCAAATTTTGGAAATTAACTTCAAACAAATTTATAATTAAAGGTAAAGTTTTACCTTTGTGTCAACTAATCATGGAAAGTCACATATAGTGTTTATTTGTTCTTTGTGGTTGAGCTCAGCGGGCTGCTTTGTTTTTAAATCAAAATTTGTAGAACCGCTTTTTAAGTATTATGTGAGTTCTTAATGGATGGACATAAAGTAATTGCAATAATAACTTACCTTTATCTCTATTAATAGTAAAGCAGAAAGTATGTCAGTGTATCTGTGTGTCTGTCTGTGACTCGCGTAGGACAAAACCGTTCATGAAAGCGATTTTCATGAAATTCGGCATGCAATTAGTTTGGAACATTGGGTTGTGCACCTCGAAGAGTTGTTTGTGAAATTCAAATTTGCTCCTTTTTTATTCCAATTCATAAACAAAAATTGCATAAAATGGATCTTTTCTATAAGAAGAAATTATCGCATCGTTTCGAGCTTGGTACCATTGTAAAGCGCTGGAAAAACTGTCGCAGAGGGAGTGTTGCTCAAGAATATCTATGTCAGAACAAGGATATCTATTTCAGAAAACAACGGTAGAGCTTATTTTGATAATCATGCCATCAATAATATTTCATTACTAAAAAATGAGACACAATACTTCTCATGCGATAAACTTCCATTTAGACCACCCTCTATTTTACAAATTTATCGTACGTCATATTGTTTTCGATCATATTTACCTTTCTTATTCATAAAATTCATTATTTGTGGTAGCATTTACTCATATCATAGTAGCTCCTTTTACTTTTGTATATTTCTCGGAGTCCGTTCACAGACGTGTTTTTTCTTTTTAATGCAAATATACGAGTAGTAATAAGACAACTTTTCGAGAAGTAAATGATTTGATAAAGCATTACTAAGGGGCAGAAGAGATACAAAAATATCTTTATTAACAATTTTCATGTAATGAAAGAAAATTTTAAGTCATATGCCTGACTAGAATTGAATTGGTTATAATGTATAGGCGTTCTATAATAAGAGTATTCTAACTGTAAAAGGTTTAATCCCACTTGCATTTCTTGTAATCCATATTTCAAGCGGCTGGTAATTTTAGTATATTTTATGTAGATAAACATTTGAAAGTTATTTTGAAATGCTTTTTGAAATTATTGCATTGTGATTTGAGCAAATAAAAAGGTATGTTAAAGGATAAATTAATCGTTTATTTCAAAAACCTGTCAAACGCCAAATTTTCCAGTTTTGAGAAAACATTCCTTCCAATATGTTAAATTGCTCAATACGAATTATAGTATTTTTTAACGAAATAAATACATTCAACTTATTTACATTCATTAAAAAAATTGTAACACCAATCGGAAAAATTTTACATTATACTAAATACGTTTTTTTCAGAATTGAAGAACCTGATTTCTGGTTTCTAAAATAAATCGTTGAAATATGACCACTATTTGTGTACACTATCTTTACGCGTTATTTATTTACTTTTTGACCGCAAATGTGGAGATCAAATTAATAGTTTTTGCCAAGTGTTTGATAGTCATAATGAATAGTACGAAATAGTTGCCACGCAATGTGAGAAATTAATATAAATTCGGATGACTCGAAACTAAATCGAATGGATGATACTTCCGATTTAATTAGGATTTAGAGCTTGTCATTGTTGGATTAGAGGTTGTACTGCACGGATCATATAAATCTTTGCGAATACCTAACTGAATTCCCCGTAATGGCATAATATATATTTTACTGTTTACTAAGGAGCAACTTGATTTAATTTACAAACAATCGAACATGTATTTGACTGTATTTTTTTTTAATTTCTACTTTCTTCTGTGAAGGAAACCCGAAAAATAGTTACATTTATTTGAATCATGGAAAAATCCTTTTGGTTTTCAATGAAGAACTAAACTTATCATTAAGCTAATGACACACATCAAACCTTAAAATAAAAATTCTTATCTTTTCCCTGTTAATACTTCTGCAGATACTATTTTCACATAAGAAGATAAAACATAAAGAGTTTGTGACGTAGATATCAATTTTTCTCTTCACTGAATTAGTTTCAGCTATTAATAATGAATTACTTTCTCAATATTAATAGCTAAAACCATTAAAAACCTTAGTATTAGATGGGAAGCGAAATTTTAAACCAACTTTAAATTTGTTTAAAACTTTTTTTATTTCACATTTTTAATCAACAAGCTCATATCAGCGGATTACATGCAATTAAGTCGAAGTCAAATTGCGCCGTCTAAGTACTTCCTATTTTCTTTATAATTCTTCATTTATTATTAATTAAATGCCAAAAAAGGAAAGCAACACATCTTCGTAAAAGTAGTAATTTTCTGTGTACAAAAATGGAAATACCCTTTGTTATATTTTTGAATAATTAATTTAAAATAAACATTTTCTGAGGTAAAGTAATTAGCTTTTTGCCTTATTTAAAATTATTTTTACACGGAGAAAGTAAAAGTTTTTAAGATGGAAAAGATTTTTGGAACTGCATTAATTATACGAGTAATGAAGGAATTAAGTGAGAGATAGAAAATTAGCCATTATGATATGTAAACAATATACGAAATTTATTTCGGAATTCAAGGCAGAAGTTGAGTGTGCAACTTACATGTGAAAGCAAATGGTTTGATGCATCATTTTTTTAGAGTTTTGGTTTTTTCATTCCGACAAATAAAATATTTCTTTTGGGGTGTGCGACTTCAGAAAAAATGATTCACCCGTTAATGATCAGGCGTCGTTGACATTAAGTGAAGTACCCAAAATTATTACTACCATATTTTTATTATTATTATCATCATTTTATTACATCAATATATCATCATCATCAAAATCATCACTATTATTATTATTATTATTATTATAATTATTATTAAATATATTAATAATGATAGTTATAATATATTAATGTAATCAAATGATGATGATGATACTACCTCTACTACTAATAGTAAATAATGAATAATAATAAGAATAAGAATAATATAATACAGTAAACTCTCGTTATATTGCTCATTCGGATATATCGGATAATCTCATTCGGATTCTTTGTCTCCCAAAATTTTAAATTTGAGCTCTCGAAAGTAAAAATATTGAATTTCTCAGTATAGACCATTTTCCTTCATTAAACAAAGCAATCGAACAGGAATGTTTTCCTTTCTTCTGAATTTGCTGCAGTTAAAAGCTGCAACAATTCTCCTCCCAATACCCAACTTACATGCCGGCAGAATGATTCTACTCAAAATAATTGACGTTTTACTTGAGGTTTCTTTTTGTATTGATTCTAACGCCCATTGAATAAAGAGACAGATTCTTAATAATAATAGCAAATACAATTTTAGTTTTATTTGCAATTATTATTAAGAAAGTTGTCATTATGTAAGAATAAACTAAATTTTTCACTTTGACACTCAATATACTTGTACTTTTTGACTTTTTGAGTTATTTGAAAGGACATCGGTTATATCGCGCATTCGGATACATCGCGCTTTTTTGATGTCCCCCGACAAGCGCGATATAACGAGGGGCTACTGTAATAACAATACTAATATATTATACCTATCATTATTATTTATATATTTAATAATTATTTTCATTATAATTATACTACTATTTGGGGCAAGGTTATGCCTACAGAAATTTTAAGCGCTCCTTGACATTAGGAACTTCCTATTATATATATATATATATGTATATATATATATATACGCAGAAAGAAAGGACAATTTTAAAAAAATCAGAAATCTTTAACAACCGCGGGGAAAATAGAATGCCTTCTTGAGATTAAGTAAAAAATACTTTTGAAGCTACATAAAGAAAAAAGGCTGGAGCTGTAATCAAAATATTTAATCAATTATCAAAAATGCGCTTCATTTTCAGCGTACATCATTAATTTGATTAAGGTCATAACTCATAGTAAAGTACATTTTCATACTTTACGGCATAAATTCAAAACTAAATGTCTTAATTTTCCGAAATGTGTCCCGATAAGATTCCAAGTTCTCATAACTAAATTTAGCAAAGTTCGAGTGAATGTTTTTTCTTAAAAAAAGTTGTATAATTAGGTTTGAAAGTTTTCAATAAAATATACTGTGAAGCATGACAAATTACAATTAAAACACCCTTTAATTTTAGAAGGTTTCATAAAACTATTTAAAGAATGTAATCCCGACACAGAAAGTTATCCTGGCTTAAATCTTCTTTTGATGTGTTAAACTATTGCAACAAAATCAAAGCAGAAATAAGTGGAAAGTCATTTCAATCGTTGTTAAACCGCTGTAACAGATGTATTGAAGCCGAAGGAGCTTATTTTGAATAAAACTACTTCAAAAAATATAATTACTAGTTTTATTTTTATTTTATAAACCTAGTCTTAAAAATTCTCTGACACACTGTGTATAAGCCATTTGACACTAAAAAAAGTTTGGAGCAAACATAATGCAATTTGGACGATTTATGTTTTTACATGTATGCTACGGCTTTTATTTTAAATCTATAAGAATGTGCAGAAAAATGAATAAGTAAATAAAAAAGCATGTTTTTATATAATATGTTAAACAAAAATAAGCAAAGTTATTACGTTATGTGTAACATAAAGGTAAGATGAAACGGAAAACCAAGTATTCGGAATTTTACGGTAAAATGAATTAAAGTAGACCTGGTACGAGATATGCAGTTAGTCTCGGTGATTTATATATGCCTGAATTGTCAGTTAAAGCAGAAATATATATTGTGCAGAAGCCCCTTTCGCTTCTCTGACAATTTATATCACAGCAACATCATTTCATTCATGAACTGCAGATAGAAACTACTTGAGCTGTGATGAACTTATGGAATTATAACTCCAGAAGTAGATTATTGTTCTCTCTCATGGAAACACAGAAATGAGAGAATGAATCAAATTTGATGTTTCAAATGAGAAGTTTAATACACAGAAGAGATTGCTTTCAGTTGTGTTAAGCAATGATGCGGCGATAATGGAAGAGGAAAACAAATCTGCAAAAGGCTATATTTAGGTATTTTAACAGATTTGTACTTTTGTGAAGAAAGTCGTGTTTACGACGCTGGTTCTTAAAGTAAAAGCTGTGAAGCGTGTTTGATACTTTGAGGTATTTCTCTGTGTGCAAGAACGTAATTACGTAAAAAATATCTTATTGATATAAAAATGGACGAATATCTTATGAAGAATCGTAGTGATACAAAGGCACAGCTTACAATTATATGATAAATGATCGCTACAATCCTCAAAGATTTAAACCAGCGGTTTTCAAATTGCATTCCACGAAATACTGAGGTTTAATTTATATATTTTTTAATTTAATTTTATCATTTTTTTTAACCATTAAAACATCAAAACTCACAAACAACATAAGCCACCTAATTCACATAGTATACACAAAAGTAATGAAAAAGTCATAATTCACACAACCAGTTAAATATTATACACAACCAACATAACATATACAATAAATGAATTCCAATTCATTATTTAGAAATGTTTTTGACTTTATTATAATTAAATAAATTCCTTTATTAAATATATGTAAAATAATTTTTAAATTACACTAATTAAACAAGAGATTGAAATTTGAGTAAGAGCTTTGAGGACAGGCACAAGAATAGGTTTTTCACGGTTTAACAGCTGCAAATTCAATGAGTAAAAATAAAAATTCAGGAGGGGGAAAACACCTCTTGCTAGTTGATTTTGTCATGAAAAAAAGTGGATTACCCTGCAGCCCAAAATAATTTACGAAGCTCTCCTAAGACCACACGCAACAACAGAATACATACATGCATACATACATACATACATATATATATATTGTTGAATCCGCTAAAGGAAATATCTCGCTTGTTAAAATACTTTTTCGTGGCTAATTGGCTATTCTATTAAGCGGGGTATTATATATATGTTACGGTGAATGTCTGAAATCGGAAAATGGTCGACAATCACCGGTGATTGTCGGACGGTGAATGTCCGAAATCGAAAAATGTCGACAATCACCGGTGATTGTCGACCATTTTCCGATTTTAGACATTCACCGAAACATTATACAGTCAGACCTCGATATAAGGTCACCCTAAGGGACATCGCAAAAGTGACCTTATTAGCGGGGTGACCTTTTAACCGATTCATTAGCAGTTCATAACTAAGCACGTAAATACACATTATGATTTTTTAAAAATGGTAATGCAAACGAAAACATCAGTTACTTGGTAAATATTTAAGTCAATAAATTTTAACAGTAAAGAATTAAAGAAAGTTATATATATATTTTTTAAATTTAATTTAAAATAAAGCTGTTTATAAATTTCCTCAAAGTGTACATACATACATAACATCTTACCTTATTTAAAATAATCATTCATGCAGGTCTGTCTCGTTTTTGGTTTCATTTTTCGAACAATGTTTTCTAGATTTTGTAACTTCTCAAAATGTTCGTCAACTCCCTCATGGTTTGTAAAAAAATGGCGTATGACATTTATTGCATTGAAGGCTTCCGCTTGGGTTACAGCTACAGTCTCAGAATCACTGTCATTGTCCTCACTGTCCACAACTTGTGAAACTTGTGAAACAATTTCAGAAATTATAGCTTCAGAAGTGGTGGCAATTTCCTCATTAATCAAACCATATTCTTCTTCCCCTTGAATGGCATGGCCACGATTTCTCAGATCTTCCATCAGAACAGATAGAGGAATATCGTCTTCTTCTTCGGTTTCGTCTTCCACGATACTCAGAGAATCCACAAAACCAGCATGACGAAAACAATTTGCTATGCATGTGGTGGACACCATGTTCCAACTTTTGTACACATAAAAAATGGCATCCAAGACAGTAACGTGAAACTTCTTTTTTTGGTCGATGACAGCGATAAGGTCCTTCAAGAGGAGCTTACGATAGTTCACTTTTAGGTTTTGAATAACTCCTTGATCTAATGGTTGGAGAACGCTGGTCACATTAGGAGGCAAGAAAACAAGCTCAATTGAGGCTAACTGTGGGATGTTGGTATGAGCTGTGCAATTGTCTGCCATGAAAACAACTTTTCGTTTCTTCTTCACAAACTGCCTGTCTAAACGTCGTATTGTTTTCTCCCAAATGGTGAAGGTCATCCACGCTTTTTTGTTAGCGCCGTAATCCACGGGTAAAGATATAACGTTTTTAAAGCAACGTGGCTTTTGGAATTTACCAATAACAAGAGGTCTCAATTTTTCAGAGCCATCCATATTGGCCCCTAAAAATACTGTAAGTCTTTCTTTACTTTTTTTGCCACCTACACATTTTTCATTTTTGAATGCGAGTGTTTTGTCAGGCAAGACTCGGAAAAAAAGACCACATTCGTCGACGTTGAATACATCGCATGGCTTATACCGTTTCAAAATGTCATCTTCTAACACAGATTTCTTCCAGTCATTTAAAACAGTTTCGTCAACATCTCCAGCTTCACCACACACTGTCTTGAAAGTTAAATCATGTCTTACTTTAAATCTCTGAATCCATCCATTGCTCGCCATAAAATCAGGTTCTCCCAATTCCGTGGCTATTTGCAGAGCTTTTTCTTTCAGTACTGAACATGATATTGGCACATTTTGTGCTCTAGCCATTTTTATCCATTGGAGAACGGCTTCTTCAATTTTCTCATAAGGGGAAAAACGCATCCTTTTTCTTTTCCCATTTCCATTGCGATGAGAAGACAGAATATTGTTTAAGGTGGTGCGTGGTATACCACGTTCTTCGGCAAAACGTGCTTTCCATAAATTTGAATTTTCAAAATCTTCAGCAATTTTTTCTTTCTATGATAGAGTCAACGTCTTTCTCTTTGCCGACATGATGACACGATAAGAGTGAGAAAGGTGCGAATGAAATTCTTTTCTCTGGTCTGGTCAGCAAATGGTCACGTGACAAGATGGGAAAGCTTGTCCTTTGTTCTCGTCCGAATGGCGAAAGCTCCCCCCTCCCTAGAAGTGTGGACAGGGACGAGGAATTACTGGCAGCGAAGGCGGGGGAAAATTCTTTGTGGAACTGGGGAGTGGAAACTGTCCAAGTGTGTTTGTTGGCTGCAACCTTTTCCTAGAACTCGAGAGGGGTAATTATCTTGTAAGGAAGTTAAATAGGCTTTTGTTAGAAAAGAGCTTGCCTCGCCTGCATGACGATAATAAAAGATGATATACACAGAAGAAATTCGTACATTTGAATTAGCGTGGCCTTGAAATTATCTGAAGGTGGTAAGATAAAAATGACCTTATAAGCGATAACGATTTTTAAAACTTGACCATATATCCGGTAATCTGTAACAAAGAATTCCTATTCAGTGAGCCGAGACTTTGGAAAAGTGACCTTATATGCGGGGTGACCTTCTAAGCGGATGACCTTATATTGAGGTCTGACTGTATATATATTAAATTTGTTTACAACGTTTTGTTGCTCATTTTCAAGACTATTTTTGCTATAAATATTTAAAAATGATTTTACTTCGTTGATTATTTCTTTATTTAACGTCTCCTCTTCAAATTTGTTTAAATTTTCATTTTTACAGTTTTAAATATCCCTATCACGTGCAAGTTATGAAGTCTTTTTTGCAGGTATACAGTCCCTGGCCAAATCGCAAGTGCTTGCAATCAATCAGTGCATTCATGCTGCGATTTGAGATTAAAATCGAGTATTTGTGAAGAATTCCTCACCATCCATACCAAGCACATGTACGGAGAGAGTTTATTCACAAAAATTCAGTTTTTATCACAAATCACCACTAAATGATTGCAAGCACTTGCGACCGATTTGTGAGCATTCCCTTAAGTAATAGCTCTTTTCCAAAAAAGAATGTTGAAACACAGCTCAATAAATTGCCGATTTCTTTATAAATTTTCAAGATATTCAACTAAAATTCTTTTATAAGTTGCTCTATACACTTGGGTTTGAAATTATGCCAGTTAAAAACTGCTATCTTTCGCGCATGCGCAGTAAAACATTAATTTCTTTAAATGTCTAGAATGAATCAAATTTTCCACATTTTTATTTCAAGAATTATAATGCTTCACTTTTATACTTGCTGTTAAGTTTTCTGAAAGTTTGGCAACGTTTTGTGAAAAACTTTGAGTGTTATGAGTCAAAATCATCTGAAGGAAACTGGAGAAATGCCTATATCTTCTTGAGTAAAAGTACAATTTTTACGAAAAGGAAATTAAACTATTTTCGGAAATTTACAGCTTATTCCCAGCTTTTACGATGCAGGATCATCCAAAAATTTTTTCTCCTTTCTCAATTTTTGACGGTACCCTAAATGCAAGAGCGAATGAATTTTTACTGGAAAGAGTGAACATAGTACTCGTAACATAGTGAACATAGTACTCGAACATGACTATATAAGTTAAAACCGGGTTTTTGCGTCAGACTGAGTGTTAAGTATAAAATTACGAAAAATCTGTAGTGCGTCTATTAATTTGGCTAGGGACTGTATACTTCATATGAACAGTTTCATTCATCAAGCATTTTTTTTTAAATTTATTAAACGTACTAAGTTTAAACTACTGAACACAATTTTAAACAGTTAGAGCATTGCTCAGATATAATTTGGAAATTTTCCTTTTCTAGTTTTGCACTTCAAAGAAGAACGAAAATAGTTGTGATTTTAGTGAGATTTTTCTAAAACCAAATGGAAATGAAAGTAAAAAAAAAAGATTAGTAAGTACATATTACATTTGCATTTCTGTTTAAAAGTGTGGTGCCAGATTTCTAAGCTACCTGAGGCTTTTAGCAGTGCAAGATAGCAAAAGACACTTACAATGTATTCTAAACGAAGGCTGTAACAACGGCGAGAAAAAACTTCCACTTAACAGTTTGCAAAAGAGAAAATTGTTTTATTATTTTCCCCAGAGCTCCATTCTCGAAAACTAAAGCGTCTATCCCGAAAATGACATCATATTTCGTCTCGAAAGCTCAAAATAAACCATGAATAACGAACTTAAAATTTGTGACTGCTTCCGATGAAGGGAATATTTTGTTATCCATTGGGATCACGTAGGCACAGTAGCTTAATCAGCATAACAAATATTCCCGCTGAGCTGTAACACATTTTATGGCAGCTTTTTCTTTTCCAACTGGCTGCGTTAGAACGGATAAAAAAGTGTCACGCTACATTCCTTGAAGTTCCGTTTCATTTCCATAAACATTAAGCGCATAACGACAACACCTACAGAAGAGCTGTTAACGTGTTATTGTCAGATTCAGAAAGAACTTCACTTGATTTTCCAATTTTGCATTCTAGCGTTTCTTACACTTTGCACCAATGGGATAAAAGCTTAAAAGACACAGTTTATAAAAATTTGTTATTTCTTTGAAATTTTACAAAATTGTTCCTTTAATACCAAATCCTTTTAAGTGAATTTTTTTCGCCCGTATGATATTACTTCTTTCACATCTTTCTAAGATTCCGATTTTAAACAAAAGAAGTTAGTTCATTAAAATGACTCTTGTTATCATGACTTTCAAGAGAGCATCATTGTTATATCTAATATTCAAATTTTCACGTTTGTAAGTAAGTTTTCTCTAACAAAAAAAGCTAAGTCACAAAAAAAAAAAAAAACGTTTCATCAAATGTAGTTTAACTGCTAAATCATGAAAATAAATGTAATTATAAAGAAAATCAAGCTCTAGTCATTATACTAGATTATACCAAATCGTTAAAATTGAGCGTTGTAACATAAAAAATAGGTTTTGCAAGTCTTAACATAGAAAAAATCGCTAAACTAAATATTGTTACTCAAAAAAATCTAAAAGTCGAAATCAGAGCCCAGGTGCTTCCTTTACAGGTGAAGAAACTGGACGACAAAATTGTCATGCGGCGATGGTACCACACCCATTGTGATGTTGCTGAAAAAGATGGTATCAATTTCTGGGGAAGCCAGTAGGTCTGCTATGGCGGCGTGCCAAATGTACCCCATTAGAATAAAATAAATAAATAAAGTAAAACAAAATAAAATAAAAATGAGCGAAAAAAAAGTAAAAAACCCTTATTATTATTATTTAAAAAATATTTTAGTATAAATAGTATTTAGCATAAATAGTTGTACAGAAAATCGAGAAGTCTCGTAGAAAAAGTAGTTAAGCATTAAAAGTCGTTAAAACGAGTGTCATTTTATTGCAAAACATGAAGTTACATCAAGATCAGGTATATCGATACAGAAACTTGCTATGGATGAATAGAAGAAAGGATAAAAACGTTCTATGCTAGGAATTGATCATATTTAATTACTTCTGTTTATGGGTGTCGAAGTCTTTAATAGCAAGTATTACAGTTGTTGGAAATGGTATTAGTGCTATAAATGGGGCTTTACAGCAAATGAGAAAGTACAGAGAAAAACTTTCACAAAATGGATGCAAAATAATTTGAATATACTTCATACTAAGATAGAAATTGTTTCGAAATATGAATAAATGTTATAAAAATGACAGTAAAATCGGAAAAATAAAGGAAAAATTATGCAGAAAAAAAGCATCGAGCCTGTTGTTTTTAAATTGCATTGAAAATGTTCGCGCAGGATGCTATTCTAAGATTTAATATTGAATTAATTTCATTTTTTTTATTTTTTGCTCTTAAGTGATCTCACTTAAGAACAAAAATTATTAAAATGTGCAAGAGTTACTTTAGAGAAGATAAAAGAATCACAAAGAGATAAAATCCAGATTCCCAGAGGATAATTCAAATACGTTGCTTCAAAATATAAAACTACAGCATCACATTTTAAATATGCAGGTAGTAAAATATTAAAATGAAAACTATGTTTTTCTAAAAGTGTTTGAAATGAGCATGAATAAATTTTCGAAGAAATAAGCTGTATATAGGTTTCAAAAATGGTCACATTATTTCTATCCAATAAAAACTAATTTTCGTAAAATGAATCTAACACTTATAAACAGAAACATGGAAGCTCTTTATTAGCTAGACTAATTATTTATTAGGCAAAAAAGATAATTTTTAGAAAGGAAAGACTTTAACACCAATTATATACAACTGCCGAAAAAAAAGTAATGTATACTCACTTGCATTCTTTCTTATACTCGCATGACCTACTTGCCATAAATTGTCAGTTGCGCCAATTGCGTATATCGTGTTTTATTTCTAAAGTATTAGCATCGAGAAGTAAAACGTTTAGCTTTGTAAAAAACGTAAATAAAAGTAAACCGACGTAAAAAAAGTAATCCGATTATTTACGCATACTTTCTTACATGTAGCTTCAGTCGAACTCACAACTTAACCCGAAATTTACAACTTTATGTATTAATGTAGGGGATTCTTACAATTATGAAACACATTATCAGTTCATGATACATTGACTTTATATAGCATTAATCCTTGCGCTGAGTATTAAGTTTCAACGGAACCGACAGCTTAAGCTGACAAAAAATTCGCACAAAGTGTTTTTGCTGCATTCTTAATTTGCGTGTAACACAGAGGAATTTACAGAAACGAACAGTTTAACTTAGTTCATGAATTTGTGTCACACTAAATGCTTTCAAATGTAAATCTAAACAAGGGAAATCAACAGTGTTTGTGAAATTTTACCATGAACTGGGTTTTTGCCACGGAAGTCTCGAAAGCATTTCTGAATACCTAAATATAATGCTGCATAAATTTTGATAAAATATATGTTGAAAATATTGCATGAAAACTGGGAGCTAAATGAAATGACTTTCTATGCAAGACATAGGGTAACGTAATAGGTAAATTCGCAAATTAAATATAGTATTAATCATAGTTATACCAGTTTGAGAATTCATACACGTTTGTGAATTCCAACTGATTTTTTCTCTTCCGAGTTTGGAGAGAATTTTTGATAACATGCACTCTCAAAATTAAAACAATACACAAAGCATTTTTACTTCAATATTGAATCTTTTGCTTGATCCAACATTTCAGTAAGTTTTCGGAGGCTAGGATGCTGTGGAGGAAGGAAAGTGTTGCGAAAATTGTTTCTATCATGCATATGGTCGTTTTTTTTTTATTGTTTTAAAATACAGAAAAACTCCTCCATAGCGGACACTAGCAGGACAAAAATATTTAAACCGTATTTTTTTTAGAGAGTTGTCTAAAAAAAAAGAGTTCATTTTGGCTCACTGCTTTGCTGGCGAAGAATTAACCCCTTAACTGTCGCGGGCGTATATATACGCCTCGCTAAGCCGATGCGTTAACTGCCCCAAGCGTATATATACACCTTCCCGAAGTGCGATTCTTTGCCTTGTGTTGCTATCAGTAAAATTACACCCGAGGCTTTGGAGTGGCATAAGGAAACCCTGATAGTGTTTGCGAAGGATATACTTATTTCTGGGAGGGGGGAGGGGGTTAAAAACGTGCTTCTTTCCTCTAATACACCGTGTAACTACGAGCACCTATTACAAAAACGGTGGCACAGGAAGCGAATCGTGTATTTTTTCCTCGGCAGTTAAGGGGACTAGACACTTTTACTCAATGCAAAATTCAGCCAATTTTTCCTAAGTTTGAGATTTAAAAAAAAAATACAAAATGCATTTAGAGGCACATTTTTTAGGATGTGTAAACATGAAAGTCTAGTAAGAATTTAAAAATATGACATGTGTTTAAAATAAAATTTAATTAATTAAAAAATGTATTTTATCAAATAGTGTTTTATTCAATTATTAATTGTGCTGTATCACTGCGCGCAAGATATTTTTTTTACTAATACTGCCAGTAACAAAACTTAAATCTTAAATTAAAATATGGTTCTGGACAATAACATAGGCTAAAATATTTCAATCATGTCAATAATTAATTAAGTAATTAAGAACTAATTAATGAAAAAGAATAAATCCTTAATTTTTTAAATATTTTTAATGAGAAAATGCATTTTATAATTAACGATTCTCTATAACTGTAGTCTAATTTGTTAGGTGCATGAATATAAACATGTGGAAAAAATTTCAAGTCTACAGCCCAAATACTTTTTGAAATATCATGCGCGCAAGGTTAAAAAACATAGTTTTGCAAAAAAAGCATTTAAAGTTAAAATTTTACTTTTTATGCTTAAATTTTGTTTCTGTGGACATAAAATTAGATTCTAAAAAACAAATAAGTATCAAAAATCATATCAGATGCTATTTTAGGGCATAAATATGTAATAATTTAATAAAATTGGAAATAAATCAGCACATATTACAAAAATTATTGAACGTAAAAGTTACAAATGTACTACTTACTAATACTGTATTTCTTAAATAACTGATTTTTTTCATATAATGGTTAAAATATGAATAAATATTTTTAAAAAGACACTTTTTTAGTCTTTGGGGGTGAAACAGGCAACCGTATTACAATTATTTACAAACTTATATAAATATATAGATAATTTCTGAAATTTAAAACTTTCCGCTCTCATGAATAATTCCTTCTTGTTCTTTTAACTTCTCTAATTCCCCGGTTTTTAAAATATTTCTGGCTCTGCGAATGGCCAGGTTTAATTCTCCACAATGTTTTTCGGCTTCTTTAATCCTTTTTTCATCATATTTCCTGGCAGCATCCAAGGCGTAGGGCCCTGCTTGAAAGCCTAACTCACGCAGGATTTGTAACCTCCCCTTCCTTCCTTCATTAAATTGCAAGACGGCCTCATTTGTTGCCATTTCAGCAATTATTCTATTGGAATTACTTGGGGCACAGTTTCCAAATTAACGAGTTGAGAGACTCATTCGGATTCTCTGTCCGACCCCTAAGACAACGTTGAAGCAACTTAGGATCAGATAAATCCTTGAATAGTTTTTTTATGCAATCCATTACACAAGGTGCCATTACATTTTTATGTTGGAAGCTATTCAATTGGCCTGCAGCTTTAGCTTTCTGGTACTTACACCAAGATGTGTCGCCTTCCGGACAAAAATCATGCAATGGTGCTTCGTCGCTTGAGCGTTTGGGATAATGAATGGCCCATATTGCTTTGCGCATGTCCATCACACTGTTCTTGTTATTTCTAATAGCTCCTCCGTAATAGATGGTAAGTTCGTCAATTAATTTGTATGTAAGACGGCCCTTACCACTCAAGGATTTGCCGTAATCTAATTTATTGTCCCGCATAGAATGTTTTAGCTCTCTGCGTCTCGAGCCCATTCTCTTTTGCACGTGGCCGAAACACTATACCTTGTTCAGATCACAATCCGGACCATAAACATTACTTTTCTGCAGCTCCAGAAAAGTCTTCGTGTCTCCATCACCAATGTAGTGCAAGTACTTCACTGAATGTTTCTCTTCATCATACCCTCCACTTCCATTTTGGCCGCTGATCCAGAATGATTCTTCACGCATTCATTTTGGTGAATACTCTTCCATGTTCCGAGTTCCTCACGTTTTTTGTTTTTCTGACCTCATTTGCAACCTTTGCAATATGTCGACATCACTTCGACGTCTAGCACTTTCCCGCTTTCAGCACCAATAACGCTGACAATTCCAGCTTTCGAAGAATGTCCACGTGTTTTCCAGGACCCGTCACCACTAACGGTCAATTCGTATTTGCCGGACATTTATATTTCCTGTTTAGCAGCACATTTCATTGAAATGCTAGCAATATTTGCAATTGAGCTTGCAATTTTTCTTGTTCACCTATTATACGCATTTGTATGAATAGGAGGTGGAAGATCCATCGCGCCACAAAAGGTTTTCATCCCATTCAAACCTTGTCCAACGCATCTCATGGCGTAAGTGAAAAGTCTGTTTACCTCAGGAACATTAGAATTTTCCCCCATCATTGGAGAATTTCTGAATGAAATTATCTCATTGCAGTGGTCACAAACAAAACCGAATTTAGAAGATAAGCCATGAACAAGTATTTCAGACACATGAATGGCAGATCCACATATTTTGCAGCGCAAATTGCCACATATTTCTTTAAAAAGAATATTGATATCAATTATTTGATATCCAGAATTGTCAGCGACAAGTATATCAGTTGCCATATCACTTGAGTTCAACTTCTTTGATGAAGAACTAGAAACTTCTGCAATTTTATTGGAAAAACGATTTCCATAAAACTTTCGTTTCTTGGGACGCTGTCCCGAAGCTCTCTTCACAGATTCCATGAAGAATTAAACTAATATGAACTCAGTTAAAAGAGTAGATTGTTCTGAAAAGAACAGTTTTTTTTAAATGCAAATGAAATTCGACGTCTGCTAATGAAATAAGAATGAAATCACGTCAAAAGCACAAGTACAGAAGCAAATCGCTGTTTAACAAAAGTGAACAATAGCATAGCAATTCGAATTGACATTGAAGTTGTAGTTAATAAATTCTATTATTTACTCTTCTTCTCTGCGAAGTTCTAGTTTAAAAAAATAGCAACGGCTCATCATATAACAAGGAAGTTGATATAACAGGTTTTAGTTTCCAATGTAAACAAAAACATATATGATCGCTGGTGACGCACGCTTGGGGAAAAAAACATGGAGTGGTGCTCAGATTTTTATCGATATCTCTTTAACTAACTATCGCACGCTCAAAAGTTTGATATCGTTCTGTTCAGAATTAAATGCTCTTTCTAGAGACATCAAAAACGAAAAATCGATTTTTTTTACCATTTAAAAGTGGTTAGCCCCCGGGTTAAAAACTATCCTCCTGAGAGACGTGTCCGCATTTGAGGGGTGTCCGTTAGGAGTTTCACTGTAATTTGTTTCAACGCGTTCTTATTTTTTAAAAACTATTTCAGCTACACGTATACTAATATTTACGAAAAGGACAGAAATATATATAAGGAAATTAATATTTAACTGTTCCACATTTCAAGATATTGTCATATTAACTCGGTGTTTAAGAAAGGACATTACTTGCACTAAAATCTACGCACTATTTTTCTTCCTTTTTTATACTTTGTTTCAGTTGTGTTTCTGAAAATTAAATTAAAATTTCTCAGCTTTAACTAAATTTAAAAATTAGCCTTTGCAGAACTTACTCGTACTGTTTACACATCATTGTTACTTTTACATCACGGAGTATAAGCTCTTAAGCTAGACAATTAAACTCAAAAGCTTTCTTTGGCTTCCATGAATGCTTTAGAAACACTCAAGCTTTCAAGCATATTAAACTTCAAAGCAAAATGAAAAGTATTGCTTTCAAACATATGCAAGAACGGTACGACGAACTATGTTATTTTCCACTTGGTACACAGAGAGTAAAATAACGATGTTAACGGCCAGAACACGATTAAGTTAACATCCATAAAAAGTTAATATGTACTCTGAGCAAATGATCACTAATTGTGTAACGGTAGGCGATTTCTTAATTTGTTTCCTTCGTCATTTGCACCATATTCCAGAACCCATTAGGGAGTCCAAAGCCACTGAAGCGTAGAAATGTTTAATAAGAGAAAACATGAATTTCGTCCATCTTTAATTTACTGACGCAAGCTAAAAATTATTTCGATCTTTTAATATTGAGCAATAAAATAGAAATCTATAACATAATGACGAAATTATGCTGCGAAATACAGGCACCTAATGATTTTTCAGTTGTAGGAAAAACCAATCTACGTATTTCTTTAAAACATTACGAACAAAAAGCTTTGAAGATAAATGAACCACAGTAATGTGCATTTGATAATTTTACAATGGCAAAGCAAATACATGCTCTCTTGAGGCTATATTTACCATCTTTTGTAAATTCTTACTACACTAGTTATTCTTTTAAACATTGATTGACACGAAATGCAATTTGGATCGCTTTTGTTCATAAACACATGTGTCAGGTTTTATATGTGTTCAATTCTATAAAGTTCTACTCGTCAAAGTGTTACTGCTTATCCCCGTTACTAATTCTCTAAGTGTTTATTATTCCTTTTGCTGCTTCCACTGAAGAATGTTTTTTTTTTTTTTGTTTTATTTCGCTATTAACATTTCGGAGAAGAAACTGATTTAAATCTAATACTGCAATAAAAAAAAAAGTTAGAATCTACTTTAACAAGTTTAGAAACATAAAAATGTATTATTAAGTTAATTTTTTTAATGTGAAAGCGCGAAGAAGATTTTCGCAATAACTTAACTTAGTTTTCTTATTTCCTTGTAGTGTAGTCGAAACGCTTAAAAAATTTCTGTTTGTTAGAAGAGTAAAAATAAACAATTTCACTAACAAACACACACACACAAGGAAGTTTGTGCATAGTTAAAGTACCATAATTACAGAATGTTTAAAGAACATGGATAAATAAGACATATAAGGAAAACTTCCTTATGTCTGAAAATAGTATTTATCATTCCAAAAATTGTATTCCGCTACGTTTTACATAAATTCCAATTTTATAAAGTAAATTGTGTCTTCTCTTTATTATCTGAAAAATATTATTTGACTTAATTTTTTTAAATAAGAACTGATATGGTTTTAAAGGAAATCAACTGATGTTTATGCAAGAGAAATTTCAAACTTATAATGAAAATAACAAGCTGGCAACTTGAGGTCAAAGTTGAACTATGCCAAACTGTGGTTAAACTTACCCCACTTCCCCATAAATTAAAACATTAAAAAATTTGATTTAGTGTAATATATATAGGAAATTTTTCTGAAAATCAGTATGCATGGAATACATGTTTCTGTAAACAATAATATTTTATGTTTCGAAGTAATGAGTTGTTCAGAAATTACTGAAGGAATAAATTTACGATTTCCTAACTTGATGATTTATATTGAAAATTAGATGATATTTTTCATTATATCTACTCAATCAGTTCTAGCTATTGATTTATTGTGTTCAAAGTATTTATTAATTTTTCAACTGCGGTTTACATTCAACAAATATTAAATAGAAAACAGCAGTTCAAATATTCGGTTTTAATTCGCCATTATTAAGTTAGAAGATTTCAACAAGAGTTCTATAGTCAGAAAAAAGATATAACTAATGATTAACAACTTATTTGGTTATAGTTTCTTAAACATTTTAAACTATTGATTGATAATTAGAGGTTGTGAACTAAAGTTTTTTTAAAGCATAATTTGATTCTTTTTTTTTTTGCAATTTTAAAGCCTTTATGCGCAGCAGCCATTGCAAGAATAAAACGAAAAATTGTGATATTTTAACTTAAGTTCCAAATTTATAAAGACCATAAACCAATATAAAAATTACGAAATTCGTTTCTTTGCAGCTAGACTACAAGAGAAAACATATATTAAGATGTAATTATTTTATTTTGTAGTCAAGTTTCTTTTCAAGAAAGTTTTCAAACGGTGATAACTAATTCCCGCAGAAAGTATAGAACCTATTTTTCGTAAACCGTCAGCGCGTTTTTTCTAATACGTCATTCTTCTGAATTTTCTTTTGGTGTGTAGTTCTTTTAATTTTACAAGAAAGTAGGCTAAAAAAAAAAAAAAAAAAAAAACACTTGCTTCCAAAAGAACGCACATTTTCACGTATTAAAAAAGTACTTTCAACTGCTTTATTTCTTAATTTTAGCTAATAAGATTTATTTATAGATTCTTTTACCTACAACAAAACAATCTTTTATTTTTTGCGAAAATTTATTTTTTTCCACTTTCATTTGTTGTTTTTATAACAAAAGTAGGCTCAAAAAAAAAAAAAAAAAAAAAAAAGGAAATGCACGCTTTCAAGATGACTTAAAATAATAATATTTCACTTTTACTTTTAGGCGATCTCATGAAAAGAAGAATAATGAAAAGACCACGCCTTTTCGAACGTATTATGTCATAATGACTTTCATGTTCCTAGATGTCAAGCTGATAAAGAGCTTATCAATTCTCCTTACCATTACGGCCTATCTACGCATAATGTATGCTTGCATATAATTGACTTTCGGCTGAAATACTTGGGTAGAACTTCATTAATTTCCATAGTTCAAAAACATTCATTAGTAACTACCTGTTAAAGTTTAGAATGACATATGAATAGTATTTTAGAAGTTTACTTGTAAGCAAAACATACGCAGAGAGCTTTATATAAATGTTCTATAAAGCTAAAACATTTATGTTTTGTCTGAAAATGAAAATGTCTAAAATTTAAACACAAAAATAAATAAATCTCCAAACCTAGGATTTAATGCAAAGTTTAATTCAAAACATTTTCTTTTCTTATATCTACTTTTTTACATATATCGGAGTGTTTTTCTTTTAAATAGTTATGTACAATAAATTTATTCACAGTTATTTTAATTCGAAAACTTTTTGTAGGCGATTAAAAAGGGCAACAGATGTGTTTAAGAGTGTCATTTTCCTATCATTAAAAAGGAGTTCTTACGCAATAGAAAATGCTTTATGCAAAAATTTCATGGAAGAGTTTTTAAAACAGAATATCTTATTTTCATCATTTAGATATTAAGGAAAAACTCAATGCAAAAAAAAGTCAAGTGAAATGATTGTCATTTATTACATATATTTTCTGAGCCGTCTTAAAACTAATTTTAATTCATTATTAAGTCTTAAAGATATTATGCGTACATGAACTTTATTAAAAATTTGAAACCATTCAAAAATTTAAATGAATTTGTAAGTTTTTTTTAATAAGTTCGCAATCTTGTGCATCCGAGGTTCGAGCCTTATCACGACGCTACTTTACCAGCTTATTATGAAAATTTCCTCGTCATTATAAATTTCTCCAAGGTGTTCATAATTCCCACAATGTTCTGCATTATAGATAGCACACACAATGAAAAAAAAAACACTAACTGATTGGCTTTATTTTAACTTAACTATTGGTTTGATAAAACGGATGCCTAAAAAGAAAAACTGATGAAAATGGCAAACATTATAATTGAATTCATTTTCAATGAAGAGGCAACAGCTTTTGCTTCAAAATACTTTATAAGGAGGTCTTTTAATACAGAAGTCTTTATAATTGTTATTCAAGGGAAAAATAAACATTGTGTTTTTATTCATTTAAAATTTCAACTATGTTTTTTCCATTAGCAATAAAAAATCATAAATACCTTATAAATTTAGTGCATAGTAATACTTTGCACAAAGACGTATCTTTAATGTTAATAGTAGAGCAAAGAAATACAATTAACTAAATAATGAACAAGACATTCATTTATTTGTACAATAATAATAAAATGATTTAACGTACATTTTAGGTGTTGAATTATCGTTATTATCTCTCTAGAAAAGCCAATTAAAACATTGGCTTTTCTAGAGAGATTTTTGAAAATATGAAAGGATTAAATTCTTAGTTTTGTGAATAATATTTGTCAAATTGCATTCGTATGAAATTTTTATTAAAAAGAAAAATTTTATATAGTTGATATAAATTATTAGTAAATGGAAAATGTGAATGAAATGCAATGTTTTAGTAATTTAAATTACAGAAAAATGTTTCCTCCATAATGATTAACTTGAGGGAATACTTCAGATTATTACTTTTCTGGCTTTAGACCGGGACGAAGATTGCTTTTTGTTTTTCTAATCTGTCTGACAGGTCAAAGTAGGAAAATTCATTTAAATTTCTTCATAAAAAAGCTGACAAATTTAGCACCGAATTAAAAAAAAATATGTTGATGCCAAATCGTAAAAGTAATTTTACTTTTCTGGTATTCGTACTTATATAAAACGAAGCTGATTAACTATTCAAAAAACATACATACAAAGTTACTTGAAAGCGGAAATAAGTTAGATATCGTTGTTAACCTTCTTCTTTTCAAAGCCTCATTCAAGTGTTCATGTGTATAGGAATAAAATTGATTAATGTTCATTAATTGCATGGCTTAACTTAAAACAAGCATGAGAAAAGGCATTAGGTACAATAAATATTTAGAAATATTAATCAAAAAAGCTATTATCATTAATCTAAAGGCTGTATGAACCCTACTGTAAATTGACACATTACTCTAAAAGCATTAGACATAATTCTCTTATGAACTTGTTACACTTCGCATTAAATCCTTGTTGATAATGTTACATCTTGAGAGAGGGATTCCATTGTAGTCATAGCTTGGTATTTTAGCGAGAATGAAGCGTATTTGCAGCGAGCTAAAGTAATTGGTCATTCAATACGTCAGAAATATCCAAGAAGTGTATTATGCTTGGTTGAGTAATAGAATTTCTGTAAATAAAGCTTTCATCACGACGACACGATACTGATTTTTGGACACAAAACTCTACTGGTAACTTTCCTAGTTGAATTAATCCTTTTAGAAATATAAGGTTGAAATATTAGGCTATTGAAAAGGCGGAATAACAGGATTAGCGTTGACTAATCGTTTCGAAAAATGTTTTAGCCTGTTAAAGCCCATCTCTAAAAATACCACGCAAAGCTTTCTGCTGAAAAATCATAGATTCTTACAAAATATCACGAAACATAGCACATGAGTGCATTTTTAGGGTTATGTCATGTTTTTTAACTTTTGATTATTGATTCCTATGTATTTTTTCACGCTTGAATCTGAATATGACATTAGTTTTTTTTTCCATCACGTCAGGATTTTTTTCAAAACGCAATTTTCGAAATTTGTAATATGTTGCAAAACATCCAAAATATGAAACATATTGACTGATTTAAAACGGTTTTTTTATTATAAAATGTATTTAATTTAATTAAATTTATGGCTCATACTGTGCAATATCATATCTAAGCACTTCAAGAATCCAATGGGGGGAGGGGGCAAGAATTAATAAAAACTGCATAAATATAGCCTAAATTTCCATTTTATTACGTTTTCTATAAAGTTTATTTAATATTCATTTCATTTAACACTGATAATCATTAACGCTGATAAGGAACTTTCCAGACACACAAACGAATGACGTCGGAATGTAGGTAGCGGTAAAAGGGGTAATAAAAAAAACCACAGTTTAGTTGTATCTACTGGAGTAAGAGGTTGTGTTAATGCAGGTGTGTTTATTAGTTTCATGATGGCTTCGAGAGTCTGCAAAAAATCTCCAGATTCATTTTGTTATATTTGTGGCGAGTTAATGGTGGAAAGGCAAAAAATAAATATTACGAGTTTCGTTCGGCAAGTTTATCTCGCATATTTCGGTATAAGAGTAGGCGATCAAGACAAAACTTGGGCATCCCATTACGTTTGCCATACGTGCATCGAAGGACTTCGACGGTGGTCAAAGGGTGCACAAGATGCTGATTTGGAGTGCCCATGAAATGGCGAGAGCCAAAAAATCACACCGATGATTGCTATTTTTGTTCCTCCGGTGTATATGGTTTCAATGTAAAGAATAAAAAGAAAATCATTTATGTAAATATGCAATCAGCTTTACGTCCTGTCCCTCATGGTCCAGATGTACCAGTGCCTATTGCACATGTAAATTTACCTGAAATAGATGATTCGGGTTGTGATTCAAAGGAAGAAGATGAAGAGGAGTACAAATCTAAAAATGCTTAACCACAAACTTTTTCACAGTCTGAACTAAACGATTTGATTCGCAATTTATATCTGACAAAAGAGGGTTCAGAATTGCTTGATTCAAGACTTAGAGAGAAGAATTTTCTCGAAGCTGGCACTACGTTTTCCTGGTTCAGGTCTAGAGAAAAAGAATTTCTTCCATACTTTTCGGAATATGGGGACTTAGTGTTCTGCAATGATGTGTGTGGACTTTTTAATATATGTAAAATTCCATATGAAAGCACCGATTGGAGACTATTCATAGATTCGTCCAAATTAAGTCTTAAAGCTGTGCTTCTTCATAACGGAAATAAGTATGCGTCAATTCCCATAGGACATTCTGTACACTTAAAAGAATGTTATGAAAATTTAAAATTGGTACTAGATAAAATTAAGTACGACGACCATGAGTGGACAGTTTGTGGGGATCTTAAAGTTATTTCGATGATCTTAGGACATCAAGGCAGATACACAAAGTTTTCTTGTTTTTTATGTAAGTGGGATAGCAGAAACAGGCAAAATCATTGGAAGCAGAAAGATTGGCCACCACGAGATTCATTAGAACCTGAAAAAAAGTACTCCTCTCATAGATAGGAATAAAGTTCTCCTTCCACCTCTACATATCAAATTGGGATTGATGAAGCAATTTGTGAAAGCTTTATCAAAATAAAGCAAATGTTTCAAATACATCTGCAACAAATTTCCAGCCTTATCAACAACAAAACTAAAAGAGGTTGTCTTTACGGGTCCGGATATTAGAAATCTTTTCAAAGATGGTAATTTTAAAAAAGAAATGGAAGTTGTTGAAAAAGAAGCCTGGCCGGCTTTTAAAGGTGTAGCAATGAAATTTCTGGGCATCAAGAAAGATCCGAATTTCAAATCGATCGTTGAAACCATGCTGCAGAAGTACCAAAATTTAGGCTGTTCGATGAGTTTGAAGGTTCATTTTCTAAATTCACATTTGGATTACTTTCCTGAGAATTTGGGTGCTGTTAGTGAAGAAATGAAGAAATGGGTGAGAGATTCCATCAGGATATCAAAAAAATGGAAAATCGTTATCAAGGAAGATGGAATACTTCAATGATGGCAGACTATTGCTGGATGCTGCACCGCGATGAACCAACAAGGGCATATGCACGGAAGAGCCGCCAACAAAGCAGACTGGTCAAAAGAGACAACGACACAAATGAAATGTGACTTTTTTTACATACATCATCATTAAGACTGGTTAAAATTAAATTTAAATAAATTTAAATTTAAGTACATAAAATTAAGTGTATCAATATAAAATTTCGTGTATCAAAATTAATTTGTTACATTTAGACTAAATTTTTTCTAGTAGTTTTCATTAAATTTTTGCCCCCCCCCCTCCCCAACGGACTCTTGAAGTGCTTGGCTATGATATTGTATAATATAAGCCATAAATTTAATTAAATTAAATACATTTTATAATAAAAAACCGTTTTAAATCTGTCAATGTGTTTCATATTTTCGATGTATTGCAACATATTACAAATTTTGAAAATTGCGATTTGTGAAAAATTCTGACGTAATGGGAAAAAAATAACTCCACATTCAGGTTCAGCGTGAAAAAAAATACATAGGGATCAACGATCAAAAGCTAAAAAACATGACCCATGCAGGCCAATTAATGAAAATCAAATCTATTTTTATTTTCGATACGTTTCAGAGGACTGCATTACAAATCATTGCTTATAACTGCGTAGCTCATATTTTACTTTAATATTATGATTGTTTCTTATTATAATTAAGAAGATTAAACACAGAATGTACGCAAGGAAAACATAACCCTATAGTTTAAATTTATGAAAAACACAAAAGTAACTTCAAAGTAATTTAAATATTTGTTTTTTCATTATTGGAGATTTTTTTTTCTTTTGAAATTTGAAAATATAGATAATGAAAGTACCTTGATTCGAAATATATTCTTAACCCACACATTTTGGTTGATTTTGATTTAAAGCTGAACAAAGTTGCCTACGCTTGTCTAGACACATTGTGATAGCGAATGTGTAGATACTCTATGTATCTACATAAAAGTAATTTCTTTTGCTTTTATTATAATAAACCCTGTATAGTTGCATGTTTAATGTATTGCATTCTTTTTTATACATATTCTTTAAACCGAAACGGAAACAAAGTTATAAAATTCTTTCACTTATTAGTATTAACATAGACTTTTATTTGACAGCCGTTTCTGTGGGATTCTTTATAAGTCGATTGGGATTTTTTATGGTACATATGTATTCAGAGCATTATTGTAGTTATATACATATTCTATTTTGAAAATATATAATATAAAATAAAGTATCGTTATTTCTCTTTTTCTAAGGAAGTTTTCTTTTTCAATTTTTTTTAGTTCGTGGTTTTTTTATCAAAGTATGATTTATAAGTATAATACAAGGTGCGCAATTAATATGCATAAACTAATAGTATGTAATTACGAAGAATTTTATTTATATATTTGCAATATTAAATTAAATAATTCAATTCAGAAATGCCATGTTTGATCAACGCTCGTGTTTCTTAAAACTTTATTCCAGCAGACCGGCGAAAGTACGAAACGTGGCTTTATTTATAAAATTGCGATGTTTTATTTATAAAATCTAATGTCATTCAAACATAAGATTTAGTCAGTGTGACATTTGCCGCTGCTAATATTTTAAAAAGATTGCATCCTCAGCAGTTTTTAGGTTTTCTTTTTCTTATAGCTGTCGGCAATTTTTTTCTTAACTTCGTGCAGAATTTAATTGCACCAAGTTTTTTTTCTGCAAAACAAATAAGCAAGTAAAAAATAAATAAAAACCGAATATCCTCTGTATGGATATTCTGTCTAGCACTGATTGAGAGTAAAAGCTAAGGTGAAATGGGGTAGGTGTACCCACGCTTTGATCATAATTCAAATTTTACTTCAAATTGTCAGCATGTTTTGTAGAGTATAATTCTGAAATTTTTCATGCATAAACCTGAACTGATTGCCTTTTGAACCATACGAAATTTTATTTTGCAAAAAGGTTTTAATGATCAAACAATAATTTTCAAAACTTTCAGTTTCGATGTTACAATTATCCAGGATCTGGGTCAAGTGATACCTCGCCTTGTTATACTCATATAAAGCGTTTTTAAAAGAGACATAAGCAACATGGTGCAAGGGTCCACGTTCTTCAGTTTTTTCTGAATTTATAACTTTTGAAATTGTTAATATAACTTAAATTTTACTTAGGATCAAAATTTTTCGCTCACCTATCCCCCTATTAATGTGTTAACACCCCAAACAACTTTTCTCCTAACAAATGTTGAAATACACCTCATTAAATTGCCGATATCTTTCTGAATTTCCAAAATATTTATCTGAAATTTTTCATAAGTTTCCCTGCTTGGATATGAAGCTGTGAAAATTAAAAATTGCTACCTTTCGCGCATGCGCAGTAAAAAAAGAATTTCTTCAAATATTCATTATTATTCAAATGTAAAGTTTTTTTTTTCAAATTTCAGTATAATGCTTTTACTGTATGTTGTCAAATTTTCTGAAAGCTTAGTAATGAATAAAAATAATTTAACTTTGTGCAAGTAAACAATAATAATAAAATTACACTTTCGTAGTGCAAAAAATCCGCTTAGCCAGGGACTGTATGTGATGGATCTGACGCACAAATAAAGCTGCTTTAAAGTGTGATAAGGAATGGCTACACTGACCCCACGGTACCCACTTCACCCTATGTCGTACCCGGCCGGACTCCCATTCTAAGAAATAGGCCCGTGGCCTAGTGGGCTGCATCTGTTTCTGCAGTTGCTTATTTTCGCCGTTAAGTAAATAACAAAAAACCAAAGCACTACTAAAATAGGACGCTTTTTTGAACCCGTGAGCTTTGTAAATATTTTTTCTAAATTATTTTTTGTGGCTATTTAAATTGACTGGTATTTTTCAGATCAATCAAATTATTTCTGTAGGTAGGGTTTTATTGCATACAGCTCTTAGTTTATGAGCATCAAAAGATTTCCGTGTTGAGTCAAATTAAATAAAAGAACTAATAAGTATATGATTCATAAACTGTACGCTTCTGTTGATTGCTTCTAAAAACCTACAATGCTTTTACTTTTATTGCTTTTGTGTTAAGCTCTTTCAGCGAAGTAAAATATTTTTACATGGTAGGCTCATTCTACATCGAAATCTTATGCAGACGCCGGATAGTTACTTTATGTTAATAATTCAGAAATTACCAATCTAGTCCATTAAATAAACGACAAATGAAGGAAAGGTCAAGATTTTTATGATTTTTCAAACACCATAAAAATTATTAAGTGAGATGCGACTTAGTTTACACTTGCGTGTAGAAGTACGATTTAATACTGATCAGAATTCAGCATAACTAACATCTACTTTAGAATAATTACTTTAATAGCTTTCAGAAATATTAAGGAGATTATTTGTAGCTATTTACAGGCCTTCGAAATAATAGGCCTGGTTTTCCCCAGGCTTGTTATTTCGTTTAGTAGGGAAGGGGAGTGGTATAATGAGTAAAAAGCCAGCAAATATTTCATGATAAAAACAACAAAATACATATACACAATGAATTAAATACATTATATTCTAAAATCCAGTAAGAGAAGGTACGTGCCCCCTCTCTCTATAAAGACGAGCCTAGTTTTATCCCGTTCTTTCGATAGATTAAATGAAAGATTAAAGTAAAGTTTCTAAATAGACCTGAAATAAGAGCAGGAATTATTTCCACTAACCCTTCTAATAAGGTATAGTATACAGTTACAAAAAAGACGAAATATTTTATGTTACAATATGTTTTACATATAAACACACGAAATGTAGTTATTGACGTCTATTGATTTAAGCTTATAATGCAGGATTAATTTAAATCTTTTACGTGGTTGGAAACAAAAAAATCCAGAAGATTCGAAGAATATAAAGGTATGAGTTGTAAGTGAAACAGTTGTATCTATTTTTAGAAATATTTTTTTTTTATTTCAAATGGCACATTAAAAGACAATTGGAAATCAAACGATAACAATAAATCTATAAATGATAGCGAGTAGTCCAGTATCGCTCCCAGATTGATGTCCGAGGAAGGGCGGGGCAACGAAACAGGTGAGACATGTCCATCTCTTCGAGAAGGTCACACAAGGTGCAAAAAGGCTCAGTGACCATCTTGATGCGGTATAGATGTTTGTTTAGGCAGTCATGGCCAGATAAAAGACGAAACAGGGCAACAGAGTTCATTCTAGGCCATTGAGGGACATCTAGACTTTGGTTTAGCCACGGTTTATTGGAATTACGATGTCTAAGTTCCTCGAGGAAAGAGTCCTTAAAGATGTTCTTTACTAGACATTTAATATTTTTAAAAGGAAGTCTGGGATTTGATGTCTGTAAAACGGAGGCCCCTTTTTTTGCCAAGAAATCAGCCGCCTCGTTTCCCTGGATTCCACAGTGGGCCGGAATCCATTGAAGAACTACTCTTTTATTTTTACTGGCAAGGCAGTTGAGCAGATTTAGGCAATTATCGATAGTTAAAGTTCGATAGTGACTGGGTGCATTGATTGCCTGTATTGCTTCCCTTGAGTCAGTCAGCAACACAACTTTTGAAAAAGAGTCTAGCCGTGGCTGTAGCTGTAGCAGGGCCTGGTGAATGGATGTGATCTCATCATCAAAAGCCGATCCGTAGATACCGATGGGAGCGTAAAGGCAAAAAAGTTCACAGTAAACGCTAGCACCGGCGTTGACACAACTGCTCACTCTGGAGCCGTCAGTATATACTCTCAACCAGTCCTTCTCGGGGTAAAAGGAATCTATTGTTTCGAGGGCTAGTGATCTCAAAACTTCTTCACTGGTATCCGCTTTTGAGACGTCCTTGATAAGATTTTTAGAAATATGAGTAGTAGGATATTAATAATACCAGTTTCAATAGCACATAATGATAATAATATTCTAGCGAGTCCAAACACATATGTTTATTATTAAATCTGTGCGTTACAAAGTATTACAAAATAAATTATGTCGATTTTGAAATTTTATTTAACATAATATGATTTATACAGAACACATACTAATGCATACAATATACGAAAAAGTTGGGACTAGAGATAGATAAAGATAAAGTTACCGTCATGAAATCGAGTAAAAGAGTAAGAACATATAAATACACATTTAATTATATATATATTAGTGGGTGATATTTAAAACTTGATAATTTGATAATAGTACATTACATTGCAAACGTTAGGTTACGTTTGTTGGCCGTCTTTTCGTATACGAAGGTTATATAGGTGCCTTAAGAAAAAAAATCAAAGTGTATTTTAGATAGAAACCCGTGCCTTTCTTTTGTCGCCTGTTTCTTAGTACAATATCAATTTAGTTCACTTAGAAATTTACTAATGCAAAAGTACACGGTGCAGTAAAGTTGATAAATTTCCCTCTTTATTATTATTTTTTTATGTTGTCTCACAATTAGAATCTAAACATTTTTCACTCCTCTTAACTAATACCGTTAGGTAATTTACTAGTTTCATGTAAAAAATAAATCATACGCAATAATTATTAATAAAATTTTCAACTGAGGTTAAAATCCGCTACATGTTTTACAGAAAATGCATTCATTAACAATAGACGCAGTATACAGTGTTAAAACAATGGATATAAACTCATAAAAACTTTACTTTCAAGTAAGGAAAAATCCTGCCGTCATTTGAACAACTTTTTCCCTATTTTGGTTATTTAAATCCCATCATGGACTAAAAGGATTTAAAATGCACCACTTTCGCCTCAAATGTTTATTTTATTGAGTTCTTTTAACAACAACCATCTAATGTATACCTCATATTGCCTTCCATTTCTATTGCTTTCTCGATAGCAATTTATTCAAATTGCATTGTGTTAAACGAACTCTCACTGCATTGAGGTAGTGTTTATATATTCAGTCGAAAGGAATGCTAAAGTGTGCCGAGGAAGGAAAAGATCTCTGCTTTTTATTCCAATGGTTTGGGAGTAATTTTGAAAACAAATCGTCATTTTTTATTCGTTTCCGCGATTTGTTTTTCATCCTTTCGTAAGTCTCAAATTTTCAGAAAACGCAGTTTTGTGTAATTTCTGCTTTTCCCATGTAGGTAAACATTTTATTTATGTTTTTTTTTCTGAAAGAAACTGTCGAAAATAAATAAGTACTTAGACGAGCGAACTGAGAACATGTGAATTAAATTTAAATTCGTTGCCGGCAATACATTGGCTACATTCTGCGACTCTTTATGGTACGCCCCGATGCCATTTCCCCGCATGCTTGACAAATATCGTGATAATCTTCATGGTACGTCTTGATGCCATTCTCTGCATAAACATTCTTGACATCCATCATGAAACTCTCTTCATGGTACGTCTTGATGTCATTCTCTGCAAGACCATGCTTGACATCCATCGTGACTCTTCATGGTACCTAAAGATGCGTTTTCCCTGCATAAGTACGATTGATAAAGGAATGACCACGTGACCTCGCACGGTTCATCTAATTCTGGGATACATCAATCCTATTTGAATGCTACTTACCACCAGACATTTCGTCACTTGTATCCGATATGGTCAGGATCCAGAACCAAGTAAAACGAAACATCAAAAATATGCAATAATAGTTGTACATTACCTTGAAAAATTTACAATAGGGTGATCATTTCTGATTAATTACTGCTGATTGCAGCATTCAGGAGAAACAGGAAACCTGCTAGCAGCTGCTCCGTTTTACAAAATTGCAATTATTTCATTATCTTCATGTGGTTTTAACTCATGCTTAATGTCAATATCGACAAATTTAAGTATTTTTTTCCTTGCAAAAGCAATTTTATTTTATTATCGTGCTCTTCTATTTTAAAGAAAAACATATGCAGCATTGTTGAAAGTCAGATAGAATTCATACATCTTGTTTTAGTTATCATACAGTAAATATACAAGAAAACGCTTTGTAAAATATTGAAAATGTTTTCATGAAATGCTTTACATTTTAAAAATAATGAAAGATTCGGCTTTGATTATTCACGCAGCTTACTGTGAAACATTCCGTTTCCCTAAAAAACTGGTTTAATTTTATTTCAAGTTCATAAAGAGCCAAACAGCCACCAAATGGAGTGTAATCCTTTGAGCATTGTGTAGACTGTAGGTAGCATACCGTTCGATTGCTGTTTTTGAAATTTTCATTATAAATAAATAAATAAATAATAACAACACAATAACAAAAAATCCTGAAATACGTGTATTTCATTTTTTCTATTATTTCAAATGCAAAAAGTAAAAGAAATACAAGTTTATGAGTACGATACCCTGTTTTTTATTTATTTATTTTTTAAATTTGCTTTATAAATAACAATAATAAAGAAATAAAATCCTAAAATGCGAAACAAATTATATATTTCATTGATAGCTGTATTTCATCATTCAGTTGGATAAATTAAATAATGTTTCTCCCCTTCACTGCATTGGCACTAAAAACTATTGATAGTTTTCGTAATTTAGAAAGCTAAATTTCGTGGTACTTGGCTACATTTTAATAAGATTAATTAATTCTCAAAATGATATTTTTTGAGTGAAAACGGGAACGTTCGGGCATTAAACATTTGATTAAAAAAATAAATTTCAGATACTAAATAATTAAATTTAATTAAAACATTTTGATGAGAATCAATCCATTAATGGATTGATAAATCAAATGAGCGGCATATTGAATGCATTTAAAATTTCTCTTCAATTAAACACAAAAAACATTAAAGTTATAATAAGCAAAAAATACTTTAACAAGGAAATACGACTAATTTCAACTTATAAAACATACTTTAAAGATTTTTATAATGTTAAATCCTCTGAAATATTTCAATTTTCATTTTCAAAGTAATTAAAATATTTTCATCATGACTCACTTGAAAAATTATTATTTTTTACAATCAATATTTTACGTAATAAAGATTTCTTTAAATTTCTCACGCTGAAAGTACAAATTTTACGTAATGCAGAAGGCAATTTTTAAATTGTAACAGTTTTAATTAGTTAATAACCTAATTTCTAACCGATGAATACAGTAAATGAAAATTAAATTGGCTTTTGATAATACAAAACGTATTGAAGTTAATTCATCAGAATTAATCAATGTTGTTCATATGTTGAAAAACTTGTGACAACTGTTTGTGGTTTTTGTTTCTGTTTAGTATTTACAGTTTGTGACATATGCAGAAGGGAATTATTTTCGAAAATTTTTTCGGTTAAAAGCGTAAAATACATCTTTATATTAATTCTACATCAAATTTTTACAATTTATAATGGGAGTTTAATTGTTTGGAAGCATGAGAAGATTTTTAATCAGTAATACTCAGTCATAAGTTTATTCGCAAGGAAAATGCATCACAGATTTTATTTTAGCCTTCAGTTTAAAGTTATAGCAGACATTTTAAAAATGACTCTTAATCGCTTTGATATTTTGTATCTTGAGAAAAATACCGCTTAGGAGAAAATAAATATATAAAATTTTGGTTTTTAGGCGGAAAAATAAAGATAAATCAAAAAAAAGTTTTTTTTTCAAAGACATTAAGATATTTAATCATAGCATAACCTTATATAATATGATAACTATCAGAAAATCTATAACAAAATTAATTTGAAATTTTGTATGGAAAAGCGCAAAAACTTTAACTTTTCAATAATGAAATTATACTCTTCCAGTGATTTTAAAGTGCATGTTTAGGTCATTTTCACCATTAGGTCATTAGGTCATAGGTCGTTTGATTAAAAGAAAATGTCTAAGTGGCTGAAAACGCTTTGAGTTATTTTACACCAAGTCATTGATAGACACTTGTTTAGAATATTAATAAAAGTAAATAATGATAAAATTTATTTATGAATAAATAGAAGTTTTTCATCACGCACATGCAAGGAATATGGTTTTAGAACTGAATCCTACAAATTACCTTCGCTTCATATAAATTAATGTTAGCTCTCACAAGCGGCAACCCCCTTCCCTCCCACGCTCTCAGTAACTTTACACAACCGAAGGCAAATCCTTTCTAGTGAAAATGATTATTCTTACTTTCATATGTTAAAATTAAGATCACACATCTTTATAAAAATAAAATTAACGTTTTTATGTTCACTAGATTTCCGGTTCGATGAGTTTGGGAAGACAGGAATTTTAGGTCCGTTCTAAGAGAGACTTTAAAAATTATAAATAAGCCCAGGGCACCATTTACGGCCAAGCTCGACTCTTGAGGGTCTCTTTCATTTACATAGTTGGGTAATCTTATTGAATGTTCCATAAATATCTGCTAATCACTTTAAACTGGGTTTCACATTACAGACTTATAATCAGCTGACTCTTCGGTAGTTATCTGGCCAAGGCATGATTCTGTCACGAACTCCTCAAAGCTATTATACAAAGCAGAGTGATGAGTTCAAATGAGCTATCGAAGGTAGTGCTTGTTAGAAATATAAAAACCTCGAGCTACATCTGTACTTTCAATTGTAAATGATTACAATAAGATAGTAGAGTGCATTATTCTGTCGCTGCTGTTTCGAAACACTTCTTTCAATCAGGTAAAATTCAACAGATTTTGATTTGATGCTGAATTTCTAAATCTTTTATAACTACTGAGGTTTCACGGCCGCTGCTAGTACCATAACTACTTTCCGAGCCTGCAGGCTGTGGCACGTTCAGGAGGTTTCTAGATGACGATGCGTCAGACATGATTCAGTCGTCTTCCGAGCACTATTCTCTGTGCTAATGAGAATGTAATGTAAAAATACAAATGGGATTAGAAATCAGTATGCTTATGGATGTCGTCATAAACTAGTTATTTATGCGCTAATGGTTTGAGAAAACTCGTCAAATTGGCATCAAAGCATATTTAACTTTTACTACTACTAGACACATTGCAAATAACAATATTTCATTTCGTGAATAAAATATACACATCACTAAAGACTGAAGTGTAATTTGCCCTGACTATGCGAAAGGAAAGATGGCTTTCGGACTAGTACACTGTAAAAAAATGCTTGCTTAAAAATGCATGAGAATATCCTGAAAGTCTTACTTAAAACTACAGAGAACTAAAAATAGAAAACTACGGAGTGTTTAAAAAAGTTAATAAAAAACAGTTTAATTACTATTTCTGGTACGCAATGCTGAAGGTGAGTTCAGTTGAGCCCACGCTATTGTGAATCCTGTGACTTAGGCCGCTCGGCCAAATACTCTCCGGAGGTCAGCCAAAGACTAGGTTGCTCACTAAAGCTGGAAACAAGCCATACACCAATAATGTATAATGCATTTTTTGACCATTTTTAAACTGGTCACGGATCTCAAGTGTTTAATTATGCATTTGTGTACAATTTTAAAACCGGTTGTCACAAATATCAAGTGTTCAGTTTAACGTAGCGTAATACATCTCTCTCTTTATAGTTGAAGAGAGTGCGGAAAAACAGGGACTTTACTGAGAAACTTATTAAGAAACCTTATTATTTAATTTAAAACAAGCTCTCCGTAAATTTACAAAAACACTCAGTTTCCTTTCTGTCCTATCGGAAGACTTTCGTATATCTCCGTCCCAGTAGGAAAAATGTGAAAATTCTTACCATATAATTCGATCAGCATGAAATGCATGATGTTTGCATAATAGCAAGATTTTATTTTTGAGGTAAATTTAGAGAGCATAATAAAGAATTACTTTTATTACTGTACTGCCTACATCATCATGTTTAACACACATCAGTAAGTTATGTCAACTGTGATGTTAAAAAAAAAAAATCTTAGGAGTAATATGGTATAACACCTTGGTATTTCCGACGAAAGCAATGTCGTTACCGGAGATGTTTAATGAAGAAGTTATGTCTCTTCGACAGGTTGTTATATTTATGGCGCAACCCATCCATGATAGAACCCCTTTCACATCGGGGGGAATTGGAATCATTATTTCATACGATACTCTGCATAGAGGTTACGCCATCCCAACTGACACAATAAAAAATATCCGTTAGAAAATTGACATTTTATTCCTTTATCCAGGGGGAAACAAGAAGATGCCATTTCTCTGAATAGAAACGCTCTTACTCCCCATACGAAAGCTTCAAATAGCCTCTTTGCCTACATAAAGTCCCATCCGTATCTCAACGACTTTGTTCAGAAGGGAAGAATAAAACTGAATGCTCACTAAAGGCTCCATTCTGGAATAAATGTAAAAACCCTTTACGTTTTATGTTGTTCATCCGTCTTTTTATAGGCAAGACGTTGGCAGTGGGTAAAGCGTAATTCGTTTTCTGGTAAGTTACCCTCGACAAGACTTGACAAATCATGCTTGCTTTCCACTGAAGGAAGAATAAAAATTGCATTGCCCGTATTATCAAACCTCACATGAACCGCTGGAGAGCGCACCTCCATTTTTCTTTAAAATTGAAAATACAGGTTATCAGTTTTGTTGATTATTTAGTTTATGACCGAATGTTTTCTTATCAAAGAATTTATGAGACATAATTATTCACAGGAAAGTATACAGAGGCATGTTCATTATAATGTAAAATGACGTTAAAAAAACCCCTCAAAATTTGAACTAAATACAGCAGGTTTTAGATATTAAAAACAGCAAAATACGTTGTACAGAAAGTAAAATCATTAAAATCAATTAAGGTACTGAAATGAAAAAACCTTTTTATCCTAAATTCAAAATGATATTTCACGCCATATATTATACCCAATAATTACACATTAACAAACAGGTCTCGTTAAAAATCCTTCCCATTTTCAAGAGAAAGTTTATTTACTCGTATATTCATTGTAGTATTCTGGATCACGTAGTATGCTGAAATTTTTGGTTTATATATTCCTACTCATCAAGCCTATAACTATTTTATATTTTTTGATCATTTCAATACATACATCTCATACAAATCCTTCTTGATAATGTCAATGTACAAAAATAATCAAAAAGTGTCATACATAATGGGCCGTAAGATTAAAATTTTACAAGAAGAAGATTAAACCCCCTTTTTTTATCTTCCCCACTAACAGAAAGAAGACGAAAAAGAGACTTTCACTAAGCATACCACGTTAATCGAGATATCCGTTTTAAGTGCAAATGGCGTCCTACAAACTGTGGTCTCGTGGGGAAGTTTTGATTGATGAGATAGATCCCGGCTCTTTTTTCTTTCATTATTGCACTTTTTACTAGTAACTTATGGCACTTCGTCGTAACATGAAATCTTCCTCTTTTCCTATCTCCTCCTCTCAATTCAGTCAAAATTCTGTTTTCGGAAGAAAATCCAGCTTAACTTTCGGATAAGTGATGCGTGTTAGGATGAATGTGATAACTTCGGTTTCCTTTCCATCCAAGGCTATCGATTGCATCGGTGAAAGTGTGTTTCATATCCTGGAATTCTTTTACTTTTCACAAATTTGAATATATTTTTTCTGATTTCCCAGCTTTGTGATGTCGTTTTACAGCAAGGAATACATTTATAAGACATGGAAGTTTCTGGATGAATTTTTCTGCTCTTGAATTTCGGATACTGTCGTTGAATTGATGTTAAAATTTATTCAGAACGTTTGAGGGAATAATTTCATGCAACTGTCAAACCATTTCTTTTGACTGTAAAAAATGATAGCGACGTGAAACAACGAAACAGAAAATACTTAAATGACGTGATTTTTAAAACACGTTCAACGATTATTAAATATTCATGAATGTGGCATCCGTAACTTGAGCCTTAATGTATATCAAGTTATTTTGCTGCAATATATACTGATGGAAAAAAAAATCTTAACACCAAGAAGGAGTTGTGCTAGCGAAACGAAATTTGCCAGGCGTGTTTATACATCTGAAAGATGACGTCGATTCAAATTTTGCGATCGGCGCATCAGTGTGACGCTAGTAGCGACACACGAAAGATGCAAATCAGGTTTGTTTTAAATACGCGCTGTAACGTTCCTGAGCGTTGTTTAGCGTCGAGATTTGATATAGTGACTTGATGTTAGTTCACAATGCCTTTAAGAAGACGACGGAGCCATTATCAACAGCTCACTGAGTTTGAAAGAGGTCGTGTAATAGGCCTACGAGAAGGTGGGTTTTCTTTCCGCGAGATTGCAGAAAGGCTTGGCAGGAATGCATCCACTGTGCATGAATGTTGGCAGCAGTGGTCAAGGGAAGGCACTGCCTCAAGAAGACCGGGTTCCGGGCGGCCACGTGGCACTACTGAGAGGGAAGACCACCGTGTTCGGCGTATTGGCCGTAGCGAGTCGTACTGTGTCTGCAGCAGAAATTCGAGCAGCAGTTGGCACCACAGTGACACAAGGAACTGTTACCAATCGGTTTCTTCAAGGACAGCTCCGAGCTAGACGTCCTGTAGCGTGTATTCCACTAACGCCAAACCACTGCCGTTTGCGACGTCAGTGGTGTCAGGCTAGAGCTCATTGGAGGATGGATGGAGATCTGTTGTGTTTTCTGATGAAATCACGTTCTGCCTTGGTGCCAGTGATGGCCGTGTGTTGGTTAGGAGGAGGCCAGGTGAGCGGTTGCAGCCATCCTGTCTGCGGCCTAGACTCACTGGACCTACACCTGGAGTTATGGTCTGGGGAGCAATTTCTTATGGCAGAAGAAGCACTCTCGTGGTTCTCCCACGCACCCTGACAGCAAATGTGTACGTCAGTCTGCTGATTCAACCTGTTGTTCTGCCTTTCATGAGTAGCATTCCAGGAGGTGTTTTCCAACAGGATAACGCTCGACCTCATACTGCTGTTGTAACCCAACGTGCTCTACAGGGTGTCGACATGTCGCCTTGGCCTGCCAGATCACCAGATCTGTCTCCTATTGAGCACGTATGGGACATCATTGGACGACAACTCCAACGTCATCCACAACCAGCATTAACCGTCCTTGTATTGATCGACCAAGTGCAACAGGCATGGAACTCCATCCTACAAACGGACATCCAGCACCTGTATCATTCAATGAATGCACGTTTGTATGCTTGCATTCAAAATTCTGGCGGTTACACCGGTTATTAATGTACCTGCATTTCACTTCTGCAATGGCTCTTCTCGGGCTTAAATTAACCCGTGATCTTGAAATTGTAATCAATTACGTACGTTACCTATATAAATGTATTGCTGAAATTTTATTACTCTACTATAATTATTTCTTGGTGTTGGGATTTTTTTTTCCATCAGTGTATGTAATAACTCATTTCTTTTGACTTAAAAAAAACTATAAAGCAGGGATACAAAATACACCAAAACAACTTTTTTCTATTCAATCATTCCTTAATTTATACATATAATAAAATAAGGAGGTAGTGTGCTTGTGACTCGCGTCCCGGGAAAACGATAAGGCTCCGAAACGTGAAATTTGTTATACAAGTGTAGTTCTTACTAAAGTTTACGAGAAATAATTTTAATGCTAAATTAAATTTGTTTTTGATAAATTAGGGTCATTCGCAAAATAAGGTTCCCTATGCTGCTGAGAAAGAATGCGACGCGCTAGGAGAAATCTGGCAACACTGTCTTACTCATCAACTCTCCCTCTCTCTCTATTCCCACCATTCCCGCCTCGCAACATCGCTTAGTGCCGGCCTATAAGCCTTTAAAGATGGAGCTCCCTATCTCTATTGCCGCCAGATGCGAAATTCGCGCTGTGATACGTTTTTAAATGCAATCGGATTTCACCTATTGACATTCATCGTCAGTTAATCGAAGTTTATGGGGAAACGTGTATATCTGTTCAGCATGTTTGCAAATGGTGCAGAGAATTCAGTGAAGGCCGCACGGAAATTCATGACGAAGACCGGAGCGGAAGGCCTTCAGTTTCAGATGGAATTGTCGAAAAAGTTGAGAGAATATTGCTTGAAGATCGGAGGATTACCATTAACGAACTTACTTTGCGTATTCCTGACACTTCCAACACCACAATTCACAAGATTTTAACCGAAAATTTAGGCTATCACAAAGTGTGTGCGCGGTGGGTACCGCGATGCTCACAGAAAACCACAAACAGAGACGTGTCGAGTGTGCCCAGCAGTTTCTACAACAATGTGAAGACAACAAGGAAGAATTCTTGATTCCATTGTTACAGGCGACGAAACAAGCGTTTCACTTTACCCCGAAACCAAGAGACAATCACGTGAATGGCGTCACTTAGCCGAAGAACTTGAAACAAACGCAGTCTACTGGGAACGTCATGACAACCATCTTTTGGGACAGGAAGAGCTTGCTTTTGATCGACTTTTTGCCTAATGGAACAACAGTTAACTCCGACAGATATTGCGACACATTAAGAAAACTGAGACGTGCGATCCAGAACCGCCGGATAGGAAGATTGCCCAGTGGTGTGAGTCTTCTTCGTGACAACGCTCGACCTCATGTCTCACATCAAAGTCAAGAATTGCTGACAGATTTTGGCTAGACTGCTGTGCATCCCCCCATCTACAGTCCGGACCTAGCCCCAAGTGATTATCACTTATTCCCAAAATTAAAGGAGTGCTTGGGGGCTTACGCTCCAGTACCGATGATGAAGTCAAGGGAAGAGGTTATTCGATTTCTCAAACGGTTGGCGGCAGAATTCTATAACATGGGGATAGAAAAGTTGGAGCATCGTCTGCAAAAATGTTTGAACAGAAACGGCGATTATGTAGAAATATAGCGTAAGTTTTAAGCTTTAAAATGATGTATAACACTAAAAACAAAAATAAAGCTCTCTATTTTTAAAAATCATGGGAACCTTATTTTACGAATGGTTGAATATTTTACGACCGTAATTAGAAAAGTTATTTAATGTTTTTGTGATTTTTAGCACTTTTTACCCCACAAATCCCAAACTAATTGAGTCAGAAAAATACGTTTTTGACCGATTGTAGAAAAGGGCATTTTGAACACGATGGGAAAACATTTTGAAAATGGAACGATTTTTATATTTCTATCAATTTTTGAAAATACTTTTTAAAACGCGAATTCTTTTACATTCCATTTTTGCTAATGAATATATCTAAAACCAAAAGAGCGCACTGTCTGATTTATTGATATTATAAGATCAAAATATTTCTCTATCTTCATGTATATATATATATATAATATATATATATATATATATATATATATATATATATATATATATATATATATATATATTAATAGAGGCATGAATAAAATTTACCTATGAAACGTGGCAACGAGTTTTATGTCTCTCTGGCACTGATTGCTTATAGAAATGAACAGTGTCATATCTGCAAAATGGACATTTTTTCAAGAGAGGAGTTTGAACTTTTTACAATTTCTTTTATTTAATTACCTTATCTGTTTCAATGATTATCATAACAGATTTTGTTCAGAAAATAGTTATTGTTCTAGTTTTCTCCCACATGATGGATGTTAATGATGTCAAAAAAATTTAACTAGAAAAAGTAGTTATTACAGTATTGCACCAAAACAATACAGTTAGCCTCTAGCCTTAATTTTTGAACATTTACTTACAGCAGTATTCCCAATATAAAGAGCGCAAAAATCTAAAAATTTTGATATAACAACCCCCCCCCCCCCAAAAAAAAAACGATTTTTTGCAGATATGACACTGTTCATTTCTATAAGCGATATTTGAAGTCTGGAGCTTTCAGATATAGAAATAAGCAGATCGTTAAATACAGGCACATGAATCGAAATAAAAATATATACGTAGGAGTAAGGATGGATAAATAAATGCAGATAGACTAAATACAGATAGATAGATAGATATAAGTATAAATAGATAGATATAGATAGATACATGTAGATATAGATTGGGATACATAAGCAGAAAAGTACATGGATTGACATTTTTATGCCGCCGAATTTACTTAAGTAGGCATAAAATGGCGAATGTCATTAAAAGCGAAGTGAATACATCCAGCCGCTAGCTGTAGTAAATACATAGTGGTAAAAGAGAATATGATCACTAGAAATACTATATGCATTGTGTAGTTTCACTGAAATTATATGATAAAAAAATTCTTTTGACTTTTAAAATAAAAAGCGTTATTGAGCACTGAAACAATCGATACTCAAATAGGAAGTGCGGGTATTAAGTATGTAGTCTGCTAAAATGACATACCGAACTTTCTCTTCCGTTAAGTGCTACAGTTTAGCGGTAATATTATAAATTTCTTTTGCATCCACCAGTGGAGTTCTACAGTAAGATCTTAAATAAATGTATACCACAACGTAGCCCATTTTAAGCAGAAAAATACTTCCGGTTCTCTATATTAAGATTTAATGAATGAATTTAAAATTTCGAGCTGCATTTTACGCAATTAAAAACTTAAAGTTCACGTTAATGGAAGTATTTTGACATCCTCCGCTTTTAACAAACTTTCATCTACATGATAATTTTTATCTATGTACATAAGACATAGTATATTTGGGAAGTATCGCATCAAAATCCATTGCTGTACATTGGAAAGCAGATTGTTAATTCTTTACACACAATGTTTTATTTAACCGAAATTGTGAAACACAGAATTGCTTTATTAAAGAAATCATACAACATCATGATCTGTATTGCAAACGAAACCAAAGCAATATAAGGACGACTGCATTTATTGATTGAAATGAAAATTGCGTTTCACGTAGTAAAATGAAGTCTGAAATATATTTTGAGGCATTTTAAAGCTCTACACTTGACATTGCAGTATTTTTTTATTTACTATTTTATCGAATTAATTTATCATGACGTACGAGTCTACTTTATAGGCTTGTTTACCGTATTTTTTAGTGAGTTTTAAATTCAAATAAATAACAATAATAATAATAACAACACATCGTGTTATTTTGAAGTGTATTATTCACTTAATATTGGAGTCTTTATTTTTAAATTTTAGTTTTTTTAAACATGAAATATTTAAAAATTTTAGGAAGTAAATTCAATGCAGTTAAAGGGGGGTTAGGAGTTTAACTGACGAATTTTAAGTTTTGATGTTTCTTTTCCGATAAGTAATTTTTTTATTACCTAGTAATTAAAAATTCATGACCTAATTATATTTTTTAACTTTCGAAGAACAAATTGGAAGAATTTATCTCTGCGTTAACTGTACACTTGAATAAATCCAACCTTAATATGGTAAAGATTTGCAACTTGAAGTTCTTGTACGTCTTTAGGATTTTCTCGGAACTATTCTTCAAAGCAAAAAAATAGCTATGTAAAAAAATAACCCGAAGCTACAACAACGTTATTTTCCTTGTACAGTCTAATTTTTATGGTTGAAGGGGATTCCATAAAACACGTGTATGCTGATTTCCTTGGAAATTTGTGCAATATTTTTGTCAGGTTTATTCAAGTGCAGTCCACGCAAAGTTAAAAACTTTGTTATTTTTCTAGAACTATTTATTTTCTTTCACTGAAGTAAGAGTACCCAGAAACTCCTACACATATGCTATTTTCATTGTGAATATAAAAGGTACTTATTTGGATATATATATAAGTGTATAGAGAGGATAATTTTTAAAGTTTGAAGAATAGAATACGGTCACTAGTTGTGGATCAACCTATGCTTGTTGGTTGATTGCGGAGTTGAAAATTAAAATTTGCTAATTATTTTAAATTAAAATAAATCAAACTCTTAACCTATTTTGTACCTTTCTTTTTTCATTTATTTTGTTAATTTTCCTTTACTTTAATCACCAAACTCAAATGAAGTTACATGCGTTTTAGTAGATATTATTATTGCAGTTTTGATACTGTCACCTTCAGCTCACAGTTCTTAAATCCTGTAAAGCTAAGGAAAACGAGAAAGATATGAGATAGCGCTAAGTGAGCGTCCAGGTTGTAGTCAAAATGTGTTTCAGCAAATTATTTGAAATACGTGATGCTTATTTGCAATTAAAACATCATATTTTTAGTTGAGTTAAACCTCAACTGTAGTTAACCTTAACTGCTCTGTCTTTCATGAGTGCAAAAGACTCCCACATAAGGCAAGACGGAATGCATTAAACCAAATTCCGTTTTTGCTAAATACAAAATATATGCTTTTAGAGTTCTTTTCAGTAAATTTGAAAATTCTGAACTATTACTAAAATAACTACAAATTTTGAAATTTATCTTTTCTGATTTCCTTTCCGAATTTTCGTCAAAGATTATTACTCTTCTGTTTCCCAAAATGGCTTCTCTCGTTTCAGAAAGATGCAAGCAGTCAGAAGCAAACATAATACAACAGAAAATGTTTTGCTTACTTGTAAAACTAAGAGTACAGATACTTTAATTCTCAGTCCTGTAACAAATATACACTTAATTTTTATGAATTATTTCACAAGATAATTTCAAGTGAAAAACTGCGGCACAGTAAATTAGTTTACGAACTTAGTATTTAAAAACGTGAGCCCCCCCCCCCCCCATACAAAACAATATAAATGAAACAAATTTCCCTGAAACATTTTGCAGAAATTTCAGAGATAAATTCACAGCTACTTTTCTAAGAGGGGATCTCATTTCAATACTGATAAATAGTATTTATAACAAAAAATGATCAAATCAGTAATAACTTACACAAATTAGGAAAGTAGATTGCAATTTATATTTGATAACCTATGTATAAATGACATTTTTTTTCTCTTCCTAGAAAATTCGCGGTCTATTTACTCTACTGTGCATCACTTCTCTTAACGTCTTTCTTTTTATTATTTAGGGTGGACGAGATATTCCCTATTGAGGGAGATAGAGAGCCCTTATAAGTAGAAAATATTCAACGTTATGACTTACGTCAGGAAAAGAACTATCGTAAGCAGAATTCTGCAATTACAACCCCCCCCCCCTTTGACGAAATATAGTCCGAAAACTAGGAGAAATAAAAAAATAAAAAAGAGAAGATTTTTTTCTTCTAAGAGCAGCATTTAATGCCTGTAGAGTACTACAATTTCAAAGGAGTTTAAAATATCATTCCAATTTTACAAAGCAATAATCGCAAAGTGAGCTCCCTTTTTAAAATGAGAATTAACCTCAAAGAAACAGCACTTATTTTTTTAAATATACCTGCATTTTTTAAATCTCTGTTTACTTAATTAGGTAGTACTTACACTTTTGTAATTTGAAAAATATGAATGAAATTTTCAACAAATCCAAGAAGTATTTTTACTTTTCCCAAAAAAGGGTAAAAGGAAAATAACAGATTTAAATAAAATTATAAATTCCAATGTGTCAATAACCAAGCAAATAAATTACGTTTGAGACATAAATCTTTTATATTTTTGGATATTTTGTTATAAAAAAAAAAGACTTCAAAACAGGATATTTTAAATGTGAAAAATTTAAGTAGCATACTAAAAGCAAAAAATAGAACTGTAATATAAGATTTAATTAGAGCTAATATTACTGTAAAAACTGAATACGTATTTTAACTGAAGCAATAATTTATACGCCTCAAAATACCAAAGATTTTAGAAGCACTTAATGCTAGGTGAAATTTGTTAACAATCGTTAATAATAGTTCATGTACTTGAGTGTAATATGAATAAATACTGTAACAATGCCAGAAAAAAAAGCTAAAATAAATAAATGAATAAATAAAAATAAAAAATCGCTATAATTAAGTAAAAATTCATCTATATTTTAAATATGTAGGTTTTCCATTAGCATTTAATAAGAGAAATTTGTTAATGATTGATTTCCTCAATATCAGCTCTTGGAATCGTTATCATTTGACAACTTTCTAAACAGGTATTAAAGAATCGAGAATGTGACACTTGATATTGAAATGATTGAAAATAATGACGTTGAAAACTGAAGATTTGTTCATATCGTAACAAATGTTTGAACAGATATTTATTAAAGCAAATACGCACGCATTCAATGAACAATATGAGTTTTAAAGTGAAGTAAAAAGGAATATCAATAAAAACAAAGCAAAAAGACGACAACATGCATAAAAATTTGAAAAATACATGAAAATTGCAAAAATAATAAAATAAAATACAAAGAATAAAATAGAAATAAAATAAGTACAGAAAATACCAAAAAAAAAAAAGCAAAACAAAGTACACATGTAAAGGAGGGGGAGGGGGGGGGGGAGAAAAAATTAAAAATAGACACAAAAAAGGAAAACAACAAGAAAAACAAGAAAGAACAACAAATTAAAAGAACTTATGCCAGACATGTGAAAATACAAAAATAATAAAATAAAATACAAAGAATAAAATGGAAATAAAATAAGTACAGGAAATACCAAAACAAAATACACATGTAAAGGAGGGGGGGGGGGGGGGGGAGAAAAAATTACAAAATAGACACAAAAAAGGAAACTAACAAGAAAACCAGGAAAGAACAACAAATTAACTTATGCCAGACCTGTGAAAAATAAGGAGTTGAGGAATTATCATTAACCAAATTAGAACTATTCCTGTTAATATGATAAGCTTCCCAAAAGTCAAGCTCTAAAGGGGAAGAACATTTTTGAATAATTTTCCCAGGATTGAAATCAAAAGAGTGGTTGGAATTGCAACAATGTTGAGCAATGTTAGACTTATTTAACTCTTGCTTTCGTACATAACCTTTATGCTCATTTAATCGAATTTTCAGAGCACGTTTTGTCTGTCCAATGTAAGAAAGGCCGCAACGGCAACTAATTTGGTAAATACCCCAAGTGTTAAGTTGATCGACAAGATCTTTAAGAGAAGAGAAGGAAAGTTTGCTGCTAGGAGTAAAAACGACTTGAAATTGAAACCTTTTTAGGATTTTAGCAACACGAAAACTGACAGAATGAAAGAATGGTAACACAACCAAATTCTTTCTAGAAACCACATGATTGGGACCAGAAGTTTTTTTAGAAAGTTTGTTATGAATAGAATCAATTAAAGAGTGAGAAAATCCTCTACAGCTTTCAGATAGTTGAGTTCAATCTTGAGAAGCTCAGGAGTAGAGCAAATATTAATAGCACGATGGACAAGAGCATTAAAAGCCGAATATTTTTGGTTGGGATGATGAGACGATAGTCTATGAGGAGGTAAAGAAACAGCGAAAGGTTTACGATAGACAGAAGGAAAGAAACCAGACTCACTCCTAGAAATCAAAACATCAAGCTGTAGCTGTGGATAGGATAGAGGATTTTTTCACTCTTTAATTGATTCTATTCATAACAAATTTTCTAAAAAAACTTCTGGTCCCAATCATGTGGTTTCTAGAAAGAATTTGGTTGTGTTACCATTCTTTCATTCTGTCAGTTTTCGTGTTGCTAAAATCCTAAAAAGGTTTCAATTTCAAGTCGTTTTTGCTCCTAGCAACAAACTTTCCTTCTCTTCTCTTAAAGATCCTGTCGATCAACTTAACACTTGGGGTATTTACCAAATTAGTTGCCGTTGCGGCCTTTCTTACATTGGACAGACAAAACGTGCTCTGAAAATTCCGTTAAATGAGCATAAAGGTTATGTACGAAAGCAAGAGTTAAATAAGTCTAGCATTGCTCAACCTTGTTGCAATTCCAACCACTTTTGATTTCAATTCTGGGAAAATTATTCAAAAATGTTCTTCCCCTTTAGAGCTTGACTTTTGGGAAGCTTATCATATTAACAGGAATAGTTCTAATTTGGTTAATGATTCTTCCTCAACTCCTTATTTTTCACAGGTCTGGCATAAGTTCCTTTAATTTGTTGTTCTTTCCTGGTTTTCTTGTTAGTTTCCTTTTTTGTGTCTATTTTGTAATTTTTTCTCCCCCCCCCCTCCTTTACATGTGTACTTTGTTTTGCTTTTTGTTTTGGTATTTCCTGTACTTATTTTATTTCCATTTTATTCTTTGTATTTTATTTTATTATTTTTGTATTTTCACATGTCTGGCATAAGTTCCTTTAATTTGTTGTTCTTTCTTGTTTTTCTTGTTGTTTTCCCTTTTTGTGTCTATTTTTAATTTTTTCTCCTCCCCTCCCCCTCCTTTACATATGTACTTTGTTTTGCTTTTTGTTTTGGTATTTTATGTACTTATTTTATTTCCATTTTATTCTTTGTATTTTATTTTATTATTTTTGAAATTTTCATGTATTTTTCAAATTTTTATGCATGTTGTCGTCTTTTTGCTTTGTTTTTATTGATATTCCTTTTTACTTCCTGAACTTTCAACTGGATTCGTTTGTTGCTCTCTTATTGGTGCTTTCCCTGCTACTTCTACTTCCACTTCACACTGCCTTCGTTCTCATTGGTTTACAGCTAATTCTTAGGCTATATAAGCTTTGTTTTTGTTGTTTTGTCTGCTTCATTTGGATGTTTTGCATCTAGAAGCTCCCTGTCGCATTGAAAAAGGGATTCCAAGCAATCCCGAAACATATGTCTGCGTTTTAATGCTCATTTGTGCTTTAAATTAACGTGAAATTATATTTCTATTACTATTAAGAACATTATTCGGTAAGAAAAAAAAGGTATACATTTGTTAATCTAATATTTTCAAAATTAATTTTATGAAATAACTGCTTGTAAAGAAATGGATTTTGTTGTGAAATCAAGATTCGTATTACCTTATAAATACAAAACGCATTTATTTAACAATTCAACAATTATTATTTAAAATAATACTTCAAAAACTTCTCTTAAAATCAAAAATTTACAAAAATATTCAATAACTTTATGAAAAATGCTCTTTTGATGAGCAAGTTGAGAATTAACGAACAACTGCTTGAAAAAGGAGCAAACTTTGTGCATGATGTTAATTTTTTTTAATAAAAAATATCGTAAGATATTTAAGAATAAAGCCCACTTGTGAATATAAAAAAAATCACTTCCCATCTTCTTAAGATTCATTTTTTGCAGCGCTAAATATCACACTGAACGTTCACCCTAGCGATTACTTCTTTTTTTATTCATCGCAAAAAAGCGATTTTAATCTTTAATGACAAAATTGCTGATGGTTGCCCTCAGTGTCATTATCTTCTGAATATTTGATACCTTTCAACTATATGAAAGATGTAAGGAAGATGCGAACATTAATCGTTCTGGTGGACAGAATTTTACTTTAAAATCAGTTACTACCATGTATTTTTCAGAATATTGATAAAACGATTAAAACGAAAGTAGGAGTAAAAGATTTAGTTCGCAGAAACTCCTTTGTTTTACAATGCTGCCAGAATTTTATAATTGAAGTACTCCACACACGCAATTCTAAACCTCACTATAAAGCGAATATTATGAACTAACTACTTTGAACTAGTGTATAAAATTCAAAAAGAATCTGTTGTACTTGTCAAGTCTACTACTTGGCTGCTGTGTAATAAAAAATTACAGCGAAACTCTTTCTTATAACATTTTTAATGAGCTTCTCGAAATGCAATCTCAATTTTAATTTTAAAATTGTACGAAAGTTACAAACAGCTAAAAACGAACTTTTAAAGAACGATTTTGCATTAAGAGGCACGAGTGCATCAAATTTTCCAATGGCTATAACATGCCTGTGCCAAAAGATTTCTTAAAAAATTATATTTAAATCTAATTTACTCACAGTGACGTGAATTAATAAGAGAGACAGCCTAAATTCTCATAACGTGAAAAAGTAAAACGCATAATTTTGCGGAAGCAACGAGCAAAACAACTTCAAAATATGTTACATACAAATGCTTGGGGTTACAAAGAACCTTTTTACCTGTTATAACATTGTTAGTGCGAGATTAAGTAATTTGGATGAAGTTTCATTCATTTAGTTATGCTTTAAATTAAGTTATACTATATAATTATCACCAACCTTGCATTATTTATAAATTATCCGTGAATGTGTTTTTTACGTTTTCGGACATTTCATATAAACAGTGAATAATATTAGCGTAACTTAAGCACTTTTCTCTTTCTAATATGTTATGTATTTTAACCTCTTCAGACCCCAGAACTAAGCACAAACAATTTTGACTCAATTTTTTGGTTCTCTGATTTAAAAAAGGACTACAAAACAAAATAACTAAAAAAATTATTTTGAATTTTAATTAATAATTAGTTTAAATAATAATTAGCGCCCAATTTCCATGTTTTAAATGGTTAAAACGAAGTAAACTATCTGTTGATTAATTTTAAAAAAATGGGTGTTTTAGCTTTCAAATTGCACAAACAGTAGATAATAAACAGTGTTTTAAAATGTACCCAATTGGGTACACTTGGAATGAAGAGGTTAGAGGAAAAATTATATTTTGAAGCTTAGTTAAAAGTCCAAAACCAAACTTCCTTTTTTTCCTCACAACAACAAAATTTTTTGTTGCCAAGACATGGTCTCCCAGAACTTCAGGTTCTTTTCAATTTTTGCGGTTTTTATCATCGTTTAAAATAACAATGTCAAAATAAAAAAAAATATCAAAAAATAATTGACAAACTATATGATATAAGTAAATAAGTAAAAAATAACCATGACACTTACAGCGAGAGCTTATTAAGTTGATTTATTTAATCCATTAAATAACACATTTCAAAAATTTCTAACAATTAAATTTTACTAATAGAACGTTTCTTTTTTTCAAGCGTAATTACTTTTATTATATTTGCTATCTGAAAATTTTTAGAACGGAACAAAAGATTAATTTAAAAGGAAAAACTTTTACATTAATTTCTAACATAAGTTGTTCAGTCACAAAAAGAAAAATAAATATATTGTTCGATTTCAACCAATTAGTTATCTATTTGCTTCCGATAGCAATTTGCTTCGTTTTAGTTCTATTATATTTAAATTGCTTAAATGGAATTATGCTTTTCTGCAGAAAATGCTATCAGTAATAGTTTTACAATGAAATAATCGGAATATACGGTAGATTAAAATCATAATATGAAATATTTCATGAGCTATAGTAGAAGGTGTTAACTATTTATTTACTTCAGAGTTTCACAATGCATTCTTATGCATTTGCGTTTTTTAGATATGCCTTCATATTTATTTCATTGTGGAGTTCAACTTTAGTATTTAAAAATAAAATAAAAAAGATATTATGGGTGAATTTAAGTTTCAGTAAAATGTAGAATCATTTTAAATTTACAAGATGTAAGAAAAAAGTCGAAAATAAGTTTAAAATATGCAAGCTTTATTTTTATGGGAAAGCAATTTAAGAGAAGATATATAATTGAAACAATATTGCTAGTTAGTTAACTTGAAAAAATATTTTATATAATTCTCAAAAATTTATGTAAATTTAAGATTCTTAATGAACAAAGCCGTCAATCACTGAAAAAAAAAAAAAAAAAAAAAAAAAAACCACCTAAATTTAACGCAAGGGAGAAATAACAACGAATGAAAAATGGCAGGTCTCATAAGCAGACTAGAAGTAGATAAAGTAGATTGTATGTACAGTAACCCCTCGTTATATCGCTCATTCGGATATATCGTGCTTTTTCTATGTCGCCCAAAATTTTAAGCTTGAGCTCTCGAAAGTAAAAATATTGCATTTCTAAGTAAAGCCCTTTTCTCCCCATTAAACAAAGCCATCGAACAGGAATATTTTCCTTTCTTCTGAATTTGCTGCAGTTAAAAACTGCAACAATTCTCCTCCCACTCCCCAACTTACATGATTGCAGAATGATTATTCTCAAACCAGTTGACGTTTTACTTGACATTTCTTTTTGTATTGATCCTAACGACTATAGAATGAAAGAGACACGTCTATTGCCCACGAATTTATTATTAAGCTATTTTTATTAAGAAAGTTGTCATGTAAGAGTAAATTAAATTTTTTACGTTGACACTCAATTTACTTGTACTTTTTTGGGTTATTTCTAACGGCATCGGTTATATCGCGCATTCGGATATATTGCGCTTTTTTGCTGTCCCCCGACAAGCGCAATATAAGAAGGAGCTACTGCATTTGGAAAATATTTCACTTATTACAATTAATACGACAGCGTCAATGCAGATCAATTTGCGAAATGTTTAGAAAAGTATTCCTTTTCGAAAGTATGTTAAATCGTTTCGTTATTGGCTTTTGGACGAAGAGTGGAAGTATTTCAAAAAGTGTGCCTTAGTTAGCTATTTAGTATGGTAAAGAGCTACCAGGAGTGGCAAAACGAGGCTATAAAAGTAATTCGCGTGGAAGCTATTCAGCACAGCAAGGTATGAATGAACAGTTGAGCATCTGCCCTTATGTTTCTAAAACTATGAGACCGAAATTTAAGACTAGCGTCGAATCTAGTGGTCAGCACTCGAAATCAACGAATAAAAACACACCCATGACAATTTCAAAATAAAAATAACTAAATAGAATTATTTTAATCAACTGTAGATATACAAATTTTCTTTTGCGGATGCAGAGTATTTTATTTATTTGTAAACTAACCCTTTTGTTTGTATTTAATTTTTAGGATATAAAATGAAAACTTTAATTTCATGACACGTTGCTCAAAGAAAATACAATTTTTTTTAGTTATTAAAAAAAGTGTTCTCAAATCTTCTTTTAAGTTTAATGTTTATGTCAAAATTCGATGGAATAAATTAATCTGAATCAAATCTATTTTTGATGAGGGATTAGGAATGATTTAATTTTCTCCACTGAGATGAACATTTTTTATGAGATGCTCAAAACTAACATCAAAAACCAAAACAAGGGAGTAAGGTGGCAAAGTTCTTTCACGAAAAGAAGTATTGACGAATTGATTAATTCAGTGAAAAGTTATTATTGAAGTAGGAGGAAGGAGAACAACAATATAAATACCCCATGTGAATAAACTGATGGAAAATTCTACATGTTATTTTAATTTGACCTTTTAATTTAATGAAATTTTACAGATAATCTAGCTCACTCCTTTTTCTATAAACAAAATATAACATTTAATGGTGTACAGGTGAAATATGTATTAAGATGTAAGCATAATTTGGTTACTAAATTAACGTGCCGAGTTTCCTCTCACATACTGCGTTTGAAATGAGTTTAACTTTGCAGGTCAATTAAAACATTCTCTATCAATAATTTTATTTTTTCGTTTGAGTTTGATACATTAAAGATATAGCATAGTTATAATTTCGGTGATCTTCAGTGAGTAATTAATTACTTCAATTTTAATCTTGGAGTTTACAACGATAACACTGAATTATCACAAATTTTATCAATTGAATCAACCTACTAACTGGACTGGGGACGATATTGAAGATGAGTATGTTCCGAAATATCTCTTTGTCACCCTTTTAACATTTCCGCTTTTTTAAATTCTAGCAATTGTTATTTCCATTAGTTCTTCGTATTTACTTAATTGTGATAACCTTTTAAATGTATTGTAAGTCTAGAAAATGTTTAGGTGGGCAGAAATCCTTCAAGAAAAAAATGAGTTAATCAGTTGTTGCTTAAGAGGGCAGTATACCGTTCCATATTGAGAAATACTACCTTAAATAGTTAATACGCAAAATGTTGGGAAACCGCAGTGTCTATTTTACCTATCTACCCACACAGTCATAAGTGGTTTAAATGCTGCATTGAACACAAAATTGTTAATAGCGTTAGAAGTTCTCCTTGGTATTTAGCCAAATGTTCAAAAACTGCGTCATATTTTTCCAATTTCAAGATTATTTTTTCCTTCTTAAACTACCCTGCTACCATAATGGTAAAATACCATTAGAAGCAAATTTATCAAGTTTAAAATATTTTCTTACCTTTGAATAACAGACAAATAACTAAAGAAGTAAATAAAAGGACGTTTTAATAAATGATAAATCAAAATTTCTCTTTGAATGTAAATAATTACGACGGATTAAAGAATTGATATCTTTTAATTTGAAGGAAAAAAAAGCATGATATTTCTTATCACTTTTTGATTTCTCATTTTATGCTTAGTTAAATCGCAATTTAATTTTCATTTAAATCAGAATTTTGACGAATTAATTACTAAATCCAAGGAAAAAAAACATTTTGGAAAATGCATCTCATTTATATGCTGAGTAACTCAAAGAACCAGCAATTAACATAAAACCGAAAATGTTCTTATCAATTGAGAAAGATCGTTAAAAAATTCCGTCCAAGGTAAAAGAAGACTGCAGGGATTTGGCTTTATGAAACATAAGACAATCTTTGCTCTCAATATCTCTCTTTAAACAGGCCGTTTAAATTTCAAAAGACTTATCTTACGATATATTGACCTCTTTGAAGCAATTAAGGTCATTGGTGGATGCGTCTATTATCTAATTACTGGCAGATGACTTTCGTTCCATGATATCAGGATGAACGATTTTAATTATGCTTTAGTGTGTACGCGCATTCTTCTATTTCGTGTTTCAAATGAAGTCATTCTTTAGTTCGTGGTAAAATAATATAAATTAGTATAAAAAAGTCTTCAGTTTGTATATATCTGTACCTCTGAAGCAGAATGTAGTAAGTCCAAAATTATGTTACGCCCATAGTCTAGCGTTTCTTGAATCAATTCAAAACAATGTTCTAAAATAAATAAAGAATTGAAGTTTCTATCAGTACAAATTTTATTAAAATTGATACCTATTTCACCATTTACGAGACTATTGAAAGTGAGATTCGAGAATTTCAACCTTTATTCAGCTCTCCTGAAAAATTACCTATTTGGACTTACCACCTTCTACTTCTGAGGTACAGATATGTTTACGTAAATGAATATATACAAAAAGGTAAAATGGATATCTTAACTTTTTACGCCAAGGGTTTTGGGGTTTAGCATGAAAGGGTACTTATTTGCGGGTAATAGATTAAGGTTTTCTTGGCAGGCCAATTTTTACAACTGAATTTTGAGGATATATTTACACTACTGTTAAGTGATGAAACTTCCAACTCCTAAATATTAGGATTCTGATTTTTAAAAATTTTATATGTTTGGCGGGAAACTTTTCAAAAAGAGGTGGTTGCTTGTTGAGCAAAAAGATTCCCGCCTAACAGCATTGAAAAATTTTTCAAGGATATATCCAAACTGGCAAGGAATCGGCGGTGGAGGAGGTTCTAGTGGAAGTAGGTGTGATGAAAGGGGGAAAACATGGAGGATGATAGTCAGGGTGGGCCGGGGAAGAAAACATTTTTCCGAAATCGATGTTGGCATAGTGCGCAAAAGTTGTGTAATGGGGGAGCTAGAACACACACACATTTTCTTGAATGTTGCTCAATATTTAGCTGCACCCCTTTGACACTAAAAATCAGATAAAAAGAGAAAAATTCCTTGTTTGGGGAAAACATTTTTTTAAAAAATAAATTCCAAAATTTTTATACACTGTTAGAAATTTCAACATGAAATTACGGTTAAATGACCGGCAGCAGTCTGTCCATCTAATTCACCGTTAAATTTACGGATTGGAACATTTTTCTATCTTTACGGGACTTAACCATTTCCAATCAGCTTGGTTAAAAAGCCGTAAATACAAAAGTTTACGGTTTTATAACCATTTAAAAATGGTTTCAAAACAAAAATTTCAGCGTTTTTGGACCATTTCGAGGCGTAGAAACGGTAAACGCAGCCCGCGGGAATCGAACCCGGTTGTTTGCCATACCAACGTTGCTCGCTAACCACTCGGCCATCGGCACCACACAAAGCGGTCGCTTATTTATCAATAAATCTTTCTTTTCAACAGGAAAACTGCATTAAAATTGAGATTTCAGTTTTTGATTGGATCCAAAGTCATTTTTAGTCTAAATTTACTGTATATTGACGAAAATTAATTTATTTTCCGCAAAAATTAAAATACAAACAAGCTTCAGCAGCTCAAATTATGGGTTCGTTCATTCGCAAACAGTGCGGAAATCCGACGGCTCCGATTTTTGATTTACGTGTGCATGTGTTTCTATTTAGTATCCACTGCTTAAGCCACTTTTTTTAAATCTTTTTTTATATACACATGCAGATTTTAACCGATAAATCTTTATTCATATTTTAACAACAACGTACGACCGGTAAGGTTTCGCAACCAAGATGGACGGCCGATTCTTATTGAGCGCTTGAAAATTACTGTTAGTTAAACGTTTTTAAGGATAAACAGAGAATAAACGATTTTTTTCGCAATCAGTGGTTTGAGTACCTTCTTTTTCATGGTTATTCAGCTGTTGTAGTTAAATATGGTAAAATAACAATCAAATAAATGGGTATTTTACTATTTTTTTACGGAAATTTTTAACAGTGTAGGCAACAATGAAAATATTACATGATGGCTCAGTTAAAACCCACAAAAAGTTTTATGAAATTCTCTAAATATTTAACCGGGCCCCCCTGACATTACCATTTGGAGACAAATGGGAAAAATATCGGATTTTCAAAAAAAAAAAAAAAACTTCTGGAGAAATTATTATTTAATTTAACATTTACATTGATTAATTAAATAGTACTATAAACAATACAGTAATATAGTTATTATGTAATAATATCATGTTTCTTTCCATAATCACATGCGGACAGAATGTAGATTAAAACAAACATTTACAAATTTGAAATTTATACAATACCTCATGGCATATTGAATATTATTATTTCTAGCTCTCAGACGTTGGAAGTTGTTTCCTCTCTTAAAGTTTGGTTCGAATGAATCCATTTTTTGCAATCTTACGATGAACTTTCATTACAGCTTCAGATATTAATGCGGCACAGGGGACTAGGCCAATCAATAGATTTTGATTTCCTTATTTTTAAAGGTATTTTACAGTTGTATTATTTATTGCCCTTTGTCTATATTCTACAGCATTTAAAAAAAAAAAAAAAAAAAAAAAAAACAACTGTTATCCTAATTATTCTAATGGAGATTTTACGGGATATTTTTTTTTCAACTGGGATATTCCTCATGGCAATTTTTAGAAAGACTGTCGGCGATGTTATTTAATATTTTATAGCCGTATTATAAAAAGGACTTTAAAGGGCAGCAGTTGTCAATGCCATAGCAAGAACTTTTAGAGGGATTGTTGACGTTGTCTAAGAACTGATACCCTATTTATATTAGCGACTATAATCTTTATTCTGACGAGGACTTTTAGGGGTCGCTAACTTTATTTAGGAGCTGTTTCCTTCATTCTAATAGGAATGTTTTGTGACTAATGTCATGGATGCACAGAGGATTTTTAGGGATTGCTGCTCTTACTCAAACGTGAATTTTAAAAGGCTGTTGTCCTTATTGGAATTGGAATTTTTTTCGGTAACTTTTTCCTTATTTATGTAGAGTGTTGAAACTTTGTCACATGATATCAGTTTTCTCTCGCCAGTGAATGACGCAATATTCGATATATCCCGTGCAAAGCCGGGCAATGTAGCTAGTTATGAAAAGTTTTTCCATTGCTAAATTTTCCCTAAGTTACAAACTTTACTTTATTTAAATTACGGTGAGGGAATTGAATTTACATTGAATGCAAATCTCCTTTCAAAATTATTTTCTTTGATTAAAACATAATTACACACTCATAAAATAATTTTCAAAAGACAATATAGAACAAGAAGAAGCGGCGAATAATTGAAGTTTATTGAAGATATTCGTGTTGGTTATAAAATGATAACAATTGGTAAACCTTAAGAGGCATTTAAAAATATATTTATCCATGTATTTTATATTTTAGTTATATTCTTAATTCTGAATGTAATATGACGCTAACTAGAAACTGTATTAAAAAAACGTTGAACTTTTCCAAAAGATATATATTTTTGAACTATGTCTGATTTTGGCACAAAAATGATCAATTTGCTGGTCTAAAACTTAGCATTTAAAACTCTGATGAAATGCATTTATAAGACTATTCTCATGCCTTTTTCAAATCATATCATAAGTATGTATCGCAATTTAATGTTCGATCAAGCTTTAAACCAGAAAACGATTTTTTTAAATTTATTTTTTATGGCAAGTCAATTGCATCACATTGAAATTATTTTTTATTACAGTTTACATGCACAAAGTTAAATTATTACTTTAAGAACAAATGTTTTACTATAACTCTTTTTTAATCAAAACTTTTTTACACAACTCTTTACTTTTAATCAAAAAACATTTTCTTTTTTTTTTTTAGGAATTAGTACATCTTACTTATTTGGGGTTATTTTTTAGGTAATTTTATATCCACCAGGGAGAAAGAACGCGTGTGTTGAGCAAGAACTTTAAATTTCTAAACTTTTATTGAAAATTTACCTCAAATGACGCTCTATTTGTTTTTTGAACGATTCACATAATGGAAATCATTTGCAATTCATAGTAAGAACAGTTGGTCTCTCAAAAACAAAAAAATAAAAAAAAAAGAATTAAACTATATACCTATACACGTGCAGAAAAAATACTACTAGTAGTGCATTAAATTATGAGCCGGAAACATGCAAAAAGAAAGTAGCAATGTTCAAGTACACGTATTGAAAAGCAAAATAAACTAAAGCCAACAACTTAGCTGAAGCCAACCTTCTTCTAGTAGATTAAGTGTTAAAATGATTTGAAAGACAATATTGTCCAAAATAGAGTTAGTAGCAGAAACTGAGTACGTGACAAATGCATGTAAATGAATAACTAAAGATATCACTTGAGTGTTAAAAAGTTTTCTCTCCTTTTTTTCTAATGATTATACAATAAAAGCTAAACAATGTGATCAGCAAGAAACAAGATTACAAGTGCCGCAACACGCCCGAAACATTTGCATAAGAGAAGAAATTGTATATCGTTATAAACAGCAATGAATATAAAAGAGGTTGTGTTTTTACTCTGGAAGTGAATCGCGTGTAAGAGGTCTTTGACTATTGCGTGATGTAGGAAGTGTGGAATCAAGCCCGCTCCAATGAAATAACGCACTTATTTCACGAGCGTGTCCTTTTATGATAACAGGCTTAAATTTAGCTTAGAAAATGGAAATGGTATTAAAATTATTCTTTTAAAAATAACTTAATTAAATATCACTATTTTAAATCTTTAATTAATTACAAAGGAATTGTGGAACAAAAGGATATACTTGAGAAAAAATTACCATTGCTCATTAACTTGGTGTAATTTTTTCTCACTTTTGTAATGAACTGTTTGCTCATCTTGCTGTTGAGAACAAATAACTAAATTTTAAATGAATAAAATAATTTAAAAATACCCCTTGATCTAAGTCAAATAGCGTCAGTTAGGGAATTGGAAACATGGGATCAATAGAAACAAACTTTATTATCACACGTGTGATTTTTGAAACTAAACTTGGTGAGTGATGACTTGACAACATAACTAATAGATTGAGAGAGTTCCACGTGTATTTTTTTGTACTGTCCAAAATCTTTCAAACTTGCTTTGTATCTGTATTTGGTGCTAAAACAGTAGTAGCTATAAACTTATTAAACGATAAAAATTTACTTTCATTCGAAAAGTAAATTAATGAACAACGTTGTGACTCCCAAAATCGTAAAAATATTGCTCATATGCCTTTCCGGGAGGCACGAGATCATTCCTTTTCAAAGTGCACTGAAAAAAGAGGTTAGTGTAACCCCGAAACAAATGTATGAAATGTATTATGAACTTTTATGCAGTACGCTGTTAATTTTCTCACATTATAGATTAATGTTTTAATGCTATTATTATATATTTTAAAAGAATTCAATGCACTATTTATAGTCCTGTGAATATAAAGCTAAAAAATTTCTTTACAACGCACTGTTAAAGATTCACTAATATTTTAAACAGTCTAACTTCTAAATGCTCTACAATTGTTTTCACTTTTGTTCATATTTTTTTCCCATATGGGTAACTGTTTCAAATCAAACTGCTTTTTATAATTCAGGAGAAAAACGTTTTTATAAGAGACCAATATCAAACTTATTCCTTCATATTAACCCAATAAAATTTCACTTTTTCGAATTTGTCCTCGATGAACCTATACTTAGGACAAAGTAATAAGAAAGAAGTTGTTGAATTAAACCTTTAACGGTCGCGTAATTTTTAAGAAAATGGTCATAAAAGTGCCTATTTCATATCCCTGAAAATTATATAAAAATTTGGGTATGAACAAAAAATGTATTCATTTTTAATGTTTGATTTGTTTTATTTTGAAACTTTAAACACTCCAGCTCCGAAATATCACGGGAGAGAGAAATAGAAGGCGAAACCTCAGCCCGACATTTTCACGGGAGCGAGAGGGAAGGGGCTAAGGCTCTTTGTCTATAAGTTTTTTGCACCATAATTTTATAGCAGCACGAAAAAAATATTATCTGATATTAAAACGACAATAATTGTATGCCAGTGCTGAGGCTAAAAGTTCATTTTCTCTTTCAGATTGAGAGAATACTCATATTGAAGATGAAAGCACATTTTTGGAAAATTAATTGATTTTTGAGAGCAAAATTAATTGAAAATAATTTTGTAACAGAAGACGCACTTTCTGCTCTATAATATCATTCTAAAAGCGCAACAGATATCAGCATTTCAATTACGTATCCAGTTTCAAAGGAAATGATTTTCTATAAAATTTCAAATTATCTGCCCGTAACCTGACTAAAAGTTCCTATTTTTTCTTCAAGTTATACTTTACATTTATCTCTTTCAAAGAAGCGAAATCATTCTCTGCTTTTTTTATGATCAAAAATTTTAATCGAAAAATCAAACTGTGAAAACAATTTATCATGATGGCTGATAAACTTTTTTTGATTCTGAAGAAACAGTGATAAAGCGAAATATCATTTTGTCAAATCTTTAAGTAGATTAGCAGTAATCGGAAAGAATTATCTCTTAAGATTTAATATCTATGTGCAGAGAAAATGAAAACACACAATAAAAATGTTTTAGCTTTTTAAGACAAAAATGCGAATGAGAAAATCAAAATAACTCCCAAATATTTCCTTGTGAATGAATATATATTTCCTGCAGATTAATTGATAATTTCGAGCGCAAAACAAATAACGTTTTAACTATGTATGAAGGTAAGAAGGGTATTTTTCATTCCTATGAATCTCCAACAAGTCTGGCAGTAACATTGCGCAAAACTTCCCTTATCGTTGAAGAAATTAATTACGTCTAGGGACTGGAAGACGCCACAGTAAAAATGAAAACTCAGGCCGAATATTTCTATATGTTTTTAAAGAGAACAGTAGAAAAGTTGGTAATGGGTAAATCTTTCTTGTCCATTAATGTCCAATTTGAGCTTCCAACAGAGAACAGCCTTTTAATTATGTACCTAGTGTCAAAAGGAGAACAATTTGCTATTCATTCAGACGAATCTTCAAATAGTGTGGCAGTTACCCGAAGCTAAAAGTTCATTTTCTCTCCAAGGGAATTATCTCTACCAGATCGGAAGATTCCCTAGCGAAGATGAAAACTCTTCTGCACTTAAACCGCTTTCCTAGGAGACGGCCGTCTTTAGTGAGAAGACATCTGAAGCAGAACAGTTACACACCGCAAACATTTGCCTTAAAACTTTTATTCTTCATTATGTGTAAACTGGATATCGGATTTCAATCACGTCCTGCGAATAATAGAATTTCCTCTCCTCCTACGCCGGTAAATTCCATTAAATAAACTTTTAATATGGACTTTTGGAATCCAATGGATTCTAATAGGCTTGGGGGCGACTTTGAGATGGACCGTGGGGGAAACTTAAGTATCCACGGGATTTGCCGTTCTGATTGGAAATAATATATAAATCGGATGTGTTTATTTGTTTGATTGCTTTAAGGAGACAATATTGGAGACTTTCCAAATTACGCTATATGTTGATAGAATGTACTGTGAATTAAAATGTTTTCGCCGAATAGTTACTATCATAAAATTTTATGATTATGAAAGATGAAGTTCGAATATAATTTTAGCTATATGTTTTTTTCAATTGTAGTGTACTTCTTAACTAATAATAAACTACATTTGATTTTAGTTAGCAGTGGTTTGTTAGAGCTTGCGACTGATAAATGCAATTAGGAATGCGTACACGTTTTTCACTAATACATGGTGTTAGCGAAGCAAGTTTGAGATTCGTATAGTCTAAGATCCGGCTGCAGAGTTCTGTGCTCATCGAGTGTTTGCTAAAATCTAAATTTTTAAGCATATTTATGATTAGGAGAATATATATCTACCAGGTTGCCTATAAAAATGTGGCCGCTAATATTTTTAATTAAATTATTGTTAATTGATTTTTCGGAATAAAATTCATTCACTTGTTTTTTAAATAAAATATCGTCCACTTCACGGCAATATAGATAAAGACTCTGAAAAATCACGGTTGCCGTTGAGCACTTAGCCGCACCTCTTCGTAGCCAGGTGTACACAGGTATGATTTTGATGAATTTATATGTTCATAACGTACATTTGTTATTTATATATCAAATTAAAGCTAATTTTTTTCTGTTTATTGTGATATACGGTTGCCTAATTAAATCTTACCGCAAATAAAGGTTGCTGGTTGTTAAAAATGCCAGCTGTACGACGCTTTAAAGCCATTGCGCATGCGTCGAATGATGGTGTTCTCAACCACCGGTTCAATCAGTAGTAGGGACGGGACAACTTGATAAATACTCCAAAAGAATCGTCTTCTTTTTCAAAATGACGACGCATGCGCAATGGCTTTAAAGCGTCGTACCGCTGGCATTTTTAACAACCAGCAACCCTTATTTGCGGCCATATTTAATTAGGCAACCGTATATCACAATAAACAGAAAAAAATTAGCTTTAATTTGATATAGTATAAATAACAAATGTACGTTATGAACGTATAAATGCATCAAAATCATACCTGATTACACCTGGCTGCAAAGAGGTGCGGCTAAGTGCTCAACGGCAACCGTGATTTTTCAGAGTCTTTATCTATATTGCCGTGAAGTGGACGATATTTTATTTAAAAAACAAGTGAATGAATTTCATTCCGAAAAATCAATTAACCATAATTTAATTAAAAATATTAGCGGCCACATTTTGATAGGCAACCTGGTAGATATATATTCTCCTAATCATAAATATGCTTAAAAATTTAGATTTTAGCAAACACTCGATGAGCACAGAATTCTGCATCCGGATCTCGTACTAGTATGTTTCCTAGCTACTTAAACGCTATTAAAGTAGGTCCATAATTGGAACTAAATTACTGCTACAGATCCACAAGTGCAGAAGGTAGATGTTATGTTGAATTAAACTCTATGTCTCCAGCCATCAGATTCCTCGGAAGGATCATACACACAATTATCTTGAAGAAAAAAAGGTTTACGTTAAGTGCTACTTTTTTTTATTGAATTTTTTTTGAAAGCCTGTGATTTCGTCTCCGCCCTCCAAAAAAAAAAAAAAAAAGCTTGTTTAAATTTAAGGAGCAAGCTAGTATCAAAACAGCAGTTCGAATGTTGTTTAAAATTCTGGAATTCCAGGAGAATAATGCAGATCTTGTACACTCGATTACGTAAACCTTATTTAATTTAAAACTGCGACTCGATAAATAAAATATATAGATGAGTTCGAAAACCAGTCATTTTCATAAAAACTAATTTTACAGGTTAAAAAAATATTCAATATTCATCAGACATATAAGGATTTTTTCATTTTTTTTTACCGTAGAGTATGGCTGTTTACTTAAGATTCCATCACTTCTATGGGATTATAACACTTCTTGTTTCATTGCAAAAAATGATAAAAAAATTGGAGATGACTTGTTTTTAGACAAAAACATTCAAACATATTTTTCGTTATGTTAACAAACGAAAATAGTAATAATTCTACATTGAAAACTTGAAATTAAACTTATTATATTTACTACACATTACACGGATGTGGATATTTCTGCCATTGGAATAGTATTAACAGTTAAAGAAGTAAATTTTAAAAGTTAAACTAAATCTATAAATTGAGAAATCCTTTGTGCTTATTTATTAGGGTCCTAAAAGAGCGTAAGAAAATAAGGTACTAAAAATTTAAAATATATGTGAAATGTAGAGATCTAATAGTACCGTTTGTGCCGCGTAAATAAGTTCAAACAAAATTTTATCAAAAAAAAAAAAAAAAAAAAAATGGAGATTTTTTATCAGGAAACCAGTAGGATGCCGAAAAATTGAAGTAATGAATAATTGAAAATAGTTTTAAAATAAAGAGGCATTAAAGCAAAGTTACCATCGTATTACTATTTTAATTTCAAAAAATGCAAAATTCGAAAAAAATTACTATTTCAGCAAAAAATGCTTTTTTGCCTTACCATATAATATATATATACATAAAAAAATATTCAAATTTAAAAAACAAATGGGTGGAATACGGAGACACAAAGGCAAATTTTCCGTACTACTACGAGTTTAGTTTCAAAGAAAAAGTTTTGGGGCTCACCCTAATATACATACATGTTGATATATATATATTAAAAAACATGTGTATGTGTGTTTTACTTAGCACTTTTCAAATTAATTGCATACTTAAAAGTTAACAATTATTTTAAATCAGTTATAAATGACAATGCACTTCAAAAAGTTGGTGATATTCCAATGCGGGTCCAATTTCAACCCTTTCATAAACTTGAACAAAGAAGTATTTCTCTTTCATTATCAAGATTATTACAAAATCCCATTAGTGTTTTCTTTTGGGAATGTATTAAGAGATGTTTCATGAACTTTCGTTTACCAATGCGAGTTTTAAAAGTAAATGGATGAGCTAGTATGTAAGAGTTGATTTTCTATGTTGAAGTAGTCTTTCTTATAACATAACGGCACTTACTTCATTACCATTTCCCCCCCTCAAACTCTAATTAATGCAGGTTGGTACGTTGCGAAATATTAATGAAGAAGCTGTTTTCATGTTTCAATCATCTCGTTATTAATTCTTTTTGAAATGTATTAATTGAGAAGCATAGCACGAGATTTCCTTACTTCTAACGGAATAAATGTTATTCCTTACAAATTAATGACATGAAAGTAATTGTGTTTGGAATCTCAGTTAAAACTGAGAGACTTCTGCCTTGAAAGTATGGGTCAAACTATAAATAATAAAAAAAAAAAAAAATAAAAGACTCCTAAAAACATCCATCATGAAATAGACAGTAATTAGGAGTCGAAATTCAGATCTTGTCTTTCAACGGATGATCTGATTTAGTTCATCGATTTGTGCTTGTTGAAAAAAAAGAGTCTCGGTGAATATTAGCTGTTTAAAATAGAAACACTAAAAGGCAGTTATTAAAATATTTTAGATATAGTTTTGCAAAAATAGTACTTAAAGTGAGTCTATTAGTTAAAATTGTTTATTTCATAACTTCAGCAGTGAACGTAGCCTTGTTAAGAGATAAGACCACTTTCATTTTGGAAATTATGAAATAAATAAATGCTATGATTAGTAACTTAAGCAGAAAAATATGATATAACATGTGTATAATTGGGTTTCAATAATCATGAGTAATGCGAAAACGCATTTGCAGAGCAACATGGCCATGGCAAAAAAAAAAAAAAGAGAGAGAGAGAAAAAAAATGGCAGCCAGAATTAAAATTGTTTTATTGAGTTCGTCTTCATGTTCTAATTGGATGTTTTTATTTGCATTAGTTATCCAGCTATTGGAGATAATTCAAATAGTAGCTGAACCTTAATTATGAGATAATTCCATAATTATTACAAAAAATTAAATAAATTTAAAACAATAATGCCCACTCAAGATTATAAAAATTAAAAATGTTTTTTAATCTTAGATAAATCTAAGCTAAAAAGAAAGCTAGATTTAAAAATGGTGGTTACAATTTTTAAGTGCCTTTTCTAAGAAAGTAGTGGATTTTGAGTTGTGGCCCTCTTACACGAAAAGTGGGAAATTTTGAAGTAAATAAACACGTTGGCAATAAATGTAATATTCGCTGTAATAAATCATCTGAGCAATCTCTCTTTCATATTTTCTATTACCTTTATAAAATAATGATAAATAAAAAAATCTAATTTGGGTATAGTCCCTGTCAATTCAGGCACGGGGGTTACCTTCATAGTCACAGAAGTTTTATTTTAAAATGTCTAATTTTTAGCACAATTTAATTATCTTTCAAATAAAAGAAAAACCGCAACAAAATATTTTGTACACCGTTTAGGAAATATACTGTAAAAAATTTTAGTTTATTCTTTCAAAGTGTAGTACATAAAAGGAATTTTTTCTTTAACTGATACGCAACTGTGACTGGGTTACTAATTGTATGACAAACGTCCCTTTTACTTTTTCAGGAAAAAAAAGCCCCTAAATTGAAGTTGCTGTAAAAGTAAATGACCGTAAAAAAAGTTAGGATGATGATTAATAAGTGTCAGTTGCAATAATTAGTTAGCTTTAGTTCTCAGTTCCGCAATGAAACAACAAGCACAGGTTAATTCAAAGCTAGTGAATTAAACTCACATATCAGTAACCTTTGATAGTTATTTCTATAATGTATGTAAAAAAATATTTTGAAAGAAAATATTAATTTATTTATGATGGTTCTTTCCTGGTGTTATACTCTTCAAACAGTAGTAGTTTAAGTATACAATTAAATTTCTTTAAAAACTCAAAATTAGTCTTTGTTATTTATAACTGTATTTTCAAATGCATTTTTTTAAGTCTCTCGGTAACGTTTCTGAAGTATAAATTTATTAATTGTATACCTAATGTATACATTTACTAATTAAAATACAATGCAAATTTTTTCTATATTTAGCACTGTTAAAGCATTCCTTGTATAAGCAATCTGGCACCAAAAATCATTAACTTCTGGCGGTTTAAAATTGAAAATGCTTTTGTAAAAAACTTCATTACCATTAGGAAATATTTCCTCTCGTGAGAAATCTAAAAGCATGCCTAATCTCACAAACAAAAGCTTCACAGTAGTTCTCTTTGTTTTGATTAAGCAATAATAATGAGTTACATGACTTAATTATTGCATAGGTTTCAATTAAATACGCATTTTTAATGCATCTCGAAGTAATTAAATTAACCACGAACTGAAATTCAAGTTGCCTGCGTGGAATGTTAAAACGAAGAAAAAATATTTTTTAGTTCTTAAATTAAAAAATGGATTTGGATCTTATAATTCATTAAAAATATACTAAACAATAGTAAATTTGTTTTACCCTATCCAAAATTAATATGAACTTATTCCTTTCTTATTTAAAAAGCAAAACTCCTGGAAATTATTAAAGTTCAGAATTTAAAATATTTACCCTTGACTGGTAAGGAAATAAAAAAACCGTGAATGACTGCCATTACCTATTTTATCGGCTTATTAATTTTGATAAGTAATTAAAATAATTTTTTGCAACACTTTTTAAAAATTAGTTATCACAAAAATTATCTAGATGCAAAATTGTATAATACAAATGTGGTTGCACTGAGAAATAATTCAAAGAATTTGAAGCAAAAATCCCTTTTTTTGCGGACATTCATCTGTTAAGGACAAATATTTTTCTCCCACTGATGTACGCTATAGAAGAGTTTTACTGTGTGTGTGTAATATATATATATATATATATATATATATATACATATATATATAGGTTCCAATGGCAAATGGCGGTTCGACGGTAGCGCCATCAGGCGGAAAAAGCGACAAGTGGTCAGATGAGCAGGAGATCTGGTCCTGAGAGGACATGTGGGCACTGTGTGTGCCATAGCTTTTATGATAATCCCGGTCGAAAGGGTGTTAATTACCTGTAAATAGGGTATATTAGATGTAAATATAATCAATTTGATTCTTTCACTGTATTATTTGGATATAACCCCAGACGCCGATAACAACCCTACATACGAGTATATATATATATATATATATATATATATAGGTGTAGCAAGTTGTTAAGTATATGAAATTGTCAAAGCTTGTGCCTGGCGCAAATGCAGCACTATACAGCAAACTTTAATATATTGAAATATAGAGATAATGAAAAGAAATGAAAGTTCCGGGACATGTAAACAAACTTAAACGAACATTAACGAAACGTATAAATTGCTTATACAAAGTATAAAAAGTCAAAAAAAGAAACAAAAACAAATAACTCTCCTCATCAGTGGGCGGGGAGCATAACGTATACATTAGAAACCAAGAAAAATAGTCCTACAGGTTTCGGAATGTGTCGCAGAAATGGCATGTAAAAGGAAGCATTATGGATAAAATGAAGCGACAATGCTACTCAAGAATTGAATTGAAAATATGGTAAATAACTAAAAGGAAACTTAACGGACATAACGCAAAAAGCTTAAATTCAAAAATTAAATATTAAACTGACGTAAAACATGCCACCAATACAACACACCCGCCCATAAACTATATATATATATATATATATATATATATATATATATATATGTGTGTGTGATATAATGAATGTGTGTGGTAGTGTGTGTGTGTGTGTGCTCAAGTAGCAAAAACGTTCAAACAGCATTCGAAAATTGTTCCTCTTCTTCATTTATACGCACGCTTATTGCTCCTAACTACCAAAAGCCTAAATTAGCAAAAAAAAAAAAAAAAGTAGGGATTTTAAAAACCAGAGGAAACTGTTCATTACTTACTCCTTTATATAATTTTATTTATTTATTTGGCTACAATGAATAAGTAAGTTTTAAACTCAATAAGGAAGCAAAGCGTTTTTCAAGAATAGTCATTATATTATTCTATTCGCTATTTTGCAACGTTACGAAATAAATTCATAATACTTGGTAAAACTTTAAAAATAACTTAAAACATTGCGAAGTGCACTACAACTGCATAAGCACATTGAAAATCAATAGCACTTTTAATTAAAATTTATTTTTCGTTACTGAAAGCTAAATACCAGCAAATTTTTGCTGCAGGTGCTATTAATCAATACTCTTAAAAATTACAGTTTTCGAAAAGCTTTTTGCATTGGAGGAAAACTACTGAATCGTCTGTATATCCTTTTAGGTTTTGTGAAAATTGTTGCACATAGAAATCAATAATAGTGTATCCGAAACTTTCTGAGGAAAATCTCGGAAGTTTTCCTATTAAATTTTCGTAGAAAATTATTTTTGTAATTCCGATGGTTGAAATAATAAGATAATTGATAAGTTAATAACTAATCTATTGCAGACATTTCAAAAATATAGACTTTACATGTGTAGAAAAAGGACCAGTTGATATATATGTACGAGCAAGTCAAGCCCATGTGTGAAATCAGTAGTCAATATGTATATCTAGGTTTTAAAATTTATCGCAAAAAATGAGAGTGAAATCAATGGCCATTAAGCAGCTCAAATAGTACCTCAAATAATGTATATCACATAGCTCAAATTTTGATGTATAATTTATATATTCATACATAGCTTAGAGCTTGTTTTCGCGTATGTTCATGTATAGCGTATAACTATGTAGCTCTTATGCCATTTTACAGGTTATCTATTCTTTTAATATGTATTCACGGGTAGTTTTAAAAATATATAATAGGTTGAAGATTTTTTCCTTATATCCATGAATAGTTTCTATACATGTGTTCATAAATAGTAGATTTATCGTCTCAATATATGTTTATGTATAGTCATGTAAATATATTTTACTGCTTTGAAGGTCGACTAAAATGTTAATTTTATACTTCTTTTTTTAGTATACTTTCCCATAGAAAAAAATGCAATATCTCTTAAAATATGTCGAAAATTAAAATTAATTAATGCAGTAATTATGTAAATAAACAAAGTAAGGTTATGCGAAGGGGACATGTTTATCCATCAATCGGTCCACCCCCTAACGGCTGTCCCCCCCCCCCTTTAGCATTTGAGACAAGAGCTCAATTCGAACAAAACTATTTTCGCTTGAATGATCTAGGCCAGTGTTTCTCAACCTTTATTCCCTTGCGAACCCCTTCTAAGATCCGAAAGAAAATGGCGGACCCCTTTCTGTAGCCGTTAGTAACAAGCGAAAAAACTATAAAATTTACTAGAGCATTTATTTTCCAAGTTGTAAAATACTTCATAATAAGAAATAAAAACTAAAATACAGCTACAAACATTTTTTACATCATTTCTTTTTTATTATTTGCTGTTTTGAATGATTATTATGGCAGTAAATATATGTTTTTCCTAAAAATGTTTAAAACTATTTTTCCGACTTCCCCTTTCCGGTTGAAATGTACAAAATTCGGAAAAGTTTTTTAAATTAAAAAAAAAAAAAAATTACATATTTTCAAATTTCCAGTGATATTGCGATAATGGAGAAAAGTTGGAAGAGAGTGATAAACGCGAGTCCAAATTTGAAATTAATGAATAAATATCTTTTGGTTCCACTTTAGGGTTCATATAATAAAAAAATAGCCTAAAATAATGCAAAATTTTACATTTTATGGAGTAAATTTTCATATTTCCGACTCGTTCTTCGCTTTTGCGAGGAAAAAGGGGGAAATGCTAGCAGAAAAATACATTCTAAAACTTAAAATAAGTCAATAAATATCTTTCGGTACCAATTTGTGATCCAGATTGGAACCGAAATGATAAATTTGATTGTGATCCTAATTAGAAATCAGGCATAAGTAGAAAAAAAAGTGCATTTCAAACTCTGTATGTATGCTTACTATATGCCTATTTCTACTTTTCTACATCATATGAAAAACAATTTTTAAAAAAAAAAATAATTTCTGTTCTCCTTCCTAATACGTACGTAAATTTATTATTTTTAGTTTCTTTAAAAGTTTGCGATAAAAATTTCCGCCATTGCAATAATTTTTTCGCGAACCCCCTGGGGGTTTGCGAACCACCGGTTGGGAAACGCTGATCTAGGCAATGACATGTCATTTAAATTAAAAAAAACATTTATCTAAACGAATAAAATAAAAAATGAAATTGCTAGAGTTTCGTTTTAAGATTTGCCGGCAGGGGGCGTAGTGGTGAGGAGCATGCCTCGCTCGCCCAATTTCGCAGGATCAAACCTGGCCTAAGTCGGTGGATTTTCAAGACGTAGAAAATCGACAGCGCTCATGTCGTATTATTATGTGGCGCGGTAAAGTTCCCTTGAGTATCCGTTTGACGTGGATACTATCGGATGAATTAAAGTACTAGTGCAGTTTGCCTCAATTAGAGCTCAGGTGCGCCATCTAGGGGGAAACTGAGCGTCAAAAATCGCTGTTATGATGCCACACTCATTGTGGTGCCGTTGAAAGTGCTGGTAATAATCTCTGGGAACGCACATGGTTAAGAACCTGTACAACGCAGCCCATTTGAAGTAATAAAAAAATGTTTTAAGATTTGAAGGAAAAAATAATAACTAAAAAAAAACCTATCTAGTGTAACACTTCATTTCTTTGAACATTTTAATTATCTAGTAGTAGGGAGCAATTATTGCAATATCATTCACGATGAAGAGCTCAAACACTCATTTTCATAACTTATCAATACTTCTGAAAGTTTTGAATATATTTCTTAACTACTGTATTTTTCGACCTGCGTTACAACATGCTCTTATTGCACATAAAATGTTATTATTAATAGACCGTGGCAAAGTGACAAATAAGTGCAGATGCAAATACATTTTGTCAAAAAGTAAACTTAGCAAAGCCACTGTTTTACTCGAGTACTTAACTCTTCTAAAGGATTATGAAGCAATTCTTATTCTCTAATGAACTAAACATTGATTTTTGCGTAGTTAGTATGTAGAATGATGCTGTCGCTTTTGCCGAGAATTTTACGCTACGAGTGAAATAAAAGATAAACGCAAAATGGACAAAAATTTAAAGCACCAGACGAGGAAAAGCTTTTAAAGTTTCAAAATCACATTATAAACTCATGTATGTATTTCGACGCGTTACTAAATTAACATTCTAGGAAATTTTATTAGAAACATTCCCCTTCAAAATATAGTCGTCTCATATTTCATATTTATTTGTGGAATAAAAATGGAGATGAAAGATATGGTCTGTTGCATGTTTTTGATCATTATTATGAACAAAATTATGCAATATATTTGCAAAAGATTAAAAAATTTCTAGTTTTTTTTACAGGCAATTATCTTGTCAAGAAAAATGTGAACTTAAATACACATAACATATTTTGGTATATTCATTGCTTAGTTTAATATTTTGAAGATAAATATTGCACATTTGGATCGGCAAATATATTCCAGCGGACGCTGCTAATGCTATCATTATATAGGTATATAGGTTACTTTATAAGTATTCGACAGGTTATTATAGTTTATTTGAAAGGATGGAAAATATTTGTACTTCTGGTCAAATGCTTTGGTATTGTTCTTCTAGTAAGGAAACATGATTTTTTATTATTACAATTCAAGTGTGCTTGTAAAGTTACTTAAAAGTTTCAGGCTTGTTTTAAGTGAAAATAGTTATTTAAAGAAAACTCTAACCAGGCTGCGTATCGTAGGTTTTGATAAATACATTGATCTTTTAATCGTTTTAAAAAGAAAAATTTCAATTCTGTATTAAAAATATTGGGTTGACAATACCAATATTTGATACTAGTGCATGACAAAGGTTGCCGTCATAATTTGGGATACTTTAAATTTATTTTAAACGATTATTAATCAAATTAAAAAAAATCAAATATTGATATCCTGCCAAATACTGATATTTTCTTTTCATATAGAGAACCAAGGGTCACATATTAATATAATTGAAGTACATTCATAAAATATCTTAAAACATTCAGGGTTATTTTATGTGCTGTTCTGAACGACCTTGTTCTCAACAAAAACCAGATGTAGTCTACACATTACACAATTATGTACATTTATTTTTCATGCCGATAATTTGAGAAGAAACATTACACATTTGAATCAGGCATTTATTTTGCATGCATAGCAATTTACGATAAGCTTGAAACGCGAAGAGGAAGATAACTGAATACAAATAATTTCTGAACTTAGTTTAGTCCTATAGAGTTCAAAAAATGTACTAACATTGAAATTAACTAAACAATACTGTAAAAAGCTACATACATATTTTGAAAATCTTAGTACCCGATGAACAACAAAATCAAATTTTGATTTTAAAATTCAAATTTAATGTTTGCTCTTTTGAGTTATGGAAATATATTAAGGAGAAAAAAGAAAACACGCACGCGCGCGGAACGATTTCCAAAAAGAAAAACAGAAAAAAATATCATACTTTTTTTTGGACCAATTATAAAAATATAAAAATACATAACTGTTATATTGGTAACGATTGCCCGAAATCGCAAAAAATTTCAGTCAATCGTTACGAATATTACAGTTTTATTTTTAAAAATATTTTTATGGTTGATTCAAAAAAAAAAAAGTACAATATTTTTTTCTGTTTTATCTTTTTTGAAGTTTTTTGACCTTTCAAATATACAAAAGTGTCAGGGTTACGTTTTGAGAGAAAAAATCGCAACGAAGAAAAGTTATATAAAAGATAAATTTGAGCATTTTATAGAGATAAATCTTATATACTAATATGATTAGATGGAGGGTTATGGTAACAATACTTATTCCATTAGCTTACTTTAAAACTTATGAATATTTACACAGTCAAAATATGAAGCTCTATGTTTACACAAACTTTAGTGGCAAAGAAGGATGTTATATTCTATTATAGTTATATAAATCCTTGTATTACAGCTATTTGGGTTCTTCAAGAATATCGCTACAGCTTTTCAAATGCAGCGCATTAGCCAAAATGCATTTTTGAAAAATAAATATCAAATGTCGGCATAATTGAAGGAAAACCTTAAATAATTATATTTAATACTTTTAAAGAATATGCAAAGACAAAATAGTCTATTGAAATAAGGTTTTGCAACTTGATCATTTAAGATGAACAATTGAATAGGAGTTATTATGAAATCGAAGCACTTTCTCAATTTATGTTGAGGATTATCTTTTAAAGATTAAATAGGGCCTGTGCGGTAGAGGGTACTCTTAAGGGTAAAATTACTGATAATGTTTTAATTGTTCTTTAGACGATGCATTAGATATTATTTTTTAAAACTGCATTTGTAAATCGTGAACTATGACAGGTAACTTTTGAAAAATAATTTTGAAGATGAAAAAAATTGTCTTTGTGAACTTGTTCTATGTGAAGTAAACATATTTTATTGTTGAAATGGTCAGGGATAATGTAAACCTTTAACCAAATCAAAAATCATGAACTGACTAAAAGGAGGTCTTCACAAATTGAATATTAAGTAAGAGAACGCTACTAATGAAATACAGCATTAATTATATAATCATCAACACATTTCTTTTTACGTCTTTCAATTTTATACTAATTTTTTATAGCAAATTTAGAATTTAATATTTTGCAATTTCTTAAACATGAAAATAATTTTAGAGGCATTCTTACTTAATATATATACTTTCGAATGTATCACTCAATAGTTTCAATCTCGGAGGACGTTGTCAATTATTTATGCAATTTGTAACTAGGGGTAAGAAATTGCATGTATTTTAGTTTTTAATTTTTATTATTACGTCTCTTTTTATTTTCTGCCCTCTTTTTGTAAATAAAGTAGTTTTTCCGGCATTTTAAAATTGCATAAATAGTAAAAAGTCGAAGACTTCGTTTTTTTAATCTAGCGTATATTTACGAAACAATTACTAAAAATTGAAAAAAACAAAACAAAGCGCTCTAGAAAAATAGTTTCTAGATGACAGTTTCTAGATTCTTTATGACGTTCCGAACTAGTTTTGTACCAAATTTCACGAAAATCGGCCGATGAATCCTTATGCGTAGTACAGGCTAGACAAACAGACGATCAGACACACATACTTGCGATTTTATTGTCAGATGATGAAAACTCAGTTAAAAAATATAAGTTTTATGAAGAATGTGTGAAATAGAAATAAAGGCAGGCCACTTAGGAAATGGCTCGATAATGTGGAAAAGTGGCTAAGACATTGAAGTCAAGAGATGGAGGATTATAGCTACAGACAAGAAAGATCAAGATGGAGGAAACTGGCTGAGACAATCTTGGCCGAAGACCGCCTGTACCTCCTAAGAGGAAGAAAGAAGATGTGTGATTCATTTGCAAAAACAAGTTAATCCCACACTTTTCTTCCACCTTTTACGAATCGTTTTCCAACATATAACTTAGTGTGGAAAATCCAAACTCTAACAGTTTTTTTGAATTTCTTGAAGAATATTTTTTTTGCGTGGAAAACTTCGGTGTTACAGAACACCAGAAGTGTTGGCAACTAAAGATTGAAATTGTTAGTATATAATCAACTTCTGTTGTTTTCCAATAATGAGGAAATATATTCATTATGGTAACATAATACCAAGAATGGAGTATCTTGTTGAAAAAGATAACAATATTTTATAAAATCTGTGCTCATCCGATATTGAGCCATCAAAAAATACTGTAGATAAGTCTAAAGAGTTTAATTGCGATTTTTAGAAATTTTCTCTTTTAGAAGTTGAAATCAAAATTTCAATAATCGCAAATAAGGAACCTTGTTTTCCTTAAAATCAATGCGTTTTCTTGTCTACTCATAATTAAAGTCGTACTTCGAATCTTATTAGTCCATAATGTAAAGTAGCACTTTGAGTAATCATTTCATTCCGTTTTATTTTTTACTTCAAGTAATAGGTTTAGCATCAACAAACAGCTGTGCAAGAGTCAATTGTCGCACTCAGGATGGCGTTACAGGTGGTCAAAGGTTAAATTTGCTCAAAATAATTTTACTTCCGCATTAAAATTATACGCATGATACATTTTCACATATCATTAATAATAAAAGAAGCACCATTGGCATTGTAGTGTGAATTATACTTCAGGATCTCGTATAAAGATGCGCAGAAATATAAAAGGTTAAAGTCATTTTGCAGACCACAAGCTTATCTATATGCGACATTATCAAATTGTCTTTTAATGTAATTTAAATAGTAGAGACAACAATTCGGTGTTATATAATTATAGTTGATATAAGTGTCACAAACCGATTTGGTAGGTTTATAAATCTGTATATTTACCAAGAAAAAGTGAACCAGATGTTAGGGGAACTGAAATTTATTATAAAACGACATGAAAAATTGATTGCTTCAATGAAACATTGTCTTATATTTTAGGTACAGCAGTATGTGATATTAGACGCTAAGCTAATGAAAAGTTGAATAAGATTTTAGGGAAAATGAATACACCTTAGGACGTTATATATTTGACGGAAAGTTAAATAATCATCATGCCCCTCAGAATTTTTTACATAAGGTAACAACGCGCAATTTCAGGAAATATAGTAACCAATAGATCAAACAGGAAATGGATAAATAGTTTGTAAACATTTAACCACTAACCGTTAATATTTTGCCAATAATTCGTATTTAATAAAACTTTATTAACTAACTAGCCCGTTAAACGCCGCCATTGACAGCTGCTTTGCATGTGATGACGGATTTCCCAACCATTTGGGACAACTAAACTTTTTACAATCGGGACAAAAAGAAAAAAAAAATCTTTGGCAAAATTAGTTTGGGATATGTGGGATAAAAAGTGCTCAGAATCACCTAAAGCACAAAGGGAAATTTTATAAATTAATTTTATTAAAATATAAGCTCGAGTGGCACCACTTCGGCTATTTCTACATCTGTGTGCCGAATTTTATGTTTCTATGTTTTACCGATTCGACGGGATGACCTGAACAAAAATCTGATTTTGTATATAGATTAGACAGAGAGTAACTTTAATTTGCATCGTAGGGAATGTACAATTTTTAAAAGAAATATCATCTAATACTTCTTAAAAGTCTTACCACAAAATGCCCTGGTTGGCAAAAAATAAATAAATGAAATAAAATAAAGTCATAAACAAGATTGAGAAAAATCTTGTTTCCGTTTTGACTCAAGTGCGTTTGAAAAGCGTGATTCGGGAAAGGAGTCTAAGGGAGTCGCGGACTGATTTTGAAAAGATGGGGAACAATAATTGCGTCTGGCAGCGGCGATGACAGTTCTCAGCGGCGGGAAATGACATTTCATTAAAACGCCACCTTAAAAATTCCAACGCTCTTCTTGAATCTCGGGAGCTGTTAATCAAAGTGACACGGCAAAACACAGGAAAGTCAATCATCGGACCCAGTCAGCTGCAATACTTTCCGAAGCATCGATTGATATATATTTAATTAACGTTTTGTGTCTGCCTTGATGCCTGTTGCGAATTGGGCGCATTTTAATAAAAGACGTTTAATAATTAAAATCGATTACTCTCTCAAGTGAAGCGAATTGTTCATTTGCCAGTGAAAACAATTTCCTTTTCTCGAGGACCCGTCTTATTTAAAGTTCCTTGAATCAAAATTCTTGATTTTGCACTTTTATGAGTTTTGCTTGGAATCTCATAAGGGATGATTAAAGAGCTCAATACTAAATTACATGGCCGATAGTCGAAGTATTTTATTTCGGGGACAGTTTCATTTTGAGTAATCTTGGCAAAAATGGGGAGAAAACTTATAAATAAATGCTTAACTTTATTTTGTGAATGAATGTAAGCTTTATTCAATTTTTGATTTAATCATTTGGTTGGTCTTCATTTAATTAATGTAAATGATGATTAAAAATCAACTTTGAACATTAATAATGCGGTTATTGTTTTTACATCCTTCTAAATAAATTAAGAATGAGAAGGCAGCGTGCAATATGATTTAAACCATGATATTTCTAAATAACACATTAAGTTTTTATTCATTTTTATATTGAACAATTTTTGCAAGTTTAATACATAGTCATTACGGACTACCAAAAAGTTGTTGTTTTGTGCAACCAAGTGCATTAAGAATTTTTAAAAATTACCTTTTTAAAAATTCTTAATCTGATGTAAAGAAAATGTACTCTTAAGGGAAACTAGTACATTTTCTTTACATCAGATTACTTTTATTTAAAATTTAGGAGAATAGTTTACAACTTTTAGAACGTTTTTGAAATTACAATGAAATATATCTCAAGTTAAAAACTTAGTTTTTTCCAATGTTTGTTTCATTACTCTTTTGAACAACTTTCTAAAATATGGCGCTAGATTGTATCTGAGCTTATGACACCTGTTAGTATCAGAACGCATTGAAATGGTCAACTATATTTTGAAAATTTTTCGATTTTATTTTTAGTAACGTACTTCTTCAGGAAAATTTTCAAAAATTCATTTCAATATGTTGACACAAAACACGTTATACATGATTTACTTTCAAGAAAAGACTCCAAAGTAGGGTCGAATGAAATTGAAAATTTTTATCAACGTTAAGTTGAAGAAACATGCTGAGATTATATATTTAAACTCTAAAAGAAATTAGAAGAAGGTCTGAAAACTACATACTTTTTGAATATCTTAAAATAATTTTAGACTAATCTAATTACCTTTATACAAAACGTATAGATAATGCTAATTTATAATTATTAATACTTCATAAAATAGTGACACAGTTATTTTCTTCTTTGGTAACTTAAAATATCTCAGCATTCAATTCTTTTACTGCTACTTTTGATTAAAGTGATTAAAGAATGGTTTCCAAACTTAAATCAAACTTTTAACCAGAATTCTAGAAATTTCTACTATGCTTCCCATTATTATTTATTGAGTGAGTTAATTTAGATTTACAAATAAACCAGATGCAGTAACGCAAAGGAAGATTTTTATTAAAAGTATAAATTTAAATAAGAAAATAACCTCAAAGTCGAAAAATGTGTTCACTATTCATGTCTGCTTTGAAAATGTTCCTTAATTAAATTACGAAAACGTTTAGTAAATGTTCTTATATTTTTTGCTAATATATTTAGGGTCAGTTGGGGTAATTGTAAACAAGTTTCATAACTAAGCTTGTGGTGATTTTGAAAACTTAATTGCGGGTGAGTGGTGAACTGCTAACATGGGGAAGACGTTGAAAAAGTTTCGTATGTTTTGAAACAGCTGTAGAAGTGGTACCATTGTTTGAAAATGACATGGTGAAAAAAAGGTGTTTAACAAAATTTAGTGAGCTTACATTTTCTTCTCCAGCTCATCTACAAAAGCGATGTAAGAGGTTTCAACCATTTTTATTTGTCAAACGGAATGGTGCTAAAAACATTTAGTTATGAATTTAATAATTCCTGTTATTTTTCATGTACAAGTTAGGTGTTTACAATTACCACAAAAATTTCGGACTCTGGGGTAATTGTAAACACTTAAATTTATCCTATTTCCAATATTTTGGGGAGAGAATAAGCTCTATATTTTTATGTAAACTATACTTTTGTGTCTATTTTATATAACTTGTTGTTGTTGCTAATGCCACTTGGAAATCCAAGCCCCCCTTGCAGGGCGACCATGAATTAAGGAAGCTCCTACTGATTATTATTTAGCTCCGCTAGAATGAAGTACACTTGGCTCAGAGGGGCTTAATGATTTTGAACCAGCTCCTAGACGAGAGATCGTCGCCTAGGTTGGTCCCTCATAGGAAATTATTTCTAAATTGGTGAACTATTTGAAGCAACGATGTATTTTACAGGTACAGTTCCCTTTAGCGCCCTCGGTCTCAGAGTAATCAGTCGCGGGAAGTCGTCACCCTCCAAGCGTTGACCACGGCCAGTTGTGCTTCACTTTCAGTGTTCTGTGGGATCCAAGCTAAACCCACTGATCCACTGCGGGACAAATTTTACATAAGTTTGTCGCATTACTTGATCTTTTGCAAGATATTTCTCGTTAAATGATCTCAGCCCACTCATAACATAACTCAGCGGACCACATACGGCCTGTCGGCCGCAGATTGAGAACCATTGTTCTCGAACTTCTTAAGCCTTCAAGCAGACTGTGTATAAAACAATTTTCCATTTGCATCAACCGTATTCGAAAATAAATCACTGTTTACAATTACCCCAGATCTCTGGGGTAATTGTAAACACACTGGGGTAATTGTAAACACGAGTTCATTCGCTAACAAATAGTCATAAAGTCAAAATTTTTGTACACATTTACTCACAAGAAGTACAGTAGTGGCTACAATGCTCACAATTTTATCTCTGAACTCATTCAAGAGGTAGGGAAGGATCGAAAGTTAAAACATTGAAAAAGTGTTTACAATTATCCCAACTGACCCTACTACATTTTTGAAAACGAAATTACTTCTACCATCTAGAAGTGCTTTTAATTAAGAGTTTCATAGGTAAAGTCTTTAAACTTAAGTATGGTTTGGGATGACTTGTCATTTTAAAATATTTTTTTAAAAAATTCTCTTGTAACAAATTCTTACAAAACATTTGTGAATAAAAAAGTGTTTAATTTTTAAGGGAAAAAATCTACTAAAAACTATTCAACTACATTATAGTCAACATTTCCAGTTAAGTACAAAAAAGGATGTACAGGGTGAGTCACGGAAAACATATGTTTTTGGAACGTACCATACTCGGCTTGTAGCGGGTAAAGGGACGTGCGGGAGATGGCATTTAACTCCCCTTGTGCTGCCATTTAGTGCCCATCATGCCGTTGTGGACTCGAAAACACTACCTATTTGCTTCTGACACGTACGTGAAAAACTTCGAGTCAGTGATAACTACCCAAAGTTTCTGGTATCTACCCAGCGGGGCAAAAATTCTGCATCGGCTGTCATGCTGATGTCCAAAGCCGTAAAACCATTCTTAAGTGGATTAATGTACGAGTACGTGGGTCATTTTTTAAGTAAGAACCGATTGTGCATCGTGTCTGCGCATCCATTCTGCGAATATCAGTGGATGCATTTCATACTCATCATGACAATCCACGAAATAGTGTCCTTGAAAGATAACTTCTCAAAATGGCTACATGATTGTATGAAACCAGTTTTTCATTATATGAGGTCTACTGCATTGAGTTCTGCTTCGAGCAACGCACCATACTATTTTGTAAAGCCATAGATTACAAGCCGCAAAGAAATTATGTACGAATTGCTTTCGCAGATTCAAAAGCTATGCTTAGTAAGCTCTCTTGGTAAAATCTGCTTTTTAAAGAACATATTACAGAACAAAGTCCTAATAAAAATGTGTACAAGTTGTAAAAAACAGCGCGTTGCAATTTTTCACCATGTGTTAACTTTGGTCGCGTTTTATACGTTTCTTGTGAGAAACTAACTCCTTTATTGTTCAGTACTTGGTAGCTGGTCAGGGTCGACTGAAGTATTCACTCTTTCAGGGTTAATAAAATGAATTGGGAAGCTAACTGAGATACCTGAGTTGTACAGGGTGGGGAAAAAGTAATGACCCGGTTTTGAAGGGTTATATAAAAAAATCAATAGAGTTTGAGACTTAAACCTTTTTGTATTTTGATCTGTATTTAATACCATTTTTTTACATTAAGTATTGAATATCACTTCAGCAAGATGACGACCTTCTGCAGCAATACACTGATGCAGTCTATTTTTAAAAGCAGAGATAATAGACTGCATCTTCGTGTGCATTTCAATATCCCGCGTAATATTACGGTCCCTAAGCTTTTTTTTTGTGGGGTTATTTGAAGGAGAAAGTTCCCCATACTTTAGAAGAGCTAAAGGACCGAGTTATCGAGGAAATATCCGCCATACCCCTTGAAATGTGCAGAAAAGTTTCCCAAAACTTCAGAAATGGACTGCATCAGTGTATTGGTGCTGAAGGCCGCTATCTTGCTGAAGTGGCATTCAAAACTTAATGTAAAAAAATGGTATTAAATACAGATCAAAATAAAAAAGTTTTAAGTCTCAAACTGTATTGTTTTTTTTATAACCCTTCAAAACCGGGTCAGTACTTATGCCCGAACCTGTATTTGGCCTAAACACTTGTTTGACACTCCAGACACAATGGTTACACAAAAGTCAAGGATATCGCTTGATATGAAACTTAGCGAAAGCAAAAATTAGATTTTCATCTTATCGTTCATCAATATTATCTAAGTGTTAAATTTTTGCTATATCAGTGCAGGAGAAGTATCGGGATTCAGTTAGTAATTGATTAATTACAAAGTTATCTCATGTGTTCATAAAGATTGCTTGAGTTTCTTGAAATTTTAAAACATAAACTCATCACTGCCGCAAAGTAACTCAGTTTTTAAAGTACATTCCTTCTAGAAGAGACCGAAATAAAAATGATAAAACCTGCTTAGAGTTAAAATAAAGTAACTTCTTAAAATGTTACAACTAGATTTTTGTACATAAGCTAAGCTAATTAGAGAATAATATATGTATCTAAAATACCCTCCAATACCAAATGAATTCGAGATGGTAGTGGAAAATTAATAAAGAATTCAACAAATTTCATTATGGAAGTGGAAAATCATAAATCAGGCTAAGTTCAATTTCTGAGGTGAATTGCTTAAATTAATTCGTTCCCTTTGCATTTATTGCTAGATGTTATACACTTGAGTGTTCTGAATCTCTAAAATCATTTACTACAACTGACTCGGTGTAGGTTGTTTAAAATTGAGATTTATCTGAATTTTATATTAGTAAATATGTCATTGTAACGAAGAAATACATACAAATTTCAGCTTGGGGAATTCAGTTTCGAAAGGAAATTGTGTTTTGTTATTTTGTGACAAATTCCGAGCGTTTAATTTAATTGCAATCGAAACAGTTTAGATGCTGCTCGTTTAATTAATTGCAATGAAATGTTTATTGACTTTTTATTTGCTTTTTATGTTATTAAATGTAACGCGGCTCCAGTTGAAAATGATCAAAGTGTTACTAATATAGACTTCCATATTAAAGATATTTAAAATGGCATGGTAAATTAACGATAAAAAAATGTTTTTGAGCTTCACAATATAAATATTGAATATGAGAACATTTAATTTAAAACTATTTGATTGTTGTTTGGTTATTAAACAGCGAAATATTTTTTATTTATTGTTCTATGATTTTTAGTATTAATAAATAAACAATTAATTATAATCTAATGCATATCAACCTCATAAATATTTTAACGGAACCTCTTTGACTTTATGAACTGTACTGTAATTAAACGTCAAAGTACACATTTAGAATTATTTATTGATTTTACGTATCGGGAAAGCCATACACTTAGTATTATTACGTTTTGTGGTTGTTGATGTAAAACTGGAAAATAGTATAGACTTTGACGTTTCGCTTGAAATATCATTGCTTTAAACTCTATAAAACTATGCAAAAGGGTTTTCTTTGTCAACGAAGTGTCAATGCAGGTAAAGCAAACAGTTCTAGTTATGCTATTCTGTATATCTGTGGCGATACGAATCGACGCCTTCAATAGTAACTTCTTCTCTGACCATCAGGTACCTTTCGGCAAAGCGTTTAAGTACTGGCTTTCCACCGTGGAAGTCTTGCGGGGTTCTATTCCCGATTCCGGCAGACCTGCTGCACCCGCCTCCCCATGTCCTCTCACCCATCAACCGCCGCATATTAAATAGCAGAACAAGACTTTATCGCCTGTGAACTGTTTCCACTCACTCGGAGCCCGTGTTTTAGAAGGCCATAAACTAAATTAGACAAAGTCTAAATTACAACTTCTATGATACTTTAGTCTTTTAGTGATATATGAAAATAGCTTATACTCTCTAGAATTAGTTGGAAATACCGACAACCGGGGTGACATTGACCAATCCGGGATGAATTCACACACATTTCAAATGCTTGTTTATACCATTTCTGACAACATTAGAAACAGTATGATAACAGTGACCAATTTCTAGAACTAAACGGTGCACGCAACAAACAATATCTGAGAATTCAAAAGCGGAATAAAAATATCTCTGTATATACATTTTGTTTCCTTTGTAGACACTAAAGAAAAACTGATATTATGTTCACAATTTTACATGTACTAGCACACACATACAAAAAAGCTTTCAATTGACAAATGTCTCTTAAAATACATTTAGAGTGAAATTGTAGTGAATGAAAACTATATACAATGTCAATTACATTTTGTACAGTAAACAGTACAAATTAAAACTGAATAAAAATTGTTAAAAATATGAACATAACTGAAAAACTTCTTCTTTATTATCTAAAGTATGTTTCATGGTATTTGATCTTTCGCTGAAAAAAAATTTGCATTTATTTTTCAGCTAAAAACTTAAAATAAGACTTCATAAAAAGGTTATAAAATTAAACTGCCGAAGTTCACGAAATATTGTCGGAAAGGAGCCATGTTTCTGTGATGCATGCAAAATGTTAATTACCAACTACACGCCTCAGTAGTTGAACACTTACATCGCAAATATGATTATAGTAAAGTCACAGTAAGTTCCAACAGGTCAGGTTTTAATAACGCATTTCACTCTCTGACTACAACAAATGCTTCCTAAAAATAACCTTAAACTTTTAAGGTTTTATATTATATAAACACACACTTAGTTAGATTTCAGAAATAAAAATATTATTTAGTAATGTGTTAGATAAACCATATTTTCCCCTATAAAATACCTTTCAATTAAGCCTAAAACCGCAAAAACTATCTCACTTTTTTAAACTATGCAAACTTCAGTAGCAGTGTCGACCTTTACTTCTAAAACATTACGAATCGAAATTCCTAAAGGCCTACTTTCAATAGCTGGAAAAATGCTAAGTTCGTTACGAATGATATCATAGTTCCAAAATTAGCTTTGTTATCGACTAGATAGCGTGCAAACAAATCCAATTATTCCAAATTTTGCTTAAACTTAACTTACTCGTTACTTTCTACAGGTTCCCACAAAATTGGTCCATTAGTCTTTTAACTGTGTCCTGAGAGATAAAAGAATGCACGTGAACGTTACACGAAAAGGTTGGAATTGCGTGAAAGCGAGATTCATTGATTCGGTGCGTTAAAAACAGCCAACTTCTTGTTTTTACCATTACTTTTAAACATTGGTTGAATGATTTGCATTGCTGTTCACGCTATTTATGGCGTTTTGATTTCTCATTTTTATTCAGAGTAAGGTACAAAACAACCACAAATAGCAGGAAGAACATTTCGACGGTTATGCATTTGTAGTCAGAAGTGGCTAATCTATCAGATCAATTTCGTTGAAAATGCTGATTGAAGAAACTTTTGCTTAAATATTTTCAGATTTCATACACAAATTTCTGAACAAAGTAATGTTGTTTAAAGTGCTCAGTTTTAAAAAGGAATTAATAACAAAAAATGAATTAACATAAAATTAATTAGTAACATAAAAATTAATGATATAAAAAAGTGTTTATATAAGTATAGTAGTCTATATAAAAACCAGATAAAATTACGAAACAAAGTAACGAAGCCATTCCAGCATTTGTGAGTTCTTACATCCTCTGCCCGAAAGCCCTTTCAGCCAATTTACAGCACTTTTAGCTTCCTCTAGCTCATCAAATGCGGTTTCCGGACAAACATTCTTGTGTTATTCTGATTTAATTTTTGTGTTTGTATTTTCCTTATGCCTCTGTATATAGCATTGTATATCAACGTGTATTTTTTAAATACGTTTGCTATATTAAATAAGCTAGTTATACTTGGTTTTAATTTTGTTTTGTGCCAATTTTAACTAAACTCAGTAGTTCTCAATAAGATTACTCACATTGTTTTATGATTTCATTCGAAAAATATTTTTTAAGATATTGGTATATAGTAAAAAGTTTAGATTAATTTCTCAAGATGGGACTTTCCGTTTCATTTTTAACCAAAAAAATTAAGTAATTTAAAAGTAATCTTACTCGTAGAAAAAGCCTATAAATACCTACCTAAATGGAGAACAAAACAAAGCAATAATATACATATTTATGGGCTGTTCAATTCAGTAATTTTAAGAAGAGGCTAAGCATCAAAGTGTTAAAATTGCCTATATTTGAACATCTATTAAAGTAATTTCCACATGAAAATATTTTACGATGCCTTTCGCTTTGAAATTCATTACTTCTCATCCCTTTACATGCTCAAATTCTCTGAACTGAAATGGGAATTCGTTCCGAATACATTATTGATTGCTTACCTAAATAACATTTCCTTGCTAAGATGTTTAAATCAAAGGAAAAAATTCCTTACGCTAATGAATGGAAGGACGTAAAGTTGCGAATGCTAAATATTTGTTGAGAGTAACGTAAGCAATTTACACATCAGACAATCATTCATACGTTCTGTGTTATTTGGCAGGTGTATTTTAGAGGAATGCTTCTTTTCATAAATGCTTTTGCAGAAAAATACCTTTTTGCGTACGTCTAGGAAGTTGTAAGTTTAGTTTCTGAATATGCATGCTAAAAGTTAGAGGCTAAATTATCATTTAATGCTTAATTTCATCAGAATTAAAAAGAAATGTTCAAATAAAACTTTGCATATTTCATACACAGTAATATAAATAATATTGACACCGAAAGATATTTTCTTTGATAGTATGTTTTTGGAAATGAAAACAAATAACCATATATACAAATTATTGAATCTTTAACTTTAATTAATCTTTTTTATTTTAATCAAAGTGTACAAGGTACGTAAAGATGCTCATAATGTAGAAGAGACCTTTCAAAGGTCACCTTATGTTTTTATTTTATGCCATAAGGTAAATTACTTACAAGACCCAACAGTGTACCCAAATCTTTTACAAGAACTCAATTCTATTAGAATCAATTCACGATTGCACCAGAGAGGGTAGAAAAAACATTTTCAAGTAGCATATTTTTAGAAGCTAAGACGCGAAGCTCAACGTATGTGGGCGTGGACGAGGCAGTGAAGTGGGTATGCTAATAATCATAAAACTACCAATTGAAATTAAAAATGGTGTTCTAGAACATGTTGACCTCTGTGAAATTGGTGTTGTTTATGATTTAAGTTTATCACACAAAATACATGTAGTTCATAAACATTCTTGGGATCAAAGTGAGAGGCCGCATTTTCAATTAGAATAGAAAGTACAGTAACCCCTCGTTATATCGCTCATTCGGATTTATCGCACTTTTTCGTTGTCTACGAAAATTTTAAGTTTGAGCTCTCAAAAGTAAAAATATTGCATTTTTGACTAAAGTACTTTTGCCCCCATTGAACAAAGCCATCAAACAGGAATGTTTCCCTTTCTTCTGAATTTGTTGCAGCTAAAAGCTGCAACAATTCTCCTCCCACTCCCCCACTTGCATGACTGCAGAATAATTCTACACCCATTTCTAGATAGCTTTTAGTACAGAAAAGGGCAGTACACTTGGCTGAAAAAATCCAAATTATACAATCCCCTTAACCAAAAAAGGGAGAGCGATAGGTAAAGGAATTTTCTGGAAAGAAAATGGTTACCTTTATCTTTGACATCGTTTTCACACCATGCTCAAGTGGCATGCGCAGGTCCACTCAATTTACTTGTACTTGTTGAGTTCTTTCTAACGGCATCGGTTATATAACGGCGCATTCGGATATATCGCGCTTTTTTGCTGTCCCCCGACAAGCGCGGTATAACGAGGGGCTACTGTATTTCTTTTCCTATGCAAGGTCGTTTCTACATTACGAGCATCTTTATGCACCTTGTCCAAATTAATTCTTTAACACCTTTGTAGAATACAGTAAAAGCTCTTTATTCGCGGGGTATATGTTCCATAAATATGCCGCGAATACAGAAACCGTGAATACGGAATGGTAATTTATATGGGATTATAGGGGGTACGTTCCTAGGTGGCAGAATAAAAAAAAAAGAAAAAACAAATACATAAAAAAATCAATTTAATTGAAGTTTTTGAAGATTTTGATTAATTATCTTAAGGCTTGGGCAATGGTTTGAAGAATTTTGTAATTTTCTCTTGCTTGGCAGTTTTTAAAAGCTCCTTCAATTCAGACTGATACGCAGCAGTCGCGCTAGTAATTTGTCTCTTAAAAAAAGACTTCGTTCCATAGACGGATCAATGTTCATAAAGAAATCGCAAAGCTCATTTGCCATTCTTAAACCTTCACTAAGATTTTTCAAACTAAATGTCACGTTTCCAGTGCTTCTTGAAGTCTCTTCTTCAATGGGCTGTGAATTTAACATTTCCTCCAAGTCGGTTTCAGTCAAATCTTCATGCGATTCAAGCAATTCCTGAATGTCACTTGATTCTATCTGTTCGAACCCATCTCGTCCTATTTATTCCATTCGCGATTTCGGCTATGTTTGCAGTCAAAGTTGGAACTTGCACAGATTCTTCGTCATTTTCCGCAGTCAGAGAAGGCCACAGTTTTTTCCAGCATGACTTCATGTGTGTGGCTTCAGTTCTTCCAATGATTCTTTTATGTTTACGATGCATTTTGCTATGTGAAATTTCTTCCAGCATTCCATATCAGGATTACATTCCATATTATTCAATATGATTTTGAAGGTTCGTCTACTGTAATAGAGCTGAAAGGCCTGGATTATTCCTTGGTTCATAGGTTGAAGCAAAGCCGTCGTGTTGGGAGGTAAAAATGTCACTTTTATATTTGGATGCAAAGTCTAAAGTTCGCGAGGATGACCTGGTGCATTGTCCAAAACTAGAAGTGCTTTAAAGTCTAAATTCTGTTTTTTAAAATAAGTTTTAACTTCAGAAACAAAACAATTCCGGAACTAGTCACAAAAAATAGCGCTTGCAACTCACGCTTTCTTATTAGCACCCCTCCTATTATTTCCCTTTGTAAGCGGATTTTGGAAAATTATAAAAAAACTTTTCAGCAATGCTGCCGCGATGCATTTTCTTAATAAGTAATTTCAACTTGAACTTCAAATATTGGGTTGCATACTAGGGTGTCTCGATTTCTTCGTTTTAGACAAATTTTCGAATCTGAAAATGCCTGACCCCTCAAAAGTTTCCTTTTATGACTCTGATTATGGAACTAATTTTTTTTTTCAATTTGAACAATTTTGAAATATCCCACACTTGCTTCGAAATTTTCATTTTTTTAAATTTTCGACAAGAAAGTACATTTTGTTGTTCGAGGCAATTTTTCAAATCTAAAAACGCCTGACCCCTCAAAAGTTTCGTTTTAAGACACTGGAGATGGAACAAAAAAAAAATTCCCTATTTAGACAACTTTTAAATATCCCGCACTCGCTTCGAAAATTTGAATTTTTTAAATTTTCAGCATGGAACTGGACCGTTTATATTTCACACATATTAGCATATACCATCCATTTGATAAAAAAATTTGTGTATTTTTCTTTTTCTTTCAAATCGACAAAAAAAAAAAAAAAATACAAAATACGAAAAAATAATTGGAATCGCACTTTCCCAGCTACCTTTCTCCCCTATTTCCAGGCCGAGAAAAATCGGATCTTCTAGTAAATCACGTGACCAGTCTCTTTCGTTGCAGTAGAAAGACACATTGACTGAGAATTGTGTTCGGGGAATCCCCGCATTGAAATAGTAGTAGTCGTAATTTTGTTCTTAAACTGCTGTTGAACGTTGTGCAAAATATTTTGTCAATATGCCTAAAGTGGTAAAAACTCGGAAACAGGCATGGGATCCGATATTCGGTTCCCCTCTAGAGCTGAGTCGCAGAAATCTCCCTTCTTACGAGGATGTAATGAGATATTTCCTTCTCGTTCAACAAGAACTTAACTCTAGGCCAGGACTTTTAGCTTCATTCAGCGAAATAGCTGTCATTGTGACAAAAAGAGTTATACAGATATGGAAAGAAAATGCAACAATCGAATGTGTATTGTCGGAACAGCGCATCATTGAACTTCTCAAAAACTATCACAAAAGATGGCATAACATTAAGAAACTCCCAATGTCACGAAAATCTACAAATAAAAAAATTAGTGACTTCCAGGAAAAAGCAAAATACACTTTATTTGACATTTGTAAATGTAAATGTCGGAATTTCGTAATTTGTAAATGTCAAGAGAAGGTGCCGTTGATACAGCAAGAGTTTTTAATAGATCAGCGCACAAGCAGAAATATGATTATCGGTAATGTGGATTTGCTTCAAACCCACAAAAGGATGAGAAGAGAGAAGAGAGAAGAGACTGCAAACTGAAGAGGAACGTCATATTAAAGCTGCCCGAGAGTCTCAGAAAGCAACTGATATAGTAGAAACAATTGAAACAGAAATGTCCGACAATGAACCTGACGACAAAAAGGATGTCGACTTTCAAGTGCCATAACAACGGAAGGATCCAAAACAACTAAAGAAAATCCGAAATGAACGAGTAAGCTCCCAGATGACAATTCCTCTTCCCACAGTCGCGAAAGTGGCTCAAAGAACAGGGGTTTCTCTGCGATCTGCTGCTGTGATAGCAACTGCTGCTCTCACCGATAGTGGCTTAATAACAGAGGATGATACGACTAAAGTTATTGATCATCATAAACTAGATAGAGAAGCAGCGAAGTTGCGTAAAACTGTGCAGAAGAAAGCCAAAGAAATTCCAATTCAATTAAAAGGCCTTTATTTTGACGGCCGGAAGGATTCAACATTGACAATGGAGAAATGTGAAGGAAAGTGGTGCAGAAAAACTATAATGGAACAGCATTATGTAATGTTGGCAGAACCAACATCATCATACATTGGGCACGTGATACCTGTTACAGGGCATTCGGCTGTCATTGCATCCAGTATTACTGATTACCTTGCAGAAAAAGAAATAAGTATGGAGAACCTGGTAGCAGTTGGGTGCGACGGAACTGTAGTTAACACTGGAGTACACCAAGGCGTAATTAAAATGCTTGAGAAATATGTCAATCGGCCCTTGCACTGGTTTGTATGCCAGTTACATGCAAACGAGCTTCCGTTCAGACACCTTTTACAATACCTGGACGGCAGCACAGCAGGTCCCAATGCCTTCTCAGGACCCATTGGGAAGAAGTTGGCCACATGTGAAACTATGGAAGTAATTAAATTTGAGAAAATATCTCAATCGATCAACATTTACTCAATTGACAAAAAAGATCTCAGTACTGATCAGCTGTACCTGAAGCACATTTGTCAGGCAGTAGCCGAAGGGCAATGTACACCGAGTTTAGCTAAAAGAAGTCCCGGTAAAATGGCCCATTAACGTTGGCTAACCACTGCCAATCGGGTATTGAGATTATATATTGCAACAAACCGAGATGATCCACTGTACAACAGTCTGAGGGCTCTTGCCGAATACATAATGAAAGTGTACTCCGTTCTGTGGTTCACGATTAAGACAAGATCACATTGTACCGATGGAGCCAAAAATTTGTGGCACTTGATGAAACCTTCCAGGTACTTGCCGGAAGACCTAAGAATCATAGTTGACCCGGTCATCCAACGTAATGGATATTTTGGCAACCCAGAAAACATACTGCTGGGTATGATGAATGATGACCGCAAACACATCAGAACACTAGCCTTCAAGAGAATCCTTCGCGCAAGAAAAGAAACGAACAAGGAAAGTGATATCCGTACTTACTCCATCCCTTCTTTGAATTTCAAAGCTGAGAATTACATTGACATTGTGGACTGGAGTAACTGTGTTGTAACAGAGCCACCGATCACTGCACACAGGCTGTCTGACGCTAACTTAGAAAGACTTGCCAAGGGTGAAGATTTGGTATTTCACGTTCCCAAGTTTCCCTGTCACACACAGGTGGTGGAAAGGGTAGTGAAAATGGTAACAGAAGCCTCGGCAAAAGTGTGCGGGAAGGAAGAAAGAGATGGACATATCAGAGTAAAAATTCAATCCAGAAATGAGGTAACAGACTTTAATACTAAATCCGATTATCGTGTAAAGAAAACACGAAATTTATAATGTAAACGAGAAATTTATAATGTAATCATGAAATTTATAATGTAAATCGAGTGTGAAACATTAAAAACTTGTCAAAGTTGAAAATTTGTTTTATTCCATGATTAGGATCCTAAATTTAACTCTTGAAGGGTCAGGCGTTTTCAGATTCAAAAAACTGTCTTGAGCGATAAATCCTAGTCTTTCATCCAAAAATTAAAAATTTCGAAGCGTGTGTGGGATATTTAAAAATTCTTTAAATGAGTAATTCTTTTTATTCCATATTCAGTGACCTAAATGGAATCTTTTCGGGTGTCAGGTAGTTTCACTTTTGAAAAATTGACTTGAACACCAGAATGTACTTTCCTGTCGAAAATTTTAAAAAATGAAAATTTCGAAGCGAGTGTGGGATATTTTAAAATTGTTTAAATTGAAAAAAAAAATGTTCCATAATCAGGGACCCAAAAGAAAACTTTTGAGGGGTCATTTTAACTTTCGAAAATTTGTCTAAAACGAAGAAACCGAGACACCCTATTGCATACCTATTGTAATTCTTTTATTATTATATATGTAATTATTAGATCCGCGAATAAAGAAATTTTTAGCCTCGAATATAGGAATTGGGCCGCATTTTTTTTTATCCGTGAATAGTAAAAACGCGAATGAAGGAAGCGCGAATAAGGAGCTTTTACTGTAACTATGTTCGGATAGCGCAGTCGTTTGTCAAATGAGTGTAATCTGGACTGCATTTTGATCACGATCAGATGCGCTCCAAAAACAACTACATTTCTTTTCAAATACGCTTTTACTATAGTAATTAACGGAAAGATTCAATTAATTAACTATCTTTTGACTTATCAATAGATTTAAACATTATAAAGAAAAAAAATGCTATTTGTCTCTTTAATAGGTAATGGCTAGACAATCGCAAAAGACATAAATGGCATAATTTACATAGAAAAACATTGGCGATATTTAATATTTTACACAATACAGATTAAAAAAAACTAAACTTTTCTCATTAATTGATGAACAAGAAGGTTTTTCAGAGAAAAAGTTTTATCCCGCGTAAAAATGAAGAAATAAATAAGTAGTATTTCGAAGCATTTTTAATGACCTTATCAAGGGTAGATGAGCTTATCAAGAAAGGCTAAAAAACATTTAGAAAGCAATTAGAGCTTCTATCAATGATCGCACATAAATTTATGCAACTAAGGTGGTTTATGTTTAAAAAAATATCAAACAGCTTTAACAATTTCCTATGTGTGAAAGATAGCTTGCAAATATTATCGCAGAATGTTTTTTTTTAAATATGAATTACCTTCAACTGCTGTGTGCAGTTTGAGAGGCCACGCAATATTTTCAAAGCATTACTTTCACACCTAAAATTCGAAAATCACTTTTTTTATTCGACTTAAATTACATAGAATTAAGGTATTTATGTTTCAAAAATTGATTTAACTATATTAAAACTGCAGAAATAATTGTAATTTAATCATGACATTTAATCTAGTACATATAATTGATTGCTTGAAAGCTTTTTTCTCAAGTGGAACGATCGCAATAGTTGTGCCAAACAATTTTGCACATAACCTAAAAGGTTTTAAGTACAATCTATATTGATGGTAAAATAAATGATGCATAAACTTTAAGTAAATATTAAACATCAAAGAATATGAAAATTCAGCAGAGATTGTTGAGAAACGAGCATTGTACAATAGGGTGGGTCGAAAAAACGTTTTCTCGAAATTCATTGTCTGAGTCAATAAATGGTGTGAAACTGGCTCGAAATTTCAGCTCAAAATGTTGACAACTTGAGGATTCACCCCTGAAGTGAATACTTGTATTGCATTTTTTAAAAAGTTTTGATGCCTTTTTTTATCATAAAAATAATTAATTAAATATTTAATTTGTAAATGAATACTTTTTCATTAATAAATTGATTTATTAAAACGTTGTTTTCAGATGCCAGTGCTAGAAATGACATTGCGTACATTAGTGGAGTAAGCACGAGAGGGTCGAAAGGCTTAATTATACACAAGTAACGCAATCTTTTACGCCATCTACTCCAATGGAAGAAAAGACGAAACTATTATAATACAAGAAAAGAAGGAATGTTCTCCATATATGACTCAGCTGTGGAATAGTATATTGTATCAGAACCTGGTTCTGTTTACATAGGACATGCGACTCCGGATTCAGGCTCTCGTGTTAAAATTTTATACAAAGCATCAACTTCGTTACGCAAAAGGAAATAAAGCTTTCGGAACTGGCTGCCGTTGGGTTCGAACGTCAACATGGGGTGAAAAATAGCTTTGTTAGAACGCTTAAAAATTTTGTTCGCCATACACTGCATTGGATTGCTTATTGCATACTAATGAATTACTCGTTGCCACCGTTTCCAGAAGATTCGGCGGAAATGCATCTTTGTCACAACAATTTTCTAGAACAGCAGGAAAATCTGCGGAAACATGCAAAATCCTTTCTGTGACAAGTTTTGTTCCTATTTTAGTTATTGAACTTGATAAAAAAAAAGACCTCAGCTCAGACCAAGAATACCTCTTTGATATGTCTAGGCCAGTATGCTTGGGGAGTACCTTACAGATTTAGCTAACAGAAGTCCCGGAACGATGTCTCATTCAAGATCAGCTAATAAAATTCTGCGCCTATATCTGTCGACTACCGAACCAACAGACCCCTTTAAGCTCCTAGTAGAATATGTTATGAGAGTTTACGTGCCATCTTCGTTCGAAATAAAGAAAATCCCAAAAGCTACTCATGGAGCACGTCACCTAAACGGAATGGTAAAAAAGAAGCTCATTCTTGCCACAAGATTTTAAATTAATCGGTCACCAAGTTATTCAAGAGGAACTCTTATTTTCCTCTTTCTGAAAACATTCTGTAGGCAATGATTTTAGACGAACGACCACATATTAGAGAACTTGGCCGCAGAAGAATACTGAAACCAAAAAAGACTGACTGGAAGGGGAAAATATGCCATTTTGATCTTTCGAATTTAAATTTCGTAGTAGAGGAACATTTTGAAATGATTCACTGGGACAATCCTTAGGAACCACTAGCTGCCATGAACCTAACTGACGAAGATATAACAAGTATGATCAGAAGTGGTTCGCAATTTAAAATAGAGAAGCTCCTTTGCTATTTTCAAGCAGTAGAGAGGCATGTGCGACTGGTAACACAAAACTCAGTGGTAACATGTGAATCAGAAGCCGGGAATGGATACATTCGCAGTCGAATGAAGTCGAGAAAGGAACTTGCAATGTTTGACTTTAAAGTTAATTATTTTGCCCCTCATGTGGAATCCAAATTGAAGACCGGTTAAAATAAACTGTTTTATTAATCAATCTGACTAGAACATCACATTGTAAAATATATTAAATCTGCGGCTTAGTTTCAAAGGGCTATGTCAATTTCTTGATGTTTTGAGTTATTAATAGCAAAATATTATATTTGATCGGTTCTTTAAGTTCTAAAACGTCTTGTGTGAAATAACAACCAGAAAGCCATTTGTTTAGCTTTAATGTGACTTTTAAAAATGTTTAATATCTTTGAATGCTCTTTCTCGCATCTGACGGTTTTGACTTTGGCTCTTTTAGAACTAAGCCACAGAAAGTTATTATCATTACTCTTTCTGTATGTGTGTGCTTCTAAATATTAATAACTGTGTATTAAATATGAGACACTCAAGCGACTTACGACGATTGAATGCGAGTGGTATGTTTTTGAAACGATTGTTTAATTGTTTTTTTTTTAATCATTAGAACTATTTTCGAGTCAGAAAATAATATAAAGCTTTTGTAAATATTTAAATTAAATAAAAAGAAAGATTTTTTAATTTTTGACTACATTTCTTCCTTTAACCCCATGTGTGGAACATGAACGCGATGAATGATTACGCTAGGATTTTTTTTTTTTTTTGCAGCTTCTTCTTTGCCAAACAGCACTATTTATTGGGTCAGAAAATATTTTTAAAAAAAAAGGCTTTTTCACTCTACACTATGTGTGCAACACAAATTGCTATAAATACTGCACACACGTGATTCGGGGTTAAAAGGAACCTTTTTAACAACTCGAACTTTTGAGCTTACGATCGCTAAGCAGCAGTCACAAGTCATGGATTCTAAGCTCGAAAATCATGACCTAGGGGACATTTTTGAAGCTCCATGAGGGCTGCCAACGGAACAAATTTAGATATAACTCGCTCCCCTTTTTTCGCTGAAGCACTTTGTTAATAGTTAAGTTATAGCTTAGTTATAACCGCCATAAAAGATAAAAATTTAAGAAAATTGTACTTCCTTAACCCCTTAACGCATTTGTCCGTGTCTGACACGGGCGAAAGTTACCGGAAAATTTGCCCATGCCCGTGCGTTATTTTATTTCTAATGCCCGTCTGAGATCCGTTTACACTTTGTTTGTATAGTATTTTTTCTCTATGTAACTTTTACCCCACCTCCTGCTCCCTAGTCCCCCCCCCCCCCCCACAACCTGAAATTGCAAAAAATAACTTACACTATACTAGTTTTTCAGAAAAAAAAAACTCGTGCTTCAAGGGGTTTAAAGTTTGAATCTGCAATGCATAACCAACAGTTTTGAAAATAAAATTTGAAGCTCACTTTCCTTTCTAATATCGAAATATTACTCTAATTCATAAAAATAATAAATAGTTACTCTTAAGTATTTGCATGCTGATCCCGTGGAAAAAGAAAAACAGAACATTCAGTAAAATAACAAAGGCATTGATGCCAAGATTGTGTAAAAGAAGAAAGAAAGTTGGAAAAACAAATCATCGATTTATCCATAGTGTGAGTAAAAATAATGCTCTGATCAATATATGCAAGCATAGTGAATTATTTTTCTGTTTGACAATGGCTGAAGATGATGCATTAACATTATCTCAAGAAAGGAATTTTTTGGCTCCAGCTGTGGTTGTATTCACACCAACCACACATTTTAAGCGTAAATAAATCAATTAGCAGCAGAAAATGTGTGCAACCATTTATTATGTGCCGTAATTAAGTTGAAAAATTAGGCAATATATGATGCAAGTTCTATTTGAATTTCATATCTATCGCTAATTTATTAGTTTTTTTCTCATTTATTTATGGGAATAAACTTGGGGAATCGTTTTATACTTTTATAAAGTAAAAGTAAAGTTAAGGTATGATTAATATATCTCTTAATTTCCTAATTATCATTTTAATTGGAGAAGAAAAAAGTTCAAAATTTGGAAGGATCTTTGTGTGTGAAATACAGCGAATTTCTAAGGATGTTTCACAGAAAGAAACCTAAAGCGATTTACTAACTATAACTAAAAATAAAAAAACAAAAGTAAGAATTTTCAAAAGGATTTTCATGCATTAAATCAACATCAAACATTCAGGAATAGTGTAGGAAGAATACGCAGTTCAGTTTCATAAATATGTTTTTGGTTAAAGCGAAAAGGCTAGAATGTTTATATATAGTAAATAGATTTTAACAATGTACGAAAAAAGGCAAAATTATTCTATAATGTTATTTTAAAAAATCCAAAAGATCCTACATTTTTTAAAGGATTTTTGCATAATGAAAAAATTTCAAACATTTGTAGAGATGCAACATAGAACACGCAAAGTTCTCTAATTTCTCTTTCCATTTAAAAACAAGATTTTGGGATTAAAAAAAGTTTTGGGATTAAAATAATTCTGAACTATTTGATGATGTCCAATTTTAATCAAAATAGGGGATAGAGCTAAAAACATTGTTAGAGGAGAAAATTCAAATGGAACTATGACATAATTAAAAAAAAATACTACTATAAAATTTATACAGCTATTGCAAAATAATTACACAACATTAGCAAACATACAAACAAAACCATACATAGATACAACAAAAACATAACAAACAAGCAAACAAACATATACATAGATAAAATGCTTTAATTGTTAGGGAATATTAAACTCTACGAAATTGTATTCACATTATTATTATTAAGAGGTAGTCTTTAAATTTAAATGGAAAATAAACTTGAGTAACACCTAATTTTTGCATTGGAATTGGTATTAAAATTTATATTGGAGTAACACGATGGGTACATTTTGGCTTAACTTTGAAGAAATTTATTTGAAAGAAAAAGCAACTAATACAGTTGTAGTTTTCTCACAATATGTTTAATACTACATTAACAACCAATTTTCATTGGAGTAAGAACAAATATTTTTAAATTGATAAAACACATTTTAATATTTGGTGAATGATGGTACCTTGAAATGCAAAACCAGCTCCCTTTTATAAATTACTACTTATTAATTTTCTAGTTATGTATTTAACATAAATAAAATTAGAGCTCAGTATATTACTATCTCAAATATATTTATTAAAGCTTACAATATTTTGATCAATTAGAAATTTAATCACTCTAGAGTCATACGTTAAAAATACTTAGGCATTATTGATTACAGATTCATAACGCATTTGAGTTTTATAGTCATAAAGAAAAACATGCTTTTCAATGTTTGCATAAGCTTTTATAGCATAGCGAACACTAAAATAATTTAGTTCAGCTATATCAGTTATATTACACTTTCTCAGGCAAACATGATTAAAACGCTGTTGTTGCTAGTATTAAATATTAAAAGAAATTGGTTCAACTGTTTACCAATTTTGTTGTAAAAGTTTAATGAATTATATTTGTAGCTCAGAAGTTATTTGTAAACATTTTCATAAAACATGGCTAAATTAACTTTTCAATGCTTTCAATTTGATTGTGGCCCCTGAAATGTTTCTTCCCATATCTCAGATTCAAAACCCTTATAATTTATTCAAATGAGCACCTAGATACTTCTCCAAAACAGAAATTTATGGACGTTGGAGAGTGGACGTTACCATTCAAAAATTTTAAGTTTGATAAAACTGTTGCATGATGAAGGCCCCTTATGAAATCCACACTGTAAATTTTAAGGAACGTTATCTCACTTGGATTTTATTATCTCTTCAATATTAACTATATCACAATTTTGATCATCCTTGTTTCATAATAATAATTATCTATAATGCTTAAACAATGTGTAAAAGTTCTCTCAGTTTTAGAAATCTGATATCATGTTACTGATTCCATATTTTTTCCCACCTAAATTTACGGCTAATGCAAATAAATTATCTTTACAGTTCAACAAGTAAAAATGGCATTTTGTATTTCTCTTGTTTACGAACGAATTATAGAATCACAACATATTCGTTATTTTGTTTATTCTATCTGAAAATAAATCATAAGGTGATGATTAAATATGAAATACTGTCTGCAAAGCTCTTTAAATTAAATTTATACTTTACATAAATATTTCTGCTAGTACAAAATATGGTTCTATTATTTTAAATTAATTATACTCTTTATTCTACACCAAATACTTTATTTACAGAAAACATTTCGTTTCATATTTACAAATCGTATTACCCAGAAACAATTCACTGTAATACATATATTCAACAATAAAATGTGCGAATCAATATTTGCTATTTTGTATTACTTAACCTAATTGAAAGTCAAAGTTATTTTTTCCCTGTACCTTGTTCTGTTCAAAGTTTTTAATCAAGAGGGAAGTATAAATACATGTAAACGGGATACGTATACAAAACATGTATTTATTAAAGTTTGTTTGAATTTTATGTGTGATACTTTAAGTATTCCTTCTATGTGACTTTAGAAATTTGTAAAAATGAAAAAATGAAGCCTCCCTCCCATTCTCCCTTTTTTAAAATTCAATTCTCATCACTGTAAATTTTGTTTTAATCACTATAAATTTTTGTCACTTTAAGCTTTTAAAGAAAAATTAAATATTCACTCTCTTTTATTAAATAAAACTAAATTCAAAATCATGCCCAAAAATTAATGGGATTTTCTTTATTTATTCAACTTTTAAAAAATTACATTCCATTCGTTGCTTATAAAAACGACTGCTGCCAAACTAAAAATTTCATTTTTTTTAAAGTAACGTTTTTTACCCATATTAAATAAGTTTTTAAATTACAAATACACACAAATGTAAAAATCTTAACATTTAAAAAAAAAAAGGAAAATGATCAGAAATGTTTAGTAATAAATATAAGTGAAATGAATATTCATCGCAAACAAAAACAATTGTCGGGAAAATACTGCATATACAGCGAAATTTCGTAATGCCGAATACCGATAAAACGAAACATGCAGTATAAAAAAAATATATTCAATGTCGTTATAAACGCATTTAGGATGATGTATAATTCGTTATAACTATCATTCTGTTATTAATAAAATTTCCCCGGCCCCTCGGAGTTACAGTAGCTCCTGTAGCTATTTAGTTCTGTGGCTAGTAGTTGCTATAGGTATTCCTTCATTAATACAAAAACACAAATGCTCAACACACAACATAAGTTCACTCACGCTTTTTTACACGGTTTTATTTAACTTGATTTGCCACGGAAGTTTGTTACACGGTTTTCAACCACTATTACTGCACAAATTATCTTCAAACTTTGCACACAAGCTTATCTTCCCGATGACAATACAATATTCCATCTATTTTATAATTTATTATAACGTTAATTAGGAAAAAAATAATAATTTTCGCTCTGAGGAAATTATCAGAATTATCATTTGTCGAATGGCAACTATAGCTTTGTGTGGATAATGCAACGATGTTATTTATTTTTATTTGTCAAATAAGTTTATTACACGTTGTTTACGCTACCACTATTACTGCATTTTAGTTTTTTAAAAAAAAACCGTGTAACTTAAAACATTTTTTTTTAGATTTAATATTTATTTGTACTTTTTGTACTGATGAAGGAACTTCACTGTAGCATTATTTTCTTGACATTTTATACTTTATTTGTGCTAATTATTGAATTTACTCATAAAAGAAAACATGCTTTCATTACATTGTTCTGGTTTAAATTAATTAAAAAAAAATATTTGATTCAATCAAATTTTGATTCAAAATGTTTAGCAATTTTAAGCACTAATTGTGTCCTTAGTATTTAAAAATCTAATGTATAACGTGTCAAATTTATGTGGGTAAAATTTTGAAGCTGAAATCAAGAATTTTGAATATAAGTCTGGATTAACTGATAGTACTATTGCATTTTTGAAACTTTAATTTCTTTATCTGCAATTATTGTTTTTTATATAAATTTTTACTTTTAATTGCAATTTTTATAATACGTTAAATTTTGGTTCAGTTTTTTAAAAAAAAGGAATCAAAAGTTTACTTAAACTCACTATTATAATATAAGGCTTATTTTTTTCCCTTAGTAAGAAGATCACACAAATAAAAAATACGACTGACAAAAACGAAAATATACTGAAAAAAACAAAAAATTTAAAAATTAATGTGCATCTTTTTTTTATATATATATATTGTGACCTGTTTAATTTTTATTTGAGAGGAACCTGTTTCCAAACTAAGAAAATAAATATATACAAATTAGGTGTCTAGCTGACATAATCACATAAAAGTTTGTTTTATCTTTACATGTCTCGTGCGTGTTGCTGTATTTGCCATCTTATTAGAACTACACGAATGAGAGTAAAAAGAAAATCGATAGATGGAGCATAAATTACATATGAAGCAAAAATGAGAAAAAGGTTGGAAACTGTAAAGTTTTAATTTATCATAGATTCAAACTAGGCAGCACTAAACAAATACCGATAAAATTCGATAACAGCAAAATATCGATTTATCGATGATGTTTTTGTTTGACACCACTAGAACCCGGGTTCCGATCCGATGCTGTTATCTGTCCTTCGAGAAACAATCGGTTATCACATAGTCACTTATTTACCTGTGTAATGAAGCTTTACCGGTTTTCTCCTAATCTAAACGCAAATAGAAATAAAAAGCTTAAGAAGTTTTCCAAGAAAGCATTTTCTCTTAACACTGGTAGTAAGTAGTTTGATTTCTTTGTTACTAGTGCTCATGAAAACAGTCGCATCCTACTTTCCGATAATGAGCACAACAGAACTTTTGGTGCTCTGAAACCTGTGAGCGCAAAACTGTTAAGGGATTTTTAACAAAAAAATTAAATCATGGGAAACAGTTTTACTAAGTTCAATGCTATTTTTTAGTTAATTTCTGTGTTCCTAAAAATTTGTATTTTTGAGCATGTGTGTAGTTTAAAACCTTTTAAGAACATACTTCACAGAAAACCATGTTTCTAATGATAAAATTATAAAACATAAGAAACAAACAAACAAACAAAAAATACGACACAAATTAAACCTTTAAAGGATGAAATTTTTGCTAACCATGTCTTAATAACAAACCCCTCTCCAAACCTCGCATTTTATATCACTTTAACAAATTTTAATGCTCGAAAAAGATCTAGTAGATGTGAATTTTCCACCATCTTAAAAATAAGTATTTATACTCATCCAATTTAACCAATGCAGTCCAGAGCTTAAGCGCTAAGAGAAAAACTAAAATATTCATTCATGCATTCTTCTGGATAAAAGCCAATTTTTAAGCCTCTGAAATATTTCTGAACGTCTTTTTGTTTGGTTCATTTTCATTAAAACTTCTGACAGACTCAAACGGTTACAGGGATTTTGGCACTTGCAAATGTTTTCATTTAGTCAGTCGTAATATTAAGGAAGCGAAAAATGTGCTTAATATGTTTAAAGAATCATAAGAAATAATTATCAGAATGGGCAAAAATTTAAGGAGTATAGTCTTATTATATTTAGTTAATTACGCCCAATACAGACATATGCAAGTTGGGCTCCTTTTAGCCTACGAACAACTGACATAAATTAAATATCTCAAAAACTCGTGTAATTCATTTCAATAACTATTCCAACTAAAAATGATTCAAAAGGGAATTTTAAATTTCTATTTGATGCTTGAAGTAAAATGTTAAAAATTTATCATATTTATCGTTTATAAAAGTAATACAAAAAAGGCTACGTAAATTCATTTGAATGAACTTTAGACCACGTCAGCAAGAATTTTTGAACAGAGCGATGAAATAAGAAAGATCTAAGGAATTAAAAGAGCTTTGCCTTATAGTTTACTAAGAAAAGTAAGTTCAAATATACTGCGCAAACATTTATTGAATGGTAATTTTATCTGTTGACTTAATATTAATTGAGACATAAATTTTTATATTATGACTAATTTTTACATAATATTAAAAATATTTATGTTAAAAATATGTGGGTATAAGGATAGATAAAAATATATTTTTAAAAAAATATATTTTAAATACTGTAAATGTAAATATCTTTGAACGTGAACTTAATAAAAGTATCTGCAAAATCAAAAAATCTTAAAAATTTATAAATTCCGTTGAAAGATTTACTTCTGAATTTGACATAAACGTTAAATTTACGTAAAGATACTTCACAAATAGAAGAGTAAGCTCCAGTTAAACAGAACACATAATGTTTTTTTGGAACACTAAAGTTCTTTGACTGTTTAACAAATTTGATATTTGAAATTATGTTTTTTTTTCTTGCTAATGCTTAACTAATTACATTTTGTATCAAGTTGTAGACTCATTTGTGAAAACAATATTTTAATCGGACTGGATTACGGAAATTACAACGAAATAATTCTTCTAAATTTAAAACAAAAACTGGAGACACGTATTACAGAATTACTTCTTTAGGGCCAAAAAATGAAGTCAAGAGAAAAATTAAACGCTTTGAATTACTTTTTGACAAATAAACGTTACGCATTCAAGGTTTATTTGCTAACAAAAATAATTATTTCGTTCGTTTTGTAAATTACTTTAATTTTGTTTTTGCAAATAAACTCATTCAAGAGGTATGAGAAATACTAAGTGATTTCGTTGACGGAGTAAGATAATTGAACATCCCGTAACCATCATTGTTGCTAAGCATTTTAACAATAACTTCTACGGCAAGAAGTTATATCGTCAGGTCTAATTAAATCAGATAAAAACTGAAGTTTGAAAGGAAAACGGATTATGAGTACATTTTGAAAATTTGCAGCTCTTTTACATGAAATAACAAAGAAAAAAAACTTGGTTCTTTTAAAAATGATTCATTAGACAGAAATAATAAAATTTAAAAAGTTGTCCGTAGCAATTGATAGTGAAGTACGTGATATCATTTTGGCCCATTGATATCATTAAATCTCTTATAAAATTCTAAAATAAATTTTGTCTATGCCAAACACAAAATCTTAAAGATTAATTTTTTAAAAATTATGTTCGTAAGAAAACAGGATGCTGCTTATTGAGCTGCATTTTGACGTCAGAAGTTATTTGGTGTAATCAAATAATTTCTCCAGAACTGGTAAAAAGTCGGCAGTAAACAGCAATATATCAAATTAGAGATGAAACAAAACTATCACCATGTGCATTGATATGTTGGTGGTTCCGAGTCTCCAAATCGTATGCCTTTGGACGCAATGCGCAGTAGACTCCACTTTTTCTATTGCTCACGAATATTAAAAGCTATTGGATAAATTACTTCATCGTATGACAAGTTTTTTCCATATAGATTATGGTTTCATGCATTATTTTATTAAAAAAAAACTATTACGGGTTAACGTCTTAATATAAATGAACGTCATTAACGACACAAGAAATTCAATATAGAATATTTTAGAGAATACGGAAGATTTCATAGGTAGACTTTGGATGAAACAGTATGACATAAAGGGCGGTATTATGATAAAAGGGAATCTGATGAAAAACTCATTGTTAATACATTTTGACTATCAAAACCATTTTTATTTTAAACGTTATATTCTTTTTCCCTCTCGTTACTAAACTATTTCAAGGAGCTTCAGTAAAGCCAATTTCATAGTAATAAACAATGTTTTCATCGAAAAGAATATTTAATATTTATCTGACAAGTTTAATAGTAACACTATGTCATAGAAATATAAGTGGAAATCATATAATATTTTAGCGTTGCTTGGATTTTTTTTCATTAATACAATAAATGACTAGGCAACAAGTGCTGGCTTAGAATTTGGAAATTGATTTTGTAAATTCATTGAAGTTAACTTGCTGTAAATGGCTGAATATTATTTTATTCTCGTTAAAAGTTTTATTCTTTAAAGAGGCCGAATTTTAGATTCAGCAAAATTATAGATTAAAAAATTTGATACATAAATGAATTGAATCATTAATAAAAAATAAATAAAACAATACATTTATTTTTCAACTTTCGCCATAATACGATTTTTTTCTTTTAACTCTTTTAAATATAGCACTTACGTTCAAAGGTAATGTACATTTATTTATCTGGATTATTCTTATAAAAGCTTTTCCGCAAGTCATGCCATTTTTTCCAGTTAATTAATATTGATAAAAAACGCAGTTTAATTCAATGATTTCGAACACTTTACGAATATCCTACAAAACACATTTTTTTTAATAATGTGCTTGGCAATGGTCAAGCATTTAAAAATTCAATTTCCTAAATCCATTTTATATCGAGTTTACCGCTATAATGTATAAAGAATCGTTGATAGCAATTTACTTTGTTGAAATAGGCAAAGAGAGAAACTTTATAACATACAAATATATTTAATGGGTTTTACGAAAAGATTTCTATTGCTTTTTTTCAATAGTACGTTGTGAACCTGAGGTAGTTGAAAAAAACTTTTTTTTTTCTTTAGAAGAGAACCGATTTAAAATCAATTTCCCGTGCCGTGTTTTTTCTTTCAGTCAATCTCACCAACATTCTTTGAAATACTTATTTTATGAGAAATTTTTTGAAAACTATCTAATTTTCTGGCTGAAATTTTTATAGACAATTTTAAGAATATCTTTTTCCAAGGAAAACTTCGTTTCTCTTGGGCTTTTCAGCGAAGAAAAGACAGTATATTCATCCATTAAGTACTAAATATTTGGAAAATATTTAACTGTCTATTGCTAGAATCAGCATTTTATTGCAGATGCGAACGTTTCTCTTTAAAAGGAAAATAATAAATAGTAGTATTCCTTCGCTGAAACAGCTTACGTACAATAATTTTCAATTATTTTATGCTTTGAATAAAATTGCAGTGTTATAGAGTCGGGTCTTGGAAAATCAAATGCTTTCCATAATTAATGCATTCCAAGTACGTCCTTTCACATTTCTGTCGAAAGAACAGCTAAAACCATCAATAAATAACCTAACTCAGAAAGAAGGCGAGGACGCAGAATAACATCCTATAAGGTCATTATATGTGAATCGATCTTTAGTGTAAGGGGGATGAGTTTAAATGGATACGTTAGTTAATTCTTTTAACACGTTGATTTCCAACTCTTTTTCCAGTTCTTGCTACCTTTAGTAAGTTTAATTAAATTACATCTTGTTCAAAGGAGTGTATTGCGCAAAAGTTTAATGGTGCAGTAAAAACAATTAAAACTGAAAATACTACTTCATATAATATACTCCTAAAATACTATACCCTTAAAACCATTAAAAATTGATATGTACTCAAACAGTAGTATTAAATAAATACACAGTAAATGAATGCATTTGTACCTGACAGCCAGCTTTGATCCCTCCCCCAGTTATCTTTCCATAAATCATATTCTTTTGTATATTTGTATACTATAAGTTAATCTTTCATTAAATAAAAGTACAAGTAACCTTTGTTTTTTAATCTACAATTTGATACAATTTTTTTATAGGGTAGTCGGATTATTTTTTAAAATGGGAACTTGTCTAACTCTTTCTTTCGTTGTTATGTAGATAAGAAACCCACGTTCACTTAAAGAGCCAAACCATGCGAACAGTTTTTCCTCTCTATTGTAACATTTGACAAATATGACTTATACTCCTTTTATATACCATATACTCTTTCTAAACCAAATGGTTTAAATACTCCGATCTGCACGAAAACGGTAGCTAAAGCAAATAGAAGATAACTCGTAGCCGGCTTTCTCGAGAGTGTTCACCTACTACAAATTATTTCGTAGTTGGACATGAAAGGGTTAAATTCACTATTTACTAGTTTTTCGGTTTTAATTTGTTAAAACATATGTTTTGTCCTTACTTATTTTAGATCATGTTTTGAACTACTTTTACGTAGTGCTACCCTAAAAATGCATAATGAGATCTATTCGTTTAAATAGGCATATTGTTGTCCATGCACAGCGCAAACTGATTAAGCTACATTATTGGTTACGCACATATTGCTGGCTTAAAAGAATGGTGCTTAATTTTACTATATTTTGGTTCTAACTTGGGTATGTTACAGCAAAATATAGTTAAATTAAGCCCCATCCTCTGTAATGAGCTTTGGTGCAAGATGCCGCGAAACCTTTTAGAGCGTACTTTTTACACACAAACTACCATTTCTTACGTTTTTGGTTTTCAAATTAGCAATTAAAAGTGAAATTTCTTTGATTTTTTTACCTTCCTCAAACAACGAAAATGAAAGCTGCTAAACATTTTAAATTTAACGCATTCATTTGGGTTCCTTTGACAATCATAGTAACACTTTAGAAAAAGAGAAAAGCCACTTATTGAAGTTGACGTTTGAACTAATTGTCATTTCAATTCGCGCCAACCTGCCGTGCCTACCTGGAAACGAATAACAGATGGGATGGAGTTTAGCGAATGGACATTCTTGACAGATGATACAGTTAATCACGGTAGAAAGCCGCTGCTAAGTTTGTACACGTACTGAAGCGTTTTATGCGGAAAAATTAGCGACATCGAAACACAAGCATGATGATCATATGTAGTTTCCATGGTAGGGTATCGCAGTCTTTGGAGCATAGAGGACAGACCGAGCTATCCGACATCTTGGTTCCAAAATAGCTTTTGATACTGTTTAGTTGAAAGCATTTCGAAACATGTTAAAATAACTGCTTGCTGTTGTAGTGAAGTTGCAGTTATACTGTCACGTCCCAAAGATAACCGATAGGAAGTTGTGTAAAATACCCATTTTAGTAAACTAGCGTTTCCCCAGCGGTCGAAAATCAACCTCAATTCATTAAAGTTTTCAAGTTCAGCCTCGAACGTTTAAACAATTTTTAGACAATTCCGTTTTTTTTTTTGTTTTACAACAGTTTGTTTTGATTAAATATTTCGATTAGCGATAATCTCTTCTCAGTGCGACTGATTGACCACTGAGTTAGTTACTTAATTTAATGCTTTGTAACACATATTATACATGCATTTTAGCTTTCTTAACTCCTTCTTCTGTGGAGAAAATAGGAAGAAAAATTTTCATGCTACCCTATTATTATTGAATAAATTATAAATACAAACACTCACTCTCATTTTAATGAAGAGTTCAAAACGCTAACGCAAATCTGAAAAGTTAGAAAACGTTGATTCGAAGCAAAATAACGTGTCACCGCACTTATTATATTAGGAACTGTATATAATATTAGAAATTGCGAGCTTCAAATTGTATTTTATTTTGTTTGTCATTGTATTGGACAGACAATCTGATTGACTTATCATATATACATATTTTGGAAATGGATAAAATGACACTTTAAGACTAGTATTAATTTCCTTTGACATTCTATTAATAGATTACATTAACCATTTTATTTTGTTCTTGACATTTTTTGATATATTTTTAAATTGTGAAAAATGTATTGAATATTGTGCAAATAATGTAGATAATAGATTGAAGGAGTAGTTTGAAAATATGACCAATGAAGACTTCCTTCGAATCTAGTTCGACTTATCACATATACATATGTTGGAAATGGATTAAATGACACCTTAAGATTAGTATAATTTTGCTTTGACATTCTATTAATAGATTTCATTTTCCATTTTATTTTGGTCTTGTCATTTATTGATTGATTTATAAATTGTAAAAAGGAATTGAATATTGTACAAATAATGTACATTGAAGGAGTAGTTTGAAAGTATGACACATAAAGACTTCCTTCGAGTGTAGATCGAAAGTATGAGAAAAAAAAAATCCTATTTCCAAATTTTTTTTGTTGATAACACTAAAACTCATTAATAGCTACTAAATAAAAAAGTAAGAAAATCGGTTGACAAACAGAAAAGAAAATGGTTCTTAACTGTTTCGTCTTTGCTTATTTATATATAGATCTACCAGGATTATTTGATCTGGTTAGAATGAGAGTGGTGTAAAAATATAAAGAATTTAAATTATAAAAAGGAAGTAAAAGGATACTTTACGTAGAGACTTTTCATTCAAGATAATTACAAGCATTCATCAAGTTTAAAAAAAACAGACTTTTAGTTTAAAAAGTGATATTTAGAATAGTAACTTTTATATTCGGAAGTTATGTACTTGATTTTGTCTACACAATTATTGCTATCCAAAGCTTAAAATACAGGTATGTTTCGACACGTATAATGTTGACACATGTTAATTTGAATTTGTTTCTTTCAGGAAAAAATACATTGTACTATTTACTATTTCTTACGAAACCCTAAAAAATGCTAAATGGAGCTTCCTTGTTCTTAATTTACGATGCAGTTTCAAATGCTGAAAATAGTTGTTTATGCACAAGATTTAGCTTTATACAATGTACTGCTGAATTTTATAAACATAGGGACCATAGCTTTCCCCCAAAATTAATAAATTGCGTGCATACAAGAGATACATTCACATAAAATTCATCTTATGTTTGGTATATTTCTTGCTTCTATCATCTTAGAAAAACTGAACAAATAAGTCTAGAAAAAGTAAGTATGCTGAGCATCAAATATAGACATGAGAAGAAAGGGGAAAAACTGAAAAAAAAAAGTAAATAAACAAACAAATGAATTAAAATTAAAAAAATAATAATAATTTTTAATGATTGAATCTTGCTATCCAATAATAAATTATCAAGACAATTTTTATAGTCGAAAATTTTCGATGAATCGAAAATGCTTCCTACTCGATTTTTTGACACCCGCAAAATTACTAAAAACTCAGTTCGAAAATTTCTTGCATTAAAAAAACGCATTTTACAAACGTACTTTACCATTTATACCAAAAAGCTATGAGGTGTAAAGTAATTAAAAGGTAAAAAAATAAATTACTTCCTCTAAAAAGATTCGAATTTTTTCTCCTCGCCTTCCCAATTGATTACTCACTCGAAACTTGCGTAAGAGCTTTCGAAATCTAACTTTATTAACGTCGCAGTAAAATTAAATGCAATTAAGATAACTGCCATGTCCTATAAGAATTGAAAAGCTAACTAGAGCGAGCGAATCATCTGATAACCTATTTATCATAGACACAGTAAACTCCCGATCATTTGCAGTTACAAAAGGAAAAAGCAATTTACCGTTAAATCATTGGGTTGGCTCAGCGATTTACAATGCAATGATATGCTTTTTAAAGCGAGCTATTATTCGGCCCCTTATCAACTTGAAACGAATTAAACGCGTGTCGTGGGGTCCAAGATCTCATTATTTCCTTCTCCTTCCACTCGCTGTGGTTTATCATTCTATAACTTAATGGACTCCGTCTGTCATACTCCGCCGTTCATTCCCTCATTTTCGGAGATTGTAAACAAAGGGAGTTTATGAACTGCCACGGGAGCACTGGGATGCAGGCTTCGTTTATCTGCACCGTGTAAATGGCAGTCGAAAAATATTAACTCGCCCTTTTAATAAGGAAGGAATTCGGAGCAATTCGTGGTTAAACAAATATCGGAAGGTTTTCAACTCGAAAATTTTTAGTATTTAAGGAACTAGTCATAACACAAACTTATGCACATAAGGTTTTGTTGTCTATCACAAAAAGTTTTAAAAGGCCTGCTCTGCGAAAAAGAACTGCAAGTTCATCAAGTTAAGAATTGCACGCATTTCCTAATGCATATCAATAACTGACTATATTATTATCCGCAAAACTAAGGGAGTTACAGAGAGCTTATCTTTTTTTAAATGTCTGATAAACTATCTTTCAACGGAATGAAAAAAAGGAGTTTTCTTTCAATGAAAAACTTTTAAAAATATAAAAAAGTGATATTTTAGAAACAAAGTTTAGAATTAAAATAATCACTTATTTAATATTGTATTACTGTAATTATTGTTATATCGGGCTTCTTTATACTACTCATTTCTGAGAGAAAAAATAAGAAAATAAGAAAAAAGTCCACTGTTTATTCTATAGACACCAGTACAGTAAAAAAAGGTGTGTTTCAACGTTTCAAAGCAAGTAAAGAATTTTTGATGGTTTAACTCAAGTAGATAATGAATTTTAGCTGACCAATTTGGATTAGTTTTTACCAAAAAACGAAAAAATAATAGATTTATTGATTTTTAAATCAGCATATAAGAAGAATATTCAATAAGATTAAAAAGACACTTGGATAGTTTTGATGACATTTTTGTCAAAAAAGATGTTCTAAAAAACATTTTGGAATAAAAAATTAGTCATTTATTTTTCCATAAACTCTCTGCTAGGTGTACTGATATCGGTAGAGCTGCCTTTCTGGATAAATGGCCCTTTTTTCTTGTCTTCGGAAAATCGCAATATAAAACATAGATATTTTGGGCCCCAAAAGTTCCAATCAAAGTACTGCTTGTCTGTGGACTGCTTTATTTCGGCCAATAATCATTATTTCATCGTTCAGTTTTTCTTTTATTTTGAATCAATATGTGAATCAATATAATTTTTAAAAAATATTCAAAATAAATAATTCATACTACTTTACTTCAAGATCCCCCATGCACTATTAGCTTTTAAGTCACGTTTAAACTACATTCCGGATTATACAGAATAAAAGCCACAAAATTAGGGAACATTGCACCAGTTGTTAAAGAAATACAGTGATCTTATTCAGTCTCGTTAATCAGCATACTTTCATGAAAGATTAGTTCGTAGATAATTCCTGTCGATTGAAAAACTCTTTCGACAGAAAAAATAGATGAAAGTTCGTTTCCGAGGATGAAATTCAATTACGCATTGTTTTGGAGCCATACGCTTTAAATAAAAATAACATGTTAAAATGGGAGGCTGGCGAAAACAAAAGTTTTGGGACTAAAAAACTGCTTATTTTACTAATTAATGAAGGTATTTATAAAGACATTTAGTAAAAACATTTAGGAGTCACAAGAGCAACAAACACAGTTAAATCAGAATTATTGTTTTTTTTTTTTGGGGGGGGGGGGAGGACTTATTTTCAAGAACAAACATCACGTTCTCGGAATAGCTCCGAGACATAATGACTTCAAAAACTGAGTTTTTATTTTTTACGTAGCCATTTTCTCAAAAATGATCCGGTTACGATCACATTTTTGAGACAACTAAAAGAAAAAAGTTTCCTCACTTGGGGTTTGAACGCGAACTGTCTTGACTCTACGCTAATGCTCTAAAAGCTATGAGTTACATCTAACTTAGACGGACAAGTTGAATTATATAGCTTCCAGGTGTGTCAACTGCGGGTGCTAAACCACTTCCGTGCCAAATTTCTTCATACCGCAAGCTAGAATAACGTTAATTATCCACTCGTTTATACTGTTTTTATTATTTCACTGCGTTCAATCCGAACACGACGAATTATTCATCTTGTATTCCTGCTCCGCAGAGACGAATAGACTATTCACGCTCTTGAATCGTTCTGACGTCTCGCACGGAAAATAGTCCCTTAATTATGAAAGAAATACTATTGTTCTGCACAAGTAATCTCGAAAAAAAGCCTTGTTTTAATTTTGAACTTAAAGTTGCTCCATAAAGTTTTCAATAGCTGCAGTTGATACTTGCCCTTTATGTAACTATATAATTTCTAAGTAACCATTGGTACTTAAAACTGAGAACAGTACATGCTCATTTTAAAGTGAAAATTACTTTAATAAAATAAGACAATTTTTAAGCACTTCATTTTTAACAGTGAATCACTGAGAAAATATTCTTGAATTTAAAATTTCCGAACACACAATATTCCAATGTGAAACACAAATTACTCATAAAACAAGCATAACTATACATTGAAAGACACATATAAAATTTCTATGAAAGGCATATCAAAAATAATAAAAGTAATAACAATATTTTTTCTCATTTATTAAAGTATCTCATGGTTTTTTGAGAGAAACTGAAAATTTTAAAGCATTTTTTAAAAGTAAGCATTACAATTTAAAGTAAAACAAATTTATTCTCAAGTTTTCTTTGTATTTTGGAAGCGAGATCTTCGTATTACAAAAAGCAGCAATTCATTTACAAAAAATAGTAAATATTATAAAAAAGCAAACTCCTAAATCGGAAAATTATTCCAAAAGAGGATAAAGCGCAATCAAAAAACTAATTAGACATAATTACGCAACTGGTAATACAGTTAAAAAGACAACAAAAAGATGAAAAGGGAAACTCATTAAGCATAATTGCTCAAATTAGTAAAATTGACAAAGGAAAACCAGCGAAAGTTGAAATTAACAACGAACGGTTTCATGCTGCTACGCTACTGCTGTTTTTAGTACACCCAATTTTTCACGAAATACTTTGTATAAAACTGCGTCTAGTAGCAGCAGTTTTAAAAATTAACCCAACATTGAAAATTATACCTTTCCATCTTCTTAAGATTTTTAATATTGCATAACGCAATTTGTTTTGTGTATTTTTTATTAGAAGCAGGTAAATAAAAAATATATCTTTATAAATCATATTGCAGTGTAAAAACATAAAAAATCGTTGTCAAAGAAAAAGAAAAAAAAATCTCTTGCTGAAATCTCAAGTGGCAAAAAAATTGAACTACATGAAAATAAAAGTTTTCTGGTGTAAACTTTAGGCTACTTTATAATTAAAAGAAAAATATTTTAGCCGTAGGTTTAAAATTAGAGGATGAAAAGAAATGAAAAATTAAAAATCGTCTATTCTTCAAAATTTAAAAAAACATTGTGAATATAATTTTATCTAACAAATATACATAGATGCAGGTGCGAAACGGTAACAATATTAATAAAACAACAAATGAAATAAGATAGCGCTTTATTACTCATCTCAAGAACATAAATGAAAAATAATTACCGTGAAAAATCAATATAGAGCTACAACAAACAACACTTTTAACTTCTGTTCTAGTTAACTTAGAAGCTCCGTCTTGGCACAAGGAGTAAAGTTCATCACAGCAATTTTTATGGGCTTTCCAACCGAGCCAAATCCGAGACGATGCGGTAAAAAGATATTTTATGCAATTTTTTGGTTCTGTAATTAAAATACGAATGGTTTGGAATGGTGAATTTGTAAAAAGGAATATACATACATGCATCCTCTTTTATATTTATATAGCTTTATTCGATAGTGACAAATTATTACCTTTTGATAAAATATTCAATCGTGCTACGGAATATAAAGAGTTTGCTCTATTCCTGAAATAATAATATGAAAATAAATTAAATGTTCTTTAATCAAGATTTCGAAAGATTTATTTAAAGTGAAATAATCGTGGCAGTGAAAAATTTCAGGTTTATTTACTGTTAATGAATAAATACGAAAGCTTTAGAACAAAGGACGATCTTTACAACTTCTAGTAGCTGGAGAAAATGCTCCCTTTTCCGACATTTGTGCATTATTTACATTTTAACCTTAATGTCTTTCTAGTACACCAGAAATAAATTTGAAACAAAAACTCACCGATGTCATCTCGGAGAATTAATTACATCATGTAAAAAAAAGCAACAAATAATGTAATTGAAAAAAAAGTTTAATTAACACAAAATTAATGAAGCAGCTAAATATTAGCTAGTTTATGAATAAAAAAGGGTTATAGCGAGACAAAATAAAATGCATTAAAATAATTCATCTTCTGAATTTATATAGTGAAAATAATTCACTCCAAAGTATACTTACATTACAATATTCGTTCAAAATATGTATGATAAGTCGTAGGATATACTTTAAGTATTAATTTATTTTAGCATCAATAACATTCAACATATATTTTCATGTTTCAAAAATTCATGGAAATTTTTACTCAATTTTTCAGCATGATATATTCTCCCAGCGTAATACTTTTATTATGGAAAAATATCTTACGTAGCAGCGAAACACATAAATTTATTATCTTCGAAATTGATTCCCAAAAATTCAACAAACTTGTAACAATGCTGCATACTTTCATATTAAAACCAGTGCGTGTTTGCATAAAAAAATGAGTGAAATCTTTCAATAAATTAATCGTGTTTAATTCTTGTGCTTTAATATTTGCATTAAAACTTCGTGTCTCTAAAGTTGAAACTTGTCATAAGATTTCAACACATTCGTTCAATCAATTATTCATCACGTATCAAATTAGAAAATGTAACGTCGAAAACGGAAAAATACATGAATAATTGCTTTCTGTGAAAATATTAGAAAAAAATGTATGAAGAATAATGGTTGTGTGGTTATAACTCAGGAAATATGAGACGAATGAATAGTGGTTGTCTTTTGGAATTTACGTAAATAATTGAATTTCACTATGCTCTAAGAAATATTTTGGAGCACTAGTAGAAAACAATATCTTACAAAATGATAAGATGTTAACTATTATGAGATCCTCATAAATGCTCAAAGCAATTTTTGTGAAGGAAATTCAATTTCCGTTGTATATATTTTAAATCACTAGCATTTATCACATCAAAAGCAAAATAATTCACTTATAAATCAAAAGAAAACTATTGATTATTGAAATTGTATTTTCTTACTTTTTATAAAAGCACAAAGGATTTTGAGGTTTTGTTATAATTCAACCTTTTCCCGATTATGAAACATTAATTTTAGTTAAGTTAGATGGCTTTAAAAGAAGGGACTCATTAAATGTACTACTTCATTCGGAATGACTAACGCTACACAAGGTTTCACCCATCGTTTTTAATAGCTAAACACTAGCTATGTCCATCGCCATTGCATATCTCAAGTACAGGGGGGATAATTGGATAATTTTACAGTAGCCCCTCGTTATATCGCGCTTGTCGGGGGACAGCAAAAAAGCACGATATATCCGAATGCGCGATATAACCGATGCCGTTAAAAGTAACTCAAAACGTACAAGTAAATTGAGTGGACCTGTTCATGCCACCAGAGCACGGTGTGAAAACAATGTCTTAGATAAAGATAACCATTTTCTTACCAGAAAATTCCTTTACCTATCACTCTCTCTTTCTTGGTTAAGGGGATTGTATAATTTGCATTTGTTCATCCAAATGCAAATCCTTTCTGGATTAAAAGGTATGCAGAAATGGGTGTATTTTTTTCTCCTTGGGCAGTAAACATCTATTTCACTCAATAGGCGTTAAAATCAATAAAAAAAGAACAAATTAAACGTCAATTAGTTTGAGTAGAATCATTCTGCAGGCATGTAAGTTGGGGAGCGGGAGGAGAATTGCTGCAGATTTTAACTGCAGCAAATTCAGGAGAAAGGAAAACATTCCTGTTCGATGGCTTTGTTTATGGGGGGGGGGGGAGGGCTTTACTCAGAAATGCAATATTTTGACTTTCGAGAACTCAAAATTTTCGGAGACATAGAAAAAGCGTGATATATCCGAATGAGTGATATAACGAGGGGTTACTGTCATTTTAAATAAACTACTCAAGGGTTAAAAATACATTATGCACTTAAACATTTATTACAAAAAAAAAAAAAAAAACACTTGCGCACGGTTCAGTAAATCATATTTTAAACTAAAGGAACACATTTGTATCCCAAATAATCTCAAAACACCATAAGTAACCTTTAAAGGTCTAAAGACAGAAATTGGAAATAAATCTGAAATTTACACGTTAAATTCAACAATTTGTGTCAATAAACGGTAATTCACAAGTTTAAAGATTTTTAGTTAATAATAAAGTTCAAACAGTCCCCTATTCGCATGGTTTTAATTTCCCTTAATATTTAATACATTAATCATTTAACTGGTTAGCTGGCAATCAACTACATAGATTCAAGATTAATATGTAGGTAACTCAGCCGAATTTATTGCCAATGATGACGGCATAAAATATTCACAATTGAATGTTCAGTTTGATTCGATATCTAATTCTGTTGACATCTGCTACCGCTTTCAACTTACGGAAAAGCTTGATTTGTAATAGAATATTAGGTTACGTGAATTGCTTGCATTTAGAAATATTATTTGTTGATTTGATTATATGTAATTTAGTCGTTATTTGGTTATGGCTGTTTATGTTATTGTGTGAATTCAAAGTGCCTCAGATAAGGTTTTAAAATTTTTCAACTTGCTTTTGCATGAAAGTAGATTTTTATAGAGGGGTATGTTAAAACATATCCTTAAAATTTTGAAAAACATTCTGTATAGGCACAATCTTTCAAAAATTTTTGGGATGGGTAAGACATTAAAATGGGATGAGGGAATATACAGAGTAGTTCAAAATTGGTGTCAAACGTTAAGGAAAAGTTTTAAAAAAATAACAGAAACCCCAACTTGATGAGCTACACACCAATCACATGACAACTCCAAATTTCTTGATTTAACTTGTCTGGATCCTTTCTTAGGGATCTTTATTGATAACTGTAAAATACAATCCACTGGATTCCCATTGAGTAGAACATAGTTCTTGCAAGTAACAAGAATCATCGTCGCAGCTTGTTGTGTAGAAATGGAAAATAGATTGCATTTTCGTATGGTTTCGCCAATCAGCTCGCCAAAGGGGGCCACAGTGCCAAAAATAGGATCCAAAACATCGACATTTCTTACATTTTTCATGTCAAACTTTGAACTATTTTAAACACAATGACAAAAACTTCATCGCTCTAGTTGCGTTATTTAAAAGTTATGAGTAATTTTATGTCATGCTAAATAACTACTACTGATACCAAATTTTGCACCAGATAAATACAGATTACGTTTCTCTCAATCCCAAAAGAAGATCTGTTTAATATTCCTATAAGAACTGTTTTTGATGTTTCAAACTCTTTTTAATAAATTGCAAGATATTTTATTGCGTAATGTTTAGAACACATTTTTGTTCATTAGTAGTACTTTCAATTTAAAGAAAAAACTAACGTGCTTCTTCTCAATGATTTTTTTTCCAGCCTTTACATGTTATTTCAATCCCTGAGGTTTTTTTCTTAAATTAAAGATTCATCTTAAAGTTACACTTTTTAAAATTAGTATGATGTATTTAATAAAACTGCATAGGATAAGCATTTTATATATTAATAAAATTTTTAACGCATGTTACACAAAACTTGCGTTAGAAATTTTCTGATTTTTTTACATATTTAAGCAAAAAATGTTTTCCAATAAAATCTATATTTAAATGAATGCACAGATTTGTACAGTACATTATTTACAATTTTGTAAGTAATGTAAGCAGTTTACAATGCACCATGCAGGTAATTTGTTTTCAATATACAATCGAACCGGCTTAATGAATTATCGATTAAACGAAGAATCCAGTTAAAATAATAGATTTTCAATGTACCAAACCAATAGTATATTATAGGAGCTTACGCTTTCACGGCCGGTGTCCATAACAAACATAATATTTTCCGGGCTTATAGGCCCTTGTCCAACCAAGATGTTTCTGGATGACGTTTCGCCAGCTTCTTTACAGTGAAAAATTTCACTCTGAAGAAGCCTGAAACATGTCAGGCGAAACGTCAGCCAGAAACATCTTGGTTGGACCACGCCCTATAAGCCCGGAAAATATGTTTGGCCATAGTATATTGTTTTTGGGATCCTGGATAATGGAATATCCCGCTTATCAGAATGATTTTTCGTGGCTAATTTGATATTCCATTAAGCGGGCTCGATTATATTTCAAATTAAAAAAAAAAAAAAAGAAATATGTGCAAAAAAAAAAAAAAAAAACCTGCAATTAAAAAAAAATCGATTGTTTATTTCAAATTTTCAAATAAATAGGCAATACTTTTCAGTTAAAAGCTTGTACATACAAATCACTCTGCATAGCGCAATTACGCCGGTGCAAATATGCGTGGTTGTTTTTAACGCTAATGTAATAATTTTTCCGTTGTTGTCCCTGATATACTCACTTATTTTAGAGTAATTGAAGGCTTTTTAAAAAGATAGGCAAAAAACATCACCGCAGCAAAAATTTTAACTTCAATTGAATGATTTGTGTTCAAGAGATACATTTTTTTTACTATGCATTAACTTTTATCAAAAGTATCGTAACTTATTTAAAAGTAACTTTAAGTGATTTGGATCACTGTCATTCTACACTGGCTATTTGTTCAATAATGACGTTACGAGCATTTTTTAGATGTTATTATTAATTTTCAAGAATTGTTGCATAACTTTTGAAAAATTAAATGTTAAACTTAGATTATAAATTATTTAATGTTTTGCATAGACATTTTTAAGATCACTCCGTATAAGGTGTATATTCTCATAATATGATAGTCAAACTCTGTTATTTCGTGTAGTAGTATCACACTAAGCTGTATGTCAGTTTTATTTGACATTTTATGCCAGTAAAAACATTCTTTAAGTAACAAAGAAAAAATAAACATTCAAAGATTAGCGAGTTTGACTTCAAAATTAAACTTGTAAATGATGCATAAAAAATACTCAGAAACATCTACAAAAGAAATATTAATAAACAACCTGTGTTATGTAATTAATATGCGCTGAAGCGTAGTATTCCTTTAATTACACAGTTTTTCAAGAAACTATTTAAAACAAACCACTCCTCCCCTACCCCCCCCCCCCCCCCGCTCTATCACAAACCAAAACAGACAAAGTCCTGATCTGTTTTTTCGTTTAAAGGGCAAGCCTCTGTGTACGTTTTAACTTTCAATTGCTGTGGGTGTCCGATTTCCAAGTGGTTTGTTGTAAAACGTCTCCTGCAATCTAAATAATTGCTATTACAACCCTAATGCAAGAGGGCCATAATAAAAAAAAGTTAAAATGACAGGAAATCAATAATAAGTTTGAATGAGTGCTTAGTGAAATATTCAAGCAAATTCAACTCGTAAATGGAAGTGAGTTATGAGGTAATTCCATAATTTTTTCACAACATTTTACAAGCATTTACAAAAATGCATAACGAAAACGTCCACATTAAACAACAAGAGTCGAAAAGGACTAATGTGAATTAACAAGAAAGCGCGATCTTAGCTTTATTGTTATAATTTTCAAGTGCTGAAAAGTCTCCTGAAAAAATAGTTCATTTTAAGTTGTGATTTTATTGCACCTCTGGTGCGATATAATAATGCTTAATTATGAGTAGCAAAAAACAGACATTTTGATTTCGTTTTAAGTGAGCATTTTTTTCAATTCTTTACAAATTTTGAAATTCCCGATTTTTGAAAATTCCTGACGTGATAAGAAAAAAATAATTTCTATTTAGTGTAAATTTTCTTATCCAACACAAAAAAGTTCACAAAAGTCAATTAGTATACCCTAAAACAAACATGTCAGGCTTGTGCGTGTAACTTCTCATGATGTTCCTTTTGTGCTTCAGTACTGGTTATTAATACACTAGAGGTGGGCCGGGTGGCCCACTACTGGTTCGGATAAAAATTAAGTAAAATATTCATAAAAACGAATTTTTAAGACATAACCTTTTTATTAAGCATCGCAAAACAGTCTGTGTGTAAAAAGCTCTGTGCCCCAAAGTGGGCTTCCCTATGCCCACTTCTATTGCATATGGTAGAACATTGATCCAGAAGCCCCCTTTATTATCTGTAAATTAATAACATTATTTACTTTAATAACAGTTAATAACACATTCAATACACAATCAAATAACATTATTATTAATTTGTTTTAAATGTATGCTAAATAGAATGTATACTAAAAAATAACTGAACGAAGACTTATGTCTTCATGAAATGGCTAAGAATCGCCTCGCAATGGTTTCGTTGAAGATCAGATTTTAAAATAAAGTTTCTGGCTCCTTCAACGAAATAAAAATTACAGACTAAGCTTTTAATTTTCGTTGATAAGGGTTTCAGCCAATCGCAAGCAGATATATCGTTGTAAAGTTCGAATTTATTGTTTGTCATCTTAAAAGTGGCCCACTTTTTGAGCACATCCCACTTCTGCGTTTACCCAAAGCTTAAAAAGTAAAAAATATCAGAAAATGAAACTTTAAGTGCAAATGATTTATATATTTTGGAAAGTTTTTATCTTTCGGAAAATGCTTATAAATGTTGAAGTAGATTGTTTTTCTCACTTCGCCATAATAAGCTTCTATTGTTACGTTTAACTCTAAAGAAAAACTATTTTTAGTCTGCCTATTTGTTAAACTATCTGGTGTACATTTGCAATAAATTTTTGCTAAATTATCTTTAAAATCTATTCATTAAATCTGAGGGCATAAAATCTCATGTTAATTATTTCCTTTTAGTATTGTTGAAAAAAATAAGTGGGGAACAATAACATTGTAGATCAGCGTTTCTCAACCTTGCAGTATTCGCGGCAGAGTTTTCAATCATAATTTTCATCGCGCCCTCACTCGCTTACAATAAAATATATACAACAATAATGTATATTGAGTATTTTGAATTATGTTTTAAAATTATTTTTAACTAACTTCTAAAACAAGAGTAAAAGCGACCTAATGTTGACGAGAAAACACATCTGCATTTTGCCAAGTGGGCGAGTGAAAGCGGGGAAAATTTAAATATTATGTTTGAAATGATAGCCAAACAGGGAGATAACGTTAAAAGAATATGAAAATAGAAAAATTCAAACGCGGGTGTCGGAGGACATGCTTGGCACCCGCGTTATAACATTCCGCGGTATAATGAAACTATGCCGCGGAACCATATTCACGAAATAATACTCGCTTTTGTTGCATCATTTTTAACTTTATCAATTACTCGAAACCTTTCGCCTATAGTCTATTTTTTCTATTCTTCTTTGCTGCCATTTACTCACTGTAATTGCTATGCAAGAAGCAAACATCTCAACTTTGCAATCAATCTATCGATGCGATAGGATATAAACCAACTGTGTTACGAGAAAAGGGAGCCTAAAAGTATTTTTGTGTTATCAACATGGTATTGTAAAGGGGGAGAGGTTCTAAGAGAAAATAAGATTTTGAAGAGGAAGAACGCACTTCTCAAAGAAACAATGTTTTAAGCCTGTGCATACACTGGAAAATATGTTAATTTTTCAAAAATGTTAAAGAATCTGGAATACAAAGGTTGATAACGCTATAAAAGAAGTTACACACGCATAACTAGACTTCTGAAAATTTAAGATTAGTTAAGCATTGAACTGAACAGTACAGTTCTTAACAGATTGAGCTCCTCCCATGTCAAGAGAAGCAAGTCAGAGCTAGAGTCCCTTTCTAGAACTTCGTATAGAGCTTCTATAAAGGGGCTCCAGTCAGGGCAATTGCACCCAATTTTGAAACCAAGCTATATAATATCCAAGGTTGAAAAACAGAAAAAGCGTGAAACAGGTGTACATCAGATCTATCTCACAATAGGGTTATACCTGTTGTGTGTGAGGCGGGGGGGCGGGGGGGGGGGACTCGTTGGCTAGAATATTTCTTTGCTCGGAAAAGACTGCTGGCTGGCTTTATTTACAATGGTAAATGTGGAATCACCTTTAAATGGCAAGAATAAAGGGTGGTTTAAACGTCGGGGGACATGATAGTCACCACGGTATATCCGATTCCGCGGTATAACAGGGTTTTACTGTATTTTGTTTTCTATGTGTATGTGCGCTTTCCTTTCAGTCAGTTAATCAATAGTTTTTAAATAATATTTTCTTCTCGATATTCTTGCTCCCACCGTCTAGTGTGCTCACGCCCCCCTAGGAGGTGAGAATCGGTATTGTTGATAAATGGAGTATTACTACAATAAATGTGTAGTTTATGTGTTTGGTTAACTTTACTGATAAATACACGAAATTGAGGCTCCTAAAGCAAAATTATTAGTAATGGATAATTACTCTTTGGCTACAGTAAATCATTTATTTGAGTCAAATAATAATAAATTCGAGTCTATGACGATATAAAGCGATATTATTATTTTCAAATAATATTTTCCTTCTCTAGCTTAGTAAATCCTTTGTTTTAATTCAGATAACAGATTGGTCTTCGTACGGGGAAATTTATCTCACCGTCCGAAACAATACTCCAATCTACACAGAACAGTATTTTGATTATTTGCCCTCTCATCTGACAAAGCTGTGTTCCGCGTAGTCCTGTCAATGTCATCAACTAGACACGTCTTGCTGGTTTAGAGAGGATTAGTAAAAACATATATTCTGTGTTTTCTCTCTTGGGTAATAACATTAATTGCATGTGTTTCACAACAAAATAAATCAAACGAAAAAATAAATTCGAAAAACTTAGAGTTGGAGAATCAATCCCATTGTCGTAATCTGCTATTCTTCTTGCGGATTTATATTTTTCTCCGCTGACGTCTCATGATATGGGATGTCAGATAAACGAAATTCGGATTTCGGAATTTCAATGTAAACAATAAAAGGGGCGTTATAAGTTGTGTAAACCGACTCATTATCATCCTGAAAACAATATCAGAAACGTATGATATTTCACAATTAACCCCGGCAAAGGAAAAGCTGGCATTTTCAAGGTGAAATGTGATCCTAGACTTCAAGACTTTTTTAAAACACGCACACGTGTATATATATATATATATATACAAATGAATCATATTATATTCGAGAATATAATACAAATGTAAAATTATTGCAATTTAAAACACTGAAGAAACATTTATCAGCAGTAATTTTATAATGTATCAAATTGAATAGCATGGTTGAGTTTCTTATTGATTTTAAGAAGTCAGGAAACTGATAGCATAAAAGCATACGCTCTCTTAAAATGTTCTTTAAATAGATATTTCCTAGAAACACTTTCCTCTGTCCCTGCGAGAAGACATGTAATAACAAGATGACATTCCAATCATACTTGTATAATAAAAATACAAACACTAGCGCCTTATACGAAAGTGGTACAGAAATAAAAATAACTGGTTATTAAAATGCCAAATTTTTCTTTGACCATGCAATTAAAAAAATATTTTAGAAATCATATCTAGTGAATTTTTTCTAGATGTGCTTACACCTTTTAAGGTACAAAAAATTGAGCAGAAATACGTGTGTAGAGTGCTTGAAGTTGTTGATAATTGCAGACGTTTGTGACATGCCATAAAATTAAATTATTAAAATTACTTCCATTTTTAATACACATAATAAATACTCAACATGAGTATAAAGCATTAAAAATATTAATATTGATACTAATAATGAAAAAAAAAAACATTTATAGTACAGTATAATATATTTCTGTGAAGGTGGCTGTACTTGTCATATTTCAAGAGAATCACACACGCACGTTATATGAGGCGTATTCAACGTGCATTTTTTAAAGACAATTGTGTTTTTCAAATCAATTTATATGCAACTTATAGTTAAAAGTAAGAAAATAAAAAATAAAAATATGTTAATTATTTTAAAAGTTTCAAAAGATAAATTTAATAACTCTCAAAACTTATATTTAAAAGGATCCAGAAAAAATATTTTCGCTTCGAAGCACAGGTATTTTTTAATAAATGCCAAACAAAGTATAGACTCTTATCAAAATGTTACGATCAAATAAACATCCAATATTACTTTAAATAGCTATGTAAAGTCAATGTTTTTAATGAGTTAACTTTTTTTGGCTGTTAGTGAAACTGACTTACATATAATACGCTATTCTAATAAAAAAATATTTTGACAGACATCTTATAAACACTTAGTGGATTTAGTAAAATTATATATAAAAGTTAAGTTTCTAATAAAGAATAATTTGCTTAGTGTAGCGAGAGTTATTATTATTAGTTTTAAAATAAAGATTCGACTTACATTTGAGTAAGTAATTTAGAAATTTCAATTAACTAATCCATTGATTAAAATCTCAGAGCAATAATAATATTAAAAGCTTTGTATGATTCTAATATTAAATTATTATTGATGTTCTCATACAAAGACAGCATTTACGTAGTTAGATATTATTCGTTTTAATTAGTTTTTGGAAACGTTTGTAACCTTTTGAAACTTCAACGATGTTAATAGATGAGAAATTAATTAATCATAATCAGCTTTATTGAATGTACGATTTATCCATAAGTTCATCAGAATGCGGAAAGAAAATAACCGCATTGAATATTCATACACATTCAAATCCAATAGTTAATACTTATTACGAAAAAACGTAGTTTAATCACCATATTATGGTATTATAAAAATACCCTAACATAAATATTTGTTTTATGTTAACAAGTAATAGTTAAACTATACAAATTATTTACATATTATAAGTAGTAGAAAAAATTCATATTAAACAATTGCTTGTTCAATTCTTCAATTCGTAGATTTGTTGAAAAAGTTATAAAATTTTCGCTTTTTCATTTTAATGCAACTAGGTAAAAAACTATGAATAACTTTCGAAAGTTTACACATTAAACGAAAACAGTGATGAGAGACAGTGATCAGAGTTTATGTGCCCCAACGAAAACAGTGATCAGTGTCCCAAGTTAACGAGCGATTGCTATTTTTGCAAAATAATTGAATTTTCTTACTGAACAATTAAAATAGTTTGTAATGAAAAATTAAATGCTTGAAATATGTGAAAAGTATTTTTTCTCCTTCTGACATTTCGTTATTTTTTTTTAATTTGAAGAAGAACAACACTAATACCAATGACATTTTAATTGTAACAGCCCAGACCTTGCTTAGAGATTTTTTACCTCCCGGATTGACAGAGCTTCCGTTTCCCCTCATCCCCGAAATAAAGTAAAAAAAATGACTCACTGTTTGAGGGGGCAGCAGCCAAGTGCCGAAAAGCGGCCAAGAGGATCATAACAACCGCAATGCAGGACAGCATTTTGCCGACCGCCGTCGCTCGTGCCGGAGTTGTGACTTGTCAGAGCCGCCGACAGCCTTTGTTATATCTGCCTTCGCGCACGCGTACCTCCCGCCTCGAGAGCAAGGCTAAGTTTCGAGAAACAAAGTTTTCGCCCGCTTGGACTCCGGCGCGTCAATTTTATGTCAATCAAGAGCATTTCTTTGGTGCATTCCTGTTTAGCATTGGTTCTGAGGGAGATCGTCCCCTTTTTGGAAAATAAAAGCACTAAAAGGTGAATGGATAAAAGAGGGTGGGTAATTTAATATTTAACGGAATTACATTTTTGGTGAATTTCAAATGATTAGAGTGGAGCTATGCACACATTTGTTTCTTTGCCTCTCATTGTTAGCAATTCAAAGTGAAAAAGCGTTTTTTAAGTGTTTATTATTATACCGATTGGTGACGTAATGACATTTCTGGGTCATCCCGTCATCAATCGAAAAGTATCCAAAAAATTATTATTTTAAAAAATTGTTTTTTTATGTTTTCTAATCTTTAGTTGTTAACAGTGAAATTCATAGAAAAAAAATGTATCATTTGATGAACATAGCTTCCCTCTAATCACTTGGATTTTTTTATTTTTTTAACTAAAAATGTCATTCCGTTGCGTAGGTGTATGCGCTAGGAGGATGAAAACATGCTCCTTATATATTTATCTGAAATATTGGAGTGCTTAATATATTTAGCATTATTGTCTTGTGTTTTTTCACCTATTTCTGGAAATGTATTTTCTATTATTTCCGTAATACTCTAATGGTTTTAGAAGTGTAAAAACTGTTCAAAGTATTTCAAAGACATACTAGAAAAATTAGCTGTTGAAAATGAACAAAAAACTACAGATGAAATTCTTTGAAAGCAGTCTTCCTTTAATTTATGAAAACGTATTTTTTCTACGAAAATTAATTACTGGAATTTATTATTTAAATGAGAAGATGACGGGGTTACATCTAAAAGTGAGTCCTGTCCACTTTAGATTCTTAGAACGGAAAAGTGACTATTTACCTTTTACAGCCACAACATGATTATATTTAGTTTTAAAAAGTGGGAAATGATTACGTTGATCCTCAAAAAAAAAATGGGAAAATAATTATCTATATTGAAAAAAAAAAAACATTAAACTATTATGTTTGATCTAACAAAATGGGCTTGACTATATGTAATTTTAATAAGTTAAAAACTTATTTCGTAAAAATAGATGATGAAATTTCATTTCCTCAGCATAGCATTGTTTTCAATATCCCGTCCCCTGGTAATATCATACTTCAGCTTGCGAGCACCGCAATGTGTTTTCTCTACGTCTTGACCCTTGCTGTAGGAAAAGTAGCATTCAGATCTAACGCATGCGACAGTTGGAGAGTGTGTTGCGTGTATGTAAAAAATTTTACAATTAGCAATGGTATTTTATGTTTTGCAAAAACATAATAAAGAAGAATGTATAAAAACTAAAATTTAGTCGTAGACTTTTTCAATTATTTTATATAAAGTGTGTAGTGAAAAAATTTGTCTCTCTGAAAGAGTGGTTTTGTATTTTTGAATAGAATGTATTCTTAAACAGACTGAAGGGAAGTTTATAATAAAATGCTTCGATAGCTGTTTTTGTTTTACAAAAAATTAAGATTACCCACAATTTTAAAATTTTATATATATTTATATGTTTCGCTTCCTTGTCTTATTTGTAATTTATAGAATTTATGAATACTTTTTACAATATGTTTTAGAAATCTCATTGCACTACTAAAATAATTCAGACAAAATTAAAGCTTTTCACAAACTGTTTTAAGTAATATGTAATTAATTAACATATTTGCGTATTGCTTAAAACAGCCATGTATCAGATCGATCTTACCTTCCTTGTGAAATGAAAATTTACCTACTTCACAAATCTCCACATATATTAACAGCGAAGATTTGTAAAAAAAATCGCTATGTAATTTCAGGGAGACTTTTTAATCTAATTACATGCCCTGAAAGGAGTCCGGTAACTTCTCCTTTACTGTAAAATAGAAATGCATATTCATAAGTGTTTAATGTCAAACATAACTTCAATTCGGAAAACACTGTTTTATATGTGAAAATAAATTTTGAGTTGTGAAATGAAAATTTACCTATTTCGCAAATATTTATATGTATTGACCGCGAAGATTTGCAAATTGCTGTGTATTTCGGGGAGAGTTTTTGATCTAATTACTTACCCTGAAAAGTCGCCAGTAACATATCCTTTATTGTAAAATAAAAATGAATCTTCATAAGCATTTAATGTCAAACAGAAGCTCAATTAAGAGAAACATTGTTTTACATGTGAAAATAAATTTTGAGTTGTGAATCAGAATAATTCTATTATCATAAACATTTCAGCACAAGTAGCATAATAAATACATCAAGAAACAACTAAGACGAGAAGTATATGTTTAAATAAATGTGCCCGACTCAGAAATGTGACTGTGCCTGATAATGAAAAATGTTCCTCCCGTGTCCCATGGTCTAATTTTCTGACATTTATTTAACTTAAGTGTACACTATAAATTGAAAAACTCTTGTTCTTTTAGTAAAAGCTAAATGTATTTTAGTGTACTATGTAGAGGTACGTATTTCTTCGCTACTTTATTCTCTGAAGTAATTTTGCATCCATGATTAAGTCAAAAATGGAAATATTTAAGAAACCTTTTCAGGAGCTCCTCAATTTACATGAACTGGAATTCACTTATAAATAATTAAGACTGAGCAGAGGAAGTAAAAACCAAATTCAATTTTCATATATGTTAAAAAATTGCGTTACAATAGTTTTCCTGGGAAAAGCCGGGATATTGAAAAATTGCATTACAATAATTTGTTTGGGAAGAACCAAGCACATTAGGAGGAAAATTAGACGAGAGCCTTCCTTGTTTCTCTCGTCAGTGAAGATAATAGAATTTTTAATGTTAGATAAATTGTATTAATATGAAGACTAGACAATAAATATTAACAGGAAAATTAATATTTATTTGAAGCTTCACAAGATTGTTTTACTCCATTTAAGCGGACTTACGTTTTGAATTATTTAGATTTAAGAAGTCCTTAGATGATAAATCATTTAATATGCTTTCGTGTGTACTTAAATACCTTATGTATTCAAGTGTAAACAGAGGCACAAGAAAAAGTGTTTCTCTCAACGATACAGGTAGTAGATTAAAGCTAGCTGGTAAATTAAAAATTAGAACTGTGTACTGTTAAGAATATACGAAACATTGGCTAACAACGCAGTTTTTTGAATGAGAAACCAATCTTGTTTAATGGTGCTTTTTTATTTATTTATTTTGATGAAGCTATATATAAGTATGAAATGATTAATTAAATTTTTTTTTATTTAATTTGATCATGTTGATCTGTTTTCATCCATTGTTCACATTTCAGAAGAAGAAAATCTTTATTTTTGCTTGTATACGACAAATTATATTCTTGCTTCTTCCACAAATTATATTATGCAGGAAAAGGGAAACTTCGAACTGCAGTCACTTTTCCTGGATAATTTAAATACTACGTATTAGTTCGCAGTGAAAATCAGTACTTTGACGTTGACGCTAATGTTATTCATTACCAACCTATCATGTCAATATGACAGTTGAAAAAATATTTTTAGTCACACAATTTTAGTCCAGATATTTTGCATAAAAAATGATATAATTTTTATTGGAAAAAAAGCATTTTCCATTTTATAACTCAAATTTTTTCTTTATATATATTACTGATTTGAGAAGAATTGCAATTGCTTGTAGAATATTAAAAACGACAAAAATATATAAAATTCAAGGTAAATCTTTAAAAAGATATACCTACTATTTTTCAAGAGCTGTTTACACTGCCAGGGAGGATAACATGTTAGTAGCTTAACCACATTATTATTACCATCGTCGGCATTTCTTGTCACATGACGAGAGCAGCTCGTCATTGTACTGCATTGCAAAACCAGATGACGAGCTAGACTCGTAATTTTATTGCAAGTGGTTAAACTATTATTGCAAGTACGTGTGTAAAACCATTTCTGTTTACACAGCTATTAATTGTTTTTTTTTTCCTGTGATATGCATTTGGCTTACCACCATTGCAGACTTAGTGAGCTCACAAGAAATTGTATCCTCTATTTTCAGTGGCACCACATTGAGTGTGATACTATCGTCGCTTGATAATTTTGACGTCCACTTTCTTCACATGAAAGAGAAGCACCTGCACTCTGTTCATGAGAAATCGCACTAAGAATTTAATATAGCGGGAGTATCTAAGGCAAATGTATACCCAAGGGCTATGTTTCATTCTGCATAATCATACGACATGGTCGCAGATGATTTTCTGCATCTTGAAAATCCACCGACGTGGCCAGGTTGGATCCTGCGACTTTGGCCAACCACCGTATCAAATGCATACTAAATAATGCGCTTTAAACAATATATAACTAACTCAGTGGCACAACAGCCCATTGGGGGCCATGGTCGATTGTGCCCATCCCAGCTTTCGAGACCGAGGGGCCTGGGGTACAGAAGCAAATATTCCGGTCAAGTGGTCGGCCTGACATAGAATCCCCAGTGTGAGTTCCCAGGCATGCTTGGTCCTCATTTTATCAACCCCACTGAAGGGATGAAAGGCTGAGTCGACCCTGCCCAGCAAGGGAATCGAACCCCAGACCTGTGGCATGGTAGCACGGAAGTCTACCACTCAGCCACTGGGCCTAAACCAATATATAAAGGTCTTATAAACGCTAATGCTACTATTTAAAGCAAAAATGAAACTTAGTGTACACATTTTTAATGTTACATATATACTACACATAATTTGCTCTCGAAGTGAAAGTTCATTCTTTTAATACCCAATGAGGGGAAAAATATATTCCTTAAAGTTAAAATAAACAAACAGCAATACTTCAAAATTATGTAAATTTCTCTTGCGCTTATAATTCTTACACTCAGATAAATATTTCGAAAATTTGAACTTCAATGGGAAACCAAATCCTTAAAAATGAACGGAAATATTTTCGGTTAAGGAACAATCAAAGCACAACTTAACATTTATTTAAGTTTTAATTTACTCCTTTTTCAAATGCATAGATGTTACAAGCATAAAGCTCGAGCTCAAATTAAAAAATTCAGCGAACAAGATTATGAATGAATAATAAAAAAAACCCCTTCGAAACTTTAAAATTTCAGCTTCCTATAAATCGCGAGCCTAATTTAATCTGCATGTGACAATGTATTAGATCGGAGGGAGCACATGTTCCTAAAAACATTAAAAAGAAAAGAAACTTTCCTTCGCACATATGGTCAGCCCAGAGTGAACGGCAAACAAATTCACATCAGGTATGCAATGCTGGATTTGAAAAGAAGCGAAAGATGGTACAAAAATGCAGCGTCCGCTATTTCCTTTCACGAAGGCCGCGTTTTGAGCGGCTCTCTCATTAGCTGGTTGATTGCCGATACAGCCATCAAACGAGGGTGGAATTTCTCCTTTTTTCCTGATCAAGCAGGTTCGAAGAAAAGTGGTTCATTTGTGGCTGGCTGCAGCTAAGGTTTGTGGGGAAAAGAGTCAATTAGTAAACTGCCATCTGAAGATCATCATCTTTTCCTCCAAGGCTGAGGTAAAGCATGTAGTTGCGCTAAATATGCTGATATTAATATTGCGAAATGAAGGTTTCTGATTTCATTACTAGAAGGGAATTCTGCTAAACTTCACTGATCGCCAACTAAGATCATTTATTATTTAGTTTTTTTTTCCATGCATAGTAGTGAAACAAAATCGTCGTAATATCTTTATGTTTCGAAATTATTTACGGGAATGTTAGGTAAAGTTTTTATCTGCGTTAAAGTTATGTATTATAAATTTACCTATGACTATTTTTATTCCCTGCACGAAATTAAGGAAAAGCATTAGTTAAAAATTTCTCACTCAAATTTCCACCTAAACATCCATTTTAATTACCCATTTATCCCTTTTAGGGCCAAAAATGAGATGCCAAATCCAGTGTTATTTTCTCAGTTACAATATATGGCCATTTTCTCTTAGAACTTCCCATTATAGCATTTGCGAGAATTAGATTATCTTTTTAAACTCTTTCCTACTACGGTTTTCATCAAACTAAGGGGTATAAATGTTTAAAATGTTCTTTTCCTGCCTCTAAGGCACGCTTTATATTGTATTTTTTTCATTTTACACATTGTTTTGTTGTTGTTAGTTGAATTTCATGTTTCAAACTGCAATGAAAACATTAAATGTTTATAAGTCTGAAAGTTATTCTCTGTATTTTTTGTACTTTATGGGTGTATGAAATTAAATATGTCTGATAAATCACGATGAAATTAAAAATGTATCAAAAAATGAATAACTAAATAAATAAAATATGAGTTTAAGAAATATAACTTTTAACGCTGTTACATCAGTACACTTATCCTTTTTAGTTTTTAAAAAGTATTAAAATAGTTACATTTTACGTACTGAATGAAATGCTATGATTAAATTACAATTATGCTTACAATTTTAATTCATTTTAAAGCGTAAATGACTAAATGTTAGGCAAATTAAGTCAAACCAAAGAAGAAATTTTCCATTTAAAAAAAAAGAAACGATTTGGAAATGTTGTCCACTCCCTCAGACCGCACAAAGCAGTTGAAGGTTAAGAATCAAGCAATTTGTGTTCATGAAAGAGATGGCGTTACATAAAATCTACTTTATTTTTTTCATACCAAGGACATGAATACCACAATAATAGTGACCAGAATTCATGGAAGTACTAGAAAAGATTTTATTGAATAACTAGAGAGTAAAAATAACATATTGTGAAAGCAACATCAATGCAACTACCACTATAATACATTTGACCCCCCCCCCCCACACCTCATAACAAAGAATAATATATAATTTGTGTATTTGCTCTCACTTTTGTGTGAAAATTTAATGCAAGGAAAAAATTCGGAACGCAGAAACTTGTAAAATAACTTGCATACACGCTTTTCGGGGTTGCACGGAAAATCAGTTATTAATGCATAAAGTTTTGAACTTTGGGTTGTGACTGCTTTATTCAGGAAACTCATATCCGGAAAGTTTACAAATTTTTACGTTGAAAATGGATTTCTTACAACCTCGAAACAGGTGTATGGAACTTTATTTGCGAGTTTGTGGGTCATAGCGTTGTTCTTCCACATTCAATATAATACATGAAATAAAAAAAGATGAAATGGTCCAAAATATTCTATATGTGGGTTCCATCCGCACAAAAGTTTAAGGATCAGAAAACGTATCTACTCGAAACCAATGAAACCTTATCAATCCATCTATACTGTCATGGTTTGCTGCTATATAAATTCTACTCAAACAAATTTATGAACCATTTATTTAATATAAGTTTTATTTATTTGTATCAATTCAATTTTAAAAACGTCATTGCTTACTATTATTATTGCAATTATTTTGTAATTTTTCTATTGAGGCCAGAAATAATTATAAAAACTGGCTTGTAACTAACTAAATTGCTTTGTCAGATTTGTGCACATAATCCATGCAAATATAACAGATTATGTCTCAAAATCGAATTTTTGTGAGGTAAAAGTAGTAGAAATTCTAATGTAAAAAAGAAAACTTAAAATATTGGAGTACGGAGTGTCGAAATAGAAGGCTTAATTTAAATGCGACCAGTTGAATATAAAACCATCTTATTTTGATTTCAAGCGGTTAATTATTTGTGTACAAAAGTAACGTTGTCGATAGAAAGTGAATGCAAAAGGCATTAAAAATTACATTTATCATAGAAATACCTTTATTTAATTATTTTAATGTAACTTGCAAGGAAACTCATATTAAATTGTACTAGTATAATAGCCTTTAAATTAATTACTTTTATTACTTAGAAAATTTATCTAGTACTTCATAAATTCATTTTTTGTTTGACAAAAACATTTTCCTCTTAAAATCGTTCAATTGTGCATATTACAGAATATAACATATTTTGTACGGAAAAGCATTATTATAGCTTTTCATATTTTATTTATTTTTTTCTTGTTTCACATTAACAGGTGACATAAATTCAAAGATTTGTAATGATCTCGTATTTTGGAACAAAGTAGAAAATCAAAAAATCAGATTCACGTTGTAATGAACGTGTCACATACCTATTTATTAAATAAAATAAGAATTGTCCACGTTTTTTATCTATAGTTTAACATTTCTTTTATTTACGTCATGTTAAAAATAGTAAAATGAAGATTAAATTTCGAATAATAATAATAACAATAATAATAATATTTTATTACTAACTAAAATAAATGAGTACAATATAATATTTGGCCATAAAGCAACAACATGTCGAAACAACAACTTAACTCTGCAGAATTGGTAATAAATTAAGTGGCATTACTTACAAAATTTCTAGTGCATTACTCTTAAAATTTCTCACAAATGTTTTAAAGCTTTCATTGGGTTCTTATTTCTATTTTCAGACACAATAGAATATAAAAAAAACTTACTTTTTCGCTTTGTTACCCCCCCCCCCCAGAAATTTATGACTAAATAACTTCAAATGAATCGTATTCACTAACCGAAATGCATCCTAGATTCGCATAATCGTAGTTATTTTGAAAAGTATCTAATGAATGAAAATATATTTTTTTCTTATGGTTGATTCTTAAACAGTTACAGCAGGTTAAAGATGTTGAGAACAAAAGGAACATAAAATGGATTAAAAGAAAAAAACAATAAGAAGAGTTTAGATGAATGAAAATATATTTGGCATATATTCTAAAGTGTGTAATTAAGAATATGTTACTGTATGCCCCTTTTTTTTAAGTACACAAATGTTCAATGTTAATTAAAGTCTACATTATAACGATTGAATGAAGAGTCAACTGCTATATTGATCCTTTTTATAGTACATGTTATTTCACTGTATTCTACTATTTGGAGATATAGTTGTTTATTGACTAAAAGAGTTTAAAACTAACATTTCTAGAAATAACTAATCAAGAAAATTTGATACGGATTATAATTTTCATGTTCAATTTTCATCATGAATGCATAAATAGAATACATTTTAAATGCTCTTATCTCTTGTATTGATTAAGGTTAATAATTTAAATGGAGATTAGAAGAACTATTGAAGTAAATACTTAAAATAATTTTTTTTATTTTATTTAAACCTCCATTTTTAATACATCAAAAGAACTTATATAATCTGAATAGAAAAAAAGTTTAATTAAAAGTAACTACTAAAACTAGAACACATTAAAAATACAGTGAAACTTGTGTAAGTTGACCACTTGCGGTGCAGCGCTTTAATGGTTAACTTAGACAGGTGGTCAACTTATAGATGGCGAGGTAGAGGGTGAAGGCTGATTCCGTTCCTGATAAAAGTAGTCAACTTTACAGGTTTTACTGTATTTCATTTGCAAAGTAGTGTTCCGAACTGTAGAACGCACAAAAAGGTACTTTAGAAAATACATTAAATTTCAAATTAAATACTTTTTTTAAAATTTTTATTCGTCTATTTTTTTTTTTTTTTTTTTTTTGAGTTGAAAAGAAAACATCTTATTAATATTGAAACTTATTCGCACAAACATTTTCCAATCTGTTGTGCACAGAAATGGTTATACTAAATAATCATCAATACCTTTCAAATATTTCGCAAAATGAAAATATTCATATAAAATATCAATGAATGATGTTATACACGAGTCATTTATAGAAAACATTTTAAGTCATTATTATAAGAGAGAAATTTTCATTCCCTGTCCTTTACGCCTCAACCTTTATTAGAATATTCCATAATCAAGCTCAAAATGTTCTGTTATACCAAACTCTATTAAGGAGCTAAAAGTTAAAGAATGAAGTTTCCAACTTTCGGTGGAATGAAAAATTAGGAGCTTGCATGCCAGTCAATTAAGTTTAATCACCATCATTAAGGCAGGAGTAATGTTAAAATCAATAAACACATAGATTCTATTACACTTCCGGGTATCTGATGCAGACATTCATATTTTGTAACTTCATTTGATTTTGAAGCATTGATATGTTTCTGATATTGCTACATTAATCTAAAATAACTATCAAGAGCGGGTAAAAGGGGTATCAGGTTACTCAATATTGTCTTTTCTCTATAGCCAATTGATTTCCAATGTCAACGCATTTAATTGATGAAATTCATCTCCTGAACTAAGCTTGCTGACTACACCCTTTTCTGCTAATTTTACTCTTAAAAATTATATTCATATGGATCATCAATATAAAAATATGGATTGTGTCAAAACTATTTATGATATCTTGTAAATGGAAAATTATTAATATTATTAACTTGTATTTCCTTCTTTCTTTCTAATGGGGCTGCGTATGGTCACTAACCATTTCAGACCAAGTGCATTCCCCGGAAATCGGGATCCATTCTTTAAAGTAGCACCACTGTCGGCGGATGCTATTACTACTTTGAGAATTTTTGACGCTCAGTTTCTCCCTACATGGCGGCACCTGAGATTTAATTGATGCAAACTGCAATAGGAATTATTTTAGTCGAGAATATCCAAGTCAAACTGATACTCAAAAGATTTTTTTTGTCGCATAATCATACGAAAAGGGTGCTGTTGATTTTTGCATCTTGAAAATCAACCGACTCTGGCCAGGTTTGATCCTGCGAACTTGGATGTGCGAGGCCTGCATCTTACCACTAGGCCAACCTGCCAGCTATTATTATCTTGTATTGATCTGAAATTTGTTTTTCTACCAAAGACTTGCATTTCATTCAGCTACAAGTCACATATACTTGCAACTAGGAATAAATTGCTTTTTCAGTGACAGACTGACTGATTATTCATTTTTATTCGCTCTCAAAATAATTTCCAAACAATTGAATTTCTTAAATTTTGTTAAGGATTTTTGTTTAAATGTCACTTAAAGCTTTTAAATTTTTATCACGTACTATTCTGAACAAGCAATGTAGACCGTGCGTTAGAAAGGTAACGACAGTTTCAAAAGTTAAAAAGATCTAAACAAATAGATATACAGAAAGTATCTCTGAAAAATACAATAGATGTCACGGCGATTTATGATTTAATGAATTAAATCACTTAATAATCAGTTGCCAATACCAACTTCTATAAAAACCTGTCGCAGCCTTTCGAATCATGTCCAACGAATTATTAATTTTCCGACCTGCTGAAACATTCCTATATAAGGCCGAATAGATCGGTTAAAGTGGGAAATACGAGCTATTTTTGTATTTGGTTCTTGATCATTTTTACCAAGCACAAAATGTTATCAGAACAATCGTTGGGACCTTACCACAATTTGCCATTTTCTAAAACCTCTTCAGCAATAAAGCCACGATGTAACACTACTTTTCCCGACACGCCATGGTGTTAAAAGAAAATGTAGCTATCTCACGCATTGAGGGTGATACCTTACCTTAAGGGGTGGCTTACCTTAAAAGGTGATTCTCTTTTCGTACCTATTTTAGAAAGAATTAAAAAACAAAAATCTCCATTAGCCTACTGTTGAGCCCCGACAAGGGAAAGACAGAGAATAATCTTTGTCCAGAATGAAAAATTCTCCCATGTAAAATCGGATCATACCGTGTTTAGTCTGCTCTGAGCTAGAACATGCGCCCATTTTTTACGTACTGCAGATACTAAGAAATCCATTGTAAGTGCCGGATCAAGCTCGATTCTTACCATCCAAGATCAAATGGGTCTGGTCTCTGAATTAGACGGATACGAGCTTGCTGGTGTACTTTGTCCGTGAACATACTCCTATATTGCACTACAGTTACTCTTTAATCCTTGCAATATATATGTACCACTTTATTTTTTCTTAATTTAAACACAGATTGTGAGCAGGCATTAAAATGAAATATTCGGAAGTGCATAGTGTGTAATTATTAGGCTTTATAAACTGAAATACTTGTGCACCTAATTTTTGAAAACTTTAGAGTGTGTAAAACATTATATATAGCTAATTAATTACGACGAAATATAATATTTGATATCATATGCATCGATATTTTAAGACTTGTCTATTTGTTTGAACAAACACTATACGAATTCACAGCACGTGACAGATTGTAACAGGATTTTGTGCAAAATTCATTTTCTCTTAGAAGACGACTTATGTGTAGGTTCCATTTAAAACTTCGAAAAGCATTTTTAAAAATTTATTTTTTAAGATTTCTTTCTAGAATAAAAGAGAGGAAAAAACCTTTCATCTTTTTGAGTTTTGCTACTTTTAAAACTGAAACTAACACAGCGTAAGAAGAAATATGTTTGAAGCTCGTTCAGCGATTAGAACTCCTGTAATAGCAATTAAAAACTTTCACTTTTATATTAAAAGTTCAAAGTTTACCAAGAGTTAAGCATGCTGGACTCATAAGAAATCCATGAAATGCATTAATAAAATGACAAATTCTAACCGGAAAGGTTTATCCGGTTTGCCACCAAGGTCAAACCACTTTTTGCCTGATTGATAAGCAGACATCTAGTTACGACTGTACAACCTCTCTGACAGTTTATTGAGATTGGAACTGAAATTTCTAAACCTATTGCATTCATATAAGTAGATTACATAAAAAAGGCACTGCGAAGCATTTTGGTCTAGCTATTGTAAAAAAAAAAAATAACCGTGTCATTTCGAGTTAACCTACTTAATTTGCTCGAGTGATTCAGGAATTATGTCCGAATTGAATCAGAATATCCTAGTGATACATTTTAGATTATAAGCAAAGTCTGCAACTTATGCCTATGACAAACCTTCATTTTTTTTTTTTTTTTTTGATATTTAAAACTAAATTAATCGAAAGTGAAGAAACATTCCAAAAAAAATCATAATGCTCGAGTGATTCAGGAATTATATCCGACTTGAATCATAATATCATAGTGATACATTTTAAATTATAAGGAAAGTCTGCAACTTATTTCTATTATAAACCTTTATTATGTTTATTTTTTACATCTAAAACTAAATTAATCAAAAGTAAAGAAACATACCCAAAAAATCATAAGAAAAATAATTAATTATTCTTGACTTTTTTCCCTCAAAAATAATTCTTATTTCATCAATACCCGTTAGATTCATTGCTCATGTATCAGATGCATATTGAATTATTATCGAGCGCAGCTTCCTGTGTACTCTAGAGTTAGCTCTAAAGACTTTAGTAGAATCCCAGGTGTAAGAAGGGATCTTAGATTTGGTTCGAATAACGCGCAGAATAATGAGACAATCCAGCTGAAAGAACGGTTGATGGGGCTTGGAAAGGAAATTAGATTAGAAAGGATTGGAGGAGGGATGTTTCTTAGATTATTGTGTGTTAATTTTTCGTGTAGAATCTAAGAAAAGGTTTTCTTTGAGCTTTTGTGGTTAGGAATCTTTGTTCTAACAGGCATGTATTATACTGGAACGAGCGATATTATATGAAATTAAAATTGAATGATACAATAGCTTTTACATTTTATTTTTGACAAAAAGTTAGTTAATTATTGTGAAAAAAATTCTATATTATTTGAATGTCAGTGGAAAGGTATATATATGTATATATACAGTAGAGCCTCGGTTATCCGAGCCCCGAATAACCGAGTTCCGGGTTAACCGAGGTACATTTGCCCTTGAAAAAAAATTTTGGCGGCCGATGGCGGCGTCATTGACTGACGTCAGTCATCCAATTATTTTCTGGTGATATAAAGACTTAGAACAACAGTCAGAAACAACTTCAGCAGACTTTTTACGGCTACAGCCATTTCGTAAAACGGCAGCAAAAAAGCGAGCGAGTTCTGTTAAACAGAAAACAATATATACAATAGCGTAGCTAGACCCAGATTTCAGGGGGGTTTCTTCGGGAGAAGTGAGCAAATTTCATGGGTTTACAAGAAAAATTGGTTAAATTCCTTCACTACTTCAGGGGGGGGGGGTTATCCCCAAAACTATCCCCTTATCTACGCCAGTGAGTATATATATATATAGTATATATATACTATATACATGGACTTCTTCAAGAGACAATTTTAACTGAAACATGTACTCTACTGATGTGTACATATAAAATTAGATATTTGTATGTATGTAACGTCATTTTTTCATTTTGTAATATGTACAGTAAATGCCTTTTTTTTAACACCTTTGACGACATTTTCATTCATTTCAACCCATGTTCCCTCTCTATAATTGGACAGAGTCCGTGTTATCCAAGTTTTTGATTATCCGAGGTACCCTCGGTCCACATTACCTCGGACAATTGAGGCTCTGCTGTATATTAATTAAAGTCATTTGAATAAATAATTAGCTAAAATTAAGCAAATAAATGACATAAAAATTAACAATAAAAATGGCATTTTTCAAAATTATTATGCGGGTCTTTCATTTCTGTGTCACTTTATTCACAAATTAGAAAATTACAAATCTACATATTAAATACAATGCTGTGAAAATTAAAAATATTGCATTTTATAAGTAATTTAATATAAGCTAGGATAAAATCAGATTTTTACTCATTAAGAAACGAATGCATAGGAAAATGGTAATAAAAGTGCAATATCAACCCCTCATTTACCATATAGCTACAAAAATTATACCAAAGAACACACAAGGTTAATCAAACCAAAACATCACAGCATAATGAATGGATGAATTATCAATGTTATTAAATTGATTTCCCTAAAATAACGATAGAAATTAAAAAAAGGATTTTTTTTCTCTTCTGTAGCCTTTACTTTAGCATATAGCGTCTTAGGTGTAAATTGTCTTTTATTTCATACCAACAGCACCATTTTGCAAAAGTAGAACATTTTACCAAGTGAGTTCTTCTGATGACCTATGTAGTACTTGTTCGGTACACACTGAGAAACATGTTCAGAAACGAATGGTTAAACTACATTTTTAACTAATTAAATGACGGCGATTTGACTTTTTCCTCTTGGTTCTGGAAGTAATAAGTTGCTTTTGCCTACCCAAGTTGTAGAAGCGAACACGTTAATATACAACATGCAAAAAGATATACACATAATAAAGACGAACGCATTAAACTACTAAAAAAATATCCACATGCGTATGTAGACTACTGGAATGTTTTTTGAATGGGTAAAAATGGGACTGCGTGAAGAACCCTCTCTTTGAAAGCATTGAAATTTTCTCAATGGAGTTATTTTTATTTATAATTAAAAAAATAAATAAATAAAAAAAATTAAAAAAATAAATAAGAATAAAACATAAATATTTAATTTTACATAAACCGCTATGATTTTTTCTATCTCATTAGTATAAATAATCTCGATTATTACACGAATTTTAAGCTGTAAGTACAAGATACGACGCCTGCATATTGTGCTAAAATTATGTTGAAAAGCTTATTTAGAAACTACTTCCCAACTACCTTTTACCTTCATTTTTGTAGCATTTTAAAACATAAGTTTTAGCTTTCTTTTCATATTCTGGCTTCTTCTTTAAAGGGTAATATATTTTATGGAGGAAGGGAAAGAAAATCTTTAGTGACGATTTTTTATCTTCTTTTTTCTGATTTTCAGTTTTCTATTTTGTGACCTTAACTAATGACACAAAGAATTTGAACAACTTACTAGTTAGGTAGTCATCTATGTAATTAACTAAGTAGTTAGTCCCTTAGCTTAAACAACCAAGTAGGTTTCATAATAATTGCTGTCATTTAAAAACAAAACTCTGAATTTTCAATGATAAAAAAAAAGATTTATCATTACGATTGCCATAATTAGCGACATTTTTTTTGCTTACTATTCCGTGAACGGACTTTTAACTGTTCACTTATTTGAAATGTGAGATGACTAGAAAGATGAAAGAGTATCAGGAATGCACTGTCCTCGGTCGGAATTGATATGTAAGAATGTCTTGAATCGCATCGTGATTGGCCCCTTTTTTGAAGCTAGAAACAATTTCCAGTCTGCGGATTCGAGCGAACTTTTGATGAAAAGTCACAGTGATTTTGTCTTTCATCCAGAGAACTGGAACACACTCTCATACTATTTTCTTTTCATTGGGGAATTGCAGTTCTTTTTGTTTCCACCGTTCTTTCAATTTTGCATCCGAGCAGTTGTAATATCTTCGGTCCTAAAGGATGCTTTGTTCTCACGTTAGCATTCGAATTCTAATGCACCTCGTAATCACACACACGAGCAGCATTAGGGCATTTGAATGGAAACGGAAAAGTGTGTCAAATGTAGAATCTGAAAGTGATTAAAATGTTAAGCTAAAAACACACATGCTCCTTTTATTCAAAAACAAGACTTTATGCAGTCTAGGCTTTTACCAAGTACTTGATGTAACTGAGAAAACTATGATATTTTGTTATTACTATTATAAAATATAATTCAATGAAAAAAGGATATAGCTATAAAGCTTCAATATCCCACATCCATGTGTTATAGAAGTGATCGAAAAAAACTGTCGATCACCAGTTACTAGTAGCTCGCTGCCGTGTTCAGGTAGTTAGTCAGCACATTGCTACAGAACGATTATTAGTTAGTTTTCAAAATTAAGCCACTATTCTCATTGAATAGCACGTGGCTCAATCATTTCTTCTTTGGTTAAAAAAATGTAGCCATAACATATTAAAAAATGTTATGGTTACTTTTCTTTTAAAAAAAGTAACCATATTAAATAACTAATAACCAATCATATGAATATTGCTCAAAGTAACTAACTTTACCTCGTTCCTGCCATCAAATGAAACGTATAAGTGTAGTTTAAATAAATATTCAAAGTTTTTAAAAAGCAGAAAGACATTTGTTAGTGTATTACGATGGAATTGCCCAGATGGTGGACCTCTACCTCTCTTCTGTGCCTCCTGAAATCAAAACCACTTGATCATATTTTTCCCTTTGGATTTTGGTCTCACATCTAAAAAGCTGAAAGTAGTAGCTTAAAAAAAAGACATCATTAGAGGGGAGAATCAGACTGGATTCGATGATCTAAAATGATTGATTTTCTCTGATTCCGCAAATAGCTTCAAGCCAGCATGTGCAAAAATGGAAGTAGTTTGCATTTATGAGGAAACTTGATTCGACGCGTTTTATTAATAAAATCTGTAGCATTTAAAGCTGCGTATTGAAAGAAATTGAATTGTCAATTATGTGATACCTAGAAACTGTATACTGACTTACAGGGACCTGAAATCCAAACATTGGTACCTTAAATTACCAACCTCGTAAAACATTAATTTCATATAGGGTCAGTTGGGGTAATTGTAAACGCTTTTTCAATGTTTTAACTTTTGATCCTTCCCTACCTCTTGAATGAATTCAGAGGAAAAATTGGGAGCATTGTAGCCACTACTGTACTTCTTGTGAGTAAATGTGTGCAAAAATTTTGACTTAATGACTATTTGTTAGTGACTGAGATCGTGTTTACAAATACCCCAGTGTGTTTACAATTACCCCAGAGATCTGGGGTAATTGTAAACAGTGATTTATTTTTGAATAAGGTTGATGCAAATGGAATATTGTTTCATACACAGTCTGCTTGAACGCTTAAGAGGTTCTGGAGCAATGGTTCTCAATCTGCGGCCAAGAGTCCGCATGTGGTCCACTGAGTTATGAGTCGGCTGAGATCATTTAACGAGAAATATATTGCAAAAAATTAAGTAATGCGACAAATTTATGTAAAATTTGTCCCACAGTGAATCAATCGGTTAAGCTTGGGTCCCACAGAACACCGAAAGTGAAGCACAACTGGCAGTGGTTAACGCTTGAGAAGGTGACCACCTCCCGTGACTGAATACTCTGAGATCGAGTGCGCTAAAGGGAGCTGTGCACACAAAATACATCGTCGCTTCAAATGTCCACCAAGTTAGAAATAATTTCCGCTGAGGGACCAACCTAGGTGACGATCTCTCAACTGGGAGCTGGTTCAAAATCATTAAGCCCCTCTGAGCCAAGTGTACTTCATTCTAGCGGAGCTCATTAATAATCAGTAGGAACTTCCTTAATTCATGGTTGCCCTGCAAGGGGGGCTTGGATTTCCAAGTAGCATTAGCAACAACAATAACAGTTATGTAAAATAGACACAAAAGTGTAATTGACATCAAAATATAATACTTATTGTCCCCCCAAAATATTGGAAATAGGATAAATTTAAATGTTTACATTTACCCCAGAGTATGAAATATATGGGGTAATTGTAAACAACTAACTTGCACATGAAAAATAACAGTGAGGATTAAATTCATAACTAAATGTTTGTAGCAGCATTCCATATGACAAATAAAAATGGTTGAAACTGTTTACATCGCTTTAGTAGATGAGCTGGAGAGGAAAATGTGAGATCACTAAATTTTGTTAAACAACTTTTTTTGCAGTGCCATTTTCAAACAGTAGTGACGCCTCCACAGTTGTTTCGAAACTTACGAAACTGTTTCAATGTCTTCCCTATGCTACCAGTTTATCACTCACAAGCAGTTAAGTTTTCAAAACCACCACAAGTGTAGTTATGAAGCTTGTTTACAATTACCCCAACTGACCCTAAATGCTTGCTCTGTGGCTTATGATGTCATGTGTGTGTAAAAGCATGGAAGAGTATTTATAAATTTTTTTGAATCTTCAGGTCTGAAAATTATAAGGGTTTTAACGAATCATATGATTTCCGAGCTATCATTTCCAACGAATATGTTATGTTAGTATATATATATATACATATATATATATATATATATATATATATATATATATGAAATAGAGAATATATATATAAAAAATTAGTGGGTATGCGAAAAAACAACAATATAAAAGGCTGAACGTGGGAAATCACAAATATAAACATTCAAAATGAAAAAGAGCTTGCCTCTTCATCAGTGGGAGGGAGCAGGAAGCATATATAACGAAATATTGTCATTGCAGGTTTCTGAGAAATCCCAGCATAGCATGTGAGAAAAAAAATTTTTATAACAAAAAATATAAGACTGGGAGTTGCAAGTCAAGTGAATAATCAAAATAATTTGAATAATCAAAATAATTTATCCAGTTATAAAAAGAACAAAAAATTTTTTTATTATTAAAAGAAGTTTCGAGTTTACGTGATACTGACTGAGGCAAAATGTAAAAATAGAAAAAAACAGAAAAAAACAACATGCTATAGCCGAAATTTCCCCGCCCAGGCCTGCAAAGCAATACGATTAAAATATAGCTTCTAAATCTACTCACCTCCCAAGGCAGGACCAGAAAAGGAAGACATCAACAACTAGCCGAGAAAGAGATACGCCATGTAATGGCTAAGTCCGTCCGTGTCCATGTGGCTGACCTTGACATTCCGATCTCGCTCACAGACCAACACAATATCCAAAAACTGGCGTTCCAACTGATGGACTTTACCCAGGAATCTTCATCCCGTGTGTGTCAATGAGGTTCCGTTATGGTTATATAGCAACTGCAAAACGCTACGCCAAAGTTTTAAACGACTTAATGTAAAAATTAATAAAATTCAGCGGATAATTATTAAAGTAAAAAAGGATTGTAGAGAAGGTGAAAACATTTTTATCCAAGTTAAATTTGTTATTGCAGATTTTAAAATACCTGTAAAGTTGACCTGTGATAATATTTATAAAAACTTTTTTATGCAAATTACTATGCCAGTGTGGCATAGTGATGGTCTGGAAATTGAAGTCTTTACGTTTATCATATATGTCAATAATTACTGTTTCTAATGTTCAATGATAAATCCAAACAGTTAGTGCTGTATGTATTATTATTAGTGGATTTTAAATGTAGACAATTGGGATAAATTTTTTCCAACTCCTCAGCAATATTAAAATAGATAACCAGAATGTCATCAATATATCTGAATGCACGTATTCTATTGTTATATTGCACCACATATTTAAATTCGTAGTAGAATAAAAAAAGGTTTGCGGCAGTGCTAGAGTAATTGGTTCCCATTCCTATACCCTTTATCTGCTTATAAATCAAGTTGTGGAATTTAAAAAAATTATTTTTGAAGCAAAAACTGCATAGATTAAGTGTAAAGTCCTTATTCAAGTTAATTTCAGATTCTAGGTGAAAAAAATCAAATAATTTGTCTATTGCATGTACCAGCAGATGAATTGGAATATTGTTAAATAAATTTTCAAAATCATAAGAGTATAAGAGTGTAGGAGGGGAAGCGATGAAGGCATTTACAACATCCGAGCTGTTGTTGATTGATCAAAAATAGCTGGTGTTATGAAATTTGTTTTTTAGAAAATCGTAAATTTGTTTTAATAGTTTTTGTAAATGTATATTGAAAAAGCTATTCACACTACCAATAGTGCAACAGATAAATCTGAAGCCGATTGGTGTTTTATGGAATTTTGGAGTCAAAAAGAGAAAATGAATTTTTAATTCCCTAGGGACAGTAAAATTTTTTTCGAATATAGATTTGCATTCCTTTGCAAAAGCAGCGAAATTCTTGTAAATAGAACTGACTTCTGCGTCTACAGGTTTGTAAAAAGATGTGTTATTCAATTCGGTCATAATTTTCTCTTTATAAAATTGTTTGCATATAATTGCATAGTTGTTGGCAGCTTTATCAACAGGTACGAATATGAATGATTTTTGTATATTTTTTATATAGCTTAAGTCTTTGTTACTGATTTTTTGATATTCAAATTCATTACTATTAAGATGGGTTTTTAAAAAACACTTAAAAACAAGTAGTATGTTATGTTTCCATTCAGAAAAGGCTTCGAAGGGAGTGGTATATGTATATGCGGTTTTTAATATGAAATCATTAATATTGTTTGTGAAATTTATTAAAGCTTTTTTGAAAGTTAACTTTCTATTTAATTGTGTAAAAAACACTAATTTTAAGTGTTTTTTAAAAACCCATCTTAATAGTAATGAATTTGAATATCAAAAAATCAGTAACAAAGACTTAAGCTATATAAAACATCTTATACTCTTATGATTTTGAAAATTTATTTAACAATATTCCAATTCATCTGCTGGTACATGCAATAGACAAATTATTTGATTTTTTTCACCTAGAATCTGAAATTAACTTGAATAAGGACTTTACACTTAATCTATGCAGTTTTTGCTTCAAAAATAATTTTTTAAAATTCCACAACTTGATTTATAAGCAGATAAAGGGTATAGGAATGGGAACCAATTACTCTAGCACTGCCGCAAACCTTTTTTTATTCTACTACGAATTTAAATATGTGGTGCAATATAACAATAGAATACGTGCATTCAGATATATTGATGACATTCTGGTTATCAATTTTAATATTGCTGAGGAGTTGGAAAAAATTTATCCCAATTGTCTAAATTTAAAATCCACTAATAATAATACATACAGAACTAACTTTTTGGATTTATCATTGAACATTAGAAACAGTAATTTAATTATTGACATATATGATAAACGTAAGAACTTCAATTTCCATACCATCACTATGCCACACTGGCATAGTAATTTGCATAAAAAAGTTTTTATAAATATTATCACAGGTCAACTTTACAGGTATTTTAAAATCTGCAATAACAAATATAACTTGGATAAAAATGTTTTCACCTTCTCTGCAATCCTTTTTTACTTTAATAATTATCCGCTGAATTTTATTAATTTTTACATTAAGTCGTTTAAAACTTTGGCTTAGCGTTTTGCAGTTGCTATATAACCATAACGGAACCTCATTGACACACACGGGATGAAGATTCCTGGGTAAAGTCCATCAGTTGGAACGCCAGTTTTTGGATATTGTGTTGGTCTGTGAGCGAGATCGGAATGTCAAGGTCAGCCACATGGACACGGACGGACTTAGCCATTACATGGCGTATCTCTTTCTCGGCTAGTTGTTGATGTCTTCCTTTTCTGGTCCTGCCTTGGGAGGTGAATAGATTTAGAAGCTATATTTTAATCGTATTGCTTTGCAGGTCTGGGAGGGGAAATTTCGGCTATAGCATGTTGTTTTTTTCTGTTTTTTTCTAGTTTTACATTTTGCCTCAGTCAGTATCACGTAAACTCGAAACTTCTTTTAATAATAAAAAAAATTTTTGTTCTTTTTATAACTGGATAAATTATTTTGATTATTTAAATTATTTTGATTATTCACTTGACTTGCAACTCCCAGTCTTATATTTTTTGTTATAAAATTTTTTTTTCTCACATGCTATGCTGGGATTTCTCAGAAACCTGCAATGACAATATTTCGTTATATATGCTTCCTGCTCCCTCCCACTGATGAAGAGGCAGGCTCTTTTTCATTTTGAATGTTTATATTTGTGATTTCCCACGTTCAGCCTTTTATATTGTTGTTTTTTCACATACCCACTAATTTTTTACATATATATTCTCTATTTCATACATATATTTGCAACTGTTTAAGTGTGCTGCCTCGTGCGCCTTTTCACAGTTTGATTCACTTTATTAACTTTTGATTATATATATATATATATATATATGTGTGTGTTTGTGTGTGTGTGTGTGTGCGTGTAATATGAAAAAATCCTTTGTCAGGATTTTTCATATTAGGTATCACGCCTCACGGTTTTCCCACTCATAAATATTTCAACGCGTTACCATATATGGTCATGCATAAGCTCAGATTTGGTTTCCCTTATTAAGTCCCTTCAGACTATATTTTCCCCCGTAGACTTAGGCCATCCTCTGTCAACGGGATTAAAGTCAATAGTATATTTTATGATCCATATGTCCCTCCTATTTATAGCACGTGCCATCACGTGGTGTAGGGAAGATTGTCTACAGTCCAGAATATTTTCCCCCATATAAATACGACTGCCCGAATGAAAATCGGGGCTTCTGTCTTCTTTTGCGATCCTACCGGCTTGTAAGAACTGCAGCTCAGTTCTCTCGTATAAAGCAGTGGCCGCATTATTTAAAACCCACCATGTAGGACGAGGCACAGGGCTCCATAACAACTCTCTATTCGTACACTAAAATACACATCAAGAAGACAGAAGCCCCGATTTTCTTTGATTCATCAAGTATTACCAATTGCACAATACATATATGCTCTCGATTTTCTGGCAAATTCCAGATTTTTTTTCTTACACTATTTACTCGTTTATATACTTATTTATTATTTTGTTTGCCGTTCCCTACATTTTATCATTATGATAAATTGTATAATAAATAAATTACCTTATAAAAATATAAATGCATAAATTACTTGTTTTTATTCTTTTAGAACTATATATATCAGGGGTGGCCACTCTGTGGCTCGCGAGCCACATGCGGCTCTTTGAAGGATTATTTGTGGCTCTCGATAAATGTACCCGAGTTCCCTTTTCATTTTTGTGCTTTTATATTTAAAAAAAATATCATCGTTCCGTGTGTGTTTCAAAACGTCTTTTAAATTACTGACAACAAATATGAAGGACTAAGGGCAACGTTGTAACAAATTTCATTTCCGTCCAAGTTAAGAATGACATATGAATCATCGAAAACTGAGCGAACAGTGACGTAATCGTCCAACTCGACTCCAGACCAGTGTTGCCAACTTAGCACTTTTGGAGCTAAATCTAGCCCTTATTATTCACCAAATTTTAAAGAATTATCAAGAGAAGAAAAATAAATGTGTTTATTTTTAATATTTAAATTCAATACTTATATTTTGTACTTTTATTTATATGTTTTCAATAAATATAACTTCTGGAAAAAAAAAATTAATGCCTCTTTTGCATACCTTTTAAATACGTATTTAATTGCGGCTCGCGAAAAATTTCAAATTTTTAAAAATGGCTCGGACTATCAAGGAGCTTGGCTACCCCTGATACATATATATTTATAGCAAATATACTTAGAATTATGTTTCGCAGATCCAATTAATATTTTTTCTTATTTTGAACCCACTTCGACGACATCGGAGACAGATTATTTGTAATTTTAACGTTTTCAGTTTGTTTCATAGATTATGAGTTTGCTTTGAACAATTTTTTCGCTGTAATTAATAAGCAATGTATACCACATGCTTATGCAGCTCTAATTCCATAGCTTCCTAAATATTTGGAGATTGTCTACCCCTAGGGAAAGAATTAATTACTTCAGTAGAAAAAAATCTAATTAGAATAAAAGGTTATTTACGCTTTTTATTTCCGAATAGAAGGCGCAAATGAGGGAGTAAATTAAAACTTGTCATTTTTTTTTTTCTGGCAACCTGTTTCCACCGCAGACTATTTTGAAAGAATCATAATTACTTTGTAAAGATGTGAAAATGAAAAAGAGAGATTAACTTTAAATTAAACTGTTTTATTCACTATTTTTTCCTTCTTTGCGTAAAACTTTTTTTCATGTAATTAAATTATTGTCCTACAATACCGATTGAAAAAATAAGTTTCTATGCATAAAAAGGCAGTTTCTATTTAGCAATCATGATGTAGTTTTACTATTTGAAAAAATGAGCGTAATGTTGTATCAGATTTCAAACAGCACTTCACAAAACTTTTTCATGGTTTTTTATACATATGTACACATAACAATTTTATGAGATGATTTTTTTTTTCATTTACAGGTGATGAATATCGTTACAAATTGAAGAAACATTTTAAGATGGTAATGATGTTTTTCCTCACATTTAACCTTTTGCACTCATGTATTACTTCACACCCTAAAATATTACAGTCTTATATGCAGTACGTAAGGTAAAACCTGATGAGATTGCGCGGTCGGAGAGATGACGCTTTTGAAGGGAAAGGAAGGTGTGAGTGCGCCGCGATTTCAGGTAGTTGTACAGCCACAATAGCACAGTGTCTACTTGAATTTATAAGTTTTTTCTGTGAAAAATGTAGGATACAACGTCGTTTTTATTACTTGTTTTCCAAATGTAAGAGCTTGAATTTTCATTACTGTTCCTCTGACTTGCCTTGTGATGAGAGTACTGCAAGATACTGTTTAAGCAAACATTTTTCGAGATATTTTTAAAAATTACTTGCAGTAATATAATCTACTTATTATAGAAAGCCATCTTCCATGTGCGTGAACCACCCATGTGCGCAACCTCACCCGCCCTATAATGAGAGAAGCAAAAAACAGCTGTCTTGTCGTTATGCCTGCTGTCGTTTTAAATTACATCATAACAAGGAAATAGTTATGGAAATGCATGCAGAAGGAATGTAGTCTATAATATTCACCAAGGGTTAGGCAAAAAAATGAACGTTTTCATTTTTATCATGTTTTCCAATTGCGCGCCAACTCTACCCGCTTTATCTTACATATATACAGACTGATATGAGCGAGATAGGCGTTCAAAGGATTAAAATCGAGAAAATTGTTTCACAATAACATATTTTGAATTTATAGGATTTTATCCGTAATATAAAAGTAAATCTGAACGTATTAAACCAAAACATGATGCATCTGTGTGTCCTGCAAGTTTCTATATTCAATAATAGATTTTTATATAGGACCAATACATAAATAGTAATTTTTTATTCATGTTTAATTTATCAATTATGTGCATTTAATTATTATGATCAGCGTCGGCGCTCGTATTAAGAATTTCCCAAGTACGGAGCGAGCCCGGTCCCTCTTGATTACACTTCAGCCCTTGTGGCCGCAAGCTGAGATGCAGATCATTTGAAATATTTAGAATTAATTAAATTACTTAATACTTAATTTCTGCATTAATTCTGTTTATAGCATACTCTCTATGAATAATTAAATTATGTGTTCCATAAAATAGGAACTTGTACTTCGTAGAAAGTTGCAAGAAACCAAATTGCACATTAGGGTGGGTCGACATCCTATAGTAAAAAAAAAAAGTTCCAGATCGGGCACAGCAACGAAAAGGTGCCAAATGGTGTTTTAAGATTAAATGTAAAATTTTATAAGAATGGGATATCATTTTCTGCCTCCGGATTGTGAAAAATTCATACTAGGGAAAAGCTTTCTTTTTATTGAAAAAGTGAAAAACAAGTTTACAAATATAATAAGTATACATCATATGGATATAGCGAATTAAATATGAAAGGGTATCATTCATTTATTACTAACACGTTTGCAATAATTACTTTTACAATATTAAAAATAATGATCTTTAATTATCATGAAAATCCTTCTTGCAATCAAATGTCGGCATAACTTTTCGAGACTTAATTTGCTTTTTTTTTCATTTCTCTCCCACAATGTGGCCGAAGCTTCTGTCACATTTTTGATTGCTCTTTCAAGAGCAAGGACAGTTCCTTTTTTTTTTCCTGTACAGAACATATTCGTATGCAGTTGAATAAATCGAAACTTCAAGATCAATCCGGAGACAAAAAGAATCAGCTCAATGTACTAAAATTTTACATATGCTACTTTGGGATTATTTAGCACCTTTTTATCCTGTGTTCCCTAGTAAAGAAGAAAAAAATATAATGACCCACCCTATTGCACATTTGAGGGATCTACGCTCCCTCTACACTCGTACAGGCAGGCAAGAAAAGTGTAACCATATATTCCTCCAGACGTCTCAAACATCTCCCGTGAAACATCATGAGAAAATTTGTAACATATGTCCTCAGGTGCTTTAAAGACCACCCGGAAAGAAAACGAGAAAAAGGTATTGAGTAATAAGATCTATGGCGCCGTACGAACTGCTAACGAGTAAGAGTCTAAATCTTCTTTATCAATCCACGTGTACTGCTTTTTTCTTCCAGTTATCTTCAAGGGAAATATATAAAACTCAAATGTTTTGACGAAACATTTACGTAAAAAGTAGTGCTCTTCTAACGCATTTTCTGAAACCAAATAACTTGAAAATGAACACATAAGAGGAAATTGTCTTACTTTAAATGTGTCAGATTTTCAGCCAAAGTAATCGCATGCACAAAAGTCAAGACAATATTTCAGAATTGTTGCAAAAAACGAGCATTCGAAAAACTTTTTTCTGAAAATAAAACAAAATGAGAATCGACTCTTGAAACTATAATCTCCAAAGCAAGATTTAGGAACTTGTGACAAAAATTACGCGTTTCCCCCCAAAAAATATCAGCTGCTACTGCCCATTGAATGCAAATGGCGTTCAATTTTTCTAATCGAGGAGTTGCGTGAAGGAATTTGAATAAATAGTTCTACTGAGATTTTCACTAGAAGGATTATGCCTTTGACACATTTTACGAAGCCTCGTTCCTCTAACGGTAAGAAAAATATTACACACACATTTTCATTATCACAAATTCTCAGTCGTTTGATAAATAGTCTTGATTTTATATTTTGCTAAGCATTTATAGTTTCTAATTCAAATCCAGTGCTTCCATCAAATTATACTTCAAAGCTTATACAACAAATATGCATAATGCTGCACGGATTTTTTTTGCGTTATATAAAAGCATAAGGTACATTTTTGAATCGTGATGTCCATCTTTTAACCAACAACAGCTTTTAGGAATAATAATAATAATTTTGTCTCTTTTTTAAACCCATTCTTCTCAAATTTGCTATTTTCCTTTGAACTTATAAATTTTAAGATTATGAACGTCAATACCCAAAGACCCATAGTGACCCAGATGTTCCACAGAATTTTGACGTTAAGTTATAAATTGCTGCGGAATAGACTTTGTTGCTGTAATATATTACTTATTTCATAATACGACCAAGTACAATCTGCAAATCATGGTTCTCTGGTCGACAGGAATTTCTAATGATGGAGTGAGTGGCAGCCCATAAGTAAGCGATTTGTAACTAGAGGGTGTGTTAATTACATCATGTAGATCCCTCCCATGAAGTAAGGCAGAAAAGGTACGACAGAAACTCGCAATTGGTGTGAAAACATCATACGATAGCGTGACACGACTTAAGAATTTTTCGCATAACCACATTTATTAAGTTATTGTTTTGGAGTATGTTTAAAGACATAATTTACAGTTTAAAGACATAATTTGCAGCTTAAAGACATAATTTAAAGTTTAAAGACATAGTTTAAAGTTTAAAACATAGTTATGAACGTATTTGTACATAATAAAACCGGAAATTCTAATGATTATTAATTTGAATACATAAACATTTAAGGAGTCAAAGAGACTTAGCTTTAAAAATATTTTCCCTTTCAGTTAACTTATTTTCCATACAAATACTTTTCGATGTTTGTCTTATGTCGTCATCGATATGACGATAATATATTCAATTTGTTCAGTTTTGGTTTATCAGGCGTGATGTCATGCTAATGAACAGGTAATTAGATAATATTTAAATATCAATTTAGAGTCGCCTTTTAAATGCTAAAATAACATCAGTGTTTTTTTCATAAAATAGATGAGTCAAAAATAAACATGTAGTAACCCTTAATAATTAACAACCCGTTTTTAAATACTCTCCTAGTATAAGACACTAACACATCATACTGTCCAGAAATCACTGCTGTAAAAATAAGGCAAATTGTTTAAAAAAAGTCCCCACTCTCTAAATGCGTATTCGCAAAATAATTCTGTAAATAATATTCAAATTGAGTGGATTGATTAATTATCGAGTATGGCGACTAACTATTTCCTCAGTTAAATAAAATTATAACACTGGATCTTCTGGATTTTTGGATACACAGTTAAAACCTTATTCTTAAGAACTCTAAGAGTACTGTGATACTCTTTTGGCGTTAAAATATGGAAGGAATAACAATAATTCAAGCTGTAAATTTTTGAAAATTATTCCAGCAAACAAATTTTTTTGAAAACCTGAATCCAATCCAACATTTTCTATCGAAAACAAAAAGACCGATCACGGTAAAGAAAAAAAATACAAAAAAAGAAACGGCAACAATTTTTCCACCTTGTGAAAGCTCATTCGCGAAATATCGCTCTCTGCAAAAGAAAGCTGACACAGCGAAGATGGCTTTCTGATACAATATGCATTCATGAGGTGTTATACTTTGGACGGTATTTTTTTTACATATATACCACGGATCTGAATAAAAGAGATGTATTCTTTTACCGTGAGAATGCGCTCTTTGAAAATGAAGAAAAATGACCGTTTTTTTATATGCCTGTCGTGTAAAACTACAACTTCCAAATGCCTTTTTGAGATTTACAAGTCTAGAGATTTGTATCGGGAAGCTGTGGCATATATTTTCATAAGAATTCTTTGTTTGGACTAAGTCTTTAACTTAGTACAAAATTTTAACTTGCGTGTTAAAAGAAGGCGATAGTATGCTTAACGCAGCTATAAAGAACTCTTTATCATTTTTATGCCTGAGTTTAATATACGACTCTTTGACATTACAATCGCATGCGTGTAACCGAAGTATTTGAAGTTATAAAAAATAATTTAATTTAAAACAAATTAGACTTTGATAAAGATAAGCCATTTTTATTTTGATTCAAAATCAGGGACACCTTTTTCGGTAAGCCTGCTGTGCACTCGCACCTATTTTTATGTACAGTCTGATGAGGGAAATGACATTGCGTTTATCTCGATGCTCGCGTTACGAAGTGATGTCGGCTCATGCGCGCAGTGACTAAGATCAACGCAATCACCAATGCCAAAACTCTTTTAACAATTTCACGTTTATTTCGGTCCCACTAACTGCATATTTCTAGTGCAATTTATTTTTTAAATCATGGACAAGTTTTTCGATTATCCTGTATTTGATAACACGATTGAGATTGCAACAACGTATTTAATTGTATACAAGTTGCTGTGACAAATAGGTCATTGGAAAATCAAAATCGAAGTTTATTTAAGAATGCATTCAAGAAAAATCATTGTATTGAACAGCTTTGCTAAAATTTTTGTTTATTTAAGTTTATATTTTTAGCAAATTTTCTAACGGCTTGGAATTTTTTAACTTGTCTCTATTGGTTTTAAAACGAGATATTTTGAATTTATAAATTCTTACTTTAGACATTGTTATTTTTTTTTACTGTGACGTTGTGTTTGGGTAGTTTGTGTTTTTGAATTATTTCAATATTGTACATGCATTATTTTAAGCGGCTTTTTCCGCAGTGCACATTGCTGAAAGAAATAATTTATAAATAAAATTGTCATTATATAAATAAAATTTCATAATTGTGTGATAAAAAGGGTTTTTGTGGGAGGAACGATATCATTACGATTACAGAGGACACTCGTTAACCCGAACCTTTGCATTCCAAACACTACTGAAGTGCAGTAAATTTATTATTAAATATCCTGCAGTCGTGCTAAGTGAACAAAAACTGCTCATTTATCAACTGTACTTTCAGTAAATTTTAACGTATATATGTGTAGTACTATTGCAGAATATAATACAGGATTGTATACTGCAGAAGATAGTGATTAGACTAAAACACGTTCAACGCTGGCTCAAAACAGAAAACCTAACATTTTAAATATTCATCAAAAAGTTAAAATCGAGATGTTTTAAAAATATATGAGCAGAATTTTTCTGGCAAGAAAATGTAACATTTACACCTGCATTTCGACTATATAGTTCCTTTCACTGAGTTATGTGTCATAATTCAAATTATTTGTCAGTACAAATGCTCTGCCCTTACTTTTCATTTTTAATAAACTTCCAAGCGTTTTGTACCAAAAAAAAAATTGCGTTTTCAGCAGAACATTAAAAAAGTTCAAAGCAAAACATTTAACATTCTAGGTTGGAGAGATGTGAAATGCTTCCTTCACAAAAAGTTAAAGAACAGAACAACTGAATAAACATGGGAAATGGAGTGCGATTCTTCTGTATCTATTCAGCATGAGTTCCCGCTCTATTTGTAAGAAAACAATGATGGGCGCCTCCTTGTGGTGAGGACTGGGTCACGCTGAATCTCCAACCATCTGCTTCTGGCGGATGTTAAGCTCTCTTTGTAGATATACTGCGGCACTGGGACAGCAAAGCGGGTAGTCAACATTCCCTATGACCGGTTCTGGTTGTTAAGTGTCTGAGAGTTTTTTGAAGGTTCGAAGAAGGAGCTCTGGGTTCCGTGTCCTTCGGGGTAATCTGTGAAGGCCTGAGATGCTACATACAGTAGGACGTAGTTAGCAATATTTACCCCTTTTCGGTGAAACTTAGTCTATGTAGTGAAGGACAACTATGAGCGGAAGTAAAGAGAAGGAATGGAATATCCACAGTGTCTCCAGGTAACGAAGAAGTCCTTGAATTATAACATGACCACCCAGCTAGAAAAATTCGGTCACGAAATAAGTGCATAAACGTGCCCGGGTTTCTAGAGGCAAGAACTCTCCTCTGGTCCCCTCTCTCAACAATTAAGAATATGCTGCCGGAGTACAGAAGTTTTGTCTGTTCCATGAACTACAATGTTCACTTTCTCAATTGATATTTGAAATATTTTCCAGACAATCTAAGTGCCAATGGTAAAAAAAAATATTGGAGAAAGATTTTATCATGACATCAAAGAAATCAAGGAAAATGGACTACTACGAGGGTATCTTAGCACTACTGGATGCTATGAGACGAGATTTATAGGGAGATCATAAAAGTAAATATCCAAAGAACATGACCGATGCAGTAGTTTTGATGCATGGAATAAAATTGTAAAAAAAAAAATATATATATACCTCGTCAACAAGGGTGGATAAAAACGAGGAGCGGTTTATGATGCCTCATGAAATTAATTAAATAAATTATTTATAAATTCACTAAAAGAAACAGATTAGTTTCGCGTTCTAAAGTAAGATCAAAAGGCACCATGTGTCATGGAATCTTTTGGAGCATAAAGAAATGAATAAATTAGGTGCAACATTTATGCCTCCCTATGAAAATAAAAATAAAATTTCACTTTTGCCAAAGGGAACATTTGCACGCGATTTTCATTCAAGAGCTCTTAAAACTGTTATTTGGTTATTATAAAAATACTTTTTAAAGGAAGAAGGTATCAAGTACCGAGGCAAAATAATGAAACAAAAATAGAATTGCATATATTTTTTTTCGAATATATATTAGACAATTACAATGAAGAAATAATTTTAATCATATTTAAAAATTAAATCAAATAAATATAGTTGTCTTAATAAAATAACGTTTTATCAGATGATAGAAAAATATATACAAACTAATTGTTTGAATTTAAGTAATTAACCTGATTAACCTGTTTCATTAATGTATCTGGTTCTATACCACAACAGGTTTGACACGGTCATTCTTGTTGATATAGATGAAAACAAAAACGAAGGATATTCTTATGAAAAATTAATCTTAGCTATAGCGTTTGGAAAGAATTGTATACCAGTGATGTTAACCCATTAAAAAAACCATGCCTTATCCAAAAAAGGTTTCCCTCAAGACTAAACTAAAATATTTTTTCGTTTCCTTGGGGGGGGGGGGGGGTAATATACTATAGTCTCGTGTGGATTGACCAGACGCCGGGGTCAATACTCGTGTTGCACCTTACAGGGGACATAAAACTAAGACGAAACGGGGAGAGTAAAGATGTGGTTGAAATTTTTCTCAATATTATAGAAATACTCTTAAAGCTCACCGTTTTCAATAAAAAGAGTAATCATCCCTTTCCAATCAATAAAATTTATCATCATCATCATAATATTATACACAGTGTGTCAAAGAATTTTTAAGACTAGGTTTATAAAATAATATAAAACCTAGTAATTATTTTTTTAGTTATTTGTATTCAAATTAAGCCCCTTCGGCTTCAGTACATTAGTTACAGCAGTTTAACATCGATTCGAATGCCTGTTCCAGCTCACCCATTGTGGGACTGCCTCCAAAGTTCGCGTCGCAGCTGTTTGTACACAGTGTCTCAAAGAATTTTTAAGACTACAGCTGGAACTACAGTGGCACTATCTATGTTATCGAGCATTCGTGAAATTCCTTAACTATCAGCTGATCTACTGCAAAAACCTTAGTTCATTTGTTTACCTCTTATTTTTTTACTTTGATGACATTGACACTATACAAACAGCTTCGACGCGAGCTTTGGAGGCAGTCCCACAAAGTAAGCTGGAACAGGCATTCGAAACGTTGTTAAACCGCTGTAACAAATATATTGAAGCCGAAAGAGCTTATTTTGAATACAAATAACTAAAAAATATAATTACTAGTTTTTATTTTATTTTATAAACCAGGTCTTAAAAATTCTTTAACACACTGTGTATTATATTTGTCAGTTACTTTATCGTTAGACTGAAACACATCTAAGTCGTACACATCATATCGCCGTTCCGGAAGAACAGTGACGTAAATGCAAAAACTTCAATTTTACAGGAGAGTGAAAAAACGATTTGCAGTTGTATAAAACTTATAGTAATTGAAAAGGGTGTAAGTGACAGAAAAAAATGGTATAATTAGAGTACGCAGGATATATACTTTACTTTCATTTACCAGGGATTTGGATTTAATCACAATAATATTTCAACCCCTACGTGCAGTTACGTCGTTGTTACTCTAAAAATTGTTCGTTGGTTTAGAAGGCACAAATTTGTAATTGTTAGTTCATCCATGTTCCCCTGTGTAAGGGACGTGTTTCTGATATTGTATATGGACTTATTTGCATTTGACAAATTTTTGCAGTTACGTCATTGTTCTTCCGGACCGGCGATATACTTTCTTGTAATCTATACAGTTAGATGATAATAACGTGATTTCCATTTATAATATATAAAATTTTATTTAATTGTGAGGACGGAAATATGAAGCGTAATTTCTATTACTAATCGATGTTTATATTTAATATTAAGTACATTAAATATTATGCTTTACAGATCTTAGACAAATACTGTATTAATGAGTTATACGAAATTTATGAGCTAAAAATATCTTCCAATGGCATGCAGACACCTTAATGAGGAATTGTAGAATGTTCGTATTAAGCTCACATAATTATTCACAGCTCCCTGCAATATTTTATTCATTTATGCACTGTTATATATTTTTCACAATAGTCTAATTTCGAATCTACATATAAAGGAAAACCACAAAAATGCTTTTCAGCTATATTTAAGACCATCGCATTAATGCACATCACGTTTGCTTCATTTATTAGCATATTCTTCCGATTTGCGTGCAAAGAACTATTTTTTTTCCCTTCGATGATTTTTTTTTTCTTTCTGTTTTTGTATTTTCCAAAAAAAGAAAAATCTTTTTACGATATGAGCCGTTTTATTCCTTAATAAACGATATTTTTCTCATCAAAATGTCTTCCCCCCACAAAAAGATATAAGCAATAAGAATAACGATTTCCTCTGTTTTAAATCAAACCAAATTCTTCATTCTCAATTTAAATTGCGGCTTTAATAAAGTCTAGAAGGCGCGTTAGAAAACGAACTATTGTAAAAATTGCTTTTCAACGATATTTGATGACGTTATTAAGAAAGAAGTGTTTGAACGAATGAAAAAGGGCATTGGGTCACACGCACATTAAGATAGGTTTTGCATATCGTGTCATTTAGAATTCTTCGAAAATTCTTTCAAATAAGAAAAGTGTCTCAATTATTTCTGGTCCAATAGATTTGTGAAATAATTCCCTCAACCACAATGTATTTTTAAGAGTTCCAAAAAAATTTTTCCTTTTTCAATTTGGAATATGCGGTCACACACATTAAAGAAATATATATAAAAATCCTTAATCTTTTTGTCAAACGTAATGATTAGTTTGAACTCTAACTATTCATCCAGAAATATTTCTATAAAAATGCATTTTACTATCTAAATGCCATTATATTAAAAGATTGCAATTAGGATAATTTTATTTTGTGTACCCAAAAATATTGCGGGCATTTTATTTTCAATCAGAACTACTCTGTATTTTGCTTTTTGTATCATAATAGATGGGATTACTATCAATTAGGTTTGTCCATAAAAAGTTTATGTGAGGGCAAGTAATATCTATATATAGATATATATATATTTCACTTAACGTGGACCAGTTACGATAAAATTTTTCGATACGATACGATACTGACATCATGCAAAACACTAACTATGGTAAAACGATATTTAAAAATTTGTTTAATGATTAGCACAGAAATGTAACATAATATTTGTATTTATTATCGTAACTTACGGATTTTAACAAATTAATTTCTACTTCTTGAAAGATATTTCCATTCATAACACAGTTTTCAATTTGAGATTCTTTGGAGTGACAACACCTTAGTTTGTTTACATCGAGTGATTCTCAAGTTTGATTGCTGGACATAGCCCGTAGATGTTCTGTGGGAGATCAGCTAGTATGTCATTATGTGACTATTTTTATATGCATACTAGCTGCGTTGCACGGGCTCTTTCAAATGTTGATGATTTCCCCAGGAAGACAATTTGCAGAAATATATTACACAATAATGCATACAAAAAATTTCAGGCACAATCGGTTAAAAGACAGTAGTAAAACCGATTCGAAAAATATCGTCTGCGCTAAAAATTAATTAGGAATGGATGGTTTGCCTCACTCGAGATTTGTTTGATCATTTCTATACAAACGTTAATACTTGAACAGAATATCGATAAAGTAAATTTTATTTATCCTACCAGCTGGTCGTTGTTTAGGTCACTTACTGAACAAAAGCAATTTTAAAATGCAAAAAGTACATAAAATTTTTATTCCCTGTTTACAAATATTAGAGAGAAGTTGAGTTGTACTCATCAAGGAACGTGAGTAAATTTTGAAAATTAATTAAGTATTTTTTTAAGATTAAAAATTTGATAAAATTAGTTAAAGTTACTTCTGGTGAAATTCTGAATCCAACAGTATTTTTCTTTTTTCTGTACGTTCTATAGTTCGCGCGTTTACTCATTTCAAACATACGTGAACTTGTATAGATGTCCTGTATAACATTTTAACAACTGAACGTCTCTAATAGCACACAGCAAAACATCCTTCTGTGAAGCATAATGTGTAATTAATATAATAGCAAACATAGCGTTACGTATTTCATGTATCATAGGATTTTTAAATGGTAGTATGATAAGAACAGTAAATATTCTTCCGCGATCATGTGTGATTTAGGTCCTCTTAAAGTTTGTATCTTTAAAATTAAAACTTTTAGCCAAGAATAAAAAGCGATATCTTTTTGAAAATAAAATATTTGACCTTTGGTCAGGGATATTTAGGGGAACTCATGTACGAGAACCCATTGACAATCATGTTTTTTTTTTTTTTCACCAAAAAGGAAACCTCTAGCCCTGGTGGATGAAAATTAATGGCGACTTTTTAGATGGATCACTAGTTCTCCAGTTTTTCTTCGTTTCTTTGACACCACCCCTAGGATTGGCGGTCATCGCGAAATAGAACGTTTTTAATTAACCTCACCGTCAACCGTGGATGACGAGGGAACGCTAATGAATTTGTACCGCTTGAATTTGCTCCTCTTAACTCAAAAAAGCGTTGAGGACTTTCCCCCGGGCAAGCGCGTTTAAAATGAATGGAGCTTTTTTAGTATCTTCACAAAAGAAGTATTTGTTTCATAGTAGTTTTCTTTTGTGCTTTTGGGAGAATTGAAGCTTCTGAATGGTTTTTTTTGAACAAACTCATTAGTTGGGATGTTTTAAATGTATTTTATTTAAAGAAGATGCAAATAGTTGGAGAGACTGCAATAAAACAAACTGCAGTCTAAGTTTAAGGCATCAAAAACTACAGTAAAACTTCAGATTGTTATACTACGATACTGCCCTTTTAAAATCAAAACGATATTCGCGTTTTTTACACGTAGCCAAGCAGATGAGTCTGTTTGAAAATAAAGGAGAGATTGCTTAGTTAAGAGCTAATGCCTACTATTTCCATAATTTACAACACGAAAATCTTCTTTTTATTAACTCCCACAGAAATATATTACTAAAAAGAATGCTATCTGCCATTGGTGTTACATTAGAATGTGCGGTACGGCGTTAGAATACATTTCACCTCCATGATTGTTTAGCTTTGATTTCTTAGGGGAAATACATGGCCTTCGCCCCATAGAGCGAAATGGTGAAGTGAAATTAAACTCAGTTTTGTTTTCGTTGGAACTTAATTATGACGAAATCATATGCTGCATGCGATTATTTAAACCGTTAAACACGGAACATAGCATTAGAATTTTTAAAATAAAATATTTCGCATGATTTAATTAAGGATATTTACTGTTCTGTTAAATTTGTTGCAAGCCGATTATTTGCTCGGTGAATGAATTTGTTGCAAAATTTAAGTAGACACCTTTTCATTTATTGTAATGCTTTAGTAGACGCAATCAAGCATGCTTTTGTATTTAAAATGAAAAACTAAATGACGATAAGAGCTTGTGATCTTTGACTGAGAGGGTAGTTTTTTCTCGAATGTTGTAACAGACTACAAATGGCCACTTAGATGGCACTTCCCTTAATATATAGCTTAGTGTTCATCCCATTCGTGAGTAAATTTGGTTGTTTCCAACTAATTAGAAGTATAATATTTTATCTACACTTTGTTTTCACCAAAAGTTAATTCACTAATATTGCTTTCAATCTCAAACTTGAAAGGAAACAATAGATAGTGAATATTACTAAGAGGAGGATGGCGTTTTGATGCAAAATTTTATTTTTGTTATTTTATTCTTATACTATAGGCCACCTAAGAGTGGCGCTAATTTCAGTGAAAACTACTAAAAGCTTGAATACGAATGTGTAGAATTAATTATAATTACAGGAACATAATGCTATTAACACGAAACTCATAAACACTCGGTCAGAATTTTGTTTTTAAATAAAAACTAAGGTTAAAATAACGTAATTTTACGCCATTAGATTACATGTGTCTAGTGCCACATGTTGATCGGCCCAAAAGTGGTATTATTTAACTAAAAGTGGTGTATAAGTATGCGCTACAGAAATGTAGTGCAATTTTAACACCTTCTCCTGAATAAGGTCGCAAGGAGAAAATATTATCTACACAAAAAATTTCAGTTGAATATTTTTTTAACTTCTATAATTGTTTGTTTTATTTGCTAGTCTACAGGTGATAGTTGCACTGCTGTTATCGTTGAAAGTTGTAGAATTTATTATTTTTTTCATTATTAATCAAGTTTCAATTTTTTGCGTCATGCTTTATCGAACAGTAATGTAGTAAGATTAAACTTTTATTTTTCAAACTGACAAGGAAACAGTTGTTTATAATGGAAGCAACAGTTATTTATAATTTCTTTCAATTAGTTAGGTAATTAATAAACTTCCAACAAAATCGAACCTTGATCGATAAAATTACCTTTATCCTAAGTAAGTCCAAAATATATATAAAAAATCATTTGTGAATCCAATAAGAATTTTTTCGATCAAATGTATGAATACAATTCTGACGTTTTTACAATACCTAAAATTACTAAAGTGTTAACAGTAGCAAACGTCTTTCAAGAAAAAATATATTTTACTTCAGGAAGAATACAACAAGCTTCTCAGTTTATCTTTACGTTGCAATACAAATTTGAGAAAGCATGAACAAATGATATTAATTATACAAATATAAATACATAAGACGAAAAGCTGGTATAAATAGTATCAAAAATAATTTTATCTCCTTAAGAAGCAAAGTTCAATGAATGCTATAAACTAAAAGAAGGACCAAAGTGTTTTCATGCTATACATTCCCTACAGTTGAAACGTTTTTTAAAGTTAATCTCTTTCAAAGAGAAAATAAAAACTTTTTTAAAGCCTTGAAATGTTTGTTTACTTTAAACGTACCGCTTTGTTTGTTGGAATTTATTAAGCAACGTTTTGCAAGGAAATTCAAAAAAAGTGTAGCCACTAATATCTGACGAAATGAGGCATGCAGTTTTGTCTAGTATTATTGTAAAATCAGTTGTCTAGTACTATTGTAAAAGAAAAATTGATGAGTTATTGCTAGAATTCATTAAATGTACAATGAAATCGTATGCATAAGAGAGTGATTTCATGTGTAGCATATTAAGTATTATATGTGGCATATTAAGTGTTATATGCGACATATTAAGTATTATCTCCCTATTGACACTCATCTCATTGCAAAATTCCTAAACTAAACCATAGAGTTGGTGAGTACACAAAGGCGTTTTATAGTCAACATAATTGAAACTAAAGTAAAAATTTAAAAAAAAAAGCGTTTTTTTTCCTTCAAATTTTTTAAACGTTTTTTTTTACCGCGGTTGAAATATAAATGTAATAAAAGCATACAGTTGAATATTCCATAGGAAACAGACGGGCGTAAACCCACGCTTTGCACTTGTGCAAATACAGGATGGAGAGAAAGCTGCCAAAAGTTATAATTTTGATAATCTAAACCAAGAATAAACTCAATGACTTTTCTAATTGTCGGAAACAAATACCGCTTATTTATGTATAAATTAAGTGCTATGAAAAAAACATATAAAACTATTATTTTTCTCTTGCCAGTAACACCATGGGGAAGAGAGAGAGAGAAAGATAATTTTCCCTTCTCTAAGAGCTATGAAGCATATTTCCGAACAGAAAAAATGTAAAAGTATGTAGACGAATAAAAGGAGTACAAATGCAATAACATTTTATCCACCATTAAAAAATAATTTAATCAATTTAATAGACTTAATTGAATTGAAACTCAAAAAAATCCTATATTGAAGTATATTTTCAAAGTTTTGACCCTTTTGGAAAAATTGTCGAAGGGCCTTGTTAATATACTTGCCGGACTCTTTTACACTTAAAATAAAATGAACTAACCAACTTCTTATCATAACCAACAATTGAAATGTTCTTGTCCTTTGCCTTCTTTCTTAGGATGGGAGATCACAACTCATATTATAACAACGTTATTAAATTACATACTTAGTTTTGACATAAACATGCCTTCCACCGCGAAAGATATTTCAAAATGTTTCAGTAGGAAAAAATATTTCAAGAGTGCGAAACAGCGGATCTCTATCTCGGTGTTTACTTAAGTGGAGCTCAATTATACCTCATTGACTACATTGTTCTCCCGACCCTGTCAGGAAACAGAAAAATCTCTCTCCTGCTAGGAAATTAATGAGGAGTTCTTAGATAGATTACCTGGCTTTTCCGGTTTTTTCGCGTTTTTCTTTGACACTCACCCAAAAGCAGCGGTCGTAGCAAAACAGTCTTCTTAATTAAACTCGCTGTCTCTCCTTAGAGCGTCTGATGACAAGAGGAAAACGTTAATGAATTTGTACCACTTGTGTATCCTCTTTTATGCTCAAAAGGAAAGAACATTCTCCCATAGGGAAGACATTAAGCTGGAGGCAGAGTTGTGTTTGCTGTCTCTATGTAAAACCGCATTTTTTGGACTTATGTTTTCAACTTTTGTCTCAGTAAAAAATTTGCCTTATTTACAAACTTGAGTAGTCACTTTATCTTGAGAGTGATATATATTTACTCATATTTAGTTTTATGTTTTGGTTTATTTAAGTTGTTTTAGTTTTTTTTTTCTTTTTTAAATCTTAACAGAGTTTAAAAAAAGCCTAAATCTAGTAATTTTATCATGATTTCAGGAATCTAATCATTTAATGATACCGAAAGAGCAACTATGGCAAAAAAAATTCACAAATGAGGTTCCTGTTTTGAAAGCAATATAAAAAAAATCACGATACCTCAATAAACCGCCAGAGTATCATACAACGGAGATATAAGGTAGTTCAATACTCACTCACTGCGTTTAATAGACTTCATATAATTTTTGAAATTTGCTTCAGCTGTTAAGACTTGTTCAATTATTATTTGGGGCTGATTTTCTGTTTCTAAAATCTGAGTAAAAGCTGAACATGACTACACATAATGTTGGGGAACCTACCTATGCTTTAAAACTTGAGGAATGTTTCGTCATATTTTGAGATAAAATTTATCTACAAGTTACCTTATATTCTACCTACAGTCTTTAGTACATATTTTAATTTACGTGGCTAAAATGTAGCTAAAATTATAACGATTTCATACTCTTGTCGTAAATTAAAGACAAAACTACCCAGATATTTTGGTCAAACATTTTTCCAAAAGTAGTAGCATACAAAAGGTCTTCTGCTTTTGCAGACATTGAAGTTCTGTTATTAGCACATTCTGTAGAAGCTGCACTGAATACTGTTCAATTATAAAATGTGCACATCTTGAGAAAGTAATTGAAATTAAATCATGACAGTCTCAGTGAGCTACGCTAAGGCCTGTCTTACTGATGATTGCTAGTTATCGAAGACGACAATTTATCCTATTCCTTTTGTGACTTTTGTCTTATTTTAGACTTATAATGACTCCCCTCACTTTCTTTCTCCGACTTTTACGGAGCTTTATTGGCCCGTTTTTTCTAGCTTACATTATATTTTTCTTTTCTTTTTAAACTAGTAAAGTTAACAGTAAAAGCTAAAAATAATTTATTTACATTTAATGTTTTGCCTTTTTATGTTGAGAGTAATTGCATCTGATTTATGTTCGAGTCTTTAAGAATAGCTGGAATTTAGTTCAAGGACCCTCTGTCACCAATGAAAGATCAAAATCTATCTTTCTATTGCAACCGGATAAAATATTTCTGTTCCTCTTGCTAAGCTACATTTGAGGGAATAGAACTGCAACTGTCGTGTAGGCTTCTTTGGGAACACCTGTTTGTCGATACAATGCTCTTAGTCTTGGCCTTTTTGCCAATACTTCACTAAGCCGCCGTGACTAAAGAAATTGCACTGAAATCAATCAACACTAATTTGTAGTGTATGATATAAAGTTCAACCAGATACATGTCTAAAAATATTTGTTCAACTCATTAATTCTTCTGTCATACTTTTATTCTAAAATCGAAAAATTACACAGGAAAGAAAGAAAAGCGGATTTTCCTTGTAACTTCAAAACGACATACAATAAACTGACAGTGACAGTTCATATTCTTACTAAAGAGTAAGACATTACTCTCTGAATATAACACGGAAACAAAAAAATTACACAATAACTATTATTTCCATTGCTACAGATACACTGAAATTATCAAGCGTATTTTTATTATTCGTAATGTATAATGTCATGTGTATTATTATTCTCAATAAAATATTTATAGCGTTCCATGATTTTAAATATACATAGATTTAAGTACTCACTATTCAAAACATTATCCTTCCAAGTGAAAATTTAATAATTGATCAGCAACTGATACAAAACTTAATCAAATGCGATTTCTGACAATTTTTTTGACTGTCTTTAATTCCACCCTTTGGAGACACTCACAGGTTAATTTTTCTTAAATTATTTAAGAATTAAGTTTTTATACTATGAATGCATTTAAAAAAACCATAACATACTTGCAGTTTTTAAAAGCTCTTCTATATTTAAAGTACATTCAATGAATATCTATACATTCTAACATCCCATTGACAGACATACAGATAATATTTAACGAAATATGTAACGGCATGAGAAAAAAAGATTAAATGTTTTTATTAAAAGGGAAATATATTTCGAGAAAACATTAAAAAATAGTAAAACCAATAATTCTTTTAAAAAATCGATACATTCTTTCATTTAAAAAAATAAATGAGTGCAGCAAATATAAAATTCTGATAAATTTTATTAAAACTTTATAGTATTCCTTTCAGCTTGAAGAATTAAAATAACGGGGTGAAGCCAAAATAAAGAATTCACAACAATATTTGAAATAAATATCTACTAGTTCAGAATTTCCAAATAAATCCTTCTCTCTATCTCTCTTGCCGCTTTGAATTGCAAAAAAAGAAAAAAATACAACATTACACTCTACTATTTGCATCACATACTAAATTTTAACATTACATTCTGCTATTTTATCATAAAAAGGGGGAAAATAACTTTTCAACTAACACAAATCATTAATGAAAACAGCTTTTTCAAGATGATGCACTGAAAAAATGTAACCATTTAATTATGTACGATGGCGAATATTTTAATTTATGAAATTTATGTAACATTTCGTAGAATTTTCTTACTTTTGCTTTTGACGTATTCAATAACAATTAAAACGTTTCTTTCACTGAAGTTTTATCTCGATTTTAATAAATTTAGAACATTTACATGAAACTTCCATTTTTCTGTTTTTCTTTAAAAATTAGCTTCTTTAATGTAGGATCTATTAGGATAAGTGTAACCATGGGGTTAGTGTAACAACGTTTTATCATCCTTTAAACAAGCTTTATTTGTACTTTAGATTCATTAAATATGTTTATTTAAGCCTTTATTTGTTATAAGTAATTCATACATAGTCAAATCCGTGTACGCTAAACTGAGCTGGTACACGTTAAATCCGTCTTGGTTCGAATGGCCTCAAAATGAAACGATACTTCTGGGGATTCCAACTCCAGGCGACATTCTCTCAACTGGTAGATGGTTCAAAAAATTAAGAGAACTTTTAAAAGGGGCGGAAGTCGGACTCCTGCCTATAAGGGAGCCGTTTGACTCAAGAGAAGCGCACCCATTCTTAATCGCTTCGCGCGTGGACACGACACCAACCATCATAGCCAAATCTGACCCCCCCCCCCTCCCAAAAAAAAAAATGTTTATTACGGTTAAAAATAAGGTTATATCTTCACTTGAGTGAGGGACAAGCTCAAAATATGGTGGTCTGACATTTTTGTACTTGTTAATATAACTGTGTAATTTTTTTGTTGACAAGTTAAGTTTCGCTTAAAGACTTCAAATACAGGATTTATTTTACTCTGCTGGTATAGTTTTTGATATCCATCATATCAAAAACTTTACCAGCAGTGTGGTTTTACCATTATATCGTGTGGAGCAAGTGTAACCATTTGTCTGGGGCAAGTGTAACCATTGTTTTGGTGCAAGTGTAACCATTCTCCTGTGGCAAGTGTAATCTCAAAACGCGAAGTTGTGCAAAACATGATTTGACCACAGAAAATGTTTTTCCAATTATACCTGCTAAGCTGGTATTTTGAGATCATAGCTGAACTATGCCAAAACGTAGTTTCACTTACATCCTCTTAAAAATACATTATAATTTTGCCTCCTCCATGAGTACTGAGCAGTCGTATTACAATACAAATATGATCACCAATAAGTTTAAAATGTATGTAAGCCATACACTGTTAGAAATTTCATCATGAAATTATGGTTAAATATCCGGCAGCAGTCTGTCCATCTAATTCACCGCTAAACTTACGGTTTGGGACATTTTTTTATCGTTACGGGAACTAAACCATTTCCAACCACCTTGGTTAAAAAGCCGTAAATACAAACGTTTACGGTTTTATAACCATTTATAAATGGTTTCAAAACAAAACTTTTACCGTTTTTGAACCATTTCGAGGTGTAGAATCGTCGAGGCGTAGAAAACGTAAACGAAGCATGCGGGAATCGAACCCGGGTGTATGGTATACCAACCTAGCGCTCTAGTCATTCGGCCGTCTACACCACGTAAAGCGGCCGTTTATTTATCAATAAATCTTTTTTTCCAACAGGCAAACTGCCTTAAAACTGAGATTTCAGTTTTTGATAGGATCCAAAGTCATTTTGGTCTAAATTTACTGTATATTGACGAAAATAATTTTATTTGCTGCAAAAATTAAAATTCAAACAAGCTTCAGCAGCTCAAATTATGGGTTCGCTCATTCGCAAACAGTTCGAGAATCCGATGTCTCCAATTTTTGTTTTACGTGTGTATGTGTTTCTATTTAGTAAATACTGCTTAAGCCACTTTTGTTTTTCTTCTTTTTTTATATACACATGCAGATTTGAACTGATAAATCTTTATTTATATTTTTACAACGTACGACCGGTAAGGTTTCTCAACCAAGATGGAAGCCCGATTCTTATTGAGCGCTTGAAAACTACGGTTGGATAAACGATTTTTTTTTCACAATCAGCGGTTTGAGTACCATCTTTTTAATGGTTATTCAACTGTTGTAATTAAATATGGTAAAATAACAATCGAATAAATGGTTATTTTACTATTTTCTTACCGAAATTTTTAACAGTGTAACGAACAATAAGTTGAATAACATATGTATAACGTGTAGCTACAGATCATATTACATAACACAAAAAAACAGTAAACATACGGAAAATTACAATAAATATACCTTAATATTTTAACGACTTAGTGAATTTGAATAGAAATTCAGTATAAATAGCAACATACATAGAAAGTTTACATTTTCAATTTAAAAAACATACCGCAATTCCTGAGAACAGTCATAGTTTAGCTTGACGAGCAATTAAATACACATTTTTAAAATACTAAAATAAATTGCTAAACGGAAACGGATTCAAAATCGATACCTTTCTCAAATTAGTGCTAGAATTTTGTGGAAGCAAAGCAGATCTTAAAATATGAGTCGAAGATATTTATCCGATAAAAAGAGATCTCTCGGAAACAACCTCCAGCTGAAATCCATCTTCATTGAAACAGTTATCTGCGTGACCTAAGTACCACAAACCAAGTACGTGGATTGTCGATTTGGCGACTCCTCAATCATTTGCCTGCTCCGGATCATTGCCGATAACGAAGGTAAGATTTCTTTAGCGGAGGTTAGTGAAGCGTAAAACAATAATTGGATGTTGTTTGTTAGCATTTTGCTTCTTTATTTCTTCACTACACTTATACGGTGCTTCTCCTGTAAAGCAATAAACACAGGATGTGTTTCTTATAATAATTTAAATCAGAACATGGGAAAGGTTTTTTCTTTTTTTTTTTCATAAAGGCCTGTTCTACCTTTTTTTTTTTTTTTTTTGAAAGAAGAAATGTTAACGGTATTTTTCATTACCACTTAAAAGAAGCTTATAAAATTGATGAACATAATTCTACTTCTGACATAAGTGTTACAGAGACATAGGAACAATCAAACTTATAACAATATTTTTTCCTACGTATTATATAGATGATGTTTGCTGTCACTAATACTTTATTGATATCTTTAAAGAATCGTATATGCGTGGAGAAGGAACTTCACTACGTATACTTAGGGACTCTTTATTTATACTTAGGGACTCTTTTATTTTGCTATTTTTTTCTACAGCATTCTTATTCGATGGTTTGACTGTAATGCAATAAACACAGAATGTGTGTCGTATGATAATTTAATTCAGAACATAAAAAAAAAAATGCATTTTTCATTACTAAAAAGGTCTACCTTAACTTTCTAACAGAATAAAACTATATAGGCAAAATAAATGTTGAAGACAGCAGAACTTTTAGCTACATTAACTATCGTTTAACACGTAGAATCACTTATAATATTGCCTCCTATACATCTCATGTATGTGTTATAACTACAAATAATATTAAAATAAGCTAAAATAATTGTTATGTTTAGTAAATCAATTACTATAGCTCATGTAAAAGATATTTGCAGTCTTTGCAGAAGTATTACAATAGATAAAATAACAAGAGCTGTATCAAAATTATCCGAAATCCTTAAATAATAATTCTTACGAAGTAAGTAAATTCTTATTCATTAGAAATATAAATGCTAAAAGCTTTATTTAATATCTTTAAAGAAGGCTGTATTGGAGGTGAAATTGATACTGATATGTTTCGTACATGTAGTACATGTCAAAAGTAAAATTTATATGAAGCATAGAAGCTTATTCAATAAATCAATGTTTTGTCTCAAATAAGTGGTAATTGAAGTTACTCAGGGAAAACTGCCTCTAGTTAATACACATTTTACATTCTGAATTTTTCTTATTTGTTTTTCTTATGATAAAGATAAAAATAAAATTTTATATAGTACTATTACATTTTTTTAAATAAATTAATGACTTTAACACCTTTGTTAACGTAATTTTAACCATATAAAAATTTCTTTTAAATAAAGTAGAACTGGTGTGGGCAAAACTCATCATCAAATGTTACGGCTATATAATGAAGCTATAAAGTGATTAGTAATGTAAATTATACACAATAAGTCATATGCAAATATAACATAAATCTTAAACATTCTTAAGTAATACCTTTAATGCATATAAACACTATAGAATTTGTAGTTTACACTACCATAACAGCATTTTAAAACTTGCTTTCAAAAAGACTGTCTTAAAATATTTGAAGTTTTAATCAGAGACAAATGATAACCATAAATCTGATTGGTAGTTATTGCAAGTGTTAATAGGGCTATCTTCTCCACAATGTATATGATATGAGCCAATGTTTTACAGGAAATGCGCTGTGTTATATAAAATTCACTCATGTCATCTTTGACCGTTCTCCGAACCAGACTGATTTTTCAACAAAGAATTTGAAATACCGACAAGGAATCTTAAAAGCTGATAAATAGCATACAATCAGATAGAAAAGTAGAAATTTAATTCCTGCTTATATTAAAGCTCAAATACCATATTTATTTTATTAAAAAAATATTTTAGTTTGGAGTTCAAACTAAATCAGTTTTACAGTGCGGTTAAAAACGACTATAAACAAAAGTACTCTTAGTAAGTGAGTACACGGGGGAAAGGAATTTTTGATTGCAGAAGTAAAATTTTACTTGAATAATTCACTTGTGTAATGTGTACCGCTCAGCTTTATGAAAGAAAGATAAGCCTCTCAGCGTTAATTTTTCTTACATATTGGAGCTAAATCGATCTCCATTGACTGTGATTAGTGATACTACAAATCAATCAAATCAATTGTTCCTAAATACTTTGGATTTTGCTCAATGGAAGTGCAAAAATAAGTGTTCATCACGTTAATTTGTTTTTGCTTCGAAAGAATCATTCCTCTAAAAAACCAGAGCGAACCAGAATCGGCTAGTTTATTATTATGAAACACGAAATGTACGACATAGCGAATAGGTACTTTGTACCATTATAGTTATTAGCAAAGGAAAAGAAAACAAACATATTTCATATATATTAATGTATCTTTTAGCATTCTTTGTAATAATTTCTCAGATTTTTCTTTTCTTATTAACCCTATCTGTGTTTTTACTACGTTATAGGGGCCATAAATGACTTTCAGTCAATATACTAGGCGAAATTTCCCCACGAAGCAGCAAGAAAAGGCAAGACTATCTCCCTAATGACCATGTATGCTCGTAATATTGAGCTTCAGCAGTCTTTTCTCATCACGGAAGGCCGAAAGGTGTTAGAGGCGTGGTTTTTCACGCATTGACTATTATTGCCTATTAAGCTGGCGGTCATTAAAATCCAGCATCCACCGGCTCAGACATCAATTACTCGCAAGGGTGGAGCAGTCATATGGTAGACAGGGCCTTTAGGAAGAAGATTCGCCGCAAAGATTTAGAATTAATTCGCGCTTGATAAAAAAATTGCTTGAAAAACGTCCATGTTGGGAGATTACGCCAATAGGTTTCTTAAAAAAAAGTTAAAACCATGTTGTCAGAGTGATATAAAAGAAATATTTACTTTACAATGCTAATCTCGTTTTGGAATTGCGAACAATATCAATAGTTCTAAATCTTCCCATCAAAAATTTTGGTCTAAAACTTTTTCTAAGCTTTATTATAATTCAGTTTAAAACTAAGCATTTTCTGGCAGGGTTTTATAAGGATGTTCTAAACTCTTTGCTGCACGCTTAGTTATAAGGCAGGAATTTATTCTGAATCAATCCCCATCTTAAACTAAATATCTATTAAAGTATGATTTAATCATGCTTACCAACATTTACTCTCTTGAAAATTTGTTTTTTAACAATGTATGTTCTTTTTTTTTATTACGGTTGATTTTTTTTTTTTTAATATTGAAATTCGTCTATCAGTTTGCCGAGCCACATCCTTTTACAACTGTAAACAGATTAATATTTACATTCTTAGCAGCCGGATTTCCCAGATATTTTGGTTAGCTATTTCAAAGTTCAAGAAATTTTTCTAATTCCGCAACTTGGTACTTTCACTTGCTAAATGAATTATTTTCGAGTTAATAAAACATTTTAGACAATTTAGCAATAAATTTAGCTTACCCGCAGTCCAGCAGTACAGGTTCGGCTTCAAAGCAGTTCGATGCAGAAATGTGCAAAGCAGCTGAAAAAAGGGGGAGGAGTAAAAGAATAAATAAATAATCAGAGAGAGAACAAGAAAATACCTTTGTGTTAAAGACCGATTCTAATGCTATGTCACATAATTATTTGTTGAAGCAGTTTTCTTGAACCTTTTAACCCTTAAATGTCAGATTTTTTTTAAAACATTCAAACACGATTTTTGGCTTTTACTTTTTGTTCAAATCATGGTAAAATTCCTAAAAATTTATAATTTAAATATGATTTATGCTTAAAAAACAGTTTATTAATATCGAAAATTAACCAAAAAAAAACAACAACAAATACTTTACAATCAAATATCCAAGGACATATAGAAATAGTCATAATTCCTTAGTATTCAAGTGGCAATATATTTGTTCTTCACTGAAAAACAAGAAGTACAGAATTCTTAACCATACAAAAACGAAACGTTTTTTTTAAAAATTATTATTATTTTTTCTAATAGCCTGCTGTTGGCTTCTGCCTCTTGTAGACCTAGTGCGTTTCCGAGAGATTGGTACCATCTCTTTCAGGGGCACCACAATGAGTGCGGTACCATCGTCGCATGAGACTTTTGACGTCCGGTTTCTCCACCTGAAAGGGCGAGTACCCGGACTCTGTTGATGCGAAATTGTACTAGGAATTTAATCTAGCCAAAAACGAAACGTCCATGCAGCAAATACAGTGAAACCTCCTTTAAGGGACACCTCCGAAAAAGGGACACCTCTAATTAAGGGACATTTTTTCTGGTCCCAGTCCCTTTGAATAGGGACCGCAATGTATTTACCTCCGAATAAGGGACACTCTATTTAAGGGACATTCACAGAGAAAAATTTCTAAAATTCAAGTTATATAAAAAAAAATTGACTGGAAATTGAAGTTTTTTTCTTAAAATTAACTTCTGAAAGTACTAGTGTGAGTCCTAGAAGCATGACCAAAGAAACAAGTGTATTTTAAAGTGCTAGCCAAAACCTACTTGTAAAGGCTTTTCCCTCTCTTGCATTATGGAATACATGTACGCTCAGCATCGACAGACAGTACCCGGCTACCAACAAGTTTTTGTTGCAAGGATTGTAAAAAGTACACGAAACATAAATTATGCTGTATTGCCCGAATTTCGTACTTTAAAACAAACCCATCTCATAGATTACTTCAAATGCATTTCTGTAAGCTACAAAACTTTGCCAATAAGACATTTATGCTAAAATTTTAGTTTTTTAATGAAAAAATTTTAAATTTCAATAATTTCAGCTTATTATTTGTATGCATGAAACATTCAGTATTTAAGCTTAGACATAGGTAACACATGTTTATTATTAAAAAGTTGAACCAAGTTAATGCACTATACGTGTATGCATCAATTTATGAACCTCCGACGAAGGGACACCTCTATTTAAAGGACAAAATTTCCAGTCCTCTTAGTGTCCCTTATTGGGAGGTTTTACTGTAGTAAGAAACTAATATAATTTTTAATTTTTATCAGCACTTATGGTCTTATCTCTAGGACTAAAAACTGATTTTAAAGTATTTTGAGTGTGTAATCATTCAGCAATAACAGTCATTACAACTTCAATTTATTCTCATAGTATTTTACAGAAGGTCATTCGCAGTTTATGGAAACGATTTTGTATTTTTTTTCCTCGTTTGCATTTTGAGAAGCTTCACTTTTTGCTTTGGCCAGCTTCAGAGTAATCATCTGCTAATGTTTTATTTTGATTGGAATATAAAATAAAATATTTACTGCGAAATGTCTCCCAAAATTGATCGATGGCTCGAAGTTTACGTAACTGGGTTCGTATCAACAAATTATAAAGCGGTGTAAAAATGTCAGTTATTGCATTTCAAAAAAAGTTAATATATTAAATTTTGACACATTAAATATGGACAAAAATTCTAGTCTCTTGTCTATTTCAGTTGCCGCTTATGTAGCAAAGAAAGAATCAGAAACAGGAATAAAGTATCCCGTTTGATGAAATACCTGTAAAATCACCTGAGGCTCTCGAATGAACTATTGGGCTTTCGGTTATTAAAACGAGTCTTGGGTAAACTGCATCCAAGAACATTGAACGGATTTTAGAAAACGGTACAAGAGGAACGGAATAAAATTGACATGACAGTAGTAATCACAAATTTATCTGTCTTCAAAAATCACTTAGGAAATTTTACTTTTATTAACGTGTAAAGTATAAGTACAAAGAGCAATACTTTATCATTTTCTGTTCATGTTCTTTTATTTTTACAAAGCACGTCCATTTTTTTTCCATTAAACATTGCAATATTCTTCAAATGTTTGGTTTCTGCGAGGGTCATTTTTTAAGTAAGAACCGTTTTGTAATGGAGTAAAAGAAACTTTATTTAATAACACAAATTATATCAAAAACTAAAATGTGGACATTTTTTCACTTTTCAACATAGTCGCCATCAACATTCAAGCATTTTTCAAGCCGTGGCACCAGTTTTGGATCCCTTCATCAAAGAACTCTGCCGCCTGACCATTAAACCAGTTCGTAAATGTTTCTTTAAGCATGTCATCCTTTTCCAAACACTTCTCACCGAGAATTGCCTTGTTTGGGAAAGAGATGAAAGTCTGATTTTGCCAAGTCTGGGCTGTAAGGAGGATGATTCAGTATTTCCCAGTAAAAATTGTCCAGTTGTGTTCTTGTTCTTGAATTTCAGCAGGACGAACGTTTTTTGCATTCAAAAACCGAATAACGGCACGCACTTCACAATCGGCGGGATTACTGATAGACATGGTGACAAAAACTACGCTGTATAACTACACAACCAGCACTGGCGCTTTTAGAGGCGTGAAACGTAATGCCGATGTCGTGAGGGACCGGCCAAGATTTGCTGACCACCTTGAACTGACGTCACCTGAATGGAAGCGCAGACACGATGCGCAATCGGTTCTTACTTAAAAAATGACCCTTGTACATTCCCCATTTTAATAAGTTGTCGTTCTGTCTGTCCTTAATTTTTTTTTTTTTTTATTTTTAGATTCAGATTAGGATTTAAACCATTTGCACGTTTCACTTTATAGTCCTTGAATATAACTAAAAATCTACGTAAATAAAGCACAAATAGCCTAAAGAGTTTATTAAATATTCTGGAAGGCAATTGTAAAATTGGATTTTCTAATGAAAAAAAAACTGATTTTTGTTAGGAATAATTTTTTTTTAAACGTTTGCTATAAAACACTTTATGAAAAAATTTTGCTCCACGTAAAAATGAGACACAATTGTGTATTTAAATATACACGCCAAGTTTTTTAAGTTCTCCTATTCTCCGTTTATGTTTTGAAGATTTAAATTACGTTTGAAGTTTTAAATTATATTTTGCGAAAGATAATAGGAAGGAACAGCTCTAAGCATGGTTAACTCGCTTTTAATGTATCAAATAAAAGCATGATAGGAATTACTCTTGGTTCACTCACTATGTATATATCTTGGGATCAAGAATGCAAAAACTAATGCAAAGTAGAACTCAAGTAATAGAGATTCCAAGATCGTAATTACTATAAAGCAGTGTTTCCCAAAGTGTGGTACGCGTACCCCCGGGGTACTGGAAGAGCTTAGTGTGGGTGCGTGGAACACCAGACTCAGAACATCGGGTAAATATCTCTATTTTAAATTATCTTAAATTAACGTTACATTGGAAAAAAACTTCACTAAAAATAATAAAGGAACTTTGTGCACAAGTAAACTGTAAAAAATATTTGCACGTAATTAAAGCACAAATGAGCATTAAAATGCAGACATATGTTTAGGGATTGCTTGGACAAAATTAGGGATTGCTTGGATGCAAAAACACCCAAATGAAGCTATGGATGTTTTTGCATCTTCATTTGGATGTTTTTGCAGCTAGAATCTCCACTATTGCATTGAAAAAGGGATTCCAAGCAATCCTGAGACATTTGTCTGCATTTTAATGCTCATTTGGGCTTTAATTACGTACAAATATTTTTTACAGAAACTTCATTGTTTCACATTCAAGATGAAGCGAACGCTACCATGACAAAAATTAATTTGCCGCAAAATATAGTTGGTAATCGAGATGATGACTTGTTTTCCTCCCCTATAACTTTATATAAGTTTCGTCTTATAAAATTGATGCTGATATTTAGAAACATATAACAATATTTGGAGAATGAACAAGTGGGCATCAAAAACTATTTTCCTGATTTAAACAAAAATATTGAATACCAAAACTATCCATTTTTACATGAATACAACATCCATGCCAAGGTTTATTTAATGCGAGTGAAAAAAGCTGAAATAAGTTTCAGGGGATATCTTGAAAAATAAGCATACTAAGTGTAACTTTAATATTATTCCGGTTGCAAATTGTACATGCGTATCCAGTTTTAACAAAGAAAGTCCTGGAAAATGATAACTGTTTTCTCAACATATATTATTTCGTCCTTCTCAATTATTTTGATGAATGGTTCACATGGTATAACTTTTATTTATTTTATCTATATTTTACTGTGCTCGAATTTTATTGTTCGTTTATTATTTTGCTTACGCACTGAAAAAGGTAAGAATACTTTTATTGTTATTAAAATATATATGTTTGTGTTTTGGCATTAAAAAATATAGAAGGGGTACACATGTGTCAAAAGTTAGGGAAGTACTGCTGTAAAGGAGTGTTTAGAACTACTGTAAAGACATCAAGTAATTTGCACTATGCACAATTAAATTATTATTAGGGAAAAAATAATTTCACTACTCAGAGAATTATGAGTGTTTCCTAACAAAGTAATAATAATGATAAAGATATCTAAAATAATTTGCTCACACTTTCTGCGTGTTTAAAAACGAATTAAGAAAGTTATAATCTCAAAAAATATATAATTCTACATCTAAATTTTTTTCACGCATACGTTTCCATTAAAAATTATCAACGCTACGACATATAGTCCCAATATGACTTTAAGTTTTAACTGCCGGCAAAACACTTTAAATATGTAACAAAATCAAGCAATTTTTTATTAATACAAGAATAATGAAAAATCGCAATGAGTCTTGATAACTGTATCCATTTCCATGTTTCATATAAACGAAAATCTGCAGTCTATCACAACAATCGCTTGATACATCGGGAAAATCTAAGACTTATTTATCCCATCTAGCCTCGGGGAAATCTCGAAATCAATATTAAGATGAAGGGATATTTTTGGTAGCAGTGACCTTGCCTATTCATATGATAAATTACGTAAGCAAGAGAAGATTCCTAGTATTTTAAGATTTTGATTCGAAAGCATTTTAGCGGGAACATTTCCTTTTATAGGTCCCGAAAGTGCTCTATTGATTTCTCTTTTTCGGTATTCGTAAACTTCCGACTTACCTTGTTCAGGGGACTACTGGTTTTGATCTCTTCTTAAAGATTATCTTCGATCTCATCTTGTTGGCAATATTTTTAGACATAAGGAAATGACTAGTTCGTTGAAAGGAGAAACTGTAGTTAAAACTTGTTTTCATATGTAATACATTTTCGTTACTAATAAAAATAAAGTGACATCGCTTTTGAAGATATTGTATATTTTGTTCTTATTCATTGAGTAATACAAATATTAGTAACTTTCGCTCAACCCCCCCCCCCCCCCATTTAGCAATTGTCTATGGTGTGTTAAATGCTAGCGTTAAATAAAAACTATCGATAAATCGGGGAGACATAACGTTCATCTAATACAAGGTGGAACTAGTAAAATATATCGCTATTTTGCGGAAATCGTTAAATCGAGTATCGTTGCGTTGAAGCTATGTATCAGATAAAAGATATAATTACAAAGCAGAAAAAAAAGAGTAATTTGTACATGAATGAGAACGTAAATGCGCATTAATAGTAATTTCCTACTATTACTTTTTTATATTTTAAGTGTGTACAAATATAACGGTACGTTACTTACACACCCCTATTGATCTTTTCTATTTGTGGTAGACTTTAAGGTCATTCAGCAAAAAAAAAAAAAAATCTGTCTTTCATTTTGACATACCACATTTTATGTTACTCAAAATGCATATTTTCTTCATAAAATACTGGATTTCACCAGTGGAAAATGTTGCAATTTTTTCATTTATGACCTTTAGAAAAATATTTAAATTGTTTCGATTTTGACTTCGATAAATAGTTGTTTATTTTGCCTTTCGAAAATCAACATTTTTTTTCCTGCGCATTTAAATGAAACATTATAGTAATACAAACAAAGGGAAAATTTCTTTATATTTTTACAGCTCCGTCTTTGCATGATAATGTGTAAATGGGTAAGTTTCAACACGTGTTCAATAAATACAAAACTTATTCAAATACTTCTTGTTAATGAATATAGGGAACCAAGCTTTCTTCGAAGGAGCTGAATCAATTCATATTTCTTTTCTTATTTTAAATTCTCATATCACAAATCTTCGCCAATTGTGAGATAAAAAAGTTTCCACGTTCAAAATGTATTGCGCCCAATGCGAGAGTTTGGACGGGGCGCAATAGTGACCTGTACTTGTGTCAAGCAACTCAACATTATCCCACCCATTCTCTCTGACGCAACGTGTATGCAATATAGCTTGCAAGTTGTAAATCCCAACGTTTTCTATTATTAAGTTTCTGCAAAGGCCAAATGTTTACTGCTAACAAATTTTGATAGCATATCTTTGCTTTAACAACAATGCAAGATTAAGCATTAAATACAATATTTACTAGCAACTGAATAAATATGGCAGGTCTATTGCGCTATGCGAGTTAAATATGAAAAAGTTTAAGCATAAAAATGGGTGAGCTAAAAACTTTAAGAAACATCTTTAACTGGAAAAATATAGAGAACACATTCGGCGGTGTTCATTTAGCCCCTGAAGGAGGGTAAAGCAGCTAAAAGAAAAAAAAAAGACTTAAATAAACTTCGTGAAGGCATTCAACGCCGAAAAGCGTAAAACGCTGTTATTAATTCAGTAAAGCCATTTAACATTCAATTATTCAGAAGTTTGAGTTTTTGTTCCGCTTTTATGGTGGTGTTGTTTCTTCACTTAGCCTAGCTATCTCACCAAATATTATTACACACATGTTAAAAATATTTATATAAAAAACGAGCTAATTTTATTAATTTTAAATAAAGTACTTCCTGGAATTCAAAATTTAAATATCAGTCTCCATTGTCTTACAATTTGTTTTTTCTGAATCTCTTTAAAAGATTCAAAAAGACAGTTTTTATTTCCAGGTTTTCAACGTGTTGTACTACGTTGAAATTAAATCCTATTGAAGAGGAAATCAATAGAAATAATTCATGTATACAAAAAAATGCATTATTAGGGAAATTTATGTATTTAGCTTCATTAAAAAATCTCCATTTCGTAAATGGAAATACTATGAAATTCCCAAAATTTCAATTGATTTTACATCTTATTAAAAACTGCAATGACTAACTTTTTACCATTGTATCCTGCTTTTTTTTACTTAAAAAAGTAACATTCAGTGACTATCAACATTTTAAAAAAGAATAGAGTTTTTTAATTCCTGCTGTAGGGCCTATTTTCAAATAAACAGACTTCCTTACTCAATAACTCTTTATTTTTTGTATTGATTTCTACAACAATTGAACTTGCAGACACGCAAAAGTATTGCAGTTATAAATCATTTTCATACATTCATAAACGTGTGATTCCTTTTTAATTCGTCTGACTGGATATCTGGAGTTGATAATTTTATTGGTATATTTTTAAAATGAAGTATCACGAACTTAGTGTGATTCTACTGAAGACACAAATCTACTGACTTCTAATTGAAATAAAATGTAAAATATGTTTTGTTTTTGTGGCACAAGCTGTTTTATTTTGAAAGATTTCCAAAATTTCATATTCTAGTACTGTAACTAAATAAAAGAAAGGAAATAGTGCTGTGTACCAATTTGTGTTAAGTAATTTTCTTGCAAAGTATAGGCAGAGTGTATTTCTTAAAGAGAAAAAGCTCTTGACTCATTAAAACATTTGATCAGTGTTTTAATGAGACAAGTATTAAAAACTCTAAAAACAAAGATCGATTGAACAAGCTGGACTGTTACGCTGGATTTCAGTCTTAAATATGATCTGCGAAAGAATAACTTTGAACTGGTAACTATAAGACAGTATGAATTACAACGTACTAAAAATGAACGGTTATTCCTTTTAAACACACGCACACGAAAAAGTTTTATAAAAAATAAAGTGTATTCAACAGTTTTCTTATCCATTGGAGGGAGGGGCCCCCTTTTTTTTGGGATAACTTAAAATGCTTGCGTAAAAGGGAAAAAAGAACAAATGGAGTGGATAAAAACAAGAGAAAAAAGAAGTACACTGTGTCATGTGTGTGTGTGAATGGAACAATCTGAAATTTAATTCAGTTTCCCTAAATCCATACATTAAAAACATAAATGATAATTACTACCAAGAAATATCTTCAAAAAATCGGGAGATGTGAAAATACTAGAACTATTACAATATTTATACCCGACTATGCTGCATTTCTTTCAATATACCACCAAGTCACATTTTTGAATCTTAGCCTATCTCTGAGGCAGATACCCTCCTCCCATTTGAAAGGATTCCTGACTCATGCCACTTTTCTTCGAGATGAACCCTGAAAGGAATGGCGTCTCCCTTTGACAACAGGTTGTCCATTCTACGGCGACTTGTTGCTGAACACCGATTCAGCAAGAGACTCTCATTCAAGGAATTATTGGCGCGACGGACAGGCGCCACTTCCACACAGATTCAACACATCTCAGGGCGCAGCATTAGGGGGGGGGGGGGCGGATGCTCCCACGCTAAAGATAGAACGACGTTTCCAGGTTGACGTCTTCTGCCTTAATCCATTAAAATCCGAGCTCCGTGAATGGGAAAGTAATAAAGGAAGATTCTTAACATTTTTAGGTACGGGGGAATACTGATCAAATATAAAACTTAGTACAAAACACTGTGTCAATTTTAACTGCTAATAGTATTACTATTAATTGTGCATAAAATAAAATATTTAGCTTTAAATCCAATAATTGAAAATTAACTTCAAGCATATTATTGAAATATAATTATTATCGAAAAATAATTATTGAAAAATGAATTATTATTTTCATCTCGGCTTCGTGAGTAGGAGAGTATTTAAGGAATATATTTATAGAAAATATTTAATCTTAGAATGCATTGACATATTCAAAAGTTTTTTAAGATATGCACAATAGTTTTTGAAAACCAGAAAATACGCTCAACACTTTAAGTTCATGTATCACAGATACATATATTGGCGGACTTAACCTACGAGAACAGAAGTCTTTTTTTTATATATATTTTTAAAATACTATTTCTTCTGATTGCCTTATCAGTTTAAATTTTTCTATCTCGTACTTATTCTAAAAGGTTCTACATTGCAAAAAAATAATCTGCAAATGAGTAGAAGATTTTTTTTAAATTTTAAAATGCATTCTGGGACTTACACTACGCAATTATCTATATATATACTTCACTTAACGTGGACCAGTTACGATTAAATTTTGCGATACGATACGATACTGACATCATGCAAAAAAAAGGTATGGTAAAACAATATTTAAAAATTTGTTTAACAATTACCCTAGAAAAGTAACGGAATTTTTTGTATTCATTATCGTAACTTACTGACTTTAAAAAACTTATTTCTGTTTCTTAAAAAGTATGTGAATTCATAACTCAATTTTTAATTTCCCTTTCTTTGGAGTGGTGACACCTTAGTTTGCTTATATCGAGCGATCATTCTCACGTTTAGTTTGATTGTTAAACTTACAGAGATACACCCACAGATGCTCTGCGGAGGATCAGCTAGTGCACTATAAAAATGGCAACCGTGCCACATTAGTACATAATTTCATTACAAAAATTTTAATTTTTGAAGTTTTATATAACATCTTCAGTTAGAAGTAGGTTTGGGCAGTCTTTGGAAAATATCATATTTTTCACATCAAATGAATTCAATAAATTATGATGTGTGCTTTAACAAAAAAGTCCTACTCGGAATTTTTCATTATATGTAGGTATAAATATCCATTTGGTGCTGTCTCATGTCTCACGCAGATGTATGGTGGGTTAAAATCACATAATTTTGAGCAATCGTTAGGTCAGTTTTCAGTTTTTTGAATTTCATATATTTCCCCAAGAATCATGCAAAAGTATATTTTTTATAACCTTGACTTTTTATGATTAGTATTTTTCAAAAACAAAAAACGTCTTCAGCCAGTTGTATGATAACTTGTACCATAATTTTCAGTAAATGTTTTACACTTGGTTTTTTCCCGGTTGATTAAGTGTTGTAACTCGTGTTTTCAGAAAGTCGACGATACAACATCTGGTAATAAATGTTTAGCTGTCTTTGAACCTCTGCTTTAGATTCTTCACTTTTGCAATAGCTTTTCCAAATGAACTCTTTTGCAGATTAATAAAGGTTTTTTTTTTGGTCAGTTTAAATTACTACGTGCCGTGTCGTCCACTTTTTATTAATTCATTTAATGCATCTTTCAGTGCTCAGTGTTTCCTTATTTCTTATCTTTTCTTTGATCTTGATTTCTCTTTTCCTTTTATTCTTTTTTATTTTTATTTTTTTTATTCAGTTGTTTATTCCTTTACTTTTGTTATCACCGTTTCCGTCTCAATCAAGATAATTTTCTTTTGTCATAATGCAAAGCGGTATTGAAGTAGTACTGGAAGTACGAGAGCAAGGTAGAAGTGCAAAGGCAGTGGCGTAATGTGTATAGACCTAATCCCCCTACACGCCTAACAATCGCTCGTATTCGCGATATATTCGAAGACGATGGAACTGTTCAGGAGGTGCATAGGAACCAGTGTTTCTTTCAGAACTTTCACTCCGGGAGGGCAGGTGAAGAATTAGGATGGGCGATGTATGTGATCCCCAAATCATGCTGTGTTTTTTTATATAATAGGTAGAATAGAAATGATGATAATATGGATTTTTTAAATGTATATATGATAGATCCCTGGTAATATACAGTAGAATCAATTTTTGGCTTTATGTTTAGTGAAGTTAGGGGAGTGAGTTTCTGAAATTTTTGTAATTGAAATCTTATATAAGTTATTCTTAGGCTGGTTTCGGGGCGGGGGGTCCGGGGGCCCACCCCCGGAATTTTTTTGCAATTTAAGTCCTAAGAATGCGATTTTAGGCTCTCAGGAGAAGTTAGAGGAGGGAGGTTCTAGGGTTCTCCCGTGAGAAAATTTTCAAACTAGCCTTAAAAATGCAGTTTCACTCTATTTGGTCAACGTCACTGGAACGGGTGCGAGGGCTCTCCCCAAGAAACTTTTTGGGTTCTAAGTCCCAGCAATGAGATTTCGGATTGGGGTCATTCATAAATGATGTCACGCTTCGAGGGGGGAGGGGAGTTCATGAAAGTGTGACAGTTTGTGACAAGGGGAGGGGAGGTGGTAACAAGAAGTGTGACATCGTACATTTTGATTTCTGTAAAAACATTTAAAATCAGCAAATTAAGCCTATTTTATGCTAATGTAATACAGCGTGACGTGTGAGAAAGGGGGGGGGGGCATGTTAAAGTGTGACACTATGTGACAAAGGGGGGAAGGGGAGTCAAATATATTGAAAAAAAGTGTGACATTATTTATGAACGGTCCCATAGGTTGTTTGGGGATGTTAGATAATTCGAAAAATAGTTCGGAGAATCTCTCCTCCCGCAAATTTTTCGGAACTAAAGTCTAATATTTTTGGCTACTTTTGGTAACGCTACTGATAGTGTTCGGTGTCGTTGCCCAAGAAATGTTCCTGAAACTAAAGTCTTAAAAGTGCAATTTCATGGTATCTTAGATGATGTAGGAGAATGAAGAAAGGTCCGGAGGACATAGCACGAAAATTTTCCAAAAACTGATGAAGTTCTGAAAATGGAATTTTAGGCCATCTTTGGTCACGTTACGAAAAAACGAGGTGAGTTAGGGGCTATGCTTTGAAAAATGTTCCAACCTGAAGCCCAAAAAGTGCAGTTTTAGGCTATTTTTTGGTGGCATTAGGGGAAAAGGGAAGGTGTGTAAAGTTCTTCCAGGAGAGTTTTAAGTTGAAGTCTTAAAACACAATTTTTGGCATCTTTTTTTCACATTAAAGAGATGTAATATTGCAAAAAATTTAGGGCACATTTACAATGTACATATTTATGTGTTTACTTGCTTGCAAAGCGATGATCATTGGCCAGTCAAGCAGAAGATCACCTGAATCTAGATTTAAATGTTTTAAGTATAAATGCACATTGTTTTTTAAAAGATATTTGTCATTGTTTCTAGAAAATTTCCAAAAGTACTCTTCATGTTGACCTCAAATAAACAATTTAATTTCAAAGTAACAGTGTCAAGCATTTCATTGCCAACCGTCTCTCGTAGCAACTGGATATGTAAAGATTCAGATAACAGAAGTATGGATCAAAAGGTTCCTATCATATGTAAAAAAAGGAACCAATACTAAATAATAAAAGGCAGATTATTTTAGGAAGGGGTTATATTCATGAGATTTAATGGAATAAAGGGAGATTATATTGATTATCCAGTACTCTGAACCAGGGCCACCGATAGCCCAGGCGGGCCCCATGCCAGTTTTGTCGCCCCCTCCTTCCACCTCCCTTACCCTTGCATCTTAACCTTAGAAACATTTTACCCACTGCACTGCACTGATGACGAACCGGACTTCATGAATCAGCCATACCTGACACCGCTCTTAACAGCCATGCGTAGAACCAGGTCTTATCTGAAGGACTGGAGCTTTGGAGTTTCACATTTTGCTGGCAGTGAAAGGCCAGTTTTATGACCCAAAACAGGGGCCACTTTATTTCCTCTATATTTTAAAATTTTATTGTTTTCCTTCCTTCTTTCTCTCTTTTATTTTTACTTCTTTCTTTCTGTTTTTTTTTTCTTTTTTGAAATTTTGATCTGAATCTTTCTCCCGGGGGGGGGGGGGCAGTTGGCTTGCTCCGAGGGGGCAGTGCCCCCCCCGGAGAGATGCCTGAAAGAAACACTGATAGGAACAGATCTGGGCGACCTTGTACAGCAACAAGTCCGGCTTCCAGCGCAGCGGTGTTACAACATTTTACTCGGTCCCCACAAATTTTACAATATCAATTAAAAATCTTGTAACAGAAAATTGAAATTTAAAAATTATGTTTAAAATAAAGATATTCACTGTCAACTACACTGTTAAAAATTTCGTAAGAAAATAGTAATATAACCATTTATTTGATTGTTATTTTACCATATTTAATTACAACAGTTGAATAACCATTAAAAAGATGGTAATCAAACCGCTGATTGTAAAAAAAAAATCGTTTATTCTCTGTTTCTCCGAAAGAACGTTTAAATAACCGTAAGTTACAAGCGCCACTAGGTTTCGAAGTCAAAAAGAATCGGCAGTTTATCTTGGTTGTAGAACCTTACAGGTCGTACGTTGTTGTTACAATATGAATAAAGATTTATCAGTTCAAATCTCCATGTGTAATAAAAAAGAAGGGAAAAAAAATGGTTTAAGCAGTGGTTACTAAATAGAAACACATACACACGTAAATCAAAAATTGGAGACATCGGATTCCCGAACTGTTAGCGAATGAGCGAATCCATAATTTGAGCTGCTGAAGCTTGGTTGTATTTTAATTTTTGAAGCAAATAAAATGATTTTCGTCAATATTCAGTAAATTTAGACCAAAAATGACTTTGGATCCAATCAAACTGAAATCTCAATTTTAAGGAAGTTTGCCTGTCGGAAAAGAATATTTATTGATAAATAAACGGCCGCTTTACGTGGAGTAGATGGCTGAATGACTAGAGCGCAAGGTTGGTATATCCTACACCCGGTTCGATTCCCGCAAGCTTCGTTTACGGTTTCTACGCCTCGATGATTCTACGCCTCAATGATTCAAAATCGGTAAAAATTTAGTTTTCACCATAACCTTTTGATAAAACCATAAACTTTTGTATTTACGGCTTTTTAACCAAGCTGATTGAAATGGTTTACGTCCCGTAAAGATAGAAAAATGTTCCAAACGGTAAATTTATCGTTGAATTAGATGGACAGACTGCTACCGGTTATTTAACCGTAATTTCATGATGAAATTTCTAACAGTGTAGTGTATACATTTTTTTGAACCCCTCTGTATATGTTCAATGGCTGATCTTTTAAATTAAATATTACTTAAAATTTTCGTATATCTACGTGTTAGCAATCATCAAAATTTAGAAAATAAAGTGAATCATTTACTCACTAGAAAATTATTTAGTGAGTTACAGTGAATTAGTGAGTTATTCATTTTTCACAAACAAAATACTCAATCAAATGTCCCATTAAGCATCTTTAAAAATTTAAAAAGAAGAAAACATTTAATAAATATGTATATTCAAATGTTTTCCGAAGTAATTTAGCTGTTACCTATTTTTTACACTGACCGAGTTTCGTGCACATATTAACAAAGTATCCTTTCCAAGCCGGAAGTGGAGAATGCGCGTTTAAGTAGCAAAAGCTAAAAATGTTTTTAACAATTGCGATTTACTATTAAAACTCGTTAAATTTACTCAAATACTGCAGCTAAATTCCTTACTTTGTGAAAGAAAATTGACAATGAGTGTTAAAAGACCTCACATATTGTAGATTCGTCATGACCAAAGTTGAAGCTAAATAATTATTAACAACGAACAAATTAAAAGCAGACTTTTGATTTTCAATTTAAATTTGCATGTCGTTCCTTTCTATCTGTTATGAGGTTACATTTCTCGTACGGCAATGACGCAAGTACTAATCGACGTTAAGTCCATGTGTGTGTTTGCTTTTTTCATGTATATTTATACATTTAACAGTGCTTTTGATGCCAATTTGAACAGTCTAAAAATGCGTATATTAACAGACACATTTATACTACGTATTTTCCCTTTATTTCAAAATAAAATCTAATAGTTTGTGTTCACTGTATATAATTACTATTTTATCTTCATTGTAGGGTACATAGTAAGTTATTTTTGAAATGATATATATTTGCAAGAAAATGCTATTAAATCCCAAAAATACTTAGCATTCATGTAAATTTCAAAAAAAGTACTTTTAATTACGGCTGTAAAAAAGTCTACTATACAGTCCTAAAATTTACACCTTGCACTCCAGAGTTCTTTCCTGTTTACGAAAAAAGCTTTGTTTTGGAAATGGGTTCGGTGGGAAAGACCAGGGCGTTGCTTAAAGGTCTAGATTAGAAGAGCAGAAAAAGTGTTAAGAGGGACCCGACAAGAATTACGAGATCGTAAAAGGGCAGTAGCGAGAGGTCTAGAAAGATTTACGGCAAGTACCACTCTGTTTCACCCTTTCATTTCGAAGAGTAACGCGTCAGACTGAAAGCAACTTATGGGGCCTGAGCAATAGCGATTAAAACATCTAGGGATAGACATTGCAAACACAAATGAAACAAAGATTCGAGCATTAGGAGGTTGGCGTAGTCTGCTATTTTGCTTCAGAATGCGCCTAAGAGGGTATATCATGTACAATGTAAAATGTAGGGATGTAGGCGGTAGTGTAAGTGCCCTCTCGAAGAAAACAAAAAGGTTTAATAAAATGTATAATTACGCATCGCTAGTAAAGGTAAATTTTACTTATTAATACGCATCGTTGAATGTGCAGTTCATATAATCCGAGTAAAAAATTGTGAAAGTATTTCCGAATAAAAAATTGTGAAAGTATTCTTCATTTCGATGTTTTTGCATCTAGAAGCTCCACTACTGCATTGAGAAAGGGATTCCAAGCAATCCCGAAACATATGTCTGCATCTTAATGCTAATTTGTGCTTTCTTTACGTGAATAATTGTTTTTGAGTTTTATTTCAACGGCTATCTACTTGATACGCGCAGAAAAACTGAAGCGACCAGTTTGCGTTGAAGGTACTAGAGATTCGAAATCTTGAATAAAAAGTAAATATTTTGAGTTTTATTTACCTAAAGTAATACAAGAAAAAAAAAATAAATAACAAGAATTAAAGAAAAATGTTTGTATGTTAAATGGATGTACAAATTTTACTTCTTCACGGGCATAAACTGATGCATAACTTAAACGATGTTAAGAGGTTTTGCAGGATTAGTTATGAATCTCTCAGAATGCATCGTGCTACAAATAAAATTAATACATAAGAGATGTTCAGTGAAATGTTTGTATCCCACTTTCTTAAATACTATTTGATACAATTAACTCAATCGGTTTTTTAATTCACTAGACTTTCAATAGGAAAATTATAATATTTTTAATTACATGAAGTTAAATATTAAAAGGAGTTCAAAAAATACTTTTCAATATAAATTGCAAAAGTGACAAATAAGGAAATTATATTTTCCTTTCGATCCGAGACATCAGGACACACTAGAAATGGGTGAGAGTTAATAACGTGACTTAAAAAGTTTCAATCCACCAGAAAACAAAATAAACATTAGTTGAAATAAACAAAAAGGAAAACTATGAAATGAGCATTTGTGTCTTTTTTGTCCAGCACAATGACAACTAAGGAAAACAGTTTCCTCTAATGCATTCTACAAATATTGTATGTATTAGAAAGTGTTAAATGTGAACTACATGATCGTAATAGCAAAAGTTTCTTCCGAACAAAGTCGACTACAAATGTGTTTTCACATATTCTTCCCTTATCCTTTTGAAGACTTCGATTTTTCTAAAAACCAGTTTACGTCTTTTTATAAAATTTTCGGCAAACATTTCTTTTCTCCACGCATGTTGCTATGTGCATCACGTTTTCTATGCAATAATACATTGCAGAAAAATGAATTATTTTAGTCTCAAGTTCATTTTTCGAGATCATTATTTTAATCTTATTTTAAGTGCACTTGCATTTTGAATACAAGTAAGCGTTAGCTTCCTATTTAAGAAACCGACTTTAATTTTATCGCTCTAGTTATTCACGAGCTACATTCAACACAAAAGCACGCGAGACAAATATATTATTTGTATGTATGTAACAATAAATAAATTTTACGCTCCTCCTGAAGTAACTTTTAAATTATAGAAATGTCTCAAATTTAGTTTTAAAAATTATAGGATGGAACAACCAAAATTACTCTTGTGTATGTTACAAATTGCAACATAGAATAGAAAAACTTGATTTAAACTCCTGAGTCAAACGCATGATCAAATTTACGTATTACCTTTAACATATAAATTGGAATTTTCATTCCACATGACTATTCTAATCATGTGGAATGAAAATAAGAACTAATTGGTACAGTAGCAGCAAGTACTAATAATGATAATACTGAGAAAATCATATTTTTCACAAAAATGCTTTTTTTTTTTTTTCGTTCACTGAAATGACTTTAAAGAAGTTTAACTAGAGTCAGAAATGAAGACTCTTTCTCAAATCAAATTTTCATCATCGCTCTGTTTGCATTTTGGGATCATTCCTTTTGTGTGCAATGTTTATTTTTATACTTGAAGATCTAAGCATGTAAAAGATTTTTAAGCAAACGAGACGTTTTAAAAATGTGACATTGTCAATTTAAAATGTAATTTTTAAAAAAGTCTTCGATGTTTGCGATGAGCTTTTGTTTCAATGTTTCAGAAGTTATTGCTGTACATTAGTAATGTTTCGAATATGTACTATATTCCATGCATAAAATGAAACGTTCCTTTTTGTTCGAAAAGTATTTTTAAGGCAGGTATTGTATTATCATACTACTAAATTATTCACTTCATGAGTTTGAAATATTGTTCTAAACATAAGAAAAAAAATAAACTAAAACAAAAAAACTTAACTAAGATGCGAAGTATTTGAATTGAATGTAAAATGGAGTTGTCTGAATTAGTTAGAGCTTTTAAAAAACCTCATCATAAAGTATGCTTAAAACATTACAGGAAAGTTGGATCGTATGCAAGACTTTCGCATTTTTTAGAATAATAAAACATTTAAAAAAGTGATGTGGGAAATGGAATGCCAAGCATCTCGAATAGAGATAATCATATCGGAAAGAGTAGTTCTCTTTTTCAAAAGCTCTTGAAAAAATGCATTATAAACATAAAAACTGAACTACCATTAAAATTACGAACGAAATGTTTCTTGACTTCAATTGAAAAGTGAATAAATTTCATAAATATCTGATAGGAAAGTATGTATAATACTCGCATTACTAACAATGCTAGTACAGGAGGAAGTCTCACTCAGGATCGACTGGTCAAAAAAAAAAATCTAAATTACTAAAAATAAATGTAATAAATTGTCAACTTTTATATTTATTAGGCTTTTGAGAAAATAGGTACACAACTGCCCTAAAGCTGAAACCCAGAAAAGGGTCAATAAAGCCTGACACCCTCAAATAAAAAAAAACATTTAAAGTGTTACCAATTTAGAGATTTAAGAAGTGATACCATTCAAAAAGAAAGAAAATCTCATTTAAAAATTATTTTAGGGAATTGGTAAGACTTTAAATGTGTTTTTATTTGAGAGTGTCAGCTTTAGGAACCGTTTTTTGGGTGTCAGCTTTAGAGAACTTTACCTTAAATATATTTCTATGTTACACTATAAAGGAAAAAGGGAAAAAATAACGGTATTTAAAATAATGTAAAGTTTTACGTCAGTAATCATTATTATTAGAGTGTAATGTAGGTAGAATGAAAGGCAAGAGTGCTAGATATTCATCTGGTACAAATGCTTCGGTCACTGAAAACAGAATGCATCAAAGTTCCGAAACGAAATGTGTACATAAGTAGATCCATTAACGTGTTCCTAATAAGAGGTAGTGACGATTTCGAAAAATTAAGTAAAAATAGCCAAAATTTAATATTTCCCAACGTTTAAAGCAGAATATTTTTTCAAACGAACAGAAGACTTTATTCGTTACTGGCTAAAATAATGTAACATATCTACGTTTACAGCATTTTGAATAAAAACGAAATGTCAAATCACTATTTTCTAAACTGAAAAATGCTCATATCAGAAGTAAAATGCGCCTGAATGTTCACTGTTAAAAATTTCCGTAAGAAAATAGTAAAATGACCATTTACTTGATTGTTATTTTACCATATTTAATTACAACAGTTGAATAACCATTAAAAAGATGGTACTCAAACCGCTGATTGCGAAAAAAATCGTTTATTCTCTGTTTATCCTAAAGAACGTTTAACCAACCGTAATTTTCAAGCGCGCAATAAGAATCGGGCGTCCATCTTGGTTGCGAAACCTTACCGGTCATACGTTGTTTTAAAATAGGAATACGGATTTATCAGTTAAAATATGCATGTGTATATAAAAAAAAGAAGAAAAAAAAGTGGCTTAGGCAGTGGTTACTAAATAGAAACACATACACACGTAAATCAAAAATTGGAGACATCGGATTCCCGAACTGTTTGCGAATGAGCGAACCCATCATTTGAGCTGCTAAAGCTTGTTTGTATTTTAATTTTTGCAGAAAAATAAAATGATTTTCGTCAATATACAGTAAATTTAGAGTAAAAATGACTTTAGATCCAATCAAAAAATGAAATCTCAATTTTATGGCAGTTTGCCTGTTGGGAAAGAATATTTTTTGATAAATAAACGGCCGCTTCCCGTGGTTTAGATAGCCGAATGGCTAGCGAGCAAGGTTGGTGTTCCTGTAGACCCGGGTTCGGTTCCTGCAAGCTTCGTTTACGGTTTCCACGCCTCGAAGATTCTACGCCTCGAAATGGTTCAAAAACGGTAAAAATTTTGTTTTGAAACCATTTTTAAATGGTTATAAAACCATAACCTTTTGTATTTACGGCTTTTTAACCGAGTTGATTGGAAATGGTTAGATCCCGTGAAGATAGAAAAATGTTCCAAATCGTAAATTTAACGATGAATTAGATGCACAGACTGCTGCCGGTCATTTAACCGTAATTTCATGATGAAATTTCTAACAGTGTTATTTAAGCAAGTATACAATTAACATCTATATTTCTTATCTTTCTTTCTTCTCGAAAATTATGTTTTGTAATATTCAGACTGATGACTTGATAAAACTAAAACAAAAAGCATCACTCCCGTGATAAAAAAAGTCAAAATATTAATGTCTAACATATCAGTATTTCACACCGAAACCATGTATATATATTTTTAACTGTAAACAGTTTTTGACTAAACAAAAAAATCCGCAAAGTATAGTATGTAATAGTATCAGTATTTCGTTTTTCCGAACTGAAAATTATTTAAAAATAACAATTTTCAAAGCACAAAACATCTTTCTATGAAACGAAAATTCTTTGAAAACCAGTACGTCAACAACGCCACATACCATCGTCTGTACTCCTGTCCTCCTTTCAAAAACATTTTTTTACGATATTCCGCTTGATAATACGATGTTGAAAAAAATCGCTGGAAAATCCTATCATGCCAGCTAACATCATCTTTCGAGCCGAAGTAATTATTCCTTCTTCAAGAACGTTCTGCACAAAACCCCATACACTCCTTCTCATTTAGTCCCATCATGCCTGCCGTATTACCAGTTAAAATGTGCTTTGTAGTGAAACAAACATACGCATCGGTGACGAGTAAAAGCAGACGTCCTTTGATGCAAGTTTTTCCTCAGAGCCTGAGATGCCATGTAGACAACAAAGGCGGCAACGTGAACAAGATCATACAGAATAGGTGGGATTGAATCATGGGGAGAAAACCAGATTGCAAAAGTACGGATGCTCCCAAAAGGGATTGCGGGGAAATAGAGCTTCCCTTTAAAATAAGGAATAAAAAAAATGGAGGGGGGGGGGGAGTCTCGAGTAAAGAGCTTTGATTAAGAGTTTCCCGACTGGTAGCTGCTATTACGTCTCTTATACAAAATAACAAAGTTAATGGCTTAGCCAAGCGTGTGGATGAAAATCTTTCTATTTCAATGTGTACTCTATTTATGTATATTCTCGCAGCGATTTTTAAGACGGAAAAACAGGTTTCCTTCGTGGTAAACACGGAGCAATTTTAAAGTATAGTAGAAATTTAAATGCGTTATGACTTTCTAATATGATAATCTATGTCATAAACGTAATTGCAAGGCTTGCCTGCTAAAAATATGAAACATATACTTTTTACTTTACTTTTTTTTAAATCGCTCGTTTTATTACATTCTAATAATTGGTTTGACACTAAAATTTTTAAAATTGTTTAATTTCAAACCAATAAACAGAGTAAACTATGTACGACTAATTTGAAAATATAAGGAAGTATTCCTTTTTATGCCAAGTAAAATGAAGCGGATTTTGAGCTAAACTTTTTTCAAGAAACCTAAAGTGTAAGATCCAGATAAATTTTAACAGAAAATTAAAAAAGAAAAAAAGCATCTATGTACGCATAAATCAATCATAAACCTACATTTAATTCATAATTTATCTATGTATCTATATACATTTATATATATAAAGCAATTTACATCGTACCAATTGCTACAAAGTATTTAAAGGGCATCCAGCCATCCCCAACGTGAGTTATCAACTTGAACTACGAAAAAGGAGTTTTTTTTTATTCAGAATTTAGTTACTTCATCTGAAATGCTTAGTAAATATGAACTAAACATACTCATCTCCTCCCTAGATATAAGACACAGCCAACACGATTGCGAGTGGTTAAGCGCTGGCCTTTTACGCCCATGTTCCTGGGTTCAAAACCGGCCCAGTTCGGTCGATTTACGAGATGCAGAAAATCGATAGCTCCGTGTCGTATGATTAAGCGGAATGTTAAAGATCCCTGAAGTATATATTTCGCTTAGGTACTTTTGGCAAAATTAAACTCCTGCTGAAATTTCGCTTTGTCGGATCCCAGGTGCCTCCTTTTACTAAAGAAACTGGGCGTCAAAGTTCTCAAATGGTAATGACATCCACCAGTAGTGGTGCTTCGAAGAATGGTTCCCATCCTTGGGGCACGCAATGGGACTGCAAAGGTTAAGGACCAATGCGCAGCCCCATTAGAAACAAGACATAAGACACACCTAAAGTCCCGCACATTCCCACTTTTCCCCCAAGTTTAAAATAAAAAAAGATCGCTTCTGCTGTGTAATGTGTACTAATTACTATAAAACACTACAGTAAACGGAAAACACAATGCGATTCCTTTCTAAAATATGTCTTTCCGAAGTGCCTGCTTTACGTACAATAAAGAGGTAATTTTTAAAGTTTCCCAATGGCAGGAAGATTTCCAAATAAAAACAATGATATTTCTTTCTGCTAAAATTGTGCTGCAGAAGAAAATGATAAAATCAAAATAATGAGTATAAAAACAAATGTGAAACTCTTAAAAATATTAGCAACAGATTGCGACTGGGTAGAAAAAGCCTCTCCTTGCACTTATAAAACAAAGAGCGAACGGTTTAGGATCGTCTCTAAAAAGAACCGGAAGACTTCGAGATGAGAAAACACATTTACCGGAAGAGAGCATGTTTAAGAGCGCCTCTCCCCGGAAACAAACGATTTCTCTTCAGCAAGAAATGTCTTCCGGCCTCTGGGTTTCTGGGGAAGTTTGTTGAGTACACGAATTTTTACTTCCGATTTCGCCGTAGGGAAAATTCATTACTCCTTTTCTTAAATAACTAGGTCTTTTGTTCGTCCGCATGGCTTATGACACCTCATTAATAACAGGGCTCCTTAATTAATATTTTAGCCACTCGGAACCACACACGTTGTAGGAAATTGGAGAGGAAGGAGCATTCCGTTTCGTTAATGGGACGGTTTTTACCCAATTTCACTTTTTCATGACCTTTAGAGATATAAAAAGGATAGTTACATTCAGTGTCCGTGCTACTCATGACTAATGTTAAGCTTTTTTTAGACTTCCATCTTAATTTAATATTCATTAAGGCTTTAACGTCTTCAAAAGAAATGAATATTAAGGGAAAGTAAATCATTATCAATTTACACAGATCTGGCCATATTATACGTTATATTTAAATATTTAAAACTATATATATTCAGTGTCGCAACCAGAATTTTCTCCAGGCGGGGGGAGGGGAAGGTTGGTTAATAACAGTTCTTACACATGCACATAAAGGGTGTGCCAAAATTTAAGCAAAATTACAAGAATTGAGTTAAATAAAAAAATAACTAATTTAGCATTGACACAGAAAAAAGTTGATCAATGGATAGATGACAGTTTAGGGTTAGTTAAAATGCAGCAATACAAGAAAGAACAACGCGTTTTCGTTGTTGAACAATCCAATTACTGCATGAGACATTTCTGTCTCGTGTACTCGCTCGATCGGGGATCAGAATCGGCCCCCTAGATCATGTGACTTCGCACCATTGGATTTATTTCTATGAGGTTAATTGAGGAACCCACACCCCCTCGCACATTGAAGGAGGAGATGCAACGCCGCATCAACGAAGGAAAAGCCACATTTATGCAAAATGGCCATGGACAATTTCGGCAAAATAGTGCATAGGCCAGCAAAGCTGTACCCCGATGTCCAAAGTTCTATTCCACACATAACCCTATCTTATGTACTTTATGTTTTAATTTTAAAAAATACAATTGAAAAACCCCTTTATATTACCATACTAAGATTGGCCAGATTATCAAAGGTTCTCTACCTCAAGCTTTAAAACCCTATCTCCCCCGCTTGCGTCTAATATATAAGATAGGGTTGTGTCAAAGTTTTATATTTTAAATTACGTATTGCATATAAGACTTGGAAATTCAATTAGAAACTTTTAGGAACTGAAGCGATACGGTTTACTCGTTATTAGAGGTTGGTGGCAAATATTGCCATTACAAGAGAATAGCATGTATGCAACGTCCCTTTTCAATGCCAATTTTTGTTTAGTGACTTTTGAACTTTCTTTGCATGTTAAATTGGACTTGGAAGAGTGAAAGAAATACTGCAGTACTCGCCATAAAAAAGAAATATATAAATATTGATTCTTTAAAAGCATTTGAAGGGAGGAAAAATTAAAAATATCATAATTAAGTGATTTAAATGGCAAAATATTATTTTTCAATATAAAGAAATGAAGGAAGACTTTAATTGCATAAAATTGCTGTTTTAGATGCATGACTTTTCGTATACAGGTTACATGTGTGTAGCTTTCCATTTCACTGATGAAATTGCAGTAAAATAGTACACTAATTTTACTTGAAATACATTGAGTTTTGTGAGTATGTCGTGAAACCACACGCAATAGAGTCTGAATAATTTGAAAATTGAAAAAAGTTCAACTAAGATTCAATAATTACTTATTTATTTTTTGAAGAACAATGACTCGAATATCCTTTCATAAAAGAACTACTTCGTTTGTTTAAATATGATGTTGTTTCAAACATTAAGCGTATCAAACCTTTCTTTCATGATATCCAACCGAATTTATATTAATTACAAGCATGTCCTATTTAACACTTTATTCGATAATTATGAAAACATAATTATATCAATTTTCTGAAAATAATTTTATTAGACCACCTTTCAAATAATTTTTGGGAAACAAATTTAATTTCTTCAGCATTCATTAAGCGTTTCTTATAATGAGTGAGAAAAATCAGGTCGTGCTTGCATTAACTTTTAAAGAATTTTAAGACCATTATTAAGAAGAAAGTAAAAGTCCTCTTTCTTACAACAGTTTAATGCCACTAACAGATGATGTACTGCATCTGGCTGAGCAACTTTCGTGACTTAAATACACTACATTAGGCACAGGTGCTTCTGTTGCCAACCGCATTTACTATTTTCTTCTATTTCTTCAGTATTTTGGCCCCCTATATGTAAGTTTTACCTGTTTGAGCAAGATATTCAGAATATAGACTAATTTTTTTTAGAATAATTAATAGAAGGCAGTTTTAAAATTTATAAATAGTTAATTGTTCAAGAAGTGTAATAGTTCTGTGCTTTTAGGAATACATAAAAAGGCTACTGTCTTCTTTATTTTTTAATACAGTAAAAGCTCCTTATTCGCGCTTCCTTCATTCGCGTTTTCACTATTCGCAGATTAAAAAAATGCGATCCAATTCCTATATTCGCGGCTAAAAATTTCTTTATTCGCGGATAAAATAAGTACATACATAATAATAAAAGGATTCCAATAGGTATCCAACCCAATATTTGAAGTTCAAGTTGAAATTATTTATTAAGAAAATGCATCGCGGCAGCATTGCTGAAAAGTTTTTTATAAATTTCCAAGATCCGCTTAGAAAGGGAAATAAAAAATAAACCAATAAAAAAAAAAAAAAAAAAAACATCCGCACAAACCGACGCCCGTTAAGAATTAATACAGGAGAATCGAACCATTTCTAGATTTCAGCGAAAAGTCTGCTCCTGGATTTAAGGCAGCAAAGGATAGAGTTACACTGCTGCTATGTTCTAATGCATCTGGAGATTGTGTCATTAAGCCACTGATGCTTTACAGATCGTTTAATTTACAGATCGTGTGTCTTCAAACCATTGCCTAAGCCTTAAGATAATTAATCAAAATGTTCAAAAACTTCAGTTAAATTGATTTTTTAACTGTATTTGTTCTTTTTTTTTTGTCACCTAGGAACGTATCCCCTATAATCCCATATAAATAACCATTCCGTATTCACGGTTTCTGTATTCGCGGCATATTTATGGAACATATACCCCGCGAATAAAGAGCTTTTACTGTATATACAACATTATATTTTATACTACTTTGATATATACAATATACACCAAAGGAATGACATTCCACAAAATATAAATTTATAAAAATGTAGAGTTCATTTATGAATATACATTTCAATAATTCATTGCTTTTTTTAAGTATCATTAAATACAAATAAAACCGTCCATTAGTAAAAAAAAGGTTTTTTGCGGCAATTGCAAACATGTTGTACTACGTACAAAACACATAAAAAAGCTCTCATAGTTAATTAAATGAGTATCGTGCTGGTGCTGCTATCACAGATAACGCATAAACATCTCATAATATGTTTGAAATTATTTGAATTCGAAACACATTTTAATAATATGATGTGACATCGTTTTCATATCATACCTAGAAAGGAACATGGCCATTCCCGGGCTAAATTTTAGATTATAGCACTAGTTTTGAAAATAGACGAAAAACTAAAAATATTTGAGTATTCTAAACCCCATATCTTACTTATAAATAGTGCCTAAACTGGTTGAAAATAATGTCTTTTTCAACTTATTTTTAACGTCAGCTATTCAAGTTGACACAGGTCTAACGCGCATCAATATAAAAGTTTGATTGTTAGCGACTAACTCCGAAAGAAGAACCCAATGATTCGGAAATTAAATCCTAATTAATCATAATATAATAATAATAATATTATGATTCATATTATTATTACATTATGATTAATTATGAATTAATTTATGTATCATTGTTAATTTGTCAATAATACTGAGCAATATGGATTTAATTAATTAAAAGGATATAAAGAAAATTGTTATGGAAATAAAATTTCACGTTAAATTAAAGCACAAATGAGCATTAAAACGCAGACATATGTTTCGGGATTGCTTGGAATCCCTTTCCAAGCAATCCCGAAACATATGTCTGCGTTTTAATGCTCATTTGTGCTTTAATTTAACGTGAAATTTTATTTCTATTACTTTGCAAAGTTAATTATTACCAAAATTGTTAAGATTCAATATATTTCTTAGTTGAAAGTTATTCATTGCCATTTGGGATACATGCTTTTTTTAAAGAAGTGATTTCTTAAATGGCTTTTGTGAAGTAGATTCTGCTCTTTTTAAAATGATTATGGGACATTTGCTTTTCTTGTAGATAGAAAAAATTCAGTAAGCACAAGTTGAAACGGAAGGGAAGGAATAATAATGTTTATAAACTATATTTATAAAATAATAAAGACATAAGAATTGCAATATTCATAAAATAATAAATGTATACGAATAATAATATTTACAAAACATGTAAAGTTTAGAAAAGTAAACTTTATTCGCTTTGCCATTGGTCGATTTAGACACAGAAACCAAATTACTTTCTAATTCCTTCCTGTAAAGAGGGTTAAAATGTTTCCTCCTGTAAGGTATAATATTTTTACGAAAAATGCGAAACAGATTCACGACGTCCATAAAAGAACATTGTTATCTGTCAAAATTCTGCCTTTGCGACATTTTGTGCAATAACATTTATTGGACAGAGAGATGTATGAAATGCCCTTTTCTTTAATACACCATTTATCAAAACTGGCGGCTTTCTTTCCCAGCAAGGAGCACTTGTTGAACGTGTCCGTTTGTAATGATTCATGGTGAGATCAAAAGCAATCCCATTCGGACAGTTTAACCCAGCGATTCAACTACGTTAGAGCAATACATTTTAGGATAAAATAGACACGCCTCATTTATTTGTAGTGTTTAGCTTCATTTGCGACTTCGGTATAATTTCTTAAAGTGGAAGGGAAGGAATAATAATGTTTATAAACTATATTTATAAAATAATAAAGACATAAGAATTGCAATATACATAAAATAATAAATGTATACGAATAATAATATTTACAAAACATGTAAAGTTTAGAAAAGTAAACTTGATTCGCTTTGCCATTGGTCGATTTAGACACAGAAACCAAATTACTTTCTAATTCCTTCCTGTAAAGAGGGTTAAAATGTTTCCTCCTGTAAGGTATAATATTTTTACGAAAAATTCGAAACAGATTCACGACGTCCATAAAAGAACATTGTTATCTGTCAAAATTCTGCCTTTGCGACATTTTGTGCAATAACATTTATTGGACAGAGAGATGTATGAAATGCCCTTTTCTTTAATACGCGCCTCATTTATTTGTAGTGTTTAGCTTCATTTGCGACTTCGGTATAATTTCTTAAAGTAGAATGAAAGGATTTCCAATTAAAGTACAGTGATGTATATTTCCGATGGTAAACCTTTCAGTCTTTAGAATATTATTATTCATTCTGAAATAGATGAAATGGGCTCGTTTGAGTCTAAAAATGAAAGTTTAAAAAAAATGTTTTATTCAGTCAAAATTTAGAATGATTCCAATTGGAATTCTTAGAAGTTAAGCAGCACAGAATTTGATAGGCCATGATGCCATTTGGAATCAGTGGAGCGTGATGCAGTACAAAAGTAATTAAAATATGCCACAAAAATTAAAATTTATAAAATATAGTACCTAATTATACATTTATTGATAGTACTTAACATTTTCCTCCCTTAAGTTAGCCAAAACTTGTGTAACTTCACCAAAACCTTCATGTTCTATTTCAATGCCAATTAACGTGTTTCAAACATATAAATATTATTCAATTAGTTTTGCCTCTACTAATCTTGATTGTCATTAACTTTCGAAATATTTGCTGTAACATTTTTAACGATGCCTGCATCGAAATCTTTCAATTCAATGTAGGATTATTCTCCATTCATTAAAAAATGAACAAATTTAACGATTGTTAGAACTTGAGATTTCCTTTACGACATATTGTTAAAATTACTTTTACTTTAAAACTGGAAAATATAATGGAAAACAGTCAGTATGAACTTCAAACGAATATAAGCACAGCCATCCAGACAGCACTCAAGGAATCTTAAGGCTTTGGCTAAGAGGAGGGAGTCTGGTGAAGAAAGTCATCCAGACCAATTTCAGCTTGGATGTCATCAAACCCAAATGATGCCAATTGGAATCCATAATATTTCAGAGGACACAAACTATAAGTAATAAGTGCCAAAAACAACTGAAATAAGTTGTTTTAACATCATTAAAATTAAGTATGAAATTGCATCAGTAATTTCTTTTAAATTTTTATTAAAATTGATTTTCATTTTTGACAGATTTTGCTGATTGAAATGAAGTTAAAAAAAACAGTTCTTCAATTAATAACTCGATAATCCAGCCATCTGTTGGTAAGATTGTAAAAAACTTTTAAAAGAGGAAAGTGTGAAACATTTATTGATATCAATTTACCGCCAGAGGCACGTTTAGTACTCAAAGGAAAAAATAATGAATATGTTGCTGACGACGTCTCGTTTCCATATTTTACTTTTTGACTTGAACAATTTTTTGTTCAGTTTTGAATAGTTCAAAAAAGTTTAATATAAGCGCCTATGGCCAAAAATGATGCAAATTATGTAAACTATGGGCACAATATCCAAGTTCCTATGAGCAAGCTTATTGCAAGGAGCCCTCGGCGTGAAATATTGATTTGAACAATTTTTGTCCTTTTTGAGCTCTTCCAAAAAAAAAAATAACATAGCGCCTACGGGGAAATTTCAATCCCATATAAATCGGGATCTAATTGACGGATTTGCTGGGAACAGACTTTATCGGAAAGATGTTAGGACGAAAATGTACAGCAGGACGAAAATCAACAAGAACTAACCGAGCCGATTTTTTAATCGGGATTTTAAAGGATCTTTTTGAATGAATGAATAAATGAGGGAATAAATAAGTGAATAAATGATAAAATATGTGAATGAGTGAAAAAAATGAGTGAATAAATACATGAATGAGTGAATGAATGAGTAAATAAATGAACTGAATAAATAAATGAAGAATGAGTGAGTAAATGAATATGTATTAACCGCTGAAAAAGGTATATTTGAAGTAATTAAGGACTAAAGCTAAATGAGAAAGAGAGAGAGAGAGACATAGCTAGATTATAAATTTGAAGTTGGGTGTGTACGAGAAAGTAGACTCTTATAGTTCTAGACGGAACTTCTTATTATTGCTTTCCGTAGCACTAAGATTGCGTACCAAAAATTAGTAATAAGTAGTTAAACTCACAGTGTGTTTCATAAAATAACTCTATTAAACCGCAGCAGTGTCATATTTTTTGATGCGATTTGTGCCTTATCGTGTTGGATTTGTGCCTTGTCGTGCTGATTTGTGCAAACTATATAATTAGCACACATTTGCAATTGGTTGCGTTAATTTTGTTTTCCTCATGCAAAAGTAAATAGCAAATTCCAGAATTAGAAAATCAAGTAGCAGAGCAAAAGTCTTGCATATAATGTAATAGTGAAGAAGGAAATATTTTTTCATTTTCGTTTATAAAAAAATATTAAATCCATAAACGCTCTAAATTGTGAGATTCAAAAAATTTAACCTTATTAAGTACACATTTACAATCGATTGCATGTTATTCAGAATTAGAAACACCTTTAGAGCAAGCAAATTGAATTATATTTTCTCCATTAGCTCTACGTATTTTGTTGCACTCTTTGCAACGCCGAAACACCTGTATGCTTTTTTAATTCAAAAATTTGTGCAAAAGCGAGTTGAATTTCTGAAATTTTTACATTTGCCCCAAAAGTAATAATTTCTATTTTCGTTGTTTCCTAACATTTTAATTGTAAAAATCTTTTGCCAAGCTCTTGAAGTATTTCATAAAAATATTATATTTCTCACTTTCGTGCTGTACTACAGACATTTTTTGAAATTTGAGCCATGACCATGATATAGTGTCAAAAGTCACTTTCCAAAGTAATGAAAGAACTCGGGTTATCCTTAGGGGTGAAATATGACATTCCTTTCTACTCTCACCTCGTTTGTGGTCACCTTTCTTTTCATCGATCACCAGTACTTTTTCTCACAAATATTTCCCGAAGTTTGGCCGTTTCCCGCTTATGCAAAACTCCGAGCCAAATTCTTTATTTATAAGAGTATAACAGGAAAACATTTCTTCAGTTCCATGCTATTTAATAATAATTTGTAAGTTATATTTTTCAAAGGAATAGTGACATATGCCCTTTGTAATATTTAACTATGCAAAGATGCGACATAATTAAGAATGTTTTGTGAGCCGTAAATATGTTGATTACAATTTTTAACATTTTTTCTTTTTTTTACGCATAATATTAATTATGTTTTAGCTTTCATCATTATGTTATTTTACACCAAGGAACCTTTTTTACATATTTTATGAAATTATTTTTCATAATTCAAATATTTACAGTCAATAACTTATTCTGACATACCGTTCCTCAAATTATATTTTGAAATTTTCTTCAACATTGAAAATTAGAAAGGATTTTAATTAAACATTGAAAAAACGCAGTTATGTGCTAGTTATTTTACTCGGCTTTATCATAAATGCATTCCGTATTTTTTTGACGAGTGAAATGTAGTTTTAAAATTTTGCTTGACCTATTCTTTGGCACGGTTGTTTAGAATCAACAGCTGTTTTCACTGGTGTTTATGGCAGAGCTACAACTCCAAATGAATGTTATTAGGCAGTTGCAATATTATTATAAATATTTAATATAAAATCATAAACTTGACTATGTCACTACTTTTTAATTTTAATTAGTTTATAAATAATTAAAATCTTATAAAATACACATAAATTTCCAATAACACGTTAAATACTTATTTTCTCAGAATCGGCACCCAAAGAGTTTTTTTAACACAACTTTGCAACATTTCGCAGTTAAAGGATAGGCTAAAAATATTTATTTAAGAGTGACGAGAATAATAATTTTTGAACACTACGGTGTGCCTATTTACACTTTCTTGGAGCACGTTTACATAGTTTAATAGTTAAAGGAAATCAACGCTAAGCTGCATAATAACAATGTCTTGCCATGAGCAACCGTAAACATGACATGAAAACATAAAAACTGCAATACTTTATTATTGGTACATAACAGTATAGTTTCCATAAATATTTAATGCCTGGATTCAAAATTGGTTAAGAGTATAAAATCTGAGATGAAACGAATAGTAGTTTGATGTAAACCGGTAAATGTTAAATTTAAGAGAATAATATCCATCGTTATAGTATACAATACAAAAGACGGAAGATGCTCAGTTCTGTTTGTTTTTCTTTACGCCATATTTTCTTCGAAGCTAAGTTTAACTATTCTTAGAACTGAAATCTTAAAGAGAAGATATTGATTTTATATATAAGTCATGTTTCTCTTCCGCTAGAATTCTATAACGAGCAACATATTATATTACATTTCTGAGAAAAGTAAATACAGACTAAAAAAGAAATGTATGGGGATTATTTTTCAGTTGAAGAACATTTGTCAACAGATAATGACTGTGTGAATCTAAGAATTCTGAAAATTAATGAAATGGAAATCCGTAAGAAATAATTGTTAAAATAAAGAACAACTGTTATTGAAAAAGTAGTTAAGAATTATTAACTATACATTTTTTAAAAACAATTTTTAAAGATTTGTTATCAATACAATAAAGATCTGTTATCAAATAATTTATCATTATTATTATTATTATATTATAATAATTAATGTATTTATTTTTATTTATATAAAAATATTTCAAGAAATACGTCTAACATGTAATATGTCTACTTTTTCACACCCCAAAGTTGTTACATCTTTCTTAAGAATCTTGGGGTTCTTGTTGGATTACAAGCTCAAAAAAAAATTTAAAAACAAAAGTGCTACTGAACACATTACGTCGAAACTATAGGTTGTCGGATTTTCATCTTTCGTGGCAACAAAACCGAGATATCCGTACTAATGTGTGGAACCCACTAATTCATACCTTTAAGATATGACTTGTTAATTTCAATAGTAGGAACATCAGTTTTGTCGTCAAGAACCGTTGAAAATCCGATAAGCGATTATTTTGACAGTGTGTTCTATTTGCGCGCCCACGCTCCTCTTTATGGTTAATATCACTACTTAACAGTTAACAAATATCATCTGCTGATGTTTTTGGAGAGACTTCTCCAAGTTTTTTCAATCCAAACTTCGAAATTGATTGAGGCATACATACTCAATCAGCATAACTGAATATCGTGGAAATAAATTTATATTAAAAGGAAAATCTGAAAATCGAAGCATTTGTAGATAGGAGGTATTGTCAGATCGCCAGAGGTATTGCTAGATACGTTGCCTTAATGAACACTCAGCCTAATGTTCTGAATGAATAATTTATGTTGAGTATCTTTCAGTGAATGGAAATGAAACTTTGGTATCATGAAAATTATAACTATGTAATTTGTCAAGATTCACCCCCTTTTCCAAATTTTATTTCTCTAATTTCTTTCACCTTATTTCGCATATTATATCACGGAGCATAAAAAACAGACTTGATGTTCTTCCTTTCAAAATCACAGTGCTTATAATAGTTACAACTGCAAACACAGGTTTTCCCTATAGTTTGAAGAAAGTATTTTTCAAATTTCCCCAGCTGTAAAATTACTAGAAAACGCATGAATTTTTTTTTTCGATAAATGGCCTGGTTCGTGTCTCTAAAATCAAAAATAAATTAGTAACCAATAAACAGTGGGAGGACAAAATGGTTTACTAGCCGATGATCTTCTAGAAATACTTCAACAAAAAAGTAAGCCTAAATTCAATTACACCTTAATCTTGGTTAATTCTTAGCTTCACAAGTTATCATCTATCATAACATGACACTTCTTTCGCAGAAACTTTTTTCCTTTAATATTAATCTCTTAAAACCTGTAGTATTTCACATAAAGTTTCACTAACTTCCATGACACGTTTGGCGATATTTCTTTTGTATGAAACTTTGAAAGTAAATTTTTTTCTTTTTGGAATTGGAGTGGATTTTTTGGTTAAATATTAGAAAGTTGTTTAGTTGTTTTTTATTACAAATTGCATATTCTTTGATTTAAAACTCCTGTTGAAATATAACATACAGCATTTTTTTCTATTTTACAATGTTGGACTTCAACTCTGCAAGGTAATTGAATGACCCGACATGGTTGACTACGGGAAATTAATTTTTAAGACTATTTTTAATGTTACGCATCCGAGTTAAAAAACAATCTTAGCTTGGACGTTACTAGAGTTCACGAGCAAATATAGTTAAAACAAAATACAATACAATGGTTTCCCCAACTAGAAAAAGTCTGAAATAAAGTTTTTTTAAAAAAAGTATATAAATTCTGAGCGTATTTGGCCCATCTGCTGGTTGTGCATAGCAGTATATTATGCAGATTAATGTATAAGTTAGTGGCACCATCTACGGGTTGTCTGAGTAAATTTCGCTAGTACTTGAACTAATGAGAGGAAGCAAGCCGGGAACTGGCTTTGAGCTGACGACCTCAGATGCCGAAGTCGAATGCTATAACCGTTGGGTCACAGGCGCTTGCCAGCTGGGAAAGAAGATATGCTATTTGATGTGTTTCAATAAGTATATTATCTTGTATTCGTTGCATTAGAAAGCAATGTATGTGTAAACCTAAGCTCTAGTAAGTGTTTAAAATGAAGTAATCTTTGTTGTTCAGAAACATGCAACAAAGTCTCTAAAGAAAACGTATAATGAATTCGGAGACTTGTCTAAAGTTTTATTACGTTACCGATGATGGACCATCTGACAACTTAATGATTATAGGACAAAATTATATTATTTTATTTGAATTATGTTGTTTTATGAATAGTTATTGCAGTTATTCGGTCTCATCAGCATTAACAAATTACAAATTTAAAACATATTATTTCAATATAATATACATCATTGAACCCCCTTGATTTAGGTGAATGCATCATCAGTTCCACATAAGAACTCATTTCCCCATTCTTGACATTAATGCTAGACATTAATGTCAAGAAAAAACATTATCAAAACTAGACTACTTACTTTTTTTTTCGTAACGATACGTTATTTTGAATTCTCCCAATGTCACATAAAAATTAATAATGTACTATCAATTAAGAAACACTTTTTTGTTGCGAAATTCGATCTTGTCATAATCTTAATGAGCATCAATAGGGAAATAATAATAAGTTATTTTGGATTTAATTGAAAAGTAGACTTTTTCGAGCATTTCAAAAATACACAATTTTTACAAACACATGGAATTGCGCTTACGGTATGCAAACAATGTGTACTATTTTTATAAACATATAATATGCACTTTTTGTATGCAAAAAAATGTGTACTATTTTTATAAACATAGAATACGCACTTTTTGTATGCATGAAAAATACACATAATTTGCACAAAAAGTATATACTTTTTAGGTACTAAAAATTAGTCAATCTTTTTGCAAATTGTGTACATTCTATACTTTTTTGCAAAAAAAAGTGTAAACATTTTCTAGCTGGGGTAAGCTACGCATAAATCGCTCCAACGCTATGTTTTAGACAATTACAAAAACAGCATTAAATATATATATTAAACCACTCTACTGCCTGTATTTAATGTATGAATCACGTTGATGAAAAAGTGCAAACTCGTGTTAAAAAATTATTGAAGCTTGGAAAATGGTATTTAGTCCTCACTGGCACCCTTTGCTCCTAAATGACATCAGGAATTTTAAAATTATTACAAAATAATTTTAAAAAATATCTTTCTGCAGAAATGATAAATGAGAAAATTATCATAATATACGCACAAATAGCAATAAAACCACAGACGTGTGTAGGAACTAAAAAAAAACTCAATCAATGGAAAATATTGCTAAATTTTGAGTGCAAGAAATTCTAAATTTTTTCTGGCATTTTCGGTATTACTTTCATTTTCTCATTTATTATCGCAAAGGTTTTGAAGAAATAGCGACTCCAGATTTATTTTTTCTTTTATTTATTTATTCATTTTTGAAAAATATAATGGTTCAACAAACGCATGAGAGAAGTGAAACTAAGGATATAATTATTTTTGTTAGAAATATCAATTATGCATTTTTTTTATTTCTTAAACTTTAAGAAAAAATTTACAAGAAGTAATAATGAGCTTTATGCGTCTTTTTATAATAAAAACTTCACTTATGATTGCCCTTTGTAAAAATCAGATTTGTTCTACCTTAGAAAAAAAATCCATCCATCGTAAATTTTCTTCGCTTTCATTAATAATGCATCAGTGTCGCAGACAAAATGCCATTTGCACGTGTCGCACGAAAGAGACACAGCTGTAGTTTACAACACAGTCGCTTATTTCACTTTGTCTTATTTATCTTCACGCTTCTCTCTAAAAAAATATAATAAAATTATTTTGTTTTGTGCAGAGATTATGAGCTGAAATAAATATTTCAGACAAGCAATGTTTCATCATATCTCTCCTTTGAAAATACTTCTAGTGAAATAAGTTATATGTTTAGAAATGATATCGCACACTATTTAGACCTAAACAAAAAAAAAATACTGACAAATATCACTACTTGACTTATAGTGGGGTTTTTACGCATAAATATAAGAAATTGTAACGAACATTTGAACTTATTTTATCAAAATTTTACCCTACTTTAAAATATTTTTTGTTGAAAGTCTAATTATTTTATGTGTATATATAATTTTAGAACGACTTGGGATTGTGAGGGTGTATAGTATTTTCTGTGTGGAAATAAAATTTGTTTTTTGAATATTTACGTGCCTTCTTACATATTAAAAGAAAAAAAAAATAGGCGATTTCTTTTTGAGATTATGAACAGATATGGTTATTAAATATCTTATTTAAAAGTATGTATTGTAACATAGCTGATATTTTTATGGGATGGGTATGGATATTTACACAATGAAATAAAAAATATTGTTTTCGTATGAAAAGATAAACTAAAATTCATATTTTGGCTCCTTTCACAACTCTTGAATTCTCTCTTCATTTGAAATTCTTCGCTACATATTTATCACAAAGTATTTTTTGTAAATTATCATTATTGTTTTAGATGTTATTTTTAATGCATTGAAGTGAACATCGACTTATTGATTATACACAATGAAAATAAAACCCGAGGTTTGCTATACTTTCAAACGTATCCCATAAAAGGACTTTAGAGACATAAAGACAAAAACCATTATATTTTGAAGCATTTTACTGAACACCAAAACCGAACAAAAACTTATTATTTCATACATTTAAAATACATACACCATGAAACGCAAAAGGGAGAAAACTAAAAAAACTACATAGATTTTTATCATTTGGAATTCAAAATTTACCAGATGTCATCTATATCATTTACGTCACCTTCACGACGTCTCATTCGACAGAATGCAGCGAAATATTTTTTCCAATTAGGAAGCGCTTGCCTTGTGTTGTCATCGACATTTCTTAGTGAGGTAGAAAAACAGAAATAAAAGTGTTGGAGCAAATATTTTTTATAGGAAAATCTGGTTTATTTAAATTTTCACGAATTTTAACGGAGCATGTTAGAATTTTTTTATAGTAATTTGAGGTAAAATTTCTATTTCAAATGTCTTGAAATTAAAAAATATCGCTCACAAGTATTTCACGAATTTCGTGGCTTGTCCAAAAAACCGCGCTTTGATGCAAAAGGTTTACATCATAGTCCCAAAAAAAAAAAAAAAAAAAAAAAAAAAAAAAAAAACAGAACATTATTGAACAAAAACACGTAATAGAGCAGAATATTACTATAAACAAAGATCCATTATTTCGCATCGTATTTAAAAATATCCTTAAACCTTCTGGTTTTGTTGCGCATTTCCAATTAATAATTTCATCACAGTATACTTTAACTGATTACTTCTTTGCGCTAACAGTAAACAGGGAAAAAAATGTTTTAAGATATAAAAATGTAAGGGAATATCATAATAAATATTTGTTTTTTTTAAATGTTGATTCTTGATTATGAACGCACACACCAAACGTGTATTGTGTGCATATCTATTTCTATTTTTATATATACAATATTGTACACCAAACAAAAAGACGGAAATAAATTTCTAGGCAAAAAATATGTAAGTACTAAGTACAGAAAATGCTTCTTTATATAAAAGTATTTTTTCCTGTCTAATTTTAAATTGGTGTAGTTGCAATCATTTTTTTTAAACTCTATTCTTTTTAATATCACTTAAATGCAACTGAAATACACTAAAATATTCGAACGCGTCTGAATATACATAAGGTCGTTCGCACTTTATGGAAACGATTTTGTAATATTTTTTCTCGTTTGCATTTTGAGATAAAGATTTGTAAACATAAAAATAATCGTCTGCTAATATTTTCTTTTCAATAGAATGTAAAATAAAAAGAATTATTCATAAAATGGCTCCTAAAATTGATAGATGACTCGAAGGTTACGCAACTGCTCTTTCCGAGGAGAAATTTTAGTATCAACAAATTATAAAGATGTGCAAAAACATCGGTTATTTCATTTCAAAAAAGGTATTTATAACATTAAAATTGAAATTAGAAAACGTCTAGCTGAAAGTAAAAATGAAAGCATGACCCCGAAACTTCATCCTAATTGCAAGGAATTATCAAGAAAGGGTGAACTCCCATTCTAAAAGAAAATCTGCCGACTCAAAGATTCATTGCATCGAAACTAGGAATATCCTCCGACACTGTAAGTAAAATTACTCATAAAGATTTAAATTTGAAAAAGATATTCAAACCTAAAGATAATCTGTTTTTGGAAAAACATATTACTGAAAGAAAAACAAAGGTAGATAATTAAATGAAAAACACCTAGCTGCTGAAAAAAGGAAATTTGATATAACACTCGATGAGGTATGGGTATATTTAACCGACGGTAATTTAAAAAGACCAATTTTATGTTGCTCAACTGACAGGAATGACCGTATGAAATGGCTTTGTCAGTGTACAGAAAAGTTCTTAAAAGAATTCATGATAGTTGCAGGATTTTTGTTGCAACAACAAATTAAAAGTCAAAGAAGTCTCAAGCAAAGCCAAAATTAATTCACTTTGCTATCAAAGAATATTTTTAGAATCAAGTTAAGAATTCCAGCCATATGGGGAAAGAACGTTGATAAAGTTAAGCTTCTGTAGACAAAGCATCTAGTCACACTCTAAGTCCATTGTTATTTATTTAGCAACAAAAGAATCAGAAACATTAATAAAGTGTATCCTAGTTGATGAAATACCAGTAAAATCAATTGAAGCTTCTCCAATGGACTTTTGTGCTTTCGGTTTATTAAAACAAACCTTAAGAAAACGGCATTCAATGACACTGAACGGACTTCGGAAAATGGACCAATTGGAATGGAGTAAAATTGACATGGCAATACTAAGAAAAAGTTTACTTTCATGGAAAATTCGAGCTAGAGCAATTGTCAAGAATCATGACTATCAGATAGAAGCAAATCGCCACAAAAAATACGCCAATTATTAGATAAAACTTAGCTATCAAAATCGCTGCCATAAAGTGCGAACGACCTTCTGTACTTAATGTAAAGTTAATACACGAACATTAAGAAGTGCGTTTACGTAACGTTAAACAACGTTTTTGGGGTAATTAGCAGGTATTCTAGAGTACAAGAAATGTAAAATAACCGTTTAGTAAAAATTACTTCATACAACAAAAATATTGATTACGAAGATCAGAACAGGTTCTAATATTTATCATATTAAGAACATGGCCCAAAATTAAGGTTCTTCACTTCTATTTATATAAAAAACTGCGCATAAAAGCAGGTAACTCCAAAAAATGCCAGAACATTTTATGAACCCAAAGCAAACATTTTGATGCATATGAAATACATCTTACACTCTTCCAGGAACATCTTATAAGTTTTTAAGAAGATTGTTAAAGCCGTCATTGATTGATAGGGCTAAGAGGGCGTGTTGTTCCCCCGGTGTGAAGCTCCTTCATTCCCTAAGTCTTAATTAATCACTGATGAAAAGGAGAAAGATGAAAAATGGCCAAAATGGCCTCCAGGGATCACTCTAACCACAGAAGAGCCGTTAGGATATAGGCAGGACACTAGGGATTATGGCTGTTTCTAAGAAATATAAGGGGGAGCCATTTCATACCTACGTCAAACAAATGAAGCGTGATGATATTTAATGGTAATCGGTCACGCAAAGAGTGCTTTTATTACTGCTGATGCATTTTTGAAAACGCATTGTGGTAGACGACTTTGTAAAATAATAAATTCATTAGTTTCTATTAGAGACTAGTTGAGAAAGAAAAATATCGTTTATGAGTATTGTGGGTTTTTTTCTTCAGAAAAATAGAATTTAATTTTAAAAAAAGTGCATGCATGTATTATGAAATGTTATTCACTTTTGCTGAATTCTTACTCTAAAGAGGTAAAACAGGGTAAGAAGACGGTAAAATCTGGCTGTTAAGATTGATCATCGAACCTGATCACTACAATACGTATAAACAGTCTACAGCACGTTTGAGTATGCACTTTTGAATTGGGTTCATAGCAGGCAAATCATTCTTGAGATTGAAAAAGCCGATTCAATATTCTTCACTTTCTGGTTAGTCACAAGACTCAAGATACTATTTTAGTCATTCGGCACAAATTTCCAAATTTTAACAGCGGTTGAAGCATATTGCCACTGCCCACGTCAAATTGCAAAAATGCGCAATGAGATTTTTAGGATCCCGAAAGAGTGAAAAAGCAATCAAATACATAGGTTCACCATTCGTTAATTTATTCAACTCTTTAATACCTGCTGTTGAAGACGTACACAAAATTAAATAACCCCACATTTTTCTCTCTTGACAGTACTTCATTTCGTACAAGAGTTGGTTTCCGTTCAATTATAAGAAAACTATTTTGTTTGAAACTGACTCAAATCAGTTCATAAAACAGTTTTTAATACCCTGTTCTGTGTTTGAAGGAAATGCCCAGTATTTTTATTTAATTGGTAAAAAAGTATACCAAGAAAGAAAAATCGTGTTTAATATAAACTAAAGATAGAATTTTATTAAAGCATGTAACTTTAAATTTTAATAATAAGCAGAGGTAATGCATATAAGTCAAAATTAAGTGCGTTGAAGCTTGCAGACGCATCTTTTTTTCTTCAGGTGCTAAAAGATATACATGCTGGAAAAGCGTTGTTTTTTTTTTTCCTCTAAATATCCAAGTTTGTTGGTTTATATTAATTATTATATTTTTGCGAAAATAGCCAATGCATTAGACGTCTTCGTTCTATTATGCTTTAGATTTATATTTATTTATGTAAGTAACTTTTGAATTGAAATCTTACGTGCTTTACCATAAGAGAATTGATACCTGATAGAAACGCGTTGTCCCGGGGTCGTATTAATACCCGAATTAAAATACTTGTGATGTGTTTATTAATATTCATAAAATATCAAGATTTCATTTTTTAACCTTTTTTCGCGCCTACATATCAATTCTTACTTTCGCATTTCTTTCAAATGGTCTGTACATTAACTTAAGAGGAAAAAATTGTCCATATATAAAAGCAGATTTGAAACGCGAATAAACAAATATTGTACAGCACAATATTATGCAAAACTTTCAATAAGCCAGGAATCGTGTCACGTTGGTATTTCTCCACAGTTTGAAGCGGCTTATCAAAGCTTTGTTTCAGCCTGTGCATCTCCGACAACAAAGACTATTTTGTAAAATTGTAATGCTAAACAATTTGTTTTAATCCGGATAGGATTCAGCAGAGGAAACTGCGAATCGGACATTTCCCATGATACTGTCGTACTCATTTATTAATCCATCCAAGGAATGAAAGGAAGAACTTTGATGTCTTTAGCAGAACTAATTAATTTTGTCCAAGCTAGGGTATGTATGAAATCTGAATCGAAGGCTCAGAGTCGCGAGGGTTCGATAAGTCCTCTACAATGCTTTTCATTGAATGATTCATTCTTTGAGGGATTTTCTCACTACATACTATTTGGAATTATTTTATACGAATTAATTTCTGACCCGCGAGCATCTATCTATATAAGGATGAGATCGCGGGACAAAAATAATGTAGCAGTTATTATACAGAAACACAATGGAAATATTAGTCCATAAAGTGAAACTCCTAGAATATGAGCATGAGTAGACATTCCGTAATAAATGGAAATGTTTAGAGGTTTTAGCTTTTCAATCTTTTTGTAAAACTTATTTTGTATTTAATTTTGGAATTTATATTGAGCTTTTAAAAGTAAAAAATATATGTACGTACTGCTTTTGTACGTTCTAATGTATGTACTTATTGGTCATTAATAACGTCTAAAGAAATTGAAATAAAATTCCTTTTTGTTGAAAATTGTAGAGGGATGATGTTAGTTGAAAATGAGAAGATGAATGTCAAAGTAGAGGAGACATTGGGGCAAGTTTTCTAACTGGCTTTAGTTTTAAAATGAGCCACTCAATGATACCGGCGGTTGAACATAATGAAGCAACATCACTCCCCAAACCATATACGAAAAGGTTTTATTTAGTAAGTGCTGTCATTCCTATTAGTTTGTGAGAATGAATTTGATTTCATTTACAAAACATTAAATGTATATTTTTCATTAAAATAGATTTTTTTTGTATATCATTAAATGCAGTAACTATTTTGAAATAATTTAGAACTTCGCCTTAATGCGAGAGAGAGGTTTACAAATTTTATGTTGGTACGTGGGAAGTAGGCTCGCTTAGTTCTGGAAGAACTCCTTATTAAAACTATAAAATTGAGAAAATCTTTAAAATATTATAATAAACATGATCGTCATATATTCAATAATTTGACAAACTAATATAACACAAATCACAGTATAATACATCACTTACTCTCCTGATAATTTTTGATCTTGTCTTCTTCACGCTTAATTAATCCAAAAAGATATAAATCATTAGCTAAACATCTGTTGCGCACAAAAGACTCATAATAAAGCATTTTCTTAAACTGTTTGGTAAAGCACAAGAACCGTGACCTTAGATGATAAATGAATCTTTAAGGGCGTGGTTTGTATAAGCTTTTGGTGTGAAACACCCACCTCTTCCAGTGGTCCTAATTAATCGTGGATGAGACGGAGAAACATTAAAAATGTCTAAAGTACCTCTGGGGCACTCGATGACAACAAGGGAATCATTTCTAACAGAACTAGCTAGTCATTTTTTAAGAAAAGGAAGCCTTTGTACACTATTGCATTACAAAAACACATCAATACTTAAGGCTAAGTATCATGCAACATACTTGACTTAGTTTTCCCTAATAAAAATAAGTAAAATATTTCTGAAATTATTTGTTGTGTTTCAAACATCACTTCCCATTAGCATTGAAATATGTTTAATTCAATGCACTAATGTCCATAAATTTATGTATTTAGTTACTATATTTTATTAATGTGTACCAGTATCGCATATTTTATTCTCGTACTGAATTGCGTTAGATCCCAATAATTACAGACGGCTTCATAGCAGGCTTGATTTTTGTGCCATTTAACTGCTAGAAGTTCCAATTAGAATATTTTGAATTTCGATTTAAAGAAAAATCTTTTGAACTTTTATATCGGGCTCAAAATGAGCACATTTCATGAATTTCAGAATGAATAATAATCGCTTAGGACTAAAAGGATTAAAGCATCGTTTCTCAATCTTTTTAATGGTGTGACGTCCTTTAAAATCTAATAAAAGCTTGGCGAACCCTTCCTGGCATTTGGCAGACAGATGGCTGAAATTTCCTACGTTTTAGCTTTTAAAATTCAAAATTTTGAACCCATTTTCCTCGCCAGAAATTCAGGTTTTTTCTTGACCAATCTTTTCTCTCTTTTTTGCATGATTATTGTACAGCATGTTAATCTGAAACTGATGCGGGCCCTTTTCTTGAAATTCACCATCTAATTACTGAGACATTACATTTTTCTTTGTTTTAAATAAAAATTAAGAACTGTTTTGCTGAATAAAATATATGCATAGAATTAAAAACTTTAGAAAGCAGCAAAAACTATGTTAAATACAAAACCGTAGGCATGAACATTGTTGTTACTGGGAGTGCACAGTTCAGTAAAGAACATTTCTTGGAGATATACTCGATCTCATTTACCTCTCTTTCACAGTGTCTTTCATAGTTATTCACTTCAGGAATTTTATAAATAAAATTGTCTGACATAAAACTGGATGAAAACTCTCTTCAACAATAGACAGATGTTAGATATCATTCTTATCACGTTTTCTCTCCAATAAGCAACACAGTCATTAAAGGAAAGAATTCAGATTTTGTGAACCAAATGTTAACAGATTTCTTGACCTTCCCTTTAACTATCCTATTAATATTCTTAATCAAGTCTCACTCATCCGAAAAATGAAAACTAATTACTTTTTTCAAAATTGCCTTTTACCAGTTAAGAGATCAACATTTAACAAGACAGGTTGAAATAGAATAAAACTATTTCAACCTGTCAGAATCTTTATGAATTGTACACATCTAATTAAACTTTCTGTACTGTATTTGTCCTTAAATATACATATGCGACTTCTAAAGCACGAAAAAGAAAGAAAAGAAAATAATAATTCCCTGCAAATAAGATACTTTATGTAGTAGTTTTTATGTAGCTTGTTAGTAAACTAAAGTATGCTCTTTTTATCATTAATTTAGAAGTTTTATCTTACTAAACACATGTGTAATTTTCTCAAAAGTGTGCAAAGTAAAAAAAAATATGCAAGGTAAAACCGATGTGCATTGTACATTGTATCAATCTTTCTGCATATAATTATATTTCTAGGCAGAGGGCTACACTTAACTACGTACATTAAAAGGGTTTTAAAAAAGACTTGCAAAAAAAAAATCCTTGTACAAACTGGAGTCGCATAGAAGGAGGAAAACGTTAATTGGGATTGGAAATTTAATTGTCAAAGTCAAAAATATCGAATTAGTTGCACAAATTAACTGTGTTATTCGCGTTAAGAGTCGAGGTTTCTATATTAATGCAAACATCGGAACGACGCAGAAACATTCACATTTATTTAACACAAACATTACAACACAGCAGTCAGTTACTTTTTAAACTAATACCTTCAAAACAACAATACTACCGTCAACTGGGATGACTTTGCCCAATTTTGAAAAAAAGTTTCGCGCCACCATAGTAAATATCTGATAGGTCGTCTGAGGCGTTACAGTCACTGATACATTAACCTCAATGTCTACGAGCTATTCTCTGGTTTGTAAGTGGTTCCTGATACGTGTTATCACGAATCTTCTGTTTCATTTGTGAAGAGTTTTCCATGAAAATTACAGCTCTTCAAAATTAGATACACACAGCTTCTACGAAAACAAGGTGAGCTTCATCAGTTATTATTATTATTAGTATATGTAATGAAGAATATAATCCCCTTGGAACTTCGTTCCTAAATAATGGTGTAAAAAACACGATTTGGAAGCTTGGAATTATGTGAGGGGTCCGTTTTGATTAATTGGAATTTTGTGAAGGGTCCCGAAAACAGACTATATTTTCCTCTGGCGCGCCCCTGGTTAAATGCATAGGACATACATTATAATGCAAAAGAAAAAAAATGTATCGGCAATCTCTTGAAGTAGCAGCAACACTTAAAATACATCCTGATACAAGTAGGTTGCTGTACTTGGCAATTTACACATTTATTAAGTAACATCATTTGAATTAAATGCTAGGTAATTTATTAATAGCAAATCAGTTTAATACCATTCAATTAAAATCAAAAGTAATTAAAAACGCCAAGGCAAATTCTTAGTTCAATGCAAGTTTAATTTTTAAGCTCAAACCAAAAAGTATCCGGATAATGGAAAAAACACACTTGAATCTTTTAGTGTTCTTTTGTGGAAAAAGTATTTACAAAATTTGTTTTCCAATTAAAAATTTCTTAAAAAATCTCCTTTGCTGTAAAAAGTATTCCAAGAATTAAAAATAGCTTAAAATGTCTGTTTTGTTTGAATTTTATTGCTTAAAATACATGAACGAATGAAATCGCGATTAACAAAATCTGTTAGCTGCTCTTTCTTTAAAACATTTTTTACACTAAAAAGTCTTTTATGGCATCTATTTGAAAATTCTATTCGACCATTAACACGTTTCTTTTCTTGAAATCTATTAATCGGGAATAATTGGGATGTTTAAAGAAAAGTTGTTTCATTTTTATTCTTTAAAAAAATGAAATAATAATTGAAAAGAAAAAAAAAACAAAAAACCCGTATGATCTCATCTGTGTTTGAGAAAATATTGAGCCGATTATTAAGTTTTATAACTGCAACATAATCGGACTTCATGATTCTCATACGTAAGCTTACACTTATTCAATAAAAAATTAAATTTTGATAATATTAAGGTTTCCCATTGTTTTATTAACCATTCAAAAATTTCTAAAAATATATGGCATTAAAATAGCCCAAAAAAAATTAGGATTAGTATGTGTATAAATATTTATTACTTGCGGTACCCGCAATGCTTTGCCCGTGTTAACAAGTGAAAAGACAAGTATAGTTCGTTACTATATATACACTAGTATTTTTTAATCTCTATGTATGTTATGTTATTTCTTTAAGATGCATTCCACATAATTAAAAATTAGCCACCCACGACAATTAACCGGTGATCCTACATATTTAAGCAACTTTATTTTTTCTGACAAAAAAAAAACATTTAAAAAAAGAAAAAAAAAGAAACTATTTAAGAAAAACGTGTCTAGTTTGTGCAGTTCAAGTACCCAGTCGAAGAGCCTGATTATAAGGCATCATAATAGTCTCAATTCATGCATTTTAAGTGCAGGCAAAACTTTGAAAAGGGAAAAAAATAACTTTCATCCGAGCTCAAACCGTCAAATGACGTGTTAATTCACTAGGGACAAAATAGATAAAAATATAAATAGTAATAATGACAATAATCTTTGAAAACAAAAATCGCTATAAAGGACAACAGTTATTAAAAACCTCTGTAGGGTAGGGAGAACTGCCCGTAAAAATAACTGTCAAAATAAAGCTATCGATCGCACACGTGCTGCACAAAATAAATTTTGAATCGGTTACGAGAAAGAAGAATCAAAAGCCAAAAAAAACCCAGGAAGTTCTGTCGAGAACTAGACGAACCTACTTTCCCGTATATGCCAAATATCACATTTTTAATCTAGCTATATCTCTATGTTTCTCTCTCATTTAGCTTTAGTTCTTAATTGCTTCAAATACACATTTTTCAACGGTTAATACATATTAATTCACTCACTCATTTATTCATTCAGAAATATCCTTAAAAATCTATATCAACAAGTTTCGTGGTAAAATGGGCTAGTTTAATTCTGTATATTAAGTAATGTTCTACTTCACCACATCTTTCCGATATAGTTTGTTTAAAGCAAATCCATCTGATAGGTTTACTACTGTTCATCGAGGACGCATAAAAACAAGTTAAAAGAAATTATATCATAAAAGGCTACCCCTTATTTAAGTTAAATTACATTGAGAATTCATCTATTTATTGCGAATCATGTTATATTTTATGTTTATGTTACAAACATTTTTTAATGCATCACTTCGTCATCTGCAGAAACATCGAACAACGTATATGTTTTAAAAAAGTAAGCACATATCGTGATCAAATGATGACATTTCAACTTTAACGGCAATCAAGTCTATTTAAAAAAAAAAAAAAAAGGTTACGGTTAACGCCATTCTATGAGATTAACAAGAAAACAAGAAAGGGACGAGATTTAAAAAATGCTCGAGCAAGGAATAGAAATGTTATGTGATTTCTAAGCTTAAAGAAATCTCAAAATACATTAAACTTTTTACAGTGTATCATGAAGAAAAGTAATATATTAATGCTTATCTCGCGTGACTAATGTCATTTTATCCACCGTGCCTTTGGTAATCTAGACTTCTTTAGGTCTTTCTAGCACGATTTTGGTGAGATAAATTCCATACTTGGATTTAAATTTCAACCTCGATTTATGCATCTCCTATGTATGTATATAATCAGTTTTTCTCCCATATCTATTACCTAATTTTATTTACTTTTTGGTTGAAAATACCTGTGGATCAAATATATGCTTTCAGCTATCTAAACAAAATCCAATAATTCTGGACTGTTATGCAACACATTATTCTCAACTAATATTTTATTCGTTACATTTTGAAAAGCATATCATTGCTGATGGACAATGGGACAAAGAGTAAAAATTAGAAGCTATTTGTGGAGAGATATAAAATCATTTAAAGCAGACCTTTAGCGTTTCAGTATTTAAATAGTCGTTAAACTTTTATAAATATTGCTTCCAGAAAATTTCAGTCATTTCAAATATAATTTGTTAAACCATTTGATTTTGTTGATGAATTAGTCCCAGTGGTAATATCATGATATGAGTAACTGTTTTTTAGATTATTGTTAATCAGCATTTGGTTATTAATATGGCCTTATAATCATTTCATGGTTTAAATCCAATAAATTTTCTGAACGATTTCACCGATGAAACATCGTTCACTTTTTGTGCAGCGATCAACTGATCATAAAATGCGCTACGGTGTAAATTTTTCTGGAAAGTCAACATTAAGAATATCAGACTAATAAATAGCAATTTTAGTAATGGATCTGTAAGGCTCTTGGGTACATAAACTTCAGTTTTTAATATCGTTAGATCTGTAATCTCTTCTTTCAATGTGGAGAACGTGAAACAACAGATTCACCTTGATAACTTCAACCCAAAGGGAAGGCAGTGAGAAACTTGAATATAAAACAGAAGAGAGTTCCTAATAAATGTAGAATCGTTGTTTCTCAGTGATTTCCTTTTGCATAAAGTTTACTTTAAATTTTCAAAACTTAATTAAGCAATTCCGGAGGAATTGCCTTTCTGTCTGGAAATTCCGTTAGTAGCCTAATCAGTACATCCCCCTTTTTTTATAAAACTTTCTGATTGTACAATCTTTACAATAAAACATGATTTAGATGCTTTTCCGGCATTACACGTAATAGGGAAAATGTCTTTCAGCAGCGAAATAAGAATTAAGCAGTTCTTCTCTTAAAAAAGTAACTTTATCTCCTCCGGGGAGCAACTCCGAGCAACAAGCTCGTGTTTTCCATACAGAATTCACAAGTGATCTTTTGATCACTTGTGAATTCTGTATGGAAAACTTTTGTATTCTTAGAAGGATCTTCGAAAGAAGTGTTTCTTTTAATGAAACAATGCAACCCAAATATTGCTATTTCATAAGATAAGACAATAATCGAAATAAGACTGAAATCATTTCAAGACAAACACGGTTTTTATATAAATCTTTTGAGCAACTTTCAGTAAATAAGTTACAAAATATTCACTTTGCTTACGTAATTTTTAATTGGTTATTTAATGCATAGTACGTCATTTTGAATTTTTTTAGTCACAGAGACAGATAACTTACTTTACGTCCTTTGTGACTTAGTCTTACATCTAATGGAAAAGATACACAAACCAACTTGTTTCCAAAAGTGCGATTAAGTGCCGAAATATAAGTTTGATCTTTATAATAATAATTTCCACGGTAATACAAAGAACTTTATAGATCATGACCAAATGTTATAATTCCACTGTTGCTTTTGAGCAACCTTTAACAAATGCTGCTATTTTTGGTTTTTTATTAACTCCAACGAACTTTCTGTTTTGAGTTCGAACATTCCTTCCACGTTTGAAACTATGAGGATTGCCGACGTATCAGTATTTAAATATATTTTAAGATTGCGCTTTTACTATTCTTGCGTAGCTACTCCCTCTACCAACTTTCTAATATATTTATTGACCAGTTTTACAAATGTTCCGCAGTTTTAGCTTGCTGACGTTATACTTCACTTTTTTATACTTTTTTCACGATGGAAATAAAATGTTTTACATGCAACGGAAGTAATGAAACGGGAAAGTTTCAGTGATGTCATAAATTGAAGTCATTAATTCCCAAAGTACAATACTTTTTCTTTTTCTTCTTTTGGTTTGGAAGTACCATTCCTTATTACGATAGTACATACAAGCTATGGAGTGTGGGCATTTAAATGTTCCTCTACTCTAACTTCGACTATTCCTCTACTAAATCTTCGACGGCACTTTAATAATTTTTATGGCACGATAGAGGATGGAAGAATTGTTTAGTTGATAATATATAATGTTTAGGGATGTTTATTTTCAGATAATACTTGGAACGAAGCATCACTCTAATACAAGATTTCGACACCATATCCTCCTTCTATAGAATGAAGTCCCGCCTAACCAAGTGCGTAAAGGTTGAAGAAGGTTTCTTCTAGAAATTGAGATAAGTTCCTGGTCTCACTACTGCATTTACTGATTCTCTCTTTTTGAACACATTTTTCATTGGGGCCTCTTTCAAAAGACTCACCATGTGTATTACTATTAAGATTCTATTTAAGAATGGTAATTCAAATTTCAATGCAGTAAATAATCGTAATGCATTGCGCATTCTTGAAAGTATTGTTTTCATGAAGCGCTTGTTTACAGTGCATAATTTTCTAACTTTTGAGACATTTTTTATGAATTGAATGGTAATCCATCTAAATGATAATCTTTCTATCCAAAAAGTCATACTTTGAAATTATTTAAAAAATCTAATTCAAGTTTTTAATCTTACAAGATGCTCAAGAAATAATTCCAATAGACATTATTAACAAATTGTAAGTTCAGACGTGTATTTACTTAATGTGAGGCGCTGATTTTTAAATAAGAAATCGACGAGTCTAAAACAATCCATCTTAAAAAATCATATCTTATTCATATATTTCAGTTCTTGTAGCAACATTAAAGAAAAGATTAGAGCATAGATGATAAAAATATGTTTCATTTTATTTCCACCAAAATGTTTGAGAACGGGATTTATAAATAAACAGTTTCATCTTTTAAAAATCACAATTCTGAATGCAAGTTAAGTGTTTAAAACTCGCCTTTGCAATAAAAGTGCATGAAAAGGATGATAAACAGAATAACATAAAAGGATTATATTAAAGAATATTATACAAATTTCCTTTACGAATAGTTTTACGAAAGTTCCCCTCTAAAAGAACTCAAAGTGCAATTTAAAGCATCTGGAGCATAATTAAATTTCTTGTTCATTAAGGAAAGGAATAAATACTTAAAGTATTTACGAGGAATGCAAAAATTGCTGCTGCCCAGAAATTAAAGCTTTAGCAAATGAGAATTGCTATTTTATATGTTACTCTTTGACGCATCAACAGTGGCAAATGTTATTTTTGTTAAACACTAACCAGTAGTATTTTTCCATTTGCCAAATATATGAACACAACATAATATACAGGGTGGGGCAAAAGTAATGACCCGGTTTTGTAGGGACATAAAAAAACTAATACTGTTTGAGACTTAAAACTTTTTATATTTTGATCTGTATTTAATATCATTTTTTTTTACATAAAGTTTTGAATACCATTTCAGCAATATGGCGGCCATCAGCAGCAATACACTAATGCAGTCTATTTCTGAAGTTTTGAGAAACGTTTCTGCACCTTTCAAGGGGTATGGCGGATATTTCCTCGATAATTCGGTCCTTCAGCTCTTCTAAAGTATGTGGGTGATGTTTTTAAATTTTATCTTTAAAATAAAACCACAAAAAGAGCTTAGGGACCGTAACATTATGCGGGATATTGAAATGCACACAAAGAAGTAGTGACCTGGTTTTGACGGGTATCAAAAAAACTAATACTATTTGAGACTTAAAACTTTTTTAAATGTGATCTGCATATAATCCCATTTTTTTACATTAAGTTTTGAATACCACTTCAGCAATATGGCGGCCATCAGCACCAACACACTGATGCAGTCCATTTCCGAAGTTTTGGGAAACATTTCTGCACAATTCAAGGGGTATGGCGGATATTTCCCCGACAATTCGGTCCTTCAGCTCTTCTAAAGTATGGAGAACTCTCTCTTTCAAATAACCCCACAGAAAAGCTTAGGGACCGTAACATTACGTGGGATATTGAAATGCACACAAAGATGCAGTCTATTCTCTCTACGTGGAAAAATAGACTGTACCAGTTTATTGCTGCTGATGGCCGCCATATTGCTGAAGTGGTATTTAAAACTTAATGGTAGAAAATGGTATTAAATACAGATCAAAATAAAAAGGTTTTAAGTCTCAAACTGTATTAGTTTTTTTTTTAATAACCCTTAAAAATCGGGTCATTACTTAATTACAAGTCTTTTTAATTAAGTCTTTTTAATTTTATATTTGAATCATATTTAATTAGTATATGCAACAATGAAATGAACTTTGAAAGGGTTGCGAGCCATTAAGTGCATTACGTATAACATTAAAAAACCTATTTATAAAATATTTACATTTAAAACAAACTGAAAACCATAAAAATATACAAGCGGTCTGCTTGTATATTTTCATGTCTCCACTGCCAGCTCAGAGTGAAGATAGCGTCCGCGAGCATTTTATCGCATAGCTTTTTAAACACGTAGACACTTGTTTCCACTCGTTCGGTGGTCCAACCTTGCAATATTTTAAAATCACTTGAAAATTGAAATCAATAAAAAACTAAATACAATAACCACTAAACACAATTTGCTTACCCCTTTAACGGAAGTTACTTACAAAATAAAACGAAATTAATTTACGAAACGAACGAATTTTACATTTTCTTTCGAGCATGTAATTTTGAGATAACAAGAAACTTTATATCTGTCAAAAACAATTTCAAAATTTTATTTTATTTTGATATTATTATATATATCGTAAAAACCTCTCTAGCACTATGTTACGCAATACTATTACAAACTTTAACGAATAAAATTTTTTGGGTTGAAGATTTTTAAAAACTACTGGTCTTTAAATCAACTTCAGTCTAAGAAAAGTTATAACTGATTGAAGTAGGACACATTATTTTTCGAGCGAACAAGAAAATAATGTTCCAAAAAGCATTCAAGTTTATAGTGTTTCAAACTGTTGAATAGTCTAAGTTATATAATATTCTTGTTGCAATTAGCAATGTAATTAGATACTCCAAATCGTGACATAGTCACATGTGATGGAACTACTTACGGTCGAAGCTTTAACATTAGTCATTCGAAACATTTAACTTCATTTATTTACATTCTACGTGTTTAAATACTTGACAAGAAAATAATGTTCCAAAAAGCGTTCAAGTTTAGAGCGTTTTAAACTGTTGAAGCATCCAAGCTATATTCTATTCTCGTTGTAATTAGCAATGTAATAAGACACTTGAAATCGTGACACAATGACATTACTTACTGCCGAATCTTTAATATTAGTCATTCGAAACTTAACTCCATTTATTAACATTCTACGCATTTAAATATATAGCAAGAAAATAATGCTCCAAAAAGCGTTTAAAGTTGTAGCGTTTCAAATTGTTGAAGCATCTTAATTACATACTGTACTCGTTGCAGTGAGTAATGTAATTAGATACTCCAAATCGTGACGCAATCGAATGCGATAGAACTGCGTACTATCGAAGCTTTAACATTACTTTAAGAATAGTTAAGTCATAAAGCGTATCTAAATAATTGAAACAACTATATGTTTAGGCAGCCAGATAATATCATGAGTTTTCTGTGCAAGAAACCGATTTCTTCAAGAATTTGAGTATCGCAAAACTGAAATTACATCAAGACACCAGAATTATTTTTAATTATTAACATGACAGAAAATAAATCCATGAGAGCTGGAAATTTCAAATACTTAATAAAAACTTTTAACATGAAATACTATTTTGTTTCAAAACAATTACTCTGTTAAATTTCTTAAGTAAATCTTCTTACAAATGAATAACTAAATTAATTTAACTTCTGAAGAATTTAATTTATGCCAAATTGATTGTCAAGACAGAGTCTTTTAATCTCAAAATGACTTAATTGATAGTCAAAATGTTTCAGTTAAGTACTTAATTCAGGCAACGTTCTGTCAGAATTTAGACTTAAAAAACAATATCAAAATTAATTACATCAATGTAGAGTATCGTGTAACTAAATCTTTGTTTTGCTTTTAATTTCAAAGCAAGCGTATCCATTTTTGACTCTTTGCAAAGCCATAAACTGGAAAGGATTTCGTCAGGCGGAAAATTAACTCAGTCAACAGTATTAGGCACAAAGAAATTCTTTTGATTAAATTTTCCTTGTGGCGGAATGCCAGACTGTGAAGTCTATAGCTAAAATTGTTCAACAGAGAATAGGAAAAAAACTTCTGAAAGATAAGTATATATTTCCTGATGCTTAGGAGGAGTGATATTGCGCAATTTCATGTAATAATGCACTTGTAGATACAGACTATTTTGTAGCTGGAAGCATATTGAAGGTTTACTATTTTTAGTTAGAATATGTTGTTCGTATTAAAGTGAGGTATTTATTGGTGATGTAATGTTTGTGAACAAGATATATCTATCTCAGGGTCATACTAAAGCAAGTTAAAAAATAGCGATTTTCAGATATTGTTAAAGTGTACGAAAATTGACCAACAAGCGAAAAAAAGTATACGTATTTTTTTAATGTTAACACTCATGTTTTGTAGCCTAATTCATGCAACAGCTAGGTTACTAGGCAGCGAAATCATTCTTTACAGTTTGTACGGTCTCGTATAAAACAGTGATAAAGTGACTTTCGTTGACCTCTCCCTGTGGTACATATATATGTATATATATAATTTATTTCACCAGTATATATGTATATATATATATAAGTATTTGCATATTTTATCGAATTACATGAAAAGAACTGAACTGAAGGAAAAACCACTGCTCCTAGATAAAAATGCAAATCTTCTACGGCAAATACGTAAGCGTGCACGTGTGTGTAGGCGGCGCTAGCAGAAAAACAGGCTTTATAAGCGCATGGAGGATAAGACGAATTTCGTTCGCTAGCATACCTCGAAGAATTTCTTGGAGATATCTTGCAGCAATCGGTTAAATTCACATCGGAACAGTAAAAATGAGTAACCCCTAACGTTTAGATGATGGAATGAGGTGGCGAATTGTGAGGAGGCTAGAGGCAGGCCAATCGCAAGTCCAGATATGCAGAGTGTTTAATTTAACGCTCAGCGTCGTGTGTAACCTATGGAAACAGTTCCAGGATATTGGATCCATCAAGAGAAAGCCTGGGCAAGGTCGTCCAAGAGCCACATTTATCCGTTTTAGCGAGGCGTAGCAGAGGGGGCTTCCGTTTCTCAGCTCTCTCGGGACCTGTAGGCAGCCACAGGAACCCCTGTAACAAGGGTAACTGTTTCCAAAAGGCTGAATGCGAGAGGGTTGTTTGCCAGAAAACCGGCTGTTTGCGTCCCGCTCACTTCTACGAACAGGACAGTCCGATTAGCATGGAGCAGGCAGCATAGGGATTGGAGTATGGAGCAATGGGCGACCGTTCTGTTTACTGACAAGTCCCGTTTTAGCCTTATCACCGATTCTCGCAGTACTTTCATATGGAGAGAGCCAGGAACCCGCTACCTACCCTCCAAAGTCCGCGAAATCTACAATTATGGTGGTGGCAGTGTAATGGTGGATTGGCCAGCCAGGTTTCCAGACCTCAACCCTATAGAGCATGTCTGAGCCGCTCTGGGGAGGGCAATTGCAGCTCGCAACCTCCCTCCGAGAACCATCCAAGCACTGAAAACAGCGTTGGTGAATGAGTGGGAGCAATTGCCACAGTCAATGATAAACTGCCTTATTTCCAGTATGACATCACGCGGCAAGGCGTGTATAGCTGTAAGAGGGGACCATACCCCCTATTAACCCATATCTTTTATGTATTCTGCAACCGCTGTTTCAGAACTTCAGACTCATATGAGTGTTACGCACAAACATGTGTCTTGTTTGTATTATATCAACCTATGTTCACACGAAATTTTATTAAAATCTGTCCAGTAGTTCTGGAGCTCGTAGATCAAGTATGAAAATTCTCTTAATTTCTTACACCAGTGTATATATATATATATATGTGTAAATATATATAAACTTTCGTTGTTTCAAAGAGAAAGTTTTAATTTTTTTTTCTTATAACAATTTGATTTTAACAGAGGTTTCATTAGGAAATTGGTAATATATATACATATTTTATATATACATACACTGTTAAAAATTTCCACTGGAAAATAATAAAATAACCATTTATTTGATTGTTTTTTTACCATAATTAATTACAACAGTTGAATAACCATTAAAAAGATGGTACTCAAACCGCTGATTGCGAAAAAAATCGTTTATTCTCTGTTTATCCTAAAGAACGTTTAAATAACCGTAATTTTCAAGCGCTCAATAAGAATCGGGCGTCCATCTTGGTTGCGAAACCTTACCGGTCGTACGCTGTTGTTAAAATATGAATAAAGATTTATCAGTTCAAATCTGCATGTGTACATGAAAAAAGAAGAAAAAAAAACCACTGGCTGAAGCAGTGGTTACTAAATAGAAACACATACAAACGTCAATCAAAAATTGGAGACATCGGATTCCCGAACTGTTTTCGAATGAGCGAACCCATAATTTGAGCTGCTGAAGCTTGTTTGTATTTTAATTTTTGCAGCAAATAAAATGATTTTCGTCAATATACAGTAAATTTAGACCAAAAATGACTTTAGATCCAATAAAAATCTGAAATCTCAATTTTAAGACAGTTTGCCTGCTGGAAAAGAAGATTTCTTGATAAATAAACGGCCGTTTTACGTACTGTAGATGGCCGAATGACTACTGCGCAAGGTTAGTATACCATACGCCCGGGTTTGATTCCTGCACGCTTCGTTTACGGTTTCTACGCCTCGAAATGGTTCAAAAACGGTAAAAGCTTTGTTTTGAAACCATTTTTAACTGGTTATAAAATCGTAAACTTTTGTATTTACGGCTTTTTAACCAAGCTGATTGGAAAAGGTTTAGGTCCCGTAAAGATAGAAAAATGTTCCAAACCGTAAATTTAATGGTGAATTAGATGGACAGACTGCTGCCGGTTATTTATTTCATGATGAAATTTCTAACTGTAAATATTATTATTACTATTTAATTACAAAGCGGTATAATTCAATTCGTCTAGGTTGTAATTTCATTTAGACAAAGAACCATTATTTAGAATAATGCTACGTGTTGCTTTGAATGTAGATAAAAATATCGCCCCACCCATTTAGGTGACACAGTTCACCATTTGCTGGCTTGTTTTCTTAACTACATAACTGGTATTAACATTTAATTATTATTCTATAGCGAGAGCGGTTACATGTTTTAAGTAAAGTTAGGTTGTAACTTTTATTAAGTATTATATCTATTTCTCGTCTGACCTGCCAACAAATAAATTTCGTTTCGAATTAAAATCAACACATTTTACATTTGGTTTTAGCTGAAACTATATATATATGCATAATAATAAGTGGATAGATTGACACAGATACTGTTGAAAATACATAAGAATTAAAATTAAATAAGATTCAAGTATAAAATAAAAGTGTAAAAAAACTCAAGTTACTTAAAATACATTCTGATATACACATTTCCTACCTTCATTGTACTTTGACTTTTACTGTCGCATCGTTCTATAATTCCAAATTAACTTTAAAAGTTGTTATCTCTGTTATTAAAAAAACGACATAATGTTTGCACGCACAAGTTTGTAATAGATTATACAATATATGTATGTTGTTTTCAAGAGTTGTTTAATGCACAGATTCTACTCCAGTATGCAATCTTTATCTCAACTTAGAAACTCATTTCGATGTGGAATTTTGCGAAAGACACATAAACGTTAAAAAATATATAATTGTGTTTTTGGGAAAGAATCATCATTTAAAAAATGTAAGTTATCTTACATAGACATAGCCGTTATAGTGAAGTTTAGTTCAGGAGGGTTTGCTCTTAAATATGAACAAATAAAAATATCTTTATATTAAAGAAAATAATTCAAATACCTAAAGAAGTAAGTTTAAACCTAAGAAATTTTATCCCTATATCTTCTATCTTTAAATAATTATGAAAGTCTAAGGAAATAATGCCCCACGTCTAGAACGAAGAGGGTTCATTTCGGAAAATGGATCTTTAACCGACATGTTCAATAAAATGTTACAAATGGAACACATTGCAGTACTAGAACGAAGAAAATATTCTTATCTAATGGTTTCTTGTTGCTATAGACACTGTGTGACATTTTAAGGGAGTTTCAAACAAATTCACCAGTTTCGATTATTTGAAGCTTTTATAGTGCCCAATACACTTTATATGCATTGCTTCCTGACTATCGTTAGATTTACTTTTTACATTTATTTTGATGCCTCTATCTTTGAATTTCGCTTTTGAAATCGAAACAATAAATCTTTCTCACAAACTTTATCTTAGAAACACATTTTGTAAGAATGAAAGATATAAACATATTTCTACCTGCTCTTTGTAATGTGTGTATTTTTGATATCATTATATCGAACTAATTATGTCTTTAACTATACGCTAATGTTTAAAGAATTTATTCTGAGACCTATTTTAAAATCTATGACAATCAAAAAAATATATATTTAATAAATATATTTAACGTGACATTTGTGTTTATATATATACATATATTTGCATTTAACAAAAAATACAATTCTACTATGTTTTTGGCACTAATTTCAGTTTTATATAAAACATAAAATTCTCATATTTTCCACTAAAAGGTTTTATTTGATACAAATTATATAAATTTTGTCAATAAACGAGATAAATGTCCATTCATGCAAAAACTGAGTAATGCATTAACAAGAACATTGTATAGCTTTCTAAATGCAAATAGGGGAAGCATATTGCATTATTTATATTTACCAGTACCTTATTCTGATTAAAATATTAAACAAGTGTCTGAAATAAATGCTTATGTGAAGATAGTATAATGATACCTTAGCTCACCTTACATAGTTAAAACTTCTGTTCATTAGAATCGCATTTTGATTCCGATTTGTAATTCGGAGAAATAAATTGCTATATACTAAACCACTCTGAGAATTTATTCACAACGATTATCCATGAATTGACATTAAACTATAATGCCCGTTATGAGAAATTTATTCAACACATTACAAAACTATTCAAAAATTTTAACCACTTAAAGCATTTTCCCGTGTCTGACACGGGTGCAAATTACCGGCAAATTTGCACATGCCCGTGTCTGACACGGGCGATCTTGTATCTCGCGTTACTTTATTTCTAATGTCCTCTGAGATCCGTTTGCACTTTGTTTGTATAATAATTTTTATATAAATTTTACCCCACCCCCGCTCTCTAGTAACCCAATACAACTGAAATTTCCAAAAACAATTTACACTATACATATATATTCACTTTCTGTCAAAAAAAAAAAAACTCAATCATTTTTATCATCACTCATCAGCAAGTTTTTCTGAAAAAAACTCGTGCTTCAAGGGGTTGAAAGTGAATTTTCAGGTTGACTTTAAAACTTTAATTGCCGAAAGCAAAATTAACTTTTACCATTGATTACAATTGATGGGGTGAGGGAATGGGGTCCAAGTGAAATTAAGCCTAAAATGGATTAAGGCATTAAGGCGCGTTTACAACAAAGTTGTCAAAACACTGTTTGTAGAAAACTAAAAGTTGTTCTCAAATTATAGAGCAACAATTGGCGCTCCGTCAGGTCCGGGGCGCGTGGAGGGGGAACAGTTATCCACTAGTTTCCTGCAAGTTGCTAGCGCAAAGCGCCCAGCAAAAAATCTTCCACTTTTAGTTGTCAACTTTCTTTAAACTTTACGGAAAACTAAAATTTAGTGGAAGATATATCTCTCCACAAGTGGAAGACAGAAAAGTTGCTGTATTTTGTAGAAAAAGCAACAAATTGCCGCAACTTGTGGAAAACTTCGGTTAAACGCGCCTTTTATGTGCCAAATGAAGCATGTAGCTTCTTGGTTGGTTTACAGATGATCACTACTAAGGCCAAACCCATGGCATATTAACGTGACAATTTCGTTATATATCTATCACTATTTGATTGGTAATCGAAGTACTCAAGTTCGTATTATGATACGGCAAAAGAAAGTGATATGTGCCTTCATTTTCATGATTAATTCTTCAGGGAGACTGAATACAAAATTTGTAATAATACTTGTGACCTTGAATATTTAGTTTGTCAGCGTATTTAATGAAAACTTGGGTCTTTGAAACTAACCACTTTTTGAAAACGATTTTTCAATGTAAAAGCGATGGACAATTAATGACTTTTTCATATTTCAATTACAAAAAAGATTATAGATTGCCATTTCTTAGGCGAAATTAATTTTCTCTTAAAAAGGTTTTAAAGTTATATATCCATACATCATTAGATAATGAAATTATCTGGAGAAAAAATCATAGATTCTATTAAGCTCTAAAATCTACGTTTCAGAACAATTTTTTTTTTGTATTATAACAACAGGGAATACAGCTGAATACTGTATTGCTCAATCCATTTTTGCGGTTGTACATTTGTACGCATATATTTGCACTAAAGCTAAAGAACTTTAAACGTTAGTTATTATTTTTTGTATTTAAGAATGTAACTAACCCTCGTGTATCTTAATACAAAGTTGACGTTTCTAGGACAAAATGTTTTATTTAAAAAATATAAATTTGTGCATATGGCATTAATGTCACATCCGCAACATGCACAATTTAAACGAGTAAAATCTAAAGGTTAAAATTCTTCAATTGTAGTGCAGAAAAATAAATTAGTAAAAATATAAAAATAGTTTTAAAATGCGGAGACATTAAAGCAAACTTCTTGCTCTAATACTAATTTAATTTCGAAAAACACAAAATTCGAAAGAAAACAAACATTTTATTAAATTATTAAAAAAAAGTTCTTGCCTTTACTTTAGGCCCAGTAGGGGGAAGGGGCGAAAAAATTAAATCATTAAAAATAGGGCCGGAACACGGAGATGTTATGGCAACTCTACCGCACTATTACGGATTTAATTTACAAGAAAAAAAATTTTCACCCCCACCTAGGTGACTTATAATTATTTCGTATAAAATTACTTAGTTTTATAAGCGAAGCCCATTTCAAATTGCTATAATACCTCAAATTTTAGGATCGGAAAAACATTTTCATTACCTACATATGCATTTTAAGCGTGTGTAAAAATATAATGCCATATGAAGAATAAGATGTAAATAGATAATTTCATAAGTATGGAAATTTACGAATAATAATTCCTAATTAAATATTTCATTTGCGAATTTATTTTCTTTTAGGTTTTCTCATATCAACTAACGGCTCAAAAAGCATAACAACTCATCTGAATTATGTTAGGCCCATCACAGTATTTATCTTTTGCGTGAGAGTTAAATCGAGTGCAAATTTGAAGTGAAGTCTCTATCTTAGTTTGGGTACTGAAGCAAACATTTGGTTTTAAGTGAAAAGATGAAACGTTACTTTTAGTTATCAAATATTACATTCAACAATTTTCTCTATCACGTCCAAGAAATAAATGTACGGTGTAATAACAATTATTGAGATGCAAACTCGTTTATTGTGTAATAGTTTGATTTGTGATAGTTCAAAAAAAAAAGGATTATCAACAATGCGATTAATTTCTACGGGATTCACTTACAGTTAATTTAACAAACAAACAATTTACAGAAATTATGGGATCATTAATTAATTTCAATCTTCGGGTAACTACAATCGACTTACGGAAGAATTCAAACTTTTTATGATCGAAACTATGCTATGAAAATGGCAAGATACCAGACACAGTGTTTTCTCATTTTTTTAGAAACAGAATGGTAAGTGAGAACTCTTAACTACATAAACTCAGAAACACAGCGAGTTTGAAACATATATTTTCTTTCAATAAGTTATAATTATGTCAAGTTGTGCTGCTAAGCTGTGGAAAATCAATAATCCAGTCCAAAACCATGTTTTCCTAACGCTACTGAGGTACAGTCCTGGAAATAAATTAATTAAATAAAATTTAAAGAAACGTAGCATTTCTAGTCACTCAGCCATCATGCGCTTAAAAAAAAGTTAGGTGTCAGTCGACATCGATTACTCTTCTGTTAAGTTAATAAAAGAAAATTTAAAAATTAAAACTAACTTAAAAATTTTAGAGCGACTATTTTTGAAACCACAAATGAAATAAGCTTGCTAGCTTACCCTCAATAACAAATTTGAGTACATTCTGAACTTTGGAATAGAAGATGTTTCTGATGGACCAGCATTATTTTGAACATGCTAATTTACAAGTTGACGTTCATGAAGCCATGAAAACAAGTATCAAGGTGTTATAAAAAGATAAGAACTGTTATATACGTAAAATTTAGGCGTTTCTTTACAAGATACTGTAGTTTTGTTGGGATTTCTTATTTTTATCAAAAAGCTAGAGTTTTGCACATTCAGCAATGGTATACCTAAAAAATAAACCTAAGCAGGAAAATGTATTTTTTAAAAATATATTAAATATTCTTAATTATTGAATGCTTAAAATATATTGAACATTAAAATTTTGAATATCTATACAAAAGCTTCTGTATATTAATATTTCATCAAAATATTAAATTAATATTTTTAATCACATAAGATATGTTTTTATTGTTGGGTTGTTTCGCAGTTTCATATAACGAAAACTTCCGGTAAGCACACAGCTACTTAAGTAGTCCATATAAAAAAAGTGCAGTTAGTTAAAGCAAAAATGAAGCCAGGAATATAACAATTTTAATTTAAGTATCCCAAGCGGATATTTGACCGCCACGCTAGGTTTAGTGATAAATACAATGTCTAATCAAATAAACTGACACACACAGTTTAGAAATTATACGATTTAACAGCAGTATGTTTATAATTCACATAATTTCTTAATCCGCCTCATCCCTGAACCCAAACAGTTAGGAGTAAAAAGGTCTTTGTAGTTGCCTTATGCTTTGCATTTAGAAGATGTGTTTATTATGTCTTACATAAATGTAAACATAATAAATGCATCAAAAAAGTTCCGTAATTTAAAAAGGTTCACTTTAAGAGAATCACGAACGAAATTAAACAAATCTAAAATTATTTTAACGGGGTATTCTAGTGTAGAATTTTGAAAAATGGAAAAAAAAAATTTTCATATTTCCAAAGTTTAGACATTCAAGAATATGCCATTAAAATGATTTTTCAAAATTCCTATGATTTCATGAGTTATAGCCGTTTTAGTGACGTGTCATCGGCTCCGGTCCGACCGCTACAAGTCAACAAAAGACGGTAGGCGTTCCTGAGTCCCTACGGTTGAATATCCCTTATGAAATCTTTATTGTATAGTATCCCTTTTAAATCTATAATTGAAGGACACAGAAACTTGTTTTGTTGAAATATTCTCCTGTTAGTTTTATTTTAAGTTAGTTTTGAGCCAACCTTCGTACCAACCTTCGCAGTTAGTATTTTTAATAAAGGTTTTATAGCCATATTAAAAATCTTAGATATTATGGGAATCACGATTGACCCAGAAGCTAATGCTTTTGCAGCGAGACGGGACGAAGCGCGTATCGAGCTCTCAGATCTCCGGACTTCAGAGGCATCAAAGGAGGGTATAATTTCTCGTCTTCACAAGAGAACATCGGAGAATGAGCATTTTGAAGTAGAGGAAGGTTTCTTATATGGATCAGGAATTGCCGATTAAAAATATGTAAGTATTCTGTAACATTCTATAAGTAAAACTGCCGAAAACTTGTCTCAAAACTTTGAACGCGTTTTTCTCGAAACCACTTTTTCCGAGTTGGCGGTAAGGATATTTCGAGTTCTAATGGACCGATTTACTTCAAATTTAGAGAGGATGTTCTTTATACATCCCTTCACCGTGTGAATCTTGCCCAAAACTGTAACTTTTCATTTAGTATTTTAAAAAAAATCGTAATTGTTAAAAAAATATACAAAAAAGAAATTTTTTTTTCAAACAGCCGCCATTTTGTATTTTGTATTTTTTTTTAACTTGTCCAAGGTTCATACGATAGCGGCATGTATAATAATTAAGAATCTGTCTGTTTTTTATTTTTCAGATCACCAGGAGGGTTGGAATAATGCACGCCATGACACCTTCTTTTTTTTTTTGGATCCCCACTTTGACTGCTCATAACTCTGTCAACTTTTTTTTTTGGGTTAATTTTTGTATATAATAATACAACATTAATAAGCAAATGATAAAAAATGGACACTAAAAATATTTTTTGTTTCCTTTGTACGGCGCTTCAAAAACCGGGCGAAATTCATGCCTCTACACTAGAATACCCCCTTAACCTATATGTGAACTTTCGTTTCATACCTAAAACAATAAACTTAAAATCCCATTTGCTCTTCCAAGATTCTTTGTTTTAGTACTAACTGTTGCAAAAGATCTAAAAATAGCAGAATTTATGTGAAACCATACATAATCACTTTTAATAATAATTTAACTTTGTGCAAGTAAACAGTAATAAAATTATAAAAAAACGTACTCCTTGTTTTTGAAGATTTCAAAGTATTTGAGATAGACTATTAAATCTATTTTTTAAAGAGTTAGAGACGTATTCTCAAAATGTTTGTAGCAGAATTTGAGACTCTCGTCCCAAACATTCTGAATGAAACTGAGTTAGATTGTTCAAAGAATTTTTGAAAGAAATCGAGGAACGTTTTAAAAACTATGTGAGTAGATTTGACACTTTATGGTTCAAATATTCACTAAAAATGAAAACATCCATGTGCCTTTTATGAAACCTTGCGATGCATGACTTAACAAACTGTAATATTTCTATTTTGCAGCTTTAGCAAAAAAAAAAAAAGGATTAAAAATTAATCTGAAACTCAACTTTCAAGTTTAAGGCAGATCATGAAATCGTTAATTCATTAAATGCATAAAAGAAAACGTATGAATAAACATCGGGCGTCAAACAAAACTCTTATTAACAAACTCATTCATGTACAAACAAAATTTCTGACGCCGTTAGAAGAAAGTTTATATCATTTTTATCTTAGCATCCGTGTTTATTAACATTTGAAACTAAAAATACTATTCGAAAGCTTGTATCTCAGTAAGAGCATGAAATCCTAATTAAAGAGCAATTTAGCAATAAGTTATCTCCGGGCGGAATAACTGCAACTTAATTATCTCTCCTCTTATGTTGTGCGTCTCCCCCTCATTTCAAGATGTTGTTTAAGTGCACTCGACGATGCACGACTTTCAAACCGGAAGGTCTTCCCTGATTAGTCTGAACGCTCCAAATAGACATCTGTTTCTGTTCTTTTTTTTTTCTATTCTGGAGCATTTATTGTACAATCGAATGGCAAATTTCGCTTCTCGCGACTGAGTCCAAGGTGGAGTGCAATTAAATTCTATTTTTCGACTGAGTGGAAATTAATTGTGAATATTAATAGCGCATTCGGAGAAACGTCAAAGAACACGCAAAGCATGCTCGAAATTCTTCTGTTCAACAGGCAAACTTGTTTATTCGATAGGGTACGTGATGAAGTGTGTTTGTTCGGTGTGACGTTCTTCAACTTTTATCTCTTACCCGAGCGAGCAAAGTACGAATAAAACTAATTCATTTTCGAAAGTTATGAGTTAGATTATTCTCGGATGATGCCTGTTTTCAAGTGCAAATTGCTTTTGCTAGATGGCGGATTTCACGTTCAATAATTCACACGTAAATACGCGTGATTCAAGTTAAGTTGAAAATAATTCCTCTCAAAAATTTATAAGTTTTATTATGGACGCATACGTATCGAAAATTATTTCTATGAGCATATTTTCAATCAATTTGTGGGAGCTATATGTCTAATTTTATTCAGAAGAATTCACAAACAAAGGTTTATAAATGAAAAATAAACTAGAAAATTAGCACCGAGAGTGAGAATGTTTGCAGATAATGTTTGCTACTGATTTGAACAAGATTCTCTCATGCCAAAAGATTATGTTTTCCAATCTTAAGCTTTAAAGCTATAAAACTTGCTGCCGATGCAGAAATTATGTCTGCGTTTATTGCACTACTCTATAATTAGTTGCATGTACATTGTGTTAAAAATGATGTATGTACTGCATGTATATTTGTGGTTCTAAAATTAAAAATATATACGCATATTAGCATGCAAAACGGAGTACAGGGACTAACATCCATAGCACCCATCATATTTCATGATGCTGTTGTGGTCTAATGAAATGAAATAGCTTATGTACGGTAATCTCCGTCCCAGGTTGGTCCCCAAAATCAAACCCTAATTGCGGCCCTGATGATTTATATCTATGGACAATTGAGTTTTTTCAATAGCTGGTCAACTAAAGATAGAGGTTTAGTTGTTTGTTTTCAGTTTAATGGGTGAAGAGCGCCAAAGGGCTTTACTGCGCCATCACGAGAATTTAAGAGACTTTCTTAAGAAAGAAACTTTTCTAATTAACATTTATGGATGGATGAATCTCATTTTCTTGTGTGATATCAGCAGACCAGAAAGTCTCCTACCACTTAAATCGATAACAGTCAACATATCCCAGCCAGGGCTGCAGACTCGGTTGGGAAAAATGACCGATTCCAAAATTTTGAAGACTCCGACGCCCTCACAAATACATATATATATATTTATATATATGGGGGATTCTTGCGAAATACTGAAAAGTACTCTCACTCTAACATTATTCTATAAAATTTTAAAATATGTTTTTATTAAGAGCATTAAGATTTAAAAAATATTTTACATTGATGTTGACAAATTATATTTTTAAAATGAGGTTAAATTTCAAAATAATTTTCCTTCCTTGCATGTCACCAACGTTTGGAATAATTTTGCTAGTTTCAAAATCCACTACTCATTTTTCTCTCATTTCTTGAATCTTAAAGGATGAAAGCACTTCTAAAAATATGCATAAAAAAAGATTAATAAAATACTTTCAAACGATACGTTTTTATGTCAATAAGTAGCGTTAGTATGTCACTCGAAAATTTGTTTACCTCCTGTTTTTATTTCTCTATCATATACGTGGAAGGCAATAAAATTATGACTGGAAAGTAGGGCTCGACCGATGGCATTTTTTGGCCGATGGGCCGATGCCGATTGTTGGCCGATTGTTCCGAGATCGGCCGATGGCCGATTGCCGATTATTCTCCTCTTCCATCGGCCGATGGCCGATGCCGATGGCCGATGGAAAAAAAAGTCGCTTTAAACCATTAAAACGTGTAGAATGCTTGTCAAAAATGTCATTTAAATCATTTACTATTTATTTTTATGTTTATAAAAGCACTAGTAAGCCCGGCGGTCATACGAAATGACCGCTGTTCTAGGTATTATAGATTGTGATTAAAATGATTTGTGCAAAGGTGTCTGCTAATTCAAACTGAATTACCCAGGTCAGGCTGCGAGGAAGCCCCTTTGCTTACTGCCCCACACTTCTATATATTTTTTCACTATATAACCAAATCGTTTGTGAAAAATATATCCCAACAAAACATAAATGTGAAAAAGGGCCAAGTTCGATAGAACAAAAACGGCCTTCGGAGTAGTCAGTGCCAGCGATAAAAGAATTGATATCTAATGGGTGCCAAGTTCCATAGCAGATCCTTTGATCATGGCTGTAAGAGCGTACAATGTTCCTTAATTTATTTAAAAACATTTTTTTATCGGATTCCTAATTGGAAAGTGTTAATTAAGGTAAATTACATTCAAAAAATTTAACTCATTCAATTAGCAATTTTTAATAGTAAAATCATGTGGCAAGATATTATAGTTAATTTCTAATTGTCTTCTTATCGTCTTCTTTAACGTAACTTATCTTAATTAAAACTTGCCAAGTTAGGTCTAATAGTTTTGGGGTAATGGTGTAGTCAAAAGTAGATCGAAATGGTTCGGGTAAATATACACATTGGCCGGTGTCGCCGTATCTTAATTTGGCTGACTTTCTGAACTTGGCGGACACACTGCCGTGTAAAAAATTTAACTCATTCAATTAGCAATTTTTAATATTAAAATCATGTGGCAAGCTATTATAGTTAATTTCTAATTGTCTTCTTATCGTCTTCTTTAACGTAACTTATCTTAATTAAAACTTGCCAAGTTAGGAATCCGATAAAAAAATGTTTTTAAATAAATTAAGGAACATTGTACGCTCTTACAGCCATGATCAAAGGATCTGCTATGGAACTTGGCACCCATTAGATATCAATTCTTTTATCGCTGGCACTGACTACTCCGAAGGCCGTTTTTGTTCTATCGAACTTGGCCCTTTTTCACATTTATGTTTTGTTGGGATATCATTAATTTTTGAAAAGCTAAAATGTGTGTTTTTATATTGACGATAAGTTATACTAAATTAACCAAGCTGAATAGTCGCTATTAATTATTTAAGATTTTTTTCGTCTGTTTACATTTTTCCGTAATAAATCCGTAAACCTATATTTACTTAATTATTTTTTTATTTAAAACGTTGAAAAGTTCTGTATAACTACGACACTGCATTCTTTGTAGTCAGCTTGAGTTAAGCCTTAAGACGAAAAATTAAAGCGGAAAGTGAATTTCAATGCATCAATTATCAATTATTTACCTTCAAACGCGAGAGAGTATTGTTTACTTTAAACGGCAGAAAAATATGGCTGCCGTTTGAAGTCGTTAGGTATGATGCTACTTATGAGTACGCTAGTAACTTCGAAGATAATGTCATTTTTTGAAGTTTCGGACTTTTTCCTTTATATATGACAAGTTGTCTACCTTGATACAAAGTTTCAAGTTTCTAATAAGTCTCCTAGAAGTAGGTTAGGTTTTTGATGAGTGAGTGAGTGAGTGATAAAAATGACTCTTTTCAAACCTTAATAATTCCATAACCATAAGAAGTACATCAATGAAATTTGATATCCTAAGGGTTAAAGGGATCGCTATTAGACGTTCAAAATTTCAAGTATGTAGGTCTAATAGTTTTGGGGTAATGGTGTAGTCAAAAGTAGCTCGAAATGGTTCGGGTAAATATACACATTGGCCGGTGTCGCCGTATCTTAATTTGGCTGACTTTCTGAACTTGGCGGACACACTGCCGTGTGTCTAGATATTTATCGTCGAAAGAACTTATTGAAAATTTTATTATGCTCTTCAAAACAAAAGTTTTAACGAAACTGAAAAAAAGAGCGCTGCCACTCTAATAAAAAAAATATAAAATTACTATAAATAAATCAATTAAAAAGAAAGAAGGGATTAAATTAAATTCGCGCATACATTAATTTTTAACGGAAATTTCAAAATACAGCGAAGCCGCACTCAACATGCTAGAGAAACGTTTTAATTATTATTAGTATATTTGTTACATTTTTACAACAATGGCAACTGCGTTGATTTGTTTGTTCACACGGCAACTGTAATTATATGGTTGGAAACGACGGCAACAATGAAAAAATAAAATAAAACGGGTCAAGAAAATCATTGAAAATTTTTTAAAAATTAATTTAAAAAAAATTAGTTGAGTCACAACTTTTATTTTTGCGGCGATGAGTTTCTCGGATCGTAAACATTAACCGTACCGAATGTGGTCCCGATCGGTAAAACGGCTGGCATTCTATAGCGGACAGACAGACAGAATAAGCCGCTTATCTATAAGATAAATGCATTATTCAAGCACCATAAAACTGTTTGGGGGAAGTTTACATAATAATTAAAACTAAAAGAATCTCTCGCGATTCTAGTAAAGTAATTAAACTATTCGGAGGTTGAAAAAATTAAAAAATGCTATATCAGAGGATTTTCAATTCTTTTTTCGTATCTTTGCAAAAAAAAAAAAAAAAAAAAACAAATATTGGATCCGCTCGGGTCTAATTCCCTTTCCTTCAACATTTTCTCTTTATAACACCTGCACTGCAAATGCCAAGTGCAGCTGCCTTTATTTTATAATTTTTTTCATGGAGAGGAATGCAGATATTATGACACAGACTAACAAATAATGTGGGTTTGTATTTTTAACGAAACTGTCAACCCCCTCCTCTCAGATTTTTTTCATGATCCCCCCCCCGTTTTTAAAAGAAAAGCGGGAACGATTACATGTTTATTTTTCACTAAGAAAGTTATTTTAAGCTCTTTTTCTGAAATAAAAATAAAATATTAAAAAAATTCGCTCGCAGTATTACCCCTTGCATAGTATATCCCTTGTTCATAACCAAGAAATACTGAATATTGCTTTAAAAACATAGACGTGAGATTTTTTTGTCATTGCAAATGAATGCTGGGTCTTAAGAACTAATATTATTGTTTTTTTTTTCTTGTGAGTTGAAAATTACACTGAAATACTTGACATGTTCTTTATATTTTCATGAGCACAATGTAAGGTCACCGAAAGAAACCAATATTTTGAGCACCCGCAGTTTTCTATTGACAAATAATCTTCTGAAAACACGTGATCGTTTATAAAAATTAAGATGTATTTTGAAAATATATATATATATATATATATTTATATACGTTGGCAATTTTTGAAATTAATGAAATTGTAGTATTTTTATTAAGGTATTGTTCCACCCTCTATCCCAAACTCATTTTTAAAGAATTAAATTTTTGAAAATTGCAAGTCGAACTTGGACACATAAAATTTCGATCAGTAAACATTTATACTGAAAAATTGATTCATATTTTTTATCATTATGTTCTATGTTGTACAAGAAATATCCTAAACTGAAAGCAGATGCAACGATATTGTTGTACAATAGCAGCAAAACTGTCAACTGTCTAACACGTGGCATCAAAGAATCCAAAAAAAAAAAACACTAAAAAAACGAAGTATAAAAGGGGAAAAATTAAAATAATTATCGTATAAAAAATGTTAAGGTGTATTTTGAAAAAAAAAAAAAATGCATTGATCAATCTGTGAAAATAAAGAAATATTAGCATTTTTATTAAGATGTTATTAAATCCTGTCGCGCGAACTCGCATTTTCAATTTTTAAAAATTGCAAGTCGAATTTGGACACATAAAATTTCGATCAATAAATATTTATACTGGAATTTTTTTTCTTATTTTTGACCAATCTTTTCTATGTTGTAAACTAAAAATGATATAAAGAGAACAACCGCACACTAAAAACAGATGCAACAAGATTGCTGCACAATTGCAGAAAAACTGTAACACGTGGGATCGAAGAAGCAAAAAAAAAAAAAAAACGCAAAGAAAAAAAAGTTTACGCTGGTAAAAATTAAAATTATTATCTTACTTTGATTGAGTTGACTTTTTATTGTTTACAATTTCGGAATAATAAGAAACATGACAAACTAAAAGCAGATGGTATAATATTATTGCACAGTGACATCTAATGCACTAAGTCATTATTAAAAGAAAAACCGACACAAATGAGGCAACTAACTTAGTGCGAAAAACAAATAGCACTCATAAGACTTCTCTATGACTTTTACTTTAACATATTCTAACAGCGAGCATTCTGCTCAAAGAGAACTATTTTAATAATGAAGGTTTTCGGGCAGCGATCGCTTAAACTAGTTTTCCGAAATTTTTATCAAATACTTTTTTGTAGAATGACATTTTTTTGTGTTTTTTTTTTAACTTATGCGCTGCCTTTTATTGTATGGAAATAGAAATTGATCTATGGAGAAAAAAAGAAAGTGAAAGACAGAATGTTTTCTGGAAAGTTGTCCCTGCGAAAAACATCGGCCTTGCATCGGCTTTTAGATGTTTTTTAGGCCGATGGGCCGATGTTTTTCTAAAGTTAACATCTGCCGCCGATGCCGATGGCCGATGGCAACTTTGTTGAACAATCGGCACCGATGCATCGGCGAGGCCGATGCATCGGTCGAGCCTTACTGGAAAGCAATCTTGACATTTGCATGAGGGTTGCCAAATTTAAAAACAGCAAACTCGGGAACGCGAGGGCACACCGACGGAGGGTGGGGGGGTAGTCCAGATATTGGATGCCGGATATCCGGTATTCGACTGTTTTTTTATCTCCGGTCACTGCACGAAAGATGCTGCTTTCCGGAATGTCAGTTTTTATGTTTAAAAGTTAATTAATTAGCCTATTTTAAAACATATGAAAATTTGAAACGTACTACGTATATGGAAGCTGTGAGTAAAAAATGCACAGAATTTACCGAATATCAGAGCCAAATATCTGGTACGGACCCTTCCCACAATGGTCATCAAATACCCGATAATCGAATCAATATCCTGGTAAGAATACGGGACTTTTGACGTCCCGTTCTGAAACAGAGGCATAGCTAGGGTTTTCAGCGCCCGGGGACAACTGAAGATTTTGCGTCCCGGGACTGCCCCGGACTATATGAGACGTTTGGTAACAGTGCATTGCAAGTCTTTCAGCAGGAGCAGAAAAGAGTTTAATTTTTATTAAACGTTTGAGGAAAATTTAAGTAGAGTGATTTTATTCTATTATGGTAGAAACCATGCAGAAGCGCACCGACGGAGAGGGGGGGGGGGATAGCAACGGAACCTGTTCATCCTTGAAGGCAGGCATCGGATATTCGGTATTCTACAGATTTTTTTAAATGTCCGGAAACTAATGCAGCCACTGCACAAAAAATTGTGTTTCTATGAAATTGAGCTCTCTATGAGTCTAAATTTGATAAATTTTCATTTTTTAATATTTTCTAGAACAAATGTCAGTATATTGCATTGCTCTCTAAAGAATATTTATGAGGGTGATAAATGGACACTAAAATAAAAAAGTTAAATTATTTTGAAGACTTTTTTTTTCTTAATTGAAGGAGAACGGTTCTCAATTCACATCATATGTATATAGTACATATTTTGCTTGTTTGTTTGTTTGTCCATCGATAACTTCTTAAACGGGATGCACTGATCATGATTCTTCTTCTTTTTTTGTACGAGCGAGTTTGGGCTCCCACACTGTTAAAAATTTCCGTAAGAAAATAGTAAAATAACCATTTATTTGATTGTTATTTTACCATATTTAATAACAACAGTTGAATAACCATTAAAAGGATGGTATTCAAACCGTTGATTGCGAAAACAATCGTTTATTCTCTGTTTATCCTAAAGAACGTTTAACTAACCGTAATTTTCAAGCGCTCAATAAAAATCGGGCGTCCATCTTGGTTGCGAAACCTTACTGGTCGTACGTTGTTTTAAAATAGGAATACGGATTTATCAGTTAAAATCTACATGTGTATATAAAAAAAGAAGAAAAAAAAAGTGGCTTAAGCAGTGGATACTAAATAGAAACACATACACAGGTAAATCAAAAATTGGAGACATCGGATTCCCAAACTGTTTGCGAATGAGCGAACCCATAATTTGAGCTGCTGAAGTTTGTTTGAAGCTTGTTTCTATTTTAATTTTTGCAGCAAATAAAATGATTTTCGTCAATATACAGTAAATTTAGAACAAAAATAAATTTAGATCCAATCAAAAACTGAAATCTCAATTTTAAGGCTGTTTGCCTGTTGGAAAAGAAGATTTATTGATAAATAAATGTCCGCTTTACGTGATGACGGTGGCCGAGTGGATAGAGAGTAAGACTAGTACACCACGCGTTCAGGGTTCAAGTCCTGCAAGCTTCGTTTATGGTTTCTACGCCTCAAAGATTCTACGCCTCGAAATTGTTCGAAAACGGTGGAAATTCTGTTTTGAAACCATTTTTAAATGGTTATAAAACCGTAAACTTTTGTATTTACGGCTTTTTAACCAAGTTAATTGGAAATGATTAGGTCCCGTAAAGATAGAAAAATTATCCAAATCATAAATTTAACGGTGAATTAGATGGACAGACTGCTGCCGGTCATTTAACCGTAATTTCATGATGAAATTTCTAACAGTGCATAGGTCCCGTACTTTTGTTTGACCATATTCGATAATTAAAAAAAGCTATGGGTAGAAATTTAGTAATTTTTAAATAAAATAATTACAAAATAATTTTGTGGGAAAAATAGAAGCGACTTTAAAGCAGAACAATTAAAAATTGAGCTAAAAAGTAAAAAAAAAAAAAAAATCATTCTTTAAACAACTTCGATAAGACTTTTAAACATAATTTTTGACGTCAGTGCAAAATTATGATAGATCTTTTGTAATCGGGAATTAATTACAAATATAAATGGCCCAGAGTTCGCAACAGTTCCAATATAAAATAACACATTGTGTAATGATGATTAGACTGTCATCATTTAGCGTCGACTTGTGCGCGGTAGGTATTTTAAAATTAGATTGTTTCTTATTTTTTGATCAGATTACGACACTCTTTATACCTTACACTAGGTGTCTTCAACCAGTGGCCCGCCAAGCCTTTGCAATACGTTAAAAACGGAAATGTTAAATAAATAAATAAATAAAAGGAAAGAAAACGGCCGATTACTACAACACAGTTTAAGAAAAAAAAAAGAAACTTCACAACATGCGCTAGGGGGAAAACAGTATGGGGAGAAAAACTTGCATATATTTCTTGTTTAAAAAGTGACTCGTCATTTATAGGAGGGTCTGTGGGGAGGGAGGGCTTTGAGAATATCACATTAATTCATAGCTGCGAATGTATGTTGTTGGTTCTTCGGGGCTGGGATACCACCATATATCCCCTCCTCCCCAGTAGAAACCTTTGAGACATTGTAGGAAATTCATCAGCCGTTCGGAAAAGGTTAATGCAATGTAAAAAGAGAATGTACACTTTACCCTCGAAATCAGTTTTGCTACAATTTTGCAATTTATTAATCTTAAGATTTTTCTAACAAACAAAAAATAACTGTGCTTTTTCTTTTAACTTTGAGGCAAGTAACATATTGTGTACTTTGAAAAACTTACAAGAGTGTTTCTGGAAAAATTGACTTCTGGTCTAATATTAGGGAATTTTTATTTAATTTTTATTCATTTGAAGGATATTTTGAGCATATATACGTGTATATTGTAAAAAAGGGGGAGGAGAGCAGTGCCAGATCTAGGGGGGCAAGCTGGGGCCCATGCCCCGGGAGGCACTTCTGGGGGGCGGCAAATTCAACTTTGAGGTGCAAAAGAAAAAAAAAGGAAGAAAAAGAAAGAGAGTAAATAAAAGAAAAATGTATTTAATGAATAAAATTTAACTTTTAGAAAAGGGAATTAAAATCCTGGTTCTGCGCCTCCGTTTAATCATTGGCTATTTTGCAAACGATTAAAATCGAGTAATAGAATTATTTACTTGTATAAAACTGTCGGAAACTCTAAAATTAAGTCATACTGAATATGTTGCGTCGTTGCTCAGACGGCGGGCTCCTATGGCAGGCACAAGGCTATCGGGAAGGCAGTTTTAGGGGGCGGCAAATTTTGCAATGTCAAAATTTAAATTGAAAAATGGCAAGGTCTAATTTTGAAAAGTTTTTGGTTTGCTTTTTTTTCCTAATACTTTTGTAATCCCAAATGCGTCTCCAAGGGCCTCAAAATGCACCAGTTTGCGTATAATTTTCGAATTTTTCCCGGCGGAGATTCCCCGGACCCCCTTCGACTGTCAGAATTTCATATTTCCCGTTCAGGAGGGACTATCCATATGGCTCTACCTCCCTGATGTAGAGCTGAAAGGGCCATGCAGTGGAAACATTAGCGATAGTTTTATGGGTTTATCAATAGTTCACAAGTGAAAACTCAAAAATGATCATCGCATAAAAAAATATGAAATATGAAGAGAGAGACGCCTAATCGTTGTTGTTTTTTTTTTTTTTTTCAATCCGTGGTGTATAATTTTTCGGAAAACTTTGCGTGAAGTTCAGAATTTTTTTACTGAGAATCGCCTATATCGTGGCCCGCCGATCTTCTCAAACTAATGAATGTGGCCCTCGGACGTAAAATTTGAAGACCCTACCTTACACGATCTCGTCACGGTGAAGCCTCCATCGTTTCGCAGCCAACGATGCTTAGAGGAAACAATTCGAAGGAGGAAAATAAAGAAAAAAAGAAACATTTTGTGAGGAGACTCGGTAAAAAAGAAAAAAAAAAGAATCCTGAGTCGGAGTAGACATGCTTTTATGCGACTCCGACACCCCAAAATCAGCCAGACACCGACTCCTCAGCCTCGAACACCCAACAACCTCACTTCCTCGTTTCTCAAATCAGCTACTGCAACGACGTGTCAAGGTTTTTTAATTCCGCGAGATTTCACAAGTGTTTAACCAATCCCGCTGAATCGACTCAATTTTCTTAAGTGTTTTTAATGCGTCAAATAATATTTTCTGTTCATTTTTATTAAAAATTCTTGTTTTTAACAAGAAATGTTTTTGAATTAACATTTTTGCGAGAATAGTACACGAAGTATTTCAATACTATAAAGTCATTTAAAGTTTATTGCGCAAAGCGTACGGGCCTCAAAATGACCAATGCGTCTAATGAGTCAATGTGAGAAAATAAAAAAACAAAATCTGTTCCAGAATAGAATAAGTATCACTTTAAGAATGTCTCGAATGAAATTAAACAATAAAGTTTTCAAGGCTATGAAAGAGTTTCCATTTAACGTGGGGAAAGGATTTGGGTGCAAAAACTACTCTTGATGAAAGCGTTCGCTCTAACAACACTAGTTGGTTTTGCTTTACTTTTGCAGGCATTCATTTTTCAGGGATGATTCTCAAAAAAAAAAAATTCAAATTGCACTCAGTTTCTTGGTAAAGGACACATATTATGAGATGCATGTTTTCTAACACAAAGTGTGGTTGCTGGAAGACTCCTTTCTAATTCCGGAAGTCACACGTAAGTGCATAAACTTATGTGTGTTGGCTAAGTGCATCTTGAAAAGATAACATGAATTCTTTATCTAAAGTAAAAATTAATTTTTACAAAGATTTTAGCCAAAAAACTGAGTTTTGGAGCACATAACGCTTGATTTTATTTGTCTTTTAAATAAAAATGTTTGGACATTTATTACAATGTAAAACATAAGATTAAAAAGGTTTTAAGCGTAAAATTGCAAAATGAAAATTGCGGACACCTGTTTCGGAACTTCAAGGAAATCCTTTTTTAATGCAAAAAGATGGAGGTTTATGGATGCAAAGACAATTTTCATCTTCAAAAAAACTAAGAGGTATTAGTTTAACTTGTTACAAAGCAAATTTGCTACAAAATAGTTCAGCCATACGAAAGTAATTCTTAAAACTTTTGCTCAAGTATAGTAAGCTACGTTTAGAGACCACTTAGTGAATAAAAGATACATAACAAATATAAGCGTTTATTCATTTACATGTATTTGAACTTGATACAGAGCTTGCGAAAATCTAAAGAGCAAAAAAGAGGACTCCATTTAAGAGAATAATTTTCCATTTGTCATCGATTTTAGACAATATTATCTCTTTTCTTTTTTTTTTTTTTTTTGGAAATGGATGAGATTTTCCTTCCAATAATCCAGATGTTTATGTCACGCAGAACAACAAGCGTTTACCCTGAATCCAAATAGACACGAACGCCGATGCATACTATCTAAGAAAGAAACTGAATTCATCTCTTCGATATCTTTTCACAAAGTAAGAGGTATATCTCAACTTCGGTTGCTAAAAAAAACTCGACTTTCGTAGTTTTGGTAGCAGTTACGGTACTGGGAAAAATTATTGAAGACAATATGACATCGCGAATAATATGTACAGGCCTCGAAGATTATTTTGTAATAGTATTATTTATAAATTAATTCTACCACACAATTTTAAAATACACAAAAATTCAATTTAAGGGGCTGCGCTTATAATTAGCTCTCGGGGATTTCATGCGCAATTCCTTGGTTTAATTAATATGTAATTGTAAATAAATGACCTCGGGTAGGGTTAGTATACCAATTAATTTATACAGTACAAATATAAATAATAACTCAAACCCAAACTTAATCAGCCTTTTGGATCATACGTAACTAGGAAATAATAAAACTTTGACAAATTTTCGCAAGTATGGCAATGGCTTATAGAAAAACAACGGAAACAATTTCTCAGAAATGCATTTAATCATTCGTTGACACATACAAAGAAAAGAGATAAAACAGAAAATAAGGAAATTTAAATGCGTATTAAAATAAAAGAATTGGTATGATATGAAGTATAATAAAATGAATCTCTATCTACTTCAGACATTATTTGTAACTATTAATGCATAATTTAATATTATGTTGCATGTTCAGCATAAAATTTCTATTTGCGGTAAAAATCTCATACACAGTGTATCAAAGAATTTTTAAGACTAGGTTTATACAATAAAAACTAGTAATTATATTTTTCTTAAGTATTTTTATTCAAAATAACCACCTTCGGCTTGAATACATTTGTTACAGCGGTTTAACAGCGATTCGAATGCCTGTTCTAGCTCACCATTGGGGGACTGTCTCCAAAGCTAGCGTCTAAGTTGTTTGCATAGTGTCAATGTCATCAAAGTAAAAAAAAAGTAAGGGTGGGTTTTGCAGTGGATAAGCGGATACTTAAGGAGCTTCGCGAATGTTCGATAGCATGTTTAGCGCAACTGTAAGCTTAGTTCCAGTTGTAGTCTTAAAAATTCTTTGATACACTGTGTACGTGAGATTTGGAAGCAGTCCTCCAATGTGAGCTGGAACAAGTATTCGAATCGTTGTTAAACCGCTGTAAAAAATGTATTGAAGCCGAAGGGGCTTATTCTGAGCAAAAATACTTTTAAAAATATATTTATTGGTTTTTATTTTATTTCATAAACCTAGTCTTAAAAATTCTTTGACACACTGGGTATATATAGCACGTCAAATTCAACATTTGAAAACCCAGTAAAATATTTTTCCATTAATTTTATCACTACCATATTATTTTTATACATCAGGAATCATATATATTTTAGTCCCATAATCAGAACAAAGGATTAATTCACATTTAGAAAATAATTACATTTCTACTGATGTAAGATTTCAAAGTTATAATGATAATAACAATAAAAAATAATAATAACAGTAATCAAAATAAAATAATGTGATAATAACGCTGAAGATATATATTTTTTTTTTTGTCAACTTAAAATAGATAGAAGAAAACTTTTTCAAATGTTAAGGACGGAAAGGTATAAAATAATAAGAGAAACTATAAGTTGAAAGAAAAATCGTGCGAAACTAACACCCCAGCTATTCGAAAATCCCAAACATATCATTCTAACAAATAGCAAAAGAGAATTCTTTGCTGCGAACTTATTTACATTTGAATTCTTTGACGTAATCTCTTGTTTCGCAAATTTAAGTGAAATCGCTTTCCTTTCGGAAGATATCAAATAAGGAGAAAGCGTCCCACTTTCTTCCATCTGCTCGGCAACAATCGATGTCTGTGCGGATCGAACCGCAAACATGTTCTTGATATGAGAGGGGGAGAAGAAAGTGAAATCCCATTACCCATTCAAAAATCTTCACTCCCGTAAGGGAATACACGGATAGAAATTATGCAAACCAACGATCCAAACGCGTATTTCATCGCCAACAGCAGGTACAGTTGCCGATAAATCGTATCGGAGCGATAGTTGGCTGACAATATTTTTTGGTCTTTAGAAATTCGGCGTTTCACATTTAAAAGTGAATCAAGGGTTTTTTCTATTTTGGTTTTCAGAAACTAGTTTTTTTTTACTTGTTTTTCATGATTTTTTGGTAATTTGAAACAAGAAAGTGGTCAGTTATTTAGGACTATGATATTTAGAATGGAATTTGTTATTCTCGAGTGAATCAATTATGCCTGACGAGCAATTAGCTTTTAAAAATACTTTGGTATTTATTGATTTTGGTATTATTTGGTATTGTATTACGAAAATCCAAAAACAGCGAAGAAAAAAAAGTGTGCCAGTCTTTTTTTAATACAATAAAACGATAGAACATGATACCAGGTAGCTCGATTTGCACGCATAATATTTGTAATCAACTGTTTTTTTTTTTTTTCAAATACCAATTTGTATTCATGCATAAAAAAAAATATTGGAAAATAAGTACAAAAAGTTTTTAAAAAAATAACGAAATAATCTTTAATTTTTCTAACTACCACGGAAATTAAGGAGTACAATACCATTTTCTATAGATATATATATATACACGTGTGTGTGTGCTACTTCTGAATTTCCGTGTCGTATTTCCTATTAATCTTTCAGTGGTTATGATTATGATTCAAAACATTCAAAATTTCAAGCATATTTTAAAAGCGTATATATATATATATATATATATATATATATATATATATATATATAAAATATATATAACATTAAAAATCAAACCTCTTTTTAAATTCAGTTTTGATTTCAAAAGGCAAAAACTAAAGTGACCTACAGACAATTGTAGGCACTTCATATACGTTCCCTTAACCGGTCCCTTTTTCTCACGGCGGGAAAGAAATTACGTAACGTGAGACCTAGATAACCGTGAGACCAGAGTAACCAATAATAAGAACGTTGCATTCACACGTGACCAGATAGCTCAAAGATTATTTAAAGGCAGTTCGTAGGGATTTCGCATGGTTCACGAGATGTAAAAATGTAAATAGAATGTGAAGTTTTGTGTTCCGTCTTCGTATTATTTTGAAAGGTGTGTGTTAACTATGTTGAAGCTGCAAATAAATTAAATATCGATGGTTTTTGGTCACGATTGTTCTACAAGATTGATTCACAGACGGACATTCCACTAAAATAATGTGCTGATGTAACCGTTATGTTACACACATACACCCACACCCACACACATATATATATATATATATATATATAGAGAGAGAGAGAGAGAGGAATCCCGATAGACCAAAATAATTGGGAGTAGACTTTTTTCGGATTTATGAATTTTTTGAATAAGGCAAAATCATTTTTAGAATAAACTGACATTACATAGATGTTATAAATTCTAATTAGTTTATTACGTCACGACTATTATTTTCAAAATACGAGTCAGAAACCTAAATTAGTCTGTTCATAAACATTGTTGATGTTTATGAACTTGTTGATATTAACATTCTACCTAAGATTCCATCTTTAGTAAAATGTTAAAATGGCTTTGAAAGAACCTGTCAACATCTCAGCAGACGTTATGCTCGCGGATAAGTAAAGCTCGCCTTCTAAGCTTTAAATATACACATCGGCTTACTTCATTAACAAAGCTACAAATTTTTATCAAACTCATGTGATTAAGCAATAATTAGTTCAGCATATTTTCTAGATTTGTACTTTTCTGTAATTTTCAGAAATATATTTTATACCAATTAGTGCTATTGTGTTTTTGTTGTAAAGTCTTTTGACTTGACTTGAAAAAAAAATGCTCTCAGAATGAATGTTTCGATTTTGAATTAAACCCACTTTCAGATTGCCGAAGTTCAGACTATCGGAACCCCACTATATTATATATAATCCACAAAGCAACGTACTCAAAATACTTTCAAAATAAGAGCCAAACACGAAATAGCCTATTCGCCAACTTGACGACTATTGTTTTAAAAATAAAAGACAAAAACCCAAAACTACCCAGTTCTTCCTACATGTATACCTTTTATTTATTAGAAATGGAAAAAAGAAGAGTGGTAAGAAAAACCTTTTACAGAAAAGATGTAAAAATCATATTCAACATTGGAATGCAATACTCATTTGTCTCACTCTAATACCAACCATAGAATAAATAATATTCTTTTAGAGTATTTCCTTTGTGTCCAATAAATATGAAAAGTTAAAACTCAAACGTTGCACTGCAGGTTTGTTTTCATTCGTTTATTGACGATGATAAAGTGTTATAAAGTAAGAACACGCTTCTCACTTTTATTAATCTACACATTTATGAACAAAGAAACGTAATCAGTCAAAAACTATAATGCTAAACCCCACTTATTTGCCTCCCACATTTATCATCGATGATGAAAGGTGATAAAGCAAGAAAATACATCTCACTACTCCAATTTATTTTTTCGTATTTCTCTCTGATGAGCAATAGCTTACAAAGTATGATATGATTTTAAACAAAGTCATCGATAAGAGTTCTTTTTTTTACTTTAGGAAAGTTGTAATTGCATGAATTTTTATATTAATATCATACTAATATTTTTTATATCTCATCTGATTTCATTTATTTCAGTACCGTTGAAAAACTAGAATTTATGTTTTTTACATCCTAGTACTTCTTAAATTAATTAGTAGTTATGACGACGCTGTTGTTTAGTTTGACACCAGTAATTAAACATATATTCTATATAAATTATTATGTTTAAGCAATTTAGAAAATACGTTTTACCCAAACTAAAGCATCACATCACAAAACAGTTAAGGAAATGCACCACAGAGTAATACGTACTTATTAACCGTTGCATCAAAAACATGGCGACGTGACCACCCCTCTCTCTCTCTAACAGAGTCGCGAAAAAACATTTTATCACAGTTCAAGGTGATGCCATCTCTTGTGAGGTTTCTTTGTTACATAATTTTCTTATTACAGTCGAACTCTGTTATTGTGAGCCCGGATTTAACGAGGGAAGTTAATATAAATTGTTAATTTAATGATATAAGCCCTCAAAAAACCCAGTAATAACAAACATAACTCGGATTTAGTGAGCATTTTTCTTTCCCCCATAATGTCTTGAAATTTCCTTTTGTTGAAATAAGTTTCGCGAAACTGCATTGAAATCTGTGGCAACAAAGAAATTTTACGAGATTTGGATTGCTGCATAAAACACGTTGAAATTTGCAAGTATCAGTATTTGTCTTTATCTACAGTTTCAAAGCCTTTCCTTATTTAGGAAAAAAAAATGAAAATTTAAAAATAAGACTGATCAGATTTTTTTTCATAAATGCTGAAAAAATAGCAAAATAAGTAAGCCATTATTTTTATTTAATTAATTAATTTATTTATTTTTTGCAATAAAATTTTAATTTATAGTAAACCCATTTATTACGAGTACTCTGATTTATCGAGCAAATTATCTCAGTCCCTTAAAACTCGTTATAACTGAGTATGACTGTATTGGTACTTTTACTCTTATGAATAATAAATTCAAACAAATTATTTTTAAGCTGTTGAAGTGTACACTAAATGTACTAAAACTTCACTGAAAGGGGAAGTTTGTTTCCATGCGTCCTGCGGAAGGTAATGCTTTTAAAATGTTTGTTTTAGTGCACATTAATCACATGTACCAGGGCCTGATTAAGGCAGGGGCCCCCACATCTGAGGGCGCCCCAAATAGAATAGAAAGTTTATATTCGGTTCTTCATTACTGAAGTAGTAAAGCAGAGGGGGCCTCGAAATAAGTTTTTGCCCCGGGTCCCAATTAGGCTAAGTCGGGAAATGTATACATCATTATTAACCCCCAAGATAATCTCTAATAAGCTGCGTATGTCTATTAGCACTTTTAACATTCGCCGAGATAGAAAGAGTCAAAAATTAGTTTTGCTGTCTTTTAATTGAAATATTATGAAATATCTATGAAGATGCTCTAATCTGCTTGAAATGAATAAAGAAAATATAAAACACATTTGCTTTTAATTCGTAGTCTATGAGTCAAGTGGTTGCACACAGAGTAATACTGTTGCAAATATTGTTAACTAGGGAAAATTGTAATTTCCCTATTTATGAACAAATCTCAAGTTTAGGCATTTTCTAACCTCATAACTTTAATTATATTAGAACTCATTATTTTTATAGAAAGGAATAAGTAATATGAGCATTTGGTGGTTTGCCCCGTGACCTATATTCATTAGCATATAATACCAAACAATCTATCTCAATTATATTAGGACTCATGTTATTATGATAGAAATTATTAATAGAAACATTTGGGGTTATTCAAAACAATCCTGAATAACGTGGAACATTTCAAACTACAAAATGCGTATTTCGCAGGAATAGATTTTCTTAAGCAACTAAACTAAATATTTCTAACAATTAAAAATGCAACAAAAAATATAACTTCTTTAATCTGCCAAAAAGTACTATTATCCTACAAAAGATTAAAGGAATGACAATGATATTCCGTGAGGAAAGTTCCGCTTGTTGATCCCAACACTTTTGCATGTACATTTTAGGGCATACTTTCACACAAAAACTCAGATTGGAAAAGAAAAACTGAGCTTAAAGTGGCAACAAAAAAGTAATTTTAGTATTTTAGAAAATACTTAGGGCAGAATTGAATGTTTATATTTGCCCATAACTATTTATTATGCTTTGTTTCAAATATTAAGAAGAAAAAAAAAATTTATTCCAATTTCATTAAACTGCGATCCCAAAAAACATTTCAAGATTTACACAAGCATTTTCAGACTCATATTCTCACTCTCTTAAAATAATAGGAGAAAGACTTAAGTAATAAACCTTTTAGATAGGAAGTAACACAGAAGAAAATGTTCTATAAACAGTGAAGAGATACATCATTTTGAAATCTTTACTTAAACAAGATAAATAATGCATAGATTTATGGGCTATTTATCATAAATTCTTAAAACAAAGCATATGCATTTCTTCAGTCGTTAAAAAAGTGATTATTCTTGATTAACTAGATTTTTAACGACAATTTATCATTATTTTGTTGTGTTTTCCTAGTGCTTTGTTTGCTTTTAAAAATTGAAAGTAGATCGCATAGCTTAAATATTTATTTTTGGCCTTTGTGGTGTTATTCGAAGGAAATTTATTACTATTGTTTGCGTTTAGTAGTGAAACAATAAATAAGTTCATATTTCCAGAAACATCTTCACTTTATTTTCGTCTTGGTATTTGATTTACTTTTATTCTCAGTTTAATATTACTAAGTTTAATATAATGTCACTAGGGTAAATAAAAGTATTTAACACCTTATTTCTAAAACAAATAAATACATTGCTTTGTAGAAATGTTAAGAGTTAAAACACTGAACTACAGAACAAGAAAATCATAATTGGTGTTGCCTAATAAATGTTATTTTCACCGATTCCCTATAAATCATTTATTTAATAATAGAAAAAAAAAAGTAAAAAAAGAAAAAAGAATGAAAGCAGGCTTAATGTATTGTAAAAATGTCGTTAATAAAAAGAAAAAGTCAAAAATAAGTTAAGTAATTAAATACTGAAAAATTAAAAAAATTTAAGTACAGTTTGCGATGTGGAAAGTGTGTGTATGCCTGCTTGTCTGAACCCCCCTCCCCCCTCCCCAGTAGCTTTTGAATGAATTGCCCGATTCAAAGATCTCAGCGAGACATCTCATTTCCATATTTTACGTGTTGATTTGAATAATTTTTTCGTTCAATTTTGAACAGTTCAAAAAATCTTTACATTAGCGCCTATGGGAAAAAATGAAGCAAATTATGTAAACTCGGGCATGAGATCCAAGTTGCTATGAATAATTGTACTGGAAGGAGCTCTCGGAGTGATTTTTTTTTTTTTTTATTTGAAAAAGTTTGTTCATTTTTGAACAGTTTAAAAAAAATTAGAATTTGCGTCTACAGGGTAATTTCAATCCAATATAAATCCTGATTTAGCAGTCGGATTTGCTTAGAACAAACTTCATCGGAAAATTGTTATGACGTGTACAGATACGACGTTCATCCAGAACTAAACGAGACTATTTTCCCACGATACTTTTTGATATGGGTTTTAAGGGTATTTCTGAAGGAATAAATGAATGAGCAAAGGAATAAATGAATACATGAAAGAGTAAGTGAATGAATGCGTATAAACCGTTTAAAAAGGTATATTTGAAGGAATAATGAACTAAAGCTAAATGAGAAAGAGAGAGAGATGGCTAGATTAATCAATTTAATATTGACGTATGCGGGGAAGAAGCATCGCAGAGTTCTAGACGGAACCTTTTGTTTTATAATCAAAACTATTGTAGAATTTTCAAAATAAACTTATCTGCGGAATTAACACATTCAGATTGATAAAGCTCATATTTTCAATGAACATTGTACACACGTGTTTTCGAGAGTTACAGGAACCCCTTTTTCGGTGCAACGAAATAGAGTGATGCGGAAAAAATGGCATTATTGATGTTGTAAGGTATATGCGAATGAAGCCAGTGTATCTGGTAACAGCGGCTGTATGTAGTATGATGTGTGCGTGTGAAAGTTGTGGGGTTGGTTGTTGTCCAGTAGGGTTCCGTATGGGGCTCCATCGGGTTTCTTGTTGTCCAGTTTCGTGCTATAGGTAGACTGCTGGTTCTTTTTAAAACAAGTGTTGTTCTTTGAAGTGTGCAAAGACAGAGAATCTCCCAATATCTAGAAAGTTTGTTCTGATATAAACTGGAAATTAGAATAAGAGACAAAACATTTACGTTTAAGCATAAATATTGCGAAAATAAATGCTATTATAGCGCAAACTGCAAAAATAATCCATTTACTTGTTTTGATGTTACAATGAACCTTCTTCATCAAAGCATTAATTAATGTGCTTCGGGATGTAAGTAATCCGTGTAAAAATTAGCTACATCTCGAAAATCGCAACTTTACGATTTGATAAAATGGTATCTTGTAGATATGAAAAAACCTTACGGAATATATTTTTCAATCTGTTCTGTACTAACGCTAGCTTCCTCACTCAATCGAAAAATATACCTTAAAGGTATATACCTTCACCCGAGGGGGATTTTTTTAATGTAGCTCAAGATATATCGCGCAAAGAAAGTATTCGAGGACGAAATTAAAAAAAAAAAAAAATTGACAATAAAAAAAACAATAAAATTCAGTTCTAAGTGATTGTATTATTGTAAAAGTAAGACAAAGGATATTATTCGAGATATCCCATCGTATGTTATGCTTCTTACTCATTTTGTAATGTAAAAAAAAGGAAAAGTATATGAAAACGAGATTAAATTCATCCATCAATTTCTACTGAATAAAGATATAAACAAAAAGTTCAAACTTCTTTGCTGCTTCAGCCATCTTTTCATTGATTATTTACTTAGCAGATCTTTGTTAAATTCGGGTTTAAGCTGTCGCATTAAATTTTAGTTTAAAAAAATAAAACAGTAACAATAAGAAAATAAACGCAATATTTATCTTTTTTGCTAAGAGTATTTTTAACATAATACACGAGACATGAAGTATTTTTGCAAAATATGCAAGCAAACTCTGTCTTGATTTTTCTTCTGTGATTTAAATTTAAAAAACTAAATAAATAAATACGTAGAAAATGTTTTTAATGCAACACCATCAGCGTACACTCAGAAGGAATTTCACACCGTACAGGCAAATATTTATGTCTATGGCCAGCTTGCCCCGACTGTGCAATAAATTGGCCCCCTTCACTTATTTAATGTTCAGATATTACAGTCAGTTAAGTAGTGCGCCCAGAAACCCCCCGCACCTGCCATTTTCTGGCCTATCGTATTTTTAGATGCCCCCGAGTGCAAGCCCTCGGGAGCAAATGGGGTTCCGGGAGAGCTCGACCAACCGCAAATTTCTGAAAACCATTAAAAAAAAAACACATAAAAAATACAGGTTATTGTAAAACACTAAAACACAGTAGAATGCAAAACTTTAAGAGTATGCATTAAGCGCTATATGACATGAGACAACAATGAGAAACCGTGCAACACTATAAAAAAGTACCAAAATCAATCATACAATATCAATACAATGTGAAATGGTACACTCAAAAATATGCACAAAAACAAAGGAAGATAATAGCCAAAACTTAGACAAACACTAAGTTCCCTGAAATAGATACCCCTCGCTTGATAAATGCAAAAACAAAGAAGCAAGGAGGGAGCGTGCATGGGGATGCTGGAACGCGTTGCGAATAGCTTGAATGGGTGAAATTTGGCTGCTAGCCCGAATATGATACTTACTGGTTAAAGGGCAATGAAAAACATAGTGGTCAAGCGTACCCATCGCTTCACAGAAGCAATAAGGAGAATCAGAAAGAGCAAAGCGATGAAGATAGCTCGGGAAAGGGCCATGGCCAGAAACCAGGATTGTTTCAAAACGTTGGCTGACCCTTGGAGAAAAACGAACGATTGGAAAGAATTCAAAAACCCGGCGACCAGTATCCGCCTCGTTCCAGCGGTACTGCCAATCCTCTCTAGTTTTGGCTCTAATTTGTTGTATGAAATTGGATTTAGGAAGGGGAAGGGCCGTGTAGGGTAAAAATGCGGGATCCTCAGCTGCCGTACGAGCTAATTGGTCAGCTTTGTCATTTCCCACATTCCCTGAACGACCCTTGACCCAGTGAATTGAAATTCTAGGATTCGAAATTAGCATGCTTTGTACTGAATTTACTAGAGGACTGCGCTGAAGTGGGTCTTTGATAGAAAGGATAGCAGCCTGACTGTCTGAAAAAATTTTAACGTTATATTACAGTCAGTTGAAGAAAAGTATGAAACTTTATCAAATCTTATTTTTAATTTGCTATAAAAAGAAATATAATAGGTTGGAAAAAACTTTGATACGATGCGCATTAGATTCGCATAAATACGGTAACAAGATCATGAAAAAACACACCTTACTTTTCAATGTTTAATTTGTTACGTGCACATTTTAATTCTCTTCTCAGTATGAAAATAAATGAAAAATTGAATGTTACTCAATCGTGGCATCTTCCCCCACATATGTGGGGAAGATGCCACCAGTTATGTGGTAAGATGCAACACCACAATAAATAAAAAATAAGACAAACATTACAGAATTAAATGTGCATTAACCCTCTAATTCCCAACTCTGCCTCAAGGCGGACGACGATAACAAAACTTGGGCATTAGAGGGTTAACAATGATTGTAGAAAAACAAAACATAATATTTCCTAATTAGTTTGCTAAAAATAATAACAGCACAGGTCGAATGATAGCCTACACAACATTTCACTCAGTGCAAATGATCATTGCAATTTTCGTGCAACCATTTGTGGCATTCTATGCACTGAATCCAGCCCCACTTGGGGCCTTTTTTTAGCATAAAAGTACCCTTTACACACAGCACAAAAATCGTCCTTATCCCCATCAAATTTGTCACTACTGGTATCTTCTAGACCTAGAGGAATTTCTTAAATTGAGGATAACAAGCTGACACGTTTCTTTTATCTTCTGTTTTTTCGAAGGTTTCTTGTAATATGTTTTGCCCTTACCCGCCTTTTCTAGCTGTCCTCGGGACTTTTCCTGAAAAGTTGTTCTCTCTGATTCAGTTAAGACTTCTGATTTTTGTTTTTTTACACCCGGATGATTTAAGTTTTCTAATCTGAAGAATAGGGCTAATTGCTTCTAGACAGGAAATCCCGTGTTCTATGCTGGTGGAGGAAACTGTTGGTGTAGGCATGTCACATGCTTCACTTCTGAAAGCCACAGCTGTATCATTTCTAGAACCATCAGAAATAGCAAACGCACATGCTGTGGGATTGCTTGTGTGGGTTATAGGTGTAAATCCCAGCAGGCGAAAACCCAGAAGTACCATTTCCTACTGTGGCTGCCTTGCTCCAAGCTGCATTCAGAAGAGATCCAAACTGAAGTCTTGAAAATTTACGATATGGCTTCTTGTGTATCCAGGAGTTCAGATCTTGTCGCCAAATTGAAAAACGAGCGATCAAGTGGCTGTAAATACCGTGTGGTGTGGCTTGGAAGACAGAAAAGAATTATGTCGTTTTGTGTATTAATAAAAATTAAAAAAAAACATAAGTTCATTTTATTTATTTCAGAACCATTTGGCGTCTTCCCCCAAGCATAGGGGGAAGACGCCACATACGCTTATTTCCTTATTGCTACAGTGTTGTGGCAGTTTCTACATGCATCGTATGTGTAACATAATACGTAACTCACTCATATTGCTAATATCTTATTAAAGTAACGAGTACTTTTATAAACTTTAAATATGAGGCACGGAACATTATAAAAGGGGTATCATCACGTTAAATGCTCACGAGATCCAAAAACAACGCCGATTAAAAACGGCTAATTCAGATAAATTCACATGCCACACCTTATGTCGAACCAGACTCTTCACACAAGTGGCTCAGTTTTGCAATCTATCGAAAAACAAAAATGCTATTAATAAAGTGACGTCTTTCCCCAACTTCCATCTTCCTCCGAGTTACCTTATACAATAATGTATATTTTCACGCTTGAATGTTCCCTTAGACGGTGGAAGAAACCAACTAGAAAAAAAACGCCATGTAGTCGAAAATTCATTAAAATATTTTTTTAATGGCTTACATCTTTTTTGAAAATAAAAAAACAGTCAGTACGTTAAAATACTTGCAGTAGCCTATAAAATTTGATTATGCGCTCCGGCGTATCGTGAGGGATTCTATTATTATTAAGTACCGAGCATGTTAGAGTTAATAGTTCTGAGCTGGCAGATGTTTTAATTTGTTGAGTGGCTTGAATAGCTCCAGATACCAATATCTAATCAAATTTTAACTAATTTTAAACTATGTAAAAAAGAAAATTGTAATTTGTCTTTTCTTTTTTTTAAAATAACAACACTGAAAAAAATCATATGCAGACGGATTGTAAATAACCTTCTTGAGCAATACGAATAACAATATAACATTAGTACACAAAACCTCAACAAAATATACCTAATCCTGAATTTATTGCTATTTTATTTATTTTTTGAATTATGGCCCTCTTGCCTTCGGGGTGCAAAAGGCCACTAGGAAGTCGGAGTAACTAGTATCCTGTCTAGATATTTAGTTCTTCCTAAAGTTTCATTTTACGCGAGTAGTTAACTGCACTTAAAAAAATAATAAAAAATAAAAAAACGAAGACAAAAACAACTTGAGTGAAAACGTTTATATCAAAACAATGAATTAAAGTAAGCGAAAAGTAATCTTCAATATGTAAAAATAATTTTGTTTTGTTTATCGTTTTATTTCAATTTGCTGTTTAAATTTTAAATGAAATAACTTTTTCATTTCCTGCAAATCACGAACTTATATTCTTATTTCAAACCCATATCATCCATTATAAAAAGTAATCTGTTATGCGTGTCGCGTTTTTGTATAAACTAAAGTAATTCGATGTCTTTTACGAGAATTTGTCTTTTATCAAATTTTGAGATAATATTCCCAAAACATATGCTTTTAGGTTATTGGTTTTTGTTTGCTCAAGAAGCAAAGAACTTTCGGAAAGAGTTTAAAGGTTATCGAGCGTTTTTTATTTTCAATTCAAGGCATTAAAATCGCTTAGAACTTTCATTTTTTTAGAAACACCTTTCGTCCTTCATCATAGAATTGATAAATCTTGAAATTCCGACTGAAAAAGTAACTTAATTGCAGACCTACCAGTGCAAACAAATAATAAAAGTCTAAAAATATGTATTTTTTCTTTTAAGTATAGTATAATAATTAATAAGTGCAAGTTACCATCCGTTACAGCTCGTTTTTTTTTCTCAATCAAAAAGGAAACCGAAATCATCAATTTATTTGATTTCCGTCTTTTCTGCTAAACAGTTATTTATAATAGAGCAAAAATTTAGACCATTTTATTGAGTTACCTTATTTTCTTCTATAGAATTTAAATTTTTTAAAAGGAGATATTGGGAATACTTTATTTCTTATATTAAAGTCCACCAATTACAAGACATTTAACTTATTTGAATAATCTTAGTTCTAATGAACTTCCTTTAATAATTTTATAAATTTTATTCAGTAAATAAGGAATTTTATGAATTTACGTATGTTTCCTGAATATAAAACAGAGCTTTGAAACATTGAAAATTATCTCCGAACAATGCTAACGAAAATTGGCCAAAACACTTCTGCTACTTTTAAGAAACAAGAGGCAGCCTCCAAGCTTGAGGAACAATGAAGTTTCGAACAAGTCATCAGCTCATGCGTTGTGCAGTTTCTTTCCAACATGTGTTATTTGTTAAAAGTCGATATTGTACCCCCCTTTAACTTCATGTCGACAGCTCATGTAAAAATAAGAAGAGAGTTTCTTATAAAAGTAAAAATCTAAGAAGTCTTTAGCATCGCAAAAAAAAAAAACCATCTCTAGAAAAAACACTAATCTACATCTGTAAAGTAGGAAAAGGCTCAAAAGACAATAACGATTTAAATTGCGTTTCATTTTTTTAATAAAGAGTTGGTATCGTGGTACTTGGTGACACTGACGTCCCAGAAATAAATTTAAGGGGGTGCATGTAGTCATTTTTACGAAAGAAGCAATTTCTTTTATTTCTAATGGGCTGCTGTTGGCTTCTGCCAATTGCGTACCTAGTGCGTTCCCGAGAGATTAGTACCATCTCGTTCAGCGGCACTACAATGCGTGTGGTACCATCTCTGTAGCAGCAATTTCTTTAGTTTATCAATTGGTGAGAAACAAAATGTGAACGATCGCTTATTTCTTTAAAACTGTCAAAAACTTTAAAAGACTGTAACTGCATTGATCCGAGTATTATGATTATTTACATTCACAAATCACCTCCTTGAATCAAACCAGAAAAGCGGTTTTTTTTTACGTAATTGCTTATAAGACGGCAGGTAAAAAAGTGAGTTTATTTAACTAAAATATTGTCAAAAAACAGAAGTGATATTTACAAATATTCACTTCTGATAAATATTACAATACAATTTCTTAAAGCATGTAGAATAAAATGTACTATTTTCCTTCTTTATCTCCTTTTTCTAAAGGGGAAAGGGATATCAAGCATTCTCACATTCCGATTCTCAAGAATTATCTTTAAGATTAGAGCTCGCTTACAACTTTCGGTATCAAGTCAGTCCTAAGTTGAAATCTCGCATGCGAATTATTTGTAAACAAGCAAACTACAATCTTTTATTCCATCAAAAGAGATATTCAACTAAAAACTGATGTAACATTATGTAGAAATGATAGTTTCATGTCATCTTGTCTCATGAAATAACGTAAAAGAAATGCAAATTCCGACGAAAATACATCAAGATATGAATTAAACAGAAAAAGAGGAAACAATGATATTCAAATTTTTTCATAACGTTTGCAGAACTCCTTTCTCACTGTTTGTTTAATTCGCATTTTATAATATATTTTCAAAAAGGTTTTGATGTTTGAATAGGGTTTTTTCTTCTATTTTCTCTCCTTACAAGAATTGCTTCTTTTCTGTGTTATCTATACATATTGGCTTTCTCTACGTGTAACGGCATTGCATGAATGAGACACGCCCATGATTTTTATGAATCACCAAGTTCTAAGATTTTACATTAATAACGCAATTAATACATTCATTCTCAAAGCTTAAAAGGCTGAATATATGCATAGTCCACAGCAAAGGAGAATTAGAGGGGACATGATTCAGTTGTTTCAATTCACTAAAACAGGAAATTTTGATGTGCTGCAGTTATGCGCTGAAGGTAGAACCAGAGATCGTTGTTTTAAGCTTTTCAAATCTCAGGATAATCTTGAAATTAGGAAAAATTACTACTTCAATAGGATTATAGGCAGTTGGAATAGTTCACCGGAGGCAACTGCTAATTGCATAATTGCAGTTGGGTAAAAACTTTTAAGAAATCTCTTGATGTTCATTGGGGATTGTTAAATTGACTAGGACCTGCCTAGTGGGGCCCTGTGCCTGTTGCTGGCCGTCACTTTCGTATTTGTATTGTATTTGTATAATACAGTCGAGCATCGTTTATACGACACTTACATTACTAGGACCAGCCTAGCTGGGCCCTGAGCCTGTTGCTGGTCGTCACTTTTGTATTTGTATTTATATGCTTTAGTATGGTCCCACTTCTTGGATCTAGTCAGAAGGGTTTATCGATTATACGACGTTATCGGTAACACAACGTTTTTCGGTAATCCCTTTGGCGTCTTATAAACGACGTTCCACTGTAATATAATTGATATTCTTAGTAACGCAATAAATGATAGGTAAGTGCAACTCTTGCAATAAATGATAGGTAAGTGAGTGTACTTAAAAATTAAAAAAACTTTTCAAATATTAGCCTTAATGAGAAATAAAACGTTTGCCTTAGAAATGAAAAATAAATAAGTCGATCAACGTCATTAAAATGAAAAAAAAATACAGACCAAGTTTCGGCATCATAAGTAGCTCCTTTAATAGTTGCGATTAGTGATGTGTATAATCGAGTGATCATAATCGAGAACTCGATTCAGACGACAATCTCGAGAACTCGATCGAACATCTCGAGAACTCGATCGAACATCTCGAGAACTCGATCGAACATCTCGAGAACTCGATCAAACATCTCGAGAACTCGATCAAACATCTCGAGAACTCGGTCAAACGAACATCTCGAGAACTCGGTCGAACATCTCGAGAACTCGGTCGAACATCTCAAGAACTCGGTCGAACATCTCGAGAACTCGGTCAAACGAACATCTCGAGAACTCGATCAAACATCTCGAGAACTCGGTCGAACATCTCGAGAACTCGGTCAAACATCTCGAGAACTCGGTCAAACATCTCGAGAACTCGGTCAAACATCTTGAGAACTCGGTCAAAATCTCGAGAACTCGGTCAAAATCTCGAGAACTCGATCAAAAATCTCGAGAACTCTGTTGAACATCTCGAGAACTCGATTAAACATCTCGAGAACTCGGTTGAACTTCTCGAGAACTCGGTTGGTTCACTTCTCGGAAGATAGAATCGAATGAATGTCACGGATAATTTTCTTCTCGGGTAATACATTTGGCTGATTCGTAGTCACGTGATTGCGAAAATGGCTATGTGTGTGAGTAGGTAACAAAGGCGGATAGCTTCTTATTTAAAAGGAATTAATTGCTAGAAACAAATTTAGAGGACGGGAGTGCCGGGAGAACAAACAAATGGATAAATAAATTAACGTATATAGTAAGCGTCATTTTAAAAGCAATGCATTTTTTTAATCGACTTGTTTATTTGATTCGCACCTCCCGTTTTTTTATCTTCGCAGAGAATTGCTTTATATCTAGATGTGGTTACATATCACTCTACATTGAAAAGTTTATGGAATTGAAGTGCTAGAGGAAAGAGGTTACTCTTTGAGGATAATTTTCTAAATTAAAATCCTCAAAATATATCTTTAAGCTATCGCTGGTGACATTAGGGGAACGGATTCGTACAATTTCTCCGAAAGTTTTAGAAATTTATATGCTAAAATTGCAGTTTTGTGTTGCATTTTGCAGATGTTAGGAGTAAAAGGGACCTTCCGAGAACGTTACATTAGGCTATTTTTCCTGAGGAAAAGAGGGGGAGGGGTCTCTCCTTAAAAATTTCTAGAATTAAATGTATAAAAAATAGAAATTGAGACTACTTTTATCATGTTAACGAAAAGAAAAGTGACGGAAATTTTTCGAAATCGAAATACTGAAAACTCAATTTTGGGTGCTGCTATATAGGGTAAAGTGGGGATTTTTATGGGGCATTACTTTGAAATTGAAGAACGAGAATCGTAGTTTTAAACTCTTTGGTGGCGTTAGGGGGGAGGGGGCACATTTCTAGAATTTTTTTGAAATTTAAGTGATAAATTCGCAGCTTAATGCTGTATTTTATAGAGCTCTTTGAGATAGCTGATATTCGGGATTATCTCTGAAAATGTGCGTTATTTTAGTTTATTTTTGTTGATGGGAATGGGTGGAGGAGGGTAGGGGGCGGTGGGAAGAATGCTTCCCACCAAATTCATCAAACTATAGATGTTTATAGTAAGCTATTTTACCTTTTCTGATTCGCAGAATCTTGCACAGACTCTTGGAAATATATTTACTACCACATGCATCAATATTCAAATATTATAACTATCCCCCCCCCCCCTCAAAGGCTGGGTGGTGGAAAAATCATGCTAATCTTATTTACTGTCCTATATGAATTTCTTTTTTGAAACAAAACAAAATCTGAAAGATATTTTAACATACCGATACTACAAAAAAAATGGCCCTATAAAGGGTTAAAAAAACTAACAGCTATATAAAATGAACAACACTATACTGTTTTACAACAACTATACAGCCACTGAGCACCGTCACTTTTTGACCATAAGGTGAAAATAATAAAGTAACTTTGTGCAAGTAAACTGTAATAAAAATTTTCACGTTAAAAAAGCATAAATGAGCATTAAAATGCAAACATATGTTTCGGGATTGCTTGGAATCCCGAAATACATGTAGAGTTTTTCTGTGGCCGTAAGGGGGCCATATGGCTCCTGTTGAGAAACACTGGACTACAGTTCGTCAGACTGCCGCAACTCTATTGGCATCGGCTTTTTGTTTCGGCTTTCACCACAGCCCATCTGTAATTGTCAACATACACTGTTGAATGTCCAAATATATAAGAATATAACCAAATATTCGGACTCTTATAGTCTTAGTTCGTGAATGTTGACATTAACCACTTTCGTTCTTTCACCGCGACATATATATGCATATAGATCGTTTTTCTCTGTCCTTTGAAAAACTGCTGTTACATCACTAACCAGTAAAATAAATAAATAAATAAATAAACAAATGTTTGCAATATGCAATCAATAAAGAACGTTCATCGGTTATTCGGAAAATAATCACAAGCATTAAGCGGTAAACAGATCTAGCACGAAACAAAATTAGTGAAATGTAGCCAGCCCTAGGTCAGCATAGTATAATGTATGAACATAGTATAAATAGCATTCCTGTACTCATCCTTCAGCTTAAAACTTTTCATCTACTCGCTACTTCCGCTTTTGCCGAAAACCCTTCAACGCCCATAAATCTGTATGCTTCGAGGCGGTGAGAGGTGGTTATCTTCAATTTCATGCCCAGAAATCATTTGAAATAATCATCAGTAACTTGTCGAGATCATGCCCGTCATTTCAAATGGGGTGGGGGGGGGGTATAAACTCGGTACATGTTACATGAAAAAAAAAAAAAAAAACAGCGATCTGGAGCGGAGCGTCGTGCAGCAGAGCGAAGCAGTGGAGCAACTAGTTTTTGCTTGGAGTAGTAGCGGAGCCAAAACACTGAAACTTTTTGCGCTTATCTGCTCTGATCATTTAAAATTAGAATTTCACTAAACATGGCATCTTTCTTCATTAAAACCAGCTTTAAGTGAACAACAACGTAAAACGAAAGTGATTTTTCAAAAAGAGTTTTTTCAAAATAAATTGTCTATAAATAACTAATTTAACTACTATTTAGTTATTTAATTAAAAAATAAAGATTATTTCTATTAAAGCTATTTGCTGCACGGAGCAGAGCTGGAGCAGCGTTGAAACAAATATTTAACAGTCGGAGCGGAGCAACTCAAAAATTTTGTTGCTCCAGTTCCCTGACACGAAAATACTTGCACCTACGGAGCAATACATTATATTAAGGATTGTGAGGGGGTGGAAATTTTTCCCTGCTGACTCACTAAATGACCTGTCCTGTTAGAGATTCATTCCATTCTGAAATCGCTCGAGAACTCTAAATGATCGTTCGAGAACTCTAAATGATCGTTCGAGAACTCTAAATGATTAATCGAGAACTCGAAATGATTAATCGAGAACTCGAAATGATTAATCGAGAACTCGAAATGATTAATCGAGAACTCGAAATGATTAATCGAGATTTCGAAATGATTAATCGAGATTTCGAAATGATTAATCGAGAACTCGAAATGATCAATCGAGAACTCGAAATCATCAATCGAGAACTCGAGATAATCACTCGAGTACTAATCACTCGATTATCAAAACCACCCGAGTACTAATCACTCGATTATTGAAATCTCTCGATTATGCCCATCACTAGTTGCGAGCTTGGAGATGTAAGTTTGTGTAAGCAACTGGTTGCTTACTCAAACGTACTCTGAGGAAGCTCCCATCTAAATATATTGATAAATGGAGTTCTTGTAATACCAAAGCAAATGTATAGAGCATTTTTGCATTCTGTGAGACAACAACGCTGACTGTCATTTTTATTTTTCCAAAGTTAAACGTTTAACTTCTTATCTGTTTGCTTCCGGCGTTGCCACTTGCTGATTACAAAATGTCAATACTAGGTATAAAAAAAATTAAATCAGTTTATTTGATCAAATATTGTATGTAAACCATACATAAATATGCCTTGATCCTGAAAATTTGCACACCTGCCGTAAATGTATGTCTAGACGTATCATTCATGACATTAACTTTCATTAACAAGTTTTTAAACACATTTGTAAAGTAACAAAATGCTCAAAAACATGCATTCATTTTGCAATTTGAGTCCGCTTTAATATTCTACTCAAGAGAAAAAAAATATTTCTCATGCTAAACAACATTGTGTTGAATTCTTCCCCCCCCCCCCCTTAAAGAGGTAGACTAAAAATCTAAACTTTAAAAAAAAATGATTTTGCTTTTTTCTACTCTTGTAATTTAGGAATCTCCTGACCTAGTATTCTAGGGGTCAATATTCAGTAACCTCTGTGATTATGTCTTCCATGGAGTACCTATGAAGACCCTTTTTTGGTGAGGGGAGAGGGGTTGTATCTTCGCTAATTTGTATTCTTTCTGCTATTGTGATTCTAAATATCTCTGATTGAAATCTGAATCTGCCAGAAGAATTTGAATTGAAATATTTCTCGTGAGTGAATCATAATATTCCATTCAGATTAAAAGTGAATTGCATATAAGTTTCTACACATCAAATTATATACGTATATAAAACTCTCTATGGCAGACCCCAGAGGGCCAAAATATTTGGCCAAAATAGAGAGTTGTTCGTTCGGATGAGTTTTACTGTACATCGTTTTTTATCGGTAAAATTCAAAATAAGTTGAAGAGGCTTTTTTTTTTTTTGCATGTAAAATAAACTCCTGGTCATAAAACGTTGAGTAAATTGAAATTTTCGATCATTAGTTAAAATTCAAAACACCAAAGAAATATGCACTTATATTAATCAAAACCAGCAATAACTTATAAAAGATTCTTTGCTGTAAACGCAAGCATTGAAATAATTCTTTATCTAAACTCCAGTTTCTGCCATCTAGTACAACTTCCCTCTTCCGACAGAAGATAATACAACAATTCCTTTTCTTTATCATCGCATAATACTGACATCGTAAATCTCAGATGGGCAGTCCATTAGAATAAGATAGGATTGTAAAAATGTTCGTAAAGTCTCCTTGAGAGAAATATAGAAAAGAGAGAGAACAAAGTTTAGTTTCAAAAGGAGAATCGAAAATTTCCCGTTTCATCGGTGCCATCTAGTCGTCCTTGGAAAAAGCCAACAGCAATGCCAATTCCGTCGCCAAAATTTTGTTTTTGTGGTCTATGAGCGATTTGTTATTGATAGTAGCCATTATCTCGTTTCTCGTTACGTAGGTTGTATTTCACGAAAAGTCCGTTTCCGTTTTAATTAAGTATAGTCTATTTTATTGATGTGTTTATTACGAAATGTTTAAATGTTCAGATAAATACTTTGTTAAAATGTTTAAAGGATTATTGAAACAAAAATATACAAAAACTGACAAGATATAACGCGTACTAACTGTAATTTCGTAATTAATTTATATTTGTGTTTTAATGTTTGAATCACAAATACATTTCCATTAAAGTGACATGTTTTCCCCCTTCAATTAAATAAAAAAAGTTTAAATATCATCAATAAATTGATTACTAAATCTCCAGCTATTTAAATACCTGTGTTAAAGCTACAACAAAAAATACAATTTAAGTAACTTTTTATACTTTTCATAATTTTATAGTTATATCTTATAATTTAATATAATTAATTCCTTTTTAATAGCTGATAGTTGTGAATTTTTAAAAAGTGATTTTAAGGGGACTTGGCACCTTTTGACAATTTTTTTTAATTAAGAACTTTTACCTATTTCATTTGTATATTATGAAGTGCTATTGTTCAACAAAATGATTTTCACCTGAAAAATCAAAATTCAACTAACAGAAAATTTTAAAATTTAATTTTTTAAAAATAATTTAACGATTTTAAATTTCCTCCTTCTTCATTTCTTGACTTTTTTTTTACCAAATTTTTTAAGCACTTACTATAGCATGGTTGACAAATTTAGGGATGGGTTTTGCTATTAATTAATCAGTTTTTGAGAAAAAAGTTTTTAAAGTTACATCGATGATAGAACACAGAAAAAAAGCGACTTTTGTTAAATTTTCATTTTTAAAATTTTTTCTTGAAAATATATAGCAAAATCCATCCCTAATTTTATCAAGCACATCATATCGAACACACACAAAACATTTCAAGTTACTACATGAATACATGTAAAAGTTTTAGCATTTTAAGTACTACAATATTGCGAAAAAACACAAACCGAGAAAACGCACTTTAAAGAATACAAAATCCTACTAAAACATCAGAAATATTTGAATTCTCTAACTTCTTAACTACATTTATATTGGTTGTATCGCTTCAAAACTTTGCTGAGATATACTAGGAGAGTCAAACCACATTTTAAGCAAAAAATTGAAAAATCGGTATTTTCATCCATTTTCTACATTTGAAAGGTGCCAGGTTTAGTTAAAGTATCATTAAAAGTTACATTTTGATATTGCTACGTATAACTTTCCATACAATGTTTAAAACACTCACACGCACAGAACTTATATAGGATATATTGTGCAATTATCCACAAAAGAAATACAAAAAACTTTTCTAAATTAAAAGGGAAAATCAGCCAAAAAAGACGAAAACTCGCCAAAAAAAATACCATAGACAAGAAATCGATGTAAGCAGTAAATCAAACAGTCTGACAAAACGGTTTTCTTATTTATTTTTCATGTTCAAACCTGTAGCATTATCAACAAGTGTCAGTAATAACTTTTTGACTCTGCACTAGTAAAAATTGTTTTATTAGTATTCTTGTTAAAGCTGTATATAAGACTTAAAACATAATATTTTCTGTTATTTATTAAATGCATATTTTCTCCTTTTAAAACAATTTACACTTATGTGCAATTACTTTTTTAAAGAATTGAATAATCTGCCCTTCATTAATGTACATAGTAGGTGTCAGAATTTAGTTCTTTGTTTTTATAGACGAGAGTAAACATACATATTTGAATTAAAAGTAACACTTAATTGATGAGACGAAATCCAGTCAACGCTCCTTGAAATGAACTCTCATTTCAGCGACTTTCAAAGTTGCCAGAGGTAGAAGGAAACTTTAGAAATTAGATACGTTGGGGAGGGGTTTGTGGTTCTACCTCTCTCCTTTTTCTTAACAGTCATGAAGCAAAAATAAATTTAAACATAAGTCCATAAATATGTACATTAGTTTTTGAGATTTATCGAAAGAATTTCATCCCTAAGTAACATACCATTGCCAAAAATGGATTTATATTTCAGAAATTGTACCATACATACGCAGTAGAGCGGAGCGTATAAGCTTTTCTTTTCTTTCTAAATGGCTTTCACGACAGTATGGAAAAGCTCTGGGATGGCATTTGAAACATACAAAATTTTAAATAAAGTAATAAATGTCTTCGGGTTCGACTTTGGGATCAAATTATGAAGAATTTGCCTAAATTTTAACATTTATTATTATTTTATTTTTTTAATTTTCACCCTTTTTAAGTCGAAACTACGTGTGAGAGAATAAAATTGTAAAGGACAAATTGCAAAATATATGGCACTAATTACACCTGCTGTTAAATCTTCCTATTAGTTTCTCTAGGCGTCAGATAATTCCGCCAACTATTAGCATAACCCTCTTTGTTAAATATACACGAGTTTCTCTCTCTGCAAATTAGATTCAGATATGATTTTAAAAAAATTCTGAAGGGAGCCGCTGGCTCTAAAATACCAGCAAGAACATGGTAATAATGTTTATTCATATTTATGTTGTGATGTAAATAAATCTTATTCGTTAAGTTTAAAGAAGATAGTCCTTTATAATTTTGTTTATAACTGTGTTTTATAATTAATATTGAATGAAAGAGCTTGGAAAATGTAAGCAGTTATTTTATTTTGACCTAGACACCACTTTGGATGCAATGAATATTTAATAATCTGTAAGAAGTAAAGATTTTCACTTTGTACGGAAAATTTTAACGATAGTGCATTTATTTATAGTTTGAAAATTAATCTATGTGTGTGATGACTTTCCCAACAATTTCGAACAATAGTGTTTCAATTAAGAGATCATCGAGCTATGTGGATTTGAAAAATCGTTTGAATTTTTATTTTAGCTCCAAATAACTTGGATTTGTATAAAAATAAAAATTCAAAATGTCAATTTTGTAAAGTAGGTTTTATGTAGCAAAACTAAGATTCACCTTCATGAGACTATTTTATTACTGAAACATCAAATCTTTCATGTTCTGAAACTTTTCTCTAAGACACAATAAACTCTCTCTGAAAGCTCATGGATTGCATCAAAGAAAATATCAGCAACCGTGGGAAAAGAAAAAAAAGTGTTTTACTACGATGAGCAAGTTCGCTAAGATACCATCAAGAAAGAGATCTAAAATTCAATTATACAATAATCTCCCTTAATTCCTAACGCCACAAGTTATCATCTATCAATCTTTGACAGTACAGCTTATTTTTCGGAACTTTTTACTTATCTTTCAGTTTATGAAAGCTGCACTAATTCACACCAACTTTTGCACAAAAAAAAGTTTTGCTATCGTATTTTGTCATGTCTGCCATAATCTGTCGAGTTCCAGACAGTTATAATGAAGAGTGTAACCATTGTTTAAAACATATCTTTACTTAATAACACTAAACATATATTTAGCAAATGCTATATTATTAAAGAAGATTAGGATTTTAATGAAGTTTATTTTTTGAGATTCATATCTTTAAGCTGTAGCAGTAATGAGCGAACCTTTATGGGCGGGAAGATAAAAATAAAGGCAAACAAATCAGGAAGCATCATAATTCATTTGTCTATTGTGAAGGTAAACAAAAAATGGTTTTTTTTCTTTAATACTGATACAAAAAGAGTTTTACTGTACTTTGGAAATTTTTCCATAATCTGGTTCACTCCAAAATGAGTGAGTGAATGCAAAAATCAATAAATGAGTAAATAATTGCATGAATGAGTAAATGAATGAATGAATAAATGAAAGACTGAATAAATGAAAGATTGAATGTGTGAATGAATAAGTATTAAGCGTTGAAAAAGGTATATTTGAAGTAATTAAGAACTAAAGCTAAGTGAAAAAGAGAGAGAGAGAGAGCGAAATTATAGAAGGCTCGTACAGAACTTCTTGTTATAATAGTCAAACTGCTGTATTTGTCGTGAGTCATAACTTAAGAAAAAATCTCATGAGTACCAAGATCTCTTTTCTTTAACGCTAGCTTTAAAAATATCTTCTTTCAATAAGAAATAAAGATTTGAGCCTCATATTGTTCAGTGTATGCAAATCATAGAGCAAAAAAAAAAATATATATCATCAGCACGTTTAGAAATTTATTTTTCTTATGCGTTTCCTTGAGAGAAGATAATGTAACGTAAGACGCCGAAATATTTTTACACACGTTTTACAGCCCATTTGTTTCTAAATCTCTCCCCCCCCCCCTCCCATTCTTATAAGTCCTGTTTGAAATAGAATAACAGCTTTCAAAATTTGTATAATTTGTTTCTATCATACGCTTGAAACAATCTAACAGTAAGATTACAAAGCTAGAAATTTTATATTTGAATATTTAAAAAAGGTTTCTCTAAAGAATAACTTTTTACAATGCAAATTATACAAACTTTTGAGAAAACGATGAGACATACCGTCGTTCATACTGAAAAATGTCGTACATCAAAAATTTTCCGTTTGGGGATTTAATTTGCAAGCAAAATGAGCATTTCTCAGGTTCTGAAAGACAAGCTATGTCAAGAGCCAATAGAAACAGAGTATCGCGCTCAGAAACAATAAGCCAAATGCCAGAGTTATAAAAATTAAAATTATTTTCCTGTTCTAATGAAAATCAACTGCCACTTGACATACGACTTTTTGCAGTATCAACGACGATACATTATCAGCTTTAAGCAAACAAAGCAACATTTTTTAAATAATGCTTATTCTAAACAAGTATGTATCAATGACGAGTATTGGGCACAAAGATAATTTATTAATACAAAATTGGATAGGGTCAGGTGGGGAAAAATGGGTCACTTTTTAGCTGTTTTCATATTTAAAGTTTCATAGCAACAAAACCAGAAACACTTCACATTTTGTTTCAATTGTATCTTTACATTGAACTCCTTTAGGTCATTTTTATGTAATTTTAATATTTATTTTTTAATTATGAAGTAGTTTAACTGAGCTTTTAAAGTTGTGACCTGATTTACTCCATCGTGGGGTAAAATGGGTCAGAGTGGAAAATAATGCTGAAAACAGTTATTTATTACTTTGAAATTGAAAAAAAACTTGAAAGTAACATATTTAGCAAGATTTTGAATTATGATTACATTGAAATGTTGAAATAATATCTTTCTAGATTGTTACATATTGGTTCACATGACACTTCAATAACATCATGTCTCTCTACCACATCAACATGATCTTTTTTTGAGGAAAATACGAAAAGAAAATTTTTTTAGTTTAATTTCCAATAAAATAAACAACATACACTGTTTAAATTTAGGAACTTTCTGCAGTGAGGTGCAACAGAGTAAATTTTAAAATAATAATCGAATAGAACTAGCTAAGCCTAACCCTGACCCATTTTACCCCATTCAAGAAAAACTGGTGTAAAAAATTCAATATTAATAATTTTTTTATGCTCGGCTGGAATTGTTCTCTACAGTTTCTTGGTGAGGACATCCTTTAAATTTGGGCTGCTATTTGAAAAAATATAGAGATTTGCTGAAGTTGGTAAACCATATGTTTAGCACACTATCTTCCAAAAATTACAAAAATATTTTTTTGTGTTGCCATATTTAAGAACCTAACTTTTTTTAGAATGAAAAATGTTGCCAACACATTGAAATATAACATAAATATTGGTTTAAAAATTTCAAGTTCTATTATTTTAGGTTTTTTATCAAGTGACCCATTTTACCCCATCCACCCCTATTCAATGGTTATTATAAGGAAATAGATTAAAAATGTGTGAAATTTTTTTCATTTTAATAAACGTTTTGATTCAATCAACGCTTCAAAACTGTTAATAAACTTAAACATCGCTTTAGCTGATCTTCATTCTGTTCTTCCCTTTTCTCTTCTTACAGTGAATCGAAAATTATAAGGAGTAAAACAACTACTTTTTGGAAGCGTGATACATTTAATAGAATATTTATACAAGCATATTTACGCAAGACTGTAAAAAAAATTTTGTTCAACCTTTCACCAAAAAAAATGGTGAAATTTAGCAGCAACCAACATTTGGTATTAAAGTACGCCCATTATAATAGTTCCTAGTTTCACAGGTGAAACTACCACATTATAATGGTTCAACTTAGTACCAAATGCTGGTTGCATCAACATTTCACACTTTTCCCACTTTTTTGGTGAAAGGTTGAACTGAAACTTTTTACAGTGTATAACACTATACATGATCGTGTACAGAGGATTTTTTTTAAATTGCACTGAATACTAAAACAGTTAACTATTAATCGAATCACACAGTTCTTTCTAAAAGTATAATGTTGCTCCACCTTTGAAATTCATTAAAAATTGTAATTCTAAACATTTTGCAATCTAACTTAAATATATCTTGTTAATAGTAAGCATCAAACAATGAACAAAATTACTAAATATGAATTAATTTCAGATGTTCTGAAGGAAGTGAAAAAGAAATATTTATTCCTTTCTCCCCCTCATAGAATTACCTTGCAAAAAATCATAAAAAGCAAAAAATAAATGAATAAATAAAAACCATTGTCTAAAAGAATAGAACGTGATTATTCATATGTTTGTAAAACATGCTTATGACTTCGTACTGCTATTATGAAAAAAAAAAAATACTATCTTTAAAATTAAAAACTTCGCAAGGAAAATGTAATTTTATTAATCTTTTAACGACATATCTAAAGAATGCAAAGAAATTATTATCGCTTATCTTTTTCTAAATATTTAATTGAATTCGCTTAAGGCGATTTATTTATTAATAACGTTTTGAGCACACATTCTTATAATGCAATAAATACTTACATCTGCGCGTTTGAACGTTAGGATTTGTTATATGCGTGAAGCAGAATGCGAAGCATGTAGATTTAAAGGGGAACCGCGACAGTGATTTCAGTATTTAAAGTCTGTCATCGGTTGGAATGATACCAGATTGTTTGGATGTAGATGATGAGTCCATGCGGTCAAGGGTTGGTACGTTTAACTGTAATGTTAATGTGGTGATTTGCTACGGCTAATTAATGAAGATATTGTGTCTGCAGATCGCGTTTTCGGACGCGAATGCTGATTTGATTGAAGTTAGGTTTCATGTTGATCATCGTTGATGAATTCTAATGTACAGAGGCAGCAGCCTCAGTCTGTATGTTGAATTTTATGGCATTTAGAGTTTACTTTCCTAATATTCGTTCGTGTCTAGATTTTAATATTAATTGCAGTTTTTTAATTTGTGATATAATTCTTCTAAATTGAATATTGAAATGATGCGTTGCTTATTCTTGCAAAACAATGTTATTTGTTTCGCGTTTGTCGAATAAGTTTCAGAAAGAAGTTACATATTTGGTCATCGTTGACCGATTTCTTAAAGAAATATACATGACTATATATAATTGTGATGACTCACAGCAGGTGAACTTTTAAAAAAATGACTTGCATCCTGAATGATGAGCGGTTTTGAAAAAACCCAAAAAACCCCGATGCCTCCTCCGAAGAGCGAAAAGGAGAAAAACTAATTCTTTGGTCATATCCAAATAACTATAACGATTTTATATGTCTCCTTAAAACTTGTTGTTGTCACGTCCTCGCGCTAAGTGAGAAATAGAGGTTGTGCTGCGTCTGAGTTTAGCGGAGCCTTTATAGGCAGGAGTCCAACTTCCGCCCCTTTCAGATGTTTCTTAATGTTTTGAACCAGCTCCCAGATGAGAGACCATCACCTGGGGTTGGCACCCCCAGAGGTATCGTTTCATTTGGAGGAAATTGGAGTCACGACGGATTTAACGTGTGCCAGCTCTCTTTAGCGTACACAGTACCAGAGCAACCAGCCTCCAGACGTTGTCACCCTCCCAAACACTGAGCTTCATCGCTGTTGCTTCACTTGCGGTGCCCTTCGAAACCGAGAGTCTACCGACAGGTCCACTGCGGGACAATAAAATTTGTTCCTTACTAAATATAGTTCATTTTGAATCATTTATTCCGTATTACCCGACTATTTCACATTTCCGTCTAAATGAATTTCCTAGTTATTGTATTAACTTATTTTTCAACTTTCTGAGTAGTAAAAAATTCAAAAAAATGAGTTCCGAGAAAATGTAAAATAGCCACTACTAGTTTCAGTTTGAATCAGTTTTGATCTCAACTTTTCAAATCAATTATACGTTCAGCAAAATTTACGATTAAAAAGGAAAGTTTCTGTACATAAAATCAACGAAATGCATTAAAGGGGATAAAACAATTAGTAGAGTGGTCAATCACTTATTCTGGCTTGTTAACAGGATTGCCCCTTTTTCCCCTCCTTTTTTAGGATCTCAAGCCTAAACAGAGCTGCATTTATTTTTTAGCATCTTTTTTTTTTACCGTCACGTTGACGTCATCGCACTAACTCAATTCGAAATTTTTGTTAGCAGTAAAATTTATTTCTTTTTTAGACAATATATATATACGTATTTTAGCTCTGAAAACTCTTAACTCAAACGTATGCAAGTTGAAAAATATCAGTATATACGTATTATAATCCTCTTATATTTTTGGATTTAGCTGTTGGTGGGATTTTTAATGGCGCAAGAAATAGATTTGTCTATAGTATATGAAACAGTTTTAAGAAGTTCAAGGAAAAATACATTCTAAAAACGGGCCTTATGTAAATAATTCTACTGGAGTTCTGTTTAAAATAAGGAAGTAAACATGTAGAGAACATTTATCTTGTGGTTTTTTTATACCTATGGCAGTAAAAAACATTTTGAGAAATCTTCTAAATCCGATTACTTTTGTTGGTACTTTAAACCACTAGTGGGCACGTTTAATAAGTAGAAGGAACAGGGTGACAAAGCAGGATGTTGAAAGATAAATCTCAAGTGAAAAAAACTCAATACATAAAGAAACCTTTAACATAAAAAGAAAACAAAATGCGTTATCATTCATTTTCAATAATAAGGTATTAAAATAAGATAGATTTTAACTACATAAACGCAGGAAAATTCAGAATTAATGCAAAAATATATGAAGTCTAGACGATACAAAATTTTGGACGACAAGAATCTGACTCCAGCCTGATAAGGGGGGAAGTCTCTAGTAACTGCACCCACGGTAACTGCTAGCGACCGCCATTCACAGGAATTTCGGAAACAGAGGGGTCATTCCACATCAATTTAACACAGCACTTGAATCTCTCAATCTAAGAGTTTCTCGAAATTTGGCACATATGTCTATTGCCACAAACTAGGAAAAATAGGAAATTTTACCCGGATATATGTATTTGTTCTTTATTTACAGGGACGTAAATTTCGCAAAAAAGGGGCAAAAAACAGTAAATGGCAGTTGTTTGAATTGATCTAAATTCTTCTATAATTGCGTTAGAGAGATTAAATAGGTATCATTTTACATATATTTTTTCTTTTCTTTCTTATTATATACTACACTATCTAGCTCATAATATAAAATATTTCTTCACAATTTAGTTAAACATTTTCATTCAATTTTTTCGCGAAGTATACAATTAAAATAGTATTTCAAATTAATTATATACATGCCTATATTGTTCTATGTCACAGGTTAAAATTAAAATTTGACACGATAATCGCTTTATTGTTTAAAAAAAACTGAAGCTCCATTTCCATTAATCTCTATATTCATGTTAACTGATACCTCAACACTAATATTGACATTCTCATGAAAGTAAAGATGGGAATGAGTGCATACATATTCCCCAATGTCTGAAGAAAATCCAACTATTGAGAAATAAGATCTGTTTGACAGTTCAAATTTGAGAGAGCTTCATTTGTTTGCCACAGATTACTTTCAAGTGGATGGAATCTAAAATAATTACTATAGTTTTTTTTGTAATGCTTAACGTTAAAATATATTGTTACAAGTTACAATATATTATCTACAGCACTATATTACTACTAATAGTAATAAAACTTTATAAACTTGTGTTTTCATGAAGAAGATTTTAAAGCGAGCGGCCCATTTTGCCACAATGTGAAAGGGTTTTTCGTTGGGGTATAGGGTTCTGTAAAGAGACTAGCAACTGGTACTAGCTTGCAAAGACTTGAAAGCCAAATTGAAACCCCACTACAACTGTTTGAGTGATCAGTGAAATACATAACCAATCTAGACTTTACATATTCAACACAAGTGGACTAAATCGAATCAGAAAATCGTTTTGATGAGGCACTGACAATTAAAGGAACGCAGAAATACCATGAATTCATTCCTAAAAGTACTTCAAAACTCTTAGTAAAAACATTCTTAATAGTGTCAGAATCCTGTGAAAAAGGAAGTCTTGAAATTTCCAGACAACTGTACATGGCAAACATGTCTAGATACCTAAGTGCTGTTCAAGCAAATTGATGTCTCGGATGTAAGAAAAATAAGTTAATTCAGGGTGTCTACAGGTCACGAAAGTCCCAAAAAGTCACGGTAATAACGAAAATAGTAATACACTGATTAAAAATTCAATTGAAATTTATGAAATTCATTTTAAATAACACAAATGTGCAAATGAGTAGGCTCTAAGCCGTCTGAATGTTCTTGCAACTTAAAAAATACGTAAAAGAATATCAGTAGTTTTTTAGTGAAATACTATTAATTCTCAAACTATTTAAATTAGTTCAGAGACATGTTTGTGCAGCAATTTATTCCATATACTAGAGGAAGCTTGCAAATAAATACTATCCATTCATTTCAATGATGTTTTCATACAGGCAGACAAGTGAAAATAAAAATTAATTACGAATTTTAAGAATGATTTTTTCTACGGCAGAAGGTGTGAAAGAAAAATAATCAGCTTCTATGAATAATTTTGATAAGTGAAAATGTGTGAACTATTTTCAATCATTTTATTGCAAGTTTTAAAATTTTCATTTTTATATTGGATTTTTTCACACAAAATATGTATCAATATTAAGTTCAAATACAATGCCCAACTTAAAAACAAGTACAGTTTACAGGAAGTATAGTGTGTTTATTTCATAAAAAATAGTCGCACATCTACAAAAAAAGAAATAACATTTAAGTTTTAAATTAACATGTTTCTCATTTAGACTTAATGTCTAACATCTCTCTCTCTCAAACGAGATTCAAGTACCTGGATCTCCCTTCATTGTAATTCACTCCATAACCTATAATTTTCTCAAACTAACGTATTTACCATATAAATTTACTTTTCAAACAAAAAATGCTATTCAGTTCAAACATCTACTACTGGAAACAGATTATCTCTAATCTAAATTATCTCAATAACCTGCAATGTCTCAACCCAATAGATCTACCATTTAAATTTAATGACTAAACATCAATTGCGATTCGATTCAAACATTCTGTAGCTGAAAATTGTTTATTGCGTATTTAAATTGAGTCTATAATCTAGCGGAATATCTAAGAAGAAAACTCAGCCTAGGAGCTTTTATCTTAAATGCAAACGCGTAAAGACATTAAATTTTAACCACTACGACTTCATGATGTTTTCTTAGATTATAAACAACATCCGCAAAGAAAATACCGCTGAATTTTAAGTAAAAATTTAAGCTTTGCGGGAAAATAGCTTCTCGAGAAACCATACAACACTTGAAACAACGGATCATTCATAACTCTCCTGATGAGGATACTCTTCGGATTTCTTATTCTTGTGAGAGCACAAATAGGATTTTACATATACCTGAGACAAAATTAATTAGTTCTTCTGAAGACACGAAAGTTCTTCCCTTCAGTCCTTGACTGGATTACTGAAGGACTTCTCGAGGCACCAAGGGAAATGTTTGACACATCGGTTTCCTCTCCCGAATCCGATCTGGATTAGGACACTTAGAGCAGTCCTATAAATTGCAATTTTATGAAATAACCTTTGTTCTAGATGTAAGGGTCGTGCTTCTTTGGATGGAGCTTGGAAAAGTCAATTGGAAAATTGAGATGGAAACATGAGTTTGATAAGCATTAGGAGTGATACGAAGATAATTTTACTGAAACTCATTAACGGTAACTCAAACATTCAATGGAAGGGAATCGCTCGTCCTCATGGGAAAGCCCCAAAAAGAAATCAAAGTGAAGTGAATGTGCGATTTTGAACTGATTACCCAGGCACACATATTATATTTATACTAGCTGAAGTGCCCGGCGTTGCGCGGACTATCCCGAACATTTTATCATTCATTGACGGAGAAAAGGAATGAGGTCACGTGACACGTGTGCGACATTCTGTAGTAAATTATCAGCACACTCACTCTATAAATTAATGTAAACGTAAAACAATTTTTGGAAAAAATAGAACAGACTTCAAATTATAAATTGCGCTAAAGAGTGAAAAATAAATTAATTCTTTAAACAACATCGATACGACTTTTAAATATAATTTTTGAAGTCGGTGCAAAATTATGATGGATTTTGATTCATGATTACTTTTGTAACCATGAATCAATTACAAATATAAATGGCTTCGAGTTTGCAATAGTTTCAATGCAAAATAACGCATGGTGTAATGATAATTAGACTGTCATAATTTTGCACCGTCTTTAAAAATTATGTTTAAAAGTCGTATCGACGTTGTTTAAAGAACGAATTTATTTTTCACTCTTTAGCGCAATTTACAATTTGAAGTCAGTTCTATTCTTTTCCAAAAATTATTTTAGTTTATTCTTTTTAGTGTAAATACATTTTATATTAATACTCTATTTCTTAAAAAATCCATATTAAAGTGGAAACCTTTGAGGGAATGGCCCTAAAAACTTACTTTTGTATAATAAATTATGTTTTGAAATCTATTTTAAAAGTTCACTAGAGCAAACTGATCGAATTTAATTTTTTCTTCAGGGAAGCCTTCAGTCAGACTCATATTTGCTTTTAATATTACAGCTTAATGGCAACAAACTCATTTTTAACTATGATTTTCATGTTTATTAACAATTTTCCCAACAGAGAAATATCAAGCCAAGCATTTCCAAATAAATTTGAAAGTATATTTATTTTTCACCCATAACGATTTTTCTAATAAACAAATGTAGTCAAATTGATGTTCGATGTTTCAGTTAGACGACATCGATTAAAGAAAAAATTATCAAAATCAGTTCTTTTAGTAATAAGTTATGGATGTGAAAAAATGACCACATTTCTGCCCATAACTTTTTTCTAATTACCGAATATGGTCAAACAAAGGTATGATACCTATGGGAAACCACCCTCGATCGATTAAAAAAAATCATGAAAATCGGTTCATCCGGTTAGAAGTTATGAGAGGACAAACAAAAAAAAAAAAAGACAATCATACAGTACGCATGTATAACCTCCTTTCCTTTGCGAAATCGGTTAAAAATAGTAACAGAAATAACTACAGAAAAAGGATAATCTCAAGAAAAGAAAAACTCAAATTCAAGACTTGTTGTTATTCTTAAGACTTTCCTGGGCAAAGTAATATTTTGATTTTTCCGGCTTAAGTATTAGCTCCGTTTTTTTTTTTTTTTTTTTTTTTTCAATTTTTTTTCTTAATTTTATTTGTTTATTTTTAAAATTTAATAATAAGCAAATTGTATAGTTGTATCAGTAGGTCGTGAAGTTTCTAAAAAGATCTTTAAAAGAAATATTTAAAAATTAATAAAAACTACAGTTATGCTGCAACAACGTGGGATTTGTACTACATAATTTATCATTCAAGAAGGGAAACAAAGACAGAATCAAATTAAATTAAAATTATTTTAAATAAAATGTTATCCCGAAAAATGTCGATCAATTTTACTTGGATTGATGCAAAAGTACATTACCGTAATTTTCAAAGCGAAAAGTTTCAGCTAAATTATTAATGATCAATTAACTATTTATTATAAAAGCGTTCGAAATATTTAGTAATTCAGTAATATTAATGAAAATTATTTTGCTTTGTAGCGTTGTTTATATGTTATATTCTTTAAAAAAAGAAAAAATGTATTTTGCTGTAAGTATTATTTCTAACAGTAACATGTCAGAGCAGCACATTTGAGTTAAGCATTTGTTTTTCCTTGCAACATTATTTCATTCTTTCTTGTTCGCTTTTTTTTTCCTCTTTAACAAATTCACATGGAAAAAAACTTTATTTGTTTTCACAAAATATATTTCAAGTGAAAGGAAAATTGGTAACAATTACGCCACAGAATAAATTATACTACCTCTTACCATTTCCTAAGATTAATTGGCTATTTTAAAGCAAAAAACTGGAAATAAAACTGTTGAGAGCTATAAATCACCCACAGAGGCTGATAATTATACGGTGGCATAGGTAATTATCTCAATTAAGAGGAACGTGCCAGAGTAAATAAATATTATTCATTTTCTCTAAGAGCCTTTATCATACAACTAACATTATAGAATTTTTTTTCTTTTATAAATAAATGCATATTTAAAAAAATTATAATTATCTCAATACCAAAAGAAAAATCTTTTGTGATTTAACTGTGCATCAATTTTCCCCGCTCGTACAGCAAAAATATTTTATAACAACATATGTCCAATGGGAAGCAACAAATAAGCATTTCATGACCTTTAAGAAAATGCCCAATCATAGCAAAAAATATTTATATATCTTCAGCTCTAAATCAAATGTTTTCTAAATAGCAATAGTTTTTAGCCTACTTTCCCGTAAAAGTAAAAAAATGTATAAAGTATGAAAGGCTAAATGTATCGCAAAAATATTGTTACAAATAAAGGGAAGTCCAAAAATAAGTGAATAAAAAGAGATTGAAAAATAAAAAATTTGTAAGTAAGGTTTTGAGATGGGCAAAATATGTGCGTCGGTCTGTCTGACCCCCCCCCCCCCCCTCCCCAATGACATTTAAGGGAATCGTCTGGTTCGAAAGATTTATTTTTTTTTTTTTTTTTGCATTCGTAAGATGTCAGCAAAGATCTCATTTCTATATTTTATTTTTGGTTTGAATAATTTTTCGTTCAATTTTGAACAGTTAAAAATCTCAACATTAGCGATATTGGGGAAATCTGAAGCAAATTTCATAAACCCTGGACCTAAAATCCAAGTTCCTTTGAACAAGCTTATTCGAAGAAGCTCTCGACATGAAATATTTTTCGATATGAACAATTTTATTTCAATTTTTAAGTTAAAGAAAAACATTAGCGCCTGCGGGTAAATCTCAACCCAGTAAAAACCCTGATCTAACAGACAGATTTGCCTGAAACAAACTTTCTCGGGAGCGTTTTATGTCTTAGAACATGTATAGATACGAAGTTAAACCAGAAATAAAAGATCCTAGTTTCCTATGAATTTTTTGGTCGGGATTCTTAAGGATATTTCTGAATGAGGGAAATAATGAATAAAGGAGTGAATAAATGAAAAAATAAATAAGTAAATAAAACATGAATAAATGAATGAATGAAAGAATTTATATTAACCGTTGAAAAGGCACATTTGGAGTAATTAGGAACTAATTCTAAATGAGAAAATAAGAGAAATAGCTAGATTATAAATTTGAAGTTGGTGTATACGAGAAATTTTTTTTTATATTTCTCACAGCAACACTTGATGAATACATCCTCTATTGCTGCTAGAAATTAAAAAAATATTTTTGTATACGGGAAATAAGGCTGGTGAAGTTATAAAAGGAGTTTCTTGTTCTTTTTGTATACTGTTAAAAATTTCCGTAAGAAAATAGTAAAATAACCATTTATTTGATTGTTATTTTGCCATATTTAATTACAACAGTTGAATAACCATTAAAAGGATGGTACTCAAACCGCTGATTGCGAAAAATATCATTTATTCTCTGTTTATTCTAAAGAACGTTTAACTAACCGTAATTTTCAAGCGCTCAATAAGAATCGGGCGTCCATCTTAGTTGCGAAACCTTACCGGTCGTACGTTGTTTTGAAATAGGAATACGGATTTGTCAGTTAAAATCTGCATGTGTATATAAAAAAGAAGAAAAAAAAGTGGCTTAAGCAGTGGTTACTAAATAGAAACACATACACACATAAATCAAAAATTGGAGACATCGGATTCCCGAACTGTTTGCGAATGAGCGAACCCATAATTTGAGCTGCTGAAGCTTGTTTGTATTTTAATTTTTGCAGCAAATAAAATGACTTACGTCAATATACAGTAAATTTAGACTAAAAAGGACTTTGGATCCAATCAAAAACTGAAATCTCAATTTTAAGGCAGTTTGCCTGTTGGGAAAGAAGATTTATTGATAAATAAACGGCCGCTTCACGTGGTGTAGATGGCCGAATGGCTAGAGAGCAAGGTTGGTATACCGTACACCCGGGTTCGTTTCCTGCAAGCTTCGTTTACGGTTTCTATGCCTCGAAATGGTTCAAAAACGGTAAAAATTTTGTTTTGAAACCATTTTTAAATGGTTATGAAACCGTAAACTTGTGTATTTACGGCTTTTTAACCAAGTTGATTGGAAATGGTTAGGTCCCGTAAATATAGAAAAATGTTCCAAACCGTAAATTTAACGTTGAATTAGATGGAAAGACTGCTGCCGGTTATTTAACCGTAATTTCATGATGAAATTTCTAACAGTGCACGTTTGTAAGACTATAAAAGATGTAAAACTAATTCATGAAGTTTAGTTACGTGTGTTGCATGCATTTTCAGTTCCATTTGAGTCTTCTACGCCACTGGCATATCGTTCATAGGTTTAAAAAAAAATTAGCACGCAAGGTTTTCATGTTTCACGATTGTGGTACCCTTATAAGCTGACGTATAAATATATCTCTCTCCTTGCTTAGTTCCATCCTACTGGTTCATTTCCACGGTAAATAGCCTACCGCAATCCCCTCCGCAACAAGTAATATTTATTTTTCAATCATTTATTTATGCAAAGACTTTTCTTTAATTCATTTCACAACTTCCCTTTAGCTAAACACTTCTTTCAAAATTATTTTTTTTCTTTTCTTTTTATAAGAAGCAATGAACTGAAACATGTGGCATTGCGGAAGGGACAGTAGCTTTAAAGTCCAGTTCTCTTTTTATTTGCTTGATTTGAAAGTATTTAAAACATGAAATGTTTTACATGAGCACGAATGTTAAGTTCTTTGAAGTGTTAAAATATGTTTGCTCAGCATAGAGCTGTTCAAAAAAAATTAGGACCTTCGGGAAAATTTGTAGCATATACAAATCCTCATCTAGAAGAATTTGTTTCGAACAAACGTCATTTTAAAAAAAGAGCTCTCAACGTAAAAAAAGAGCCCTAAACGTAAAAAAACCCCTCTCAACGTAAAAAAAACCCTGTCAACTTAAAAAAAACTGTCAACGTAAAAAACAAGCTCTCAACGTAAAAAAACAAGCTCTCAACGTAAAAAAACAAGCTCTCAACGTGAAAAAACAAGCTCAACGTAAAAAAAAGCTCTAAACGTAAAAAAAAAAAGCTCTCAACGTAAAAAAAACAGCTCTCAACGTAAAAAAAAAGCTCTCAACGTAAAAAAGCTCTCAAGTAAAAAAAAATTCGTTATTTATATAATATTTAATAAAAAACGTTCGCTCCCCCTCCCCCCGAACGTTTTTTATTAAATATTATATAAATAACGAACTAAAGCCTTATAATTTTTCCTCTTTGGAACAAATTAGTAGAGTTGGCAGGTGAAATTGCTAAGAAAGAGCCCCCCCCCCCCCCCCTAACCAAATCCGCGCTTGCTTCGTACAGTCCTTACTTGCCGATTGAGTCCATAACCTTCTGTCATGAAATAATAATGATACCATTGTTTTTCTTTAACCAAGTAACTTAAGGAAGAAATAAGCAATTTAGTCCTCCTACTCAAACAAAACATTTGACACAAGATATGTGACGCTTATGACAAGTAGTCTCTGAAAATATATAGTGTTTCAATGAGCAACTGTATACAGTAATAATCATGTAGTTTTAAATTTCGTTTATTCTGTGGTGGAGTTGCTCATTCCACTTTAATAAATGGAATCCCTACAACGTATAGTTTTAAGTGATGCTATTAATGTGTGAATTGTAGTTAATAGTTAATAATTGGTAGATTGCATTGGCAAATAGTATATGATTCCAATGTATTGCACATTCAATACTGTTATAACTGTGCAAAATGTTCTACTATTGACGTTTACATAAACTTGTTGTACGCTAGTATATTGGTACGTTATACCAAAGATAAATATTATGAATACGTTAAGTTGCTCTGAAGCCATAATTGTTTTAAAGGGTATTCTAGTGTAGAGACATGAATTTCGCCCGGTTTTTGAAGCGCCGTACAAAGGAAACACAGTATTTTTATTATCCATTTTTTATCATTTGCTCATTGACGTTTTATTATTACATACAAAAATTAACCACAAAAATAATTAAAATTGACAAAGTTATGAGCAGTCAAAGTGGGGGCTCCAAAACAAAAAAAAAGAGGGTGTCCTGGCGGGCATTATTCCAACCCTCCTGGTGATCTGAAAAATTAAAAACACACGGATTCTTAATTATTATAGACGCCGCTATCGTATGACCCTTGGACAAGTTTTAAAAAAATTACAAAATGGTGGCTGTTTGAAAAAAAAATTCTTTTGCATATTTTTTAACAATTAGGAATTTTTTAAAAATACTAAATAAAAGGTTACAGTTTCGGGCAAGGTCCACACGATAAAGGGATGTATAAAAAACATCCTCTCCAAATTTTAAGTAAATTGGTCCATTAGAACTCGTGATATCCTTACCGCCAGCTCGAAAAAAGTAGTTTCGAGAAAAACGCGTTCAAAGTTTTGAGACAAGTTTTCGGCAGTTTTACTTATAGAATTTTACAGAATACTTGCATATTTTTAATCTGCGATTCCTGCTCCATATAAGAAACCTTCCTCTACTTCAAAATGCTCACTCTCCGATGTTCTCTTGTGAACTCTGAAGTCCGGAGTTCCGAGAGCTCGATACGCGCTTCGCCCCGCCTCGCTGCAAAAGCATTAGCTTCTCTGCCAATCGTGATTCCAATAACATCTAAGATTTTTAATATGTGTATAAAACGTTCATTAAAAATACTAACTGAGATGCTTGGTACGAAGGTTGGCTCAAAACTTGAAACTAAAAGGAGAATGTTCCAACAAAACAAGTTTCTATGTCCTTCAATTAAATATAGATTTAAAAGGGACTACTATACAATAAAGATTTTATAAGTGATATTCAAGCGTAGGGACTCGGGAACGCCTACCATCTTTTGTTGACTTGTAACGGTCGGACCGGAGCCGATGCCACGTCACTAAAACGGCTATAACTCATGAAATTATAGGAATTTTGAAAAATCATTTTAATGGCATATTCTTGAATGTCTAAACTTTGGAAGAATGAAAAAAAAATTCGATTTTTCGAAATTCTACACTAGATTACCCCCTTAAGAAATATCATAATCTGGACTTTTCATATTTTGATTTTTTTAAACTAAAACTGATTTTAATAAACTAGACATTTGAAATGTGAATTTAGGTGTAATAGTGCAATGAAGCTGCTAACAGCGCCATCTTGCTCATTAGATGATATTCAAAAATCGTTTTCACCTGCTTTTCTCATTAGTAGCTTCATTGAGGATATTTAACCCTTATTCTCATAAAGTAGCATACATGCTACTTTATGAGAATAAGGGCTAGCAAATAACAATGCAACATACGCGCTGACGTCACTTAACAAATAGAAAGTAGGGAAAAACTCCAGGTAGCATATATGCTACTTGATGAGAATAAGGGTTAATGGAAATAATCATTAATGATAAAAAGTAAAGTTGATAAATAGTTCTATATCCGCATTTTATCCTCATAAAATTCCAATACATATTTTTTTAAATCAAATATTTGTTCAGTTTCGTAGAAACGAATCTTCGAGAAACGATCTTCGTAGAAACGAAAGCAGCAACTTTTCTTTGCGTCGAAAGTCTTGTTTTTAAGGATACGGTCATGCTCTATCTCACCTTCTCAGGCCGCCCTGTTGTCACACGTTCTCTAGTACACGTGCTGCAGACATCGTAATGATGTCTTGCTCGTGCAGTCATGTGACGTCAGAGTGACCTGTGCCGTTGAGATAGTGTGTGTCGTGATATTTTCGTAAAATCCAAGCCTCAATGAAAAGCCATCTGGAGTAGAGCATCATTGGAAAGTAACAACAAATATTAAATAAGACACACTAATATGACTCATAGCAACTCATATAGTACATGCTTCATGCTCAACGAAGGAAATCCCAACTTCATATTTTATGCAATAAAAATGTATTTGTTAAGTCTTCGTACTTCAAACAAAACTGATAGAAAACATTCTAGTTCGAAGCTAACTAATTTTCCTTTTAATAATACCAAATTAAAAAATAATTAAATAAATAAACTAATTCTTCTTCTACAGATTTCAGTAGAAAATAAACAGAATTGTTAATCAATAACTCGGCGTGCTGATGACTTAATATGCTTGGAGTAAGGAACAGGATCACGTTTGGAGAAACTCCGAAAACTTCAGCAGGAAAAAAAATCCTTTCTTCATAAATTGATGTCTTTGAAAGATTTTGAGAAATGGTCTTTTTTCATTGTTTTTTCTTGATTGCATTTTAATGAGGTTCCAGAAAAACTCGAAACAAAATGGTATTAAAATAAAACGAAATGATAAATTTATAAGAATTTTGTGTTATCAGCTTCTTGTTGCTTGAAAATTTTGCAAATTGGTAATCGTTCTGGCTCATGAGTTTACTTAAGTGAAACGACTGATAAATACTATAATTTATTCTATCTACGTTTTAGTTTCGCAATATATTATTGCCAATATATATCTCATGCTTTAGTTCACTTTCAAATAAAATCAACATTTCATTAAAATCTGATTAAAATCCACAGCTGTATTCACACTATCATTTTAGACAGAACACTGGTTATTCTATACCCAAATAAGCCAAATAATCCAATGACGAAACTGAAGGATATTTTACATTTTTAAACAGAAAAATCAATAGGTTATTAATTTAACATAGTTTGAAGATGGGAAGATATTATATTAACTCAAAATTGAAGGATTAATCAATATAAATAGTTTGTTTTAATTTTTAAACCTATCAAATGTCATTCCCTCACACGTAACTAGAATTAATTTAAGTATATAAAACATTAGTTCTTACTGAAAGAAATATAAGTGTCTTATCTGACTTATGTCTTTTAAAATTAACTGTTGGTGCTATTTCTACGCATTTTTTTTTTTAATCAGTTTTTATTTGGGAAACCTTTTGTAATTCATATTTCGAATCAGTATTTCACTCATTGGAATTCAGGAGTTTTCAGCTATAAGACATTTTTATACAGGAAAAAATAATCATATACTTAACACATGTCACAAATGTGCCTGTATAACAAAATGTAGCCAGCTTCGAGCAGTTCTTCAATGTGTAAAAAAGAACTGAATAAATACTCGTAGATTGTGCAAATGTAAAAAATGCTATCATCATTCATTTACCTAAATTTATGTTTAAAAAACACAATTTAAAAAACAAAGCTAAAAATACTTATTTTCACACTGATGGTTATTAAAATTTCAGTCAAAAGTTGCGTACACAGTTTATCCAAAATTAATTAGAATGGCTAAAGATATCAGCCTTCTTCCCTTTTGTTCCTTTTATATTATGACAGGATTAATGAATGACGTTCTTAGAGATATCAACTCATCTTCATAATCCGATTAGGATTGCCCCGCATGTATGAAGTGCCATTCCATATTCTGCAAAGTTTGTAAATAACTTTTATGAAGCATAAAACTCTTGAATATATTTACGTGAAATCAAATGCAATAACCCATAGAATTCATTGCTTTACTATCTCATACAAACTGTATATAGGGTAATTATTTTTTTAATACTCTATTTCTTAGTGTAACTATGCAAAGATGTTCTTTAATTTTGCGTTAAGCCACTTTTTCTATATGTTTAAAAATAACCACATTTCTTTCACATGATGGTCAGAAATTAATCCAGAGGAATCTCTGAATAAAGGAAAAAACATTGCAGAATTTTCTCCGTTTTATACATGTTTGCTTCTTAAAAGTTTAATTTTTTTCGAAATATTCAACGGAATTTAATAATTAGAAACATTACTTCTTTAAACTATCATTTCACCATATTTTCGTTTTTTTACTAAAAAAGACGTAACAAAAATCGAACAACTAACTATAAACGGGAATTAAAAATACAAAAAAAGAGGTTAAGCGATATACTTTCATTGCTTTTAATATCGATCAAACGTTTTCTGCCAACTGAAATTTTATAGAATTTATTTTTAGAAATTGATATATCTTTAAAATTCCTCGACTCTTTCAAAATCCGGGAACCACAACTCTCTAAATAATACACTTTAAGCATATGGGTATCAAGGAGTGCTAGGTTCACACAGCAAGAGTTAGGCTGGGTTGGCGCCCAGCAAACCTATCTCGGGGCAGTAATAAATATTCGTCGGACTTCACTTCCCCGTGCCCGGGGCAAGGCAACCCTAAGGCCACGTGCTAACAGGGGAGAGGATGGAGTAGAGAACGCTTTCAAAATCCATTACCAAAAATCAACAAATATTATGTTCTTCAAACTGCGTTGAAATGTAGCTAGACCAAATTGTATAGAAGCAATCAACTTGAAAACGTATTTGCCACTTTATCAAAAACAGCTGCAATTACTTTATCAATTTCATGTATAACAGTACTCTTAAACAGTCATCTATAAAAGTTAAGAATCCTAAGGGCAAAACACTTAGCGTAAAATGAGTTCAAACTAATTAATGCTAATTAGAGCTGAAACAAAAACTGTGCTTATTAACGAAACACCAGTAGGAAAACAATACCAAAATCAATAGGTAAGAATTCCTAACATTTTGTCTTTATTTAATTTCTAAACAATGAGCTGCGTTCGGAATAATTTGATATAAGAGAAAGTCCAAGAATTCAACAATCGACACAAACATGCAAAAATTTAATTCCCAAAATTAAAAGATTTTTTAATTCAAAATATCATTAACTTATAGGATGTTTTCATTGTTGATGTTAGAATTTAATTTTAAGCATGTATTAAAAAAACCTCCACATATATGAAAACTGCGGTAAAACATGAATAAGTAAAAACAAAAATATTGCAGAAACAAAAGCTGAAAACAATTACGCAGTATTATCACACGTAACACACAATTAAAACTAAGAGCTAAATTAAGAGTTTAAGATAAATTTTCCTGTCAGGTTTAAAAAAATGAATAATTTTTTTTTCAAGTTCTATACAAGTTATGAAGCTTTTATTGACCTGTCCCTATAAGTATCTACATAGTTTTCAAAATACCAGGAAAAAGAAGTAGATTATACAAAATATTGGCTCAGAATACCTTTTTTTTTTTTTTTAAGTATAAGCACAAAGAAGGCAAATGAAGCAAACTGTATATTGCGTACGTCTATCTATTTGCGGTTAATTATAAATAAGTACATTTTTATACATTTCACTATTTATTTCAAACAAATTATAACTTTATATTAATATTATAAAACTAAGTAAATATTTCGCAACTTCTACTGTTTTGTAATATTTCAATAAAAAATAGAATGTTAAAAATATGAGTTTGTAATCGCAAGAGATGTTACAAATGCACCCGGCACAAATAACCTTTTAGTTAATGACAGTGCTTTACAGTTTCTCCACCGGGGATTTGTGTTCACTATCCCGGTGGGCTGCAATCTGAACAAAAAGTAAGAAACATTTTTTCGAAATAGAATAAGGTAATTTTAAATTATAATTAAGTGTTACAAAATTCAATATTGTACAAATAAAATATTGTTGCAAGGGTCGTCAGGCTTTTTATCTAATTTTCAGCTTTTAAGGGATTCGCAACTCTAATAAAGTTGAGAACAGATGTAGTGTGTTAGAATACTTAGTTACCTTGGGCTTAAAAAATGATATGAAGGCCTCAAAGCAACAAAAAAATTCCTGTATCAAAAAGTAATTGCATTTTTAATGAAAAATATGAAACCGAGACATTTACTTGATTAACAAAATATGATATTAAACTGGATTCTATGATTTTCAATTAAGGAAAGTTTTTTCCGCATTCTGCTGGGAAAAAAACAATTTTTATCTGTACATTCTCCGAAACGACTTTTTATTTATCATTCATTGAAACGTGACACGTTTCAATCTATCTCGCTCCGTTTATTTTAATTTTATTTGCGATTCAGTGTTTCATTCCTCTTTAAAATATCTTTATTGTATTTCAAAAATATTAAAAACAAATATTATAGAATTTCAAAAATTTCCAAGTAATAATTTTTAAGAAACGAAGATTGGTTTTATTACAATTTACAGTTTCAAGTAACAACTAAGCTTTTTTTTTTTTCCTTTTTTTCTGTTCTCTTTTATTTTTTATTATTATTATTTTTTTTTTTTTTTTTTGAAAAATAAAATGCGTTTTTACAATTCTCCAGATAGAAAGTATACATATGAGCAAGTGTTACAAAATAAAACTTTAGAAAGGTTTCGAAGAGGTGCCAAAAATATATTGTTTTTGTAGTAATTTTTATTAGAAACTTGTGTTTATGAGAAACTTGAAGAAACAAGAAACAGAAGAAATTTTAATAACATGGTACCTAAAATACTATAGAAATAGAAAGAATTCAACTTTAAAGTTAATAAAAATTTAGTTTACGCAACGGAGCTCTAACAATCTTATGTATGAACAATATTTCTTTTAAGCCTACTTGTCGAATGCCTACAACTGAAATTGAACATTAAATTAATAAAAGTTTAAACTCGATCAATACAACAAACATTAAATTAAACAGGTTTTCCTTTAAGTCTTAGAAAATTTATTGACCATCTACCTTTCTCTAAAGCTTCATAATTCAAGAACAGGCTGGATTTCTAATTATTTCAATAGCATCCGAAATCAAAAATGCAAGTTTTCGCTCTGTGACATTGGATAATTCAAGGAGATTGCGTTCACCTCTACGACGCCTAACGCATATATATATGTCAAGTTTTGTAATCGACTTTAGAACTTTGGGTACCCGTGGTTAGAGCTCCTCCTGAAAATGGGTTCCAGGTGCCCTCCAAAGAAAATCTTAGAGAATTAAGCGAAAAGAGGCGTTTTTAACCCTTGAGCTGTCACCTATCAAGACATCACACAAGTCGTCACGTCGGGTCATGTAGACCCGAATTTAAAATTTAGTAAATTGGATATAAAAAATGTAAAACATTGTGTTTTAATTTCAATACAATGTAAGAATATGTAACATATAAAAATCATAGAAAAGAAAAGAAATTAAAATTGTACCTGGGTCAATATAACCCGACGTGACAGCTAAAGGGTTAAGAAATTATTAAATCTAAAACGCAAAAATTATTGCCAATTCCGTATTAACATTTGTTTTTATTATCTAATGGGGTTACCACGTGTATCAAAAGAGAATTAATTAATCTTTTAATTAATTCTTTTTTGATACATTTATTTATCAAAATAATAATTTCTCATTTATTCAAGGTTTACTTTATTCAAGCCTTGAATAATATTTATTTTTTAAACGCTTAACTGTTGCTTGACTGTTACTCCGTGACGGAAACTTGTCACGCACTTGTAATGTAGGTTTGCGCAGCATGCCATTTTCTTTCACAGATATTTAGAATTATAATTTACATTAAATTCCGCGATTAATTTTTGCATGAACTATACTTTAAAACACCTACAATTTTTATTTACACTTTTTTCTAAATCTTTTGGCCTGATAAATTCAAATCATAACCATTTTTACTTATGTACTATATCCTGTGGCGTAGGCTTCCTGTTCCGGTGCCTCGCCATGTGCATTTTTTTTCCGTCAGTTGGAAACTTGATAGCTTTCTTGAGTGACGCTTTTTTCGCTAGCTCCCCAGCAGAGGAATTCCTTTGTGTTTCCTTCTGACTGGGGATGCCTCATATAACTGCCCTTTTTGAAATTGCATTTTGAAGTGAAGATTATCCTTACAAAAATGCGTTGATCGAAGTAATCAAGATGCTGTAAATTTTTTTGGATAGCTTAGTGAATGTATCCATCGACCGATCAAAGGAAACAAATCTCTTTTTATATTTAGAGATTGATCTGAATCACGATCCATGTGCTGAACTTAAAATGTCAAAATGAATTCATCTATATTGATGGACACTCATTAATTGATGACAGCTTTTCATGATGAAAAGTGCTATACCAATAAACAACTGCATCACGGACATTATGTGTTTTGAAACGAATATAGAAGAGCATGATGCAGCAAAGGCGCGCTTTCTGGTGATCAAGTTTTTCGCCTGCATCAACCAGCGAAAGTATCAAATAGAGTGCTAATTCAAGCCGTGGATCCGCAGGTCATTAACATTTTCTTTTGATTGATCAAACATTATTTTATATTTTTTTGTTGGCCAATTTAGTTTTTTTATTAATGCCTAAGATGTAATTTTTTGGATTTTTAAAGGTGTTTAAATTTAACCAAGAAATTTTTATGAAATTAATGAAATAATTATTATAAATAAATAATTGATTTTTTTAATTATGAATATGATTTATTCACAATGACAACTGATCTTCTATTTCAGCATATGAATAATGAATTATTTAATTCTTTTTTTATAACACAACGCAATATACTTTGAATTAAGTATTTAAATTTAAAATATTTATTAATCAATGTGTTTTAATATGTTTGATACATAATACATGGTATTTAATATTAATAATTAAAACACACATTCTTAACACCACGGTATTCCTGGTGGTACCCCAGGATGTTCATGTCTATGAACGGAACTAAATAGTGAAAACATCAAAACATTTTCATGTAATGAACTTACAACATTTCTATGGACATAATTTCATGCTAAGTGAAACAACTTTTAAAAATCACCAATTCACTAGTCATATCGTTGTTGGAAACGACTTTTGTACTTCATAAGTAGCTACTTTGTGACAAGCATAAGACCAAAGTTTAGAATAATGAGATAATAGTGACATTGCAATACGGATAAGAATTTTTCTGATACAGGTTAGATGCATATTTTAACAATGATTAAACATTGAAAGGAATGTTGCCGTATAAAGTGCCTATCGGGATCATCAATTTGGCATGTTTGATAAAACGAGTTCCTATTATTCTCAACTTATTTTTACAGAAACAGAGACATTTTTTCATAGTCTGAATTTTCATAGTCTTTTCACTGTAGAAAACAGTTTCTGTATTTCATAAGTAACTATTATGTAACTGTTAAACGGAACACCGGTTCTAGAATAATAGTATCAAAACTACAAATCCTCAATAAAATTTTCTACGGGAAAAAAAACGCGTTTTTAAGTAACGATGCAATATTCGGCGAAGAAAAGTGGTTAGATACTGTATAAAACACTACTGCTTCATTCATTATTTATAGACATCTTTTGCGGAAAGAAATAATAAGAGAAGATATATACAGTATGCTATTACTGAAAATATTGCAACGCCATCCGAAGCATTAATTTTTAGCTACAGTCGGCAAACTCGAACACTGTTACAAATTTGAAGTTTTTCGAAACAGATACCCTTTTCTTGCTTCACAAAACCGTAAAGAAAATGAAGTCTAATTCCCAACACCTGTCAACATTTCTCAGAAATCAAAAAGCATTTTATTGTACTTCATACTTATAAGCTACGTTCATTGCTTATTCTTTGGAGGACCATTATTAAGATTTTATCATGTGGAAAATCAGTCTTCCAAGTGGATAAATGAAATGGGGCCTTTTTAATAAGTCTTCATGTCCAGTGAGCTAATCGTTTGTCGACGTCAGATGACGTTGGTGGATATGAAATACACGCCGTACATGCGTTTATGTCAAAAAAAGCAGCAGGCAAGATTCCACTTCATTTCCGGTTATAGACGTTGGTTTTATTATACTCGTGGAAAAATTCTATAAATAACTGCATTTATACTGATATGCTTATTCGTGGCATGACTTTATTCATTTCTCAACAAAATTTAAATATTGAAAGCGAATACTTTAGTTTATTTTTTGCAAAAATGTCAGTTAAAAATACTAACGACTATTGTTAAATAACGTAGTTCTAACGGATATGCTGTAAATGTGACATTCAAAATCAAACATAAGGTTTATGGAACATTCTTTGTGATAAAATATAACTAAAATGTAAATAATCAACGTAAATAAAGCTCAAAATCGTCAAATGAACTTTCTTTTTTGATCGTTTGTGTTTTCCCAAGTTTCTTATTTTATACGTTAGAGATAAGAGTTGAAAATTTAAAACTATCATAAGATTCAATCTTAGAGACTGAAGGGACATTTGAAAATAAATAGTATCCAATTATATCCATTCAGTATATTTCTATCACTAATTTATTTCATAATTAGATTTGATTTATCGATAGAATGTGGTGTTTTTTAAAGCTACCAAATATAACGAGTTACATCTTATGGGTTAAGATGTAGCTTTTACTAAGATATTATAAAACATGAGAAATGATGGAATTTTTTCCTCTCAACATACAAATAAGAATCAAAGTTTACCTCGCTTAATAAAATATTGTACAGTAGATTGAGTTACAAAAAAGAAAACATAAAAGTTTAATGTTTGGCACTCAATAATTACACAACACAGTAGCCCTTCGTTTATCCGCTCTTCGCTTTCCCAACATCCAACACTATCCGATATCCGCTATAAGCATCAATCGGTAGCAAGAACTGCAAGTTACGATGAAAAATGTCCTTATATCATCCCAAGGCTTAACCTTTTAGGTGAATTTAACTTCACACAACTCTGATTTAAATTTAATATTTGCAGCTAATGTTTTCCACTATTTTGATGTAAACCATAATTATTAGATTCATATTGAGTAAAACTATAATAGTTCAAGCTTGAACATGTGCAGAAGAGACCATGTGATGTCATCTTGATCTCAGTCGGAGAGATCGAATGTAGCGTTCTCTTAAAATATTCGCCTTTAGGTGCAAGAAATTAATAACGTTTTCTATTTTCTTATGTTTTTTTTTACAACCTTCAGATTTAGACATTTTTTTTATATTATATGTATATTTAGCAAAAGAAGTTGCATTGCTTGATTTATTTCCATCTCTTTTAAAACAAAACTGAAAATAGTCCCAAACCAAAATAGAAATAATAAATATTACAGTTTGAAAACATTATGCTAAAGAGTAGAGAAAGAAAATAAAATTTTCCTCTTCGATTCCTTTCCACAAATCCGTTAATGCTAGTGATTTTCTTCTCATTTCTTGTCGGAGAAGAAATTTTAAATCTCTGTCTAGTAAGAAATGCAAAAATTTTCAAGCGTAAAAATACTTTTCGAAAAGCTTTTATGTTCTGATTAGGATTTTCTCTTGCAAAAAGATCAAGAACTGTTACACTTTTATTAGTTTTAACTTTGCCACATCAAAAGTTGTTGTTATTCAGAATTCTGTTGTTTTTGTAAGTAGATTTTTCGTCTAGTTTTTTTTAATATGCTTTTTTTTCTATTTAGTTTGTAACATATTTTTCATATTTATGAAACCCAATGTATTTACCTCAGTAGTCTGTTGCTGAAATAAAAGACTTCGATTTGGAATCCATTGATAAATTAAGGTAGTAAAATTATAATAGGAAAATTATATGCCATTAATGAGATTTTAAACTTTATTTTCAGTCAATTAAATAAAAATGAATCCTTAGAGTAAGTTTATAAGAACATGACTTCATGCATGGCAAAACGTAAAAAAAAAGCAGGATTTCTTACTAGTACTATAGAAAACTTTGTTCCGAGCTCGACTCTCGTTCTAAGCGTTTTGCCATAAATAAGAACGAAAAATGTTCATTACCGTAACTCATTTACAGATGTAATTTAAAGAATTAACTTTTAATAAGAAATACTTTGGAACTACCAGTCATTTGGAATATGAGTGGATTTAAATATGATAGAGAGAGTGAGAAAGTCTTGTTTGAAAGGTTTTTACGATGTTTGTGTTAAATTAAAGGCATGAAACTTTTCACAAAATGTGTTGTGAACAATATTGTTTTAAAAAACCGGCAGTTTCAGTTTCTCATTTTATAAACAGCAGGCTTATACTTTCTGCACTCACTTTTACAAAAGGTAGTAATTCCAAACATCTGCGTTACCGTCAACCGGGTGATTTTGCCATATACGGGGTGGGGTGACTTTGCACATTTTTCAAATGTTAGTTTGTATCATTTCTGACGCTTGACAACTTGACCGCAAAAGGTTGCTAGTTGTATTGAATTAAACGGTTATTCCTTGCTTTTGTTATCAGGTCAATTTTGTCCGAAATGATACAAACTAGCATTTGAAACGTGGGTTACCCCGGTCGACTATATCACTTCAGAAACGTAAACTGGAACATAGCAAATCAGGTTAAAATGACCTGCGTGCATTAACAAGTCATGAATTCAAGTTTAATAATCAATTTGGAAGAGTGAGAAATAAAACAAACAAAAACAAAACAAAGAAAAATGATTAGATTTATATCAATGCAATCACAATTATTATGATTAATTTACTCAGGAAGTTCCTTGCCATTATGCGCAAGTTTGAAAAGACTTCATTCATAGTATACTGTTCACTTTTTCTCACCTTACCTTAAGAAAAGGACTACCTTATTCGGAAAGGTTAAAAACAGCTGTTACGTTAGTATCTGATCTTTTAGATTTAGATTTATGATTCCAAGCTAAAAAGACTCAACAGGTCGAATAAAAGAGAATCAGAGGGGATATGATTCAGTTGTTTTAGTATAACAAAATAGAAGATTAATATTTATAATATTTTTCAGAAATTAAAACATTTCGCCGCATTTCTTATAAACGATGTACAATAATTGTTACATCTTGAAAGTTTAAAAATAGTTCCGAAATTTCAAAACCACTGGCATTCATAGCACATATGTAAAAATAAAGCTGTAGTTTAAAATTCAACTTATTGTATTGAGAAAATAAAAAGGTGAAGTGCCCTAAAGCCGACACCCAAAAAACAGTTCCTTAAGCTGACACTCTCAAGTAAAAATAAATTTAAAGTATTACCAATTCCTTAAAATAACTTAAAATGACTTTTTTTTTCTTTTTGAATGGTATCTCTTAAATCCCTTCACTACTTAAATCTCTTTAAATTGGTAATACTTTAAATGTTTTTTTATTTGAGGGTGTCAGATTTAGGACACTAACTTATCACTGTACATTTTTTTTTTGTTAAAATATCTTACAATTCTAATTGATTTTTCAATTATCAATCTCACTAGAAGAACCATACAATTGTTGTTCTGTAGAATTTAATTATTATGACAACCACAATGATAACCTCCAGGTTTTAGCCTTAACACAAAACATCTCAAAATTAAACAAATAATTCTCAATTTTTCGAATTTCATAATAAGTTTCCAGGTTTCCTTCGCAATCGGAAAATGCGTGAGAATTTCTTGCCCATCTTCAGCTGCTGGAGTCACGCAAGGCATCAGAGCTCTATCGCAACTTCGAACATCACGAAAGCCAATTGAGAAGTTTTGCAGTGAAATGAAACCTCAGGAGACGAAGTCCTTCGACTTGTAATGCTAAGTGTTGACAGATTTTTCGGATTTAATCGCGTTCATTTTGCGAGAATTGTTGGAACAGGCTGCGAAACTTTGCTTATTCGTCAGAGGAAAGTGTGAGCGTTTAACTTTTGACGTATTATGATAAATTAAATGTTACGCTATATCAACGGTTTACATGCGTATATATTGATAATGAATACTTTATTACAAATTTATATGCCGGGTGGGCAAATGACCATACATTTTTTAAAATTCATATAAAACGGAAAAATAATTGAAATAAAAAACGGTGTACTGGGTGAACATCACCAAGTCACGTGACTTATACGAGACAGGAGGGGGGATCGGAAAAATTCTGCAGTCTTTTAATCTTTACTTTCCCCCCTTTTTCTTAAGAACATTCTCATGACATATCAATGCTGTCTTTGCAAACCGTTTTTATTTCGGTTATTTTTCCGGTTGATATGAACTTTAAAAATTGCTACCGATTTCCTGTTCTCTATTTTTTTTTTTTAATGTGCATGTAAATAAAAGTCTTAGATTCAGAAATAGAACATAAGAATATTCCTATGTAGAAGAACCCCCGCCGAAGCGAATCCTATTCCAATAATCTACGAGATTGATTCATAATGGTATGTGAAATAACATCTGCCTCAAATAAAAGGGCAAACTTTTAGAGACTTTAGCAGCAAGAGAAGTAACCGTTTTATAAATTAAACCTGAAATTATTTCCTGATAATCGTATTGGAGTCAAAAACTGCACTTAACAAGTTAACCATTATATTATATGATTTTCATAAAATGCGACTATCAGAGCTAATTTCATAGTTATATATATTTTATTTTTAAATATTTTATACCACCTATCGTGAAGTTTGTTTGACGGATTTATTAATTTTTTTAAGCTTAATTCGGAAGAAATGAATCAATTCGGTTGTTCGTAACTATTGCACTTTTTAACTATCAATTACACATATTAAACCTTTTATGACCGGAATTTTATTTGCAACTAAAATTCTTTAGGGATCATTCATAAATGGTGTCACGCTTCGAGGGGGGGAGGATGTTCATGAAAATATGACAAAGTGTGACAGGGGGAACGGGGGTCGGGTAACAAGAAGTGTGACATCCTGCTTATGCATCATATCGGGTCCGTTGAAGTGTGACCTTTTGTGACAAAGGGGGGAGGGGGTCAAATACGTGGGAAAAAGCGTGCCATCATTTATGAACGGCCCTTAGCATTTGTTGTTTCTATCCATCCATTAAAAACAAGCATGTGTACATACTGTCCAAAACTGTGTACATAATGGAAAAAAGCAGAAAGGAAATCAAGGAACTGTCCAAAATAAACGAAAATAAATAATGCGTAAAACTTTCATTCGATCTTCGATATCGGTCTAGCTGGAAAGTAGAAGATGAGGTCGAAAGTGAAATAGAAGAAATTTGTATATTCCCCTGCAATGAAGTCCGGTAAAGCAAAAACTTGATTTTGTTGCTCAAAATGCCACAAGTGGGCTTATGCCGAATACACAAGTTTCTCGAAACATGAAACAAAAAAGAGGAGTTGGATCTGCGACTTTTGTTGCTCAAATTGAAAAAATTGTTCTTCAATAACGTTTTGGATTTTATTTTTGTGTTGATTCCAAGGTCCGATTTTATTTGTGATTTCTTTTTCAATTTTATAATGATAAAGCACGTTTTATAAAGAAATTTAATTAAGGATTTGAATTAAATATGTTTCTGCTTAAAATTATTGATATTCCTTTTACTCCCGACAACTCGTCATCTTATACGCAAGCACTCGTCATCTTACCCGCCCTTAATAGCTTCTAACGAATTGTCCGATTCGAAAAATTCTTTTTGCATTCGAAAGATCTCGGCGTGAATATCTCATTTCCATATTTTACTTTTTCATTTGAACAATTTTTCGTTCAGTTTTGAACAGTTCAAAAAATTTAACATTAGCGCCTATAGGCAAAAATGAAGCAAATTTTATAAACTCTGGGCACAAGATCCAAAAGTTTCTATGAGCAAGCTTATTGGAAGAAACTCTCTGAGTGAAATATTGATTTGAACAACCTTTGCTCAATTTTGAGCAGTTAAAAAAAATTTTAACTTTAGTGCATACGGAGAAATTTCACTCATAAATCCTGATCTAAGAGACGAATTTGCTTGAAACAAACTTTATCAGAAGGATCTTATGGCGGTAGAACATATACATATACGAAGTTCAACCAGGACTAAACAAGCCTATTTTCCTATGAAATTTTTTTTCATCTGGATTTTTAAGGATATTTCTGACAAAGAATGGATGAATTAATGAATGAAAGAATAAATGAATGAATAAGCACGTAAATGAGTAAATGAATGAATAAATGAATGAATGAGTGAGTGAATGAATGTGTATTAGTCGTTGAAAAAAGAATATTTGAAGTTTTTAAGAATTAAAGCTAAATGTGAAAAAGGGAGAGATTGCTAGATTATGAATTTGAAGTTGGTGTTACAGGAAAGTAGGCTCGTATAGCTCCAGACGGAACTTCTTGCTTACTTTAAGTTGCAATGTTTCCATTTTTTCTGAATGCAATCTTTCGCAAATAAGCTAACAACAATATATCTTGAGTACTTTTCAAAATAAATGCAAAAAAAAGAGAGATAGAGAGATAGTTAACGCAGCTTGAAAACAACTGCTAAGAACTTATATATATAAAAAGAAATGTTAGTCTGAATTTTTCATCATTCTTTGAAAATCTACAAAGCTTACACGAAAAAACATTTCTCGATTATTTTTTATCCTCAAGATGATACAAAATGCTTTAATGATTTAAATAGCAGGACGATTTTGAATTTAAAACATATTCAAAACTAGAAATTCCTCTTTCACATAAATCCGCTAATTCCAAATTCTCACTCTTGTATGTTTAATGAGAGTAAAAAGTTGGAATTCAGTTAAAAAAAAATTGCAAAAAGAAAAAGTATCCTAATCATCGCGGAGGTTTTGCGTTGTTAACTAGAATTTCTGTTAGAATAAAGATAAAAAAATTAATCCTGTTTATGTGTTAAAGCATTTTCTCATAAGATTTAGAAAACTTTATTCCATATCAGCTTATGTTTTCTTTTTATTCATTTCGGCCGTAAACAACTTTTTCTTTCAAATTTTGTATTTATGGCTTAACTATTTGAATGAGCTTTATTAGGCTAAAATGTTAAATCACCTTAAAAATATTTTTGACAAAAAAACTTATGATTAGCTGGCACTTAGAATGCTAAAAAGTAGTTTAGGTAGCATAATCATATGCATCAAGTCGTCATTGGATCATCAATACATTAAAATTAGATAATGTGTTGAAAAATAAATAATATATATATATATATATATAACGTAAATTTCCTTATAGTTCAAAACAGCATTTTAAAAATTCCTAAAAAGCATTGGGGTAAAGTTTATAGTATTATTTTTAAATAATCATATATAAATGCAATTAAAACTGCTGAGCAGGTATTGCATATTAATCGTTGTTCAATACAATACTAATGTGGTGATAGTCTTAGGCTATTTCTATGCATCAGAATAACGTAAATCCAAAAATGGCAAATTTCAGACAGTGCTCAATTGCACGAAAATTAATCAATAAGGGGCAAAAGCATACTGCATTTTTTTTTAAGTTAACAATCATGTTTTGTAGTCTAATTCATATAACAGCTTTGTTACTAGGCAACAAAATCATTATTTTCAGTTTTTACGCTTAGTTTTTAAAGTAGTGATAATGTGTATGACTTACGTTAGTTTGGCCCTCAACTACCGAGTTTATTGCAAGTCACGAATATAAAAACAACTCAGGAAAATTTTGTGCAAGTGATTTTTTTTAATAGAGAAGACGAAATAAGGTTTGTAAAGAATGTTGTTATTGCCATATATGTAATGCTAAGAATTCACAACCGGATCACAAAACTATTTACTGACGTGAGTTCTATCAAATTAATAGTTCTTTTATTTTGTAATGCAAAAGTGCATCTTACACTTATTACATAAAATCTGTGAAGCCCCTGCATTTAGGTATTTTACAGCTTGCCGCTTTGTATTTGCTGTTTATTATCCTACCTGGCCGGACAGAAACATCAAATGAGGTCCATGAACTCGTAAGCTTGCCAGAGGGGAAAAAACCACACCCGGACTAGAAAACGGTTGGAACTCCTTTGTATTGCATACAGCTAAAAGTTACAAGAATAATATTTCAAATAATCATTTCATTAAAAGTTAAAATTTGCTTTGAATTGAATTACATTTATTTTCCAGTTCGTGTGCTTAGTCTCGGGACTCGCTTATGAACTGTCGTCCAATATAACAGATAGCACAAGACAATACATGAAAGATTTTATTACACCACAAAGAGAGGAAATAACAGAAATACACCCAGGGCAAGGTGGGAATCGAACCCACGACCTCGTTACTGCGCACAAGCAGCGGGCGGAAACTGGTACTAAGACCGCTCGGCCACTGAGGCCCAAATTTGCTTTAATGGTTGAAGTTTCTGCATTCAAAACATTGTGTGGTTACTTAGCCCGTGGTCTGAATTATTTCTAAAAACCAAATTGAAAAAGAATATATCAATCACTGCTGAGGGGATCACTATTACAAATATTGCCACGAGTATAACAATACGTTAAATAGTCAGACAGAAGTTTAAAAGATTTAAGTGTACTATTATGAATTACTTTTAGAACTAAAATTTATAAAATAAATATTTCAGTGGTAAAGAAAATGGATATTTTACTAATCATTTATAAAGTTTGCAATTTTGTGTAGCTTAATTTAAAGTAAATATTTTAGGTGTTAAGAAAAGGTGATCATGCTAGAAACGTAAATGGTTTAAATCATGATCAATTACATAGGATTCCAAAATAATCTGAAATAAGTCGCTTTGACTTTCTTCTATAATTTTAGGATCAATTCTAACTCTGGAATGTTTTTAATAGATTTCTTTCTGAAATACTGAACGCCGAGTTTCTTTGTTATTTATTTGCTTTAATATTATCTTTTATGAAAAATCCTCTATATTTCACACAAACCTCAAAAATTCGCCATGCAGCAGCTTTAAAAATATTTACATTTAATATTTTCTCAAAGGCTTTAGAGTAAAGTTTTTGTGCTTAAAAACGCCTGTCTAGTAGAAAAAGTAAATTATAATGACAAGAGAAAGTAAATTTTAAAGAATTTCTGTCGATTCAAAACATGGACAGAACTGTTAACAACGGTCTTTTTTTAAAAGAAAATCATAATCACGAAAATACAGCATATCTTTTGCTCGCAACATTTGTATCTTATGCTCTGAGGAGTTGGATATTGTTACAAAGTTAGGAAACGAATGAAAGTTATTTTTGTAGGCTCTCAAATAAATCTTTCATAAAAGCATTGGCTTTCAAGTTTAAATTTTTTATGGCTGACAATTTTTCCATTGTATGGTTTCGAAGTTTGTTCTATAGAACTATTTTTCTTAATCATTATAGCAGTTTGTTTTTTTAAGAATGGTTAAAAAGGTGCGAAATACTTCATCGTATTTGTAAACACAATTTCCATAAATAATCAACTCCGAACATTCTCTAACTGCAACAATAATGAAAAAACTATATTCTAAAATGTTATACATAAATATATTTCTATGTAGAAAAGAATCAAGAATGTTTACTTTCTTACATGCGAAAAACTTTGAGAGAATTTTACAAACTGGTAGAGCATCCGTAATCAAAACTTAGGAAGAGTTTAACTTGAATTTTAATTCCATAATACAGTGCCTCTTGACTAAACCCAAGACCATTTAGTGCTCTCTTCAAAGAATAAGAGAAATTGCAAAATTAAAACAAAGTCACAGTACTTTCCTAGTTTTTTTTTTTTTTTTTCACACGGAAGTCCTGACAGAATTTTTATGTATACATGGTAATTCACAGTTGTTCAAAATTGCGTATAAAACGTTTAGAGAAAGTAGAAAGCTCTACAAAGTAGAATAACATGGGAATGTACAGTTGCAACCTCAACTCGCTGCATTAGTTTTTTTTTAGACGGAAGTCCTGACAGAATTTTTATGTATACAGGGTAATGGGTAATTCACAGTTGTTCAAAATTGCGTATAGAATTTTTATGAATACAGGGTAATTCACAATTGTTCAAAATTGCACATAGAATTTTCATGTATACAGGATAATTCACAGTTGTTCAAAATTGCACATAGAATTTGCATGTATACAGGGTAATTCACAGTTGTTCAAAATGGCGTATAGATTTTTTATGTATACAGGGTAATTCACAGTTGTCCAAAACTGCGTATAGAATTTTCATGTATACAGGGTAATTCACAGTTGTCCAAAACTGCGTATAGAATTTTCATGTATACAGGGTAATTCACAGTTGTCAAAACTGCGTATAGAATTTTCATGTATACAGGGTAATTCACAGTTGTCCAAAACTGCGTATAGAATTTTCATGTATACAGGGTAATTCACAGTTGTTCAAAACTGCGTATAGAATTTTTATGTACAGTGTTCCCTCGCCACTTCGCGCTTCATGCTTTGCGGCTTCAGTGCTTCGCGGGTTTTTTCAAAATATTCATAAAAAAATAAAATTGAAAAAATACAACCATGTCGGCAACCACATTGCGGAAAGGAGCGTTGTTTCATGATAATGCGCGAGAGAGAAGGATCTCTGCATGTCAAACAAAGAGATGAGTTGACTCAGACCACATACCATGGGCTCTCAAAAGCTCCCACCAACACAAGACTCTCGCCTCTCTCAGAAAGCAATGTTGATTAATGTTTATTACTGTATTAGAAGGTTTTGTAATTAACCTTATTAATTAGCACCGATACGTTTAAGTAAATACGTATACTGTTGTAATTTGTGTCTTAAATGTGAAGTATAAATACTGTTTACCTATTTAAAACATTCGTGTACCCGCATACACGAAAATTCCTAGGGGCAAATCCTACTTCGCGGTTTTTCCATCTTTCGCGGAAGGTTTTGGTCCCCATTAACCGCGAAAAACGAGGGATCACTGTACAGGGTAATTCACAGTTGTTCAAAACTGCGTATAGAATTTTTATGTATACAGGGTAATTCACAGTAGAAAGCTCAAATACAAACAATAATAACGTGGGAATATACAGTTGCAACCCCAAATTGGAAATTTACGCGGGTTAGAAATTGCAAAAATGAAAAGGCAAAAATGTGCGGAAAAAATATTAATGTAGCTAAAACTGACTACAGCACAATATATGTACTCGTCTTGTCTTATAGTAAATTTTCAAAAATGCATTCCAAAGTGAAAAGGGCACCCCTGTCATGTAAGCTGCACACTGGTTCCAGAACACGAGAAAGTAGCTCTTCAGATTGGGATTTCAGGTTTTAAATTGCCGATTCGATTTTATGTTTTCTACTTTCTCTAAACGTTCGTATACATAATTTTTACCCTAGATATTATATTACTAAAACCTCACAAATATTTTGATCAAGAAACAAGCATTTCAAAACAAAAAGGTTTAAGGATGATTCAAATTTCGGGTATAACTATACTTTTTTGAAAGAAGGCATATTAAGGCTACTTCCACTCCCCTCATTTTCACAAGGACTCGATGCTATCATCTTCCTCTCCAACGTGCTTCCAGATTACGCAAATTATTCTTACCATCTACGACGGTTATAGGGCGTGTTCCGAAATAAGTCCCAATCTAGAAATTTGCCAATACATTTGAAATATTCAGTAGAACTAACCCTAAAGCTAAAACAGGATCTTTTCTCGACAAGTAACTATAGCAGTATAGGAATTACAGCTTAAACTTCCCACTGTTAGCACTAACATCTTTAACACTTCTTGCAGAAACAGTAGTATTTTGGGTTGAACTCCTGACACTGAGCCATAAACGGAGATCGTCCACTGAGCAAACCACACGTTGCATTTTGGTTTCTGCTGAGCTATTATTATTTGTCTTTTCCTTTGAAAGTGATGTGATGCAAGTGAAAACTTTTTAATGTATGTAAATTAACGAAATGTTAAAAATATAAAAACTGGTTTCCATTTTTTTAGAATAAAAATACTTATAGTTATTTTCCTATTCCTAGCTGAGAAAAGTCATTTAGTTTGTTCTTGCGAACCCTCTCCAGCAGAAAAATCCTCTTATTGGTAAAATTAAAATAAATCGTATAACAATAGCCACGTTGGAGTTTCCTTGCATGATGGATCGAATAGATCTTTCGTAAATTGTCCAGTGTTTAAACATTAGTTAACTTCTAAGGAAAAAAAGTTCAACTGAAACCCTCTCACACACACGTCCATATCGCTGCGCGCAGCTACAGTGCGCAGTGAGGCGTGATCGCCGACCCCTTTGCGGGAACGATATATTGTGTTTATAACTTTGTCATTAAACATGAGTTGGGGCAGGGCGGAAAGCAAAGGATATAAGTAATAAAATATTTGGAATAGAAGGAGGGTAAAGTTTGAATCATCTTGGAGTATTCTTGTAACTGTTTTAATTTAGGAAGGACGTTGACACACGACCAACTTAAACTCGAGACCAGAGAACTTCAAGATCACGTGACTTTATTCGTCTTATAGAGGTATAAAAAAATCGCTGTAAACGGTTTTCATTCGTAACTCCGACTGCATCAGTTATCTAGGGTCACGTGATCGTCAATAAACCAAAAGACCGGCCTACCAAGAAAAACGAAAGGGAGAAAAAATGAGAAGCAACCAAAGACAGTTTACACGACAGAACAAGTAGGGTGTTTCACCCCCTGTGTCTCAACATCATAAAGATTCTTGGGTTTATTTTTTGTATAACTCAATTTCGAGTGACTCCTGACAACGTATAGCAAAATTCAATCCCCGGAACCATAAAGGACCGAAGTAATAAAAGTTCAAGAATCGCTATTTTTTTAGATTTTTCGAGTTGTTCTTGTTAAACTTTGACAGGGGCTACAGCTCAGACGAAAAAATGGATCGAGCTGAAACTTCGCACACACATTCTTTATGCACCAAGGGTGTGTGCCTTTTCCACCCCCTACCCCTAACCCCCCCCCCCCCAACTTCGCCACAAAAAATGTGATGTTAACCTCCCGTATCTCAGCCCATGGGGATATGTGGTGTTAATGTGCTGTATACATATTATCGAGGCCCCTTGAGTACGTATACCAAAATCCAATCCCCTGGCTATCAGGGTCCGGAGTAATTAAAGTTTGAAAATCAATATTTTTCAGATTTTTCGTATTGTTCTTGTTGACCTTTGACTGGGATTTATTTATGTATTTATACCGCATCAATCACCACCGTACCTACCCTGAGGAGGGTTTAACCGGATGTGGTGATTGAGAGGAAAGAACAGAAAAATAACAGAAAAGAAAGACCCTTCGAGCGACGCCCACTGGGTGTCACAGATCATGTGATGTTACCTATACAAATTTTGAAAAATAGAAAATAGAGTACAAACTTTAAAAAAAAAAAAAACACGTTGTAAATAACAAACAACAACAATAATAATAAAAAAATGACATAAATATCATGAACAATTAAAATAAGAAAGATTTGAGAGCTGCAAATGAAAGTCCTATTGAAATTATTAGGAAGGAAGCTGAAAGTCATCTCCATGAGTGTTTAGGAGGAACATAACTGCATGCAAGTTCTTTCGAGTTACTGGATGAGATAAAATATTTATGATGTTTTGAGAGGAAGTGCTATTGGAATCATATCTGCAATGGAAGGAACTGGTCAAAGGACACTTGAAAATGTAATGATCTGGCGTACCCGGTTGACTGCATACACATACTAGAGAATTGATTATGTTAAAGTGATGTAAATATGAAGGAAAGGGACCGTGTGCACTGAGAAATTGTACTTCCGATGGATGTTTGCAGCGCGGCTTCAGCTTTACTTTTCGCAGGACATCGTGAACCCTGCGACCAGTTTCAGTGGTGTCCCATATATGTTGCCAGTTGTTGACTGGGATACAGCCTAGACGAAAAAACGGATAGAGCTGAAATTTCGCACACACATTCTTTATGCACCAAGGGTGTTCCCCCTACCCCCCAACTTCACCACAATTTCGCGCACACATTCCTTATGCACCTAGGGGTCGCCTTTTGTGCCATTTGTCCCTCCCCCACCCACACCTCCCCTAAAATTCCCATCAAAAATGATTTTCACCTCTTGTATCACGGCCCACCGGAGTATCTGACGTTGATTTTCATATTTTTTAACTACTTGCATTTATTTAAGTACTTTTGTATAAGAAATAACCACAAAACAATGAATGTAGAAAGATGTGATATCGCTTGGTGGGCAAAAACCTTCCCGACAAACAGCATTGAGAGGAAAAATTATCCGAAGGAAATTCCTCTCCAAACATCATTTTCGGAGAGGGAGAGGAAGATACTTGGCGGGGCACATCGTGTATCATAACTTTATACGGCCGATAGGTTTGGGGTTTAGCATAAAAGGGTTATCTTTTGCGGGTAAGAGTTTCAGGTTTTCTTGGTGGGCAAATTTTTCTAACAGAGTCGTTTTTGAGGAGATATGTGTTTACACAAGCCGTCCGATGGAATAACGCACGTGACCAATTAGTTCTCCGACCTTTCTCAAAGTTAGGCGGGGTTGAATAGCAGAACCTGTCCGGGCCTCCACTAACATCTTATTGCCACAAAACAGATTGATGTTTCCCCTATCATTTGCACTAGTTATCTCCAAAATTTTATTTTTGTTACTTAGATCGCTTGGCTTCTGAGTGCTATTTAATGTACTTATTTTGATTTGGTTTTAGTTGTACAAACGCGCTATCGTGTTTGTTTTTCTTCTATGATGCCGAAGGAAAGTAAATGATGATTAATATTTATGAACTTCTGATTACACTGAATTCGGTTTTTAATGCCCTCTTTCAGAACAATTGGTGTACATTGGAATTACCCCATCGTTTTCATCATGTAGGACCTTGTTCATGATCCTTTCAAAAGTTTCGGTTAATGCGTAGGAATTATTTTTTCATGTTACAATATTAAATAATATTGACATTTTAAAATGTTGCTCCTATTAATGTGGTTTTTTGATAAGTAATTTGTATATTACATTTTTCAGGCATCGGTACTTAAATGTTCTTTGGAACAAATAGGAAGCATCTGAATATCTAAATGCTACAAAAATCACACATAAATGTAACAAAATGAACATATTGTCCAAAGCACAAACTCGGATTTCAATTCCTCACTTCACGTTCAGAACTGATTTATGTATATATATATATATATATATATATATATATATATATATATATATGTTCGTTGTGGGGGCGAACCTGAAGTTGAATGCCATACTGTAATTTTATCTTTTTGTAGAGTATTATGAATGTTTTGATGCTTTTGATGCCCCTTCTCCCCTGCACCACATACAATATTATTTACATTAAAGATCTAAACGTATTAATAATAAAGTTAAAAAAACTGAATTATTTATTTTATTACTTATTGAAAGCAGTAAATTTTAATCTTGAAAAGGATTTAATGTAAGATTATTTCAGTTTAACGGAGCAGACATTGGAAGATAAGTAAAAAGCACGATACACTAAAATTCACTCATCGCTTGCAAGAACCCAACAAGCTACTTTTTTTAAGTAAATTACTACTAGAGAGGAAGGATATGTCAAAACACTTCAGTACAACTTCTTTAAAATATATAAATCAGTAAGAAACCCTATATTCATGCAAGAAATATTTATTAGAAGATATAACTTTTCCGATAGAATTGTTCTAAAAAACAGTTCTGACTGCGAAGCAGCATGTGGCATTAGATTATGAAATCTGGTCAAAACATACGACTCTGAATAGCATAGAATATAGCAGCAACGAAACATATAAACTTTGCACGGAACATCGATTTATACCAGTGACAGTGAAAAGTACTTTTATGATTTATAGTGACGCATCTACATGAACTTTATTCTTTATCGGTATGATATCCATCAATTTATTGATATGTAGGATTTGTTGCGTGTACATGAGAAGAAACTATAGGAAGGAATCCGGTGTCCTTTTTGGACATACGGCAAGTAAAACTATTGTTCGTTTCCTTAAATCTTATGACAATATTTGAAGTTTGTTTTGATGATTTAAAATCTTTTCCCACATAGAATTGAGAACAATGGGCGTAAAAACGAGAACTGTCAATATCAAATTATGGTGGCTGAAAAATAAGATTCAAAGGATTTGAAATGAATCTATTTTTCAGCATAGCAATCGGGAATTCACTTATTAATGCAGCTGATGTATTTTTCTAAAGTGAATGGATAGTATATTAAATATTAAGTAATGAATGTCCATGCATTTCTCCATACCAAATAGTACGATAATGTCAGCAAAAACATAATGAAAGCAAATTGTATCAAAAACTAAGCATATTTATTTTGTAGAAAAAAAATTTACATTGGAAAAGATTTCAGCAATTGAGGTTATACGATAAAAGAGACAAAGAAAGTAAAAGACATTGATAATTTAGTATTCAAGTTACCAATAAAAAAATATTAATGTTTTCATAAAGACGGCACGGTGGCGTCGTGGTAGGGCGCGGAGCTCGTACGCCCCAGGTCTGAGCCTGGAAGTGTAGGCGGATTTCCAAGATGCAGAAAATCGTCTGCTCCTATGTCGTATGATTATGGAACATTTAAAACATCCCTTGAGTAAACATTTGATTGGATGTTCTCGGCTAAATTAAATTCCTAGTGCAATTTCGCATCAACAGAGTCTGGGTGCCCTTTCAGGTGGAGAAACCGGACGTCGAAGTTCTCATTCAGCGATAGTACCACACTCATTGTGGTGCGCTGAAAGAGATGGTACCAATCTCTCGAGAACGCACTAGGTCTACAATTGGCAAAAGCCAACAGCAGCCCATAAAAAATTTTTAAAAAATGTTTTTTTTTAAACTTTGTGATGGAAAATAATTGCTTAGCTTTGTTTCGCAAGTGAATTTTTAATAAAAATGAAGGCTTGCGCTAATGGCAGAATTATTTGTCTGGGTTAAAAGCCTCAGTGCATCTAGGATGTTTCTGGATAGTGTTTTAGCTGACATAATTCAGCCTGCTTCGAAGAAATCTAGATAAACGACGTCCTATCAAACAGAAATGTAATGCTATTATTGTTTTTAAGGAAAATATAAAAAATATATTACTAATGTGACAAGGTTGCCTGAATAAATTTTAACAAAAGCACATGATTCTTCCACAATGTCAGTAGCTTATTCATTCACGATAACAATAACGGATCCCGATGTGTAACAAATATACTAAGTAGTAAAATCAGATTTCTTATGTGTAAAAGGTTTAACGCAATAATTAGTCTACAAGCAAAAAACGAATCAATCTAATATAAAGAAATAAATTCAGAAAACCAGATACATTATCACCTACCCCCCTGTAACCAATAGTATAAAACTTTACTTTAAGGTAGTTTTTCCTTTAAACACTTGTTTTTTTTTTTTGTATTATATTTTATATATTTTAAAATGTACCAATCTCCAAAGTTTTTTTTTCTCTCTCTTTTTTTTTACTTCTTATTCACAGATTCGTTTAATGTATGAATTCCTCCCTCTATCTTAGTCATTCATTACTTCATAATAATTCTTTCGCGGAGGAATGTTAAACCATCTTCAGAACCCCTATATCAGTACTGAGTATTGTCAGTACTGATCAACCATCTATCATGACTAACGCCACCATGCCCCCCCCCCCTCCCACCCACTCTTATTTTTTCATCTCATTTCGTGAGACATTATTATTTTCCTTCCTAAGCAAGCAAGCTTTTATTTATTATTCGATTAAGCCTTTATTTTACCTACTCTATATTTTCTGGGCACGTAAATAAAAGAATCAGTAAATACCGTACACTACCGTACATTTTGTTTTTCAGTATTATTTATATATGTGTCACCTCCATTTCGGGTCCCAAAACAAGGACCCGTGTGCCAGAACATTAACGACATTTCCTTATGTAAATCTCACTTGAACTAACCTATATGGCAATAACCTAAACGTAGTCTTCCCAAAAACAAAAAAATTCTATGAGGATTGGTGAGGCTTAAAAGTTTTGAAAACTTAGCCACAAAAGAACAAAATATGTTGTCATGAAATAACTAATGTGTACTTTCACAAAACGAAAATAATTTCTTCTTTCTAAAACTTGCAATAAAACGAATTTGACATGATACCGGATTATGGCATCTAAATTCTTCATTTTTTAAAATATTTTAGGAGCGAAAGTTGAAATGTTTAGTAGTTAATCTCCATAAGTTTATCAAAAATTTTAAATTGAACACAAAAAATTAAAGTAAAATCTGACCATACAAGAAAAGAGAGATCGCGTGATTTGAAATGAATAATGAAAGATTAGACTGAAACTACTTTGTCATTTTTCATTTTGATTAATCCATTTTAGTAGTAGATGTGACACGTAACGTGATAGATATCGTGCTCACTTGTGAAATAATTCCTTTAAAGATCAAAATTATGAAATGCACTAGTTTGTTAACAGTTTTTACAACACCTTATTGACATAAAATCAAAAGCAATGCGACGCTGAACAAATCATGAAAAAAACACAATGCATCGATTATTACAACCTTCAAAAAAAGGTTTGGAGAGTTTTGTCAAAATAAGGCGCATGTTTAACATGTTCACGCCAGTGCGTACCACCAGTGATTTACCCTGGATTTTCCCATCAGGTGGCGTATACCACGGTGGTTCACGTTCTAGTCTCCCATTGGTCGCTTCAGTAGTTCACGCTTGGATGTTCCACCAAACAGTCAAAAAAAATAAATAAATAAAACAATAGCCATATAAGTGGAAAATTAAAAATAATAATAGTAATAATGCGTTACCGTTTTCAAAGCAAAATGGGCATTATATTCAAATAGTAACCTATAACGTTTGAATACGCGGCCTTCCACATGGCATTCAAGAAGAACAATTACCAACACCGGCATGAAGTGTTAAATATGTATGAATTTGAAATAAACAAAAATCAGCAAATGAAGTGTAAATGTCTGCTCCAAAAAGGCGTTTTCCTGTAATTTACCTTTTATTTTTTTCGAGTATTGTTACTTTATTCGAAAATACCTTTTAACCCTATTTCGTATAAGTTATCAATCAATAAATGGATCTCGTTTCTTTTCAGAAAATCAACTAATCAAGAATGCATTTAGTGACAAATTTAAGTGTATATGTATATATATATATATATTTGAAAAATATATTCATATTGTGCATGAGTACAAAAAATAAAATTGTGAATACAGTTTTCGCAAAAACTTGTTACGCATATGAAAAGAGTTACTTTCAAACTTTGAAAGAACTGAAAAGCTGTTTCAGCACAGATAAATAAATGCAGTTGGATTAAAACTTTCTTGGGGTAATACTTACCATACATTTCGATAGTTAAAAATCAAAATATTTCTGATGTATTGTTATTTTTTATGATATTTTCTTCAAAGAAGAAATTTAAAATGTATCCTGCTTAAGCCTATACAAAAACAACATTATGGCGATTGAAAAGAAGATGTTTGTTTCCGAAGAAGGAAGATATTTAATAGGAAAGTCCTCTTCAAAAGCAAAACGGTAAAGGAATTTCATTTAATCTTCAAAATTTTTAACAATAAAGACGGCAAAATTCAAACTATTTTTTTTTCCTGATGTATACATTAGGGAAAAAACCATTTAATTAAATACATTTACGAAAAAACCTTTTTTCTTATTTCGAAGTTGTAATAGCCCGGAAAGCTTGCAAATTACATAGAAAAGAAAAAATTTTAAAAAATTATCAAAATCGGTTGACATTCTCCGGTCGCGCATAGGCACTTTGACAAAAGCACTTTGACTTTGCAAGTTTGACAAAATATGAAAAAAATCTCATTTTTACTATATTTTTTAAAATTTTTGAATTAGATGCTTTCGTAATGTAATAGTTTGTAACGTGTTCAAATGGAGCTTAAAAACGTTGTGTTTTAATTTGGTTAAGATCAGTTAATATCTTCCGGTCACGCATAAGCCCCAATATTTGCCAAAATATTAAAAATTTTACATTTTTACGCATTTTTGGTACTTGATAAATAGAAATAAAATTTCACGTTAAAATAAAGCACAAATGAGCATTGAAACGCAGACATATGTTTCGGGATTCCAAGCAATCCCGAAACATATGTCTGCGTTTCAATGCTCATTTGTGCTTTATTTTAACGTGAAATTTTATTTCTATTACTTTGCACAAAGTTAAATTATTATTAACTTGATAAATAATTAGTATTTAAATGTAGCCGTAGCATTTTTTCACACGAACAGATAATGAGGTTGAAAAAAACTGACACATGTTTACTGTTCTTCAAATATACTCAAATTTTGAAAACAAATTCTTGTTGCTCTTATTTTATCACTAAATTTGAGATTTCTTTGATTGCTTTTGTAACATTAAATTCCCTGTAATTCCAATAATCTTAATTTTTTTTAATATTTTTCACTTGAAGTTTAACACTGATATATACCATACAAAAATTTAAATGCATCATAAGCATTTAATTAAACTGTAAAAAGTAATTACACGTAATTAAAGCACAAATGAGCATTAAAATTCATTAATTATGTGCAATTACTTTTTACAGTTTAATTGTGCACAAAGTTCCTTTATTATTTTAAACATATAATTGTTGAATGTTGAAATAGATATATCATTTTTATAATTTGACTTGATTTTGGTATCAACAGGGTATCCTCTTAAAAGCGATTGCATACGGCATTCGATAACCCCTCCCCCCCCCCCCCATACACAAAGAAAGCTTTGAAGCCCCAAGAACAATGACCGCTTAAAAGCTAAGAGAACACCTGAAAACAATTACCTAAACATTTCAATACCCCAGTGCAAAAGTTGAGACAAGGGTAAATATGTAGTATATTAGTTAAAGTAACTTTTAAAAAGTCTTGAATTAGAAACTAAAAGCAAAATAGAAAACTGGATTTAATGGTTTATCTCACCAACGCTATAAACTCATGGTGGCAGGTATCAATTAAAAATTTGTAGCTCAAGGTTGCAAACTAAATCTGGATGTCAAATTTTTGTTCAATGTTATTCAAACTACTCAAACTTTTCATTTAAGAATAAATTCTACTGAATTGCTTTATGGACTAAATTTGATTTTCTTTGTACTGTGATGTTGAACAGCCTTCATTTCTAACAATATTAATTAATTAATAATTATTGTTTGAAATTTAACAGATATTTTTGACATTACTGTGATGCTTTATGTAATGATTGGTTCTGCATGTCAGTCGTGTAACTAGCAACTTGCAGATCCCGTAACTGGGGGAGAGGGCGCAGGAGTTTAATAGACACTTTGTCAAGTTTCAAGTACATTATTTATGACTGAGGGGGTGCAATATTCCATGCCCAAGAGCGATAGGTTGTGTAATTGTAAAATATTTAAGCTTTTTAAATATAGAGCAAGTTGAAAAAACTATGCCCGTTTTTAGTTATCACTATCCTATCTTTTTTTGGGTACTGTTCTTGTATACACTGTTAAACATTTCCGTAAAAAAATAGTAAAATAAATATTTATTTGATTGTTATTTTACCATATTTAATTACAACAGTTGAATAACCATTAAAAAGATGGTACTCAAACCGCTGATTGCGAAAAAAATCGTTTATACTCTGTTTATCCTAAAGAACGTTTAACTAACCGTAATTTTCAAGCTCTCAATAAGAATCGGGCGTCCATCTTGGTTGCGAAACCTTACCGGTCGTACGTTGTTGTTAAAATATGAATAAAGCTTTATCACTTCAAATCTGCATGTATATATAAAAAGAGAAGGAAAAAAAAGTGGCTTAAGCAGTGGATACTAAATAGAAATACATACACACGTAAATCAAAAATTGGAGACATCGGATTCCCAAACTGTTTGCGAATGAGCGAACCCATAATTTGAGCTGCTGAAGCTTGTTTGTATTTTAATTTTTGCAGCAAATAAAATGATTTTCGTCAATATACAGTAAATTTAGACTAAAATTAAATTTGGATCCAATCAAAAACTGAAATCTCATTTTAAGGCTGTTTGCCTGTTGGAAAAGAAGATTTATTGATAAATAAACGTCCGCTTTACGTGATGACGGTGGCTGAGTGGATAGAGAGTAAGACTTGTACACCACGCATTCGCGGTTCGAGTCCTGCAAGCTTCAGTTACGGTTTCTACGCCTCGAAATGGTTCAAAAACGGTTAAAATTTTGTTTTGAAACCATTTTTAAATAGTTATAAAACCGTAAACTTTTGAATTTACGGCTTTTTAACCAAGTTAATTGGAAATGGTTAGGTCCCGTAAAGATAGAAAAATGTTCCAAACCGTAAATTTAGCGGTGAATTAGATGAACAGGCTGCTGCCGGTCATTTAACCGTAATTTCATGATGACATTTCTAACAGTGTAGCATTGGGGCCATCGCGCGACCAGAAGTTCTTAATTTATTCACACCATAAGGAAATAGATTCTTCTTATGTTCAAAAAAAAATGCTGTGACTAGTACGTTATATTTAAGTACATTAAAGATAGTAAAAAAACTCGTAGAAATGTGAAATTTTCAATATTTTGGCTAATTTTGGTGCTTGTGCGCGACCGGAAGATATTAACTTATCTAAACCAAATTAAGGGACTATGTTTTTAAGCTCTATTTGAAGACTTTACAAACTATTACATTTCGAAAACATCTAATTCAAAAATTTTAAAAATATAGTAAAAATGAGATTTTTTTCATACTTTGTCAAACTTTAGGGCCTATGCGGGACCGGAAGATGTCAACTGATTTTGATATATTTTTTTTATATTTTTTATATAATTCGCAAGTTTTCCGCGCTATTACAATTTTGAAATAAAAAAAAGGTTTTTCCGGCCCACCCTAGTATACACAACTTTTAAAATAAATAAATGTATATATCTCCGACCAAATCCTTTTACTTCGTTAATCGCATTCATACATAATAATTTCTTCTCCTCTGCAAAAGAAAAAGTTTTGTCCACTATTCGCAGTTTTTTATTTAACACTTATACGTGACGTTTTGTTTAAAAATACTTTAAGCAGTAAATATTTAAGATAAGAAATATGATGAAGGCCATTATTTCCATTCTTAAGGAAATTATCTGCTCTTATAAATGGCATTTTTGTTTACTTTTTAGATGCTTGCATACTTTGTAGATGGTTTAATAATTGAATGGGTTTTCGAATTATGTTTTTCTGCTATTAACCTACACTGTTAAAAATTTCCGTAAGGAAATAGTAAAATAACCATTTATTTGATTGTTATTTTACCATATTTAATTACAAAAGTTGAATAACCATTAAAAAGATGGTACTCAAACTGCTGATTGTGAAAAAAACCGTTTATTCTCTGTTTATCCTAAAGAACGTTTAACTAACCGTAATTTTCAAAGGTCGTTCGAAATAATATTTTGAATTCGGAGAAGTACCAACTCAAGTTGTAATACAGATTATAACGGTATATTCGATTATAACGATTTGGTATATGGCGCAGGAATAGCTGATTAGCGTATCATCACTGTAAGTAACATTTTTCATTTCATTAACATTTTTCCGATCGTAAACTTTCAAGCGCGTTTTCTCGAGTTTTTGTTTTTATGTTTTTTCTAAACTGGCAGGCGTGATTGCGAGAAAACTAGTCTTGTCAAGCTTCAGTTATGTATTCTCTTCTATTTGAACTAAAAAAAATTCATGAAAAAAAAATTCTGAACAACTTTTTTAGCAAGTTGAAACGATTTTTTTGTTGTAAGAAAGACACTTTTTTTTTCAAACCTGAGAAAAAATTTTCAAGTTTTCGGGTTTTTTTTAGTTTAAATAGAAGATAAATATATGAAAATTAAAAACATTTTTGTTTTTTTTGTTTCAAACGAAAATTACGAGCGCCATCTTTCCCGCCGATCGGAGATCGCAATTGCAAGGTGTTGCACAAATGTGTATAAAAATCGGCTGCATTTGAATATTTTTATCTTTTTTTTTTTTTTTTTTTTTTTACTTTTTCAAATATGTAATAAAATGATCTGAAATCTTCGCTAGACTTGCTTTTTTTTTCTGTCCTGAAAAAAATTCCCCAAAAAACGCTTCTTTTTGGCCTTCTAAAGCAGGCTACTGCCTTAATTATGGATAAATATTCTTTTTTTTTTCTATTTGTTTACCTATCCATTTGAAAACATAAAACATTTTTGTTTATTAAAATGCTCAATATTCTGCAACTCTCGGTACAGTTGGATTGTCAATTTGAGACATAGTTAATTGAATCGCATATATGTAACGCTACAGCTCGAAGTAATCGAGAAACTGATCACATCATTTATGTTTTAATCGAAAGCCCTTTGTTGGGCCTATTATAAGCTAGTATGATTGTTCCAGAACTCTATATTCCATATCATGTTAGGATTTGTCTATCCTTCCATATACTTCATCCATTTTTTAAATTAGCATTTATCCGAAGGCAATAGTTTCAATAAATGCTAAATTTCAATTAGAATAAATAGAAAAGTGAAGACTACGCTATTCTATCCTTGAATTATCATAGCAATATACTAATTATTGAAGTAACATTATATTTCAGTGCTCACTATTTGTTATATTCAAATAAATATAAATTGATTAATTTCCAAAAAATGAACAGTCACTGTAAAAAATGATGTTCTTTGTATCAAAATTAAGGAACAATTTACCGCGCGAGACGTCAGAACGATTCAAGAATGTGAATAGTCTAATTGTATCTTCCAAGCAGGAATACAAGATGAATAGTTCGACAGACGCAGTAAGAAAGGGAACAGAACGGACGAGTAAATAATTAAGGCTCTTCTAGATTGGGCTATAAAGAAATTTGGCACGGAAGTACTTTAGATCTCGCAGCTGGTACCTTTCGAAGCTATTTTGGAAGGACTGCTCCAAGTTCTCTGGAACAGAGGAAGAGCTTTCGGCTTCCGACAGGACGATCCAAGTTCGATTTCCTAGTGGTCCGCGGTTATCAACGAAGACGTACTCTTCCTTGCTCGTCTTGTGTTATTTCTAATGGTGTATTGCCTCAAATCTGAGGAAACGTCTGGATTTTTTTGTTTTAGTGATGTCTCAAAAATGAGATCTTACCAGATCATTTTGAAAAAAGGGATAAGGGATTTTGAGAAAGGATTTACTTCAAAAATAAGAACTCAGTTTTTCAAATCTAAGTCATTTTGACTCGAAGTTATTCCGAAAAGGTGTTGTTCTTTAAATTAGCCATTTTATCCCAATAACAAGAATTCTGATTTAACAGCCCAATTTTTCATTATTTGTATCTCTGTTTCCGTGTATTTAAGCACATTTTCAAACAGAAATATTGCTTTCATATACAGTTCAATCACTCAGAACGATAGAAGCTATTAAATAATTTAATTCTTAAATTTCTAAAGTTGTTCAGTTGAAATAGTATCCTTGGGCTGAGGATCGAGAATGGCTATTATTAATTACATCATTTACATCATTTAAATTACATCATTTGAGATTGTCTTATCACCTTGGGCCAGGTTCCCCTTACTGCATGAATAATCAATATCCTTCAATTAATATCATATAATTAGGTCTCCATGGAGCGCGCAATAGCACACATGAATCAAATGCATAGACAAATAACTCATAATAAATTCATAGTCATCAGTATTCTGATCATAAAAATTTAGCATTCATATATGATACATGGTAGTGAGATATTTTTAAAATATGACCATTATATATATGACCATTATTTTTTGACGTTTCCTACTTAAACGTTAATGTTTGCCGAAATGCTGTTTATGTATTGGCAGTTTTTATTGATAGCAATGAACACTGCCGATAGTTGTTTAATATCAAATACTACACTGCAAAAAAATTCTAGTTCAACCTTTGACCAAAATTTTTTTTAAATTATGAAATTTAGCTGCAACCAACAATTGGTACTGTAGTTGAACCATTATAATGGTTTCTAGAGTTTCACATTCATGATGAAACTAGGTAAAACTACACCATTATAATGGTTCAACTTAGTACCAAATTTTGGTTTCAGCTACATGTCACCATTTTTTTATTGTTTGGTGAAAGGTTGAACTAGAATTTTTTAGTGTAAGGCTTCAAATACTATCTGAAAAACATAACTAAATTCAGCGCTACTTTTTTAATAGTGCGTTTAGGTACTCATTATACGCACATTTTGTTTTGTTTTTTAAAAATAGCATTAAGTAACTTTTTATGTAGCTAAACATCTCTTTTAAGACTTCAAAGTTATGTTATGACCTCAAAACAATAGATATCTGCACACTATTAAAAGTTTCCGTAAGAAAATAGTAATATAACCATTTATTTTATTGTTATTTTACCATATTTAAATACAACAGTTGAATAACCATTAAAAAGATGGTACCAAAACCGCTGATTGTGAAAAACATCGTTTGTTCTCTGTTTCTCTTAAAAAAACGTTTAACTAACCGTAATTTACAAGCGCCACTAGGTCTCATACACTGTTAGAAATTTCATCATGAAATTACGGTTAAATAACCGGCAACAGTCTGTCCATCTAATTCACCGTTAAATTTACGGTTTGGAACATTTTTATATCTTTACGGGAAATAAACCATTTCCAATAAGCTTGGTTAAAAAGCCGTAAATACAAAAGTTTATGGTTTTATAACCATTTAAAAATGGTTTAAAAACTAAATTTTTACGGTTTTCGAACTATTTCGCGGTGTAGAATCATCGAGGCGTAGAAACCGTAAACGAAGCGTGCGGGAATCGAAACCCTGGTGTACGGTATACCAACCTTGCGCTCTAGTCACTCGGCCATCTACACCACGTAAAGCGGCCGTTTATTTATCAATAAATCTTTTCCAACTGGCAAACACTCTTAAAACTGAGATTTCAGTTTTTGATTGGATCCAAAGTCATTTTTGGTCTAAATTTACTGTATATTGACGAAAATCATTTTATTTGCTGTAAAAATTAAAATACAAACAAGCTTCAGCAGCTCAAATTATGGGTTCGCTCATTCCCAAACCGTTCGGGAGTCTGATGCCTCCAATTTTTGACACTTGTTGACACAATTTTATACACTTGACAATTTTATACACTTGTAGATTTGAACTGATAAATCTTTATTCATATTTTAACAACAACGTACGACCGGTAAGGTTTCGCAACCAAGATGGACGCCCGATTCTTATTGAGCGCTTGAACATTACGGTTAGTTAAACGTTATTTAGGATAAATAGAGAATAAACGATTTTTTTCACAGTCAGTGGTTTGAGTACCATCTTTTTAACGGTTATTCAACTGTTTTAATTAAATATGGTAAAATAATAATCAAAGAAATGCTTATTTTACTATATCTTTTCGGAAATTTTTAACAGTGTAGTCAATAAGAATCGGGCTTCCATCTTGGTTGCGAAACCTTACCGGTCGTACGTTGTTGTTAAAATATGAATAAAGATTTATCAGTTCAAATCTGCATGTGTATATAAAAAAGAAGGAAAAAAAAAGTGGCTTAAGCAGTGGTTACTAAATAGAAACACATACACACCTAAATCGAATATTCTAGACATCGGAGTCCCAAACTGTTTGCGAATGAGCGAACCCATAATTTGAGCTGCTGAAGCTTGTTTATATTTTAATTTCTGCCGCAAATAAAATGATTTTCGTCAGTATACAGTAAATTTAGACCAAAAATGACTTTAGATCCAATCAAAAACTGAAATCTCAGTTTTAATGCACTTTGCCTGTTGGAAAAGAAGCTTTATTGATAAATAAACGGCTGCTTTAGGTGGTGCAGATGCCGAATGATTCGAGCGCAAGGTTGATACACCATACACCCGGAGTTCGATTCCCGCACACTTCGTTTACGGTTTCTACGCCTCGAAGATTCTACGCTTCGAAATGATTATGAAACCGTACAGTTTTGTATTTACAGCTTTTTAACCAAGCTGACTGCAAATGGTTTAGGTCCCGTAAAGATAGAAAAATGTTCCAAACTGTAAATTTAACGTTGAATTAGATGGGACAGTCTGCTGCCGGCTATTCAACCGTAATTTCATGATGAAATTTCTAACAGTGTAGTTAAAATACGTATCTGGTTTTGATTAAGGTTCGCTTATAAACTACTTAAACCAACTGTCGCATATAATTACTCTTACATTCCTAAAATTTCTCTTCCGGCATTTTGATAAATTTAGTATACCAATTTAGCTAATGTACTTAGCTCCCAAAGAATTAGTTCCCAAAAATTTCATTTCTCTGTGAGAGTATTATAGGAAACTCGATGAAGCTTACCTATATTTTCTTATACATTATTTTTAAAACCCTGTCATAAATAGAAAGATCTCTAACAGAAACAGAGACGCACTCATATTGAAGTACGATGTCCGCTTGCTGACCTTTTAAAGCATCAAAAGAAGTAAAGGTCTCTCAAGGGATGAAGCATGACATTCTTTTCTACTTTACTCTAGTTTGTAAAGCATCCTCCTCTTCCATCAATCATCTCCTCATCTTTTTCCCCCCACTAAATATTCTTTGAGCCCTAGTCCTCTCCACACTTTGACCTGGCACAAGAATCCCCCGTTGTGGTGAACACGAATCAGCTCTTTAGAAAACTTTTCCTGCAGTTTCAGGTTCGGGTAGATGGACTACTTCATAACTGTAATGTGTGTGGGATGGAAAAGTAAGAAAGTGGTTGTTTCTCATTTGTTAATTTACTGTAAATAATGATGAAAATACTGAGCTAATGGAATGTGAACAGATACCTTCGCCTGTCGAAAATTAAAAATAAATTACTAAGGTTTAAATTCAAAAAAAAAAACATTCACGTGTTTGAAGGCCAAAGAAGGTTCAGTTTTAACTGCATAAAAAATATAAAAACTAGAAAAAAAATACGTTTTTCACAGCTTTAGCATAGGGTCCGAGTGCAGACGCACCCTTTAGAAATTTCATTGACCCCTGGATATTTTCTTTTCGGCAGACATTTTTTGTACATTTATTCGTTTAAAGACATAAAATTCTCTTGTATTTCCAATTGAAAAATAAAAAATCACGAAAAAGTAATTTTTCGATCAATTATTCTTACAATAAGATGGCATTACACGTTTGTTTTATACATTTAATTTACAATAAATATGTTTTACACAGATGTCACACACAAGATGTTTTAAACATTTAATTTATAATAAAGAAGTTTTACACAGATGTCACACACAAGATGTTTTATACATTTAATTTGCAATAAAAAACATTTTGAAGATTAACACTAACGCACACTTTCGGGAATGACTGCAGATACTATCTTACATTGCCGCTTCTTCTAGAATTTAGAATTCATCGCTGATGATATCAAGGCCCAGAAGATAATTTATGTTTAAGGTTGCCCGGTGGGCTAGCTGGCCAGCTTTTTATTTTACGAGTTTTTAAATAATTATAATTAAACATTTGGGATTTTTTTAAGCTAACAGTATCAGCGCACGTTCTGGAAGTTTTCATTTTAAATTTTTAAAATCTTAATTACAAGTATTAATTAAAAAGCAAAAATTGGCACCTAGTGGCTCGGGCCCACTTGTCCCAACTGTGGGGAACGTTGGTCCTCGCTACTTATTTAATGTTCTGATATTATAAAAGCTGAGAAAATGTTTAAAAAAGAATAAATCTTATCATTTCCTACGGAAGAAAACGTAAGATAGCTTAAGAAGAAATACCTTTCATACACAATTTTATTTTCATTAAGTTATATATTTACACATTATAAGGTTATAAAATAGTGTGAATGAAAAGCGCAAAAAGACGTTGCAAGAATTAATATGTTTTAACTTATAATTTCAATTACCTGTCTCTCTCGATATCATTTTCATCATTACAATGAATTACAAATATAAAATACTGTTTCCTCAGCGATGCATGATTTGTACTCCTCGCTTTTGGATATGAATTGAAACTGGAAAAAATAATAGCTTTTAAAATCTTCAAAACTTTTTTTTTCTCTTTTTTCAGCAGTAGAAGCATTTTATTGTTTGAAATATTTTCATAAAATATCTACTTATCAACAAGAAAAATGACAAGACAATACACACATGACCGGAGTGAAAGGCGTTTGTTCTTAATTTTTTCCTGAATTTGAGCATTAATTATTTTAAAGACTTTTCTTTTTCCTTATTTTTACATAAGCTATCTTCGTGCACTCTCTCAATAATTTGGCACAGTAACAAAGGTTTTTCGCGCCAGTAAAGAAAAGCAAACAAAAATAACTTGAATTCGTTATTCTTGCGCTATAAATATCTGTAGCAAAGAGGTAAAGTGTCGTAACCATCAAATAAACTAATCATGAGATAAATTCAAACATATTTTATCATGGTTTTTCTTTGGCCAGTCTAAACTGCAAAAGCTATGCGTAAGCAATGAAGAAATTGATTAAACATAATTTTCACGATTTTATAGTGATCAACGTAAAACCATCTTAAAAAACTGTTTGAATTGATATCATGATCAATTAAATGGTTACTATTTACGACCTATGGCTTCTAGAGGTGGTATATTTAATGTATGCCTCTAATGGTGGTATCCCACCAAACAGCAGAAATGACCGAAGAGTAGAAACGTTTCACCTAGCTCCCATCTGAAGCCCATGAATTAACCGTTGAAAGAAATTAAAATCCCGTTGGTGTCGGAAGTGAGGCCGGAATGCATAAAATCCATATTCCGTTGGAAATTTGAAGGCGATAAAATAGTTTCGTCCGTGTTTTGCCGTATCGAAATTTATGCAGCCGTAATGCCAGCACAGCGAGAGGCGGAGCCCAGATAACACTCCGCACGATAGGCACTGTATAACGACACCGGAATTTTACTCAAACGACGTGAGATCCATTCATCAGATTCTTCGGCACGCCGAAATGGGCGAGCTACTGTAAAGTGCACATGCAAATGGCCTTCGGAATGGGAGTTATGGACAATCTAATTTCCTTGAGTCGAGGACCCAGAAACGTGAGAGATTGGAAGAAGAGAAACCGTCCGGGACTTTTTTTTCTATGCCACCAATAAAAATGCCAAGTGCTTATTTGGCACGGGTTGACGACAAATGAAGGAATGGCTTCGCTTCATCAAGGAATAAAGTCACGCAGAAGATGGATGTTACTTTCTTTCTAATGGAGTGATTTTTTATCCACATCATTTTTGAAATAAACTCCTCATCGATTTGCATCGAAATTTAGTAGTTTATTTAGGTCTAATGGCATTTTATCAGCGGACCTGTGATACGTCCACATATACCAAGCCATGCTTGTAGACATATGATCGTCCTACTAATGGATATATCTGTAGTTTTGGCCGGCATATGCTGTTCGCTAAGTCAATTATTTTGCAGAAGATCAATTACTAAAATACGAATGTAAAATGCATTTGTTCTGATTCAATTTCGGTAATGTATATAAATAGCATATTTTTCGACATGTTTGCTCACATCGATATTTCGATATAGTGCCGTAAGGTTGTTTAACTCAGTCATCTTATTCAACAACATTTCCTTTTTTAATTTTTTGCAATTTCAGGTAAAGTTTTCATTAAAAGGGAAAAAACACAAAAGCGTATAATCTTCATGATTTTCTTTTAATTCTTTATTAAAGCGTTTGTAGTCATAGATTTTAATCATACCAAATTGCGAACATATCACATAATTCACGTATAGATATATTATAGATCTGCCAATAGGTGCAAATTTGCAGAAATATACGCGCATATTTTTGCAACGGTGAGGTTAGTATACAGAGTATGTTATCAATTACAATAGTTTTAATTGTCGAAAAAATAACTTGTGCACCTTTATTTTTAGTCAGAGGTTAACCATTAATAAAAAAAAGGTTCAGTTGGGCAAAAAAGTCAAAAAAAAAAAAAAGTTTCGAAAGTCTTTCGTATAAAAAGATATTTTAATATCTCAATATCAATTAATGTTTTCAATAGACACTTATAATGAACGATTTCGTAAATTTATACCATAGTGTAAATAATGAAAAGCAGAAACCTTGAACTAGTTTTATACATATATTCAGTCGATGTAAATAAATACTAAATTTTTACATGTTTTTTTGTTCTTTGAAAACCTTCTTTTGGTAAACGTACTTGCCAAGCTACTTTTTAATTAAAGATTCTTGAAAATTACATATAAAAACTCTTTTGTATTTTATACGGGATCCAGTCGTTTTTTCAAAGGCAAAATTTACAAAATAAAACTCTTGAAAAATATATAGACAACTTACAAGCAGTAACTTTGAAGCGTATCGCTTTATTTTGGATTAAAATGAACTGATCTTAATTAGAAATCATTTTGAGAGTCATTCAATACGTATATACCCCCACCCTCTATGCAGAAGACGGGAAATTCGATACTAAAACAGATATATACACTACTAAATTCCATTAATGAACTGTTAATGTACATTTTATGTACCAATCAATTTAATGGAGAGCTCAACCTACGGTGACATTATGTGAAATTATAAACATGCTTCACGACTGATGTTTGACAAGTTTAACCAGTTTCATTTTCAGCTTTAATTCAAATTTTGTCAGACCCATTTCCTAGCGATGATTTTGACGAGACTATTTAAAATTGAAAGCCGCAAATTTAGGCGAGGGAACATAATTATTTGGCATCATTCGCACTATTCATAACTCAGTAATTATGTAATTGGAAATGTTAAAATGAAAATATGCTGAAAATATTATCAAGCGAAAATGTTACGTTTAAGCATACATTATTACGTAAAATATGCTACATTATTAACACCATGCATACGAACACGTAAAATAACAGTGCTGTGAGCAACAGCTAGAGCCAAGATTACGTAAAAATTTAGTTTTTATATGATTAACGCTTGAATTCAAGGGGGGGGGGGCACTTTTATCTGCAGCTGGTTATAAGTTAGTATCACTTAGAAAACAGTTTCTCAAACTTTAAAAATGTGAACAATTTTAGGAAGTGTGATTCATCAATGCGTAGTACTAAATTGTGTATCACAGCTAGAAACATTTTCGAAAGGATTATAGTAAAAAAGTAAGCTTACAAGGAATATCATCAATAAAATACCGAAAAACGTTCCAGTGTTTCTAGTATCTCTTAGACACATGTATACAATTTTCGTTGCAAACTTTAGTCCTATCACGTTGAATTTCATTCGGTGTGAGGCTATTACTTAAACGATAATAATTATTATAAAAGATGATGTAAGGTCACTCTTTTGCTGAGTACAATGTATAGGGTGACCGATGGAAATCGGACGTTTTTGAAATGGATTGTATTCGGCTGCTAGGGGCAGTTTGATCAGACATCATAACTACATCCTGCTTTTCAGTAGCTATGGAGCAGCGCTGTAAAAAAAATTGATCGAAAATACGTGAGAATGTCCTGGAAATAATTTGTCCGGAGTCTGACGTAACATTACAGAGAATTAAAACAAAAAACAAAAGTCTTTAAGAAAAAGAAATTACAGAGAATAAAAAGAAACAGAGGGTTTTTTTCACTCTGTATATTGACAGCAAGAGTGTCTCAGTAGCGGCTCCATCTGTGGGTACACAAAGTTGAATGTGAGTATGGAACTTGAGCCCACGCTGTTGTGGTTCCCGTGCCTTAGACCGCTCGGCCAAAGATGCCTCTGGAGTTGGGAGGACTCGTTCCCGAGAGCTAGGCTGCTCCCACTAGAACTGACAAAAAAACCGTACGCCAACAATATATAATGCGTTTGTTTATAATTTTCAAACTGCTAGCCAGACTTCAGTTTTCCGTGAAGCTGTCACGTTACTACCGAGAAACTTGATTCGAGGCTTTTTAACGAGAACCTACTTGCGTAACTTAACACATATCAACTGCAGTTGTACAGTGCGGGGAAAACAAGAATTTATTGAGAAACTGTTGTCAAGAAACTTGATTATTTGATTTTAAATGAGCTCTTCGGAAATTTACAGTAATAGGGTCAGGTGGGGTAAAGTGGACATACGGCAAATAAAAAGCTATAGCTTTGAAATAAATAAAGGAATTGATGTAGTATTTTTAATTTAGCTTTTAATAATCAAGAATTAAATTTTACATGCAAAATTATATTAATAGCAACTCTTTAGGTGGAGAAAACACATGATTTGTTTGTTTATACAACACTTTGAAATTGAAACAGCTCTTTTAACTTTTCTCTGACATTTTGTTTTAAAGAATTTGCAGCAAATGGACGGTGCAGGTAATTTTACACAGATCTCAGAAGTACTTCAGCACTAACCGTGAAGCTAAGTTTAGTTTATATATTATTTTATAGTAATTTAAGTAAGATGGGGTAAAGTGGTCATAGTATGAGGCTTAACATGCACCAATGTTCTAAAATTATTTTAGATTAATTTATGCGGTAGACCAGGAATTAAATTGCATAGGAATGCACAGTAGCTCAGTTTCCATATTTATTTTCAATTTTTAACTATTAGAGGGAATTCAGGCTATTTACGCAAGAAAATTAAAATTTTGAAGACAACAGTGCTCGCACTTCTTTTGTTAGAAATTAAGCCACGTGGCAGATGTTAGTTACACTTTCATTTCACTAATACTGTATTATTTTTTAAACAAATAACTTTTAAATTTACTTTTTAGTAAACCGGAACTAACACAACTGAGCTCAAATGCAATAGAGATTGAAATTACTATAATAGTCTTCTTAGAATGATGTGTTTAGAACTGAAAATTTTTAGAAGCACTTTTAATAAAAGAATCGTCAAGTATCAATGATTCATTTATAAACAGACTTATTATAAGTATTATTTAGCTGTAAATGTTCAGAACTAGCAGTGCTTCGAACAAGAACAATACATGAAAGAGAGAGCGAAATAAAAATAGCTCGGTTAAAATACGTATTTTTCTCCCACTGATTTTTAGTAAGCTATAATTATCCAGAATTCTCTTATTAGCAATGTTTTCTTAATATGTTATTTAAGTAATTTAGTCATCAATTAAAAGCTATTTTAAATTTTTTTCACGAAAAATTTTGAATTTCATGTTTATGTTTTATTATATGTAGTGAGTTAAAGGACAAACATAAAATCTAATATTTAGGGCCCCCAGGGGGGGCCCAGGAATACCTACTATTATGTACCCTTAACATGTTTTGGTACATAACTTCGTTTTAAGATGATATATGCAGCAGCTGAAGAGACTGGAGCAAGTTACGAGACGTTACGAAGATGAGGCTAACTTTTGACCATAATAGAGGACCTAAATAAATTCAGTTGCGGGAAATAAAGTTTTCGTTCTAAAATGAACCTTTGTTGAGTATTTTGAAGTATTATGGCTATTAATACTTTTATATAGTTTTTTTTTCAATTGTGACCACTTTACCCCATGCACTACTCACTTTACCCCACCCCATGGGGTAAAGTGGTTATACCTACATACCAAAAAGAAGGCGTCATAAAATTAATTTACTTAACTTTTTTCTGCTCAAAATTTATTGTAATCTGTTCTTTAATAATGTAATGTAAAATAACAAGCAAAAAATCTGAAGGTTTTGGACAAATTCTTATATTTATTGGCAAAGAAAGTTGAAAAAAGTGGATTTTATGACCATTTTACCCCACCTGACCCTACTCAGTTTCCTTTCTGTATTTTTACAGTGTGTTGAATTTGTCACGGTGGCCTCCAAGGTCCCCAGATTAAAGCACTTTTCTTTACTTTTGTCTGGATGTCTCAAGTCACTTGTTTATATGTCTATATTCACAAGCACTTTAAACCGGCTATCTCAGTGGCTGAACCGACAGAGGCAACTAAGCATAAAAGTGGTAGCAATTTAATGATCTGCTGCAAAAACGAGGTAGCTTCAAATTTCAAGAAACCAAAACTCTCAATTCCTTTTTTTTTCTGACTGATTCCCTTATATAATTGTTGTGATAATATAAAAATATTTTCTGTATCAAACAAAATCATTTTTTTATCTTAAGTATTTGACAGTACAGACTATAACTGCAATATTTTCTAAAATGGAACTATAAATCTTTTTTGCAGCAAACCCTTCAGTTGATCTTGAGATCTTGGATTGCGCATACATTGCTTTCCAGAAAAACCTTGAATCTTGCCCTCAAGCAAATGGTCATCAATTGTCTGACTCCCATAACATGCATTACAAGTGCCATTATTTTGCAATCAAATGCATTGAGTTTTTTGTAATATTTTTTTTCATTTTCAGGTGGGGTAAAGTGGTCAATGGGGTAAAATAGTCATACGGCACATAAAAAGTTATAGCTTTCAAATAAATAAAGCAATTGGCGCAAATTTTTAATTTTAGCTTTTAATAATTAGGAATTAAATTTTACATTCAAAATTATTTTAATGGTTACTTTTTACTAAAAGAAAACAGTCAGTTTGTTTCCTTATACATCACTTTGAAATTGAAACAGCTCTTTTAAGTTCTCTATGACATTTTGTTTTAAAAAAATTGCAGCAAATGAACGTTGCAGGAAGCTTTACACAGATCTTGAAAATATTTCCTCACTAACCGTGAAGCTGGATCTAGTTTATATATTATTTTATAGTTCTTTAAGTAAGATGGGGTAAAGTGGTCATAGTATTAGGCTTAACATGGATCGATGTACTAAAATTACTTCAGGTAAATTTATAAGGTATACCAGGACTTAACTTGCATAGGCACTCACGGGAGCTTAGCTTCCATATTTATTTTCAATTTAAAATTTTTAAAAACTATTTTGGGGAATTCAAGCTATTTACGCATAAAAATAAATTTTGAAGACTACAAGGCTCACCACTTCTTTTGTCAAAAATTAAGCCACAAGGCAGATGTTAGTTAAACATTTACTTTATTAAGGGGTCTGCCTGCACCAAAAAGACGATTTTTGCGAAAAAAAACAATATTTTTTTTATTTTATATTTAAAAAGAATAAGTATTCAAGATTTCAAAAATGTTTGGTTTTTGTTTCTACGATACATAGAAACGAAGTTACACGCAGTTAAGTTAACCAGAAGTCGCATCACAAGCACATAAAAGTGGTATTTAAAATGCGTTTTCCGAAAAACTACTTTTTTCGATATTTTTGTTCACGGCAGATCTCATAACTCGAAAAGTTTTATACCCATTACTGTGATTTTTTAAAGTATTGTTTCACACATTTCTATCTGTGTTTTGAACTAAAATCTAAGCTCTATGTCAGTATTTAAAAAAATTACAGGCATTTATTTGTGAAATATTGTGTTTTTTTCGGTGAAAAACGTATGAATTTCTAAAAAACTGCTATATTTTTCTCAATTTTGGACCTATTATAAAACTTTTAGTTCAGAACACAGTTAAGTAATGTAGAAACATATATTATTAAGGATTTTAAAATATATCGAGTTAAAGTGAGTATAGAGAGTTTGGCGTAAACTGTAAAATTCGCCTATTTTTTGCTAAAATTTCCCAATTTTGAAAAATTTTATAAAAATATAGCTATTATTTTGTTTGTTTTCTTAATTTTAATTACTTTTTAACTTTTAATAAAATAATTTTCAAGTTGTCAATAATTCTAAACAGACTTATTATAAATATTATTAAGCTGTAAATGTTTAGAACTGGCAGTACTTCGAACAAGAACAATAAATGAAGGAGAGAGAGATTTAAAAATAGCTAGGTTAAAATATGTATTTTCCTCGCAATTTGGTTTTTAATAAGCTATATAATTATCACAGAGCTATCTTATTAGCAATGTTTTCTTAATGTGTAATTTAAGCAATTTAGTCATTCATTAAAGGTTATTTTTAATTTTTTCACGGAAAATTTTGAATTTTATATTTAGGTTTTATTGTATGTATTAAATGAAAGAACAGACTTACCATCTAATATTTAGGGATTTAAACCTAAGAATACCTGCTTTTATACATCCTAAAATACTTTGCTACTTAGCTTTGTTTTAAGATTATACTTGCAGCATCTTAAGAGACTGAAGTACCTTACGAGGCATTACGAAGATAAGTCCAACTTTTGACCGTAATAGAGGGCATTAATAAATTCAGCTGGGTGAAATAAAACTGTTTCCTTCCTAAAGTGCACCTTTGTTGAGAATACTAGGGTTATTAGCACTTTTATATGGTCTTTTTTTCAATCATGACCACTTTACCCCATGCATTACTCACTTTACCCCACCCCATGGGGTAAAGTGGTCATAAATACATCCCAGAAAGAAAGCGTTATAAAATTATTTTAGTTCATTTTTTTCTGCTCAAAAATGGATGCAATCTGTTCTTTAATAACGTAATGTAAAATATCAAGCAAAAAATCTGAAGGTTTTGAACTAATTCTTATATTTATTGGCGACGAAAGTTGAAAAACGTGGTTTTTATGACCACTTTACCCCGCTTGACCCTAACGATTATTCTTTATTACAAAAAACCTCCGGTTCTCGTCGGTCCCCCTGTATAAATTTCCGTTATTCAATTGTTTCAATTGGCAAAGACGAAACATAAAAGAAATAAGTAGAAAACATTGAAGGCAATTTTGCTATTTTGGTCCCGGTTAGCTTACGTGCGAATATTTTTGTTCAGTGACATGCACTTTGAAATGAGGAAAAAATTGCGAAATGAAAAGTTTTAAACTCACGGAATGTACTACTTTCAGATAGCCAGTGTTCATTTTGTTTTACAAGAATAACGTTCAGATCCGCATCAAATTACCTGTTTTTCATCCAAATACGAAATTTTGTTTAGCATCAAATGGAAAATTTCCCATCATTTTTTCATATGAATGAAATTCCTGGTAGACACGCTTACTTGTTGCCAGGTACTTTTACGACTTTAAAATTTTGTTCTATGAATCAATAAAAGCTTGTCAATCAACAGGTTTACTTTTTCCAATTCAGATTCTTTTTGATGAATCAATGAAAAATTGTCAACCAACAGGTTACAGTTCGATTAAAAAAAGTTAATACAAGACCTGGGACATTGAAACAATATGCAGTGGTACCTCCTTTAAGGGACACCTCCGAAAAAGGGACACCTCTAATTAAGGGACACTTTTTCTGGTCCCAGTTCCTTTGAATAGGGATTGCAATGTAGTTACCTCTGAATAAGTGACACTATTTAAGGGACATTCACAGGGAAACATTTCCAAAATTTAAATTATATAGATATGAAAAATATACTGGAAGCAGAAGTTCATTTTTTTTTCTAAAAATTAACTTCTGAACGTTGGTATGAGTACTAGAAGCATGAACAAAGAAACAAATGTATTTCGAAGTGCTTGCCAAAACCTACTTGTAAAAACTTTTCCCTCTTTGGTACTTTTCTCCACCAGACCCCTACTTGTTAGCCGAAGCCTTAGGATTGCTTACGCACGGGGAGAGGTAGTGGGGTCTACGGATTTTACATGCACATATCCCCAAGTATACATGGGGGTCTTCAGTGGGTATCGAACGCGCGACCTTCCAGGTGGAAGTCCGACGTGCTAACCACTAGGTTCCCACGGCCCAGTCCCTCTTTGGTACTATGGAATAAGAGTGTTTTCAATATTGACAGATAGTATCCGGCTACCAACAGGTTTTTTTATGCAAGAATAGGAAAAAGTACACTAAACGTAATTTATACTGTATTGCCCAAACTACGTACTTTAAAGCAAACCCATCTAATAAATTACTTCAAAGAAATTTCTGTTAGTTACAAAACTTTGCCAATTTGACATTTATGCTAAAACTTTAGTTTTTCAATGAAAAAATTTTAAATTTCAATCATTTCAACTTATATTTTGCATTCATGAGACATTTTCAGTATTTAAGCTTAAATGGTTACACATGTTCATTATTAAAAAGTTAAACGAAGTTAATTCACTATACGTGTATGCATCAATTTATGAACCTCCGAGGAAGGGACACCTATATTTAAGGGACAAAAATTTCCAGTCCTCTTAGTGTCTCTTAGCAAGACCGTATCCAGAGGGGGGGGGGCACGGGACTGGGCTCCCCCCTCGAAATCCCGAAAATTTTCGCAGTGTAGCATATATTCCTCCCTGAAACTTTCCTCAACATAAGTGTTTCAAAGTCAGATCCCTCCCCCCGCGAAAAAAATTTGGCTACGGCCTTGCCTTATTGAGAGGTTTTACTGTATAAGTGGCATCTTCCTCTGGGTAAAAGGCTATAAATTTTTTTTATCTGTCAAACCAAGAAAATCGCGTAACAAGGCGTGAACTTTTTTTTTTTTTCAAACTCTAATATAACAGTTGTGGTGAGTACATTTTGGAACATTTAAATCCCTGACTAAATCATTCAACTCAAACAGAGAGAAATGTTTGCGTATATCATAACAAGGATCGTATGTGTTTTAACTTTATAATAGGTTTTATCTTCAGATGCTGTATCTGAAATTTTTATATTATCTGGGGGAGAACGAGTACATTAATTAGATCTATGAGTCACAGGGTGGAAATAAGCAGCCGGAATACTTCGACTTAGTATTATTTATTTTATCCCAGTAAAAATTGTTTCAATTTATGTAATTATGCTTATTAATTAATTAGATACAATTAATATAAAGTTTTATTATTATATTTTAACCTTAAATACCTATAAATATGTATTTTAGAGTATAAACAAAATTATCAGTGTACTATAGAAAAAATTAATTTTTATCTACAATAATGTATTTCACTGCGATTTGTGACGAAACCGTGCCTGATAGAACGTTTTTATCATTATTCTCGTACTACAAGCATACACACACATCCGAAAAAAGCAATAAGAAACAATTACTGCTTCTCGGATAATTTTTTCATCGTTGACCTATATGTCGAAAGCGAAACTAATCAGTTTTGGCGCCATCTACTGCCTAAAGAAAGAAAGAACCACCTCAAATTTATTTTCGAAATGGAAATTTAAAAATAAAGAACTGAAGAGCAACATTAATATTCGCTCATAGAAATAAATTAATTATATGTGTTCTAATGGTTTAATTATTTTTATTGTCGAAAAAATTTCCACGTTTTAGTAACTGAAAATGATTATAAAAACAAAAATAATTTTAATTCAATTCTTGTTCCATCACCAGGATTATAAATATTTTTTAACTCGATTAACGCGACTTTTTTTTTAACTATTTATTAAACCGTAAACGCATTTATTGTTCGTGTAAATAACCTTGGTCGCCGGAGTTAACGAAACAGCATTTACCTTATTTCAGATTAAAATTCCTAACTAATATTCAGACCAAAGGTCTAATGCGGGTGCAGGGGTGTACTCCTAAAAAAAAAAGTGCCAGGGCGCTATAAAAAAAAAAAAGCCAGGCGAAAAAAAAAATTTAAATAAGCGGGCGTTGCCAATTTTTCTTCCCTTAGAAAACGTATTGTAATCTATATTAAAAGCAAGTGTCTGTCTTTCTTTCTGTGTGTGTCTGTCTGTCTGTGGAATTTATCTATTTACAACAACGATACAGGAGGAAAAAAAAACAATTTATTTAGAACAACGACCACAGTTCCGCTTTTTCTTGACTAATTGTAGGACACTCGTGATTTACGTGTCGAGACTGATTATCCTCAGCATTTCTATGTCGAAGCAACCACGTTTTTACATATGGAATTGCGTCCCATTGTTTCAGTGGAGGGCCATTAAGTTTAATAAACATGGTTGAGGAGACGTGTTTTATTAAAAGTTTTGCGCGCAATGAAGTGATGATTAAATTCATGGCACTAAAACCTCGCTCACATTCACTATTACTGCAAGGAATTATTTTTAATATATCCATGAGAGGTGCAAGATATTTTGGAATAGTTTTTCCGCCTGATTCGAAAAAATCTCTGAAGCCGCTGATCACTAAACGCTCATCACCAATTTTATAACGAGTGCACATATTTCTTATTTCTTCTTCTCCGTATCTTGACATTGCTTGATCATCATCTTCGGCCCAGGTGTCAGGATTTAGAATTGCAAATTCTTTCAGCATCACATTGTATCTGGACTTCTCCTTCTCAAATTCATCATTATTTCTCGACCTTTTAGAAGCAGTCAACCCAAAACAACGACTTTCCAAATTGTTTCTGATGCTAGCAATAAACTGCTCTCTATTTATAGAAACAATCTTTCTATTTCTACTCAGATCTATCCCTTTAAAATTCATCTTTTCTGCAGATCTAATACATTCTTGCTCCTTAGATCCAGGTTTATCTCTCATACTTCCTATAACTCTAATTGTTCTTTTGATTAATGTATCGGCTCTGACGATAGTACAAAATCTTTCCTGGAGTTGCAAAGACAGAGCGGATAATTCTTCTAAAACGTCATAAATCAGGGCCAAGTCATTTATAAATTCAATAGATTCCATTCTTTCAAACAGGCCTCTGTACTTATTGCGATCTGTACTTTTCCTAGAGCTGTCATTAGTGGCTTCTTTAAAATGTTTCACTAACGCAGTATATGTATTCCAAACTGATTTTACTGTCCGAAAACTACTAGAAACCCAACGAACATCTAATAATCTACCAATTTTGGTTAACTGTATCCCCAAATCTGCGGCTATACTCTTTAATTCATTTGAATTTTTTGGAGATTGACTATATAAAGCATATAAAGTGTCCATGAAAGATTTGAAATGATTAACAGCATTTATATCACTGATACTGTCATCAATGGCCAGTTCTAAACGGTGATTTAAGCAGTGCCAGATAATAATGTCCGGATTTTGTAATCTGTCTTTTAACAATTTGGAAACGCCTGAATTTTTGCCCAACATTGTACTAGCACCATCAGAAGTAAAACAAATCAAGTTTTTTTGTAAAAATTCCTCATTGAGGCCATATGACGAAAAACAATCAAAGAGTGCTTCTAAAATAACTGGTGCAGATTGCGTATTTAAAGATATTAAGTCAAGAAATATAAGCTCTTATTTTTCTTTGAGGCACGTTTGAATATAAATAATTAGAGCTGATTCTTTACCTAATGTAGTTGACTCATCAATTAAAACTGAAAATTTTTTGTCTTCCTCAATTAAATTAGCTGTTAATTTTTTTCTAAATTCTTTGGTTATGTGCATTATTATTTCAGAACCACTTTTACGAGAATGTAACGTAATCCCTAAATCTACTCCATTTTTCATTTGCAGCTCTATCAACCTCTCGTAATCTGAAAAGGGCCTGTTACTTTTTACAGTGTAATAAGCCGTGTATAAAAGCTTCTCAGTTTTTTCAATAAAAGATTCCTTCTGTTTAATATTGATTTTTTCCAATCTTGTTTTTTTGGCCTCCTCTAGAATTTTGAAAGCAGTTTTATGAGCTGTTGATAACTGATGAGCTGAAATTTTAGTCCGCAATGATTTAAGTTTTTGATTTCTGTCAGAACCATTAAAAATGACTAAGCAATTAATCCATTCTGGACTTAATGAGATACCTTGGCTTTTATACGAGCCTAATGTCTGTACTTCAGAACAATAGTTGCATCCTAAAAAACCATTTTTTGTTATTAGCCATACGTGTTTCTGCTTCCGTTCCAACCATTGGCTTTCAGACCAAACTTTCCAAATACCAGTTGATTCCTTATTCTCTGCTTTTTCGACAGTTAACAGTTCATTAGTAGGGTCATTTTCGTTGGGTTCTGACATCGGCGGAATAGGTATATTCGTCTTTTCTGTTTCTTCACATATTTTGGTAGATGATGTCGAAGCCTCATCGTCTACTCTCGGAATTTTTGATGGAATCGATGAAAAAAAACTTGTGATTTTTTTTTCTGCAGTTCTCTTCATCATTAAACGTAAGAAAAAAAGACTTACCTAATCAGCTTTCTTGTTTCCGATGAAAAACTGTTTCTCTCTAGATCACAGTATGAGCACGACCACGGACTAGCATAGCGTGAGCACGACCAACGATTTGGCCTTCCGAATTGCCGAATACAAAAAAAAAAAAAATAGCTCTTTTTTCAATCCTTATCTTTCCCAGAATGCTACCTTTGTATTGTGTGTTTCTCACGAGCTGGCACTTTTCTCCGCCGTCGGAACAGCCGAATTCATTTCCACGTGGGGGTGATTGATGAAAATACACGTGTCTGTAAACGAAACAACCATTAATGTGCGCCAAAGCGCCGGCGACTTTATTTCGCGCCTAACATCTTTTCATCGTCTGCTGTTATTTATTTCTTGCACTGTTCCAACTCCTTTAAAATGGCCACATTTTTTCATTTTTATTGAAGCAAAGCGGGACAAATGGGATGAAATGAGAATTACAATTTAGTTATAATAAAAAGTTGGAAGTGATCTGAATCTCTAAACTTGTCTAAAACTTTTTTTTTTCGGGGGCGGGGGGGGGATTTTTTTTACATACACACAACGGTAAAAAAAAAAAAAAAAAAAAAAGTGGGAGGGATATTTTGATTAACCGGGGCGGCGCCCTGCCTTGAAAAAAAGTGCTGGGGCGTCGCCCCGGTGCGCCCTGGCCCCAGTACACCCCTGTGCGGGTGGAAAGGAAAAGTGATTTTTATTTAGTTTAATATCTTGTAAAACTCCTACTAAGGGACACGCCTTTTAGGCAGGCCGCACACTGAGGAGGAAGAGAGGAATTTGAAGCAAGGGGGAATTTTTCGGGTGAAATGTCCTAGCTTCCCACATGCTATGCTCGCACACTGGAGCAGCGCGCTCCGGGGAACCGGTTTCTTGCGTCTGAGAGGCATGCCTCCCCAACTTCGACTGGAGCTTTCTTTTTCGGCTGGAGTCGCGTGCACGCAGGAGGCAAAAAACGGGCACTGAGAAAAATGAGGCGCGATCCTCAGATTTTAACCTACGTTTCGCACAAATTAATGAAAACTATCTTGTTTTATACAATTACATATTATCATCGTATTCTATCAAGAATGAAATACAACTTTCAGCTGAAAATTAATGTACATTAGTTTATCAAAGGCCCTCCTTTTAGATTTCGGTAACTAAACTTTATTATCATAAAATGGTGCATTCACGTGCACCGTTTTCATTAGCTAAATTTTCTGAAACTACTATTTTTTTCCCTTCTAAAATATCTATGGGTCCCAATGATTTTATTTTTATAATAATATTTAATAAGAAAGTAAAATTGTCTAGAATACACTATAAAAGGTAATGACCTCTGATGTAATGAAGAATATGCAGATTCAACGTCAGTGGCTATTTCTTTTGGACAAGATAGTTTATCAAGAATAAAACTTTTCAATATAACCGCAATAACTGTTTATAAAAAGTGGATTAAATTTTTCATCACTCGAAGTCTACATTTTTATTTCTTCTTTTAATGTACATTCTTTTGAAAATGAATTTCTAAAAGGAAAATCAGTGAATTTGTAAAAGTACTTTCTGCTTTCAACAAGACATTTTGAATAATAACCTTTGACCATGAAGCTCTTGCAAAATAATAACAGTAATAATCTTAACATATGAGTCCAAAAATTTCATAAGTCAGCAAATCTTTTTTTTTTTTTTTTTTTCACATTTTACGAAATTATGCTTTACTTCATTAAGAGAAAAAAGTTTGCATAGTTACTTTTAAAATGTTTTGAATTAAATATATTACAATTCATAGTAAAAAGTTTATTCGGAGCAAAAAGAAAGACATGCAACACTTGCTATACCAAAATAAATCCTGAACAAAAAAAATTAAATGACATTATAGTTGCAGCATCAAATTTTGCTTGAGTGAATTAAATTAGGAAGCTCAAAATGTTTTTGATTTAAATCCACCTTATCAGGTAAATGCCAAAATACCAGATAATTATAAGCTCCTTTTTTACTAAAGGGATCCATTTCATTCAAATATGCATGCAATTTTATTTGTCAATGTTTATTCAGAGATGTTTTAAGATAATTTCATATCAAGATTATGAGCTCAGTATGGATTTTAAATGTTTAACTTCAAGGCATTATGAGAGGAATCCATTTAATTTCTCTTTGTTGTGTGCTTGGTGAAATTTCAAATCGTTTTTAAAAAATACGCATGGAAGTAAAAAAATCACATTTTAAATTTCATTTTTAAATTTTTAATGACATTTGCAGCATAACAGACAGAATGCCAGCATGATGAATATCAAGGTTGGTATTTCTGCATTGACGGTGGCAAAAACTGGTAAAAACCAGGTTAAGAATGGTTTAAAAAAACAGCAAAAATAGTTATTTTACTCAAGTAATCTGCAGTAAGGTCTAAAAATTGATAAGGAGCTAAATAAATTATCTTTTGGGAATTAATTAATGCCTTTATAAATTAATAAATGATATTAAAAGAACTATTTAGAAAAAATCAAAGTTACAAATTCAGAAAGTAGTTGAAATTAACTGAAAATTATACAAACTATTATAATGTCTTATGAGACAACTTGATATATTTTCCTACTTTCGCTTTTGGGAAAAAAACACATAGTTACTTTACTTTTCTGTGTGTTTACTATTCAAATCCTGAAATTCACCGATGGTATTATGAAATGCCTATATCATAACAGTTATGAAAGTAAAATGACCTACCCAGCTATAAAGAATTGGACACCCCATTTTGAAATTGTTCAGTAGAAAGTGGAAAAGTAACTCGACGAAAACAAAATGAGTAGTTACTTTAATTTTCTATTTATTTACTATAAATTTTGTATATACAGTGTAACCCTAAAGTTGACCACTTGCGGTGCAGCACATTAGTGGTCAACTTATAGAGGGTGTAGATTTTTCTTTCTTTTATTTTTTCTTACACTGTGCAAGTATTTTCTAAAACTATATCCATTTATAACTAATTGAAATATAGCTTCATGTATTAACGTTACTTTAGAATAGTAATGAGCTGTCTCTTTTTTTCACAATTATCTGAAATATCATTAGAGAAATTTAAAGAATAAAAGAGTGCTCATAATAGTTTTCCCATTGGGTTAACTTGCAAAGAGGTTTGGGCAAACTTTATATTGATGTTTCATCCATACTGTCGTAACAGAAAGATGGGGGGTTACAATTAATAGGCATTTTTACGACCAGCGGCGACAGTCCGTCTGGACCAACAATAGATGAAGAGATTTTCTCAACAAAGGCCCATTGGAGGGATAAGATAAATACAAATTTTATAACTCAAGATGGCGGAGGAGGCAACAACACCGTGAGAATACCAGAAGCAAAACGCTCTGATTGCGTGGATCTTCGTACCGCCCCACTGATAAACTCGCCAGTCAACGGCCGACGGGAAGCGCCCTGGTTGGGAGAAATCTAAGAAAAGATGGGAGGCCAATTGAGTCTGAATTGGTCAAGACCTCCCATCAAATCAGCAAGGGGCTTTTGGTGAATTAAAACCAAAAACATCGTCAGAAAACATCATCAGAGAACCAGAGTTACATAAGAACTGCATCAGAGCATCATCAGATCTGGACAGAGGTGATCAGTTTTTCCCTGAAACCACTTCATCTTCCAAGGCAGAGATGGGCCCCTTCTGTACAATTTTTGATTGACAACATCTGCCGTCTATAAAATAGGCGCGGCAGGCCTCTTCTGCAAGCAGGACTATGATGATCACCATTCGCTTCCGGACGAGGAAGGATCGCCCACCGACACATATGGACTAAAATTCACAACAAGTGCTGCCCGTTGGATCCGGACATGGTTCGTTCCCTGCACATTTCCTTTTACTTTTTAATAGTAGTAGTCTCATGGGCCTAAGTTAATATCTATATAAGTGAATAAATTAATCTAGTTACCAAAAAAATTTGTGTGTTATCGTCTATGCCACTTTACGTATCACGCGCCCTGATGTCGTGAACCTGGCCGCGACATATATTGGTGCCGTGACTAGTGGTCTAGATAATGGTTCCGTGTTCAGTAGTGTCACTTTTGGTCCTATATTGGTGCCGTGACTAGTGGTCTAGAATCTAGATAATGGTTCCGTGTTCAGTAGTGTCACTTTTGGTCCTATATTGGTGCCGTGACTAGTGGTCTAGATAATGGTTCCTTGTTTAGTAGGGTCACTTTTGGTCCTATATTGGTGCAGTGACCAGTGGTATAATAGGATAGTTCATGTTTAAGGTTTTGTTGCCATGAACTCAAATAATTTGGGAGTAGTGAACTTATGAGGAAATTGAAAATTGATGCCTTTCTAATTAAAATGTATTCAAAGTTTTATTTTTATTGCTAACTTCGAGGAAGTATAACATTCAATCACTTAGTCAAAATTAAATTTTCTTTTCAGTCAAAAAAAAAAATTGTTATTTCTTGTGTAAAATGATTTGATGATATCCAGAGAGTGAGAGTAGCAAAAGAATTAGAAAAAAAATTACTTGATTGTTTGTTTTTTGGTTTGATAGTGCAAAATATCAAACAAAATTTATGCATTTTAATTCGAACTCAAAAGTCAAATTTCGCAACTTGCTTTATGTTTTGGTATAGTTCTCCATCAAACAAGCTCTTACGAACTGGATATTGTAGAGTCAATTCGCTCTGAAAATTATTTTGGGGGAGCATGTTTAAAAATTTAGGCGTTAAAGTTTATGATTGTTGTGCCGCGGTTAGGGGAAATCTCACATAATGCTGAGGCAGTTTGTTCTTGGGGGCAAATTTGGATTTTTCAAAGTTACAGAATTAGGTGGGATAATGTCCCATTTCAGTGTGATTGGTGTTAAAGTAAAAATTAGTTTTGGAAAACGCGGCGGGCAGAGAAAATGTTAGTAGTTAACGGTAGTGAAATGGATGTGAGCAAGGATAAATATTTCGGTATACAACTTATTTGTTTTGGTGAGGCGGAAATAGTCACGCAGATAGTTTAATGTGCAACGTAATAGGAGTATTTGTTTGTGTGGGAAAATTTATAATTTGTCAACTTTGGGTAGCGGATAAATGGTGGAAAATAGGAAACTGAACGCAGAAGGGAGCGATAAAGTTTAGAAGCAATCGTTTGTTAGAATATCCAAAAATGGATCCGAATCTAATTTCCCTTGTTAAACCTTTTTCCGGAGAAGCGGAAAGTTGTAGGTATTATTTTGAGGAATTTGAGAGTATCGCAAATTTAGCGAACTGGAATGAAATGCAAAAATTAGTCATATTTAAGGCAAAATTGGAGGGTGAAGCGCAGCAATTGTTGATTGATGATCCGCTATTAAGTAAATCCAAAAGTTATGAGGAGGTTAAGGCAAAATTTATCAAATTTTTCTCACGTCAAAAATCATTCCTTGAGTGGCAAATTGAATTTTCAAACATATATATGTCCGCCGAAGAGCCGATTAGAAATTATGCCCATAGGTTAAGGAAAGCAGGAGTAAATTTTCTGGGAATAATGAGCGCATCACAGGAGTGTGAAATTGCAAATAAGTTACTATTAGGCCGTTTTATTGAAGGATTAACCCCGGACTTACAAAGAGAAATTTTATTGAAAAATCCTAGTTCGTTTGACGAGGCGGTTAGTTACGCGGAAACTTTGCAAAAAGTATCGTCGGTATGCTCGCAATTACGTGTTAACGCAATCAACGCGTATTCGTTAAGGCAAGTAGATAACATTGAGACGATAGAGCAGATAAGTAACATTAAACAATGTACCGCAGTATGTGCATTTTGCGGAGAGGTAGGTCATAATACAACTGAATGCCCCGGCTACCAAAAATTAAAAAGTATGCAGTTCAATAGTAAACATATGGAAGGGAATCACGCTAATGATTGGCAGCATTCGGGAGCAAGGAGTCCGCTTGTTAAAAGACGTTGGGAGCATACGAAGAGAGAATTTAAAAATGAGGGGCAGTTAAATAAAAAGACGAAAATTTCAAACGAAGTACAAAACAATCGTCAAATTCAGGAAGAATTGGTAGCTCACGACAGAAATAAGAATAAAATGGACGAGTTGTGTAGAGTAAGCTTTCGTGATAATAGCGGAAAGGAATCGAAAGATAAAATAAGTAGTCCCCAGCAAAGAGTGAATGTAAACACACGAGCAAGACAGGCGTCAAAACATAGGAACGTAGACGAAAATAAATTAGTGATGCAATACATGAAAAGGAGCATTTTTCCAGTTTCGACACAAGAACCAATCGCTTGTGAGACTACGTCATCAAAGGGGGGAATCGGACAAAAACCAGAAGGGCTAGTGCGAAAATCCCCCATTTTGGAGAGCGGAGCAGGGAAAGAGTCAGAAACACACCTACCTGTCAATCAAAGCGCGAAGAGAGGGAACCCTCAAAAAGAGAGACAAGAATTTCGCGACACAGGAAGTGAAAACTCGAAGGCGAAATACTATGAGCGATCGGCAGATAGCGGGATTTAAAAATATATGCGAGTTGGTTCACGAGCAAAACCAGATAAAATGTAATGAAGTGGTCAAAACAGTAACTACGTTATCGAAAAATAAGTTGAATAATGACTTACCAATACTTCACGGGTTCATCGGATTGTTTCAGGAAGATAGATGTCAACCGGTCACTTTTCTTGCCGACACGGGGGCGTGTTGTACTGTGGCTTCAACAGCTCTATTAAATTCGTTGTCTAAAAAGGGTAAAGTAAATTGTACAACAAAATTAGTTACATTAAAAACTTTGACGGGTGAAAGCATTAATTACAAAACTTGCATTAAAGCCTGGATCACAATAGGGGATTGTACAATTTTAGAGGATATTTTTATCACTGACATAGTATTTGATTCGTATGATTTGGTATTGAGTTACCCCGCTATTAGAAAATTAAAATTGAAAATTGATTTTGATTCAGGATTGGTTAGCGCGGGAAAAGCTAAATTTGAGTTGGGGCACAGTAATGAAGGACAGGATATGGGGATAATGTGCATTTCTCAGAAGAAAGTAAGGTTGGAACCAGGGAGTACCCACATTGTGTCGTTGATTTGTCAGCCAGAAATTAAGGAGGGAAGCATAGGTTTGTTTAACCCCTTTGAGAAATATACCTCTAACGTACAAATTGATCAGTCTGTTGTGAACACAAATAAGAGAAAAATTGATGTTATTGCTACCAATAATACAGATCAAATAATAACGATCAATAAGCAGGAAAAGATTGGGTTACTAGATACTGATATTAAAATACAGGAGTCAGAGCTAGAATCGAAGCCAATAAATTTAATTAAAGCAACCCCTGAAGTCTTACGATTACGGCGGGCAGAATTCGACTTAAATAATTTTGAGTTGGAGCATATTGATACTGAAAATAAAGCTAGATTAGAAGAGTTACTAGTGGATTATGCCGACGTTTTTACGTCCAGCTTAAAAACATTGGGGGAAACCGACGCAGTTAAAGTAAAAATTGACGTAAGTGATGAAAAACCAATCGCAGCGAAACCATATCCCAAGTAACACCAAGACGTTTGTTCCACGTTTTACAACCGTTACAATCGTTCAAATACGGTCCTCGTGTCTCATTTGACGTTTTATTTCCCGTTGAGAATTAGTAGTATGTAGAACGTTTTATCATAGTGTAAAACAGTGTTCTAAGAAACATCTAATTTTAGTACAAATAAAGACGTTCAGAAAAGTGCCCAAAGCTGTACGTTTTGTTGAACGTACAAATTTCGTGTTGGATATAACTACAGTGGCTAGAATACCTAGTGTGCCGTTCGGCGCGAAAATGTTGAAAACGAAACTAAGCCACCAGTAGGTGGCGCTAGCATCGACAGCGAGGTAACTGATTAGCAGAGCGAACGTTAAAGAATCATTTACTCGCCTTAGTTTTCGCACTTTTTTCAGTACTAAAAAAAGGAGGTGCAAAAAATATGTGATTTTTTAAAAAATATTCAATCATCTGTTCTAGAAAAGAATTTGGAGCAATAAATAGACGGCTGTCGTTTGGATGAACACAAGCATGAAAAATGTTTTTATTTAGTTTTCGGAAGCAGTCTTAAATGGAAACCATGTATTTTGTTAAGAGAACATTAAAAAGCACATTGCAATCTGATGTATATTAAAAAAAAAAAAAAAACACTTGCAATGTCATTTTTTAAATGAACTGCATGCTTAAAATTTTGTGTTAGATTTTTTTTTTTTTAAATATAGATTTAATTTTTTTTTTTTAATTTACATTTATTTAAAAACACATTATGATGTACAAAGTTTTGGTCAAGTTTCAATTCCATACAAAACCAAAATAGAAACAAATAATAAAAAAAATCTTGAACCAAAGCAAAAAGCTTAGCTTTAAATTTATTTTGTTGTTATGACAAGAACAATTTCATTTTGATATAACATTTCTTCTTCTTTAACGTCAAAATTTTTTCATATATAAAATTTAATTTTTTAGTCACATCTTTTAAAACTTTTTGTAGTTCCAGACAAATGTAGAATTTTATTAAAAAAAACTGAAACCCCCCCCCCCCCAAATCCCCCCGCACCCTCTGGTGGGTACCTTTGTCACATTATGATACACAAAATGTTGCTCAAGTTTCAGTTACATACTAAACCAAAATAGAAACAAATATGTAACAAAAAAAATCTTGAGCCAAAGCTATGCTCAAACAATACAATAGTTTTATTAAACGAATTTTCAAAGCTTCCTTGGAGGGAGAGGAGTTTGTATGTGTCGTTGAAGAAGGCAGACCCGTGGCTCTTCAATATGGGCGTTACTAAGGGGGGGGGGGGGGGTTGTCCCTGGATTTAAAAAAAAAATGCCAATTTTGTTCTGCATCTTATGTGTAAGAGAGCTAAAATTTTAAAAAGTTATGCTTTTTTTTTCAAATATTTTTGTAGTCCCAAATTCATCTCTTATAAAGCCTCAAAATGCATCAGTTTGCATATAGTTTTCAAAATTTTACCCGGTGGGGGGGAGGGGAATCTCCCGGACCCTCAACTGTCAGAATTTCATATCTCCGCTCCCTTCATATGGTTCTAGCCCCTAATGTTGAGTAGAAAGTTACAAGTCATAGGAACATTATAAAATTAAAACGAAAGTTGTATGGGTTTATCAGCGACCCCAAAGTTAAAAATCCTATTAAAAAAAGGGCCAACGCATTAAAGTTATATGAAATATCAACAATAATAGGATGGAGGGGGGCGGCATTTTTCAGTTTCGCCCCGCCTCGGAAAAATCCAAGATACGGTTCTTTGTACCATCCCAAAATAAGTAACGGCCATTGGTTTAGTCAGACCCTTATTTAGGGGGGGGGGGGTCTTCGGGGATTATTACTGCTCCTGGTTTTACATCCCTCCCCAGGGACGTAACTAAATCATTTTCTAACTGGGGCAAGACCAGGATTTAGCGCCCCCTCCCCCCTTATATAAACAAAAATTAATATGTATTTAGGTAAACACACACATTTAGTCAATTTGGCGCCCCTAAAATAATCTGGCGCCCGGGGCTTACGCTCTGTCTGCCCCCCTCTAGTTACGTCCCTGCCCCTCCCTCTAAACCCTCCCATACATAAGTCACCATTTGGAGGGGGCATCCCCCCATCTACGCTAGTGGCTATTACCAATTTTTCACCACCAGCTCTTACCCGTATAGCTTATGTGTGTATCGTATTTCGTTCATTTTTTAAAATATTTTTAATTACAGTGCTCACAACAAAATGGTTATCATTTACAGACACACACAAATACCATACGTATATATTTCACACGTGTCCAAAAGTGCTCAGTGTAACTTAAAATGTATGAATCCGCCTTTTTCGAAAATTTTAGCAAATCAAATAAATGTAACTTCTGTAAGTAAAAAAAAGTAAAAATTTCAGTCTGTCATATGGGCAAATAGAAAAACGAAAGTGAACAGCTTAACAGAATTTATGTGAAAAAGCAGTGTGAAGGTTTTTTTTTCAATAACAATAATACATAATAATATTAGTAATGCGCTCATAAACTTTTTGCAATGAATCCTTAGATTGGAAAAACAGAACTTGCGGAAAAGGTAAGGTGGGACGCAAAACGAACTACATATCAATAGCAATACCTTTTAAGTTAAATTTCGTTAAAAATCGATTACTTTAGGTGTAACTCAAAACCACAAAGTATATTTCAAAACTTTATGCATTTTTCTTTCGCATAACAGATAAACTTTTACGGCAAACGAATCAACCCCAAAATTACTGTGAAATAAAAATTTATTTTCACCAAGTTCGATGAGATTTGTTTTTACTGTATTAGCGAACAGATATTTTCAAATAGCGAATGTATTCAAACCCACATTTAGTTCACCAATATGAGAGCCAAAAAAAAAAAAAAAAAAAAAGCGATACTTTCGAAAGCAAATTATTCTGTTCGGATGCAGATTTAAAAAACCATAGACATTTATAGCATTGCAAGACTTTCCCCTTTAGAAATTCTTTGAGGATTGAAGATTCTTGAGATTATTGTTTTCTTTGAGGTGGTCAGAATTAAACCGATGTATCACACATAAGTTTACAAAAACCAAAAATGGATATTTGTTACAAAATCGTTTTCATTTATTCATTTTATAGAATAAAAAAAATGAAAGTTGTTCGTATTTCAAAGTTCGAATGAGTGAGATATTTATTTCATTTCCTGCTTCCTTACGGAAAAAACTAATCTGAAAGTAGTTAACAGCAATCAATTCATGTTAGTGCATCAGTGTCACTTGTCCCTTTCTGAATGACAATCGGTTGAACGAAAGACTTACCGCCGTATTCACCGTCAACTCTAACCTCATGGTTTGACGCGAAACCGGTCTCCAACCTGAAGTTACCGCGGATTTCCTATTCACCATCAACTTTGACTACGCGCAAACAGGTTCCCGAAACCATGCCAGGTCGAGTAACTCAACCAAGCTCCAGAGCAAAGTTAAGGTTTGAGCGCATGCGCAGTACATATAAACATTAGCAATGGCGGACTGGATGTTGCGAAAATTGGAATATGTTGAGATTTTAGAGCTTTCTTCGCTTTACACGATCTTGAATTTCTGAAGAGGCCTTACAAAAAATACAACTTTAGAGTTGTTTTAATTTTATTAACTAGTATTGTTCAATGATTTCTTTGTCACTTTTGTGTGTTTCCGATAATGTTTTTCTCTCGGGAGCTATTACTTCATTAAAGATTTTGAAACTTTATCATGATTCCTAATTGAACAGAAATACCAAACAATGGGGGGTAGTATATCTTTAGTATTTTTATTTAATTATTTATTTTTCTCTCTCTTTGTTGCTTTTTGATATAATTTTATTCTAATTTAAAGTGTACATGTATATACTGAACATTTAACATGCGTCCTGATTTTTTTTGCCAAGGTTACTTCTGGGCCTGCGAAGTTCATGTGGAATATTTTGATTTATGTATGTCGAATAAAATAAACTTGTTGACCTTTACCATGTGTTTTATGTCATTGACCAATTTACATTTGCTTGTATATTCTTTTCTTTTTCTTTTTTAATTTAACAAAGGTTTTGAATATGTGAAAAGCTTCTTTAAAAAAAAAAAAAAGACATATGAAATGAATCCATAATGCTAATGGCAGTTTTGTGTTTAAAGGTAAACTGCAAGGTTTTTGAAAAAGTCAAAATATTCGCCATATGTATTTGTATTAATGAATTCATATTTGCATTAGAAAAAGGGTTCTTGTTAATCCCAAATCACATAATTTTGAATTGCCGTTTCATGCAGTTGTAAGACTTAAACCAAATTTTTACTGTACTTTGTCAATGCGAAGTGATTGTAAGAATAAAGTATTTACAATAGTTATAATTGAAATCAAACGCATTTTTTAAATACTCTCATGAATTTAATGCAAGGCCATAGCCAGATTTTTTTTTTTTTTTTTTGGGGGGGGGGAGGCTTTGAAACAGTAATGTTGAAGAAAGTTTCAGGGAGGAATATATGCTACATTGCGAAAATTTTCGGGGGGGGGGGGGTTCGTGGGCATCCCTGGTTACAGCCTTGATTTAATGAAAGAATATTCAAATAAAAATTTAAAAGATACAATAATACACTACTGCTTGGTTCATAATGATACATTTCTATATTATATATATATCGTTTGTGAATGGTACATTTCTAATGTCAGAAAGAGATATATTACAATGCTAAAATTAGTTATAATTTCCTATTCGTTAAATATATCTATATTTTCATTTTCCGAGAAAAATTTTATTGGATTCTTTACTTTTCAATATTTTAAAATTTTTTCCACGAGTGCTAGAAGTAATACCTTCTCAAACGGGCTAAAAACCACTCGTGTTTTATTTATCGCTATATCGCAGAGAACGGGAATTTTAAAAAACGGGAAACGAAATGTACACTGCGCGGCGAAAAAGCATGAAGAAAATCATGTGATAGTTTTGACCAATAACGGGCCTCCGTACGTTCCCACATGGCGTCGAGTTGACTAACTTCGTGGTTGGAAAACCCCAGGTTGATTTTCCTCCGTGAATACCGATTTTTAACTTCGCAGCGCTGAGCCCCAACTCCGAGTTAACGGATCTCGTGGTTTCACGCGTGGAGTTAGGTTGACGGTGAATATGGCGGTTACACAGGGCCTTTAATCGTAGCAGTTGGCCCCAAAGCCGTCTTCCGGCGGGCTCGAACTTACCTCGCTGTCGAATAGAGCGTCATCTAGTGGAGGCTTACTTTCGGGTACAGAAAAAGCGCTGGAGGACAATGGCGAACGGCACACTATCTATTCTAGCCACTGTAGATATAACCAAATGAATAGTGATTCTTCAACTAAACTACGTTCAGAAAACGTGTGCGCTGTATGGCCAATAGGTGGCAGTACTGTAGTAAACTATTGTTTACTTTTCAAATCATGTCGGCGATCGGTTGTGGGATGGCGGCGGCTGCAAAATTTAACCGCCTAATTTTAAAACTTAAGTTTGCTGATCCCTGCATACTAATTTTTCAAATATAATTCACACACAAAAGGTCATGTATTAGCTTTCTTCTTTTGCCCTTATTTGATAATTTTGTTATTGATTGTTTTGTTCATAAGGCGGTTATGATGTTATTAATGTTATCGACGGTCCAAGTACACACGTTTCTAAATTATATTCTAGCTCTAGCTATTTATATTTCAACATATAGCTCTATCTATTATTTCTGTTTCATCTTATGTACATCAATAATTAATCGCTACAAAAAAATAGTTAATACATTTCAATAATAAACCGACAAAATTGGACACTTAACTTATTAAGAGCATTTATTAACTTTTTCACTAGTTATATTACTGAACACTTAATTGAAGCATGTTTATTATTTTTAGCAATTACATCGATTACGAACTATTATACGTTTAATATCAATCCATAAAGTAATCTTATAATCATTGTTGTTCAAAAGAGTAAAGGTGATCCTCAAAAAAAAAAAAAAAAAGTCAAGTTTATTATCACTTTTTTTTTTTTTTTTTTTTTTTTTTTTTTTTTTTTTTTTTTTTTTTTTTTTTTTTTTTTTTTTTTTTTTTTTTTTTTTTTTTTTTTTTTTTTTTTTTTTTTTTTTTTTTTTTTTTTTTTTTTTTTTTTTTTTTTTTTTTTTTTTTTTTTTTTTTTTTTTTTTTTTTTTTTTTTTTTTTTTTTTTTTTTTTTTTTTTTTTTTTTTTTTTTTTTTTTTTTTTTTTTTTTTTTTTTTTTTTTTTTTTTTTTTTTTTTTTTTTTTTTTTTTTTTTTTTTTTTTTTTTTTTTTTTTTTTTTTTTTTTTTTTTTTTTTTTTTTTTTTTTTTTTTTTTTTTTTTTTTTTTTTTTTTTTTTTTTTTTTTTTTTTTTTTTTTTTTTTTTTTTTTTTTTTTTTTTTTTTTTTTTTTTTTTTTTTTTTTTTTTTTTTTTTTTTTTTTTTTTTTTTTTTTTTTGTTGGAATATGCTAAGTTACGTCCCTATAAAGGAATATACATTATCCTGCTGCATACTAGTTTTAACGAGACTAAAATTGTTTCGTTGTACCGGTATTCGCTGTAACGAGATTTTACTGCACTATAAACGTTCTAAACACGTTTTAAACGTTGTTTTATGAACGTTCTAAACACGTTTCAAATACGTTGTTTTATGAACGTTCTATGCACGTTATAATGCAGTAGTGTAAGACGTTCAGAGCTAGTTCTTTTACACGTATTATTATACCACTTCTGAACGTGTAGTAGAACCGTCGATCGCTGTGACAAATAGACGTTATGAGAACGGACTCGTTTAACGTGTTCTACACGTTTCGGCAGAACGGTGTTTACACGTTTCCTGAACGTTGTGGTGTTACTTGGGATAAGGTTCCTTTAGCGTTACAGCCGGAACTGAAGCGACAAATAGACGATCTGAGGGCTTGTGGCATCATAGAATACACAAATAGTTTTTTCGCAGCTCCAGTCCTCCTGGTGAAAAAAGGCGGACCTGAAAAGAAATATAGGATGGCGATTGATCTTCGCCGTCTTAATGAAAAGATTAATTTGTTTCCGGTTCCCATACCGCGGATAGCAGATTTGATAAACAAATTGGCGGGCGCAAAGTATTATACTACACTAGATTTCTCCAATGCGTTTTGGCAGATTCATGTTCCTGAATCGGAACGCAAATATTTGGCATGTACCTCAATGTACGGGAATTTCCAATATTCGCGTCTCGTATTTGGCTTAAAAAATAGTGGGGCCTTTTGGATGAAATTGATGTTAGAACACGTGCTGGCTGACATGCAAGAAAAGGGTATTCATGCTTACCTGGATGACATAATTATAGCTGCAAATAGCATTGAAGAAATGTTTCGCAAAATAAAAGTAGTATTTGAGCGACTACGAAAATTTAACCTGACATTAAGCCCAGCAAAAGCACGGTTCCTAAAAACCGAAATTAAATTTTTGGGATTTAACCTCTCACCAACAGGGGTGGAACCGACCCCCGATAATATGGAAAAGTTCCAGAATTTTCCCCAACCTCAAACACCACGCCAAGTGAAGAAATTTTTAGGGGTGGTCAATTTTTATCGCCATCTGATCCCGAATTGCGCCGCACTAGCTGACCCATTGAAACAGCTGACGAAAAAAGGGAAGAAGTTTGCTTGGAATGAGGAATGTCAGAATGCGTTTACGCAATTTAAACGAATCTTTACTTCCCGACCTTTTGTGGTGCAACCCGATATGAATAAGACGTTTTACCTCAATACAGATGGAAGTTTGTTAGGAATTAGTGGGATTTTGGGTCATATGGTAGATGGACAAATTAGGCCAGTAAAGTACTTTTCGAGAAAATTGAGAAATTCTGAAAAAAACTACGCAGCAAATAAAATAGAACTACTTGCGATAGTAGAATCTATCAAATACTTCTACGAATTTCTAATAGACAAGGATTTTGTGATTCTCTCCGATCATCAACCGCTAAAGTACCTAATTCAGTCGACCCAAGTTTCCGGAATATTAGCGCGTTGGCAAATGTTTTTGTCACAATTTTCCTATAGAATCATTTATATCAAGGGGCGCAGAAATATTTTTGCAGATTATATTTCGCGGAATCCTGCTAACCAAATACATAACTATCAGACAAACACAGAAAGTACTGCTATTCCATATTGTAAACAAACAGCGGGTCGACAAAACGACGCAAAGGAAAGTAGTGTAGATAGTGGACAAGCGGTTGCCATGGAAACAGATGGAATTGAAAGGACACAGGAGCAAAAACCAGTCCTGACAACTTTGGTGGAACCAGCGGGATCCACAGGGGGTCTAGGAGCGAAAAGGGGAGAAAACGAAATCCACGGAGAAGTGGACACATGTGATTTATCACACGAAAATGTTAGTGCCCTTACAGAGTTCGATTCTGTACTGGGCCCGATTAAAGACGAACTATGTCGGAAGCAGATTTTTGAACCCAGAGTAGGAGGAAAATTTTGGTTCGATAAATATTCACGTTTAGTGAAGTATAACGATGAAAAAGACGAGAATAAAAATCGAATTGTCCTGCCCAAACCACTACAAAAAATAGCAATTAAAACTGCCCGCATAACGCACCTGGGGGAAAACAAATGCTTAGAAATAATGAAAAGGAACTATTATTTTGCTGGAATGACCGCTGCCGTCAAGAATTTTGTTAAGACTTGTTTTATATGTGCAAAATTGAAGCCGAGTCATCAACCCCAACGTGAATTTGGGAATAATAAAATTGCCGAATATCCAGGAAACCGGATTTCTGTTGACATTTGTGGGCCAACCGGACCCCAGGGGAATTATTTTTTGTCAGTTCTAGATAATTTCTCGCGCTATTTAGAGTTGTATCCTCTGCGCAACATTAAGGCGGAAACAATTGTTGATGCACTTTTGAAATACTTTTCGACGTATGGGGTGGCAACTGAAATTTTATCTGACAATGGCACGCAGTTCACCAGCCAAATTTTTCAAACGTTGAATAAAAAACTTGGAGTGAAGCTTTGGAAAACTTGCACGTATACTCCGTGGTCGAATGGGAAGGTTGAGCGATCCCACTTTTCAATTAAAAATTCAGTGGCAGCACTAGCCTAGGAGGGAATCCAGGACTTTGAATTAGGATTAAATCTCCATAAGTTATATTATAATGCCTCAATACACCCTGCTACTGGATTCACCCCTCACCAATTAATGTTTGGTAGAAAATTAAGAACCCTCAGTGATCAATGGGAAAAAAGTGGAACAGAGGGGGAAATAAGATAGGACCCTTATTATGAAAAAATAACCAAAACATTTAAAATTATGGCCGAACAGTCAGTTCAAAATCAGAAAGCAGCTCAAAAGAAACAAAACGAAATCCAATTAAAGAAAGCGGTGAGAACGCGACTGCGAGTCGGAGACTTAGTTTTTATAGAATCAAAAACTAAATTCAGGACAAATATGATGGCCCATTTCAAATAAATTCCAAGAACGTCGTGACCGTTGAAAGCACACATGTTAGCCACCCATTCGTGACGAAAGTCAATACGCGCAGAATTAAAATTTTGCCTGAACGGTTAAGACCATTTAAAGTAAAACAAAAAAAAAAAAAACTGATAATCACAGTAATGTTAGCAACAATGGGTAAAAATTGTCATTGCAACAACCATAAATAAACAGGAATAAATTGTTTATGAATGTACAACATTGAAACTTACCGCATGATTTTCGGATGCTTTGAAGAAAAATTCCAGTCATCAATGCAGTTACATTCTGCTTTAATTTAGACTCAGCCGTAGAGCGCTGTAAACCATAAAATAGACATAATATTGGGGGCATAAAAGAAATGCAGGTGAATAATATTAGGTTCTGTAAGGGGAAATGAGTATTAATGATGAGATTAATAAGAAAAGATTAATAATTAGAGGAACGAAATCACCACTTGAGCATAATCAGTGCAGTTATTCCATGTGATCAGCCACTTTGTGCGCAGAAAGGACTGGAAGAGAGAAGGGGTTTTGTTAAACCGTCAGGGGACGTTTGGTCAACAGGATGTGACGTCATCAATGCCTCAGGTAGGAGCACAAGTAAAAAAAGACCTGTTAGGGAAGCATTGCGAACGAAAGGGGGTTCGAAATCACGTGTTCTACTCAGGCGAGGTCAGGAGAAATCCGTTGTGCCCAACGGGGGGCTTTTCTCAGAAGGAGTGCAAAAGAAAGCAAAGCCTAAGAAAAAAAAAAAAGGAAATTGCTATGACAGGAAAAGCGGGTTGAAATTGGAAAGGATTGGTTGTAAGGAAATGTGGTGGCTTGCCAAAAAGATTGACAATGTATCTGAAGTATTTAATGCATTTAATGAAAGGCATAAGTTTAATATGAGAATAAAAGTTTCCTACTATACAAATGAATATTCCTAGTGATTGCTCGTAGAAATAAAAAGTAATAATGTTTTTACTTTCTTTCCTCATGAGTTCACGGGGGGAATGATTTATTAAAAATAGATATGAATTGTACTAAAACTTATTGCACCATGAGACTAATTCAGTTGAATAAAGATATGTCAGCTGCGTGCAGGGAATGATGTTCCATTTCAACATTCTGAAAAAAAAAAAAAAAAAAAAACACGAGGATATTTGAACTGTGTAGCTCAAAGTGCAGTCAATTTCGGACTCATGTGCCTCTTCCGTGTTCAAGCAAAATGCACCAGTTGAACTGTGTATAAAGGAGATCAATTTAGTAACAATTCCACTGCTAATTGTTGTAGAAAATCGAATTTATATGGCATAATACAGACTATATATTATGGTCAATGGTATGGTCAATTTTCACAACAAGTGGGCATGGAGAACCCTCTTTTAGAAAAGGAGACGGATTAAATATTTTTCTTTTTATTCATTAATATTTGTAATATTTGTAGGTTACATCGTATTGAATTAATTCATTCTCTGTCAATTTGGGTAGCAATTTTTTTTCTCTCAAAAAAAAAAAAGAAAAGAAAAAAGAAAAAACTAGAAGTGCCAAGGGGAGAAATTTCTTGCACTTCCGATTGGGTTGAAAGCGGTGCACAGCTTACAATGCAAGCGGGAGGCGTGTTAATGTATTTTTTTTTTGTTATCGGAGTACAGTGTTCAATTGATGGGGTAATTATATGACTGCGGGCAGTCTCTTATATTATTTTATCGGATGATCACTAATGCAATGACCACCATTCACTGTAAGGGTGAAAATTTAAAGCAGTGGCTAATTATTAGCTACCTCTACTAAAGTTGGTTCAGTTTGATTAAAGTTCGGTATAGATTGATTTAAATGTATGTGACCTACGTAATGTTTTTTTCAATGCTGTCAATTTTTTTTAAAGAGTTCATGAAGTTGACGTAATTTTATAAGAGAATAATTTTTTTTAACTCATGTGGGCTCTCCATTTGGCTGTTTACTTGTCTCCACGTCCTGAGCAACCGATTTCTAGGCATCCTCACCATTACCAATTTATTAAGTGTGATATATATATATAATTTTTTCTCCAGGTTTGTCATATTGCTGTTATTGTCAATTGTAGCACCATGTTTCCTATGACTAGGTGGGAAACAACCCATGTGGAAGGAGTTGTAAATATCTTGTAAATATTAATGTATTGTAAATATTGACCCATGAGCAAACAAGATGAGTTATTAATTTTTTTTTTTTTTTTTGCTTTTTTTTTTTTTTTTTGATGTGCAAGGGAAGGAATCTGTCGTAACAGAAAGATGGGGGGTTACAATGTAATAGGCATTTTTACGACCAGCGGCGACAGTCCGTCTGGACCAACAATAGCTGAAGAGATTTTCTCAACAAAGGCCCATTGGAGGGATAAGATAAATACAAATTTTATAACTCAAGATGGCGGAGGAGGCAACAACACCGTGAGAATACCAGAAGCAAAACGCTCTGATTGCGTGGATCTTCGTACCGCCCCACTGATAAACTCGCCAGTCAACGGCCGACGGGAAGCGCCCTGGTTGGGAGAAATCTAAGAAAAGATGGGAGGCCAATTGAGTCTGAATTGGTCAAGACCTCCCATCAAATCAGCAAGGGGCTTTTGGTGAATTAAAACCAAAAACATCGTCAGAAAACATCATCAGAGAACCAGAGTTACATAAGAACTGCATCAGAGCATCATCAGATCTGGACAGAGGTGATCAGTTTTTCCCTGAAACCACTTCATCTTCCAAGGCAGAGATGGGCCCCTTCTGTACAATTTTTGATTGACAACATCTGCCGTCTATAAAATAGGCGCGGCAGGCCTCTTCTGCAAGCAGGACTATGATGATCACCATTCGCTTCCGGACGAGGAAGGATCGCCCACCGACACATATGGACTAAAATTCACAACAAGTGCTGCCCGTTGGATCCGGACATGGTTCGTTCCCTGCACATTTCCTTTTACTTTTTAATAGTAGTAGTCTCATGGGCCTAAGTTAATATCTATATAAGTGAATAAATTAATCTAGTTACCAAAAAAATATGTGTTTTATCGTCTATGCCACTTTACGTATCACGCGCCCTGATGTCGTGAACCTGGCCGCGACACATACTAACAAATACTGGTCTAACATTATCGCATAAAAAATATCCTGGAAAAGTCAATTAAGTTTTTTTTTAATCTTTGAAAAATTGAAAAATAAACAAATAAATTTAGTACTAATTAGGCGGTCAACTTACAAAGGGTTTTTATAATGTTCCCACCCAAAGTTGGCATACAGATACATAAGTGATCAATATAGACAGGTGGTCAAGTTACAAAGGATTCCCTATATTATAAAACATAGGGCTAATTCCGTTCCTGACAAAGGTGGTCAACTTTACAGGTTTTACTGTAGTTTCATTTTTAATTTTGTAAATTTGTTTGAAACTATTTTTTTTTATCTGATGCTTCACTTCAATTTTAACCTGGAAAAAAAATTAAACGGAGATGTGTATCACAGTTTTGCCTGGACGGTTTTTACCAGGTTTTGTCTGTCTACGGCAAAAACTTGCCAATTCTGATAAAAACTCTTTAACAGATTGAATTTAACCTTTTTAAATTCCCGCTTTTACCTAGGACTTCTTTGAAACATTAACAGTTAATCTCATAAAGAGTAGCATATATGCTATGTTATGAGAATAAGGGTTAATCAGCATCAATATTTTTCAATAGAAAATAAAACGCTTATAATGAAATAACAACTATCATTAAATAATATTAACATGTACGGTATAACATAATACTTTGTTTCCAAATATGTTTTTTATTTGAGTGATAAATCAGCTTTGTAATCTGGTTCTGATAGACATTCGTTCGGTACTGCTCGTTTCACGCGCTTTCCGCCACACTCAATGCGCATGCGCAGAGGGAGCTCGGGGAATGTTCAGTGTGCGGCGAAAATTCGCGATGCCTTCGACGGGCCGATGGAAGCAAGGAAGTGGGTGAACGCAGGGGTCTTTTTGCCTCCTCAGTGTGAGGCCGGCCTTAGGTGGACAGTCTTTAATTCCCCGGCAGCAAATATTTAAGGCTTAAAAAAACCAGCGGGGGAAAAATATTTGTCCGTGAGGGAGTACTCTTGCGGACAAATATTTTTCCCCCGCTGGTGTCCGTTATTGAGTAGTTTCACAGATATAATATATAAATAGGTTATAATATATAAGCTTTTATATTCTGCTAGAATGAAGTGTTTTTTTGCAATGTATGTGATTCTGATAAATATTGCGTAAGTTTCGTACTTCCTTCTTTTATTACTATATTTAGTTCAAAAACGTAAACAGTTGGCCATTTATTTCAGCATGTAGCCGGCACCGGCACATCTATATATATCCGCCTCTGTAAGGGTGACTACACTCTCTAACATGTTTGACAAGCATACAAAATTACTTGCACATACTGTTTGTGGACGCAATTTTGGATAAGCGTGGTGCTTTCACAAGCATTATTGTTGATGTTTGCGCAAACATCGCGCTCATGCAAAATTCTTCTGAACACGCGCAACTTTACTTGCACAAACATGTTTTCGCAATGTTAAACATGTTGGAGCGTGTGTAGTCACACTAAGGACTACAAGGAGCTTCAAAATATGTGTTTACGTTGCAGTGTTAACTAATGTCTTAAATACGTCATTTCTGAGAAAATACTGACATAAAGAAATCCTTTACGTAGAAAGCCGGCTTAAAAATAATTCAAATTTTTATATTTCTTCAAACAAAAATACAACTGAATAACCCATTTGTGTTCAGCGTCCCAAAAATAGGACGGTTTTTTTAAATGGATTAAAAGATTTCTATAATTATATGCTGAAAAATTTTTTTGAGGGAGTAAATTATTCCTAATGGGTTTTCATTTTAATTTGAAAGGACGAGTGGAAGCAAATTCGTAATACTGCAATTACGAACTTTTAACCACCAGACCCCTACCTGTTAGCCGAGGCCTTAGGATTGCTTACGCACGGGGAGAGTTAGTGGGGTCTACAGATTTAACATGCACATATCCCCAAGTATACATGGGGGTCTACAGTGGGTATCGAACGCGCGCCCTTCCAGGTGGAAGTCCGACGTGCTAACCACTAGGCTACCACGGCCGCAACTGCAATTACGAACTAGGAAGTATGTGTTGTTTTAATTTTCTGATATTTCGCGATGTTCAGGAAAAAAAGTGTAAGTCATGATTATTATTTTATGCTATATTAATCATGCATTAATATAGCATACAATAAGTAGCATATTTTTTTTTTAAATGTGCTCTTTCATGGTTACCGTTCCATTTTTAGGACGTTTAGTTTTATTTATTTATTTATTTATTTTTGAAGTATTTAAAAAAGCTTCGAGTTTAATTTTTGATACTATGTTTCCCTTTTATTTATTACTGTTTCAAGCAACATTTTACTACATCTGTTATAAAATGTTATATAAATAAAATGTTATATAAGGGAATAAAAAGTTCTACATTAATGAGTTAAGAACACTTCTTAAACCTCGATAGAAAAACGGTACATATGTATTTTTAAGTTACTATTTGGTTTAAACTACGTATTTTTAAATTTTTCGGAGTTTCATATTTGATATATACATAAAACATTTTTGACAGAAGCTAATATGTCGCTGGTAGAAATGACCAGTGTCATATCTACAAAATGGACATTTTTCAAGAGAGGAGTTTGAACGTTTTACAATTTATTTTATTTAATTATCTTATTTGTTTCAATGATTATTATATAATCGATTTTGTTCAGAAAATAGTTATTGTTCTAGTTTTCTCTCACATGATGTTAATGATATCAAAAAAAATAGAAATAACTATAAAAAGTAGTTATTACAGTATTGCACCAAAAAAATAAAGTTGGCCTCTAGCCTTAATTTTTGAACATTTACTTACGGAAGTATTCCCAATATAAAGATCGCAAAAAGCTGAAAATTTTGATAAAAAACCAAAAAAATCGATTTTTTGCAGTTATGACACTGTTCATTTCTATAAGCGATAAGCAATTGCTTCATAACAACGTAAAGAATTGATGACCATAAAAAAGGTTTTCTGAGACTTTAACTTTGGAAATTACACTTCCATCTTTTTGGTATTGTGACTAATATGACTGCTAGTGTTTCTTATGTATTTGTCGACGAGTATCACTGCTTATAGATACTGTGAACCAAAAATAAAATAACGTAAATAAAGACCTCATTCGACAGTGACTTATACAAACTGCAGTTTTTCAACAGAATTAAAATTTTCAATTCATGTCACAGTATAAAGCATAAAATACATCAGACAGTTTTAAAAGAATTTCATACTATCAGCATGCAATTTTTTTTTTTTTTTTTTTTTTTTGTCAAGTGTTACAACTTTTTGTAGTTAAAATTCCAATCCCACCAAAGAAGTCAATAAACCCCGCAGTCTGCTAAGTACTTTCAAATTAGTTTATCTCACGTATAAGTGCCAACTTTTTAAATTGAAGGATGAGCACAAATAATCGATAACAATGGGAAAACTCAAGGAGCACACCGCCAAACCTCTGTTGTCGTTATTAATTAAATATATTTTTTTTCCTATTTTTCTTTAAAATAAATTTACTTTTAAAAAATTCCACATAAATTTGTAATAAGAACGGTAATCTGACATAAAGAATAATGCAAATTCGTTCCCTTCATTTTATAGACGTAAGAAACTATTTTTGCTTTCTACACAGATAATTTTTTTTTAAAAATAAACATGAGCTGAAAAGAGCACTTACTTAAAATGGTAGCTCTAATAAAGTACTCACATGTGAAGCACCCAGAAGCAAAGAGGTGCAAGTGACAAAACTGAAAATTTGGAAATAACTAGTGCAAATAATAGAAAAAGCAGTATTTTATATTGCGGCAAGATATATAAGCGATATTTGTAGGAAGTTTTGAATTCGGAGTAACATGAATAGAGTAGGTGTTGGATCAGAGGTTCTCAATTTCGACGTTTGATTTTTTCCCAGCGCCCCAATTCACTCTATCGTTACAATAATGGCTTTTGTTGTACTACGATACCGCATCTACTTCCTGAAGAAAAAAATGAGCATACTTTCCCGAAGATTTAATCAACGAACTTTTCATTTTTTTTGAACCACTTGTTTGGAAAACTGGGCCCTACTGAATGGTGCATAAGTTCACACTGGTAACCTTGCCTTTGCGACAACTGCTGGTTTAGAAGTGAAGAAGCACAGAAAATCATCAACAAAGGTGACTAATTTCAGCCGCCCCCGCCCCTTTTGTTGATGAAACGAAACAAAATTTAGTTTGAATTTTCATAAAGTATTCTCATTTCAAAATAGTTTATTTAAGCTAAATTTTTAACACATTTTCAAGACTTGTTGATGGATTATCACAACGTAATGGAGAAGGATACCCCAAAATTGACAAAAAATATTGAATTTATTTTAAATACGCATTTCGATAACTGAAACTACTTCAATGCATCCTGCAAAATTTTAAACTTGTAATGCTGCCTTCACACCTAAGGACACGGAGACAAGATACACGCGCCGTCGCTGCGTCGCCGAGAAATTGTGTCCGAGACCCTTCACATCTGGCAGCGGCGGAAAGACCGTATTCTAGCTTGCGCATGCTCAGTAGCGTTTTTATGTTGTAAACAAACTGAATTTCGCGCGCAGTTCGTTTCTGCTTAACAATGATAAAAATCAATACAATATAAAATCCTTGGTATGAATCAAATATTCATTTTAATTACAATTATTAACAATTATTTGCTTTTTCTGCGTACACTAACTGCAATATACGAGTATATGAATATCTATTTTTTATTTTCGTCAAAAGACCTCAAATGATGTGTTAACAGTCTTGCAAAACGACTCATCAATGTCCTCTTGAAAAGATTTTTGCAGCATCATATCTGTGGATGCAAGTGCATCCATCAAAGCTTCATTCTTCCTCTTTCATTTGCTTTTAGATATCAAAAAGGCATTCTGTTTCCTTATGCTTTGAGGTACTTTGAGTACCGGAAAAGAAAAAAGTCTACATCTGGAATGCAGCTTAGAAAATATAAAAAATACCTGAGAATTCGTTTTACATTATAACATTCATTATTTGAAATTATTCGAATAACCGTAGGACCATCCTAATATTATCCAAATTAGGTAATAAAGTATTGCTCATAATACTTTCATTTGACTTCGAGAAATTGGCCCCTCATTTTGTACGACACTTGAGTTTTCTTGAAATGTGTTGTGATACACATTTTAAGAATTGTCATTTTCTCTTCTGTAGAACAATAAGACAATTCATTAAATTTTCTACCTCACTGTTAACCATGGTTGGCAGGTTTTTGACATGCGACGGTTTTAACCATGGTTAAAACTAGGGATGTAACGAATAGTGGTATTGGTCGAATACCGAAAATTTGGCCATTTCTTCTAGGCCGAAGCCTAGACTTTCATTGTTTTACTAGAAAAATTGGTCAAATTCTAAACAATCTTTTCCATTTCAGGGGGGTTTTATCCCCAAAACTGCCCCTTATCTACGCCAGTGTGTGAACGTAAACTGATGATGACAATTGACAATGAATGACAATTTTTTAAATAGAAATTGTCAAACACTTATTTAATGAATCACTTTATTGTGAATGCATACTTTTAATTACTTTCAGCTTTTGGAAGATTGCTCAAATTTAGTTACCGTATGTTACGTGGTTCTTTTACGTGGTGTTACGGAATATTAATAATGTAAATAAGAAGTAAATGTATGCTGTAATTATTAAAAGTACAATTTTCAAAATTTACTTTTTCAAAAAAATTCATTTGTCCTTAATTTCAGGAGATACTCCCTAAGTAAGATAAACTTATATCAATAAGAAATAATTATTAGTCAATACAAAAATTCAATTTGTATAAAAAGATTAAATTATTTTATATTTTAATCTTTTTATACAAGTCCGAACAAAGGAACTCCTTAAATTTTTCCATTTTCTCTTAATACAGGAAACTAAAAAACATAAAGTGAAGCAATTACCTGATGGAAAATTGAAATTGTTGAAAGTTATTTTACAAAAGAACCATAACTATGGTAGAAAAACAAAACATTTTCTTAATTTTTATCTGATGAGTGCTTTGGAACAAAATATTTGTATAAAGTTTATCTTTCATTTCAGAAATCCAGTACATCTGAATTGAAAACATTTAAAATTTGGTACTTATGGTTTGCTAACTGAATTTTAGAATAGGTTACTGCATTTCAATTTTTACATGGGGGCGAAAAGATTTGAATGGTTATTTATATTAACTTTAGGTGCAGACGAAGAGCATTCATGGAACTGTTCCATTGATTTCACGTTATGAAACTTTTGTGAGACATTTTTTTAAAATTTAATTACAGGAAAGAAGGGATTTTTTGGGGGGGGAGGGGATATATGGTGAAGAAAGATTTTTTTAATCAGACCATTCATAATTTTCAGATTGACATTTATTGCCTTGTATAACTTAACCCCCCCCCCCTTTCCCGTTAGCTACGACTATGGAATCAAGCAAAAGAACTAACTAAATTTTATACAAATGGGAGAGTATTTTCTTATTAGAAAATTCTTAATTTTCAAATTGTTATTTATACCATGTAAAACTTCAGATAATTACGGACGGGGGGGGGGGGATCTTAGCCCCCTAACGGCCTTGAGTTATACAATTTGTTTTTTAGAAATAATAGATATTTTATTAATTTTTACTACTTGCATGGGCTATTGTCCTAGTGAAATTATAACAAAACCGAGAAATTGAATGTTCAGACAATTAGTATCAAAATAAAACAAATTAATAGATTCGAAAAACAAATATAGAATTTTTGTAAAAAAAAAAACCTAACATCCACGTGCAACTTTTCGGCAAGTGTCATCCACGAATTATCCTTTTCTTCTGCATCTCGGAAATCTGTTCGACAGGCATCATACAGTCATGTACATTCTCTGACGAAATTTATAATTTCTTCCATTTTTAAAGTAAATATAAATTAAGAAACAGCGAAAAAACAACAACCAAAAACGAAAAAAGAGTTGCATGCCAAATTTTTGCGCGGAAACGTAGCGCAAACGAATCGTCGATTCTGATTGGCTACGATGCTTGGCGACGGACGCAAAAGTTGGATTGTGTCCAACTCTTGGACACAAGGAGACGAGCGACGGCAACAAAATGTATCCCATGTACTGCGCATGCGCAGAAGCGTGGAGACGGAAATTTCGTCTCCGTGTCCATAGGTGTGAAGGCAGCATGAGAGCTATGTTTTAAATTTCTAATAATCTGGTTTGCAACTTTTTGCACTCCAATGGCTCCGCTAGGGGGACATTCAACATATGGCTCTTAAACCCACTAGCTCCTCCTGTTTTGTAAAATTTCTATATAATATATAATGTTCTAATAAAAAAATAAACTAAAACTAATATTCAAAATGTTTTGAAATATATATTTTCAATAAACTAAAATTGTATTTTTATGCTCAGCATACCTCTGGAGTTGCTGGTACCCAAAGTTGAAAATGGCCTGGAGTGCAAAGGGTTAATAAATGGTGTCATTTCTTTTCCATTCTGCGTATAAAATCTACCTCAGAGGGCCCCTTGAGTGGGTTTTTCGATTTTTTGCGAGCACTTAATGCACATACAGAGTACCGACGAGAAAGTCTCTAGCAACATGAGGGTTCCACAAACTTTTAAAGCATTCATCAGACATTAAAGCATACATTTTAAAGCATACATCAGACACTTTATTCTAACGTTCGCAAGGAAAAGTTTAGTCTTATAGGACTAAAAATGTTTATTTTTTAAACTTCATCTCAAAAACTCGAAAAATGGACTTAAGAGATTATACTATGGCTCTCAGGTAAAGAAATATTTCAACGCATTTTCCTCTGTTTCGTATTCTTGACCCAGTTTAACAAAAATAGGCATGGATTTATACCTCTGAAACTTGTGTGTGTGTGCGTTATATATATATATATATATATATATATATATATATATCCGAACATCAAAATTAATCTTTTTTTAAACAATCAGTCTTCAAAAAAGAAATTAAAATTCAGCTTTTAGTTTACGTGGCTACGAATCTTTTTTTTTTCTTTTGAAAAACTATGATATTGAGCTTTAAGAAATTTCAAAATCAAAACAAAAATATATAATTTTTCAGTTTTTTTTGTTTGTTTAATTAATTAATTAGTTTATTTTTTTATAATTGTAAATTACTGGTTGATTACAACAAAGTTTCAAACTTTATCTTTAATCGCAATTAAGTTGTATGCAAAATCTAGAGCAGGCATTTAAAAGGTTATTTACGACTCAATAACAGGAAAATGTGCCAAAAAACTGTTCACGCTTTCTTGTTACGTTTACTAATACTAGAAAACCGCAAAAACTCACTGCCTCATTTGTTTATCTCGATGTAGTTAGATTACTAACGGGACATTTCCAGGTCATCTCTACAGCCAGGCATAGCTTAGCCTGCATATTTATGAACTAGAAGAAATGTCAAACTTTTGCATGTTTTTTCAAGTTGTTAATTGAATAAATGTTCATTTTGTTTTAAGCACTTGTTTGTTTTTCTCTCGGAAAACACCATGCTCTATGTTTCGTAGTTGGCATAGTTTAAAGTACTTTGGTTCATCCTCTGAACTTGAACGTTTGAATAGTACAGGCCAACATATTTTAAGAAGAAATGCAAGAATTCACACAAAAATTGTTATACAAATGGACTTCATTTGAAGCAGGTGCTGATTAGATTTTGATTCCCTTTGATAATTAAAAGATAGAGTATTCATATGAAAAGCATAAATCAAAATTTCATGATGGTCACAGCATAATTCTATTTGTAATTCTCTTGCCAAGTTTTTTTATCTCTACATCAATAAGAAACTGCATTGAAACTCTTTAGGAACCAGTCGCGGTTAGTTTTTGTGTCAATCGCTCCAAGAGACATGGCGGAATTCAACGGTTTTCTTGCTAAGCGCGACTGCTATATCTGAAAAAGTTATGCAGCGATTTAAAAAAAAACCTTACACAAATGGACCCTAGTAACAACTGGTTCTGATAAAATTTTGGCGCCAATCGCCCCAAAGCGGGAAGGCGCAATCAAGAGTTTTTCTAGGGTTGCATGATTACTAGATCTTAAGAAGTTATGTAAGGAATGAAAACTGATAAACTGAGGAATCCTAAAAGGGACAAGCACAACGGGGGAATGGTGCCATTTTTCTCGTTACGCGTGATCGGTGATTGCTACATGTCAGGAAGCAATGCAAGAGATCAAACGAAAGGTAATATGGCCATTCCGTATCCAGAGGGGGGTCCACGGGCTCCCCCCCCCCCCGTAATCCCGAAATTTTTCGTAATGTAGCATATATTCCTCCCTGAAACTTTCCTCAAGATAAGTGTTTCAAAGTCAGGCCCTCCCCCTCGAAAAAAATTTCTCGCTACGGCCTTGTAATATGCAGATAGATGGCGATAACTCTAAGGGGTTGGCGCAATTTTATTATTTTACGAAATAATTTGTATGGAAGATGCAGAAGAAAGTTATGTGATAGCCACAACATATTAGTTTTGAATGAAGTATTTCAAATGAAAAATATCAATTACTTAGCTACACTCTCGTTTATAGGGTCAGTTGGGGTAATTGTAAACGCTTTTTCAATGTTTTAACTTTTGATCCTTCCCTACCTCTTGAATGAATTCAAAGATAAAATTGTGAACATTGTAGCCACTACTGTACTTCTTTTGAGTAAATGTGTGCAAAAATTTTGACTTTATGACTATTTGATAGAGAATGAGCTCGTGTTTACAATTACCCCAGAGATCTGGGGTAATTGTAAACAGTGATTTATTTTCGAATAAAGTTGATGCAAATGGAAAATTGTTTCATACACAGTCTGCTTGAAGGCTTAAGAAGTTTCGGAGCAATGGTTCTCAATCTGTGGCTAACAGGCCGCATGTGGTCCGCTGAGTTATGTTATGAGTCGGCTGAGATCATTTAACGAGAAACATCTTGCAAAAAATTAAGTAATGCGACAAATTTATGCAAAATTTGTCCCGCAGTGGATCAGTTGGTTCATCTTGGATCCCACAGCACACCGAAAGTGAAGCACAATTGGCCGCAGTCAACGCTTGGGAGGGTGACCACCTCACGCGATTGATTACTTGGAGACAGAGTGCGCTAAAGGGCGCTGTGCACGCAAAATACATCGTCGCTTCCCAGGTAGCACAGAAACGTTGCGACAACGTTTTTTCCAAACGTTAAAATAACGTTTTTCTCTAACGTTAGAACGTACGTTAAATGGGCTCGTTAGATTACGGTAATTCAACGGTTGAAAATTGGCTGATTTTTTACGTTGTCGCAACAATGAAACAACGTTTCTCAGCCACCATTCCCCAATGTTACATTAACATTAAAACTACCCATTCTCAACGTGATACTAACGTTAGAACGCACGTTAAATGGGCTCGTTAGATTACGGTAATTCAACGGTTGAAAATTGGTTCGTTTTTTTATGTTGTTGCAACAGTGAAACAACGTTATTCAGCCACCATTTCCCAATGTTATATTAACATTAAAACTACCCATTCTCAACGTGATACTAACGTTTAGCATAACACTAAACTACCCATTCTCGACGAATTCCTAACTGAAAATTCAACGCTATAGTAACGTTAAATACAACATTGGAGCAACCGTTTTAAAATGTTATACTGACATTAAGGTCAATGAAGAACTAATCATTCTTCAATATAGTATTAACGTTTACTTGTTACAGTAAACTAACCATACTTAACGTTAAACCAACGTTAAGTACAACCATGAATAAGCATTTCAAGTAACATTAAGTAACCCGTTTTGAAACGTTGTGGTTACGTTAAATAATATAATAAACTGACTATTTCAAGCGTTAACATTAACCTCAGGTGAAACTATGAAACAATCAATCTAAATGTTATACTAATGTTAGGCAAAACGATCAATGAACCATTCTATGAGTGTTAGTTACGTTAAATGCAATGATATCCTAACCTTTCTAATTGTTAGTAATATAAAATACAAGGTTCAGTATTGAACCAACCGCATTCTATGCATTGTTTCTATGCATAAACTAAATATATTCTAATTGATAGTAATAATGTCAGGTAAGTTCTGTAACCAAAATAAATTAATACCAAAAGTAAAATTTTGAGCAGTATATAAAAAAGGAATTTCTTTAATGATTTAACATAATCGTTAGATTATACCCAATCCCCTGAAAGACTTTCTTTTTTGGCCTAGAACAAAGAACAAGATAAATAAAACGCAAGTGTTTTGCAACTAATTAATCAATGTCCCTTCTGGGATTCATTGATTTTCCAAACTCTGCTCTCCCTCCTTTTCCTTTTAAAGGCTGTTATGAACAAATTGTAGTTTTTTGCATTCTTTCTTTTTGGCCTTCTTCCAGTCTGAATACCAAGCTCTTCATTTCACAACATTCCAGGTAGAAGGCAAAGGGTTAAAACTCAATGCACATTGCATTAAAAAAACAACAGAATTCACATGCATATAAATAAATGTATTATATTTCCCAAGCTAGAGGAAAATGACACAATTGACTACTAAATACAATTTCCTATTGATATAAAGAACTGCTATTGATTGCATATAGTAGAACAAAAACCACCTCTGCTTTAAATTTTGATTAATCAATGATTTACCATCTCTTCTCCAACTTTTAAAAAAAGCCCAAGACATAAATGAGTTTTGAAAGAACAATTTTATTCATATAATAAAAATAAAATACTTACAAAAATCACCGAAGAAAATGTTTATTTACAGTAAATATTACATAAAAAAATAAACCCTATTGATTTTTTTCAGACCCCATTCTTTTCAGGGGCAAGAAAGTCATGTCCTAATGTTGTGTTTTGCAGTTGTGCTCCAAATTAGTCTTTGCTGCACCTGCAAGAAAAAAAAATTTAGCTATACAAATAAAGCAGAATTTGTGTGTCAGTCACCCTCTTGGCAAAATGAAAAGGCCCAGAAGCACAAAACTCGCTTCTCCACAAATGCGAATGTTTTTTATTCATATTTAAACAAAACTTTCAATTTTTGGGAATATTTCCTCGAAGTAACATTACACCTTTGCAGCATATTAATACTCATAAAAAACTGCGCACAAAAATGAACAATTAATACATAAGTAATATTTGTTTGAACAACTTTTCAAACTTTAAAACAAGGCTCATCAAGCATATTTCTGTGTTTTGCTTATATTCGCCAAAAGCTTTTTTGTCACGAATAAGACCATTTCTTTAGCGTAAAGCAAGGGAAATTTCTTTTTGAATTAAACTGTAAACAATATTTTCTCGTTTAAGAGGGCATAATTTTTTATACTGCTCATTTTCTACGTTTTGTAACTTTCCGAAAACTGAATTGAAAAAAATCTTCTGATTTAATGCAATAGATGTTTCGGGGTGCTCAACGCTAACTGCAGCCATACTGTCTATAGCATCGATGGCTTTCACAGATTACCCCCCAGTATGAGGGGGCACGACTGCAGCGCTGTCCTCCTTCGAACCTCCCACAAACTCTCTAGACACTTGACAACCAGCACCGGCCATAAAGGGCTGGGCTGGCAGAGCGTTGCCTACCTGCTTTACCGACCCGAGGCCACAGTCATACTACAAAGTATGACTTACGTCACCCGGATAGTATCATGGCACATTTACGCAATATTATTTATTTTTTGTAGTGATTTCTCCGTTTGGCTGCATTTTATACTATAATAGAGGAAAACCATCCTTTTTTTGTTCTAAAGAGTATTGTCATGCCTCCTTCAGCACATTTATTCATCTCTAAAAAAATAAACTATTTTGTACTATCATTTTACTCGATGTATGTTCTACATTTTAAAAACTTTCCAAATGTCATATTTAGAGTATCGTCGCATGAAATGTGCAATGTTCATACTTAACATTGAGATTGATGAGAAAACTTAGTATGAGAAAATTTATAATTCAAATTTTCAAATCTTGTTTTTTATTTAACACTGACACATGTTTTGAAGTGTACTTGCTTTAATAAATATAATAAAATATTTAAAATATAAATGTAAAAATAAAGAGAATTCTAAGTACTGGATATTCATAAAAAATTTAAAGTATGCTTAGAATGGTTTTTATTTCTGCAAAACCCAACTTCAAAAGTTCAATGTTCAATTAAAATTCCTTCTGAGTACTTGCCACAAAGAGGAGAAAAAAGTGTTTAAAACATAAAATATGTTGCACTTACAACACCTTGAAATACATTTTGAGCAAAACTTTGAAGGTCTCTCCGCCTGTGCGTGTATAACATATTTCATAACTTAAGAATTAATATTATCTTAATCTGCAGACATCTTAACAGCAAAGCATAATTAATTAAAGCTGTCATGTCGCAATTCATAGCTTAATATGTTTTAAAATTTTAAAAATAATATTTTAGATATTTAATGAATAGCACAGAATCTTTATTACAAGCACACATGCACATAGGTAGAAGTAAAAAAGTTCAAAGGGCAGAAGTTAATTTTGCTGTAATTATCTAAAAACATACATTTTCAAAAAATTTCATCAATATATTGTGTATGCTAATTCCCTTCTTTCTCCAATAAAATCCCCCCCCCCCCTGATTCACCATCTATTTTTTTCATAATAACAAGCAATGACACAATTTGATAATTAAGTTGGGAACTCAAGTCTATCATTTTTTTACAAGCACTTTTACAGTATATATAAGGAAAAAAAACTAAATTTATTATAATTAGCAACACTATCACATGTTAAGCTGTTAAATGCAGCAATATTGAAAAACATTTAAATTTATATTATAAATACTGTCACTCATGTTTATACTATTTAGATACAAAAAATTGTAGCAATTGATGTCCTATGATACACATAATTCATACAAATACCTGGAATTGAATATAAATTAAATACACAAAGCAAAATTTGGAACCTTGAGATTAATCCCCCCCCCTCATAGAAAAGTTCCATGAAAATTCATAGTCCATGAAAAGGGATGCTGTTGTACTGAACTTTTTATTGCTAGTTAAATGGCTAAGATAAAACTTGTACAAAAACAAATGGTAAAAATTTTGAATTTTACTTAACTTACGAAATATCATGCTGCCACTCGTATATGTATATGGTGAAACTTTGTCCCCTCTTCCCTTCCAGCCACGTTTTTGCAGACTATTCTGATTAGCCAAAATATGCTTTATCCAATCTCCTCCAAGTGAAGAAAAGTAGTATACCTAAAATAATGGAAAACAAGCACACAATAAATAACCAAAAAAAATAATAAATCTCTATAATATCCACACCATGAATTTTCCAAAAATTTCATGAATATATTGCATTATGCATTAATTTTTTAGCTATTTTTAATAACAAGAATAACTTTAGTAATCATTATATTTTTATACTTAATAATTACGGTCAAACCTTCTGGAAATCATTTATCGTGATCTTCTGATAAACATTCCTTAATTCCAAAATAAAGTATTTCACTATTAGCTATCTTTTTCGTCAATCATCTTGGGGGAGAAAAGAAAAATAACTGCATTATTAAACATTTATGTGTTTAGGACGGCTAAAGTAATGTTAAATGCTATAGGCTAGTTACATAATTTTTCCCGCAACGACTTTGGAGATTCTGCTAATTTTTTAAGGTCTGGAGATTGTTCTTCAGAGTCCTCAGAACTAAAGGTTTTAAAGTTATCCTTTTCTGAATGATCACCAAGAGATTCATTTTCAATTGGATTGTTATCAATTTTTTCAACTGGATTGTTAATTGAACGAAAATGCTTTTCAACCCAGTGGCGTAGCTAGACCCGGATTTGGGGGATGATGGGGGGGGGGGGGTTCTTCGGGAGAAGTGAGTTAATTTCATTGTTTTACAAGAAAAATTGGTCAAATTCTAGACAATCTTTACCATTTCAGAGGGGGTTTTATCCCCAAAACTACCCCCTTATCTACGTCAGTGTTTCAACCAGACTATTACAATTCCTTTGCCCTAAAATATCAGCTCCAACTCCCGCAATACTTGTATAACCCATGTTCTTTTTATTCATCATATATTTCTTTACTACAAAATATGCAGTTTTTTTTTTTTTTTTACTGAACTGCAAATAATCCATATCATTAGACCAAGAAAACAAAAATAACTATACTAAGAACATCTGTTTTAAGACACACAGTAAAGCAGAAGAGAATAATATAGTAAATATTAAACGGCTAAAATATACTTAATATACTTTCAATAATTTATATTTTTTTTTAAATTTCTCTTTCCAAATTCAATATGGGGCCTTCAAAATCCAGGGCTGAACTCCATGTCAGTCCCCCCCCCCCCCCCCTTACGCTTGCATCTAAGACATGGAAACATTTACCTTGCATTGCTCCGATTCTGATTTGGTCCAGCTTCACTAGTTTTTTTTTTTTTTGTTCTTTTCAAAAGGGGGGAGGGAGTTACCAAATAGCAACACAAATATCTACTATATGCAACTATATATTAAGCATTGATTAGAAGTAAAAAAACTTAATCAACATTTATTATTTAAATCAAAATAAAAATTTAAGAGAATTGATTTTTTTTTCTTTTTTTCAAAGTAAGGATATAATATTTCAAACAGTTTCAAGTTGAAAAATGTATTCAATGAAGAGGGGAATTTACGTTTTAAAAAAAATGTTTCTTCTATGCAATATTAAATTATCCTACTTGGCACTCAAATTTAGGGGGGGGGGGGGAATGAAAAGAAAAATTTCTTTAAAAAGGGATTTTTTAATCATTTTTATTTTTATTTCGTAAATGATGGCAATTTTTTTTTCAACATATTGCATTTCAACTTGGAAGTTTCTTAAAAATAAATCTTTAATTTAAAAAAAAATTCTTATTTTTTTTGAAGAAAACCATAAAATTTAGGCTATGTGCGGGGAAGGCCCATCATTTACGGGGGGGGGGGGTCAATTGACCCCCTCTGGCTTGGGAAATAATGTATTTATAGCTATGCATATGATTTTTTAAATGCAATTTAAATTGAGTTAGACCCTTTTCCCTCCTCCCCCCCCCCGGAAAATTACGAAATGACGGTCCTGGTGCGGGGATTTGAAATATTTTTTAATATGGGAATTTTGTTTAGTGATGTGGGGCCATCGACTTGTTTATCAACATGAAACCAAACGTTTTTTCGATAGACCTCTGGACTTAGTAGCTAATAAGAGGAAAAATCCCTTTTCAGCTGTAAAACAGAAATAATACTAGAGCTTATAGGGATTTTTCCGTAAAATAACGAATTTTCGAAAAAAGAAATAACGGACATATTCTAGCGGGTACATGGTAGCAATCAATTAATTGCAACTAAATTGCTTTATTAGGTATTTTAAGTAATGTTAAGTTCATTAAGTTTTTTAGGTAATATCAAGAACTTTAAAATTTTCATTGAATCAATTTGAAATAATGCAGGATCGTAAAAATAAAATCGCCAAGATCAAGAACAAAGAAAATCCAAATAAAGAATGCATTATAATCCTTTTTAAAAAGTAGTGACTGCTGAAAAAAGGACATTCGACATGCATTTTTTAAAACAATAATACATTACTAAGAGTGAGAAATGGTAAGTTTATAAGAGAAGAAAAAAATGAAGTTCAAAAAGTGATATCACTTACTTTGAAAACTTTCTTAAAGCACGTGCAAAGAAAATGATGTTTCTCTATTCTCTATTCCCTTCAGTAAATTTGCTGCTGGACAAGAAGGCTATGACGACACGATCGCCTCTACGCATGCGTCGCAAAGCGCACCAATTAGCATCCGACTTGGTTTGAAAGGGAGGAAGCGAGAGAGATTTATGACTTGTTCAAAGATCGGATAAACGTTTAAAAGTAACCTATTTCCAACCCAACCTATTTTCAACGTTTTCCCAATGTTTAATAATAACCAATTTCTAACCTAAACCAGGGCCCCTATTCCAAGATCGAAATCCCGACGGCGGGATTAGTTCCAAACTCTTCACTAGATGGCGCAGAAGCGAAATTCACAGGTACGGAGCAAAAATCTCGCCTTCATGTATTCCGAACCGGTCGGGACTAGAGCCACTACAGAATACAGGCTGACCCATCGCCGCCATTTTCTTTCCCAAGTCAAAATATAAACAAGAGCGTGCTGCTAGATTGGCGCCTTTATCGCTGTCAGTGGCGCTTTTAACAGCTACGCCAAAAAGAAGGAAATAAATGGGATTCCTTAGCTACATACAATACCGAAAAATGCGCTCTGAATTCAAAATGCATTATATATTAATACAGACTGGAAAAATAAAAAAGCATATTAGAGAAGTGCTATTTACTTTAACTCTAGCCAAATGCTTAAGCCTTTTGCTCTACATATTTATGAAAATTTTAAACTATTATAATTTCATTAAGTCATTTTCCTACAACATTAAATAGTTTCAAAAGTTATGAAAGTCATGCAAAATTAATAAAGAATTCTATTTCCCTTTTATAACCTTTTCTTTTAACTTGGTATACAAACACAATTGTTTTTAATTTGATTTGATTACTTATTATACTTTTTATTTATTTGTAATTATTATTTATTCATTTTTCTTCATTGGGAAAAAGTTCTTAATTTTGTTGAAGCATTGCTGTTGCTGTTTGCTTATGAACACCAAATTTAGAAGCATAATCTTACTCATCAAAAATTTAATTACTACGACGAATGCAAAAATTTATATGTTATTGTAAAAAAATAAATATCAATTTTTGTGCATATGCTTGTGTATTTCTTAGGCATCAATTTGTAACAGGCTTCTTTCACGGAATATTCTGCATTATGTCTATGTATTGTACTATTCATGCAGCAGCTATTGAATGAAGTTTTATGTAGATATTACATAATCTTTTTTATTGCAAAACCATCATCATATTGAAAACAAAAAATTTAAAAGATTCATATGGTTCATAAAATAAATAAAAGCTTGAACATTACTTCAAAGAAGTTTACATTAAAATATATTTATATTAGATCAAGTCTATAATTTACCATTTGTATCTGTAAACAAAGTCCAATTAATAAAATTTAATTATCAACCAAGTCAAATAACAGAAATGACAATTTAAATATCAAATCATTACTATACCCAAATCATTTGCTATAAAAATTTGAAAACTAAAATATATTGTTTATAGACTCAAGCACTTAAGGTTTTTATAGTTTATGCTTATTCTACTTTGGAATTTTAACAATTAAGTAAATAGCGAAGAAGAAATTTAATTTTAATAATTATTCTTTTTATATAATTTCACTTCACGCCAGTTACTGTATCATTTTATTAACGGAGAATAAAAATAAACGATTTTCTGCATTCAAATTCCGCGATAAATTTCTGTATTGTGTAGGTGTATTAAAAAGTGTATATAAAATAGCCAATTTTTTATACTTGTGTTAAGTATCATGCATTATTTTATCATAATATATTTCGCTCAAAAAGAACAATACAAAAATTACTGAATTTAGTTCAATTGGCGACAAGCACATTTCGTCGCCAACAATTGTTGCAAACCTGCTGGTATCCAATTTGGACGCTGGCAATTAATAATCAATTTCTTCTTTCTTTCTTCATCTGTTGGAAAAGTAAACAATCTCCACTTGTTTCTGGAGTGATTGTTGCAATTAACTGCAGCACAACCACCCATTTTTCAATCGAAAAAGCTAACGAAATACCAAAATCTAGTCTTAAGCTAGCACAACGCAATACGACCCAGAGAACGAGTGGGTAGTCGGGACGAGTTTAGCGCGCCTCTTTTGGTCGAAGCGAATCTCGCCGGCAAGTGAGGTGGCGAGATTGATAAAGATGTCTGCGTTTGTCGACGGGATTTTAATTCAGCGCCTTTTAAATCGCCAAAGTGCTCGAAGAAGACCAATCTATAGGACACGAGAAGACGCTTTTGGTCTTCTGGATGATATATTTATTCGGTGTTATGTAGAGTTATTTTTGTTTATTTTTTATTTATTTATTTTTTTAAATTTAATATCTTCAAGAACATTTTGTGTTCTTAAAATAAAGTTTCTTTTCACTAAGTAAACTGCCGTCAATTTCTAAAATGCAATTGTTTTTAATTGCTCTTGAACATTAATATTTTTTACTGTTATAATTATGGTTTTTTTGTGTCATATTATGTTTTTTTGTAACTCTTATCTCATTTTATTCAAATTAAGTGCACACATCATCATCCTTATTATTGTTATTAGGGCTCGACCGATGCATTTTTTGGCCGATGCCGATTGTTCCGAGATCGGCCGATTGCCGATTATTCTCCTCTTCCATCGGCCGATGGAAAAAAAAGTCGCTTTGAACTTTAAACCATTAAAACAAACGTGTAGAATGCTTGTCAAAAATGTCATTTAAATCATTTATTTATTTTTATGTTTATAAAAAAATAAATTCATTATTCAAACGCCGTAAAACTGTTTGGGAGAAGTTTACATAATTATTAAAACTAAAAGAATCACTCGCGATTCTAGTAAAATAAATAAACTATTTGGAGGTTGAAAAAATGCTATATCAGAGGATTTTTAAATTTTTTTTCTTATCTTTGCAAAAAAACTCAACAACTATTGGATCGGCTCGGGTCTAATTCCCTTTTTTTTTAACATTTTCTCTTTATAACACCTGCACCGCAAATGCCAAGTGCGGCTGCCTTTATTTTCTTATTTTTTTCATGGATGCAGATGTTATAATACAGACTAACAAATAATGTGGGTTTGTATCTTTAACGAAATCATCTCAGATTTTTTCCTAATCCCCCCCCCCCCCGTTTTTAAAAGAAAAGCGGGAACGATTATATGCTTATTTTTCATTATAAAAGTTATTTTAACTAAAAATAGCTCTTTTTCTAAAATAAAAATAAAATATTTCGCTCGCAGTAACGCCCTCCCCCTTTGTTCATAACCAAGAAATACTAAATATTGCTTTAAAAACATACACATGAGATTTTTTTGTCAGTACAAATGAATGCTGGGGGGGGGGGGGGGTCTTAAGAACTAATCTTGTTAGCTTTTTTTTCTTTTGAGTTGAAAATTACACTGAAATACTTGACATGTTCTTTATATTTTCATGAGCACAATGTAAGGTCACCGAAATAAGCCAATATTTTTGAGCACCAGCAGTTTTTTGTTGACAAATATCTTCTGAAAAACAAGTGATCGTTTATAAAAATTAAGATGTATATTGAAAAAAATATATATATATTTATATATACGTTGTCAATTTTTGAAATTAATGAAATTGTAGCATTTTTATTATTATTTCACTCTGTGACGCGAACTCGTTTTTTAAGAATTAAATTTTTGAAAATTGCAAGTCGAACTTGCACACATAAAATTTCGATCAATAAACATTTATACTGAAAAATTTATTCATATTTTTTATCAATATGTTCTATGTTGTAAACTAGCAATAAAATAAGAAGAAATATTCTAAACTGAAAGCAGATGCAACGAGATTGTTGTACAATAGCAGAAAAACTGTCAACTGTCTAACACGTAGCATCAAAGAAGGCAAAAAAATGCGCTAAAAAAACGAAGTATACACGATTAAAAATTAAAATAATTATCGTATAAAAAGTTAAGATGTATTTTGAAAAAAATATACATTGATCAATCTTTGAAAATAATGAAATTTTAGCATTTTTATTAAGATGTTATGAAATCCTGTCGCGCGAACTCGAATTTTGAGAAATCAATTTTTAAAAATTATTGAAACTATTGTCATATCAGATGCAAATCATCCAGTTCTAAAATGTTGCACGAGAGCATTGCAAAATATCATAATTGAAAACAGTAAGCTAAGTTATAGGTAAATATTTAGTATTACTTTATAATTTCTGTTTACTTTTTTTTCGTCCATTTGTAATAGAAAATACAGTACTTCTTAAAATTTACCGTTAACTGCTGTCATTAAAAGTAAACAAAAAAAATGTCTGCCAGAAGGCTGTGTGTTTATCTGTTTACAATGTCATTTACTACAATATGGGTAAAACTTAATTCATAACATTAAAAAATGAAAGATATTTTCTGTCACAGTTAGTTTATGACAACAGAAATGGACCAATATAACCCTACTTATGCTGGCAGTATCTCAGTTTCAACTTCGAGTTTGCATTTTCACTTTTGGATCTCACTCGTTTATTTTTGTTGCTGTTATTTAAGTTCATTAAGTGAGAAATCTATTTTATGTATATACTTTTGTTCTGAAAATTTTAAGTTTTATCAAAATTTAAAAACTTTACTTCTTATTGTAGTGTATTCAAAAGTTATCATGACATAAAGTTAAGAAATTTGAATTTAACATTTGCATCTTGATTTGCTATGTATTCATTAAAAAAATAAATAAAATTAATAACACTTCCATGAATTTTTCATTCTACAGTCATACAACAAATAAATGTCATACAATCCTTCAAATTCCGCCCCCTTGTTTTTCAAATCAACTCTCGTAAAGTTTTCCTACAAGTGGGCTCTATTGAACATCTGGAATTTCCTCCATGAAATCAAGAATCATTTCAATATGATCCTTGCTCATATATCCAGTGCCATTGTGCAGAAGCGTAGCAATTTAAAAATCATGGGGGGGGGGGGCTCAAATAATTTCATTTCCAAATGCTCGAAATTATTTCCAAGAAAACCAATTAACAATCAAAAAGTAATTAGTATTCACTCATTGTTATTAATATTAATTACATTAATTACAAACAGTGGCGTTCAGACCCGGATTTGGGGGGGGGGGGTTCTTCGCTAGAAGTGAGCTAATTTCATTGTCTTACAAGAAAATTGGTCAAATTCTAGACAATTTTCACCATTTTAGGGGGGTTTCTTCCGGAAACGTGAGTTAATTTCATTGTTTTCGAAGAAAAATTGGTCAAATTCTAGATAATTTTTACCTTTATTAGGGGGATTTCTTCGGTAAAAGTGAGCTAATTTCATTGTTTTATAGAAAAATTGGTCAACTTCTAGAAAATATTCACCATTTTAGGAGGGGATTTATCCCCAAAATCCTTCAGTGATTACAAAAAATCACTAATTAATGAATATTTTTATAGATCATTAAAATAAATTCATAGCTTTCGCAAAATAACCGAAATCCTTACGCATTCATAGTTAATCAACACTACACTACACAACTACACATAAATGTATAGTTTAATCAACGGATCGTTGATTTAACTATACATTTATTAAATGTGATTAATGTAAAACAAACAGTAAAACTTTGTTTTAAATCTGCATCATTTGGTATAAAAATAAAAATTTCCTGATTTCTAAGGGGGAGGGGGGCTTTAAGCCCCCCCCCCCCCCCCCCGCCTTTCCTACGCGCCTACCATTGTGACAAAATAAGGTAGCGAACAAGCTCAGAAGAGAGAAAGGCGCGCAGTAAACGATTGAACTTTGCGCGCTTTGAATTCAATTTCGCTCGTCTAAAAGGAGCATTCTGATTGGTTCTTTCCGCGGAAACCTGTCACTCCTGCCATTTTCTCCGGATGGACTATTCCGGCTTCTTTCGACCGGTAGCCGTCGTGTCGCATTTCGCTTGGAATGCATATGGGCGGGATTCCGACGTCAGACCGGTTCTGCGGTCCTGTCATCTCGCTTCTCGCGCGTCGAAAGATTGGAATAGCCACCCAGTTTTCAACCTATACCAACGCTTTCGCAACGTTCACGACGGGTTCTCAACCTTTCCGCAACGTATTCTCAATGGTTTGTGCTACCTGGGTTCAAATGTCCACCAAGTTAGAAATAATTTCCGCTGAGGGACCAACCAAGGTGACGATCTCTCATCTGGGAGCTAGTTAAAAAACATTAAGCCCCTCTGAGCAGGGTTCACACTGGGGAAAAATACAAGGTGGGATTTCCCACCTTAACCAAAATTTTAAGTGGGATTTTTAAAATTTAAGTGGGAAATTGAAATTTTTGTTTTTGTCTTTAAAAATATTACTAAATTGTCCGATCGTGATCCAATACAAACTATGTAATAAAAGATGATTATCTAAGCTATGCTCAGCAAAGAAAGAATAGACATCAACAAGGTTCACACAAAACGGATCCTCCACAAAATTCGCGATCGAAAAAAATGGGTGCTTTATAAAATGTTAAGCATGAAAAAGATCCTCTGGTATTTTGGTTATTTAATCAAAATTCTTTGATGTGCGATTTTTACAAAAACAATCCTAAAAATTAGTTTAATATTTCCTCTATTTTTTCTGATCATATGTCATTTTATCTATTGATGTTTTTCAATGAATTCAGTATATTTTAGAAACCAGCATTCTTTTGTAACCTTGTGACCAAGGAAGATTCCCCTTTTCCACTCCTTTTTTTCATTTTGTCCTCTGTGAATAGAATGACTGAAAATAAGTCTGCATTCACAAAGGGCTCAAATTGTTCAATAATCCCAAGGAATGAAGAAGTTATCAATATTTCCCCCATGTTATTATATATGATAAATAGGGTTCCTAGATTCTTCTTTTTATTAATGAGGATAAGATGGAAGTTGAAAATTAACATACTCCATTTAGTTTGTATTGAATTATCAGTTTAGAATAGTAGTTTCGTTTCGCGATGTTTTGAAAGCGTGTCCTCTAGTTGCGGGAACAGCGCGCAAACGAACTTTTTTTGAGTGGGATTTCAAAATATACTGCGGGAATCGCGCGATCGCGCGGCCTAGCGCGAACCCTGTCTGAGCCAAGTGTATATTTCATTCTATAATAGCTGATTAATAATCAGTAGGAGCTTCCTTAATTCCCTGTCGCCCTGCAAGGGGGGTTGTATTTAAAAGTGGCATTAGCAACAATAACAACAGTTATGTAAACTAGACACAAAAGTGTAATTTACATCAAAATATAATACTTATTGTCCCCCCAAAATATTGGAAATGGGATAAATTTAAGTGTTTACAATTACCCCAGAGTACGAAATATATGGGGTAATTGTAAACACCTAACTTTCACATGAAAAATAACAGGGAGAATTAAATTCATAACTAAATGTTTTTAGCAGCATTCCATATGACAAATAAAAATGGTTGAAACCGCTTACTTCGCTTTTGTACATGGGCTGGAGAGGAAAATGTAAGATCACTAAATTTTGTTAATTAACTTTTTCACTTTGGCCATTTTCAAACAATAGTGACGCCTCCACAGTTGTTTCGAAACCTACGAAACTGTTTCAATGTCTTCCCTATGCTGCCAGTTTATCACTCACAAGCAGTTAAGTATTCAAAACCACCACAAGTGTAGTTATGAAGCTTGTTTACAATTACCCCATGTTTACAATTACCCCAACTGACACTACGTACGTTCGCTAAAAATATAGAAAATAAAATATAGATTTATAGAATCTGTACATAACAATTTTAATAGGAGCACAAATTTTTAGTTTTGCACAGAGCGGTTCAGAGGCTGAACCGGCCCGGCCCTGTTTCAGCTGCACTTTTGAAGTCAATTTTTAGCATCCACTTCCTGTGAATAGACTAGACAGTTTTCAGGATTGTCAAATATGTTTTCGGAGGATATTCTAATTGTGGATTCCTGCCGGCAGGGCCTGATTAAGGCAGGGGCACACGGGGCAGCTGCCCCGGGCCCCCATATCTGAAAGGCCCCAAATCGAGTAGAAAACTGTTTACCGTTCGTTTGTTATTCTCATGGTTGTTCTCTTGCACGTGGGATGGCATGTTTCACGTACAGTAGTTTCATTTTTATTGGATAATTTATAGGAGACATCAATAGATAATTATCAGAGTTACAAATAAGAAATCATTCGGTGCATTTTAGGGCATGGTCCAGATTTCAAAGCCAAGATGCCAAAATTTTATGCATAGTGATCTTTTCTTAAGCCTTTAGAATTTTAAAGGGTTTTTACGAGTTTGATTGCTGGACTCACAGCCCGCAGATGTTCTGTGGGGGATCAGCAAGTATATTCGCTAGGTATTCAGCTAGTAAATTAATCAAAATTATAATGATAATTTACAGTACTTACTATAATTAGTGAGCAAAAATGGATTAACAAAAATAGCTGGTTGCTGGCTGTTGTTTCTCTGAACTGCGATGTGCGATTTCTTTGCCGCACAAACACAAATCACAAAACAAAGAGCGAATATAATAACGGTTTAGCTGTATTGGCACATTCCTCTGTCATGCATTATTAGATGTTTAAAATATCCTAAACTACTTTTGAAAGCTTCTTTGTACGCATTAAAAAGCAAAACATGCTTTAAAGAAGCGATTTCCAGTCCTTCTCAGTTCTGTGTGTTGCCAATACTGGACAGTTTTGGATAGGATCGGCCAACGTCGGCAACATGTAATATTTCATTAATACATTTCTTTGTCGTGTTTTATAAATGCTTAAAATATTTTAAATTAGTTTTGAAAGTTTCTGCGTACAAATTAACATCAAAATATTCTTTAAGAAAATGGTTCCCAAGTCCAATTTTACCTGACAGTGTTGCAATGTTTTGGATAGCATCGGCCAATGCGGGAGAAGGATGTTCTGTTACAAATTTCTTTTTCATGTATGTTGCTTTAAAATGTTACAGATGTATCTTTGATTGCTTTTTTCTATACAACAAAATACAAAATGTCTTTTAACGCCACAATATCTGTAAAGCCTTAATTTGCCAACGCTGTGCAATATTATACGGGATCGGTATGCTGGCAGAAGTATATTCCATGCAATTCAGCTTTGTCGTGAATTATATGTGCTTAACACGTTGACGGACACTTGCGTCTATAGCCGTCAAAGCGAAGTTCACTTATCGCATAGTGAACTTTAAATATATTGCAAAAAATTGCTTATTTGAGTCATTAAACGTTTTTAAATTTTTGCTGTTATAGCCGCCATCGTCCCATTACTTAGTGTCTAGAGTCCGCTGGCTCTAGCCAGCGGACGTTTATAGCCGCAACTTAATTATAGGTGCTGAATCAATCAAAATTAAGTTTATTTAAGCATAAAGAGTGAAACTATACTTCTAATATTCTAAAAATTACAAAAACATATAGTGTCAATTTTCGAACTTCACTTGTTCCTACTGTCCGTCAAAGGGTTAAATTACCACAAATGACTTTGATTGTTTCTACCTTTGTGTTAAAATATAAAATGTTGTTTATTGAAACGATTTGTAACGTTTCTCTAGTTAAGGTGGCCAACACTGTGCAGTATTGGACGAAGTCGGCCAATATCGCTAGAAGCGTAATTCCATACATATTTTTATTGTGAACTTTAGGCGCTTAAAACACTGAAAAATGTTTTGAACAGCTTTTATTTTTATTATAAAATACAAAAAGTCCTTTAAAAAGACGTTTTTTAGAGTTTTTCTAATTCTGCACTATCGGGTTGCCAACGTTGCGCAGCATTGGCCAAAATCGGCTTAAAACGACTGACACGTCTAGACTTTTCCCGGATTTCGCCAATGTTCAGCCGATATTGGCCAAAATCGCTGTGCTGCTTGTGTGGGGCAGTTTCTTATTTTATACTGTATAAAAGCTACAATAAAGTAAATGGAGCGGTCTTACCTGTCTGGAAGCCGAAAAAGAAAACTTAAAAAGGCTCGAGAACTTCAAGCTAAAAAACCTAAAGGGAGCCGCTCATAATTCCTTCCTACACATGCATAAAAATGGGAAAGCTGTAGACATTGAATTGTCAGAAAAGCAATAAAATGGACAGAACGATATTTCGTTTGACCATTGGAGGGGGGGGGGGGGTGACTTTATAGCTATTTTAGCTTCTAGTCAATTTTCTTATTATATTATCTGTGATGAAGTGAAAAATTTAAATACTTCCATAAAGTTCGGTTCTTCATTAGTGAAGTGAGGGAGAGGGGCCCCCCAAATAAGTTTTTGTACCGGCCCTAATTAGGCTAACTCGGGCCCTGCTTGCAGGGGATAATGGTTGATGTTGGAGAGATTTCTAGTTATCTGCTTGCAGTGGCGGATTACTTAAAGAAAGTAGTGTGCATATATCCCACCCCATAGTCCGTGTCCTTATGTTATTAAGACTCAAATAGGGAAAAATATACCACCACTGTAAGAAACTTTGTAGAAATGTCTTTTTGTTGTTACTTAGTATACAAAATTCAGAATGTATACTAACCACGTCTTTATACAAAAAAGGTTTCGTGGATGTATAATATTTTGATGGTAAAATATTAAAGAAAAATAGTTTTGGAAGAAATCGAATTGTAATTTGTTAGTTTAAATTCTTTTAATACTGGTAGCCAGCGGGAATATTCTATTATAAGGGGTGTTAATGTACTTTGCTCAGTATCTGCTCTATTGTGTTAATCAATATTTAGTGACTTAATTGCCTTATTTCATAATGCTCCTTGATCTGCTTTTTATATATTTTTTTATTTTGAAACGTTTTTTAGCATTTAACTTGCACAAAGTACAATAAAACATTGCTATGTATGTGTAACTGTATAAGATAAATTTGAAAAATAATTTATACACGAAAGCTACATACTTGTGTAGAAATCTCATCTGGGTCTAAATGTAAATCCTTCATTTTAGTTTTTGTTTACTCTCTCCTTTGAAATCAGAATAGAAATTGTTGCAGTCAACTGAAGAGTTTTCTATTCACCCACTAGATGAAGAGATTCCTCTGGAAACTTCCATATATTTGCATATTTCGAAACAATTCAAAGGCAATGGCTTTGGGAAGTTTTTATTATCAAGAATAGATGACATATCTTTGTACAACTTCCTGTGCCCTTTTATCTGCTTTCCAGAAATGAAATTATAGTGTCAATTATGGAGTACACCAACATTCATTCAAATTACTTTCCGGGTCGTGGAAAGTTGTAATTTGAACCATATTCATTGCTCTTTCTATAGTGAGAATCTTTATTGTAGATAACTCATTTTTTGTTCTTACATTAAAGGGCAAAAGATTTTGACACGTGTTAAGATTAACACTGATTTCTCCAGAAACTACTTTTATGGTGCTTATAGCTGTATGATCATGTTGAAGGCAGGGATGTGGTCTAACCCTGTACGCTTCTCCTTGGTTTTTGAAATCTCAAGATACATATTGCTTTATTTAAAGTTAGTTCTATTAGCATGATGAGGGTAAGTTTCAACAGCAGTGGAAGTGTCACTTGAACTAATGTCATAAATGTTTGCAATCATGTGAAGTAGTACCAACACTTCACCATAGAACTTGTAGCCGCCAATTGAATTGTCCATGCGCCTTTGAAAGAATTCTTACCACAAAACTACAGGTCACAGCTGGAGTTAGTTAGGTTGAGCTGGCGCCCAGCAAACCTATCTCGTAGCGATAATGAGCATTCGTCGGACTTCACTTCCCCATTCCCGGGGAAGGGCAACCCTAAGGCCCTGTGCTAACAGGGGAGGGGATGGAGTAGATAACTATACTACATGTACTTATTTAGTACTCAAAATATTTGTTGCAATAATCAATTAATGCATATTTGCCAAAATGAGATTAAGTTAGAAGAATCAATAAAGAATTGCATTTTAATATCTTTGTTCCATTATTTACTTATACTGGTTTATAACTTAATTCATGGTGTCATACACTGCATGTACAACTTCTATTGCATGTTCATAACACACTATCATCTAAACTAAAAATGCATTAAAAATTAAAATTCAGAAAAAAATTTTGAATTTTAGAAATATACCTTCTAATGAGTACATGTACAGTTGTTTGGGTAGATTGGTGAAATAATACTCTCAATGATCAAGTCAATACATATTTATTGTTTAGATCTTAACTTAATATTGCACATTTATTACAACATAATTACATTTGGAACAAAAATGAGTTCATTCAGTTTGCCATACATGAGATCGAAAAACATTTATAAGAAGTGTACTAAATAATATTTTGTCCTTAGGTCAACATAAAAACCTAACATTTAAAATAAAAACCACTTAATTTCATAATCTCTTAGTCTGGTGTAAATAAATTGTGTACATAGACATGATGTACATTAAATTTTTCGTAATATGAAAAATATGGGTTATTTTCATATTTTAAGTTTGAAAATCACACACAAAAAAACAAGTTTTTAAAAATCAGGTCACACAAATGTATTTTTTTTAAACTGAAATCATCTGATATTAATTTGGGTTTTTTCTTGGAAGTACATAAAGATCATATTAAATATATAATATATACATATATTTCAAAATATCAGTTCATGCTTAACCCTTTTGCTCCTAACGGGACACATACGTCCCAAGCAAATTTAAAAAAAAAGTCTTTTCGGACATCCAAAACATCACGAAGCTTACTCAATGTTGGTGACCATCTGCCAGTAACAATAAAAACACGACGGCGGTGCCATAAATGTGCACAACAAAAGAAGGAATCGCGCACTAAAATAATGTGCACAATGTGTAATGTCCCAGTGTGCATGGATTGTTTCAAACCATACCATTCATAATTACATTTTTAAGACTAGAAAATCATTGGTTTTCTTTATAAAATTACTCATTGAAGACTACTGGGACACATATGTCCCAGTTGTCAGGATTGATGAGACATATATGTCCCGGTCCTAAATCAGTGTTTAAAATCTTCCTAAAAATATCTTAGTTTTAGCAATTCTAGTGTGCCATACTCATAGTTTATGCTACCAAAATTGTTCTGTTGTAAAAAAAATAACAACTCGTCGCAAAAGGGTTAAAAAAGAAGAAGGTGGTTTGTGTCTAAAACTACTTTTCATTTTTTAACTGTAATATTCAGAACATTTATGATGACTAAGTATAAAAATAACTTCACTTACTGGGCAATTTGGCACAATTTCATCATTAATAATGCACTAAATCACAACATATGGAATAAAAACAGACCAGCTTGATATGTGATACCAAATTATTTTCAAAATACTGCTAATGATTGATTATGTTCTAAAAATTATTGTTCACAACATTAGGAATGAAAATTAAGTAAGCTCATTTTTAATTTCAAAAGAAAACCAAAGATGTGCTTGCACTAGAACATTTCAACACATTCATTATTGTAAGATTTTTGAGTTTCTTTAGCCGCCACATATTACTTTATAAATAATATTTTTTATTTTCAGTGTGCCACACATCATATACTCTTAAGATCTATCTAAATCATTGAAGTTTATTAGTGTGGCAAACAATATTTTAAAAGTCTCTCTGAAATATTTTTGAAATGTTCTTAAACATTCTTCTTCATAAAAAATAACAAAATCAGATCTAATTATTTTCTCTTGAATTTATTTTTCAGTATACTTCACTAAAGTGCATAGGTAAATAAAATGTACAATAAGAGATAATTTTGACATTTACAACACATTTGATTATAATACTGAAATTTTGTGATTGTCAATCTTATACTGGCTTTATAAGTATTATTATGAAATACACCTTTTCAAGTCATAAAGATAATAAATACTTATGATTGATGTATTTTGTTTTATGACACCTATAAAAACTTAAATTTCAGTTTATATTTCATTAGATATGTACTAACAGGAAATATGCCAGCTAGAATGGAACACACACTTCATCAAATAGAGTAGAAAGAAACTCTAACTATATTGCCTGACTGAAAGCAAACTAAAAAGAAAAGACTTCATTTCATTACATTGCTGTTTGTAGTTATTACTAAAAAAGGTAAAATACAACTAAATTTGTATAATACATATCTACAGACATAGTAGCAGAGAAAAAATAAGCAGAACCTACAAAAAATTGTTACTTTAATGCAATTATTTGCTTCAAGTTTATTCAGTTAAAGGTAGGCAAGATACATCACTTGTCTATTTCATGCATACATTTTAATGAAACAGCAGTTGCAGACCATTGCATCATGTAGTTTCGATAAATAGATCAAGAAAAGGTAATAAGCAACTGTTACTTTTATGCATTTATAGTATGGCTTAAATGATACCAAGGGGGAAAAGCTGTTATTTTTTTTGAATGAAAAGTATGAGTAAGAGAGAAAACAACATTTATAAAGCACAAACTGTCAAAACAAAAACTGCAGTTGTTGACAAGTTGTGCTGTATTCATGTTGTTTTTTCCCTTTATGCCCCTTTTAGCACAGAACATTTTTGATCATTTTTTCATATAATGAAAAGTATGGCTCATATAAAATCATGGGTAAAAGATAGGGGCATTTTTTATGCAGTGAAAGTACAGTAGGATGGGAAAATGGTGTGACAATAGTGTTAGCTAAGAAACTGCTTTTAATAAATGTTATCACAAAAAATAAAGAATAGTATCAGTCTCTGTAGTTGTCAAGGTGATTAAACTGAAGCAGAAATTCGGGTTGGTGACAATGAAAAAGATGTGACTAGGTTTCCTAACAATTTCAAATTGAAATGAATGATTTAAAAAACATTTTTTTAGAATTCAATGCACCATGAAGATTACTCATTCATCAATCAATAAAAAGTGCAATGAACCATTTGCAATTACGAAATAAAAGATTGAAATGTTTTCAGTCAATAACTAAACAATTATGTTCAATAATTGAATACCTACCCAGGGTGAATGCAATACTGTTAGGGGGTGATTTATTAATTTTGTGTGGAATTTGCCATTCGTAACTTTGACCAATATCTCAAATGTTATGAAAATAAATAATTTTATCATAATGAACAATATCATGCTCTGTATTTTCTGCAGCTGCCAAAACTTTTCAAATATTGCATGTTAAAACCATACAATTTATTATATTACTTTTCAAGATATTCAATAAAACACCTTATGATTTTGCATTAATTTCCTTTATTAAAAAAATATTGCACTTATTTGACATTTTCTTGGACACATAATGCTCGCATAAAATTACTTATTCCTAAATGTTATTTGTCTTGAACTAAATTTGAAGTAAAATGAAACGTAGAGTTTAAAATTAAAAGTTTCAAAAAAAATATCCTGAAAATATATTTTTGAGTTACAGCCCTCTTGCATTAGGTGTACATAATTCATGATTATAAATTATTTAAGACGTAAAAACACTTACACTAGGAATTGGTTTTGTTTCATTTGGCACAGTCAACAAAAGAGAACAGGAAAAAAATTGATATTCCAATTTCTGAAAGCTAGCAATAAAAAGAATTCCATTTTCATCAAATACAACTTCCTTCAAATAGTGGAAAAAAGAAAAGCAACAAACATGCTTTGACTACATAAAAACAGGATTCTAGAAAAACTTAAACAAGTTTACGTAGAAGAAGTTTACGATCACATACTTGGCATCTCAAGTTTAACAAGCTCAAAAGGAACCAATCTGAAAATCAGATTATTATTATTATTTTAGCAAAAGTGAGATGGTATGTTCTTTTTTTTTTTCATTTCTTCTAAGATGCACGTTTACAATGACTATCAAATAGCAATAAATATTAACAAGTGCATGTGCAAAACATAGTAGTTATGTGAGTTTCTTAACACATGAATGAAACTGCATCATTTCCAAAGCACATTCAAAGATTTTGCATAACTTTTAAAAGCATTCTAAGCTTCTTTTGCTTTATTTGAAAAATATTTTTTTCAATTACTTGGATATTAATCAAAAGTTTGTTAAAAAGAGTTATATTTCATAAAAACTAGCTGTTTAAGCAAAAATATCAACATTTTGTTTAAAATTTTGTCATGTAAAATTTATTGTCTGCAGTAATATATTTGCATTTATAAATGTTTTATATAGAAATAAAAATTCAATGGTTGTATCATATATAAAATGGTGCACATGAAGGAAAAAAAATGTGAACCTCTAAAATCATTCAGGTTGTTCAAACAAGAGTTATTATTTCAAAAATTTCAAATTTTATAATAACATTTTAACTGAAAAAAAAATGAAATGTGAAAGTTCAAATACAGCTGTGGGGGAAAAGAGATGTACAGACTATTTTCATATCACAGCACTTTGTAACAATATTTTTTAAATTATGAAAAGTTGAAACATAAAAATATGATTCATGGGATTATAGAAAAGAGAATTACAAAATATTGGTTAAGTATTAAAATTTATGTAATACATTGAGATTTAAAAGATGATGTCAAGCGACTTAGGAATTTCCATCCATATTTAGGATAAGTTCATAAAAATTTGCAGATTTAATACTAGCACTAGAAATATACAAATCATCTTATACAAGAATGATGTAACATTTGAACAAATTTAAAACATACACAAACCACGAATGACCAATATAGTGTTATAAATATATAAGCATAGGAACAAGGAAACACAGCAGGATTCACAGAATTTTCAGCACAAAAGTGCATGAAATTTTTCTGGTTTTGTCATAATTATTTCATACAGTACTTGGCAAATAAAAAGCTCATATTCAGATCAATACCTTTGATACATTTTCAACGAGTAATAACAACATCATTGTAATGAAATCATTCATGGTGTATTAACCATACATAACAGTTATGCTTCATAATGTTAGCAAACTTCAGATACTTATATTTTTCAAAGGAAAAAGTGTTTGAAATATTTTAGCTGAAAAAGTTTGCTTAAATTAAGCATGATGTTCAAAAAAAGGGGGGGGGGGTAACATTGATTAAATGCTCCTGATTAGAAAATAGAAGCTCCATTAAAAAGTTTTTTTGTAAAAAATGAATAATTTTTTTTTCAAAATCATGAGCTTTAAAACGTCTTTAATGAGACAAAACCTTTGATGACTTCTCATCCCCATCTTCTAATTCTATGACTTACACAAACTATAAGTATTTTCGATTATAATGTAATTCTATTTAATGACAACAAAGTGAAAACAGGAATCTTTTCTTTTCTGATGTTAGTTGTGAAATGAAGGAAAAAAAAAAAACATCTATTCCAACATATCATCATTTAGACCCAATTTTGCAGACGTGATGCGTCGACGCTTCTTTAAAATTTCCAAATAAACTTCATGAACTAGAAAATGGAAGAAAAAAATGATTTAGGTAGAACAGAATATTATTTTTACATTTTAATTTGATTAGATAATGTTTAGATGTAAAAGTTATAATGATGCGGTGTGGTTCCACTTTTTTCATTATTTGGAAATGTTGCAGTTCCGAGTTGTCACAAAAGAACAAACTGTACAGAACATTTTTCAATTGATATTATGTTCTTCCATGTCACCACATAAAGGAAAATTACATCATGGATTTATTGTGCATAGGCATTTTATATTGTAAAAAGAGAAACCAAATTAACTGATTAAATATTTAAAAAAAAACAGGGGCAAACAGAATTCACTATCAAATTTCTCAAATTTTGAAAACAGTCAATTGCTCTAGTTCCTCTGGAGCATCTTCAAAAATTTGCACTAATTTTAGATGCTCCACATGAGTTAATATTTACTCGGCAGTACTGACATATACATTTTAAAAGTATTGATTTTTCGATGCGCTCATGAAGTCTTAAAAAGCTTTTGGCAATGCTAGCATGTCTGATTTTGTAGAATTTTAATTTAATTTTATTTCATAAATGAAAACCATTCAAAACTACGAAGAAAACTCTAGTTTACCATTTTCTGCCTAAATGTGCCATTCAAAACAGCAACATGCAAAGTCAAAAAGAGTGTTATGCTCTTTAAAATTTCAAATAATGAAACAATGAAGGAATGCATTAGGCTTATTTGCCATCAATAATTGACAAAAAATTAATTTTGCTACAGCATAGTTACTTATTTATTTTGTTTATTCCTTTTTGAAGTCACAAAAAATTTACTAGTGTAGTAAAAATGAAGATTATAACATCAAGTTACTCATAGAGAGGGGGTAGAGAAAATGTAAAATAAAATTTCATTTCCTAAACTATGCATAATATTTGATGAAAAATGAAATTTTTGAAATGCAACTTAACTATTTACAAACATGTCAAATGGGTATACTATGAAACATAAAAGTAAAAACCCCAAAATATTTTTTAAAAAAATAAAAATGAATTAAAAATAAAAGTTTGAATTTTTCCAGTACGCACTCAAATAACTGAAATTCCAAATAATTATACTGATCATTGGACTTATGATGCAGTTTTTTGCGGTTACAGAATGTTTATAAAAATGTTTATCTGTTTATGTTTTTATACTAACAATAGTATTTATAGTCTGTATAATTCTGCAAATAAAAACAACATGTTACACTTTTTTTCATTGAGAAACCAGTTTTTAAACTTAGATTATGATATAACTGTTTCATACACAAATGAAAAAAAGGTACTTACTACTAGATGATATTAAGCCGTTCTGCAAGTACCGAATATAGCAAAACAAATCACAAATGGCAGTAATCTGAAATAGAAAATTCTATCATAAGTACAGAAAGTAATTTCAACTTCTTAAGTCTATAGTCACAAAAAAATCATAAACCTAAAAGTTTATAACTAGACACTATCCATACACAAATAGAAAAATTCATAATTTTGCTGAAAAATTAGCATTTTGATTAAAGTATACAAAAATAGATTGGATTCAAACACAAAAGCCTCAGCAGGTTACAGTACAAAACCAACTGCATAAGAAAGGTTCCACACGATATTCAAATTACTAAGTCCGCAAATCAGAATTCTACAGGAAATAACTCCTCTGTTCACTATTGTTTTACTACTGATGAGAAGGAAACTTATGTGGTAGTGATAATGGTAGATTAATTATTAGTGATAATTTAAAAAAAAACTGCTTTATCTCCTTAATCATAATACATTCTGAAAGTTTGTAATTTTTTTTATTCATTTTATCATCATAAGTTGTATCACTGTTTTTTCAAGGTACTTCTCTCTTTGAAAACTCTTGACAGTAAAGTAATGTTCTCAGGATGTTCTACTAACAAACTTTAAGGAAGTTCATAGAGGAATTCAAAAAATTCATGAATACTTCTATTATATCCATGATTTATTTTCATAAACATCAAGTCAAATGTTACCATAACATATGTTGCCTGAATTAAATTCAGATAATTTATAATATTCCTTTCGCACAATTATAGACCTAATATCTACATTTGGAGACCTATAATCAGATGTTCTGAAATCTTTACTTAGTTGTAATGGAATCTTAGCAAAATCATAGACAAAAAAAAATCGTCATCCATTGCACAAAACAGTAGAGCTATTACTGAAAATGGAAGATATCTCAATGCAAATATCAAGCAAACACTGCCAAATAAAAGCAGTGACAATGTGAAATAGCATCAAGAGTTGTTACTTGTTCCCAAGTTTTCATCCAAATATACATATATATAAATATAGTCAGACCATGATATAGGATCATCTGCTTATAAGGTCACTCTTCTATAAAGTCATGGCTCATTGAAGAGGAATTCTATATTATGGATTATCTGATATACGGTCAGGTCTTTAATGCAGTAGTTGCTTATAAGGTCCCTTTTGACTGCTTTTTTTTTTTTTTGGAGATTTCAGTGCCGCCTGATCAATTCAAACAATTTTCCATGGTATTGCTCTTCTCAAGATTCAATTTCCAAAAGTATTTGCTGCCAAGTTTTAAATTCCAATGACAATGATTTTGAAAATGAAGGGGTGAAGCAATCAGAACCATTCAAAGCATTAAATGTCATAAGATATAGTTTTTTTTACAATCTAGGAGGAAGCTAAAGAACATTTTCAGAAAATATGTAACTTTTAAGGAAGAGGTCTTTTTTTAAGCAAGAAATCTTAGAAATTTGGACGGAAATCCAGTCATCCCCCCTTGAATTTTAACCCTGGTTTTAATAATGTGAGTTGTACATCAGTACTTTGCTTGAGCATATTTGTAAAAAATGTTATTCAGTATTAAAATTTAAAAAATAATTTCATAATTTCTTAATTTTAATTTGTTCAGCTGACTTAAAATATTGTAACCTAATGAAATGATATTGAGAACAAATTAAATTTTATGAAGAATTCATTATACTACTCACATACATGTGGCGGGTGACGTGTGAGGACACAGAGGCGATGGTGGAGGATGCTGTCTGCCGGAGGCAGGGATAGAACCACGGACCTTCTTGATGGAAAGCCAGTGCTTCCATGCTTTGCCATAAGGTACCTAATGGCCAGGACAGAAGATAGCTCTTGAAGGTGTCAAATCGGTCGAATCGTACCGCCACATATACTCCCCCTCCAGTGAACGAGTGAACGACAGTGTGGAGGTGAGGAGTGAACGATACCAACCATAGGTGGGTGCGCCAGTGCCAGGTGTTCTGGCGAGATTGGAAAGCTCGTATCCGGGGTCGGGCGTTGATGAGAGGTTGTGATCGAGCGCCTCGGCCGGGCGGATGAGTGCGAGTGTTCTCGTGGCGGCATCTATGTGGTGATTGGGTCTCCATTCGTTGCGTGTAATTGCCGGGTCACCAAATGTGGCGGTCGACGTGTGAGGACACGGAAGTGGAGGCGATGGAGGATGCTGTCTGCCGGAGGCGAGGATAGAACCTTGGACCTTCTTGATGGAAAGCCAATGCTTCCGTGCTTTGCCAAAAGGTACCTTATGGCAAAGCATGAAAACTTCGTACTAAAATTCCTCTGAATCTTGGCAAACCTTAATGTTTGAGATACGGTAGAAAATTTTAGTACGAAGTTTTCATTTTACTATAAATGCACGATATATCTCTTATGTACAAAATATAATTACTATTTTTACTTAACTACCATAATTAATGCATCTTTGCAATAGCTCATATTTTTTCTCATTTGAACGATATCCGGTAGGAGTTGAACTGTTTAACAACGTGCATTTCTACTCTATGTGATTGTAACTGGGGCGGATGTCGATATTAACATTTTTCCCGTGGTGAAGGGTTGTTCGGCTGATCTTTCCATCTCCACTCATTAAATATTTCGCTTTCATCTGAATGAAAAGTAAAATATGAAAGGTCCAACTGAGAAAAATTTTGAAGGCATATATGCCAATCCTCGTTTCATGCATGCAGCAGGAATGATTGTGGGTTGCATTGTTCATGTCCAAGTCAAAGCCGTTCTATGTATGAAGGTGTTTTGAGAACATTTTCAAGCAAAGCTGATTTTGTACTTGAGATGGCTCGTAAATTAGATAACAAAAGAACAGCTAATAATTCAGCAGGTTATTCAAATTCTCTGACAACCATAACTAGTCCTGAAGAAATAATTGAAAAAATAGTTTTTAAATTTGACGATGTTGTTACAATCAATGCTCCAAATGTTGATCCAGAATTTGCTACAAGAGAAACATTCACTGACACTGCCATTAGCAAATTCAATGATCACGTCCGGGTCACCAAATGTGGCGGTCAGCGTGTGAGGACACGGAGGTGATGGTGGAGGAGGTTGTCTGCCGGAGGCAGGGCCAGAACCTCGGAAATTCTTGATGGAAAGCCAGTGCTTCCGTGCTTTGCCAAAAGGTACCTAATGGCCTGGACAGAAGATAGCTCTTGAAGGTGTCAAATCGTACCGCCACAATCGACACCTTCAATAAAAAATACCCTTTACACACAGCACAAAAATCGTCATTATTATCATCATAAAACTGTCACCACTGGTATCTAGAGGAATTTCTTCACTTGAAAATGACAAGCTGACACGTCTCTTTTTCTTCTGTTTTTTCGAAGGTTTCTTGTTATTCGTTTTGCCCTTACCCCCATTTTCTAGCTTTCCTTGGGCCTTTTCCCACATAGTTGCTCTCCTCTCTGCTTCAATTAAGACTTCTGATATTTGTTTTCTGATCTGAAGAATAGGGCTAATTGCTTCTAGACAGGAAATCCCGTGTTCTGGACTGGTGGAGGCAACCTATGGTGTTATTGCTAGTGTTATGGCCGCTTCTACATGCATTGTCTGTATAACATAATGCGTAACTCACTGATATTGCTTATATCTTATTTAAAATAATGAGTACATTTATAAACTTTAAATATGAGGAACGGAATATTATAAAAGGGTTATGAACACGTTAAATGCTCACAAGATCTAAAAATAATGCCGATTAAAGCCGGTTAATTCAGATTAATTCACAAGCTACACCTCATGTCGGACCAGACTCTTCACACAAGTGGCTTAGTTTTGCAATCTATCGAAAAATAAAAATACTATATTTAAAGTGGCATCTTCCACCGAGTTACGAGTTACCTTATATATACAGCAGTTTACCGCTCATTCGGACGGCGCTTAATCGGATAGAACACATTTTTATTTATTCTTAACACCAAATGTTATACAAAATAACATTGTTCAAAATTTATCGTACATGTATACTGTTTTCATGAAATATTACATCAAGAAACTTAGGTACTTTTTATTTGTGGAGCACAAAATGTTCCTTATGAAAACAAAGAAAAAATTGTTTTTCAAACTATGTATGTTTGAAAAACTTTCACAGTGAGAAAAGCACTCACACCTGACTACTTTGATTAGCAAGGGGCAGCTGGCAACAGTCAGACAAAGGCTAATGAATGCAAAACACCTCAGGCAGCAAGAGAAGGTTACAAGAAGTTAGAGAGAGCAACACTTTCGCCTATGAAGTAGAGTTAGTGATTAACAATTTCAACCACATTAAGTAGTTCACTTAAACTGGATCACTATACAATTACTCACACAAAAACACTGCAATATATCGAGTTGGTGTAATGAAGTTAGAAAATAATTTCAATGCTGGGCAATTATTTAAAAAGGTGGAGATTAAGAGGAGACTGTGTTGAAGTAATTTCATTAACGAATCACATAAATATCAGTTTTTAATCATATAAATATCAAGTTTTCTATTCATTTTCCTCTTTTACAGACATTTTATTATATTTTCATCTTTTTAAATTTATTCATTTATTTAATTATTCATTTATTTTTTAAGCAATGATTCTTTTAATTTGCTAAATTTTGTTCATCCTGCATACAACTTCAGCATTTTTACTTTGCTTTTGCAAGCTTCTGACTCTATATCCTTACTTGTATTATTGGATACAAAATAAATAAATAAATTATTAAATAATTAATTTTAAAGAATCCCACACATGCATATAAATTTCCTTTTAAGAAATTACAACAATTCATGAGGGATACATGAGGAATACTACTTCTACAGATACGTTGGCTGTTATCTTGAATAAACAAAAAATGTTTACTATAAAAAAAAAACAATAAAACACAAAAAAAGTTTAATGATTTTTATGAGTGATGACAAATTTTAGCTACAAAAAGAAAGAAGAAATGCAATTGTTTATTTTTAAACAAATTTCTATTGAAAACAGCTTTGAACAATAAAAAAAATGTCAGGTTATTGCTCATTCAGTAATTTATTTATATTTATTTCTGTATCTTATAATAATGATGAAAATATATAATTAAATTTTAATGTAAAACCTAAACTTGATTTCTGAGAATTCAAATTGAAAATAAGCATAAAAGTATCTTACTCTATTTCTACTTAAAGCAGATATATTAAAACTATTTTGTCCATCAAGATACATTTTATATGGGCATAAACGGGGAGCATCCATCAAGGCACATGTTCTAGAACCAAATAAACAATATAATTATTTATTCATATACAAATCAATGAAGCATAATATTTAACTATTTTAAAGCATATAGGTTTACTTTAAATGTGGGAAAAAATTTTGAAAATTCCAAAAAACTCAACAGCATTATTTATAATATTCAAAGAAGTATGCACCAAATAACATTGAAGGTGAAAATGTGCGAAATCACATGCAAGCCAAGACAAAATTTCAAGACCATTAAGATGGCATCACATGTATAGAAGAAAGGGTATTTTTGAGCACATGAATGTCCACCCCTCTGATTCAACATGAAATGAAGAAAAAATCACCTAACATTCTTTAACAACTCATAACAAGAAAAAGTTCTAAATTATTGTTCTTGTATCTTAAATGTTTAAGCAAAATAATTAGATCATAACTTTTTTATGAAAAAATGATATGAATGGGACTTTTCAACTTAAATGTTGCACAGGTGCTAATGATTTAGTAAAAGATCCTTTATTAAACCTAAATAAATGGCATATTAATAAACCTAACCATAAGAATAAAAAGAATTAAACAACAAACATGATCTTTCGGCAGAAAGTAGGATATTTTTTGAACATGACACAGAAAGTTTTCTTTAACTTCAATTTTTTTTTTTACAATGCAATTGACCTTTATTTTGTGCATTGCAATGCAGCTGCAATATTATCTTCATGGTGCTCCTTTATTAAGCTACTTTTGATTGACAACAGTTGACTAAGTTTTTGAGAATGATAAAATATTGCTTCAATTCAAATATAGATATAATGTTGGAACTCAATTTATTCCTTGCATTATTTTTTAGTTTTATTTAATAATGGTAGAAAGGCTTGAAGATAGTGTGTGTACACCAAGGATCAATAGTTTAGTTTATTAAGATATTTAGCATTTCATTTAATAAAGTAGTTATTTTATATATCTGAGACTAGGCAAGTTGATGGTGGTTTTAGTAGATGACTGGCAGTTGACAAAATCATTCCACATATCTTTATTTATAAACATATTTCTTATTTTGCAGGGATAATGATACATTGATAAATCTACTTCTCATAGTTTTATCTGTAGTTTCATTTAGGTATTACACATAATCAGGGACTAACCCTACTAGTGATACCAGATGAAATTCTTCCAAAAAAAAAAATCCTGAATCTGAAGAAAAAAATCTTGGATATGCAAAACTCCAGAGCTGGTTGGAGTGATTTAATTCGTGGTACCGAACTGGTAAAGATAGCATAATTAATATTAAACATTAACAAAGCTAACAGGATGCTTGGGTTTATCAATAAGGCTATTTCGAACAAGTCTAAGGAAGTTGTATTGCCCTTATACAGAAGTTTGGTAAGACCTCATTAGGAGTATGTTCAATTCTGGTCTCCTTATCTACAGAAGGATAGTACCTGATTGGAAAGGGTTCAAAGGAGGAATACTAGGTTAGTAAGTGGTCTCTTAGACTTAGATGACGAGGTTAGAACTTAAAAGGCTCAATATGTATAGCATAGAGCAAAGGTGAGTTAGAGGGGACATGACTCAGTCATTTAAATTCATTAAAATGGATTGTATTGATGGGCCAAATTTACGCACCGAAGTTAGAACCAGGAGTTATTGTTTTAAGCTTTTCAAATCTCAGGCTAATCCTGAAATTAGGAAAAAAATCTATATCAATTGGGTTATAAGGAATTGGAATAGTTTCCTAGAAGCAACTGTTACTTGCAGTGGGGTAAAAACTTTTAAGAAGGCTCTTGATGTTAATTGGTGGTCAAAAAAATGATAAATTAGTTTTTAAATGACTGAAAGATGACATTTTAAAAATTTACATTACAATTTTTACTGCTAGTTCAAATTGTTGTCCTTCAGTTTTCAGATATATTCTTAAAGGACTAAATGAGTAATTCTCACATAATTTCTTGTAGAAAACAATTTCAGTGAAAAGGGAAACATTATGGGGAAAAATAAATGCATTCGAATTTTTTGGTCATTTAAACACTAAAAAATTTAGAATTTAGTGTTAAAAGTTCTTTTTCTTGGTTAAGAGATTTATTATGCAAACTAGATACAAGGAATTTTAAAATAACTTCTAAAAATTTGATTACAAACAATTTGAATAAGCAGAGATCTTCTCTATGTGATAAAAGCTACTTGATTATGCCAAATACAGTGAAACCTCTCTAAAGCGACCACCTCTCGTTCCAGCGAAAAATGGTCGTGCAGGGAAATGGACGCTTAATGGAGGTTGTTTGAAAATATTCAGTAGTAATGTTAAACATTTGCAGAAGTGTACAAAATAAATAATAATTAATTAAACAAACAAACATAAACATGGTTTTAAAGATTTTGCGATTATAAGAGCATTTTCTTTCTTTCCTAATGCATAAAAAAAACTAAAGTTAGGCGTTCTTTCGATCCCCCGCCCCCTTTTTGCATCCTCAGACTTTTCTCTTAACCTTTTTGTTGGTTAACGCACGAGAAAATATTCCATATTCATGAAGATTATAAATCCCCTTTTCATCATAACCTGCAAAAAGGTACCCACCGCATGCGCATATTATGGTCCTGCCGTAAGTTTTTATCCATGTCAGCACTTTCTCCGCAAAGTGTTTTGAAAACAATAGTTTCAAGGCAGCCATTGCTCCCTGCAAAATCTGTTAATTCCAATGGCTTCAGAAATTTGAGGTCCCTTTTTCTTTTATTAGCGTTCCACTAATAGGAATTTTCTTTGACCTTGCAGCTCCGAACCAATCCATTAAAACTTTATTCACATAAGAAAAATTTTCTGATCTCTGCTTTTTTTTGACCGTGTTCTTTCCACCCTTTGGTAAGCATTTCCTTGTTTTTAAATTGTCATGGATTTGAGTTTCTCACACTTAAATTTTTTGCCGATTTTCTTACGGATTTACCATTTTCGTACTCCTACCTTTGTAAAAGAATCACTCCTCTTTTAGATGCCATTTATAAAAACATTGAAAAAATGTCCTTTCAGTATCGGTTATTGGTAATCAAAATGAATTTACTACAGAAAGAAAAGGCCCGTGCTCCCACCCCTCGATCAACATCAGTTGATTAGTTTCTTAATTGTTTGCAAAAGCGAAACACCTAATAAAGGTTCTGAGAGAGAGGGAGATGTTCTCGGAAATGGGGTAAGAACGACACACCCTAGGGGGTGTTGGTAAAAATATGGGGATATCACTCTATCCTTATCCCATCAAGGGAACAATGTGGCAGGGCTGCTTGTTTGGGCTAATATGTTTTTGCCCAGAAGGAGTAATTGAACAGACACCAAACCGAAAAATGGCCACTTCACATCTGAATTGGAGGGGTACATGTCCCCCCAGGGGTGTAGACGACTACACAAACATTGCAGCACCATTTTTTATAGATTGTAGCAATTGAATGATTCAGAAAAAAAGTGGCGGAATTTTTCTTTCTGTAAGAAAATGTGGTCGTTTTGAGAGGGTGACTGTTTAAGTGTGATCGCTTAATGGAGGTCAAGTTAGTATTAAATTAATGCAGGGATTTCTGTTCCAGTAATTTTTGGTCGTATAGAGAGGTGGTCGCTTAATAGAGGTGGTTGCTTCATAGAGGTGGTCGGTTAGAGAGGTTTCACTGTAATAACAAATTATTTAAGAAATGTACAATTCTCAAAACATCCAGTAAAGTATACTGTATAGTGTCTGTGACTTTTTTTATATAAAAATTCATCAAAAGCATTGAACTTATCAATACTGCATTTGCTTTCAGAATCGACTATTTCCTTAACTCTTTAAATCCCATTATAGTCGAAATAGCCGAGTCTTCTGCTGCCCATAACAGCCGAAGTCAGCCAAAAAGCTTTCCTTCCCCTCCGAATAGACAAGCATACAGTAGCTATGTGACCTGTTTCTAAGCCTACTGGTAAAAGGCTATTCAGCTGTTCCCCAACCCTCAGAGACTCCTTTCTTTTTTTGTAGAACAATCATACAAAGAGTTGGGGCGCTACCTGTCAGTTCTGTAGGGATTTAAATGTCTAAGAGGGGAAAGCATTTGCTTGTATATTTGGGCTATGCGTTTGAGGAACAAAGGTTAGAATATATTTTACTGCTTGGGAAGGAAAGAGTTAATAAAAAGTGCGCACACACCACATGAGTTTTTTTTTTTTTTTAATATAATGGTGTTCAATATGTGCTTTCAACTTTTTGAGCCATTCAAAATTAGGTAAAAGTCAAAAATTAGCTAAAAAAGAGCATAACATGAACATATAGAGTCAGCATAACATAAAAAGTCAAGCTGTGAATTATTTTCTACTTGAAAAATGACTGTAAAATTAAGTATCAAATATCTTACTTTGGCAATGGTTCATTTTTAGTTGGAAAGATCTTCTCAATTATCATTTTGTCTTCTTCAATGGCAGACATTACACTTTCAGCAAGCTGTAAATGAATATTATAAATATCATGAACATAAGAGAATAATTCTCAATAGTACACTATGCTTTAATACTTGTATTAAATACATATATATATGTATCTATATAGTTCATAACAAAGTATGCACTACAGAATAATGCAAATCATTTTAAAAGTCTACTGGTATAAAATCATTTCACATAATAAAAAACAACTACACTAATTACCTCTTTATTTGTAAAATTTAAGCATGGCAGGATATCTTCTTCATAAATACGCTTTAAAAACGGATCCTCTTTATTAAAATTAGGATTTTGCCGCCATACAATATATTCTTTATTGAAAATGGGATCTACCTGGAAAATTCTCATAATTATTGCATGCTTTAAATCAACCCAAATGCCCTACCATAATTTTACACATATCAAATGAAAAAAAAAATCTAAAAACTAAGACACTAGGTTTTTTTTTTTTTTTAATGTTAGTTACAGAAAGTTACAAGATTCTGTAGTAAACTTCAAATTCAGCAACACATATATTTAACTAAAAATCTTAGTGTGCATTAACAGCTAATGCTCTATAAACATGTAAATGCCTATTTTTTTAAAGACATACAATAATAGAAAAAGGTATTACATTACTTTTATCATAGTTATTTATTTTAAGTAAACATATTGTATTATACACTAAGCAAATAGTTTTTAAATAAGAATTTAGTGATAAGTTTAGCATTGTACAAAACCTTTCAATGTTGAACATATATAAATAAATTACAAAAGAAGCATTTTTTTCAATTGTTTTAAGGAGATAAATATCAAGGCATGTTTTATTATCAAAAGTACTAATGTTCAGGCGAACCTTTTAACGTTAGTAGCATGAGAACATGAAACTTGCAGATCAGACAAATGGTTACTCCTTTGCCACACAGCATGAAACACTACACATTCCAAGTCGTTTATTTTAAAATTGTTTTGCTTTCTGACTTTTTTATATCTTCCCCTTACCAACCCCCCCCCCCCCCCCCAAAAAAATGGAGGAATTTCTATTCACTTTCTCAAATAGGAAAATAATTTAAGCCCTTAACATAGAAATTGTTCATGAATGGAAAACATCCGAAATGCTATTTAGAAACAAATAAATATTTTTTAATGTTCGTAAATATCACTTCATGCCCACCACAAAGTAAGTAAGGTGCGATTCTGTAATTAGTTTTAACCTCTAAAATTGCTTTCTTACAATTTTACTAAGCAACATAAGAATATAATTTTCGATCAGCATTTAAATTGTTAAAAGTTACTGAACAAATGCATTAAGCATTACTGTACTGCGGTTTAAAACTTAATTGTTATTTTTTTCATAACTATGAAAAATAAAGTATAATACTCCATTATCATAAACTAATACTTACTTCATAAGACTGCCTATGAGATAAACTATGTCGCTTTTCTGTAACTTCATGAGAGTCAATTGAGGGCGAACAAACATTACTTGCTTCGACAATTGCTTTTAAAGCTCCAACTTCATCTTGCAGCATCCCTAACTGAAGTAAAATAATTCATTTTACAGAGCCAATAGCAAATACATTGAGTTACTTTAAAATCTTATGCATGAAAAAAGATAATTTAACAAAATATTTGCTCTTTGATGGTTATGAATTAAGGAAACAAACATTTTTGCAAAAGTAAGCTTGTGAGTATAAATACAATTGTAAAAGACATGGTTAAACTAACCATTACTTGAAACTTGTTGAAAACAAAAAGTGCATATAATGTGTATCTGTTAACAAAACATATTTTTACTAAAAGAACTTAAAACAATTATTTAGATATGCAAATTCAGCAATATGTTCAGTAAAACAAGTAAAAATATCAATTTCAAAAATGGTTAATACCCTCAGAAAAATAATAACAATATAATAATATAAAATAAGAATTTTAAAATATGCATCTATTAATTAAATTTCCCAAGTGCGTTAAGTATTTTGTATATATATATATATATATATATGTATATATATATACAGCTGCAGTCAATTTGGGCTTTAACAATCCCATCCAGACTTCCCCAGTTGAGTCGTTGCATCAAAAGAATGCAAAGTAATATTCAAATATTTCTTCATATTTAATTTATGTTACACATTACAAATGTCACAGTAAACACAATATGAATTGCAAGCAATTATATTGTATGAAACAACTTTTCAGTTCAAAGGCATCTATATATATATAAAATTAATTAATAAAATAATAATTACGGGGATGCAATGCACTTTCCTTTAAATTTGATGTAAGAAATGATTGATTTGAAATAGTATATACTATTGAATACATAGCAAAACATAAATTATACAATAGAATTTCAAGAAAACTAAATTTAAAAAAATATATTTATGTAAGTATCACATAAAATCTAACATGCATTTTGTGCATAAAGAGAACACCTATGAGCAAATTGAATGGTGCACATCTCCAAAACGAATTGTTAGAGGACAATATTGGGTTCAATGTAAAACAGCATTTTTGGAGTATTTCTTTTAAATTTTTGTGTATATTTTTAATCATTTTTTTCAGGGTTCGTACTCTTTTGGGCAAACAAAAAATAAGGACTTTATAAGGACTCTTTAAGGACCTACAAAAAATTTTAAGGACCTCAAATTTCTTTCAAAATATAAAAACTTATGTTTTTATCTAGTCAGGGCTAATTAATTAGCTAATCATAGCATAATGGCATAGGTTAATTATCAAATTAAATGAAAAATTGTCAAAGAAAATGCTACACATTTTCTAGAGAATTTGTGCAATCATCTCAATTTAGGCTTACTTAATAGTGCATATAAGTAAATACTAAAGCAATTCAGATTTAAATAAAGTTAAACTTTGTTAATCGAGTTTTTTTTTAATCATTAACGTATCAGCTTTTTACTCTTGTTTGTGCAACTGATAACACAAACTATTCTTAACTCTCTATCAAACCTTTATTCCCTGGTGGAATTTGTGCTTACAAGGCTTAAATGTAAAATTTTTATTTCCGTCATGAAATTTTTCTTTTCTAAAGCATTTTTAAAAATTATTTAGAAAAGCTTAAAAAAAACTTGTTTTTAAGATCATAAAAATAATCTGTATTTCGGTCCAGTAAAACTATTCAAATAAAAAAAAAAACGTTCATATAAAAGCATTAACTCCATTTACAGATAACAAAAGTCTAAAAAAAAAAGAAAAAGAGAGAGAGAGAGAGAAAAGGGAGAGGAGGATGAAACAAAAATAAAAGAAAAATAGATATACCTAAATCTATGATTAAAATTTAAATGTTAGTTTAACTTAATTTCAGTCCTTTAAAACCTTTAAATTTGTTAGCAAAATTACTCTTTTCCTTTGAAAAAAAATTAAAATTTAAAAGCAAAATCATACATCTTACAAAATCTACAATCCACACATCATATGACTAAAATATACGAACTAGTAGACATAAATTACTGTTTTAAAATAATATTTTTATTACTTATTGACTCTTCTTGCACTTTTCCAGTTTTCTCCCAAGTAATACATATATGAGGCACTTAGAAGCAAAGGGGTGTAAGTGATAAAATTGAAAATTTCGAGAAATAGTGCAAATGATAGGGAAAGCACTATTCTATAGTGTGGCAAGAGATGTTAGAGATGCTAACAGATGCTGCTCCCCAACATGATTTAGGAAAAAAAAATAGCAGTATAGGTCCCATAATACCCAAACTTTGGACGTGATTTCTCAGAATCAATTTTTGGTCACTTACATCCCTTTGCTTCTCACTGTGTTAAATGTACCCGAATAGGACTTTTGGCAGACTTCAAAGTAAAGTTAAAACAAAAAAAAAAAAAAAAAAAAAATAACCGTTTTCAACTTGAAAAAATATTTCCATTTTGAAAATAAAATCCAACGGGAAAATTTGCAGTTATGAGCTCATTCGCTTAAAACATCGTACATTACCCACAAAAGTAACTAAAAGATAAAGCTTAAAAAATTGAATATTTTTTTTAAATAAAAAATTAAACATGCAGATTACAGGCTGCAGATCCTAAAATAACTGTCAACTTTTAAAATGATTGATATATTTACCAGATGCAAAAAGATAGAAATCTCAAATGTTGCACGCAATCTTCGACGAAGCACGTGCTTATTGTTGGCAAGTTTCCAAAAAATAGTTTTTTTTTACCTACATATGTAAAGCGTTATAAAAATTCATGTAAATTTACACATATATTTTTAAGAAGTTCCTTAAAAGTTGTTCTTGTCTTTAAAATTAATCTACGTTTTGTAGCACAGTCCCTTTAGATGAAAAATACTAATACATCTGCTTGAAAAATCGGATTTTCGGAGTTTAAAAGTAAAACAGGAATAAAACTAAAGGGAAATGGAGAACTTGGCAGTTACTAATTTTGATTAACACAGCAAATATATCATCTCCCACACAATGTACAGTTGAAATGTAGTTCAGGTGGATAGAGTTGTCCTTTACTCAGATAGTTGCCAGTAGGTGGCGTTACCTGCCTTAAGTAATCAAAATGTTGTGCTCGGTTAGGTCAAAAAGTGTGCAAGAAAAAAAAAATATTATTTAGAATATAAAATTGATATGCATTGCATTTATTTAATTAGTTGTACATAACTAATGATTTTATAATGTAGTTTACTTTTTAAAATAGTTTTTTTTTTTTGTAAATTCTGCATCTTCGCCTCATGTGCTGTGACCGGCAGCGATGGAAGTTTTTATTGTGTGATGGCATCGGCTGGAAGACTGCACGTGGGATTTTGGTGCTTAAAAAGTTTGAGCAGTGGCAGTCAAGAGAAGGGTAGTGCCCGTGAGTTGGTGGAAGCGAAGCTGGATTGATGTGTGTACCTGAAAAAGGATTAAAAATGTTCAACTGGAAGGAGTGCGAGTGCCTGCCCAGTGCGTGGTAAAAGAGATTCTTGCCCGATATATTTCTGATTTACATGAGCTAAAAGTGTGTGTAGTGAAATAAGCTTGAGAAAGGACACTACGCGGAAAGGATAGTCTCACACCTAAAAGCTTGTGCCCAGTGCACGATGAGAATGTCTCCGACCCTGTGTGTTTGTTGAGGTGGTATTGAAAAGGTGTTTTCTTGAGGAATGATTCTTTTAATGTTCTTTTAATTGTTCTTTTAATGTCCCTTTTGAATAAATATTTATAGTGCTTTTAATGTCTCTATTGGACATGTTTTTACAGTAATTTTAGATGTCTTATTGAATAAGCTGTGATAGAATTTTGTGGATAGTGAAGCTGGTTAATAAACCAATCTCCTTTTTTTATTAAATTCTATGTGTTTGTTTTATTTGGGCGTGACCAGTGGAAACAATTTGTCGAGATAAATTCATTTTTTATATTGTTTAATGAACCTGTGGTTATTGTGGGTACCGAATGCCTCTTCTGGCAATTAAAACTGTACACAACAACATGCCGGAACGAACAATCGCAAAGCCAAATTGGTTTTAATAATTTACTAAATATTAAAACATTGCTTTAAACAAATAATTGATGAATTATTTTTTTCACAACGGAAATTCATTTAATCACAGAAAAAGAGAGAAAGAAAACTGTAGCAAAATACCGGCTGAAAAGCAATCGAGAGAGTTGGCAACTCAGCAGTTAATATACTGTAAGAGAAATGATTATTTAGTAGCTTTAAATTTTGTACATATTTTTTAAAGTTTATATTTCCAAAATACAATTTTCATGAAAAAAATCTTTATTTACTTTGTAGTTAAACTTAATAAATATCATCGAACCCCAAATTTGAAATCCCACAATTCGGCCCTTTTTCCAAAATGCCAGATTTTTTTCACTTTTTGTAAAATCAGAAAAAATATTAAAGAAACTGTTAAATCAATAAATGGCAGTAATTTTTTAGTCAAAAAGAAGCAATCTTGTAGATATATTTCTGATTTACATGAGCTAAACTCAGGAAGCCAAGATAGAACTAGAAAACCTACTACGGTAAAAAATGAAAATTGGTTTCTAGGCGCACCTTTCACTATTTTTTTTCTTTCTTAAGTCCTTAAAAGTCCGTTTTTCAAATTTTTGAAATCATGGGCCTGTATCTATTCGTTAAGAAAGCACTGCAAATTGAAGTAAAAATGCCGTTGATGCTTATGTAAATCCGCCATTTTCGGTCAGGTTCCGAAATACGGCTAATTCGGAAAGCCGGCATAGCGGCGGTTACAAGCAAGCCATATTTGGGGTGCAGTACTGTAGTTGAAATGATACACATTTGATTCTTGTGAGGGATGCAAAGATTGTAAAACAAATAGAGCGTACGGCTACCTTCTTATGCTAACAAAAAAATAAATAAATAAGCACTTGGAATTAAAAATAAGGACTTTTTAAGGCCATGAAAATGAACATTAAGGACTTTCTAAGGACCTTTTAGGACTGTACGAACCCTGTTTTTGTAAGTACCTTCACCCATTTTGTGAATTTATTAATTTTTATTTCATTCTTTTTTTCAAATCTTGTGTGATTATACATTGATATAAGTGTCTAATGAGCTTTACATTTATTTTTAAAAATGAATACGAATTAAAAAATTTTATTGTTTCTTCTGGTCAATTATGTTCATATACAAAACCAATTAATTCCATCATGTCAACAACCGCAGCTTGCAAGAGGGCACAAGTTGAAATCACCCCCCCCCCCTATAAATCTGATGTAGTAATATCCTACCTCTAATTATACAAACATGTGCACACAATAGATAATGTCTGTCATATCTTAACACTAGAAAGAAGCAGAGGCCCTGTATGGCCCCTCTCAATATTTGCTGTTCAGCAATTAAAATAATAATCAGCTGCAGGCATTATGACTTTCTGACTTTTCCTAATATGATCCTGTTTTAGTGCCTATTTACTCATTTTTGTTTTATGCTCATAAACGCATAAATATTAAACCTTATTTCCAGAACGACAGGAGAGGCCACAGTGGTCCCTAATGTATTTTACAATGAAAAAAGGTAAAATTCTTTGTTTATTCTAATGACTGAAGCAGGACAAAGTGTCCTTTACTCTAGCTTAACCTTTTACTTTTTACAACGCGTTTCAATTCGAAATACTAAAGAAATGCAACACCTGGCTAGTCCGAGAATGATGATAACCGTAATTTCGGGAAGAAACACAGCACCCTAGGAAAACAGCCTAGAAAAAAATAAAATGCACTGGTACGCGGCATCGGCATAAATTGGGGCATAAGGACTCCCTCAAGAAAAAATTTAGAAAGAATTGTGTGCAAAATTCTTGGAACGGCTGCACTGGATCCTTCAATCTTTCTAGGTATATGAAAATGTTTCATCTTTCTATTGTTAATGTCTTAAACATCAGTTTGGGCACCATGATGCTCTGAACACAAAATAATACACTGTAAGGCTCTGTGAGACATTCTTTTCAGCATTGCCAGAGTCTTCCATTCATCAGTTGCATCATAATATTGTGCTGCTGCAACAACATTGCAATAAAATTACAAAAACATTACAACAAAAAATTATAATATATGAGGGGTGACAGGACTTTGTGCCTAGTACTTTCTCTGTGCTCCCACGTTGAAAAGAATGTATCTAGTGTTGATGTCAACACAGATACATTATATCACTGGCTTTGAATGCAATGCGAGTTTTTTTTATACCGACATAGTCCCCCAAGTAATGTGTAACATGCATTAACTGGTAAATTTGTTGCCATACATTAAATAACATTAAACTTCTTACAATTTACTTCTAAAGCAGCACTGACAAATCACATTGTACAATGAAAAGAAACCAACTTCATACTTTCATGTTTGCTTCTTTGGCAATTCTTTCAGATCTTTGCTGTTCCATATGAGCTTTCTTTACAATATTATTAGCCTCCTGGAAAGGAATGTTAATGCATGTGGTTTAACTTGGTTTGTAAATATTAAAATAAATTGATAAATAACACAATTAATAAATCATACATAAAATTCATAATTACTTCAAATAAACTAGCAGTAAGATCTTCTATCTCGGAACCAACTTCATCCCTTATCTTTCGTAATTTAGCAACTTCTTCCTCTCTTAGTTCTAAATCCTACAGAGAAGAAAATTTTTAAAAAATCATTTTACTTAAATGTTTTGCACTACAACTTGTCAGATAGAATAACAAGCTATGCACTTCAATTCTTCAGAGAAATATAAAATTTAAATTGAAATGCCAATACATAAATGAAATGAAGTATTTAATGATTATTTCTATATCCTTTCAATTAATTAGATAAAATATATATTTCATGCTGAGTTTATCTTTCAATTTCAATACAGGAAGTTAATTCAAAGTATTTAATTGCATGAAGCAAAATTTAAAACTGGTGGGAAATATTGAAGCAGTTGAATTTATTGACATTCTACTAATTGACCTTCATTAACAGAAATATCATCACAAAATGTGAGTAACATTTCATTTAATTTCCTGCTGTTTTAGATTAGAACACAGATTTTGTTATGCTTTAACTTTTCACTTATTAAATATGACAAGACAAAGCAAAGGTATAAAATAGTGAACTGCTAGGATTTTTGCCATGCTCAGAATAAGAATTATTTTCAGTTTTCATATGACTTGAGTTCTAGTCAATAAATCAATTTCATAGGGATGATAGTGATGCAGTGCAGCATATTACTGTAATTATTGGTGAATAACCTGCATTGTTGTATAGTCTGCAGGAAGAAAAATTCATTCTAAAAAAATGAAGTTTGGTGTATAACCTGCATTGTTGTACAACTCGCACCCAGAAAAAAAAAACAGTTACATAAGCCCAAATCACTCTGTAAGGTACAGTTTATAAGGAAACAATTTTAAATTACAAAACACATTTAATATTTAAAACAAACATTTTAACAAGTTTATATTTTACCATATTTTATTATGGCTACCCCAAAGTGCAGCTGCATATCTTTTTATGGACAGCGACCTTTCCTCTGGTCCTACTCTCCTATTGTGATTAAATTAGTGGAGAGGAAAAGGCTCCCAACACAGCTAGATTGCTTATCTCTGTCCTTCTCCCTGGTCTTCTTTCGTTTCTGCAATACATTTATTTAAGAGCAATTCGAGAAACCACTTAAGATTAGCCCCTCTTTAGGAATCGCGTACAAAACTCTCATTAAAATAGCAGAATAGCATTCTTTCATTCTGAAGCCTCAAGAAACTTTGATCGCTAGTAGAGGGAAAAATTGACATTGATTGATACAATTTGACGCTTTTATGATAAATAATGGTGTGAAATATACGATTTCGAAGCTTGGAATTTTGTGAAAGGCTTGTTTTTATTGATTTGAATTTCGTGAAGAGTCCGTTTTGATTAATTGGAATTTTGTGAAGGGATCAAAAAGGGACCTGAATTTCCTCTGATGCAATCCCCTGATCATCAAAAACAGATAAAAATAAACTGCATTTTTAATAAAAATTATTATTTTTTAATTAGTAACAAAACATTTACAAAAACTAGATCATACTTTGAGTACAATCATCTTTAAGTTCTCCTGTTCATGCATCTGTGATTATAACATTAAAACAACAAAATATTTCAACAAAAGACTTTACCTTCTCAGCTTTTTCTAAATTGGATTGCAATCTATCAATTGTACTCTGTCTCATTTCAGATACAGACAAACTACGAGCTCTTCTAGCATCTAGAACTTTAATCATGTTGTAGTCAGGAGGACTGGAAAAGTATTAGAAATTTTTTTCTTCTAATCAAAAAATACAATATCTATAAATGTTAAAGCAAAAAGCATAATTAAATGTTGTTAAATAAGGAATATTTAAAAATATTAAGCAAATTTTGTAGAGAATTAGAGGTTTGACCGAAAGCCCCACACAAATTTAATATTTTAAAGCTGCGATTTTTACGAAAAGTTTAGAAGTTATTGCTAAAATCTAAACAAGTATCACTTACTAAAGGTTTTATAAGCTTCATCTTGATAACACTAACAATGGGGAGGAAAAAATAGCTTATAAATGGCTACAAGACAGCAAATAAATACTTTAAAATATTAAAAATTTTTAGAACTGAAAATTAACAAAAACTAGTATAAAATATTCCGATACTCAAAAGGTAAAAAATACATCAAATTAAAGAGTTTCTAATTAGATTTTTAAAAGCACGCATGCAACACCATTAAAAAGAGAGACTAAAACTGAAGCAATTTCAGTTGACAGAAATGTATAATACAGTGGTACCTCCCTTAAGGGACAACTCTAATTAAGGGACACTTTTTCTGGTCCCAGTCCCTTTGAATAGGGACTGCAATGTATTTACCTCTGAATAAGGGACACTCTATTTAAGGGACATTCTTAGAGAAAAATTGCCGAAATTCAAGTTATATAGATAAGAAAATTTACTGGAAGCTGAAGCTTTCTTTCCTTCTAAAAATGAACTTCTGAAAGATGGGATGAGTCCTAGAAGCATGAACTAAGAAACAAGTGTACTTTAAAGTTCTCTTTTCAAAACCTACTTGTAAAGGCTTTTCTCTCTTTTGTACTATGGAATACATGTGTGTTCAGCAAGGACAGACAGTATCCCGCTACCAAAATTTTTTATGCAAGAATTGGAAAAAGTACAGTAAACATAATTTACACTGTATTGCCCAAATTACGTATTTTGAAACAAACCCATCTAACAGATTACTTTAAATAAATTTCTGTAAGCTCCAAAACGACCTTTATGATAAAATTTTAGTTTTTCAATGAAAACATTTTAAATTTCAATAGTTTCACCTTATATTTTGTATGCGTGAGACATTTTCAGCATTTAAGCTTAAATGGTAACACATGTTTATTATTAAAAAGTTAAACTTAGTTAATACACTATATGTGCATGCATCAATTTATGAACCTCCAAGGAAGGGACACCCCTATTTAAGGGACAAAATTTCCAGTCCTCTTAGTGTCCCTTATTGAGAGGTTTTACTGCATGTCTTTTGCAGAAGCTTACTAAGCAATAAGAGAAGAATAGGCATGCATTGGAACAATTTCAAATTTATTCTCTTTTGCCTTAGTGGCAACAGGAGCTGCTAAGGCAAAAGTAAACAAATTAGGTTTTCCCCATGTTTGTTCAAGATGACTCAAATGCAAAATACAAATCTCTATTTACTTTTTATAACAATTCAGTACACAAAATGATATAAAGTACTAATTAAATAAACCTAAAATGAAAACTAAAAATATGCAATTATACTATAAAAATATCTGTTTTTTTTCAATTTCCATAAAAATGGCAACATTTTAAAAATTACAATAATTTAACTAAGTTATAGGCATTTACATCTTATTGCAATTCAAAACATGTGACACATTAATTAAAAAAATAATAATATGCATTAAAAATATGCAATTGTACTCGATAAAACTCTCATTTTAGCATTTTCTTCTGAGCGATTTTTTTAAAAGCCGACATTATATAAAATTGTAGTAGTTCATGTTTTCATGTATATGTTATGGCCAAACCCCTAATTCAACCAGTTCCTGAAGTCGCCAGCCCCGAAATTGCCTCACAATGTCCAATCTTTAATTGATTTCAGTGTTAGACCAGCCAGGATTGAATGGCATGGGACGATCAACCAAAGTCGGTAAAAAAATGTCATGAGCAGCAGAACACGCACAGCCCCAGCAATGGTTGTTTGTATACTGTAATGATAACCACATTATAGCCGCCACAGAGGATTGATTACCAGGGTCATCCCTCTGGAACCAGACCAAGCAGGTATGGCGGCCCTAGGTGGGCTGCAGTCTGAAGGGAGAAGTTTTAGCGAGTAAGAATCTCATAGTAAAACGAACCTCCTCATCTCTTATGAAGATTTCCTTTCCCTCGGCAAAAATGAAAGATAATCACATTATATATGAGCTGTTTATTTTGAAAGTGGTTCAAGTTAACTTTCAAAACAAAAAATGAAGATAATTTTAGTTATAGATAAAAATTATTAAGATTTTTTTTACCTGTAAAGTTCATAGAAAAAACAATTCAGAACTATCAGATTTTTGAAAAGTAAGTTTTAACACTTAACACTATTGTAAATATCTTTATTTTGAAAGTGGCACAAGTCTATCTCAGATCATTTTTACCAATCAATAGTGATTTTGGAATGGAACAAATGGCAATCTGGAAAACCAAATCCTTGTATATCCACGACTACAATACAGTAAGGCAATATTGTTGAAAATATGATTAACTTTTAGTACATGACATGAAATGTGAAAAAACTTTTTAGCGCAAACTTTGGAGGAGGTTTTAAAAAGTAAAATACTAATAGAGAAACTCAATTGATTAAGTATAGGCTGATTTGCCGTACAAACTTTGATAAAGCGAGATGCTTAAATTGAAATGATCAATTTTTCACTAAAATCAAGAAGACCAACTAATTTCAAAAATTTAAAATTAACTTTTGTGGTCAAAAAAAAAGGAAATGTATTACATCTAACAAATATAAAGACATGATGGGTTTATTACCATATACAGTTGAACCTCCATTTATCGAACCTCTATTTTGCGAATTTCTCCATTTTACGAAAATTTCTTCTTGGCCGTAAGAATATTTAAGGTTTTCCATGTAAAAAAAAACTCCAAATAACGATGCGCATTCTGTTTTTCACGAACTTTTTTCTAATAAGCTAAAAAAATTCCACCCTATTTTTCAAGTATTCCTTTCTTTAAACACTTTTTCTAAAGCTTCTGCACACTATTTTGTGTTAAAATTAAAAAATATAAACATTTTTTTAGAGTAGTGAATAAGTTTAATTCTAGATTATAGTGGTTATTCTTTATATTTTATCCTTTCTTAAGAGAAAGAATAAAAGGAAACTGCTATAATTATTATTACATGATATGTAGAGCTTCTATTAGTTTAAAATGAGTTCTAATGTAGCCAAAGTATTATAAAAAATGTACGTCTCTATTTAACGAATTTCTCCATTGAACGAACTTTTTCGCTGGATTGTGCAACTTCGTTAAATAGAGGTCCGACTGTATATCACCCATCCATCCATCATTAATATTTCAAAACTTAAATAATTGGTAATTTTCAGTATAATTAAACACATAAAGTATATGATTAACGGAACAATTTCATTGAAATAGGCAGCGAGTTAAGATGGCCCTAGGTAGACTGTAGTCTGAAGGGAGAGGTTTTAGTGAGTAAGAATCTTACATCAAACATTGGCGAGGGATTTCCCAGAACCTTGAAAAGTGGCCAACAGGGTTCGTGAATTTTTTTGTTTAAATCAGATTTTTTTAAACAGACCTTTAAGACTTTTTATTATGTTACACTTAAAAAATAATATGACATGATAAATATTATGCAAAAACCCATTTTAAGCTATTTTCACTGCAGTAGATATTTTAAAATAATAATGAAGACAAACAAATTTTTAATATTGCTCATGGGCTGGCTGCAATAGCAACACAACTCAAAAAATCATGCTTTGAGATAAGTGGGTTTAAAGTTTTCATTGCTAAGGAAAATGTTTTAGCTATTATTAAACCTTACCACCTAATATTGAATTATGAGCTGTGCCAGTATTGCTGCTGAAAATGTGTATTTTCATATTTACATCTGTTCTTAGTCCAAAACGAGTGTTTTTTGAGTTGTGCCACTATTGCATCCCATGAGTGATATGAATGCATGATTCAAATAAATTTTAACCCTACCAGGACTAATAGCACACTCTAAGTAAAGAAATAATGAACAAATTTAATCTGAATTATTTTGCTGTTGAAAGCTGAAAAAAAATCAAACAACAGTGTGCACTTAATTTTACAATGAGTGCACATTAATCATTTTTCTATTTGTAAAAAAACCTAAAGCTATTATGGAACATGGATGAAAAGTCCTTAAGGATACCTATTCTAAATTCTAAGAAACTTCGTTTTAAACACTATGATTCTGAATTATTTATTGTGGGGTATTTATGAAGAAGAACAAAAATACTATTATTAAAGTTAAAAGCACATTAAGTGGAACATGATTACCGTGAATCGCAATATGAATTGTTCAATGAATTATGCTTTGATGTTATAATATCTGAAAAGTAAGAATAATATTGCAAAATTTAAAAAATAATAATATTTAGTTATACAGTTATGAAATTGTATTATATACACACACGGACAGAGGAACCCATGAAATTTTGCTTGAAATAGAGGTTGTAAATGCAACATATTTTATGTTTTGATCAAGATTTTCTAAAACCCATTTTTAAGAAATAATTTTCTAAATGATTTAAATCAATTTTTAAAAAAATCACTTGATTTAAATTGCAATTTAAATCAACAAACCTTGGTGGCTGGCCTAAGTAGCACAGTATACGATAGTCATTTCCAGTACATCAAACATTGATCACATCCTACAGCCAAAGTGCAAAATGGCCGGCCAATTCGGGAAAAGGCCGAACTTTGGGCTGTGGCCATAACATATATATATTTTTTACTTTGCAACTGTTGAAACCAGACTAAGCCTACACTTTTTTATAATACACTAGACAAAACATAACTAGCAATTTTGATTATTTTACCAATGCAACTAATAATTCAAAATTATGACACACAAGTACTGCAAAAAGCTATTAAAATACAAAAACTGCATATGGTTGAGCATCGTTTATACAGAGCCGAAGGGACTACCGAAAAGATGCTGTATAGTTGATTTACTCTTCTGACTAGATTCAAGTATTGGGCCACACTAAAATGTCATATAAATGTAAACATTGTATAAATGATTATTTTATAAATGATGCTGCCCTGTAATTTATACAAAAAAAACTATAATTTGTACAAAATAGGTACCATAATTATTAAAATACCAAATATGTTAGGGTAAACTCATTAAAACTTCCTATCTCACATTATGAATAATCAGGAAAATTGCCAAAAAAAAAACATAAATTTAAAATTTACTACAGGCGGCAACTTAATGTGATCACCTTCAGACAAAAATGATTCAATAACAATAATTGAATGATTATAATAACTTATAAAAGTAGAATTCTGGAAAAATACATACTTTTCCACATTAACAAATTGTTTAGTTATGCAGACAACATTAATTTATGAGTAGCTGTAATGAAAGTAATGTATTTGGCAGAAAAATAATAGCAACAAGGAAAATATATTAAGTACATTTTTGCCTTTAAAATTAAAAAAAATCATTCACAGTTGATTGTCCGTTATTTTTATGAAGCTCATAAACTACTTGCATACTTGCCAACCTTGCTGGGGGAAAAAACAGGAGATTTTTTCAATGACCCCCCCCCCCACACACACACACAAAATGAACAATTAAACTGACTTACAAATAAGAAGAAATTTTAATGTTCATTCAACAGTTTTGATAAAATTTTATCATCAAATGTTTGATCGAAACATTTTCCGGCAAAACTATTTTTTATGAGCAATAGGATGTTCTCTATATTTTCATTTGACAGCATCAGACAAAACTTGGTTTCACTTTACAGAATATTTTGTGCATTCCGCACATTACTGTGCGGAATGCACAAAATCCCAAGAATTACATTTAGTTAGATTATAAAAAGCCAGTTCTCCCAAATACTAGCTTACATCTACACCACAACAATTCAAACAAAATATCACGACCACGTCTGGTGTGCACTTAACAAATAAATTATCCCAAAACATATTTTTTTAAAATTTAGCCACTTTTTAGTTATATATTGAATAAAAATAGGAAGAAATGTTCTTTATCTATTTTGTAACAATACATAATGACTCCCGAAAAGGTCAAAACAAAACCCTAAGTTGAAGGGAAAAAAAACAAATTTAATTCTATGAAAAAATATTTTTAAAACAAGATTATTAATAAGGATGCAATATTAATAGTTATAACTAAATAATAGAATCACTAAAATTTTTTAAAAAGGCTAAAATTTTTCACTGAAATTTCGAGTGGGTGTGGCAAAATGAGAAGTGCAAATCCTCTACTACAGAGGCTAAATCGTTAAAAATAATGGTAACCCAGAAGTTATCGATGTCCAAGAGATGGAATGAGATAGTACACAAGAACTAGGAAAAAATCGGGACTGACCCTTGAAAGCATATGAAAGACAAAATGCGGAAGTTTTACTGCTAATTTGTAAAAGTTTCGTGAAGCAAGTATCTACGCATGCTACTTCAAGATTTTCTCATTTAAAGACGAAAATTTTTTTTCCAAAACTACGAACATTCGCGGAACCAAAATTTTGACTTTTCAAAAATACCAAAAATACGGAACTTCGGCAAAATACGGGAAAATCACATGAAAACTACTCGGCGGGGTAACTACGATTAAGAGCGCCGTCTATTGAGCAAAAAAATATTGAAGCTTCATTGATTTATTTTAGAGCGAAAATTGCAAAAAATGGGAGAAAATCGTGTTAAACGGGAAATCGGGAGACAGACGCAAAAAACGGGAGTTTCCCGTTAAAAACAGTGGACTTGGCATCAGCTGTTTTCAGCACACATCAACAGAAAATTCATGCAAATACTTAAAATTATGTGCAGCCTTACAGTACAAGATCCTATCAGCATAACCACTAGTTATTTTAAACTGATTAAAAGTAACTTGCTTATAGTACATAAGAACTTCTTTTAAACCCTTAAAGAACCACATGGATCAAATAAATGGTGATATAAGCTTTGGTATTTAAAACATAAATAATCACTTTTATATTTTTGCCTGAAAAGGACAAAATTACTTTTCAAACAGGAAGAGAAAAATTTGAATAATTGTCTACATCAATGAAAAACATAAATAACAAAGTTCCATTACGCTTCAAACTTCAAAATGGAGAACATTATCTTAAATTTAAATCATAAAACTTAAAAATATTTTTTAATGGGTAGACTTTAACTCATGAACTTAATGTTTAGCTTAACAATACAACTATATATAACATATATATTTAAGAATTACTTTACCTTGCGATAGATTCCAAAGAGTCTGAATGTAATTCTGAATTTGGAAGATTCATTTTCTTCTCAATTTCAGTTATTTTCTCTTCTATCTTATTTCTCATTGCAGATGCTCTAATAACGTATTCTGACGAACTCATTTTTGCTTCCATTTTGTTTGCATTCATAGACATTTTACATGTAGCCCCATTTGAAGAGTGCCCTTGCACCTTCCCCGAAGGTAAACTTTTTTCAACTGCTTTCTTTTCATTGGAATTTTGTGCATCACACTTGGCGCACAACTCATCTGTTCTCAAAAGGTTTTGGCTATCATTTCTAACAATTCTTTCTTGAGGATTATAACTTTCTTCAAAACTAAATCTTACAGTACGAGATCCTAGTTTATGAAGATTTTCCACAAGGGGAACTTCAGTATCTGTATAGGTAGGAACATCAGTGATTCTGGAAGCAGATTCTTCAGGTACTATGGCAACAGCCTTACTGTGCAAGTTAGAAACATTTGGCACTGCAGTTTTTTCCATGTGTCTTAGTTTATCTAAAAGTGAAAAAGAAAAAACAATTCTTTAAGCAACACAAAAAAAAAAAAAGTCTTAAAACTGCACAAGTATTTTTAACACATTAGCTGTCACAATACAGAAAGGAAATGTCCCCCTGTGCTAAGTCCTTTCTTCTGCTAATATCACTTGTAATTGTGAAACAAAAATCAGGGAATAGCTTGGAAATAATGCTTTTTTATATATTGCTATGAAACAAATACATCTACATCAGAAAGATTCACAGCACAGAAAATTACTTCGAGTTCTAAGTTCCGTTGCATAAAATGCAACAAGTGCTATTGCCTTGATTTCTTCTCTAAAGTGCATACAAATACCAAGAAATTAATTTGAGAATGAATTTTCATTAATTATATAAGTTTTGTAACACATCTACGGAAATAAAACAACATTTCTGCAGTTTTTTTCCCTTTCTTCCGCGGTAATAGTTTGACTGATAACTTATACAATACAATTGTTCACTCATTTATATGACATTTCCCTTTGACATGAAACTTCAATAAAAACAATCATATTTATCAGAAATCATATATACATTTTGGACCCCCAGGCCATCTAATTTTGAAATACTAATGCTGCAATAGCCGGTGGGCCCCACATAGCAGTACACTGAACTAGATATACTGGGATGCCTGAGAAAAGGCACTCCTGTCTTGTGACCCAAATGCACAGAAAACTGAAACAAGATATATGTGTGTCTCATGGCAGCTAACGTGTAAACAGGCAAGAATAAAAATACAAAAAAGGCATTACTAATCTATGAAACAAAATGAAGAACAAAACCAAGATTTTTTTATGATATTACAGTTGTGTATTGATTTTTTAAAGGGGTTTTACGCAATCCAAAACATGAAAGAATAACAAAGGAGGAAGTGTCATTGATATCTAGAGCGTGTGAAACCGTCATTCATATATACAATCATTCAGGGTAACTTTGTACCCTGTCATTTAGCACATTTTTACTTGATTTAAAAATTAAGAGTAGAAAACTGATTTTATAACCTACTCAGCTGAGTGCAGCACTGGACCTTCTAGTTTCTTTTTTTTTTTTTTAGTCAAATATACATTTAACGTGGTTAAAAGGTTACCCCCACATGGTTCAAAGCTACCCTGAATAACCGCACTTAAACTTCTCGGGACTTTTTAGTTCATGATTAAATGCAGAACAACATTTATCGTATATTTCCGAATATAAGCCGATCCGTGTATAAGCCAAGAGTGCATTATTCCTTCAAAAATGTACCAAAAATTAAAAATTCGTATGTATGCCGAGATAAAAATTAGAAGGAAAAAAATTACAGTTCAAAGAGAATCACCAAAGGGGACGTAAATTTCGCCAAGGAAGTAACCCATGTCAAGTATTTTCCAATCAAGACGTTGTGAAAGTGAGAAGCTTTCGGCAACGGCGAGAGATTGATTTCTGGCAACCCTGTCTGAGGCGAGCGCCGAGCGAGAGAGCGCATTTTCCCCTATTCATTCATTTTACCCCTGCATTTGTTAGTTTGTTTTCCTTTTTTTTATTGTTTTAATTCAGTTATTTTCTGCATTTACATTAGAAGGATGAGCGAGAATAGAAAGGCATACACAGATAGTCGCGAGTAAATTATAATAGTCGGGAGCAAATTTTGCCATTTTGTTTCAGCGATGATTTCACAAAATCCAGCTGTAAAATATATGTATATTCTTTTAAATAAAACTCTACTTATTTTAAGCTAATTATTTCCTTAATGTAGGAGACATAAATTGCATAATTAGAGCTCTATATTAGCCAATATTTCGCGATATATAGACCGAATTAATTTTTAAATTATCAGACCCCTTTATAAGTCGACCCCCCCCCCCCCCCGATTTAGCTTTCAAAAAAATTCCAAAAATTCTCGGCTTACACACTGAAATATACGGTATACGTTTTTATGGCTTCACTAGTCTAGCGACTGACAAACACTCACCATGTGTTTGCTTGCAAAGAACATCAGTAATCGTGTTTTGAAAAATACCAACTTTCCTATTAATAATCAGTTGCTGAAAATATTTTTAGAAGAATGGAACACTGACAGGTTAATCATCGTCCTTTTTTATCGGAATGCATTAAAGGAAAATATATATTTGTTTTCTTATACTATCAGTGCTGTCACCATTGTATTGTGCCCATTGGTAGCAAATTTGCATAAGCATGCCTGCAGCAGTTTTTCCGGCTCTTCAGAGCATTTATAAATTAACAAAATTCATAAATTGCAATCATGAATAGATTAATGAATATTTTATAAAAATTAGTTTCTTTCACACTAGGATAAAAAATGCTTCATTTCATGTGAAGTCGCGGACAAAAATTTAAATTTTCGAGTGCAGGGGACACTTCCAATCAAGCTAAGGACTAATTTTTGAAAGGGAAAAAAATACTGGTGTTTTTTGACTATTTCAAAGCTTTATATATTCTCGCATTGCAATAGTTTTTAAATAATTAGTCAAGTAAATTCTATTTTATCAGAATGGTGTACAATAGCACTAACTAGAATTTTCTGTCTCAGATGGGGGAGGGAAGTCCTTCATGTTATCATATAAGGGTTTGCAATATGGCTTATAAAGTCCTAAGGTTCTCAGGAAGTTTAACCCTCCAAATCCGCCCTGGTTGCGCCCTTGTTGGTATGAAAGAAGTACATTAGTATTTAACATTTTCAATGATTTGTTTATTAAAACATTAAAAAGTGCTTTTTTTTTAAATAGCATCAAAGGATACTCATCTGTACTTTAGAGATAAATATTAAATACTTTGAAACAGAAAATTCTAATTCCTGTTAAGAATGCAAACTGGTAGCGCATTTCACTTTGAAGGTGCTATAAAAGAAATAGAAAAGAATTGAAAAGGAAAATTTACATTTTTACAAAAAGTATTTTCCCGCTTAAAAAGATACATTAATTGATCAAATTGTCAACCATAGTCATGTGCACCCCACACCCGAAGTGTTTTTGTATTCAAGTGAGAAAAAAACCCAATTTTTGTATTTTTACCAAATTGTTTCTAATTATTTGTGAGCGGAGTGTTGAGCCAGGTCCATTTTCAAGGAGAGGCTCCGAGAAACTTGAGCAAGAATCCTACCCTCCATTTTAGCCATTGGAAGCATTATTAGAAACACATACATTTAAATATAAAGGGTTTTGCAAATTATCTTCTAGTATATATTTAAACTGTTTTTAAAGAAATAATATCTGAAACATTTATGATTTATTGTTTTTATATTGCATCATGTAAATAATAAATAAATATAACTGAAAGCTAAATCAAGAGGTGGATATTTTGTCCCAGCAAACAAGAGATATTGGATATTTGGTATATAACAGTGCATCTGTCAAAATCACTATCCCATACATTCCTTCTAAGAACATAACAGATTCATTACATGTGATGAAAGATATGAATAATGTGAAAAGTTTAATGAAAGAGCACCAAATACACTTAAACTGAGAGCTGCTAAGAGGGGAGGGTAACAGGAACAAAATCCCATGCAACAGCACGCATGAAAAAGGAGAACCAGAAGAAAATGTTTAGGTAGAGCTTGGGGGGGGGGGGGGGTGTAAGTATTTTGCTCTAAGACCTGGTTAAGCTGTCAGCACTCATGTTTAACGCATTTTAGGCCAAGCGTAGAAATTTTGTAAATGTGATATTACTTTTATTGAAGCATACTTAAATTACGTTCATTAAGACACAAAAAAAGTTTCGTGCATGAAAAATATTTTATGGCAAACTCGTCTAGTTAAACAAATGTATATGGTCAAACTGAAATTTTCAAATTTTTTTTTTTTTTTTTTTTTGTAAACAAATGAACTTGCCATTTGAAGCAAATATATCAAATGGTTTTTGTCCACTTTATATCACTAAAGCAGTGGGCACCAAACATATGAAGCCACTTAGCAAATGCAACCTTTTCAAATTCTACAGAGTTATTGTGACTTTTTTTCAGCAGAAAGTGTTTACTTCAATTGAATAACTAATATATTACAGATGTCTTCAAAACCTTTAAAAATAACAGAGAAATAAAATTAGTAAAAAATATAGGCCACACTGTTAATAAAAACCCTTATTGAAATGGTGTGTAAATGCCCCTTTGGCCGAAAATAGGTTAAACTGGTAGGTACCCTTTATTCTTTTAGAAACAGATTTCCACAAATAGTTTATTGATGAAAAATAATAAGTGCATTAATATAAACAAATCTAAAACGCACATAATTCAAAGTAAACTTACATTTTAGTCTTTTAATATTCTCATTAAATATTTAAATCATTTATAACCAGCAATTATACAATATTAGAACATCAAGCAGCCTTTACACGAGAACTTAAGATCTGTTGATGGCCCAAAAACAAAAGTAATATTTACAGCAATTAGAAAATAAATGTTTATGAAATATTACACAGGCACAGTACCAAAAAACACAAAAAAGTTTTAATAAATCTTTGTATAGAGATGACTAACATGACATTGCTAAGGAGAATGGATACATGTTTGGAAGCATATAAACATATTGAGAATAAATCCCAACTAGTGCCAATGCGCCCATAAAAATGTTGTAATATGTCAAATATTTTATTTCCACCGGAAAAGTGCAGGATCTGATAAAATTGATAAATATCACTCAACAAAAAAAAAAAAAGTAAGACAGAATAGTGGAGCATATCTATAATGAAAGACAAACAAGAATCGCCCAATTTTTACTACATTTCAAAAGAAAATACATAAATCGAATCATGTAACATACGCAGCATCGATTATCTGGGATCAATTCACGATTCATACTCTATAAAACCGATCCTTGAAATTCAGTATTCGTATGAAAGGTTTTAATATTTATTTTGTAAATTGCTTAATTTTTTCTCTTCCAAACAAACCATTATGCACGACAAAACAGTTCCAGAAAACAAGTTTTTCTTTTATAACCCAAAAAGAAAATACGCGCATAGTAACTTTAGTACATCTCATCCATAATTTTCATCTGTTCATTTTATAAAATTAGTAAGGGGGTAGCCACAACAAGGGCTTTTCTTGCAAAGAAATGTAAATAATTTTTGGAAAGAAAGATAAAAATGTTTACAGACAGGATCATTATAAATTACATATTATACATATATATTATTTCAAGTTTTTTTTTTTTTTAAATCTCTTACCTAAGTTACAACAGCAATAGAGAAGCAGTCATAGAAATGGCGTCAAATTTGTAAAATTTTACTGGATTGTCACCATGGATCTATTCAAAATAAGAGAAAGCCTGATTCTCAGCAACAGTAACATGTAACATAGCCATACATCAATGTAAATATTAAATTTAAAACACCCACACGAAGCTGTTGCCAAAAATTATCCCTACTTTAGAGTTTCATTTCATTTCATTAGGCGCTTAAGCGCAGAGTTTTGTTGAGAGGTGTGGCAACAAAAGGCCCTGCTCTCCAATTCGCATAATATTAGACTGATTTGATTCTCAACTAATTTTAAGTGAATATATCAGATTACATACGATAAAGATTGTACAAGAAAACAAATGGTGTAAAAGTGCATAAAATAAATGCGTTCTTCGCAAGAGAAACAAACGGAAGAAGAGCACACTGTGCTGCATGTCGTGCTGTGATGTCGTTTTAGAAAACAGTTTGCTGTCCATAAAGAGATATGCAGATGCGCTTTCGGTAGCCATGTATTGCAAAATATGGTAAAATGTAAACATTTACAATTTTTAATTATTTTAAACGTTGAAAGTGCTTTATAATTTAAAAGTAGTTTCCTTATAAACCTGTGTACCTTACAGAGTGATTTTTTGTATGTAATTACAGTGGAGCACCGTTTATACGTTTCTCGTTTATACGTTTTTTTTGAACGGCCCCGGCGAAATCTTATACTTACTACAGACAACCACTTCAGAAATCGTATTCCTTAATGTTTAAAAATAAATGAGCAAAAAATTTAATATTAAATTAACCGAAGGATACTCACTAATTCTTAAGAAAGAATATTGTCGAACTCTATTTGTTTGGAATGAAAACGAAAGGAAAATATTTTTGCAGATTGGAGTTGAGTTGAAAATGATAACATTTGGCGGTTTACGGTTAGTTACCAGTGTAAGCTCAAAATATTCAGAAGAATTTTTAAAATTATTTCAGAAAAAAATCGAATATTCCCAGTTTTTGGAAATTTTCAAATTTTCCAATTTCGCTTTAAATTTCCGGGGGAAAAACCCGTTTTTTTCCCGGGAATAAACCGGGCGTCTTTAAAGCATTGCAACGCTAAAAGAGGTTCCGTCGTGTAAGGGTAAGCACTCTAGACTTTGAATACTGCGATCCAAGTTTAAATCTCGGTGGAACCTTCAGTATATTATTATTTTTTTAACGGAGAGGCGTGTCTCTCGATGTCAGACCTCACATAATGTGGTCCCATGTGGTCTAGTGGTTAGGATTCCTGGCTTTCACTCAGGCGGCCTATGTTCGATTCCCGGTATGGGAAGTGGTTCCATGGTGTAACGGCTAGCACTCTTGACTTTGAATTCAGCGATCCGAGTTCAAATCTCGGTGGAACCTTGAATTTCATTCCATTTGCAATAAATAATAATTAATTAAATGTTGTGTTGGATTTTAAGACAAAATTTAAGGACAAAATATTACAGTAAAAATCTATAAAGTATCTAAGGTAAATGACCCGGTAGTGGACACAGTCAAGGAAATTTTCGTGCTCTTTTACGTGGAAAAATTTTTCAAGGGACTTACATCAATATTTGCATATTTAGCGCAATCGCCAACTATTTCTCTAAAAATTAACTACCCATAAAATATCATTTGATGAAAAATTAGGATTTTTACGTCAAATTTACAAAACGCTTAATTTGTATCTATAGTGGACATTTATAAGATACGTATTTGCATTAGTAGTGGACAGAAATTAATATCATCTATTTTATGCTGTTAACTTGGAGAAATAATTTTTAAAATGACTGAGGAACCATTCAATGATGTCACGCTTTTTCCGATATATTTTCCCAAAATCCCTAACCTTCTTATTGACCGGCTTTAGTAAAGAGCAGCAAATGTGACCGTTGTGGAGGCAGCTATTAAATATTATGATCCATGTACTTACAAAGATGCTCCAAGGCAACTTTAGTTCTAAACCAGCACTAGGAATCGTTCGCTATAGGTTCTGATAATTTCATTCAAGTTTAATGTTACATTCGATTATTTTAGGAGCTTAAAGATCTAAGTGTCCACTACCGGGTCATTTACCTTACCTACTTGTGGTGCCGATCTCTCGTAATCAGTCCTTACAGAACAGAAAAGTAAAAAAAAATAATAATAAAGCATGAAAGGCTTAATATGTATCGTAAAATTACTGTTAAATATAAAGAAACGTTTAAAGAAAGTTAAGTATAATTAAATAAAAATTAAAAAATAAAAAAAAATGAAAGTAGGGTTTTAAGATGGGGAAAATGTGTGTCTGTCGGTCTGTCTGTGCCCCCCCCCCCCTTAATAACTTCTGAACGAATTGTCAGAATCGAAAAATTCTTTTTAAATTCGAAAGATCTCGGCGAGGGCATCTCATTTCCATAATTTAATGTTTGATTTGAACAATTTTTTGTTCAATTTTGAACACTTCAAAAATGTTAACATTAGCGCCTATAGGCAAAAATGAAGCAAATTACATAAACTCAGGGCACAAGATCCAAAAGTTCCTATGAGCGAGCTTATTGGAAGAAGCTCTCGGCATGAATTATTGATTTGAACAATTTTTTGTTCAATTTTGAACAGTTCAAAAATTTTTAACATTGTCGCCTATAGGCAAAAATGAAGCAAATTATATAAATTCTGGGCACAAGATCCAAAAGTTTCTATGAGCAAGCTTATTGGAAGAAGCTCTCTGTGTGAAATATTGATTGGAACAGTTTTTGAACAGTGCAACAAAATTAACATTAGTGCCTACGGCGGAAGATCAATCCCATATAAATCCTGATCTAACCGACGGATTTGCTTGAAACAAACTTTATCGGAAAGATGCTACGATGTCGAACATGTACAGATTCGAAGTTCAACAAGAACTTAAAGAGCCTATTTTCCTATGAAATTTTTTGATCGGGATTTTTAAGGATACTTCTCAATGAATAAATAAATGAGGGAAAGAATGAATGAATGAATAAATGAAAGAGTGAAAAAAATGAATGAATGAATAAATGATAAAATAAATAAATGAGTGAATAAATACATGAATGAGTAAATGGATGAATAAATACATGAATGCGTAAATGAGCGAATGAATAAATGAAGAACTGAATAAATGAAAGAATGAATGAATGAGTGAATAAATATGAAAAATGTATATTTGAAGTAATTAAGAACTAAAGCTAAATGAGAAAGGGAGAGAAAGAGATAGCTTGATTATAAGTTTCAATTTGGGTGTATACGGGAAAGTAAGCTCGTACAGTTCTAGACGGAACTTCTTGTTTTTTATTGTCTTAACCATATTTAGTTGTTAAAATAGGAATATTTAATAGGTGGGAACTTCCCTATTGGAATTTTGGTTGTTCACTGCGAGTATGTGTCAATTTTGCTTTTCGCAATTTTTCACGTGTTATAGTTCACATTATGCTTAGTTAATTTATATTTTGTAATGTTGTTCTATAGGTTTTTGGAGGAAACAACAAGTATTTGGGTGCCTTTTCCCTTGCGATGGAGAAAGAACCTATGACGTAAATCATATTCTTCTTATAATTATTTGCCCCCAATAACTCATCAGACTTTGCTTCACATTTTCAACTTTTTTTCAGTTTTAGAATTTTGCAAATATTATTGTTACGCTTTTTCAATAGCTTTGCGCTGACAGTTTTTCGTTTTATATTTGTATTTATTTATTTTATTTGTTGTTATTCAATTCATTATGACAACACGCCAAGTCACAACACCTTGTCAAACACCTCGCTAGAGATGCAAAAAACCCACAGATTTTGAGACACGGGAATAAACCCGGAAAACTTGGGGCATGAGCTCGGAACTTTGGGAAATATTGGGAATTTTGGAGAGTGAACAAACGCCATCTTTTTAGCCTACTTTCCGGTAAAAGTAAAAAATAATAATAATAAAGCATGAAAAAAGGCTTAATGTATCGAGAAAATATCGTTAGAAATCAAGAAAAGTCAAAAATAAGTTAAGTAATTAAATAAAGATTGAAAAATAAAAAATTTGAAAGTAGGGTTTTGAGATGGGGAAAAAGTGTGTCTGTCGGTCTGTCTGTCTGTCTGTCGGTCTGTCCCCCCCCCCTAATAACTTTTGAACGGATTGTTCGATCCGAAAAATTCTTTTTGCATTCAAAAGATCTCGGCGAGGACATCTCATTTGCATATTTTACTTTTTGATTTGAACAATTTTTTGTTCAATTTTGAACAGTTCAAAAATTTTTAACATTATCGCCTATGGGTGAAAATGAAGCAAATTATGTAAACTCTGGGTACAAGATCCAAGTTCCCATGAACAAGCTCACTGGAAGAAGTCCTTGGCGTGAAATATTGATTTGAACAATTTTTGTTCATTTTTGAACAGTTAAAAAAAATTAACATACCGACTGCGGGGAAATTTCAATCCTATATAATTTCTGATCTAACGGACCGATTTGCTTGGAACAAACTTTATCGCAAAGCTCTTATGACGTAGAACATGTACAAATAGAAAGTTCATATAGAACTAACGAGCCTATTTTCCTATGAAATTTTTTGATCGGGATTTTCAAGAATATTTTTGAATTAATGAATGATTAAATGAATAAGCAAAAGAATAAATGAATAAATGAGTGAATAAATACATGAACGACTTAATAAATGAATGATTGAATGAATATGTATTAAACGTTGAAAAAGGTACATTTGGAACAATTAAGAACTAAAGCTAAACGAGAAAGACAGAGAGAGAGAGATAGTTAGATTATAAATTTGAATTCTGTGTATACGGGAAAGTAGGCTCGTATAGTTCTAGACGGAACTTCTTGTTTAATGTTGATATTAGGCGTAACGCATGAAATGTGACTTTCTTTTAAATGTTATCGATATTTCTTGAATTCTTGCATGTTGGGTGTTCCTAAAAATATGTTAAATAAAATTGAATAAAATGTTGAAAGTATGCTTGTTGAAGCAGCGTTTTTCTGTTAAAACAATGAACTTCGAATTTCTGGTTGATGCCCGAATACTAATAAGTGAAATCCGAATATTTTAATCAAATATGAATGGCACAATTTTAGCTTAGTTCTACCGTAAAAAGCAAAAATAAAATATAAGTATTCATTGTTTAACTATTTTATTATAAATTAAAATAAACTTAATGAGCTGCAATGCAAATTCAGTTAGTTGCACGCAGCAGTGCTTTCCCCCTTTTATGCCACATGAAATTTTAAGTCTAATTATTAAGTAATTTGCATTTACATCAAAAGCATTAAAATTGAAATAAATGGCTGAGAAAAAGGTTAAAATCAAAAATAAAATATTTACTTCTTAAAACTAATTGAAAATTCCCGGGAATTTTTAAAATTTTCATTCCCAAAAATCCCGGTTTATTCCTGGGAATAAACCGGCTTTTTTATCCTTTTCCAACACTACACCTCGCAAAACGATTTCCTGGCCAACATTTTCACACCTGGCCAAGAACCATTTCTTTCGCAGTTCCCATACAGTCCTGAATTCGCTCCCCCAGACATTTTGTTAGTTCCTATCTTAATATAAGTCATGAAAGGAAAAAAAAATAGGAGATGATTAAAGCATAAAGGCTTATGTTACATCGCCTCAAAGGACATCCCGGAGAAGACCTTTCCGGAACCTTCTAGGCAATGAAACGCCGTCTCTAGGGATATGTACACGTAGGAGGGTGCTACTTTGAAGATTTTTGACTAATCAATAAGTATTTTTCTTATGAATTTTGTCGCATTACCTATGGGCGCCCCTTGTCTATATGTATGTGCATGTGCGTCGTCTTGGGGGAAGGGCGTTATGATTTCCTAACCTACCCTTCGCTACGCCACTAATAAAATCAAAAAAAAATAAATAAATAAATAAATAACAAGAAAAACCTGAGTTACAGAGCAGTATACAAATACAAATGAAAGAAAATACCGAAAGATAAACCTCCAACAAATATGATGGATAAAAAACATGAAAGTGTGGTAAAAATAAACAAAATCAAACGTATGTTTGTTGAAAATAAAATCCTCTGAAATTTATTTCTGCCAATTAATCTGCACTGGTACGGAGATAAGTTTAAAGTGTGACAATGATTAATACAATTACTTATGTAGACAAAAATAAATAAATTCCTATCTGAATAATTATTATTTTGTTTTTCGTATGTAGCTCGTTTAAAAAGTATAAACACGAATAATAATTATCCTTATAGCAATGTTTGGTTTGAATTCTATACTGCACTTATTTGAAGATATGAAAAATTGAGGTGCGACGAATTTTGAGTCATAAAAACTGCAATGGATCTGTACTGCAATGAATTGAAGTTACGCTGAATCGAGGAGCGACGAGTTTTTATCAATGTTGCGTTGAATTGACGTGAAAACGAATCTTCTAGCATCTGTTGTAGCATTATGAAATTTAGGGCTCTAATGTTCAGCTTCTATAAATTATGTTTAATGCTTTCTCAACACTCTCAGGGCCCTTTCAGAAATTATGCTTTATACTAGTTATCTCCAAATTTTCAATGTTATCACTTACATGCCCTTGCTTCTGAGTGTCTCGATTTTCCTTTTCATATTGCGCACGTACTCAAAATTTAAAACAAAAAAGATAAATACTTATTTATAATACAGACAGTGCCGCACCCAGGGCTTTGCTTCGGGAGGTAGAGGTCAAAATTAGGGAAAAACGGGATATTGGTTTCCCGGATACCGGATATCCGGTGTCTCTCGCGTGACTTATCCGTACCGAATATCAGGCTCTGGTGTTTGAAACCTGTAAATTCTATACATAAAAATCAAATTTTACATGCCGGATAACCGGATTTTTCCTGTAGCTACCTTATCAGGTTCCGGATATTAAAAAATCAGTCTGATAACGGATATCCGATGCTTTCTTTGGTTCCCTCTGCCTTTACGCTATATATATATATACATTTATATATATATATATAAGGTAACGCGAGGATAGATTAGACGGTCGGAGAGATTGCGCACCTGCGAGTTCGGGGGGAAGAAGTAGGGTGCACGCGCACTAACTCCATGCATTTGTACAACGGCAATAGTGGAATGTCTACTTGAAAGTAAAAGTTGATTGATTTGAACGTCTGTGATTAAGCATCGATATTCTATATTGTTTTCACAAGGTAAGTGCTTGAATTTTCATAATGCGTTCTTTGAATTTCTATAGAGTAGCAGTAGTACAAAATATTTTAAACTTACGCGATTTTTCGTAAGCTACTTAGCTATACTAATAGTGGAAAGGTCAGCATTTCTTTCTAGAAGCCGCCATATTTAAGTAAAAGTCAGCGCAATCCATCCTACCGAAATAGGATAGTTTGCGCGTCTTGTACTTAGGAGAGATCGCGCGTTTCTCCCGCTAGTTTTCAGGATAGGAGAGATTGCGCATTATATTATTACCCATAGCTTGTTGGTGATGCAGCATAAATTGCAAATTACGTGTGAAACATATGAATCTATTAAATTCGCTGCATTAACGGATTAAATGGCGCGTTCTGATTTTTTTTTTAAACATAAAATGTGAAATACTTTTGCCCTCTCAACACATTTTTAAGACTTGAATATTTTAAAGCTCTTAGTTGATTTTTGAAGTTATTCCTTTATATAAATAAATTCACGGTTGTCTCTTTAACAGGCATTAATTAAATATTTTGATTATAGTTTTATATCGAGAGGATAAAGTTGTCGTGACGCTATAATTTGTGTTTTCAAGGCACTGTAATATTTTATACCATAGAATTCGTTGAAAACAAGTTCGTGCGATTTTATTTCTTTTGAAGATTTAAGTTATGAAATATACGTTTCGGAACTAAATGTGCTAATAAAGTAATTTGTGAACAAATTAATTTTCTTAGTCGAAAATTTTGCTAATAAATTAATAATATGCTAGTTTTATACAAATATTCTTACTAATAAACTATTTTTCCAAACAGTTTAATGCCGTCAGATTTAAAAAGAAAACAAAGTGCAACGAATGTTACTGGCAAACACATATATCCGAGAGAAAAATTAAGAAAGAAGCTGCTACAAAAAGGAAGCGAACATCTGAAGATAAGATGCTTCCAGAAAAAGTGGGAACCAAAAAACTTGCAGGAAAGAAAACGAAAAAATGTTTGCATTTTGAAACATCTTCATCATCAGCCACCTCAGAAGAAAATAATGTCAAAATACTGAATCTTTGGGACCATGTCAGACAGGACAACGAGGATAAGTGCACTGAATATCTGGAACTGTACCAGGAGACAACTTCGACCAGTGACATTAAAGCCTACCGTCCCTTTTTAGGGACAGTCTGAAAAATACGCCTGAAACACCCAAAAAAAAGCATTTCAACAAATGTTTTAATGTATTCCTAACCTTATAATAACCCATTAGGAATACATTAAAACAATTTTTTGTCGAAATGCTTATTTTTGGGTGTTTCAGACGTACTTTTCAGACTGCCCCAAAAAGGGACGGTAGGCATTAATGGGTTAACTGTGCTATTTGTGGCAGATGGTTGCACTACTTACAACAATAAGTATACCGATTGTGGACGACGACAACTTCGGTTAACAAACAAAAGACATTGAAACTGAAAATGAATAAGATTAATTATAATTTAAACCTTGTTTTCTTCTTCATTTTGTTTCTTTAATTAAAACACTATTTTTTCCAATTCTGTAATCATTGAGTTAAAATATTTATTCCAATTACAATTGCATGTATTTATAAAAACTCATACAACAACATAGTTTTAGTGTAAATATTATTGCTAACAATTTAATTGCAGTTATTATGAATAACAATCTCTCCTACCCATGTGCGCAATCACACCTACCCTGTAAGGACAGATTGAACAAATTAGTCTTCTTGTTTTTTTTACAGACGTTGCATTAAATTAAAGCAAAACAACGAAATGTCAATGGAAATGCATAAAAAACAAATGAAATCACAGTTATTCATCAATAGTTTAACAAAAAAGTCATACTTGGATTTTTTAAAATTATTTTTCCAATTGTGCGCAGACTCTCCTAGCTTTACCTTATATATGTATATATATATAGAGAGAGAGATGATAGGTTTTATGGGGGTATCATTTTGTCAAATGAAAATTAAATCAAATTATTCGAAAGCTGCTCACCCTATTCTCAAAGATTTTGATGTGTTCTACATGACCTTTGTTCATAAAACTTTAGGTGTGGAAGTATGAGGATAATAGATGTGAACTTTGAGTAAAATACAGTTAAATATTATTAAAAAAACAAAATAAATTTACTTTTGCATTTATCTTTTATTTTATACATGAAAACATGAGTACAATAGGAAGGTGAAATTTTCTAACGCTCGCAATCTTTTCAAATTCTTAACATTGATTTAGTAACTTTTACAACAAAACATTATCATGAAGTTGCAAAAATAACTCCACAAAGCTTAACATTTTTTTTTTCAACAATGAAGTTTGACTTTAAGGGTCAAACATTTTTAAGTAATATATTATTTCATTTCTGTACACAATGCTATGTAGTTAGAAAATGTTCAATAAATGACAAAACGCTTCATTAGATTTTATCCAAATTCACGCTAACAAAAATATTGAAGCTAATAAATTAGTTTGGAATGTTGTTAAATATAATTCGTTCCAAAAGTTTTCATCTACATTTTTATCTCTTGTAGAATTTTCAAGTTCATATTTTATGAATCAGTTAAATATATGTCACAAAAATATTTTTTCTTATTAAAATTATAGTTTAAGGAATATTTTAGTTCCAAAATATTTAATTTTGTGCAAAAATTAAGCACATTAATTTTTAATTGCAGGGCAAAGTTGTTTGCAAATTTTTAAAGGTAATAATAGCACAGTTTCAAAAATTTCTTCTATACGAGTTAAAAATTTAAAATAGTAGATAAGTTCAATATTTCCATTTACTGTATCACATACACATCAATGAAAAATAATGTCCCATTAGACTACTTATTGAAAAATAAGCACTTTTTAAATCAATCCTAAATTATGTAAAATTGAAAATTTATTTTTTAATTACAGTCCAACCCGTTAATAACTATTATGAAAGTCAAAATATATTTCCTACTTATATCGAAATTTCAACGTATAAATAAGCAAAATACATTTTTCAATGAGACCGAACTACATAAAATATTTTAAAATCAATATATCATATTAAGAAGAATGATGAAAACAAACTGTCATGCTGGTTTCACACCGGCACTGACAACAAGCAAACTACATTGTTGCTCTCGCAGCTGTCTAATAGATAGTTGCTATGGCTTTCACACTCACAGCAAAGACTTCCCTATTCGTTCTTAAGTCATGGCTGAATCAACAAATCACGGTCCAACGGGATCCAGTTACGCGAATGTTGTTTTTAATAATGGAATAAATAGCAACCAATAAGCAATCGTCAACACGAGATAATTAAATTAAGTACCATAAATGATGGTTTTATGTAGAAGCAATCGATGAACTCTCACTGAAAATAGTCGAATTGGTCTAAAACCAGGAAATCTTCTACGACGACATTGATAGAAATTTAGTCGATGTAGGTATAGTTTCGTCTGTACGTTAAAAATTACTGCCCAATGGATTACAGAATTCCTTTTTCTTATGGCTGCTATACGAGTAATGAGTAATTATGTACATTTAATAATTCATACGGATAATTAAAATACAAATTTTTATTGTTGCTTCTGTAAATTATTCATGTATTTTCGTACATTTAACATTTACTTCCGCCCACTTAAACTTAGCCAACTTCTGTATTTTGTTCCCTTACATAGAGTTTCTATTAGGACAGGTTTCGAAATAAACGGGTTCGACTATAGATAAAAATAAACACAAATTACAAGTTTTCTCTTGTTTAATATTTAAATTTTTGTTTTACGAAACGATTAAATTTCAGCTATCCACATTACTTATTTGTGCTCTCATAATACTTTAAGCAGAGAGCAGTGTAAGTTTTAAATATGTAAATAACTTTAATGACACAGGAAATAATGTTTCACTCACTAGATAAGTAAGGAACTTAGCAAGCACAATAATTACGAGACGAATAACAATTATGTTATGTGGCAGGAACAACTAAGTCTAGTTATTATTGCAAGATAAACAAATGTTTGTGAAACTGCGATTGTATAAATGTTGGACACATTCAAAACGAAAAAGACATGGCACCCCCTATGAGTGCCCACAGGAACATTTCTAGGTATGGCAAACCTTTTGAAAATACTTAAGTGAATCTCCTTTTTTAGACAATTCATAAGTTAATAATTTTTGAAGTAATGAGCATCAATTCGTATAAGATAGCTGTTTTTCACTTAAACTATTTTCTGTACTCTTTCTTAACTTTTTTCCGTGTGGAGAAAAATGGTGCAGAATTTCCAGAGAGCTGGGAGGAATGCCCCTTGTTACCCCCTTGTGGACACCCATGGTAAGTCCCATAACCGGCTTCAGAAAACTGATGCAGCTAAAACTTGTCTTCAGAATCAGTAAAAATATAAACAACATTGTTTCACATGAAATTCATTAGAGTTAACTGAACCCATCTTAAAATTCTAGATACAGTGCAAGTCTTCAAAACTCATACCTGTAAGCACAGGTTAGCCGTTGGATATGAACCCTGAATATGGTAACTAGTTATGGAATAGAGTCAAAAAACAAAAGAAGAGAGCATTGGGAAATTAGGGTTATTACAGGAGTTCACGGCAGTCCTTATGTAGTCATAGTAGTAGTAGTCGATCAAGTAGCTCGAGTAGACTTCATATAGCAAATTTAAAGCTTTAACTTAACATGCAGTAAATATTGACATTGAATTAAATTTTATTCAGTGTTATGAAATATTTTGAACAAATACTTAATCATTGCTAGTTTTCCTCTGCCCGAGGGAGGACGTGAAATTTAACACTTTTGTATCTAAAATGAAATGAGTTAGCCCGATTCTACAGCATTTCTAAAAGTTTGTGTTGGAAGTTATCTTCCAACAAATTTGATTTTTACATTGCATTACCGTCAATTTTGCAGTAACGTTGATGCACAAACGAATTGACGTGACATCACATAATTGGATCTTCCGCACGTATATTGGTAGTGAAACAAATTTTGGAAACCTTATGCGCAATCTTTTGACTGTTTTCTTTCTTTCGTTTCTTTTCTTTTTCTTAAAAAAAAATTTTGATAAAGGAATGCATAATTCAACAATTTGTTTAATTATTTTCCAATTTAATCAAAGAATTACTTATTGGTGATTATTCATATTTCATATTTTGTTTGAAAGCTAAGGCACCAGTAGAATAATGTTGAGATAGGCAATTGTAAATGAAACCATTCTAAATAATATTACAGTATTTTATTTGAAAATATTTGCATAACCCCTTTTTTTTGTTACTCATTACTTACTCTGTGATGTAGCCAAGGTAGAGCACGGTCCTAGACGGCTTTTTGTGAATATGTTTGCTTTATGATGAGGGGGGCTCTAATTATTTTGTCCGACAAGTTTAAAAAACTGGAAATATGAAACTCGTGTTGTTTGATCGAGTCAATATAAGACTGATTACAATTTTTGCCTGGAAAGGAAAACCACGTTTGTTTAAAAAAGATAATTTACAGATTAAAACCAACAATGTAAATAGTTATTGCAACTTTCATCATTTTAAATAGTCTTATTGGAACACTCCCAATCAGATCAGTATATTTTTATGTTTATCTTTCTTGTGTTCTTTAAGCACTTCCATCATAGAACGGTATAATTTCATGCTGTTTTTGAATTTAGACATTTCAGGAATTTCCTTTATTGATTTGAAAACCTTTTTCGAACAACCCAGTGGTAGAAATGGAATAAATAAGAATTACTACATATGAGCTTTATTTCTCTTTGCACTTCTAAAAGTTTCATAAATTGCAATATTAATTATTGTGAATGCGGGAGTTTTACCTGTGGTTTGTGAAACTTCGGAAAATCCAATTATTCGAATCTGCGCAGCCTATTACGAAGGCTTATTTAAGTTCACCTCGAGTTTGAGAAGCAGCAACTTAGCTTCAGAATCTTGTTCAATCGTAATGGATATTTCTAATAGTATAGTTTAATTTTTTTTTGTATTGGAAGTAAGAAACACTCTCTGCTATCCCTTTTTCGAATTCTTCACTCAATATTTAATCAACTAAAATTTTCAGTCACATATTTCATTTTCTAATTTAATTATACGCGTCTGGTTACGAGAATTTCATGCTTGAACAAGATTTAAAAATCCATTGATTATTCAGACTAACGTTCTAACCAGTGAATATTAATAACATAGAGCAGTATTTGGCAAGTCTGCCCTTATTCAAAAATTTCCATTGTATCCCAGTGAGCTGTTAAGTATAGGCATAGGAATGTATAAGCATTGGAGTAAAAATTGCGATTAATGGGGAAAATTGCTGATTTTTTCGACAGTTTCTGCACCTACCAGACTTCACCCGCCCAGAATAAAACTTACACGAACTAAATGAAAATCAATTGCAAAGAATAAACTTTTTGTCTTCGTTCACGTTGTTATAGCATGTGTAGTACCCAACATAAAGAAGTCAAAAAAGTTAACATACATTCAATATCTTAGAGTTTGAGCAAATGTCATAAGAAGGACTTGGGACTTTTTTATTACCTAAGGATTAAACAGAGGGTGTTTACAATGGTGCACTTAGGTATGTTGCATAGGTAGTCTAGGAACATCAAGCTACGAAGTCTTTCCGATATTTAAGTTAAATTTACGCTATTTATAAAGATAGAATATTTTCGAGACAGATAAAGACACACATATCTTTACAGTTAGATCTAAATATGTACAAAGGTAACAGTGGAATCTCGAAATCTAAAAACATGTTATTATGCAGATTATCAATAAACCAATCTTTTCATCACGTAAATATAAAAAAGTGAAAACACAAGTCCGATAAAAATAAGAAAATTTTCATGTGAAGGTAATAATGCTACAAAACAGATAGATGCAAATAAACACTGCGTAACATACTTAAAATTAACACTGCTACTTTTCGATATGTTAGCAATCACCAAAGGCTGTGATTCAGTCCCAATAATATCGATCTTTAAACCTGCATCATATCTGAAGCCGGCTATGGCATTTAGTAATTTATAATTTTATGCAACTTTAAACAGGTGTAATTACTCCTGTTTCACTATCAACTGGGTCACTGGTATGTCTACGACTACCAGTTGAAGAAAGTGCGCGAACAATCTTGGGATTGTACAACTTTGGATCAGAAACCATACGAACGAAAAAACTTCGTTTGTATTTCAAACTGTGCTTTCGTTTACGCTCCAGTAAGAAAACTTCGTCCACGGATTCTTCCACGTGCTCTTTGATTTCCTTCTCTTCTTCTTCTTCTTCTTCCTCCTCTTCTTCCTCTTCCTCTTCTTCTTCCTCTTCCTATGAAAAAGGGAATAATAATATAAATTTAGGAAGCATTATATATTTTCTGGAAACGTTGCTTTAAATTAATATTAGTGAAATTGACAGATGAAAGGTTAACTTGCAAAAGTTAGCAGTTGTAAAATTTCCATACGCGAATAAATTCTTAAAATGGTATATGTAGTATTCGGACTCGATTTTAGGAATAGGTACTTGTCGATAGGCCACAAAAATTAGAGGCACAAGATAATAGGCACGCAAAAGATTAGGAACTCATGCCCTTAATAAAATGGATAGATGCCCCAAAAGAGAAAAATAGAAACGCCAGTTATACAGGATTTAGGGATAGATGCTTATCTGTAAAAGTTTATAAACTTCGTTAAATTCATTAGTTTTACATAAGCTCCTATAACTACGAGCTGACTCGTCAGCCATTTTCTTTCTCACTCGTTCGCTGGGTCGTATTGCGTTGTGCTAGCTTGAGACTAGATTTTTGGTATTTCGTTAGCTTTTTAGCTTTTTCGATTGAAAAATGGGTGGTTGTGCTGCAGTTAATTGCAACAATCACTCCAGAAACAAGTGGAGATTGTTTACTTTTCCAACAGATGAAGAAAGAAAGAAGAAATTGATTATAAATTGCCGGTGTCAAAATTGGATACCAGCAGGTTTGCAACAATTGTCGATGACGAAATGTGCTTGTCGCCAATTGAACTAAATTCAGTAAATTAAGCAATTTTTGTATTGTTCTTTTTGAGCGAAATATATTATGATAAAATAATGCATGATACTTAACACAAGTATAAAAAATTGGCTATTTTATATACATTTTTTAATACACCAACACAATACAGAAATTTATCGCGGAATTTGAATGCAGAAAATCGTTTATTTTTATTCTTCGTTAATAAAATGATACAGTAACTGGCGTGAAGTGAAATTATATAAAAAGAATAATTATTAAAATTGAATTTCTTCTTTGCTATTTACTTAATTGTTAAAATTCCAAAGTAGAATAAGCATAAACTATAAAAACCTTAAATGCTTGAGTCTATAAACAGTATATTTTAGTTTTCAAATTTTTATAGTAAATGATTTGGGTATAGTAATGATTTGATATTTAAATTGTCATTTCTGTTATTTGACTTGGTTGATGATTAAATTTTATTAATTGGACTTTGTTTACAGATATGTAGCAAACCCTCTGTAATTACAAAGACTATAATTCTGAAATAAAGTATTATTGAAACTAGTTTTTTGTGACAAGGTTAGTTTAAATTATTTTGTGCATTTTTACGACTTATGAATATAGATTCAAGAACAGTTTTAAAACAGACTAGATCAAATTTGAAACATTTACAATAATAAGGTAAATTATAGACTTGATCTAATATAAATATATTATAATGTAAACTTCTTTGAAGTATTGTTCAAGCATTTATCGATTTTATGAACCATATGAATCTTTTAATTTTTTTTTCTCAATATGATGATGGTTTTGCAATAAAAAAGATTATGTGGAGGGGTCAGAGCAACAATCAACCAAGTCCAAAATTTAGATTTTTTTAGTTTCCTATGGTAACGTGTGTCTAAAATTGAGTTTTATTCAGTGCAATATCAAACCAAGTCCAAAGTTCAATAATTCGCCACCAGAATGCGTTAGTTTGTTTATGCTCTGACAGACTGCAACAAAGTTTCAGAGCAACAACCAACCAAGTCCAATTTTTTAACCCATTAAACGCCGCTACTTATTTATACGCCGCTACAATTACTTATTAAAAAAAATGTTCCAACATTTTTTTTTTAATAAGTATTTGTTTTTTTCTAATGTACAGAGGGTATCTATACCTATTTCATTTGATTTTGTAAAAAAAAAAATTAATAACTAAAAGTTATAGCATGTTCCCAAAATGGGAACATTGGCGCCTAATGGGTTAAGGTTATGTTGATCTATCTTCTGTTTGGGTTGTTTTAAAATGAGTTGGAGTGATTGGAGTCCAGGAAGCGATGAAGGTAAGTCTTATAACATTTATTACAACATACAAGTTAAGAATTATTATTAGTTTATAGTATTTAATCATTTAGTTATGAATGAGTTAACTTGTCTGGCTTTTGTTTGGAGCAACAAGAATCTCATTTTAAGGTTAGTTTCCGGTTGGGGAATATTATGTACTGGTTTTATTTTGACATTAATCATGCTTAAATAAAAATATATACATTATCAAGTTTGATTAAGGTTTTATCTTGACGACGTTATTTTGTTATAACTATAGCCATTCATTGACTTCATGTTATTGGATTGTGTTGGTTGAATTTAGGTTGCAGACCAAAACATGGATTTACTTGAAACAGTTCAAGCTCTGTATTAGTCTACATTTTTTGTTGTAGATTCCGAGTTTGAAGATAGTATTTTGAAACGTCTACGGGAACGTCTGAAGGAGGAAGAGGTGCTGAAGACATATCCAGCTGTTTGAAGAAACACATAATGGAAAATGCCAAGGAGTATGAAAATATAACAATGTTTTCAGACAGTTCTGGTGGCCAAAACCGCAATATTAAGACTTGTCTTACTATGTTAAAACTAGTAAACGGTCCAGAAATAACTGCCAAGAACATTGACCTCATGTACATGGTTCCAGGTCACTCATACCTTCCAAATGACACTGACTTTGGCATGATTGAGAGAGCGAGTCTGAAAAGCAACAACTTGTACGTTCCAGAGGACTGGTTTGAAGTAATAAAATCTGCAAAACGCAAGAATCCACGTTTTGTGGTTCACCAAATGAAAAGAGAAGAGTTTTTAAGTACAAAAGAACTGGAAGAAAATGTAGATTACCGACAAAAAGGAACTGACTCGGAACCTGTCAATTGGTTAAACATAAGATGGATCAGACTTGTTAAAGGAGAACCTTTCACTGTGTTCTTCAAACACTCATTATGTAAAGAAGAACCTTTCAGACAGTTGGATTTAAAGAAGTATGCCCCAACAAAACAAAGAAAAAATTCAAAAATAAAAAAGGGATTACACTTACAATCACTTGTTGAAGTACAAAAGAGCAATCTCTATCCAAACCGTAGACTGGTCACACAAGCATAAAAAGATGACATGCAGTCTCTTTTCCCTTACATACCCCCCACCCACCACCGATACTTCAAGAACTTACCAGTTGAAGTTACTACAAGAAGAAATTTGGAAGTAGATGAGGAAGTTAGTGAGGACAATGATGAAATCTTTTACCTGTAACTACCCGTATCTTTTATCTGTATGAGTGTTCCGTAATAAATAAGAATTTTAAATTTGACTGTTCATTAATTGAATCTATTATCCTCTGCCACTATGACAATGTAATAAATTATTATATTTTCACCTTGAAAATGCAATATAATAGAGTTTTTTTGTCAAATTTAAGTTTTGTGGAGTTGGTTGGATATTGCAAAGCCAAGAGCTGAAAAACGTTCAGTGCAACTTCCAACCAAGTCCACAAAAAAAAGTTTGCTTGTTAATTAAAAAAAAATCCATTATTCCCAATAACAATTTTCTTGAACCGAAATTTTTCTATGGATTTCAACTACTTAAGTAAAAAAAAAATTATTTCATAGATCAAAGGGTGTAAAAGTTATGAATTTTTAACTTTAACTCAATTTTTCTCAGCTGTTACTTTTTTGGACTTGGTTGGTTGTTGCTCTGACCCCTCCATGTAATATCTATATAAAACTTCATTCAATATCTGCTGCATGAATAGTACAATACATAGACATAATGAAGAATATTCCGGTGAAAGAAGCCTGTTACAAATTGATGCTTAAGAACCACACAAGCATATGCACAAAAATTGATATTTAATTTTTTACAATAACATATAAATTTTTGCATTCGTCCTAGTAATTAAATTTTTGATGAGTAAGATTATGCTTCTAAATTTGGTGTCCATAAGCAAACAGCAACAGTAATGCTTCAACAAAATTAAGAACTTTTTCCCAATGAAGAAAAATGAATAAATAATAATTACAAATAAATAAAAAGCATAGCAAGTAATCAAATCAAAATAAAAACAATTGTGTTTGTATACCAAGTTAAAAGAAAAGGTTATAAAAGGGAAATAGAAATCTTTATTAATTTTGCATGACTTTTATAAATTTGGAAACTATTTAATGTTGTAGGAAAATGACTTAATAAAATTGTAGTAGTTTAAAATTTTCATAAATATGTAGAGCAAAAGGCTTAAGCATTTGGCTAGAGTTAAGGTAAATAGCACTTCTCTAATATGCTTTTTTATTTTTCAAGTATGTATTAATATATAATGCATTTTGAATTCAGAGAGCGTTTTTCGCTATTGTACGTATATAGCTAAGGAGTCCCATTTATTTCCTTCTTTTTGGCGTAGCTGTTAAAAGCGCCACTGACAGCGATAAAGGCGCCAATCTAGCAGCACGCTCTTGTTTACATTTTGACTTGGGAAAGAAAATGGCGGTGATGGGTCGGCCTGTATTTTGTAGTGGCTCTAGTTTTACATAGAGTGTTACATAGTTTGCTGTATGTACAGTAGTCTTTAATTTGTTGGATATACAGTGTTAATTTATTCTATATACAAAGGTAATTTATTTATTGCGTATACTACGTTAATTTATTGTATATGTTGCCGTTAAAGTGTATAACTCAGTTACTTCATGAAATACCTAAACTGCTAAAAGAAATCCTGAATTTTCAGAGTGTTTTTTGATTGATTTTAACGGAAGATTTCCGTAGTGCTTCAATACATGGTTTTTCCTTCCAAAAACGGAAATATTACGTCCTGAAAATACGAGAAAAGAACTTTTCTGTTTTACGGTTGCTGTATTTTCACAACCTGCTTTGGATTAACGGAGAAAAAAGGAATGGAACTTCTGTCAAATCTCGGGAAAATATTATCAGAAACGGAATATTTCCGGCAACTCTGCTGTCATACTTTTTCCGTTATTTTCAGGAGAATTTTTTTTACAGTGTATATTTCATGAAATAACTAGAAAAGTCAGTTAAAGTATATACTACATGAAAAATTTCGTACTTTACCTAGTTATTGTATGAAATAACTAATGATAGACCGTTAAAGTGAAAAATAAACCATTTCAAAATTATGTTATAAACGTGCAAAAAATTTTCGCGTTTGACTTTTCTAATTGAATTTTTTCCGCGAGGCATCGCAGTTTCCTTAAAGGGGCAACTCAAAACGCTTGTTGAGTAAGAGTGTCAAATGCACTGTAAAACATTTCAGTAAAAAGACAGAAAAGAAACAATAAAATTTCTTGATAACAGTTTCTCAATAAAAGTCTTGTCTTTCCGAAAATCGATACAAGTACAGAATATGATCTGTTAAGTTACGTAAACCTGAACCTTTGAGATCTGTGACTGCCAGTTTAAGATTGCAAACAAATGCATAATTTAACACTTGAGATCCATTGTTACTAGTTTAAAAATTGTCATGAATTGTATAATATATTAATGGTGCAAACCTTAACTTCAGCTTTAGTGAGCAGCCTAGCCTAGCCCTGGCCAGTCCCGCCAACCCCGGAGACATCTTTAGCTGAGTGGCATAAGGCACAGGAATCTCAAAAGCGTAGGCTCAACTGAACTCACCTTCGATTTTGTGCAGCAGAAATAATATTTCAGCGTAATCACAGAGGGAGCCACTACTACGGCACATTTTCTGTTACTACCAATTTACAGAGCGTGTGCAGTTTTTTTGTTCTCTGTAATTTCCTTGTTTAAAGACTTTGTAATTTCTTGTTTTTTGTGTTCTGTAAATTAAAGAAGGCTTCAAAAAAAAAAAAAAAAAAGAAAAAAGAAAAAAAGAATGGTTTTCAGCATATTCTCAAGTATTTTCGGGCTAATTTTTTTGTACAGTGTGCGATGTTGTTCCTCTTTCAACGCAAAAGTAAACTTCCACACATTAAATAGCATAACACAATACCTTTTCTAGCAAAATTTTAACTGATATTATTGATAACTTGGCAGCCATTTTTTATGGTGGGGCAGCTTTTCTCAAATTACTCCATACAAAGAATGTTTTATAAAATCAAACCTAAATTTTTAAAAAAAGCATTTTAAGTCAAAAATATAAGTATAGAAAGGAAAATGAAAATCTTACAGCAATTTCTTCTTTACTAACATCCACTTTGACGATTTCCAACAATTCTTCAGTGAACATTGTAATAACATCCCATGCATGAACAATATCGTCATCTGTAGCATGCTGGGAACAAACACAAAATCTAATAACGTAATTTCCACTCAAAGAAGCTGGTACCATGTGTAACTTTCCCGAAGCATTGATTGAGGATAGAAGTTTCTGATTTAGACTGTTTGAACCCTAAAACGAAAAACAACTACATTTTAAAAGCTTCACAATATATGAATAAATAAATGAAACACTAATTAAAACATGAACACTAAAAAAATATTTTTTAAACACTAGATTTACCAGGCCGTTTTCAACCATTTCTAAACTTTTATTTTACAACAAGTTGCTACTACTTATAATAAAACTTTCAGCCACATTAAGTTGTCCTACTTACCGTGTATTAGGAAAAGCCAATGCAATTGAAAGTTACACTATAATTAGTAACAAATTATGCAGAATGGAAGCTTTGAAACAGTCAAAATGACTGGTCTGAAAAATCTAGTGTTAAGCCCGGTTTTTTTGTTCAACAGCAGAATGTCTTCCAAGGTTCTGCAACAGACCTCTAGCTGATTCAAAATATCCCACGGGATATGCGTACAATTTGAGAGTTTGTTATAAACACATAATAAAATATGAAGTTATTTGTGATGTAATTACCTCCTGAGCAATGACATATACTCTTCCTCTACAATTCTTCTCAAAACTATCTCGAATTGGTTTCGATTGCCTTTTCTAAGGGTTAAAATGTTTAAACGCTGAACGTATGGCAACCCTACCAATACCGAAACCGAAACTCACAGCTACAAGCCCGTTTTCTCTCTCTTAACCCGTGTAAATAAATAAACGATCCTGACGAAAGGAGTGGCTACGACATACTTCGCGCTTGGCAACTTCGTATTTGTATTAATCATCGCGGAAAGGACATTTTTGTTTCCATGAAACTATTACGGCAGCCCTTATTAGCATAGTTATAAAGGAAAATAAATATGATGATCAATTACTTTTTATGTATCATCAGTTTTTAAATGTGTAACGTTGCGACCTATTCGGGGTCGTGACCTACGGATTGGGACTCCCAGTTCAAAAGGAATACTATTACTAAGACAGTAAAAAAATACTTTTGACTATTAATAGTTAAAATAACTGTTTCCATAATTATATTAATTATTTATGATGCACGCAGTGGAAGAAAAAAATGTTTCGTTTTCAAAAGAAACCCCTTGGGAAAAAAAAGGTTCTCATGCATTAAATTTAGAAACTTTTAACACTAAATTAATTTCAATTTTTCAAGTTCGTTAGTACTAATGATTTACATTTAAATGTCACTTAGCTTAATAAGAAAATCATAATAAATTTATCATAGCGTCGATGGCTCCATGTTATTAGGGTAGGGGGATTGCTGTCATGCAGGGCCGTCAGAAATGGTGCTCAGGATTACAATAAAATATGATATAAAAGTTCCAAAACAACACTTTATATTGCCATCTCTGTTTTGTCAAAAATAATTTTTTTTCATATAAAAAAAAAAAAAAGAAAAAAAAAAATTTTGGCGCCATAAGCAACTTTTATCAGGTTATGTACTTTAGATCAGTCTTTCTATAACTCTAAATAGCTTGATACGGTAAGTTTTTCTAATACCCTATTTTCTTGTTTTATTACTTATTCTCAATGTATTAATTAGGATTTCTTTGTTTAATCCTAATGTGTACTATCTTGAGGTGTAGTATGAGTGTTTTTATTTACTAAAATTTGCTTAATACAAAAACATTTAACGTTTCACTCTAGTACACGCCTATGGGGCAGTTTGGACAGTAAACCATGGGGTACTTTGGATAACATCCAATCTGCCCCCAAAGCTGTCTAAAATGCCCCAACTACTAATACGTCCGCTCATATAGCCCTTTAAGAACTGAAATCGTTTTGTGCTAAACAGACAACGGGTAGACTGTAGACAAAGTTTTAGTGACGTCTGCAACTTAAACTTGTACTTGCGCCGCCATCTGTAGAGGAAAATGGGTAATGCATCGTGTACTTGAAGGTTTTTTCAAACTGGCCCTACCCCATGTCCAAAGTACCCTACCATGGGGCAGTTTGGACTAAACGTACATGTTTTTTAAAAAAAACATTACAAAAAACTAATAAGTATTTTTAAAAAAAAAAATGGCTAGTTGCGAGGGAAAAGGGTAAAGTATATTCTTAATACTTTAATGTTGCAATTTTGATATTTTTATTGCAACATCAGCTGTCTTCAGGCAAACATGACCAACCTGCTCCACCTTCCCCAGTGTGTATTTCAGCATCACTAACATTTTCCATTCGAAAACCGGAATGAAGTATTGGATGAACAGGAAACTTCAGTTTTAAATAAATAATTGACGTATTTATTACTAGAACAAATCAGCGAAAATAGAAATCTGACTATGACTATTTTCAATCCGAAAATATCGTGATGAAAATATGATGCTTCCCTGTAATTATGAATGTTCTAAAATTTTCACATCTAATTCTTCAAAAAAATATTTATAAAATTTTACTGTGTAGTAGAACGTTTTAGTAAATAAAAATACTGAACACATAGTAAAAATACTGCGAAATACGCACAAATATAACCAAAAAAGACAGTATCTATTAATACATTAATAATTCAGCAGTTCTGTGTCTTACCTTAAGTCGAAAGCATACGAGTCCAAAATGCACTTGATTTGCAACCACAAATCTCTCATCTTTGCGAACTAAGCTTTCAAACTTTTTAGTAAGTCTTACGTGCTGAGAAAAATAAAGAAAGAAAAAAGATTAGAAAGTCATCACTGAAGTATAAAAATTTTTTACTTACAAAACACACTTTATTCGATTTAGTCTTGATAAACAAGGCTTAAACACGTCAGAAATTTAAAAAGCATAAAAAAGACAGATTTATGGCTATTTTTCTTCAATTTGCAAGTAGTACTTAATGTATCTGAAACGTAATTAATGAAATACACCTTACAGACTTCTGTTCTCCTGTGTTTATACTAATTCAGAATATTATAAATGTTTGCAACAATAATTTTTCTATGACTGTATGATGTGCCAACGGTTTTTTATTCCAGACACAATACATCTATATATATAAAATGAAAGTTTGATGAACTTTCAAGTTGGCAACGTCCATGTTTATATACGCAATACAGCAAAATCTACGCAACGTACGATTACGAAAAGTGGCACAAAATTCTATCATATCTTGGTGGTTTGCACTTCGAAGCTGTTTTTTTGAAATTCGTTCAATATTCTTTAAATTCAACAATTAAAATATTAATCCTCCAGCATTTTCTTTACTTCACACGAGTTCTTGAAAGTGAATTAAAGTGAAGTGAGTTTCAGAAATTCCGCGGATGAATGTAAGCAATAATGGCGCCGGCCTTGCATGTAACGAAAATCAGTGTGTTTCAGAAAGTCTTTTCAGATTTGATTGATTATTTCAATGAAATTTATTTTTTAAAAGATGCAATCCATTAAAAATTGCAGTTACAATTACATCAGTAGCAAATAATGTTTACTGCTTGGGTAATTCTTATCCGACTTCTTCTCTTCTTCGAGCTCCTGTTCCGAAAGTTAAAAAAAAAAAAAAAATCCGAAATTTTAAAAATTTACTTATCTTAAGATTTCTTTGACAATTAAAATCTGTGTTTTTCTTTCTACCTATTTTGTACTACTTTAAAATACTTTCAATACAAAAATTCTTTCCAGAAAAAAAAAAGACTTCTGGTATATAAGACCTTTCATTTAATTTTTTGAAGGATTAGTTTTGAGCATATATATATATATATATATATATATATTTGCGTATGTACTGTGTGCTGGAGGGGGGGGGGGGTTGTTAACCTATATAGTTTTTATTTTAAATTGATGGTGCTACTTTATCTGAAAATTTTGTGTGAAGTTCGGAAAAAAAATTTCCGCTTTGAATCACCCATGGTTACTGGAGAGGTGGAAAATTTGATTTTCTTTTTTAGAATGTTGTTGGGCCTGCTTAAACAATATATATCGATTTCAAGCATTATTATTCAATTAAGCGGCTCGCCCAACCAGTTTAATTCAACTGGGATGAAAAATTTTAATATGTTAATAGATTATTAAACTTATTAGTAACATAGTATCTACTCATAAAAATAATATTCATTAATTACCAAAAACAAGTAGCGAACAACTTTTACTGGAGCTGCGAAGAATTCAATTTTTCTTTTGAAAATGTTGACAGGGCACTGCTGCAGTGCCGGATTAATGGAGAGGGGTTGCAACCTCCCGTGATACACACATTCAAAATAGAATAAGTACGGTGTATTTAAATAAAGAATTTTAAAAATAGTTGAGGTATTTATGCATTTTAATGAATGTAAACATGGTTTTGAACTGATTCGAACTCGCCGATTTAATTTATTCATCCTAGGCATTGGCCTTTTTTCGAATATGCTTTTAGTATTTCAATTTTTAAGAAATACAGGAAGAGATGCTGGGGCCGTCCACCTTCCGCTAAACGCGTCGAACGAGAGCCTATGCAAGTAATTTTAGAACTTCGATTTCAACTAATTTCGAGGAAGATCCCCTTTTCCCCTCCCCTAATCTTACCAAAAATAGTGTAAAATTGAGTTTTTCGAATTTCAATTTGGAAAAACTTCTATGGAAGAGCTGTTGACGTCTTTCTTCCTATTACATAACTGAAGATAACCCAAAGTTGTTTTCAGTTACTTCAATATTGAAAACCATTTCATTTGGAGGGGACGAGAGGCAGGATTTTCAACCACTTGACTGGACGTAAATCCACTCTGCTCTCATACAAATATCAGTGGTTACAATCAATATTATGCAGTTAAGTGTTGTATTTGATTGTGGAGGGAAATTTAATACTTTAGTATATTGGTTAACCCAATTAATAACACAATAGTAAATACTAATTTGTCATTACCGTTCTTTGTTAAGGGAAAAAAATCTTCAAATAATTCAGTCAACAGTTTTTCTCTTTCTTCATTTTTTGAGATTTAATGAGAGTTTTTAATGCGTTAACATCCATTTGCTTGAAAAATAATGGAAGAAAGTAGGTTGCCAGCATAAAACAAGAAATAACTTGATGCCGCTGCTAAAGTACACATGTTGAGAAATTTGTTCATCTTCAAAAAGTCGTTTCAAGGTATCTTGGATAAAAAGATCGTTTTTGCATTATATGGGGCTATTCTATTATCAAGCATGGAGTGAACAGTGTCTGTGGGAAAATTTTTAGTTTTAATCTTATACACAGGATATTTCATTATCCGCTACCAAAGAAATGACTCTTTGACTTCAGGGGTGACACTCAGTCAGGACGGAGAAAAAAAAGAACCTTTAAAAGCGCCATAGAATAAAACAAATACTTTAAATTGGATTTTTGTTCCTCTTTTGAACTGAGCAAAGTGTTTCCTTAAAAAAATATATTCGCAATGTTTTTTAACCGCTAATCATAACCGTTGTCGTCAACAAATACTTATTATATTTAATTAGAACTCATACATCATGCTTACATGATTTTTTTTTCTTCGAGGGAATAATCTTTTCCACGGGTGACACCTATCACTACCCGGCCCAGGTATCACCCATGCTAGCTACAACACTACATTCCATACAATTTTCACTATCAACATACTTCACACCAAGGATCCACTGATGTTTTTTTTATTTCATAAAACTGCCTACATATACATAGTCCAGCATCTCTTCGCAACAGCTTTTGCTTTTCTTGAATAGGGTATCAGTAACTGTTAGATTTTTCAGATGATCTTTACTAAATGGCTTTGTCTGATCAATGTATCAATTCTCCATTTAGCCTACTTTAATTTGTAGCAGTAAAAATTTCATCTTTAAAATTGTATCAATTCATATTTCTGATTTGATTTCAAAATGTATGTTTATGTATAAAACTACTAATACACTTAATTTTTTAATTTTTGTATCACAATTTACCCTTTTTATTGGTTGAAATAAACATTTATGAAAGAACATTTATATTTTTGAATTCAGACTCATAAAGAATGTACTGCTATCTATCAGAGTCAGAGTTAAAAAAAAAAAAGCTATGTAAAAGTTTTGATGATGTAATAAAGATAAATATGCCACATGATACAAATATAGATCAATAAATATAGGTTATTAGTGATAGATTGAAATAATTTTATACCTAAATCAAAGTAGATATACATTTGTGGAAAAAGACTGGCTGAAATAAGTTTTTTATCGGCTAAGAAGTGACTTAAAAAGTCGCCTTCGTTGCCTTGCTTGGGGGGAAAAAAAAGTTGCGCCGTAGGCGCCGCTATTTTTACTTTGTACGGGCAAGGCGGGTACCGCTAGTCTGAAATAAAAATGTTGTTTTATGTTATGAGCATACAATCGCTTTTACAAAAATTAGGCCAGTAGGGAAGAATTAATAAAAGCGCTTGAAACATTACATGTGGGCTCATATTTCTGATATATGTAAATGATTACAATATGAAAAAAACCAGATCATGTAACAATAAGGTGAACTCAGTGGCTGAGCGGTCTAAGCGTCTGGTTTCGGTACCTGCCTGCTCGCAATGTAAAGACGATAGGTCCTATTCTCGTCCTGTGCCATAGTATTGTGATACAGGGAAGGAAATTATAAGTTACATCGTCCAATATGAAAGAACATACAAATCTTGTATGACCTGTAATATTAGACAAGGCGTGTCCTTGAGATAGCAAATAAACTCGGAAGTATTATGTGACCTGAAATGGTCTGAATAATAATATTTGAGGAAAATTCTCAAAAAAGAAAAAAAAATTCTGGTTAGCACCTGAATGCGTCTAGGGTCTACAATCTACATCATTACGACGGTTATCCCTTTCTCAGATACCGGTAGCTTTTGATACCTCTTTCAAGGACGGTGAAGTGGCATCGCTGATTATAAAGTGTCCCTATGAGTTAAATACCCTGTACAATGATTATATAAATTTCAGAAGGAAGAAGAAAATGGGGGGGGGGGCAGCTTCTGTGGTCAGAGACTGGAGCACCTAAGGTAGAAGTCACCTAAGGTAGTGACTTAGCGCCGGTTCCTGCAGACTTTAGCTGGACATATTGGAATGGTCTTCACGTCTAGGGTGGCCGTACCAGGAGTAAACTCCCGATGTACTTCGCCACTTCGGCTATTCCTGTATGACGTACATGGCCCAATCGATAATATGGGAATGACTACTCTTGACACAATGAAACGACTATCCTTGTTTGTCGCATACACCTGCAATAGATTATTTTTCATAATGACCTAGAGGGAAACGAAATAGACGATAATTTGTTCAAGGTGGGTGCCTGTGAGACCTTGGTGCCGACTGCACCCCAAACCTAAATGGAACTTTTTTCTAAAGAAGAAAGCTTAAATCGGACCACTTGGTTCGTCCCACCGAGGCATCACTGGTATCAGAGTAAGCATGCAGGTCCATCTCTTGTTCTAGGTAGTAACAGGCGGGAGCAAACCACTCTTACAATATTTCTAAGTAAACATCTGAAATCACTAAAATATACGCAGGTTACAAAAAATTTTGATTTATGCTTTAAGTGTTCTTCCGAGCAGGCCTCGTCAGCTGCTATCATGGCTGGGACTGTGCAGACATAATATCTTTGATAACCCGTTGATGGTCCTGAATTTTCTGCGGGTGAATTGCTCATGGACCAGGTTTAGCCCTGCTGACCAAAGAGGATAAGCAACAACAACAACAACAAAAATATAATAAGGAATATTAAAACACAACTATAGGAAATATTAAAGGAATTCATTATTTTAGTTAGTTCCTACAGTATTTCATTGCAATGTCTAAAAAAAAAAACATTGAAGATGTTGTTTGACCTACTTCACGAATGTACTTCTGAAGACCTTCAATACCGTACTTCCGGATGACAAACCACAGCTTTAGGGAACGAAAACGTCGACTAAGTGGAATGCCCCAGTGCTTAAATTTGAAAAAAAGTCAGGAAGAATCATTTTTAGATAAACGTTTAGAACGAATGATCAACATCATTGCACAAAAGATCGTTAAAGAATTAATAGAAATTATTACATTGCAGCAATAAACAAATAAATTACTGTGAAAATTGCTAGATAATTCAGGCATTTTTAAAATAGGGGAAAATTAATATAACTAAAGCATAGTATTTTTTTACTAAAGCAAATAACTGTTTCAAGAACTCAAGGAGTATCTTCATGGATGTGAAAAGATCTAAAGAAAATACTCCCAAAGGATGCAACACGAAACAGACAACCAGGTAAAAATTGCAAAGCAAGAATGTTTGAAACGTTTATTTAAAAATAGTGTTAACAAAAAAAAAAAAAAATTCTCCTTAAATCAGACAGATTAGTAACTGCTATCAAGTTAAGAACTGCATTAAGTACTCATCATAAAGTTTAGTTATGTTAATTATTATAAAGTGTTAAAGTTAAAATAATTTTAAAGTTAATTTATTACTTTTTAATTCATAAAAAATAGTAGAATAGAATGTAATGGAAGTATACTTACTCGATAATCAATTGATTTATCTGAAAAAAATTGAATACTAATTTACCTTTTAGATAATATATGCATAAACACATACACGCATATACATATGTATGGGGGTAACCGGAATGGGTAACATTTAGGTGAACGGGGGGATTTCCAATTTGAGTTTTTTAGCGAGCTCAAAAATTACCACTTTTCGGCAAATTTTTGATTCTAGTTTGTCTATCACCACTAAAGCAAATTAGCGGCAGTTTAACCATTTGTAGCCTGTCAGTTGCGTTTTCGGCAATAGCTATAAAGTGGCTGTTGTTTTGGAATCGAACAAACGTTTCCACAACTTTCTCCAATTTCGCAGTCATCTGTTATCATCGTAGAATATCACGCAACAGTTAAACTATTATTTATGTCATCACAATGTCTTTATCATTTGATCCATTCGTACAGTAAAACGGTTTGAAAACTAAACTTTAAAAAAAAAGTAAAATAAGAAAACATTCATAAAAAATATTTAATAAATATTTTCGACAGTGAAAATCATGTTTTTATTGTTGGGTTAACTCATATTTTTATATAATAAAATAATCCTTGCCACACCCTTGGTAGTTTTGATATTATATGCAAAAATGTCAGAAATTTTTTTCACATTACGAGTCAAAACAATAATGCAAATAGCTATTTTGCGGCTACAATGGAGACTCTTCATCAGTAAAGAGGCTCTATCTGATGAAGAGGCTCCATTTCACTCTCGAAATAGTTATTTGCATTATTGTTTTGACAATATAAGCTTTATTTGCGTTTTTTCCTACTTGTACTCATATTTTAGTACAAAGCTTTTCCGATCATTTGTTCTTATGAAACTAATATAGTTCAAATCGGTTCCGATTCAAACACTTGAACTCAAGGCTGTTACACACTGCACAGGTTTCTTTACATTTTCGCTGCTTCCCATTGGCTCGTTGCAACAAAATTCGATGTAATATTCCCTGCGCTTTTGCATAGAGGTCAACATTTTATTGCAGTTTCTTCAATTATGCCCCGGTTTTGATTGAATATATTTCAGTATTGCAACCATCGACTATTTTCTCGTACATTTCAGTTGTTTCTTCTCAGGCGGAAATTTTTATCACGGAATGAAATGATATGGCTGACTGTCCCACAGACTAACTATATTTTTGATATTTAGTGGCTAAGGGATTCAGCCAATCCCTTAGCCTAGAGGCAGATCTTTTATCTCATTGTATTGTTGAAAATTTTCGTTTTTCAGCCCTAAAACTCAAGTGGTTCACTGCTGTTGCACTTACCTTATTTTTATTTTGATCCTACTAATTTAAACTTGTATAAGCACTATAATATCGTAAATAAAATACATACTTCTGTTTCAAAGATTTGTGTCAATCAAGTCGATTCTCTCTTTTTTTTTTTTGCTTTTTATTTTCTTTTAAAACTTTTAAAAATATTTTTTTCTATCTTAAAAGAAGATAACAGGTCGGTTTAATGTGGAAAAGATGGATTAATAAGTTGTATAGTGGTAAATAAGGCTCAACCGATGCATCGGCCTCGCCAATGCATCGGCGCCGATTGTTCAACAAAGTTGCCATCGGCATCGGTGGCCGATGTTAACTTTAGAAAAACATCGGCCCATCGGCCTTCAAAAAACATCTAAAAGCCGATGCAAGGCCGATGTTTTTCGCAGGGACAACTTTCCAGAAAACATTCTGTCTTTAACTTTCTTTTTTCTCCATAGCTAGATTTCTATTTTCATACAGTAACAGGCAGCTTATCAGTTAAAAAAAACAGAAAAAGAATGTCATTCTACAAAGTATTTGATAAAAAATTCGGAAAAATAGTTTAAGCGATTACTGCCGGAAAACCTTCATTATTAAAATTATTTCTCTTTGAACAGAATACTCGCGAAATATAATATGTTAAAGTAAAAGTAATAGAGGCGTCTTATGAGTGCTATTTGTTTTTCGCACTAGGTTAGTTGCCTCATTTTTGTTCGTTTTTCGTTTTATAATGATAGTGCATTAGATGTCATTGTGCAATAATATTATACCATCTGCTTTTAGTTGTCATGTTTCTTATTATTCCGAAATTGTAAACAATATAAAGTCAACTCAATCAAAGTACGATAATAATTTTAATTTTTACCAGTGTAATTTTTTTTTTTCTCTTAGCGTTTTTTTCCTCCTTCAATCCCGCGTATTAAAGTTTTTCAGCAATCTCGTTGCATATTGCTTTTAGTGTGCGGTTATTCTCATTATTTCATTTTTAGTTTACAATATAGAAAAGATTGGTCAAAAATAAGAAAAAAATTTCCAGTATAATTGTTTATTGATCGAAATTTTATGTGTCCGAGTTCGACTCGCAATTTTTAAAAAATGACTTGTCAAAATGCGAGTTCGCGCGATAGGATTTAATAACATCTTAATAAAAATGCTAAAAATTTCTTTATTTTCAAAGATTGATCAATGCATTTTTTTTTTCAAAATACATCTTAACTTTTTTTATACGATGATTATTTTAATTTTTCCCCGTTTATACTTCGTTTTTTTAGGGCATTTTTTTATTTTGCTTCTTTGATGCAACGTGTTAGGCAGTTGACAGTTTTTCTGCTATTGTACAAGAACTCCGTTGTCTCTGCTTTCAGTTTAGAATATTTCTTGTTATTTTATTGCTAGTTTACAACATAGAACATATTGATAAAAAAATATGAATCAAATTTTCAGTATAAATGTTTATCGATCTAAATTTTATGTGTCCAAGTTCGACCTGCTATTTTCAAGAATTTAACTCTTAAAAAACGAGTTCGCGCGACAGGGTGGAATAATACCTTAATAAAAATGCTACAATTTCACTAATTTCAAAAAATTGACAACGTATATATGAATATATATATGTTTTTTTTTTCAAAATACATCTTATTCTTTATAAACGATCACGTGTTTTTCAGAAGAATCAAAAGTTAAGAAACTTGACATAACCCTAAAAAGGCAGGCCTGTGTTATTTGTCAACAGAAAACTGCTAGTGCTCAAAATATTGGTTTATTTCGGCGACCTTACATTGTGCGCATAAAAATACATATAAAGAACATGTCAGGTATTTCGGTGTAATTTTCAACTCACAAGAAAAAAAAAAAGCTAATAAGATTAGTTCTTAAGACCCAGCATTCATTTGTAATGACACAAAAATCTCACGTCTATGTTTTTAAAGAATATTCAGTATTTCTTGGTTATAAACTGGGGGACGTTACTGTGAGCGAAATTTTTTAATATTTTACTTTTATTTTAAAAAAAGGGCTTAACTTTTATAATGAAAAATAAACATATAATCGTTCCCGCTTCCCTTTCAAAAACGGGGGGGGGGGGGATATTATGAAAAAAGTCAGACAGGAGGGGGGTGACAATTTCGTTAAAGATACAAACCCACATTATTTGTTAGTCTGTATTTTACATCTGCATTCCTCTCCATGAAAAAAATAAGAAATAAAGGCAGCTGCACTTGACATTTGCAGTGCAGGTGTTTTAAGAGAAAATGTTGAAGGAAAGGGAATTAGACCCAATCCGATCCAATAGTTGTTAAGTTTTTTTGCTAAGATAAGACAAAAGAATTAAAAATCCTCTGATATGGCATTTCTTATCTTTTTTAAGCCTCCAAATAGTTTAATTACTTAACTAGGATCTCGAGTGATTCTTTTAGTTTTAATTATTATGCAAACTTCCCCCAAACAGTTTTACGGTGCTTAAAAATAAATAAGTGATTTAAATTACATTTTCGACACGCATTCTACACGTTTTAATGGTTTAAAGCGGAGAATAATCGGCAATCGGCCATCGGCCGATCTCGGAACCATCGGCCAACAATCGGCATCGGCCCATCGGCCAAAAAGTGCCATCGGTCGAGCCCTAGTGGTAAATTTCACGAAAAAACATCATTCCTCGAATTAATTAAAACTGCTGTAATACTTCACTGTAATCAAACATGAATTTTATCTTTTGGTACTCAAAACTAATTAGAAGTAAAATAGCATGGAACTGTTTTACGAATAATGACTAATTCTTTGTCTGCTTAAACTGCCAAGTCGATAATAATTTGGTCCATATGAATAATAGTTAAATAATTATCATTTAATAATATCAACCTATCCAGTTTCCCTAATTCTTCTAATGCCAAGAATAAAGATTCTTTAAAATAAATAAATCACTAAATAAAACCCTTATTCACAAAATAAATTTTGATAAGTTGAATTTTTGGAAGGAGTTTGATATTTAGTCGGGACGGACAGAAAACATTATTCAATTATTATTTCTTTCTAATAAATTTTAAATGTTTATAGTAAATAGCTTGCAACTTGTAAGATTACAATTTTGAAATAAATTTTTTTTTACTAATTTATTTTAATATATTTCCAACTTCTGCATTGTATTGAAATGAAACAGAGTCCAACCCCTACCTTATATAAATGAGAATTCAACAAAATTCAAAGATTATTCAGTACTTTAAGCAATTTTAAAAGAATACTCAAGAATGCATTTAAAACTTACCTGAAAAACTGTGCTGCAAATATAATGGATCAACGACTAATGCTTGTGTTAATTTGAAACGGTCTTTGACCCTGACAACAGAGAAGATACTGTTAATGATTTTATTTAAAGAAAAAAAAAACGTTCGATTGGTTAAAACTTTTTACTTACCACATAGTGGAACAGTCAAAATTCACTAACATCCATTTATTAGGATTCATATTAAATGACATTGCATACTAAAGAAAAAAGGAAAATTGTTTAGTTGTTATTCTATAAAAGGAAGACTTAACAATTTAAGAAAGAAATCTTGAGAGCATAAAGTAGAAAGGCATAAAGTAAACAATTTTGAGATGAAAGGAAGACGCAAAATGTAGCTATGCCACTAAATAAAGTACAAGTAAAAAAGGAAAAAATATCTAAACAATCGAGCTTTCAGATAGAAAAGAAAATGCATATTGCCGAATTCAAACATTTGCCTCTAATGGCATTTATTTGGGGCTCAAAGCAAATAGTAATTTCAGCCATCTTGCTTCAAGATTGGTTAATACTTACCAAAAGGCTAGTTGCTAGCTAATTATGTTTTCTATGTGATTAACTTTTGTTTAACGTTTCAAATTATACACTGTTAGAAATTTCATTATGAAATTACGGTTAAATAGCCGGCAGCAGCCTGTCATCTAATTCACAGTTAAAATTACGGTTTGGAGTATTTTTCTATCTTTACGGGACCTAAACCATTTCCAATCAGCTTGGTTAAAAAGGCGTAAATACAACAGTTTACGGTTTTATAACCATTTAAAAATGGTTTCAAAACTAAATTTTTACGGTTTTCGAATTATTTCGAGGTGTAGAATCTTCGAGGCGTAGGAACCGTAACCGAAGCGTGAGAGAATCGAACCCCGGGTGTATGGTGTACCAACCTTGCGCTCTAACCATTCGGCCATCTGCACCACCCAAAGCGACCGTTTATTTATAAATAAATCTTTTTTTCCAACAAGCAAACTGCATTAAAATTGAGATTTTAGTTTTTGATTGGATCTAAAGTCATTTTGGTTGTATATTGACGAAAATCATTTTATTTGTTGCAAAAATTAAAATATAAACAAGCTTCTGCAGCTCAAATTATGGGTTTGATCATTCGCAAACAGTTCGGGAATCCGATGTCTCCAATTTTTGATTTACTTGTGTATGTGTTTCTATTTAGTAACCACTGCTTAAGCCTTTTTTTAAATATATGCACATGCAGATTTGAACTGATAAATATTTATTCATATTTTAATAACAACGTACGACCGGTAAGGTTCCACAACCAAGATGGACGCCCGATTCTTATTGACTACGAGACCTAGTGGCGCTTGTATATTATGGTTAGTTAAACGTTCTTTAGGAGAAACAGAGAATAAACGATTTTTTTCACAATCAGCGGTTTGATTACCATATTTTTAATGGTTATTCAACTGTTGTAATTAAATATGGTAAAATAACAATCAAATAAATGGTTATATTACTATTTTCTTACGGAAATTTTTAACAGTGGATCTGATGCACATATAAGGTGAAAAGTCTGCTCATACATCTATGAATGCAGTTTTTAATTTCATTGACTTGCATACTTACTTCAATGCCTTTTAACAAATGTTGAAATTCGGGACAAATTAAGGCACTACCCGCGTAAGCTGCGTCAACATGCAGCCAGACTCCGTACTTTTCACACACTGGCCCGATTTCGTGAATTGGATCAAATGAACAACATGATGTCGTCCCGAGCGTAGCAGCAACCTGTCGAAAAGAAATCAAATTGATAAAAATCACTAGCAAAAAGGAATCATTGATAAAAATCGCTGCAAAATCTCATTTCAAAAATACACTACAGAGACAAACTGAAACTTCACAAAGATTAATGCTTCATATGAACTGATCTTCAATTAGACATTAAACAGAAAAGCAGACTGCACAGTCACACCAGCAAGTAAAATAAAACAACTTGTACTTACTGTATTTGAAATGATACCACAGAATTCTTGTGTGGCGTACTATTCCCACTGGCACTCGCTCTATTAGTCAAGAATTCATTTCACAACAAGACAACAACCCGAAACATACTTCCAATTTGTGTGGAAAGAGTGTTTAATCCAAACAACGTCAACAAGCAATCCAAAATATGGTTTGGCCACCCCAGAGTCCAAATTGCAACCCAACTGAACTACTATGGGATTATCTGGACAAGTGCATCAAAGACATGAATATTACAAGTCAAAATCATTGGTAGGAGGTGATTCAATGCATTTGGAATAAATTTGGACCCGAAGTTTTTAAAGAAACTACCCATATAATGCTCTGCGTGTATGCGGAGGCGGTCGATTCTAAAGGTAGTTACTTTGATGAAGGGATAATTAAAGGAAAAATTTTGTTGTCTATGTTAAATTATGTAATAAAATGTTTTTGCTTGAACAAAATGTCACATTTATGCAAAAGTCCCATCTTTTTATTTTTTTTCTTCGAAAAGCTGAAAAACAACAGATGCATTGAAATTAATGAGCGGTAGGGTAGTAATAATGTAAAAAATTACATCATCCGCATTGAAGCAAAAGTCACCAATCCCCAAATTATAGTTTGAGACATTATCAATTCAAACTTTTGAATAGTAGTGAAAATTACATAACAGATAACTAACTACTACAATAGGCTCATTGATTTAACTTTTAAATTGTAGAATTGGTATATGAGAAATTATTGGTATGAAGCTATTATCTGGAAATTCTAACTGACTGTAATAGTCCGTCAAATGTGTTATGTGAACTTAGTGACTATTGCTTAATTAATAATTATTGCTACACTTAAGTCTAGCAATAATAAATGTCCCTTTTTAAACAATGGAATTCTGCTTATGTCATGATGGCGTTAAAAAAATTGTAGAATAGTTGTAAGTCGACTTGATACAATTATGGTACAAGCAATCGTATCAAAGTGCAACATTAAAATTAATGAAACAGGAAAACTATAGCAAAAGTAATATGATGCTAAGAAAGTTGTAGACTTACGAAAAATGGTATTAAACCCATATTCTTATCTTCCTAAAAAAGAAAGGAAAAAAATAAATGTCTATTTCATAGTGCAAGACACACACAAATACAGAGAGAAAAAGGGAAGTAAGATTATACTGAGAGAAAAGATTTGATCTACCTCCATTGCTTTTGCTAAGGTTGTTCCACGTAGTTGAAACTTTTCGTCAGTGTCTAGAATTCGTAGCTTTACAAATCCTATCATCGCAGCTTTTTCGACACTTGAATGAGCCTAAAATTCAAATAAAAAAAATCACAAAAACGAAATATTTAAATACCACATTATAACAAATCTTGTCGTTCCTAAGTTTCTCTTGCCCGGAGAATTTTGAAGGGAGAAATGGAAGTTTTTGCTTTTGCAAAGTACATGCAGTTAATCTTAAAAAACAACCTGTTTTCTCAAAAAATTACAGATTCTAGAATATTAAGATTTACAGCAAAAGAAATCTTTAAGAAATCTTCTTTAAGTGGGTATACTTCAAACATTTAAAAGTAGTTGAACAATCTTAAGAATTTATTTGTTTTTTATCACTATTTTCAATACATTCTGTACATAGCATCATTAATTTCACAGCACATTTAGTATTAGACTTTACAACATTTTATACACCTTTGCGATACATGTTTGGTCTTAAGTACGCAACTTAGTAATCATTTCGAAGGCACATTTATGCGTTTAGGTCCAATCGTAACAATCTCTGCTTCTTTTTATCTTTTTATAAGAGGAACGCCAAACATATTCTCTACTTTCTCATGCATATAAGAAAGCAATTGAAAAATCTTTTTCATATTTTGTTTGTAAATTTATGATTTTTTTAGTAAGAGAAACACGGAAATTTAATCAACTTCCGTCACTTCACTGATTTTTTAATGAAGAAATAATTTTTAAGAGATAGAACTTGAGATATATTTCAAAGTTTGATTTTTTGATACAACAATATAAATGAGTTCCTTTTTCGGTGTGCATTATAACATCAATCAAAAATCATAGCACGTGAAATTTGTTACTCTTTTTACATACTCCATTTTTATTGAAATTAAGAACTTTTTCTGTAACTCAGAAAAACCACACCAACACTTCTGAATTCATATTTATGCCTTAATTCATTGATTTTCAGGAAATATACAAACGGCACAAATATAATTACTCGTATATGCTTCATAGGAGACTTATTTTTCAAGGTAAAAGCATATGTGTACCCGACTGTTTATAACAAACTAATTTAAAGTTTGAAATTAAAAGCAATTAACGTATGCAGAGAGTAAATTTTTTGTGATAACAAATAAAAAGGCTAATTATGTCCAAGTTTAATTTGTAAATATGAAATGGAAGAAGTAAAGGTGTAAAATTTTAATCTTTATTGTTAAAGATATACAATTTTCAAAGTCACACTGTTAAAAATTTCCGTAAGAAAACAGTAAAATAACCATTTATTTGATGGTTATTTTACCATATTTAATTACAACAGTTGAATAACCATTAAAAAGATGGTACTTAAACCACTGATTGCGAAAAAATTCGTTCATTCTTTGTTTATGCTAAAGAACGTTTAACTAACCGTAATTTTCAAGCGCTCAATAAGAATCGGGCATCCATCTTGGTTGCGAAACCTTACCGGTCGTACGTTGTTTAAAAATAGGAATACGGATTTATCAGTTAAAATCTGCATGTGAAAAAAAAAAAGAAAAAAAAAAGTGGCTTAAGCAGTGGTTACTAAATATAAACACATACACACGTAAATCAAAAATTGAAGACATCGGATTCCCGAACTGTTTGCGATTTAGCGAACCCATAATTTGAGCTGCTGAAGTTCGTTTGTATTTTAATTTTTGCAGCAAATAAAATCATTTTCGTCAATATACATTAAATTTAGACTAAAAATGACTTTGGGTCCAATCAAAAACGGAAATCTGAGTTTTAAGGCAGTTTGCCTGTTGGAAAAGAAGATGTATTGATAAATAAACGGCCGCTTCACATGGTGTAGATGGCTGAACGGCTAGAGAGCAAGATTGGTATACCGTACACCCGGGTTCGATTCCTGCAAGCTTCGTTTACGGTTTGTACGCCTCGAAGATTCTTACCTCGAAATGGTTCAAAAACGGTAAAAATTTTGTTTTGAAACCATTTTAAGTGGTTATAAAATCGTAAACTTTTGTATTTACGGCTTTTTGACCAAGTTGATTGGAAATGGTTAGGTCCCGTAAAGATAGAAAAATGTTCCAAACCGTAAATTTAACGGTGAATTAGATGGACAGACTGCTGCCGGTCATTTAAACGTAATTTCATGATGAAATTTCTAACAGTGCAGTTAAAAATATTTTACACAGAACTACCGAACTTCGTACGAAATGCAAGCAAAAGACTGAAAATTTGAAACATTTGAGCGTGGTACCCTTTTTAATCAACCCTGAAATGTACCCTAACGAAATAATGCGCAACAGAATGATTCATAACCAAACTTAATTTTAAAAACTTCTAAACTGACCGTTATTTATGGATAAATTTAAATATTAAAATCTAGGAAGAAAACAATTCCGATTTTACCATTTAAATATTGCTAGAATTTTTGGTTGACAAATTGGAAATATATTACGAAATTAATTCTAAATGAGTTCTTTTATTCGGTTTTAAGTAACTATATACACACTATCATTGTATTCAATCCACTAATTTCGACAACGTTCTTTTTATTTATCCTGTTTTCAAGTAACTATATACACACTATTATTGTATTCAATCTCCTAATTTCGACAATTTTCAGTTCATTTATCCTGTTTTCAAGTAGCTATATGCACACTATTATTGTATTGAATCCACTAATTTCAACAACGTTCAGTTCATTCATCCTGTTTTCAAGTAATTATATACACACTATTTTTGTATTCAATCCCCTAATTTCGACAACGCTCAGTTCGTTTTTCTTATTTTCAAGTAACTATATACAGATTATTATTGTATTCAATCCACTAATTTCGACAACGAGTCAAAACACTTTTTGTGAATAAGTTCTTTAGTAACATTATTATAGTTTTTTAGGTCGCTTGAATCAGGGATTTGGAGCAGCCTGAGTTACTCCGCTCGACTTCTAAATCCTTGCTCCGACTCCGCTCCATCTGCGCTATGTGCTTCGAATAATTTTAATAGGTTGTATTATTTATCTCTTTTTTTAGCAAAAATAAAAAAATTTTCCTCTGGCTCTGCTCTAGTTTCGAGCAAAATCTCGGTATTCCGCGCTCCTACTCCACGCTCCGCTCCAGATCCCTGATTTGAATCGTATGCAAAATTCAATACATATGCAAAATAACAATATGATCCCCACCCTTTCAAATATCTTACTTCTTTGGAGCAGTATGCCATGAGCGATGAAAGCAATGTTCCTTCTTCAACAAAGGGCTTCTCTTGTTTTAACGCTTTAATTGCTTGATGACGTGCAGCTAGGAGATTAACTAAAATGCAATCACTTGCAGATCCCTAGAAAATATATTTCTTTAGAATGTTACATAAAAAGTCAAATTCATGCAACGTCAATTGAATGAACATTTGTAAGTACTACTAGTATGAACTCTTTAAGGATACAGAGAAGATCTGGAATATAAATGTAAAAAAATAATGTAATAAGTTTATTTTTCAGCAGTTATTTTTTTAGTTTACTAAATACGTAGTATTAATTCAAGATTTTTAATACTTGCGACTTTTATTAATTCCTTAGAATAAAAATTCAATAAAAAAATTTCAACAATATTTTCGTAAATTTGATAACATTTTTACATTGAAAATGTTCACGATTTTGTTCCCTTTCCAAGTGTGGAAATGTTTTTGGTCAAGACATAAGGAACAAGAAATACTACAAGTACTTCTAAATACATAATTATACGAACGCCGTTTAATTTTCATATTTTTATATGAATTTATTTCCATATTTTTATATCATTTCCATATTATATAACATTTCATATTTTTATATCATTTACGGCATATATAAATATCTTTTTTTTTCCTTGTGATTAGATGAGACCCATTCAAGTTGAAGTTGAGTTGGAAAGGACCACCAACGAAAATAACAGATAGAAAATTCCGGATCTACAAGAACTTCTTCTCTATCGTATTAATTATCCTATTAAAAACAATTCATCTACTTAAACAAAGAAGTACAGTAAGCCAAAAACTTTAAAAACCGATTTTCTCAGACTCACTTATCTGTCATGCAACATGTTCTTCCAATAACGCTTCCAATTAATATAATAGACATGGTCAAGTTTAATTTCAAAAATTTAATGAATTATGGTAGATTTCTATCGCTGGGCAAACTCTAGTATCAAGAAATACGCAAATGCGCAAGTCTATTTTTCCAACTTAAGTCATGTTCAAATTTCTTCAAAGAAGCATCAATTTCAACTCATTTAGTTAATTTTCGAACTACGACCATTTTCATCTCAAATACGAGAGAGAAATAAAAAGCACCATATAATTGCAAGTGTTATTAGTTAACAGGTGGCATAATTTTATCTACATGTTGCACGCAGCAGCGCATAAGAAATAAATTGGATTTGAAAAAGCTTTATTCCACTTATAAAACGGAAGTTTAATACGTTATTTGCGCATCACAATTGCCGTCGCTCTTGAGAGGAATTTAATAAACTTCGATTAGAAATTCTTGGAATAGCAGCCACATGATCGATCCATATGAAGGAAAGCATTTGCTATCTTCCAATGGAGATATTCTTGTGGCTATTCGGAATGTCTATTTAAAGCAATTTGATAGCAAATATACAGCAAGTGTTAAATAAAATTAAAATATTTTCATACTTGGTATACGGATTGGTCTTATATTGAAATATCATTGTTTTTTATTTTGTTGAAAATTGTTTAGTTGGGACTAAATTACTCATGTCAAAAACATTATTTCCTGAAGGTTTAGAAACAGATCATTTTAAATAATATATTTAAATTATCTCTGATGAAGATAGAGCTACTTCTACTGAAGATTTTTACAAAATTCATGCATGGTGTTTATACGTTCGATTTCTAAGTACAAATTTGAACATTTGTACAAGCGGGTCAGCAGGTTATATGACGGCTGAAATTGATTGGCTAAATGCATTATACGCATTTAGCTAGAAGCAGGACAACCAAGTTATAAAAATTGGGACCATTTCTTGAGAAATGCTTTTTGCTTCACCATCATTCTGACAAACTACACCAGATCATTTTTAAACAACACGTGTAGCTTTCTATGAGTGAATTTTCCTTCGAAATATGTTTAAAATTGTAAAGACATACGATGTAGTATGGTTTCAAAGGTATGAGCTGATTTTAAAGAATGACTGAACGCTATTTTTTTTTTTTTTTTTTTTTTAGAATGAAGTTAAAAATGTAAGAAGGTAATGTAAAAAACAATCATTCATACTATGAGCAGATCGTGTAATCATGTACGAACTTGAAATAATTACATTTCAGTCGGAATTAGAGCAATCAGGTTATAAAAATTGAAACAACAAATAAAATTTATTGTTCATAAAAAAGTAGTAAAGATTAAAGCATTTCTCGCGAAATAACTTAACTAATGGCTTTATAAACTAGTCATGATCGTTTTAAAGTAACATTTGTAGCTTTCTATGAAATAAATTTTCCCCTAAAATATGGCTAAAAGTTTAAAGATGAAGAATTTGTATGGTTTCACAAATAACGAGTTAGTTCTAAAGATTGATGCATAAGAAAAGCTTCAAGTATGTCATATTAATTTATTTTTAAAAGAAGAAAGATTACTTAAAAAACATTATAATGTACAAATTCATTTTTGTTTATTTTACTAAACAATACTATCTGGTTACTATTCCCTTTACTATACTGTTTACCCTTTCTTTCATTGAAAATTAAACAAAGATTAGTATATGTTTTTCAAATTGGAAAAGTTTGCTAGTACGTCCTCCCCATGTCTCACCCAGTTACAACTCAATCTAAATATTCTTAATAGACTCAATTAAAAATATTTTTAAGTCAATGGATCACATATGACGGACTCTTTTTACTTACGATTATAAAAATAATGCAATTCCTCTAAAGGAGCATAAATAAATCCAAAAATCAGTAGAGCAAGAAATTTAGGTTGCAATGCATGCGCTTGAAGTAGGCTTCACCACGTTACTCGCCGAGTAATCGTCCCATGAATGGAGATGCATACCGTAAATAGTTTTCTTCCACAGGGACATTCTAGCTGCAGTGAAAGCCTGCTGCAGTGCAACCTTCTTTGCGTTTCTTTTTGAAGGGTATTTTCAAAATTAAACAAATCGGTAAAGAAGAAGAAATAAAATCTTTCAATGCGTTTGTACAGTGTCGGATCTTGTTATGACTTTAAGATATATCTATCATACAGGTTTGTGAATGTAATGTATTGACAGCAATATTAGAAATATTGAAAAACACGCTGCTGAGTTTTTCAAAATGCTAGTAAAAGTATTAGGTAAAATTCGACTCAAAGTGGTCCATCATTTTGAGAAATCTGAAAAACGTGTTTAGGTTTTCAAGCGGAAAACTTAGCACGTGAAATGTTGAAAAGGTTTATTATGAGTTGTAGCTAACCAAAATCTTGCAATATGCTTTTATGTTCGGTTAACTTATTGTGATGTCGTTTCTTAAACAAGGTAGTATGTAACTAGCCGTTTGATATAGTTTGCCAAATTATATTAAAAGCATAAATAAATAAAATGTAAAAGAAAATTAGTAAAAATTATTTTAACACTACGAAAGCATGATATGTAATCAGCTTAATTTTTGAGGCTTGTTGTTTACATTATAGTTCAGATTGTCTGTATTTATTTAAAATGTCAAAGCATTGAAAATTAAAATTATTAAATCTTTTTGTAAAGAGATTTGAAATACATAAATATTCTTTATGATAAGATTTTGTGACATAAACAATTCCCTACTCATCAGTTCAATTTGTTCAGATGTACATTTCTGTAAATTTAGTTACAAGAAACAGTTTAAGAGAAATTAAAGATTATTGATCTGTACTTATTCAAACACTTTCAGGGTAAGAAACGTCTTATTCAATTTTCTAGCCATGTTTAACTGACACTCATTTATATAACTCGAAAGCACTGAGATTTAAATTATCACAAAACAGTTATTTTTATAACATTTTCCCCCATTTTTAGTACTATCACTATTTATCACATCACAGTGCTCAAAAACCATTTTTCTTCTGACAGCTAATTAAGGAAACTTCGTAAAACATGTTAAGTTCATGCATTATTCATAAAATAGTACCTGTATTACACCTCCACCTTTACTTTTATCTGAAAGACATAGGAAATCTTCCGGAAGTCCAATCATTTTCCCTGAAACGAAAAAAATCAATCTATACACATATATGCATATATACAGGGATGCACCAGCTAGGGGGACAACGTGACCGGTCCCCCTCCCAGAAGGCATCGGATATCCTGTATCCGACAGATTGCTTTTAAATATTCGGAGCCCGATCCGCTCGCTGCACGAAAAATCCAGTTATCCGTCATATAAAATTTTATTTTTTTACGTATAGAGTTTACAAGTTTCAAAAACTAGAGACGGGTATCCAGTACGGACAAGTCACACGAGAGACACTAGATATCCGGTATCCGGCAAATTAATATCCGGTTTATCCTTAATTTTGACCTTGAACCTCCCTCCCCCAAAGCAAAACCCTGGGTGCGCCACTATATATATATACATATATATATTTCATCGTTAAGATTAACTAATTAAAGATGTATTTTGTATCTCTAGTTATGACGAGGCTCTCAATATACTGTTAATTAATTGTCGAGACGATACGTTCTGAGTGTCTAGTCACAGCGGGCTTCATGTCGTATCATTAACATCAACTAATTTAGGATGCAGTTTGTGAATCTTGTTTTAGTGATCTTCACAATGTATTATTAATGCAAAAGACTCTTGATAATTCAAAATTTAAGGAACCTTGAAAAACTTTCGAATCACGGAGAGTTCAAATCACAAGAGGAATGGGAAAAATTCAAATCGGCGAAATCACAAGAATTTTTAAAAATTTGTATGTATAGTCACTTACATAAGGTAAAACCTTGTGAGATGGAGCGGTCGGAGAGATGATGCTCTTGAATTTCTTTTTTTTTTTGGGGGGGGGGAGGGGCGGAGGGACCTCGATGCAGGAAGTTGTACAGCCCCAATAGCACAGTGTCTATTCGATTTCATAAGTTTTTCCTCTGAAAATTTATGACACAACGCCGTTTTTATTGTTTGCTTTCCAAATACAAAGGCTTGAATTTCCCTTTCTGTTCCTCTGATTTTTATTGTGATGTGAGTACTGCAAAATACTTTTTAAACAAACTCTTTTTAAAATATTCTGACAATTTACTTGCGGTTATTATTAGTATAATGTACTTATTATCGAAAGCCATTTCAATTAAAGATACCCTGTTCAGACCTACCTAGAGATCGTTCTAATAGACATATCTCATTCAAATTCGTATATACGTTACATGGACAATGGGGAAAGTAAATATGCAGTAAGAACATAATAGTTCAACTTTTTACTACCAGGTGAGCATTTGGCGCTGGAACAAATGTGAGACAAAAAAAAACTTTTTTCGGAGAATTTGCTCAATGTGCAGTCCATTTCCGTCAATCACATGTTCAAAGCCTATTATGTAGAGTCTTCAACAATAGTGCGAAGGGTTTCTTTATCAATTACAGCAACTTGGCAATGAGAACTTCAATTGAGAAAAAGTTGGAAGAAGTTCTCACATGGTAAAAATTTGAATATTGTTTTCTTATTGCAGATTTCTTTACCACATGTTCATTATAAAGTATATACCCAGTTTCAATGATATGCGTCAATTCTAAGGAGGTCTATGAAGTTCTAACTAAGCTAAATTTAATTATAAGCACTCTGTACTAAATACAAACATGGTAAATAGCACATTACATAGCTTAAAGACTGAAAAATATTAATAGTTTTTTTCCGTTTTTACTTACAACAGCGGACAGTGTTAGTTGCACTGTCCAACGTACGATGGACAACTTCGAGAAAATGTTAGCGCCTACTTCTGTGCCCAACAAGTGATTGTGGAGTTTTTCGAGAAAGGAATTTGCCATTTCAGGGTGTACCTCGCATGTTTGTCTTCTTCATCATCCTTATCTTCGGCTTTATTATGTTTCTCAAGCTCATAATTCACACGGCAGTCAGATAGAACACCATAGAAAGCAAAATTGTAGTCAACTTGTATGAACTCTTACAAATCAAAATTTACTCTGCGGGCTTCAGCAGTCTAACACATATCAGCATTACAAAGTGAGTTATCAGTTTGCTGTACAGGTATTTGATGCATTGTCTCCTTGATCAATCCACTCTTCTGAAGCAGCTGACAAATGGTTGTACAAATTGTGTTACTTTAAGATAAGAATATCTTATAATTGTGGATCGGAACAATACTTAGTAATCTTTGACGCGCATTCTGACGTCAGTCGAGAAGCAACAGCTTTGAATTAAATAGTGTCCAGTGTGACTTGCCGTGAAACTTACTTCGAAATACCCAAGTGTATTAAAATACATAGGATTTATTCGCGTTATTGAGAGTTTCTCAAGCTACCGAGCGATTGCTTCGAAATATCAAAAGATTCGAATTATCAAGAGTGGAATTATCGAGAATTGACTATTAACGAATAAATGAATAATATTGAATTGCAGTTATAGGCGATTTTTCACAATATGCTGAACACGCTAAAAGAGGCTTGCTTATTTGCATGGTCACCTGTTTATTTAACGGTTTAGTTTTATCAAAATAAAAATAAATTTTTGCTTTAAGTGGCTGAATGAACTTTAAACTTTCAATATTCATTTTAAAGTTACTAGAGTCCAATATTAAATGTATGTAATAAATTAGTAAATACCAAATAGAAGGGCAATCTACATGCACCTAGAAATGTCAATTTGCTAATTAAAACATTTGTAAAAGTTTGATTTATCTGCGTGGTGAAATATTTTTTTTTCTAAATTAATTTAATTTTTCATTGACATTTTATACACAAAAAATCATGAATAAAAGAATTATCAAGGGCCTAAGGCGAAACGACGCTAGTATATTGAAGCATTTTTTCAAAATGTATTTTTATTCACATTATAAGTAATTTAGAGCGCCAAAGAACGTTGTTCTGAAAGTAGAAAAAAGACTAATAAATTTGGCTAGAGTTGCAAGAAATAAAGGAACCTAGGAAACAGTAACAAAAACAACGATCTCTGAAACTGCGTGTGACCGGCATCTACTGACAAATCTCTATGTCCGGGGGAAAAAATGTTGTGCATATGGTCTATCAAACTACAAGATTGAAGCATGAGAAGTCGTTATAAGCGGGCATATATATTGGTTATTTTGTTTTTCTTCGCCAAACGCTGCTTTTTTAACGGATTGCTTTTGATGCGTTTCAAAACTTTGAACGATTTGTGATTATGATTGCTTGTTTGACAATATATTAGTTACAAAAAGTTCAGTTTAATCTGTCGAAAAATGTTACTTAATATTTTGAAACAATATGTTTTTTTTAATGAAAAATATGCCTATTTATGTATCTATATGTATACTTTTTTTTGTGCTTTAAGAACTACGCCATTGAAATTTACTTACCTAACCAGTCTAGCATAATTGTTTCTAATTCTGTACATGCTGGACTTGCAGCCTGGAAAAAGTTTTTATAAGAATTTCATGAACAGAATAATATATTTCCAATTTTAATTTGTTTATTTTTTTCGTCAATTTTAAGAATTAAATCATTAAAAAATAGAATATATTTATAATATTTTAATATAAGGACATTTGTTTTGTTAATAAACTAAATGTTTTGCAATCAGGTCTTTTGGGGGGCAATTGCCCCCTCCCTGGCCTTGATAAATACATGTATTTACATATGTATAAGCATTTTGTTGTATTTTTTTGTGAATAATATACATTAAGTCTATACTCTTTGACCCCCCCCCCCCTCGGAAAATTTTGGAAGTACAACGTTACAGGGTTTCAGATTTTTTTTCTTTTGGTCTACATTACTTAAAAATGAGTTGAATAAAAATTTGCTCAATAAAAATGATAACATTTGTTTTGTAAACTTTTTACTGTACATTGCTTAAAAATAAGTTGAATTATATGTTATTAAATAAAAACAATGCAATGTAATTTATTTAGACCTAATTGCAAGTTTAAAGGAGTGCCGGAGTGGTCATTAGATATCACATACAACGTGTTTACTGATCTCACGTGTAGCAGAAATGAGGAAAAAAATCGGTTTAATGAAAATAACCGTTTTATTTACATGAATAACTTTTTCTAAATAATTGTCATCTTAATTAGCTGGAAAACTTTTGGAACCAAGGTACATTTTTTGTTTAACGAAAACGTCTTTTTCATGCAGACAATTTTTCTCTTTTTAGACATTTTTGTGGATTTATTTTTTTACATAAAAGAGAGAGGTGTGTGTTTTTTAATAATAAAAGTTTAAATAAAAGGCATTCATTTCTGAAAATTTTTATTAATGAACAAAACAGGTCCTTTATTTAAAATCTATAGGACTAAACAATTTCTATATTGTTACAATAGTTAGACATAATGTTAGTATTAATTTATAAAGAATGACATATGTTAGCGTAAGCATTATGCATTTTATTTTTAAATCATAAAGTACACATCTGGATGAATTTTACTCGTGTACACAAAATTGTGTTTTCTGAATGAATATCATACCCATGAAAAACCTACGCAACCAATAGCATCTGATAGCATGTCTGCAAGTATTGAAGGGTACGCATTGCCAGCAGGAAAGTAGGCATGGAATCTGGGATGCTGCCAGTGTGTTACCTGAAAAAACAAAAATGAAATTCGAATATTTCCCATTTTTCAGCATACTTCTACAATTTCTCAATCCAAAAACTGGAAATCGTACATAAAATGCCTATTATTTATGAAGACAGTGGTGAAAAGAGGGATTCTATGTTTCTTCCACGAAAGTAATTGATCATTAGCTTTAAAATTTTTACGGTCAAGTGGTACCGTCTAATGTTTTCAGCAAGAAGTTCATTTTAACTTGCATCACGACGAAACGGCATCTTTAGAAAGAATACAGATTTTTTTCTTTTCCTATTTTTTCTTCAAAACTTGAAGTTACTCTTTCCCTTGATGAGTTGAGGGGGTTATGTTAGGTAAAATAACTACTTAGTTCGACGATAGCTCAAACTATGAATTTATTTTACCTAGCATGAAAGGTGAAAGTGACTTATAAACTGAATATGCCTCATATTCGTTTTGATGCCATAATTTTCCCTCTTCTCTCGTACCGGTTGCATGTCGTTTAAGCACGTCCTAGGCAGGCATGTGGCCTTTCTCATATATAAAAATAGATAAGGGAGACCAGAGCACAGTGGACCTATGTCATCTCTCTCATTCTCCCTTTCTATGTTGTGTGTGTGTGTGTATATATATATATATATATTGTCAAAGAATTTTTAAGACTCGGTTTATAAAATAAAATAAAAATTAGTAATCATATATTTTTTAAGTATTTCTATTCAAAATAAGCTCCTTCGGCTTCAATACATTTGATACAGCGGTTTAACAACGATTCTAATGTCTGTTCCAGCTCACATTGTGGGACTGCCTACAAAGCTCGCGTCGAAGCTGTTTGTACACAGCGTGTCAAAGAATTTTTAACTACATCTGGAACTAAGCTTACAGTGGCACTATCTGTATTATCGAGCATTCGTGAAACTCCTTAACTATCAGCTGATTTACTGCCAAAACCTCAATGCATTTGCTACTATTTGCTTTATTTGATGACATTGACACTATACAAACCGCTTCGACGCGAGCTTTGGAGGCAGTCCCACAATGTGAGCTGGAACAGGCATTCGAATCGTTGCTAAACCGCTGTGACAAATGTATTAAAGACAAAGCTTATTTTGAATAAAAAATGCTTTAAAAAATCTATTTACTAGTTTATATTTTATTTTATAAACCTAGTCTTAAAAACTCTTTGACACACCGTATATATATATTCATATATATAAAACGTTCGAAATCCTTAGGCGAGTTGTCCGAGAACATTAAAACCCAATTCGCACTAGTACGAACGAAATAAAATTCAGAGTGTCTAATAGCATTCAATCGAGCAGTCGAGTGCACCTAAGTTTTTCCCTTTTCAGCATAAACGTCATTAAAATAAAATTTTACAAGAAAGAAATATACGTTATCATCAGAGCGTTAATACAAGCCCTCAATTTTGAAACTAAGGGAATATTCGGATGTAACTCAACAGTGAAAGCCATTTATTTAAGTCTAGTACAACACACATTTTCATGGGATTATATTAATTCCTAATTTTAAATTATGCAAAAAAAATTACGTTGGCATTGACTTATTTTCTTCGCCTAAAACCATACACATATGTGGGAACAGATAGATGGCTCTAAGAATGTAGGAAAAAAAGTGAAGAACGTAGTATATATAGCAGACACAAAGTATTTATGCTTTAACTGACTTAATGTAAAATTATTTGGATACTCTTGACATTGTAAAATTTTGTCAGTTTTTCCTTGGCTTCCAACAAGTGAAAAATCAAAAAGGCTCTAGTTCACCCGTATAGTACCCAAGATGTAAGTAACAAATCAAAATTGAAATAAATTTAAGCACAAATTAGATGAAGCATGCTCCGCTTATCGTTCATTTTTTGTCATTGTTATGTGATGCTAATTATTTTTGTGATTTTTTTTTTTGTATATTTATATACTTTTTATGTAATTGAGCAAAATGGTTAAGTGAGCAAAAACTTTTGGTCCAATGAGGAAAAAAAGAGAAAAAAAGAACCACTAAAGTAGTAAAACTTAGGAAAGTTGGGAAGAAGTTGAACTCTTTTCGGTTGTTTCCACTACAAAAACAAAGAACTAGAATTTGTTGATCCAGCGTGCAATGTCTATTATATACAAATCCACCAGAAGAAAATTGGCTGCAGTGTAATTTCGTGTAATTTATGGTTGTATGAAGCCTGTTCAAACTATAAAGGTGGAATGTTTGTTCGTAATCACCGTCAAAAAAAGGCTATATTTTCGTATTATGTATTATATATACGAGGCGTGTCTTTTAAAGTAAGGGCCGTTTTGTTGTGTACACTACATGGAGAGGCACGCGTACCGCAACGAGTGCTTGCGTGGTGTATCGGCATTCCTTGGGAGCAACTCTACTCAGTTGCAACTGTGTATGTAACCTGTACGGTCTGTTCAGGGTCTTTAAAATGTTCAAGATTATCGAATCGCATGAAACATACGAAGTACGATAGTCTACGGCCAAACCCTGCAAAAGCTACGCCGAGCGATTCGAAACAGAAGACGCGGCAAGCTGACTGAGGGAATTTTTCTGCTCCATTGGACAGAGACCTACTCTAAGACCAGAGCTTTATTGGACTTCTTCGTCTTAGAAGTTTTAGATCAACTCCACCTACAGTCCAGACCTTGTGCAGAGAGATTTTCATCTTTTCCGCTACCTAGAACGTCATTTCGGAGACAACCACTACAACGATGACGCAGACGTGAAAACGACCGTGACTCTTGGTTATTGGAGCAGGAGGAAAGTTGCTATGAAGAGGGTGTTTATAATTTAGCTGTAAGGTATGATAAGTGCTTAAATAAACTTAGCAACTATGCTTAAAAATAGAAAAACATATTTAGAATCTGAAAATAAATTTGGTTTTTGAAAATTTTCTGTCCTCCGTTTTTATTTTCAAACAGCCTTTACTTAAAAAACATCCCCCGCATATTGTAATTATGTATAAAAAATGCTCCATTATTAGAAATATATTTATTTCCTATTATCTAAATGAAATCTTCATTTTGCCCCGTATTGAGGGCAAGGTGATGAATAAATTTATTTTTAAAAAATGACTCGAAATACCATTTTAAGTTCACTTTCATATTAACCACATAACTTTGTAAATAAAGATTTAAGTCAAGAATTGCAGATGATGAAGTATCGATTTACATATTTTTAAGCTCGTGAAAAATGAAAAACTCTTAAGGTCCCAATCATGACTCGAGTTCCACATTTATATATAGAGGGCAAATGCACCACTAGTTCCGAATCGGACTGTAGCGCCAGCTGGTGAGAAAGAGTCAAATGTTGATGTTGTTGTTGCTAATATCACTTGGAGATCCAAGCTCCTTTCGCAGAGCAACCAGGAATTAAAGCCGACAAGGGAGCGCCTTCCGTTTTTAATCAGCACCGCAAGGGTGGAAGCCCGACTTGACTCTAATACAGATTATGCATCGGATGACACCAGATAGTGACATCACAAATACGCTACTTTCCTTTTTTTACCTAAGACTGAAGGAAAGTGAAATTCTCCAGGCTCCATTAGTCCCCACGGAATTTTCAGGGTCCACGGATTTTACGTGCCCATATCCATAAGTGTACATGGTGGGTCTTTAACGGGTCAGATATCGAACCTTGACCCCCTCCGGTTAGAAATCCGACATCCTAACCACTAGGCTACCACGGCCGCAAGAGTCATATTGATGCTTGGTGTGGACGAGCTACATTGTGAGTGCAAGTTTGTTATTGTTGCAATTTTGAGAATTAGTAGATACATTTCGTAAATACTCATGTGTATAATCTATAAGTATAGATAGTTTAATTCTTGCAACTGGTTTCGAATTATTGTGAATAACTTATTAACTACTACTACTACCGAGGATCGCCATATATATATATATATATCCATAGGGTGCGGTGCGGAAAAAGAATTAAGACAAAGTTATTGCATTACAGAATGAGAATTAGCCAATTTCTTTTGAATTTGTGTGTTCATTTCTTTCTGTCTACCACTTCAATTATAAAATATTTTATAAATATATATCTTAGTTTGTTTTTTTAAGCTTTTTTTTACAATGTCAAGCCAAAACAGCTGCTATTCTACATTTTCAAGCAAATTCACTTTTCACTGTAAAACTAATTTAAACTTATTTTCCATTATAAAATCACAAAAGTTTGGACACTCTAAAGTAGTGGTTCCCAGCCTTTTTCACGTCATGACCCCATTTTTAATAGTTAAGTAACCCGCGACCTTATGTATGTACACACACTCTCACACAAGTATTTTGACACAAAAATGAAACGTTAGATTCCAAGCTGTCTCTAAACCCAACTCTACTGTAATCTTGTTTATTTTATAATGTTCAAGGACACTGTAAGATAAACAAATTTAGAGTTTAGTTAGACTGAAAGTTTGCATTTTTACTTTAACACTTTTTTGTGTCCACTCTAAATGAAAATGTAAGGTTTTTAATGCTTGGTGCACACATAGACTCTGATGGGAAGTAGTGAATAACTTATATGATTAGTTTTTAGCGGTGATCCAGTCAATTGAATTTTGAAGAGGGATGTTTCAATTGAACGGCTTTCTCGTTGCGCGTAACTGCGACATCTCAGGAAGTAATGGAAGGATTTAAATAGGTAGTCGACATATCGCCTATAGAAATGAACAGTGTCATATCTGCAAAAAATGGTTTTTTTTGGATTTTATATCAAGATGTTCAGATTTGCGCTCTTTATATTGGGAAACTACCATAAGTAAATGTTCAAAAATTAAGGCTAGAAGCCAACTGTATTTTTTGGTGCAATACTGTTATAACTACCTTTTATAGTTATTTCTAAATTTTTTGACACCATTAACACCCACCATGTGAGAAAACTAGAACAATAACTATTTTCTGAACAAAATCGATTAAAATAATTATTGAAACAAATAAGGTAATTAAATAAAACAAATTGTAAAACGTTCAAACTCCTCTTTTGAAAACTGTTCATTTTGCAGATATGACACTGTTCATTTCTATAGGCGATATTATGAAACAGACACTGCATCTTATTTGAACATTTCTGTAAATTACTTAAATTTATTCAAATCTTGTATATTATTCCAATAATTTTTTGCTGATTAGTTGAATATTTTTCTATAATATTTGCATATTTTTCGTACAATTCTTTCTCTTCAATATTTTTGATAGATTTCATTCTGGTCGGATATAACGAAAATTTTTATGTCACTTGACAAATTCTTTGCCGTTCAGCCCTTATGTTTAGCACAACATAATAAAAAAATGATATTTAGTATAAGAAAGAGTTATTTTGTTAATGTAGTAGATTTCCTATTGAAAATTAGAAATAATGGGAATTCCCATGAAAAGTAGCTCATGACCCCATTTGAGGTCACGACCCTCAAGTGGGGGACCTCTGCTCTAAAGCAATCGCTTTGGCGGGAACAGTATACATTAAAGGCAGAAGACTTACTTTCATTGCGGAAATATTCAAAAAGTCTTTACGCCTCTGCGTTGCTGCAAAATGCGGCCAATTTGAAACCAATTAATTTTATTTATTTGTACTCTTATTATTATTTGTTATATTTTGTTAATTTATTTATTTTTAATAAAATTATGTTAAAATTTTTTTGTCCGGGATTTTTTTTGCAGCACCTTGTACACATATACAAAAATAATTACTTGTCAAAATGCCTGGACATTTTGCCTGAGTATACGTGCGAAAAAGGGAGGAAAAGAAACATAAGAAAACAAACAAAAAGTTCGAAATTTTGTCTATGAAGGGCACTTTGATCGGCGTTTAAATTTCAATGCAACAGTTTTTTGCATGTTCAACCAACGGGTTCTGCTCTCTGCTGCATGACTGTGTTGGTCTTTTACTGAAAAAAGTGACGTCTGAGACATTCAGTTGTTTCAGCACTCATAGCAGTATTTTCATAAAGCAGTAAAATCTCATGGCATCTAATGTCAATAAATAGGTCTATTGTAGAGTTTGAGATTGAAGGCTTAAGTTGAATCCTTTTTTTTTTTTTTTGAGAAGACAAACTGAAAAAGTCATCTGTTTAACTAATGTTGACTGTTTTAGAGCTGATTTTGATTAGAATAAAAGAATATCTTGATCAAACTAATGCTGATTCAAAAAAAAAAAAAAAAAAGCATTGTCAGTTTCCATAGCAAAAACTAGAAGTACGATCTCCTTTTTTTTTTCTTTTGTCCATTTGGTAGCGGATACATTTATAGTAACGTTTACAGTACAGTAATGACTGCACTGACGGCGTTCAAGCCCAGATTTAAACTAAATGGTACATGATCTGTGGAAAAGTTAAAAATTGAATATCTCAAAAGAAAAAAAACGCAAATTGTGTTCAAAATGAGTATTACACCCCTTTCATTCTAATTTTCTTCACTCAATTTCAAAATATCTCAAAAACACAAAATGAATAAATGTTCAGGCAGTATGTTTGCGTTTCTTATATATACATGCGAACACAAAGAATGATAACTGAAAACCAATTCAGAATACTTTAACTAATAACAACAATTTATACTCTAATATTGATTTTTAAGAATCATACAAACCAAACTAGACGAACCTGCTTTCTTTGACTGTGTAAAAAAGCTAAAATTTAAAGTAAAACTCACCTTTAGATTATTACTGATATTTGATAATATCAAGCAAGAGAGCATCAGGAAAGGGATTATTGCTAATAGAAATTGAGCAATAAGCCTTGAATCTTACCTTTAGCACTTGTATGTTGTTTTCCAAAATTAAAAACAAAACATGAGTACTTTCATTGTATTTAAACAATGAAATATTGATCACATTTGCATAGAGTAGTTCCTTATTTTTTAAGTAGTAAAATGTTATTCAGATTGATAAGATATTAAATGTTAGCTATATAAAAGTTAAAATATCTTGAAAAAGATACACACAATGAAACAATCAGTATTTCATCAATTTGGCAAATTTGACTTTTTATCGTAACTTATTGCAGTAAATTCTTCAATGAATATGGGACCAATCATACTGTCTCAGCATAAGCACACAATGTACTTCTTCAAATAATTTAATAAATACTTCTTACACATAAAAAACAACATAATCATAAATGAAAGAATAATTGAAAACTACAAAATTAATATTAATTGAAAGTAAAATTTTAATCATAGTTTTATTATATTCATTGACTAATCACGCTATTTCTTTTACTTCTGTATCACAGTAAAATTCGCATGCATGATAAAATAATACATTGTTTCGTTCTTACAAAAAGCGTATTTCGATACACATAAAACATCATTTTGCAATAATCGACTTTTATATAAAATAATTTTTTTATATTTTTATTTTACAATTTACTAGCGGTTTCTAATGAAATCCTAATTTTAATGTTTATATAAGAGTGAAAAAAATGTTTTGAATTATATTTGCATCTATGTTGCATAATTAGGAGGAAAATAAAAGGCCGTTTAGAATGAGAAGCCCTTTTTGCGTGATTGAGTATCTTTCATAAATTTATCATTCATTTGTTGAACTAAAAATGAATACAAATACAAAAGTGACGACCAGCAACAGACACAGGGCCAGCTAGGCTGGTCCTAGTTAATTTAACGATCCCCAATGAACATCAAGAGCCTTCTTAAAAGTTTTTACCCCACTGCAATTAACAGTTGCCTCCGGTAAACTATTCCAACTGCCTAAAATCCTATTGAAGTAGTAATTTATCCTAATTTGAAGATTAGCCTGAGATTTGAAAAGCTTAATGACCTCTGGTTCTACCTTCAGCGTATAACTGCAGCCCATCAACATTTCCTGTTTTAATGAAGTCACTTATAGAACGTTCGTTTGCCGGCTTAATCCAGAAAAGGTCGGAATTTAATTTCATCTCGTTCTTTTTTAAGAAAAAGCAACTGTAGCCCCTTTCAGTATTATACACAGATGCATTTTCAAAATATTAATCATTAATTAAAGAATTCTCAAGAGCTATAAAAACGGTTGGCATTTGTGGCTTCTGAAGCCGCATGCTGCTTTTCTTCGAGTTCAGTGCGAACCATCGTAAGTCCCGCATGTTCGAATTCGAAGCAGTCCGTAGAATTATTGTACATGAAAAAGTATCAGGTATTGAAAAAGCAGCGTAGATCGGTCTAGTAATTGATTGGAAACTTGTGCCTGATAGAAAGTTCAAATTTAAAGAAAGCTCGGTTTGTGGTTTAATTTCAATTTTTGGTACAACTTTTCGGTGTGCATGGTTGCACTTCACGATGAATTTCGTAAAATCAAAAATATCGTTCGCAGCGGACCAATAATCATCTTATGCAGAGGGCTTTAACAAATTTTACATTTCAAACACATGACTAAAGGTCATATTTAAACGTTTACATTTCATTAATACATTTTTATTGCATTTTATTTATAAAAATTCTTTTTGAAGCAATCATTTTGTAAAATCCTTTCTTTTATTTATTGTATATTTTATGTACATAAACGGGCACCAGTTTTCGTTTAATTAAAAATGCATTTATCTACTTAATAATCCGTAAATAAGCTGTGGTTCTTTTTACAAGGTATAGCCGAAATGTGGATTTCTTTAATCTCATGGGTATCCACCCTCTAATGTATCTTTAAATTTAATGAGTACATATTTTTTTTGAGTAAATGAATATATTTCATTAGTTACAGATGATAAACGTATAACAGAGAAGAAATATAGTATACTTTTTACCGACTTGAAAATATTTTTAACGCACTGACAAAAATATTAAATATTGCGCTCATTCTATGAGTAAAGAATGATAGGAGCATAATATGCTTCAGCATTACAAAAATGCTGTTTGGTAGTATAGTAAAACAAATCATTCATGATGATCCTCCTCCCCCCCTCCAGAAAAAAAAACATTATAAAAATAATATTAAATAAGATTATATTAATTTGTTTTATTTAGATTTTCATTCTTAAGATGGATTTTCGAAAAGTTAACATTTAAGAAAATAACTTTTAACTATAATTTTTTTTTTGTCAAAATGACAGAAAAACCGGAGAGATATTTATTTAAAAGACATGCAAAGTTTTCATGAACACTCACCCCAGGCATGATGTACCTTTCGACATCTTTTATGATGTCATCCCAGTCCTCTCCCTGCTTGGGTGCAGCGCTGGGAATCAGATTTCTCAGGTATCCCGGCTCGACATTCGGAGTGACCCTACGTTGCGAGATCGTTTCGAGGTAATCGGCGATATAGTCGACCATCTCTCGACCTCTCTTGCGAAATTCGGCAGTGTCCATCGCACATCCTTTCGCCTGATGTTTAGGTGATTCGGATCGACGCTCAGCCTTTTCCTGTTCTGCTCGGGGGCAGGCAGGGCTAACAGGGAAAGAAAGAAATATACATTTGCAAAAAAAAAAAAAAGTGTTGTATATAGAGCGTATAAAAGGGTTGACATGAATATGTATTCAATGAATTTTAAAAACGATATCATGTAATGGATTTGCATCACCATGACATTAGGGTGCGATGAAGTATTATACGATCCGATGTCATGCGTTGATTTGAACGGACTGAATAATGGACATGCCATGATATTCGTGCGAATACTGAAAATTGAACTGGGACAAACCGCATAAACCGGGTATCTTTTGTAACGTAACTCTCTTTCGACATCTAGTGCTGTGAAAATATTTCTAAACTTTAATGAAGTGTGCTTGATTTTACAAAATCAAATTGAAAAGTAATTCATATTTTACTTGAATTAAACAAAGAAGTATGTGAAATTTTCGGGGAATAAATACAACTTTTCGACAAATTAGTCTCACTGGAAAACAGAACATGTCAAATAGAAGTTTATATTTTTATGGTACCGTACAAAAGAGATAAATTAAATATGAAAAATGTTCTATTAATATTCTGTGAGAATCTGCTAATATCATCAATGAACCCTGCAATTTGTCGAAAAAATTTGCAATTTACCATTAGAATATTTAAATTCAAAAACTAGAAACGAACATAGCCGAGTCCCGATATAAGCACAGCAATACAGCGACTATTTGTTTTGTTATATCGAGCATAAGATGGAACTTATTTTTTATTCGTATAACTTTAAGTTATAATCTTTTAGAAATACAAAGGCACGCTCTGATTTTGTAAAAGAGAAAACATTAATTATAAACATTTACAAGAAGAAAACATTAATATTCTATATTTAAGTACTAAACTAGTTTTGTGGGAATACAATTAGTTTTACTAAGGATTTCACAGATTCAACAAAGGCAAGGTAATTGCGGCAAAATTTAAATAATTTTACCGCATTAATTGATTTTTTTGTAAGATATCTCCCATAAAAAGATTTCAGCGGACTCAAAAATAATTTAGTGGACCACATGCCGCCCGTGGGCAGCAGATTGAAGACAATTGCTCCAGAACTTCTTAAGCTTCCAAACAGACTGTGTATGCCACTGTTTTTTATTTGTATCAACCTCATGGGAAAATAAATCCCTGCTTACATTTACCCCAGAGACTTCACGGTAAATGTAAACACGAGTTCATTCGCTAACAAATAGTCATTAAGTCAACATTTTTGAACAGATGACATTTTTGAACAGTACTCACAAGGAGTGTAGTATTGGCTAAAATGCTTACAATTTTATCTCTCGATTTATTCAAGAGGTAGAGAAGGATCAAAAGTTAAAAAGTTAAAACATTGTAAAAGCGTTTACAATTACCCAAACTGATCTTTCTAGAAGTATAAGATTTGATTGTGACAAGTTCTCGTACCCACAAATGGAACTTCGTAGGAGCCAGCTGTTGGGAATATTTTTTCAAACGCTAATAGATATTACACGAATTATGAGAGTTGAATTAAAGAAATTCCTTTCATTATCAGGAGGTACAAACACAATACCTTTTAACACAACAGCATAAACGGTGAACTCGACAGGTGAAATAAAAACTTGTGTACTTGCGGCAAGTTAAAAGAAAAGAAAGAAAAGTGGAAAGAAAAATCGAGTGTTAAATGAAAAATAACGGGTCTTCGTAAAGAATAAAACTGCATAGGCCCTAACAGCTCCAGATGACGTCAGCAGTGGCGTTGCCTGGACAACTTCGGCGCGTAATTAAAATCTCCAGGCCCAGCGCGAACGATCCTTTTCAATTAAGGCAGGCAAGAATGGATGGAACCGCCTGTCATGTTCGTCAAAAGCATTGAAGGCTCTCTCTTTTATAAAGTCAAGGAATGCTGTCCTCGTACTCCTCTCATTTTCCGCGTCCTTTCCAATTCGGGGGAAATATTCTCGCAGGCAGCCTGGAATGCGTCTGACCCACATAGTTCCTTCTTCGGATGCAAATTTACGACGCCCACCCTATTTGGAACTTTTTTCCCCCCACTTCCAGATTCTATATGACCACTATTATTTATTCTACCGTTCTGCCCTAGCGATTGATTCCAGAGGGAAATATTGAAGCATATTGGATTTGAGTTGGATTTAAAAATAATGTTTGGCTATTGTTAAGGGTAGTGTTTGTGGCCTTTTTAAATTCACTAAAAAGGAAATAAAGTAAAGAGCAGTATATTTTTTAACTATTAATATTTTTTACAAGAGCAAACAAGTGCTTCTATTTTTTTCCCTATTTAACTCAACAAGTAGTTAGAAAGAGCTCAATCAATGAATCTGACTTTTACAGGCAAAATATATATTTTAGTTCAGTTTCAACATTATTTCCGGCTCAATTATACTTAGATCTTATTTCTAAAAACGCAAACTGTAATTTTTCGTGTTTAGTTACGTGCATGTTTAATGAAAAATAAAGGTCACTGTAGCAGAAAATGCATATCTATAAATAATTAAATTGATTCCAAATAAATAATGAAGCGTTCAATGTCGAAAATTGATCCTTCAAAATGAAAAATCTAAGTCTAAAATTGTTCATTTACAAAGTATATTATTTTCCAAGATGTCTTTTTTCTGCATGTAAAATAAATAAATAAATGAGTAAATAAAAGAAAAGAAAAATAAAAAATAAAATATGAGACATACAAATATTTGACATTTTTAACGCTTTATTAACATAATAAAATAATAATTTGCAAGTACTTGCAGAAATTGATATTTTTAAGCTTTTCAAAGCAATTCTGTAAATTACATTGAAAAAATGGGAGTAACTGCGCTTGTCCAGATAGGAAATAAAGAAATACAACACAATTGAATGAAAGATATGCACAAATCTGCATTTAAAATGCATTGCTGTAGAAGATTAAGAATGACATTTCGGATGCTTCATTTATGGATGCAATTAATAATAAAAAACATTATTTTCAAGCAAAGGAATAAACTTTTCAATTAAGCTGCTTGTTGTAAAAAAGTTTCATAGAAAACAGTTTAATTAGATCAGGTATGTTTACTTATTTTAGCAAAACTGGAACCGCACTGCATAAACTGTTTTTCCTGCAGTGCGGAAAAGTTGTGGGATGGCATCAGAAACATACATACAAAATTTTAAATCAATCGACAAATAACTTCATAATTTCTGTTTCCAATATAAGAAATTTACCTAAAATGACGTAAATTTTATCATTTGTTGGTGATCTTTACATTTTCAAATTTTTCTTTGCTTTAATGCGGAATTGTTGAAAGAATGCACGAGAAATACAAGTACAAAATTTAAAATAGATGGAAAAAAGTCTTACAATTCCGTTTTAATGTCTAAATATCCAAAAATTAGCAGAAAATAAAATTAAATGTCAAAACTTGTGTGTATTTACATGTGTCCTACTTTCTCTTTGCGCTAGCACGGAAATGCTGGGAAATGATATAAGATACATACGTACAAAATTGAAATATATAAACAAATACTTGGCTGCCCAAATTTTCGAAATCAGACAAAATTAAGGAAAAATCATAGTTTATGAATAAGTAATAAACCTTTGCTCAAACATTTATTTTTGAAATATTTAGACAGTTATTTTGAACCTGGAATATATTCGCATATTTATAATAATTTTTGTACGCATTTTTTTCATACCATTCACCAACTTCTCCCTGCTGCGCAAAGAGAAAGCCAGAAGAATGAAAATTCACTTAAATGTAAAAATTTGCATTATTTTGTGTTATTTTTGCATATTTAGACCCCCATAGATTAGTAGCAAGTGATAAACCTTTGCTCAAACATTTATTTTTGCAATACATGTATGTTAAAACTGAAATATATTTACATATTTAAGAATTTTTGTAAGGATTTTTTCTCATACCATTCACCAACTTCTCCCTGCTGCGCAAAGAGAAAGCCAGAAGAATTAAAATTCACTTAAACGGAAAAATGTGCATTCTTTTGGGTTATTTTCGCATATTTAGACCCCCATAGTTTAGTAGCAATGGATAAAAATTTGCTCAAACATTTATTTTTGCAATGCATGTTAAACATGGAATATATTTGCATATTTATAATAATTTTTGTACGCATTTTTCTCATACCATTCACCAACTTCTCCCTGCTGCGCAAAGAGAAAGCCAGAAGAATGAAAATTCACTTAACTGTAAAAATGTGCAATATTTTGTGTTATTTTTGCATATTTAGACCCCCATAGATTAGTAGCAAGGGATAAACCTTTGCTCAAACATTTATTTTTGCAATACATGTATGTTAAAACTGAAATATATTTACATATTTATAATAATTTTTGTAAGGATTTTTTTCTCATACCATTCACCAACTTCTCCCTGCTGCGCAAAGAGAAAGCCAGAAGAATGAAAATTCACTTAAACGTAAAAAATTGCATTATTTTGTGTTATTTTTGCATATTTAGACCCCCAGATATTTTTGCATATTTAGATTTCTTTTTGATAACCATTACATTTTGTATCTATATTTCTCAAACACTCTCCCAAGCTCAAAGAAAAATTTAAAACGTAAAACGTCATAAAAATATTAGTATTTATATAATTTTGGACATTTTTTTAACATTTCGATCCCTAAGTTGAACCGGAAGCTATCGATTTATTACCTAAAAATTTCGTTAAGTTTCTAATGCCACTCCACAACCTTTCCGAACCACTTGTGGAAAAAAAATCAAAAAAGCGTTTTTTAAGTTACGCCTTAACACATACACACACACACACATTTAAAAACATGAAAAATTTTAAAAAATGTTAAAATTTACAAAATTTTTGATAACTTTTTTATGTATCGATCCAAAAGTGGAACCGGAATTATTTATTGATTAGTTTAAAACTCTTCGTATCCAAGTTTCTCATGAGATTTCACAACTTTTCCGAGCTATCAGGTGGAAATGAAATCTAGAAAAAGTTAGTTTTACATGTATTGTGCCTAGTTAATTGCTTGTCGCACAACAAAAACATTTTTACAGAGCTTACGTGAAGTTTCTCAAATAATAATAATACTAATAATGATGATAATTAGAAAGTTCATCAATAGTAAAGTAAATGAATCGGTATTTATCTTTACTGAAAATCGCAATTAGCTTTCAAAACATCTCAATTGTAACAATGTTTGATACATTCAAATAACGCATCCAAAACTCCTTAGAATTTTAAATCATAAATTCGTTTTAACAAATGTAATTACAGAAATTAATATAAATCAAAGTAAAGGAATTTAGTAAATAATCATTCAGAAGACTATTTGAAAATGCTTAATGCTTACTTGGTTTAGTTGTTTTTTCGTGTTTATTGCCTCAAGAACCTTAACGGGCTATATTGCTCTGAACGACGTTTACTGCGTGACTTATTAAGAGCAGAGCACCTTGAACAGCAAAAAAGCTACTAAACACAGAGGACTTTAAAGGACGGCTGCTTCGAATTAGCTTATTGAACAGAAAAAAACCAAAAAAATCTTATTCAATTCGAAGATAGTTAGACAACATATCATAGCAAAACCATCATATCTTCCAGCTTTTCAAAGTAATAACTGAAGCACCGGGATTAGAGCTCGAGGCATTTTGATTTCCGTAGATTACGGCTGAAACAGGAACCGGGGGAAGAAAAGTCTTGCTGTAATGGTTTTTTAAATCAAACAAGTTAAATGAGAATTAATCAACATAAAAAATGCATCAATGTGCTGTTATTTATGTAAGAATTTTTTGAATCAACTTAAGAATAGCTTTTTTACTACCTGGTGTTAACACCACATTATGCTTTGCTCAGTTAGAGTAAACATTCTAATCGTTAATAATTCGTAATAATAAATATGACTTTTCCTAAGATTGAAATTAAAAAAAAAAATAGAACTGAAAGTCATTGAAAGCAAGCTTGTAAGTTCAAAACGTATTAAAAAGTTTGTCAGACTTTTTTCCTTGTTTTCTTCATATAATTTAATTTTCAGTCTGCGATACATCAATTTTATTACAAAAAAAAAAAAGGATCTTGTAAACTAATTTACTTTAATCATGTTTAATTTTTTTTTTTTTTTTGTATCAGAATCTGTTCTGACACGCTTATTCCCTGACATTGCTTACCTTATTGTACTATTCTGTCTCTATTTCAATTTTTACAATAGTCGAGCTTTGACATAATTTATAGTCATCTGACTAAAACGGCAAATTAAAAAATAAATAGTCTAGATTGAAAAGCAAAGTGACAATATCAAAAGCAAACGAAATGGTGTGTTACTAATTTTCCTTTGCTTTTTTTATGACTTCATGATGAAATAGCAGAAGCAGAAAAATCGATTCGATTCTATGAATCCCCTGTTGCAGACATTTCTTCATAAAATTTAGATTCTAAAAAAACATTATTAAATTTTTCGTCCTATCATAACGTTAACTCTAGATGTGTAACTGATCCCAGCTTTCAAGAACATGCTTTTGCTAACAAGAGGTATTTGAACATATTTTATAATTAAAAAACAAAGCTTATTTGAATATGATAAAGTTTAGGACCAATATGTATTATCTATTTGCAATTCAGAAAACATTTTTGTGTTACTTTTCGGGCTTTAGAGAAACTCTCAAAAAGAACAGCAGCTTTTGACTTAATTACAGCTTCAACCCTATATTTGGGCATCCGATTAGAACAACAAACTATTTCGAGAGTATGGTTTGAATATTGGAAAATATTTTTACTATTTTAGAAACCATTAGTAACTTTAAGTTACAATGATTTTTTTTTCTATAAGAGCAAGTTGTAGAGACACAGATTACAAATAAAGCGCATTTTTATTGTATACAGTTGATGGTATTATAACAAGGAGGTACCGAAAAGAAAAAATAAAACCAACGGAGAATTATTTTTCCCTAAAATCATAGACTGCTAACCTTCGGGGAAAATGATTTTGTTCTCATTCAAACGAATCTCATGAAATTATGTTTATTGTTTTTTCACTCTAAAAATATTTTCCTGAAAATACATGAGAATCTCCTGGAAAGCATTTATCCGGACTCTGACGCAAAACTACAGAGAACAAAAAACAGAAATTTACAAAGTCTTAAAGAAAAGGAAATGACGGAGAAAAAAAACAGAGAACATTTTGCCAATTTATAGCAACAGATAATGTACCGCAGAAGTAGCGCCATCGTGGAGCACGCTGAATTACTGTTTCAGGTACACCTTAGTCCACACTGTCAAAGACGCTTCCGGAGTTGGGAGGGCAGGGCCGGGCTAAGCTGCTCGCAATTATTGAAATTAAGTTGTGCACCGACAATGTACGAGTATTATACATTTCTTGACAATTTTTAAACTGGTAACAACAAGGCTTACGTGTTTAATTATGCATTTGTCACAACTTTTAAACTGGTACTCACAGTTCTCAAGTGTTGAGTTTTACGTAGTTTAACAGAGCTTTCTCTGTAATTATACAGAGTGCAGAAAATAAGAATTTTATTGAGAAAATATTATCAAGAAACTTGATTATTTTATTTAAAACAAGTTATTCGTAAATTTAAGGAAACACTCAGTTTCCTTATTGTCTTTTTTTTAGAGAAATGTTTTAGTTTTCTGAATGAGAATGAAATAAGGCTACTTATCATGGGTGAAATTTATTGCCTTCTTAATGAAACTAAGCATTGCGTTCATTCTAATTCAGATGATGTGTTCATTCAGACGATCCTATTTCAGAAGGAGGACAAAAATATCTCACATTCATGAAGCCTTGATTTTGATTAACTGATGGAATAACTGCGACATTTTGATTAATGACCGTAAAAAATGTGTTGACAGTTAAAATTATTTTGTGAAAAACAAATATCAAAAGAAAGCAAAGCTTTTATAATAATGGGGTACATCACACATAACACACACAACCATGTACTCCCGTTAGATTTTCAATGCTTTTCAAACAGTACCATTTACAATTTAGTCTATGAAAATTCCAGTAAAACTACCAGCTTTATTGAGGAAAATTGGTTAATTGGGTAAAGTTAAAGACAATACAGTAAACTTCGAGACTAAAACACTTTTTAACACTTCAAAAATATTTTTTACGAAAGTGCACGGCATTTTCCACGACCGGGCACAAACAAGTAAATGCCAGTTTAAAACCAGCAGTTTTATGAAAAATTTGCTAATGTAAGCCTTAAAACAATTAAATTGCAAGTGGATCTGGAAAACTAAACAGATTAATGTATATTTTTCAATCCTATTACCTCTCACTGTAGGAAGTTTCAGCAGGCTGTTGTTGGTACCTAAAATCACAAAAAGCTTTCATGTATATAGCTATATATATGGGAGAGTAGTACAAAGTCAGGTAGTTTTAAAAAAGAAAAAAAATCATGAATTAAAAGCTAAATGTACACTGTAAAAAGAATCCCGTAAAATTTACGGTTTTAAACCGGCAGCTGGGTTGGTTGTGGAAAACCGTAAAAATTACGAAGTAAATCCTTAGTCGCAACGGTTTTTTACCGTAAAGTCATTCCCGCACGGTAAAGAACCGTTGCAACTACGGATTTACTTACGGTTTCAAACAACCTACCCAGCTGCCGGTTAAAAACTGTAAATTTTACGGGATTTTTTTTAGTATAATCGACTGAAAATTTTTTTAGATATTTGATGTTTAAGAGCCCTTATTTTGAGACTCCAACAAGGTGTGGCAGTGCCATTTTTTGATTTTCTTGATTTTATTTTATATGTGAAAGTAGGTCTAGAGAAGTGAGCATTCAGAAATTTATCAGCCTTTCAAAACTTTTGTTTGCTCATTATGAACCCCCAAAGTTAAAGGTTGTGCAACACTTTTTTCACAAAACGACTACAAGAAGCACTTCAGTGCGCTGTAGATTTTGCAGCAACATCATCTCACGTTTATGTTTATATTTATTGATTGTACTGTTTTTAGTGATGATGTCTATAATTATTTCCATTGAGAATTATTGCTGTCTTTTGTTACGCAGCCAAAAAGTATGGTCTGCAATCCGTTTTCCCGTAATTTTAACTTAGGTTATTTCAACCAGCAAGTAACACCCGAAAAAAAATTAACATAAACTGAAATTTTATACTATGAAGATAATATATGATTTAAAAAGTGCTTGGTGTTTGAATTGTTTTAGGAGAAAAAACTTTTGACATTTTCCCAATTTTCAAAATTTGTGGGTTTATTTAAATGTTCTTACTCAAAAAGCATCACTACGAAAATATACCAATTATACATTATTGTATCTGGAGATGTATAAAGTAACCTGGAAGAAAAAGTTGTTCAGAGTCTCTTTTAGCTTTTGTATATTATGGTAACATTACAATTACATTACTTATGAAATAAATAGAGTTGTAATAGTACACAGTTATTGTTTTACTGTGTACTTCTGGTCCATTGCACCATTTCACTTCGTTGCAGAAAAAAAAGTTAAATATCACATCCACTCTTCCATTATTTTTATTTACTTGTTAAGTTCTAGGTATTATGGGATGAGGTGAAGAAATTATACAGCATTTACATGCCCAAACTGAATAATATATACAATGAAATTGAAGATATATGATATGATGCGGTGGGAAGCATACTGGTGTAAGTCTAATTTTTTTGAAAATCTTGTTAATTCAGTTTTCACAATATGACATGTCATTTACCTTTATTTACAGCAAAATAAAGAATACTTCAAAATTTATCAACTTATGGCACCATTAGTTTTTTCTTATTCAATATCGTAGCATTAAAACCGAATAATGCAAAATACCGTTTTTCTGAAAATGATACTCATTTGACTTATACCACTATGTTTCTCACCATCTTATGTGCAGCAGCGATGCTAAATATACTAACTAGTTAACTTTTAGGTTAAAAAAAATCGCTTTTGATTAGTAACTTTCAATGGAACGAACAATTTTTTTTTTCAATTACACCCGCCTACGTCTTCTCAGACATAAGGCTCCTTGCAGTCCAATACAGCAGGGAAGTAGCACCAGAATGGGAAAGACTTCTGAAGACATCCACCTGGCGAACATCGAGAAGGGAGGGGAAACCAAAAAGATGCTCCCCAGTTATACGCACAGTATTACAAAGTGGAGAGTCTACAAGTCCACTTCTAAATAGATTGGGCCTGTAAATAGTCATATCCAGTGCTGTCTATGAAAGATGTAACTCCTTCAACTCTAGAACGAACATTCACACTTGAAATTTGAGAGGTAAGTACTCCGAACAAAGCGTCAATGAAGGGCTTGATATCTAAAGGCCCAAACATCGATGTCGTTGTATGTTAAATATGATTAATTTCTGTGAGGAAATAGGGCGCAAAGAACTGGTTTTGCGAAATTATTTTTAATGTGAGATACAAAAATCTTATGAAGAAATTCACGAATCTTCTTCCCTCCTTTGGCTCATTTAAAGGATTTCTCATACCCTTGAACTTCAATAATTATTTCAAATAAACAATAAAATAATAATATGGTAAAGAAATTTTTAATTCGTAATTATCAAAATTAAATGGTTCAAAAAAAAGAGAGGAAGACAAAGAAACTGAAGTTCGACCACGAAGTTCTGACACTTGGGAGTTTCTGCGCATGGCAGAAAAGGACGCATCCATTCGAGTTTTAGGAAAGTTCGTTTTGCAGGTGCTTTCATTAGAATCAGAAGGTTTGCTTCGATATTTGGTGAAAGCAACCACATTTTTAAACTGGCAGTAGCATCAGTTCGGAAGAATTCAAGAATGCTAAACGAAATAAAACGAGAACAGAATACGGCACATTCCTTACAACAGTATCTCCCTTGAATATGAATGGATTCTTCTTGGCACTCTGCAGTCAGAATTGTTTTCCGGTAGAACGGTACCTAAATGGCAAAATTTCGTTATTACTTACCGTAGCACATTTGGAAATTTTTAAGTCTGGCTAAACAAGCTCAAATGTCACAGGTTAACCAAAGCAGTACGAACGGAACGATGTTTGACTTGATCCCCCTCTCCCTCACAGCGCAGATGAAATTGTTACAAACGACACGACTGCTGAGCCAAACCTGATTGCGATGATTGTGCATTACATAGTGCAAGCAAAATTGTAGCATACCTTTTGATGCACGTAGAAGATGTTATCGGGTCACCTACGGGAATAGGATGAAGATCAATACAAAACACATATTTGACAGAAGTTGTGGAACGCTAATTGGTAAATGGCAAAAAGCAATTACGAATCTGCAGGAAAACAAATATGTTGAAAGTTGCAATTTGTCCCATGTATTATTATGTAAAATAAATTACAATTATTGAAGTGGTAAAAACAAAGTTCAGTTACTAGTGATAATTACCTTTCTCTTAAAGTTTTCTTTTATGTTTATATTTATATATTTATACACGGAAATATATTGACTAGTGTTTGTATTTGAAATAGCTTATTTCTTCTACGTGTTATATGTACATTAAAATCTCTAAAGTTAATTCAGTTTGATTATTACATTCAACTGTTTTCTTGCTACGTTAAAGCGCACTTTAACGTTTAGATAACACTTTAACCTTAGTCATCTTAAGATGATTAGCTTTACTTTTAGAAGTAGTAACTTAAAATAATTTTCAATCAGATACATTTTTAAAATATAATTGAAATTTATTTCCGTTATGAGAGTGAAAAATATTTGAAAGTTTTTTGAAGCTGACATTAAAATTTTTAGTTGAGCGGAATTTAAGAGAGATTTGAGATTGATCAGAGTTTTATTGAAATATTTTTGCATTCACCAGTTGGAACACACTTGTGATATCTGACGTATGTGACACACATATTAACAATTGACTAAAAATGTAAACGGTTTCGAGAGGAACCATTTGTTATTCAGCAGATGCGTATTAAATATGTACCAAAAGTTCATCCAACTAGTGGCGCATTGACGAAGAGGACGAACAGGACTGGTCCTATCCAATCCTGGTCCTATCTAACCGGATATCCAATTCCTTCTATAGGGGACTACAGAAGGAATTAGATATCCGGTATCCAACCAAGTTTTAAATATTTGAAATCCTATTTGGCCACTACATTAAAGATTTGGCTATCCGGCATGTCAAGATAGACATCCGGAGGTGAGAAGCAGACTTGAAGTTCCCTCTTAAATAAAAATTTGATTTTTAAATTTAACTACAGTACAGCTTCGATTTAACGATACTCGATTAAACTATTTCCTCAAATTAGCAAATAGATTTTAAAAGTCCCGAATTTGATTTGATGAATATTATATGTCCCGCTTTGACGACATCCTTGAATTAACGATAGCATTTAACATTCTATAAATCAACGTTAAATCGATGTTATATTGTGATTAGAATGTTTTAAAAATACATACATGCAATTTTAAACTTTCGGCGAATTTGAACGCTTTAGGATGTTTGAAAATATGCATAGAATTTACAATATTAAAAAATCCTGGCGGATATCCGGTACGAACCCTTGGACACCGGGGACACCGGATATATAATACCGGAAAAATTAATATCCAAAGCTTCCCAAAATCCTTGGTACGTTGCTTTGTCCAAGTAAACGAGCCCACTCTCGCATTAACCAACAACAAATGTGTTGCACTCACTCCTTGCTATCTCTCATTTGGCTTAAGCTCTCGTAGATTCAAATAATTATCTTGAAATAATATGAATATTTTTTATATGAAAAAAGAAAGCTATGAAAATTATATCAAATTTATTCCGTCAACTTGTAAAGCGTTAATTTCAGTAATTTCTAAATGGCTATTGATTTTTTTTGTAGGAAAACTTAAAAATAAACACAATTTTTCAATATACAGAGAAAAGTGAGGCAGCTGGTGGTCACTTAAGGAATAACAACGAAATTAGTTTACTAAAACTTATCATTCACTAAACCTATCAAACCTTTCCCCACTTAGCTTAGTTTCTTAGGTAAAAAATTTATTTCGACGATAACAGCTATAATTTTTATGCAATCAAAAATTTACAAATGTTCTGCATTAGGTTAACCATGGGCATACACTATCAGAATTCTTGTTATTGGGATAAAATGGCTTTTTTTCAAGAGCATCACGTTCTCGGAATAGCTCTGAGTCAAAATGACCGATTTGAAAAACCGAGTTCTTACTTTAAGTAACCCTTTTCTCAAAAATGATCCAGTTACGATCTCATTTTTGAGACCATTAAAAAAACAATAATTAAAAAAAAAGTTCCTCAGCTGGGGTTTGAATGCAGACACCACGCAAATACTCTAACCACTGCGTCAGGATTACATCTAAAGGAGAAGGATAAGTTGAATTATATAGCTTACAAACGTATCAACTGTGGGTGCTAAAGTACTTCCGTGCCAAGTTTCTTCATAGCATAATCCAGAAGAGCGTTAAATATCCACTCGACTATTCCGTTTTCTTATTTTACTGCGTCCAAATTGAATCCGGCGAATTATTCATCTTGTATTCCTTGCAGCGGTACTTAAAACTAAGAACTGCGATTGCTTATTTTTAAGATAAAATTGCTTTAAAAAATAAGAAGTATGTGTGCGTGGTAAGCACAGTTCTAGGGTAAGGAAGAAATACTAATATTTTAAGACTGATGCCATGTTTTACAGTTACCATAAAAGACATTGATACATTTTCAATACATCAACGTAACGAATTTATCCACAAAAATCGCAGAGTCCCCATCTAGTTAGGCATGACTTTTAGAAGAACAATATACACACATGTATCATTATCTTTAGTTATACCATTGCACACTCCCAAAAGATCTACTGAAGCCTTCTCAACCACATTTGGTCTACGCTGCGGTATTAGTAATGCCAACGTCAGCCGCTCACAGTGAACCGATCATGTAAGAAAAACCGTACTACTCAATTCTATCAAAATTATTGGGTAACATGTACATTATTAAACGTGTATATGTCAATAAAGAGTCATAGATTACAAATATGAAAAGCTGCAGTAAAAAAATATCGCGGAAATCACATCTTATTTTACAAGGAGATCAAATGAGACACAAATAACAACATCCAGTACTACTGAACTTGAAAATAACTTTAAAAAGAATCCTCAAGTTATGGGACAGTTCATTTGCATACCACTGCGGACGAGAGACATCTGTTCATGCTTGTATTTATTTAGTTTTACTGAAAACTAGACTAAGACGAGAAGCTTTTCTACACAAATCTTCTTCTTTTCCTTGCATCAATATTGATGACAGCAACACATTCTGAACGAAAAGTCTCCATTTAATTATATTTTGTGAATTTTCGAAAGAAGCTTAACACGTTCGCTTCCGGTCACTTTAAGGACGAACCTTCACATTATGTAGTATCAGGAGACACCTAACGCACAATGCGGATTGAAGCAGATTGAAACAAAGGCGAAGCCTTCCCTCCCGCGAACGGGTGGCTGGTTACTGACACATCACTCACACCACGCTTAAGCCTGTAACGCTCGCTGATGGTCACTTAGGGATGAATCTTTACGCAGTAAACACACCTGAAATGCCCACGCAGCGGAGAGCAATTGAAGTTGCGCAGCTTTTTTCGCGCGAGTTTGTGGCTAGCTAACTGAGACAGCACATAACACAACGCTGTAAACTCTCGCACGTGGTTGGCACGGTGGCAAGAGATTGACATCACGCGCTGGCGCGTGGTCTTCAGCGAACGTGTTAAATTAAAATCGTACCGGTTGATTCCGACAGGCATTTTCCACTTTATTAACTTACTTATTTATTTATTTTTTTTGAAGTTTTTAATTGTTTTTCAAATTTACTTTGCTATGGTTTCGTATTTAATGATATCTTTACCTTTCTTTCACACTTTAGGTATTTATTATTTGTTTTTAGTATTTTTTCAATATAAAAGTGGGTTAAAAAGGTAAACTTTTGAATAAAATACACTACTGGAATATTTCTATAACATAACATCAATTCTTTGTGGAAAATGTGTTTAATTTCTTAACCGTACAAAAGCCGGTAATATAGATCACGTATAGAAGATAAACATCCCAGCCTAAGTGTGGTTATATATATATATATATATACATTTACCTTTCTCTTGGCGCGATGAGAATGAAATTTTAACATGCAACGAAAGTGTCAGCTTTAGTGACGTCATAAATTGGGATTGTTGAAATGGCTTTTTAACCCCTCTAAAAAAAACTATACGCGCCTACTTCTCGCCCCCCCCCCTTTTTTTGCTACATTAAAGAAACGCAGGAGAGATAAGAGTCTATATCCCTCATGAATGCTCCCTGTTCTCATTTTAGCGGAAGTTTTAGGAACTGTTGACGTGCCTGAGGATTTTCTGACCTTATTCTAATGAGTATCTTTTTGAAATGTTGCCATTATTTTCAAGTTTCCCAATGGCATCGTAAAGTCGAAGTTTTCTGTGCAGTAGTGTAGTCGGAAAAGTACAGTGCCATACGTGAAGGAGCCGCTTCTTAGTTTTTATCGAGCAAAATTATGAATTTTTATTTAAAAGAATATCAAATTATCCTTTTCATGCATGATATTAGTTTAATGACTTCTGTTGAATAAAAACGTTTGAACTCAAAATTTGCTTTTAAATCTCAGTTGCAAAAATAGTACAAGCACCTAAAAGCCAAGATTTAAAATCTGACAAGTCGTAGATCAAAAACCACAAGGATATTTTTCTTTAAATGATTGATTGTAAATCAGGTTTTTCGCATTACTAAACAAAAAAAATGTATTGCAATGAGTAAGTGTAACTTACTGTCGAAAAAAGAATTACTGCAACAAGTAAATATTTCATTCTCGAATGAGTTTAAGAATAAATATTTCAGGTTTCAACACTCGTTAATTGTTATACTTATATTCAACATATGTTGTTTCCAAATTCACTGTGCAACACGAAAAATGTCCTTTGGACGAAAATGTCTGTCTCTTATGTATTTTGGCCGAAAATTACGAATCTGCAGCTATTTTTTGCCTATCACGTACCATTTTCCCAAAATTCCCCATTTTAGTTTTATACGTATTTTCTGGATAAATGTGCATATTTTCGTAATTTATTGACTTAATTTATTATAAATTATATCTTTCACATTGATAGTGAGATCGTTGCCATTCTAGAGATCTTTTTAATGAACTTGGGTTACTTTAGCGACATTTTTGGCAACAAAAGCATTATCTACTTCTTGAAGTTTCGAGTCTTTTACAAGACGACAAAGGCATTTTGTAGACTATTTTTCGGTTAAAAAAAATAGTATATTGCTGTGATGTGAATGTACTATTTCAAGCATTAGGACATGAGCACAATTCAGCAGAGTGATGCTTGTTTATCAGTGCTCCGCCATCTAAATATTTTTTTCTTATTAATTCCTGTAGCATATTCTGCAAACACAAAGGAAATTTCAAAATTATGAGTGGCAAAAACATATCAAATGAGCCATTTGTAAATCTACAATGTGGCTTTTTTCCACAATTGCCCATTAAACTTGGTTTATCGAAATATTTGTAAAAGCTCTGGACAGAGAAGGAGTGGCTTTCTTGCATCTCAGGAACAAATTCAAAAAATTAAGTGAGGCAAAAGTAAAAGGAGGTATTTTCATTGGCCCACAACCTAAGGAAGTCCTTTCATGATGAAGAGTATGAAAACAAACAGTCAGAAGCCGGAAAATCCACCTGGCTGCCCTTTAAATCAGTGTGCTCACGTTTTCTTGGAAATGAGAAAGCGTAAAACTACGAAAATCTTGTTGGTGAAATGATAAAATGCTTTTGTATTATTAGGTTGCTATATTTCATTAAAACTACACTTTTCGGACTCCCATATGGACTTTCTTGCTCAAAACTTCGCGCAATTAATGATGATCATGGGGAAAGGTTTCATCAGTACATCTCTGTGTTTAAAAAGCGTTTCAGTGGTCAATAGAATGGAAGTATACGAATTGAATATTGCTAATCTGTTATCAGGGCACACCAACAGATGCCCACAAGATGAAAAAAAAAAATCATTTTAGTGTTTGTGTTTTCAATAAGTAAGCCTCAGTTACATTCTTCTATAACCAAATTGTATAAATATGAGAAGTGGGTCCCCAGCAAAAATGGTACGTGATGGACCATTTTGGTTTGGATATTTGAATCAAGCACCTTTTGTTTATATAGAATCACATAGTTTCATCTAAAGGACAAAACAAAAGTTCAAATTTGTTGCACAGTGTTATCAATGTACTTATTTTTAGAAATGCAATATGTTATTAAATATTGAATTGATTATAGTCCGTTTATGTGTTAAGATAAAACTTAAAACAAAGCTAATGCTCTTTAGAAAAAAGTGTTATGTAATCAGCTTACCATTGTTTTGCTAAAAAAGACATAAGAATGACATGGCTCTTTCAACTAGTTCATTGTTGAGGAAATTCATAATTAAACGTTTCATATTTCATCACAATGTTGTAATTATATGTGTAGATTCGAAATTATAAATAAGCACTCTTAAAAAGACTAAGATAAGGCAAAAAAAAAAAAAAAAACTAAGCAAATGGTTTTTGAAAATAGTTAAAAGCAAATGGCTTATTATATTTAAAAGATAAGAGAGTGACATAAGTATTTCAACTGATAAGTTGAAAGCATTTTATTGTGTTACATTTCATATTACCTAATATATTCAAAACAATATTTTAAGTCTAGAAATAGTTTTCTGCAATTGCATATAAGCAAACTTCCGCAAAGATTGCTTGGCTGTTTCCTTTTTTGAATAATAGTTCTTGACAATTCATTTTGTACTTTATATATTGAACAATGATTTGAATAATTTATTCTCCAATTGTCATAGTATTTTTCATTTTATGCTTTAAAAAATTGTTTTTTTCTTTTTTCCTCTTCTTCTTTAACGTTTCTTAAAATTTTTATTTACTTTTTTTTTATTTTTAGGTTTTCAAGCAAAGATTGAGTTACGCGATTAACCTAACAACAATGACTAAAAACACCTTGTTAGTGGATTTCAGAATTACAGAACCTAATTTTCCATTCCCCTTTAGCTCATTAGCTCATAAAAAATATAAATTTACAAAAAAATATAAAGAATTAAATTAAAAGTGAACAAAATTTTTCTTATGAGATTCTCGCAACATAATTTTTATGAAACTTGACTTCTTACATACTTTCCAGTAATCATTTAAATATTCAAGTATGAATTAGATGAATATTATATGAAATATAAAAGTGATCCCATGAACTTTTATATTTCATCTGAAAATAATATTAAGCTTTTATAGAAACTAAATGTATATTTTTAAGAAAAAAAGTAACTTTGTACAGGCTCAGACTGGCGCACTGGTGCACCTGCCCAACTGCCTAAGAGAAGATTAGTATTCAATTTTAGTAAAAGTAAAAAGCAATGTAGGGGCAGACGCCACGAAACTTTCCTCCCCCTTCCCTTCTCATATTTAAAAATTGAAAACAAATGCATTATATATTGTTGGCGTACGGTTTATTCTCAGCTCTAGTGGACAACCTAGCCCTCGGCAGCTAGTACCCCAACTCCGCAGGCATCTTTGGCCAATCAGTCAAACATCATAAACAGCGTGGGCTCTTAATTTTATGTACGTCATAATCCGGATATATGGGGGTACTCGTGTATTCTCCGGCAATTACTTTTTTTACAGTGTATTTGATGAAGTCAAAGCGCGATGCAGTGAGTGTTTCTTTAGTGGCATGGAATCAAACTAATTCTGAATGCTCGAAAAAGAGCAGCTCAGATCGCTTCTACAGTTGATGAACCTAAATTTCATCAACTGTGAGCTACGAGACGAGCGTTGCGAATGAAACATGGACCGACAAAATCTTGCCGAATTTCTAAAAAATCTCTTGCTTTTCCTACAAGAGAGAAAGGTTGTTCCAAAAAAGCCATTTTACAGGATTGCTAGAAAAAAAGTTGCTTCGAAATGCAAGTTTTGTGGTGGCAAAGGCATGAAAACAAAAATGTGGGGTATGGCTGTGTCATTTACACGGAAGTACGTGAATGCGTTTATGTAACGGGTTATATATTTTAAATAAAATATTTTTATTTATGTATTTAGAATAAAAGCAAGGAAACAAATAATTATTGTGTTACAATATAACTTTATTAATTAATAACTTTATAGTTTTCGCTTTTCGACGCGTATAAGCTGACATTATTATCTATATATTTTTGATATATTTTTATTCTAACGCCTTCTTATATTCACTGTCACTACTTTGAACTAATGTTTTATATACAATCGATAGGTTTTGACGACAGCTGATGACTAAAACTTAAACGAACATCGTAGCTTCTACACTGTAAAAAGTATGGAGTAAAGTAGCTCCGAATTTGGTGTTAAAATACCTTAAAAACTGTGCGAACAAACACTTTATTTCAAGCTAACACCAAATCAAGGGTTCACGAACACTTTAAATGGCGTATTTGCATTAAAACTCCAATACTGGTGAATTTTTACACCACATGGACACCTTTCGTGAATTATTTTCACTTGTGAAAACACCAACTTTGGTGTACGTTTCAAAACTTGTGGTGGTAACGATAGATTATTTATAAACAAAAATTTGATTCTGTTTGCTTCGCCATTTTGTTAAAGTCGCTGCAATGGTTGCTGCCGAAACGAAGTTTGGCTTTATTCGAGGTATGTTTGTTTTTAGTTGTGTAATAAAGACAATTAAGTTAACGGAGGATAATTGTAACTTCATGTGTATGTTATTTGTATTTAAGTATTTTGTTAACTTCAATTTATATGTTACGCATTCCATGATACATTAAGCCTACTTAAAATTTGTCTCTATTAGAATTCGTTATTTTATTTTTCAATCAGCTTTAGTTTTCAATCAGTATATGCCTCCTTAATTATTTTAAATTGTATAATTATTCATTTTAAATCGTAATTTTAAATTACATAGAAAAATTTATTCTCGAAATGTTTTTTTTCAACAATGTTCTTAGCTTCTGATGAAATACATTCAGAAAAAGTATCAGTTTATTCGCTTTTTATTACTGAAGAATAAAAGCTTTCTTTAACTATGTATTTCTTGGCAATTTTACTTGTAGAAGAACATTACAATTGCCGTAATGCACGTTTTGAATAAAATGTTATTAAGTAAAATAGAATTTGCATTCTCGTAAGGAATTGTTCATATACTGCGTAATTCTCCAACAGTTTGAGAAATGTTCTTTCCATTTTTATTTTGTTTGAACAAAGCAGCCTAACACCACGTAGACGATAATGAGACAGCTGCTTTTATTTTATTCTTGTTTACTTTTTTACTGATAATTCGCAGTGTTTGAGTTGCAACAGTACAGTGCTGAAGTTTTATTTAGATTTTTTTTAAATGATTTTAATTCCATTAGTTATTGATTTCAGTAAAGAACCTTTCGGAGGTACTGAGTCTTAAGAATTGATTTTGTAATACAATATATTTAATCACACCCATCCTTGTGCATTTATATATCTTAAGCAGGCTTTTTTTTTTTGGTGACAATATTCATCTTTAATTATATTTCATATAGTATGAATAAATACATAGGTGTGGTATTTTCTAGTATCTTTGTGCAGAGTTTTGTTTTATTTGACGGCATTTCGTGCAATTATATAAAATATTATTTTTACATTGGCCTTGCAAATATCTCGTTTTAAATTTTCCTAAAAATTAATATGTCCTCCTCCCCCCCCCTTTTCCCGGGAAGATTATCTGGTGTAGATATATGTTTGGTTCTGCTATAAATATAGGTTTTCCAATTAAAAAATTCCATACTATATCATGCTTTCAATCCATACTTATAGTTTGAATTTTTATTCTGAAAAAAAAAACGTTCTCATATTTTATGATCTAAAAGCTAGACATCCTGTCTTCTTTTACTTTCCTAAATAATGTCCGCTTCCTCCAGGGATGTGGAACCGGAGACGGAGTTGGGCTCACTTTGGGATAGAAGAGTCGGATTCGATTAAAAATGTGTCGACTGCTAATAAATATATACCATAGTAATTGAGTTGGAGTAGGAGTCTGTGCTTTACGCAACCACCTCCGCAGCCCTGGTTTCCTTATTTATCAAAAATCGTATAATATACAAGCAGCTTAAGCGTCTGTTTGTCGCCGATAGCGTATTGGTTGCTTGCGTAACTGTACTAGCCAATGGGGTGAAGTTGCCACGGCATTCAAATAGTACATATACACTGATACCATACATGCAGTTATCATTGTTTTAATTAAATTATCATGATATTTAAGAATATTTAAATATTTTTAATTCATACAATTGTTGCGTATTCTGCATTTAACGCGTAAAGAGTTTAAAATTTTGCCCGATTTTATTCCCACATTGTATTTTAAACTGAATTTTCTGCCGAGCGCAAGTTGAGCGTGTCAGGGGGAAGGTGAACATTTGTTTGCATTAGCAATCACCTGTTTTTGAAACGGTTTACAACTGAACGCAAATTGAACGGGTCAGGGAGAAGGTGAACATTTTTTTGAATTAGTAATTATAATATCTAGAACAGCGTTCATTTCATATGACCGCCGGGCTTTCTAGAATTATATATTCATCAAAGAAATATTTTTTCATGTGTATTGATAATTTTATTTTATAACATAACACTTTTTCTGGTACGGTTGCTGGAGTTAATGAACACCAAAAATATATACTATTTTTTGTCCTTGATATACAGCCTACTCATTCAAATGGTTATCTTCAGTGAAATGTAACTACTTAACCAAAAGCTGACTATGTTGCCGTTGAAGGAAAAAATCCACTTGACCTGCTTTATCAGTTTCTTATTTTTGTAGTATTTAAATTAGATTTTGTCTTTTGTACGTTTTCAGAAAATTGATCAAGAACGAATCACTTTTTCAAAATCGAAACTCGTTGTGAATTATGTGAATATTATTGTCATTTGAATTTATCAAATATGTGTAAAAAAAATTGTGCTGGTAGAATTATCAACGTTTTGGTTATTTTACCAACATTTTGGTTGCGTACACTCTAAAAAGTTTTGGTGTTACACAACACCAAAAGTGGAGGCAGCACTTCGAAACCAAATGTGGTGTACGAAAACACTACAATTATTTTTGGTGTACTGAGAATTATCCTTGGTGTTTGAGAACTCCAAGAATAATCTTTGGTGTTTCAGTACATTAAAAATGGCCTGGTGTTTTCGTACACTCTTTTTGGTTTCGAAGTGTTGCCTCCACTTTTGGTGTTGTGTCACACCAAAACATTTTACAGTGTACGAGTCAAAAGCTATACTAATTGCAAATTTCGATACGCAGCAAAATAACCTCAAAATGGCGGCACGTCCCTCTTTACCACCAGCGATGCGTCACTGTTCTCGCTTATCGTAATGAATTATTTGATCTTTTAGATATCCAGTGGTATTATTTAATTTTGGATGTAGAGGATAGATTCGAAACTACAACGCCAAACTGTATCCCCGATTTTGTTATCATTAGATTTTTTGGATTGCTCCTGTATGGATCAAATTTAAAGACGTATTCACGTCAAAACTATACTTACTCGCACTAGGCGATTAAAAGTTGTACTGCAGCTTCACTCTTATTTCGAAATTTCAATTGATGTCATCTTTCAGATACGCAAACACGAGTCCCAAATTTTATTTGTCTAGCATAACATCTTTGTGTTGAAACTGTATATATATATATATATACTAGGGGGTTCAGCCCCTGCACGCTTCTTTCGCCAACCCCCCTCTTTGTAGTCCTTAAAATAGACGGATGTCCAAATACACAGACGGATGAGGGCATGTATTTAATGGTATGCATTCATAGTTTTTCCCATTCACGGCAGGCAAAACTCTCAAGGGATAAGAGCGTGTTAACTGGCTTTATTATGATGTCCCTAATACGGTGGTAGTACCTACCTCGATCCCTGACACATAGACAGACCGGAGGAGATGTAGTTAGATGCAGTTGGTACCCTATCTTCAGCAGGTAATGCTCCAGAGATAGCTCTCTTCAACAGGCATTGCTAACTATTCGCGACGCCAGGGAATTTCCCCACTGACCGCCAGCCACCTTCGGTGGCTGTTTCGCATTTAGGGATAACTCGGTGATCTTTCACTAAACTAGACGCCAACCCGGATGTCAGTTCTTAAGACCCGGATGCACGGCTACACAGATTGAACTGACGTGGACGGATTTTAATGCTATATTTTGCAATTCATATCTTCGACAGGTAAAACTGTTGAAGAATGTAAAAGACATAAATGAGCCAAAGGAACACAATAAAACAATTTTAAAAATACATTAAATTATACGCTCGAAATTTCACTGCACTTTTCTTTAAAAAAAAAGCTCTTTTTTCATATATATTTGAAAACGAATAGACTTGTTTTTCTAAATATCATAAACTATATTTTTCGTTTTATTTCTATTTTATCCCTAACTTCATGCATAAAGCAGTTAATACCAGCTTGAAATTTCCCTTTCCTTTGAATTTATAGCACGCCCACTTTCCACATATTAACGAATCCGCTGTTCGATCTCCCTCTTAATGGCCGCTCTTTCCCGAGAAGAGAGATTTTCGGAGAAATTCCGATACTCACAGTTCGTCTCCTTTATTTACGAATTGCGCATTGCCACGCCTTAAAGACAAAGAATGAAAGGGCGGGGTCTTCATTACGAAGACTTCTAAACCAATAAACAATTAAAGTAATAAGCTCAAGAAAGATGTAATAATTTTAAGAGCTCAATAAATCTGTAAAGGCAGATTAATTATTTCTTTTGTTACGTATTGTTATTTAATAGCGTAAATTTTTGGAATTCATTTTATTTTCTTATTTTTATAGCGTACAAGATGAAAATCAATGCAATTTATGAGAACCAATAGAGATGCTCTTATAATACAGTATTTGAGAGGTTTGTTCAATAGCTAATTTTCCTTTTGTGAAACTAAAGCAATTTTAAAATGAAAGAAGAACAATGTGATCGCTTTTATTTGTAACTAAATTTAAATTATTACAAAATGATTTCCGCATTGATAATTTAACTAACGAGAATGACAAACAGTATTTATAGGCAAAAAATATGAAAAGTAGTTTGTGAGCAATTTCAATATATAAGGAAATAAATAAAAAGATAAATTGTAACAATATGAGCACGCACAAATACATTTTAGCGGTTAAAAAAACCCATTGCTTTAAGAATTAATATAGCCTATCCCTGAGTGCCAAGATAATACAAGTATAAAAAACAGTTGTTGGGGGAGGGGGTCAAGGGAAAATAAGCAGTATCTGAAAAAATGAGGTGTTTGTCATAACGAATTTCTTGACAATTAACCACTTAGAAGAAAGCAAAAGCTAAGAAAAGTAGATAATCTTGTTCAAAAGGGAAAAAAGGCGTCACTTACACACATATTAACATCATACATAACGTGCGGCATAATATACAAAATTTGCGTAAAATGATATTCAAAGACGACAATTAATGGTCTGACCACAATTACAAAGCTTCCAACATAGCAATCTTAATTTCATTCAACAGAAATTTCTATTGAAATACATCAAACAAGAAACTAAATTTTCTTTAACAAAAAAGTGTCAGAGGGGGCCTCTCATTGGCACATTTCAACACTTAAAATTTAAAGAATTAAAATTAAAACAGTTCAAAGCTAATTTCCAAAGGAAACTCTTCAGTTTGTTAAGAATAAACCTTCGAAGAAGTCATTTACTTAAGTACACTGTAAGAAATGTTTGCCTGAAATGGTTGAGAATCAACTGGAAATCATTTATTTCGAGTCTGACGTAAAATTACAGAAAATTAAAACAAAGAAACTACAGAGAATTTAAAAAAATACAGAGATTACTCTGTAAATTGACATCAATCAAGTACCCAAGACTCAGTAAATGAACAGAAATAAAATACCTAAAGCTTTGTACAGTTACCGAAAGTTAAAAAAAAAGCTGCCGCAGTTGTGGCGCCATTTGTGAGTTCGTTGAATCCCTATTTATGGTATGCGAAATCGAAAATGTTGGTATGCGATCTCCGATCGGTGAGTTCAGAGCTAGAACATACTGTATTGTGATTCCGGTGCCTTAAACCACTCGACCACAGATGTCTGTGGGGTAGGAGGGCAGAGCTCAGATTTATAAACGTTAAACGTATGCCAAACCTGCAATATTTGTCCTCTGTATTCTTACAGAAATCAATTATAGTGAGAAAAAATAAGCAGTTTTCCATGTAGCTGTTACCGAGAAACTTGATTCGTGGCTTTTGAACGAGTACTTACGTAACTTAACAGATATGCTTGGTTCTGTCTTTGTAGTTGTACAAAGCATGGGAAAACAGGAATTTTTCTAAAAAGCTGTTAAAGATTATCAAAAAACTGGAAATCCTCACAACCTTTTATATATTAATATTTTTTATAACTAGTCCATTCAAGGAATATATTCAGTAGCGTCACTAAGGCGAAGGGGGCCGGATGACACACCCTTTTGAAAGGTGTTGAGAGGCGACACCCAAAATGAGGGGGGGGAAATACATGTAGTACTTGATTTATACAATTTTACGAATGCTATTTCAACGTATCACAGCCGAAACTAAATGTAGTATACTGAAAGCTACACCAAATAAATAAAATGGAATTTGTTTTTTTTATCAAAGAAATCAAAGGAAATCGAAGATAGAAGAACATAAGAACCTCGCCACTGCTCTAACTTTAACAGCATTATAAAAAAGATAATAAATAACGATTTCTCCAGTCGTAAATTCAATTTTTTTCTTCAAGTTAGTTTAAGAAAGCATTTTTTGATGATACTGAGAATAAAAACAATACAAAAATATGTGAACACCGGAAAACACTGTTTGCTAAAAGCAGGCCTATATCCTAAGATGCAATCATATCAACATTTGCAGAAAGACTGAAAAGACCATCATCCAACAGTGGTATATAATAGTTAATGATGTGTGTAAAAGAGTTAAGTAAAAGTAAAGAAATAAAGTTCAGAAATAAGAAGAATAAATACGAAATAAGACAATAAGTGACAAAATTCATAAACATGTACTTTTTTATATTGGTTTACTTACGTTACTAAACCCCTTCTGGACAACAATGTAAAGCTACCCAGTTATCATTAATTTTAAAATCTCTAAAGTAGGAAGCAAAAAATTTAGCAATGCATTACAGTGGGAAAATGTATTTTTTAAAATAAATAACCTATACATCATCGATGATGAAATGGTATTAAAAAATAGTTTAGAGATTTATTTATTTATTTTTATTTTCGAAAATGAAATTACATTTAGCAAAAAAAGTAGCATGACTTTTAAGTAAAAATTATGACATGTATGCAACTATGACGATTAGTTGAAATGAAAAAAATTGCCACACATAAAAATACAGTAGAGAGCTCCCTCCCCCATAATACAGTAGATATGTTCCGTGTTATATGAATCCGTGCTATGTAACTTACTAAGTAACACTTTTTGGCAGCCCAAAGTGATTAACTCTTCCTCGTCATATTTTTAAGAAGTCCACATAACTTCCTTTTATGCCTATTAAACAATCTACAATTTTTAATAACTAAAAAAATGGGTGAGTGATTTACGCGCAGACTTGTTCAACTGTAATTATTATTTTCCTCCTTTCTTCTTTTTTATTTTATTTATTTATTTACTTCTAGTTTTTTTATGCATTTTTAGACATTTTCCAAAATTATAAATAAAAATTATTACAGAGAATGGATCTCTCAAACTTAAGAAATTTAGTGTTTTTGTTGGTATCTGAAATCTAAAATTAAAATAACACTAACTAAATGGAAAGAGTAAAGTGAACAAAATTGCAATATAAACGAGCCTTAGAGGGATGAGAAGCACATTTTTAATACTCACAGCCCCTAGTTTGCTGCGAACTGATGTAGAAAAGACGGTTATATAATACAGAATTCTTGCAATTCCTTAACATTGCACTGTTAAAAATTTCCGTAAGAAAATAGTAAAATAACCATATTTGATTGTTATTTTACCATATTTACTTACAACAGTTGAATAACTATTAAAATGATGGTACTCAAACCGCTGATTGTGAAAAAAATTGTTTATTCTCTGTTTCTCCCAAAGAACGAGTAACTAACCGTAATTTCCAAGCGCTGAATAAGAATCAGGCGTCCATCTTGGTTGCGAAACCTTACCGGTCGTACGCTGTTGTTAAAATATGAATAAAGATTTATTAATTCAAATCTGCATGTGTATATAAAAAAAAGAAAGAAAAAAGTGGCTCAAGCAGTGGTTACTAGATAGAAACACATACACACGTAAATCAAAAATTGGAGATATCGGATTCCCGAACTATTTGCGAATGAGCGAACCCATAATTTAAGCTGCTGAAGTTTGTTTGTATTTTAATTTTTGCAGCAAATAAAATGATTTTCGTCAATATACAGTAAATTTAGACCAAAAATGACCTTGGATCCAATCAAAAACTGAAATCTCAATTTTAAGGCAGTTTGCCTGTTGCAAAAGAAGATTTATTGATAAATAAACGGCCTCTTTAAGTGATGTAGATGGCCGGATGATTAGAGCGCAAGGTTGGTATACCATACACCCGGGTTCGATTCCCGCACGCTTCGTTTACGGTTTCTACGCCTCGAAGATTCTACGCCTCGAAATGGTTCAAAAATGGTAAAAATTTTGTTTTGAAAGCATTTTTAAGTGGTTATAAAACCGTAAACTTTTGTATTTACGGCTTTTTAACCAAGCTTATTGGAAATGGTGTAGGCCCCGTAAAGATAGAAAAATATTCCAAATCGTAAATTTAACGGTGAATTAGATGGACAGACTGCTTCCAGTTATTTAACCGTAATTTCAGGATTAATTTCTAACAGTGTGGAGTTCTATAGGAAGCTCACCAAATTATTGCCCCGGTAAATCTGCACTGGACAAAGACAACATCCGATTGCAACCTAAAGGAGAGGTGCACAGCTAGACATTGTACCCTAGGCGCAAAATCTCAACCTTCTCTGAATAGCCGTTTTTTGAGTTATGCAACACACACACGCGTACATTACATAGATACATTCATAGCACATACGTACATACAGACGTCACGGCAAAATTCATCGAAACGGACTCGGGGTATTTCGATGGTCCACGCGCACGTACGTATACAGACAGCGTTAAAAAACTATTCAAAATTGATTCATGGGAAATTAAAGTGTAAATTTTGGCTGAACTTTCAGTGAGAAACTTTACACGAATACAATATTCCTCTACATCGGGCAAGGAAGTAAAAACTTTCTTTAATAATCAAACTTAAGGCACCATTGTTTAAAAAACTTGTTATGTGAGCCTCTTTTAGCGTGATTTACACTGTAAAAAATCCAGTTCAACCTTTCACCAAAAAAATGGAGAAAATTGGTGAAATTTAGCTGCAACCAACATTTGGTACTAAATTGAACCATTATTCACCCAGTTTCACCATTGAATGTGAAACTAAGAACCACTATAATGGTTCAACTTTAGTACCAACTGTTAGTTGCAGCTAAATTTCACCCTCTTTTCCATTTTTTTTTTTTTTTTTTTGTGAATGGTAGAACTAGAATTTTTTAGTGTACGAGCACAATCACAATTTTTCCAACTTGTCATACGAATCCGTCTTATATAAATCCATTTTTTAGGAGGAGGGTTTCACAGTCGTACAAAAATAAAAACATTAATCTAAAATCATCAGATGAGAGGATAAGTTGTTAGAAGATGAAGGATTTTGAGGCAAATATTTAGAGGAAGCATTTTAGTCATTACTAGCAGCGTCAGCAATCAGCGTGGACGTAGAAGAATATTTTATACTGCTGGAAATTTGTGCGGAAAAATACTTTCCAGGCTTCATGAAGGTTCAACAGATGCATTATGTTTTTTTTAATTTTTATTGTTAGTATTATCATTTTATTTTATTTATTATTATTTTTTACGATCACATTTGAAAAATAAGAAGCAATAAATTAATAAATTGTTTTTCGAATAATAAATATTTCCCCATAGACTACCCAACATAGTTTTTATGTCACGCTAAATGAAAAAGCGCATGAAAAAGAAAAAAAAGTGAAAGATGAGACAGGAATAAAACTCGGATAAAGAAAGGAAAAAGAAAAAACATAAAAGAAAAAGAAAAGTAAGTGCCGCTCTTTTGAATGAGGATAAGGATGTAATTATAATCGGAAAGCGCATTTTCATTTTAATAAACATCCAAATGCATATGTTATTCATATCGAACACATGATTCTAAATTACACGAAGTAACCATAAATGCACATCCCCTTTAAGAGCAAAGTGTCTTGTTTGTCGTAATGATAGCAAAGATAATTTGATTTCAGTAAGTGGGATAAATGAAGCATATCGTTATTCTCTATACATACTTTTGGTGTCCGCTTATTTTCTAAAGTATTGTAACAGTGCATTAAACAATTGAATCAAGTAAAAATTGAGATAATAAATATTTCACTAACAATCGATTCCACAAGATAATGATTAATAGCAAAAAAGATATAGTTACATTACAATTTTGTGCACAGTAGACCATTATTTTAAGTGGCTATTACGTTTTTTTTTTTTCAAAGTAACCTGTGAAACTGAAAATTTACGCAAGAATTTGCTTGTAACAAATATTTTTCATTTAATCACTCATAACGAATTCGTTACATTTCTTTTTACGCATGAGAAAAAAAACTAGATTATAACAACTATTTCACTTTCAAATCATATGCAGTGTTCATTGATTTATCATTCCATTGATTTATCATTTCGTTATTCCATCACTAATATGTAAACACATAGTACATCAACTATTAGAATTCGACAATTGTTTTACACGTTCAAGTCCTTATAGTTGATTGATTGTATAAATCCAAATAATCATAAGCCGTGCTCATCTTTCAGCTTTCTGTGTTCCATTTTATACTATTTTCATCACTTTTCAAATTTTACGTAAGCTTTTTTTGGCACTATTTTTGAAGAATTGTTTTTTAAAAATCAATAGCAATAACAATAAATATTAAACTGAAATTTACAATTACAAATAAAGTTATCATCTAAAATCATCATAAGGAAATATGACGGCTATAATTACAAATTAGAGTACAGCTGTCAAATTATAACTTAACAGCCCTCGTGGTTGTTATAATTTGCTCCGTTGTAAAGGCAAAATCGTGCACCTCTGAATTCCCTTGACAACAAAAATGTCATATAACGATTAAACGCATCGAATAAGTCGATTGCGCCAGAAAATGTACGTTTTTCTCTCACCTGATGAAATCTAGGAGTTTTCGGACTTGTCCGCACATCGTTTTCTGCTGGATTTCCGGCCGGGAACCTCCCGAGTCCGCTACGGCCACTTCCCGCCGTCTCCCGCCCAACGGGGAGCCGCCAAAACGTGCATTCATCATCTACAAAGATAAAGATTACTTACTGGTTAAATCAAAACTAATTGAGGATTTAGGTAAAATTTTTCAGCCTAGCTGTTGATACCAATTATCATTTTATATTCATCCAATCGTTAACCCAATAAAATGAAAAAGACAGGACAAATTTTGAATGCACTTACGCAACAAGAACGTGGAAAAAAACTTTATAACAACTGTACTTATTTAGGTTTAATTTTCATTTTGTTGCATCACCTTTTTAAAATTTGAAGAAAAATGCAGATTTTGCTTTTTATTTTGAGCAGTTAAACTGTTGAATTGACAGTGAAATTTCAATGGATAGTGATCTTTTTCGTTGAAATATTAATGTCGTCATTGAAAGTTTACCGAAAAGTTTTACTGGCTTACCCCTCCCCCCCCCTTGGGGGTTATAATAAAGAGTTTCTTCAATGAAAGAAGAAAAACAACATTTCACCGACACACACAAAACGAATAATCAACTCTAGTATTTTCATCGTCATTCAACTTTTTGCAGTTCTAAAATGTTAAGCTTAATGCACATTTTACTATTTTTGAGTTTGAAAAGCTAAACTGCTAAACATAATTTTGAATTTTAATGCATATTGTTTTACATGATGATGAGTAAAAACGCATAAGCTAAGTTTATCGAAAGAAGTTTGAAGTTTACAAACTAAAATTCTAACTCAAACTAATACAGAGTTTATATATATATATCTTAAAGGTTTACGTAAAATTAGGGAAGTTTCAATTATATGCAAAGAGCAATTAACAATTTTATGGTTTCGAATTTCCTGTAGCATTATGTAGAAATTCGGCTTTCTCGGTCAGTTTAATATGCCTTTTACGGTTGGTTCTGTAGCGTTAAGCTAATGAACTTAGGTCATAATTGTAGTTTTTAACTAATTACTTTCATGTAGAAACAAATATGCACCAAAAAAAAAACAGGTTTTGATTCTACTGAATTAAAAGTTTAAAAATTATAGACTCAGTGAAATACTCTGCATTTTAGTTTTATATTGTGTAAATGTGCATGACTGAATTGTCGTTATATGTCCCAGCTGGTTAAACAATATTCTGATCTCCCAAAACCAAGTTCAACTTTATCTGCATTTACATGCATGAAATCAACCGTGAACGTTTAATTTAAATTCACAACATTCTGTAAATCTAGGAAACAACGTTTGATTAGGCACAGAAGCGGAAAGTAACTTTAACTCTATTTAAAAGAAATCTACAACTAAAAGCAAATCTAATTTATTTGAAATATTACCAATGTATGGAGGTAAACTGTTTTCTGTACCACACTAAAAAATTATCAAAGGATTTCAACTTTTTTTTCTTTTATGCAATAATTGTTATGTTTCAAAAGAGATTATTATTTTGCTTTATAAAGACAATGCACGCATAAATTATGAAAATATAATTCAAGACGTTTTGAAATTTTTAGCATTAAAAAAGCATTTAAGACTTCTACTAAACTACAACAAGAAGAACTCAAAAAAAGATTAGTACAGCAAGGATCGTAGTTCCATATAAACCTGAAAATTAAAAATGCATACATGATTTCATTAGATTTAGAACAAGTACTACCCCAAAAAAGATTATTACTAAAACCCTAACATGAAAGCAAAAAATTAATGTATAAAATAAATACTTGTTCAAAAGAGCATTATCAGTAAAATTACTAGCTCAGTTCAATGTGAAATTTAAAAAATCCTACAAGATTTCGTATGCTACACTAAAATGACTATTACCCAAAAAAATATTATCGCAAAAGTAATTATCTCAAATCAAATTAAACCAGGAAACTCATATATATGCAAAACTTTTTATACTGGGTAGGGATTACCCATAACTTTTTATACTCCAAAAAAGATTTTCACTAGATTTACTGTCTCAGTTGAAAGTTAAATGAAAAATTTAAGAAGCATACACGATTTTTTTTGTACTAGAACAAGTACTCCATATAAATGTACATATATATATATATATATATATATATATATATATATATACAGGGTGGGGAAAAAGAAATGACTCGGTTTTGATGGGGTATAAAAAAACTAATACAATTTCAGACTTTTTTTTTATTTTGTTCTGTATATAATCACATTATATTGCATTAACCTTTTAACTGTCCTGCCCGAGATTATAACGGGTGCAGCACTGGTGTTCCAAAATGAGTGGCAGCCGCCTCAAGCGAATATGCAGTGGCTACAAAACCTTAAAATTTTTATACATATAATTAAAAATATCAGTTTTTAACTACTAAGTATATTTTATTTTGTACCAAACACTTGACTTTTGCAGTAAAACAAATTGACAATATATGTACCCAAATCATCAAAATAACTTGACAGTTAAAGGGTTAAGTTTTGAATACCACTTCAGCAACATCATCTGTGTATACAGATGCAGTCTATTTCTGAAGTTTTCGGGAACTTGCTGCACATTTCAAGGGATATGGCGGATATTTCCTCGATAATTTGGTCTTTCAGCTCTTCTAAGGTATGGGGGCGATGTTTCTAAACTTCAAGTAACCCTACAGAAAAAAGCTTCCGCTAGGGAGCGTAACATTACGTGGAATATTGAAATGCATACGAAGAAATCTCTGCGTGGAAGAATAGACTTCAGGTATTAGATACTGATCAAAATAAAAAAAGTTTTAAGTCTCAAATCGTAATAGTTTTTTTTAATACCCCCTCAAAACTGGGTCATTATTTCTGCCCCACCCTGTATGTATATATATATATAGCTTAAGTATTTACCAAAGTTCTATGTAAAAGAGTTTAACATTATTAAAAAACAATAATATTAACCCAAAGGTTTTTAAAGCGAAAAATATTTGACTCCAACTACCTTTTATGTTCATGCTATCATGCAGAAATGCGAACAGTAAAGCGATAAATACGATATTAAAAGGTCTGCGAAACAAGACCCTTACACATTATGACAAATATACGTAGTACGTAATGAATGTACGTGTAATACGTAATATATTGCATGTACATTTACTGCAGCAAAGAAACGAAACAGGTCGCTCGGTTATAATTTATTTACTTTAAACATGATGACTACTACGCTCTTCCAAACACATCGTTCATAATCCTCTTACTTTAAGTTCTATTTTGCACTAAAGGAGTGTAAAAAGTGATTTACACTTTTGAGTTTAAAATGAAACCTAAAATAAGAAGTTGCACTCATGTTTCATTTTTTAATTCATGAAAGAAATTATCCTTCATGAGACGGCATTTTTTTAACACTTAAGAATGATTCATGAGTAAAAAAATTGCTTTGACATTTACATAATTTATACTATTGCAAACATGCCAAAAATTGAAACAATAGGTTAAACGTAATAACTAATATTCGTTTGTCACTAATTATATAAAAAAAAGTTTTTATATGAAAAAACAAAACAAAAACATTTTAGTGTAGAACAAAATTATACTACTCGTTCTTATGCCGCACTTAATAGAGCTGAAAAAGAAACAAACAGCTATGCCCTCATAAATTTAATAATTTTGAAAACGAGATTTTTTAGTTCATAAAAATTTAACCTATGTAAAAAATATTTTTGCTTATTCGATTATGTATTCATTACAATATTATCTGTGAATTCTTCGACAATATATTACATGCAATGAAGCTGCATATCGGTCCTTAACCTTTAGAGACCTAGTGCGTACCCCAGGGACTGGCATCCATTCTTTCATGTAGCACCACTACCGGCAGATGCCATTACCACTGAAATATAACGCCCAGTTTCCCACTAATTGGAAGCACCTGGGTTGTGAAGATTTGAAATTTCATTAGGAAATTTATTTTAGCATACCAGCCAGAAAGATACTCAAGATATCTTGTTGTTGTTGTTGTTTCTAATGCCAATTGGATATCCAAGCTCCCCTTCGCAGAGCGACCAGGAAATAAGGCAGTAAGGATCGCCTTCTGTTTTAAGATGAGCAACAATGGTGGAAGTACGACTTGGCTCATTATGTTCTTGGATGACACCAGATGGCGCCACCTTCCTCTTAAGACCTATGGGTGAAGGGAAGGGAAAATTTCCACCCACCGGTACCCTCGGAGCTTCAGGGTCCACGGATTTTACATGCACGTATCCCCAAGTACACATGTGGGTCTTCAGCGGTATCGAACCCGGGATCCTCCGATCCGAAGCTTGACATCCTGACCACTAGGCTACCACGGTCCAATCAAGAGATCTTTAACATGCCGAATAATCATACGACATGGACGCTAACGATTTTTTTTTTTTTTTTTTGCATCTCGAAAATCTACCCTCTTGGTCCGGTTTTGAACCGACAAGCTTGTGGTTAAGATGCCAGCGCCTAAATACTATAGCACCCTGACGGCATTTTTAAAACAATATTCTGTATTTGATTTTTAATTTGACGTGTTTAATGAAAATTAACAAAAACTTCTTAAGAAATTCAAGATCTAAATCCCTATAAATTGGTGAAAACTGCATCAAAACAAAATAAGCTTTCAAATACGTGTTGTTTATGACGTATATTTTTAAACTATGAGAAAATTATTAAACAAATATAAAATATTAGACTGTTTAACTGAATCTTCAACCAACCGTCCATCAAACTTTTTCATTAAAAGTGACTTGCTAAAACGTTATGAGTTGAAGCGCGTCAAATCGTTTTAATAGATACCATAAGATATTTCCTCTCCTTCTTACAGTAAAATAGTTTTTCTTGCAGCTTTATGTTTGATCATAAGAGAGCAAATGAAAATCTTACTTTTATTAATTTTAGACTTATATTTTCTCTAGCCTATATTCTGAACTTCAAATTCTGTTTCGAAGTTTCTTGCGAAGTCAATGCTTTTGTCATCTCTCACTAAAAAACTAGACATACGAATTTAACTGCCGGGTATTGTTTTAAACTTCCAACTAAAATAGTCTTATTCCCGGTTCAGGTAGAATCCACTTCTGAAATAATGTTATATTTGTCTTTATAAAATTTTAAATTTTAATGAAGTGATTCTCTTTTGATGTTAAAATAATAGTGAACTCTTGCGTATCGCATTAAATATCCAACTAAAACTACGTTATTTCAGACTCAGTCCATAAAAATTCACTTCCGAAAGTATTTTTGTCGCAGTAAAATTTTAAATTTTAACCACTTAACGCATTTGCCCGTGTCTGACACGGGCGAAAGTTACCAGTAAATTTGCACATGCCCGACGGGCATGTGCAAATGCCGCCCGTGTCTCACACGGGCGATCTTGTATCTCGCGTTATTTTATTTCTAATGCCCCTCTGAGATCCGTTTGCAATTTGATTGTATAATAAATTTTTATGTAACTTTTGCCCCCCCCCCCCCCGCTCTCTAGTCACCTGTACAACTGAAATTTCCAAAAACAATTTATATTATACCTATATATTCATTTTCTGTCAAAAAAAATTGATCATTTTTTTCCAGTTTTTCTGAAAAAAACTCATGCTTCAAAGGTTAAATTGATTCAAGGTCAATGTAAAAATAGTCTTTTCAATGTAGACTCTCACCAAATGATTCTGAAAAACAATGTACACATCAGCAAAAACTTTCAAAAGTGAGAAAGAGTTGACGGAAAACTACAACACTAAATGTATACCATTGTTATGAAGTTGTTGTTTGTTGTTTTTAAATGGGGTGCGTATATTGGTTCTTAACCATTGCAGACCTAGTGCGTTCCCAGAAATATTGTTATGAAACAAAAAATATCTGAATTTTTTCAAAACCTTCAGATTTTTTGCTTGTTATTTGACATTACATTATTAAAGAACAGATTGCATTAAATTTTGAGCAGAAAAAAATTAAAGAAAATAATTTTATGACTCCTTCTTTCTGGGATGTATGTATGACCACTTTACCCCATGGGGTGGTGTATAGTGAGTAGTGCATGGGGTAAAGTGGTCATAGTTGAAAAAAAGCTATATAAAAGCATTAATAACCATAATACTTCAAAATACTCAACATAGGTTCATTTTAGAACGAAAAAAACTTTATTTCCATCAACTGAATTTATTTATCTCCTCTATTACGGTCAAAAGTTAGCCTCATCTTCGTAACGTCTCGTAAGGTACTTCAGTCTCTTCAGCTGCTGCATATATGGTCTTAAAACGAAGTTATGTACCAAAACATGTTAGGATACATAATACATAGTAGGTAATCGTGGGTTTTAATCCCTATTATATTTTAAGTCTGTACTTTAACTCAATACATATAATAAAAAATAAATATGATATTCAAAATTTTCCGTGAAAAAATTTTAATTAGCTTTTAATTGATGACTAAATTACTTAAATAACATATTAAGAAAATATTGCTAATAAGAGAGTTCTAGATTATAGCTTATTAAAAATCAATGAGAGAAAAATACATATTTAACCTAGCTATTCTTAATTCTCTCTCTCCGTCATGTATTGCTCTTGCTCGAAGCACTGCTAGTTTTAAACATTTACAGCTTAATAATACTTATAATTGATACTTGAAAATTATTGTATTAAAAAGTGCTTCTGAAAAATGTTCAATACTAAACACAGCATTGTAAGAAGAGTATTATAGTAATTTCAATATCTATTGCATTTGAGCTCAGTTGTGTTAGTTCCTGTTTTCGAAAAAGTAAATTTAAACGGTTTTTTTTTTTTAAATAATACAGTATTAATGAAATTAGTCAAAGTGTAACTGACATATGTCTGGTGGCTTAATTTCTAACAAAAGAAGTGGGAGCACTGTAGTCTTCAAAATTTGTTTTCTTGCGTAAATAGCTTGAATCCCCTCTAATCGTTAAAAATTGAAAATAAATATGGAAACTGAGCTTCCGTGAATTCATATGCACGTCAATCCCTGGTCTACCACATAAATTAACCTAAAGTAATTTTAGAACATCGATGCATGTTAAGCCTAATACTATGACCACTTTACCCCATCTTACTTAAACTACTGTAAAATAATATATAAACTAAATCTAGCTTCGCGGTTAGTGAAGAAGTATTTTTGAGATCTATGTAAAACTACCTGCACCGTTCATTTGCTGCAAATTCTTTAAAACAAAATGTCAGAGAGAAGTTAAAAGAGCTGTTTCAATTTCAAAGTGTGGTATAAACAAACAAATCGAGTGTTTTCGCCACCTAAAGATTTGCTATTAATATAATTTTGTATGTAAAATTTAATTTTTAATTATTAAAAGCTAAAATAAAAAAATTAACCCAATTCCTTTATTTATTTCAAAGCTATAGCTTTTCATTTGCCGTATGTCCACTTTACCCCATTGACCACTTTACCCCACCTGGCCATAATTAGTTAAACATCCTTCGACCCAGACAAAAATTAAATTGCATCTTTGAATTTTTACTTTTACTTGCATTCTTTTCTACAAACAAATAACAGCTATTGCTGTAGACACATATTAAAGGAGTTTCCTTATGTAAAAATACATTGTTTTTAATCATGGCTGGCATCGCCTTTACGTAGATAACTGAAATATTGAGAATAATTCTTTTTGCTATCTGAATTTATTAAGCTCTACTTAGCCTCGCAATTCATGAAATATCAATCATAAATATTGCTTTTGGGGTTATTAAGGTTATAAGAGTAAGTCTATCAATTTTAAAAACAAATCATAATCAAATGTGGATTAAATCGTGGGATGAATTTCTTAAGTTCTAACGGTTGCTGACTAGTTTCAAAAGTTTTTGGACAAAGCGAACTGTTTGGCAATCACTGAAGAAGGGGTCCCCCCCCCCCCAGAAAAACTCTTTGAGCCACAAAAAGTCGGACTGAGTAACCAAAACAAATAGGTATCCAAGCAAAAAATATCAAAATTTTAAAACATTTTAACTCATTGTAAAACAGCGGCATGGTACTCGTACATAAAAATTCTAAGGCCAAACAATTTATACACAACATAAAATATAATAACAAGGTTACTTTTCTTTTTGAAAGGATGCATAATTACTCATAAATATTAATTTGAGACATTTTGTTTGCAGACGTTTAATGTCGTGTACAATATTGTTTCAGTTGAAACGAAAAAGGGATTTTCATGCTGACGTACTGAATAAACCAATTAATTGTGGTTCTTTTATTCCAATTAATATCATCAAACATAGTTTTGGGATAACTGAGTTCTGTTTTTTACATACAAATCCATCTATGTAAAAAACAGAAGATGTTTCATTCGGCTAAAGCAGAAATTCCACATTTTCTAATTCATTGAATATTTAACGTCAAAGAAATCACACCAAAGTTTATGAAGAGAAACAAATACGTTAATGAAGTGGGAAATTAGACACTGGTGCAGACAAGAAAAAGGAAAAAGAAAAAATAAATACATTTTACATGTAACACTAAAATACAGTAGTGGAACCGAAGGGGAACACCAGGAGACGGTGTCACCCCATTTTTTTTAACGAAAGCATCCCCCACACTTTTTTACATTTAAATACATTTGCCTCCCCTCCCCCTTTTTCTTTCATATGTGTCAGAATCCCCCACCTTTTTCAGAAATACACCACTGTTAAAATGAATTCGAGAATGATGTTTATGCAAAAAAAAAACGAGTTGAAGATATTTAAAAAAAGAAATAAAAAGGAAAACATTTAAGTTTATTGAAAAAGAAGGCAAAATACAGACGAAGTGAATGATTAAAATATGATTAAAATGAATTATCAACAAAAGTAAAATCGTCAAAAAAAGAAAAATTAAAGCGGCAACTTGTTCTTCAGTCACGTTTATTATTAATTTTATGCCTAGAAGAAGTGTGTTTAAAAAGCTTAAACAAATACTTTTAAAATTTAAAAAAAAACCTTATAAAGAGATAATTAGTCCTTTTTATTAATATAAATCTATGCAATTAAACAATTAAAACTAAACATTTGACTCAAATTGTAAAACAGTAATCTTATAAATAATTTACGTAGAAATCAAATGTTTCGGAAATATGGTTCGAATGCAAAAGAACTGGCAAATTGGCCATTGATATAAATACCTTGAAAGAATGGTTCTTATTTAGAGCTAACAACATAATCTTGCTTCTTAGTCCAAAAACTACTCAACAAAAGCAGATTTTCATTAAATAGCGAAAATGATGTATAGACGACATTTATGAACATTGGTAAAAATAGGCAGACAAGGTAAACCTAGTCGGAAGAAAAACCAAAACTTCCAGCACGATAAATTATTTATAATAGAGGCAGGAAATTTTCTCAACAAGATATTAAAATTTAAATTCATTTTTTCAATCTACTCTTTGATGAATAAATTCTAAATTTATATAAAAAGATAAAGGAGAAATTGAGCTACCTATGGATAAAACCCCCAATAACTCCTCTTATCAACAAATGTAACAAATATATATACAATGTATGCTATTTGTATTTATAACTATGACGTTATTTTATGTTTATTCAGGGGCACCTTTCCCCACAAGAGTGATGACGCATTCCCTCAAGAACGATACCCCTCTCCCCAAAAAGACTGAAACCCCTAAACACTTCTTAAATATTCAATAGCGCAGTCTGAGCTATGAGTTTTCTCTGTGGGCACCCCTGGCTTATAACTAGGAGCGTTCTGACAGTACTTTTCGTCATGCTTTTCCAAGCAGAAGCTTCTAATACAAGCGGAAGCCGACAATGGCATTGCAAAATACAAACTATTGACTTTTTCCCCATACAGTCGCTATAATCATTGACACATTTGACATCCCGTAAAAAACAATCGAAAGGAATCATACCGGTAAAAATTGGCACCCAGCGAAGCAATGAAAAGGTGCAACCGACTTAAGATCTCTCTGAATTCGGTGGGCACATATTTTCCATCGATGATTTCTTGAAATTTATTTCATGGTGTGACAAATGTATTAATGTCGGTGGTGATTACATTAGGAAAATAGTCAAAAATTTGCATTTGTTGTGACATTTTATGTTACCGTTCTTCATAAAAGATTCCTTGTGAAAAAGCACAACTAAACTTGCTTTCGGAATGCCGCTCGTTTTGATTATAATGTGTCGAGAAGAATAATAAGTAAACGACACTTATGGACAACTATTTATGAAGAGCCGCTATTTTAACCTGAGTTCCTGGAATATTTGAAACAGAGTTGAATTTAAGACTCAATGCCGATACAGCAAAGTCCAAAAGTCCCAAGTTTCGCAAAAAAGATATTTATTCTTATAAAGCAAGTACCAAATTATTTGTTTTCCACAAACGACCTGTATAATCAAATCTTTACAATATTCAGGATCCAATCACTTGAAAATATATTTCTTCTAAAACACATTTACCGATTTTTTTTTAATTTTGGGGAAACATTTTAACAATTCCATAAGTAATGATTTGTGTATTTTTTATTTACAGAAAGAGAAAATAGTTTCTGTAATTAGACATTATGGCATTCATTAGTGTCAAAATCTATTACCGTGAGTTTTCATCATTTCACGGATAACTTTACGCTATCAAATTACAACAACAAAAATTTTATCCCTTAGGGCAGCTCTGCTAACTTAAACCGAAATAATCAGAACTTAAAAAGTTCACCACAATTGCAATTTTTCCCCATGAATATCACTACGTAAATGGTAATATTCGTCTGTGAGACGGATATGGTTTAGTTTTTTAACGTTAGGTGGCATAATTCTAGATTTGAAGGCTTCTCCTTCGAGTTATGCTTCAGATGGTTCATAACCTTAAATGTGTTTGTAGTCTCGTAGAAGGATATTACTGGGAGTGTGAGTTGGAGAGATATTACCACTTACGGGTATTACCATTTACGGGTTAAAAATGTGGTCCTGCAGAGATTAAAATCTCGTCAACAAGAATATATTTGAAGCATAATTAATGTAATTAATGCATAATTTATACATTAAATGAATAAATTAAGTATAACTTAAGAACTTCTACAAGCCAACCACTTAGCTTATAGTTTGTTCCTTTAATTTTTCCAAATTTTTCATGTACTATCATGAATGTATTTCATTGTATAGTAAAAAATTCCGATGTGGTTTTTCTTTAAAACTCTTGCTTTCTATATCAGGCAAATCCACCAGATTTACATTATTTCTAACTGTGCATGAAATTTTATCACGACATTTTAAAGGTGACATTATACTTCACTGCATCGCATTACTCATTTGGATTCCTTTGTTGCAAACAAAACATTATTACAACATTCACTAGCATGGCCTTCAAACTGAAATAGAAACGATTCCTTTCTTCTCAAAACAATAACACACTCACCACAAAAATTTAAAATTCGATATAAAAAACATTAAATTTAATAGTTTTTGACTTTCAATTAGCAAGTTGAACAACTGACCCATTATTATGCAAGAATATGATGATTGCATTATACTTTGCAACTTTATTCCTGCATAGAATTGTGTCTGTAGAACAAATTCAGTTATTCTTCAAATGTCGACATCGGAGCTATTCCAACTCCATGTGTATGACAACGTAACTATTCCAATTCCAATTTCTATAGTTTCGTGATACGGGAAAGTGAAATTTTTGCTTTTGCAAGAAGAGGTAAAATTTCATTTACCGTTGTTTAAGATGGAAATGCTACTATGCAGTTGACAACTGTGTCTAAATGTTTCTTGTTGAACAACTTGAAATACATAAGTAGCCACTCTTTTACAGACAGAAGACTTCATTCGCGTCCAATTATGAGTTACAACGACTCTCCCAGTATAGAGAGCGCAAGACATTTTTAGCGATTCATTCCAAGATGCGATATGACTTAGCAGAATGTTATGCGCTTCATTCCAAGCTAAGATATAACTTAGCAGATTACAATCATGCAAGCTAATTTCGCGATTCATATAAATATAAACATCTCCCGCATTTAATTTCCATATATCTGCATACAGTTTCAAATCAAGCTCACAAATATTTTGCTATAACAGCAGATGAGAAAGACACAGTTCAAGGGTATGTTATCAGTAGTTAATAAGAGAAAAAATCTTAATTTTATTAATAGATGTGAACACTCTTGATTTTGAAAACTAGCATATCCCAACCTCATTCCTATGCACGTAACGTAGTTTTTAAATTATTGATTCCTTTTACAAGATGAAAATAGAAGAAATCATCTTTTACGGACCTACGTTATAAACCATCATGTGTTTTAATTGTTTTTTAAAATTTCTAAAAATTATATTTTATCTGAATTAAACAATAACGCAAACGATTCAAAGAAAGTGCACGAGATTCATACGACAATCTTAACTACTGCTGTATTCCTTGTTGCAGTTTGCAACAATGAATACAGTAGTACACTCTTATAATAAAGAAGTTTTTTATGAGTTCCTCTCTTCATGTGAACACATGCTTAAAAATGTATTTAATACTGTGATTTACTTTATTGCCCAATCAATCAGTCACGTTTAAATAAAAGTACTGAAATACTTTCAGTCAAGAAAACTTACAATTTCGACTTTTTTTTTTCTTTTTCACGCGCATTTTCCCCCCTCTCTCTGCCGTTTTTTCAGTCATTTTAATAGGCCTGCAGAAACAAGAAAGGAATATGTTTTCCCATTACTGGTTTAAAACAGAAGAAATTTAGTGATTAATTTTAATGATGTGTCATGAAGATAATATATTTAAGAGGATATTTTGTAATGATTATCATTTAAAAGTTACTATATATGAAAGAACATAAATTTAATTTTCCTATACACTTAAAAGAGCAGCATATAATGTCATTCCTACATTGTAAATATGTTTACGCATACAATCTAAATTATTGCACAAGCTTTCAGTTACGGGAACAATTTAAAAATCCTTGCAAATCCGTAACAACGAACGTCTTCTATGTGTGTGTGTGTGTGTGTGTGTATAACATATAATACCGTAGAATCTGAAAGCTAAATTGAACCGATTAACAAACGCAAACTATTAGTTTACTGAAGTTTTAACTAAAGAAAAGCATGAAAACTTAGGGCAATACCTTTCAGCTGTTTCATTCTGTTCATTTGATAATTTTGGTTTCGTTTGTCTCATATACATACGTTCCAAATACTGCTGTCACTCAGTGCGGCGACCTTGTGTCACTCAAATCCCCCTCCCCCTCCAAAAATAACTAATTTTAATGTTCTATATAATCTTGTAACTCATACAATTTTTAATAATCTGGACAAAAAATCTTACGAAACTCTTTTTCATTACTTTCTTCTATACCCAATTTGTAGAAGAAAGTACTGAATTCATAATAAAAATTTTCGAATTTTGTTTTAAAGGGTTCTGAACCGATTTTGATCACGTTTCTAAAATGTATTCCAGTCTGTCTCTATGATTGAGGCTGAAAACAGAACTGAAAACATAAAGCAAGGAGTCGAACAAATTTCGGTAAACACATGGATCTTAATTGGAAGTAGTGCTGACTAGGTGTTCACACCAATCACTCAAAAGAGACAGCGCAATGGAGTATTTTTTCTCTTAGTCTGACCGCTATCTCGAAAAGTAACACAAGGATACAAACAATAGTCGATATATAGGTAAACCTCATAGGGAATAGGTGTCGATTCTTTTAGGTGCCAATCGGTTCAAAGGGTGAAATCAAAAGATTTTCTCGTTAACAATCTGACTGCTTTGTCTCAAGAATAATATAAGGATTCAAACAAGTATGGTAAACAGATGACTTTAAAAATTCATTTGAGGGTGTCACACCCAAACTATGAAAAAATGAAATAAAACAAAAGGCAAACGTTCGAACTCCAACTCATCAGACGCCGGGAGTTTGAAAAGTTGCAAAAATACATTAACTGTATAGCTTAAAGACCGGTTCGTTAATCCGGTCATGAAACTGTTCACATTTAATACTTAAATAAATATTTTGAGTTTGATTACAATATATATATATATATATATATATATATATAAACTAAGATTCAATATATCTACTTAAATTGCTCAATATTAATACACAGTGGATGATTTTCATTTAACGAATACTTCATTTAGACAAATGCTTTATCATATTGCGGATAGAAGTGTGCGTGTATTCGTTGATAGTACGTAGCGTACATGTACAAGCACTGCCTAGAGAATAAGTAAAATAGAGATGGAACTTTGGATACTCCGAATTAGAGAACATTTTAGTTACATGTATAAGAAGATTTTATAAGTTTTTGTTTTAATATACTGATCAAATAATATAAAATATTTTATTATGTTTTTCAAGCAAAGCAAAATGTTAATTGCATCTCCAACACAATATTAACGCAAATAACATTTTGTTTTAATTCGTAGCTTTGAAATTTTACTGTGTATGAACTAATATCATAAAAAGAATGATTGCAGTACACGAGGGTTTTTTTTTTGTGTACGTATTTGAAATTTATAAAAGCTGCTCTGAAATTTAACGCAATTCATAAATTTACATTTAACAGTTTTTTAATTTTAAATACTCAAGTATATTATTAAGAGTAAAGAGAATATTTCATCTAAGTAAAATACAGAAGGAAATTCGTATAGAGAGCTTCCATAATATGACGTTTTTATAAAGATATCTGTTACTTAAATGAGCACGTTTTCATTAATTACGTTAAAAATATTTCGGTATAGAATCTTTACAGTATTTATTTTTTTTTTTCAAAATTTTACCTGAATTTACGTTTTTCAAAATTTACGTACTCAAAATGAGTTATTTTAATTTGAAATGTGAAAAAAAAATCCATTTTTTTTTCTTTTTTAAAACTCCCACTTTATTTTTTAAGAGGGTTCAAAATATGGAAAAAAAATTTTTTTTTTTTGATTTTCGATTGGAAAAACTATTTTAAAGCGTTATGCAAAATTTCAAACTTATGTGAACAATATTTTCAAAAGATATTCCGGTTTATGTATTATTGCTGGAAGTATTGCGAAGAAAGAATCTTTTGAAAAAAGATATAATTGAAAAAGTTATAAGAAATTTAAAAATTGAAAAAAAATTTTTTTTTTAATTTTAAGTTATTAGTTAATTGCAATTAGGTTCTACTTTCAAAATTCATTTCTGATCATAATTGGAATTAAATGCATGCATTATTTTTTATCTGATTGTTAAACGAAAAAAACATTGGAAACAGGTAATGTGCCCCCTTAAGCTATAACCAACACAATCCATCAAAGGTTGCAAAAGTAAAACTTGCAAGAAAATGACTAGTTACATTTAACAGTCATACCACAAAAGAAAACTCTATTCCTAGGCTATAGTAAAGTACTGTTTATAACTTTTAAGAGTAAATAAGAAAAGTATTAATGCAAATTTTTCGAAAACGCACTTTAATTGATGATTTAAGATGGTTTTCTTTACACCTTGCTACGAAGTTTTGCTGTATAGTTACGAATTCAATATCTATTTTACCTAAGATGACACAAGATAATATTTCATAATATTTGTACGTCTCAGTTAAATTATATGAACATAAATTCATGCCATAGGCTACTGTTTGCCACACATTCGTTGCATAGAAAATTTCAGTTACAAGGAAATTGATTCCGGTATAACGAAATTGATTTCGTTACAACGTCTTGATTTGGTTAGAAAGAACTGAATTGCTATTATATTGGAAATATATGTGATAAATTAATGTATAACATTGGTTCATTTAAAATTTATCCTTCTATTCATTTTTTATCTGTTAAATAAAAATGGACTTTTCTTTTGAAAAGATAATTATTTCTGAATGAATTAAAAGTTTTTAAAGAGAAAATAAGTCTGTGTGGCTTATTCTGGAATTAATTGGAGAGTTATGGAGTCACTTACCGTCTAGGCGAGTCCCTTGCCGTGTGTTGGCGGCTGGAGTCTGAAGGGGGTCTTCAAATAGGAAAGAGGACAAGTACCCCCCAATCTTTTTATTACCCTCGGATGCTGACGACAGCCTTGATGCTGATTGGTCGGTGGGGAAGTTGGAGAAGTGCAAGAGAGACGTTCATGCACGTGAGTGGCATCGGAAGGCACACAATCTTTGATCATTACCTATTTGGAAGGGCTGCCACTTTTGGCGAGGAGAATCTGGACAAAATACAGATTATTTAAGGAAGTTATTATGGAACTAAACGTTCCGACATAATTTTGGGGCGGAATTTCATAGCATTAAAAGAACTAAATTTCGCATTAAATCAACTGGTGTTTCTTAGAACATAGATTGAAAGTAATTATTATTATTATGATTGTTATTGCTGCAAATTGTACCAATGACAAAATGTCAAATGCTCTTATCCGTTGACTTTCAGACAATTCAAATAAAATACTTAATATTCAAATTACATCATATAAAAATATTTAACAGACAAATTAAATAATGCTACTTATACAATATTCCATTAGCAGTCGCAAGGTTTCTACAAAATATACACAAATACATGTATAGAAAATTATAATTATTATCTTTTTTAATTGATTTTTATAATATAAAAAATATAACTTAGTGCCAGTATAAATAGAACATTTAAAAAAAAATTTCCTCTTATTTCATCCTTTTTTTCTTACATTAGCACCATTTTTTGCTGCGATACAGATTTAGATTTTATTTTGCCTATGTTGATGTGTATATGTGACGAAATATTGTGTTTTAACATGACGAACAATCTTTAAAATCTTGATAGTTGAGTTTCATTGAAATATGACGCATGAGAGCATTAGTCTCGAACATGATTTTCTTTTACTCGTACGTATAAAAGATCTGTTTGTTTTGAAATAATTGCTTTGATAAAACAAAAGAAAGAAACAGATAAAATAATGTAGACAGGAAAATTTTACAATAACAAAAGTCACAAAATCAGTTTCATCATACGGGAAAGCAGAATCATTCAGTTCTGGGCAACCTTTTCGCATTATTTAGACTGTACATAACTTGATACACATTTTCAAATCATAAATGCTAAAAATGAAATCATATTCCATAATTGAGGCACCTAGAAGCAAAGGGCTGTAAGTGAGAAAATTGAAAATTTGAGGATAAATAGCGCAAATGATAGGGAAAGCACTATTCTATATTGTGGCAAGAGATGTTAGGGGTAGCACTAACAGTATGTAATTCAAAATATCCTATTTGAGATTAAAAACTTTTTTGTATTGCAACTGTTGTTGCATTTGTTTTTATTTTTGAAAATGAATCCATATAGACTACGAAGCGCAAACCCCACAAATATTACAAAGACATTATATATAACGAGGTAAACTACAAATAAATCAAAACAAGACAAGGAGGGGTGAAGCTCGATCACAAAGAGTTCATGCAAGTCCTGGACTTCCTATACAGTTTGCTAATTATACCTCGTCACTGGAGTTCTTGATCTAGACCTGGGCATAAATGCGCAAAATTCAATCATGAAAAAACTATGAGTAATTTCAACTCTTAATCACCAATTTTCTGTGTAATTTTTCTTCATGATTTATGTTTGAATTTAGCGGTTTATTTGTACTTTTCATGTAGTTTTTCTCACAAATCACGACATAGATAGACTGAAAGATTGTGAATACGCGCTTCTAATTTTTGAACAATATCTCACTATGCATCTCCTTTTGGAGAATCATTAAAATACAACGCACTAGATATCATGTATCTTTCTGAATTTTCACGACATTCAACTGCAGTTCTTTTACAAGTTGCCATGTATACTGGGGTACGAAATAATAAAAGTTAACATTTGCGCTAGCGCAGAAAAAAATTAACTTCATTAAACATGTATAATTTTTCAAATATCTTATTTTTATTTTAAATTTCAGTATGTTTTAAAATAAAAATACGATATTTGAAAACTTTTGATACTTAACGTCAATTACATTAATGTTTTAAAATAATTGATGTTAAGTATGTTGTCAAATGTTCTGATAGTTCGGTAAATTTTCATGAAAAATTCTGCGTGTTATAAGACAAAAATTTTAAATTTCAAGGCGAAAAGTTTATATATTCGTGAATGCAAAAACTATTTTGTGAAATTTACAGGTATTTTCATTTTACGAGCAGGTTGAACAAAAACTTTCTCCCCCTTTTTTAATTTGTTGTTGGTGCCCTAAAAGAGAGCCTCCTTTACTTTTACTAGAAAGTGTAAACATTATAAATAAAAACATTACCTCTTGCCTCAGATAAAACTAGAAAATTTCTGTTCCACTGAAGTTGTTTTGATTATCTAACACAGTTTATTGAATGTTGAAAATCGTTTAGAAATTAGTGTGTATTTCCCAAACGAAAATATTTAACTAAAATTATTGCATTTGACGCTTAGTACTGATAATGCTTGAAAAAAACAATAATGGTCAAAATAAATCTGTAAAGGACAGTTATATATTTGTTTTTCTTGGAAGTGCTTTATATCCCTTTCTTATTACTCAAAACAATCTCCTTTAACTAGTAATGAACTTGAAAATTATATAATTTTCAAATTAATACTCAGATACCAAAACTGGAAAGCAAAATTTTGTGAAACACAGAATGATGTTTCATATGAAAATAAATAAATATATTTCTAATAGCTTCGTACACGATGTTATTCACTAGTATTTGAAACACATCATTGGAAAAATGGTAATACTTCCATTGGGCTCATACAGGATTAAAAGGAAGTATTCGAAATTGAATTTCACAATGGACTGATCGATCGCTCCTACACCTGTTAGCGACGCGGTGTGAAATTGTAATCCCAGCCGTCCCCATTGGAGAACCCCCTAATCATCTAGAAATACCTCCAACCGGGGCCAAGCAATTGTTCCCGCATATCGCGTCGGGAGTCAACTAGAAAAGGACAATGAAGTGGGTACTTATTAAGTGGCGTACCAACAAGTGGGAAATTCCAGACGCCGCCATTGCGGAGCTTTTGGATGACGAAGACTCATTAACCGCGCCTGCTCGACTGTGAGACACAAGCTTTATAGCCGTATTAATGTAGGCTCTATGCAAGGCAATATAATGAAAAAAAGAAAAAAGAAGAAAAAGCGACCGATGGAGACTATAATGTCGAAGACTAACATGGTAGGAAAAGTATTTTCACTGATAATAAGTTAGCAGAAAAGTTATTAAGATTACTAGTGTTCGGTAACTACTCGTCAAAAAGTAGTTAACTACCAACTACTAACTACTCTAAACAAAATTAGTTGCAACTAGTAGTTAACTACTTTTTTCTGAGACTAGTTGTAACTAGTAATTAACTGTTCTCCAAAAGTAGTTAACTACTAGTTAACTACTTTTATGTATAATTTATTTGAATTTCCATTTTTAAGTTTGTTCTTAAATATTTAATCCTAATAATTCAACTCAATATTATTTTTAATCGTGGTAGCCTCCCGTGGTACCATGTCACAGGTCCGGGGTTGGATTCCCGGGCTGGACAGGGTCGACTCAACCTTTTATCCCTTGCAGTGGGGTAGATAAAATGAGGACCCAGCATGCTTGGGAACTAAATCCTGGGGGTTCCACGTCAGGCAGACCACTTGACCGAAACCTCTGCTTCTTCATCCCAGTGCCCTCGGTCTCAAAAACTGGGATGGACACAGTAGGCCATGGTCCCCAAAAGGGCTGGCGCGCCACTGAGTTTTAGTTTAATATTATTTTTAATCATTAAAACAATTTTGAAGAAATTCCTGTAAAGCATTCAAAGATTGAATATTTTCAAATAACACTGAACAATTAATATATAAAGAGAATATGAATAAAGACAAAACCTTTTTCTCTAAATTTAAACTTTTATTTTAATATGCATTTGTTTAATAAAGTTAATAATTTATGTTTTTAAGAAATAAATTTTTAGCAGTTGTTGTAAAATGAAGGCGTTTACCCTTACTATGAAAATTATCCCTCTTCCCAACCCCCATTCATTGACAAAATATCTTTGTCACGCGCATGCTGTAGAATTTAGATTATATTCTTTCAAATTGTGATGGGGATTTTTTTAATTTAAAAATAACTAAAAATATAGTATTTTTTAAATTTAAATCAGATTTTTTGGATTTTATTTATACAAAATATATATGCGCACACAAATACAGTAAAAAATTCAGTTAATTATTTATGTCTTCAAAGAATTTTGGGTTATTTCAGTTGAAGTAATTATTTATTACTAGTTCAAAATTAATTATTAATTAATTGCATTATATGAAAAATGTATGCTTAAAACAGAGAACAACAAGAAACAGAGGAGAAAGCTTATATTTCTGGACAAAATGTATTATAATCTCTTGATTTTTTCAAATAAGTTGACTGGACTTATAACTTTTTGAATATATACAAATTTCTTGAATATATAAACAGAGATGGCAAATATCACATAAAATGTTTACTACAGCTTAATCATTTTTACTATTTAGATGTTTTATCAAAAATACCAGTTTTGATTCCTTATCAACCCCCAATCTGTTTCTTAAGTTTAAGTGCACTATTCCAAATGTAGAAAAACTGATAAAATGTCATTCTTTGATATCTTAACGAAGCTATTCCACCTTTCCCTAGAGGACCAGATGCATTCAGGCTACCATATAGTGAGTTCAAATTCTAATGAATTGCTTGAACCCAGAATATATTAAAATTTATAATAAAAAATATCTATATTTTAATAATTTGGAAGAAGCTGATATAAATAAGTTTTTTATCATAAAAATCAATATTTTGTCTAAAAAATCATAAAAACAGTATTTTTTTTTTTAAATCATAAAAATTAGTATTTTCTTCAAAAATATCATTAAAATCAGTATTTTTTCTTTCTTTTTGTGTTTTATGGTATCCCAAACGCATGCATGGTACTGGAGTAGAGGTAAAGATTCCCATAATGAAGATTTGGTCTTAGAATGAAACTTCATTGTGCATGTGCTGGTGCGGGCGCTATTTATTGATTAAGTATATTAGAAAGCTTTTTCTAATTTGCATAAATACTGCAATAAATATTATGATTTTTTATGAGTACTTTTTGGTTGTATTACATAATATAAGAAATACATTTGTGTGAGTAATATTCATGAGATGAAAATTTAAATAATTTGATGTTTAAAAAATAATTATCTTTTTCAATAAATAGATTTATTTATTTATTTATTTTTTGAAAGTAGTTGGAACTTTGAAAGTAGTTGTAACTAGTAGTTGGGAAAAAAGTAGTTTAACTAATAGTTAACTAGTTCAAACCAAAAGTAGTTACAACTAGTAGTTAACTAATAGTTAACTAGTAGTTGCCACTAGTAGTTAACTAGTAGTTGCCACTAGTAGTTAACTATTTCTAGTTAACTACTGCCGAACACTAGAGATTGCTTTAGTATTCTGCTAGTTTTGTGGATTAAAAATGTTTTTTCCCCCATTTACTTTCTTCTATAACAAATCAACCAATGGTCTAAACCTTGACATCAAAGAAACTGATAAATTTTTGACCCAACGGTAGTAGCAGTCAGGCTAATCGGAAATGCAAAATTTCTTTTGGGGGGGGGGGGGGGTGTTATTACTTTTTGAAAAAAGTAAGCTTCACTAATTTGATGACACTCTGATAGTTTAAAATAACTAAATAAAATTATTTCTAGTTTGCAGCGCGCAATTAGCTGTCACTATTTTATGCTGTGTATAATCTTTAAATTTATATGCAACATGACTACGTTAGACCAAATTCAAATTATTTTAAAAATCTCACCCCCCTTTCATTTTTTATGTAATTTATCTATATTTTTTTTCTTTCCAATGGGGCTGCTGTATTGGGTCCTACAACCATTGCAGACCTAGTGCGTTCCCCAGAAATAGTACCATCTTTTTCAGCGGCACCACAATGAGTGTGGTACCTTCGCCGCATGAGAATTTTGACGTTCAGTTACCACTAGATGGCGGTACCTGAGCTCTCATTGATGCAATATGCACTAGGAATTTAATTTAGCCGAGAGCATCCAAGCCAAATGTTTACTCAAGGGATCTTTTACATGCCGCATAATCATACGACACGGGCGCAGACGATTTTCTGCATCTTGAAGATCCACCGACTCGGGCCAGGTTTGAACACGCGATCTTGGGCGTACGAGGCCTGCTGACTTACCACTACGCCACCCTGTCGGCAATTTATCTATATAAATGTGTATATATATATTTTTTTTTTTTTTTTTTTTGAAAAACTATGTTTAAAGTTGACGACTTACGTGCCAAATTTCGCAATACCATGCCAATGTGTTCGTATGGAAATTTAATTTATTTGTACTATGAGTACTTTAACTAAAGATGCTTCAAAACGAAACATTTTTAGCTAAATTTATAGCTTAACTACGCTGTAAGACTAAACACAAATTCACATGCTTATTTAGTCAATTAAAACGATTTTACTAAACCAGTCTAATTTGTTCTGATATAATAATCATTTGCGTGTTTGACATAACAAATAAACAACTTTCAACTCTGCAATTAAATGACTTTTTTTTCCGAACATGAAGCAAGTAGAAACATCTCTGCTTAAAAAATTTGAATTCTTTTTCCAAATTAGTTGAATATTTTGATTAAACCTATGGTTAAAAAGTCGATTTAGCCAACCAAGGCAATTTTACTGTAAGGGAATGGAGGGTAAGAGTACGCAGTCGGTTAAGAGTACGCAGGGACTTTTTTCCCTGTTGGCAACACTGCAAGCAGAAGCGAGTGAGATCAACTCAACACGTTTGTTTTCAGCTGGCTCAAGAGACCGCCATTGTTATTTCCATCCTTGCTGTCGTTTATTTATCAGGTAAAATGTGATTTCTGCATGTTGGCATGTAATTTTCCTGTGAAGAAATATTAATTTTTTTGTCAATAAAGGATTGATGTTTGCTATTTAAGTAGATATCTTTATGAGCTTTGATCTCTTCCGAACCACGTGGGCATGTCAGAATTTTACTATTTTGAATGCTACAGCCATCTATGGACGATTTTGAGGAGCAATACATCGGCGGGTAAGAGTTCGCAGCTGAAAAATGGCTCGTACAAAATCCAGGAAAAGTTATAACCTTGTACGAACTTTCAGGGATTTTTAAAAAAGCGTATATCGGTACAGGCAGGGTTCAACTCGTAGAAAAAGCTTTCTGTGTTACAGGTATTGAACCATAGAAAACCCTGACATTATAAGTGAAGATTGCTATTCTCCTTCACTAGTAACTTTAGCACCTTTGGATAACGATTGTGCAGTTGCACCCGAAGAGAATGAAGTCCCACCTTCCACTTCTCACATACATGTCAGTATCCAGTCAATTGTGTCACTTCCTGGACATGAACAACGAGGAACTAAAAGGAAAAGCACCTCTAAAAATCTGAGATCATGACTTCGTCTCCGTTCAAAAATTTGTTAAAGTAAAAAGTAGAGAGAAAGAGAGAATTAGAAGAAGCAAAGGCTAATAAAGCTGCTATAAAAAGTAAAGATGGTACCAAAACTGAAAAAGGAAAAACCGTGAAAGCAAAGAAAAAACTTGTTCTGCATTGTAATCGACAACCCAGTTCCCTCAACAAGTTCAGAAAACAATGAGGCGACAATATGCCCAGGCTTCGAACAATCATATGATGAAGATTGGATCCAGTGTGGATTATGTAAGAAGTGGTGGCATGATGAATGTTCCAGTTACGAAGACACTGGAGCCTTTGTATATGACTACTGCTAAATTTTCTGAATGTGTACTCTTATCCTCCAGGTCGGGTAAGAGTACGCATTTGCAATTTTTTTTTCCCGCTTGCTTTCTTTCATATATTTTTTTAAGATAAAACTTTCATTTTTTGTACCTAACTTTCTAAGTTAATAAACTATGATTCAGTCAATTTTCAAGGTTCTCACTTTTCAATTTCCATTTTTATAACGAACAATCCACTAGGTGCGTACTCTTACCCTCCTTTCCCTTACTATTCTAATATTTTTCTGGTTATTAATTTATATATATATATATATATTTATGTATGTATTTAGTGCTTCGTGTGAAAAGCAATAACGTACTTAAATACTTTTTTAAACAATTTCATTTTTGTTGATATAAATATTAATTAACTCCAATGATAACGTCAATTAAAATTCACTTCACTAGGCAAGTGATACATTTTAGAATTTATCACACTTCGAACAGCGGATAGGTGTATGAAACGCATAAGTAACATTTCGATAAGAATTCATATGTAACAATATTATATCAAGTTTTTTAAGCCTTTTTTTTAAAACGAAAAATTACAATAGTTTAAAGAACTTGTATAGTGAGCATCCAAAACTAAAAGAAATATATCAACAATCATAGTTAAATTAAAAATCAACTGAGACTTCAAATAAATTATAAATGAAAAAATTGTAGTTTAGAATATTAGCTGATACGAATAATTCAGTAGCATAAGTAAATATTTCAACTTTTGATGGTACCAGTCTCAATTAATAAATATTTTTAATCGAACTTAATGAATTAAAATTTGGTTAATTATATACGGAAGATTATTTATGTTAGGCTTTTATCATAAGATTTATAAAAAGAAAAATACATGACTTAATCAGCCAAAATAGTTTAGTATAAAAAAAAAAAACAATTTCAAAAAAAAAAAAAAAAAATTCTTGAGGAACATCGAATTTAGTGCATTTGACAACAGAAATGAAAATACTGAATAATCCAACGAGCGGTATGGAAGAAAGAGGCGAGCGTTTCCAATGGCCTAAAAATAAATCAAAAACTAATCCACCTAGAAGCCACAGGTTAACAGGAATCATAAGAACGCAAGAGAAAAATCTTGCAATCAATTGAAAAGTATTATTAGTGTTTTACATCACAAATTAAGAGCAAGGTACATAATAACTAGCTATATTTGTAACAGGCCGTTTTAAATGAATAGATTAAAATCCGGGAAAACATCAGACATGTATAAATGTTTAACAGCAATTTAAAAAATAGCTACTCAAAATTCAAAAAATGCTGACGCATTCTTAAATGCCCCCCTCCACAACAATTTCATTAGACTAGCAATAGGGAATGAATGTTTTAGAAAATTTTTCTTATTTAGAATGTTTAGAAAATGAACTTTCACAGCCACTTTCAGAAAAATATTTTAAGTATTTTAAAGTCAAAATTAACTTTCATATTGTTTACACACCTCATAACACCGTGGTTTCAGAAGAAAAGTTAACAGCAGTAATATTAATAACGTTAGAAATGATGCAATGAACACGCGCTTTAGACCTCCCACTTGGAGCGAAATTGGCGAAAGTCTTATCAGAGAGAATCTCGGCAACCCTTGTCTCATCAGTTCTGACATCAACAGGTGGGTGGATATAGATGCTTCGATTTTGAGTCATCCTCTTGCTCCCTCTTTCTTTAATATCATTTTTCTTCTTCCCGGAGAAATTTAATCAAATCAATTATATATATAGATGGATATTAGTATGAAAGAAGAGTCGAAAATTTTAAACAAAAACGCGTAGCTGCAAATGTCATCCGATTTTGAAAGGGATGATTCAAGACAGTAATGATTCTATTGAACTAAATTACACAAAATTACAAAATTTTTATTCATTTTTTTTCTAGTGCGTTTAAGTTCTGTCTGCATGACCCATGTCTCTAATTTTAAATGCATCCATCATTTGTTTATTCCAACAGCTTTTCCTTTTCTTCCTTTTTATAAATAAATTATTATTGACCCTTGAAATGATTGGAATAGTTTTCACCCTTATTAAATAATCTACGTTCCATGAAAAAAAACAATCAAGCCTTTTTTTTTTTCGACTTGAATTGGCGGTATGATTTTTGACGTTAATTATTAAACAAAAACGCGTTTTTTGTCATTTTCTAACAAAGAAAGAAATCAATCTCGCCAATATGTTACATATAACGGAAAAATACAAGTTTTTATAAATAATTTAACAACCATAAAGTTTTATATCTAACAATAATTAAAGCCATATACATAAGAGAGGCAAAATGGGATGGCAGGGCAAATCGGTGTTTTGATAATCCCGTTCATAAAATGCAGCAACCTGAATGTCATTGCTGTAGGTTGTTCATGGCATATCCGATGTTCGTTTCCGCAAGCGATATTGCTTGCAAAGTCAGACAGTTACGATCACAAGATATATTATTTTTTTCTTGCCACTATCTATCGCTTGAATATTATATTTGTAAGGTTTGCGTGGCAGATACTAACATGACAGTTTACACTTGTGGGAAGGGATGTTGTTAAAGTAGTAAATTGCATGCAAGAGTACACTAAAACATTCTAATTCAACCTTTCACCAATAAAGTGGTAAAATTTAGCTGCAACCAACAATTGGTACTAAGTTGAGCCAATGATGTAGTTTTACCCAGTTTCACCATGCATGTGAAACTAGGAACTATTATAGTGGTTCAACTTTTGTACCAAATCTTGGTTGCAGCTAAATTTCACCATTTTTTGGTGAAAGGTTGAACTAGAATTTTTTCAGTGTAAAAAGCTACATTCAGTGGTAACCTTTACGTAGATTTTAGTTGTTTTGCATGGCTGCAAGGGCGATATCCACATTCACCTAGTCCGGTTTCACCTCGAGCAGATGCAAGAGAATCTAACAAGAGTCGGAATAGCGAATTATCAAAGAGCAGTCTCAATCAAAGGCAAGGGTAGTATAGGAGAATGCTTTCAAAAACTAAACCACACCCACATTGCAGCTGTCTGAAGTTAGTCATAGTTTCTTCGTGTATTGATGCAAACCCTATCCTAACAAAACATCATTAAAATGCATCATCAAGTCATCAAAGTTTAAAGAAATTGAAAAGCACTTAAATGAATACATTAAAAATTTAAATTTAACTGAAATAATGTACAGAAATATGCTAGTTTTTATGTTATTCGGATCTCCCCCCAGGCATGGTATCTTCAATTCCGTTTAATTATGTGTCAATGAAATAGAACGTGGTTTAGTGATAGTAAAATATCAATGATGTAAAATATCAAAATATCATACATAAATTTAAAAATATATATTGAGAGATATGCTTTGTTCAGAGTGACAATTTTCTGTAATAGTTGTCTCAAACCAAATTGTGCAAATATGGGAATCAGGCAAGATTCAACTAAATTATCAATAGAAAAAAATAACTTTAGCAAAAGGAAACTATTATTAAATACTTACTTATAAGAAAGGCATTATATGAACTGCATATTATGTATTGATTCCAAGATAAATATATTCTGTTATACTTGCTGGCAAAAATGAAATTTAACTTTCTACTTGCCAAGGTTGTAATTTTTTGATTGTGTCAAAGTAACATATGCAGCGATAGAATTTTTTTTCACCTAAAAAACTGTTTGATTGTTTAAAGGGCTGTTTGGCTGCTTCGCAATAATAGTCCAACCTTGTTTTAAATCTTTCTTTAAATTAGTTGAACGTTTTCGCTCTTAAAAGAAAGCTTTAAAATTAATACACTGTTAAAAATTCCCGTAAGAAAATAGTAAAATAACCATTTATTTGATTGTTATTTTAGCATATTTAATTACAACAGTTGAATAACCATTAAAAAGATGGTACTCAAACCGCTGATTGCGAAAAAAATCGTTTATTCTCTGCTGCTACTAAGAACGTTTAACTAACAGTAATTTACAAGCGCTCAGTAAGAATCGGGCGTCCATCTTGGTTGCGAAACCTTACCGGTCGTACGTTGTTGTTAAAATGTGAATAAAGATTTATCACTTCAAATCTGCATGTGTATATAAAAAAAGAAGAAGAAAAATGGCTTAAGCAGTGGTTGCTAAATAGAAACACATACACACGTAAATCAAAAATTGGAGACATCGAATTCCCGAACTGTTTGCGAATGAGCGAACTCATAACTTGAGCTGCTGGAGCTTGTTTGTATTTTAATTTTTGCAGCAAATAAAATGATTTTTGTCAATATACAGTAAATTTAGACCAAAGATGGCTTTGGATCCAATCAAAAACTGAAATTTCAATTTTAATGCCGTTTATTTATCAATAAATATTTCTTCTCCTGTTGAAAAGAAAGATTTATTGATAAATAAACGACCGCGTTGTGTGGTGAAGATGGCCGAATGGTTAGAGAGCAAGGTTGGCATGCCAAACAACCGGGTTCGCTTCCCGCAAGCTTCGTTTACAATTTCTACGCCTGGAAGATTCTACGCCTCGAAATGGTTCAAAAACGATAAAAATTTTGTTTTGAAACCATTTTTAAATGGTTATAAAACCGTAAACTTTTGTGTTTACGGCTTTTTTTTAAACCAAGCTGATTGGAAATGGTTAGGTCCCGTAAAGATAGAAAAATGTTCCAAACCGTAAATTTAACGGTGAATTAGATGGACAGACTGCTTCCGGTCATTTAACCGTAATTTCATGATGAAATTTCTAACAGTGTAGCAGTCCTTACATTTTAAATTCTACTACAGCAATTAATTATCGATTTAGGAGAAACATAATTCCGTGTCAAATCAACACAATTTTCAGCAAAAATTTACCTGACCATCTCAGATTTTGATGAAATTTGGTACAGAGGTAATGTTTATATATACATAGAAAAATGCCAATTTCTTTAAAAGTATATCAAACCGTTTGGAAAATGCAGCACATGTAAGTGTTAAAAATTAGTCAAAAAACCTTGAAGACCCTATTTTCAAATTGACGTAGCATCTTTCCTAATTGCACTGGATAGCTAAAATAGTGCCACTTTACAGTGTTTTGAAGAACTTTTCATTGATATGCAGCACAATTAGGAATGGGAAAAATTTATTTTAATTTAAAATTTATTAAAATTACAATTTAAGATGTTTCAAAATGCTTCAATCTAAAAATTTTCAAAAAACGTTTAAACGCGACATCGTATAGTGCTAGTTACGATTCTTTGCTATATTTTCTTTTTAAACATTTATTCACTTCGCTGCCTATTTACATTATTATTTTACATATTATTTACAGTGGTTCAAATTCCACATCATTGAGTTCTTAGATGCTTCAAAGTTACGGGCACAAGCTCTCCCGCGCAATGTTACGTCTAAAGTTCTTTGGTATTTCTTTACGGGCACAAGCTCTCCCGTTACGTCTGGATGGGCGCAACTCCTCCCTGTCCAGCATTCGAAGATCTCCTGCTCATCCGACCGCAACCTCGTAGGCAAGCGAAAGTCGATCTTTTCGCCCCCGCTTTTGGGGGCAGCTTATATAGGGGGTACCTGACAGGCCGACATTGAGGGCAAGGGGACACACGTGCACCATTTCCTGTCGTGTGGGCCCCTTCGTCCTGTCACGTAGGCCCCGTAGGTTTGCCGGCCTAGGCCTAACCTGACACCCCCGCCCAAAACTGACTACTGGGCTAACAGCTCTGTAGACAGTCCAGCAGATGTACACTGGGAGTCCCCTAAACCATCTCCCTCCGAGAACATACCTTGGATGTCACCATCCCTCTCTTCATCATTAAAAAATAACCTGGAAAGCGCATCGGCATTCTGATGCGCTGCCCCGTTATGATGGGTAATTTTTAACTTATACTTTTGTAACGCGAGGGCCCATCTCTGTAACTTCGGACTTGGAGATGCATTCTGTGAAATAAAAGTTAGGTTATTAAGATCAGTAATTAATTCTACACCAGCCCCAAAGGTCCAGATCTTAATTTTCTTTAATGCCACTATCACGGCATAGGCTTCCCTTTCCGCCCTCGAATTTTGAACCACGCAATGACGAAAGTCTTCTGCTTTTCCGAATAACCGCTGTTTTCCGCCGAATAACCGCTGATTTATTTCGCCTTCTTTCGCCTTTGTAGGCCCTTGCACAACGCCGTATCCAAAACACTTCCGCACCTCATTAACAGTTCCCTGTTTGCCCAGCTGTATTCGAGTGACCGCAAGAACGCTGCTTCCTATCGCCCTTCCATTGTCCACCAGTTGACTATCATCACAGTGAGCCACCGTCGAAGTGATCCTCCGATTCAGATCCGACCAAGACCAGACCAATGTCCCCCACCTCATTAGGGTTGTGATTGATGATCCCCGACGGGCTATACGCGAATATGTGTTGAGCTCTCCGCACTTGCTTTTTCTTCTGTTGCACGACCGTGGTCAGACTTTCGGTCGGGGCAAAATCGGATCTGTATAGTGAGTCGGTGCAGAGAGCGTTCTTCAAGCACAAGGCACTGTAGCCGCACTAGAACCGACCAGACCCGACCAGTTCGCAATGTCTAATAAAGATATGTTATTATTTGATACCGAAAAATTTGTTCTTGCGGTAAAAGAGCATAGCTGTCTTTGGGACCTCTCCACTGCGGATTATTCCGACCGCGATAAAAAAAATCCTGGCCCCATCTTGAGGTTTTCATGGTTTAACTAGAATCAATTTCCTATCAGTCCTTTTACCATTAACAACTGCAATCAGGGGAATTATTGGCAATTCATACTTCATGTGTTTCTGAATTAATGTGTAACTGAATGCGCTGTTTTTTAAGTATATCATCCACTTTGAATTCATTCGGAAAGTCCCCCATTCCTCAAATTATCAATACCAATTTAATTTCACTGGTTTGCCGCAACAGGTTGAATAATAAAAAGAAAAAATGCCATGATATTAGCAGTAGCGTCACTGCGGGGGGGGGGGGGGGGGGGAAATTTCACCCAAATTAAATTTAAGAGTTCTTTAAAAATACATACACTTGCATTTTTCGATTTTACTGGTACCGTTTCAACATCTCTTTGCTGATTAGAAATGTAGTTTAATGCGAGTTGCACCAAATAAATAAAATATAAAATTTCTTGAGATTTTTTTTTTTTTTTTGCACTGCTGTAAATATAAACTACAACACTACAAATTTGTACAACACAGCTGAGTTTTTTTTTTGGAGGGGGGGGGGGGGGATAGCACAAATTTCCGCATTGCTCACGCCCATGCTAGGAACGCCAATGATATTAGTTTTACTTTTTAGAGTTTTCAATAAGAATAAAAAACAAGTAAATTAAAAATATCTAGTGTGCTGAATCTAAACGTTTGTAACTTAACCAAAATATGTGATGTCTGATGTCACGCTCCCTCTCTCTACCCCCCCCCCCTCCCCTTTTTTGCCACAAACTGTCACCATTGCCTGAAATCCCCCCCCCCCCCTCGAAGTGAGAATTTCCCCGTTCCGAATTTACAAAGCATTGGATGTCAATTTCGAAATAAATTTTCGGAAACAAATAATTCTTAAGTGTTAATTATGTGCAGCGAAAAAATGTAATAAATTAAAAAATAAACAAGGTAATAATAATAAGTAGGAATAAAATTATAGATGTGAAATAAGAAAAACAGATATTTCTGCGTTCATCGAAATGCAGAAATATTTGTTCTCTGTTTATAAAACTGCGATTGGAATAAATACGTGAGAATGTGAAAAAGCTTTTATTAATTATTTTATTTATTGCATAATATAAACACTAAAATTTTATGTTCGCCTGTTTGATGTCAATTTTTGTAGTTTTATTTGCGCGTCCAATGTAAAATCAGTACAATATGTTTTGTTCTCTTAAAAATGTTTTTAAAAAAATCATTTTATTATTATAAATAGTTATTAGTTTTTCCCGTGATTTGATAAGTGAGCTTTTATTACACTACAGTACACATTTAATGTGCAATTATTTATTTTTAAGAATTACTTTTTCGCCCCCCCCCCCCTTTTCCACCCTCTTTTTTTTTTTTTTTTTTTTTTTGAAATAGGTTGGTAAACAGTTAAATAAGGCAAAAAAAAAAAAAAAAAACAGAAAATACTGCAACAAATGTATGCATTTGAAAAATTTATGGCATTTAAATAAACCAATGCCAGCAATCAACTTGCTCGCCTTTCATGTCTACCGCAAAAGTCGTCCCTTTGCAAAATACCTCTTCACATTGGAGTTTCTCTTAATAGCCCATCAATCAAAGCCCTAATGAGGTGGGGGACACTGGTCGTGTCTTGGTCGAGTCTGTAAGTGCGGAGGAGCCCTTATTCTTCCCGCGTTTTCTGACCCTGCAACACCAAGGATTTTTATTACTCGGCGATTCTTCCTTTTCTTTCGGAGGAAATGGACCCCTTTCCTTGCCCCTTTTTCGGACAGCTGTGAGTGGATCTTCTTTTTCCAACTCGTTTGGAAAGAAACACACTACTCCTGTTATCTCATTATAACCAAATTTTAACTCAAAATAAAAGTCTATATTTTCAAAAAATATTTTCCAACTTTCATCTCCTTTCCGACTCAAAAATCTAAAATCCACTCGTAAGTTTATCTCAGGATTCCTTGAAATTTCCATAGCTCCCGAGCATTTATTCAGCCCAATTAATTTTCGCAATTCCTTAAATTCCTTTCTACCGTTGCCTCCCATCGGACTTTGGCTTTACCTAAGACCTTCCATCGTGATCTTCTGTGACAACATCTACCTCCTATGAAATCAGATTCCCGAACCTTTCCCGAAAATTTTCCAGATCACGTTCGACTTCGAACCTTAAGAGTTTTGCCCCTGTAGTATTCTCTGTCCTGGAATTTTCGTTGGTCTACCTTATGAGCTTTTGACGACTTCTTATTCCCGGATTCCTTGTCTTTAACGGGACATACCAGCGGTGCTTTCCCCTGGCAATTTCCTCGGTCTATCAGCTGCACTTTGCCCTGATATTTCAACCGATCATCCTTCGCCGTTCTTAGCTTAACTAACTGATCGCCCAGCGGCATTACGCCCTTTCGTATTAGTTTGTCCTTTTCCAGATTTATCAGCTGCCTTTTGCCCTGATATCTAATCTGACCTTCCAGCGGCCCTTCGCCCTGGAAACCTCCCTTCCGGCCCCTGAACGGCACTTTGTCTTGACACTTTTTCCGGTTGATAATTCGACCCACCAGCGACATATTTCCCTCGGCTTTACTCCTATCTTCATGAGTTAAATTTGATCCAAATATAGGCAAGCATGTTTCACTTAAATCTATTTCATCATAATCCAGAATTTCCCTTCTGCAATTATCCTTCATATTTTCCATATGACCCTTTGAACCCATAGCATATTTCTCCTTTCGCACCCTCGAATTTTCCTTCGCTCTCGCTCCGCTAATCTCAGGAATGACAGAGATATTCGATTTTGTCTCCTTTATCATTTTAAACCTTTCTGCTCTTCCCACTCTCCTGAGTTTTTCACCTAACACTCCCGATGACCCTTTTCCTAACGGGACATTATTACTGTTGAATTTTAACGTCTCACAACTTCGCTGCTGAAATTTTAATTCCTCTCTTTCCGACTGTGCTCCTAATTCGGTATCTGAACTTAGCAGGTGTTCCTCTTTCCCTTTTTCTGGTTGCGCGTCACAATCCACTGTGAACACCTCGCTTTCACTACCCCTCTCGCTCTCTGCGCTTTCTTCATTTACCGGACAAATGCTATCTGCTGCTTGCGCTTGAAGTACTTTATGCTCTCTAGGGGTTAGCAACAAAGTTCCGTTTAATTTTGGTGTGCTCGCTACCGTGACATAAATTTCTGACTTTACTCGTTTGCACTGTTCATTTTCTAAACTCAAAGGAATATTTATAATATCAGCTTCTATATGCTCGCCAAATGCCGGTTCTAATAATATTCTACCCCTTGGTTTTATATCCCTTTCTTGCAATAAGCTCTCATTTATTACAGAAATTTGGGCTCCACTATCAATGATCCCTTCTATTTCTTTATTTCTATAGTTAACCTTTACTTTCATACGATCCGCCACAATCTTTTCTTTTTCCTTTAAACTATTCCCCAACAATTCTTTATTTATTTTGGCTATAACCTTATTTTGGTTCTGCCTTTGCTTCTCTACTTCAGGTTTTTCATTAATTATTTTTACTTTTCGTGTCCTTATCCTATCCCTATTTTCTTTACAGTTTTTCGCGATATGACCTTCCATTTTACATTTATAACAAGTTACTTTCCCTATCGCATCATATCTTTCCATTTTGAACTTATTCCTCTCCTTTGATTCCGGATTGTATTTAGTTTTCATTGAATAGGAATTTTCCATAGTCTTTTCATGTATTTCTGCTAAGTAGGCCGCTTCGCTAACTTTAAAAACCTGCTCCTTCTCCTGAAGATAGCGTTTAGTTTCTAGTGGCATCTCTGCTTTTAGCCTATCTACCACTATTACGTTATTAATTTCTTCTGCCGTTTCCGCATTTTTACTTTTAATGTAAAATGTCCATAAGGAATTAATTCTATCCGCGAATTGCGTCCATGACTCATTCGGTCTCTTTTTAGCCTGATCAAACCTCTTTTTATACTCGTCAGGAGTTAACCTATTGTGCTTTAGAATTTCCTCTTTAATTCTCACATATTGATTTAATTCCTCTGCTTTCAAGTTCACAAATAACGGCCTCACTAAGTGACCTAGCAATGGCACAATCAACCTCCCCTGTACTTCCTCTGGAATCTTTTGCGAAGCAAAAACCCCTTCCACCGTTTCAAAAATTAAGGGTAGAACTCCAACATCCGAAGGTACAGGTGGGATTAAAGATTTCAAAACCTTATGGAATCTTTCCAAATTATCCATAATTGGATTTTCTCTTTCTCTCTGTCTAAAATGACCATTATTTTCTTGCTCTAATTCTAGGTTTCTAATTTCTAACTCCTTCTCCCTTAAAGCAATTTCTTTTTCCCTAATTTCTAGCTCTCTTAATTTTAATTCTAATTCACTAGTACTAGCCCCATCCATTTTGCTATTCTTACTTTGAATTCTCAGTACAGGTGACATGCAAAGCAAACCCCCAAAATGGAAACAGTTTAAATGTGGGGACTTACCCTAAACAGCAATCTCTGGATCTCCTACTACTGTCCGCACATTGATGTCTCAGCGATGGGTTTCACTTTCACTACTCGCTCCTCTGCTCCAGGCGTTACTTCCGGTGTCCGTCAGTGGCCTTCTCTGCAGGGTCTCTCAGCGTCGTAGTAACTTTCCCTCGGGTAATCTCCGGCACTTTTTCTCCGAGAATATTCAGCTCACCAGCAATCGCTCTTGCTATTCTTCACTTTCTCCGATGAGGTCCCTACATTAAGCGATAATTCATATCTTTTTATCACTTGTAGTTTCTTTCTCAGGTTGGGTCGGATCCTACCGGCTGCGCCAGTTACGATTCTTTGCTATATTTCCTTTTTAAACATTTATTCACTTCGCTGCCTATTTACATTATCATTTTACATATTATTTACAGTGGTTCAAATTCCACATCATTGAGTTCTTAGATGCTTCAAAGTTACGGGCACAAGCTCTCCCGCGCAGTGTTACGTCTAAAGTTCTTTGGTATTTCTTTACGGGCACAAGCTCTCCCGTTACGTCTGGATGGGCGCAACTCCTCCCTGTCCAGCATTCGAAGATCTCCTGCTCATCCGACCGCAATCTCGTAGGCAAGCGGAAGTCGATCTTTTCGCCCCCGCTTTTGAGGGCAGCTTATATAGGGGGTGCCTGACCTTAGGCCGACATTGAGGGCAAGGGGACACACGTGCACCATTTCCTGTAGTGTGGGCCCCTTCGTCCTGTCACGTAGGCCCCGTAGGTTTGCCGGCCTAGGCCTAACCTGACAGTGCTGAAAGGATTGTATAAGCTCGAAAGTGGAACCATGATTATTCATGTTAAAATATTCCATAGATTAAAGTGCTGTCGATTTTAAAACACGTAGCTACTTGCACAACCGGAGCCAAATTAATTAAAAATATCACGCAAGGTCTGGCACTTACTCGGGAGACCCTCCTAACTTCCAAATATACACTGTAAACTATTCTGTTCAACCTTTCACCCAAAAAAAAAAAAAAAATGGTGAAATTCAGCAGCAACCAACATTTATTATTAAGTTGAACCATGATAATGGTGCAGTTTCACCTAGTTTCACCATGAATGTGAAACTAGGAAACTACTTAGAAAGCAATGAAAATGATATTGATTTTCTTCCTATTATAATGGCTCAACTTTAGTACCAAATGTTGATTGCAGCTAGATGATTTCACCAGATTTTCCTCTTTTTTTTTTTTTTTTGTGAAAGGTTGAACTAGAATATCTTACAGTGTAAAAGTCACGCTAAATATTATATATATATAAGCAATATAATTCAACAAAATAATCATAGAATAATCAATTAGCAATGGTATTTAATATGCAAATTGGTAACTTGCTAAAACAAATAGATGTAGATTGCCTAATATTTATTAATATACTTATGCTGTTAAAAGGAAGACTAAGTGCTTATTTATTGTTATTCTATAATTCGAAGTTATCATAAATCTTCATTTACTGTTACATTAAAACAACAAATAACGAGATTCATTCAACTGCTTGCAATGCTTAATTTCTCAGCAAGCCATTTCTCTGATTGTCACTTAACACTTAAAATATTGAGAGAAGTAAGCTCTGTAAAAGTTGGCAAAAAGTCGTAACAACGATGCAATAAAAAAATCATTTAAAAATGCATTTGCTGAAGATTCTAACACAAAAAAGCCGAATTTATCCTATGGAGTTCTGAAAACGGAATATAATTTCGTATTCAAATTGGAAGCAAGCACCGAGACAGTTGGCAAAGAATTAGCAACAACGATGCAAGAACAGAAAGAGTCACTGGAAGATCTAGTTGCTGAAGATCCTTAAGCCGCGTTTACACCAAAGTTGACAACTAAAAGTTGACAAAACATTGTTTATAGAAAACTAAATGTGGTCAACTAATAGTTGCTCTTCTCAAATTATAAAGCAACAAGTGGAAGATTTTTTGTAGAAAACTAAAAGTTGCTCTTCTCAAATTTAGAGCAGCAAGTGGAAAACTTGTTGCCAAGGAATTGGCGCCCCGTCACATCCGGGTAGCGTGGAGGGGAACAGTTCTCCACTAATTTCCTACAATTTCCTAGCTTTTTTTTTTTTTTTTTTTTTTTTTTTTTTTTTTTTTTTTTTTTTTTTTTTTTTTTTTTTTTTTTTTTTTTTTTTTTTTTTTTTTTTTTTTTTTTTTTTTTTTTTTTTTTTTTTTTTTTTTTTTTTTTTTTTTTTTTTTTTTTTTTTTTTTTTTTTTTTTTTTTTTTTTTTTTTTTTTTTTTTTTTTTTTTTTTTTTTTTTTTTTTTTTTTTTTTTTTTTTTTTTTTTTTTTTTTTTTTTTTTTTTTTTTTTTTTTTTTTTTTTTTTTTTTTTTTTTTTTTTTTTTTTTTTTTTTTTTTTTTTTTTTTTTTTTTTTTTTTTTTTTTTTTTTTTTTTTTTTTTTTTTTTTTTTTTTTTTTTTTTTTTTTTTTTTTTTTTTTTTTTTTTTTTTTTTTTTTTTTTTTTTTTTTTTTTTTTTTTTTTTTTTTTTTTTTTTTTTTTTTTTTTTTTTATGTAAAATTTTCTTTAAAAATAGATGTTTAAAACAGTTCCTTATCAGCATTGAAAATATTATGATTATTTTTTAAAATACATTATTTGTCTTAATTTAAATATTAATAATATTTTTAAAAGTTTAATTTTTTTCTTTATTTAAATATATATATATATACTTTTATATTAAGATACTTATCTTTCTTCACCTTACTTTTCATTACTTCCGCAATTTTAAATTGAATGACAACAACACTTTGTGATGCGTATCACAAGTTGTATTTTTAAAATAAAGTATCGTGTTTTAAACAAGAAATCTTTTAACACTTTGTTTGCTCCCTTTGTTATTCATTATTTACAGTATAGTATCAATATTAATGAGTCAATAAATCAAGTATCAATCTTAATCTAGTGACTTCGTCGTAAATTTTACAGATGATAATAACTGATTGAACTCTCTGTATTTTATTTAACTTCATTCATTTACACATTTATCGTTATTATTTTTTAGTTTCCAATTTACTTTCTTGGTGATATTTCTCGTTCCGTTGAAGTGAAGTGTACATTCCGATTGTGCAAAAAATAATCAAAGCTGAGCACATTAAAAACACAGAGAGAGATAATTGTTAGACATTACACCGCAAAAAGCAAGTTTTCTTTAATAATCGCCAATATTTACAGCTGTTGGGTTCAGACATGATGTGTTAGTACTCAAGCATAAAATAGACCTCCTTGTAGCAAAATGCATCATGTGTAACTCACCCTAAACCAAATACTGGTAATCTTTTTTCATGAATGCCCGTGGTCTCCCATCCCTGAACAAAAGCACAACCCTTTGGTTCCAAAAGAAGAGCACGTGCCTGCGATTCCGTTTTGGGCTATCAGCCATCAAGTGGTGTGTGAAGTGTCGGGGCTTCTGTTGCTCTTTGAAACAACGTGTGTATGACCTGATAAGACCACATGGACTCTTTATCACCAGCCTCGCGCCCACTGGAATAAAAAACAGTTTTAATAGAAGTTAGCGAACTTCGCAAATTCATTTTTAAAGGTCCTCCGGTTATCCCCTTTGGGCAGCTGAAAGTTTCTCTGCGTTCAAGAGGTCTAAGGGGACGCAAGAAAATGGATTAACTTTAAATCCATTACGTTTTCCAAGGTAAAAGCCGTTTTTTGGGCTTGTTGCTATGGGTACAATACGCTCCAAATTTGATTTTCGTGGTTGGAAACATGTTATGAAATTATGTTGATGCTGAGATAAGAAAAATTACTGAAGCATTAGTGGTTCATAAAGATTTGCTAGAATCGCATGCGTAAATTCATTACTTTAAAACATTAAAATTGCAGCAAAATATAGAACATGCGTTTATTTCGCACTTCAGTTGCAAATTATGCATTATAAGTGTTGAACGCTACAAAACATCTTTTATAGTATTCGAAATTTAGTCTAAGCATAATGTAAAAGGTGCCCTTAAATGAACAGACAATTTGAGTTGCCGACATTTTTTCTCTGATAAATAAAGTAGATTTTTTTTATAATATGAGTATTAACACTGAGGTTAAATTATGCAGAAATATAAGATCGATCAACCAAAGAAATCGTACGAATTCAAATTAAAATGGTGAGCATGTTACAGAAACTTTGCAAATGTAAGTGTGCTAATTTAATTGACCACCGAGCACAGGGGCCTATTCCGGGGACGCTGCGATGCTCGAGCACCCCCCCCCCCCCCCCACAAACATTTGTGCGAGTGCTGTTCACCCTCACATTTCTCTTACATAATCAGTTAAATCATAGCATTACTTTACATGAACCCTCTCCACCTACTCTCCTTTAGTGTTTGAGCAATTTTCAAAGCCCGACGCCACTGTCAACAGACAAAGCTAGCCTTTGTTTTGGGATAAAGAAGATATCAATATACCACAAAGGAAAAATACTACACATTTTTCAGTGGAAAATTTGTTTCATTAAAAAATTAAAATACCAGCTCATTTTGGGTCTTTTTACTAATTCAAGTAATTCACAGGAAAACCTCGCTGAGATTATTTATTTTTGCATATTTATGCATATCTGCAAATAAAAGTAACATAAATTGCAGGTACTGAGAACAAAATATGGAAAAAATATGCAGTGAAAATTTCTTTTGAAAGGAGATTCTGCTAATTTCTCTCTTTTTCAAATGAGCAGTTGTTCCGAAATCGAAAAATGGAGTTCTGCTTCTTATTTTTTTATAATTCAAAAACAATAATAACAAACTTGAAGTAAAAGTATTTTTTATATCTTCCTATGATAAAAATATAATAATAAATAAATGGATACGTTTTGGATACAATTCCATTATATCAACTGCATTTAGACAAAATCATTATAGTCTAAAATAGATACACAAAATTGTTTGAAATGTCTATATCATTTCTTTTTTATATAAAAGAAATGATGCACTAAGCTGAATCTAGAACAAAATAATAAAAGGTGCTTAAATAATGAACACACAAATAAAAACTACAAATATTGCGTACATATCTTAAATAATCAATAAATTATTAAGGCATTTAGATGTTTTAATTAAATTTTATTAGGCTTTAAAACACAATTGCTCTGAATCCTAATTCTTAAGTAATTACCTAATATCCATTTTTAGCCACACTAAAATTTTGCTGATAAAAAATATTCAATTATATACTCCAAATTAAAGTTTAACTCGCAGAGTTGTAATTAAGTAAAACGGTTCAAATAGTAACGATATTCCAATAATTGTAGTTGTATGCGCAAGACAAAAAAATTGACCGAAAACAAGCACAAAGATATCAAAAATTAAGAGTTGTTTGAGGGCGGTTTTGCTCAATTTCAAACTGCGCATATTTATAATAAACGCCTCAACTATAAAAATACATTACATTTCTTGTAAGAGAAAATATAAAATCAAAAAATACCACATCAGTGCATCAAGTATTTTTTTCCTTGTTTTTTGGAAAGAAAATGTCCTGAAAAATCAAACATATGTGAGAAAGAAACATAAACTTTTATTAGTGTTTTTTATTTTTTAGTTTGATGTTAGAAGTTTGTGATGTTTTTTAGTTGATAGAAGCACATTGGTATTCGACCTTAACCCAAACGTAATCAGGGCGTCGAGTATTTTTTTTTTTTCTTTTTTTGGAAAGAAAATAACCAGAAAAATCAAACATATATAAACAAGACACATGAACTTTTATTAGTGTTTTTTATTTTTTAGTTTGATGTTAGAAGTTTGTGATGTTTTTTAATTGATAGAAGCACATTGGTATTCGACCTCAACCCCAACGAAATCGAAACTAAACAAAAACTACTTTGCAGTACAAACGAAGGCTGAACGTCTATCATTAAAAGGATTTTTTCTAAATGGTAAAGGGGGAAGTCTTTATCGCTTTGACGACGGATGGTTAGGTATCGTGGAATCCTTTGAAGACTGTAATGGATCAGATCTTTAAGTGCAAATGTATTTGAAACTCACTTTCCAGTTGCGCTTCGTTACTTTTCCAATGAACAGTTTTCGGCTTCGACGCATTGAAAACGGAAATGACTACCTTCGTTCAAATCTAAGGCGTTTTCGTAATTTAGAATTTTATATATAGATTTACGAACATTTCAATAAAATTAGAGAATTTTTTTTACTAACAATATTTACATACGGTTTATATTATCAAATTTTAAATTATGTAAAATTGGAAAAAATGTTTTTTTTTAATTAAAAGAATAAAAAACACTACACATATGCAATTAAGAATGCTAAAGCTTTAAATTAATGTAATTATATTGGTTATTGGAAAATCATTTATACCTCAAATCCAAAAAACTAAATTTAAACTGATTTTTCGGACTGCAAGTTACCCTATAAGATGGAATCTGGCGGTGACTAGTTTCCACAGCGTTGCTATACAGGTTAAATAAACTATGGAATACTTCTTATAAATTTTGAACATTAGAACCATAGAAAAAATGCAAATATTCCCACTGTAACCCTCTTTCTCCTACCTGATACTAGCCCCTCTACCTGATACCTCTTTAGTAAATATAACCTTGCTCCACTAACTTTCTTACGTTGTCCCCTCAGTCTGTTGGCCCTCCAGGCAAGGGAATCGAAAAGGCAAACACTTGTGCCAAGTCAAGGAAAACCAAATGTCTTTTATGCTCGCAATTCTGTCCTTAAGTAACCAAAGCCTTATATTTCGGCAATAGTTTTTTCCCTTGTTTTTCATTTTGTAATAGATAATAATTATTCTTTTTTTTTACTTTCACAAAGAAGGCGGTTTAAAATACTTTTTTTTTTTTTTTCAGATCAGTGGATTTTAAAGTGGAATGGATCAAAAAGTAGCAAGCTACCCTCAGGAACTTTTGTCTGGGGTTGACTGCACCCTTCTCCATTACCTCCCAAGATACGCCCCTGATTGATGTTGGTTAATATAAATAACCGGCAGCATTCTGTCCATCTAATTCACCGTTAAATTTACGGTTTGGAACATTTTTTTATCTTTACGGGACCTAAACCATTTCCAATCAGCTTGGTTAATAAGCCGTAAATAAAAAAAGTTTGCGGTTTTATAACCATTTAAAAATGGTTTCAAAACAAAATTTTTACCGTTTTTGAACCATTTCGATTCGCAGAATCTTCGAGGCGTAGAAACCGTAAACGAAGCGTGCAGGAATCGAACCCGGGTGGAAGGTACACCAACCTTGCGCTCTAGTCATTCGGCCATCTACACCACGTAAAGCGGCCGTTTATTTATCAATAAATCTTCTTTTCCTACAGGCAAACTGCCTTAAAATTGAGATTTAAGTTTTTGATTGGATCCAAAGTCATTTTTGGTCTAAATTTACTGTATATTGACGAAAATTATTTTATTTGCTGCAAAAATTAAAATACAAACAAGCTTCAGCACCTCAAATTATGGGTTCGCTCATTCGCAAACAGTTCGGGAATCCGATGTCTCCATTTTTTGATTTACGTGTGTATGTCTTTCTATTTAGTAACCACTGCTTAAAACCACTTTTTTCCCTTCTTTTTTTACATACACATGCATATTTGAACCGATAAATCTTTATTCATATTTTAACAACAACGTACGACTGGTAAGGTTTCGCAACCAAGATGGACGCCCGATTCTTATTGAGCGCTTGAAAATTACGGTTAGTTAAACGTTCTTTAGGATAAACAGAGAATAAACAACTTTTGTTCACAATCAGCGGTTTGAGTACCATCTTTTTAATGGTTATTCAACTGTTGTAATTAAATATGGTAAAATAACAATAAAATTAATGGTCATTTTATTTTTTTCTTACAGGAAATTTTTAACAGTGTAGCTATCGGTCGTTTTATCGAATACTCAAGGATGATATTTTGACCAAACTAAAGCCTTCAAACAGTTAGCAATAACGCAAAGTAACTTCAAATCTGTAATCATTTTATAATATCAATTTATCTATTTTAAAGTATATTTAAGTTCTCTTGACGTTTGCCCCAACCTAAAATAAACTCCTATATACGAGCCTGCTGAGGCTCTAAACTTTTATAAATGTTTACACTAACTCTAATTCCATCTCATTCTCTCAATGATTTGTATATTGTTCTTTATCTTCAAATAGAGAGTATATAATGTACTATATAGCGACTTCTATACATATACATCAACCCTGCATTGAAGAAGGACGCTCGAATACTTTTCCCAAACCGCGGACGACTTTACTTGTATCTGAATTTTAGTATGTGGACCATGCAACATAAACGTACATAAATTGTTTGAAAAAAAAAAATAAATATTTGTTTACTTCAATGAAAGACAGCAAAAAAATAATTTTTATCTATTTTAATCAAGAAAAACAACAATTTATCTATCTAAGTGATATAGAAATATGATACATGACAAGGAGTGCTGAGAAAGGAAAAAAGTTTCAATTGAAGATTATATATAAATAACTTCAACTTTATCGCTCCAGTGTAATCGCTTGATACTTTTTTTTTTTTTTTTTTTTTGGGGGGGGGGGGGGGTTTTGCGAAACGATGACCTTGAATTACCATTCATAAAATTCAGGTTCAACTTTTAAATTACAAAAAAAGAAAGTTATTTTTTTAGAAATTGCGCTAGGAAAAAAGTGGTAGTTACCATATTAATCAATATGAATCAATACAATTTTCTTTAATAGATACATTTTTCTACAAAAATTTCAAATAATGTTTCACTTGCAATTGATCATATTGTCTCTTTGCCATTAGATGGAACACTTAAAGCTACATTCAAATTATAAATCAATTACATACATAATAGTCATAAAACGTCAAAATCTTAGTAAATCCTAAGTGAAAGATCAATGGTGACATCAAGCGGCTTTTAAGTGTCGCTTTTTCAGTGTCCCTAATGCTATCTTTGCGTGTCTGATTTTCCCCTCTGCTCTTTAGAACATCTTGCGCTGTAAGTAAATGCTGATCAGTGGTTAGTACTCTTCTTTCTTAATGATAAGTCGAATTCTTAGTAATTATTATTCTGGCAAAATGAAGTTGAAAGATGATGATTATTCACTACGATTCGTCGAATCGTACATGGACTGACATCAAGATAAAATTAAACGACCTCCGCAGATTTTAACAAACGAAGGTAATATTATTTTCAGCTTAACTATCAATTCAGAATTGAAAGAGATAAATAAACTTTTTAAAGGGTTAATGCGGGTTAAAAAATCATTAAAGTACGCTAACGCGTGACCTTATGTTCCATACTGATATTCTTGAAACATGGATAGTAAAAATCTAGGTTCGCATGGTATATCTTGTAAACAAACAAAAACAATTGATGAAAGGATACAATTCAAGCGAAATATGCTAGCAGTTTTACTTACGTTTATGTTTCTTTGTATTTTACAAAACAGAAATGAAAACGTACAAAATGAAGTAAAAACAATAATAATTTTAGCGTTTAAAACTAGCTAATAGTTAATAAATGGAAAGTAAAATCTCAATATGAGGCACCCAGAAGCAAAGTGATGTAAGGAACCAAATTAAAAATTTGGAGATACCGGTACAAATGATAGGGAGAGAACCATTCTATATTGTGACAGGAAATGTTGGTGATATAGCTCAAACAGGTGCTCCGCCCCAACGTGATTTAGAAAAAAATTAACATTAGAGGTCCCATAAGATCCAAACATTGAACGAGTATTTCTCAGTATCGTTTTTTGGTCACTTACATACACCAGTTTGCTTCTCACTGCCTCATATGCAGATTATGTTCTTTGCTACGAAATTTTAGAGAAGTAAAACAATGGTTTGATAAGAATTTTGAGAGCAATGATAAAATGTTTCAATATTTGAAATTTATTTCTTACAATGAATACTGATTCCCTACAATTATTTTTCATACTGCTAAAATGCATTTCAGAATGCATCAAAACTTGCAAAATGTTCAAAATTGAATTTAAAATTTAGTCGTATTAGTATCACATTAACTAAGTTACAACTCGTCATTGTGTATGTCCAACATCTCCTACATCTTGACAAGGCAATTTTATTTTGCATATTGTTAATTGTACATAAAAAAAAGGAAAATTAGGAAAAATTGTTAGAAACAATCTAGACAAAAGTATAGGATCACATTTACTTCGAAGAAAAAACTAGAAAAAGAAAAGCTAAACCATTCAAAAATCTATAGCTATGTCTTGCAGACTAAAACATTTGATAAAAGGCAATTTTCGAATGAAATTCGAATAAAACTTATATTGTCCATCTGAATTGTGTCAAAAACAATAATTTTCATGTCTAACAGGCTAGCAGGGATCTGGTAGTATAGAAATGTTTATGAACAATATTTTAATTTTGTAATGAGCCTACATCTTTTCAAAATGAGTTTTTTAATACATATTTGATGGCTCCTTTAAATAAAATCATTCCGAAACTATGAATTGCTTCTTTCATTTATTTTATTTTTTTAGATTTACATGCATGATAATTCTGCAACAATAATGACCCGAATGCAACAGCATTGTAAATGAATATATGTACATTTGTTTATTACTCATTTTCATGACTTTTCGAGAAATTATCATTCAAGAGACAATAAACTAGTGTACATCGAATCTCTGTCCCAATTGTAATCAGTTCTTGGATTATTAAAAAGAAAAAAAAACAACAATACAAAAAGACGTTCAAAAATTTTAAAAAAATGGTAGTGTAACTGAAAAAAATGCCGTAAATTCCTCTTACAATGTTATTTGTTTTTTGTTTTTGTTTTTGTTTTCATTCTTTATTTATTGTTTTTTCTTTCTTTCTTTCTTTCTTTCTTTATTTTTTTGATTATTTTTATTTTATCCATGCTCATTTTTTTAGTACGAAGGTCAATGCACCAACCTATGAAAATTGCTACAATGTCATGAAAATATGTTGTTTTAAAAATATCTCATGAATTTAAAATTACAGAGTACAATCACTTAAAGAGTACAATTAATGACAATACAAATGTAACGTTATAAGAAATGAAAAAAAGGAAAAGGGAAACAAACAGAATTTTTAAAAAAGTAATAAAAAAACATTTAAAATGAATAGAACTAACTTGGCAGCAATTTTTTTTTCGTTCAGATGTTAAAAAATGAGGTAGAAACAAAGAAAGCTGAGATGATGATTACACGACGATGCCTCAATTGAGTTGCATCTTTATGGTTAATGGGGAAAAGATGGAGCTCTACAGGGGGAAGAAAAACTTTGCGTGTAGATCTAACGAAGCCTATTTTCGCACATGACTTATTTATCTTTGCTATTATTCAATTTGTGTTTGGATTTTGCTTCATATCTATTCATCTACAGGTATTTACAGTTGCGTAATCACGGTTTTACAAGAAAAAATGAATATATAATATTACTCATGATATTATTATTACTCATATATGATATTACTATAATATATATATATATATATATATATATATATTGTCATTTTACAAGAAGTGACATCATTGTGCTATTCATCTGCCATTAAACTTCTAACTGTGTACATTTAAGAGAAAAATTTGTCGCGACCATTAGGGACAGTTACCAGTCCTATATGATATCATATAGGGTCAGTTGGGGTAATTGTAAACGCTTTTTTAATGTTTTAACTTTTGATCCTTCCCTACCTCTTGAATGAATTCAGAGATAAAACTGTGAGCATTGTAGTCACTACTGTACTTCTTGTGAGTAAATGTGTGCAAAAATTTTGACTTTATGAATATTTGTTAGCAAATGAGCTCGTGTTTACAATTACCCCAGTGTGTTTACAATTACCCCAGAGGTCTGGGGTAATTGTAAACAGTGATTTATTTGCGAATAAAGTTGATGCAAATGGAAAATTGCTTCATACACAGTCTGCTTGAAGTCTTAAGAAGTTCCTGAGCAATGGTTCTGAATCTGCGACCCACAGGCCGCATGTGGTCCGCTGAGTTATGTTATGAGTTGGATGAGATCATATAACGAGAAATATCTTGCAAAAAATCAAGTAATGCGACAAATTTATGTAACATTTGTCCCGCAGTGGATCAGTCGATTAATCTTGGATCCCACAGAACACCGAAAGTGAAGCACAACTGACCGTGGTCAACGCTTGCAAGGGAGACCACCTCCCGTAACTGATTACTCGGAGACCGAGTGCGCCAAAGGGCACTGTGCACGTAAAATACATCGTCGCTTCAAATGTCCACCAAGTTAGAAATAATACCAGCTAGGGGGCCAACCTAGGTGACGATCTCTCATCTGAGAAATGGTTTAAAATCATTAAGCCCCTTTGAACCAAGTGTACTTCATTTTAGCGGATCTTACTAATAATCAGTAGGAGCTTCCTTAATTCTCTGTCGCCCTGCAAAGGGGGCTTGGATTTTCAAGTGGCATTAGCAGCAACAACAACAGTTATGTAAAATAGACTCAAAAGTGTAATTTACATCAAAATATAATACATATTGTCCCCCCAAAATATTGGAAATAGGATAAATTTAAGTGTTTACAATTACCCCGGAGTACAAAATATATGGGGTAATTGTAAACACCTAACTTGCACATGAAAAATAACAGGGAGGATTAAATTCATAACTAAATGTTTTTAGCAGCATTCCATATGATAAATAAAAATGGTTGAAACCACTTACATCGCTTTTGTAGATGAGCTGGAGAGGAAAATGTAAGATCACTGAATTTTGTTAAACAACTTTTTTCACTGTGCCATTTTCAAACAATAGTGACGCCTTCATAGTTGTTTCGAAACTTACGAAACTGTTTCAATGTGTTCCCTATGCTGCCAGTTTATCACTCACAAGCAGTTAAGTTTTCCAAACCACCACAAGTGTAGTTATGAAGCTTGTTTACAATTACCCCATGTTTACAATTACCCCAACTGACCCTACTATATTACAGTTTTATTCAGTGAAGAGCAGTTGAGGAACTACAGTTGCAGAAATATACAAACTGTACCAAAATAACGTTTATGATATTTTTAGATGTACCATAATAAATTTAGCAAAATAATGATTAAACAGCAATATATTACTATAAGTTAAAGCTAGGAGAGTCTGCGCAGAATTGGAAAAATAATTTTAAAAAATCGAAGTATGACTTTTTTGTTAAACTATTGATGAATAACTGTGACTTCATTTGTTTTTTATGCATTTCAATTGATATTTCGTTGTTTCGCTTTAATTTAATGCAACAGCTGTAAAAAAATCAAGAAGACTCATTTGCGCAATCTGTCCTTACCGGGTAGTTGTGATTGCGCACATGGGTAGGAGAGATTGTTATTCATAAAAACTGCAATTAAATTGTTAGCAATAATATTTACACTAAAACTCTGTTGTTGTAGGGTTTGTATAAACACATACAATTTTAATAGGCGTAAATATTTTAACTCAATGATTACAGAATCGGAAAAAACAGTGTTTTAATTAAAGAAACAAAATAAAGAAGAAAAGAAGGTTTAAATTATAATTAATCTTATTCATTTTCAGTTTCAATGTCTTTGTTCAGTTTCAATGTTAACCGAAGTTGTTGTCGTCCGTAATCGGTATACTTATTGTTGTAAGTAGTGCACCCATCTGCTACAAATAGCACACTTAAGCCATTAATGCATATCGTCCCTTTTTAGGGACAGTCTGAAAAGTACGTCTGAAGCACCCAAAAATAAACATTTCAACAAAAAATTGTTTTAACATATACCTAACGGGTTATTATAAGTTTAGGAATACATTAAAACATATTTTTTTTTTGTTGAAATGCTTATTTTTGGGTGTTTCAGATGTACTTTTCAGACTGTCCCTACAAAGGAACGGTAGGCATTAATGTCACTGGTCGAAATTGTCTCCTGGTACAGTTTCAGACATTCAGTGCACTCATCCTCGTTGTCCTGTCTGGCATGGTCTCAAAGATTCAGTATTTCGACATTATTTTCTTCTGAGGTGGCTGATGACGAAAATGTTTCAACATTTTGTTTTGCTTTCTTTCCTGCAAGTTTTTGGTTCCCACTTTTTCTGGGAGCATCTTATCTTCAGACGTTCGCTTCTTTTTTGCAGCTGCTTCTTTCTTAATTTTTCTCTCGAATATATGTGCGGGTCAGTAACATTCGTTGCACTTTGTTTTCTTTTTATTTTTGACGGCATTAAACGGTTTGAAAAAATAGTTTATTAATAAGAATATTTGTGTGAAACTAGTACATTATTAATTTATTAGCAAAATTTTCGTCTAAGGAAAGAAATTTGTTCACAAATTACTTTATTTGCACATTTAGTTCCGAAACGTATATTTCATAACTTAAATCTTCAAAAGAAATAAAATCACACAAACTTGTTTTCAACGATTTATACGGTATAAAAAACCACAGTCCCTCGAAAACACAAATTATAAAGTCACGACAACTTTACCTCTCGATATAGAACTATAGTCAAAATATTTAATTAATGCCTGTTAAAGAGACACCCGTGAATTTTTTATGCAAAGAAATAACTTCAAAAATCAATTTAAAGTTTTAAAATATTCAAGACTTAAAAATGTGTTGAGAGGGCATAAGTACTTTACATTTTAGTAAAAATTCAGAACGCCCCTTTTAATCCATTAATGAAGCGAATTTAATCGATTCATACGTTTCACGTGTAATTTGTAATTTATGCTGCATTACCAACAAGCTATGGGTAATAATATAATGCGCAATATCTCCTAGTATGAAAACTAACGGGCGAAACGAGCAATCTCTCCTAAGTACAAAACGCGCAAACTATCCTATTTCGGTAGGACAGATTGCGCGGACTTTTACTTAAATATGGCTGCTTCTAGAAAGAAATGCTGGCCTTCTCACTGTTAGTCTATCTTAGTAGCTTACGAAAAGTCGCTTATGTTTAGAACATTTTGTACTACTGCTACTCTATAGAATTTCAAAGAACGCATTATGAAAATTCAAGCTCTTACCTTGTGAAAACAATGTAGAATATCGATGCTTAATCAGAGACGTTCCTATCAATCAACTTGCACTTTCAAGTGGACATTCCACTATTGTCGTTGTACAAATGCATGGCGTTTGGTCGCGTGCACCCTACTTCTTTCCCCCGAACTCGTAGGTGCGCAATCTCTCCGACCGCGCAATCTATCCTAGCTTTACCTTATGCTAAGGGCCAAGCAAAAAACTACACTGAATTGCTATTAACGTACCGTCATATAAGTTGTAGATAAATATGTATGAAAGCAAGAACAGGAATATTTTATGTAATCATTAATTTATAAAAAAAGTTTACACAACCGATACTTAATTCGTTATTATAAGGCCTTCTTAGCCATATTTAACACATTTTTGCCACTTTTGAACTGAAGATCCGACTAAATAATATGAAACTCGAGCTGGAACTAAATGTATTTCAATTCTAGAGCAGCCTATGTAGTTAATCTTATATAATTTAGCTTTGTATTGCCATTTTTACCAACTAAAAGCACTATTACCACAGATCATTATGTCATGCACAGTAAAACCTGTAAAGTCGACTACCTTTGCAAGTTGACCACCTGTCTAAGTTGATCACTTTTGACGGGAACGGAATTAGCCCTTCACCCTCTACCTCACCATCTATAAGTTGACCACCTGTCTACGTTGACAACTAAAGTGCTGCATCGCAAGTGGTCAACTTACACAGGTTTCACTGTATTTGTAAAAATATACAGACTGAGTCGAGAGCAAGAGTGCTTGACGCATTATCGTAAATTTCTTGATTTTTTTCTTTTTTTAAAATCTCTTACTATATCTCTTAAATACAATATCTCTTACTACAATATCTCTTAAGAGATCCCTTAAATACACAAAAGAGATCTCTTACATAAATATACTCATGCCTATAAATAAACAGTTAAAACATTTTTCTCTTTAAAGGGTTCATGCCTGACAGATACTTGGCAGGTTTTTTGAGTAAAAAGCCAAGGAAGAAGATACAACCCAAACAAACATCATCGTACACATTGTAGAACAGCCTATATAATTAATCTTACATAATGTACCTTTGTATTGCCATTTTTATCAACTAAATCTCTATCACCACATATTATTATGCTATGTATTTGGAAAAATATACAGACTGAATCTAGAGCAAGAGTGTTTGACGCATCAGTGTAAATATCTTGATTTTTTAAAAAATATCTTACTATATAAAATACAATATCTCTTACTACAATATCTTACAATATCTCTTAAGAGATCTCTTAAATACATACAAGAGATCTCTTATATACATATACCCATGTCTATAAATAAACAGTTAAACATTTTTCTCTTTAAAGGCTCCATCCCTGACAGATACTTGGCAGGTTTTTTGAGTGAAAAGCCAAGGAAGAAGACGAAACCCAAACAAACATCATCGTGGAGGAAAGTTCTAAACAATGGCCAAACTGCGGCGCATCCCAGGTGATTCATCTACGTGTCACAGGTTTCATGCGGTCATCATTAAATAGCGTTAATCACCTCCCTTGGTGCTCGTTTAGGGGAAAGCCTTGATTGTGCGAATCTTTTTCCTAAGTAATAATAATATGGATGAAAAAAGTCTCCCTTGATGCAATAGGAGCGAGACTTTGATAACAAAGGTGGCGAGATTGATAAAAAGGACTGAAAGACGATGCTTTGTCTCTGCAGCAATGAAAGAAATAATTTAAATTCATAGAGACAAAATTTGAATACCTTCAGAAGACGAATAGAAACAGCTATCACTAGTTAAGTCTTATTCAAATGCAGAAAACTATATGGGCATTTAAAGAAAATGCACTTGCCTATACGGTGATGCTCTTTTTTTCGATTATTTCTTATAGGACATGTATATAAGTAGCTCTTTTTTATTGCAACAAGGTATATAATATATATTAGATACTTTCTTCTGCATACTATTATACAGATGCTGCTCTTCTACCGTTACTTCCACAACTTAATTTTATTTTTATATTTTGGGTTTCTTTTTAATTTTGCACATTGCGTATGACGTAGGGTCAGGTGGGGGAAAATGGGTCAGTTTTTAGCTATTTTCATTTTCAAAGTTTCATAGCAACACAACTAGAAACATTTCCCATTTATTTTCAATTGCATCTTAATATTGAATTCCTTTAGATCAATTTTATGTAATTTCATAATTTGTTTTTTTAATTATGAAATAGTTTAACTGAGCTTTTAAAATTGTGACCAATTTTACCTCATTGTCCAATTTTACCCAATTTTCCTCAATTGTGGGGTAAAATGGGTCACCCTGGGGTAAAATGAATCATAATGCAAAATAATGCTGAAAACAGTTATTTATTACTTTGAAATTGAGAAACAAATGTGTAAGTGTAACACATTTAGCAAGATTTTGAATTATGATTACATTGAAATGTTAAAATAATATTGTTCTCGATTGTTACATATTGATTCACATAACACTTTAACAACATCACTTATCTTTACCAAATCAACATTAAAATTTTTTAATTTAATTTCAATAAGATAAACAACATACATTGTTTAAATTTAGGAACTTGTTACAGTTTTATACAACAAAGAAAATTGAAAAAAAAATTAATTAGAATAGAATTACATTGCCTAACCATGACCCATTTTACCCCATCCAAGAAAAACTGATGTAAAAAAGAATACATTTAATATTTTTCTTTCCTGCTCATCTGGAATTGTTCTCCAAAGTATCTTAGTGAGGAAATCCTTTAAATTTGGGCTGTTATTTGATAAAATGTAGAGCTTTTCAGAAGTTGGTAAACAATGTATTTAGAACACTTCCATCCAAAGTTTACAAAATAATTTTTTTGTGTTGCCATATTTAAGAAACTAAAGTTTTCTAGAATGAAAAATGTTGCTAACACATTGAAAAATAACAATAAAAATATTAAAAAGGTTTAAAAATTTCAATTTAAAGTTCTATTATTTTGGATTTTTTATAAAGTGACCCATTTTACCCCATGATCCAGTTTACCCCATTCTCCCCTACTTTATTTCTCGTGTTAACATTTGAAAGACGTTAGGTTTAGCAATAGTTATGGAGTGTAAAATTATTTTGCATTTCTTTATTCAAAGTTTTCTGCATACTTTAAAATATTTTACACTCATATAACAATCCTCAAAAAAGTTAGCTTGTAAGTCTAAACTACCTGCTAAAATGCTTCAAAAAATAATAGTTTCCAGATCGATAACTATAAAATAAAAACAAAGATGAAGAAAGGAAAAAAAAAACTTCGCAACCAATTTCACTCGTCTGTCAGATCTCTTTTACGTCCAATGAATTGCCGACGGATTGTAACAATTCTTTTACAGAACCACCACTTATGCATAAGAAAAGTTAAGTACGCAGTAATGACATATAAAAGGCCCATATCAATTCAGCTTTTATTCATAAAGCTTTAATGGGTCTGACTCAACTCAAGAAGCCGATCTTCAAAAAGGCATCCTAAACCTCCTCCTTGTATCTTTTATAATCTCCAAAAGTATTTTTTAATTATGTCATACAAGAACCTTTTCCCAAATGACATTAAAGATTATATTTCTTCGTGTGTTACGTAACAGCAATAGCGTCTTTTCACAACGTTGCCACCGGCTCTGCCCTTAAGGATAACTGCGGCAGGTGCAAAGACTAAAACACAAGAATCGTGACTTCTAGACCAGCCTTACCCGCTATTCGTGACCCATTTGTGTCTAAAGCCCCCTCCCTAATTTGCTGAAGGGCCCACAACAATGGGCTCGCAAAACATTTGAGCCCTTGAGTCCCAGAAAATCGGAACGAAAGATTTGCAGTTATTAATTGCCCAACAGAGTTTCCTCATTGTTTCAGAAAGCAAGTCTACCTTGGAAATTCTGATAATTACTATCGCCAGAGCGGGATGCCATGGAACATAAAATGAAAACGCTGAAAGAAAACAAAAACTGGAAAAAAAAGTCATAATAACAAACACACATTTAATTCCTCTAATGTATTTAAGTTAAAACTAAACTTAACTACCTCCTATCCTTATTTTTGTTGTTCGAAACTCCTCTTCCTTTTTAATCTTAGAAATTTGTTAAACAAGTCTATTCAAAAATACTTCCAACATCTCAAATTTATTGGAGAATGCACAGATGGAGATAAACAATTGAACACATATTTCAAATGACATGGGAATTTATAGGAAACCTTTAAGAAATAATTACAAAAAACAGACTAATTCATGCAGTAATGAAAGTGATATTTCATAATACAACAGTTGTATGCTATCAAAAACGATGTTACTTCTGGAAAATATTAAACATTTGAGCCGTCATTCATAAGCAATGCTTATGACAGTGGGACAATGTCGTGAACAGTGAGGTACAAGCATAGCTGTAGATTTCGTGGGAAATTCCCATCGGATAGCATCTTTAAAGATCTGTAGTAAAATCAGACTTACACGGGTTTCCCCCTAAGGATTTTAGTTAAACCCCATGTGGATTCAGCATATTAGGAGAGTACAGTGAAACTTGTGTAAGTTGACCACTTGCGGGGCAGCACTTTAGTGGTTAACTTAGACAGGTCAGGGTGAGGAAGAGGGTAAAGGGCAAATTTTGTTCTTTACAAAAGTGGTCAACTTACAAAGGTGGTCAACTTTACAGGTTTTACTGTATATAAAAATTTATTTCGAGAGATCAATACAAAGGGGGGACCTAGCTTCTGGTTTAGGGGGGGGGTCAGCTCTAAAGTAGCAGCAAATAAATTCGGGGGATGGGTATACGTATGTATATACTAGCTGCTGCCCCCACTTCGTGCGCGTGGAAATTTTGATGTATATGTGTGGGAACGGACGGCCTGATACAAATGTGATCCATGTGGGCGAATATTAAAAAAGGCGTCGTTTTGGGCGTCCTTCCTAAACAAATATAAACCTATAAAGGCGTCCTTTCTAAGCAAAAGTGACCTGTCTCCTTTTCATTTTTTAAGAGTTATTATTATTATTATTATTATTTTACAAAAAAAAAAAAAACCAAAAAAAAAAAGGCATTTTACTTACGTCAACTTAATCAATATTTTAAATTATTCCCACTCGACGATCTACAATCTTTACGAAAATACTCCTTCTTGTACATAAGAAACTAAGCTTCGTAATGTTTCAAGCCCCAATGTTAACTAAAGCAGTATGGGCCATCCAATTTTGGGCTCAAAAAGTTCACGAGGGCCGTTCGAATAAAATAGCTATATTCAGACGACTCTGGAGAGCCAAATAATAAGAACACGAACTTTATTTTTCTCTGTTTGAAATGTTTGTGATAGCGTATCTTGATATAGTGGAAAGACTAACAGACAAAATTTAGCAACTTTGGGGTCACGAATATCCACAATTACCAACTTTACGTTTGGGTCGCATTAAAAAAGAGATTTTTATGCACAATTGAGTGAAAAAATAAGTTGGGTTTAAACAAATGCTGATTAAAAGTATTTTTCAATGAGAGTATAAAAGAACGTCAATTAATTTAGAGTTTAAGGCGACAAGGGACTTTCAAATGAGTGAAAATTGGTCAAAAAAAAGATTTTTCTGTTATTATATTTCTAAAAACTAGACATTTAGCTGAACATCTTGAAAAAAATATTTTTTGAATAGGCGAAAAATTGACGAAGTTATGACACTTTTTATATAGGCCACGCCCACAAAATTTCAGAAGAAAAATTTTGCTTTTTATATTTTTGAACTATTTGTTGGTTTTTTTTTACAATTTATTATGCAGTTTGTTCAAATAATTTTTTAATGCATGTATATGTACAATTTACTTGAAAGTATTGATTATTGTATGTGGAAGATTTATTTTTTACAAAATCCTCGTAAACGAAATTAACCGCTGAAAATATTAAATTTTGACAGTTTTGCTGCTTTTTTTGCTTCTAATTAGTATAATAGTTATTCAAAAAAGCCTTTTTGTTATGTATTTTTATGCAGAATTTAATGAATGTCATTGAATTTTATTTACAAAATAGGGGAATTCATTATTTTATAAAAAATTCTCGTTGATACGATGAAATTTGGCGTTTCTATTTTGAAAACTGGAATGTAATTATTTAAATTTTTGAGCATAATGCTATTTCAAATACTTCATATTACCTCATTTAAGGTGAATTTGCGTTCAAAATTTAAATTTTGGTTTAGAAATGAAAATTGGAGCAGTAAAGCAAAAAATGTTGATTTTCTCAATATGTCATTTTCCACATGTTTACTAATTTCAAATTGTTCCAGTGTAATAAAATTTAATTTTATTTTGTTGAAAATTTTACACCAAGTATTTAAACAGTTTGTTAACATTTTGTTGGGAAAGAATTTGCAATTTTGTAAGCTGTGTCAGATATATTTCCTACATTTAATAGCAATATGGAATTTTTTTTCCCGAAAACTCTTAAGTTTTTGGAGTTTTTTATATTATTTATTTTTCCTATAATATATAAAAAAACTACTCCCAACATTTTTTTCGCAGTAGTTTTTTATGTAATAATTTGTTAGTATTTTGTCATTTTGATAAAATTTCAGACGCGAGGAGTAAAATGAAAAAATCGTTAAAAATTCAAATTTTTAATTTTAATAAAATTTTAAAGTTTTGAATAATTTCATAAAATTTTATTTTTGAGTAAATATTAGCAATATATAACTATGCTGAAAATTTCAAACAAATTGATTGAAAATTACTGGGAAAAAAACTGATTGTCCCTTGTCGCCTTAAGAAAACTAAATAAGATACATGACTCTTAATACATTTAACAAGAAGCAACGAAACGCATAAAAAGTGAGAGATTTAAGGTCCGGCAAAACTTAAGAAATTGAAAATTGTAAGTTTGAAAGAGCAAAAATGTTTAATCCACCCTAATGAAAACATTTGTTTCCCTTAATTAGAAATTTAACACTATTTATATTTCTTTCTCATTTTGTTGAATAAAAGATACTTAATGAGGAAAACTTTCACGGTTTTTAAAACGTTATTTCGTTGACTAAACCGTTGGATATATTCAAAATTGTAACACAAAATAAATCGATATTTTTTTCATACTGTAATTCTTAAAATATTGATTTGAAATAAGGTAAGCACGAATAAGGTAATTCGAGGAGAGATGTCCCAGGTTGTGTATTTATGTCAGAATATTAAAGACAACAACACATATTATGTGGATTGTTTACTTATAAACTGAATGCTGCGCTGCATGAAATGTGTTGTTTTTGTGGCAAAATGGCAAAAGAATTGAAGATATTGGAGCATTTTGTCAAAAGACCTATTTTTCGACTGAAATTAAAATCCGTGGTTTTTTATTTGTAACGTTAAAAAAAGAAGTTATGTTAACATGAAAAAATCGCAATGTGAAAGCAAAGCTGAATTTATTGAAATATAGCATGGTAAAACCAGATAGCCGTAATTGTTGTTTTAACAAGAATGACTTACCATCTATCCTTACCAAAAAGGAGAGATACCCTACTATGCATGATGTAGGATAGAAAAACATGGAAAACATCCAACTGAAGCTAAAGTTTCAGTTGGATGTTCTTCATTTAGAAGTTCATTCTTTTGCATTAAAAAAGCGGTTCCTTGCAACCTCGAGTTTTACGTTGTTTCAATTGTTTTTAATTTTTAATAATCTACAAATCCTAATTTTAAGCTATTTGATAAGAAAATATTTTACTTCTTATAGCTGCCAAAATAAGAAATAAAAATCAGAAAGAAACAAAAAAAATAAGTAATCACTTCAATAAATCATTTATGTTGACAAATAAAATCGTCTACAACTAATTCTTTTGGGTGAAAAATAAAGCGCTTCGACTGGCACTGAATTAATGACGCGGTTCCTTACCTATATCTTAATGTTAAGTCTAAGAAAAAAGTATTTCGTTTTTGTTTTATTTTCTATTTCGTGAAACAAAAAACTTAAAACTATGTTCAGAATCTCTAATTTTTTCGGCTCTAAAAATATTTAGTGTTAGATGTTTCTTAGATAAAAAAAGCTTTAAATTTCTCCTCGTATGTTAAAAGTTTTTTGATTATGCAAAAAATTGTCTTAAATTCATCAAATCAAATCAGTACTTAGTCTACGTCTCAAGCTCTTTCCAATAAAGTCTGTTAGAAGAAAATCCGTTTGGCTAGATTGGGATCTACATAGGAGGTAAATGTCACGTAGAAATCCAACTTTTTTGAGCGGACCGAATGATTTGTGAAATCAAGAATCGAGACCATGGGGATGAGAAATCTTTTCTCCAACAACTCCCTACCTTTTAGCATAGCTACGCGTTTCCGCACTGCATGAGAGCTTTGGCAGGTTCTTCTCCATACCGAGAATGGATCCCAGAAGTGAAAGATTCTGGTCCTAACTACTAGACCACGTAGGGCTTGGATAAAATGTCTTAGCCATGGCCTTTCAAACAAGTTTTGTATTTTTTATTTTATTTATTTATCGATTTTTTATTTTATTTATTAACCTTTTTATTTTCATTTCGTCTATTTCTCGAATCGAACTATCTCCTCAAAAATTACTACGGGGGAACAGACCGACAAACATTTCCACATTTTAAAAAAATGTAATATATAAGAAGTATATACCCCAATAAAAATAATTTAACTTTGTGCAAGTAAACAATAATAATAAAATTACACGTTAATTTAAAGCACAAATGAGCAATAAAATGCAGACATATGTTTCGGGATTGCTTGGAATCCCTTTTTCAATGCGACAAGGAGCTTCTAGATGCAAAACATCCAAATGAAGCTACATTTGGATGTTTTGCATCTAGAAGCTCCTTGTCGCATTGAAAAAGGGATTCCAAGCAATCCCGAAACATATGTCTGCATTTTATTGCTCATTTGTGCTTTAAATTAACGTGTAATTTTATTATTATTATATACCCCAATATCTATAAAAGCTGTTGATATTGAGTTTTTAATTATGTTTCCTTTTCAGGTGACCCACAAGGTCACTAGGATTTCTGCAGAAAGAAACTGAACGGAACAATGGTTTGTAATTTTGGAGAAGTGCTACAGATTCAATTTTACTTCTCTCCGTAGACAGTAGATTGAGTAACTTTTCTCATTTCAAAAAATGATCCAGAAATGTCGTATTAGCCTATTATTCAGAGCTGCATGAAAAATGTGAAATTGAATGAGAGGTTTTGGTAAATAGGGACGCAGGAAGAGAGGGGTTACTGTCCTAAAAGTTATGCTCGGAAACATTTAGGTAACAAAATATTTATGAACACATTGCGGACCAAGTTTAAATAACCTTCACTTATACTTTTTCCAGGCATTTAAAACAACATCTTTAAAGCCAGCTAATTCTAGTGAACGTTCAATCGGAGAAAGAAACGAATCACGAGAATTCTCGGGATCGTTCCACATTGTGTTAATACAATAATAACAATAATTATGCTTGAAAAATAATGCATTAACTTTCATTATATATATATATATATATATATATATATACGCATCCGTGGTTCAACTAACAAATGTGTTAAGTAATTTTTGAAAACGTTTCATTAGAGTTTAGTGATGCGTAAGTACAATTTGGCTGTTACATATTTCTGAAATACTGTGTGAATTTAACCATAAAAAAAACTATAAGTGGCTTATTTTTCGTAATTGGTTAGCTGGTATCTTCCAATCTACATGTTATGAACCAAACCCCCTCAAAAAATATTATGTGGGAATTTATAGCCCCCCTGCTTGTAATAAATAGGGAAATAATTACCTTCTCAGAAAAGTTTCAACTAGAAGAAAAAGTATCAATCTCCAGTTATGTTGCAAAAGTTTGATAACATGGGAAACGTACTCAGTGGAAAAAAGCTTTTGTATTTTCACTATCTGTTTGTTACCAACACAATTCCCTTTCTAATTAAAGAGCACTTCCTGTATTGAGCGGAAATACTCGAGCACTCTTGCTACAAAAGGATGTAGACTTTTGTGGAAAAATATATTTGCCTTTTCAACTGACCTACCGAATGGAGAAGCTTAGATATTAGCAAAAAAAGCTCCGCGGTAACAAGAAAAAAATAAATTTCTGTAGCAAGCACAATTTATGAACACTCTAGAGGTATTCAGTGAGTACAAATTATAAAAGTAAATAAATACATATAAATAAATAAAATTAACTACTAAGAAAACTTTTAAAATAATAATAAAACGAAGAAACGTTATAATGACTTTTTTAAAAAGTACATAAAATGTACAAAAATAACTCAACATTTCCGATGGTTGAAGTACATTCCTGAATTAATGAGATTTTAAATTTCTAATAGGAATATATTTTAATACAGAGTATAACAATACAGATTTCCCATCGAGTAGAAATTTGTGATTTTTAGTTTGTTTGTTCTTTATTTATTTTGTTTGCATCGCCTCAATAAGTTTTTTTTTTGTTTATGCGTGTGTGTGTAAGAAAAGTTTTAAGGGCGCAAATACCCTCGATGGAATTTACTAGTTTTTATTGAAACTAAAAGACCTCTTGTCTAACATCAGGAATTCGTGCAATCAGTACCTCTACTGCATGTTCAGCGTTGATACAATTGTAGTTATTCATTTAATTTTCATTCAGATTGACAGACGAAGAGATTCGTATGCAGTTTTTTTTTTTTTTTTTGCAAGGCTCGAAACTTTTCAGAATTCGCGACATTTTTTTAATGATTAGCTACTAGCCATACTTTTAAATATGAGTTAGACGTTGTAATAATTTTTCTTGATTCAGAAAACAGGTGTGTGAAATGATGCTTGGTTACATTGTTATAAACAAAATTCTGTTCAGTAGTTTTTAAAATGATATTTTTAGATTTTTATTCTAGAGCTAGTACTACAGTTTGTTACATATATATATATATATATATATATATATACAGTAAAACCTGTAAAGTTGACCACCTGCTTAAGATGACCACTTTTGTCAAGAACGGAATAAGCCTTTCACCCTCTACCTCACCCTCTATAAGTTGAAAACCTGTCTAAGAGTTGACCAGTAAAGTGCTGCACCGCAAGTGGTCAACTTAAGCAGGTTTCACTGTATATCTAAAAATACTATGTACTATATAAATCTCGCCTCTGTTTCTAAGCAACCATCTTGACCAAAGCTCTTTTCCGAAACAAATATTTTCTTCCGCTCAAAATGTATTTCCTGCTTCTTAATTTGTCATACGATTTTATTCAACTGATACAATGTTAAAAGCAGTGCTTTATTAACAGTGCTCTTAAAGCACCTTAAAACCCAATTTCCTGCTTCTAAAAATAACTTATCATTAGCGCAGAACTCAGTATTCCTTCTTTTTAATGAAATGTTAAAGTAATTTTATAATTTTATTTTATATATATATATATATATATATATATATATATATTGTTTATCCATTTTTGCGGTTGCGACATGTGTACGTATATATGTGCACTTCAACTAAAGAACTTTAGATTTTATTTTTACATTTTAGAATGTGACTAGCCCTTGTGTATCTTGGTACGAAGTATGAAGTTTCTATGAGAAAATTCTTTATTTAAAAAATATAATTTGTGCATGATGCGGGTTTCAAATCAATGACACACCTTCAACATGCACAACTTATTCTTTTTTATATAAAACCTTCCCCCCCCCCCCATAAACTTGATACTTTGCATTAAGATACGTAATGGTTAGTTACATTCAAAAATATGAAAACTAAAAGCTATAGGTTACAATTACTTAATTATAGTGCGTACATATGTCGTAAATGAAAAAATGAATTGAGCAATACATATATATTTTTTGCACCTTATTTTTATTACTTTCATGCAATAGAATTATAAATAATTGCTTTTTTTTTCCAGTGTTGAATGTTGAAGCTCGAAGGGCGTCAAACCACCCAGCGATGTATTGGGATACATTTATTTAGAATCGTAGGAAGACACTAGAAGATACGAATATACATACGAAATTGAACAAGTGTATTTGATGTGTGTAAAACAATTAAACATCCGAAATTAGGTTGCGCTAGCAATGCTGCTCAAGATCCAGAACAGGCGGATATATGTGATCTTAGAAAGCATCTTCGCAGGATCGAAATTTAGAGAGAGCATCCACAGTTAAGATTATTGGACGAGCTCAAACTTTTCTGGTATTCTTTGAGAATGAAAAATACCATCTCGTATCGTACGGAACATTTTTGAAAGTTCTTCACAGAAATCATCTAAAAATTCTTAGATATTTGATATAGGAAAAATCCTAGAGTAGTCTCGTCCTAATAAACTGCTAAGTACCGAGTAATCGGTATAAACAGGTTTTACTGAACATTTAACTAAAAGAGTAATGAAGATAGTTACGAGTAGAATTTACTCAACACCTAAATAAAGTAAGATGTTAAACTTTTACTCAAATAAACTAAGAGGACATTAAGCAAGACATTATTGAAAACATGAATAAAATAAATATATTTAGAGAATTGAACTGAAAAATAAAGTGAAAGAGAGATGGCTGACTTTTTTTTTTTTTTTGTGTCTCCAATTTATTAACCGCAAAGTTAGAAAAATCGTTGACTGTAGCTACAATTTTATTTATTAACGTCTTCATGTCGTTTTCTTCTCGGCTGAGGACAAAAAGAAAAAAGAAAGAAAGAAAGAAATAAAGAAAACGAAAGTCAACCAGAATTCATTTACAAAAGAATTGTTTTTTAAGCCTTAGTAGGAAAGTAAAAGTGAAATCGTAAATAAAAGAAAACAAGAGATGTTCATTTTGTGGTTATAAAAAAAATAAATAAAAAAAAAAGGGAAATCTATTAATTTTCTCCGTACTTCCGCGTATCCATGTGTCGTTGCAATAAGAAAAAACTCCTCGCATAAATTCCGTCACGGTTAGAGTGCCTGAAAAAAAAGGAAACAAATTCCGGGGTGTAAGTTTTTTGGAAACGCGCAAAGCGGGAACGGAGTTATGTCAGGTAAAAATTCCAAGCCTGATCCATAAGCAAATTTCCGAGGCAGAACCTTCAATATATACATGCCTCTGAATAAACCCGCGAATGGGGGGGAGGTGGAGAGGGGGGTGTCCAATTCTCTCCGTTTGACCTTGGGATCTTGCCCGCATGACATACGGCATGGGAAGGGCGGGTAGGTAAAACCTCAACCTTGAAGCTTGTTCTGAAGTGTGGGAAAGTTCGGGGCCGCACAATAGCAGGGCTAACAGGTTAGAAGAGCTTCTGGAGCGAGAATCTGCTCTCCCCTTAATGTTCCAGGCGCAGATGGCAGGATGTAACGGTAGTTGGGGGATGCACCCGTGTGTAAGAGCTTTGTTGAAAAGGGGAGCCCCCGAGACGCACCGCTATGTGAGTTTGGCCGCGAACATTGACTCAAACGACGAGAGATGAACGACTGCACATCTGCCTCAATGTAAGGCCAGTGCAAGCTAATCTCTACGAACTACCACACGGGCACTACAATCGCGGCACTATTCACAGACATCTTTTCAGAAAGAGTGCTTCAAAGCGATAGCTCGGGATCAATCCTCATCTTCCTCGTCGTTTCGAGACTCATTTAAGTTCGCTTTTCCGAGATAACTTGGGCAATATATAAAAATTTATTTCAACGATTCAATTCAGTTAACGTAATCTTACTACCACACGGGAGCTACAGTATCGGCACTATTCACAGACATCTTTTCAGAAAGCATGCTTCAAAGTGATAGCTCGGAATCAATCCTCATCTTCCTCGTCAGCTCGAGACTCATTGAAGTTAACTTCGTTTTTCCGAGATAACTCGGGCAATATATAAAAATATATTTCTACGATTCAACTCAGTTAACGTTTTGGTATTCATTTCATGTCGTAGCAAGAAGGGGGGGGGGGTGTCCAAGCTAAGAATAGTGGAGGCTGATGTTTGTAAATTAAAAAGAAGTTAGTCAGAAATATACACTATAATTTTACATTCAACCATACATACATACATAAAATTTCTTAGAGAACGAAAAACAGCTTTTACCCAAAACTAACTTTAATTTTCCTTTTTGAAATCTTATTTTGATGTTCATGGGGGGGGGGGGGGGAATCCGGACCCGAGTTGCCTATGGCACTGATTTCGGTCCAAATGAGCGAAAGTTTAAAAATGTATATATTTTGTAATTTTCTCATTATTAAGAGACTCACTTAAGTTAAACTCGTCATCCCGATAAGCTCAAGCACAAAAAAAAATTCTACAAATCAATTTGTAACAAATGTTTCCCATGCATTTTGTTTTTAAAAAAAAAGCAACAGTTCAAAATACGTATCTTAATATTTTTAAAATATTGCATCCATCCCTCTAAATGGGATTACTGTCAAAAATTAATCAGCACTACTCCCCATCAGGGTCCATGTGTGTACCAAATTTAGTTCTATTCCAAGCATTACATTTTCTTTTAGAGTGGACACAAAATATGTTAAAGTAAAAATGTTATCGTTCACTCCAACCCCACTGTAAATTTGTTTATTTTACAGTGGCCTTCTTATTGTAAAATAAGCAAACTTACAATGGGGTTGGTTGTGTGTTGGTGGTTGGTGTGTAATCTAACACATTGTTCTTGTCTCCAAACACTTGTAGGAAAGTATCCCTATGTGTGTATGTATGTTTATATATATATATATATATATAGTGTGTGTGTGTGTGTGTGTGTGCGCGCGCACATACATGGGGTCATGTGTTGCTTTAATGTTAAAAATGGTGTCGCATTTTGCTTAAAATTACAAATTAATTACGTATTTTTCTTAACATGTGTTATTAAATATTTAGTCATATTTAACACTTAACATATGAATACAGAACTGAAATTGAAAAATTCCTGAAAATAATTCTTTTCAAGAAACGACAAAAAAAAAGTCAATAAATTACTCAATGTTTTTACCCATTGCGATAAATGTAACTACAAATCGGCGAATAGCTTTGATGACAGTTGGAAAACCGCTCAATACGCAAATTCCGTTTTCATCCCTGCTCTGTATTAGTAATTATTGCTTTACCAATGAATGACGTAACCATTACGTTATATCTTTCGGAAATATTTCTTTATTTTTACACTTAGACATTTCTGTTTTTTTTTTTTTTTTTTTTTTTTGTATAATACTATATTTTTCTTACTTGTGAATTTTTTGTAAAATTTAAGAAATTTTGAAAGAAGGGTAAAATTGTTTTGCAATTATAACATATTTACTAAATAAATACTTATCACTGCTATTTTTCCTCTTAATTCATGTTTCTTTATTTTTAATAGGTACAAAATTGTGCTTATTTTACGTGCGTAAAATTAAAACAGTAAAATATAAACATAATTTAAACATACTAATAAAGTATTAAGTAAACTAAATTAAAGTGTTTCCTGATTAAAACTCATGCTCCAGACGTATATTCAAAAAACATCCTTAAAGATAAAATTGAACGCAATCTTCTATAAAGAAGGCAAAAGATACTGATAACTGTTCAAATATTACGTAATGATAACATTTATAATCATACAAAAAAATCGTAATTCTAGTAATAATAAGCAACATTTTTTCTCGTCGAAAACTAGCCTACATAGGAAAACAATCACTGGCAAAATTGAGAAATTATATCGGTTAAAACATTATTCGATTATGTCAGAAAATAGTTGAACATCTAATTTTTTTGAAAAATCTAGGTTTTTCTGGAAAAATAACTCCTGAATAATTTCTACATTGTATTTTTTACTGAATAGAATAAATTTAATGTGAATCATTAAAACACTAATACCAATACAGTTTAAAAGCTTTTTGAGTTGCATAAAAATTGTTAACCAAAAAATATTTAGTGCTTAATCATTTATTAAAACTTCGCTTTAAACCCATCTTCTTTTTTTCCCAATACGTATTTACATAAAATCCCATTAGATTGAATTTTGTTTCTCGGTAATTTTGTTCCATGAATCTATTTGAGCAGATAAAAACCATATCACAAAAAAATTTAATTGGGAAAATGTTTCAATATTGTTTTTTTTCGATATAGATAAAAATGCTTTAACATATTTTTTTATTATATTTAAACATTGTTAATTTTAAATATTTAAAGAGTTTAGGAAAATAAATATATAGCTTAGACTGTTTTGTAAAAATCTAGTTTAAAGTGAACTGCGCTTAAAAGCAAAAATTTTATGTTTAGAGTTAAATTATTTAGTAGAATTTCAATCAAATGTTTTTTATGGTAAGTACAAAATATGTTTAATAATTTCGCTTGTTGATTCGTTTAAGCAGATGAAGATGACCTCAGAAGAAATTATCTTTGGAGGAAAGTTTCACTATTGAGCTTCTTGTAGTAGGTAACTTTTCCCAACAACAGTATTGAATTCGATCTCCAAATAGTAGGTGTTGGGTCTGCTAAGGAAACAAAAATAAACGAGGGGTTAAAAGAAATTCTGGAAAGGTGCATTCGGCTCTTAACATACAAAACGGAAAAGACTTCGAGGGGAGGGGGTTGAATAAAAGAGGCAGCTACGCCAAAGAAGGAGAAAGTCTGCCAGCGCATCAAGTGAAGTGAACCAGGATTTTATCCCACGGTGGATGGTAAAGGTAAGGAGGACTAAGGATCTAGAATACACAAACTAACGTGTCAGCCATTTTTGTGCTCACTGAGGTATGTTTCATTGCCTAGTATTTAGGAATATCTTGAGAGTTCGTAATCCAAATATCTATCTATCTATCTATTTATATATATATATATATATTTGACACCGCTACCGCTGTCCATAAATACAACTAATTTGACAGTAAATTGGCGTAACTTTAATGTTTAAAACTCATAACGACTCATCTTCACCTAAGTTGTTTCTGTAAATAAATAACCTAACAAGTGACACGAGATTGTGTGTTTCAAGGTGATGTGTTACAGAGCAAAGTTATTTCTACTTATGGAACATTCATAATGCGTCAAATGCGGTAGATAATTATCTTAGGGAAGAAAGGGTAGTATAATAAATAGAAATAAATCCTGAAATAATGCTTATCCATACTAGGACAGAGCATGAATGATAAAGGATTACCACTTACCCAAATATAGGCTATTTGTAATTTAAAACATGTGTACAGTCACTCAGGGTAACTTTGAACCACTTTATATATTTTAGTATATTTGACTTTAAAAAAAAAGAAACTAGCAGGTCCAGTGCTGCACTTGGTAAAATAGGTTATAAAATCAGTTAGTTGTCTACTCTTTTCTTTTAATTAAGTCAAATATGCTAAAAATATAACGTGGTTCAAAGTCAACCCCCATGGTTTAAAGTTACCCTGAATGACTACCAAATTTTAATTGCAAATGTTTGTCTTAATACTTTGCTTTTTCCAAATCTTCTGGAAAGCAATGATTTTGTCAAGAATTTGAGCACAGAAATGGCGGGATTAAGAGTTAGTGTGCATATAGAAAGGCTCTAAAGAGGACGGGATCTTTGTTACGTCACTAGTGGGGTCCTGGGTGCCTCAACTATTGTGGAAGTCGGCGCCGGGATTACTCCAGAGATAAAATGGCGCACTGAAGGGAAAAACAGATAAAGAAGCAAAAGAAGAGATCTTCGCTCGGCACGGTCAGCGAAGATTGGGGGATTCTTCACTCTCGGCCCCTTGCCTCCAAAGCCGGGGAAATTTTGGAAAAGAGCTGAAGCGAAATGGATTTCCAACAGAGAAATTCGCCTCCCCCACCCCCAGGAGCTAGACCGAATTATCTGGACGGTTAGTGAAAATTCCAGTCCTCCAGACGATCTGGACATTCTGGAAAATAGGCTGGAGAGCATCTTTTCCTTCGATCGGAGTCTTCTGACAATGCCATTTGCTTAGAGTGGACGAAATGAGTGCTGCTGGTATTCAAAGAGCACTACGGAAAAGCTCATTCTACCAGGCTCGAGAAAAATCGCCGATAAACTAGAATAAATCAATGGAAAATAAGTCTAACTATGTTCTTTATCAATCTCCAAACGCTTTGCAACAAATAGAATTTAAAATTAAGTATTTGTCAGACAAATTACTTAAAAATCAATATTTTAAGCACATTCACCGACAAAGAAAATACGTCATAATTCTTTTAAAACGTCATAATTTCAAAGTATCACATGTCCAGCTTTTAAATAAATAAAAAGCAAAATGTAACCACAAATTTAATACAGGCATTAAATTTCGTATACACAAGAAATAGCTTTTTTTATCGCATTATATATATATATATATATATATATATATATACAATGAAACTCATCATAACGGGCACCTCTGTTAGACGAACAGTTTTTCAATTGTGTCTAAATTTTCGGTACTAAGATCGCACATCGACTAAAGCAGTTTATTAAAATTTTTATACTGTTATCAGTCAGAATATCCAACTTAAAGAATCATTCAACAAGTGGTACACACTTTTTATACGAGTAAAACATGCTGGACTTAATTTAGTTTTTTATTACCTTTTGAAGAAAACGGCTTCGGATTAGTATAAGGAAAATGTTGTCGGTGCAACGAAACGTCGCTCACACAACTTTAAAGTTAATGTAATATTCTATAAATGTCGTTATCGGTAACATTAATTCTATATATTCAGATTTAATCGCATTGGGTTGGAACATTAAAACAACAAATTTATTATTTGAAAGAAAGTTGTTTTCCTTTGTTTTTAACAAAAAGAAGAAAAGTTGGTGCAGAGTTCAAAGAGAGTAACGAATCCAAACATTTTTTTCTCTTGAAAAAAACAACATTTTTCAACTCCTTTTTAGCCTACTTTCCCGTAAAAATTTTTAAAAAAGCCAAAAATATATGAAAGACGGCTTAACGTATCGTAAAGATATCGTTGAAAATAATGAAAAGTCAAATATAAGAAGTAATTAAATAAAGAATGAAAACCGTCTGGTCTGTCTCTCCCCCCCCCCCCCCACCCCCGCCTCCAATAACTTTTGAGGGAATTCTCCGATTCAAAAGATGTTTTTTTCTTTTGCATTCGAAAGATTTCGGCGAGGACATCTTATTTCTTTTTTTTTGACATTTTTTTGTTCAATTTTTGAAGAGTTCAAAAAATTTTAACATAAGCGGCATTAAGGGATAAGTGAAGCAAATTTTATAAACCCTGAACATAAATTGCAAGTTACTTTGAACAGGCTTATTCGAAAGAGCTCTCGACGTGAAATAGTTTTTGATTTGAAGAATTTTTGTTGAATTTCGAACAGTTCAAAGAAATTTAACATTATCGCCTGCGGGGAAATTTTAATAATATATAAATCCTGATCTAACAGACGGATTTGATTGAAACAAACTTTATTGGAAGTTTCTTATGATGTAGAATATGTGCAGATACGAAATTCAATCAGAACTAAACAAGTCTATTTTCCTCTGAAATTTTTCGATCTGGATTTTTAAAGATATTTCTGAATGAATGAATGAATAAATGAATGAGTTACTTAATAAATAAGTAAATGAGTGATAAAATAAAAAAATAAATAAATGAACGAATGAATACATAGATGAGTAAATGAATGTGAATAAATAAGTGAATAAATACATGAACGAGTAAATGAATGAATGAATGACTATATAATAATCGTTGAAAAAGGTATATTTGAAGTAATTACGATCTAAAGCTAAATTAGAAAGAGAGAGAGAGAGATAGCTAGGTTATAAATTTGGAGTTGCTGTATATGGGAAAGTAAGGTCGTATAGTTCTAGACGGAACTTCTTGTTTTTAAATCTATTTTATTCTCTTAGCATGAAATATGAAAGATATTCGAACAGTGGTCAATTCAAAATCTTGAATATAAAAGATTGATTAAGGAGAAAAAAAATAACAAAAATAATAAGAATGGGTTATTCTTCAAGGAAAAGTTCTCGAATTAATTCTTCAATTCCTTCAAACTGCTGATTCAACCATTTAATTGCTGAAAGAGAAACGAAAGTACTGATATATTTCTATAATTTATATAAGTTTTCTTCATAAAGAAAAAAAAATTCTTTCCATCTAGAGTGCAAAAAATGAAGAAGAAAAAAGGAGGGAAAATATATTTTCAAGAAGCAGATTAAAAAAGCAAGCAACGAGGACGTTAAAGTATGCAAAATAATTATATATTATCATGGAAACTTTACTTTTATATTACACCCAATTAATAAAAATGGAACTGAACCAATAAATCAGATTAGTAGTAGTGAGTTGCAAGCTTTTATGCTATGTATCTAACTTTCTTTCTTTTTTTAAGTTTTGTCGAATTCAGTGTGTAAAGAAAGGAGTTAAAAATTTAAAACAATAAGTTGTTATTGCTCAGTTTTCGTGCAATTCCTTATCCTAGAAATTTATGACTAGGCTAATGATTGTGTTTTGACATTGTATCTGACAGTACAAAATCCTAGTATTGACAAAACGCAGAGTCCGTATGATTGCAAAAATAAATGTGTGCAAAAGAAAAAAAAGGCCACAAAGAAAATTAAATAGTTTATTAGAGGCTACCGAAATATTTAGTTATTTATTTATTGTGGAAAATTACTCTACTTATTGAGTGGAATTATTGTTTTTATTTATTTATTCTTCATGCTTTTCTGGACAAATTTGGTAGGAAATACCAACTCACATCTTGTGCCCCCTCCGCCTTTCAAGACGCCACCACCATTTTTGTTGTACACGTTTTTTTCAACAAGATTTAATTAATTTATTAGAGATTTAATTTATTATTTATTCTATTATTTTTTATTATTTATTCAAGATTTAATTTATTATTTATTCTATTATTTTTAATAATTCATTCAAGATTTAATTTATTTATTTATTCATTTTCATTCATATTTCTACATGTCTGTGGTTATGGAGCAAAGCAAACAAACGTTAAAAACCGCAATTTAATCAAGCCAATAATAGGAATTCCAATTAACAACAAATGTCATCATTTTTAACTAAAAAGCATCCTTTACGGACGACTCGCTCATCTTTGAAAGGATAGAAAAGTTACATTCAAAAATAAAAATCAAAACCCGCATTTTACAACAGTTTTTTTTATTTAAAAAATACAGCTTTATTCTCTCTTGTTTAGGAATTTCCAAAAAGAGCCTTGGACCCTAAAAACCGCTTTTATGTTGACTTTTAAAAAACATATTCGTACCAATGCAAATGCTTTTTAAAGAAGCATATTTTTGCCCATAAAATTTACAAGAGAATGCTTCAAAACACGGCTTTCAAAATCGAAGTTAAAAAACATTGAAAAATGAAAGAACGCATTTCTAAGAACTTATTTGTTAAACTTCGCACACGTAATTAAAAACGTCACTCAAAAGTAGTTCTAGTCTAAAACCTACACATCTTTAAAAGAATAAATGCTTTAAGCTAGAGCACTTACTTCGTGAAAAAGCTAGCTGTTAATCATATAGGATCAGAAGGAACTAATTAACACAGCTGTGTTTTTTAAGATACTTCGTTACACGACCAGCTAAACGTTGTTGCAAAATTAGATTCAAATTATCAACAGAGTTCTCGAAAAGTTTCGAAAAGCCATTTGTTTTTACAAAACAAAAATGAAGAAAATTTAGAAAAGCTTACTGAATTAGTTTCAACTTTGCCATACAATATGTTAGTCGTAACAAAATTGTTGAAGTTGAATTTTAATGTGTGTACTAAAACGGGAAATAGGAGAAAGAAGTTTTGAGCACAATACAATCAAATGTTTAACATACGACATACAGAATTACACTTAGCTCCTGATTATCCACTCGCGAATTATTCAGTTTTAAGATTATCCATATAGTTTGAAAACCACATAATAACCGTATTTTGCGTAAATTGTGCATGGGTCAATAAAAAGTTTTTCTAAAAATCTTAGAAGTATTTTCTGTACACTCATGCACTGAGAGGCAAAGCGTGTGAAAAAGTAACTGAAGTTTGACATAAAGTTGCATTATTTAAAATATACTATTAAAAATGATGTGCTGAAAATAAGAAAATATACTTGCTTATTCCTTTCAAGTTTTTTTGACAAAAATAAGCAAACGGCGTTTTCAGTTTTAAGTATCGATGGTTACTTAGAAATTAAAGTTACAAAAAGGACACGCATTATTTTTTTATTGCAATAAATTAAAAATGTATACAGAAAATTTACAATCATAATTAAAACAGGGCTTTTTTTAAACGATTACTTCTTCAGAACAATAGTATTTGTATCTAAATTAAGGAACTTTTTACCGCTCCAGACATCAGAACGATTCAAGAATGTGAGAAGTCGGTTCCTCTCTTTACAAGATGATCAATTCGTCCGATTTGGATCGGACGCAGCAAAACGAGAAAACAGAATGGACGATTGGATACTTAATGCTCTTCTGGATTGGACAATGGAGAAATTTTGCACGGAAGAACTAAGCACCCACAGCTGGTACGTTTGGGAGCTATATAATCGAACTTTCCCGCTGGCAGCTCGATGTCCTCCGGGCTCAGTTGATAGAGAGTTTGCGTGCAATCCAGGAGGCCCGAGTTCGATTCCCCACCCTCGATTGCGACTACTGATCCAACGACGGCGTACTCTTGCTTCACACGTGTTGTATTACATTTGATATAGTGTTATCCAAAATTACGGAAACATCTGGGATTGCTTGCTTTTTTTTTTTTTTTTTTTGAATGGTGGTCATTTTTGAGAGAAGGGTTACTTAAAAAGTAAGAGCTCAGTTTTTCAAATCTAAGTCATTTTGACTCGGAATTATTCTGAGAACACATGATGTTCTTGAAAATAAGCCATTTTATCCCGATAACAAGAATTCTGATTTTACAGTGTATATTCATGCTACGTAGTAACTTGAAGTTATTTCGCACAGCAATTCATAAGTGTACACTATGCGCTTTGTGCAGTTATAAGCAATATTTCTTAGCAGAGATCCTTTTAAAGGTTTTAAATTTACTTCAGTTTGATTTTAGCTATCAAGAGAAAGGTATAATTTTTCGATCTGTATATGTTTGATGGATGGGTAAAACTGTTTTAAAACTTACAGGTCGACATGTCGGTATTAATAAATACACACTTTAATGAAATATACCACATAGAAACAATTTGTGCAGTGCAACAAGTACATTTGCAACAAATGTCTTTATATTAAGTGCATTTTATGTCATTAACAGAGAGTGCATTAAACTACGAATATATTCATTCAAAGTATCAAAACAAACATAACTCTAGCGCAACAATTTATAGTTCTACAAAAGCGTATTGCAAATAAACAGAAAAAGAAAGATAATGTAACATGTTAGCGTATCTATGAAGAAAATGTATCATAAATTCCAAAAAGATATTAGCATATTGATGCGAATATATTAACAGGGTAACCGCTACAAAATTTTGAGAAATTTGACACGCTATTTGCATACACATATCCAAATACGTTGCAACTTTAATCAATTAATGCCAGCAATTTTTCCAAGCACGTACGCACGGACGACATCTTCAAGCATTTAGGGTTATTAAGTACTGGATCCTTCTATCCCTTGATAAGCATGCCACATTCAAGGTCACAAGCGACAGATATGATCTGTTTCCATTAAGCTGCTTGAACGTGATGTCAATTTCAAATTCAAAGACCACCAAATCCATGTCTGATACTGTCAAGTACTACTAGAGATATCAGAATTGTGATTGCATACATGCTCATTCATTTAAGCGAATCAGAAAGTACCAGCCCTTACCAAGATCCAAGCTCCATTTATCGTGCTGTTTCAAATGTGAGATATTATATCTGATAGTTCTTTTGTAATAAAGAATTCTTCTCAAGGAATCCGAGAGAGTAAAACCAGGTATACTATAATTACACAAACAGAACTCATTAATTTTTGTCGAAACTTCTGCTAATACTCCTTAGTAATGCTTGCTAATGTTTACATAATTAAAATGAGTTAGAATACAAACGTTTAATTCGAAAAAGGTATAATGCTGCTATATTAAGATGCGCAGGCATTGTGTATTTCCGAAATTGAGGCAAGAGTGAAAAACTAAAACTTATAAACTACTGAGTAGCACATCCTAATTATGAATTATTCTTACAGAGCTAAATATTTAAAGGACGACTCGGATATTTCATTAAGAAAATGGAATTAAAAAATGTCAAAAAAAGGGGGGATATGTTCCCACATTAAATGACATTTCTTAAGTGACACAGACACGCAAAAGGATTCAAAAGTGGCGGAAGATTTACCACAGAAAAATAACTTTAGAACAGTTTCAGTTTCGATACTGAAAGACCCAAGAAACAAAACACTATACTGTTTGTTCTCGAAAGCCGCGACTATCGATCGGGAGCGATTCCATTTGTCGAAGGGGTGATACACTGAGACCACAGTTTTGGAAGTTTTATTTTAGCCAAGTATTTTTTTATTTTTTATTTTTCTCGACGTTGAATTAATCCATTTTTCTTTTGAATATTTAACACAAAAAGAAATGAAAAGTGTCGCGGCTAATTTGTTACTCTTCTCATAAAGTAAACATATATCCGCATCTTAATTTCTTCTATCACCCCTATTTCGATAAAATTAAAGCAGTTCTGACGCATGCGTAAAGCAAAAGAAGGCTTCGGCTCAGAAAAAGAGACAGCACACCCAATAGGATTTAAATTATTTTTTCATTGAAAAAAAGGCACTAAATCTGTAAGTGATTCTTTTCATATATTAGAAATGGTTACGCGTGGTAATATTCTACGCAAGTAGAACATCTTTATTACTTGTTTAAACTGCTCCAAATAAAAAAAAACAATTAATAAATATGCAGATAATCAATTAAATTTTATTCAAACGCTAAATAGTTCTAGTTGTGATAGAGAAAATGATGAGGAATAATAAATGCTCATTTTTGTAATGTTTCAAACCATTGCATAAACGATTAACTCTCAGACGTTTAAAACGTTTTAGAAAGAGTTGTTCGAAAAGAGCTAAAGTCGAAACATATCAGAAAGATTTTGCTATCTTCAAAAACTGAAGCTTTTCATTTTGTAAAATAATGTCAGTCTGTATAAAAAAAGATAAATGTATGTTGCACCGCTTAATTACTAATCCCGAGCCAAGTATATTCCTAGTTGAAACCATTTCTCAAATTTATAGCATTCGAAACGGTTCAGTTCTTATAGTAAAGAGGCCTTTAAAGGGGGCTGTTCAAGGATAAGGGACAACTCCTGGATGAGAACCCGAAGCTTGGAAGCGTGACTCACGTAAAATTTACGTAATGCCCTTTCATTCAGCTGATGCTTAAAAAGAGAGAACTCAACCGAAGGGTCGTTGACCTTTCTCACTGACGGGAACCAGCTACGAGGGGGCACCATGGGGACCGAAGGGGGTGGAGAGTCCCAAGCACAGCTACTGTTGTCTGTATGGAACGTCCTAGAGATTAAATGGCATTCCAACCCCTGGGTACTTTTGTGCCTTTGTTAAGTATGGATTCCCTCTTTTTACAGATCTAACTACAATGGTTTGGACGAATTCCATGGTTGGAGGAGAGTTGGTAGCCAGGGAGCATCTTGGTATCTAGAAGGATAGTAAATATCTTTTAGATTAATCGGCTGCTCGCATACTTTGCGTCGAATCACATTCCCTATCCTGATTGGATGAGTCATAAGAAAAGTGGTATGGAACTATTTTGTAAAGAGTGTAAAGGAATCTGATCGGAAACTAAGTCTTTTATCATCGAAATAATTCAAACAGAGCATTAATATATTTGATTGTTCGCGATATTCGTTAAGGAAAAAAACTCTTTTAAAAAAATTTAAGATAATTAGCAGCTAAAGCGACAGCTGAATGAAAACCAGTTATTTTACTTAATACAATCAGATTAAATAAAACTCACCTGAATCGCTGTTCCGATGATTGCTTTGTGTAAATTTTCCTATTTCCAATTTAAAAAATATTATATTTAATAATTAACTAGGATTTTTATTAAGAATACTTTTATTTAGTTAAAATATATTGATTTTATAATTTATTACACGTAGTACAGATTAAAATCTTGGAACATTACGGACACTAAAAATTATCTTTTTTCAATTAAATAAATAAAATAAAATAGATTATAAAAATTAAAAATAAAATATATCGATTTGTATACTTTTCCTTTAACTTCAAATATTTTCATATTTGTTTGTTAGCAGATATATTTTGGTAACTTACTACGCAAAAAACCGAAAATCAATCAAAACTGAATGAACATTTATGGAAAAACAAAATAGTTTTAATAAAGAAACAAGAACATATCCTTCAAAAGTGACTATCACTTGAACAAAATCTAAATTCTAGTGACAACTTTATTGTGAAAAATAAAACGCATAATTGTTAAATAAAAAGTATATTTAAAAAATTTAGAGGGGGGAAAAATCAAATTAGAAAAATGTTCCGTATATAGCCATATTTATAGGGGTATATATATAGGAAAAATATATTGGTATATTTTAGGGATATAACGCAAAAGATTCCTAACTGCTAGATTTCAACTTTTAAGCTTAGTGAACTGAAGCTTTTAATTTTCGTTAAAAATTGTTAAGAATAAATAAATCTGTGAGAAGAGGTTTTAAAGTTTTTTTCCCGTGTTTTTTTCAGTTGTAACTACAAACAGTTTTAAGAAACTTTTGAGATACATTATTCTTTTCCTAATTGTTAAACACGGACCTATTTTTAAGATACCAGATTTCAAGTTTTTAAGTTGGCAAAGGAAATTTAAAGAAAACTATTAAGCATCTTATTTGAAACCTCTATTTCACAAAATAATAATAACTAAAAACAAGTATGCTCTAAACTGCACAAAAATGCAGAAAAGTGCAAAAATATGTTCACATTAATTCAAATAATGAAGAACAGAAACAAGACCTTCAACTACTGCTTTTTGTTTTTAACAAAGCCCTGAAGACGTAGTGTGGGTGGACTACTTTCCATTGGCAGGGCAAGGAAAAAATACGGGCAAGGTTGTGTGTAAGAGCTAGGAACAGTAAAGAAAGCAAAGAAAAAAAGTGAAATGTCATTTGTTCCGCTAGAAGAAACCGCGGAAGAGAAAAAAAAAATGATTAATACTTGTAAACAAGCGGTGATAGCATCTCGACCAGCAAGGAAGAGTGGACAAAACATTTGCAAGTCTTTTATTATCTACCGTTATGAGTCATTATGGAAGCTGGACCACTATTTCATGCTCCCTTGATGCCGATTCGAGGCATGCTGCATTTAAGTGGAGATGTTGATACATATATTATAAGGAAATAAATCTTAGGAATGCACAGATTTGCTCTTTCGTTTCTAGCATGCCACGTGCTTCGCTAAAAATATATTTGGACGGCGGCACAGCATTGTGTCGAATTATTATTTTAATTTGCTGTTACGGGTTTCCTCTTTGCAATGAAGAACGGCACAAAACCGCAAGTGATTTGGCACTTCAAAAGGAAAAAAAATAGTGCATTTCCGAAAATGATTTTACAAATGAATATTGAAAGTGAAAAAAAAATAGTGTTGTTCTAAAAGTCGCTTTGCAGATGGATATTAAACTTAAAAAATATCAGTGCTGCCGTAAAAACCATTTTACAGAGGAACACTGACCTTTAAAAAAGCCGATCATTTTCTTGTAAAAACTGTTTTGCAAATGAACATTAAACTTTTAAAAAACCAGTGTTATGGCAAAAATTGCTCTCCCAAAAAAACATGAAATGTAAAACAATAATAATATTGCAATAAGTGTTATTGTATAAATTTTTACAAATCTGCATTAAAAGTTATTTTTAAAAAAACTATTGCATTGCAAATAAAATTTAAAAAAAGACAGTTTTATCATTTTAAAAGTAGCCTTACAAATGAACGTTAGACGTAAACATAACATTTTGTCAAAGGTAACAATTACAAATGAGATGTGAAATTTCAAGTACTTTTGAATAAAATTCAGTTTTTTATTTCTCAAATATTAATGTTTAGAATGCAAGAATGGATGAATTTGAATTTGAACGCTAGTTATTATTTATTCTTAATATCGTGCTAATGAGATACTTTTTTTTTAAATCTTAGCCTTAAGTCTAAGGGATCATTCATAAATTTCGAGGGGGAGGGGGTTCCTGAAATTGTGACATTATACTTATGCAACATAGCGTGACATGGGACAAAGGGGGGAAGGGTATGTTGAAGTTTGACATTTTGTGACAAAGGGGAGAGGGGGTCAAATATACAGAAAAAAGGCGTGACATCATTTATGGGCGGTCTCTAAGTACTCTAGTTTTATTTGAGGAATTTCTTGGTAAAAGTATTTTAATTTATAATCCAATGAGTAAGAAATTAAATTATTTATACTCCACTTTTTTTTGTTTTTGAAAAGGCCAAGCATTGACCCTTGCAAAATGCGAATTGGACATATATCTTTTAACCTTACTTTGTTATTTATGATGTCCTTGGTGAAATCAAGAATCAAAACACCGATTTTTCTTTAAATGCATGAAGACTTCTTACGCAAATAAATGAAGCTGATTTGCGATATTTTAAGCCCGAAAGATCCATTTAGAGATAGACAAGCACTAGTACTTGGGAATACAAACCATTTTCAATTAAGGTATTCGTGATATTTTTTTGGAAAAATGCGACGCGTCCATTATATTAACACTTACTGTCCTTGATATCCACAACCTTGACACGCGCGTATGTTAGATGAAGTCAATATCTCTCACCTTTAAAGAACTGGATAAAGTAGTCTTACAGCTTGTACTTCAAATGAAATTAATTTCAGCAGTGCTCTTGAGGTGTTATAAGTTATTATTTTATAAAAATGAAAAGTCAGTCAAACGTTTCCTGATAATTTATTAAGAGGGAAAATAAATCATCCAAAGCAATCAGTGGAAGAATTAATGGAGTAATTCATTAAGCTTCAAAAGTTAAAAGTACATTGAAGTATTCTGAATTGGTATTCAAATAATTGTTTACACTGAAAAAAAAGATTATTATTAAAACCTCTGAATCGTCTTAGGGTTTGTTTGCTTAGAACTACTAAAATTCGGAAAGCAAAAAAGATAATTTTCACCAGCAGTTTTTCAATATTATTCATTTTTTCTTTCTTTCGAGAGGCTAACTAGAAAATTATGTCTAAAATGCTAAATTATATAAAAAATGTTTTTTCATGTGTAACAAGAAGTTTCTTATAGAAGTATCGAGCCTACTTTCCTCTATACCTACATCGATTTCCTAATGACAGATACTACTCCCTCTCTCAATTATCTTAGGTTAGAAAATATGATTCAGAAAATTTCCACTATTAATGAACATATTATTAAGAACGTTATAAACTTTTAAAATAAGACCCAATATTTAAGAGTAGAAATGTAGGAGAAGTTGTAAAATTAAATATAATAAATATTTCCCCGATTTCAAACCTTGAAAAGATAAAATAATAAAAATAAATAAAGAAAGAAATAAAGAAAGAAAATGTTTATACAACACAAAGGCAGCTAATTTTTTTCTTTTCTTTCAGAAAAAAATATATAATCGTCGCCGAACAAGAGGGAAAAATTTATAAAAAATTAGAATGAAGAAAAAAAGGAAAATCAAATATCGCAACAAGTTTACTTACATCGAAGCTAAAATCGGTCGGAAATTTCTTTCTTCTCGAAGCTCGATTTTTTCTCCCAAGCAATAAATATAATTAATAATGAGCACTTAGAATGAAATAAACCATTTTCATCTTAATATAATCAGTTACATGAACAATACAATTATTTGCGCTGTAAATTTACTTCATTTCGATTTATTCAATCTTTTTCTAATTTTCGTCAATGTTAAATGTACGAAGAAATGAATTTCAATTTTTATAGACAATATTTTTTTCTATTTCTTGAAAAAGTATATACATACATATGTGTGTGTATGCAGAATCTCTCTAATTTTCTCGATTTTCAGTGCCAAAAAAATGTTTTTAGTGCTTTTAGTTTATTCGATTAAAGGGTTGAATTTCTCCAGTACGCGTGTAATGCTAAAATTTTTTGTATTGGTCAAAAAGTTACTTTAAAATTGCCAAATCAAAAGAATTCTTTTTTGCGCATATTTTGCATCACCAGCTCTTTCCAATAAACTTTGCTAGAAGAACATCCATCTATTAGATCAGGATTTATATATGCTTGAAATTTCTCGGTAGATACTAGTTAAGTTTTTTGAACTGTTCAAAATTGAAAGAAAAAGTATTCAAATGAAAACAATGGAGCGTGGGGATAAGGTGTCCTGAGCGAGAGCCTTCGAAGAAAAATCGTTTTGCTCGAATTTCTCTCAAAAGTTATTGAGCGAGGGAAGAACAGGCAGAAAGACAGACTGAGACTCACATCTCATAACCCTACTCGGTGCTCCTGTTGTGGCCAACTCATTAATATGCAAATAAATTACAAAATAAAGAACAATAAAGAAATTTACATTATAACTTAATTTGATTCCTTGATAGGAAAACCATTTGAATGACTGTGTGCAAAAATATTGCTGATGAAAGATTTTAAAACGCAGTCTCTTAACGGCTAGTGCTCAGAAACCAGTGTTTTCACACACATGCTCAGACAAATGCTTCCTGCATCTTGACAAAGGAAAATATTGAGCCAATCATGGAGCAGATTAAAAAGCATACTTGCCATTAACGGTTTACAATATACCATTCAAGGCATTCAATAGTCCTAGTATTTCTAGTTTGAATGTGAAAATGGCCACAACTGGTGCACCCACATGTCAGGAAATGCATTTAAATGAAAAATTTGCTACACGTGAGAAAAAATAATCCTACACAATGGAATGTACAATTCGAAGAAACCCTAAATGTAATAAGGATGATATCTATATATATCCATTGATAAGCCATGTTTTGTTTAAAGGACGCTTTTTTTACTCCTTTCTTTCTCTCTTTCTTTTTTTTAACAAACTAGGATTCTCAACAGAAACGCCTAATCAAACCTATGTAAAAATCGTTATCGCTAAACCTATACTTGCGCAAAAATAGAAATTTATTCAAGTGATGACTAATTTTTTTTTTCCATTGACCAAATACAAGTTGAGCTTTGCGTTTCGGTGGGCTGGGAGATAATAAATGTGTACTTTAATTTAAAATTGTTATTCAGCATTTCGTGATTACAAACAATTAGAGCTACGCTGCGAATATTAAGCATCAGTGAAATGAAAACAGTAGTTAGTTAATGAAATTTCAAGAATATGTGATTACTCCAAGATTCTAAAAGCGCTTAATTACACAGTGAAAAGCTTGAATCACGGCACATGAGCTGGGCATTCGCAAAACATTCGTATACAATAATAAAATACAAGAGAAAACTATGCGAAGGAAACACCTAAAGGTATTTCCAAGCAAAAGAGAGAAGCAGCAAAAGAAGAATATGTTTTCTATTTCTTCGCAACTCTACCCTGAAGAGTCGACCGGGAAAGAATTTTTCGTGGCGACCATAAGACGAACAAGATTCAACCTCCAGTTGAAGTCACGCAACAAAGAGATCAGATTTTAGATGATTAGATGCAATTAGCCCTGGCAAAGCGAGCTGTTCAGTATCTCAGAGTTGAATCCTAGCTACAACTGCCCACTAAATTACAGTCGCATGAATAAAACTGGAAACACTGAATGGCTGCCAAACGATGGCTAGGAGTGACTTGTTTGCGACAGGTGGTATCATTAGACAAAATCTTAAGGTTGCCGATCCGAAGTGAAGAAATCACTAATTTTGAACAATCAGATATAAATTCGCACGAGAATTCAAAAAGAATAGATTAGTAAAATTATCAAAATTTTAAGCAATAAATCGATAGTTACACATACTATTAGATGGCTGTATTTTGTCACTTACTGAAAGGAACTTTGTCCTTGAACAACAATTAAACGTTGAGTATTGTCCTTTAAATGTTGAGTAATGTTTCAAACCGCTTAATCAATATTAATGAAGGATATGAATAGATAAATAATTTATTTCATAAATAAAAGTAATCTTTATTTATTTAAAAATAATTAAAGAAGACGATGCATTTAAGAAAGTGTACCATATTTTATGAGTATAGGGGGAAGTGGGGTAAATGACATGGGGTTAGGTGTAACCAGGGCTAATCACATTTTAAATTAGCTTTAATTGCAAGTCAGGGACATCACATTTGTCTATTTGGGCCTTTCTTTGTTATAATTAACCATAAATAGCCAAAACGGACATAAAATGCATAACTTTTTATGGTTAAAAATGTGGTTACATTTTTACTGAGTAAAAAATTTGATTTTCATCAAGTTTTCAAATGCTAATCCAATCAATACATTCTAACTCCCTGTTGGTATATCCTAACAGAATTCATGTCATCAACCACACCATTCAATAAGCTTTACTACGACTGATACTTTTTCATTTTAAGAATTCATTCTTTTTTAAAATAAAGAACTAGAGTAATAATAATAATTAAAAAAACTGACAACGTTGAATTCATTCTTAAGCCATATATTTTGATAACTTACAATTAATAAATTAAACTTAGCATAATACATTATGCATTTCGTATAAGTAACCAATTTTTGTGATCTTTTTGTATTTCTAATCTTGTTCTTTTAATATTTTTTAATCAGAAAAATACAGAAAAAAAAACATTACTTTTAATCTGCGTCAAAAGGTACTTTCAGTTTTAGGACTAAAAATAAAACAGCAAATATTCAATGGTTGCTTTTTCAAATATTTTTGCATAAAATAAGTGATTTCAAAACGAAAAGCGATTAAATTATAAAAACTGGAAATGCCGAGTAAAAAAAAACCGGTTTCAAAAACGTCGATTAACATATTTTCCGGGAATAAAGGTCAAACTTTTGGACCTAAAATTAAATGTTTGTGACTTCACAAGCAATATTTGTATTTATTTATTTGTTTGTTTTCTTTGACTTAGATTGACTAAAACATGAAATATCTTCTAAACTGAAAACGACAATTCTAAAATCTTCAATTTCTACACTTTGTCTAAAATTATGCTTAAATATTACATATATATGTATATATATATATATTAAATTTATTATCATTAGAGAAAAAAGACATTTAACATACAATCAAAAGTAACTAGTTTTAATTTCATTATTTAATGAATTGCGTATTTTTCCAACACAATAATTTTTAAATTTACTTTGGCAATTAAATTCGTAGATTATACAAGGCATACAAACTACATAAAAAGCAGTTATTATTAGAATTTAACGCACTCAAGTTTTCCGGATTTTTATATACTTTTGCTTTATTTATTTATTTATAGTAACAATACTAACAATTATTATTATTGTTGTTGTTGTTGTTTTAATAAAATGTAGTCTAATCTGGTCATGTTCAAAGTACAAGCTATTTATAATTACTGAAATTAAATACAATGTCGAAGTCATAATTAAAACATTCCTCTTTTGTTGCAGCTTTAATTTTTATGAAATGAAATTATGCATTTCCTTTTACTAGTTATAGAAGAAAAAGAAAACTCTCAGTCTTCTTTTAGATTCTGGATTTTCAAATGTAAACTATTAACTGCATATATAAATTATAAAATAATCGAAGAATCTCAAGGTTTTAAGGTGGTTTAGTACCTGGAAAACTTTTTTTAAGGCTTTTTAAAGAAAAAATTATGTTTGGTTTTTTATTTAATCTTAAAATATATATGTATACAATTTTGGCCACTAACTTTAATAAAACCTGCTGTTTTAGAAAGCTTTATTTAATAAATTAACTAACTTATTTATTTATGCATCCTCGTTAAATAAAAAAGCAGTTACTATATTTTATTGCAGTATTCAAGCGTAGTTTATGTAACAATAAAAAAACCCAGAAAGTAAGACTTTTTTGCTTTTTTAAAATACTTGCAGCTTGCGAGCTGAAAGGGAATACTTATGAGAGTTTTGAATAATGTGTGGTAAGTTTACATTGAAACCAGGTCCATCATTTCAAGATAATCCACGGGCGGGGAAGAGCAATTGACACCCTGCTAGCCCAAATGACCGGCCTGTTTAAAACAAAGGTAGAATACAGTACAAAATATACGTTCAATACTTCATGGGATATTTTTTCTTCAAATAGGCATTAGTAAATTTAGTCCAATAAAATCAAAAGCATAAGTACAAAATTTACAAAAGCAAACGCAAAATGGAAAGTTTTACACACTTCCATTCACACTTTATCATATTTACTTTTCCTAAAAAGGAAATACATATAATTTTGTTTCAGCGGAAAATCCGCATCCACTTTCACTACGCTCTTTTTTAAAAGCCATACTAATCACAACTTCCGAAAGACTTGATTGAAGTAAAAAAAAAACAATCATTCATTTTTGATTTCCCTGAGCAGGTGAGATAAGTATATTTTAATAAGACGCCGCGGAGATGCATATCGAAGCCGTCTTGTCGAATAACGAAATTGCCTGAAGGAAGCAATCTCGCCATCTGCAAGTGAAAATGTTGCTCTAGTGCATCCCTTTACGAAAGAATGAGCAAACGCACTAGGTAACCCTTTGAAATTGATGCATGAAATTATACTCCACATAAAATAGAAAATAATAGACATAAACTGATGTGAAACTATTATCTTCCATGTCGATTCTAAATCCGCAATGTTCTTTCCTGTGGTCAAATATAAAAGTCAAAAGGTTTAATTAACACACTTAATTCGAAGAAGTACTGCTTGCAAGGTGAAAGAGTGAAGTTAATTAGGCGACAGTGTCCAGGAGTCGGCGTTTTCACAGAAAAACGCGCCTTTTTAATAGACTGGCACGTACAGATGAAGAAAAAACTGAAGCTTATAATTGGAAGGTAGACACAAGCAGGACAAAGACCACTCACTTATTATATCTGCTGTAGTAAACGTTGAAATATAGATAACGTAGGATTTCTCGCAAAGAAAAATCGTTGGGACTTCGCACAAATTGAAATCTATTGAAAGCGCGAACAATTGTTTAACGATGAAAAAAGAGTTTAAGAAATCGTGAAAAGTACGTTCGAAAAGTTTTTAACAAAGTCCGGAAAAAACTTTTCTCTCTGTTGTGAAAGTGAAAAAATCAGGAATCGCAAAACGAAAGAATATTTGAATTATGTCTCATTAAAACCTGTAAAAAACTTTCAATCATTTGTGAATATTAATCGAAATTTTGTATTCACAAGCTTGACTAATGATGCCGTGGTAGAAAATCGACAGTAACGATTCGGCACCACCTTTACAATAATGCTCACGTTTAAAGGAATTTCGGTACGAGCCTAATCTGCAATTTCAGATCAACCCCTTCAATGGAATACAATTTTTCCAAACTAGCGTGACACTAGCCGTCCGTTTTATCGTTACACTCGCATTTTTGGTGTTATTCTTTTCTTTGTTTTTTAATTTTGCTTTGTTCCGAAAGCCAGGTGTTTCAGTTTCGAACTCTGAAGAATTTTATGAGCTTCAGTTCTTGGACATGGCAAATTAATTCTACCGAGTACACTAGAAAGTTATGGAACGAGTTATAAAAAAAATTATTCAAGTATAAATGAAATAAATTTAATGCTATATCCCAACCGTTGGTTGTATGATCTAAACTGTCATTTATATCACAAAGATGAGTATTATATGATCTTCACGGCGTGAAATTCCTCGCGTCGTAACTGAATCAACTGCGCACCAAGTAATATATGATAGTAAAAGGGGTCTCAAATTTACTGGATTATAAATATAATACAACTAACAATGAATAACGCGATCTGTTATTGATCTATTTTTCCTTTAACCAAGGTTTAACGGTCGTCATTTCGTGCTCCTAAATCACCAACGCCAAGAGGAGTGTCAAATATTCAATTCAAGCAAGGCAAATCGTTTTAACACTGACTTATGTGTGAAAATTATGGTAATAATAAGAAAACATTTAACATATTTCTAATATAATGTTCATAGCAATAATAACAATATATACAATTAATACTCTTTTTTTATATATTTTGAGAACTATTGTAAGAACTTCAACTAAGACATACCTTCCTGGCTATGTGAATTTCCACATTATTATTTTACTTTATTTACTTATTATTATTTCAATTATTCTTCCACCCTAATTTAATTCATTTCTTAATCTAAACTTTATCCTAAATTTCATTCTTGATCATAGATTTCTCAAGTCATTTAATTCGTGTTCTTAAACCACTAAATGTCATTAATTTTTTTTATATCTTTGTTGTATTCCATATAGTAAGCTACGAAATGAATATTATTTAATTATTATCGTGTTCAAGCTCTAAATTAAATACGAATAGTTTATGAATTTATTACAATGTCTCCACAATTAAAAAAAAATATTTTGATAACAAAAGTTTGATTGAATAATAATTGGACGACAACTGAACCTGTCAAAATAAAAACTTTTACAATATTCTGTTGTTTGATGAACTAACTAATGATATTTTTAGGATCTTAAAGGGATGTTAAGATTATTAATATATTGTTAAGATTTATAAATGGTTTTGCAGGCTCCGTAAATTATCCTGCTTGCATGAATATAAAGTACTCTGGAAACCCTAACCGGGTCAGAAGTCAATACTAACCAATACGAGGTTTCACCGCCTGAATGGCTTACAAAAAATAATACTTTAAAGTATACTCACTAGTTTAAAGTATAAAGATTTGCGATAAAAAGGCCAAACTTGGACACATTTCTTCACACGCGGCCAACTTGCCGATCGAAGTTAGGACATTTTATCTTTATTTATTTATCTTAAATATACATTTACAGTTCATCTATTTATTTATTTATTTCTCGATCTTTATCAGTTTTCTGAAATTGTTATATAATTGTGTTCTGCAAAGACATATTTCAATTTTTCTTGAAAAATTTCTTTTTCACCTAAGGCTCATTTACTAGGCTTACAATATAATTTGAAACACATTATCTATGGATAAATAAGAAATATAGTAATATCAATTGGTAGCATCATAAAAGTAATTGTTAAAGGGGTGGGAAACACATATACAGATGCTCACAGATCTTTTTGAAATATGCCACTCTTTCTTAGAAGATTAGCAACTCCATACGTGACAGAATGACATTTTTGATGTAAAATAAAAGTTTAAATGATTACAATGAATTATTTTCCACAAAACTCACAGTTTTTTTCTTTGCATTTCATTGTTAACAATCAAATTATGAAAACAAAACTAAATAATAATTTTAATCCTTTTATTATTTTTTTAATTATTATGCTGTTTTTAGATTTGTGATGGAATGACATTTTGGTCAACCTAGCTCTTGGGTTCCTCAGCACAAAAAGAAATTTCTGTGAATTATGCATATCTTCACTCTTTAAACTGACGAGTACTTTAAGTTACATAAGTAATAATAAAAAACCGTTAATTTTAATATTTTTTTCGCATTGGATTGAAATAATTAAAGTTTATGTGTTTTGACGGAATTTCAATAGCTTTTCTATGTTCATTTATTGGAATACAAATGTTCATACTTTAAATTTCATAAAAATTTTATTGTGCCTAGCTCTTTGAAATGTACTACGTTGAAAAGGAAAATTGCACACTAAAAACAGCTTTTCAGACACATAATAGTTTCGTAAAAGTTGTCATTTACATGGAATTATCCGGATCTGAGGGCAGTGTTGTACAACATTATTATTTTTGTTTGGAAAGTATTGAAATCTAAATTGTCCATCATTTTTATAATTTCTATTGGAAAAAAAAAAAATTATTATGCTCAAAAATAACACTGTTGTGACTTCATTTCACTCCTTCATAACTATCTCGATAAAATGGTAAAACGGTTGTTGTATCTCTGGGTTTATAAGCCACAGCAGAGGGCAGTGTTGTACAAAGTTATTATTTTTGTTTGGAAATTATTGAAATCTAAACTCTCCATCATTTTTATAATTGCCGTTGGGGAAAAAAAATTATTATTATGCTTAAAAATAACTGTTGTGCCTTCATTTCACTCCTTGAGAAGTCTCTCGATAAAATGGTCGTTGTATCTCTGGGTTAATGAACCAGACCACAAGATCTTTTTATCAGTCAGTCCCATCCACAGCCACGTGCAAATGCCATCCCCCCCGCATTTCCTATTTCCAAGACAGGGTGACGCAACGCGCTTTGATAACCAGCGCACAAAATCTATGGCTCATTTTTGTATAGGAGATTTGTCTGTTTATTTTTTATCCGAAAAACTGGGAATATCAGCCTATCTTATCGAGGAGGTCACTTAGCTAGAACTACAGCAAATGCACCTGAATACTCGCTATCATTTTTTTGATGACGCCCAGAAACGCAAGATTCATTCCGAAAATTCCTTTCCAACATTTTTAGAACATTATTAACTTCTTTAAAATATTTTACGTTTGGGTTTTCGTTAGTTCATATGTTAGGTTTTGTCTGTTACACAATTAAAGGTCATTATTGGAATTATAGGAATTTTAAATTGCAAAAAATGTTTCATATAAAACCAATAAAACTTATCCGACACAATCTTATCCTTTCAAGGATAGCACAAAAAAAGTCAATTCGTAAACGAGTTTTTTCCCCCTTTTTGAATCAATTATCACATTTAAGCTTAAAAAATAAAATATCTAAAAAGAGTAAACTTGCGAAGGATATCCACATTGACCTATTACTTCGTGCTATACATTAAATGTTTCATTTACGACTTTACACACAACAAATGAATACTATTCAATTGAAATATAATTTCACGTTAATTTAAAGGCTTATTTGTGCTTTAAATTAACGTGAAATTATATTTCTATTGTTCACTTGCACAAAGTTAAATTATTATTAACTATATCAATTGTTTATATGAATTCATATGTTCAAATACTTTTTAAATATTTTTTTGAAGAATTAATAAAACTTATTTTTCCAACATCTCATCGCTATATATGGCATTTTTCTTCGACTTCGCTTATTTCCCTACGTAGAAATTTATATTTATTATGTTTTTATAAGTTTTCTTTAGAACATGCATTTCTCTAACGGATTTGTCTTTCTAAAACGTCCAATTAACGCATCTTCTATTGCACTATTACACTTTTTACGCGATGTAAAGTATTGCAGTTTATTTTATTTGTTTTATGTATATCTACATGACAGTAAATTGTGTCTTTATTTCTCAAAATAAAATTTACAGACATTTCCAGGTTTTCTTCTTTTTATAAATAATATGATGATACGAAATACACACAAATTTTAGTTGAAAAAATTATTTTAATAAAATAGCAGATAAAAAACGTAAGTCTTTTATCTTTTGCACCATTGCTTATGAAAAGTGGCGCGCGCAATGTAAAAATGTTTTTTCAACGTCTTTTACAGTTTTTAAAAACAAATTGCAATTTTTCGACCTTCAAACTCTACACAAAAATGAAAATTTACTAAAATAGATGCTGCAAGATATACAAAACATTTCCAGAAGCGCAATTTAAAAAAAGCATCCTTATTGTTACATTGTTTCAATTTTTGATTGTTTTCTTTTTATATATATATATTTTTTTCAATTTTCTCGTTAAAACGGAATAAAATCTTCGTAGTATCTTAAGTTCCGACACACTCTTTTTACATTAAACGTTTCTCATAGTCTTGAATTTTAATGCTTAACATTAAACTTACTCAAAATTCTAATCAATGAGAAATTAGGAAAATTATATACCAATTTTTCTATTTCGGAAAAAAATAAGAGTAAAAAAATTCCTTTAAAAATTCTAGTTCACACGAAGAGAGGATCCATTGCATTCCTTATTTGGAGGAAAAAACACTTTAGTCATAAACATTATCTTCATTTACGCTCGAGTTAGATTTCGAGAACAACTTATTAAGGTGCAAATTTTCAATGAAAATTATTTGCACCTGTTTTGGAGTAACAGGAAATCTTATCTTCAGTTCGTAAAAAGACAGAGCTAAATGAAACTATCAGGCAAATGTTTGTATTAAATGTCTGTATTAATTGAGCTGTTAAAGATCAGTACTAGTAGAATATCATCTAGAAAGTTTACATTCTTCAAATAATTTTCTATTACTCAGTTTTTAGCTTAGCGATAATTTTAACGCTATACAAATTGATAATTTATACATTTAACAAAAAGAAAAACTTAAATAATTAGTAATATAGTAAACTAATAATTTAAACGTTACACTACTACATCACTTTTCTTTTAATAGTGTGTCTGTGCCAATTGAACTGCCAAAAATAAGTATCAATAAAACATTATCTAGATGGTAGTTAACTTTCTTAAAAGGTTAGTAGGATTTTTAAAATGATAGTATAAACTTCCTTTTCAGTTTTTAACAGTGTGGCAATATTAAACTAAAAATTTATAAATGTATTTAAACGTACTGTTGTCTAATAATTAGTAATTTAATAGCTTAATAATTCCAAATTATTCATTTACTTTTAGTTTAATAAAGCGTCAATTGAACTACCAAAAGTCAGCAGCAATACAACATCATCCAAGTTGAAACAAAATATATGATATGCGTCCTAGTCCCCTACAGCTGTCCTCCACTCTACAACCCCCTAATCATATCAAACTACCTACCAAACAAATCACTGGTATGTTTAACACCCTTTTAAAAGCTCTCCTGCCTGCGCTTTCAATGCAAACGAGCAGAAGAGGGGTAAAGGGGAGGTTCAAAGGTCCGGAGTCGGTTTAATGACGAACTGACCATTTCACCTACCATTATCCCAAGCCGACCACAAGTCATAAATTTCCCTCTCCCGCAACGTGACGAAATTTCCTTTCTCGCCAAGTCGACGGATTGTTGTCATCGGAAGCCATCTTTGATCGCTGTTGCTATGGTGATTGGCTCAGTCTTCCCTGACGCTTAAGATGCAATGATGGCTGTCGCAATATTTTAAAATGGGCCAAGCGCAACGTGGAGAATGGGTAGGCTGAACCGATTACTTTACAAACGGTGCTTTTGGCTCCAATAAAAGTCCAATTTGAGACAAAACGAGCTAAATCTGTTTCGCCGCTGCTTTCTCGTAGTCGATCATTTAGGATGACTACTTCTTTCAGAGAGAAAAACCCGTCCTTTTTTATTTTCCTAGTACTTACGATTGCCCAGATTTCTGGAAGGAGAAGCGATTTTATCATTTAATTTCTGCACGCAACTTTTCATACTTCAAAATTGAATCAAATCAAAATGCGTTTCTGGAGAAAAATGTCATTAACGCTTCTCATTTTTCAAATTGTTTTTATTTTCTCAAATGGGCATAAATTTCAATTTTTGAGACTGCTTTTTCCTTTTCTTTTCAGATTTCGAAATCACTGAATATTAATATCCAAAAAAGAAGAAGCGGATAAGCCTCATTTTTTAAACGAAATAACTGAAAAATGCATTGAACATTTAAGAGCATAAAAATAAACACCATGACTTAGGCCTTATTCTTCTTCACAAGGCTTTTCTACAAGTAAATACGCTCGTTCAAATCACTACAAACTCTTTATTAGACCATGATGTGCGGGAAGAAAATACGATGGCGCAACCTATAAAACATGTGTTTCTTTGTTCACGTGCAATCTCTATCAGTCATAATGGTAAACAACGATAGGAGTAAAAAAAAAGTAGATTGTATTGGAGTAAATACGACCTTTAAAGTTCATAGATTGTTTACCCTGCGGAAAATTCAAGTGTATGCATACTGTTTTACATAAAAAATATAAATGTTCCTTACGTTTAGAGAAGTGGTCAAAATTCTATTGATATGGGATAGCTGCGCATTTGACATTTGCACACGGTTTAAACATATGGGACGTCTGGAAATAATTATTTCTTCCAATTTTTTTTGTACAATTCGTAATTCAAATGTTCAAGTTACGCCTGCAATGAAATCTAAATATCGTACCCAACATTCAGTGCGCCAAAAAATGGTAAAAATGTGAATAAATGTATAGCTTAAACCGATAATGCATATAATTTGTTGGGGAGAATGTGAGCAACATCATCACCCGCACCCCCTTTTAACCCTTTGACTATCCACGGGACATATATATATCTCGTGCGGTAGACTAAATGGTAGTTAAAGGGTTAAGGACCATGATTCATTTGAAAATCCTACAATATCTGTTTTAAAGATAGTAATAAAAAAGAAACACAATCATAACTGTTTTTGCAAAATGTATTTCATTAAGCAATTTTCATACATTTTCACATTTTTATGCATGCTGTGTCTTTTTTGCTTTGTTTTTATTGATATTCCTTTTTACTTCCTGTACTTTCAACTGGATTCGTTTGTTGCTCTCTTATTGGTGCCTTCCCTGCTACTTCTACTTCCACTTCACACTGCCTTTATTCTCATTGGTTTACAGTTAATTCTTAGGCTATATAAGCTTTGTTTTTGTTGTTTTGTCTGCTTCATTTGGATGCTTTGCATCTAGAAGCTCCTTGTCGCATTGAAAAAGGGATTCCAAGCAATCCCGAATCATATGTCTGCGTTTTAATGCTTATTTGTGTTTTAAATGAACGTGAAATTATATTTCTATTGTTCACTTGCACAAAGTTAAATTATTATTATATGTTTTCCTATTTGATAAATCTATCAAACTGTTGAAAAAGGATATATAGCTTAATTAAAACAGTATTTTTTAAGGTCATAATCCCGTGAACATTTCTGGAGGAAAAAAAAAGTTGATTCTTAGGTGAAGTTCTAAGCTTTGACAAAATGACCACATAAATAATTTTATAACTTTATTAACTCATGTTTACATTTTTACTCTTACTAGATTTTTTTAAATTAAATATCAAAGAAGAAATTTTTAAATCAAATAGGTATGACTAGTTACGAACTCTGATTTTACTGAAATTTTTTATCTTTCAAACAACTGATTTTATAAAATTATATTTGAGCTCAAAATATTCAGAAAAGATGATCCCTTTGATTGAATTCATCGAATTTATTTAAATTTCGCAAGGGTCAAATCTTTCAATAATTTCAAACATACAGAATTGGATTTTATGATGTACATATAGCTACCATTTTGAATGCAAATTTAGAATATTTTTTCCCAATAAAAATATTGCAAAAAATAATCTCAACGTTATTCGCAGAACTATTTGCGAAAAGCTTCAATTTCTTTAGCAAAAAATTCATACGAAAGTCAAGTTATGTTGCTACTGCGGTGCTCTAACGCTGTGTCTGAAGCCAAGAGGAGTGATTAAGGTAACGATTCTCCGTCAGTGGAGCGGGCAGGCGTAATGAGCAGGGCACTGGATCAGTTTGCAAACAATGTGCTCAAACCGCGGGAGGGAAATGGGCCTTTTCAAAAGCCCTGTCGGTTACAGTAATGGTTGGAGCATTGACCCAGTAAAATGCGCGCTCCACTGAAAATCGCCCCCCACCCAAAACCAAACGGCTAAAGAAAGAAGAAACGGCTAAAGATTGAAGGACCGATGGTAAATAAACCAGTTATAAAAACGTAAAATTTACATTCAAATCAGAAAACTTAGTTTTCTCCAAATTACATACAATTGATTTTTAATATTTTTAAATATTATAGCAGTAACTAAAAGAGCAAAAATAAACTAAAAGTCGGATTAGCACACCAATATGTAGAGCTCAAAATTTTCTAAAAGCATACTTCGAAATTTTAAAAATTTTACCCCATATCTTTTATTATTATCCTTTTCCATTTTTTCACTTCTAGTCCATACCTCCTCCTTTTTTTTACTATTCTATTTCTTTTTTCTTAGTAGTCTTAATCATTATCCGCCTTTATCTCCGCCAAAATTTGCACTCTGTTTTTTTTTTTTTTTTTTGCTCCACACATTTTTTTCATTATATTCATTTGTTTATTCATTTATTCTCACTTTTTTTACGATTCTACTTTTCGTTTATGTTTATTTTGTCTATTTTTTTCATTACAAAACTTTTTTTTTATTTTTTGCTTATTTACTTATTCTTCTAGCAGAAGATTTAAAAAGCGCGAACAAATGTATACTAGTACATTTGATCGAATATTATTCATTCGAGATGTCAACTATTATTTGTGGACTATTTCCTTTCGAGCAATTAACTCTTCCACCTCAGTCTCAAAATAATATTTCTGATTTTTATGCATTTTATGTAAAATTCAATTGCATAATTTGTTTTCTTTTTTTCTGATCTTTAGTTTACAATTAAATGCTTGAGTATTTTATTTATTAATGCTTCTTTAGTAAGCAAAGAATTGATTATACACAACGAAACATTTTCCTTATGTGTGAGTAAGATTATTTTTTCACGATGTACGAACATTTATAAAATTTGAAAATCAGAAGTCATTACATCAATGAATATATTTGCTGAAAGGGCACGTTTGAAATCATAATAATTCCATTAAATTGTTTTATACGCGACACGAATATAAATACATAAAATAAAATGCTGATTAATATCACTTCGAGTAAATAAAAAAGAATGGAAGTATAAATTGAAAGAAATTATTCGAAACAATTAAAGTAATGAAATACAATTCTCTTTTTAAAAATAAATATTTGTGTACACTGAAAACGTTGCATTTTTGAAGGACCGATGGTAAATAAACCAGTTATAAAAACGTAAAATTTAAATTCAAATCAGAAAAATTAGTTTTCTCCAAATTACATACAATTGATTTTTAATATTTTAAAATATTATATTGGTTGCTTGAGAGCTTGTACATTTTTTAATAAAAATCTATAGTAGGTATAATGTTCAATTTTCTAATATTCTGACTCTTTTAAGTATAGTTGAAAATTTTTAACTTTATTTTCAATATTAAAATGTTTGCAAAGTATCATAGTGTTTAACAAATTATTCATTAAAAAAAGCATCCAATAATTTATAAATGTAATTAAAAGAAGGTAAAATAATACTTGCTTAAAAATATTGCACACAGTGCTTTAAAATTTTTGAAATAAAAAACACTAATTTATACACCATGTCATAACACTGACATTCACAAACTTAAAAATCAACTATATAATCCCAGGGTTTTCCCCCTACAATAATTGTCGAATGAACTTACAATAAAAGATTAAATCTCAAAAAAAGCAACGGAGTATTTTTCAATTTTTATGAAGAAAATCACAGCAAAGTTGAAATTAATTTGGTACAACGTTAAACTACAGTAAACTGCTTCGTTACATGCCATACTATTGACGATAATATTATTAAATACTAAACTAAATACCAATGCATAGTTATCGTATTAGCAGAAATACATGTTTTTTTTTTTTTTCAAAACACATATTGCAATGGGTATAACAAAAACACATTTCGTAATTTACAACAAATTCAGTGAAACTCAAAGAGCATTACAAACAAAATTGCAATCAATGCATACTTAACAAATTTAGACACCATAAAATAAATTTATTTTATTTAGTTTTATTTATTAAAAACAAAAAAGACAATTTTTTGCTTTTTGTATTTTAGTTTTAAGAGGAAAACATTCTTTCGCATCAAATAATTAAAAGAAAATTGAAAATAAATGTTTAAAAAGACTTCATGTTCATCAAGTTCAACATCGGTTTAAAGTATTAATGCACCGAATTTTAAATTTTAATAATTTTTCGTCCCTACACAACGGAAAAATATTTTATTCCGATAATATTACCCAATGCCTATTGACGCATCCAAATCGTAAATACGTTTTAATACAATTTAAATTTTCTATTAAGCACTAAAAATACTGCATGCGTAAAGGGGATTAAGGAAGATAAAATTGGCGCGCAAAGTCGCGGAAGAAACTAAACTTCTGAAACCATTTAAGACGAAGCAATTGTTTTTATTTTCGCATCGCAGCGAACTAAGGATTGGCAGAGAAAAGCGCGCAAGTTGCCATGCGCCGCTTTTGAATTTCGCTTTACACTAAAAAGAATAGCGCAAATACCGAAACACGTGTAATTTCGGAACACCACGCAACAAACACAGCGGCAAAGAAAGTTGAAAGAGAAACTATGGGAGAAAAAGAAAAAAAAAAAACAAATTAATCGCGTTTATCTCAGCATGATATAACTGAAAAAGAAAAGCCACTAACCATGCCGAAAATCTACTACGGATGGAACGGCAGCACTTGCCGATGAAACAATCTGGTGACTGGGATAGTCGGACGGGATTTTTTTTTTTCCTGGCTTACTGACCGAAAAAAATATTTAAAAAAATATGCATAATCAATAAAAAGTAGAGCCCGTAGTACGGATGCGATTGCATAGCGTTTGATGGAGACAATCGTCAATTGACAAAAGTAGGAAAAATTTTACCTTCAAGGCCAAGAGCTGATGTGCAATCTTCAATCTTCTTGTTTATGTTCGAGAAAAGTACCCAAGCCAACCATCCGCCATCTTGACTGTTTTTATGTGTGTGATAGAGCCCTCCGGAAGAGCTGCGTAGTTGAAAAAGGCGCCTGCAGATGGCGATACTCTCAATAGCTTCCCGTCTTCACTTCGGTTTCAAGCGGGGTTTTCAGATTTGGCCATCTATCATCACACGCACTACTTGGATTTTCTTTTTCTTTTCGCGTTCCTTTCTTCCTCTTCACTTTTACGATTTCTTCTCGCTGGAGAAAGGATAATACATAATTGGCCCTGAACTTGGCGAGCGTTTCTTTCCGCGATTACCGATTAACGTTCTTTTTTTTTCTTTTCTGAATCATTGTTAAAATGAAGATATCATCAGCATATTCAAGACCACACTTTTTAATTCGGAAACATCGAAAATTATAACATTCTATTTCACATAAACACGGCAGCGTTTCTTAAATTGTGTTCTGCGGAACCCTTGCGTACAGGGGCGGACTGGGAAGAAAATTCGGCCCGGTAATATTTCAAACATACCAGCCCTTTGGGGGGGGGGGGACGGTACCAAGAAACGGTAAATGAACGCTAATCAGACGTCATGCACCGCCATAGTTATTAGTGACTTCCTTGGGCCTGTCTTGTAAAGCAAAGTTTTTCGACGAAAGGCTTACTATTAGAAATAGCCACTCTCAGTTCTGTTTCTATATTTAGCCGAAATCTATAGTTTGTTTGAAAGAAGTCACAGCAGAAAATCCAGTTTCACGAAAGTAGGATGTTGAAAATGGTAACAGAGTGCGAAATGCCCTTGTTTTTAGTGCAGAAAAATCATCCTCTATTCCTACCCAAAATTCAAATAGTGATTAATTGCTGAATTAATTTTATTACTAAATTACTCGCTTTTACTCTTGTTTTGGCAGTTAGTTAAAAATAATTCAAAAACTGAATCCAAAGTACTCAATATACATTATATTGTTGTATACGGGCTGCGCGATGAAAATTATGATTGAAAACTGGACCGCGAATACTGAAAGGTTGAGAAACGCTGTTGTAGGGATTAAAAATATTGTCAGTTTATATGTAGATATGTATTTGAATAATACTAAATGTCTACACGACATTCACTTTTCCTATTCATCATAGAAGGGTAATTAATATACGCAATATGTTAATTGGCTGTTAATAGCTGCCGCCCTTTAGGGTGTTGCGCCGTGAGGCAATCGCCTCGTCACCTTATTAGTCTTCCCAGCCGGAACTGCTCAAAATTAAAAAAAAAAAAAACATCAATTTTGCGGATTTCAAAAGTTTGCACCACAGGCGGCCGCCTAGGACAGGCCGGCCCTGAGAAATTCTCAAGCCGGTCCCGAGAGATCGTCCTCATAGACAAGTTAAGAGGCCAAAAGCGCATAACTCATGTATTTTATTTATTTATTTATTTTCAAAATTAAAAAAATAAAATAAAATCAATTTTGCAGTCCCCAAAATTTTGCATCTCAGGCAGCCGTTCAGATTGTCTCTAAGGCCCAGCCGGCCCTAAAAAATTCTGCCCCCTCCCCATGTGGCCCAACGTCCAGACCCTAGAGATTTGACTCCATTGCTGCATTGCAGTCTCTGAAGCCCGGGTTACGGCAATGTTTTGTTCCCCGATTTCTTTATTAACATTGTAAAAGCTGTATTCTTTAGAAAAAAAAAAAGATAGATATTTTGCGACCGGCCCACCGGGCATTTGCCCGAATGCCCACATAGCCAGTCCGCCGCTGCTTGCGTACCTCTGAGATCACTCAAGGGTTCCACAGGAACCTTGCACTCTTTTTTCTAATAACATTCAAGAAAGTCATTGAAAACGCAAAAAATTTTTTAAAACACTCTCTTAAAAAAAACTAATAATAATAATCTTATATATTATTTCTCAAGGCCTTTTTTTTTTTGTCGGTACGCCATAACTTCCTTAATACTTCATCAAATTTCATGAATGAGGCATCATTTTAAAGCTTTCCGTAACCGCTACACCGGAAAAATATACAATATACAATTATACGGAAACAATCTTTATTAAGAAGAGGTCCTTTAATGGATGCCAAGTTGGTGTTGCGTTTGCTGGTTAGGAGCGCAAGACATGTATGGCCAACACCCATGATTCGAGTCCCGCATTTCGTTTACGTTTTCTCCGATTAATTGTTTTGCTGGATCGTTGATTTTTGATAAACTAAATTTAAAAAGGGCTCTTTTATATTTTATTTGGTGTTTTTATTTTCATGCAGTAAATTAAAAAATAGTAGAAAATATACTATTAAAATTATTTATTAAATTAAATATTCATTCACAAAATAACTTTTTGGAATGAGTTCATCAAACATACTCTATTATTATTAATTTATTAGCTGTTAAATTTAAAACATTTTATGTGAAAACAAGATATTCTTTTACATTCATTTATATTATGAATGGGTAGAGCCTAACCAACCAACAGTAACTATATTTTTAGTAATGGAACTTTTTCGTTAGTGTATTTTAATGCAATGAATACTATTAATAAAAATAATTATCATTATTATTGTGATTATTTTATTATTTTGAATATCTAAATAATAGTGGGGAAAAATTGTAACAGCTATTTGTTCTGATGTGTTCAATTATATGTCTTCTTTTGTACTAAAACCCTTTTTCTTTTTTCTATTCTTCATACTGTCCTTTCTCCCAAATTAGTGCGGAATTACGCACGGGTCAACTAGTAATAATAATAATAATAACTGATTCTTGAGTGCATTTAGTAATTTAGATAGTTGATGAAAATGCAACTATTCGGCGTTCGATCTTAATGATTAGGATAGGGAATCTCATCGTTTTGGAATCTTTAACATTTGCAAACTACATAGGGGTCATTCATAAATGATGTCACTCTCCGAGGGGGGAGGGGAGTTCGAGACAGTTTGTGACAAGGGGAGGGGAGGGGGTAACAAGAAGTGTGACATTACACATTTTGGTTTCTATAAAAACATTTAAACTTAGCAATTTAAATTTATTTTTGAAGTTTCATTGATCATTTTGTATCGTAAACACCGATGCTGATTAAGGTTGAAATTTACTTCTTGTTAAAAGTTTAAAAGGAAATGTTCTTAGGCATTTACACTTTTAACAAAAATTTGCTCGGGTCATTTTTTCAGAATTCGAACAATATATTTTACTGTTCTATACTAATTATCTTTTGCGTTGCAAACTTTAAATTCACAAATGTCATTAAAAGCTCAAAAATAAAATTAGAAACGTATTCTATTATAACGCATTGCTTTGTATCTGAACTGCAAGTACGTATGTTTATTTAATATAGCGGGACATGTGACAAAGGGGGGTAGGGGGTATGATGAAGAGTGACGTTTTGTGACAAAGGGGGGAGGGGGATCAAATATATTGAAAAATATATTGTGTTCGAGGCGGAGTTCTCAGCTTATGCGCCTACAAAAAATAAATGTCACAAGTCGCTTCCTGCAATATACGTAACGCTGATCCTGACATGCGAGTTCTCATTTCATACATAAAGCCTAATATAAAGTATATCTGCTATAATTAAAATCAGTATCACTCAGCTCGCTAAAATTTTTCTTCTAAAATCTTGTTCGAAATATTATTTAAAGTTATTTTAAGAATTTTTTGTTTAAGTTAAATTACTTTTTGAACCTGATAAATATCATTTGAACCAAAGTACCATTTCTATATTAAATTATCCATTTCCACGTATGTAGCATTAACACGTTGACTGCCACGCCACCCGTATTCGGGTAACAGTAAAGTTTCTGATCGGGCCGCGTCACCCATATTGGGGTGAAGCTATTTTGATTACTTGCGCAGAACATTCGTATGTGTTTGAAAAGATATTTCATAGAGGAAGTAACAAAACTATTGAATATTACTTAATATAAACTATATTTATTGATATAACTTAAATTTATAATAGAATATTCATTAGTATAAACTATTGTTATAAAAGTAATACGAAAATGGTTTATTAGGAAAATTATGTAGAATGCCAAACTTTAAAATATTCTATACGTGTCCTGAAGGAGATTTCTTTCCACACGCCCGCGGCAGTCAACGTGTTAATACCATGCGATTGAAGAAAGCAGGGTTTCCGCGAGAGCATTCGGTCTTAAGGAGGGTTCCACGCATCAAAAAATTAAGAAACGCTGACTGAATAAAATAATTTGAAATTTGATAACCGAAGCATATACATTAAGATAATGAAATCAAGTGTTTGTTTCTTTTCATTTTTATGAGTGCGTAAAAGAAAACGAAACTGAAATATAAGTCAGCGTGGCTCCACAATAAAGGCGAAATTTAACCTAAAATTTCCAAATCAATTCTTGACCTGCTTTCAGAAGTTTCTGTAACATTCCTTTTATTTGATTTTATAAGGAATTCATTCAAAAAATATTAATAACAATTTTTGGAAGGAAAAAATATTCGATAATGCTTCAAAACTGCTACCAAAACGCATTATTTTCTTAGATGCTAACAAAACTTTTTATGTTTCGACATTGTGTTAATTTTGATGTTGTATGTTTGATAACATTACTTGACTCAGTCAAAACACATCAATTTGAGGCGATTAAAATAAATAGAACTTTAAAGCGTGAATAAATTTCAAAGCGAACTGGAGATCAAATTTGTTCAGACTGTCAAGAAATCATAAAATAAATGAATTGAAATTATCAATGGGAAATAACAGTTGGTAAAATTGAATACTTTCAAAATAGAATCATTTTGTGTTCAATTAAAGTGTGGCGAATACTTGATGCTTCAATAAGTTTGAACAAATAGTTCTTAAAGATTTAAACGAGCCTATACCATCCTAAGATAATAAATAAATACAAGTTTACCTTTTTTATCGTTAACATACTCAATATAAAAACAAAGCAAACGTATGCTAATAAAAGAGATGAGTTTTAACTGTCATGTATACTATGTCAAATTTATTCACTCAAACTACTAGGCATAATATTTGAGCTATTTCAAACTATAAATACTTTTGATGGGAAAAATATTAAATCTAGCAGTTTTCTAGTAGCTAAGAAAACGCATAACTGAATCGCAACAAAAATTCTTCTCAGTATAAAATTTCACAATTGAATTGGTAAAATCAATGAATAAATAAAATTAAAGGGTTTTATCAAGGAAATGGACTAGTCCTGGTTTTGAATTGCTCCAACACGACTTCTAAGTATTCGTTCTGGTTCTGCTGCGTGCTCCGAGTAATTTTAATAGGATTAATTACATTAATCTATTTTATTTATTTAAGTTTGAACAGGTGCATAGGCGAACAATAATTAGAAAGACTTACAGACAATTTATTTATCAATAAATTTTTAATATTTCATATACAGTGTGTTAGGGTAAAAAAAATAAGCACCCTGAATTTTTTTTGAATCAGATCTATAAAACTTGGCGTGTTGATGTGATTTGATGGGATGACTTATGTAAATTAGCAGCAATGACCTATAGGAATCATCAAAAAGCGTTCAAACAAACCTGTTCGGATTCAGGGGTAGTTAGAATTGCACTATCATTTCTGATACGATATTATTAAAAAACATGCTTTTTTCTCTTTTACGGAAAAGTATACTAAAAGTAAAGTAAAAAGAAGAAAAGTAAAAAACGATAAAAAATGTGTGACTAGGCTAGAATTTATTATTTATTTTAATAATTACATTGAAAGTAAGATTGTTCTTGCCTCAGTTTTGAAGGGAGGAAAAAAGTATATTTTTCAGTGCTATATTTAGGAGCCCAAATAGATGCTAGCGATATTCAAAGATTTTATACACAATGGGAATAATCACTTTTATTTAAATTCGCACCATTACTAGAATCTGTTTGGTAATGGACAAAACTTACTTGTAGTTTGACCTTGTAGATTATATCATTTTCATGGAAATAATTTGGTAGTTAAATTTTGAAAAATGCCTAAACAGAGCAATGAATTTGCATATATGATTCGAAATATTAATGCAATATAAATTGAAAGTTTAACCAAAGAATTAAAACGCTCATGTCATATTAGCTTTAAGAAATAAAATTGGATGCATAATGTTAAAGACGCGTGAAGATTAAGTTGCAAAAATCACTTTTAAGTGATTCACATTTTTTAACTTATAACACCAACCTAATAAAATAGCATTTGTCATAATAAAATGCTTAAAAATGAGCACGCTTAAAAATGAGAGTGTATAAGTTGTCCACTTTTTTAGACAAAATCTTAATACCTATTTGAATTTTTATTTTGGATCAAATGCTATTATTTAAAATCATTTAGAGAAATGATTTCACCACTTAGAAACTTTAAGTTAAAATAATGTTACAAATCCATCAACATAAAGACCAACAGAAGAATATTGGAAAATCAATTTTAATGCCTAGATTAGTTAATTTGCCACAAGCGTGGAACATAGTCTTTAAAAAGAGAGTATGTATGTATTGTACATATTATTGAACAAAAATTGAAGTTTTTACTATCAATCTTGCATAAAAATTGCAATAAAACAGACATCTAAGCCGATTTCGACTTGGTTTCATACACGAAAGAGGCACTTCATACACAAGTAAGCAATGTTTTCACATTCCGTACCCTACAATGTCGTGAGCCTGGCATTCGTTATGGAGCATCACGGGAAAATTCCTACAACTGCAATGCGATAAATGTTGGTTTAAAACTTTACCAATTTAATAATCATTACTCCAAGTTAGCATTTAGTTATTATATTGTGTCATCTATTTCACTTCATTACTTAATTTTTTAAAATTTATATGTTTGTTTATGTTTAAAGTGTAACACATAAATAATAAACACAGCTAATAAAAATATAAGCTAGTAAAAACCACATTAACGTTGAGTATTAATACTTTGCTAATAGGTTACGTCAATCATAAATTTTAAATAAACTTTTAAGTTTGAAAGTTTAATGAACCTTTTAATAAAAGGAAAAATCGAAAAATATCGTTATTGATCCGATTATTAGTAAAAAAAATCAAAATGATGTTTTAAGAATTTCAGGTATGTAAATTAAAATGCAAACCGCAACATTAACCTTTATTTTTAAAATTAATCCGTAAAATTTAAGAAGAAAGCTAAATCAATGAGTAAAGTTGTTCAAGAATATGTTACATATCATGTGGAGTTAAATTATCAAGCTATTATTTTGAGACTGTTATCTATACAATGATTGTGCATCGATATACTGCTACGGAAACGTTAACCTTTATCTACTGACGGTACTTTATAAGTACCACTCCCTTTAAAATTCCGTCCAGTAACGATTTTTACGAATATTCTGAGACGGAACTTTGTAGGAACACTCTTTTAATTCCACTTTTTCAGGATACATTTCAGCAAGGGTGAAATGTATCCTGAAGAAGTATTTTAGGGAGAATTTTATATAGAGTATTTTAGCTAGAAAAGAGGACAGCTTTGAAACCGACACTGTGCTCTGTACTGCTTTTTTGTTCAGATTGCTCCACTTTTCTGATTTTTACTCCGGAGAAGTGGTAAAATTCAATAATTAATTCTCTGATTATTTTAATGTGTTAGTTAAGAACTTAGAAAACAATTTGACCAGATATTTTAAGTGAACAGTGATGCAATTGATTTCACAGTTGAATTACTCTGTGGTACTTATTAGCTGTAATGAATTAAATTTATTTTGGCAAAATATTCTATGTAAATCTCTTAATTTTCAGTTACCCGAAAAAAAAACTAGTATGTTATTAAAATTGCTGCAGATCATAATGCAGTAGAGAAAGGGTTAAACATAAAAAGTGTTAAATGAGAATTTAAAAATAATAATTAATAAAGGAATAAGACTTCAAAACTTTGAGGCTTTGAAAATATTTCATTCTTACAAAAGAACACTGTTAATTTACTATTTACATGTAAGAAAAAGAAAAAAAAAACATTGAGATAGCTCAGCTACGTAGTGTCTACGTTTATTCCTATGTAATTCTTCCATTTCCCATGCACACACGACACCAACCAACATGAAGGAAAAAAAGTTATTCCCAATCAATGTCGAGAATTTTTGTAGCTGTATTTTATTCTAGGATTTTCAATATAAAGAAGCAACATATATCGATATGTTGTTTTCGAAATCTCAAGTGTGAAATATTCACTTCATAAAAGAAAATAATTTTAAAATTTAAAATTTTGTACACTAATTACTACATATAAGTTAAAAGAAAACATTTAGTATGCAAAAAAAGTAGCCGAAAAAAAAAGTGATGCCTAAAATCGCATCAGGTTCTGATAAAAGATCAATAAATTATTTTAGAAACCTCAACTATATTAAGACAACTCCTATTAATGTATATAAAAAATAGAAAATAAAAATAATAGTGAAGAAATTTCCACGCGTAAGTTAAATATAACGTCGCGTGAATACGAAAATTAGTCAGAAATCACGCCAATAATTGTTGGAATATCAAGAGATTTTTGGAATACTATAACAAAAAAAAAAAAAAAGGTAACAAGTGAAATATGCACGAAGAAAACTATCCCTGCAAACAAAACTTATTTTAACACCATTACGTCTCGGATAAACGTTTCCGCGTTTCACTGATATATCAAGTTCTCATGCAGAAAAACGTTTTGTTGACATTTTTTATGCAACTAACATAAAAAACATTATTTGAAATCTGGCGTTTTTTTCCCTGCACCTCCCAGTAACCCTGACTGAGATGAACTTTTCAAAGAATGATTAGGGCCCTCTTCGTTTATGCCCTTGGAGCAGAAAAATTCCCTCTATCCGTGACGTCACAAGCTTTAGAATGGTGGACGGCACGGCAGCTGGGCTGCCTCAGCTCTCAATAAAAAAAATATTAAAAAAATGAAGCAAAAACATGGCGGGAAAAGGCATCCACCATTTCGTTGTGTGGAAACGTGCACAGCAAAGCAATGCATGACTCCTAATGAATGAAATTCAATTTCCATTTTTTTGCGGTTATTTTTATCCGCTTACGCATATCGCTTTCCATTACATTTTTTTCCCTTTTATACCAGGTAGAGTATACTTTTGTTTAGTTTTTTTTTAAGCGTCTTCTGTTTAAGGATTCTGTGAAGACCGCCTTTAATCGTGGTTTAGTTTTTGCGTACCTAATGCCCGTAGTTAAAGGGTTGACAATTAAGTGATTTGACAAGATGGCAACTTAATTATGGTATTCAGCGGCAGTTCGTGGCTCTTCTAAGAATAATTGAGCATACAAAAGTACACAAGTAAAATGATGTAGGAAGTAAAATAATGTTGCGGTTGCCTTGATTTCTTGGCAACTTGACCAGCATAACGTGCCTTCCAGGTCTTGTTGAAGTTTCAATATTGCAAAAAATTTACTCATTATTTACTTTTTATTAGACACCGAAGAATCATTCATGTTTTAACGAGAGACGATATATTCATTGTAGGAAATCGGCACCATTTCTCGTGATGTAATGTTGTTTTATTGCTAGAAATGCGTACATATTTGTATGAGTTAATTCATGTAGTGAAAGTAGGATACTGAATTCAAGAAAAAATAAAGGGGAAAGTTTCTGGCTTTTGATTTTTTTTCTCTTTTATTTTGCATTGCAAATAAATTTCATTTGAGGAAATATTTTTACTATGCCGCGATTTTTAAATTATTTTAAACAACTATTACATGGTGAGGAACCAAAAACACATCATTTTCGCTTTACATAATAAATCTTAATCTTTTCCTTAAACCTATTGGTGCTAAACACGTGTATATGAGTGTATGTATATATATATATATATATATATAAATAGGATCCAATAGTCATTACTGGATAGACTGTGGCGCCATTGGGCGAAAAAGCGAAGCAAGTGAGGTTAGCGCCCTGCGATTTGGCCCTTGAGTGGACATAAGTTGCACTCTGTGTGCTGTAACTTTTTGAAATCATCGAAACCGGTCGAAGTGATGTAAATGTGGATAATTAATTGTAAATGCATTGTAAATGTATTTAATTTAAATCTTACCACTGTGTGTTTTTGGGCATGCTCGTCAAGAATATGGAAATCCCCCTAGATGCCAATAATAACCACATATTATATATTATATATATATACAGTGAAACATGTGTAAGCTGACCACTTGCGGTGCAGCACTTTAGTGCTCAACTTAGACAGGTGGTCAACTTTACAGGTTTTACTGTATATATATATATATATATATATATATATATATGTGTGTGTGTGTGTGTGTGTGTGTGTGTGTGTGTGTGAATAAATATCGTGGTTGATACTGCAAAAAAAAGTCGTGTGTCAAGTGACAGCTGATTTTCAGGAGAGCAAAAAAAAATACTTCATTTTTAATTTGCATATATATATATATATATATATATATATATATATATATTATGTTTGATTATTTTGTAATAAACATTAAATTTTGTATTCTTTTCACTTATGTCGTCTTTCATAACCTCAGAACTACTCATTTTGATTACCGATACAATAAAATCCCAAAACGGAAAATTTTTGACATAATATTTTTTTTTCAGGTCAACGATATATATCTTTTAAATTATCAGTATATATATATATATATATATATATATATATTAAGTGTATACTGGTGAACATAAGTTGGGAAAATCTGTTAAAAGTTATTAAATAATTAGAAGCCAGCGAAATATAGAAGTTTACTGAGACAGATAAAAGGCATGTTTTCATTACCATTTGCAAACACTTATTTGTTTTAGTATGAAAAGTGTACGAATCTATTCTAAATTTATTGAACAAAGGCAGTTCTGGATTGCATTTTACCCGAAACATATAAGAATGATATAAAGATGCCACTTTTCCTACTTAAGGGGAAATGGATGCTGCACTTTCTATAATGTGTGTATACATTTTGAGTAAAATATTACCAGCCAGTTTTCTTAGTGGACATAGTAAAATTCTTATGACTAGAAAAGGAAATTTAGTTTTTTTTTTTTTTTTTTTTTTTTTTTTTTTTTTTTTTTTTTTTTTTTTTTTTTTTTTTTTTTTTTTTTTTTTTTTTTTTTTTTTTTTTTTTTTTTTTTTTTTTTTTTTTTTTTTTTTTTTTTTTTTTTTTTTTTTTTTTTTTTTTTTTTTTTTTTTTTTTTTTTTTTTTTTTTTTTTTTTTTTTTTTTTTTTTTTTTTTTTTTTTTTTTTTTTTTTTTTTTTTTTTTTTTTTTTTTTTTTTTTTTTTTTTTTTTTTTTTTTTTTTTTTTTTTTTTTTTTTTTTTTTTTTTTTTTTTTTTTTTTTTTTTTTTTTTTTTTTTTTTTTTTTTTTTTTTTTTTTTTTTTTTTTTTTTTTTTTTTTTTTTTTTTTTTTTTTTTTTTTTTTTTTTTTTTTTTTTTTTTTTTTTTTAGGAAATGCTTAACATTGGCTTTGTTTATATTTCTTATTTTTTAACGTTTTATGAAAGAGTAGGCTTATGAGGGCGGGGATGAAAATGAGAAAATGAGAACTTTAAGGGTATGAAGAGGATTTTGTATATTCAGAAGATAATGATGGCTTGATGAGGAAGTTTTTTTTTTCCCTTCAAGATAAACAACGTAGCAGTTTGAAAGTTATTTTAGGAATTCTGCATTATATTTTAGGAATAAAAATTTTTAGCTTTAATTTTTATTGCAAGAGTTTTCAATTCTTTGGAAATAATGTGAATGAAATGGTTTGCCGACAGTAGCATTTAAATAGAAAAATAAGTGTTTTTGAGAAGTATATTAAATTAACAATATAAACACACAAATCTAAATGAATTTTTAATTTTCGTGATAAACATATACAGTTGGAGGAAAGGTATAGAGATGATGGCAATTAACATACTTTCGTTGAAGGGTAAAACAGTTTAATTTATCGCAAACTTAGTAAATAATTTAGATTTCTATGGAGAAGTCCTTAAGTACAGTGAAGTTGGAGGAAAGGTATAGGGATGATGACAATCATAGGCGTAACTAGGGTTGGTGAAAGGGGGGGTCACCCTAAAATTGTAAAATTGTACAGACTAAACACCAATAAGAAGTGTAAAAGAGTTGAAAATGTACTAGTCATAAATACTTGTCTCTAAAGATATACTCCATGTTTCTTTCAGGCATCTTCCGGGGGGGGGGGAGCTACCCCCTCGGAGTAAGTCAACTCCTCCCCCCCCCGGCAAAAAAATTCAGATCACAAACTTTAAAAAAAGAAAGAAAAGAGAAATTACGCTTTTAAGACACTTTACTTTCAGAAACACTTTCAGGGAAAGGACATTGAACACTATCACGAAAAGAAAAGTAACTTAAAAGACATAAGACTTTATTTTCCCGTTTATGATAACCAAACGGGAAATCCCAGTTATCCCGTTTGGGATAACCAAACTTCTTTCTGTTTCCTCTAACATCACCAATGTATCCCGAAATTGCATTGCTAGGAAGATTTCAAAAAGTTTCCTGGGAAGAGCCCTCGGAGTTAGCCTAAGCATTATACATGTAAGACCAGTTACAAAAATTTAAGTTGCAGAAGCCCCAAATACACACTCCTCTAACTTCACCAAAGATCTAAACATACATCTACTATATATACATCAAAAGCTATCATATATGTAATAAAATTCATATTAACATCATTTCTAGTCATATATATCTATATATATGTGTATATAAAGGGTATGGTTTTGAAGCATACACTGCCCTTCTTAATCCTTAACATGCCCCCCCCCCCCTGCTCCGGAGCCAAGGCTGTATCCAGAATTTTTTTCCGAGAGGGCCCAGACTTCGACACACTTATGTTAAGCAAAGTTTCAGGGAGGAATATATGATACATTGCAAAAGATTTCTGGGAGGAGGGGCGGCCCGTGGGTCCCCCTTCCCCTCTGGATACGGCCTTGATTCACAAAAATATTAAACATTCATTACTAGATCTTAATTCAAACGCAATAGAAAATTCAATATTTAGCGCTAAGCAATCTTCTATGTCCAGGCATTCATAATATTAAAACTGGGAAATAGTGGCATTTTAGAGAAAAAAATCCAAATTCCCCTGCAAATATGCTCATACCCACAATAAATTTCTAAACATTTTGTTAAATTTGTAACAAAACATACCTCAGAAGCAGTGATGTAGTCGAGGGGGGACGCAGGGGGACAGCGTCCCCCTACCTTTTTATTTTAATACAAGCGTCCCCCCAATTTTTTTAGATTTTAACATAAGCGTCCCACCACTTTTGATTTCAATTGCACATGTTTATGCATAAGCGTCCCCCCAACTTTTTTTTTTCAGGACTACACCACTGCTCAGAAGTGAAAGCGTCTTAATCAAATTTTCCTTTCTTTTTGGATGACGAACGTGTCCATCGCTGGAGTGCAAAAACTCTTATGTATCGAAAATAATTAAAAATGTAGCTAAGATATAAATAATACTTGATTGTAAATTAAAATGCAGCATTAAACGGTAGCAGTACGATTGGAAACGTAGAACGGATGATTTCCAGAGTCGTAATGCAATCAGTGATGGACCATAATAAGGAAAAAAAAAACATTTATAAAAAAGAGATGAGAGAACATCTGTAAATGAGAATGCAATGCAAATACAGTTCGTCAGTTTTCTAATCGGCTCATCTACAAAAAAAAAAAAAAAAAGATTTTACCAAAATGCGTTTTTGGACAGAAGTCATAAATAAATACAAACTGCTCTTTAAGTTTCTTGATGAGCATCCCTTCCTGGCTTGAGGGTTTAACCCATTAGGACATTTGGCCAGGGGTCCTTCATTTTCAGACCCCAGCGCACAACATCGGTTTATCAGAAAACAAAACTCCATCACAGTAGAGTATATTTTCCACGAAACATTACTTGTGTGATTGAATTCTCAAATTGCTGCCTTTGGGTAAAAAAGACATCAAGAAGGAACGAAAACCCTCTGGAGTGATTGAAAGGATCTATGTTTGTCTGTGTGTGGTATGGTGATTGAAGCCACCTTTCGCTGTAACCCCCCCCCCCCAAAGTGATAAGGGGGTTGATTATAACCAGATGAAAAGTCCTCTTTATTATGAGCTGCATACTTTGGTCATGATCACAACCCTTCAGAGAAAGAGGTGATAAAATCATATGCATAAGTGTTTAATTTTCTTAGGGAAAAAAAATATGTGCTTTGCAAGGCCGTAGCCAGAATTTTTTTTGTGTGCCTTAATGTGCCTAAATAAGTAAATACCCAATGAGGGGGGGTTGAACCCCCAAACGGCCCCCCCTGGTTACGCCTATGATGACAATTAACGTGTTTTTATTGAAAAGTAAAACAGTTTAATTTAGCGCAAACGTAATAAATAATTCAGATTTCCATGGAAAAGTCCTTAAGTACAGTCAATAGAGTAAGTATAAGTATAACGTCCATAGAGCGTTTTAATATTTTTCACGATGAGAAATAGTTGTTAAATTCGGAATTGTCTCGAAAAATCCGGAACGTATGGTTAGTATATTTTTTAAAGAGCATGCATCATAGTAAAAATATAGTCTCTGGTCAGTAAAAGAACATACACATTATAAACAGCATAAATTTGCGTAGGTTTGAGATGATATTTAAAAGGGCAATAATTTGTTTTAACCAAATTACAAGACAACGCGCATTGTAGAGTGTAAGTTTGGATATATTTTGTCCACAATTCTTAAAAGACAAAAAAATCACTCCAAAACACTAAAAAAACTTGTTAAACTTTAGGCATTAACTTTTAAAAGCAAAGCAAAAATTGTTCCCAACATAAGATATGTCCTCCCGACAGAATGTTCCTCTGATCTAAGATGCAAATGAAATACTAAAATAAATGACGCTGAAATATTTATGGATCCTATAAATCATTTTAACATTATTACCGACATTTAATATAATTAACTTGAAGAAGAGATAATAAAATACAAACAGTGTTAGAGAGTAAACATAACCTATTCTTATTTTGGAATTATTTCATTTCTGTGAGCGGGTATTTTTTCCCCTTTAGCTCTTTTTTTCCCCGCTAGATAAAAAAGCTGCAATGCGACTAACGCAATTCTGTTTTCTAAAAGAAAACTTGGCTTTTCTCCTCATCTCAGACACTTATATATGACACTTATATCAGACACTTATGGATATTTTTGCTGCAATTATTAAATTACGTAAAAAATAATGTAAACAAGTGCCAGAAGGAATAAGGGGTTTCCTAGGGGACTGTCGTGAAAGCATTCCTTTATTTTTATTTTTCATGTGAGAAAAGACCTAAGGGTATTTTTTGCCAAGCAAATGGGTATGTAAAGGGGTAAGTGTTCTTGAACTATGATTAAGGAAGTTTATGTTGTTAAAAAAAGTTGGTTTAATCATGATGTCACTACGATGATTTCAATAATTTTAAGAACATTAAACTTCAACTTTTGAAATTCCTCAAATAAGGGTTTTGAATGTCTTGTAATCAATTCCGGAAGTCACTTTTTACTGATCTATCGTAAGATAAAGTAATTTGGTATTGCATAAATTCAGGAACATAATTACACAAAGAATAATAAAGCAGTATGAACGTCTATTACGTAATATAGAAGAGACTCAATTAGTTTCACTCAAAAACAAAACGATACGACAAACTGATTTTCATTCTATCCCTATTTCACGAATAATAGTTCAGTATCTAAAAAAATCTATCTATACAATTAAAATCTGCCTGCGTCTGTCTGTCTGTGTGTGTGTGTGTGTGTGTGTGTGTGTGTGTGTGTGTCTGTCACCTCATCTCCTCGAGAACGGCAGACTGTGCGACGGTCGCGGCGGGTACCGTCGGATTCGGAATTTTCCGGGGAAGTCATATCGCCCGGTCTCATCCGCGTCCGGCTTTAATTAGCGGAGATATTAATTAAAAACGTAATTTTTTGCAAGTTTTATTTTATTTTTGCATTGTTGCATCGTTTCAACAGTGTATAATACATTTGCCGTTTGAATTAAAATCAATGCAGTTGTTGCCATTTTTGTAACCAAATCAACAATACTAATAAACAGCATTTCTACCATTTTGAATGAGGCTTCGCTGTATTTGCATTAATAAATTTAATCCTTCTTTCTTTTTATTTTATTTATCGCCTGCTATCTAATAAAAACTATATTTTGCATTTTAACGGGGACTTTTAAAGATTGTTTTAATTATTCTGAATGCAAGAAACGCAAATGGCGTAAAATCGAAAAAGGATTGAAAGGGATAATTAATTGTCCTTATTCTGATGCGAATTTTTTGAATTTCTCGATTATTAATATCGGTCCGAGTCTGTATGTCGGTGTAATAAGGAATTTCAATGCCGTGTTGTATTTAAGCTCGCGCAGCGCCGGGCGTAGAACGGTTTCATAACGAAAATCGAACGCCAAAAGAAAACTATTTTTTGGGAGCATTGTACTTAATTAATCTATGATTTTTAGGGACTGTTGCGCTTATTTAGGCTCGCACGAAGGCCATTACTTATAATTATCGGTCCGGGTCTGTATGTCTGTGTATGGATATATAATAAAGAATTTCAATGCCTTGTTGTATTTAAGCTCGCGCAGCGCCGGGCGACGCATGCAACGCCGTGCATGCAACGCCGGGCGACGCATGGAAGCGCCGCAATATTTGAGATGGCCCGTGCATCGCCGGGAGGCACGCCTAGTAGTTACATTAAATTTTGACACAACTTTCCTTTAAGGAGAAGAAAATAAAAATAATAAAAGGGGCCAATTTTTAATAGCTTGATTTTGATGGCACAAGAATGGATTGGCACCTGATGAGAGTTGCTACACATATTTAGTAAAGTGAGTGTAACTTTAAACCATTAACTCATAAAATAATAAATTAACTTTGTGCTAAGTAAACTGTAATAAAAAATTATTTCACGTTAAGAAAGCACAAATTAGCATTAAAATGCAGCCATATGTTTCAGGTCTTGTAGACCGTATCATTCACTATACGTGTGTTAAAGAAATTCCAGATTATCCTTGTATTTATGTGATTAAATGCAAAAATAAATGAACAGATCTGTTATTTGTCGACTATATTTTAAAAAGTTATGAACCTTGACAAATTCAAAAATAAGCAATTGCTCCAAATTTTGATTTACAATATTTACTAATTAGAAATGTGAAAAAATTTTACACCTTAGCCATACTAGCTGTCTTTCTTTATTGTGTTACAATTTTTAGATTAATATTCGTATAATAATAACATTGGGCTGTGTCTATATCTAATATGGTCTTTATAGCTATATTTTTCAACGAGAAAAGTATTAGAGAAGATAATTGATGTTGGTATGAAATGGCTAATTTACAGGCGACACAATGAAACTGAAATATAAACAAATGATTTGGAAATGCGTTGTTCTGTTTACTTCTGAAGTGTGTACATTATATTATTATTATTATTATTGTTTTAATGCAGCAGGATTTTTTTCCTTCTATTTTTCCCCTTGGCGCTTCTTTTTTCTTCATCTGCTCATTTTAAAATTTAAGACCAGTGTGAATCAAAAATTTAAGAATTAATTTTCAAATTACTGAACCAAATTCCTCAGTTTATTTATCTAAGAATTTTTTGTTTAAATTTGAAGAGCCATTTCCTTTAAATATATTTACTTTGGTTATTTTACTAGCAATAATTATGTTGCGTAGAAAATGACGCAAGCATGCTCCTCTAACAACAATAAGGGGTTTCCCAAGGGACCATCTTGAAAGAAATCCTCTCTTCTTTTTCACGCTAGAAGGGCAATTTTTTACCAAGCTGAATGAGACTCCAAGGGGTGTGGGAGGTGTTCCCGTAGAAGGTGGTAGTAGAAGACACGCGGGAAAAGTACAGAAGGGAAGATATTCTCGCGGAAGGAAGAGGGAGGCCTAAGACATTTTGCAGACGAATCCACGTCTGTTTCCTCCCAGCACAACCTCTGAAGGGTCAGAGGTCACGTCTCAGGACTAAAGGGGGATGCTTTTGGGGGCAGAGAAAGCTGTTTTTTATCCAGCAGTAAGGCATCGCTTTTGCTGCCACCCAGAAGACCAGGACGGGGGATTCGGTTGTCATGGCGACTAATTCCTTCGGCAGTCCAGAGTGGGAGGAAGGGCCACTGAAGGGACTGAAAGGAATGAAAAAAACATAGAACATTCGGCCAGGATCCCTTATGGTGCAGACTTAAGAACACCAGAGCATACTTCAACTCATCATTGCCATGGATAAATACCCAAGGTAAAGTACTAGCACCATTTCGGAATGCCGTTTGTCAATATATAAAGATTAAAAAGATGGAAAAAAATACAAATGTAGGTGCAAACGGTTTTTGAGCTAAAAAAAAAAAAAAATCCGCACTGATGAGTTGGAGAAATATAACTTCAGAAACCGATCCGCTTAATTTCATCGACATGTCTTTCTTTGTCAAACGAAATAAAAAAGCTATTATAAAATAAAACAAACTCATAATATTAAATAACAGGAATAAATATTGTGAATAGTGTTTTTTGAAAGTCTCTCCAAATGCAATATTAATTACAAATCAGGGTAATCATTTGTTATGTAGAACTCATAAGCAGTTTTTCTTAGGTGCATGAGAATGATCATACAGACAAAATCTCCCTTTTGAGAAATGGTAAAAAACTTCACCAGACAAAAAAAGAAAGAAGTTCCTGCTTATAGGAATAACGAATAACTGTATGACATTGCCATTACAGAAACCGTGAGCCGACGCATTGATTGCATTAAAATGAAAAAAAAAAGAATAATGCCGAAAGCGAAATACATCGTTCATTTCAAAAAGTTCGAAGACCAATGAAATTATGAAATTTTTAATCAAAAGATTATTTTTGAAATATGCTTTCGTTTTGTTTTCCTTTCTTATGTATATCTTGAAAGAATCTTAGAATATCTTGAAAAGTTTGGGGAAATTCTTCCTTTCAAACCTCATATTAAATCATTGGAGACTTTCGTGCATGCTTGCTAAGGCAAGAAATTTTAAGTTTTTCATCAACCACTATCAATTCAAAATCAGAAAAAAAAGCGCCATCTGTGGTTTTTCCCAGTGATTGGCAGTTGTTTTATTCAGTTACTGATGTTACGGTAGAACTTCAGAAATAGTACGGGATTGTGGTTCGGTTTTCTGTAAAGAAAAAAAAAAGAAAAGAAGGAAAGAAAAAAAATATGAATGCGCTTCAGGAATTACGTAAAGCTACGGGATCCGGACAGAGGGTCCAAAATCAAAAGGTACACGGGCATAAGGTCCACGTCCAAAAGGTCCAACGGTAGATAAAACTACACTGCATTAAAAATGTGCTAAAATATAGACGGCATGTTTCCAGTTTATATTTTAGAACATTTATATGAACTTGTAACTGCAATAAATTAATTGGTTGCATGTAATGATGAGCTCTCACTTGTTGCATTATGTACATTGCGCATGATGTTACATTGCTTTATTATTTTTGGACTGTGCAATGCAAGTTTGTTTGAGCGGTAGCATAACTATAAAATAGAACGTGTAAAACAAATTGTATCGAGCTCAGTGAGGAATTCAAGTTTCAAAACGTCCAGAGTACTTGATTCATCGATGTGTTTATGCAAAATTATCAATATGATCGGTTTTTCCAATTATCGATAGTGTTGTTGTTTTTAATGTCACTTGGGTATCCAAGTTCCCCTTCACAGAGCGACCAGGAATTAAGGCAGTAAGGAGCGCCTTCCATTTATAGATGAGCACCACATCGGTGGAAGTAAGACTTAGCTCATTATGTAATTGGATGACACCAGATGGCGCCATCACAAATATACTACCTTCCTTTTTTGACCTAAGAGTGTAGGGAAGGGAAATTCTACGCCCTCCGGTACCCTCGGAACTGATTCAGTACTTAAGGGTCCACGGACTTTACATGCACGTTTCCCCAATTGTATATGGAGAGTCTTCAGCGGGTCGGGTATGGAACACCTAATCTTCCAGTTGGGGGAGTCCGGCATCCTAACCACTAACACTATGGATACATCAACACGATAACGAAGCAGAAAGATCAGCAAATAAATATGCCAAATAGATAGTTTTTAAAGAGGCAATTAAACTTCTACCGCCCCCCCCCCCAAATAAATAAATAAAATGAATAGAAAAAAAACACCAGATAAATAAATAATTATAAATGAAGACATGGCTACTGTAATGATGTCTTCACTGAAATATCAACTTTAAACAGGTAAGTGCACGGTCAAAGAATAGAGTTCATAGCTCATCCTGTTTCTTTACAAAAGTTCGTGGGGGTCGATATGGGATAGTGCAATGCGTTGTTTGGGTCCCTATTCTGCACCTTCACGTCAAATTGCCTCCGCAAAAAGGAAAACACTGTTCGATATACCCTTGAAATTGAAATCGTATCTTGGGGGGACACTAACAGCTGCCTCAGAGCGACATCTGCAGGAGTTTTTTTTTTTTTTTTTGTATTATTATTATTATGCACAATTGCGTTTGACGGGTCTTGTGTGGGTAAAAATGCGCTAAGGGGGAAAAATTAATGTTCTCTTCAAAATATAATACAGATTGTTAATTATTTTTATGCCCATCAGAGTTATTTTAAAAAACATTTTAGTTTGTAGTACGCAAAGTTTGAAGTTTCGAAATTTTTTATTTTAATAGTAAAATGTTTTTAAGTAAAAATATATTTATTGCATATCAGACGATTATATAAATATTTTTGAAATTAACTTTAAAAAATAGAATAGATTACTTGTTAAATGTCCGAAGCGAAACATCACTTGATGATGTTGGTTTAAATTGGTTGCACGTTGGTTTAAATAACACGAAATTAACACATATTTCCGAGCCTACGACACCTGTCATAATATTGCTTTATCGTTGATAACTTTAAATCGAGAATTATTTTAATGATTCTTCATATTTCACTCTTACTTTAAGGATTTAATCTCTGAACATAATTATTAGGAAATTGAATAGTTAAATTTTACTGTGCATTATAATGGCTAAAGGAAATCGCATGTACACATGAATGCATTGATGAATAAATGTGGCATTAATTGTATTCAATATACAATTGGCTTTCGTTCTAATTATAAATCAAAACTTTTAATAGAGTATTAATATACTAAATTATAAATATAAAACCACAAGTTTATAAATGTTAGTGCTTAAATAGTAAGCTTACCATACTATTGTGAAGCAATCACTCATACGGAGTAAAAAAAAAGTCTAAAACACTTAACAACAGGTAACAATTTTTTAAGAAGGCAAATGAAGTTATTTGCTTCAATAGTTAAACATTTTTAAACCATTAATTTTCATGTCCTCCAGCAAAAAAGCGATCTTGTAAACCAGAAAGAAGAAAAGTTTTGGTTGGCTTTAATATTTCTCTCATAATAATGTGTAGCTATCTCTCATGCGGAGTAAGAACTTCTAACACACTTAATACCAGGTACAAACTTAAGAAGGCATTGTTTGATTGAAAAGTTAGACATTTTAATGCAATTAATTTTCATGTCATCCAGCAAAAAAGAAAATGGTCGGCATTAATGTTTCTTTTGACCGTTGAAACTTTAAAAAACAAGTTTATCAAACAAATCAAGAAGTTGTAATATCATTTGATGCTACTTTGTGCGTTTAAAATACAGTGCCAGCAGCGATGTAGTTGACGGGGAGACGCAGGGGGACGGTCCCCGACCTTTTTATTATAACACAGTCTCCCCCCCCCCCCCCACTTGTTTTGGATTTTAACCTAAGCGTACTCCCACTTTTCGATGTTTGTTTTTGGAAGCATCCCCCCACCTTTTTTCCCAGGACTATACTGTGTGTCAGAGAGAAATGTTTGTAGGATTGCATCGTTTTCCTTGTAATGAGTCTTTGTACTAATGTATTTCAATCCAAGAAGAATCTTATCTTCTTAATCCGTTCTTACAAGCTTTGCACTTTATACTTATTCTTGTTTGCACACAGAATTTAGTCCCAAACAAGTAAGGAATAATTTATGTCTCAAAATGTATATCAATGGCTATAAAATGTAGCCCCAAGAATTTTGAAGTTTTTCACAATTTTCTCTGTAATTAGCCCTTGACTCAACTCATTTCTATGACAACCAAAGCTTATCTTTGGAAATCGTTCTAAGAAATAAGATTTGCTCTTAATTCTCGTTTAAATAAAATTGCACACAAAGGAAGAAATAAATGCGCCTGATTGGGTTTGTATATTCTTGTATCGTGGAGAATACAAAAGTATACAAATGAAGAAAAAGGTATGTTTGCGAAGGCTTTTCTACGGCTCCAAAATGTAATACCGTGGAAAAACGAAGGGCTGTACAGCTTTTTTCCTTTTAGTAGCTTCTATCTTAATTCATTACATATCAAGCTAAATTTAATCTTCTAAGTTATTCTTAGAAGAAAGATTTGTACCTTATTTTTGTTAAACACAATGGCAAATAAATGAGAAAATCAGTGTCTTGTAATGCTTGCCTTCCCTCGAAATGAAGCACAAACTGCGAATGCTGTACATTTTCACTGTAATTAGTCTTTATCTGAATTTATTTGTACCTGAAAAGCAAAATGTATGTTTTGTAATCCTTCTCAGAATGAAGAATTTTATATTTACTCCTATTTAAACAGAATCGCAAACAAATGAAGAAATAGTTGTCTTAAAATGCTTGTCGATGGATGGAAAATGTAGTACTACGGAGAAACATTTACAACTCTTATTTTAAAAAGAACAGAAAGAAGAAACTGCTAAAAAAGGGGGAAGAAAAGAAAAAGAAAAGAAAAAAAGGCAGCTGGAGGAAAGAAGGGGGGCGTGAGAGCGAAAGAATGTTAGAGCACGCCGCTAACTCTCTCTCTCTCCTTCTTTCAATCCTTTCCTGGGCATCTCCTCTCGTTTTTCCCTCTCCCTTTAATTAGTAATCAGCTGAAGTGCGTCATAAATTAAAAATTATAATTCCCTGCTCCAGGGCGGGGGAGGGAATGCATAGGCAAGTAGCTCCAAAAGCAAATGGCGGTACATCCCGTTCGTCAGTCATTAAAAACACACACGTCAATTAGTCGATAAGACAGTGCACGGAGCTTTCACGAAGGGGTCTGGAGGGGAGGGTGGAATGTTCCACACACCACCCCTTTCGAACTTCCACCCCCACCGAGTCAAAAAAGGCGCGAGCGATTCATGTCAACGCCAGAGAAAATCATTACTAATATCGACGGGGCCCCCCGAAAAATGTCGTCTACATTTTTTTTTGGGCATGGATGTTTTTCGTAAAAATTAATAACGGGGTAAAAAAATTAGTCAACGATAAAACGATGCAAGGATAATAACACTGTCTAGGTGGTCTATCAAGTTGATTGCACAGATAGAGTGTTCGGGCTCCCATTGCGTAGTACATACATTCCAAGATCCTACATTTTTCAACCGTTCCGATTACTACACCAACATATATCAGCCAATTTTATGAGATATTTTGTTCTTAAAGCCATAGTTGGAATTCAAGTCTACTTAAAAAAAATAAGACTTGTTGTTAGTATTGTCTTTATTCACACCTGACGTTAATCGAAGCTGACTTCAAGAAAATAAATAAATAAATATAAGCATTTTTTTTAGTTTCTCCCGTTGACTTTTTTTCCGCTTGTTTGCTTTGCTTTAATTGTTGATCTTTGTTACGATGATAGTTTTTGATACTATTTCAAAGCTATAATCTGTTTTAACTGCAATTACTGTGCAAACACAACTGCTTTTTCGCTCACATTTAAAGTTAAAAAGCGAAGCGTTAACCACGCGTTACGTTTTCACCTTTTTAAAATGTATGCTTTGTAACTATCACATAATAAGAAGCGTCTGTCATTCTTGACATTCAATAATTTTTTATTTTGATTGATTTTTCCGTTTAAAAAACGCCAAAATTTTTGCATATTTCAGAAAACAAATGCCTTTTGGAGGTTCTTACATATTTTTCTCTGAAATTAATTGAAATTTATCTTAAACATGCATTCTGCTAAATAATCCCATTAAAATTACGGTTTTTAACTGATAGCTACATTGGTTGCACTGATCCCGTAGAATATATAAGCCTTGCGTCGGTAAAAAATTCATAACTTATCAATAAATGTTCTTAGATTCTCTGCTTAATAACTGTATTGCGTCTGTCGAAGTTTTCCGTTTCTTCGTGGTGCTCAAACAACGCAAGTATGGAACGGTTAATTTTTCTTTCTGACTTACTTTCACTTAAATTTTGACTTGATACAAAAGTATTAGAAACTTCATGACATCATAGATAATATGCTAAAACTATTTGACATAACCACTATCAAATAATATCTTAAAAGTTTTAAGAAGAGGTTTTTTGGCATTCAATTATTAAATGTCATCTAATGGAAAACTATGCTGTAAAGCAATTTATAAGTTAGCTCTTATACTTATAAACTTAATTTTCATCATATATGAATCTTCCATTTACAATTTATACATTTGAATATAGATTAATGGTTCACAACTAAAAAACGCTTTTGAGATTTAAGTGTAGTTCAAGATTTATTGTTCACACATTAAAACGTTTCTGCGATGAATTTACTCCCCCATCCCTCCCAAGTTCTCCTTTTTAGTCTACATTTCCGTGACAGTAAAAAAAAGGATAAAAAGTATGAACGCAGGGTATATTTATCGTGAAAATATTGTTAAAAACAAAAATAAATAAATAAATAATTTGAGTCATTAATATTAAATAAAATTGAATAAAGATTGAAAAATAAAAATAAAAATAGAAACTAGGGTTTTCAGATGGGAAAAATGTGTGTCTATCGGTCTGTCTGACCCCCAACCCCCCACAATAACTTATGAAGAAATTGTCCCATTCAAAAGATTATTTTTTGCATTCGAAAGATCTCACCGAGATCTCATTTCCATATTTCATTTTTTGATTTGAAAAAATTTTCTTTCAATTTTGAACAATTCAGAAAATCCTAACATTTGAGCCTATGGGGAAATGCGAAGCAAATTATGTACCCTGTGCAAAGTTCTTTTAACCAAGCTTAGTGGAAGGAGCTCTCGACATGGAATTTTTTTGATTTGAACAATTTTTGTTCAATTTTGAACAGTTGAAAAAAAAATTATCATTTGAGCCTACGTGGAAATTTGAATAATGTATAAATCCTGATCTAACAGAGGAATTTTCTTGGAAGAAAATATTATAGGTAGGAGCGTATGACATATACCGAATTTATCCAGAACTAAACGAGCCTATTTTTCCATGAAACGTTTTGATCTGGATTTTTAAGCATAGTTTTGAATGTAAAAATGTTATAAAACTACGACAATGGTTTAAAATGCTACATTGTTATAAAACTGCAACAATGCTTTAAAATGAAACAATGTTTTCTGGAATTGTGTAAGCTACATATAATAAAATCAAGAGTTTGTGTGTGTGGCGAGTGTCCAGAAAAAAACGGTAAGGCCTGGAAAGATGAAATTTAGTGTACTGGTGTAGTTTTTGCCGTAGTTGTGCACCTCGAAGCCCAAATTAAGATAAAATAATTTTTTTAAAAACTCATTAAATATTTTACGCTATCTTTAGGAAAAGGGGTGCTGCCATCTAACGGATTTTTTTTAACTAACAAATATGTTATTTTTGAACGTTGCAACAATGCTTTAAAATTCAACTATGTTTTCAAGTACTGAGTAGGCAACCGCCCACATCGCCGTTTTGTGCGCCGTAGGAGCCAAACCGATATTGTGAGCGCCGAAGGTAGTAAAGGCTAGTAGTGAATGTAACGTTGTGAGGCTAGTAGTAAATAACTTTTACTTGATGTGACAGATTAATTCAAGTTGTTAAAACTCATTGTTGCAGCTTTGTGTATTCATTTTAACGAAGTTTTCGTTATTGTCAAACATCACACTCTATGTAACTTTAGTCGTTCAATATCCCTTCGGGTCTAAAAACAACACCGGAAGCTTTGCCGAAAGTTGAAAAAAAAAATGTTCAATCTCCCTTAAAGGGCTGAACATGTTGGAAAACATTTGCAGTTCTCTGTAAATGAATATTATCTCAATTAATTCATAAAAATAACATCCAAAGCTCTTCATCGCCCGTCCACCAATTTTTGGCGTTAATTATGCCCTCAATAACAAGTTAACGTTGGATGGATCCTTGACTTTCATTATCTTAACGATAAACTGTTTGCTTTTAATGAAGGTGGAAATTCTTGGCGTCGGGAACACAGAGAAGAAGACAAAAAAAAAAAAAGATTTTCTACCTAGTGGAGAGAAAATTATTTTTTCTCAAGAAACGTTAAGTAAGGAAGGCTTCAGAAAAGTTAATGCAATAAAGAAAAAAAAATAAAGAGTTGGTAAGATATTTACTTTTGTTTACAAACAATTATAATTGAAACATAAGCGTATAAGAAAGATCTCGTGATTTTTAATGCTTTTCTTAATTTTTTTTTTTTTTTTTTGCGATTTTTTTTACCGATTTAGTCGATTGCATTAAATCATTAAATAAATTGAGGGACGCTGAGCGAAAAAGACTTTTTTAACTACTCAAGAGATGCCTTTAAAGAATGAAAAAAAAAATGTGTTAAGCATTCAAATGTATTTTTTCCTCAAAAGAATACACTTTACTACAAAGTTGATGCTGTTAATAGATATTCATTAGTAAATAAAACCAAATTTAGGAGTTTTTTGGGTGGCAAAGAAACATTTAAAAAGTCGCGTTGTTTGTTCTTTTTTTGGACATAGTATGTACTCAAGAAAAGCAAATTTTCCTTAAGTTAAATTGACTTCTGCGCGATTGAAATTTAGTGTATCAGTTCGGGTTCCGTTAACTAACGGGGGGGGGGGGGGGAGGATCAGTTTACTTTGTTATGTTTGCATGAATCAGGGTAAAAACTATATAGTTATATTTAGAGCTAAATTTCAGAGAACGTTGCTAAGTCATAAAAAAAATAACCAGTACTGTTGCCGAGAATGCAGTAACAACAAAGCAACTGCTACTTAACACCTGACTCTTTTTTGACAACGTTTTCACACTGAAAAAGGATTACTTGTAACTCCGCACTCCGATACAGGAATAAGCATGGCCGCACTTGAGAAGTGTATATATCACTGTACTAGTGGGGGTACCTCTATCTAGAAGAGTATGAACCACTGTACTAGTGGAGGTACCTCTATCTAGCGCGGATTAGATTATGACCAGAAAATGGGAAACTCATGGTAACTTCTAAAAAATAAAGCGTAAAGAATATGTTAATTTTCGTTTTAATGCCTCAGAGGTATGAAATTATCGAAGCTAAAACGCAAAAAAATTGCCAATTTCATATTAGCATTCGTTTTTATAACCAAACGGGGGTACAACGATGAATCACTCCTAGGGATATATGTATGCAAATGCACGTGCATCGGCATTATAAGTAACTTCTTTGTCAATGTTTACTATGCAGTGTGTGGTGTTCAACGTTGGTTTTCGCACTGACTGTTTCCTTACAGAGGCAAATGTTAAGTTCTGACTCAATACTACGTTACATTACCTTATTCTCTTTCGGGGTATTTTTTTTTTTATTTTCAACCCCAGTAATTTATTAGTTACACGACTTTTCTTTTTAAGTTTTTCCTTAAAATATGACCACGTTCAAATGTTTATTACAAAAGTACCAAACTTGTATCTGATTGTTTTATTTTATCACTTATTATTAGACTCGATAGAAAAATAACAGACACTTTTTTAAAAAAATTAATTAGCAAGAAAAAAAAAACTGTCCATAACTTATGGAGTAAGTTTCAATTTTGAATCCAAGTTTTTTAACTAGTAAGCGTTGTTGAACGCATAATAAAGGAATATGTCTTTTCAAAAATGTTTCCATAGAATTAAAGGAGAGACAAAGAAAGAAAGTTTAAAATTGAAAAAACAACCAGCAACAAGTGTATAGCAAGAACAGGCGAAGCATTTGAGATAAATTTGAATTTGAACACTAATCTTAAATTTTATGAAAAACAAAATTTTTGGTAAAATTATTTCCAATAATGTTCTAACTTTATTAAATTAATTTTCTAAAATACTTCAGTTTTTTTCAGGTTCATCTGTTTGTCAAAATAACTAATTTGATAAAACGTAAAAAAAAATGATTTAAACATAAATCTCATATCTAAGCTGATTAAGTGTCTGTTTGTCGGCGATAGCTTATTCCGAATTTCTTACTAAGAGAAAACTGCATCGTGCTGCCATCTACACAATTGTTTCTATAATGAAAAAGACTAATAATCAAAAAATTTCTCTAGCATTGTGAGTGAGGCATCGCTAGAATTTCAATCTCCGTTAAAAATTAATGTAAATGCGAATTTAATTTAATCATTCTTTCTTTGTTTTAATTTATTTATCGTCCGCGCTTTTTATATATATAAAAGTGGCAGCGCTCTTTTTTTCCAGGGTTTCGTTGAAACTATTGTTTTGACGATGATTATGTTGGATATATATAAACATTTTTCACAAAAAAATTGATTATATAGTGAATAATATTTTATTTTACATATTATTATAACTTAGATTGTTTTTTTTTTTTTGGTAAGAATATTTTTTCCGAAATTATTATATGTTTATTATTTATTCATTAAACTTTACTGTTCTACCTGATAAATATCTCTTTATTTTCATGTGCATTTCCGGTTACTGGGAGAATTGTGTATTTATAATATCTAGAACAGCGGTCATTTCGTATGCCCGCCGGGCTTACTAGTAACAAAATATATATCCCCGGTAAGTTCGCATTCGTATTCAGGAACCTAATAAGAATGCAAGTTACATATACGAAGAAAGTTTGAATTTGTACACTGATCTAAAATTTATGATACAATAAATTTTGTTTTGCTATTTTCAAACTAATTTCTACTTACTCTTATCTCTAAACTTCTACGTCAAGTGTGTATCAAAAAATTATGGCTAGTGTATGAAAAAGCACTTTAAAAAGTTTTCACTTGAAAATAGCAAAAGAAAAGGTACAAAAAATTCTTCATGGCTAAGAAATTGAAGTTCGCCTTTAGAATACTCAGTTACAAATGCTTTTTCATTATTATAGTGCAAACAGAAGAGGGTTTAGGTTCATCCCTCTCCCGGATGTCTCCCAACAATGCTCTCATTTAGTTTTTTCGTGAAAGTAGATAAAAAATAGTATACACGAAGTTTTTGTTATATAGAAATAAGAACAATTATGTATATATTAAAATGAATTAGGCAAAACATCAATGCAGCTTATATAAAAATAGTAATGGTATTTGTTTCGATAAAAGCAACAGATTGCATATCCTGATAAGTGATAAACAAGAACAAAAATCTACCATTCCAGTATTTTTCATTTCCTCATTAAACATTCATAATTATTTATCTAGGACATATACCTTAAAGCAATTTAAAGACATAAATAATTTATTGATGGGTCCTTTAGGAAGATTTTCACATTCTTTTCAGGGCAAGAAGAAAAGATCAATATTTTAAGGTAGAATGTGAAGCGCGAACTTCTTGCTTGAAACGCGTACCAGATCTTACATCGTATGAACAACTAAAGATGCCAGGAAATAAATTGCGGCCGTTGTTATAGCTCCCGTGTGCATTGTTAATCTCTTTACGAATAGCACATCGCTAAACTTGGCTCTATTTGCTAGAGTTTAGTTTTTTTGTTCATAGTTGGAGTGAATCGCCAAAAAAGAATCATTGGCGAGAGGCATTTCACCTTTAACAAACTGGCGTGTGAGCTTAGAAAAGAAACGGAGCAAGATTTCTTTGTGTGGTCGAAATAATTGCGAACCCGTTTCATTCAGAAGCATAGCTTTTTGGCGGATTGAGTTCATTAAAATTCTAACGTGTCTGTGGTTCTAGGAAGCATTGTTCTTCGCAAAGGCCCGTAAAGATTCTGCTCAAATGCCTTGGAAGGATTAAAAACCAGCCTCTTTATTTTTGATTAGTCAGTCTGGGCCGAGTAACTAATTAAGAAGGTATTAAACAAGCAGGAGCTGCTTCGAAACGCAAATGCAATTCTTATTACGACTCTGTCCCCATGTTTATCATTTGCACACTACGAAACAACAGTACGCAGAATTAAGTTGCTTCAGACTGAAGAATTAACTTTTTGCCACGCACTATGCAATTGCTCTTTCTTTCGCTCCCTCTCAACTGCTTTCAAATTGTAATAATAGTGCATAGTGGATGATAGAAAATTCAAAGAGCTAAATTAAATAAAAACAGCAGTTAATAAGTAAGGAATATTACGCAGCCAAACTGTAAAAAGAAATATTAATCTATTTTGAATACAACCTGAATGTCAAAAACTCTCATGCCATAGTAACTGATATATCTCCACTTTATGTGATTTTATCACCATACTTGCCATCTTCCAATAATAAATCGTCTTAACGCATTAATGCCTACCGTCCCTTTTTAGGGACAGTCTGAAAAGTGCGTCTGAAGCACCCAAATATAAACATTTCAACAAAAAATTATTTTAATGTATTCATTCCTAGCCAGTGTTTAAGTATGTAACTGGAAAAGAGAAAAGTGACTGATGTTACATGTTTTAAAGAAGATTTTAACTCATAAATTGATCTGTTATTAACTATTTAACTAATTGATATTTAAGATATTATCATCAATGAAGAGAATATGGATTTTTATATTCTTAACACTATTTTTCTTTAAGTAATAAAAACTTTTATAAATTTTTGTGATTGATGTTACATCAATATGAGGCCTAATTTATAAAAAATAATTTTTAATACAATAATCACAGTTTAAAGATTCTTTACTGGCCTAACCTCACATACAGACTAAATTTCAATAAAAAAATAAGATTTATACATACCTGTTAATTTTTTTACGAAAACAAGATGAACTTTCCGAACTTCTCTAAAGACAACAACACATGTGACAAAAGTAACATTGCCAAACATTGCCTATAAAAGTTACAAAAAGGTACTGCGAACTTTTTAAACATAATTTTATAAAAATTCACATATTTTTACCTTAGAGGAAAAAAAACTGCACATCTGCAAGAAGAAAAAATTTTTATGTTGATGTCCCTGTTTTCATGGAATTGCCCAACTACGGCAGAAACTACACCTGTATACCGAATTTCATCTTTCTAGGCCTTACCTGTTTTCTGAGACGCGCCACAAACGAGCCAACACACACACATACAAACATGTTATTTTATTATATGTATAGATTAATTAAGACTGCAGATTTTATTAATAATTCAAAAAACATACATATACTATATATACATCAAAAAGCTATCCTGTATGTTAAAAAATTCATATTAACATAATTTTTTGTCACATATATCTATATATATGTATATATAAAGAGTATGGTTTTGAAACATACACTGCCCTTCCTAATTCTTAACATGCCCCCCTGCTCCGGAGCCAAGACAGTATCCATAATTTTTTTTCGGGGGGCTTGGGTCCCCCTTCCCCTCTGGATACGGCCTTGATTCACAAAAACATTAAACATTCATTACTAGATCTTAATTCAAACGCAATAGAAAATTCAATATTCAGCGCTAAGCAATCTTCTATGTCCAGGCATTCATTATATTAAAACTGGGAAATAGTGGAATTTTAGAGAAAAAATCCAAATTCCCCCTACAAAAATGCTCATCCCCACAATGAATTTCTAAAAATTTTGTTAAATTTGTAAGAAAACATACCTCAAAAGTGGAAGAACCTGAATCAAATTTTCTTTTCTTTTTGGATGACGAACGTGTCCATCGCTGGAGTGCAAACATTATTATGTATCGAAAATAATTAAAAATTTAGCTAAAATATAAATAATACTTGATTGTAAATTAAAATGCAGCATTAAACCGTAGCAGTGAGATTGGAAGCGTTGAACGGATGATTTCCAGAGTCGTAATGCAATCAGTGATGGACCATAATAAGAAAAAAAAACATTTAAAATATAAGAGATGAGAGAACATCTGTAAATGAGAATGCAATGCAAATACAGTTCATCAGTTTTCTAATCGGCTCATCTACAAAAAAGATTTTACCAAAATGGGTTTTTGGACAGGAAGTCATAAATGAATACAAACTGCTCATTAAGTTTCTTGATGAGCATCCCTTCCTGGCTTGAGGGGTTAACCCATTAGGAGAATTGTTGGCTAGGGGTCTTTCATTTTCAGACCCCAGGGCCTTCAACACCGATTTATCAGAAAACAAAACTCAATCACAGTAGAGAATATTTTCCACGAAACTTATTACTTGTGCGATTGTATTCCCAAATTGGCTGCCTTTGGGTAAAAAAGACATCAAGAAGGAAAGAAAACCCTCTGAAGTGATTGACAGGATCTCTGTTTGTCTGTGTGTGGTACGGTGATTGAAGCCACCTTTCGCTGTAACCCCCCCCCCCCCCAAGGTGATAAGGGAGCTGATTATAACCAGATGAAAAGTCCTCTTTATTATGAGCTGCATACTTTGGTCATGATCACAACCCTTCAGAGAAAGATGAAATAAAATTATATGCATATGTGTTTAATTTTCTTAGGGGAAAAAAAAGAATGTGCTTTGTAAGGCCGTAGCCAGAAATTTTTTGTGTTCCTAAATAAGTAAATACCCAATGGGGGGGGGGGGTTGAACCCCCCCCCCCCCTGGTTACGCCTATGCTCCTCCTTCCCCTGATGTCTTTCACAGAAAATAGTTTTATTTGAGAAAAAAAAAAAAAAAAAAAAGTTTTAAAGATGCCAATGCACCACATTTTCATAATTCATTTTTTGATTTGAACAATTTTTCGTTCAATTGTGAACAAATAATAATAATAAAAAGAAGGAGACGAATAAGAATAACATCATTAAGCTGCACGGGAAAATTTGAACCCTGTATAAATCCTGACCTAACAGAAAAAATTTGCTTCGGAGATTGTAAAATGCAGAACAAAAATATATTTTTAAGTTTGGCAAACATGCGGTCATTTTTGAAACAATTCGAAAGTTTTAACATTTGCGCGTAGGGGAGAAATTCAAACCTCTTTACCTAAAAAGCAAAAACACTGAAAAATCGAGAAAAAAATGGCACACAGACTCCCTTTCTCCCTCCCTCCATTTAAAGAGGAGCGGAGTGCATTAGGGAATATTCGAGTAATATGAAATGGCGAAGTTTCTCTTCAGCTGCTGCCTATCAGTAATATTATAAACTATAATTCTTACCTCACCCATACCATTCGACAGTTAGTTTCGTTCAGTATCCTCCTTCAATACTTTCACTGTGAAGTAATTTATGCTTTTGATTTTTAAGTAATGCATACCGGTAAATTTTCAAAAATTGGTAAGGTTACTAATTATGTGCATTTTAAAATCAGGCTAAGCCTAATGCACGTTAAAATAATGGTAGTTATTGCACGTAGTGCCCATCTTTAGGTGATATCTGTTTCTATGTAGTTGAGAGGTTATTTATTCCAAGATGGAACATCGGGTTATATGGAATACTCAGCGTATCACCGCCCCCCCCCCCCCCCACATGAAAAACACGTTATATGCAGGGAAAAGACAGGGTAAACCTTCCGTACTGACCTATTTTCCATAAAGAGCATAAAGAGATCTGTACTCAAAAAGTGATGATGTTTCCATTTTGATCTATCATAAAATTATACTTTGTATCTTAGTGTATTGGACGATACTAAAGCAGAATGCCTGATCAAAAGTTGTTTCTTGCCCAATTTAGTTTTTTTTTTCAATTAATTTCACTCCTTTATTCTATATTACCCTACTATAACTTTAAAACATTACTTTTTATCGAACATATTTACTCACATAGTCGCAACTAGTTAAAGTTCGTATCATTCTTATTTTTCAATCAATTACGTATGGAACAAAATTAAAAAAAAAATGGTATTCCATAATAAATTCCTCTCCTATTATATATATATATATATATATATATATATATATATATACAAGGCTGGGTTGTCCAGAGGGGTGGCCGTGTAAGTAAGAGGCTTCGTTATTGTTGCACATTTATTACTGACAAACTCACACTATACAAAAATATAATTAAGAGTTAACATCAACGTGAAGACAATTCCGTCTTCCTTCGTAACTTAGTTCCATCTGCCTGCGCGCTGCCCGCGTGTCACCACATTCATCTCAGTGACAGTGCGCGCTCGTGATGTAGTTCTTACTTATTTAGAGAGTTCCTACGTGTTTATAATTAATTGTGGATAATTGTGGGGAACATCCCATATATATATATATAATGTTCCTTTCTTTTTTAAAAAAAGAAATTGAAAGAAAAAAATATTTAAAAATATATAAATCAAATCAAAATGCGCCCCCCCCCCCCGCCCAAAAACTAAGCATTGGCAAAAATTAGAAATTGATTGACTGAATAAAAATGCTGTAAATCCAAAGAGCAAATGATTTTATTGTTGATATAATTAATAACAAGATGATAAATGTTTATTTTCATTTTCATGTTTTAATATTTATTTATTTATTTATTTGTCTTACAAAAATAACTAAATAGAAAAAAAAAGAAAAGCAAACATTTGATACCCCAGTTATTTTTGTACCCAGAAGAAAGAACTAGTAACGATACAGTAACCTCTCGTTACATCGCGCCTCGTTATATCGCTCATTCGGATATATCGCGCTTTTTCCATGTCTCCCAAAATTTTAAGTTTGAGCTCTCGAAAGTTAAAATATTGCATTTCTAAGTAAAGCCCTTTTCCCCTCATTAAACAAAGTCATCGAACAGGAATGTTTTCCTTTCCTCTGAATTTGCTGCAGTTAAAAGCTGCAACAATTCTCCTCCCACTCCCCTAGATGCCTGCAGAATGATTCTACTCAAACCAGTTGACGTTTCACTTGATATTTCTTTTTGTATTGATCTTAACGCCTATAAAAGGAAAGAGACATATATATTGCCCATGGATTTATTATTAAGCTATTTTTATTAAGAAAGTTATCATTATGTAAGCTTAAATTAACTTTTTCACGTTGACAATCAATTTACTTGTACTTTTTGAGTTATTTCTAACGGCATCTGTTATACCGCGCATTCGGATATATCGCGCTTTTTTGCTGTCCCCCGACATGCGCGATATAACGAGGGGCTACTGTATTTTAAAATAAATTATTAATAGAGTTTCGTTTTTTCTTTCATCGTGAATTTTTATTTTATTTATCTGTTAATTTTGGCAATTATCACAAAAAAAAAAAAAACAAGCAGAGAAATTTTGAATTGGCTGCTTTGGGTCAATCCACCAAGCCATGTTCCTTGAAGCTTTTTATTTGTTCTATTTTTGTTAGTTATTGTTATTTTGAGACTCCAAAACAAGATTGAAAAATCGTTTTAGTCCTTGAAATTTTTTATTGCAGCCACACCGGAAGTGATTTTTTTTAAGAAAATGCTAATTTACAGAAATCGCTATAACTTTTTTATATCTAAACGCATCAACATTTTTTAAAGACCTAAAGAAAGAATTAAATTTTGATTATGATGTTGATACTTCTTTAAAAAATACCAAAACTCAGCTTGAAAATACCATTCTGAGATCAAAAAATTGAGTTAAGAATGTAAGACTCAGTTCTACATTTTTTCCCTATATAGGTATCTTTTAATACTTTTTTCAGAAACATTATAAACGTTTCGAGACTTTCCTTAATTTTGTGTAATTAGCCAGCCTTGGCCTCTGGTGTTTAAGAATGAGAACTTTAAGATTTAGAATCTAAATAGGACTGAATTAAATTTTCTGAGGATAAGCGTTTTACAGATATAAATAAGAAGCAAAAATTTCATAATGATATAGTTGTGGTTTTCGGAATTTGAAACCTCGAAATCGGCTCGGGAATTGCATGAATATCTTTGTTGCTTTTACGTCTGAAATTCATCATACTGCGCAATTTATTTTATTAATTACATCAAAAATTGAGTTTCATATTTTTATTATTTTTTAAAGTTAAAGCATGTTAGCATTAAAATATACCTTACAGAGGTACAATCAAAATTACATATTTAATGAAAACATTTCCAAATCCATGCCTGTTTTTATATGCTGTGATAACATAGTAATCTTATTCCATTTATCTATTTATTTTTTACCTATTCAGATTCGAAATTTTATATTAAGTTACGTGTTCGAACTTTATTGCATTTCACTTCAACAACTTGTTTGTCCTATGTTAGTAGATTTAAATATTGGGGGAAAAAGCTTGGATTTAAAATGTTCCTCATAAAAAGTTCATTAGTAGCTGGAAATTGCTGAAATATAATACCAAATATTTTGAGAGAACAAAACTGATGTCGCTTTTATATCAACTTATATTTTTCTTTTTATGTAAAAGGGACACTTTATTATTAAAAACAAATTTTAAATGTTAAGGTATATTTGAAACAGTTTGAGGCCTATCTCAACAGAGAGAGATAGATGTAACTGATTTTAGGAATTGATGTATCGTTTCTTAATCATCAGGAGTCCTTAGCTAAAAGAGACATCAGTTGATGGGAGGTTCCGTGGGGGGAAAACATTTATGTCCCGTACTTGACAGCTATATTTCATTTTAAAAGTAATAATAAAAATCAGTTTAAAACAAGAAGTTCCGTCTGTATTCTTCATGTATTTATTAACTCATTTACATAATTTTTCATTCATTCGCTCATTTATTCACTCATTTGTTCATTCATTCTTTCACTTATTCATTTAATCATTCATTAATTCAAAGATATTTTTGAAAATCCCGATTAAAAAAGTTAATAGGAAAATAGGTTCGTTAGTTCTGGATGAACTTTATATCTGTACAATGTTCTGCGTTATAAGAGCTTTCCAATAAAGATTGTTTTAAGCAAATCGGTCCGTTAGATCAGGATTTATATAGGATTGAAATTTCTCGGTAGGCGCTATGTTAATTTTTTTGAACTGTTCAAAAATGAGCAAAACTTGTTCAAATCAATATTTCACGCCAAGGCTTCTTCCAATAAGCTTTCTCATAGGAACTTGCATCGTGTGCCCAGAGTTTACATAATTTGCTTCATTTTTGCCCATAGGCGCTAATGTTAAAATTTTTTGAGCTGTTCAAAATTGAACGAAAAATTGTTCAAATCAAAAAGTAAAATATGGAAATGAGATGTCCTCGCCGAGATCTTTCGAATGCATCACGAATTTTTTTAATCGGACAATTCGTTTAAAATTTATTAGGGGGGGTGGGATAGACCGACCAACAGACCGACAGACCGACAAAAGAGCGACAGACCGACAGACACACTTTTTTCCCATCTCAAAACCCTACTTTCAATTTTTTTTTATTTTTCAGTCTTTATTTAATTACTTAACTTATTTTTGACTTTTCTTGATTTCTAACGATATTTTCACGATACATTAAGCCTTCTTTCATGCTTTATTATTACTTTTTAACTTTTACGGGAAAGTAGGCTGAAAAGGAGAAAATTATACATTACTTTTTTAAATTATTATTTAAAAAATGAAACGTATATATGACTGTGTAGGGAAAATTAGTTCTGTTCTGCAAAAATATTTAAGCTGACCCTCAACATTGCATACATAATATTTTGTAACACTTTTTTCTTTGGAGATTTGGTGCACTGTATGAAAAAGTTTGAAATTGTCTCATGACAAGGGATCTCGTACATATTAATATCTTGTATTGATTCATATATTATTTATTCCCCTGCCACCTTCGAGAAAAACAAAACAAAAGTTGCCCATGCACTCAAATAAAATTATCAGTGAACTATTTGCGTAATATTTTAATTTAGCGAAAAAGGCTCGACATTTGTTTACCTTATCCCACACATAACAAATTTTAAAACTTCTGAGCCCAGAGAGACAGCTTTGGTTTGCATCAAACCTAACGAAAGATTGACGCGAAGATGATCATACACAATCAAAAATCAATTAAATCACAAAACAATAAAAGCAATCACTGCAAATCTAAAGAATTAATCCCTTTGCACTCCTTCAAGCTCATTCTTCAGAAAGAAAATTCTGCTCGACAAATCAATTTCGGGTTAAATTTGTTGAATAAAGAGAGATCATTCATCGATGAGAAATCAGAGCTCCGAATGAAAAAGCAAAATAAGTTCCCTGGCGTTTTCTCCGCTTTCGCTTTTAAAGACGTTCCTTTCAACTTCCATTCTCAGCATGTCGCACATCTTGGCGACACTGAGACTCGGGTGACACCAGAGGTTAACACGTGTCTTTCTACAGCAGCTTTCCTCTCCCTCAACCTGTCATATGACACTAGAGCCTTTTTTCCCGGAAAGATTGGAATGTACAATTTGCCCTTTTACCCTCCTTTTAGCTTTCAGAATTCTTATCATCTTTTAACCACCAACGTAAGAAGGTGGAGCTCTGAAACTAAAATTTAATGCCAAAAAACAACGGCTACGATGTGTTTGATTCATTAATTTGTAATTATTGAAGACTTACAACTTAAAGAGGTTTTAAATACTCATCTCAAAAACTATTTATTCTATTTCTTAAAATGAGCATTCATTTTTCTTAACTTGTTTGAAGATTTTCAGGAACATTTTTAAAACTTGCGTAAAAAAGAGGAAACTTTGAATTAAACTTCTAATGGTAGAAAATAGCATAACAATATATGATTTAATGATTTGCAATAATTTTAAAAAATGAAGAATTTTCACTGCTTAAAAAAAGTAGAAGGTAGTTACATGCAGAGCCGAATGTTTAGGCTTACGTAGAGCTCGTTCTAATAGACGTATATCATTGAAGTTTGGCACATTCGCTATTTGGACCATGGAAAAAGAAATCTGCAATAAGAAAACGTCAGGTAAAAATTTTACCGACAGGGGAGAAGGGGACTCATGAAGTAAAAAAAAAAAAGTAAATTAGACAGAAAAACGATTTTCTCGTAGAATGTGTTCAAGTGCATTCTAGATCAAACGGGGTAAATTAAATTATAGCCACCCTGGTACTTAAATTTTCTTCGATTTCTCTATTTTTCATGTCGAAAAGCTTCAGTACTATTTTTATTACTTGCGTACAAAAGAGGAAATTTTTAACTTAGACTCTAATTCCATAAAAAAAAAACATTAAATGTTCATAATTTACTAAGTTGTGATGATTAAAGACTAAAAATGTAAAGAAATCTGAATGGTAATTTAAGCAAAAAAGAATAAAAGTGGTTACGTAGTTTTAATTGACCTTTTCATTTTCAGTTACTTTTTTTCCTTGGAGGAGAGCGTCTGTAACATTTTCATTAAAAGGGGTAAATTCAAACCTAAAATTTAATAAAGCCACAATATGAGCGTTTTATGCACATGATTTACGGATTTGCAATCATTAAAGGCAAGGAGTTTTAAATAATAATTTCAATACTAGAAAAAAAAGTATTTTCTGTTTTTCCCTCTACATTTACCCTTTAGAGTTTTTTTTTTTTTTTGCAGTAGAACTTCAGTAACATATTTACTATTTATAAGGAAAGAGTTTTGAAGTTAAAATGAAAACCATAAAAAGTAAGGCTTGATATTTCAAAAAAGTACACACTTTTTTTTTCGTATTAGTATGTAGTGTTACCCACGATCTCTTTGGTGTTACCATGCTTTTTTTAGCTATTTTTTTCGTAAAATTTTAGAAATGTGTTTCGTAATTTTTTACCCATTACGTTAAGAGCTAAACTTTAACTAAATATTACAATTAAAAAAAAAACGTTTAATCTAATACTTAGGCTCATTTCAGGAACAATTTCATGAACGGCGATACACACCAGATTATCATTGCAAGTCTTTTAAAAAGCTTATATGTCTTAAAAGAGCAACACCATCACGACTAAATGCTACTTTCCCTCTTTGCACTAAAATCCATACTGGCCCTATACAGGTACGAAAAGCTCGGATAACGACATCGACATGCCCTCTGCATCATCTGATCTTGACATTTCGGAATATTCAGGAGACGAAGAGCATCAAAAGGAAGTGCTAATTCAAAAAATCAGTAGGGGAATATGTCGCAGTTAAACGTCTTCCCGGGCGTGACTGTAAATGTGCTAGATGACGGACTGGAGGTTTTAAGCTATGATAAAAAACGGTTTATTGTTTCAGAAAAACTCGCCAAGTCTTCACCGTACCCGATTTATGTATATAATATATTTCTTGAATTATTGCTCATTGTTACTTAAAACTATTTTATTAAATATTTAATTCTTGTGTCATTGGTCATATTCTTTTATTGTATACCCAGCTTTGATTGTTTATCTAGAAGTAACTTAAGTGTCAACTTCTTGAAACACTGATCTTTACTTTCCCATTGTGAAATGAGTTTACCCGCATGGTGTCCGCGGTCTCCCCATGTTGGGGAGACACTTTCCCTCTTTGCACTAAAATTCATACTGTCCCTATACAGGGTGTCCTAGGTAATTTAAAAAAATCTCACATAAAGCTGAATCTTCAGGTCACAAGAAAACGCTTTCTGAAGATTTCCAGCTGTATTGGTAACTTAGAAAAAAAGTCGTGAAGAAAAATTGTCCGGACTCTCCCTGTTCTCCCCTACGGGCCACAAGAGAGATTGTTTTGCATTACTACTACCATCAAAATATATTTTTTTCCATGAGAAGACAGACAAAAGAACATTTATATCCAGTTTTCATAATTGAAGTATTTTACATTTTACTTTTTCTTTGAATTAAATCAAAAGTAAAGAATTGCACAGGTCTTTTTACGCTTTTTTTTAACATTTGCTTTACTGTTGAGAAATCTTTTCTTCATATGTACAAGTTCAAAATTTATCAATAATAATAATAATAATAGTAATAATAACTAATAAATAAAGTTAAGAGGCCTTATGCTCGACTACTTACGGTTTCGATGAATCTGATATGTTTTATATAATGCTTGCGATGATCATTATACTATGAATAATTTAATGAAAGTGAAAACAGAATGTCTATTCAAAATAGAATATGTTTAAAAAAAGCTCCATTTTATTTTAAGATCTTGCTACGTAATCTTTTGGTAGTTTTCATATGTGTGTTTTTGAGAGTCATTTGCAATTTCTTTTTAGCATAACTATCAATAATATAGAAGCACTAAAGGAGGGGCCTGCTTTCAAGTAATTTCGCACAGCTGTTTTCAAAGTGCAGAAAATTATTTATCATTTTATACTTCGGACCTATAAAACGACCCAATGTACGTAATTGCAGTAGGCGGTGGGTGATTTAGCAGATCACTTGTAACATTAAAGCAAAACTTATTTTGTATACACGTAATTGTTGTTTAACTTATAAGAAGAGCCTATATAATCATATCACATCCCCAGTGCAACTGAAAAACAGTAAAAATGGCAGTAAATTCAGTATGCTTTGCTGAGTTCTTCGTTTACCATTGGTATATTTTAAAGTTATTAGTGATATTTCTTAATTATTATTTTTGATATAATTAAAAATTTATTATATCAAATACATTTTTATATTTAAACCTTTTTATTCAATAACAATTAACTGAAACATGAGATAATTTCGTAATTACTCTACAGAATTGTGTATACGTTTAAAAACATTAACGCTCACATGAGAATATAACATTCCGAAAACGTTATTTAACCATACATAAATGCGATTTTAAAAGAAAGCTATATTTTAAATTATGGTTACAATTTTGTAATATCTCTCCCGGAAAAATACGTCGGTTTCGAGATGCGAAAGACTGAAGGCACGATAGATCTTAAGTTCAATGTATAATAAGTGATGACTTTGTACATTTGTGTTTCAAATCTAATTTTTATGAAATGCAAAACATCTGATTGGCCAGAAAGGTAACACAAAAAAGGTTCTTTCAATTCAGCTTGGTTTTAAAAAACGCCCTTTTTTAAATTAAATTTTTCAATACGTCAGGGCATTAAATCAATTCCTGCATCAAAAATTGAAAAAAAAAAAAAAAAAACATGCTCTGTTTAGATTGAGTTCATTCTTACTAAAGTGCGTACCTCTTTTTGGCAAGCCACCATCACAAAAAAAAAAAAAATAAATAAAAAATAAATTAAAGCAAACGTGTATGTCATACATGAACAGTTGTGTTGACTGTGCTGTTGAGCTTTTATGTGCTAAAAGCAAAGTATAGAACTTAATTTTTAAATATTTTTGTCAGAAGTTTGTACATAAAAATCAGTTGTAAAATAGTTTGCCTTAACTGGACATTAACAACATTTGAAAATTGTGTGCACCAAACCACCAATAATATTGTCACTTTGCATCGTTGAGCATGATCCTCTAAGCTACATGATGTACTAACTTGTTGATAAAACATAATAAGTGACGCGATTTATTTTTGTTTAACTTTTCCCCTAGTTACTTTGGTAACCTGAAATTTCAATGCATAAGCAAAGTAACTCGAGTGTGACTAAAGCTAGACGAAACAGTTTGCGGTGTTGTTTCAGTTCGCTGAGGTACTTTCATTCACTTGAAATTTCAGTGAAGAGGCAACATGATTGCAATGCTAATGCAGCGAATAGTATTTTTTATTTATTGAAGTAATCAGTTTAAAAATTAATGTAGATATGTCCAGATACAACAATGGTTAAATTAAATTTAATTTAAAGCCCTCCAAAAGATAAGGAGCTCCCCAAAACGATGACCCCTAAAAATCGGCTAAAGCCCCCTAAAAACGACTCCCCTCCTAAAACTTTCAATGGCGCAATCTGTGCCATGCCCCTCTGCTGGACACCCCTGATAATTACTCATATACGAAGTAATTAGACTTCAGAAAAATTCAGCTACGCATAAACGATATAACTTCACTCATATATGATCTACGTATTTTTAACAGCACTATTACTACTTTGAAGAAATGGAAACTTTTTATGAATTAAATTGAATGGCATGAACAAAAATAAGTAAAATATTTTATTTCAACGAAACGATGTATGCGTAACGATGCTAATATAATTTCATTCGAATATCAGTGATTGTTTAGACTTCATCAAAATGAAAACGATGCATTTTATATAATGTACCAAAAAGATACATTTTCAGTAAAGCAGATACAACAATTAATAAATACAAGAAGACATTTCATTAAAACAACTTCTGTTAAATCAATACTTTTAGCTTCTCGATTAAATTTGAATTAGAATTTGATGCAAAATTAAGTATACAAATCAAAATTTCTGAAAAGTAAATTTCCAATTAGTCTAAAAAACCGACTAAGTACACATTCAAATAAATATTTCATTAAAATAGTGGTGCTTTTTAAATATATGTATATATATATTAAATATGATATAAAAACACCAAAATAATACAGCCAATATAAAAATCCTGTAAAATTCAGCACCCATGAGATACGTCACAGTTACGTAAAGTAAAATAGAAAAAATCGCAAAATTTGTTCCCTAACCAAAACACCTTTTCAAAAAAAAGAAGGAAAGAAAAACCCTTCATGAGTGACCTAATCTAGAAACGATTTTAGAAATATCAACGAAGATCACAAACCAACACCAATTTCCATTTATATTGAAAGCATAACGGCTTGGAGCAACGCTCTATTTTCCCAGTCCCCCGCCGCCCTTCTATTCTTTTCTATTTACTTATTAATTTCCACGCACAACTTTCGCTACTCTGTTTTCCTTTTGAAGTATAAGCAAAAGAATAAAAATCAACTTAATACCGGTATTTAAATTTTTCAATGCATTTAAACCCCCTCATTAGCATACGTCTGACACAAATTACCACATACGCACGTGATACATCAAATTCTTAAACTTTTGCCCCTTGATAGATTAAGGGGAACTTGCTCAAATTTCTTCGTTCCTCAAAGAAAATATGAAAGAATAAATGCAACATTGTTTTTGGTGGAAGATGAAAAATACTTCAAATGAGATACTACGTAAGTTAAATAACTCAGGCAATAAAACTGATCCTAAATCATTTTCGCGAGACAGTATGAGCTGATGTTCATCTACCGGTTTCCATCAGTGAATTATTTTTGACCATACTTTCCCTAATGATGATTTTCTTCTCATTAAATCATTATCACGAAAGGCAAGACATTTTGGGTTCTTTCATTTATTTTTTTTATTATGTTATAGATTAGCATATAACTGCTACGACTATAATTTTATTTCTGGCTATAGTAAAACATTCTCCGAATTTACGTTATTGTAGAAGAAATAAACAATAAGTTTATTCAAAACTAAATGAGCCTTTCCTGCATAACAACGACAATTTTACATCGTTGGGTATCAGCGTCTTCGATTCTATATTATTTAATGGCTTTCATTTGAACCGTTGAATGTATTTCTTCGAAACATATAAAACATTCATATTTATAAAAACTTAACATGATTCATCCCCTCAATTTGTTAATTATCATACTTAAGGAATCATGATAGTTAAAATTTACTTAAGAGAAAACTCCTAATACTTGAATACAATATTTCAGTATGTAAACATATAACAAGAAGTTCCGTCTAGAACTATACGAGCCTACTTTCCCGTATACACCAAATTCAAATTTATAATCTAGCTATCTCTTTCTCTCTCTTTCTTATTTATTTTTAGTTCTAATTATTGAAAATATACCTTTTTCAACGGATAATACATATTCATTCACTCACTCATTCATTCTTTCATTTATTCAGCCATGCATTTATTCATTCATTCGTTACCTCATTCAAGTGTTTATTCATTCATTTACGCATTCATGTATTTATTCACTCATTTATTTATATTTTCATTTATTCAATAATTTATTCATTCATTCTTTTCCTCATTCATTTATTCATTGATTTGTTCTTTCACTCTTTCATTTATTCATTCATTCTTTCATTATTTCACTCATTGAGTCACTGAGAAATATCCTTGAAAATCCCGATCAAAAAATTTCATAGCGAAATAGGCTCGTAAGTTCTGGATAAACTTTCTATTTCTACATGTTCTACGTTATAAGAGCTTTCCGATAAAGTTTGTTCCAAGCAAATCGGTCCGTTAGATCAGGATTTATATAGGGTTGAAATTTCCCCGTAAGCTCTGTGTTAATTTTTTTAACTGTTCAAAAATGAACAAAAACTGTTCAAATCAATATTTCACGCCGAGAACTCCTTTCAATAAGCTTGCAATAGGAACTTGGCTCTTGTGCCCAGAGTTTACAGAATTTGCTTCAATTTTGTCCATAGGCGCTAATGTTAAAATTTTTTGAACTGTTCAAAATTGAACAAAAAATTGTTCAAATCAAAAAGTAAAATATAGAAATGAGATGTCCTCGCCGAGATCTTTCGAATGCAAAAAGAATTTTTTGAATCGGACAATTCGTTCAAAAGTTATTAGGGGGGGGGGACAGACCGACAGACAGACCGACAGACAGACAGACCGACAGACCGACAGACACACTTTTTCCCCATCTCAATACCCTACTTTCAAATTTTTTATTTTTCAATCTTTATTTAATTACTTCACTTATTTTTGACTTTTCTTGATTTTTAACGATATTTTCACGATACATTAAGCCTTCTTTCATGCTTTATTATTATTTTTTTTTTACTTTTACGGGAAAGTAGGCTAAAAAGGAAAAAGGAAATGCAAAAGAAGCAAAGAACAACAAAGCAAACAATAAGGGAAAATTTTGAATGTTGCAGGAATGCCACAAAATAATAATAATAATCATAGCTAAAAAGAATAAAAAATAATAATACAAATGAAAATTATCCAGAAGTAATAAAAGTAATTGTAAACAAAATACTGAGACTACCTAAAATTAAAAACTATTAAAAAAATAACAATTCATGCTCTCTTTTTTTTTAATAAAAATCTTTGTATTTGAATTATTAATAAAAGAAAAATACCTATTTTCTTTTGGATGAAATTCAAAGCAATTAGTATTTCATAAGAGACTTGACATTTTGCCCAATAATGTTAAATATACCGTCTTTCTTTCTTTTTTTTTTTTTCTTAATTTTTATTAGGCAAAAAATATAGAATTTCTTAAAATAAAAAAATTACTTTAAAATATAAAAAATCATATATATATATATATATGTATATATATGTATGTATGTATGTATGTATGTATGTATTAGGGATGTAGTGAATATTCGGCCACTATTCGGTATTCGGCCTATTCGGCAATTTGGCCGAGTATTCGGCCTGGACGAATAGCCAATTCATCACCCAGCCCAATATTCGGCCTGGCCGAATACTGGGTAAGGTCAAATTCGGCCGAATAGTTCTGCTGCAGTAAAAATGAAAAAAAATAAAGAAATTAGTAGATTTTAAACATTCAAAATTGTATTATAATTATTGCAAAATAATACATTAGTCTACTATAGTTTTAGGAAATAAAAATAATTTAGAATAAACTACTTTTTTTAAATCTTGTTTTAGGCTTGACTGAGCAAAACCACATTTTAAAGTTGTAATATTGTATTTTATATTTAGCATTTGCTCCCAAAAGCTGCCAATAGTTAATGATAATAGATAATATGATAAATTCATTTTGTTATTATTAACAAAGTGGAAGCCAGACTTTGTTTGGGTAGACTGATTTATTGTGAATATTGGGTTAGAGAGAAATGTGAAAAGCCCAGAATATATCAAGAATATTTAGATAGCATAAGTTAATGGGGTTTTTGAAAATAAAAACATATTCCAATTAAGTGCCTTAAGTTTTAATAGATCTTTTAAAAATAGGTAGGTAAAAAACCCCATAAAATAAAAATATTGACTTTTGTAACTTTTAAAATGTCTTCATAAAACAGTTTTGAGCAAGGTAAAAGTTCACTAAGCACTAGTATTTCTTTCATTGCAGTTAAATAATTAGTAAAATAATGCTAATGCTCACTACCGTAAAACCTGTCATTTCTATTTTGCTTGTGGGTGAAATTCTTAGTTTTATTACATTCAAAACAATAGTGAAAATAGATTAATTTTAAATAGCTCTAAATTCTTAACAAACAGAATTAAATCATACATCATAGATTGTATGTAATTGACTTTGTGAATAATTTTAAATTTGACAAATACTCTCGATTACAACGATTTTCTAGAAATTTTAATATTCGGCCGCCGAATATTCGGTATTTGGCCTAGCCGAATATTCGGCTTCGGCCTGGACGAAGTGGCCGAATATTCGGTATTCGGCTATTCGGCAAAATCACTATTCGTTACATCCCTAGCATGTATGCCTATATATATGCGTATATATATATGCGTGTGTGTGCAAAACAAAAAAAAGTAAAATCAATTTTACTTTCAATCTCTTCCAATTTATTTTCTTCTTAGAATATATAACATTCAAAGTGTTTACTGTCCTAAAACCACATAAATCGTAAAACTTAAGCATTTCCGGTAATATTACATAATATGGAAATTAAACGATGCTTCTCTGTCATGGCCACGTTTTTTCGTACAACGAAAACATATATAAATTACCATAACTTGAAAAACACGCGATCGTCTTCCCATGCGTTCACTGTAAATCGTCAACACGAACAAAATAAACAGAGTTGAAATTTTTATTCACGTCTATAGCGTGTGGTGAAGTTTCTGCAAAGCAGATACATTTATGAAACATTTTCATCTTCAATGAAGGAAGTTTCTATGCATAAGAACAAATTTGACGGAATCGAAAAACGTTTATAAATTGAGCTTAATTTCACGATAAAGCAGTTAAGCAACAGATGTGTGTCATATAAGGTGTTAAAGTTTTTGTTCTGAAATGCAGCAGCAGTCTATTTTGTTAATATTATTCACTTTGGTCAATCCCGAATCTATCCTACAGGGAAAAAGGAATTTTTTCGAAAGCTTTGTAACAGTAAAAAAAAAGCTCTGCTCCTTACACTGCGTAGAGCTTGCTTTAGTAAAAGCTATAGGTTCATCCATTACAAAATTGACACACAAAAGATTTAAGTGCCCTGAAATATATATTTCATTTTTATATAACCTAAACATTATAACTGTTCTGTTGGCTTTAAGAATCACAAGGAAGTTTTTGCAGCGAACACATGTAAAGAGGTGACGCCCTAAATTCTCTTCCAACTCAAGACTTTAAAGACAGCACTTCACTTCAGTTATGGGAGGGAAATGTGGATTTCCCCTTATGGACAGCAATTGAATTTATTTTTCGCAAAGACTTTTTTTATTTTTGGTGAGGATGCTTTCACCCTTTTATTGAGTTATATCTTCGCAGTAATCTTGGATAGGCAAAGATGAAAATAACAGTTGGTGATCTCCAGATAGTGGGATAAAATGTCATATAAAAAAGACGACGTGATTTATTAAAATAATATAATAATAGAGGGAAATATAAAAAATCTTGCTTTTTAGCCTATTTTCCAATAAAAGCAAAAAATTTTTAAAAATATCAAAGAAGGTTTAATGTAGCTTTCAAATGTCATTAAAGGCGAAAAAAATCGAAACTAATTAAATAATTAAATAAAGATTGAAAAATGTAGGGTTTTGAGATGGAAGAAAAAAATTCTTTTGATGTGATTGTCCAATTTGTTTTTATTTTCATTAATCGATTTATTTATTATTATTATTACTTTTTGCGTTTGAAAGATCTAGGCGAAGACACCTCATTGACATCTTTTATTTTTTGATTTGATACAAGTGTTTGTTCAATTTTGAACCGTTCAAAAAAAAAAAAAACTTAACATTACCACCTACGGGTAAAAATTTGACTCCTCTGATCTAACAGATGGATTCGTTTGGAACAAACTTTATAGGAAGGAGCTTGTGACGTCGAAGAGGTTTAGACAAAAAGTTCATGAAGAACTAAACGAGCTTCTAATGAAACTTTTTGAGCTGGATTTTTTGACGGTAATTTAGAATGAATGAATGAATAAATAAATGAGTGACAGAAAGAATGGATAAAGGAATTAATAAATGAATAAATGACTGAATGAATGAGTGAATGAATGAGTGAATGTGTGAAGAAATAAATGCACGAAAGAGTTAGTGAAAGGAAAAAAAAAAGAAAGATTCGGGAAAAAAAAACTTCATTGAAAGGAGCATATAACGTAGAACATGTACAAACTAGTTCATCCAAAGCTAAACCAGACCACTTTAGCATGAAGCTTTTGAAATTAGATTTTAAGGGTATTTCTGAATAACTGAATGAATAAATGACTGAGTGAATTGTATGAAGAAGATTACGAATGAATGAATAAATAAGTGAAGGTATGTATAAATAAATGAACGAGTGAATAAAAGAAGTAGGAAAAAACTGAGTAAAAACCAAAATTGATTTTTCCGTATACTTAATTGTTGAAAGCTGTCAATTCACTGGGTTGACTAAATCAAAATAAAGATAAATCAAACGTTTTAGTTTTCACATGAAATAGTAATCGGCAGACAACTTTTTATGCAAATTATTATTGAGATGACTTTTTTATGTTTAATTTTTAATATTAACATCACATTTTTCTTTTTGGCATCGATTAAAAATCTTTTTTTTTTGAATAAAACTATTGGAGGCTATAAGAGGTAATATTTTTCTTTCTTATTGAAACATATTTATCATGTTTCGATATTAAGTGCATTAACAGTTAAAAAGGTGTTTTGAAATTTTGAAATAATGAAGCTAAATTAGAAGAATTTAAGCTAAAGAGTAAAAAAGAGGAAAATCGCTCCATTTACAAATCACATGATAGTACACGGAAAAGTAGGTTCTATAGTTTCAGACGGAACTTCTTGTTATTTTCTTCTGAAAATCTTTTATGACAATCGCAAAATCGTACCAATAAAATAAAAACTTTTGTACTAAACGAATTTTTATTTTGTAATGACGTTGAAATTATAGAAAAGTACCCAAACAGTTAGAAAGTTTTTCCCAGCTGAGCAGTAATAATAACATTTTATAGTGCAGCTGTTTCGTACGAAAGTAATCTGTCTGATATAGCTGTCCCTCGGCATTTCACCTTGCATTTCTTGTCCTGCACAACTAAGGCAGAACTTCAACAACACATTTAAGCAGTATTATTAGTCAATTTAAGTGAACCTTGAATTTGTAGTATTGACAGATCAATCCTGATGTATAACTTTATATAATTATAAATTCTAAATGGTAATTAGTCTCATAAAGACGCTTACTTAGCTATAAAACTTTTGAGCCTGAAATAGGGACTGATTGATAGATATAATTTTAGCAAAACGGTTTTATCTCGTTTTATCTTACATAAAACATTTAGCTTTTAAAGCGCAATTATTTGGAATATTTTGAACCAACGCACATTCATTAACCTAAATATTTGTGATTGTTTCCATAAAAACAATAAATATTAACAAGTACTAATTTCAAAAAGGTGAATAGCATTAGGTTTTACCGACTTATCGACTCTAAAACAAGTATGTGCACTTTATAATTTAATTAATTTTTATAGGGATAGATTTATATATATTTTATTAATTATACAGTATAGATGCAAATAATAAAGTAATATAATTAATATAATAAATATAATTTACTTATTAAAACTTAGCAGAAACCGTATAACATATGCTTTATTTTATTTACTTAATTTTTCAATGTTTCAAACTCTAAAATGTTTCAAATAATGAATAAAAGAAGTAATAATATTAAATAATGCAGAAAAGAGTTACAGTAAATATCTCTTTCTTATACTGTGGGGCTTCATCAGTACAAATCAAACAACACACAATTGCAAAGTTGTGACGAACGCTTTTAGCGGTAAGAATTTTTTTCATACGTTTTAGTAATTTACATAAATTATAAATTGTTTAACCTGAAATATGTACTTGAATTAATCATATAATTGAAATATTTTTCAAGATTTTATTGGAACTACAATGAAGTATGCAATCAGTCATGATTTTGATTTTTTTTTCATTTTTTAAACTGATGTATATGACTCTAAACCACAGGCTTAAGGGCATGGTTCATAGATAAGTTCAAAAGATCTTCTTTAATACCGCTTTTCAAATCCTTTGACATGATTTATGCCGTGGGGAAACTCAGATTTCCGAAACCTTTCCCTTTGCTCTAAAAAGCGATTATCTTTTCATAAGATTACGTTATTAAGAGTTCGCATAATATTTATAAAAGAAAACACTTATTATTTTCAAGAGAAGGTGTAGGTCTTACATTGAAAGTTAAAACATCTATCGATTGGAGTGTTTTACCAATTAATTTGCCTTTGTTATAAATAAAATTTATTGATTTCAAATATTAGATTTTACCTCGAAGTAATATAATTCATTTATTGGATTAAACATTTAATATTTTGTATATGGATCTATATTTTTTAAATGTATTTTGAATCTTAAAGTTTGAAATATTTAATGAAACCTTAGTTTTATTGAAATTATTAAGATAATAACCGCGTTCTTAAGCTGCATGTTAAGTAGGCTGTTTAATTTGCTCAACAACGTTACACAGTTTTATATACTTACATTTTATTTCATATCATTTGACTAAAAATATAAACCTACAGCAAAAATTAATAATATTTATAAAAAGTTAGCTTGAAAAAGTAGCGTATGAGCTGAACTGCTGTATAACACCGGTGGAAAGTAAACCAAAATTAATTTTAAGTATGCAATAAGGGAAAATAAATTAAAAAGTCATAAAATATTCCAATTTTTTTAAAATGCCTTAGGAGAAAGCATAAATGTGTTGCAAAGAGTTGAAATGTTATCTCATGCCGGGTGAAATTTGATGCAAGAATTCTGCTGTAGGGAAATAGACGATAGAAAAAACAGCCATAAGTACCCAAAATATTCTAAAACTCCTAAACTAACTGCAGTATTTGTAAAACATCTAAAACCCTTAAAGTAGTTCAAGATAGCGCAGAAATGCTCACATTGCTAACGAGTTCTCCTCACACATTTATGTATTATTATTACTATACAATTAGAATAAATTAAAAAGAAAGAAGTCCAAAAAAATAAAAAACGAACTTTATATCTTTATGAACATATTTTGAAGAAATGTACTGGTATCTAACGCAGCTGAAAATTAATAGATCCTATTTCTTTAGTATGGAATTGGAAGAAAAAAAATCTATAAAACCCAAAAATGCTTCTAACTAGTCAATAATCTCTTAAGAATACCAAAAGCAATTTTTACGGAAAATTAAAGTTGATTTTACATGCAATAATTCCGGAATTGAAATAAGTAGGAAATGCTACGCAATACCGCAATTTATTGTTGAATATACATAAATTGAAAAGCAAAATATACCTGAACATTAAGAAGCTAAACATGTTTGTTATAGCTGATTAGTTAAGTGAAAATTATTCACATAAAATTTACAGCTGAATAAATGAATGTCCATTTCTGATATTACTAAAAAAAGGGACTTATATAAAAAAAACTAGAATTATAATAATAATTAAAAAAAAAACCGCGAATTATAAGATGAGTTGATGCGTCTTACTCCAAAAGCAAAAAAAAGACGGAAAGTAGTAAACGAGCAATGTAGATTAACTTATTTTCTAAAGTTATTATAACTGTTTTTCAAGTATTATTTCATGTGCTTAAATTAATTTACAACCGTGATTGTTTGATACATATGTTAATAACTCGAAAGCAGGCAGTACTTCTATAGCATTTCTTCTTATTCCTCTAATTTGTCTTCTAGTTTTTACTAGCGAAATCAACCAGTTGAAGGTAGCACTACAACAGGAGAAATATAAAATGTAAAGTAAATGAAAAGAAGCATAAAAACTTTAGCATCAATCTCGTAAAAAATTAATGATGCAAAAATTGTACAATTATGTACAAAACCAACTCTTAACATAAGCAATAACTTAGTAAAAGAAAGAAAAAAACATTCAAAAAAATTATCAACGTAATCTAGTCATAGCTATTTAGGTTTGACTGTACTTAAGTTTTTACAATGGATAATGAAAACTTTTAAAGTAATGTCTTAATTAGATAATGAAAATTATTGAAATACTGTCATAATTAAGAACTGCAGTCTGGACATGATTGGAAGATAGAAAATTTACTGAATGTAACTATGACGTAATGAACAAATCCACATTTTGGGAGTATTATAAGACCTTTCGAAACATTTTGTTTGTTAAACATGTAGAGAAAAAAACAACTAGCATATTTTAGTGCACAATATGGGTGAAAATCATCACAAGTGATGAATAGCCCTTACATATCCATAAGAATTCCTGCAAACGATTATGTACTAATATAAACAATATTTTAAAACATATATTTTGTTTCTCTTCTTATTGTTGCGCAATATTATTTGGAGATTGTGTTACAGATTGCCTTCCTCCTAACCCTCAATGCCCCAATCGTATGATCAAAGAAAAAACACCAGCTGTTTTGAAAAGAGGGTTATTTTGCCAAAGTAGAATTATCCTTTTTGTTAAATTACCACGACTTCCGGTTGATTCAAAAATCACGCAACTTCTGAAGAGACATATCAAATGTTGTCATCAACAAAGGGTAATTAAGCTATCATTCAAAAACGGAAAGCTAATCTTTTATTTAGTAAAGCATATAGCTGTGTGTATATTGACAGCTCTTCTCTGAATGCACTCGTTAAGTAATGACTGCGGAAAGACGTCACTTTTACGAACACCTCGAACTATTAAATTTTTACTTTAGTAAAGCTTCGAGTATACAAAGATAAAAACCCCTTCTTTCTGAAGATAGAAACCGATTCAAACTTATATCTAATGTGTGATTATTTAATAACGGAGTAGCATAAAAAAAATTATAACGTTTTCGAAAATTTCTAAAAGTGCATGTTTTCTATATGAAGCAGATTTGTATAAAATTTAAAGGGGAATACATGCTGCATATGAACGTTAAAATTGAGCTGGTTGAAAGGGGGTTTTAACTACATTCTTTTTTGCTAATAAACTAAAATAAATTTATACTTAATTTATTTAAAATAAAAAACACGCAAGCCAAAAAGATTATTTCAAGACCAAAAAATAAATCATCCCGCATAATATGTGAAAAGTTTAAAAAGTAGAATACTGACTTGTTGACAATAATTTTCGCTTTAAAAATGAATCATAACAGTTTGAGCAAGTTGCCTTCTTTTAAGCTTACAACTATATAATACATCATGAAAAAATACGTTACATTATATACTATTATATTACGCTAAAGAGCCTAAGTTTCAAATACAGAAAATTTTGCAGCTTTGTGGTGTGCTGCCCTAGTGTATAGAATGGTAAAGTTTTTTTTTTTAAATAGTATTTTCACTACCATAAACCTGCTCAGTACTGCTTTTTTTATATCAAACAACACATTCATTAAATAAAATTATCCAAATTTAGCACATCCAAACTTTTTCCTCTGACGCATTCTGAATTTTTCTGAATTCAAAATAAATCAGAGTGCGGTAGGAATATTTATATTGATAACTAAATATGATAAAAGAGCATTAAATAAAAACTCAGTGTCCAAAACTTCGCTCTCCGAAGAAAGTTGGCGATTGTTTGTGCAGCCCGCCTAAATTGCTTGTCCGGAAGTGCGTTTTGTTGTCATCGTCAGAATCCAGATATTTATTCTCACTTTTTCCTATTCATCGGACTTTTTTCCGAGTCCAAAAAATTCCGCCGTTATCGCATTATGGCGATTAGGGACAATCTCTGCCTTTCATCAACACACAAAACGCATTTAGTCCGAAGAGGGAAATAGTTCTTGCCCAAACTATGATTTATAACGAAATCTGGAGACAAAGCCACAATCAATTCCCTCTCCCCATATCTTTATTAAAGTATGCAGAGGGGGGAATTCAGATTTCCCCCAAAGTAGGGGGAAATGAGGTAGTGGGTAGACAGATGACTTTAATGTTAGATCATTGCAAACGACTCCCGAGCCTTTCGTAGTATTTCAGGTTAATGCGAATTTTAAAATGGATTTGGCACCTATTTAGTGGAATTCAATTTAGGATCGAAAATATCTTTTAAATGTATTTGTTTTTTCGCAATAACGGAAAAACTACGGGAATTTTATGTAAAACAATTTTACTCAAGTTTTTAGAAAGCATTATCCTATTTTGCGTAATCTCATTAAGAATATATTTGGTTTATGGATGTGTTCAATACAAAAATATATCCAAATATTCCATATTTGTAAATCCATGAATATTTTACCTATCTTGTTTACGAGTTCAATTTTTACTTAAGAATAATAACAATATTTAATAAAACGCAGTTTTAGGAAAAAAAGGAATCGTAAATGGAGCAAAAAGTTACAAAATAAAAGTTTTCAAAATATTATAGTTATTAGTGTTAATCGCGTAATTAAAAATAATTCATTAAACTTCAAATATATATAATAAGTAATCATGAGAGTTCTCTATTTAAAGTTTACGCATAGATTCGTATCTAATTTCTGTATTGATATGTAATTGAAATCAACTTATAAATATGATCATTCCCCTCAGAAAAACTTTAAGGTTCTTCCAAAATTCCGGTAAAAGATGACATTCAAGGAATTCTAAAACATCACTAGTGCTTTCATGTGTAAAATTTTAAGTCGATTTTTTTATATGTGTTTTTTTAATATATAACATCAACTCCCTAACAGCGCAACCAAAAAATGCTTAATTGGTTTCATGAGTAAAAGGTAGGATAACGAAACATGTTAATTAATAGCATATAAAAAAAATACTTTAAGCTACTTGATGCAACCAATTCATAAACTATATGTAACTATGTCTATTGAGTAAAAACTTCTTATGGAAAATCAAATATAATATATAAACAATTCTTCAACTTAAAATATATTTTTTTAAAATTCAATCTTTGAATTCGTAAAATGCATATTAAATGTGTAACTCAGCAGATTATTTTATTACAGTTAAATTTTTGCTAAAATTCAAATAATTCATGCTCTAAAACGTATCGAAATTAAATTGTCAGATAGTTGTATTCAAACTATTTATTTCTTACACATTAACAAATCCAACATTAATTTGCACAACTTTGTAATACACAAACAGCAAAGGGCTTATTAATGTAATCGGTCTAAAGATAATCTCATTCAATGTATTTAATAGTAAGTTTAGAAGTTAAATTTATTTGAGAGATTGGTTTAAGACCGTTTAAGAATTTTGAAACTTTTTTTTGTAAGCATAGTATTTCAAATAAATATAAATAAAACTCATACTGTCGTCTAGTTTCGTGAATGTTAAATATGATGTCAAATTGTAGCTTCTTCTTAAAGGAAATTTTTGCTTTAAACGTATCATTTTGATATCGATTTCGATTTGAATGATATTTCTCTAGCTTGGAAAAATTCAAATAAAAACTACTGTCTTGAAAAATATTATTTGGTTACTTTCTTTTTTAATAATTAATATTAAACCAACGAATGCGCAGAATTCAATAAAAGGAGCTGGATATAATGATAGTGGTGTAAATCACGCACATTTTGTTTTGAGTAATTGAAGGTCTAGAAACATCTGCAAAAAATTGGAAGCTGCGTAAAATTTTATTTCAAGAGAAAGATTTGTGTTAAAACGAAGATACTATTTTGCGTCTCATAAACTTTTACCAAAAGTTACCTATAACTTGTTTAAAAGTAAGTTTAACTGTCTTACGCCTCCGTCATTCTACATTGCTAAAAACTGAAAAAAAGTTCATTGAAAAAAAGTCGAGAGAGATAGTGTTGTCGTGTTGACATTTTTATCACAAATTGTCGCTATTGTATAATTTCGGCAAGTGTTAAACTTGCATTATCAATTATTAATTTTTTCAGTAGATTTTTATTAGGTATGTTCTCATGGCCCGGTAATCAAGTTTGAAGTAAAAACTCTCTCATTACTCCATCTAGTATTTAAAAAACACGGCACATAAAATATACAACATAAAATATATACGTGATTTACTTGAAATTTTGAGCAAATAAAAACACTCGAAAAATAACAGAGATTAAAAATATTCAACGATTAGCGAGTTGGACTGCAAAACCCAAAATGTTATTCTTAGGTAATAAACGATCTATTCTTAGACCGACCCAAGATTGTGGATTACATTGTGAATTATTAGGAACAAATTGGGGAGTTTCACTGTCTGGGAAATAGAAGATTTACTTACCCATTATAGCACGCACATTTCAATCATTAATATAGTTTAGAAACATCTTGCTTGATGTAGATTTACATTTATAAAAGGTAAAATAATATTTATTGCAAAATGCATTAGGAATATCACGTAAATAAAAATACTTTGAAGCGCAAACATTGCTACTACAAAATCCCTCTCTAAAATAATAATAATAATAATTCTAACTCAAAAAAATAACATTTAAAAATTTGTCAACTAACAGACGATTTTTTAATTATTATTATTCAACGCTATTGCTAAACTTTATACTATCCATAAAATTTTAAACATATTATTTTGTCACATCTTAATTCCAATTCTAATGTAATCAAAAACTGAGTTCAGCGCCCCCACGGAGAAAAACATGAACTACTTTTGAGGGTTTTTGCTGTTACTTCAATTGTTGTTCCTCCCACGTTCTTGGCTTTTTCTGTTATTGACGACACTTCCTATAAGTAATATTCATTTTTGTTCTTTGAATAATTGTTAGTATTTTTTATGGGTTATGGAAAACTGCTTCAATTACTTTGAGATTTTGCTTCATTTAATTAAAAATGCCTCTTCTACTAACGACTTTAATATTCTAATCCGCAAGTTTTTTAAATTGATTTTAAAATTATCTGTTTTTCCTCATCCTCCTCCCCTTCTTATAGAATTTCATCACTTGCAAGCAAGATGTATTTCGCACTGATGTTTTGTATCATAGTCTTTCTTAAAAAACACTTTCAAAATACATATATACAATTCAAAGTTCTATATGTTTGTCCTTTTCTCATTGGATACTTCGCAGAACATTACATTCGACTCAGTTTCTTTTACTTTTGGTGATATAGTTTTTTGTTACATGCATCTAAAAGCATAAATTTCAGAATATTTTTTCAATCTTGTTTTATTCAACATACCTACTGTTCTTTTTGAATCAAAAATAACACTAAATACCATATGAAAAGAACGCTAACAAATCGGAGCAGAAGTTTAATTACTGTACATAAAACAATCAAATAAATTTTCTATGCAGTAAGTGCACAAATGTAATACTAAATAAAATATATCGTGTAAAATACACTCTAATATTAAAAAAAATATATTTATTTTCAACAGATAAGAAGGAAAATGTAGAATACATGCTCTAAATACACTCATTTAAATATGTTTGGTCTAAAGAAATTCTTAAGTTAGATATTATTTAAACTTTATCCTTTTTAACTACCGTAAATAAGCTTCAACGTTAATATTTACGAAAATAATGAACAAAAATATTAAAAGTGCATAGATAATCCAATGTGAAAGAGCTACATATAATTGCAAGCAAGCAAACTGATTCTAAAGAAATACGTATTTTTTCTTTCCAAAACAAAGATAATATCGTCGTAGCGCACACATGAGTTAAATATGTATTGCTAAATCTTGTAATTTAGTTCATGTTTTAGCTCGTGGTGCGCTAGTGAAAGCGGCATTACAAAACGGCTAGAGAGATGAGCCTCTGGTCTATGATTATTCTGTATTTTATTTAAACACAATGTTAGATTTAGGCGGTCATGGCTCCCGTTTCGTTAGGAGTTCCATACTGTTGATCAACACTTGATAATATGTAATATGTAGGATTTTTTATTCCGAACAAATTAATTCTGATTTAGGAATTGTATCTGAACTCATTTGTGTACATTTTGGCTCATAACAATCTGTTTGTAATTTAACTGGGGTATTTTTTAAATCAGATTGTATTCCAATTTGTAATCATATGTTTTTTATGTGTTTGTGATCTAAGTCGGTTGAGGATAGACAATAGTTGAAGTCCTAGCAAATTAATTTTATTTTCATCCTTAATAGATTCTATACGAAGCAAAATCTCGCACATGTGTTGATATTTGAAGGGGTGATGTCTCGAATGTTATAAAAAGGAGAGTGAAAGGGGGGTGGAACAAAAATAGGCTTTACTCTAATTTCTATTAAAATGATTTATTAAGAAAAATTATCTTATCAAAAGAGAAATTTTTCAAAAGTAAAATTAATTACAAGTAGTGAAACCAAACAATTTAGATATGTCAAACAACAATACAAGTTTAACATGTTCCCAGATGTTGTTTTGTACTGCATTTTGTCTCGCTTTCAACAAGGTAATATTCGTGCAGATTCCTTAAATAACTGAAATACTTTGTACTTCGGTGTCCGCAATTAAAAACAGATGTGTGAAATTATAATGTTAAACAGATATATTTTTTAAAATCATTAAGATCAAATATTTACAAAATAACTTTTCAAAGTATTCAAATTTATATCTAATAATATCTCTAATATTCCATATATCCCTCAATATTCCATAAATAACGTTGATATAATCACATTGAACGATTTATTGAACCACAGTTCTTGTGAATTTATTTACATAATCTTTGTCTGCATAAAAAGACATTTTTTGCAATTCCTTTAATGGTGACAACATAGCAGATAATTTTTCACCATTAAAATTTTAAACGTCTTTTAAACGTTCACCCTTTTTAGCAATAAACATTGACATATTCAAAAGCACTGAGATTTAAAAGAGTCTGTATAATATTGCCCTTTTCTTTTTGTACCTTACATTAAAAGTCTAAAAACACATAAAAGTCCTCACAACTTGTTTTTTTCCTTTCTGGGTAAAAATGTTATCCTTGTAATTATATTAATATGCTTATTACATGTTTGCTTAGGCAAGCAAGCATGATAAACATCAAAGCCCAGTTTCTTATACACTTTTGTAAATTTTGTCTTATCTTTCTTAGAATGATTTATGCCACTTTTAACTGCAACAACGTATTCCCTTGGGTAGTGTTGAAGTAATTACTGTTGGTGTAATAAGTTTAGTCCTTCTTTTTCCTACTGAGGTTTATTTCAGCGAATTTTCTTAGTAATATAAAGAGCAGAAATAAATTCTTTACAAGTTTACATTAATGAGATTTATTTCATTGAAATAATTATATTCCGCACAGGCAAATAAAGAAAACCTGTGAACGAGAGTAAAAGTTGTTATGCCGTAAAAATTACCGTGAAGCCGGATGTTAAACATTTAATTGCTTTGCTGGGAACGAAGGGGTCTTGAAACGGCTGCAAAAATGTTTTACCGGATAGAAGAGGGAATTTATAATTTTTACAAACTCATGTTTGTCCGTAATTCCCGAAAAACCGATCTTGCGTAAAATCAAAATTAATTATACCCATGTATAAATAACTGATTAATGCTATTTAATCAAAAAAAAAGCTTTTCAAGACTATTTTGATGCTTAAAATAAGTAATGTATATCAATTTTTTTGAAGAAAATAATTACGTTCATTTTTAATTAGTCTTCCATCTGAGTAAAATTGTATCAACATTAAACACTACTTATTAACGTTAGATTCAATCACGTCGTGGCAAAACGGCTTTGAATTAAATTATCTTTCAGAGATGTAACATTCGAAATTGTACTAGTGGTCGCCCAGTGGTCGAAATTCGACAGTAATTCATCACGTTTTTAAATTTGACCGTTGATAAGATTCTTCTGTCAAAGAGTATATCTCTGCAATCATTTTTGAAATTCCTTCTACCAGGTGTATGCAAATGAAATGAGACGATTGTTTTTAAAAAAAACAATAAATTTGCGAAAACTGTTAATATTTCTTTATTCAAAATAACATCCACCGATAGGTACACATTTTTCCCATCTTTGGGGCAATTTGTGAATACCACGCCAAAAAAATGATTGGTCTTTTGAGGCCAGCTAGTCATCAAGCCAAGATTTGACGTTTTCGTAAGAAGTGAAGCGCTGGTCAGCCAATGCGTGTCCCAATGTTGCAAATAAGTGGTAATCGGAAGGAGCCAAGTCTGGCGAATAAGCCGCTGAGCTAAGGGCTCCCAGCCGAGCGCCTTAACGATGTCCTTGGTCGGTTTAGCACGGTGACTAGGTCCGTTGTCATCAAGGAAAATCACTTTATGCTGCCGTTTCTTTTATTGCTCGCGTTTTTCGAGTATAGCATCGTTCAAATCAAGTAATTGTTCCTTGTAGCGATCAGTATTAACGGTTTCACCGGGTTTGAGAAGCTTTTCAGCGTCTCCAAATTTTTTTGCTGGTCTGCCACGCTCCACGTTTCTCACATCGAAATTACCATTTTGAAACTTGTCAAACCACCTGTAGCACTGCGCACGGCTCAGAGCATTGCCACCGTATGTTTCTACAAGCATTTGATATGATTCGGCAGCATTTTTCTTCAGATGGTAACAAAAAATTAATGCTGTCCGCGAATCGAAGTCGGAAGGCATAAAATTCGACATTTTCAACACAGTAAAAAAAACACAATGCACGCTGAAACTCGTTCAAATGTAAACTAAATGCGAGTATCAAAGGTCAAACTATAAAAAAATCACGTGTCACGGTTTCTTGATGTTTGCATATATGCGTGGCGACATCTGTTAGCAATCGTCTCATTTGATATGCATACACCTGGTATTAGCTCTGTGAACGTGTACAACTACTTCATAATCTGTAGTATAAAAGCATCATGTAACTTGAAATGATACACTTCATTCGCAACTGTATCCAAAATATTAGTTTCTTAGCATAGCAAATGATGAATTGTATTTACGAATTCTTTCAAAATAATTTTTTGATTTCCTTTTTTTGAAGGTTTATTTGAAGTCAGTTCATCATACAATGATGTAAAAATTTCATTTTGACTTAAGGCCGGTAATACTCTATTGCTTGGCTTTACACTTTCGGCAACATGAAGTAAATGTAGTGACTTCATATTGGAATTGTTTTGCATTTTAAATCTATTAATCCGCAATCAAAATTATTAAAATTTCTTGGAACGACATTCAGCGGACATTGTATTTCTGAAAATAATTTCATCATTTTGTACACTATTTATGCAATTTAAATTTTCATTTGGCTTATTATTATTGTGAACACGAATTTATATTCCTTCTTCTTTGTCTCTCACCCCGACCCATCAATTTTCTATGTCGAGGCATAATGGAAGTACATATTGCAAGTACATGAAGGACAAGGTATTGCATGAATTAAATATATAGAACCACAAATCACAACTTCAAACCAACAAGATACATGAGTAAATATGTAGGAGAAAAGCATTTAAACAAAACAAACTTTTATAAACATTAAAACTAAGATGTTTAAAAGTTGTTTAGATGTTGAAGTTCTGAACAATCTGAAGTTGGTCAAACAATCCTTGTGCGGAATCGAGTTTATTGCTAATTGATCAAGTGTAGCCTAACAAATCTATTAGTCAAACTGTGTTTCCTTTGACAACAATTTGTTTTGTTTAATTATTTTAATTCGCCACAATGTGCTGTCATTGCAATGGTTTGACCACTGAGTTAGCTATTAAATTTTGTTAGTTATTTATTTAAGTACTTGTAATACAAATTAGACATAAATTTTTGCCTTTCTGCACTCCTGTATATGAAAATTTACTATGCTACCGTGCGCTCAATTTACCTTTAAAGGGGTACGAAATTATTTATTTATGTACTAATAAATAGATTTTTGACACCTTCACCATTGACGGATTTTATCGGCAACAGCAACAAACAGATATCTGTGGTCTAGGAATCACCGTGAAGGTCCAGTAACTACCTGAGTAGTAAAACCTGAGTAGAATGTGCAGAATGTGTTATAAACGTCCAAAGGATACGCAGTGAAATGTCTTTCCTGAATATTCCGAATACTATGGCATTTTCCACTAACTAACAGGATGCTTGTGTTTATCGATAAGGCTATTTCGAACAGGTCTAAGGAAGTTGTATTGCCATTATACAGAAGTTTGGTAAGACCTCATTTGGAGTATACTGTTCAGTTTTGGTCTCCGCACCTAAAAAAGGATATTACCTTATTGGGAAGGGTTCAAAGGAAGGCTACTAGATTGGTAAGTGGTCTTTCAGACTTACATTATGAGGTTAGGCTTAAAAGGCTCAATATGTATAGTCGAGCAAAGGAGAGTTAGAGGGGACATGATTCAGTTGTTTAAATTCATTAAAATGGGAAATGTTGATGGGCTACAGCTGTGTGCTGAAAGTAGAACCAGAGGTCATTGTTTTAAGTTTTCCAAATCTCAGGTTAATCTTGAAATTAGGAAAAATTACTTTTTCAATAGGGTTGTAGGCATTTGGAATAGCTTACCGGAAGCGACTGTTAATTGTTGTGGGGTAAGAACTTTTAAGAAAGCTCTTGATGTTCATTGGGGACTGCTAAATTGACTAGGACCAGCCTAGCAGGGCCCTGAACCTGTTTCTGGTCGTCACTTTTGTATTTGTAATAAGTTAATACTTAACTACAAATTTATCGCTGACTTTTTCAAAAAAATCTCAATGTTAATAATGATCTTATTCATTACTCTTTTCATATATCATTCAAAGTCTATTAATAAATGGTATAATTTTCAGGTATGTTCTCGACTAGGTTAAACTGTCGGAAAATAACTGGGGGCAATTCCTAATACGATGCCTGTCTGGACCCCTAACAGGCTGACTCTCCGGAGGAGATATTCTGACAGATTACGTTCAGATAGATTGACGCGCACATATTTTAATTAGATTGATAAATATATCAACTTCCATTTCCTATACACATTAAATATTTTCAATATACAATAATACAGACTTGAGTTTCGCCCAGCGATCGAAATTCGACCGTAATTCCTTTAAAAATCGTTTGACAGACAGAGGAGAAAATGGTACTTAAGTGTTCTATCTTTGCCAGCTTATATATAGATCAACCATCGATTTTTGAAAACATCACAATATAAATAGCTATAATTTTTTTTAATACTTATTATACATAAAAATAATACATACCATTTTCTGTGTGTAGAATATAAACATTCTACACACATACAAAAGTTACAACTAAAAATTGTTCCTGTAATATGTATTAATTATTTTATTTCTACATACGTGTTAAATTATTTGAGAAAATGATCTACATAAAAACACAACCTGAGATAAACTTAACATATGTTAATTAAATTCTTAATATCATTTCAAACCTCTGTTGGTGTTTTCCTTTTCAATGCTAAATAAAATCCACGAGCAATTTAAGATCTACAAGACTTTTAAACTTGCTGCTTTTTATCAAAGTATAAGATGTCCGGGGGAAAAAGCTATACCAGAAAAAATTCTGGCACCGTTTAGCCTCACCTGGAATTTGTTCAGCAACCGTTCCATTGGGAAAAGTACCATTATGTGTATCTGCTACAATGTTAAGCTGGTTAAAAGACTTACTTTCGGAACGACCATTGCAAGCACTTTAGATGGCGGTCAGTTGTCAATAGCTTGCCCTTTGAGTGCAATATAAGAACCCATAAATAACACAACATCTAAAAAGGAAAGAGTAGGTGTAAGGGGGGAGGGAAAAAAACACCATTTGTGAAGCGGGTTTCTACATCTCGAACGATTTTGTGCCTTTTAGGTTCGCATTTTTGCTATCGCTTTTCCATCCTCTCAAATCTTAAACAGTTTCAGTTTCTTGACATTACATTTTGTCCACTTTGCCCCCTCCTTGCCATGAGCTCTTTAAGGGCGATCTGCAAATTCTACAAACAGTGAAGGATCGTTCACTTTAAAAAATAAACAACAATTCTACTTCAGCTGTTCGTTTCATTTTAATTCAGGTTAAATAACACGGAAATGTTGTTTTCCTTCCGATATAGATTTTTGGAAAGTTTTTTTCATCTTTTAAAAATATAACACACTTGTGTGTGTTGTTCACTTCTCAATGTTTTTTCTCTTCAGTGTAGACATAATTTCTGTAGTCTGTAAAATTCATCAGAGCTCAAAAATTCATCATTCTTATTATTAACATATTTTACAGTAATTCCAAAATTCCAGCTTTGAGACGTTGTCAATTTAAACTTACTAATCGTTCTGAAAAATTGTGAAAATTCTTTTACAGAACTCTTACATTAGGTTTACTGACGTAACTTTTAAATAATGAAATATATCATGGTTACTGATTTACAGTAGTAGTTTATTTATTTTTATTTTTAAGTTAATTCATGAATTTATTACTTATTTATGTATTTATTTATTTGAACTTGATGAATTATGTTTCAAATAACGACATGAAAGACTTTCTCTTTCCATAGAAATGTTTTATGAAAATTTTCTGAAACTTTTCTTAGCCAAAACTCTCAAACAAATATGAACACCCTTCTGTTTCATTGAATAATTTTCCTCTACTAATCAAAATACGCCAATATGACTTCTTCAGAAAGTCTGAGTTGAAAAACCACTGCATTAACCCAATTGTCAATGATATCTCCTCTCAGAAGGTCTGCTAAAGATAAAATGTATTCCTCTCACGCTTCTTGAAACGAAAAGAGACTTGAACCAAATCTCGTACAAATTTATTATCACAGCAACAGGTTAAGAAAGTCTAACTTGTTTTACAAAGAGCGCTACTTTTAAAAACACAAAACGAAAAAAAACTTAGTTTATTATAAGCATTCTGCATAAAATTAAGAAATAATTTGCTTTCGGACGCACAAATAACTAATTAAAACAAATTTCTCGGCATAAAAAAGGTAAATAATGGATGTTCATAATTTTATTTAACGAGAAAGTGCTAACTTTTAAAAATTATTAATTGAATTAATTTTCCATCAAATTTTCCTTAATCGTGTTTAATACCATTCAGACTTCAACGGTGCATTTGACACCTATCATTTATTTTTTCACACCCGAAAATCTTTTCCCCTAACAGCTTTCAACTTTTTCTATGTACATTTGCGCTTTTCTTACTTTTTGTTGATATATCGATTGTAGCTGTTAAAGTAATGGGCAGTAAGGAGTGAAAATATATAGCTAATATTTGGAAACATTTAGGTAGTTTTTTTTTTCCTTTCCTTTTCGGATGAGTGAATATTTAACCAACTTAACTAATATCTTTTAAGTGGCCTATTAAAGAGACAAAGATATTATTTTATTGTACTTTTAAAAAAAAATTAACACTTAAATAACGTATTAATTAATGCTGATGCATACTAATTAAAAATAATGCAAGCCTAATTAAAAAGTACATTGTTTTACAATTAAATAACATGAAATTCAAAATTAATTACCTAATACATTTCAAACAAAATTAAAATTGATCAACATTATGGTTTTATCATCTATAAAAAATGCAATGCAAAGGATTACAAAATATTAAAAACAAATTAATACTAAAAATAGCAAGACAAAAAAAGAAGTTTTTCATTGCTGTAAAAATTAAATTAAATTCAAAATTCTATGAAAAAAATTTATTGTACATGCATACAACATAACATTGTAGGTATACAGTATATGTTGTTGGTCTACCAATATTTTGTACAGATAGACAGTCGTATCCGTTATACATAATTTTAATGTAAACTGAATTAAATGAAAAATAGGGGTTCCATTGTTCAAACATTTGTGACCGTTGTGCAAAGTTAAAATTGCAAATACATTTCAATTTTTCATATTATATAATTAAAACAAACCATGAGAAAATATTCTATTGATAATTTATTGTGTTTAAAGCCTTTTTCAGGAAGATATCTTATTTCGTTATCTACGAAAATTTCAGTTTTCGAGTTTTCAGAACAAAACCCAAATTCAGAAGTAGTTTCATAAAATAAATAAATAAATGTGTACAATATATATATATATTAAAAAAATATATAAAAAATAAAAAATTATATTTTTAAAAAATATAAAGTTTCATTATTGAAAGATAGATGTTATTTTTTAATATCAATCTAAAAGCCATTATTTTATGAAGAAGAATATTGAAAAATATTTATTCGCAAGCGACGATTCAATCCGCTCTTGCTTTACACACAAAATTTTAAGTCAAAAATTATTCAGAAAAATATTTCAATGCTCATGTGTGCGTATGCTTCATATCTTCGTATATGGCTTTAAAAAAAAAAACTTTGACTGACACCCATTTTGCTCAATGTAAAATACAAGTTTCAATTGGCCACTGAAAGCATTATTTTCACTTTCGTACCCTTGTTCCGAGCTGTCTTTATTATTTCTTCTCGGTCAAGGCTTCCCGAGGGCATCATTTATTTGATGTATTACAACACCGCAGCAATTTACGAGTAGATTATTTTTTCTGTTATAATGTCTGAACATTTCTTCCAACAATAATCTCACTATTTTAACACTGAAACATATTCAGCGCTTGTTATCTGATTTAATACTCTTATTTTTATTTATCTATTATTATATTTTCAGTTTTATTTTTAGTTTATTCATTTATTTTTTTATTGTTATTATTTCATTTTGCCTTCGATATTTTGAAGCTTATAATTAATGGTATGCTTCATACCTCTAAAGTTAATTTTTAATCTTTGTATTTTTAACGTTAATATATATTTAATTTTAGAAAAATTCAATTCATTGAGAGAAATAGTACAAACCATATAATATGCTTAAGATACGAAATTTTAAACAAAAAGTGAATATTTTGTGCTTTATCAACCAAAATTAGTTCAAACAAAATGACGTAAAATTTTCTATAAGTCCAGCGATTTCGCAACACTGAATGTTTACTTGTTCTGAATGCACAAGTAAACATTCAGTATTGCGAATGTTACAAGTTTTACGAATTACTTGGCCTTTTTACATGCTCTCTCTCTCTGTCTCTCTCTCTCTCTCTATATATATATATATACAGAGAGAGGGGGAAGGAGAGAAAGAAAGAGAGATGATATATAGAAATATATTATACCAAAGTATCCATATCAACTATCATTGTGAATAAAGAATTTTACCTGGATGTAGACGACATCATTAGTTTCATTATACCGCAGTCTACTTCTGAAATGTGTTTAATAATTTATAAGAAAATAAAGTGATATTTTTCACCTACACCCACTACGATTTGTTATTTCATTATATATTTCAACGTTTTAGTTACCTTTAATAATGTGTGAAAAAATTAAAATAATCTATCGATTGACTATTTAGTTACTAATTATATTATTTAACGTCATAATACGTGTACTCCCACCCCACATGGTTATTCTGTATGAAAAACTTACTAAATGTTGAGCAATTTGTACCTTTCAACAGTGCGTCTCTATAGAAAACCCAAAAGATCTAAAACACTGGGAAACATGACATTGCCTGTCAGTCATTCTACGATTCATTAATGTCAGGGCATCCAGTGCGAAACAGTGCACGTTTAAGAAATCTGAGCTTAGAGGAAAAAAGGGAGAGAGTTCTCCTAATGAGCTTAAAAACATGAGGGAGTGGAGTGGGGCAATGGTGGTCAAAAGAAAAATAAATTATTGATCGAGGCGGCAGAGGTAATATGATATACATTTTGAAACATGAGGGGTGGAAAAGGATAAAATTTATGAAATTATATTTATGAGAGCGTATAATGGATTTTGTTGTTGAGTTTTTCAACAGGTACCTTAAAGACTTCGATTTTATGCTCTTTTTAAAAAAAAGTAACTTAAGTTTAAAGTACAAAAATGAATGGATTTTAAAATGTTGTTGAAAAGGGATTTTTTTAAGAATACAAATCCCGGTATTTTAGCTTTTTTACGCTAAAGTTAAAAGATTTACAAAATTTTATTTGAAACATTAATAAGGTAATATTGCTTACTGTTATGCAAATCGTTGTTTTACATCTTACTTTATTCAAAGAATAGAAATAATATTTTTATGCATGATGCGAGTTACAAAAGCATATCTTCTACGAAAAGACAGCTGCTAATATTAAAGCTACTTTTCCAAAAGCGCCAAAAACTTGGAGTAATAATAAAGAAGAATTATTAAATAAGATCTTAACTGATGTTGTTGTTCCTGTTTATGGATTTGGAAAAAAAATCGGGAAAATACTTTTTAAAAGCATGTTTAAATTTACATCTGTATCAAATGCGAAAAGATATACATACTCAAAACACTTATTTGATTGATTACATTCAATTTGATTGAATACATGCAAGAGAAAAGCTAATCCGCAGAAATATCTTTCTATTGTGGAGTTCATAGCCATACACTTAATTTTAACCAACACAACAGAGAGAAATGCGTTATCATTCAAAGATAAATTTTAGCTAGATAGTGTTCAACTTTTCGAACAAAAACAAATTATCTAATAAGACATATTTTGTTCTTATATTTTCGAAATTTTGAAGTAAGGTAGGTGAGCCATAGATGATCAATGCTCTTAAGGTAACCCGGTTCTTAAAAGTCAAATTAATTTCATTTTAAATTACAAAATGACGCTACTTCATTGTAGAACGTGAATCTGTACTGCATATGGCTGAAATTAAGGAAACATCTTGATCACCACCATTGTATACAATTATGTCACTCTTGAAGAGTATCTACCGTTTTAATTTCCACGTAAATAAATATTTTAATTTACATATGGTTAGATTCTTAGAACTTTGAGCTATGACGCGTTCTCTAAAAGTTTCTTTTTTTGCTTCAATTATGAAAAATTTATCAGATTAAAGGTCTTTCGTCGATCAAACCGCGACTACATGCATATTCCCACAGTGGCCCGACAATACAGGGAAGCTCATTTAGCAAGACAGAGAATAACGGATTGTGTGATCAGTGCTTGCGATATGCATATGAAGAGTGTCAGGGAACTCGCAAAAAAAAAAAAAAAAAAGAGACAAAATCAAGTATTTATCTGCTGCATGAAAGCTGATGAAAAAAGTATATATTTTGAAAAACGTGTATCGCACATTTTTCCGTGTAATCAAATACAGTAGAGTATCGTTTATACGACGTTTACAGTTACACGACGCTTTAGTGGGGAACAAATTCTTGGGTTTAGCCAGAAAGGTAAAATCTATTATGCGACGTTATCGTTTATACGACGTTTCTTGATAGTCCCCTCGGCGTCGTATAATCGATACTCCATTGTACTTACTCTTAAATGAACATTGTAAGACAACCTCAGTAAACTCTTCCAGACGTAAAAATAGTTTGCAGAGCGTTTTTTTTTTTTTCACATTAAAATAATGATGATACTAATAAATTTTATTTCACAAAGACGATTATATTTGATACGTGTTAGAGATGAGCGTAAAATTTTACCACCAAATAAATAAATAAATAGCAATAATATAATAAAATAAAATAAAGAAATAAAACACCCACACAACCACCAAAAAAATATGAAATCTTCTCAAAGCTTAATTATGGCCACCTTTGCCTCTCCTACAAAGGTTATTTGTAGAAATTCATGTAATTGTAGCTAAATAATTATAAAACATGGAATGATTATAGAACGCGTTGAATTTGGCGACGAATTTTGTGAACATTTGGCGACAACCTGGCAAAACATTGACATGTTTGGCAACAATTAGGGTCAGTACAGCGATTTCAGACGGACGGAACGGACAGACAGTCAGACCGACGCCTGCCGATTTTAATATATTTTAATATACTATGCTGAAATAATTTATTTAAATTTAGGGCTTGTTAGATAAATTGACCAATATATTTTAATGTAAAGAACGCTGTAAAAACTCTCCAAACAATGTGTATTTTCTACTAACAAACAAATATAGAAGTCAGATCTTTGAAACAATAAAATTTGTTCATTTTTGAATAGCAGCAATGAAATACTTGGGTGCTATCGTGTTATAATTAAAGTAGCTGGCTTGTTATTTAGGTAAAAGAAACTAATTTAACAACATAGTTCCTCTAATTGCTAGAGATTATGAATCACATTAAAGCACATTTCTTTTTTAACTCATTTAAATTTCTCAACGTTTTCTCTGTACCATTTTATAAGATATGCAAATCCACAAAAAAAAGTTCTTGATTGTTCTGCTGAAATTAGTTGCAAATATCTTTACGAAGAAATCTAAATTGCATTTTAAGCCATGGAATCAAATATTTGTTCTACAATTGAAAGAAAAATGACTATGATCAAAATCAAATTCCCTGAAGTTCATGAATACCTAATAAGGCAATAAAAAAGAATATTTTGAACAAGCCTGGCTATCCTTTACTCCGGACGAATTCCATATCATTATTTTTTCTATTATTTCGATTTTAAAACATATAATCACCAGGACATGTTTTGCAAATCCCCCTAAGGAATATACATAAACAGCAATTCAGTAGTTTCGGCCTATAATTGAATAAAGATTTCAAAAAGCAATTCGTAAGGAGAAAAATAGAAAAATGCCATCAAACGTTTTTTTCTCGGGACCATCAACTTGCTCCCGTTCGTTGTATCTAAAACGAACACTTATTACAGGTGTTCGCTGGAGAAACGTACCCTTAAATGCCGTCTAAGCGCAAGTTAGAGCAGGAGCTTTTAGAAGTGGCCGCGTCTTAAAGATTGGCTCCCGGCTCTTTAGTTCCTCCTGTGGCCAGATAAGAGGTCAGTTGCGTAGCAAGAGTCTTTACCCGCAGGCATACACCATCATTGGCTTACACGCAATTCGTAGCCAAAGGGGTACAGAGATAAGGCCTAATGATAGGAGCTATTACTTGGCCGTCCACAAAGGCCATGGCGCCAAGGACGACCCCTCCCCCTTTCAAGTATCCCCAGCTACCTTCTCCCCCTCCCCCCCAAAAGGTGGTCAGGTAAGCATTGCAGGATGTTTACAATTGGCGCGATTTCGCTTCGATGTAATTGTAAGGATCATTTTTGGGCCTTTCTTTCAAAGATCCCACGCATGTCGCAATTTTAGATATGAAGAAGGTCCGAAACATTCAAACATTTATCCATTTTACAGGTTTGACAAAGAGCGACGCTTGATTTAATGATTTGTACGGTTACATTCTTTTTCTTATGTGAGCTTTTTAATTTAATTTTCCCTAAAACCATCGTGGTCCTTTATTTTGAGACTCCAAATTTCACAATGGGAATTAATTAGAGAAAAGCACTACTAAAAATACACGAATGCGTATCAAAAATGTAAAAAATATGAACATTTATCAGTATGAATAAAGAGCAGTTGCAGTTAATTTCAAATTAAATATATTTTAAAAATGAAAAAATTCATTAGAACAACAAAGCTGCATAAGTGGTTATAGCACAAATTGCAAAAAATGTTGCATACACGGGTTTCGAGGTTGACAGGAACACCTTAATCAATGAATTAAGTTGTGAGCTTCTGCATTCAAGTACCGTAATTATCTGTGTATAGCCCGCGGGCTATCTATGAAAAAACTCATTTTTTTCCTACCTGCGGGCTATACACGGAACTTTTTTTTTTTAAGTACTAAATAAATAAAAGACAACTACGGCTCAAAACATCAAAATCTATTCTCCCGCGAAACAAAACGTAGAGAAATAAATCGTAACTTGCGAGACGATGATCCAATTTCACCCTTTTGCAGTCAGGTTTCAGGTTCAAAAATCCAATGATAAAAGCAAGTCTGTCGGTGATACCAGGGGGACTGACAAAAATTCTCCAGCCTTTGGACATTTCAGTAAACAAAAGCTTCAAATCTCATGTCCGACATCGATGGGAGAATTGGATGTCTAATGGACTGCACAGCTACACCAAATCCGGGAAAATGAATCGCTTTACATATACCGAAATTGCTAGGTGAATTAAGGACTCTTGGGACACTCTCAGAAATAGAACGCTCATTTTTGACGATTCCTGAATCATCAAGGCAAATTTCGTCATTTTCAACGATTCTTTCCTCAAGTGATCACGTGGCTTTTAACGAAACTCACTCTCTCAAAAATTTGACGAAATGTTTCATCCCTCAAAGAAAATGGCGCTTTAGAAGCTTCGAATATCGCCGTGTATGTGATGCAAGCTCTTTGGTGGATATTGATGCTGATGCTGGTGAGATCTGATCGAAAAAGTACTATGAGGTTAGTATTTTTAGAATTGTAAGGATCTGTGATTGTATCCTTGTAATTTAATAATTATATATTATTGAATTAATATTTATCAACGTACTGTTAGGCCTAACTAAGTTTGCCGTAGCTTTACTATTTGGCCAAGTGGGGAAATGGGGAATCGTACTGTATAACTCGTAAAAATTTAAACAACAATAATAATTTTAAATTTCCCACTGCAATGTTTTAATAATTTTTTAAACCTTTAAAAATGCATATTTTGTTATTCAAATTAACAAAAGTTTAAACTTGTTGAACCTTCAATCAATTTATATACAGTCAATCAGGGTAACTTTGCACCATGTTTTTTAGAATATTTGACTTCAAATGAAACTGTAGAACACACTCAGTGCTACTCTCCTGGCAAGGTTATGAAATCACTTTTCCTCTATTTATTTACTACCTATTTTAGTAAAAAAAAATAGCAACACTGTATACTGCTAATTGTATAATTCATTAGTTCAAAAGTAACAGCTTGAAAGATATTTTGGAATGCTGATTAAAAGTTGTTGAAAACTTATTATTCCTTAAGAGTAAGTAACATTACACTAATTTACCAAGCATTTTATCTTCTAAATATAGTGAATTTTTTAGTATCTATGATTATTTATTCAGTAATATTTAGTAAGATATCAAACAATCAAGACATTGAAATTTTATTCCATTCACAGGGTCACTTTGAGCCGGCTCAAAGTTAGTCTTAGATTAGTTTACTGATTTTGGATGTATTCTACATACAAACTAAATGTTTATTTCTACGTTTTATGAATATAACAAATGTTTGCAAATAACATTATTAGAATATATTTAATGTATTTATCTAGTTTGATTATAAAAACATATAATTATATTGTAAAGAAGCATATACATAACTAGACATTCCATTAAATTTAAATAATATGATTTGTGACACTGAAATGTACACTGAAAGCATGTGAAAATATTCTGTTAGTATGTAGTGTGCATATGAATGAATACTTGAGTGATATTTAAATCAAATGAAGAAAATATAATATAATATAGGCACTTCTCAAAGTGCATAATACTATTACTTTTGTTTTTGTATAATTTTTGCTTACAAATTACTATCATTAAATTGCTGATTAGTATGTGTATGAATAAAAAAAGGATTTTTAAAGTGATATTTTTAAAAAATGTGTGAATTGATTATGGTATTAATTTTTTCAAGGTATCATTTTTAATTTTGATGACCACCAGTGATGATTTGACGTACGAACAAGAAGATGCCTTTACAATATTGTCTCCATAAGATATTACTCCAGCGGGTAATAGAAATTTTATGATCTCCAACTCTTAATTTGATTTTTTAAATGGTTGTTTCAATTAATATACTTGTATGGAAATATTAACTTAAATAATTGAAAATTGTTTTCTGCAACATTTTTTCCTGAATAAATTAAAAATGGGGATTTTTGTCCTAAATATTGATGTTTCCCTTCTTCTACTCTTTTTCATGTAACATTTCATGCAATATCATACATTATAAAAAAACTTGTGATGTTAAAGAACAAAATTGGTGAGTTTTTAAGTATTTTTTTTAAAAATTCTGTTTCAATGTTGCATAAATATAGTACTTTTATTAAAACAGTGTATTTCTTATAATTTTTCCCGGTGTGGTTCAAAATTACCCTAAATGTCATGGTAATTTTGAACCATGATTCATTTTCGATGATTTTTGTAATTATTATTTCTTAGTTTTTAATAACTACACAATACTTTTTGAGTTGTTCTTTACGTTTATGCTAATAATAGCAATAACATCTTAAAAATATCAGTGAAACGAATAAAAATCGAGTATTTGTGGTGCAAAGTTACCCTGATTGACTGTAGTGCATTTTCATAATTTATCTTAATTGTTTTTATGAAAAATTTTGTAAAATAGGGGATTATTCTTTGAATCTATCTTCTACCTTAATGAAAAAAATAAAAAATACTCCAAATTTTGAATATCCAAGGATTTTCCCCCTAACTATTCTGTCCCTATTATTTATCACTTGTTCAATTTTCTATTTATTTTGAAATGTTTCTTTTTCTTTTCTTATGCAGGTTGGTTCGTGAATTTTCGTGCAGTGCTTTATTATCTAAAAATATTGTTTCAAATGGGGCTGCATATGGAACGAACCATTTTGCAGACCTAGTGCATTGCCCAGTGATCGGCATCCATTCTTTTTTAGTAGCATCACTGTCGGCGGATGCCATTATTACTGTAAGAAGTTGGACGTTCAGTTTCCCCTAGATTGCGGCATCTGAGCTCTCATTGATGCAGATTGAACTAGGAATTTAATTTAGCAGAGAGTATCCAAGCCAAATGTCTACTCAAAGGATCTTTTACATGCCGCATGATCATACGACATGGGCGAAGACATTTATCTGCATCTTGGAAATCCACCGCCTTGGGCCAGGTTTGAACCTACGATTTTGGGTGTACGAGGCCTGCGCCTTACCACTACGCCATCCTGTCGACTATTATCTAAAAATGGATATTGTATCTTCAAAGCTAAAATAATGGGGATTTGAATCCCAAATTGAAAGAATTGTGTGCCAGTTTCAAAAAATAATATATCCAATAACTGCGAGTGAAATTAGCCTTTTGAAATTAGGTACTTCAGAGTGGATCATTATAAATTTTAACTATTGTATTACATACTTTCACTTTCTTATCATTTTATTTATATTTCTTAAGCATTGTTTGTTAATTGTTGCTAAAAGTTTTATTTCTTGAGCATTGTTAATGCTACCAGAAAAAGTACTACTACTAAAATTAGCACCATACCGAGTTGCACTTTAACCAAGTAACTGAATACCGTTTATTAATGTAGTATAACTCTTTCTGGTAGCATTAAAAATGCATAAATAATGCAATTTGTAGTTGAAATTCAATGTGTAATGTAATGTTGAAGCTTCATGTTTTCTAACTTTACCATATTTTGTTTACTTTTTGATATTACTTAACTTTATCATATTTTGTTTACTTTTTGAAAAAACTTAACTTTATCATATTTTGTGATTTACTTTTTATTTCTTAACTTTACCATATCTTGTACTCACTTCTAAATTTATCATATTTTCGCATTACTATTATTTGAAGTTAGCAATTGTCTAAAGCAGGGATGCACAACCTATGGCCCGCGACACCCCTGGAGTTGCCCCGCGAATACTTCTTAATATTTAGATATGTTCCCGAAAATTTTAATTGTTTACACCGATTATTATTTTTTATCCCGCATTGTAAGAACGAAAGCAAGAACGATCACGAACGAAGCAACGAAAGCAAGAACGACCACAATAAGGATCACGCCATTACTCGCTGGATGAGGAGTGCAATAAAATTATGAAATGTATACTTGAAAAGGCATTTTTATACCGTAGAATATCGAATAAGTGCCCCCCGAATTTTGCTGAAATTTGAGAAAATACGGTAGGGGCTCTTAAACGGTACAAGCGAAAAACATACCGATCATACGCCTGCACCCATCCGTGATTTATTGAAAGCAGTACCACAGTAAAGACTCATCTATCACTTGTTCGCACAACCAAAATTAAACTAAAAAGAAAGAAAAAAAAAAAGGAAGGAAAGTGGCGGAACAAATTTCGATGCTTTAATTTAACGTGAAATTTTATTTCTAAGTAGATTATAATTAGGGATCATTCATAGATGATTTGACGCTTCGAGGGGAAGGGATTTCGTGAAATTGTGACAAAGTGTGACGAAGGGAGGGGAGGGGGTAACAAGAAGTGTGACATCATGCATTAGGCAACATAGCGTGACACGTGACAAAGGGGGAGGGGGGTCCTCTAAAGAGTGACATATTGTAAAAAGGGGGGAGGGGATTCAAATGTATTTGAAAAAAGCGTGACTTCATTTATGAACGGCCCCTTATAAACAATAGCAAGAAAAGATAACATCAGCTGAAGCGACCGAGGCAGGTGCAAAACATTTGTTTCGCTGATTCGTTCCAAAAATCCAAAAAAATAAAGTAATTCATTCCATTTTGTAGCTACAATATATAATCAATTTCATGCATCAGGTGGTGTTGTAAGTTATATTGAGATGCAGTTTTATATAGGTGTGTATAACCCTTTTTTTCTTTTCTATTAAATGTGTCTTTAAAAAATCTTAATTCTTAAATTATAAAGAAACAGAAATTAAACAGGTTTTTAAATTGATATTTTATTGCATACAGGATTTTGAGAATGAAAATAATAAACATTTGTAGAGCTTATGTTATCTAACATGAAAGTATGTAACTTTGAAGTGATTAAGAAATACAGTAGCCCCTCGTTATATCGCGCTTGTCGGGGGACAGAAAAAGCGTGATATATCCGAATGCGCGATATAACCGATGCCATTAGAAATAAATCCAAAAGTACAAGTAAAATGAGTGTCAGCATAAAAAATTGAGTTTAATCTTACATAATGACAACTTTCTTAACAAGAATAGCAAATAAAACTAAACTGTTTTATTTGCTATTAAGAATCTGCCTCTTTCATTCCAATGGGCGTTAGAATCAATACAAAAAGAAATGTCAAGTAAAACATCAACTTTTTTGAGCAGAATCATTCTGCAGGCATGTAAGGGGGGGGGGGGCGGAGAATTGTTGCAGCTTTTAGCTGCAGCAAATTCAGAAGAAAGGAAAACATTTGTGTTTGATTGCTTTGTTTAATTAAGGAAAAGGGACTATACTGAGAAATGCAATATTTTTACTTTCGAGAGCTAAAATTTTGGGAGACAAAGAAAAAGGGCGGTATATCCGAAAGAGTGATTTAACGAGGCCCAATATAGCGAGGGGTTACTGTACTAAATTTTTAAAGTACTTTGGAAAGTAAAAGGGGTTCAATTATAAAAGTATTTTTAAAATATTTTTTCTGCATAATTAACCTCGTAACGATAATAATATTCAAAATAATCTGCTTTAATTATAATGTGTATAAAAGTTTTATTTATTTATTTTTAATCTATAAATCCTGTCAAAATTTGGGAAGAAAACCTCATATATATATTACATCCTTGTCCTATGGTAAAAGTTTCAGATGTGTAATTTGTTTAATAGGGTTGGTATGTTTTTGAATATCAGTTAAATTTTTGTACATACAGTTATTTTTTAAAGAGTCCTGAGACCCTGAAGAATTTAGTTAATCATGAACATGGCTTTCCCCTAATTTATGGCTTGAATTCCTTTCTTTTAAATTTCAAATGTGTTTTTTGTGCTCTATACATGTTTCTAGCATTTTACATGCTTATACCATAATTTCAGCTTTGCTGTAATGCTCCATATGGGCTAGAAAAATGTTTGCCATCGTAATAAATGTCAAATTTTATCATTATTTGCTGGTGTTTTTTTTTTCTTTTAAATACGAAGCTACTTTTTATGAGGTTTCAAAACCTTTAAAAAGCAATTCTTCGTGTGACAAATTCATACATACATATAACCAAATCAATGAAACTAAGTTTTTAAGTTAATTGAATAATTTTCTGAATGAATTAGTATACAGAACTTAGACAAATTGATAGTTCATTGCTTGCAGGGTTATGAGGGGAAAATAATAATAAAAAGCATTTTTAAATTGCTTTTATCTGTCAACAAAATGCTCAATTTGAAAGTAATGCTAACTTTTTAAATTGTTTGGAACGTAAAAATGTTAAAATGCGATTGTGTGAGAAATTTCTGTTACAATTAACTTAAAATAAAAGAAATTTAAACTTATATAATATGGCATGCTTGTACGATACAAAATGTTTTTTAAAGTGCTTGTGTAAAAAGAATTAAAATTTCTGATGGTAAAATATTTTTCAATATGATTTTTTTTGTTTAAGTCACCTTTAGAACATTTATTTAAAATGAATGGTACATATTTCAACAATTAATACCGCAACTCAAAAAATCGAAAATTTTCAGTGTAATTATTTGAAGCCTTAACTTACTAGAAATATCAAATTGCAATCTTAAAAAAATAAATTCAAGATTTTATTTAAATTTCCATGACGTGCTCAAATAGCAAAAACATACTTAAAAGTATTTTAATCCAACGAAATTTATTATGATTCGCGAATCTAAATGACGAAATATTTTCCTTTTTGATGAAATTGAAATAAAAATGACGAAAATTTAGTCATTTTGACGAAATGTATTTCATCAGATAGACCCGGCGAAACAAGCGAGTAAAATTTCGTCGTTTTTGACGAAATCTGTTTCATCAACTAAATGACGAAACAAGTGACTAAAATTTCGTTGTTTTTGACGAAACGTATATAACGAAATATTTTTTAGTTTTTGACGAAATTCATTTCGTCAAATGTATGACGAAACAAATTTCGTCAATTTGACGAAATGTTTAATCGGAGCATTTTTCACGAAGTCATTTCGTCAAATACGACGAAAGTTTCGTGAAATTTGAGCATGCGCTTCTGAGAGTGGACGCGGTTTCAATTTCTACGATTAAAGCTGGATTTCAAAAAGCTGAAATAACTGACGATCTCAGAAGTTATGAAGATCTTGAAGCCAGCAGTGAATCAGACATTGATGATCGAATTCCAATTCACAATTTGCCAGAGCACCTAATGGAACTTTTTAATTCTGATACAGAAGAATATGATTTCGATGGCCATGTATAAGCAAAATATGGTAAAGTGAAAACTTTTTTCTAATCTTAATAATTGTGTAAATGTTAAAAGTATTTTGTAATTTAAAATTAATTACTTACATTAAATAATTCCCTATACCGTACATAGTGATTTGTTTATGTTTTAGTTTTGGGTGCGGGCTATACACCGAACATGATTTTTTTAGAATGAATTTTTCTTCCTGCGGACTATACAACGATGCGAGCTATATACCGATAATTACGGTAATCAAAGTGGAGCTCTACCCCGAAACAAGTATATTCAATACCTTTGCAATCAGTGCCGGAAGTGGGTAAACAAGTTGGGGGATGTCCAAGCCATTGACGGAAAGAAATCGTCTCTGTAATACAGTCTTTCCCTCCTTCGTTCGAATTACCGCAGGAATTGGCACTCTAGAACCATTTCATTCTTCACTAATGCTACTTTTGTTCCAATTTACAGACAATTAATGGATTAATCATGATTAAATAATGCAATAATAACATATAAATTGTGATTCGCAACAATACAAAACTATGAATTCGATGTCAAATGACGATAACTTGCACTTATATTGCTTTTTTATTTGGTGGTTTAAAGTTATTATTTGTTTGTGTGTGCGCATTAAAGATTCGTACAAAATTAAATCGCACTAATTGGAGTCTCTTCAGTTCGTTAACCAAGCCCTCCCCTTTCTAGCCCAATTTCTTAAACATTCCAATTCTTAATTATGTATTACACACATATATTTATCAAATCATAAATCAGTTCTGTAAGCGTTTTAAGTTAAATTAATTTACTACATTCAGAACGCAGTTAGTAATAGAATGAAATAGACTGTGAATTATATTCTTAAATTCTAAGTAAAAGAAAATAATCAGGGATTTGGAGCAGCCACATTTTTGAGTTGCTCCGCTCCGACTTCTAAGTACATGCTCCAGCTCCGCTACAACACTGCCCCGTGATAGGAATAATTTTAATAGGAATCATATTACTTATCTTTTTTTAGTTAATTTATTAATAGGTATATATGTGTATTAATTAAGCATCCCCTCCCTATCCCAAAAATACCGTTAGTCATGTATTTTTAAGTTTATAAAGGAAAAAAATCTAGGCAGTTGAGTAAACCAATTTTCTTTGCTTCGGCTACGCTCCTGTTTCGAGCAAAATCTCTTTGCTGTGCTCCATATCACTAAAAAAACATGTAACGAAGCGTTTATGACTTAGTACGGTATTACAACTGTTCTATGATAGTTCATCTAATAACGAAACGAACCCATTTACGAAAATTTAAAATACACAAAATGTAATTTATAAAACTACTAAAGCAAATTTTCAGTACCGGATGGTATCCAGTTTGGTGATTACATTTTAAAAATTAAAAGAGGCAATTTAGCATTTTATTTACACGATAAATTAACACAATCTCCTTTGATTTAAAAAAAATAGCTTCAAATATTCGCTCTGCACCATTTTAGAATTTGGAACCTTTGGTATATCTATTTGTATCCCTGACAGTGAAATCCCCCCCCCCCCCCCGCAGCCTTAAAAGAGTTAGATTCTACCGATTCTATATCTCTCTTCTTTTTCTCTCATCCTTACACCACTACGGATACCTGACCAATATTCTATACAATGTTGTGTGTACCATCCTTTTGCACCTGAAAGGAGCATTACAAATAGAGAATAGCCTGACTGCACACTGCAAAACTTTTATACAGATTGACAGGACATTCTAAACTGTAAAAAAATCTAGTTCAACCTTTCAGGAAAAACATGGTCGAAAACGGTGAAATTCAGCTGCAACCAACATTTTGGATAAAAGTTGAACCATTATAATGGTTCCTTGTTTCCCATTTAAGGTGAAACTAGGTGAAACTTCACCATTATAATGGTTCAACTTTTATCCAAAATGTTGGTTGCAGCTAAATTTCACCCTTTTACCATATTTTTGGTGAAGAGTTGAACTAGAATTTTTTACAGTGTATCAGACAATTTTCCGAATCAATGGCAGGTTGTGTAATGACTTATATAAGAGCCACAGGGGTTGCCCATCGCATATTTTTTCCCATCTGTATGTAGCTGATTTCATCAGGATAAATCTTTCAACTTTTCTGAAACATTGATTTTTTTTTTATTTATAACATATCTACAAATTTTTCTCAGAAGTAGTTCTTTTTTCTTTTTAAATTCTTTACTGTGTATCAATTGCACGCTAACATGCGTACCACCTAACTGCGGAAAAGTAGCAAATCATTCTTCTTTCAGTCTAAAGGTAATTTTCTCCGATTTTCAATCTTTTTTTCTGCCTTTATTTTTTTTAATGAAAAATTTCCTCTTTGACTTTATGCTGCCTCTAAAACCGCACAATAGGTTTCCAAGAAAAATGTTAAGCCAGAGACAACTAAACATTCGTCTAATAGACTACCGACGTCTAATCGGCTGCTTAAAGAGTTACTAAACTTTTAAACTCTGCCAAAATCGAAAACATAACGTTTTTCTATTTTTTAAAGAAAAATATTATAAAATGTCTATTAATTTACACTAATTTGTTTAAAATAAATAAACAAAATATTAAAATATACTTGTGTATGATTCTTATTCTATGAGTAACACCGATTTCATTTTAGTTACCTGGGTTTAAATCCAAAGCAAATTAAAACGTAGTTTATTATTAGCTCAAAAACAGCTCGTATTTCTCTCGTTGACTTACGTTTCCGCCAATTCTAATTATTTAAAAGAACAAAAAGTAAATCAGCATGGAGGCACAATACCTGTTCTTTGACAGACGTAAACCTGAAATACATCATATTGCGTGATTATACTGGAATTCAGACAGCTATTTGATAATTATTCCCTCTAGAAAAGTTAGAGTCAGAATAGAATTAAGAAGCTGAAATAGCATTCCGCAGGAATGGTTACGTGTGTCAATTATAAACTAATGCCACTTATCTTCGTCAAGTTGTCATCTGAAATCTTTATTCGAAGCACTGACGTACCTTTTTTTCATTTCCATTATTCACTAACTGGGTTGTCATCTATCAATAAATTCATGTCTAAAGACATTTACCGTCAAGTTCCGATAAATAACCTGTAATGTTATTTGATGTAAAAAAGCTATTATTCTCTGTCAGATGTGTTACTACAGTCCATCTTGAAAATTTGAACGCAGAGTAAAAGCGGCTTAAGAAAACTACAAAAAAAAAAAAAAATCTTTTGTTAAAACAGTGGCTCAAAAGTTAAAGCACTTATCGCGAACATGATTTTCTGTGCTACAGTACCAAGTAGATTCGTACTGAGTCCAAGAAGGTTTTCTTTGTTAAGCAAAAGTCTACGGAAAGTGCCAGTGTTATATAAATTAATAATAAACAAAGAAAGATTGCTATTAAACACAAAACTATACGTCACGCATGTTATTGATGGCACTGCGAATTTGCTAGCCTAGTTCGGCAATCTGTCGACAGGGTGGCGTAGTGGTAAGACGCAGGTCTCGTATGCCCAAGATCGGATCGCACATTCAAACCTGGCCCAAGTCCGTGGATTTTCAAGATGCAAAAACTCGTCTGCGTCCATGTCGTATGATTATGCAGCATGTTAAAGTATAAAGACTGGAACAGTTACGGTTAAAACATGTTTCGGTTGATCGATATTCGGATAACTGATGCTGTTCGTGCAATTGTAATAAAAGTAAGATATGACAATATGAATGGAGAAAAAATAGTATTGCGTAATATTTCATAAAAGTACTCACTCTTATAAAGTTACGGTTTTAAGGAGCACAACAGGAATATTTGATGCATAAAAAAAAGACACACGAAAAATAGAAAAAAAAAGAAGAAAACAATTACAGTACTGATTATTTTGTATGATTTTTTTTCTTATAATTATTATTATTTCTTTAATTACTTTTGATTTAATTTACATAAAGAAAAGGTCTAGTTAAGAAACTTTCATAATTTGTTATGCAACAAATACCAAAATGGACTTACAGTGATTATTGGAAGTACTAAGCATAGTCATCATGAATTTTGCGGAAGTTCTCACGCCTCCATTTAAAAGTCAACGGAAATAGTCACGCCTCCTGTTAAGATCAATTACTCAAAAATAGACTTACGAGTGCGTGAGGAATCATCCTTAGTTACGAGAAAGCGTGACTTGGCTAAAAAGAGACGTGACCTGTGACTGCAATTTAGAGCTTTAAATCAGTTCCTTTAGTTAGAAAAGGTGAAACTCAATTGCTATTAAAAACAATTCTTCAAACTTCATATTAAGACTTAAAAGTCACACATTATGCTGAGAAATGTCAAAAAAGTGACTAATGATTGTTTTAAATGGTATAGAGGATGTTCTTCATCAATTGAGTTTAATGAGAAACGAATATTGCGAGAGGTTAACATTTGAAAAAGAGCTTACTTTAAAGGTACTGAGTATATTGGTCAGTTGAAGGGGAAGTTTTACACACAACCAGCGGTGTAGTCCAGAAAAAAAAAGTGGAGGGTCACTTACACATGTAATAAAGACGCTAGAGTTGAAAATATTTAAAAAAAAAAAAAAAAGGTGGGGGACGGCTGAGTTTTAATAAAAAATTTCGGGAGCGCACTCTGAGTCTCTCGACTATACCGATTCACAAAACTCAGCAAACAAAATGCTAATGAGAGCGAAACTTTGAAAATTATGTCTACGAATCAGATTAAAACTAAAAACGGAATTTCTATTCTCACGACAGGAACAATTCTAGTAAGAGATAAATTATTTTATTTCAGAACACAAATTATAACATCATTATTATTTTTTTAAAAACAGAAGAAGGTGTTACACAGCACCTAACTATCAATCATTCTTGACATAATAGTTGATAAAACCTGACTGAATAGTAGGATAAAAGTTGGTTGAAGCGAATAATGGGCTTCGTCTATCCTTTCCCATTAAATAATTTTTTCATCTGCACTCTTATTAGTTTACAAGGCTCAACTGCATCTATATATTTTTCAACGCATATAATGATTATTGTACTTAACACGCTTTCTTTTAAATTACGTCATCTCTGTTACACTCTCAGAAAAGCATGCTCAAATTTCACGAAACTTTCGTTGTATTTGACGAAATGGCTTCGTGAAAAATGCTCCGATTAAACATTTCGTCAAAATGACGAAATTTATTTCGTCATACATTTGACGAAATGAATTTCGTCAAAAACTAAAAAATATTTCGTCATATACGTTTCGTCAAAAACAACGAAATTTTAGTCACTTGTTTCGTCATTTATTTGATGAAACACATTTCGTCAAAAACAACGAAATTTTAGTCACTTCTTTCGTCATTTATTTGATGAAGCACATTTCGTCAAAAACGACGAAATTTTACTCGCTTATTCCGTCGGGTCTATTTGATGAAATGCATTTCGTCAAAATGACTAAATTTTCGTCATTTCGATTCCGCATTAACTAGTGTCCTTAAATTTCGTCATTTTTTATTTCAATTTCATCAAAAATGAAAATATTTCTTAATTTTTATTCGTGAATCTTAATAAATTTCGTTGTATTATCATATTTTTAAGTAAATTTTTGTTATTTGAGCACGTCATGGAACCTTAAATAAAATCTTGAATTTATTTTTTTAAGGCGGCAATTTGATATTTCTAGTAATTTTAGGTTTCACATAATTACACTGAAAATTTTCGATTTTTTGAGTTGCTGCATTAATTGTTGAAATATGTATCATCAATTTTAAATAAATGTTCTAAAGGTGACTTAAACAAAAAAAAAATCATATTGAAAAATATTTCACTATCAGTAATTTTAATTCTTTGTACACAAGAACTTTTCTATGATGCTTATACAAGCATGCCATATTATATACGTTTAAATTTATTTTATTTTAGGTTAATTGTAACAGAAATTTCTAACACAATTTTATTTTAACATTTTTACTTTCCAAACAATTTAAAATGTTAGCATAATTTCCAAATTAAGCATTTTGTTCAAATATAAAAGCAATTATTTTTCTTTAATATTATGAACTATCAATTTGTCCAAGTTTTGTTGATTAATTCATTCATAAAAATGTTTAATTAATTTAAAAACTTTCATTGAGTTGGTTATATGTATGTATGAATTTGTCACACGAAGAATTGCTTTTTAAGGGTTTTAAAACCTCATAACACATTTAAAAGAAAAAACAGCAGCAATAATAATAAAATTTGACTTTTATTACGTTGGCAAACATTTTTATTTCATATGGAGCATTACAGCAAAACTGAAATTATGGTATAAGCATATAAATTGATAGGAACATGTATAGAGCACAAAAAATAAGTTTGAAAATTAAAAGAAAGGAATTCAAACCATAAATTACGGGAAAAGCATGTTCATGATTACCACAAAATACCGAATAAGCGCCCCCCTAATTTTTGCTGAAATTTGTGGAAATGCGGTAGGGGGCGCTTAAACAAGCGAAAAAACGTACCGTTTATACGCCGCACCCATCCATGATTCATTGAAAGCAGTACCGCAGTAAAGACTCATCTATTACTTGTTTGTTTAGCCAAAATTCGTTCCGATCGATCCCCCCCCCCCCTCAAAAATAAAAAGAAAGAAAAAACGAAAAGAAAAAGCAAAGTGGCCAACAAATTTGGATCGCGCTGAATGCACAGCCATAGGCGTAACTAGAATTGGTGAAAGGGGGGGGGGGGTCACCCTAAAAATGTACAGACTATAAACACCAATAAGAAGTGTAAAAGAGTTGAAAATTTACTAGTCATAAATACTTGTCTCTAAAGATATACTCCGTGTTTATTTCAGGCATCTCCCGGGGGGGGGGGACTACCCCCTCGGAGCGAGTCAACTCCTCCCTCCCCCCCCCTCCCCGGCAAAAAAATTCAGATCACAAGTTTTAAAAAAAGAAAGAAAAGAGAAATTACGCTTTTAGGACACTTTACTTTCAGAAACACTTTCAGGGAAAGGACATTGAAGACTATCACGAGCGACACCAGAAGTAACTTGCGACGTAAAGTAAAAAATTGCTGGGGGGAGAGTAACCAAACTCCTTTCTGTTTCCTCTAACATCACCAAAGTATCCCGAAATTGCTTTGCTAGGATGATTTCAAAAAGTTTCCTGGGGAGAGCCCTTGAACCCTTGCCTCCAGAGTTATCCTAAGCATTATAGATGTAAGACCAGTTACAAAAATTTAAGTTGCAGAAGCCCCAAACACCCACTCCTCTAACTTCACTAACTTCACCTAAACATACATCTACTATATATGCATCAAAACGCTATCATATATGTAAAAAAATTCATATTAACATCATTTCTAATCATATATATCTATATATATGTATATATAAAGGGTATGATTTTGAAGCATACACTGCCCTTCCTATTCTTAACATGCTCCCCCTGCTCCGGAGCCAAGACAGTATCCAGAATTTTTTTTCGGGCGGGGGGGGGGGGGGGGTGGAGGCACTCTTCGACACACTTATGTAAAGCAAAGTTTCAGGGAGGAATATATGATACATTGCAAAAGATTTCTGGGGGGCTGCCCGTGGGTCCCCCTTCCCCTCTGGATACGGCCTTGATTCACAAAAACATTTAACATTCCTTACTAGATCTATTAGTTTATTTTTTAATTCAAACGCAATAGAAAATTCAATATTTAGCGCTAAGCAATCTTCTATGTCCAGGCATTCATAATATTAAAACTGGGAAATAGTCGAATTTTAGAGAAAAAAATCCAAATTCCCCTACAAAAATGCTCATCCCCACAATAAATTTCTAAACAATTTGTTAAATTTGTTGCAAAACATACCTCAGAAGTGGAAGCGTCTGAATCAAATTTTCTTTTTTTTTTGGATGACGAACGTGTCCATCGCTGGAGTGCAAACATTATTATGTATCGAAAATAATTAAAAATTTAGCTAATATATAAATAATACTTGATTGTAAATTAAAGTGCAGCATTAAACCGTAGCAGTGAGATTGGAAACGTTGAACGGATGATTTCCAGAGTCGTAATGCAATCAGTGATGGACCATAATAAGAAAAAAAAAATTTAATTATAAGAGATGAGAGAACATCTGTAAATGAGAATGCAATACAAATACAGTTCATCAGTTTTCCAATCGGCTCATCTGCAAAAAAATTTTTTACCAAAATGGGTGCTTGGACAGGAACTCATAAATAAATACAAACTGCTCTTTAAATTTCTTAATGAGCATCCCTTCCTGGCTTGAGGATTTAACCCATTAGGACAATTGGACTTTAGGACAACATCACAGTAGAGAATATTTTCCAGGAAACTTATTACTTGTGCGATTGTATTCCCATATTGCTGCCTTTGGGTAAAAAAGACATCAAGAAGGAAAGAAAACCTCCTGGAGTGATTGAAAAAGGATCTCTGTTTGTGTGTGGTACGGTGATTGAAGCCACCTTTCGCTCTGTTACCCCCCCCCCCCTCAAGGTGATAAAGGGGTTGATTATAACCTTATATCCAGATGAAAAGTCTTCTTTGTTATAAGCTGCATACTTTGGCCATGATCGCAACCCTTCAGAGAAAAAGAAAAAAAATCATATGCATCTGCGTTTAATTTTCTTAGGGGAAAAAAATTGTGCTTTGCAAGGCCGTAGCCAGAAATTGTTCTGTGTGCCTAAATAAGTACATACCCAATGGGGGGGGGGGTTTGAACCCCCCCCCCCCTGATTACGCCTATGTGCACAGCTCTGCATTTAACCTACTTTCACATGTTTTCCTATGTAATAATAAATAAAAAGATTATAATTATAAACGATAGCGAGAAAAAATAACATCAGTTGAAGCAACTCAGGCTGATGCAAAACATGAATTCCCCTAGCTTGACGCAACATTGTTTTTTTGTTACTTGAATGTACACAAATATTTTTTTTTTTTTTTTACTTTTCTTTTTCTGTCTTCATTTTAGATCGGATATCGCTATGCTAACTTGCAAAACTGAAAATTCTTGCGCGACTATACGCACCCTAACGATGACGGTTCGCGCCATTTCGACAGTGCGTTCTTTTAAACACAGCATGAAAGTTGAAATTAATGTTTTGAAAATGATGCAAATAAAATTTTGTGAATGAATTTAAGAGCATAATTGAGCAATTTTCGTACTCATATTCGAAAATGATCCACTTTTGCGACCGCCATTTTTGTAAAAGAAAGGTTCGCTTCTGCGATTTTTGCTAATTATTTCTTCTGTTCCTTCTTTACAATTTCAATGACTATGGTGTTGTAGTGGTTTAGTTTACTAAAATACATTGCGTTGTGTTAAGATATGAGATGTGTTGGAGCATTTATGCCAAACTGGTACTTATATATCATAAGTTAGAGTGGCAGGTAATTCAATCAAACTATTTTAAATATAGGATCAGACAATTACCAAAAAATACCAAAGCTATGATGTTAAGCTGAATAAATAATTTTATTCTACATATTAGGCATAGTAGAAAATTAATTAAATTGGTATACCATATACTTATATTTTTTACTTCAGCAAATCAGCAAATCATTTATAACGTAATATATTGCATCTGGGATATAAATATATATATATGTACAAAAACATACATACGATCTGCATTCACATTGGTTGTCTGGCGGAATCATCAGTGGAAAAAAACACAGCTCATCTTCTAGTTTCAGGTTTAAGTTCTTGCACAATGTATCTAAAAATTTCGTATTAAGGTGAAAAATGTTCTTGAAGTCACTTTTTGGAAAAATTAAATTAAATCATTTTTTGCAAGTTTCTGTTGAAGATGACTTGTTGACTGCGTGTTCAGTAACGGGATGACGATTTAAATAGCGTCTTTGATGAACCGTTGGCTGGCGTGATTCATACACATAACGGTTTTTATGAAAGCACCGATTTCTTCTGTAGCTGCTCTCACCGCTTTCTTCCAATTTTGTAAATTGCTGATCGATGTAATGGTAGCCCGTCGGCTCCAGAATATAACTTGACTAATATAGGATAATGCCGAACTCACATTGACATTTATGAAAAACTTGTTAAACTGCTTACATATCGCCTATGCAATTTTTGATATTTCCGTAAGCGATCAAAGTGAAACTGTCCACAGGTGATCAAAAGTATATTGAAGACATGGTAATACACAGATCTATTATAATTGTTAGGCTGGTTAAATTAAATTGCACTTTAAAATAAAACTTGATTGCAGAACGGTTGCTTACCCGGAGAAGAGGCGAAAAGCCCCTAATTTCGGGCTCACGTCATACACCTTCACCAGCTACCAGTCGTTATGCCAGGGGAAAGCAAAATTCGCCAGCGATAGCACACTTGCAAGGCGCGAAAAGGGGAAGATTACTCCGCGAAAGTAAATAGTTCCCGTCGCGTATTTAAATTTATTTGAATTTGTAAAGTCGAAAAGCGACGGAACCAAGTGGAAAATAAACAGTGATTAAAGGGTAACTATGGGGTAAAAAAACTAATTAAAAAAATAATTTGAAATGGTGTTTCGAAAGAATAAAATGGTATAAAATTTTTGATCTCGTAGGCAATTAAAAAAGAGGTAACAAGTCGTGGTTACGCCTAGCGGTTAATCCGAAAGAACCGTGAATAAAAATGCAAAGGCTTGTCACCAAGATCTAAGCGAATAACCAAAGTATTCGGTTAAAATAACTAAATTCGCGCGAGATGTAACAAGCATCTTGTTACAATGACAACCCAAGTTGAGGGGGGGGGGGGACGATAATCGGTATTTTGTCCTAAAGGTAATTCGCGGAAAACGCCCCCCCCCCCTCCCCCGTTTTCCGCGAATTTGTTTTTTTTAACCCCGTTTTCCGCTTGTTCGGTATTTTACGGTAAGTAAATTCTTCAGGGTCGTAGAACTCCTAAAAAAAACTATACATACTAAAATTTAACTAATATTCAAAAACATGCCAACGATATAAAATAAATTACAAATCTGAAACTTTTACCATAGAACATGGATATACGAGTAATATATTCTTCCCATATTTTGACATGATTTTTAGATTAAAAATAAATGAATAAAACTTTTATACTTATTAAAACTTAGTATAATTGAATCAAGTTATTTTGAATATGTTATCGTTACTTGGTTAATTATGCAGAAGAAATATTTTAAAAATACTTTTATAACTGAACCCCTTTTACTTTCAAATATACTTTAAAAATTTAGTATTTCTTAATCAATTCAAAGCTACGCACTTTCATATAAAATAGCATTGACTCTACAAATGTTTATTATTTTCATTCTCAAAATCCTGTATGCAATAAAATATCAATTTAAAAATTTGTTTCTTTACAATTTAAAACCTTATTTAAATTCTAACAAAAAATGAGTAAAAGAAAAGTTGAAGACTTTTGTTTTCACATGTGTTAGTTGCATTCCATTAGTATACTAATTTCGAGAACAATTCTTGATACTTACAATTGAATTTTTAAAGATTAAATTGAATTATTAATTGCAATTTAACAATTAAGAATATTTACATAACTTAGTAACAGAACTGGACTAACGCTGTGATTAATCATCAGACTCTCATATTATCAGAAATTACTATAAAATGTGATTACGGTGGGCTGAAAAACCTAATGTATAATGTTAAAGTTTTAAGAGAAGTTTCCCAACTCTTTGTGTTTTGTGGCATTAAAATTATAATCCAAAAAAATCCGCAAAACCCCATTTAAATATAAAATAAAACCATACTTGTTTTTTTTTTTTTTGTTTTTTTTGATAGGTTCTACCTGAAATTATACAAAATTAAACTAAAGCATAATATATGGTAGAAATAATAATATTTTAATTCTCACACTTAGTGGTGATTGTGAAAATGTCGGGTTTAATCAAACTAGGCAGCAAAAATAATAAATTCTGATTCATAAATTAAAAAAAGAAAGATTGTATTTAAAAAGTATTATTCATAAATTTCAAATCATTGACAGCCAATTAAATTACATTTTCTTATAATTTAAAAGAATTTGCAGATAATAGTTATACAAAAGTTTGGTAATTATAGAAACTTCATTTGAAAAAAATCCTGAGTGTTTTGCAACTCTGCTACAGCTGCTAATGGAAATTAATACTGCTAATGAAGTTAATATTTTTTCAAATTGTAATGATTCTTTCATTTTTTTTTCAAGCAATGTATTATTACAGGGTTCATACTCTTTTGGGAAAACAAAAAATAGGGACCTTTTAAGCAAATATTCATAAATGATGACACACTTTTTTTCAGTATATTTGACCCCCCCCCCCCCTTGTCACAAAATGTCCCACTTCATCATGCTCCCTAGCCACGCATCATTACACAAGCATATGGACTTAAAGTTAAGTACACTGAATCAGAGAGCTTCTAGTCCGTACACTGAGAAAAATGTTTGTAATTTTACATAATTTAGTTATGTAATTTATGAAGGACGAAAACCGTATTTCGTAAAAAGAACTTTATCCGTACACTGAGAAAAATGTTTGTAATTTTACATAATTTAGTTATGTTATTTATGAAGGACGAAAACCGTTTTTCGTAAAAAGAACTTTATCCGTAATTCAATGTTAGTTTTCGTATTTCAACCAATCACGTTCCGGTTCCTTCCTCTGACTGTGCGATGCGATGCGATCAGGGTTGCCAGGTTGGCTTTTTTTAAGCCAAATACGAAAAATTTGGCTTTTTTAGAACGCGTTTGGCTTGGAAAAATTTGTTTGGCTCCTTGGCTTTTTTTTTTTTTGGCTTTTTGCTCATTTTTGAGAGATTTTATAAATATTTTAGTATTTGCAGTTATGCTGTTGACGGTTGGGTATTCCATTCAGGGTTTGATTAAGCTGTAAGGTCCGGATTCAATTAGTTCTAGTGATCAAAAAATGACCATTGTGCTCAAAACCAACCAATCAAAATAGGTCAGTTTAAGACTATTTTTCTATTTATGTTCTTATCGTAATTAAAATAAAAAAAATATTCGCTCTTGAAAAATGGGTTTCTCAATGAAAGCCTATATAAAACCATGACTCGTGACTTTCTATCACAAAATGCTCAAAGGATCCAGATTACTAAGGCGACGGTGGACGTTAGTTTTCGAAAAATCGGCCAAAAAAATCGATTTTTTTTTTCAAGCATATTTTCATTGCTGTGGACCTAATTTTCATTGTGGCACAAAAAAAAGAAAGATTTATGCATAAATTTGAGCTAATTTTAAGGGTTAAAGTTTGAAAGTGGGCGTTTCCCGAGCTTGACTGGCCCTTTAAACATGTAAACATAAGCACATGTCGTTTTATCTGCTGCATCTGAGCCTTACATACCGTTTTTAGGAAGAAGAACGCCCTGTGATGAGAAAAAAGCACTTCTACCTCAACTGCTAACGTTCTGTTTACATTTGTTTCTCTTGAAAACTTGCTTAGTTTGTCTCTTGAATTTAGAAAAAAAAACAGTTCTTTTCAGAACTAAAACCCCTATAATAAACAAATTTTCTGCTCTTGCAAAGATTTTGTTATATATTGTAAGCCTTACTGCATAAGTATGGATAGATTGAGTGGTAGATGGCGTAAACCAAAAGCCAGACCTTCTAAGCGTAAACAAGCAGCATCTGCAAATGCTCAAAAAAGATGGGCTGCTGTCAAAAGCAGTGAGGAAAATACTGCTGGAGATGAAGCACAAAATGTATCTTCTAGCCATGAAATTGCAACAGTGAGTACTGCATCTTCATATACTTTGGTGAGCCATGAGATTTGGGGATCTCTTTTACAAGATGTGGCGTGCTCTGAATGTTTATCAAAGAACTTGTTAGTGAAAAATGAAGCACCGTATGGATTGTCTTCAAAAATTAGCATAGTTTGTGAAAATTGTGAACATTGTTCACAGCCTCATATGGAAAACAGCCTCTAAAGAGGTGTTTATTTCGAAAAACAGACTGGAACTTATTGTTGTGTCTTCAATTAGCGAATTTAATTTTGTCTGTTTGAAGACATTAGAGCTTTTTGACAGATCAGCCAAAGAAATCTCCGTTTCAATTTCTGAAAAGCGGGATAGTCGTCGAAACTATCAGTGTAGAAAAAGAAAATCAGAGTCATATAATGTGAAGAGAAGTCTGAAAAGAGTAAAAAGTGTCATAAAAGACAAAAAATGTGTAAAAAAAGAAGGTATTTCGTATACTCCTGGAGGATTTTGAAAACTTTATGTTAATTGTTAACACTTATTGCTAAAAAATGTTGACCCCCCCTTATTGTAATCTAAAATAGTGTTTTGTTACCTAAACTAAAGCTGAAAATAATAGAAGGAATAATAATTATACTAAAATGTCATTACATTCTTACCAATAGATTTCTAAGTTTGGTTTTTGTAAATAAAGTCTATTTTCAGTTTTCGGTGTTACTGTCAATGTTCACATGTTTAAACATATATTTGTGCTAAAATAGTGTCAACTCCCTTTGAAAATAGTAGTTATTAGTTTGTTTATGCAAATGTTACTTTTACAAGACATTTGTTGAGAAAGTTTTCAAAGTAAGTGCCATTACATTCTTAAAATGCATTTTTCTCGAAATTAAAATTTTTGGGTTTTTGAAATTTCAAAATGTTCCTTGCGTCTCAATTTTTCCTCGATAAGGCGGAAAATTGGTGATTTACTAGTTTTTATATAGCTAAATCGAATTTAGTATCCATTATGTGTTTGGAATATATTAAGTAATTTTAAAATATTAATAATGTTCCAAAAATGCGAAATTTCGCGAAAAAATTAGTAATAACTAACAAAAAAAATTATTTTTAAATAATTTACTGACGGATTCTTAAATGAATATTAAGTTTTGTTCATATTGTTGCATTTTTTCATTATAAATCAATTTCAGCCAAAAATATCAAAAATTGTAACGCAAGGAGCATTTTGAAATTTCGCTAAAAATTTATTAAATTTTAAATTTTTAAAATTTAAAAAATGAAATTTCAAAATTTTTTTTGAATTTTCTATTTATTTATTGAGTTATATGCAAGTACAAAAAATTTATAAATATTTCATGAAAAGATAAAAAAGTTTCATTCGAAGGTCCACCGTCCCCTTAAAAGAAAAACTGCTGCTACATGTTTAGCAATATTGTCATCAGTTAAAAATGATGGAAGATTGCAATTAATCAATAAAAATTTTCAAAAATGAAAGATTATATATATACACTATAATATAATATGTTGTCCAACATGCCCGGGTCATACAACAAAGTCTTATTCGGGTTTGTATATATTTTTACTATATGACTGGTCATGTATCTTACTGTAATTTAACAATAAGTATGTTAAGGGGAGACTTCAGTCAATCTCCCAAATCGCGAAATCACATGTTAACCTATGGGGGAATTTAAACATAGTCCACGAAGTGGAAATTTCAGGTTTTACAACTTAAAAATAAAATACTTTTAATTTAGATAATCCATTTTTAAAGCCGCAATACAAATTTATCAAACGTCATCTTTCAGATGGTGAAAACCAAATTTCGATATCTGCATTAGATAATGAGTAATTAGTGTAATGAATTTTCCCATAGGTTTAACATTAGCACTTGTGACCACGAAGGTGCTCTGAAGTATCCCCTTAATGTGCTTATAACTGTAAGACCAAATTTACTTAGAAACAGCGCTGTTTCTAAGTAAATGTGGTCTTACAGTTATCAGCACATTAAATCAGGATAATCATTTTGCGACACCTTGTCAATATTTTTAAAAAACGGATTTCTCCTAAGAAAAACAGGCTACCGTAAATTTACATAAGTTTCAAAAACGGATTTCTTTTAAAAAATGGCTTTTTTAGCGCAAATTAATATAACTTTCAGTAAACGGATATTCTATTAAAAACGGACTTTCTACCACAAATTAGCATAACTCCGTATAAACAGTTTTCTGTTTAAATACAGACTTTCTCAGACAATTTAACATAACAGCCAATAAACGGAATTCTGTTTAAAAACGGACTTGTTTACACAAACTTACATACCTTCCTAAAACGGCTTTCTGTTAAAAAACTGACTTTCTAGCATAAATTTACATAACTTCCAAAAAACAGATTTTGTAAATTGACGGTTTTAATTATGTAGTTATAAAACGGATATATCCGTTTAAAAACGGATTAGTGCTGGAAACTCAGCTGCCAGCACTTTGTCCGTTTTTAAACGGATTTTTTTTCCTCAGTGTAGTTTCATCATCTATTTTACCTATAAAAGAATAAATAATAAACTCATGAAAAAAACGATTCAAAACTTTTCAGAAAAACTAATTTAAAAACATTCAGAAATTCATAGGTAAAGTTAAGTAAAAATCCACAAGCATAAAGAACAACAGTAATATCTTCAAGAATGGAAAGCGATTTTAAACCAGTTCAAAGATGCACCTTTTGGACTACGACGAGCAGTGTTGTATTTTGTGCGTTTTAAAATTATTAAATGTTTAAAATGAAAAATTAAATGAAAAAATGTCCTGCAATGGACCAGTCGATAGAAACTTGGTTCCCGCAGAACACCAAAAGAGAAGCAACATTGACCAAGTTAGTGCTTGGGAGGGGGACATCTCTCGCAGCTGGTTGCTCTGGGACTGTGTGCACTCAAGTGAACCGATACTTCTGGAGGTGCCAACCCCCAGGTGACAGTCTCTCATCTGGGAGCTGGTTCAAAAAAAGGGGCGGAGGTCGGACTTCTACCAATAAGGGCCCCGTTAAACTCGAGAGCAGTGCATCCTCTCTTCCTCACTTCATGCGAGAACTCACCACCAACAACAAATGTAGAAATGCTTTTGTGTGTTATTCACTATTTAGTTTGCTTAGAAATAACCTTCTCGCTATTTCGCAACTTCTTGACACATTTTCTATGCAATTTTTAAGCGGTCCACCTCCAATGCTTAATTTAAAAAAAAATATGTTGTAAAAATTTCTTTTCCAGTTTCTGAACAGTTTTGTTTTTTGAGGTATTTTTTTTTTAGCGATCCGTACCTACCACACAAAAGTAGGTTTGTCTTAATTTTCTTATGCTTTATGCTATCCATAGGTGGAGGGGGGGGGGGGGTATCTAACGCCAACACAAGTTTATAATTGTTTACTGTTAATTTCAAATAATAGTAATAACAAAATATGGTAAAGTTAAGGGATAACGTTGAGCGGCCTTAAAAGCATTAGATTTAAAGTTGTAGAAAAAGCTGTGTAGCTTCAAAACTATTGAACATTATACCAAAATAAAAATTTCTGTATTTTCATAGATTCTTTTTCTTTGTAAAAATAATGTTCAAATATATATATATAGTAATATTAATTTATTAAATGACAGCAACAATAAAGACAATATAAAAATGGTATGCAATTTGTGTGCAAGATTTTGAAAAATCTGTTAAAAATATATCTTTTACATTTCATATATTTTATCTTACACCTATATATTTCAAAATGTGCCTAAGTGTAAATGTGTATTCAAACTCATTAATATAATTAATAGCTCTTTAAAAGTAATTTACTAAATTTGCCAAAAATTTCAGAATTAAATTTTAAAAAAAATTCTATGACAGAAATGAATGTAAATTTAGTACAGCATGGAGATATTCGTGAAAAGTAGTAGTATATAAAATTTTAAGATTCCATGATAATTAGTTTTTAAATTTGAGTGCACACAATGTCAAAAAATAGTTTTGAGAAAAGCAGCTTCAAAGTTAACTTTACCTTATACAACCAAATATTTAAAACATTGTGTACACTTACATAACTAAAATACACCAGGTGCATAGACACACCCTTCTTTAGTGGCATAGCCTCATTGGCTGCACTCTTAGCACTTCTTTTTGACAAAGCGCTGACGACGGCTTGAAGAGAGAAAACAAAATAGAAGCCATCGAAATGTAAACAAACTAACAGCTGTGTCGGGCCAGCAGCTGATTCTTGCTTGGGGACCGTTCATAAATGACATCACGCTTTTTTCCCATATATTTGACCCCCCTCCCCCCCCTTTGTCACGCGTCGCGCTATGTTGCGTAATGCATGATGTCACACTTCTTGTTACCCCCTTTCCTCCCCTTGTCACAATTTCACGAACCCCCCTCCCCCCTCGAAGCGTGACATCATTTATGAATGATCCCTTGGGTTAGCGATAACTTTTGTTCTAATACGAATTTTTCAAAGAGAACAAGTGATAAATAATGGGGACAGAACAGTCCGTGAAAAAATTCTTGGATATTCAAAATTTGGAGTAATTTTTTTTTATATTACGGTAGAAGATAGATTCAAAGAATAAACACCTTACTTTGTAAAACTTTTTACAAAAACTATGAAGATAAATTACGCACATGCACTACAGTCAACTTTACACCAAAATTACTCGATTTTTATTCTTCCCACTAATATTTTGATAATGTTATTGCTATTATTCGCAAAACAATTAAAGAGAAACTCCCAAAGTATAGTGTAGTTATTAAAGACTAAGAAATAATAATTACAAAAACCATCAAAAATGAATTATTAACCTGCGAAAACGCATCAGAAAAAATTATACGGAATACACATTTTTAAAAAAAGTATTATAGCTATGCAACATTGAACTGGAATTTTTAAAAAAATACTTAAAAAATCACAATTTTTGGATCACAACATTACACGTTTTCTATAATTTATGATATTGCATGAAATGTTACATGAAAAAAGAGTAGAAGAAGGAAAACATCAATATTTAGGCCAAAAATCCCCATTTTAAATTTATTTAGGAAAAAAAAGTTGCAGAAAACAATTTTCAATTATTTAAGTAAACGTTTTCTCAAAAGTATATTAATTAAAACAACCATTTAAAAATCTCATTAAAATTTAACACTTTTAGTCAAGTGCTTTTGCATTTAACAGAGAGTTGGAGATCATAAAAACCCTTCTATTACCTGCTAGAGTAATATCTTCTGGAGGCAATCTTCTTCGTGCGACAAATCATCAAGGGTGGTCATCAAAACAAATATATACCTTGAAAAAACTAATACTGTAATCAATTTTCACATTTAAAAAAAAATATAACTTGAAAATTTTATGATAGTATGAAATTTGTAAGCAAAAATTATAAGAAAACAAAAGTAATAGTATGCACTTAGGGAAGAGCTGTATTCTATTCTATTCTATACGTTCAATTTGAATAACACTCGAGTATTCAGTCATATGCGCGCTACATACTAACAGCAACTTTGCACATATTCTCAGTGCACACCTGAGTATCACAAATCCTATTACTTAAATTTAATAGAATGTCTAGTTATGTATAATGCTTCTTTACAATTTAATTACGCGTTTTTTATGATCAAACTAGATAAATATATTATATACAATCTAATGGTGTTATTTGAAAACTTTTGTTACATGCATAAAAAGTAGAAATAAAATTTTAGTTTGTATGTAGAATATATCTATAATCAGTAAACAACAAATCTAAGGCTAACTTTGCGCCGGCTCAAAATTGCCCTGAGAATGGAATAAAATTGCAATGTCTTAATTGTTTGACATTTTACTAAATATTACTGAATAAAGAATCACAGACACTAAAAAATGCACTATATTTAGAAGATAAAAATCTTGGTACATTACTATAATGATACTTACTTTAAAAGAATAATAAGTTTTAAAAACTTTTAATCAGCATTCCAAAATAGCTTCCAAGCTATTACTTTTGAACTATTGAATTATACAAATAGCAGTGTACAGTGTTGCTAATTTTTCTACTAAAATAAGGAGAAGAAAAGTGATTTCATAACCTTGCCAGGAGAGTAGCACTGAGCGTGTTCTACAGTTTCATTTGAAGTCAAATATTCTAAAAAATATGCAGTGGTGCAAAGTTACCCTGACTGACTGTATATAAGTTGATTGAAGGTTCAACAAGTTTAACCTTTTGTTAATTTGAATAACAAAATATACATTTTTTAAAGGTTTCGAAAATTAGCACAACATTGCAGTGGGCAATTTAAAATTATTATTGTTGTTTAAATTTTTACGCGTAATATACAATATGATTCCACATTTCCAAACTTGGCCAAATAGTAAAGCTACGGCAAACTTAGGGTTTGGCCTAACAGTACGTTGATAAATATTAATTCAATAATATATAGTTATTAAACTACAAATATACAATCACAGATCCTTACAATTCCAAAAATACTAACCTCACAGTACTTTTTTGATCAGATCTGACCAGCAGCAGCATCAACATCCACCAAAGAACTTGCATCACATACACGGCGATGTTCGAAGCTTCTGAAACGCCATTTTCTTTTAGGGAAGAAACATTTCGTCAAATTTTTGAGAGAGTGAGTTTCGTTAAAAGCCACGTGATCACTTAAGGAAAGAATCGTTGAAAATGACGAAATTTGCCTTGAGGATATAAGAATCGTCAAAAATGAGCGTTCTATTTCTGAGAGTGTAAATATGTCGAAGTAATAATAATTATTTATGTCTAGTGATCAATGAAATGTAATTATTTCGAAGCAAAAATTGCGCGTGGATTTAACAAAGACATTTAACCGCACATTCGAAGTATCTAATTTGTTACTTATTGCAGTTGTAAGAATTCAACTTACTGTTGGCAACCTGATATTTCAAAGATAAAATTAACAGCGTAGTACAAGTAACAAAGCCAATTCTCATTAAAAGCAAATTAAGTGATAGTTAGAAATTGAGAGGTATTCTATATATTTGTGTGCTAGAATTTAGGAATGTTTTAGGTGAGCGCATTTAATATTGGCATCCTTTCAAATGGATCATTATCAATCCAACTTTCATCAAAAATGATTTAACTATTAATAACTAGTACATTGTTTGAGCCTTTTGTTTCAATTTGTGAATAAAATAGATTTGACAAATTTTTAATAATGTCAATCATAATGCCTTATAATTCGATATTATAATTTGTGTTATTTTCTATTCAATAATGGAGGCATGGTGTAAAAGAATATTTAATGTAAATGAATCTCTAGACAGAATTAGAAGAGGAATTGCACCTAATTTAGTTCATTGATTTTTCTTTATTTTCCTACAAAATCGTGAATTATAAATGGGTTTCATTTCGAGTACATTTGTTTACAAAAACAATTGTACGCTAATTATTTTTCGTTCACTAAAACTAATTCATAAGAATAATTTTAGACATTTAATGTATGAATTTACAGTGTTTTAGTTTCAAATCCATTTTGTTACTCTTAAACGAGAAGTAAACATAAGTTAATTTTCGTTCGTAGCAATTTAATGACTAGAATAAGATTACTAGTACTAGATACTAATAATAGTTAAATGTTAAAATACATTAGAACATGACATGTTGTGCATTGTACTATTTTAACATAACCTAATGAAAATGAAAAATGAAATTTTTCTGCCGTTGATTTGACACATGATAAATTTGTAACTGTGATAAACTTCCGAAATAGTTGTAAGATATAATTCTGGCTTGATTTTGCATCTAATTATGGAAATATTTTATATTTGATTTTCTCTAATTTATAAAGTTTTAGAATTATTATTCAAAGCTTATTTGAGATTATTTCTTTAGTATTAAGTTAATGATTTAATTAGTTAACATTGTCCCATGGAGAGCTATTATGTCGCAAATCAGCCATGTCAAAAGGGGTGATGAGATCTTTAAGGAAGCGATGACTGGAGAGAAAGATGCAAGAAACAATAGATGACAAATACGACTGATTATTATTATTATTATTATAATTATTTTGAAATAAACTTCACTGTTCTAAGAAAGCACAAAACATGAAAATGTAATTATAATACCAAAGGGGATTATCAAAATATACAAAAATGGTAAGTCGTTTTTAGCTGTATTACATAGATTTTTAGTCATTTAAAAGTCTACGCCTCCGTTGTTTTGTGGCTACATCAAGCGCTTTATTTGTTTAATATAAATATGTTGATTTAACTTTATTTAAGCATAAGATAAAACATTAATTATAATGATTACTCTCATCATCAACAACTATTATCACTTCAACTGTTATACTGCTCTACTCTACCAGTTTCAAACTTCTACAGTCTGCTACTATAAATCTCTATTAATTCATAGAAAATGTAATATTTCATCACACCATCTTAACTGCAATTTGCTTTCTGGGGCATTTGATGTAAAGAAGATACCAGTCCGATACCGAAGAAACTCACAGATGTTTCTTCTAACTACGTACGCTCAACATCATTTCAAACGATTGACTATCCACCATAGCCCAAAGCATAGTTAGGTCTCTCATTCATGATAATATTTTTCAGTACCTTCTCTTGTTAACTGAATAAGTAGCTTTACATACATTAGTGGATAGTGTATGTAAAAGCTGAATTCTATCAGCCTACTCTTCTGGTAAACGCCGAAAATTTTAGATGTGAGTACAAGTGAGACTAACGCTCTGTGTTACTCAGTGAGACAAGTACTGAGTGATTAAAAACTTAACTATTGAAACAAAGTGGCTCGGTGCTGTTCATTACTTTTTGATAAATTGACTTCACCACATGATACTCATATCGATTATATTAAACAGTTAATGTAACCGAGTAAAATATAAATGATATTTTAGTATCAATAATAAGGTTCAGTGAAAATATAAATAAGTTAATTTAAAAGATGAACGTATATGAAGAATGAAGTTAAATGGAAGTATAAATAAGTATATAAAAATAAAGTTAATAATAGATATTTATAAAGATTTACTAGAAAAGCATTATCTTCTATTCGTTATCTAAGAGCAATGACATACTTATTAAAAGCATATGAATCAAATAGTCAATGGCAAACTCGTCCGACCGACAGATCGCCGGTGACCTTTTAGCAACTGAACAAAAGATAAGACCCCTTTAAAAATAAACTAAAAATGGCCCGCTAAGAGACTAAACAATAAAGCACCCCCTTAACAAATAGTAAAAACTTGCTTTTTTGGCACATGAACAAAAATGTCTCCTAATATATAAAAAAAATTAACCTCTCTCGGAAGAATGAAAAACTCCGCCCATTTCATTTTTAATTATCCATTCAAAAATTTTAAAATTGAAAACTGGAGAAACGGAGACTAAAATAAATTTAGGATCTAAGACACTATTGTTGGCACATCGAGGGAAAATTTTCTGCATGTAGAAACTCTACTCTGAACACAGTGACACAAAGTATGTATGATCATGAACCTGAGTAAAAAATGTATCATGAAAATCACGAAAATTATCACCGAATACTATCCACTCTTAATATTTAAGAAAGTCGCTATAGAAGTTTAAGAAAACGTGGTTCAAGGGAAGAAATTTACTAAAATTAAAAAGTAATATTTTGATTTATTTACTTAGTATAATAGATAAGCTCATCCAAACGGAAGTATTTTTATTAGCTCATACAAGAGCTTAAAATACTTTTATTTCTTAATCACAGATTTTAAGTTCTAGTTTAAGAGCAACAGAGAAGGAAGCGTTTTGAGAAGTAGAAGACATGATGCATTAAAAACATTTTTATTTTTAGACTTAGCTATTCAACGTAATCCTATTTTATGGTCGATAATATTGCTATAGCAGAAAGGAAAAAAAATGCAGTTTTAGTTACACACTAAATTTTGAATTGTTTGAAATGAGACCCATTCCATGGAAATTTCAAGCTGAATTACATTGCGTCTTATTGCTGGTTTAGAAGTAATAAATCAACAACCTTACAAAAAGTTAATTTTAGCCTTTTTTTTTTTATTCGGAACCTTATATTTTCCTAAAAATATTGTGAAATATTTTTATTGTAATAAAATAACGCTATTTGGCACACTCAGTCTGTGCAGGAAATTGAACTTCTTTCACTCTTGTAAGTCCTTTAAAGTTAAAATGAATCATCACTTGTGGGAACTTTAAAAATCTAGGCCATATCTCAATTGCAGACCCTGTGTTCGAAAAAGGAGCTCTGAGGAACGTCAAGTGGCTATTGTGTAAAGGGGAAAAGGGGCCCCAAGAAGGTATCATCAAACCTCGCTTCAGAACAATGGACTGCGATTTCTTTAACAGTATGCTCACTTAAAATAATTACTGGAGTTTTCGATGAAATTTAAGATTAATGTCAAAAATACCATTTATACTGAAATATTTAAGGCTGTTCTATTGAAGCCATGTAATTTTTGAGCTGAAGAAAAGCAGATGTTAAAAAGGAGTTATGTTGTACATGGTTTTTATACAAATTTTAGCATCCTCCTGTGTGTTGGTAGCAGTTATTCTACTATTATATCTTGTTACACATTTCCTGACCTACACATTCTTTCTCTTATCAGCTCTAGAATGCAAAAGGAGAAAAAAATTTCATTCTTTTGTGATACAACCGCGATAGATCTAAAAACAGCAGTGGAACAATTACTGAAAAAATGATTTTAAGAGAGAAAGAGAGAGAGGAAAAAAAGACTAAATAACGATTTAACCTATTTCGTACTACATCTGCGTGAACTACATTTCTTTAATCGTTGTGCTATGCGTATTAAAAAAAAACACTTCAGTATTGCCTTAAAAGTAGTTTTGTAATACATACAATATGCAAAAAACGTTTTCAAAGATATTTTTGTGGTAAAGAGTATAACATTAAAAAATAAAATATCTTTTATAGTAAAATTAGTAAATTTCTGGGTAAACTATAAACAACTTCAAAAAGTCCATTAGTGTGATAATTTTACGAACGATTACTTAAATTTATTGGCATGTCTTCAAAATTTCATTAAAAAAATATGTAACTGTCACAGTAATTCAAAAATCAAGTGTCTTTGGATAACAAAACAAAATATTTTGTGTTGGGTTATCTAGGAAAATTTCAAAAACACAAATATGAAATAAATTTCGTCATAACCTAGTGACAAGTAATGAATATTTACAATGGTTGAAAATTTTTCTGGGTGTAAACATGAAAACTTGAAACGTGAAGAATACTGAGATACTGTTTCTTCCTAAAATCGAATATTTGTCGTTTATTATGTACTGCTATTGAATGAATGATTGATTTGCAATTATTATTATGACAGTTTCAGACACAATTATATAAAGATTGAATATATACACTTTTAAGTTCAAAGTACTAAGCAAATAAGGTGGGAAAATATAAGGTTTATTTGCTCAAAGTTTTGAATTTAAAGTCATATAAATTCAAAAAAGCTATTTTTTATCTATAGTTTTCATTTAAAGTATATATTTTTATTGTTCAATTATACGTTTTACTCCAGTTACTCGCAAAGTTGAATTATGCACTAATTCACAAATTACAATTAAATTATATTTGAAAAAAAAACAGGGGTGCCCATTTGAATCGCTCCCCCCCCCCCCCTCCCTAGCCAGGCTAGATTTTCAATGCTAAAACTTCTGAACCTTTTCATAATAAATGAAAGTAAAATAATAATAATCTTTAAAGCTGAAATAGCTAGCAATATGTACTCTAAACAATAAAAAGTACACATACGTTTTTTCGAACCTTTAATTTACCTCACAAGATTAGTAACTATTTAAACTGGCAATTTTAGTATCTATTGATTCCATTCTCATACTAATGTAAACTCATCTAGTTTTATCTTACTAACTCGCTGTTTTACAAAATATTTTCTTCGAAAAATTTATAAAACGGAGCGTCTGCTGTATAAGATGACACTCAGAAACACTATAACGAATTTCGTATAAATCAAAGCTGAACACAGGAAAAAGGTGGAATGCTCAAAACAGCTCCTTCCCTCCTGTTGCACTAAATTTCCGCCAGAAACCCCACCGACTAAAACTGCACACACCTTGGTACCAAGTACTCCTCCATGAACAAAAACACAAAGAAATAAATATATATTCGGATATCCATCAAAATGTGAGTGAAAACCCGGAAGAAAAAGGTGTGTTGCGAAAGAGGGGGGGGGGGGGGATGTCGCAAGCTGACCAAATCATGTGTTGTAAGGCAACCTCTTTTCCCAGCGCCCCCAGGCGGGGCCTTTCCAGTCTATCTCCATAGCAGTCATTTTCGAAAAGTTAAAAATTGGATTATTCGCCGCTTTTTGCTCGCAAAGGAGACTCATTTAAGTCAAGTAATCCTGAAGCCAACGCGGAAGACAGCTTTGCTAATGAATGTACAATAAGGTTATGCTTTCTCTCTAAGGAATGCGAAAGAGAAGCACTGGCAATATTTGTAAACAAGCCTTGATAAGCTGTCCAAATCCTGTTAACAACAGCACCTCGACCCTCTTTTACCAAGTTTTAGTTCGTAATTTAAATTACTAATTCCTCCGAAAAGGAAAGGTGTGAGGTGGAAAAAAGCATGGATAAATAAATAAAGGAAAAATGGACTTACTAATTCTTAAACAAGGAGAAAAGAGGGATTGAAAGAGGACAAAGACTCCAACGCGTGGAAAAGTTTTTATTTTTTAAGGGCTAGAGAGGAGTCTTTTTAGAAATTAAGAATAAGCTACTAGTAGCGTAATTATTTGCCCGCCGCCGTCGCTACGAATAGCTTCTTAATGGGCGAAGTGCTTCATTGGAAAGTGCTGTGCCGAAATGAATGAAAAACTTTGCTGCACTCGGCGACACAATCTTAAGCAAGATGAGAAAAATTGAAGCCCTTTGAAGACCAATCTCATTTCAGAGTTTTCTCCTGAAAATAAAAACACATATTTTCACAGCGAAATCTTCTGAGTGACGCAAAATGACACTTTTTGTTCATTAGCGCCTTCAATTATGCAGGAACATCCAGAAAACCAATAAAATAAACTTTAAATCAATACATTTTCTTCGAGACAAACTTCTGCACCGGTTTTGACTCACTCTTTTAATGACATCTTTGCTTGCAGTGATGCAAAAATCAAGATTCGGAGAAAATTGAACCAATTCTTTAGTAACAAATCCATTGTTGCACAGTTTAAACTATTTACGAAACCGAGATAGAAGAAAATTTTCATTTTTATGAAATATTATTTCGAAGTATTTACTAAGATAATTAAGTCTCAAATTATTTCCAGTCGCTTGTTAGGTTTCTTTCAGTTATTTTCTTCCTTAAGATATCTCCATCGAATGGTTATTTCTTATTTCTTCATTTCTAAAGAAACGCTTTTTATCAAATATTCCCCATGAAGTTTTCTGAAAACAACTAATTTCAAAACAGAATAGAAAAGCGCATGGATTTGCAATAAAATTGATTTTAGAATTTGTTAAGCATAATTCAATCACTACATTGACAAACGTACATACGTATATACATCATATTAAGCTAAAAATTATTATTCTCTAGGTCCAGCACATGTAAAAAACTATAGGCTGTATATTTCTGATAATTTTACTTCTGTAGCGAAACCTTATTTAACTCGGTACTCCCTACTCCTAAACCTTATATGCTTCTTTTCAAATACCTCCCCCCCCCCTAGTTGCTTTAAAAGTTAATTAAGGAATTATTAAATTTTTTTTTAACTAACTCATATGTTTTTACACTTTTTACATGGCATACGGGTAATCTTATGCATGAGAATCTTGATTCGCTAAAGAAAACTAATACATGAATTACATTTTAAAAATTTTCGTATTTAAAATTATTGTTATTATTTTAATTTTCTATTCACAGATACTGCTCTTAAACTGCGAGAAATAAATAAGTAAATAAAATGAATCAAAACATAAGAAATAAAAATGTTTTTTCCCTAAATAAAAAAAGAGTCGCACTTTCGATAATTTAATTATATCACAAATGTCATAAATTTATAACATTTGTGACAATCTACAAACTGTTTTTTTACCCTGTTAAATTTATGTTTGATAGATATTTTTGCCTACAGTTTATTAATTAAACGTGCAAGTCTAAGAGTGCACGGCGAAATATTTTTTTTCTGGTTATCTGGTTATACTTATGGTTTTTGGTCGATAACAAACCGCAATCACATATAAGAATTGACGAGCATGATTCGAGATCAAAGTTTCTGAACGGTGGGGGAGGGCACATTTCCAAATTACCAAACTCCCTTCTAGTTGTGTCTCTGTATCTGCGCTTCATTGAGCAAGCCTTCCCGCTTCATCATCCGCTTTTGGTATGATTGTACCATACAGATTCTAGATATTTAATAACACATTATTGTCACTAAACTGATAATTTAATTACATTTCCCCATATTCGAAGCGGGAATATAATTACGAAAACTGAAATTGGTAAACCAGTATATCTTTCAATAAATAACTACCCAAGAAATTGACATGCTTGAAAAAAAAAAAAAGTCAAGTCGCCCATCTTCAAGCACATAAAAACCTAACAAATCAAATCTTCACTTCATATTAATAAAGTTGGGAAAATGCAAAAACACTCATCAATATGATTATTTAATAAAGTAGCTATTTAAATATTCTTAGTTCGCTGCGCTGCGTAGCTACCTTAAAAATCGTGTGAGCCATTCACACTCAATATAAGACTGAAAACTTCAACTTGACGCATTATTTGGAATCCGTGTTTATTTTCTTTCCCTTTAACATCCTTTTTTAAAATTTTCTCTCATTCTTTTTTTTTTCTCTTTTTCAAGGTAAGCAAAGCGGTAGTTTCTAAAAGGACTTCCGCGCGTACGTACGTAAATTAGCATCATCAGGTGAAATCAGTGACTAGCATCCATTATTCAAAGGTCATAAAGAAAACGATATTTCTCTTGCAGCAGCTTGTGCCTCTTAAGAAAAAAAAAAAAGTAAGCAACCTTAAGATTTATTTCCAAGTAGAGGACGTTTATAAAAAAAATATTCGCTCGTTTCTTTGTAACAATTTCATGCTTGCATTTTTTATTCGTTTATCAGATAACTGTCGTCTTTTGTCGATGCTATATTCTGTAATATTCTTAGTGAAAAATTTTCCGTTTTTATGTGTGCGTAGAAGAAATAAATAACAAATGTAGATACAGAAGATATGATGCTCTTGAACTACGGTATAGTATTTACATAGCATCAAGAAGTTTTTTAAATTCGACCCACGCTTCATAGAGCTTTTAATTCGATGTAAAATCAGCGTTATTTAACTAAATTGGAAAAAATAATGCATAAAATCGTTAATTTTTCCCCCCAACGCATAAAAAGATTTGACGTTCCAATGCCAAGCAGATTTCTAGCTTCTAATAATTTGACGTATATGCAATACGTCGATTTTACATATTAATGTTTTCGCACGACTGAAAATGTTTATTCTCTTAACTTTTATTTCCTATCAGAAGGTGTGTAGGGGGGGGGGGGGCGTGCCCGTACGGCGTCCTGGTATTTTTCTACTAGGCGAAACACCGTTCCTGAGCTTTATTTCAAATAATTCTTATTTTTATTTTATTTGAAAATTTTTAATTTATCGCCAAAACAAAATAATTTGATTTTGTGCAATTCTAAACTCTGCGTAAATTGGAATTTTTAAGAGAATATCTTCAAACCGTATAAAATTAAGGTATTATTTTTATTATTTAAATTGCGTACGCCAGAATATGTTCAACATGAAAACACTAGCGTGATAAAGAAGTGAAAACCCTAGCGTGAAAATCCTTGTAAATCCTTCTTTCCTTTCAGAAGGCCTGTATTGCGCTCCGGAGAGAAAGAAAAATAGCGCTACAACAGTCACACTGCCTATCAGCATATGCTCATAGCTGAGAAGAAGTTCATTTGTACGTAAAGCTATATCAAAAGTATCTTTTATATCTAGAACGTACGATATGAAATAAATTTGAAAGATTATCTAAGATTAAAAAAAAAAACATTTCTTATTCAAAAGCTGATTTTTCATGTACGTACTTCAAGTTACTTACGCTTAACGCTCATTAATAAATTGTTTAGCGTACGATCGAAAGTCTCTAACTTTTAGTACCCAATCTCAACTATTTTGCGGTGACTCAAAAAGGCCCATCATACTGTCCGATGATTTTAGAATATAATATTTATTAGTTATTTGTCGGTCAATATGCTAATAATTTGCTTCATATCTTCTGCGTATTAGTGAATGACACTTCACGTGTTTTTTAGATACAAATGACCAATAGAGCTATTGCCCACACGCAGGGAACGGTAAATTAGTAGATAAATGGTCTTACGAAGTACGAATCCGATCAACAAGAAAACACTATCGTTAACCCTCTCATGCACGGATTTATTTATTTGTGTTATAAACAAAAACTTCATATGCCGCAAACTAATTTAGCATCTCAGGATTGTTGTGTAATAATTTGGTTTTAGAGATTTTGCCCTCTATAGTCAAAAATTCGTGTTCTTGTATGAAGATGTTTTATGCTTTTTTTCCATATTTATTCAATACAATAATGAACATGGCAAAATTGAATATTAAAACTTCATTTGTAAGGAATAAGAAGCTGTAACATAACAGCAAACTTCCCAGTAATGTAAAACACGCTTCAAAATAACTAAACAAAATTTGATTCGAAACTAAGATTTTCTCTTATTTCTTGAATCCTCCGTGGACTCCCAAAGATATCTTAATCTTTTAACAATCTTGAATACCCTATGAAACATTTTGTGGTTTCCAAGGACTGTTTGGAGTGGTCTAGATGAGGACGACATGCAAATTGCAGCACAAAAACGAATCTGCATAAAAATTTGAAGCAAAAATCTATGTCACCTCAAATGAGGCGTTCGTGCATGAGAGGGTTAATTTATGAAATATTATTTTATGAAACAAGAAATATTCTGCAAGGAATTTCTTAACAATGCATGCAAAAGGAAAGATAATGACAAATTTGAGATAAAATAAACGTTAGTTACGATAAACACGAAAACATTACGAATATTTATGTTGATTTATCCATCGTAAATTGAAATTTGATTCATCTTAAATCGACAATGATTTATTAATTACAAGCAGAATGCATCGTTTTAAGGTCAAGAAACTCTTCTACAAGTACACCCTCCCCCAAAGAAAAAAAATTAATAATATAAAAAAGAATAAACCCTTACTTCCATATTTTTACAACTTTCTTTTTCAATTGTAGAAACCGAAAGCAGAATGCATTCCAGACACAACCTCCCAGCCCTACTTCATTGCAAGAAAATGGACACATGCGGCGGAAGTAGAAATAGAACCATTTTGCTACATGAACGCTATAAAAGCTACAAATATTTTCTTGCTATTGTCGCATAGCTCTATTTTCCTTATGCTGAAAAAGATGTTCCTTGAAAATTCGAAACATACATGTTAGTTACATGTATGTAATTTTAATTGCAAATTATACAACGTTCAATTTCTACTACTGTTATTTCATCTGTCTTTAAATTGAACTCCTCCAATAACACTCGGCACAATTCGTTAAATAAAAGAAGTAGCTCCAATCTCGAACTGCTCTTGAAAGACAGATTTACTAAAACTTGAAGCAAAAAAATCTGTTCAGTCCGAATACGGCGGTTTTATAATGACACAATACAACAAATAGACAAATGTGGCATCAACTCAAAAAAAAAAAAAAAACTAAACGTTTCCTGCACCCTTTAACCGACCGCCTACTCATGTGAAGCTTCCCTAACAGCGAAGAAAAGAAAAAGAAATTAAGTAGGTTGAAGGGCTTGAGTAAGGGAAGCTGATTTCTAGCTTCAACCTACCGGCGGGAGCGGCCAAGATTTATAATGTTAGGAGGAAAGTTGTTTCCTTTGCCCTACCATCAAGTCTTGACCCTAGCGCTACTGATGAGACATTGTAGCACAAATAAAGACTCACCCAACGCGCAGACGGACAGACAGAATAGGCGGGGAGACCTGTCCGGTAAGTTTAAATTGGCACCCACCACTCGGCTAGACCGATTAATGAAGTTTTTCACTTCCTTTTTTTCTTTCGCCCACCCCGAAAGATATAAGCGAAGAAAACATTAGTGTTTATGCTTGAGTTTTTTACTTTTTCGCCAAACTATAAGGAAGAGATTTGGGCAATGAATATTTATTGACGCGTTTAGTTCGTCTTGTTATATTTTATTTCACTAGGAAAAAAATGAAAGTTAGAAACTGGCAGAAATTAATCTGGATGAACTGAATTTTTTTGCGTTTTGGAATATATTTAAAGGTTTGCGATGATCTTCTTATAAAAGAGAGTGAGAAAGTTGATTCTGACTAAAAGCTTGTGAAATTGAACATATCAGATAAAGCCTCCAACTTTATTTCATACGCAAGTTTTTAAGCCTTTTGTTTAACATTTTATTAGACAGAATTTAGAAAATAAATCTAAATCTGTAAGAATATTTTTGGTAGATTTGTGGGATGGATTTTGTCAGGAGTGTAGCAACTTAAAAATCATGGAAGTCTTAAACAATTTCCTTTCCAAATGCTCAAAATTATTTCCAAGAAAAACCAATTAACAATTTTAAAGTAATTAGTATTCACTCATTATTATTAATATTAATTACAAAAATCACTAATAAATGAATTTTTTTCGCCTTAAAAGCGGTTTTATCTCATTTGGCATTAAAATAAAAATTTCCTGATTTCTAATGGGGGGGGGGGGGGTAAAGCCCCCTGAGCCCCCTTTTCTACGCACCTGGATTTTGTATATTATGTACTTGGTTTTTTATATGGTAACACGGTCAGGTATATTGTTTAGCTTTCTAGAAATTCACACGAGTCGATTAAAAAATTCTCATCAAATTGTTTTAAACACGTCTTCAACAATGACATTACTTAGGGGGGTCATTCATAAATAATGTCACGATTCGACGGGGTGAGGGATCGTTGAGGAAATTGTGACAGTTTGTGACAAGGGGAGGGGGTAACAAGAATTGTGACATTACACATTTTGGCTCTATAAGGCAGTGCTTTGTTTCTGAACTGCAAATATATATGCTTATGTAATACAGCGTGACATGTGACCAATGGGGGTAGGGGTATGATGAAGTGTGACATTTTGTGACAAAGGGGGGCGGGGGGTCAAATATATTGAAAAAAGTGTGACATCATTTATGAACGGTCCCTCATATCAAACGCGTTTTAAAATGCATGTTAGCTTTAACAATATTACAAGAAACATAAAAATATCTAACTGTTTCAGTTATTCATTGGTAAAACACGGGGCAAGCCAAATCAAATACTGGACATTTTAATACGAATTTAGATAATAAGACGGACCTTAATTTTTGAGGCAATGTCTCAAGAAAAAAGTGCTTCTTACAATGGCCAAAATACGGCGGTACATGTCTTTGGGGGGGCGGCGGAGGGATATTAGTGCAATAAAGTAGGTATACGACTAAACTTACAATCGAAACAGCAAAACAAAACACTGACGACTTTAGCTAGAAAAATTAATAAATATAAAACCAACAAGAGCACAATCTTGTATTTGGAGTGAAATAGTTCATTTATGCACAACATGTTGCTGAAAATGTTAGAACATAATTGGAGCAATATTAAATATAACAGTAAAGGCAGACTAACTAAACTCTATACCGATAAAAGACAAATCTCTTAATTAACACGCATGGCAAGGAAGAAAAAAAGTAGGTACACTTTCAGTAATACTAATCGACTTTTCTTATCTATCATCAGGTACCTAAGCGAAGGACAATGAATAAGAACATTGGTTTTTAAATAGCAGTCAAAAATTTGAAAAAGTAACCATCACTGTTAATGCTAGTGCCTTGTCATTAAAGAAGGATTTCATCAATTAATACATTACACTAGAATTAATTAACTAAATAAAACTGAAATAAAAGTAATAAAATTAAGACAAAGATGAAACCAGCAAGGTAAAATCTTCTCCCGAGTGAAGTCAAATATAAAAAATCACAGAAGGAAGAAAATTTGGGATATTACTTCAATTTAAATAATGAGTGCAATTTATTAATTATATTGGCAAGTATCAAAAAAATTAAAAAGATGAACGATCTAAATAAATTTGCAATGCATAACGAATTCAACGCATTATCTCTCTCTGTATATATATATATACATACATGCAAATAGACTGTAAAAGGATTTACTTACACGAACAGTTAATTTATCCCCTTAACTGCAGGCAAAATTTCCCTCAAGTCGTTCATGGCTGCCACCTTTTTTTGCACAGGCGCGTGATGAAGCAGTGTGTTAAGAGAAATGCAGGTATAAACAGTTTATAAAAATCTTTATTGTTCAAAAAGAAAAATTAAAACACAAATATTTTCAAAAATAAAATTTAGTACTTATAGTGTTCGAGATAAAGCCTAATATAGCGCGTTTTTAATTAAAAGGTAGGTATTTTTCAACGGCGTATAAATACGCTCGCGGCACTGAATTCTCAGAGCGCATATATACGCCGGCGGCAGTTAAAGCATTAAAAAATACAGTTTGCGGCTCTAGAGAGGCACTACTTTACAATTAAAATAGAATTCCTCCCCCCCCTCACCCAAGATTTAGAAATTATGTATCTATTAATACATATGTGTCCCCTAATAGTTGCATTGGTTGCAAATTTTGTTGTTTCTATAGAGTCTCCCAAATGCTGCAAGATGCATCTTTAAGAAAATACATGTTTCTGCATTTCTCTACTGAAAGAGAGAAATCTTGCTTACATCGAAAAAACTCTACTAAAAGAGAAACAACTCTACTAAAAAAGAAAAACCTATCAAAACATTTTTCTCCCTGATAATTCTAAAATATGCGCCCAATAAATGAAGAGTTATTTCCTTATAAGTTGTACTGATTATAAAACTTGTTCTTGATAGTATAGTTCTATCAAGTATTCTATTACTATTCTTCTCTAGTACCGCACAATGGTTTCTTTAAGAAAATTAATTATCTACTAAAAAAGTAATAAATTATTTACTAAAAAGAAAAAACTTAAAAAAGAGAGTCCCCAAAGTATTTTTTCCACAAGAATTCTAAAATATATATCGATAAGCGCAGATTTATTCCAAATTACTTGTTGTGATTGTATTTTTTTTTTGTTGTATACGCTTATATATTTTAATATATTAGTAAACACTTAATATAAATACAGTTCATTACTTTAAATGTCATTTATACGTGACTTCAAATTGCAATGAAGCAAATTCCTGCTAATCAGAAGGGAATTAATTTTTGTGCTTTTATGAAACAAATTAACTGGCTGTTAGCGAACAATCATTTTGGAGTAACGATAATTTATTTTTTTCCCAGTTAAAGGGTTAACGGGGAGAAAAAATTCTCGTTCATTATAAACGCCTGTTTTATCAGAAAAATATTTTGGGGATTTTTTTAACTGAATATTTACTTTATGAGCTCGATATTTTATTAAGCAGTTATGGCTGTCTTAATTAAATGAATTTTTACGGACAAGTTGTTTTCATTTGAGAATTTATCTGTACGATTCCTGTTTAATCCAGATGTTTTTAATTGATATTCACGAGCAAGTGATTTGAAGTGTTAGCACAAAATTGATATCGGGAAATTAACCCTTATTTTTTTCTTAATAATTAAACGCGATTTCATATTTCGAGTGTGTATATGCCTGGAAAATCATCTGGAACTTATTTATTTTCTATAACGATAATTGCCTTAATTAAATTGGTTATCTCTTTTACAAGTTAGCAATGTCAATTATAACCGATTTTACTTATAAATGCTTAGTTTTTCAATTCAATAAGTGATTAGACTTCTAATCTGAATTTTGCTTAAGTGTCTAAAAAAATAAATTGCTTAAAATTTGTTGAATTAATTCATAAATCATTAATATAACTCGAATTATGTTACGCGTTTTTAAAGCAAGCATGCAATACAAGAAGAAAAAGTAAACACACAATGAATAAGTAACATGAATTTAATTAAATGTATTTGATAAATAATGGGCAAAGAGAGAAAACAATGAATTACATCTTAGACAAGGGTAATTAAAATTTTAAGAGCTTATTTTAAATAACCATTTACTCATTGTTTAGTTTCATTAAAATGCAATGAACACTAAATTTGTTGAGACAAACGAATTTTGGAATTTAAAAAAACCTTCATTCCTATTAAATTGCAATTTAAGTTTTCGTTAAATGAAAACCTCTTTCAGTTTAAAAATACTTGGAGATTTTTAAAACAACTTTTGTCTCGTCTTGTACTTTGAGGAAAAGCAATAGATAATAAAAAAACTTTGAAGTAGGAAAAATATATAAACAATACAGGAAAAAGAAAACTTCTGGAAGAAATGTCAACTAAAAAGATTAACAAACATCGATTAATTTAATTGCTTTCAACTTGAGACGAATTTAAGAAAACAGTTGTTTGAAATGAATTAATAACTGCTGTTGTAATTTTAATTCTCATGTTTTACTCCTAATGAACTGACCTTAAGTTAGTTATAAAATATTCTCGGTAATTCCGTGTGCATATTTTGCTAGTACGAAGTTATGGTGAATTTTCTTTAGCACTTAATCCTTAAAAATGAATTCAAAAAATGGAGCAAAATTGAACTTAAAGCATTTATAAACTATAAAGTTTTTTTTTTTTTTGCTCTTTCAAGCAAGGCTAACTTTCCTTAATGGTTTTTTCTTGAAAAATTAGTAAAATAAAGGTAGGAATATTTAACATTAGAGCAATTTTTGAGGAAGGAAAAATTGGAGTTATGGCAAGAATTTCTACACGTTTATTTTTAAAAATTTAATGAAGTAAATATAGAAAATTTTGCCATGCCATTTTTACACGGTTTAACTTGATTTGTCACGGAAGTTTGTTATGTTGTTTTCGACCACTATTACTGCATAAATTATTTTCAAGCTTTGCACACAAGCTTATCTTCGATGACAATACAATATTCCATCCATTTTATAATTTATTATAACGTTAATTAAGAAAAAAAGTTAATAATTTTGGCTCTGAGAAAATTATCAGAATTATTATTTGTCTAATGGCGAACGACAGCTTTGTTTGGATAATACAACGATGTTTTGAGTTTTAAAATATTCAAATCATGGCGAAGAAAGAAACTGCGAAGCTGCGGAAGAGGCGCTTGGATAAATAAAACCGTGTAACTTGAAACATTTTTATCTTTCTTGTAGTATTGAAATTTATTTCAGCAGCAATGTAAAATTATGAGAAGTTAGAAATATTAAGTTATGGAGAGTATTCCTTAGATTTTTTTTCATTGATAGAAAAATGTGCACACTCGAAAATGTAACAAACATTTTTGAGCTTGCATTTCTTTATTTTTCTCACACAATACCAAGCTCTTGGGAACTAGTCATTAAAAATTGATAAAGTAGAAATAGAAAAAGTGAACATGGAAAATTGCATTTATGAACGTTTATTTATATTTTTCGGAAACATTATGAAGCTATGCAAATAGCAAGATGTGGCGAGTTTTGCTCAGTGTTTTATATATTTTTTAATTATAAAGGAATCACAAAAAAAAATTGTAAAATTAAAGACATCATTTAAAAAGGTTTAACTTAAGGCTTCGATAACAACACTTTAAAAAAATGGAACATTGGTTACGGTGATGTGTGACACTTTGAAGAACGGGGGAAGAAGGGTCAAAAATATTGGTTGGGGGGGAGGGGGTTGGGACATTTATGAACAGCCCTATTTTTTAAAAAAAATTAAGATTTTTTTTTTTTCTGTCAGCGATCCAGTTAAAGTGTTACAAGCTCTTAAAAAGGATTTATAGATTAAATAATTGCATACATAGAAAAATTACATCATAATAGTATCTACAAGCACTTTGTTAGGAGTATTCTCGCGACTTGTAACGAAGAAGTGACATTGTTAAAACTGAATTTCAGCTGCCGTGATCGTTATTTCATAGTCTTTTATGTGGTACCGCGTTGCCCAAATCCCAATTCAAACAACCAAGTACATGGTATTACCAAAAAATATAAATCTATGGTACTACTGTCAAGTCATGAGACGTAGAATTTTCAACTCCCACGGCAATAAATATGATAGTACAGCCACGTATGTGCCGTCGCATTTAAAGTGACACATCCATAGTCGTGTGAAATAGAGTCAGTAGAAGATTACGCTCATGACCATCACAAGAATAGCATACACGTGAAACTCTTCAAAGTAGGTATAATATTTTCTAAGAAATGGATTAAAAATAAATAAATAAATATATATATATACGTAATGAATTGAATTTAATGCACATCAAATTGTATTTATACATTTAAAAATTATTTACATCTAAAAAGTTGTACAAACTTAACATATTTTCTAAAAAATATATGTCGTCTATCCTGTACACTATTATAGTTAAAGTTTTCATTTTCACTTAAATATTAACTTAAAATTTTTATTGCGTAGTCAAGGATTAAATTTATACAATAAAAAATGTAAAGTATATCATCATACTTGATGATCCATTAGAAAAAAACATTATAGGTGTAGTACAATTGTTAGAAAAAATATGAGTATTTGATTGATTGGCATCAAAAAATATGCATTAAATTCATTTAAATCACAGACAAATTTAAGAGAAAGCAAATTACTGATAGTAATTCGCACTAGCCTTCATCGAGTTTAAAGCAAAATAAATTCGCGATTGTACTTAGCTATTTCTTAAGTACAGACGGTAACATGTTCGAATGTCTTACATTTGCAGATTTTTTTTTTTTTTTAATTTTTCATTGAGAGGGGTGGGGGTACATTCTGTGTAACCCCCTCTTCCTTCCTCGTTACAGGATACAAAGGTTAAAATTCGTCACCATTTACAAGCAGAACTCGTTTTCCACACCTAAATTTGGCAGTGTCATTAACCATGTCCTTTCGAATGGCAATTCCCTTATGATGTACCTTTAAGCGCCTAATATACGCGACGTGCTCTAAAATATTGGGCAGGTGGCCCCTTTTAAAGGCGCGGCGTGACCTTGGTCAGAGTCACGATTCCGCGCCAACACCTACATCCAATTAAGCAGTTCATTAGGCCTTTTCTCACGTTCATTTAGCGTGAGCGGTCAATCAGACATCGGACGCCCATTCGGATGCTGATGAAGGGTTTGGAGGCCAAAGATGCCGCTTACTGGAACCGCCTCGATTCACAGACGATTAGAGGATGGAGGAAGGGGGGACTGGAGACAGTCACAGAAAGAATGTATCCTCGATTTATTGAGTCGCATTCAATTATGGAATGTCAAGATTGTGTTCGTCGCAGGCGCTTGGAATGTGGAGTCGTGCCGCGTAGAAGATACCGCATCCATTGTGATTTTATTCTATGCAATTTCGATGATACAAATTATTAAGCTAACTGTCATTAAATAATATGTATTATTCCTTATGTCATAGTTTGCTGGTTAAAAGTAACATTGTTTTGTATAATATACCAAGCTCTGTTGATATTATTGTAATCAAGAAGAATACTTTCATGATTATTCCAAGAAGTGATTTTATATATTATTATGATAAGCATGATACTTCTTTTTTCATGGAAAATGTATAGATAATTTTCTCCGAGAAAAACTATCCTATAATGTATGCCAACATGTATCCATATACTTGCCAGAATTTCTACAACAAAAGCTAACATTATTTACATTTCTTTAGACCTGATAAATAAAATATGCTTCTCTTGAACCTCATCTTAATTTTGCCACCGGCATTATACATATCGAAATTATAATAAAAATACTCAAAAGAAGATCTATAAGGAGTATAAATACAATGGGAAAATCTTTAATATCTATTATATTGCAGCAAAAAAAGTCCCCTCCTTAAATGCGTATCATATTTTGGGAGTGAATCTGCTGAAAGATGTAGCGCTGTAGACGTATATGTCTTAGTTTTAGCAATATTGCGAAAGGGGATTGTTTGTCAAACACAAGGACGAATGGAAAATCCTTGATATGTAAACCTAACATCCATGTATGAATATTATACAAATAAAAGTTCACATGCAAGGCGACAATAGATTAATCTACCGCAATTGCGGAATCCTAGAAGCCACCATTCAACGGCAAATTCTTACCATTCCTTCAGATTCACTGTTTAGTGTTGTTTATATAACAATTGACTTCAGCTATAAGCAATGTGAATGAACGACCCATTGAAATGTTGAGCATTTATTTGCGATTTTTTACTGAAAAATTTACTGTAAAGCTAATTATGTAATGCTGTATTTCTACTAAAAGAACTGTTTTATTAAATTCATTAACTGTAGTAACTTGAAAGTAATAAATGTAAAGTACTTTTCTTAAAGTAGTGATTTGCGTTTGCTGAAAGACGGAATCTTAAAAAATGCTTATTCTATTTACCTCACGTTTTCTTTCTTTTTTTTTCAAGAAGGGAGTGAGAGGGCTTTTCCCCCCGTTAAATATGAAATGAATAATAAGTTCTATTAGTACTTATATTTATTTCAATTGAACGGAATTTATTGGTAATATATGTTATAGGTCATTATAAAGAGTACATAATAAATATGTTATTCTGCAACTCCATTTTTTTTCGTTTTTTTTTTTTTTGCATTTACTAACGATGATTACAATTAAAAATAAATAAATAAATAAATAGTTATACTTATAATAACGATTTTTACTTGCAACGAAAGTCTAGCGTTAATTTAGCTTTACTTCAATTATTGTCAATGGTTACTACGAAAACCTAATTTAACTTTTGAAATGAAAGTCCAATGTGTGTTTATTTTAATAATATTTACCTTGTTGCCCTTGGTATTAAGAAAATTTTTAACTTAAAATGAAAGCCCTATGTTAAATTTAACACTTTTAGTTAAGGTAACAGTCGATCTCTAATACTATAACACTTATATAGCTCAAGTCCAATGTCAATTTAAATTGCCAATCTCTATTTTACATAGAAACACTTTTAGTAATTTATCACACGAAAAACATTTCTATAATTTCTTAACCCTTTGACATAAAATTTATTAAGTCACATATTCAAAATATTAAAAAACTCGATGGCTGTAGTAATCCAATTTTTAATCTGTTAAATTTAAGTTTGAAATCACAAATAAATTGAAAGGAAAATCATCTCCGCTGAAATAAAAGGATTAAGAGAAAACATAAGAAAAGGAAAGGGAGGGAAAAACATTTATAGATCGCCCCATTCGCCAACATATTCCGCAAAAAAATGACCGTAAAAACTCCATAAAAAGTAAACAGAAATTATAATTTCGATAAAGCTATTCCTAATTTTTAAAACAATATTTAATTTTATGAACACGATTTGAAACAGATCTTGTTACATGATTACAGTTAATGACGCAAAAACGCGGAGAAAAAATAATTGCAATTGTTTTGATGCCACTGGTTTCCGTAAATAAAAAATATGGTATTCAGAGAAAACATTGAAGCAATAAAAGGCTAATAAAGGCTTTAGTAATCGTATTTTACAGTTAAAACAGTATATTACATTCCAAGTGTAATAAGCATCGCTAGTTTATTAAATGCTTGAAATTCCACGCAGTATGATTTCGGAGTAAAGGAGAAATCTGAGAGTTTTTTATCAACATGAAAGGCTCAAGCTCGTGATTAAAAACAATCAAACACAATTGATAAAGTTATCTCTAACGAAACGAAGAAAAAGGATAAAATGGCAAAAAAGCGTGAATGCTTTTTTGCGGCGTTTGTTTTGGATAATACTTTTTCAATGCGGTGAAAAAAAGTGCGCGCGAAAAAATGAGTGTTGTTCGACCGCAGAAAAAAATGAGGAGAATGAGATTTCGGGTATTACCTTGATTATATCATCATATTCATGATAATGATGCTGCATAGATTTTCGTCCGTTTACAAAGCTGAAGTTAATCGACTTCACGAGATTTTTTCAACCCAGATAAAAATTGGTTGTTGGTTTTTTTTTTTGAAGCCAGATTAATATTAAGGCCGCTCACAGATTCTACACGATTTAATATTCTTAAGTTGAAAACGAACTTTTTCTCTTCAAAATAAATTAAAGCGAAAGTTTAAAATTTTGAAGCAATAAGACGTTTACATATTACACACACACACACTATATAAATACCATACATTCCCACTTGAAACTTTTCAAAAAGAACAATGCCTAATAGGGCAAAACAGCTTTGTAAATCATATTTTCTTATCTGTTTTATGCACGAACTTAAGAATGTTCCAAGTAGACGTGCTATTTTAAATTAGTTTCAATAGAATACATATAAAAATGATAAAACATCGTTGCTTGTAATGTTTGCTTGTTCAAATATGCTTATTTCTACTATTCAAATTTTAGGACCAGCCGACATCGTATACAGTATACCAAACCAGGCTTAGAATTTGGGATACATATTAGGATTTAGAGGTCCCCGCCGTGTCGGCATTAGGAAGAGTTAGTCCTAAGTAGTATTTGGTTGAGAATCACAACTGTAGGAGGTTAATGATGAATATTTTCTTAATTTAATGTATATGACGAGCACAGGGAAGAAAGGCGTCAATCTTTCTAGTGTTCGAGGAAATCACGTTTGAAAGTTTAATTTTTCGCCTTTCGTCATTGTACTAGAGTTGCTCGCCGTCCTATGGTGAAAAAACATCAGTTCCTGATTTCTATCAAGGAAAAGATGACAAATGATGTTTTAAAACTGAATTTAAAGTTTTATTAGAATAGGGTATCGTTACAAATACTCATTGTAGCCATATTGAACACAACTCGAACAAAAAAGTGACAATTCACCTGTCTTCAGTGCACTCTTCATATATATATATATATATATATATATATATGTATAAGTCATCATTCCCCCATTGTCACCTTTCATCAATCTTCCGCATGATAAGGGAATGATAAGGGAATTATCTAAATTTTTTCATACTTTACAATCTACTGCTTCTGATTTTCAGTTAACTGCAGATAAATCTCTTAACTTTGTTTACATTTATCCAGCAAACATTATTCAATCATTAACCAGAAAATTCTTTTACCAATCAGGTTTCTATTTCAATGCACTTCCGCGAGAACTGCTGCAATCTGATTTGTTAAATTTTTTGACTGCTGATGGTTTTCAGATTGTGATTGTAGTGGTGTGGATGAGTGTAAGCTGTTGTTAATTCGTTATATATGAGTTGTCGACGCTTTTTGGAATGTTTAACACCAAGAAGAAGTCAGTAAAATGTGCAGCATACAAGGTGTGGCTATTAAATAACGAGACTGATACTGTAAAATATTTTCTTTTAATTTCATATATTTTTACTAGTTATCACCTTCAATATACACCCCTCCTTCATCCCTACATCGCTCCATGCGAACCTTCCATTGTTCGAAACAGTGCTGGAAGTCTTTTTGTGTCAGGTCCTTCAGGACCCGTGCCGTTTTCTCCTTCACAGCTTCAACGGACTCGAATCTTGTTCTTTTTAATGCAGCTTTCACTTTAGGAAACAGGTAATAGTCGCAAGGTCCAAGATCTGGCAAATAAGGCGGATGGTCCAACACTGGGATGCTGAACTTGGCTAGAAAACTCTTGACTAACGATCCGGAATGAGGTGGCGCATTGTCTTGGTGGAGAACCCATGACTTGTCCTTCCACAATTAGGGTCGTTTTTTCCTTATTTTCTCACGGAGGTCAGCAAGAACTTGAAGATAGTAATCCTAATTAATCGATTGACCTCCAGGAACCCATAGAAGGTACACAATCCCATGAATATCGAAAAAGCAATCATCATTGCATTGAATTTTGATTTGCTCATTCGAGCTTTTTTGGCTCTCGGTGAAGATGGGCTCTTCCGTTGCATGAATTGGCGCTTCGTTTCAGGATCATAAGTAAAAAACCACGATTCGTCACATGTTATTATCTTTTCCAATATGTTTTAGTCGTTTTCAATGGCTTTCAAAGTGCCAGTTCGAACGTTTCTGCGAGCTTCATGCTGTTCAAATGAGAGAACTTTAGGCACCATTTTGGCACACACCTTTTGCATGTTAAAATTGTTGTGTAAAATCTGTCGTACGGATTCTTTATCAATTCGTACAGTTTCAGCAACTGCACGGATACTTAGCCGACGGTCAGCTCGAATGAGATTACCGATTTTTTCGATGTTTTTATCAGTTTTTGACATGGTAGGGCGTGAACCATCTTCAACGTCTTCCCTGCCATCTTGGAAACGCTTGAACCACTCAAAAAAGCGTGTACGCGACGAACATTCATCCCCATACACTTCTTTTCATAAATTAACAGTTTCAGTTGCAAGTTTTCCAAGTTTAATGTGAAATTTCATAACAATTCGTTGCTTTGCTGCTACACTTAACATTTTTCCGGCGAAGCAGAAAAAAAACTCCTAATACAAACAAAGGCTACAGTTATACTGATTCGTTTACAGAAGCGAGGTGTATTGCATTCGAAAGAGAAGGCTTCAGGATAACGCCTGTCGGTACCTGAAGTTTGGCGCATGCGCACTTTTTCTGTAGCAGCCTCAGTCTCGTTATTTAATAGCCACACCTCGTAGCATACCGAAGTTTCTAAAATGTAAATACTTTAAGCAAATAAACCACTCATGCGAATCTAAGGATATTTTCTTTAGAAGCAATGGCAAAAGTTTAGCTTTTTTATTTTCTGAGCATTAATAATCAGCAATCAGACCTGTGAAATGTTTGAGTTGTTGAATGTTCAACAACGTTGCGAAATGTTAATCTTCACGCCTATTAATACTTAATTTCATTAAAAAAGGAAACATTCCAATTATGACTTAATGAGCTTCTAAGTTGTTTAGTATAAAAGACAAATAATTTAACGAAATCAATTTCGGAGTCAAATGTAAAAGAGGCTAAACTCTGTTACAGATGAGGTACTAATAGTTACAGTTGTGCGTAACATTTCCACCACACTAATTGTTCGAGAAGAGCAATTAAAAAAATTCCATGTTGTTTCGTGACATCAAGGATTCATTCCAATTTGCGCAAGAAAAGGAACTACCAACGCGACTTGGCAGTCAGAAAATATGGTTGAGTTATGCTCAAAAATTGCTGCCTAGCCAGTCTTTTCTAAAATTTCTTAAACTGAGGCAAGCATCCGTTAATTGTCTGCAAAGCAAGCCAACCTTTTAATCTTGCCGGAAGAAACTGGGCATAGTGGGGGAAAAAAGTGCAAGTAGAACAATCTTGCGATAAAACTTTTAATTTGGAGCACAAACAGGAATTAGAGCTCATCAGACAGACACCGGTCATAAAAGCATTATCAAGGTCTTGTGGAAACAAAAAACAAGATGGCGGTAGGCGGAAAGATTTTGTTTTCGCGGAGGAATTCTCCTAATCGGGGGAATGGGTGGGAAAGTGACTCCCATACCTTTTAGCACTAATTGCCACAATAAACACGAAATGAAAGCAAGACCAAGAGATAAACGGAAAGCCTTACAAATGGAATGGAAAGCAACGAACAACTGTAATTAGCATAGACCGTTGTTTTCCTTTTGCCAAGACGCTCAACCAACTACACAAATTAGAAAGCTTGAAATAAAGCCAAAATGCGGACGCATAACCAAAAGCGTCTCCCTCCCCCTTCAGTTTTTTTCCCCAAATTCCTTCGTTTCATCCGCTTTTGCTCCAGAGAGTTCGAATTCCCCCTTTTACAAAGCATCCACTTATTTGTTTCCTTTTATTTTTTTGTGCACACTTTGTTTCACTTGAGCGAAGTAACCTTAAATGGGAATTTGGAGTAAAGCGCATCAAGACTCTGGGGACCATCCCTAGGCGCGACACTCTAAGAAAAGAACATACCTCCTTTCTTTAGCAGAAGCATTAAAAATATTGAACTTCACTGAAATCACGCGTTTAGTGCACACTTCTCATTAGAGGAAAACCATTTTTTATGCTTTCGATTGGAAACGAAAGTCGGATCAAGCGACAAACGAGCTTCTTACAACAATGTTTTACTAATAAACGTTTCTTTGTTTACGCATGTGAAATTAAGACAGGAAAACTTAATGCCAAGTCAAAATTATTCATTACTTCTTATATTTCGAGTACGACTTTTTACTTGCGAACTTCAGCTGCATGGTTGGAAAGACATTCCAACCATGCCTTTGTGAGACATTAAAGCACTTCTTCCGGTGGACGTTTCTTTTGCACCCGGAAGAGATCGCAGTGCTTTAGCAAATATGATGATCGGAAAGAAGGTATTGCATCCATTTAATAACCATTTAAGACGTTCTTTGATGATCCTACAATATAAAAATGTTTTGAGATTGTGGCAAGCTCAAATCGGTGTATTGTTTAAAAAATTCACGCATGATATATTCACAAATTATACGTACTTCTTATCTAATGCTTCTTAATGCAAGCAACAATATAACATTTGTTTAATTCATGCATATTAAGTTCATTTTATGGTTCGTGTAAACTATATTTTATTCCTTTCTAACCAAAAAGATTTGAATTGACAGACGCAGAATTTTGCATTGTCACAACCTATTAATTTTATTCTCCAGCCATTTTTTTTTCAGTTTAGCTCTGAACAAGCGATGCACTTGCATTAAAGGAGAAAAACATCGAAAAGTAAAAACCAGCCAAAGCTGTAAAGGACATAAGTCGAGTTCTTTTAAATTACTTTTATAACTAATTAACAAAAGTATGAGAAGAGCTTAATTTTAATAGTTAAAAGAGTTTAAAAACGAAATTTGCTTTTAAAGAAATGATTTTTTTGAAATAATATTTTAAAGGCAGTGAAGTAATGTAGTAAAATTCTACAAATAGTTAGATGCCAAATTTTACTGTTTTACTAAGAGTAAAAAAATATGCCAAGTCCAAAAGAATTGTATACAAAATGCTAGCGGTTCCCACACGACGCCGAGACACGTCTTTCTACCACTGCTTATTTGTTGATTTGAAGAATTTTTGTTACATTTTGCGGAATTAAAACTGAACTTTAACGTTTAGCAAAAAGTTTAAAACTTTGTAAGGAAATAGTAGGGTAGATTTGTTCCAGATAAACTTTATGAAAAAGAGCAGTTGGTTTGAAAAATGGATAAGTGCATCTTCAATTTCATTATATCAAGAGCAGTTTGAAGAGTTGGAAAATTTTTAATAGCGTCTACGTGAAAAATTCAAAGCTTTTTCGTTTACACCCTTCAAGATAAAGTTGAAAATTTGGAATTAAAAAATTAAAACCGAACGAATTCTGAATACATGATTTTTGTTTCGTACTTTAGAAGAAAAATCTTGAGCAAATAACGAAATATTTTGGCCATAAATTTAATAAAATCCAATCAGCAATGAAATAAACAGTATTACTATACACATCTACTTGATAAGATCCTCCTACCGTTATGATTTAATTATGAAAAATGTTGCATGGAATAATCATAAAATTTTTATAGAAAACAAAACATGTTTATCTTGTAATTTGTACACATAAATCAAAATAATATTATTGATAAACATAGAATTCTAATTCCTTGTAGACCATAAAAAATGTCATTAAAAAAAATCAAAGTAACTTTTAAATAACATATATTTAATATTAAGTCTTCAAACGATGTTTACACTTCCAGGGAATCCCTTCACCCCACAAACTCACAGCCTGACTAAAATACTGTCATAATACACAATAATTTTAGTCATATAGCGGTAGTAAACGTCGTTGTAAATATTTTAAACAATTTTGGGCAAAAGTATCTATCATACTATCATACAGAGATTGCAGACTGCAGTGGAATAAGGATTACTTTATTATCAATATACGTATGTATTTTGTACTATTAATATATTAGCAGTTACATATATTTAATAAGGATAACGATTAGCAGCAATATTTTGATATGAGATGTCTTCCTTATTTAGTGCATACCTATGTTTTATACATAGAAAGAAAAAAAATCAAGATGTAAATTTAAATACAACATTTTCCATCATAGCTCTTTAGTTTGTTTTGTTTTTTCCCTTTTCAACCTTTCTCTGGGTTTTATCCTGGTTTCAAACTCATCAATTGGATTCTCACGTGGGAATACAAGACGCATGCGCAAACCGAAACTATTTTCAGCCATCACCAGGCTCGATAATGAATCAAAGCGTTTAATTAACTATTTTTAATAAAACAATGATCATGGAAGTAAATTAAATTCAAAGACAAAATCTCCGGGAAAAAATCCTTCTAGGTTAGAAAGTTAATGTTAATGATGGTTCTATTCAGCGTATCAGTTTTCTGATCGACAGAGATTTGAATTTGAAGTTTTGTTAGCTCTAAGTTCGCTTCTATGCTGAAAACAAAGAACAGTACTAATTAATTCTACCGTATTAAAGAAATCTGTTCCTTGTTCTTAAGAAATCGTCACCCTTTTCGCATAAATGATTCGAAGTGTATTTGGAACGAGAAGGTTTAATTAATTCCTCCGCGGCTTCCTGTTCTAATACAGATCGGAAGTGAAGAAATACATTCGACTTCCATTCTTTTATGACGTGAAAAAAACTCCAGAATTTATCTTCTTCCTTGGTAATGAATGACATATCCCTGAAATATATCTGGCGAAGAAAACATATTTTGTCTAAGCTTTGCAAGAACGATTTGGGAATGCCTTAATGAAGAGTTTGGTTTTAGTTGCATCGAGAGCAGTGACGTGGATTTCTTAAGTAAATAGATATAAATGTTTTTTTCTCATTATATGTTTTATTGTATTAATTATGATTGGAACTAAGGCATCTAGAAAAATAAATTAATTTTACTTATTTTCTTAGAAATACACATTGATATAATCTGTTTAAGACAAAAGAAATTTTTTACTTGGTCAAAAATTCGACGGTAGGGTAGTAAACGAGCACAAGGCACTTTTTAATGTACAATACCGTTTTGTCAGTGCATTAATTGGTTAGTTTCGGGGTATAAATTATCCATGGGAAACCAAGGGGCGGGGGGGATATCCAAGTGAATGCAATATTGCTTGCAATATTGCATTCACTTATTATTTAATGCGTTGAATGTAATGAAGTGAGCATGGTTTTATTAAATAGTTAGAGCAAGGTATCATGCATAGTTTTTCAGTGACGTGCTATTTAACGCATCTAGTAAATTATAGTTTACAAAACGTTTAGTTTCAAATGACTGATAAATGCTTTCAAATACATGTTAAATTTTAACGAACTCGTGCTATAATTAAATTTCCAGTTAAAGATAAACAAAAAAGTACAAATTTTAATTTGAAGATTAAGAAGTAAACGTTTACCTTTGTGGTGAAACAATAGCACAGGAAACACTGCTTTAAAGTACAAATTTCAAGCAATATTGCGTTCACTTGAATATCCCTTCCACCCCATGGTTTCCCTTGGATAATTTATACCCCGAAACTAACCAATTAATGCACTGATAAAAAGGTATTATACATAAAAAAGTACCTTGTAACTTCGAAACGTGTGTCCACAACACTTGCCGTTTGTGCTTTAAAATGTTGTTTTACTCATTCTAATAAAATTGGTTTCAACGAAATCTTAAGTATTGTGGTGTACGGGTGAAAGTCATCCAACCTTCTCCTACTGCCAAGAGAAGTCTTTTGGCAGTGGGGTCAAGGCAACGAACTAGCAAAGCGGTGGACTTTGCATGAAATGCCACCAGCAAGTTTCTCCTTGCCTAATATTTTAATCATGTTCGACTAACTTTTCGAAGGACCTCAAATGCCATATTAAAGTATCAAGCGAATTTGTAGCTACCGGGTATATTTCTTTTGATGTTACTTTGCGTTCAGTTAGTAAAAACAATGACAGTTAAAGAGCTAAATAAATACAAAAATTTAATTTTTTTTAAATGAAAAAGCATTTAATATTCATTTTTTACAGATTTTATAAGACCATACGGAACGGAATCATATACACTTCAATTCAGGATAGAAGCATTTACACTCACTGAGCTGCATATTTGACTGACTATCTTAGCGGCCCATCATTACAAGCTGGAACAGAACCAGCCTGAGAAGAAACGTCGCTTTTAACATCGAGTCTCAAGTTTTTATTTTCATTTAGGTTTTATTTAAAGTACTGAAGACCTTATGCTTGCATAAATAAAATAGAACGAAAATAGAAATACTTTCCATATCAAATTCACTTACAGCTCAAACAGTAACGTTAAAACGAGCGCAACTGAAGAATATCTTTAAAAATAATCTGTAAGATGCCTTATTTGAAAAATTGTTACACGATGTCATATATTCAATAGCATGAGCAACCAAATGCAGTTCACGATTGTATGATAATTAGTTCCAACAAAAAATCACTACATTTTAAACTGCACTCAATACGCGAAAAGCGAAGTTATGAATCCGACATTAGAGAGACAGGTTGACAAAAATGCCTTCTTCCGCTGAAATGTCTACACTACGGAAGAGAGTCGCACTTCAATTAGTTCTATATCTCAATCTTTACACTAAAGAGTTATTTTCACGTTCTAAACTAAAAGTATCGTGCTTTGCCAATTTTTACAAGGATCCGTTTAGCCATTCAATAAAAAATAATCCACAATAACAAAATCAATTAATTTTTACTGCAAACGGTTTTTATGTATCATGCAACTTTTGTTATTATTATTTGTTTATCGGAATATTTTAATAGTCAGCCATAAGGTATATTCCACAGCCATAAAGCAAACGCTTCGACAAATGGGGGAGGATGCAAACCTCCATTCGCACCAAAAGATAATGCATGGCTATGTTAAAGAAATACACCTGAAGCAGTGGTATAGTCAAGGGAACGGCTTCCCACTACATTTTTGTTTACCGCAAGCGTTTCCCCGTCCATTTTTATAACTTTAAAACAAGCGTTTGATTTCTATAACATGTGTTCTTAGCGTCACAGTGTATTTTTAATTCTAGCCACTGGCTCAAGGATGAGAAATTGTGATAAAAAAAACTAGTGATATCAATTGATTGTCAACAAAACCCAGAAGCAACTTTTAATCCTTCTCACTCAAAAGTGGCTGCAAATGTATCAATATGAGCAGAAAACATGTTGATTAGTTATTTTCTTTATCTTAAAGGATTTACAGCAAACCTTTAAAATTGTATGCAATTTTAAACACATGATATCTTTAAAAGGTGATTTTAAAAAACATCTTAAAAAAACAGTTTAAACGAAACGTACGAGGGGAAAATATTTTAGGCTGTTTTATGCATTTCCAGATGCACGTAATATTTTGTGTGTACTCATTTCCCCTTTTCCCCTTTAGATTATTAATACTTACCAACGTGAAAGGAAAGTTTATAACTGAAAAATGTAAGAGTAAAAAAAAAAAAAAAACAGATTAAAAAGGCAACAAAAAAAGGGAAAAAAAAAAAACGTTTATTAAACAGCAACTGTTTGAACTTAATTTCTCTATGGAATAAAAATACAGAAAGTGCTAAAGTTGCATTTTTTTTTTTTGGTAATAAACAAATAATCTAATAACGACCTAATAAAGGAGGTAAGACCAATTTTTTCGACACAGTTCCTATAGTCTATATTTGAATTCTTACAAGCTTTTTGAAATGTTGCAGTTAAATTGAAACCTAATCGAAATTCATGCGATTGATTTGACAAACTACAAGATATAAGTAAATTGTGAAAATTAAATTTTATTTTAAAACAATGTTCAACAAAAATCCGAACTAAAGTATGCGAAAATGGCAATTGAGAAATATATCTGCAAAAGGGATATTAGTTAATTAACTTTTTGAGCATTCCTCAACTTTCGTAAAAGAATCCAAGAAAACTTTACAATTTTCAGTTCCGTTGATACAGTCCCCATTCCTTAGAAATCATCTTTCACAACCTGATGGAAAGCCATTCCTTTCTAAAAAGCCTGAAATGCTTTACTTCCACCTCCACCACCGTTGCCAACTTTCCCTGCAAAATACTTTAAATAATTTCATACGCGCAACCTGCCTAACCAAAGAAAGCTTACCTTGCCAACAGAAGAATAATGCAACACCTTCGCATTCTATATATAAGGCTAAAACTTGTTACGCCTGTTGAAAAACTGGGTGCACTTTCTTCGACGTGTGCGAATATCAATGAGGGTAAATTCATATTAAGACTGAATGAACATTTGAGTGGAGAACCTCAACTCCTGTCGAAACTGTCGGACGGAGGTTTTGCGAACTGTCAAAGATTTATTGCTCTTTACGGGACAGCAGTAATTAGTTGCAAGCGCTACCTGTGTTGAAATTTTTTTTTTCGCGGTTTGTGGCGAACGGTTTCCGTCCAAGAAAATAAATTATCTTATGGAATTTAGTGCTTTGATGGTTGACAGTCCTACCTTTTTTCTTCTTGTCTAAGATTATTTTGCAGGAGAAAACTCATGCAGTCAACCAAATTGAAAAATAGGTAAGTTTATGCATGAAGCTCATAGGTTTTAATACGTTTTCAGTTTTGAATGAACGAAGTATAAGACAAATGAATCATCGATGATAAATACCGTTCTAATAAAAACGCCATGTTCTAATGATCCTTATCTTTCATACCGTCCTTTTTACGTCAGCATATCGACAATTGAATCTGCCATGATAAAAGCGAAACTAAAGCAAAAATGATACATTTGAGCAGAAGTTTACTTGGTGACTTCTGCTCAAACATGACCAAGTTTATAGCGGTTTGCCGTGCTAAGCCCAAATGTGCCAACTGCAGCTGAGCTCAGAAGAATTTGATGAACGCTTTATATATTTGAGTTTTGCACCGCCATATACTTGATTCAGAAACTGCTTCATCAAAAATTTTTAGGAAATATTTCTTCTTTACATATAACCACAAAGCATTGTATTTGGATAAAATAAATGACAAAGAATCACCTAGTGGCAATAACTCAATTTCACCAAAACTGTGCAGATACGATTTTTGTGCTTAGCACGGCCGCATACAGAACATAAACTTTACTTTTTATAAAAATCAAAAGTATATATACATATATATAATATATATATAAACAATAAAAATTATTTTCCTAAGTAAAAACAATCCATTCATGATTAATATTTTTTATTTCGTATGCGAATTTGTAAGGAAAGTACTGCCGCAAAGCTATACCGGTTTTTGAATTTTTATTTCTAAAACATATTTGTTCATTCCTTTTTCTAAGTATTAAAATTACATAAATTTTCGAGTTATAAAAGCCAAGTTCGACATCGTTGATTAATTTGGAAAACAAATGCTAACTAATTTATAGAACTGCAATTTCGGATGATTAAAAAACCATAAAATTAAGTTCATTCTTCCCCTCTAATTAGCAATTGATGACTCAGTCAAGGCTAACCTTACTCCTTCAAATATGCTACGATTCAATAGACAATCAGCTATAAATAATCTCGTCTACCATCAGTTTTTGAAGTATGCATGCAAGGGTGTAACAAAGGTTGCAAAAACTTCCTCTTTTCATCAGCACTCCTTTTACAGATTGCTGCCCTTTACTTGGGTCTGAAGCATTGTAATAACGAGCTCCATCCAAGTCCAACAATAGCGAAACCAAACTGGGAAAAAAGACTCGGCTTCTCTAAGTGAAGAGAAAGATAAAGTGATGCAGCTAGTTTCTCAAAGAAAGTTGGAAGGATGATACTATCACGAGTTCAAAACTCTACGGGAAAAAAGATAATCCGTAGCATCATTTTCGGGCATAAAGGTCACCACATCTCATCAAGCTACTAAACGTACAATTTTGACGATGTAACTTTTATACAGTAAATATAGCTACTAAAGTGTGAATTGAATTTTTTCTGTGGAGGCGTATTTAAACGCTCGTTTTGAACTTTTTTAGAAGTTGTGATCTTTTATGAGCTCATGCTGAGATATTAATAAAGATAAGGATATGTGTATGTGAGTAAACATATTAGCCATAAATATGATAAGCAGTCAATATTTTCAGGGGGGCTGCTTGAGAGATACCGTAAATAAAAAAGTTCTTCGAATAACATAATTACTAATGTGAAATAATACTTTTGTGATGAAATGAGTAATCGCTTTTAGATTTAAAAACGAAAAAAAATGGTTAAAATCTAGGGGGATGCCCCGTTTCAGTCGCTCCCGATTGAGTCGGTAGTCCCAATTCAGTCGGTGGGGGAGTTAGAGTCAGCTTTATATTTCCGTTTGAGTCGGTGGTTCTGACTTGACGCAGTACCAACTGACGAAACTATATAAAAAAGAAAGAAAAAAGCAATATGCACACTCTGCAAAAATAATGAAATAGAGTTATTCTCGTTGCGTTCTACTTCACTTATTAGGTGCCAACCATATAGATCTAACTAAGAGACGTTTACTAAGATTTCTATGGTGTCAAGACACAAGCGCTAAGTAACTGAAGTAATTAAACTCCATCTAAGATAGAAGTAAATCATATGTGCACCTCCTGTGACAAACTTATTTCTTATGTTGAAATGACTTTCTTAATAGGTGCATTTAAAAAAAGGGTATCAATTAGTTTTATAGGATTGATATTGAATTTAAGAATACCTTTAAATGTGCTTTATTAAAACAAGAATCCAAAGTCACATTTCGAATTGCAGTAACTTCTGATTTTTTCTGAAGTTTAGTCTCTGTTGAGGAGGCAGAATATATCTCTTGATCTAAATCATTTTTTTAAACCGCATTAGGTTACGCTTGCGCACCATTTGAACTTTATCTATTTTTTTAATTAAGAAAAGTCTAAATTTCATTTCATTTAAAACTCTTCTGCTCTACACCATTTTTTTTTGGCCTACCCTATTACTCTAATACTAACAATTTGTATGGATCAGCTATGTCCCAGTGTGAGTCGTTTCCCTATTCCCCTTTCAGTTGTAGCGTTTTCTATAATTGAACTGAATATGCATATCTACTATGTGCATCCAATTTTAATTTTTTTTCACTGTGTATGAACTTTTCAAAGCTGCATCTTACTATGGAATGACACAAAATTTCTTTATTGATTTAATTATTTATTTCTCTCTCTCTCTCTTTTTGTTATTTCAATAGGAAGTAGCATTTTTTGATTAAAAATATTTTAATAATCAAGAAAAATTGCCCCAAAATAATTTTAATGGTGAGGGTTCTGTTTCAAGCCAATCTGACCATAATTCGGCCAAAGCTTCTTGAACCCCCTAGATTGAAGTCGGGATACGTCGTTTGCATTCAAAACCAAGCACGTAGCGTAAAATGTCTAATGTATCAGTCGATTAAATGCAAGAGAAGATTAAAACAAATACAAACACCAGACTAGGTTCCAGTTATCTCTGTGTCAATCTGCATAAATGTCAAATTCAACTCATGCCATATCTTCGATTCTTTATGCTCTCGAACAAGATAAAAAAGTGTTAAGAATGTTTATCGGTTTAATGCGAATGACATGCTTGATTGAAGGACATATGGTCATTAACAGCGGTAACGTTAAGTGGATTTTACTTTCTTTCACGTTGCCGGAATTTAACACAAGGCAAGTGCAAGAAATTGAAACATCTCTCAAGTTTACGTTCCTTTTAAGACATTATCAGGTTTATTTTCCTTTCAAGACCACAATGCCCTCACAAAGGCCTCCATTTCGCAAGTGGTCATTTAGCATTGAGAAACCAAACACACACTTATCTGGCAAAGCATGCAAGAATTTCCGCCTAGTGGCACTAGTTGAATAAAGGGTTGCTGGATCGCAGTCAGCAATTGGAAGTTATTTCTTCTTTCGGAATGAATCTCCAACAACATATTATTACTTTGGTACAGGTCTACGTAATAGTGGATTGTTTTTGCTAACGTGCAAATAATAATCCCTGATGGACCTTCCAAATATGGAAATCATGGGTGATTTTTCAGCTGTTGGTCAAGTGCATTAGTGGCAGCGTTTGATGATCAGCTCTGTAGAATTCTTTGATATAAATTCAATTAGCTTTAAACTATAGACTTCAAATAGTGTTTATTGGAGTTGCAGCATAGATCTGCAATGACGGGATTAATGGTAAGAAACAAATTCGCGCATTTGTTTTCTGGTAAGCTGACAAGAAAATTGATTTGTCCATCACTTAAAAGCAATTTGAAGGTACTTCTCAGGTATTTCTTTGTTCTGTAGCAGTGTAAAGATCAGTGCAAAGCAATGTATTTTGCTATAATTGCTTTTCTTTTTCTTATGGTAAACATGCAAATATTAATGATTCATCAGTACTAATGGTTATTTATAAGCGGATGGTAATCAAGGCAACTAGTCATTTTCGAATAAATTCAGAAAGTTTTTTATCCTTCTTTTTAAAGCAGGAAGATGGTTGTTTTTTCTCGCTTGGCCCAGAATCAAACTGCAAACAACTTAAAATTTCATCACAACTGTTAAATTTTGATCAGATGGAAATTAAATCTCTTAAAAAATAAGAGTCGCACTAGATGTCGTACAAGAAAGACGTACAGAATAAAAGTTGCACAAAAAATAAAAGTACATAAGATTTTAAAAATATATAGTTGTCATGTTTGTTTTAAAAAATACAAGTCGTACAACAAACATAGCAATGACTAACTGCTCACTCTAAAATTAGTACTAGAGACCTTGAAGATTAACATAACTTTTACTTCACCCATATCATCCAACCGTATTCATTTAAGCACAATCCCAACTAATTTCTGTACTTAAAGTACCCATGATAAATCTCTGCACTTTACTGTCACAGTCACGGATGCTGCAAAAGTAATATTTGGAAGTAATTTTTAGCTCAATTATTACTTATATGAGCTTTTCATAATGATCAAAGACATTCCCTACAATTTGAGTGAACATTAATTAAAAATAAATACTAATAATAACAATAATAAAAACAAGTACCCATTTTTGGAAATAAGATTCAATACTTTGTTATGAAGTTTTACTAGCAAATAGTTAAATGCTAAAAAGCAATAAATCCTTATGTTACATAAAACATCTGGGGAAAAATTACGCAAATCAAAAAACAAATTAAAATCTTTGGAAATGTTGCTTCTAAAGCGTACTAACCTGAGTAATAAACTGAAAGAAATATGTAAGGGTTTCAAGAAACATTTAATAATAAACATCGTTATTGATAGGCTAAAAGGTGAATAAAGCTGTAATGCTTTTCCAATATTTTGCTAATTTATTAATTTCGCTTTGTAACACAGAACGCTATAAATTTTTACATAACCTCCCAACGTGTGTCACATTTAGAAGTAATAAAGCAAGTCATGTAATCACCTAGCACGAAATCACAGCATATTACCATCATCATCAGTAGCATCACCATACAGCGAGTTGGAAAAAAAAAAAAAAAAAACAAGTTCGTGGGTCGTCCAATTTGATCTGTGTTTCTAAATTACCGTCATCAAAGCGTAAAAAACAAATTGTAAATTGGTTTTCTCTTTGTGTAGAGCGATCTACATTAAATTTGTTTGTTCTGAATTTCTTCTTCCATAACCGTGACGATTTTTTTCGTACAGATAACTGCAGAGCTTCTTGTAAAAGCTTCGAGGAGTAATGCATAAAATGGAGTAATAATTTGCTACTTTTTAGGGCTCATGCAGTTCTGGAAAACATCACTCAAATTAAATGATTAGGGTTGTAATACTTTGTCAGTGTACAAATGATTATTGTTTACTGTGTATTTCCCCCTTTTTTTACCGTGGAGTTTTGAAGTCTCAATCATCACAAAATATACTGAGAAGCAATAAATGGGAAATGTGATGCTCAACATTTTTACCAAAATAAGCGTCAATGATTCATCCACTTCTTGTGTCAACATTATGTAAAGTCGAAAACAGTGTCATTTTCAATTTTCATCATACTGGAGTTAAAAAAATGTTTATTCTTTGTGTGTTAGTTTAGTGCGCTCCTATTCATTACTTAATCACCAAATGGTTCTAAATTTAGTAGGCAAATAATAGACCTTTAATTGTTGTTCTTATTATAACATTTATTGAACATTAAAGCTCTTTCATAGACATAATTTTACATTATTTTCTATCTTTTAATCAAATAATTATACCTCTTGTGTATCATTATGATAAAAACAATTAAGTTAATAATGATTAAGTAAATAACAAATATTTTCATATAAATTACGTGCTTGTATTGTTTGAAAACTAAATAAATAATGTTTCTTTTTGTCCAATAGAAAATTTAATCGAAATTGCATTAACAAAATCAGAACACATTATTTGAGCTTTTACCAGATGTAGTTTTGAATTATACATGAATAAATTTCATTCATATCTCTATACAATTTTACGTTAATTAAACTGAACTATTTAAGACTGTTTGAAGAAAAGAGATACGGCTCTCCTTTCAGCCCCCTCTTATTCGATGATCACCCCTAAAAACCAGAATGGTTCCAGAAAATTACTGAATTCGCTATTAACTGTTTCGGTCATTAATAATTATATATGTATATATGTATTTATTTTCTAAAATTGAGAAAATATAAGAGTCGAAACAATGCGTGCATACTATCATAGGTCTATTTTATTAGCACACAAATTAAAGGAATAGAAAGGGTATATCATTTTTTTATGTCCATGATTATTACAGCAAACTTACTAATAGATCAAGTTACCGACGATTCCTTCATTATACAGATCGTTGTCATTATGCTATCTAATACTTCTGGTGTGCCTGGTGCTTACTAAAAGTAAAGGGTTGCACGACGGGAGATATAGCTTGTTCGAAGGATTACATCATTTTGGTTATTCACATTGTATTCAGAAAGTTGATGCCTTATGACAACTTTTAGGGCAACCCCACAATTCAACACGTTCGCTGCCGGTCACTTTAAAGATGAACCTTTACATTACGTAGTATCAAGAGACACACCTAACATACAATGCGGATTGGAGCAGATTGAAACAAAGGCGAAGCCTTCCCTCCCGCGAACGGGTGGCTGGTTACTGAGACATCACTCACACCACGCTTAAGCCTTTAACGCTCGCTGACGGCCACTTAGGGAGGAATTTTCACGCAGTAAACACACCTGAAATGCCCACAGCAGCGGAGAGCAATTAAAACAGCGCAGTTCTTTCACGCAAGCTTGTGGCTGGCTAACTGAGGCGTCACTTAACACAACGCTGTAAACTCTCGCACTGTGGCAAGAGATTGACATAACGCGCTGGCGCGTGGTCGGCAGCGAACGTGTTAAAGACAGATAGTCTACTTGGCGTTGGGAAGTAACACTGGCGGAAACTGGAGGAAAAATGCTATGCTGTATGCTTTTTAGCAGCTGAATTTTGTGTGTTGACATGAATATTTAATTTCGCATGTGTCTACAGATTTCGTAATGAAGGAACAACTTTTGGAAAATATTTTTTCTAAACTAAGCGATGGCGTAATGAGTAGAGGGAAATAGTACTTGAAAAGCAATTGCAATGACTTTCATGCGTTTGAAATTGCGTCTGAAGGGGGTGCTTCAAAAAAAGGCTGCAGGGCGCACAGAAGTAGGAATGAGGCGCACTCAAAAGAGGAACAGGGTGCATTTGTGCATTTGAAAGGGTAAACAACATAAAGCAACAGAATGGCAATAGGTCCATCTATAAATAATAGCAGTATAAGGTCGTTCATAAACGAACCCGCAAAATGTACAGGTTGGCAGATAAATTAAATTCAAGCAAATTTACCGCACCATAAACAATTTATTATTTAAATTAATTCATTTACTAGACACACTTTTAATGATTCTTTACTGCTGATCGTCCAATTCAAAAGTACGAAGACTTTAATAAACGAAAACATAATTTACCGATTTGCTATAAATCATTACTAGAAATAAGAGCGTGTCAAAATGTCCGGAAGGTATGTCGACGGAAAAGGTCAGGGCATACAAACCTTAATTGGTATCGGAAGAGGCATCTACCTTTCAGTAATTTCACAACATATTAATTGCTCAACCTAAAAAAAAATCAAGTTGATCCATTACTACTTACACACACATATGCTCAAACATCAGGCCTATCAGGCTTCATTTGGATGTTTTGCATCTAGAAGCTCCCTGTCGCATTGAAAAAGGGATTCCAAGCAATCCCGAAACATATGTCTGCATTTTTTTGCTCATTTGTGCTTTAAATTAACGTGTAATTTTATTATTATTATTTTTATCAGGCCTATTGTTCAATGGACGATGGATGAGTCTTCCATGTGAAAGTTAAGTGAGGTTTTTACGAACTTTTCTACATCATTAAAGATTTATTCAATGTTTTGGTAATTATTGTTTCTTGAGTTGTTTGAAAGCTGACTCCTCGTCTATATATATTTTTTTCAAGAACATTTGCTAACTTCATAATATTTAACAGTTATTTATTTATTTTCTACTCTTAAATATGTTTGAAAACTGTTGCCTTTGCAAATTTAAATTATGTGTGGCTATGTGTCTTGAACATCTTCATTATTTGAATTTAAATGTACTACAAAGCCATTTTTTTTGCTAAGGAACACTAGTATAAGAAAGACATGTGATGACATAAAAATGTAATTTTATAAAAGTGGAAAACTGAAATTTCAGGAAGCGGCTGAACGCTTTATAAAATCTTTTAATATGAATCACTAAAAAACTGAAGTCCTTTTAAAACAAAAAATCTTTTTACTTATTATTTATATATTAATTTTTGTTTATTTATTATTTTTTTACTTTTTTTTTTGGTCCCAATTCCTCGCTGTTAAAGAATTTTAGAATTTGTTTGCTCATTGTAGCTTACACACATTACTTGCTGATTGTTTATGTCAATTGATAGAGGCAGGATTTACACTCATAAAAATTATCCAAAAAAAAAAAAAAAAAGACCACAAAACAACAAATTTCCAAAAATTAATTTCAAAAAAAAAATTTGAGCCTTTAATTATTTTCTTAGAAAATGATTCCGAAAAATAAGAAATGTTTTCTGCTCTTTGAGAACAGTTAATCGCCAAATCTAGGAATTTATCCTTCGAAGTACAGAATCACAGAAAAAGGGTTACGTTTCAAGCTGCAACATTGTTGGACTCAAGTTTACAATCGGGTGTCCCTTGGATTGGCGCCAAATATGGAACGCTGTCACCCGATGCTCCCGATGAGAAATAGCCGAAAACATTTGCAGTGATTAATTTTTTATTCTTTTTTTTTTTGTTGTTGTTTTACACACGTTTTCAGCGCTCTTCTGGGGTCAGCCATCTTGGGCAGATCGCTTCTTGGTGCCATTTTAAGTTAAAAAAACATTCCATTGTAACCTTTTACCCAATTTCGAATGTAACGTTGTGACGCGACATAAAATGGTTGCGGGTTTGAATCCACCATTACGGCTGCGAAAATGACGCAATGGAATAACTGTTTTTGTGCCCTCGATACTGACTACAGTTCGACCACGGACTTTTGATAGTTGGACGCTTCTGCGCGTGGCAGAAAATCCATTCCGACGAATCCATTCGAGTTTAAGGGAACTTTGCTTTGCCGCGTGTATTTAGTACGCGAATCAGAATGTTTGCTTCACTGTTTGTCGAAAGCAACTACATTTAAAAACTGCCATGTATCATCAGTTCGGAAGAAATCAAGTATTCTAAACGAACTAGAACGAGAACAAAAACGGCACTTTTCATATACCAGCAGTTCCTCCCTTGAACATGAATGGATTCTTCTTGGCCCTCTGCACTCTCAGAAATAGAGCTCTCATTTTTAACGATTCTTCAATCGTCAAGAAAATTTCGTCATATACAACGATTCTATCCTCGCTCGATCAAGTAACTTTAAAAAGTTCCTACACAAATTTCGTCAATTTGATGAAAGGTTTACTCGGGTTATTTTTCACGAAGCCATTTAGTCAAATACGACGAAAGTTTTGTGAGATTTGAGCATTCGTTTCTGAGAGTGCCAGGCAGCTTGCTCTGGATGACGGTAGAACTGTAATTACTACCTTTTCGTCTCGTTCAGCATTAAATGAAATGCAGCCTAGACCTACATTGGGAATGCAGCCCCATTTTAGTACGGGGAAAAATGAAGGAATTAGAGCTATATCGTTATTCTGTTGCGTTTGCACACTTGATAAATGTGAAGTTAAAATTCAGAAATCGTTCTGAATTATTCCAACTGAAATCGTTGAATCTTCTGAAGTGTTTCCGATTGGAATGCTTTCCAAATTAAATTTGCCTAAAATATTAAGCTTTAACGCCTTCCGTGTAGTTAACAGAGAAATAAAAAAAAAATGCTGGGAAAATGAATTATGTTCGTATACACAAAAATTAACATAACTCATTTAAAAAATAATATTTCATGACGCATTTAGGCATATACTCTAGAAGTACATACTTTCATCGTTTAAGATACCAAAAAACTAAGCAAAGAAAAATGCATAGTGAGTTTCGAAGCTATTAATTATTGAAACATTGTTTGTGACATTCCAAAAAAGAGACAGTTTGAACTTTCTCATTTCAAAAATATAAAAAATTGTTAACACCAGTGCAAAATCATCAGTGCATTTCAAATGAATGGTCCATATTATATATAAATTGTTTGTGTATATAGACACAACAATTACACAAACAATTTATAACGACAACATATATAAAGTAATATATATACATATATGTAGATACAATATGTAATCTATGTGTGTGTGCCTGCACACATAGTTCAGTACTGAAAGAATTAACAACACTATTATTTTGGGATTTATTATTGTTAATATTTTTATTTTAAGTGCATAAGCACGAACAAAAAAAATGTACCTTCTGAAATTCACAAGAGACTATTCTAAGTTTCCACAGAGACTTTCAAAACGAACTCTCTCGTTTTTAAGCGTTGATAAATGCTTCCAAATGATAAAATTCCCGATCAGACCGAAATCAACTGCACTTCGAGCATTCCCATTTCAAACGGCAGTCCTTTTTGTAATATTGTTTCTCGTCAACATAATAAGCTTTAAACTTTCATTCCCGAAATTAGAGATGACTTTGCAGGGATTTGCGTTACATTTTACCGAAATAATTAATGTGAAAAGATAATTAGTATCAGCGGCGCTGAGTGAACATGCTAATCAAATTAAAAACACCAAAACTCTGCCTATTTATTTTCGATGTTCTTTCACAATTTGAAAACAGTAAAAGTGAAGAATTGGAATACGGTAATAACTGATTTCGTTTCGGTGTTTTGTTCTGCGGTATTTTCCAGCAAATAATGTACTTCTAGTCAGTCTCAGCAATTGAATTAGTTGCTCATTTTGTAGCTTAAGAGATTTTAGCTGTCACGGGTTACATTCAGCAAAATAGTCATTTTCCTTTTTACAATGCCCTCAAGAAAGTTTTAATTTAGTAACGTTTAAGACTTCTTATTTAAATATGTTTGAGAAGTTGTAAATTAACGTTAATTGCTTTAAGAGGTCATTTTAATGATATTAATTACTTTCATTCCTAACTGTTTTTTGGCAAAATATTTTATTCAATTATTTTTAACAGTGAATGTTTGTATTTTTTTAAACAGTGGCAACGCACTGACGTTCTAAGAAAGACTCTTTTTTTTTCTTACAATACCCCAACTTACAATCTGTCATTAAAATAATAAAGGAACTTTGTGCACAAGTAAACTAAAAATAATAATTACATGCTCATTTAAGCACAAATGAGCATTAAATGCAGACATATGTTTCGGGATTGCTTGGAATCTCTTTTTCGTTGCAATAGTGAAGCGTCTTACATCTAGAAGCCCTACTATTGCATTGAAAAAGGGATTCCAAACAATCAAGAAACATATGTCTGCCTTTTAATACTCATTTGTGCTTAAAAAAACGTGCAGTTATTTTTTAATCTGTCATTACTTGAACACAATTTGTGATGTGCACTATTATTTTAATCTATCACACTCCGGCAGTTAAGAATTATTATTCTACTGTTTTGTCCTTCTTTGTTTTACGCAAAAACATGTTTCCATCTCTTTAGTTTTTACCAGTTGAATTTTTGTTCATTTTAAGCTGCGATGAGTTGTTACGTGCACAACGCACAAATCTTGCGCTTATTCCAAACCATTTAAAGAGAAAATTCTGATGAATTACCGATTAAGTTAGCTGTTAGTTGAATGATATATTTGTGAGGATAGAAATTAAGGCAATTTATTTATTTATTTATGTATTTAACATTTCACTTTAATGATGTTAATTACAATGAATTTCTTTCCTTTATTTTCTACTTTTACTTGAGCGAACTAAACTTGCATTTATTTAATTTCAGCTGTAACACTTTTTATTAATGTATTTGTGTATTTATTTAATTTTTAGCTATGTGATGAATTGTTATTTACACAGTTTAAAAAATAATCATATGTTTATTCCGATATTCCTCTTTCAAGTAGTTTTATTATGTTCAACAGTAATATTTTTATTCGCTACTGGATGCTAATTTGGCGAACATTTTATTTAAACTTCCGTTAAAACTAACCCAGAAATTATAATTAAAAATGAAATCCAGTGCATTATATATCCAGTTCTTTTGAATGTATCTTATATGATATATTAATATGAGCGGAAAATTAAACTAAAAGTATTCAAATAAGTAAAATATTTCTAAAGCAGGGAATAAATATTTTAGTGCGTGAGAAATATAATAATAGACACTATGTATGGTAAGTTCATTTTTACCCATTTGTTATCTAAAAATTCGACCACCGACGTTTAGTAGACTATTTTTGGAGAGCACACCGACAACATTTTTTAAGATTGCAAAAGAATTTTTTTTTCCTCTATTTTAATTGAAATATTATAAAAGTTTTAAGTTTGACTAATCTATTTTAATTATTTAAAGGAAACACTAAAATATACTTATTTTTAAATTGCAATAGTCGAAGGATTAGTTACAGGGTAACACTGAATTAAATTTGAGTTCCCATGGTTAATGACCTTTGGAACCAATTTTAAGGAATTGACTAAGTTTGTTTCTAGTTTTCACATTACTTTTCTTAAGGGGACTTGGCACCTTTTGACAATTTTTTTTAATTTAAGAACTTTTACCTATTTCATTTGTATGTTATGATGTGCTATTGTTCAACAAAATGATTTTCACATGAAAAATCAAAATTCAACTAACAGAAAATTTTAAAATTTAATTTTTTAAAAATTATTTAACAATTTTAAATTTCCTTCTTCTTTTTCATTTCTTGACTTTTTTTTACCAAATTTTTTAAAAGTACTTATTATAGTATGGTTTATAATTTTAGGGATGGGTTATGCTATTAATTAATTAGTTTTTGAGAAAAAAGTTTTTAAAGTTACATTGATGGTAGAACACCGAGAAAAAAGCGACTTTTCATTTTTAAAATTTTGTTTTTGAAAATATATAGCAAATTCCATCCCTAATTTTATCAAGCACATCATATCGAACACACACAAAAAATTTCAATTGCTACATAAATATATGTAGAAGTTTTAGCATTTTAAGTAATACAAAAAGGCGAAAACACACAAACCGAGAAAACGCAGTTTAAAGAATACAAAATCCTACTAAAGCATCAGAAACATTTGAGTTCTCTTACTTCTTAACTACATTCATATTGGCTGTATCGCTTCAAAACTTCGCTCAGATATACTAGATGAGTCAAACCACATTTTAAGCAAAAAATTGAAAAATCGTTATTTTCAGCCATTTTCTACATTTGAAAGGTGCCAAGTCCCCTTAACTGTAAAAATGGAAAAACAAACGGAAGCATTATAACGACCAGTTTTGAAATAATAATCGATTTATATGAGCGGAAAGTTTTCTGAAGAACTCCACTAAAACGAAGAGAAACAATAAAGTTTTAAAAAATACAAAAGATAGCGACTCGCTTAAATATGCCCGAAAAGCATTTACATACAAAATTGCAAAGCATTGCATGAAAGTAAAGAAACGGAAGAAAGGGGTTTTAAAGTTTAGTAATATATCAAGATTATTTGAATCGTAAATGACAGCTGACTCCCGGATTACTGAGGGGATTTTTGAAGATTAAAAATCGCTTTTTTAGCCGCACTGAAGTTTAGAATGACGTGAGCTGAAGCCGTTTTACTGCTTCTGCTGTCTATTAAGGTATCTTTATACCTTCGAACGTGATCTAGAGATAATACCAAATAACAATAATAATAATAATGCATCGTGTTATTGATTAGATGCCTAACGGATGTTTTCACTGAAAAATATTTAATACGATACCCGTCAACTCTTCAACAACTCAAAATTTTCGCTGTATTAAAAAAAGTTATTTTCCTGCATCTCACTATCTATTACTTTTTAATGTAATTTTATCACTAATTCATTTTATTACTTCTTCCCGAAAACTCGAAATTATTTCCTCAATTATTACGGTTTTCAAAATACCATCTCAGTTAAAACTTGAATAGTCAACTGCCACATTTTACAGGACCTCTACCTAACATTTGTATAGACAACCTAAAGACTATACTAAAAACATGATGTCAAATGACAGTTGAAATTCAATAACGGCTTTTATTGAATTGCGACTAGATGTGACCACATAAACATATGCTTTATAACACCATAAAAAATTGATGTTTATTTTTATGTAAGGGCTAAAAATTATTCAGACATTCACTGGTGGGGTTTTTTTTAAATTACGGAAATTTAAAATAAAACCATGACTTCCTGCAAATTATTACAAATTTGATAATTGGATGATATTTGGTCCTGCAGTTTTCCTTTTTTATCACTATTTCTGACTGGAACTTTGCATACACAGCAAATTTGCATTTTGCACCGAAAAAATATTTATTGAAATATTTATAATAATGCATGAGAAGAGTGAAAATGCCACAAAATTCTGTATTTCTGAAACATATTGAGCCTACTGCACTTCAAAAAAATAAATAAATAACTGTTGTGGTATAATTGACCACAGTACATCTTTGTGCTCGAACAAGAAAAAAATTAAACAATTTAATCTTGCTATTTTATTTTTACTTTATTTTAACCCCTGATAACTCCGTACCTGCCATAACCGATGCAAAGAAAATTTTCAATTTCAGATTTGAACTGCAGCTATTGTGTGATTGAAACTATTTTTACGCTTTTACATCGTTAAAAAGAAAGACGATGACATACAAAGAAAGACTCAGTTTAGATGCCCCAAAATATTTGTGCATACTAACTTTCAAAGCTTGCTTTTAAATGTCCAAAGCATGTCCGTTTCCTCTCCAATTTACATTTATTTTACCTTGTATTAAGGTTTATTCCTTTCTGACTTTTATTAATATGATAGAACTGATTATAAAGTGCTGATTCAAAAAAATTTTAACACCTTACAGTCAGAGGCGTAGCTAGGGTTTTCAGCGCCCGGGGACAACTGAAGATTTTGCGCCCCATGTGCCCTGGGGGGGGGGGCGCCCCTAAAGGGAATTTTATTCTTCCTAAATGATAAACAGCTCTAAAAAGTAGCCCATTTAACTTTCATTTTTATTAACGATCATTTACTTCTAACTGAAAAATGGGACACTTTGGCTTCGCAAAATTATTTGTCTGATTTCCCACGCACTCCTGTGCTACATACTGGTCATTCCCGATATGGTTTGCGGTGCTCCCACTTTTTTGTCGAACATATTCAAACCTCTTCAGTTCAAATAATTTTCTTTTCGCATTTAAAAATAAAGTAAATTGACATCAATTTGTCGCCCCTTGACGCTGCGCCCGGGGGCAGCTGTCCCTCCTTGCCCCCACCTAGCTACGCCTCTGCTTACAGTACCTTAAACTGATTGAAATCTCTAACAAGTAAAATATCATTTATGCCTGCATTAGCAGAGTGCCTACATTTAGCAGATTTTTCTCATAAAATATATCGAAAATTGAAAATGAAAAAAAGAAGGAAAAGTAAACTTTTGTTCAAAAAAGAGTGATTTACTAATAAATGATAGGTTTTATCTATTTGTGAATTTAACGTATTTTTATTTTTTTTTCTAAAATTTCCTCATTCAGTAATTGGAAAAAAATCTGAATATATAAAACATGCTTATCCATGTATAACATATACCTGTTTTAGATTACTTATTTCACATAGCATGTTTAAGGTAAACTAACGCAGAATTTCCTAAATATTTAACAGAAATTTTATGCTTTACAATTGTAATTGCAAATTAATATTCACTCAAAAAGGAACAACTCTCTACCATAATAAAAAATATTTCTAAGATGTTTGTAACTGAAACATAGCTTTTTACAGTAAATTGTAACACGCTTTTATGCATAATGAGAAGTTAATACTCAGCAAGAAGTTCGTCTAGAACTAATTGAGCCTACTTTCCCTTGCATCAACATCGATCGTTTATATGTTTTTTATAATATTTTGCAGGGCTCGAAAAATCTTTAAAATTTTACATGCTCTACCGGGTATTTTTGTCTAAAAAAATACGTGCCCGAACAAAATTTTTACATGCCCAGAAGTTGTTTTATTGCATATTAATAAAAACATTTGAATTTGTCGAAGAGCATTAATCAGAAAAAATAATTAACAGCTTTATATCTGAATCAAGAATTATTTTAACGTTAGTATAAATCATTAAAAAATTACATTACAAGTAAATATTACATAATAAGTCGTGACAAGTCAAAATTTGAAAAAATGAAATTGTATTTACAATTTTATTGTTGACAACATGTCAATTTTGAGCTCCGGTAAGGATGGGTTGATATTTCAATAAAATACGAAATAATAAAGTTTTAGAAAGAAATATTTGATTAAAAAGTTACATGCACTGCCGGGTATGTAAGGGTAGAAAATTCACACGCCTGATCGGAATTTTTACATGCGCCGGGCATGTCGGGCAATATAATTTTAGAGCCCTGATATTTTGGCTCCAATTGTAAATTCTGTCTTCGGTTAAAACAATTACTTCAAAATAAATGATGCCTCATATATATATACAAAAGAGAAAATAATAATAATTAAAAAGAGCACTATCAGTTATTGGGAAAACTGTTAATATTTTTAATAAGAAAATTTCTAGAAGAAAAACTAAAATGTAACACAAAAATGGCCCTAACGTAGAAAAATTATTCGAAAGATTAACTTTGTAAATTGACAATTGACTGAGCAAAAAAAATAAATAAATAAATAAATAAACAAAATAAATAAATACATAAAATGAAATGAAAAGAATGAAAAATAAATGAAACAAATAAATAAATGATGTAAGAATATTTCAATAAAATTATTTTTATAATTATTCTTAAGCATTACGTGAAGTTAAAATTGTATTTATTCATTTCGTAAGAAACAAATTGTTTCACTTTTTAATCGGGGCCAAAAAACATAGCAGTAAAAGTTAAGAACAATATAAAAAATGTATACATTATAATAGTTACTTGTATAATAAGATAATATTATTCTTGGGTTCTTTTTTTCCGAAAAAAAAGGTGCTTTAAAATTTCAGAATTCAAGAGTAATTACTTTGGTTTTTTAATTGCAAAAATTTCTTTCTTTATACATGAGAAACTCCACCCCCCCCCCCCATCATAATTAGTTATAAAATAACCAAATCAAAACTTCCTTTTACATGCATATTCTATATTAAAAGTTCTTTCTGAAAAAATAAATAACTAAAAATGACGAAAGAAAAAAAAAAGGCATGATATGTCCTAGCAAAGATCTTTCAAATTAAAAAAGAAAAACAAATCTTTGTTCGAATCATTGGGAGCGAAGATAAAGTGAGCGATCGACACACATAGATTACAACTTCTTGAGCCTGCTTTTATTATTTTTATTTTAAAATATTATAATTATTAATTTAAAATATTGCACATTTTAAATGCTTTTAATGATATCTCTAGGAGAAGTAAGTCAACTATCATACCTTTATTAATACCTCTTCTTTTCTATTTATTACATATATTCTCTTTCTTTCACTGGACAGTAGATCTAAAAAAAGAGATCAAATACTTCAATAAAAGCCTATATTTCGTTCTGATGATGTAAAATACTTTATCTTTTTTTTAATAATAAAAATGTATGTACTTAAATAAATAAAAAAGGATATTAAAAATAGCTTATTTAAACCTGAAAATACATTAATAAAACATTTAAAAATACCAGACAGTTTTCCAACAATCTTTTTAACCAGACATTGCAAAAAATATGATATCTCTTTCTACAATTCACAGAAATTTCATAATACACTTAAAACATCTCTCAAAAACGGATATCAGAGTTCAATACCCGATAAATGTACCAAGATAAAAAGTATTAAGGTCAGTATTTTGAGATTATAGATAAGTTCTTATCTGGAAACGGCTTTTGCATCGTAATATTAGACAAATTTGACCTTGTACGTTTTTCGCAGCATACTGCCGGTTTTAGAAAAGTTATTTTTATTTTTATTGTTTTTCTTTTTTCCGTTGATTAAATTTATCCTTCCTAAAGTAACTGATCGTAAAACTTAGATTTGCGCCAATATCATTTTTAGAAAACTGAAGCAAGAAGTTCCGTCTAGAACTATACGGACCTACTTCCCCATCTGCAATTGATAATCTAGCTCTCTCTCTCTCTTTCGTTCTCAGTTAGATTTACTCACTCATTTATTTATTCATTCAGAACTCACTCATTTATTTATTGAATCCTTAAAACTCAATATAAAAATGGTTCGTGGGAAATAGGCTCGTTTAGTTCGGGATGAACTTCGTATCTGTACATGTTCTACGTCATAACATCTTTCGGATAAAGTATGTCCCGAGCCAATCCGTCTGTTAGATAAGGATTTATCTAGGATTGAAATTTCCCCGAAGGCGTTAATGTTAATTTTTAAACTGTTCAAAAAGGAATAAAAATTGCTCAAATCAAAAATGTTTCACGACGAGAAATCCTTCTAATATGCTAGTTCATAGGAACTAGGATCTTATGGACAGAGTTTACATAATACGCTTCACTTTTTCCCATAGGTGCTAATGTTAAGATTTTTTGAGCTGTTCAAAATTGAACGAAAAATTTTTCACCTCAAAAAGTAATATATGGAAATGTCCTCGCTGAGATATTTCGAATGCAAAAAGGAAAAAATCTTTCAAATCAGACAATTCCTTCATATGTTAGAAGGGGAAGGGACAGACAGACCGACAGACATACATTTTCCCCATCTCAAAACCCTACTTTCAATTTTTTTATTTTTCAATTTTTATTTAATTACTTAACTTATTTTGACTTTTTCTTCTTTATAACGATATTTTTGCGATACATTAAGCCTTCTTTCGTTCTTTATTTCTTTTCTTATCTTTTTTTTTTAACTTTTACTGGAAAGTAGGCTAAAAGGGGTAAAGAAATTACAACAAAAGAATGCCATATACAAAACATGGCATTTCTGGAGAAATCTGACTTACGAAACGCTTGGCGTAAGAAATATCTGTACGTAAAGAATGATAAATGAAGATTTGAAAAACATTCAAATCAAATAAAAAACTTGCTACCTTCGATTTACATCCGACTGCACTTGATAAATAAAAGTACTTCTTTAAGAAACATTACCCGTGTATAAGAGTGAAGTAGATATTGCTCAACAATAAATTACTTAAATGTGCAGGAAAATATCTACTTGTATTTAGTGTTGACTTAAAAACGAAACAGACGCAAGGCGAAAAACATTTTGAAAACGACACTCCACCTGGCAGGGATCTAGAGCGGAGCCTGAAGCAGGAGCGCGAAGCAATGAGATTTTGCTCGAAATAGGAGCGGAGCTGTAGCAAAGAAGTTTGTTGGGCTGCACTGCTGAGATTTTTTTTTCTATTATGATTTTTTATCATATGAAAAATAAATATTTCAAAAAAATAGATCCACATAATAGAATGTTTAAAATTATTTGAAGCACGGAGCGGAGCTGAAGCAGAGCAACTCAAATTAAAAAAAAAAATGGCTGCTCCAGATCCTCCAAAAGGCAGGTATCTGGAGCGGAGCGTGGAGCAGGAGGGCGAAGCAATGAGATTTTCTCGGAACAGGAGCGGAGCTGGAGCAAAGAAATTTTTTGGGCTCCACTGCTGCGATATTTTTTCTATTATAATTTTTTATCTTATAAAAAAATAAATAACTAAAGAGACATAAATAACAACACCTATTAATATTATTTGAAGCACGTAGCAGCTGGAGCAGAGCAACTCAAGAAAAGGGCTCCCCCAGATCCTTGGCAACAGGTCACAAGCGGGATCAGTCACCCCCCCCCCCCTCCATAAAACATCCGATATCCTGTATCCGACCAATTTTTAAATGTCCGGAATCCGATCCGGCGACTACGCAAAATTTCCGGTTATGTAGCCCATGTCAAGTTTTATTATTTTTTCTTTTTTTAACGTATATTGCAAACATACGTACTTGTAAGCAGTTTGAGGACAAAAAATATGTATAGAAATAAAGATTTCACGTGCCAGAGCCGAATATTTGGTAGATATACGGTCGTACACGGAGACCAGATATCTGATATCCAGCAAAAGCAATATCAGATGTATTCTTAATCCTGTCCATGGTCCCGCTCCAAAGCCAAATCCTGGTTTCGCTACTGTACGCGTGCACAAAAGATGCACACCAGGGGTGTAATATAACGAACGTCTAAAAATGTAGCTAAAATGGTTCAGTATTTTAAGTATTGGAAACTGAGAAAAAAGGGCAAAAACTATTCATGTATTTAAAAAAAGGACATATAATGAGAGAGAAATAAAAATAGTGTGGGTATAATTGCAATGATAATCGCAATTATCCTGTAGTATTAGTCAAAAAATCATAATTTTCGTGTTGCGACGTGATTGCAGCAAATGAGCGAAATGTATTGAGTTTATTATATACCCGTTGACTCTCCCCCTCCGCTCCCCCCCCCCCCCCCACTGGAAAGAAATGCAAAAGAAAGGCCAATGTGGAACATGCACTGACTTTGTTGCGAAATCTCAATTGCACAAGAAAATTACATGTAGAATGTAAATTCCATTTACTCTTTTATATTTTAGTTTAAAAAGGTGTAAGAAGAGATTTTTCAGCCCGCGAACAATCCTTTTATTTTGAGCGTATAAATGAGCCAGACTAAATAAATTGGGTTCTAAATATTATAACCTTAATACTGAAATACTAAAACAGAAATTATATGTTTTTTGCGGGGAAAGACATTTATCCCCCCTCCACCCCTGGGTTTCAAAAACGTGACGTACTTATATACGGGTCAATAGCGAAAAAATGAGAGACCCACCGGTCTCTCATTTTGCATTGGCCGCAATCCTTGCCAATTTTTTTACGAATATAGTGATTTTCAAGATTAAAAAAAAAAAAAACAACTATTCCTATCAGCTTCTTCCAAATTATTAAAATATAGATATTTATCTATTATAAATTTTAATATATTCTGGGTCCAAGAAAAACATTTGAATTTTAACTCACTATATGGTGGTAGCCTTAATGCATCTGGTCTTTTAGGGAAAGGTGGAATAGCTTCCTTAATGTGACAAAGAATGACATTTTACTAGAGAACATTAAGATTTTGGACATGCTGACTACAGCAAAAGCATCAGCAGCACCTTTGGAAAGGATTTTTTCTAAATTTGGAATAGTGCACTCAAAATTAAGAAACAGATTGGTGGTTGATAAGGCATCAAAACTGGTATTCTTGATGAAACATCTAAATAGTAAAAATGATTAAGCTGTAGTAAACATTTTATGTGATATTTGCCATCTCTGTTTGTATATTCAAGACATTTGTTTGTACTCAAAAAATTATAATAGTCCTGTCAATTTATTTGTATATAATCAGGAATTTTTATATAATAGAATTAATTAATGAACTTTGAACTAGTAATAAATAATTATTTCAATTGAAATATCTTAAAATTCTTTGAAGATATAAATAATTAACTGAATTTGTTACTGTATTTGTGTGCGCATACATATTTTGCTTTAAAAAAATGCGAAAAAAATCCGACTTAAATTTAAAAAAAACTATTTTTAAAATTTTTTTTAAATAAAAAAATCACCAACCCTGCCTTTAACGCAGTATGAAAGAATATAAACTAAATTCTAAAGCATGCGCATTATAAAGATAGTTTGTTAATGAATGGGGGTTTGGCAAAGGGAGAATTTTAAATTGATATTAAGGGTAAACCCCTTCATTTTACAACAACTGCTGAAAACTTGTTATTTCTTAAAAACATAAATTCTTAACTTTATTAAGCAAATACATATTAAAATAAAAGTTTAAATTTAGGGAAAAAGGTTTTGTCTTTATTCATATTCTCTTTATATATAAATTGTTCAGTGTTATTTGGAAATATTCCATTTTTGAATGTTTTACAGGAATTTCTTTAAAATTGTTTTAATGATTAAAAATAATATTGAGTTGAATTATTAGGATTAAATATTTAAGAACAAGCTTAAAAATGGAAATTAAAATGAATTATACTTAAAAGTAGTTAACTAGTAGTTAACTAGTTTTGGAGAACAGTTAACTACTACTTACAACTAGTCTCAGAAAAAGTAGTTAACTTCTAGTTGCAACTAGTTTTGTTTAGAGTAGTTAGTAGTTGGCAGTTAACTACTTTTTGACGAGTAGTTGCCGAACACTACAATTTACAGCCAGCATACAATAATATGAAATTGCTTTTAAAATTGCAGAGAAAGAAGAAAGGAGAAGAGAAAACACTGATGTTATTGTTGATACCATTTTTCAAAGATTAACTGCTGATCAAATTGGGGGACCTGTACCCCCATTCCTACGCGTATGGGTCATAGATGATAGACATGCTTGATGATTTTTGTTCTAATTTCGGAAAAAAAATGATGAGACAATTTTAAATAAATAATAAAACTCTCGAAAGATTAAATGCCCCCGACGCTACACCTATGTATGTGTACTGTACGTGTTTTAGTTGAAGAAACTTTTAAATGTATTTAGAAAAAGAAAACCATTTGTGGTCTACTTTCCTGACACGAGATGGCACCATCTGTTATCAGCAGTTTTAAACTTCCTAAAGTACTTTCGAGTAACTCTTTTATACGTTTCATTCAGAAAATCTTCAGTTTCAATGATTCAGAATCAGAACTTTTAATCAGTCGTTCGAAAAGAACAAAAATGTTTGAAAATAGTTTGTCATTGAAGATATTCTTAAATTTTTAAATGATGCAAAATTTGTTAAAGTAATATTTCAATTTTTAAAGTCAGAATATAATTTCCTTTTTATAAATTAATACTTAACAGATGCCATAAAATATATTTCATTTTTTGTTACTAATGTTAAAACAATAAAAATATGTGGTTGCTTAAAAAAGACAAAAGTCCCGAATGTCCTAGAAAATTAAAATTCATGCTTTATTAAATCTGAGTTTCATTTTGCACATTCACGCTCTTTTCGCACAAAAAAATAAAAATAAAACTAATTTAAGATCATACACAGGCACAAAAAAAAAAAAAGAAAAAAAACTATACGTAAAATTCAGTGACACTAGAAATTTTATAAAAGTCTGTAAGACATTGCGTATTTTGTATAAAAGCAATCGATGTACATTCTGACAGAGACCTGAATGGACCAAAAATTTTACGGAGCTCAATCCCGCCTAGTTCAAGCTCGAGAGTTTGTAAATTAGGTTCAGCCGCTCGGCCTTCAAATATAAAATCAAATTTCGGCGTTACAAGCTTTGTAAATGAGCCACCTAATTTCAGTTCGGCGTTCAAATGTAAGTCATTTCGGTTTTTGTCACACATGGACCACATCATTTCATTTCGGTTAGGCTGGTAAGTGAACCAGATTAACTTCGGCTCGATTCTGTCTATTCGTTTTCAAAAAACACTTTCGATAAATAATTAAGAAAAACTAAACAATATCAATGATTATGCTTTCTACCAATATATTGCACCACACACAATGGTGCGCCTTTAACACGTTGAGGACGGCGAGTACCACCGGTGGTTCACATGCGAATAGTTTATCTGGCATCGTGTACCACTGGTGGCTTATATCAGCTATAGTCTTATAGCACAGTTTTGTTGGATGAGAAAACTTCATGTGCTTAAAAATAACTTTTTCACTGAAAAATTTAAGAGCCTATTTTTACAGGTAGCAAAAATCTGCGCCGTCCTCAACGTGTGAAACGGAGGCTACGTTTCTAACCCGTCAATGGTCATTGCCTTGGTAAAGGATCACGACTGAATTTTGGGTTCAAGAATTTCATTTCTGTATATAAATGGTCTAACGTTGCATATTTTTAAAATTATTTTCCACTCACACCATACACACCTATGTTACATTCCTATATATGAGATCGAATTGTAGAGGATCATGCCACTAACAGTGGTAGGTCTAAATTATAATCAGTAGGGGAAAAAAATCTGTTTTGTGTTTTCCCCCATAACTTACGAAACAAGATTTCTGGAGTCTCATTCCAAATAATACTCCCATTGTTCCACGGTCATATAACAGTTGGGCTGAAAGTTCGTAGGCTAACATATAAAAAAAATTTTTTTTGATACAATTTGATTTGATTATTCAATATAGTTACCTTCAAGGGCGATACAACGATTATAGCGGTCATACAATTTTTCGATACCACTTTTATGGTACAATTTGTCTTTAGCCTCAAAATAGGCCTCAGTTTCGGCGATTACTTCTTCACCAGCGCTAAATTTCTTTTCCGCGAGCATTCTCTTGAGGTCTGAGAACAGGAAAAAGTCACTGGAGGTCAGATCTGGCCAATATAGGGTATGCTAAAGCAATTCGGAGCTCAATTTATATAATTTTGCCACCGTTTTGATTGACGTGACACGGTGCAATGTCCTGAGGAAAAAGGACTTTCTTCTTCAAATGGGGCAGTTTTTTTGCGATTTCGTCCTTCAAACGCTCCAATAACGCTATGTAATAGTCGCTCTTAATGGTTTTTCCCTTTCCAAAGTAGTCGATGAATATTACACCATGCGCATCCCAAAATACTGATGCCGTAACCTTGCCAGCTGACTGTTGCGTCTTTCCACGCTTTGGAGTTGGTTCATCACGTGCAGTCCACTCGGCTGACTGTCGATTGGACTCCGGTGTGAAATGATGGAGCCATGTTACGTCCATTGTAACATATCGACGCATAAAAGCGGAATTATTACGATTAAACAGGTTCAAACGCACCTCAGAATCATCAATTCGCTGTTGTTTTTGGTCGATTGTGAGCTCGCGCGGCACCCACTTTGCACAGAGCTTTCGCATACCCAAATATTCATTCACGATATGCCCAAAACGTTCCTTTGATATCTTTAGAGTCTCAGATATCTCGGTATACTTCACTTTACGGTCATCTAAAATTATTGTGTGGCCTTTTTTGATGTTTTCGTTGGTAACAGCCTCTTTGGGGCGTCCACTGCGTGCATCGTCCTCCGTGCTCATTTCGCCTCGTTTAAACTTAGCAAACCACTTCTCAACGGGTGATTTTCCTGGTGCAGAGTCCGAATAATGTTTATCAAACCAAGTCATGGTTTCAACAGTATTTTTTTTCGCTGAAAAGCAATGTTTTATTACCACACGAAATTCCTTTTTATTCATTGTTTTCAAACTAACAAAAGTTGCTTCACTCGAAATTCAGTATCTCACAAACTAATAGTCCGACAGCCGTCAAATTTATACAGGTGTCTTTCGAAGGTTAGGGCAAACTAAAAATCATATGGATTTAATACTAGTAGCACCATTTATGTGTCAGCCTACGAACTTTTCAGCCCACCTGTTACATACAGTTTCGAAACTCATAAAGCCATCTACTTAGATGTCGTACCTTAAAATATGCTAAAGGATTCCATTTTTGAAGCATATGCATTTCAAGACGAGAAAAGTCTGTTTATTCATGTTGTTAATAATTTTGCAAACCGTTTAATAAATTTTAATTTTCAAAAACGCTTTTTTAAACGGAATACTAATTTAACAAATCCTGCAATAGGTTTCAGTTCAGTTTAATATGTTCACCATTTATTTGAGAAAAAAATATCAATTTTATAGTTTATCAATATTCAAAGGAGGGTTTAAAAATTAATCATAAAAAAAATGAATGATAAAATGTAAAGGAAAAAAAGTAAAGTTTTCAGGAATGCTTTTTGTGAATTCAAGCTCAACTATGTAACTCGCAGAAGTTGAATATAACTTTCCAACCACATAATCCTTCCAATTTGTCCTTACGTATTGTCCTTCGTACATAATAGTACTTACTATTATGTACGTTTCCTTGATTTGTTTCAACTGATTTTTAACAATCATGTTTTAATGAACAAGAAATACAACAGGATTTTTGCGATGACATCAACAACTAGAGAAATTGTTAACTTTACATTTTTAAATTTTCATATTTTTACTCCGTAGGTTCTATTGAACCCTTACGAGGTTCAATCACACTTGAAAATATTACTGGTTAGAATCAAAATTCCCTGAGTACTAAAACGGTTCAGCGCCAAAACTAATATTTACTCCAGACAGAAGCTCCGTTCTTCAGTAAAGTCCGAATTCGATTTCCATGTTGGTCCTATCAAATAAACAAGATCGACAACAGACTTATTCCATATGACACTCACCGCAGTCAACATGCTAAGGAAATATTCAACTTCTGCGAGCTACGTATTTGAGCGTGAATTCCCAACAAACATTACTGTAAACTTTACTTTTTTCCTTTCTATATTATCATTCATTTATTTTGTGACTAATTTTTAAAACCTTCTTTGAATATTACTTGTCACAGATTTAAACGACAAATCAAGTTAAATTATGCTATACTCGTATAGATGCAAGTTTTATCATATTTGAATAGGTATTGATTTGAAGTAATCTACTTTTAAATATCACAAGTAGAAATTTACTTATGGTATAATCCGTGTCGATTCAGGCAGGGGGGTACCTTCATAGTCTCAGAAGTTTTTGAATTTCACATATGTTAAAATATAGAGCTTTGTGAGTTACAGGTATGTTTTTGTTTTGCTCAAAAAAATTCCTGGCCCGAAATACAGTCCGCCAAAGATGGCGCCTTCGGCACAATTTCTGACTTGCGATTTTCGACAAAAACTTTTAAGTGCTCTATTTCCTGAACGGTTCAAGATATTTTGATGCGGTTTTTTTATTTGAAAGATAACTATACTCTGTTTAAGATAAAAGGCTAAATTTTAAAATATCTATTTAACTTTTTTTGATGCAGCCTTTTGAAATTTTTTTTTTTAAATCTTTTTTATTTTTTTTCTCAAAAAAGCCAATCTCAAAATTTATTTTTTTTTTACTGTTGGTTAATACCATTAAATACTACATTCCCTGAAAAGGAGAGCTTCCACTTTTGCGTTTAACGGTTTGTACAAACAATTTAAGATTTTGCCATATATTTCAACAGTGTTGTTAACAACATAGTCATATATTGGTCCCATTAAGTCAAAATTATATTAATTTAATTTTCTTTGACATGGCATTTAATTCTTAATAAATAATATTAGCGCGAAAAAATCATGACTTTTTTTTTAATTTTTTTTTTTTTTTAAATTTAAAACCAGATTGCTTGTCATAACCATAAACATAACTTAAGATTAACATTATCAGTAAGATACAATGAATATAATATTTATTTAAGTGAAAATAAGAATTTTACAACGAAAAGTGTGTATTTAAGCTAAAAATTTAATAAAATAAATGCAATACACTGTACTTTCAACCCAATACGCATGTTTAAGAAAAATTAATTACTGCACATTCGCCAGATTGTTAGCAAGTAACATAGCTTCCTTAACTAGATGCCTAGCGATTTGCGGGGAAAGTTGGCCGCGGATTTTAGTTACCTTTTCTCCCACCAGGAACGCTACTTATCTGCTATAACAAACCGTGCTCTTTCCATTAGTTTGAAGGGTAGAAAATTGGTTTTCCATTGCTATTTCTTCTTTTTTCCCTAATAATTTGATTCTTTGGGTTAAAAACTGTCGTTTTCAATACCAATGTAACTTAAAGAAAGATGGTTTACTGTGTTGTTCCATTTTGACATTTTGCACATCAAATTCAGTAAAAGAAAAAATAGTTTCAATCGGACAGTTTGCGTGAAAAATGGATCTCCGCTATATCAAGACAAGGGAATTATTATTATTATTATTATTACTATGTGTTTCATAACGTCTATTTGGCAAAAAATTAATTAATTAATAACAATATGGTGTAAAACTATTTTTATATAAATATACATTATTTATTATGTTGTCCAATCTTTACTGTAGCTTGTCCTTGGAATACGGTTGATTATATATTATGGTGCATTTTATATTATGCAAATATTAATTAAATTGAACTTATTGATTTTTTATTAAAAAAATTTAACTAGTTATACGAAGACATGTATGAATCAATAAGAAATAATGAAAGTTAGTAAGGAAAGAAATACAAATTATTATTCATGCATAGAATCAAATTCTAATCATATTTCAAGATCATATTTAATTCTATGGATGAATTAATGAGAATAATTTGGAAGTAATATTTGCCCTATTCTTCATGCCTGAAATATCACTTCAGTATAATGCATAATAAATTGTAATTATTCGCATCTTTAAACATTTTTATTTTATTTATGTATAATTTTTATTTATTTGTTTTTAACATTATTTATTCAAACCAAAAGGACTGGTTTTTTCTTTCTAGAGGGGGGGGGGGGAGGTATAGAGCAGATTCTATGATAAGATTAAATTTGATTCTATTATAAGAATAAAAACTTGACTTTTATGCAAAATTTTTATAACTTGCCTAAATGAAGAATTTGGTTCCAAGTTTCCTAATTTAACGTCCTCATCGTTCTGCTCGTTTTTTGAAGCAATGATTTCTTGGAAAATATTAGATTGCGAGAAAATATATCTGCTACTCGAAGAACACTTAAAAGCATTTCAAAACTTTGAACATCTTTTCAGAGCCTTTTCAAAAGTCTTGACTTTTAAAATTCAGGGAAAAAATTTTAATTTTCAAGATCACTATGAGTAAATAATAATAATAAAAGGACATTCTTCTTTTCTAAAACGGATGAGTCCATATAACTATCTACTCAAATATATATCACATGTATAGCTTTGCTGTTAATCGATCATGGAAATTATACATTGCATCTTCTCAAAAATGTTCAAAATGCTCCAAATAAATCTTTAATTATTTTATCCATAGCCTCGTTATCAAATAAATATTAAAATTAAAAGTTGTAGTCAAGAGCTCGATTTTTATTTGTTTAATTACAGCGGTAAAAATGCCAGTTGAAATTATGTGTATTATATTCTTTACGTATGAATTGCATAAATAATTATTCTTTTTTTTTTTTCGCTGCTTTATTTATTTATTTTTTCTAAACATTTTTTAATGTTTGCAATAGAACCTTCGATTGTAACAAAATTAATATTTTGTAAGTTCGATTTTGATTTAAAATATGAAAGTATTTGAAGTAGTATTTCGTACTCGAAATTTGACGTATTGTCTGTGAGCACGCGAGTGTACTCGACTTTTGAAACTGGTCGTATAGAAAAAAATGCTAAAAATATTTTTTTTAATGGAAATGCTTAAAATTTCTTTTTTTAACACCCTTCTTTATATATATATATATATTCCATTAAACTCTAAAATAATAATAAGCAGAAAGTTAAAACTAAGTGATGACATGCAATTATAGTTTTAGGTGCATTTTTAGATTACAGAAATAATGTTTTTTTTTTTTTTTTGGTAGTGGAATAAAAGTGGTACAGATTTTTATTACATAGCTATTAAAGGATGTTGCTGCACAACACGTTTGCAAATTAAAAAAAAAAAAAAAACAATTGTTTCTTAAACGAAGTTTCATTTTACAGACTAAAAGATTTAAATCATTACTTTAAAGAAAATTCTGTTCATTTGTGTAAAAAAATTTTTCTTTTAAATACAAATGTAGTTTTCTACAATTAAGGGAAAACTACTTTAATAAAATAAAAGTTTCAAGTTGATGCTCCGTTAGAATGCTCCCAGACTAATGAGATATCAAAAATTAATAATATCACTTAATTTCCCACTGTTTTACTGCACCATAACGTAAGAGCGAAAAAAATGTAATTATTGAGTCATATGATTAAAAATGAAAAAAAATCAAATGATTTTTTTTTTAAAAGAACAATTTTTACAGCTTTTTATCGCAATTTACCAAGTGTTTGCAAGTAAAACACCGTTTTCGAATAGCAAATAGGTAGTGCCCTCTAGCGGTGTTTTTGTTGACAGCGGGAGAAAATCGTTGCCGGTAGGGTAATGGGTTTCGCTACATTTCGGAAGGCATCTAGTTAAGGGGGCTATGGCAAGTAACGTAAATATATGTATAACAACCCTTAAAATTATTTATGCATATCATTTATTCATCATCACAAATTGATTAATAATTAAATTAATTTTTATATAACACATGCAGTTAGGTATTTTCTTGATTCTATTTCCCATCAAGTGATTTAAAAAAGAAAACAGGTTTGGCTGTCTTTTCTACCCCAAGGGGGATATTTCCTGAGCTTGTTGTGAACAAATCCAAATGTAGAAAGCTTTAGTTCAATTGCTGCTGAAATGAGCATCTGAATTATTTTTGGTTGTTTATTAGCCATGAATTCTTTACAGCAGTTACAATTTCCCACACTCAAATGTTGACATAGACAGCAATTTCTTTTTCAAATTAAATTCCCCAAAAAGGAAGTGCACAAATTATGAACTTCAAGCCATTACTTCATAGTTCAGTGTTTTCTTTAACCAAATTTAATTGGCTCTTAAACCTCTTATTTTATACTTTGGGGGTAGAGATGGCTAAAAAAAAGAAAGAAAGAAAGGTGTCAGTGCATGTTCATATTAAAAAAAAAAGATGTATAGTTACTATATCTTGCTGATTTAGGTTATTTTCTAACTTTTTCTGAATACTTGTAATAGCTTCGGCTAATTTAGTTATCTTCTTCAAATTATTTGAAACAGTTAAACTTGGTTCTTATTGATTAGGCAGATTCTCCACATTCTGTTCCATTGCCCCATTGAAAATATTTTGATATTTATTTCTCTATTAAATTTCTACTTTCTTCTTTAAATACCTGCATAAAAATTAGCCGATTGCTGGTGTAACTTTTTATGGAACGATATATTAAATTCCATTGTACCTCTGAAGGTAAGATGAATGCCATTTCGTTACTATCAGGACAACATAATTAATGAAATTATTTTTTCCTGTTTTGAATTGAGAATATATTTATTGTCCCCATACCTCACAACTCATAATGCTAACTCAAATTAGTAATAAATACTTTTAACATTTTGTTTGATTTGATTTTTGTAAGAACTATTGAGTAAAATCATTTTTTTTAATCATTTGCTTTAAATTATGTGCAGCCTGATAAATGTTAGAAATATCTTTTCAAAAAAGAAAAAAAGGGAAAGAAAAAACATTAATATATTACAACCAAAAACATATTAAAGCTTAAAGTATATGGATATGTTCCAAAACGTACCATTTCCCAAAATTATGTCGTAAGTTATAGATAAAGCAATTAGTGGTGTTTCGTGCATGTGCTTTGTTTTTGTTAACTTCCTTACGAAAGAAAAGGAAGAGAATGCAAAGTGATTGAATCCTAAATTGATCCTCCCCCCCCCCCAGTAGTGTTCCGCATTTTTTTTCTTAACATCAATAGCAAGATATGAAAATCAACTATAAAAATCTATGTTTTACTGATTAACACATGTATTAAAATTAGCAACTAATAGATTTGAACTCCAGCTATGAAAAATTGAGAAACTGATATTTAAAAGAAATAAAGGAAATCAATAAATATTTTAAAGTAGCGGGCCAATGTATGTCTGTCTGTTTGTCTACTGGTAAATTTCTTTTGTGGGAAAGGGGGATAAATTTCTAATATTTATTAAGAAAATTAAATTAATATAATTTTGATTTAATGAGACCAATATATGACTATGTTATTAAGAAAACTGATAAAATATATGGCAAAATCTTAAATCGTTTGTAAAAACCGTTAAACGCAAAAGTGGAAGCTCTCCTTTTCAGGGAATGTAGTATTTAGTAGTATTAACCAACAGTAAAAAAAAAAAATGTTTGAGATTGGATTTTTTGAGAAAAAGAATAAAAAAGATTTTTTAAAAAAAATTTCAAAAGGCTGCCGCAAAAAAAGTTGAATAGATATTTTAAAATTCAGCCTCTTATCTTAAACAAAATACAGTTATCTTTCAAATAAAAAAACCGCATCAAAATATCTTGCACCGTTCAGGAAATAGAGCACTTATCTTTGGCGGCCTGTATCTCGGGCCAGGAATTTTTTTGAGCAAAACAAAAACATACCTGTAACTCACAAAGTTCTATATTTTAATATATGTGAAATTCAAAAACTTCTGAGACTATGAAGATAAGATTTTATTTTTACCTGCCTGAATTGAAACGGACTATGCCTTATATATTTAAAACTTAGTAGCAAAAAAACTTACTAGACTTATTTACCATTTTACCAATGAACTTGAATTTAGGAATCAGAATGAAAAATTAATTTTGAAATGTCTTTCTAGAGCATTTATTAGTTTTAATTACAAAATTATTAATCCATCTTTTTTAAATAGTGTTCAATTTTCAAACTAAAATGGTAAAAAGTATAATTCATTGGAAGACAGTTCCATTTTAGTTCTCCCAACGCCCACGTGAGTAGTTAAATTAGTTTCTGATTAAATCAAATTGAAAAATATTCCTCTTCTCTTGCAAAAACAATTTTTTCTGTTCACAAAGTAGTTTTGAAATACATTTATTAATACCAAGAAATGAACGTTTTCTGAAAAAAGTTCGCTTTATTTTATATATTTTTTTCTGTTTTCAGAATCGTCGAGTTCTCTTTTTAATAACAGGAATGGTTTTAACCGAACATTTTTTGATACATAATCTTTAGAATGGAATTGGATTTACAGTACTCTTATTCCATGCCGTTTGTTTTTATCTTACCATGAATTATAAAGTTTTTGAAAAACTCAAAAAGGAAACATAGAAGAAAAAAGTCTTGAATTAAAATACTGTAAAAGGCTTTTAGGGACTCTCTTCTTAGGAAACAAAGTCAGATATCGACATGTATTAATTCTTTTAATCCAAACCACCAGTGTTTTCGTTTTTACTTAAACATTAAATGGAAAAAGCAAAGATTTTGAAAGATAGCTCTATTCTAGGAAACCTGTTAGGAGCGCACAAAATAAGAGATTACGTTTCCGTCTAATATGCAAAGATTATTTTTGTCATTTTTGCACCATAAAACGCATTCCTTGGTATAAAAATTATCGTTTATTTTCATCCATATTAAAAATTAGTGCCTAAATTCGAGGAATATCTTGTGTTAGGTATATATGGAACGCATTGAAATATCTGCGTACTTTCGCATTTCACTTCTGTTAATGGGTAAAGCAAAAGCAATCCATTTAGGTACCAGTTTTTTTTATTTAAATTAAAACTACTGGGGATTACGAGTTTAATCATTTAGTTAAAGGATAAATTGAACATTTTAAATAATTTCCTCTTCATAATATATTTTGCATTGCATTTAGATGCATAAGCAAATAAATTGTAACAAGTTACCATTGAGCCGACTCTTAGCTACAGTAAATGAAGACATAAAGGTGTAAAAATTATGTGAAATGTATAAAGGTATTAAAAACATTAAGCAATTTTCGCAATATTAACGTTGCTTTACTTATAAGTTGTTCCCGCAAACATATACTAATTTTACGTCATTGTTTTAAAATCATGCGCATTTCAATTTGACCTTAATCTGATTAGGTTTGTGATTAATACCAAAGAATAATTTTAAGCAACACGTGTTACTGTATTAATTCAATTTTATCAGTTTTAATCAAGAGTGAAATTTACAGAACAGGAAAAAGTATATTTTTCGTAAATGTCCCCTCAGTTGATAATCCAAAAAGAAGGGTGACTAAAAGATTCGTCAGATTAAGCAAGTTCTCGGAAAAGATTTTCCGTCCGACTGGTATTAAGTCGGAACCCCCTGCCCCCCATACTAGGTAAGAAAATCGGTTTCTGGTCGGAAGTCCAGTTACAGGACAGTAAAGCTCAGGAGTTGGCAAAGATTAGGCCGCATCGTTGGCGACTGTCACACGGATTAGCAGACCGGGTGATATATGATGCCTCAGAAAACATTAGTGGTCGAGTCGATGGCCTTAATGCCGAAGAGCGGTGTAACAAGTTGCCAAAAAAGAGAAGACATGAAAAATCGTTCGAGTTGACGATATCTGCTGCTATCTGAGAAAATGTACATCTGTGACAGTTGTCGTTTGATTACATCAACGTCGGAGTAGTCTGTATTCGGTATTTCGTATACTACATACCTGTCAGAATACAAAGGATCAAATTTTGATCTTACTCCTGGATAGAATTTATGTAACAGAAACTTTCTAAATAGTGTATTTTATGCGGATAAGAGGTCCTTTTTTATTATCTTTAAATAAATATTTCAACATTTAATGCCGTTATTGTTTTTTTAACACAGCATAATTTACACAAAACGAATAATTCTCTCGTTCAAATGGGGGATAAATAAAATATTTGAAAAGCGGAAAAAGCAAGTTAAATAACATTTTTCTAAAAGGTAAAATGATATTTGAAAAGGGAAAATTAGTTATATATTATATTTCCTAGGATAAAATGAAAGTTGAAAATAATAAAAATTAGCTAAATATGGAGTTTATGCAAAGTAATACACAATTGAGAATGTATACAAATTAGTTAAATATCAACTTTGAGTAAGGTAAATTATCGCTTCAGAAATTATAAAAAGTAATTCAATACTAATCAAACAGAAGCGCAAGATCATATTTAAGAAATGAAGACAAGTAATATCAAATAAGAAAAAGAGGCCAACTAGAAATTGTAAAAATTAGACTAGCGTAAATTATTTAAAGAAATGAAATAGAAAAAGAAAGAAAGAAATAGATATAAAATATAGGGAAGATTTAAATGGTATGTGAGAAATAATCAAGATTAGCTACACCTCAAATAAGAGAGTAAAATACTGTTTGAGGTGTGTCAAAAGTCAAATATAAAAGGTAGAAGAGTGAAATATTATTTGGGATATACTAAAAGTTAAATATGATATATATAAATATTAGAAATAATTTTATGTAAGTTAACAGGTCATGGTTTTTATCCACCTTCTAAAATTAAACAAATGAAACAAAACAGAAAAGTAAAGACAGAAAACATGTGTTTGATGATTTATAAAAATAAACAGTCTAACAATATTAAAAGTTTTATCTACTGACCATGCCTAGCATAGAAAAGAAAATGGATCAAGCCATCTCAAACCATGACATTGTCTCTTTAAATACGTATAATTAATTAGGTATTATAAAGTTTAGCCATAAGCTATGTATAAAACAATTATAGATTTGTATAAAATGTATGAGTTTATTAACTTATTTACTTAACAATTAAGATTGCAAATGATTTCTTTAAATGACTGCGGTTTTTTCACTACTGCTGTTTTTTTTCACTGTATCCTACTGTAACATGATACAGTAGGAAATTCAACCATCAAAACGTAATATTGCATTTTCGATCATTATATCTGCACCTGAGAGCCATAGTATCTTAAGTCCATTTTTCCAACTTTTGAGAAGAAGTTTAAAAAATAAACATTTTTAGTGCTATAAGACTCGATTTTTCGTGCGAACCTTAGAAGATCTCCGATGGGAGCTTTAAACGTTTGAAACCCTCATCTTACTAGTGGTACCCCTCTTAATAGTGGCTTTGTCGTCAGTGCTCTGTCGGTCCATTAACTGCAAATTCGCAAAAACTCGAAAAATGGACTTAAGATACTGAGGCTCTCAGGTACAGAGATATAAACAGAACTATATCGATAATATGATAAAGTTTTACCGTAAACGATGTATAAAATGATTACAGGTTTTATGAAATGCATAAGTATGAAGTGCTTATCTAGAAATAAAGACTGTAAATAGACTTGGAAAGAAGTAAAGAAATTATCCTTATTTCCCTTACTAATAACGAAAATATTTCTTTTTCTACAACTGCTGTTCATCAAATCATGTGGAAAGAGGAGAATTAATCAAAACATACAATCGTAAATTAAATCAATAATAAATACAATTGACTAGTTACATTAAAATTCAGTCATTAGCGATGCATAAAATAGTTAAATATTATAGACTATGAGTCATTTATCCAGTAATTCATACTATAAATAGATCTTCAAAGAAATGACTATCTTCATTTGCATTACTAATAACGGAAGTGCTTCATTCTTTTTCCATAACTGCTCTTCATCAAAACATGAGATTGTAGGAAACTTATTTGAATAATGTTTCCGGAAAACAAGAAAGATCTGTTACAAGAATTTCCACGCGCGTTAATGGAAAGTGTTTGATTTATCGCTGAAGTTCTGTTTCATCAAAAGTCTATTATAGTGTGAATGCTTTCTGATCATAATTCCTTACTCTGAGCGCGTCACTTTATGCTGAAAATCTTTGCTTTGAGAGCAAATGAAAGGATATTTTCCGACAAGGCGTAACTGTGCTGTAGATGAATTTGGTCTTCTAAATGTATTTGAGTGTCTCAGATCTCTGTGAAATCTGAGACACACTCGTCTCTTAGAAAGAGCTTTTGAATCTTTGAGAGGAATTAAGTACTTGCTCTCGATCGCATAAAATCATAAAAGTAAAATATTATCTGCATTAAGAACTAACAATTAAGATTTTTAAATCTTCATTAGTATTAAAAGGATTTGATAAATACATATAAATATGCATTTTGATTCTGTTTTGGATGCGATTGGCTTTTCATGTAAATTTTGCACCCTAAAAACGCTTCGTAATATGTTATGCGTTATATTATAATGTTCGGAAACTTTTTTGTATTGTCATCCTTGATTTAGCTGCAATTACATAAATTTATCTAAAGTCAAACTTTCAGCAAATAAAAGTGTACCCAAAACGTTTATAATTGGGCTTAAAATGAAAGCAAATGCTAAGTTTGATCAGCAATTATGTGTAAGCAATAGTAATTTTCTTTTATAATAATAATGAATTTTCGGTATGTTCCATAAAATTTTTGCATTAATCGAAAATTTTGGCAATTAGCGGGTTCTCGAGTGAGTTTACGAATTGCCAAATTTTACACAGGGGGACTAAATACTTGAGGAGTTTATAATTGAGCTAAAAATAAAAGTAAACGTAAAATTTGATATGCATTCTAATTATAGCAATGAGAAATTACATGTATGTATGCATCATCAACTACAATTCCATTCAACAATAGAAATTTAGTAACAAAAATTTTGTTATGTGTTCATTTGAATGTGATAAGCATTGGTAATTTATTCTTCTGCCACTTATCTAGGCGCCATATGTATGAGTCGCATTTTAATAGTAATAGGACAATATTTCTTAATTTAGAAAATTAGTTCAAGATTTTCAAAGATTAAGAATGATCTTAAAAAAAAAAAGACGCAACATTTAATACGTTTCTTTTGTTGTTTCAACTACATGTATTTAGACAATTACACATTACATGTAAAACGAAAGTACTCTACGAAATGCATAATTTCTTAAAGGACAATTTAACACGTTCACGCCGGGACCGATTTTCATGTTTTTCGCTGTGAGGCGGTACTCGAATTCATGCGCATTCATCTGGCGCACCGATGAGTCTATAGTGCGGGCGACCGGTGGTACGCGCCGTTCGATGAGGCAGTCTAATGCGGGCCACCGGTGGTACGTGCCGCCCCATGAGACAGTCTAGAGTGGGCCACCGGTGGTACGTACCGGCGTGAACGTGTTAAATACAAACACACACACACACATTACATAAATAAATGTATATATATATATATATATATATATATACGAATTTCCAAAATTGTTCTGAATTCTTAAAAAATGTTTTTTATAGGAAGCGCACGTATAAAGAAAGTTACTTTCGGAAATATTCTAAGCTTAAGGGGTTTCACAAAAATTACTTAAAACACTGTTGTTTATCATAACTATATTCATGTAATATTTCTGATAAAAAATACACTATTTTGTATCGACATTTTAAAAATAAAGCTTTAATAAAGATGTGTTAAAGATAATTTTTCGATCTTGATTCCATTAATTTATGACACATTTTTCGAAAAAAATGCCAAAAAACTAAGTGAGCAACAATTTCTTTCCGTTTGTTGCCTTAATTTCATTACCATGTATAATAAAATATTCCCATTATTGATTCTTTTTTTGCTATTAAAATTAATTTGCACAGAGAAATTAAAGATCTCTCTTTTAAATATGAATATTAATACTAGAACATTAATAACTATTATCATAAAATACTGTATTTCGGGAGGCACTTTCATTTCGTTTGTGATATTAGTAGTAATAATGGCTAGATATGTAAATGACTAATAGGATTTAAGTGACACACAAGTTCATACTAGTGTGCTTGAATGATATATATATATATAGAGAGAGAAAGAGAGTCCGTAATTAAAATATATATAATATTGGCAAAGTTCATGCATTGAATTACATTCCAAATCTATTTCTTTCTGTTTCTCAAGTAAAAAACTGCTTTTATAATCACAAAGTCATTAATATCGTTGTCCAGATACATATTAATTCCAACGTCCCCCCCGATTCAAAAAAATACAATAGCCCTTTTGAAAATAAAAGTCCAGCATCGCTTCGCTTCCCAAGAGTAACATTTTTATGTAACTCCTCTTTAGTAAAACATTTATTTTTTAGATATTTTTTTTTTCCAGAAGCTCAAGGTCAACTACACTACTAAGGTTTTCAATGACACACAATCAACAATTTATTCAAGGAATACAGTTTTCATACTCCTAGTTCAGACACAATCTCAGCACCGCTTTTTAAAAAACAAAAGTATCACTATCATTGAAAATAAAAATTTCGTATCGTTTTACTTTCTAAAAATTGCTTTTTAATATCGCTCTCTTTCAGGAAAAAGATACGAGTATTGTATTGCTGTATTATAAGAGCAAAATGTCACAGATCGAATTGATTTAATATTAGTGACGATATGAAGAACACTGAAAGCCTTCTTTTAGAAAAAAATGTGCACATTTTAACATTTCACTGATGTAGAATGAAAACTGAATTGTTTTAATGTCTTCGTAATTTTTGATACCGTATTTCCTTCTATTGTACTTTTTACGGTTTCATAAAATTTTCTGCAAAGAAATATTTTGCTTTGAAATAAACCGCTTTTAGATATTCCAAAGCTAATTTTAAATCAATGTTTCTTTTTTTTTTTAATGTATTATTTTTTTCTTTTTTAAGGCCCTTGAAAAAAAAACCTTCTTAAATGAATGACCAAATGTTATGCTATGAGTCCAGAATAAAAGGAATGTTTTAAATAGAAAATAAGGTAACTTTATTTATTTAGTGTACGTATAGTATAATTACATATTAAAAACTGAAAGACCAGTTAAATTAATGGCACTGAATTAATTCGTACTTAGGTTTTTCGGTTTTCTTTACTGTAACTCGAAATGCTGTTTTCAGGCTTTATGGAAAGCAATCTGTGTAGCAAGCGATGCCTCAATTGAAGGAGGTGAGCTCCTTCTTTTAGAAAGGGTGACCACATATGCTCCAACGTGTTGGACAAGCATGCTTGTGCAAACATTTTTGTTCAAGCAATTTTGTATAAGCGCGATGTTTGCGCAAAAATCGTTAATGCTTGCGCAAACATAGCGCTTATGAAAAATTCCCCTGGATCCGCTCAAGTTTGCTTGTACAAACTTGTTTTCTCAAGCAAGCTTGTCAACCATGTCGGAGCACCCTTACAGTTTTATCAAGCGTCTGCTCAATTACAAGATTACCAAGCTTTTGCTATACAGGAATAAAATTTTTAACAGCTATAAACGTTTTATTAAGTGTTTACTGCAATAGAGCTTTGTATCATTTACTGTATCTCTCTCTCTCTCTCAGAATAAAAATTTATCAAGCATCTTGCTGTTGTAAAATCGCCATTTTACCCAACAGTCTACTTTATTACACTTATAATTTTATTAAAACGTCTACTGCTTCGCAATTGCAGTGATATGCAAGCATCTACTGTAGTACAATCACGCAGTCCCGCTTAGCCTTTACTGCAGTACAAGTTAAATTTCATATAAGCGTCTATAGGAAATAAATTTTGTTAACATGGAATTAGATTCAGTTTTTCTCATTTTAGAATTATTACGTCGTAGTTTAATCATAAACTATTTTGCTTCTTCAGAGTTATTTTAATGAAGAATGTCCAGTAAGAATTTTATTGAAATTATTTTTTGCAAAAACAAATTTTATTTAACTTAAGGAAAAACTAGTTAATTAAAAAAATGATGAATTTTAAACGCGTGACGAATTTGTAAAACTTTGCGAAATTACCTGCCCGAAATAGCAAAAATATTTATGCCTGCAAGCGCTAAAACTTGAAGGAAAGCGCGAAACTAAATTTAGTAATTAATTCAACTAAAAATGATAACAAAAACTCGCACGTTGAAGAGATTTCTTGTTCCGGGTGCTCCGCATACCTGAACGATCAAAGTGAAACAAACCCAATCTAACGTTAATGAAAAACGGCTCGAATTTTTTTCCCTCCATTCCTGCTCTTTGCCAGCATGCCAGCAGAGATGCACAGAAATTCTGTCCACGACGACGGCAAAATATGTGGTAGCTTTCTTAAATCAAAAAGAACAAAGGTAATGAGAAGAAAAAAAAAGGATTGAAGTATTCTCTAGCCTCAAATACTTCTTAAGTAAGTGAAACTGGTACTGTGTCAGCAACAACACTTCTTCCGCAACATTAAATATTTTCGCAGACAATTATTATGAGTTAAGCAGAAAGAGGAAAAGAATCCAACCAGGAGGGTAGCTAGTGGAGCGGAAAAGGCATTCTTTAAAAATACTTCAGATATTGAAAAAAAATCGTCCTGGTTGAAAAGCGGGGGCGTGGAGGAGGTCGCGTTTCCGAGCGTGTGTCAATCTTCGAGGATATTAAGTGCGCATATCAAGCCAGAAGCAATAAATAAATCCTTCAGACACAAGCCTCATCTCATTTTGGCAATCTCTTAAAGTCGACACATGTCCTGTGTTTCGTATATCTTCTTTACCCCAAGGCGAGGAGGACTTCGGAGGAGGTGTACTTCATCTGGGAATCGAAACCTTTTAGAAGATAGATGTTCTTTGATATTTTGCGGCGACGCTTTTCTTTATTAATATAAGAATAGTTTTGTATGTCTGTAATGCAGACTCGGCTCCAATATCTGCCGGCTGTTTACCCTTTTAAGCTCTTTTTGACCTTCTGAGTTAGATCCCAGGTGGGAATCAATGCGATCGATAGCTGTGGATGAAATCTCTTTTCCTCCTCGTCTGTTTTTTTTCTTTCTCTCTATACCATCCTCTTCTGCTCAATCTTTACCGGTTTCTTTCGTCTATATCCTCGTTCCTTGCCCTGGAGAGGCAAGAGGCATCTTCTCTTGGGGAGGGATGAAAGCAAAAGGGATTTTTCAGAAAAGAATGTCCGTCTCTACCCCTGCCCCTTTGACTTCGTATTGTGAGAGAAGACGGATTGGCACTCAGGCGCTTTATTCAAATGATAACCAATTATTTCAAAGGAATGCAAAGTTCAAAACGGATGGCACATTCTTCCCCAACGTAATTGCAATGAATTTCTTAATACATGAAATAGCACCAACCTTTTTATTAGATTGCAGCTCAGGAAAAAACTAACTCGTGTTCAGCTCCACTTTTTGGCGAAATGGTATATTAGACATTAATTTCTTGCTGAATTCCGGTGTATATGAATGCGCATTTTGCTGCGGTATTATAGACGGAATGTCGTGAAAATCTCGCTTCTACAAGCTTGGTCCTAGAAATTCATTAAGACGTTCATTAATCGAAATTCTGATGGGAATCTGATAGTTAAATTAAAGTCGTCGAAGGGTTTTTTCTAAATCTTATAAAACTTATGTGTGTGCAATAAACGAGCACGAAGTCTTAAAGCCGCAATAAAATTATTTTCAGCAATTTATAAATTTGTACAACCATTCAAACATTTTGAAACTGAAGCTCAACAAATATAACGTAAAAATTAATCTCCTTTTTATCACTCTGAATATAAAATTTAAATTGATATTTAAAAGATTCAAAAATAAATAATACAAATTTAAGTGTTTTTCCCACTTTCTTTTTAGAAAGTATTACTTTAAGATCAGAACCACATAGTGAAAATAATACAGCTTCATAATGCTTTCAAACAAAAAGATTACTACAAATACAACCAAAATTAGGCTATGAAAATTAGGCTACGACTTTTTTTGAGAAGCAAATCAAAAGCTAGTGTTTTCATCATCCAGTATTAAACCAAACAAATATAGTTTAATTAGCTCTATTCAACTGGATTCGGAGGAATTGTGAAATTAGCACTGTAAAAAAGTTTTGCCCGAAAAACACATGACAGTTTCCCGGAAATCCTTTATCCGGAGCCTTATGTAAAATTACAGAGAGCTAAAGGCAGGAAACTACAAAGTCTTTATAAAGGGAAATTGCAAAGAATAAAAACAGAGCACCTTGCAGTAGTGTCGCCATCTGTGAGCAGGATGAATTACTGTTTTAGGTACACAAACTTGAAGGTGAGTTCAGTTAGTTCACGGTGTTGCAATTCTTGTGCCTCAAGCCACTCGGACAAAGATGCTTCCTGAGTTGGGAAGACAGACCGACGACAGCTGCTCGCTTGAGTTGAAATTAGATTGTATGCAAACAACATGAAATGCATTTCTGACGATTTTATTGGTAGTCACAGATCTCAAGTACTTATTTAGTCCTGTTTTAACAATTTTTAAACTTTTAGTCACAGATCTCAAGTGTTCAGGTTTACGTAAATTAACAAATCTTTCACTGTAATTGATCAGAGTGCGGAAAAAAAAGACCCTTATTGAGAAACTCTTATCAAGAAGCTTGATTATTTGATTTGAAACAAGTTCTTTGTAAATTTAAATAAACACTCAGCGTCCTTTGTCTTTATACATAAATTTTTACAGTGTGGAAAACTTTTACTTGGCCAATTAAGCAAACATTTTGGTTGAAAAAGAAATATACAGTTCTTAAAAAAAAGTAAAAAGTTCGTAAAAGTACAGTTTAGATAACTGAGTAAAATATTTTGACACTTTAGACCAATGGAATTATCAAGAACACAGTTTAGCTTTTAGTGTAAGAATACAATACAGCCCTTCAAAAATGCATGATGCATTGGAATTACACAATATTCTAGAATATCACGAACGAATTATAAAGTCTTCAGTATAAGATAAAAGTGCTTTTTTTCCTTCTCTTTTTCCCATTTTTCGTTTCTTTTTTTTATCCAACGGTTTGCCCTTGACTAAATGTAGTCCATCGGCTTTGTAAAGGAATTCATGAATAAATATTTCGAGAGTCTTGATAGCAGATACTTCCTTCAACTTTTTCCATCATAATGAATCATTTTGTTTATCAAGAATGGACAGATATGCGTGATAGATAGTAAGATAATAAAATACTGGCGTTGTGCGTCTTCTAAGTTTTGGGAACCCGCTATGGTTACATAAATTCCATTTATATATGGTTTTATGGAATACGTGCCTAATAGAAATCACTTCACAAGAAATTAACGCAATTTTCACCGAGTTGTAATGCATCAAGTCCTATTTGAAAAACAAAATGACGTCGTATCCGATAGAAACTATTAATACCTTATTATAACTCGGCTAGCGTTGTCTAATTTCTGTTTGTACTGGTAAAAGAACCATAATCGACCTTAAGTAGAGGTAGAAAAATGAAAATTAAATCAAATAAAATTGATGTAATTAACGTAAATATTAAAATAGCTACATTTGTCGAAATTCTGAAGTATACACCTCTTCATGAGAAAATGGTTTAACACGCAACAAAATTTCAAAGTTGAGGCACTCCATCAAAAAAAAAAAAAAAACACTTGAATTTTATAAAGTGAAATTCATCAACAAAGTATTCCATTTTTTAAATATGCAAAAAGAAAGAAAAAAATGCACTGAGAATTATACGCTGCGCTAACTACAAAGTAGATTTTTTCCTTCACCTTCTTTGATCGCTAAACAAATAAGAAACCTGCATTCATTTTGAATCGGTAAGAAGATAAATCCATACATGCATATGAATACAAAAACGCATACGAGTGACAACTTCAATCACTTGTGATTAATCACTGCATGATCCAGAGGCGGGTGCTAAAAAGAAGCGCCAGAGATGGAAAAAAGAATCGAAATGGGGGAGCAGCGAGCCTCTTCGACGTATTTAGGACGATCTCACGGCACAGTAAACAATCGCGCGAGACGAATTAGTCGCGTCTAGGCGCTGGAAAATGAGTGCTGCTTTTTTTGGCCGTCCGGCAAAACTTCGACAAGCATCCAAGTGCAATTCACATATCATCAAATAAGGTTAAGCATGCAGCTTGAGACCGGAGATAAGGTGTCTTTAGATCCAACAGGAAAGAGAGAAGGTCTCTGGGTAATCACCCTGCCAAAAGGAAGGGGGAAGTAATGAACGGTAAGGGTAGGGAGGGGGGTCGAATGCGAGGGTAGGCCCGAACAACCAGCCCGCTCGTCATTAGGCTACCTGTAATGACATTTTGATTACCCCTAAGCCATTAAGGGAGGGGACGAAATCTTGGAAAGGTACAGAATCATCTTTGCAAGCAACCGAAATCTGTCTAATGTCTCTGGAATAAGATCGGCTCCGGTAATCTGCGTACTTCAGTTTCGATCTCTCAGTTACTCCCCCACTACTTGCCAACAAGGTGATAAGCTCCCGTTTTCGGAGACAGCCAAAGGTAACTGAAAATTACAGGGAACAAGAACAGAATGGTGACCATTAAGTTCTGTCTCTATCATTCAACATGAACAATCTGCCACTTAGAAAAGCGAGGGGGGCATGGAACAGGGATGGGACGTTTAATGGCCGTTGGAGAACATGCAAAATACATTGTCTTTAATACCACTTAAGGCTGCATCGCACTGTCTCTCTTAATGGATGAGGCCTAGAGAGATATTGCATTTTAATACGAGCTTTCATGAATATGGGAAACAGTAAACAAAAACGCTTTGTCTTTTCATTTGTCATGGCAACTTTTGCCCCTCTTGTCATTTATTACCAAGACGGATTTCGACCTAACCGCAATTCTCTTTTACTAAGCGTTGTTTATTTTACAAAATATGCTAAAACAGAGAAAAAAAATCGATGAGCGGGTTACATTTCAGTTTTCTTTTGGAATTTCTTCTTTGCAATTTCTTCCCATCTGGCAATCAAAATAAAAAAGTTATAAAGGAAAACTTTCGCTCTTTATTAAAGCACATTTCTCCTCGCGACAAAGTTTTTCCATCATTACAAGTTATCTTGCGTATTAAGGAGATTGATGATGTAAGAGCTTATTTTTATGACGTACGTTTTATTCAATGCGAAAATGTAGAAGACATTTTGTCACGCTTATGATCCACAGCTCATATATATTATAATATCATCGTATACAAATAATATCGTCTTCAAGACAACGCCAACTCAAATTGAGATTCATCTTAATGTTAGGAGTAACATTAAGAGCGTTGTTATTTATGTCCTTTATCTAAAGCATGAAGCCCGTTTGAGACATAGTCTGACGCTCATATAAATTGCACGATCATTTCGAAAAATTTTTAACTAAATTTTTTCTTTCTTCACATTGTAACAAATTCCGACCTATAGCTTGTAAACGTGGTCTATATCGGTTCAAATTCATTGGAATTTGAGTTGTCATAGTCGTTACTTTTCTGATGTAATCTTGGAGAAGAAACTGACGTGGAAATTTTTAAGTTTTCTTAAATCATAGTGCCTACTCATTTTAAAGGAAAAGTGACCCATTGACAAACTTTCTTGTAGAATGAAATTATAAAATGTCAAAAAGATCGCTCAAAGCTTTAGAACACATAAGAAATATATATCGTCATGTAAAGGCATTTGAAGAAAGCCGTAGAACCGAAATCAGTCTTATCCAGAATAAAGGGAAGAAAAAAAAGTATATTTCAAGTGACTGTTAAAGAAGCTGCAAGGAATTAGCACACACAAGCAAAAATTTCAAACACATTTTAAAAACCTGAGTTTATCTAAAAACAACTATACAGAAAAGAGAAAAAAACACATAAGCAGAGCGAGTAATATGGTAAGCATATTTTCATAATCAAAAGTAACAAACGCTGAAATTTTCAGACTTTTTAATAAATTAACAGCATTATTGATCATGTTACTAAAGAGTGCATAGCCATTTGGGTTATGGTGTTGAAGAGCAATAAGTAATTTCTTAGAGGTACTTCATGAAATAATTACTTTATTTTTGCTACGTGCATAGCTAAGTATATAGCATAACCAACAAACCTTCATTCCATGTAAGTTTCAATAACCTAACAATTAATGTTACGTAAACATCAACATTTGACTTGATTTCAACCTTACCACAAAACAAGTTAAATTCAAAACTAGGGCTTCTACTTCAGATAATACAGTTGGTAACATATTACTTTCAAGCTTTTACAAAAAGTCATCATGAGTTTTAATTTTCATTGTACATTGTTTTCCTAAACAATTTCTACTCTAATATTTGTTTCTAATCGAAGATTCAAAGTAAGACAAAGTTGCCATAAGCATTGAATCTACTTGCTTCAGGGGTTTCAAGGAGCCTCTTTTCATTGCGAAAAATAGAGCTATAGGAGAAAACGGGACATTTTAATGTATTAAGGTAAAAGATATATAATATTTGAAAGGTATTATATCAGTATATATAAATAGAAAGTTAGATATACGTTTCGAAAATCAGAAATTAGTTGAAATACACCAGCAACTTGAAATTTGCGTTGATAAATTTTTAGCAGAATGTGCGCCTTATTAAGCAATTGTGTATACTTTCCCAACAAAATTTAATTACTTTAATTACTCTCTTTAATTTATTAGTTACCCTCACATTGTATGTAAGTATCAAATATACATTTTTGCATTGTGAAGGAAACTGTTAGCTTAACACTACCAAAAGAAATAAAGTTCAATTTTTTAAAAATCATAATTCCCCGTATTTCGCCATTTTTTTGCGTTTACGCAAATTACTCAAAAAATTTCTTTCTATACTTTTCCCTCGATCCTTCAATTATAAAAATTACTCATTGATATAAAAGTTCCGCTAATCTCTTCCCAATCGCGCTTATTAGAGTGTAATAATGAATGTTCCGGATATGAAGGAAGAACCTAGAGATGATTAGGGAAAAGCTGTTAAAGGATCCGCTTTCGATTCCAAAATGGCAAGGATTTTTTTCAGATGCTGTACAAGTGCTTAAATTCTAGATCAATTATCATAAAAAAGGCGGTAAAATAGATTTCACTTTTATATTCTCATTTTCTGCGTTCTCATTTACAAAAGACGGGACTTTTTTTAAAAACTTCTTCCAACTTCTCACTTTTCATGCATTTCCATGCATATTTTTTAAAATTCTTAAATTACAGGTTGAATATTTAGAAAACAACTTTTCGAATTAATTACAAAGAAGTGCTCCGATGGTACCGTAAAACGAGGTGAATTGATAGAGCTTCAAAATTCATAATGTGCTATGAATTTTGTTTCAACATTCCGTTGTGCATCCCAATTATTTTCTGATGTTCGAGAATATATCTTCCTATACTATGCAATTTAACAATTTATTTTAAGGGATTAATATTGCATGGTATTTACAGATCTACAATCATAGTACAAATCTACGATCATATTCTGCCTACATTACAGAATTGTGTAGTTATTTTTCAGAAATGTGCTGTTTGTAGAGAATTTGTATAAATCTGTCTTCTAAAACCATAAAAATAAATCACCTAAACTTCACAAAAAAAAAGAGCTTCCTCAAGGAAAAAATTTCAGTCTGAAAGGGAGAAAATATTAAAACATTTGAAATCGACGAACTATTTTTTTACTTTAAAGTTTAAGTAATTTAAAATATTTTAAGTTAGATCTTTATTACAAACCTTGGATGTTGTCATGCGAAAGTACAACACCGATTTAAATTCTGAAAGCTTCGTAAATTCTTGTCGCATTTTCATCAGTGGGTAGACATTCTTTTTTTTGCTTTGAGAAAAAGGTTCCTTGGTTCTCCGAAACAAGTATGTAATTTTTTTATCGTTGTTATGTGCTTTAAAAGTTTTTTTAATACTTTGAGTGTAAAGTTTTCCTCCTTATATAATGAAAATGTTATCTCAAGAAGTCGTCTTGTCCTTCAAACGCAAAAAAATTAAAATTATAAACACACATTTTATTATCTTCCTCTCCCATCGTTTAATCACTACTACTGAGAGAATCATCCGTTTCCTTGTTTTTTATTTATTTTTTATTTTCTTATTTTTATTGTGTTCGAAAGATCTCGGCGAGGACACCTATATTTTATTGTCTGATTTGAATAATTTTTTGCTCAATTTTAAACAACAATTCAAAAGAATTTGAATATGAAGCATAGTATATAAATCTAGGATACAGCATTCGATTGTCATCGAACAAGCTTTATTGGAAAGAGGACTCGACGCAAAATATACACAAAAAAGTGATTCTTTGATCTGATCATATTAATAATATTTATTTATTTTTTTGAACAATTCAAAAGCAATTTTAACATTACTATCTACGGGGAAATTTGAAACATGTATAAATTCTAAACAAAGGGATACATTTAAAAAAAAACATTTTACTGGATATTGATGTAGAAGATGTTTTGATTTTATACTTTTAATGGTACTTTTTGAGCAATTATTGCTATTAGGTATTGGTATTATTATTATTATTACATTTGCTCCAGCGAGAGAAATTCAAACATTTTTATTTTAAAAAACTACTAATGCTAAAAAATCATGGTTTAACACCGGAATAACACCTTTAAAATAGTTATTAACAAAAACCGAAACATCTCTTCGTAGATATAAATAACATTGACGGAAAACAATTTGTTTTCAGATTTTTTTTTTTAATTCTTCAAAGGCCGTAGTTGAAATAGTTTGCAGTCTAAGCCAATAGAGAGAAATGTAACTTAAAAAATCGATATTTATGTACCGGAAATCCTAAGCCAATGGAGAAAAAATGTAATTCATGTTTGAAAATTGATGTTGATGTATGTGAAAATAGGCTCGTATAGTCCTCAATGGAACTTCCAGACATGTGTTTTATGATTATGTAAGAGATAAATTGATACAGAAAAGTTTAAGAGCTTATATTTCTCCTTGATTTTTTTTTTGTCAACTATTAAAAATATTATTTTCTTTTGGAATAACTTAACGTTAGTTGTCCCTGTATAGCATTGTAAAAATATCTTATACTTTATTTTATTATTTATTTATTTATTTGTCGAAATTTGATATCGGAATAAACAGTTTTCAAAGCTCAGTTCTATTAATAAGTTTCGCCTACATTTTTACTATTAATATTGGGAGGTGGGGGAAACGCTTGAATTTAAAATGTTCTGAAGGAAAAATTCATTAGTAATTAGAATTTGCTGAAACAGTTTGACATAAGAAATTTCGCCTAACAGTTTGACATAAGAAATTTCACATCTTTTTATATGAACATTTTTTTCCTTTTTACGTAACAGAAAACAAGTTGTCTTCAGAACTTCATTTTAATTCTTAAAAAGGCGTAGTTGAAATAGTTTACAGACTAAGCCAATAGAGAGAAATTTTACTTAAAAAATCAAAATTTATGTACCGGAAATCCTAAGTCAATGGAGGTAAAGAAAATGTAATTCATGCTTGAAAAGTGATGTTGATGTACGTGAAAGTAGGCTCGTATAGCTCTCCAGACATGTGTTTCATGTCACAGTAATGAAATTAAAGAAGCACAACAAAAAATGTCCAATTTTCTTTTTATTAAACGAATTTTTGAAAAAATTATGATTTCGAAATCTAATGCATTAATATTAAAAACATTTTCAAAAACCAAATGCACACTTCACCTTAATTAGGTGATGTTTACTAAAATTTTCTAATAACGTAAAAGAAATTTAAAAGCATTAATCAGATCCGACTAATAATAATTTTTCAAAACATACCTTTTACTGGATTACATCTCAATAAAAAGTATCTTGGTTTTAATTTTCTTTAAGGTTTATAACCCTATAAAAGACAAAAACTTAATTTCAGGATTTCTGATTAAGTTCTAATATTTTTTATAAAATTTCGAGTATGCGAGTATTTATACCAAAATAATTTCTTAATTGAAATGATTAGTGTCATTTTTCGTGGATTAAATATCTCTCCTTTTTTGAAGATTATAATGATTTACCGGAATAAATGTAATTTTTCCGTTTTTTATTTTGGTCGCTTTTAAAAACAACTGAAAACTTTGTTTTCTCTATTAAACTATTCATCTGAGCTGAGGGAAACCAAAAAGTTTGTTTTCTCTATTCCATTGCTCAATTTAAAATTAGAAGTATTTTGAGCGAGACTTTTCTTTACAGTACTCGATTTTAAATATTTTCTCTTATACGGTCCCTGAAGGGTTAAAATATAGTCGTCGTCAGTGCATATAAAGTATGAATTAGCCCTGTAAAGATTACATTTTCTCCTAACAGTACCATAATAAAGAAAGTTTTTTTTCTTGTTTTGAAAGACATCAATTCAAGCTTCTAATTGAATTGTAAAGTATTTAAGCGGAACAATTTTTAAAAAAGTCATAAATTGTTCGATTCCTTAAGACATATTTTACCATAATATTTCTTTAAATTAATCGATTTTATTTGTTAAAAAAATCAATATCTTGAGTCAAAACAACCTGTTTCATAAAAATGTTTCCCTGATGATTATTCGAGATCGAAACTTATTCTGTAATTGTAATCAAGCGAAACTACAGGCGTTACACTAAAGCAGGAAAGCGCAGATGAAAGACGAAGTGTCCTTGTAAAGTTGGCATTTTGGTCATATTACTACCATTGGCAAGATGCTCCTTTTACAGACATCAGTTCTGTTAGGTTGCAAATTAAATTCGTAAATGTTGGAGGTGTAATGGTTTCTTTGACTTATACTGTCTTTTAAAGTGCATAACTCAGTAAGGCGTGCACAGTGCTTTTTTTCTTCTTTTATAACAATCACATAAAAATAGTGCATGCATCTAATTTAAATTATAATTAAAAATAAAATTTAAATTCAATTGCTTATTGTGACAAACCATTAATTTAAAATTTAAAAAAATAATAACTTTTTAAAATTTATTTTTTTAATTACAGATTTCAAAAAAATATTTTTCCAGATTAATACTTTCTAAACAATGTAGACTAACAATTAGCATAGAATTAACCGTCTGAAATCTCATGAATCTTTTACTTTATTATTTGTTTATTTTTACTTATTAATTATTATTATTATTTTGGCAACTCAGAAAAAAGGACAAATTTAAAATCCAAATTTTACATTTAAAAATAAATTTACAAGCTTACTAGTCAAACCCATGTTGATTTTTGTTATCATAATCCGTGGATTATGCAAAGAAAGGCTCACGCCAATACCTTAAGGAAAAACAAAACGAAAAAATTTAGAAATTTTGCTGCATGCGGGGGATTAAAAATAAAAAACAAAGAAAAATGCGCTTAAAGATTTTTACTTGAGAAGAAAAAAAACAGCTGACGGCATTTACAAAAACCGGAATATTATTTAAATTATTACTTTAAATTACTTTTAATTAAAAAAATATTTCATATGAGTCCTTAAAAGAGTTTCAGTTATCAAAATACGTAATAAAAAAATCCGATATTTAAATCAATTTAATAACGAATTTAATTCTTATTTATAAAATTCTATTATTGCAAAATTTGTCTGCAAAAAAAGGAGCACGTACAAACTTCTTTCAAGTAAAGAAAAGAATAGATAGATTAGTATAAAATGCTTTTATAACCTTTAGCGAAAGTTTTTATAACATTTATTTAAATGGTCATACGATTAAAAGGATTTGAATAATACAAGAAGTTCCACCTAGAACTATAAGAGCCTACTTTTCCCGTAGGCCAACATATAATCTGTAAATATAGCTATTTTCCTCTCTTTTACTCGTTTTGCTTAAATTATTCATTATTTCAAATACACCATTTTAAATGTTAATACACTTTGTACCGAAACATAATGAATTTATTTTAATAAAAAATAAATATTACCTGTTATTGCGTGCAATCGTTCTATTCCACAAAAAAAAGAGAAAAAAGTGACTTTTAATAGTTGCCGAAAAAAAAAAAGAAAATGTTACATCAAAAATTAAACATAGAAAAATCTTAATAATTTTATTTGAACATCGTCTGCAGACCTTTATTTTATGTGAAAAACAAAGTGCTTCTTTGATTTCTATTAAATTCGGTCCAATCAACCAGTCTACAATTTTCATCAATGTTAAGCATACGGAAAAATCAATTTCAGTTTTTCCCTGTTTCTTTCATTAACTCCTTCATTCTCGTATTTATTCAATTATTCCTTAATTTCTTCATGAATTCACCCAGTTATTTATTCAAAAATATCTTAAAAATCTAAATCAAAAAGCTTCAGAATAGAAAAGTCTCGTTTAGTCCCGGATGAATTGGATTGTACATGTTCCACGTCATACGGCTCCTTCCTATGAGAGTTTTCAAAAAATTTTTTTTGCTAAATTGTTCAGTCATTTATATCTCCATTATTCACTCATTATTTCATTAACTTACTTATTTATTCATGCATTCGCTCATTCATTCAGTCGTTCACTCATTTATTTATTCATCAGTTTACGGATATCCACAAAAATCCAGATTAAAAAGTTTCATAAGAAGGCAGGCTCGTTTAATTCTAGAGGAACTTTCTTGTCTGTACATATTCTACTTCGCAAGCTCCTTCCAATAAGGTTGGTTTCAAGCAAGTCCATCTGATAGATCAGGATTTATATAAGATTCAAATCATTTCCCCGTAGGGGCTATGGCTAATTTTTATTTTTGAACTGTTCAAAATTCAACAAAAACTTGATGAAATCAAAAAAGAAAAGATGGGACTGAGACGTCCTTACCGAGATATTTAGAACTCTTTTTTGTTTTTGTTTTTTTTTTTCAAATTGGACAAACCCCTCAAAAGTTACTACCAAAGGGAGGGGGCAGACAGACCGACAGACGCATTTTTCCTATCTCAAAACCCTGCTTTCAATTTTTTTTCTATCTTTATTTAAACAATTTTTTTTTGTATTTACTGATATTTTTACTCTACCATTGAGCCTTCTTTCCTACTTATTTTATTATTTTTAAAACTTTTAAGGGAAAGTAGGCTAAAAACGATCTCGAATTTTTTTAGAGCATTATTTAGTTCGCAATGTCTATAAAATCGCTGAATTAAGCAATGAATTTCTGACTTATTTAAGAGAAATTTCAAAAACATGGGTTATACAATCAAATGAATATCTTGAAACTTTTTTTATATATGCATATACATTCTTGTAACAAAAATGATTTGTAAGATTACATTGCTTAAAATATTTATTAACCGTGTATTGCATATATTTATAATTGCACTTCTATTTCACAAAACACTCTAAAAATTAAGGTGATTTGAAGCATGAGTTCCGTTTTATATTCCTTGAAGGATAGGTTCAGTAAAATGTCCTATTTCATTCCATAGAAATTTTTATTTACTACACTATAAAAAATATTAGTGTAAAGTAAGGTAACGTATATATCATCTGAATAACTTAATATACGTTTACGTATTATACTAAGTAACTTGCATTAAGTTATTAAAAAGAGTACAACGTACAATTTTTATAAGTATACAACATATTTTGTCATAATTATATAACTCGTAAATATTTTGCTGCACTTAACCCCCTATACATTTTATTATATAAATGTTATTAATTATGACAAAAATGCCTTTGTTGCGACGACTAAGCACGCAGTGTATTCTTATAAGGTTATATGTTTCTGAGCTAGGAATAATTTAGATATTCTTGGTATATTACGTGCATAAAAACATCACATAAAAATCAATAAATCATTATTATATTAAATAAGTAGTATCGATTATCCGCTATGCACACGCACACAATTTAAATGATTTTAATTTAAGAACTTTAGAAACCATTCTCACAAGTTTATTTAATGAAGCATTATTTGTCATGCAGCATTTATTAAAGCTATCCTAAAGATAACAAAAGAAACAAGGATCGAAAAATGCATAGAAATGACGCAAGTGCTTTTTGAATAGACTAACATACACCGTCTTGTTTCGTATGTTTCCTATTTGCTGCATTTCGCTGGGAAAAAACCTCCAAATGGCAGATCACATTGAATGCGCAACGCAAAAATCGGTTTGGTTTTCTCCAGCGAAAAAGATCCCCTAAATTAACAATTAAAAACACTATAAGGCTCCGAACAACGGCCGAACTAAAAAAAAAAAGAGGGGAAAAAACAAAACTTTCCTTTTTGAGCAAAACATCAAAAAAACGGCCTGAAAAAGTTTGATGAGCGGCAAATGCAGTAAAGAAGGAAAAGCAATAATAATAAGAAAAAAAATCCCAGTAAGAAAATACCCATCTGGAAGCTGCATTTCCGATTGTTAAGAAAGGGGAAAAAGCGGAGAAATTCCGATTTTGAGTGGACCACGGCGATAACAATATAGCGCGCAGTTCCGTTTTCAAAGGGAAAAATTGGACCGTCCAAACTGGAAGGGGGTTCCAAGAAACCTGAAGTATTAAAAAAAATCAGTTTCCCCTTGTCAAATCCTAGGCGCAAAATCCGAGCTTTTCTTATTGAAGTTGCTCCTCTTGTCTGGGCAGTAATTACGCTTCATAATGACTAATGACACAGGAGAACTTACGGGAGCAGGGGGGAACGGGAAAGATGTAAATTAAAAATTTTCAGAGCATGCTTCTGCTTTCCACTACAGTGCCTAATTTAATTGGAAATAAGTCATTAAATTACATTAGCACAGCACCAACAAAATCATTAAATAGTGGGGGCAGAGTGCTGCCACAACAAGAAAGAACACATTTTATAGAGCGGTGATGCAAAAACCATAAAATTAATACCGTTTCGAGTATTTAACGTGCGAACTTGCCGTCGTACATATGACGATTTAAGAAATATGTCATTAAGTACATGCCCCCTATATCCGTATTTCGCCTCCCCCCTTCTTTAAGAACAAATGTCGCTATTGTTTTTTAGCTGGATAAAAAGAGCATCAAAAAAGAGACTCAGAGAGAGAAAGTCGTTTATGGGTCTCATTAACATGTTTCCCGTGTTGCTTCTTTATTTCGCTTTGAAAGATTTGCATTTCAAATCGAGCTTTTTTTCTTTCCCCCTTCAACAAAAGATGAGACTCCAACAGACGGGATTAATAATCTGACATTTCGCGTTCCGGAATAAAATTAAACGATCAATTATTCGCGTCGTAAGTATAACCTGATGCGCTCGATTGAACATTTTGACAGAGAAACGTCAACTCTCGGGGATTGTCTGGAATACCACAAAAGGAGTCAAGAAATAAAAAAATTCAATTTCAGTTTTGCTCCCTGCACATACTTAAAATATCAGTTTTTTCTTTTTTAACCACCTCAGACTCTTTAAACGATTGATAATTTGAATTTGATGCTTATTATTTTAGGCTCTTCGTTACATAGAACCTATTTCAGTCACAATACCTTGAATAGGTACCTTATTAAATTTAGATTTTTCTTAAATTTATATATAAATAAAACAGATAATACAATCAATTAGTAAGGACCCCCCCCCCCCTTTTAAGATACACGACATAAAAACAAGTGTCAGTGAGCCCAGTAAAAAAAGGTCCAATTCCTTAGTCAATTTCTACATATTTTATTATTTAACTCTTTAATGTATAATAAAAAATATGCATTGACCCCTTAAAGAACGAATTTTTTTCGGAAAAGTTGGAAAAAATGATTTCATTTTTGACATGAATGTATTGGTATAGTGCAACTTATTGTTTTGCAGTTTCAGTTGGGGGGGGGGGGGGTGACTGAAGAGCGGGGGTGGGGTAACAGCTATATATATATATATATATTATACAAACAAAATGTAACTTTTCGGTAACTTTCGCCCGTGTCAGACACGGGTAAATGCGTTAAGGGGTTAAAGGAGGATTTTTCCAAGCTAAAATATTTTATCTTTCTGAAGTGTTTCCATAAAACTTGCAATATCTAATGCTATGCTGGCATGAATCAAGTAAAAAGCATTTCAGAATCAAAACTTGAGCAAGTTTTTTCCCCCACAATGCTTTAATTTAATTAATTAAAAAAACTTTTTTTTAAAGATATTAATCCATATTTTTGACTTCTTTTAACGGAATGTACCCCTTCATACTCATTTAGATTATTTTTATCTAAATTACTTCGCCAAATCTTACTGAAATAACAGCTCTTATGAAAATTCAAAAGTTAGATTTTTCCCTAACAAACGCACACCGCAAACCAAGATATGAAAAATATATGTGAGTAAAATAATATTATTAAAGATTTCAAGAAAGATCTCAGCTAAAATTGATTTAATTTCACACTGTTCCACAAAATCTATAACTAAAAACATTAATTGAATTTTTTGTTTTCAATCCATGTTTGATGATTCATTAAATAAAATTTCAAATTAGTTAGAATGCTTTTTAAAACTTTATAAAAAAGAAAAGCCTTTAGTTCTCGAAAGCAAACCATAAATGACATCAATGTAGTCAGCTTCTTGAGAACGGAGATCGAACGGTAGCTTGCATGGAGAAAAGCCCCTCTAAGTATTACAGATAAAGCTGGCCATCAATCATACTTTTTTTTTATTTATTTTTTTAGGAATTTATTTTTTCTTGCGCAAAGGGAACGAAACTCCTCACAAATAATTCGTATCAGTAAGCAGTTGAAATTTTGTTTGAGTTTCATGTTAAAATTCAACACTACGACAATGAGAATATTCATACAAGATGAGTTTTTCATGCATAAAATATTTTTATAATGTATGATATCTTCTAATATATATTCATAAATTGAACTTTTACACACGTAAAATATTTTATTTATTTATTTATTTAGCATTCTGTTTCCTAAAGTATATTGTACAAGAAGTAATGTAAAAAAAAAAAAAAATTTTCATTGCTTTTACTATGGAGTCACCAAATCGGAAGCTCTATTATTAGATCGATCTAATTTTTTAAAATCATGTAAATGTTACCGGCAAAGTATGAAATCCGGCATTCTATAGAATGCCTAGGCATTGTATATAATGCCTAAAACTAGCCGGCAATGTATGAAACGATTTATATTTCACACATTTCCTAGGCATTCTATAGAAGGCCAAATGAGAAACCGGCAAGGTATAAAGTACATCTCCGATTCGTTTACAACTCCATCCGTAAGTGAAAAATGAGAGTTAACGCTGCAAATAAGGAATAGAAGATAGCTAAGAAGGTTTTTTTTTTCTTCTTTTCTTTTTCTAAAACTTATTCTACGGACATTTTAAATTATAAACGATTATTAAAAAAAAATTTAATGACTTGTCTGTGATTGTGTTTTATCCATAAAATATTTATTTATATTTATTTTCACAAGCAAACACGGCAGTATACAACTCTATTTTATTAATTAATTCATATTTATTTGTTTGTTTATTTATTTATTTATTATTATTTTTAGTTGATTATAATTATTGTTATTTTGTTAAATAAAAATGCATGTATGTTACTATATCCTTATAGTAAAAAAATCACTATTTTTTTCTTTCAGCTCTTGTTTTTTTCTTTTAATGCATTCTTTAATTGTTCGTTTTACTTTTCATTTTATAATTCATTTTTGTACACTTTACTTTTGTACACTCAAATGGGTCACTAGAAATTATGAAACGGGTCCACGGGTCATAGGTTGCCGAGGCCCGGTATAAAGTTTAACGAGAATTTTGCGGATCCATTGTCTAGATTCTCTTTAAGCTGATTCTCAACAGTTTAAAACAATGTTTCTGAACTACTTTTAGTGATTCAAGCAACTTTTAAAAGTTAAAAAATATATGCAAAAATCATTACGACTCCCTTGCTGCAATATTTTATTTGTACAATATTTATTTTGTAACACTTGATTATAATTTACAGTACTTTTGTGTCTTCTGCGGATCAATTTTTTTGGACAAAATGAATCCTCCCCCTTTTACCGCTGAACAAAATCCCCTTAAGTAGGCTTACCAGATTACGAAACGTCGAAAACCCAATTCCTTTCTCCACTGCAGCCGATCAACATTTAGATATGAACATTAAGTACTAAAATCTTACCCATATAACCTATAAAAAAATGTTTTAGTTACACGGTTTTATTTTTAAAAATCGCGTTGTAGAAACCGCTACGTCGCAGTTTCTTTTTTCGCCATGATTTGAGTATTTTAAAATTCAAAACATCGTTGCGTTATCCCGCTACCTCCGTAATACTACGGTATTACTTGGAAATAGTATTACGGAGGTATCGATCATCCAAACATTCCAAACAAAGCTATCGTTGGCATTCAACAAATAATAATTCTGATAATTTCATCAGCGCCAAAATTATTATTTTTCCCGAATTAATGTTATAATCTTATATATAAGCCGCTTAAGTGTCTGTTTGTCGCCAATAGCTTATTGGTTGTTTGCGTAACTGTAATGCAGTTGCCATTGTTGTAACACATGTCAAATATACTAATAATCAAAACATTTCTCTAGCATTTTGAATGAGGGATCGCTAGATTTGCAATCTCCGTTAAAAATTAATGTAAACGCGAATTTAATTTAATCCTTCTTTCTTTGTTTTAATTTATTTATCGTCTGCGCTTTTTATATATATTAAAGTGGCAGCGCTCTTTTTTCTAGTTTCGTTAAAACTGTTGTTTTGACGATGATTATGTTGGATATAAATAAATATTTTTCACAAACAATTTGATTATATAGTAAATAATATTTTTATTTTACAGATTATTATAACTTAGATGTTTTTTTTCGGTAAGAATATTTTTTTCCGCTATTATTATACGTTTATTATTTATTCATTAAACTTTACTGTTCTACCTGATAAATATCTCTTTTGATTTGATGTGCATTTCCGGTTATTGGGAGAATTGTATATTTATAATATCCAGAACAGTGCTCATTTCGTATGACCGCCGGCTAACTAGTAAATTATAAAATGGATGGAATATTGCATTGTCATCTAAGATAAGCTTGTGTGCAAAGTTTGAAGATAATTAATGCAGTAATAGTAATCGAAAACCACGTAAAAACTTTCGTGACAAATCAAGTTAAATAAAACTGTAAAAATAGTGTTTTCTTAACCGAAACTACTTACCGGAAGTTAATAAAGGATGTACAAAAAGCCAAAAGGACTACTAAGAAGGAACCCAGGGATTATTGTTTGCTGAATCGCTACGATTGTGGAAAACAAAAATATTTTTTAATGGCACTCTCATTATTTTTTTCAGAATAACATTTTTATTTTTGAGAAATGCACATCATTTACATAATAACCTCATCAGGACGTTTTTTTTTTTCATACTTTGCCTAAATAGCATTTGTCATTCTATAGAATGCCTAGGCAATATATACAATGCCTAGAGAAAGTATGTAATGCTTTGCCTAAAGACATCCGGCATTCAATAGAATGCCGGCGTTTCATACTTTGCCGGTAGCATATATAAGTGTAAATCATGTCTTTTTTAATCTTATCCATCTTAACTGCATGTAAATTTATTTTCAGTTTTTATTCATAACTCTTTAAAGTGTTATACTGCAACTTAGTATTAGTAGTCTTATTTTTTTCAAATTTTTGAGATGAATAATAAATCAACGTATGCCAAAATTTTTCCTGGCGAACCATCGAAAAAATTTCATGAATGACAATTCAATTTACAATATAAATGTCAAACAGCTGTTACGAATCTTCTGACATCCTCTCCTTTAGTGCATACACGTGTCGACAGGTTTTAAGAAAGTTTTTTTTACAAAGAAAAATCACGTCACATATGATTCTAAAGTGGAGGGGAAAAAGCGTTTTGTGTACGGTAACATACATACCCTGACGCCTCGACAATTTTCGACTTATTTCAGAAAACATAATTCGGAGGTGATCGAACAAATATGCAAAATAACTCTTATTTTTATGGGAAGTAACTCGTTATTTTTAGTTATATCGGCTGATAGGTGCCGTCAATATTCTTAGTGGACCTTATACTATAATTAAATTCAAGAAAATCCATATATTAAAATCAATCAGGTTTATTGAGCAGCAAAACATTTCAATTCAATTCAAATAACATATCAGCACACCATAACCATACGAAATACATACCAATTACATCCTAACCTAACTAAAACCCAGTTTTTATACCTTCAGCAGCACATGCTCAGCTCGAGTCTGCGCATACTGACGAAAATGAACGTACGGGACTTAACATCGGCAATCGACGTCAGAAAACTAACTGTTGTTAGCATTTGGTTTTACCATCGTGATGCATGACAAGTTACGACCCTTGATGTCATGCTCAGGCGATGCGTTTTTCATTTTTATATCGCAACAGCCTTTCATTTTTTGTAAAAATATCAAAAGAAAAAAAATCAAAATTTTTTTTGCAATAAATTTTAACAGAAATAAAACAAAATTGTTCCTATTCTTTGTCCAAAGTGTTATATCAGATGAAAAAAACATTTCAAATGACCGTAAGTATTTTCCCATCTCAACAAACTCAAAAATCGAATTATAAAATCATTGGACTTTTAACGTGGCCAACGATAGTTATCTGCGTTTGTGAAATAGGGTAATAGTTATTTGAAACTTTCAACATCAATTAGTCGATTTCGTGAAAGATACTTCTACCTGAGGGAGCAACCCATCTATTCATTACTGTCACGAAAATGAAACACCGTTTCTTCTAATGAAGGTGTGATGTATGAAGACAGTCACTACCGCTGCTCATTAATACTGCGTTTCTTTGTCTTTTTCATTGAAAACGATTTAAAGGAATTCACTACAATGGAGGTATAGGCGAAGTTTTGGGGTATTTCAGTTTGTTTCGACTTCATATATCATCTCTTATTCTTCGCAGGGACTTGGGGGGAAATGATGCAAGAAGAATGCAAAGAAACTAACGAGTTAGGGGTTGGTTATATATTAGTGGGAATGACATAGTGCGGTTTCAATATGCTGAGCATTTGCTAGGCATATGAACAGGGCTTCTCTCAATGTTTTGATTTAGCTGTTCAAGACACATTTCATTTAGCTTAAAAAGTGGTTCCAATATTGTGAGAATTTGTTTAGCACAGAATTTATCCCAGTCTTAATATGGTGAGAATTTTTTTAGCACCGAATTTATCTCAACGCTTTAATACGTTTAAAAGTTGATAGATATAGGGGGGGGGGGTTCGTTTTTTTTCACAAAAAGTCGTTTTAGTATGAGAAGAGTATTTGTGGCATGCAATGTATTACTATGAATGACAATTTATAAAAAGGGCATATGAGATGAATATTTCTTGAAAACGAAACGGATACATGCCTTTGTAACCCATTTAGTTTAAAGTATTGTTTTCTTTTTGCTTCATGTTTATGTTTGAGACTCAAGTATTACGCAAAAGTTTAAATAGTAAAAATGTTCATGCAAAGATAGAATACAAAAGCTACTAGTAGGTAAACAGCACATAAGTGCGAATAATAATGTCTGTAATGCGAATAGTAATGTCTGCGAAAAATAATTACCTGTATATGAGGTTTTAGTACAGTGAGTAATTGCTGTGTACAAATCCTATTTATTTATATTTAAGGTTTAACTTTTCTTTTGAGAAATTAAAGGATTTTTCTATTTTCGTTTATTTTAGACAAACAAGACACATATGTTAGATAAAATTAGACAAAATAGTGCTTTAGAAGTAATAAACTTAAAAATATGATTCAGAAGAAACATAATTTATGAAAAGGGATTTCAATGTGGTTAATATTTGTTCACTTTAACTGGCTGTTTAAGCGTTTTAATTAAGCAGTTCCAAAGCGAAAGTATTTGTCGTGTTATTTTTACGTTCGTGACACATAAAGTACAATGATAAAATATTTGTATACGAAAGAATGAAAGAAAAAAACGCTGATTGGCGATTGTTTATGTATCAGTCTAATCAACAAGAAGTTATTGTAAAAAAAAAGATAAAATAAAAACAAAATTGATAATTTATCTGCAAGAAATTGAACCTCAAGTCTAAAATTTACATTTATTTTTTCAAACATTTGTAAAGAAAACGAATTTTTTACTTTAAAATTTTCTTAATTTCTAAAAGGAGTCCTACCCTTGTTAAATAAAAAGTAAGTCCAATTAAGTAAAATATGAAATGCGTTGCAATCATGCGTGTAAAGTCTGTTGTCTCGGAACGTTGGTCGTTCATCAACAAACAGAACCAAGACCTAAAAATTTAGTTCTTTATCTTCATTTTGCCTCCCATGGAGCAGTTTCAAATATCTTTGGTTTTTCAAAGCTTTCTATTTAGATCTATTGCTGGCAAAATATACCGCTCTTATGACTTTCTTTATTGCTTCTGTTTGGCGACTTTGGCGACCAAACAAATTAAGGCAAATAAGTAAGTAATACATTTGAGAATTTTTAAGAAGTTTATTTTTTGAATCAAGTACTTCAAAAATTACTACCGAGTTTATACTTTGTAAAATACTGAAATAACTATTCCAGTTATAGAAAAAAAAATTCTTTAAAATACATTACTTTAAAATTTAATTAATAATAAATGGCTAAAATTAAATATCCAATGAACAATGAATTTTGGACAGCTTTTAATAATTTGATCAGAATTGAGCAAAATACTATAGTGTACAGACCTGCGAATATAGCTTAAAAAGCTTAATGATAGCATTTACACTATTTTTTTTACAATGGGCAAACAGTATTTTTGTAAAAAAAAAGCTACAAACTTTGACAATGTAAAATTCAGTCGAGCATGAAAAAAATTTTCTTACAGCTTTAGAAATTTTTAATAATTGTTTCACTCGATGATGAAAGTCGAGCACTGTAAAGTTGCCTTTAGTGTTGGTATACTACAATGAAAAGGAAGCGCACATGCAGGTGAATATGCGATTGTAAAAACAGAAGATTTTTTTCTCGATCAGGAATTGAAGCAGCCCCACGCATCACGCATCATGTAGCTCTATCTTCTTGCATTGTTATGTACAGACGGTTTCATGGAGATTTTTCTTTTAACGATATAAAACACAAAATCTATGAAAAAAATAAATACTTATGCACGTTTTCAAAACCAGTTTATATTACTGGTGCACCCTCAACGTCACTTCGAGTCTTTCTTTTTAAATAAAATTAAAAATTGATAGAAATAAGAAACGTAAAACAATGAATTTGCTCTTTTCTAAGATTAGATACGGATTAAGAACCACTCTTCCGAAGTCAAACCTAAATATTAATGAAAAATGTGAGCTTAGTTTAATCTAATTAAAGCAATAAAAGAACTGATAAAAACCTTAAAGCCTGACTAGATATCTAATCTGAAGATGCTTACGAGTCCTGTATTTATAGCAGTGTCGCTGAACGCAAAGGCTGATTCACACACTTTCAGAAATTGAAATTGCCATGTGAAGATGATGCAGATAACTAACGCATTTACACGAAAAAATTAAATTGATAAATATTTACGAAAAAAAGATATAAAAGAGGGTAATTACGAGTTACAAAAACTTTTATGGACGATTTTTGCCGCAGAGATTCATTCACAAACACTTACGAAGTGCTCCTATCAATTTCAAGCCTAGGGTGGGCGAGTTTTCAATGAAAATTTTCATAGTACGGTGCTTTACCCAATGCATCGAATTTTAATTTCGGAAGTGGTTTGGAAATTTAAATCATTAACAGCACAAACAAAAGGGAAGCTTTCTACAATTTCTCTCCTTTTAAGTATGATTAAAAGAGAATTCAGTCAACAAAAATTCAATTTTTTTTTTTTTTCACAATAGACAAAACTCAATAAAATATTCAACTTCAAACTACAAATCTTCTTGAAACATTCTCTAACTTGGCGAGAGAATAGCCTTTAGCAAAAGCCGGCATCTTTTGGCAAACCTGGACAACTCTCCGTTTATTAAAGGAGGGGGAACGAACATTTTTTGGACGCAAAAAGGGGGAGGGGGGAGTCGGGGCATCCCAGCGAAGCGATTCACAAGGAAACAATGTGACCAGTAATTCAATGTCTCCCATTCTCTGCGCGAACACAAACCAACTGGAAATGATGTTCCCTATCATTAATTCTAAAAAAAGGGCACCGCAGCATACTTTGCAGCTCCACCCATTTCGCAAAAGCCAAAGCGTGTCCATCATTCTGCGTCTTTTGCAGCCGAATACATTTCCATATCATAAACGGTAAAGAAAGCGCTCTCGTTTCTTATACAAAGTCTTGTCTTCTAAGGCAGCTCGCGCCGGGAAATCGTATCGCTGGAGATTACGTTAAAGTGATGACACTACCCGGTTTCCAATACGATCTCCTTGTCGAAACAATGTAAACTTTTCTATTCTTTTGTTGACTTCCGAGTTCAAGCTTTCGAGTCGGATTTACCAACGTTAAAGATGCCCATCACCCTCTTCTGGAATTAATTATTGAGACCTTTTGCAAAAATTAAACACTAAGTCAAATGTTAGTCAATCACAAATTAAGATCAACAGCTGTTTCTGTACGTTAAGAATATCCTTATTGGAATCAAAAGTATGTGACCATAAAGGCAATGTTGAACTGAGAAATGGGCGAAATTTTATAAGTGATTCTTTCCAGTGATTTTATAAGTGATTCTTTCTAGTGATTTTTTCTATCAGATATGTTTTTTGCAAGTGCTTACGATACAGAGGTGAAATTACTTAAATTCCAACCTTATCAAAACAATGTAGCCATTTTCATGTTTATTAATGGCTATTTTAGCTCTGGTTTATTTATATCATACTCCGTCTATCCCTGGTGAGTTTTTTCGGTTTTTCGTAGATCCCCTTCCTAGAGGTCATTCTAAAAGAAGTCAATTAATGCAATATTTACAGTTGAAAGTTCCGAAACAGTGTGAAATTGAGGGTAAAGTTTCACCCGAGCAGTTCTCAAACAGTAGGGAGGAAGCAAAATATCTGAAAATGTCACGCGCGTAAAAAGTAATATAACTTAAAATAGAATTTTAAGATTTATTTTCTTATCATGCAAAATTTCACTGTTACTCTTCAACACTTACTGGCGAGATGCCCCCCGGAAAGGCTTGTCTACTAACTTTAAAAGTAAATGTTTACGAAATACAAGTCCAAAGAGAAAGGGTACCTACTCACGTAATTCATAAAAGATATTTAATTAATACATAATTAGCTAATTTATGTGCGTATTACGTAAATAAATACAATTTAAGCTCATTGGCAACATTTTTGTTAAGTGCATTCATTATGAATAAAATTTAGTGATAACTTTCTTAAATGAGATCCAGTCTCATAGACCCCAGTTAACATCTCATGCCCACCCCAATTTTTTCTTTCTTAGAATGAACCTCTTTCGGAATAGAAACCCTTTGGGTCCATGCAGACCAATTTTTTGGAACCACTAACCTAGATGGATACTTTTGCAGCATATGTTCCTAAATCCCTTTTCAAAATCGGAACTAACTACTACTATATTTTTGTAAGAACAAAACTTATTATTATTGAATTTCAAATGTTGATCAAGTTTATAGTATCTTAAAAACCTACTTATTAGAACCAAATATCAGAACGTAAAGGAAATGTTAAATCAAGAAGTGAACAAGAAAACATAAAATGGTGTCATTTTCAGCTATGCGTTTTTAAAAAGTCTTATATAATAATTTGATACCTTGACCTTTTTGTTTCTATTATTTATCTTTTTTAGAGTTCTGGATTACCCTGCAAGGATATCCCAACATTTAAGTATTTTATAATTCATCTGCTAATTTGTAACAAACAATGGATAAGTTTTGCAAAACAGAAAGTAAATGTAAATCAAATACAAACATAAAAATATAAAAATCAACAGAAACTCCTTTTCAAAACGTACCTTCGTTAAAGTTAAAGGTGTAAATATAAAAGTCAATGTTGAACTGAGAAAAAGAAAGATATTATGTCATTTTCCCATATTCACAGATATATATATACATACATATTTTTTTTTCTGTTCTTGCTACGCTAAGCAGATGACACCTAGAGATAGATATCATATTCTGCTTCGCAAAATTTTATGTAACCTTTTCCTCCTTTAAGAGCTGAAATTTCTTAACGCAGATAGATATTCTAACATTAGAGAACTCTTGAGACTTGTTTCTTCATATTTGAAACGAACTGCCTTTTGTAAAAAAAAAAAAAAAACGAAGGCCTAAGTTCCGTAATTGTGTCGAAACCATTAAGAGTCTCTGCTTTAGAACCAAAGTTATGACTCGAAAGATATGGTAAACATAGAAATTCGTTACAAAGATTAAAAACGAAAGTTCAAAATAACTATAATTTTTTAAAAAAATTTTATTGAATGCAGTTGAGTTATTGAATGTGACATTTTGAGTAGGGAATAATCTAATTTTTGCATTAGAAACTGAAATCACTATCAGATTTTTTTTCCCCTTTAGGTGACTTTCGGTTAGAGGCTGCGAAAAAAAAAAAAAAAACGTTAAAGAAGGGGGAGGGGAGCAACCTAGAAAGCTTAGGGCTTCATTGATTGACTTCCCAGCAATATTTTTTTTAAATATGTATTTCCATTAATTTAGAACAAACTCAAGAAAGCTTGACAGCAGTGAAAAATTATTCGGTTCGGAACTGTACACTTTATTACATATATATATATATTATATCCATAACCAGTTGTCCCAATTTTTACTTTCTAGAATTTTTCAGGATTTCCCGTGTTTTCTCATATTCTCTATAATTCTTGTTTATAAAAGCAAGGAGAAGCCATTTACTTGCCCGGATCTCCCCCCCCCCCCCAAAAAAAAAAAAAAAAAGTTACTGGGCAGCAAAAGCAAAAATATCGTCTCCAACTAGTATTCATATTCTCATATTTTTCGCGTCGGCACGTAAAAGATAAATCGGAAAACCAACTGGTTATAGTAACGCCATCTATGATCATCTCTGAGAAATAACTGTTGAATTATAACTCAGCTGAAAGTTTGAAATTTACTGCTATAAAGTGGATATTTTATATTTTTTATGTAAATCATTTTTTTTCCCTCTTAGTTTTTTTTTCTTAAGTTATTGCTTCCGCAGAAATTTTCTTTTATACTTTAGTACCTTAACTCTTCCTGAAAAAGAATCAATTGGACATCTTAAAGAAAACAGTCAAATCGGCATCTTGTAACTTTGGTAAGCCATCGTATCAAGGTCAAGAACTTGAGTTCTAATGATGACCTGATTAATACCGAAATTGGTTTAATCGTTGTTTACAACAAATCTTCTTAGGTTAACAAAACAATTGACTTGATTTCTAACGCTTCATATTGGAAATTAGTGAACGATAACAATATAAGGAATTAACAGCTATTACCTCTTCAACTACGAATACGTTAGCTAAAATTATTTCAATGACTGTCAAAACTTCAGTCATTCCTTCCGCTGCTCCTTACGCTAAATTACGTTTTACCCTAAATTAATGAACCGATCTTTTAAACCCAAAAGGTTCAAAATGCCGGTATTGTTTCAAATATTGGTAGTGCTTCTTTGCAATGCCGACAAGTATTTAATCTCATCGGTTTTAGTTCTTTACTAAAGAATCGGAATTTATTTACTTTTAAAAATTCTGCTAAATTTGTTACAAAATTACATGAGTACATTCTTACAAACTCCATTATATCTTCTTTTGATGTTAATTAATTTTTTTACTAATTCTCCAGTTTAGGGCCCTATGATTAGCCTCACGATAAGGATTTATGAATATCAAGTCATCTACACAGAAATCAAAGAAAAGAAGACATCAAGAATTTGGAACTCTCTTGTAAATACTGCACTAATTAATTTTGTAAGTACAATTATGTGGTGAAAGATTCGAACAAAATTTAACTAAAAATTCTTTCATTGTAGTCCATAAAATGAATGAAAATGAAGCGGCTGACTACTGGGTTCAAACATGGTTTCACACTGGGTTTCGAAGGCTGACTACTGGAGCTTTTTCTCCTGTTAAAAATATTTTGATTTTTAAATAAAAATGATATTTTTTCTTAAATAATTAGGTGAAATGTAATGAAAACAGTATAGCCTAATATTTTATTATGTTTTTGCTGCTATATAATTGCTGAAAATTTTAATTCAACAATCAACATTAGAGCTCTTAAAGGCTGACCATTTGTTTTTTACCTTAACTGTTCTCTCTTTCTCGCTATTTATATAAATAAAAAAGAGTGTGTGTTCTTTATACACACATATCAACAGTTTCAGTCGGGTCTTCACCAAATTTGGCACAGAGGTACTTTGCCACCCGGGGAAGTGGTGTAGTACTGGGGGAAAAAGTGGGAAGACGCTTACAGATGCGAACATAAAAAACAGGGGGGACGCTTATGCTAAAATGTTTAAAAGGTGGGGGGGGGGGGGTCTTGAGTTAAAATAAGGAAGGGGGTACGCCGTCCCCGAACTTGCAGCTCTCAATACCACTTTCAACATTATAGTGATTACAGACAGAAGATATAGTTTCTACGGCAATGTATAATACATACGCCCAGCGCTTGCACATTAATTAAAATTTGAATTAGAACTAAAAGTAGAAATATTTAAAAAATCTTTTAGAACTGGTTTTTCCCTTTTTTTAACACCAGTACGTACATTTTTTTAAAACTCAAAACATGTTCTTAAAATATCATCAGCAGAATGGAATTGTACTAAAATATAATATAGTTGAACTTTCTTAATACGAAATCACGGCTAAAACGAACGTTTTGTTCATTAACTTTGGTTTACTATTTAATTACACTAAATATCTCATGCATATTACGAAGGCTAAAATACAAATTTCGGCTGATGAACAAAATTTCTGACCTATTCACGAAAATGTTTTCGATTGCTATATAATTATTATTATTTTTTTAGAAATTGGTTATTTTGAGTGATTGCAAACCACCAAGTACGCATATGATGAAATTTAATGCACCTAAAAAAACAACTAACTAAGGCTCGACCGATGCAGCGGCCTCGCCGATGCATCGGCGCCGATTGTTCAACAAAGTTGCCATCGGCCATCGGCATCGGCGGCAGATGTTAACTTTAGAAAAACATCGGCCCATCGGCCTTAAAAAACATCTAAAAGCCGATGCAAGGCCGATGTTTTTCGCAGGGACAACTTTCCAGAAAACATTCTGTCTTTCCCTTTACTTTTTTCTCCATAGCTCAATTTCTATTTCCATACAATAACAGGCAGCACATAAGTTAAAAAGAAAAAAACACAGAAATAATGTTATTCTACAAAGTATTTGATAAAAAATTCGGAAAACTAGTTTAAGCGATCGCTGCCCGAAAACCTTCATTATTAAAATAGTTCTCTTTGAGCAGAATGCTCGCGAAATAGAATATGTTAAAGTAAAAGTCATAGAAGCGTCTTATGAGTGCTATTTGTTTTCGCACTAGGTTAGTTGCCTCATGTTTGTCCGTTTTCTTTTAATAATGACTTAGTGCATTAGATGTCATTGTGCAATAATATTATACCATCTGCTTTTAGTTTGTCATGTTTCTTATTATTCCGAAATTGTAAACAATAAAAAGTACGATAATAATTTTAATTTTTACCAGCGTAAACTTTTTTCCCCTTTTTTTTTTTTTTTGCTTCTTCGATCCCACGTGTTACAGTTTTTCTATAATTGTGGAGAAATCTTGTTTCATCTGCTTTTGGTGTGCGGTTGTTCTCATTATTTCATTTTTAGTTTCTATTATAGAAAAGATTGGTCAAAAATAAGAAGAAAGTTTAAAGTATAAATATTTATTGATCGAAATTTCATGTGTCCAAGTTCGAGTTGAATTTTCAAAATGCGAGTTCGCGTGATAACCTTAATAACATTAATAACATCTTAATAAAAATGCTAAAATTACTTTATTTTTAAAGATTGATCAAAGCATATCTTTTTTTCAAAATACATCTTAACATTTTTTATGCGATGATAATTTTAATTTTCCCCGTTTATACTTCGTTTTTTTAGCTTCTTTGATGCCACGTGTTAGACAGTTGACAGTTTTTCTGCTATTGTACAACAATCTCGTTCCCTCTGCTTTCAGTTTAGAATATTTCTTGCACAACATAGAACATATTGATAAAAATATGAATCAATTTTTCAGTATAAATGTTTATTGATCGAAATTTTATGTGTCCAAGTTCGACTTGCAATTTTCAAAATTTTAATTCTTTAAAAACGAGTTTGGGATACAGGGTGGAACAATACCTTAATAAAAATGCTACAATTTCATTAATTTCCAAAATTGTCAAAGTATATAAATATATATATATATATATATTTTTTTTTTTTTCAAAATACATCTTAATTTTTATAAACGATCACGTGTTTTCAGAAGATTATTTGTCAACAGAAAACTGCTGGTGCTCAAAATATTGGTTTATTTCGGTGACCTTACATATTGTGCTCATGAAAATATAAAGAACATGTCAAGTATTTCAGAGTAATTTTCAACTCACAAGAAAAAAAAAATCTAATAAGATTAGTTCTTAAGACCCAGCATTCATTTGTAATGACAAAAAAAATCTCAAGTCTATGTTTTTAAAGCAATATTTAGCATTTCTTGGTTATAAACAAGGGATAATTCTGCGAGCGAAATTTTTTAATATTTTATTTTTATTTCAGAAAAAGAGCTTAAAATAACTTTTTTAATGAAAAATAAGCATGTAATCGTTCCCGCTTTTCTTTTAAAAACGGGGGGGGGGGGGGGTATCATGAAAAAAATCTGAGAGGAGGGGGTTGACAGTTTCGTTAAAAATACAAACATACATTATTTGTTAGTCTGTGTCATAACATCAGCATTCCTCTCCATTAAAAAAAAATAAGAAAATAATGGCAGCTGCACTTGGCATTTGCAGTGCAGATGTGATAAAGAGAAAATGTTGAAGGAAAGGGAATTAGACCTGAGCCGATCCAATAGATGTTGAGTATTTTTCTTTTGCAAAGATAAGAAAAAAGAATTAAAAATCCTCTGATATAGCATTTTTTAATTTTTTTAACCTCCAAATAGTTGTATTACTTTACTAGAATCGCGAGTGATTCTTTCAGTTTTAATTACTATGTAAACTTACCCCAAACAGTTTTACGGTGCTTGAATAATGCATTTATGTTTTTATAAACATTAAAATAAATAATAAATGATTTAAATGACATTTTTGACAAGCATTCTACACTTTTAATGGTTTAAGGTGACTTTTTTTTCCATCGGCCATCGGCCGATGGAAGAGGAGAATAATCGGCAATCGGCCATCTGCCGACCTCGGAACAATCGGCCAACAATCGGCATCGGCCCATCGGCCAAAAAATGCCATCGGTCGAGCCCTACAACTAACCATTAAGGATTTTTCCAAAATTGTTAAATTTTAAAAGGTCACTTTTTCTCAATGTACTAAAAAGATTTAAAAGTGTTAGTAAAAATAAATATATGTTTTCACTACTTATTTTACTTTTTATTATAAGTAGTAGTAATTATTTTTAAAACATAAACATGCACTTCCAATAATTTTTTACACAATTTCACGTATTCATGGTTGTTACGAATAACGGCTAATACGAACGAATTCGCGAATTTTTGGCATTTCGTATTAAGCGAGTTCAACTGCAGTTGTTTTCTTAGTTTGAATGTCTAAGTGTCTACTTTTCTACTTTTCAAAAGTACATACATTTACTCCAAGTTAAAGGAAAGTTTATAAATCTCATAATAATGGCGCTACTGATCATATGGGATAAGTTGAATCACTAGCCCAACGTGCCCCACGCAAAATGGGCAAACTTGTCCCGTATTGCAAATTTTGCTTTATATGACTAATAAATTAATCCGATAGCGTTTTAATAAACATGGCCTACATAAACTATGAACAATTGTCTCAATTATTTGTCAAAATGGAAAACGCTCTCTATTAATAAATAAACAAAAATACTATTTTTAAGTAATGAAATTTACTCACTTCAGTAAAGTTTAGAAAACTGTAGCTGGTTCTTCGAAAACAAAACTAGCTGAACTTCTTCAATGAAATTTATGTTGAAGGAGTGTTACTGGAAAACACACACATTAGCTCGACTGGCAGCCACATGCTCCCTATTTTTTTAAAAATATTACAACACGGCCAACGTGCTTACATGACCAACTAGCCCTGGTATACCGTACTGAAATGAAAGAAATGGCCAATTTCTTCAAATGTGCAATGTTCTTAAACACGCACGATTTGAGAGGGAAAAAATGTGTTGATTTTATTGTTTCAGTGTGATTTCATCATTACTTTGGGACCGTCCATAAATGATGTCACGTTTTTCCCCATATATTTGACCCCCTCTCCCCTTTGTCACAAAATATCACACTTCAGCATACCCCCTCTCCCTTTGTCACATGCCACGCTATGTTGAAAAAATGTGTTACACTTCGTAAGGCGGTCGTAGTGCGCACTTTCTCGAAGTTTTGGACAAAAAAAAGTGCATATCATTTCGATAGTCGGACCGTTTTGAGACACCCTGTACTTCCACTGTTGTGGTGCTCATCTATAAAACGGAAGCCTCTCCTTACTGCCATAATTCCTGGTCGCTTTGCAAAGGGGAGCTTGGATACTCAAGTGGCATTAGAAACAAAACAACATATCAGATTTTGTCAGCCAACCTGATAGGAGCTCTAACAAAATCTGTTGAGCTATATTGTATCCTTTCTTGCAATGCTAGTTTACGCCAAAAGACCTGACCAACCTAAGGTTATAGAAAATAAATTTTAGGTGACCGATTTTGCAGAAGTGTAGCTTCTTGATTTTTAAAAAAAGTAATGAAACACTTTTTAAAGTCAACATAACAAAAATTTAGTACTTTGATAGCTGAGTTAAGCATATCAAAGAGCTCTAAAATATAAAAAAATAATCTCTGCTGAAAGTTTCAAATAATTTGTACTTATTATATTTTCTCGAAGTTTACCTTTTCTGAAATCTACATTCCAGAGAGTTTTACTAAAGAATTATGCTAACTATTGCTGCTGTAAAACATTTCTCATTTTCATTTTAATATCATAATATGATGATAAATTAAGAATCTGTTCTCACATTATGCGTTTTACTCTTAGCGATTCATCAAGTTTACCATATTTTATTTTTTTACCACTGTTCATCGGTTTCGAATTTTAAACTAATTTATGAGCTCGATGAAAAAGCGTGTAAGCAAAAAACGATTATTCAATAAAAAGTTTTTAAAAATATCTTTAAAGAAAAGTTATTCATAAAGTAAAAATACGTGATTAATGAAATACTAGTAATATATTATATATATGTGGTGTTGTTTTTATTTTATGTAAATGTTTAAGAATGATTATTAAAAAAGGGCAGAAACTTCAAAAACTCTTGTTAATTTCACTCGTAGCTGAAAAAAAGTATTTCAAACTGCAATTAATACATCCATATTAGGTCATCCCGCATTAAAGGATTTTAAAAATTAATTAAGCATCTTCTTTAAAAGAAAAAAAAACTCTTACATTTTTTCTTCCTATCACAGATAAGAGGAAAAAGTTAAATTATTATGTTTTTAGGGGTTTTTTTTAAATACAGTCGTCTTATTACTTGAATAGTAATTTTAGGTAAAACTCTATCACATATGTTTCCATTTCAAAGTTTTTCTCTTTCTTTTTTTTTCCTTTTTTGAGGGTGAGAAAATTTTAATTTTGGACCTTGTAATGGATCTTCATGTCCTGCGTTCGATTCTACGGTAATACCATGCATTATGATACAAAATATCACATAGAAAAACCACGTTTTCAGCGTAACAAATGTTTCTTCCATTGTTATAAGGGGATTATCGGGGTCAAACTCATAATAGCACTTTCGATAAATCAGTCGGTTCAACTATCGAATTTTATCCACAATTTTTTTTTCTACCGATAGAACTATCGATTTAAAACTGATTAATTGATTTTAAAATTTATTTTCCAAATTCGGGTGTTTATATCCTGTATATTTCATGCATCGTTCTATTTTTTCCAATAAATCGATCGAATCAACTATCTATCGAGTTTTATTTACAATTATTCTACTACCGATAGTGCTATCGATTTAAAACTATGATTAAATAAATTTAATTAATCATTTAAATTTACTTTCAAAATTCATGTGTTTATATCCTCTATATTTTATTGAATTGTAAATACCTTTAACTTTTTTTCGTTTCCTTTTTTGTACTAATTTGTCTGGTTTTTCCCTTAAGATGACAAACAGAAGATATGCACCAGGCATGCATACACTAAGTAAATTTTATGTGAACAATGAGGCTAGACAACAACATTTTTTTTTGTCTTATCACAAGAACATGATCCTTACATCACAAAATGATTGAAGCATAAAAAGCTAAAATATGTGCACAACAATTTCAAAACATTTTCCACAGAATATTTCCTAGTACTTTCTATTATATAATAAAAAAACTAATAAATCTTGACTAATAAATCGAAATAACAAACCAGGCATATAGATCAAAATTTCGAAAATATTCTGCGCCTGTGTTTAGGGCCAAGTTCAATCTCACATAAGCTTCTCTTTAACTTCTGCTTATTGTAAGCAAATACCTACTCCCTAGTAGATTTTATTCTGGTGCTTCTAGTTTTGTCAATGATATTTGTTTATAAATGTACAATAAAATAAATCGTAATATATATATACATATATTTTACAACTACCAATTATCTACTTCTTCAAAATTTTTAAGTTTAGCCAGCCCAACTTTCCAAAGGTTGCCATACCTGTTTTAAGTGGAAAGTGGAAATTTCGTGTATAGCTTCTTAGTAGAGTTGCGTTTTTAGAAGTGTGGAAATAAAAGTATAATTAATATGTCAATTAAGTTTTAACAAAGTAAAAATTTAGTCGAACTTTACAGGACAATAATGCATGTAATTTATAGATTAAAGCATAATTGCAATCATAGGTGTGATGGTCTATAATTGCAATTATAACTTGTACATAGTCAGTGAAAAGTCTAAACACAATCTATGATTGTACAGCAGCATAACAAGTAAAACGCTTAGCTTTGTGCAGAAATAAAAAATAATAAAATAATCGTTATTGATGCACACGTTTGCCAAAAAATAAGCTTAACTTGGTTATGATGATTAATTTCGGAAGCTAAAAACTTTTTTGCAGTGGAAAGGGAACGTGGCACATTCACACGCGAATGTTTTTTTTAATAATGTTGATTTAATCACTTTTGCAGAGGTTTTTCCTCCTTTTTTATTTTTATTTTATTTTATTTCATTTTTATTATTATTATTATAATTATTTGTGTGTGTCTGTGTAGTAGTAGTATAGTACAATCGTAATTATCCAAATTTGGGGGGGATTTATATGATTGGGATTTATATGAATCGTTACTATTTAGGAGATTAAATATAAAGTTACACACACACCTTACTAATGATTGTACTTTTTTGTAGATTTGTACATTTTCTACGACTTTATAAAAATGGGCAATTAAATTTGCTCGCTCAAAAAAGGCGTTTATAGCTGTTTGTTAGTGGACTGGTAAACGTTTCTTTACTTCAGTGTTAAGCCATTCTGCTTTGTATCATCAGTTTCTTGTCTGATGTTCATGAAGAGCAAATAATAGTGAAAGAGAAGTCATTAACTTGGTTAATGCGAAACTGGTTAATCAGGACTCTACGGTTCATAAATTTCAGTATTATGTAGAACATTCAAAATGTGTTCTGACAAAGAGGGGTAGAGTACCATCAAGACGAACGATATTTACAACAAAGCCTAAAAATGTATTCCACTCTGAGTGCGTCAGTCTTTCAGCCGTCGGTGTGACTTACGTAATACCACACTCGGCCGCTACTTTGAGCATTTACTTTGACACAAAACGATATATATATACATATATTTGACTAAATATATAGCTACTTTGTCAAAGAAATAAAAAATAGATATACTCTTTCATTGTTTTACTGACACTTACATGCACTCCTGGTTTTTGGCATAAACCTCTTGAAGCACGAGTTTTTTTTTTCAGAAAAACTGATCGAGTTTTTTTAGACAGAAAATGAATATATAGGTATAGTATAAATTGTTTTTGGAAATTTCAGTTGTAGAGTGTGACTAGAGAGCGGGGTGGGGTAAAAGTTATATAAAAATTTATTATACAAACATAGTACAAATGGATCTCAGAGGGGCATTAGAAATAAAATGACGCGAGATAAAAGATCGCCCGTGTGAAACACGGGCATGTGCAAATTTGCCGGTAACTTTCGCCCGTGTCAGACACGGGTAAATGCGTTAAGTGGTTAAATTGCTTATATCGTACATTATTAATTTGCCATATAAATAATTAAAACAAAAATTCTGCTAAGATAATTCAATTTATTTAAAAATAAATTTAAATACATTTCGATATTATTCGGTACAATAATTGTTTTTCACTATTCTAAACTATCATTTATTTCAAATTTTTCAGTTATCTTTCATATGTAATTGTTCATTAATGATTGATTTTTCTATATTGAATTACTTCATTATTTAAACTAACCAATTTTAAATTTTTTACTTAAAGATGTTCAATTTAAAAAAAGATAAATCGTTACGCTTTAAAAGTACTGTATTAAAGTTTTATTAACCACAAGGCTCTGCTAATTAACTGAACAATTCTTTGAAAAATATTTTACTTAATCACTGTAGCGAGAATAAGGTCGTGAGATTAAAAAAGTCTTCATAATTAATCCTGCAAAAATATTTTAACAGTTCCCCCATGAAGAACAAACATGTGAGAAACAGAATCAATGTTGATTCTATCCTCATTTTTTTTCCTTGTTCGTAGAGCTTCTTTCTAGGGTTGAAGTAAGAAATGAATAATGATTTCACTAGCCCCATACTGCTTCTACAATGAAAGTGTGCCCAATGGTGGAATAATACTCTAATGACACTTTTGTTAGGGGTAAAAAAGAAAAGTACTGCAAACTACTCCCTCATTATTTTTCTTCTTGCACAGTTTTGCGCTGAATATTCATAAAAGAGGTGAAATACTGCTTTGGAAAAAGTTGGACTCCGCCCAACTAAATGGACAAGAAATATTTTGTTGCAACTATGGATCACTGGTACCATATGAATGAGGCCATTGAATAACTAGACCTATATATATATATAGTTATAATATTATATAGATATATATACTCAATTCCAAAGAACTTAACACTTACGACATTACCTAGTAAAAGCTCATATTTGTGGAATTCCGTTGTAACAGGCAAACAATCATAGGAAGAAAAATAAATGGTCTTGCTGCTTTAAAAAAGCTTTAAGTTATTCAAATTTTAGTTATGCGTTGCATAGGTAATGATAGTTTACGTTGAGCAAAATATTTAATGTGACTAATTATAAATAAAAAAATTCAACGTATCAGACTAGCAAAAACTATCATGTTTTTGACATGCGTTAATATTTATGCAAATTACATATGAAGTGACGACGAAGTAAATGACGATTCTTTATGTAAAGAATGTATTTAATGAAAAAAAGGTGTATAACTAGTTTTCTCACAAAATTTGTTTAGTGCCATATAGTAAAAGTAAAGAAAAAGAAATTTTACAGAGTTAGACTCTAGAAGAATAATGTACGATAGCACATGGCAGCCGATTTTTTTTTCAGTTATTTAGGTAAATTAAGTATTTTTAAAAAATGTGGAAATGTGAATAGAAATACTTAGATGGCATGATGAAAAAGAAAAGAAAATATTCGCTATTTTACAAAATAATAAAATTTTAAAAAATGCTATTTTTCACTGCTTTCATTTTCTAATAAATTCGAAGAAGAAATTAAATTTAATCATTCATCCACGAAAAGGGAAGTTAAGCAGCTCATTTTTCTGCTTCTCCCCTGTTTTTTAAGAAATTTTTTAGTCATTTCATATAGAACTCCCCTATTTCTTTCTTTTCTCGTTTTCCTCCTTCTTTTGGTCAGCGATCATGGGGCAATACAATACAGTGATCCCTCGTTTTTCGCGGTTAATGAGGACCAGAACCTTCCGCGAAAGTCGAAAAACCGCGAAGTAGAATTTGCCCCTAGGAATTTTTGTGTATGCGGGTACACGAATGTTTTAAATGTGTAAACAGTATTTATACTTTACACATTTAAGACAAAAATTACAACAGTATACGTATTTACTTAAACGTGTCAGTGCTAATTAATAAGGTTAATTACAAAACCTTATAGTACAGTAATAAACATTAATCAATATTGCTTTCTGAAAGAGGCGAAGAGTCTTGTGTTGGTGGGAAGTTTTGAGAGCTCGTGGTATGTACTCTACAAGTCAACTCATCGCTTTGTTTGACCATGCAGGGATTCTTCACTCTTTCGCATCAACATGAAACAACGCTCCTTTCCGCAATGTGGCTGCCGACATAGTTGTGTTTTCTCATTTTTATTTTTTGATGAATATTTTGAAAAAACCCGCGAAACATGAAGCGCGAAGTGGCGAGGGAACACTGTACTTCCACAACCTCTCAAACACTTTCGACACAAAGAATGATCATATCGAAAAAGAAAAATAATAATGATCCAAACACGCCACTCATATCAATTCGATCAGAATAATTTGAAAGAGCATGTAAAAATTAAAATGTTTGAAGTAGGCTTCATTTCTCTCTCAATTTAAAAAACTAACATTTGAAAAATCGAAAATTACTTTATCATAGCAAACCACGGGGACTTTATTTTTTCTTGCTTTCTCTGTGAAAACCCATTTTAATAAAATATTACAGCATCCAAAACGTAATTTAAATGCTTTACGTTATTTTGTCACAATAGAAAAAAACTTTATTTTCTTTTCCACACACATTTGCAGTAAATTAGACAACTTTCTTTTCATGTTCTCAAAATCATCCCGAATGAAAATCGGAGTCACTTTAAAAAATATACGTAAGTAAGAATCTTGTAAAAGATTCATTTAATTCAACGATTAATATGCGTATCGCCTAAAGATGTTATCGGAGCATTTTCCTCTATGGGTCATTCCACGGTGAATGACGTTACAATTTGACTAAGTTTTTTAACTTTTAAAATCCGCACTGTCTTGAAATTAAATTTTATTTTTCTGAAATTGATCTAAAGTACCATGAGAGAGTACAATATTGCTACCCAAACCTGTTTTTAGACATAAAAAGCTTTTTTGTGTGGAATTAAGGTAAATCAAAAATTGTGACTGATGGTACACAGAAGAGACATTAGGAAAAACAACTTCTATATTAATTGAAATTCTCCTCAAACTAAGAACATGAAGATTAAAATAATTTTTTTCCAGCCAAGTAGAGATTTCAAACTTTATGAATACACTTTGTTTCATTTAAATAACTTTAAAATTTACAGTGGAGGAAATTTTTATTTTCCGTGACTGATGTTACAAACATTTTGTGACTGATGTTACACCAACATTACTTGGTTCAAATTATAATTTATTTCTCCTTAAAAGTCAAATTAGCAATTTTGTTTTACATAATTATACAAATCTACTTAAATAATAAAAAATAAACAATAGTAAATGAATATAATTATACAAGTGATGTTTTTAGTGCAATTCAGGAAATGAAAAGTGTCCTCGTGCATTTACTATATCTAGTGTACTAAGTTTCCTTAGTATTTTTTTTCGTGAATAATAAATTTCATCCATATTGTCAGACCATTTACAAAGCTTCCCTGTTGGAATCATAACACTGACCAAGTATTCATAGTTTTCAATGGCTCTAACTTCACCTGGATAGAGTTGTCAATCGTATTCCACAAGAACCCACTCTCCAATTGTGGCCATCAGTTCTGAAACTTGTTCTCTTGGTTTTGAACAGGAAAATGATGTTTTAGATAATTTGGAGCTTTTGGGGATTTTGTCTACCACCTCCAAAAAGTGTTGCTGCATGATACCAGCTATAGCTTCTGAATCAAAAAATATTTTAGTCAAATTTAACTCTTTATAACGCAACTGTAACCGTATAATGATATCTCAAAGAATTTCACACTGCTTGAAGCTACGGCATTTACAAAATCTTTTGCACTGTACACGAAAGGCTTTCTTTTTTTACTGCTTTCTATCCCTGCATCTTTACAGAGCCGCCAATGTCGTCCACTGGGCCTTTCCCATGTGATGTAGGAAAATAATTCCATGTAATTAACAATTTATATTTTTTCTGTAACATGGGTATTGTGGCAGCAATGAACTTGTTTTTGAATTGGGCCATCTGACCAAATATGTAAGACTTCAATTTCTTGAGGAATCTTTTAGAGCATTCTTGTTATGAGAGGAATCACAATCTCTTTAGAATGAGGCACTTCATCTGAGGCTATCACATACGGATGCATTCTACCTGAGTGGTACAGTGCTGCTGTAAAAATGCTTACTTGGGCTTAATAGGAGCACCTGTTTCACCAATTTCATTGTCAAACCATATTTTTTATGACAGCCTTCTGCTTTCGTGGAAATGTAAGCAGGGCGCGATTTGCACGAGTTAAAGCTTTTCCTAAGGTTTTATTATTTTGGAAAAGGGGTTATGTCACTGCTACTTGAAATTTTGCACTTTAATGCTCTACATTTTTCTAACATTTTCTATGATTTTTGTTTTTCACTCTATTTTGAACTGACTTAGGCAACTTGGCTCTTCCATTTCTTTTTTTATCTCAACTCCTTTTAGCTTCTGCATTGTTTTTCTTTTTGTAATCTTTATAACTTCCTTCCTTCTTTAATTTATCTTGCCTCCTTTTTTGCCTTTCTGCAGCAGTCAATGCCATTTGTGCAGTGTTTAAGTATCTAACTGGAAAAGAGAAAAGTGACTGATGTTACATATTTTAAAGAAGTTTTTAACACATAAATTGAACTGTAATTAACTATTTAAGTAATTGATATTTAAGATTTTATCATGAATGAAGAGAATATGGCTTTTTATATTCTTAACACTAATTTTCTTTAAGTAATAAAAACTTTTATACATTTTTGTGACTGATGTTACATTACTATGAGGCCTTTCATAAAAATTAATTTTCAATACAATAATCACAGTTCAAAGATTCTTTACTGGCCTAACCTCACATATAGAATAAATTTCAATTAAAAAATTGGATTTTATACATACCTGTTAATTTCTTTACGAAAACAAGATGAACTTTCCGAACCTCTCTAAAGACAGCAACACTTGTGACAAAAGTAACATTTCCAAACAATGCCTATACAACTTACAAAAAGGTACCGCTAACTTTTTAAGCATAATTTTATAAAAATTCATATATTTTTACCTTAGAGGAAAAAAAACTATATGTGCAAGAATATTTTTTTTTTATGTTAGTGTCCCTGTTTTCATGGAATTGCCCCTATCATAATAGATTCTTTAAAACAAATCGATAATAACCTATCGTTTTAGTATGTAAAAGCAATGCAAGAGAAAATGTAAAGTGTGTTATTAACTGAAAATAAATAAATTTCAGTAAAAAAACACCTCCAGCGTTCATGTGTGAGAGCAACAAATAAACAAAAAGCTTAAAGATTTTCTACACCGCCGTACTGATTTTCTTACTCAAAAGGTTACATTTGGTAAAGGAACAACTTTATAGCGCAAAAAAGGTTTGAAATATTTTGCAGACATGTGTTTCGGAGATGCAAGAAACCCCTTTCGCAATGCAAAAAAAAAAAAAAAAAAGTTTTCAGCTTCGCATTGGGTACACAAGCAGTAGTCACGGTGAAGCGAGATAAAGTGGAAGTTGAGAGCTGTTTATAGAAATTTAGTGCCAGAGACTAGTTAACAGAACGGATTAACCAACCGGAAGCAGAAAAAGAGCTCTATTGTACAATTCAGAAGACAGATCAACAAGGCAAGAAATGAACAGAGTGCTTTTGTGCTGAAAATCTAAAAGTTAAAACAACACTGATAAAGCACAAAATCTCGGAAATTTTGTTTTCTTAATGTTGTTTTATCCTTTTAAGTAAGAAAAGGTTGAAAAATTTTTTCTTCTATGCATCAGATGCATTTTAGAAATTAGGTGTCCTGGTTCCAAAACAAGCCCTTCGCCTCATAAAGTGCTGTAATTATAAAAATCTAAACTGTGAAGTACAAAGAAATTATTCAGTATACAATAAAACATTTCTAAAGAGCATAAATAAAGTAACAACCAAAAAAAAAAAAAAATGCCAAAAATCAATAATGTTAAATTGGGATTTAACAAGGAATTAAAAAAAATAATTAAATTCAAGTAAGTAATATATAAACTTCCACTTTAGCGCATATAAATCAAGAAACTTACTCTCAAACAAAATCCAAAATAATAATAATAATAAATAAATAATAATGATAATAATAATAAATGATAATAATAATAATAAATATTAATAAAATAATAATAATAAAAGTAAATAATAATAATAATAAATACATTAAAACACCTTCTGTCTTTTAATTCATTTCAGACATTTTTACAACAGACGAATTTTCACTTTGCATTTTCATTTCAAAAATGAACTTAAGTTTCAACATTAGTAATTTCAATTTGAATCCGCTACTTTGAGCATTAATGAGTTTTGGCAGTATTAAGCTCTAAGCTCTCGTACTCATATTAGGAAGTTCGTCTACAATTAATTCCGCTTTCGTTTCAAAGTTTTAACTGTTTCAAATGAATATAATTAGAGTTTCGTGTATATATATATATATATATATATAATATATATTACGTAATACATGTAATTAGTTTACACTTACATTCATCAAGTTTTATCCATGAATGTATGAATGTATATTGATGTATTTAAGTATATAAATATAAAATCTATGTGTATATTTTAGTTATATATTTATTAACTTTTGTGAAATGCTCTTCATAGTCAACTACCCAGGTACTCTCTTTGTTCATAACTACAAAGCATTGTGAGTAGAGAACTTAATCGTCATATTAGTTAAACAAGACACAAGAGTCAGTTATAAAAAAACTTTGAATGCTCAGTTAAGTGAGTGAATAGTGACTGCTTATTTTTTCTCCTAATTTTTATTCGACTCTCTATCCCAAAAAATAAGCAACAAACAGAAAAATGGCATTAAAATGAAAATAATTCATAGAAAAGCAATAAAATGTCCACAGGTTGTTGAAAAGAAGAAGAGGCAATGCCATGCAAAATAACAGAGGAAAACAAATATTAGTTTTCAAATAAGCCTCCACCTCTGCTGGAGATGCAGCCTCGACAACGACGATTCATACCTGCAAAGCTGCCATAATTTACCCTGCTTATTTTTTGAGATAGAGTGTAGAATCAATCGGAGAATGTTCTTGTACATGAGTCACTCAATTACACTTACAGTCAGACAATTTTTATGTGACAAGTATTAATAAAACAAATGACACTAGCAGTTCAATGATTATTTATTTTTAGTAAAAATACGTTGAATATTCATGATTCTTAAATGCCAAAATATCTGAGTAGTTTCTATATGTATTGATTTCCTTTCTTAAACTGATTTTAAAATGTTGATCGCGATGAATTGTTTAATTTAGCTTACAGTTCATGACGTACAAGCACTAAGAGAAAATATTTGAAGCGTGATGTCAATTAACAAAAATAAGTGTCGGATAAATGAGACTAATTTTTATTTAAGTGAACGGTTAAAGCGCGGAAAAAATCCCCCTTTTTTCGTGTCGGGATACTTTCTTTTCTTTCTTTCTTTGAGTGGGGGGGGGGGGGTGGTCAATTAGACGAGCTCTTCGTGAATCGATCAATTTCTCTTATGATTAATTGTTTTTTGTACTTGAAAATTATAATGAGAAAAAAAATTACTCGTGTAGTCGTATTAGAAATTGATCGTCGGTAAAAATGCTTCCAATAATCACAAGGTATAATATATGCAATGGTAAATAAACTATTCTAAATAGTGGACTTGAGCAAATTTGCTCGAATCATTATTACCTGTATTTAATAAAGTATCACTCAACAAATGGCCCAGTGGTGGCGTATCTCGCTTGGAACCAGAAGGTCCCGGGCTCTAATCCCGGTTTTGCATTCAATGACTTAAGAAACGAGAAGGTGAGGCGGCTATTGCAACTATATTGTCTAAACCTCATCGAATTGTCTAATAAGAGTTTTCTTAATTTTCTCCCGTTCAATTTCAAAATGCGAAGCAACCAAAAGAGTCCTCCACGAAGGCAGCTTTCTCCTATATTCTTCACCGAGAAAATCATGTGAAAAACTTCATCTGGCACGATGAAGGCCGTTGAGGTTTAAAGCCATTAAAAATAATACAAAAGAAACAATCAATATCTAAATACATAAAGTCCGTCCTACAAATTTAGAAAATGGGGTTTTTTAATGAAAATGTAATAATACGACAATTTCGCTCTTGATTCTTTTATTTATTTATTTATTTATTTATTTATTTGTGTGTGTCAAAACTTTTATTGTATAAATATTTCAATTGAGTCTTTGTAAGATTCTGATACAGTATCCCTTTTTTTAAAAATGCCGCACGATTCACCAAGTATAACGCATTCAATTAAAAAGAAAAGGTGCGTAAAATGTGGTATCTTCATGACAAACCCTCAAGCTTGTATGACTTGTAAAAACGAAGATGTTGGTTTTTCAAAACGTTGTGGCATTAGTTACAAAATTTCGGTGCTGTTAATCTGGATAAAATTGCATATCATAGAAACAATGTATAGCTATTTTCAAAGAAGTTTGTTTGGGTAACCATGAATTTTTTCAAAAATTGTATAAGGTTGAAATGGGATTTAAAAAAATGTATAAATAAAATTAAACTGTTCAATTTAAATTATTTTTAACCTGAACTTACCTGAAAAATAATCAATTGCGAAAACTTTTTAACTTAATAACGAAATACTAATAAAACTCATAAAAATTCGAATTAAAGTACTACAACAAAATGGTTCTGACTACCAATGTCGAAAATAAGAATGACGTTTACAAAAACATCAAGTACAAATGAATTTGTATTATATTTGTTCCAATTATGATGATTTAAAACGCAAATAAATTTGAAATTACGCATCTTAAATCAAATTTATTTCCGTATACTAATGTTATAAGTATATTTAATATTATATGTGTGGAAATCTGTAGGTTATATGGTGGGTAGGTTATATATGTGTGTAAATCTGTATATTCATATTGGACACGCTACATTTTCATTTTGAAATTGTAGTTAGGATAAAAATGAAATCTTTGTGATGAAGAAATTATGACTCATCAAATTACATTTTTAGGGTGTATCAGTAAGTGTACGGGAACACCCAGATAGAAGAAATTTGCGGGCCTTTCTAATTGCCGGTTGAACCCGTGTTACTGGAGACCCTTAAAGCATCAGTCGCCACACCTTTCGTTTCTTGGCTGATGTTTCAATTAACTTGCTCTGTGCTGCCCTGCCATCAATCCCAGTTTAAAAATTGTAGGGGTTGTTTTTATCTTACTATGGAAGTCATTCTTTTAGATCAAGAATATACATATATTTTAAACTAATGTTTATTTCCTTTGTATATTTGGGGTACAAATGAAGTTACGATTTTCTTTTTCCTTTTGGATATGTGACTGAAGTTAAGCTATTCTTTTCTCTTTTGGAAATGTGACTGAAGCTACGATATTCTTTTTCCTTTTGGAAATGTGACTGCACTTTTTATACCTGGCTCTTGATGATTATAAGTAGAGGTTCACTCTAGAATCTATTTCATCTTGGAAATCTATTGCATCGAATATATAATTGAAATGTGAAAGAGACATTTATAATTTTCATGATTAGCAGAAGCTTTTTTATCTTTATAGCGTCTAAATTTCGCTCGGCTCATAGATTCGAATGTTCATCAATTTTTTCTTGAATTGTATATCATTTTTTTTATTGGAAATTTTAGAAAACCCGTATACATGCCATACATATATGGTTGCAAACTTTAAACTAAAATTTAGTTTTTAAACCTTTGATTTGCTAGGTTTCTTATAACTTTCCATTAGTCTTTGCTTTGTATCTTCTAATTTGTTTGTCTCCAGCGATCTTTTAAAGGAAATCAGCTTATGTTGTCACTCAAGAATTGAATGAACTTCATTGAACTGGAGTTCAAAGTCCCATTCGCTTTACAAGAGCTTTGTAAAAACGAGAAAATCAACAAGACTTAAAAATGTCATTAGTAAATAAATCAGTAATATTATCATCGATATTCAAAATCAAAAATTAAAAAAAATAATAACGGTTAACAGCAAAACTTTATCTTTCTCTATTAAATATACATGGAAATATTCCAATTTCATTCATATTGCATTCCTAGAAAGAATGTTCATTCCTTTAAAACAATTGCAGTAAAACCTCGATCATCCGAAATTCTTATTCGAAACTCTCTGTTAACCAAACTTGTGTTGTTTTTCTCATTTTAAACTTTATATTCAAGTATATACACTGCTAGTATACTAATTAGATCTTGTTTATATTTTCCTATAACTTTACTTTTATAAATCGCTCTTGTAATAAATAATATAATCTGTAATTGTACATAGTCTGAAAGCTGAAGAATTTTGATTATACGAAAAGTTCCAAATTCGCTGGATGACATTTACTTCGAATAATCCAAGTTTTGCTGTAGCTGTATAGGGCTGGACGTGATAAGAGTTTGAAACTTTGTTTCTTCTATCGTGATTAACAGTTGCAGTCGTTATCAAATTAGCAACCATGACGTATCTCTTCGATAGCGCACCAGCAAATCACGGTCGTTTGAGTGAAAGTCACTTCTAATCACGCAATACAAAACGGCTATCAGTCAATACGAGGGCGTGGCTTTTTACAATTATGTAGAACCAATGAAGTGCCCTGAAAGGTTCCATCGCTGTTACGCTTGGTGCTAACGCACCCGAAAACTAAACAATTCATTAAAGTGTCGCGGCCCATTAAGAATTGACTAAGCAACCCACAGTTTTGGAGAAGATGCACTAAGTTATTTTAAAGCTTTAAACTTTTTCTAAAAAGTGCTTATTTCTAATATTTTCTTTAGAGTACGGGAACATCTGCAGAAGAATAAAACAGGTGCTGCGGTCTTTTTTTTATTTCAATTTTTGATACCTTTTTACATAAAAATATTTTTAAAAATAAGCTTTTTAACATTAAAATAATAAAAATTGTATGCAAACGTTTTTTGGCTACGAGAAATTCCTTTTTTTAGTAAAAAAGATGTGTGCTTTTAGATGAAAAGACAGCTGGAAATGGGGCTTTTTCTCGGATGTAATTATTTTGAAATTTCATCTGGTCCATAAATTCATTTTAATGTAAAGTAACTGATGTGATTGAATTTTTCACATGAATTACTTTCTTGTCATTTCTAATATTAAACTCAAAAAGTTACTGTTGTCGATGAAACCCTGACCACATCGCCAGGTTTTACCACTCAAACCTCAGGGGAGCTCTAAGTTTTAACAAGCTCATATTTCAGGAATAACTCAGTACAACCTCATTTCGTCTGAAATCATTAAAGTTCACCTTATCTTGGCTCTACTGGATTACAAGAAATGTACAGGGAATGGTTAGTGGTAAACTAAAAGTTTGAGAGCATCGTTGACATGCGAAATTACAAATACCTGTAATTATTTTAGTTTTGTTTTTATAACGTTTTTATCTTATCTCCAGCGCAATAATGTTTTAAAGCAAGAGAATTAAAGCCACAGTAGGCTTCAAAAAATACGTTTTTTATTGTGTGTACTAGTGTATAATTTATTGAGCAAAAAATATTATAACTTTTTTTAGACGAATAGACTTTTTTTTTATTTGAATATGTTATATCCAAAGGAATGAGACTCTTTGATAGCAGAATTGTTACTGGGCTCTCAAAATCGAAGTTTTATGGGAGATTTTAATACCAGTTCTTTGTAGCTAAGCAGTTTGACGAGGAGTTGTACCTTAGACTAACATGAAAATTTGAATTCTAAATAACCCATGCCGTAGTACCTAAGTAGATTGCCAGAAAATTCAGAGACGTGAAAAAATCACCAGAAAAAGCATTTTCTATGAAAAAGAGCTCCTTGGGAGCTGGAATCGAAAACATATCCCGGGTAGTGAGCGAATTATTGATGGCATCATCATCTCGGAGTCCTGGTAATCTGTTGGAAAGTTTAAAAAGTAAAGTTGTAAAGAGTGTCATGTAGTTCATCTACTAAAGGGATTTGGAGAGAATAATTGCGGGCTTCGATACGTTCTGGCAGCCAGCCTCTTTTTGACAGTGATGGATGGGAGCTCTGCTGACCCGAGCACACATCCCTTCAGCAATTGAGGATTCCTGCGAAGTATCAAGTTCTCTCGAATGCCCAACCAGATTCGGCGCGGGCTCTTTTTTCTTCCACGCTTCAATTTTTTTTATCTCTTTGCCTTTGATTCTGGCTGTGGGAAGGTCCAAAAGTTACGGAGACGGGAGATTTAACTGGTGGAAGAACGGTACTTAACGGACTGTGAAAGGAAAAGGACGAGAGTAGAATAGACTTCTAGAATCAATTATCTGTTGAGGATTTGAAATAATTTCATCTTAAGTAGTTTCAATGACTTTTATTGGTTCTCTGAATTTCAAGATAAGTTTCCTGATTTACATCAGCTGTACTTTGATTCTTTAGCTTTGTTCCTCCTCTTAATTTCTCTAAAAGATAAATCTTTTTCGGGGTAAAAATCTCGACTTTGGGTATTTTTAGGTTAACAAGTTTCTTAAACTTCTTAAATTTTTAACATATTTTATATTTCATAATGTCTTACGCTGTAGCTTATGATCTTTTTATTATATTTTTTCTTTTATTTTATTCTTATTTTATTCATTTTTTATTATTATTTTTTTAATTTTTAAGTCTTACATAGCGCTTCAAACAAATATTTCCTCTCCAATATAAATAACATGAATATTGAAAGACGCCAGTTAAATTCGATTGCTTTTATTAATTCACTGAAATTCAAAACAAATTTCCCAATTTTCCTCAGCTGTATTTTCTGAGCCTTAAGTTTTGCAGTTCTTCTCGATTTTTCTACAAAAGAAATCTGATTGATAGTCAAAACTTACGTGTTCTTTAACAAAGTTTTTAACATCCTAAATTCAAATTTGTTTTACATTTTTAATCCCTTATTCTTTAGCTCTAAAATGAAGATTTCTCATGCTTTCAGCCTTAAATTGTATTCCAAAAAAAAATATCTCAAAGCGTTAACCTTATTTTTGAAAGTTGCCTCTAATGATTTTATTGATTCACTGCATTAGCTGTACCATTTGATCTTACTAACTTTGTTTATTGCATTCGTATTTACTTAATAGGATATATTGAAATATTGATGTATTCGAGTATTTTCAACATTTCTTCACTTCTTGCGCTTTAGACATTTTATGCATTATCATAGCTACTCTGTTCTAAAAGTTGCTGTTAATGTAATCTTATACTTCATTTTCAAACTGCGATTTTTCACCTACAAATAACTGTTTGTAAGTAAGATTGCACTGGTAAATAACCCTACTATTAGGGATGTGTTTTTTAGTAAGTTATACACTGTTAAAAATTTCCCTGAGAAAATAGTAAAATAACCATTTATTTGATTGTTATTTTACCGTATTAATATACAACAGTTGAATAACCATTAAAAAGATGGTACTCAAACCGCTGATAGCGAAAAAAATCGTTTATTCTCTGTTTATCCTAAAGAACGTTTAACTAACCATTATTTTCAAGCGCTCAATAAGAATCGGGCGTCCATCTTGATTGCGAAACCTTACCGGTCGTACGTTATTTTAAAATAGGAATATGGATTTATCAGTTAAAATCTGCATGTGTATATAAAAAAAGAAGAAAAAAAAGTGGCTTAAGCAGTGGTTACTAAATAGAAACACATGCACACGTAAATCAAAAATTGGAGACATCGGATTCCCGAACTGTTACCTCGCAAACGAGCGAACCCATCATTTGAGCTGCTGAAGCATGTTTGTATTTTAATTTTTGCAGCAAATAAAATGATTTTCATCAATATACAGTAAATTTAGACTAAAAATGACTTTAGATCCAATCGAAAAACTGAAATCTCAATTTTAAGGCAGTTTGCCTGTTGGGAAAGAATATTTATTGATAAATAAACGACCGCTTCCCGTGGTTTAGATGGCCGAATGGCTAGCGAGCGAGGTTGGTGTTCCTGTAGGCCCGGGATCGATTCCTCGAAGATTCCACGCTTCAAAAATGTTCAAAAGCAGTAAAAATTTTGTGTTGAAACCATTTTTAAATGGTTACAAAACCGTAAACTTTTGTATTTATGGCTTTTTAACCAAGTTGATTGGAAATGGTTGGATCCCGTGAAGATAGAAAAATGTTCCAAACCGTAAATTTAACGGTGAGTTAGATGGACAGACTGCTGCCGGTCATTTAACCGTAATTTCATGATGAAATTTCTAACAGTGTAGGTTATTAAATGTAGAGTTTAAGTCCGGAGTGATTTATACGAAATCGATTTGATTGTTAAAGGCAGTCTCGTAGTTTTGTGGTGATTCAAATTCAAATAACGAAGGCACAATTTTTTAATCATTTGGGGAAAGGGGCAAAAAGTATTTATTTCAGCGCATGATGAAATATCAATAGTAAACAATTCACGATCTTAAATTAACAATCTTTGATTGCAATTTCTTGACTTCAGAACCTGCACAAGAAATATATTTTATTATTTGCTTCATTTGTGCATTCTTTCAACGATTTACTTCCCTCTCTTCCTCTAAAGAAAATATAGTGTCATTTAAAATTATTAATGCAAGCATTTTATGCAAAATATCAAACAAACGCCTTAAAGCGGTAAGTAAAGCGATCGAAAGTAAAAACTTCTGATATATTTTTGACTTATGACAAAAATTTGATTTTCTATGTATTTTTTTTTTTTTTACGTGGTGTCGAGAAATAACCTGTTTCCCATTGAAAGTTACTCAGTTACAATTTCCTTCAATCTATTATTTAATAAATAAATGAATTTAACGTTAAAAATAAACTTCGTTTTCGTTTTAATGGAAATCTACTTTTGATATCCAAAAATAACTAAAAAATTAAGCGTGAAATAATAAAAAATAATGAAAACAACAGAACTGGTGGGAGAAAAATAAGGAATGAATGGCCAAGAGTGATCTATTAGTTCTGAATCAACTAGTTATTATAGCTATTTTTACGCTAATCAAATACTAAACTACATCAAATAATTGCATTTGCTTCATTTTGCACAAAAAAAGGTAACACTATATATTCAGAATATTTGTAATACATTGGATTATATTTGAAATTTAAGTCTTCCTGATTTCAAATGAAAAACTACTTAGTAAAAATTCAATAAAATTAACAGATGTCAATAAATTTAACAGATGATAAATTACAAGAGTTAAAAGTTTTGCAATAACTTTTTAGTTAGCGTTTTTCTTAGGATTAGATAAATGTAAAGAAAGCGTTTTTATCGTAAACTCAAACTATAAGATGCACTTTTAAAATGATTTTTTTTTTCTTCTTTTCCTCCTTTTTTAAAAATTTGTCTTGAACATGATACAACGTTGCGTTTTAAAATTTGATTTAGGATTTTTCTACGCCGCGAAACCATACACAATCCATTTAGTCCCGAAAATTCGGCAGTTCGTTACACTCAATAATTCGGCAGTCCGGATGACTCGACCGAACCCTCGGCAGGAAGATAACAAGACATTACGCATTCTTTTTAAACAATGGAGCCGGGTTTTGCAAACTCAATTGTTAATTTCATTATTCCTTTATATCCTTCATTATACCCCTTCAGATCATTATTCTTTCATATCATTCATGTAATTCATAAAGTATTTTTCTGAGATCTGTCTTATCATATAAATTAGTGTTAACTAATTCATTAATTTTCATTTTGTTGTATTAAAGTCTCTATGCCTTCATAAAGTACGTATTTTTTCTTTGTTAAAGGATGTTTGGGCAGTTTATTCTTTGCTATAATTTCAAGCAGACAATACAAACTACAAAGCTGTATTTTCTGAGTAAACACTCGAACTTATTCTAACTCCATAACACGGCATTTTCACAAACTCGGCCACTCTTTGGTCCATATTAGGCCGATTTTTCAGGACTCTACTGTTTTCAATCAATTCATTTTCCCCTTCTAACCAACGATGTATTTTAAAAACAACTACATACGAATGTTGAACAAGTTTGATACTTGTTTTCCGGTCTTTGTACGGTGCAACCATACTTTTATGCAACAGAAAAAATCCTTTTATTAAAAGTACTAATTAGTACTCAGAATGAGTACTAATTTTTGCGTTTCTTTCTTTCTTTTTTTATCTTTAATAACTTTATCATTTTTATTCATATATTTATTTATCTCTCTAACGTCTAACATTTTAAACAAATATTTAAATTGTAACATAAATAGTTGATAATTATTCTAAGTAACATGCAATTACTTTTTTTTTCATTTTAATAATTTAATTTCAAGCACTTATTTTTGCTAACTGATACGGTCTTTTTAATATAATGATTTTTTTTTTACGAGCATTAGAGAATATAAATGCGAATAATTAGAGATTTTCATATTTTATGCCTGACCATTTCTATTCACACTCCACCTTACTGTTAAAATAAATATCAAAAATATTTATTTTTATCACATGAAATTAATTGATGTAGTTGTGCAGTTGCATTGAGCTTGTTTACATTTGTTAAAGTCATGATTCCAAGGTAACGAAAAGAAAATATTTAAGCTCAATTAATGAATCGCTAATCACTACATTCAGTTATCTTAACTGTCACTCAAATATTGGCTACTCTGATGTAGTAGCTAAGTTCAAAACTTTCTTGTTTTATATTTGACATTATGTTTGCTTCGGACTACAATTACACCCTGTAGCATTATTCAAGCTGCGAAAAGAACATTGGAAAAAAGCTGAAACACACAGCGGGGAAAACTGCAAAAATGTCATAAACTTTAATAATGAGGTTTAGTTTAAATAAAATTGAAGCATTCCCTTTAAAAATGGACATTTGAAATATCGCTAGCTGTCTGTTTAATAATTCTCTAGTGTTGATAAGCTATATACATTAATGAAACTGATGATAAAATTTCAATGGAATTTCGATAAAAATGGATAGAGCAATTAAAAGAATAATTAGAACTTGAACTTTTATAGATTAAAAGTCAAGACAGTTTTTCATTTAAAATACATTCTTATATTTTAATTTAAAGAAGACTATCAAACTTATTATCATCATTCGAAGCAATATCTTTGCGGAGAGCAATTTTTGCTGTGTCACTACTTTAAAAATAGATTCCCTTCCATTTTTATATCTGATAGTTGTCCAAAACCTGATTAAGTCGATGTTGATTTATATCAAAGCATGCATTACAAAAGTAACATTTATGCCACTTTGAGCCCTATACACTCATTTAGAAATCCTTTGTTCTTCGGAAGTCGGAAGATTCGACAAGTGAAATGATATTTTTAATATGTTTGCGATTCCCGTGTTCTCCGTTTAGCATTAAGTCCTGAATTGAAGAAAGATGAAAAAAGGGATCTAGGGTGCCTACAGAACTGAGCTAATAAACATGTTAATTAGGTTAATGAAATAAGAATTAATATGCTAATTAGTTAAAAATGGAATGATTCAGACAGATTATTCGCTCTTCAATAAACCCCGCGCTATATTTTCTTTAATTACTTTACGCTCAAATGCTTCAATAATTAGCATACTAGGATTTTTTTCTAAATCTCCGAAGGTATACGATTGTGTAAATCTAATGTAAAATAGGCCATCTCATAGAAATATACATTCTTTCGGATTTATTTTTGTACTTTATTCTTCTTTTATTCTGAAGTGTCATAAGCTTTGTGAATGCTTCATTTAGTTTTCTTATTATACTGAAACGTAAAATTAAGCAATCAGAATAAAAGCTTAATGGTGGGTGTATGAATTAGAAATTGGATTACACAGTGCTTGCTTCAACGAATTCCATCATATTAAACTTCGTGTTACAGCCCTTTCATTTGGTTTGAGTTGTACAGTTTTATATTTCATTATGTGTAGTAGAAACATGTTTCAAAAGCATTTTCCTTTGTGATCTTTATTAAGATGAAAATATGTTTCGGAACTCCCCCCCCCCCCCACGCTAAACATATTTTTCGTGTAAAACTATAGGTTGAATTAAAATACACCATGGAAGGCTTGGAAGTAAATTATGTACAATGGAATTGTTCGTGTCGATGATAACCGCAAAGTAAAAAGTTTGACTTGTAAATACATGTTACTTGTTTTCTATCAGAGGAAATTCTAAAACTAAATTGCAACAAAAATAGAGTTGAAATTAAGAATGAAATTTTATAGGTCACAAGATACTAGTCAAAAAATGTGAGAGGAAAAATGGAATAGGACTATATTTAAATTTTCTACGGACGTTTTTTTCTATTAAACTACATATTGCTTCACTATAATATTATAAAATTTAACCCTTTGAAAATTTTCTATTCTCTCTCCTTCTCTATCTGGCCAGTGAATATGTAATTTTGACTTTGCAATTTTTGATAGTGAACATTAGTTTCAAACTATTTTGCAAATATATTCTTTATGTATAACTTTCAATTTTTATTTTATATATTGCGTTATGTTTTGCAGTATTTTGAGTTCATTCATTTTTTGAGGGGTTTTCAGGCAACATTCAGCTGTTTTTATGATATAACTTTTTTATTTCGGTCAATCCTTCACTTGCTCTCGACAGAACACGAAAATTTCCTTATTGTTGTTTTCAAAAATTATTTTACCTCAAGCGGTAGTACTAAGTTAATTTCTTTTAATTTATTTCAGTAAATTGATAGTAAAATGCCGTTACTGAGCGTTTTCTTTGAAAGCATAAAGGAAGCATGAATTTTTAAAATACCGAGACACGCCAAATACATTGAATAAGTGTCACATTTAATGAAAATGTAATGTACATCAAGATAAATGTCCATAGAGTTATTTATCCCATACTAAATGCTGCACATATCGTAGCAGCAACATAATATTTTATTTACACATTACAGAGAACTAAGTTTACTAAGTTGAATTGTTTACAAATTCTGAAAGAACAGCCATAGCCTATGACCAAATGACAAGACATAACTGAAAAAAAAAATTAGTAAAAATTTTACTTCTGGAAACTGGATTTGTTTTGATTAAGAGTTCGAAAAACTAATCTCTATTTTCAAATCCCTCACTTACTTCTTTAATTGGTGAATCAGACAAATAAAAAAGATATTCATAAGAACAACAGTTTGCCCAGCGGTCGAAATTCGACCGTAATTCCTTTAAAATCTTCAACTTCAGCCTTGTACGAACGTTTAAACAGTTTTTTTTACCTGTAATGACGCTACTGCTTTACACACATCTTCTCCCTTGTTCTGTCAAGAAAATAGAAATACAAAAATTCACTTTCAATTTAATCAAGAATTCAAAACTCTAATGCAAATTAACAAACTTACAAAAGGTTGTTTCGAAGAAAAATAACGCGTCACCGCGCTTATTATCTCACTTGATATTTTACAAGGCATTGTTAGCTTCAAATTATATTTTATTTTGTTTGACATCTTAATTTCAGACTGTAGGTGTAAAGAGCAGTATGGAAATATGAAGAATAGAGACTTGGAATCTACGTCAAAATTAGGAGAAAAAAGTATTAACTCTTTCCAAAAGAAAATTAAGGATAACACTAAAACTCATCATTAGCTACTAAATATTAAAGTAAATAAGAAAATCGGTTGACATACGGAGGAGAAAATGGTACTTAACTGTTTTATCTTTTCTTATTTCTACATAAACTCTCGCATCCTATAGAAATTCTTCATCTACTATTAGATTCTCTAATGTAACGTAGCATGGTATGGGTAAAAATATTAAAAGGCTTAAACTTGTGTTAGTTAACACAAAACTTATACTTAAGAAACTTCAAAAAATGAGGTCATATCAATATTCGGACAAGCCGAATTTGATCTTCCAAGTATTTGGCCAGGCCGAATATTCGGCCAAAGCGCCGAATAGGCCGAATACCGAATAGAAAATTTATATTGTCATTTAATAAAGTTAGTTTTTTTTAATTAAATCACATTACTATATATATCTTTTTAATCTTTACAGTCTCTCATTCTAAGACCAATGACTAAATGGCCAAATACTTCCACATATGTATACAGTTTGTATGTCACTCTTATGTAACTTTATTTGCGAAGTAATTCTCATTGAATATAAATTATTTTCTAATTGTCTTTCAATTGCAATTATTATCTTTATTTTTTTTCCCTTACTGGACTTACGTACTGGACACATACTGGATCAGAAAAAGTTGTTAAATAATTCTTCTGATTAATAAAACACCTAACGAATAACAAATTACTATCTGAGCAAGGAATTTATTTACGCTTGAGGAAGAAATTCCGTGGAAATGTTATGTGCGATACGAGTTTGAAACTACATTTGATCAAAACTGAACTCACAAACTTTTATGTAGGGTAGACTGGGTACGTTTGAAACAAAGGAAGGTTGAAACAGGGTTGATATCGAAGTATGGTGATGGGTGCAAGATGACCGAGCCCGAAAGCAAGTCTGAACACGAGGTTCATTGTTGCGTCGATCTCAGTCAGAAAAGTTGTTTATAAGAGGCCCTATTGTATTTTGATAAGCAAAAGTAAGTATTTTTGTTCAACGATTTTCGTAATTATTATGGCTTTTATTAAAGTAAGAATATAGAGTACTTTTTTCCATTTGAAATGAAGCTTGTTGAATATGGTAGCGTCATTAGTTTTGATATAAAATTATTGTAACCATTCCTAGAAACGATTTTGTACTGAATGGTAGGGATGGGGACGGTTGAACCATTTTACGTGAGTGCGGTTGAAACAGTATATTTATCTAAATATTTCGTTTTTGAGATGCCGCGTGTTCGTATAAGAAAGTCTTTGACAGGGAAGGCTAATTTATGCTTGTTCAAAGCCCAAGGAAAGCAAACAGAGGTCGGAAAACCAGGAAGTCGACAATTTACACAGATACACCAGAGAAGGAAGAGATAAGAAAGATGCATGGGGACAAATTAAAGCGTGCCAAAGCTAAGCAACTTAAAAAAATATTCGATGGGGGTAAGGGTAAAAGGAAAACCACAAATAGGAAGAAGACACAGCAAGAATAATCATCAGAGGAAGAGTAGTGCTTTTGCCTTGTTTGTATGTAGCAGTATTCAGAGAGCAGACCTGGAGAAAAATGGATACAGTGCACAAATTGTAAACTGTGGGCTCTTGAAGAGTGCACAGAAGGTGGTTCTAGCTATGTTTGTCACAATTGTGACTCTGATTGATTAGAAAACCAAAATTTATAATTAGATATTTAATTTTAGTTCATTTTCCAATTATTTTTCTAGTCGAAGTGCCATGAGTTAAGTTCTTTTTGTTTTTGAAAATGTTCCTTTGATTGTCTCATAGTTTTAATGAGATAAATAATAAATAAAACATGTTAAAATATTAAATTTCGTATTTTTGGCATATGTTTCAACTGACCCCAATCACTGTTTCAACCGCCCCTGATATGGGGACGATTGAAACAAATGAGATTTTTTAAAAAATTTCCTCTTACACTAAAAATGAAACATCGCAAAATCAAACTATTCTGCCCATTATTAGACAGAATCGCGCTCTTGTATTTATCATATCCCCTTCATCGCTAAGTTTATTAGCGGCTATTCTATGAACGATATAAGCTAAAACGTTTCAACCGCATCCAGTCTACCTTACATATATTTTCAAAATATGCTAAACTATTGAATTTCAAAAATGAAAATTGACAAGCCGGATATCCGGATCCTTCGTGCAGTGGACCGGATTCCGGATATTTAGAAATTGGTCGGAAACCGGATATTCGATGTCTCCAGGCTGGAATCTCCCTCTCCTGTCCCGTATTCAGGGCCGGATTAAGACAGTCGGGAGCCCAAGGCACAACATTATTTTGGGGCCCCCTGTGGTACGAGAAATAAAAATACTGTGTATAATGTATAAAGTTAAATAAGCTTTTAGATTATTCTATTAATACTGGGTTCATACCCGATTGGCAAGGGGGGGAAAAGCACCTACTGACACGACATCCTATAACAATAGAATGAAAACACATGCTATGATTGAAACAAACAGATATGATAGAAAATAAATTGATCAAATGCTTTGGTATTAATACCATAATTTAAAAAAATGACAACAGATTTCAATAAATAGCTCATTATCTTTCGTGTCATCCACAATGTCTCTATGTTCTAATTCTGTTACAAGCGTTTTAAATATTACAATAATGGATTGATAAAATCCTAATTGGAACTAGTGATTTTGCTTTCAATTAACAACAAAAACAATATTTTATAATTGAATTAATCAAAATGAATATGTAATTTCAGTAAGTATATCATTTTATTCCTTCTGTGTAAAGAATCATGCATTTATACATAATTATCAACATCATAAATTCATAGAATTTCATATTTAAAAGTAACAATAAGAATATTTAATGATTTAAAAGAAAATTAAACTTCTGTCAAGCATGAGACTGCAGAACAATAAAATTAAATGTATAAAAAGAACATTTAACTTATTTTTTTATTACTTAATTATTTAATTATAGTAGTATATATTAAATATATTTTAAAAGTAAGATTTAAATCAACCGACCTTGATTTCATGATTATAAAACTATATTTATTTATTTTTCTCAACATACGTTTTATTTTAGAAATGTAAATTTCTTCGCATAGCAAAAGCACCTTATGAAATGTAATATTATTTTTTTTTAAATTTAAATGAATAAACATATGAATTTTTAATTTAAATGTGTAAGGTAACAAACTACATGTAAGTTGACATTAAGATTTAAAAAAAAAAAATCTTTTACTGTTTTTCTGATGCATATTGGCATTACTTGTTTTAATGCTATTAATTTACAGTTTAAAAAATAATAATAATTTGAGTTAGATAATTTTATGTCTTTTAATTGAATTCATTTCGAGGAGTTTTAACATGTTCTGCTCTCCCGAAAACTGTATGATTATATATTGACCACATACAATGATTTTTCTCTAAAATGAAATTAAACAAAGATATTTCTACATAGAAAATGTAATTTTTCGAAAACAAATTACTGAAATGTTACTTCAAGACTAATTAAATTTAATTGATATGAAAAGTATTATTTAGAGTACCAAAATTTTTATTCTTAGGATATCTCATCTGTTGCAATCAAAATTTGGTACTCTTAATTTTAATTAATCTTGAAATATAAAAAATATCATATATAAAAAAAGAACTACAAAAAGTACACAAATACTTTTAGCTCGCCATTTAATTGAGTTGAGATCTTTCCATTTTGTAAAAAATTCTTTTTTAAGAGAGATTTTCAGAAATCTTTCTTACAATTTGGGGGCCCCTAAAATTTGGGGGCCCAAGGCCGTGGCATAGTTGGCCTTCGCGGTAATCGAGGCACTGCCCGTATTTGCAGTTTTTAAATTTTTTAACCCTGGTCTCATTATACAGGGTGATTCATAAAGAAGTATTCAGTTTCAATGCTCTATAAATTAAGAACAATGTAAAATATTATATGTTACCTGCTACAGAATTGTGTGAGATTGTTAGAGACAGCCACATATGTTCTATGTCTGACCCTTTAGTCGCACAACGGATTGGATGAGACGATAGGACCGTAATCAATATACTACTTTTTGATACTACTTACCCAATAGCCACCCATAAGTTCTAACCTAATACTTTGTGCGTTGGAACTGAAACAGAGTACCACAAGCACTATTGATGGACTTGAGTTGATGTTATCAATACTTTAACGTGCGTTTGGGCAATGCCACATAAATAGGGATCCCTATTTAGGTGGCGTTGGTTTGGGCGGAAATGGATTATCAGTTCCGGCTGACGTAAGGCTTACTTTGTAGTAGAACTGTGGCCCCGGGACGGTATAGCAGGTCGGCAACGCTCTGCCAGCCCAGCCCTTATGGCCGGTGCTGGTTGTCAAGTGTCAGAGAGTTTGTGGGAGGGACGACGGTGATAGCGCTGCGTGCCGCACCCCTCGTATTGGGGTAGTCTGCGAAACCTCACGGTACATACAGTGTGGCCGTAGTTAGCGTTGGGTACCTGCTCAATATGCATCTTGTGATTAAAAGTTCACACATAGAACATTTAAAACTGTACTCTAACAAAACTTAAAATAATTCAACACGATTATATTGCAGGCAACGTATGATTGTACTTAATTTATAGTGCATTAAAGTTGTATGTTATATCTTGAAGTAGATATTACAAATACAAAAGTGAGGACCAGCAGCAGGCGCAGGGCCCAGCTAGGCTGGTCCTAGTCAACTTAGCAGTCCCCAATGAACATCAAGAGCTTTCTAAAAAGTTTTTACATTACTGCAATTAACAGTTGGACAGTTGTCTCCGGTAAACTATTTCAGCTACCTACAACCCTATTGAAGTAGTAATGTTTTCTAATTGCAAGATTAGCCTGAGGCTTGAAAAGCTTAAAACAATGACCTCTGGTTCTACTTTCAGCAAATTAATGAAGCCCATCACGATTTCCCATTTTAATGAATTTAATCATCTGAATCATGCCCCCTCTAACTCTTCTTTGTTGAAGATTATACATATTGAGCCTTTTAAGCCTGCCCTCATAATCTAAGTCTGAAAGACCTCTTACCAAACCTAGTAGCCCTCCTTTGAACCCTTTCCAATAAGGTAATATTGAAATATTCCTTCTTTAGATAAGGAAACCAAAACTGAACAGCATACTCCAAATGAGGTCTTACCAAACTTCTGTATAATGGCAATACAACTTCCTTAGACTTGTTCGAAATAGCCTTATTGATAAACCTAAGCATCCTGTTAGCTTTGTTACTTACTATGTTACACTGCTGACTGAACTTGAAGTCTGGACTAATCAATACTCCTAGATCAACAACTGTTTCTGCTTCACTAATGACTGAACCGTGTAAATAATAGCTTGCATGTTTATTCCCATAGCCAAAATTTAATATTAGGAAATTTGACATTTCCCAATATTAAAGGACATACCCCACTTAATTGCCCACTTAGTAATTTTATTCAAATCCTCTTGAAGCTGATTGATAGTAATAGAGAAGGCAGAGACTCACAAGAAATTGCAAACAGAATCTGTCTAGGAAGGAAAGAAGGAAGGCAGTAAAAATATTAAATTCTGTTTGGTGGAATGAGAAGATCTCTCGGAAAAGAAAGTGCAATACAATATACAATTCTATTGTAAAGAGCATACTCTTATATGGATCAGTGGGCTGGAGAAGTATGGAGGCAGAGAAAAATACATTTGCGGCAGTGGAAATGGTTGCCCTAAGAAGTTCACGCAGGTTTTCAAAAATGGAAAGAATAAGAAATGAAAGAATCAAAGAACTGATGAGAATAAAGGGAACCAACCGTATTGGATGATCTTCAAAAAAAAAAGCAATTAATCTGGTATGGTCATGTTAAAAGAATGAGCATCAAATCGCTTTTATTTATAAAACAAATCAAATAAGGAAACGAGGAAACCGAGAAAGACTTGAGTGGACGATGTTGAAATTCCGTGTGGAAATTCCTTGAAAAAACGATGTTGAGGTGATGAGGGATAGTAGTGTGGATGAGGAGTGGACCCTTGACCGGAAGAGACGGGATTGACTTCTTGTGGGCTTTTCGGATAGCGACACCTGACGCCATGAACCGATATTACATACATAAAGTTATAGACTTCTGTATGAATCACCCGGTATTTTTCTTGTCAAAATTATCTATTTTTTAAATTGGAGCAGAAATTATTACAAACGTACATACACGTCACAAATGTACACTTGTGCTAGTGTTAGCTTATTTGCATGCAAACACATATAGGTACTCATTGATACAAAATAATTGCACAACCAAAGAAAAATTATTCCCTCATCAAAAAATTTGCAATTTTTGGCTGCTTTTTCCTCAATTTTTGACTTTTAATACATACATAATAGTGTCTTTGTAGCATTGTAGGGAAAGTATAAGTTTTCTTTATAATGAATAAATTAATTTAATATTTGCACTTTTTATCGTTTACTATGGGGCCTACTACATTTGTTTCATATCACAATGTAAATTTCGTAATTTAAAATTCTAGTAAATGTTACGATGAAATTAATTTTAAATGTAAATAGTAGTGTTCGGCAACTACTCGTCAAAAAGTAGTTAACTACCAACTACTAACTACTCTAAACAAAACTAGTTGCAACTAGTAGTTAACTACTTTTTCTGAGAGTAGTTGTAACTAGTAGCTAACTGTTCTCCAAAAGTAGTTAACTACTAGTTAACTACTTTTAAGTATAATTTATTCGAATTTCTATTTTTAAGCTTGTTCTTAAATATTTAATCCTAATAATACAACTTTAATCCTAATAATTCAACTCAATATTATTTTTAATAATTAAAACAATTTTAAAGAAATTCTTTTAAAACATTCAAAGATGGAATATTTCCAAATAACACTGAACAATTAATATATAAAGAGAATATGAATAAAGACAAAACCTTTTTCTCTAAATTTAAACTTCTAGTTTAATATGTATTTGTTTAATAAAGTTAATAATTTATGTTTTTAAGAAGTAACAATTTTTCAGCAGTTGTTGTAAAATGAAGGGGTTTACACCTTATATCAATTTTAAAATTCTCCCTCTGCCCAACCCCCATTCATTAACAAAATATCTTTGTAACGCACATGCTTTAGAATTAAATTATATTCTTTCAAATTGTGAAGGCAGGGTTGATCTTTTTTTTTTTTTTTTTTTATTTATTTTTTCTTTTTTTTAAATAGTATTTTTTAAATTTAAATCAGATTTTTTGGATTTTTTAAAGCAAAATATGTATGCGCACACAAATACAGTAACAAATTCAGTTAATTATCTATGTCTTCAAAGAATTTTAAGATCTTTCAGTTGAAATAATTATATATTACTAGTTCAAAATTAATTATTAATTAATTATATTATATAAAAATGTATGCTTAATAAACAGAGAACAACAAGAAACGGAAGAGAAAGCTTATATTTCTGGACTAAGTGTATTATAATTTCTTGAATATATACAGATAAGTTGACTGAACTATTATTATTTTTTGAGTATATACAAATTTCTTGAATATATAAACAGAGATGGCAAATATCACATAAAATGTTTACTACAGCTTATTCATCTTTATTATTTAGATGTTTCATCAATAATACCAGTTTTGATGCCTTATCAACCCCCAATCTGTTTCTTAATTTTGAGTGCACTATTCCAAATGTAGAAAAAATCTTTTCCAAAGGTCTGTTGATGCTTTTGCTGTAGTCAGCATGTCCAAAAGCTTAATGTTCTCAAATAAAATGTCATTCTTTGACACCTTAATGAAGCTATTCCACTTTTCCCTAGAGGACCAGATGCATTAAGGCTATCATACGAGTATAGTGAGTTAAAATTCTAATGAATTACTTGAACCCAGAATATATTAAAATTTATAATAAAAAAATATCTATGTTTTAATAATTTGGAAGAAGCTGATATAAATAGTTTTTTTTAATCATAAAAATCAATATTTTGTCTAAAAAAGAATCATAAAAATCAATTTTTTCTTTAAAAAAACATAAATATCAGTATTTCTTTCCTAAGAGGAAAATCATAAAAATCAGTATTTTCTTCTAAAAAGAAAATCATAAAAAATCAGTATTTTCTTCTAAAAAAATCCTAAAATTCAGTATTTTTTTTCTTTTTTTTTTGTTTTTTATGGTAGCTCAAACGCATGCATGGTACTGGAGTAGAGGTAAAGCTTCCCCATAATGAAGATTTGGTCTTTTTAAATGAAACTTCACTGTGCATGTGCTGGTGTGATCGCTATTTATTGATTATATTAGAATGCTTTTTCTAATTTGCGTAAATACTGCAATAAATATTATGTTTTTTTATGAGTAAATTTTCATTATATAACATAATATAAAAAATACATTTGTGTGAGTAATATTCATAAGCTAAAACTTTAAATAATTTAATGTTTAAAAAATAGTTTTTTTTTCTTTTCAAAAAATAGATTAAAAAGTTTTATTTTCGAAAGTAGTTGGAATTTTGAAAGTAGTTGTAACTAGTAGTTGGGAAAAAAGTAGTTTAACTAGTAGTTAACTACTTCAAAATAAAAGTAGTTACAACTAGTAGTTAACTATTAATTAACTAGTAGTTGCCACTAGTAGTTAACTACTTCTAGTTAACTACTGCCGAACGCTAGTAAATAGTGATAAACACAACTTATAATAATGTTTCCACGATCTACTTTTTACCCAGAAGTTTTCATTGTGCGCATCTTAAACATTACTATTAGAAGTAATTTATTTTTTAAAAGCAAAACCATATGGATGGGGAAAGATAAGCGATATTTTTCGGACAGAAAGATAAAAATAAGACTGTGAAGCGGTAACAATCATAAATGATAAATTTTAATGGGTATTTTCAGGCTCTTGTTATAAAACAAATATTACAGACAGATGAAGAAATGATTTTAAGCAAAAAGACATAATGTGAAAAATTGCTCTGTATTTTAATCTGTGAAGTTAATTGTAAAATTTTGTTCAACTAATGTGAAAGAGAAATAATGCATTTTCTACCAATGTTTAAGGAAAACTTCTTTTTTATACATAAAAAATGTTATACTCGACGTATATCAAATATCATACTCGTAATTATATGTAAAAACAAATTCCTAATATCATACCTTGCCACAAGTTTTACTTATTGAGTACTATTATCGCCACTAGATGGCAGCTCGCATCAGAATATCTCGCAATATGAATGACTGGTTAAAAAAAAAAAAAAAAAAAAGGCTTACTCAAAATCTTAGACGATATTATTTCTTTAAACACCAGAACAGAAAATTTATTTTACTCAAAAACAGAGCTTAAAACAAAGTCGTATACTCTGAGCGATTCCTTCAGACCTTTAGAATCTTCTCCAAATAGGGTTCTTAACAGTACAACTGACTGCCCAACAGCAGATTGTTTCGCAATGTTCTGCAATAGAACTTCAGTTCTGCAGGATATTGTATAAAAATTTTAGTTTGGGAGAAACACTTATAGATTGCGTAAGAGCAATGGAGCCACCCCCCCCCCCCCAAAAAAAAAAAACTAGCCCCTTGCCACTCCTACTAGAGCGATACCTGCAAAACAACCTAAAACCATTTATTATTTTTAAAAAATCAAACAAAAAAAAAAAAAATCATGAGAACCCTAAAAATTTTAATGGCATAGTCTCTGTGTGGGATCTATCTGTCTTATGACCCCCCCCCCCCTCCTCCCCCTTTTTGGTTACCTTTGAAAAATGTGAAATTTATTTGGGGGTGTAAGCTCAGATTAGTGGCTCTTCTCTCTCACAATGTTCTGGAGAACGAAATAGGAATCTTCTCTTTCGAGCAGTTCCCAATTTGGTTTAAATCATTCAGTGAAACATCTGCATTTCTGCAGCAGCTGCTTTTGTTCTGCAAGTACGTTCAATGTTTTAGCACATTCTGTTTCGGCGCTTACGTGTATATAAATTAACCTACTAGGAGGTTTTTTAAATTCAGATTTCTGGGGGGTGTTACGCGCCTACTTCAAGGCCATGAAAGAAAAGAAGAAACGAAATTCCAGGCTTCTCCTGGGATACGTTATTAGATCCTCGTTCCACTCATAGATGGCAGCACTTAATGTAATAAATTATGTTTTCTAAAACGCTAAACACTGTTCAAGCCGTTCGATTGAACCTTTTACTTAATCCTATTTTCTTCAGGTGTTAGTGCATTCGGCATAAATTATGCGTTATTTTAAATATTTCTCAAAACGATCATTTCAAAATTCAGTAGGTTATCTGTTTAGGTTTCTGCCATTTACTATCAAAAATAGTAATTTTTCCATTCGTACCTATACAAAAATGAGAACTCGCTTTTTTTAAATTTTTAGCCGGATAATAAATTTTCCTTAATTTTGAATCATAAAGAACATGGTGAAGTTCTATCCAATTTAACTTCCCATTCAATTTAACACAAACAACTTAAGTTCCTTTTCCGATAACATTACTTTCGGAATTTTCTATTGCAAGTGATATTTTGATGTTATCAATATATTCAAACTCCAAAAATAGGTATTTGTTATTGACAAAATGGGCTGTCACTGCCCATGTCCACCACCCAATTTAAAGAATCTTTCATTACATCAGCTTCATTTGTAAATGTCGTAAATTTAATATGATTTTCAGTCAATAAAAGTTCATTATCACAAAAATAACGTAAATATGAAAGCATTTCCGCTTCTATTAAATTTAAAAGACTTTTTTTTACTGCATTTAATTAACAATTTGCATTCAAATGTTCACATTTATTACATTCAAAACATGTACTCTTTAAGCATTTGTGCTATTTTCTTTAACATTTCTAAGAGTTATTTTTATTATACCGATTTTGCCCTAAAAAAAAATTTCATTTCATTTACTTTTTATCTTTATAATATTCAGAATTACTAAAAGCATTAATCTTGTTGTCTTCGGGTGCGTCCATTCGTGATTGAATCAGTTATTTGAGAAACCCCTTAAGTCACATTTTTGGCGAAAATGAGTTTTTGTAAAAAATCGATTGCTATGGTGAAGGCTCATCGTTTGACAGCGAAACCACAACAGTCCTGGCTGTATTAAAGCAGTCTGGAGGAAAAAGAATATTACATGTATTTGAGAAACCCTATAAGTCGGTGAGTCACACTGTTTGCAAGCTAGGAACGCTGTACTAGACTGCAACGTTTCTTGACAATGACGTCACAACGCGCGGCCGAAGAAATGAGTGAACAGCGAGGCTGTTGGGTTGCAGGAGGAGGGTCGAAAGACGCCAAGCTACCAACTTGGCGAATAATCTGATTAAGCACTCTATTTGGCACATTGCATGTTTGAAAACTCTTTTGTCTGTTTATCAAAAAAAAAAAAAAAAGACAATGTAACAAATTAAAAAAAATAATTTTTTTTTTATCCAATCATAATTTATTTTATTGGATCAAATGTATGTTCATCATAAGTTATTCCTTTCGGCAAAAAAAGAGAAATTATGCTCTTAATTCTTTTATGCAGATAGATATTGTACAAACATAAAAAAAAAAAAACATTTTAAATCACAGCTACATTTTGAAATACACTATGGTTTTAAAATGGTCTAATAATGCACAATAGTTTTAAAGAACACCACTGACATTATGACTTTCATACTTTTACAGGATGTGTAGGACACCAATATGGGTTGCCCAGGGTATTTATCTCATTTTGTCCAAAAATCGACTTATTTAGTTTTTCCCAAATGGTGCAGATATACTGAAATACCAAATTTGTCTTGAAAAGTTAAATCTCTTATAATATATCTTAAAACAAAAATATCTAAATGATTTTAAGTAATCATATAATTACACTCAACAGCAAATATGAAGTACAAAAGAGAAGTAATGAAATAAATATAGGTATAATTATCTCATTTAAATTTGATTATTCATCATCTAAATGGTACATACAAATTTACATAATTGTTACCATAACAAATATATTAAATATTTAAATAAGGATACATTAATTTTGTAGTTTTTGTTGAATGTTTAAATTTTCTAACACTAAAACCATGATTAAAATATATGAAAGATTATAGCTTTAAAAATATTAATAATACTTCAAGAATAACTTGAGACTGTTTTGATATCTAACACTGAAATTCAATTTTGGAGTAGATTCCATTCTTATAATAATAATGATTAATTTTTCAGAACAATATTAACGAATATAATAATAATAAGAGCGATACTAACAAAAAATAATAATAATAACGATATTAACGAATATATTAATAATAAAAAGAACGATATTAACAATAATAATAGTAATAGCAACTATATTAACGAATACAATAATAAAAAATGTTTAGCTTTAAGCAAAGTCACAAGTCAGCGCGTCAGACATAAATATAAACAACTCCAAATCTCGCCAAACCGCTTATCGGAAGATCGCCAACTGCTCGTGAGCTCTTATTGGCTAGAGCGTTAGTTCTAAATGAAGGTATTAGTTCGCGTTACGCTTCTCGTAAAATTGAAAATATATAACTTTATATGAAAATTATAAAAAAAATAACGCTATACATGTGTAGATTAAAATACCTGATCATATTTCTATAGCGAAGTGCTTAGTTTAACTCGAGAATCGGACACCGCGCGGAGAACTACTTTCTTCGCTTGCTCTCAGCATATTTCTTCATAGTCAAGAAACTTTGCAGTTGAGTTTTTATAACCATTCTTTTCAACAAACTCACACCTACACCTCTGTTTCCTAAGGAACTCAACTTCCCGCATGCGCAGTTAAGATTTCCGTAGACAGCAGCATCGGTTTTGAGACGCTAGTTGGAACTTGTTGGTTTGCCCCAATTACTTTTATATCATTTATTTTAAGGTAATTCATGCACTTAGCCCAATCCAAATATACCATATTTTGCAAAAAAAAAAAAAAAATTCTTTTACCGCACTTTCTTATGTTAATTTCAGAAACCCAATAAGTCAACGAAATTTAAAATTCAATATAAAGTCATGTATATGTAATCCAGGTTAATGAAGAATATGGACAGTGAATTTGACCTAATACTAACGATTAAGGGAGGAAAAATGTCCATCACATGATATTATCAACTTTCATTCAGTTTTTCTCAATTTTCCAAAAGTTGCTGAAGTGTGACTTATGGAGTTTCTCAAATAACTGATTCAATTGTTTCCGACGACTTTCTTCCCCTATCAACTCTTCTCCCTTTTTTCTCAATTGTAGAATCTTTATCTTCCCTTCGGTAAATCAACTGCACAATCCCAGAATACTCAGCTGGAAGTTGTCTAATTATAGTTCAAATCTACGAAATAACCCATCTAAGTTATGACCTGCATCAGAAAATTTCTTGATTGACAGTTTAATTCTTACTGCAAAAATGCCAATTTTTTTCGTTTTCAGAAAAACGCATTTTGAAAAATTCATCTAACAGCTGGATTATTCATTGCTCTTATTTTCGACTCAAATTGTTTCTTCAAAGCTTCAAAAGCTTCTTTCCTACTAGTGCAGTATTAATGGTCGGAATTCGGGTTTCAGAATTGTAGGAAATGCTTTATCTCACTTTAAATTGTATTCATTAATTTCTCGAAATTTCCTTCCCTTGTCTAACAATAATACTTTTACATCAAACTTTCACTGGTCCCAAAAAAATTCCGGAACCTTATTTTTTTTTCGGCACTGTATTGTCTGACATGTAAGATGAAACGAGATTTAGCAGGTGGGAAATTACGAAAAATACTTGAATCAGACAGCAATGGATAAAAGTACTTTTATTAGCATAAATTATGCCTTTTGCTGCTTCAATATCTTGAATAATTTTTCGTTTTAATCCTGCTTGCAGTCTTTTGCTTCCTTCATCTATTATCACCCAGGGCCATCTCGAAGTCAGCAGTTTCTCTCTTTCTTCCGGGCCTGCTTCAAGATTTGATTGCGCAATCCAAGTGATCCCACAATCTGCAGCGCTTCATCGTTTCACATCGAATTATTTTATTTCATACCCGCCAAAAGTTCACTAACTTTCGCTGCCTGTACTTAATTTAGGTACATTTACAACAGAAAATCAAACATTTAATTATTTTGTTTTTTAAAGTAGAAAAATATACTGAAATGTTTTAATCTTATTAATTGCTAATAGGACTTCAGTTAAAACTTACAGTACTTGGTAGCTTTTAGTTTTGGAAGTCATTTTTAATTGTAATTATTCAGTGAAGCAGCATTAATTTAAAAGTTAAAATGCAATACTTTTAAGTGAAGTTATATTTTTAAAAATTATCCTTGGGAAAACAATAAATAAAAATAGCTATGGAAATAATTATCAACTTTCATTTAAATTTTCAGCATATGTTTTCATTGTAAGTGTTCTTTTAAACTATAAATAAATATGTTAAAAGATCAAAATTTATATGAAATAAGTATAAATCTATTTTCAAAATTTAAAATTCATTTTATTCTTAAATTTTGTAGTAGTAATTTTAAAAATAATTCTTTTGAGATTTAAAGTGTTCTACATGACCAAATTTAGAATTTTTCAGAACTTTTATATTTTTTTAACATTTTGAAACAAAAATATGATTTTAAAATTTACATTGTAATGTAGTAATGTTAAAGTTAAGTTTATTTGAGTCAAACAATCCAAAAAACTCAAACATAACTTTAATGAAAGCAAATTGAAATAGGAAATACTGATTCTAGTTTCAACTAAATCGTAAAATTTTAGGTATTAATTGAATTTACTCAAATTGAAAATTTGTTCACAATTTTTAAAATGATGTTTCACTACATCGGTGCGATCACTCTGTTTAAAACGATCTTCATGAACTATAAAGCGTTCTTCAAAATGCATGATGCAAAGAACTGCAGAGGGACTAGGATCAAAATTCTTTCTTGAAATGTTTTTAACCCATAAGCTTCTTTGACAAGGCTTATTGGGAATTTTAAAAACTGTTGTATAGTTTTCGTTTCGGTAGTTAGACCTGCAGCCAATAGCACAGCACTTTTTGCCCATAATAAACTAGGCTGATCCTATTGAATTTTCATCCGCTGAAGATGGTGGGAATTCGGGTGACTAACAGGGACCATGACTGCCCTACCCTGAAGACCAATGGTTAGACAAACACCCGCCATTGTCAGCAGACATCATTGGGAGAGTTTTATGGTTTTATTGCGGAAAAGGGGCATTGTGGCGCATTTGCTTTGTTATGTATCACTACTTCCAAGGGGCCTTCGTTCGCAGAATCCTTCTCCGAGTAGGGTGAGTCTTATATAAGATATAAACATTTCACATTGGTTTCTAAAATACAAATACATTTGTACTACTTACTGAGACCTCCTACCCCCTTTCTCTCTTCATCCATCCCAACTATTACTTTATTCGCGTTAAACCAATACTAAATGTGATTCAGTATTTCTTTATTTTCTTTAATTATTTTAAGCAAATTAAAACTAGAATTTTTTTTTCGGTTTTTAGTTTGAAAAAAAAAACCATACGCACACACACTTAGTCAATGTAGCTGCCCCTAAAATCTGGCACCCGGGCAACAGGGCCCATCTGATCCCCCCCCCCCTCCCTCAGTTACGTCCCTGGCCACATTCCACGCCAGCTAGCCTGTATGCCATCCTTGTGCAGTTGGAACTTGGAAGGAACCATGGGATCCATCACTTGGATGACTCATTCTAGCAATTCGCATGCTTGAAGCAGGCCCGGAAGAAAGGGAGAAACTGCTGACTTCGAGATGGCCCTGTATCACCTCACTACTGAAACAGTACAGAAAACGCAGAATTCCGGATTCGAGAATTTTGCGTAATTGATCAAGTGGAAATTAAGAGCTTGTTTAAAGAAATAAATCAAATAAGACTGCAAGAAATTAAAGCACAAAAACTTATTTGTATTAATTCAGAATAAAAGCAACAATTAACAAAAATCATCACTGCAAAGATGAACACTTTACAAAAATCACGATCCCAAAATGAAACTACATATTTTTGATTGTAATTAAATTTCATTTCCCTTCTTTAAAACATTTATATCTAAAAATCAGTGGCAAAAACGTTCCCATTTTCCTCAATGAAAGTATTGAGGCTGACTTACAAGTGGCTTTTTGTTTATTTGTATGAAAGTTGGGGGTTAGGCTTACATGCGAACCGACTTACACGCAAGTATATACGGTAAGGGCGGCAGTGGTAGCCCAGTGGTTAGCACGTCGGACTTCCGCCTGGAAGGTCGCGCGTTCGATACCCACTGAAGACCACCATGTATACTTGGGGATATGTGCATGTAAAATCCGTAGACCCCACTACCTCTCCCCGTGCGTAAGCAATCCTAAGGCCTCGGCTAACAGGTAGGGGTCTGGTGGAGAGAAGTATATACGGTAAGGTTTTGATAAAGATAAAAAGAAATTTCATTTGTTTATTTCATAATTAAACCTAAAAAGTAATTGAAATGAAGAAAATAATATTCTTGTAAAGAATGCAGAAAGCTCACGCAAAGAAGGGGACGCATGCATTTTTTTGCTGGCACGTGGAAATTAGGCCTACGTAATTTTAAAGTATTGCTGCAATTAAACAAGAAATATATATATTGCAGCAATTGAAAGGTAAAAACCAAAATGACTGCAAAAATTTAGGGTAATGCAGCAAAAAAAAAATTACGGAACTACAGTAAAACGAGTTCCGGAACTCTACCACTCCTGTCGTCGTGTAATAAAGCCATAATTGCTGCAAAAAAGTTCACTAATTATAACTTTCAACTTTCAAAAAAATAATTTTACTATCACCTTTTGGCTCCATCACAAGCAGGGAGTTAACGGTCGGGGAGGGGGAGGGAGAGGCAGATGGGGCCTGTGCCCCGGCCACCAGATTTTAGGGGAGCTAAATTGACTAAGTGTGGGTGCATAAAAAAATATATAAATTTTTTATGTGTATATCAAGGGGGGAGGGGGGCTAAAGCCTAGTCTTGTCCCTGTTGGAAAATGACCTACTTACATCTCTGGTCTCAAGCATTCATTAATTTTTCCTTCCTGGGCTGGCATAACCTAGTTGGGATTCTTAAGCAATGGAAGCAACATCATTACTTAAAAACATAACATTTTATTTAAACTTTAAATAGCATCATATAACATTACAAGCGAGCTCAAATAATCATCATCTCCCACACCTTCACAATGCAAAGTAACATTCACAAGTTAAACAATGCTTTCAAGATTATGATTAAAATCATATTTCAGTAAACATATATTTTTTCATCATTTAAAATACACTGTATTACATTAAAATAAATCTCATCAGGTAACAAATGTTACAAACAATACACTAAAAGTAAATACAAAGATATAAAATGCTATAATACAATGCCAAGATGAGGTGAGTTTTACATAAAAATATAAATAAATATTAATCACATTTTTGTAGGAACATCACTGGAAAAAACAAAGAGGAGCTGCCATAAAACTCTTTATAAAAGTAATATCACATCAATATTATACGAGCATCTTGCATAAAATGCATAAACCTTCATATCAATAATATGGAAAGATAGTAATTTTAAAACTTAAAATGTATACAAATATATTTTTAAAATGTTTTGAATATTTCCTAATAAAGTAAGTACAAATACATTAAAAAGCTACACTTAGCAAAAAAATAAAAGATCATCACAAAAGTGTCGATTTTCTTTATTTTCTAATTAAAAAAGAGTAAAACTAAATAAATTGCTGCAATAAAAATAATTTTGTGAGAATGGTTTAGGGTATAAAGTCTATAGTTATACTCAACTCTGTATTTTGCTTATTACTTGAGAATAAAATTTATTTTTAAGAAGCTAATCATCACATGCACTGCTTTTTGACTAAGTTGTAGTATGTTCCTTTAAGATTCATCAATTCATCATGGGTTCCTTTTTCAACAATTTTTCCATGATCTACAACAGCAATGCAATCAGCATTTTGTACAGTAGATAAACGGTGAGCTATAACAATGCATGTCCTGCCTTTTCTTGCTTGGTCCAATGCATCTTGTACCACCTACAAATGACATACAGCATAAGAATATTGATAAATATAAGTGACCAAACTGCTTCAAAATAACTGATGGATGGAATGAATTTATGTTATTATTATCTGGGCTATAATTTACACCACTTTATAATATTAATACATAGTTTTGAAACAAATGGTATTGTTCGAATAATGTTAATTGAAAAATTTGTAATGCATAATACTGTAATACTATATTAAATATCCTTAAAAGTAGCATAGTATGATAACTTAAAAACGTAATACATATTTAGCATCAGAAGAAACCTAGATTAAATTTAGGAATAAAAAACAATTTTAATTAGTTGTGGAAAACTCTTCCATCAGCTACAAACTAAAATTTAAAAAAATATATATTTTTTGAAATATAATACATATAAAGCAAATAAAAGTTATTTGTAGTGGTATCACACAGCCCTTAATGAAATCAGTTTTCTTTTGGAATCCTTTCCCAGATTGCCCTCTCTCACAGTAGCATACACTAAGGCTCCTATAACTACGAGATGAGTTGCCAGCCATCTTTCTGTCCACTCGTTCGCTGAGTCATATTGCGTTGTGCTAGTTAAGACTAGATTTTGGCGTTTCATTAGCTTTTTCGATTGAAAAATGGGTAGTTGTGCTGCAGTTAATTGCACCAATCACTCCAGAAACAAATGGAGAATGTTTAGTTTTTTAACAGATGAAGAGAGATGGAAAAAATGAATAATAAATTGTTGGCGTGAAAATTGTATTCAAATTGTTGGCGACTAAATGTGTTTGTCGCCAATTGAATTAAATTCAATAAATTTAGCAATTATTGTACAGTTGTTTTTGCGCGAAATGTATTATAATAAAATAATGCATGATATTTAACACAAGTATGAAAAATTGGCTATTATATATATGTTTTTTTAATACACCTACGCAATACAGAAAATTTATTACACAATTTGAATGCAGAAAAAGGTCATTTTTCTGCATTTGGGGTTATTCCCGTTAACAAAATGATATAGTTACTAGAGTGAAATGAAATTAATTATATTAAAAGAGTTATTATATAAATTAAATTGCTTATTTGCCATTTACTTAATTCTTAAACTTCCAAAGTAGAATAAGCATAAATTGTAAAAGGTAACATCTTAAGTGCTTGAGTCTGTAAACAGTATATTTTAGTATTTAAATTTTTATAGTAAATAATTTGGGTATAATTATTGAAACTGGATGTAATATTTGTAGATTACCTTTTTTCTGATATATATATATATATATATACATATATATATATATGTATATGTACAGTCAACTCTCAATAATTCGAATCTAGTGGGACTGAAGTGAAAGAATTTTTCACTTTCTTACATCATAGGATAAGGTTTCTCCGCTGTTTCACAGTAAGATATGGAGAATAGTTAATATGAATTTGGAGCAAAGAGGGTCGGGACCCGACAAAATATTAGTTATATTATTAGAGTTATCGGATTTCGAGCTATTGCAAATTGACTTCCAGACTTTCAGGGACCTGAAGTTTCAGTCCACATAGTTTTTTTTTCCACCAAGTTTTTTTTTTTGTTCTGTCTGCATTAGTATTACAAACAGTTTTACAGTTTATCAAGCATATGTGTAAGGATGCCAGAATCTCACCAAAAAGCTTTAGTGTTTGCATATTGGCTACTTGAGAGGAAAAAAGTAAATTAAATGTTAGTAAACCTTTTTAAGATGATCGGTGCAGCATATTATTATGCAATATTCTCACATCTGCTTTATCTAATTCACAACATTTTGTGCTAGCATTCTTTAAATATTTAACCCTTTGCACCCAAGCGGTGCCTCTACTGCGCCCTGCTGGTGTTATGCCTCCTACGGGCTCTACTCAAAGGGCATTAAGTTTTATGCATCCACTCTAAGGGCATAGTTCTAATGCCCTTATTTAAATTTTAAAATTATTAATTTTTAAAGAGGTAAAATTTTATTATTTGTGTATATTTGAGCATAAAATTATTTTAAAGTACAGTGGTACCTCCTTTAAGGGACACCTCCGAAAAAGGGACACCTCTAATTAAGGGACATTTTTTCTGGTCCCAGTCCCTTTGAATAGGGACTGCAATGTATTTACCTCTGAATAAGGGACACTATTTAAGGGACATTCTTGGAGAAAAATTTCCAAAATTCAAGTTATATAGATAAGAAAATTTACTGGAAGCTAAAGTTTGTTTTTTTTTTTCTTTTCTAAAAATTAACTTCTGAAAGTTGGTATGAGTCCTAGAAGCATGAACAAAGAAACAAGTGTATTTTAAAGTACTTGACAAAACCTACTTGTAAAGCCTTTTCCCTCTTTTGTACAGTGGAATACATGCGTGTTCAGCAAGGACCGACCGTTCCAATAAGTTTTTTTATTCAAGAATTGTAAAAAGGGCACTGAACGTAATTTCTACTGTATTGCCCTAATTACCTACTTTGAAACAAACCCATCTAACAGATTACTTCGAATAAATTTCTGTAAGTTAGAAAACTTTGCCAATGCGAAATTTATGCTAAAATTTCAGTTTTTCAATGAAAAAATTTTAAATTTCAATAATTTCAACTTATATTTTGTATGCATGAGACATTTTCAGTATTTAAGCTTAAATGGTAACACATGTTTACTATTAAAAAGTTAAACTAAGTTAATACACTATATGTGTATGCATCAATTTATGAACCTCCGAGGAAGGGACACCTCTATTTAAGGGACAAAATTTCCAGTCGCCTTAGTGTCCCTTATTGAGAGGTTTTACTGTACTAGTAAAATGCTTCACTAATATAGCCAAAATTGTCTCGAATAGCTGGTTCGCTCGAGCAAAAAAGGCCACAAAGGCAAAGGGTTAAAAGCTGTTACCACTTTCAGTAGTAATTTGATGCAATGGTTTTTTTTTTTTTTTTTGCATTATTTCCATCCATATTTTTGGCACTACATATCTTGCTCAACTGGAAAACATATTTAATAGAACTCAGACTTTGAAGGCAGAGCATGTGCTAATCAGTATCACTTATTCGTCTTGTCTCCATCCCTTTCAATGGCAAAGTTAAGGAATTTATCTCTGAACTTTGAGAACGTGACAATATGACAAAATGAAATGTAAGGGGGAAACAATAATGGTAAAACATATATTTTTTGTAGTACTAATGCTTCAAGAACAAATTTGGGAGATGTAACTGATAATTTTCCAATGAAGGCACAATGAAGTAAAAAGATATTAACTGTTTTAAAGAAAAGGAGGAAAGGATTGGAAAGTAGCATATTGTAGTTCCATCCAGACTATACATTAGGGAAGAGAAAAAAATGAGTATGCATCATCCTATAGCAAGGGTTAAAATTCAAACTGCTTTTAAGAAAATGCAGTGTAGTTCATAGCTATGAGGTAGTAAGCAAAAGTGAAATTTTGCTTACTTGTACTTAAGATGCACATTATTTGTTTAAAACATTTTAAAGAGCATAATAATAACAATAAACAAAATTTTAAAAAAAGAAGTGATTAATGCAGCTGGAATAAAAATATTCAATTGAGAGATTCTATAAAGACATTTGAAATAGATGAATACCAGATAGGCAACTTTCTTTAGATGAAAGAAAACAAAAAGTGTTTAAGAAACTGAAAAGAAAAATTTTACACTGAAAATTTAAAAAAAAAAAAAAACATTTGAAATGCGCTTAAGTGCTAAATCGGATTTCTGCTCCATAAAGAGTAAACATTCCAGCAAGTGAAATATTTTGGGATACAGTCGAACTTCCATAACTCGAAGTCCTAGGGGACCCCCTAAAATATTCGACTTATCCGAAGTTCGAGTTATCGAAGTTTCCTCCCATTCCTCGGCACTTGATGTTCGACATGGTTTAAGTGGTTTGATATGTGCCATAATACTATAGTTGTACGCGTTTCAATTTTTTGATAGCCTATGTAAACAACAAGAGAAGAATGGGGTGAAAAGGTTTATTAAAAGTCACAATATTTGGCCTCTTGCATATTAGTATACATACCATGTAAATCTCATTTGAAAAAAAGCAGTTAATTTTTGTTGTTTGCATTTTTTAAAGTTGTTGGCATTCACAAAGTCATCTAATTTTTGAACACAGTTAAATAGGGTGTTGTCTGTACCTTCGGTGGTCTCCAGGTATTGTTGTAAGATGTGAACAGCGTCCTGTGCTTGCTTACTTGTTGGAGGTGGGGGGATTTCAGCTTCTTCTTCGTCCTCATCTCCTTCGGGCTCTCCGCTAGCATTAATTATTGCTTCGTCAGACAAGGGTTCTGACGTTGCAATGTTGTCATCGATGCAAATGAAATCTTTTTCCCAGTCCATATCACGCATACCTTCAATGTTGTCATCGATGCACATGAAATCTTTTTCCCAGTCCATATCACCCATTCCTTCTAAGGGATCGCAATTGTCGTCTTTCGCTACATTGTCATTTGAACTGAAGAAACCACAGTTCTTGAAACAGTTCTCGATCACTGTTTGAGAAACATCACTCTCCCAGGAGCGCAAAATGAGGCACATGGCATCTAGCACATTGATTTTGTGCTCTACGCCATTCTCCACTTCCTCGATGGATTGGCGCACTAAGCGTTTTCGATAGGCATGCTTCAGGCACTTGATGATTCCTTGATCTGCAGGCTGAAGTTTTGCCGTTGTGTTGGCCGGCAGGAAGAGCAACTTAATCGCGGACAATATCTTTCAAAATCGTAGATAAAGTGTTTGGAGGTATGCCGTACTTAGAAGCCACATCTTTCTTTTTCAACTGAGGATTTTTTTCAATCTCCAAAATAAGCTTTGCTTTTTGATCTAAAGTAAGCGTGATCAATTTCCGTTTAGACATTCCGGATACAAAATGCTGATTAATTCAACAAGCGCAATTCAAAGAACGCAACTGCAACGTCACTGAGTCAAAGAAAGAAGAGCAGCCAGCTGGGAATCCTTATCAGGAATGTGCAACTCTTTCTACACGCTGCCGGGAAGGACCCAATTTTCACAAAACGGGTGAAAACCTACCCAACCTCACAAAACAGGTGCTCCCCCCCTACAATCTCCAAAGTGAACCCACCCCCAAGACAGTGACCATCTTTGTTCAGTCTACTCCAACCTCCCCTTCCCCCTTCCCTCCACAGTCTCTTATCTCTGTTTATAATCTCGGACAATGGAGGGGAGGGGGGGGGGGGAGGGTATTCCAAAAATGTGTGACATAAGTGGATGCCATTGCAATTCACAGAAGGAAGACATGAGTGGACTGGCATTCGAACTTTTGAACTGAATCGTTTTTTTTTTCCGGCGAAATCTATCGCAAAAACTTCGACTTAGAAGATGTTCGCTTCGAGTTATCGAGACAGTTTTTTAAAGAAAAGTATAGAAATGATTCGGGACTTGATTAAAAGTTCGAGTTAGTGGATTATTCGACTTATAGGAAGTCGAGTTATCGAAGTTCGACTGTATAAGGAAAAAATCAAGGTGACAATAATAGCAAAATTCAGTAAACCTAATAAAATTTCGAACTGCTTATAATTGGAAAAACATTTTAAAATGATGTGCTGTTATTGCATACATTTATTAACTTTTATATTTTTACATATGATTTAGTAATAAATAGAAATGTACTACACAGTAGATAACTAAGAAAAATATGGAAAGAATATCCAAAATAAATATCCAATTCCAAATATACACAGTACTTCCAAAATATTTCTTCATGAACTTTCCTTTAAAAAAAATATATGTGTATATATATACTCATCATTAAGTGCAATTAAAAAAAAAGAGTAAGCAGAAATGTACATACTTTTTCACTTTCAGTATCCAGGGCAGAGGTTGCTTCATCCAACAAAAGAATTTTTGGTTTTCTTACTAAAGCTCTTGCGATAGCTATTCTTTGTTTCTGGCCACCTGAAAGTTGAGTTCCTCTCTCTCCTACAACTGTGTTATAACCCTTAAAAAAAAACTAACTGTAACTAATTTGAAGAAAACACTTTAAGGTAAGTAACAGCTAAATAACAAATTGAACTTTCATAAAATTACAAAACACTTTCATTAAAAACAACAATCTCATAAAGTTTAATCCACTTTTTAAAAAAATATATTAACATATCAGTAAGAACTTAAAAGAATAAAATATTTTAACTTAAGAACTCAAATTGGATTTTATTGGGTACAAAAGAGCATTATTCAAGAACAAAGTAAGAAATGGTTGAAATCAAAAGTACATTATAACTACGGTGAAATATCGTTTATATGATGCTGCAGGGACTAAAGAAAAACATCATATCATTGATTTACCCTTCTGGCTAAATCCAAGAATTGGGACGACGTAAAAACATCATATTAATGTAAACATCATATAAACGATACTCCACTGTACTAATAATATTCAAGTTATCACAAAATTTTGTACTCGTATGTCGTTTATTTTATTCAATTAGTTGGATGATGCTGCCCAAATTGTGGCACTTTTTACTTGGCTGCTCAGGAGATATTGGCAGTCACTTGTATGTTAAGTTTTCAGTAAATTTATTGTTCTTTTAAAGGACTACCATGCAAAAGGATGACGACAATATGTCATATCATCATTGAAAAGAATATGCAATGGTTAAATTAATGATATTTTTAAATACTCATATGTAAGGGCAAAAATGTGGAATCTCGGTCAGATGACACCAAAGACAAAAAGGAATTCCAAACATATATTAGAGACGAGTCCTTTTCACAAATAACTACATTTCTCACTTTTACAGTTATGTATATACAGGCACATATTAAGGTAATGTGTGCTCCTGTGCTCTAACCAAATTGCTGTCCCCATGAACCACGCCTCCTTCAGGACAAACAAGGAAACAAGCCCTGATATTTCGGAAAAAGAAACTGAAATTTAGTATGTCACAACATGGACCAGAAGGTTGCATTATAATGCCTTGGCAGTGCATTTCTCGGTACCTTACATATGGCATAGTCCAGGCAGGTAAAGAAAAATTCTTATCGTTATAGTCTCAGAAGTCTTTGAATTGAACAAACATTAAAATTTAGCACAAAGTCAGATAAAAGTATGTTTTTGTTTTACTCAAGAAAACTCCTGGCCTGAGATACAGGCTGCCAAAGATGGTGCCTCTGGCACAATTTCTCACATGTGATTTTCAACAAAACTTTTAAAGTGCTCCATTTCCTAAATGGCAGGGTTGGTGATTTTTTTGATTTTTTTAAAAAAATCAAAAAAATTGGATTTTTTTTATTTAAATCAGATCTTTTTGATTTAAATCGGATTTTTTTGATTTTTTTAAAAATACCTTATATATTTTGCTATTTAAAGCTGAAAAAAGTAACAATTGTATGTACTTCATTTTTACATCAAGTGTACTTTAACCATTTTTCTATTTTATAAATGAAAGAGCCTGAAATATTTTTACCCATTTAGTAAAATCATATGCTCACACCATTACTAAAAACTGAAACTTTTTGTTTTAATCAAATATATGTATTGCAAACTTTATGATAAAAAAGTATTTTAGAGGAAAAACCTTAAGCTGTTAGGGGACAACAATTCCAACAATTGCTGCTTTAAACACTATCATTCTGAATTATTTATTGTGTGGCATTTATTAAACTGATCTAAAATACTATTGTTAAGATAAAGAACACAGAATGGTTCATGGTTATTATGAATTCTAATTTGAATGATTGAATGAATTATGCTTTGCGGTTAAGACGCTTGAAGAATAAGAGTAATATTGTAAAATTAAAAAAATTGTAATTAATTCTAAACTTATGAAATATGTTATGCACACAGACAGATGGGCCTAGGAAGTTTTGTTTGAAATAGTGGTTGTAATTGCAACATATTTCATTTTTACAACACTTTCTAACATTGTAAACTTGATGATTGTTTTGAAAAAAAAAATCACTTGATCTAAATCAATGATTTTTTAAAAAAAATCACTTGATTTAAATCGCGATTTAAATCAAGCTGATTTAAATCAACGAACCCTGCTAAATGGTGCAAGATATTTTGTCGCAATTTTTTTTTTACAGTAAAACCCTGCAAATCCGAACTAATTGGGGCCTGTTCGGATTTCAATTTGTTCGGATTAGCCGAAAACAATTCATAACACAATAAATGATCCCTCGTTATGGTATAGGACTTAACCCTACACTGCGCAATTTTTTTCTTCTTTGCAAAATATTTTTTTGTGTGTGTTTGTTTGCGCTAGTTATAAGTGGAAAACATACTAAAAAAAATTCTTATTTAATTTGGAAAAATAGAACTTGAGAAAATGCGACATGTTTAAAAACACACTGCGCATTTAAGGGTAACAATATTTTTTTATATAATCATTTTAATAAATGAAAGAAAATCAATAATAAATAGGTTTGCATTATAATCATAAAATAGCACTAAAATAGTAACACGCAGCAGCCACGTCAAATGATGTCATGTTTATGCGAGGCTGGCGCACAATTGCCTCCGTTCGAAGGTTTTCGTCACTTCAACAATTGAAGTTAACTGGCTTCAAGTGAAATTGATATTTTGTGAGTTTGTATTGTTATAGTAATTGTTTCATAAATTTAATAAGTAATAGTTTTTATTTGTTTTGTTGTGACAAAATAAATAAGTTTCTCTTTTTTGCGTGTGTTTTTCAAATTTAAATTTGTTTAAAAAAAACTCGTTTGGATTTCCCGGGATTTCGGATTTTCGAGGTTTTACTGTATTTAAAAGGTTATCTCTGTTGCTCAAACCATAACATTATTTAGTCATATGGTACCATTATCAAAACATGAAAATCCTGGAGCAATTATTATTTTGAAATTTAATGAATAAATCAAAATGAGAGCATGAAACATTTTAGATATACCAGGGGTGGTAGTAGTAAGGATTTGCATTTCCTGATCTTTCAAAAAAAATTCCTGAATCTTGAATTTTTTCATAGGTACTGTATTTTCTGGCACATACACTCATGGACATTGAAAATAGCGCACCAAGAAGGAAGCGAGCTACACCCTTGAAACTATGCAAATTAGTAGAGTGACGTCCAGTATGAAAATGATAAAAGTTTAGTGCGCATGAGCGTGTAAACGCATGCTGCACTGGCGTTTCAAGCAAGAAACGTGGCCTATATAAGCCGGTGTATTGTGGAAGATTCATAAACGTGACGACCACGAATTGACGCTATAAGGTGTACCAAAGTGTATAGAATGCCAGGTAGACATCGAAGAAGATATTTCTCCCAATTAATTGATTTTGAGAATGGCCTCATCATTGGCCTCAAGACTGCACCGTAGTCAACGCGCCGTGTTTCTTGCCAGGAGGCCAGGTCGATCATTCTGAGTGTGCTATTAGAAGGTGTTGGGAGCAGTGGACAAGTGAAGGCACCCACGCACGGTGTACCGGGTCTGAAGCGACTAGGGCGATGACTGCGCGAGACGATCTGATGGGCCATTATCCCTTCAAAAGGACCCATTATTTTGCTAAGAAGTAATTCGAAGCTAATACAATTCTTAAAAGAATAGCAGAGATTTATTTATGTAAACATCACAATAACTGATTCAAAAATACAACATTAAAAACTATCACCTAAAGCCATAATAAAATTAAGTTGACTAGATTTTTATATTTTACGATAAATTTAACTATCGGGCATTTCATACAAAGTCGGTGCAGCTCAAGAAACAACTATCCCTAACAAAAATATCCTGAGGTATATGATCCATGTCACCGGGTAAAAGCGTCAACTTCCCGTTCTCCGAACGAACGTAACGAAGGAAGTCCTAAACGGATTGAGAGAGAGAAACAAGCGAGCACTACGCTTAAATACCGGAGGGTGATTTGCGTATACCGCTGAGCACGTGTACGCACAAGCGTCGATGACACGTGAAGGGCATTCGAGAGACTGCTCGATCGGGAAAACGGAAACGCCCCCAAGTGGCGGATTCAACTAGCTAATCAGTTTTGAAAAAAATTTGAGCGTCGGGAGGTACATCGTAACTAAGCTGACATTTACTTTTTAGAAGATTAAAAGCTTAAACCTAAATAAAGAAGTAAGTTAATAAAATATACTTTACTTTTAAATTAAGTGGTGAGAATAAAAAAAATAACATTTCCAATCAATGCCTCCCCGACTCATCATATTAATGAAAAGTAAAAACACTATTACTACAAAACATATCTCATGGCTTTAAGCTTTAAGATATATGTTAAATTCCTTTTATAACATGAAACTTGTTAATATTAACAACAATATTTTTCTTTCATGGGTAAAAATACAGAAACACCCATAACATTCATAATATATTGAAAAAAAACATGAGCACTTGAAGATAAACAGCAACATTATCACATTAGCAGCACTTCAAAGTCCAAATAATCGAATTAGAGTCACTAATTTCAAATCTCAAAAAGTCCCAGGGTATGAATGTAGATAAGCACACTTAATCTGCAATACAATAAGAAATACTACAAGTAACAGTTCAAATCAGCATATTATACACAATTCTATTTAAAAATTTTATACATCAATTATTTACACTTAATATACTTTAACGTTTATAATAACAATTTTTACTTTTAAATTTAATCACAAAAATTTCTAATAACAATTTTTACTTTTAAATTTAATCAGAAAAATTCTAATAACAATTTATATTAAACCTTGTATAAAAGTAAAATAAACTGACTGATGTAAAAACAAGTACTTAGAAAATTCATACAAAAAATTTATATTATATATTGCACTTATTTAAAAAAATTTTCAACAAATTTCTCTAATTCGGCTTGGGTCGGTGGTTTCGTGAAAATATCCGACAAATTATCTTTACTAGAAACATGTCTAATATTAAAAATATTTTTATACACTAAATCTCTAATGAAAAACAGTTTAATGTCAATATGCTTGCTTCGGTGGTTTTCTTAAGGCGACTTTATAAATTCAATTGAAGCTTGGTTATCAGCAAAAAGTAAAGACTTAGCTTTAGATCTATTTATCATTTTATTTTCAAAACATTCGTCCAAAATTCTGTCAAATCATATTAATTCCTTCACGGCTTCGGTCATTGCGATAAATTCGGCTTCCATGGTGGACAAACTTACACTCTTTTCTTTAAAAGATCGCCACTCAATGGGTGAATTATCAAGCAAAATTAACTGACCTCCGATTGAAGTTCGGTCATCACGGTTTGCCACGTAATCTGAATCAGTAAATGCGATAATTTGAACTTTATTGCAATTTAGAAAAAGTTTTAAATCTTTACTTTGACAAACATAGCCTAATAATTTTAACAATCCATTCCCATGAACAAGTCCTGGATTGCTTTGGAATTGACTAAAGATGTTAACTGCGTATGATATGTCAGGTCTGGTTCGATTTGCAATAAAAGTTAAGCATCCTAACAAATTTCTATATGGTATGTTTGACATTTCTTTAATTTCTTCATCAGTTTTCGGACAATTTAATTTAGAATAAACAATTCCCTCACTAATAATGGGTAAAGACGCGTTGGGAATTCGAAAATTTTTATATCTCTCGCATACTTCTTCTATGTAAGAAGTCTGATGTTAGTGTAGGCCCTTTTCGCCCTCTCCGAATTCTACGCCAAGTAATTTTTGCGTTTTTCCCAATACTTTCAAGTCAAATCGTTTATTCAATAATTTTAAAGCATTACTAATGTCCGAATCCTTTCTTCCAAAAATTATAATGTCATCAACATATAACAATAAAATTACGTTAGAATTAAAATAAACACAATTGCAACTTGAAAACTTTTTAAAACCTAACTTAATTAATACACTGTTAATTTCATAAAACCACAAGCGGCCACTTTGATGTAAGCCATAAATTGCCTTATTTAATTTACAATATAATTTCTCCTTTCCTTTTTCTACAAAACCTGGGGGTTGACACATAAAAATTTGATAATTTATAGGAGCATACAGGTAAGCATTTTTAACATCACATTGAACATTTAACCATTTTTGACACACAACTAATAATGAAAAGAAAAAACGAATAACACTGAAATTGACAACAGGGCTGAAGGTCTCCTCAAAATTCAATCCTTTTATTTGGGAGAACCCTTGAGCACAAAGTCTAGCTTTAAATCTGACAACTTCGCCTTTTTAGTTTTTCTTTAATGTGTAAACCCACCAACTTCCTACTGGATTAGTATTTGCCAGTAATTTGGCTAAAGTCCAAACATTCCTTTCCTGCATAAGTGCAATCTCCGATTCCATTGCTTTACGCCATTCCTCCCGTTCTGTAGATTTTAAGGACTGTTTATAAGAATTAGGCACTTTAATTTCGCGGTCTAGTCAGGACTCGCTAACACTTGAACTAACAGAATTACTTGGAATTTCCCCTTGAAAAGTATCCCGTCCACTAAAAGAAAATTTTGAGGATCGCAGGATATATTCTTATTTTTACAGTATCGTTCAACATCATTTAGACTTCTTAAAGGGATGGTATGACCTTTTTCAAAATAATAGATATCGTTTCGTGATCCATCCGGTCTTGGAACCACCTTTCTAAACCAATAGTATCCCTTTTAGTCTTAATACTATTATCTTCATCAGAAGATTCCCCCTCTGAATTTGATTCTATCTCAGAAGTCGATTCCTTACAAGAATCGTCTGAAGTTTCAGGTTTCTGATTCTCCCTCGCTTCTTCGTAATCCAAATCACTTTCGTCTGAATTATTAGGGGTTGTTAGAGACCAAATTATAATATTGCTATCGGGTTTACTATTAAAATCATTCTTATAAAAATAATTTTCTTTAAATGAAACATTTATGGTTTCCAAAATTATCCCCGTTTCTGGTATCCAGATACGATAGCCTTTAGTTTTAAATGCGTATCTCACCTTTCTGTGCTTTAGCATCTAATTTATATCCACATTGACGAGGGATTCCTGCAAAAACTATAGTACCAAAAGGTCTAAGATGCTTTACTGACGGTTTATTACCACCATATAATTCAAATGGGGTTTTATCCAAATTACTATGGCAGACCCGATTCCATGTATAAGCAAAATACAATACTGCTTCTGGCCAAAATTTCTTCGGTAAACCGATTTCCTCTATTAAAGCTGATACAATCAGCAACGGTGCGATTACGATTTTCGGCAACTCCGTTCATTTCGGGTGAATAGACATTCGTTAATTCATGTTTTATCCCATGATTATTACAAAAATTATCAAAATCTCTATTTACAAATTCTGTCCCGTTGTCAGTTCTGATACATTTTACTTTTCTGCCAATAAACCTCTCCGATCGTAAAATATGTTGCTTAAAGATCTCAGAGACTTGGCCTTTATTTTTAAACGGGTAGAAACCCATAATATTATTAATTCTCAGCCCACTAGTAAGGTTTGAATGTATTTTAAGTACCTACTTTCTTTTCTGTGCACGGCTGGTAAGGTAACTGGTCTTGGGGTACTCTTCAGGCATTCAAACCACACGCGCCAAGTTTAATGGCGGATGTGATGGATGTAAACATCGCCACGATGCTAGCACGGTGTTGCCAAACCGTGGCAACTTTGTTAGAATGCGTGACTTGCGTGGAGAGAGGGTCAACCTCAACGTATATGTAAATGAGGTTGAAGTAGAAGTTATTAAAATGACGTCATCATCGCGTCATTGGTTTTGGCATGTATAAAGGGAGGATGAGTGCAGACTTGATTCACTTGACTCACTGGATTCAGTCTCCGACTGGTTTTCATTTTCGGTCCACCTGTCGGTCGTTGCTCCCTCTCGTGGAGTTATTCTTCTTGCCCTGAAGCTACTGGATGGACAATAGATTTTAAACTTGGTCGAAATGTGAGACCGTAGTTAGTTTTTGAAATCTTGAAGTGTCTTCTCTCCCCACTTGTCACGTTCCAGTGATTGTGAAAATGTTTTAGAATCTAGTGATGTTTTGTTTTTAGAAGAGTGGAAAGTTTATTTTTATATTCATTTTAAACGGGTTTCTAGTCGGAATGTCAACCATCAAAATAGTATTTTATCTTCATAATTGTGTTTTACTATCTTCGAGTTGCCGGTGAATTCATCTGAAATTCGTACAACTGTATGTTATGTTCTTGGACTGTGCATGCTGACTGATAGATTGACCTGAACTAGTGTTCGTTCCAGTGTAACTACGCTATACCATGGACTAATTCTCAACAGTTGTGAATTTGATGAGACTCTACTCATGACCAAGTAAAATACTGTGATATTTAAATTTTGAAATTTGAGAAGTTTTTTCAAGATGGTTTTTTGTGTCTGACTAGACATTGTGTTGTGATATCCATCGGAAGTTCCTGTGGTAATGTATATTTACAGTATTCTTAAATGTTAAAATAAATCCACATTTTGTTAAAATTGTTTCATGTTTACCTCCAACTGACACCACCTCTGACAGCTCATGTTGGGATTTGAATTCAGAATCTTTATTCTAAATTTAAATTAACTTTTCTTAAAAGCCCAACAAATTTGGTAGCAGAGCTCGGTCGAGAGTGTTTTGCTATGGTGTCAGTACTTTTGGAGACAAGTAAACAAATTGAAAATTATGGATAGAGACTATAGAAACATAGTCAAACTTAATTCCTGCAACTGGGCAACATGGTCCAAAAACATGAAGATGGTATTAATCGAACGTGATCTATGGGAACGTTCCCAAACAAAGTTAAGTGAGGATGCGACTCCCGAGGTCAAAAAACGAAGAGGCCAAGCAGTGGCACTAATTTATTTAAACATAGAAGAAGATTTGAAAAAATTAATTGATGATATTGATGACCCATTTGAAGTATGGAGCGCACTAAAACTAAATTTCGAACCACCATCTTTGGCCAGAGTTGCAGGGTTGTGGGAAGAGTTTTTTTCATGCAGGATTTCCGATGGTGAAACCATTGGCATATATGCCGCCCGCCTGAAGAGTATCCTCAGACAGTCAGAGGATAATGGGTACAATATGGACGAAAAGTTAAAATCATTTCAATTAATTAGAAATTTACCACAAAATTTTAGGGGGATCGTCCAAGGGATATATAGGTGGGAGGAAGCAAAATTCACTTTTAAAAATGTCTTAACTGAACTTTTGGCTGAAGAGGGGAGAATAAAATATATGGGGGATGAAAATTTTGAAGCCAATAACTCTAGGCTAAATGCTTTTACCGCGAGAAATAAGCCTTCCACAGAAGTGAAATGGGGTAAAATTCGTGTTTGTTTTTCCTGCAGGAAAAAGGGTCATATTGCCGCTCAGTGTTGGAGCAAAAATAAAACTAAAAATAAAACAGGGAATCAAAGTTTTGAGAAATCAAATAGAACTCCTCAAGCGGGAATGTTTTGCACTGTTTCAAACATCCCGGAAGTACAAGCCAACAGCACAAATTTGAACCAAGCAAATTCCGACTGGATTTTAGACACGGGGGCAACTGCCCATTTTTCAAAAGACCGTGATTTATTCAGTGAATTTGAACCAGTCGTGAATACGCGAATGGAAGTCGCTGTCGGAAATGTACTTAGTAAAGTAGAGGGGATTGGAAAAATAGTTTTTCAAATTATGTCAGACGGTCAAATTGTGACTATAACTTTGAACAATGTATATTACGCTCCAACACTGAGGCGCAATTTATTGTCTGGCTCTTGTATTGATAGTCATGGTTTTATTTTAAAATGGTATCCGGGAAGAATATGTGTCTTTAATGATGAAAAAGTTAAATTGTTTACTGCTCAATTATCGGACAAATTGTATTATGTGAAACCTTTTAAGTATTTAAATGTTGAAAATAATCATGTTTATACAAAAGTAAATTCTGTGGATGCAACTAATAATTTAAACCTGGGTTTGTGGCATGAGCGTTTTTGCCATTTAAATTGTGATTCTATTTTAGAAACTAGTAAATTGAATTGTGTACATGGACTCGAAATTAAGGACAGGCAAAGGCCTGATTGTGAACCGTGTACAATGGCTAAAAAGACAAGTCGCTCATACAAGCCCATACCAGGTGTAAGGTCTAAAGCCCCATTACAATTGATCCACATGGATTTAACAGGGCCACTTCCCCACGAATCGTTACGCAGCAAGAAATATATTTTTACGCTGATAGACGATTTTTCAAGAAAGTCTACAGTGTATTTTTTGAGGTCCAAGGATGAGGCCTTCCAATTTTTTTTGAGGTTTCAACGAAGAGTTGAAAGGTTTTTAAATAAGAAAATTCTAGCAGTTAGATCCGACAACGGGGGAGAATTTAAAAATACAACGTTTGAGTCTCATCTGTCGAAAGAGGGAATAAAAATAGAAAGAACCAACGCATATTCACCGCAGCAGAACGGTGTTGCAGAAAGGTTCAATTTAACCCTGTTGAATGGCATAAGAGCCATGCTTAGAGATTCGAATTTACCCAAGGAATTTTGGGCGGAAGTCGCCTTATGTTTCAATTATGTGAGAAACCGCACAGTCCTAAAAGACAGGGGAAAAACCCCGTTTGAATTATTTGGAGGGAAGAAACCCTCTGCAAAGCATTTGAGGAAATTTGGCTGTATAGCCTATATGAAAGTCCCCAAGCAAAAGCTGAGGAAATTGGACATGCGGGCCAAAAAGGGCATAATGGTGGGATACACAATCCAAACGAAGGGTTATAGAATCTGGGATCCAGAAGAGAGAAAAGTGACAGAAACGATTAACGTAGATTTTAAAGAAAATAAGAAATGTGGGGAAGAAAATATATCTTTACATACTAAAAGGGAAAATTTTACATTCATTAAACCTCTAAGTGAAATAGAGCAGGAAATGAAGGATGAGCAAGTAATTCCATCAACCCCTTGCAGTCAAATAAATTGGATACGGGATGCAGTGAGACGGAAAACCGGAGACTGAGTTGATATCTATTATACTATTAAGGGCCAAAAAGTAAAGCTCAGGTCGAACCAGGATGCCCGAAAATACTGCAATTCCAACAACATTGTTTTTGACCCTAAAGTCTTTGATTTTAGCACTAAAAATGTGAAATGGGGGGTAGTATCAAAATTTTCCGAGGAAGAGGACGGAATTTCCGAAGAATCGGAACCCGAGGCAAATTTAATAGAAATAGAAATTCCTCGGTCATATAAACAGTGTCTAAGAAACCCCGAAGTGAAAAAATGGCAACAAGCAATGGCAGATGAAATCGGTGTAATCCAGGAAAGGGGAGTGTGGGAATTGGTCCCGCCACCCAAGAAGAAACCTGTTTTAAGCAACCGATGGGTTTATGATCTCAAAAGGAATGATCAAAACCAAATTGTACGATTTAAAGCCAGACTCGTTGCGATGGGGAATAGACAAGTAGAGAGAGAATCTTATTCAGAAGTTTTTAGCCCTGTAGTTAACTTTATGCTCATCCGCACTTTCTTCGCGATTTTAGTCGGTTTTTTAAAATGGCATCACTTTCAATTGGATATTAAAAATGCCTATTTATATGCCGACCTGGATGAGGAAATTTACATGTGTCAGCCGCAAGGCTTTGTAAACCTAGAAAATTCGGATCACGTATGCCGATTAAGAAAATTACTTTACGGGTTACATCAGTCGGGGAGAAATTGGTACCTTGAAATTGACGAGGTCCTCCAAAATTTAAGATTTTAAAAATTGAACGAGTTACGCCTACCCCTATTCGACTCTTCCTATAGCGAAAGGAATAATCTTTTCTAAAGATGATTGTCCAAAAAGTGAGGAGGACATCAAAGAAATGAACAGTTTATCCTATAGGAATTTTCTCGGATGCTTGTCATATATAGCGGGAAAAACGAGGCCTGACATTTCATATACTGTAAACCTTCTGTCGCAATTTCAAGCCAACCCTGGGAAAAAACATTGGATATGTCTGCTCAGACTTTTAGGATACTTAGAGTATACCTGTTTTTATAAATTAAATATTAGTACAATTGAAAGGATTTTTATTAATGGGTTTGCTGATTCAGATTATGCAGCAAATAGAGAAGATAGAATATCAATGGGTGGTTTAATAATTTTCATAGACAGAGTTCCCGTAATTTGGCGTACCTTCAAACAGAAGTGCATGGCTCTTTCCACCATGGAGGCAGAGTACATCTCATTGGCTGATGCTGCAAAGGAGGTGGTAGGGCTAAAAAGAATTTTGGAGGAAATTGCAAATTTTAAAATAACGGGATTTAATTTTGAGGAAAGTCTTTTAAATTGCGATAATATATCGGCTATTAAATTTTCTAACTCACCCATTGAAAATTCTAGGACAAAACATATAGATGTCCGGTACCATTTTTTAAGAAACCTAGTCGAGCAGAAATCTTTTAAATTAAAGTACGTACGAAGTGAGCAAAATCCTGCAGATTTATTTACAAAACCAATGACTCGCCATAGTTTGGAAAACATGTGTAACATAATTTTCGGGGAGTTTAATAGAGGTAAAATGAAATTGTAAATTAATATAATAGTTTTCAAAAGTGTTTTTTTCAAAATGTTTACTGTGTTTTTCAAATGTGTTTTCAATGTATTTTTCAATGTTGTTATACTGTGTGCTGAGAAGGGGGGAATATGTTGGGTAGAAACCCATAATTTTATTAATTCTCAGCCCACTAGTAAGGTTTGAATGTATTTTAAGTACCTACTTTCTTTTCTGTGGACGGCTGGTAAGCTAACTGGTCTTGGGGTACTCTTCAGGCATTCAAACCACACACGCCAAGTTTAATGGCAGATGTGATGGATGTAAACATTGTCACGATGCTAGCCCGGTGTTGCCAAACCGTGGCAACTTTGTTGGAATGCGTGACTTGCGTGGAGAGAGGGTCAACCTCAACGTATATGTATATGAGGTTGAAGTAGAAGTTATTAAAATGATGTCATCATCACGTCATTGGTTTTGGCATGTATAAAGGGAGGATGAGTGCAGACTTGATTCACTTGATCCACTTGACTCACTGGATTCAGTCTCCGGCTGGTTTTCATTTTCGGTCGACCTGCCGGTCGTTGCTCCCTCTCGTGGAGTTATTCTTCTTGCCCTGAAACTACTGGATGGACAATAGATTTTAAACTTGGTCGAAATGTAAGACCGTAGTTAGTTTTTGAAATCTTGAAGTGTCTTCTCTCCCCACTTGTCACGTTCCAGTGATTGTGAAAATGTTTTAGAATCTAGTGATGTTTTGTTTTTAGAAGAGTGGAAAGTTTATTTTTATATTCATTTTAAACGGGTTTCTAGTCAGAATGTCAACCATCAAAATAGTATTTTATCTTCATAATTGTGTTTTACTATCTTCGAGTTGCCGGTGAATTCATCTGAAATTCGTACAACTGTATGTTATGTTCTTGGACTGTCTGCATGCTGACTGATAGATTGACCTGAACTAGTGTTCGTTTTAGTGTAACTACGCTATACCATGGACTAATTCTCAACAGTTGTGAATTTGATGTGACTCTACTCATGACCAAGTAAAATACTGTGATATTTAAATTCTGAAATTTGAGAAGTTTTTTCAAGATGGTTTTTTGTGTCTGACTAGACATTGGGTTGTGATATCCATCGGAAGTTCCTGTGGTAATGTATATTTACAGTATGCTTAAATGTTAAAATAAATCCAAATTTTGTTAAAATTGTTTCATGTTTACCTCCAACTGACACCACCTCTGACAGCTCATGTTGGGATTTGAATTCAGAATCTTTATTCTAAATTTAAATTAACTTTTCTTTAAAGCCTGCCACAATGAACATCACCGTGAAAAATTATCTATTACGGATAAATAACATTTTCCCCCGTTCCTTCCTTCAATGTTGCAAGGTCCCCATACGTCTGCATGAAGAAGTTGGAGCGGGTACTTTGATCTTATACCATGTAATGATTTGAAACTGACTCTTAAATTTTGATATTTTACAGTCATCACAAAATAAATTTGAATTTTTAAATTTAGGCAAGCCGTTAACGCTTTCTAGATCACTAGTTTTCTTAATACTTTTAACGTTAACGTGAGCCAGGCGTTTGTGCCAAAGTTTCAAATCATCCATTTGATTATTTTTCACTGCAGTTTCATTATTTATATGACTAGAATTTATAACAACTTGATTACAATTTAAAGGGAGCTGACTAGACTTAATAGAATCCGTAATATAAACACCGTCTTTTAAAATAGCTTTTAAAATTAACTCGTCATTTTTGTCAGAAACTCTCACGAAACCTCCTTCACCCCAAAATTTAGCACCACCCTGGTCAAATTTTGCCCCTGATAATATATTTCTTCTCAAGCGTGGAGAGTACAAGACATCTTGTAAAACAACAGATCGATTTCCAAATCTAACTTTTATTTCCCCCTTTCCCTCAATTGGAAAACATTGGTCTTTAATTGCGACCGCAATTTTTACATTTTTGACAGGGGTAAAAGTTCGGAACCAATCTCGATTAGCACAAAAATGGTGTGAAGCTGCAGTATCAAGATTCCATTTTGAGGGTTTTTCATTTACCTCACTAATGTTGGATTCTGAGATAAAAAAGTCATGGTACTCACATCGTGTACTGGATGGGGAACGGGCTCGCTCCTTGGGGACACTTGCATTCCGCTGTGGACTCCCACCTCGGCCTCTGTATCTATCGTCAGTAGACTCCGGGCTCCTCGTTGTCCGTTGATGGGAAGCATCATTCCAGAGTGGACAGTTCCTTTTGATGTGGCCACTTTTATGGCATTTGTAGCACTTTATACTTTTTTCCTTCCAGTATGCGAGACTTCGATTTTACACCGATTACTATCGCGTAATTCTAGGCGACCTTCTTCAACTATCAGGTCTACAACTATTTTATCGAACCTAAAAGTTTCATCTGGTCGCAACAATATTCCTTGTACGACATGATCGAACTGTTCGGGAAGACTACGCAAGAGTTGATATATGATGAAATCTTCGGGAAAATCCTTATGAGCGATTTTTATTTTCTCGAAAATACGCCTGAGGCAGGCTGCATATAGATTTAGTTTTTCACCGGATTCCAATTTACAATTGTTCAACTCTGTGTAAAGTTGCATACGAATGCACCAATTGTCGGGATAACAATGCTCTTTTAACTTTCTTCAGGATTCTGAAGGGTCATCTATGCTCTCAACTATTTTTCTTAAGTCCTGCTCGATATTTAGAAAAATTAATGATAAAGCCATTCGCTTTCTGGAAATAAATTCTTTTACGTCCTTTTTGGTAATTTCGGCTTTGTTTACTACCGGAAGTTTTTCCGTACCTTCGACGATTTCCCAGCAGTCCTTCTCCATTAGAAGAAATTTCATATTTGTATTCCATTCGATATAATTTGCGCTGTTCAACTTTTCGATTGGGAATGACGGACTTGCCATGACGAAGTTGCTCGAGAAGAATTTTAAAATTTGACATAAAAATACACAATTACAAACACAACGTATTGACTCTTTACCCAAAGACAGATCCTCCTCTTACTTATTCAAAAAAATTCTTTGCTGGCCTCCCCGACTCGAAGCACCGGTTTTTACTTTCATACATGCACTAGTCAACAATGCACAGGGAAGGGCATCTGGGCCCATAACCCTTGATGGGCCATTATGCCTTCAAAAGGACCCATTATTTTGCTAAGAAGTAATTCGAAGCTAATACAATTTTTAAAAGAATAGCAGAGATTTATTTATGTAAACATCACAATTACTGATTCAAAAATACAACATTAAAAAATATCACCTAAAGCCATAATAAAATAAAGTTGACTAGGTTTTTATATTTTACGATAAATTTAACTATCGGGCATTTCATACAAAGTCGGTGCAGCTCAAGAAACAACTATCCCTAATAAAAATATCCTAAGGTATATGATCCATGTCACCGGGTAAAAGCGTCAACTCCCCGTTCGTTCTCCGAACGAACGTAACGAAGGAAGTCCTAAACGGATTGAGAGAGAGAAACAAGGGAGCACTACGCTTAAATAGCGGAGGGTGATTTGCGTGTACCGCTGAGCACGTGTACGCACAAGCGTCAATGACACGTGAAGGGCATTCGAGAGACTTCTCGATCGGGAAAACGGTAACGCCCCCAAGTGGCGGATTCAACTAGCTAATCAGTTTTGAAAAAAATTTGAGCGTCGGCAGGTTCGTCGTAACTAAGCTGACATTTACTTTTTACAAGATTAAAAGCTTAAACCTAAATAAAGAAGTAAGTTAATAAAATATACTTTACTTTTAAATTAAGTGGTAAGAATAAAAAAATAACATTTCCTATCACGATCGAAGGATCATGCGCCACGCACTCACGGATCCCACAGTGACATGTTCCACTGTACAAGTAGATGTAGTCGTTCCCGTTTGTCCACGAACAATTTCCAGACGCCTCAGGGAAGCGGGTCTGCAATCCCAGCGCCCATTATGTGTACTGCCATTAACACTGTCACATCGCCGGCTCCGACTACAGTGGTGCCAAGCGAGAGCGACGTGGAACGCCACATATTGGAGACGTGTGGTGTTTAGTGATGAACGCCACTTCGTTTTGGGAACAGATGATCACCGTGTACAAGTTTAGAGACGCTCTGGGAAATGATGCAATTCCACCCTCACTATTCAGCGACACAGTTCCCGCACTGCATGTATCATGGTCTGGGGGGCCATAGCCTACGATAGCCGCTCCACTATGGTGGTGGTACATTAACAGCTCTGCTGTATGTGGATGAAATCTTACGGCCTCATGTGCTTCCATACGTAACCGGTATTCCAGGTGCAATTTACCAGCAGGATAATGCTCGTTCGCACACGGCTTGCATTGACGGGACTTTTTACGATGTGTTCAGACCCTACTGTGATCTGCTCGCTCCGCGGACATCTCCCCTATTGAGCATGTATGGGAGCAGCTGAAACGCCAGTTGCCATCGTGCCACTCCTTGCAGGATTTGGAGAGAGTTGTTTAAGATTTGTGGGCACGGCTGCTTCAGGGTAACATCAGACTTCTTTTCGATTCAATGCCGGACCATGTTGCGGCATGTATCGCAGACCGAGGCGGTCCGACGTGCTATTGAGCATAGCTGTCTGGAAGGCTCTGTAATTGTCTAATTGTTTAGTTTTTTTGATCAAGTGTATCTTTCATCTTTATCATTCACTGAAATAAATTTCATTTCAATCCGATGATTCCTTCTTGGTGAGCTATTTTCAATGTCCGTGAGTGTAGATGAAGTGTAATTAATCTAGTGTAAATTTATGAAACTACTTGATTTAGATAGAAATGGAAAAAAGTACTCATTTTAACAGGGGTTGCAATGGAAAATGTATAAAATATAGGACAACAGGAAAATGGTACAAAAAGGGTGTACTATTTTAATAAAATGTGTGGATTATTAAAAGAAATACAATTTCTAAAAAATCATTTTGACTTTTGCTGCTTCAATACCTTGCATGATTTTTCATTTTAATCCTGTTGCAGTCCTTTGCTTCCTTCATCTATTATCCCCTAACTATGCAAAAAAATGCAGAAAACGCCTACTTTCAGATTCGTTTTTTTTTTTTTTTTTTTTTTTTTTTTTTTTTTTTTTTTTTTTTTTTTTTTTTTTTTTTTTTTTTTTTTTTTTTTTTTTTTTTTTTTTTTTTTTTTTTTTTTTTTTTTTTTTTTTTTTTTTTTTTTTTTTTTTTTTTTTTTTTTTTTTTTTTTTTTTTTTTTTTTTTTTTTTTTTTTTTTTTTTTTTTTTTTTTTTTTTTTTTTTTTTTTTTTTTTTTTTTTTTTTTTTTTTTTTTTTTTTTTTTTTTTTTTTTTTTTTTTTTTTTTTTTTTTTTTTTTTTTTTTTTTTTTTTTTTTTTTTTTTTTTTTTTTTTTTTTTTTTTTTTTTTTTTTTTTTTTTTTTTTTTTTTTTTTTTTTTTTTTTTTTTTTTTTTTTTTTTTTTTTTTTTTTTTTTTTTTTTTTTTTTTTTTTTTTTTTTTTTTTTTTTTTTTTTTTTTTTTTTTTTTTTAATTGAATATTGTTCAAAAAAGTATTATGAACTGCGACAAAACCTCACTGGTAGCCTGAGCAGGGTTGGACGATTAAAAATAATCATAAAATAAAACGCTTGCATCGGAAACGATCTTGTACAGGATATTTTTCAACTTAAATCTACCTGAAACTTATAGCACACATTTTGGTTTACTTTTCCAGGAAACATTAAGAATAAAAATAATAATCTTCATCTCAGTATGAACTGTATAATCTTCAAATTATTTCAATTAGTCACTCAATTTTAGTCAAATACTACAGAAAACTCAATGTAGATTCCTTTTTGAAAAAAAAAGAATAATCACCTCGATTTAGAGCAAAAAGTATGACAGCAATGGATGTCTTGTTAGTGAACAATGATTTTGTGAACAACAGGTGAAATCTTTCAGCTGCTTTTTCGCAACTAATATAATGCATTGTACCTTTAACGATTGTACCATAAAACTATCCTACAGCGTCTTCTCATTTTAATACAATGTGAAAACAGGTAACAAAAATTAGTTTACCCGAAATTGCATTCATGGAATGTAAGCACGACTAGTTCATAGCTATTATAAATTTATTTACGTACCATAATTAATGCGTTTTGTACGTACAATCATAAGATAGAAAATAAATCAAATAAATAAATAAAATTATTCAAATCGAAAATACATTGAGTTAAAATTTCAGTTGGTCAGAAATTGCGTCAAATTGATCACTGAAATCCCAAAAACTTGAAATTACGTTATGTAACAGCTTTTCTCATTTTTTTCTGCTGCAAATTTTGAAACAAAACAGGTTATCCATTACCAAGACGAATTTTAAAATAATACTCTACATTAAACTTATGGACACGGTAAAAATCACTTGTTGCTCGCGTTTCTAAGCATTCGAAAAAAAACATTCCCCATCCACTCATCATCATAAAATCATTAAAAATAACTACATATAAGGTTAAACTTACTTTCGGGTAGGACAGCTCAAAATTTTCAACTCATGCCATCGTCATTTGACGTACATCAATGTCAGCGTAATTGAAGGGAGAATTAGATATGAAAATGAAGTACTTCAAATAATTTTGGGTTTTTTCCCTGCGCTGGCAATGGGCGAAGTAAAATTTAACTCTTATCGCGTTCAATAGGAATATGTCATCCCTTACCCATTAGGCACTAATGGCATCCTCACAGCGGTGGATTTTATTTAAACGAGAGGAGCTGTGGTACTTCAGTGCACTTTTTATTTCCCGTAGATGGTAAAAAGCAGTTAGTTTCGACACTTGTGATTCTGTTGCTTATCATATTAAGCAGTCGCACCTCATCACTTTGTAACTAATGGAAATGCGCTATTGGATTAAACAGGATAAAGAAAGCAATATTTTTCTCGGTATATTTTCTTTTTTTTTTTGTTACCATCACAAATTACCATAGCATTACATTATTGACAAATGAAAGCGTCATGCTTTGTCCGTTAACTTTTTTTAACCTCTTGCGACTTTCTGTACCCAATTGGATACATTTTAAAATACTGTTTATTAACTACTGTTTGTGCAATTTGAAAGCTAAAACACACAATTGTTTTTGAAATTAATCAACAGATAGTTTACTTCGTTTTAAACATGGAAAACATGGAAATTGGAAGTTAATTTGAACTAATTATTAATTAAAATAAAAAAAAATGTTTAGTCATTTTGTTTTGTAATCATTTTTTAAATCAGAGAACCAAAAAATTGCGTCAAAATTGTTTGTGCTTAGTTATGGGGTCTGAAGAGGTTAAAGCTAAATATTGAACTTAATAAACGTTTCAATTTCCTTACAGTAAGTAATTTAACTGTCTCAAACTGAGTTGCTCTAAAAGGACGCAATAGGATTCCAACTTTTTGTGTTATTGAATGCCAATATTCAAGCAATGATGTTTAAATTTCGTTTGGTAATAAATTTTGTCCAATGCCTGTAAAAAGTAAAAGTGTAGTACATCGATTCCAACTTTCAACATACAGTTAAGTACTTGAAAGAGAAAAAATCAAAACTGTTAACTCTTATTATTTATCGAATTGAGTTAATAAAATTTAAAGGAAAGCCAAATTGCAAAGAAATTTGTCGAGACGTGTTAAGAAGTTACGTGGAACCTCTGTTTAAGTTGACGAAAGTGAAGTCTTATACGAAAAACTAGCTACGATTCTTTAACTTGAAAACTTTTCACATCGCGAACTTTCTGTCACTATAGAAGGGGTTAGCCGGAAACACGGGTGCGCAATTTTCTTTGGAAAATGTGAATTATTTATGTTTTTAAAAGGAAACGTAGTGAGCTGAAGAGTAAACATTTTCCGCTTATCATTATTTGACCATTGACAAATAAATTTTCACCTGAGCTTACTAGAAATGAAGCACTAATTATGCTTAATACACCAAAAGGCTGTTTTCCTTTATTTTACCGTCATGCACTAATATCATTTTTTGATGCAAATTACTAACAAGTTGATTAGTGCGCTTTTATCGGTTCGTTTTGAATCTAAGTGACATAGATTAACACGCATTTAATTAAAAATGTGACAAATTTCAAGCACCAGTGTATAGGATGCTCTCCGCGTTTAGTGCCCTCGGTAACTACTGAATTTTCCTCTAGTCATGTGGCTTCGATAAAATCATTGAACGGTACTTTAGACTGGAATGACGACTTCAATGGGAATAATAGTCAAGCGATTTTCTAGTCGTAATAAACTGGAAGATAAATTACTTAAGTAACTATTTTTGTGCACTTTCAACGGGTAATGAGTAAATTTCAGAAATTGGAGGCATTATGTGGTGGGTATTTTTTAGAAGCAATTATCTCGCACAAAACATGATGTCTTAAAACCAGCTGTAAAACCTTTTTATTTATTATTTTTTCCCCTGCATGTGAACGCAGAAAGAACTCGCTGAGTCCCCGACACACACATGTATATAGTATATATAATAATATATAAAAAAAAATAAACATGTATGGGCCCTGTTAAATTTGACATGAATAATTCGTACTATTCGTGAAAATTCCAAAATATCATAAATAAAATTTTATTTATTACTCATGTGCTAGATTAAGTTAAAACATAAATCTAGACACTAATACGAAATCCACATTTTTTTATCACTGAAATTTTTATCAACTGAATTTTAGGAGCATTGAAGTTGCTGAAATATATTCTCTTCTTCTAAAACTTCATCCACTAATAAATAAAAATGCATCCAGCTTAAAATATGTACTTGATTTTTTTCCACCAAATGCTAAACCCGACCTCACATTTAGATTAACTGATTTTAAAATGTGAACTTTTTTAAATCTACTAGCAATTTTGTTATTTTGTTGACTTAAATCTCGTTAGGGATTTAAAAATAGAAAAACACAACCTCATTATAAAGCTAAAAAAGAGTAACGGCTGAAAGAAAAAATATCTGTCGCTATGACAATTTTTAGTTGGCTCGGAGTTCTTTTTCTTCACAGCACGTGAAATACCCACTGCCACGGAACTAAACTTGTGGATGAATTCCATATTTTCAATGAAGTTTTCACTGTGTTATAATTTTTGCCTTCGTCCTTCTTTGCGTCTGTACGAGTTTGAGTAGGATCCTTGCCAAAATTGTTCTTTCTCGTTCTTTACCCTTTTAATTTAAAGATATCGCTATTTAATCTTTTGTTTGCTAAAATGCAGGAGTGCGCTTAAAATCGTTGCTTTAATTTCCTTTAATCGAAGTTAGTTTCATTTAGTCGACTGCCGATTAATCGGTATCGGCCAATTATATTCTGCCAATTAATCGGTAACCGCCCAATTTGCTTATCGATGTAACCCTAATTTTAAGCATATTTAAATAATATAATTGCTAATATTAAGATTATCAAAGTTGAAAAACTATGTACCACAAACAATGGGTAACATGAAAAAAAGCTTGACTTGTTAAAATGTAATGTAATATATTCCACGTATTTTAAGAATTCGTTAAAAAAAAGTGTAGACGATCTGTCTGTCAAGAAACCGAATCAAAGAACAGTACATGTGTAAACAGCTCATGTACGCGGAAAAATAACTCTGATGCATATGTCTTTAATTTTCTTATGTGCTTCATTGTTTTCTGCGAAATTAGAAATATTTTCTAGTCTGCCGAGAAATTATAGTGGTAAGGCGCAGGTCTCGTACGCTCAAGATCGCCGGTTCGAACCTGGCTCAAGTCGTGGATTTTCAAGGTGCAGAAAATCGTCTGCGGATATGTCGCATGATTGTGCGGCATGTTACAGATCCCTTGAGTATCCGTTTGGCTTGGATCTTCTCGGCAAAATTAAATACCTAGGGCAATTCGCATCAAATGAGAGCTCAGGTGCCGCCATCTAGGGGAAACTGAGCGTCCAAACTCTCAGTTGCAATGGCATCCAACGACAGTGGTGCTACTTGAAAAAATGGATGACGATTAGCATGGTACGCACTAGGTCTGCAAAGGTTAGTGACCATACGCAGCCCTATTGGAAAGAAGAAAACACATTAATTTAGAAATGGATTTAGGGTAGAACAGGGAATCTATTTGAGGAAAATGTAGCTTTTTTTCTACGGTAAAAAAATCTTTAAAACGTGTGTTCGATTTTATTGCAAATTTGTTAATCAGTTACTTAATACGTTACTTTTTATGAAAATAAATAATGATTTTTTTTAAATGCTTGGTCTTCAAAAATAATTTTGTAAATCCAACAGTCACAGTAGCGGTAACACAGCAATTGGATAGGACACTAATAAGATTTTCCGAGTTGTTGTTTTCCGTGCCAATGTTATTTCACCAATTAATCTACTTTCCTCCTATTATGCTAGTTTACCTTGGTTGTAAGATAAGGTGTTTGTTAAACACTTCTTGGCAAGAGCGCCGAATTTAAAAAACTTAGGTTGAAACTTATTTTCGCTACATTTCATGTCATCATGCTCTTTTGCTTCTCCGTTCAGTCGAGTAAAACACTTGCCAAAAGTTTTTTCTTTCCTTTACTTTTTTTAAGCTTCTTGAAGTCTTAAAGCATCTTAAGAAGCGTTACTGCTTTGAATACACTGAACCTGAAGATGGCAAGTAAACAAACAGTATCTGGAAAGCGTTAACTTCATTCATTACATGTCTGACGGTAAAATTTTCTTTTACGAACGGTCTTAGATTAATACTATATCGATCCATTTTTCCGTATTGTATACTGCAGTTTTTGAAGCAGTCACTCGTATTTGCAAATTATTTAAAAAAACAGTCCAGTCCATTCAAGACGTATGCAATAACTATATATTTTTAAGTGCATATTTCTAAAAATATTATGTTCGGCCCTGCTGTTTATCTTAATTAAATTTGTTGATATAATTACTGTTATGAAATTATAAAGTAATGAAAAATTATTGATTTCATTAAATTAAACACAAGACTCATGGTAGAAATGTTTCACTACGTAGTAATATCTTAATTTTTGCATGTTTTATCTTATTTTTTTTCTTAACAAAAAATAAACAAATAAATAAATAAAAAGCTAATTTTTCATTATATGTTTACCAACTTAATTGTAACTCTAAAGGTAAATTTATATATATATATATTTTATTCTCTACTTTTGCCCTTCACGGTCATTAGAAATTAGGACACAATGTAACCTAAGTCTCCTAAGGGTATATTATTCCCTTGACATTAACATAACAATTGGCATAATTTTAAAATTCAAACCTCAACAATTATTTTTTGCTAAGTCGTCTTTTAAAGACAAAGCAAAGGAAATCTTTTCTTTGTTCTGTTGAAATCTACTAGCTTGCTTTTTGATATTTTAGCCCTCATTTTTTATGACACAAAAGGAAAAGTAAGTTTAAAAATGCTATCAGTGTTAATATTTTAATATACATATTATCGTTTGAAGCGTAACGTTAATTGCTGTACTTAAACGAATATTTTTTAAGCTCATATGCAAAGTTGTATGCGTAACTATATTAATTTGCTACATCTAGGTGAATTTAATTTTAATACTGTATCCGATGTAGTTTATACTGCTCTACCCTTTATTTGTATTGTACAGTTGCTTGTGGCTGAAGCATGTCTAGCTAAATGTGAGTTTAATACGATTTTTATAAATAAATCATGAGCTTAAAATAGTTCAGTCGCTGAATACCAATTTAGAGAAATGCAGTGTATTCAGAGCACACATTTGCAATAAACAGTTGTTTCAAGGCTTCAAAGTGCTTTTTCTTTTGCCCAATGTGCGTTAAAATTCAAGTGCGTTATAATGTTTGCGGTACTGAAGCAAATCTTGGTGTTTTAGAGTGTCTCAGCGGAACTTATCTAATCATAAAGAAAATATACAGTTCTTGCTTGATGGTATAAAAAACAACGTGACGCCGAAAAACATTTTCAATTTTAGAAGTCGGTGCTTATTTTTAAATGAGATCAAGGTTTAAAAAAATGCGTTGATTGTGATAATTATTCTAATTAGTATAATTTGTACTGTAAGATAATAATAGAATAAATGAATAAATAAATAGGGGCTTTGGAAGACTTGAATTCCGGTATGTACCTTAATTTATTAGCATTTACTCCCCCAGCATAAAAATTTCAATATAAGTTACAACACCTGTTCCAAAGTCACGCAATATTTGTCTGATGACAACAGTTTCTTTTAACAGCAATGCTGAATCAACATTATCTTAATCATTGATCTTCTTTTGTTTGCCGTGCTTTCAGACTTTACTTTCAACACGGATGGGAAAAAAATCGGTCAGTATTCGGGCAACAATTGTCGCTGACAGATAGAGCCATCTGAATACATATTATGGGTGTCGTTTATCGCTTGCTCAAGAATACTTGTTGCCCAAAAAGCCGTGATTTGCATTTTCAAATCAGAAATTAATACCAAAATGTTTGGTAGCAGTTATAATGTTACCTAATATTAGAAAACGGGGGGGGGGGGGGGATGTTATAGGAGACATTAAATAGAATCTTGTTGATAAGTTTTATTTATTTGCTGTGATAAAGGGGTAACTTCTAACCCCAGAATATGATTGCTTTCTTTGTAGTTTCTATTTATTTCGTGTGTTATAGTAAATTAATTCAGTGATATTTATAACTTGTTCGAGTTTTGTTCCAGAAGATACCGAAAACTAGTCTCTTAGATGCAATTTTTGCTTTGGTTCATAATCGACATAGAACCGTATTGAACATAAAAACAAAATATTTCTTGTTGTGGTTTTTTGAACTACAGTTCAAATGTAAAGTACACTTTCAGATAAAAACTCTTTAACTTCTTAGGAACGAAATATTTTGCCGGCGCATTTTCAACACATAATATATTATTTTAATGGAAATTATATTAAAAATATTTTGGTACAAGTAGTTTTCAGAAAAAACACTGAAACAATCGTAATTAGTTACTCTTCGCAACTCTACATTTCCATTCATATATCTAAAAAATATTTAAAATCTGATCCATTCTTATTATCGAATCTTTAGACGGATGAGGGGAAAAAATCATTATGTCTTTGAAAACAGTATCTTCTAATTATTTTGAAATGCTGAAGATCTGGAGAATTGTAAAGGATGAAAACAGTAGCGGCAAAATCCATCCCAAAACAGTTATTATTTTAATTTATTACGTCTAGTCTAAACCAATGTTTATCTGGGGATGCATTTAGATTTCTACTCCTCACATTTTCAATTCCCTTTTGACGCTGTTGGTGTACTGAAGGAAAGCGATTCAGTATTCATTAACTAATTCAATCCGAGTATAAACTTTAATTCAAGTGCTTTATTGATTTCATGCGCACGGAAACAACTGCTTTATTTCCCTACCTAAGAAAGTTTTGAATTTTATCCTGAAAAACTTTCTTAACAATTGCTTTGCTTATTGCCGTCGTATTGCGTTGCTTATTGCCGATATTTGTCGATGTAGAAAGTCATAAAATTCGTGCAGTCTTAAATAAAATTTGTGCGAAAAGCTTTAACAAATATTTAAGAAATTTTTTTTGTGTTTATAAAATTAAGATAGGAGGAAAATTGCATTCTTACGTTTTCTTAAAAAACTACTTAATCGTACGTTTTACTTAGTTATGCAAACATTATTGCTTATTATATAACTAAAATGCAAATAAGTACATGTTTATTAATTATTTTCTACGTTTATATTATTCTTAACAAAACTATCTCGAAAACATATTATGTGGCTTTAAAGCTGTTTTTTGGACAAAGCTACTACCAAAATTTTATTTCTGATGGGGGAGTGGCCGGGGGGTGCTCGTAATTTCTCTCTGTGTTTTGCGCAAACAAAACAAATGAGGCTTTAAGTTTGTTTCACGGGAATTCGTAATTTTTTTACAGCGTATAAACAAAATGTTCAACCTTTGATGTTATTTTATGATTTTTTGAAGCATAAGTAACTTAATTTGAATGATTTTTTAATGCTCATGTTATTCAGGTTGTTTTCAATGAATTTTAATATCTTATAATTGTTTAAAAAAATTGTACATAAACTTTATAGTTTACTAATAAAAGGAGTTTTCTTTCAAAAAAAGAAGGAACAAATAGTCAGTAAAATATCAAAGCTCTACTGAAAACATAGATAATTAAAAATAGGAAAAAAAGGAATGAACTTTCGGGGCTCATATTTAAATTGTAGGGGAATTTTTCAGTTCATATTGGTTATATATTTGGTCTAGACGATGTTTTTAAGGCTACTGCGTTGTTAAAATATACTTTGATTTTAAAGTTTAATTTAAGTTATTTAATGGAGTCTATTTGTTAAAAATTGATGCGTTTGGATGCAAGTTTCAACTTTCAGTGATACATTAATTCTACTGCATGTCATTTATCACTCAAGCTTTAAAAACGTGTTTATTCGTTCTGCAGTGATCATATAAATATATACTTCATTTATACCATTACCAAATTTCAAGCTTCATTTATAAGTTTAACTCCATGCCATTTTTAAACATTACTGTTATAAATTTTCATTTGATACTCAATAGCTGGCTCTAAGCACTACTATTGAATCAGTTAACTGAAAAATATCTTTATGTTGCTTCTTCAGAACATCAGCATGGTAAATAATGGATTCGCAGGTTTCATTAATGATACTTCTAAAAAAAACTCCCAGCATGGGTGACACTCTCTCACATCACATGTAGAAGTAGACGTTTATTTTTAAATCTTGGCTGGGACGATCTTCTGCTCAAAGTATTTGCGCTACGAAAAAAATGTATATATAACATTAAAAATGGGTCTTTTATTGTTCTGCTGTGTTTAGAACGCTTGAACACTATGAACTCGGCATAAGTAACATTTAATTGAATCTCTTACAAAATTAAAGGTTTAAAATCAAGTGGAAAAGATATTTTTCACATGTTTTAGGAAATTACTTGTTAGGAGCTCATTGGGTATTTTTACTTTGGCTCTTGAAATTGTTGGAAACTGAGTCTTACACACACATAGGCAAACACATAGTTTTGTATTTGGTAGAGGTAGCCACTTAAGTGATAGTGGCTGTCATAATTGCGTGTTATGTTAGTTTAACGAAAAATACCAGATAAGTAGAACTGTAGCTGATTTTGAATTTTTTACAATTAAAATAATGAACTGAATCAAAAGTGATGAATCAAAAATATCTAAATGAAGTTTCGGGGAAATCAACTTAAAGAATAACAAATAGGTGCTTATATTAATCAGGTACCAATAATAATCCGGATTAAATCAGGAATATCAAAATAGGGTTCCAAAAGTAATAAAAGATTCAATACGAAGACCATGAAAGCATGCCTTTACTTAGGCTTTTTTTCAGTGCATTTTACAATAAGTATAATTTTTTTCTCATATGTTATTTTTTCGTAACATTAAATAAGTATAAAGCACTTCTTTCACCAAACCTATTTTAATAATCAAATTCCTTTACCAAAACTTCTGTTACTATGCATGTTTTATAGCAACTGTTTATGCATATGTATTTAAAGTGATATAATTGCAACTTAACTTTATTAACATAGTTAATGAAGCTTGTCCACATTCATTTCACACTGTGAGGATCGTAGCTACAAAGAAAGTTACTAAACACGATTCTTGACCATTTTCCGTATAGCCGTATTTCCGTAAAGAGATACATTTTTCTGCCGCTATAGGGGCTGTATACCATTGCTGAACGTATAAAATTCTTCATCTTGGGTTAAAATAAGAAATGTTAATAAAACCGCAGAAAATATATTTATGTCTCTTTAAAATACCTAAATGCTTGTTTTCATAGCTTTCTGAACCTCAGCCTGAATAATGGTGATCCCTTTGCCATTGCCTCTTGTTATAATGGTCACAGTGTACTATAATTTGAATTGACACGATGAATTCATTTTTGTTGTCAAAAATATGGTGTTTGTAAACATCTTTCTGTAATAACTGTGGGCTAGGTAATGTAATATTGAAGGAAGCGCATTCCTCTCTCTCTCTCTTTTTTCCTTTTTTCAAAATTTTGTGTTCGAAGTATTTTGTTAGTGTTTAATACTTATTTGCCTTACTATCACCTTAACTACAGCTGCAGATAATACATACGACGAATAGCAATTATCCGTGCATCTTAGCTTCATTAAACAATTTAACTAAGACTATAGATGAGATTGCTCTTCCTTATTTTACGAAATGATAAGAAGTTAAGAGTACTTAAATTATCGTACCCATGTTAAGCCAAGTACGGTAACAACAACCTTTTCACAGTAATCTTACTCTCAGAAACCCCATTCAAAACGCTTCCTCCACACATATTTCAAAATTAATCTTTCCACTTAATCTAAATGAGTTCTTTTCCTCTTTAATTTTTAAAGATAATTATGAGATAGTCCCCTTATAAATACCTTTTTATAATGATTCTCGGGCATCCCATGCTAGCGGCAAATTGATGGATATACGTGATAGATTTTTACCAATTACACCATTAATAAATATGGATCGCGACACTCGGGAAATGTTAATAAATCGAATTCAATAACACCTTAGACTTGTTTGATGCAAAGCAACCTTCAGAAAATTCCATTTGGCAAGTTTATCACGGAACACATATCTTGCATTAAGAAGGGGTGGACCAATATTCACATTCAGCTAGCAGGTTGACTGTCGTGCAGCAGGACTTTCTAGTTAAATGTTCCTACGTCTACTGTTCATCGACTTAGGCTCGCGTGACATGCAAAGCGAATAGCTTTTCGCAGAACGCAAGAAATAGAAACCAGCTTTTTTCATAGAAACAGTCGATGGCTCACTTGCTTTGAAATGGGAGTTATGACATTTTCACTCCCTAGAGCTGCAAATGATTGTTCAATTTACTTTCAATTAACCTGTCCTTTGATGTTGCTTCGATTATTCGGAATATTTGTTTGCGATTTTAAGATGCCCACGGGCTGATAGCATCATCCAAACAAACAAAAAAACATTTTTTAAAAACTATGTTAAGCTTGATGTAGGCTTCGAGGGTTTTTTTTTTTTTAATTTTTCAGATTCAAAAATTAAAAAAAGGTATGAAAAATAAAAAGAAAAGTGCAACTAACGGAATATAGAAAAACTTTTAAAATGTATACGCATTTGTTCAAGTTAAATTTACCTTTGAATATTTAAAAGACATCGATATTTTTATCCTTTAAATATCAATTATTCAATAAATAAATTTGAATGATATTTCTCAGTATTTTCATGCACGAAATGGCTGTAATAACATTCAAAATTATCATTCCGACCATTGAAATAAAAATATCAGCTGTATCCAAACTTTCTGTAAATTACAAAAAACCTCGGAAGTACCTTTGAAAAAATATCTCGATATTTGGATTCAGAAAACATTTTAAAGAATTTATTGTCAAGCGACCCCCAACATGAACAAAATATACTTTTAAAGCGAGAAAATTTACGACGTTAGCTGAATAGAAGTTTTGGTTTACGATTTTTAATCTCATTGGGAGAACATTTGATGTCATAGAAGGAATATTTAAATATCCTTCATTTAATTCCGTTTATTAAAGATCCAGTATTTAGCAATTTCTGCTCTTCAATCAGTAACATTCGAGACATCAGCGAAATAAATTGGGGAAGCATCGCACCTTACTATCGGGAACGCGCAGTTTGAAGTCTTTGATTTGTTGCAAATGGGCTCCTACTCACTCGATTTATTTAATTGCTTTTGAGATTTTGCCGCTTTAACTCTTCGTCGCTTAAGAGAAATCCAAGTATTCTCCCCTGAGCATTTGTTTAACAATCACCCGTTATGTAATATAGCTCTCGAACGCGTGTTCTAGTCTCGAAAGCCAAAGAGTAAGTGATCTAATTAATTCCCGCGATTTGAATATGGAGCGAAAAATTTCCAGGGCTATTACTGGATGGCGTTAAGCTATCAATGCTGTGGATATGTCTTGCAGGTGGCCCAGCTATTATTGCGGGTAATTGGTCCAGGGCCGCCCTACGCCCAGAAAGATCTGGCCACATGGCCAATTCTCTTGGGAAACTAGCAGTCCGCCCAATTAGCTGATTAATGCACATCCCCCGACTCTTTTAGTGCTTCGGCCTTTTGCATGAAAGGCCAGAGGGATAATTGATAGCGGGCTTTTTCGTCATTTTCGACAGTTGGGAGGGCAATTTTAAATTTATTTGACTTCCACCAAAAGGAAAGATTGTATAAACTTGAATAGAGAGCTCCCAGATCACTCATTTGTTGTAAGGATTGTGATTTATTTCTTTTAATCATGACAAAATTACATTTTCCAATAATCGTTAAATATTAAGTAATTTATCATAAATGAATAATTGTACGGTAACATGTTGTATGAAGATCGATGCTGCACACAATCTTCTTATCTTAGTACAGGTATTCAATTCATCATAACTTTTTATTAAGTGACACGTTTTCAGTGTGATCTGACTAAAAGAAAAAAATAACTATTTATAAAAATTAGGTTACTGCTTAGTAGGCCGAAGTAGTTATTTTTACTAACCGATTTATTTTTGCTAACCAAAATAGTTATTTTTTACCGAACTTCACATTCTTTCAATATGTGTCAATTTTTGTGATTGTTCAGGGTATTTCGTGATCATTTTTATTTTCATGGAGTTTTACCATTTGACACGGAAAATTTATTTTTTCTTCCCTAATAATTGTAGCTGATGATTACTGAAATTATAAGTTCAGTTCCCTTTTTTTTTTTTTTTTTTGAGTGTGATAAATGAATGTACAATTTTAAAAACTATAGTATCTTTCAAAATGAAGCTGTGAAATATCACCCTTTAAACTCATCGCTATGAAAAGAAAAAAAAAGACGTTAGAAGACAAATTTACTGTTGAAAGAACTTTTTGCCACCACAAAACACTTAAATATTTGCCTAAAAATGTTACTCTTTAAGAAACATTTATGTACTCGCTTATTGCCTAAATTTTGCTCTCAATACTTTCCAGTCAGTAGAAAATTTACTTCTATTATTATGCACATACTACAGTTCGTCCAACAGTCGAAATTCAACTGCAATAATTAAATTTAGCATTGAAAACATTATGCTATTTATATAATGATTTAAGTCAAGTTTATTTTTATCATCCTCACTTCAAGCAGACGTGTTGTAAACCAATCTCGCCGCAGGGCCGATTGCACTCATAAATGTAGCTGCTTGTACTGCGACTGATTTCGTTCTAATTTGAGTGGCAATTGAATATAACTTAAATGTTTGTTTCCATGCGCTATTCTCATTCTTCATTCTATTGTTTCAGAGAAGCCTTCACTCAAACTCTTATTATAATTGCTTTCAATATTACTAATTATTGGCAACAAACACTTTTAACAATGAGTTTTATATTTATTACCTAATAATTAACGCGATCACGTGTATTTTTTTATCAATTATAAAAATGTAAATGGAATCTTCAAAAAATCCATCTATTATTAAAATGAAAAGTAAAGGATCTAAGCAAAAAAAAAAAGGTTAGAGGGGATATTAACAGGAAACAAAAAAAGATGTTTCCATAGCAGGTAAAAATGAAAGCATAGGATATCATTTTAAAAGTGAAATAATTCCATTTTCTTAAATGCATAAAACTGAGTGAAAAAAAAATTATCATCATTAAACATTATTCTAAAATATTAGTTTTTAGTTTATATTCAAAATTGCACAAACGTACTGGAATACTGTCATCACAAACAAAATTTCAAATATGTATTTTACCCCGCCTAAAAGAAACTATAGCTGGAAAGTAAATTGTTTTAAATCAGAAGTCTATTTTTGGATTTTCCACTGTGAATCTTACTAATACGTAGTTTTAAAATATCAGTTATAAGCTAATGAATGAATAGTTTTTTTTTTCCATTTTGGGCCATCGAATAAGTACAGATTAAACTTCCATTTGCTTTGGAAACATCAAACAGAAGGAGCTTGAAGAAATTACAAGAATTCACTTAAGCTTAGAGATACTTAGTAATTTAAATTTTCGAAAATGGACTCAATTCGGTGAGCTTGCGTAAAAGCCTTGTTGTTTAGAAGACAAAAAGTTACTTTAATAGGAAAATTGCTAAATATGTCAACAATGGCAAGAAGATTGCTGACCCAAAATCCGTGAAAACTTGGCGGATTTTGTTTCTAAATATAACAAGAGTAATTTCAAATTTAACTGGAATTTCTATTTCTTCACTGAACCCTTTGACTAATTTTTAGCCTACTTTCCCGTAAAAGTAAAAAAATAAAATTAATAAAGTATGAAAAAAGGCTTAATGAATGGTAAAAATGTCGTTAAAAATAAAGAAAAGTCAAAAATAAGTGAAGAAATTAAATAAAGAAAATTAAATAAAGCTTGAAAAATAAAAAATAAATAGGGTTTTGAGGTGGGGAAAATGTATGTCTGTCGGTCTGTCTGTGCTTTCCTAATAACTTTTGAGGAAATTGTCTGATTTGAAAGATTTTTTTTTTTTTTTTAACATTCGAAAGATTTCGGCGAGGACATCTCGTTTCCATTTTTTACTTCTTGATTTGAACATTTTTTCTTTCAATTTTGAATAGTTCAAAATTTTTTCAAATAGTTTTAAAAGATTTTAACAGTAGCGCCTTTAGGCAAAAAAGAAGCAAACTATGTAAACTCTGGGCGTAAAATGCAAGTTCCTATAAACAAGCTTATTGGAAGAAGCTTTCGGAGTGAAATAGTTTTTTCATTTGAACAATTTTTGTTCATTTTTGAACAGTTAAAACAAAAAAAAAATATAGCGTCAACGGGGATATTTCAATCCTATATAAATCCTGATCCTACAGAAAGATTTGCTTGGAAGAAACTTTATGGGAAAGATGTTATGACGTAGAACATGTGCAGATGCGAAGTTCAACCAGTAACTAAACGAGCCCATTTTTCCTATGCAGGCCGTGGTAGCCTAGTGGTTAGAATGTCTTGCTTCCAATCGGAAGGTCGCGTGAACGATACCCGCTGAAGACCCACCATGTACTCTTAGGGATACGTGCATGTAAAATCCGTGGACCCCACTCTTCCCCGGGGCAGGGCGTCCCTAAGGTCTAGTGCCAACAGGGAAGGAGGTTGGAGGAGAAAAGCCTATTCTCCTATTAATTTTTTTTTATCTTTATTTTTAAGGATATTTTTGAATGAATAAAGGAATAAGTGAAAGAATGAGTGAATAAATAAGTGAATAAATGAATGAGGGAAAGAATGTGCGAATAAATGAGTCAATAAATGAATGAGTTAAAGAATGAATAAATACATGAATGAATAAATACTTAAATGAGTGAATGAATGGATATGTATCAAGCGTTGGAAAAGGTATATTTGAAGTAATTAAGAGCTAAAGGTAATGAGAAAGAAAGAAAGATATAGCTAGGTTGGAATTTGAAGTTGGTATATACAGGAAAAATGGATCGTATAATTCTAGACGGAACTTCTTGTCGTTTGTTCAAATTTAACTGGAATTTCAATTTCTTCGCTAAATCCCTTTAACTATTTTTTTGTTCAAATTTTTGTTCGTGTTTTACTGCGTGACATTACAGTCCAAAAAGAAAGTTAAGTTTAGTGTTTAGAATTCTTTTTTAACCAATCAGTTTTTATTCTACGGGCTGGGTTTGGGAATTATTTTTTTAGAAGATGAAGGCAGTTCAGAACTAACATTTATTCTTTAGCACAAACGAATTTTTATGCTGTTTGTCTAAAATCGCTCGAACTATTGTAATTTCAAACTATTGTTGTAGACGAAAGAGCTAAAAACAAATTATATATATATATATATATATATATATATATATTGCTCCAAACTCATCAATGTCTACACTGTTAGAAATTTCATCACGAAATTACGGTTAAATAACCGGCAGCAGTCTGTCCATCTAATTCACCGTTAAACTTACGGTTTGGAACAATTTTCTATCTTTACGGGACCTAAACCATTTCCAATCATCTTGGTTAAAAAGCCGTAAATACAAAAGTTTACGGCTTTATAACCATTTAAAAATGGTTTCAAAAAAAATACCATTTTTGAACCATTTCGAGGCGTAGAATCTTAAAGGCGTAGAAACCGTAAACGAAGCGTGCGGGAATCGAACCCGTGTGTATGATAGACCAACCTTGCGCTTTAGTCATTGGGCCATCAACACCACTTAAAGCGGCCGTTTATTTATCAATAAATCTTCTTTACCAACAGGCAAACTGCCTTAAAATTGAGATTTCAGTTTTTGATTGGATCCAAAGTCATTTTTGGTCTAAATTTACTGTATATTGACGAAAATCATTTCATTTGCTGCAAAAATTAAAATACAAACAAGCTTCAGCACCTCAAATTATGGGTTCGCTCATTCGCAAAAAGTCCGGAAATCCGATGTGTGCAATTTTTGATTTACGTGTGTATGTGCTTATATTTAGTAACCACTGCTTAAGCCACATTTTCTTCTTTTTTATATACACATGCAGAGTTGAAGTGATAAATCTTTATTCATATTTTAACAACAACGTACGACCGGTAAGGTTTCGTAACCAAGATGGACGCCCGATTCTCAGTGAGCGCTTGAAAATTACGGTTAGTTAAGCGTTCTTTAGGATAAACAGAGAATATACGATGTTTTTCACAATCAGCGTTTTGAGTACCATCTTTTTAATTATTATTCAACTGTTGTAATTAAATATGGTGAAATAACAATCAAATAGATGGTTATTTTACTATTTTATTACGGAAATTTTTAACAGTGTAAAAGCACGAAAGCACCAAGGTTTTCCAATAATGCTATACCAGTAATCAAATGTTTGAAATTTAAATTGACTTTTAGAACACTTAGCGAATGCCCCCCTTTAAACCTTTCTTAATTTTTATATGTGCTTCCGTGGCTCAATTATGGAGCACGTACAAAACATAATTGTTACTTTGACAAATAATTAATGCTGCATGAAGCAATTTATATTGTTTTGTATCGGTTTTCAAAAATATGAGGGGCATTTAGGCTTCTTAGCTGTGAATTATAAATTTAATAATAAAAATCTTAGATCAGTTGATAAGAGCAAAAATTGTACTTAGTAAATGACACTAAAATTATCATCGTACATCTCAAAATACGAATACTCTTAACAATCTCATTTAAAATTGCCTCGCAGTATTAAACGATTCCTGCTTATCGTATAAGACCATTTCATCTTATCGGAACAATATTGACATTTTCCGATGACTCTACTTGGAAAATGCGTTTCTTATGCTCATGTATCAGTTAGTCATTAGCACCTCCCTATCAGCAAATCTGCATGAAAGTGAACAAACACGATAGAAATCCGACGCGAATAAACATTTATTGTCGGCGTCCTTCGCAAAAAACATCCATCATCTTGGTAAGTTTGGTAGTTGCTCGCGAGACGAAGATTATGTAGAATGATTGAGTATTTGAAATTAGCTGTTACTTTAAGATACTTAAGATCACTTTCGGCAGTTAAGGTAGCTTAATGAGAGTCATTAATGGTAGGAGTCCTCCCGTGTTCAGGATAAGTGCCGTCTTTCAAATTTCGGTCATGTTTTCCGACAATACAATTCGAAAATGAATTCTGAAGTGCGAGATTTTTTTCCTCCATCGTTAGATAAGAAAAAAAAAGAAATGTTTGGCAGGTTAAAAATTCCCTTTGATATTATAATCATCAGCAAACATCATTCATTTATTCGGTATTGGGAATAGCAGGAAAAACTGAAACATCGTTTTTAAAAAAGGGATATATTATAGCATAAACTAGAACAAGCTCTTATGAATTACATTACTTTAGTAAATATATAAAATAGCGTTTTATTTGCAATTAGAAACAAAGTAATACGTTTTCTATGCGATGCATACGTAATAAAGGACAGTAAAATAGTAATATATTGACAGTTAAAATAATTTAAAATGTTTTCATTCCCAATACGATTAATTACAACATTTGAACTTTCTTAAAAAACAATATAACTATTTTTTAATGAAATGGCCCAAAAATAACCATGTGGTAATAGTTTACAATGTTAATTCATTTCTACTTTTTGTTTTGAGCATTCTGTGTTGAAAATTGTATTGAAGATTAACTTAAAGTTTTGAGTTATAAGAAATATTATCTATTCCACGCCAAAACATTCTTACAAATTCAGGGTAGGGATTTGAGGAAATATGAAACATTCGCTAATTATATGCAATGTATTGAAAGGTGGCTGCAACGCTTAATCGAAAATATTTCACTTCTTTTATGTGGTGGAATAAGGGAAAACTTTAAAATTATTTACAGCGTACCTATAGATCTTCAGTAAAATCTATCAGAATTGTTTAATGCAAATAATAAAGCTACGTCGTTAAAATTTTTCATAGGAAATGTATTGGCATTTATACTATTATATTTCCTTACGGCAAATGAATTAATTCAGATAAAATACTTAATATTACATGGTACAAAAAGTATGTAATGATAAATGCTTTCTTTCGGACATATTACAAGTATTCTGATAGTACATTAATGGTTGAAACATTGTCTTTCTAGTATCACGTATCATTTAACTGATGATCATTGAGCCCAAAGCTTTAATCAGTCCATAGAAAGGTTGAAGTAAATAGTGATCAGAACGAGCATCGTAAATCACGTTCACTTTAATAGTAGACTCAACCACCTTTGCTAATGGACTAAAAACTATCTGAAGGATTTCGCCGACAGAATAAATCTGAAGCTTTCCGCGGAGAGTCGTGATGAATATAATATCATGAACAAGAAGATCAAAAAAGTGAATCCTTGGTGCTGAGGACTAAGTAGTTAGCAGTCCTAAGCAGCCATCTGAAGTGGCCTTGCTGTTCAGGTGAAGTGACCTAACGTGAGGGGAATATCAGCTAGCAGTCGAGAAAGCGTCAGCATGATTGGTGTCCATTTTCATTTTTGGATTCAGCTTCTGTTTATTGTTCTCGTCACGTCCTCTACGACACTAGTTTGCAATCAACTCCTGCTCATTTCTCTCATTTCGCTCTCCGACTGTATACTTCCTCATTGATTCCTGAAGCCACGTGGAGTTATTTATGTAAGAAGAGCAGCGTGTAGCATGATGATTTTTTGAATGCCGTCAATACCTATATCCTTAACAGATGATCTTGTCTTTGATTCGAAGAAAACTAAATTTCAGGAACCGCCATCCTTTTCTTCTCGAATTTTGAAAGGTATATAGGTCATCTAACTTGTCGTAAACAAATAAACATATCACCGGTTTACGAGCGAAACGCACCACTTGATTTGAGCTTTTAAAATCTATATCGAAATGACTGAAGTTAATTAAAATTTGTTCGTTGTCTTAAGATGATATTTTTCGAAATGATGTGTTAATGACAATTGAAACAATAGACTATTTACTTTTTAGCTTTAAATTCATTTATTTGATTGTTTGTATATAATTATTTTATTTTTTATTTTGTCTTTAATTTTTGGATTTGGTCCTTATAATTTCCGATGTCTCAAGAATGCGTAACGACGGTGGCTGCGAGGACAGTGGGAAAATTTGAAGTGTGTATGGCTACAGGATTTAATTTACACGTAGGCTCACGGGAGCAAAGTATTAGAACCATCAAAGCTGAAGACAGATTTTGCCCTGTCTGTAACGGGGAGGGCAAGCTATGTACGGCTGATTAAAGTTGTTAGAAATAAACTAAAGTGCGATTCATTAGTAATATATTGATCCACTCATGTTCCTTTATATCCTGTTCCTTCCCGCATATTTAAAACAAAAAGAAGACACTTCTTTCAAAGCATCGATTAGCTACTTCTTCACTGCATAAAATGAAGTCTAATCACATTAAGCCTTATTGGACATAAGTATACCACTTTTTTCACTTTTGTGTGTTATGATTTTAAAACTGAAGCGGTAAATATGGTTTAAATTTATTTATTTATTCGCAACTTCGTATTCACAAATAAGGACTCTTCTACCAGGAAAAAATTATATATATATAATGACTATAATGCGTTGAATCAAGATATAAACTAGCAACAACTATCGAAAGGTGTTTTAAAAATAGCGAGCTTGTTTATACGTTACTTGCTTTTTACAGACGGTGTTAAGATAAAGAAGATTATGCATAGCAATACCATAGCGCTTAATATTTAATATGCAGAATTAATCACATTATTGAGAATCCTTTTAAGGACTCTATACATTCTTGGCCATTTTCCCAGTACTTAATGTCTAAAAATTAAACCCTTCCTGCCTTTTTTTTATAACCTCCTAAGAGCTTGATGGACGACTTTTGTCAGCTCATTAATTTGAGCATTATACTAATAAATTAAAGGTGAGAAAAAGATCCCCTTAATGGTGGGGACACATTTCGATCCCATCCGTCACCCGCTCAAGAGTAACAAAAATCCGTTGCAAGAAAAGCTAGCAAATGAAAAATCTGTTTTCACATTCCTCGGCTTTTGTCACCTGTAGGGTCTGCAAGATGTTTTAAACGAAGTGGTTCAGTCTGTCCAGCCTACATTGCCCTTTGCTGTCCTCTCATAAGTTGCTGTCAGCTGACAACATCCGCGCGTGAGAGGCATTGCAATTGTCCTGCTTATAATTTGATTAATTGATGAATCGATTTTTGTTCTGTTTCGGCGCTGCGATAGTCGTTCGATACCTATTCAAATAATTAGACTGCGTTTGCCAATATTTCTCATAATCTAGGAAGATAAAGCATTCTTGGCAGTGTTTTAGATAATCCTTTTTTCATTAGGTAATTATTTTGGGCAATGCTGATCATTTATTTTTAATTTTTTTTTTTTTTTTTTGTTAGCCAGATGTGTAAGGCTTTTCAATACATATGAACGTAAAGAATAATCGAGATCAATTTTACTACCTTATGTTCGCATACCCTATTCTGTGTTTTATAATAATAATTCTCTACTGATACGGGTGTGTGATTGATTTTTCTTTAACTCACTTAATTAAATTTAACTCATTTTTAATTGAAATTATTATTTAGCGAAATAATCATGCATTTACTTTTAGCAATGTATATATGTATACGCTTATGAATGTAATAACACAAAATAATATGAAATATGAAAAGAAAGATAGCTGGTTTATTTCATTTCAAAATAAATAAAAAAAATAGATTCTTAATGCGAAAATGTCACTTCCTGTTAGAGATGAAATGTTGTTAAATTTCGTGGTAATGAATTGCGAAAAAGCAAAGTCAAACCGAAGAGTACTACAAAAATTAAACTGAGAATATGTCAATGAAATACCTTTTCAAAGCAGAATTAGCTACGGAGAGATATTTTCGAAAGGTTTTAAGGAAGACTGCAGGTGTAACGTGGAAAATATGATTTTAATTTACCCTTAAATACTCGCTATGAATGTTGTCCCTTTGCATTTAATTTTTACATCATCAGAAATAAAATATTCTGAAAGTATTTTGTTAAATTTAAATGTGATGAAAACCAATTAAAGGAATAGTTCAGTCCTTCTGCAACTAAAAAACTGATAGCTTCTAAGTTTTCTTTAGATCAGGTGAAAAGGCATTAAAACGTTCTCTTATTCTAAAAATCAGATTATCAATGGACTTACGGTCCTAAATTACTTTATGTCAATGCTCTACAGCCCGAGTTACTATGGTTACAGAAGAAATTCGACACAAGAGACGGTCATACAATCTTCACTTTCTAGAAGAATGTCTTTCATTACCGGATTCGATGTAAATTGTTATATCCATATACCTGCTAATAGATAAGACAAGTAATGAAAAAGCATGTCGATCTAGTTCTTTGAACTGCCAGAGAAGATTCCATTTTTGGTAATTCCTGGTTGAATAGTACTTAAAGAGATAATACAATTTACGTTCAATTGAAAACTAGAATATAGTATTGGCAGTGTAATGTTGCCGTAAATGTGGTTTCATGTGTTGGGGTTAGACACTGTGCTTCAATTGTCAGTTTTCTTAACTTTTTGGAGGAAAAATTGGAACCGAGTTTATCTCAATGTCTTAAATTGGATATATCTTGTAATATAGCACAGTGATTAAATATATATTTTGTTCAAATATATTCCCGATCTGCAAAGAAATGCTATTTAAAACTGCATGCGGCTATATAAAAGCACATCATATTTCGCATTTCAATTTTATCAGGCACATTAATTTCATCTGTTAATGAAGAAAATTGCTTTATATTTTCTAGAATACTTTTGATATGAAGGTTTGAGAAGCCGTTTTTATTTTTGTGTTAAAATGTTGTATTTTGTATTCATTATAGAACCGTTAATACAATGAATAGTTTTTAAAATAAGCTTAATTTATTCTTTTTTTAAATTAATTTATTTATTTTTAGTTTACACTTTTATCTAACATTCCATACGAAAAATCTTTTTCAGTTCAGTTTTTGTTACCTACTTTTGATTGCACAAAGAGCATATTTATAAATTTTGCTTGAAACATACATACACGTTTGCTTAGTATACTTTATTTAAGAGTATAAACGAGGGCATTCGTCCATACAAAATTTGCATTTCCTGGGTGAAACTTGATTCAATCACGAATAAAATGCTGTTACATATCAAACTTTTCTCAACTCCAAAATACTAAAGGATTGTTGTTACAAATAATCTTTTACGTAGTATGACTTTGACTTTGATGACTGTTTATAAATGTATAATACTTGATGCGAAACAGGTTGGCTGTTTTTCAATTGTTGCGATATTTTGTTCAGATCTATAAAAATAGTACGTAATTATCAAAGAAGTGCCCCGGTTTGTAATTCACCGAGCGATTTCCTGTTCATCATTATGTCACGTTCAGGAAATCGTTTGCGGTCAAGAAAATTCGTTGAATCAGTTTGCCCCTTTACTTCGGCTCCCGACAGATCGTCTCCTAACCTGAAAGCGGTGTCCTACCTGAAGACCCCATTTAATCCAACTTGCGGCATTGTGGTTTTATTAGAAACAGCACACGAAGTCTTCAGCTCTTTTTTTATTCAGTGTCCTGTTCGTCGGTATTCTTTAAAACTGACGATCACACTTACCAAGCTTCGCGCACCCTTTGTATGTTATTGAAAATTTTCCAAAGGTTTTAGAACTGGGTATAAGAGAAGATACATTCTCAATAAAAGTAACATCTGATAAGAAAATTTACTGTGGAGTAAACGACATTTGTATTCAAAAGTCCAAGAAGGACACCAAATAGTGAAATGACATTGGCATCCCGCCGTTTATCGCAATTGTAATCAAAAATCCTAGATTAAAATCATACTGAGAAATCATTGAAATTTCTGCATATATAATAATTGTTATCAGAAGTCCGAGAACAAAATCTAATTATACGGAAAATATTGAAGCTGTGCCAATGATGAGATAAACTAGCGTTACACATTAGAATTAAAACATTGTCAGTAATTTAATTTATGATTAATGTCGTTAATTTCGTTTCGGTTACATTTTTACCTAAAAGCTCCAGGTTTATTTCTACTACTTTATCCACCATTCTATCGTTGGTACAAACAAAATAACATCAGCGCTTGAAGTTAAGGAACGGGTGTATAAATTCTATTTTGAATTTTAAATATATTTTTAAATGCTTTTGGTGAAATAGCAAAAAGTGTGCGTATAACATTCATTTCAACGTTACTTAAGATATATTTACAAAAGTTGAGCATGAAGCTTTTGAAATATTTTTTTTCAAAAGTCGTATTTACAGTCTTTAATCTAGATTGTTTCATAGTGAAAGTAATTAATATATGCTTTAACTCTCTAATCAATAATTTTAAATTAGAAAAGTTTTAAAACGAAACTTCAGGTATTATTGCCCTTTTGGCATTTAATATTGTTGGCCATTAATACTGAATTTCTGTTAAGACAACGTAAACTACGAAGGAATTAAGCGAATTAAGCTCATCAAATGATTCGCAAACTTTCTTTCAACCTTTTATTTACTGATATTTTAAACTATTATTTTAAGTTTTTGAAATTGTTGTAAAATTTTTCAATACCTAATTTAGACAACAACCAAACAGCTTGTGCCGCTATATAAAAACTGCAGAGCGAACTGCTCAGAACTGAAATTCTTATTAAATTTAAAAGAGTTTAAAATAATGCTGTACGGAGACTGAAAGTTCCATCGATAAAATAAAAGCTTATAGAATGATTTAGTACTGAACGAGTAGTTTCAAATGTATTCAGTACGATGAGCAATAATATAAATATTATAGAAATGCGTTTTAGAATGTATAGAATCTATTAGATAATAATAATGATAAATGTTTTACTTAATATGCCAAATATATTGAAGCTACAATTACACGTTACATTATAATTCTTATTTCCAGTTTGAGGCGTTGTAAACGGTTTTGTCTTGTAGTTTTAATCTGAGTAGAGGGGTTTTTCTTTTTAAATATTGTTCAATGAGTGGGAAATTATTGCGTAACAACAGAAACCAATATTTTAAATGCTGGTTGTCTATTTTTTCTGGTACATTAAAAAAGAATATTTTTTATTTTAAATTTTTTTTTTAAGAGAGGACTTTGTATTCACTCATGGGATTTATTATTATTCCTTCTTCCGTTTTATTCATGGGTGAGTATTATATTATTTTGAAGTGCATTCAGTTTTTAATTTTATAAAAATATCTTTTTTTGCTTGAATTTTTCAAAATTGGTAGCAGGTATCTGTGGGTAAAATTTTCCAGATAGGCCAATTTTTTCTGGATCCTTATATCATTTTCGCAGTTTAAATAATAACATGCTTTAAAGTGGAACACAAAAAAACTAATTGTTACTCGTTTTGTGTTATTTTTGCCCGTCACTATTTTATACAATATTATTTGATTAATATGACAAAACTTTGTTTAAAATGATTGTTTTATTGTTCCTCTAATTAATTTAGGTTGCTTAGAAATTTGTTTTTATACGCGTTTCAAATTATCCTTTTCACCCGAACGTGTTATTCATTTTTGCATTATAAAATTATTAAGAGTAGCGCAATACCCTTGAGCACTAAACACGTAAAAGACTCGCTATTTTATTTTATGCTTTTCTCCTAATTGCTCCCAAAAAGGCAAAGTAAAAAGTTAAAAAACTATACCCCATTCATCGGTGGTAAAAGTTTTAAAAAATTAACCATTTTCTCTCGGAATGAGAAGCCACAAAAGGGGAAAAAGGCTTTCGCTCCGAGGTGACATACCACACTGAAAATAATTTTTTCCCGACAAAATCCCTGCATTCCCTGCTCTGTTGCGCGGGCTATTCTTTTTTGAGCTTTGTCTCCAAGCTCACATGGGGAGTTATATTCAAAGGGCGCCGAAAAATCTGATCTGCATATTATGGCTGCATAAAGAGTTCGTATTGAAGTCTCTTTCAGCGCCAGGCTATTGAATAGTGATGCCCCTTTATTTGTTTCCCATTAAAATTCCGGTCTCTCCGGGAGTCACTTCAACGATTTTCACGCTCTCAACAAAAGCCTCGTGATTTTCTACTAAAACGTTTTAGTGTTACGAATGATGTCCCACACAAGTTGCGCACGCTAACTGCTCTATTCTCTAGGCTACCTCAATACTAAATGTTAGATTTTATTTTTTTGAAAGCTAATTTTATTTACGAACTCGAACGGTCTCTAGCAAACTTTGTTAAATACAGCGTAAACTTATAACTCTTAATCATTTCGTAAAATGACTCTTAAAAATGTGTTCGCTTTTGAACTATTAATACTATTTTTAATTCCATTAGAGGCTTAGGTTGGAAAGGCGTCTTGCATTGAAAATCGCAAAGCCCTGATTGTTTCGCAAGGGAATTTTTATAAATCTTTTACCCTACAAAGATTATTTATACTCACTACGAAAATTCTTATTTAAACATATTTTCCTAAACAATTAATGATGTTTTTAATAAATCAGTAATTTAAAGTAGGATTTGTTTATATAAGTTTTAAAAATACTGAGCTGGTAATTTTTGGATTCAAATTTATGCCTATACAGGTTTATAAATTTTCATGTTTTTCAAGAATTAATTTTAACTTGCAGTCTAATATCTGATTTAACAAATAATCGTAACTAAGCTTACCAAATTATTCGTAATGTTTTGACGTACTGAGCACAACTTATTTAAAATGAATTGTGCTCAGTACTTCAACATATAAAAATCATAAAGTAATGAATTAAAAGCTTAAAAAACGGGAAAGAAATAATTAAATATAGTTAATATTATTTCTTTCCCTTTTTTTAAGCTTTTAATTTATTATTATTATTATTATTATTTGCATTTTACGCTGAAAAAATGACTACATGTTCCGAATATATAAATTTGGGATGAAAAGAAAATAGACTTACTTGCTGAAGTGAAAATTTCAGAGAAATTAATTATGTAATAGAAACAAAATTTAGCAAATGCAGAAACCTGCTAACACCAAATATGTACAAGAGCACCATGGAAGAGTAACTAGTGATAAAAAGAATTACTTTTCCAAAAGTTTAAATTTTAACGCATACCAAGCTGTGTTAAAAAATATATTATTGTGCAAACGTTAATAATTAGATGGGAAATAACTTTAATCCGTAATAGGGGAAGTGAAAAATTGGAATTTTTATAAGATAGAACGATGTTTAGGATCACTAAACGTGAAGCGAGAGAAAGCAGGCATTCAATTTGACTAAACATGTAATAGGGTAATAAGAGAAATGTGTTGAGCGGACTAAAAGATAGCTTGTCCCCTATTAAGGGTTTATATGAAATAACCGTGGAACAAAAATTAGTTAATGGATTTTTTTCACAAAATGTTACTTAAAATAAATTGTTACTTGAGCTATGGTTTGTATCATGAACAAATCTTATGAAAATATTTGTTGAATGCAAGACAAAACGCAACATATCAGTAGAAAATTTATGACGCAAAAATCTTATGTTATATTGAATAAATATAGCAATGTTTATTTTATCCAGACATAGCTACGTGTTTTTTAAAACCATAATTTTTTAAACTCTTCATTAAAACTAATGAAGCCATATCAGAAAAAACAGTGGAACTATTAAAAGCTAACCTTGAAGCGTTTAATGGATTGAAATTGTTTTGCATGAACAAATATAACTTGACATCTAGCTCTTTAGAAGCCATTTAAAAACAATGAAGAATATAATATTATATATACTTAGTATTACATATAATACAAACATTCTAACCAAAATGGTTTAACTCGGTTAAGAGACCAACAATAATTGGATGTTTTCCTCATTCCGACTCCTTAACACCAATTGCCTGACGAATATTCAGAAGCAATGAAGGAAAACGCAATTGCTTCTGGACCCAATGCGGTCCGTGCTTAATTTAGGGTTGATTAGTCAGACTATAGGCGGTAACTGACGAACCTCTTGTTTATCTGATAACGGCCTTGTTTAAGTCGGATTCAAGGAATACTCGATTATATAGGGTGAAACGATTCAATTCGAAGCCAAAACAGGTCTGTCACAAGGTCGAAATGACACTGATCTCTTTTGAAGCCAGCCACGCCTGAGTCAAATAGGGTGCTTACTAGGTGCAGCACGTTTTAAAATGCACCGGCTAAAGTTTTGTCAAGCTGCCTTTTGCTTTAAAGCAGTTGTAAATAAATAACTCACCAGTCAGCGATGGAGATCATTCGTAATCACATATTTCATGTAGTTTCAGTGAGATTTCACTGATTGTTGAGTTTTACTCTTATTGACTGGATTTTGAATTATGATCTTTATCATTACCAAGAATAACATTTATTGACTTTAGAAACTTTTGTAGGCTGTTGAGAGTAAGAATTGTTTAAAGAAAAAGAGTAGTTTTAAGCATTTTTACAGATATAAAAAAAAGTCATATTTTAATCGGTGAAAACCTATAGCTGCTCAGAGTTGGAGGACAGAGAGAGGAAGGGGGTGTCTTTATAGGTAGTACAACTGTTTCAAAACTGAGTATGTCAGTTTGGAAACAAAATCACGTAGCCACAAAAGAAAATCTTATTCCTCAATATTATCTCCAAAATTGATTGTACGAAGAACTTTTTGAACCGTGTCATGAAAACAAAACATCGCAATGAATTCTCAACCCTCGATCCATTAAACTTGCGCAAACAAATATTTTATGCATGTAAACTTAAGCTTATTTACAAATTACTTTTTAATTTTAGTTTGATAGTCGACATATCGAAAGTGTTCAGTTTAGTTGTTTCGAAGTTCAAATGTTCAGTCATACTTAATTTAACAGATCTATCTTTGTAGTTGTTCAGAACACAGAAAAAAAAAAGGATTTTATTTTGAAACTGTTATTAAGAAACTTGATTATTTGATTTAAAACAAGTTTTTCGGAAATTAAAAAAAATACTCAGTTTTCCTTACAGAATTTTTTATAGTGAATTTTTTTTCATGTAAGTCTGTGTACATCTTTTCCGTATTCACTGATACATTCTTGATAAAAGCCCATATTGTGCTTGAAAATCAGCTATGCATATTTTTGACATTTTCTTTATTCTATAAGTTCAGCTTATTTTCATATTAGTTTATGGGTACAATCTTAAGTTTTTAAACAAGGAAGTTTATTATTGTCACTAAAAATTAGTTAATCTGTGACTGACGTTTCATTTATGCTTTCAGTTTAATTTTCCGTTATTATAGAGGCAGTATAGATTTTAGTCATTCAATTTTTTATCGTATTTAACAAAGGAACTATGATTTAATGTTGTTGCCGAAAATCGACTACTAAAAGCCAAAATGTTACTGTCTGACTTCTAAAATATTTTCCTTATTTCCTTAGCAGAAACTTTCAGTAATTATCCATCTTAAAACTTCCTTATCTTAAAATTACTTGACAACAAACGAGATGCAACACTGAAGACAAATTTCGACTTTTTCCTTTTGATTTCCCACCGTCCTTCAGAAAGACAGAAGCTAATTTATGTGTTCTACTTGTACAAAAAATCAAATCTATACCTTTCCGATTCTTTCTCGCTCATTAGGGTACGAAATTTAAAACACATTCCCGATCCGAAGTCAGGGATTAAAATGAAAAATAAGCTTCAGTGACAATGAATTCCCGAAACCTAATATTGTTCCAAATGATCTTCATCATTTTTACTCTCAGTTGCATTCAAAATAGCTTCTTGAGATGTCGGTTGAGGAATTCGCAAAGAAATTATTCGATACGGAAATGCTTGATGCTTTAATAAAGAACGGGAGTATCGTTCTATTCATCCCTACTTTAGAATCATTTTAACGGACTGTTTAAGTACAAATTCTAGTTATTTGGTGGCTGCGTTTACGGTGGATTCTAAGGAGATACGGTGTCTTGTAATTAACTTTTGTTTTGAGGTGGAAGTCTCGTTTCGCCGTTGATAAACTCTTCATTTTATTTCTTGCTTAACAAAAGCAGCATATTATTCATTGATGAATTGAAACTTTACTTAAAGGATATTTTGCTTAAATGATTTAAATACTTTCGATTACATGACTTGATGAGTAGAAAGTGATGATGTTAAATTTGACTATGATTGGATAATTGTGAACATAAGTGAATGAATATGTATTAAACTTAGATGCCGACTAAACTTTATGTGACGTGTAAACGTATGCTGTTTTTCAACAGCCAGTTTATTCGTTTGTGTAAAAGATAATTAAAATGATTATTTGCAGAACTTATTTCTAAATATGTAATTATTGTGTTAGAAATAAACCTTGCAAGTAAAAGACCCACCCCCCATTTCTCAACATTGTTTCAACATTTTTTTGCCAAGAGTACTTATTTTCGTAATTGCTTTTGGAATTTATTTAAATAATTTTCTTTTATAAACATCTCGTCACGTTAGAGTAGATTCTACATAGCTGACATAGCTGTTTATTGGCATCATGATATTTAACTTTTTTTGAAATATAGTATTATTATTTTAGTGTACACTTATATATATCGCCTTAAACATAGCATCATATTGCTCAGTAAAAGCAATGTCTTTAGTTGCCATCGGATCAGTGTGAATAATCTATAACTGTCAACAGATCGATCAAAGAAAAGAAAGGGATGTTTCAATAATTTATGCAACATGTATCTTGTAAGTGATGTCAATATTCGTCCTTGCAGTTTGTGGTCTTGTCTGACCCCTTTCTTCCAAGGTCGTCGGTTCAGTTCCCTCTGCAGCCTTTAGGCAAATCTGAAAAATAATTTGCGATTCAAAAGAAGAGGAAACAACCTCATGAACAAAATCGCCTTAAGACAAATGGTTGCTCAATTGAACCGCGTTGTTTCCCTAAGATCAGAAGTAATGAAATGCTCAATAAACCACTTAAGATGCCGCCGTTAATACTGCTCTGGTCCTTCTTGTAAAGTTCAATGGCATGCCATTTTCATTTACAACTGTTTCGTGGAAGGAATCGTGCTTCAGAGTTTTTGTCCTCTATGCTTCTTCCTTCCGAAAGGAGCAACTAAATTTTTAAGAGCTGGAGCTAATCGTCCCAAGATGGCCGTACCCGGGGGCAAAAGTACACAAACCCCTTTCAAATCATTGCTCATAAATACATCGGCTTGAAAGAAAAGCTACATCGTTACGAGAGGTGGAAAAATATTTCCTCCTCCAATGGCGGGGCAACATATCCTTTGATATACATAACTCGCCAACTTTCTACGCTGTTTCTGGTTAAATTGCTCAGTGCATGCTTTGCAACGCCTTTAAACCAATAACTTTGTGTAACACAATGATTTTTAAAAATGAGTGTTTTCCAGTTTCAGCAAACGACCTGACAGGCATTTTGTTTGTCTTAATACTGAATTTATTAGGAGAAAAGTTGCTTGAGGAAACCTTTTAACTAACTTTGAAAAGTTAGTATAAGCTTAAGCTTTCACTTCTTGAATTTAATTTTTGTATTGTTATAAATGAATTGTGTCTCTCTTCAAGGAATAAACATAATTTAATGACCGGCTTTTTTTTAAAGGCCAGCAGCTAACTATTTTAGAAGAGCTCAATGACTACATACCAAAATGAAAATAAAATATCATTTGTCGTTGGTTCAAAACTTACTTTGCATTTTATTAATCTTTGTCAGTAACTTAAAACGTTTGTTCTGGCTATTATGCAATGTTTTATTGCAGTATATATTATATTATATGGCGAGGAAGAAGTATGTTAAAATGAAATAAACGTGTTGCGTTTTTTTTTAATTACTATTGAGTAACTAGTTAAAGAAACAATGGAATGTCTAAAGTTATTAAAATTAATAGATATATTTTAAGACATATTTAAGTTAATATGTATTAAAATAAGACATACTTAAGTTAAAGATATATTTTAAGTGTAATTAAAATTTAATTAAAAGTAAAAATTGTACTGCGTACGCGACTTTTCAACTAAAGTTTAGTACGAAGGATATTTATTTACTTATAATTTCAGGGTTAAAATAAAAACCAATAGTGGCACAAAATGTTGGGAGATGTATTTCACTTTGCTATACATTTTTTATAGTTGAGTCGATAAACATATGGGGTCTGTTCAATTACGGTGGAACATTTGTCTCCAGTTTTAGAGGCTTACATTTCTTATCACTCCTTTGTTAGTTGGTTCAAAAAACTAATAGCCATTATCTGCAATCATTACATATTACTGTTTAAACTAGTTCGAAGTATTTGCCCATGAATGCAAAGATCTATATTTTTTCCCACAATAAACAAGCGACTAAAATTGATGGCACTACCGAAGTTATTAATATTGAATTGAAATTATATTTAAGATTTTTTTCCGCTTGAAGGAATACAAGCTTTGCGAAAGCTGGCTAGTCGTTTTGTGAAGTTTTTGCCGCTCTCCTTCGCATCTTTTTTTTTTTTTTTTTGGGGGGGGGGGCTTCTGTTCAGTGGATAAAAAAAGATCATAAAAAATGCACATATCACGGTGAAAAAAGGAACGCATCTAGAGGACTTTTAAAAATAAAAGTCAGGCTTTACTATTATCAGAATTAGTTTTAATAGTGTGAACCCTATTTTATGGCTTACGTTTTAACGTATGTTATTGTTAAATACAACATAATCTGTAAGAATTGATCACCAAAACGAACTCAACTTCCCGAAAACGGGGATAGACTAAAATAAATCTTGGGTTCTTGGTGATATTTTTATCTCTGTGTTTATTTCCGTGTTGTTTTCGGTTCTTCTGAGGGATTTTTTGCTCATCAGCGTTTAAAGAATCATCCAGTTCGCTGAAAACGAAAAATGAGTTATAAAATTTAAAACCTCTCCTTTTTTTCGTGTAAATTTTGAGCTAGTGGACGAAGAATCGTATCGGTATAAAGCAATCTCAGTCAGTGGAGTCTCATTAGTTTAAAATTCGCTCCCCTTCTGCAGCATTGCAGAATTCGTTCCGAAATTTGAAGGAACTAAGCAACAATGCTTCAAGTATAAACTGTAGGGATTAATGCCTCCTTGAGTTCTGGTTTCAATTTTAAATCGGAGAAACGGCTTTAGTCTTGGGACTAAAACCGGCTATGGACTATAACAGGCTATGGAACTATATTCTCTAGTTTTAAATCCCCTTCTTATTTGAGAGAACTGGAGTGTAATGTCTTCAAAATCTTGTTACCGATTTCGGTAGTCTAGTTATCCATTGCACGTGGGCTAGGAAATGTATATAATGTTTTTTCAGAAACTTTGATTTTTAGTCAAACATTGTGTATTACAGAAACGTCAAAATTTGTGTTAAAATTTATTTGAATACATTTTATTTGAAAAAAAAAGTTCTTCTATGAAAAACTTGTTTTTCGAAGAACATAAAAATTACTATATCTTGAAGACATTTAAAATACTTTAAATTTCGTTCAAACATGAAGGGCACTGTTTAATTTATTATTGGTTACACATTAATTATGACACATTGATTGTGTTTTATCAAACATTGGATGAAATATCATTTGTAAATACGTATTAAATAGGATAAAACCATGAAAGCAAAATCTTGGAGAAACACATAATAACTATAAAATAAAAAAAAAATTTTTTTTTTTAATTCGTGAAGTTCATACTTTCTCAAATAATGTGAACATTAACATTAATTTGGTTTAGATTTTTCTGTATTTTAGTCTTTTGTGATGAAGACTTTTAAATCTCAAATCTCTAATTACTTTAAAGAACCTTGTTGAATTTCAAAAATGTTAGCAATGACTAACAGTGATTACTTTTCTAATAAATTCATATTGGTGACACTAAACCACAGGCTATCTGCATCATACATGTGTAATGAACCATTCCAATTTGTGATCTCTTTCTTTTTATTTACAAAGTTTCTAATAAACACATAACCAGCGGCATGTAAAATATTACGTTTCAAATACACAAAATATTTGGTTTAATTTTCTTCTTATCTATTAATTTATTGTTGTTTCAAATGAGTATTATGTAAAGGAAAAATTAATCACATTCCTAAAATGCTCATACATTTTGTAGATGATTTTACCATTATACTAACGAGCTATTCATAGCAAGCATAATATAAAATTGTTCCACGTCGTGCTATCCTTCTCTTTAGTTACTGTGCTTTTGGTAAACATATTGATTGTTTCAACCGCACGTGGTAATTTAAATGCTCTCAGATCCTTAAAAAAAAAATCGCTATTTGTTTTAATGCTATTGTTTGAGAGAATAATAGCAGACAGCGAAATCAAATTATTGTGCAAATGCTGACTCTTTTTCTGTTTGTATATATTAACAGATTATTTAACCATTAAATAATGCGTTTGTATATGTAATAAATCGTTCCGGGTAGAGCTCTTTTTATTTTTATTTTTCTATGTGTCCTTTTTAGTTAATATGTTCTCTTTTATTTACCGTATAGTTTGCTTTAACAACACGTGGCTTAATTTTTAAAAATTTTCTTTAAGAAATCTACTTTCTACTTGTTTAATTTAACATTGTTTGAGTGAAAAATAACGGACAGTAAAAATAAACCATGCTTTCTAATATCTGAACGTTTTCTGTTTATATATCTTAACAGCTGATTTAGCCATTAAACCATGAGCTATCCATAGCATGCATTTGTAATAAATCGTTCCAGGTCGTGCTCTCTGGCTTTTTATTTACTATGCTTTTGATAACATCTCAATTGTTTCAACAGCACGCGGCATATTAAATGTTATGCTTGTGGTTCTGTTTTCATCGGCATAGCGTGCCAGTGTTTGAGCATTAAGCGTACATAAGTCACGGTTGGAGAAGTTTCGTTTGTAGCTTCTTAAGTGGGATTGAAAATTGCGATACGACACAAGCGTTATATTGGTCTTCTTCTCCCTTATCTTCTATCAGTGAAATTGAAAATTATCTCGTTGAAAGCGACTGGCAGGGAAGGTGTGATACAATAAAGCGTTTCACTGGAACCGGTTCGTTGAATGTTTACTTGGTGCAGAAATGTTGTTCGTTGGGATTGAAGGGAAAATATATAGCTGTTGCTATTGTGCTTGCATTGTAAAGAGCATGCCTCCGTTGTATTCATTTTATTTTAGACTAGCGGTACCCGCAACGGCGTTGACCGTGCAAAGTTAAAATAGCGGCCCCTGCGGCGCAACTTGTTTTTTCCCCAAGCAAGACACCGAAGGCGACTTCTTAAGTCACTTCTGAGCCGATAAAAAACTTATTTCAGCCAGTCTTTTTCCACAAATGTATATCTACTTTTATTTAGGTATAAAATTATTTCAATCTATCACTAATAACCTATATTTATTGATCTATATTTGTATCATGTGGCATATGTATCTTTGTTACATCATCAAAACTTTTACATAGCTTTTTTTTTTTTTTACTCTGACTCTGATAGATAGTAGTACACTCTTTCTGAGTCTGAATTCAAAAAAATAAATGTTATTTCATAAATGTTTATTTGAACCAATAAAAAGGGTAAATTGTGATACGAAAAATAAAAAATTAAGTGTATTAGTAGTTTTACACATAAACATACATTTTGAAATCAAATCAGAGAAATGAATTGATACAATTTTAAATATGAAATTTTAACTGCTACAAATTAAAGTAGGCAGAATGGAGAATTGATACATTGATCAGGCAAAGCCATTTAGTAAAGTTCATCTGAAAAATCTAACAGTTACTGATATCCTTAGCCTATTCAAGAAAAGCGAAAGCTGTGGCGAAGAGATGCTGGACTATGTATATGTAGGCAGTTTGATGAAATAAAAAAACATCAGTGGAGGCTTGATACGAAGTATGTTGATAGTGAAAATTGTATGGAATGCAGTGTTGTAGCTAGCATGGGCGATACCCGGGGTGGGTAGTGATAGGTGTTACCTGTGGAAAAGATTATCCCCTCCAAGAAAAAAAATCATGTAAGCATGAAGTAGGAGTTTTAATGAAATATAATATATATATATTTTTAAAATCGCTGAAAAATAAAAACACCGATTGAATCATGAGCCTCATAATATTTAAAGTATTTGTTGACGATAACGGTTATGATTAGCGGTTAAAAAACATTGCGAATATATTTTTTTAAGGAAACACTTTGCTCAGTTCAAAAGAGAAAAAAAAATATCCAATTTAAAGTATTTGTTTTATTCTATGGAGCATTTAAAGGTTCTTTTTTTTTTCTCCGTCCTGACTGCGTGTCACCTCTGAAGTCAAAGAGACATTTCTTTGGTAACGGATAATGGAATATCCTGTGTATAAAATTAAAACTAAAAATTTTCCCATGGACACTGTTCACTCCCTGCTTGGTAATAAAATAGCCTCATATAATGCAAAAAAGATCTTTTTATCTAAGATACCTTGAAACGACTTTTTGAAGATGAACAAATTTCTCAACATGTGTACTTTAGCAGCGGCATCAAGTTATTTCTTGTTTTATGCTGGCAACCTACTTTCTTCCATTATTTTTCAAAGCAAGTGGATGTTAACGCATTAAAAATTCTCATTAGATCTCAAAAAATAAAGAAAGAGAAAAACTGTTGACTGAATTATTTCAAGATTTTTTTCCCTTAACAAATAACAGTAATTACAGATTAGTATTTACTATTGTGTTATTAATTGGGTTAACCAATATACTAAAGTATTAAATTTCCCTCCACAATCAAATACAACACTTAACTGCATAATACTGATTGTAACCAATGATATTTGCATGAGGGCAGAGTGGATTTACAGTCCAGTCAAGGGGCGGTGGTTGAAAATCATGCCTCTCGCCCCCTCCAAATGAAATGGTTTTCAATATTGAAGTAGCTGAAAACAACTTTAGGTTATCTTCAGTTATGTAAAAGGAAGAAAGACGGCATCAGCTCTTCCATAGAAGTTTTTCGAAATTGAAATTCGAAAAACTTAATTTTACACTATTTTTGGTAAGATTAGGGGAGGGGAAAAGGGGGATCTTCCTCGAAATTAGTTGAAATCGAAGTTCTAAAATTACTTGCATAGGCTGTCGTTCGATGCGTTTAGCGAAGGTGGATGGCCCCAGCTCTCTTCCTGTATTTCTTACAAATTGAAATACTAAAAGCATATTTGAAAAAAGGCAAAAATGCTTAGGATGAATAAATTAAATCGGCGAGTTCGAATCAGTACAAAACCATGTTTACATTCGTTAAAAATCATAAATACCTCAACTATTTTTAAATTTCTTTATTTAAAAACAAGGTACTTATTCTAATGTGAAAGTGTGTATCTCGGAGGTTGCAACCCCCCTCCATTAATCCGGCACTGCAGCAGTGCCCTGTCAACATTTTCAAAAGAAAAATTGAATTCTTCACCGCTCCAGTGAAAGTTGTTCGCTACTTGTTTTTGGTCATTAATGAATATTATTTTTATGAGTAGATACTATGTTACTAATAAGTTTATTAAAATTTTTCATCCCAGTTGAATTAAACTGGTTGGGCGAGCCACTTAATTGAATAATAATGCTTGAAATCGATATATATTGCTTAGGCCCAACAACATTCTAAAAAAGAAAATCAAATTTTCCACCTCTCCAATAACCATGGGTGATTCAAATCGGAAAATTTTTTTCCGAACTTCACAAAAAATTTTCAGAAAAAGTATGCACCATCAATTTAAAATGAAAAACTACATAGGTTAACAACCTCCCCCCCCCCCTTCCTCAACATACAGTATATACGCAAATAAATATATATATATATATATATATATATATATATATAAGCTCAAAAATAATCCTTCAAGAAATTAAATGAAAGGTCTTATATACCAGAAGTCTTTTTTTTTTCTGGAAAGAATTATTGTATTGAAAGTATTTTAAAGTAGTACAAAATAGGTAGAAAGAAAAACACAGATATTAATTGTCAAAGAAACCTTAGGATAAGTAAATTTTAAAAATTTCGGTTTTTTTTTTTTTTTAAACTTTCGAACAGGTGCTCGAAGTCTTTCGGAAATGTCGGATCAGAATCACCCATACAGGGCTATTATTTGCTACTGATGTAACTGTAACTGCAATTTTTAATGGATTGCATCTTTTAAAAAATAAATTTCATTGAAATAATCAATCAAATCTGAAAAGACATTCTGAAACAGTCTGATTTTCGTTACATGCAAGGCCGGCGCCATTATTGTTTACATTCGTCCGCGGAATTTCTGAAAATCACTTCACTTTAATTCACTTTCAAGAACTCGTGTGAAGTAAAGAAAATGCTGGAGGATTAATATTTTAATTGTTGAGCTAAAAGAATATTGAACGAATTTCAAAAAAACAGCTTCGAAGTGCAAACCACCAAGATATGATAGACTTTTGTGCCACTTTTCGTAATCGTACGTTGCGTAGATTTTTGCTGTAGAGCGTATAGCCACAAGGGCGTTGCCAACTCGAAAGTTCATCAAACTTTCATTTTATATATACAGATACACGCCTATTTTACGTATGGTGTGGATTGGAGTTTTGTTTTTGGTTCCATCAGCGTGACAGCAGTCGATGTTTCGTTTTTGCGTGCTACAATGTTCGAAAGCTTCTCTGCCTAGAATTGCAATCGGTATATTAGAAGTAAAAATCAATATTACTTGCTTATGCTTTTATTGACACAATATCAACATAAAGGGTACTCATCAAGTATGAACAGCAATATTTCTTTTAATCTTTCATCTAATTTTTTTCAAACAACTTGTACATGCAAAATACCGTAGAAAAACTAAATGGAACAAGATGAAATTAGCGGCTTTTGATAATTTAACACATTAGAATCGAAATCTCCTTCAACGTAGATATTTTCCATTTTTGTGCTATACAATGAAAATCTTATTTAATAATTTATCATTGGTTGGATCGGTCGTATCTTCTACGAGCTTTGCGAAAGTGTTTTAATAAAATAAGACAATAAGGGACATATTCACATTCGATTTTAAAATCATTACATAATTACTATTTTTTTCCTCTTATTGATTAAGTTATGACACATTTTAAGTTAGATTGATGGAAACTTTTGAACAGTGCACATTTTTTTGAAATAAAGCTTTCACTAAACTAAATTTTAATACGTATTTTAAACATTTACATATTTTTTAAATCAAATTTTGTGTATTTATCTCTACTGAAATAGTATAGTCGCGATTTTATGGAATTGACAAAAATATTTGTAAGCAAATGAACGCTGAATGTACAAAAAAAGAAAGGGGGGGGGGAGAAGAAAAAACGAGAGGGGGGGGGGAAATGAATCACCCTTGAAACTGTTGCCGACGAGTAGTAATTTTTTTCTACACCTCTTGTTCTTGCAATGGAAACGTTAAAGAGAAGAAAGAGTGGGAAGCGATGATTTCGATTTAAAAAACGAAGAAAATTAAAACATACTTTAAATCAGTATTTTTTTCAACTTTATGCTCGCTTTTTCTTGAGCGTTGATTGTTATATGACAGCCTTAATTGGTTACGAAGAGGGGGGAGGAAGAACTGTCAGCTGTAATGTCAACTAGGTTGGAGAGGTTTTTTTTTTCCCTAACCACGGCTCGAGGGAGAAGTGAAGATGAAAAAAAGTAAAACAAACTAAAAATAAAAGGTGCCGAATAGAAAGCACAATGGCCATTTAATCGTTTAAACACAGATAATAGATGAAGAGTGTGAATTTACATTTATGTGCTGTTCAAATTGCTCTTAGGTTAGCTCAACATTTGGTTGGGAACGTGACCGGTGAAAACATAAAATGGAATCTTCCGTGTTTGTTTATCGCAATTCATGTTTTTTACGTATCGATTCTGGACTTTTTTTTTTCTCTCAAGATATAGTGCTCTTGATTTCTTCCACTTCAAATTTATTAAATTGTTTTCCATAATAGTTTCATTACCAGATATATAAGTAGCGATCTTAGTGTCATTATTTTCTTCTTCTTCTTCATGAAAATCTTATTCAATAGTAAAATGTGTTTTAAGTGTAGTTTCGTATTTCTTCAAGTCAAAATTGATAAAAACCAAAAGTGTTGACGATTGTCAGCTTTAACAAGAAAGTTGAACTTTTGACGTTTCTAGGCAGTCATTTTTTAACAAAACAAGTGTCACAGTTGCTCCATCAAAATTGTTTGGAAGTGAATGTAATCTGATACATTGTTTTGTTAATTAATTTCATGACAGCACTTAACCGTATTGTTGCCTAAATAAAGCTGTTTTCCTTTTATAATAATCCACAGCCGCCAGCTGTTTTTAACTTACTAACTTACTTTTATTCATCTCACTACATATATATGAACACTTTTTTTCGATAGTTTGTTGCTTTTTTATGATTTTCTGCAACAAACTATCAGCCAGTTTAAAATTGATAATTTTACTGGATAATTTTTATAGTGTACGTGTTTCTAATGTTGTCATTTATCTTCTTGTCTTTGGAAAACGAATCATTGATGATTCCTTGAAATTAAACTCAGAACATAGAATAGAAAGCAATCTCAGTGCAGAATATAGCATTTAAAAAAAAAATCTTTTTAATCGATTTGAAAACGTTAACAATTCTTCGCTTGATTGCACCTGTTTCTACGTATACTTTGCAGTTATGTGCATAAATACTTTTTATTTACGAAAGAAACGATTTTACACAACGATCCCTGCTTCAAGCTTATAAACCCGTTATTTTTACGGGATAATTTTTAACCACACTGCAGTCCCAGAGTTACATGCTAAATGGAAGAGAATGCATGTATCACTTTTGCCTAAATATTATGTAATGTTTTTAAAGTATTTACTTACTTTATAATAAAACTGCTAGTTGCTAACTAATATTAAACAAACTTTTCATATTTCTTATTTTATATTGAAAAAAAATCACAAATAATTATTTCATTTTAAGCACAAATTGGTTTGTAAAAACCATAAATATTTCTTTGGAAGCAAATCGTCACTTTAACGTCGAACAATACTGTCTCCAATAAGAGTTTTTTTTTTTTTTTTTGAAAATATACTCAACGTACTTGAAAACTTATTCAAAAAAGTATTATTCAATTTCAGATAGTTGTTGATTCAAACCAAGAACCATTAAATCTCATACGCATATGCTTATAATTAAATTAATTTTAGAAATATCATCAGCAGATAAGTCAACCAAAAATAGTTTTATCCCTTTCCTGAACATGTAGTTACTGTTATTTTAACATTAAATTGGAAGAAATGTATTATAATAATGTATTTTAATATCTTTATTCAATGTATGTGTGCTTTGGTAACAACGATGTCCTAAAGTACCGTATAATTTTGTCTTGCAGAAGGCTCTGCCTTTGTGGCCTACGGCGTCGGACCACGGAAAATCTCCTGGACTGCCTTTACACACGAATGCTGGTCCTGTCTCCCCTTCGAATTTCATGCATTTGATGTCCATGATGTCCGACAATGAGCACTATGCTTATAATGGGGGGTTAGAGGTAAGTTTTCATTCACCCATCCTTCACTCTTCTGACATTTTTATTTTAAACACTCGAAATCTATTTTTTTAAAATTAGATCATGAATAGTGGCATTTATGCAGGCATCCCGGCGTCGTGGTTAAGCACCTAACTCGTACGCCCCGGTCATATGGCTGAACCTGGCAGTGTCGGTGGATTTTCAAGATGCAGAAAATCGTCTGGGCCCATGTCGCATGATTATGCGGCATGTAAAAGATCCCATAAGTAGTCATTTGGCTTAGATGCTCTCGGCTAAATTAAATTCCTAGAGCAATTTCGCATCAACAGAGTCCGGGTGCTCGCCCTTTCCGGTGGAGAAACCGGACGTCAAAATTCTCATTCGGCGATAGTACCACACTCATTGGGGTGTCGCTGAAAGAGATGGATCTCTCGGGAACGCATTAATTCTGCCGCATTAGCCAACAGCAGCCCATTAGAAATTTAAAAAAAATAAAGGCATTTATTTTCAAGTCTGAGCTTTACAGTTACTGGATGTTATCCGAGCTGTCCGCCGTCCTCTAGCCAAATAATATCCCGTGTAGAAATTTCGCTTTCAGCAAGGAATCTTAAATTTTTATCTTCATTTACGTTTCATTTTAAGTAAAAAAATAGTATTGTATGCTTGTATTAAAACATTATGAAAAAGTAAAACCTTCCCACACAAATTTTTCGCTAAATTCGTTTACGGCTCAGATAGTAACACTGAAGTAAGTTTAAAAGAACTATAAGTATCCTTAATAAAATCATGTACAATATCGCACTTGAGAAATGATATTCAACATTCAATTGTTTGAGGAGTCATGTGCAGGACATGGTTTTACCACTGATAATTTCAATGAGAAAATAATAAAATTTAAACTTTGCTTCAGTTCTTCAGTATTACACTAATGGAGTAAGTGAAATTGTGTCTACTTGAATCCTAAACTTGTGGGACAAGGGGCAAACATGTCTCCTTCTGCGTACTACTAGTCTTAATTTTACAGCTGATACAGGGTTCGAAATTAGCGGTCGTTAGTCGTATTTTGCAACTAAAAATTCCTGTTTGACGACCGTGATTTCCTCTCCAGTCGTCGCTTTTGACACCTAACCTTTCAAACAAACTTTTCGTTTGACTACCATCACAATTTTTTACCAGCTCGTAATTTATTATTATCTTTTTTTAAATTTAGCATAACTTGGTACAGTTAATATTTTTATATACATACGAGTATTTTACCTAATCTTCTGTATTTAGAGTTTTTAAGATACCTATGAAAACTATCGTGACCTTAAAATTTGAAATTATGAATTTTTACTTATTAATGCAGTAAATAACACTTGAAAAAAATAGTTAAGTCAATTAAGTCGTATTTCTCTTATTAGGCACTGATTAAAATAGGTGTTTATATCAGTTCAAAACTTAAGTAAAATTGACAACTTTCTTAAAAGTTACTAATAGAAATTGATTTTTGAACATTTTTCTCTTACTTATGAATAATTCTCTAAGTAAGGTTGTGATGTTTTGAGATATTTTTTAACAATTGCACAACTGTCTTCCTAGTTACCAGTTGCTACAGGTATCTGTCCAAGCCAATTTGAATTATTTTGAAATAACGTTGGCAACTAAGACAAAAAAGCTAGGTGCTAATGACGCCTAATTTTTACATCCTAATTTCGAACCCTGCTGATAGCGCTCTTGTTAGTTACATAACTCAGTGACGTCCAATAACAAAATACAGTTCTTGAACGTCTCAAACTGGCACTAATCGTTATGCATACATTTCTTGAGGCTCCTTACGTTAGGTAACCGGTTCTTAGTGTTCATCTCCAAATATGAAATTTTCAACTCTATGAAACCTTGCCATCAGTAACTTTCAGACTTTGTGTGTCGCGCTTTTCTTGTTTGAAATTCCTTGCGGTGAATAAATAAATAAATAATAGCTAAAAAAATACGTATTACTTTTTTTTTTTTTTTTTTGGTTTTTTGTGTTATTCATTTCCTTGTTTCTTTGCATATGTATTTAAATCGGATTTTCCACTGAAAACGCTCAACAGAAAGCGATTGTTATTCACTGCCCCTTTTTTATTACTACTTTTACAAGACTTTAAATAGCATGTGACGAGTTCTTGCACGTGGAGCGCCAGAACGGTTTTGTTGATCTTTCCGTTTAGTAGGCGTGCATGAATGTGAAAGCGTTCTTAGCTTGAAGTCAGTCCTCGACGATCGCCTGAAGTTTCTACGGAAAGCTTATAATTCAACGGTTACCGGCGGGGCGCTTTTCTGCGTTGAGACGTGCTAGTTGTTTAAATAGTAAATAATAAAAAATTTGCTTTACCTCTTGCTGACATATTTCTAATGATGTCATTTTTTCAAATTGCTATTTGAGAATTTCTTCGTCAGACAATTAAGTTTTTAGTTTGAGAGAGCTTCTTATTCTCCTTAAAAAAAACTTAGTACTTTCTTTTATATGGTAGTTTCAATCATATGAAATCCTAATTCATTGAGGAAGAATTTGAGCAGTACTAGCAAACATATAAATATTATAGCAATAATTAAATATGTATGTAATTTATACGACTCAAAAATAAAATCGCATATTTTCCGGTGTAGGTTAAAAAACGTCAGTTGCAACGAAAAGCGAAATATGTCTTGAACATTTGGCAAGGACTATCAGCCAGACTCAATATCTTCCTGAATTGTAATGCGTAACGTATGTAGATACGTAAGGTGCAATATTTATTGACTTTTTTTATGGCACCAAAAGTTTGATGAATATTAAGTATCTCTAAGCTGTTCAAAATCGAGAAAAACTGGAGGGGTAGAGAAATTGATGTTGCTTACATATATACAGAGGGGTCCAAAAAATGTATACGCTAGTTGACAGTGAATATCTTTATTGTAAACATAATTTCTAAACTTCAATGTTCTGTAACAAGAATTTTAATTGATATTGTAAAATTTAATTACAATTATATATATGTGTTCAAAGTGATTCATAGCTGCATGTCATTTTGTTCTGAGTAGGTTCACTGTCAATGAGTGTATACAGTTTTTGGACCCCTATGTATATATGTATAGGTATATATTATAATTCCTCAGTATAAAGAAACAACAATTGTGTTTCATTAAAAGAGATATAACGAATATTGGATTTTCCATACATCGGTTACTCAGCGTAGGGAAAAATCCAAATAGCGAGAAGATAAATTTCTGCGCGCATTCTAATTTCTTGGTAGAGAAAGGTCGTAACAATCCAACTCGATCTCTAAATGAATCGTAATCCGTAACCTGTGCGATTATCAGGTACATGACACCTGAGAACTTTTCCAAATGGCTTCCAGCTGGCTTTTGTTGCGTGTCGTTTGAGCCGTGCTCTTTCTTTTTTCCCATCCGGCGAACAATGAGAGTTTTCGGCGCCAGGGCGTGGGGGAAACTCGGCCATTGCCCACCGAGGCCTCTCTACTCTGAAAGCCTAGGGCGGAAATATTTTCCTATAGAACAAAGCGATAAAAGTGCCATAACAACTGTAATTATAATGCAAAAGTAAAGAGAGCTTCCAAAATAAGAACAGAAGCCTTTTTATGTATCTCTACATTCCCCTTCCGAAGGTTTCCAATCTTTTTGTTTGGAATGAAGAAATTTCCCTTCACTTTGTTTTCAATTCGAGTTCTCTCTCAAGACCTTAGATTCTAATTTTGCTTTTTGATTTCGATTTGAGTTTTAAGATTTGAGTTATAACAATGGGGCATTATCAAATTTCATAATGGTTAAATTTAATTTTCTCCATAATTTGTAAAATAGAAATCAGTTTTCTAACTTTAACGGGTGTTGAGAAAAGCGGAAATATATATGTCGATATCGATGTATATACATATAATGACAATCTGAAATTAAACAAAAACAATGAAAGAAGAAAGGGAAACTTATAAGAGGAAATTAAGTCACATCATTTAAAACAAGAAATCTTTAAACATTAGAATAAGTCTAAATAGGGACTCCGTTTCACACACAGTACTTCTAAAAAGCAGTAAATATTGCGTGTCTGCCTTACCCCATAGAGATGAACGAAGTAAAGTTCGCAACAGAACGAAAGAAATCGCATCTAGAATAATTACAAACCATAAATTGGCCAATTTCATACTCCTAAATCAAATCCATAGGTGTTCTGTCGACATTACAATATGAAACGCATCGTATCTAAACCCGCCTTCGCTCTCTCTATCTCTCTCTGTATATATATATATATAGAGAGAGAGAGAGAGAGAGAAAGAGAGAGAGCGAAAAATGAGGATAGAGAGGGAGTAACAGGTTACGATCAAATTTCATTTACGCAGTGACTTAATAATTTCGGAACTGCTTGAAATCTAAGAGACGGTTCAGATTGGGTCACTGTATGCATAATGTTTTTCCAGTTTTTTTCCCTCATAAAAAAACGCATTTCAGATTTAGTGGTAAAGTTTTTAGACGGAGGTTCTTTAAAAAAAATCTATTTTAAATTGAAAACTAAACAAAACCTTTAAAAAGAACATTTAACCAAAAAGAAAAGGAAAAAAAAATAATATGTGGTTAACTGAATTTAATATAATTTACTGTTTCAGTTTGGTGATCCATAAACTGTTCAGCTTCATACCTCTGAGAATTAATTCTTTCCTAGTAAATGAGTTAGTCTAGTTTTCGGACTTGTGGCGCGTTTTGTTTCCGCAGAGCTGGGGATTTACAAAAAATGTCGTTATGCATGACAAGTTAGTAGTTCGTAATTAAGACTCATTGTTTCTTTTAATCAAAATAGCTTTTCTCACACAGTGTTTCAATTGGAACACATTCAATATGCGTCACAGCAAAGTGAATATACGTGCTAGTTCGTTTCATGCGCAATTAAAGCTTTTATTGCGTGTTATCATTAGTTTGATTTATTTCACGCGTTTAATAGGCAGCTTAATCAATGTTAAATCGCTGAATGAAAAAGTTTTTTTTTTATTTGCATACCGTACAGGACAGAATGCATTTTTATTTATTGATTTATATATTTATTTCTCATTACTATCATTGCAAATGCATAAATAAAGATCAAAACTACTACTCCCAACTAAAGTTTCAGAAGTATGGTCTGACTCATTTAATTTAGTTTATTAAAATGCTCATGATTCCCCCCCCCCCCCCATCACTCCTTTGTAACAAAAATGTTTTTCAAATTATCGGAAGATTTTTTTTTTTTTTAGAAACCAAATTTATTTTGAAAGAAAAAAAATTGTCCCATAGTACATAATATTAATTTGCTACTCTTACGAAAAATATATTTGATATTTCAATGCAAATAATTGATATTTGAGCGCAAAAGCGGACAACAAGATTTTTACCAACTGATAACCTTAAATAGCGGAATTTTTCGACTCCGAGAATGATTTTGGAATAGTACCATACAGTGAAAAGAAGTGGTTAATTTCATTATTTCTCCATGACAGCTTGAAAACGCAAAATATTTTCATTTCATTTATTTTACTTGATAGTTTTTCCCGCTTCCTTCAATCCGTTATCTTGACTGCCGTCGGTGATATTTTCTGCAGAAATCCAATTCTCGTATCAAAAAAAAAAAAAAAAAAAAAATCCCGCGAAGAAAATCACAAAACAATTCACAAATTCTCCGCACCTTTTTTTTCTTTGCGCCAGTTTTTCGTGCTTAAAATATTCACAGGATTCATGTTTTAATTTAAAACTGCAGCTTTAGCGGATGTGTAGCATTTACAGACCTTTATCCCTTTTACTCTATTTATGTGCATTCTTACTGTCATTCTCTCTGCAGTTTATGTGGGAAATTTCAGGCACTGATATCCAACAACATTTTTTCCCCATCGTTCCAAGCTTTCACCGTCCTTTTATACATAAACATTCCCCCTTGTCTGGATTTACGGCACCCCACGTAACTTTCTCACGCCTACGCACCACTCAAGTTGTTAAAATACCCCCTCCGCCACTTGCTTTTCTCTGGATTTAATCGCCGCTGCAAACGACTCTGCCGAACCCTGCCAGTTGACAAGTCTTCCCACCGCATTGGACGTGCCACAAGAGATAGTAATGTGAAAATCTAATTATGACGGAATCGGAAAGACTTGGGAAGCAGAAAAGAACCAGAAACTATTTGCAATATTTCACACTATCAGAAACATATGAAACATTCGTTTTTGTTTTATAATTATAAAGAAAAGAAGTGCCGTTGTGTTTCATGATGTTAACATTTCATTGTTGCATCATATGGATATCCAGAATTATTTTCCAGTTTGATAGTTTCCAAAATTTTTGTTGGATCTTTGTTGGAATTTGTAAGAAAAAACTTTTAAAAAATTTTTATTACATGTACGCGATGACTGCAGTCAAAGTGGTTGCTAATAAAATTGGAAACTTGTTACGCATTGCCAGTAACGTGACTAGATTGTATTAGCTTTAAATATACACAATCACTAATATTTGATATCTTTTACCACCTCGCGTTTTTTTTAAATCTTTACTAATGCCACAAACATGTATTGTAAAAGTAAAATAATATTCGTATTTGGAAGTGATCAATACTTTTTATTCGTTAAAACTCTATTAAAATATTATAATTTTTTTATACATCATTAAAATGTCTGAAATTGTAACCGAATTTTTGTATTGTTTGGTATATTTATAGTAGTTTAAAAAGCCTTTCTGAAAAATTGGACATCACAATTTTTTTTCACTTTTTCGCTTAAAAAAGTATTATATTCGGAAAAAATTCTTAAATTTTTCTTTTTGTATTTAGTATGCCTAACCAGTATCTGGTAAAATAGATAGAAAGTATACTGAAACTGTCATTTTTAACTTTATTATATTTATTTATTTATTTATCTTGTTAAAATATTTACAAACTTTGCATTTACGAATGCGAGAAAAATTATATCAAGTGCGTTAAAGTTTCATCCTGTTTCCTTGTAAATGTTAAAGTATTTCTTAAATTTCTATGTAGAAATTTCTCAAACTGGACCAATTAAATTTTTCAATTGCCTAAAAAGAAAAAACCTAAGCAGAAACCAAATAACGCCTAATACTTAATATATTTATAAGAATTACGCAGATTTCATTTAATCATCTGTCAGAAGTATTGAAAATATACTTAGAAAGACATATCACCTCATGCTTGTGATTCAGTGAAGGTAATTGAAAAGTTTAATTGCATGAGTAATCAAACTCAAACAAAAAGCTACTGAATCATACTGTCAATGCACTTACAAAAGTCATTTTAGCTAATTTGATAAACACATGTTTCATAACATCCGAATAAAGAACTATTGAAACTACCGTTTTCAGAATCTGTCAACATGACATAAATGACATAAAATTTTCCGCGTGTTTTTAATCTTCAGTTTTCTAATAATCAAGTATCCCTTTCCTTCATTCAAAATATCCATGTCTTTCATTTCCTTCATTTCTCTCTTAAGAACTAGAGACATCACATGGAATAATCATAAAGCTCTGCTAAATGCTTATTAGTGCAATACGAAATAGAATTGATTTCCTAAAAAATAATACGCGTAATTTTAAAGTTTTAGGTACTTATTCTTTCTCTCTTTCTCTTTCTGTTCTTCCATTCAATAGATTCATTTTATACGAAAAACTAAACATGTTATTAGGTTTAGAATTTGAGTTAATAGTGCCTCTTAGTGTAATATGTGTAGGTTCATTGCCATGAATGTTAAGTAGAATTATCAAATTTCAATTCCTTAAATGTTTTTTCCGTAGTCTTCTAATGTAAACATATGATACGAAACATTAATCAGTATATTTAAGTCTAGGTGTTGACTTGATAGTAATGCCTGGTGTTCCTTAATTTAATATTTTTCATCATTATGTTAAGAAATATTAAATAGTATTATAAAGGTTAAACTTCAATTTCATATTTTTGTTTAGTATTTGTTAAAGGGACTTTTATCATGTTTAATGTTATTGTGAGAAATATCACTATTAATATTCTATAAAGTTTAGACTTAGAATTGTTAATTCTACTTAATATTTCTTACTTTCAGTTTAAGTTGGTGTCATATTAAAGTAAAATATATGGAGAGAAGTACAAAATTTTAACTTAAATTTCACTATCTTGCTTAATATTTCATATTGCGGATTTTCCAACTTCAGTAAAAAAGGGTGTATTTTTTGTAAAACTATTTTTTTTTCAAACGTAATAGATTTTATATTAGTTAAATTTTATATTCTATTGAATGTTGGTCATCTTTCAAATATTTAATCAGCATTCTAATATAATTTTAAATATAAAAATAAATAAATAAATATACAAAATAAACAAAAGTTGTTTCGAAATGTCAGAATGTGCTCCATTCATGAGACATGGTGATGTAAAATGGAATTATAAAACTTAACCTTCTTCTTAATAATTATGCCTAGTGTCTCTTACCGTGATATGGCAGGGGTTCGATAGCAGGACACGGCAACACTAAACAGAATTATCCCTTTAAAGGGAAATACTAAGTTAGAAACCAAGCTAAACGCAAGCATGTCTTTTTGAGATGAAAACATCCATCGAGTATTTAAAAGTTTCTATTAATCACAATCCCAGAAAACTACAACCGTAAACATATCATGATCCTCACGCTTGCTGTATCAATCAGTGCTTTTGTCAAACGACTTTGAAAGGGTATCTAAAGGTAGTCGCCGTGTGCTTCCGCCTATTCTTTCATTGAAAACTCACGCACAGAAAAGTATTCTCACAGAAATCATCTATGTCTGCTGCCAGACCATAGACCCCAAACAGTTCCCTGAATCGTCTCACCATTGCCACTTCACAAGGAAATATCAATGATTGGTCGTTTGATGTATGAACAGCTTATCGCACCTACCGTGGTATTGTTCCACTCTTTATTTCTCTCCTAAAGAATGAAATTCAATGGAACGGAGCTCTACGATAATTATTTATAGTTGGGAACCAAATTCTTGATCCAGTCTTGAATGAAACAGCTTTCAGATACATATTCAATGCCAATTTGTTCGAGATGATTTATTTCTTATGCAATTTTTAAAGTTTCGGGCAGCTCAACATTTTTAATAGCTTCATTTTTAATAGCTTAATTTTTACTATATAAGAGAAAACGAAGAATGAGGGAAAGCGTAGCGTAGCAAAGCGTAAAGCAAAGCGTAGTTGAATCATTAAAACTAGACGGGAAAACGATAGATGTGGGAACGACGCATCGAATTTCTACTGCGTTATAGTGTTCGAAATAAATGGTCTCGCGAAAAACGATATATCGAGGTTGTACTGTATTGCTTTTTAAAAATTATTTATTGCTAAAATAATATAGCCTTCTTCAGGGTTTTACCGAAATCCACAACAACTGAAATTATCAAGTCGACACGTTTAAAGTTATAATTATGTTGCTGAAGTTATAGTTGACAAGTGTGTAGCAAAACAAAATGATTAAATCGGAAGTTTTCAAACTGCATAATATACAATAGAGTAATGACTTGGCAAACAAAATGCTCAAATCCGAAAATTTTAGAGCCACAAAAGTTTCAATGCTTTTAAGTTCATACTTTGTAATCTTATAAAGTTACAATGTTGGAAAATTAATTCTTAAATTGACAGCTTTAAATTATTATTTTAATAATTAAAATACGCAATCCCACTATTAGAAAAAAAAAACCCTAGTGATGAAAACTAGGTAAAAAATTATGTAATACATTATTATTGAGTGATACTGCGCTAAACGTAATTTTCAAGTGCTATTTTATTTTATCTACTGAAACATCAGTTCACTTTTAACTGCAAAAAAAAATAATCGTAATATGAAGGATATTTTTCTCATTAAACTTATTTTCTAAACTTTTGTAGTATTTAAAATCACATAGGCTTTATAGGGTTAGTCTATTCACGAATAAAAATGTCCTCGTATTTCCATAAGTAACAGTAAAACCATATTTTGGATGCTTTTCTGGTTTACTCGACCATATGTTATGATTTTGGGGTTGAACCAATTACTCGTGTCCAAAATATAAATATATAATGTTTTGCTCGATAAATGTGCCCTTTGATGGTTTCTAGAAAAATGACGCCCTTTGTTTCTTTCAGGACCATTGTTATAGGCGTCATTTTTTTATTTTATTTAATTTGTTTATTGTAAAATAAGACATAAGAATGTATCCTTATTAATAATGTAATGTACAAGGCATAATATTTATACTTTATTAATGAAAGATAAGTTCAGTTTCCTAAATAATTATTATCAATTTATACAATAGTCACCATTTTTTTTACGTTATGTATTTAAAAAAAAAAAAAAAACGAAAGAAAAAGGAACGCTTAGTACCTGTATTCAAAAACTACGTTACTGTTCTTTCCGAATTTAATCTCATCACACTGCTTAATATGCCGTGACACAAAAAAAATAATTTTGCTATTTATTAAATGAGAAATGATAACAGACATATTTTATTCGAATTTCATAAAAATCTCGGAAGTCATATCTTTCTTTTTCTAACGATCAATGTGAAATCCCAACTTAATATTAAAGTAAAAAAATAAAAGCACTTACTAAGTCAAAATTCCACTGCCAGACGAAAAAAGATTTAGCATTTAGCTGTTAGCTCTAATGCATTTTAAACAAGTACCGGTGTTAATTTTTTGAACAAAAAAAAAGTACCTTCATGCTTGCTTTCAAATTCATCTGTATGATGTTTCTTAGGAAGTTTTGCCTTAAGGTGATTTCAGCAATTTTCACTTAGTCGCTTTTTTCCCCCTCCTTAGCAAAGATTGAAAAAAGGGTTGAACTTTCTTCATCTGAAGCATTGGAGGAGTTGTGCAGCGTGCTGAAGTTTTTCAAACTTGAGTATATTTGTGGATTTGAATGTTGATACAAACTTGATGAAAAGCTCTTTGAAGTGCGTAGTTTTCATTATGGACCATACATGCGTGATATTTTACGTTCTCTTAAAGACTTTTTTACCAGTTTCATCTTCAGAATCCGCGCATTCCGTAGCTAGTTGCGGCTAGATCTTTCTAAATATGCATCGCTCAGTAAACTTCTCCGGTATGCAAAGGGGGAAAAAAGTGGGGAATTATTATCTGAACGTTCTTGAAAGGAAGCGAAGTGAGCGTTAATTCTGCGGGCATGGCTGCTAAAAAAAAATCCCTAGCATCTGAGGAAAATGAGAAAATTTTCAACTGTAAAAAGTAGTTGCGTTTCGTGCCATAGTTGAGTAAGTAGTGTGCAAACTCGGGAGGCGTTGCAGCCGCGGAGCTATTAATGTAATTATTAAAACATGCTTTGCCTCGAAGAATAAAAACTCCCAACTTTTGCAGAAAAGAATGAAGCTGTTGTTTAATTAGAGCTGCATTAAAAGCGATGACGGAATTTTAATTCCAAGCGTCCAGCTGCTTAGAAGAGATGTTTCCAATTGACCCCGGGTGCTCCGCAGAGATAGGGGGGTGTTCTTTGTGAATGGAGGGGGAGCTGCCGACAAGAACAAGAAGAAGAAAGTAAGCAACCGACGGGCGGGGAACTATCCCCGCTTCTTCTCCAGGATCCTTCAATCCTGCCTATGTTAATTATGCAAGGAGATGTGTAAGTAATTTTGTATCTCAAGTTTCCACAGTCAGGATTGCCCCCCTTTTTAGGCTCCCCCGATCCTTATTTGCTGCCGGGGATGAGCCTTTCAGGTCGCATAAGTACGAAATTAAGTGAAAGCGCGTCCCGACTCGATCGAGAGGCTGTAATTACTTCAAGATTTGTTTTAAGACTGCCACTGTTTACAGCTGTGTGCCAATTTATTCTGAGCCGTTATGGCGGGAAACGGAAATTTTATTTTTCCTGGAAAAGGTCGCCACCCTTCTTCTGAATACCGTTTCAATCACTTATCTTCTTCTACTGTCGTCTTCAGCTCCTCCATCATCAACTAACCTCTTCGTGTTTGAATAATCTCTTCACTAACCCCGTTTTTCAGCCGAGCATTATTGCCTTCTTTACTCTGTTTTTCCTCCCCTCTAACGCATATATTTCTTCAGCAAAAGAAGCACCAAAAAATAAACCCGGAATTATGTTTGAAATGTAGAAATGCAATAAACGGGATGACATGAGCCATTTCCTCCTCCTACCTCACCGAGCCGCGAACAAAAAAAATTTTAAAATTTAACGTACCATTGCTTGTAAGAAAACGCTCTCTTGGCTAGATCGTAGCGTATTGTCTCAAAGTTAAAATATTAATTGCTTGTTGCCTTTGATGTCTCGTAAAAGAGTATTTCGAAGCAATTCTTAAGTAAAAGGGGTTCAGATTTCATGCCATTAGTATAGCGAGAGCAATCGCTTCATAAGTGTTTCTCATTTTCTTCCAAGATATCGAGTATCTTCTGTCTATACCTTTGTACTTTAAGAGAAATACTTTTCCTTCAAAAATAACGTTTTGGTCTAGATGTTGCATTTAAAAGCGACAAACTGAGTTTCGTCAATTCCCTTGTCATGAATGTCTGACATACTCAAGGTGACATGCATTTATTGACCTGGGGGTGAGCATGTTTAAAAAAATTTTTGAGTCCCCCTCTCTAAAAAGGCTTTTTAAATTGCCTTGCATTAAGACGAATTTTGTTTAGTTCGTATAAGGGAAAAAATATTATTTTTGAGCAAAGTATGCGTACTTTCAAGAAGGTAAAAAGAAGAACTTTTCAGAAAATAAGTTTCATAACACATAACATTCCCATAAATTGTCTGTATGTTCACCCTTCTGTAAAATTATATATCTTCAGAAGAAAAAAAAAGTCTTCAGAATAAAGTATCAACAAAAATTTGCTTATGCAGATTTTCAAATGTTATTAGAGTAATTTCAGTTAATACGAATTTCCCCTTGAAAGATGAATTTTTAAAATGCATAAAATTCGTACTACCCTCATTGTATATTAACAAAACTATAGAACGATTTATTCATAAATGAAGTATTACAGAACTATCAATCACATTTCACATACGTAAAATTTCTTTAAAAATGCATGCTTATGTTTTTTAACATACTTGTGCATTACTATATATATATATTTTTTTTCATTTAGAAATAATGATCTGACCTAATTCAGATCAATGTTACAGATTTCCTTGCATAGCACACGTCGCATAATAAAGTGATTTGGTCGAAAGGTTTGAAGCTTTTCACAATTCATTTAATGATGCTAAAATCACACAATTCATTTAATGATGCTAAAATAAATGATGCAGCAGTATGCCAATGCATACTGCTGATAATTATTTATTCTTGTGCAGAATGTTGAGATTTATTTTTGAGCATATTTTGAGTCTGAACCAAAACTAAAGATTTATCTCGTTGAACAAAATGTTCAAACTCGTAGTTCATTTCCAATTGTTAGGTAGAAATTGATAGCGAATAACATTAAAAGCATATCACATAACAAGCCTTATAAAAATCAGCCAACCGTATATTAAAAAAGCACCTGATAAATTGGCATTTAAAAAATCGAAAAAAATAAGTCGACTAATTCCTCACTTGTATAACTTTTTTGCTACCCTAATTTGTTATGAATTAGTAATTTCAATAATTTGCATGCATTTTCATTCTTGTTTTTCGCTCCTATTTTTCCCCCATTTCTTATTTTATTCTTTCACGTGCCATGCCTGACTAACTCATCGATAGCGCTTAAAAGCTTTTGAAATGAAACCTCGGGACATTTTCTAATTTCTTCCTCTAAAACACTTTCTAAATAACAGATAATAAAACAAATTTGAAAATTGTGAGCTTAACACATTCTTTATGCAAAATAAAGAAGCAAAGACCTCCCCTCCTCGACATAAAGTTTCTTCTACTGTTTCCCTTCTTCCGCTATCGCTGATCAACCGAACTTATTAAATTAATATTACAAAAATGTATTCCTGTTGAATAATATTAGCGCCTTTATTCAAATTGTAAACTTGCCGGCAAAACCAGCGAAGCAAGTTTATTAAATAAGACGTGTAACGAATTTGCCAGTTTTATTCGTCGTACACTTTTCATCGCTCATTATTATTGTTATTAAGGATAACTGATATTGTTTTCCCGTTAAGCTGCGTGGAAAATAATTACACCAATCTGGAGGAAGAAGAAAAAAGGGGGGAATAAAACTAGAAAGCGCGGTAATGATTAAAAAGACGAAAAAAGTGACGTTTCGCATGAATATATTTTCTTAAATAACATCACGAAAGCTTAACTGGCAAGAAATAAGGAGAATAATCGCAAATGTAACAAAGTTTAGGATTTTTTTTCTCTTGTCACTTTTTATTTTTTAGCCGGATTAATGAAACGAAGAAAAAAGTTCCATTATTGCAGTTATAAGCAGATATATTTTTAATTTGGCATCTAGTGTCTATATTTGCTTATGCAAAACTCTTACACTTATATAGAATTAGTGATATTTTGCTACATTTTTAGATTTGCACTGAATGATGTTAATTTATAAAAGTTACATTGTTACATAAAAGTTAAAAAATGAAAGGATATGTATTTAAAACTATATTAACACTCGAGAGAAATATTTTTACGTCCTTCTAGTTCCAATACCTTGAAAATATTTGATTTTATGCCAATGTACTTCTCAGTGGCAGTAGTGGGTAACTTACTCTTTATGCTCACAAAAATGGTTAGAAAAAATGTTCTCAAATTTATGTAAATGGTATGGTTATGTTCCGAACAGCAAGTAGAGATTGTGGACAAAATATTGGCAAGTAGCAGAAATATTGCTATAAATGAAAGTGTTTGTTACTATTATTGCATCTTATGGCGAGAAATATTGTTTGCTCTTGTATGATATAGTCAGAATAAGAATTATGGGTTACTGTTTATTATAGTGAGAGGTCGTGTTTACTCCTACGTAACTTTTTTAAAAGAAAATATTAGGAATTAATAAAAGAATTTAAAATAACCATTCAAAAAAACCTTGCGTCTTTTAAAACTTGAAATTTTATTAAAGTGTTAAAATATTTAAATAATAAGCGTGAATATGTTATTCGGTTATTCCGAAGAGTTTCTCTTAAAGTCTTAAAAACGATGAAGGTGCAAAATTGTGTACAAACTATCACATGATTTGATAATTATGTGATACATAGTAAAGTTTAGCTAAACTTATTTTCGAAATGGGAAAATTACCTACTTACTCTATTCAATAATGCTTGATATTAACCAATCGTAATTTATCACAATTTCGTATATTTCTTATTATATTAAATACTAATTTAAAAGACAGCTTTAGAATTTTAGCTTTTGATTTTAAGTTAGATGTAGGAATTAATTTTGAATACCAAAGCTAGTAAAGGCCATTAAAACCATTTATTATCTAGCATAATATTATTTACATTCACTTGAAAATCATTGTGTTTGTAAAACCTGGTAACTTTGAAATGTGCGCAGATAAATGCAAAAAAAAAAAAAAAAATTAAATAACGATTTGAATTCATGCACACTTACATGAGATTGGATCAAAAAAAATAGAGTAGAATAAAACGCCTGCTGTGAATTTGCATACTTCAAATGGAAAACTGATTGGTAGGTTATGTGAATATTTTGAACAGAATGACACATCGACGTACGATAAAAACATCTATTAAAATGGTAGGAAAATCTCCTTTCTGTAATACTACATAATTTCGAAATTATTAAAAAAAATAGATTGTTTACGAACAGGCGCCTCATTGTCGTTCGTATTGTTAATACAAAACCGCTCTAGAAATACCGTTTCCTTTTTTATCCAAATCTTATTTAATTCATATTAGTGTCGTTCCCTGCAACTTGTTTTCGCATTCTTTTCGATGGTGGTTGATATTTAGAAAGGCATCATATATTTATGCTCAAAAATTTTTACTGTCGGTTTTTCTTTTTTTTTTCTAAACAACGAGCGTCTGGAAGATACAATAATTCGGCCCAGTCCATCAAAAAATAAATAAAATTTTTTGCTATAATATTCAGGTATCCTTTATTGTAAAGCCTGGCGTGCCAAACAATCAGTTCAGTTTTCAAAGTCTTAAATTACTTTGGAATGTGCATACTTCTAGACGAAACACAGACATTTTCCCAACACGTTTTTCAAACGTTGGGTTATATGTTAAACTCAAACATGAACAAAAAAAAAAGGACTTTAATACTCACAATATATAAATTCAAAATAGTAATTTACATATTTTCTGGGGAAAAAATCTAAGGCAGAAAGCAAGACTGAATTCCATTTTTCAGAAAAAGTCAAAAAAATCTTTTTAATATTCGCCCCTATTATTTATACCATACTCCATAGTCTCATGTTGCTTTGTGAAACTTGAAACTACTCTATCAATAGGCATAATTTGAAGAGAAGTCTTCAATAATATTTGCTTTCGTTTTGCTTTTTAGCAAGCTTTGTGAAATAATTGCATCATTTCTCGTCTCATAATTGTGTCGCTTGAAGAGGCGCAGTTTTTCTGTTGACTTACAGAATGTTTTTGTTTACGTCTGGAAGGGTCCGATTTTCTTTTTAATGTGTAAATAAATGATATACTTAGTTTATGTTCTTTGAATATGGAAAGGACATTAATCAGAAAGTAATTTCAACTTTTTTAAAGGGAATGTGTGAAAAAAAAAGGAGGAATTTTAGCAAGGCACTGAAAAATAATGCAAAAATATATTACTTTAACAAAGTAACAGTATTCTTTAAACATATTTTAAAGTAAGACGTATTCCGATATCACTTTAATGCACTTTGTGATATATATATAAAGTTGTTTCTTTTTTTTGTAAACTTTGATTTGAATTTATTTGTGTTAAAATTACCAAACGCTTTTCTCATTCGCAAAAAAAAAAAAAAAGATATACATAGCAACTAACTTTTCATTATAGCTTTATTATTACTTTATTAATATTTAAAAAATAATATTTTTAGCAGTTTTTTTTTAAATTTACTTTGAATTTCAATTAACTTTATTTTTTTAATACATATATATATATATATATATATATGGAAAGAGAGAGAGATTATGTAGAAATAAACACTATCATTAATGTTAAAAATTGCACGTCATTTATAGCACAAATAAGCATTACAATGCAGACATATGTTGTTTCGGAATTGCTTTTAATCCCTTTTTCAAATAAGTCTAGTATTGATCAACATTGTTGAAATTCCAAACAACTCTTTTGATTTCAATTCTGGCAAAATTATTCAAAAATGTTCTTCCCCTTTAGAGCTTGACTTTTGGGAAGCTTATCATATTAACAGAAATAGTTCTAATTTGGTTAATGGTTCTTCCTCAACTCCATATTTTTCACAAGTCTGGCAGAAGTTCCTTTAATTTGTTGTTCTTTCTTGGTTTCTTGTTGGTCGATTAGTGGATTTGCTTTAATTTTGTGTCTATTTTTTCTCTTTTTGCCTCCCACTCCCCTTCTTTACCTGTGTACTTTGTTTTTGCGTTTTGTTTTGGTTCTTTCTGTACTTATTTCCATTTCCATTTTAATTATTTGTATTTTATTTTATTGTTGTTTGCAATTTTCATGTATTTTCGCTTTTTTATGCATGTTGTGGTCTTTTTTTGCTTTGTTGTTCTTTGCTATTCCTTTTTACCTTGTGTACTTTCATTTCGTTTGGTGCCTTCCCGGTTACTTCTACTCCTACTTCCACTTCCACGCTGCCTTTATTCTGATTGGTTTGCGGGTACATCTTAGGCTATATAAGCCGTGTTTTTGTTGTTTTGTCTGCTTCTTTTGGATGTTTTGGCATCTAAAAGCTCCACAAACGCATTGCAAAAGAGATTCCAAGCAATCCCGAAACATATCTCTGCATTTTAATTCTTATTTGTGTTATACATAATGTACATTTTATTACTTTACTTGTGCACATAGTTTCTTTCATTAATTTACTATCATTAATAATAGGATATTTTTCAAAAGTACAAAAATGATCGAAATAATTTGAAACTCCTCAAAATTTTCAAGAAAGAGGATAAAACACATCTCTTGTCATTATTACTATTATTATTATTACTATTTCGCATCCAACTCAAAGTAATATGTACCGAAAAATTCAAACACAAAGCATTTCAACTGAGCATTACAAGTGTAATACTTCATGTGAAAAAACATAACTATTTTATTGCAACTTGTGAAGGAAATCTATTAGTAAACTTGATTGTTATATTGTATTTTTTTAGGTTATTCGTAAAGGATGATTCAAACGCACCCACACACATGTTATGTCAAATATCTTTTTAAGAAACACTTGAGAAATAGGTTTTTGATGACTAAATAAAATAAAATACTAATTGTTGAATACAAAAAGTTGAATTATGTACTCTCAAAAGGCATAATAAATCAATCTTATTTTACCAACTTTTAAGCATCAATCGCACTGATTTAGTTTAGAGTCAAACATAAACATTTTATTTAATAGACTTATTATTTAAAGAAGGATTGTGTCTCTTGAAAACCGGCGGAAAGCACTTGCTTCCATTTTCCAATCGCGCTGCAATCTTTTTTAAACCATCCCTCTGCTTCTAGCTCTTTGCTAATTAATTTTCAGGCAAATGAAATGGCAACAATTTATTCCAAAAGCATTCTCTCTTCATCAGCATCTTAATAAAAATTAAGTACCCACTGTTAATCATTGGACTCTCTATTCTGATAATTTTTCTGCCTAGAGATCTTCGAAACCCGCTCATCCCAGAGGAAGAAGTTCAACCTTTTTTTCATTCGTTTTTATTCATCCTTCATCGTACTTTTTCTACACATTATACGGCACGATGTGGTATCAATCACATCAAAAGAAACCTTCGACGATTTACTTTTGGAAATGTTGAAGATTACCAGATATATAATGGTTAAGTAGAGACAGTACTTGTAGTGTAATCTCTTTTTGACTAGCATCGCGTGCATACAGTTTTAGTTCAGGTATATGTATGTATGTAAGGTTAAGGTAATAGTTTTTTTTCTTTTACCATTCTAGTTTTTGCGTTATACCAGCATGATTAATACTCCTAATCAGTGTTCAGCGTTTTTTAGATAAAACTTCAATTTGTATTATCATGATCCTCGTCCACTAGGAAAAAAATGTTTCTTTTTTAGGTAAAAACACATCTCAATTTACGGAAGGTATCGCATTTAGTAATCAAGCGGGAATAAAACTACATCGAAAACTAAATTGTTCCAGATTATACAATTTAAACAATGAGCGTAGCAGTCTATAGATATTGTGAAAGTTATTTTTATATAAACCAGGAAAACTTACTATATAAAAATTAATTCGCAATGGCAAAGTAGAAAATTATCATTAGGCACATTACTGTTTATCGTGGACTTAGCATTATTTCAATAAATATTTACACGTCCAAAAATAATTTGTAAATTTTTCCCCAAAAATATGATCTTGTATTTTATTATGACAGTCTGATAGGGCGCAACAACTTAGTAATTAAAGAAAAATGGTGAATAATTTGGTTGTAAAAGTACATACATAGCACATTTTATCATTGTACTTATGCTGCCATTTATTGAAATTTTACATATTTTTGAGATTGCCACTATTAAGATGATTATAGAGATTTTAGGCAATAAAATAAATATTAAAGATTTGATTTGCTTGAAATCGATATAATTTAAAAGAAATTTAACTTATTCTAACACTTGATTTCGTAACCATGACCATATATATAGAAGGATTGGACAAATATAGTGGCCATATCTTATGGAGGGAAATTCTTATTCTTTGCATGGCTTGGTATCTTGCTTTTCTTCCTTGTAGAAACATTTTTTCCCCCGTCTTTTTCATCTTTTTTGCCCTCCTCTTTGAAACTTGCCACGTGCTCAGTAGTTTATTCAATAGATTACTATTATCTAATAGACTCTATTAGATAAGTAGGGTCCCCAGTAAAAGCATTTAAATTGAATGTTACAGGTATGATTGTTCAACGGGTGAATTGACTTGAAGACAGGCGTGGTTAGCACTGAAATACGCTTGACAATCATTGATACCCTCTGCACCTAACTTCGCAAGAAAACGAAAATAAAGGGAAGGGAAGGGGATTAAATTTGTTTTTAGGTCATTGGCTAATATTTCTTATTAGGTATCGTTTAAAGTCAGCTTCGAGTAAAAACTTTTCGAACGAGGGTTTCGAGCCAATGAGGAGAGGAGGGTGAGAGAAAAAAGACTAATGTGGGGAATGAATAAAATGATGATAGAAGGGGAGGGGAGCAACAGGAGGGGGAACGTTTTCATCAAGGCATCATCCTTTTCATCCTAGTTCTTACAAAATGAGAAAATGTACCTTGGCGTCTAATGTATCACTTTTAAGTTATTGGGAGATATTTCTTCGTTTTCTCGTTCAATATTCATGGTTTATTTAAGGCTTATCAATAGAAAAAGACTGCGGCTTGAGTTCTTTTTTTTTTTTTTTTTAATGTTTTCGATATTCAAATGGAGATTGTTTTATGCCTCATTTGAGAAGATTTGCGAGAAATATGTCTTCCATTTATTAAAAAGAATAAGAGTTGTCGTCTATTAGCTTAATTAATGGAAGCCCGTAAGGTAGGAAAAATATCGATTTTTTAGAGCTTGTTGTCGCCTCAAGGCTGTGTTCTAAGTTTAGGCGTAAACTAGGCTTTTACGTCGTTAGCTTTTTTTTTTTCTCTTGTGCATCCCGAATCGAGTATTTCCTAATCCGAGCTTTATTTTGATTTGTTATTTTTTTTAGACGATGGGCTTTTCCAATTATTAATTATCCTTGAGTTTATTTTTTTTTATATTTTGCTTTTAATTATCATTTTTTCTCCTCCATTACAACGTTTTCTATGTGTCTGCAAACGTATCTCAGTCGAGCTTCTCCTTAGATAAGAAAAAAAAAATGAAAAAAATAAAACAATAAATAAGTGATTGATAAATTTAGTGATTAGTGAAGTGCATTCATTTGATACCTTTTGTGTATTGTCTAAAGTTCATTTCTTCGGTATTTATTGCCCACTTACTAAGGAATACTGAATTAGTACTTATTTCTTAATCAGCTGTTAAAAACATGTTGTGAATTCAATTAGAATTCGTCAGTAAATAGCTATGATCTAAATTGACCCCTGGAAGGCTTTCCTGTCAAGGCTAAACTTGATTACTTCTTAGCAATAAAAATAATTGCCAATTTTTCGCAATAAATAAGAAAAGAAATAATTACTAAATTTTTGTATTAATAAGAAAAAATAGTTTTAGTAATGAATTTTTATGTTCCATTTTTTGCGGCTTTGTGTTATTATACCGAAAAAGTGAAATAAATCTGCATACCATACTACTTCAAATTCTTATCTTGGATGGTTCTAAAGTTTGTTAGTTACAAATTTTATTTTTTAAACCGTGGAAAAGTGAACGAAGCATTTAAATTAAATGAAAAAAATACACTACTTTCATTTTAATAGACATATTAGTCTAAATTATTTCCTACACCCTAGCGCGTATGACAATTTTAAATGCGGTGATAATTAACTTTAAATCTAAGCTTCCAAGGATGATTAATTAATTACCATTTACATTTTAAAAAGCATTTGGAAAGGAACAAAATAAAGCCAACAATTGGTTCAGATTAAGTTAAGACACACGAAGTAATTGAATGCTGCGATACAACACTCACTTCGGTATTTAAGTATTTAATGCGGAAAGCGTAAGTAAAGAGATATGTTACGCATGCATTGTTGATCTGAAGCAATTTTGTGTTTTAAAATAAATCCGTTGAAATGGAATTTTTGCTTCCAATGTTTCTCATCTAAATCTTTATCGAAGCGCTCTGTAGTTTCTGTTAAGTGATTTCTGAATACATTACTTTTTTTATTGGTTTCTTTTGTAACATATACATTATATATATATTATATTGTTATTTTATTTCTCGCTTTTGTTTTCATGCTGACATTGTTTTCTTTTGTTTTTTCCACGGTGGTTGTATTTATATACAAGCTTTTTCATAAGTTTCACAGCTTAAAGACTTCAAGTCTAATGTAGACATGAATTTTGGCCAAACGCTTTAAATTCAGTTAATTGATTGAGTCATACGCAAATTTACATAATCATGCGCGATTTTCTTTTTGTATAACAATTTTAAAGTAATCAACGATATTTTGTAAAACTTTTAAACTGACTTAGGGATCATTCATAAAAGATGTCACGTTTTGAGGGGGAGGAGGGGTTCGTGAAATTGTGACAAAGTGTGACAAGGGGAGGGGAGCGGGTAACAAGAAGTGTGACATTCCTGCTTATGCAACATAGCGTGACATGTGACAAAGGGGGAGGGGTGTCCATTGAAGTGTTACATTTTGTGACAAAGGGGGGAAGGGTCAAATATGTTGGGAAAAAGCGTGACATCATTTATGAACGGTCCCTTATAAGATTTGCCAGACAATTAAAAACTTTAAAATGCGATGTTTCCTTTATTTTCTTGGTCATAATAGCTTTTTATTTTTTTTGCAAACCTCAAAAATTGCTTTGATAGTTTGTGTATATATATATATATAATGAATTTTTGGAATAGTTAAAAAAATTAACCAAAATTTTAAAAAATAATGTTTAAGAAAGGATTTTTTTGAAAAAAAAATACGTAAAAAAGGAGTTACCAAAGGTGATGTTTTATTTTTCTACTTATTTATTCATCATACTAATGAAATATTCAGTTACCTATTCCGCAGTCAATAGTATGTATCTATCTCGCGTGCAATGTGCTAGTTTGCTTCCTATTAAAATTCTATGTGAATGGAAACTTGTATTGTGAGTGATCAAATCACTTTAGAAACTAATGATGGTTTGTGCCCTTTATTGACTGCGGTAAATCGGATGCACATTTTACTTCCGAGTTAACAACAAGTAACGCGAGGAAGGCCAATCTCTAAGGGTCCGTCAGCATCCAACTGTAATAGTCAAAGTTTTTGAACAACATATCTGGAACGAAATTCTCATTATTCACTTGAATCAGGTATATATAGCTAGAAATACATAAATTAATTATATGAATTTTTAATTTTATAGAAAAATGGCAGTTTTATATTTGTTTTATAAGTACTACGTTATTTCTTTCATCACGGCTTCACCGAGTTCATGTGAAAAGAACAATCTGTTCTCAAAACTGTAATGACAGAATCTACCGAAATTGCAGTCTTATGCACCAAATGTAATACAAATGTATGGAGGCGTTATCTGAAACGCTTAACCTCTTTGCTCAAAAAGCTTTCAGATTATATATATATATATATATATTCTTTTTTAAAGAACAAATATTTGTAATTGAATATTCATTTCTCTCTTCGAAGACAAAAAGTAACCGACTTTCTTGGTTCTCCATGTGTCTCTTAGTTCTGCTCAAATGTGGGGTGGTAAGCGGTTAATACTCACCCTCCGATCAACCGAATGAGTGTGGAGATGAGTGGTTTGTGGTGCGCATAAAGTGAAGAAAAGTCGCACGTGTTTAATGTTACACTCTGGCTATAGCCCACTACTGCAACCAGAGTTCAATGATGGCGCAAAAGGTTATGATATAAGTATATCTGAAAGCCCAGCTGCACAGAGAACGGCTGTCAAGGCAATAAATCCTGACGAATTCTTGTCCCGCATTCGCTCAAATGCATCTGCTGACACTTCGTACAACCGGCTTACTGGCCAAAACTCAAGCAAAAATAACACTCCTACGCCACCTACGCCAATGCTTTTTTTTTTCTTTTCTTCCCTTCATGCTTAGTTCTGCGTTTTATCCCAGTCTCTTTCGTTTACTTGTGAATTTTCTGGTCGTGTTTTTCAGCCGTGATTTTTTGACACACTGAAACATATCTTTTCCTTGGTAGAAAAAGTCCCTTACTTAATTTATTACTTAATGAACGGTAACATAAAAATAATTCCTGTTACGCCCTTTGAATTGATGATAACCAGTTTTGGTTTATTCTACCTAAATTTTATTTTAGCTTTGTAGTTCTTTTCCTGTTTAATGCACATTTTTACATATTTTACGAAATTAAGGCTCCTTAAAAATCAATTCTGAAGATTATAAGGCTCCCACACTCCTTTTTATAGAGATTAAAATGTTCCTGTAAGTAACAGTTTAATGTATCTCTTATGTAATTATCAATATTATGAATTTATATTTTTTTAATGTTTATTTATATTTTATGCTCTTGCGCAAACATTATTTGCTACAAATATAGGAAATAGAGATATTGCTCTAATTTGTGAATATTATGTTGGCGAACAACTAGAGTTGTCAGACTAGCGTACCTCGGCCTACAGCTGGCGGAGTATCGCATTGGGATGATGAAAGCCTCTTAAGAAATTAATTTTATTAAAAAAAATCCATGCGGGAGTCATTTTGTTTAAACAAAAATTCTTTTTTTAGAAAAGAAATTCCGATGATCGGTCCAGATAACGCTTGTGTGTGAAGGGAAAACAATTTTCATTAATTAGCTGAGAGAGCCGAAGCGTTATTTCAGCATCTATGATAGCATCTCCTGTCTCGAAATCATCAACGCGACTTTGCATTCTTCCCAAAAATGATTTTAATGACCGCAGCAACTGGATTCAGTTTCATATGACAAGGTGTAGATTTACTAATTGCCGTCGAAGTCTGTGGTTTTCTAGTACCGTCTACCCTTAGTCCATCGTGTAAGCTTTAAACATGCAAAGCGGCCGGTGGATTAAATTCCAGCACAGCTGCTTTTAATGGCCCGTGCGAATCCTAGCGCAGGCATGGTTGAGTAACGATTTCCTGTCGGCTAGTCACAGAGAAAATGCGAACATTTTTCTCAACTTAATGCTCAACAAATGCGTTTTAAGTTGGTTGTTCTCGCCCACTTCCCCGCTTTTTAAACATTTAAATGCGTTTCGGCTTTGAATGAAAAATAATTTTGCTATTCGTTCACCTCTTTAAGCGCTTTCTTTGATGCTTAGTTTGTCGTATTTACTGAAAGGGAGGACAATATAAGGATTCCGTCTTTTAAGACAATTTTTCGTTTTCTTGGTAAACGAAACAAAATTAAACGACTGATTCTTATTCCGTTAATATACGTGCCAAGTGCAACACATTTTCCGTGATTCTTATTGACAATGCAAACAATGCTAATAATGATAAGGATCATATGTTATATTTTATAATATTTGAATTATATATTATAAAGTATAAAACATAGAAAGACATAAAGAATATTAACATTAAGAAAATACAAAATAGAAAGTAATAAAGAGTACGTAACAGTCGAAAGATATGTCTATTGACAAACCATGATAATTGGTTTGGCCCTTTCCTGTACCATCTGCAACGAATTTTCACTTTTTTTTTTCACTCTTTCATTTTATCCTTGCTTCAATTTTCATGTGGGAATGTTTTTAGCATTCCTTATGCACTCATTAAAAAAAATTGAACTTGAAAAAATCATTGATAATTTGAAGTACTTAAGTGAAAAAGACAAAATATTTGTTGCAGAGGGGATATTTTATTATCATGGTTTTGTCCATATATACATTATAAGACTATCTAAGTTGAAAAAAATACAAGTTTCACATTTAAAACGAAAGTTAGGCCGATGAGGATTAACGCCTATTAAACATATTTAGAGTTTTGATCTTCTAATTTAACCTAACACAAATCTTAAAATTCTACAGCATTTTACTGTTAGATTTTTATGCCTGTGAATTCTTTAACAATTGCAGTTGCATTTTATGTACGATAATAAAAAAACCATTGAGCTACCTTAGAGTAAAGTATCAAGCACACTATTAAATATATATATAAGTTGGTATTGGGTTTTTTTATCATGTGTATCTCTGTATGTGAATGCGATATTATTATTTATTTATTAGTTATAATTAATATTTCACTGCATGTTTTAAAATCTAGTGAAACACAGTTCAAAAATTTCTCAAAACAAACTAATAATGAATCTTAAATGAGTTATGATAATATTTTTCTCTTATAAAAATAGATGCTTCCTATCGTTATTACTTTCTTGAAAATTTTCAGTAAATTAAACTCTTTGAATGACATTCATTTCTCATATAACAAACGTGTTTCATAAGATTTATATTAATATACAGAGTTTATTGGTTAGTTGTTGATAACATTTTAATTTGAGAAGGAAATTGAAAATCAAAGCGTTTTTTTCATTAAAAAGAAATTCTTCTTTGATAATATTAACTTTCATCTAGTTATGAACCAATGAAATGGGCTAACTCCAACTTGAAGCCTTGCAATTTTCTATAAAGTATAAATTCATTTTGTTGTAATATTAAAAATTGTGCATAGTTCAAGCATTTTTAAGTTAATTTTTTTTGTAAGTTTAAAGACAAAATTGACGAAATCAGTTGTCTTTCATAATTTCATTTTTTAAAAGTACTTCTTCCGTATCCGAAATTCTCTCAAAGTAAATAGAAAAACGACGTATTTAATTCGAAACTGCAGCAATAAATACTGCGAACCATTGAATTCCAGCAGCAAATATTTATCTTACGCAAAGATTTCTGTAAAAAGCTTTTCCTCTCAAAAAACACAATCGTCTTGATTGTTGACGAACTTTTGCATCGTTAACCACTAGGTATTTATTACTCCCATAAAGCACTTTTCATCCTGATGGCCTCTCTCCGAATCTTAAGTGTAAGTAAATCTTTAATACTCTCAAAAGAAAGAACCTGCACCTGTGCGTACGCTGGGCTATCTTACCGTGGTCCTTGGTCGTAATTAACCTAATCAATACTTTTTTCCCCTTGTCTTAGCTATCGCGATTGATATCTTTGTAGCTGGCAATTTCTTCTTAAATTCCTTCAGCCATGGCGGACTTTATCTCCAGTTCTCTTTATCATTTTGATAGCATTCAAAAGAGATAAGCAACAAGAAGGAATGGCTTCTTTCCGTTCGGATAGTTCTTATTCCTCATTAGGTACAGCAATCGAAAGGGAACCCCTCCAGACACATGTATGCATTAAAACTGAGTTTCCATTTGTCTTGATCCTTTGGACTCATTTCATCCCGTTTTCTATCTTAATTATTTGCCCCATATCATAGGTTTTTCTGCTTAAAAACCCTTTAGCAAGATGTGGACTTGGGGCCATGATCGTTACATTCAACTCAGAGACATCTGTTTGTGAGAATTGCCCATTAGTGGAGGTGGGAGTGTGTTTAAATCAATAGGAAACGTGCTTCCGATAAGCCCCGATTTCCGGAAAGGTCCTTTAATGTTTTTCAACGACGCCCTCAAGTTCTGACAAGTAGTCCTGGACCCTGAAGATGCTTTTTCGTTCCATACATAAGCGAGGTAAAGAAGAGGGCTGAAAATAGCGTGGGCTGTATCTCTTCTTAGAGTAATTAAAGCTTGAAGCTTTTGGGATTGCCCTAATATATTTTTATTTTAATTAATAAAAAACAAAGTAGAAAATACAAACCGAAAGCAATTTTGACTTCTTGCCAAAATATTGTTATCTAGGGTATCTAGCTTTAATTGTTACGTCTATTTAAAACAGATGTTCTTACTGCCACTGAAGGATTCATAAATTATTTTTAGGGGTTCTAATGTATGACAACCAGTTAATATTAAATTTATCATATTGGAATTTGTTCCTGTTCTTAAAAACACTTATACATTCATACGAAAGTATAGATAGTCATCATATGAATTATAGTGTGCTCATTTTGCGTTACATTTTTGTGATTTGACCAAAATATCACTAACTATATTTTATCGGAAACCCCTTCGCATGTTTTTGGATTCTCATCAAAGCAGTCCAGATACTAACTACAACATCCGATCCAGGGAACATATTATTTCAAGTATACCTAATTCAATGAGATCCATCAACCGCAAAATAGCAGTTTATTTGGTAGTTGCAAAGGATTGTTCGTAGTGAAAACTTTTCAGATAAGCCGCTATAACCTTTATGACTTTGATTGTTCTCCTTCTTGCTTTGTCATAAATATGAAACTTGTTAGTTTAGACATGATCTCTCAACTTGGATCATTTAAAGTACTCAAATTATTTATAGTAATATTGTTAAAAATATATATAACTATTAATTTGGCAATCATGGTCACTTTATAAAGGGAGTGTGTTATACGTCTCCCAAATATCACATTTCTGAGTAAAAATATTTCAACTAAAATGAATGCCTTGTAAATTCAGAATGAATATAATCAATTTTCACACTTCGTTGGTTATTTTCACTCCTCAAAATATGCTTCAAACTTATTAAACATGAACAAAAACTCATGGGAATTTTTTTTTTTTAAATATGTGAAATCGGGTCAGTGAAAATCACTCAATCCAGAACATCATTTAGTTCGTCATAAATCAGAATTCAGCAAACAGTACTGTCAACGTAAACGCAGCAAAATGTGAGTAATTGACTGGAAAACCGATTACGATTAGTGGATATTTCACTTAAAGCTGGAACCTTTTAAATCAGTTACTGCTTCTTGTAAATGACATACACATTGAAGTATTGTTTCAAATATAGTTGTAAGTGAAATTAAGAGCTTCAGATATGGATTATTTTCAAGAGTTTCTAAACAATGCGTCTGTTCCACACATGGCTTTTTCGATTCTGTAATTCTGCTTGAAAATAATCTCTTTTTTTTAATGAAAATATAATTATGTACATATATTTTTTTTTCCTTTTCCTTTTTCGTTTCAAAATAAAACCAATTGGTGTTAAAGGCTTAATAAGATGCTGCTCAATATTATACAGTACTGTGTTTTGACAAGTACAATAGCAAAGTAGATTCATGTTACCCTTTGTACGTTTCTTTACGTATGACCGGTTATTTTATGTCTTTTCGCAGTCCACAACAATTTAAATATGCAAAGATTGCTTTCATTTGTAGCTACTACGTTACACTATTACACACAGCAATGACGATCTTTCTTATAGTACCGTTTAAATTGTGTATAGTTAAATACAGACTAAAATTAATTAAGCATTTTATCTAAGGAACTTTCCGCTTTTTTCTTACTTTTTAAATTTCTGTATTGCGTAGCATAGCCCCCCAATCTTCACAGCATCTAATCCAGCTAAAGTTTTTATTAATCCTGAGTTTTTTTTCCTCAGGGAATCGTGGTAGATCTTTGGTTTGAAAACCTTTCTGTAACTGTTTCACTCGGAAGCTTATCCAGCTGTGGATTTTTCACGAGAAAAGTATTTCTTTTATTAAATTTTTTAGTCTTATCTCCAGTTCTATACAACTTGGTCTCATTTCAAGCGGATTTCATGTCTCACTTGATTAGATTCCTCATCTTTATCCCTTGTATCAATCCTCACATAATCAATCAATTGCCTTTCTTTTTCAAGTTTTATCTTTTTGGTACAACTTTCAAGTAACTTCAATCCTATGATTTTTTTTTATCTTTACGCTCTTTATGCACCTGGAAATCTTGAACATATTCCTTCTTCGCAGAAGTTTTTATTCGAAAACTTCCTTTTTAAACTTTTCGTCAATAACTAAGTTGAGTAAATAAATACATAAATGCATTATTGAACAATAACAGTTTAATGTTTAAAATGCTTTATAAACATAAAATATTATTTGGTGTGAATGATATGTAGTATATTTATTACATGAAGTCTAAACTAGGCTGCTCCCGAGAACTGAAGTTAGATTATAGCGACACGAATATATAATGCATTTTTGACAATATTTAAACTGGTAATCACATATTTCAAGCGTTTATTTATGCATTTGTTTGCAACTAATAAACTAGTAGTCATAGATTTCAAGTGTTGTTCAGTTTTACGTAACTTAATCTTTCTGCCTAGTTGTCCTAACTTACAGAGTACGGAAAAACAAGAATTGAGAAGCTGTTATCAAGAAACTTGTTTATTTGATTTAAAATAAGTTCTTCGTAAATTGAATGAAACACTCAGTTTCCATTCTGTACTTTTCCAGTGTACTGTATATTTATGTGTTAAGATCATTATCGTTTACATTCATCATTACATCAATTATCGTATACATTCATTATCATACATTCTTTATCAAATATACATTCACATAATAAGTAAGAGCCAAGTAAGAGCATATTTAATATTCTATTTACAGTGAGTATTGAGTAGTAATTATGTTTCCTATTAATAGGGAAAGTTAAGTGAAATGCTTTTCACCACTTTGATGCATCTAACGTCTACAGCATTTCTCCTCGTGCAGCTCCATCCTAAAAATGCCGACAATATTAAATATGAATTGAGTGGTCTCTTTATTTCTAGACTCTAGACAGGGCATTGGACGACGGTTGCGTGCTTATATTAGTCCAGCATAGTCATAATAAGTGATTTTGGCAATGATTTGTAGCAATCGCGTAGACTTGTGCCTACTGACATCATAGCGTCAGTACTAGAGAACAGACTAATTATCGGTCCCATATTTCAAACGCTCTTCCACCTACCATTGACAGTTTGTGCAGCTCTCTTTGCGAATTTGGGAGCCTTTTTTGATATATCTCATCTTTGCGGCCAGGCATTAATGAACCATTAGTGGAGACTATTTTTTCCGCCTGTCCCAGTGCGGTTTTTGTTACTATGGCTACAAATAGTAGTTTGTCATTTCTCTGAGTGTGTACGGTGCTTACTGTAACTCGCGATAAACAAATGGAAGAGAGGGAAAAAAATTTGCTTTTACCAATAGGGCTGCTCAATCAGCTTCGCCGCCCCCCTTGCTCCTAATCATTCATCGCTATTATAGGATCTAATCATAGTCTTACTTCAACTTTGCTTAATATTTATGGAAAAAGTAATTTTCTGTATTAGGACCTGAAGCCCACTACAGTCGTTACCGTGATGCATTGTAGAGGACTGTGTGTTGTGTCCACGAACAAGTTTGCTTCGTAGAATGAGTGACGCAAATAAACTCATTACCTTCTTAAGACCTGTTGCTTGATTATGATGATTTAATTCGCTGATGACTGGATAAATATTTCTTTGATCATTATTACCTGACGGTACAGTGTGTAAAATTGTAGGCTGCTGTATTTTGTAATTAGACGATTGGAATATCCTACTAATCCTTGCTCATTTCCAAAGTCTTCATTTTATTCCATGGAGATGGCGAAGAAGTATTTGTGTTTGTCATTTAAAGCATTAAACAATAGTATGTTCAAAAATTAAAATTGATGTTATGGTATTTTATATAAAATGAAAGAAAAGGAAAGCTTTCAAACCGGTGTTTTGCTAAAACCATATTTTGAACTAATTAAAAAATATTTTGATTTCATCATAAAAAGCTACGAAGTTGATACAAGAGAAAATTCCGTTTAAAATTTATGTTTGTTATTGCTGCGTTAATCTTCAACAAAATAAGGGGAAAAAATCTTCTGATTTTATGTTTTTAAAGAATATGTAACAGTGATTTAAAAAGAAATTTACACTTTCCTAGATTTTAGTAATATTAAGAGAATAAATTGCGTTTTATTAATGATTGTATACATATTTTTAAATCTTACAGTTAGAATAATTTCAGTAATGCATTAAGCACCCGTGGGTCATTAAAAAAAAGTTCGTGCTAACCCTATTATGGCAATAAACGACTCATCTTTTAGAATTTTTTTTTGCCAGTAATAATCAAAAGTTAATTTTATTTTATGGTTAATGCAATATTATTCTGAGTATAAACAAAGTTTAAATACTTAGAGATCTAATGCTAAAAATATGTCCATTCTCAATAAGTATTATCTTTCTTTGAATTTATGATTTATAAATATTTATAATGACACTATTTTCATAAAACTAAATTAATTTCATGCTAGATATTCACATTTTAAGAGCTTCCTTTTAACATCGGCCAGAATCAAAAGTTAATAAACATAAAAGTAGCTTTTAAAAGCTTAGAAACTATTTCACAAAATACGAGGATCTGTGTTTTTTACAAATTTTCATCTATTAATAGGAAAGTTAGAGATTCCTAAGAAGTACTTATAGTATACTTTCCTAGCATTCATTCATTTTCGTGGGAAAAGCCACAGTTAAGTACATTAACATGCTCTTTAATTTATGCCTCTTATTTTTTTAGGACTGGTGGTTAGTTCCCTTCAGAAAGTGAAAAATACTTAAGGTTTTTTCGTTGTGAAAGAAATGTGTAAAATAATGATTAAAGTCACTTGGGTAATAGGATTATATTGTAGAAGTTGTTTTTTAGTCTTTTTTTTAGGATGTGGAACTTAAAAATTTAATCCAACGTATTAAAAAAATAATAAGTGCATTAACATAATAATTGAGAACTTTTAACCGCCGTCGGTTTTCATCATGAAATGCATCAAATCTGTGTACCACAAGGGCTAAGTTAACTTTTACATTGTCGTTTCTTGCTAATCAAAATATTTGAAAAAGTTCATAAAAATATGTCACATATGCTCTAAAAAAGTTTCGAAAAAAGGGTAACAAACCAAAGAAAAAAATCCTTGTTTTAATGCTCAAAGTTCTAATGTGTCAACATTCACGTGTCGTAGTTGAAGAGATAATTCTTAAGCGCTTTACTTAATAATTCGCAAGTTTGTCAAGTCCCTAGAAATGTCTCAATTTTTATATCAGCTTGTTCTGGCAGCTTTTCTAATTGTGGCTCAAGTTTGTAATGTTCACTGTCATCGTCTATATTCCAGTGTTTTTTGTCCCGAACTCAAATCAGAGTAATCCATTTTCTTTTCGCTGATTTTGGAAAATAATCTGAATTATATTTAAAAATAATTGGTCTGTACAACTTTTACAATGTCTCTAAAACACTTAAAAAACATAGTCTTTTATAATAACTTAATCTTATAAGACAAATGATCAAAAATGTTTTCTGCTAATATATGAGTAAAAGGAATGTTCACTCACAACTTTCTAGTTGTGGGTTGAGCACTTTTTTTCTGCACTGATGAAGAGGCTCTATTGTAACCTTGAAAAAGCTATTTGCGTTATTTGTTCTGACAATTTGTGCTTTTGTACGTTGTTTTTTCCTTTCACTCATAATAACGAAATGGTTCTTAAATAGAGACGAGAAAATATTTTTTTTTTCAAGCATGTAATATGTTATTTTTTATTTAAAAATAATAATTCTAATGAACGAAACAAAAATTAAAACCGATGGATTTGTAAATTTAATAAATAAACCATTGCCTGAAAACCGAATCCTACAGCGTAATTAAACATTGCTGCATTATTTCAAGACTACTAGCTATGGCTTTAAATTTTATATGTGAGTTCTGCTGAATATCTGTCTTCTGCTACCATGGTTGTCTGCGATGTTTATAGATCGCAGGCCTGTTCTTCCGATTTTTTTCGGCGGTGCGTTAATGGAGCTTGTTTGATTTTTACACTTGCCTTTTTCTTACGTTCCTTAAAATTCATCCCGTAAAAGTAAAATTCGAACATAAACAGAAAACATGTAAGAGAAATAGCATGCAATTTGGTCTGTTATTTGAAGTTAAGGAAATTGATTTTTACGCATGAAGTATACGCATAGAGTCTGTAATTAAGCACAAATAAATAAAATTGAAAGGAAAAATTATAATACATTGACAAAGTTTAAGCGCGATATCAGAAGAAAATAATACAACCATTATAATAGATACAAAATGCAAAATATTCTGTAAATCGGTTCATACTCTACATTCGATTGGAATTTAAATTATTATTTAATAATTTTACGTCAATAATTTAAATCATGAATAATAAAGTAAAAATTAAATGGTATTATAATGTTTTATTATTTGCATAAATTATCGTACTCTAAATCGTAAAACTGCCTAGCTATAAAAGTTTCAGTTTTACTCAACTGCTTAAAAAAATGTAGCGTCCATTTTATTTCTGTGATTATCAATCAATACTTTTCGAATGTTACAAAACCAGAAAAGAAGCTGACATCGCCGAAGAAGATTATTCTTTTGTAGTACGTTTAGCCCCACCGGCAAGCTTTTACTCTAACAAATAAATTATTCAAAAGGGCTGCTAAAGAACTTTGGCATTGTTGCTGCGTTAGTGTAAGTGTTCTTTGTTGACAGATTGTGTCGCCGAAATCTCAGTGAAAATTTTATATTGCGGCGTGTTTATTTCAAACATTTGCCGTAAATATTTCAATTACAGTGACATAATTTGATACATAAATGTAGTTTTAAAGTTTACTCACTCATGATTTCATCCTTATTTCTTTAATGTTAACACCGAATATTTTGAATATTAATTTCTTTATATCATGTTTACATATTTGGTTTTTACGCGAAATTGAGTAAATTAAAGTGAAATGTTTTTTGAAAAGAATAAAACTTTGAGACATTGTATATAACATACAGAAAGCACTAGATAAACCGATAAAATAATGAAATTGGACTCTTCAGAGGTGGAACTTTCATAAAAAGGTAGTACACCAAGCATTATTTTAAAATATTGGCACAGAAATACGTTAATGTTTGTTTGTTTTTTCAAAAAAAATTTTTTTTCACTTTTTATTTTAAGTTTTATTATATATATTATGCTTCGGCTTTTTCGCTCTTTGTATTTATGAAATCATTTTATTTTAGTTTGTTAATTCTGTTTTAATGCGAAATTTTATGGGTTTGTGTAAATGAAAACATTTTTATCCATGCTAGTGCGGGAGAAAAAGAAAATCATTCGTCCGTCATGCTTTGTAGCTTCATGAAGCGTACTGTGTATATATTTTCAAAATTATGTTTTTTTCTCTCAAATGTACAAATAATTCTATGTATAAATTAACGCTTATTTATTTAAATCTAAGTATCTTAAGATTACAGTATAGATATTTGTTTGTCGTACTTTGACGATCATGAAGCATACTGTGAGTGCAATAAAAAAACTGTAACCGCATTAAGCATAATGTGTGTACATATTTAATAAAAATCAATTACGTTAAAGTTATTGCGAAAACAAAATCGTTTCAATAGCAATTTTGATAAACTATCCTTTTCTTTCTTATATTTTTTTAATGCGACAAACAACATGACACATTTCAATTAAATATGTTAATATAACAATTTTGACAAACATTTAACAGTGTTTCGATTTCAATTCAGTATTTCAGTTTCTTTCGAAAACGCAGTGACTACTTGAACTGTCACTCTAATAGTAAACAATCTTAATAGCAAATGCATATTGTGAAACTTGATTTCACGCGACCAGTTTTCTCTTTTCATTTTTAATTTTACGCTTCGGTGTCACTAGTGATTAATTTTACTGGTCTTTGCATGTCATTATGTTTATTTATTTCTTTTTCTGATTTTCGGCCACATTATGGTCAATTTTCCTCATTTCACTATTACCCATCTTGTGCTACGCATGAATTACCTTGCCAGTGTATTTCGTCCAAAACACACTTAATGGTTGGGAATAGCTCTTAGATCAAGTGGCCGCAGAACTAGTTTCGTGAAATGTAGCGGAAGAATGGTTGGGACAATATCTTTTGTCGTCTTGTCAGGTCTGGCTCGAAAAAAATGCCGACATAAAAGGCAAAATGACTGTGGAATCTTCCTTAAAAGCTGGCTAAACTCTAGCTTTGCTCCAAAACGAACACACAAGTAGTCGTTTAAGTACATGTTTGGTCCAGTCTGTCATTTCAAAGCAAATCCAGCTCTTTTCTACCATCATTCATAAACAGAGGACAAACATTTCCTATTGCTACGGGCCCTTAATTTTAACTACTATCATTAGTTTTTATGGGTGGATTGTTATTTTCCCAATCACTAAAATTTATTTCTAATCTAGCGAATTGAAAATGTTGGTTCTGGAACTATTTTAATATGAAATAGTTCATTATAATTTTTTTTATTTTATTTTCTTACATTTTCTATTTTTAAAGGACACAATCATGTAATGGTCAGATGAAATTCTTCGACTTCGCTCTTTTTGAGCACAAAAGCATCAATTTTGTGTGCATTCCTATATTATCCTTTCATTGTTAAACTATAATTTAAGTTCTAATCCTACTTGGGATTTAGAAATGAATCGAGAGGAACGTCCTCTAATCAGTTTTTGAATCATGTTCATGTAGTTTATGCCTCCTTGCCTAGTAGTTACCATATTCATCGCAAATACAACCACTCATGCAATGAATTTTTGTGTCCTCAATGTACGATGACTCTCCAATATGTATGTACGTATGTGTACATGTATGTATTAAAAGATCCCTAGTAATATGGCTTTGAAATAATTTTGTTCTGGCCAAATAGTGACCACTTCAGGAGATGCAATGGCAGCATGAAAAATGTTAAGCAATTTGTTTCGTACGTTCGTTAGTATTTTATAGATCTAAAAAATATTTAAAGGATCTCGAACACAAGCAGAAAAATGAAAGCCAAGAGGGGAAAATGCAAATTGGTTTTAAACTTCAAAGAAGTAAAATATTAGTTTCACATGTTCTCCGAGGAAGTTACTTCTGACATAAATCAATTATCTTTATGTATTATTGTAAGTCTTCTGCAGCAAGCGAGCTCTAAACTACATTTTTAAAATAAAGCGAAGGTGCACACCTTCATAATTTCTTACCTGCATTGAAAAATTAACAAAAAAGTCATATTTAATTAAATACGTTACATTGAAATAGCAACTAGTGTAATTTTTTAACATAAAACTGGCTACAGTGCGTTTTCCCCCCAGAAACTTTGCAAAGCTGTTGGATTTTTGGAGTTGATTAGCAAATTTTAATTAGTGGTTTTAAACTTCCTAAATAAACCCACTGTATTCTGTTTTCATAATGTTCAGGAAATATTTTGTGGAAGATTTGCGTTCTGCAAAATTGAAAACTTTAACTGCCTGGTCATAGATATCTTGCAGAATGCATAACCTTTAAAATTCCCAAAATTGCGTTTCCTAAATTCTGTAATCTGTAATCATAAAATGTTTGACAAAAACAAAATCCTAATTATGAATTGCTACGTCATTTTTAGATTTAAATAATAATGCATAGTTAATTTCATAACAGTCATTGAGTTTGAAACACGGAACAGCAATTGAAACATGGATTAATCTCTGCGAAGAATGTTTAAAATTAACCACTATATCGAGAGAAAAAAAATGCATTTGAAAGTTTAGCTTTTAATTCAGAAAACGCATATTACCGTTTTGGTTTATCTTCTGAAATACCAATTTTATTTTGAACATTTTGAATTGCACTGTTTTACAACTGGAAATCTCAACATTACCTAAATATTACTTTTACCTAATTGGTCTTGAATGTATTCTGCTGCATATTTCGCACAGTTTTAAGCAATATTAAAGGCTTTGGTGCATCAATTTCATTCCCGATAGACACCAAGCATCTATAAATCACTCTCCCATTTTCCCCCGCCGGATCCAAAGCCCATATTTTTTTCGCCGTTTTTAAATTAGTCAAACCTATTATTGACTCACATTTTTTAAAGCCCTAATGAAACCCAAACGTCATGGGATCATGTTTTTGATGATTAATTGCTAAAAGTACAGGACTTTCTCGTTATGCATTTGAACGTTAATACCTCCTAAGTGATGCCTTTATTGTAGTTTCTGCCTGGGCATGTTTTATCGACTGTTGCATCTGAAGCTCCCAAGAGGAAACGAGGTACAACATAAGCAGCACTAAAGCCGTAGATTATAAGCTTAATAATAATGCAATTTGAATATTTTGTGACTGCTTTAAACCCCAAAGTGTATATTGTTTGTTTTACAAACGTTGGTGAAAATTATCGAAAAATCATTTTCCCCAGCTTTGTTTAAAACATTGTATTCATTAGTGAACTTCCCCTGCTGTGTTCGTTGCTTGTTTAATAATTTCTTTTGTTATGGATATTACTATACACATGCAGACTAAAGCGAACCGTTTTATAAAGCTGAGATGAGTTTTTTTCCCCCCTATTTCAAGATCTAAATGCACGTATTGATCATTGAAAGTGCTTTTAGTATAACTTAATCCAAAGAGCAGTTTTGTCTTTATTTAATTTTCAGTAATTTACAATTAGAAAATATGTTAAAGATTTAGAGCACTTCTGCCTGCTGTTATAAAAATGAACAAAAGATGAGATATTATAGAAACACGACGCATATTTATTTGTTCTTTCTCGTATTCTTTCAGAAGATAATATAATTACGTAAAACGTCAATTTTTAATTAAGCATATTTTCTATTGAATATCAGTAATCTAATTTAATTAAGACTGAAGTTCATAAACAGTGTTGAGACGAGCATTGTTTAGTTTCAATGCATGCTTTCCCCATTTCACAATCAGTTGCTGATAGTCCAAGATAAATATTCAGTCTTTATTTGTTAACTGGTAATTTATGCAATAAAAAAAGGGCAAATGCTTGTTGAATTATTTTGTTTGTTTTAGTTTTAAAAAACCTTTGTTGGAATCGCTGTTGTCTTTGAAAGTCGTGAAATATTCTGAATTTAGTTAAATCTGACTTGGTTAACCCAATTATTTGTCTTAGCATGTATTTTTCTGAAAACTTTTTTTTTTCCTTTCTCTTTTCATACTGTTCTATAAATTTTGTAACTATTTCGAAATAACTAATGCATGAAAAGGAACACAATAATTTGAATAAAACAAGTCTTCTAATAGGGAAAATACAAAATTTTTCGATTATGAATGTAAATTAACTTCTAGATTTATATTCTTTGAACTGTACAAACAATGATGCCGCTACTGAAAGCTCGACTTTTCAGTTATCTAATAATACAATTTTAATTGAATGAAATTAAAATCTTGTATGGGTGGCATATTTATAGAAATGTCTATCAAGTGCTAAAATATCGGAAATTTTTATATTTTGAATAAAATATCAAGTGGGGCATTCATAATCAATCGTAGTATAGATATATATATAGATGCGTATTGCGTTTCAATGGGGAAGGAAAGGTAAATTAAGAAAAAATCCCGAGTGTACTGTTCGATCTTTTTTTTTTTTTCTTAGTTTTTTTTATTTGTTTATTTATTTTTTTCTATATTTTTTTTCAAATTTTGAAACTTTGTAATCTGTTTATTGAAAGTGTCTTTTATTTATTTTATTATATTAAAATGTAAAGATTTTACGTTGATGCAATTTGAAAAAGTTGCAATATGTAAAACCCCCTGCATATATAATACAAACAATGATGGTCGGTCGGATGCCGAATATCTGGTGCCTTCTAAGGTGGGGGCTGGTACCATCTGCCCCGTCGGTGCGCACCTGAATGGTTTAATTTCTTATTGGTTTCTAGCTGCCAGGAAAATGACAGCATAAAAAGATTCTCTTTAAATTTTCTTCATAAATGTTTCCTAGATACTCTTTTCTGCTCCTGCTGAAAGACATGCAATATCAAAATTGCATTCCAGTCATACTTCTCTGGCTTAACTTGAAATATTACACACTATTGCCTCCCTCGTATATGATAGAGAGAAAAAACAGGTGCCCAGAAAAAATAAATTTGTGAGTGACATACTAACACTAACACTATACGTATTTATATAAAGACATATATTTTAAAAATATTTGGGAATCACTTTTATGCATAATTTTGGAAGTGATCGTATAAGATACAAAAAATTTATCAGAGAACAATGTATATTGGGTTTTGTAATTAGCAAGATTATTCCAAACATTGTTGGTAACATGGCAGGAAGAAAAATGATTTTGAATTTTACCCTCATTTTTAAAATTTGTCAACATCAACGGAAAATAATTTTAAACTGTTAATAATAATGCTATTAATTAAGTCATTTTTTATTTTTATTTTATAGAATAATATTAGAGCGACAGTACTTTCTTTCATGAGAATCACCTATATAGTATATATATATATATATATTGTTTTTTTTTTCTTTTCTTTCTTTTCTCTTTTTTCTTTTTGTGGGGGTCGAAGTCGGTCCTTTTTCCAACCGACTCCGCTGCCCTGGACTAAATCTATGCAAGCATTCCATTTTGCTTTTCTGAAGAGATGTCTACATACATTTTTGTTCGCAGCTTTTGAAATAATTGTAGCTTAGATCTTTCGGATCAGCAATAAATAGTTTCAGGCAACAAACAATCTAAGAAAATGAGCGCAAAATCCTCTCGTCTTGGCGTTAATATGCTGATTTCTTAGATCTGAAGGACAGAAGCAGTTCCCTTTCGAAGGACAGCAAAAAAAGGAGGAAGCACAAAGGCTGCGACTAATCAAAGCGGATTGTTCTTCAATTTACTTATTTACTTGCTTAAATTTTTTACACCTAGCAATGTCTAATGTGTACAATGCTTTTCTTAACTTCCTTAAGGCTCTTTTCTTGGCTGTTTTGAAAACTGTTTGTGCAAATCTCCCAATCAAGTGTTTTTGCCCAGTGCAGAATGTCGCGATACAGTTTGCTTAGCATTGACAATGGCGTTTCCTTCCCCACCTGCACTTGTCCTTTTTTCACCTCCCTCCGAAATGTGTGCGTTTTTTTTCTTATTTGTCTCGGGCTTGATCAGCTCTAATCTAAGAAATGAAGGAAGAAAGTGAGACTCAATAAAAAGAATGGTGCAATTTACGCTTATTTATTGATGGTATCCTAAAGAAAAGAGGGTCTCTTTCTGGATGTGGTTACTATATAATGAAGAGACACTTCCCATTATTAACAGAGATTCAAGCGCAATAAAATGAAAGGCTGAGAGAGAGTGACTGCTTTAAAGGAAAGAGAAAAGCTCTAAAAAATAGATGGAAACGAGTAGGGGGATTGTTGAATTTGAAAAGAGTATCCAGCCGCAGTTCTTCCATTGACGAAGGCATTGAAGTGATTAGGCTTCGAATGGAGCTATTAAGATTCGGCGCTGCTTTTCTGTCCTAGCCGAATTAGGAGCATTCTCACCGTAGCTAAAATAGGAGATCCACCCTACTGGTCTGTCAATCAGACTAATTATAGTTTAATGTCACTAGTGTCGACGCCTCTCATCAGAGCTCCCTTTCTCATTAGAGAAGGGTCCACTAGAGAACTTTCGAAATGTGGTCGCTGGCTTTTTCTGTGTCTCCCCTTTTCTGCCTATCTTCTTCTTATCCTTTCTTCCGGAGCTTTAATGATTTCATTAACAGTTCCCTCCACTTTTTTTGCCCACATTTTTCTTCCTCTCTCGCCTGAAAGGACTCGTTAGTCTAGGCACTGCCTTTTCAAAATAAGTATAAATAACCAAAGATCTGCTTCGAAATTTAAAACTAATTCGCACTTGCTCACATTCTAAATAGCGTGCAATTCAATTAACTGGGGATAACTTCTTTAGCACTTTCTATCTGCTGCTTAATATTGAAGTAGGTTCGACGGAAAAGTAACCCGAAATTCGCTAACTATACCTCCCTGTCGACGTTATTTCTTGCTTTTTCGAATTTTGCACCAACACTCCACAAACTTTTGAACCATTGATTGCGATTCAAAATTCGTGCCTCGATTGGTCAATGAGACGAGTGCAAGAAATGAACGAAACTGCTGCACAGTTTCTTAATGTCGAGTTCATTAATTTTAAAGGGTTTTACACAACGTGCTTGTCGAATCATGTTCACAATATATACGACCTAAATTTTCAATACGACACTTCTGTTTTTACTTTTCTTAAGTTTATGATATCACCAATTAGCGACATGTGTCCTTTTGAAATCATTATTTTTTTTTCGTCAGAAATGCATTCTCAAATTTATCTTTCGTGGTGCATTTTCTCTCACGTGTTGCGTACGGATGCTCTTATTTGCTTCAATAATTCTTAATACTGGGTGAATTTAATATGTAGTTTAAACAATTTTGAATCATAAATAAATCATAAAATTCTTCAATAAGAAAAACTCTTTGCATGTGATTATTAGAACTACACAATGTGCAAAGGCTTTTTTGAAATAATACTTCTTATAGCAGTGATAGTTTGCAAAAAACAAACTATAAATTATCAAAAAATTCAAAACTGAAGAATTGTAGTTTCCTTGTTTTGAAAGGATAATTTTTAAAACTCTATAATATAACGAGCAAAAAGGGTTGAAGTAGTATTTTAATTTCTCAGTCGTGCCTTACAGTTCCATGTACGATAACTGCAATTAATTTGGTAACTTAGAAAATCAACAAATCACTTTGTAGACAAAGATAATGAACCGTCATAATACGGCTCCTTAATACGGTAGAATCATTTACTGTATGTAATTCACGTTAACTACTTTTATGAGCCAATTAAACTGACTTGATTTTCTCAAAATATGTATTGAAAAAAAAAACTGTCAAAAAGAGCTTTTTAGAGAAAGCTGAAGTAAAGAAGCTATTCGAAAAGTACTCCTTAATATATTTGTTAAAATAAACTCTAAAAATGATGGTAGCGTTTCTTCTTCCTAAGATTTTTTTAGAAATATGTTCTTCAGACGATATTTTTAATGAGCACTAATTACAAAATTATTTTAATGATAATTTAAACTCAATGTACTTGCTACTAAAAATGTAAAAGCTAAAAAATAACACATGACAACCGAGACATCAAACTCTGCTACATATCTTCTCTCCAACCCTGTCTGCAGAATCCAGCAACATATCCTTTCATTTTCATTCCATCCTTTGGAAATGCTTCTTCGTTATCGTTAGTGGACGTGAAATCCCAGATCTCTGGAGTCCGTATTAATTACTAACAGATGGAGGGATGTTGGTTTATGTCGTAGAGGCCTCTTCTAGAGCTATGCGTGACCCATAATGGTGACCTCTGTGACAGGGTTTGTGGCCTTTATTGTCCCTAGGGCTGATACACACACACACCAAGAGAGTTTTTTTTTTTTCTTTGCATGAATCATTCCACACTTGCGCCTGTACATCATGAGAACATCCAACACCAGTCATAGCTTGCATCTACGCAAAGGGTTCGAGTTTCCATTTTCGGTTATCTATGAAGACTGCTTAACAAAATCCCGCCAAATTTAAGTTTGGCTCTCTCGTGTTGAGTAAATGCACTTTGGGGAAATCAAGAACAACCGATCTTTTATTTAGTTTTATAAGTCGAATAATTGCTCAGATATAATTATCACACGATCTAAATGTCTTCCAGGTTGCAACATTAAATGCTGTTATCTACCAGAAATTCTATGCCCGAAGAATTTAATAATTACGATGTTCTGAGTATGACATAAATTCAGTAATATCTGTAAATTTGTTCTAAATTTACGTTTGTATAAAATAGATTTGTAATCATATTGTTAGTTCATTAGATAAAATATTTATCAAAAATATGTCATTTGTATATGTGAACTTATATATTTGTCATCTGCATTCAAATAAAACTTTTGTGGAATATTTTAGCCAAAAGTTGTGACCTTAATATAACTTTGAGTCATAAATAGAATGCTACTTGAAAATGAATTGAATTTGAATCATTGCTATCAATGATATTTATTATCTAATAAATAATTCTTTTTTTTTTTCCTTTTTTTCGCTTTCTTTGCCGAACTTGCATGTTCTTGTCTTGGAGTTAACTCAAATATTATGTATACATTAGGGGGTTTTATTTACGTGTTTACATTTGTTGTGACGATTGTAAATATGGTTTCGATGATTTTTCAAAAACTTTTTTCATTATTTAACATAAGGGCATTCTTTAGTTTCATGGTCACACGAGGCACATTCCCATGCATTACTATCTGCAAACATAAACTGCTTTATGAATGTATTCTCAAGCTTTCTCACAATGGTGTTATATACATATGTATCCTCATGACTTTAAATTCTAAAAAAAAACATCTGCAGTCAAGATTGTCTGCAGAATAAAGGAGAGTCATTGGATAACTACAACATTTGAAACCCCACAAAAAAGCTTCATGTAATAACGATTGATAATAGTTGATATATATATATATATATATATATATATATATATCAGGGGTAGAAAAAAATAATTGACTGCTCTAGTCTTTAACTGCATGTAGAGTTCATTGCAAACGCTACCGATATCACACTGTTAAACATTTCCGTAAGAAAATAGTAATATAACCATTTATTTGATTGATATTTTACCACATTTAATGACAATAGTTGAATAACCATTAAAAAGATGGTACTCAAACCGCTGATTATGAAAAAAAATCGTTTATTCTATGTTTCTCCTAAAGAACGTTTAACTAACCGTAATTTACAAGCGCCACTAGGTCTCGTAGTCAATAAGAATCGGGCGTCCATCTTGGTTGTGGAACCTTTCCGGTCGTACGTTGTTCTTAAAATATGAATAAGATTTAATGAGTTCAAATCTGCATGTGTATATAAAAAAGAAGAAGAAAAAAAGTGGCTTAAGCAGTGAATACTAAATATAAACACATACACACGTAAATCAAAAATTAGAGACATCGGATTCCCGAACTGTTTGTGAATGAGCGAACCCATAATTTGAGCTGCTGAAGCTTGTTTGTATTTAAATTTTTGCAGCAAATAAAATGATTTTCGTCAATATACAGTAAATTTAGACCAAAAATGACTTTGGATGCATTCAAAAACTGAAATCTCAATTTCAATGTAGTTTGCCTGTTGGAAAAGAAGATTTATTGATAAATAAGCGGCCGCTTTTAGTGGTGTAGATGGCCGAATGATTAGAACGCAAGTTTGGTATACCATTCACCCGGGGTTCAATTCCCACTCTTCGCTTACGTTTTCTATGTCTCGAAGATTCTGCACCTCGAAATGGTTCAAAACCCGTAAAAAGTTAGTTTCGAAACCATTTTTACGGTTATAAAACCGAAAACTTTTGTATTTACGGCTTTTTAACCAAGCTTATTGGAAATGGTTTAGGTCCCGTAAAGAAAGAAAATGTTCTAAACCGTAAATTTAACGGTGAATTAGATGGACAGACTGCTGCCGGCTATTTAAGCGTAATTGCATGATGAAATTTCTAATAGTGCAGCAAAAAAAAAGTAGTTTACAAATTCAAAATCCTCCCCACTCACCCCATTCAAATGTTTAAAATATTTTTGTCATCTATGTGTGTTTTATCAAGCGTCAATGAAGCGTAAAATTATTATATGATAGCCTAAAAGCATATTAATGTATATTATTTGGAATGTTTCTTATCGCTGAAATTACTGTTTGATGTTCTAAACGTGTATTAACCCTACAAATCTAAACCTTCACCTAATGGGCTGCCGAAGTCAAGACTATTTCTGAAAAGTACTTTTCTAACATGTGCCAAGCCTGCAAACATTTTTTTTTTAAATATTTTTTGCAATTGAAATAATTTGAAACTTTTATTAATTAAGCTAGTTTGTTTCAAATAAATAAAGGAAATTTTAAACTATGCTTGTTTTTTTTATGAGTAGTGGAAATGATAATTTACAGAGTAACGTTGATTTACCTTTGGTTAGCTAGGGTTAATAAACGGAGAAACTTTTCAATTTCACATTAAATTGAAGTCGAAAGCTTGAATAAATAAGGATTAAAGGATTAAAATATTAGGCTCGTTTTCTCTCCTCTTCAGCCGTGTCTCCAAAATGTGTCTATATCAGACCACGAAAGTCCTCTTCCAGAGAAGTATTCCCTGCTATTCCTCCGGGTGTTTTTTCCTCCTTTGATCCATCCGAGTTTTTATTTTACATTTATTTTTATTTCCCCTCCAAGTCCAAAAGTGGGCTTTTGATGCGTTTCTTTCTGACCCATCATCGGGCCCCCAGAAATGACGTCTTCCTGGTTCGTAGCTGTAAATTACACTTGCGAGGGTGGTTTTCAGAAACTCTTTGTCAAGATAAGGCCTTCATTCTCTTTGGAAGTTTATGGAAGAAGGGGGATAAAATGCTTAAAAATGTACATGGGAAAAAATCGCCGCCATTTGAAAGTTTTTGCCGTTTTACAAAGCGGTCGAGTCATGTTTCCCATAGGGTGTTTGGGAAGACGACTACCTTTTAAGAATCCGATAAAGAGGAATGCTTTTACGTTCGTCTTCGAGGAAATGTCTAATTTTTAAATCGACGTTGGCCGAAAGATTTTTCCGAGTTTTGGCGCTTAGTGGAGCTAGAAGGAATGCTGCGATAACCACTTAAGTGTCCTGACCACTGCTTTTTTATTTTCGTCTCTCTCTCTCTTTTTCTTTTGCTCGTATTTTTGCCTACTCTTTTCTGTTTTCCTAACAAAAATCAAGTTTTGAGCATTTTTTGAATTGATACTCCAGTTGACTCAGAAATTTCTGCTCGCTACACCAGTATTTGTTATACTTTTTCGGATTATCGTCTTGTTTGAGTGTCGCTTTCCTTGTTCGAACTAAATTTGAAAAGAACGCTATTTTTTATTTAAATTTCGGTAATTCTCACCCACTTTTTGAAGTTTAAATTACTTTTTTCTTTTATTAGAAACTAAAATTACACACTTATTAATTATTTTTTTTAAAGAAAGCAAGCGTATTTAATCAACTTTTATGAAGTTTTCCCTTATCCATTTTTTGTAAATAAAATATGTTACCACGTCTATGATGGCTTCACCATAAGGTAATCAAATATAATTTAAAAAATCTACAATTCTTGCAATTTTTCCTTTTTTTTTTAATTTCCTAAAATGTTTCTTAAAATGTTACATACCTATTACGTTTCACTTTTTTTTAAAAATTTATTTATGTTTTATTTATACGTTTACATGGTTGATGCACAGAGATGGAAATCTAATGGACACATAGTCAGATAAAAATTTTGGTCTTCCAATTCCTTATTCTTAGTAATACTTATATTTCCGCATCCTTCGTTCTGGACCCGTCTACTCACTCTGTCTTTCTTGGTTTTTACTTACATGAAACATAAGTTTTATTTGACACAAAAATGCCCATGCATTACTTTGAAAGTAGGAAATACAAATGTATGGCACTTTGCATATTTTTATTTTTTAATCAAGATTGATATGAAAACACACTATTTTTCTAAAACCTTTTCTAAAAGTTCCTTTGTTTGCACCATTTTTGGTTAACAGCTTTGAGTTTAATGCGCGAGACTAAGTCAAAAAATCTTAAAGTAGTAAAAGCTTGAGTTTTTATTTTGAAGCATCGTCTCTTCATTATTTTTAAGAAACATCCGTGTCTTGATCATTTTTCATGTAGGCAACTGTATGTTAGATATGTGTTCTCTTGATGTCAATTTTTCATAATCAAAGCATATTTTTACTTATTTATTTATTTTTTAACATCAGTTTTAGTCTTATTTCTATATTTTTAATAGCTATTCTACATTTTAATAATTACGACATTAAAAAAATATTTATCAATTGTATTTTGTTTTACGTTGGTAAAACTTGTAATAAAAATTGTTTAAAAGAATTCAATATGAACTTTTCCATGTTTCAAGTTTGATACTCCTAATTTCACTTAATTTTTCTGTTATTATTCTTTTAAAATCAGCGATTTTGATTGGTTTCAGTTTTATTTTATTGATTCCCCAACCTTATATATGTCGCCATCACCGTTCAAAATGAAAGCCCTCTTAAACTGCAGCGATGCATGGGTTTTCTCGAATTCACATTTAAGCGGATAATAATTCAGTTTCCGTTAGCTGAATCGATTACTTTCTTCCTAGGTTTAGCCCGAACAATTGAAAACAGATTAATCGCTTATTTGTATTTTGTTTCTCAACTTCTTCAAGTCCTGATTAATTATAATTTCGAATTCGTATTTCGAAGCGGGCTGTTATTAGGTACACCAGATGGCACCACATGTACGCTAGTAGGCCACCTGTCAAACAGCCATTCATCATCATCGGCTTGGAAATAATATTTTATTGATTCCCTCCACGTTAAATAAACGCCGTAAAAGAGTGGAAGGAAAAATAATAATGAGCGTAATGATTTATTTCTGCCTGATAGGGGCGCCGCTCATAAATCTCAGCCTTGGTAGGCAACCGGAAACCAATAGTCTTTTCATTTCGCCGTTTTCTTGACTTAGATTTTATACAAAGTTAGGAAATCCGAACAGGTTCATCTGGATATTTATTGACAGTCCGGAGATTTGTTAAAACCGGAGCTGATTTTCAGTTTTTTTGTTTTTTTTCTCAAGTTGATGATTCCGGCACAATATCGCTTAAGGTCAAACCCATGTTGCCAATGATGAAGACATTCACTATTATTTTTATATTCCTTTTCAAGTTGATGATTCCGGCACAATATCGTTTAAGGTCAACCCATGTTGCCAATGATGAAGACATTCCCTATTATTTATATATTCCTTTTCAAGTTAACGATTCCGGCTCAATATCGTTTAAGGTCAAACCCATGTTGCCAATGACGAAGACATTCACTATTCCTTTTATATTCCTTTCCATTGTTTCAAACATGCGTAAGTGACAGTCTTTGAGTGTCGTAGATGTTGAAGCTTAGTTTTAATCGCTAATTGCCTGTGTCTAATTACATGCTCCTAATTGTACAGCCTAGGGCGTAAGCTATTACACACACTGTACAATTAATTATATTTTGGAGCATGCCCTTACCTACTGCAAGACTGATATTAATATATAACCATATGTCGGAGTGATATCGTTAAGTTTTGAATTAGTGTTTGACCGTTTGGTATGCTTTTTTCTGAGCTTGTTTTTGTTTTGGAGCAGTACATTACACTGTACGGAATACATATTTTCGAGAATGTTCTTAATTACTGATACGAGTAAATAAAGCGATACAATTTACTGTTTCTTAACAATAACTTGTTTTGTGCGCAAGAACACTTACAAATACGAATATAGGTTATAAATTAAAATGGGGGGGGGGGGCGCATGGTGTTAAAATTTAAAACGTGGAGGGGATTAAAAAGTACACCGCTACTTTTGCAGCACGTAATGAATATGATTTTCTTAGTCTGTAATACGAGTGGAGGATACGAGTCTCTAATACGAGTAGCCTACCAATAAGGTGATTAAACTATTTTACGAAGTGAGATATTAATATTCACAAAATTGTCATTTGCAATCGGAATAATATTTTTATTTAATCTGTTTGGAAAAACGTCTTGTTTATGATATTAAATATACTGATAGCAATAGTGGAAGATATCGATAAAAGCTATGTCATTTTACTAAATATTATTTTATTATTTAAAAATATCTTAAAAGCATTATTTAAATTATATTTAAATAATAGATTTGCATGTTGAAGTAGGAATAAACTCATGAATCTAATGGGTTCGTTCAATTTAAAAGGTCAGCTTACTGCCAGTAATGTATCGGCTAAAAAATATGATTCATGATCAAACACAGAAAATCAGCTGCTCTTTCTGAAGACGTTCCCCCGAGACTGACCTATAGCTTTTCTCTTTCTCAGATTTATCTTTACTCCTTTAGGGATTGTTCTGCAGTGTCTTTTCAAGCCACGCTGAGGAAAGGTTTTATTTGCAAATTTATCCTTGGAGTTTTATAACTTCGTCGTGGGATACCGCTTCTGCGGAAGAGCTCCGAAAATTTTTGAAAATATTTACTTTTAGATTCTGGAATTGTAAATATTCGATACAGAAAGTATTCGCTGTGTTTAAACTGTTCGGTATGAATTGCAACTATCCTGTAGCGTTTATTTCGTTACTAACTATTCTTTCATTCACTTGCATAATAGCCTTAATTTTCTTTTAAAGTATTAAGAATATTTTTTTAGCTTTTTGCATTTCAGTAAATAATCAATTTCAAAAGTTTTTAGTATTTTAACAAATATTCATTATTGATTTTTTAAATTTTTAATAACGTTTTTGTTTTAAACGTATTTATTTATTGCAAGGATAAGGTAGCTATAATTTTTTAGCCTTTTTTGTAAATAATAAGCTATTAAACCCCTCCTTTCTTCATCAAAAAAGATTGCCTTTCATATCAGCTATAATCGACGCTGACATTACTGCAGCCTAACCTTCAGACACATTTTTAATTTGTCTATTTTCTCATTATTAATATAATTATTGCTTCAGTTAGTTTATAGCATATAAATCAAGTAACTTTGCAACACATTTTATTACAAGTGGTTGCACACTAAACTAGAATTTTTGCATTGATTAAAAAGCTGTTTTTGTACCCCTTTCAAGTTATGCGTCGCAGATTTTTGAGTAAAGATTCTGAGACACAAAATGCTAATGGGGGCGCGATTAAAGGACGCAAAGACAAACGTCCCTCAATCCTTGCTGAACAATTCATATATATATGTTACCGTGAATGTCCGAAATCGGAAAATGTCGACAGTCACCGGTCTGATGAATGATAAATGTCGACATTCCCTTCTGATTGCCGACATTCTGTATTTGGTGTATGTCGACATTCACCGGTGATTTTCGACAGTTTCCGATTTCGGACATTCACAGTAACATATATATTACTTGGAGAGGAAGGATAACAGTCAGGATTACGGATATCCGATGTCCCTTGCATGATGAATCCGTACCGGATATCTGGCTCTGATGTTTGAAACTTGTTAGTTCTCTGCATTTGTTTAAACATCCCAAAGTTTCCAAATCCGTTGTAAGTTTTCAATTTATATATATTTTCAAGAAATGCTGCTTAAATTTTAAAAATCAAATATACATACATACATACATACATACATATATATATATATATATATATATATATACATAATTTCATGTATACGTGTATGTGAGTATGTAAGGATTATTCATTATTCAGGTTGCCTCCTCAACTTGCTAGTCTTTGACAAGGATTTCTACTCCAATTGTCACTTTTATGTAGCGTATCCTCTGTTCTGGTTCCTTTTTCATACCGATAATCTAAAAATCAATTATAAGTTGTATTTTTTCTTTTCAAAACTTAAACATTTGATGTCGATATCCTAATTTAAGTCAATAAAGAACATATGCCATAAATATAACACATCTTGTCTGATTTGCAAAACGAGTTTCACTTGTTAGTTATGACATCTAACGATTGCCTAAACATTCAACATACGAAATGTATGTGTGAAATGTTGTTCTCTAATGAAGCTGCTACAAGATGCCTTCTCATTAGCGACCTAATAAGGAACAAAAAGCATTATAACTTTGGAACTGACACTTAATTAAACCTGGAGCTATTTAATATCTTCCCAAATTGGCATTTAAGCGCTTGCTAAAAACTTTCATTCCGATTTTGACCTACAAGTAACCACCTGTAATTCCCAACGGATCCTTTGCTGGTCGAAAGCCCGTGCATGGGGTTAGGGTCATCTGTAGAATAGGTCGTAAAGTATCCTAGTCGTCTTTAGTGACGGGAGCGTATATCAGTCCCTCTTTGACATTTATTGTGTAGAGCGTTATGCTCGTGCATTGTGACCGAGATCTTTTTCTTTTTTGATTAGAACGCGGCTCCTTACAAAGCTCTATGAACTAGCTGAAACAAAGGCCTTTTTAAACCCATTATTGATATCATTATTACGCCTTCTTGTAAAACATAAAGCTAAATTGGTTTGATATAATGTGCTTTGTAGCTGAGATTTTCCGGAATTGATTGCTCATCCAGATTAGGAGCTAATTAAAACGCTGGGAAAGTGATTTTGTTACCTGGTATTCATTGTTATATTTTACTTATTTATTTATTCTGGTTAATATTTCTTGGAATGTGTGACGAGTTTTGGTATGCAATCTATTTTATTGTGTCATAATTGATATTTCACACATTGTCTGTAAGGCTTCATATGCTTGGACGACAATATCAAATACTTTAAAAAGTTCCCTTAAGATATATTCCTCTTGAAAAAGCAGATGACAGTCGTAGCAAAATGTAGGAAATTATTATTATTATTATTTTGTATCGTATGTAAACTCTTTACAGATATTCAATAATTTATACTAGATATTGGCCTCTCATGGGTTATTTATGTTCATTATTTTTGTCTTACGTTTTGCCGTAATAAAATTATCGTGGAAATTTTCATTTGATTGATTAAGAATTATCTCACCATCATTGAACAATATCGGCTGTAAATGTTTAAATATTTCCATCTGTACAATTCAACAAATCTAAAGTGATATTTGTGATGAAACTTGCATACGGAATTAAGGCAGTGCTTGAAGAAGATTCCAGAATTTTGGAAAACGTTTTAAGCTGGCTCTGAAATGTGAGGAACAGCAGGTTCTAGTCAGTGTTTAAAAATACTGAAGAACAAATTTAATATAATGATAGTAAAATCTAGTGCAGCTTATTTAAACAATAATCCTGAAGTTTAAACAAATATTCGTATTCATGATGCAAGTAAAAATAATTTATGAAGGTTACTTTTCTGCAGCATGGCAAGATCTAGAATGTGCGCTAAGCGTTTTGTTATCTTAGGTTTTTCTAAAGTTCATAGGCTTCGATATCAGCAATTTTTTAATAGATTAATTATGAATCGCGATGTGCATGCCTTTTTTAAGTAGCTACTATGCTAATAATAAGAAATAATTTGCTTTCTTTTACTTTACTGAGATTTTTAATCGCTCAAGGTCATACATTAACCTCAGATATGAGATTCTTGCAAATCATACACAATTTTATCACGTAATCTGTATGATATAATGTCTGAATAGAGCTGTGAAATCGGAAATTAAACATAACTGAAAGGTTTGAAGCATTTAATAAATAATGGAAGGAAACTGATACTCTAAGACGTGTTAGAGAATTGCTGTTTTATCTCCTTCACTCTGTAAGTAAAAATTTCTTCGTATAGGAAATTTAATTCGTATTGTATTTTGGTAACTTAAATGGCGTAATGTTTTAGCTTCTGCCAATCTTATTTCTCTGGCAATATTTTAAAAGATAATTGAACCTTTTAGTCAAGAAAGCAGCTGCTTGATTTGAATTTCTCAAGTTAAAAACTTTTATTTCTAGTTTGTGGTATTGCGCAAGCCAAAACTAACAATAGAAGATAATAATTTTAGTTATTATTACATACCAGGGTTCGCCAATTGGTCGAAATTCTACCGCAATTCATTAAATTTTTTAAGTTTATCCTCGAACGTTTAAACAACTTTTAGGCAGTTTAGCTTTTCTATTTGACAACCGTTTGTTATATTTAAATATTTCAAGTAGCTGTAATCTCTCCTCATTGCGGCTGAGTTAATTATTTAAATTAATGCATTTGTACTTCTAAAAAAAGCCTCGAATCTACGTCAAAAGTAGGAGGGAAAAAATTAATTAACTGTTTCCGAAAAAGATTTATTAATAACACTAAAACTCATCAATAGATACTTAACAAAAATAAAATAAGTAAGAAAATCGGTTGACAAACAGAGGAGAAAAATGTACTGAATTGTTTTGTCTTTGCCTATTTATGTATATATAATTAGAGAAATTTATTTTCTCTCATATACATGTGGAAGTAGAAAAAATTGCTTTCAAACGTTCCACTTAGTTATTGACAACAAAGGATTTACACGGAGAAAAATATATATACATGTATGTATTTAGACTTTTGCAATTTATTCAAAAATATTGTGCAACTAAATATTCCATTCATGTAGCTAACTGAAACAGTTATCTAAAGTATAACTATAGAATTGGAGTCGGTAGTACTTTGAAGAATCGTTCATAGTGGTTTAAACACATGAAGTGTTGTAAACGGATTGACTTCCATTATCAATCTACTTTTTAATAGCTATAAATCTTACAATAATTAAATACCAAGCCATTTCTCCATGACTAATACTTTCCCATTCTAGCAGCTAAGCGACCAATGTTTATTCGTTCAGTAATCCTAAAGTCCCTTGTCACAAACTGTAAATCCCACTAAAGCTGGCACTTTCAAATACGAGTGAGGAAAAAATGCGAAGGTAAATAGCGGTCGTAGAATGGCAGGTAGAAGACAATTTTCACTCGTGAGATACCCTGTCAGCCCCCAACTTTCTACCCCTTTTTGAGCCCCTTCTACGACAGCTGCAAGTGTCATCTTACCTGACAAGCGGAAGCATCTATACTGCTTGGAAACTTCCTAATGATGGAATAATGATTTAATCTTCGCTGGTTTTGCTCCTCTGGAACACTTTCCCCTTCTCGTTTTTTTTACACTGTCCTTCTCATTTGCTTTTACTTACTGTTATCCTTTAATTCGCATGCACAAAACAAAATGCCGCTCCGTTCTCGCTGTTTAAGAGGCTCCAGGATTCCATAGTTTTGAGCATCTTTTCTGGTGGAAAACCTAACGTTAGCAGTCAACCCATGACTTGGTTTTGTTTATTCTAAAACTACTACTTCTATCTTGATTTGTGCAGTTTTATTATTATTGTAATGTGATAGAAGCGTACTGGCAATTTCCTCGACCATTTTACTGCAAAACTAGACTATGTACGGGAAAGTGGCCCAAAGTGTTGTTTTATATACTCATTTCTTATTCATCATAAAATTAAGGCATCTCTAATCCTTAACATTTTTCTTAAAATAATCTGAAAGTTAAAAAATATATATTTGAACATGATTTCTTTACTTACAATTTGTTCTTGTTCTCAGTACGTTTTCTAAACCTATCTCCGGATATATAAATGAAAGATTAGTTGCTGATGAAATATGAACACAACAAGAGGGCATCCTACATTAGCACTTATGGGAAATTACGAAAAATTCCTTTTAGTTTCTTACCCACTTTGGACTATCTTCCCTTCCCCTAATTTTTATTACAACTTAATATATTTGAAATTTCAATAAAGTTTTATATAATCTCGAATAAACGATGCTGAATATTATCATTACCTTATTGTTAACTTTTTGCCCCTTTCCTTTTTAGGGAAACACCTTAATTACTCTTGCTTACATATCTTTTCGCATGAACAATACAAAATTTCGAGCCGTTGCTGGCTGCTGAAAAGACCTCAAAAACTCATAATTTTAAACATTTTTTCGAGAATAAAACTTAATGTTATCAACAAACTGTGATGCGTTTGTTTCGCTTATACTATCGCTATGTCTTTAGTGCTGATTGTGTAGTTTTCTTTTCTTGTGTGTTTGCGTGTGTGTTTTATTACTCGATAGATAAGGTGATAAAAATGCACTGAAGTTTTCTTAAACATTTTTCCTCTAAAACGTTCCCGCTCATTTCTTAAGGATGAAACAATACGCATAATTCTTGAGTCCATTTTTCATTGAAAAATAATTTTTATTATGGATAAATGTGTTTTAAACTTCAATAAATTTAAAAAAGCTCAATAAACTATACAAAATGTTAGTATTATAATACTGCTAACACTTTCCTTTCCTTTTTAGAGAAATCCCTTATCGCTTTCGCTTGCACTCACATACTTTTTCTCGTGACGAAACAAAGTGTCACTCTAAATGCTATCTATTTATTAAAGAAAATCAAAAGTCAACTCCATGAGCTATGTGCATAAAGCATTCTAACTTTGCGACATGTGAAGTGCCTCTAAATTGTCTTTGCCTTAATTTGTTTCCGACTACAATTTTATTTCATAATCTGCAACATACTTCATTTGCGATTTGTTATCAATTTGTAAAGGAATTTCGCCGAATAACAAACGTTCCGGCCAAAATAACACTGGAAGACTTTCATTAAAGAGAAAGGAATCGAAATTCTTATGTCACGCTTGAATAGTTAAGTAAATTAGAGTAATCAAATATCTACTTTGACTGTTGAGAAATATTCAACAAAAACTGTTCCATCGAAATTACTGACATGCTTATTTGCAGATGTGTTCTTAACCCCTTTTTATCATTCAGAAAATGTAGAAATCCTTAAGAACTAGGTTTGTCATTTATTTGTCCTCGTCTTCATTGAAGCGTCTCGTGACTTCAGATGAGTGCTAGTCTCTGTGACATCGCCAATATGCGTCGTCGATTGTCACGATCTATGTGTCATTAATTGGAACGAAACCTTGCTTTCGCAAGTCTGGCTACTTCCATTATTTGCATTAATCAGAGCGTTTGCAAATAGAATTGATATTGATTTTTTTTAAATGTCCTTACGTATGCACACATCAAATGGTCAGTTTATGGGAAAAAGTAGATGATTAAATGCTTTATTTGTCTTCATTTTTCGAAATCAGCGTTTAACTCCTTCAGCCCTGACGTATGTCAGAGCATGTCACTGAGAATCTTTTGTGACGTTTGTCGTGAATCATAGAAAATTTCAGTTTCTTTAAAAATGCTTCAACATAATAATGATGTTTTTCAGAGGTATGGTGGCAGTGAAAATTAAAAATCCAGCATTAAAATTCCCTTGTTCCATGTAATTAGCATTTAACCATTCGGGTGCTGTGAAGATGATGACAAAATGAATATAATAACTAATTATAGCTACTAAATAGAAACCACATTGAGTCTTATTTTTAAATAAACTAACGTTTCAATGCTATATAATTGCTTGTTTACGAAAAAACGGCTATTTTTATATCTTTATTTCTATGTTGTAATGCGTTTCTACAAAACCCTAGTAAATCTCTTCTGATATGGAAGGGAAGCTTCCAACCACTTGTGTTATTCGAGCAACTTGTTACACTATTTTTGTCTTTATGCTCTGATTTCCTATTTTCTCATTAAAATTTTGTTTTGGGACTTTATAGAAGATTACCTAAGCGTGACAAATTTAATGAGGTTTGCAGTCTTTCTACTTTTTGAATGTTCAAGTAGTTGGTGGATGCATCAAAAAAAGTTTAGATTCATCGAGTATAAAAGTGTGGTTTATATAATATGAGCATATCGTCAAAAAATTAAAGTGGTAAAGAATTCAAAATAAGCATTTCTGTGAAGATTTTTGCTGGTGGAGTTTACCAATTAAATCAGGTGAACAATAAAAGCAGGTACAGCTGCAAAACATAAAACGAAGATAATAAAATTTACTTATAAACATATGACAACTATTTTTCACAATTATTTTCAATGATACTTTTAAAAGTTATCCACGCATAAATCTCATCGTTTCTCTTATACATGATACACAATTTCTTTTACTGTTACCTGTGGTGTTGTTGCTGTAGCATTAGAATGTGCTCATAATTCTTTTGATTAAGGACAGCGAGGATTCATAAGTGTGGGAGTTTGATGAATTTTTGTTGAATGGTGTTGTATTGCGTATGTTGTCCTTAAGTACCTCAACATTGATGTTTATTAGATTTATCAAGTTTATTCAAAACTTCTCAAAAATTAAGTAAACGACATAATAATCGTAATTTTAGCATTGCTTCTGCTTATTTAGTGTTTAGTCTTATTTCTAAAAACGTAACGATCTTGTAAGTGTACATTCACTTTATAAAACGCTTCATTAACACATATTGCTTAGTACGTTCTCTGAGGTATGAAAACATTATTTGATTTTTTTCTTTGTAAATGTGATATTTTTGTTCAAGACTCGTAACTTATATTAGAATTTGTTCTCCTCTTTTTTAATCAAAATTTCAAGGTTGTGAATAGATATTCCTTAGCTTGAGGATCCATATTTTTAACTTCCCATGTAGCCCAAATAATAAGTTATCTGCTTACGGCTTTTAAGTTTCAGTTTTAATAGAAAAAACCATTAGCCTAAACCACTTTATATGCTCCGAAAAAAAAACTTTTTATGCATGAAGTAGCTGTTGCCAGCATTTCACTTTTGACAAATTATCATATTTTACAGTGAGTAAAATGAATGCTTTGTATTGTTTTTATCACTACGAAACGACAAAATTCGCTGTTACAGTGTAAATAACAATACAATTCGGTTATAGTAAAAATTTGCTTTAGCGAAATTCTTTATAAAAGAGTTACTCGATGTAATGATTATGAGGGAACTTTTAAAGATTCAAAACTGTGTTAATGTGTTTATCTTGCCATGTAAGAAATTACCATTTCGTTCTTAATATGGTGTATTTACAATATTTTAAAGATACATATTATTTATTCAGTTTATGTTTTTTCTTCACTACTTAGATCTAACATTTTTCTTCTTCTTATGGGTACTTATAAACTAAAAAGAAATCCCCAATCACTTCCTCTTATTGAAAGTTTTTCATGCGATTATGTTCTTATTCGCTACTTTCTTGGTTCCCAAAGGGGTGAAGATAAATGCTTATTTCACCAACAGTCAAAAGCCCACCGTCACAACTTAAGAAGGAATAAACCAAAATCCCAGTCGCAAGCTACCACCGTTAGAGAAAAAAAAAGGGGGAATATGTCTTCTCGATTTCTTATTTACTTTTATTTCTTACTTTACCTTGCGATTACTTCTTTAAAAATCTTTCCCTATTCTTCTAACATTGGGAAAACCGACTTTAAAAAATATGTGCACAAAAGCAACAGAGAGGAATGTCGAGATTAGGTCGTACAGGTTTTCTTTTTTCATCCGAGTATTTTGCCCCTTTTTCGAATTCCCTTGCTGATTTGTACATGGCTACTTTAATCTTAAGTGAAACCGGCTGATTCTTGCGCTACGGTGGGGCCTCGTCTGTGGCGGCATTCCCTTTGGACTACCGCCGGGACGAATTTCTCGATTTCTCGGGACCAGTCCGTCGGCGGTCGAAGTTTTCTTGTCTGCTCTGTTTTATCGATGGTTCAGTTTTATTTTTTCTTTAGGCTACATCCACTTTATTTTGTTGTTTGGGAATCACCTACTGTACTTAAACTGTATGGGAGAATGAAATGTTTGTGTTTCTTTGCTTTTCTTGTATTTGTATTCCTTTGGTACTTGCACTGCTGCGGAAGTTCTGAGTTCCGTTTTAAATTTATTTCCGTTTCTTCTTTATCAAACTGTTTTATAGGAAATATTTGCAAACCACACCTGTATTTTTCTGTTTTTGTTTATAAGGTAATTTAATAGTCATGGTGTTTGCGAAATTTTTCAATATTCTTGAGCAGTTGAAATAACTAACGAATTAAAGCGGAAGAAAGATTTGTATCATTACAGCTTTAATTTTCTATTTTTGTTTATGAGGTATATAGTCACTTTTTGTTGATTATGAAATTTCAATTTTCGCCTGTAAACACAAGTTGTTGAAAATATTTACAACTTAAAACAAAATAAGTACTTAAATTAAAATTACGTTTTGGGTCATTCCATAGTAACGGACATTACATTTTCACAGCATTTTTCAACTTCAACGAGCTTTCTAACAAACTTGCTGGGTATTTTTTAGGTTTTTTAATTTTGGCTAATAAAAGTACATGTGTTCTAAGTATGCAAAAAAAAAATGAAGATATATATGTATTTGTTAAAAAAAATTCTGAAATTTCGTAACGTGTGTTACCCGAAGAGTAACACACGTAACGAAATTTCCGAATTTTTTTACGTAGTTCCTTAAACGAAATGTTCACTTTCGCGATGTTTAATGCTAAATTTTTAATAATTATTTTAGAAAATTTCATAATAATTAATTGATAAAATGTATGTATAGCTGAAGACCGCTTAGGTACCATAAGACTTGTCAAGCAATGGTGAATTCGCCAATTAATGTCCCGAGATGTTATAAAATAATTATTTTCTAACTTTTCACATGGCGCCGTGCTTACTTTGACATTAATATTTTATGTAGTGTAAGCTCCTTATCGGTACATATACTGCAGAATATTAGCATCCGTGGTGTTGATGTCATACCTGCTTAAAGCAACGACAGAGACTATCAAGAAGACAAAGCGGCGAGTGATGTGTTTTTGTTAGAATGCAATTAGCTTAATAAAAGCTTAACAGGACATATCCTATTCCTTGAGCAATTATTTATTCAGTTATGATTTATAAATTTTTTTAGTGAAATTCCTTGATTAAATTCTGGCATTTTGAATACAAAACTGTCTGCTGCATTTAATCAATATTTTTATAGAGCGCTTGGAAATCATGCTTCATCTCTCACTATCTACTGTGTTTTATCTAGAGATAAGAAACGAGACACTGCCTTGTGAGAGGAAATAGAAATTCTATTTCGAGAATTGGTATCTATGAAAAGTAGTTAAATATATCTCAAATGATAATACTTTTTAATTCTTCTTGCTTTCTGGAATTTTTCCGACACATGCTTGTACCGCACTACTTATCAGAATTCAAAATAAACTTATCAGTTTGCTATCTTCATGGAACTTTTAATGGTAGGATTTCATGCGTCAGTTTTCTTGAATAAAATTTTCGTCTGAATTTAAAAACACACGCAACATATTTTTTTTAAAAACAACGCCTAAATTATTTTCTGTGCGTTATTTTTAATTAAAATTTTAATTTACAAGTCGTTGAAAATTTCGTTGTTTGAATCATCTCTCTGATATTAAAATAGAAATATAATGGAATTGAACTTCTAAAACTTTAATTTTTCTTTGCTTAATGACAGGAAAGTTAGCTACAACTGATAGTAATCTGCATTAGCAAACAATTTGCAACGAATAAGGAAAGCAACGACATATGATAATTGAAAATCTTGTATCCTATACAAAGCAATTCTTTTAATAAATAATATTTTTCGTATCATTTTTATATATGTTGTAATTTTACATTAAAAAATAATTTGCAAAGTAGAAGGAAAACAACACCATATAATAATCAAAAATCTGGTTTCTTATACAAAGCACTTTTTAAGAGAAAATGTTCTCCTTTAGTCACTTATATATGTTTACAAACTTGAAATCAATGTTTTAATCGTGGACATTTAAAAAAATCCCGTAAAATTTCCGGTTTAAAACTGGCAGCCGGGTTGATTGTGCTAAACCGTAAAAGTAAATTCGTAGTCGCAACGGTTTTTTACTGTACGAGAAAAACTTTTTACAATTTTTTTCTCGGTAAGTTTTTCTCGTACTGCGTATTTCCACTTTTGGGAAGATGATAATTTATGAAACATTTCTACATTTTCAGGTTAAGATATATGAGTTTTTCATCAGTTTGTATACAACAACAAAGGTTTAATTTTATCATTTAAAATGAATAAATAAATAAGTTGGAAATATTTCCCCTTAAGTGTGTAGCGTTTCGATAACCTAATTTCTGCAAAGGTAAGAAAGAACTGTTGCATCTCAATCGAATGCCATATTTGCTTGCTGCCCCTCCTGTATTTGGACAACCAATGAGATTTGTCAACAAGCTATATCGGATAGTGTTACTACGCAATACCTTTTGAGGGCGATTTTTTTGCTTTGAAAGAAAGAACGAATTACGTGGTGGATTACAAAATTGACTAATCAGATAGCAATAAAGGTTGTTAAACTGATGTATAATACTCAACAAAGGTTGATTTTAAACAGCATGCCATGTGCATAACGTCTAGACATCGTCTAGACTCGTTGTTGAAATTAGAGGGTCACCATTTTTTACTTCATTTAACAGTACCATTACCTTTATTTGTTAAGTTCAATTTCGTAAGTCAAAATATTCTTTGAAAATATGGATAAGCTGTATTGTACAAGGGAAAGGATAATGTTGGATAAATAATGCTTCATCAGGTTGCTTTTCATGGAAGCAACATGGATTTCCCTGGATATGTATTGCAAACGTTCCAAAGAAGAGTAACCTTGTTATAAACATATGAACTCAGAAAAACAAATGTTTGTTGTAGTGTAGGGTTCTATGCCGTAACAAACGTTTCAATCAGGTTTATACAGCAACGAATGTTTGTTGTTGATTGAAAATGTGATTTATAAGTTCATGAACACAGTTAACCCTGCACAATTAAACCCAAGGCAATTAAATATTTTCTAACTAATCGGCTCATAGACTACGAATAAAATCAGATACATTTTCATATTTCCTTCATTTAACTCAAACAAATTGGTTGTATTCAATACAAGATTTACAATATTTCAATTAAAAAAAAATTCGTTAAATTACATACCGCCTTGCAATTTTGAGAGATGTTAAAAATATGCTCTCCACAGGTAGCCTATTAGACGTTAGTACTCTATTAGCCGAATTGTTAGTTATTTAGGGTTACGAAATTCATTTATAGTTGATTCATCGCACTTTAGTGGGAAAAAAATCTGAGGCGGTAACTTAGTTCGTTTAGTATTTTGCCTTAATATGACTTGTTCTTTGTATGAATAGATATTGCGTTTAGTAGCAACTTTTTTCAGAGTTTCTTATAAAAGCAAAATCTGATCGGTTCGACGATCAGATGGCGTACAGCAACAGTAGGTACCAATTATTATTAAATTGCCAGCTTGTAGTGACATTTCTCTCTGTTTTGTCGTCTGAAGAAGAAATCTAGCGAGGATAAAAGTTACCTGAAAGGGAATTTAAATAAAAAAAAAAAAAAAATTCCTTTTATTTTCTTTCGCCTCCCCACTTGTCGCAAGTTACACTTCGTCGCGCGTATCGGCGGTGTTTTTTTTGCAGTTACTGTCACTTTAGCCGGCGTTGACAAAGTATCAAACGTGGTTCGTCTGATTATTCCATCCATGGATAGTTCTTTAACCTCAGCCGATGTAATTTGTAGTTGAATATCAGATAGACTGCCCGAGACCTGTTCTGCTGTAGATGATATCCATTTTGATGTTAGGTGATATGTAAAATACCCAAATCTTCTTTCCCAAGAAAGAGTTCAATTTTTCGGGTAGTTAATGTTGGTAAACATCTTTATTAAAGAGGTCCTTTTTTGATTCGAATCACCCTAATAGTGAAGAAATCTAACGTGATAAGCCACAATTGTTAATTTTTTATGGCGAATCTTTTATCGAATTGTGAAAAGTAATCCTTTTCAATGTGCGGTTCTTGGACGTTTTCATCCCTTGCCCTGTATTATCATTGGTTGACTGTTATAATCCAATACTTTTGGTACAAATGAGGCATTCTTCCGTTTTTGCAGCCTTTCGTTTTTAGGAGTTTTCGCTCCAATGACAAGGCTCTTCTGAAACCTAAGATTATATATATATATATATATATATATATATATACATTAAAATTTAGAGTAGACTAAAAGTTATGTATAAACCTGGGCTAAAACACGGGATTTTTGAATAGTCATTCTGTAGCTCTACCAACTGATAATGCAGTGCAGCTTCGATTTAACGATATATGTAATTTAATAGATAACCTCGATTCAACTAAAATTTTTGTGTCTTCATTTAGGATCAATGGTAAACGTTTCTCTTCTGGTATTTTCGACAAATATCTTTTCTTTTCTGTTTACTTTGCGCTGCAGTTCTTACCTTCTGGGTTAAAGTAACTGAAATATTATGTCGTGCAACTAATCTACGATATTCAATGTGTATCTAAAATCTAGAACAATTTTTACAACTAATTAAAATCTAATGTAATTTTTAATATAAAATTTTGCGTGTCAGTCTAAAGTATTAAGTTGATTTTCAAACTCAAAGTCATTTAATTGTAAGTTATCTTTAGAAAAACACATTGCTTTTTTTTTATAGATTTTGATAAACAATCTCTAAACAACGAGGTTCGTTGACGTAACAAATATACATACGTTTCTTTAGGTGTTCGTTAAATAGACGGTTGTATACCTATAATCGTACAAAAAACTGAACCATTGTAAAAATCTTGGGACTGAGCGGCACAGAACAAATGCATGTAACTACGCTTAAGCGCTAAAGGTTAGAATTTAAAGAAAAAAAAACTTTAAAAAAAAATAGAAAATGAGCAGCAACCGACAGATCGACAAATCATCAACGCCTTGCAGTACGAAGTGTTGCTAAAATTGTATTTTTTTCTTGATTAACAATAGCGCCAAAAACCAAGCAATTACAGCAGATTATAAAACTTCCCAAAACTGAATGGCATAAGAATAAAAAAGGAAGGATAAGATGAAACTGTGATAAGATATAAAAACCTATACTATAAAAATATGGCACTAAAAAGCATACGTAGAAGCAAGAAAAGAATAACATGAAGTTATTCGTTATGCCATTATTAGTTTTAAAAATTAATTATTTTCAATTTAAGTTATTGATCGATTGGGGGGGGGGGGAGAATCTCTTTATTTTTCAGAATAAAAGATATTTATTTTCTTTCCATGTTAATTTTATGAGCATACTTGAGTTAAATTTCTTAATCACAAAATTTAATATTTATCCCTCCACTTTAAATTGTATACATGTTTAAATTATATTTACTTAACTTTAATAAGTTTGCTCATTTAAATATGTTGAAAAGTTCGCATGGAATAGAATTAATTAGCCTTTATGAAATAAAATGTATTTGTCTTCTTTGTTTTTTATTCTGCAATTTGCTTTGTAGCAAAATTTCTGTAACAATATTTTAAAAGAATTGTTAATACCTTGGGCTATACAAGCGAAGACATTGCGTGTAACAAAAGCATAATAAACATTTTATTCACGTTTTTCGAAGAAAAGTATTTTGTACGAGCAGCAACGTTATGGTTTTGTAGCGAAACAGTAATATATTAAAAAATGCGTTTACCATTAGGATTAAAATTTAAATATTCTCTGATCCTCGCGTTAAGTTTGGTAGTCATAATGAAGTACATAAAAACGATCTCGACTTTAGCAACACTTGTGTGGTGCTGTGCAATAAATTTTCATGTTGGAAAAACGCGTGAAGTTACATTTAACCTTATTTTATATCTGTATTTCAAACTTATCATTTTGGTTCAATATTCCTTTTTCGTTCTACGCTACAAAAGTAGAACAAAGACGAATTTCCGAGAAAAATTGTCGATTGGCGTGTCCATCGATTCTGACGTCACGTGATGACATTCTTGGTACTTGTTATTGGTCTAAATCGGTGTTTCCCAAAGCGAGGCAGATACACTGCCTGGGTTCATTTTTATTTTGTTAGAGGGCAATCTGAGAATAAGTTATTTATTGCTTTAATTTCAATTATTTATTTTTTCGTGCTACGTATTTTTTTATTTATTTTTAATTCGTACATGTTCTTTGAAACCTTGTTTAAACGAAGTTAATGATCTTTTAAACCAAGTGAAACAGCTTTCATAATTTTGAGTAATATAAGCGATGTATCACCACAGCCCACAGGAGGACATCGGCATTTTACATGTGGTTCATGGCCGAAAGAAGGTCTGGAACTATTTATCCAAATGCGAAAAGATGATGGCAATCTCTGTGGCGATGATTAGTGAGAAAACTCGGAAGTAGTGATAGTTTTAAGCAATTGTAACGATCGAGTACAAATTTATCATTTGAAAGAATAAAATTTAATGGTTAAAAAAAAATGTTTTGATTCGTTAAATATCAAGAACGTCAGGGTAATAAAAATTGAATGTACTGCCTCTTGAACGTGCAGGTAAAATTTTTTGCGCAAATTATTTAAACGTATAAAAAGACCTTAACTTTTGTAAAAGAGCTCTAAAACTTTACATTGATTGTCAATATTGAACATTAATTAATCGTGTAAAAGACAAAATTGTGAAGCTTAGTTCTTTGAAGTACAGTTCTAGTTATTTAGTTGTAAAGTTTTGTTGAATCAAATTTCTTTATTTTCCTTTTTTTTTAATTCAGGTTTTATTTTCTACAAAAATTTTGATTTTTATCAAAAATAATTTCTACAGCGACATTGAAATTGTCCTTTAGAATTTAATTTCTTTGAAATATTGTGTTAATTTAAACTTTTCAAAAGTTCCGAATTCGTCAGAAACATGAAATTGTTCATATATTTTATTCAATGAATTGGATTAAAAAGCTAATTTATTTAATGTCTCGGCACGGCCTTTTCATTAAAAAAACAACTTCTGCTATTATTCCACACACAAATATGATCTGTTTCATTTTAGGCACTTGAAATAAGAAAAGTTTTACTTTTATTTGATCAATTAACTTTTCGGAAGTTATCAATTGAGTATGAATCGGCTAAGAAAGTTTCACAAAGTTCGTTTTGTTTTTTAGTAGTTTCCTTTACTTGAAATTTTCGTCTTTTGAGTTTGTTTGAAGGAGTTATACATACTTTCAAGTTCGGAGATAAATAAGGAGCCCTCTTTACGAACAAGAGATGCATCTTAATGTTATTATACATCGCCAAGGCGGTAATGTCTGTTTTTTGAAAAAAATAATGCACAAGGCCGATTCAACCCCGACATACGAATCCGTGATTTGAATCGTAAAACTGGCGAAAAACCTTGAACAAGATCTCTTGCCGTGTAATAAAGCGTCTCATAACTTTGCAATAATAATCAATAAAACGATTAACTTAAGGGGGTTATCCAAGTGAAGTTGCAAGGCGGCTGATATTTCCTCCGCTGTTAAATCATTGCTTACTATTCGACCCACTCATTTTTATATTTTCTGGAAGAAGAGGAGAACAATGAATAAAAAGTAATACAAAATCAATACCCACTCCCCAATGGTGTTCTTTGCTCGATTTGAAATCTGCCGAGGAGAAAATGAGGGAAATGAAGAAAAATCTGAAAGATCTGATGAAAGTAGAAAGAAATTCAATGAAACAACAGCCTTTTTATAGAGCTGTAAATCTGCCTTTTCGTAATGCAGATTCATAACAGATAAGAAGTTATTGGGGGAATGTTGCTTTCTTAGTGATGACAAGACGAAGTCTTTGATGCAAAAATTATGTGCGTTTTCTATGAGCTTTCGAAAAGTTTGGATTATGTTAAAAAATTGTTTATCTTTTGAATGTTCTATAAAGTTTTAAGCGGCGAACTTCTGGGAACTTTATTAATACGAAAGCTTTTAGATTCCTATGCTTTCATAATTTAAACATTTACTCAGCATGGGTTATAAAACTGTTTATTGATTCGTTTTAATGAGTTTCAAAAACAAAGAAACGTTTGGAAACAATATTTGCAAATATTTTTGCAATATAATTTTGTGAAGAGTTTTGAAAAGACGTGAAAAATATCACTGATTTGTTTGTAAAAGGGTCGCGAAAACTTTCTTCTTGCAGTTGTTAAAATTTAAAAAAACATTAACGTGAAGAAAACAAAACAACCACTCTTACGTTATACTTTTTTGTTTTTGTTTAAAAATAATTCCCTTTGTGAATAACAAGGAATTTCTAAAGAAAAAAAAAAGTTTCTTTAATGTTACTAAAATTAGTCAACGCATTTAAAAAGTTTCAACTTATTAAAGTTACTTAAGGATTTTACTCATAAAATTAAGGTTAAATAAAGTCAAAACAAATGTTTTTTTAATGCATGAGTAATTTTTAATTTTCATTTAATCCCCCCATCCTTTCATAAATGACGACAAATACTTTAAAAGATTTTAGCGCAACATAGTGAAAACTTTTAGAGCTACTGTCTTAGATTTTTTTATATTGAAATGAATTCAATAAAATCTATTAATTAGATGATTTTGTTCAAGGTGTGAAGTAAATAGTGCAGTTCAAGAATTCATGAAACCGAGTTTTAAGTGGATGATATTTTCCAGACAAAATCATTTAACTTGAATTTTAAGCACATAATATTGTTCAAAATCTTACTAAAGTGTTTCTTTAAGTAGGTGGTATTCTTCAAAAAGTAAAAAAAAATAAATGAACCATTATATTAAGTAGATAAGAGTAAAGTTAAGTAGAAATAGAGATGTGTATATGCAAATTTCGCCCATTAGAAACCAGAAACGTTTTCTGCTAAACATGTTTAATCTTAGTAATGACTGAAATACGTTATGCTTAAAAAATACTTGTTATACACGTGGAGATAGTGAGCGTGATACTTGAATAACTGCTTGCTAACACAACTAATGGAACGTCGGAACCGGTTCTTTTTTATCTTTGAAACAGTGATTTCGTATTAGTTACAGGGTCGAAAAACATTTTTACACGTTGCTAAGAACCTGTCAGATCTACTTCGCTGTGAAGATACATTCGCTATGTAGATTTTCTTTTTGATGTTATGTGCGAGATGCGTTTGTTTTCTTAGAAATTTTTGACGTGTTTCAATTTATTAAGGAAGTATTTTAATTAGGACAGTAAATCATCGATTTGTTATTTCTTTTGTGATAAGCTTTCAAAATAGGCTCGCGGAAATCGAGACTGGGAGGCTGATCAAAACAGCGTTCCTCTGCGCCGAGCATAGATTTTAAGGTCTCAATTTGCTATCAAAATTGAAAATGCGTGTGTCTCGACATTGCGGAAAAAAACTATTTATTTATATATTTATTTTATTTTTATTATTATTTTTGTTAGGAATGAGTATCCGTTAGTTTTAAACGTATCTGCAGTTTGCATTGCGAATTTGCGCCTTCGCTGCTGACGTTGTTGCAGAACAACATGTTTTGCTGAAACTAAATGAATTTTTAAAAATCTACATTTTTTAGAATAATTTCATTGCTTAACACGTTCGCTGTCGATCACTTTAAGGATGAACCTTTACATTACGTAGTATCAGGAAACACACTTAACATACAATGCGGATTGAAGCAGATTGAAACAAAGGCGAAGCCTTCCCCCCGCGAACGGGTGGCTGGTTACTGAGACATCACTCACACCACGCTTAAGCCTCTAACGCTCGCTGACGGTCACTTAGTAATGAATCTTTACACAGTAAACACACCTGAAATGCCCACTGCAGCGGAGAGCAATTGAAACAGCGCAGATGTTTTCGCGCGAGTTTGTGGCTGACTAACTGAGACATCACTTAACAGAACCCTCGCACGTGGCAAGAGATTGACATCACGCGCTGGCGCGTGGTCGCCAGAGAACGTGTTAAAACTTTTTAAACTTTTTTTTCACAACGAAGGAAAATAAAAATAAAAAAATAACGAAAAACAAAATTAATATCTAGGTTCAAACCGTGAATGTCTTCTCCTAGTTTCTTTACTTCTCTTCTTTTTTTTAAAAGCAAAGTTAATCTTTTGTCGATACTAGTAGTATGGGCGACTTTTTTGGTCATTCGGCAGGTTGTAATGTCTTGTTCCTTGTTTGCAGATTAACTAGTTCCTTCATCCGGCCTTTAATGTAAATACATTGTTTTGCACTTTGTTTTTGTTCGTTATGTAGTGAATTTTCTTCTGCCGTTTATACAAAAGCTCCTTGAAACACCTTCTATTTTTTTTTTTTCGTTATTAGTATTGCCTTAAATATATTTTAAGTAAATTAATAAATGTTTGCAATGCAATTTTTCCGTCCTTTGCAATGGTAGAAAATTGTAAAAAAAATCTTTAGTATGAAAATATACAGTATCTTAAATTTTGAAAACAACTTTACCAGTATTTCATTGCTAATTTTCTACAATAGCAATATGACTCAGGGCACAGTTAATTGTCTGATTTTTCCCACCTTAATGTGAAGTAAAGGGGAAAAAAAAGTTTGATTTTTTTTCCAGTTAATGAAGTGTTATGATCTTTATTTCAAGTTTCTAATGATTAAGCATTGATTGCATTTCCTCCGGTAATTTGATTCAATCGTCTTTAATTCATAAATCGTATCGTACCTATTTTTTGTCAGTCTAAAAACAAATTGTTAGAAATATTATAATTAACTACAGTAAGAAGTACGTAAGCCGAAGTTGATGCTTTTTTTAAAAAGTTCAAAAAACGAACATTCGTAATTTACGTTTTATTATTGTTTCCAACAATATTTTATGATGTAGTTTGTAATTTAAACGTTTTTCTCAATACCTTATTACACAATCTCGTAATGTAAATTTTGCTCAATTTTTAATATTTTTTTATTTATTTCCCACCATTGGTTATATGATACGAGTACACTTTCGATATCTTTTAAAAAAATTGGCACACAATAATAAACGCTTATATAAATCAGTCCCCCCCTCCCCCCCCCCGGTTGGAAGAGAATATATTAATTTATTCAAAGCGTCTCCTTAGAAAAAAAAAGTAACTGGCAGTTCAAATGGATTCTTAATTTATGTTTCGATTTAAATATATTCTTCTTATTACTCTGACATCATATAGTCTCTAAATAATACCTACCCGAAAAAATAGCTCACGAATTTAAACTATCGTTCTTAATCGACTGTTGAAAGAAAAATATAATTTTATTTAAAAATTTCATTGTCTGATCTTCAATTCAATAAATGGGAACTTTAAGATGCAATTCCTGTTTTTTGATTGACTTATCTTAAATATTAATGTTTTTATTGGGTAACGCAATTCGTTTTGCTCACCGTGGGCGCGGAAACATATGGGAAAATTCCATCACAGCGGTTCGGAAACGAGCATTCCAAAACAAAACTTATAAGCGCGCCGTTCTTAGAGCGACTCGGTATGTTAGTGCCATCTATCGGCGAATGTTAGAGTTAGAAATGAAGGCCGTAGTGAAAATGGATTCTTGCATTTATATAAGAGCGTTTATTTGTATAGTTAGTTACATAAGAAGACTGATTGAAAAAAAAAAAAAAAAACATTAAAGATAGTTTTTTTTAAAGATTGATTTTGTTTACATCACTAAGATTTGGTATGTTATTTTTTTACCATTGATTCTACGAATTTAAACGTCCATATTAAACTACGTTTTCAATAACACTTAAAGTACTTTTCCTATGAGCAGCATTGCTTATGCAGCACAATATATCGTTATTTTTTAGTCAAAATCTAATCCAAAACAAGTCATATTTTACTAGATTGAATCCGGTTAATATTTCTTTAAATTTATGAATAAATAAAATGTAATTTGCAAATTTCAATTTTATTGTTAATTTTAAACGAATGAAATTAGCTATAAGTGGACACAAATTTAATTGGTGACTAGTTTTTTTTTTTCTTTCTTTCTTTAAAAAAATTAGAAGACAAGCGATTTTTTTTTTTGGAAAAATTAAGTTCTCTTTACTTGATCTTGCTCATGCTCATCGATTCATGCTCCGTGTTTTATTTTTAAATAAACAAGAAAAATCATTTAAAAAAAATAATTTGCGATAACTATAGTTATGAAAATTTATTAATTCAACATTGCATCAGAGCATTTGTCCGAGGTTAATATGTATGTATATGTAATCTAATAAAAATCAAAATTTCAGAAAACATCGATGCGTCAAAACATTGGTATCTTTTAATCGATATACGTGTTGCATTTAAGTTTTATTTTGGAACTCCCGTGTTTTGTTCGAGTTAGGATCTCTAACTGGAGTTCATTAATATCTTACAACTGACTGATAAAATTTTTGAAAATGTTGTAAATAAAATAACTATTTTAGGTTTCGACAAAGATTTAAGACTTTTTACGAAGTATGTTAGCTGGTTTTATTTATTAATTACTGTATTTATTTATTCTGATTTCATTGATTCAATTCATAAGAGTCTATTAGTTTTATCAAATTATGTAAGACAGTCGTTGGTTGATTTTCATTGTCGAGTTTTCATTCACACAGACTCGTTCTTCAAAAAACGAAACGAAAAAAAAATCTTTAATGCAATGAACTTTGTTTAGAACGAGACGAGAGTTAAAGAAGTCTGAATTAACGAAAATCTTGCTTTTCAAACTATAAGTTGCTACCATCTTCTGATTTTAAATCCAAGATCTCCGAGATTCCTGAACTAAACCATTGAAGTGTAGTCTTTAAAACCATGATGGGATTCCGTTCCAAATTTGTGCATTCAAAACTGAAGTTAAGTCAATTGGCATATTAACGTATTTTGTACAAATGTATTGCTTCTTAAAAAATAATGCAATACGTTATGAAAGAAACATATCTTATATTTTTATTACATTTTTCTCCGTTTGCAAAAGTAAGAAGAAGTAATTTCGTCCAAATAGTATCACCTTTTGTTCCTACAACAGGGGTATTTTGCAATTAGGTTTTTATGTAAAATTCACTTGTTTGGCTGTTAATTTAATTTCTCTGAAGAAAAATTCCACTTAATTATTCTAAGAATCATCATATTTCATACGGTGATCATATTATCAAGAAAATACTTTTTTTTTTACGATTTGGGCAGCAATGCATAACAGTGATTGCTTTTGGGATGACTGTTTTTTTTTTTCGCTTGCGAGACCATTTGCGATGCAAAAATCGCAAAATCTATCCACAGCAACTGATTCGTATTAATGGGACTAAAATATCGTTTAATACTTATTTATATATTGTGTTCACAAAAAAAGCAATTGATTTGATAATGGTTTTTACACTTAGTGTAAATTATCGCACAGGTTTTCGTTACTGGTTTTTTGAATTAATGTTAGTTAATTAAAAACATTCTATGTGCAATCGAATATATATGGTACGGCAAATGTTCGAAATTGGAGAATGTCGACCTTCTCCAGTCTGATAGATTGTAAATGTCGACATTCACCGGTGATTGTCGACATTTTCCGATTTCGGACCTTCACCCTGACATATACAAAAGCTTGCTTTTCGACAATTTTGGTACAGCGATCTTTTTTTTTTTTAATTATTATTTCTAGTTCTCTTGCATTAAAGTTATTCATGTTACGTTTTCTTTTGCTCGTTCAAAAAGACGTAAAACATTACATTAATATTTTCCCCTATTTTGCCCGGAAATTAATGGCAAATAACTATATTGACTCAACTTGTGACAATTATCAATGAGAGTAAACGAGTTAACTCGTGAGCATATTTCGTGGCTCGTAAAAGTGTAACTGAGGAGTCATTCCATTTCAAATCAGGCAGGCAGGTCTGAAACTTGTCACATGACCCTCGCAGATTTTTTTGAAAAAATTACAGTAGTTACAACTAAGGGACATATAAAATATCCCTAAAGGATTTTGCAAAAAAAAAATTATTTCTCTAGTTACAGAGGTTTAAAATTTGGGACAAAGCTGGCCGTTTTCAGAAAATCAGCAAAACACTCACTTCTAAAATGGCCACTGTTTCAAACGTTTTTAACCTATTCGAATGATTTTTTTTCTATAAATAATGAAGGGATGGTATTTTATTCAGACACTAATTTTAAAAATTTAGTTGGCTTCATTGATAAAGAAAAAAAAGTGTTCCTGAAGTGAAAAAATAGTGTTTGTTCCGACTCCATGATTTTTTTTTCTTATGAAAGAAATTTATTTTTGACAAAACACAGGTGAAGATCTATAAAGTGCTGTTATGGAAGTTTTGTATTAAATTTTATTGTAAGCATGAGATGCATATCCTCTCAGAATTTAAATTTTTAAATTTGAAAATGTTCAAAAATTACGATTTTTGAAGTGTGATTACTCAAAAAAGCCATTTTTTAAAAATCTGAAAATCTGCTCATTTGTTGCCCTTAAAGTGCTTAATGAGCTGCTATCAATTATATTGTGTATTTTTGCCCCAGATATTGTATATGATTTTTCAAAAATGGCCTTTTGTGCGTTTCTCAAAAAAGCCAGAAATTCAAACTCGTTCTTATTTAATCATTTTAATATAATATTGAATCAATATTTATAAAGAAATATACTGTATTGTTACACAATTACTACAGATAAATTGTACTTAACCTTCTTAGAACTTAAATAGCTCCTAGCACAAAACGTAGCTACTGTGATTTAATGCATGTTATTCTGTTCAATCCTATTACTAGTTTCAAACTCACACGCTTTATATCAAATACCAAGCAACAGCAAATGTAACCAAGCAACAGCAAATGTAAAATTTATTGCAGGAATACAATCAAAACATTATTCGCTATCCCACAATACTGCTAAATAGTAAAAATCCCTAAAATAGTAATGCTTACATGGGACGCACGAGCAAACAAGAAGTGGAAAACAGTTAGAAAACTAACAGCCTCTTAAACAAATATAACTCAATGCATGATTTCTAAATTGTAAAATTTATTGAAAGTGTGAATGAGAATTATTGAATGGGGCAAATTAAGAATGTATCCCCGATGGTTTAGGGGCACTATCGAATAATTTGTACACAGATAATCTAGAACAAATATTTCAATAGCCAGAATATAATACCACAAGAAATATAACACCATCTGAACCCTTATAGTCTTTGCATTTTTTTGGTAATAACGAGTAGAAGATGATTCAAGAACTTGATTCTACTTATTTTGTTTTAATTACATAATTTCATATGCGTTTAAAACTGTGTATATCAGTGCTGTAACATATTTGATGTAAAGTGTGCGAGTTTAAAACTAGTAATTGGATTGAACACAATAACATGCATTAAATCACAGTTGCTACGCTTTGTGCTAGGATATATTTAAGTTCTAAGAAGGTTAAGTACAATTTATCTGCAGTAATTGTGTAACATTACAGTATATTTCTTAATAAATATTGATTAAATATTACATTAAAGTGATTAAATAAGAACGGGTTTGAATTTCTGGCTTTTTTGAGAAACGCACAAAAGGCCATTTTTGAAAAATCATATAAAATATCTGGGGCAAAAATACACAATAAAATTGATAGCAGCTCATTAAGCACTTTAAGGGCAACAAATGAGCAGATTTTCAGATTTTTAAAAATGGCTTTTTTGAGTAATCACACTTCAAAAATCGTAATTTTTGAACATTTTCAAATTTCAAAATTTAAATTCTGAGATTATATGCATCTCATACTTACAATAAAATTTGATACAAAACTTTCATAACAGCACTTTAGATCGCCACCTCTGTTTTGTCAAAAATAAATTTCTTTCATAAGAAAAAAAAATCATGAAGTCGGAACAAACACTATTTTTTCACTTCAGAAACACTTTTTTTTCTTTATCAATGAAGCCAACTAAATTTTTAAAATTGGTGTCTAAATAAAATACCATCCCTTCATTACCCTTCATTATTTATAGAAAAAAAATCATTCGAATCGGTTAAAAACTTTTGAAACAGTGGCCATTTTAAAAGTGAGTGTATTGCTGATTTTCTGAAAACGGCTAACTTTGTCCCAAATTTTAAACGTCTGTAACTAGAGAAATAAATTTTTTTTGTACAAAATCCTTTTGGGATATTTTATATGTCCCTTAATTGTAACTACTGTAATTTTTTCAAAAAAATCGGTGAGGGTCATGTGACACCCTCTGCCTGATCTGAAATGGAATGGCTCTGAGTTAACTTGTTAAAAATATTTGGAATGAGTCGGTTAAACTTAAACGAGTTGATTCAGGATAAATATCGCATAAGTTATATTTTCACGTAATGTATCACATTTGAAAATAAGTGTTGCCGTAACTCTCTTCGAGTTCCCAGTAAATTAGAAAGACGTATGGTTTTCCTACACAAAGCGTCGTAAGTTCACTTTTGTAAAGCCCTAGACTCATTTAATTCATAAGGAATTAAATATCCCTCCAACTCCTGAAGCAGAAAACACCGGCTCAACATAGGAAACTCAAACGCTCCTTTTTTCTCCCCCACATGCGTTTCAGCTTCTTCTACTCTTTTATTCGTACGTCTCTGTATTTGTTTCACTTTCATTAAGCTCGCCGTTTAAATAGTGTAGTCCTCAGGTAGATATTGAAAAATTGAGTTCCTTTTATGTGTATTTCTTTCATCGTATAAACAGGTTGTTCCCCGATTTAGTGCTTTGAACTACGACGCAGTAATTAAGCACTTTCAATGCGACCCTTCATTTTCTTTATTAGAATGCAGAGAAGAAAGTTAAACCTTTCCAAGACTGGAAATTTTGCCGGCAGTGATGTTGGGATTGGGCCGTCTTTTAAGCTTTGAATTTAACGCGTAATGAGCGGTTTTAGACGTGAAAGCAGCCTCCGTTGCCTCGGTTTTTATTTATTCATTCGGCCATTCATTGCGTCATTTATCTTTTTTTTTTCTTCTTTTCAATCCTTTTTCTATTCGTTTTCCAATTTTGATTGTGGACCTAACAGTGTAATTAAAACGAAATCTTTGAAGTCGATGCCGAAATGTGGATAAAGTGAGATCTAAACGTTTAGATCACACAAAATGCGTTTTTGAAATGCTTCGTCTCTTTTTATTTTAACTATTTTCCTCAATGAATGGTTACTTAACAACATTATTTATGAAACTAAACGTTAACTATCATGTAGCTTACATATTGTCGCAAATTAATTTGGAATGCGTTAGTAACAGTTTTGACAAAAAGACTTGTTCTGAACTTTCTTTTTGGTTTACGTAAATTGGGCACTTTCTAGGTTATGTCTCTTTTTTTTATAAACTCTAATTTATCACCCCTCACTTCGCTGTAAGAAGAACATTTACAACTTTCTAATTGATATCATGTACACAAAGCAAATGTTGTTTCTTGAATTTACTGAAGAAAGGAAAAAAATACGTCATAACTTGGGTTTGAAGCTGAGGCCTTAGGATCAAGCAATCAGTGGAATATTTTATATAATGTGAAATATTGCATATAGAATCGTGAAATATCTCTATACTGTATGTACTGTATATATTTCACTTAACGTGGACCAGTTAAGTTTAAATTTTGCAGTACGATACGATATATTTCCATTCAACACTTAATTTTTAATTTCCGATTCTTTGGAGTTTCAAACTTAGCTTGTTTATACCGCGCAATTAGTCTCATGTTTATTTATATCTAGCGTTTTTATCCTTAGCCTTTCGAATTTTAAAGCGTTTTTTGCGATTTAAAAATTTTATCTTAACGTGGACAGTTACGATTAAATCTTGCGGTACGATGAAATACTGACATCATGCAAAAAACAAATTATGGTAAAACGATATTTAAAAATTTGTTTAATGATTAACACAGAAAAGTAACATAATATTTGTATTTATTATCGTAACTTCCGATTTTAACAGATTTATTTCTATTCCTTAAAAATTATTTCCATTCATAACCTCATTCTTTTAAATTTCGGTTTCGTTGGAGTGCCAACACCTTAGTTTGTTTATATCGAGTGATCATTCTCAAGTTTGATTGTTGAACTTATAGCCCGCAGATGTTCTGTGGGATATCAGCTAGTTATAAATTTATTACTTTATATGTAAAAATTGGTCTAAAATAATTAGAATTTAGAGATTTCGAGCACGTAGGTAATTTTTCACTTCCAACGCAATCCGTTGTTCATGATATTTTTTTCGAGAGCTGTATGATGCCAGTGCTTAATGCAAGAAGTCATTCGAACAAAATATAAAAATATTTATTTAAAAAAAAACAAGCTGTATAGTTTTATGTTCGTATAAGTGTTATTGGTTGTTTCTCTCTCTTAAAACTAGTATAGTTTTCTAAAGGATGAGTTCTTCTCCTACTTCCGGGATGATTATTAAAAGCATTCAAGAATCCTCGATTCCAATAAATCCATTTATTTTAATTGAAAACATTCGAACACATGTTTTAACGGTGTTCGAAAACTTATTTTACTCATGTTAGATTACTTCCATCTAGCCTTTTTGTCGAGTTCTTTTAGTTGACGAATAAAAATGTATTGGGGAAAAAACAAAGTACATCGACTGACTTCAAACGTGTCTGTAATAAACCACATTCTCTTCCACCTCTTTTACAGCCATCAAAAAACGCTTCTTCGATTTAATTGGATTGAAGACTGTCCAATAAGACAGCGTTAGCATAAACAATTTTCGGTACCTTCTCTTTTAGAAGTCACTAATGAAATGAGGAAATATTTTTCGTTTACTTATGTTTAACGTCTTATTGACATTTGCTCTTTTCCTACTTTGTTTTCGTACGTAAATTGACGGGCCCTCGCCGAACAGTTCGATCTGATGCCTAATGAAGAAAAAAATAAATAAAACAATAAAATTTTCTCAACTCCCGAAATTGTTTCGTTCTCAGATTGAGTTGTTAATTTCTGCTGCTCATAAAAATGAGCCTTTTCAGTGATAGCTTTGCTCATGAGCGGCAATTACTCTGATCATGAAATTGCATTTGAATTTTTCGACCATTTTATGTTATTGAAGAAAATCAATTGACTTTAAAGTATAATTTGGCCGCTTCGTTTTAAATGATTTTCTGTTACTTCTTGTCAATGAAAAAATCATAAAAATACTGATTTTTTATTTGGCTCCCTAAATGTTTTTTAAACTTTCTTAAAAACATTCATTTCGTCAAATACTGATTTCCTACCAGTATATTAAATTTTGTTTAACATTCTTTTCAGAATAATTTGTCTTTGAAATATTTTTTATTGATCAACGGAAATAAATGACGCAGTTCTTCTTTCTATCTTTACATTTTTCTTCTTTTTTTTATTTGATCTTATTTTATTTTACTTTATTTATTTATTTTTTTATTTAATTATTGAAATTATAAGTATCATTCAAGATTTTGGAGTGTTCCCCAATTCATGTATTCGCTTCCTTTGTAAGAAAAAACTTAATCTGACTCTTAAAAATTGTCCGTAATTCAGTGTGATTATCGGGAAAGAGAGCGATGTCAAAATTCGTTTTTGAAAAAGGTAATCTATAAAAGAGCAGTAAATATTAAATCATTAAAAGGAATTTGTGTCGAATTTAGTTCTTAAAAAGGTTCAATAAAGTTAATTTCTTCAAAAAGCAGTTAGGAATTTTCGGTAGTAATTATTGCCTGTAACTGAATTCCTAAAAGTGCCAGTAACTATTCCGTCAATAAAATGAATTGAAATAAATAAAGTTTCACATTCAGTTTTTAAAACAATAAAGTTTATTTCCTTCAAATAATTGGTAACGAATCAATACGAACGGGCAGATAGGACTCTCCCGTAAAACTCATTGCCTTTAATTCCTGAAATGATAGAAACTCAGAGTTTTGAGCGACATTCTGTTTTAAAGATACAAAATTCAGTTCTTAAATGAGATTTATAGCTTAAGGGGAAAACTCCTCTAATCTACCAAATGAGAAGGAAAAGTAAATAATAGCACAACTGACGTATAATACTGACGTATACTTTTTTTTTTCGTTATAGCAAACGATGTTTTTCTTTAAGAGGATATCATTACCTAAAGACCTCTTGTACAATGAGAGAAAGTATAAGATTAGAAAGAGATAATGAAATCATTTATATATGCCATTGAATATCTCCTTGTTTTGTACCCACACTTTCTCCAGGTACATATTTCCTAGTGAATGGTCTCGCTCGATAGAAGAAAATCTTGGAAAGTTTCATTTTGCCAAGCAGTTAGCTCTCCTCTTCTCAAATGATGCTTGCGCTTAATTACTCTTTTCTTAGTCTTGACTGAATGAGAACGAGGGGGAAAAAACTCGAGCCGATCTTAGGGGGATTGTGTCTCTGGGCTGAATATCGACAATTGCTCTGGGTCAGAGTCTTCACTGCAAGATATTGGAGAAAATGCCAGTTTCTAGAAACAAAATGCGGTACCATCTTCTTTTCTTCTTTTAGAGGAACTTGAAAACAAAGCGGAGGGAACTAACAATTAGTATCGAAAGTGATGCTGACGATTTTCTTGAAACGGACTTGGTTTTCAGTCATTTATCATCGTTAGGTTTTATTTAAGTAAGGGTCTTTTCTCGTAGTTGCTGAGATTCTAGAATCTTTTTCCTTTTCTCTTTTTGAGATTATCTCGCTCATACTAAGGTTAGAAGAAACTTACATTTTCAGCCATCCGTAAAAGAGATCAAGAAATGCTGAACATGTATAGTCTATTCGTATGCATTATCTATGAGTAAAAAGGCGACGGTTCGAAATGGTAAAATTCTTATATCCTGATCTAACAAGCGAATGTTAAATAAATATTGATAACGGGTAGAAAATTGCTTTAATGATTAAAAAACATCAACGATATAAAATTGAAAAACGTATTTTTTTACGACTTTCTCTCAATTAATAACGATTACCCGTGAAAAATTGCTTGTACAAGCCTATACCTTTACAATTGTTCATGTCTATAAAAACGTATCAGACAAAGCTTCCATCGCAATTGTGCACTTGCAAAACAAAACTTTTCTTGGCTAATACTAAATATTTAGCTAATACCATTGTTTAACGTTAGTGTAAATGCCAACACGTCATATTTACTTTGTAGTTTCGCATTCGAGATCATCATTAGTTCATTTTAATTGACTAAAAATCAAGTTAATTTTCAAAGGTTTCTTCCCCTTGCACAACATCGGGAATGATTCGCACGTAAAAATATTCAACACAACTAAATTATCATTAGCAGCAGAAAACAAGATTGATGTTATTTCCACTTTTCCACAGGTATACCATCCCACCTAAAAAAGTTTCTCCTTCCGTTTTCAGCTTATTTCGCGTATTCAGAAACAAAAGAGAAATAACTCAGATTTTTAGGGAGCACAAAAAGTTTTCTCGTTCCTTTTAAAAAATCTGTCAGTTCATTTGTAATTGTTAAACTTGCAAATTAAGAAGCCATCACACTTTTGACTGCTTAAGGAGAAATAATTTGTCTGAGTCTAGTTTATTCACTTCGACTTTCTTATTAATTATTTGCTCACTAACTAAAGGTATGTCGCTCTTAACATCAATCTCATTTCTCTTTTTTGTCGCCTTTTAAATTTGATTCTAACAATCAAAACTTGTTTTCCTTGAAATTCCTTATTTCTTTTGTCATTAGAAAGCGGAAAACTAACTTAACTACCACACCGTAATATGACGGCTTTATTAAAATTATAACTAGTGTTTTAATAAATCTTTATTTCTGCTTTGCTTTTGCTCTTTCCTGTCACGTTTGAAGTTAAATTTCTTGAAATACAGCTCGATTCTGTTAAAAATTCTCCTGCAAAAGGTTTTGTGAACGACGCTACTCTTTTTTATTTCTACTGCCATTGCTTTTGATATCATTGGAGTAAAGTTAGACTGTCATTTTATATAAAACATAGTTTGTATAAATCTTTTATTAGTAGTTAAAAGCAATAACTGTAAAATGAAATAAAAATTGATTTTACTGAAAAGTTTTAATAAAAGTGTTTCTTTAAAAATTAATAAAATTTGAAACTGGGGCACATTCCACATAAGATATGTATTATCGTCAGATCACGTACGCGCAATAACCAAAATTTATTCATATAACATTTTTATTAATTTTACATTTTGATATGTAGTATTATGTTTTTATCGCTTATCTGTATGTCTTTCAATTTCCAAATACATTACAATATGCTATTAATCTAAAGAGTTTCCCAAACCTGCTCGAAGTTAATCAGGGACTAATATGTGACTTAAGAAAGTTAATAAATTTGTGCTTAAGTGTAAATAGTGTATGTCAATCAAAAACTTCAATGGGAACATGGTATCAATTGATAGATTTTTAAAAATTGAATTGATGGATATATGACGTCCATGGTAGCAGCTGTTTCTGGTTATCCATGGTCACACGTAAGGCCTCCAAATCTTTCAACTTTTCAGGGGTTGACTTTGGAATAAACTTCGCAGCCGACTTTCTCGTCGGTCGAAACAAAAGTCGGAAAACCGTGGAAAGAAATTCTCCTTCAAAATTGATGTTCTTTTGATTGCCCAAAACATAAGACGTCTGCTCTTTGATTAATTCCATGCCGCTGGCCAGGAGCCAAAACTTCTAACTGGGCAATTTGTTTGCTATTGTTAAAGGCGTCGGCACCAAGATAAAAATTTAAAAAATTCAACCCCCGGTAATCAGTTATGTCAACTCACCGCACTTCATCAGCTAGTACAGCCTTACGCTGTCATTATGTAAAGTTTTTTCCCTTTTAATTTTCATGCAGCTCTTCAATGTATGACATTTTTATTTTATATTCTCAACGTCATCTATATCATAAAACATTATATAAACACAACAGCTATGTACACATTTGCTTTGTCGTGTCCCGTATAAGATGGATATGATACAAATCTTTTAATGTGCTCGTGAATACATTTTTACAGCTTATAGAAATTGAGCATGCATAAAACAGGAAATTAAAGTGTATTTTTTTGAATATCATTCGATAGTTTGTAATACTATACTAATTTATATTTGTAGTAAGTTTTGGAAAATTATATCAAATAACGATGAAAATAAAATCTTCAGAAATTAATAACTGTCTTTAGCAAATTACTTTGTTTCTAGTTTGTTAAAACTGCGGGTAAGCATTTTTTTTTTCTGGTTCTTCAAAACTCAATTGTTCATTTTTGAAATTCTTAGCAACTCTGTTTTATTCTGAATTAATCAAACACAAATTGTATTTTCATTGTAAAAAAAGAAGAAGAAGATGTAGTGGTGGAATACTTATCATTGAACCTCGTAAGATGTAAACATTATGGTTAAATGTTAACAATGTGTTAGTAGATAGACTATATGTGTTTCCTAAAACCATTCTTTTGTACGCTTAAAATTGTTATATTGGGAGGGGCGAGGGACTTGACGTAATCTATAAAGCACCAGATCTTGTATGTACAACAAACGCCTATTACATAAGAAAAATTTGGCTTAAAAATAAAAACACTGATATACGCAAATAGAGTGGATAAAAAAACTCTATGATATTATGTATAACTGATATTTTTGCAGCTATGAGTTTATGTTTCTCTAATGAGCCGTGTATATATATTCCGTTTCCCACTTCTTGTGGAAATTCTCGTTCATTTAGGAGCATTTTATACGCGATCGATGTACGCAAATTTTCCCCGTTACTTCAGTGCGAGCAAAATAAAATTATGCTTTTGATTACTTTTAGGCAGGCATATTAAGATCCGCTTGTTACATATGTTAATTCGCAGATTGATGCTGTACTTCCCCTTTACACATTAATGCTTTCTTTCTTTCCCCTTACGCAAAAAAGAGCAACCTATAAAGCACAGTGTCTCCCCACTTACCATACCAGTTAGGGGAAAAAATGCAATGCGTTGTGAATTATGCACCTAGCGGTATTTCCCAACTAGTAAGGTACCACATAAATTCCCACTTCTCCACCCATCGTTATTAACCCTCCCATTCCCTGACGCAAAAACGACTACTTTCCGGTTCGATTTCAAAGGGTTGAGGAAAAGTAAGCTTTGCAGTGGTTTTTTTCTTCCTAAATGAGAATCGTTCTGCTGAGTCAACCATGCCTACTGTTTGTCCGACTGCAAAGTATACATATCCACCGGATGTCATTGGAATCCTCCGCCCAACGTTGAAACACAAGAGATACAATATTGTGAAGCTCTTTTACAAGCTATTCTGGCAGATTTATTTTTGTCAGATACCCAATAAGAAGATGCTATTTACTGTTTATGCAACGTTTTTATGAGACATTCCCTCGACAAACTATTTTCAAAAAATGAAATTTCGCTTTGTGTAGTTTCTTCATAGTAATATTCACGCTGTTCTGTTCTTAAACCAGATTTTAAAGTTGTTTATTTGGTTCCCGAACGTAACTGTATAGTGAATCAAAATTTTGCATTTAATCCATATATATATTTTACTTAACGTGTACCAGTTACGATTAAATTTTGCGGTACGATACGATGCTGGCGTCATGCAAACAACAAACTATATAGTGGAACGATATTTTAAAATTTGTTTATTGATAAGTATATAAAGTATCCTAATATTTTTTATTTATTATCGAAACTTACGGGACTTAAACAACTTTATTTTTGTCTTTAAAAGTATTTTCATTCATAATTCAATTTTTAATTTCCGATTATTTGAAGTGGCAACACCTTAGTTTGTTTATATCGAACGATCATTCTCAAGTTTGATTGTTTAACTTATAGCCCGTAGATGTTCTGCGAGGGATTAAGTAGTATCATTTATTCTAGTAAAATAACACAAAAAAACTAATCATTCAAAAAATCATCCAATTTATTCATATAAGATTTCATTCCGTAATTAATGAAGACCAAAAATTGGATAATTTCTGACTTCAGCAAAAAATGCAAAAATATAGGGAGTGAAACAATACTTGAAAGAAATAATAGATATTTTTTTTTTCTTTGTAAAATAAGGTTTGAAATCTATGATTGATGGTTATGTCATCAAAATAATACCTGAAATCACGGGAATTTCAGTGTAACGTTAAAATCCATTCTTGAATAATTTGATATTCTTTTGTATTTGATATGTAGGAAATGTTTTTAATATGACAAATTTCTTTTCCAGAACAAAATGGTCCCTTCTGATCAGCACAATGTAACCGGGATGTACAAAGGTAGGAATATTTACTTATTTTTATTGTTGCTCGTTTATTGGTTGTAAGAGTGGCGGGGCATAGATCCTCAGGCAATCATCGGCTTTTGACTTTTATATTAGTATCCCATCATTTTAAAGAATACTCTACCTTCTGAAACTTTCCCCCCCTTTTTTACGTTTCACTTTAGAAATAATAGCATTCAGTTTAATCTCATAAAACTAAGAAAGTAAAATTAGTACTACGTGTATTTGTTTTTCAGGTAGTTTTTGTGAAGTAATAGATTTATTAATCACCGCAGCAAAATGTTTCATTCATTTTCATGATTTCTCGATTTCATTTATGTTGTGAACTGTATTATTCATGGCATGGTATAAATACTACTACTACCACGCTTCACAACCAATAAATGGCGTCTTCTAAGTCGAGGAGACTAGTGAGTGCAAACACTTGGTGTTTGCACTTTTCATAGGAAGGTATTTAAATGGCTATTATAATTTTATTTTCTGATTTATGCTAGATATTGAGGAATATTTTTAAATTGCTCAAATGGTTGCTGTAGTGCCTTGGGTCTATTGCTACGCCACTTTTAAATTTATTGTCATAATTTGTTACCCTTTTATATATATCTTAATAAATAGGGCTTGAAAAATTCCTTTGCTATCTGGCACAGAATTTCTGGTCAGAAAACATGCTCAAACATTTTTACATTTTTTAGTTAATTTTTACCTAACATTATTTTCTACCCAAGGCGATTGGAGCAGCAACCATAATTTTAAAAGTTAAACTTGAATATTCAAATTTTTTCAAGCCCTAATTATTTACATATTATTATATATTGTACTCAATTTGAAATATAAAAATAATCATAACATAAAACCTCTGTGCAAAATCTTTTTCAGTGAAAGTATGCTAATTAAACAATTTCATGCGTTAATACAATATAAAGGAATTTTAAACTTTTTGTTTTGCATTATAAAAGTGTTCATGAAATTAAATTTTCATGATTGATCCCAGTCGCATTTCTTTATAATTGAAATTTGTAATTAAAAAGGTAAGTAAAACAGTCTGATTCTTAAAATAGGATCTCGATAAGTAAGTGTCAGGTAAGTTCGAAGAAGAGAATACTAAAGAAGTGTAAAACTGTTTATAAATATTGTCCTGGTTTATTTCAGCTTTCGTATGGAATCCAGCAACAGGCAGTTCCACCACATTTCATTTTCATTTGTTACTTGACTTTCGTCGTCCAATATGGCGGTGGAGAATATGTTATGGTACATAAAGAATCATGACACTAGCACCAGTACACGTACCATTCATGACAAGTAATTGAAAATTAAACAATATATGATTATTACAATACTTTCATTATCAAGCTGTTAAATTAAAGGAAGCCTGTTTTTTCCAAGCAGTTAGAAAAAGGGGCCGTTTTCAATCTAGCGGGTTCTAATTTTGTGTTATTGTTAGAACAATTATGGATATAGATCGAAAATTGCTCACTTCAACATCCACAGCATTAATTAAATTCATTAATTTAATATAAACACATTAAATATTTTCACCAAAGCCGTAAAATTTTACAATTCTTGCAACAACATGAGGTTCCTTAAAGGTATGTCTCAATTAGTAGGATAAGTGTTATCTTACTCATTAATAAATATTATCCTTGGTCGTTTTTAGGAATTCGGCTTAGAAACTAAATTTCTTGAATGTTAGCACGACTAATTTTCTTTTCTATTAGAAACTAAAATTTCTTGTTATTATTTTATAAACGTCCTCATCGCTGTATTTGTGAAACTAAACAATACAAACTAAATAAGCTTTTTTTTTTTAATGTAATTCTTCGGTTGACTGTCATTTCAATCGGCTTTTCGTAAACTTTTTCAAAGCAAAATATGAAACCATTCCTCTCTATAAATTAAATATTTACTAACTATATTGGACTATCATTGTCTTTTAGAAACGGGTGTCAGTATAGTAAGTAAATAGTTTAAAAACTATGCTGCTTTAATGGCCTCGGCTTACAACTTTGTTCTTATCCCCTTCCAAAAAGAAAAAAACTTTTAGCTTGCATTTATAAACAAAGCTTTGTTTTCCCTCTTTGTTAAACTGAATCCCTTTCAGAAACTAAATTAACTACTATGAACTAAACTATAAGCTTTTAATTAAAGAAATCTGCTGTTACTGTAGTTTAAGGTATTCATTTCTTTAAGGCCTCGTTTTAACAACTAACTTTTATTCATACTCTGAGCAACTAAATTGTATTGCTATTATTTTTCGAAATTTCATTCTTGCCTCTTTTCACTAACCAAATTTGTTGGGAACTAAATTTTCTCCGTTTTGAAAGATGATTATTATTTTCATCGTTTTGCATCTTTTTCGTGTTATGTCAATCATAAAGTACGTGAATGCTTCTTAATTACCTCATTTTCAAGACGTTTTATCCCTGAATTTTCATTTGTGTTAAAAAACTCTCACATGCATTTGAATACGGTTAAAAAAAAGTTTTACCTAGACAAAAGGGAAAAAAATAAATAATTCAAATTTTAAATTATTAATTAAGCTCGATAATTTTTTATTTAATCATTTTATATTCTTACTCTGTTAAGATTTTTCCTGAAGTTGTGCTTTTTAAAACTTCAAAAAAGTGTTTGCATAGTCAAATTTATTACGCGTTGATTCGTATAACCTATATGTAGAAAAAACAAAATTAGAAATAAGAATGAAAAATAGATTGTAAATAAAAGTTATTTTATATTAAAATATCTCGAATCATTAAATAACGTTCATTTTTCACATTTAACGAATAACAATTATTTGCTATTTAAATAAAGAATCCAAATGTAAAAAAATCCTTTCAAATATTTGTTTCCGTTTAGGAAATTATAATTAATTTTTCAGTTTAAATGAACTAACAGGTAGAAAAATTATTTTCATAATTGCTTGTGAATGTTAATTAGTCGTTGTTTGTGCAGTTTTTATCGTGTTGCGACAAAAATAAACCGGACCTTTAAACTATGATTTAAAAAATAATAATAATAAATAAATAAATCAGTATCGTTCGCAGTTGAAATCGTTTCATAAGATAGAAAGTTTAGAGGTTGACAGTTGAAATATGTTTCCTGTAGAAACATATCGCTGCATTTTTAAGCTACTTATTGTACTTTTTTTAAAGATATTAATCAGTTTTGTCAAAGACAAAAAAGAAAGAAATAAATAAATAAAAGAAAAAGCAAACAAAATAAAAACATCCATTTTGTTCAAAGCAGCCTTCAGTAGTAGTTGTCCTTTGTCTTTTACTAAGTATAGGAATTTGTTTCTTAAATATCATCTTCTAAATTTACATTACCTTTTTTCCCCATTTTTTTTCTGCCCTACATTTGTTAATTGCCCATTTTTTTTCAAGCACTGATAATCATTTACTACGTTTAATAAATAATTACTGGTATTTTCCGCATCATTTTGCGTTGACCCTGTGTACATACAGTCAGAAATCAAGGGTTATCTTAGCTTACTTCTATATATAATAAAGCTATATCCTATTATATCGCAAAAATCGTTCGATTTAAATATTTTACTTATTGTTTACTTTTAGTTTGCGGCATTTCTTTCTACTACTTAAAATTTTATTCAAGTAAAAATATGCAAAGTTTGTTATCATATTCTCACCAAATCTGCTGCCACACTTACATTAAAGTTAACTTGAAGACAGTGAGTGAAATGTTAAGTGACACTTTCTCAGAAGTAAGATTTTTACATTCGAATGAATATCTTATTTCTTTCAACCATAGAATGCTTTTCTTTTTCGCTAGCTCTTCGAATAAAGCTATTTTAACGTTGATGCAAGACCATTTAACCTTTAAATACTTAATTTTAGAGACAACCAATCATCCTTTGAGCAACTATTATCATAAATCACTAGCAATGTCATAAATGACCCGAAAAATGATTTATAGCTCTAAAATACAATGAAATTATTTTGAGAAATAAAGGAATAATTTGAAGTAGCTCGAGTCCAAAACAGCGCCCGACGTAGAAGTGAAATTATAGCATTCTTATGTCTTTTGAATATATTTTTCATATAAGGAAAAACAACGGCCAAATATAAATCCTGCTTATTATTGTTTTAATTTCCTTTGCATATTAAAACAACAGCATTGAAAACTCATCCCACGTGGTTAAAATTAACTTGAATAAATATGAGGGTTATGTTTTTATAATCTAGAAAACTGAGCAACTTTTGGGCTAAGCTACGGAGTGATTCATTAAAAAAACATTGATTTTTCTCCCACTTGATGAGTGCAAACCGTATAAATTTAACCCATGAAAAAATTGCTAAAGAAATGATTTAAAGCAAAAATAAAACAGAAATCAGTCGTAAATTAAGTTGTTTTCTATCAAACACAACTCGGTTATAGTAAAAGTATTTACGCTTAAAAACATTTCAAATCCTTGAAAATATTTACACTTAAAAACATTTCGAATGCTTCAAAATTTTAAACTTGTCTTATAAATTACACAGACTGCAGAAATAACCCAAGCATGAAACGTATTTTACGTCCTTTCCATTTTAATAAGCACCAAACAGTTCCCTTAAAGTGTTTATTGTAGCCCCCTCGCACGATGCCTTGGACCTTTTCTCCCTAACAACTATTTATTATTTTTTATCGGATGCTAACGGCCGTTTTATTGCCTAGCAAAAGATTCCCCATCCATTCTTCCCCATTCACTTAATCAAGCTGTGAAATGAGACGCTGTAAGGGTTGAGCAATGGACACTGAAACACCTCTCCAACAAGAGAACGAAGATGGAGAGAAGAAAAAGCAATCCCAGTCGTTCCTGGGGCAGGGGGGTGAGAAAAAAATAAAGAGGGGGAAGGTATAAATAATAAAATAATAAAAAAAGACTAAAAATATCCCCGCAATCGTAAAACGATTTGTTCCCCGACTCCTTTCCTCTTAATCGATAGCCCACCGCATTCCCTCCGAAAGCTAGAGTCACTATCTTCTTATTACTCTTTTTCTTTCCCTCTGTCGTGAGCTGCTGAAAGCAAGAATTGCTCTCTTGTTTGCAAACATGGCATTTCGTCATCGCCTCCGAAACCACGTGACCCAGCGATTTATTCGAAGTGACGTCATTTCCCGACACTGCGAGACGGATACCGAATCGGATAACTTTTTCGGTCGTGTCAGGTTTTTCTTCATGTTTAATTTCAAGGTGTGCGCTTTATGTGTATGGATTTTTTTTTACAAAAAGCACAACTTTCATTTGAGTGATCTTTTGAACTTTTAACACTTTGACTGCATTTTTATTTTTTTTTCTGTCACCATTTATCATGTGGATTAACATCAGTAGTAAATAAAATGTAGTCTTATTAATTTTATTATCATTTTTATTTTATCAAATTTTTTTTATCAAACAATTTTCAATCTACAGCTGATCTCCCCCTCCCCCTTCCCTACAAAAAATTAAAAAATAATAATCAAAAGAAGCATCAAATATTCTATTTTGAAACATATTTATTTACATCAAACATTGTTTCCATTTTCCCCATCTTCGCGTAGCTAAAATTATATAAAATTCAAAACCTAATATATATTTTTTTTAGTCGACATAGGAATTTTTATTTATTTCATGTATATTTTTTCAAGGTTGTATTTTGTTTCAGTTTAAAAAATGAAATTAAAATTACCTTAAGCAGTCCTTTAAATACCATTTCATTAACTTCACGTTATGAAAGTTTAGTACTGGTGGCAACTTTCATGACAAATTTAAGAGGAAAAAAAAAAACTCACAGTAAATTATGAAACCGTTTCTTTATGTTTCCATTACCCTTATTACCTCAATCTTTTAACAGTCCTTATCCAAAAATTTCTTATTCAATTTTGTTTTTTATTTTCGGTTGTTAATTTTATTACAATTTGATACATTTGTTTCGCATAACATAACAAATTCAAGGCGAATCACATCCAGTCAAATATAATGTTCTTTTAAATATCCAATTTTATTTTTCTTCGAAAGTCAAGAGACGAAAAATGACCAGCATTATAACTTCGCGTCCGGCATTTTTCTGAGCAAAGATTCAGCGTAAAATATTAATTTTTCTTCACGTCCTAAATTTCGATAGTCATTATTTTTGTCATATGGGGAAAAAAGGAAAAATACACATGCATACTTGCACATATTTGCTCTATATTTCATTATTAGAAACTTACATATTTTTTGCAACTACTATTTAAATTTATTTATTTTCACTGTAAAGTACTAACTGGTACTATTTTCAGAACCTCGGCGTATTGTTAATTATTTCCTCATTTAATTTTATATTATTAAAGAAATTAACGCTTGCAATATGTATTCAGTTTCGAATTTTGTTTCAATTTTGCTGTTACAATATGCGGTCACAGTATAAAATTCTTCACGTACTAGAAATTCTACACGATTTATTTTTCCACTGTAGGTAACATAATTTGAATTATATTTCTAATTATAATTTTATTTTTTGCTTATTCCACAAACATTCGTAAAACATAAAATATTATATAATTATTACAGCTTAGTTGCTCTGAGATAAAGTACAATAATACATTGGATCCATTTATCCAAGTTTTGTTTCATAGCTTAGAATTTCTTAGAATAGATAAATTTTTAAAATTTACTCTTAGCCTTCGGTGCGGCAGTCAGAAAAGTTTAAAAATCAACTTTATAGGGTATGTGAATGTGGCGCCATCTGCTGGACTATTCGGTGCTTTAATAAGTACCCAAAGGGTTAAACTCGGGTTTTTTTGTCTATTTTCACCTATTCCGGTGCCAATTGCATAATTATTGTTATAATTTTGATGAAATTATTTTTATTTATTATTTATCATTATTTTTTACTTGCTCTGAGGAAATCTATCCTTTCTGTATTCAGGAATATACTACTTCAATATTTTTTTATTGAAACTAGAAGTTTAAAACTGACCGGTTCTTATTTTAATGGGAAAAGTATTTAATTATCAAGAAAGTACTATTTTATTAATTCTAATGAGGAAGACATTGTTTATTTTATTTTGTTTTTCTTTCTTCCTTTTTTTTAAATTATGAGGCTCATAATTAATTATTCACTATTTATTTGTTCTTCTCCTGTTTTTTCGATTAATAATTTTATATGCAAAATTTTCAATTAGTATTACACTCTTAAAATTAGTCTAATTCGGTCAAATCTTATTGTATCTTAACTTTACAATGTTATTTACGTTAAATCTTTTAACGAATACTTTTTTTGGAAGTTTTTGTCTGATTAATACATTCTTAGCATTTCATAAAAAATACCGTGCTTAGGTGGCGCTGGTGCTTCATGATGAACTAAACGCCTTCGAAATTCAGATAAACGATTATTTTTCATTATTTCTTTAAAATATTTTAAAATAGTAATACTGAAACTTTTCTGACGTTTTTTTTTTTTTTTTTTTTTTCGTTTTTTTTTAATGTCACATTGTCAATCATTGTAGGCATATTATCGCAGTTTCCTTCTTATTTATTTGGTCGCCATTCGATTGACAGACAAGACTGTTATTTTACATTGCCATATCGAACTTATTTAATTCATTTAATTAAAGAACTCACTATTAAAACTATTTTCCAAAATCATGTCTAAATGTCTAAGAAAAACTAAATAAATATGCAATAAGAAACAATTAATAAAAAATATGCTTGAATTTTAAATTTTTGTCACAATGCCGTTGCTTGTGCATATTCAACTTTGATTAATTAAATTGATCTTAATTAATTAAAGTAAACTTTTATCAATTAAATATAAATGTTTTTTTAACCCTCTCAGGTCATTATATTTTTTTCTTTTTCATAATCATTACTAGAGCCTCTTAAATCAAAACTCTTTTACAAATTTTGAATCTGACTAAATTTTGCTCCGTCTCTTACAAAACATTCCAAAATTTATTGAATCCATTTAATTTTCACCTATTTGACCAGAGTTTAGTATTTGAATGTTTAAACAATACAGGTTTATGTTGAATGGGAACTGGCCTCTTGTTTGCTTAATATTTGCTTTTTTAGTGCGCATTCCAAAATCTAAATAATTTCAAAATTTTCAAATCAGAAGACCCCGCTTCAGCTACAGTTTAAACACGGCTTAAAATTAATTGCGTTTTAAAACTTATTTCAACCAGCGTGTGTTCAGTATTTCATTTGTTAACAACATAGAGGCATTTTCAGCAGGTAATTATTGTTTTTGTTCAGAAAGTAACTATTAGGTTAGATTTCCCAAAGTCGATAACACTTAACAATTTCGTACCTGAATATTTTGTACTCGTCTCAACTGCAGCGAACGTTCGTTTCTTTTGAAATATTGCATTTAAGAAACTAATTCAAGAATATGATGAAGGAAAAAGTACAAAAAGGGAAATTTATGCCAAGTTAAGTGAAACATTATCAAATGGATAAAGCTTATCATATTTTCTTATATCTTTATTGACGTAGCATTGTTTTGCTTTATACCTCAGCACAAATAATTTCAATAAAGATACAAACTATTAAACAGCCCCTGTTCTACGGCCACCCCGCATTACGGCCAGTTCTTGCCGACAACCTTTCATGAAAAGCTTTTACTATTTTACATTAAACCGTTTCGTCTTTATGTTCCTCATTCAAGTCCTTGTTAAAAATGTCATCAGACAGATGACATCTGTGCTAATAAAGGTTGGAATTTTAGCTGGTGATTTGTGGACAGTTTTACTCATTTTGTTCTGGACATGTCTGCTTGATACGACTTTTTATGATGCATTTCGTTCAAAACTCCGATTGCTGTCTAGGCAAACATGATAGTATGGGTGTAAAACTTATGAAAACAGAGTGACAACGTATCTATTTCTAAACCAGGAAATGTCGTTTTTCCATCCAGTGTTGAGCAGAATGATAATTCTTCTCCTTCTTTTTTTCCCCTAAACTATTTGCTCAGCTTTTGCAAGTAATTTTTTTTTTTTTTTTTTTGCTCAACCACATAAATAAAATTTTTTAAAAAAGTTTGCTAATAATAGTTGTTTTAATGTTTGCATATTTTATTACTTAAATAACATTTTTTAACTTATACATTTTGCAATTATTACCGAAATCAGTGTGCGTAGGAAAGAAGTTGGCACCCAGATCCGGACCCCCTCCCTTAAAGCTCAAAAAAAATTCTAACAATGCAATTAAAGTTATTCTTTTGCATCTAAAAGTTGCTTTTACTCCTCTAAGCAATTGTATATATGTACGTATGACTGTCGATGTAAAATTAAAATACTTCTGATTGCTTTTATTTAAATTCTCAAGCATCAACGTTCACTATTCTTAGCTTGGAAAACCCCCATCAGAAAATCGTTGCTACACCACTGACCGAAACCATTCGCTTGTTCGTTTATAAATTTTTAGTGTTGGCTCTGTATGTGACTACATCCTTCGACATAGAGAAAATAAAATCCCTTTTACATATGACATTAATAATGTTCTCAAAATGTCATGTTAAAAAATCATTCACAACAAACACCTTTAAAAAAATCATTCTAGGTAAACTTAACTTTCTCGTGACAATGAAACTAAAAGTATAAATAGCTATAGACGGAAAGGAAAAACTTAAAATATCTTCAACGCGATTCCGAGTAAATCTATATTTTTAAATAACAGTGTCTTACAGTGTATTATGAAAAATAAATGATTTTGGCACATGCTTAGAAATACTTGCAAACAAAAAGCTTTAGTTTTAAATGCACAAATTCATAACTTAGTTCATTAAAATTTATCAGGAAGATTGTGTCGTCTTCGTCAGAGAGCATTTTGTTTTCAAAAAAAAAAAAAAACATTATCTGTATTGAAAATCAATCCTCTTGATTGTAGAAGCTCAAAAGTTTTTTTTTTCTCCTTCAGGATAATCTGGATAATTGAGTTTCGAATTAAGCGCGGATTATTAACGAAGATTATATGCCACATAAAATTTCAACTCTATAGCGAAGTTCAGGATCCTTATGCAAGAGTCCATAGTGTTGCAGACGACAAAAAGGAACCTTAAAACCGTAAGACAAGTATCTCCTGTGAATTGACCATAGTTTGTATTCCATTACATTAATTAAAAGTTCTATAGAGTCAATACTCCTACATTAATTTACATGGCAAAAATAATGAATAAGTTATTTATATTTGATTTCGTCAGTTAATGCAGTTTGCTAAAGCCTGTTTCTTGCTTTTTACTGAAAAGATTATTTATCGAATGAATTTCCGATGAGAGGTTTTATTGTGTTTGCAGCATTTCCATCTCTTCTGATCTTCACCACTGTTCGACAACTTGCTGAGACCCTTAAGTTTTATCATCAGTATAATTACGAAACCTTATTATAACTGTTTCAATTTAATGCTTCCGACTAATTGAAAACTGTTGTTTCTTTTTGGATGTCTCAGTTACATTTTCTCCTTACAATCAAAAGGTAATGAAATAAAAAAATAGAAAAGAAAATCGAGATTTTATTTTTTAGTTCTTTTCTAAAGCATCTTAGCTAGGAAAGGAAATCCTCTTCCGCAATTATGTCTATTTGCTCTGATTTCTACGTTTTAATTACAAGCATAAAAGAACGTAGCTTCAAGGTACACCATTACAATTATAAGCTTCAATGCTAGGACAAACACACCTGATAAATACAGAAGTTTGCAATTAAAAGAAATAAGCGTCGGATGTATGTAGGTATGCGCATTTATAAACGAACATATTAAAAAGGAGAAAAAAATGAATATCAGCATGTTTTCATTTGACTATTGAATACTACAAGTACATACGTCGGGGAAAATTAAAATCCTGGAAGTCGTATTTGCTCTTAATTCGGAAGAAAAATGTCTTTACTGTTATGCTGAAGTTAGGACAGCAGTAATTGGGGAGTTAATTAAAATTGTCGAATATTTCCGTCGGAGTGCAAGAAGTATGGGTTGACTATCTTGATAATACGAGGGGTTTCTTCCTAATTGCGTTTTAAAAATAATGGCTACGCTTTTTTTTTCTTGTGTCCAAATTGATCATGAAGTAATGACAGTGTTTTGCGGTGGTGTTTCTAAACATTTTTCTTAAAAGTGGTTACTTATTCGGGAAGAAATTTAAGCTGAGCTCAGTTTGTTCCTTTCAAAATATATTTCTTTCTGGTTAGGTAGCCATTGAAGATTTTAAGGGATAGTGTTTTAATTTTGGCATACATTTCTTGCCCATTGTTTCGATCGGATTTTCGCGCTGACCAGTTTTCAGATTTTTCGGGGCAGAAAACCCACTCTATAAATCTCATGGAAAATGTTTTAAATTTGTTTTATATCACCTAAGCATGATATTTCTTACCAAAAAAAGAAACTTGTTTCGTAGTAAGTTCCAACTTTTCTATAGCGATGTTTTTGTGTGCTTTCATGGATTGTTTTGTAGTAGTTACGCTTTCTTTTTCCTCCCCCCTCCCCGAATTTGCAAGTTTTTTACTTTTTCACTATCAAGTTTTTTCAGTAGTTAGTGTCGAGGTAGATCAATTCAGAATGTGTATTCGCTATGGAAGAGCATAGTGAGTTTTGTGATAAATAAGGAGATTGGAGAAAATTAGAGAATTTGTAGTGCTTTGATACAAGGAAGATTAAGTTTTCATCCTTTTTTGCTATAATTTCACTTCGGCATCCGGTGTCCGCTCCAACTCAACTTGGACGGGTTTTGTCGCAATGCGAAAAATAGTTTTATTTGAAAAGTTAGCAAAACAGAAATACTGAATCTTTAAATCGAATAATACCCCGTCAATCCACTCAAAACTAACAATTACTTCACAAAAGTCGCTTTAACATATTTAACTTTAACTACTCAGTTCGTTAAGTGATTTTGCAGTAGTTATGCCCTTTTGTTTCACTTTGATATATTATTTTTATTTATTTTTTTAATTTTCCCTTCGATTTTAGTATTTATTTAACTTATTTTAATTTGGTTTTATTTGATTAATTACTTTTTTTCCCTTTCTGTAAGGTTATGACAAACAAGTTTTCATTCATTTGAATGAAATCCGTAATGTTTTTCGCAGGTGTTTTTCTAATGTGTTTTTCGTTTGTACAAAGCAAATTCCGTTTGTAAAATCTGTTTTGTGCAGTAAATTTTCTGTCTGTAACTTTGACATTGTAGTTCAAAGATTCTTTGACATTGAAAGTTCAATATCCTTTGCTTTTTGCATAATATTTTTTTAACAGAATAAATCTTGTTAATAAATGTTATTATAAAGTTTAAACTTAAAAAACTTTAGTTTAAAAACTTTATAAGCACTCACACGTAAAAGCGTTGATAAAAAAAAAAGAGTTCTTATTGCATATAGATAATGCATATAATCTCGATTATAATCATGGATGCAGCGAATTTTAACATTTTCTCAACCTAAGTATCCCAGCTTTGTTGGTTGGTTAAAAATGCAAATTTTACTCCCTCTGAGTTTCATGCAGCATTAAGACATGAAAAGGACTGGTTTCATTTAATTCAGGACGGGGAAGATTTTCATGAAAGAATTAGTAGTTGATATTCAGAATCTATTGCGCATTATTCCCGATGACTCCGGATATAAAGGCGTTCAGGGGTTGGCGGGGGTACTGGTTTGAATAAAGTAAACAAGACACACTTCATCTTTGCGATATTCAAAGGGTAAGACGCCGCCAATGGATTTGTGAATAATTAAAATCAATGTCGGAATGGACCCTGATGACGGACACAAGGCTTCCTTCCCCCCTGATGTGGGGGAGGAGGGCTCGGAGCGTGCCAACGGTTGCCTAGGCGACTGCATGACCCTTGTTAAGGTTGGGAGGCTGCCGTTCTAGAGTCCAGTAGGGAGATGTGGACTGTGGTCCAAGCTCTGGCTCCATCTATGGTTGCTTTCCACAATGTCTTTTCCAGCGTCATTAAGAAATCCGTTTGTAGGAAAACACTCACCAAGGTCTGACGTTCCGTTTGCGAACTTTGATTTGGTCCTTGAAGTCATTCACACTAAATGTACTACAATACTTCAGGCTTTTATATTTAGAAACGAAAATGATTAGTATTTTTACCGAGTTTGTTTGACTGAATTAAAGCAGAATACAGCTAATTCTTTCAAAGTTTTATAAATAATTAAATAAATGAAAATCATCACCAAAAATTATAAATTTTTGAAACTTACATACAGTTCACATTTTAACTTCGCTGTAAAATTTCAATTGCACAATATCGTAGAAACACACGAGATATTGATGAAGAGCACAAAAATATTTCTGGTTGATTAAAAATAAATCGTTTTAAAAACTTAAAAGTTTGCTTTCTGACAATTAAAATTTCCTGACTAGCAATGAATTTAAAGTCTAAATTCGTAGTATAATAATTGGGCACGTACATTTTCTCATCCACATTTTATTGTCGGTAGAAATGGAATCTTTGAAAAATTATCATAAAAATGTATCTTTTTATATCTGAAGGTGGGTTTTTTTTTATTTGTGTAATGCATCTGGAAAAAAAAAGAAAAAAGAAGAAAGATTCCTTATTTCCAGGAAATAATAGTTGTTCAGAAAATAAGAAAAAAATTTTCCTACTAATTTTATTTATTGAGCTTAATACCGCGGAAGTTTATTTATGAAAGTATCGAATAAATGTCCTGTATTGAACTGGACATTGCTTACAAAGAGCACCAAAACTTCGTTTTTAAAATTCAGTTCTAATAAATCCTTTTCAAATATCATACTTACTAAATTCAATTTAATCGAAGTTTTTCTTGAAATAGCTAAAAACAAAAGCTGTCCAAATCATATCCCGCTAAAAATGGCAACATCAAACGTAAATTAATTTGCTGTAGATTAGTTTAATAATTAAAAGATAAATTCTATTTTTTTCGGTAAAACGAAATAAATAATGCTTCTCTCTGTTTGTCCCTTCTCACGTTTTCGACAATTTTCGGGATCTTCAAAACAGTTTTTAGATGAAACGGAAATCAGTTTGGCTCACAGAGCAATTAAACCGAACAAAAATAGTAAATTAATTTCTTAAAACTCTATCCATACGCATTCATCTATCTTAGGGGCTATGAGAGTATCAAAGCAATGCAACAAAAGAGAAGGCCAGACTTCAGGGAATCACTGTCATAATAGCGTAACGACTAAGAAAAAACCGTAAAAGAATTTAACTTAATGATTTCAGTTCGCTTGCATAAAAAATAATAAAAACATTTAAAAAAAGTGAAATCGGGGCTAATTCCCATGGGACGAGCTGAAACTCAATTCTGTCTTTTCTTTTCTTTCAAAGCTTTAGAAACAGATAAGTATTGCATTCACTTAGAATTGGGTATTTGGAAGGAGTATTTCTGTTGTTTATGGGGGGGGGGGGGGGATAAGAATGCTGTTCCGTCGTCTTTTGCGTACTTTTTATGGCTCTGAGACCTGTGCTTCATGAAGACATTTTTTCCAGTTTTTATCGATAGTTAAAATAGTTAACAATAATTATCTTCAGATTTTTTCTTCTTAAGATATCCTATGCAATTGTTAGTAATTACAAAAAAAAAATTGCTACTTAAATGTATGTAGTTTTACTGAATTATTAGTTTTACATTAGCAATTTTTTCCTATCAGATTATTTGTTTGCGATAAGTTTTTTAATCAATGCTGTTTTTGTTACGGTATTGGTTTGGAATTTTTTGGTAGTATTTAAATTTTTAAAATATTTTATCCAAATGTATTATGTTATCAAGTTATTTGTTTTATTATTTTCTTGACATTGTTTTGAGGCTTCCTTAACTTCTTAGAGATGTAGTAGATTTACGGCATGGTTTTATGCTCAAATGTAATTAATGTCTAATTAATCAATTTAGTTAACTTAGTCGTTTTTAATCATGGTAAAAGTTAAGCATCTTTTTACATAGAAAACTAATTTAATCCAATCAAAAAGTTTAAAAATCTGTCATTCGTAGTTATTCAGTTGGAAGGGCAAAAATCTTGTGCGCGACAATGTGAAGGTTTTCTGATTGAAAAGCTAGAAGTACGTTTGTAAAAAGTTACAGCACAGGTTTTCTTTCCTAGACTTGGAAAAAACAAAAGTGTAAGTGGTTAAAACTGAATTTGTAGTTTGCACTGTCCACCATCACTCTTCGAAAGTCTTCACAAAAAATAATGAAATGAAGTCTTTATTTAGATACTGAAAATTTTAATAATTAGTAGCTCCCCATTTGCTTTTTCTCAGTTAGTTTCTTGTATTCATATTTTAAAAGCAATAAAATGTAAACTGCTGTATAATTTATTTTATTTTCTTACTGTTAGTTTATGAACCATCCTTAAAATATAAAATTATATAGACCTTTAGTCTACATACTTTAGTATCTTTAGTCTACAAAAGATACTAAAATTTTGTCTTTGATAGTTTCTTTTTTCATTTTTATAAATATTTTAAAAGCAGTAACTTTCAAACCGCTATGAAATATTGCATTCTTAACAAAACTTCTCTAAAACGTTTATAATTAAGAAAAAAGTCTTATTGTGTTCGTAGTAAGAAATACGTTTCGATGAAGATATATACAGAAATTTAGAAACTATAAATTTCGTTGAACTTAAAAAACAAAAAATACTGAAAAGGTGAGATAATGTGCGCCGTAAATTGCAAATTTTACGGCGCGCAATTTTTTTTCATACGGCATCAATTTAATAGACGTGCTCAAAAAATTACTTCCGAAGTAGTTTAAAATTAGTGGTAATTATTTAATAATAAACTTTTATTTTTATATTCTTTTGTTTTGTTTACGTTTGAAGGGGAATTTTTTTTTTCTAATAATATCGCTTTCACTTGAAAACCCTAATCTAACATTTAATCTAGCGATCAACTAAAGAGTAAATTGCAAGAGTTACTCTGGCAAGCGCTTTCGTGTTATTGGGTTGAAATTTTTATTGTAGCCACAATTCATTTTATTCGAAGAAAAAGAACAAACTGCAAGTGCCTAATACTGATCGGTGTTCTTTAAGAGCCCTTTATGTGAATATTAAACATTTTAGGAAATAAATATCGCTATTATTGAGAACCGCCATTTCTTTGCTTTTTAAATTCGATCGGAGGGGGGAAGAAACGCTGAGAATAAAAATAAAAGTGCGCCGAGTAGAAAAAAAGTAATCGTAGAAAAAATGGCTATGAAAAGAATAAAAAGTAACCGACGGTGAATGATAGTGGAAAAAAAAAAAAGGTTCGAAAAAATCTTTCTCGACTCGTTGGTTATTTATTAATTTTTTCTCCGACGGTTGTTTTCTTGCTTTTTTTTTTTTTTTTGGCAGCAACCACGGCGTGCTACATCAGAATTCCTATCGGTTCCCGTTTTGCGTGACTCGTGACCGTCCTTGTCACGTGACGAGTCTGCTAAGGGAGCGTCGTCCTCAGAAAAGAAATAGCTTTTGGGGTAAAAGAGTGCTAGGAAATATACATTGTTGAATAATGTCTCAAGATAGAATGTAACATAATGCTTTATAGGCCAAATGGGTGCAAAGGAGATGGATATGGTGTTTACACGCCATTGGGGAAGGTTGGGATATGGATGACGTTTCTTATTTATTTTTCTTTTGAAACTAGTTGCGCTGGGTATGCGTGAAAAGGGATTTTTACGCACGATACATTTTTTAATTTCATAGATCAACCGAGGGACTAATATTTAATTTACACTATTTTAATGGCGTTGTTCTTTTATGTGTTTTGTTAATTTTTCTAAATTAGAGCATCAAATGTTGTTTTAATTAAACTTAGGGCATTATTGCGCACGAACATTATTACTTGGTGAGGTGCTATTTTTCTTGTGAATAATTATGTTTCCGATTGTTTGATGAAAAATATCAATTAATTTAAATGCGCGTGGATGTTATAATGAATAACATAATTTATTTTATGCCACTTGGTAATACGATGGACATTTTAGCACAAAAATATATTTCGACATATTGGTGGTGAAAAGAGCTAAGCCACCTTTCCGGTGAAAAATGTTTTCCGCATTTTTTTAAAACTCAATTTTAAAAGAAAAAACCTGTTACATCAGAACCAATTTCATTATTGTTAGGTAAATAAATAAATAGATATGAATGAATAGTTGTTTTAAAATTAAAACACAAAAGTTTATTGCCTATTTTCTCAAAAGTGTGGCTTAGCTCATTCTCCACCAAGACGACGATTCTTTTTGCTTTCAGAAATATTGTCAATGACGTCGAATGGGAAGAATCATTCATAAAATTCATTCACATTTAAAATTTTATTTATTTATTTATTTAAACTTAAAGAGTGAAAGAAGCTCTGTAGAAGAAAATATTTTTGATGTTTATTGTTTTGTTGTAAATTAATTTTAGTTACAAACTTTAAAAGTTTAACATTATTTATCATAGGTTTAACAACAAAAAATGTATTTTTTTGGAGAAACTTTTGCTTGCGTCTTTAGTTTTCGAAATATCCATTTTGGATCATACATTCAAATAATTTTTCTTTGTAGAAAACTAATGTGCATGAAATAAAATGTGATAGTATTTATTATTTGAACAAAAAACATTTTTGAACAAAACTGAGTTAGAACAAATTTTGTAACCGAAGGAGAAAAGAAAGAAAAGAAAAAAAAACACTACAATTCATGGAAATGCAAATTCATTTTGCAAAAACCTTTTGCAGAAAAGTAATTTTAATTAAAACAAAGGTTGTAAATATATATTTTTTCTTTTTATTTTTTTTTTCTTTCTTTCTTTAAAAATTAATATAGAATAGTTAATTCTTTTCACGTTAATGGTTTCTAACGTTTAATTATTTTTCCAATTTAAACTAATTGCTTCTCATTTATAACTTTTAACTTTTTCCCCCACTAGCATTTGGAGGCGGGGTTTTCGGGTGATACTTCATTCCCTTTCCCTCCACAAACGTTCGATTCGACCCTTTTCACCCCCAAACTGACCACTGTTCGATCTGAGCTCCTGCGCGCGCTCTTCGCGTCCGAACGAACTGGTCAAGAATTTTCCTAGCCCAGCGCAGTTTTGCGCAGGCTTGTGTGCAATCCTTTTGCGTACGCACGCACTTGCTACCTCTTTCCCTTCCTTGATAATTTATTCTGGTCCAACTGTCATGGCGGCCAGTAGCGTAAAGGGGGGGGGGGATTTGCAGGCCAGAGCTAACCCTTTGATCACTCGGCATGGTCCATTTCCCATAGGAGGGTGAGGTACTGCTCAGTTAGGCTTAGCTCTCCCTCCCCCCCCCCCCACCCCGGCCTTTTTCCCCTTAGGCGTAGATTTTAGATCTCCCTCCCGCTTGATCGATATTTGAAAATTGGCAGAGGGGATTTAGAATGGCCGTGCGCGTATGCAGCCCCTTTTCCGACCCTGATGCGTGCTCGAAAACGGTGTTACCCCCTCGGAGCTGCACGCGCAGCTGGCCAGTGGCGTAACTCTCCCCCCCCCCCCCCGTTGACCCCCTCTCCCCCACCAAGTGCCGTGAATAGGCCGCTGGTCAATGCATCTCGTGCTCCTCTGCGTGTTTTCAGAGAACCAATGGCGGTAGTTAAGAAGCGAGCCATTTTGGATTAGAACAGGGGGACTATTTTTAATCCCGGCTATTTGCTGCAGCAGGGTTGAAATTAGACGCTAAGCCCTCGAATTTCTTCCACCGATGCATTTTGAATACCACCCTACCATTACCCTGTATCTTAAAAATCGCCAAACGGAACAGTCATCTTCCGCCCGCGATTTGTAGGGTATTGTACCTCCATGATTATTTATTCAACAAATAGCTGAATAGATACTAAATCTAAGTCTAATAACCTATTTTTCTCGCTCTCTCTTTTCTGGTTTTTATTATTATTATCGTTTTCTATACTAAGGATGAACACTCTATCTCTTCATCTTACTTTATTTTAAATGCGAATTTACCAAGAAATGCGTTCAGCAAGCTTTCATATTTAAAATTATTTGGAGCGGGGAGATGAAACAGAAAAAAAAGGAAAATATTTAAAAAAAAAATTAATGAAGAGCGAAAAGGGGAAAAAAGGAGAGAAAATGGGAAAAAATGAAAACCACATTTCAGGTTCAAATCAATAAATAAAAAGAAAAACTTACGCGTTTCAAATCGATGTCGTAATAAATGTCTAAAAAATTATAGATTAAATAATCACTTTAAAAAGCGCAAGATCATATAATTAACTCTTGAATGATTACGTTTGTTTAACTGACATTTTGAGGGAAGGCCGCAATCAATTGCCCATTTCCATCAATTCCGGTTATTAGACCCATTTTACGTGAAGAAAAGCGAATAAGCTTGTTATTCAGTATCAAAGTTGCTATTTTCCGAAGTAAAATATAATAAGTGAGTAATGCATCCTGCTAAATATTTCTGAGCCATCGGTGAATAAAGAGGTGAAAATGTTCTATGCTTTGTAAATTAAGTTTTCCTAAATTTAATCGATGAAACTGTACTAGTGAAACTTGTGAATTTGAAATGCCATGTTATATAGAAAGGGAATTTTCCTTTGACTGAGCAGCACTTGCAACTGGAGTGCTTCAATTATTGAGACTGATTTTACTTCATAATCAAATTAGTTCAAGACTCGCGATCTCGCCATTGAAATCTATACTCAGAAATGAACTTTCATTCAGTCAGTAAGAGAATAATTCAAGTTTGTATATGCGAGAGACATTTAACACCTTTATTTGCATATTAGTAACTGATATATTGATTGCTTTAATTCATGCAAATTACTTTAACGTATGTTTTATAATTTAAAAATGCGACGATATAAAAAAATGGGACTTTTCAAAGCAGCGTACTTTTATGACCTAAATTGAGGTTAAGTAAGACAGAATTTATAGGCACATGTGTAACTTTCTTTGGAACCCTTAACTTATGGTTCCCACCCTCTTACGTTTCTCATTCATATACGCACATATCAAATTGTGTCATACATACCATACATATTCATTGTATTGATATAATCAAATTGTAATTTTTTTATTGAGAGTCTCCATACCAAAGAAATTTTATAAGACTTTTTTTTTCTTTTTTAATAAGAGGGATTCGAGATTAATAATTAAATGGAAGAATATATTGCTTTGATCATTGGCAATATTCCCTCTCTATATATAAAAACATTTGCTTTTAATGAGAATTAATTTATATTATTGTTTTTTTTAATTATATCATTATCTTAATTAATAAAGCATTTTTATCATCAAAGCGAGAGTGGGCGTAGATTTTAAAGTATCCTTTAAATTTTGTAACTTCTCAGAAATTAAATTCGGGCTGATATTAAATATTTAATGTAAGTGCACTGTGCAATATTTAAGACAGGCATGACATATTGGAAGCATGTAAGTTTTAGACTTAAGCAGCAGTTTTCTCTCCAATTTCTTAAGCTTAACTATTTTTCAAACTCCAGAAGAAACATGGCATTTAAATATTTTTTTTCTTCGCAATATTACCATCCCTTCCTAGCTGTTCCGCTTGTATATCGATATTTTTCCTGTTGATTTATTCTTTCCGCTAATTTGATTGAACACCGCTCCCCTCGCAAAATGTTTATTTTAATTCCAGCACCAAAAACTCTTGTTTATCTTCAAATTAGAAATTTTAAAAAGTCATTTGTTGCCGCCAGAAAAAAGCTTTTTTTAATGTGTAATTATTTGCTTAATATGTATGAAAAAAATCTCCGTCGATTCAAGAAAAAGTGCATTTCTCGTTAAAACCATTATTGGCTCTACTTAAGTAACGTTTTTTCTTAATGACTTATTTGTTAATTTTCAGAACGAAACGTTTGCATTTTGCATAATTTCCTATGCTGCTCCGTATTAGTGTTTTGTCTCTATTTTGCGGATATTAAAAATTAGACCCATTTAATTCTTAGAGCCGATGCTTTTAAGGTTTACGCGGCTGAATTTTAGAATACTTTAATCCTTATATTCTAATTGCACATTTAACAAATGCATAGAATTTTTCCTTTTGTAGAAGTTGCAGTTATTTTTTCTATTAATTATACTTTTTTTAAATTTAGAAAGCAATAATATTTTTTAACGTTTAGATTTTTGGTTTAAATCGTAAATAAAGAATGAATTTATAGGAATTATTTAAATTCATTATTATTTCACTTCTTTAAAATTATTTATTAGGTTCTTTATTTTAGACTTTCTTTGAATTTTATTTTGACATTTTTTGGTTTTGTCCTATTTAATTTGACATTCCATTGCATGCAGTGGGAGAAATTATGTAGAAATTTCTTCAAATAGATTCTCCGATTTGATTTTACTTAATAATTTAATTAATTTCTCATCAATGCACTTTCATTAATTTCATCAGTAAGATTATAATCCAAGTTTCAATATATTGTACGCAATGAACACTTTTCTGTTAAAAATAGTAATTTAAATACTTTATTACCCGAATATTGAAATGAATTATGTGCAAAATTCTTCAAAGAAGAAATATATAGTATATAGAATGCGTGCTGTCAAAATACAGGAAAAAAACATTTACTCCCAAAATAGTAGTTGATTGTTCTAAATTATTTTTTTTTAATAATCTTAAATTGATTGAAAAGTCTTGATTCTGTAATTTATTTTTAAAGTTTCATTAATTTCTTCAGAAAAAGGATTTTTTTTCCTAAAACAATAAATTCTCTATTTTTAATTTAAATAATAATGTATATTTTAATATGATGTATGAGCAGTATACTGTATTCTTTACAGTAATGACTACTTAATTCATCATTTATTATATACATTCCTATCAATATATTAATATTTAATATTTAAACTTTTTCTAAAACAAGAAATTCCCTATTTTTAATTTTTAATATTGCATGGTAGATAAAGTAAATATGTACCTACGTTCTAGCTGTTCGCATGAAGTGCAGTCCCACAATTTTCTTACTTTCAGACTAAATAAATAAAAAGTTAAATATTGGCTGATCAATTCGGCCTTTTATTAAATAGCTTTTTATTTTTCTCCGTCAACAATTCCTCCAACGAAGCAAGAAAAACAAAAAAATTGCACCTTTGGGAAACAAATCCTCTAACAGGTTAATACAGTGAGCGTGGTCGAAAATCTCGACTCTGGAGCACATTTATTGTTTATTTCTGCGCCTTTGAGGACAATTGAGGGAAAGGATTAGAGTTGCCAGTGTTGTCATCTTTCTCTTTATTCCCTCATGGTGTCTGCTATGATCAAGCAGAGGATAAATGGTGTAAAATTCCCCAATTCCTGTTCTTTATTTTTCCTACAGATAGTGTTTATTAGCAGTGTGAATAAAATTCCTTCAAAGCTAAAACTGAAAATGTGGTTAACGGTTGTATAAATAAAATTTATTAAAGTCTAAAACTGAAAACGGGGTTATCAGTTGCATAAATAAAATTTATTAAAGTCTAAATCTGAAAACGGGGTTATCGGTAGTATAACTAAAATTTATAAAAAGTCTAAAACTGAAAACGGGGAACCTTGATTGTTTTCGATGTCTGCCGTCATACCAGCTTTCAATAATTTCTTGATTGTTGGTGTAAGTGTAAATCTCTATAATCAGTAACTATAATTGGTTCTGCTCAGTATGGAGAGTGTACGGATCATGTCCATTATTGAAAATGTAAATGTCAAAGTGTAAAGTATGTAGTCAATGTCATACTAGATAACATTATTTACTCTTACATTGCTTATGTCACAGTACACAACAATTGCTTATTGTAAACTATGTACTCGGGAATAAAATTAAACGAGAAGTTAATCAAAACAACTCGCTAGATTTAGCAACATTCTGCTCTCTGGTGATTGCATCATCGTGTCGTTAAGAATAAAATGGTGTTACTACCGAGTAAGGGCGCTTTTTTTAGAATGCGGCGCTGCTCAAAATTTAAAATTTCGGAAACACGAGATTTCCGAGATGAGCTTTATTTATGGGATTGGTGCGTAATATAAACATAAACAAGCAATGGAGAAGTTTCCGGAAAAGTTGGGTCTTCCGGGAGGTCCGAGTGATCCCGATCGTAATCGATAATCAATGGCGAGGCTAATGATTGCGTTTTTCTCGGGAGTCCGAGCGTGAGCGGGCTGCGGGGGTGGGGGCCGCGTCCGATCGATGGGTGCGAGTTGTGAATGTAAGGCGGAGCGCGAGCAAAAATAGCGTTTCCATGGCATTGGTAGTAGTGTGAGTGTGAGGGCCACGTGGGTTTGAGGCAGTTGTAGCCGTCGTCGAGCGAGCAGTCCGTCCTACTGGCATAGTGCCGCGAGGGGAGGAAAAAATCCATCATTGGCTCAACCCTTTAGCACCACCAGCAGGCAGTAGCGTCGGACAAAGGGCCCCGCCTCCCCTCCCCGCCTGGTGGCTAGCTTCCCGAGCGAATCCATCTCGGCATCCACGGCACACTCACTTCGCTTCTCCCCTCGCTTCAGCACACGCGGCGGCCACACCGGACGGATGCTGAACTCTTCCTCTCGCCATGACAGCACGACTCCCGCTTTTACGAACCGCCTCGCTTTTCTCACTTCCTCCACGACCATGGAGAGAACAGGCATTGCCTGTGCCACGCCCGTTATCTCTCTCCAGAAGCTGAAGAACTTCTTGACACAACCACGATTCCGGTTTCCTCATCATGGTGAGTACCCAGACCCCCTCTCTTTTTCTTCCGACAACCCCCACACCGACTCCGCTGAACGTAAACAAACAAAACATCACCCGGACTGGTCAGCAACCTTTGCTTCCTTATTTCCCTCCCCCGCCGTCTGTTTACCTCCGAAACGACCTTCCGAGACTTTTTCTCGTCTTTTCCCTCGTTCCGTTACTCCGATGCATCATGCTCGAATTCTATAATAAATAAAAATAACGCACTAAGTCCAACAAACAAATAGTCACTAGCAACGAACAACTTTCTCCTTCCGGTTTTCCCGCCGTTTGTTTACCTTCGAAACATCTCGCTATTCTACCTTTTCGCTTTTTCGTATGCAACATATCCTATCCGCGTAGGCATGTATTGAAATATGAGCACATACGAATTAAAATTCAATACACAAAATGTCAACGGTTGCTCAACAACCTTTACTTCCTAATTTTCCCTCCCCCCCCCCCTAAATTACCTCCGAACCTTCCCCCGAATACAAGTCCAGATTTTTTTTTTTAGTTAATGATTCGCAATTTTATATGGATACACCACATCTTAAGTCTAGAAGAGTGCTTATATTCAATTAATGAACGATTGCTCCCCACCCCGTTCTTAACTGACACGTGCTCACATAGCTGCAAAATTCTGATTATTTCTACCAGAATTATTCGCATCATTACAAAATACGCAAGTTTTTCATTAGAAAAAAAAAACAAGATAAATAAACTTAAAATTAAAAAAAAAAAGAGAAAGAAAGAAAAACATACCAAGAAACGAACAATGCAGCAGAATGGTCAGCAACCTTCCAAATATTTATTTTTCTCAGCTATGGCTTTATCTGCACGACATTTTAAACCACAGTTACGTCTTATTTATTAATATTCCCTTTGCTTGCAAGTGCCAAAAGAAGCGTTATATTCTTTCCATTCATAAAAATGGATTTTTTATCTCCAAAACTTCTACTTCGAGAGCACTGAAATTCAAATTTCAAAAAAATCAATTCGTTGTCGTGTTGCAACATCATCTATTTTTGATGAAAATATTTTACTGTGATAAAAGAGGGGAAAAGCAACAACATTTTACATCACTATAAGTAAAAATGTAAATCACTTTATCATTTACTATTATGATTGCGAAAATAAATGTTCGTTCGTATGAAAACTGGTCTATGCAATGAGGTGAAAAGTTAGTAATGCTATAATAAGGAAAGTTAATATGATAAAAAGTCAGCCTATGCATCAAGATGAAAAAGTCAACCTACGAATTAAGATGAAAAAGTCAGCCTATGTAGTCAGATGAAAAAGTCAACCTACGAATTAAGATGAAAAAGTCAGCCTATGTAGTCAGATGAAAAAATTAATCAGTGCAAAAATTAATTAAATATTTGGAAGTTATAAGAAATGGAACTTGCATCTAATATCTGATTTCACCTGTCAATTTGATAGAAAATCAGCCTATGCATCAAGATGAAAAAGTCAACCTATGAATTAAAATGAAAAAGTCAGCCTATGCTGTAAGATGAAAAAGTCAATCTGTGCAAAAATCAATTAAATATTTGGAAGTCATAAGGAATGAAACTTGCATCTAACACCTGATTTCACTTGCCAAAATAAGAAAAAAATGAATTTCACATTACAAAATATTTTCACAAGCTTTTTTTTTTGTTCTTTCTCTCCCCCGATTAGCTACATGGACAAAAAAATACGTGATTCTCTGTTCAAGATGGATAAGTCGAAGCTGAAATTGAAGTAAGAATAGAAGATTAAAATGTAGATGATAATAAAATTACCTTGTAACGAATTTAAATAGGCAAATGCAGTTTAAGGGTATAAGAATAATCTATTTTTCAGTATCTTTACCCAAAATAGCAAAGAAAAATTTTTCATTACATGTCTTTTATTATTTCTACAATGCGAAATATAATTTCATTTTTCTAAATTTTGATAGAATAGTCGTTGGATTAAGAAAAATAAAAAAATGTTAGAAATATATTAGGTCGCTTTTTTAGCATTATATTGGCATCGCTATTGTGTAGTAAGATACATTGCAAATTTTTCTGACACTGAAATTTAATGAATATGAGGAAGAAAAAAAATTTTTTTTAATTAAAAGTTTATGTAGTGTGCGAAATTTTTAAAAATCTGAAATTAAGTATATAGTTATTTAATTAATGAAGACTGAATGCTGTGGAAGTGGCTTCAATCCCATATTTACATTAAGTATAATAACATCGAGCAAGTTTTATCCAATAAAATTTCAAGTTTTAGTGTTTTAGTTATGAACCAATGTAGAGCTTTTACTGTTTATTTTATTTCATTTATTTATTTATTTTTGATGTTTGGAAGTAATTAAGAGAAAAATCAACCTGAAAATATCAGCATTATTCTGATTCTGGATTAATGGATTAAAATCAAATTCTTGAATTCTGTATTCCAAAATTGTGATGGTAGATTTTTAAGTCTTAGATTGCACTTGGATTTATGCTAGAAAAAACATTAATGTCCAAATTGAAAGTCAAAAACATTTATGAAGAAGAGATTCGAATTGTCAACAGTGTCTGTTTTTCTATCTGCACTTAAAGCCATTAATTTCACGAGTCAAAGAAAATTAGTGACATATAATTTTTTTAAACTATTTTATTAGTTGAAGCATTTAAAATCAAAATAAGAAGATGCAATAATACTAAAATGATCAAAACCAGAAAAAGTCAGATAAAGAATCACTGTTTTGGTGATAATATAATAACAGTTAAAATGATATGCTCTACAAATACGAGTTTAAAGCTGATCGGAAGAATTTATGGTTTTTAAATACTTAAACATCAGTGAATACTTAAAAGTGTTATTAGCACATTGTATGATTTTGTTATTTTTGAAGGAATGGAGTCGTTTTTCAAAGTGCAATTAAAAACATAATAATTACCAACTCATCAGTTTTATTTATTTCTACTCTCATTGGGATTACTTACCTGTTTGGTAGTTCAATTAAAAATCACAAAATAAAAACTCGTTTTTGGAAATGAGCACAGTGCATTATTTGATGGAGGAAAATATAAAACTGGAAGCACTCGTTCATTAAAGAAAAGTTTTGATTAGAAAGATTTTCTGGTAAAGTTCTAAATATTAAAAACAAAGACAAAAAAAAAAAAATCTGCAAAAAAGATGTCTTTAATATCGTCTTTGGAAACTCAAAATAAGAGAAATATCAGTCAAATACAACATACTGTAGAATAATTATCGAACATATTTTTACTGGTATTCGTACGTGATTTTAAAGACAATGTTAGTCTAAATATCAATTTATCGCTTTCATTTACGGTTACTGTCTCTAAAATTATTTATATATTTGATAGGTCTCTTAAAAATTGCAAAATAAGAAGGTAATTTTTGGAAAAGAACACATAGGGATTTGATACACGAAAATATACAATTAGAAACACTCATTCAAAATGAAAAGTTTCCCCCTGGAGTGAATTTCTGCAAAATCCCAAACATTAAAAGAAAGAAAACAAAAATAGTTTAAGGAACATTTCCTTAATATCGTGTTTGGAAACTGAGAAAAAAATTTAGAAAAAAAAAAGTTTCGAGAAAAATAGAAAATAAATAGAACTCAATATAAGAACACAGAGTGATTTGATACAAGAAAATATACATTTGAAAACACTCATTCAAAATGGAACGTTTCCCCCTGAAGTGAATTTCTGAAAAATCCCAAATATTAAAAGAAAGGAAAGAAAAATATTGAAAGGAACATTTCCTTAATATTGTGTTTGGAAACTGAGAAAAAAATTTAGAAAAAAAAAGTTTCGAATAAAACATAGAAAATGGATAGAAGTGAACAAAATAAAACACAGATTAATTTGATACACGAAAATATACAATTGAAAACACTCATTCGAAGTGAAAAGTTTCCCCTTGGAGTGAATTTTTGCAAAATTCCAAATATTAAAAGAAAACAAAGAAAAATATTTTAAGGAGCATTTCCTTAATATCGTGTTTGGAAACTGCGAAAAAATTTAGAAAGAGAAAGTTTCGAGAAAATAGAAAATGGATAGAAGGGAACAAAAAAAAAAAAAAAAAAACAGAATATTTTGATACATGCAAATATACAATTGAAAACACTCATTCAAAGTGAAAAGTTCCTTTCCCCCTGGAGTGAATTTTTGCAAAATCATAAATATTAGAAAAAAAGAAAGAAAAATAATTTAATTAACATCTCTTTAATATCATGTTTAGAAACTGAAAAAAATTAGGAAAAAAAGTTTCGAGGAAAATAGAAAATAGATAGAAGCGAATAAATCTTTGTTGTTTCTTACGTAATTCTAAAGTCATATGAAAAGGTTATAATTCAATGATAAATGTATATCAAACCCGATAATTCTACAATGAATTAGTTTAGGTAGTGATTTGAACTGTGTGTATAAAAGTAATGTAAGTTTGAGAAATCATTCTGATTAGTATAATTTAATGCCATAAGTTAAAAAATAATTTTTTTGTATGAAACTAATAATGATAATGTCACTTTGTATTCCTTATGCTCTGCTTTAGTTTGATATTGGATTTGATTTTCATTCATCGTATCAGCATCAAATTTTTTCTTGTTGATTCAAGTAATATATTTTATAAGGATAATCATTTTTTGTGGAATCTTTCAATGTAAGGAAAAAGAATGAAAAATTTTCTTTTTTTGCAAAAATGCTTTCCATAAGCCTCTTTGGATTACATGGAATCTTTAAGAAGATCATCAAAATGAACATCAATGTAAAATCATGGATAATTAAAAAATATCGATGTCTACTTTTGTCGTAAATGTATGAGGAGTTCCTGCAAAAGTTATGTCTGAAGTTTGATGAAATTAAGATCAGCATACATTTTGATTGTTTCATGTTAAACATCCTATTGTAAAATTTTTCAAGACTTCTTTTTAGAAAGAAATCAGACTTTTTACATTGATAATAAAAACCACCATTATGGAAAAAAAAAACAGTAGCGATAAATGCGCAATGAACCCACGATTTGTGTTTAAAATTCAAAAATGTTTTTCATGATTCAAGTGAACTTGAAAGTAACTACATCAAATTACCCTTGAGTACGTCGCATTCTCCTCGGAATATGTGGCTTAATTTAACGTAAGAAATGAGCTTTGAAATGTTAATTAAAATGCATATATTCGACTTAAAATTTATAAGTGTTTCATCTAGCAGTTTCATTTCTCGGGCATCCTTGTTTTTAATGTACAAAACGTGTTCTTGTTTAGTTTTTGTTGAACGTGGTAGTTGCTGCTGAAATGTTTTAAGAATCTTTTCTTCTTTTATTTTTATTTTTATTTCTTTAAAATATATATATGTATATTTTGTCAGTAACAAAATGACAAAGCCTTGGAAAATATAATAAATTAAAAAGCCCTTCCTTAAAATACGATGATAGAAAAACAATTAAAATTTTATGATGAATTAAAATGTTATAAACAGTAAATTTTAGCCCTTTCTCCCCCCAAGCGTTTATTTTCAACGCTATATATTAATAAGGAAGTAAATATGTTGCTGAAAATATTGCAATGAATGTGTTACATTTATATTAAATATTAGCCACTCGCTTTGTCATCATATGAAAAATAAATAAATAAATAAAAATATTGAGGAACAGCTTTTCTTTTGGTAAATATTTTTTCGGTTTACTGATTTAGTTTTTTTATTTTTTCTTAAAACATAATTCCAATGAACTTCTATTTTATGTAACCTACAAGCTGTGTACCGAATTTACTATCAGGTATTTTTTTAACCGTTAAATTGAAATATTGAATAAAAAAAAAAGTTTTCTACGCTTAATATGTACATATGAAAAATTACGATCTTGATAAATTTATGTTTACCATGTTTCAATTGATAAAAACTGGTTAAAATTATTGAATGTTTGCACTAAATTTTTCATTTGTTGTTATTAGGCGACGTTTAATTTAATTAATAGCTTTTGTTTATGGAATTTACCCTTTTTAAAAATATTGAACTATACCAGCACTTAATTATTTCGATTACTTTTATCGCTCCTTGTTTACATTCTTGTAGGCATTACTGAGTGTTTGGTGATGTTTTCTAAACAATCAGAAAAAAAAAATCAAAAATATTCTGCTTTTTAAAATTGATTAAAGATGCTTGTCATTAAGATTAACTTACTTAGCAACACTGTTTACAAAAAATGAGCTTTTATGTTATACGAATTACTGAACTGTAATATTTTTTTGATATGTTTCTGCCACGTTTTGGCCGATCTAAAAACTGTCGTCTTTAGTTGTTTACATTTGGACCAGATGGCTCGTTCTGAGATAAACTGTATCTGAGGTTGTTAATCTATAGTCACGTTTGTATTCTGAAAGAGCGAAAATGTTTCTTACCGTCTTCTTTGTAACACTCGATTTCAGCTACATTGGTGCATTTGAATTCCATGTTGATAGTTTGAATAGCATGTTGTAGATGAATTACATAGATCGTAATAAAAACGTTCAATTCCATGAATTTACTGCTAATTTTACTTCTAAATATATGTGTATTTCGAAAATTGATTTTTTGAATCAATTATTCTACATAATGAGTAAAAGAGTATATTTTTCTGCATAATGAGAAAAAAAATACACTTATGAAATGCAATGAATTGAGGTTTAATTCATAGGCTACTGTTAATGACGAATGAATTTACAGCTAGCTTTACTTCTAAAGAAATATGTCTTAAGAAAATTAATTTTTTTGTTTATTATTCTACATAATGAGTAAAAGCGTATATTTTTCTGCATAATGAGAGAAAAAATACACTTATGAAATGCAATGAAGTGAGGTTTAATTCATAAGCTGATGGCAATGCAGAGTATACTTGAAAAATTTTAATTACTACCAGGAATATAATGGTATTGTACTAATATTTAGTTAAATATTGGACATTTAATGCGAATGAAACATTCTATTGTTCAATTAATTTTAGACTAAAATACTTCATGTGTGTGTAAAGCAGTGTATAAGTTCGTAACAATGAATAAGCAAATATTATGAAGATAACACCAGATTAGCTAGACAATCATACATTTTTATAGAGACACATATTTTAATCTATGATCAATTGAATAGTCTTCTAGAAATTATGAAACTGAAACCAACACCTTTTATTGCCTTTTTCGGATGCTGATGTTTGAAATGAATTGTCACCATTGGAAAAAGTAATTGTTATGATTTGAAAAATAGCTCTTCAAATCTAGATTTCAATTTATGCCAATGTACTTGTCAAAATAAACACGTTCGAAACATGTGTTTTTCAAAAAAAAAAAAATGATGAACTTGAAATAGTGCTTTGAATTTTATGAGCAGAAAAAAAAATTGCTTTGACAGCCAAATATTTTTATATAGGTAACATGCTTGGGTAAATAACCCAAAGAATATAGAGCAGGTTTTGTAAATGCTGCTTTTGATTCGAAGTCAATGGATATGTTTGACAATTTAGAAAACAGATTTTACCGAATGTTTTTATGAACTTTATGTTAGTCAGTTCAAAGAGGAAAAAAATTCAACGTTAAATATTCTATACGCCCGGAAGTAAGAAATAAAGGAAGATCATGTTTCATCAAATCATTCATCTTTCTTAGAAAAATCACTGCAATATAATATTGAATCTGGATAATAATTGGGTTGTTAAATTCCTGCTCCTAGTTTCCCGCAACTAGGGAGAAATCTAACGGAAATACTATTAAAGAGAGGAATCATTAATTTCACATGATTTATAAAATGAAATAAAAGAAACAGTGTACTAATTAGCAAATCACTTTGTTGATATAATTTTATTGCTTGCATAAACATTTAGAAAAATGTATTTCCTCGAAACCTAAAATCGATAGTGAAATATATAAACCAGAAAAGAAAAAAAGAAATTTTTTAATAAAACTGTAAACAATAGAAGTATGGCTGATGCACATGCAAAGCGATTCTTATTATTACAATGAACTACTGAAAGTGCTTATTACAAACTGTAAAGGACTGTTAGTGCGCAAAGAAAATTATGTAGATTTTAATTAGGTATAAAGCTATAGACTCTATGCCAAGTGTATTTCATTCTTTTAAATTGCTTGAAGTTAGAAAGTTTATTGATAAAATACGTAATTTAGAAGAAGAAATGCTATATCTAAAAGGCACTTGAGTAAACATAGGATAAACATTCAGGGAAAAAAATGAGTTTAAGTTTTATTTTACAGTTTGTCAAACTAAAATATTTATATACGTTGAAGAATCATCATTTACTTAATAATTTTGTTTCAATAATGAGCAAAATGTTTCTTATGTCAAAGTGATCTTAAATCTTTTTGAATATGTATGTAATAGGTAAACAGAAATAAACGTTTAAAGAATGTTTTGAAAGGGAGTTTTGAGCTGTATAAAATATTTGAACCTGTAAGAAAGCCAACATCATTTGAATTTATATTTTAATAAAAGAAGGAAAAAGTGGATTAGTTGAAATGCAGTAGAATTGTCAAAGTTAGCGTACTTTCTAATGATTTATCAACTTTAATATTGAATTCAAACATTAGCTCAAGGTGCATATCTGTTGTAAAAATTTGAAAAGGATCATACATATTTTTAACTGTTGTAGAAGCGGAGAGGAAAAAAGCTTGACATTATATTTAATGGAAAGGTTAGGGAATTCAGTACGGAATAGGTCATTGAAATTGTTGCCATTTTGAAAAATTCATATAAGTTGTTTATTTGAAGAGAATTACTTGAAAATCTTAGCGAACATTTATTGTGCTTTATATTATGTTTGTTAATTAATTAATTAATTAATTCATTTATTCATTTCCTATTTTCCTCAAACCAAAAATTAAGCTGATTTGTTAATTTCTTTATAAAGCCAATTCTTTATCGTAATAAAATGTATGTATTTCTACGGCAATACATACTGTTATAAGAATGATAATCATACAATTAAAAGTTGAAAAGTTCAGAAAAACGGTAGGAAACTTGAAACTAACTACGTTGTAAAACTTTATAAAATCATTTTCATGTCAAAATATACCAATAGAAAGATTTTAATTGTTATTAAAACTGGTAAATTGAAAGTTTAAAGGATTAAAACTGAGTTTTCAATCAAAAGACATAAAATGGCTTTGAAAAATAGATCCTTTTCCATATTAATTATACATGCAGAATTTTTGATTTACACTTAAGTATTTTTTATTGCACCATAATATATCCAGAATGATTTACTGATTAAAAATGACAGAATTTGCTTCATGAAAATGTTTTGAATTACACTTAAAAAGTAAAATAAACTAGCATGATGTTTGTTTACATACGAAGAGCTAATTTGAGCTACAAAAAAGGGGAATTTTCGTAGAAATACTGAGTTTCCAAAGAATATATACTCGTAACCGCAAGTTGTTGTTTTTTCGTACTTATTAACAACTGCATTTTTTTTTTCAATTTTAATGTCGTTATTTTTATTTATTTTTTGTGATTTATAAATTTAAAATTTTGAGTATTTATGTGTAGCTTCTGTAGAACATACAGATGTATGGTATCGGCATGAAGTGATCCATGATTTATTACTTGAAAAGTATTGGAAGTGATAAATGTTTTTACAAGTTGAAAAAACTTCAGACTTGCAATATTTTCTGATTTCTTTCCCCTTTTTTTTCCTTTCGTTTTCTTTTTTTAAGATGTTCAAAATGTTTTTTTGTACTAAAACACTCAATATAAATTAATACTAGCCAATTATAGTTCATGATCTAAATCAGTTTATTTATTTTTAATTATGAAAGTGATATCAGTTTCATTTTTATTTCGGGAGCTTCGAGTCCCCAATTTCGGATATCGCACAATATCATGCGCTCCTTCGAAGTTTAAAGTGTTTATGGTACACACATCCTCTACTTTCATCTGGGTTCCTTAACCTTCTCCCCATTTATTCCCTTGTGTGCGGAGCGAAAAAGCGAAAAAATCTCCACAGCTGATTCAGTTTTTATTAGGGCATCAGGCCGCTCTTACTTATCCCTGACCCAGGGTCTATGTAAAACAAGTCGAACCATTTTTCTCCCATTTCTTCTTCCTTTCTCCATCGGAGTTCTCAAAAAATCTGGAATCGCTGACCTACATGATGCAAATCGTAAATCAATGCCTTTGACAGGCCTACAAGCAGCATGTTGTCTGACTCAGGTGCAGTAATGCAGCGGAAGTGTGGAAGGGATTTTTCACCCGGCTTACACCCCTCTATCCATGGTTTATATCATGCCGATGACGTGACAAAGGAAGGAAAAGGGGAAGACGAGGGGTCGTATCTCAAATGTGCTTTGCTTTCTCGTGTGAGTCACCGACTCTTGGTCTGCCAGTGAAGCCACGGTTCGTGCCAGTTCCATTTAAAAATTCAATTTCAAGTTGCATTGTTTTGCATATGGGACGGGGTTGCGTAATGAGTCATCAAAATGCATTGTGAATTCTTCCGTCAGAACCAAGTTTCTGTTTCATCAATTAAAGAGTATAAATAATTTCTAATAATCAGTATGACTTGAGGTGTCCATTAAAAAGCAGAACAAAGTATTGTAAATGTGTTTTTAATTGAGGTTACCGTAATGAAAATTATGGGGAGATCCGTTTTTTGTGAAAACGCAGAGTATTTGGTTTATTGAAAAACCCTCTTGCGTCATAGTATGTTAGCAAAGGGTTCATTCTCAGCAATAAATGCAAGATTTACCGAAATCAATTGTTGTAAATATTTATCTACATATTGAGCACGCTGCATAGTATTATATGAACCATTTTAAAGACACAGAGCTTGCTTTGAGTATTTTTCTGAATGAAATTCAAGATTGGTTTAAAAAAATGATTGTACTTGCAAATAAATGAAATTTAATTCAGATTTAAATGTATACATATGTCGGGTTTTATAAGTTTGAATTTCCTACTTAGTAGCTAAAATGCATAAGTAATTGATTATTTATCAAGTCAACTGTAACAAGAAGTTCCGTGTAGAACTATACGACCCTACTCTCCCGTATATACCAATGTCAAATTGATACTCTAGCTATCTCTCTCTCTCTCTCTCTCTTTATCTTTCTCATTTAGCTTTAGTTCCGCCCATAATTACTTTAAATATTTCTTTTTCAAAATTCATACATATTCATTCAGTCATTTATTCATTTATTCGGAAATATCTTTAAAAATCCAGAACAAAAAGTTTCGTGGGGAAAATAGGCTCGTTTAGTTCTGGATGAACTTCGTATCTGTACATGTTCTACGTCATAACATCTTTTCGATAAAGTTTGTTCCAAGCAAATTCGTCTGTTATAACAGTTTTACATGCATTTTTACTTCTAAGTAGATTTGGAAATGTATCTTCATAAAAGGTTGTAGTTATTAAACCTTTTGTTGTGCTGATAGCATCTTTAAAATATTCGAAGAGCTATTGCCTTTTATAAAGTTTCGGAATTTTAGGAGCAACAATAGCTTGCAGGGAAAGATAATTGTATAGTGAAAATGAATTTCTACTGATTCTTCGCTACTTATTGAATTTCATCAGCCTGAAGTCTTTTGCCCTTTGTATTGACATCATCCAAAAATCATTTCTGATTTTCTGCCAAAGAAAATTTGTGTCAATTCTGTGGCAAAATCGAGGGGAAAAACTGGTATCTTGATATTTTCAAATGTGCACACTGTCCATAAATAAGTGATGGAAACGTAGAGGATTTATATTTTTTTCGATCTAGCTAAGTAAGTTTGCATTTGATTTTTTTTTTTTTTTTTGTAACTTTTAAGACCGTATATTATTGCATTCCTCTAATATTAGTTGAAAAATAACTCGGAGCAATTATAATGTAACATTTAGTCGACTTAAAAGTATGTATTTCCTTTTTTAAAAATATATTCATTTATTTATTTTTCAGTCATTATTATTACTATTTTTTTTTCATCCGCACCTTCAGAAATGGGGATTCCGACAGCAGAGGAAGTGTTTCTATTTATTCTTCGCTGCCTGGTGAATCACAATTATGGGCCATTTTTTATTATTTTTTTATACCAGAGAAAGGGTTGAAAGAAGAAAGGGTGCAAAAGGGGGAGGAGTGTTCCTTCTGCAGCATGCCTCGTCAAACCTCGCCCATTATCCATCGAAGGGAGAGCGAAAAGATGATACACTGTATGACACAATAGGACCAGCCATGTACGCCGATCTCTGCTTTGTCTCTGGCGAACAACACACTGCCATAATCAAGAGGATCGCCTTGTGTAATGAGCAATGAGTAGGCAGACTTTTGGCAACGGACACGCATCTTCGGTTTCAGCTACAAGAGATAAATTGCTTTTGACTTTGACGTTTAGAATTTGGAAGAAGAGTCCAGAATAATGCCATTCTATTAGTTGTGCGTTCAAGCTTTGCTGTTTTTTCCCTTCTACTTCTTCAGATGAATGCTTAAGTGTTTTTGATTTAGGGTCTCCCCTCTGATTTATAATAAACAATCAGAAAGGATCGTAATTAGGCTAGTTTGTTGAATCTTCCTCGTGGTTCTTGTAAGAAAGGGTTGGATGAAAAATTGTTTCTCTTTTTTTTCTCTCTCCCATTATTTGTTCTTTCTCCTCCCTCTCTATGTTTCGCGCTAAATAATACATTATCATTCTTTTCCATGCCGACAAAGATAAAAAAACATGTTTCTGTTTTTGAAGTTAATCTATCCATTTGTTAAGGAGGGTGAATGTTTGTAGTTGTCCATTTGCCACTCTTGTAATATGATCAGCAACTTTTCTGTTGTATTTCAGCTTGATATTATCCGTGGGGCCATAACGTCATTACAGAAGGATATTTTTTGGGATGAATGAGTCACTTTCTAAAAATAAGTCTAAAAATAGGTTGTGTTTTGACTGTTATCGCAGTTGTAATTGATTAGTTTATGCATGATATTTCAATTCATTAATCTTACAAGCCGGTGCGAAGCGAAGAAGTATGTTGTTGAAGTATCAACAAAAAGAGTAAAATGTTTAAGTAAACCTTAACTATTGCTTTTTTACCAAGATGACGAGATTGAAAAATCATATTTTATTCACAAAAAAATCATCTATCATCTATGTAACGTGATTTTAATCGAAGCAAAAAAGAAATGTTTTGGATGCATAATTCAATATTAAAATATTGTCTAATATTGATTAAAAGTGCTATAAAACTCATTTCACTCGGTATCTGAAGTACAAATAATTCCTATGAAATATAGCAATTTGTTCTTACTGTCGTATAATGTACGTTTGTATAATTGTACAAATGACCTACCTTGGGTAAAATTATCGTACAAATACTTGGTCTAAAAGATACAAAAAATGCTATGGTTTATTACTGAGTAGTAAGTGCTGAATTATAAATACGTAGCTTACAGAAAACGAAATACGTTGAAGGGTTTTAAAACTTAACTTGGCGTTAGAATAGTTAATGCAGCCATCAAAACACAAAAGTAGGAGTTACACTACAATAACCATATAAATGAAGTGGAAATATTACATATCAAGGAATTTACTTACCAAATATTTTTAATTATCTTCAACTTTGGTACAGGCATTCAAAAGTGGTAGTTAATTTTCCATTTCACTGCTGGTAATGTTAATAAGAAGGCTTTTGATGCGTTCTTTTTTTGCCGGCCGCCAGCAGCTCGGTGTGAGGAAGCATTGTGAATCAGAAAATCAATCTGAATAATATGAAACTAATTTATTAGTTGGCGAACTTCTATTCAACTAGACGATGGTGTGAATAAGTAGTGCTAAGTTAAAAGATCAGGGTTTGGGAGCCTACATCAGATGCATTGTCAGGCTTGTCATTCTTTTTCAATGTTTTGGTTCATTGTTATGCCCCATAAGTTCATTGTAACAAGGCGCCTTTACAACAAGCAGCCTTAGGATAATAGACTTCATATCAAAAGGCTGTAGTTACTAAAGAAGCACGTTGCGCAACTTGTAAAGAATACAGGGATTTTTAACGATCGGAAACTCTGACCGTAATTTTCGAATTTTTATTATCCTTCGTGATGTTTTTAGTGATGCCCCATAAGTTTATGGAACTTCTTATGTGTTCATTCGAATCGCACCTGATTCTCTTTTCATTTTTAAAGGCGTTGCTATTGATAGGAAGTTTTTGATTGTGAGGCGAGAGAAGTTAGAATCAAATTTTCTATGAAGTGCTTAATCGTTGTTGTATTAATGTGGGAAGAAATATCCGAAGCAGATTTCCTGTCACAGTGTCTTGATTTGCTGGGAAAGAACTATTCAAGTGCATCAATAAAAAGTTCAATAGAAGACGTTATTCTAATACTTCCAGGGAACATAAATAAACATTTTCTTAAATCCTGAGACTTTGCTGCATTATCAATGCCCTTCAAGCAATAGTTTTAGTACTGATGTAAATTATGCTTTGCTGTTTCTTGTAATTTTACAAATGTTAGACAGTCGTATTAATTTCAAGAAATTTAGTCATCTGTAGAAATGGAATAATTAATTCAAAATGTCATGGTTTTAAAGGTTTTTTTTTTTTTTTTTTTGCTGAGAGTTTATCCGTTGCATTTGTATGATATTTATTGATATCATAAATGAAAAGTTTAAATGCTGCTTTCGGTTTTTAGTATGTGTTTTTACTGATAAAATCCTTCACAAGTTCTGATTTTTTCCATCTTTTCTTGATACTTTTGGAAGGGATATTTTTATTAAAAGTTTACCTTTTGAATATAATAAAAACAAATTAATTGTGTTTTTTCATCCATAAACACGGGTTTTGCATTGAAAAATGAAATGGTGCTCCCTATAATCCCGAAACACGTGTCTGTAATTTTATTAGCATATTTGTGCTTTAGAGTGTTGTTACTACTGTATTTATTTGGGCCACAAAGGGGAAACAGTTTTTATTTCTGCCAGTTCGGTCAAAATATATGTCTAGAACACTAATTGCATATTTTCTCATTAAAATTACTTGCAGCGTAGTAAATTATATTCAAAACAAAACAAAAAAAACAAAAAAAAGAAAGTGAAACAAGTTCACTTGATGTTTTTAAAAGTTAATGCTATAAGATAAGTACGTATGAGTAATATAATTTTGAATTTTAATCATACACTGTAAAAAATTTAACTACATGTTTCGTCAAAAAAAAGTGCAACTTAATACCAAATGCACTAAAAAATAGTGCAAAGTGTTGCTTGCTTCAAAAGTTGGTGCTTAATTTTTCTATATTTTGGAGCAACATACGCAAGTTCCCACCAAAATATAGTAAAATTAAGCATCATCCTTTGTAACCAGCAAATCTGCACCGTCCTTTGGTACAACATACTACTAAATTTTTACAGTGTACTATTGCTTTATTTGAAAATGAAGTTAACTAAGCACAGCCAAATGAGCAACTTTTTAATGTTTAAACATTGTAGCTACTGCTAAAGTAGAGTAATATTTTTTTTATGTTATGTTTTTCATTCCTCACGCATATTTCTCTATTATAAATGCAATTTTTTCTGCTTTATGTAGAAGGAAATAACCTGAAGGTGAAGATTAAAAAAAAAGTCGCATATGTAGTTCCGTCTGGAAAAAGAAATTAAATTTATATGATTCATGTTTTTGGGTGATCTAAAGGTTTTGGAAAGATACATGCTAACTCGGGACTCGGTAAATCTTTGAGCAGCTGGCATTTTTTATGACGTCAAACAACTGAGCCAACGATTAAACCGCATTTTGAGCTATGCTCAATAGTGTGATCAATGTACGTTGTTGTGTTTGGACAGTTTTTGCAAACGTTGTGACACAAAATGATTCTTTTTTTAGCGTCTGTATTTTGGAATTGGTATCGCTTTATTTTTGCTATGGAGGAAATCGAAGATAGAGGAAATATACAATTGAATTGAAGTAAAAGATGTCTCAAGCAATAGAAAAAGTATTGTCATCCGAAAGAAAACTCAAAATTGTTTAACTGTTAAAAATTTTAGTTAGAATGGGAAGACGAAATTATTTAGTTCATTAAAATATCAAATAAATAAAACGACGGATTTTTTTTCACTCAAAAAAATCCATTTTTTAAAAAAGAAATTTCAATTGCATTGCGCGTTAGTCTATCTTTCATTCAAACATTTATCTGGCAATTTCCTTGCTTTCTAAATATTCATTGCTAGCAGGTAAGACGAATTTGTATTTTTCTCCCCGAAATCATGCGCATTTTGTACAAAATTCATCGTGCTAAAAATATTCATTCATTATAGAATTCTTATCCATGTAAGATAAACACAAATCCTGTGGCTCGCGCTTGTTGTTGAAAATATATGCCACCGTTTATAAAATTTAATGCAGGAATGTTGTTAAGTATATTACATACGAAGGAAAAGTTAACTTGTTAAAATTTTGAATCTTTTAAAAAATGTCGTGTTTATGGCTCCTGTTTTAACGGTTCATTAAACTTTAAAGAGTCAAGGCTCACTTGTTGAGTAGTATCAAGAATATTGTGTTTTAGTCAGAAATTTAATTCTATTGTGTCTTACATGATGGAAAAAGTTTAGTGGTTGAAACGACATTATATTCTTGAAAAATGTCGCTGCAAAAACAATGTTGAGGGGAGGGGTGAAGGAAGGGGTAAAAGAAGACACTGGAGATCTTACTTATTAGTTCGTTATTATTAACATAATTTTCTTCTTGGCTTGCGCTTTATCGATTTATGTCATACTTCATTAATGCTTTTCAATATGACTTTTGCTCTTCAGTATTTCCCGTACATGATGTAGTAGAAAAAGTTTCCGCAAAGCGATAACAGAATTGCGATAAAGTGATGAAGAAAATTAGATTGTTTTTTTTTTTTTCTTTATCTTTTGAGTCATTACTATTAGAACAAAAACACGTTAATGAACAAAAAAAACCTTTGTTCTTTGGAACGCAATGCTGCAGTTGTTAGGCATATTTAAAGTAAATACGTTTTGTGTTCGGCTCTTAAAGGCCTCGGGCGCTCGACGTTTGCTTTTGTATCTTTCTTCTTCGGATGAACCAAAAATTGTCGTCGCTTCTTCTAATGAAATAAATACTAATTTAGCTAATTTTTGTCGCTAGCTAAGCAATCAGGCAAAGCGACTAAATATTTGTTTTCCTTGATTAAAATATTACGCAAACAGGCTGAATGTATTTATGTGCTTTAGGGTATGAGCGCAAATAAAAAGAACTGTTCCGATAGTGAATTTTTTATGCCATTCATCGCGTAACATGGTTTTTAGATTTTTTTATAATCGCTCTCTGCCACTCTTTTTCTTATTTTCTCTACTTGGCTCCTTCTTATTGGCTGGAGCTCCAGTGGATATGAAGGTAGTCAGGGAGCACTGTATTTCTGCAGTGCATGATATGCGAAAGAAAATTGATGCCGACTAGCATACATAATTAACAGCTAATTAATTCTCTTTATGCCTATCTTTAAGATGGGGGAAAAAACGGAAAAAATACTCGTCTGATCCGGAATAAATAATATACTCACCGCCTTAATTTTACTTTCCCAAATAAATCCAACCAGACATCTTTTAATTTTGCTAATGTGGATAATTTGCGAATTCAATGCGCTTTGACGCGGACTGAAACACAGTTATGTCTGATTGCTCTGACACTTTATTATTTCGATTATTTTTTCTGGGGATAATTTTTTCCTCTCTTTTCTTCTCCTTGCCATTTCTTGTCCAATCAAAAACTTAAGAGGCGCAGAATTTACTTTCAAAATTAATTCTCCAAATGAGATCGGGATTAGGTAGAAGAAGATGAAATATTTTATAGGATGGATGCTTTTTCTGTCTTGTCTTCCAGCTAATGAATTGTTCAATCTAATCAGTTTAGAAAGTTTGTATAGTTTGCGCTCACAAACCATGTATCCTATTACTTTACTGCTCGTTTACCCATAATAGTTCATTCCTAAAGATATTTGTCAGCCTTTATTAAGTGGAATGTGCGAAAAATGGGAGCTAAACTTTAGTGTGATAATTCTTAATTCCTTATGGTGTATTAAACCTTACAGCGTCCAATTTAATATGAAAGATGCAAAAACGGAGTAACTGGCTGTAAAACTCATTCATTCTCGCTTTTCTAATTTAACAAAGGAATAGAATGCTTCTATGTTCTCATCAGAATTAAGGCATAAACCATTCAGTTTTATTTAATCTAATTATATTACTTTCTCACATTATTAACTAATAATTTTTTCAGCATTAAAAAATAAAAGTCATGTTTTTAGTTGCTTTTTCTTTTATTAGTTATTTTTTTAATTTAATTTTAGTTTATTCCATTTCCAACGGTGCTTATTACCTTGCAAAAAGCGACAAAATTCCTTATGAATGTTTTTTTTTTTTTTTGAATGCAAAAAGGCATAATGCGTAATTTATGTGCGTGAGATAGTTTAAAATAAAATAAATAATTTATAAGAAAAAAGTTTAAAAAAGAATGTTGGTTCAGCGTTAAATTCTATGAAGAAAAAATACTTATGCAGCATCATTAGATATTTTCGACTTAATGTTGAATTCAATCCTGTTGCAAAACTGTCCTGCTTAGATAACTTTATTATTTGTACCTGATAAATTCTATTTGCTTCTTAACCATTGTATAATATTTTTTCATTATAAATAATTTAGCTTATAAAAACAACTGTAAATTGATTCATATTTTACAAAGCATGATTTAATTGTATTTATCATGGAAAGTCATTTTTTTTTAATTTACTGTATTAGAAGCCATTCATAATTTAGCTCTAAAAAGAGCATTTTACAACTTAGCATCCCGGAAAATTTCAATAAATTTATGTATGATCTTCTACATCTAATGCACTTTTTAATTAATTAATAATTATTTCAAGAGGAAATTAAATTTATTTTAATATAAGATTCGTAGAATGAGAAGTATCAGATAAATACTTTTTCATAGTTTTTATTTTCGTTCTTTTCATTATTTATTGTTATTTTTCGTGTTGTGAAACATAGTTTGTTGCTGTTTCATCATCCGCGTGTTTTCAGGATATTCAGTAATATTTGATCAGGCGAAGTTAAACGCGGATTGTATGGCATTTTCGACCAATCGTATGCATTATTCAAAGTAACTTTTGATTAAACGTACATGTAGTGAACGATTTCCCTAAGAATGAACAACAAAGAAAAAATCCCGATTGACTTTTCAGCTGTATCTTTTCTATGTGAATATGTAAAATGCAGATTTATTTTTTGAAATAAAAATTTGAAAAATGTATTAATTTTAATACAAGAAATAATTGTATAAATACAACTTCTTGCATTCCATTATTATTCAGTTTTATGTAGGTATAGCTTTAACTCATTGTCTGCAGTTTTCAGTTTTTCGTTATTAAAAAAAAATAACACCAATAATCAAAGAAATTAATTCAAAAGTTAATAGCAAGTCAACTATATGAGAATAAAAAGTATTAATTCTTAAGGATATCTTAATTATTAGTTTTTAAAAATGTATCACAATTTTTTGTTCAACTAGATTTTCAGAAATTTAATTGTTGAAAATCATTGAATAATTCCTAAACGTCACACAAATTAGTAAATATAGTTGTTGATAGTTATTCTTTATTTTAAACAACCACTTGATACCAATAATCATATAAAGTAATTGTTGATTGTAAATCTGCTATATATGTTGAAAATGTCTGAATTAATTATTCATTATACCTGAAATAATTATTAGTTGTTACGTTCTTAAGAATATCGTAATAAATAGCTATTAATTCTTTAACATATGTTAAAAATTATTTTCATAAAAGTATTCAGGATCAATTCTTAAAAATAATCAGCCATAATCTTAACGCGCTAATAATCTTCTTTCACAGTTATAAAAAATAATTCATGAAAATATTTTGAACAACACTCATAACTTTTGTCGAAGAAGGCTTAAAATATTGCACATTCTAACTTATCCGTGTTTCATTTAGTAGGTCTTCAAAGTTTTGCCTCGATTTCGGAAACAAGGTTCAAAGCAGATTTCAGAAAGGCTCAGAACTTACACTATGCCCGACTTCCAATGGATGCTCTTTTAAAAACCATTAGTCACAAGAACGCAGTTGGGAGAAAATTGAACGTTAATTACCATTTTATCATTACATCGGTGTTTTTTATCCCGATAATTATATAACGATATTAGTTCAGTGGGTGAGAAAGGCTATCGTTAAAATACAGATTTGTAGTATTGATTCGAGTCTCAGCCATTGATTAAACATTAGCTTTTCCAAGGAGATAAGAAAAAAATTTAAGAAAAAAAAAAGTTTTTTGGTGTCGAGTGCTAGCAATCTTCATGTCTTAGTCGTGCATTTGGGATTATGAGTAGAATAGAAAGTAAATTCATTATTGGCTCCGTAAAAAGGTAAGGTGGTTTGATTTTTGATATCAACGAATTCGGTAATACTTTTTCAAGCATCGTGTTTGATAGTTTCTACTAGATGCAAAATGTCGATTGAGTGGAGAACTTATTGATGGGTGTGCGCTGTTAAATGTTAAACGCCTTGTAGGATATGGAAATAAATTTATTAGAATGTAAGAATATCAATCAAACAGGTTCTCCTTCAAGTGGAAACTATGATGTTGGACGAAAGTCAACTATTGTTTTTATGAGGTTGGAAGAAACATTACAATTGAAGGGAATGAAATACCATTAGAATGTATTGTTGTCGAGGAGTGATTGAGGAGAAAATAGTAATATATTGATTCCATTCTAAACTGCTTAAAAAGGATTGGAAAATCTTGCTGTAAGCGTTTCAGTGAACCTGCCCTATAAATTATTCAGATATGAACGAATAGACGAAGCAGTATCCCATAAACACATTACAACAGCCTCTTTACATCTCAGCTGAATTTCTAACGCGTTCTGTAGATTGGTTCATCATACATCCTCGGTAGGTTGCAATTGCTACCGCGCCAAACACTGAATGAGAGAAGGTCTGAATTTGGCGCCCTGGTAGAAAGACCACCCCCTTTCCCGCTTTAATAGCCTAGTTATGGTATTGACAGCCCGCCACCACACACCTCCACAATTTTGGTCCCGATTAACACCGCGAATGCTTTGCCACGAAAAGGGGCCATTGTAATTACGCTACGGGTTATGCATTGAATTATTTGCCTTTTTGGATGCTTTGCATATAAGCTGAAAATTTAGTGGGGCTTTATTAAAGGCTTTTCTTCCCAGGTAAAGGGATTGGCGGTGCCGCTGTAGATTGTCCAGAGACGAACGGTTTGTCCTACTAATTGAATAATAAACTCCGATTTGAGGATTTTTGGCACTCTGCAAACAAAATGATTCACCGAACCGGTGTTTGTCTCAAAAATTATGCACTTTTAATCATTGCTATTGATATTACAATTGACTTGTCCATTGGGAATGCTGTAATTTATTCTAGATTAGAATTTGGTTTGTGGTAATTGCATATTTATTATATGCTGGAATTTTCTGTTCGTTGGTTCACATGACATAACGATACCCTTAGTGCAAGAGAATCTATGTCAAAGTGTGACTTTTTTCCTTCTCTAATTTTGCGAAGGCTAAATTTTATGGTTTCCATGTGTTGGCAAATGTCTTAGATGAATCGTTTTCTATTTTTGTCCATTTTTTTTCTTGTTTCTAAGAGACTTAAGCAGTATTTTAAATGTTTAAATATGTAGTGGAAATGAACAAATATTTTAAAGAGATAAAAATGTTTTAAACTTTTTTATTGATTGTGTTATAGTTTATATGCGTATATTTAATTACTCATCATCATTTATATTGTCAATACATTGAAGGAGTAAGAAAACATTGGTTTTATCTTATGTCACTCTAGACAACCTCTTCAAGGAAACTGGAACGAATCAAAACTTAATTTTAACTACATTTTCTCAAACATGTATGCTGCAATTATTTGGAAACTTTAATATGTGATAATTTTCAGATTTATATAATATGTTAGTGTAAGTATTTAAGACCAGTTCAAAATTATCTTTTTCGAAAATAAATAAATGAATAAATATTAAATAAATAAATAAAGGAAGGAAGAATAAAATTTCTGAAAGTCTTTTTGAAAAATAAAATCAATAATTGTTTTATTTTTTTTACAAACCTAAGCGTTTAACATGTCCTTGTAAATCGGAAGACACGAGAATCCCTGTACTAGTATCCAGTAACCCTTTTTCCTTCTTCTTCAAACACAATGCTTCTTTTTTCCTTTCAACATTTCTTAGCCCCTTCTCCATTTAAAATGGCTTTTTCCCCCCTTCTTCTTTCAGGAGCATTATCTTGACAATTGCTGCCTTACGTGATTTTTATTTCTTTTTCGTGATACTATATAACAAATTGTTATTGAGGTCAAATGATCCTTATTTGCATTCTTGTTGCGCGACCAAAAAACGATGAATATTTTTTCCCTCTGCCGCATTTCATCAAACTCTTTCTCTTTTTTGCTCTTTTTCTTTGTAGCCTTGGGTATAACGATACTGAAAAATTAAATCACTGTTAAAAGTTACCTCCTACCTGTATCCATCGCGGATGCTTTTAAAAACTGAGCGAGGACTCGAGTGCAGCAAAAAACAGAAAAGAAGAAAAAAAAAGTATCATTAAAGTAAAGAAATAGGGAAAAAAGTTCAAAAAAGTTAGGACAAGGCATTTGTTCATTAATACCGAGTTTAGAGGCAAACCAGGGAAAAGCTGGAAGTAAATTAAATGATTTGAGGATAGAGTTAAAGACAGAGAAAGGCGTGTTATTTTTCCATGTTTAATCGCAGAAGCAAGGATATATAGAGACAGTTACATTCGCAAATGCCCCTTCAAAAAATTTATAATTTCTCTTTCTCGTTTTGGGCTCTGCCTACTTGGCTCTTGATTTATCTACAGACTCATCCGGTTTATTTTCTGCCATTAATCGTACGAGACAGTTCAGTTTTACAGATTTATGCTGTTCAATGCAGCTCTGTCACAAACAAGGTCCTTGTAGCATTACTGCCTGCTTTTACAATAATAAAGAGCTTAGCATTTCTATGGGCGTAATTTTGTGCTGTGGGAAAATGTTGAATTCATGATATATTCTTCCTAAGTATAAAAAAGTAAAGGGTTTTTTTTGTCTGAAATTCTTTTGTCTAATTCATCTTTACGTATGCATAGAGTGCAATAATTTTTAATTTTTCTGTGAACGAAATACAACGTTTGTAAGAATATAGTTCTAACCACTCTGAACTTGATCAACATTTATCACGTCACGTTCACACTTTGAAACATCTATTGGAAAATGTTATCCACATTATTTTGAATACACATTAAATGTCAACTTTTTCAGAACATTATCTTACGTTAACAGACTCAAAAAGTCATATACTACATTAAGGTTTAGTATGTTAATCGTCCTGAACGAATAACATTTACTTCAGAATTACTGTTTAAATTCGCTCGGAACGTGATCTGCATTTATCACGTTCACAACTTGATTGAGATATTGTTTATTGAAGTCATCTACTTTCGTAAGCAATGAATACGTTTTTTCGTCAAGTCCTTTTATATAACTGTTTACAAAATAAATCAGGCTGTTTGAAATGTTAAGGTGAAAACTCTGTGAATGCTATAAAAAGTGTAGTCGTTTATGGAGGAAATATCATCAAGTTAGCAAAAATGTTTAGAATAAGTATCCCCCCCCCCCCCACACACAAGAAACACATGATAGAATTGTAATATATTATTTCATTTAGAAAACTAAATAAGGGGGATGTTCACCACGTAAACTGACGCACTTTGGAAATTAATTTTAAATTCAGTGTGAAGACATGGTTATTGATTATAGAATGGGGTAAAAAAAAATCTTATCAGATTTTGAAAGAAATAATACTCAGAATAACTTTATTTTCTTAACTTTCATTAACTGATACTACACAAAATGTTGTATAAAGATATTGCCAAAAACGTATATTTAAATATGTAAAATAATGATTATAAATTTATAAATAGACTAAATGTCGACCTAACAAAAAAAAAAGCGAAAAATAATTCATGAATATTTTGTACCATCAGTGTTGATATTGATCAAATGTAGCGATAGCTTTGAATTGTTGAAAAAAGTTTATAAAAAAAAAGTAAAATTAAAACTTTTCAAGTTTTCCAATCTCACTCGCATGCGCTGTTAATTTTCGAAATGCTGTCAACAAACAATAGTCTTGTCTTCTTAATTATGCGAACCTTCGAGAGCGTGCTTTGGCGTCCCATTCAAGGACGTACCACGAATGTTCTCTAATTGTGTGCGCCAATTTCTGCACGTTCGGCACAATATTTTTTCCTCCGCGTTCCTTCAGAAATCATGAAAAGCTTTTAATTTATTTCTTGGGATATTTGTTTTATTTATTAAAATACGCCAAGCTGCATCCTTGGGGCCAATTACCTACTTTCGGAAACTTTATATTATGGCTTTTACGCCTATGCAGCGAGGGAAAATTAAAGAATACGAAGAACCCCTAGCTCTTTGAGAAAAGTACACTCATTCGCAATTCAGGAGATGCAGGGGGGAAGCTGCCAAAAAGGGAACTTCTTCCATTATTACATCTGCAGGGCAAGCTTTAATTAGACGACAAATTCATAGACCGTTTGCTTTTTTTCCCTTACCTTTCCTTCAGATTTTTTTCCTTTTTATCTATCTATCTATCGTTTGTGTGGTTGCTTCCCTGGCCTTTTTTCATACCTACCTCTCCTTTCAATCTTCATTGTTTTCGTTTAGTGCTTGTTAAAAGGAGAAAACTTTCAAACTTTAATATTTTCTCAGCTAGGTCCAACTCTGGTAAGAAGAAAGTCAAAAAATGAATAAAGCAATCTTTGCATTGTATTACTAATATTAACTGAGACTCGCCGTAGTTCTAATGGTCTGCGCGTTTTTGCATATTTTTTTCAGTAGAAGAAAGACTTTTTATTGCATTTCCATTTTTAAATAAGAGCAATCGGAATTATTTAGCAAACATTTTTTTCCTTGTACTTCTTGCGGTAAAAACGTATAAAATTCTAAACAAATCTCGCTTTTCTGTAAATGAAAAGAAATGCAAATTGAATTATTTCTTATGGTGTTCGATCTAAAAAACGTGAAGAATATAGTATTGAGATGTTTCAAAAAAAGCCTCACAATTAATAAGGCAGTGAAAATGTTTTTCTTCTAATAAAAAATCACAGGTCTTTATTTCTATGCATTTTAACGATCGTTTATTTTTACGAATATCATTCCTTATCCAAACTTTTATGTCTCAGTCTTGCCATCAAATTTAATTTTCAGTTTTCGAGTGTAAAATCAAAGCTTGCGCCTCATTATTGTATGAAATATTAAGAATAGTGAGAAAAGTTTTGAGGAAATAATGGAATTTTTTGCATTTGGGTAGAGAAAACATTTTGTTGATCTACTTTCTTTAGTTGTACTTTTGTCAGGTGAAAGGAGCCATCGTGATACAAACACATGAAGTTTTCCTTGGTTTTATCGTGTTTTGAGACTTGTACATGAGATATCTTTCAATAATACGGAGGGTATTGCTTATAAACATCATTATTTATGTGAATAATTTATTCAATATTTTTAAATATATATTTTATGTGCTAGATTTATTAAAATGGATTTTATTTTTAAAAATTTCAAAAATCTGTATCTATATACATCTATCTACACATTTACGCTCATTTAATATTAATGTTTCAATATTTCACAATACCAAACAAGTAATTCAAAAATTAATGTATGTAAAATAACAGTGCACACTTTGCACTTATTTTTTAAAATGGTATTTATATTATTTTAAAGGCTCTGATGGTAGTTTGCATACTTTTAGAAGAGGCATACTTGTAGAAAGAGCCTAATTCTCCTCTTATTTTGAAGAAACACAGGGTCTAGGATTAAAATCTACCACTATTTGTTTTTTTTTAAATTATAATTTTATGCCCTTAGACAAGACTATAAGTTACAGAAAAACAATATTGTAAGTCTAAAATGTGGAATGAACATTGGATTTGCGTTTTCTTTCCGATCTTAGGCATTGTATTTTTTGAGGCAATTCTTCATATGCCAAGCAATACAAACCGCCTATAAACCTGTGTACTTCATGATGTTTCCTGTAAACGTATTTTGTGTTTCCGTCTTAATTGTACTTAGGCACAAATATCTATTGACACATATTATATTTCGTACCACTCTAAAGTGTTATCCCCTGATCTTGTCAATTCCGAGATCATGTTAAGTAAGGGGCAACAGTGTGAAAATACTGATGATTAGCTTTGCTGGCTTAAAAATAGAATGCTGTCAATAAAAAAGAGACTGCTAAAGCAAGTACTGCCGACTGTTGTTTTAAAGTCGCTGGTGCAAATTTGTCAAGGCTGCTTTAGGCAAAATGAAGCCATTCCCCTGGACATAAGCTAATTTGGCAAAGTTTCGCCTTCAGTTTCCGGATCCATGCTTGCCAAGCACCAATTAATGCGGATAATAGGAAATTTACTTTCTTTATTTTGTTTCAAACTAAGCATATACGGGGTTCTTGGAAGTTTGTATTAAATTCTTCACCGTAAGAAATAGAAAAAAGGTCTTCGGTATTTTCACGCATTGAAAACTTAACTGATTAAACTTAAGGTCGATGAGGTACAGGTACAACTAAGCAAGCGTATTTAATGTCTTGCTGACTCACCCAAAGCTTTCCGCAAAAATTCGTCACATCCCCAACAAAGGATTAAAAGACGTTGTTATTTTTAATGTGATATTAATTACAATGGAAATACGAACATCGGATAGCTGAAGGATTTGTTTTAGACTTAAATTTCTTTTTCTCTGCTTACATACCATCTGTTCACGCAGAATCTTCCTTTTTTTTTTTTCTTCTTCGATTCCTCCCGGCGTTCTTTTATTATTCTGAGCTTCGTTCGGATTCTGTTTTCCGAAGCGTTGTCCCTCTTGTCCGATTTTCTAAGCCCAGCGTTGGACTTAATTCCTCAGATTTTGTCTAATTAGTGAATATTTGAGGGGATTCTAGGGAGGATTAGTGAGCGGAATATCTCTCAGTCGTTTCGTAATTAAGAACTATGGCGCGCATTCAAATGGGAGTAAATGATAAATAAAATAACGATAGCACAAACTGCGGCTTGCAGCTCAGATGCGTTCTTTGTTTTATCCCACGTGGATCGGGAGTATTGCAGTTCCCAGTGGATCCTCTCTTGCTTCACAGGATATCAGGGGAATGAACAAAATGAAGAAAAATGCTTCCCCACAGCTTAATTTAGCTCGAGGATAATCCAATGAGATATTTAAAAAAAGTCCTTCTGCTTTTGTTTATTTAAAGCTTAATTTTATAAGAAAAGAATCCTCTTTTGAACGAGCTTTGAATTCCAAAATCGACTTTTTTTGCTCTCCCTCTTTTTTTAACGACGTCTTTTCCGCATAAAAATGAATGTCATGAACTTATAAAAGAAACAAATTTCTAAAAAGCTATTCGTAAACAAGGAAAAATTTTACCCGTTTATTTCATGACATAAAAACATTAACGAAATTTCGATTTTTCTAGAAATATAACATATGGCTATCTGTAACTATTTCATTATTTGTGGAGATTAAATTTAAATTACTTTTAAAATTTAATTAACAATTTGTGTATTAATTTATTTTTCATTCTGCATGTTTTTTTTTTCTTTCCGTTTATACAGATCTTTAAGCATATAAATTTCACTGGTAACTTTTTTTTTCTTCTTAAACTTTAAGTAATTGGAACTAAGCTAGACCTTTTGCTAAATGATTAATTTGTCTTCAGCATTTAAAGTACTGAAATATTCGACCCCTCGCTATTGCAGAAAAAATTCGATTGTTGCTTCAAAACTCAAAAATAAATAAATAAATAAATAAAATAAAAATCAGTCTTGGAAAAAAAAAAATAAAAAATTTTTTAAAATAAATGTAAAAACTGTCAGTATATAGGCTAAAGTCACCAGTTGCGGATGTTTATGTTTGTTGTCTGATTGCGGAGGTGAGAATGAAAGATAACTAATTATATCAATTGAAACTTATTGATCAACTTGCAAACTTTTTTAAGGTCATTTACATTTACAAGAACTTCAATCTAGTACATTTTTTTTCCGAAAAGTAAACCGAAGTCATATCCACCATTAGAACCCTGGCACTAGTTGCGGATCGGTCAAAGAAAAGAAAAAAAATCTCGAATTCACCTTCAAATGTCTCTGAAAAGAGCATAGCTGGAAAGAGAAAAAAGAAAATAAAACACTTATACTTTTAAGAGTTATTGTGACTTAAATGTCCTTTTTAGCATATATTTTCAAAAGATAAGTGTGAGGAGCCTTTTTCAACATTCGTCTGAAGGGTTTAATACATCAAAATCTGGTAATAAAGCGGCTGATTCGCTTCCTGTGTCGTGCATTTGAAAGTGCATATTTGCTTTTAGTCTCAATTTCTCGATAAGAAAACGATAAAAAAAGAATAAGAACTTCCTGGGTTTCTCTGTTTTCCCCTTCAACCGATGACAAGTGAACATCATCTTCGCATCCGTTCAGACTTTTCAGTGTGGGTTGGCGAATTTAGAAATTATGTACGGGAACGTGTTGATAGTCGGAAGTATTTGTTTGTGCAGAGATTGTAATCCGCTCTGACGGTTCCCTTTGAGAAAATGGGGAGACTAAAATATACACGACACTCTTTTTAGGGTGAAAAAGCACAGAGCAAAGGGCAAAATTAGCTCCATGCCAACAATCAAGAGTGTTGTCCCCCCCCCCCCCCGAGCTTTATAAAATCATTATATTATATAGGATAAACATGACTTAAAAAACCCACCCATGAATGACATGTTTTTACTTTCTCTTAACTTGATTCACTACTTTTATGAGAGGGGGAAAAGGAAAACATTGTCAAACAATTATCTGCATATATGAATATATTTTCAAGCATCTTTTTTCATAAATTACTCAAAGGGTTTTATTTATTTTTCGAGCATGTTTTTTATCTTGAAATTTAAAGGGTGTTTTTGGCGCAGTTTACGGTCATAACATTTGGACTCTGCTATTTTAGAAGTTTGTATAGTATAATCACCGTAGTATCTGTAAACCGGTGTATTATAGATAGAGTATATATATAACAGCTTGAAATTTTTATTAAATGAATCTCTTAAAGTTAGTGCGTTCTATTAGATACTATTAGAGTAAAAACTTCATTTAAACACTTTATACATGATCAGCGCTATTATTAATATTAATAACTGCGTAAAAAACCATAAGCGTGTAATTACCTTTTTTTTTCGTTCTGTAGATATCATTGCATGAGAGAAAGAAGACAGAAATTCAGAGTGATTGTATATTTTCCAAAGCTTAATTGAAATAAAAAACTTTGCTTTTGTTCTAATCTTAATAAGTAATTATAAGGTATAAATTCATTTTCCCCCTGCCTTTTAAATTTCACTTAATGTTTTGATCTTAAAAAGTTTTTTACAGTGAAATTGTGCTTTGAAAAGAATTACAGTCCCGGTGAAACAGTGGTGCTTAAATGCAAAATAACAGGTCCCTTATTGATCTGAGCGTCAACATTGAAAGGGATTTATACTCTTTTGATGCATTGTAAAAAGTCATTAAAATTAAAAATTTACACGACCATTTTAATTCGAGAATCTCGATAAGTATTATTTAGCAATCATAATTAGCCGAACGCATTTTTAAGACATCTTTGTTTTTTTTTTGTTTGTTTGTTTTTTTTGCTCATTCACTTTTTACGAAACTTTCCAATTTTTGAAAACATCACGAAGCATGCTTTTATTATTCAAAACAAACTCCTTGTGATTTTGAAAACTTTTTCCTGCTTAATATGCGACTTCAGTTTTTTGTCGAACCTCTCAACACGGTGGTTTTATGTCAAAAAGGACAACGTTTTTCCGCTACCGATACAAAGCAATCAACGATATTTCAGCACGATGGGCTTGTCAACAGGAAAGAAGGGGGGAGGCGAATAAATAACAATAAAAAACAATAAAAAGATGATGAAGAAAGCCGAAAAAAATAATAAAGGAATAAAACAATGTTTTATTCGAGAGGCGCAAAAGAAACAAACGTATTTGTTGGGAGGCAGCGATATTTTGTGTTCGTGTCATATTCGAAGCTGAAGGAGATGCCCTAAAGACATTGTTTAGTTGTCGAGGAGGCCGCCTCAAGTGGCCTTGTCTGCTTTCTTCAGCTTCAAGAGATGCTCCTTTGTCTCCTTGCTTTGAGAGGAAAGTTGACGTCATCTTCCTTAGGGGGAAATGTCACACTGATGGGGCACTGCGGCCATAAATGCTTCCTAATGACGCTACTTTGAGACCACGGCGATAGGATGATGATATCTTCTTCGTGGCCATTTTTTCGCAGGTTTTGTTGCTGCAAAAACGTGAGCTCTCGAGGGAAAAATTAAGTGAGGATGCTTCCAGATTTCTTTATCGTTCCCTGGCGTGTTGTGTCGTTTAATGAATCTAGCTGTCCCGAACGCAAAAATAAATTTCTTGTCGCCGTTTTGGTTTAAAATCTTTCTATATTAGGTGGAAGTTGGAGAAGATAATCTACCTTGAGAAATGAAGGGCTTTCGTTGCCAATCAGCTGCTCTTAAGTGGCTATAATTTGGAAGCATAAAAATTAGCACCAGAATGTGGGCATTTCATTAAAATTTAAACTCGCTTTCTTAATAATCAGCTCAAAAAACTTTTTGTGACGATAAAATTATTTTGCATTTGCTGTAGATTTTGTGCAATTAACGTATAAAATCTTTCCGATTAGATGTATCATTCATAATTAAATAACCTAAAGAATTTGCTTCCTTTAAGGCTTTAAACTTTTTAACTATCTTTATTTTATTGTTTATTTATTTATTGTATTTACAAGTTTGACTATGTAAGTGACTTCTTACGGGGAAAAAATACCGTAGCTGAAGATTTCGGAAAATATAGTTATGGAGTAAGGGTTCTAGATGTTCGAAGTTTAAGAAAGGTCTGGAATTTTATATCTTGACTTTGAATTTCACATTTTGTGTTCTTTACGCGTAATTTGCTGCGTTTATTGAGAGGTTTTTTTCTGCTTTGACTTCATTGGTAAATAGTTGTTCTTGAGGAGACATTATATTGATTTGTGACTTATTTTAACTTTACATGCTTTTCTTGTTTAGTTCAAAAAGGGCTTTCATAAATGAGCATGCAAATAAATAAAAATTATTGCGTTCCATATAACAAAGCGTTATTACATAATCTGTAAAATTAACAAATGACTTCGTTGTCTGAAATGCTTACTGCTTAGTTTCGTTTTTAGATTTGTAACTTTCGCTATGAATTGCGTATTGAGAAAGGCTTTTTAAAAAGATGAGGCAAAGAAGACATGCTGAATAGAAAATGAAATGTTGTTAAAGTTTTCTAAGCTGTGCATTTAGAGCGAATTATTGAACCTAATAATGGCTTTTAAACAAAAGCAAAATATTGAAATTATAAGACAGATATAGCTATTCTTTAATGAGTATTTGTGCATTGATTTAACATAGGCTGTAAAAAGCACATAAAGAAATTAATATAACAATACTTGGAGAAAGAAATTTTTCGACGCTTTCTCATATTTTTACGCTAATATTGGATCTAATTTTTAAAATATAATTTCATTGAATTTAAACTATTTTTTCGTGTTCCAATTCACTTAAATGAAAAAAATTGTTTTTAACTATTAACTGGTTTTGAAATTTTAAGACATTATAATTGTTTCATCAGAAAATTGCAAATCGTCTGTACTTTTGTCGAGAAAAGCAAAGTGTCGAAATTGTCCTTTATAAAGTACCTTGCATTTTCTTTTTGCTCCGAACGGAGTCAATTGACCGAGCCGCTACCGGCTTCAGAATAAGAGGCAGGCATTCCTCCGTCTCTCCACCGCTTTCTTCAGGAAAATGTGAATCGAGAGTTTGAGAGAACTGAGTAGGAGTCTTGTTGGTGACAATTATCAAGAAACTTAAAATAACAGAAGTAGGAGATAAAGAGGAAGAAAAGAAAGAAAACTGAGGAAGAGAAAAAAGACAGACAACCTGATTAGGAAAAGCGGGAGGGGGAAACTGCACAGAAGCTGTGATAGTGTTTTCTCAAGCAGATAGCCAAGCAAGACAAACTCGAAGAGTTTGAGTGCATGTATGCGTGCGTGCATGTGTGTAGACTAGCAGGCAAATGAAATTAGATTCTGGTCATAACATGGGTCTGTAAAAACACTGCAGGCGTTCCCTTCTGTCACAGAGATGCAAAACCTTAATTTGTCAGTTCCATCCTCCCCCGTCCAAGACATGGAATTCTTTTTCCCCGTTGCTTCTTCTGCAGATTTGGACTTAATTATTCCTTAGAGGGGGGTGTTTTGGATCTGGCTTAGAGGGGAGATCTACGGTCCTCGGATCTCTTGGAGTAGGTTATAATTGGAAATAATTGCACAAGCGTTTGGTGGGGTGAGAAAATCACCTTAATAACTTTGGAGCCCACTGTGACCTAATTAAAAAAATTTACTGAATTATAGCATCAGTTGGGGCATTAATCCTTTGTGTTAAGGACTAGAGGGCATTTTGTTTCTTTGCTTCAGAATATTTATCAAGGATGGAAAAGCGTTTGCATGCTTAGAAATACTTTCTGATCAGGAGAGACCTGCAACAATTATGCTATTGTTATTAGCAATCCACTCGAGGGCATGTTGTTGCATTTCCTTCTTCTTTTCAAGCAAAGACATTTTAACTACAGAGAGTGAAAAGGATTTTTTATCAGAATAATTTAATGGGAGGAAGCGCGATTTCATTTCTTCTCTAATTACTTTATAATTAGATTGCTAAAAATTTAGATTATATTTATTTTTAAAAATTTGAATGTTATGTACTTAGTCTACTTCAACACACATAGCAACACATAGGCTATCATTTACATATGATGCGTAATTACTTCATAGTGACTTTATATTCAGGATTGCGTAACAAGATTTAAATCAAACGACAGTTGCAAAAGCATTCCTTGATCTTTATTTTTTCCCTCAAAAATCTTTTCGTGTTATATTTAATAATAAATAATATTTCTATTCTTGATTTACGTAACTGTAAAGCTTAGGTTGCGCTTTTTACCATGAAAACTAATTACTCTTTGTAATTTAAGTAATCTCCGATTTGCTTACACACCTATTATGCAATCAGTTTTAATGTTTATTGAAGAAATCTGTAAGATCAACAATTGTGAAGGTAGTCATTGTCATTCTCTTGTTCAATCATTGTACCAGAAGTAGGCGTATGACCTCACCCTAAATCTAGACAAGTAATAACGTTCCAATGAACATTAATAGCAGTAAATCAACCTTGTTTGTATTGTGTCACTTTGCTATAAGAATTTCGCAGTGGTCCGAGTCAGTTTTATCATAGAAAAAGGAAAAAAAAAATCCTAGAAAAAAAAGAAAGAAACCAGCAGTACATTCCTGTCCAGGCTGTCCTATTTGTATGGAACGATGCTTAAACCCATGATAAGTATTAATGATGCTTAAACACACTGTAAGTATATGCCAAGATTGATTTTTTTTTTGAAAATTCAAGTACATGAATCATGGCCATTATTTTGTGCACATTCTACGTTGAGCAACAGGATGCATCAAAAGAGAAGAAACAGCAAAAATAGAACACCAGTGGAACATCCAATCTGCAGTCATTCATTTTTGAAACAATCAAAAAATTTTGAATCAAAAGCTTCGTGGTTAGTGTTTGAATCTTTATGACTTCTTCCCCTAATCCCATTCTATTTTGTTGCCTAAAGGTTAAAATCGCGAATTCAATTTGCTACAAAAATATCATTTGAGACAACATAAACAATAAACGCACGGTAAATGTTGAAGATTCACTTGAAGATCCGAATTTGAAGTATTTTCATTTGAATCATCAGTATTTGTAACATGCCGCTGATAATTGTGTTAATGAATTGAACACTTTTCAAACGTCACTAAGGTTTCTTTTATTGCGCTGTCTTGTTAACAGTCATCGAATTGAGACTTTTCCCCCCATTTTGAATTCATAATTTCTGAAGAGATATAACTCAATGCTCATTTAAGCAAGCAGCGTATGTCTATCTGTTTATACAAATATATGCATAAAGGAAATTGGCAAAGCAGTTTATCAATTGCAGAGCGAAAGTGTCGGATTGACGTGGATTAAGTGTGGAAGCTCCGGGCTTCCCCTTTTCCTAATGATTTATATGTTTATAATTAGTGGTCGCCGCGTGTTTTAAATGAATTATGATCTATTGATTTTGCCGCGCTCTTTCTCTGGCTTCGCATCTCGCCTTGTTCGAAGTGTGCTCAATTACAGTAATCTACAAGATAAATTATCGCCTGGTTTACCTAGGCCTAAACTGTAATTACACTGAAAATACCCTGAGCCACTAGAGTTTTCTCTCACACCAACAGCAAGTCGAATTAACTTTATTTATTTCTAGGATTTAAAGCTTTTTTGCCCTCACGGAAGCATTTTTTCCCCTATCGATTCCTCCGCTACGTACTTTAATTACCTTTAATTTTTGCAAATCCATGTTTTAAATCTAGACTTTTACCAAACCGTGCCTAAAGCTACATGTTTTACGAGTAGGGATTTAAGTAAGTATCTTCCTCTGTTTCCTAATCACCACGAACGGTGGGAAAGCTCACTGTCAGGATACGGGGAGAGCATTTTTTTTTTTCATCCCTTGACTGCATTCTAAAATAAAAATTAAATGAGTTGAAAAATGCCGCACACAGCAGAAAATTTTTGCTTCTAGACACCGATGATGATGCGCTTAAAAAAAGAATTAAGAAACCTTAAAATCCACTGGAGCGTTTTGAAGAACATGAGGACATCGAATGCTATTTGTCACTAAAAACTTTTACCCGGATTAAAAAAAAACATTGTGGAAAAAAAAATGTTTAAAAAAACTTACTTAAATATATTGCCGATCGATTATTTCGCCGCTTAAGCTGAAGTATCAATAATTTAAATCAAGATTTCTTTTATGATTTCGATTCGCAATTACTGAAGAAACATCAAGAAGAATATTCCTCACGTCTGAAAATCATCTCCGGAGAAGTGATTTCTGAATAAACGTCGGAATTAAAGTCGCACTTAAATCTGTTTCAATCGCTTACGGCCTTCGTTAATTTTCTTTCGCAGCATCCTATTAAACTTCGCTTGCTTTAAACTAAGCTAATCATTTCATACTCTTACTTTTTCAAAGATGTTCCCTTGCTTCCGACACAGATCATGTCTTGAGGGCAATCTATAAAAATTTCTGCAGCATATTAGTACTAATATTTTTAAGCAATGAAGAAGTAAATTTTTGTATTTGTAGTATGTTTTCAGAAAGGTCTGCGACCCTTTTTCGATGGAAACAATACGAATTTATTGTCTTGCTTGATATATCGGTACCATAAAGCTTATTGCACGTTGCCAATATTTAAGGCACCAAAATGGTATCCTTGTTTTTGACACATATATCAGCTTCAGGGCCATCTGCAAAAATATTTTGTAGTTTATTACTTCCAATATTTTAGGTAATGAAACAGTTTTTGCATTTATGATATATATTCTTATGAATATAGTGAGATAATTTTAGCTGGAAAGCAATATAAATTTCGTTTTTTACTTGGTCGATTATGGCTCTTAGATGTAGTTCAACTGTTACGGGGAAAGGAATATATTTTGACATTTGAACTATTTACTTTTTAACTAGTAGAATCTCCACAGAATGAGAAAAGGGTTACTTGCTTTCGAGAAAATTGCAATAATTGCGTCAAGTATTGAAAATGAATGGGTTTTTTTTCTCTTTGCATTGATTTTTTGGCAGAAAGTTGACACATTAAACAAATGCTTTGTTGCTTCGGTTTCTGTAAAAAAAAAAAAAACATTTATTAATTTTAATGCAATGAAAGAACGGAGTCTAGACTACATTATTAATTTATTGTACCTATTTGTGTACACTTAAAACGCAATAAATTTCCCTACATGTTCCGTAAAAAATGGCCATTTAAAGCGCACCCCCAAGTGACTATTAAGCGTGAGACTACCGAATCTTTACATCACTTTCATCCGATCCATTATCGATATTAAAATCCACTTAAACGAGCATTGAAAAACATTGAAAAGCGTGTTTCTCTTCCCGATATCGGCATTTTAAATAATCCGATCTGTAGCTCCAGTAAACACAGTCAGTCACAGCCTTTGCTTCCAAGAATGTAATAAACATCCTAAATCTCTGTCAAGAAAAAAGAAATCGACTTAAAGTGAAATAAATATTGACAAGTTTAAAATGTAATTGAGAGAGGAGAAAAATTCCTCATCGTGGTTCAATGACGCATGAGCGTTGAAAGGCTCCCTTCCTCAAATTTAAACGACTCCGAAAGTTAGAATTGTTATCCTATTGCGTAAATTTAATAGAGGGGATCTATTCTCTCAATTTTTTCCTTTCCGCCTGTTTTTCCTCTTCCCAGTTTTATTTGTTTTATTCGTTTTCTTTAGTGAGGGGGAGGTTTGATTCAATTGCCACTATGGCGGGAAAAAGTGGATATGACCAAAATCTCGGTGGTTCCCCCCCTTTTTTAATATTATTGTTGTTCTTTCTTTATTTTTTATGGGATGATAAAGACTTATTCGTGCATTGTAATATTCGAGATGTGGTCTATTGTAACTATTACACAACAATTTTTTTTATTGATGTTTAAAGAATATTTGAAGCATGAATTCACAATAGAAATGCATAATTGGTTAATTTTTTATTGAAATTTAAAAAGGAATCAATACGTTAGATTTTTGCATTCTTTTTACAGACTACTGGTTATAGTTTTTTTTTTTTTGCTTATTTGTTCGATTTATAAATGTATCGTCTTTATGCTTTTATTTAGTGTGGAAAGGTTTGACGTACATTCGTGACTTAAACTGGTACTAATAGTGGATACGCACTGAAAAATTCTCCCCTCTTTTTATCTTATATGATTATGGCGCTATAAAGGATTTGCATTAGGATACTATGTCTAGCACTGGCGTAGATAATTGGGTAGTTTTTGGGATACCCCCCCCCCCCCCGAAATGGTAAAGATTGTCTAGAATTTGACAATTTTTTCTTGTAAAACAATGAAATTATCTGACTTCTCCCGAAGAACCCCCCCCCCCCCCCGCCCCAAAATCCGGTTCTAGCTACGGCCTATGACTAGCTTATTATAAACAGATGTCCTTAAAATCATGGATCCCATGACTGGTAATTTATTATTTTAGAATAAAATATAAAGAAATTTGTAAAGTAATAAATAAGACCCCGCTAACTATTCAATTCATCACTGTTCATGAGCACCATCAGCAATACGATATAGCAATTGGTAGCCTTTCTTGAGAGAAATTCCTGCCTGTAACGTGGCGCAGTGATAAGACGTTAGCCTCTTAAGCTTAAATCTTCAGCGTCCATGCCGTATGATTATGCGACATATTAACCTTTTAACTGTCATACCCGAGATTATCTCCGGAAAAGCACTGGTGTTCCAAAATGTCACACCCGAGTATTATTCGAGTTTTTTTTTTTTTTCAAGTTGAGACTGCACAGCTGGATGGAAGAAAATTTATGTACCCAAATCATCAAAATAATTTGACAGTTAAAAGGTTTTAAAGATCCCTTGAGTATCGATTTGGCTTGGATAATCTCGGCTAAATTAAATTCCTAGTGAAATTTGCATTGTCACCTACACCTGATGTTACACTAAGTGGAAACTGGGCGTCAAACTTTTCAAGTGATACCGGCATCCGCCAATAGTTGTGCTACATGAAGTAATAATTGCCAGCCTCGGAGGAATGCACTAGGTCTACAAATGGCGAGGAGCCAATACGCACCCCAGTGAAACAACAGCACAAATAGTAATGCTTGTGCCATTTGCTTGATCCTTTCAATAACATATTGTATTTTTATTTTCTTCAGGCCCTGGCGTCAGCCTGGAGGAAGGTCGAGGGGGTGGAGGCATGGACTCCTCGCAGATGCACAGCCTCTACGCCAGTCACGGTAACAGAGCGAACAGTACCAGTAGTGGAAGCCCACCTGTGTCCACCCCCAGCTCCAGCGGATCGATGCTAGTGGTGCCTCAGCCCATTAGTGCCGCTACCAAGGGTCCTGGAGCACCATCAGGGGTGGCCACCAATGGCACTGGCAGGAAGTACCAGTGCAAAATGTGCCCTCAGGTAAGTGCATTCACTCAATCCAACCTCTTATCCTTAGAAGAATGAGTGAAACTGTATTTGAATGGGATAAAACGACATTTAAAATTGAAAGAAAAAAAAAATAGGGAAAAGAGGAAAATATTATATAATTTTTATTTTACTTGATTTCTGAGAAATTTTCGCCTTAAATTTAGAGCATCTTCAGCGCATTTTTATAATATTACTCAGCTAGGGTTCCGAAAGTTGTAAAACAAAACGTAGCGATGGTATTCCATTTCATTTTCTACTTTTAAATCAGGGTTGAATGAATAAAAATATGAAAAATGACTCTGATCATGAAAATATATCTGTAATATCCATACATTCATCAACTCAATGGTGATTTAAATTGAGATTATTCACGTAACAAGTTAATAGTCAAACAATATTATTGTCTTTTACTTATTAGCCAACCCAATAAAGTTTTAAATGGGAGGTTTTAGTTCATAGATTTTATATAAACCTACCAAAAATAAATGCCGACTTTCCGATGAAATCTGTTTCATATTCAATAGCGTAATATTTGAATTTAATTAACGAAAGCTTTCAAGCCTCTGATACGTATCTCTCTCTATATAATTAATGTCAGGTGCACAGTCAGCGAAGAGATTTTTATGGTCATCCTTTTAGAACTCTTAACCTATAGCCATATTCACATATATTTTCTTAACAACAGCAATTTTAAAAAATGCATTGACATACACATACGTGTATGTAAACAAAGGGCTCTTCATGATCACCGCAGGGGAAAGAAATGGTTGCACCCCAGTGCGAACCGAATGATTTATTTTATCAGGCAATTTAGGAGTAAATAACAATCACATGGTTCAATTCGTCTGTTATTGATGCTGTAATTATCAATAAGGAAAAACAAATCCGGTGACCTCCTTCGTGTCCCTTCTGAAAATAACTAGCCGTGTTTGGACTTGTGTTGGTGTGTAAATCGATGCGATATCGTTTAAATCGATATACAGCGAGTATGCGATAGTCGGGGCTAAGATCAGCAAATAACAGAATAAAAAAATGTAGGCAGCAATTGCGACAAGAAGGGAGGACCACCTTTGCTATCTGGAAACGTTATCTTGTCTTGCCTCTTGTGGGAGGAAAGCCTTTATTAAATTTGGCGGTCATAATGTGCGGTCGTTCTATGCACTCCTCGTTTCTGTTGTTAACGTTCTGTTATTGCTACCTCCAAGGGGTTGTGTACATGCTGAAAATCATTTCCCTTTAGTTTGTTTTGCGTTTAAAAGTGACATTTAGGATTTATTTTCTATTTATAGAAAATTTTTGCAATTCTGCCTTTATCCCTCATTGTTTACAATAAAAGACTAGGATCTTAAAGTTTTAAAATATTACCCAAAAGTCATTAATTGTTCTCGAAAATTATCCTATTATTTTTGTCTATGAAAAAACAATAATAAAATTTGTATTAATTTGAAAATAATATTAATAATGGTAACAAGAAATGAGCCAGAACATTTATTTGGTCAATAATACTCTAAGAATTTAAAAAGTGAAGTAAAATCATATACATAGTGTTAGGCTAGCGATTTTGCTTGCAAGATTCATTATTAAAGCAAACCGTGCAGATAGTAAACCTTTTGTGAATGGCTACTTAAAATGTACATGCAAAATCAATTATATATTTTGATGAAAATATCTTAATGCATTATGTTTTGAATAAACTATCTCATTGTAAAAGTTACTCCATTTTCGGTCATATTTTAGATTTTTTTCTCCAATGTTCTTACCTAACTATACATCAAAGGTATAAATCAGTATCTCTTTTGTGTAAACATTTCCCAAATAATTCTGTTTTGTCGATCCCTTTTTTTAGAACTCTCTACCTTCGGCCTTCTTGGTCCTAATTTATTGAGATGAACCTCCTTCTCTTAGTCTGGAGTTTTTTATGTCTTGATTTGTTGAGAACAAAACAATTTTCATAAGTCCTTACGTTTTTATATTTTGATTCTAACTGGTTAAAAACAATTGTTGATCCTTAAATTTTTCCAATTCGGTCCTTAATGTTTTTAATTAGTAATAAACCTATACACAAATCTTATATTATCCTTACCTTTTGAACTGGAAAAATTTAAATGACAGTTCATTTAAACGAAACTATGAAATATTGCTGCTATGAAGGATTAACTCATTAAGTTGCAAACAGGAAATATATTAGCTGCAACTTATGAAGCAAAAATTTTTGTAATGTCAACTGAACATGATTTAATTTTAAAAAGTGCAGTGACTCAAGATAACATTTTCAATGCTTCGTTCGAAATTTTTTTTTCCTTTAGTTTCGTTGTTAAACAGATTCTAAACGCTTACATCCAACACTTTCCATAATTAGTGTATACATATTTAATGTCATTTACGTCTTTTTGTTTATATTTTAACCACCCAGTGTAAATTCTTCCGATTCAATTCATTGTCTTGATTCAGTTTGTTGTTGCCTTAAATTTTGCGCAGGACAATCCATCAGGTCATTTGCGTCCGGTCCGACAGAGAGCTAATTGATGCAAAAAATTTTGCATGTGAATTGAACACTTGCTGAAGGTTAGTCCCAGCGTCTTCTGTGCAGTAGAATAGTTGCGCACTTTTAGAAAGAGGAATCACTTTTTTGCATTTGCTGCACGTGGCTACACATTTCTGAATTTGCTTCCGCCCAGTGTCAAGACTGTTCAAGGTCAATAATCTCTAAACTTCCATAATCAATTTGATGCCGTGCCCCAATCTAGGGTACATACTTCCGTGCATAGAGATGCTCCCGAATCGTTGTTCGCCTGAAAGGGAGTTGGTCAACGACGGCATGTTTCCTGCATGACGTCATGGCCAAGTCACCATGGCAACCCCCCACTAGCTATCTTCCTTGCCTATGCAATAGATGGTTTCCCCCAACACCATGGACAACACTCATCCTATGGGACTAACTTCTTCCTTATAACTTCCCACATACTTCTGCTCCCTTTGCACAGAAAATGCAAATATTGAACACTGGCCGGCCACTACCAGACACAAGAACTTAGTTGCCGACTATGGCTTCAACTCCGAAAGTTATCTTCGTAGACTACTATTGTTGAAAGTGCGAAAAATGATCCACATTCTTTACCCCTTATTTTTCCTTTTTTATACATCCACTATTCACAAATCGATTTTTTAAGCCAGCTTGTTTTAAACTCTGTTTTCTCCTTCTCTCGTTCCGTTTGGAGATCAGAAAATTTGATTTTCTATTCCAGTTACGGGACGTTGGAGTTTGGAAGCCCTTCTCTGCAAACTCTTCCGAAATGTTACGCTCCGTTGTTTTTATGCGTAAGGTTGGGAGTAGAGATGGGGTGAAAAAATAAAAGAATAGTTCACATAAATTAAATTTGGGTGGAGTTGTTGCCATTTATATATGAAATGTTAATGTAAAAAAAAAAACACACACACACACACGCATACACTTAAAAAAATCCATCACTCACATTGTGTAATATAGGTATATGTATTTCCTTGATTGATACTGAGGTCCCAATTCATTTTGATTTCATTTTCATTAGGTTCTTGATGATAGCCAAAAGGCATCTATTTGATTTACTTAATATTTTGTTAGGCTAATTTTAAATTTTCGGTATTCCCTAAATTTTCCCGATTGTTTCCCAATATATTGTATTTGATCTAAGTAATATAAAAATATATTTTTACGCTTAAAGTCAGTCTGTACTTGCTTAACGCAAAAAATTTAAAAGTTTGGCACTCTGCGAAAAGAATGCATAAAAATAAAAGTACCTGAAGAATTGCATTAGACATCAACTAAAGTCAGTTTTGTGTTTCCTAAACGTACGATAAAAGGTTTTGAACTTTCTGAAGTAGGAGATAAACAAATTTAATGTTTTCAGTTGCGGTTTAAATGTGGCCCTATCAACAGTTCAAAAAATCTGATTTCTCCGCATACAAAAAGAACTGACTACTTAGTGAACTGATTTTCATAAAGTACAAAACTTTTAACGAAACCCTAAATCGCAGCCAAGAACAAGCATCAAAGTTTCGGAAAGTAGTTTTTATTATTTCACTTAACCTTTTTATGCTGAAGAACTCTTCTCCTCAAATTTCCGAAATTGGGAATCTCGAAATAAATCGCTAAATAAAGTCGACCACATGATTGTTACCTTTTGATTTATTCTCTTTCTCTCTCTGAAGCAACTTCTCTTCCCCACTCTCGAGAAATTCTAAATCACTCTGCGATAGGCGCGGGAAAAGATTTCTATAATGGGATTTTTATTTGCTTCACAAGGTTTCCGATTTCACGAGTCACTACAAGTCTTCAGAAAGCCATCGGCCTTCGTGGGGAGGGTGGGGGACTTTTTTTCTTCCATTTCATTCCTTTTTCCTTTTAAATATTTCAGTCCGATCGCTTCAGTTATTACACATAAAAGGCTAAATAACCGAAAAGAAATAAAACACTCCGTGCTTCTAATGATTAATCCCTTCACAAACTAGCTTAGGGATTTTTTTTCCTCGTTTCCCCCCAAAAATGCATTTATCGGAAAGATCTAAGCTTCGTATAATGTGTAGTCTAATTTTATGACCTTTTTTTTTTTTTTTTTTTTTTGTATTTAAAGTCCAAATAACAAAATCATAACATCAGAGGCAAGTATTGAAACTCCACAGGTGAATAGTGTTTTGCTGATAAAAATAAAGTTTTTTCCCCCTCAAACATTTCTTCGATGCAGCAAATTTGTGCTTGAGAAAAGCAAGATTTATTTTGCGTATATTTCAAATAAAACGTAGAAATAACTGAGCTTAACTTTAGGCAAAAAAACAAAATGTTATGTCGTAAATTTGTTTAGAAGGTGCTTTTAGCATATTTTTAAGCAATATGTCTTGAAAGAATGATTACGTAATGTAATTACCTAGTTTAACTATTTTTTAATTAAAAATATATAAATGTGAAACTTAGAGATATACTACAGCTCTGTTTTAAAAATAACCGCTACATTATCATGACTTTAAAAAATATAGTTTTAATGAGTACAAATGTTTTTTTTTTCTTGATGAACGTGATTAATTGCGTTATCCCCTCTGAAACATTTTTTAGCCAGTGTATCATACTGTTTACTGAAACTTACTTACCTTTGACGAGGTTATTTTATATCTCGTGCCGTAACCTCCCTCTAGAGAAAAAATTATATCGCACATAAAACTTCACAACCAAATGTATTAAATGTGCATTTCGAAACTGATTCTTGTAATTAGTTTTAAAATAACTTATAAAAATATATTATTTCCTCTCAGATTCCAAATTCCAAAAACTTCAATTATAGTAGGGTAAATTTAGAATTATTATACCATTCTCTTTTCCCTAATTACGTTTGTTTTTAAGGATTCCGAGATTAGTTCCCTATCAACAGGTTGAAACGCTTATATTTTCTTTCTGTGTGCATTACAAACGTTTACGCATTATAAACGAAAGCGTCTAACAAGCACGAAAGAAAAAGCATTTGAAATTAAATTTACTTACATTTAACTTCACTTTATAAGTAAGCCCAAATAGCATTAATCTCTATGATAATCATCTAAATCGATCATACGTACATAATATTTCTAAATACTTTATATTCAGTCAGGGGCGCACCGACGGGAGGGGGGGGGGGACCAATGGGCTTGTCCCCCAAAAGGCATCGGATATCCAGTACACCACCGATTTTCTTATATCCGGAACCCGATCTAGTCACTGCATGAAAACTTCGGATATCTAGCATGTAAAATTTTATTTTTATGTATGGAATTCACCGGTTTCAAACACCTGAGCCAGATATCCGGTATGGAAAAAGACACACATGAGAGACACCGGATGTAAGGTATCCGGGAAACAAATATCCTAATTATCCCTAATTTTGACCTCAGTCCCCCCCCCCCCTCAAAAGCAAAGACCTGGTTGCGCCCCTGTATCTTGCACTGATAATTTTAAAGTACATCATCCCTGAAAAATTTGCTGAAAGTGAACAGACTATTTGGAAACTAGTACATGGCAATATAATTATATTCACAATTAATTAACAATAACAGTGATGATTATGATACATGTATATATACATATTATATATATATATATCTATATCACGCAAGGAAGTAAATTAGCACATATTAGAACTCATTATTTTGCAACATTAATTCATTTACATCAATCAATGTCTGAGCAAAGAAAGACAAAATATTTAAGTGGTATTATTTACACGCATAATAGGATCGTCATTTTTTATCTACCGAGATTATAAGTCAGTGATAAATAAAAATCTTGTACAAAGATAAGGTAACAACATCGATCCAAACATTTAAAAAAGTTTCAGCCGCAACAAGAATTAATCATTTAACGTTTTTCACAGTCGTTGATAAAGTCAGAAATGGAGCTAAAAAATCGCGTGTGAAAAAAATGTGCCTTAAATTAACATCAAAAACAAAAAAGCGAAAAAAAAGCTTAAAATTGAAGCAAAAGCAGATGAGAGGAAAAAGCACCCTTAGTTGATGTCTGAAAATGGCTTGGAGCATAATATGTCACTCGTTTTTGTTTCCTCTTTTGCATAAACGCCGGAATATCATTAGCAAGGTCCCTTAATAACAGCGTCTGTTCTGGCAAGATGGGGGAGGTTATTTTTTAAAGTAGTGGTCGGTGCAAACAAAAGCTGGGTTATCGCTTAGCTCTAACTAATCATACATAATCACTGGTCTTGGATACTTGTCAGATCTCGGGATGTTAAGAGTTCACACCATTTATTTAATGATGATGTCCATATCGAAGATGCACTTATGCTGCCGACATTAGTTATTCTCCTGCATTGAAGCTGGCTCGTTGGATAGCTGCCTCCCCAGCAAACATTATTCTTCGCTACCCTTCCCCAATCGATCCTTTTTTAAAGGGATTATCCGGAAATTATAACCGGAGAGCGATTTAATTGCCTGAGGGAGTTAGGAAAAAAATCTATGCTGTGCTAGCCGATTGTTCAAGATCGCTTCCAGCTTCTTTATTTAGGTTTGGCAGTGGTGGCTCGTTTGAATTATTGGTACATATGTCCCAGTTTTGTGCCTGATATTAAATTATTTGTTAATATTTATGTCATGCGGATTTCGTTATCCTTTCATTTAAATTATCTATTTCATGCTTCACAACAAATGCCTTCTGTACTTAAGCAACACTCTAAATATTTCCGGTATTGGCAAGTTAAATGAACAGTGCACTAGTTTATAGTGTAGCCCCCACGAACAGTAATGGGCACTACACTAAAAACTTAGCACATGATTTCTATCAGCACTAGAATCAATATCCATACGTCATGTTAACATTATCTGAAGAAATTATGGAAATTATCGGTCGAGTAAATAGATATTTTCTCTAGACATCAGGGGTGCAATTGGAGAGGAAGGTTAGGCTCATCCCCTCCACCCTCCTCAAAACACTTGATTTTTTAGTCATTTAGAAAATCTAATAAATTAATACATATCTATACTTACAAAGATAGCCATGAATCAATTCCCTCCCCCCCCCCCCCAAAAAAAAAAAACCCTGAGTACGCCATTTATTATTGTTCTCATTTTAAAAGATATTTTGATGTTCTATGCTGGCACTTAGTCCTTGTCAATTAATTAACATTATCTATATACATTAAAACCATTGTTAATGCACTTAATAGACACTTTAGCAAATACATGGATGGATATTTTCCACAAACACTTTAGTTATCCTTCATGAACTCTATATACATCTTTAGATAATGTACCCATTCAGCGTAGATTCTTTAAAAATTTTCCCGTACTATCATACGTTTTTCCTTTACTATAAACAGCTCTCTTAAATTTTAACATTTTTCTAAGCTAAGAGCACAATGCTGATTTCCTATGGAGAAGTAATAGAAAACTGGGGGGAAAAATATTTTTCCAATTGTACTTCATAGATTCATTCTTTCCACTGAATAAATAGTAAAACTTTAGCTTTGGAATGTTAGTATTTCAGAGAAAGAAATTAAAAAAAGAAAAGACATTACTAAATATAAATGATCTTCAATTACATTTGATTCAAGGCAAAATAATTTTATGCAATCATCCTTTATGGATACAATAAAGAAATTATTTTACAAGTTTTAATTGAACAATTACAAAACATTTACGAAGTAAACACAAAATGCGATTTATAGTGGCAAATTCAACTCTCTCTAGCGCTAAAAAAAACAAAGGTAAATGAGCGTACGATAATATTGGTGCAAAATGTGTGCGGCTTTTTCTCTCCTGGGACTTTTAATAAGTTAAAGAATAATATTCCTACGTTTTATTATACTTGGCAAGGTACAACATTGCTCATCTTTCTTGACAAATGAAATGCCCTTGGAGGGGAAAAAATGATGTCATTTGCGATGCTGAAGATTTACATCCTGCATAATGACTTATCGAAATGCCTTCAACTTTAGAATTCCAGAAGCCCGTAGGAATACCTTCAAACGTAACACCTTTTTTTTCCTAAGCACAACAGCTCCGAATTCATATGAATTTTCAACTAGTAATTTATTTCAGGAATATAGAATTGTTTGTATTAGAGGCTGGGGGCAATTTCAGTTTGAAAATTACCATTTCTTGGCGGATTGTCTTCGTCGAAATCTAGTGTGGAATGGAGCTGATTAAGCCTATCCTTTCGTCATGACTCATTACACTGTTGTCGTCGTAGCTGTTCCCCCGGCATTTTGCTATCTTTTCAGGAGTCCGCTCAGCTAAACTCGTTGTGGGCGTTTGATAGCGAATCCTTCTACAGAATTACGCCTTGAGCTGCTTTGTTAGGGGATTAATCCATCAATGGTTAACTTAAGTTGCGCTCAAATGCTGTCGTCTATCGATATTTTTTTTCACGCATTACCTACTCCGGTAACTTTTTTCGTTAATAAAGAAGGGTCTTTCCGAAGCTTGGTAGTTTTTTTTTTGGTGAACAGTTCGGAAGCGAGTTTGATAAGAACTACTTAACGTTGCTTCACCAATATGATGATGTACAACCATTCTCTTACTCTCCTTTCCCAGCGGATTTCTTTATTCTTTCTTTGTTGAAAATATAGAATTAAAATTTGATACATTAATGTAGCTGCTTATGTGCGATTTCATTACATTCGTTTTTTAGAGTGTACAATTAAATTTCGATTTATGAAATCACTAATTCGTACGTCCAGAAAATCAGAGAAAAAATAATTTGTATAAATCAAAATCAGAAATATTTTATTGTATCAGAATTTTTTTTATTGTAAGGTCCTCAAAAGATGAGATTTTGTTCTTAAAAATATTAAGTGCAGGAAAACTATTCCTGCCAGCTTAGGTGGTTAACAAATTTTCGTATAATGACACCGAATTAATGTAAGTTTAGAGGATAGAAAAATATAAAAAGTATAGGGAGGTATTTAGTAAAAATATTTAGTGAGTAAGGGTTACTGTTTAAGACGAAGCTTCAGCAAAAAGTTTCGATTTTTATTTAAAACGTTTAAATATTTTAGAAATGAAATTCCACTATGAATTATAAATGAGAGATAACAGGGAACTAAAGCTAAATTGGGTAATTAAAATAAGAACCAAATTAAAAGCTGCCATTGTCAAGTTAACGTGTATTTATAAGGATATGAAAAACATAATGACCTAGTTTTGAGAAAGGATGACTTTTTTTCTTTGTCCAAATTAATTTGCGCAGTACAGTAAATTAAAATTTAAAAATTAAATTTGATGCGCCGGATAACTGAATATTTCATGCCGTGGCCAGATCGGATTCTGGATATTTAAGAATTTCTGAATATTCAAATGCCTCTTGGGGGGGGGGGGGGGGACCGGCTCCGTTCTCTTAACCGTTGGTGCGCCTGTGTGTGTGAGAGAGAATATATATACATATATATATATATACATAATATATATATACTAGTCGACCCGTGCGGAATTCTGCAATGCGGAATGTGTGCATCCTAACGATTGAATAAGTTAAACACACAGAAGCAGCTAGAACTGTTCAATTTGCTACGCAATAAAAACAGAAAAGTTTCTTGTTTGTTTACTTGATAACAGATGGCGCCAGCATAGACAACACAAATTTGGCATCCATTAAAGGATGTCATCTTAGGTGAGTTTAAATCTAAAATTTAAGAGAAGCGGTACATTTTTAGACCGTGGGTATATTTTTCGTCATTAGCCGGCACGATAAGCTTTAAAATGAGGGGTCAATCCTGGAATTTGATAAAAGAATAAGGAAGATCTTGCGGGCCGACAGAAAAACAGGCTAGAGAAATAATATATATAGATGTTATGTACACATGGGGAAATGTATAACTAGAAAGGTTTTTTTCCTTTTTTACATCTCCCTAAAGATGTGCTGACGGCCGAAAATGTCATACTAGTCTTTTGTGTGTTCTTAAATTTAGCCATTAGTTAAAGGAACGTTTATTAATCTGTTTTTTTCAAGTTCCCCCTCTTAAGGACTTTCGAAAGAGATTTTCTTATCCATGCTCTACTGCCCGAGCAGTAATATCAAGGAGCGGGACAAGTCGTTCCGTTTACTTTTCCAGTTGAAGAAGCCCGAGCAGGAGCGTTCACCAGATTTCTTATCCAGAATAATTTAGCGGCGGCCGAACGCTAAGTAAAGAAAATGGAATCACTGGAGCCATGGTTTCAGTTTCTCGCAGCATGTTTCTTTTAATTCCATTCGGTCTGTTTTGTACACGATTCTGCGGGAATGGTGATTATGGGCTGCAGCCGAGCGTTTCGCGCTCTTTTCTTCCGAATAGGACGCTGCTAATGGCAACTCACGAAAATGAAGGGATTTTAATTGGAATGACACCCCCCCCCCCTCCTACGACGCAAATGAGACAAGGCATTCGAAATACCTAACTAGAAGTGGTTCTTTTGCAACTCTTGATTCTGTCTTATGATTGCCACTTCGTAAATTACACAAATTTTATATTTTTTTAAATAAAAATTACTCAGATGTCATTTTTAAGTTGGTTTTGAAGGATTATGCTTGCTTGAGAAAATTATTACGTAACTGCATAACTCCATGCCGCATTTTCTTTTCTGGAGCATGTTTTACTGGCGCTTAAAGTATGTAAACGTTGTAGAACGCTCAAGCTAGTAATGTCGGGAAGGGGGGGGGGGGATAAGGGAGACACCTGACGATTAAAAATTTCATCCCAAGGAATATTTCATGAACGAATTATTATTCGAAAAACCAGGGCCCGACTTAGCCTAAACGGGGCCCGTGGCAAACACTTATTTGGGGGCCCCTCTGCTTTACTACTTCAGTAATAAAGAGCCAAACTTTATAGAAGTATTTAAATTTTTCCATTTGGGACCCCCTCAGATTTGGGGGCCCGGGCCAGCTGCCCCGTATGCCATTGTCTTAATCAGGCCCTGCGAAAAACAGTCACGTGTTTTTTTTTATACCGGATATCTCTCAAGCTGCGTGAACTTACAAAAACTAACTCTTCTGCTTTCGTACGTAGGGAGAAAGGGACAAATTACTATTGTACAGTATTGTATTTCTTCGCCTTTCAATTTATTAGTTTCATCACTGCTTAAGCGTTAATTCTATTAAAATAATCATCACGACCTTACTCTTAACATCTCATAATTCGGAACGAATTTTGGATTAAAAAATAAAATAGATGCGTAGTTCTATCTTGCAGATTTGTATCTTGTTAAGCAAACGTTCATAAAGTTATGTTTTAACTATTACTATGCAGCTGTACTACAGAACTCAGCAACAGTAGGTATCAATCATAGTATCGTATTACACGTTTTTCTATTTTATACTAATAGCACATTCACAAATTTTACTGCATTAAGATATGCTGAATAAATGTTCTGACTCTAATCAACTTGAAAAATACTGTTTAACATCACGCATTTCTGTTAAAAAAGGTAATTTTTACATCTCGCAAATAATTAAGCAGAGTTCCAAAATTTGTTAAAGTATGCCTTTATTTTCGTAAACATTTACAGGAGCAATCTATGACTACAAGTTTCAAAATCATTCGTGACAAAATGTGCAAAGGGTTTATTCTAATTGCTTAAGAAACAGAAAGTAAACTAAATGTTTCCATCCTGAAAAATAACATAGATTTTAACAAAAGCAAAAAATACAGTCGTTTGACTATGTTTGTAAGCATATGAAGCTCAAAAATAGTTTTAATAACTTAAGTTCATTTTCCAATGTATTGTTAAATTTGTTAAATATAGGGAGACAAACATCAAATGTGTTACATTCTAAAGATAATAATAAAAAAAAAGTATTTTTTTCCTTATTTTTTTTTACACAATAATTTTCATCATTTAGATAGTTATTCCTGTTTGTATAAAATATTCCTGTAGTACTCAAGTAAAATTTATAGTGGAAAATGTTTTTTTTTTTCCTTTAAAAGATCAATTGCAGTTGTTTTTTACTATGAACATTCAACTAAACTATGATATAAACCAATTTCAAACAAAATTTTATTTTACACTTTTTTTTTATTGTAAATGATTTTCAGCGTTCGAAAAAGAAAAGTATTTTGATTTCAGCCCTTTTATTAATTTATTAATAAAATAATTAAACTTCGCGGACTAATTTTACTCCAAAGCAACACGCAAAAATAAATACCATTAATCCTCTCTAAAAGTCTATTGAGGATTTATTGTACAATAATTAGGCATTTCAAAATCATTTATTAATACAAGGAATTAATGAAGAAAACGGGGTTAAGAAAAATCGGTTGTGAGTTTTTTTTCCTTCATTAAGTATCTTGTTACTAGAGCACATTTTTACGAATTAAAAATGTTTTTATAGAGTTTATATTTCTTCGGAACGCAAGCTTAAAAAAAAAACGATGAAAATAGAACCGTAAGGGGCGGTAGAAAGCAAAAACAATAACGCGTTCCGAGAAAAAAAATCCTTAAGACTAAGGGGGATGTTTGGAGATGCAATTGGAAGCGTATTTAAAAAATTCCCGTAATCTTTTGCCTAAATAAATTCGCTTTGTGTGCTGACATAATTAATCAGTGTTCTTGTAATTACCAACATTTAAACTTTTTTTTTCTAAACGCTAATCATATTTTAATAACAAATAGACCCAGCATAATAAAGAAAAGTGGGAGGCTAGTCAGAAAGTACGATTTGTATCCCCACCAAAAAGTGGAGAAAAAACGAGGCAGGCTAATAAAACAAAAGCCTCTCTTCAAAAGCACGCCCGTGTTGGAAATATTAATCTGGTTTCAGCTAATTGATATTAGCGCCGACTGAAACTACTGCCTTCAGGGCGTAGGTAAATTATAATTTACACCAGCAACTCTGTTTCTTTGCTTTTCTTTCGCACTATACCAATAATAGGATGAATTGGATGTAATAAAGAAAAAATAAATAAATAAAAGGGAGGGAAGAAAAAATGGAAAATGCGAATAAGAATACTAAACGTAATTACGTGGGGGCTTGGCTATGAACTAGTTCGGTAACTTTCTTAAAAAGTCAAGCTTCTCATGAAGAAAATAAATCTGTAATAGATATCAGTTGAACAAATAACGCGAGCGGAATTTTAAATATATTTTATTTGAGGCGATATAATTTAATAACTTTTTTCTCGCCTTATTGATTTTCGTCTATTACAAGATATGTGTTATGTGTACATATATATTTTTTTTTTACCGTATTGCTGATATCAGACACTTTTAAGGATTTTATCGCGAAAATATATTTTTTAAATGTTATTATTAGATAATAATCTAGTTAATGTCTCTTTTTTTTACTTATTATAAATACGGACATAAGTATACACTTTTGAATGCTAAAAAAGGACCAGTAACGAGTCGCTTCATGTTTTTTGAATTAATTCACTTCGTTTCGTAAATACTTTATGTTTTCTTCTAATTAATTATCTCTCAAAAATTTTCCTACGGTAATGTGTACATCCGCGTACAAAATAAAGTAAGTCATTGTTTTAATATTGCTAAAGCTAGCTTTCATTCCTAACTAAGAATTGACTTATGAACATATACTTATTTTCTTAACTTTTCACATTCTACCTGATGAAAATAGTTTTAAAATAATTTCCGAAATTTAGTTAGTTAGTTGTTATAAAAGAAAGAAGTCGGGTACCACATTGCAAAAGCATCTTTAATTCTTTCAATAATTTGAAATTGCTTCGGCAAAAGTAAAAATGTTTTAATGAATTTTTAGTAAAAGTAAGGTCGTTCGTACTTTTCGCCGTGGAACATTAGTCATCGCAAGAGAAACTTGCTTGATAGTGGATATAATTATCCCTCCCCTCTTTTCTCTTTCTATTCCCTCTTCCTAAGCTATCTCCAGCCTCCATGAATTGTTTTTCTCTCAAAAAAAAGATAATTTTGTACTAGTGGCGTCATCTATTGGTAGTCTCTTAAGGTATTGCGAGGAAGATTTTTTCTATTCGTTTCATTCACAAAAGCGTCAGCTCTATTTATTGTGTCCGTAGTATTTTGAATGTGATGAAGGAATTTAGAAAGTACATATGAATTAGCTTTTGGAAAAACAGCAGTTGTTCTGATAAAGATAAAACTAAATTTACACGGCTTTATAAACAACTGCAATTTACAACGAATATCTTTAAACTGTTTAATGGTGAAAAAACATATGTTATTCAACTTACTTTATATATTGCATATGTTGCTCGATTTTAAACCCACGAATTGAAACAGGGATTGTTTACAATTAAAAATATCACCGAAATGCACGGATAAGCAAAAATATGGATTCGATGTTTTGCAAAATATCCGTTCAGCATTTGGCGTATTCTTAACTGTAAACTGTTTCTGATAAATAAAATATTGGAGGAAAAAATGCAGTCGACATTCGTTTTTGATGACTCTTGATACTGCGATTTATTTATTTATTATTATTTTTTTTTTTTTTGTCTTAAGCTCCTATAATCTCATCTGCATAATGTCGTTGAGATTCATAAATTCCTTGGCGACGATGTATATTAATTTAGTATTATGCTATTCAGAAACAGTTTAAAACTGGTATTCATATATTAAATTAATTTCAGAACTTCGTATCTTTTCCTTAGCCTATTTGAGGCTTTTTTATAATTCAGCGCCCCTGATCATTATAAGGAACGTCGACTGTATTTACAAAATGACAGAGAAGTTTTTTTTTTTTTTTTTTTGTATCCAAAAGGTACGACAAGTGTATTATTTGATGAAATTTGTGTCTTGGAGTGTATGTGCGCACGTGTGTTTGTGTGTTCTTCTCTTTCCTTTCCTTTTCTCTTCCTTCCTGGCGTGCACCGGATTGGAGAAACTCGTGGCCCAGTGCTTCAGGAATGTGTCCCCCTCCAGGCATTACTGTGGCCACGCGCGGCCAATCCGGTTCACGCATACTGCCACAGCCACACCATGCCCAGAGAGGCCACCTCCGACGTGTTTAGCTGCAGCCTGCCTTGGCCGACAAAATTAGCGACTGAAATCTAGCCCTTCTCATTAAAGTTTGGATCAAAATAAAATGTGCCCCGCCTTTTGAGCTATATTGGCTTAAATAGTTAGCAGTTTTGTTTTTTGTTTTCAAAATTCGTGACATTAATTTTGCCTCGTAATGACCTTTCAAATGGTGTGGTAGGCCAGTTTTCCAAAATCAATGCAACCAGCATTTCTTAAGCTTTCTAAAAATAAAAAAGCACGAACCGTGTCTGATTGAAATCCCTCTGTACTCTTTCCAGATCTTTGGGTCCAAGGCAGACTTGCAGCTACACACTCAAATCCACATGCGTGAGGCCAAACCGTACAAGTGCTCCCAATGCTCGAAGGCGTTCGCCAACTCCTCGTACCTGTCTCAGCATACGCGTATCCACCTGGGTATCAAGCCATATCGGTGCGAGATCTGCCAGAGGAAGTTCACACAGCTGTCTCACCTGCAACAGCACATCAGGACGCACACAGGAGATAAGCCATACAAGTGTCGTGCACCTGGCTGCAACAAGGCCTTTTCCCAACTGTCCAATTTACAGTCCCATTCTAGATGTCATCAGACAGACAAACCGTACAAGTGCAACAGCTGCTATAAATGTTTCGCTGATGAAGCGGGTCTTTTAGAGCACATCCCAAAGCACAAAGAGTCTAAGCACCTCAAAACACACATATGCCAGTTCTGTGGTAAATCATATACGCAGGAAACATACCTTGCCAAACACATGCAAAAGCATGCTGACCGTCTGGAGAAACGTCCGTTACCACCTCTTACCAACAATACAAACCTCAATATACCTTCCAATCAATCGCTTCGAGGGCCAACTCCCGCGGACAATTATTGGACAAAAACCACAACTTCAGTAGCTTCTGATACACATCACGGCATGGGAGATCCCTCAATGGGTTCGCCCATGTCTCCTCCATCTCACCATCTGCATCCTCATGTATCTGAAACATGCCTTCAGAATAGCATGAATGAACATCACGCGAGGCTCCACATGGATCCTCGCCATCAACAACAACAACAGCAACAGCAGCAGATGGTGGCCAATAGTGCCAATCATACAAACGGCAGGGACCACGATCTTGGTTCTCACTTAGGTCAAAACCAATACGATACGTCTTCGATGTCTCAAGGTCACCTCCCGCCTACGAGTAAAAATACTTCGGCATTTACGCCCATTCAGTCTGGGATGTTACCCATTTCTTCAGGACCTCAGCTGTCGATGCCGTCTGCAACTCGTACCTCATATTTCCCATACGAGCCCATTAATTTTCCAAAGAGCACGAATCCAATGGGATCGATGGAAGTGAAACAGAGTCACAGCTCTTTTCCAAATCAGCTCATTTCTCTCCATCAGATTCGGAACTATGCATCCATGCCCACCATGAGCGGAGGAGAGCATCCGATTACCATGAAAGATAAGAGCCAACAGCAGTAATGATTTCAAAAGCTTGCTTTGATTCTGGTAAATGATTTTAAAGACTGAAATTCCGATCCCCTTTTGATCACAGGAGAATGTTTGGCATTTGTTCTTTCCTCCCTTCACTTTCATATGATGTCGTGTCTGTGAATTTGTTGTGTACCATCCAAAAACTAATTTACACCTATGCTGTTAGAACACCTCAAAGCTCAAAAAATCCTCTAAAGATTGGACTGAAGGAGGTTCAATGTTTCGCAACTCCCGGTGAATTTTAGCGTTGTGTTTCATGATATTCTTATGTTGAAAGAATGAGAGAAGGATTCTTGTCATGAAAATTATTAGTTGAACTTCTCTGCGACTTTGTTTCTTATCCAGATCAACGAGTCACAAGCTCTGGGAAATATTTTATGTATTAAATGGTACCTTTCGAAGTCGGCATGATGCATCTTTGGCACACAAAGAAGCTTGAATATGAGACAAAGAAGCGAAGCTAGCTTTCTTATTTCTCTGTATTGTAATTTGTTAGCATTCCAAGACAGGGATGCTGTATTGCATTTCCATGCTGCGTCTGTGCTATACCGTGGCGTTTCTGCCTATTTCCCTCACACTCTCCATTTCTTGTAGGAGTCATTCAAAAAAGTCTGAACAATTTTTGCTTTGCAGGCCATCAAAACAAGGTTTGTGATGTTAGCACCTGTGATTCCGAGGGAAAGTCTATCTGACTCATATTGGTGCCTTGTATTATAGAGAGTGCTGGCCAGCAGCGCCATTGTTTAGTGCAACCATTTCTGAACCCTTTTATATTGACAGCAACTTAAATGGAACGTACATGTTTAGATTGCCTTCAAAAAATATGCCTGTCCACCGCCTTTCTCTAGCAAAACCTATGTCCCATTCTCTAAATGTAAGCTTAGCAGCTGTAAGAAATGTGGTACATATACCTCCCTCTCTTGGAAAACGAATGAGATAAGCTAGCTTCACGGTCTCTTGTAATAGTGAGATTTCTATAGGACATCGTTTTTGCCTCCTGTCTTACCTCATCATATAGACATTGTAGTATTATCATTAAAAAACTATTTCATAAGTACATAAAATCCAGCACATAGGAATATTTTCATGGCTCAAATCGTTTTAAACAGAGTGGTATACTGTATTCATCCAGCTTTAAATATTGAAATAATAGTAAACTTATAAATGATAACACAGCAATGTACTAGTAAGACTCTCCAGTCTTTGACCAAAGAAATCTTCGACTACTCCCCCCCCCCCTTTTTTTTTTCTTAAAATTTGGTGGAATTAGTCACAAAAGATACACGCGGAACATTTAAGTTAAACAAAATTCTGTAATGTAACATTTATATTTGTTAAAGAAAATAACAATTAAAGTATAATAGAAATTCTCTATCGTAGATTTCTTTCGTCGTGTGCGTGTATTTTTACGCATAAGTATACATATGTGCTTGTTTTTATGAGTATGTGTGCTTTGATATGCATGCATGTTTGTTTAAACATATAGACATATATATACGTATACGTATCTATACAGTCTGTGTTTCCATCGGCCTCAGCCAAGCCGATTTTATCTCAGTGGTGCTGAGTCCATCAATGTCATCAGGGATTTTTTCAAGCAAAATCGCAAAAACGAAAAAAAAATAAAAAGTCTTATTTCTGAAGATACTTATATTATCTATATTCTTTGATATCCACCCACCCACCATCCGTTGTGTATTTTGTGATCCAATCTACCGTTTGCTCAGCAAAACCCGTGTTAGAGACTTGTTATGTGTTATGAACTCGTCGGTTTCTTTTGCCACATAGCCAATGTGGCAGTTTTGAACATTTTCTGAATACCTCAAATTTCTATGTTTTTCAATCGAAGCAAAATGTAGTTCATTTTGTTCCGTTCCACCTTTGTATATTATCAAGTGTATAATTGGTCGACAGTGAAATTTTTAATCGTAGTTTATTTCTTGATGTGGTGAACATGTTGTTACTTGTTTATTATAAGATTGTTATGCGTATTCGTGTTTCTATTAAGGTTTTTAATATCTTGAAAAATCTGTTGCGTTTTATCTGTTCTTTATAAATATGTTCTTTATTGTTTAATATCTCATTATTCATTGCATTGGACCCTTGCTGTTACGTAAATTAAGGCCAGTATGGGGTGGAAAACTTTGACTTGATACAAGCAAAGATAAGTATTTCATTGAATAAAATTGCTTAGTTATGTTATAAATGAGAACAAAGCTTTTAACTTCCAGGAGAAATAAATATATATGTATATAATAAATTTTTATGCATATATAAATATAAATATGAATATATAACTTAAATCATTGATTACATTTTTCAAATGTGTATAAGTTAGCGTATGAGCATGGCAGAAGAAAGATTTTGGGATACCCAATGCCTATGTGTATGTGTGTTTTTGTGAGTGTATTATTAACATCTGTATCATTGATTGTACTGTGTTCTGTGTTTTCAAGTTGAATATGTTAAACAATACTTGGTTTTACGATTGAGCCGTTCAAAATTGGTGAATCGACCCAATGTTTATCAGTTTTAAATGAGTTATATTTTTGAAAAATGACGGAACTGTTGATCTTGAGCCTGATTAATGCTGTGATTTCAGATTTGTAAAAAAAAGAAAAATGATAGTAATAATGAATACATCATTTTTAAACGTCATAATGTGCTCCCAGTTTTCATTGATCTGCCGCCTTTAAAATTATAATCGACGTAGCAAGTGATTTTGTTTTGATTGATGACGTAAATTAGCACGTTTGTCATAAATATTACGCGCATTTTCATTTCATTATATTATACAGGCATTTGTAATTTTTCACGTAGATTAGATGCACTGTATTTTTAAAAGCACTTTCTAAATTATGCATATAAGTGATATTTTTTTAATTACTTTTATTTCCTTATCCCTTTTAACATTCCTGCAAAATAACCTTAGTATTATTCATTCCTTGTCGTTATAGAATTTTAAATTTTCAAACAGTTTTCGAAGACATCAATTTTAACAAGTAATATGAAAATGTTTTGTTTTCTCAATATAAAAGATTTGTCAGCAGTAAACAAGTCATTTTTTAGCCAAATTTCTCAGGAAGTAATTTCATTTTCTTCAAGTTGTAGTAAAAATCTAGAATTTAACAAGCATTGTATTTAATATACCCAGTGCCTTGCTTTTTGAGACATTTTTTTGTTTGAAGCCATATCTTTTTCTTCTTTTTCTCCCTCTCTCTTTTGAGTGACTATGAAATTTTCACGATTAGCATAACAGTGACAATGTCTATTTGAGTACTTAAATCTTTGATAAATAGATTTCTTACCATTATCTTTTACAAACTCAAGTAGTTTAATTTTAATTGGATGACATTCAAAAACAAATTAAAAAGAAATAATAATAATGACAAAAAAAGCAGCGTTTTAATATTAAAATTTATGTTTCAGTAAAAATTATTTCCTATTGATATATTATATTTATTTCATATTTTCAGATTTTGCAGTGCTGATTTTAGTCTTCTAATCAAAAGCATATTGTTAAATGCTTGTCAAAATTTGCTAAATACTCGCGTTAGTAATGAAACTATAATTGATATGAAGACAAAAATAATCTTTCTATACTTAATTCTCAGAATGTGATCCGAGTGTGTTTATATAGTTAACCTTTTCAAAAGATAAAACCTCAATGTGATAGTTCAATTCAAGCTTAGTGATGTTAACGTATAATAAGTACAATAGATGTGTCCAATTATGTGTTAAGTTTGATGCATTGCGTTGCTCAAACACCTTACGAGCTGCTTCTCTTTTAACATTTAAGTCTGGTTGTTGCCAGACTTAGGATTTGGTACAAAATGGACAAATCGCACCGGTCAAACTCATAGCTTGTCAAACAAGCTTCAGCTCAGAATTGCAGCTCCGAACTGCATTATCGTTTTAACTACATATATACATATATATACATATATTTATATGTATATATACGTCAGATATCCTTACCCCTTATTTGTATCTACAGTGTCAAACGCTGTCTAAACGGAATAGCAGGTGGAAAGAATTCGGCATCTGATGCCAAGAGTTCCGGTTTTTGAGGCTATAAAAAACCAAGGTGATGTGTAAATAATGTTATGTCGAAGCGGGCTTTCATCTAAAATGAAGAGGAAATTTGATTTTCAAAACTTTTTATTGGATATCTTTTTCCATTTCATAGACCTATTACACATGTTGATCCAACAAAAACTCAACGTCACATACAAAATCTGCACAATTTTGATTTTATTCCTTTTAGCGCTTTAGGTGAAAATTTTAACTTGTTTTGAAAGTTTGTCTGAAATTCTTTTTCGTATTTATAAATTGGTTTACAAAGCAATAATGGAGCAGTAAATTTATAAAGCATAAATCCGTGCATAAAAGTACCTCATGAATAATTCCGAATGCAATTCACCCTATTTTATATCTATTTAAGTAGATGCAAATACCATTATATAATTATTACCTTAAATTCACTTTTTCTTCATTAGTTTGCAAAATAAAAGGGTCCCAAAGATAATAAAAGAAAACTTTTAAACATTTTTCTTGTTTACTAAAAGAGCTCGAATATCATCTATCAAATTCCACCGTCTGTCTGTTGTAATAATAGAGAAGAGTATTTGAAGAAGAATTCAAAATTATAGGTTTAGCTGCGGGCGGAAGAATAAATGTTTAATCCCGATTTCTTCACTAGGCTCCAAAGAGCTGACATCGGATTTTAACACTCAGCTAACATTAATTTCCCCAAAACCTTGCTGGAAAATTTTTTTCTACTTTCTTACGATGGAACTCCTCCCTGTTTTAAAACTCCGATAAAAATGAACCCTAGTAAAACATATTGGAAGGTATTTTATGTATGCTAATTCGAAGAAGTTAATATAGTTGCATACGAGCTTTAGTGCTCTTTAAAAAAAAAAGGCTTGAGTTTAATGTGTAATTCAGTTTTGAACTAAAAGAGATGGAAGAGTCAGTAACCACTGTTTTTAAAACGAATACGAGCAAAGTCTGAAGAAGGTTCCAGGTAGAGGAGGGCTAGAAAACGATTAATGTTTACGGAAAATATATTTGTTAAACGTGTTAGCATCTTGCACGTTCATAATTACTATGCGTGATGTAAAGTAGCCTTAGCTAGCTATTATGTGATATAGGATATTAAACGATCTTAAGGAACGTGTGCCTTAAGGTAAGGCCATTAGCATTACGTTTCTAAAATATATCTCCCAAGAGATAAAGACCATCGTTTAAAATTAGACTGGAGCGGTAAGGGACCGCCCACAAACCGAAAATTCTGGCTACTCAAGTTATCACTTAGGAAATGAGATTTTAAACCCCGAGTTCATTTTTTAAATCCATGTAAAAGACACATTTTGGGAGAGTAAAAAAGAAAATCGGAATTGAAATGAATTTTTGTGAAATATGCTGAAATATGAAATTTGTTTCTAAAAGAGGAAAAAAACTTTTTTTATTAATATTTCAGAAATAAATATCTTGCGCAGGAACGCTTTTAATAAGAAGTGTTAAGAAATTTGTTTGAAACACGTACTTCTTATTAATCTTGATACCTGATCTTTAGTAGTTACACAATAAGCCATGCGATACTTAAAAGCAACGCTTCAAAAAGTAAACAAGTTTCTTCAGGGAATCTATTGTTATGCAAATTTCCCGTTTCAGTCTTTCAGTCTCATTATCTAAGACAAAAGTAGATTTTCTCTTCCCTTGATTCTGCGGCTTGTTTCTAATTTCGTGTTAGTTAAGGAATGGACAAAATAGATGCGCTTTATAAAGAAGCTCTTATATTTTGAGTAAATCGGGATGTACTAGGGGAAAGACTCTTCCCTTTGTCTCTGGCTTTTCGAATGTAAATCTTTTGATTAATCTTGTCTGCGTTACAGATCACCTCTCGGAGACAACAATTAAATAATTAACCGTGTGTAAGACAGAAGTACATTGTTACGGTCTTCAGGGAAATAATTTCTTTTTCACGCCTTTTTCAAGTCAAGTCGCAATACAATCTTGTGAGCTTTTCAACGGAAGAAAAAAAATGACTTAAAAAATGCTTTGTCGTTTCTCATTATTTTCTTCTTTGTTTTAATTAGAAACAAAATGTTAAAACTAGCGAATAATTTCGAACTTCCAATTACTCAGTTCTTAGTTCTGCTTAGAAGTACAAAAACACACACACACTCACACCCCTTTAATTTCAAGCTCGTATTGAAACTACTTGAATTTCGATTGGTTAGTTGTAATTTACTTTTCTTTATGTTGTCCTTTTCTTTTAAAGAATAATAAAACCTCTATACATTTTAAACCCCTGTTTTCACATCAAGACTAACATTTTTTAGTAGGAAGGGATAATGGAATATATTTTGAACATTTGTTTTACTGCTGTACGCTGTATACTTTAAAAACTGCAAGTTTACCATTCAAAAACAAATTTTTACCGCCAATTGTGGATGCAAAATTCGCCTAACTGTTATTAAACATATAAATTACCCTTGCAGTTGCAACTACGATTAACTCTTCTAGTTGCAGGCTAAACTAACCAGCTACAAGTGAACATAAAAATATTTTTTATGCATCATCAAAAATTATAACAATATTCTCTAAAATTCAAGGGTGCTTTAATCGTAAGAAATATTTTTCGAATTATAATTCTTCATAAAATTAGTTTGTCCAACTGAAATAAAGCATCGTGTTCTTTCGCCTAAATATCAATAGCAGTAGTGTCTGAGTATTTCACAGTCATTTAACAACGATCAGCTTGGAACAATAACAATTTTAAATAATTTTCCTCCGTAATCATAACATTAATAACATAACATAAATTCTTAACTTTAATCAATAACACAGTCATAATGATGAAATTTTAATCTTAAGCAATTAGTGTAGAGATAAATCAAGTGTAACATGCCAGATTTGTGTGAGAATACGTAGCTATTTTTATGTCCATTTAATTTAATTAGGATTCTTTAACTGATCGATCGAAGATTAAAGTAGAAAAACAAACCTAAACTTCCGCATGAAATTTTAGGTCAAAAATCTAAAATCTTAATTAATAATATCGTTTCTACTTTTACGGACTGCTTTAGAAAAACGTACTAATATTTGCCATTTCATGTAAATCTCTTCTAAAAAATATCATGCTTTAGTTATGCTTCCATTTTCAGCTGCAATTGTAGGGTTTTTTTTTAAAATTAGACCCATATAATCAGAGTTACAAATAGCTAAATCATGCGTTTATGTTTTGCTAAGAAGAACTTAGCGAACTAAAACTGTCCAGAAGTATTCCAATAAATCAATCAAATAACATTTTTTTCACGGATGAATTGGGAAATGTCTTTAAAAAAAAACATTACCATTGAGCTTAAAAAAAAGGCTGCTGCGGAACGGTCTTGTTTACCGACATAGATTCTTTACATTCTCAAATTATTCAGGTAACTGACATCTTAAAGCTTGAAGAATAAAGCGGATCAAAATAAAATTACAAGATAAAATTTGCCACGTTTTTTCCTACTCTATTGTACGCAGATAGTTGGTTTGGTAAAGACAGGAGGGGGAGCGCTAGTATTAAATTCTTAACCGAATGTCTCACCAACATCTGGAGCTCTTAAAAAAAGTATCAAAGTAATCTCGAATTTGCGTGGAACGTCGTGCTAAAATAGCCCCCCCCCCTCCCCCCAATTCGAACGACAATTATGTCTTGTAGTAACATTAGGGCTCATCGCGGATTCCGGTTTCCATAGCTACCAGAAGAGGTATGTGACGTTGGACTCTGTTGGAGAAACTGGTAGTCGGAGCTTCATCTTTACTGAATGGCCACTTAAATGCGAAAAGCCAAAAGGGAGCCTTTAATCTCATAAACTTGTTGAGGAAATTGTAGTGAGGGAAAAATACCAAAAAATGCATTCTGTATTAAAAGCTACCACCGACCTTCATGTTTGTAACTAACTTTTAGCAAAAATCTGGGAAAGTTATTTTTCTAATTCCACTCCTAAATTTATCATGACAAAACTTTCATGTTTATAACAATCACTTCTTTGCCATTTATTTTATTTTAAAATGAGGCAAAACTTCATACAGTTTTTGAGTGCCATGCTTTGATACACAGCATCTGGAAATACTTGACGCTTTTTACTTATGGAAAATGTCCACCTAAATGTGGAAAACGAACTTACGGAAAGTTGTCTAAGAAAGTAAAACCGATTTATAATAATCCCGTAAGTTTTCAATCGTCATTAAAACGTACAAGGTATGTCTATTTTTCACTCCAGCTTACAAAGGTAAAAGCTAAATGAGATTTTCATTTTTTCAGTTTCCAGTTGATTAGTTGCAGAGGAATATTTATCTCCAATTGACTTGCCTTTCTTAAATTCGTTCGCAATGATGAAATATAGCAAGTTAACTTAAAGAAAATAGTCTGAGACAAAAAAAAAAAAAAATTACCAGACGCTTTCGGCGCTATTAAGCCCAATCAATTTGGTCAATTTTTTGCCTTACTTCATTTGACCTATCTCATCGAACAAACGCGAGCCAAATGAGTGTTTAAATACCATTTACAGTTGGAGAGCTGCAGAAGAATATTTATCTTCTGTAACTAGCTTTCTGCAAGTTGTCTTGCTACAGACATAGAAAACCAAGGTAAAACATATTGTCAATTGAAAAATAAGTTTACTTTTTCGATGTCCGTTAATCCCTGCATCTAATAGGTTGAAATCCAACGCCTCTAATGTTTTTTTTTCATATTAACGATATCTCAATGACAACTTGCAGATTCCAATGAGTCAGCTTTATGTTTACCTCGAAATCTTACATTTTTTGTCAGTGCTGATACAAACATGAACAGTTTTACATCATGATTTTTTGAAGTCAGTTGATCTCATTAAAATGCGGGGTTTAATTCATTTGATAATTTTCAGATGCTGGGTAAAAAGCAAGTTAAATATTAAAGCCAGTTCAATAAGCAGTCAATCATTTCATTGTTATCAGGAATAAGTAACACAAAACTGAATAAAAGCTAAGTTCTATTTCTCCCCTCCCCCTTTTGTTTAACCTGTTACAATGCGTAAAATTATACATGTCTAAAACATTTGCTGTTGCCTTTAAAAGTAAATGACTTTTAATCATTATTTTTTTTAATTTCGAAAAGTCGTTAATTTTTTGTCTATCCTTGCTATTTTAGATTAAAAATTATCCATTCATATTACCATTTTGTGGTTAGTAATATCTTTAGTTTTCAAGGTCATATTTTAAATGGATTAATTCCTTTCTTTGGCTAGGAACAACAGAAATTCTTTTAGATGCTTCGGTTTTAATTTACCCTACTTACTTGGTTCATATCACCTTTTTTTTTTCAAATTATCATGTTAAAAAGAGTAAAGAATTTAGCTTTACACCAAATAAATTTTAATTTGCGCAATCATGTGACTGTTTTTTAAAATTTGTTTTTGTGTATTGTAAAAATTGTTTTTGTGTAATTACAGCAATATAATATGCATCACTCATGTGCTTTGTATATTGTGTGTGTGTACACATACATGTCTACACACATGCATATCATCTAGTGTTGTGTATATACTTACGTATGTGTATACACATTACATACAAGCACTATATATACGGTTTTTAACTGTGTCATTTTCAATGCTCCAGACAACCTCTTGGAAGATGAATTTTAGGAAACAAAAAGAAATTTTACATGACCATTTATCATTTACAGCTTCATTACTTTAAAAACCAATTATTTTTTATATTTATGTAGTGTGTTTAGTGTTAAAATATAAATAAATCATCGTACAAAGAATATGGCAGGAATATGACATGTATAAAGTCCAATTTGTTAAGACGTTATCATCTTTAAGTAGTTTTCTGTAATAGAAATTTTGCACTAGCAATAATGTTGATATTTTATATTAGTGTTTGTGAATTTCTTTATTGAAGTTTTTGAAAAGATAAATTAATCAGCTAAGGACGCAGATCGGAAGGAAAAAAAATGTTTTGGGACACTGTGATAAACGACTTGTTAGTATAGCTTTCTCATTTCGTCGTCAATATAAAATGCTTTATTCATCCACGTGTAAACGGCGAACCAAAATCATGTGAAATGTGTTTTGTAATTGTAACATAACTTTTCGGTGACGTGTATATGTTAGTCTGTTGTTTGCTGTAATTGCGACTTCTGTGTAACACAGTGCAGGAGAAAGAATGCTTACGAATTCTCAAACAGCATTTTATGATGTTAAATGGGAAAAAGAAAAAAATCCGTCATTTTCATTCGTAAATACATAGTACAAAATATCATATTTTACGATAGACATCCATTTGTAGTTAAATATGTCTCGCTTTCCCCGTGCTTCAGGGATTTTTTCATATAACGTGAGACATTAGGGATGCATGTCTTCTGACCTCAGATTTTTTATAGCAATTGTATCTCAGGCATTCAACACCTCAACTTCGCTTGCAATAAAACCACATCCTTTCTCTGCAAAGGGGATTGTGATATTGAGTTAATCACAATTGATTTGTGATATTAAAAGTTTGTTATTTTAGATATTGTTGTCTTATGAATGTATTCAAATGGTCAGCAATTACCAACCAAAATTTTTATCCCCCGAGATGTTAGTTATTACCGTTCATTGACATTAAGTTACTATTTTAAATTCACCAAATTTCTTCGTTGAAAATGTATCTAGTTAGCTGTTGAACATTTCTCAATATATCGTGTACAATTGAAATTCAGTTCACTTCATTTCTAAATGAAGTTCCGATTTTCATACTTTAAAATTTTGAGGATTTTCTGTTGCTTTGATGTTTTTCAATTATGACCTATTTGAAAAGTATTAGTTACCAATCATTCTACTCGTTGTTAAACTTTGGTTTCCTCCGAGGCTAGTGCAATTCGTTGATGCTTCAATTTTTAAATGAAACTTGGTTTTATTGTTAAGAAGATTCACTACTTTGTAGATTATTTTATTGTCTGCAAAGCCTTCGAAAGTAATATTTGATATATATATATATATATGTATGTAATTCAACATTGTCATGAGTTAATGTATATACATGCATCCGGTTAGTTTTTGTGTAAAGTTTTACTATGATGCAAAGCGATCCAATCAGTAATTTAATCATCCAGCAACAACCGAACCCTCACTGTTCACGAAACTGTATTTTCATAATGTTTTTATGGAGCTCCAAGGCGTTAAGGATTACACGCGGTCCAAACAACTTTACACAATGAGCCTCTTACCTCCGTTCTTGCCTTCTACAATTTGATGAATCAATTTTGTTGCACTTTGAACATGGCATACGTGTTCAGTGCTGATGGTTGTACTCATATCAGTGTCTTCTGCCTTCTGTGATTGTTACATAGAAGCATTGGCATTCAGGGAAGTTTTTATTGCTCAATATTCGCATTTATTTCTTTTTGTATGCAATAAACATTTCACAATGAGCGTAATTCCAGTTCTGACTCAGTTCACACAATGGCAATAAAAATAGGAAAAAAAGCTCAACAACTATATTTTCGCAGCAAGTATCTTTGGGTTATCATTTTACGAATAAATTAAAAACACATAAAAATTTAATATTAATAATTTTCCAACTCTTAAATTTATTTAACTATTCACAACTTAGAACCATTGGCATTTTACATAATTAGCTATCTACAGAAGATTGACTTTAAAGAGCGGTTCGTATATGTTCAAACAACAAAATGTAGAAGAAAATCTAACACTGAAATTCAAAAATTTAAATGGATTGAGCAGTACTGGATTTACATTTCTAAATGACAAGAACTGTCTGTTGAAGCTTTAAACATTTTACACGTTTGATATCAGATTTGTTCTTGTGCTTTGATGTTCTTCTTGATTCTCCACAACGTCAAGCATTCCATCTATGCTTTGATATATTTTCGTAGCTCGAATCCACCTTTTCGATACCTCAAAGAAGTACTTGGATTACCTCATGTCTGCGATTCGGTCGCAGAAATATCAATACCTCCACAAATCTATGCTATCGTGATCAGTCTAGAGTTTGTTTGCAGAAATGAGAATTCGTGAGCATTCTTTGTGAAATATTTTCGTTTTATCCGCGCGACCTGAGCTGTGTTTTAGTATATACATCCACATGCGCAGCGCTGGGCCTATGACCCAATAAAAACTCATGAGCTATAGAGAGAATCAACAAAAATCCGTTTTGCTCAGAGATGAACGTGATCTAATTGTTCTTGAATATTTAAAACTCGTAAATATATGCAGAAAACATAAAGTATGTCTAAATAAATTCGACCACAGGTAGTTAATCGATTTAATTTTGTAAACGTGTATATAGATAATCTACATCGTAGTTTCGACTGTAGTGTGTTCATCGCTATGTGTAATAACCGCAGAACCTCCAGGTCAGAGTCTTACCACGCTGAAAGAAGAGATGGAAAGGTCTAAAAGGTTGTAGATTTACTGCCAATAACCATTGATACGTAGGAAGCCCACGTCTAATTATTAAGCATATGTATGTATCTGTATATATATATAATGAAATATTGTTTCGCAAGTTGCAACTAACCAATGAACTTTCAAATCTAACGGGACCTCAGATTCTCTTATTTTCTAATAGATCTGAAATGATATTCTCCAACGTCTCTTTTCTGATGATTAAATAGTAGTATCATTTTTTGGTTGGTAAAACCAAAAACTTGTAAACGAGCTTCAAGAAACAATTTACGCTTATGATATATAGTTTTACAACAGCTTCAAAATTCCGAAAAAAAGAGACGTTCGGAGCTATATCCAGAAAAATTCACGCAGTGCTGTTTGATTGTCTGTTGAATAGTGTAAGTTACACTACAGTATGTGATTTCTCACCAGGATGTGATATAAGTAGATTAAAGTAAGGTATATAGAGACACTTTCAATCTTCCGTTGTTCTTGATCTCATGAATAGTGTGGAGAGGATTATATATGTGTGATAGTTTGATACTGAGAATGGTTTGTTTTAAAGATTGCAGTCAAACAGCATGCATGAATATTTCGCACGTCAACGAAATCGTCAATTTTGTGACATTCAGGGAAATAAGTCTGTACCTGGTTATACGATAAATATAAAGCCTATGGCATGATTTCTCATTGCCTTTTGTGACAGCGCACATACAACAATAATAACCTCATACATCATCATGCTATTCAATATTGATTGCAACCAGTCACCTCAGATATAATGTCAAAATAATTCTCCATAAAGTTGATCAATATATTTTGCACTTTTCTGCATGTTATGTCCTGTACAAAATATGTGAATTTTAAATATGAATCCTAAAATTTCATAACATATTTTATGGGTCATATTTAATATTGCTAATGCAATTCTGGTGTGTGTTATAAAAAGAAATACAGTGTTATAATTCAGTTTGAATTTATATCTTGACATAATTTAGGTATGCATTACGAGTTTTAATATTTATGTTTTTATTGTTTACGAAAAAAATCTTGTGCCAATAGTTTACTACAATAGTTATTGTCATCGTTGATGACGCTGCGTTAAAAATTTCATAAGAAATTTTTCTCTGTATCACTTTGGTTTCAATGATCGACTCTGAAACCTAATTGGTCTGTTGCAACTCTTCCGCAATGGTTGGATGTTTTTGCGGTGCCTCATTCATTTGTCACCCCGGATGCGAAAAATCCAACCATAAGGTGATTGTATAAAAACACGAAAAAGAAATTGTTGTTATACGCGCACCATGTGTCTGTAGTTCATGGTAAAGGTACAACTTGTAGTCACTCAAGTGCCCCTCCTTGTACAACATTGTCATGTGCTATTTCAATAAATATCACTTTAAGCCTTTAAAAAAAAAGTCTTTTGTTTTTCATATTTTTGAATTTTATGCTCTTGGCTCAACCCTACTGAACAAGTAAAGGGCCATACAGTAATTAGTTGATGCATGTTTCCGACCTAACACCGAAACATAATTTAGACTTACTTCTGTTTTGATGGTAGGTCTTGCTTTGAGATAAATTACTACTTTAATGGATCTCCGAGTTTCATTTTTGATAGAAGATCAAGCTGGGCCTAAATCCTTACTATTACGTTTTCTCACGTAGTTGTACAAGTAATCTAACGAGAAATGCATAGGACCAGTAGGTCTTACAGGATCTTTAGAACAGAAGTGGAAATTTTGAAACGAAAACATAAATAAATAAATAAATCAGATGTCTCCAAACTACATTTCTTTTAACCCATCGAACATAAACAAATAATTATAGTTCAAACTTTTTTTCTTTTAATACATGGTCCTTGCGTCTAACGTGTTTAGGCTAGTTGCGATGAAATCCACATAGACATGCAGTGGGTCGATTTCATTTTAAGGTTCTTTTGCTTTATGATTGGTATAGAACTTACAATACTGAATAAGAACTTTTAAGTTTAAAACGCGATTTTAAATCTATAACATGATCTTAGAAATCCATTACTTTGATAAAATTTGTAGGCGGGATTCTGCTCGCAGACGTAGTTTTTTATCTGGTAAGAAAAAAAACAACCATAGAAATTCGAACGGTTTTATCCTGAAATTCCAATTATCCATACTAATTAATGTTCGGTTTTATACGAGAACCGGGAAACACAGATAATCAAATGTTGGTCTTCTACGCCGTAAAATAAGTTAAAATTGAGCAGTGGCTCATCAGCGATTGCAGCATTCTTCCTTTTCTTTTTTCAAAATAGTTTAGAAGGAGCTTTCAAAACACACTCAAAATGTTTTCTTGATTGCACTAAAAAATGCGTCAAGCTTTGAAAGTTTCATATTAACATAAAACATTGCTTCTCAACGTTAAAATTTAAGTGTAAATCAAAGAATTAATCTATAAAAGTAAAAACCATTAATAAGTTTAGGTATTTGTAAAAGAAAATAGATTTCAGAAAATAGAAACCAGTTTTATGAGGATTTTGCAGATCACTTTTTGAAAGATTTTATGTACATTACATTTTCAAAGCTACTTTTCCCATCACGTGTCATTTAAAAATATTGTTACATCGCATTTTGTTTCAAAATATCTCAGATTTTATTTGTGTTAGGAAACCATAGTATAAAATATCTTTCACGTACATATTTTTAACAACACCATGCGTGGTTTTGCGCTAGCTAAAACTTTTCAATTAGAAAGAGAAAAAACTCTATGAATGAAGAAAAAAAATGCAATGAAAAATTACACGTTTCGGAACAGAGAACACGTTTTTCTGACCCTAGAAATGAAGCTAACTAAAAAAATTAAGTCAGTTCTTATAGTTTCATTTGCTGCTTTGCTTAATTGAATTTCCCTGCCATAATAGTGTCAAACTGTGACTAGTTTAAGAATTCGAAAGCATGGCTAGTTTTTAACCATTCTGCTGTTTAAAACTATTAATAGCTCTATCAATATTTTCATACTTCAATTTCAAAATGTGCAATTAAATTTATTTTACATTTTACTTAATAATTACGTTGTCATTTTAAAAATTTAGTTTAAAAACTCATTATTACTATGCAGTTATAACTTCCGTTGTAGTTTCATATAAATGAACAAATAATACCCAAAAGTATAGACTGAAACACTCTATATTTAGAAGTTTTACCAATAATAAACACGTGTGCATATTTTAAAAACATTTATATTTATAGGATATGTTATTTCATTTTTATGATCCTAGGATAATGGATGTGTGATAAGATAGAAAACGAATAAACTAGATAAAGGTTCCAATGAAAGTAGGTAATAAAGCATTACACGTGGGAGAACCAATAAATTAATTTGGGCAGTCCAAAACTTGCAAACTTTAAATTCACTTAATCATGAATTCAGATTCAGTTGTATTATCGATTGTAAAAACATCGATAAAATTTAGTAGTCGAAAACAAATTTATAGTGACACAATTAACCCACACTAAAGAAGGAATTTCTTGTCATTCCCGTAACTTACATTTGGGCCATTTTCAAAGAAAATGTATGCTTGAACGAGCTGTTCTACATGAAATTGGCGAACTAGAACAACACTCAATATTAAAAGCATAAATTAACCTTTCTTTTGTTGAGATTCTGTATTTCTTTCTTTGCTTGAGAAAATAAGGGTATAAGCAAAGATTCTTCACATTTTAAAATTGCCAGTTCAAGCCAATTCTTGCAGAAGATTTTAGATTCGTCGCCGGATTGCTTAGATGCAAATATCTCCCCATTTGAAATTAACTCAAAACTTGCCCATTTTAATAATGCCGGACTACCATGGATTATTTTCATCGATCGCTAATCCGAAAGTGACCAATAGCGGCCAAGCACCAACAACCTAATCATATGCGCGTTTGTTACGTAGACGGAAGACGGGCCTGTATTTCAATTTAGAGAAGATAGGTTTTTCGCGGTTACGTTACGTTGTTACGCCAGTTGGGGTTTCATCTCGTTGCCAGAATTATCCTTTCAAATCTCACAATCAAGAGGTGAAAGCCCTTTAATTAAATATCATCGTAATTATAGAGCTCTCTCCCATGTACAAATAATGTTAAGGATTAATGAATAGAGGTTGCCTTGAATGCAATGTAAACGAAAGAGCTAGTTGGGTGATTTTCAAAAAGATTGACGGTTTGATGTCCGCAGTATAAAATCTGAATTTCACGTCGATAAAACTATTATCCTGCCATTGTAAAAACCTGTAGAGAAGTATCATCTCATACTTAATTCAATGCATTCATTACATTTTTTCCAAGTTGTGAAATATTAGGCTTCTTCTATTTACTTTAGTTGGAAAGTAATGGAAAATTGTATGTCCGGAGAAAAAATTTCACAGAACCAGAGTCTTTTTTTTATCATTCCAAGTAACTTTTTTATTCAATATGATTTAAAACATTAAGTAATATGTGTTTACTTATCAAAAATGCAAGTGATTTTACTGAAATGTTTATCTAATATTTTAAAATTTAAAGAAAGTTTTTGTCCGGACATGCAGCTCATGAGTGTCACGTCGAGCAATTTCCTATCATTTAACTTTCAAAATATTTAAATATTGTAATTATTTTCTGTGGTAGGGAAGCCACGTATGTTTCTTTTAACCTCGTACCATCTAGAATGGGTTAGTTTCATTCCTTTACTGTTTTATAGTGGAACATACAATTAAACATGATGAGCATTTTTATTACTTCTCAGAAGTGTTACCCATTTATTTTCCAATATTTTTTACAGCATGAAAATAAGCGATTCAGCAATAGTGTATTTCGTGTAGAAGAATAAATCGTTCCAATTAAATTTTCAAGAACACAGTCAGAATTTTAGTGAAGAATTTTTTTAATAAATCTCATGAGTGTTACCCAGCCATGAGTGTTACTTGGAAAGAGAAGGAGGATACAATCATGGTTGAAAACAACCAAATCATAAATAAATCTGCAGATATAGATATTGTATAAGCTTTAACTCAAGCTGATATTAGTTTTTTATTCAAGGATATATTTTATTACTATACATACATATATTTTATATATATATTTTTAAAAAGAGACACCCTGACACAAAATTTTGACGTTGGCTGATATGATTTTTGTGTGTTTTGTTTAAGATATGCTTTATTCTTAAGGGGTAAATAAAGTAAAACTCCCGTACTTGTAACCCCCCCCCCCCCACAAATAAATAAATGAATAAGTAAAAAAATATTTATTTGTTTGAAATTAATTTTTTATTAGTTCTGCCTAAAAACATATATTTCTGGGTCAGCATCAAGAGAGTAGTGATGTTTTATTGCATTTTTAATGTAACAACAATTAATAGGGTGAAAAAATAGTTTTGGTCTCTCTTTTTATAATTATTGTTATTTTTATAACTATTATTATTTTTGGTGCATTATTGCAAGAGGATTGTTTGTTTGTCTCATGAGTGTTATCATCTCTCATGAGTGTAACTAACAAATATATCAATACAAAATAAGAATTGTATTGATATATTTGTTAGTTAATAACTAAAAAATGGTTTGCTAATTAAAGCTATCCAGTTATTTCTTATACCTGCAGTGAAAACATTTAATTTGTAATAAAATACATTTTTATTGAAAGTTATATCCTTCATTTAAGAAACAAAGTAACACTCCTAAGATTAAGTGCTATTAAAATAGTTTTAAAATTTTAAATAAATAAATTTTTAATACTATTTTTACTTATTACAAAATATTTAAGATTACCTAAACAAGATTTTTTAGATTAATTACTGATAAGGATTATTTTACAGAACGTTTAATAATGGTAACACTCATGAGAGAAAAAAAAAAAAAAAACTTGTCAAGACACTTTTTTAAGTATCCACAATATAAATAAATAAACTCGAAAAAAATCCACCTGCTCAGAATGCAGTAGATTATAAGGAACTCATACGTAGGCCAGTTTTTATGTTTGATGCAACAAATATTTTCAGATTGTGTCAAACCCAATCCGTCAACAAATTTGAAAATCACCCAGTTATGATCCTGTTTGGTTTTTTGAGAATCACTTCTGCCTTTTGTTCAATGCTCTTTTTCAGTTACCGCGAAATATATGTCAATTTTAAACTATGCAGTAACGTGTTTTTCATTACAGTTAAAATTCACATTGAACGAAAAAAAAAAGACTTTTAAATTTCAATCTGCATTCATGTATAGATGTAATTCTTATTTTATTATTTTGTGTATATTAATTAAAGCATAACTTCGTGCTTGAAATTTTATTATTGTTAAATTCCAAAATAAAATTGGAAACAGTTGGTTTCCATTTAAATTTGTAAAGTCTTTGCTGCTGTGATTATGTGTTAAGAAATTAGTATTTATTCAGGAAGTTTTCACTGATAGTCTTCTGTTTATCATTTTGCTATATTTTAATATTTAACTATACGTACATGCTAATGAAAATAAACTAAAATCGGAATCATTACAGCAGCTTTCTGCGTGTTTCTTTTTTTATTATTTTGAAATGGAAAATGTTAATAAGCAGGAGTTCGGTGAAAAAGATGAAAATTTACTCATGCAAAATGACAACCCAAATGATGAAATTGATTACTTTGATGAAGAAACACTAAGTTAGAAGCTGAAAGCATTATACACTATATAAAAAAAAAGCATAAGTGGAATTACGTCACTGATTAGAAGAATTGACCACTTACAATGATCTCAACTTGGAAACTATGGTTAATTCTTATTACTGGTAAATAAAATTTTTAAAAAGCAAGCATAAATGTATTGTATAAACGGAAGAAAATGTTTTATTGCCTTTTTTTAATTAAAATATTTGATTGATTTTATTTTCTTGGTGATTGAAATAAAAGTTTGTTATAAATTTAGAGCCGTTGTTTTACTAAGGTTTAAAAGAATTTCGGTGTAATTCCATGAGTAAAAAGATGACATTTTCAATCAAAAATCAAAATTCATGTGATCATAGCTATACTATGTTCATCAGAACATTTTCTTTTTTCTTTGTAACTCATTGTTAAAAATTAAAAGATGACGAAATATTGAATGAACGATTTTTAAATATTGTTATCAATTATTTTTTTATGGTTTTAAGTTTGTGACGGAATGACATTTGTGTCATTCCGTCACAAATCTGAAAATTTTAAAAGAATAAAAAAATAATATGTTTCGAACTTGTTTTTTCAGTATTTTGTTCTGCGAACTGCTTACATTCAGATGCAAAGGGGAAACAAACGTATCTTTTGATGCATGTTTGCAGCCCCACCGCAAATATGTGTTACTGCAATTCACTGCATTCACTGCAATTGATTTTTTTCATAAGAACTCATTCCGATACGTATGGAACTGTCTTTCTATTTATTTTTTTTTCCCACATGTTTAAGAGAGATAAACATTGTCCTTATTTTTACTTATTTTTTATTTGAAAGTAGTACGCAACTTTATTCTACAGTACATAAAATTTCCGATCTAAAATTCTGAATCAATAACTATTTTTAATATAGTCCATAACATGGCGTAAAACTCTGTTATCGTAATTTATTTTACGTCAGACTGGAATATTCTATTAGAAATATATGTGATTAATATTACTTCAATATAAAGTTACGTAATTGGTTTTTACAACATAATTTTAAAACTATTTAATAAATTAGCTAAAAACTATAAGTATCGTTTAATTAATCGAGAGTGAAGCAATAGCATATTATTTACTACTCGCACATTTGATAGCGATGCATCGATAATGCAGTTACTTAAGCAGATATCTACTTTTGTAAATAATCGAAGTTGCTTACAGCCCAAGTCATTTACCACGAACACTTATAAAAGCTGTGAATTGGAAAGCAAAAAGTAGTTATATTTCTAAAAGCGGTAATAGAAATACAATTTTGAGCACATTTCCTGTTAAATTAACGCCTATCAATTTGTCGCTCAACGGATTCGATAGTTGGTATAATTTAAGATGAATACTTTGCAGTTAGTTGAATTTTCTTTAGAAATTTGGAATACTTGTCGTTAGCTGTTGCTTCTGAACGGACTTGCAAATTCGATCAAATATTTCTGACTTCGAAAATTTTCGTAAGTTAAATAATTAGTTCGGCAGCTTCAATGCTATAAATAAAAGTTATGCAACATTTCAAAAATTAAAGTTTGGTTTGAAAACATAGTCTGATGATAATTCAGTAAACGTTAGAACTATATTACCTGAAGACATTACAATAGGGAATGTATATATATTGTCTGGTGATAATACAATATTCGATATAAATTGTTTGACGATATAAAAAGACACGTTTTGTTTGATGTTATTAAGGGATAAGAAAAAAGAAAATAAATAAAACCAGGAAATGTAAAAAAAAGAGTAAAAAAAATATATTAGTGCCTTAAAATTGGTACTTATGCACAGTAACGCAATTAAGGCTTGTAAAGAGTAATCGCGTAAAAATCATGTAACTCAGTGTGAAGTTTTTAAAAGAACTTATACGTTAATTACGTATGAATTAATACTATAGTGCTTTGCTTTCAAATATATGTTTATAAATTAATTTATGATTTTACTTAGTCAAAATATGTAATTATACCTTTCTGAGATGAAAACGGAGTATTAAGTTCATCATACAACTGACGTATGTATAATGTGATGAAGATTCTCAATCTTTCAGTCAATTAGAATTACGTTCATTTATATTGAAAAAAAAAAGAAGACATGATTATAATTAAACTTATCGCAGAAACCTACTACCTAACGGGTACAAAATTATTCCTTTACCCGTAAAGAAAAATCATTTCTACGATATTTTTAGCTTTGATTAAGAAAAATAGTTTGATTTTATTTTGTGTGTGTGAAAAAGTTCTGAAAAGGAATTATGTTACTTTTTTTTGTCGAAGAAAAGAGGATCTGGAAGCATTTTTTAATGTTAAAACATTATTGTTGCAAAATTGTTCGTTTTGGCTTCACACTGTAGGACATCATGCATCAGGGCCTCAAACGTTAGAAAAAGTATTTAGAAAATAATTATAGCCGTACTTTTTAAGCGCTGTTCATTCGTCTTTGCTCTGTCAATAGAATCGACTGCGTATTAAAAAAAAGGCGGTGTTCGTCAACGTAGGTAGTCAATATCATCTATTTTACACTTCATTTGCAGATTTGCTTATTGAAAGAACAGTGATAGCGGGGCCGAGAAAGGGGATTTAGGAGGGAGACAGAAAAGATAAAAAGAAGGAGAAAAGATATAAAGAGAATGTGCTCAAATGACCAGTTCGTTTTCTCCTGGAGTGATTTCTGTGCTCTCATCAGCGCGCGCTAATCTCTCCTAATCACAGTCGCAAAAAGGCTTTTCCCGTCTCTACGAACATTTCTTCTGCAGGTTGGGAGGCGAAATCCTCTCGCTCTATTATGACGTGCTGAAGCGGTAAATATGGACATTAGCTATAAGTACCTGTGCTTCGTTTTTATTATAGTCCGTTTAAGATTAAAGTTGAAACTCTTATTGGGAAAGCAGAGAGAAAATTTATACAGAAAAAAAGGATAAAAACGGAATAAAAAAGCGTAATAACAAAAGAAGTTCCGTTTCTACTCCCTTTCCAATGTACACTTATTGGGATTGCGAAATTACCTTCCGCAAAAACTGAATCTTTTGAATTTCTTAAATATTTTATGGAACCATTAACGAAAAGGGGGTGTAAAAAACTTTTGACAAATACACCTCTGATATTTGTTCGGGGATGCGATGCGCAGAGTCTCTTCAAATTCAAATGGCTTTGCGCTTATTTTTGTTCCCGGGTAATCGTTGCTTGTCTTTAAGGTGTAACTGCTTGCTTATGCTTTATAAACAATACATTACTTCATGCATTTTATGGACAAATTCTTTTCTCGGAGGGGGAAGATGCCATTTCGTCAAGTACTCATGGATTGAAACGACGAAATCTTTGTAAATGTTTCGACAGGATTTTCATTTTATTTGATTCGTAAATGGGAAATGATTTTCTTCCTTCCCTTTGTTTGGATGTTCAACTTTAATGCTGCCGTTCAGAAGATTGGACAGCGGAATTAAAATGTTAAAAGCCGATGGGAAAACGAATTTATGCTTTAATTGAGCAATACAATTATTATATCAGATTTTCATTTTTAAAGAAATGTGAATGTAAAAACATAATCATTGAAACTAAAGCTCAGCAATGGAAATAAAAGTCTTTATGACTAGTAAAATAAAAATGTTCTTTTTTTCATTAAATTTTTAAAAGTATTTAAATATACTTGAAAACTAGGGTATGGAAGATACTTTTTTATCACTTACATTAAGATTTCTAAAGGTACTTCTTACTTTCCTTAGTGTCATATTAAATTTTTATATTGCAAATAAATAGTTTTTAAAACATTTTTTTAAATATATGTATACATATTTTTCATTTTCAGAAGCACAGTAAGCATTCAAAACTCAAGCAATTCTTTAAAACTCTACCAACTAGTTTATACTATGTTAGTAGACTAATTTTTTCATTAAAAAAATACAAACTGCGATTTTTGACACAGGTCAGTATTTCAGCAAACGAGCTACAGATGCATTTCGTTATTATTTCTTCTTTTAAATAAACTAAACCGGCAAGTGACAATTATTCACACTAGACGTTCATTGACATAGTTGTAATTTCAGTTATGTATTACGATTGTATATGACGTTATAAGCAGTGATCTGTTCATCAATGTATGTAAAAGAAAAACGCCTTTAATTCACTAAAATATAATTTAAATCTCTTCTTTAGGAGTGTTATATTGTAATTATTGTTACTTTGATTCTGCTACATGTCAGGTCTTATGACAATGCACATTGAAGTCATTTATTATGTTATTTATGCTATTATATAAGTAACGGACGCTCAGAAACAAAAGTTCCGAAAAGACTCTAGAAGCGCGAATTCACTGCCTTAAACACTTAAAGCACGAGTTTTTTTTTTCCTGAAAAACTAGAATAGTGTAAGTTATTCTTTGCAATTTCAGGTTGTGGGGGGTGACTAGGGAGCAGTGGGTGTTGTAAAAGTTACATAGAAAAGAAATAGTAAACAAACAAAGTGTAAACGAATCTCAGACGGGCATTAGAAATTAAATAACGCACGGGCATTGCCCATGCCCGTGCGTTATTTTACGGTAACTTTCGTCCGTGTCAGACACGGGCAAATGCGTTAAAGTGCTAAAGTAACTTTCGTAAACTATAACATGTTTAAAGTTCATCATTATGGGATCTTTTAAACCAATCTGTACAATCAGTTTAAATTTCTCATCCAAGTCCGTTGTCATGTACAAAATTTGTAATTTCGGGTTGATGTCATGGACGTTATTAAGAGATAACTAACATGATTTTAGTCACTTTTAGTAACAGAATATGTAATATAAATTTTGTAACTTGCGTTTTTTAACAAGTCAATATAATGTGCGTGCTGTTTTAAAATGGCAATTGTCAGTAACTGTTGACACTTGCACCTTGTAAAGAGAGACTTTTTTGCTTTAAAACAGCTTTAGATTCTTAACTGAACATGTTGGGAATGGAAAGTGTTCCTTTTAAAGGTAATTAGTAATCGGCCCCGCTAGGTCTCTTAAGAAAATGCTGAAAATCCGCGAACAGAGTAGGTATTCTATTGATCGCATTCCGGGCTTGACCATCCCACGCTTCGCCAAACATTGGAGACCCGGGAAAAGATGCTGTCGTATACACTTACCTGCCTCGTATATTTTAAAGTGACCGCCCACAGCACTACTTTCAAGACGTTTATTCACATTTTGAGGCTCGTTTAAGTTCACTCACGGAGGCAATGTTGAACGAATCAACTGGGCTCGCTTGTCGGATGTAATCTTTGTTATGTAGAACAACCGGCATCAAAGAGGTGCAGAGTTATAGGATATGAGGATTCGTTTTCCCTCAGAACAGTTAGCAAATACGGCAGTATTTCGTCTTCAGAAAGGAGAGAAATACAGTAGAGTATCGTTTATACGACTTTTACACTTATATGACGTTTTAGTGTGCCCCCAATTCTTATATTTAGCCAGAAGGGTAAATCGATTATACGACATTATCGTTTATACGACGGTTTTCGACAGTCCCTTCGGCGTCATATAAACGATACTCTACTGCAGTACTTGTGTAGAATTATCGAACTAAATATCAAAACAGAAAAAATTTTTTTTTTTTTTTTTTTTATTCTTGCAAAATATCGATATCTTTGTGGTCCTGTCAAAGAGTCTCAAATTCTGCAATAAACCTGTCGATGTAAGCGAATGTCATGTCTTCGTAAGGAGATTTTGCGTGTGAAAGTTCACAGACAAATGAATTATTCAAAATAAGTTTTAAAAATGTTTATTTTTTGAAATTTATTTTATTCTTGTTGTTTTTTTCTCTTTTTTTTAATTTTATCTTCTCTCTCTCCATGTCCAGAAACACTTCTATTTCCCGATACATAAAATACTTATTAACAAAGTACTTCCTTCCGACTTTGCTACAGTTGAAAGTTCTGATTTACTTATTTAATATTATTGTGCTTTTTAAAATATTACTTTTCAATTAACTTTTTTTTTAGTAAAGAATAAATTGGTGGTTAGAAACAATTTTAATTTACATTGAAATTAATCAAAATTAAAAAACAAAGCTTCCCTGCACGCAAAATGTTTTGCTCCTTCATAATTCACTTAGTTCAATGATATTTTCAAATACTAAAAGAAAAAACCAAGTTAGATTAATGAAATGATGTAACGGATAAAATATGCAATTTTTCATGCCAAAATACCATTGAAATTTTCGTTTTAGACACAAATAAAAAATTTGAGATATCCTTTTAAATGTTTAATAACTGATAACAATAGCAAAATTACGCAAAACGAACTCTACAATTGAAAAAGGTATTCATAAACAAATCATACGTGACAATTTTTGCCGTGCAATTGTTATCAAATCCCTTTCGGCTTGTAAAAATCAGATTTTCTAAAAGTAACTAAATTTATGTCAATCGTTATTTAGAAGAGGATCAAAATCAAAGAGATTTTAGAATAAAAAATCGAAGACGGTTTCATTTAGATATACGAACAAAAGCAATATGAGTTGTAAAAATTTCGCCTATTTTTTAATCAAAATATCGAAAATTACCAAATTTCAAAAAATACATGAATTTCTGTTTCTCATATTTTGAGATATTTTTTTCTTTTCTAAAGGAGGTTTCCGATTTTTCATTTTGAACTCTTGAATAAAACAAGTAGAAATTCCAAAAATTTCATCAAAAGACACTTTGGAACATGGGCAAAGTTATCCTTCAGACAATTTAGAAAACATTTCAAATCACACATCAAGTCGAAACCAACTGATAAAAAGAAATTGCCCAACAAAACATATCTACTTATTCACGCTATTAAAAATACAAGCAGATGCAACCTGCCAATTCCATTTTTCTGAAAAAAAAATGGAAAGAACTTATTGGTTTCAAACAATATCCCAATCACTGTTTCTGAAGAATTCTCATTTAAAAGCGAGACGTGCTTTTTGAAGAGTCCGAAGTTTTGAAGAGTCCTCGTGTCTCATCTTCTTCGGTTGTGCTTATAATTGGTACTGGCATTATGGGAATGCGTGTGGTAATTTTCGCCCCTTTTTATTAGCTGTTATTGTTAATTAAGAAACGCATTTAATTTTCGCCGATTCTTCATGTGTGCACGCACTTACACATACCCTCAGATCAATCGAAAGTTCTGGTAATTTACTTTCCGTGACCGCCACTGGTAGCATGAAAAAAAAAATCCATTGAATTTCTATAAGCGCTGCTTTTTCTTTTGGGGGCCTTTTTTTTTCTCTACAAATTACGGTGTTTACCCTGCCTTTTATTGACGCAGAGCGAATTCACACAAAAAGAATAAGGACAATATTTGGTATGACAAGATAATTAGTCTTATTTGAGGATGATTGAAAAAAAATGAATTTGTTTGAATGGAAAAGTTTCTACGCTTCCAGCTCAGCAGTGCCCAGCAGTACCAAAAGAATATAATTAATTGCACAGTTCAACTGTATTAAGATGTTGTTTTTTTTATTTCAAAAGAAAAAAATTATTTATTTGTTACTTTTAATATAAATTAAGATTTAGTTATATGTTTATAGACCGAGAAATTTAAAGTCGCACAAATGAGAAATGGATTGATATGCTTGTGGAGGAGGGATTTTTTTTTTTGCCGCCAATTCCTTTGTTTAATTTAAAAATTTAATTAATTAGCTGTGCAAAAAACGTTTATTTCTTATCGAAGCGTATCGGATAAATGCTTGCCGTAGATTGAATGTCCTGCGAAGTGTGGGTAGCGACCAAGAACAAGTGTTTCTAAAAAGAATTAAAACTCTCCTCCATTAGCAAATTAATTGCACGGGAGACGGTGTTTATTCCTATGTGAATTAATCACGTGGTACAAATTTTGATACTTGCACTTCAAATGCAATGAAAATTATTCATTCACTAGATATATTGAAAAACTGGTTTACAAGCCTCGCCATTAGAGCCTGGGAATCTAACAAATTGAAACGTTCTTGTCTTTCCGCATTTCTTTGAGCGGAAGCTTTTTTGCAGCATTTCTTCCCCCTCCGCATTTTTCTTTTTGTCTAATGATTTCACCCTCAGCCCCACAAGAGTTTCTTATTTACTTTTGATTTTTTTCCCCCAGACTTCGTGGAGCAAAAACGGTAATGAAACTAGAAAAATTCTTTGAAATAAATAAATTTTTAGATATTATAGTTAGAAATTGTTAATGCAAGAATGATTTGAATAAAGTTTTGTTTGTGTGTTTCTTCTGTTCTCTTCAAACCATTAGTGGCTGATATTTTTCAAATGATTCTCTAATTTTATTTCAATATTTTTTTCATATTTCATAGATATACTTGATGAAAGAGCTATGAAATTTTGACAAGAAGTTCAGCTCATTTTGGACCTTTGGTTATTTTACTATAATTAATTTGCATGTATTTATAATAGTTTTTAAAATTCATTTTTCTTGACTTTTTATTTATTCGATTATTTATATATTATATATTTGTTTATTTATTGTTTTATATTTTTATTTTCCTCAATTGTTTTAAGTTTTCATTTATTTATTTATTTATTTGTTTATTTTCCATTACTTTCCCTGCATATATGTCTTATTGATATATTTGATTTTTTGATTCAAAAACGAAGTATGGAAAAAAATATGAACTGCGATTTCAAATGTGGAAAAAAAAAGCTTTTGTTGGGGGATGCTCCTTGAAATGAGACATACGTTTTTGAAAGCAGAAAATTTGTAAAAAAGTTTTCAAAACAGAGTCGTGAAGTAAAATTATGTAAGAAATGGTAAGGAAAAGATCTGTTATTAAGATGTTTTTATCAGGAGGGGCTCTCAAATAACAAGAAAAAAAATTGCAATAAATCTGACCGTGATTTTTTCAAAAATAGAAAGAAAAGGAAAAAAAAAAATAAAAGGAAAAAAGAAAGAATTATCGAGTCATCATTTCAATGAATGCACTTTCGAGAAAAACGAAAATAAATAAATTTACGATCATTAAATAAATTAATTAATTAAAATGTGACAAATTGCCATTCATGGTGTTGAAATAATTTTGCTACAAATTTTAAAAATTAAAAAAAGAAACTTTGTGCACAAGTAAAGTTAAATATTGCACTTTATAGCACAAATACATTTTCTTTGACTTTTATAAGACATAACATTCAAAGTCTACTTCCTGTCTATTTAGCTTAAAATTCACTCTCTCTAAGAATTCTAGCTGAAAATTGGTTTTTCCGTTTTGTTAGGAGTCATTGCATTTCAAACAAACAAGACCCTCAACCTGACCATTGAAAACATTATTTTAAATAAAGAGTAGTCAAGTTACATACGAAATTAAACTTCATTCAATTTTCTTTAAAAAGAGCTCTTACGCTGAACTTTCTAGAGCCTATTGAACTGGAATTATAGCATTTTAAAATGCTGCTGGCAAGTAAAAAGCAAGTGATTTTTTGCGAATTTCAAGAGTTACATAACTTATTATTTATCAACCATGAAAAAAAATTTAAAAAATATATATTTGCAAATATAGGATGTCAGAGAGGGCGATTTCTGAAAGTTTAATAAAAATATAAGATGGTGAGGTTGAGAGAGATATATATTTTTTAATTTGACTTGGGAATGAATGACCCGTAAGGATTAAAGTATTGCAAAATGTTATTAAAGTACTATATATGCTTTGCTGCAACACATTTGTTTACAACAGTAAGTTGTTACGTACGGAAAATGTGAAGTAGTTAAACATTTAATTAATATTCTCAAAGAACAATTCATTGATGCTGAGAAAAAAAGAGGGGGGGGGGGGGAGTACAACAAAATTTAAATGAACAAGACATAAACGGCTCGGAAACAACTGCTTTTACGTTAACTATTTATTGCGTTGCTGCACGTTAGCTAGTTTTTCCCCCGTTAATTAATAAAAGTTTTTATATTAGTTTTTTCAAAAACTGCATTATGTCTAAACCCGTATGTTTTCGCACAATTTGGCATTTCAGCGAAATTTCATCCCAATAGAACTGCAACACATTTCAATATTCAAATTATGTTGGAATTTAAACATTTCTATTTTAAATGGAATATTTTTTGCGCAGTAAGAAAAGTATTTGGTAAGACGATGGAAAATAAAAAAGATTTCGGGACAAATAGTGACGAATGATTGATTTTTTGATGCATGTCCACTACTAATTTCGTAAATATTTGAGACTAATTCATTGAGATGCATCTTATGTACTTTATCGGTGTAAGAAGCTCTCGTTTTTGTTCTTCTCGGTTCGAGCTTCTTCATTCAGTTTTTTCGGTAAACTTCCCAAATCTTCAGAAAGAAGGTGCCGCCTAGGTAAGATCTAGTTTGTGAACCAGTATTAATATGGAAATTGTGTGCGTCCATAGTTCTTGTTATCGTCCACCATTTGCATAGGGTGGCGCGCAGAGCCCTGGGGCACTGGCGTCCTTAGGGCACGCTCCCAGTTCTTCGATCCTTGATAATGAAACTGGTAATTAAGGCCGCGATCAATTATTGTAGGGAAAAGGGTTGCCCGCTTGTCTCTCGAGAGAAAAGACACACACACATGCGACTGGGGTAGGAAAAGGGGATGCCGTGCATAGTTACGTAGGGGAGGGTTAAAAAAGGGGAGGGATAAAAAGAAGCGGGGATAAAAGGGGTTGGGTGGAAAGAAAAGAGAGAGAGAGAGCGTTTCTTAATGCTTCAGTAATCAGACTATTCTCCCTCAGCCTTCAGCCTACAGGGGCCACGCATAAATAACGCACTTTGCGTCCTAAATAATTAAGTGACAGCCAAGTTTTTTTTCCTCCGTTTTCTAATGAAAAAAACAAAGCGATCTCCCGCGCCTTGCGCCCCCACCTTTTTTTATTATTATTTTCCTTCTTTTTTTTAATTAGTCGCTGTTTATAAAAGTTTTCGCACTTATTCCGCCGAGGCTTCTCCTACTGGCTTAGTCCTTGGAAAGCTTCTCTTCTTTTCCTTTCTGTGATGGGAAAAGAAGGCAAAGATTCCGTCTTTTAGTTCTTCGATAATTATTGACAATTAAGTTGAGGAGGGTGGGAAGGAAAACCGTTGGGTTCTGCATCGTTGCCGGCTGGCTCTTTTCTTCAAGGAACTCCTTTTGTTTGAGCAACTTTGCAAAAGCCAGTAGCAAGTAGATAAACCAGTACGATACAAGCCTCGTGTCCCCTCCTCTCGTCGCTTGCCCAATATTGGAACCAATGGCGGCTTGCGGGGGTAGAGTTATCCTTCTCTACATGCCACACTCCACCCCTTCTCGGCTGCACTTAAAAAAGGAAACCAAATCAGAAAATCTATCACTCATTCGGATGACACAAAGAAAGTTAGCACAAAAAATCTTGTCAGGGTTGTAGCTTTTTTAGAGGTACATTTGTTGTAGAATTCTAACTGAGGATAATCCTGATGCGAAAAAAAAACTAACAATATGATGAAAGATGCATAAATGCTCGGGCGTGCTTATGTTCTATTCAGAAAAAAATTCGATGTAAATGATATCTGCTTTGTTTGCTGTAATGCATTTGACCTTGCTCATCAAACATTGTTGACGAAGAATCTCACAACCAATTAGTATTAATTTTTTTTCTCCTTCTTTTTGTATGTTATAAAAGCAACGCAAACAATCTAGTATTCTCCTTTTTATTTAGTTTGTATTTTTTAGTAAGATTATTTTTAAACTTCCAGTCCAATTTTGTGCTATTTATGTCTAAAAATAGTCATGAAATTATGTTTAAGATAAAATTCAACGTGATGTGAATTGAAGGGTGCCAAATCAATTCTGATGATTGTGTTACGTATGCTGTTTGTTTCCCTTGTTAATTATTTAATGAAATCAACTGCTTTTACTATGCGTTTGCACGGTGTTTTGATCCCTACCATAAAGCGCAGAAGTAAAAATTCTCCTCTTTATTTAAGAATTAATAATCAATGAACATATAAGAGAATATCTACTTAGCAAAGAAAGTCAATTACTTGAAGAGCAATAAGTCTGAAGTATAAGGAAAGCTTCTTTACGAAGTCATCTACCCTTTCGAGTATTTTAAATTCAGACTCGTCTCTGAAGAGAGTTCTAACAATTAAACTGTAAAAGCGCCATCATGTGCTTTGAAGAAGTCCTATCTTCTTCAAATTGGCTTTGTTAGGCACTTGCCTAAAGCTTATTCTCTCAATCTATCATTTCATGTCTTCATTGAAGAGAAAGTGAATTTTAAGTACGGATGGAAGGTTTATTAATAACTTTTATACATCGTACAACTAGGAAAATTGATGGACTCATTCACTTTCGACGGAATTGGCAGTCAGATCTCATTCGGCATATCGCGGAATTTTTGTTTGCTCAGGTGAAGTTTTCTCTGAGCAATAGAGGATTGTATTTATCTTTAAATACTCAAGTACTTTTGTCAGGTATTGAAAGAGATCATCTAAACTGTTTTAATGTGTGTAATTTTTGTCTGGAATGTTTGATGACATTGAATTGTTAACTAGTTGGTATAAATGTTCAGAGAGATAAAGATTCACGATCACGTTTCAAATCTGTGAAACATGAGCAGAATTGGGCGAAAAAAAAAAAAAGGTTTGTTGGTTTTGGTCATATAAATGGTGTAAGGCTCTAGGCCGTTAAAACAGTTTTGATGTCACTCCTTTTGTACTGCTTTTTGTAATGACAGAACGGTTGAAAATGAATTTCCAAATTTATTTTCTTCCCCTTCAAACAAATTCTTTATTGGATTGTTCAGAGCTCTTTAAAAGACATATCAGCATTTTTTCCCCTCATACAGTCACTTGAATGCTTAAATTTTAATTTTAACCAAGCCCTCCTCTACCTCCTGTATTTCTTATTTCTAGCATAAATGGATAAAATATGTTCAGATCATCATTAGTTTGCTGTAAATGGATCTTTCTTCATTAAACCCGTAACTATTCTTGAAAAGTGTTTGATTCTGTCACAAATACAAATTTTTATAGTATATGTGGCAAATGCATCATACATTTCAGTGCATTCAGTGCTTTAAAAAGGTATTATAGATCTAAGTATTAATTGGCAACCGTTTCTAATTTTTTATCAACTAAATTAGAGTGTCTTATTATTTTTATATCTTTCTTTAGTTTTAAGTAATATTTCAGATGATATTGCTTTTTTGATTGCTAATTCTATAAAAAGAATAAATTTGTTACTTGCACAATTTTCATACAAATAATTTTAATTGGTTTATGGAATTTCTAAACTGAATCAATTGCAAACGTTGAGCAAAGTCTCAAAATCTGTTTCCAATACTTTTTCAGTACTTGAACAACACGGAATTAGTTTTTCGCTCTAGTTAATCCACGTTTTAATAGATAAATGTTTACTCAAGGAAACAAGTAGCAATTTTTATTTTGAAAATAATAAATAATTGATCCACATTTTAAAATCTCAAGTGAAATAAACATTTTTAATTTCCCGTAAATTTTTCAGGAATGAACTTTATAACTGTTCTGAAAGATTCTTCAACTAATGCTGATTGAAAAACAATTGGTGAAATATTATTGAGTCATCTAGAAAAGATTCATTTTATTCGGGCCATTATTATTCTTATTTAATTTTTATTAATTTAACTTAGTTAAATAGTTTTTGTGTGCAAGTAGAAATTAAAACCGAAAAGTTGAGAAATATCCCAGTATTGATTCAATTTATTTTTCAAAATTTCTAAACAGGAGTGAAATATGCTAATTCTTAAAAAAATTAAGAGATAAATTATTTTTGTGGAACTTCTTATGTAAAATATTACTAAAATGAAAGAACGTGTAGTGCAAAATGAGAGTAAGTTTTAGTAGCGCATTATGAAAATAAGTTTGAAACATAAGAACAGAAGATAACTTTTATCACTTGCACAGCTTTTCGAATTATAAGAAGTGGTTTATTTCTTAATTAACAAGAAGTTCCGCCTACAACTGTACGAGCCTACTTTCCCGTATACACCAACATCAAATTTATAATGTAGCTAGCTATCTGTCTATCTTTCTCCTTTAGTTCAATTGCTTCAAATATACCCTTTTTCAACAGTTAATACACATTCATTCATTTATTTACTCATTCCTTCATGTAGTATTTCAATCATTAATTCATTTATCCATTCATTCTTTTACTCATTCACATCCATTCACTCTCTCATACATTCATTTATTTATTCATTCATTCAGAAATATCCTTAAAAATCCAGATCAAAAAACTTCATGGAAAAATAGCCTCGTTTTGTTCTAAATGAACTTCGTATCTGTACATGTTCTACATCATAAGATCCTTCCAATAAAGTTCGTTCCAAGAAAATCCGTCAGTTATATCAGGATTTATATAGGATTCAAATTCCCCCGTAAGCGTTATTGTTAAATTTTTTTGAATTGTTCAAAATTGAGTAAAATTTGTTCAAATCAGAAAACATTTTTCACGTCGAGAGCTCCTCCGAATAAGCTTGTTCAAAGAACTATGTAAAGGGTTTATATTATTTGTTTCCTATTTCCCCATCGGTGCTAATGTTAAGATTTATTGAACTGTTCAAAATTGAACAAAAAAATGTTCAAATCAAGAAGTAAAATAAGCAAATTATATGTCCTCATCGAGATCTTTCGAATCAGACAATGCCGTCAAAAATTTGTGTGTGTGGGGGGGAGGGGGGGGGGGAGACCGACAGACAGACAGACTGACAGACGCACATTTTCAATTTCAAACCGCTACTTACATTTTTTTTATTTTTCAACTTTTATTTAATTACTTCACTTATCTTTGATTTTTTTAATTTTTAACGATATTTTCACAATACATTGTCTTCTTTCATTTTTTGTTTTACTTTTACGGGAAAGTAGGCTAAAAACCGAATCGTTCCAGGTTTGTTGCCAAAGTATTGTTTTGTAAGACAGTTTCAGAACTTTTCTACAAAAATGTGTAACGTATGATAGAGAACAACTAAATAGCGCAGGATGTTTCAGTGAGTTTCCTTTCTTTCACAGAGGATAATCCTTTTATTCATTAGAAATTCGGAGGATTTTATCATGCCAGTATGTAGAATATTTGAATAAAAGGAAGTTTATGATTTATTTATTTATTTATTTTAGTATTAATTAAGATTCCTGATTTTGCAAAACTTTAAAACTTGGATGTGGGGTAGGAATCTAGCTTCCGTTTAGAATTTCAACTATTATGCAAAGTTGATGCATGTTTCCTGTAAAACGTTTTACGTACAATACATTTCCCCATACAACTCTTGTGACTAGTCTAAATTTAGCGATCTGTTGGTGGTAATGTTATTGAAACAAAAGAAGTAATCATCTTTAGGTACTTTCCTTCCACAAGTCTTTGAAAAAAAACCCTTGTCCAAAACTGATCCCTCCGTGGATGTGTTGTAGTTGCCAGCAAATCTAAGTTCTTGCATCATTTGCATACACACATGCCCCTTTCCCTTAATGAATGAAACTGCTGGGGTTGGATACATTAGTGTGCCCTAATGAAAGTTTGGGTGGGCGTTTACCGGTAGTTATCACTGCGTCCTCCCTTGTCTTGTACAACTGACACACGGGCAATGGCCTTGTAGCGTTATTTTGCCTCATGAATATCCCAGGAGAAGAACTGGGTCTTTTTTTGTTTCTCCTCTTTGGGATCCGATGAGTGATTAATTGATTTTAAAGGTTGTGAAAGGTACTGACAGGGGAACTTTTTTCCCCTTAGAGAAAAGAGCAAATTTGCATCATTGTCTGCTAATTGTATTCGTGGTTAATGAGGTTTGAAAGGAGAGAACAATACGCGTGAAAAAAGAATGGGAATGAAGATCCTAATGGTAGGACTACTAACCTCCAAATATTTCTGGTTGCATTTGTATTGAGAAGTCATTTGCGGAGAGATGCTGAGTAGGAGAATAGTTAGCAAAGTCGTTTCAGCCAATTGAAGCTCATTTTTTTAACCTACTTCCAGAAACCTGCCACAAAAAGAGTAGTAAGAGTATCTAATATATTTAAAATTTATGGCTGTCTTTTAACTTAATTCAAACAATAAAGATCTACTTTAAGGGCAATAAAGTAATGTGCATATCTTAGTTTTAATTGGATGTTACATCAGGATTGCTTTGTATGATAAATGAGTGCAAGATATCAATGAACCTAGAAATGTAATTAAAATGAAGCAATAATTAAGTGATGGAACGATGTTATGGAAAAAGTGCCCTGTTCACAGTTTAACTTTCTAATTAAAAAAAAAAAAAAAACCTCTCATTTATAAATAAAACAAGAAGTTTCGTCTAGAACTATACGAACTAACTTTGCAGTATACACCAATATCAAGTTAATAATCTAGCTATACCTACCTCTCTTTCTCATTTAGTTTCGGTTCTTAATTACTTCAAATGTACATTTTTCAACGGTTTGTACATATTCATTCACTCACTCGTTTGTTCATTCGTTCAGAAATATCATTAAAAATCTAGATCAAAAAGTTTCGTAGAAAAATACTCTCGTTTAGTTCTTTATGAACTTCGTATCTGGACATGTTCTGCGTTATAACATCTTTTCGATAAAGTTTGTTCCAAGCAAATCCGTCTGTTAGAACAAGATTCAGGATGGAAATGATATTTTTTTTTAACCGTTCAAAATTGGACAAAAATTGTTCAATTTAAAAAATGTTTTTCCCGTTGAGAGCTTCTTCCAGTAAGCTTGTTCAAAGAAACTTGGATCTTATGCCTAGAGGCAATATAATTTTCTTTATTTTTGTGCATGAGCGCTAATGCTGAGATTTTTTGAATTGTTCAAAAATGAACGAAAAATTGTTCAAATAATAAAAAAAGTAAAAAGGAAATGAGATGTAATCACCAATATCTTTCGAATGCAAAAGGAAATCTTTTGAGTCGAACAATTCCTTTAAAAGTTATTACGGGGGGCAGACAGACAGAAATTTTCCCCATTTCAAAACCCTTTCGTTTTTTTAATTTTTCAATATTTATTTAATTACTTAACTTATTTTTAACGATATTTTTACGATACATTAGGTCTTCTTTCATTCTTTTTTTTCCTTAATTAAAAGGAGGCTAAAAACATTAAATAGGTGATCTACCGTATAAATAATATCATTATGTTGCCTTTAACAAAGTACCGGCTCCCCCCCCCCCCCTGTTTCATCTTCATAAAATACATTCTAAAACTTTGTATAATAACTGGATTAAAAGTGTTTACGTGCCTCCCTAAGATTTTGTAATTATAGAGATTTCGCATCTTCAGTGCCGGAGATATGAGCCATGATCTTTTCTACTCTAGTCGGTTTTGTCTTCTTAAGCCGTAACAGCTTTGCCGCTTGTTTGTACTTACCCTTCCAATAGGCTTGTTCTGTTTTATTTATTTATTTTATTTGACGTGGAATATATAGTAACATAACTCTACTACTATTTAAAATACTTTAAAATAGTAGTAGAAATAACTGCTTTTCTTTTCTGCTAATATATTTCGGTTGCATTTAATTTTTCAAATTTTTTTTTAAAGAACTGCGTGAGATTGATAGCGAATTTGAGTATAAAGTTCTGCGATGTCCCTTTACCAATTGATTGCTTCGGGTTTTTCGGTTCGAACAAATGCTTGACCTCTCCACGTTAGTTCTGTGGTGGAAGTTAGAGGGCATACAAACAACTCAACTTTAAACAGTCACAGAATGGCAATATAAACAACTGCCGCATTTTCGCCATATTTCCAACTACACGTGTCAAACGAAAGAAAACCTCCTCCACGTTGTGGGAGTTGGATTATTAGAAGCAATGTCCTTAATAAAAGTGCAGCGTGTGCCTCGTGCACCCTTTACAAACAAACCGCATAGTATGAAGACAACGAAAAACCAGGTTGTTGACAATGAAAGGTATGTGTAATTTTTAAAACCACATTTAACTGTTCTGGCAGGCTATTTTAGACGTAATCACCAAATAGATATTGTTTACTTACTTCCGGAAAAACATCACGTACCGTCTGTGGTTTTAACTGCATGTTTAAATATGTATGATGAAAAATAATATGATCTCGGAAAAGAATATTGTTTCTTAAAATTGTCTTGTTTTATTTCCAAACCATGGACTGTTTATTAAATCCTATTCAATTTTCGTGAGAAACGGTTCTGAATAGATTTTCATGTTTTTTTTATTATTATTATTTATTTTGAAGATTATACAATCAACATCTTATGCTCATTTTATGTGAGTTGTGGCTAAATGAAATTCTGACATGGTCTTAGCTTTAAGCTGCTTTAATAAAAACATTTTGGCGTTGGAACTTTGGACATGCTTGTCTATTTCTTCGTTCGAATATCTGACAAAAGGAGGATTTCCTTTAGGCTATAAGATTTTTTTTCAGTACATCACTTATAAAACATCTAATTTGTCGCTTTATTATGAAAAATGACAACAATGCATAACTTGAGGATCAACGAAATTTTTCTTCGCTGCAATTAAGAGACGTTTATGACTGTGGGCCACTGTACATATTCAATAATTAAAAATTAGATTTTAGAGTTTTGAAAGGTACATCGACTAAATTATTGTGGAACCCGCTTAATGGAATACCGATTCAAAGAATATTACGCTTAATGTAATACATTTTCCATGTAAAAAACCGTAGTATTTTTTGTCTATGATCCCGGTTAATGGGATTTCCCACTTATTAAAATAAATTTTCGGAGCAAATTGGCTATTTCATCAAACGACAGGATTGACTTATCTTTTGCAAAGAGAATATATATATGATATATGGTGTGTGTGTATAATCAGTGAACATTGTACAGTTTGCAGGGTAAGACCAGTAGCGCAGCCAGGATTTTGTTTAGTCAGAAAAATGCTATTATAAAGCGCAAAACTGCAATGGAATAATAAATAGTACCTTACTATAGATAATGTTAACAGTTTCATACTAATGATTATAGTGTCTGTAAAAAGTTCATATTCTATGGATAATTACTAAACTAAGCCTGGATAATTTTATGTTTCAAATATGTAGTATCTAAAAAGTATAGTAATTAATGGTTAAAATGTCTACAGAGGATGTACATAGTATTCATGGTAGTGTCTTAAATTATTTACAGTGTAAAAATATCTAAAATAACCTTATAATATATAAATAATAACTGGTCTGAAAATATGTATGAAGCACATTAGTTAATGGCTATGGTGACTATATAAAGATTACGTGCTGTTTATAAATAATGGCAATAGTACCAAAGGGAAATAGCTACGCAGCATATAGATAATGTCTGTAGAAAATAGGAATAATAAGAATAGCGTTTATAGGGAATGCCGCCTATAGTAGACTTTTAATAGACATTTAGCATTTGTCGTGAAGATTAAACTGTTTCCCGGCTACTGAAAACTTAATTCCTTAAGTTCAAAATTGAGATGGCCCTTTGAAATTGACAAACTGTAGCTGGAAATTGAGATCTTCGGGATAGGTTGTGCAGTGCAAAAAAAAGTTCCGAAAGAAATGCAACTTTTAAATCTTCATAATTCGTTGAATTCGTGACAGCTTAAAGTCTGTTCTTTTCTTGGAGCCCAGACGAAAGAAATAGATATCGGAAGTGTAAGGGAGGGGGATATTTCTAAGTAACGGCGGCGGTTCTAGTGGTGTCTGCATTGATTTTTTCCACTTTATTCACGATCTAAGCGGTTGACTGCACTGCAAGCTTAAACAGTGTGAAATAACTAGTGTTTTATTGACAAGACTCCAATTCAGCAGCCGGGAAAGTATTTCAGCAACAGCTGGTTTCTATAAAACTAGAATCTCTCATTCTGCGATCTAATAATTTTTGTATTTTGCTCTCCTTTTTTTCTCACTCTCCTTTCCTATTTTTTTGCGATTAATTTTTTCTACCTTCATCCGTAATAACGGCGTAAAAATAATCAGTTTAGCGACGGTTCTTTAGCTGTTAACTGGTTTTTCCGAGACACAGTCAACTGTTTTTTCCGAGACACAGTCAACTGTTTTAAAGTTGTATCAATTCATTTTATTCGCTTGGTGTCCTAAATAGCACCCCTTTTTCTGAACTGATATTCCTTCGGCTGCGCACGGTTGGTTTATTTGTTAGTCGGTAATTTTAATTTTTGGTGCGTTTTTGTAGCTTGCTCTTCCGTTAACAATTTTTGTGCTGCAAAAGCTGCAGCAGCTTATTTTCTTACCGATACTGCCATCTGGTGGCCGTTATGCGACGCGGCAGATAGCTGACAGCAGATCGTATCTCATTGGTTGGATGAGTATGACTTTCTGCGCCCTTTTTTTTCCCGCGAAAATTTTTACCTTTTTCACCGGAGTTAGATTTAATATGAGGTTTAGGGAGGAAATACAAAAAATTAAAAGTGTAAAAAAGCAATAAGACGCATGATTTAATCCGAATTTTGTAAAGCAAAAATCCTGTCGAAAAAACATGCGCGCATAATCGCGCTAAAAATTTACGGAAAAAAGGGTAAAATTGTTCTTATGATTTCAGTTTCATTTGAACATTGGAGAGTACAATTTCAGCGGATTAGGCTGACTTCCACTTTGATTTGCTCGTTTTTGCATTTTTTACCTTAGAAACCTTACTCCGAATTCGGCGTTAATTTTCGCTAATGAATTAGTCGGCGGTATCATTAAAATTGTTCCGCTAATGTAAGAAACATTAACAGATTATGTTTATTTAATATTTTCTTTAAGAAACTTTTAATTCTTCTCAAATTCGAATCAACTTAGATTTATTGAATTTTTTAACTGGTAAAAAATATTAAAATGGCCTGCCGCATAAGATGTGTTTAATTGCAAATACTTTGCTTCGTTAAACTTCTTTGTGTTTGATGACAATTCAGCTTTTAGCATCCTAGAAGCGTTGTGGTGAAGAAAAAAAGCTTAATACTCTTGCAAAGTCCTCCTACCCAAAGCTTGGATTTATTTTCCACTTCATTGAGGAATTAGTGAAGTCTAATTATTTCTTCGCTTATCAAACTTACTGCTTCACTTCGTACAAAAATGTAAAAACTCTTAAGAAATATTATGTTTACTGCACTTAAAATTTAAGCAGTTGGAAGCTGGTGCATTTTATTATATTGAAAGGTTTAGCGAAATGTGAAATGTAGTGTTTGCCTTTTTGAATTAGTTTCTACCTATCGCAGCCATTACTTTGTCAACTTTTCTAGAACGAATTGACTGAAATTTTGAAGCGCTTTCGATTCTTAAGAACAGTTATGCCAATATTAATGGAATTTTCGGCACATCGATAATTTGCTAGTGCAGATTTACGTTTGTATGACATATTTATCAATTGTGCTTTTTTGTGATCATTTCAATCTCCGCCGCAAAATTCTCAGTGTTTTTTTAATTTTAATTCATATCTTTAAAATATTTATTATGCTTATTTCTTTTACTTGGGTACATGAATAGCTTTGACCAGAAAATTTAATATGACGAACCAACTAACAATCAATTGAGCAAACTAATTATGGATCTTTAATTGTAGTGTACCACAAAAGAAAAAGAAATATCGCTCCTTACACAAATTTAGCAAGCGTTTACACATTAAAGAAACAGGAATTAGTTTTTAACACAAACTCGAAATATGATTAAAATATCTATAATGCATCGCGTTGCCTTAACCCCCCCCCCCCCCCACCTTGACCATTGCCATATGACCATTTGCCATAACCAATTGCCCTAATGCTATTTATATATTTTTTCTGTTATTTTGATAAATCAATGCCCACTAAACAAGTGACTGTTAGCACTATCTTCTTACTTGTTGATAATTTGTTTTCTAAAAAACTAAACTACACTGTTACAATCCTTAAAAACTTTTGAAATAAAAAAACCAATCCCGAAACGAATTGCCATTTTGAATTTGGTTTATGGTACCAATTGGGGGGGGGGGGAGCAGAGCTCTTTATGTAATTATAATTATATTAAATATTCAGCTGAAATTATGTAAAACTACGCTATCAGAGAGAGAGAGACTTTGAAGATGTGGAAATGCATGTTGACTGTGATAACCCCTTGAAGAACGAGTTTTTTTTTTATAGAAAATGAATCGATAGGTATAATATAAATTGTTTTGGAAATTTCAATTGTAGGGGGTGACTAAAGAGCGAGGGTTGGGGTAAAAGTTACATAAAAAATTAGGATATATAACAAAGTGCAAGACAACAAAGTGCAAACGGATCTGAGACGGGCATTAGAAATAAAGTAGCGCGAGATAAAAGATCGCCCGTGTCAGACACGGGCAAATGCGTTAAGGGGTGAATGTAGGATTTTCATCTAGTTAGCATTTTAGCGAGCTGTAAGAGGACAAGCCGTTTTGCCGTTTTGTTTGTCACTGTACTAACAGACCCAGATTTACTAGTGGCTAAAATAAACTAATATTTTTACATGTATAAAACCCCATTGGAGGTTTAAATTCTTGAATATTTTCTCGTTGTCCACTTTTGAGGCGCTGTGTCATCACATTTAAATATTATAGTTAATATTGCGCTTTGACTAATCAAAAGAAAACTATTTTACGGAAATAAATTGCTAACTTAAACTACAAGTGCATAAAGTATACGTGGTTATACTTGTGCATTAACTTTTTTATTCACTGCTGTAAGCTAATCTATAATATTCTCCTTTAGGTGTTATAACTGAAAGTGACATATAAGCTTTAATGGGAAACTTGTTTCTAATAAAAGGTATAAAAGATTATGAAATACATAAGGCTCTTTTATCACTTTTATTAATAGATATTCTGTAATTTCCCTAAAGGATATTATGATGTTATGAAACAACTTTATTAAAAATATATTCACACGTTCATCACTTTAAGCCGTTAATGATTTCCAAAATAATCGATACAGTAATATTAAGCTCTACTGTACCTTTCCCTTAAGGATATTTTCTGAATCCATAATTTACTTTTTAAAAATAATTATAAACATTTGCGAAGATGAAAAGGCAGAATTCATAAGGTTGCGTTGTATTTTTACTTATCTATTTGGGGGTGGGGTTTTCTAAAATTGGTAAATATTTTTTCAATCATTAAACTTTACGGAAATTATAGAACATATTTTAAAAAGTGATACTAGACGCCTCATATATATCATAAAAGAGATTATATGTTTTCAACTGAGTACTAAATACGATATAAAGATTGTTTTTGACCGTTGTACTTCTTTAAAAGAATTGTCTTACTATTAAAAACTAATGTATTTTTGCAATTAAAACCATAAATTAACCTCTGAGCTGTAAAATATGAATCAGAAAACTTCTTTCAGCTGAAGTCAATTCCTCGATTAAACAGTCATTATTAGAAAGTTTCTGAACTTAAGATATAATTCTAGAGGAATTGGTAAGCAGCGAAAGCTATACAAATTCGCTTCAAAGTAATGATTAGAGTTGCTTGCAAAACAATGTTAACAATGTTATTATGTCTATTTTATGTGTTTCCTTTTGTCAGTCACTTGGATAACGATAAGTAGATTTAAGCAAAAGGGAAAAGCCTTAAAATGAATAGAACAATGAAGAACAAAAAGCAATTCTTTTAGACAGTAGGAAAGGAATTCACCACAAATACAACCGCAAAAATGTTAGTAAATATGAATCCTAGATGCATAAATGGTGTCTTCGAAAAAATAACCAGTGAAAGAAATTCTGTAAATTTAGGTATAAAACGTTTTGTGGTTCAATGCTCCGCAACGCAAGCTATATAAAATTACTTCATATTAGCCATTGCAGCTGTACTAAACTATAGCAAACAGCAACATAATTGTACTCATTCGCTTTTTTTAAAAATTATTGTTATTAATAATGAAGAATAAAACTTTCAAATGAGTGGAGCAATCAATAACAAAAAGAACTAATTATTTTAGAGAGTCAAAAATATAAGTGGGATTCTTAGATAAATGCTTTCTTTCAAAAAAAAAAAAAACAATATAGGAAAGTTTTAATTTAGAAAATTTTTTAGATCCTACGTTCTAAAACTAATCTGAGGCCTATAATTAACTGTAGGCTAAACAGTTTGCTGAAAATAATGTAATTGTGACAATCTTTTAAATGTCCTTTTATAAACAAATGCGGTTTGTTTGACGTGTTTTAAAATGAATAGTGAAATGAACGACAAAACTGATTCCTTTTGGTAGTAAGAACGAAAGCCAATAAACTTACTAACCGTAAATAATCGCCTTTACAATTCCTTGCTAAAGTAATCAGTTTAAAAAACGTTTAGACGTAAACAAATGATTCTTAAACTCTGATATTATGAAGCGAAAAATGTAAAAATTTTACTTTTCTACAACTATTGTAATTGTGTGCAAAGGAGCTGTTGCGAACATATTATGTTCATTGTCCAAACTTTTTTTACAGAAAAATTCAAAGGGTGGATTTGAATTTAACAAAAAGCTTTAAGTGACTACTGCAAATTAGCAGCTAAATCCGGTTCCTTTAGTGAGAAAGAAATTCTTCCCTACAACTGCAAAAACAGTGTGGACATGAATAGCCGTTAAGTAATTCATTCGTAAAATAACCAATGTAAGAAAATTTCTAAATTTAGGAAATATTTCTTGAAGTCTGATGTTCCGCAGCGAAAAATTGGAAAAAAAACCACCTTGCAGGAACGATCCTAGTGAGTTGTATGCAAAACAGTCGGGAGTTTCGTGCCAGACGGAAGAACTGTTGCGTTCGAAAGACGAGAGATCCTGATTAACTCTACATCCTTGTTGTTTGCCAAGTTGAAATGTTTTATGGTGATTTTTATTAAAAGATTGCAAATTTTTATCCCCACTTAAACGAAGCAAAAGGATAGTTTGTGGTACGGAGCTACGTTTTAATTTGCAGCTGTTTTATGAATTTCGTGTTGGAGAACGCGGGAATAGAAACACCTGGGAGACCCAGCGTTGTTTAGCCGGAATAATTAAACTCCTGTTTTCTTCGTTTCGAGACGCTGCAAGAAGAGCCCATCTCCTTTGCAGAAAATGCTTTTATTATAAAATTTTTCTACTGCCTGTCTCTAAAGGAGCTTAACAGATATTTTTGGCTTCTGATTAAGATAATCAACATCACGATAATGGGCAGCGTAATTAAGCCTCCCCACGCCCTCCCTTTTTGAAATAATCAGCCTAAGCGTAGCCTCCCCCCTCGTGTTTGCGTTTTTAATTGGTCTGTTCTTGGCTTCGTAATTAGGAAGCACTAATGTCGCAGCACGTGTTGGAACGGAGTACTCGGTTTTTGAAACTTGGCCCGCCAGTAATTATTTTCATTTTTATAAAATAAAAGATCGCTTGGGTAGTGCATTTTTCTCTTTCCTTTCTCTCTTGTTATTAGAAACTGCTCTGTAGTCTTTAAACTTCTCGAATGCTTCACCAAATTAGCTTCAGTGAATCTCCATATTTCCTATTACCTTAAAAACGGACCGGCAGCAGATTTTTGCAACTGTCCGCAGCCAGGGCTTAGTGGCAGATTTTTCTCAAGCTGTTGATTTATTAGTAAAGATCAGATTCTTCATTGCTGCACAGTGAAGGCGAACGCTTAGTTCGTGTCATAAACAGTGTATAATAAAGCTTCGGCAATAACTAATATTTTGAAGTTACTTTTTTTTGTGACTCGACGGTTGCTACTCCATATTCTTTTCGGTAGATTTTCTCATCTGCCTTATCGTTCGTTCCCAAGAGTGCATGAACTCCGAGAACCGTTATATGTGTTGGCCCTTACAAGGCTGAAAAATAATTGAATATTTTTTCCCTTCAAAGATAAGGTGCTTTTACCTTGAATCAAAGCGCTTTTGTTTAGATTTAAACGTTTAAAACAACTCATTGCATGATTTTCATGTTTTAGAGATCATTATTATAAATGTAACAAAATATATATATAACGCTAAATGTTGAGTTTTTATGAGTATTCTAAAATATTTTATTCTATTAGACATGAAAACTAAAGCATTTTAATGATGTGCGATCCATTTCGAAATAGCCAATCTTGTCACGTAATTATTTTCTGCATTAACCCTTTGCTATACAAAATAAACGATATTTGATATATCCGATTTTCTTTTTTTTTTTTTTTTTCAATTCGCGTCATAAGAAAGTCGATATACGAAAGTTGGGTATGAGATACGCCATTAATCGTAGACGGCGTGTCAAGGGTTTAAACATGTGACTCCACGTCACATGTTTAAACCCAATTATCACGCAATGTATAGATAGTAAATATGTTTTGAAGTTAAACAAATAGAAATAACCCATTCTTAGCGGATGATCACCTGCCTAACTAAACGAACGTCTAAAGTAAAATTGACTGAATTTTCCCTCTACAGCGAGTCAAGTTAAAAATAAAACAGCAACAACAATAATAATAATTAATAAAGCTATCTCCTTTTGGAAAAGAAAAATGAAAAGTCATTTTGTGTAACCTTTCTAATTATTAATGTAAAAAAATGAAGGAATGGTAAAACGTATTGAGAGTGAAAAATGGTGAATGTATTAAACATAAACTGTTACAAAAACATTTGTAACAAATTTTTCATTTTATATTTTCATATTCCGAATTGCCTTGAAGTTAACTTTTACTGCAAAAACTAAGTAAAGGAGACATAAAATCGAGAACGGATTAATTTTAGGGTTTCTGAGTAAAGCATTATGAAAAGTAATATTCTTTGGGTTTCCCAGAAAAGGCGGCTTTAAGTGCAGTGTCTTGATTTATACTGGCTGCTGTGATAACAGATGAAAAAAGTTGCACATTGCGCTGTGCATACTAGAAAAGAAAATCAAGAAAAGAGCACACCTCGACTAACTTTTAATCTACCTATATCTTTAATTTTCAATCATTTTAAACGATAAAATATCTTGATATATTGAATTAATGATTATATGAATGATTTATAAAATTACTTTACTTAATTCAAGAGCTTGTAAAGAAATTATAAAATAAAAATATACATGAAAAAGTCAAGTTGTAATAAGTTGCACTAATACAGGAAACGTGTCTATTAATGTAGGGGTGCCAGCCCCCTTCAGAGCGATGTTGCACCCCCTTTAAGGAACTACGGAAACCCTCCAAAACCACCAAACGGTATATTGAAGTGTGACATTTTGTGGCAAAGGGAGGAAGGGGGGTCATATATGTTGAAAAAAATGAGACATCACTTATGAACAAACCCTTATAACAATTTTATAACTTTTTACAAAGTTGAAAATATACCTACAAGTATCTATAACACTTTTTGTAAGGTTAATAAAATATCAGTTAAGTAATTTACATGTAGTTTTATTTTACCTTATTTTTCTCTCATTTTTTAACCCTGAAAAGAAAATGCTACAACAGTATCCGAAACGGATACCATTAAACTCCTCCATCCTATGATTAGAGAAGCGACCGAAAAAGCTTCAAAATGAAATGTCTGTGACCCGGAGATTTAACTATTGCAATCTTTATTATTTCAAACAAAATTATTTTAACAATTCTGGTTACAATTATGTAATGCTTTTAATCTTTAAATATATATTTGGCAATTATTTAGACACTTAATTATTACCCGGAGCTTGTGACGGCATTTCTTAGATTTTAATTATAGCTGTGTAGATTTATTAACTCTTAATTCTTGTTGGGTCAAACCTCCCTTGTAATGGGTTAAACCTTTCTCAAGTGGAGAGGTTTCGCCAGTTTGTGCTCTTGAAAAATCCCTTGTGGAGAGGGTAGCTTTTAATTTGAATGCAAAAAATAGCGTAAAAAGATGCTTAGCATTATAAGCTAACAAATAACGTGGAACCTTTATTGCGGTAAAAGAAAAACAGAAAAATACTTCTGTAAAACGTCGGTCAAAGCTCCTTAGTTTTCCTATTCAGTCCCCATCAGTGAAAGTTAACACTAAGAATTTTATCTATTTGTTTGGAATTTTAACATTTTCCCTCGCATGTTGTTAGTAATATGACCCTTTCATTTTTTTTTCTGCAAAATGTTCGCCCCTTTTAGTCTAAGATCCGGCTGCAGAATTCTGTGCTCATCGAGTGTGTGCTAAAATCTAAATTTTTAAGCATATTTATAATTAGGAGAATATATATCTACCAGGTTGCCTATCAAAATGTAATATTTTTAATTAAATTATTGTTAATTGATTTTTCGGAATAAAATTCATTCACTTGTTTTTTAAATAAAATATCGTCCACTTCACGGCAATATAGATAAAGACTCTAAAAAATCACGGTTGCCGTTGAGCACTTAGCCGTACCTCTTCGCAGCCAGGTGTAAACAGGTATGATTTTGATGCATTTATACGTTCATAACGTACATTTGTTATTTATATATCAAATTAAAGCTAATTTTTTTCTGTTTATTGTGATATACGGTTGCCTAATTAAATCTGGCCGCAAATAAGGGTTGCTGGTTGTTAAAACTGGTAAATATTTAAGCTAGCGCGTAACATCACTAGTCTGACGAGGATAGCGATTGCCAGCTGTACGACGCTTTAAAGCCATTGCGCATGCGTCGAATGATAGTGTTCTCAACCACCGGTTCAAACAGTAGTAGGGACAACTTGATAAATACTCCAACAGAACAGTCTTCTCTTTCAAAATGACAAATTTAAAAACTACAACAAAAAATTAATATTGATGAAAAATAAAACCAAGGTTACTTATGTAAAAGAAAATTTTATTGTGCAAGTACTGTTTGAAAAAATATTATGTTTTATTCAAGTAGTCAATCGCTTGTTACATATTAATTAAACATTTAAGCAAATTAAAAATTTAAAACATGTATCTTATATTTCCGTAACTCTTATTTAAAAATCTGAATCATCAGAGCTTTCACTCACACTATCATCGCTGCTACCACTTTCATCGTTACAAATATCAGAATCGTCGTCATTATCGGAAGATTTGTTCATCGAATCACATAGCACACTCTCAACTTGCGTTGGAGTTGAGTCTCCCAGGAACCATGTTGGTTTTAGAAACCCATCTAATAGCCGCCAGCCATTATTTTCCGCGCTGAACTTGATACAATCCGGCTCAGTGGCATTTAACCGCGTCGAATTAACAAAGATTGTCCGCAACAATTTTTGTTTCAAAGATTTCCAGCACGGTGGAATGTGCGCTGAGTCGAAACCTTTAATTCTTTTCATAAATTTTTCATTATTTTGTTTTGAAGCGTACATTTTGTTAAATAATAAAAATCTTGCGGCATTTACACTTCGACACTTTGGGAGTCCATACATAAGGCACGTAAACTCTTGGACTGCATCAATTTTGGTTTCATTAAAGATGTCACTAGAATTAGTCAAAGATGCAAAAACTTTTGCGTGCTTAATAAATACATTTAACGGCCGAATGATGCATTATGAAAGTCAAGTAAATTGAATTTTTTGCGACACAGAAAACACGCCTTCATCTTTATCAATTTTATTTTACGTTAATTAATTTGATAATTCTTAGATGCACAAATAAAACAACAATATATATAACGTTGTGTATTACGAACTCCAAAACAGCGTGGTTTTTATGTTAGAATCAAAATGTCGCAGCTGTTCAGTTGAGAACACTATCATTCGACGCATGCGCAATGGCTTTAAAGCGTCGTACAGCTGGCATTTTTAACAACCAGCAACCCTTATTTGCGGCCAGATTTAATTAGGCAACCGTACATCACAATAAACAGAAAAAAATTAGCTTTAATTTGATATATAAATAACAAATGTACGTTATGAACGTATAAATACATCAAAATCATACCTGTTTACACCTGGCTGCGAAGAGGTGCGGCTAAGTGCTCAACGGCAACCGTGATTTTTTAGAGTCTTTATCTATATTGCCGTGAAGTGGACTATATTTTATTTAAAAAACAAGTGAATGAATTTTATTCCGAAAAATCAATTAACAATAATTTAATTAAAAATATTAGCGGCCACATTTTGATAGGCAACCTGGTAGATATATTCTCCTAATCATAAATATGCTTAAAAATTTAGATTTAAGCACACACTCAATGAGCACAGAATTCTGCAGCCGGATCTCGTACTATTTTCTTTTTTATCAATCAAAGGCTTTTCTTTTTCTTTTCCCTTCTTTTTTTTTAGTTCTACTCCTAAGTTATAAGATTTTTATTTTTTTTGACCCTTTTTACTTATAACTTTTTTTATCTAATCTCTTTTCCCGACACTTTTCAATCCTTTTTATCTTAAAAAATAAAATTGTCAAAAAAAAAAAAAAAAGATCGGGTGTTTTTATGGATAGTATAATTATAATATATACTGCTAGATTTTTATTAATTGTCTATCAATGCCTTGATTTCCTGGTCACGTAAAGCAGATGGCTCGCGCAGGTGCAAGAACAGCAAAGATATCTTCAAATGGAATCGAGAGCAATTTTGACCATTTCAGGAACATCTTTACGATGATTGAACTGGTTCAGCAAGGTTGGCAATAAACAGGGAAACAATCGTTTCCCACGGTTGTTAGGTATCGGAGCTTTTTTGTGATTATCGTCTCTAATGATTCTATTCGTCGGTAATAAACTAAGCGAGTGCCCCATAATGACTTTAACCTTTTCTTTAATACCAGATTTATTATATCTAAACCTGCGCATTCCGGAAAGGCAGAAGTAATACGTAATACCACTCATCCATCAGCTACTTGTCAGTATCGTGTTTCGCGTCTAGCATGAACGAGAAGTGACTAAACATATTTACGGATTGACGCATCTAAGTGACATTTCGATCTGAGATTCTTCCTCTTTCACTCTTTATTAGACTCTGTTTCGTTGAGCTCGTTTATCTTAATTGTGCAAGCAGCTACAAAGAGATTTATTAACGCATTTTATGCTTTAAATATTCTTTAAGATTTTGGTGTTCCATCGATTGTGGGATATTTTCGGGGGAAAGTGTCTTCGAGATTGGGTAAAGCTGATAAATTAGTTCAGGTACATTGTTTGATATGAATGTACTGTACACTGTAAAAAAATTCTAGGTCAACGTTTCACCAAAAAAAATAGAAAAATGGTAAAATTTAGCTGCAACCGACATTTGGTACTAAGTTGAACCATTATAATGATGTAGTTTCACCTAATTTCACATTCATGGTGAGCCATTATAACGGTTCAACCTTAGTACCACATGTTGGTTGCAGCTAAATTTCACCATTTTTTTGGTGAAACGTTGAACTAAAATTTCACAATGTATAATCCCGAATATTACCTGCACTTTTTTTCCGAAAAAAAAGAGGCTTGTAAATTGGGTTTCCCATGCATTTGGGCCTCAAAGGAGTAAGAAAAAAGGAATGGAGATGTTCAAATTTGTGTAAATTTACTGATGTTTCTCTTTTGGTGCATTTCATATAAGTATTTTATTTGGAAATACGTACGCTGTGAAAAATTCTAGTTTAACATTTCACCAAAAACATGAAGAAAAAAAAAACATTTCACCAAAAACATGGAAAAAAGGGTGAAATTTAGCTGCAACCAACCTTGGGATAAAAGTTGAACCATTATAATGGGTGAAGTTTCACCATAAATGGGAAACAAGGAACCATTATAATGGTTCAACTTTTATCCCAAATGTTGGTTGCAGCTAAATTTCACCCCTTTTTTCCATGTTTTTGGTGAAAGGTTGAACTAGAATTTTTTACAGTGTAATTTTGTATCTCAAATTACACATTTTTATGTTTGACGAATGATATTTTTTCCTCTCCAGGTTCTCATTGCATTACTTTGTAACATCATGAAAAGAATTAAACTATATTATCGGTAGTAGTATATTTTTAATTTTTATTCTAATTTTATTTTTTTTATAAATGTAGTTCCAATAACTTTATTTTACAGATAATTAAGAGACTGATTTGTTTAAATTTAATGCGGAAATTTAGTCAATTCCTTAATCTTCTGAAGATTTTCGATGTTTCACTTCATTGGGACCTGAGGGCAATGTAAAAAAATTACTAGTGTCGAAAATATCAATTTCATTTTCTGTGGTAGATATGTGGTCACACACACAAATATATATATATATATACACTATTGGTTTACTTAGCTAACTCGGATATATTTGCGTATTTATCATTCATTTCGCATCGAAAAAATCAAAAGTTAGAAAATTAAATAATAATTATAAAAAAATTAAAAAATGAGTAATTTCAACTGGAAAACTGCTAAAATAAAAGGTTTAAATTCCAGTTTACCTATTTATGTGCGTTAAAAAAAAACTTTGCTTAAAATAAATAAATGAATAAAACAGCGGAATGTGATAAAATGTTTGGAATACCGCAAAAGCAGCCTTCGATTTAACCGAGCTCGCTGTAAAGAAAATTATTATATAGAAAACACTCGCCTACGAACATACTTTCGTGTCCTTCAATAAAGTAACGAAACTATTTGTGATGTATTTGACCTAAAATTTGACTATTAAAAATGACTTATGCTTGGTATGTAGGTCAAAACTTTCCCATCGTGTGAAAAAAAAGTGAAAGAAAAGTACAGTCAAAACTTCTGCATTGTAGAACAGCTCTAGTGGGTCAGGCATTTAGCTTTAAACCCATCTGCTAAATCGGTCGCATTAAATATTCACTGGATCTTTAAAATCAGCCGATGGATTTTTCATAAAATGTTTATACTTTCACTGAAATTTTGTTTATACTTTCAATAAAAATTTATTAATAAAATAACATAATATAAAATAAAAATTTCAGTAATAAATTTATCGATTTTTTTAAATAAATGAATAAGATTTTATTTATTTCAATAAAATTTTATAAACTGAAAAATGTTTATACTTTCGCTGCACTTGTTTTCGCTGAATACAGCAAAAGCAAGTGCCCACGGTCCCAGCGAAATAAACGAATTAACTTTAATTTTACATTCGCCATTGCTAAAAAAGTGACTTTTTGCTAATTTTATAATCACAATTTAAAGTGATTAATTTAACTTACGCATCGTGCCATCATCGATCAGATATATGTATTGGGTAGTCGAAAAAGGAACTTTGTATTGGGTAGTCGAAAAAGGAACTTTGTATTGGGTAGTCGAAAAAGGAACTTTGTATTGGGTAGTCGAAAAAGGAACTTTGTATTGGGTAGTCGAAAAAGGAACTTAGTAGAAAAAAGTCGAAGTTGCTTAATAACCTATAACTTTCATACTTGACTACGCAATATTAATCGCTACAAGTATTCATTGTTTGAAGCTTTAAATCTATTTCTTAAAATGGCATTTTTAAACTCCCTCAAAAAAAAAAAAAAAAAAAACTTACGTGCTAATAAATCAAAAAATTTAAACAAGTGAAACAAACATGCATTTTTAAAATATATCGAGGTAGCAGATAGTTGATAATATTTTACTTTGCACTTACAATCTTGCGTAAAACAAAACTTAAAAGCACGTGAATTTTTAGGCTATTTAATTTAGCTAAAATAAATAAAATAGAGTGAAAAAGTCTTTTGAATGCAGCGAAGAATGAAAGCATGTTCATAAAATAACAAAGGCGCATTTCTTTTTTGGTCTGAGTTTTTCTTTATAGTAGTTTCATATTTTAAAGAAATATTTACAAAAAGACAAAGTAGTTCTGTGTGTCGGTACTGAAAGATTTCTTTTAAATGATGGATTTTCGTTCGTTTTTGTATCGTGAAAGATAAATACTGGTTTCATCATTCTTATTTAAAAAAATCTATCTGTAAAAGATGGATCCGGATATAAATGTTTTGTTTCTTTAAAAAGATATTCTAGATTCATAGTGGTTTCGTTCTAAACCTACTTTGAAACATGTAACAAACAATAGAAAGTAATCAAAAGGAATAGAAGGGGGAAAAAATCAAAAGCAAAGGAATGTATACATCTTCTACAAAAAGTTTAAATTAATCTCACACGGTTTTGGCTACATTTTAACACACAGACGTCTAGTGTAAACTCGGAAGGCATTGACACATCCTTTTTTTTTTTCTTTAGACAACCCCCCCCCCTCCCTCCTGATATGTGCAAAGACAATTTTAAGTATTTCTTGTTTCTCCTCAGTCAATTACTATAGAAAACTTGCCCTTGAGTTGAGAATAGTAATTGTGTTAGAAGATTCCAATCTCCGTCCTCGACAAGTGGTAGTTTAAATTTCAAGTAGTCACCAGGCCACTCTAGGACGTCAAAGAAATAACCCTAGGATGTCCACGCGAATGCATTGTTTGGAAAAGCACTTTTGTCAGTGTTTCTTTCAAAAATAAAAAAATAATAAAAAATCCTCATTCTCTCTCTTTATTATAATAGAAGACGGTCTAGAAACTGAAGGGGCAACGGTGTAGAAAAATTCGCGGTCCGCAAACAACAACAAAAACAAGAAGTTTATCTTGGTAGTGCGATGAAATAAAAGCTTCTGTTAAGAGCTAGGGGAGCGAAAATTTGCACACGGCGCATTGCTAAAGTGTTAGTCCAAGTACAGATATGATGATCCTTCAGAAACAATGGGTCTTTCCGGTGCCCCAACAAAAGCATTGTCTAGTAGCTTTGTTCATCGAAGGAGCAATCCAAGTCTTGACAAAAGATTACTTTAGAACATTTTCCCACCTTTAAAAAACATCGCCGATTCTAGCATCGTCTCGGCCAGTCGGATACTACGAATGGAGAACTTCCCCTTATTCGAGGGGTGTATTTTTGTCTTTTTGAAATAGGTTTGATGAGTGGTTTCTAACTTGATTACGAATTGTAGGTTTCCGGAGATGGGATTTTATACTTAAAAAGTTGTTGTCTTTGCTTTCAGGAACAAACTTGGAAAGATTTGTTTTAGTAGCGAAATAAATGAAGTTTTTGTCAACCTTTTTTTGTTACCCCCGATTTCTTTGTCTTTGTTTTCATTGTGCGATTTTATTTACCTTTTGTGAAAAAAACCAAATATTATTTTCAGTTTTTCTTAATATTTCGTTATTTACTTTTCAAATTGCAGCTGTAAAATTATTTTGTTCACAATATGAGGTAAAACCAGCATTTTTAATAAGGGCAACTTAAGAAGTGCTGTATTACGATGTAAATCAAATGCGAAAAAAAAAAAACTCCAACGAAAGTTTCGGTTTGTGAAACAGATAACTTCGCTTACGTGTTTTTTAATACTCATGCTCTTAAGTTCATTTTCGTACAACGATCTTTTTTTGATAAAATTCAATTACAGTATTGTGATTCAGAAAATGAGACGGGATAAAAAATAAAATGAAAAAAAAACGAAGAAAGAAAAAAAAAATCCTAAGAATATAATGCTATAGTATGCGAAAAAAATTTCAGATTGCTTCTTAATTTTGAAAATAATTATTTTTTATTATTACCTTAACCAGCCTCGTGTTATTGTTGAATTGTACACTTCAATCAAATATAGTGAGTGACTCATATTATTAATCAGGATGAATGATTATAAATAAATAAATAGTGGTGATTTTTTTTAAAGTCATTTTCAAATAGAAATTTTATCTTGTCAATAATAGTTTAAAGCAGAGCGATATAAAGAATTCAGTTGATGCAAGAGTTAAAAAAGTTTTCTTTTTCTTTCAATACTCACACATGTAAAAAAAAATAATTACTGATTTTTTTAAAAAGTAAAACGTTTAATTTTTTGGAAACAGTAAATGAGAAAAGCAATGTCATTAAAGAACAAATTGACGAAGTAATATTTTAGACACGTGTTTCGAAGTTGAAAATAACTTTCTCAATGCGTGAGTTATGAGATTTCTAGGATGCAAGAAATTCAAGTAAAAAGAAAAAAAAGTTTAGGTATTTTATACAGGATCAGATTACAATAAAATTTAAAATGATGAGCTTTAGAACAAAGATAATACATCAATCTGGAATAAGAAAATAGCCCCGATAAATGTTGTTGTCGTGTCCTCGCACGTGGCGAGGAAGAATGGGTACGCTGGTCCTGAGTCTAACGGGGCCCTTGTAGGCAGGAGTCCGATTTCCGCCTCTTTGAAAGGTCTCTTAATTTTTTGAACCAGCTCCCAGATGAGAGACCGTCACTTTGAGTGGCACCCCAGAGGTATCGTTTCACTTGGAGGACATTGCAGCCACGACCTATTTAACGTGCACCAGATCCCCTTAGCGTACACGGACCGCAGCAACCAGCCGCGAGAGGTTGTCACTCTCCCAAACACTGACCTCAGTCAATGTTGCTTCACTTTCGGTGTTCTGCGGGAACCGAGCTTCTACCCACTGGTACACTGCGGGACAGCCCCGATAGATTGAAACATAAAATAAGGATGAAAGAGTACTATATTTCTTGTAATCTGACGAATTTTTAAAAAATACATACTTTTTTACAGATCTTGGGAATGTGTCCGTTTATACACCAATGTTAGTATGTACACAATAAAGAATTATACAATAAAGTACAATACTACAAGGGGAAAAAGGGAACTGTTGTGAGAGAATTAGTCATGATACTTTTATACGCAATAATCGCTTATATAGTGAAAATATAATTGATATAAAGCGATTTTCATTGCAAAAAAAAAGCTTTTTTCCTAATTAATATTAAATATATAATATAAATGTAGTTTATATTTGAAATAATCATAGGCTGCAGCACTGAATTGTGATATTCATTAGGAATAAATTTGGTATATAGTTTTTTCCATAAATAAATGCATGGTAAAATATAAGTATTTCTAATTAAAATCCAACGTTTTAATTAGTTATAATAAAATGCACCCCAACATTATTTAGCAACAATTAATTAGAATAGTGTTAAGTGAAATCACCTCCCGTTTCGTCGGCTGCATCAGAAATTGGATCACAAAAATGTGTGTATTTATTATAGTACTAATGTAAGAAAATGAATAAGTTAGTTACCAAATAATACACCTTTAATGATGTTACAAACGTGTTTAATTATTATTAGCTTACAGGAGTTGCATAATGTAACTGTCATTTTGCATTCATTTGAAATTACAGTATATATGAAATTCGGGAAGTGTTAACAGAACCTAAGCATTGATTGGATAATTTATATAAAGTTTTGGCGATGGTGAAACCACTAAATGGGAGGAGATTTTACAACAATGGCTCTATGTAGCTAATATTAAAGTAATTTTTATAGCTGATAGATTAAATTGACTTAAATAACGTAGATACATTTGTTTGACATGCATTTATGCTTTATCAGTATTAAATTCGCGGACATCATGTTAAAGATTATTATTGCTTTGATGAAGGTAAACGAGATAGATGAACATTTTTACACAAAGAGCTATATAAGAATAAATCAAAACAATTTTAGCTTGAAAATTAATTAGAATTTTAAATGGCAAAGGCAAATTTATTTTAAAAATTTTCATGTGTATTACTAATGTTAAATTTTCGGGTATAATATAACATATTGCTATTGTTTCAATTACAGAATTTGTATTTATCAATGGATGTATATTGCGTCAATATAAATATTTATTTTATGTAACAAATATCCATATTCCATACGTAAGCGTTGTTTACCTCAAGCATCAGTTGGCAATATATACACAGGAATTTTATCTAATGAAGGGCTATTAATCAATCTTCTTAGGTTTGGTGCTGAAAATTTTACCTATGCAGGGTTTTTTTTTTAAATTTTAAATTTTAGGTGGTAGATAATGATCATCAACTAAAACAAATAAGTTTTAATGCCTCTTTTCCTCTGGGGGAGGGGGGGGGGTGTGCTTCTCACGTTCAAAAATTGATTCGGCAACAGATAAGTACACGTCTAACAACCTTAAAATGCCCTTAAATAATTACAAGTGATAAACAGTTCACTGTAGCAACTAATCAGAAGCGGTAAAATAGCTCACTATAGATACTTATATTTGATGAATTTAGCGAAAGGTTGTGTTCCTTTACGTTAACAAACATTCAACGGTTATGTACTCAATGTATAAAATTCGTCGAGTTAGCTGCCTTTTCTATAGAAAATAAGTTTACGTATGTTAATCAAAATCTATAGTCCTTTACACGGTTCGAAACTAGAATATAAAAGTTAGGCATCAATGGCACCTAGCTTTTTCCTTTTAGTTGCCAAAAGGAACTGCTTAGGCGCATTTGATAGAAAAATGAAAATAGGGAGGAAAAAGAGGAAAATAAAAATCGCTTTCCTGTCTCTCTTTTAATCTCTGATACCGAAAAAAGAAGCTAATTATGAAGCATGCGATTGTTGAAAACTCGCCAAAGACAAACAAAAAATCGATACGACAACGAATTTCCATCATACGACTAACAAAATAACAAAAATATATAATACACACGTAATATATATATATATATATATATATATATATATATATATATATACATGCATTGTAACATGCAAGTTTTGTGTGTAAAATGACGGGTGCGTGTAAAATTGAAATTGTGAAGTAAAAATTTTTAAAAGCTAGACCTCCAAAATAACGACTAGATGCAAAATTATAGTCGTCAAACTGAAAATTAGAGTTTCAAAATGCGACTAACGACCGTTAATTTCAAACCCTAACTACAGCTTAACATATAAAATACGCATGGATTAATTTTATACAAAAAACAACCACAACTTGTAGGATTTGTATTACAAGTAATTAATCTCTATAAATAAAGTGCCGTACCATCATTTTTGTGATTATTCTCGCATAAATAATAGGGGCGAATAATGGATTAAAGTACAAACATTTTTCTTTTGTCAAATGAACATTTGTTGCGAATAGAATTTTATTACAATATTCCAAACACTCGATTACCCATCATATTTTTACCTCGATCTATTCTCTGCGTTATTATTTGTACGTTCAGCACCTTTTATTCAATTCACTCCAAAACGTCAAATACTGATTTTCGAGTGCGGGTTTCAGTCTATTCTTTTTATCATAGCGTGCTTTAACGCTCGTCAGTCGTTTAATCGGAAATAAATGGCTTTCACGTAATAACTTTTAACTCGGGACTAGATCCAGTTAATCTCGACAAACAGAATTTTCATTGGATATTCATTGTACCTGAACAAAGACGCCAGAAAGAGGGTGGGAAACAAATTACACTTTGACAAATTGGAAACAAAACCGCTTTACCCCGCGACGATAGAGTGTTATTTTCTTTTATTTGGCCCCGGATCGCTTGATTTTCATATCATATCGCCGAGGCAGCTGTTGCGCCAAGCTTTCAGAACTAAAGGCTCTCACACCACTAAAAGCTTTTCGTCGACGATCCCTAAGGATATCTTTAGCCATTATTCCATTCATAGAGTCGCAATTTCTTCTTTATCTTAAATAGGCGATAGCGTTGATCTTGTTAATTATGTCGCTCGTTGGATATTGCCGCCACTGGTGTCGTCTGTAATTGTTTATTTGTCCAACATATATTGTGCATTTGCTGTTTGTTTAGATCAGATTTATATAAATATTTTTCTGATGCCCATCGTAAATATATTCTATAGCGAATTTTCCATGCACTTATCTCAAGTAAGGGATGGCGTTGATCTTATCAATTTATGTTCAACTTTGATTTATTGCCTTTTCTGATTTAGGGTATGATTTGTTTTTCTGTTAAAGAGGGTTTTTTTATTTGCTGCTCGTTTGCATCGGTTTTTAACGCATATTTTCATTCTGTGCTGCGACTAAACCTAAAATTTAGTAATTTAACTATTAATTATTTGTATTTCAACTAAGCGAAGGGCGTGATTTTCTTAATTTTGTTTTAGTTTTATTTTCAAAATTACAGCACCAATATTTCGATTCAGATTTGAAAAAAAAAAAAAAGAAAGAAAGACAAGGGGTAATTTAAGTCACCTAGTGGATTTTGAACAAGTTTTGTCAGTATGTCATCTTAAGTCATAAACTGCTAGAAAGTTGAATTAGGATGCAAGTAAATAAGATGAATGGAAGTGGAAGAAAAGTAAACACAGTGATGACTGAAATTATCCAGGTTCATATGCTCGTAGCACAGTAATGTATCTTAAAGTGAAAATCAAAGAGCAGAAAATAAATCGCGCGAGTTAAAAAAAAATCAATGAAAAAAAAAGTGTTTTTTAACATGCGTTTGTTGTTTACTTTGTTTGTAGTATATCTTTAGAAAATGTTTTTAGTATATGTGGTAAAAAATTTCTAAAATTCGAAACGATAACCTGTTACGGAACAAGAGGCAGGTTTGAACACATCGTGTTGTTACTTCATTCAAATGTGAAAGTCCCACTGAGTTAATGACCACAAAAATTTAGAGTTAACGAGTAAAAAACCAAAAAAAATAACAACAGGTTACTCTTAAACCCTAATGAAGGACTTAATCCTTCTTGCAGTAAAAATCTTTAAAATAAAAGATAAATATCATTGAGTTAAAAAAAACATGAAAGATAAATAATAATAATAATAATAAAGAAAAAACTTGGAGACATGGTTATCGCGTCTTTCTGTGATATGTTTTTAGTATTAGTACATGTTTGATGATAAAAATAGTCAAAAATTTGAAAAGGCGACCAATCACCCAAGGAGGACGTTAGAACAGGTCTCGTCACGATCGCATCTAAAACCTCCCTGGTAAGGTTTATTTGCGTTAAGATTTTTTTTTCTAATTCCTTTTAACGCAGCTTAGAAGCACTGCGACAAATTTATTTATGTTTGGGCAAACTTTTGACTCCTCGAAAGATACATTTGCAGAAGTACACCCAAGTAAATCCAGAGCAAACTCTCTAGTAAAAATATTCATGTTGATGTGTACCAATTGGGTTTCAGCCATGCAAATTTTTTCTAGACTCTTCAAAAGCAGCGTTCATTACTAAGACCAAAGAAAGGAATTCCAATATTTAAAGTCAGTCATACGCCCGACTGGCCTCGGGACTATTTGCATATCGATCTGTAACGGTGCATTAGCAGCCTCTTCCTTCATTACGCATTACAGCGAACGAATGTTTTACCAACAGACCCCCGCTCTGTGTAAATATGCCGAATATACGTTGCGAAAAAGTCCTCCCTTAAAGCGCCGATCACTGCAGTTTTGCGCCCGATTTCCTGGTTAGTCTGTTTCTTCTCTTAAAATTCCTGTCAGGTCTTCTCCGTTCCCAAAGAGAACGCGATTTTCCACACACGACTTCCAATTTTAACACCAGTGCTTGTGTATGCTGACTTTACCTGAAGCTGTCATGGTGGATCTTCTATTTACATGGAATCGCTTTCGTTCTGTTTGAAACATAAGATGCATATTTTTTAATTCATAAAATATTCTACAACATATTATTTTTCACTTATTTTATTAACCCCTTGAAGCACGAGTTTTTTTCGGAAAAACTGGTAAAAAAGGATAATTTTTTGACAGAAGATTAACATATAGGTATAGTATAACTTGTTTTTGGCAATTTCAGTTGTAGGGGTGACTAGAAGGGGGGGGGGGGTAAAAGTTATATAAAATACTATTATACAAACAAAGTGTAAACGGGTCTCAGACGGGCATTAGAAATAAAATAACGCGAGATAAAAGATCGCCCGTGTAAGACACAGGCATGTGCAAAATTTGCCGGTACCTTTCGCCCGTGTCAGACACGGGCAAATGCATTAAGGGGTTAACAAGCAAATTGGAGTTTTACTACATTCAATTTTAGGTAGTGAGAAACATACTGGTGTCACTTTTTTTTTTTGAAAATCTAGTTAATTTAATTTTCCATAATATGTGATGGCATCTACATTTATTTACAATAAACTAAAGAATACTTCAAAAATTTATCAACATATGACACCGCTAGTGCTTTTCTTATTCAATACCCAAACGTTAAAACAGTAATGAAAAATACCGTTTTTCTCAAAATATTAATCGCTTGACTTACGCCACCTATATTTCTCCCTCCCTCATAAAGAACACAATGTTTTTTAGAGGAGGGAAGGGAGTCTTATCATCGTCGATTATTTGAACTTAGTGCACTAATTAGTCTATCATATTTTTTACGCTTTTAAATACTACAACCATTCATATGAAACCCATCTCATAGTCATTCACGTAACTTCAAAATTTGTTATTCAAGTATCACCAAAATCTACTTAAGACAGTAGTGAACGTCACGTATAACTCCGAAATATACTTTAAACGGTTGCTCCCCGAACGGGGTAGTAGATATTACCCTAACTCCAAAACTTACCGTTAACAATGCTGAAAGTGATTATGGTACTCCAAAATCTACTTCAAATGCTTATAAACGAGATATTTGCGTCACCCGTTTAAGGTCGTTTGTTTCAGACTGATGAAACCATATTACCTTTATGCGTGTCAGCAGATTTAACTATTCGTTCACTTAAATTATCCCTAAAAATTTATTCATACTCTTGTTTTTGAAATGTATTCGTATGCATTTATTCAAAATATTATCAATTGGACATGAAAAACTTCGTGTATCCGACTATATATATATACACTGAGCGTTTAGAGAAATTGAAAGTTTTTCAGTGTTTTTTTTTTTCAACGAGGAAGATTTCACGAAACTAGGTTTTTGAAGGACTATTTAGTCAAGATTTAATCAAACCAAATAATGACTCTTCTCATTTATTGTGGTACAGCATAATGACTTTCTTTAACACGTATATAAACCGATTCTAATAAAATCCAAGGTTTTCTAATGGCGTATTTTCTGTTCTAAACAATTCTTGTAGCAACGAATTTCCAAGCATTGTTCTTTTTGAACTTTTCTTTTTTAGAACAAAAATTTAAAAGAAATATTAATGGAAGTGTCAACCGGCTGCATTTTTAATAAATGCGGCCTACTATCTTTCAGTAAAACGAAGTTAATTGCACTTTTTTATTGTCTCGTGATTATATTAAAATCAATTGATTATCTTATGATTAACGTGGTAGTTTATAATGAATTTCAACCAGCATCGCGTGGGCCATTGAGTGTTTAAGTGAGTTTAAATGCATCGCCTTAATGGAATATATTTAGCTACACTTTTTCAAATTTTGGAGGTTATTTTAGTCCAAGATTAAAACTGAAATTGAAGTTTATCATTGAGCGTACAAGACGTTCATAAATCTCATATTATACTTTATGTAAAATTTAATCAACCTCGCTAGAAAAAATTGCCAATTTATTGAGGATTAAATACTGTTTTATTTATTGGACGTATTTTTTTTAAAATCAGTAACAAATTTATAATCTCTTTATGCAGTGGCACTCCTAGCAAGAGGGTTACCCGGGAAGGTAATCCCCCCCCCCCCCCGTTGTAGAAAAACCGTTGTAGTTTATATTATCAGTGATACAAAAAAAGAGAAAGAAATTCTATTGTATTTATTAAGGGGAACTTTTAGAAAACTAAATTTATTTTCATTTACATGTTGACGCAGCATCAGTAAAATTGTATGATTAAAGTACATGTATTTTTCAAAAGCATCTCCCTTTGGGTGTCACCCCCCCCCCCCCGCAAAAGGGTGTCGCCCGGGGTGGACTGTCCTCCCCTTCCCCACCCATAATGACTCTACTGCTTTATCTCTTTCAAATACGTAGAAAAAAAATCCTTACTTCTTTTCTTACTTTTCTTTTTCTCTAATTTTAATGCATTAATTGAAACGATATTTTGTAAATGTAATACAATATTTGTAATTTTACTACACACAGCAAATTATTTTGAATAGCTTTTTGTACAAGCGCTGTCAAAGTACAAACTGATTCATTTTAAATGATACCCGTTATGTCTTAACGTCTTTTATGTCATGTTTAGTTATATGAGCAAAGAGTTGGATATTTTTTTAAAAAATCTTTTTATTTATATATATATTTTATTTTTGTAATCCTAAATTAAAGGTGCCAAGTTTGATTTTGTGGGATTATAAATTTTGTGAAAAACTTCGCCGCAATTGCACTTTTAAATTAAGTTTTGATTTCCCAATACGTATCCGAAAACCATTATATTTCACGAAATGATAAAAACTATTTTAGCTCATTAAATAAATAATTCCTGTTTATTGAAGTATATAAGAATTATTTATAGAAAAATGAATTTTATCGAAACAGTACTTTTATACAGTCAGTCCTGTTTAGCGACATTTACGATCGGGGAAAAACGGATGAGACAAGCGCCAGAAGTACCTCTTGATTTACGTCTTTTGAAACTTTCCAAAAGAAATTTCGATACATTTGGCGCCATCTATTGGAAACTATTCTCACTATACTGCTTTTTCTTCGTCATTTGCATATGCAAATAATTGAGTTCAGATATTCAACGTCACTTTCCAGAATTTTCCTCCGATATGTATCACAAATAATTCCCAGTGTTATTCTATTAATCAGTTAAACATAATTAGTTATTTTTTAGAGTTGTCAGAAAAGTAAGAAGGCAATGAAGTATTTATTAGCAGTTTCAAGCTTTTATGAAATGTAAACACGACGAATTCTGAGGAAATGTTTCTTTAAGTACAATTTTCTATTGATGAATGATTTTCGTCTAATTATCTGTGTTGAAATAAAGTTTCAAGTATGAATCAAAAGAAGTTTTTTCTGTTGAATATTGATTATCTCTTATTGGTTACAAATCGGGCTTATCACTTTTATTGCACCTATAAATTTGCAAGGAGTTTGGGAATAAATTTATAACTTTGTTCCTTACTTGTCTTGTTGAAAATATTTAAGTCTCTTTCATTTTTTAATGAGTGTTTTTATAAAATGGGCCTGAACTCATACATTGTTTCTTTCTCTTTGCTGAAAAATTGATTTCATCTATTGCTCTTTTATGGCATCTGATAAAATAAAAAGAAAACTGAATCTTTTCTTGAAAACATTATTTTTGGGTAAGTCTATACAGTAGCGTTGCCACAGTTTTGTCGCCCCTTCTGTCTTTTGATACTTTAAGCACGAGAAATGAAACACAAAGAATTGTGCTGTGAACAAGGACATGGACAACATATGTCCTCTATCACAGTAATTGTATACTCATAGTGAAACAGAAGCCATACATTTTGACGACAGGTTTTCCACGCGCGGATACAAAATTGTGCTGAAGAAGGATTTCTTTGCAGTTTTATCCTTTTTTGTTTTTTTTCCCCTACCAATTTGGAAAATTTCTACCCAAGGGGGGGGGGGGAGGATAATAAAGCTTTAGCTCGTTATTCATCCAGTCTTTTAAAAGGCTTGGAGTGGAGATTTCCCCTTTACCTGCCCCCTGTATCCCTTCTGCGCTTTTCCTCTCTTTTAAGTTTCGTAATAGATAATATTTATATTCTTCTGATTGGGAAAATACTCTTCAGAGTAATTTATATTGTTGCCATAAAAAAAGTGTCACTCGAGGTGAATCGCCACTCTGGCCCTCCCTAGCTACACCTCTGAGTAGCGGAAATTTCTTGTTTAAAATTTGTTTTCAAAACCTCACAAGAAGTTAAAGTAATAATAATAATGACACTAGGCACTAAGACATGAAACATTAAATTATGATCAAGTTACTTCCAAGAAAAAGTGAAGTTTACAGATATTTTACTTCAAATCATTTTAGAAATATATTTCAAGTTTACATACTTCATATTTGCTTCCATGAACAATGTCGTTTCATATCACCAGTTTTTTTTCCTGATTATTTACGGCTTTTTCATTTCTGCATTTTTGTTTTCTTATCCGATTTCGTATTCGTCAGCAAATGATAAAACGCACGTTTCAATGGAACATATTTATTTTTTATTTTTTTATTTAACATTAAAACTTTAAATATTAGGCAGAATTTTAATCTATATGTATAAATCTCCTTATGTGACTACTGGTTATTTTACTTTTGTACCTCTGATTGAATGTTAAGTTTCAATACAAACAACTGTGTTTTGAGTTTTAAGACACTACTATGGTTTGGCTTTCAAGATAAACAACCACATTGAAACTTTTAAAAACAATTTAAATACATGTATTAACTTTCAATAGAAAGCAACTACATTTTGACTTTCAATAGAGAAATTATAGGTTGATTTTCAATACAAACAACTGTGTTTTGACTTTCAGTACAATCAACTATGTTTTGGCTTTAGATACAAATAACTATATTAACTTTCAAAAAGCTATACATTTGCTTTTAGTATGTAGACAAGTATTTTAACTTTCACAAGCAATGATTTTAACTTTCTGCTCAAGCTTTGAAATTTAATTTAATTACACCTTAATTTTATCCATTTACACCTTAACATTTAATCCAAAAAACTATGCTTCAAGTTTGAATGCAAATGCAAACTACCATTTTAACGAAGTAATTATTGTTTTCCATCTTCTTATTTTTCCTGCAGCTAAGTAACTATTTACAGCAGTCAAAATGACCAAAAATATGTAGATCATTTAGCACCACATCTCTCGTCTTGATTCATTTCTGAATAATATTCTCAAGTTTTTATTTTCTTTTAAATGTAACATAAAAATGTAACCTACATGTACGATTTACAAGTCGATGAAATATCTAATGAACATTATATCATTAGGAAAGTTGTTCATAAAAAAATCTTTATGGGTTTTTGAACTTCAAACTGTAGATTGCTAAATTTAAAATCGGTATTTTTTCACAATTCTTTAAAGTTTAAAAATATTATTTTATGTTACCCTGAACCGTATCTTCGACATGCGCTCTTTAAGCAACACATTGAAAAGTATTTTTAAACAATGAGCCTTTTGTAGTAGTATGGCCGTAATTTTGTTTGTATACTATTATAATTTTGTTGTAAAAATGAGACCACATGCTAATTATGCTACCACTTTGCATTTAAAGTGTTTGAAATAGAAGCAAAATTTACGATGAAATGCAGTTTTTAAAAATATTTATATAGTTAGCACCATTTCCCTGTTCTTTCATCCTTTTGCAAGTTTCAATAAATATTCCATTTCTTCCTTAACTCTTATTAGTCTGTACCAGTAGAGCTACAACAATAATATTAATATTCGACGAGCACCTTTCTCTCTCTGCAGTGCTCGTGCCTGGTAGAATATGAGATCACGGCTTAGCTGAGCACAAATCCCACGATCTCATTTTTTTAAGAAATATCTTCCTAGCCTTCATTCCTATTTGTTTTTACTTGTTCCCCATCTGACTTTCATATTATTCCTCAAGTCGTCGTCGGCACTACTTTTCCTCCATTTTTTTACTCGGCCAATATTTTTTTCCTTGTCCCAGCTGCGCCAATATCGGGATGATATTTTCTTTTTTGCCAGCCTTGTCTTTTGGCAACTTCTTTGATGTTCGTACCCGCGGGACTACAGACGCAGAGAGACAAAAAAGGGGCTGCGTGTGTTTACCTGGACCCGGGTCGAACGCCTCCTGAGGTTCTTCCAGGGCTTTTTTTATTCCATCCTACCCTCACTCCTCCTCGAATCTCTAGTAAAGCAAAAGAGGTTACCATTCTTATGGATGTAATATCAAAGATATCGCCAAATGGGAGACAACTACGCCAATATCATATCTGATGACATTATTCTTTGATGGATTTTCACGAGCACTTAGTATTTTGTCATATTTGATGTAATGAAATCCACGTGGATTCTATGAGAGATTAATCAAACTGACTAGATTTAGAGCCGATAAGCTCAGTGTGTGTTCAGTCAGACATAAAAAGGATGACATTTCATACCTTTTTGATTTATTTATTCCAGAAGAATTAACGACTACAAGTGATCTAAAAATTGCTATCCTTGGTTAGCTCGATTATCGAAATTAAGTGCATTCTCACTAAAAGTCGATGATGCCATTGTGTCTGCTCTACCATTTTTTGCGGTACGAAGGTTGTGGAATAAGGCGTGCGAAATGACCAAACATTTTTAGATTTACAGCAGTTATTATCGTAATAGCTTGCAAGATCTAATAAATAGGGTGACCATACGTTCCGTTGTGAACGGGGACAATCCCGTTCTCAAGTAGCCTGTACGGTTATCCCCGTTTGGAGTCTGAAATCCGTAAAAATCCAGATAAAGTTTCGTGGGAAAATAGGCTCGTTTTGTCCTGGATGAACTCTTATATGTTCTACGTCATAACATCTTTTCGATAAAGTTTAATCCAAACAAATCCATCTGTTAAAACAGAATTTATATAGGATGGAATTTTCCCCGTAAGCGGTAATGTTAATTTTTTTGTTAAAAATTGTTCAAATCAAAAAATGTTTCTCTCTGAGAGCTTCTTCCAATAAGCTTGTTCAAAGGAACTTGGGTCTTATGCATAGAGTTTACATAATTTGCTTAATTTTTGCCCATAAGCGCTAATGTTAATATTTTTTGAACTGTTCAAAATTGAACGAAAAATTTTTCAAATAATTAACACCAAATATACTTAAAGTCCTTGGAAATCAACAACAAATACACTTAGGAAATTTGTTCTTCAGAAAAAAATCGGAAAAAATAATTCTTTATTTTCAAGTAATCATTCCTGTTCTTTAAATTAACAAAGACAAGTTATGAAGAAAAGATTTTACATTTGTATTTTTTTAAGTACATATAATATTGCCAAAAAATTAGATGTACTGTTTTGAGGGGGGATAAATGGTTAGTTATTTATAACAGTCCTTATACATGTTTATTTTAGTGGCTTAGGAAATAAGTAAGCTCGTGGCAAAGTCAGATTTTGGCAAAAATGAGTCAGCATTTTTTTTTTTGCATAGCTTTACCACTTGTGTTTTTAAATTAATAAAAATTCGTGAGACCTGTTTTACAGTCTTTGTTGTACATACTGTCTGATAGCAAAAGCAAACATTTAGGGACATATGTGTTCCAAACTTATAAAAAAGATTGTGTTGATTTCATCAGCTTTGTCTTAAAAAAAATAATAACATAATCAATTGTATAAGTACCGATTTTACAGATCCCACAAACAATTATCTAAAAAAAAAATAAAAGTATGAGTTTATAATAACGTACGGTAAGTATTTTATAGGTAATGGTTAGCGAAATCTGTAATACAGTCTTCATTCTACTTACTCTCTGATTGCAAAAAGCAAACATTTAGGGACGCTCGTGTTCCAAACATAGAAAAAATATACGGAAAGAATGCCTAAATTTATTTATGTTTTTACATCAACCAAAATAATGAAGTAAATGGTTTGAGTTTGATTTCTGTGATGGCTGAACATTGCGTTCCAATGTCCGTTCAGAATTTCCTAGACATATTTTATTATAAAATTATGCATGGACGATATTTTCTTTGAAAAGTATAAAAAGCATTAATCAGTACACGTGATTGGTGATTTGATTATTTTGTTTTGAAGGTAGTTAGTTTTGTTAAACCTTTCTGTTCCACCAGTTATTGTAATTGTACAAAATAACTGTTAAAAATGATTGTTAGATATACAGAATGACTGTTTAACGGTATATAAATGCGTTTTTTTTATTATTTACCATAGAGCTTATTTTTTATATACTTTTTATCTTAGCTTTGTTGTAATCAGGTTATGTTAGGGCTACGCGTTTATAATATGTGAGCTTGAATATGAGTCTTGTTTCACTTTTGGCTTTTCTCAGAAAACTCTTTAATGATGATTTATTGTTCTTGACAAACTTTTTTCATCTGAAAATTTCCCAGTATTCACCATGTTTATCGCCATCCTCAAACAATATTTAGAATACTATCAACTGCTGAAAAAATAAGGAAAACAATGCTGTTAAAATTTCAATCTTTCTTATTTTCTTCAATTTTTATATACATATAAAAAAAACTTTAAGAAGTTTTTTCGAGGCGGGGAGATTATATTAAATCTCTTGACATTTAATCCCCATAGGTTTATTTCAGTGTCAGTTTTGTTTTGCCTCTCGTTTTCTGACAATAATTTCCCGGATGTAACTTGGCTTGAGTCTAAAATAATTGCTTTGGCACAAGTGATGCTGCTCGCCGTCTCGATGGCTTAAAAAAGGAGATAGCTGTTTGCTTCCATTCTATGCATTTGATTGTGGGCTACTTCAGCAAAAGTGTTTTCAAGTTACATAGCCCAAGATTGGTCACTTAGAAGAGAATAGAGTTTCCATTCCAGTGTGCTGCACTTGAGAATTCGTCACTAATGCTCCTCAAGAAGATCAACTTTATGAAGCATCAGCAAAATGAAAGTTTTTCTCGCTAATTTTTGTAGTGGGGGGTCTGTTCTGGGATCGGGATTAAGCAGATGGCGCTCGCGTCCCCCGTTACCATAGCAACAGCGGCTCATCTCATCCGCCATGCTTTTCCAACAGCCCACTTCTTTCCCACTTACCTTCTTTTGCTGCTCCAGAACTCTTCTTACCCACGAGTACACAGGAAAAGTTTTCCTCTCTGGCGAATTCAGCTACCCCCCGTTCCTCGCCCCTCGACATCCTGAATGCTTGAGGGGCCAGCACACAGGGGGAGCAGGGGCCCTCTGCATCATCGTACTTCATTCATCTCTTCTCTTAAAGTTTTCTCCGCCTTTCAGGTTCTGTGATTCTTGATAAGGGATGGACAAAAAAACGGCTGAATTTGAAGAGTAAGAAGAAAAGAGGGTTCTAGTAATGGGCTGAGATTGCCGCGAACACTAATTAAACACATTTAAAGCTCGGTTGCGTTTTTCACTAACTTGTTTCGTTTTTAGTGAAGGGGAAAACATTTCCTGCAAGAATGCACATTTACGGGCGACCAGCCTCATCCTATAAACGGCACTAATTAAATTAGCGATAGTTTTCCCTCTCTCACTCGTGCGCTCTTTCTTTTTTCTTCTCTCGTTCCCGAACAATTTTTTATCCTCCCTTCTTCACTCGCTCTTTTACTCCTTCATCAGCCCAGTCGAGCCATTAATATTAATTTATTGATATGCAAGTCTTCGCACTATGTCCTGCAACACCTATACTTTCGCTACTTTTCCCCGCTATTAATGCAATCTCCTATAGCCCGAGATCGGGGACCTGGTCCTTTTAATTACTGATCGCTGTCCCTTAACGATTTTGCGACATTCTACTATTGATCACTTTCCACTCATTGAGGTGGGAAGCTTCTAATTACGAGAGCAAAAACACCATTTATACAGGTCACTAAAATACCCTCCTCATTGGCTATACACAAAATAAGCACGCCCGCTAATTAATAGCCACTTTTTAAATAGATGCCGACCGAGCTTTATCTTTCTTCCAACTTTCAACTCAAATATTTATTCCATAATAAAGCCATCCTTTTTAGTAACTAGTAACCTAACTCGGCTAACTACTTTTTTTGTCTGTCTTTTTCTCTAACTGATATCGGTCAACATATATTACGCAACTAAATTTTGCGCTTCATTATAATTCCTATCATGGAATGATAGGAATAATAATGAAGCGCGTGCATTGTCATGCCATAACTATTACATGCTACTTTATTGAAAACGCTTAACCCTCTCGCTGCGTATCCCGTGATTTTCAGGAGCAACATAGAAGTAGCAAATTTTGCGCAATCTGCGATTTCCGTGGTGATGCATTTTTTTCCTTTTAACTGTTCAACCTGCTCTTGTCAGTTCATGGTTTGATTTTGTATGAATGACATTTCGTATTCCTTATTATCCATGATGATTCATATCATATTCCTAATTCTTTATATTCTTCAATTTCAATTTTCCGAAAACCTTTTAAAATCATTTTATTCTTTCTATATTGAAAAAGAAACTTTTTTTCTTTCATTTTAACTCTAAAAATATATAGATTTCAAATATGTAATTAAAAAATTACGGCAATTTTTGAACCTATTTTGATCGGAGCGACAGAGTTAAAGGATGCTTCTTAACAATCATTCCTAAATGCTGTTGAGAGAGAAGTTATGCAAATCGTATGATCAAATTCATATAATTATTTTTATATGAAAGCGTTATTGAGCATTATGAAATGACAGTATAGTGCTTTTTATGAAAATAATCATTAGTACCTTTTTGTTTTAATCTCGGATGGGAACAATCTAATCTGGAAAGTGAAATAAAAAACTTTTACTTGTGCTGATTCTAATACTCATTTTCCCATATATCTATTGCACTCCAAGTCCGTGAAGGCTACGGGGGCTAAGCGAAATCTTCCAATTTTCCCGGGCACCAACAAAACAACCTTCCGAATTTTTATAAGAGGAGAGATGCCTTCTTGGTACCTCCGGAGCTCAGAAAAAAAGTCACCAACGGCCTTATTCACCAGCCGATTTGAAATTCGATCTGCAGAGCAACGGCTTCCTCGACCAAGTAGAACCCTCAAATCGGCGGTTCGAATGTTTGACAGAGACAGAGGTTCGCAGAGGTTGCTGAATAAGGCTGTAAGTCCTTAAAACAAGTTGGACCGACAGACTACTGCAGTTAATCACGACTTCGAGTTAGTTATTTAATGCTGTAAAGGAATCATACAATTTAAACGTTACATCGGTAATTTTATTGTAAGAGCTAGGGGTTCCAGGATCGTCATTTAGGGGGTCAGGAGGAGGCAATCTCCCCACACCCCTGACTAGCAGTAGTTACTGCACTTTTTAAGAATGTATTTCTTTTGTAGTTTTTTAATGCATCAAGCGTATATGCTCTTCTCTCCGCCTCCCCCCTGGAAAAATTCGAAATGACCAGCATGAAGAACTCGTGAAATAATTTCGAACGTTTTTCATAACGACTCAAAAGTTTTAATTGACGTCTCAAAACTAGAGTTTTGGACTTTTTTTTCTCGAGCGCCGACGATACAGGGGAGGAAGGGGGTGTCGTGAACTGTATTTCAATTGAAACAACTCGAAGAAAAACTTCACTCTGACAGCTTCTTGGGCTCTCATATTGTAAAAACCGTTGATTGATATTTTGCAGAGATTTAAATTTCGGGATAGAAGCAGACGTATCTTCTGATCAAAAATCAAAAGAAAGCAATACTGTGATAAACATGAAAAAACTACTAAAAAGCTTTAAATTCTCTAATAGTAAATTGAAATGAATCGTATCGTAATCCTTGTCAAAAGAAAAGAAAAGAAAAAGAAAGAAAACTACTACATATATTGAAGCTTTAATTTGCATATTCACAAAATTCAAAGCTTATAATGCACGTTAAGTCTTTTTATCGCTGTTAACGTGTGAATGAAGGTGTCGAGTGCATAAAAAAATCAATTTTCATCAAAAATACATGAAATAAAGCCTGTGAAAAAGTAATAAAATAAAACTTTTTTTAAGCTATTTTTACGCAGCTCTTTCTCATTGTAATAAGCAATGGATTCAATCTCACATCGAAACTGTCTACAATTGTCAATGCAAATCATTTGAATCATTTATTTATTTATTTTTGTTAAAATTAATCGGCATAAAAAGTTTTGGTTCTTGGTATACGTGAAATATTTTCGGTAGCAAAAATATATTAGATTTTTCTTCCAAATTGTTTATCCGCAAACTCATTAGTTTTGACTATGTTAGGAAACTTTTAAATGTTTGTACTTTTGTCGCAAAATTTCAAACTAGTGAGGAACTTAGGAAAAATTAAACAATTATAAGATTCTGCAAAAGGGAAAATAAATGGGGTGGTAAGGCAAAGCTGTAATCAAATGAAAATGGCAGAAATTTTAAAGAAAAAGAGCACCGGTTTGAAGTTGGAAAAAGCGAGATTTTTAAAAAGAAACAAAGTCGAATGGAGAAAAAGCAGCATTTTAAAGAAAACGAAAACATTTTTTCAATGCGAATTGCAATACCCGTTGCAATTCTTTCAATTACAAAACTACTGGCTGATTTTACGAGCCTTTAGTTGTTTAGTACTTCCTTTTTTAAATTAAAAAATGAACCATCAACCGAGTTTTCAAAAGAGTTTTAATATTTTTATTTATTTATGTGTGCTTACGTAGTTCCTTATACTCCACTCTTTTAGCTGAGTTTATCTCAAATGTCAAGCTAGCTTACAGTGACAGACAAAGTTTAATCAAAGATAACTTGAGTTCGAGGCTTTCAAAGGAATCTATTCGAGAAAAAGAGGATTTTTTCCCTTTCAGATAAGATGGGATATTGAGCTCGTATATGTGGCTAAAGTGGTTGCGATTTAATAGACACACAGCAAATTCACTCTGAAAATGTTATTGCTTCTTTATTTTAACTAATACTAGAGTTTTTTGGGTTTGGTTTTTATATTTGCGATTATCTCATTATAAAAAAGTTGAAATAGAGTTTTATAAATCGAGCTTTTGCTACTGTATTTAATTAGCTTTTTTCTTGATGATTAAACTAGCGTTACCTTTAAATTCACATAGTAAAATGCCAATTGGCATTAAATATTTAATTGTATTTAATAAGCGATAAAATAAAAAAAACTAATTAATAATAAATTGATCATATTTTGTATTTTTTCTCCATAAAAGATTACGATTTAATCCATTTTAGAAAATGTTATTCTCTAAAGTGTAAAGTTGCTTCATTTGTGCTTGGTTGGTTTAAATTAAGTTTAAATAGGACAATTAAACGTAATTAAAGGTTTAAACATAGCGTAAAAGTTTTTTTTAACATGCCGTGACCACGTATCATATACATAAGTAACTCAATTTCCTGAGTCATTGAATAGTGCTACCATAAGACGAGTCATATATGTATTTATAAGCTACTTAATAAGTGTCCTTTTGCTTCTTACTTTAAGTTTTATTTATTCATTTATTTATTTCTTTTATTTGTCTGTTATTTTTCTTACATTTATTAGTTTATAATGTAAGAGATTGTTAATTGTATGTTTGACTATGGCATATTATAAGTTTATTTTTATCATAGTGTCGTACTTTAGCTATGAATTTAATTCATATTATTTTTGCAATGTTGGATAGGTTTTATTTTTTGTGTCGCTATATTTAATCATATTGATAATACCCTTGCTTATTTTTTCTTGTAGCGCACCGGATGTTTATGTGTAAGCACTATTATTTCTTTTGATTTGAATTTTATAAAATATAATTACTTTTGTTTAATATTAGCATTTTTTAAATATATTTATGCATATTTTTTTTTGGATATTTTCCTTTATTTATATTACTATATTTTCAAATATATATGATTTTTTCCTTGCATTGTTTTATTTATGCTTCATTTATTTTGCCCCTTTTTATGAGATTTGTATTGTATATTAGTTAGAATACTAAGTTATGGAGCAAAAATTTAACTATGGAATAAATTTAGCAAGGAAAAAATCCTCCGGGAAAAAATATTTGAAACAAAATACTATTTTTAAACTAAAAATTAGTGGTGCATGAATTTTTTTAAAAAAAGTAATATTTAATACGCGAAAAAGAAAAAAAAAGAAAAAAGAAATATTATGCAATTAAGAAAAATTTCATTTAACGCACACTGCGTAGTGATGTATTCCAACAAATCGAGCTAGGATGTGTATTTTTTGCATTAGTGTACCAGTTTTAAATGATTAAATAAAAATATACATTAAATATCATATTAAGCTGACAATTTTTGTTGAAAAATTTGCTTAAATAATTTGTTTTGTTTCGAGTTCTTTAATCATTTTATTGTAGCACATTCTTTAAGGCATTAACCCTATTTGAAGAGAAAATTTTATGACGGTTAATTTAATGTAAATTGATAAATATTGGCGTAAATTGTTGTCACTTCGCAAATATTAATATTTTCAACGGCGAAGTAATTCTCTCTCGTGTCAACCGAATCTATTTAGCAAAGCAAATGAATTTTAAAGCAGCATTGATTTTCTGTGTGTTTAAAATTTTCATAATTGTTTTACCAACGTAAATATAATTTATATGTGTATGCATTCTGATACAAATTAGTACAAATTATATTGAAACTTTAGTTAAACGATTTTTTTCTTTTTTTTAATCGGAGCTAAACATCTTTTGGGAAATAATTATGTTTTAATTGTAAATTACAAATAACTATTTATTATTTTCACTATTTTATGAGTTATTTTTATGTAAAAGGATATTTCGTATACACCATATTTTTTAAATACTTATTAGGAATACGACATTTTATGTTGCAAATGCATTTTTTTTTTCAAATAAATTATGATTCTCCGCACGGCTTTTCTTTCTTTTTTTGGCTTTAATAACCTTTAGGACATTTATTTATAATTTCAGTCGAATGACCTTCGCGAATTAGCAAAATAGAACACATTAAAGCTTCAAAAGAGGCCACAACATTTTTTCGTTATCTTGCTGTTGAAATTAGTGGTTTAAAAATTTTTTAAAATGTTAAAAAATAGAAATCTTTATTTTCATAGACAACACAACTTTTCTCACATGAGAATTTTTTTTCTTTGTATTTTTTATTATTTCATCGACTATGAAGTAGTGTTGCTCCAATTTATAAACAGAAAACTATCCATTAATGTAGTAATCTCTTACTTTTAATACATGCGTGATGTTAGGTACACAAAAAAGAAGCATCTGGAGACAATAATGTATTCAATTTTTTTCTGAATTTTGCTTTTAACTCCTGATTATTGTGTGGTTGGAGCATTAAAAACCTTACATTTTAAGTAGCTCCACAGTACAAAAGTCGCCGGAAGTGAAAAATTGCATTCAGAAAGAAATTGAATGAATTACCGTGGAGCTCTTTGGAGATTGAGTTTGATGCAAATAGTAAAAGATCCTGTTAGAGGATAACTTATAGAGTGTCTACAAAGAAATTCTGGACGTTACGTTTCAACGGGCACTCATTATTTTTCAAAAAATAAATCTTAACGGAATTTTTAATTAAATGCTTATATGTTGTGTTCAAAGTCAACATGTTCATATCAACATCAATATGTTCCTTTCTTCTTGATAGAGATCTTTAAATTGCGCAATTCATTGCCGCATTCTGCACGAACAAACAAACAGCAAATATTTAGCCCTTTTCTTTATACTAATGTTTTATTTTTAATTTTACGGTAGGAATGCATTTAATATCCTTGTTGTATTTTATCATCGCTTTGCTTTGAGCCATCCTTTCAGTTAATTGATCACTATTACGGATGTTATTCTATCCACCTGTTGATGTATGGAGTTTGTATTTTCCGCGTGCATTCTGGCTGTAAACTAAATGTTTTTCGCTGCTTAGATTGTCTTAAATATTCTTCGGAATGGAATAAAAATTTTCAACTATAGATTCCTATAAAATAGCTATTTAAACAAATAAATGTGTGCCATTATTGCTGCAAATCTAGTTTCTCTGTGATAATGCATTTCTAGTTCCCCTTAGTTCCATTGCCAGTGGCGCAACCATGATTTTTTACAGGGGAGGAGAGTTGGGTCCGCACATGATACTAGAATTGGAAATATTGCTTAAAACCAAGGCTTCTGAGGAGGGGATTGACCTTCAAAACCACCCTCTGGTTGTGCCCCTTTCCCGTGCCGCCAGTTTATCGAGAAATATCAAAAACCCCGATATTGTAAATTGCATTCTTTTTGTTGCTCATTAGCGTATTTTTGAAAATATTCTATTGAATAGAATGAAAATCCTCAATTATGTGTTCCCAATAGAATAGCTCATTTTCGTACGCTCATAAGCCTGAGACATCATTACGTCCCGGCCTAACTTTAGCCCTCTAAATCTAGCTGTCAAAACCATTCAGTGATTTATATTTATGGAAAGCCTACGGTTTACGGGTCTACTGACTGTCTCTCTTTTGATAAGAAGCATAAATGATTATTAAGCGGTTCTGGATTAATTTGTCATTTTCTTCCGCCCGGCTGATCGCAAGAGATGAAGATTAGTTAATCCCGGACTGTGGGGAAAAAACGAACTAAATGGAAAGGTGCGAACTTGAGAAAAGCTGTCAGCCCCGCAGCAGTCTGAGAGATCCACAATCCCCTTACAGAACCACCGCCCCCACCAAATCCTCACCTATTTACAAAGCACAAGAAGGAAGCAGCCTTAAGCTGCTTCAAATTAGTTGAGCGCAAAAATGAAGTCAAAGCCTCCTTTGGCTTCAGAAGGAACGAAAAATTTTCCTCTGAAAGCTTAAACTGAGCATCCCACGGATATGTCTGCACGTGGCTGCGTTCATTCGATCTATGGACCCTAACAAGATTTGTCAGGTACAGTTCAAAGTCTGCGAAGGCGGTGAAAGAAAAGTAATAGGGACTACCAATGAAAAGGTGAAAAGTGCGACAGTATGAACAGTTTGTAACTAGTCCAATCTCCTGGGGATGAATCCAATGGAGGGACGGGATCTCAGATTCTACAGATCAGCGGGACTTCATTCGTTTTGTTCCCGGATGAGAACTTCAGGAAAGGGGGGATTGATAAGAGAGTTAAGATAAGGAGGAACAAAACGAAAAAAAAAAAAAAAAAACATTTTTGGGAAAAGACGATGAACCTCATTATTGCTTTCCAAAGCTGACGAGTTGTAATTTTCATTGTTGTCAACGCCTGAAACAAAATAGAGTTAGCTGGAAAGAAACACGACGCAAAAAATCCCAAACAAGACATATATACAGCCATCTTCATGATATTATTTTTTCTGCCAAGTTCATCACTTCTTTTGTCTCGGTTGAGCATCATAGTTGCCCAGAGGCCTTGTTATCGGTCGCATCTAATTCGACCTAAGGTGATGCCATGAAATGAAAAACTAGGATAAAGTTGTTTTTTCAGCCCCAAATAAGTTGGCCGTCATAAATTGGAGCTTTTTGATCTGTTTAGGGGCGAAGAATTACAAAAAATAAAGAAACAAACAAATAAAATACCTAAATCCCGACTCTGTTTTAGAAAACTAATCTTTTTTACCTTTTACTCCTTGATTTATTAAAAACCTTAAAGAATGTTACTGACATGTTCAAGTACTAAATTCATTAAAGTTACCTTCATTTTTTTCGGGGCAATTGTAAACCCTATTTTTTTTTTTTTTTTTTACTTTTTTAAATAATGATGAGTGACATAAATTGCTAAGTAAGCTGCTTAATTGTTTGTTAAAAGAATGTTCGATGTTAGAAACCGAAACTGCGTTTTATAAACGAGCTCGTTCGTAGTTGGATTGTTCTTTAACGCTAGATAATGAAATATTTTTAATTACAAACGAAATGTCATGTTTTTCTTTTGTCTTTTCGGATTCTGTATAAACACATTAACTAAGAATAAAAATAACGAATTGTCATATAAAAGTTGAATGCGCTTCACTAAGTTGTAAGGTTTAAAAGAAGATATATTCTTTCTAGTACTCATTGTTTACTTGATAAATCTATTTTTGCATGATGTAATACGAGAAATGGGAAAGCCACGTGAAATAGGTGATTTAAACACATGCTTTAAGCATAGAAACTGAAGCCATAGTAATTAATGCCATGTCGAATTTCAAGTCCGTAATTGCGGTATGTCAAAACTGAAATTATATTATCATCAAATAAACTTTGTGACAAGAGAAATGATAAGTTAATCGAGCTGCATTCACGAACATTCTCTCCTGGTGTGGTCATTATATTTAGTATCTTAACTACTAGTGGTTGTTAAACGTCACTACATAATAGATTGCAGATATTGGATAATTCCATTGCGTGTAGGACAAGATCCGTTTTTAAAATTTTTCTTACAGCATTTTGTTTTATCAAAACTTCTTAAAGCACACAGGAATGTTTTAATTTTTTTTTGTAAATTTTATTAATTATTGCTTTAAAGAAAGATGAAAACATGTTACGGATAACAAACAATGTAATTATATCGCATTTAAAAATTAATTTCCACAAAAAAACATTTTCGAGATAATACAAAGGTTGAAAAACGGAAACAAAATGGATTTTACGGAAAGTAATCTTACCACCAGTTTAGAAAGTTTAGTAATGACGTAAGTGGTTTTCTAATGATTGCCATTTTTATCCTACTTTTCAGTAAAAATAATAAACAAATGAATGAATGAATAAATAAGTAAAAATAAATAACTGAAATGTATAAAATATTAAAGTAGGCTTAATCTCAGATAAAAATAAGTTGAAACGAAAAAAAAGGTTTTCTTTCTTTCTTTTTCTTTCTTTATTTACTCTTCTTTCTTCTTCTTTCTTTCTTTATTTCTTTCTTCCTGTTTTTAAGAAAGACTTATCAGATGGCCAGACATGTCTCTCTGTGTATGTTCCCCTAATAAGTTACATGGTTCAGTAAAAACTTTGTTGCTGGAAAGACTTTGGCAGGACAGTTAAACTTAGTCCAGGAGCATTCCAAGAAAATTTAGCTTTAGGCACTCGGGAGTTCTAGAATATGTACATGATTTTTTTTAAAATTTAGTTATTTTAAGCCTATTTTTTGAACAATTCAAAAATGTTTACATTAGTGTCTGTGAACGTAATAGAAATATTTTCATCTAAAAAGCCAAAGAGACTGGAAAATGAAATTTACGCACTAAAAATGATAAAACTGTAGAGGCCGAATACATTTTTATTTACTTACTATTACTGGTATTATTTTATTTATTTATTTATTTTGTTTATTATTTATTTATTCATTTTTCGTTTTATGAAACATAAAAAAATGTATTAGTAAGAACAAGATTTCAAAACAAAACTGTAAACTTGATGTTTATTGATCTAATTGATGAACGGATGATTGATTGATTGAACGGTCGAACTTAACTTACTAATTCTAAAAATAAAACTTTTTTTTTTTTTGCAAGCGAAAGTAAAGGGCCACAGGTGGTATTTAATTTTCGTACAAATACAAATTATCATTCACATGTAAATATATTATTTCATTTTTATTTTTTAATCTTATTTTAATGGACAATTTAAACTAAAAAAACTGGATCTTCTTATGGAACAAACGAGTGCAATGTCAGTTTGTATTCAATATGTAATTTTAAAGAAAGATCATGTTAAAATTATTCCATTAAGATGGGTTTTATTTTACTTTATTTAATTTTTTTTCTGTTCAATTTTGAAATTTTACATCGGGAAGAATTTTTGTTGCAATTCGGATAAACATTTTATTTTTCTTCTGTTTATTGCTTACCTATTGACATATTGCGCTTCAACATTATAAATTTTTCCATCAGAAATACGTAAGTAAAAATATATAAATAAACTTTTATTGTTAGAATTTACTAAAACATAACGTTCTATATAGATATCCTTTTTACAATATCTAAATTTTTTTTGCATACAAGAAGACTGTTTTAAATAATAATGATAATAATAATGTTTTAACTATTGACAACGATTATTTCAAATAATTTATAACCAAGAATGACTAGTTACAAAATCAATATTGGTATACGAGAGAGTAGGCTCGTTTAGATTACGTGAACTTCCTGTTTCTAATTTTAAGTATATTCCAATTGCAAAACAATTTTCTACGCAACTCATAAGGATTTTAATTTATTACACAATATTATTTATGATAGCATAGTGATTTTAAAAGATAAATTAATAATAATGTTGTAAAAATAACTAGTTTTATTTTTAAATAGATAACTTCAGTGTACTTCATTTAAATTTTAAGCGATTATGTGCAAAAGATTTAATTTTCAAAAAGGCATATTTTGCATGTTTCACCTGCGTTATTCCATTTCAAATCAGGCAGGCAGGTCTGAAACTTGTCACATGACCCTCACAGATTTTTTGAAAAAATTACAGTAGTTACAACTAAGGGACCTATAAAATATCCCAAAAGGATTTTGCAAAAAAAAAAAATTATTTCTGTAGTTACAGACGTTTAAAATTTGGGACAAAGTTGGCCGTTTTCAGAAAATCAGCAAAACACTCACTTCTAAAATGGCCACTGTTTCAAAAGTTTTTAACCGATTCGATTGATTTTTTTTCTATAAATAATGAAGGAATGGTATTTTATTCAGACACTAATTTTAAAAATTTAGTTGGCTTCATTGATAAAGAAAAAAAAAGTGTTTCTGAAGTGAAAATATAGTGTTTGTTCCGACTTCATGATTTTTTTTTCTTATGAAAGAAATTTATTTTTGACAAAACACAGGTGAAGATCTAAAGTGCTGTTATGGAAGTTTTGTATTAAATTTTATTGTAAGCATGAGATGCATATCCTCTCAGAATTTAAATTTTGAAATTTGAAAATGTTCAAAAATTACGATTTTTGAAGGGTGATTACTCAAAAAAGCCATTTTTTAAAAATCTGAAAATCTGCTCATTTGTTGCCCTTAAAGTGCTTAATGAGCTGCTATCAATTATATTGTGTATTTTTGCCCCAGATATTTTATGATTTTTCAAAAATGGCCTTTTGTGCGTTTCTCAAAAAGCCAGAAATTCAAACTCGTTCTTATTTAATCATTTTAATATAATATTGAATCAATATTTATTAAGAAATATACTGTATTGTTACACAATTACTACAGATAAATTGTACTTAACCTTCTCAGAACTTAAATAGCTCCTAGCACAAAGCGTAGCTACTGTGATTTAATGCATGTTATTCTGTTCAATCCTATTACTAGTTTCAAATTCACACGCTTTATATCAAATACCAAGCAACAGCAAATGTAAAATTTATTGTAGGAATACAATCAAAACATTATTCTCTATCCCACAATACTGCTAAATAGTCAAAATCCCTAAAATAGTAATGCTTACATGGGACGCACGAGCAAACAAGAAGTGGAAAACAGTTAGAAAACTAACAGCCTCTTAAACAAATATAACTCAATGCATGATTTCTAAATAGTAAAATTTATTGAAAGTGTGAATGAGAATTATTGAATGGGGCAAATTAAGAATGTATCACCGATGGTTTAGGGGCCCTATCGAATAATTTGTACACAGATAATCTAGAACAAATATTTCAATAGCCAGAATATAACACCACAAGAAATATAACACCATCTGAACCCTCCTAGTCTTTGCATTTTTTTGGTAATAACGAGTAGAAGATGATTCAAGAACTTGATTCTACTTATTTTGCTTTAAGTACATAATTTCATATGCGTTTAAAACTATGTATATCAGTGCTGTAACATATTTGATGTAAAGTGTGCGAGTTTAAAACTAGTAATTGGATTGAACACAATTACCTGCATTAAATCACAGTAGCTACGCTTTGTGCTAGGAGCTATTTAAGTTCTAAGAAGGTTAAGTACAATTTATCTGCAGTAATTGCGTAACAATACAGTATATTTATTAATAAATATTGATTAAATATTACATTAAAGTGATTAAATAAGAACGAGTTTGAATTTCTGGCTTTTTTGAGAAACGCACAAAAGGACATTTTTGAAAAATCATATAAAATATCTGGGGCAAAAATACACAATATAATTGATAGCAGCTCATTAAGCACTTTAAGGGCAACAAATGAGCTGATTTTCAGATTTTTAAAAAATGGCTTTTTTGAGTAATCACACTTCAAAAATCGTAATTTTTGAACACACTTCAAAAATCGTAATTTTTGAACACACTTCAAAAATCGTAATTTTTGAACATTTTCAAATTTCAAAATTTTAATTCTGAGAGGATATGCATCTCATACTTACAATAAAATTCAATACAAAACTTCCATAACAGCACTTTAGACCTTCACCTGTGTTTTGTCAAAAATAAATTTCTTTCATAAGAAAAAAAAATCATGAAGTCGGAACAAACACTATTTTTTCACTTCAGAAACACTTTTTTTTCTTTATCAATGAAGCCAACTAAATTTTTAAAATTAGTGTCTAAATAAAATACCATCCCTTCATTATTTATGGGAAAAAAATCATTCGAATCGGTTAAAAACTTTTGAAACAGCATTTTAAAAGTGAGTGTATTGCTGATTTTCTGAAAACGGCTAACTTTGTCCCAAATTTTAAACATCTGTAACTAGAGAAATTTTTTTTTACAAAATCCTTTTGGGATATTTTATATGTCCCTCAGTTGTAACTACTGTAATTTTTTCAAAAAAAAAAATCGGTGAGGGTCATGTGACACCCTCTGCCTGATCTGAAATGGAATGGCTCACCTCGTAAAAAAGTGTTTCAAAAGAATTTTAAATTTCTAGTTAGGCGTAGAAGCAATATTTATTTAAAGTTGTGGTACATTTAATATTTTCTTCAGTCTATGGGAATAAAATTTAATATTTTCTTCAATAGCGTATCAGACTTCTGAGTAATCATAGTACTGTACTCGAGGAATAACGTTTTGTATCACCCAAATGGGTAAAAACTATTACTTTTTTTAGTGGCTCCCAATTTTACAACAGTTATAGGAATTCTTTCAGCACATTTTGTTTAATGTCTTATCTTTTTCAATGTAATCAGAGATTGTTTATTTCCTCTCATCTACACTCTCAGAAACGAATCCTCAAACCTCATGAAACTTTCGTCGTTTTTGAAGAAATGGCTTCGTAAAAAATGCTCCGAGTAAACCTTTCGTCAAATTGGCGAAATTTGTGCAGTAACTTTTTAAGTCACTTGATCGCGCGAGGAAGGAATCGTTGTAAATGACGAAATTTTCTTGACGATTGAAGAATCGTCAAAAGTGAGAGCTCTATTTCTGAGTGTACTGATCCGATGTTCTGCTTGTTTTCATTTTTTTTTTTTCAAAATTGGAAGAGTCATTTTTTTTTCTTGACGATTGTCCAAAAAACGAAGAATGTATCCAACCTCTAACGTTTGATATGGAAAACTGTTGCCTTTCTCAACTTGGCTAAAAGAAGATTCACAGTAATCGAACTTAGAATATTAAGTTTTGCACGCGTTGGTTTTATGCGCAAAATGCGCCGATGATAATTAACAATTGCTGCTTTTTTCTTTATAACACGCGTCGTGACTGCCTCTTGCTCTTGCGGAATGTGTACCTCAGTTATCCCTTGAACGGAGATGCACACACATTTTCATTATCCCTTGAATGAAATTACTTGTACGTTTTCCCTATCATTCAAACAAACTTAATTTGCATAAGCAAATGAAATTAATTTACAAAATGAGAGAAATCAAAAAGAAATTCAAACATGTAATTCTTGATTGTGAATTGTAATCAGTTTTTTTTTTTTTTTTTGGTAAAGTACGTTTTTTACAAAATGAGATTTAAACACCTTTTTACAAACAAAGTGCAAATAAAAATGAAATTTCACTTATTTCTGATAAAGTTTTAAAGATTTATAAAATATATTCCCTCGAAAGTTGCATTGCATTCTACTAAGGTCGGTAACAATTACACCTTCTATAATAATAATTTAACTTTGTGCAAGTAAACAGAAATATAACTTCACGGTAATTTAAAGCACAAATGAGCATTATAACGCAGACATTGATCCTAATATTCAATTTTCTTGTGAGAAAGAACTTAATAGTAGCCTCGCGTTTCTTGATGTTTTGATTTCTAGAAGTGAGTCTGGTTTCACTACTTCTGTCTATCGTAAACCTTTCGCTGTTTCTTTACCTCCTCACAGACTGTCGTCTCATCCTCCCAACCAAAAATATTCGGCTTTTAATGCTCTTGTCCATCATGCTATTAATATTTGCTCTTCTCCTGAGCTTCTCAAGATTGAACTCAACTATCTAAAAGCTGTAGCTGTTGATAGAGGATTTTCTCACTCTTTAATTGATTCTATTCATAACAAACTTTCTAAAAAAACTTCTGGTTCCAATCATGTGGTTTCTAGAAAGAATTTGGTTGTGTTACCATTCTTTCATTTTGTCAGTTTTCGTATTGCTAAAATCCTAAAAAGGTTTCAATTTCAAGTCGTTTTTGCTCCTAGCAACAAACTTTCCTTCTCTTCTCTTAAAGATCCTGTCGATCAACTTAACACTTGGTGTATTTACCAAATTAGTTGCCATTGCGGCCTTTCTTACATTGGACAGACAAAACGTGCTCTGAAAATTCGGTTAAATGAGCATAAAGGTTATGTACGAAAGCAAGAGTTTAAAGGTTATGTACGAAAGCAAGAGTTAAATAAGTCTAGCATTGCTCAACATTGTTGGAATTCCCATCACTCTTTTGATTTCAATTCTGGGAAAATTATTCAAAAATGTTCTTCCCCTTTAGAGCTTGACTTTTGGGAAGCTTATCATATGAACAGGAATAGTTCTAATTTGGTTAATGATTCTTCCTCAACTCCTTATTTTTCACAGGTCTGGCATAAGTTCCTTTAATTTGTCGTTCTTTCTTGGTTTTCTTGTTAGTTTTCCTTCTTTGTGTCTCTTTTTCTCCCCTCCCCCCTCCCCCTCTTTTAAATGTGTACTTTGTTTTGCTTTTTGTTTTGGTTTTCTCTGTACTTATTGTATTTCCATTTTATTCTTTGTATTTTATTATTTTTGCAATTTTCATATATTTTCACATTTTTATGCATGCTGTCGTCTTTTTTGCTTTGTTTTTATTGATATTCCTTTTTACTTCCTCTATTTTCAACTGGATTCGTTTGTTGCACTCTTATTGGTGCCTTCCCTGCTACTTCTACTTTCGCTTCACACTGCCTTTATTCTCATTGGTTTACAGTTAATTCTTAGGCTATATAAGCTTTGTTTTTGTTGTTCTGCCTGCTTCATTTGGATGTTTTGCATCTAGAAGCTCCCTGTCGCATTGATAAAGGGATTCCAAGCAATCCCGAAACATATGTCTGCGTTATAATGCTCATTTGTGCTTTAAATTAACGTGAAATTATATTTCTGTACACCTTCTATGTTTGAGTGAATGTTCGTTTTATGTGAGTTTCTGTTTGTGTTAGTAAATTAGTTTTTCTTTCAATTCCAGATCTTCCTGCACAAGTCGGCTATGCAGCACCATGCAAGGGAAATCCATAGAGGAGAAGTGAAGCCCCACCAATGCCAGCAGTGTCTGAAGTCGTTCTCCTCCAATCATCAACTAACGCAACACATAAGGATCCACACGGGGGAAAAACCCTACAAATGCTCCTATTGTGACAGGCGCTTTAAACAATTATCTCACGTTCAGCAACACACCCGTCTACATACAGGTAGCTTTTCTCTCAAGTCTGCTTATCCAATTATGCAAGTCGCGATTTCAGCGTTTAAGCTCTAAATCGATGTCCTTGTCGAGATTATTGCCACGGATGACACTGAGGGGCGTCGATTTTCCACTTTCACTTTATACTTTTTACTTTGCTATAAGCTTAGCGGATGGAAAGTAATTTTTCAACTAGCCAAATTTTCTTTTCAGCAATAAATCAGCTGTTCAATTCTAATAAGAAGTTCCGTATTGAACTATACGAGCCTACTATCTCGTATACATCAACTTCAAAATTATCTAGCTATCTCTCTCTTTCTCATTTAGCTTTCGTTCTTAATTACTTTAAATATACCTTTTTCAACGGTTACTACATATTCATTCACTCATTTATTCAGTCATTCACTCATTTATTTATTTTTTCATTCATTAGCTCATTTATTCAATCATCTATTTTTTAATCCTTTTATTCACTCATTTGTTCATTCCTTCGTTCATTCATTCATTCAAAAGTATTCTTGAAAATCCCGATCAAAAAATTTCATTGGAAAATAGGCTCGTTAGTTCTGGATGAACTTTCTATCTGTACATGCTCTACGTTATAAAAGCTTTCCAATAAAGTTTGTTTCAAGCGAATCTGTCTGCTAGATAAGATTTATATAGGATTGAAATTTTCCCGTAGTCGCTTATGTTAATTTTTTTAAAACTGTTCAAAAATGAACAAAAATTGTTCAAATCAATATTTTACGCCAAGCGCTTCTTGCAATGGGGTTTCTCATAGGATCTTGGATCTTGTGTCCAGAGTTTACATAATTTGCTTCATTTTTGCCCATAGGCGCTAATGTAAGTTTTTTTGAACTGTTCCAAATTGAACGAAAAAAATTTCAGATCAAAAAGTAAAATATGGAACAGAGATATCCTCGCCTAGATCTTTCGAATGCAAAAAGAAATTTTCGAATCGGACAATTCGTTCAAAAGTTATTAGGGGGGACAGACAGACCGACACACTTCTTCCCAATCTCAAAATCCTACTTTCTAATTTTTTATTTTTCAATCTTTATTTAATTAACTTATTTTTGACTTTTCTTGATTTCTAACGATATTTTCACGTACATTAAACCTTCTTTCCTGCTTTATTATTATTTTTTTACTTTTACGGGAAAGTAGGCTAAAAACAATGAACTGTAAAGCAAGTATCGAAGTAGAATTAAAATTTAAAAAAACCTTTAGGAAGGAATAGTGCGAATTGAAAGAGATTTTGAATTGTGTTTTGGTGGCTACTATTCTTTGTGAAAATTTCTATTTAAAGAAAGTATATGACATTATTGATATATTGTGCTAATAATGTAATTTCAACTGACGTATAAAGTCTGTGAATTTGTGTAGCGTGTGTTTAGGAATGGTATTAATGAGAAGTATTTACAGTGGAGTATCGTTTATACGACGCCGAAGCGACTATCAAAAAACGTCGTATAAACGATAACGTCGTATAATCAATTTACTCTTCTGGATAAATTTAAGAACTATTACCCCACTAAAACGTGTATACTAGTATAAGTGTAAACGTCGTATAGACGATCGTCGTATAAACGATACTCTACTGTATTACTAAAAATATGAAAACATGCATTTTTAAATCATTAAAAAAATAACAAACGCAACCTGTCTTAATAGTAATAATTTCTGTCTAAATAATAATAATACAAATAACAAGGAACAGCATCAAATCTCATATTAAACAGATTGATTGGCGTCAATATAAAAGCTCTAATTTCACCTTACAATTTTGTTTGCTTCAAATGTATACACACCAAAATACATTCTTCAAAAATATATTTCATGTATCAAAACATTTCTGATGCGTATCAAAAGGTAACTAGTTTGCTTTGGATTCGTGATGTTTATGCAATTTGGCGTGGAGAATAATTTCTAAATTTAAATTTTGACACAGCTTACAACCACCAACCATTTCTTGAAGTTAATTAAGTTCTGATTATGCATAACAATTGCATTGAATTTTCCGCCAGAATTGAGGCTAATTAGGGGAAATTCCTCCAAAGTCTAATTCTCGTCAACTTCTGTATTTCTCAATGTGACTTTTAAACCTTGCAGGTGTTTTGTGAGGATGTTTAATGTGGTAGTAAGAATGAGAATAGATTCAAGATGGTGTTTTGGTCTAATATATTTACTAGACGTAAATTATTTATTTCGCGTAAAACAAATTTTTTTATATTAATATCAATTCTTTTTGGCGAAATGTAAATTGTAACACTGTTGTTTATATTTCGCCAAAGTATAAATATATAATTGTTATTTATAGAAGGGGTGAAACTTAAGAACGGGCGAAACTTTTGCTAGGAGTGAGTGATTCATCATAATGGTTCATCCCTATCTTTATGCTTGCTCATAAGAGTGTCCATTTTTTAATGCTATTTTCAGACTTACACCGTCACATAAAATTTACAACGATTGATTTTGCTTTTTATAATAAAACATTGCGAACAGATGTTATGATAGCACCACTGCAATTTAGCAACTAAATATTGCATTTACCGTATAGATTCGTGTAACAGTCGAAAACCTTTATTAAAAATTGAGAGTTGAAATAGGAGGCCCACACACATTAGTTGGAGAAAATGTAGTTACCAAATCACAGAAATCTAAAACCTTTTAAGACAGTAAATAAGTATCTACAAAGTTCTGTAACTAAATTTCCAATTACCTGCAAGTGCATATGGTCATAAAATGAAGTTACAGAACTTTATAGATACTTATTTACTGTCTTATAACCATATGCACTTGCAGGTAATTGGATTCCTAAGTTGAAAATGTTTAGAAATAAAAAGAAAATTAGCGCCGAAAATTTCTGTCATGCGACATAGCAAAACATAAGTGGATACAGTTTAAAAAAATTAAATTCCGAAACCGAAAATTTGTCTTGTCACAAACATTTAATAAAATGCACATTTTGCGCAACTGAAAATTTACTTTGTTTCTTGAATGAAAAAAGAATAGAAAAAAGAAAAGAAAAGCTGTTTCAGGTTCGATGTTCTATTCTTAAGCAAGACAAGCAACTATTACCTAAATCCTTTTTTAACATCACGCCTAATCATGAGAGAATCCATATTGGTGATTTAAAAATGAAAGAAAAAGCGACAAAGCCTTAACAAGATTTTGAATTGGTAAAAGACGACATGTTTCTCGTACATTAAATGACATTCTTAAAGATTTAGACAAAAATTGATAATCAATATTAAAGAATTCCTGTAGCAGCATGTCTATTGTACGCTTTCATACATTTTTGAACTTTTTTTTTTTGGTATTTATAACGTACCATAGATTTCTCTATTTAAAAGATTGATGCTGTTTTTCAGAATGTTTTAGTTCGGAAGTTTTGATTTAAATGGATAAATTTTAAACATAGTTTGAAAATCTTTTATAGGATTCTACTTTTATAATCTTGGTAATTTCTCTGAGGGAGTGTTTTTAAATGTAATTATTATTTTACAGAAAATGAAACTTTAAAGGAGTAGTTTAATGAAAATACCCTTATTTCAAGGTACTCCATATGCTTAGGAAATATAGTATTTATGCGGGTGCTTCTCACGAAATAAGAGAAAAGCAATTTAATACCGTGCTGTAAAATGATATATATATATTTTATTAATAGCATTGCTATTAATTTATTAAACTGGTTTTACACTGGAATGTATTAGCTAGTTATTATACTTTAAAATAGAAATGAAATTTCAAATTGTCATTCTTCCCGCCGTGGCACAAATGTTTTTAATAATTACTAACTTCAAAAATCAAAATCTACTACACATTTTTCTCTGCTTGTTATATTTTTTTCATTTATTTATTTATTATTTTCATTAGTATTTTATTTGTTTATTTGTATATATTGATATATGTTTTGTATTTTATTTGTATATATTTATTTGTATTTTTATTTGTATTTACTTATTTATTTAATTTGCAAAGCATAATTTCTAAAATATTTTTTTAATAAGTTTTGCGGGATTTTGAGTGTTTTCTACATTAAAAACTGAAACACCTTTTTTCTTCTCTTTTTCTCTTTTCTAATGGGGTATTGTCACTAACCTACTGAAACATTTAAGCAATAGGAAAAAATTAAAAGTTATAGAGTAAATCATACTATTTTTAACTATTTCGGGCTACTGTAACTTCTTCATTATTGATGCTTTAGGATTGCAATATGACAAGTAAATACAATGATTTATTAGTTTCCGCACTAAAATTCTTTCACTAATATTAAAATTTGCATTTAAAATATTTTATTATTCAGTTTAAATGTTTAAACATTATTTTAAAAACCTTTTCTTTCTTTTTTTTTTTCTTTTTTCAATCGGAGACTGCATACAGTATATAAATTTCTCTTTTTCTTTTCTCCTCTTTTTCTTTCTTTCTTTTTTTTTTTTTCAATCGGAGAATATATTCCATACATAAATTTATCTTTTTCTTTCTTTCCTTTTTAGCCTACTTTTCGTAAAAGTAAATATAATAAGAATAAAGCATGAAAGAAGGCTTAATGTATCGTGAAAATATCGTTAAAACTAAAGAAAAGTCAAGGAAAAGTGAAGTAATTAAATAAAGATAGAAAAATAAAAAATTTGAAAGTAGGGTTTTGAGATGAGGGGAAAATGTGTGTCGGTCGGTCTGTAGGTCTGTCTGTCTGTCGGTCTGTCCCCCCCTAATAACTTTTGAACGAATTGTCCTATTTAAAAAATTCTTTTTGCATTCGAAAGATCTCGGCGAAAACATCTCATTTTCACATTTTACTTTTTGATTCGAACAATTTTTCGTTCAATTTTGAACAGTTCAAAAAAAATTTAACATTAGCGCCATGGCCGAAAACAAAGCAAATGATGTAAACTCTGGGTGCAAGATCCACGTTCCAATGAACAAGCTTACTGGAGGAAGCTTTTGGCGTGAAATATTAATTTGAACAATTTTTGTTCATTTTTGAACAGTTCAAAAAATTAACATAGCGCTTACGGGGAAATTTCAATACTATATAAATCCTGATCTAACGGACCGATTTGCTTGGAATAAACTTTATCGGAAAGCTCTTATAACGTAGAATATGATCAAATAAAAAGTTCATCCAGAAGTAACGAGCCTATTTTCCTATAAAATGTATTTATCGGGATTTTTAAGGATATTTCTCAATGAATAAATGAAGGAGTGAAAGAATGAATAAATGATAGAGTGAAAGAATGAATCAATGAATAATTGAATGAGGAAAAGAATGAAAAAATGAATGAATAAATGAAAAAATAAATAAATGGGTGAATAAATGCATGAATGAGTAAATGAATGAATAAACACATGAATGAGTAAACGAATGAATGAATAAATAAATGGCTGAATAAATGAAAGAATGAATGACTGACTGAATTAATATGTATTATCCGTTGAAAAAGGTATATTTGAAAAAAATAAGAACTAAAGCTAAAGCAGAAAGAGAAAGAAAGAGATAGCTAGATTATGAATTTGAATTTGGTGTATACGGGAAAGTAGGCTCGTATAGTTCTAGACGGAACTTCTTGTTTTTATTTAATTACGAAATCGAGTGGATACGATGTGTAAGTGTTAAATTGTTTTAATGCAAAACGAAATAATGATTGACCAGGCAACGAAATGCAATTTCGCTACTATCATTTGGAGTTTAAAAAAAAGAACAGGGTGGAATAAACGTACACAAAATCAATTTAAAGGTAAACTAAACGAAATCGGCCTTTTTAATATTTATTTTATGGCTTACAAGAATTTTAAATCGACAATTAACTGCGGTAAAATTGGTAGAAAAGTGATCCAATTTAGAAACATATTTTTTTTAAAAAAGACCCTCGATAGTTGCTTCAATTTTGTGGAAAGTTTCAAAACGAAACACAGACACATTTCCTGTGGCTAATCTCCGTCGAGTTCAGAGGCGCTTGAGAAAAAAAGGGAAGAATGCAGTGACATGGAAAATATCTTAACAAGCGCTTGACTTGTCAGTTACGACTTGCATGTCTCAAACATAAGTAGCTCCGTCCTCGGCATTTGACACCTTTAATTCGACAAAATTGGAGAGCGTTAAAAAATGATCTAAGAATAAAAGTACCGGGGGTTGCTTCAGCACCTAATTAAAAAAAAAAAAGAAAAAATGCTATATATAAACATCCCTACTCGCTCATATGACCGATATTTAAAAGCGAATCCTACAAAGTTTTTAAAAGGTGATAAGAAAAAATTTCTTAAAAGTTTGCGTCCCCCTACGCGCGTGTCGAAAATAAAAATCGAGTGATAGGTCACTCCAGACAATCCCTAGTGGAGTCAGCACCCCCTCCCCCTTGCGAAAATCCCCCATATACGACAAGGATATTAGCAAAGGCTGGACGGCCTTCTTATATTCTCGTTAAGAAGTCTGTCGCAGGCAGCCTGTAAGAAGTACATCGTTGGTGACCCCCAGGGTTTGCAAAAGCCATCCATTATACTAGATTCTGACGGCTGAATAAAGGCGCCCCCCTAGCTTGGGTGGGGGGAGGGGCAGAAATCAATGCGCCATTTACTATGCACGGACATCCATCATCGGCTGTCAAATATCTGCCACTGCTGTGATTTATGGCACGAGTGCTGGTCGCCTCTTCCCATTGGACAGCGCTACCCACTGTCCACGCCCAAGGTTGCCTCGATCTGGCGCGCATTTTTATAGCCAAGGTGTCTCACGTGGCTGCGGAACGTGCTCTTCGGGAGCAATCACGGCGCGAAATATTAGCTTTGGTGTGTTTTTCTGGTAAACCTGTCGCGTGGGTAATTTTAATTCTCTTAATTGGAATCTCCGACAAAAACGCTTGGAAAACAGTAGCTGCTTAAAAAACTGCTTTATTTACAATCTGTTTAATTTTATATTTTGTCATGGAAGGTTGTAAAGTGATACAGCGTTTCGAGGGGTTTTTTCTTGGGAAGCCAGTGTCATGAATATTCTTTAATCAAACATATCAAATCCGATTATAATGATGCAGAAAAATGTATTTTCTTGAAAATAATTTTATTCGAGTATGAATATGCATCGGAAGGTATTTTATTTCGGTTTTCTCTTTCTCTCTTAAATGTAAATAAAAGTAAACAAAGTTGAGGCAAAAATATTTTGTTTCGTTTTTGTTGTTATTATTCTAATCCGTAGTTTTTTTGGCTAAATAAAATCGCAGTCCAAAATTAAAGTATTTTGTGAAAAAGTAGCGATTACATTGAAATTTTTATTAAAATTATTTTGTTTATTAATTTTTATTTGAGAATATTTAAGACTCACAAAATATGCAGTTTAGCATTTCTCTATAAATGAATACTCTGCAATTATCTAAGTTGTAAAAAAAAGATAAATTTAATAATACTTAATTTCTTTGAAAGCACTTTTTTCGACGTGTTTTGGTTTATACGGATTTTAATAACAGACAATGTATCTATACATGAGCAACAGAAATATAATAACATTTATTTTTGCTTAGAATTATTTTTTTTTTTTGTACGCGAAGTCGGAAAAATAACTCGCATACCTATCAATAAAATGTAATGTAACTGTGCATTATTAATGGCATATGGACGAACAATGTAGTTCCAAGTCCAAATGCTCTAGTTTTGGTTGTATATATATATGGTAAAAAGCGAGGCATAATTCGAAAACATTATTTATAAAAAAGAGCGTAAACGCCAATTTTTCGACGAACTTTTAGTCAATAATATAGCCTAAATTCCTTGTGTATGCACTTGTTGTTACGCTGTATTTTAGAACGACAGCTGGAGTAAAACTAAGACACCTATTTTTCGCTTCTCTTCTAATAGGGCAGGTGAGATTGCGCGCATGAGTGGAATAGATGGCTCTCGATAATAAGTATATTTTCGGTAGGAGATATTGCACAGACCATTTCTCAACACATTCGTTTCTACGAAGAATTGTACGTGTTTGCACAGTTACTCAAAGTTAGTTTACTGTATAAACATTTAATTAAAAAGTATTTTGCAATTCCTATCACCATGAAGATATCAGAAACAGTAGTGAAAATTCAGGCTCTTACACATTGGGAAAACAAACGAAAAAACAGACTCAATATCAAACTTGCAGAAGAATAAATTTATGGATTTAAGTAAGCACTGTGTTTTTGTTACTGTACAACTAATCTGGAGTCACGGTGCATTCATACTTTTCCTTCCTTCCTAAAAAATGCAAGTGCGCCATCTATCCACTGTGCCATCTCTCCAGATATGGTATAAATAGTGAAATCTCGCTACAGTGAATATCGATACTACGAAATATCCGTTGTAACAAAATATATTCCCTGTTCCTTGGAGTTACTTGCACCGAGATTATTGATGTATATACATCTACGTGATAAATAGAATGATGAAAATCATTCAATTAAATTTTTTTTCTTTAAATATTGTAACAAATTTTGTTTAACTTTTATTTCTTAATTCGTATAAACTTTTTTTTTATCATGTTTCACAGAATTGAAAAAGAAAATAATACGTAATAATAGTAATGATAATATAACAATACCTAAAGGGGGAAGGAAAATGAATAGCATTATTTAAGATAATAAGGAGTCAAAACTACTTATTACGTATGAAACATTAATATTCAAACGAATAATTTATGTACTTATTTTATTAATATGTAGAGAAAGAAATAAAACAATTTCTACATTCTTCATTTTAAAATTATTTATTAATATATTCGATTAGTTTAGCCTAAGTTTAGCTATTGAGTTTGGGTTTTTTGTCCTGATACGTATTAACGTCATAAAATTTTAAGGATTTATATTCAACTTTCAGCTTTTTTTTATATAATCCTTAATTTTGTTCCTCTTACCAAATCTAAGCCACAATTCTAGATAAATATATAGTTATTTAATAAAAATGATGTTGTCTAATTTGCTATTTGTGCGGAGAGCACTCTTACACACACTAATTTTACTATTTTTCTATATTTTATCGAAATTAAAAAAAAAAATTCTATTAAGTTACACTAACTTGTGGGAAAGAAATATGAAAATATACTTGTTTTATATTTGTAATTCATTTATTCTTTACAGAGCAACGCTGGTTTAAATTCACTATCAACTAGAAATTTATACCAATGTAGCACCGATTAATCATTAACAATACGTTTTGTAGTGCCATGATTAAATTTTACGAATTTTTGTACCTTGAATTTTTGCATTGCGATTTTTCTTTCATAAAGAAATATTTTAATATTTAGCACATACAAACTTCCGCATTTTGGATTTTTATTTATTTATTCTTTGAAAAAATGCGAGTTACGTGCTGTATTTTTAAAAATTAAATAGACGTACGTACTTATTTGAGGATGCCGTACAAATCGGTACGTAAACTACCTATCATTTATGGTTGCTTTAAAGTGATTATTTTTCTTTCTAAACTTTTCTTTTAAATTTTTTATTTTATTTCTTAAATATTTTTGTTCAATGAAATGTGTTGAAAAATATTTATTTAATTCTAAAAATAAAAATTTTATTTGAACAATAAAAAAAATTTCCGCTAAAATTACAATTGATTATAAATTTTCCTATTCAATAACAAATGAAATAAGTAGTACCATATGTAACATTGACAAAGAAATAAACTTTTACTTGGCGATAACCCATTCAACTCTGGCAACCCAAGAAGCAAATCTGCCAAATTTCTCTGACGTCACTCCGCCACAGACAGCATGGCGGATGAGCGCTCTGTGTCTTTCAGTGCATTTTTTCTTTCTCTAAAACCTTCATCACTTGGTTTTTAGCAGAAAAATGGCAACTCTCGTTCCTTTTCTGAAGTCTTCCGTATACGTTTCTGGGGTCTCCAAAACAGTTTGACTGAACACAACCGAAAAGATCCTTCACCAAAACTGAAAATGAAAGGAATTTTTTTCATCTTCTTTTCTAACTCTTCTCTCGATATTTTTTTCCCCGTTGAACGAAAAGTTTTTTGGAAAGGATTCAAGAGAAAATTTTTAGAACTTTTGACCGTTAATATGAAGCAGAGGTGCTACTGTACATTTTTTCCCTCTAATGTTATATTTTTACATTTTTTCTTTCGTTTTGTCAAGACAGTATTGAATAGGATTCCCAATGTGTAGAATTTCAATTCGTTTTATTTACTTTCATTGACGTTTATGCACATTGTTAAATTGTAAAAAAAAATATTTTACTATTCCCAAAAATTATTTCATTTGCATTATAGTTGCAAAAACTTACGAAATAGTATCTTATTCTTCATTGATTGCACACATGTAATAATTTTCTTAATCTGAACGATATTTAATTAAAATGTTGAAATCACTTCATATTTGAATGTTTCATACAGAAACATTTGCTTAAAAATTAAGTAGGGAGTGTTCTAAGCAATTTATTAAAATTCAGATATATATATATATATATAAAATGTATTTTGCATTGAATAATAATAATTATAATAATAGTATATTAATAATTTCTAATTGCAACTTTTTATATGATCAGTCTTGAATTTTTTCTCTCATTCACTCAACGTGTTAAGAGAATTCCAGAGTTCATTGGCGCTGTATTTTGTAGAAGAATAATGCAGGATATTATACGTGATTATCCTTTTACAAGTATTACCGCATATATATTTCTCCTTTTTTAATACTGTGTACTGCATACATCCTATTAGTTATCTTGCCTTTTATTAAAAAATATTTTTATCAGTAATTGAAAAAGCTGGAGCGTGGTATTTGCTATCGCTTTAGATTAATCTAATTTACAAAGCGTAAAAATATTAAGACTATTCCAACTCTTTCTACAATTAGACAATTATTTTTATAAATATCTTAGAGTTCTTCTAAAAACCAGGGATCTGGGGCGGAGCACGGGGGAGTGAAGCAACGAGATTTAGCTCGAAACTAGAGTGGAGACAGCAAAGAAATTTTGTTCTGCTCCATTGCTCTGATTTTTTTTCTTTTTTTACTTTTTAAATTCTTATTATATAAAAAATATATTTACTATAAAAAAGGAATATAATATCATTCATAAAAATTATTTGGAGCACGGAGCGGAGTGGGTTCAAGTATTTAAAAGTAGAAACGGGGCTGGAGCGACGCAAATCACAAAAGAGCTCCATCCTTGCTAAAAATACATCTTTTAAGAATTCTATGACATGTAATCTACTATAATGACTACGATTTTTGAATTATGTGAAATGATAGAGTGAAACAGCGTATTAACTTTTGATTAGTACAATATTTTGCTGTAATGAATTACTATTATAGTCCACGTGGCATTTTGTTAAGATCAATGAAACACAAGTTATTTTTAAGTAATTCATGTGTCCAAATATAACTCCCTTTCATTGACTTGTAGTATATTTTCCTTTTTAGTTAAAACCTTTCTTAAATTCTCAATTTTTAATCCAAAATGTCTTAATTCACGACCCTAATTCTTAACTGCTCATCTCCTCCTCAGACCATCTATTTTGCCGATTTTCAGACACTTTACATCAATAGCTCCGGATATTTCTGTCGAGTGTTGATAAATCCCGCCATCTCATCAAACACTGCCATTAAACTCGCTGGCTATTCTTATTTTTCAAGTTGACGCGCCGCGACTTCTTTGGCGAGAACTCTCCTCCTCCTTGCACCAGCTTACACTTCATCAAACCCGCTTTACGTTTTCTCATTCGGCTTCGTTTTTCCCATTTGATATTTGGGTGCGATACCTTGATCTATATTCTCTCGAAATGCCTTTCGCTCTTTCACTTCCTTCTTCAAAGTTCCTAGGGCTGAGAACCTTTAACGCCCGCACTGATCTCCTTTTTTCCTCCCTCTGTCAGCTGAGCGGTCGTTACACAGTCAAAGCCCCATTTGTCACGCGAGCGACGACTTTTTCTACTCCCCCCCCCCCTATATTGAAGGAGGGTTGGGTTGCCCGTGCAAAGTCTCCATCTATTTGCTCGGTTTTTTACTATTATTTTTTTCCCCGATTGACCCAATCCTATGGCCATTTACTTCCCATTTAGCTTGCGTATTGCTCAGGATGACTTTTTAAAGCATGGAAATTACGTCTTGACCTTGACGAAATCGTACTTTTCGGGTTACTACATAAACTATGCTGATCTAGGAAACCTATTTAAAATGTCTACAGGACGAGTATCCGTTGGCAATGTGTTGAAACCGTCATTTTAATGTTCTTATTGTAACCAAGATTTGATTTTTTATAAACTTTGTTACAATTTGTTACAAAACAAACAAATTAATAAATAAGAAGAAAGTAATAAATCGCTGCATATTTTATTCCTTTACTTCGTTTATTATTTATATTTACTTCTTTCTTTTTTTTCAGTTATATAGCGAAAAGTGAAGAACATTTGGGCCTTTGTGTAAAAATTTGTTTTTGCTGAAAATCTAGTAAAAGCTTCCAATTACATTTGGTATTTGTATCGAGTGACATTGAAAGTGATTACCATTCATTCATTTCCTCTATTCTATTCCCCATTTCCCGCAACTATTCTTCGATTTCATTTTAAGATGAACGATATTTTAAGTCATAAACAATTTAGTGTGACATTATCCATTGTCATGGATAATTGCACACATGTGTTTAAAACAAGTACTAGAAACTTATTTGCTGAAATAAAATCTAAAAGAATGTCAAAATTATTGTTCTGCTTTTTCCACTGCTATGAAAAAAAAAAAAAAACCCCAAACTTTGAGACGCGTACATGCAATTTTTATCACAAGTTCGTGACTTAAACGTTTTTATTTATTTTACGAAATATGCATTAAAGTTTTATTTACCATGCCTTAAAGTTTTATTCATTTTACGTAAAAAATATTATCCTTAAATTTACGAATAATCTATAAGTTCTACAGGCATTTTCATAAACGATCGTTCATAAAACCAAGCAAAAATCTTCATAAATCCCATGAATATTACCCATAAATAATCAAACGAAAGCTCGTAGTTCTTTGACAAAGCAATGCATGAAATATTAATCATCATATTGTTGCTCGGATTATTATTTCAGTTAAATAGAGTTTATGAAAGAAACTTGTAGTTCAACTGTAGTCTTTTCTTATAAAGTAATACATGAAAAATCAATCATTTTAACTCTATTTCAGTTAAACTAACTTTTTAGAAAAAATCCTATTTTAAAATGCAGACCTTAAAACAAAGCAACTCTCATGAAAAATCAATCACCCAAATCATTGTCATTATTAATTGTTGGAGCCAATTTGGAACTGCATCAAGGTAGAAGAAAATATATTACTATGCAAATGCCTGATGCATAGTCAAACAAAAAACAAAGTTTGAATTGCCTAATTTTTCAACTGATTCCATTTTGCGTAAAAAAACATTTAATGGCTTCTTGGCTTAAGTGCTCCATTTTACAAAACTGTTATAATCCGAGTCAACTTTAACAACGTATCCGTTAAAGTTTATGAGAATCTAATTGTCAAACAATTGTTGTAAAATTTAAGCTCAATGCGTAAACAAGAAAAACTTTAATTTGCATATATGTTATCCTCTTATACACGTAATAAAGGATATAAACCATTAAGTATTGCGTCTAATTTGCATTTTAAACTGTTACTATACACAAAAGGCATTTAAACTAAAATAATCAACAAAGAAAAATGCTTCATTAAAGTTCATTTGTCTTAAATCTTTCACAATAGAAAACAATCTATAAAATCCTGAAAAATTATGGTTAGTTATTGGTATATCATTGAAACTAAGACAGATTAACAGAAACCAAAAAAGTCTAGAATTTAAAATAGAATATTATTAGACTCTAAAATTCGATAAACATTCTAATTAGTAGTTATTTTTTCCAACTTTTTTCGTAGAGAACGTGTTGGCGTGTTTCAGTAAATCCTCAAATTTTAGCAATCAGCAGCACACAGCTTGCGAAAGAAATAAATGCACTTAGAATTTGTCTAAGTTCATGTAAATATCCGTTACTCAGCAGGTGTAAGAAAATCCGCAACCTGTTTATTCTTTTAATATAAAGAATCTTTGTATGCTTTTACACAAAGAAAACAATAACAAATGCTCTTGTATACGTTTTGTTTTGCAAAATTTCTCCTAATGTTTTCAGAGAAAAAAACAGAAAGAAAGAAATATTTTACATATGTACATTTTTATTTTTAATGTTTATTTTTTTCCTCCCAGCATGATTAACATGATAAATAAATGTAGTGTTTTCGCAGACTCATGGAATAATTAAGAAGGCAAGTATTCGTATGGATCACAATGTTTTAAGTTAAGACAAGGAAGAAACTTTTGTTTCATTATAATTAAGGTTTAATTTGTTTGCTTAATTAAGTAAAACAGTCTTTGATATTGAAGAACTAGGGTATTATTCTCAGCGTAAATTAATGTCTTTTGTTTCTTTGCTTAAATTTCCTTGTTTAAAGACGCCTCTGCATGTTTCATGCTTGCTGCTCAAGATGGAAGTGTTGATATAAATCTTGGGAATAATTTAATATTTAAATATTTTTCACTTTTTTATTCTAGCTTTTTGAATGAGTTTCTTGCATTCTTTGAGAAAGAAATGAGAGGAAAATATTTTAGCGGTATTTTATTAAATATATTTTAATTATTATTTTTTTTTTTTTTTACTCTTCTCCTTTTCTCACGAAGTTGGTATTTTAGAAAACGTCACTCATCGTATAACTTATATCATGAGCTATTTTATATCCATACTGTATTAATTAGTGTGTATTGCATAACCGACACTTAGACGTCTGCATTAAATATTTTCGATATAAATTTTAAAATCACATTTCTTAAAATTTAAAATGCGAAAGAAAAAGCGTAGATGCGTTGAAATTAAGTTAATTAGATGGTAAGTTTATGTTGTGCTTGTAAAAAGAAGGCAATTATGTATTTAAATCTCCCATTAGGCAACTCGTCAACCCTTTTAAAGTCTTTCATAATAGCTATTCTATGTAACCGTTTGTGGAAGCAACGTGTCAGCTGAAAGAATAATAGAGCAGAGGATAAAATTGAAAAAAATAGTAGTTTTTATGGGTAATTTTTAAAAAAAATGTAGTTAAAAAATTTATTTACGTATCCTTCTGCTTATATTACAACAATAGATCTCATTCATATAGTTAGGTTCTAGATTCCTCCAGCTCTTTTTGATCCAAATCTTTAAAACCAAATGGGAATATTAGAGTTTGAACGAATTACTTTGACGTTACTTTTGTGATTTACATATTTTTGACGTAAAATCTTTCGAAATACATTGAGTTAGTATGATTCTCCCTTTGTGAAATATTTCCCCCTTCGTTGAACTTATTGGGAACTTGGGAAGAGCTTTTTGTTTCCGCTTCAACCTCGTGAAATTTCTTTTGTTGACGATGTTCTTTTTCTAAATAGGAACTTTGCATGATAATTATTTTGGATTCAACCTTTTGAATTTGGTTGGCGTGATACTTCGCCATTTATCCGAATAAAACATTAAATCTTGAACAACAGTGAAAGTGGATTTAATATTATTAAGAATCCCTAATTGATGTGATAGGCTGCCATTTATCCAAATAGTAACATTAAATCTGGAATGAAAGTGATCTCGGATTTAAGTACTTGAAATCATGGTTAGTTGACGTGGTAACCCAGGATTTTCGGTTGAGTCTTGAATGAAAAAGATATTGTATTTAACGTTATGAAATCATGCTTGATGGAAGTGATATTTCATCATTTATCCAAGTAGTGACTTTCAAACTTGGATAAGGATTTCTTTAATTTAACCTCAGGAATTATGTTTACTTTGCGTAATATCTCCTCATTAATTTCAAGAGGATAGATTCAAATATATCTCCATGAAAAATATCACTGCTTTTAAATCAAAATTAAAATTTTATAACTCGGCTGTTCGGATTCTTAAAAAGCCGTATAACATTTAAGGATTCAAAAGACAGAACATATGATGTTAAAGCCAAAAAGACACATACAGGCATGCAAAAAAAAATTCTTTGCGAGAAAAGTTTTAAATAATTTTATATTTAATAATTCCTTGCAAAACAATTTTACATATTGGCTGGTTTTATGATGCTTTAAAACAATGACATAAAAAATAATCATTACTATTTACACAAAATTTATTCAATACAATATCGCATAAAACTGCTTTTCCTGTAAAACAATCCGAAACGTCTCTAGTCATTGTTTTTTTTTTTCTCTCTTTCATTCTTTTTTCCTTTCTTTTAAGTTATTATAAGACAAATCTTCAATTGAAATGTTACTTGAAAATGACATCTTGTTTGGCAAAAAAAAAATTCATTTCAAATATTTCGATAATAATATCTGCTTAGCTGCGAACTAAAATACTGCAGTATTGGCAGTTAATTTACGGGGCTTTTAATATTATAATATTTACTGGTCTATTTTTATGCAGTTTTTTCATCAAAATATACTTGAAATAAGAATTCCATTTTTTTAAAAATTTTCAGTAGGCAAAATTTATGAATGCAATGTGCTAAGATATAGTTGTAAAAGTAATGTTGTTATTTGTTCATCCTAGTTGCTTTTCAAACTAATATTAGACTGAATAATGTTCCTTTTTTGGAGAGCTAATGACAAAATTATGAAATATCAATGATTTTAATTATTAAAAATGCTAATAAAGATAATTGTAAATATTCGTAACCAATAAATCATTGTCTTGACAAAAATTAAGAATATTTTAATTAAGCATGGTATCCCTTATTTTGAAGCAAGTTTCTTTTTATTTTTCAATTTAAGTTTGAAAAAACTTGCAATCTTTCTCTAATAAACGACCTTAATTAAACGTGATGTTTCTTGTATCTCTATGGAAAGAGAAACTGACATTTTAAAACAGTGAATAGATGAATATATTATATCATTTTTTATGGTAAAATATTTTATTTTATGAATATGTATTTCTGACTACGTTTGGGAAATATTTCTTCTTACGAAAACAATGTGGTCGCAATGAGAACGGAGAAGATACTTGAACAAATTAGTATGCAGGGAACAATTTTTAGTTAAGGATGGATGTGTTCTACGAAATAAACCTCTTGTAATATTTTTAGTCGCGTGTACAAAAGTTTAAATGTTAAAACCGTCCGAAGATGTGATGATTAAACATAATTACTAGAATTTGAATACGAGGATAGTTTTTGCATGGATAATGTTTAAGCATGTTTTGCTTATGCTTGAGGAATATGCACATAGCAATAATAAAGAATTTTTGAGCTGGAAAAACTACTTATTCATCTTATGCATATAATAAAATGTAGTGTATGAAATTGCTCACCGTATTTTGTCAGTAAATTAAATTAACTTAATTTTGGGTAAAAACCACTATATTTGATATTACTCCCGCAATTTAAGCCTAAAGTAATAGTGAAGTACTATTGCTTGTTTAAAATTTGTTGTGATAATTTGTTAAGAGACAAATTTGTCCTTAAACTGAAAGGCGTGTACGTATTTTGTAATAATTTGAGGCTTTTTTTCGTTCTTTTTTTAACACTAAAAAAAAAAAAAAAACAAAAAAACAAAACAAAAAAAAAAGTAAAGTGAGCTCTTTTATTAGAAAGTAAAATTTGATATGGAGAAATAATTTTGTCACTTTGAGATATTAGCTATCCTTTTATCCAAAACATATATTTATTTTAAACTATTATACATCAAAACCTTATATAACAAAAAATTTTAACTATCCATCGTTAACATTTTTGTTATAGTTATTGGAATTAAAAATGTGCTCTTGAAAATACAATGTTTTACCTTTTTTAATATGAATTGTTGCGTTTTGTTTGCAGTAATTAGTAGTGTAAAAGAACAAATTTCTTTGCCATTAGTGAAATTAGCTAATTAGTTATTCTTCATTAAAGAGGATTTTGCATGGAACATTCGAATTGTATTAATTGGGTATTTTGATGTAACCTAAGTGAAATCTTATTGTTACAAATGAAATGTTGAAAAAGAATGCCTCAGAATTTGACGTTTTTGTAAATTTAAAAAACGCTTGTAATCAGATTTCTTTTATGAACATTATTTTTCTTTTTTCTTGTCAAAAAAAAAAAAAAAAATCATTCCCAAAAGTCTTCTTCCGAATACGAACTTTATTTTAAAGGACATAAAACCTGGTCATTGAAGCATTAGAAAATAATCTGAAATAATCATCTTGCACTTAGTAATCAAATGAAGCACTTTTTTCAGTAATTCCTGAAAAACTTTTTCTTCCAAACACGAAGTTCATTTTTGTTGAATGTTTTGAACTTTTATGAAATACTTAAAGTTTATTTTATTCTTTCGTTATTATTATTAGTGCTGTTATTACAGGTGGAGTTAAAAAAAATATTCCTAAAAATGTTTTAGTTTTAAATTAAAAAAACTTTTGTTTTTATTTGCGTTAAAAAAAGTCGGAAAAAAAATCCCTTGCCACTAAAAGATTGAAATAATTTAGAGTAATGATCCTGCTCTTAATCGAAAGGATTACTTTTTATTTTCATTGTACTCATTTCAAGCAAAAAACAAATAAAAGGGAACCTGGTTCAAAATTTGGTTTTTTTTTTTTTAATGTTTTCAATTTTAGTTACTTATTTATTTATTTATTTATTTAACCTTTAAGAAATGATTCTTTATTCTTGGATTCGGACCATTTCTTCCAATGTTTTTCTATAAAGTTTTGTAGCAAAAAAAAAAAAAAAAAGGAAAGGGGTGGATTAAAAAGACACAGAAAGCAAACACCAACTAAAATCGGATTCGGTTAAAAATTATGATTTTCTCACTTTAAAAATCTTGTTTAATTGCTTTTATTTAATCTCTTGAAGAATGAGCATTCTTCCAATGTTTTCTAGGAGAATTTTTTCTAACTTAAAACGAATGAAAGGGGGAGGGAAGAGGATTTTAAAAATGGGGAAACAAAGGCAAAACCAAATAGAGGCGTTTATGGAAAAAAATTATTTTCACATATTTTTTTATTTTACTTATTTTTTATTTAAGCTCATGAGCTATGAATATTTGGGCACTGATTAAGAACATCTCTTCCAATGTTTTCCAGAAAAGTGAAATAAATTCCCAAAATATGAAACATGAAAAACAAACTAAAAAACAAAAACAAAAAAAGAAATGTTTTTATTTCCTCATTTTTTTAATCCGCACAATTTCACGTGCAGTGCCATCGCATTTATCTTTTTATCACTTTTTATCCGCAGTGGGTTCTTTCCCCCCATTTTTTTTATCTCCCCACTAGGGAGGGGGCGATTTCATCTCTTTTCATCCTGGCGAGCTTGATTCGCCTATCTCCCTAACTAATCCCTCACTGAGTCTCAGGATCCAGGGGTCTCGCATCCAGAGCCCACTGATGAGGTCGCCATCCAGGCGCGTCAAGTGCGCATCAACTCGCGCATCAATCACACGTCCGTGACAGTGACACGGAATCTCCGTGGATCCGTATCACACTTCCGCAGGTGGGCTCTTCCGGTTTTCCTGATCTTTTTCCCTGGAGCTATTTTTTCTCGCATTAATCATGGTCACGCATATGTCGGACGGGGTCTCATCACACGCTTTCGAGCCGCCTCAACGCTTGAGATTACCCTCAAATTCTTCGACTAAAGCACTGATGCTCAATCGAAAATATGTTAAGCCCGGATTTTTTGCTCGCTTTTTTCTCTCTCTCCCATGCCCCGTATTTATATGCAAAATGCATGGAAATCCGCTATTCCTGTCTTTTTTGAACGAAACATTTCTCCTCAAGTTTATTAACCCTTTGGTTGTTGAAAACGCCGGTGACTTTTTCGCCTTTTGATTTCGAAACCACCATTGGAGTGGGTGAACTTTTTTCCGCTCTCCTTTTTTCCCCACCGCTTATCTTGTTAAAAAAGTTCTTGTTGGTGCGTGTTTCTTTACACTGTGTTTTTTCATTTTGTTCCTTACAAATGAATAGAAGCTTTGTACTTAAGCTCTTGAAAGCACGTGCATCTTTTAAGGCTTGCAGTTGGATATTGTAATTCAGTCAAGCAAGGAATTCTGAGAAATGCATAATTACAGATAGTACTTCTAGACAGATCATCTCACTACTATTTTGTTTTCATGTAATGCATACCACACACACAAATATTCAAAAATAGTAATAGCTATATTCAAATTATTGATGTTTTTGAGAAACACCACTAATCTGCATTTTATTTACTTATTAACATTTTTTAAAGTATAATTTATTGGAAAAACTAAATTATCTAATACTTTATGCCATTTTGTGTAAATGATACACCTTTCAATAGTAGCTCACATACCAGATAAAAATGCAGTTTCTTTTTACTAGTAAAAGTAGGTATAATATCACCAAATGGTATTTAAATTAAAATCATTGAACTTAACATAATTATATACATAAAAAGCAATTTAATTTGTAAACAGTGCCTTCAAAACTCTATGCATATTTTATATTAAAAAGCTTGACATTTGCACTTGAACTATTGATGTTCGAAAGTTAATAGGTAAATTTGGGGCAACAATTTTATAATGGAATTGAAGAGAAGCAGTACAATAAGTTGAAATACTTTATCAGATGAGCCATTGTTGGAAGGCTAAAAGAAAAAAAAATCGATAGCATAAAAGTTTTGGACATCACAAAATCCGTATAGCATCACTTATTTTTGTTTTTTGATAACATAGAACAAGTGCAGCAAGACTAAAAAAACGAATGTCACACAAAATGTGTAATAAGGCTTAAAAAAATAAGAATTACAGAGCACGTGTAGGAAAAAAGTCCACTATGATAGAACACGTGTAACAAAACTTTTTTTTTTTTGATGCCACAGCATACGTGTTGTAGCCCGAAGAGTTTTGTAGTATATTTTGTGCATGTACCAAAGAAAAGCAGAACTATTCTTTTGACCCTTCCCAAGTTTCTTTTTTTTCCAGGTGATCATTCAAGAGCGTAGTCTTTTAAACTTACAACTACTGAGCAACCTAGTTCCTTTTTTTTCAACCTTCACCCTAACAGATTAAAACTAATTAACGTTAGCTTCACCCGGTACTTGATTTTTTAAAAAAATCTTTTTCTCTTTTCGATAGCTTCTTTGAAAATAGCTCTAACCTGGCCTCAATGAAATAAGCGCGTATGCTACATTTCGATCATTTAAATCGATTTTGGGCAGTAATTAAAGCTCGGCAGGAGGGTAACACTTTTTGTCCAATCCGTTCTCTAGTGAGGATTTGCCAATGGGGCGTTATTTCGATAATTGCTTACTTTGGCGACTTTGTCATGCGTATAGCAGAGATCAATAATATCCCGATGATGGAACCCCAAGCTAGATTGCCTATTGAGCTGCCCTGGCTTAAGGTGCCAGGCCCTTTTTAATGGTGTTTGTGGGGGCCGTTTTTTTATTCTTCACCTCAGAGCAACAGAAGGGAAATTATGTTTTGTTAGCTGGATATATTATTTCGATTTCTGCGGAGATTGCTTTTATTCCAATAGTTCTGTCTGCTTTGAAGTTGAACATTGTATTGATAATACTTATTTTATCGGACAATAGTTTAGTTTTCATTCTCAAGGAAAGAAAAGATTTCGCTAATTTTATTAGAAAACGTTTCCACGAATCGAAATATGAGTAACTTGTTATTGTGGATTTAATTAGTTCAATAAAATTTATGTGTGCAAAAAAGAAAATCTATATCGCGTTTTACGATTGAAATGGGTAATGTAAGGTATTCATCGTAAGTTATGTAATTTTTACTGCCCTCTATAAACGACTCATTTGATAGCAATTGACCTTGCCATAATTCGGTTTCGGTGTAAGAAAGATATTGATAAGTAATAAGAATAATCATTATGTGAAACTGTCGTAACCTTTCTACTTACTGTTCAGTCTTACTACAACAAAATAACACTATATTTAAGAACAGAACAACTCTTTCATCGAACATACCATCTGTAATAAATAGATACCATTTTCTGCTCTGTTTGTCAACCGATTTTCTTACTTTTTTATTTAGTAGCTATTGATGAGTTTTAGTGCTATCAATAAAAAATGGAAATAGTTATTTCTCACCTCCTACTTATGACGAGATTCGAAGCCTGTTTTACAAATCGATTTTCGTCATACTTTCATACTTCTTACATTCACAATCTAGAATGTTTGTACAATACTCCATGCATTTTTTGCTACTTATAATTCAAAGAAGGAGAAATGTCAAGATCAAAACAAAAGAGAACGTGCAATCTATTAAATGAATGTCAAAGCAAAATAATACTAATCTTAAGGTGTCAGTTAACCCTTATCTCATTCAAATTTCAGTGAACCCGAGTTATAATGATTTTGACTGCACCTCATCCTTTTTCGCTGTTCTGAATAATCCTTGTATCAATTAGCCACTTTGTCAAATAAGCAGCTGATTTGCACTATATCAAGTAAATCACCGTGTTCAACGTCCGCAATTTAACAGACAGATTAGATGAGTAGTAGAATTAATCACTCTGTCGATTAATTTCTATATCGAACGAATCTCTGTTTCGAATTGTTGCTGCTTCGAAACCCTTACATCAGATATGTCGTTATATAAAAAGCTTGTTATACCAAAGCATCAAGTTCGTTGCATCCCATAGCCACTAGATTTGATTGATCCAAGTAATTTAACACGCATGTAAACTCGCTAAGCCCGCTTTAGAGCATGTATCGATATAATGTTATATCGAATGTTTAAACGATCCGTGTTTTTGTTTTCATGATTAATAAACGTTTGAAATTTCATGTAAATATTCAATTGTTTAATCTTTAAATTGTTGCTTATTAATAAAAAATGTTTCTTATGAATTCTTGAAAGGTAATTAAGTAACTGTAGAATTGTTTAGGAAGTTTTTACCTGATGGTTTGTCCTTAACTTCAGTAATAATTCTTCCGTCTCGGAAACTAAAATTAGAACTTTTGTTGTACTATAAGAGTAAAACATCAATATTAACGGAATAAATAATTAAGTAAATACGTAAATTAAATAAATTGTCACTTGCATAAATAAATTTGTTAGAAGTAATTAATAAAATTTATGTTTAATTTTTTTTTAAAAAAATAAACAAGTAAATTTTTGATATTTATTTGATTATAGTTATTATAATATTATTGATTTAATTGATTGGTATTTAATTGATTTATTAGTTTATATTCGTTTAGAGCACCAAAGCCAATACAAAAAAAAAAAAGTTATTGAGAATTAAAAAATGGCGAGAAATGTAGACCGATCTACACACACACACACAATAAATATATATATAATATGTTTGTAATGCCTTTTTTTGTTCCTCTTCACCACTCTGTAAATTCTGTTTTTCTGCTGAGGTACTTCGATTGCCGTGAAAGCTTCAAACTGCATACCTGCAAATTGTGAACAAAATGATCGTTCTCCGAATGTGATTGTTTAATAATTTAAGGCTTTTCGACAAAAAGTACATTTTTTATTTCTTAAATATATATATATAAGAAATATAAAATATACTTTTTTGTGGAAAAGCCTTAACTTAATTCAAAGGCTTATTATAAAAACTTAGAAGAAAGATATATTTTGTAAATTTATATATAGAAAAAATATTTAGTTTAATTTAAATAAGTATTAAAATATTGACGTTTATTTGTTTGAATAGTTTTGGCTGAAGTAATTCTTAAAAAGGCTCTGTAATGTGCAAGAACTCGTTAAATTAAAATTTTGCAGTATGTTACATAATGTTTGGGCAAACAAACAATGATGTAGAATCTTGAAAACACAGCAAAAGCTCTAAATTGGGAAGCATTATTTAAAATTAATTCCCGTGTATGATTTTCGAAATTTAATCAAATATTAAAGATTAAAGATTGACAATTAATGGGCTTTAAAAGTACGACGGAAGTCCTTTTATTCTGAATAAGCAAATGAAATCAGCCGTCATTAAGTATTCTGTCAAATGTGCCTTGTTTAATTTAAAATACTGACTTCAACGTATAATTCAGAAATGTAACATATTTCACTCCGAAAATCTATTAATCAGTGGAATAAAATAAATATTTAAAATTTTGTATTCTATTTCTCAACAGAAAACCTTGATTAAAATGTCAGTCTCATTAAATTTAGAATCATCAATCAAATACCGTGATTTGTAATTCTAATATGCTCTGATAAATACATTGTCTGTCTCGATCGTTGCATTTTACGGATTTTAAACAACTCAAGCTTAGTTGACTTCGTGGAATAAAATTACAAATTAAAATCAGTTATTTCTTTTGTCATTTAAATCTAAAAATTATATGTCATATAGGAAATAAAGAGCAGATTTTTTTTAAATTATATTTTCCATCATATATAGTGTTTTGAGTTATTTTCTCCTAGCGAATGTTTTTCTTTTTTTCCCTTTCTAAAGAATTCGGAAAGGATTTCTTAAGGAATGATGCTGCCATCTGTTATCAACAAAAAGAAACATGGCGTTTACTTTTTTTATTGTAAAAATTAATATCCGGTTTTTTAGAATGAATGCCCACTTAAAAAACTTACTTGCTATTTTTATTTTAATAAGAATAGTTGGAAAACTGGATTTTATTATTCAATGAAAAGTGAAGTTTCTTGACGGATTGTGAAGAATTTTTCAGCTTTCCGAAGAATCAACAGAAATGAAAATCAAATGAAGGTTTTTGGTAAAAATTTAGATTGATTAGAAGTACTTAATAAATAAGTTTCTTTTAAATTTTCTGGGTCCTTCATTACAAAAACGGGTATTTATACGCAGTTGAAATATGGTTTAAATACCTATCCTTGTGCCTTCTCAATACTCTGTAAATTCTGTTTTTCTGCTAATGTATTTCGTTTGCCGGGAAAGCTGCAATCTGCGTAGTATACATACTTTTTTTTTCGCTCTCCGAATGAGATTTAAATGCGTTACGGTTTTGTACAAAAAGTCTCTTTTTTTATTTCAGAATTAGACTGCGCTTAATGTTATTATTAAGCTAAACCACATCTTATTGAGCTATAAGCGTTGTATTTTTTTGTTGATGAGTGATTGTTGTTTTTAACAATTGTAAAGAAGCTCACTTGATTAATTGGAATTTAGTTCCACGTTCGGCTGCAAAAATGATCTTTCTTCTTCTTTTTTGTTTCTTTAAATCAAGAACATTTTTGTTGAATAGGGATCATTCGTAAATGATGTCCCGCTTCCAAGGGGGGTCCTTGAAATTGTGACAGTTTGTGACAAGGGGTAGGAAGGGGGTAGCAAAAAGTGTGACATCACGCATTTTGGTAAAAATAAAAGCATTTAAAATCGGCAGATTAAATTTTTACCCCCCCCCCCCTCCACCTTTTTTCTTTTTCGTTTTGTATGCTTAATTTTGTATCGACAACATCAATCTTTTTAATGTTTAAATTATCTTCTTGTAGCTGTAAATTTAAATTTAAAATGACATATTCTTGAACATTTACAGTTGTACCACAAAATAGCATTTATTTTAAAATTCAATCTCTCTAAGAGCGTTTTGCGTTCCTAAAAAAAAAAAAAAGGAATACTTCTAAAGCAAATTATATCAAGTTCAGTTCTAAAATACTATTACTTTTAATTGCTCTTTTGCAAACATATTTTTTGGCTATTATATAATGATTACGCTTTTTGTTGAATAACTTAATGTCATTTTTTACAAATTAAGTACACATATAATCGTTATTATTTTAATGCTCACAAATGTCATTAGAACACATAGTTAAAGTTTTAAAAAAATTTGTGATTTATATTCTTTTCGAACTGCAAGTCTGTATACTTGTGTAATATAGCGTGACATGCGACAAGTGGGGGTAGAGGGGTATGTTGAAGTGTGACATTTTGTGACAAGGGGAAAGGGGGTCAAATATATTGGAAGAAATGTGACATCATTTATGCATGGTCCCATATTAGTGTTAACTCTATACAAAGCTGATAATCTTGCATCCACTTTTCCTTTTTTTTTTCGTTAAAATGCCTTTTTAAGTAGCAGTAATTGAAAATACGTATCCTGATCATATGTGTCATGGAAAGAAATATTTATGACGGAATACCGCAGTCAAACGTGTTTTGCGAATCAGAATTTCCAATTACTTACTCCATGATATAAGCCAGTTATATAACTTAAAGTTATAATCTAATGTAGCAGTTAGGGTTGCATTAAATAACTTTCAGTGTTTTTTCATGGTGATTCAAATGTTTAAAAAGGCAATATCTCAAAAATTAGAGTTTTGAATTCGGTGACTTTTGCCTGAAATATGTCTGTATGTATTGCTTTTCTGTTTTAAATTTCATTGATGTGATTTTAATAATTTTCTAAAGCGTTTTATTCGTTTATTGTTTACTATAAATTTAAATGTGGTTCTTGCATGAAAAATCATTATGTATTTTAAATTAAAATACTTTTGGCTATCCAAGTTATTTATTATTGTCGAATGCTTCTGGTGTTTTCGCTCAGCTGTGTGAGCTTGAAATTGAATATTTCGGAGGGTTGACGCTGATTGTTATTAATTATACCTAGTTCATTTTAGTAAGTGATCTCTGTAAACAGACGTTATATACTGATAAATTGAGTTTTTATGTAAATACCCATCTTTTTTTCTCCCTAAAATAATGTTAATGAATGTTAATCTTTAAAAAATTATTCCTTTGTTTTGCTGTCAGGTACAGAAGCATGTTATTTAAGTTTCATGAAGTATACGTGATTTAGCATCTTAATTATTTCCACTAAAGTTATTCATGAACTTAATTTTAAAACAAAATGACGTGTTAAACTGTTTTTTGGTACGTGTCTTTGTTTGTTTTTAAACAGTTAATCTTAAATTATCCATTTTTTTTCCAAATATTTTGGCCAATCCATAAATATCTTATGATAGGTAGAGTTCACTATAGACAATTATTTAACTTAAAATACAAATACTTAACATTGCACTGATGTTTACTTAAGTCAAGCTCAAATATTCAAAATAATAAGAAAATAACGAGTTGCGGCTTTACTTACATTAATCATTCATTTTATTTCGATTTTAACCCAAAGATTGTTCACCATTTTCATAAACTATTGGGTATTGAATGTATCAATGTTACCAAATATTCATTAATGGGGTGAGAGTTAGTAAATAAAATTATTTTTAATATAAGAAAGGTGTGTTTTAAACTATTTAGTAAATTGTTTGTTGGGCTCTGTTGAAAATCTGAGCGTCATGGCGGAAGGGATTTCTAAGTAACTAGGTTCAATCTTTAACTATACTACGTTTTTCATAACGTGTCGTATATTTTCCTTTTCATTTCTTCGTTTTGTGTTTTGAATGCATCTTTTTATATTTATCTTTTGTACTGCATCAACTAAATATATCTCATCAAACGATTAGCTTAAGAAGTAGGCAGGTTGGATGAGAGGTTTGGAATACAAAGAGATGGATTCATGGAATCATACAGTACCTGAGAAGCATAGTCCTCAAAAACGATAAGAATAATGATTAGAGCTTTTTCGTAAAGTGTTTTTCTTAATCGTAAAGTGTTTTTCTTAAACATTAACGCATTTACTAGAAACTAAATAAAGTCATTTTTTCAGAATTGAAAGAAAAATATTTGATGGAGTAGAGTTGTAGATATACTTATTTAGCAAAAAAGAATTTCTTTTTTATTTTTAAAACTCTAAATAGGTAATAACACGGTGAGACTCCCAGTTCATGCGTCAGTAATTATTTTTAAGTCAGTGAAATGTATTCTGAATATGTTATATTGTAGTTATAAAAATTGTTTTAAACGAGCCATATTTTTGTATGAAATGTGTGAATATTTTAACAGTTAGTGTGTACTTGTATGTATCTAAATATGGCATACTACACAAACAGAATGCATGTATTGTATCATAATTAGGGTAGTTCCGACTAAAAAAAAGGAAACTCACTGAATTAACGAAATTTCCAATGAACTGATTTTGCATTTGAGGAAGTTTTTACGAGATTGACTTAAAAGGAGGGGTGTGGCGTAGTTTTTTTGCAGGCAATAATTTTTGTTTGACGCAAGGATAATGGCTATATGAAAGAATAAAGCTTGAATTGGAGTTTTATTTTTAAGGCATTGAGGAAGTATTTAACGCTGGCCAGGATCTATGCAAAACACCATCATTTAAAAGGCCGTCAGAGTTGCGCAACAAAAATGAGAGTCTTATCGGTGGGAGTGGTGTTTATCCTTCGGGAAAGGTAGGCTTTGGCTTGATTTTTTGTGGGGGGAGTGGAGGCAGGTTAGGAGGGCGATGGTATCTGAATGTCGGCAGCTCTTTCCCTTAGGACAACATCTATTATTCTTTCATAGATTAGCTCGGCACTTTTCGAATTTTTCTGTTTTAATTAAAGCGAGAGAGTAAGCGAGAGATAAAGCGACTTATTCGGCACAAAACCCATCCGTTGGAAGGTGGAAGAAAGAGGATGAAAAGCGGTAGTTCAAAGACTGGGCTGACGAAAAGGCCCGGCGTTGTTTGTCCCTTCTCTTTAATTCCCCTGTTAATTACTCCTGATCCTCACCGGTTTGTAATTACAGAGCACTGGGAGGGGGTGGGCTGGGCAAGAGAATGCAAATCTCCATTATCCACTAATTAGTTCTATCGGTAGCTCCCCAGAAATCCCTGGCTGGGCTCTTTTCTCTTACTTCTGTCGTTCCCGTACCGTGGGGATGCAGCTGTTGCATTTTCTCTATACCAAAGCTTGTATCCTAGGTAACCGTGCCAACAATGAAAGCATGTTTGCTTATCCCTTATAAGTTAATACTCTCCAATTAACCCAGTCCAGTGATATTCAACTCTTTTCTATCGTCGAGAAGGTTTTACCTGGGCTTAAACCCCACCCCCGAACCTCTCGCAATAAAATCCGAGCCGCTAACGAACAAGGGCGGTGGGAAAACCCGAGATGTTCGCTGAAGGGGGATATTTGCCAAAGGATGAGCTCTGCACATACACTCACACACACTCTCCTGCTACAAAAAGCAGACGACGGAATTTTAAAACTGCAATCGACTCGTTGGAGCAAATACCCATGCCAAGTGAGCTTAAGCTTGTGATACTTTGTTCCGCAGAAAAAGTGGAGGGGATGGCTGAATCAATAGATCAGGGTTGTGTTTATCAAAGCGCCGTTTCCAAGATACTTCATTGCACACAAACACGCTTCATAAGTAGACAAATATCTCATTAAATGATTGCTCCGGCAGTCTTCGGGCGGAAAGAAAATGCTTTTTATTTCTCTTACGTCTCGCAATCAACAAATATCATTTGAAAATTTCCCACGATTTTATGCCCGTCTCTGGCGGAAGCTTGTCTTTCTTGCCTATCTGCGTTTAATGAGAATTAACAATGCAACAGCATAATTGGGGGAAGACTTCAACCCATATATGCAATTAAAACTAAAGCACTTCTGAAGCAAATTTCCTCGATCTTCTTTCTAATTTAGATCATCGCAATACAGTATATTTCTGTCAGCCAATTGCGAGTCTGACAGATGGCAAGAAAAACGGTTAACGCCGTTCGCCTGAAAGTTGTTTTTCTGCAATCGTTGTGTTATTGAGGAAATAATGCATTGGAAGGGGCAGATAAGAAGGTGGAGACGTTTCTCACTCTTCTGCAAGTAACTGACTGAAATATATGCCGTCATTCTTGTTTGTAATTGAGTTGAAATTTATTTTCATTTTCATATTCGTTTAACTTTATAAAAGCTATACAAGTCATGATATTATCAAATTTATGTAAAAACAAATAAAAAGGCTCAATGGCGATCAACTAAGAATTGGTTTTGTGTGTGTGTCTAGACACACATACTTACCATCAAAATTGCTGGAATTTTAGAAAAATTTATAATTTTACTGTTATTTTAATTGTATTATCGTTTAAAGGCTTCAAAAACACTATAAAGTATATTAAAACAGAGTGAAAAGTCATTGATAAAAGTTAGGCAGCTAGGCAATTCATTAAACCTAAAATAAATGAAAAATCTTCCATTAAGGTAAAAAAGAGTTGTCAGTCGAATTTTTACTATACTTTACTACAACTTTTACTATTTTTCTAAGCAGGCTATTGAAATCAGTACTGAGAAAATTCTGCAACATTTTTTCTTGCATGTTAAGAATAAACAAAAAAAAAAAAATATTCTAAGCAACAACCAATATATGCAGCTGAAAGCTATAAATTAACTTCATGTTTTAGTATTACTTAATGTTTTTCCAATCCAATATTATAGAAATATAATAAACGTTTTGAAATCAGGAAAGTCGAATAATTTTTTATTTATCACTTTTATTTTCTCTATGTTTAATGTATTTCATAATTTGAGAAAAAAACATTTAAGTAAAATGGAAGTCAGTTGAGTATCTTGGACTTGATCATTTCCGTCAAATATTAATCTCTATATTTGACGTAAAGTATCAATATTAAGCACATTATTATTGAAATATTACCAAATACTCGATAGTTGGCTGAAATAAGTAATAATTAAAATAATTTGAAAGCTGAAATAAGTTGATTATACCTATTTTCTTTTATCTTACTCGATTCAGGGTTATTCATCTGAGTAATTATTTTGGATTAATTAAATTAATGTAATAGTTATAATAAATAAATGTAATGAAATATTGCTTGCATATTTGTTAGTTTTTGATGATGTTCATAATAAATAATTTTCAGGTGAAAGACCGTACAAATGCCATCTTCCTGATTGCGGTCGGGCTTTCATACAACTGTCAAACCTCCAACAGCACTTACGGAACCATGACAGTCAGATGGAGCGAGCAAAAAACAGGCCTTTCCACTGCAACATCTGTGGCAAGGGCTTTGCTTCTGAAAGCAGTCTTCGAACACACAGATCGAAGGTGAGGATTTTCATCATTTCTTCCAAGAGAATTAAATTAATCAGGGATTGATCATTAATCGTTTCCTTTATGTAGACAAATATCAATCTTCATATTTTATTGCTCTTTTTAAGAATAAAGAAATCTTTCTCTTGAAATTGATATTTTGTGATTTTCTCTTTAAGAGAGTACTTATTTGTTGGTGAAATAAATGCAAAATTTAATAAAATTTGATAAGGAAAAATGAAGGGGTATACTAAAATTTAACATTTCCAATTATTTTGAAGGTATCTAAGTAATGATATATTTTATTTTTATCATTGCACATTTATGGCAGGTACTCTTTCGATCCGTTACTGCAGAGCTACCTTGCTGTGTGATTCCAAGATTAGATGAATATATTTATATTCTGATCAAATTTATCGAACTATCTTTGCAAAATTGATTAATTTTTCTAGTACGAAAAATGTTTTCAACTTTCCAAGTTTGCACAAAACATTCAGAGAATGATCATATTTATGACTTTAAACATGATTATTGTGCAATTTATAATCTTTTACTTTATTATTCAGTGCATTAGTAATAAATAGAAAATAAAAACTGGGCAAAAGATTAATTTAGCATTCTAGTATTGCATACAAATGTAATTGTGTAACTGTTTGCACGATTGAACAGGTCTATATCTAACATAGTACTGTGTCTTATTGTTTCAGCAACACGCCGCTCTGATTGGAGGAGCCAATTCTCAATCCTGTCCGGTGTGTCACAAAATCTGTTTGAACGCTGAGGCCTTGATGGATCATATGCGTACCGCCCACAAGGATCCTAACGCTTCCGGCACCCCAAGTAAGAGAAAACGGGGCCGAACCCGTTTCCGTACTACTGACTCCATCCTTAGTATGACCTCCCACTCAATCGCAGGGATCCCCACCCCCAGCAATGGCAACTTCCCAAGTCCCAGTCCCAGTCCTCATCCAAACACCAGTGCTGCAATGAGCCCAGCACCTTCTGCATCATTTGGGAATACGTTGACCAGCACCACAGCAGCAACTCTTATGTCTCAAATGGGCATGAGCATGGGCCCATTTGTTATGCCACAGGTGGTAGGGGCACATCACCCCTCTTTGAACCACCATCTCAACCACCCGCAAAGTCATTTCTCCCACCACCCCTTAGCTGGCAGATCTCAACCATCATTTCTCAATCTTTAATGGTTTTTGATAGCACCATGAGGCACAATATAATCAGTAGATTTCTTTTTTTCACCATTTATACTTTGCCGCGTTAAAAACTCACGAAATGATTTGGAGCGATTTTATCCATTGATCTCGTCCAGTCGATGTCATTTGATTATTGATCTTATTGATCCCAATCATAGTTGGAACAATTTTTTTCAGAAAATCCATTTTTGAGTTTGCTTTATTATTCTACTGACCTTCATTAATTCTTCGTGATATTTCCCAAAAATATTGCGTCACAGAACAAAAAGGTTAAACTTTTGAACCGATCCGATTTAACTTAATCTTTGCTGTGATAGCAGTTAAATGTTGTAAAAACGGATATCCAGAACTGAAGAAAGAAGAATGCCAACATAAAACTCAAAACCTATTTTCTCTCTGTCTATAAGTTGCTTTACTATTATGGAATTTACAACATTTTATTTTTTGTTAAAATTAGGACTTTTCAAAGTCTTCTTTTTAACAACTTTATCAAAGTAAATTATTAATGTGCATGTCAAAATGAATTCAGAAACACTTAACGTAATTCATAGACGTGGAGTGATATTTTTATACATTTTTAATTCTAAGTTTAACGACAGTTTAACTTTTCCAAGTAACTTATCAAAGTTGAGCTAATGTAAACAGTATATTCCCCACAAAATAGCTGAGAAGAGATCAGCATTCAGCAGTGAACGAACTTTTTGTTAAGAAATGATTTAATATTACCAAAGTAAACTATCGCGCTTTTCACAATCATTAGTAGAACTTTAAATAGATGTTGTTTTTAAATAGTTCAGTGCTTGACACTCTGAAATGCAAAGATTGATAAAAATTTAATGATTCCAGGAGGCATTTATTGGAATTAATTTCAAGTGAAATGTTTCTATTTTAGCATCATAGATGGCGACACGGAAAAAACATCAAGCGCTCTTTTCTTTTTCAAGCGTTCCCTGAGAAATTTCTCAGGCTTAAATTTCGGGCTCATGTCAAAAATCAAAATCTTTAAAATATATTAAAAAAAACAAAAAAACAATTAAGTATTTAAACCTATAGGCTTGCTTCCATAATGATGCGTTAAATAACAAAAACGTTTTGTATTGTACTTTTTAAAATTAAGATATTGTGTTTGCCATTAATGATATTATTTAATTACAAATCGATATATCTGAAGGTCGCAAATTATTTATTGTGTATTTTTATTCCGATTTTCTTTGCTGGTAACTTTTATAGGTAAAACAGTTCATGCTTTTCTAATGCATATGAAGCTTAATACATTAAACGTATATTTTGAAGAAAGTGTGTGTGGGGGGGGGGGGGGGTTGTATTAACCCTTCTTCTTCAGGTTGAATTTTTTCTTACCAGAGTCAACGCTTTTACTGAAACAAAGGAAAATATGAACAAGTGTCATAGTAAATCGTAATGTTGGCAAAAAACCGTATTTTTGAATTACTGATCATAATGGGACTAACAGTAAGTTACTGTCTATATATTAACAATATAGCCTCCACATTTATTACGACGCCTCCCTGGCGGATTGTGATGCAAGCCCCTCTTTCATTTTCGTCAAACTTACAAACAGGTTTGACAGGCAAAAAATATTAGTTTTATTCTCTCTTTCTCTTTTCATCGTGGACCACTTCTCTCAGGCCCCATTAATGTAAGACTTTTTGAAATTTTACAGACCGTAATTTTCTCTTAGAAGTCAAACTTAACTCATGGTGCTGTCAATTCTGGACCTCATATGTTATCGCATGTACATCCCTTATGAAAAAAGAAGGTTACGATAGTAATATATTTCGTCATTTCATGTTTCTACAAATACATCAAATTGGAAAAGTCTTTATATAAAATTACCAACGAGTAGTTTTTTATGTGCATCGCCGAACAAATCAAGCGCTTCTAGATTAGAAAATATACATTAATTTGATATGATTCTTGTGTATAATTTTGATGAGTAAATGTTAATTGTTTCTAGCTTTTATTCATATTGTTAATGTGCATCTATTATTGCTTTTTTTAAATGCCAATTATATTTTGTCTGTCTACTCCTGCTAATGTCCTTGATATTGTTACGCCAATTATATATATATGTGTTTATTTTGATGATTTTTATGAAGATTTTTATGATATTATAAATTTTTTAACGTCATATAGTATATGAAACCTAAAATTTTTATTATAACGTTTATATTTTTAATTCCTTGTTAAGCATAATCAAATAATTTAATCAAATTTTTTTGACCCACGAGAGAAGTCAAAACAAAGTATTAGCAATGTTTTATAAAACAAGATTGTTATAGATCTATTTTTGAACAAAATTAATTACAGTGCAATCATCGGTTTTATTTTCGTTTGTATATAAAAATAGTACTTTACACAAATTTGGACTTATATTCAACTGTTTGAACAATTGTTTGTTGCGTTTACTATGATTTTTTTATTAGAATATTTATGGTTAGATTGTATTCAAAGGAAAGAAGAGCACATTTAACTAATAATTTTATTCATTTTCCATTTATCTTTTTAAATATTGGCAATGAACTTAGTAATACCTATTTTAGTGCCTTTCATGCTTTAATAACTTGCGCACGCACACACACAACTTGAAGCAGTACGTGTTAGTGTGTTTATTTTATATTTATCCAAGTTTTAATTATTTAGTTCATTACGTATATGTTGTTAATTAATTTATTAATTAATTTGTAAATTGTAATCAATTTCTCATAAGTAAGCTGCTTAAATTGTTACAATCATTATGCCACACATGTATATATTTTTTTTTCATCTCGTGTATCCAATGTCACGAGTACTTCATGTGTTTTTTATTCACATTTTGTAGTTTTATCTAAAGCATGTCAAATCTTATTCTAACGGGCATGAAATTTTTCTCATTTTATCTTGCTATACAACCAGGTATTTCTTTACATTGTTTTTTTTTTTTTTTTTGAATTCACATGTAATTTTTGCTACAGTGGCTTCCTGTGTATAAAAAGCAAAAAAAAAAAAAAAACTTGTTGCTTTACTTTTTTTAATCAGTACATTTATTTATTTTTGTTTTAAGAGTTTCATAAAATAAACGCAGTAAAATGCAAATTTTTATATTTATTACTGCATTATTAAGAATATGACTTTTAATGAATTTTCGTAAATATAACCATCTACTTAATTATTTTGTAAATAACATCTTAAAGTGCAAAGAACAAAACTGCCACCCCCGCGTTTTTATTAAAACATTTATGGGTATTTTAATTTAAATTATATTATTTACTAAAGTGATTTTTAAAAATAAATAATAAAAAAACCTATTTAGTGGTAAAAACTTTTATTCATTACCATTTTTTCATAATTTTATGCTGCTGAGGTAACTTAACGATTTCTAAAAGGTGGTACAGGGTGTTTTGCAGAGATTAACCTCTAGAATTATGTATAAGTTAGTGAGATTAATTTTAACACGTATAGAAAGAGAAAGAAACCAAGTTTTATTTTGATGTTTCATTCCTTCTCAAAAATTTCAAAACCGTGAAAAGGTAATAATTTGTAAAAATAACTTTTTCGAACAAAAAGTTAACAGTATTTTTTATACAAAGAATTTTTAATGGGTTTGTTAAAAAAAAAAAAAAACATAAAAAATGTCAGATGTTTCGATGAAATTCATCAAAGTCCGAAAAAGAGATTTGTTTGAAAACTTTTTAGTCTTGTTCTAACATAAAATAGCTATACGCTTCGTATTGCCCATAATCAAAAATCATCTGTTACATTTTGCTCGATTATTTTCGCCAAATGAATCTGGTAAAAATAAGTTGTTCTGGAAACACCCTGTCAGAAAAATAATTCACACTGCACATGAGCATGGTTTAAAATTATTTCTCGTATTCGTGAAAAAAAAAATTGCACTTAAGTGTTCAATTAGAAAATTTATTGACGTCGATAAACTTTGTTATGTACTTAAATTTTATTTATTTTATTTTATTCACATGTTAATGTTTTCTTTTTTAAAAAAAGGGGGTGCAATGAATTAAGAATCGGACAGTTTTGAAGCCGCTGTAAATAAAAGAATTTCTTTTAGTCTTTGTACAGTTTGTCTCATAGATATTGGTGTTTTGTGCTTCAAATGCGACTGTATATGTTAGCTTGAAGGTAGTCTTATAATTTTTTATACTGTAACATTAGCTTTTATTTTGTGTATTTTTGTGATGTTTTGTTATTTTATGTTTAATATATTTTTCAACAACATGTTTGTCGTTTCTAAAGATTTTAGCTTAAAATTGGTTGAGTATGTAAAGGTTCGTTTTAAATCTTCTCGAGACGAAGCAATGAGCAAAACTCGATTTTTGGAATTTGTTTTCTAATGCCAAAGATTTGTATTCCAAAATCATGTCGTTAAAATGACATTTATTATAATTAAGTAGGTTTTTTTTGTTTGCTCTACTTAAGCAAAACGCATGATACTTATTACAGAATTTATCAATTCATTAAAGGTTTCAATGCAGCCAGTGTCCTGTTCAATTCTTGATGTTTAAAACGCAAGGCATGTGTCAGCTTAAACAAAAGAGTTAAGACTGAACAATCCATTTAAAAGTGAGGGCTCAATCTTAAAACAACTTCACATACATCGCTAAAAAGTCTGCAAATTCTATTTTCCTGAAGTTGTATTTTTTCTTTATTTCTTTCCTTCTTTCTTTTCGGAGTACTGAAATAAAAAAAAACTAAAGGTTACAGTGCTTCTTTTGAAGCACTCCAGCCATTGCTACGGTGTAGAAAATCAATTGTTTATACCTAATGCTGTTTTCACTTGAACAAAAGTATAAGATAGAACAAACCGATAAAAGTGCTTAATCATACATAAAACTTTTACGTACATCACTAAAATGCCAACAAGTTCTATTTAGATGAAGTTATAATAAATGAAAAATATTTTTGTTTTACCTTAAAGTCACACGTCGCTCTTTTGTTGAAATACTGAAATAAAGAACTAAGTTACGGTACTTATTTAAAATTAGAATAATTTATGTTAGTACTAGAGGGATAACTTTATTATATAGCTTGATTTTACCATTTTTCAAACTATCTCAACCGTTGCTTTGTTATTATTTTTATGTTGTGAGTTTTTGTTATTTTATATGAGTTATTTTCTTTTGTACAGTATGTATGCTTTAAAGGGCCTGATATACTTTTGTTGGTTTTTAATGCATGATTATGTGTATGATCGCTTTTGTATGCTGCCAAGTGCTTTTCATTTCTATGTTTCATTTTTATGTTACAAGCAAACTGTGTTCCTTTAATTTTACTCTAGAACATTGTTATTTACACACATAAATTAGTAACTAGGTTAAGGTTTTGCCTGTGCATGAGAAGTCGTTTAAGGTGATATCAATTTTTCTTTTAAAAAAAAAGAATGTTACGAAGTAATAATATAAATTAAAATACTTACATTTATTTTCATACATAAGCAATGACTATTGGTACTATTTTGAATAAAATATTTCTAAGTGCAATACCAGGGACGCTATATTAACAATGTTTTAGCATTCTTTTTTTTTTCTTGAACGTATCTTCTGAAAACAGTTTAACCATACGATAGATCAACCACCCCCTCTAAGCAGAGCTAAAATGCCGCTTCAGGCCGTACAAAAGCGAGCCTGCTGGCAAAATGCGTCATGCTTATGTGCCTAAATAGAGGATGACATTCCAGTTCACCCAGTTTTTAAACATTTATTTTAAACATTATTTTATAATAATGTATATTTTTACTTTGGTAGCCAAAAAAGAAAACTTGTTAGTACTGATAACTTAAATATCTTTTCCTTCCTTGTTCGTAATAATTTATTTATGCTGAAATTGTACTTACATGATAGTTTCGTACAGCATCCCAGTTGGACGATCCGGGAGTTCATAATTCTGTTTGTTTGTAAAAACAATGTTAATTTTTACACATTTGCACTACATAATTTTGTTTGTAAAAACAATGTTAATTTTTACTCGTCAATATTTTCGTACATATTTTTTTTATAGTGAAAATTTTTAAAGTTTGGAATTGACTTTTTCATTCCTTACCAGAGCATGTTATGGTGCTGTATATATTTTTTAATAAAAACGCAATCTGAAACGCATTATTGTCAACTACTACTAACAATAAGGAAATTTTAAGTTTTTTGCATACATTTTATATTTGACAGAAGTCGGTAAATAAATGGTTTTTAAAAGAAAAAAAAATCATGTTACAGCAATTTTAAATATTTGTTAGGATATAGGTATAAAGGTTAAGATTTTGCGCAAACATGGTAATAGAAAATGAATTATTGGCGCATTGCATCATTTGTAACAACTGACTTGTTTAACATCACGCTAATGACAGTAAAACGAGGATAACTGCAGCGAACTGTTTTGTGTCATTTCTCGCACATTTTTCATTTATAGTTATTTTGCATTTAAAGATTACTTTTAAATGGGAAACTGAAAAGTATCCCAATCCATAGGAGGAAGTTATTGTAGTTTACAAAACCGAAAAAAGTTAATCATTCATAACTTTCAACTAAACTCATGTAAAAAAACACCTTATCGGCTTCGCAGGCTACCTAGTTATAGCGCTGCTTATGTTTATGCAACGATGATGAAAATGTTGGGACACAAACTGTGTGTTGTGATTCCTTTTTACGTATAAGTTCCTGTTAGTGCTATTTGACTGACATTTACAATCCTGTTAAGTGTTTCAGATCACAAACATATCTTGAACAGGGTTCTGCATACTGGTTGTTTGACTATTTTGATGTGTGCGAGCTCTATGCTTTAAGGAACATTTCTTTCGTGTCAATAAATATTTTTATGGAAATTAAATTTAAAAAAATAGTTAATTTTTGTTAAATAATAGACGAATAGTAAAGCTAAATCTTTAATTTTATTATGCTGAAGAATATAAAAGCCATAAAAATTTAATGATTCTCCTTACGTAATACCTAATTGCCTGGCGTTTGATGCGCGTAGCGAATTCTGCGTTGTATTCAGGCGCGGCTGATATGAAGTTAGAAGCATATCGAGAGTGTCAAGAGCCACTGTGCAAAACTTTAGTTGACGTGTCTACACACTTCACGCAACAAAGAACTTTATTTTATGAAATTCAATCTGCGAATAAAAGTAAACGCAACATGAATTAGAATTTTTTAAAAGTAAAATAAAAACCGTTATTCATTTAACAGTGAGGCAAAAAGTACAAAACCAAAAAGTTCCGTTCAGTCAATCTGTTATATCAAAAGTTCAAAAAAAGAAAAAAAACATAACTATGGAATTAAACTGTAAAAAGTTGAATTGTCAAATAAAACACCGTGTGTAAAAGAAATGTTGTGTAGGACACATGTTTCCTTAAAAAAAAAACATGCATACACAAGGGAAAATAAGTTATGAATTATGTTCATTTGCAAACAATATAATAATGCATATTAAAAAACGACTATTAACGCTTAGGGATAAAATTAAATTACGGTGGTAATTTTAACTTTTTTTTATATAAAGCAATATCCGCTTAGAACAATTTTTTTTGAAATATTAATCACTAATCAATAATTACAATCTGAAAAACTTTAAGAATATCCAAAACTGCTATGAGAATAACGCAATTATATCTGAATAATGTTGTTAGCGTTTGATTTACTTTTACTTCATAAATATTCTATTGAAAGTTTCATTGAAAATTAAACACTTTAATAATACTTATCATAGAGGCTCTCACATATCTTATACAGTAGGCCAGTTACCCAAAGTATCGTGTCTGAAAAAAGTAAACAAATGTTCATTTTGTACTGAATTATTTGGATTTAGTTCCTTTTGAAGGTAGTAAACAAAGACTCTTCTATTGTGTTATGGGTTCAAAGAACTCGACTTTTTTTTGTAAGAAAAGCTTTTAGAATCTATTCATTTTATACAACATTTCATGTATATTTTTCAAAAGAATTTTATTAGTTTTATTATTTGGCTTTAAATTGTATCAATTCGTTGAAGACTGCAATTTATCCTATGGAAGCTCAACTATTTCAGCTCTATTACTTAATAAAACCATAATAACAAGACTTATTGCTTCATTTTGCTTGACTATTCATTGTACATTATACCTAAAATCACATTTCAAGAAATTTACGTAAATAATACGAAACTCTAAAAATCAAAGGTAAAAAAAACAAGTCATTTTTTTATTTTACGCTTTTCTCCGGCATTTCCACCATTAGTCAACGAGCAGATCAATAATATGTAGAAATTGAAGGGGGAAAAAGTAAATCTAAAATAGCTTCTTTCAAGCTGTCCAAAACAAAAGCACAATTCTTAGACAGCATATCGATAAATTCTCTAGTCCAATACGATTTAAGTGCTTTTGTAAATAGTCGTGGGCACTTAAAAGTATTAAAACTAACTCCTACTGCCCTAGGTATGGAACCAGGAATACGATTCCTGAGTAAACTAATATTAACGACCATTGCCTCGTAGTAAATTTTTTAAAATCAAATGTCAGTATGCAAGGAAAGGTTTAAAATCACTGCTTTATGAAACTATGTTTCGATTTATTTTTTAATCTAATTTATATTACTTTGCATAATAAGCCCTAAAATCAGTAGAACACTTCCTCTTGAATAACACTTGCAAATGAGTCGTCATACTAACACTTTTTATATGCTATTTTAAACTGCTAATATATTTGAAGTTATTTTGTATTTTGATTGCCCTACTGATTGTAAAATCTCTGGCACTGATGACTGATCACGGCTGCTCAAAATTTGTGACTCTTTGTGAAAATATGTAAATTTCATTTTAAAAATCTCTGCGCTAAATTAAGGTTTCAACCAGCGTATGAAATCTGTACACGAAATTCTTTGAATTGTACAGATGTAGGAGTCATTTTGGAAAAGCTAAACTTTCCAAAGATCATGTCAACAGTGTCAATCCTTAGCTCTTGGACTGTAAATTGCTACTAAAAACTAATCTTTAAATGTGCATGAAGCTAATCCCTATATATATATATATATATATATATCAGTCCAAGAGTTTTTCTCTTTTCATTAAAGTAAAAATGAGCACTATTCACTATTATTCTTGCATTAACTCGTTTTTAATACAAGCTTATCTAAATTTAATAACATTTAAAGACGCAATTGCTAATGTTCCTTCTGTCTTAATCCCAAGTCTGCTTTATTAGATTCTGATTTTCCTTTCTTGCGTGTGCTTCCTCTGCTAAAATGCTAACATGCCTCGAAGTATATGATATACCCCAGTTACATTAAAAAATATGCTGTGTTTTTACAACGAAAATTTATCGTTAATACCTAATGCCTGACATAATGAATAAACTTTAGAAAGAATATTGTAGTTGTTCGCAGCGTTAAAGAATCATTATTATCAACTGAGGTAATTATTCTAATAATAATAAATCTATGCAGGAAATTCATTTCATTTGTCAGAAAAGTCATTCTAGAGTTAGTTTTTTTGACTGCTTCAAATTTCGCTTTTGCAGCAAAATTACTCCGTCATGAGGTCACATGTTGCATCATCAGTGATAAATTACAGGTTTCATCATGTATATGTTTCTATAAACATATAAAAACTTGTTGAACATTTCGATTTTGGTTATTCTTCTGCTCTCGTTCCAAGAGCAAAAAAACTAGAGTGACCAGTGACCATACGTCCTCTTATTTCGTGGACAATCCCCAACTTTGGATACTTTTAATGCTTTGTCCTCAAAAATAGTTTAACTATTTGGGCGGCAAAAGTTCTCCAAATTTTAAATTTTGTATTTTTATCTCCAAATTGCTGTTAAGGTTGTAATTTAGAGCTTTTATTTAATATTTTTTTAATTACTATTAAATGACATAATGGAAATTATCAAGTTATTACCTTAGTATTAGAAATTTTTTACAGGAAAATTTGTATGCATACATTTTGAAATATATTAATCGGCATTTTTTCATATGTGTGTTTACGTATTAGTTTGTCCCCAAAAATCTCCCCCAATATTTTTTTCTAGAGTCCCCAAATTGTCCGTGGATTTTGGGACATGTCCCCAAATTGATGCTTGTAAATATGGTTACCCTAGTGAAAAGCCATGCTTTAGAAGGTGAACTCAGTGAAAATAGCGTTGAGATCAGTGCCGATATTTATGTCTCCTCTTAACCCTCTCAGTGTTAGTGTATTTATATTTCTTTAATTCGAAAATTCTCAACTAAATTCCTAAAAAGTCACCTAATTCGGTCGACCGTTAAGACTCTTCGCCTTGTATGGTCATAGGAAAAGCGCTACAGAAAACCATGATTGTAAGGCTTTGGATGCACTCACCTGAGGAGGGATATACCCGGCTCTAAGATTTGGAAGATTAAGGATAAACGGGCTTCCGACGAGGCAGATTTTCTTCTGCTTATGAATGCATCACTCTTTTTTGAGACAGGAGTCTCCTCACTTAGTAGGTTAGGTTTTCACAAAGAGAAGTATGTACTGTTAATGTAAAATAAATTAATTATATTCCTCTTAAAATTCACATAATCATTTTTGCGGTCTTGAATGGACTAGTGCAATAAAAATAAAATTCGAATAAAAATAGAGTTCATCTTGGGTATATAACAACCCACACCTGGTAGATGTGCATTTCATAAGCAGAGCAAAGCCATTAACAGCAAAAACAAGAATATGCTCATTTTTGCTTCGATGTAACTAGTGCTCGAAGCAAACTGCGAATCTGTACGTTGCTTCGGCGCCACTTAATTAAGGTAAAGAATTGAGCGGGAAAATATCTTTGTTATAGCTTCTTTTCTGCACGTTGTAACCCCCACAGGCCGAAGACGCACTACAAGTCATCCGTGTCCTGTTTGCGGCAAGACTTACGTGAATGAAGGATCCCTGAGGAAGCACATCGCGGGGCATCCCGAGGCTTCTGGCATGAGTACGCCACTCCGGATGTGGCCCTGCACCGTTTGCCAGAGTGTCTTCACACAAGAGTCTGGTAAGCCATTTTCCCCTCCTTGTAACAGATATCTTCACTTACTACTAAAATAACACTGGTCTACAAAACAAAAAAAAACTTTTTTTCTGCCCCAAAGACTTTGTTAACTGATCTTGGAAGTATTTTTCATGCTGAACTCGAAAATCAAAACCATTTTTCTCTATCACGTAAGGATTTTCCGTGCAAGGTGCTGTAATAGTTGACATTAATAACCTTTACCCTAAATTATTGCAGTACCTTACAAGCGAAACCCTTAAGTGATAAGGAAAATGGTTTTCGTTTTCGAGTTCAGCTTGGAAAATATTTCTGAGATCAGTCAGTAAAGTCCTTAGCACCAACCCCCCCCCCCCCTCTTTTTTTAAGGGCATTGTAATTTTTACATTAGAAGCATTTCCTCCAAAAAACCAAGTAATTTTCTATTTACCTTAAAAGGATAGATTTTGACATGTTCCGGCATACTTTTCCTCAGAAATGTCCCTTTTTAACAGAAATATCCCTTGATATCTCTTTTCGATATCTGAAATGTCCTGATGTAACCGCTCTCCATGTTCACTGCTAATACAGCTCCCATGTTTTCAGGGGACATTTTTACACACAATAGGAGACTTCTATGATAAAAAATAGTATCTCACGCTCATTAAACGAGTCGTACAGTATCAATCTTTTGCCTATTTACCTTTGTATCCCAATTCTCGCGAAGTTCTTACCGAGACCCGCACCCAGTGCAGTAACTTGATACGCACTTCCGTTTGGGGGTCTGCGGGGGCTGCTTGCGACACGCCACTAAGTTTTTTCTAGCAAAATAAAGTGACCACTGATTTAGTGGTTGACATTCAAGCTCTTTTGTGTACTTTATCTCAATAAAAACGATGCTGCATGATTTAAAAAAAACACCGAAAAAACGTAAAAATCGAACATTTCCTTCCTCATAACTAAAAAACTATACCTGATTGAAAAATTTGGATGCCGGATATGGATTCCTCGTGCAAAACTACTTCAGGAAAAGTGAAATTCATTCTTGGGGCGAAACACTTGTTGACCAGTGTAATCACATTATACTGTTCAGATCTGAAGGGATGATGATTCCTAATAAATGATAATCAAGAACAGTATCCTTTAAGACGGAATACATAATGGTTAGGTGTAATCATGTGACGTTGAAAAAGGACCAAATAGTATACGGAGTAATTTTCCAACCAACTAAAAATGTAGATGGGCAAATTTTTAAACTGTATTTTAAATGGAGTACACACAGGCAAAAAGTATTCCTTGTTACTTAACATATATTTTATCGTAAACTCAAAAGGCATAATAATCGTACTACAAAGAGAAATAACTGAATGTAAAATATAAATACCATAGCAAAAGAAATAATTAAAGGTAAAATATAAACGCCACTTCAAAAGCTATTAACAATTTGATAAAGACCGTTAAAAAAAAAAAAAAAAAAAGACGTCCCCACTGTCAATGAATCAAGAAAAACTGAAACTTATCCGTTGGTGCAGTATTCATGCTCCCATTTCTTGCATTTTGTGTACTACACCCACTTTTCCCTTTGCCTTAAAATAGGAGTAAGGTTCAAAGCAATAAATGCAGGAACTATATTTTTCTCTTCCTTATCACTTAAAACAAAGCTTTGTGTACTGTTTTCAGGCTATGATGTTTCAATTTCAGACTTTGACTTTTTACATTTGAAGACGAAGTTCCAAACAGCTTCTTGGCCAGTATTGGAGTGGATTTTGTTCTTTCAATTCAGTCAATTATTCTGGAAATTTTGAAATCTGTTCAAATTTTTGGTGCTTTCAAAGTTTACTGCAGAAGAAAATGACCTATCAGTAAAGTAGGATGACATAAAATCCAATTCTAAATAGTTAAGAATTCAGTGGGAAAATTGCCTAAACTTTAAAATCCGCCATAAAATTTACTAGTGTTAAAATATCTACCCCAAATAGACGGTGTAACGTAAATTGTCACAATCCTGTTGAAATTTTTGACAAAATAAGATTAGCTTATTTACCACTTGACACACAATGACGTGTCGGTGACTTCAGAGTCTGCAGCCGGACATGAAATGAATAACGGTTGGGGAACATTAAACTCAATAGCACATAAAATGAATGATATCTTGGATACATGAAAGAACACATAACATGAATGACTTTTCCTAGAGGTCATTGTATGTCAAGTGGCTTAAGTTATTGTAAAGTCGTCGTAAGTGGGAGGGATTTTATTTGTATGTCAACGGGTTTAGCTAGGTTACGTTTTTCAACGTATTAGAATACGTGCTCCGTGATCAGTTGGAAAACCTACCCTGTCGCCATGTGGGAACTTTGCCCTTACGCATATGAATAGTAGTGTTATTTGCAAAACAAGTGCAATGCTGCGTACAGAAATGTACCCTGTTTTAGTGCATGCAAGCTCAAAACAGTAAGTTTAACCCTAGTGTGTTAAGTTTAAGTTTTAAGCAAGACCTGAAATTTTACTCAACATTGAAAAAAGAAGAAAACAGCTCTTGACGAAATGATAGCAACCAGTAAATTAACTTCGTATATGATGTGTGGAGTGTTGCAACTTCAGACAGTTCAGCCACTGGCGTCATTGAGTGAATCATTTTAAAACTAAAGCTAGTTGAAACACTTGCCCTTATGGAAAATGTTCCCTGTCTCCTCTAAAAAAAATCTAATGGCGCCGACAACCCTTACAATTGTTTTATTCTTTATATTGACATAGTCAATAGAGATGTCTTTCAGCCAATACAACTAGTCACGTGCATGAGCTGATGTACCAATTGTACTATTTAAGGATTAGCAAATACTTATAAGAGACTTGTCAACATATAATTGTTCAAATATTTAACTTCATTTACTAAACAAGGTCATTGATCGCTGCTGATCAGCATACTTACAGTACAGTACTGCACTGCCTTTCAAACTTGCACCATATGCTCACACATGGTAACACGTAACACGAAGATACCATCCTAATAGACACGGAAGAGTAGATAAAAGTACTGTATTGTGCATTGTATGCATTATTAATTCTTTTTTATCCTATGCCCGTCCTTGACCTCTCGGTCATAAGACGATGAGCAGCCCAGTACAAAGAGGTACGATGTATAAACAAATTAAAATTATCAGTTGAATCACTAGAAACATTAAAAGTAAAACAATTAGACAGGGCCCGGCATATGCTGAGGTGATCCCCAGTCATGGGTGTGTCATGATTGTCACAAAGCGGGCAGGTGTTAGAGCTCGTCATTTTCAGTCGAAAAAGGTGGCTCTGCAGATAATCGTGGCCCGTAGCAAGTCTAAAGCAAGCCACTCCGACCGGCAAGGTGCTAGAAATTCTTGCCGACTTATTTAGCAGGGAATTCCACTTTTTCTCTGAAGCCATTTCTCTATGCAGGCTGGCACGGATGGACCTAATAGAGAAGGAAATGTGTTGTTTTATATATCTCAAAGGCAAGGGAGGATCTGGCTGTATCATTTGAGAGCCATTTTTAGCCAACACAACAGCTTGCTCATTCCCATATATCCCACAATGGCTTGGAATCCACTGAAGAACGATGGAGTTATTGACTCTCAATAACTTATCGATTTTCTCCTTGCAGATCCTAGTGATCTCACAAAAACTCTTAGTTGTTATAGATGTAATGGCAGCCTTGGAATCCACAAAAAAGACGATATTTTCTTTTCCAGATTGTTCTATTTTATCCAGTGCTAAGGAAACAGCTGCTATTTCGCCATCAAACTTATCAAAAAGTTTTCCAACAGGAAAGGACTAGATAAAGTCTTTAGAGTAGGTCCCAGCTCCAGCATTTTTAATGGCCCCTACGGCTGAACCATCAGTGTAAACATGGATCCAGAAATCATCGGGATAATGTTCACAAATAGTAGCCAAGGCGATACATTTCAATTCAGAATCGGAAGAGAATTTCTTGCTAACATCAGAAATCAGGTTCAGATGACCCTCAGCAAGATTAAAAGTTTTCAATGGATGCCAGGGGTCTGGAAAAGGAAGACGTTCTGAAAAAGGAAAATCAAGGGTATCATGTAGTTCTTTTATACAAGATAGATAAGTTCGTTGTGTCTTCAACCTCTCATCAGCTGGCCAGTAGTGACTCAGAAAGTTGTCTCTTCTTCTTAATATTTTTTCGGTTAGGTTCAAAGACATTCTCCGTCTGCGGTCACACAAGGGCTCCAAACCAGATTGTAGCTCCATTGCAGAAATAGGAGTGGATTTTATGCCACCGGCAATAAGTCTCAAGTTACGGTTTTGGAAAACATCCAATTTATTGGAATTTGTTTCAGAGATTGTCAAAAGGTGCTTCGCCATATTCGATTGCAGGTCTTACATAGGACTTATAAGCGGTGGAAAGAACATCTTGAAAATTATTAAAATGCAGATCATCTTTCGAGAGCAAACTATTGGTGTTTTGATGCAGTTTTTATACACATGCGGAAATACATTCAAAATTGTTATAACGTACATTTAATAAATACGTAAGACCGTACTCACCTGTGTCAACAGTAGTTCGTTTAATTCAAAATTATCGACCCTGCAGGTTCAAGCAATTTCCCTTCTGAGTGAAACTAAGAACGATATCTCCTGCTCATAAGCAGTCTTCGACTGCTGCCAATATGGAACGTCCTCCTGCACTTCATCGTCCAACTGAAATCTTCCACATTTTTGAGTTATCCAAACATCTGAGAATCGCACGCAGGGAGTCAGGTCAGGACTGTATAGGGAGAATGCAGAAATTAAAATGTCATGGCCATGCGAAATACGTCTCGTGCTGCTTCCAAATGATGAGGAACCTACTTCGCGCAGACTTTCAGTAATGAGACTTTCCAGCGTGTTCTTCATAATGGCATAAACTGCTCCAACACTCAGGTGGTGGACTCACTCTCTCTCAATTTTTTCTATGTTAGAAACACTTTTGACAAATCAACTCATCCATTTGAATGATGACACTGGGCATTGTTTTTCTTACCCTCTCCCCACAAGCCGTCACACACACGCTCTTTTGTGTCAATAAACAGTATTCCAAATGGTTTCTACATGGAATTAAAAATGTTCTACCACGTAATGCTGAAAAATAAATAAAATAATAAAAACGATTTGCTGTAACCGGCTACTGTTCGTTATTTATTGAATGAACCTTATGTTGAATTCTGGTGAAATTTCTGTATCATGAATAGCATACTGAGGGTGTAAAGGCAGTATTTTCGGTCAGTGTCATTTGAAGAAAAGTAAAATATTGTTATATTTAGTGCTCACGCCAGCATTCGCCGCGGGAAATGTTTTATTAATTAGTTTTGGCTTAGACCAGGTTAAAATTAAAGGGTTTTTGCATTTTACATATAGTAGTTCCAATATCTATGAAAAGTATGTATTTCTGCACGTTATTGTTTTTTAAAGCTTTTGTCTACCATTTCATATTTTTGAACTATCAATCCTAATCTACGTGTTCTTTTTGGACCACTAAATTTTTATTATTAGTGCCTATCCTAGTTATAATTAATAAGTTTATACAATTCGCTATGCAGTTAAATCGATACTGTCGCCTAATATCAGTTATTGACTAAAAGTTTGGACACATTCAGCTCAGGCACATTATTATACAGATTGTCTTAGTCTTGATGTGTTTTATTCTTTTGCTGACAATTAACGATGACTAAAATAAATTTGAATTTTAGGTCTCTTACACCACATGGAAAACATGAGGATGGATCCCAAGCATCAATTTGCTGCCCAGTACGTTTTAAGTCGGGCAGCCGCCGAGAGACGCCAGAAAGATACACCTGGCATGCCTCCGCCTCTACATGGGGGACCTGGGCCCTCTGGACTAGGATCTTTAGGGCCCATGTCTCACATGGGACAGAATCATCCTGGACTTTCGTCCCCAAGTCACTCCATGGTAGGACACGGGGGATCTCTCGGTGGAACAGACATGCACGGTGTCCAGCCACTTCCTTTGCTCGGTCCTCACCACGGTCAGTAGCCTGTTCGAAGGGACTTTTAAATCAAGCAAATCTCGTTTCTTACTGTACGTATGGTTACTACATATTTTTCAGTTCAGTTACTTTTAACCGATTATCATGCACCATAGCAACAAAGGGCTGCAACAAATATTCTCCGGCAGCAGAACTCCGGCAAATATTGGTTAAGTGCATCTTCTACCACGAATCGTCCAAAATTTAGCTTCCTAAAGACATCTTTCACTTAACTGCTCGTTTCTTATTCATGATATGAATGGTCATTTGGAGCATTTAATTCAATTTTGATACAAAATAATTCATTTTGTGTTATTAACAAAACAGAATCGATTCTCTTCAAAGCTGATATATTCAAGCTCATTACCTTTATTTCCCTCATGAAGAGCTCAATTTATGCTTACCCTGTACGGTAAAGATGAAAATTTATTTTGCATATGGCCTACTTCCTTACATTCATAATAGATTTCCAAAAAAAAAAAAAAAAAAAATCTTTGAAGGTGAATGCGTTTAAAATTACATTTATGACAATAGATCTCAAAATCTATATCTCAGTTTTGAAGAGAATTTATATTATTTTTACTGTTAATATTTGTTGATTGATGGTTTAGTGATTTAATGAAGGGGTCTGGTGCTTTAATACCATTCTAAAAGCAAAAAAAAAATGAAAACGAGTGCAAAATTGTTGGTAACTTTTTTTTAAATTTTTTAAATATATTATTTTACCTTGAATTAGCAATACTAAAGTGCAAGAAAATATACTCTTATTTTGTTTCATCTATGTATATATATTTTATTAAACAATTGTTTTAATGTGTGAATTGGTGATTTGTATATGTGACTCTGTTATTTAGTAATTGTTGTCGTGTATGATGACGATGACATATTTAGAGATCTCACAAAAAGGCATTTTACTTATACTGTTTAAATATTTGTGTTTTTTATCATGGAAGTTTTTTATACAGATATATTTTAGTTGTTAATATTTTGAAAACTAGCTTGTGTTCATTTTCATGAAAGTTGAGAGTATTTTAACAAATATATACATTTTATTTATTTTTTTGGTAATTCAAATTTATTATGCAGAAATGTTGAAAAAACACAATGTTTGTTTCAAGATGTTTTGTTATGTTACTATTAAATATTAGACTTGCGCGGATATTTTTTACTATATGAAATATTTTTGTTGATAAAAATATTATGCATACGTTTCAATGTATATGAAAATGTTGCGATTTTATCTATTTTCAGATGAATATTAGCCATAAAGATCATTCATAAATGATGTCACGCTTCGAGGGGGGAGGGGGGTTCGTGAAATTGTGACAGTGTGACAAGGGGAGGGAAGGGGGTAACAAGAAGTGTAACATCCCTGCTTATGCAACATAGCGTGTCATGTGACAAAGGGGGGAGGGGGGTCAAATATGTGGGGAAGAAAAGCGTGACACCATTTATGAACGGTCCCATACTCGAGAGGGTGCATCATCTTTGGGCAATTATTTTCTTTAAATTTACCCGTAGGTTTTTTTTTGCATATATCTCATTATGTTTTGTTAGAAAGTATCAATCAAAATAAGGAAACCGAAATAAATATCTGCATTATTTTAACATTTCTATACTCGTGGTAATTCTCCTTATAATTAAACGTTGCTATTGTTCCTAAATGTACTTAACAACATTTGTCGTAGATCTCTCAATTTCTAAGAATTTCTTAATCTTATAACACTTTCTTCTGTGTTTTTTTAATTAACGTAAACTTTGAACGTGACATTTTTGCTTTTGAAATTGTTTTCCAGAACGTAATTTAACAGGGTGCGTTGCGTGGTCTTTACTACATTTTATGCCAAACTACAGTTTGAGTGTTTTTATTTCATTCTTACATTAGCTGTGATATCTGATAAACTACAAATGCTTATTTTCTTTCCCCGTTAAAATTGCGCTTTTACGATGAATCTTTCTAAAATATATTTAGTAATTTCTTTTGTTATGCGTACCGTGACATTCTTTTTTTTTCTTATAGTTTCAGTAACTGCAAATAACATGGGTAACTGCAAATAACATGGGCGAACTTCAGAATATACATCATGAAGTTCAAAAACTCTCTGATAGTCGAATCGAAAAGAAGTTTGGAGTCAAATTTTATGAGTGAGTTCCACTCGTGTTGCTTCGAGTATCATGGTGAACATTTTAATGAGCTTTATAATATCCCCTTAACGTATCACTTTTAGGGTGAAAACTTTAATGAGCTTTGAAATATCCCCTCAATGTATTGCTATCAGGATGAAAACTTTAATGGGTTATTCAATATCCCCTCAATGTATGCTATCATGGTGAAAGCTTTAATGAGCTTTAAAATATCCCCTTAATCTATTGCTATATTGCTATCGGGATGGAAACTTTAAAAGGTTACTCAATATCCAATTAATGTATATTGTCATGGTAAAACCTTTAATTAACAACTAAAAATCTCATTAATGGATTACTATCATAGCGAAACCTTTAATGAGTTATTAGAATGAGTTATACACATAAAGTATTTTTAACTCTAAGTTTCCATTTAAAAAAATATAAATTGTTACTTTTGTTGTTTCTTCATACAACTTCCATACTTTAGACATTCATTTATCACGAAAACAAAACTGCTAATAAATTTTTACATGAAAATCAGAGTTGATTATGTTATTTTATATTATCAGAACAGCTTCATTTAAACATTACAATCAAACTTTCGTGTGCAATTTTTATCTTTATATTACTATAGAACTGGATTTAACATGTTGTCATTAAACAAGTCCCAGAAGCAACAAAAATGGTAATCTAATCTAATCATCTGTTCTTTTTAAGCAAGACGACTTCTGCACGTAATATATTAAATTGTATTGTTAATGAAAACTGCGTAACTTGTACTTGGTACAATTACAAATATTACATTGTTCAAGTAATAAATGAAATATCCTTGCTTAAATTACTATTCATTTTTCGTTAAACGCTAAACATATAAATAACCTTCATAATTATTGATGTTATTATACATTTAATTTCTCTGTTTGTTCAATTGTTAAATATTATAAAATGCTGCTTGCATGTTCTTTTTTTTCCAAAGAAAATGAACCTTTGATAAAATCCAATTAAATATCATGATAGCAGTTATTGTGTAATGAACAAATCACGTTAATTATCATTTTTTCATAATATTGTAAATATAGCTAAAAATAGGACTAATTTTGGAATTTAAAATAATTCAAGCACTAATGAAATCTCTTCTAACCAGAATTCTCCACACAACTTGGGGGTGGGGGGGGGGGAGATAGGAACAAAATCTGACAGCTTCGCCCATGTTATAAACATCATTTTTTTAAAGTAACATTAAAGGTTTGATTACTTAAAGTTTATTACGGTATTCTAGAAAAAGAAATCCTTGACAGGTCAACATAAGTTTGTTGTGGTTTCTATAAAAAAGTTCTTGAAAGTTGGTGAGAAAACTTTAGTTGTGTATACCATTAAAAACTGAAATCTCTTACTTCTTTATGTATTTGTATGACAAATTTTCCCTAGATTGTATGTGGTTATTGTTGGAACACTTTTATAATGTGTCCAATGTGTTTTACGGTGATGTATATAAGTGCTTAGCACTCTAAATTCTTAACTAAAATTTCTTTAACTATGAGATTGTTCTTTTTAGCAATCTGTATTATTATATTCATCTATCATGACATTTATAACGTACAGGGTTATGAAGCATTTTCATCTTTAATTCAATTATACATTACATTGTGCCAATTTTCTTGTTACTAATATCATGATGTGGGATTGCTGTTACAGTACTTTGATTTTTGATTATATTCTTATATAGTCAATGTTTTTCGCCGGGTTCCTAGAACGGTTTTATTAAAGGTGTTTACTAGTTTTTGTGCCTCCTCGGAAATGTTAAGGGGAACTTATACAGATTTTGTATTTGCCACAATCCGGTTCCTTCAAATGTTTTTGAATGTTGGTGTATAATTTTAACAATTCGTTGTCGTCTAAAAAATATTTACAACAATCCTATTAGAACATGATGCCACGCAAGCTTAAATTTGCTGTAATACAGCGAGAAATAATTAGGGAATAACTAGTAAAATGTCGCAATGTGTGCTTAAAGCTAATCAACCTGTTGAGGGGTATGCAGTTTTAATTTCAAATTCATATTTATTTGTTTAACAGCGCAATGAAAGTATAACAAGGACTTTTCAAATCTTTTGTTAATGAAAATATGTCACAGACATGAACATGATTCCTATATAACCTGCAATAAAGCTCCCGAATTTTTATATACACTTCGTGAGTATGTACTTTGTTATTTCCCTGTCATATTTATACAGTTATGTGTGTGTGTATATTAATAGTGGTAACTTTTGTAAAAATGATGTTTTTGAGACTTACAATAGAAGCTACTACTATTCATAACTTTGCCACGAGAATCAACTTTATCGACATAGATATCACGCTCATATAGAGTGGATTTATTGCTTTCTTGTACAAAACTTATGGAGTCCGACGCCCGAGTTGTTGAATAATGTTGATTATAAACGCGTAAATTTGAGATAAGCTAGCTGTTTCTCAAAAGTATTCGCGGATAAAATATTAACGCCTCTTTGGCGACCACTTTTTGGTGCGATGGTGTCACTTTGAAGCAAAATGTTTCTTAATAATGTTTCATTTTGATGATTGATTAATTTGTTGAAACTAATCTTTTATTGTTATTGAAGAGACAATTTTATGAAATCGAACAATGTCTCAATATGACATTTGAAAACAGTATTTTTTTGTTGTTAAAATTCACTTTATTTTCTTTTGAAATTAAGAAGTAATTTTTAAGCAAGTGAAGTGCAGTCCTCGTGCATTTCATAATAGGTTTCAATTCTTGATACGACTTCGATTTAAATTTCGTAAAAATAAGGCACATATCAGTTATATATTCAATCAAGCAATAAAATATAGGGCAATAATATTAATGATTAAAAATGAAATAAGAAAAGAAGCAATATTTTTTCATCGGTATATTCAAATTAAGTCAAAATGAACCTTTTTAAAGTATTTACTAGAGTCATTTAATTTGAAAAAACGCTAAAATATTGATACTAGAATTTTATTAAAATTCCATTCTTAATATATATATATATATGAGACAGTTATTAATCTTAATTACATTTAGCTAGGAAGCCGTATTCAAAATGATTGTTTGCTTCTCTCTCAGTGAAAGGAGAATTTATGTAACATAATAACAAACTTATTTTAAAATTAAGCAAATAGGGAATCTGCTGAAAGGAAGCTCTAAACTGTCATCTCATGAAAACTTAAAAAGTTTCATAACCACTTTATGGTTTTGATCCACTTGAAATACAGTATGCCATGAGACAAACTTTTAAAAATCTTTTGAAATGGTTTGAACTAGAAGCTCGACAACTGTCCCCATTGTGTCAGTTAATATTTTGTATTTAACTACGGCTGTATTATTAAATAATTTGCAAATAGTAACCGAGTTGAAAACCTAATATGTGATAGTTTAAAAATAATCTTAATATTAAAATGTAAGAAACGGTATTTTGACTTTTAAAATTGAATGAAACTATTGATTTTTAACCTTTGGTTGTACCTTTTGATATTTTTTAAAATTTAGAAAACCTTTGAAGTTTTGTTTCCAGATATATTTTATGTTGCAGTTATGTTTTTCTAGACTGTTACATTTTTTAATTATCTAATTTTAAAAAAGTAGATTTTTCAGTGCAATTCTGACAGTTCAATAAGCACTTTTGCCCCTACAACACCTAAAATAACTGTATGTTCACTGCCTCATTTAAGTCTTGCAAAATATAAAATGCAGTATAGAGATAGCTACAAAAATAAATATGTACATGTTTATCATTGTACAGAATACTATTTCGTAAATATCAATACAGTCTAGTAATAGAGAGAAACAACTATAGTTTAGAGGTTTTGATTTACTTCATAATTTTTAATTAAAAGACTTCAAATAATAACATATCTTTGAAAAGTAATGTTTTTATATATTGTTTTTATTTTACACATTAATTTCAATATTTTATGTTCCAACGATTTAAGAAGGAAAACTATGCAATAATGCATCAATAGTCTTTTTATGTGTCTCAAAATAGAAAGCCAATTTCAAGTAAGTAATATTTTTCTTATTTTCTCTCTTTTTCTTGAAGAAGGTACTTAATAACAAAGAAGCGGTGAGTATTTAACAGTAAATACGAATAACATGGACTTTAATCATAGCTGTTTTATTATAATTGTAATGGAGACAGTAGCAACTTTTTCTACATTTATGTGTGTTCAAAAGTTCATATTCTCTCCTTTCTGTTCGGCTCTAAATACAAAAAAAAAAAAAAAAAAAAAAAAACCACCAAGGAAGTTTTTTAGGGGAAAAAAGTAAATCTATCACCAAAAGTTAAACAAATGTTATAAGAACTCTTAAACAGTTCTTGAAAGATATGTTACTCAAAGTAATATATTTTCAATGTTTTATTTTAGTTAAAATTATTGATTTTATGAACTCATAAGCAATAAAGCATTTAACTAATATTTCAGAATAAATGTTACATCTGATAACAAAGAGCTAGTGATTCATCACTAAATTCTTGCTTGTTGGAAAAAAAGCTCTGAAATTTTTCGTCTGCCAAATACAAATCTTGATTACTATTAAATAATTTTGCAATTTTTACAGCAGCTTTTATTAAAAGGAAAAAACTGTTTTCAAATTTTCATATGTTCCTAAACTCGTTAGTAATGCATATTCATACTTAAAGAGCGTAAAAGTATAAATTATGTACCAAATTATTAAGCAACATCGCAGAAAGCAATAAATTCACCATTTTGGTCTCTCCAGAGCCGTAGTTTAAAGTGGAGCCATCGCACTAAACGTCGTCTTCAAAGAGGCCAGAAAATATGCCGTGATTAATTGAGAAAACAGAGTCAACCAGCAAGTATACGCGTAAATATACAAAATTTAATGAACCCCTTCCCCCCAAATGTTTGTATGATACATAAAACAGGGCATCGGACATTAAAACTACGGCTCTGACACGAAAGAGACAATTGCTTCAACCTATTGACAGTAGATGTATCAAAATATTTTGATCAAAACTTATCTTACTATTTCAAGCATTGTCAATTGAAACCACCTATGGTTAATTACGCATATAAACTTTTTTTTATATTTGTATCCTTGTATGTAGAATTGTAATTGTGCAATGGAATCAGTTGTGAAAGACTTTTATGTTTCTGAAGTGATTTAGTCATATTTCTGTCATGCATTTTTGGTCTTGTTTTTATTATACATGTACATAATATGATGTGTGTTTAAACTACGATGCACTGTTTTTGAACTTCAACTGGTACCAAAAATGGTTTTCCTAGTATAGCTTTCACTATCATCATAAAAATATTGAAGCTTTTCCTGTGATTTTCTAGGAGGAAAAGTACGTTCTTGATGTGTCATAAGAGCGCCTGAACTACTGGCAAAAAAATATGTACTGTTTTTATCGTACATTTTCCCAGTTGTAATATTATGATCGAAGAGAGAATTTACAGAGACATAAAAGCGTAATGCATTGAACTTTGTTATTAACATAAAATATCAGATTACATGTTATGCAGAAAATCTGTTGCCTTGATACTTGAATCGGTCGTAACACATATAAAAATTCTTATTCAAAGGATAACATTGTTGCTCTTGCAAAACAAAGGAAAACATATTTTTATCAATCTCCATATCACATAATCTCTTCGATTCTGATAATGCATTGCCCATAAAGCGAAAGCTTCAATAATTCTGGATATTCCAGATGTATGCTTCAGTGCAAGAATTCTGTTTTAAACTTTTCAAAATACATTGAGAGATTAATAATAACTTAGAATTAGACAAACTTAATAAACTCATTATCCCTAATTTTATAAAAGTGTTAAAATAGTTATACTGCAATTTTGCTACGCGCACAAAAATGAAAAGTCTACATCCTCATGCTCGTCATTAATTTATGCCTTCGCCAACCAATGTGATTATTATAGTGAAAGTTTAAAAATGAAAAAAATAATTATTTAGTCAGAAGGTTGGCAATTCATATCAGTAAAGTATTCGGAAATCTGACATTATATCTGAAAACAACTTGATTCTCAATGACCTTCTTGCTTTTGTTTAGTTTTTTTATAACAAGTTTTGAATACGCTTGGAGTTTAATGAGTTTACACCAAAATCTACTCACTAAAAAGTTTGGAAATTTGAAATAAGAATAATAAAATGAAAGTTAGTTTGAAGAAATTTAGCATTTTTAATACTAAGATAGATAGATACTGCCAAACTCTTGAATATATTATACATACTTTTTTTCTTTTATGTATATGGTTTGGAATTTGGAATAAAATATGAATTAATGCATTGTAAGTAGAGTTTTCGCTGAGATGTGATTCGCGCTCCTAAGATGAAGGGATGTCACGCCAAATATGAAATTCCTAAATTCAGAAAAAGAAACTTGTGTAAAGTCACTAATGAAAGTTACTCTTAGACTGTATATCTAGATATGGTATGGTCTTTAAATATTGGAGAAAGAAATGCAATTCAAGTATAAAATGCAAACTACGATGTGGGACAGCATTTAAGAAAAAGATGCAGAAAGCGTTATATTGGTGGCTAGCTAGAAAGCAATCCTAGTTGAAAGTGGCAGCAATGGTTGTCAATCGTATGAGAGACTATTTTTATAAGCTCAGCTACTTTTGCGTTTTCTTAGAATCATTTTCTACGTGCTGTATCGCAGTGTTTGTGTGTTAAACATATCCAGTTTGTCATAGCTGGATACGTAATCAAAAATCAAAACTCAAAGTTAATGCCCTTTCTACACTAGTGTTAAGTTTTAACTGTCGTAGTTCGTATATCGCTGTAGCACAATATGTAATTAGAACAAAAAATCAGTTTCGTATATTTCGAGTTATATTTACAGAATAAATTCAAGTTTGATCTTATGCTTTAACCAATTTATTTAGAGTTTGAAATTTTTAATATTTGTGATTGCAAGTTCCTGCTTTGAGCAGAGAACAAAGAAATGTAGGTTCCTGATCGTACGTATCATGATCATAACGACCAGAACTTTGTGGTCTTCGCCATAATGAGAGGAAATTATGTCCTACTGCAAAGCAATAAATTTTGCATGAAATTGCAGTAATTCCTACAAATATTGTGTTATTTAGGTATTTGTATTGACAATTATCTTTGAAATGAACAAAAAGAAAAATCATAAATCTATTATTCCTGGAGAGAAAGTGTAAAAAATATAGTTGCGCAAAATCCTTTTATCCAAGTTCTAACCCGATGGGTGCTTAAATTTCTTAAAATTTTATGATATATGTCCAAATATGAAAAGCAATCGAAAAATCAAAACTGTTTTTATTACACTAAATTATTATTTTGCAACGATTATTTTATGAATTATGGATTTATATGTAGGTAGCAAATCACCAATTAGAATACTGATTTGGCAATTTTCAAAAAAATGTTATACAAGTGTTTAGTCGTACTGTTTTGATAACTAAAATTGGATAAACGATTAAAATTTAACTTAATCAACATTAGATGGGAGAAAGGGCACGTCTCTGTATTTTACTGTGTGATACCAAGGTTGCTCACCTCATCATCATACAGTTTCCACTTGGGAAACGAAAACTATAATTTTAGGAGAAGAACGCGATGTATCGAATTAAAAAATCATTATAAAACCCTGCTTGGATTGCGCAACTAGTTTTGTAAAACAATAATCTACATATTTTGTACTGTAGTATACTAGGTTGAAAATGTGTATAATAAAGATTAAAACTGTCGATGGTATGTACTATTTTTTGGCATCTGGTATCTTACAGTTTCTTAACCATGCCAAACAAAATATTTAAAAAAAGAAAAAAAAACTAATCAGTTCTACTTGGAATTGATGGTGTTAAAAACTGAAATTTCAGTTGTTGGTATCGGTTGCTTTTTATCCTGCTATGCTGCTAATGTTGTCTACGTAGGTGTTTTAGCGCTTTGCTTCTGTGATTGTTCAATGGACAATGCAATGTTTAGCAAGAATGTGCTTGCTTAGTCGCCATGCAAATATTGTCTTTCAAAAGTTATTTCTTCTTGTGTATCCTTAGTATATAGTGTCATATTTATTATTAGTGATTAAAGTATATTGTATACAAACACACTGCTCTGTAAGCAGAATAAACGTCAATCACATTTTTAAAAAAATTTTAAGTATCTTATTTTATTAAGTGTCTGTGTGCAATTTTAAGAACACTCGTCCTTCACTAAAGGAAAATTACTAGTGGAAATATATTGGAAATACAGGAGGGAGTTTGTATTATTTTTGATTTTTGTATGAAACAAAAAATACACTTCATTAAAAAGAATTTAAGATTAAGATGTTTTAAGCATCGTTTAGCTTAAAATGTTTAAAGTATCTCAGTTCTTCATAAGCCAATAAAATATTTGTGTGAAAATATAGAAATTGTTTATTTCAAAATGTTCACTTGAAATTTTATGTTTTAAAGCATGAAATAAATTATCAAAATAGATAATAAAGTTCAAAATATACAAATATTTCTGAACATGATTTTTTACCCTAACAGTAGGGGATAATCTAAGAGTTTATCCCTAACAGTAGGAGATAATCTAAGAGTTTATAAATTCTTTCAATAATTTTCCCCACTCTTTTACGATGGAAATAAGACAAAACTACAGTGAAAAAGGTTTCTGTTAGGTGTAACAAATTAAAAGAGTAAACTATACTAATTGATCAATCTGCTAAAATTGAAGCTCATGTTTTCTTTCAGAATGCATCGAATAAAAAATGAAGTAAATAAAGCTAGACAATATATAGCACACTTAAGAAAAGAAACAATTTAACAAAAGACATTTACATTTGAAGATTATTTTATTGTACATCATTGATGTTCAATCTTGGAGGACATACAAGAGTATACAACAAAAGTATGACAACATCAAATGTGGGTAAGCAGTGGATCAAAGGCACTAAATCTTTCTCCACTAAAACTATTGTATATACAAAAATAGGTCACTGCAACATTATTTCATCAGTACATTTGACAACCAGTGCCATAATATTTCCAGAATACACCAAGTATTAATCAATACAGAAATCCACAGGTTTTTACAAAAAAAAAAAAAAAAAGAGAATGAAAGGAAAGCTGGTATGTATAGAACTACTTATAAAATAATTTGAAAAAAAATCAAATTTTATTTAGAACAAATGTAAGCAGCAAGATGAACATTAATATTTAGACAATGATTTTATGAATGGCGGCAGATTCATCAAAATTACTTCAAATATTTCAAAAAGTTATTAAAACATACATAATGGCTTTACATACTGTACACATTTTTAGCTTGTTTTGCGACTATTACGTCTCAAATACAATGGCCTAACGCTGCTCCTCATTTGTTGATACACAAGCTGGAAGACAGAACTCACAACTAACAATGTTCCTATAAATATGGCATGCCTAAACATGTTGCACAGTAAAAGAAAAAAAAGTTTCATAACCTAAGACTATAATACAAACTTTTTATACTAAAAGAACTTAAAATGTTACAGCTTACAGACACAATCATAATAAATATAAGATTATTTTCAACAAAAATCTTGGACACGAATATAAATGCCTAACACTAACAGGCAACGCTTACATAACTAACAATAAATGGAAAGTTGGAAAACAAGATTGAATAGGAAGCTAGTTAAATCAATAATATTGGTAAAAACAGAAAAAAAAAAAAGAAAATGACTTCTGTAGGAATTTTATAATGTGCTATTTGAATGAACAATTTACATTGACTGCAAAACCTGATTTCCATCATGAATTATTACTAATTGAAACAGAGTCATCTAAAGAAAGTTGAAAAATAGAGCTTTAATGATTGAATGTGTATAATTTTTAAAATGTTTTATCTCTCTTAGAAATTTTAACTGTTGAAATGATACACATAAAAATCAAGAAATGGAGTTCAAAAAACAAAAATAGTTTTTAAAATATCACAATTAGCTAGAAGTAGAAAATAAAAATTCAACTACAAATTTATGTAAGTCAAAGAAAAGCATCTAATGTGCACATAAAACTGTATCAATAAATACTGTTTTGTAAAAAGTTTTTTTTTTTTTAATTTCATTCCGAAAACCTATAGAAAATGCATAACACTTAATTCTAAAAAACTTGAAAATCAAAATTATAACTGAAAACATTGATGTTTCGATACGTTTCCTTAAATAGGGATTACGTAAGTAAAAATCTAGATGATTGGAATTTGTAAAGAAACATTATGAAAATCATATACAGTCTGATGTATAATTTCGAAAAAATAACTATTTTAAAAAAGAAACATTGTGTACTGGAACTTTGTTGTGTTTGAACTTTTACATATTTCCAATGTATAAAAAACAAAAAGTTCTGTCTAGAACAATACAAGCCTACTTTCCCGCATACACAAACATCAAATTTATAATCTATCTCTCTCTCATTTAGCTTTAGTTCTTAATTACTCTAAAGTATACCTTTTTCAATGGTTTCTACATATTCCTTCTCTCATTCATTCACTCACTCACTCATTCATTCATTCATTCACTCACTCACTCATTCATTCATTCACTCATTTATTCATTTCTTCCTTTAGAAATATCCTTAAAAAAACAGATCCAAAATATTCATAGGAAAAGGCTCATTTATCACTGGTTTGAAATTTCCCTGTAGGTGATAATGTTAATTTTTTTTTAGACTGTGCTAAATTAAACAAAAATTGTTCCAATCAAAAAAAAAAATGTGTTGAGAGCTCCTTCCAAGCTTGTTCAAAGGAACTTGGGTCTTATGTCCAGGGTTTATACAATTTGCTTCATATTTCCCCATACCTGCAAATATTAAAATTCTTTGAACTGTTCAAAATTGAAAGAAAAATTGTTCAAATCATAAAAATAATATATGGAAATGAGATGTCGTCAGTCTTCATCAAGAGCTTTAGAAAGCAAAATAAATCTTCGGAATTGAGCAATTTCCTCATATGTAATTATAGGGAGGGGGACAGAGACACATTTTCCCCCATCTCAAAACCCAATTTTCTTTTTTTTTTTTTTTTTTCAATCTTTTTAAAATTACTTCACTTATTTTTAACTTTTCTTTATTTTTTATGATGTTTTTACAATAGTCTTCTCTCATACCTTTTTTTTTTCAAACTTTTACGGGAAAATAGGCTGGAAAATTAAAATTTTCACATATAAAGGTTTTTAATTGTATAATAATAATTATAAAAACCAACATCTGATATTATGTAATATTAGTTACATAATACCCAGATGTTTTAATGTCTGTTTATGATTTAATGTCTTTAGAAAACAGAAGTAAAAGTTGCAAGGCAATTAATAAAAATAAGTTTTTATAGCAGGAAAATTATGTACTCAAAATCTTTTTTCATATTAATTTTAGAACTTTCAACACATTTATTATAACTACAGACCTTTCAAATATATATATATATATATATATAAATGAACCTTTAAAATATATGCATGGCAAAGAAAAGTGCTTAAATTCTAACATACAAAACTGACTTTATCACAAGTAGAAAATTTCAGTTTACATATTACAAGTTGAAATTATTTAGAGAATAGTTACATAAATTTAACACATATATCACTAAAAACTAATAGCTGTTGATATATAATTTATATAAAAAAATGAGGGGAAAGAAAAAAAGAGGAAAACATTTGGCACTATATTGAAATATTGCACCACACTACTTGTTCCAGAAGGAATGCTAGAGTATAGATATTAGGATCATTATTAATTGGACCCTTAATTATATTCATATCCCATTCCTTCACTTAACACACATAATTCTTAAACATATTTTTAATGAATAGTCACAATAGTCTTCAACTCTGAATGAGCAAGCCATTGTAATTTAAAAATCAAATTAGAAAACCAAATTTTCTATTTCTTGGACAAGAGTTATTTTTCGAAAATATAATTATATTTCTGTACCCTTTTTTTTCATACAATATAAGAAATTTAAGCTTTTTTTAAACCTAAATCCTTTTTCACATGGCTTGTAGGTTTGAAACATTTCAGAAGGCACATGATTAAAGTGCTCTGCACCGGCTAGATTATCACATTGATGTTTGACATCATCATAAACTATCACGAAGACAAAAAGAGACAAAACAATAAATATTTTGTGTAAAGGAAAAAAACACTAAGACAATTTTGATTGTATTAATGCCAACACATACCAATGTTTTCAAAAGTTGGCACAGTTATTGTGTATAAGAGCACCATTTTTCAATCCATATGGCGATATTTGTGGGAAGACATTTGAGAAAGGCCTAAAACTGCATGTTGACATTTAAGACAATGATAATGAGTTTGTTTTTGATTATGATTACAATTACTTATGTTACAGCTTTGTGATGGAGTGTACTTTTCAAATCCTGCTGCATAAATACTGTCCATTTTTGCATGTTGTCTCCGATGTGCAACTACTTTATTAGTATCTGTACACACAAAGTCACACTTTAGGCAATGAAAATGAGACGATTTGTTTGCCATAGCACCTAAAGTATTAGCATACATACACTCAGGCCTACCGCAATTCACATTAGCACGATACTGTTGAAAGTCACCACCCATTAAAGTGTCAAGACGTTCATGTCGAGCAGTATGTTGAACAAACCGTGTTTTGTCACAAAAGCTATAACCACAATCTTTCCTCATACAGTGAAAATGAGTTTGGTGTTCACGGTAACCACAGTGCGTATACCCACAATCTTCATTAAAGCGACATCTAGAATACCCTTCGGGTACAGGTTCATCCTTTAAGATTCTTAAGGCGGCCATTTTCATTTTTTTGACTTCACTATTTTCTTCTAGTTTTAAAGGAAACTGTCTTTTCATATCAACAGGTTTATTTCCACTATCCATTCCATCGATCAAATTTCCATATTCAAACTGTCCAGAACCATAAAAGCCATCACTGCTGGAAGGAATTTGGTTTGAACTGCTAACACCAATACTGCACTTCATTGAAGGTTGAAATGAAGAACTGCTTGAAGACACAGAGTGCCAACTAAATAGCTGATGAGAAGAAGAAACCTGTTGTTCATCTGGATTGTACATATAGAAAAAAATGAAATATGATAAGAAGAATAATATTGGATATTCTAAATAAAAGTAGTTGTTTTAAAATATAAATAAAATACATGGACTGCTGTTACATTTAAAATCTAGCTAAACACAGGGTATACTAGACATGTATAATTCATGAAAATATTTACTGAGCAATTACTATAGTAGTAAGTAGTGGGATATTTTATACTTATATTAGCATCAGATCAATTAGAGCATTGACCTGGAAGGGCAAAGCCAGTTCTGAACATAAATGATGCATTCATATACATTAGAATTCTGAACATCTCTTTGAAGGGGAAAAAATAATTTAAAATTATTCATATTACTATATTTTTCACAATTCTGACTGAGAACTAATGGTTAAGTTTTATTCCTTCTAAATAAAAATAAAACAAGATGAGCGGTCCACTAAACCATTGTTCCTCAACCTGAGGGATGCATTCAGATATAAAGTTGATCACAAAAAAAGTAAGACTCATAATGAAACATCTTCTTATTAAATAAAGTACATTAAAATATAGTCTAATGTTACAAAATTCACATTATACAAATAAAATATTATAGCAAGGAGAGTTGCAAGGCTTTTTCCACTTTTTGTTTCTTACTTTGTAGGGGACTGTAACTCCAAAAAAGGTTGGGAAATGATGCACTAGAGCAATGGTTCCCAAAATGGTCCAAACGGATCCCAGGGATCTATTGCTACCCTACAAGGGGTCCAGGTCAATGAAAAAAAAAATAAAATAAAAGTGGGGTGCATAATATGAAAATAAGGGTCTATGAGACGACTTCATTTGAGTAAGCTATCACCAAATTGTAGACCTGATACACTTAACAAAAATTTTGCTAATGTCATTTTCTTATTTATACAATAAGCATATAAATGTACTAACTACATGTTTAAAGAAAAAGTTTGCCGATGCGAAGAAGCTTTCAAATGTCTCAACGTTGTGGTCAGACTGTATTTTAATTTCCATGAGTTTCTTTGAAATTATGTTGTACAGAACAATTTGATACATTTCAATTGAAATATCATGCACTTTAACTTATTGTTTTCTGATTAAGATGTTTATAACAATATAAGAAGACAAAAAAAAAAACAACAGATTATTAATATATGGAAAAGATAAATACAAGCACCATTTTCTACAATTTGTGTTGCAACCGTGCACTTTTTTTTATCCTTATTAGAAATTGTTTTTCTGCCCTTATACATTTTAACCACCTTGTAGTTGGGCAGTTCCAAAGTTACGTTACATGGACGAGGTGTCTTATCAAGAACCACAGGTGGTGAAATGATGCTTTACAGATATTTATAATATCTAAATTAATAAACAACTTTTTCAATAGTAGCAATGTTTTTAAAGCAAGCATGAAAAGCCTTTTCTATGAACTTCTTGTACAAAATGTTGATTTTTAAACATAAAAGAAATATTGAAAATCAAATAAAAATCAAGCACATAAATTAATTTAAAAAATTACTTGGAGAATCCTTAGGTTCATCTGATCCAATATGTGAAGGACCATTGACTGGATAATGGTCTTCACTATCACTATCATCTATGTCCATTTCATCTTCATCCGGACTCGGAGATGAGTTAGACATTTTTATATAACCAGGAGGATAAACTGGAATTGGATCTGGTGCACCAGGATGTTTGATAACATGTGGTTGAAGATGAGAAAAGCCAGAAAAAGCCTGAGGAAAAATAATAATTTATTTAGAAACATATTAATCAAATTTTAAAGTGCTTCTTAGCATATTTTTATTCAAATATTCAGTAAACTCATCCAAATATAGTTTCGAAAACAAAGGGAAAGCAGAAAGATGAACATTATTTGCTTTTTCTTTTCTTTTCTTGAGACACTACTGGAAAGCGTTAAATTAATTGAATCAAGCCATCCAAATAATCAAGCCATTGCTTATGTCAATGTTAAGTCTACAAAGATATAAATACTGATTTTACTTGAGTTTCTATTTCTTAAAAAGAAAATTCTGATTTTATTTTAATTCGGAATCTAAGGAATTTTCATATATTTCAGAATAAAAATATAATTTCTAATGTTATTGACACTTTAGAGAGTAAGGTTTGAATTTTTCCTGCGGGCAATGTCATATTTATGTCTGGAAAATTGAATCAGGGAGGCAAATATTTTTTTTAACAAATATTAAAAAAAGGAAAAAATATGAAAGTTTTTCTCCAAAAAATAAATAAATAAATAAAGTTAAGCCTTCTTTTAGTTTTATAAAGATTTTTGCTCCCTATATTTTAAATAATTTTTTATAAATTAAACTTATAATTGATAAGGCAGGTTGTCTATTGGTCCCTAAACAGTATTGAAATTGAAAAACTGTTATTGAAAAAATTTAAAACAACCACATAGGAGTTTTTTTTATACAGAATCGAGTCCTGCTGTATCGTTTGTAACTCACAGCATTTATTTTATACATAACAAAGTTTCCCCGACATGTCCATGCATAAACATTTGCAATACTACTTTTTATGCATGTATGTTATTAATTGATCGAATTTGATCTTAGACATTTTTTTCTGTTGCATAAAATAGAACATTATCTTCTTAGTACTATTTTATATACATCATTATTTTTTTTTGTTTTCCTCTCAACAGAAAGTAGCCAAAAGAGGGATATTGATAATTCCAATAAAATTGATTTATTTGCCTCAAAGCAACTCTGAAAAAAAAGGGAAGATAACTAATGCTTTATGATAATTATACTTTCAGTGAGTAACTTTATAATAATTGTAACAAATCTCAATTGTATCTCTTTAAAGTAAATGCAATGTTATCCCTTTAAATTAAATGCATTGATATATTTTAAAATAATTTAAGAGAATAATTATGTATGGTTCGACATATTAGAGGGTTTCAACTACTCTGGGTGGTTACAAACCTAAATGTGTCCCTGCCTGTAGGTGATCTGTTAAAAAATATTAGGCTTAAAGTAACCAAATTAAAAGAAATCCTTTTTGTATACATTCTAGATCAAAAGTTCTTTACGATAGCGTTTGTCCAAAGTTAATCTACTTCTCATATTAGGATTTGGGTAGAATTCTAATTTGCTTATAGACTTTAGTGAAACTTTTTAAAAAACTGTTTCAAATGAGAAATTAATCAAAATCTGAAACATGGAAAAAAGAGGCTGTTCTGTTATATCCACATAGGGGGAACAGACAGAAAGAACAACTAACAAACACATTTGCCCATCTCAAAAGCCTAGTTTCTATTTTTTTTCCCACAGCTGGTTTTCAAAATAGTTAAAATTTGTTTAAATGAAGTTAGGGTGCTTTCATACCAGAGGCGACATAGACAAAAAATTATTGACATATTTTTGCCTTCAAAAATAGGCTCTGCGGTTGCATAGATGAGAAAAGACATGTTTTTTGTCTTTGTTGCCTCTGGTGTGAAAGCACGCTTAGGGGGGAAAAACTAAAGAACAGAAAATGCATGGGAAATATATACAGAAATATTTTACTGTAAAGCAACTTGTCAGGCATATAATGAAATAATAATTCTTATCTATAATTTATTATAAACTTAGACAACATGTTTACATTTAGAGTTAAAATTTTTAAAATTATGTATTTCTAAGAAGCTGCAACTAAGTGGGACGAACAAAACTTAAAATATTTATAGTTATAAACATACATAAATAAAATATAAAATAATTTTTCATGTTAATGACAATGAATAACTGAAAAATGCATTAAAAATATTAACCCTTTCAGTATGGAGTTATTTGAAGATTTTCATGCATATGGAACAGATTTAATTTTTTGATGCATGACTCACTATGTAAAAATAATATAGTTTATGTAAGAATATTTATTTTAGTATCTGCATCGTAATTAGGCCCACAACTTTACTTCAACTTTGCTCAAACATGCATATGACCAGTCGCAGTCCTCAAATGGTTCAAAATTAGCCAATCTGAATACTCAGTAAAATAACGAGAGGGAAATATTTGTACATGAGAAATATTTTTTTTCAAATAATGCTTACTTGATTGCAGACATTACAGTGAAAATGATCCCGCTTCTTTAATTTGCAAAATGGTCTCCCACAACTTTGTTGTGGGCTATACAAAATATGCTTCTCAGAACCTTGAAAACTATTTCGATAATTTGGCCCAGGTTGAAGAAGAAGTTTACTTAAAGGCTGCTCAACAGATTCAGAGTTCTGATAATATGAGCTTTCAGTTTTAATATTATTCACATCATTGTTACTTTTTTCCTCACATTGCTTCGAATAGTGCTGATGTCCAGAAGTTGAATTTAAAGTATTAGATGTAGAATGGGATGAAGATTGATTTGTAGAAAAAGCAGACAATGGATAAAAAGTGCCTGTAGCTTTAACTATAGTCGCTTTTTGCACAGAAGATGTTTCAGAAGCAACAGACTTGATAACAGACGGACATCCTTCAAACAGAAATGGATCTAGCACTTCTTCTTTAATAGAGGTGAAAAGCTTTTTCTTCGGTGATGTAGGAGTATTATTATTATTATTATTGTTATTACCTTCTTGTTCTTTATGTTTCTGTTCATGGAGAGTCATTGTGCTATAACGCACAAATGAATAATTACAATTATTACGAATGCAGTGAAAGTGCCGATTAATTTTATTACTGTGGCAACCTTGTAGTCGACAATCAACACTTCGATCGAAAAATACAAAGCCATCCATTATATCAATGTTATCATGGAAATCCTTAGAATGAAGTAAGAGAATGTCATCTCTGTCAGTAATGTAATAACATCTAGGCTGCATGCAATGAAAATGATGTTGGCCATAAAATGTACATAATTTATCAGGACATGGTGAATTTTTATGAAATATGTAAAAACCTTCTTTAACCTGCAACAAAGGAAAAAAGTGTTGTTTTATTAATAACACAAAATGTTAAATATTTACATTAGAATATTACAGTATAAGTACATCTGCAAACTTTGAGAAATTCAAATATTTTTGAAAAAAAAGTATTCAACCTAAATTTAGTAACATTACAATGTGTGTACTACACTAAGCATGTTAATTTTAACACATAGTTTACAGTCAAAATGTAGATGCAACATCATGAAACATGAAAATGCTTGCATACATAGGTATAGCGTTGTATTCCTGATTGAGTCAGGCATTCTGACTGGGTGCAGTTTTTACCCCCCCCCCCCCTACTGACACGCTACCGACTAACTGCTAATGATAAATAAACTTGATGATAGAACTACTTTTTCATGAGCTTTTAGAATAGGAATTTTACACATTAATTGACCATTACGCATAACTTTCATTTGTTTTCATTCATTAATTCAATTTAAAAACTTCAATTTTTCATCCAGTTATCCGGATTGTCCACCTGTATTAATGGATTATTTACAGTTTCTATCTTGTCATTTACATTTTTACATTATGAATAGTTTGCAATATTTTCAACATTCCTTGTAGGATTAGATTTGGTTAAATTATGATCAACTGTTTGTCTTCTTGCATTTATTTTTTGATAAAGTGTTAACATATAACACATACATATATATGTAGGGAAATGTGGGGCAAGTGAAATAGTAAAATATTCACTCCGTTTGCAGGGCCACCTATTTAATAACACTTTAACTATATTACATAACATGTAGTTGATTCCAGAAAAAAGTAAACTCTAAAGACCAAGCTTTATGAAAAAACAAGCCTTTTTCAAATTTCATCACTTGATGCTCATGTTACAATATTATGTATAAGGTCAAATTTTTTTTGTTTTTGCTAGTATATGATGGCAAAATTCATATTATTAATATTTTAAATATCAATTCAGACCTACTAATGTCCAGTGCAATGTTAATTTATTTTATGTTAGGCTTGTTTTGACTTCAAATGTTTAGTACAATTTGTCATGTGCATATGGGGCAAAGTGAAATACATGCATTTAATTTCACTTTGTCCCTACATCAGTCATCACATAACTAAATTTGTCGTTCATTTATTCCCTCATTCAATTATTAATTCATTTACTTGTTCATTTCTTAAGTAGATTTTTCATTCGTTCATTTAATTAATCATTTATTTTTTTACATTCCTGAATTGATTTATTCATTCGCTCAATTTATCAATCAGTCATTCAATTTGTTTTACAAAAAGTATTTATAACCCTTTGTATTCGTAAATATGAATCACTACATGTTATTTTTCACTACCATAAAGAGACATACAAATGTAAAGAGTTATTTATCTCATAGAAAACTACTTCAGTAGAAAAATATTTCAATTATTCACTTTACCCCATACATGGGGCAAAGTGAAAATTTTCCACTTTTACTTTAACGTTTACTACCTAAAATGAAAAATAATATTTCAATGCAAGTTCTATTGAAAAATTCATAGTTCTTTCTTTATGTGCTATTATTTACAAAACAAATTTCAAAATTCGTTCATTTTGAAAAATGTTTTTCCCACATTTCGCTACAAACAATACAAATATTTCAAACTTTCCACAATTAAAAAAAAAAGTAGTCGACTTTATAGGGTTGAATTGAAAGTTTAATCTCTTGATTCAAGTTTTCCCAAACAATAATGCTCAAGATGTTTGTCTAATTATACACAATGCTCAAAAGGAGGACGCATTTCAGGGCAGATAAATACACTCACAGGAAAGGTTTCACCAAAGAAAAATTTATAAATAAAGTTTTGAAGAAGTAGTGCATATAAATATCCACAATACAAATGTACATTGTAGGTAAAACAAACTGAGGCAAAGAAAACTGAAATGAATAACTAGTGATTTACTATATTTAATCAATGTAAAAATAGAAAAAAAACTTGCACGATATTAGGAAATGTTCCCCTCATTTTAAATGTTAAAAATATTTCTACTAAAATGACATTAGCTTACATCATTAGTTTGAATTTAAGAAAAAAGAAATATCTTAATTTATGTACCTCAGGCTTTTCTTGTTCAGAAGCATCTTGCTGTGCCGGAGGTGATATTGCTGAATGAGTTTCTTGTTTTTCCAAATGCGGTGGAGCAGGAATATCCAGCATGTTTGGTGTTGGAAAAATACATTGTCCCAAGCCTGTGACAGGAATGAGTTGCGGTAGTGTTGGTGAAGAAGAAATCATAGTAACAGGTGGAGGTGGTAAAAGTGATGACATTGCATTGTAAGCAGATGTAAAAGGACCAAATGATGCTGGGAAATTATGATGAGAAATTTCGGTTGGTTTGGGAAGCTTGAAACTTGTATATATTGCTTGAGGTAGCTGTGAAGAGCCCATAGGAATCTAAAGTTAGAAATAAACATTTAAATCAATTGTTCAAAAATATTACAGATTTATATGAGTAAAAATGTTGAAAATAAATGCAAGAGTTGCATTTAAACTTAGTGAAATTACACAGGGAATCTCAGACATAAAAATGGTGAGCATACACAGTACTTCAGCAGAAATGATGTACGTACATAAAAGTGTGAAAATTTTTTTAAAATCGATACCCCAGGTTTATGTTTGCTTGTTTCAGATTGCAATAAGATTTGCTTTCATAATACTATGCTCATACAACTATTAAAATAAATAAATAAATAACACTAAAAAAATTAGGTAATAAAACTTATATTATAAGGGCATTATTAATAAAGAGATTACTAAAACTATGAGTAAAAATAATTTTACATTATTTTAGAATTAGAAAAAGAGTTACTTTTCATTTCATGTATTGATTTTATGCTGCAAAATTGGTATATTTATACATTAGTTCTCCGTAAAACATGTAAGTTTAGTACTAAGTTGGTGTTTCTCAAGCTTTCCAACATCTGTGTACTAGAGATGAGACGAGCTCAGGCCCAAAACGAGCTCTACATTTTCAAGTTACTCTCGGGTTCGGGCTCAAGGTAAAATATTCATACATAAACCTACAGTTTGGCCTAATGGTTTTTTGCTATTCTAGTGTCCTGTTTTCATTTTCAATTTGCTCTAGACTAGAGACCCATCTTAATACGCCTCCTAACTGCAATAGTTGCACTAAACATATTCCAGTTTTAAATTCGACTGCAAATCAAGAACTTCCTGAAAATGCTTCCAAACCAAAGATTTTTCATGCATTTTAGCTCAGCAGAATTTAATCTCAACTGGAGCATTTCATGGTAGTTTAAAAATATATGTATTTGTTATTTGAAATTAAAAGAAAAATCATTAGAACTAATTGTGATGGCTACAAAAAGCCTACATTTAATCGATATAGCACCTCATCTATTAACAACACTTTATAAAATCATTGCGGGCTCGGGCTTTGACACAGAACAGTATCACTCGGGCTCAGACTTCAAATCTTCAGGCTCGGGCCTGCAAAAGTGAGCCTGAACTCATCTCTACTGCGTACCCCTTTTATAATTTTCTTTCATAATGCTGAGTACCCCTTATCAATAAATAAATAATATGTCATGTATAACATAAATTACAATTAATGAAAAGCAGGAAATTGTGTATGTTGAAAACAACTTCATTATAACTTGTGAATATTTTCTTTACGAAAACTGGATAGAGGACACATGTTCAATTTGCAACCAAATTATGTTAAATTTTCCCATCTCATGCTTATTTTTCAAGAATACACCAGAAATTAATTTCAACTCTTCTTCCGCTCACATATGATAAACCTTCTGGCCTGGATGCTGTATTAATGCAAAAATGGTTATCTTAGCCATTCAATGCATTTTTTAAGTGAGGGAAATACTTTTTCAAGCTTACTTGTAAATTCTCTAAATGCTGTTATACATTTCTGAATATCAGCATCAAAGTTATGAGCCAAACTTGTTATAAACTCAAAAGGGAGGGAAATGAGTCTGTTGACTCATGAATGCTAACTATTTCTTACAACAAATAAATTTTATTGTGATAACACTTACTTTATTTTAAATATGAAACCGTAAAGTTTCTTTGCATTGCAATGATAAGTTTCGACAATTTAAACATTTACGCCTTCCTGACGTTCTCAGCTCGATGTGCCATGTATCACTGGGGTATGCGTGCCACACTGTACTAAATACTGAAGGTAAGAATGAGCATATAAAATTTTTCAAATACAGTTCCTAAAGATTATGCATACAGCTCCAATAAGCTACACATTAAAGAAAACACAAAGTTGAAATAAAATTAGACAAAAGGAGTCCCAATAGAACCAAGCACTGCATATCTATTATGCTAAGACCTAAACAGAAGTCTCTAAAAGAGATCAGTAGCTGAAGTAAAGTTTAGCAAACACCTAATAAGGATGTCATGAATCTTTAAAACGTTTGATTATATAATGAACAAGGTTGGTCAAACCAATGAGCAGAAAAGACTTATTAATCATATCATATGTGAATAAGAGTTTTCTCATTATAAACACAGCCTCAACAACTTGGGTCATTCTGACACTCATAACAGCAAGACGCCAGACAATTTGGGAAGTTATTACGACCTATTTAGGGCCTTTGAAGCAGATTGACTATCAGAGCAGATGTAGACACATCTGTTTCGATAGCCCTATTTTAGACAGATCATACTACATATCAGGATACCCTAGACCTTCAACTGAAAGATAGTGCTGAGCTTGCTTTGGAATGTTAATAATAAAGGAAAACAGAAATTAAAATGAAACAAATTGAGCACTGCCATGTATTTACTGCTCAAGTGTTAACTCTGGCTGTCGGCTACACTCCGCATTTTATCATACAGAACTTTCTTGTTCTTGTGGAGAAGATAAATTTTGTGAGTGCTGGTATCCATATTTTTTGGGCCGCATTAGCAGCAGTTACGTGTATCAGTTACAGAAGTTCCACATGTACCTCTAAACTGCAAAGGGGAAATCACGTCAAGTTCCACCAATCCCTTATGCTCAATGCTCATGTATCAAAACACTAAATGAATTCCGCTTTAACCGAGTTACCAGAAAAAAACCCTGTTTTTCCTTCTAAAAAGATTTTTTTATTACTTCTCTATCACTATTGTTTACTGCTCTGCTAAAATGAAGTATATTAAACAGCAAGAATAGACTACACCTAAAACTCTAACAACACTAACAAATTAGCATTAGCATTGCATCAAGAAACATTTATCATTCCACAATGATTTGGTTATTTAAGTAGGCAGTCACTTCCCTATTTGTATACAATCGTTCTGTATTCCACAAGCACAGTAAATATAAAAATAATGAGTAAATTTATATTTCATCTCCTTAAAAAGTGACAAATTAGGAAATTTTTTAGATTATCCAAGTGTTTCACTTATGCAAGGTGAATTTCATGCCCATTAACTTGGATAATCAGAGGTTTACTCTATTCTGAAGCCTTCAAACACATATCACAGAGCATATTTCTTATTTTAGAGTTTATTGTTATAAACTAATCTACTTGCAATCAATGAAGTTTGAATGTTAAAACCTTATAATGTTTATCTAATAGTTTCTCAAGGTTCGCAATGCTGATTCCATCTTTGTAGCAATGCTGCCATTAGTCAGGTATATAAAATTTTACAGGAGGGCTTGTCACAGATTTATAACATGGCTTTGAATACCTTAAATTAAGTAGATTTAAGTGGCCTCATGACGGCAGTATTCATAAACACTAAAAGCAAGAAAAAAGTAAGTGATTCATATATTTTGACTCATGAAAGTATTGCAGTTTGAACGTAATATGGTATTAGCAAAAACCGATGTTGATATAAATAATGTAATGAAATAAATGACAAAATTTTGCTTAAAAAATTTTAATATCAGTTCTAGGCTGTATGTAAAAGCTGCTGATAAATAAATAACGCCATTAATCATAGTATTTCTTAAAATTTTAGAAACAATATTAGTTCCATAAATTTATTAAACATGGACAAAAAGTATGTAAAAAACAATTGATATTTTTAACTTTCTAAAATGTGAATCCATATTCTAAAAGCAAAAAGAAAATTCCTATTGGCTTAATAATTCCTATTAAGCTTCATATTTTAAAAGTAACATTGTAATTCATATTAAACTTTTTTTTTCTGTCTAATTTTCAAATATTTGAAGAAAAAAAAGCTTTAAATGAGATACATAAACAATATAGAATATGGATATAAGAGCATAGAAATGCAAGACACTAAATGTATTACCTCTATCAGGCGATTTTTTGGAGGTCGACCCCTTTTCCGTCTAAACATACTGTCCATGGCAGAAACTACTCCACTTGAGCTTGGTACATGTTCTTTAGGAGCACTCAATTTACGGGAATATTTGTGAATTTTATAATGATCAAGCCTTCTAAAAGGATTGTCATCACTACTGATGACTTCCTGACAGTTTTCCTAGAATTAATTTTGGGTTCATTTTTGGATAATATATATATGGTTACATGCAAGTAAAATGAAAAATGAACTACACATGTTTCATAAAAAGAAGAACAATACTTACTCCACACATGTTGTAATAGATGAAAATATAAAATATATGCACTTACTAACCTTTGGTTGGATAAATGAAACAGATACCATGTATGAATGTCTTTTGTAATGGTTGCATTTATGAGTGTAAATGAAATTAATATATAAACCATTTACTTACCTTAAATTGAGCAAATTTTTAATTCACTAGTTTTAATAAGGACTGAGTGACTAAAATAACTATACAGACAAAATAAAAAAAGGAAGAAAAATTTGCCAGGTGTTTAAAAATAACATGCATCCAAATGAAGGAAAAAAAAAAAACAAAAAAATAATTCTTTGAACTTTTATTAATGTCAGTTATCATAAAATAAAATTAAGAGATAATAAATTTACAATTTCTAATGATTGAAAATGATTTTATTATTAGTATTATTCTTTTTCATTTTGTATTACTTCTTTTATAAAAAAAGAAGACACTAACAACATAAAAACATTCTTAAAATTAAAATAATAATAATAATAATAATAAAACTGCATCCAAGTTATAGATGGGACATAACATTCATATTTTAGTAATCATTGTACCTACTGTCAGAAATATTACTATAAATCCAAGAATTATTTTCCTTACCCATTTGCAATGGTAGTGTTTTTCTTTGGCTTTAAAGTGACAGCCAGGTGGACAAGCACCATTTTGATCAATTTCAACTACTGTGTAGAATGATTTGGTAACTTGTTCCTGGTATTCATGATTGCTGAAAAGGATATTGAAATGAATAACTGCTTTTTATCCGAAAGCTTTAACAAAACATTAACTTTTAGGATTACTTTAGTCAACTAATAGCTGAAAAAAATGTTCATATTTTTATTGCATTGTGCACACCGTTTTCAGGCCAAAATCATGAAAAACAGTCCCTACTCACAAAAGTGTATATGTGTATGTTAGTGCATTGTTGCCTTAGGCTAAAATATGTCCCATTCTATATGAAAAAGGGAGGTAAGTCATGAAATTGAATTTTATCATGAATGGCAACAGCTAAAAATCAAATACATACACTAGAGGGCAAATTTGACTGCAATTAAGAAAATATGCTGAATTTAGTAATGCTAAAATTAAAGTGATATAAACTTACCTAATGTAAAAAGCAAATCCAAATGTTTGCACCATTTCTTATTAATGATGTATCAAAATATTCATACCTGTCGTTAATTATATTTCCTTATAAGTAAAAAATTTTGCAGTAACAAATATCTTCAGGAAAATAATGCTTTTTTTTCAGAAAAAAAATTAAAATCCTCTTCTATATAATTAAACTTACCTTACACTAACACATAAAGTATTTAATACCTTTGCAACGGTGTGCACAACTCGAGCCTAATTTATCATGTAATAAACCACAAAATAACAGAAAATTTAAATGCACATTCTATGTAGTTAGAAGAATTTTTGTAAGATAATGAAAATTTGTACTTTATTGCATTTGAAAAATATAAACATTATGTGCAACTCAAGTATAACATACAAAACACTAATGTTAACAATTAATAAATTAGAATGAATGCAATAGCTTACCAAGCATGTTCTCTAACACCTAAAATATCTTTTGCTCTGAATGTCATGCTGCAATTATCTGTTGAACAGTGATAATGATCCTTATGCAAAAACTCACACTGTTGCTCACAGGCATCATTTGCACTATACCTGAAGTTGAAAATGTGAAACCATTAACATACTTTTAAAAAATGATGTGTTTATTCCATTCAAATTTGTTTTGGGATTCTAAACATACTTACCAAGTCAAATAAACCTTCCACAGATCATCAGAATCTTTAAGATGTTCAACACTTAGATCTATAGCAAGACTATCTTCAGCTACACTAACATTTTCATTATTTATAACAGATGCATTAAGATTTTCATTTGAAGAGCTATAATTAGTTGCAGGTATATTGTTCATGTCTGCCATGCTGTATATACAATCTTTTTTTTCTGTCTTAATGGAGTAACAGTTAGATGAAGACCCCTCATCAGAATTGAAACAATTTATTTGACCAGATGATGATATTGAGGTTATGGGCATTGAACCAGGTGCTGGACTTGAGGATGACTCCCCTGATGATGGCTAAATATTAACAAAAAAGTAGAAATTTAAAACTTAGATAAAAGTACTATTTAATGCAATTTTATATGAAAAATTAATTTGAAAAAATCTGATGCAACGAATCCTAACGACATATGTAAATCTAAAAGTTTAATTATGTTGAGCTCACTGAAATGCACATGAAAGTAAAGAAACTATGAAATATATTTTTTTCTTTTTCTTTCTTTTCTTTAACTGTTGACTATTAAATTCTTAGTATTGGCAATCGAAGAATGCAACAAATGAACGGATCTTGAGGACAATGAGGATGTTGCTTCACAGTATCCAATTGTAAGAACTGAAACTGCTTGTTAATGAAACAATTCAAAAGTTAAAAAAAAATAAAAAAGAAAAAGTGCATGTAATGCCCACAAAGGAATGTTGAAGCAATCTTAAGTTTCTGCAAAATTGAAAATTCTCACCATTAGAAATCAGTGCTATGCATGAATCAAGTCAATGTTATCAGGGGAAACAAGGAAGAATGCCTATAATGTGTACAATGTCCAATGTAATTCAATAAAATAGCACAACGTTAATTGTACCTTTATTTAAAAACCACTTTCTTCCAAATAACTCAAGATATTAGCAAAATGTCTTTATTCCTTTTGCTACTATGGGTGCTCATAAACGGCGAGGAGTTGCCATTTTAAATATCTGACCAGCGAAAGGGTTAAAAAATATCCTACCAGGAGTTTATTGTTAATTCTTGTTCCAGACAAAAGCATTAGTTATCTTTAATGTGAATATAATAATTGACGTTTTAATTGGATATCATCACTAACAAAACTTGGGAGAGATAAATTCATGATTTCAATGAATGAAATTTACAAAAAGTCAGATTCCAATACAGCTAAAAAAGTAAATAAAAATTCAATATTGAAAGGAAATTTGGGAACAGCTTAGATGAAATGAAGTTCAAAAATGTATACTTGATTATAATTGACAAAATGACATTTTTTTCAATGTCTCCAAATAAATCCATATGTTTATCATCTTGTACAGCAACACTAATAATAATTTAAATTTTGTTCTGATCTTAATCTAATTTGAAGAGTTAATAGTACTCACTTAAATACAAATTTTAAAAATCAATGAAATAAGTTTTGTTTATTTGTTACTTGTACAATAACCCTGGCAACAAATATTTTATCAATCTCTTGTACATTCATCACTTGAATCTTTCTAAAAGTTTTTTTAGACAGTTCTTCCTCACTGGATATTATTAACTAAAACAAAAAAGATGGAGGGGAGGGAAGGATGTCATATTAGTTATGTCAAATATTTAATTCATTGTTACAATTGTGTGTACAACAAAAGTGACATTCATGTAAAAAATTTAAAACTTTTCTCTTTTAAAAACTTTTCTCTGTTTGCAACTTTACGCGTCAAATATCAAAGATTTCAATGAATTATCTGAATTTGTTATCTTTAACAAGGCATTTTAGAATATGTGTGTAATGATTCCGTTTTGCAAAGTCATGAAAAAAAATCATGTTTTTTTTTTCCTTGAACTGATAAACTTAAGTATTTACACATACAAGTACATGTGTATATATGCATTGATAAACATAAATGTTTCCTGATGATTCAAAACTTGTTACTAAAACATAACTTCCACAGCAGTAAAAAAATAGGTTCACTATTTTTTTCAATTGATTTAGGAAAAGATATGAAGCTAAATCATTAGTAGGAATTTTGTGGTCAGTATTTAATTACACAATCAGGAATATAATCTAAAATTGACATATTTTATTAATTTGTATTATATATTGCAGTGGGAAATAAAATGAAATCCCCACAAACACAAGTTTGTACAATTTTGAAGGTTTTTTAAAAAATTTTTGGCTATGTGTGAAATTTCTTACATTTTTACATTTCTTTTTTACTAGTCTTTCTTTCTCCACAAACTACTTGAAGTAGCAATGTGTGGTTAAACACATTATATATATATATATATATATTTCCTCGAGGAACTTAGACATCGTAATTCCAATAAACCGTAGCTAAACCAAATTCTAGATGTCCCTCAATGGCCTAGAATGAAATCTGTTGCCATGTTTCGTCTTTTATCTGGCCATGACTGCCTAAACAAACATCTATATCGTATCAAGGTGGTCACTGAGCCTTTTTGCACCTTGTGTGACCTTCTCGAAGAGATGGACATGTCTCACCTGTTTCGTTGCCCCGCCCTTCCTCGGACATCAATCTGGGAGCGATACTGGACTGCTCGCTATCATTTATAGATTTATTGTTATTGTTTGATTTCCAATTGTCTTTTAATGTGCCATTTGAAATTAAAATATATATATATATATATATCATTCAGCTTTAGTTTTATTAAAGTTTAGTATTTAATTACACAATAAGGAATATAATATAAAATTGACATATTTTATTAATTTGTATTATATATTGCAATGGGAAATAAAATGAAATCCCCCACCCACACTAGTTTTTATAATTTCAAAGGTTTTCCAAATAATTTTGGCTATGTGTGAAATTTCTACATTTCTACATTTCTTTTTTACTAGTCTTTCTCCACTAATTACTTGAAGTAGCAATATGTGGTTAAACACAATAGATATATATCTCTCTCTTTCTCATTTAGCCTTAGTTCTTAATTAGTTCAAATATACCTTTTTTCAACGATTTATGCATATTCATTAACTCATTCACTCATTTATTTACTCAGAAATGTCCTTAAAAATCTACATAAAATGCTTTGTGCGAAAATAGGCTCGTTTATTTCTGGAGTAACTTTGTATCTGTACATGTTTAAGATCTTTTCAATGAAGTTTTTCCCAAGCAAATCCGTTTGTTAGATCAGGATTTATATAGGATTGAAATTTCCCCCTGGGCGATAATGTTCAATTTTTTGAACAAAAATTTGCTCAAAAATGACAAAAATTGTCCAAATCAAAAAAATTTCACGCCAAGAGCTCCTCCCAGTAAGCTCGTTCAAGAGAACATGGATCTTATGCCCAGAGTTTACATAATTTGCTTCATTTTTGCTCATAGGTGCTAATGTTGACACTTCTTGAACTGTTTAAAATTGAATGACTAATTGCTCAAGTAAAAAATAAAATATGGAAATGAAATGTCCTTGCCGAGATCTTTTGAATTAAAAAAAAAAAAATCTTTTGATTCGGACCATTCCTTCAAAAGTTATTCGAGGGGGGGGGGGGAGGACAGACCAATAGATACACATTTTCCCCATCTCAAAACCCTGCTTTCAAATTTTTTATTTTTCACTATTTCATTACTTCACTTATTTTTGACTTTTTCTTATCTTTAATGTTATTTTATAATATATTAAGCCTTCTTTCATTCCTTTTTACTTTTATGGGAAAGTAGGGTAAACAAAAAGATTTAACTTTAAATATCACAGCTGAGCATTTGTAACTTTGATTGAATTATAAGAAATGAAAATAACATTTATCTGAGAAAAAACTCAGTGCATATTATATGAAAAGTTACTTACTGGCTCCGGAAAAAATGACTGTGGGATGCTACCAGCCTCTGACAATGTTTTCATCATGCTTTGAGCTAATTTGAATTTTCTGTAGGCTAGTTCTGTATCTTTTCTTTCATGTTTTCTTTTATGAGAATAAAGTTGTCCACTAGAGTGCAGAACGTAGGTGCAACCTACAAATGTAAAAAAAAGAAAAAATGAATCCATTTCAAAATAATATGGTAATCTTTTTTTTTCTTTCTTATTCTACTGAAATATTACCTGGTCGTATGCAATGGATATGATTGCAGACACGAGAAAAACGACAGTTTTCAAAAGTGCAGTGCTCATGCTTCATGAACTTCTTAAAACCATCTTTATTGAGCTGCTCATCTTTGATATGATAAGTTTTATGTTTTTCTAGAAATTTTATAAAAAGTTAGACAAAATAAATTTATGCAAAAGAATTAAAAGAAAAATAGGAATAAACCTGTACCCATATCTGCTTTATTTTTGAATGTAAAGCTGCATCCAGATCTCCTACAATGAAAATGCGTAGTTCGCTGACCAAAGAATAAGCACGATACAGTGGCACAATTTTCTGTGGCACGGAACCGCCTGAAACCTTCTTGAATAATGGCCGTATCTTTTCTGTGGTAATTTGCATGCATCTGAACATCTGATGTACTTATATAAACTTTGTCGCAACTTTCCTGCACAAATAGATAAATAAATAAATAATCTAAATAAAAAATTATAATAACATGTAAAAAATTTTGAGCAATACTGCTTCACAGGAGTTGAAGTGATCTGATAGAAATTACTGGAAACACAATTCAAGATATTAATACATTTCAAAACTTATACTGATCATTGAACTTTTTGCACAAAATAGTTATTAAAGATACTTTTAATTAATTTTAGTGCATAAATATGCCTTGCAGACAATTTAAGAAATATTACAAACCTTATAGAGCACATTTTATAAACTATTATCAGTTCATCATCATTAATAAATGAAAAAAAACAGGGAAAACTACATTTTTAGCACTAGAAAGTATTATAGAAACGACTCAATACAATATCACCCTGCAAGGTGATATATTGTGTACAAAACCCGTTTTATTTGAATTCAATTGTTCTCATATAACTTATTGGGCAGAGGGTAAGAACCTTACATTCATATGTTTATTTTTAAATATTTCAGGAACAATTGAACTTTATTATTTTTGATTTTAAATTTTTTTGTATAACATCTTTTTTTAACCTCGTTTGCTGCAAATTAGGTTAAAAATTATTCAGAGCATCATTTTCCAATCTACAATTGTGCCTTAGCCATGCATTAACCATTTATAATATGTCTTTCAAATGAAATTAAAGTTGTAGTAGTTTTAAAAAATTGGACACACATTGCTCTCAAAAATACACAGAAGTTTAAGAATCTCTTATATAACTCCCATTAAGATCTGAGAAACAAACTCAAAGGAGAGGAAAAAAAACACGAGTTTTGTATAGATGCAAAAACTCTCCCCAGAAAAATTACAACATCCACTAAAATAGTACAATATACATCATTTACATAATTGTAGATTAATAATACTCATAAAGTGACAGTGCATCTTACTAAAACAAAAGAACAAACATTGTTTCAAGTCTTAATCAGAAACATTACTGAACATTTTAAAATGAAAAATTTATTTTTATATGAGGAAATTTATATTTTAAGGGATAATAAATTAAAACAAAACCAAAAAAGAAACGAAAATGGTACAGTTTTGTCTTTTGACCACCAAATGAAGTAAATTTTAAAAAATAATAATGAAAAGAAGAAACAAGAAAATAAAAAACAAAGAAACTTGGAGATATAAATAGAATAAAACATTAATTTGTTTGAAAATATACTTGCATTTCTTTCTGTAATATCTTTAAAAAAAAAAGAAAAGAAAAGAAAACCAGGATTGCAATATGAGTATAAAGGAAAAACAATCTAAATAAAGCAAAAATTGTCAAAACAATAAAGCAAATAGCTATTTCAAGGATACAATGGAGCCTCTTCATTAGTGCAAGAAAAGAAAAAGAAAAATGCTCAACACACAACAAGGAAGTTGTGAGTGAATGGGACGGACGGACGGACAGTATAGAAGGTCGGGTGGATAGGGCCGAAGGCCCTTTTGCCCAGTATGAAATGAGTGAATGGGCAACAACCGGAGAGTTATTTATATCAAATGGGTTGGATTAGAAATTAACCAATGTTAACAAAGACAAGGAATGAAGAAGACCAATCAGAAGCGAGGAACAAGGAAGGAAAGATAAAGGGGAACGCACACAGCAAAAAAAAATATATTATAAAAAAGCTTTTCCAGATATTAGGAAAACAGACTGCAATATTTTATTATTTGGAAAAATTGATCCCTGACCTTTAAGCAATGATAATGTGTTTGTTTTCCATTATGGGTACAACTTCTAAACCTATCTGAGCAATCATCCATTGGACTATAACGCATGAAACCATGTTGTAAAGAATCATCTCTTTTCTTGTGCCACTTGAAGTGCCTTATCATTTCTTCTTTCTTCACAAATACCTAAAATTTGAAAATAATCTTTTAGTTAACCTTTAAGTTACGGCGCTCAAGCTCCCGAAATTCATCCATAGAATGGCAAAACTGCAGATTTTTTCCCCCTCAGTGTAACCACCAGGGTCCTAAGCTCCCATTATACCTCTTTTGAGTGTGACTGACTACATTAGAAGGGTTGCCATAATATAAACTTTCGTTAGTCAGTTACTATTTTCTTGCACCCAACCGCCAATTCGAAGTAGTTATATGATTTCTAAAGTTAATTTCCGAAAGAAAGTAAAAAAGGAAGAAATCAAAATAATGATACTAATTTGGAAACATGCAGTTTTTTTCCTTCCTCATTTAAACTACAGCTTTTCATTGAAGTGTAATGTGAGTTGCCCTTATGTTTGTCTAAAAAATTTTGCTAAGCAAAAAAGGTAATCAAAATTTCTGCCCAAATTAGAGTTAAAATTAACAATAAAAAGTGCTGTTCTATATAGTTGAATAGTAGTGACCTTTCATTGTTTTAGAGCATCAACATATTTTTTTTTTTTGCGATTTTTCTGCTCTGTGACATTTGATTTCTTTTCTTTTGGGACTTGTACATAATTTGCCTAGTTTTCGACAAACATCTCCGGTGTGAAGTCATGATGATAGCATTTTATATTAAATGTTTGCAAAAATACATTATCAACAACTTCAATAAACAAGTAAGACATTTTAAGTATATTATTAGTACTCGAATTCTATAATTTTCAGTGCTTTATTCCCCTCTCCCCGTAATAGATTATTATTTTTATCCTCAGTTAACGTTTTGCTTTACGGGGTATTTCATAATCCGAATATGAAACGATCACAAGTTGAACAAGGAAGTAAAGTATTAATCTCCTCATAAGGGATTTACTTTATCCTCATTCACTTAAAAATTGCAGGTATGAATATACAATTTTAATTTGCTATTTTCACCACAATGACTTGTTGATTTACTCGTATAGTAACTGGAAAGGGGTCATTCACAAAAGATAATCAGAATTCACTTCAAACTACCTGTTGTACCTCTGAAAAACACCTGTCTGCTCTCTGCTAATGGCTTTGGGGTGATGTCCTTTGTTAACAAAAGCAAGACCGAATGTCCAGCTTGTACTTACATTCCCGTCACTTCAAATCTTTTATTTCGTCGGTTTATCTTATCTTTTGTATCACTGCAGTGTTTTTAGTTGAATGCACTTATCGGAATGTATGGTATGGGGTGGACTCTTATTTCGACTTTGACACGCCTAGTGCACATGTTATTTTTATTAAAAACCAAGAAAGAAAAAATTAGAAACATAGTACTATGTTATTGTACCTCCAGCGCATTGAGCTGCTAACTGGATTATAACCCAGGGCGGCAGGGCTCCGAGCGCGACAGGATAACTTTTTTTTAAAATTAACCAAAATAATACCAAATACCATTAATACAAAAGCTTGAAAAATATTGAATCAGGCCCTTCATTTCAATATTTTCTACGGGGGGAGGGGAGCGTAGGGAATATATTAAATTTATAGATAAAAAGCAACAATACGTAATAGCATGTAAACACATATAAATACAACAAAAATCTAAAAGTCAGATCACCATGCATCTTCCTCCCCCGCGATCATCCAAGTGATTGGCTATATTTCAGTACGTATTTATATTACTATAAATGTTATTCGAGGAATATACGAGTATGTGCGTCTAAACCAGAAACATTCCAAATACTCGCCAGACAGTAAATCAACACCGCGTATTTCGCCGAGACTAGTCGTGAAGACAGGAACTACTAATAACTGTCAGTAATTTTTTCACCTCCTGGTGATTTCCTTCCACTCCGGAAGGGAACGAAAGGTCTAGTACATATGCTGTACCGCAGCCGCAAGGAAGGCCAAATTTTTCTGTGGTACATATGCTGTACCGCTGTAATCTAAAGGTTAAAAAATTGTAGGCACTCAAACTTTTGTTTACATATTTTCCAACTTAAACTTAATGTGTTTATTACAGACTTGCAGTTCTGTGAAATTATAAACCACTGATTAAACTTTCCTAATCAGAGTTTTCCTGGTGTTATCCTAGTCACAACATATATATAAGTATGTGGTGCAGCAACACACAGAAAGATTTTTGAGTGAGTGTTGCAAGTTCTGTACCTTAAAAGGAATGTCTGGCAAAACCATATTTTATTATAGCATGGGGGGAAAAAACCAAAATATTTTCAAAATTATAGATTAATAAGGCTAGGCTTGCCATACTTTTGGATAGTGAAACCGGAACACATTAATATGGGATGGGCATACCGGAGCGTCTGGGGGGTGCCCCTGGGGAAAAACCCCCCGGGAGGGTCTGAGGAAATTAAAAAAAAAAGAAAGCAAAATGGTGAGTTTAAACCTCATAAGTAACGGGAGTGGGGAATCTGGGACCCTAAATTATTAGTCTACCCATCTTTTAAAAATTAAAAGGGAATTTTTGCTACTTAATTTACTTAAAAAGATTTTTTTTCCTTTTTAATGAGAATTTTTATTGCTCTACCATCTAGAAAGAAGTGTTAATAAAATAAAGTTTAAAATACTTCATAAAAGTGTTTAATTGAACAATTAATTACTTAGTCTTATTTTTCTAAACTACAACTTTTTGTCTAACTACAAAAACCATTTCAAAAAAAACATTTTTTTCAAACTAAAAAAGCAATTAATACGTTAGCAACCCACTCATATTTTTGACTTGAATGTACTTTTTCAAGATGTCTTTGTTAAGCTTGACTTTTTCATAAAAGTCAGAGGAAAGAAAACGACAAAGTTTATTTTACATGCAATCAATGCTCTTGCAGTGGACTCCCTCATTAATGCTCCGTCATCTTAAAGATTCTTAATATCCTCATAAAACATTCTTAAAAACATAAATTCATTACTTTTTACATCTTACAGCCGTTTCCGGGACATTGATAAAACTGGGCGGGACACCGGGACAAGAGCAAAATACCGGGACTGTCCCGGTCAAACCGGGAAGTATGGCAAGCCTAAATAAGGCTATAATATTTAATAATAATAATAATAACTGACATAATCATCAAAATTTTATGTAAGGATAAAAATAATCCCTAAACTTGGACGACTTCACAATATATTCCAGTTTCGCCCAATTTTTCACAGTAGTTCATTAGAATTCCCTGATTTCTGGATTCTATTGCCAACCAAAACATCCTTAATAATTCTTAGCTAATACATGTCCTAAAATATTCATAAACTGAAGATAAAGTCTGATAAAAATTATGTTTTTTAAAAAAAAATAAGCTTGGGTGAAACTGGATTGAAATTGACATGGCAAGAAAGGTTGGCCGAAAACTTTTTTCCGATTTTCGATAATGTGTAGTGTGGAAAAGCTTCCATTAGTGGCACTTAACATAAAGTTTGTAGGACATTTTTTTCATTTGCTGCAAATGCCTTAAAATTTTGGCCACGTGTTTCTTTTTTAAATTTGTAAAAGAAAATTCCCATTTTTGATGATGGGTAGGTAGTGTGGAAAAGGTGCCATTGGTGTCACTAAGTTCACATGAAAAATTTGAAGTGCATGGAATTGTTACTTCATCAGACATAAATTCGTAGAAATTTGGGTCAGAAGTTTACAGTGAGACATAGAACTTAAACATTTTAGGAAAAATTTGTTAAAATTATTTAAAAAAAAAAACAAAATTTCTTTTGTAAAATGTTGTCAATGAAAGAATTATCCTATAGACTTCAATTTTTTTAGGTGAACTTAGTGACACCAATAGCACCTTTTCTGCACTACCCATCATCAAAAATATGTATTTTTGTTTAAATATAGATTTTGTTTAAAAAAAAGCAGTTTGCCTAAAGTTTCAACATATTTTGAATAAATCAAAAATATGTCCCACAAACTATATATATATATATATTGTACATTTTGCATTACCAATGGAAACTTTTCTGCATAAACCATCATGGAAAGTAGAAAAACTTTTTTGACTCATGCTAATGAGAGTGGAATAGTCTTTTACAAAAGAAAATAAGTAAATATACTTGAATATAATGGTAAATACAAATTTATTGATGTTTCATTTACTTACTCGAGAATTACAGTCCAGACAATGAAAATGCTCTCGATAATTCAGGTCTTTACAATAATTGCTCCCACATTCTGTAGCACTAGAAAACCTTTTTACATATCGCGTGTAATCAATAGGACCTAATTTTTGTTGTTGTTCAACTTTGTATGATGTTGATATAGAACCTATACAATAAAAAGGGGAAAATAGTTAAATAAAATGAGAACCTATATTTGAAATACAGGAAAGAAAATATTTGAAAAATATTTAATAAATAAAACCATATATTTCATGAAGAAAATTATCCACACTTATATTTAAAATTTTAAAAATAAGAACATAACAAGCAATTATATATATATATATACTGTTGGCCATTAAAATAACAGACAGGATTGATCTGACAAACGTAAAAATCACATGAAAGGAAGATGAGGTTGAGATGTGCAAATGATTGGTAATTCAGCGCATTTAGACGACGCAGAAGGGAGAAACGACGTCTAAAGCACTGCATAAAAGAAAAATTTTGTAGTGGATTTTTCAATTGTAAAGAGCTTTGTAATAGGGATGTAACGAATAGTGATTTGGCTGAATAGCCGAATATTCGGCCACTTCTCCCAGGCCGAAGCCGAATATTCGGCCAATGTCTTAGGCCGAATACCGAATATTCGGCGGCTGAATATTAAAATTTCTAGAAAATCGTTGTAATAGAAAAGTATTTGACAAATTTAAAATTATTGACAAAGTCAAGCACTAATTACACACAATCTATGATGTATGATTTAATTCTATATTTGTTAAGAATTTAAAACTATTTAAAATTAATCTATTTTCTCAATTGTTTTGAATGTAATAAAACTAAGAATTTCACCCACACATGGAATAGAAATGACAAGTTTTATGGTAGTAAGCATTAGCATTATTTTACTAATTATTTAATTCAAATGAAAGAACTACTATTGTTTAGTGAACTTTTACTTTGCTCAAAACTGTTTTATGAAGATATTTTTAAAGTTATAAAAGTTAATATTTTTATTTTATAGGGTTTTTTACATACCAATTTTTAAAAGATCTATTAAAATTTATACACTTGACTGAAATATGTTTTTATTTTCAAAAAGCCCAATGACATGCTATCTAAATATTCATGATAAATTCTAGGCTTTTCACATTTCTCTCTTACCCAATATTCAAAATAAATCAGTCTACCCAAACAAAGTTGGACTTCCACTTTGTTAATAATAAAAAAAAATAATTTCTCATACATCATAATTTCCAGCTTTTGGGAGCAAATGCTAAATATAAAATACAATATTACAACTTTAAAATCTGCTTTTGCTCAGTCAAGCCTAAAACTAGGTTTTAAAAAAGTTTTTTTAAAAAGGTTTTTTTCTAAATTATTTTTATTTTTTAAAACTATAAACTAATGTATTATTTTGCAATAATTATAATACAATTTTAAATGTTTAAAATCTACTAATTTCTTTATTTTTTAATAATTTTACTGCAGCAGAACTATTCGGCCGAATAGTCCATCAATATTCGGCCAGGCCGAATATTGACCTTACTCGGTATTCGGCCCAGCCGAATATTCAGCTTGGTGATGAAATGATTATTCGGCCAGCCGAATATTCGGCCAAAGAGCCGAATAGGCCGAATACCGAATAGTGGCTGAATATTCGTTACATCCCTACTTTGTAATGCTGGAGTTTGCTTAGAATATTGTGTTGTGCCTCAAATAATAAGAAAAAATGCTTACCAGCAAGTGTTGGAATTCGATAGAGGCAGGAATGTTGCCTATCGAGAGTGTAGATTATCATTTTCTGATATTGACCATCACATTGATCCAAATCCAACTATTGGCATGCGAATATGGAATCAATGGGTTGCTGAAAGCCATACTGAAAGGCATGCGGAATCTCCATGCCCTCCAATGACTGATTCCCAAGAGAATAGACACGTTGTGAGGTCAGCCCTTCAACACCATACAATTACCAGGTGTATGCATATCAAATGAGACCATTGCTAACAGATGTCGCCACGCATATATGCAAACATCACGAAACCCCGACACGCGATTTTTTTATAGTTTGACCTTTTATACTCGCGTTTAGTTTACACTTGGACGAGTTTCAGCAGGCATTGTGTTTCTTCTAATGTGTTGAAAATGTTGAATTTTATGCCCTGCGACCACGATTTGCGGACAACATTAATTTTTTGTTACCATCTGAAGAAAAATACAGCCGAATCGCATCATATGCTTGTAGAAGCATACGGTGGCAATGCTCTGAACCACGTGCAGTGCTACAGGTGGTTTGAAAAGTTTCAAAATGGTGATTTTGATGTGAGAAACGAGGAGCGTGGCAGACCAGCAAAAAAATTTGAAGACGCTGAATTGCAAGCATTACTCTATGAAGATGATGGAAAAACGCAAGAACATCTTGCAGAACGATTGAATGTTGACCAGAGCACTGTTTCCCGTCGTCTCAAAGCAATGGGCAAGATAATAAAGGTAGGTAGATGGGTGCCACACGAGCTAACGGACCATTAGCAGGAAAACAGAAAAATCGTGTGCGAAATGTTGCTTGCCCGCTACAAACGCAAGTCATATCTCCATGGTATTGTGACTGGCGGTGAAAAATGGATTTATTTTGAGAATCAAAAGCGTAATCGATCACATGTTGACCCCGGACAGCCATCCAAATCGACTGCAAGGCCGAATCGCTTCGTCCGCAAGACAATGCTGTGTATTTTCTGGGATCAGGAGGGGCCAATCTGTTATGAGCTTCTCAAACCCAGTGAAACCGTTAATACTGATCGCTACAAGCAACAATTACTTGATTTGAACGATGCTATACTCGAAAAACGCGAGCAATACAAGAAACAGCAGCACAAAGTGATTTTCCTTGATGACAACACACCTATCCACCGTGCTAAACCGACCAAGGATATCGTTAAGGCGGTCGGCTATGAGCCTTTAGCGCATGCGGCTTATTCTCCAGACTTGGCTCCTTCCGATTACTACTTATTTGCATAATTGGGACACGCGTTGGCTGACCAGCGCTTCACTTCTTACAAAAACGTCAAATCTTGGCTTGATGACTATCTGGCCTCAAAAGATCGATCTTTTTTTCGGCGTGGTATTCACAAATTGCCCGAAAGATGGGAAAAATGTGTAGCTAGCAATGGATATTATTTCGAATAAAGAAATGTTAACAGTTTTCGCAAATTTATTGTGTTTTTTTTTCAAAAAATCGCCTCATTTCATTTGCATACACCTGGTACATCACAGACTATAGGAATGGGCCTGTTTGCAGCGCGCCCAGTATCCACTCGTATGGTGCAACAAAGTTTGCAGCAGAGTGGACTACCTACATGGCGACCACTTTGACTTCTTTTGACAATGCAGCATAGAGACGGCGACTCTGGTGTGCCAAAACGACAAAGCTTGATACAAGAGTGGCACCACATCGTCTTTTCAGACAAGTCCCAGTTCTGCATGCAGTATTCTGATGTCTGTATACATGTCTGGATGCTTCAAGGAGATTGCCCCCCCTCGTTGCCTGATTGCATTAGATACCAACATAGGGTCCCGGCACCTGGTGTGATGGTTTAGGTAGCCATTGGGTACACGACATGTGCATCTCTAGTTTCCATCTAAGGTAATTTGATGCAGATCAGCACATTTCTGATGCGTTACGTCCAGGGGCTGCGCTCTATCTTCAAGGCCTGCTAAATGCCATCTTCCTACAAGATAATGCAAAACCACATGCTGCACGTTGTGTTCCAAACTTACTTGATACACAGGGTATTCGATTGTCGCCCTGGCCTAAATAGTCTCCAGATCTGTCCCCCATTGAAAAAAACTGGTTATGGGTTGCTGAGAGACTGGCTCGTGAATCAGTGGTGTAGGCCTAGAAAAAAGGTGAGGGGAAGTGAAAGATATTTTTAATAATTTTCTGTAAAATATTAACTTGTTCTTCTATTGTTTATAACTGTGACTTTAACCTTAACGGGACGAGATGTTCTGTTGTTGTAAAAAGATGCACGGCTGTGGCTTACGATAACCAATCATGTTATAATTTACTCCTTCGCATAAAGATATGCAATGTAAATATGTTTGTATATAGTTTGTTCAAGTAGTGTCCAATAAACATGTTTAAATATGTCACCCGATCTTCAGGAAGTTTACCTATATGAACATCAAAAAGTGGGGGGCTCTTGTGTTAAACTTTAAATTAAATGGGGGACGCTTGTGGTAAAATAAAAAAGTAAGGGGACAGGGGACACCGTCCCCCTGCATCCCGCCTCGACTACACCACTGGCACCAACCCTTCTCCAGCTATTATCGTTAATGAAATGTGGCACAGACTTGAAGCAGCATGGAATGAGTTGCCCATTTCAGTCATCCAAGCCCAGTTAGACTCCATGCAAGGGTCGCTTTAGGTGCCAGGAATGGCAGCTGTTTCTACTAATTTTCTTTTCTTCTGCTAAATTTTTTTTCTTAATTTTTTCTGCTGCCCCTGTAAACCGCCAAACTGCTTACAAATTTGATCATTTTGTCATCATGCCATACTGTCTGCACCATAATAAATATATTTTTTGTATTTAACTTACTTTCATGGCGTTGCAATTTTAATGGCCAGCAGTGTAATTTTTCTTCATAAGTACTTGAAGCAACAATAACATTTTACAGGATTTTTTACATTCTCAAGGAATTTTTTACAACATATATTATACATTACACATAACTTACTGTTATGATGAGATGAAGACACAACAGAAGAAGGGGTTGATGTTACAGATCCTATACCAGACGTTGAGAAATGTGTTGAATCTGAAGACATTGAGCTACTTGGAAGTGCCGGCATGTGATCTGAAGTAAGCTGTTGAGAAGGAAATTTTGAACCAAGAGCAGCAATGGTAAATATAGTAGCAACATTTTGAGGCAACATCACCTATAAGGAAATTATTTTCTCATATAGCACAACAAGGGAAATAATTATTTTACTTTTGATTCAATTTTCATCCAGTGATTCAACAGCCTTTTTGCCTCACCAAAACTTGATTCCTTCAATTTTTTTGTCAAATTTGTCTTTAACTAAACATCTTCTTAATGTTTAAAGATTATGATTTGATTAATAATCATTTATATTTGCACATTCTCATCAGAGGTCAATCCAGCATTTTTAACAAGTTCGGGTTTTTTTGTGAATTCTAACAAGATTTTTGTCTAACATCAAGTAATTTTATGAAAATTCAAAACGTAAACATGTAGTAATAACATTTTTTAGTATTTTTTAAATCACAATTCCGTGAAAAGTATGATTTCGTGGGTCATAATTTTGTGAAGGGTTGTTTGGGTTTAATGGAATTTTGTTAAGGGTCCGTTTTTGATTAATTGGAGTTTTGTGAAGGATCCAAAAGTGGACCGGAATTTCCTCTGGTGCGACCCCTGCTCATAGATATCAACTCTAAAGCGAGACAAATGTTCAATGCTGTTTCCTAAATGAGATGTCTCAATTCAAAGTTTTGACTGCAGAATATTTTAAACCAAGATAGACAACTACAATTTCATAAAAAAGCAAAAAAAAAAAAAATACTTTGATACATATATTAGAATTTTTTTTTTAACACTGGTATCTTATGTTTCTATATGTAACCGATATATTTTTTCACTTATAATAAACAATTAAAAAACACATATAGTAAAGCATTGTTTATACGCTTGATAATAAAATGAAAAAGAAAAGAAAAAAGTAATATTTAAGCAGTTTATTTGTGTAATAATAATACACATATAAGGGGTTATTTGAGAATATACAATATATACAAAGATAAGGAAAATATATCCTCCATCAAGTTCTTGTGAATGAATTTACATACATTTTTAATATGTTTAAAGATTCTATCATATAAATCCTCTTCTTTTGGATTAAAAAAAAGCGAGATTTATTGTAGCTCTGAAAATTTTGAATCAGTTTGCATTGCGAATTTGTGTACCCCACACTGGAGTTTTATTTAACCATTGACACCCACCTGAAATAAAAATATTTTTTGAATTCCATTCAGTTTATTAGGGGGTGGGGGGTATCGTTTCATGAAAAATAAAGACCAGCAATATAAAAGACTTTTTTTAGAAAAATAGATTCATAACTATAGTAGACTCCATTTGATATAATAACGTTGGAAACTTATTAGGCAAAAAACTTCTTTAGCAGGTTCCAATATATATATATATGGGGAACCTTCAGTTGTCTAGGAGATTTGTTTTTAATTCTCACTCCAAAATAATACATGACCAGGTATAACTAAAATATGGTAAAAATTAATTTTCTATGCTACAGTAACAATATTTGAGCACACAAAAGTAAAAGGTTTACATACATTCAATCAATTGCGGTCAGAATTGTTTATTCTCATAACTGCATAGTAGCACACACAGTGCAGAATACATCCAGACAGTCCAAAATCGATCTCCTTGATTCCCGTTCTCTATGCCTGTTGGTTCCCTCATTGAGATAGAAATATGTAACCACATGCCTATTACAACCTGCAAAGTTTGTTTCAGGCACACACACACATATATATTTCATCCATACATCTATGTAATACTGACAGAGGTTCAATAATTCACAGGAGGCAGGTTGAAGGATTCCCATCCACCACTGCCCCCCCCCCCCCCCGTTTCTTTTTAAATTTTAAATTTATTACATAATTTCAAAAACGGAAGGCTTGTAAGCCTTCATGTAGGAGAGGGGAATTTTTGACAGGCAAACATTTATACAACTATGATGCATATTGAACTATGAAATTATTCTCTAAGTTGCATTCTGACTCATAAGTGATTAAGATTTCATTGTTTCTCTAATGCAAAGAATAACGACTTTAAAATAAATAAAAAAGTACTATTTTAATCATAAGCAAGTACACAAGGGTCGATAGGAATATCAAGGTACTCCAACAACAGTGGCCACCAGCTCAAAAAGGTTGGCGTCTCGTGGAGAAAAGGTACTCTAACAGCTCACAAAAGCAACCGTCAATATGAAACTATTACAATATATGTATTTCAGATTTACTATAATTCCAACGCCTTAAAAACACTTTTTTAACCCTTAGCAGTTTTCTTTGCTTTTTTTTTATTGCCTATTTTGTTCATTTCACATTCTGTAAGCAGGATAGTAACCTTTTTGCGCTAATCAGAAAATAAACTTTCAAAACTAGCATTGAGTGAACTCAACTGTCCCTTTCCATACGAATAATGTATTGGCAAAATTTATAACTGCTGGATAATTTAGGATTACCGCTTTGAAGAAGGATTTGCATACCTCCAAGAAAACTAATGTTTAAATTAAACAAAACATATATCACAAAAACTGTTCAATGTGCATTCCATTTGTGTCAATCACATGTTCAAAGTGTGATATACTGTGTTCAACTGTTCAACCTTAGTACAAAGGCTTGCTCTATGAATTGCATCAACGTGACAATAATAGCTGCAGTTGATAGAGTAGCAAGAAGTTATCATCTAGTAGAAAGTATTTGCATAATAATATTTTTTTTTTTTTTTTTTTGAGATTCCTTTTTTTTTATGGTCTATATCAGGGATGTAGTCCTGGGAGGAAAAGTGGGATATGCTTACAGATGTGAGCATTAAATCGCGGGGGAACGCTTGAGTTTAAATAAAAAAAGGGGGTATGCCGTCTCCCCTTGACTATACCTCTGGTCTATAAGCTTCAAAGACATATGTATTTGTATATCAGAGTGAGCTCTACCTAGTTTTAAGCAGGATAATTTTAATTACAATTTACTACCCTGTACTCTAAACAACAAACAAGTGAATATACAGCGTTTGAAATGACTGGTGGTCCACTGGTCTGAGACCACTAAAATCCCCCTCGGACCACAAAAAAAAAATTATTGGTGGTCTGCAGGACCAGTGATCTTGCTCACCGTTGCTGGACCTTTAATAACTAATGGCGGATCTGGGGGGCGATGGGGCGATCGCCCCCCCCCCCCCCTTGGGCTGATTCAAGTGGATACTACATCGACACTCCTAAGTGAGTTTTTACTCTTTGTGCCCCGGGACCAGCCATTTTTTTATGTTCTTGGAATCCCAGCCTAATAATAGCCCAGTTTCAAGTTCTATGCTTTCCCCCTGTCTCTTTGTCCTCTCTTAGTATTGCTGAGTTGCTAATCCTCGGAGTAATGGGAAAGAGATTCCCTGCTCTTTTCTTCTACCTATCAACTGGTGACAGCTAGCCAACCCTTAGCACGTGGTGTAAATTCCTGCAGCATTTACGCTAAATCTGGAGTCTGAAACATTTCATTGAACATTCATAATTACAGATGTTTATACAAAGTGCACATACACGTCGATGGTTTTTTAGTACATATTTAATATTACATTTTAAAAATTTTAGAAAATATATTACTAATAATTGCTATTATTTTGTAATTTAGACATATCAACTCAAATTTAGAAAATGTATTTACAAGCCTACATTTTTCTTGAGAAAGCTTGAAATAAATCCTAACTTGGTTAAAACTTGGCTAAGAAGTAGAATGAGTGATGATAAGACTCACTGGATTAGCGTTATTGCATATCCATAAAGATATTACATTGGACGTTGAAAAAATTATAGACTGCGAAAGCAAAAAAAACGGCAGCTTGTGTTCCTTTTATAAGGGCTTTGAATAAACGTATTATGCATTGAAAAAATGTGTTAGTAAAATTTTAAATATCACTACACTAGCATTTTCTTTCTTGTTGTTCCTGCTGTTTGAAAAAAAGGGGGGGGGGGGACTGTTGAAAAGGTATGAAGAATCTCCTCCATCCATCCTTACATTGAACCCCGAGATTTCCAAAATCGCCCCCCCCCCCATGAAGATTTTCTAGATCCGCCCTTGTTAATAACGCTGGCAGACTCATTCACTCATTTAGTTTCTCCCGGTGATATCAGCTCAGACTGAATGGTGAAATTTGTATTCTTCCTTTTCCCTCATTTGGCAGATTGCCAGCATGCCAGCGCTGAGGAGCCACAACCCCCCCCCCCCCCTACCCGACTGCCTACTCTGTTGAAGTTATTTAATTTTTTGTTAAACTTTATTTCCATAGTAAGCTTAGTGTTTTAATCACCTATTGAATCAATTAGCTATAGTTAATTAAGTTTTATTATAAATAAATTTACAAATGTTCATTAAGTGTAAAAATAATATTTTAAACTAAAGGGCTATATATTCTGATTAATTTTAAGTGGACCAGTGATGTTGTCTCTGGATCAGTAGATGTTCACGTTTACTGGTCCGAAGGACCAGTAGCTTTTTTTAACAATTTCTAATGCTGATATAGCAGTGCAGACTCTAGATTATACCTGGTGCAATGCTGTTCTGGGCTCGTTGGGTTTGTTTCACCTGCAAGGAAATATTAAAATGAACTACCCGATACCTCTCAGAGGCCATTTGTACTTTTCAATTCAACAGGTTTTAACCCTCTCACTGCGTAATTTTTTTACCAAAATAGGTTCAAAAATTGCATATTTTTTTATTACGTACTTCAAGTCTACACATATTTTAGAGTTAAAATACACAAAACTTTTTTGCAAAAGAGTATTTTTTCAATATTGATGATCAAAATGAATTTTCAGATTCATCACTATCCGCAGATGAATCCGAGAAATTTTCATCAGTTTCGCTCTATAACTATCTTCACTATACTTTAAATCAGAGTCAGAACTACTATCAGTGTCGGAAATATCGTCATAAATATAGGTTATATCACTCGCGAAACGCTTCCTGCCAGACATCTTTGAGCTATGAAAAGCCTGCGCAAAATGCTAAACAAATTTTCGTATATTTCGCAGCAATATGTGGACAACTAATGCCATCTGTTAGCCCATATCATAATAAACAATTAAACATCACAGAAAAACCGAAATGAAACCATGAACGGGGAAATAGCGGGTTGCACAGTTAAATAAACGGCAAAAATGCATCCCCGTGGAAATCGCGGATTGCGCAAATTTTGCTACTTCTACATTGCCCGTGGAAATCGCTGGATGCGCAGCGAGAGGGTTAAGTGCCACTACAAGCCATGGGAATCCGTCCTTGTGGTTACAATATCAAAATGTTCTAGGGAATGAGTAAGTTTTGTACTTTCTAAATTTTATTTATTACTGCTTCTTATAATTTAGAAGGTGCACAACAAAGACTTGGAAGGAAAAAATTTCTCTTAAAGAATGTCAATTTCAGTTCTATTTGTAATGAAATGTATTTTTAAAGAGATTTTGCATGTTTATATGTAACAAAAGTGGTTTTCAGAACTATAACTGATTTTTATTTTAATAAGTGTATAACAATTGCTTAAAATGCCAAAATTGCTTTAAAAATGATTAATATAATGCTGCCATAGCATGTTTCAACTTATGATAGTTGCCGCTAAACTATCACGACAAAGTTTTGAAGGCTGCCACTAATTTCACTTTTGCCACAATTTAGATATAAAAAAGAAATTTATTTACCTGTGGATTAGGGATAACACTATTTGAAGGCATGGGCGCCAATCTGGGAACATTATTCAACATTTTTGCTCGAAGTGATTCAAACATATTCACATTGGAGCTTTGCATTTGATGAGCGACAGATGAAACATTATTTTGTTCAGATGTTGGAGGCCAAGGATTTTCTACAAAATGATTAGAAGGTTCTTTTGAAAACTGATGAGCTAGTCGAGCTTGATGAATTGCCTCCACGTGTGCTGCCTGTTGTTGTATGAGTTGTAAAGTGTTACTTGTTGTAGGATAGCCTCCCAAAGCTGCCAGACAAGATAACTGTTGAGGTGCCATAGAATCTAAAATTTTACCTGAAAGAGAAGAAACACGAGTTATCTAAAATTTCCTTAAACATTGTTTTTGCAGTTAATTAAGCACCACAAATAGAAGCAACACACCAAGTCTTCCCCCCTTTTAAAAAAAATGCAAGCAATCTCTATGACAAATGTTATGCAGTTATTTTTTTATTATTTTTTTTTGCGATATTGTAACTAATTTCGTGAAACTTGATCCTTGTTTTTTTGGAAAATATTGATTGAAGAATGAACAGGTAGACTATATGGAGGGTAAGTAGTTGTTGCACAGTGCAATTTAATAGTAAAAATATATGATAGCAAAGTAATTTAGTCAGGGATGCCCACCCCCTTTAAAAATCACCCAACACAAACAAACCCCTAAATATTTCAATGGTGCAGTCTGTGTTATGATCCCATGCCCCCTCCCCCTGCTGGACATCCCTGATTTAAGTATTTCACAGAATTATTTCTACTTAAAATAAAAATGCTTCTTCTGTAAGTTGCAAGCAGTTTAGGAGTAAAGATTTACCTTTGTGTTGAAGTTAAAGGTCTTAACTAGAAATCATTGAACATGGCCCAATTGCATACCCCCGCGAGGATATTTGGATATATCCCCTCCCGGAAAATTCAGTATCTAAAAGCAGTCTTTAAAAAAACACAGGCATTAATAAACGGCTTCCAAATAATCCCCCCACCCCCCAAGGAAAAAGTTCCTAAACACATAGGCTTTGCTATTAATGGAAACTGTGTGCATAAAAGATTAAATTGGGGAAAGAAGAAAGGGGAAAACATCTGCCCCCGATGACGTTATAGGGGGAAATTATTAGGTTTCTAAAGCTAAAATTCAGCTACTAAAAGCACATAAATTTACCACTTTTTATGCTTATGTAATCATTAGGGGAGAGTGTTGTACCTTGGGACATTGGCAATTTTTAAAAACCTATTGGCAACATTAACATTTTTTTTATTTCTAATTGTGACCTTAACCAGCAGATAGCATCACAGTTAAAGGCAGCATTAGAAGCACTGAATTGATGACTTGGTGAGAGAAAGAAAATTTTATCACTCGAAAGTAAATATCTTTCTCATTCTAATTTCATTTACTGAAATAGCATTTGTAAAACTATTCTACTGAATTTTAATTGGATATTGAACAGAAGACTATTAAATGCTTTCGTTATGAGAAAGTGATTATACTGCATTTTGATTGACCACCATTTTGATTTTATTTAAACCATGTGATGATTGTACCTTGGGACAGTAAACCGTGTTGTACCTTGGGACATGTCTCAAGGTACAACATACACATGGTTCTTAATAATTTGGATATATTTTAGTATAAAGAGAGATATTCTAATCAAATGCAGTCTTTCAAATACAAGAATTGTTGGAATATGATGCTATCTTTTAGTTCAATAATGTTACCAATTTGTCAATGTTGTAGTATCCACCAACACTTTCAGACTACATCATTTTAATGTATCTTCTTAATTTAGTGCTTTAAAAAAATAAAGTTTTTGATTTTTCGTATAAAATTGGTTATGTATATGACTGTTGCATGAATCACAAAGTATGTCCCAAGGTACAACACCTGACAGTTTTCAGTTACTACATAAAATGGCTGGCATTTTTTTTATTTTTAAACTGTTTGAATTTGAAAAAATATATTATAGAGGAGAATGTTGGTGTATTTAAATAGTGTCTTCAGACTTTAAATCTAATTTTAATTTTTGAAGTTAAAAATTAAAAGTGTCCCAAGGTACAACACTCTCCCCTATACTACACAGATGTTCTTTGCACATTGAAACAGCTTATCACACATTAGAATAGAATGAAAACTTCTTTCAACCAGCAGTGCAACATTAAGTAAATAATTTATTAATATACTTTACCATGGGTTAAGCATCAGTCTATATCCCGAATTAAGTTTCGCAAAATCAGGAGACCCAAACAAAAAAGAAAATATTTCTCTACTTTAAACACACTAATCAGGCTCATACTCAAATTGAGACGGAAAATGCACAAAAATTAACTGTGAATAAGCTGTAAAACGTATCATTTTAATGAAAAAAGCAAAAAGCATTTCAAATGAAATTTTGCGCAAAAAATATTCATTTTGAACTAGCCACGGTTGTTGCAAAATGTAAACAAAAGAAACGTCATCAATAAAGAAAAAAATAAGAGCCAAGACAAAATTACTATTTAGTGGCGCCCTCTGCTGGAGGAAAGAAAGAATAAAAGTATTCTTAGAAGCGTAAGCGACCCAAGTATACACAGTACTCAGAATGATTGAATTTAAATAATAATAATAATAACAATAGTAATATTAATAATGATAATAATTTAAAATTAACATTTTAAAACATATCTTGTGCAAAAGATCAAAGGTCCAGATAAATTCAATAAAAATAAGAATAAACTCAGAGTAATTTAATCCAAAATTAACACAAAATTTTCGTCCATTCATATTCCAATTCACAGATATATTGTTCGACCATTGATTTTTGAAAACGTAAATATTTTCTTCCCCTTTCATACATTTAACGAATTGTAATATTTTAATTTTAAAATTAAAATATTTATATGTTTCACATTTGCATTTTTAAAAATTAATATTCATTTCATGGAATGCATATTATTACATTCACTTTGTCCCGCATGATAAACAACTGAATTTTGATTCAGTTTTTGTTAGTTAAGTTTTCGGAGATTGTTTTAGGTTAACATACTTTTTTTTTCTTTTAAATTATTTTTTTATTAGTTTGTTTTAGCAGAAGTTTTTTTTCTTTTTAATCACAATTTGAAGAAATAAAGTATTTTGATAAAGTATAAAGTATTTTAAATCATCAAAATCATGATTTATTCCTACCATTGCTGTTATATTATTATTATTGCCGTGAAATCATTAGCTCTTCTCATAGCTTTACAAATACAAATACAAAAGTGACGACCAACAACAAGCTCAGGGCACAGCTAGGCTGGTCCTAGTCAATTTAGCAGTCCCCAATGAACATCAAAAGCTTTCTTTAAAGTCTTTACCCCACTGCAATTAACAGTCACTTCCGGTAAACTATTCCAACTGCTTACAACCCTATTGAAGTAGTAATTTTTCCTAATTTCAACATTAGCCTGAGATTTGAAAAGCTTAAAACAATGACCTCTGGTTCTACTTTCAGCACATAGCTGTAGTCCATCAACATTTCCCATTTTAATGAATTTAAACAACTGAATCATGTCCCCTCTAACTCTCCTTTACTCAGGACTATACATATTGAGCCTTTTAAGCCTAGCCTCATAATCAAAGTCTGAAAGACCACTTACCAATCTAGTAGCCCTCCTCTGAACCCTTTCTAATAAGGTAATATCCTTTTTTACAATAACTTTAAGTATAATTTATGATAAGCAAATAAAAATCACGATACTACTTTGCCACTGACATTTTTCAATAATTTTTTTCAAATAAAAAAAAAATACTTCGGAATTTTTTTTTACAAGAAATTTTTCAAATTGAAGAATGGTGTTGACAAGTTTTCTTAAATGGAATAAAAGATTAAAATTCAGTTTATTAAGTAGTGCCAGTTTTATATTTAAAAAGATCATTGGAAAAAAAAAAAGATGGTTCAAGCCTAATAATATTATAATTATCTTATTAGGCTTGAGTCGTAGATTTTATATGGTTAATCAAGGCCGTATCCAGAGGGGGCCCACGGACCTGCCCCCCCCCCTCCGAAATTCTTCGCAATGTAGCATATATTTCTCCCTGAAACTTTCTTTAACATAAATGTTTCAAAGTTAGCCCCCCCCCCCCTCCCCCCCGAAAAAAGTTTATGGCTACGGCCTTGTGGTTAATTTTTAGCAGGGAGCTGGAGCGCAGCGTGGAGCAGTGAAACGGCGAGACTTCACTCGAAACTGGACAGCAGACAAGGGAAAAAATTTTTTTTGCTCTATTCAACAGATTTTTTTTTCTTTTTTAATTTTTTAACACATAAAAAATAATACAAAAAAAGGAGATGAGAGTCTCCAAGGAGTCTAATATAATCTATTAAAATTATTCGGAACATGGAGCGGAATCGTGGCAAGTATTATTAGAAGTCGAAGCGGATCAGCTCAAAAAAGTGGTTGCTACAGATCCATGGTTAATAGCAATAACAGAACGAGCACATGAAAATCGTTTTCATAGCAGAGATGCCCACCCCCTAACCAGTGATGGAGCACTCCTCCCCTGTCCCCGCCCCTTCCAAAGAACAATAGCCCTAGCCGGCTAAAATAACGGCTAAAACCCGCTGATTTCTGGTTTTAAGATCCTTCCTCAAGAAAAGCCATATATGTTCCATCTTTTTTTGTGCTTCCATTTTTCTAGCAGTTAAAGTAAACATTACAGTACATATAAATCCCATACTAGTTGCAACTTATAATTTGCGTATTTTTTTTTATTTTTATTTTTTTTTTTTACTTTTAAGAAAGACATTCGAAAATGGTTCATTCGAATATACTCATAAGTATTGTAAATATTGCTATAAACGTGCTGGGATTGGTGCCTCATGAATGAGGCTTGAGATCAAGATCCACATTGAATTTCATGTCCCGATTTCTCCTTTGAATCAAATGCAGCTTTAGAGGGGGAAAACAAAAGTATGATGGTTCTATTAAATTTACAGATGCTCATTTTGTATTAAAGGCAGCTTTAGAGGTCTAACAACAACAACAACAAAAAAAAGATAAAGTGAAGTGAGATGAAAAATATGATGATGCTAAATGGTATTGGGGGTATCATTGGGATTAACAATTGCGAGACTACTTTCTTGCTCATGTTTTTAATAATGATATCATAAACATCTAGACTCAAATATGACGTTCGCGGAAAGTATCAAATATATGTTGAACGGATTCTGGAAAGGCATAAGTTCTTCAGTAATGGTTTATTTGCCTTTGAAAAATTGTAAATCTTTAATGAAATCAAACCTTATTGTCACCTCCTTAATTTAGCCGCCTGGTGCTCGAGCATTCGAGCATATAAACGCACTTACCTAAATGCAGGCCTGCGTGTGTGCATAGCATATATACACTGTGCATGTATAAATATCTATACTATATTCCGTATAATCCCGAATACTACCTGCTCCCGATTATGATCCATACAAATATTATTGGCGGTACAATTTCGATGAAAAATATTGTTCAATTTATGTGTGACTGATACATTAAACGTCTCAAAATCCCCATGAAGAACTCGTGTTAGACACTTTATCACAAATCATCGAATAAGACCAGCACATCAGCTTACAAAAATAGTTTTTCGGGAAAAAAATCGCGTGGTATTCAGGATTATACGATGTAAATATATAAGCCATGAAATTCATCTCCCTCTCTCTTTTTTCCTGCTTTCTGAAAATGATTTATATAATAATCAGTTAATTTTTCCAAAGTTACAACAAGTACTGTTAATATTCTTATTTCTTTTTCTGGTAGGTTTTCCAAACGTAAGTCACTGTAGTGTAGTGGCGTACGCAGAATTTTTTCAAGGGGGGGGGGGGGTTCATAATTTTCTGAAACTACTAAAAAAAATTCGAGTATGTAATAAAGCACTAAAATTTTTATTTTTGTGATTTTGTCTGAGCTCAAGGGGTGTTAAACCCCTAACCCCTCCCCGTTGCGTACGCCCCTGAGTCACTGTGCATCCTTTCTGCTCCGTAGAGCTAAATGATGAAAAATGACAGCATTCCTGGCTCCAAACCCACTATTTTCCCACATTAAGATGGTCCATTCTGGTTGTAAAAACGTTGCGCGAATAAAAAATGAAACGGACTAACACTGAACGATGAGAAGAATGTGGAAAAAGTTCTATTTTTATCGCAGGGACCCAATTTCAAGCCCTTTCAGCAGATTTTTGAATGCATTATTAGATAAAAGTGGAAAGCTACTGTTGTAGGTTTGGTAGTCCGCCAACAGCGAAGATTCGGCGAGCCATTTTAACAATGCATCGAGACAACAGTAAAGGTCCTATATTAAGAAATACTTCGGTATGCAACACTCTGGCTTTGGCAGAGGGACAAAGAACGGGTTTTATTTAATGGAAACGTCTCGCAACACATACAAACCAAACCATGCTTCAAACTGCCATTTAACTAAAAGAAAAGGGGGAGCCATTCAAGTTGTTCAAACACATGACTTTTCTTTTATTATTTTACCCCCACCCTTCACCGTATATCAAGATTACTTTAAAGAGTTACGAAGTTAGAGATTTATTTATCTACGGGGCTTTTTAATGCACTTGTATTTGAGGAGGACTTTACTTTACGGAGCCTGTCACAGTCACAATGTAAAAAGTTCTTTTTTTTCCTTTTGCCGAATTAAATTTATCACTCGCTGCTCCTCTACTTCTTGCTCTACTTTTATCTCTCTCTTTGAACTTATGGAGTTATATTTGGTGAACGCAGTACCGAATGTACATTTTCAGTGAATACATTTTTAGCAAATAATAAAAAAGTAATAGTATTTTAATAACTTATAAGAACAAAGTAATACCTTGAAAATAAAGATGCATTCTATACTTGCTTAACTGCTTAAAGTAACTATAATGCCTGATGGAAGAAAAATAGTCTATATTTTCATTATCGGGGCCTCTAAACCTTGGGAGCCAGGTTTGCGGCCATAGAGGTCAGTGCAATAACCTGTCCCTGATAACGGTTCTAGTTCTTTCTTTCTTTAGTTAAATATCACTCTCAACATTTCATTTAAAACTTCAATCGGCATTTCGGAGAATAAAACAGGTCGGAGTTTTTTTTACATAAAACGCATTTTGCTTAATTATTTTGAAATGAAATCATGCTACTGGTACATTATAAACTAAAAAGTACAGAAAATGATCGATATTAATTTTATTTCTTTTAAAATTCCTTTCAACGTGAAATGTATGTTAAAAAGTACTCTTATTCACTCTTTTGCCTAAGCTCGAGAGACAAGCTTATTGTGAAAATAAGTATACATCAGCATAATTCAGAGCGTATGTTTACATTCCCTGTTTAAACAGCTTAACGTACTGCAATACCGAGCAGCTCTTACAACGAGCAACTTCTTCAAAGAATAGACACTAAGTTTGCTCTTTCTCTCTCTCTCTCTCTCTCTCTCTAGGCCTGCATTTTGTATTGTATGATTTATATAACTTGAATATCACATGACGATTACAAGACTTTGCTGATGAACGTAATACACGTGCTTGGTTTTCGAACATTACATTTATAGATGGTTCAAGTAGACTTTGGAGACGGGTCGAAATGTATGAACGTGATCACAATATCACGTTCACGTGAGTTTTTTAGCAAAATTTGGTGTAATCGTATCCCTTACAGGACTGTATAAATAGGTTTGGCAACATGTGACATCACGTAGCCCTGTCACGCACCTAGTTGATGTTTTAAGAGATATTTTTAAGAACGGGTTTTCACATTCATAGATCATAAGAAAATAGAAAAAAAAACTGTAAAAAAATATTTTAATAAGACGTTATAAAATTCAAAATCTATTTCGCAAATAGCTTGAAACAATCCAACTTGCGTGGAGGCACGAAAAATGATTGGTTTTAATCATAAAATGATCGTATCCTTGACATTCTTGCTTTACCATTCGCCAAGATCTAAAAGGCAGCAGTTCCGTGAAGAATCAACCTCGAAAGACACCTAAGTTTCTCAATAAAGTACAAATTAATTTAACACAATAGGAGCCTTTTGTGACATAGTAGCAGATAACGATCATTTATTTGCAAGACAATTAAGCGTTTTTACTCCAGCTAGCAGTTTCTTTTTCCGTTGTTTTGAAAACGGCTTCAGCACAGAACAATTGCGTTTGATTTCGAAATATATGTAGAAATAATAATCAACCGATATACCTGCTCTAAGATTTTAACGATAAAGCAGTTAATTATGTTTTGCTCCTCGGAGGGTCAAGGGTTAATTAACGTCGTTCTTTATAAAGCGGGAGGACAGAATAGTGCTTTGATAATATTCTGGTACATTAACATAACAACAAAAAGAAATTGTAAGGAACAAATTGTACTTTCCATCGGTATATCTTTAGCTCTCATTATGCAACTGTTAAGCAGAATAATGTTTTGTTGCTTTGGAAAATAAACTTATTAAGCAATCGTTAGAAAACGGATGGCTTTTAAATGCAAGAGTTTCGAAACTTGTTAGTTTAGGTCATTCCAAACATTGAAACAAAAATCCGCAAAAGAGAAACAGATTTTGTAACAATATTGATCTATTGTTCATTTTATATTTCACACACACTTATTTATATATTTATTCATTTCTGTTCAGTGTTATAAGTTGGAAGAAATTTCAAGCGACATAATTTATTTGAGAAACATTAGCAATAATCCTGTGTTGTTAAAAGTGAGGAAAAGATATATGTCGAAGTAAACGCATAATAATGAGCAAAACAAGTAATCAACTGTAAATATGCATTAATCTCCACTAACTTATTATCAATGTTGAAAAAGCTAACCTGAACATTAAATATGTATGTGAATAAAGAATAGCTAGATGCAGCTTGAGCTGCTTGGAGACTATTTATTTGAAAATTTTATCGATGGAGGAAACAGAGGGTGACTTACAAAATCACCGAATGTGCATGTGAGAAAATTCCGATCTGTGTTATCCTGATCAATCGGCATCTTAGATGGTTTGGAGAAGCTTTGATTAAGACACGTTATCAGTGCAAAGAGGGAAATATAAATAAAAAAAATATTAAATAAAAAAAGAGAGAGAGACCACATCATCCAAATTTAGTGCGAAAAAAGAACGTACTGATGCACCTTCTTTGAGGCCTTGGAAACTATTTACATAAAAAATTAATCAGGAAAAGGTCCAGAAAAGAAAAAAATCTAGATCACTGAATGCATGTGTGATTAAATATATCACAGCTGAGTGCAACTGTGATATATTTACGTCATACGACACCTCTAGGTGTTTCAATTCTTAAGGTACCTTATCTCGGTATGAAAATGATGAAAAAGTAAAAAATAAATGAAAAGGTGTGTGTGTGTGTGTATGAGTGTGTGTGGGTGGGGGGGGGGGTACACTCACCACATCGCTCAATATAAGTGCCAGTAAAGGACAGCAGGAGCAGGGGTGCTATTTTGATTACCAATTCTTCGGAAGATGTGGGGGCTATTTATTAAGATATTTGATTAGTCGGAAGAAAAAAAGACGAGTATGTATGCAAACAAATGATAGTCAATTGCTACATCAATTACTTGTACACTGGACGAGTCTAAGAATATTGGTGCATTGACTCCGATGGAAGATAGAATTACCTCTTTTGCTTTTCATACACCACATCGTTTCACAAAAAACACATCAATGTACATTTTTCAAGCAATTGAATTCTAGGACAACTCGCCAACTCTCATCAAAACATATAAATTTAAAGCATGCTGTTGTGCTTGAAACAAGATTGAAAAAAAAAAAAAAAAAAAAAACACACAAAAAGGATGAAACAAAAAGGCTGAAAAATAAATCATCAAAAGGTAGTAGAAATTAAAGAATAAAATTTATTGATGCGAAAGAAAGCTGAAACAATTACTACTCACGAGTCATGTCAATGTACAACGAATCCTTAATCCTTCATAGAAGCAAGCTGAGCACGTAGGTAGGCTATGTAAATGCATAGTTTTAATGGAAGAAAAGATCAAGAAAGATAAATTTTGAATGTTCCAGAGGATCTAAGAGTAAAATAATTTTGAAATAACAAAGTAATGAAAAGGGCTTGACCATTTTCCCCGCTGCAAACCCACATCAGGAACCGAGGTCAGCGAAACTTCGCAAAGAGGAATAATGTTCCACGTGAAAATGAAATAATAGCTGTTTGAAAAAGCGAACTTGACAACTAAATTAATGAGTACGCTTCCGCTAAGGGAGAAATATTACGTCTCTAGGCTTGGGAAAAAAATTACAAATCTAGAAACAGGGGGAGAATTATGCTTTTTTACTTTAAGGAGGGGGGAGGTTTATTTTTTTTTGTGATAAATTTTCTGTCATCATTTCAGAAGAGTTATGAGGAAACGGTGTAAATATTAAGCACGTGCTATTTAAGGATAAGTGCCGACTTAATTTAAAAGTTAATTCTGACCAGTTTCGAATCCTCTAACAAAGTGTAGTTTTTCCTCTGGTAAGTTCGTTGAATTATTGCTTAGCTCCCGGTGATAATCTTTAGCTATTTCATTACTAAAAGTATAAGTTAAAAACTACTTTCATGTTCGGATTTATTTAGTTTGTTTAGCTACACACAAAAGCGCATTATTTGTGTGTATATATATATATAGGCTTGCCATACGTCCCGGTTTGACCGGGACAGTCCCGGTATTTTGCTCTTGTCCCGATGTCCCGCCCAGTTTTATCAATGTCCCGGAAACGGCCGTAAGGTGTAAAAAGTAATGAATTTATGTTTTTAAGAATCTTTTATGAAGACATTAAGAATCTTTAAGAAGACAGAGTATTGATGAGGGAGTCCTCTGCATGAGCATTGATTGCATGTAAAATAAACTTTGGCCTTTCTTGCTCTGACTTTTATGAAAAAGTCAAGCTTAACAAAGACATCTTCAAAAAGTACATTCAAGTCAGAAATATGAGTGGTTTGAAAACAGAGAACAACATTGTTAACTTATTAAGGGGCCGTTCATAAATGACGTCCCGCTTTTTTCCCATATATTTGACCCCCTCCCCCCTTTGTCACATTATGTCACACTTCAGTGGACCCCCCTCCCCCCCTTTGTCACGCGTCACGCTATGTTGCATAATGCATGATGTCACACTTCTTGTTACCCCCTTCCCTCCCCTTGTCCCACTTTGTCACAATTTCACGAACCCCCCCTCCCCCCCTCGAAGCGTGACATCATTTATGAATGATCCCCAACTGCTTTTTTAGTTCGACAAAAATGTTTTTTTTTTCAATGGTTTTTTTAGTTAGACAAAAAGTTGTAGTTTAAAAAAAAGACTTAGTAATTAATTGTTCAATTAAACAATTTGTGAAGTATTCTAAACTTTATTTTATTAACACTTCTTTCTAGATGGTAGACCAGAAAAAATTCTCATTAAAAATGAGGATAGACTAACAATTTAGGGTTCCAGATTCCCCACTCCTGTTACTTGCGAGGCTTAAAAGAAGGCTTAAAACTCACCATTTAATTTTTTTTTAAATTTCCCCAGACCCCCCCCCCCCCGCCTCTGAGGGATATTCCATACCCCCAGACCCCCGGTATGCTCATTCCATATTAATGTGTCCCGGTTTCACTAACCAAAAATATGGCAAGCCTATATATATATATATATATATATATATACATATAATTTCCACATTTTGTGTCCAGTTTATTCCAATAATTTCGAATTTCTGAAAGAAAACATGTTTTTTTCTGTAAAAAGTTTACCGACGTTCAAGGCGTCCCCTAGGCCTCTTGCTCTATTCTACGGTTATTTCCTAAACATAAGTTAAAGAAGAAGAGTTATTTTTAAAAACTAAGCCCATTTAAGCATATTTAAAATGACTGCTTTTTAGCACACACACATATATATATGGGTATGTAATGAAATCAACGAGGAATAAATAAAAACTTTAAAAAATATTTCCAGCAAAAACTGTAGAATTTTCAACATTGAATTCAAAAATGGCAATGATAAATAATAGAGAAAACTGATAGCTCTTAGGCTCGATGCACACAAACGATCTGGTTGCGGTCAGGCGCCGGCAGTTCGTGTGAGTCGGCCCATTTAACTCAATGTACTACTGGGCCGAAACTGCGGCATCTGACCGTGTCGCTCGTGTGAGTCGGCCCATTTCACTTAATGTACTACTGCGCCGGAACTGTCGTGCCTGACCGCAACAGGATCGTCCGTGTGCTTCGAGCCTTAAAAGGAGCATCTTCTGTTTCCAAATATGTTGTTATATAAGAGAATAAGTTTCAAAGGTAAATTTCGTTTCCGAAAAAAATTTCATACCGACGCACTTTTTTTGAAAAAAACCACGAAAACAGCGATAAATAGCTTATTTTAAACGTTATCTTTATCCTTAATAATCATTGCTGTCATGCGATTTTAACATAAACATTCGCTGTTAAAAGTTTAGAATTTCTGTAAAATTATCCACACCATCTGACGTGTTGGGTGTGACTGCAATTCGTTGTAATAAAGAGTGATTCCGCCAAGAATTTTTTTTAATTTTCTCGCAAAGATATGCAATATTATTCACTAATTCAGTGAATTTATCATTAAAATGAATTTTATAATTTATGCCATTAATATAGATTTAAAAGTTTTTTTTTTTTTTTTTTTTTGTACAGCAATCAAAATCTGAAAGTTATTTTCGGTGCGAAATGCCCTTTAAAAGAAAACTCTTGATTTTTTAATCATGACTCTCATTTTTCCTTGTTTACTGGCTGACTTATTAATTATAAATGATTGAACTAACTTATATAGTTTAATAAAAGTTGCCGAACATTAAGTGTGGAACATCAGGTTACAATGATTAGCAATTGATTTAGTGTAGAAAATAAGAACTTATGAGATTTGTACATCAGAACAAAGTCTGGAAAAGGAGGACCTAGAGATTAGTCATCATGACGTAATGTGAGAAAACTATGACCTAGTACACATCAAGATTAAGTGTGGAAAATCAGGACCAAACACTAAACGTCAACGTTTCTGCTTCATGCGAAAAGGTAAAGTAAATGTTTTCAATGAAAAAAATTTCTTAAGAGCGAAAAGCAACTCATACTTAAAGTTTTCAAATATGTCATTCTTTTGAAGTCAGCATTTTAAAATTTCACTATTTATTTGAATTAATGTTTAGTCGACATAATGTGTGACGAGAGTGGGAGAATGTGCGAAGTCCTTTTACATTGCATATTTAAAAATAAATAAATTAATACTAAAATAGAAAAATATTTATTATTATGAGAGAAAAAATATTTAAAAAAAAAAGAGATTCCTGCTTTTATTATTGATGATTAATGTGTTTAAAATCCTGATTTTGGAAATAAAACATTTTTTTAAAACCAAAATATGTTCAACCAAGTCGGCTTTCAAAATTTAGTGTGATCGGCTACACAAAGCCTTCATGAAAATTGTTATAATAAGGAAATCAGCATCGTTAAAAGTAATGATGAATTGATTTAGTTTAAAAAGGGCTTCAAATATGGACCCTTAAAATTAAAAATGCCAAAATCAATTTCGAAAGGCTAAGATTAAAAAAATTCAATTTTGAAAATGAAAGCTTTAAAATAAATCATTGCATGAATTCCAAACTTATCTCAATTGAGAAATGCATTTGCAAAAGTACCGATGTCAGAAACCTACTTAAGATAGAAATTCTATTCCTGAATAGATAAAATTTACTTTGAATGTTTTTGTATCCAGAATATTTCTCTCCCTTTACGATTCCCCGCAAAGGTTCAGTGAAAAAAAGGGAATTAAACTAAAAATATTGCCGTTTTTCATTGCATAAATATATGTTACTTAAACTTTAAGTGCATTTTATTATTTAAGTCAAGGGATCTCTAACCTTTTTACTCAAGGGCCACATTGTAAATTTTTGGAGGCGAGGAAGGCTAACAATAAATCAATACTTCAGATCACATGGTCTAGTTAGCGCTAGGCCCCACGATTTTTTTTAAATTAAGTGCTCAGCACTTTTGAGATTTTCTGGGTTTAGTTTTCTAAGTTGCTATATTTAATTACATATCTTTGTTGTTAGCTAACTTAAATTATATTTTTTGTGTTTGTTAAAAAAAAATTGTGAACAAAACAATATTATAAATAAGAAAACTGTTACAGATTTTTTACCTATTTTAGGTTAAAAGGAAATATATTATCAAACATAGAGAAATATTCAAATAATATAGAAATATATTCAAATAAAAGTAATGTATCTTTCATCGTATGGCGACAACCAATTTTCTTTTTAAATCCTTCCATTATTTCTTGAAAGCAGTTTCGTGTAACGAGTAAAACGCTCAATTGAGTCATTCCTCTTATCGGGATTACCTGTGGCAACTAATCAGCACAACTTCCTATTAAGTTCCATGTTTGTACGAAATTTAGTTCCGTTCTAATTATTATATTTTCAGTTAGAGTGAACACGGAAAAGTGTTAAAGTGAAAACAATCTTTCAGTGCAACACCACTGTCAAGTTGTTTATTTTACAGTGGACATTATAAAATAAACACATTTACTGTGGGTTTGGATTCAGAAACCGCTTGGAATCTAACGTATCGTTTTTGATACAAAATACTTTTGTGAATGTGTAGGTGTCACGCGCGCGCGCGGCGCGGGTTGCTTATTTATTAAAAATGGGGTCGTGACGTGTAAAGGTTGAGAACCACGGCTCTAAACGTTTAAGAATTAATGATTTAAAGTAACAAAAATTTAAAGCAAAAAAAGGGAGGGGAGATTTAAGTTAACTTTTTTTACTAAGTTAAACGAAATTACATATGTTAAACTAGGAACAAAATTTCGTATGTTAAACTAAGAACAAAATTTCGTAAATGAATTGACTGTATCAGTATATTGCCACACCTCAAACAAGTTCTTAAAGTTCTTGTAGAAAAGGAAAATAAGTAAAACATAAAAATAACTTCTATGTATTGGACCTTTAAGTACACATAATTAGATGGAATGTATACGAATCAAACACTTTCGACTTTTTTTAAAGCTGAAACTCGATTAAAAACCAGTTTTGTTAGAGATGATGCGTGCTTAATTGCGAAGATGAGTGTTTTTTAAACTGTAATTGATGAATCTATGATTAAAAAATATGTCTATTATTAAAATGACTATGCAAGATTCTATATGCAGTACATGACATGAATAAACTTTTCATTTTTTAAAAATATTCATTATAAAGTTTCCGCGTCGCAATCCGCCTTGGCGCTTTAAAGATTCATGGTTAAAAATGAATAAATATTAATTGAATGTATCATTGATCCATAATGCATGTATTTATTTCTAAAAATGTAAGGCTGTATATCTAAAGATTTATTATTGTTTGAACATTTCAACAAAAATGAGCACTTTTCAAAATCTAAATAATTGTAGAGGGAGAAATAAAAGTAAAATTTCATCTTCAAGATTAATGCTTAAAAAATGTAAAAATTATGATAGTGAATAAGATTTATTTTTTATTTCAATCTATTTTTAACATTATATTCAAATTACACTCTGTAGTAAATTATCAGTAACAAGAATTAAAAGTAAAAAACTCGCAGTTTTCACACAAGTATAAAAAAGCTTTTAACGAAATGCACTATACCCCCTATGCAGAGGGAACGAGGGTGTTCACAATTTGAGCAATAATTATTGCTCGAAGCTTTGGAAGGAGAATTTTCAAACCTCAGGGGTACTGGCGGAGGGAAGAATTGAGTCATTATTTTGCCGGGGTCAAATAAAAACTTCCATTTCATTGATTCAGTTCCAAATGTTGCATTAACTCCATATGTAAATATTATTCTTATTTTCACTCAAATGAAATTCGTTAAATAAAACTGCTGTCAAAATCTAGTGCTCTGAAAAAAATTCTTTTATTTCTCAAAAACATACAGTATTTTTCGGGATTTGCAATACAACCTTTTCATTCAAATTCAACATTTTTTCTGAATTTAAAATTTCATATAAAATATTAAATCTTCTGATGGTTAAGAGCAATCAGCAAAAGTTAATCGTTAACTTTATTCGCTTCTTGAAAATCAGTGGTCCAGTTAAGCTACCTGCTTCTAGATTCGCCCAGAAGAGCTAGAATAGATGATTTTTTATTGTTTCTAATTTTATCAGTGCTCTACACTAAACAATTTAGTGATATGTTGGGACAAAAAAAATATTGCAGATTTGCTGGCTACAAAGCATGGTGATTAGTTCTACTATTTTTGGTGCTAACTTGTAACTAACTAACTTTTGGTGCTAATTTTTGGAGCTAACCTATTTTTGGTGCTATTGGGTATGTTACACTAAATTTAGCAAAATTAAGCACCATCTTTTGTAGTAAGCAAATTTGCATCACTTTTGGCGAAACAGTTTACCTTGAAGCATATGTAAAAGATCATTCCACGATAAAAATGTTTTATGCCGCACTCGTGGCAGTTATGTTGTTATTCAAAAAATAATGGTTTTAAAAAAAAGTAATGAACACATTTCTTTAAAAATAAATCACATATGTATGCGTAATTTCTTCAACAAAAAAACTTTTATCGTTCTTTTTTTAGTGAAGTTATTTATACTTAATGTATTAATATGAAGATAAAATTATCCTGCTACAAGTAGCGTCCTTTTCTTGCGGACAACATAATTGTTTGTGGCATTTTACTTCATTTGCTTAAAGTCGAAACAGACTTAGAGCGCTGCAAATTGACAAACCACAAAGGCGGCACAAACTACTATAGTTGCGACACCGCCATACACGTATGTTCACACATACATACCTATCAATAATGCTTTAAAGTAGATAACACACTTCAACCTCGTCTGAAGCGAGTCTTTATTCAGGTAAAGATTTATCTCCTCTTGAACAGCAGCGAATGTGTGTCAATTAGTAAAAGCAAATTGAAGTTGACGGATCATACAATGGGTGACTGCTGCCCGGTGAATCTTCCTCAGAAAAAGACCTAAGACACCAAGTGACAATTAACCGCTGAGGGAAGCTTTTTAAGGTGACAAGTCTTTTGCCAAGAAATGTTTTCGTATAATTGCAGATACAAAGCGATACGATCACAAAATTTGGTTCAAGGTTAGTCACTCTTAAAAAGACGAATAGGGAGGTAAATTATACGCGTAGTTATATATGTATTTACACTGGCCGACAAACAAAGCTAGTTTTATGTGGTGCAACGGCTGTTTTAATAAAGCGAATTTGCTCAAAGACATCTAACAGAACTTTTTTCCGTCCAAACAATGCATAAAAGTAATGTATGTATTTGTGTACATAAAAGAAAACGTTACCATTCATTTATTTGTATTGTTTTGCATCAGTGAAAGAAAATAAAAAATAGAGAGAGGGGTAAAAATCTCGACGAATGCTAAGATTAACAAAAATTAATTGTCGCTCTAGGGCAGACATTTTTTGTTCTTTCGGCTTCTTTTCCTGTTATTTTTTAGCATCCGATTCCGAGTATAATGTTTGTTTAGGACGTATAACAATAGCCGTTCAAACGGCGAGGTTTTTAAAGTCTTTGCCGGGCCATTTAGAAATTCGAGTCATTAGTATTTCTTCCGTGACAGGACCAATTTTCTGACGTATACACAATTTTGTTAGACCGATAACAAACGCAATTTTCCACAAAAGAAAATGTCTTTTCTCATTCATACAATGGACTCGTCCGCGACGCTAAGAGAGACACGTCAAAAGCACCCACCACCCCCTTTCCAGCTATGCTAAAAGCGGGGCGCCACGCCAGGGAGGTACATTTTTTTTTTCTTCTGTTTTCTGCCCGGTCCAGCCATTGTTTCGATTTCACGTAGACTCTTACATTTCATTATTTCAACCTCCCCTCACCCGCCTTAGTCCGTTCCCTCTTATTAGTCAAGTTTTATCTAAGACAGTATATTACAGAATTTCTTACAGTTTCCGGTCATTATTTAAGACAGAGATTATTATCTTATTCATTCAGAAAACCCCTTGCTCTCGCCTCCCTAAAGCAATTATTTTTTTCTCCCAGTCTGTTTTCGTTGTTTTCTTTGAGCTTTTCTCTCCCTCTAATGAAAAGGAGCTGACGTTGTGCATTTTTATAAATATTGGGAAAGACAACTAATTAACAGCGTTGAGTTTCTGGCTTGTTGATTCGAAACAGTTTCGCGGGAACAAGCGACGTAAGTTTCTTAGAGAGGGCCGCAGTTTTATTTCAAAACAAAAGAACAAACAAAAGAAGAATTGTTTCCGACATACGGCGGAGCCTTTTTTCGGCGAAAGCTCTTTTGTTTGGCCTCTGAACGTGCAGATGAACGACAAACTTCAGACGCAGGATTCACCTCCGATCATATGCACACAAAATTGCTGCTCAATAGAAAAATAAAATCCTATCTGAAGGCTCATTAAGACGTCCTCTTTTGTACAGTGAACTTTTTTTCTCTTGTTTTTCTTTTTCGAGAAAAGTTTTTCCATTAACTAGGCAGCATTCCAGTAATCCAGAAATCAGGAATCCGACTCTTTTAAAATCCGACTCATTTCCCTGAAAAAGTTTCACATTCTGGATTCCGTCATAACCGCAAACGATTCCCAAATGACACAACGGTGTAATATTATAAATACCAGCCAGATGTTCAAACTTCCTCCTAAATTAGTGTTGAATAGCACGATTGAAGCAGATGATGAATAGTACGATTGAAGCAGATGATGAATAGTACGATTGAAGCAGATGATAGAGATGCCATATTCAACAATTCGTGTTGAGTGCTTATTATTTCTTTTTTGACAGATTAGGACAGTGTAGTTATTATAGGCGTCCGCCATTTTGGGGCGCAATGGACACCACCGGAAGTCTCTGGGGTAATAATAAATAAAGATTATCAAATGGAAATTTTATCATTAAGACCTTTTATTATACAAGAGTGATTGAAAGTGCGCTCAATATTTTTGAGAAATATTCTAAAAGGGTTAGTTCAAGTTATTTGTCACTATTTGTCATTAAAAAAAAGTTTGGTAACTCTTTAGACACTTAATTATCGCCTGCAGCTTTAGACACATTCTTTAGATTTAGTTCCTTTAGACACCTTTAACTATCTCTGTAGTTATAACTAGTCTTAATTCTTGCTGGCTTACCCCCCCCCCCCCCGTCAAATGTGGAGGTTTGACCCAGCTTGAAGTTTCTTTAAAAATAACTAATGAAAAGAGTAGTTTACAAATTCAGAAAAAAATAGTGTAAAAAACGATGCCCAACATTGTAAGCTAAAAAATAAAATCGAATTAGAAATTACATTACAGGAAAATAAAAATAATTAAAAATGTATTCGTGAAATGCGAAACAAATATCCTATGCTTCTTCTATACGCTTTCTCAGATCATATTGTAATTAGCTTTAACACATATTTGATAAAAAATTAATAAATTAGTAAAGGGAAATGAAATTTACACTGGCAATGAATAAATATTGTGTAGTACGTCAACTCAGTTTTTCATGAATATGGTACAAAATACAATCAAGCGAACAAACAGTAAGTAAGAAATCAAGTGACTTAATTGATCTCCAACGGGAAAAAATACTACAAATGTCAGTGTTTGTAATTAGATCGACATGCAAACAATCAAAGTTAAGAAAGCAATGTATTTCTAAAAGTAACAGCACATTCTTTTGCTATTTTCCAACCATTCCTAGGTTATCATCACACAATTAATTCCTACTTATGATTACTATCCTACAATTTTGCAATCAATTTAAGGAAAAAAGAATGAAACAATGGTCTAGGGGAACAGAACTTTCCCTTATGTTGTGAAGGAAAGACAGATGAAATGATGTAAAAAGTAAAATAAAACTTGGACATGTTCCCGAATAAAAGTAGCGCTTAATTAAAATAGCTTCTAACGACTTGATTATAAGACTCTACATTGAGAGCTTGTTTATGAATAAAGAATTTTATCTTACTTCTAATCACTTTAGAAATCAGAATGTATAAAAGTATTGTTGCAATTAAGCTTGTTTTAATATTTAATGATAATAAAAGACTAATTCCTGTTAAACATGTTAAAGGGAATTTGTACAAGATTAAAAGTTCAGCGTTTTTGTAGATGTTGTAAAGAAACGTTGTTTATTTAATTCGATTGAAACATATTTTCATCTGACAAATACAAATAATAGACCTTTTATAGGTTTACTGCCACGTTTCCCACTCTTTCAGTGTTCGCGACCCAATTTTAAATGATCGTTTTCATTGTGCAGCCTCCCTTCAGTTGTGCATTATTGTACAATAATGTATTTTAAGCATTTTGATAACTCACTGCGATCTAAAATCCGGACAAGTTACCAAGAATAAGTAACTTTCGATGAGAATCAAGTAGAAGAAGTAAATTTTGCTAAGAAAAATTAAGAATAAAACAGCATTTGCGTTTGATTGCATACTATATTAAGCGGCATTAAATAAAATGTAAAAGAACAGCTCATATTTTTATTCAAAACACATGCATTAATTAATCATTATTAGTAGAAATATTTGAGTTAAAAAAGAGTGTAAGGGGTGGGTGGAAAGGAGCTATATGACGTAATTGTACATTAATAATTTAAATTATTTTAGCCTTAATTTACAAAGTTGTGCTTCTGCTTTCTGAAGAGAAGTTTTTGTTTGAACCATAAATACATTATTTATTTTGGAAATTGTTGGCTTAATGTTCTTAACGAGCTAATTTAAATAGACTTTCGTTTTCAGTGCCTGAATAATTTAAATATTTTCTAAAACCAGTTTCATATTGCAAGAAAAAGACAGTTACTCAGATATTATTATATGGTTACAACCATAGTTCATCCCGTATTATACGACAATGAACAGTTGTGAATTTTAAATGATGAGTACAATGAAATTGAAAATGTTAGTGGTCTGCCTCCTTCTTTCAATACAAAATTTCGTTTCAATACCCGGTGAACTTAAAAGTTTTCCTAAATCAGTTCAATCTTGTAAGAAAATACACGTAAGCATACATTATCTTCTAATTCTTTTATTTTCTAATGGGTTGCGTAGTATTGGTAGTAACCACTGCAGACCTAGTGCGTTGCCAGAGATTGGTCCCAACTCCTTCAGCGGCACCACAATGAGTGTGCTACCATTGCCACAATTTTTGACGCTCCCCCTAGATGGCGGCACCTGAGCCCCAATTGACGGAAACTGCACTAGGAATTTTAATTAGCCGAGAGTATCCACGCCAAAAAGATACTCAAGGGATAAACATGCTGCATATAATCATGCGACATGGGCGCTGTTGACTTTCTGCATCTTGAAAATCCACCGACTTGGACCAGGTTTGATCCTGAAAACTTGGGCCGATCGAGACCTGCGCCTTACCACTACACCATTCTGCCGTTTATCTTATAAAATAATAATATCAATAATCGCATTCTTTCTTGCATAACAAGGCATTGTAGGAACAGCTCTAAATCTAGACATACCGAATTACAACGCAATTGGCAACGTCAACTTCTTTAAAACAAAATTCTGGTAATGCAATTAAAATATTGTATCACTACAGACCATGATCTGAAAATTACCAAAAAAGGAGAGAAAAAATCCCATTAGTCAAAAATATACCTTGTGTTTTCGACATAAAGAATCGGTTGAATCCCTTTGAGCAAGACTTAAGCAAAAAAAAAAAAAAAAAGTACAATGTGTCTTCTGGTATAATGTGGCTAATAATAGGAAATACAGCAGTTGTGACTACATTCCAAAGATAAAACGAGCGCCGAAAAACTGCGTTTGTAATCTGTTGACATATATGCTCATTAATAGAAAGTTACTAAAAAAATAAAACTCGAAGTTCCAGTGAGTGATTACCTGTCATGATTGTAGTCCTAGAGGGTACAAAATTCCGGTTTAATGCGATTTAAGATGACAAAAAAATTTAATCTGCATGATTCTGCCCCGAAAGCTTTCTCACAGACTAAACGGCTTGATTATATGTATAAGAAAAAAAGTCTGAACTTTGCTTTATTTAGCCAAAATAATCACTAGTTACCATACTATAGTTGGATTCGGCGTGGAAAGTTGTCCTTCCACATACGTCTCACATTAAACTTTTAGTGTTTGTTAATTGAAGCAATTAGCTAAAAAGATCAGAAGAAATGCAGAAAATGTACCTCGTTGTTTTTGTTGTATTTTCACAGATCGTTTTCCCCAAAGGCGTAATAAGGCGGTAGAAGCCATCGAAGATCAATCACCTTTCCTTTCTCACATTTCTAGTTAGTTTTTCATTTCAGGAAATAACCTCAACTTGGGATAGGCAATTTTATTCTCCCTCTTTTTTTTCTTTTACTTGTTTATTTAATTTTCACACAACCGCTAGAGAAGACAGACGTACAACGTATTTATTGACGTATCATTCGATTTATTAAAAAATATTTTGAGTAAGAATTAAGAAAAAAAAAGAGAGAATATTCAGACAATTTAAAGGTTAGTTTTACTTATTTTTCAGAACTATTTAATTTTCCAAGCATTTGTTCTTTCAAAATGTTCTTAATTTTGATTTTTCATTATTTTGTTGTCCCAGAGAATGTTTAGGGATTATTTGCCAACTTCTACATTTTCTCGTATTGTCCACCACTATCAAACGAAAAGTTTTTGCTATTATATTTCAAACACCAACTTATGGGGCCACTACACTAAAAATTTTCGGTACAAAGACAGAAAGGAAACTAAGTGTTTCTTCAAATTTACTAAGACCTTGTGTTTCAAATTAAATAATCAAGTTTCTAGATAACATTTTCTCAATAAAATTCTTGCTTTTCCGCACTATGTACAATTACAGAGAAAGATTTGTTAAGTTACGTAAAACTGAACACTTGAGACCTGTGATTACCTATAAATTATAATAAAATGCATAAAAAAGTACTTGAGATCTGTGACTAAAAAAGTCAAGAAATGTATTGTCTATTGCTTGCGTATCATTTTATCAAATCAAATATTTATGAGCTTTTGTAGTTTGAGATCTTTTCAAAGTTTGAAAGGTTTTTCGGATACCTACAAAGCCTTAGAGTTATTCAAAAATTAAGTAAATTAGTAAAATGCAACAGAAATTAAATATTTAAATTCATTACCCATGCACTTCTAGATTCACTGTACGTCAGGCCCGGACTGGCCAGGTCGGCTGGTCGGCGATCGCCGAGGGCCCCCGTACTAGGGGGCCCCCAAACGTGGATTGGAACAAAATAATTTTCTATACGAACTTCTTTTTACAGATCTTTAATTTCTTCATAACAATTTGCCTCTGCTTCATTACGCTTTTTCCCAGGATGCTTCACTATCGCAATCTGACAAAGTTTTTAGACATAACAATGATCGATGGCCCAATTGGACTTGCGTTGTATGAGCTTGTAAAATCAAAACTAGCTAGATGGGGCACTTCAGCATAACATATTATTGCTTGCTCATTTCTCGGAGCTGCTAACGGGAACGGATTTGATAACAGCCCATAAGTCAACTTCAAGAAGAGAAACAAAGACCAGTGCGGACCTGGCGGCCGCCAGCCAAGGGGGCCCCGAATTGAAAAGGGGCCCCTTCATTATTTCAGTTTACTTCCCCCCATACTGTAGACCACATGGAAACAGGTAGGGCCTCGCAATAAATGATGTTTCATGCGAATTGTACAGAATAGGAACTGGATGAAAAAATGAGCAATTCAAATACTGGGCACTCACATTAATATTTTCAAGGATATTTTAAGGGGGCCCCATATTTATTTTACCGCCAGGGGTCCCCAAACTTCTCATTGCGCTCTTAACGAAGATTTTACTTCTACTCATTAACTCATTGCATGACTTCTTTTTAAAAGGCCAAGTTGGTTTCATAAAGTAGTAAAAAATTCTTTTTTTAGTTTTTGCCTTTTTCAATATACTGTATTAATAAGTGTTAAAAATTACATTTTTCTTTAAAATTGCTTAAAAATAAAATGTGAATCTTAGTTTTTATAGTACTTTGTAGAACACGGTATTTATGTATGAATAGAAAGACGGTATCATGGACAAGACAGGTTATACTACAAGTTGACTAAGGTACAGTGAGAAAGTAATTTTCCAAGGATGCAAGGAAAATTTAAAAATTTATGTTTTAAAAAGGCAAGGTTTTTTTCCCCTTGTAATAGTGAAATATAAATCATGCTATACTCAAACAATGTAATAATATTTCTTTTACAAATTTTCAAAGCATCCGTTCGGGAAAAGGCGGGAGGGGGGTACTTGCAAGTGTCGTTTGAAAAGGCAGACACATGTCTCTTCGATATGAGCGTTAGCAAGAAGGCGGAGAGGGAGGCGGATTATTAAAAAAATGCTCATTTTGTTCTGCATTTTTATGAGTAAAAGCGTTTAAATAAAAAGTTTAGCTTTGCTTCTTTTTTCCCTAATATTTTTGCAGTCCCAAATGCGTTTCCTAAGGCCTCAAAATGCACCAGTTTGCATATAGTTTTCAGAATTTTCCCGGGGGAGAATCTCCCTGGACCCCCTTCAACTGTCTGAATTTCATATCTCCAGTTAAGGGGAGACCCTTCATATGGCGCTATCCTCCTAATGTTCATCTAAAAGAACCTGGTAGTTACTCTGGGCCTGAAAAATTTTATGGGTTTATCAGTGCGCCCGCAAGTGTGACTACAAGGTGAGTGACATCCCACAAGGTGAAAATTCTCTAAAAAAATGGCCAGTTCATAAAAATTTTCGAAATATAAGCAATAATGTGGCATTTCTGTTTTACCCCATCATGCAAAACTCCAAAATCTGGTACTGGTGCTTGAACTTGAATAAGTTTAGGACCCTTTGGGTTAATAAGAAGAGTCTGCGTTTTTCTGAGTGCGTCTTATAAAAGAATGGCAGTATGAGAGAAACAAATCATGAGATAATATACTGCCCCGTGAGAAACTATACAGATTACAAGAAAAACATGAGCGACGACGGTGGAGCAAACTTTGCAAACAGCAAGAAAACTCTTTCAGCAATTGCTGATGAGTTTTTGAGCAGTGAAGGAGATGAAAATACAGCAAAATAAGTTAATGTCATAACTGTTTTTAAAGATAAATCTGTTAGAAGTTTTAACTGCAAGTCAAAATTGGCAGCAAAGAATTTGATCAGTCAATGGTTTAAATTTAAAAACTATTGCTGTTTTGCTTGATTTTGTTTCTAGTCACTAGCCAGTTAAGTGCTTATAAAGTAATTACTCGCTCATTTGGAACTTGGTAGAAAAACTGCTCTAGCCAGAGAAAATCAAAGGAGTGTTAAACAAGCTTGCGATTTAAATGAAATAAATGTTCATTTTATTATTATTTTCTTAGTACAAGTTAATAAAATTTCTTAAATTTTAACTTGGAGCAAATCTATATTTGATTTTTAAAATAATGTAAATATTTTCAAAAAAGTAATTCTTAACAAACATAATTTTGACTTTTCATTTAGCTAGAAAATCATTCAGAAGGGCAAATTTTTAGTTTTATAATATAATGAAAATTATATTCAAATGATTTCATAGAGTACTGAAGCATACGGCAACATTGTTAATTTAATAAATAGAGGTTTATTATTTACTAAATGCTCTTGGCTAACTTAATGACTTTTTCCTTTCTCATTGAATTTTATAGTTTAATACTATAATTTCTACAGTTTCGACATAATAAAAATAGCATGAAATTTCGTTGTACTAATCAGTAATAGTCAAGCATAACTTTAAAACACTGTTTTGATTTTTTTCTCTCCATTAATATTAAAATGTCGCTTTAGTTTAACCACTGTATAAGACCTTAAAAAGGGTAAAAAACGGTTTCCTGACACATAATTTTAAAAAAATTTCCGGGGAAGAACTAGCCTCTAGGGGGCCCCTTTTCAATACCTGCCCGAGGGCCTCAGAGGGAGCCAGTCCGGGTCTGCTGTACGTTTCCGTTTCTTCTTCTCCCCCCGCCCTTTTTTTTGACACGATGAAACCTTTGAGATCCCATGCTTGTATTTTACCGATTTGGATAAGATATTAGAGAATGCTAACAACATTGTTTCCCAAAGGCATGAACTGGCGTCTTTGATTTCTTAACGCTAATCACATGAAACGCAAAATCGCATCTTTCACTTTTCGCTTATTATTGCAACATTGCGAGAAAATTTGACTTTTAATTACTCAATTGTCATCGACTAATGATGAAATGCACTGATTCACGATATATATGCCCTAATTTTGAAGCATATATATATACATATATTTCTTTCTTTTCGTTTTCTTTTTTTTATCCCTTCTCTTTCTTCCTTTTTTTTCTTCTTAGTTTTAAATAAAAGCTTTTATTAGCGAAGCTATTGACCCCACCCCCGACCGTCACGTTCTTTACACAGACGTAAAAAAGTCAAGTGAAGACGCAATTTGTGGCATAGCGTCAATAATATCCTAAGCAAATATTATTTTTAAGTAAAGAATAACTTGTTGCTGTAATAAAATTTTGGGGTATTTTCCTTCACTGTAGTTCAGTGATTCTTATTTAACTGAGTCATTAGGAGTCCCCAGCATTTGTGCAGATATGGATAAGCTGCCCAATGTGTCTTAAGAGCTGATAAGTTTTTTACTCTATTCTGTATTTTACTGATTCTTATTTATGCTTTAAACAATCAGCTACTGTTACAGTCAGCTTAGTAGAGTAGAGCAGGGCAGAAAATATTATTTCTGTCGTTAGACACTGAAGTCATTAGAATTCCATTAGAAAGCAAATTGAGCAGTATTCGAATTACGGAAATCAGAGCGAAATTTCATAGGCTTAAACTAAACCGGAAATTGCAAGGCTGTTTTACTTAATGTAGAGTAAACGTACGAATGTGTAGAACCATTAATATTAATGACTTCACGGGAAAAGGATGACATGATGCATTCTCATAGGCTTAAACTAAACCTGATATCACTAGGCTGTTTTACTTAATATAGAGTAAACGTGCAAATGTGTGGAACCATTAATATTAACGGTTCTACAGGAAAATGACGACATGATGCATTCTCATAGGTTCTTACGGATCTTTGGGAATACATGTCACCATTGAAGATCTACATCGTATGCAGTTTTTAAAAAAAAGAAAGAAAAAAGACATGAAAAAAGAACGATATTTACTAATTTGCGATATTAAATAAGTTTTTGTATTCATAACTGCAAATACTTAATGCAATACAGCGCAATAAAATCACTAATATTTATCTCTCTTTTTTTGTAACCCTAAGAGCTTTCGAGAAAAAGACATTGTTACTTGCAGCTAAATAAGAATTTTCTAAACAATTGGTTCCTCTTTTTCCCACACAAATAATGTTACCAACTTGTTTTTTCTCCAAAACTTGCAGTTAAACGCCATTTTTTTCACCGCATTGTTTCCGCACTTAAACAATTCCCCACGCTCAGAAAACAATGGCTCTGATTGGGTTTCTTTTTATAAAGAATTGAGGATGAGTCAGATATAGTGTTATGTGAAAACCTAAACAATCTGTCGTGATAGTAATAAATTTATCGCCAAAACGCAGAGCTCACATAAAAAAAGAGCCTCAAAGCGATGTTCAAAGGAAGAGCAGTTAGAGAAATATATTTTCTGCTGAATTTGACAAGTAAAAGGTTTGACATTTAACGTTAACGATGAAATATCCAGAAAAAATGACAACACGAAAAAATGCTTGCTGTTTTATAAAATGTGTGAGAAAGTTGCCACTAGAACGTGGTTATTGTGTATAGAAAACCTTTTCTTATATCACTCGCGTAAGCTATTAACAAGGTATTTTCAAATATGACAATTGTGCGTTTCTTTTCATTAACTACAGAAAAATAAAGTAGAGTATTGAAAAATAAAGCAGAACTTTTAAACGATGGATAATAAAAGACTTTTAGTCTTTCAGAAGAATTAGAGCAAGAAAGAAAAGTTATTTCTTCTATAAAAGCTATAAGATTTAATCAAATCTGAACTATTCACTCATATTTTTTTAATTACTAAATGAAAATTAGAGAAACGAGTACAGTAAAACCTGAAAAGTTGACCACCTTTGTAAGTTGGCTACCTGTGTAAGTTGACCACTTTTGTCAGGAACAGAATTAACCCTATATTATATAATATAGGGAAACCTTTGTAACTTGGCCACCTAATTTGACCCCCTGTCTATATTGATCCCGTATGTACGCTTAATTTGGGTGGGAATATTACAAAAAACCCTTTGTAAGTTGACCGCCTAATTACTATATGTATTTGTTTATCTATTTTTGAAAAAAAATAAAATAACTAAATTTCTCCAGGATAGGTTTTATGCTATAATGTTAGACCAGTATTTGTCTGGATTCATGAAACATCAATATAAAGTTTGCCTAAACCTTTTTGTAAATTAATCATATGGGAAAATTGCTATGAGTGTTCTTTTCTTCTTTAAATAAATTTCTTTTAAAGTTATATAGGATACATTGTGTGTCATTCAAGTTAAATTTACCTGATGATATTTTATATAATTGTGAAAAAAAAGCTAATTACTAGATTTAAAGTAACGTCAATACTTGAGTTATGTTTTAATTAGTTACAAATGAATAAACGCAAAGTGTAGGAAATGGCAAAATAAAAAGAAAGAAAAAACACACACATACACACAAATCTCTACCCTCTATAAGTTGACCACTAAAGTGCTGCACCGCAAGCGGTCAACTTGCACAGGTTTCACTGTATTTTAAAGCTGGTATAACATTGGTGGCCAATTTGTTTGTCATTAAAATCGATTTTATATTTTGACAAATAGACGCGATCTACCTTCGAAATTATTCGTTTGATGGTTTAAATAAAAATATGAAAGCGTGAAGTATAATTATTAAATAACACATGCAAGAAAAATAACACAGCAATCATTATACAAACAAATAGATCAATCAAAGAGACGTTTGACCCTTTTCCATTTCGAGGTCATAGTGGGGAATAAATGACGACAATGACAATTTAAAAAAAGTTTTTGCGTGTGAGGTTTCAAAATAAAAGACTTTTAGATGTTTCTACAATCAATGGTTATTCTTTGTTATTTTTAGAAGAGGTACACTGTGCAGTGATAGTTGTCCAAAAACTAATGCAGATCAACTAGAAGTCGTTCGGCGATCGATCTGCTCGACAATCGCGATATTGCATGCAGTGATATGAAATGCGGTTGTGCAGGCCTTTTCTTGCATTAAATTTGTAAGCAGCATTTGTCTTTGCAGCTTGCTGTTACCGAAACCATTTTAGATGGTCACTGGTAAAGTTTTAGAAAATTTATGAATAAAAGTACGCTTAAATTTTGACCTTAATTGCAGAAAGTGCAGGCCTTTTCTTGCATTTAAACTTGTAAGCAGCATTTGTCTTTGCAGCTTGCTGTTACCGAAACCATTTTAGATGGTCCCTGGTAAAGCTTTAGAAAATTTATGAATAAAAGTACGCTTAAATTTTGACCTTAAGTGCAGAATTTTACATATACAGTGAAATCTGTGTAAGTTGACCATTTGCAGTGCAGCACTTTAGTGGTCTCCTTAGACAGGTGGTCAACTTATAGAGGGTGAGGGGCTAATTCAGTTGCTGAAAAAAAAAAAGGTCAACCTAGACAGGTGATCAACTTACAAAGGTGGTCAACTTTACAAGTTTTACTGTGCATATAATGCAATTTAAAGAATCACATATGCATGAGCAGTATCTCCAAGCGACTTAGAAGTTAAGTAATTAAAATTCAAGCAATTTAAAATATAGAGAAAAATAAATTGTACATTCACAATCAAAACTATTTTTATATCAGTTCAACTGAGTAAACTCAATTGTCAAAGTAAATATACGAGTAAATAACTAAATAAATAAACTTTCATGAAAGGAAACTGCAAACCTGATTTACAAACCAGTAAATGAATAAATACATAAATAAGTAATTTTATTTATTCATTCATCTGCGATATATATTTTTTTATTTATGATATTTATTATTTATGTATGATATTTTATTTATTATAATTATTCATTTCTTTATATATTTTCAAAATTTAAAAAAAAATAGAGAAAAGAAAATTAGGGATCAATACTCTTCGGTGGTTTGCAGCCTTTAAGAAAATGACTACATAATTAGGCTATACAACACATCAGATTTACTTCAATTAATCGGCTATGATTTTTTTCTTTTCATTTCTTTTGTTCTTAAAGAGAGCTAAATGCAATGTGCTGAATACCTACATGACAAATAATACTTAGCATAAAAAGTACATCTGGTAAGTTGAAATTAATGGCATATTAATGATTAACTAAGCACATAAAATAATAACTGCATGGTGTTAAGTAAATTAGCAGTTGCAATCTAAACAGTCTCATTAAAATAAATAGCACTAACCATAAACAGTAGAAAAATTACAGAGGATTCAAAATTTAAAAGGAGCATTGAAGAGGGGATTACTATATTAAAACACATGAAAAAACATCTTCATTCTTAAATACATTTGTTTTTCTATCTATCTCCCTAATTAGTTATTTACGATATCGCAATATCTAATATTAAATAAATAATTTTATTTGAACCCTTTAATTATTCCATCAGAAAAAAACAATGACATCAGCTCGTATATGCAAATGTGGTAGCAACTTGCTCATTTCTCAGAGAGATTTTTTTTTCCACCGATGACAGCTCCGAAATTTGACCGAAAACAATCGTTAACAGCTGGAACAGCAATTAGCATATCTGTCAAGGCAACTAGCCACCGATTAAATAGGCAGGCTTGTCACACTTGGCCATTACGGAAGAGATTGCGGCAAAGGACAGTGGAAAAAGAAGTCGTCTATCTCATGCATCCAAGAGCGTTGCCCTTTTCCGTGGCATAGCCAAGCTCTTTGGGTGGGAAAACCGTCAATTGCCCATTCACAGACACCGGCAACTGACTTGCTGTGGCAAAAAGCGAACTGTAATAAAGTTGTCTACTTCAAAAAATTGCTCAAAAAGAAAACATTGTCTTCAACTATTATCGTTTTTACGCAGATAAATGAGATTTAATTGGAAGCCTCGTTTATCAATACATCAGGACTTGGATAGGGTTGTAATAAAGATTATACATGAAGCGTTGTTTTCAGGAGAGTCACATAAACCAGATTGAATGCTATTGGTGGGGATGGTATAATCGAATAATAGTAATTTTTATTGTTAAAAAAAAATGGTGATAAAGTGTATGGAAATAGTTGATGTAGATTTTGAAGAACGAAAAAAAGCACTTTTCAGAAGAAAAAGACTTATGATATAAAAATACTTTTTATGGCCCGAAATGAGATTTTGATTTTACGTTTGGTAGTAATCTTTCATTTTATTGAGATGTGTATCAAAATCATCGGGGAGAAAATGCTATTTAACATGCGTTTTTTCCCCGCAAAAATCCCCATGCTTTGATGTATGTTTTATATGGCAACATGTATAAAATTTACATCCTACAAAAGCGATTATTTTATGGCTTTGCGTAGAAAGGAATTTGTAAATGCTATCACGAAATTGCTATTAATGTGGGAAAAAATCGCCGACCTCTGATGTGGATATCGTAATAAATACTTTAATCTAAGTTTTACGTAATATTTACTGCTTTTCATATGATGGTTCTTTCGTGACATTTGGAAAATATTTGAAAATTATCAGGAAAAGATGAATTTATTACCATCACTGAGTTTAGAATTTAAACGAATTTTCTTATATCAGGCCGATAAAATAAAATAAAAGTTTTTTCTTTTTAATCTTTCTTTCATTGTGAATGAACAGTCATCCAAGCAAAATACTTTTTCTTGTGAATTCCAAAGTTTTATATTGCATAAAACGTACAAAATTACAATTAATACCCTAAACATTTTACTACAATTACCGTTTTATTTACCTGTATATACCAATTTATAATCTTAATAAACTTTGTCTTGATAAAACAAAATACTTCACATATAAATGCTAGAGTAATATGTTACATGCTTTAATGTACTGACAATAAAAGGTGGATTAATGATTCACTCCCTGAACCCCAGTTATATATTTTATAGAGCCACGTATAAAGTCCTCTTTTGTTTAGAAACATTTTTTTTTCGGATATGAAACACTAGTTGACGTCTCTTAACGTTTTACCTCGAGCTCAATACCAGTATACCAATAATACTCGGCATGGCCAGAATATATGCGGTAACGCATAGTAATCCTAAGGCTTTATGCAAAAGCAGAGGTTTTCAAGTCGTGGCACCCCTTGGAAAAATTAGAATTTTCTCACGACTCCTTTCTCATATAATATCAGTTCGTGATATAAACAGGCATAAGATGATGCATATATGAATAATTTTGAAGAAAACACTAGAGTCAAATAATGATATTAACTCATATTTTAAACTCTCGAAAGTGCTTAAAATTTTATATACCATGACTTTTTTGTTTGATAAGCCATAAGGGTTTGATATCATGAGGTCTTCTTTCCACCCCTGATCGCCTGATCTATCCTATGGCACCCAGCTGATAAACTGACTTGTTAAAAAGTAGGTAGTAGTTATTCATTACTCCATTTTTTTAGATACATAACACACAATCAGATAGAAAATAAAAATGACGATGCGGGCACTTTAAAGTTCTATTCAGCGCAAAAGGACATTTTACTGGATACAGAACAACACTATAGTTGCCCCCACCCCCTTCCTATGTTATTTCCTATTTCTTGTATGTTGTGTAATAGCAATAAGATTCCGATTAGAAAACTGTGCTGACCTACACGTTTGTACTGGTTTCAGAAATATACGAGTAATTTAAAGCTATTGTTGTATCAAACTACTGCAGCCCATTAATCTGCATCCAAGGTGCATAAGAATTGATTCAATAAAAAAAAGTACATAATAACGTTAATAATTTACTGTTGAAGGACAATTTCTTAACTTCTTTAACACGAATGTGTTGGTTAAAAATGATAGGAGTAAAGTTTGATTCTATTTCATTCTTTGTAGTGCAAAGGTAACAAGGCCGTATCCAGAGGGGGGGGGGGGCGACAAACTCACCCCCCCCCCCCCGAAATCCCGAAAATTTTCGCAATGTAGCATATATTCCTCCCTAAAACTTTCCTCAACACTAGTGTTTAAAAGTCAGGGCGCAACCCCCCCCCCCCCACAGAAAAAATTTCTGGCTACGGCCTTGAAAGGTAATTGTTTGTTTTAAGAGTACATTTAATTTGTTATCGAGTATGTCTCATCGAATAATGCTTACGTTTAGAAATATAATAATTAGCGAAGTTATTTAAGGAATCATTGGTTCTGGGGCATAAATGTCAAAATTCAGACAGAGGGGGTGGGGGGGGGGGGAGAGCCCGGGTTTAAGCACTTTCGAAAAGAAAACACACAGCATCGGTTTTAGGCACTTCCGAAAAGAAAACACACAACATCGGTTTTAGACACTTCCGAAAAAAAAAAAACACAACATCGGTTTTAGACACTTTCGAAAAGAACATTTGATAATAAAGGGGAGGGGAATATATACATACAATAAATGCAGTATTTTTTTTATAACACACAGAAAATATTTACCTAATGGAACTCATTAAAGAGTAATACTGAATAGAATAATTCATAACTTAATCATGAAATATTATTGTTGAAGGTGTCAATGAATTGGGAAATAACTGATGGTTTAAAATGAAGGTATATTTATAGACTCCTTAAAAAGGTGAAAGCGTTCAGTTTATTAACGAGTAAAATCGAAAGAAAGAGGGACTAAGGATGAAAATGAAGGGGAGTGGAATCGATGTAAGATATTTTTACACCAGCTACCCAGAAATAGTTGACTGGACTCCGAATTGGTGTCGCGCATATTTACAGTGAAAATGATGACCCATTCATTATCCATTATAAGCTATAATGAAGCTTTCACGACTGGAATTGATAATATAGCTTACTTTTCAGAGTTGTAGGCTGTGATTCATCCAGGACAAGCGTTTGTGGCTAATCAATCCCCGGTTTCGTAAAGTTAGTCAGTTAATTATCTTATAAATTCAGTGAATTCTATCTTTTGTATGAGAACTGGATGAACTTAGTACATCATTTAAGAAGTTTAAATAAAATAGAGTATGTCGAAAATCGTGTTTACGTTCTTTTAGTTCTGTTTTCATTATATTACCTAGAAGTCATACAGTCCGTTGAAATATCGTCAGAATAAATTCCCGATTTTTGTCCTAGGTAAGGGGGGAAAACAAGTAAACAAAATTTTAAGGGGCGTAATATTGGATGTCAAGTCTTAATTAATAAATTGTTTCTTGTGACATCTTCCCCCATGTAAGTGTCTGGTACTAAAAGAGGAAGTATTTTATAAAAGGATACAATGTTTTCTAGATGATCAAAATAATAACCACCAAACGCATTGCATAATTTAACTAACTTACTAGTTATGAGGAAATGTTTTCACATACTGTACGAAAATCCATGAAATACGTTTTAGATATAAAATGCCACAACACAAATTATCAACTTGTAAAATCAAGTTTCTTGAGAAGAGGTTGATTCTTTCAATCTTTCTTTAAATATCTATTGCATAAGATAGATAAGATTTCTATGATAATGGATATAAACTGGTGCATATACTCTTATTCATCTATTCCAAAGAAAGGAAAAAAGTAAATTTCAGCATTTGCAGTGTTTCGCTGTGCCATCTAAAACATCTTTAAAACTTTTTCAAAAATGATGATAGTAGGAATTTTCTAGTAACTTGAATGCGAGAACTGATATTGGGGATAAGGGTAAACTTTCAGCAAGCGTGTTCACATTAAATTTTAGTCTAAATAGCAGTTTAAAAGAGAGTGAATAAAATTGTCTTTACACATTAATCTTATTTTAGAAATGTAGTTAAAAGCCTGTCGGTGGAAAAAAAAATACTTTACTGAATACGTTTACATTAACATGTAAAATTAATTAGTCTCACGCCATCTTCTTTCAGAAGCGCAATAAATAGCAATGTATGTAGAAGAGTATGATTATATTTGATAAATTAAAGACATAAAATGAATTAATTCGTTACACTACTCTTACTTTAGAAATTAACATCAAGCCGTTGAAACAAAACGATAACATTTCGTCAGGTATTTTTAAAAACATTAAATTTACAAGACTTGCACATTATTTTTTTCTAAAGAAATACAATTAATAATGAGTGCATGGGGGCATAACAAGATCAAATTATCCCTCTTACCAACCCGATGATAAATATGTTTTTACTATATATGTACACTCTCAATAGCGCATCTAAGAATTTGCCTTGGGGAGGGGGGAACAAGGTCAGGATAAGGGATGCAGCTGATGTTCATTTTGCCCGATATCAGGTGTCCCATGTCTGACGAATCAATTCCGTATAACCGGGTCTTATATTGGAAACGTGTAAATTATACATGTTTTCAAACATTCCACAACTTCCAAATACGTAGTAAGTTTTAACGTACACACAGTATTTTCAAAACATGGTAATTAAATAAATTTTAAAAATCAAATTTGACTTACGGATATTTAAAAATCAGTCGGATTTCCGATGCATCCTAGTGGGGGCTGGTCCCCCCCCCCCCGCCCCATTTGTGCGTCTTTTTATGTATATGTATGTTGTTATTTTCTCCTTTAAGAGTTAAAAGTAAATTCCTTACGAATTTTTATGCAAAAAGATTGTAAAAAATACGCTTTAAGGCAGCATTATGCCTTGTAAAAATTTTGTTAAAATGGGAAACAAAATTCATTAGTTATCAAAATAAGAAATGCAGTAAAAATGTTCTTCAATTAGTGTTCCTGCGCGTAGGGGGACAATAACGCTCTGAATTTTTTTAAAGGGAGGTGTTCTGCTTCTTATCTTATCGCATCATGTAGTTGGTGGCTTACAATCACAAAACATAGCTGCATAAGTTTTGTAATAATAACAACTATAATAATATTAATAATAATAATAATAAGATATAAAATAAAAACAATTAATTATTCTCTTTTACAACTTTAAAGTTTTAGAATATATAACATTTATTACTCTTGCGTGAAATGCCTGAGAAAGGAGACAAGCACAAAAATTTCAGTTAAGAAATCTAATAATAAGATATTGATAAATTATTTACGTTGTTATGCACCCCCCCCCCTTTTTTTTTTCTTTTTCCGCTTCCTATTCAAATACAATTTTTTATCTCATTGGCATTTGGGTCAAAAATTTTCTACAACACAGGGAGCTTTGCCCCACCAGCTTTGTGTATCTTAACTACAGTAATGAACAATCCCCATTTTGGCACGTGCATTGGCAGTATGCCATCAATGACGGGAATGGTGAATGGGAGGAAACTTTAGGGCGCGAAAGTTTTACAAGGTATAAAAAAGAATAGCTGTTTTTTTTTTCATGATATAAAATTGATGAATCAAGAAATTTCTTGTTTACTTTTGGATAAATACTAGCCTGATTATGAAGAAATGGCAGGCAAGATATTGAGCACTATCTCTCAATTTATCATCAACAAAAAGTTCACGGAAAAGGAAGAGTAAAAGTATGCAAAACAAAAATCTTTGCAGACTTCAGAAGCAATGTAAAGAAAAATTTCGCGGGAAAATAGGACCGAAAAAAAAAGGAAGAGAGCAGGAACAGAAAAGCAAGTGGTATCGAGCGGAGAGCAGGAACCTGGAGCAACGAGATTTTGTTCGAAGCTGAACGGGGACTGAGCAAAGAAATTTGTTGCGCTTCAATGATCCGATTTATAAAAAAAATTTATAATTTTTAATGACATAAAAATATAAATTGACTAAAAAAAGAAATAAATAGATAAATAATATAATACATTCAAATTGTTTGGAGCGCAGAGCGGAGCTAGAGCATGTGTTTAGAAGTAGGAGCGGCGCCATAAAAAAAGTTAGAGTGTTATTAATTATTGCAGTCATTATCTGAAATCCTCCAAAAATGATTATGGACGTTCGCAAAAATAAATAAATAAATAAATAAACAAATATATAAATAAAAATAATAATAATAAATAAATACACAAATAATATATATATATATATATATATATATATATATATATAAAACAAAATCTCAGTGTAATGGTAAGTTCAAAGCTTACTTTGATTGCCCAATGACCTATATGAGTTAAAATAGCTCTATTAAAAACCACTGCACGTGTAAGATGTCCATGCGGGATAATTTGGATTTGAGTTCGGAAGACAAGCAGGGAGCTTTGGCACGGTTTCCAAAACACGCCTCAGGAAAACCCCGTCAGTGTCTTTAGTGAAATCTACAATACTTGCCGATATTTTAAGATGACAATTATAAAACATAATTAATATAAAATAAACTTGGAATGAACGAATGTGATTTTATTAAACGGCGGATATTACACGTATACTTACATGCATACACACGTGTACTATAAGAGATCGTAGGTAACGGAACAGGGTACGGGAGCACTTTTATCAATCTCCTTTTGATACGTAAATATTGTTGACGGCCATAAGAAAAAGTAGCTCACATCGTTGAATGGGAGTGGGAGCTTTCCTCAAAATCCACCCCTCGTTCATACCCAAAAAATACTTCCAAAAGGGGAATCAATTAACCAAGAGGCCCATTCATTATTTAGAAAGTGCATTGTGTCGAGTCTCATCTTTTCTCGTAAACATGACTTTTCCCCCCCTTCATTCCAAGGCTAAATTTAACAAAGACTTAGCAGGGAATGGGAGCTTTCCCCCAAATTTTCATTGGGTCAAGTCTTTCAGTGTAAGCGGGAGTGCCAACAGAAAAACGTTGACCTCAATATAAAGTCCGATCGGTTCCTTTCGAATCGGCCTTCTAAATATCTCGTGGGAAGATTTATAGCTAAAATGAGGACGAGACCCCAAAGGGGAAAAAAAGGATTGAAAGGGTGATAAAAATCTTATTATGTACTCTGGCGAAAGGGGTAAAATTTCGGTCACAGGATTTCTACTGTGGCAGACAAGAAAAAAATGAAATAATAGCAAAAAACCTTTCACGTAATTCCCCGACAGCCAAAGATGCGGTCAAATCAAACCGATTCATCACAGTCTTTATTTTTTGTGACGATTAGGGGCTGAGTTTTCTTCCGCGAGCGCCATCTAACTGACAATGAATTGTGGATCTCACACACGTGTTCCACCCCCCAAAAAAAAAATCGACGCAATTTACCACAAGTGCCATTTTGAATTTTGTACGGCCCAAAGCGTTTTATTTAAGCTTGCGGCTTCATTTTTTTAACGATAGTAACGAGGAAAGACACCTGGCGTTTCACTCAGTCAGAAATACCATTCGAAACAGTGAAGTAATAATCTGGAGTACTAATACGAAAAAAAAAAAATACACGCCCCCCCCCCCCCAATAAACGTTCCATTTTCTTTTGAAAAAAATAAATTCTTAGTTACTAGCTTATGCAAATAAGTGACGATTTTAAAAACTAACACAATAAAAATTGCGTGTGAGAGGTCGTTCCAAATTGAAGTAATATTAGACACTAATTCTTGCTGGGAAACAAATTTCAATTACTGAAGCCAATGTATGAAAAAATATAGTGTGTCAATTTGTAGCTTAACCGTATAATTATTGGTTTTTTATAACTGTAAAATATTTCATTTTGGTTTTGTACATGCACATGCACATTTAAACATTTTTATTATTGTGAGTGATAAATCTAATTTCATACAAACAAAACTGATATCCTAATATCTTAACTAGCAGTGCAGTTTTTCGTTCATGATTGAAAATTGATCTTTTCGTGGATGAATTTCGTTTTCTATTTCAGAACGCATTCTTTAGCTTAGACTGAGATTAACTGCTTTTTTTATTATTAATGAATTTATTAACCAGAGAGGGGGGGGGGGGGGAACGTAAAAATATGTTTTGTTTTTCTTTTAAAAAAATCTAATGGTCAGTTTTAAGGAGTGGGGTAGCAATTTGCACTCCCTTTCGTCCCCCTTCTTTTCTAGCTGTGAAGAAGAGTTGCATGCTTTCTGTTCTTTGAGAATAAAATCCTTTTAACCTTTCTGTAAATGTAATCCCGACTTCTGGAACAGGGTATACATTTGTTAGTAGAGCCTACACATATTTTTGTTATGCAGTTTTTGTCTTGAGTTGATAAATGAAGCAATTTTAGGGTTGTTTGTAAAGATGAATGCGTGTTTCTTAAAACGAATTATACCACTGGTGAGAAATACTTTACGTTGTGAAAATGGGAAAAAACTTATGCAAGCAGAAGTTTCATGATTAAAAATGAATATGTCTTAGAATCTATAGAATTAAAAACAAAGTAACAAACAGAATACCGAGCAATGCAAGTGAATCGTTTAAATAATTTATGATGATGCTCAGGAGGTAAAGTCCACTAGTAATTACGTAATAGTAGGTAAATGAAGTGAATAAAAATAATGGCATTGTCAACAATTATAATGAAATTTTCCGTTGAGACATTTTTATTTACCTGTGCGTCATTAGTTGCACACAACATGATTAAATTTAAAATGATAAAAGTTTAGGACATATATAAAATATTTTAAATTTTCACATTTTTTTTCAATCTTTACACATAGTAGTTAAGGCGCAAAATGGAAATGGGAAAAAACATTGCAGATGCCGTTCTTGAAAAATTAAAATGTTGGGAAGTGAAGATATTCATCTAAACGTGAAAAACGAAGGATTTAAATCCTATAAAGAATATTTTTTCACAAAAGTAGTACTTTGAGTAATAGTATTTCTGCTTAAAATATTTAATAAAGTCCACTGTTTACTTCCAGTCTGTCTTCTTAAAGAGCACAAAAATCCACAAAACTTCTTTTAAATCACACAGAAAGGACAAAAATAAAAACGTAAAAAGTATTTTACACATCATATTAAATGAAACGCACTGCATTTAAAAACAAAGAAAGCAAATTAAAATAAAGAAAAAAGAAAAAACACAAGAACTGTGAAGTGTCACGCAAAGAAATGCCTTCCCAATATGCGCAATATATTGCCTAAGTTTGAAAGTCCATCCCTAATCAACAGATGGCAGCACTACTACTAACAGAACCGTTCGTGATCCTTGGTAGTCTCCAAAGGAGAACTTGTTTCTAATATTTGCGCCAAAAATACTTATTCTTTCGCTTTGTTTTGAAACATGGAACTTGAAAAAAAAAGTAATATATTTCAGGAAAACATTTGTTCATAAATAAATAATATAAGGTATTTTATGAGAAATGAAGTTTTAGTCAGTCATGGTTTAATTAAAAAAAAAAAAAAAAAAAACTAAAACAGAGATCAAGAGAAAGACAAAATGTCACATTGTTTAAGACAAATATCCTCACACTGGACGCAAAAATAAAATAAACATGTACCTGAGAGCCACAGTATCTTAAGTACAGTTTTCGAGTTTTTGAGATAAAGTTTTAAAAAATAAACACTTTTAGCACTTAAACTAGACTTTTCCGAGCGAAGCTTAGAATAAAGATGTCCGATGGGAGCTTGAAAAAACGTTCAGAACTCGCCTTTGTCGTGGGTACTCTGGATGTCTATTAAATGAAAACTTGGAAATAATCGAAAAATGGACAAAAGATACTACGGCTCTCAGGTACAGAAATAATAATAATTTCCCCAAATATGCAATTTATTTAGCTGTTTGGGTTGGATTTACAGATTTTGAAAGGATTTATTTGCATTTAGATTAGAATTAAATTTTCTAAACAAAAAGCTTTCTAATGAAACTGAAGACAATGGTTTTTGCGAAATAATTTTGTCAAAGGCATTGTGTTTTCGAAACTAAATAATCAGTCAAATTGAAAGGAAATAAGAAAATTTTTGAGAAAACGAAGGATTTTAGGTATATATCTATAATATGTATTATATATCCTATATTTTCACCTTTATAAACAAAAAACAGAAAACATATAATGAATGAAAAATCGTGCATTGATGCATGCAACGCAATCCAATCCAGGTACTACATACAAACGTATATTTTATACACCTGTCAAACAATTACATGCATAATGAAACACTTAGCAATATTTATTTTAAACATCTCTAGTAGTGGGATTATTTGCGTGAGCGGAAACCTTTTTCTCTAAAAGTTGAGGCGTATTAGTGATAAATGAGTGAAAATGTTGAAAAACTTGCACTTCCCACTGCTATCATATTATTGACTTTGGCAGAGGAGCGTGGTTAAGACTCATATTTTAATACAAACGCGTTACCAAAATCAGCTTGAAAATTTTAACACTGAAGGGAAAGAAAAAATCTTTAAAACAGCATGCATTACAAAGCTTTGTATAACTTTCTGGCAAAAAATAAGAGTCAGTCAACTGCAAAGGTAGTCAGTTGTACGTATTTTGATGGGATAATTGTATAATAATTGCATAATTATTTTAGTGGGATACTTACGAATTTAGGTTAAAAAATTGAGGGATGAATAAAACCCTAACTTACGAAAGCAGCTTATTTTAATGGATTTTACTTTTTTCTGTAATCACTTTCAGTAAATAGAGGATAAATATTTCCATTTATATTTGTAAAAAAAATACAAAATAGAATCATCACCCACGCATCTCGCTAAAAGGCAGAAAACATGATGGGATATATCTTCCGTTTCGAAACGATGTTTTATCTGGTCGAATTCTAATATAACCCCACGAGAAATATGAAAAATAGATTTTAAATAGTATAGTGTATGCGCAAAAATTTTGGATTTTAATCGCTTAACGGAAGCAATATTGAATCTTAATTTAGCAAAGGGTGTCTAATTGTTTAAAAGAAATTGCAGACAAGACAGACGCCCTCAAACGTGCTTATCATGATTGATGTTTATAGTAACAGGTTTGATATTTAGGTACCGCTGTAGGTGAAAAACCTTTTTAAAAATGTTAAAGGAAGTAAAAGTCATTACAGAAAGTTTGGGAAGAAGTACTATATGAATGAAAGACAATTCTACATTAAAAACCCATAAAATAAAGAGCGTTGCAAGTGTAAATAATGAAGAAAAACAAAAATAAGAAGGATCCTCTGCAAATAAGCGATATTTAACAAAAATTGTTGAAGTGAAAAAAAAAAAAAAAAGAGTGCTTGACTTATGCTAGTGATTCATTTATTTATTTTATCTAAAAACTTGTACTGAAGGAAGACTACTTGCAGAAAGTTGAAGAAAGAATGTTATACAAGTGAGAGGTGTTTTTAAAACAAAAATTAGCGAAATGAGAAAAGCACATTTGCAGAAAATTATAAAAATTCGTACTTAAGTGGGAAAGGAGGACATGAGTGGAAAAAGTTAGTTTCTGGGCTACTTGTTCAACGTTTCCTCCCAAAACACGTTAGTTAAAAACTGAGTATAAAGTCAAGAGAAATGGGATTTTTCCTTATTTTAAATGAAATTTACCTTTCAGCTAAGGCGTACACACTAACTTTGGAAAAAAGAGGTAAGCAAGGTCTTGATGACGCTGATGAATTTAAAATCATTTACTTGCGATAAGCATTCATATTGTAATTAAGTTAGATATATTGACACTAACCTTAGACCTCGATTCCCGTGTCAATGTGGCAAACCTAAAGTTAAGGGAGGTGAAGGAGGGGATAAAGGAGAAAAAGTCAGGTTAGACAGTTTTATTTATGCTGGTATGAAGCTTTTACGTACATACAAATGTGAAGGACTCCGTGTGCAGTAATATTTCACTCCATTTCTCACTTTTTAGCGAGTTGCTAAGTAACACCACGTGTGTATATATTTGCATCCCTCAGTACATAATTCATTTCAAGAAGAACAATGTAGCTATTTTCTTTTACGTGTAAAGTTTTCTAAATGGTATTATATACGTTTTATTTTTTGAATTTTTTTTAACAATAATTAAGCTGGTGGAATATTTAAGTAAGATTAAGAAAAGAAAGGAAAGAAAAATAAAAGAAAATGACTTAACAAAATGCATTTGTTTCAAAATAAACTAGAAAAATCTGCGTATATATAAGCAACAAATGATTTTTATACAGTTTGACGGGATATTTTTTGTAATGCTTTCTTTTAAAAACTTTACCATGGGGGGGGGGGGGGGGACCCTTACGATAATAAAAAACCATGAATTATTAAGCGCATCCATGCATGTAGTTTTTTGTATTTTATGGTGAAAAAAAAAAGCACATACACACAATGAAAACTTGGAGTAATTTAAGAGCTTTTATCCTCAAACGTAGAAATAATGTATGACTAGTACATTGTCGAAATAATAAACGTAATCATGTCTTGTGCAGAAAAGAGTAATTTTTCTTGAAGCTAAATTCAACGCAAAACATATTGTTGTGAGTCAACTTTTGGAAAACTTCAAGGGCTACTTTTGAATTAACATCATGCATTACAATGTTAACGTTTTTTCCTTCTGCGATTTTTAAATGGTTAAGAATTTTTTTGTGGTTTTTAAGATATTATGAATTGTTTTACCTTGTTTTAAGTTACTATTTTTTGTGCAATGTTGTTTTTGTTATCGTCAAATAACTTTGCAGTACCTCTTCAAACATCACGTGCAAAATTCCGTTAAATGGAATTACTTTCTGAGAGGCGTGTCGGCCCCCTCCTGAAATAAATTCAAAAGCAGCTGATTTTAAATGAAAATTTTAGTATTTTGAAATTTTAATTAATAATGTTCTTTTAATGTTTGGCTTGGGCCCCATTCTAAATAAATTCCTATATATACCCCAGCTTTCAATATCACCCGCTAAGGGTAGTTTAATGGTTATAATCGTCAAGGAAGTTGAGCTAAAATTTATCATTTATGAGTTTATGTGCTTATTTGCTTTAAATTGCGTTCACTAAAGTTTCAGCAAAAGCTTTAAAAATTAAAAATGTAAGTAAATAAAATAAATTAAATTATAAAAAAAATAATAAACACGAAGAAATTAAAGAAAAGAGAAAGGCACTCGTGTCTTTACGTGTGCGTTACATCGTGAAATGAACGACAATATGATTTTAAAACAAAGATAGAGAAGAGGAAAATATTGAAAGTTTTTAAATACGCATTTTGATCACAGCAGAAAAAAACCTAGCAACTATAGAATGTAACACCGGATGTATAAAAGACTTTTTCCTTACGGTACGTACTTTGTACTTGCTCCCTCATCCCTTCGCCTCAAGATTGCTACAAAATTTCGGACTGTCGCGAGTTGGCCACAAGTCTCAATCTATTTCACGCCCCCTCGCTCAAGCGTCACAATCTCTATTTACGCTTCCCTCAATCATTTGTAAACATTTTTGCCCAATCCCTCTGCAATGATGGGACTTTATCGAGTTCGGTGGGTGCTTTAACAAAACGATGAGCGGAAAAGATAATTTTTGTCGGGCTAAATATTTTGACTCGGATACAAGCGGAGCATGTCAAACCATCTCTACTTTCCGCTACTTAAGTGTTCGCTTTTTGAGACGCACCCGAGCGCTTGAGTTTGAATTACAGTTGCGGACATTTTTACAGAAAACATTAATATGTTTTGAGCTGCCAATGGTTAATGGAGCCTTTATGTAAATTAAGGGCATTTCCATTTAGTTTCTACCATTATTTAATCGTTAGACTGGCATTCATGCATTGCTACATTTGTAATTTGCCGAAACATTTAAATGCTTGCATCTAATAATATTTTTAGGTACGTAAAGGAACAAGAGGGGAATTTATAAATTGCATTTCATTGGTAGAATGAATGTAACTGAATTTACATGTATAATTCAATACAGCGTATATACACACCCTTTTGTGGGCATCATTAGAGAAAGCTAAATGTCCAGTAGTTGCTTTTACTATAACGATACTTGAAACATAATTTTAATAGAAAATTTCCAAGCTTGTGTTTCTTTTTTCTTAACTGGGTCAGTTTACGATAAGTATTTTGTTGCGGAGGGGACGTTTCCCATTGCTTTTTGTTTCTTATAAAGAAAGTTTTAGGGTTTTTTTTTCAAATTTTTTAAAGTTTTAACCCTACACTACGCGATTTCTAATTTCTTCGTAAAACATTTTTTTTGTGTTTGTTTGTGCTAGTTAGTGGAAAAAATACTAAAAAAATTCCGAATTAAATAAATTCGGAAAAATAAAATTCGAGAAAATTTGACATGTTGTTTAAAAACAACACTGCGCATTTAGGGGTAACAATAATAATTTTTTATATAATCATTTTAATAAACGAAACAAAATCGATAATAAATAGGTATGCATTTTAATCATAAAATAGCAATAAAATAGTAAAATTTATTAAAATATTTTATTTTAATATTATTTATAAATTTAAAAAAAAATAAGTAAAAATTTGCACATGTAACTAATAATTATTAGTTACATTATGTGCAAATTTTTATTTTAATTACCAATGAAGTTTAATAATTTAAATAACAGATTTTAAACAAGAAACCTAACATCTGTAGGGGGTCTATGCGATAATATTCGTTTCTTCTTTGGTTGAGCGCGAATTGATTTTAAACAAAATTCCTGAATAATAATTTATTCGACCACTTTACGCAAATTTGTTATATTTATAACAGTAATGTTCTAAAAGATACTAAATAAAGGGAAACAGAACAACCAGTGACAGCTGTTCTTGTTTATACTGCGAATAATGCAGAAGCATAAAACGTACTCCCGAATGCGCATTGTTGTTTTAAAACAACAAGTAAAAAAGGCGCCCAAATATATATTTTCCCCAAAATTTTTCGGACAACTTATATTTATTTTATTTTAAAACTATGTAAGGAATTAAAGACTATTCTTTAAAATAAACTTGTTGTTTCAAATTTGTAGGAAAAAAAGTAAGAAGTTATTGCTTTTTACAAAATCAACGTATCTTACGATTTTGTGAAAAAAGATGAGCCTCGAGCTAAGTTTACAAGATCTAGGGGAAACTATATAAACTAAAATGATCATACATACTACAAAATAAAACGAAAAAATGCGCCACATGTAAACAATTATACAAAACAAGAGCTTAGTGAACGAAAAATAGAGGTGTTGTTTATAAACAACACGGGGCAGTGTAGGGTTAAATGAAAGAATAGACATTCCTTTCCGCAAAGATTAATTTCAATTTGTAATAAAATTATTAAAACAAAGAACATTTTAGAAGATTGAATAGGTAGCTCGCCACCTTGTACGTTACAAATTACGCATTTTGTAAACAAGTGGCATTTATGGCACATACAACGTTGCTCCATAAGCTGGAAATTGAGATAGGGCAAAGAAAACAATAGATAATGAAGTGCTCGGAAGTAATCTGATATGCAAATTTCTTGGTCACCAAATTTTACAGGTGCACGTTTTGTTTCAGATTCGAGTGTAAATAATATCCATGCTAACTATAAAATGTCTTAGGGGAAAGAAAAAAAAAAAACGTTTTTTTTATAGCAAAATAAAAATGATTTTTAAAAACCCTGTAACCAATAGTGATTTCTGTTATTAGTCCCAAAATTAGCTCTTAATGTCTTTCAAGAAAAGGAAGCTTTAAAGATATAATTGAATGCAAGACAGATATTAACAACGCTTTTTTAAGTTTAACCAATATGCAATAACATTTATACTTAAGGGCGGAAAAAGAATAAGAAAGAAAGGGTGGATAAAAAGAAAACACGAAGAGAAAAAAAATGGGAAAAAAATGAAGGGGAGGGGGGAGAGAAAAAGTGAAGAAAACAAGGTGAAAAAAAAGTTTAAAAAAAACAGCAGGTAAAATGAAAGAAAGATATATTTAAAAATCAATGTTTTAAAAATTATCGAACTTTGAAGAGAATAACTGAAATGCGCATTTTGTAAAACAAATACATAGAAATAAATTTTTTTTAAAAATGCACGCATTTCACTCATCTTTAACAAAGGCGTGAAAATATTAATGGATTTGAAAGATGCAATATAAGGAGTAGACAGGTTAAGGAAAAAAAAATATCGAAAATGGAGCATTTCATGGCATTTATGTAGGGGCGAAGTTTTTTCAGATACTCATTTCAACTTCATGATCGATAAAATGTTAGCGAATAGGACGTTGAGGATGGTGTAGTGAAAATTGTATAGGTTTATCGGACCGACAGAGTCCAATAACCTTTAATACTACGAGGAGAAATGATTTATTTCCCCCGAAGAGCTGCTGGTTCCGGTTAAAAACATGTTGATTGAAATAATTCTCTATCTTAATGTAGCTGTATAATACGGGAAGAAGAAAACGACTGAAAAACTTAAGATGCGTGTAAATAAGGATGAGGGGAAAAATAAAAAGCGATTGTTCTGCTGAAATTCATTCTAAAGGGAGTGCCCCCTCCTCAAAACGATGTTATTAAGCTTGTCACACACTTTGCAAAGTTTCAGGTTTACCATTTTGAGCCCATGGCTTTTAAACCTTTTTTCCCCAAGCCTGTTCTTTTGACTAGTTCCAAGAGTTGGATAGCTGAGAATAAATAAATACACAGTTTCCCACACACACACACACTCCCAAGGCGCAAAAGGAGAATCTTCTTTCCAGACAGGTTTTAAGGCCTGTTAATATCGTGCAAGATTAATTACTTCCTTCCAAATAGCTAGCAGCCTTGTTGCCTTTTCGCCTGAAGAGGACCATAAAACGCCATTTTCCTCGCAATCATAGTGTTCTAATAATTAGAGATCAAAAAGAAAATTCCCCCTCCCTTCATTTGGGCCTGTTAAATGAAGTTTTAACCACCGTAACAAGAAACTAAGGCTCTTGTGTGTCTGCTGCTGCAGCGTCAGAGTTTTTCATATTATTATCGCTTTGTGTTTTAATGTACGTTTTTCGGTTGTTTTAGTCAACTCTTTGTAACATTTTGATATTCCTTAAATTAAGCAATATGTTACACCCAAGTTTTTCCTTTAGCATGCTTTATGCAAGTAGAGGAAACATGTTATTGCACATGAAAACGTATTTTGTCGTGGGGAGGGGGGATATACATATTACTTTCTAAAAATTTGTTTAAAAAAATTATTTTAAAGTACCATTTGCATTATCTTTCTTTTTTTGTAATGGATATTCAATATCCAAGCAACTGTTTTAAACAGGAAAAAGGGGGGGGGGGGCACATAGAAAGAAAACCCTACCACGTAATTGCGCAGGGAAAACTTACGAAATATACGAGTCTGATCAGTCTAAGGTTCGCTTTCAGGTTTCGGTATTTTCGCACTTCACAGTTTAATTCAAATATGTCCCACATACTGCGTATTATGCAAAATGTACGCTGGTAGTTCGTAGTCTTAAATAAGAAATTGGTTAGATTAAAATTATTCATGTTTCTATACTGTATAGTCAATAAGAGTAAATGCGAGAAATTTACCCCAGCTTTCAGTGTTTTAAGTGGAATATTACAAATAATAACAGATTGTGAACGGTAACCCAGCAGTCTCACGTAAATCATCCTGTTCCCACCTTTGCTCTATAAAACAATAGGCACCAAAAGTTCCAGACTAGCCAACGATGTATGGAGAGAATTTTACTTGAAATCAGTAGAAGGGACCGAAGAAAAAGAAGAAAGAATACGATGGTATATATGTAATGTTGTGTAAAGAATTTAACATTTTAAAGTCGTTAACCTGCTACAGTAAAACCTGTAAAGTTGACCACCTTTGTAAGTTGACCGCATGTTTAAATTGACCACTTTTGTCAGGAACGGAATTCGCCCTTCACCCTCTACCTTACCCTCTATAAGTTGACCACCTGTCCAAGTTGACCACTAAAGTGCTGCACCGCAAGTGGTCAACTTACACAGGTTTCACTGTATATAATTCAAATAAATGAAGAAATTCGTTTGTTGTTCAAACAAGAAACCTAACACTTCTATTTTTCTCTGCCGAAATCAAACCTCACAGAAAGTATCTCTAGTCATGATGGTCTCACTAAATGAATGAATTCAATCGACCCAATGCATAATCTTCAAACGCAGTAGATCTTATCATTTGGCAAAGACTACAGAAGACATTGATCAAGCACTGTATTTGCAACGGTGATGATGACGATTCAACGATAAAATAGAGAAATCGAGGGGTTTTTTTGAGATAACGAGAAATGCACTTTTTGATTGGTGCAAAAAAGAGATAAATTTGTATATAATGTAAGCGTGAATCCTATACGTTTACACCTCTATCATAACATTCATCAGCAGTACCAAACAAAACTTGGGAGGGAGGGGGGGAGTAAATCAGTCAATAACAACACTGAATATGTCAGTGGGCGAATATACGTTAATAATTTGGAGATTTTTTTTTAATGTATATGCGACAGTATAAAAGAATAATTTCACATTGAAACAATCTCGTTCACGTAGTTGGAATTGAAAAGATACGAAAGAAGCACAAAGGAAGTCAATCTGCTATCAGTCCCTAAGATCTGGATACTTCATAGAGATAGCACGAAAGGCAAACATTTAACGCTGCTGTACAGCAATGCCAGGTTATTTAATAAAAAGCGAGAACACTCAATTCGCGTTCTTTTTAATGATCTCTGCTTTAAGAAAAAAGAAAATAAATATGTGAAATTGGATAGGGTGAGGATCTTGATGGTGGGTGGAGTTTAGAGGCAGGTAATTTTCGCCCGCGATCAAGGTTACGAGAATAAGGGTGTGCGTAGCAGACAGAAAAGTGGGTTGAATACCTGGATGAGATTGGAATAGGACCGATTTCAATCTTGGCTCGCTGCGTGCATACTGCTTTGTAAAGCACGTTTATTAATAAATCATTATTTTCCTCTGTTTGCCGGCTTTTTATGATTAGGTTAATCTTAAATCTAAATTATTTTAGATTAGAAATATTTGATACGGAAAATATTTTATCTTCACTGGTACATTCATTACACTAGCTATTTTATCCATTTTGTAAGTTGGTTTAATAAAAAAGAATATTGTATCAGAAACGCAAAAGAATATATACTATAATTGCGTTAAGTATACAATATGGAACATCTTAATAAAAGAGGAATATTTTATTTCTTGATGATTTTTAGACATTACTTTTCGTGAACCAGTACTAAGCATCATTAATAATACTCTTGCATAAATTGCTTCAGATACATAGTTAAAAGGAACGACATATGTATGTTGACTTCCCATTCTTTTTCTTAGAAATTTCAAGCATTATAGCTCAAAACAAAAATTATATTTTTTCTTATAAATAGTAATTTCGCATATAAATGCGATAGAAATATACAATATAAAAACTATAACTAAAACTTAATTTTAAATATCTGCATACATATTTCATTAAAGTTTCTCAGATTAGGAGGTTTGAAAATGGTTTTACCTATTACAAATGATAAATTTCTATGCTATACGGAATCGGGTTTTTACTGAAACGTAGTTTGCGTACGTTTGCGAATTGTGAAAATAATTACTAAACGCACAATTAGAAGCTAAAATCATGAAAGAGAAATATAAATTTCTCTTCAGCATACTTCTAAGGCTTGATATAAAATACTAAAGCACTTTTCCAATTAAAGTATCTCGTGAGTGATGTTGAAATTCAGAGCAAGCATATTGAGACAAATATCATTTCTTTTCTTGGAATGCATTTAGAACCGATAAAGAAACTTCCCCAATTTGTTGTAACATTGAATGAATGCAAAATTACTAAAAGTTACTTTCCTTCTAACTAGTTTTTCAAGTACTTGGCTATAATATTTTTATAAAAAATAGAATTTACCAGTCGTTTGTTGTTTTTCCTTCAAGGTAAGGTTTATGATTTTTCTCCAGTTAAATTCTGAAGTTCAAACCTAGCACATGTCTAAGAACGCACTTTTTATACCCAAAAATCAATTACACACAAAAACGAAACATATGTTTTAATACTTCGAATTAGATCTTTGCTTCTGGTTTCATGGATCAGGGTTTTTGTAATATATAACCTAATTATGCAATACGATTCAGGGCCAGTGCTAGGGATTTCAAACTGTTTGCCAGTAAATTAGCCAAATTTTAAAAGTGTTACCCAAATTTCAAAAGTTTGAGACAAAGACTAACTTAAAAAAAAAAAAAAAAAAAAAAAATCTTATTTATATATTTTGTACTGATGGAAATTTTGGAGAATTTTTTCGCCAATACTGTTGCAAAGTCAAAATTTATTTCACCGAATTTACAATTTTGTCGCGCGGTGGGGAATGCTTAGCGCGGGCCCTGCGATTCAATTTTTATTAAGTTTCTAGGACTTGCCGAGCCAAAAACGATTAAACAAGCAAAAAAAAAAAAAAAAAAGCAAACATTATAAATCATTTAACAAACTATTAACCATATTAACGCATTTGCCCGTGTCTGACACGGGCGAAAGTTACCGGCAAATTTGCATATGCCCGTGTCTCACACGGGCGATCTTGTATTTCGGGTTATTTTATTTCTAATGCCCTTCTGTGGTTCGTTTGACTTTTGTTTGAAAAAAGTTTTTTTATATAACTTTTACCCCATCCCCCGCTCTCTAGTCACCCCCTACAATTGAAATTGCCAAAAAACAATTTATACTATACCTATATATTCATTTTCTGTCCAAAAAAACTCGATGCTTTTTTACCAGTTTTTATGAAAAAAACTCGTGCTTCAAGGGGTTAAGTATGGGTAAATGATCCAAACTAGCTACTCTTGTTGCTGTTTGTTTTGTAATCGAAAGCTGAAAGGAATAATGCTTAGTCAGTTGAAATCCTAGATACAAAAGTTAGCGAAGTATTTCAAGTAAAGCATTGCTAAAAGTACGTTTCCAGGATTTTTATTCATCAACTGCATTTTGAGCTGCCACTGCTGTTCCGTGGAGAAAAAGCTTACCAATAAAACATATAACGTATGTTATATACTCGATTGTTAAGCTCTTTAAGGTTTGCTTCACTTACTCTACGCAGTTCACCACCCAAAAATTGAAACAATTCACAGAAAATAACGCAAAAGTTCAGAGTTTCAAAATCTTATCCTGTATTAAAACATTTCTAAAATTTTAAAACACTCAGGAAACACTTCAGTAGTTTACTTCACACATATGCAATATTGCAGTTAACATCTTGGGGAAAAACCCTCAGCTAGAAATATTTCTTACGAGTTAAAAAATTATCAACTTAACTATAGTTGAGATCAGCAAACACAATCATTCGAAATTTACGGTTCATGAACGTAATCCTTTTGATGTACGTAAAGCCCTATGCTGTACCTGAGTACCCTTTTTGACTTTCCGTGAAGCTTTGCAGTTCTGTAAACTTGAAGGGTATTCGGAAAATGCAGTTAAACACTGACAACTAATAGCTACTTCTAGGACGAGGATAGAGCTTCCTCAGAAAATGGAGCTATTGAGAATCCAGCCATAAAACACATAACTTGGTTAAAATTTATTTAAAGATAAAAACTGCCGAAAGGTAAGGTAATATCAGCGAAAAGTAGTCAATTTAGTTTTGTACAACAGCATATTCAGATATGTCCATCACGTGCCAACTAGTGCTGACCTCGTCTCCTTGAAGCGACTTGCAGCGTTCAAGTTCACTGGTCATTGTTTCGAGCTAGAGCGATTACGAGATTAGTGGAAGGCCAAAAATTAATAAAAATTAAGAGCGACTTAATTGCAAGAAATTATCGAAATGCTCGATGCTAGGAATGTGTCGATTTTGAAGATGTAAACACTGTGTTTTGTTGCGTGTGACAATCGATTTGGCAAAACTGGACGTCATTGTTTACGTAATCATCTACAGCTCATGTTCCGAATATAAACTAAGTCGACTAATTATCTAATCACACGAGGCATTTTTAATAAACGCCTTTAGTGTCGAGGGAATAATGCTGGATATCATAAAGGATGATAAATTATAAAAATATCTCTATTACTTCATTAACATCTGACCTCGCACGTTTGGGTTATTTTTATTATAAGGGAGCAAAAACATTGAGTGTGAGAGAGAGAGAAATAAATTTAATTGGATCCAAGGACTTAAACGCGATGCAGACACGGCTCAAATTAGCCACCATACCCTAAAGAAGTTTTCTCACGAGAACAAAAAGATGGAAAGAAACCTGTTTCTTCCAAATCAGAATCAATTGAGCTTTCTTTTATTTCAGAATTTCCATAAAAATGCGAATAAAACAACCGCCATTGCTAGTAAGTTATGCCCAGGAATTTGGAAAGAGCCAAAAATGCACGTTTATAAATTTCATTATTTCCCTCGTAACGAAAAGTACACTTTTAAAATTAAATCTGGTTTCGAGAATTAAGACTCTACGCTTGCGACATGGTTGTTGAAATAAATTTCAATAGCCGAAGCAGTTTCGAAATTAATTTTTAATTAAACAGCCAGAGAGAGAGAGAGAGAGCGCACTTTGTACACAAAAAGATTAAAGGAATCTTTTTCTCCCAGAAACTCAACATCGTTCTTAAAAACAATTAATAGCTGCAGAAGCAAAAAACAATAAATGCATTAAGAAGCATTATCTTTCGCCTAGCACGTTTTTGAAGATTTTTAAAGAGTAATTACGGCTCGGGGACTTTTTCGTTATATATTATTTTTCATTTTGTTATTAAAAAATTGGATTTTAGTACAGATAGTTGAAATTAAAAAAAAACGCTCAAAAAAGAAACTCTTGTAAATGTCCTTTCTTAGAAGAGTCGGTTTATGAAAAAAATAAGCATTAATTCACATAAAAAACATCTATTAATTTTTTACAAGAGCACAAGAAAATGTTTTCACATTTTTCTTTTTAAAATCGATAACAGACGGGATTAAAATGAGAATGCGAAGACTTTTTATGCATATGAATAACATCTCTATTGTTTTATATTTTATTATTTGTTCGGGAGTGGAAGATGATTGTATTCAAGCACTAAAACTTCAAGAGGAATATGTATTAAATTATGAAGAACGCTTCATGATTTTCATCAGGAAAAAAATACGAGTTTTGCAAAGCAATTAATATTCGTAGCTTTATTTCTTTATAGTTTTCACTTTATTTGCAGATTTATATCACATATCGTGAATGTAACCAAATTTCTTCAAATGCAATAACGACTACACTTTTCACATCAGTTTCAACATAGATCTATCTTTATATAACAATTATAAATACTGTTACTTACTTAACGACACTCTATTAAAATATATCTATTGTAGACTGAATGACGATTAAAGGATGAATAAATAGTAATAACTTTATTCACCGTAACAATGAAGAGTTAAATGAGTACACACACACACTCACACTTATATATACATATAAACTTTACGGACAAAAACTTAAGAAAATTACTTCCCGAGGTTCCGAAATGAAGTGTTCATTGATACCAAGTGTTTCGAAGCTATGCTTCTTGAGAGTTATTAGTAGGTAATTTGTGTTTAGTAGATCTTATACATAATTGCAGTTTTTAACAAAGCTTTTATTTATCGTAATTTTAACCAGCGTACATAACTAACTAATGCAATTTCTTGGCATAGAGATATAGCAACTGTCAACGCAATATTTTTATTCACATTCTTGAACTCCTAATTTGCTCTGAACGACTTAAGCTCACGCACAGTCAGTGTTGAACTTTTTCTTTGCATTGCAAAGCGTCTTTGCGCAACACGTTTAAGCCATTCAGGCCACGTTTAAAAGAGATTTGCTACGCTGTTAGTTTGGAGCTGAAATTGTACTTACTCCGTTAACTAAAATTCCCCAAATCGATGACGAAGCATTAATCTCAGTTGTCTTCCGTTGGTTCATGGTATTAAATTGTCTTATTCTAAAAATGATCTCGATTCTCCTTTTATTGTATTTCAGCTCCCTTTTTTTATCTGTCATGGAATTTATATTTATGATCATTTTTTTTAAAACCTAATGCCTAATGACTTACCACGAAAAAGATTTCTTGTTTGAAAAGCGGAGGAATCCCTGAGTCCTGGCCAGACAAACTATATTTGTCTCCGTGGAAAACCCAAGAAGATTCGCTCGCTCTCTGTTTTTCTACTTTTCCCAATTTACTTTTGTTCTTTTGACAGTTTTTTCTTCTATTCTGCGCAGTTTTTTGACGACCAAAAATAGGAGACATGAACTTTTTTTTTAGTGGATGGGTGTTAAGGATAAACTCGGTACGACTTCACCTTTTACACTTGTTATCAATTGGTCACGTAAATAGGGTTGTACTTTTTGCAAGGGGAAAGCGCGTTGTTGACAGCATGTTGGGAAAGAAGAATATTTAAATGATGAAACATGTACAGTTTATCTCAAGAAAGGAAGAAAACGTTGCAAAAAGATGTAGACACTTTCAGAAGGAAAGAAATTATCATAACATTACAAGGTTTAGTGTTGAAGTAGCATACGAATTTCGGCTAAATTGTTCAAAATACATATTTAATCAACAGTTTATAACTTAATCTAAACTATGCATTTCTTAAAAACTAGGAAACGCTTACTAGACAAACTTCTTATTCTTGCTATTTTTAATTGTATATTAAAATGTTGATTATTTCTGCCGTTCTTGAAAATTAATAAAGATAATTAGAGGAAACATTCAAACGGTGATACCCGGATTATATCTAAAAACAGTTCATATTAGCTAGCAAGTAGTGAATGCTAAAGCTCATAGGAAATCGCTAACAATGGAGTTCCGGGTCTTAAAAACAGACTGTGGTGAATCTTGGAATAAAATAGAATAGTCAGGACCTTGATTTACGGTTGCGGTTTTAGTTAGTCACCTGCGAACTAATAAAAAGAAATCGTGAAAGAGTCACAGCATATTCCTTCGTCTTTGTGGGTAAAAGTCTTTAAACACCATAAAAACGAAAAGAAAAAAAAGCGAAAACCCTATAGCGTCAGTGGTCATCAGATACCAAGCGAACAAGAAAATAAAGGAGTAAAAGATGAGGTAACCAATTTCTATCATTGCTCGTAAGCAATCCGAAATGAAATAAAATTGGTACAAATACATTCCTTCGTAAATCGGACCTACAGCGGAGAAATGATGATTGGTTTCACATGCCCACAAAGATAGAAACTTTACAGGATGGACCATAAACAGTTTCGCGGGTTTGAATAAGGGACGGGAATGGCACTATTTCGTCACGACAAGATTTAGGTCGTCACTGCTATCTCCTCCCCTCGCAGTTTTTTCTAAAACTACCAGAACAGCAGTTATTTTGCATTAGAAATACCTTTATTTATTTTTCCCCCTATTCGTTTCAACTATACCTTCAAATAGTAGGAGAGGCTCTCTTGAAAAATAAACCGCAGCAAAGAGGATGAATTCCGTCGAGTGGAAATGAGGTTTGAAGCATCTATGCACGTGAAGCGATTTAATGCAATGCATGATTCACCTAAAGAAGCATTTTTACTCGAAAGTGGGGTGTTTCGCAAACATTTATTAGAATTCTTGTCCTTGGATTCCGAAAAATAGTCACAACGTTATAAGTTTTGGGAATTTCAGCACGTTTAGGACATTTTTCGGATGTCCTCCATTTTTGGAAAACTGAGTTTTTAGAACGATAATTTTTGTTCTTCTGGCTAGGGCATATTTTTGTTCAGACGTTGCTTTTGGATTTAATTAGTAAAAATTTATACGATATTTCGAAATGATACATGATTAATCTCACTGAGCTGGCAAGTTTAACATGTATTTAACAAATTAAGCTCTCATATTTTAAATGCTACCAAAACTTGCCCGAATTTAACAAATTAGTTTTTCATATCTAAGTAAACCAAAATTCGTCTATACTAAATAAATTAGGCTTTCATATTGCTTAAGTATCACCACAAACAGCCTGAGTTTGATAAAAAAAATTTCCATAGTGACTAAGCACCAAGACTATGAGTATAAACAATCGGTCAATATGTGCTTTAAGCTAACTTGTTACACACGTAAGAGATAGACTATTTGGTCTCAAAAGTGGAGCTTCACTGTATATATCTTTTAGAAAAAAATAGTGCTTAATATTTATTGAAATATTTAACTTTTTCTTCCGAAAGGATGTAACTACTGTAAATTAGATTGGTTTTTATGAGGCACTACTTGAAAACATTAAGGTCTTTTTCTACTTTGTGTTCAAGTGTTCCTCTATGAACATTGTATATTTTACTATACATTCGATTTGGTTTATATATATCTCACAACAAACGTATCCATACACAAACGTACAGTACAAACGAGACGAGAAATAATAATGCTTCTATAATGCAAATACATCGAATTTAAAATAATAAAGGTGCTAAAATAATAAAGTTTGGAGAAAGCTTCAAATAAAACATGGGTAGAAAAATAGCTTTTCTTCTTTCCCCCATCCATATGACTGATTGCTCGTGAATATCCATCCTTGTTCAGCAGGTCGAGCTTGCTGAGGTATTGTATTGCTTCTCTCCTTTGCCCTCAGTTGTTGACGGTTCTCGTAATTTTTATTTTGTTAAGCACCACTGGCGTTGTGAGAAATCCACAATAGGGAAGGGGATCAGCAGCTCGCATGTTATGTTCTACTACTTCTTAAGGGGCTGATACTCTTTGATGCCTATATATTTTTTTATTCTTCATTCCATGCTTCCCTAACAGTCTTCAGAAACATACAAGACCACCCAAGGTTTTCCGCGAGATTCTTAAAGTTTAGACAGTGACCCTGACCGATATTTGACAAACTCGATCATCCATTCAATCGTAGAATTACATCCCTATTTTGGATTAGGTCGCTAAGAATCCGGTGCAAAAAATACGGCATTTTTAACACAGAGACCATTTTACCGTGGCAATTTTCAATGGATTTACTTACAGTTGACGTAAGCAGGACGTCTTTATGGAAGCAATTACTTATTGTTGACTGAATCTAAATTTAAACCAACTTATTTTATTTCTTATTCTGCATATTAATTGCACATTACATTCCCAAATGAATCCGAAAAGAGTCTAGCATCGCAATTAAGTTTAATCCAAAACCAATTTTAAGTATAAGCCTTTTTTTCCATGCTTTACGCGAGAAGAAATAATTTGAAAACCTTCAAAGCAAAAGTGAACTATAATGAGAAAAAAGAAAAAAAAGGAAAGCTTGAGCAATATCCTTAAACTGCTTGTTCACTTTAAAGCAAGGTCTTCATGATCATTCATCTAGAGTTCACGATGGTATAATTTTTCATTTTGTTAAATTTTTATGATTCAGAATTTCTATTTCATTTTATAAATAAGATTTAAAAATTATTTTAATACATTTAAACACTCTTGTAAATATTACGATCATAACAGTGGTGCAGTCCTGGGTGAAAAAAAGGTGGGGAGACGCTGCGGTTGAAATTGATATGAACAAAAAAGAATAGGGACGCTGTCCTCCCTCGGCTATATCACTACATCATAATCATTAATGCCTGACTCGCTATAAAGCTTAAGAGGACGCAATATATTTAAGGGATGCTATTGAAATATCTCCAAGTTTGTGCAAAAGACAATTTTCATCAAAACACAGCAAGCGCATGATAGCTACTATACATATACCTGATAGATAATAGCTTGATGTTAATGTTTTTAATTTTCACTTTCTTTCGCGACTTTCCTAACAGCTAGTAGAAAAAATAACTAACTTCGTTAGGCTTGAAACTATTACTTTTTCGCATTTCACTTGACTTCAATAATGATTCTTTTTCTGAATTTTGCAGTCCGAAAAATTTTATGAGGAAAAGCACTTACACTCTGCCACTTAGTAAAAAAAAAGTTTTAAATTGGATTTTTAAGCAATATACAAATTGAATTTTCATATAACGATTTCCGGCAGTGATGGATTCGTAAAGAACTACACTTCCTTCACAACTGGAGTTGTGAAAAAATTAAATATTTCATGTAGACTGAAATGATATTTTTGCAAAGGTTTCAATTAATTAGAAACCGTTTGATGTAAAAGAATTAACCATAAATGATCAGTCATTTCCAAGATAACTTCCGTGCCAGAGCATAGAGAGCAAACGTAAGCCCAAAATGAAATGTAACTATGTTTGAAAACGCTTCCCGTCTGAAGCCGCAGGCTATAACCTTGAGGGGGAAGATCAGAATAAAACGTTTAAGGAGAGAGAGAAGATAGCCATTACCTCTTGGGGTGAGAACAGAATGACGTAATTTGGTGGTTCTCACAAAAAATACACGCAACAATGATTTTGCCCTGAGGGATATAACATTACAGATGTCTACCCGGCAACCTCGGAAAAAGTACGGAATCGCGACAATTGGCAATCCAAGGAGGGCGGTCGATATGCAACTGTTACTTGATGTATCTTTCCTGACACATTGATTGATAACTCTTACAGCAGTAGCTCCTGTCTTTTGACGAAGATCTGTGATATTGATGAATTCAAACCAATCAAATCGCCATTTACTCACTGATGATGTACTATTCACCTTATTTCCAATGATTTATGATATAATGTCTCAATATTTTGTTTCAGTGTTTTGTCTTAGCGTAAGTATGGGGTACCTAATAAGTACCTCATTAGTGTAAAAAGGAAATGAATATCATTAGTGATAATATTCATCTATCTAGCATCTTTATTAGACCTTTTCTACTTTAGGGAATGTGTTTTGTGCAGATAGCTATCCTCTATTTAAGTTTAATAATATTCTCTCTCTTATCGAACTATCTTTGAAAGCTATTTTTTAGCAATGTTTGTGTTTACAAAAACCTTTCCAACGAAGTGACATGTTTCTCTATAGAAAATGATTTCATTTCTTTGTTTTCCTGGCTCATTTAATGCAACTATGAGGATTACGTATCAAGCCTCAAGCCATATATATCTTCTTCAAAAACAAATAACATAACTAATATTTTTAACAATCAAGTGTATCAAAAACTATTATTTTTGAGTTTTTTGATTAAAAAGAATTATAAAAGCCTTTATCACATAAATAACTAGGATTAACCACTTCCATTTCACTTCGAGAAAATCACAGAATGAAATTTCTGTCTATTTCTCGTGCTCGTGATATTTCCGGGCCGTAATGTTTAATAACGTATCCAAAAAAAAAAAAGAAAAAGAAAAAGAAAAGAAAAAAACAATAAACTTCATAAACTTCCCATGCTCGGATTTTTTTTATTTCTTATTTTCAGCACCAGTATTTAAAAAATCCAGATAACTAGTTCATTTTAAAAATTACCGATGTCTCTGTTTGCAATTTTTTGAACAAAAAGTAGGCACTTTTGTTTTTATTTCTTTAAAATTACACAATTGTTACGAGGTTAACGGTCTTTTATGTCTAACACATCCGTTGTGATTCACTTCTCATTATTTATTTATTCAAATAACTTTCTTATAATTGCAACATTAAATAAAATAACTTTTACATATCACCTAAAAATTAGTTGCAACTCGTGTAGCAGTTTATATCTCCCCAGAAATAAAAAAGAGGTCAGGGCGGCGCTCGTATCTAAAATCGCAACTTCAGTTTCGAGGAGCACTTAAGTAGCATTTTCAAAATTTGTTGCCCTGAAATATTCAAATCATCTCCCCCCCCCCCCTTTTCCGCCAAAAATGAAGCAAATAAAAATTCAAATAAATAAAAAAAAATAAGAGTAATAAGAAAAGAAAAAAAAAAAACGAGCTCATTCTTGAGCAATACTAGTTAAAAGTCCCCCTCCCCCCCAAAAAAACTATGAGTTGAGGTACAAGCCAATTTCATTGTACGAAAACAATGCAAGCAGATCGGGGAAAGGGCGGGTCACCGTTGAAAACGCTTAAGGAGAACACTGGTACTATCTATGATTGAACTTCCCCAATTTTGTCGGGAAGATTTACTCAGATTCACATAAGCAATTTAGCTAATAAAATCCAACAAATGGATCGTTGTTGCATAAACGTGACGCTTCAAAAACAAATAGCAATTGTAAAACTAATAGTAATAAGTATGTTGAACTATTCAGTTGGCAATGTCTGGTATTGGCAAGTTGCATTTATTAAATCAAGTTTACTGACTTCAATTAAATGATCTCTCATTAGAAAGATAAGCATCAAGAAAACTTGTCGGTTGCATAATAGACTAACACATATATAACTAGTTTAAAATGATGTAATGTGTTAGGTATAGTCATTATTATAAACTTGTCTCAATTTATTAACAGGTGCATATTTAAATTAAAATACATCAACAGATATATTACTGTTAGGACAGCCGAAGATTTTTGAGACATAATGTAAAATCAACACCAATAAAATTTCAGATGCGTCTAATTGTCTCAAGAAATAGGTTCACTGTAATGAATGCATATGTTAATATTCCAGATAGAGCTACAAATTAGGAAGAAAATTCTTCTCACAGTTTATGAAAAGAGCTCGAGTAATGAAAAACAAAAGGACCTCATTAAGCGAAAAATGCTTATTAACTTCGATTTATCACGCAAAAAAAGTTTCCTCGTTTTTTCCCCCTGCCTAAGGGGGAAGATAACCTTAAAAACAAGAACAACACGTGCAGTGTATTTTTTACGAAGAATTGAACTTCAAAAAATAGTAGTTCTAACAACCTGCTTTCTAGATACAAAAATATCGATCTCTTTCGGACTCAGCAGCATGGATAAATAATAATCGTAATACCCCTGTAGATCGCTATTAACGCCTAATGTCGAAGATTGATTACCGCATACCAGAATAAGTGTTACAAAATTGGCTCATGCATCTTTGCTTCCTTCAGGCTATAGTAATGTCGCTCAATAATCAAAATAATAAGCAATCCAGTTCTTTTGTGTGTATGATCGAATCATCACACAATCAGATTGTAAACGGCCATCAGTGACTCGGAGGACAAGACAAAAAACTGTGTATCGTCGACAAATGGGCGGGAATCCAGTATAGAACTTTCTATAAGCTCTTTTGTTATATCCTCTTGTGTTGATGAGTAAAAATAGGGTTTCGTGCTGCGTTTTCAAGGACGAAAGTATGGAAAAGCTGTAAATGCAATATTCGACCAGCGTTTTCTAGTAATTTTGACCTTGAATATTTAGCATCTGATTTGAAGATAACGCGATAACAGGTAATTTCTTACAAGAAAATCTACTTTTTCGAAAATAACACAAAAAGCCGTTTAATATAATGAAGAGTTTAGTATTCTTTACCAACTTCCTAAAACTTTAACGTGTTAAACGGCAAATGCTAATGTCGGATAAATGACACGATATTATCTAGCTTGTAAATCCACTCAAAAAAAGAAATACAACAATTACAGTTTACAAAGATTTAACTTTCTAGTCTTAACTTATTTTAATGTACTTAATGGCTAATAACAATGAATAACAAGATAGTAGCTAGCTCATAAATTCAGTTTTTGAGAAATGCGATAAAGGCCTCCTAATATACTGAAGCATTCAGGATGCCATTAAATATGCATTATTCATTAAAGTGCTCTAAATTTACTTGAATTACATTTTTACTTTTTAGTTTTGAAGAAATCACGGCTTTTGGGAGCGTGTTCCCTAACACACGTGTGGTCTCTCTTTCTCAAAATATGACCACCTGTCTAAGTTGACCGCTAAAGTGCTGCACCGCAAAGTGGTCAACTTACACTGTTTCACTATGTTTAAAAGGCCCACTTAAGTTATCGTAAAAGTTGTTGTATGCATGAACTTTTCAATAAATGAACGAATTAGTAAAATATCCTACATTTAAAAAAAAAATTTTGCTGAGGAAGATACTATTTATTAAAATGCGTCTTACATATGTCCATAGCAATGATAAATATAATATTTGCTATAAATTAACGCACCTCAGAAAGCATATTTCCTCTTACGATTGCAGCTACACTTAAAAATTTATGTATACCTGAATTTCAAGATTACAAAAGCCTTACATTAATTAGTTAATTTATAAGAATTATACATAAAAACATTTTTAAAATAATTCTTTCCATCTCCACTCTCATATTGCTATTTTTTAAAGAGCAAATCAAAGTTTTTAAAAATTAAACTGCGAAATTTACTACGAATATCCTTCAGAGAAAAGAGGAAGCATTTGCATAATGCATGAAATTACACCTTAATATTTTCATATCTGCAAAAAACATCAGGTTTAGAATATAAGTTGATTCATACTTTATGTGTTGCGCGTTTTTCAATTCTGTATCATGCCAGCGATCTTCACTATTTTCGATATTTATTAGCCATGTGTCGCTTTTAAAAATTAAGCTTCGTTACTATGTTTTTTATACTGTAGACATCTCCCACTTTACTACAAGCTAAATTAAATTAAGCAAAAAAAGTTTTTTTTTCTAATAGGGCTGCAGTATTGGTCCTCAACCATTGCAGACCTAGTGCGTCCCCAGAGATTGGTACCAACTCTTTCAGCGGCACCACAATGAGTGCGGTACCACTGCCGCAATTTTTTGACGCTCAGTTTCCCTCTAGATGGCGGCACCTGAGCTCTCGTTGATGCAAACGGCACTAGGAATTTAATTTAGTCGAGAGTATCCATGCCAAACGGATACATAAGGGATCTTTAACATGCCGCATAATCATACGACATGGGCGCAGACGATTTTTTGCAACTTGAAAATCCACCGACTTGGGCCAGGTTTGAACCTGCGATCTTGGGCGTACGAGGCCTGCGCCTTACCACTACGCCACCCTGTTGACTGTAAAAAAAAGTGAAGTTTGATAAAAAATATTTAGTTTTTTATCGTTCCCCAAAACTAAATTCAAACCTTCATTCCTTAATCATAGGATTAAACCTTATTATTTACTGTAAAGTGCGTCAACTTTGTGCCACAGCATAGTTTAAGACACTGACGGCTTTCGGGGTATATATAGAAATTCGAAAATTATTTAGTGTAACACTTGCATGCTCAAAGCGATGGTGTGTTGTTTTTAAGTCTCTAACCTATTACCGATAACAAAAAAATCTGAATGTGAATGTCGTGTCATGTACCTTTTTTTGTCGTGAGAGTCTATTGTGAAGCAAATATTTCTATTATTTATTTTTAAATCCTCATAAGTTTAATAATGTATTTCTATGGTATACAAGGTAAATAATAATCCGAACAAGCAATTGCATTGTTTGCTTTGTTTAAATATATTGTCAAAGTTATCTAAAAATGACACAATGTGTTATAACTTTGTGCCTTCCGTTTTCATAACTAAAACAGTATTATTTCAATAGTTAGTACAAAAATTTTTAAGAAATTGTGTTCAAAGTTTTAAAGAAATATACCATTCAAAGCTTGGGGAACCGTTACTATTCTTTATAAAAAGTTTAAATAAAAAAATGAAACTAAAAAAAAAAAAAAAAACCCCCAAAAGCTGGAGAAAATATTAAAAAGATACAACCGTTATACGTAACTTAAATATACGTGTGTATATACGTAATACAACATTATTTAAATACATTTGTCAATCATGAATAACTGTGGCAATATTGTGCCGGTGCGAGTTCAACACGTATTCTGAACAAAAAAAGGGTTGGTGGTACGAAGTTGACGCATTCTTCATGTACACAACATTGTGTCATATGACATTATCATCCCCTCCCTTTACCCTTGCTACGTGGATTTTTTCGGCCACGGGATTTACTTGCTGATCCGCATAGTTATCCTGGGAAAAATTCCCTTCCCCCTCTCAATAAATATGGACGATATGCTGAAAAATCATCAAAAATTGGTACGAAGTTGATGCACTTGATGGTGGCTTTATTAATATCAATAAACAATTTTCATTTGTGAAAGCCTTCCCGTGTATGGGATCTATAAAAAGCTGTGAAGTTTACTATTGCGTGCCACGATGATGTAATCATTTTTGACGATACAGCATATCTAAATATATATATAGTCTTTTTAATTTCTAAGAATACATGCTCAAAATACCCTAAATTATTACATTTAAAGCTCAGTTTAAGATAATAAAGCATGTTCCACGTATAAGCTTCTTACATAAAATATTTTAAAATATGTTTTAGTTAAAAGTTATGGAAAACCAATACGCATCTGATAAAAGTATTAAGAAAAATATGTTACTTAATATATGTCACATATAAAGTAACAAGAAGCAAAGGGATGTAAGTGACCAAAGAGCGATTCTGAGTACAACGCATTCAAAGTTCCGATCCTATGGGAGTTTTAATGTTTTTTTTTTCTAAATCACGTTAGTGAGCAGCACTTGCTAATACAAACATCTCTTGCCACAATATAGAATGGTGCTTTATTTATCATTTGCACAAGTTATCTCCAAATTTTCAATTGTCACTTACATGCCAAATAGCAACCAACGTAATACGCCAAATGAGAGCTAACACGATGCACGGGTATTACAAGCTGCCTGCTTCTAAAAAACCTCATTATGTGAATAAATGTGAAATTAGACGTCTATAACCCTTTCATGTAACTAAAATGTCAGTCATGTAATTTATTTCGTAACATGCGACGCTGTGCCGTCGTGATACAGCGCGGGACTCGTACGCCTAAGTTCATAGGATCGAGATTAGCAGTGTCGGTGGATCAAAGAAAATGATTGAAATCGATTCAGAGGTTGAAGATATATCAACTTCCGTCAAGTGCAAACACACATAAAAAAAGATCCCTTTCGCATGGTGCCTTGTCTTTGAATCATTCGTTCTCATTACCCTATCGCACGCGCCTGGAAAAAGATCTCCCGATTTTGCTAAGACCAGCATAAAGGAAGGATCTTTATAAAAGTATTGACGAAAGGTGGGTCCGTCCGGGAGTTGCCTTTGAAGTCTTGCAGCGGATGGCGGGAAAAGGCGTGAGAACATCCCTACGGCCAGTAAAGAGGATAAAGGAAGCAGTAGAGATTTAATGAACTCGTATTACTGGCATCCCGCTGCTCGAAAAACATGAGAAAAACCGCAACAAGAACGAGGCGAGAATTGCCGTCAATTATGAATGAGAGAAATTTCTAGTTTAGTATGTGCGTTATTACCGGAGGTGTGAAGAAATGAGACATTTTTGGTATTGTTTTCTAGTTTTTATGCTGCTCCAATCCCACGACTTAGTGAATTCTAGAGTAATTAAAACAACAGCTTAAATTAAAATATGAACTGAAAGATTCAATTCGAATTCGTACTGTTTTTGTTTTGCGGTTCTTGAAAACTTTTCTTCTTCTATGCCTGCTCATGCGAATTACAAATCAGTTCTTCACAACTAAAACATTAACACATTAGATTTTAATTTCGTTCTTGATTTATCAGTTCTGCAAAATTAAATCAATAAAAAAAATTAAACTTTTTGCAAAGTATCTGTTGCAAGAATGATGATTGTTTTTTAAAAACATTAAAATTATCGTCTTTAACAAAACAAATTGTACGAATAATCTGCTACATTCTTTACTAATAGTAAATGGAAAAGTATGGCAGTCTAGATGTACATCTTTATTTCGCGTAGGGCCAAGATTATTCGACCGATTAAGAACATTTTTAAAGGTACGAAAGCTTTAAAAGTTAATTTCTTATATAAACAAATATTGTCTGTTTTGTTTAATTAGTTGAGAGTAAAAATGCGATACATTAAAATAACCTTCACAACTACAAAAATTTACTAGAAAAAAGCACAAATTTCGAGAAATTCTGCTACTACTTCGAAAATAAATAAATAAAATAAAATAAAATACAAATAAATCATAAATAAATTGAACGACCTCAGCGTAAAACATATTAATAATTTAAGAATAAAGAGAGAAGTTTACCTAACGCAAAAAGAAAAGAAAGGTTGTCATTGGAAAAAAAAATGCATTTTCAAGTATCAAAATTTTTTTAAAAATGCATTCTAAAAAACATTAGAGAGAAACTCAGCAGTTAAGGATGTTAGTACTAAACTTACTGTTTGTATAACGTGTTTCGAAGTAGGAACTTATTTCTATTATAGATGTGTAACAGTTATAAATCTGCAGTTTTACCAGTTTACGGCAATAAAATATTCTAGTGTTTTCATTACTGTCATTGATTACAATACAAACAAAAATCGATACTTTCTTTTCATCAAATTAAAAATAGAAACAATAATCCTACGAAGATGTATTTTCTAACTCAGTCTGTTTCAATAATTAGAAATATTAAAAATTTAACTCTCTGCAATATCATGATTTACCTTGATAAGTTGGCTGAACTATTAGCATTTTTAAAAGGTATGAAGCTATTCAATTGAATCAAGAAAGGACTTTAAAATTAAAATATTCTTCTATAGTATTCGAAAACCATAGCATCGATTTAAAATCTGGTTAAAAATAAATTTATCTTTGGCATCATATAATGCAAATATCAGCTGAAGAAATTTCAATTGTACTTCGTGATATATTTTGTTCAATAACACCTGAAAGTTCTCTTAAGTACAGTTTATTGGGTGCACATGTGATGACATTTTCTTAGGTAATTTGCAAACAAATGTCTCAGGTTGATATTAGCAAAAGAAAAAAATAAACAACACGACCTATTCTAAAATTTATAAATATGTTTAATTATTCAGACCGGACAAAAAGATATAAATGCTTCTTGCTTGCGTGACAAAGGCTAAACTTTCAATACCGAAAATAGAACACCCCACGCTGTAAAAACGCAATCTGTGAACAAGTGGCAATTCGAACAATGATGTTTTGTATCATTTAGAATGCCCAAACGCAAGTTAATCCTTGCCACGAAAAAAGCCATTTGATTCCCCGATAAAAAAGGAATAAATTAGGAGTACATAAAATATTTTTTAAAGTCGATTTCTTGAACTGATTTGGCGAAGACAATGAAACAGCGACATCGGTTGGGTTTAACTCCTTCCAAGAAAGTGACCACGGAGGTGAATGCAATAAGAATGATTAGGAAAGAATGGAATTCTGAGATTGCGATCTAATCGGAGCACAGAATCTATGAGAGCTATTAAACGGCCCTTCAAGCTGAAAAGAGAAACATATCCAACAAACAATACCATAATAAGTCGATAATGGAACAATATAAGGTTGACCGAGCAGTTGACTTATTGGTAGAAGCTTTGAATAGCGGAAAATTGAAGAATTAGACAAATCATGGAACTATATCGACTTAAACAAACGGCGGCTGAATGCTTCATCAGTTGCATAAATTCCTGAAAGAATGACGTGTATAGTGTAATAATTCCACTTGGATGCAAATTATACGTTTTCGGGCAATAAGACAAATCGTTTCCTTCTTTGCTTTCAGCACTGATTACGATAATTTATCAAACTTTAAAGCTTAAAAATTCAAAAACAAATTATTACTTGTAAATCTAAACCCAAACCAAAAAAATGTCTTTGATGAATTTTTAGAGTAACATTCAGAATTATGTTGAAAATGTTCATTCTTCTCGCGTAATATAATGTATAAAGAGCAGTCGTGGTTCTTTTATGCTTAAAAATAGAATTAACTTAGCTATTTATGTCTATATTTTTCGGAACACTTTCAAAAGAGTTACAAAATTACCATTGAGAATATATATTTTTTTGCGTACGTCATAATTTTTTACTTATTTTAGAGCTTAAGTTTGAAGGGAAAAAATAAATTGAGATAGGAAAAATCTGAAACAGAAGCCATAAAGAGTCACAGTATATAAAATATGGTCAAAAAATATTTTTTACTGTGTTTTTTAATCTTTAAATAATTTTAAACGCACTGAAAAAAATTAATTGTTATAGTTGAGTTATTTCAAAAAGTTATGAATCATTTTATATCAGGATAAGTGTCAAAAAAGCTACTGCTCCCAGTTTTAGCATCATATAAATACTCATTCAGGTTTTCTCAGCTTCAAAAAGTGACTGTTTAATTGTATTTTTTGAAGTTTTGAACCGTTTCTAGTTTTCTAATATTGGTAATTGTAAGAAGTTTTACTGAGTAATGTTTCAAAACATTTTAATTTGATATTATTATTTTTACACACATACAAAAAAAAAGGTGCTAATAAAACTAACTGACCACATAATACTTTTTAATACCTACATAACTAAATTAATGCACAAATTTGTTGAGATGATTATTGTGATCCTTTAGCAAAAATAAGTTTTAGTACAAAAATAAAATAAAACAAGCCTCAAGATTTTTAATTCCGAGTTAAAAAAAAAATCGAGTAACAAAAAGTTGGGCAATATTTTTAATTTTTGAAAATAAATTATTGTTTTTTTTACAAATATGTGTGCATCAAAACCTTTCAATAAATTTTTCACTTTATTTTAATTAAAAAAAATTAACAGGGTAATGTGATTTCTTGATGTCACTAATATTTTTCCAGTATACATTAGAACAGTGATTCTCAACCACTGTGCCGCGGCACTTTTGTGTGCCGCCAAGTTCTTAAAGTGTGCCGCCAAATTTTAGAAATGTATACAGTAAAAATTGTAATGCTTTTTTTTAATTACGAGTCAAGTTTGTTTAAATTAGAGAAAAGTACACTGTAAAAGAAAACTGTTGTTTTTACAGTTTAATACAATATTTTTCAGTTTTTATCTTCAATGTATTACAGGTAAGTAAACAACTTTTAAACTCATCTCTTTCTTTGTGTGCAGCCAAATTTTAAATCGCTAAAAGTCTGCCGCGGCAAAAAAAAAAAAAAAAAAAAAAATTGAGAATCACTGCATTAGAAATTCAAAAACAGTACTATTACGGAAAACAAAATTAAATCTCTCTACCTGTAAGAAAGGTAAAACCAACAAATTTATTGTTACTAAAAAAGTAAAAGAAGAAAAGGGGAAAAAACCGGTAAAGCATTGAAAACATTTTGAGGTGAGAAAACATCTGATGGATTAGCGCAAGAAGCGATGAAATCTTAAAAAAATATTTTGATCTCAGAGAAATTGTTACCTAAACAGTTCAATTAGCTATGTAGAATTTTAGTGTAAAAAGTTAAATAAGAGTGATTTAAATACCATATCATTATAAGAATACAACATACAAGTTAATATTTTATAGGATTTTATTTTAATCAGAAGACTTAGAAAAATTAATTCCGAAATAAAAAAAAGGTAAATACTGCTCTAAATATGTGTTCGTTTCCAAAAAGCTGCTTTTTAATAACTTTTAAAACTTAAGATGTTTCACATACAACTGTACCCAGTTTTTTAACCCCACCCCCTCCCGTAAAAAAAAAGGATTATTCAAAAGTAAACCATTGAGGGACAGGAGCTGCGCGTCGCGTGATACTTAGAGAGATTGAGATTTTTTCTCGAAATATTAATGAGCAAGTTTATGTTAAGCCTATTTATTAGTTATTAGTACTTAGAGAGACTCAGATTTCTTCACGAAATATTAATGAGCAAAGGTTATGTTAAGCCTATTTATTAGTTATCCTACTACATTACTATTCATTAATTGCAGCTGGGAATTGAGTTTATTTAAGTTAACAAAAAAGAAAAAATGAAAAATATAATTTACTTCAAATTTTATACTTATTTTCACATGCCGAACAAAAAAGTTTTTGTACGGTTAATGTTTATATTATAAAAATTTCCAATATCGTGCAAGAAAAAGCAAAGCGACTATTCGAACTGGAAATTCCATACAGTCGGAGTTACTCTTTAATGATGCATTCGCTCGATTACTGGTATTCGAAAAAACGAGTTTTAATTTACCACTATGACTAACCACAAACTACTCATAAACCTTTGAGTGTAGGAAGTGTATTTGCAATTTATTTGGAAAGAACATTTTCAAAAAAAGAATAGTTGTACTAGCAAACATACAATGTAACAGACACGAACTACGCCAGCAAGTAAACAAAACTTGCCTGCACAGCAAAAGAGATTGATTCAGAGCATTTATGGGGATAGAAGTGATGATTTCAAGGCACCAAGAGTAAATATAGTCCACAGGATTTAACAATACATATATAGAACCGGAAGACAATTTTCCTCAGTGCCTTGTGCCCTTTAGTTAGTTGTGTCTGCAGTTATGGACAACAAAAATGTCTCTCAAATGAAGGAGACAAAGTATCTTTTTTTACACGCAAGAAACGGGGTTCAAAATGTTCTTTATAAGTCATTGTAACAGATGAAGTTTAACTTATTGTTTTGGATTCTCGTAGTAAGAACAAACTCTTCTCTCCAAGACATGATCCTTTCTTTTACTTTCTTATTCTTTAAAGGTTTTGGCGGAACGTCAAGTTTTGTCGGACGCCCTATTTTTATTATCAAGATTGCATTCATTGCTTGTATACCCGTTTCCAATATTAGAGTATGCTTTCGTCTAATTCTTTCTCGGTCGTTTTAGAAAATTTTCTTTCCCCAGCTAATTTTTTTTTCCGCCGCTTGTATTACCTTGTCTTGAAGATTTTTTTTTCTTTCTCGGGGTCGGTTGATTTGATTTTTTCAACATTTGTTTTTTGACACCTTGCCTATCGTCTGCGCATTGAGTGCTGAAGCACAAGAGAAAAGGGGGTTGAACACCTGTCTTTACTGCCATCATCCAATATCTGCTGTCTGGTATAATAGATCAAAGATGACATACATTAATGACGCTGTTCACTCTTCTTTACAATGCAATGTCCCTTCGTGGCATAGAAGCATTATACGCCGTGTGCAATCGTCGTAGTTTTAAATAACTTGACGAAGCATTAAAATCAGGTTGAAACCAGTTTTTTTTAATTTAGATATAAATATAGTGTTCTTGCGAAGCTGTAAATGTATAATCAAATTAACTACACGCTCATCTGAAGAGCGGGTACACGACTATCATTTTCAAACTCCATATTAAGAGGGAAAAAAATATGCGTTTTGTACTCATCAAATTACTTTTGGTATTTTTTAATTTTAAAATTCCTTTTTATGCTCTTAATATATAATTTCTTTATTACTGCATTTTTAACCGCATTTCGGCTCCAAAAATTAAATGACCACAAAATCCTTTATTTCCTTCTGCACCTGCCTTCTCTGAGGTGGCATGACTTGGGCAGAAATATACTCTTTCAACAGCGAGTCAAACATCCTGTAGTAAGATTAACAAATCTATTGAAAACTGGGAAATGGTGTGATAGTGTCACTGCGGCATTTATCCACAGTAGACACTTATGGACTCTTTTATAACTGTAATCCTTGGAAATCAAAAATTTTCCCATTTGATGCATTTATTAAGGGTATATTCTGTTTTATATTATGTTTTATTAAAATCCGTGCAAAGTCTCGTGCAATAAATTTCTATTAAAACTATACACCCACTCAGATAACCAATTTTTATAACTTTTTAAAGATACAATTCAAAAGAGGAGATTTTTTATCCGATAATACATTTTTTTCCAAATTATATAAATTCCAAAGCTCCAAGTTAAGTGTAAGTGGGATCAGTCCATGGAAAATGTCCCATACACGACTAAATATATTTTGTTAAAAAAATTAAAAAATGCTAAGAGCAGAAATTTTTACAGAAGTAATCCTTCATATGTGATTTCTTAAACCATTTTTGTACATAACCTTTTTTAATTATTACGTACGTTACAAACATGTGTTAATTTTTGAAGTAACGCATTTTTTAAAATTCTTTTACCTTAGTTGAGTTTATTTGAGTTTAAAAAATGAATCTAAAATAGATTCATGTAAAAATGAATTACGTAAACTTAAATAGTTAAGTTAAATTTCAATTATGAATATTTTAAACTTGCGATAAGAAAAAATATTCTTTAAGTTCCTTAATAGATTGCATTTAAAAAAGTTTTTTAAATGCAATCTATTTGAAACTGAAATCATAAAAGTTTTTTTTCTTATCACTTAATTACAATATTTTTCTATAATGTCTGCTTTAATTCAAAGATCTATTTATAAGACCATTAGATATTTCTACTCATTATACGTTCAAAGACATATGTAGATGTTAATCTTTTTTTTTCAATGGAAAACTTGATGCTATACTCCTAAAATTTCTCACAATCCTTGATTTTCAAGAAATCAATTTATGATTTCACACAGGGATCTTGGAGTTGCTCCACTCAACATCCCCCTTGTAAGTAGCTCCGCTCCAGATGCGCACTCCGAACAGTTTCAATAAAATTCATATTATTAATCACTTTTTTAAAGTTAATTTAGTAATAGGAATACGTGTGATAAGAAATTCAAAAATTTTCTTGTAGAATATTTATTGAAAAATCAATATATGTTTTATGTGCACAGTGTTGACAAAAAGAATAAAAAAGGGGGGGGGGGGCACCAGAAAAAACCTCATTCATTTACTTTTAAGTTTATGGATGCAATTTTTAAAAAAGGAGCAGTGGAGCAACAAAAACATACCTGCCAATTCTACTGGTTTTTCCAGGAGATTCCTGGATTTTCCCCTATTCTACTGGTCTAATGATTTGTATTTAAAATCTCCTGGTTTTCATAAATTTTGTTGTACTTGTAATCCACTATAAATAGGGAATTTTAAGAAAAAAATCACTTCAACAACGCTATTATCCTATTTAATTTCTTCAAGACAGGCTTGGAGTCGATTACAAAGAAACGTAATAGATTACGATTACGATTACAAAGGGAGAAATTGAGAGATTATGATTACGATTACGATTGTAATCCTTTGCCAAAAAGTAATTACGATTACGGCAGCGATTACAGTCGTTGAAAAATGTAATCGATTACGATTATGACATCCGATTACGATTTTGATTACGATTAGATTAGCATAAAATTATCCGATTTTATGCATACAACTCTCATTTTCACAAAAGTGTCATAAATCAAAAAGTTATGATTTTTAATTAAATTTTTGATTTTATAAGAGATAACTGAAATGATGATGAATGCAATTATAATGAAACAATTTCAACATCACAGTTCTGCAATTATGACGTCGTTGCAGAAATGAAAAATTTGCATTAAATATATATATATATATATATGTATAATCAGGAAAGGCACATTCAGTATTTTTCGAATATTTAAAACTCATGTGAGGAATAACTACATTGATCGTATTTTGTATATAAGCAAAGACGATGCACTAAATGTATATATAATGCATAAGTGATTTACCTGGTTCATTGTTATTTTGTGTGCATACAATCAAAATTTAGTTGGCCGCAATTTCTGAAAATGTATATTTCTCCATTGTATTTATTTTCTAGTTTAAATTGTGCAAATATTCCACATAACACCAATTAGTTTACTGAAAATAATAATTTTCTATGATTCTTTATGAAATCACTTATAAGATGTGCATGAATTGCACGTGATAACAAAATGTTCAGATAGTGTAAGAGATAAATAATCTTTTGAAAATAAATGCTGCATTTTAGAATAATTTCAAAAAATTTGAACATGAACATTCAAATAACTCTTAGCAAAATTAGTAATCGTTAAAAAGTAATATGAAGAATAATTATAATACGAATGACTATAATATTTTAATATGATTTTTGTGGGTTTTTTTTAACATGCACAAGCATATATTTTTTTCCATGTACTAACTGTTTTAATAAAAAAATAAAGTGCAAGTAATTTTACAACACAAATTTAACGTACAAGATTCAACTGAAATACAAATTTCTGTTGAGGTAATTCTAAGAAGAAAAAGATAATTAATTTTTAAAAATAATTCCTAAATATTAATTCATGCATGTAAAAAACAATTGGGAAAATGTCTGAACATATATCATTTTCTTTTACATAACTATTAATTAAAAAGAATATTAGCATTAAAATATAAATAAATTTAAGATTTAAATGTATGTACTTTTTTAAATATTCAAAGAACATATTTTTAAAAATAATAATAATCACACATACCAGGGTTAAGATTTCATGCATCTTAAGCATAGAGCATCATGTAACGCCTGCTCTTAAATTGCTGAAGTGTAAATGTGCTATTCATTAGAAAAATTCTTCACTTCTGCCATTAAAGAAAGGCGAAAACACAAAAGTCATTTCATGTCTCTTTATGTGTGTAGGTGATAGTACCAACACTAGATTTTCAGGGGGGCAGTCTATTTCGATTATTGAAAGGGAAAATGGGTCGCCCATTCTTAATGCCGGGACCCCCGCGGAGAGAAAAAAGGGAGAACTCTCTTTTTTACTCGCGGCGGTCCTGTCCAGACTCTCGCCTATTGCCCAACCGTTTGAATATGTTTTGAAGAGGTAATTAAAGAAGCAAAATGACAGATGCATTTGGTCCTTTTATAGACACCTTCCCCTTTCTTATCTACCCCGAAATCTGTGACGTGCGGACAGATTACCGCTCTTGTACCGAAACTGGACGACGCAAGGAGACCGGTCCAAATGGAGCCAAGCATGAAGGTCGACACACCTACAAAATGCTTGACAAAAGAAAGAAAGAAAGAAGAAAAAAGGGCTCCTGAAGACCCCTAACCTAAAATACAGGATACAGTGAACGACACATTAGTAATCGCAATGAAATATAGCTTTCAGTGAAGTAATTCCAAACGCAATTCCTTGAAGAGATTGTCACCAAGGGGTTAGCACATGAAAACAATTGTTTTAGCTATGCATGGTTGATACGAAATAAGTAAGCAACAGATTTATCTGTGTTTAGGGCAGCATTTATCGCCCATTGCTCCTAAGGGTACAAGGATGGGTTTAGCAAATCGGGGAGGGGTCAAAAAGGTAAGGACCCTCAGCAGAAGATGAAGAACAATTGTTTAACTCATCAGCACCCTGTGTCTAGTCGCTTGGGTTCCTAACCTGACAAAGAAACTACAATTATTTCCTTACTATAAATATTATGCATCGATTTGCAGTTTTTCTTTTTGTGTGTTTCCATCAGTCGATTTTTTTCTTCTTTTGGATGCACTGTCCGCCCATAGGCTTCTTTCTTAGAACACGTTTTAACCCTCATCCTTGTTAATGTCTGCGGGGAAAATGATTGGCGTAAAGGCTTATCAATTTAGCTCCACCCTTGAAAGTCCCCCCCCCCCCCCTCGGCGCTCTCCATATTTTTTTTCTCTGTAGAAAAGAAAACCGGATTATTTTTCTGTAACATTTAATCATTCCTTTAAAACAGAATGCACGGTGGAAAGTTTGCTTTTATTTCTGAAACCTTTTTATTTTTTTTTTTTTTTTTGTGCTTTTTTCCCTCATCATTCCCTAAAAAGTTGGGAAAAAAGAGAGCTTATCTTAATGAAACAACTGCCACAAAAGCAAACAACCTAAGAGAAAAAAGAATGGGAAAAAGCAGACCTTTAATTTGTAAATATTATCTAGTGCTCTACTGATGGTCGCGGCATTTTCTTCAGCCATGATTTGTACTTGCAACTCCATTCAGAGCAGCAAATGTATTTTTAATGGAGAAATTTCTTTTTATTTCTTTGGAGCTTTTTTATGCAACATGTACATGTGCGACGAAGTCCTACAGCTTTGGGCAACGGTCCATCACCACACAGCTATAACTCGTAGCTTCCGTTTGAAGAATGCAAGCAAAAAGAAGAAAAAATAATAAAAAAGTCAATAACTGTTTTTTGACTGTTCGGTGGCGACGAAGCCTTTTTCGCTTTAAAATACAATTAAGCGAAGGAAATCGTAAATACCTCTGTTTGTCGCAAGCGGTCTATTGTTCTCTATTACCATTGATGGCATTTGTCTACACGAACTCCACTGACCACACTAAACGATGGTTGCTATAACTTGATTCATATTCCATTTGAATGTATTAAACGATGGGAAAAAAGAAAACAGTAGAAATGACAAAATTTTTGATCCATTTAAGACAATGAGCCGTATTTTACAATCTTTCCTCTTTTGGGAACTTTTATTTTCCGGTGTTAAACGCAATGGGAAAATAGTAGGAGATTTGAATTTTTTGCTGCGTTGTACATGCTGATGTATAGCTTTTGTTGACATAAAACGTTTAGCAAAAGAAAGATACGTTTTTTTTTTTTTTTTGTACTTCCTTAAGGTTTTCGTAGTGAATGTAAGCAAAATATTCATAAAAAAAAGAATGAGTTTGAATCATAAACTGACTTTCAGTTTGCAAAAATAATTGTGTTCATGTTTAAAAATTTTGATTTTTTTTTTGGCTTTTGGTATATTTTACTCTGTTTGGTAGTACTGTGTTGAATTTAATATCATGTTAAAATGCTGAAGTATGGATTTCGTTCGACAGTTTTCTTTGATTAAACTGATAAAAATCAAAATAGTACATTTAAATCATGAAATAAATAATGGCTCTAAGTAATGTAAAATGAATATTAACTAAACAAGAATTATGAACAGTTTCAGTCAAATATAAAATAAATATTATTACAAAATTAAAATTACAGCTCATTTTGGGACACCTTTCAACATAAAAAATAATTCTAAATAGGGAAATGGAGAAATATTTATTTTATCAGCTTGCGCAAATAAATTACGTCCGGAAACTATAAAATTAGCATTTTTGATAAGATAACATGCCTTAAATGTTCTCTTAAGCTTGAAGAAAAGTCCTTAACCAGCAAAAATTCAAAAAAAAAAAAAAATTTTTTTTGAAGGAAAAATAAGACATGTATTGCGAAATTACCTTAGTTTTTTTTTTTTTTTTTTACATCAAAATGTTCTCTTCGAAAACGGTTAATGCCAAGGAATAATATTAACCAAAAACTCCACTCTCATGGGAAAATCGATGTAGTCATTATAAGATCCAACGCTTCCATCTAGTTAAATATCGGATAAATTATAAGGGAACGTTTTAGAGCTTAAAGGATGTCAATGGTTCCACGCGTAAGAGTAAGGTTTTGTTTAACGGGGAAAACGGGATCTGTCGGCATTGACTGCTGGTTAATGCTAGTTAGTAAAATAAAAAACCACGTTAAACTAGAAAGAGAACAAATACTATTCATAAAATTAGCAATTAAAAAAAAATATTATGTTTTTACATATCAGTATTTGTGCTTACTTATTATCATCTACCTTAAAATGTAAAACCTTTCTTGAATAAAATTTTTGAAAATAATAATAATTTACTACACAGGAATGAAAAATAGGCGTTGCTACTGCTCTTGAAATATCTAAAATATCCGGTTTAAATCTGAAGTTCTTAATCCTATTTTCTTAAGAAAACCTGAAGTTCTGAAATTTATCTCAAAGGTTATGGAAAGTTTTGGTAACAACTAAGGATTGTATAAATAGTGAATAACTAGTTCCAGTTTAAAACAACGAACCACTACAATCGTTTCTACTTCCGAAAATAGTTTTTTAATCACAAATTGCTCATGTGTATAAAATCGAGAACGCGAAATGTATCTGCTTTCTAAGTTGACCCTGAAGTCTTCAGACAGACTTGTCAAAATTGTTCTAAGTAGCATTTAGTTAATGATCTACATAGAGAAAACTTCTTAAGTTAAAGAAGATAAAAAAATCCTTTATTAATAAACCATATAAATTAAATGCAAAGATCATCATTTTAACTGATCATATTAACGAAAGCAAAATACGTGGAAAGATACTATCTGACATACGTACAAGATGTTAATTCCGTTTATGTGTAAAAATAAGAATATAAAAATAACATTACTCTACCAGGCTTTCAAGTTGACACATATTAAATTTTTATGTTTCATTGTGTCCCAAAAATTAGCGATGCACAGTTTTATCTAACTAAGTGCTCACAAGTTAAGGGTTCCTGATTACGTGCACTATCACATAAATACCGAAAATTTCGGTAAATACGATTCACAAATTTTACAATAGCGATTCAATAATTGGTTGGTTCACAGTATTTCATTTATAAAAATATAAACAACCATTGGATTGAAGTAACTGTAAATATCATTTAAAGATTTGGTTAAAAAATAATTTTGCTCAGCAGGTACATTTATTTTTATTATTGCATTATAACCTATTAAGTGGGTTTTTATTTAAGGCTCCAATAAATATATAAAAGTCTTCTTTTCTTGTTTTACCTTCAAGTGATACTGCTCGAACGGTTTTCAAAAGTTTTTGAACTTATTTAGTTTATATCACCAATGAGTGCGGCTGGGCTACATTTTAAAGTAAATTTACATTTATGAACTAATTTAAAAAGTTACTCATTCTATTAGCAACTAGCATACGTAAACAGAACGAACACGGAAGAGTAATCAGTTCAAAGTGTGTGACATACGTACGACATTTTGTATAGCTAATGATGTAGAACAGGTACATGAAGATATTTAAGAATAATAATTCTTTCAAGAGAAAATAAAAAGCCATTTTTCAATGCATTTTCGGCCATTAAGAGAAAACAATCTCTCTTTATTGGAATTGCCTTAAAATTAAGTAAAAAAGTGTTGCCTGAAGCAAAAACGTGGCAAAGGCAAATTAATGGGGGAAAAGAGCCAAGATACATCAGTTTTTCCTGCATTGCTCACGAAGGCTGCGGGCTAAAGAGAGAAATGAACTAAAGCCTTGAAACAAGCAATTGGTTTTAAAATTGAATCTAATTTCTTTATTCCTCCCTCCCTCTTTCGCCATGAACTTGTATTCAAACCTTAAGGAACAAGATTTATTGCGTAATGAAGAATGTGCAAAAAAAGTAACTAATTTTCAGAAATTTGCCGTGTCTGTCCGTTCTATTTAAAAAGGAAATTAAAGCAACTTTACTTTTGTCTTTTCCCAACGTAGAAACATCGCACCTGTCTCGGTGACAATATTACAGATTGAAACGTTTCAATCCTGTCTTACACCTATTCTTTCATTTAAGATTTATTACAATGATAAACATTTTTCTGAAATAGCATAAAAATTGTGTCCCAAATTAACGTGTTTTTTATTATTGATGAATGCATTAGTTCTAAGAAGATGTTAGAAAAATCTTACCTGAAGAATAATTATGAATGGGCACGTGGCTTGTCATTGCTTCTGGACCGTCGTTTAAGCCATACATGCCCAATAATTCCTTCATGGTATTTTCGGCGTAATCCTTCATAGCCACTCCATCAGCAGTTGGTGTTACGTGGGGCTCATAAGCTATTCTCTTATTAGGTGGAAAGTTCTGCTGGCAAGGAAGACGTGGACTACTTGGAGATTCAACAGCACGTCCTGTGCTGGAATGGCTGGGACTAGACCCAGAAACAGTACCATCACGTACGCTGCTTCTTGACAAGTCCATGACCGGGGTCCTGCCGCGATCTTCTTCCATCGGAGAGTAATCTCCATCATCTTCATCTTCACAATAATCGAAACGAGAAAGGTTAGCTGGACTTCGCGCACTATTCTGAAGAGAAGCAGGACTGTCCTCTCTCTGCTTCAGATTTATTTTCCAACGAGTTGGTCCACTATCACTACTCAAATCCAAAGGTTGTTCACCGCCATTTCCTCTGTCATTTTCAGAACTCCTTGCTGGGATAGGGGAGGAAGGAGAGCGACGGTTTGGGCTGGATCTGTAAAATTCAGTCTGATCATTGAAACCTTCTTCATCAGTATTATCTTCATCGTACTCGCAGTCCGAGTAATGATACACAATATTTCTTGGCTTGAAATTCTTTCTCTTATTGCGGGATTGACTCGGCAACGATAACTGACAATCATCACCTGGAGATCTATTCCCTTTCATCATATCTTTATGGCCATCATCATCGTCATCATCGTCCATTTCGCAAATTGGTGATCGCATTGACATGAGGGCTGTTGAGGGTGCATGAGCCAAAACTCTGGGCTGGATTGGCAAGTCCGGAGGGATGACGGAGGGTGGACTACCGCCGTTGATGCACGGTTCTTCATCATCAACACCGCCACTGACTGAGTTGCTGCTGACCATGGATGCTGCGGTGACGGCACCGAAGTGCGTTACCGATGAAGAAATGATTGCTGAGGTGACGGAGGCAAAGGGAGGAGGGGAAGGTCCGGTCGTCGAGGTCATACTCCCGCCGGATCTCTCGAATCGGTCTCGTCGCCTCTGATCATCTGGATTATACTTGGATTCTCAGGCTCACTGTAGGAAAGAAAATTGAGCTATATTTTAAAGTTTTTAAGCATATTCAATGTACAGTTAGTACAAGTAACCAAAATAATAAAAAAATACAAGCATAAAAATTAGTATAAAACAGCATTAACAGAAACATTCAATCCGAGCTTTGATAGACTAACTATTTTGTTTGTAACTTTGAAATGTTCATTCTGTTGACTGATGACATGAAAATATGATAATATTACTTCCAGATAAACTCAAGCAGAGGACCGAAAAAAGGGCCTTTTATAAAAAAAATATTTGAGTCTGTTAAAAAAATTGAGTGTTCGGTAAAAAAATGTCAGAAACCTTTATGAAGACAATAAATTGGTAGTTTCGGGTCATTAAAATTCATATAACAATACACTACATCGGGAAAAAAATCTAACCTTGAAAAAAAATAAAACCACTTTTTAGTCCACCATGAGAAACGCCGCGACAAACAATTGTTTGGAACCTCCGAGCGTCCAGTGTCAAAGGAATCGTCTGAACAGGTCGAGATGGAATGAAAAAGACTCAGTGAGATGAGCACCCCTGGGGCGTCTCTATCTTTCCCCAGAAGAAAATTCATAACAGGTGACCGACCCAACAGCTTCAAAAACTTGTCGTTCGGGGTTGATTTAGCTTTAATCGATACAGCTATAGCGACGCAGCAGCAATGCGGAATGAAGTTCATCTGCATATCAAGCAGTTTCGCTTCATCATAACAGGATTTAAAAACAATCATCTTCTTAATCGCTTGCTTTCTTATGATCTACGGAAATTTTGTGGAGTGCTGATACACAGTTGCAACCGCGAAGAAAGCAATCCAATCCAACGATAGCTCTCAAATTTAATCATTCTGTTTAATGATTTTCTTTTACTTTTTCTCAAATCGAAAAGCCGTACAAGATATATTGATAAAGCAGGAAGAATGAGTTATTTTCCACACAGAATAGATATACATACACATATGTGTATGGTTATTTCCATGTGTGAAAGATGTGGGAAAACCCGCTTCTTTCGTTTCATTTCATTTACTAAATATTAAGATAACTTGAAACTTTTTGGCAACATTTTCGTAACTACTTTAAAAATATTGCAATAATTTAAGAAATAAAATTTTCAATTTTTATGTAAAAACATGTCGTGAGAGCCATGTTTATTTTTTGTCATGCCTATCATGACAAGATTTTACTCAATAACTCAAAATATTTACTTCTTAGGCTAAGTCTTCCCCTATTTTTAAAGTAGGAATAAAGATGAGTAATCACGCTAAAATTTACAAATTATTTTATTATTTAGTACCTGAACGAAACAAAAATGTTGAGATATAACAAAAGACATATGGAGACGAGTTTGACGTTAAGGGATACTCCATAAAGAAAGTTTAGTTGGTTAATCACTGTTTTTTTCACAATTAATTTAATTGCAACAATTAAGGAAATAGCCAAAATTATTTTAAAGTCATTGCGTTTTGCAAGTATAAAATTTTATAAAAATTTTCGAAACATGCAGCATGTAACGCAGGTTACAAATTAAATCTTCTGAATCAAATTATTTGTGAAATAATCTAGTTATCTTATTTGACATGGAAATTATTTGAAAAAAAAAGTGAATTTACTAATTCACAAAAAAACATCATACATGTAAATTACACCAATATTGGTTAATGTTAAAATATCAGATCATGCTCATAATCTGAATTTCTTTAACACAACAAACTGTAAAACATTTATTTTCATTGCATAGAGGTCCCATGTCTATTTCTGTTTTAAAATAGCTTATTTGTTGTAAGATAATTAGTACTACCAAACAATTCAGGACAGTTGTTTTTATACAAGTTTTGTAACATCATAAAAAAAAGAGAGCCAAGTTTTTTTTCCATCCTCTAAACCCCTCTGTCACCGGATCCTTCATTAAAAATCTCGAGTTTAAAATGTGAGCTTATGCGTCATTAGTTTCAGTAAAATACCCAACGATCATTCTGTCTTTATGCTGTTATTATTCAGCAATTAAGCGGAGACGAAAAAAATTTCATTGCATTTATGAATACATAAACGATTATTTTAATTATGAAATTAGGAATAGGTAGAAATAGTACTTTGCTCATTATGTACAATAGCACTGCAATTAATTTAATGGATATTGCCTTGTTTCAGATTCAGTTATAAACTAATAATGGCATAAATGCCAATGACATTGTAAGTAAACATTGCAAAACACACACATACCAGAAAAAAAAAAAAAAACTCTCATTCTGGACCCTGTCGGTAAATAATAGGCGCGGAAGTAACATCACTTTTATGTCAACAGAAAGTCAGCCAATCTAACGAAATAGTATATCAAAAATCCTCTGACGTAAAACCGATGTAATATTTGAAACTGATTCTTACTGACTCCAAAACAAGCCTGCTAATCTTTTACGCTAGTGATGGAGGTAATAATATTAAAACATAAGAGAATAAGTATAGAATAGTACATTAAAGAAAATTCACATAATGCAGAATTTTCTTAAAGGTGGCTTTGCTGCAATAATATATTTAAGTGGATTGACAATACGCTGATAATGTTAAATACATTTGACGCATTAATGCTACTAGATTATCAGGTGGACTTAACAACTCCACTGTCATCATGCCTTCAATGCCATTTCAAACGTTTAATGATTTTCCCCACAACAAATGCCTTAATTTGGCTTCTTATCAATCTCGGTCCTCCAATGATATCAAGTTAGCCTAACTAAATCTACAGATTTATATAGTATTTAGCAAATTTTTACTATCGTATTTTAAAAGCTAAAAGTTCTGACTTCACAAAATTTAACGGGGAAGAAGAGGGTTACTATGTAGTGGAAAACTCGTGCAACGGGATGTAAAAACAAGAGGTTCTCCAAATCCTTTTCAATTAGACATTTCATTTATCTGTAAATAACTTTTTCAAGTTCGTCTTGATGTTGTCTACTTAATATTTTTATTATTTATCTATATGCATTGCGCATATTATTCTATATGATTTAAAGGAAACATTCTAGAAAAATTTAGCCTGAAACAATTTTCTCAAGGGGGAGAAATGCCCCTGCGAAAAGGGTACTTCCTTTCCTGTGGAGTTTTACCCATTCAACTTATATATATACATATACGATATCCTTCAAAAAACAGAATGAATGATACAGAGCAAGTTGTTTAATGATGCATGCATGTTACAGAAACTGTTGAACGTTTTTTTCGTTTCATTGAAATTTTTAAGACTTTGCTAAGATACATCAACATAAAATGCTTAAATGGCACAGTAAGAAAGACAATTTTGTTTTTTCAAAGTTGGAAAAAAAGAATCCTTCAAGGACAAAAGTTCGCTTTGGCACATGGTAGCTTGGGCGGTAAAAAAAGATTCAAAGCTTATAATGGATAGATAATTTTTTTGATGTGCTTTAATTCTTAAGTTCAGATCTCAAGTTTCTAAGAGCAGAAGGTTGATTTAACTGTTGCATTTTCTTAGCTGGGGAAAAGTATAAAAAAAGTTCCCGGTTTTTGACAAAGAAGACCAATGGAAAGAGAAAGTTCCGCTTAGCAACGGGAGAAGATAATACGTATCAGAATGGCTTCCATTTATTCTAATTGGTGATATTTGTATGTTTTTTCCCTCGAAGTGGCCAAGAGTGGGAAATTTATGCTCGTAAAGCGAAGTCATGTAATTGAGATCCACGCTGGGATGCTACAAATTGATCTTGATTGGACATGCTCCCAATAACTGCAGCTGGACTGGTCTGAGTATTATTCCCACGGAGCAGGCACAGTCTGTGTGATTCACATTTTCAAACTCCCACCATTCCTAGCGCAATCAGCGGGTCACAGGCTAAAGGTCAGACTCTTAAAAAAGGAGGGTTCGAATAAAAAAAGGCCCGAAGCTTTACACTTTAATGCCCAGAGGCATTCAAAGAAAGAAAGCATGATGCCACGTCCGCGCAATTTGAAGAAAAAGTGGAAACTTTTGTATCTTAATGCTTTTTGAGATTGAGCGGAGTCGTGAATAATAACACTAAACATCGTTCGAAATGACAGAGAAAAGGGGTAAATGCTTAATGATATGTGTAGTAATTGTATCCTGGGCGTTGACAAAGACGGCGGTAAAAGCACACTAAAGAAAATTCTAAGTTACCATTTCGGGGGTCCTGTTCTAGAACGGTTGAAAGGCACGTGCTCAAGCTGCAAATTTTCGAGGTGTTCGTGTCAGGTTTTGCCTAAAAAATGAAACTCGTGATGGTCATTACAGGTTTTGTGAGGCTTGCGCACCGACAGAACACGCTTGTCTAGCTCAGCGTAAACATACTCAAGTTGGCAGAAACAAAATTTCTTTCCACGAAATTTCGCACCCGCGAATAAAGAGTGGCTGTTTTATGATGGCCCACACCTATGTTTCAAGCCAAGAACGAACAAAATGCAATGAGTACTCTCGGGGAATAATATACCCTAGGTTTTCAAGATATTGTGTCTGAAATTGCGGCTTTAACTGACCTCTAAAACGAGTTTTTAAGAAAGAAATCACGCGTGGAAAAAAGCCATTCTTAACATTAATACATCTTTTGAAGAATGAAAAACTTGAGAAAAAAACAATTGAGAAAAGAAGACGTAATGGAAGACTTAAGAGATTTTAGTCACTCTAAAACTTATTAAAGTATATGAAAGGACCACAGACATGAAAATGCATTCAGCAGAGTAAAATAGATTATAGTTAAATTATTCCTTAAAAAAAGAAAAAAACCTGTTATCGACAGAAATATTTTGCACTTATTATAAATGAATGCAGGGTAAAATGACATCATATTCATCAAACATATGAACATTCGTTTAGTGGTGTAGTAATAGAAAAAAAAGTGGGTTGATTCTTACAGATATGAACCTAAGTTATTGAAATAAAAAAAGTGCGGGAACGCCTTCTGTTAAAATAAAAAAGTGAGGAGACACCCTTCCCCGACATCTTCTCTCGACTACACCACTGTATTCGGAACGCAAATAGTTTGTTTTTGAAATGAATGCTCCTTTGTTTCTGATATCAAGTAATTTTTGCGATAAGTTACACTATTTGCTCAATTTTATTTTAACAATATTTAGAGAGAGACAAATAGAAAAAGGAAGCAGGGAAGCATTACAAAACATCTTGTTTATTTATAATACCTGTTACCTTGTTAGTTTTGAGGCATTGATGCTAGAGTTACATAAAATTATAAATTTAAGAAAGTCGAAGGCTGTTAAGCTTATAAACAGTTTAAAAACTTTTAAAACGATTTCTCGTCTACTGTGATGAACTGAAATGAACTAGGAAAATCCTCGAAATGTGTTATTTTAGCACATTTCCTAATTATTTGCGATCACGGCAGGCTCCGTAAGAGAATTGTTAAAAAACATTCTTGATAAAATATTTTAAAAAAAAGTATGTAATTAACAAGCTATGACAGTTTTGGGAGAAATTGGTTATTGAAAATTTAAAAATAAGTGATAAAATTACATACGATATCAATGATAACACGCAGCCAAGTTCACATTTACGTATTAATCTTTTTAGGATAATGTCGAGAATAGAACACCTCACAAAAGACCCCGTCGTCCAGAAGTCAAACGCTGTTTAAAGGTTTGAAAGGCCCAACAAAGCAGGACAACAAAAAGTTTTGAAATGGCCTTTTCTTCAGAAGGAACAAAATATCCTTTTAAACCATCTATCCTCAGAGTAATAGGTGTTAACCTAAAAATTGGTGCGATTTCTGGCTGCATTAGTGAGGGGGGGGGGGAGTACGGTAACTGCATAGAGTTGGATTCGCTTGATTGATTGCACCCTCTCTTGAACACCTTTTCCACCCCCCTATTTCAAATGGAATGGACTTTAAATGTCAATCATTCATCCCAAAATCCCGTTCTATAATGCCCTTCATTTTGGGCGAGTTCGGTTTTTCGACAGGCGTTAAAAACATAGAAAAAAAGCTTGCTCTTAAAAGAAATGAAAAACAATATTGACAGTAACCGGAAGACTTAAGAATTTGATGGGAAAGGAAACTGCTTATTTTATTTTTGAAAAAGCTTTAAAGAACGTGGCTTGCTTATATGAATCCATACAATACATAAAAGCCATTTGAGTGCTGGCTACTAATGACTTATAGTGAAAGTTTGGTTATTTGGGTCCGGTAGTAACGATGCTAAATTTTTAGTTTCGTTTTCATTGCAAAAATATTTTGTTTTTACAGAAAGAAATCAGCGAAAAGGAGCTAGTATGCATTGGTTGATTTGGTTCTTTAACTGGTGCAAGAAGATAACGATCACAGCATCCTATTAAAATGACAACATGTATCTCAAAAAAAAATGGAACCAGTCTAAACCATACTTGTAATATTAAAGTGTAGAGTCAAAAATATAAAATTGTACCAACGTTTCCACCTATTAATACTGTCCTTTAACTATTTACTATCGAATTTCAACAATATTTTATATATCTTAATTGGACGTTGTCAAAACCTTAATTATTAATAATTATTTTAACTTAAATAATAGCTGCAGTAAAAACGACATCTACATCGCTTATAAAAACAAGCACAATCCAATGAAATATTACCCGGTTCAAGTTGCGTCCGAACGCATTTCTGCATCAAAGTATGAGTGTAAGTAACTGTATATTTCAGATCATTTCTGAAGTTTCTTTAAGCGCCCTTTACACATACGTTCTTAACCGCGCGACTGATCGCGGCACATCCAACCACGCTCAAGAACGCGAGTAAAACCGTGGCGTTCAAGAATGTGTCGAAAAATGCACCACATTCTTAACCGCGCGCAAGATCGCGTTCATTGAAGTTCCCTACAGAGTGGCGTGCGGAATTTCGGAACTAACAACGTTCCTCGTTCCAAGCTATGACTTATGGAAAAAAAATAATAATAATGATCAATGTTCTCCAGAAAAGTCATTTTTTTCAAATCGTACTATTGCTGCGGCATGATGTATTGCAGCAATTACTTTAAGTGGTGAAAAGAAACCGAAACGACGTATTTGGATGAAAAAAGTAGAGAAAAATATAATCGCATATCTTTGCTTCATAAACGCATAAATATTGTAAATATTGCATCGAATAAAGTATTCTTACTTGTTCTTGATGTTCCCCTTCAATCGGTGTACAAGAATGAATATATTCGTTAGTACTCGTACTTTCTTTGTATTTAAGTTTCATTCATATAGGCAGATCATCGGTTGTTAAATTATTGATGCTTTCACATGGAGTATCTTGGTCTTTTGTAAAGAGCACACTGCTTTTACTCTCAGATACTTTTCTTAATTCTTTCCTAAAAGCACTACGCATACTTTGAATTTTTTTAACTACGAACTTACGATTCGATTCCGAGAAAACCGTTTTTCATAAAGATACTAGTTTGTAGTAAGCCACATTTTTTATTTGTTGCTATATTCCTTGCTTTTTATTTTCCAAAGGGAAGACAATTCCTTATATATAGCTAAGAACTCGCATAAAAATTCTCTGATCATCAAAAATCCGCCAAGCCTAATTGATTCGTTGATCAATTTAACTCGAAATGCTGTAAAATAAAGTTAACTAAAAAGAATAATTGTTTTCATCTAGTTGAATCGTCTGCTTTTGAAAGGACAACAATTTTAGTCTAAAAAAGCTAGCAATGATAATTTCATATATAAGTTTATCGTCTGCTTCTGGAAAGAAAAGATAATTTTAATCTAAAAAAAGTCTAGCAACGATAATTTCATACATAAGTTTGTCATCTGCTGCACTAGAAATGCATATAACATAAGTTGCTTCGAATTTGTAAAGAAACAAATTTTGCATTGACTGTATTAATCTACAATCCTTTATAGTATAAAAATTCAAATATTTGAAACGAAAATGCTAGGAAACAAAGAATGCTTTCATCACCTTTTTCTTTTTTTCATTTATAGTTTTTAAAAGTAACGTATGCACATTTTCTTTTCAATGGTTAGATAATTTTAATTCTTTGTATAGTGACATTCTAAACACAATAAAATGCGATACATAAAAGAAAAATAATTTATAAATGTAGCACTATAATATATACATAATACTACATGCATCACTTTTTTTCAGACACAAAACCGAGCAAAAGGCCTTTTTTATTACAGAAGCCACAGCCCGCAGAATTGTCCAATCCTCCCACTTTGATGCGCGGTTAAGAACGTGTATGTAAAATGCATCATTTCTTGGAGCGCGATCATGAGCGCGCATCTGAGTGTCATTCTTAACCGCGTTCTTGAGCGTCCTAAAATTTCATTTACACACACGCTCTTGACCGCGGATCTGAATGGCTCGCCGTCCGGACCGCGGTTAAGAACGTGTGTGTAAGGGCCGCTTTAGTATATTTTCCTGAACTTTCGCCTTTTAAAATTACAGCACAGAAAAGTACGACGTTATCTAAATAGTTTCGACCTCATTTATATATCCGTAAAATACTCTAAATAGAAAATGCGTATTATCTATCTCAGGATAAGCAATGTTTCACTCCGCCATGATGCCTTTTTTATGTATTACTCCATTATATATTAAAAATATTTATATTTTCGGATTGTTTTTTTATAAAAATAATTTAGGCTATTGGAAAAGGTTTAGCCCTTTCTCTCAGTAGGAGATGTTTGGGGAAAAAATGTTTCTTTAAAGTGATTAGTACTTCCCCCAGTCTCAGAAAGATATTTAAACTTATCAGAAGTGGTAAAAAGGTTTACTTTAGGCACTTTAATGTGTTAAATTTAGTGGTAAATTATTTCCTGCTGTCTTATAAAAGGTTAAACAACATATTTACCCATCCATCAAATGACATTGATTCCTGTAATCTAGACTATTAGTCTTCAAAATGCGAAATTACATGGCGTGTGAGTAAATGCCAACTTTTTGCTAACTACCTTTTTCAAACAATCGGGGAAAATACGCAACAGAGCATGCAATTTTTTTTAACCCCAGAGTTAACGAAGTGGAAAATTTTTCAGACACAAAAATAATGTTTTTTCGTCACGCAAATTTCATTTAATACTGGGATCACCTCATTCATACGGTGACTAACAAAGATAGCATCAAAATATTCAAAACTACCAAGGCTGGAGTAAGAGTCGCTTTAATTGTATTCGGAGTTTAACGAAAAATAAATTTAATTATATTAGAATTAATGAGACAAAGCTAGCGTCCAACCTTCAACAAAACAAAGTGAATTCCCAATAATAAGTTTTTTAACAGACTTCGTCTGTAAGATTAAAGACGCCTTATTGGAAGGACATGCAAAAATGACTGGTTACTTTACGATCTACAGGGTGGCTTTTCAATTGCACTGCTATTACCTTAATGATAAGGTCAGGGCCAAACTTCAAAAATAAATGTTTTCCTTCACTTTTGTTTCGTGCACCGCTGTTGCAGCATTTGGTGTATTTTAAATAAATGTGTTTCATTTTTTCTGTGTATTACCTGGTCGTTAGATATCAATAATAGATGACAAAAAGTACATCAATATCTCGTTTATTGCTCACGAACAGAGATAAAGAGCATGCGTAAGCTGAGATGATCTCTTTTGAACATGTAGTAGATAAACTAACATTATCCTTCAAAGACAGAACTAAATCATCTGTTCTGGCAAATCTGAAACTTAAAGTACACATTACTGTCATCACTATTATTATTATGAAGTTCACAAGACTGAAACGTCGATGTTATAATTAAGTTGAAATGGGAAATGAGATGTATCGCATTGGAAGGCTGTTTACCAGATGGACGCCAAAATACGCAGCGTAAAGTTTTGACCGAGCATAGTAAACTTTTTCAGCTTAAACCATTTTATAATAGTAATTTCTTATATGGTAACTTAGCATATTATATATTATTATTTTGGGTCGATAATGAAGTTCACGAAGTCCGTATTTTAATACACATTTGCACTAGAAATTTGCACTAAAAAGTCTCAATCGGTTCATTCAATTCTTTAGTTCTGTAAGTGAAGCTGTGTAACAGATAAAATAGCTACATTTGTGACTTAATGTATTCTCATTCATCAATTTTTAAACATGATAATGATTACTGATGACTGAAGCATCTCGCTGTTTAGTCTGTCACTAACATCATTCGCAAGTTCTGAAGGTACCGAAAGTTGGATTCGAGTTTGATTAATTTCATTAATGTAAAGGCAGTCATTTATTTATATAAAAAGGCTATCTAAAATTAAGCACACCTTTTTTATACTATTAATCACGCTGTTAGTTAGTATCTCGCTGCAGAAACATAATATGGAATTGCGTTGGGATCATTCATAAATGATGTCACGCTTCGAGGGGGGGGGGGGAGGGGAGTTCGGGAAATTGTGACAAGGGGAGGGGAGGGGGTAACAAGAAGTGTGACATCATGCATTGTGTAACATAGCGTGATGCGTGACAAAGGGGGGGGGGGGAGGGGGGTCAAATATATGGGAAAAAAGCGTGATTTATGAACGGCCCCGTTATAAACGCATTTCAAAAGCAGTAGTTAGTCAAGAAAAGCGGTATTTTTATGTTCCCCACGTCTGCCCTTTAGTCATAAGCAATCTAATTTTAGAAAATCTACACTTCAGCAATATCTTATAAAAGCATAAACATAGCAAATGTATCATTCTTTTATCTAAACTACGATAGTATTTTAACGTATCATAAGTCAGCGTTGCACTGCACGAACTAAATACAAGCGAGAAATTTTTCAAAAAGAGAGATAGAAAGAGAAACCCTCTTGAAAGTAATGTTTACGCAAAATTAGTTAAGTGAATATCTAATGTAATCCATGTTTTCGCATTTTCCTTATCTTATCGGGGTTTTACTATGTAAAAATGGAATTTTACTGGATCCGTATTCCAACACTACCTCGGAAAAAATATTCGGCACTCGCAAACAATGTGACAACCCTACCAAATACCCAATAAGTAATTAAATAATTAATCTTATTAATTTTTAATGAAGTATACAGTGGTCTTAAAAACATTGCTGTGGAAAACTGGTTTAAAAATAATTAGATCCTACTTAAATATTCATTAAAAAATTTTTTTCATCATGCTTGTAACTAGAAACATATTTCAAATAGCATAAACAAAAAAAAAAAAAAAAAAGATATATTCATCGAAACTGTAGATTTTAATATAATCAAAAAACAATTCAAAATGTGCACTCTAATGTTTTGTTTACAAAATAAAAACTTAGGAGGAGTGTATTTATTGATAAAGTTTCTTGAATAAAGTACTTATGGAATGAAAGCCTACAATAATTTAAATGTATTTTTTAAAAAAACTACTCACATTATTGAAATTTAAAAAATGCACCGAAAACGGTAAAAATTGCTTAGATATTTAATTTTTTTCATAATTTGAAAAGGTCACAATGAAAAAAAGGTTAACATTGTTAACATTGTGTTAGCGTTAAAAGGTATATCAACAAGTGTCCGTGCAATTAGTGTGTGAACCAGTATTAAGTAGAAAATCAGTAACAACCACATTCCGTTGTATTAGGCTTCTTTCAGAGACGTTTATATATTAATGCTTTGTTGAATATCGATACAATACGAGACAAATTTCAAATGATTTATTGATAGAAATGAAAAAAGAAGAAGAATCATAATACTGAATAATTAAATAGACGTAACAAGACGAGTTTGACTCTGGATAGAGATAATGACTTGATTGACAGGCCATTTTTGCTCAAGCTATCATGACTATCTATCAGCGGACTGATAAGGTGCGGTAGGAACCAACTTATTCTGAAGAATGCGATTAAAAATTCCATTAAGGCAATCTCATTCGGTGCTTTGATGGTATTTTAAACTCCTAGAATGCGTATTAAATACCAACTAGTTACTAACTTTTTTTAATTTGAAAATACCAAGAAATCATGGGATGTTGTAATGTCCTAAATTAAAAAAAAGGAGCTATTTTAAAGCAATTTACTTTTTAACGACTAAAACACTTCAGCCAAGAGTTTAAGAGTCGAAGATAAATGTTTCTTTTAGCGATTTAAATCAACTTTTAATTTTATCCCATTAGTTCATTAGCTTCGATACAGGTGTGTCTTAAAACCGAAACCTTAACCTTAGCGACCTGTAGAAAATTTACTCAAGGTATCGACTGAGATAAAACGAACCAGAAACAAGAGGGGGGGGGGGGGAGATACTCATGAAAGGCAGGGAGGCTAAAAGTAAATTATACTACCAGCTTTCTCTTCTAAATGGATGCGAGGGAAATAGACACCCCCGTACGTGTAAAAAGAGAAAGTAAAACAGCTACCTGACATTAATAATGACAAGAACATACGAAGAGTGCCTTTTTTTTCAGATACTTCTTTGTTTTTAGGAGGGAGAATTTTTGGCACAAAGATGTAAGAGTATTGCCGAAGGTAGCGTTAAGACACTGGTGCTGCTAAGGGAACCTCACCATAAACATGTTATAAAAATGCCACTGCTTATTAGTAGGTTTGATTTAAGACCATGATACGTATTAAGGGTGGTCTGGACATGGTTCGCTTCGGGAAACTTCTAATTAGAGAAAAGAATTTGAGAATTCAAGGTTACTGAAATCCTGTTGAATTTTATTAAGTAAACAGCAAAGATGCAACGTTGAGGATATTTCTCTGCATAAATATTTTGAGATTTAAGATACTTATATTCATAAGTTAGTTTATATAAACATTCGGAAGGTTTAATGTTATGTCATTTTTTTCCAACAGTATATTTAACACGTTAATTCTATTTTAAGAAGACGTCATTGAATGTCATTTAAACAAATAATATTAGTAGGACATTAAATGAGATAGAAACGAAAAATATTCTTATACGAATATTGATAAGTAGAAAACAAAGCAACGTTGAGGATATTTGTTGCATAAATATTTTGAGATTTAAGATACTTATATTCGTAAGTTAGTAGTATAAGCAGTCGGAAGGTTTAACGTTAGATAATTTTTTTTTTCAACAGTATATTTAACACTTTAATTCTATTTTAAGAAGAAATGATTGGATGACATTTAAACAAATCATATTAGTAGGACATTAAATGAGATAGAATTGAAAAACATTCTTATACAAAGAAGCTGAAGGTGTAAAATATATTTGCATAGTAACTTTCTATGTTCCGCTACTAAGTGAATTACCTGTATTTTGATAACTTTGAAAAGTCAACTTGAAGCAGCTAATACGCTTAACACAAATATTCATACAAGTATTGCCAATCATTCATTTAAGCTCAAGATGAAAACCGAAAGTGATGCATTTAGTATTTCAAATATTGCTTCTACATATGGTAAATTTTATAATTAGGAACGGCAATAAACTTGCGGATATATAGATTATATAGATAAATGAATTCACTACCGACATTTGCTAAAGAAAATACGAGTAAAAGAAAAAATCCCCCCCCCCCCTTCCGAAAAAAAAACTGCTACAAAAAATATTGGGGATAAATTTTCGTTCAACAAATTTTAAGCATCAACACATTATCAAGTAGCTTTAAAGTAAATTATGATATAATAATACGAAATATGTGCACAAAGCAACATGTAATGCCCATAAAAAATTACAAATAAGTTATCTGAAGTATGACAGCACCACAAAGAAAAATGCTAATTCATATCAATGCGTCGTGCGCTATATTACAATAAGATAAACTGAAAACAAATTTATTACACAATAGACACTAAACGAAATCTGATTCTGCTCGTTTATACATTTCAAAACAAAGACATTTTGTATGAAAACGTAGAAAAAGAAAGAAAACAAATTTACGTGCTGTCAGTTCCATTGTTGAAAAGGAAGAAATCGGTAAGAATCTTTTTTTTTTCATCAATTTTGACTTTCTGTTTTTCAGTTTTTACCGCTATTGAGTGCAAAAATATGAGTGCAGAAATATTTCAAAAAAAAAAAAAAAAGAAAAAAAAAGAAGAAAAATTAAGTCGTTAACGATGAACTCCTCATAACTAGTAAAATAAACTCCAAAGCATTAGACGTACCGTACAATAGAGTTGCGAGTGAGTATTTTTAATACAACGCAGTTAAGAACTCGAACTATTCACGTTTTGTTTTCTTGAGTCAATAACATAAAGAGAAAACAATTGATAAAGTCAAATCAAGCTCATGAAATAATGCACATAGGGTATTATTTATTTATTTTTCCTTTTGTGTGTTTTTTTTTAAATTAAAAATAGTCAAATATAAAATTATATGGAAATGTAGAATATGTTAATGAGATAACATGGTAAAAAGTGTTTAAAGTGCTAGAAAGAAAGTGACGTACTGTAAATCCCGAAAATCTAAAAAGCAAACCAAAAAGAAGAATGTTCATAAACAATACAAAAAATCTGAACAATAATGATTTTCTTATAATTAAAATATTAAATAAGTTAATAAAACAAAATAAATGAATTTGAAATCATAAATATGAAATAGAAGAAGAATGAATAAAACAATTTCATCTAGATGTCTTTTTCTCTGTATACTCAACCAATTGTACAAAATACAGGAAAATTACTCCGTATTAACAATTAATTCTCTTTTTCGTAACAAAAAATGTTTTAAAACTCATAAACATCCTTAAAAATAGCTAACAAATAATGAATTATGTTAATATATTTTTACAATGCACAATTCACAATTTACATATACATCGATAATTCTTTGAGAAAACACTACTCGTCATTAACTGTGTAATTGTAGTAAAATGCCTAAAAAGTTCCGTGTATATTTGCGCTAATGATACAAAATGGAATAAAAATCGTTAAAAAGTAGCACAAATTAATTCATAATTTTATTGTGTTCGTAAATGCATTTCATAATTCACATATTCATCGATAATCCTCTGGGAAAATAAAACTGTACGCATATATGCTGTATTGATAAACTAGCAAAAAAAAAACTTATTTTTTAATTCGTATCTAATGATTGATTAACAGAACAAATATCATCCCATTACTGGGAGAGAAAAAAATTAATCATTTCTATGAATACAGCTAAATAGAAAAGCTTGTTAGATTAAAAAAATAATAATAAATTATTATTAGGTTAAGAAAGTGAACATTTTAACTGTTATCAACAAAGAAAGGATAACGATACAAGTTTAAAATGTAATCTTTCCTAAATTGATACATATTCAAGGAGAAAAAGCGAAAGTTGAAAAAGATGAAAGTCCTTGAAGTTAAATCTGATACTTTTACTCTTTTACAGTAAAAGTATCTCTCTCTCGTCAGTTGCAGACAATCTAAACTTTGATAAAATGTTACGAAATTTACTCAGAATAATGAACCCGATAAAAAAAAACATTTCGATCAACATTTCAGATAATCTAGCGTTTGCTGTTTCCAGTATATCTCAGTCCAATTTGTGTGGTTTGTTTGACGAGTATTAAACTTGCTTGTTCATATGTTAAGTTTGCTACTACATTCAAAATTATTTCATATTTTGACAACGTTTTTAAAAAAGTAGTAATGTTTTATTTTTATATAGCTTAATCTTTTAAAAATAACTGAATTTAAGAAAGAATGTTTAACATTTTATTGCTAAGACATTTAATTGTTATTTTTACACTATATAATTATATATTCTGAAATAGCCTTACATCTTTAGAAAAACGTTTAATGTTTTATTATTAAGCTGCCAAATATCCTTAATTAAGGTCTAATACTTATTATCTAACTATCTATATTTCGTTCTTCTTATTATTTTTAATGAAATCCTTGGTATTTCGTTCTTTAAAACGTCTTAATATTTTTCTTAAATTGTTTTTTTTATTAAACTATTTAGTATTTTGTTCTTAAACTGATTAACATTTTCATTTTTAAAACGTCCAACAATTGGTTCTTAGAGGTCCAGTCTTTTATTTTTTAAAATGTCTAATAAAAGTTATTCTACAACTGCTTAATACTTTGTGATTTAAAACGTCTAATACTTTACTTTTGAATTGACTAGTATTTTGGTTTTCGAAATATTTAATAATTTATTCTAAAGCTGATATTTTATTTCAATGGCTCTAATATTTTATTTTAAGACTTCACAATTTTGCTTTAAACAAATGTTACGCATCAAAAACAATAGCGCATTTTTTTATAAACAAGATGACATGAAGATTTCGAGATTCACTCTGCATTTTTAAACTACGCTCGAGATCCACCTAATGAATTAGATTCGTTCCACGATCTCTTTATTTTTTTCTTTTTTCCACAAATCAGGAAAACAAAAATTGCGTCATTGTAGGAAAGATAAATTCTATCAAAATATACTTTCACAGTGATCGCAAAATTACATGTTTGAGTCGAAAACGCCCGCTAATGACAGACTCCACTCGCAGGAAACAGTTGTGGAGCAAGAGAAATTCAGAAAGACGGTAACAAAGGAAAGTGAAGGAAAAGAAAAAGACGGACGTTTGTCCTTGAAAGAAAGTTTTTTTTTTTTGCTTGCTTAGTACAGCAACCAAATCAGCGGGGGTTCTCTCCAAGGATTAATAAGAAGGAAGTAATGAAATTTTTATCACTTTGGGTATGGGAAAGGAGCAGTAAGAGGAAAAATTTAGAAATTTGTATGATATGGTATTAATATCTGCTTAACAGTGGAGGAAAGGAGCGGTGACATGATTTTCTTGATTCGTGAGATAATTAGGATTGCCCATGGATGCAGTCATCTGAAGTTTTTCAGACAATTAACTGTCATATGAAAGGAAGAATATAAAGAATTGTACGGGGACGGAATAAGACATCTACATAAATAAAACTCACTTTTATGTTCGCGTATGTTTGAAATAAGTAAACGCGCGAACTATAATAGAACGTACAGAAAAAAAGAAAAATACTGTTGGATTCAGAATTCCACCAGAAGTAACTTAGGTATTTTTATTATTATTTTTTAATCTTATAAAAATTAATATTTAATTAATCTTCCAAATTCACTCACGTACCGTACTGAGTACAGCTCAATTTCTCTCTAATGTTTGTAAACAGTGAAAAATGTTATGTACTTTTCGCCTGTTAATGGCTTTTGTTCAACAAGTGATCTAAACAGCGACCAACTGGTAGGATAAATAGTATCTCCTTTACGTTAGTACTTAGTACGTTTAATGTTAGTACCGTACATTAAACGTTAGTACTCTGTGAAAGTACTAACGTTTGTAAAGAAATGACCCAAGAAATATCGAGCGAGGCAAGCCAACCATTCCTAATTAGTTTATAGCGCAGACGATATTTTTCGCATCGGTTGTACTAGTGTCTTTTAACTGACTGTGCCTGCAATTTTTTGTATGCATTATTGTGTAAAATATATTTGCAAATTGTCTTCCTGGGGAAATCACCAATATTTGAAACAGCCCGTGCAACGCCGGGCGACGCAGCTAGTTTACAATGAAGTCGAAAAGGAAGTCAAAAAGGCAATTTCAATTACAGATCTGGAGCGCAGAGTGGAGCAGGAGCGCAGAGCAACGAGACTTTGCTCAAATTTGTTGTGCTCCACAGCTAATTTTTTTTCCTTTTTCAATTTATTGCATATTTAATATTTGTTGATCATGATGAAATCACACTGTTTTAATTATTTCGTGCCTTAATATTTCTGATATGAAAAAAAAACACACATTCCTTATTAGTAAATACATAAAATTAAATATATAGTTAAATCAATAAAAAATTCAAATATGGACATTATTGAAAATATTTGGAGCACGAAGCTGGAGAGGAGTCGGAGCAAGTACTTAAAAGTCGGAGCGGAGCAGCTGGACTGATCACAGGTGGATGAGGCAATTATGATAGCCACATGAAGCTGCATTTAATACACCGTCACAGGAAACGGATAAGGAAAGGAATTGTAAAGTAATGGGGTAGACATACGAAATATATTGAGATGGGTTAGATCAGCGTTTCCCAAACACTGGGTCGCGACCCAACCCACTGGAGGGTCGCTTATTAATTCTTGGTGGAGGTAACACACTAATGAATTATTATTTTTTTTTTCAACCAACATCTAAAATTATTTGAAAAGGTAAAATATAAGACTATGTGAAAGTCAGATTTTTTTCTTCAATTTCAGAACATTTCAATATGTACTTATAAAACGAAAACATTTCGACAAAATCGTTAAGCTTTTGGAGCTGTAAAACCTCCTCCTATAAGAATTACGTTGCTCATTGGGAATGTTGTTTATTTAGTATGTGATATTAAAATAAGAGTTACGAAAAATAACATACAAAATTCGTTCTGGAGGTCTTTATCTAATTAGTTAACTGCGTTCGAAAAAATACATTGGGACAGATGAGGGTCACTATAGATTAAGTTTCTGAAAAGTAGATCGCAAAAAGTTTAGGAACCCCTGGGTTCCTAAACTTTTTGCCTTTGCAATCAAATCCATAATGAAATCCTAATCAAAGCAATTTCTCTTGCGTAAATATATTACTAATTCTTCCGTCGGATATCAGATCTAGATATGAATCTTAGCTGGCACATATCCAAAGTGAGGATATTTACTTAGTGGTTGATAAAAAGTGAGAAGGCAACATAATTTTCTTGACACGGGAGGTAAGTGTCATTGCCCATAAATGCAGTCACTTGAAATAATGTATGTAATTATTAACAACGTAAATAACGAAGTAGAAAATTTTTTAATATTTTTGCACTTATAGTATTTTTTTATCATACAACAAATACAACTGAGAACATACGTTGTTGACGCAAAATAACTGGTAAAGTATATGTAGTATGATTATGAGTCATTTCTGGGCTCGTCATACGACTAAAGTAGTTAGGGGAGAACCTTTTTGTAATAAGAAGCTAAATTAAATTTGTCAGTTGGACAAGAAGCAGCATAAGCAGAATCTTAAGAAATATTGTTTTGTATTCATCACTCAATTTCTCAATAGACATGTCAAAAGTATCTGTAAATATTACATTTTCACATATTTAGTGATAACCTCAATGTACCATAATGAATAATACTAATTGAACATATTTATGGTAATTGAATACACTTATTCACTTTGTAAACGAGAGGGCTAAAAACGAGAGGGCTATTTAAAAACAATAATAATAACAATAAGACCATAGGGTCCCCATTCCTGGGTTAAGCATTAGTAGAAAAAATTGAGCATAAAAGCAATTATGTAGTAGACAGGGGGGTAGATACAGGGCGAGAGGAGATTTGTCGTAGTTGACTAGTAAAAAAGTAAGTAAAGCATTTCTTAAGAAGCTTTTATATTATTATCTTTATTCATTTATTTAATTTTGTGCGAGAATTGAAAGAACGCAATTTAGCTACGTCTTCAACTGATGCACAATTTACACTCGAGATATTAAATACAAAGTTTTAATTAAAAAAACGAAATTTACAAATTTTAACCAGGTGCTATTTGTCGAACGCCGACACATACAATTAATCACAAAACGGCAATTTCAAGAGATCTGAGATCTCCAGTCTCGCACTTTTGAAACAGAATTCTCATCGGCTTGTTTTTCTTTTTTCTTTGTTTCCCCCTCGAGAAGTTTCGAAAGAGAAAAAAAAAAGAAAATAAAGAAGAAACAAAAAGTTTCTCATTTGCACTGTGTGTTGTTGGATTGAAATAAACGAACCTTTTTTATCGTATCTAAATGGTTGCTCTGACGTAAGTACATGAGTTCACACGTTACTAGAGTGTATTCTAGTAAAATTATACATAGACTGGCACAATCTTCAGACAAACCTAAAGACATTAGGAATTGGAAGTCACGTAGGCAATGAAAGGGATCCATTCCACATTACGATTGTAAACTATATTAGTTTCGCATAGGATGAAAAGCATTAAAAGCCTTTTGCGTTCGCAGAAGCATAAAGGCATAATTTAAAATACTTCTCACAAATTGTAAACTAAAAGGTAAATATTATTAGCACTACTGTTGTGGCTGCGATTTCTTAAAAACCTTAAATGAATAAATAGATGAATAAATAAATAACTATTTTGCTCATATTATTTAGATTGAATATTTTAAATTAATTTCAAAATGGTACAAGATTTTAAACTGTATTATTTATTGATCGATTTATTATTTTTATACTTTTTTCCAAGGCATCTTAAATTGCAATGCGGAATTAAATCAGTTCATGTGCGTGTTTAAAAACACTTTCTTATAATTTTATACTTCAGAAAAGTAATTAATATCTGTCACGATGTCCTAAATAGTTTAAACTGAAATAGTGATGATTTAAGATGGTGTATTCAAGATCATTAAAAAATAAATGATATTCTGTAAAGAAAAAAAAAGTACGTATCGCATTGCAAGCCCAATTAGAGATAGTAACCCACTATTTTTTCCCCATTAAAAAATCAATCCAAGGTTAAACGGTTTCATACTGATTAGGGTTATCTATTTCAAGATATAAAATATTTCAAAAATTGATAATGTTCTATTTTTTTTAACTTTCCACACAAAATCATCTTACGTTGATTTTAGTTCATTTCAAACAACAATGTTTAAATTTAAAAAAGAGAGAGAGAGAGGGGGAGAGAGAGTAGCTTAAGACTAAACGCTTTTACCCAATGTATTAACTATACCCTCAAGACAGTATAAATTTCTAAAGGATACTCTGTGCGTTCAGGAATGTATTAATTGAAACCATGAACTGTTCTTAATTAGTTCTAGAGTAGCATTTATGGAAACAAATTCGAAAAAAAACCCCTTCAAACTTCTACTCTAAAACATTGTATAAGAAAAAAAAATTGCGTGCATAATCAGTTATTTAAGCAAACTTTATCCGTAGAACAATAATATTTCTTAATTATTTTAGCAAACGAGTAAGACTTTCAGACTCCTGCGTAAAATGCGGTGGAATGTTTGTTAAGTACTATGGATTACCTCTATTGTACACAAAATATAAAACTACGGCCTTTAACGGAATACGATCCAACAATCATATCTGTCATCTCAAAATTCTCTTTTTGTTTATTCGTCGGTCTTTTTGATACCCTTTTTTCCCGTTTAGTAGTAAATGTAGTTGTACTATCTCTTCAATACGTAGCGAAGAAAGTTTAAACAGGATATAAAATGATTTGTTTACATACTATGTAGGGAGTTGGGTACTTTCAAGCAGAATATTTCGACATTCAATAGCTACGACGTCCATTCAAAAGCATCGAAAATTAAAAACCACTCAAAAAAAAAAAAAGAACGGAAACCTGAAAAGTTGATCAAATTCGTAAGTTAACCATCTTTGTAAGTTGACCCCCTGTCTAAGTTGATTACTTTTGTCCGAAACGGAATTAGTCCTTCACCTTCTATAAGTTGACCACCTGTCTAAGTTGACCACTAAAGTGTTGCACCGAAAGTGGTCAACTTACACAGGTTTCACTGTACTTTTTTTTGTATCCACCTCCCACAAATACACTACCATTATAAGCACCGTATGTAAAGATACGAAAAGAGTTGAAGCCAAAGACAGCGAAAAATACAAATAAAGAATTAAAGGACAAACATATGGAAACAAACAAAATCATGCAATAGAAGTTTAATAAGAAACAATTAATTAAAAATTTAATAATTTAAGAGAAGTTTAATATATTTTTTTGAACATAGTAGCTTATTTAATGCTTGGCATTTTTTAAAATACCATTATTGCTTGAAAATTATCATTGCCTAAAACTGTAGTGGATTAACCGCTAGATAAAAGAAACAAATACTATTTTAGTATTTAAAATAATAATAGGGCCGACATTTTATTTTAATTCTAGTAAAATATTTACAATATTTCCATCGATAAAAACAAAGATTATGAGGTTTGCTGACTTATCTGAACACAGTGAAATCAGTATTATACTGCCCCAAAACACGCATTGTTAAAGCTGGAAAGCGCTGCCACGAGAAAATACTGATTGAAAGCTCTTTAAGGGAATATTTCGACGCGCAATAAAATCGTTTCTAAATACAACATTATCGTTGCAAATTATTCTTTTTCTGAAGAAAACAAATCAGCAAAACTTCTTTATCCAGTCGAGGCCGTTACAAACTTAATGTTCGAGGCAAAAAAATAATAGATTTTGCCCCAAGCACATACTTAATCGATATTCAAAATAAAACTCATTTAATTCTTATCAGCAAAATTTTTACTCTTATAAAATTGGGAAGAAACGAGCCGATCGGCTCCATCTTCTTTTTTGCTCTCTTCATTATCGACTGCCCAAAAATTCCTTTCAGACGACGGCTGAAAAAAATTCCTTCTGCAAAAAATCAATTCCATAACCGAAGAGAATTTTTAATCCTAGATAAAAACAAGTAGAGATGGGGGGTTGGAAGTATAAAACAAACGTAAAAATCGAAGATTGCTTACCCTCCCTTTTAAAGGGAGGAAAAAAAAGTATTAAAATTTTTTCCGGCCGTGAAGATCCGATACATTCACTGAAGCGCAATCGATACAAAGCGAATTGTTGCGGCGTGTAAGGTGAAAAAAAAAACTCAACAAAAATACTGCTAAAAATTATTATATATATTCATGCAGATGGAAAAAAGGAGCCAGCTGCCATAGCTGTGAGCCGTAGAAACAATATAAGTCTAAAAATGCGCCGAACAGCGGGTTTTAAAAACCAATGGCTAAGACCTTTAAGGCCTTTTACGCTGCTTTTTAAACTCCCATGCAAATGCAGAGAAGCAACTAATCACTTTTTCGCACGACGAAAGAAAGTGATCAAAAATTCACCGAGCAGGCAGTAGGGGGTGCTGGTGGCGTCAGCCCTTATCGATTGATTAGCAGATGAAACATCTACGAGTATTTTTTTTATCATTCCATTTTTTCTCCCTACCAGAAATTACTTTTTCTAAACACTCGTCAGCAAATGTCGTGGGAACTCTAAAAGGACACTTTGTTAAGTTATCGCTTATTTGCGTATGCAGGTCTTTACGTGCTGAGATGAAAGGTGAAAATAAATTACAGATGAATCGAAAGTTTTGAAAACAAATCTTGATCATGAAACTTAACGAGGTATTTCGTATTAAGCTCAGCCGCGCTTAAGTTTTTCCTAGTATTTCAACCTAAAAGTAAGCGGTATCAGAAACAGAGTCTTAACTGCTTAAAACTAAATTCAATTCAAAAGGGAGGGCAAACATTCATAATTCTGATTGCGAAATCATTCAATTAAAGTTTCAATAATTGTAGTTTGATTGCTAATTGATTTAGTCTTTGATGCAAAATGGCAGAACTAAAACTTTATACTAATGCATCGTATGCATGTTAAACTGATACTTCCGAATTTAACTTTTGATCTTCAACTGTTCGTTTATTTATTCTTACTTATTCTTTGTTTGCTAAAAATGGTTACTATAATATATTTTGAAAATATTATATTGTTAAATAGTTTTCGTATTAATCTTTAAGCGTTGGTTCACTTTTGGCCCATATGTTGGTTCATACACTTTTTAGGATCAAATTTATTGTTATGTTTCCATAACAATAAATCGTATCCTTTGCTATCGTATCATTTTGCTCTTTAACTATTCAGCATATAACATTCAAATTTGACTTAAACTTCCTTATCTGATTAAGAAAATTCATAACACGTTCAGTTCATTTAGTATCTGTAAAAAAATCATACTTTAAAACTATCCACACATATTACTTAAACAATATGTAAAAAGGGAATAAAAGTTTCGTCTGTACTTCAACTAGGGGTTTGCACTAGACTAGACGAAAAATATATAACAAGTTAGACTCACTAAAAATACATTTGATGAACTGTCGGTCCTCAAATTAACAGACTGGTTGACTTTGCAGAAATAACCAATTATATAACGACTTAAAAGAATTTATTTAAGTATTTAAAAATATATTTATAAGTTTTAAAATAATTCATAAAACTGATTTAAAGTAATAATAACACCTATTTCAATTTTTTTATTCAAAATTGTGCTTTGCACTGAAGCCCTCATCGTCGTATTATATGTAAAAAATGTAATAGAATTACAAGGGGGGGGGGGAACATATCCACTAGTTAATAACTCCATCAGATATACGTAACACTAATTATCAGTTTACGGTTGCTTAATTTTCTATAAACTAAAGCAGTACTTTAACAACTAACATTTGAAAAGAGTGAAACAAAAACTGAATGTGGTTACTCAAACTAGTTGTTGATAGATAAAAACTAGAGATAATAAATAATGCTTGAAATTTTGTATTGACAACATTGGTCCTTTTACAACGTTTCATTCCTTACAAGTGATTTAAAATAGTTTAGCATTTAAATGACATTTAATAAGCGAGTTTATGTAATTTTTATATTATGCTAGTTTACGCACTTGTATGTCATGTTGAATATGAGAACGAATAAAAAGTTTAATCAAGGTTTTTTTATTAGTCAACATGCAGAAAAACAATTTTGGGCTTAACAAAATTCCATTACAATTTAGCGATACCTTAATTCACTTCGACAAGAAAAATTGATTTAAAAAAATTCTAACGTAGTCCGTCTTTTGACACTTATCACTTATTCAACATAAGAATGATAATTAATTGAATGATGCTTAGTAAACTTCATAATGAATGTAAAACGTTTTATTTCTTCAGTAGAAGTTATGGCTTTTAAATAGCTATATTTTTATTTTCGCCAGTGGAAAAAAAATCTACAATTATAAACTCAACTTCAAAGCAACATGATGTGGCATAAGGTAAACTTAGAAACAATACGCCAGAGCTATCAATGCAATGTATAAGATTAGCCAGTTATTTGTAATGCGGAAAAAAGAAACGTGTGGAAAAAATAGTTACACTTTTGAAAAACAAATATTGTATCAAATGAGCTACATGTATTTTTTTTTTTCAATCAAGTATTTATTCATCTCTTTTTTTTTTTACAACTGGTACTTCGGGTACTTAATTTCAGCCAGCATAGTCTGAAGTGAAGGAATGCTGCATTTTGCTCATTATTGACGAGGATTATGTTTTGTGATATCATTGCAACAAAATGAACAGTTATTAGGCGGGTAAACATCAACTACACATTTATTAAAAAAATACAAAACAGCGCAGAAAAATGAGCCTGGGAAAAAGAGCAAAAGAAAATAGGTTTTCGTTTTGGTACTAATTATACATTGAGAAACTTTACATCAACAATAACAGTTTTTATCTACATAGATCTGGATAATAGCCCATTAACAGAAAAAACATTAACGAAAGGATAATGAAGGATGCCCAGAAATCGTACTTCGCTTGCTATTGTGGAGATGAACTGACTTCAATAACGTTTTTGACAATTTCTACTTTAGACTGCTTCTACACACGCAGCAGTTTCCAACCCGAATTACAAGCTTGTACTTGAAACTTTTCTTGATTACTCGGGCATTTATTTCCGTTGTTGACCACTGAGAAGTAATCAAGGGAAATTTCGAACACAGTTGAATATTCCGGGAGTGATCATTCACTGTTTCAAGAGGCCGGAGTTCCATCAAGCTTTCTTTTAATTTGGAACAAACAACTTTATCACTAATAAAGGAGTTTTATGCTTCGTAATTAGTGTCACAAATAAAATAAAATTATTGTAATATGTATTATTAAATTTAGGATTTTCTCCAAAGCGCCTATGACGGTATTTTTACATGGTTTTTCAAAAGGGATGGTTATGGACAAACAGCTAATTTACCGATAATACATCATAAGGGGCAGAACCATAACTTTTTTTCTCGGGGGGTTTCCAAACAAATTAAATATATATATATTATTTTCACCACGCCACAGAAAAAAATCTGCACTTTTGGCCGCTTCTGTCAGCCTGTTTCTCACATTACAAATCGTTTATTCACGCGTCATGCTTACATCACTTATGAATTAGCTATAGAATGTAAGTTAAGTGTCATTTAAGTTTCACTGATATGCAGGATCTAGGTTTCTTAGACACAGAAAATTGCGTTATATACATATATATATCAGGTTAATTAATTAGTTTTTAATTAATGGGGTGTGACCGTGACTTATGACTGGTTGCGCCCTTGATACAGCATATTGGATTGCTTTAGTCCCAAGTTATACTTTTCTCTACCATACCCCTACCTGTTAGCCGAGGCCTTAGGATTGCTTACGCACGGGGAGAGGTAGTGGGGTCTACGGATTTTACATGCACATATCCCCAAGTACACATGGTGGTCTTCAGTGGGTATCGAACGCGCGACCTTCCAGGTGGAAGTCCGACGTGCTAACCACTAGGCTACCACGGCCCTAGTCCCAAGTTATACTGGATATTGTTTAGGGTAAAATGTTCATCCGTGATTCACGAGATTCGTTTGCATTTCATTAATAATATTGTGTAACAATAATGGATCAGTAAGATATTAGATATGCTTCGTACTTCAATCGTACCAGCCTGCTAATGATTATTGACAATTATTAATGTACATGCCTTATCGATAATATTTAAGATAATAGTAGTACTAATATTATGTTTAAAATGGGTCTCAGGGAAAAAAGGGGGACGTAAGAGGCAAAAACACACATCTACAATGCAAATTTGAGATTTTTAAAATTCGAAGATGACGGGGAAAATAATTTTCTTACGCTGATGTATGTTATTGTTATTGTTGGTACTGTGAATAGGTGAGGATCATCGTTGCGAAAGAAAATTCGTCATTATGAAAGATTTCGTTTTTAATTTTCCAATAAAATCAAATTAAGAATCCAGCGGTATTTGGAAGGTGATGCGTAAAAACGTACTGCATTTTTTCTACACATCATAGTTCTGCGACATTTTTTAATGTACTGATACGAGAAAAGATTTGTTTTTATTGGATAAAATGTAACATCATAAGCAAAGCATAGATTGCAATAAGAAATGCTTACACATTTTCGACGCATTTCCCACCTTATTTCGACAGTTTATTTCATACTTAAAAACATAATTTGTTAGGATTTCTTTTAAAAAAATTAATAAATAACTAGAAAAAGGAAAAAAAAAATAATAGTTATTTCTAATTTTTCATGCCTGACCAAAAATCCCTTCACTACGAAACGTCGATCAAGATTTACCCACTGGGTTAATTATTATTGTTGGGATAACTTACCCAACAGGTAATATCTAACTCAATGATCTGCTATCTGTATGTTCTATATCCTCTTGTTATACTTACCGAAATCAGTTTCAAAATTTCTAAATTAATTTTAGATTACTTATACAAACTCCGTCATAGTACCATTCTATGTATTTAAGTTAAATTTCTCATTCCCTAAGAAATCATTAAAGCAAAAAGTAAATGAAAGTGACGCAACCAGTTTAATTTTTCTAGACTTAAATTTACAAACGCGTCAGAATAATTGAAATAGTTTGCCGAAAAGTGATCCATCATTTTCAAAGTACCAAGCAAGCTACTGAACTTCGCAGGCGAAAGGTTACGGCGCTAACAAATGCAACTCATTCGTCTCTTTCAACACGACCAACTATATACGGAATCTTTAGAATCTTTTATCTTCTTTTTTTCATCTCGTTGCGGTTAACAGTTTTTATTCTTTTTAACTGAAATTTCTTCTCAGTCTGAAAATTCGAACGAAGTGTAAAGCTTGTTCAGCTGGAATCCAGTTGTCGCATTCGAAACGTTCGATTTCATATTACTTTTGCAGGGAATCAATTAGCTTCCGATTATCTAATGTCTAATGCTAAACGTCAAAATCTTATAAATTGAATAATCCCCATTTTGTGGCTGAATTAGATCTAATTTATTAATGTTTTAATACCGTTTCATTTGTTTTTATTTTAGATTAATGAGTATTTAATTTTGTTCAGTAATGATCACGTCCTTTACATGTTAACTATTTTTCGATTTTACACCGAGATGTACTTCTAATTAGTTTTTATTTAAATGCGACATGTGGAGGGGAAGAGTTTTATTATTCTATTGCGAAATTCTTCAATGGACTGTTATCTTTGCTACTATGATTGAACCTCGAAAAACGATTTCGCCTATCCAAAATAATCTAAGGGTTGGAGTGTTTATATTATTTCAATGTGGAACTTACTAGATCTACATCTGCCTCTAAGTCTTGATTTATTGCAAGTTCAAAATAATCTTTGCACGTAAAAATGTTATTTTTGAGTACTTTTATCTTGAGTCCAAACTGTCGAACGTGCGTAATTTTATCGTTGATTTATGAATTTTGAGCAACGTATATTTACTTTTGATTCATTAATGATTTAAGAGACTGAAACTATACCACTAAATTTATTAATTGGTTTAGAATAATCAACATGTGGAGTGTGTCCATGTTCACATCACTTTATCAGAGAAACGACAGGATTTATTGACTTATTAAGTGCAATTTCTAATAATGAACATCATACTTTCACACTTCAGTTGTTAATCTTTTGTGGCCAAACCAGGCATATATTTAGACATTCATCGACCCCCAAGTTCGATTTAGGACAATTAATTTTTGTTTTCGATTAATGAATGTTTAATTTTTGTTTTTGATAAATATGTACTTTAATTTGATTCATTAATAATTGATGTTTGTTTCTTAACAAGAGCAATTGTTAAGAAACAAACATCAATGCCACTGAGACTGTATAAGAGTTAACGGAAATTTAATACATTGTATAAGTAAAATAAATTTGAATAACACCGTAATGCGTTTTAAAATGTTTATCCATCAATACAAGATCAATCATTTTTGTTTCAAACATTTTCAAGAAATCTGTATGAAACAAGTTAGTCAAAATTCAAAGCATTTTCTCAACTATTTCTGTCCTATAAATAAGAGGGTCTCAGATGGTAAATATCTCCCAACTGTTAGTGTTAATAGAATAGAAGGGGACGCGATAGTAAACAGACAAGCGATGGGGGGGGGGGGGGGGGGTAGGAGACAAAATCTTACTGCATTGTATAACTGTAAAACTGAAATATTATTCTCAGCAATTCTGCGGCGTCTGAAGAGGTGATGATTAAATTTAGTCTTTAAATTTTTACTAACACGGTGTAACTTATTAAATGTACTATAAAATAAAGTAATAAAGGAAATTAAGCAGTAAAAAGGTATAGTAAATAAAGGGAATTTCGAAGCGAAGACAGTAGCAGAAAAGAAAGAAAAATACATAAGAAAACTTTTTATTATAGATGATACCATGGAGCTATTTATAGCTCCATGCACTGGCGTCACAGCAATCTAATTATTGAGGGGGACGACGCTAATTTTTGACGTGTCTTCCTAATTTTGCAAAACAGTAATTGAAACTCTTTATTATTTCAGCAATAGTATTTCCCATTTTTTCTATCGATACAAAGTGTGTTAACTATTTATTTATTTTGTAAACTTAATTTTCAACAAAAATTAGTTTAGATGTGATTTAGAGAAATGAAATATGTTCAGAAAACATTAAAGTTAAAAATATTTATTAAAAAAAATTAAGAAAGTTTTTTTTTTACTCTGTACAGAATCATTTTTATATGGTTTATGAATAATGATGTGCCGACAGGGTAGCGTAGTGGTAAGGCTCAGGCCTCGTACGCCCAAGTTCGCAGGTTCAAACCTGGCCCAACTCAGTGGATTTTCAAGGTGCAGAAAATCGTCTGTCCCCCCTGTCGTATGATTATGCGGAATGTAAAAGATCCTTTAAGTACCCGTTTGGCATGGATACTCTCGGCTAAAGTAAATTCCTAGTGCCGTTTGCATCAACGAGAGCTCAGGTGCCGCCATTTATGGGGAAACTGAGCGTCAAAAATTGCGGCATCGGTACCAAACTCATTGTGGTGCCGCTGAAAGAGTTGGTACCAATTTCTGGGAATGCACAGGTCTGCAATGGTTGAGGACCAATACTACAGCCCATTACAAAGAAAAAAAATAATTGTGTATACGGACTTGTTTCATTTCTTTCCTGACCCAAAAATATTTCTCCCATTGTCTTTGGTAGAAATATTTTTTTTTGAGATGGATGCCGTATTAACTTGATCGATGACATCTTGATGAACGAAACACATCTCAACGTGATTCAATCGCTTTTGTGTCATTGTTGAGCGCTAATACAACTTCAGCTTTTTTACGCGCTGAAACTTTTTTCCGCCTCACAACTGGATGCTGGAGACACCAGCAAAAGTCGTACCAGAATTTCTATATTAGAGAATAAACGCCTAGATCCTGCTTCCATTTTTAGTAATGCTTTTCTAACATCATGTGCGCAAGTCATGTTTTTAAACTCCTCTTTGAAAGGTGCAAGTCGAATCCTTAATTTTGAAAAATTAAATTCTGGGTAGTTTACTGCAAGCTCCAGATTCTCTTCATGTAGTAGCATCTTTTCTAATTCAAATTGTTTTTGAATTACCTTTGATTCAATATGCGATTTTTTAGTCCGGCAATTGTCACATCAAGTAAGTAAAAGAATTTAATGCGATAGCATTCTGCAAATGAAGAAAAATCATGACCTACTGCCAGACCATCAAACCGCTTAGGAGGTCTTTTTATTTTCTTCGCAATTTTAGGGGTTTTAATTCAAGTTCCATTTTTTTCACACAGTCATCAAAATGGTGGAAAATACAGCGTCGTTTCGCATCTTTCAAAAGTAATTAGCATCTGTTTGAACTGATTTGACCAGTCCAGCTACTGTACTTTTCCTCCTTTGGAAGGATGTGTTCAATTCTGCAAATCAATGGTTTGTTTCCCCAAAACTAATCCCAGATAGTTGGAACCGTTTTGGAAAGCAGCTTAAGGACTGCTAGCGCCATCATAAACGTCTTCATCCAACTGACTCAACGTGTCCATAATTAAAGAATATTTTTTCAGTATTTCATCAGTTTGAGAGCTTCGATATATCCAAATTGTTCAACACAGAGGTCTAATTTTGCAAACAATTCCAACGGGACATTCAGATTCATTTTCTAAAAGGCTCTGAAACAAGCCGTTTGTTTTTATTCTAGACAAAAACATCCATATCTGATTGGCTACTTCTAAAGAGGTCTTTACCACTGCCGTGGAACTGCAACGGTCTCTCATTATTAAGTTAGTGCAATGTGGCCCACATTACACTAACATTGAACAAAATCTGCTAAAGGCTGTTTTTTACTCATAATAGATAGAGCACCTTTAATATGGCCACTCATTTCGGCTGCTCCGTCACATGTTGGCTCCGAAGATTTGCTATTGGAAGTTGAAGTCGAACAAGGGCGTCACATATAAGGGCGCTATAGCGTTTTCCGTGACTGAGCGGATTTCGTAAAATCCTAGAAAACTTCCACACCTAAGTTAAAGCGAAGAAATGTGGAGTGCTGGGGTATTTGTTAAATATTAAAAAAAATATCGGGCCCTCGCCCTCCCACTTTTTTGCCTAGGCTTAGGACCACTGGTATAAAGTGAAATATGTACTGAAGCTCAGTTTGGGTAAAAAAAGAGCATGTTTTTCAAGGCTATCTTAAAAATTTCACCCAATTTGTAGAAATAAGGGTTCGTAATATATTTTACATGCACTGAAGACATTTCGAAACGTGTGTTTGCAATTTTTGTTGCACTACTTAATTACTCTTCATGTTTAACAAGTTTATAAAACTCTTAATTTCTTCCATGTGGAAATATTGATGCGACGGGAAGTGTATTTTCTCGGATCCCCATTGGTCCCATCACAAATGGACAATGACACAAGATTACATTCCAGAATGTTCATATAAAAAATAAAGTAGTAGGACTTTTTGATTTAAAATCTATACGCGCATGGTCCCTCCCTTGTTTTGAATTTTAGCATAAGCGCACCCCCACTTTTTGATGCTTGTATATGTAAGCGTCCCAGCACCTTTTTCCAGAACTAAACTTCTGGGTCCTTTTATTTTTCGTGTGAAAGGGGGAGACTGTCCCCTCTACTAAACTATTGAGGGGGACTGTCCCCTCTGCCAAATTATTGGGGGGGGGGGGGACGCGTCCTCGAATCCCCATAGGTCGTGACGCCCGTGGGTCCATGGATGATACAAGAGTCACGGATCCACCCCCCAACCCCCAGACTAAGTAAAACAAAGTAAAAGTCATTACATTTGTTCGCCATTAATGCAGAGTCTTTAACATAAACATTCGTTTTTATATCAAGTCCGTTATTAAATTATACTAAAAACTGAAAAACCATTTTGTGCTCCATCTAAGCTACGGCATTAACAAAAATTCAACAGAGCAGTCGACATTTTTCTACAATATTTTCTTTTTGAAAACAAACACTAATGATTTTAATAATAAAATATTTTAGAAATAATATATTTTAAGTCTTTTAATTATTGTATTTGACAACGACAAATTTTCAATACAAATAAATTTTGAGCACAACTACGGTTACATTTACATAAAAATAACCAGTTTATAAATTTTAAAGAAAACTTTCAATTCTTATACTAATGAGTAATTAGATTCAACTACAAACGTTATACATAAAATTTATTTTAAGTTTATTCAAATGTCATAAAGAAACTTTTTTTTAAGTCACATTTTAAAGCATCATTAGCCATAGGCATTACAAATTGAAAAAAAAAAAAACATAAGCTTAAGTCAAGACAACTTTTATTCTAAAAGCAGCTACAAAATTTTTTAGGTAGATAATGTTTCCTTTGTAGCAACATCACGGTATTGTAAACAGACAACCATAATTTACATTTTAAAAGTAAATATTGTTGTGAAACGACTTCAAAGTTCAAACAATAAATAGAATCACGAAAGAACTCGAATGTTTAGCGGCAATCCCTTGTTCAATTAAACGCTGGATGATGACCTATTTAAGGTTATAAAGGTTAAAACCACTTTGAAGGTTTAAAAGCTAGCGCGAAGTTAGTTCTATTGTTAGCAGTGCAACCTCAAAGAGTTGAAGAAGAAGAAACTCTAAGAACTTACGAAAAACAATATGAATGTTTCTGGGAGTCGGAACTATATATTGTTTAACTGTTTATAAAATGCTTGACAGGAAACCTATTAAATCCCGGACAATTTATACGTAAACTCGTCCACTCATTGTCTTTCCGCAGCAGTTAACAAAAAGCTTCAATTTACTCATTATGCTCTAGCAGCGGTGACAAACTAGTTGAGTTAATTAGAAATCAATGCGATCACCAGGCAACAAGTCATTGTTCTTCGAATCTCCTGAGCAGTATCGAATACGTTTTAATACGCCATTAAAAAGATTACATCGCTCCCAAGAAACGATTGACACAATGCAATCTCATACAATCCATTCACCAAGGATCACGCAATTGGCTGTTGATTCGATTAGCTGTGATCCTCCAAACACGAGAAGCTTCCCGAACTTGTTTAATACTCGATCACGCATTCTTGTCGCTAATGGGATTTATCACTATTGATCATCCCGGGGTTCTTTTATGTATTTTCTTTTTTTTACTGTTCCTCGGAACAGCTTATGAACATTGTTAAAGGGAAGCATAAATTCCGAACTTGGAGAAATGTTAATTAGGCATTCAATGCTTCCTCACCAAGGGATGGTGGGCTGATAATTGTTTGAGTCCAAAATCAATGAGCACGACATGCTTTCAGAGTCGCATGTGAAGATTAGATTACCAATCATGCTCTAAGAAGTCCACTTCATGCCTAGCTGAAGTCAACAGGTAAATTCAATGGTTACTCACACTTCCGGCCTTTGACCCTATTAGGTCCTTAGGCATTCTAACTGCAAAATATTCTTTTAAAGAACAATGTCAGGCGTTTGAGAGTGCAGATTGTTTAGATGCTCTAGAAAAGTATTTTGTCAAAATTGAGCAGCCAGGTTCATTCATTCACCGGCCTCACTGTTTTAGATGAAGTGACCAGATTTTCTAAAAGTTAACTCATAACGCATTAGATATTTCGTAAAAAAGGGAAGGGTTACAGAAAATTCAAAAAAAAATAAAGATAACTTTTTTTCCTATACATTTCTATATAAAAAAAGTAATTTGTCCAAAATATTGAAAAGCGAAAGCAGGAAGGTTTTAAAAAAATAATAAATAGAAAGAGTCATTTTTAAATTCATTCTCTTCTTGGAAACATATTTGCACTTGTTTTCTGAAACCAATTTTAGCAGTGAAGTATAATAAAAAATTTAGGTATTTTAACGCAGAAATTGTTTAGCATGTATATTATGTAGTATTGCTATACTGTGTTGCCATTGATATGTAAATATTAATGTGTTTCATTCATTACGAGACTTAAGACAATAAATATACCGGATATCCCATACCGTCTGGGGGAAAGGAACGGTACCGTTCGTGCGCCCCTAGGTTCTAAGCGTTTTTTTTTTTTTTTTCAAATGGAGTAATATATATGCAACAGAAAAAAGACAAATATCCCCAAGGAATTTAAATTTGCGACAAACATATTCATATTCTAAAGGAATTTGAGAAAGAAGATAAATTTACTAACGGAATTATCATTCGCTCGAAATGAACTCTTGCGTTTTATTTTCGATTAACTCTTGAGCTTATCAAGAGTTAATCGAAAATAAAATTTAAAAACAATAGAAGGAATAATAAGTTAAGTTCAGTGAAATTTAGGTACTTCATTATTAAAAATAATAATGATAATAATAATAGTATGAAACGATAATAAAAACAGCATTTAAAAATGGCGAATTTTTTATCCCTACAACACCAACTGCAGCCCATAATATTTTCCAGACTGTACGTTTTTCATAAAACAAGAGAAATTACTCAGATATATTTATCATATATGCATATGTAATCGAACTTTTTTAAACATTCCGCAAAAAGAAGAATATGATGAGAATTCATTCTTTCTAAATTTAATTTTTTTCCTTTTCTCACCGTAACAAAAAATTAGCGCTTTCATTAATTTCCTTTAGCTGAAAGCTTCCGAAACGAGCGTCATCGATTTCAATCACTAAGAAAGGGGGCATAGGAGTAAAAAAAAATATTATATAACACCCACCCTTGCACACCCCTGGGGAACGATCGTCTGCATCGATTGGAGAACACCCGTCACCCCAACCCCTTAGTAGCCGGCAGCCATCATCATCATTCAAAATGTATTTCAGCCAAGAGGGAGGGGCGAATACTTTATGTGTGTATAAGGCGAAGCAGGGGGAAAAAGATTTAAGGAAGGGGAAGGGGTGCAACGCTCCATTTTGGAATTCTGGAGATAAAGGCTAGTGTGGGGTGAAGATGAATGTTCACGTACTTGATGCTTCTTTTAAGATGGTTTCCAAAAAAATGGGAAAATCTGTGTTTATGTCAGCAGTTTGAAGCGGACACTGTGTTGTCAAATTCGTGTTTTAGGTTAAAAAACTACTACAAGTAAGGACGAGCGGAGTTCATAAAGATTCTTTTTATCTTTTTTTTACTCCATTATTACAGATGAAGATGGCTTAATTTATTTCGGCAAATCTATTTGTATGGCTTAAGCATCATTTTAAGCATTCCAGAAAAGCTGTTTCTTTTGAAATTTTTTACCTGCCATCTTTTTTAATTTCTATTTTGCAGATTTTTACCGCCGCTTTTTTTCATATCATACTCAAACGAAAGCTTTTGCATTTTTGCAATAAGTGTTGAGTTATTTGATTTTCGTTTTGTCTCTTTTTTTACGCTTGCAATTTTTTATGTACAAAGCAGAAACTTTATTGTAATAAAAAGTATAGAGCGAAAGGAAACATTTAAATTTCTTGATGTCACGATTGTAGTTCTATCATTTAAAATAAAAAAAAATGTAAATGTAACACCCCTCATATTAAGTGCCCATGTAATATAAAACATACATGATTTAACCAAAAATGTTAAAGCTTTATGCAGTTACGAACAAGATTATTCAAATAAACAAGTACATAAAAATACCTCAACGAAAATGTTTGTAAACATTTTAAAATCGACATAAAAGTATTAATGAAAAATTGGAGATTACTTGTCGATGTCAAAGATTTATCATTATGATATAAATATTTTAGGTATATATTTGAATGCCTTCTTAGCAACTAAACTATACGTGAATATTTTGTTGTACTGTTGCAACTTGTTTATTTAATTTACAATATTTGTCCAGGAAAATTTCTTTCTGACAAATCAAAACTAAACTAGAAAAGGAGAAACATCGGTTTCCGATGCATAGATATAAATGGATTCCAATAAAAGTGATAACTGAGTACTTATTTACCACAGAGCAACAAACACTTCAGGCTTCAGTTGGTTTAGCGGTAAAAAACATATTTTCCAACAAAATGCATGTGAAATACACTTTTTGTCCTTGAGATGGACATAAATATGTACAATGCATCACGCAGTACATTATCAAAAAATTGTAGCTGAATAAAAGGTAACATTTACAGGTGTAGAAACTAAGCGCTATAAAGCATTATTTGCGCCAAAAAGTTTTTTCCCTTATAATTGCTCTTTAATATTTACTGTCAGGATGATCACCAGTGGAGCATAGGTATCTATTGGCTATCCCTGTAATGTTAAGTAAATACCTTGGGCATGTTAGCAATGACTTGATGTCTGTATGTAATACTCTGGGATAACTAACTATTCTTAAAATTAATTTATATATATATATATATATAACATGGATCTTTTACGCCACAAGCGAAGCCGTTTTTAAAGATTTTTTTATTTATTTTTGTTGTTTTTCCCGAACTGCCGACACATTTGAAGTGAACAGGAATTTTACATTTTTTCAGGAAAAAAAAATCTTTAAAAAAATCTTATTGGAAAAAACTAACTTTGGACCTATTCGCTAATATTACTGACGTTTTCACTAATATTAGTTGTATTTTAAAAAAAAACTCTTTTACTTCAAAGTTATATTACTGAGAGTGATATTACTTATAGTTCAATTTAGCTTGTTTTAAGTTTGGCATTAGCGTGATCATCTTGACTTCCTATGGTGGCAGTGAAAGTGCTAAGTAATTGAAATTCAAAATGTGTAGTAGTGCATGTGAAAATTTTGTAATCCACAAATATGGCTTTCAGGGATTTGATATTTTTTTACCTATTCAGAATCCAATGTTATTTATACTGTTATTGAATTTTAAGCAAGAAAGGCTTTCTATATTGCCATCGAAAATCAGAAATTGAAAAAGAGAAAATAATAAAAAGCACATAAGTTTTTTTTTAAACAAACACATTTGTTCTTTTATAATACCATTTTGCATCAGAAAAATCAACAGCTTACATTTTAGTTGAAAATTTTCTATGGATTATGCACGTGATAAATTATAAATCCGATTGTCCGGGCTGATTAAGTTGCAAAAACCGGAGCTTGTAGCATGTAGAAAAGAGTAAACATTGCACACTTTTAGTCTTTTATTAATCCTAAATAAGTATAAGAAGAAAACATAAAAGAATATTAATTTACTTCTTTTGCGACTTCGTGGAATTATTTTACAGATCCGGAGATTTAAGAAAGGTGAAAGGGAAAGGAACACAAAGTTTTGAGCGCGATGTTGACAAATCTAAGAAGACAGCGCATCTTAATCTGTTCATAAAAGTCTGCAGTCGAATTGTCCCAATCCACTGAAAAGGGACCAATCGCATTTCTGTCATTATGAAATAAAATAAAAATAAGAGAGTGCTTATCGCGTTGGGTCTATCCATCTCTAGAGACTGATGTTTGCTTCAGAATTCTTCACAAACACGATATTTTTCATCTCTGTAAAGATATGTCGCCGTATTCTTAACTCCTGAATGACAGCAGCTTTCAAATCCTCCGAAGGAATATAAAACCGTCGAGCAAAAGGATTTAGCCCCTTGCAAACATTGAAACGAAGATATGGGACTAAAAAGGTCACGTGGATATTAAAAATGTTTCTAATAATCGCCTTTCCTTATAAATCCTGTTCCTTTGCAAATCCCAACTTCTAGTAATCTGGTTTTTATGCTTCTTAATGCCGGGTGCTGTTGCGTCCCCACCAGAACACAATGGAATGCAACAGAATGAGGATTTTGTACACCCGCTACGCTACAAGGGGAAAAGAGAATTTTCTATGCGCAAAATACTTCGAAATAAAAAAGAATGTTTTGGGATTATGCGAAGGATGATAGCTTGTTTGCATCCGTTTACCTTAAACATATAAAACCAGTCTCTACGCACACTTCCCTGGAAATTTGTTAGTTAGAGTGAGAGCTTACATTTTTAATTATTAGTAGAATTTACTTTTCTAATGCATTTTTTTTTCGTTTTAAATTTTAGAACAAGATCTTTTTATTTTTTATTTCAAAATTACTCTCTCGTAAAAAATTCTCAATTAATATATCGTAGCCTTTTACAAAGAAATTAAGTTTTTAATGTAAAAGTAATTTAGTTTTAAGTTTTCATTTATCTCGAAGTACAAAAAAGGATTAACATCACACTCATGTTGTAATTATTTTTACAAGTTTGTTTTTACAGCAATAAATTTCGAAACATGTGAAAATTGATCACATTTAGAACAAATCACATGAACATACACTTTGACTGTCGGCAATTATCAACCTATTTCTGATGAGAATTTTGCAAACTTTGCGATCCTAACATTATGATAGCAATAATCGAAAAAGGATAAATATAGAAGTGTGAGTAATATTTAATCAATGTTATTACAATTAAAGAAAAATTAATGTAACCTTTTGTCGTTGAAAATTGAAAAAAACAACTAAAATTTTGCAAAGCAAGTAGGTCCTTTATCTAACAAAAATAAATTTTTATAATTAATAATTAGTTAAACAACGAAGTGATGAATAAACCATTATAACGAGATCTAAAAGTTTCCTATGATTAAGCAAAATAACTGTAAAATAATAGAGGAAATAAGTACAGAAATTATTTCCGAGATAATCTGACGAATCCGATAATGCCGGTAAGTTCAAAAGATAACTATTGACGAACGAAATTATTGCGGTGAATCAACTAAGTGATGATCTAGACTGAAATTTTCTGTCAGGTAAAAAATCAACTTATGAGAAAATAACTGAGATACTGATTGAGCTAAGCTTAAACGATAGTTAAATCTATAAATATGTAACTGGTAATTCAACAGCGTCAAAGATCGGAAGAAAAGTTTATAATTTTTATTTTTTACAAGAAACAATGATTCAGCAATGATCAACTCTCAACTCAAAAATTCTGTTATCAATAAACGGAAACAGGAATGAATACTCAACAAATAATATGGAATTCTGTGATTGATAATCCGACGGATCCTATAAAAATACAAAAATGGATTGCATAAATCAGGGGCTCTTGAAAACGATTGTTAAATGAGGATAAATCTAGAAAAAGCTGTGATCACATGAAAAAAAAGTGATACATGAGGGATAAGTAACTATTTTCTTTGAACAGTTATAAGAAAAATAGCAAATTCCCAAATCAGCGACTAGTTTCAAGATGATAAACATATTTTTAATTGGAAGTTTAACATCAGTCTAAAACTAAAACTAAAGGCGGGATTCGTAGAAGCCCTTCTTATCAAGATCGCAAAGGTAGTTATTTTTGTCTAATAGCTGCATTTGCTTGTATTGAAGAAAGATAATACTATAACTACCAAATTACAAGCCGCATAATATCATTTATACAATTTTGTATAAATATGTTGCATTTCACAAAATGTCACATGGGATACAAAGACAATTTTTATACTTCAAATGTGCGCTCATAAGCGAGAGTTAAACTTGTGAATCGGCGACTAGTAATTGAATATGTAAAATCGACACAACAAACCAGCAACTGGTGCAAATACCCGCACCCAAACAAATATATTTAAAATAAATCGTAATGAGCCATAATATTCTCTCAAATTATGCTGTCAGTAAAATGAAGGTAGCTATGGTTAAACAGAAACATCATTTAAAACTGCGGGTACAATTGTAGATACGAATGATCGCTAAGGAGTACATTCGCAAATAATTCTTCTAATGTCGGTTGCTAAACTAGTGAAGACATCAACAAAAGTGATTTAACCAATGCGCATGAATTTAACAAAGCAACAATAGTCGACTTTTATCAAGGAAACAAGCAAGCTCTTGGTGTCAAAAAACTTCAGTCTTCCAACGCATTCTTTTTATAGTACCAGTGGGGTTATCTCGTAAGTGAGGGGAAACAGAAAGATATGCTATTATAAAACAAAAACCAGCCTGTATAAAAGCAGATCAAAGGAAACGAAGTGTTTCTAGGAAATCTTCAGCTGTCTAATTTTTATTTTAATATGTCTAGCGGTAGTAGATAAGAAACAGTTGCATAAAATAATAAAAAATGACATTTCGATCGGATGTTGAGAACTTTATCGGCAAACGACACGGGGTTTTCATTTCTAGGGTAAAAGATCTTCGGCTGCGGATGTTTGTCACGTATGAAACAGCATAAGCTACTATCGTTGTTTCCGGAAACAGGAAGAAACTAATATAAAGTTTCTTGGCTCCTTTTTAACGAGCAATTGGCTCCAAAAGGTTTTGTCAAGGAAAAGTAACAAAGAGAAACAGAACAACTAGATACGTCAGAAATACCGGACATTTTATGCAGTAATCGAGCTTCACGTGAAGAAACTGCGGAGTTGTTCTTACAATAAGAACAAACATATACTGACCCATGAATAATGTTTGTTTTAAAGGATCTCTGAATTGTTGAAAGATATATATATATATGTATATAGAAAAAGACCAACGATAACTTGAAGATTTTTGCCCAATACTAGATTTGTTTTTTTGGTAAAATCACTATGCAAAAGTAGCAGCTGAACTAACGCACTAGTTATACCTACGAACAGACAAAGAGGACATAGTGAATAGAGGTATCACCTAAAACGATTTTTTTTTAATTTATGACTTTTAATTTCACAATGACATTTCAGTAAAACTATATGGAAAACCGGCGTAAAAGATAATCTGATCGATGGCTACATAATCTGTGGCTACATAATGGAATTATCAAAATTAGGTTTTCTATGGAAAATGTTAACTAAAAGAAATATTTGCAAATAGACAGTTATATTTTGCGAAACTTTGAACAGCACCAAGTATTGGTAACCAGAGTAATTAGTAACTAGGAAATAAAATTTAATAATTGATTTGGCTTGAAAAAAGTTATAAAAATGAACGAAACAAGATAGTTACGGAAAATGCAAAGTTTACATGCAATTATAAAACTAATTTCATGTAGACAATGGACAGTGCAGCAGCATATTGGTTGCGAATAACTTACGTTAATATTAAAAAAAAAATCCAGAGAAGGGAATTATAAAATAACCATAAGTACTTTCACATATTTTCTACACATGGCATTTGAGCATTTTTTTAAAACTGCATAACCATCATTAAAAAAAAAAAACAACTCAAACTTCTTTTGAGATTTGACCATTATACCTGCCATTCTGTAACTTTCAAGTATCAAGCAAATATGGCTGAAACATAGTAGTTTAAGAAAGAAAAAAAAATGGAAAATCTTATGTCCAGATTAACTAAACGTAATAAGGCCCGTTGTTATAGAATACTGTCATTCTAACATAGATCTGAAAAAAAAAAAAAAAAAAAGTCCAGCAAACGGCACAACGAATGCAATTACCTATATTACACAGCGGTGGAATAGTCCCCTCCCCTGCCCCCCCCCTCTTAGTAGCGTTCGCTAACGTGCTGTTAAAGCACGGCTTCATGAACATAAAGCTGTAATAAATTCAGAGCGCGCCATTTAACAAACTACTGAAACGATATAAAACAGTTTTCATTAGCATTTGCACCCAGATGGAAATTATTTAACGTCCTCGAGTATTAAGAATCGGCATTTAAGAAAGCTATTAAAAAAAGGTTAAGACCAGTATTCCAAGGGCAATGTGTAATGGAGAATCCGTTTTCTTAAAGTGAAATGATTCATAGGTGGTAATTATATCTTTAAGATGGAAATGTATCAAAGAACTCAGCAGAGATAGCTCACAATCGGAGAATACATATGGTTGAGATTTCATAAAAAAGGTGCTTATTTCAGACTATTGGAATTTTAGGTTCCTCATTACCAGAAAGTAATTAAAAAAAACTATAAAATAAATGAATAAATGAATAAAATCTTATTTTCACTTCCAATGTCTCAAACAGGAAGGTACTTTTTATTGTTGAAAAGAACTTGGTTATAGGTAACTTAAAAATTCAGTTCTCTAACTTGTACGCAAACCTTTCACTAAAATAGATACATAAATAAAAAGAGAACGGTGATTTGTACACATTTTCCAGTCAAGAAAACCATAAAAAAAAAAGCTGATCTGTCAGTGAGGTTACCCCCCATTGCATATATTTAATTATCGTTATTATTTAAAATCTAACAATCATGCTAAGAAATTTGAGCGAAGAAGCATTCTGATTTTTTTTGCTTTTCTCAACTGGAATGTCAGTAAAACAAATATGATTTAGGAACCAATTTTTGAGGCTATTATTCTGAAAAAAAAAGAAGGCCTCTGTGCTTTTGGTTCAAAACAACATGTAGGTTATCAAAAGCATCAACATAATTTATCAAAGAGTCTCAGAGAGAAATATACCTTTAATTGAATTACATGAGACATGATTTTTAGAACATACATCTGCACGTTAAAGAGTGTTTTGTTTTCTATTTATGCTTGAGTGCATCTGTATGATTACCAGCTATTATTGATGCTCATACGCCTGAATTATAAGCTTCATAACCGGTTATTATTTGTGATGATGAATCAAATATACAAATAAACAATTAAATATTTAGGAAGTTTCAATTTATCTACAGTGACAGCAATGCCTGTAGTTTGTTTTCATGGTTGTGATTACGTTCGTTCAATATTTTAAGTATTATCCAAAAATGATTCATTATTAAAACTCTAAGTATAAGAAAGCATAATAAGTAAAAGTCGATTGATTTAAATTGAAACTACTCAAAAATTAACAAAAAATACACGGTAATAAGGGTGTATACCATTGCGTAACCTTTATACGGAATGGTTAAAACAGTTATGTTATAATTTACATTTGTACTTTAACAAAGACGGACTAGTCACTAAAATTTACTGCAGAGTTGAATTAACTATTAGCTTATTTCTAAAATGCTTACGAAAAAAATGCTCCAACTTTTTCAATAATCCAGAGGCCGGACAGAATGCAGATTAGCTATAGCTGTCCTACTCAAAAATATGGCTCAAATTAACTACAACATTCTAAGATAGAGCAAGAAAGAACTATAGTTTGACAGTTTTAGTGCTAATGATTTTGGATGCCTTATAACGAGACACAGACACCGAAATGTCTAAGCAAAAGTGAGCAAATGAAATACAAAGAAAACGCAAAGTGTGTAATGCACGGCTGAAAACATTTTGCGTGACAATAAAGTGATGTAAGGAATTTATAAGTCCCTCCTTATGTGCTAAGTTCAAGTAGAAGTTTCAAAAAACTTGACACTAATGCTAAAATACTCTCATTTGTACCTTACCCTTACTAGTGTTTCTTTCTACTTGTATATATTTTTTAAAATTTGTGGGTATACATCAGTTAGAAAATCATTGATATATATCATCATTATTACCAGCAAAGCAAAGTCAATAAACAACTAAAAGCTATTTTATTATTCAACTTTGAACTATGAAATTTCAGTCAGAGAAAAGGATATAGCATGAAATTGGAATGTAACTTACGAGCATTTAAATTAATTTTTCTAATTTTCCTATCAGCAACAATAATAAAATTAAATCTTTAGTTTTATATGTTTTTTTTGTTTGCCATTCTCGCTTGCACTTCTACTTATGTTTTTTTTAATTAAAAAATAACTACTCAGACCCTTACGTGCTCAAAAATGTACTTTAATGCTTTAACTAACTGTTAAACTATTTTACCACTGAATTTTTACAAATACTAAATTGTATTATTCTAGTATTTCTTGATATACTGCGCAAGAGGCATTAATATTCACGTAATAAATGAATACTTAGAACTTTACATAATGTAAGTATTTTTCAGCACATTTAATTCTCCGAAACGCGCACTTTAAGAATTGCAAAATCGAATATTTTTTGGAAGACATAATTCGTAGTTTGAAGAAACGGATGTCGCAAAACATTCTAGGAATTAAATGATCCAATAAGTTATCAGAATAACAATACTCGTAACAAATAAACAGAGATATGAAAGATTACGTTGCATTTACAAGAAAATCCACAGGATCGAGCATTGCATTTTCGAAAAATTTCACTTAAGTGTAAACTTCAGCAATGTTTAAGAAAAAAAAAAAGCACACAGTCTATACTTAATTTAAAATAGAGAGATAGAGAGGCATTAAAATATTCTTGCTACAGAGCTTTGCCGAGGCAAGAAGAAACATATAATTATTTTGCGTTATTATCCTCGACGGATATTGTAGCGATTCATGTAGTAAAAAATGTTGCACACGCGTGTTTCGAGTATACAACAAGAGCTTCTGTCAATATTTTCATAATGTTCCTTTTTTTTCCAATTATTGGTTCCACACCAAAAAAAAAAGGTTTTACTTCTTATGAAGCCGATTTAGTAAAAAAATTTTGTCATTTTATTATTATTTTTTTAAATTGTCACTGTCAAAATATCTATTTCATTGCCGCGCTCATGAAGAAAATTTTTGTGATTATTATTAATTGATTTTCAGCTTCACAACCTGACCAACATCACAGCGTTTTAAACGAATTTTACAAGCAATATCAAAATTTGGGGTGTTAGGTTTTTTTATATTGTAAAAGATTTATAATAAATACTCAACACTTTCGCTATAAGCGATACTATTCTCTAACTAAGTTATGTCAGAGCTAATCTTACTATAGGTAACAATAATATGAATGCAGCTTTAGCTGACACATGCTTCTTATTATTACACTTCACGCTTGAACTCCTACACATGTGTTTTTTAAAAGAACATTCTAATTCGGTGGAAAGTTAGTTTTGCTCTTTTTGTTATTAGAATCAGAGATCTCGGGTGGAGTGTGGAGCAACGGTACTTTGCTTGAAACTGCAGCAGAGCCGGAGCAAACAGAACAATTCGTGCTCCACTGCTCCAAGTTTTTTTTTTTAACATTTGTCATTTTTTATCACATAAAAATAAATTAACTAAAAAAAGAGATAAATGGTACAATGCATTAAAATTATTCGGAGCACGGAGAGAGAATCGACAGACTTCGACCAAGTGTCTTGTTCACGGTAAACACAGGGAATGAAAAGTCCCGGGTTCGAAACCATGCATTAAAGACACAGCGCTCAAGAAATAGGTGATAAGGTGAATTTCAAGACATATGTCTGGCGTTCCTAATCGAGAGGCTCTAATCCCGCTCATTATAGAAGTCATTCAAGAAGGTATCTACTCCCCCGAAAAAGGATTATATGAATGGTATCAAGATTTCAACGAGAGGGGTACATTTAGGGCCAATCCCCCCCCCCCCCCAGAACCCTTGGATTCGATACCTGCTCTACAATTCTTACATACATATTTATACAAAACTAAGGGTTGATATTAACCAATCCTCACTCAGAAAAAATAAAATAAAAATGAAAATCTGATTGCGCTCTGGCTAATTGGTGTATGTTAATTGGACTCCTGCCCGCCTTCCACCTTTGACTAGGCGCGATTGAGATACTTACATAGTAATGATTAGAAACAATAATACAAAAATAAAAATACTATTTTGAATCATTAACTTATTTAACACAATAATGAGACACGGAGAAGCAAAACATATTACACAAAAACAACGTGTTACGCGCATAAAATAAATAATTAATGAAATAACTGGAGATAAAGAGCGTCATATTTTGTCTTGGGTCACTCGTTAGCAGATTGTAGATTTTTCAGTAGATCATGCAGCTGTAGATCCGACCCATTACGCACCCCCTCCTCCAACTAACGTAAAAGTATGAAATCCTATTTTAAAACCGAATAATTATCCAGCATATTTGGACAATCACAAATCAAAAAGCAAAACACACGATCTCGAGAAGTTGTAAATTTCAATGATAGAAACCACCAACTCCTGTTTACAAGTGCACTTGTTCCTTCTGTGTGTGAATTTATAATTAACTGGAACGATGCCAATGAGCCCGATAAGAAACAACCATTTCCATCTTAAGATCATGCCTTGATAGCAGAGACGTTTCAAACGGAAAAAAATGTATCTCTCGTCTCTTAATGATTTATTCCTTGTTTTGGGAACCCTCCCCCTCCCCCCCTATTTATTTTTTTGTACTTTTCCGCGGTTTTAGACATAAAAAAAAAAAATCATTCGTAGTAAAATCTGAAAAAAATCTAACCTTCCCATGGCTAAAACGATAGTTGCTGAAAGTTCATTTTAAAATAAATAGTGCATTAATTGACGAGCAGTTGTATAATGGTTCAAAAGGTTTCCCAATGATCTGAAGTTACGACATTGCGTAACTTACGTCACATCATTATGTGGCGACAAGTATTTTGCACATTTCTACAAAAACATTTTGCGAATGAATTCTTATATTAACGGCAAACAATAGGAAACAATTCGAAACAAATTACTTAATTCGTATTTACAGATGTTCACTCTTAATTTTGCGTAAATATATTATTGGAATGCAACTTGAGGATTAAATCCTTGCACGAATTCAATAAACGTTGTGCGCTTCACGGTACATTTAATCAGCTCTTTTTAGTGATAACTTAGAGCAGCGATATTCAACCAGTAGCCTGCAAAGCCCGGTAAATACAATGAAAAAACATCACAATCCGCAATGAGCCTCCTCACCTTTCCTTTTTTTTTTGTTAGTATAATCTAGTAAAACGCGGTTTTCTTTTTTTACAAACAAATGAGTTTGAATTGGTTCTTAAAAGTAGTTAGTTCATTGAATTCAATGACATTATCAGAAACACGCACATTAGTTTTAATTATTATTTATGTTGTGACTTGTGCGAAACTATTGTCATACGTATGCATGTCAATACAACATGTTGATTACTGCTAAATTGATAATTTAACAAAAAAGCTTTAAAATTAATAATAAAAAAACATTCCTTCACTCAGTCATAAAATTTGCTACATTTGAAATCATAAACTGTAACAAATTTTATGACTAAGTGAAGGAATAAGGCACTTGGATGATTTAAGGAATAAAACTAACGTTAAAACTTCTGATATTGAATTATTCATTGATTAATAAAATGTTGATCACAGGGCGAAAAAGAAACACTTAAAGAATGAACATCTCTACCTTCTAGTTATTTTTTTGTGCAAACATTTCATCAAAACCTTTGATAAGGATAAAACTTTCAAATTATTATTTTTCAATTAAGAAGCATGACAAGAAATAACGTGTTAGTTCTAAAACGGAATTAAAAATTTAAAATAAATCAATTTTAAAATATGTTTTAAAAATATTGAGAATACATCATATTATTTTTAAATAATGAGTTTTAAACCATGAAAGGAAAAAAATGCTCAGTTAGATGCGTAATGGGGTAAAATGCGTAAAAATCATTCATGCCATGTCTTAATTTTAAAGCCTCGTGGTTTAATTAAAAACCAGTAAACAATATTTAATTTTTAATGGATGGCAACAACTTGTAAAAAAACTAATTATTAAAATCCTTAGAAAAAATGCTACGAATAAAACATTCAACAAAGCCTTTTTATTGTGAATTTAATACAGAAGCGATGAAAAGAGATTTCATTTTAATTAATTTTTGGCAACAATATATGTTTGCCAAATTGCGTAATTCCATTAATTTGAAAGTAATTTTTCGCCAGCATTTTCGTTTCTCAGAAATTTTCATAAGGAGGAAAAAAAAAAAAGAAAGAAAAAAAAAAAAAACTTTTAAGAGCTTTAGCAGAAGCATGAGGGAGATGTTTACTTATAAGGTGCATTTACATTTTTCATAAGGAAACCCAATATGATTTTTTTAAGACGAAAATAACATTAGAACAACAAAATGAAGCTTTGTTTTCATACAGTACAAAAAATATTCTTTTAAGCTGCAGCAAAGTAATTACTTTTTTTAAATTCTTGTGATTATTTATACACATAGAAAACCAAAAAAAAAAAAAAACTGATAATGTTTGCAATTCAGTAAAAACGTATATATATATATATATATATATATATATATATATATATATATATAATTTCCTTTCAAACATAATTCACAACTTGCAGATTTTACAGATTTAATAAGGTATAGATGGTGATAATTAAACTGAAGAGCTATAAAATCAGAATTATGAATATTTACTGTACGTATCAAACATACAATAAATGTGATTTCGATTTTTTTAAATGAAACTCTTATAGAAACAAACAAATTTTATTTATCATGTCTGTCTGGAAAACATATATTTTTTTTTTTTTTTTTGGTTTTGTTTTTTCAGTTCTCTTTTTTTTTTTCATTCCAAACTTAAATTAAATGTGAAGGAAAAAAAGTCATTTTTTCCCAATTATGTGGAATATATTACCTTTTTTTTCAGTAATTTTTATTTCAAACTAACGACATATATTTTCCTACGTTACTAAAGAAGAAATTTTCCGATTAACAAAGTTTAAAGAACTATTAATGTACTATTTTGTTTTTATAAATGCACTAATGTACTTCACAATTAAGAACGAAGGGAAACAAAACACAAACGTGCTACAGTGTTGCATGTGTTACCGACAAAGTATGAAATGCCGGCATGCTATAGAATGCCCAGGCTTTGTATATAATGCCGGACGTTTTTAGGCAAGGTATGAAATATGAGAAGTATTAGATACTTTCTCCAGGCATTGTATATTATACCTAGGCATTCTATAGAATGACAAATGCTATCTAGGCAAAATATTAAAAAAAACTTCTTGATGTGGTTATTATGTAATTGCTTTGTAATTCTCAAAAATAAAAATGTTATTCTGAAAAAATAATGAGAGTGCCATTAAAAAAATATTTATGTTTTCCACAATCATCACATCGCAGCGTTTCAGCAACTAATAGCCCTGGGTTGATTCTCAGTAGTAATTTTCAATTTTTGTTGTTATCATTTATTAACTTCAGGGAAGTAGTTTCGGTTAAGAAAACACTATTTTTTGCAGCGTTAACTCTCAATTAACTCTCAATTACGGACGGAATTCTTAACGCATCGGAGGTTTCTTTTATACTTTGCCGGGTTGTCTTTTGGCATTCCATAGAATGCCTAGGAAATATTTGAAATATAAATCGTTTCATACATTGCCGGCTAGTTTTAGGCAGTATATACAATGCCTAGGCATTCTACAGAATGCCGGATTTCAAACTTTGCCGGTAACATGTGCATTAGATTGGACGATGGGGCCTATTTTTCGTGAGAAAAATCTGTAGTACTTTTCCGTAAATTTGCCATTTTATCTAGGTTATTAGTAATGTTATGTTTATCATAATAAATTGCTGGAAAAATATTTTAAATGTTATACTAGAATGCAGATTTTAACATAAGTTTGAAAAACAAGGAATCGGTAATTAAAGAATATTATTTGAAAAAAGAGACATTCATGTCCCACAGGGTGTGGCACTTTATATTTCATTTAAGTGTGATAATTAAAAATTATGTGTAATTTTTTTTGCCTAAGAAATCACACATGTATATGTGATTTAGTGTGATTGCGATGAATGCTTAAGAAGTCATACACATATATAACTGTCTTAATCCGTTTAGAGACCATTGCCGTAAAGTTATTCCTAAAGTGCAGAAATAAATTTCAGAAAGAATTTTAATCAGACTGTTATCATTGCAATATCTAACACGCTTGAAATATTTTCGTTCATCATACACGGAGAAGTTAGTGATTTACCAAGTTATTTTTTTCGCAATATATTTTATGTTGTTTTCTTAAATTTCTGTAAAGGTGAAGAAAATTGTTGAAGACTAAGAAAGAAGAACATTGTTTTTAGATAAAAATTTATTTTTAGTTAAAATTTGAAAGTCATTAATTTTAGCATTGATATGTTTTTTTAGCTTTAAGTGAGGTAAGAAATATTAAGTACGAATGAATAAATAATATTAATTAGAAATATATGAAGATAAAGTTATGATGAGCAAATTCAGTAAGACTCAAAATTAAAACAATGACTAAAAAAATGTTTAAAATCCTCTTCACAGTAATGTTGACGCGTCGTTTAAAATTGCATCAGGCATTATTATGGTTGTCAGCTGAAAACCACTGATCGGAAAATTGGATCTACGCTAAGTTTCTTTCTTTCTTTTTTTTTCTTTTTGACGAGATGGTATCCTTCCTCAAAATTCCTGTCTCACTATAAATTATTTTAAGTCGTATATGTGCTTTTAATACGCTGATTTGAGACTTATGCATTCATTCAAGGCATCAAAATTTTGAATGATGCGGAAAATCATAACTAATGTGCAAAAACTCCAGATGTGTCAAAAAGCGTTTTTTTTCCTCAAGAACGGAAATTAATGCCGTTAAAAGTATACAGAAAAGAAAAAGAATGCAAACTTATTGAATAAGGAAATGTCAAGCATCAACTAAAAGTACACGCTAATTGGGGAAAAACAACACTCACATACACATTTTTAGCTCTTAATGAACTACTATAACTAAAATTTTATTAATGTAAGTCGTTCATGCACATTTTTAATTAATGTTTAATATTCTTCGACACTATGTACGGCATTAATTTTATTATCTTCCTCAAGTTATATTCAACAATTTCTGAAAATTTTCACACTGTATTTGTTTAAAGTTGAACAAGTTAAAGCTAAAATCCGTACCACAGGTTCAGACTAACGGAAGTCACATTATCACTACTTTAAAAACTGAGCGTAAAAACTGAAACGAATGATTTCGTTGCTTAGTAACAAAGCTGTTAGATGAACTGGGCTACAAAACGTGATTGTTAACATTAAAAAAATATGTATGCTTTATCCCTTCTTGGTTAGTTTTCGTACAATTAAACAATATCTGAAAATCGTCATTTTTGGCGTTATTTTTTTATACGCTAGGGGGGGTTGAGTCTGGTCCTGAGGTACAGGAATGCTCCAAGATTATGGACGTGCAATAGTTAGCATTTTCGCTATGGTTTTAAGATAAAGAACGGATAACTAATATTTAAAAAACTAAAAGAAGTAATTTTTTAGTACGTTGAAGTAGAAAGTACGGTAACGAGGAAAATATAATTGATGAATTATTCAATAAAAGAAAAGTAATCAAATTGCATAACTGTTTCAATTACAGGGAATGATTCATAACTTGAAAAATGTTGAGTGAGAGAAATGTAATGTAAAGATTAGTAGAGAAAAATTATTATTCAATGCAGTAGCGTATCCAGGATTTTTTTCGGAAGACGTTATTGCTTGGGTGCCGCTTATTAATGGCTGTTGTTTAAATGGCTTCCTTTAAATACGGAATTTTCAGAGGGGGATACATCCCGGTATCATCCCCCTGGATGCGCCCATGATGGAAGGTCACAAAAAGTAACAATCAGTATATTTCACGAGAAAATTTTAGTGTCATTTAGCATCAATTGCAAACTTGTATTTTAAATTTTATAAGATCAACGTTTGTAATTGAACTTTTTGCAAAAGAAAGAGGACAGATGTTTTATTTTGTGATTCAAAAAGGAATAATAATGTACAAATTCTCAACCTTCTGGAAATATTAGTATGAACTAATAGATAGAAGAAGTTAAAGCAGTAATAGGAAAATAGTTTGACTAGATAGCTCGCACTCTTCAGTCAATAAAAGAAAAGTTACAACATTATATACTTCTTAAAATCACATTGTTGCAATATTTATCTAAAAGTATTCGAAGATTTTTCGTAAATGCTGCAGAAAAAGAAATTCTGAAGAAAGAACATATTACCACAAGGATTAACATACAAACATACGGAAATAAATCATTAATTAATGAAATCTATGCAAAAGTAAGTGGTTTTATGAGAAACAAAGTAGTTTCTAATTTTCTCTCACTGAGCGATAAGTAAAATCTATTACTGAGATGACGTAAACATTATGCAATCAATCACAACCTGAGCTAATCTTTGTATTTTTCTAAATCACTACTTTTTTCGCAACTTTTACAGATAAGTTCATCTACGACTATCATGAAATCGAGTACCTCAAACGGTGCAGCCAGAATTTTCTTCAGGGGGAGGGGTTGTTCTGTAAGAATTCTTTACATATATTAATATACTATAACTGGGAATTTGGGCTAAAATTTAAGTTCTGCCGGTATTTTAACCCCCATCCCCTTTTCATTGCATTGATCCTCCTTTGCCTGGAGTACCTTAGATTAATTGATAAAAAACAAAACATTAAAGAGGTCTACAGAATAGATTATTTATATTCTTCAAGCAATGAAATAAAAGTTAATATTTGGCTGTAACAATATGCTACGCAATGAAAAATCATATTGTTAAATTTGGAAAATGTTAAATGTGTCTTACACCTATGTCATAAAAGTCATAATTAAATATTTTCATGAATAATAGAAAGCAAGACAGTAAAATTGAAAAAAAAAGAACTTTCTGCCGAGAAAGATGCGATAAGGACTAATGACAGAAACAAAACATCACGTAACGAAGGGTCACATGTTCTCTGCATTTGTCTAAAAACGATTTCTCTACATTCTCACACATGTTTCGGAAAATAAGCATACCACCACTGGAAAATAGTAACGAGATATCTTGAAAAACAATGTAGAAATTAAAGAAGTGTTTTGCGGAGCAAATGAATGTTTCATCAGGAGGAAATCCTAATGACGTATTACTGATCGAATCACAACACTATGCAATGAAACGCCGCATGAACACAACAGTTTGCCAAACTCTTCATGAATACTTTTCGTAAATGTTGCAGAATGTTAAGATTATACATTTTAAGAAAACGATGTAATATCATGAAAGAACATTGTGAAGTCGGGCAAGTGTTTTGATTAGAAAACGGATGATTCAAACTAGCCGAAGAGAGCAATGTAAAACGAATTGTTCACTTCATTAATAACCATGCAAGGAAACATTAGTTTACGGTTTCAGTTTCTATATTAATAAAAAATATACTTAGCGAAAAAATTGAAAATTTGAAACGATTTTATTAGAAAAAGCAAAGTTCTTCGTTTTGAGTAGAAAATGAATAAATTGAATAGTTTCGTCAAGAAGAAGATCTGGAAAATGTCTTCTATCTAAGTTGCCTATAGTAAAATGATTCCTGCATTTTCTAAGAAAAAATTTTTTCGGGAAAAACAAATAACACCACAGGAAAGTCATTGAAAAGCTTGAATTTGTTAATAAAAGAGAAATGTCAAAATGGACAAACATTTGAACGTGCCGAAGTTAATCGATAGAATAGTAAAATATGGAGTTGACAATATAATATTACGCAAGGAAACATTAAATGAACTACATTTTCTAAGCGCATCAAGCAGTTTTTTCCTTCTATTTGCAAATACCAAATGCTGCAGAAAAATCATAATAAGATCACAGGAAAACAACTGATTCCCCGAATTAAGTATCGTAAGCAGAAATAAAATAGAGTAAAGAAGAGCTGGTTGCACGATTTTGACAAGGGACAAAAGATAAATTGCATTATTGAAAGCAAAATAATACGGCCAAAAGAAATCTGACATAATCGCAGCATTAAGGATTTAAAGTAAAAAACAGTAAATTCAGAAAAACCATTTTAGGGTAAAATGAGTTGATTCGGTATTCTTTTTTGCAGACAATGGAAAAGTAAAATGTATTACTAAAAGTAACAAACTATTGTGCGGCAAAGACTGGTATAAATACACCATTTGAAAGGAGAAAGGGAAAAGTTGATCCTTACTTTTCATAAATACTTAATGAAAATAGAAAACAGTAAAATCAGGCAAGTATTTTGAATTTCGTGCGATTTGTAAGCAACAGGAAAATTACTATTATTCCTAAAACTAACAAACTATTAAGTAAAGGAACGTAGTACGCTCGCATAATTTGACAAAAAAAAGATTTTTCTTCACTTTTAATAAATATTGGGGGAAAAAATTGATTTTTAAGACATTTAATATAGAAACCAAAAAACAGTTAAATCGGACAAGTATTTTCAGTGGACAAGGAGCCTCCAATACCCTTTTTTGTTAACGATAAAAAATTAAAATGAGCTAGAGATAACAACAAAATATAGTTTAACGATGTGGCATGATCTCATTATTTGCTAACAGAAAAATATATATATTTGTTTTTGAAAACAATTTTTCAGAAAATAAAATTTAAAACCGAAAATAAATGGGTGGGTATTTAGCATTATTACAAAATAGCAAACCCGGGCAAGTGTTTTGCAAAGAGAAGGGATGTCTCGTAGTTCTGCTCAACGAGAGCAAATTAAAAAATATTACTGATTTCAATCAAGTACCATGTATTGAGTTATATCAACTAAAACAAAGTCACCACATTCGCGCGACAAAACTTTTCAAAGTCCGTCTCGAGCCACGTGAGTCGGGCTTTCATCCCGAGCTCCCGGAACACGAGGAGAAGTGAGGATGTAGAGAAGCAGGCAACAAACGCAAACTTACCCCTTCCATGTATTCCACGATGCACACAAGGTCGAAAATGCAGAAACACATAGAATCGAAATTCCAGTCAAGTGAATTGAAGAAGCACACACAGTTTGAATTCTTTTTTTTTTTTAATCGGCAACAAAATACGAGAATAGTTATCGAGAAGTTGCGCTCGGAGTCCCGGCTAGGGCACCGCGGCATCTGCGGGGAAGCATCGCTCCAACGGGACAGGATGTTGAACGGCCGACGAACGGCAAGCAACTAGTAGTAGGCGTCAGAGAACGCAAAGCCGGCGCTTAGTCAGTCCCACCTCAACCCGTGATGTAATCGAATTCAACCACACATAATTCAGCCGCGGGGTAACTTCAGATCGCTCGTTTGTTCTTCGAGTCCTATTATTCTATGAGCGGCGGAAACCCCGGGATTTGTTACATTGGATTGGAGTTTTTTCCTCTTTTTCCGACCCTCCCTTTTTTTCGCCGGATTATTTTTTTTACTCCTGGAGAAAAGGGGGGTTCTTTCGAAAAACGCTCCCCCTATCTCATTCGATAGGCGATTAATGCATGACGTTCGTTTGCATGTGACGATGCTGAGTCTGATAACTCAACTTATCAGATTTTTTAGGGATCTTTAGAGTTATGCTCTTGATCTTCAGCTATAATAACTTCGTCTTCCGAGTTTTGATGATGTCACTTTTCAGAAGAGTTGAGAGACCGACACAAACACACACATAAATGAATGCAAATAAATAAATAAATAGTGCATACATAAATGGCAAAATGGAAAAGAAAGCAAAACATTAATAATCAGAAAATTGCAATGTTGTATATGAAAGTTCAAATTCAGTATAAAGCATAAACTAAAATTTAAGGTAAAATATAAGACAGGTTTTTTATTAGTAGTAGTAGCACTATTAACTTTATTTTTTTGTTCTAGTTTTCTTTTAATGTTCTATGAATCTAGGAAAGAGAAATTTTCCTTGGAAATTGTTATTAAATTTACAAGGTTTTAATATTTTAATTTTTTACTCATCAAAACCCTAAAAAAATAAATTTTACTTTTTCAATAGTTTCTTTATCTATTCATCTGAATGTACACATTTTCGTTTTAACTAAGAAGTTGCTGCAAATTTAAGTTTTCAGTTTCGGTTTTACATTTAATAATAAGAGTTTTTTTTTCCGAAGTGGGTTTATTTCCGGTATAGAATATATATAATTTGCATAATTTTTAAAGATAATCCTTCGTCCCGCAAATTTGTTACGGAACTTTTTTGTCAGTAAACTTTTTACCTGCTTTAAAATTTTTAGTTTGATTTAGGTTTTTATAAAGAGTGTGCAACGTACTCCGTAGGCATAATCAACTTGCAGTGCGACATTGTAAATTGACACGCAGTTTTCTTTTACTTCAGGCCAAGCATAAACTACAAAAGTTACTTGCTCACAAATTCTGGGTTTTTACAGCTAAATATATGTATTTTCAAGGTGCAGTTAAATACTTTAAAAACTTGAGCAAATATTAATAAAAATTGACAATTGCGCCTATTAGCACCTGAGTTCCCCACTTTCCTCTAATTTCATTTTACGACACTACGTTTTTTTAGCATCTTAAAGTAGAAGCACAGGCACTAAAATCCTTAGATGCTTCTTTGTTTCAAATAACCATTTCTATCCTTTTAAAATTACATTTTTTTGCAATACATTTTCAAGATGACTTGCATACATTAAAATAAAATGTTTAATAAAAGAATAGTAAAGTACTTTGTACTACAATACTACTTTGTAACACTGCTCGTGAACGAATTTGCGATTTCTGTGCACTCGCTTACACAACAAAGAAATTACATTTCTCAGATTTTGCATATGCGCAGTTTTTATAAAGATAACATATGAAAAGCAATGCGTAACCACATAATCTAAGCGACGGAATTTTTATAACTATTATTCCCAGAGCAAATGCAGCATAATTGTTTAAAAATGACACAATAACTTCAAAAATCATCTGTAAAAGTTGTTGAGTACCTGCTGTCATGTCGAATGGGGGGAAAAGGGGATTCTGTCTGATGCTTTTCCAGCAAAACGGGCAGAGAGTTTTCATGCCGAGCACGCTCTGTAGTATAGGTTGAGCGACGGGATCTTTAATATTTAGTGACTAAATTAATTTAAAAATCGTACGTGATGCTAATATGAAGAAGCATCAGCATGTTACGTTAGTTAAAGTCAAGGTTCGAAATTCGGAAATAAAAATTAGCCGTCATTGGCACCTAGCTATTTTTTTCTTAGTTGTCGCTAAGGCGCGATATAAAAAACAATTCCAATAGCTTAAACGGTATCCGGACCTAAGGTCCATAACCAAAGCGTCCACGGACATAAGGTCCAACGAACACAAGGTCCGGCGGACATCAGGTCCTTAACCAGATTTCTCAACTGCTAATTGTTGTTATTGTTAAAAGGCTTGCTTCGCATAAAGAAAAAAATATATTTATATTTGTAACCGCAAAACTATTACAGCTTTAACCGACAAAATTATGTATAACTAACAAAATCATTGAAAATCTCTTTGTATTAAAAACTTTCGAGAAGTTATCTATCACCTTTGATGTGTGTGGAAAATACTCAGACATTAAAAATTCAAAATGATATGGAACAAAAGACATTAAATAGATTCCATTGGAATTTTATACTTACAAAAGCAAGTTATTTTTTTAAAGTCGGGTCTTTTTCGGCCACTTCGAACATCACTCCACCATAGCTCTACAGCTATACATGGGTTAGATTCGGATAAAGTTGCGAGCCAGTGCCCCCCCCCCCCCCTTCTGGATACCGCCTTGGTATAGTAGGGGGAATTGTGGGATAACTAGGGGATAACGACAGGGAAAGAAATATAGAAGGGGCTTAATTGAGAGCTAAATAAACATGTCTGTGTGTCCCCCAAGAATGTTTCTCTTTTTCAAGGCTCTTCCGGAACTCATTAAGAGTTATTGGCTGTTGAACGTCCTTCTCCGGCCGTTGCCGTCGGCCCACACCTCGCGGCGAAAAGGGATCCTTCCTAGTATCCCGCTAAAAAGCACAAGCCTTCATACCGTTATGCGACTTTTCTAAGCTCACAATAGCCAAATACCCAAACTCATCAGTAATTTATTATGATTGCTTCTAGTAAAAAGCTATTTTGTTAATAAAACATCTGTCCCATTTCTTGGAAAAGCTTGGGGGGGGGGGGGGGTGATGATGTGCCCGTCAAGAGAATTCCGCGAATGGATCGGCTCCATTGCTCGAAAAAGGAAAACAGGAAATTGGTTTCAAAAAGCGAGTAAGTTTTACAAACAAAAAAATTCTATGTAGTATATAAATTAATGGAAAAAAAAATGATGACCGAGCGTAAACGTACGATCGACAAATTAAATTTTTAATAAAAAGCTAATCGTCAAAGTTGACAACTGGATGTAAAAGCGTGGTCGTCAAACTAAAATTTCTAGTAGCAAAATACGACTAACGACCTCTAATTTCGAACCCTGGTATTATACCAAGATTCGAGCCGTTCATTGCACACATCGAATTACTCGGTCCCTTGCTAGTGATTTTTGTTCACCGTCGCCATCTGTTAAATTATCAAACAGGGAGAATGGGGGGTTAAGTTTCATTAGTAAATGGAAATACCAAACTTTAAACGAATCAAGACAGTAATAATAACATGAATAACATTTGATGCACAAAATACCTCTTAATTAAGAACACGAAGCGTAGTTTACAAACGACAACCACAATCTGCTATCCATCAACCGACAAACTTTTTAATTGGTTAAGGTATTTTCCGGTAGGTGTTTGTTGTTTTAATGAAAATTGCGCGTAAAAGTTCTACGTAGTTGGCCTATTTACAATAAAAATACAAAAACATTTATAAATAACAAAGAGAAACCGCATTTTGATTCCCTAAGCAATCAATAAAATTGTGTATTAGCCTTCATCTTTCTCAAATCAGAAATAAAAATCACTGGAATCTCTACTAAACTTAGATTGCTTTAAATATTTAATTAAAACAAGTTTGTTTCAAAATTCTCAAAAATACGCGTCTTCATAAGAAAGAGAAAAAAACAGAACGTTTTAATTATTAAGAATGCCTATTTGAGACTAACTCTCCGCCACGCTCTGTTTGAGTATTTAAATTATTTCAAGCATAAATCCACCCAGCGAAAAATGATGAAAAATGCTTTTTTTTCTCTCCTTTTTATCCCTCCCCCTGTCTTTTTTCACCGCTTTCTGCTTCCGATAAAAAAGGGTGCATATGAAATTTCTTCACCTATCCAAATTTAGATTAATGTATGCGGCTCATTTGCATTTTTTAGCTATGCTTCTACAAAACTCACAGATTATAATGGAAATTTTCGTAAAATTTTGGATTTTTTTTCTAATGACATTTTGAACCACACCAGCGTATTTTATTTGTACAGTTACCAAAAATGCTAAATTATTTCTCATTCTGATCTATTTAAGAGTAAGACTTTGTGATTATTACTTTCGAGAGCTTTGCAAAAGATATTATTTCTTTTTTAATTGTCATTTTTAAAGGGTTTGCGTTTCACAGCGAAAGTATTTCCAGCTCTTATAAAATACATCCATTAAGCGGAACCTGCTATAACAAATAAAATTAAAAAAAACATTGTTAATTAAACACAATAAACAATATAAACACTCATTTTAAAATCGAAGTAAACATTAGCTATAAATTGAACAAGTATAAGTGCGATAGAAAATATCCAATTATTTAAAGAATAAAATACGAATGACGCATTTAAAAAAATACATTTTCGACCCAAACAAAATAATAATGTGATTTCAGACTTTTTCATATGTGATTTGGAAATCTATGGTTATGCTGACGAATGTTGCGGACAGTATTAGTTCAATTTAACGAAAAGTAATTCATCTTAGTATTTATGGATATAATAAAAGTGTAGGCGCTTATTACACAAATTTACTGCAAACATTACTCGTTTAATCTGTTAAGTAAAGTATGAAAATCTCAGTAAACTAAGTTTCAATGAACTGGCTAGAAATGACGTCAGTTGCATACTGCCGTGCTAAAAACGAAAGTTATATCTGCAATTCTAATCAAAATTGAGCTGTCACTAGGTGGTTCTTTGTCCTTTAGATTACCTAAATATGGTTGGAGTAAAACTTTAACCATAGATTTCTAACTTTTAGCTCCACTGCAGATACAATTGTGGTTAGCTATTATTTAAATTATTCGCCAACAATATGTAATGTATTTTTAACATTTAAACTGGTAGTCACAGATCTCAAGCGTTTGTTTATGCAGTTGTTGACATTTTTTAAACTGGTAGTCACAGATCTCAAGTGTTCAGTTTTATGTAACTTAACAAATCTTTCTCTGTAGTTTTATAATCAGGAAAAACAATAATTTTATTGAGAAACTGGTGTCAAGAAACTTGATTATTTGATTTAAAACAAGTTCGTCATAAAGTTTAAATACACTCAGTTTCCTTTAAATTTAAAAATAACGGTCCGCCTCCCTAAGAAGTTCAACATTTTTATCGAATGATTTAGATCTGGGCCATTCCATTGTGACGGGTGTGACTCCCAGACATGAGTTTTAAAGCTTAATTTATATTTTTGGCAATGAATTTCTTATAAATAGCAATTTAAACTGTGTTTACCTTTGCATTTGCTTTAATGACTGTGAAAAAATAAAACTGAAAGAGTTTTTAATTTAAAAAAAAAGAAATTTTAAATCTTGTGACGTGTGTGACTTTTTTGGGACATGACTTTTCACTTGCTTTCATATTCGCTGAAATTCCGGTGAATTTTAAAATTTTTCATCATTGTAGCATTTTTCCCCATTGAAGGAGATTCAGATGAAACTTAATACATATTTGTTATATTCAGTTTTAAATTTCTTAATATTTGGGAATTTTTATTTGTAATGTGACGGGTGTGACACTGTGCCAATTTAAAATTTTTGAGAAGCAATTTTTTAAAAAGCAGTAATTAGTACACATAGTAAACTTGACATTAGCCAATATACCATTTCATTTTATTAGAAATAAGAGATGTATACATACATACATCTGATTTAGAATTTACAGTGACTTCTACTCGGGACATAAAGGCTGGTGGAGAAACTTTCTCAATGATGACGGATATTTTTTCAGTGGAAATACCGTCATTTTCTGGACAAAATACAATAGGGTCCACTAGCCTGCATATATTTTAAATTTACTTCTTCCTTTTCCATGGTGATGCCCAAAACCGTAGAGTAATACGATCTGCTAAGGATTCCCTGCAGTGGAAAGGGAAACTAGAACAAAGTCTCCAACTACAATGTCAGATTGTGCGATCTGGCTGGGAGTAAAATTCCTTGTATGAATTTCAGTGACTCTTACTTGTTTTAATGTTGACTTTGCAGTCTTTCCAATGAAAATGTTTTCAGAGTCACTTACCTGAAAGTGGTGGTAGGACTTAACTCCTTCGATTGATGCAGCATTCTCCCATCTTGCAGACAACATAGGCTTAGACTGCAATATTTGCTCAGATGTCACATACATAGATTTAATACCTTTTGTCTTCACTGAACAATTGAAAAAAATCAAAAGCAGAATTGACTACTGCCTTCCTTGATTTAACCATACACCATACCTTTGACTTCACAAGCCCCCCAATACCATCTACTGCTCCCTTTCCGTGGGAAGTGGCGAAAACGTTCCACTCACAAGTTAAATTAACCCTTTAAAGGGCCATTTTTTGCAGTATCAGTATGTTAAAATATTTTTCAGGTTTTGTTTTGTTTAAAAAAAAAATCAAATCATATAGTAGAGTAAATAAGATTAGCAGGATTTTTCCACCCCCCCCTTTGAGGGGGGGGGATAGATATAATATTTCAATATTGATGCATGTGATGGTAAATATATTTGCCAGAGTCTTTGCAAGATTCTGCCAATCAGAAACGGTAAAATAGCTTACTATAAACATCTATAATTTGATGAATTTGGTGGGAAGCATACTTCCCACCGCCTTAGAAAGGGTTAAAATCATTTTTAAAGAAACACAGGTTTGATATACTATATTTATTTTTAAATTGGGCTGCAGAGCCTTCATAAAACACTTTCACTTTTTGTATTTGAGGAAACTCTTCTTTCAAATTAGCTAAGATGGTATTTAAAAATGTCCATACAGTATATTTGTCATGCTGCAATTCATTGCTGACAATCACAAAAGCACGAACATTATTCCTTACCCATGCCCAACATGTGAATAAAGTTATTTGTGGATGAGCCCAATGAGCACAATCTAATGGAAAAAATCCATTTTTTTTTCTTTGAAAATTTATTATGAGTCAATAAAAAATGGCTACAAAATAGCTGCAAAACATCAAAGTTATTCAGTTAAATCAAATTATAAAAATTATAATAATAATTATTATAACATACTGCCCTAATTCTTTAGAAACGAGTGCTTTAACTTTATGTTTCATTTATGAAATATTTAAAAACTATCTTAAATGTTGTCACACCCGTCACAATCTCTTTGTCACGCCCGTCACAAGTTTTTGTCACACCCGTCACACCAAAATTTTCACAGAAAATAAAAATTTAATGAAATTTGAATATTTTGTACTTATTCACACTTGCAATAATTAGACTTTCCGAAACTTTCGGCATTTTCCATGGATTAATGAATTTGCTAAGGTATGTTAAGCATCTTTTCTGTGACGGGTGTGACAGAGAGACTTTATAAATAAATTTGCATTTCAAATAAGATTTAATGCATATTTATGGAAGATTAAATGGTCAAAAAGGGAGACAAAGGTCATAAAATGTAATATATGCACATACAATGAAAGTGGTGTTGTATTAAATATTATTTCAGAGTGAATGAAAATACCCAATTTTTCCTAATCGAACGTGATCTACAATGCACAAACTTTAAGCCCCCAAAATAATAAAAGGATCATTTTTGTGAAATATTTCTTTACATTTTCATAAACCTCATATCATTACCTTTAATTTGACATATTATTTGAAGCAGTACAACAATTTTAAAATTTCAGCCCTCATGTCCACTTTCTCATGGAATTGCCCATCTGATTTTATAGCCTGTTTCTGTCTCTCAAAATTTTATCGAACATGTTAGGGAAACAAAGCTCCTTCCACCTTCCCCACTTACGTTCAGAAGCTCAAAATTTTACTGTCTGCTTAGAAACTGATATCAGATCTGAATTTTTTTCAGAAATTTAAAAATTAAGAACCCTGTTTTGAATTTACATTTTCAGGTCACATTTTCACCCCCTTTTTCGTTCCCACTAGTTTAGACCCAAAAAATCCAAAAATGAACTTTTTACAGTTCGTATCAAAATTGCATTTGATACGAACTATAAAATATTTTAGGGAGCAATGGGAAGCAGATGCACCCAATAACCCATTATGTCCCCTTAAGACATAATGGATTAAAGCAAGACTAATGCATCGCTATCAGCTATACAATAAAAAGGAAAAGGGCAACCAACAGTACAAAACCTTTTCATCTTTTAAAATGTCGATAACAAAAACAAGCAACAAAAAAGTCAAATCAAGGACAATATCTACAGGTGCTTAACAAACTGTTCCACTCCGAGCTATATTTTATGAAGGAAATGTTATAAATTTGTTCGAATATTTCTCGTAAATGCTAAAGATTTATGACTACCCGGAAAGACACTTTGACACCATTTAAATTATTCATATTTAAAAAACCAATTAAAAAGAGCTAAACGCTTTTTTCCTTGAAATTTTCCCACGCTACGAAGCATCGCTCCTTTCATTAATGATGATGATTTTTCAGGAAGAATAATGGTAGATATTAAAATAAATGTCTTTAATAATCTACGTAAGAGCTGAAAATTAGCTTTTCGCATGTAAAGATTTTCAAATTTACTAAGTTAGGAATGGAGCTTTTTAAAGCGCTCTTTTATACAACTTTTGAATTCAAATTCTAATAAGACACTGATTGTGAAGCTATGTCGTTTCGAGATGCTTATTATGTTTATTTATTGGTTGCGTTTATGAAAGCAACTAAATCATTAATTGTATTTTTAAATTTTTCTTCTTTCCAGGCTTGCGTAATATTGAAGACGAGAGAAATTTTCAAGAATTAAAATTGAGCTTTTCAGCGAAATTTGAAGCTTTATCCATAATTACCTTTGCAAGTAATGATGATTGCAAATAACGCCACCTTTTTCAGTCGAATGAAAAGACTATGGCTTCACTTAACTCGATATTAGAAGATTCTGGGGAAATCCTTGAGGTGAAAAAAAAAGGAGAGAGAAAAAAAGATGCATTCAAACCGACTACGGTTTGTCAAAACACACGATAGGTGTTTATACAGCATATTCAATATTTCATTTAACCGGAGAAGTGCTCTACTAATTAACTAACGAGTTTGATATCGCAGGCATCAGTGTGAAAATATTTGCAATTTAGATGTGAAGAAATGAAATGATTGTGCTGGTCAAAATGACAAGTATTTATCAAGCCACAAGACAATATGTTTTCTCTTACATTTACAGAAATATGTAATGTTATTTAATTTAATCAGTTTAGTTAGGGGTCGTCCAACTGAATGACGAAAAATTCCGCTTGAGAATTCTTGTGCTTCAGAAATGAGGAAAATAAATAAATAAATATCATGAAGCAATGACTGGTGCGCATCGAGGTTAAAGATAGGAATTTTTTCCCATGTAAGAATTATAAAAATATTTTTTTTTTTATTTATTGGGATTTTTTTTTTGCTTTATCAGACTAGTTGTCTGAGGCACTACACTGAACTTAACATTGAAAGATTCCATTTGGCAATCTATGACAATATATATATATATATATATATGTATAGAGTCATTCCATTTCAAATCAGGCAGGCAGGTCTGAAACTTGTCCCATGACCCTCACAGATTTTTTTGAAAAAATTACAGTAGTTACAACTAAGGAACATATAAAATATCCCAAAAGGATTTTGCAAACTAAAAATTATTTCTCTAGTTACAGACGTTTAAAATTTGGGACAAAGTTGGCCGTTTTCAGAAAATCAGCAAAACACTCACTTCTAAAATGGCCACTGTTTCAAAAGTTTTTAACCGATTCGAATGATTTTTTTTCTATAAATAAGGAAGGGATGGTATTTTATTTAGACACTAATTTTAAAAATTTAGTTGGCTTCATTGATAAAGAAAAGAAAGTGTTTCTGAAGTGAAAAAATAGTGTTTGTTCCGACTTCATGATTTTTTTTTTTTTTTATGAAAGAAATTTATTTTTGACAAAACACAGGTGAAGGTCTAAAGTGCTGTTATGGAAGTTTTGTATTAAATTTTATTGTAAGCATGGGATGCATATCCTCTCAGAATTTAAATTTTGAAATTTGAAAATGTTCAAAAATTACGATTTTTGGAGTGTGATTACTCAAAAAAGCCATTTTTGAAAAATCTGAAAATCTGCTCATTTGTTGCCCTTAAAGTGCTTAATGAGCTGCTATCAATTATATTGTGTATTTTTGCCCCAGATATTTTATATGATTTTTCAAAAATGGCCTTTTGTGCGTTTCTCAAAAAAGCCAGAAATTCAACCTCGTTCTTATTTAATCATTTTAATATAATATTGAATGAATATTTATTAAGAAATATACTGTATTGTTACACAATTACTACAGATAAATTGTACTTAACCTTCTTAGAACTTAAATAGCACCTAGCACAAAGCGTAGCTACTATGATTTAAGGGGTCTGCCTACGTTCGGAGGCTTTTTTTTCAAAACAATAAAATAATTACTAAATGCATATTTTTTTAAGTTAAAAAGTAATTAAAATTAAGAAAACAAACAAAATAATAGCTATATTTTTATAAAATTTTGAAAAATTGGGAAATTTTAGCAAAAAATAGGCGAATTTTACAGTTTACGCCAAGCACTCTATACTCACTTTAACTCGATATATTTTAAAATCCTTAATAATATATGTTTCTATATTACTTAACTGTGTTCTGAACTAAAAGTTTTATAATAGGTCCAAAATTGAGAAAAATATAGCAGTTTTGTAGAAATTCATACGTTTTTCACCGAAAAAAACACAATATTTCACAAATAAATGCCTGTAAATTTTTTAAATTCTGAAATAGAGCTTAGATTTTAGTTCAAAACACAGATAGCAATGTGTGAAACAATACTTTAAAAAACCACAGTAATGGGTATAAAACTTTTCGAGTTATGAGATCTGCCGTGAACAAAAGTATCGAAAAAAGTAGTTTTTCAGAAAACGCATTTTAAATTCCACTTTTATGTGCTTGCGATGCGACTTCTGGTTAACTTAATTGCGTGTAACTTCGTTTCTGTGTATCGTAGAAACAAAAACCAAACATTTTTGAAATCTTGAATACTTATTCTTTTTAAATATAAAATAAAAAAAAATATCGAATTTTTTCGCAAAACTCGTCTTTTTGGTGCAGGCAGACAGACCCCTTTGCATGTTATTCTGTTCAATCCAATTACTAGTTTCAAACTCACACGCTTTATATCAAATACCAAGCAACAGCAAATATAAAATTTATTGTAGGAATACAATCAAAACATTATGCGCTATCCCAAATTATACTGCTAAATAGTAAAAATCCCTAAAATAGTAATGCTTACATGGGACGCACGAGCAAACAAGAAGTGGAAAACAGTTAGAAAACTAACAGCCTCCTAAACAAATATAACTCAATGCATGATTTCTAAATAGGAAAATTTATTGAAAGTGTGAATGAGAATTATTGAGTGGGGCAAATTAAGAATGTATCACCGATGGTTTAGGGGCACTATCGAATAATTTGTACACAGATAATCTAGAACAAATATTTCAATAGCCAGAATATAATACCACAAGAAATATAACACCATCTGAACCCTCCTAGTCTTTGCATTTTTTTGGTAATAACGAGTAGAAGATGATTCAAGAACTTGATTCTACTTATTTTGCTTTAAGTACATAATTTCATATGCGTTTAAAACTATGTATATCAGTGCTGTAACATATTTGATGTAAAGTGTGCGAGTTTAAAACTAGTAATTGGATTGAACACAATAACATGCATTAAATCACAGTAGCTACGCTTTGTGCTAGGAGCTGTTTAAGTTCTAAGAAGGTTAAGTACAATTTATCTGCAATAATTGTGTAACAATACAGTATATTTCTTAATAAATATTTATTAAATATTACATTAAAGTGATTAAATAAGAACGACTTTGAATTTCTGGCTTTTTTGAGAAACGCACATTCATTTCAAAAGGCCATATTTGAAAAATCATATAAAATATCTGGGGCAAAAATACACAATATAATTGATAGCAGCTCATTAAGCACTTTAAGGGCAACAAATGAGCAGATTTTCAGATTTTTAAAAAATGGCTTTTTTGAGTAATCACACTTCAAAAATCGTAATTTTTGAACATTTTCAAATTTCAAAATTTAAATTCTGAGATTATATGCATCTCATACTTACAATAAAATTTGATACAAAACTTCCATAACAGCACTTTAGATCGCCACCCCTGTTTTGTCAAAAATAAATTTATTTCAAAAGAAAAAAAAATCATGAAGTCGGAACAAACACTATTTTTTCACTTCAGAAACACTCTTTTTTTCTTTATCAATGAAGCCAACTAAATTTTTAAAATTAGTGTCTAAATAAAATACCATCCCTTCATTATTTATAGAAAAAAAATCATTCGAATCGGTTAAAAACTTTTGAAACAGTGGCCATTTTAAAAGTGAGTGTATTGCTGATTTTCTGAAAACGGCTAACTTTGTCCCAAATTTTAAACGTCTGTAACTAGGGAAATAAATTTTTTTTTACAAAATCCTTTTGGGATATTTTATATGTCCCTTAGTTGTAACTACTGCAATTTTTTCAAAAAAAATCGGTGAGGGTCATGTGACACTCTGCCTGATCTGAAATGGAATGGCTCTCTCTCTCTCTATATATATATATATAAAGAGAGAGAAAGAGGGAGAGCGGATCGCGTTTCTCATTTTCACGCTTTATTCAAATGTATCCGGTGTTTGGTAAAAAGTCATATATAAATAGCATCAGTTGTTTTATTTTACTTGCATTTATTATATTGATAATAATTAACCCCCCTCAGGGCATATGTTATTTGATTACTATTTATATTTATATATTTTATTTAACTTATATTTTTATAGTGAAACCTCTCTAACCGACCACCTCTATTAAACGACCACATCTCTAAAAGACCAAAACTTGCTGGAACAGAATTTCCCCGCATTAATTTAATACTTACTTGACCTCCATTAAGCGACCACCCTTAAACAGCCCCCCCCCCCCCCGCCCCTGAAACGAGAACATTTTCTTTCAGAAAAAAAAATTCCGCCTTTTATCTGAATCATTCAATTACTACAATCAGTAAGAATCGGTTTTGCAATGTTTGTGTAGTCTACACTTAGTCTACACATGTACCCCTTCAATTCAGATGTCAAATGGATATTTTCCAGAAATTCCGCCAAAAAGTTAGTTTACGGTGTCCGTTGAATAACTCCTTCTGGGCAAAAACACATTTAGCCCAAACAAGCAGCCCGGCCACATTGTCCTCTTGATGAGATAAAGGATAGAGTATTTTACCGACACCCCCTGGGGTGTGTCGTTCTTACCCCATTTTTGAGAACATCTCCCTCCTTCTCAAAGTCTTATTATATAAGGTATTTCACTTTTAAGAAACGGTGGGAACACGGGCCTTTTCTTTCAGTAGAAAATCCATTTTAATTATCAACAACCGATACTGAAAGGAAATTTTTTCCACGTTTTAAAAATGGCATCTAACAAAGGAGCGATTCTTTACTTACGAAAATAGGAGTAAGAAAATGGTAAATCCGAAAGTAAATAGGCAGAAAACTTTAAATGCGGGAAAACTCAAATCCATGACAGTTTAAAAAACAAGTAAATAAATGCTTACCAAATGGTGGCAAGAGCAGGGTCAAAAAAAGTAGAGATCAGAAATTTTTTCTTATGTGAATGAAGTTTCAATGGATTGGTCCGAAGGTCAGAGAAAATTCCTATTAGTGGAACGCTAATAAAAGAAAAAGGAACTCAAATTGGCTGAAGCCATTGGATATAACAGATTTGGCAGCGAGCAATGGCTGGCTTGATACAATATTGTTTTCAAAACACTTTGTGGAGAAAGTGCTGAAGTGGATGAAAGCTTATGTATGGCCAGAACTGTAATATGCGCATGTGGCGGGTACCTTTTCGCAGGTTATGATGAAAAAGGCATTTATAATCTTCATGAATATGGAATATTTTCTCGTGCTTTAACCAACGAAAAGTTTAAGAGAAAAGTCGGAGAATACAAAAAGGGGGCGGGGGATCGAAAGAGCGCTTAACTTTAGTTTTTTGCGCGTTAGAGAGAGAAAGAAAATCCAAATAATTGCAAAATCTTTAAAACCGCGTTTATGTTTATTTTTCTAATTAATTATTATTTATTTTGTACACTTCACATGTTTAACGTTATTACTGAATATTTTCAAACGACCACCTCCCTGAAAGACCGCTTTTCGCGGGAACGAGAGGTGCTCGCTTTAGAGAGGTTTCACAGATGTTTTTTACTCGCATTTCGACATTGAGATCTTTCATACAGTTAAGGTTACTTTTATCTACTTTACCCGAACATAACAATTTTATGATGGGTTACTTCGCTTTTTCGGCTTACTACTTTTTTTCTTTTTTTGCTGATAGCAAGGAGTTGTTTATCATCGTCTACTTGAGTGTTCTTTGAAATCAATGCATGTTGTGTGTCAATTTTATTATTTTTTTTTAATTCGCGTTTACTTATTCAAAGTTTTGTTTTATATTTACTTGTAATACTATTCCATTTTTGGGGTTATCGGGAATTTTTTTAGGGATTTTCTAGTTTATAAATTTAATTTCGGTTTTGATTTTGTACATTATCGTTTCTTTCCACTCTTCTAGAAACGACCCGTGCATATGGACTATATGTATATATTTATATATCTAATCCAATAAAACGAAACTCAGCGATTATGAAAGAACATATAATTGTGTGTATTTATTTTATATATCTCAAATACTACTAAATACCGAAAACAAAGGTATGCTTTCAGATTTTATTTTAGTCTTGTCGATTATGGTTTAAGAAGTGCGTAGTTCAACAGAGTCTGAGACCGTAATTTCAACCTCAAAAGAGATAGGGAGGGAAAAAAATGAATCCTACACACGAGTGTGAATAAATCCGGAAATGAAAGTTATCAATTTGATTTAACAAGCCATTTCAGATTTGAAATTCCTATAAATTAAAAGTAATGAGTAAATCCTTGACGTGCTAAAATACAAATAAAAAGTTTTCTAAGACGGTTTCTTAAGCATTTCGCCAGATGAATAAGACATGCAACTAGAAATAAGATTTATGAGTTGTTTCACTTGCTTTGGAATTGGATTCGGTCCTCCTACTCAAGGAATAGATATTTATTCATTGAAAAATCTTGTTGTTAAATTGACTTTATTCATTTTCTATGCCGCCGGTTAACAGAATCATGTTACTCCAAGTTGGGTAGCTAGATGAAATTTTAAATATCCATCATGAACGTCTTCCCCCCCCACCTCTTCGTTCATGTCAGTTTTCAATATTTCAACCAGTTTGAATTTCATTGTCATTTAAATGTTAACTATTGTTGCCTTTCTGGCTATTTTTTGTATTTTTAGCTATTTTTTTAAAGATTGTTTTCAGATGTTAATTATACTAAAAAAGTTCAATGCTTCAAGTTTTTAATTTAATTTGGAGTAGTTACGTTTTAGCATTTAACTGAATGCAAAATACAATTCATGACTTCCATTTATATATTTTAATATAATGTAATAACAATCATGCCAGGTCACAACGTTCTGGGTCTGCTTTTTTTACTATCATCTTTCTTTGATGCTTTGAACCGGATGGCTTCACTTAGTATCTCCTACGCACAGCAAAAAGATTTTGTCTTTTCCTGCGTGGATCTTACGGCCTTATTTTAAAGAAAAACTATTCGAATAAGACATATAATCCACTTCGCCTTACATTTTATTACACGCTAATTTTTTTCAACTATATCTTTCAGTCAAATTTTACTTTGACAAACAATTTCCCTCAGCGCTTCTAAAGGATTATTAGAAATATTGAATTGCTTTCACTAAATCCTTGTATTAGAAGAGTAATATTCCCAGGTTATAATTTCCATGCTCGCAAAGGCAAACATTTCTAACAATAATTAAGAGTTTTGCTAATTGGCAACGCACAAAAACTAGCCTAATGACAGTTTTGAAATGCATGCAAAAAAAATACATAACATGAAAGTGATTACGAAAAGGATCAAATATATTAATTTTATTTTTGATATGAATGCATGTTTTTGCTCATATTCAAAGTTCTACATTTATCACATCCGTAAGCACCTATTTCATGCGTGATATCACGTTCGTAAGCACCTATTTCATGCGTGATATCACGTTCGTACCTCTTTCGTGCTTAATATCACGTTGTTAAATACCTGTTTCATGCGTGATATCACAATTTAACACGCATTTCACGTATAATATTATTTTTTAATATCGTCATATCACTATAATATTATTTCTAAGTATTTATATCATGAGTGATATCACCATAATATTATTTTTTAAGTATTTTTCATGCGCAATATTAATCTCTGATGTAACTTTTTCATGAATGATAGCATATTTTTAAGTACCTATTTCATCGAGCATATGACTAGCACTTACAATTACATTCAAAATCGTTTGACTTAAAATATTTAGTAATATGTCGATGGATGTGTTATCGTAATGTCATACTTGAGGAAATTTAGGAGAACGTATTTTCCCAATTCATACATCTTCAGAAAGTGGATAGTTTTTATTTAGCATTTAGATATAAACATTCACTTGTGATTGAATGTGTTGCCACTGCATTCCAAATTTTTATGCAAATAATTTAAATAAATATGTGAACAAAATATATCCTTTCAGGGTTGCGATTATTTTCAACCACACTATTAAAATATCAGTAGGAAAACATTATTTTAGATGCAAGAAAATCACAGTCCTTATGTTATGCTCACTTTTTAGCAGTAATTAGGCAATAACTAAAAAAATTAACACATAATACTTGCCTCATTCACAATTGTTGTTTTGATCTCCCGCCCCGAACATCTTGAGCATAATTACATGGGAAAACCTGTACAAAACCATGTCTGGGTAAAACCACATAGTGCATTTATTTTTGTAATTAATTTGAATTTGGTATGGAGCTAGCCAGCTTCTATTTATAAGGGTAATTAGCTGAACAAAGAAAAAAAAATAGCCTGCCGCACACGTACGGTTCTGAAAAGTTTTGCATTTATACTGTTTTTGCTTTCTCTTATTTTGGAGTAGTTTCCAGCTAGATTAATGGAGAGTTAAAAAAAAAACAGGTAAATGGCGTAATTAAAACTTTAGAATCTGAGTATATTTATTTATTTTTTGCATTTGTATTAGCAGCCAACTTTTATGCATTTTTTTTTTTTTTTGTCGCGAGATAAAAAGTATGGGGAAAAACAGGCAAGAAGTCACCCCTACAACTGAAATTGCCAAAAACAATTTATCCTATACCTGTATATTCATTTTTCTGTCAAAAAAAAAAAACTTGTTCATATTTTACCAATTTTTCCGAAAAAAACTTGTGTTAATAAAAATATACATTATACATTACACACCCAAACACACATGTGCAAAAGCTTAAGCATGTGCTCTATGCAAAATAATCCTATTGAATTAGTTGAGGTATTTAAGTAAAACAACAAAATGAAGTGGAATAAGAATTTACCACACACTGTTATCGTTATAGCCAAAAAGAGAAATAAAATTTTATTTAACACCACAATTCAAAAGGTTATATCTACTTAAAATTCTTTCGACGTTTGACTAGATCCACCCACATGTCAAATGGAACGAGAACGTTGAGAAACAATGGTTTTGAAGACTTCTGAAGCCAAAATCATTATAAAAAAAAAATAATAATTCAAGAACATATATACTTTTGCTGTTACACAAGGAGATAAGGAGAAACGTCCAGTGGGAAGGAAGACAAAGTATCGTCGTATCTCAATTTTATTCTAGATATAGAATAGTGTTTTAATGGAGATAAACTTTTACAGGCAGGTGTAAAACTGTCAAAAAATGCTCATGGAATCTTATGCAACGTTTGGAACTAATGCAGAAAAACTACATTGATTTTTTTTTCATAAGGAAATAAGATGTGCGGAAACAATGGTTGACACACCATTGACTACTTTCTGAAATATTCAATTTATTTATTTTACGTATGTTGTATTAGTTTTGCTAAGATTTAAATTCGTACTTAGAATTAGGCAAACACTCCGCAAGTTTAATTCACTTTTCCCCCTTTTCAAGAACAAGTGTTATTCGTTATGTCATTTTTAAAGCAAAACATCTTCAATTTTGCATTTTGTATTGAAAGGGACGTATATAATCGTATCTAAAATGTTGCTGGCTACCACGTTTGGCAAAAAAATAAAATAAATAAATAAAATAAAAATAAACACTAAAATACAAATGCTCGTATTGGAAAAAACAGTTCGCATTCTTTTGAGTGATACAGTCAACCTCCGGTTAGTGCGATATGATACCTCATTTATATCAATACCAACCTTTAAATCCTTATAAAAAACTTAATTGACTAGCAAAAAGCATAAGCTAAAATACCAGTACTTAAAAATGTTTTCCCCCCTCCTGCCCTGCCTAGAAAATTGCACTTTGAGTTTCAGTAATCCTGTAAGGAACGGCTTCACGAAAAGAACTAGCATTTCTTTTTGTTCTGTCTCAAAATAATAAGTATTCTCTAATATTAAAAGAGAGACATTCACTTTGCGCATATATATTCGAAATGAGTAAAAGCAACTTTAAAGGGCGCAAATAAAAGGTTAAAAATAGCAGACCGGTTACAAGGGCAATCAGCCCCCTTCATCAGTACCGAGAGCAGAAATGCCATTTTGAATCTCGGAACCGACGAAGGGGGCAAATTGCCCTTGAAACCGGTTTGCAATTTTTTACCTTTTATTTGCGCCCTTTAACGTTGCTTTTCCTCATTTCGAAAGCATTCTCTAAATTTCATTCTAAAAGTTTTCAGTAACTGCAAACTACTACAACCTAATACCCTAGCGCTACAAATTTTATTAATAATACCACAACCACCAGCGTCTACAAAAGAGAAAAAAAAGCGTTATTGCGCATAGTACAACTAGATTTCTACTTGTGTATATTTTGCATAGGGAAAGTAAATCAACCTTATAAATGTCGTCGTAATTTCGTCATACAACTTTTCAGACAGTCCAGTTTTAGATTTTTAAACGGTTTTCTGTACATTATTAGAGTTAAGAGTTTTGTTCCCCGATTCCAGTTCATTCTTTTCGTCTTTTTCGTTTTTTTTCTTTCGTTTTGTTATTTTTAGAAATAAAACTGCTGTCCAAACTTACATATATGTATATATCATATATAAAGATAAATATCATTATAGCGGAGGTGCTGGTTGTCAAGTGTCAGAGAGTTTGTGGGGGGAACAGGAGTATAGCGCTGCGGTCGCCCCCCCCCCCTCGTATTGGGGGTAGTCTGTGAAGGTCTAGATGCTACGTACAGTATGACCGTAGTTGCAGTAAATACCCATACAAGATGCATTACAACGTTACAACGAAAGAAATGTTCAGTCCCATTTTACTCGCCTTTTGGATGACGCATATCCCGTTATAGCAAACGTTCCGTTACAACGAACATTTCGCTACCAAGAAATATATTCCCGTTCTCTTTGAGTTCATTGCAATGGGATTTCACTGTATATATATATATATATATATATATACTTCTAGATGAATATCATTTACGTATTTAAAATTATACCATACTTTTTAAGTTTTCATAAAAAATTCAGAAATATTTTGAAAGCTAAATCAGGTAAACAAATAATGACTTCGAATACATTTATTTCATAAATAAATGCGGTACATTAATAATGTTGGTTGAATGTCGTATGACTAAAATCTATAGCTTTGTTCCTTTATTGGAAATTAGAAAAGAGAAAACATTACTCGTTTCCTAGGAAACTAAAACAAAGTGACCTACAACGGAATCGTAAAAATTAAGTACTTTTTTTGCCAAAATGTGAGTGAAGTCGATATTTATAATTTTCGTGTGTAAATTGTTCCACGTTACCCTAACCGCACTATATTACGGGAGTTGCCATTTTTTTTCCAAGAGCAGCTGGTGCCGCTAGTGTACCAAAAAAAAAAAAAAAAAAGTTTCCAAAGAAAACTTATATCAATTCTTCTCGAGTTTTGCATGATTGTCTTTGACAATTTTAGCCCGTAAGAACAGAAGATTTCATCAGTTCAAATTTAAAGCAATTAAAAAATATTTCATTTTTCAGAAAACATTTTTTTCCAGAAGACATTTTACGTGAGACGATTATGTAATTAAAAAGTTACTTTGCTAGATTTCATTCAAAACGGCCTTTTATTTAACTTCGGATACAATATGCAATAGTTTCTTCATTAAATAAAAAATTTTTTTGTAGTAATCGGTAGAAAAAGACTATTATTTTGATTTGTACATTGTGAAATTCTATTTTGAGTGGAAGAGAGGACAAATAGTTTTTGGAATGAAACATTGCAAAATATTTAATAAATAAACAAATAATAAGAAATATTAAAAAACTCTTTATTAGACCATTAAATAATGTTTTGTTATGTATTTTATGCGGTATTCCAAAGTATTTTTATCGAAAATATCATTAAAATCACAGCTAATCATGTTCGAAAATCCGTAACAATATGGATTGCCACCATTTTGTCCAAAACTTATGTTCACTTAATGTGCATTAATTAAGCGAAACTCCAGTTGATTTAAGAAGTTAATAGTGTAATAACTCCTAAAAAAAGGGGGGAGAAAAAAGGACATCAGACTATCTATAAAAAGGAATTAACGATAACACTTATTGGGTGTTTCAATCATTAGGTGAATTTGGAATCGTGAATTCATGTTCAAAACAAATTCTTTTGTTGAAAAAATACCGTATAAAAACAAATGAAAATATTTTAAACAAATAAAAACTATGTTAATAATGTATAAATAAGTTTAAAGAGCTTGCATCATATTTTTCGTTATTAAAATAATTAAACGAAATTATCAGTTATTGTAAAAACTTTTAAGTTAATTATTGCATAAAACATTTAATGCACTACTGCTTCAAGCGATTCCTTTTCTTAAACTTTTTCTAAGAATCCTGAATTTTTCATTTATTTATATTTATTTTACAGCTTTCTATTTTAAACACTGAACTATTTAAGAATGTAATTGTTTTCAAAAGTAGAAGGGTCATTAACTTGAGTCCTTGAGTGCCCTCTTACATATTTTTCAACGGTCCTTTTTTAAAAATTCATGTTTAGTATGGTGTTCCCTGTGGAGTTCCATTTCCGAGTCACGGTCCTACATTGGCGAGCTATTCAAAAGTCATAATGCGACTTTGTAAAATGTTATTTAAAAAATAAATAAATAACCTATTTAAATGACATTTCCCTGAACATGATTTGAACATTTCAAAGAAAAGAGTAGCATGAGTTTCATAATTAATAAATAGAGAAGCTATTTATTAATTATGAAACATAATCAACTGCACTTAAATTGTACTTTCTGCTATGTGTTTTCAATACTTACTGCCGGCGGTGTTGATTAAAAATAAATTATTAACTCCAATAGGGATATACTATTTATTTTAATTTTTAAATTTACTCATTAATATTTGTTCTTTAACGGCAATGAGTAAATACATGTATATTTTTTAACAGCGTGATAAACTGTCATGTTTTTACCTTAAGCTGAATTCAAGAGTGATAAAAAATACACCCAAGTGGACATCGTGGCGAAGAAAACAAAACAAAAAAAAAATTAAGAAGAAGAAACGCAGCTTTTATCAATTTTTGAAACGTTTAGCAAGTTTTATAAAATAATCAGTAGTGTATAAATACATAAATAAATGGAATGCGGAAAAAGACAAAATGAAAGGCATAAAAGAAAAGCTTTCGCGCATACAGAGTAATTTTTTTCTGGCAGACTCGGAATTATTGCAACGTTGAAAGAGAACTCTCTCCAAACGCATCGCTTTAAGTTATCTGAACAACTGGGACAAAAACGTATCTCGCTTAAATCAAAAAAGATAGCCTTCCATTTAGATAAGAACACACACAAAGCTTAGAGCCCAGAGCTACTGTCAGGTTGAAAAAATCGGGAGAAAAACTGAAAATCAACAAGTGAAATCCTCAGTGAAGCAACAAACTTTCCAATGACCGGGGGCAAAACAAGGCGTTCATAGAATGGTTTTAATGACGTTTCGTGTGAGAAAGGGACATCGAAATGAAACTAAAGAATGAAAAAATAAAAGAATTGTATAGACCGGTTTTTGTAGTAACTGTCCAGGAATGCTAATTTACACACAAACGGATCCATCCACGCAAGAATCACAGTATATAGGCTTACATAGCAGATGTTATCTTCCTCTTTTTTGAGAAGTCACGTGGGACTTTCCCACCCTTTTCTGAAGCAGCTGCTTCTTTTTCATTTGGGGACCTAGTCCTTTTATTTACATTTCGAAGATCGAGTAGCCGTCACGAATTTAACTATCTAGCTACACAGTTCGCTCAACCCTCCAGCAAAGAGCTAATTGATACCGAAATGGCTTTAAAACGACCAGGCTGCTATAAAATCCGAGATTCCATTTACTCCGCTTCTTTTATTTTCAAGTAGATGGTTCGAAATACTCTGAAACGGGTGAAGAATAACCACTCAGAATTTCCAGGTTGAAATTTTAGTTGAGTTAACACACAGGTGGTTGGTTGTCTGTTTCAGCATGTATGTAGAAAGGCAATAAAATTGATATCTTCCTGACCAAAACCACATCGATATACCTGAACCACATCACTGAACGTTACTGAACTACATCAAGTTTCAAAGAAATTTTCTCAAATGCAAAGATATTGGGAAAACTGCCGTTGTCGAAAGCTTTGAAGTTGCATAGTTAACAATTCAATGAATCTTATGTTTTAACATAGGATTTCTATAGGCTTAAATTTAACAAATCGTCTTTTCTCCAAATTTGTTCATATGTGACTTTAATTGCAACAGAGAATTGGATACGATAAGATGCAGTTAATAACATAAAAAGATGTGCAAAATGTGCATTCACAACAAAAGAGTTGAAAAAAGCGAGCACGTTGCTTTTTACAATCAGGCAGTATTTTTTCTTAAGAAACACATACAGACAAGTACCAAAGACAACAAATAACCACTATACTAATAGTCGTACGAATTGTAAATAACATAATTTTTAGCATCCTAGTAAAAGGATTTTGCAGAATAATTTAACCTTTAACTCCTTCTGAAGCATAAAACCTTGCAACGAGCCCAATGATCGTCGATTAACGCTTTTCACCTCTCCAGCTAACCACGAAATGCTCTTTAAGGGACTTGAAACCAAAGATCAGACTAAGGTCTTTAAGGTGAACCGAAATAAGTACATTTTCCTCATTATGAAATTAATATCGGCTGAAAAAGAAATAGAAATATTGCAAGGCGTAAGATATCGTACTTAGGTAAATAAAGTACATCCCAGGTGACAATTATGGGAATAAGATTCTAATTATTTCGAATAACCCTCTCTGCAAAATCATTTAGGACAAATTACTGAAGTTTGATTCCGAGTTTTTGTTGTTTCGCTGTGTTGCTAATAAGCACTAATGATGGAGACCACAAAAAACAGTGATGAAAAGAATTCATTAACATTTATATTATGCATCAAGACCGATGTCTAAGATATGGGAAGTCAAGAAATTATTGCCCAGATGTGACATCATTATAACAGACATTTTCGAAGGTATGCGTGGAAAAATTGTTTTGTCTTTTTTAATCCTACCCAAGTTTGATATAAATGCGTTCGGGAATGAAAGAAAAAATAAAAAGGAAAGGAATTTTAGAAAATGCCACACAAATTGATAGGAGGTGTGGCACTGCAGCAAATGACAGGCAACTAATTAACCACTGAAAGTAGACAGTTGGAAATGTATGTCTAAAAGATGCCAAATCGCGTAACTCATCATTAATATCCTTAGGGAAAAAAAGAACTTTCTATAATAATCATAAATATTGGGCTCTGGAAAAAGTTTTTATACACATTATTTCCAAATATTAAAAATTTGGTTGACATTTTTTCCTTTCTTTTTTTATGCCATTTTTTTTCTTTTGAAGGTTGTCGTCGACAACTAATAAACTAATCAAGTTCAATCCGAAATTACTTTGTAAATAAGTAGCAATCAATTATTTCTCTTTATTCCAGCAAATCTAGAACTAATTTTAGAAAACTTATTAAAATACGTGACTCTAGTTAATAGGCCTCGACTCGTGATAGAGCAACTCATAGATTTCTTGATAAGTGTTTTTCTTTAATTTGTTTTCATGAATTGTACCAGCTATTAAAGTTTCATTACGTATTTTTTATTTAAAATGATTCTACTCTACCGTACGATATTTTTACATACATTTTAACTTACATAAATATTTTCGGAAATTCATATATACTGTGCCAACAATTCGTAGTTGAAGATTTGTTGGAAATTGGGAAATTATGGACTTAAAAGTTTACGGGGTTAAACAAAGAAAGGGGGGAAATGCGGATACTTACGTACTACGCATGTTATTAGTTCCACTTTCAAGTTTCTATTTTTTATAAACTTGCAAATTTTCATGAATTTTTAGACTTTCCTACACTTACATAGATAATGGCACTTTCAAACTTAAGGAAATTTAATGTTTTTGTTGGTGTCTTAAATTGCGGTGACAATAACAAAATGGAATGTGGTAAAAGGAGCAAAAATATAGCATAAAGAGAGCTCTTAGAGTGAGAAGAGGAACATTTTAAGTATCCACACTTCCTAGTTGGCTGTGATTCGACGCAGGAAAGACAATTTTACAGAGATAATTCACAGAAATCTCGCTTGTAGTTTAACATAAAAAATCTCGCCAAATGTCGCCAATACGACACTGAGTTTGGCATCTCATTTTGGCCACAGTATTTGGCGATATATCTTCATCAATCAATGTAGATATGATATTAAACGTGGTGCAATTTATTAAATAAGTAGGACTGCGCAATCCAAGGCCGTAGCCAGAAATTTTATTCGGGGGGGGGGGGGCTGACTTTGAAACACTTATGTTGAGGAAAGTTACAGAGAGAAATATACGCTACGTTGTGAAAAATTTCGGGATTTCGGGGAGAGAGGGGGGGGGGGGGGAGGGCTGTGAGCTGGGACTCGTGGGTCCCCCACTCTGGATACGGCCTTGGTGCAATCCATTGAATAAGTCGTCTTGTGCAATGAAGTTTGCTTTAAGTTTACTGAGTTGTGTCTTTTGATTATATGTACGTATTTAGTTACATTGAAGATTTTTTTGTCAAATGCCTATCATTATCATAAATACACACATACACACACAAACAGTGTTAAGGTTTTTTTAATAACATTTGGTTAGCTGAGTTTTAAAGCAAGTCAACTTTATTTAAAGAATATTTCAAGGATTTGTACAAATATCGATATTTATAGGATGTGGAATCCGTAGTTATCGAGCATGAAATAAAGACGTACAAGGCTTTAAAAGAATTATTTTCAAAAATCAAAAAACATTTTTTCATTATAAACTTTCAAGATAAAATAATTTCTCATCACAAAATATACTTGAAATTAAGTTGTTACTTACTGATTCGTCAGTATGTGCTTGTTTTTACATCATCCCAAATTGTTTTCTAGCTTCTTTTGAATATCTGAAAAACGTTTCCAGATTAAGTTATAATGAAAACAGTACTATACAAAATATATCATTAATTAATGAAATAAAGAAGAGTGTGAAAAATAATATAAAATAGGCGAACACGCAAAATATGTCTCTTATTAATATTAATTATATCCTTCTAAATTTTAGTATGTTTATTTAAAGTACCACAAATCATACTATCGAGCAATGATATGTGTTTTTTTTTTTTTTTTAGTTAGAAACACATATACACATTTCTAAAGCGAAAATCTATTTCTTCAACACTTCTAGTACATTCTCTTTTGCTCCATTTTGCAAACTTTGTATGTCTAACTCTTTATTAGGTACCAGTAAATGCAATGAGCCACCAAAATTACAAAAAAAAAAAAAAAAAAACTTAAAATATTTTTATAGGAAGGTTCTCAAAAATTTTCGAGTTTATCTGGAAAAATGAAAAGTACCACTTGATAAGCGCAGCTTTTTTCACTTTGTTTTTATTTAGGTTTACTGTACAGTAATATAATGGATAAAAAATTTTGTAAAGTTTCAAATTAATCGAATTAAAACGGTATGTGCTAGAGAGCTATTAATAAAAACTTCGAAAACGTGGTTTTAAAAAAATCGGGGGAAAAAAAAGAATTCCGTATCTAAACAATACATTTACCCTCCCTTAAGTTTACTGTAGTTTTTTTAGTAATTTATGAATTGGAGAAATTTTTGTGGATATAGGAAGAAAAGTGTTAAAGCTATGTAAATTTCGGAAAAGCTGAAAAATTAGGGAGCTCGCCTACCGTTAAAATTTTAAGGAATGTCATATCGAAATGCGCTGTATTGATTCTTATTCGATACTCGATAGCATATGCTTTATCATTGTTTATTTGAACTTATACATTTTTAATCATTTAAATAGATAAAGGTAGCAAAATTTATCATTAGAAAATGTAAAAACGTTCATATGAGAGGGCAAAATGGGATTCTTAAAAACAAAATTGCATAGGTTCATTTCAAAATATAATTCTGATAATATTTTCAAAAATTTGAAATGGAAATAATAGTTTCATTAATAAATCAGGTTATTCCATCCTTACCGTGTTCAGAGTTTTCAATATTATACTATACATTGAAATACTGTTATTAACTTTTACAAAAAAAAAATAAGGAGTGAAAGATTCAACTGCATTTTCATAAAAAAGTTCTGATAATCGTTGGTGCTGATACAAGACAATTTTTGTAAACAGGAAATTACAATGAAATGCAATATTTTTTCAATTTGCAAATAAAATTCTTAATGGAATATTTATTTATTTATTTTTCATGATTCAAATACTTAAAATATTGTTACTACAAAGTATGTGTTAAAATCACAAAATTAATATTATCAATATAATAGACTTAACATTAAAAACTCAAATGACGAATATAATTGAAGTAGAATTAATATTAAATGATCAATAATTTAATGTTACCATAATTAAGTCAAGAAGTAAAATTTAATATTCTTATAATTAATTATAAAGTTAGAATTAAGAACTCAAACAGTTGAGATTATATTTATTATCGGATTCATTTTAAAAACATAAGATTAATATAATTAGCAAGAAGTTTGATTAAAATCTTATAAGACAGCACTGTATTTGTAACCGTTAGGGAGTTATTATTAAAACTTCAGAAATTATAAATATCTTAATTATTACAAACTTAGTTTTATGTGAACTCATAAGTATTACAGAATAAATCTTAAAATCCTGACATATTGCATACATCACGACGTTAATATTAATAATTAAAATATTCATTATTGTGGCTATAATAAAGTGTTTTTAGCAACTTCGCAACGCCACGGATCATCTCATTGAGAGGACGAATCGCAGTTTTTATAGTCATGTCCCTCTGCTATTCATCAGCAGTGGCATCGTATGTCCAAATACAAAGGATCCCGTGCCCACGTAATTTTCAAAATGAAAGCTAAGTTACGCCGATCGATAAGGTGTTCTTTGTAATCAGTGCGCTATCTTTAAGCCTCCCCAATTTTGAACCTTAATGATGCAAGTTAACTTTCCAAGTTACCCAAAATACCATTAACTTTCATAAAGCTCTGAACATGGCATTCTCGTTGGAATCAATTATTCATTTACAGAAAAGGGAATCCACCCTTTTCTTCCCTAATGTCCAGATGTGTTTATCTTGTTGTCCGGAACACGCCATTAACCGGCGTAAATTAAACCGACTGCCAAAGAGGGGCGTCGACGACTAAGATCCATTATCGCTCAGCAATTGGTGTTAACTGAACAAAGAAAGGTGGAAAGAAGTGAGCACAGTTTTAGTCGGGATTGAAAGTTACGGACGGATAATGGAGAAGTAGAGGAGAACTTTTAGCACTCTAGAGGGATCCCCGAATGTTGGAAAGCATTTTTATGCACGCTTTCCTGTCAGCGATTTAGAATGACAAGAGAGATGGAATTTTACAGGTATGATTTATGAGGGCGTAGTTTTTTGGTCAGCTTCCTCTTTTTATCAGCGAAAGACTCATCTATGCATCACAGTAAAACTTAGCTGAACTAACTGGAAAACTAAATTCTTGAAAGAGTAAAAAAGCAAAATAGGTGAATCGCGAAAAAAAATCTAAATATATTCATTTTTAATGGCGTTTTAAACATTCAATAGCTGTTATTAAAAGAGAGACATTCACTTTGCGCATGTATTCAAAATGTAGAAAAACCAACGCTAAAGGTTGCACATAAAAGGTAAGAAATGGTAGACCGGTTACAAGGGTCAGTACCGAGAGTGGACATAAAATACTAGTGTGGACAAGCAGTTTAAATACGTAAGACATGAATCCCGAACTGAGAGATTTTTGAATTTATAGATAGGGGAGTCGATGATAACGTGAGAGTAACCTCTGTCAAAAGGTTGACTTCATCTTAAAAAAGAGTCCTTGAATGACTGAATGAATAAATGTTAATTGCACGATTGACAAATGTATAAAATGCTGCCAGTTTTTGCTTTATTGGATGGTAGGAGCTTGAATGAGGAGGAAGACAAACAGCGAAAGTTTTTTTTAAAATAAACTATGGTCGAAAATTCTTCATTGGTTTTAGAGTAAGAACGTCAGACAGTTGTTGTTTTCAATTTCAGCAGTAAATTGAATATTAGGATCAATAGAGTTGATAATATCAATAATATTAGGAGCAATGTCCAGGGTACCATCCAAGAGTCGTGTGGTCATCGCATCTGATCCAAAGAGAAAAGTTAAGTAATAAAAAGCCAGACCCTCAGTTTGTTTGTAAAAATTTCCTTCAAAGACAATGTTTGCATGGTTGAGGCGTAATTCGGTTAGATTTATAAGTTCATTTATTTCAAAGTCAGTGTGGTGAAATTCGCGGAGTCTTTTTCAAGGCATTTTAAAGCACCATTAAAAAATATCTCCATCGTCTTTCTTAATTTCTGACATTTTGGAGTGAACCTTTTAGACAATTGAACGAGTCATGTGTGTCAAAACGTCATATCTAAATGACAGTGATAAACAAAACATGTAATGCATTTTGTAAAGAAAAAAAGTTAAAATTTAACGCATAAAAGTATGTAGATTAAAAATGTTCATTACCTCATGAAAATCTAGATTTTTCAAATATACTTCTCTTACTGCCAATAAAACAAAAGCGGTGCATGAGTAGATTTAATGTTCTCTACAATTAATCTGACAATTGATCAAGGTGTTTAATTTTACAAACGATTGGCCCATACGCTACGGACGAATGAAAAACAATTCATCAACAATAGACTTCCTTCAGTTAAGTTTAAGAAACCATTCAAGAATGGCGAACAAGGAGGAAAACTGTCTCCCGAAACAAGAAAAACTGCCGATTGAACGAAAGATACATAAGTCCAGCTACCTGGAAAAAGCTTGAACTCGTGAAAAAGTTTTTTCTTCAATCGAGATTCTGTGCACTTCTACATTTGGAGATGGAATGCCGGTGTCCTGCCGATGCGAAGAGCAAGGATTGTCTGAGAGAATCCAACTGCATCGAGAAACAGTAGGGGATAAGCTTTAAAGGAAACATTTTGGAAGAAGTCATCACTCTACGGTCAAGACCAAGGTCACAGCTGAGACTAATGCAGCATATGAGAAATATTGCTACTGCGAAAAAGTGGCTCTTATTTTTTTAGATTTCCCACATTGGAAAGAAAAGGATTTCAAAAAATCGGCAATTGTTATTTGACTTGTGGAAAATGATTTGAGAACTGTTGCTTTGAGCATGTTGTTCAATATCTGATGACTCGAGATGCTAACAAACGAGCCATGTTAGCGGTTTGATTTTTGATGGCATAAGTGGGAGGGGAAATCGATTCAATGAAAATAAAATGCGCAATATAATGATTTCACTGTCAGGGATACGTTTTGTCTCTAGTATGTCCAAGTTCAGATTCATTTTCTTTTAAAATTTGCATATTCACACAGTTATTTGGCATTCTTTGGGCAAAACGTTTTTTTTCCTCGGTGTAGTATTCCCCGAACGGCAGTAGTAATCGCCAAGAAAGTAACAGACAAACTTGAAAATGATACTGAAAACACATTAACTACTTAAAATATGGCGAAGTTATACACACATACACACATACATACACACACACAAATATATATATGTATAAGAAAGAAAAAAATTCCATTGCAGCAACTAGAAAATCCGAATAGATCAGTTTGATATACAAAATGCACTTTTTTTAAAACCAAAGGTTCCTTTGACGCACGAAGGTCGTTTAAAGCTCCTTAAAAGATTCATGCTGGTATCATATCATCCTTTTAATTCTCACAAGTATGGAAAATTTTATTTTTATTGCTATTTATGCATTTTACATGAAAGTTTATTGAAATTTATATTTAACTCTGAAAGTATGCTGCATCAAAGAAACTTTTGGAAAAAGCAAGCGCGACGTTAAAGAAATATTATTTTGATTGAGTTGATGAAGAATAAAATTAGCAGAGATTTATTTCAGTCACTGATAAGCATTCGTCATTCAGTATATCATGAATTCCTTTTTAAAATGTAGATCTAAGATTATTTTCCCTTAAATACTTATGGTATTTTAAGCAATGTTTTCCCTTGTTTTTTTGTTCACAGCTGAGTTTTTTTATGTAGGTTTTACTGCTTCTTAGACACTACTGCATTTCTAACAATTTTGCGTACCTTTACTTTTACAAAGTTAGATAACAAGTATTTCTCTTTCAAAAATTAAATTAAACACATGTCGATCTTCAGCTAAAAGGTCTCTGAAAACAGCTTTAGTTTTTCCTTCACTGCATTCTTCGATAATTGCAGATCATTTTAAGTTTCCAATAATTACAAATAAATTAAACAGTGTTATTACTCAATAAATATGTCTAAAAAATAAACAAAAGGAGTTTCTTTTGCAATCGACATCAAGCCTCACATTTACATTCACAAATGCGGTCCTGAAAACCTACTGCTAAAGCAAGAAAATGCAGCGTATCAGTCAAAAGTCAAAAGGAGGGAGGGTGTACAGAAAACGGGAGAAAAAGAAGAGACCTTCTTGTCTGTTCTCACCCATTCCTTATATGCTGCCAACAAAGAGTGAAAAGTCTGGACGCAAAAACAAAATACCAAGAAGCACCTTAAATGAGAGGGAAGCTATAAATCCCTGCCTGAAGAACAAGTGACAAGCCATCTTAGTGAAGAATCTGGACTGACAAGCCGGCGTGCGGCTGTCCACTAGAACGGAAGAAACTAAAGGTGGCATTAATTATTGTAATTTTCCCATCAACAGGGCGGAGACCTTTATGAGGAAAGAAACGGTCCGCGCAGTGACAAGCAGGGTTGAGAGGGGGTGTTTGAGGAATCCGCCCTGTGACTGAATCGACAGCCGACTCCCCCCTTTCTTTAAGTGATATGCTGGAATGGGGGTCGAGATAGTATATACAATTCAGGTAAAAAAGTGGGAGAAACAGAGAGGGTTTTTGGTTTTGAAATAATATATCTTAGTTTTCTTAAGAAACTTTCTGAGCCCAAATTCTGAGCTAATATCCCATTTATTTGACAGAAACAGGGACATTTGTTTTAGACATTTAAGCGCAACACATAAATTGAATTTTCGAAAAACGTTATATGGCTATGATTCTCCAAAACAGTTGTAGCGTCGGAAATTTAAATCGAAGTCCTACAGCGAATTTTTTTCTATTAGTGTGCCAGTTAAAATTACGGTTTATTATTTTCAAGTGTCTAGTGTGCCTAGACACTTGACACTTGAAAATAGTGTCTAGGCACACTAGACACTTGAAAATAATAAACTTTTTTTTTTTTTTTTTTTTTTTAAAGTCATCTAATAAACAATTGCTTTGATTTTAAACTATCGAATTTTACTTTAGTAAGTACATTTGCTCTTGAGTTATTAAGTTGCAGATGATGTAAATTGTCTAAACAGTATTTAAAAAATATTTCAGTTTAGTTTTAAGATAGGGTAAAGTGGCTTAAAGCAAACATTCTTTATTGTAAGTAAAAAAGTAAAATAAAGAAAATTCGTCTTAAGTATTTTTAACTTTCTTAGTGCTACTCTTGGATGTATCAACACAATTCAAATATTGCTAATTGCCTTCATCTTTTTCATTAACGAAAATATATCGTTCTCTTTTAGACGCTTCACTTAATATCTTTTTTTCTTTTCAACACATGAAGGCGTGTCACTGAAGTGCCTGTCGCGGGCAACCTAATGGCACCCATGCCACAGTTTCGCCATCTTTGTGTCAGATGATAAAATGGTAATAGATCTATAATGCAAGGTACAAATATATAAATATTGTGTGTATATATATATATATATATATGCGTTGGCCTATTTTTGATTTAAAAAGTGAGGCTAGTTTGACGACGAATTGCTTGGGAAGAGGATATCATTTGATTTTTCCTTTCTTTATTTTTTGTTTTTAACAATTCTTATACTCCGCATATTTGCTTCATTGACCTTTTTAGCAAGGAATCTGACGCCTAATCCTTTGAACAGACATAATTAAACATCATGCACTACTTTAATATTATGCAAAGTCGAAATGTAATATAATTACCTGTAGTGAAGAAAGTGCTGGAACAAATTCTGTTGATGTACGATCAAATCACGAAAGGCGAAACTAACAAAAATTTCAGGTAATACCGTCTGAATTAGTCAAACATTTTCACATTACGAGAGCGCTACCCACTGAGTATTTTAGAGTTTATATCATCGATGGTATTTTATCAAGTTTTCACGGCAAATTTTTCAAAAATGTTTTTCAAAGCTATGGAAATGACAATAAACAATCATTTGAAATGGTTTTCAATTGCTTCTTTACTTAAACTTAATATTTATCGAAATAATTGATTATTGTAAAACTGTCGCTAATGACGGTTAGCAGGAAACATAACGACAAAATTCTCATAAAAAGAACTGTCATTTAAAATTTTTTGAAAAATATCTCTCTGCCTTCTTTTTTAAATGTTTATTAGAGATCGTGGAAAAGAAATCTATAAATCATTTAAGAATTATCTTTCACCAAATATACGCTTTAGGTATATCCTTAACACCAATAAATAACTTTTAAAATCTAAAGAATTTAAAAATATCTATGCACAAAAAGCTGGTAATTTAAGCAATGGTTGGTGTATTTTATGTTCTAGAAACAATAAATGGTCCTTAAAGAATAAGTGATTCTTTACTCAATTCATTGTCATGTCTCAAAGCGAAGAAATCATTTGAAAGAGGAAGGGGTTTTTTAAAGATATTGCTGCATTGTCATTGAACATCGGACGAAATAAATGTCTTTTAAGGTAGTTGTTATTGACAGTAGATAATCAACTGTTAAGAATACGTGTAGCTGAGGGTAAATGCAAATAATGAAAAATAAAGCAGTTTTATATGCTGTCTCACTTACGCTTTGTAGCGCATTAAAGACCATGGTTTTATATAATGTATTAATATATTACACATCATATACAAATTTTTAGTAAAAATTCGATTTGTTCATCAGAATACCGCATCACGTATAAGTACTTTATAATCAACATAATTCTTTCTTTTCTCTTTAAAGTAGCTATTGGATAAGTTTCATTCACATAAGCTAAAGATGAATTAAAAGAGCATGAGAATAGGGTGTTGTGACGAAGATTTTCGGAAAAAAAAAAAAAAAAGAAAATTGTTCGAATCGGATTATTCCCTTAAACGTTATTAGAGGAGTAGACAGCAAAAATGATGCACATTTCCTGTTTCACATAGGGAGATTACGATATGTGTAGCCAATCCTAATTCTTAAAGTGTAAATATTGTCTGAAAATGTATAGAGATTTAGAACTAAAATGCGGCGTATTCGTAAAAACTGTGAGAAAGAAAAAAATTGAATTGTAAAAATAGAGTTATATGGGAATTTAAATGCATTAGAAAATGTAAGATCAAAAGCTAACCTGGACATACAGATTTAAAAAATTAATATGGAGACAACATTTGCTTGCAAGAACATGTGGGTTTACTTGCTTGAAATAACTTCAAAATGGAATTAGGATGGATTTCTTAAGCACGTTTGTAACATGATTGTAATATAAATGCTGTAAAGGGTTAAAGCTATATAACTGTTAATCAGTGCAATCAGCTTGATTCATAAACCGTACATAACCGGTGCGGAATTCATATATTACTCATATAAAATCCAAAGCGTTCAGAAGTTCTGTATTGAAGTACCAGAAGAAAAATAATTTAAAAGCAGCATTTATGGTGCAACCACAAGCGGGCGCAGAAATTTAGAATTGGGGGGTACCACGGCACTCGGTAGGTCTAGGTGTCTAAATTACGCATAGCAAATGATAATTACAGTTTTTTTTTTACATATACAGATAATTACAATTTTAGGTGCTCCCGCACCGAAAATTTGGAAGAATTGAAATTGAAGAAGTATTTTTCAGGCATCAGACAGTTTTTTCCATTTTCGTATTATCGTCGATTTTTTAAACTAATGGGGGTACCACGGTAACCCTGGTGATGATCCAAGCAAATAACAAGAACCAAAAGAAATACCTTTTCGCAATAGTAAGAGATTTACTGTAGAAATGAAAAACCGTGACATATATACGTATATATATATATAAAAACCCTCTAATGGTTGTTTACCAAAAAGTGAGAGACTTTGGGGGTGGGGTAGAGGCTGTAACATTAATCTATATCTGCACCTTACTTTCCTCTTTATTAAGCAGGCATGCTTCCCAAGGAAACCGTAAAACTGAATTGGAAAATTTATATTCTGCAGGCAAATTTAAAAAAAACGAAAAATTCAAACTAATGGGTAACTAAACAAACAAAGAAACTAGTGGTGAGTAAATCAATATTTCTTCTGTGCTATAAAATCACCTCCTGGCGCCATGAGATTTATATGTTTCCCGAATAAGTCCCATCATCCTCTACGGTTTTCCCCTTTTCTTCAAAATGTAGGAGGCAGTGGAAGCTACCCGCTTTTTATTGTTTTGCTGAAGGTACGAGATTAGCGTATTTATTACCGTAGCATATTTTTTATACACTGTTTCGTATGGATCGGTTGGAACAGAACATCGTAAAGACAACTATTTCCTCTTAGATTTCATTCAAATGTAGCATGAAATGATTAATGTTCGAATAACTCAAGACAAATGGGCCTCGCCTCGGCCAAAACTGGATTTATGGGAACACTGACTGCAGTACATTTGGAACAAAAACTTCGGAAAAACCTTTTTCTTTATTTAAAAGAGACGACATTACGAGGATCTTCGAAAAAAATTAAAATATCATTGTAGTTCTTTTGCAAATCTTAGTCGAAATGAGATGCGTTATATTGTCTTCACTGTTTTCATTAATGAATGTACTGAATGCTTTAATATAAATAATTATCCTTGTTGCAATATTTCTTATTACAATATATTTCATTGTTTACACTGCATTATCTCTTCACATCATATTCGTATAGGCAGCGGTCAGCAACCTAAATTGACTGAAGATCTACTTTCCAAGTTCGGCGAACACCAAGATCGACTCGGAGGAGGGGGGGGGGGGAGTAATATACACTATTAATAGGGCATGTCGGGATTGCGCCTGTCTTCAAATTGTAAATTAATTCTTGCCAGAACAAGTTTTGTTGCTTTTTAAATACCTACTTTAAAATGTCTAAAATAATGATTTGTTAACACCGTTAACTAGCCTCAAAATTATACTAATATATTATTCCTTTTGAATTTGTTTAAAACAAACTGTTAGTTTTTTTTTTTTTTTAAACTAAAACACACATATGAAATGCAGTTATATTCTTGAATTAACTCTCGCCGAGATCATAATTATTGTGACGACATAATATTGTGACGACTGACATTCCATATTATTGGAAGTTTTTTTAGGGCGGTGAATGGTCTGACAAATTAATAAACATTTTCTGAAGGGAAAATAAATTATCCGTCCAATTCAAAAGTTATTTTAATAGTTATTTTTTTAAAACTATAAACTGTCCAAAATGTTGTCGCGATCGACAAAAAATGGGCACGCGATCGACAGGTTGCCGACCACTGGTATAAGGTGTTTGACCTCTTCATCACACTGAGCCTACACAAGCTTCACTGCATCTAGATTCGTGGGATCTTGCTTTATTGTGGGTAAAATAATTTTGGGGGAAAATCGCTAAGCTTTTCAGTGAAACCTCTAATCTGATACGAAAAAGCTCAAATTCACAAGGTATGTTCATGACTGGCATTGACATTTGAAAAAAAAAAAAACAGATGTCTAGTCAATCAATATGGAAGAGTCCATATCCCCAAGTGTACAACCATGTACACTTGGGGATACGAGCATGTAAAATCCTTGGACCCCACTTTCTCGTCCCGTGCGCAAGCAGTCCTAAGGCATCGGCTAACAGGTAGGGGTCTGTTGGAGAAAAAAAGTCAATATGGAAGAAACTAACTGGGATTTTTTACAAATGTATTTGGTAGTTGAGCAGTAGGCCTGTCTACAACGTTTGTACAAGCTCTGCTAACTAAATCATTTGCTTTATAAAATACGTTTTGCACTTTTAAGATATATTTTAAAATTTCTGAGAAAACTAGATTATTGTTATATAGATCATATACATTAAATGCCTATGATTTATTTATTTATTTATATTATTATTTTTTTTATTCCTAAGGAGCATGTGCTTTTTAAAGATTTCATGCAACTAATGAAATAAGAATGTTTGTGAGCATCTTGTTGTTTGAAAGTCACTTGTGAAATAAAAAAAATCTGAATTGTAGAGAACAATACTAGTACTCAAAAACGTACAATTTGCGTGACTAATCAAGATTTCACACAATTAAAAATAATAATAATAATTCAATTTCTTTGCAGACATCGCAAGTGGAAAATCAACAAGGTAAATGAAATAGCGGACATAAAATAGTAAGAATACTAATAAAGCGTGCATACTTATTTAATGACTTAGCTATGTTTTCTAACACGCGCATTAAACTGTTCATTTTTATAGACATTAATCCATTTTGTAATTATGCCGACAAGTTCCAAAGAAAAGGTAAAAACAATTGAAACAAAGTTTTTTACTATGCAGGAGTAAATTTTCAAAATGATCAATAATATAATACTTTGTACGGCAAAGATTTCGACTACAGTAAATTCATTTATAATGAAATAGCTATCAAATAAAACAAATAGTTTCGTTAATAATTCACTCCTATTTTAAACCTTAGTAGTAAATAAAGAAGTTCTAAATAGTAGAATACACTCTAGACGAGTGAAAGTTTCTTCTGGAATAAAAGTGTAGCAAATATCTTTGCTATCATTGAAGTAGAAGAAAGGATCAAATCCTAAATACGATGACTATGTTCTTGAAAGGTCATGATTGATTGAACTGACAAGACGAACTCTTTTCAGTTTCAATCAAACATAGGCACAAGCTTTGAAGAATAACAAACTATGTATTTGGCATAGATATATTTCTGATTGCGTTTATTCATATATATGACACTTCATTTTAACGTATTGAGAAAAAAAAATATAAGTAAATTTTAAAAATACATATATTATGTTAATTTCTTTCGATTCAAGAAAATCTCACAAGTAAAAGCCACTACGAATGATTGATAAAATTGAATGAACCTTTTTCCTTCAAAATTTCTCGGATACGGTACATTTTACAGTAATTTTCCATGTAAAAAAGTATCTTAGTGGTTGGTTGGTCTTAGTATTGGTGGTTATGTGTGTGTCTATTCTCAATGGAATTAAAATCTAATAATATATGTATATATATATATATATGAGCTTGAAAATATTTCAAAGTATTTTTTTTTTTTTAGAAAAGTTTCAGTATTGTATGTCTATAATAAGCGAACAGTCGTATGAAGTAAGTTAGAACAGCATGAGTCGTATATTTACGACAGTCGGAATGCAATTCAGACTTCTTGAATCGCTCATTCGCGAAAGCTGGAGTTACAAAGTTGCAAAATTAATAGTTCATTTCAAAAAAGACTGAACTGCGGGAATTTACTGTTTACATTATCGATATTTAGCAAGTTAATATAAATAATGTTCATACGCTGGTTTTTCAGCAACAATATTGTTTGCTGATAAGTTGGAAAACCGTAAGTGTGACACACAGAGCGTAATCGGATATTAAGAGTGACAACGATTCTAAGTGTCGTAACTAGCAAATACTGAATCGATGAGGATCTCGATTCAACCAATTTTCTAACATGATTTTACTTTTGATCGTCTATTTCATTGCTACGAAAGCTATATGTGATGTAACTTGCTTTTTGCTTATACATAGTTTTTGTAGTTTAGAGTTATGAAAGTGAAATAACTCTAAAACTTAATTAAACCTAGATTTTGACCTTTGTTTTCCAGTTACGAATTTTTACTTCTAAGGTGGAGGAAGTAACCTGGAGATATTCAGCTCCTATATTTAAGAAATTATCCGCATTTAAAAAATAAACAAATTATAGTTATTCATGTTCAAGCGCAAATCCATAGAAAGAAAACGGCATAAGTAGATTATTAACACTATTTTATTATTTTTCCACGTTCATGTTTCATATAAATAACATTGCTTGTGGGTGGAACTGTGGTGATCCCTATTTTACTGTAACCTCAATTTTTTGAAAAGAATATCACAAAAACTTTGTCTCATTTTACATATCATTCTACATATTACAAAAATAAACCAATTGCTATTCAAAATCAATCATCTGCCTTTTTTCACGATGTAGCTTCGTGAAATAAAAGGGAGAGAAACTAAGTGTTTAATCGAAAGAATGAAAAAGCTGCAGGCCTTTTCCGATCAGTTTGATCGTTTTTGAAACGAAAAGAAGGAAAGATTTTTACACAGCTGTCATAAATATTAATTTTTAACAATCTATGTTTTAAATTTAAACTAATAACTCTTTTACAACCGATCCGCCAATTCAGCTTTGGATGAGTAATTATGTTATAAAACTTTTCCATTAACAGAGCGTAATTTGCATAATTATTCTCAATTCTCTATTTTCGAAAGTGCACTTAATCTTCCTGTGATTATCAGGAAGCCAAAAGCAACTTCTGACGACCTCACTCCACAGCAACCTGTTCACTGAATCACTGTAGGTGGTGTCTGTCTCAGCACGTGATACACGAGGCGGAGATCCCTCTGGTCAAATAGCCGAATGACCCCAAGAAAGAATGAACTTGACGCGATTATGAAGTGACTGATAGTCCGTTCTACCCCTCCTCCGCAAGCAATGGTCGGGAGCAGACACAATGTCCCACATCATTCCAATCCTTCCACAAAAAAGCCATTTTCAACTCGATTCTTAATACATTAGAGATTACTCCACCTCGAAATGAACATTTAAGCTCATTTTTCGTTGTCTCTTTAGTGAAAAACGGGAACAGTAGGAAATATCTCGAGGATAATGGAAAACGGGTACTACCTTTGAACAATCAACTTTATTTAATCGAGGTAGATGGGGTCGCTTGGGAACTTCTTTAATTTCGGTATTATGTAACTACCTGAGCGTAATAAAAGCTGGTACACTTTAAAATTTAATTGGAACTCAGTAGAAAGTACAAAAGCACTCCTGAATAGATTTCTAGTTTAAACCCAGTCAATAAAAAGTACTGTTGATTTAGGAAGACTTTTCATGCGTGAAAGAGTGGCAGTAGAAATTTTTATTTTGATTATGACTTTATAACACCTCATTTGTAGTTTTCAAATATATATTTTTAGCTCAGTAGTATACAGATTACAATCATCACAATAAAAACATTGTGAAATACATGGAGCATTTTTTCTTGCATGCATTTAAAAGACAAGAAAGGGGAGAAAAAACAACTTGGCAACTTTGAAAATCAGTACCGATCTATAAAAGATATAACCTCTGAATTTTCTGAAAATGTATGCTATATATTTTAAGTACATTGAAAGTCAATGAACCAAAACGAAAAATTGCAAGTGTAATTTTTGTTACAATTCTTAGTGCCAGTCTCATGATGGCTTTATTAATATCCTGCTTAATAGCACTACTAATTGTTCGTTACTTTCAATATTAGTCATTTAGTATCACTATAAATGAGCTATTTTTTGGGCCGAAACCCAAACTCATATACATAACTGAATGACTGTAATGCATAAAACATGCATTACGTATTACAGTCATTTAGTTAAGTGCAACATGCATATTCGGGATTATACAGCAAATAAATTTATATTACACGCAATAGTTGGTAAAAAAGAAGAGTATGATAGCTTTATTTAAAGATCATCACAAAAAATTTACAAATTTTGCGTTTCATTAGCATTATTTTCAGCACAAAAGTAGTGCTTTTACTTTTAATTGTTTCATGCATTTTCGTTTTTGATTCGGATTTTCTAAGAGACACAAACGTTAATGTCGCGATTTCTTTTTCTTTTTTTCCATCTTTATAGCAAATAGGATCAAAATAAATAAATATATTAATTAAAAACAAATAAAATAATTGTAGAAAAATGATCATCATTGTAAGTGGTAGGTTTCGGTACGTAGAATCCGTGGGAAAAACAGCTAAAACAAAGAGTAGAAAATTATGAAAAATAAATAAACTGCAATTAATTTGCTCGCTCTTTTTTTTCACTTAATCTCCCAAGAAGAATTCTTCATATAAACATTTATGAGACACAACATTGCTCATAAACCTTTCCCAGTCTTTTTTTTTTTTTTGTTAGTAATAAAATTTCTTCCTGAAGTTTTCGTGCAATCGTTAAATGAGGTGTAATTATAAGATTATATGTGAAGCAGACTTCTCCAGCGACTCCATCGAAAAGTGGTCAAAAAGTATTTGTCCCTTTTCTCTTATTTTTGATGTATTGGAAATCCTCGAGTACTTACAACGATCAAGTTGACTATTAAAAACCTTTTAAAGTCAATATAAATCCACCAAACTACTCATTCTATAAATCAGGAATATATTTAAGGTAAAGCTAGGAGAGTCTGCGCACAGTTGGGAAAATAATTTTAAAAAATCGAAGTATGACTTTTTTGTTAAACTATTGATAAATAACTGTAACTTCATTCGCTTTGTATGCATTTCCATTGATATTTCGTTGTTTTGCTTTAATTTAATGCAACAGCTGTAAAAAAACCAAGAAGACTAATTTGCGCAATCTGTCCTTACAGAGTTGGTGTGATTGCGCACATGGGTAGGAGAGATTGTTATTCCTAAAAACTGCAATTAAATTGTTAGCAATAATATTTACACTAAAACTAAGTTGTTGTATGGTTTGTATAAACACATACAATTTTAATAGGAATAAATTTTTTAACTCAATGATTACAGAATTGGAAAAAACAGTGTTTTAATTAAAGAAACAAACTAAAGAATAAAATAAGGTTTAAATTATAATTAATCTTATTCATTTTCAATTTTAATGCCTTTTGTTTGTTAACCGAAGTTGTTGTCGTCCATAGTCGGTATACTTATTGTTGTAAGTAGTGCACCCATCTGCTACAAATAGCACACTTAACCCATTAATGCCTACCGTCCCTTTTAGGGACAGTCTGAAAAGTACGTCTGAAGCACCCAAAAGTAAACATTTCAACAAAAAATTGTTTTAATGTATTCCTAACGGGTTGTTATAAGTTTAGGGATACATTAAAACATTTTTTTTTTGTTGAAATGCTTATTTTTGGGTTTTTCAGACTGTCCTACAAAGGAACGGTAGGCATTAATGTCACTGGTCGAAGTTGTCTCCTGGTACAGTTTCAGACATTCAGTGCACTCATCCTCGTTGTCCTGTCTGACATGGTCCCAAAGGTTCAGTATTTTGACATTATTTTCTTCTGAGGTGGCTGATGACGAAGATGTTTCAAATTTCAAACATTTTGTTTTGTTTTCTTTCCTGCAAGTTTTTTGTTCCCACTTTTTCTGAAAGCATCTTATCTTCAGACGTTCGCTTCTTTTCAGTAGCTGCTTCTTTCTTAATTTTTCTCTCGAATATATGTGCGGGTCAATAACATTCGTTGCACTTTGTTTTCTTTTTCATTTTGACGGTATTAAACGGTTTGGAAAAATAGTTTATTAATAAGAATACCTGTTTAAAACTAGCACAAGAATATTTGTATAAAACTAACACAAGAATATTTGTATAAAACTAGCACAAGAATATTTGTATAAAACTAGTGCATTATTAATTTATTAGCAACATTTTCGTCTAAGAAAAGAAATTTGTTCACAAATTACTTTATTTGCACATTTAGTTCCGAAACGTATATTTAATAACTTAAATCTTCAAAAGAAATAAAATCACACGAACTTGTTTTCAACGATTTATACGGTATAAAAACCACAGTCCCTTGAAAACACAAATTATAAAGTCACGACAACTTTACCTCTCGATATAGAACTATAGTCAAAATATTTATTTAATGCCTCTTAAAGAGACACCCGTGAATTTTTTATGTGAAGAAATAATTTCAAAAATCAATTTAAAGTTTTAAAATATTCAAGTCTTAAAAATATGTTGAGAGAGCATCAGTATTTTACATTTTATGTTTTAGTAAAAATTCAGAACGCCCCTTTTAATCCATTAATGCAGCGAATTAAATCGATTCAAACATTTCACATGTAATTTGAAATTTATGCGGCATTCTCAACAAGCTATGGGTAATAACACAATGCGCAATCTCTCCGAGCATGAAAACTAACGGGAGAAAAGCGCAAACTATCCTATTTCGGTAGGACAGATTGCGCGGACTTTTACTTAAATATGGCTGCTTCTAGAAAGAAATGCTGGCCTTCCCACTGTTAGTCTAGCTTAGTAGCTTACGAAAAGTCGTTTAAGTTTAGAATATTTTGTACTACTGCTACTCTATAGAATTTCAAAGAACGCTTATAAAAATTCAAGCACTTACCTTGTGAAAACAATATAGAATATCGATGCTTAATCACAGACGTTCATATCAATCAACTTGCACTTTCAAGTGGACATTCCACTATTGTCGTTGTACAAATGCATGGCGTTTGGTCGCGTGCACCCTACTTCTTCCCCCCGAACTCTTAGGTGCGCAATCTCTCCAACCGCGTAATCTATCCTAGCTTTACCTTATACAAAAAGTGTGAACTTGGTTTTAAAAACAATTCTAGAATACATCTCCATTTTCTGCCTTGTTGCACTCATGTCGAAAGCAAAGCGGACATTGAAACTGAACTTTTAGAAACGATCTTTTAAATACATGATTCAAAGCGTTTCATTTACTGCAAAGATTGTTGTAGTGTATGTCTAAAACAAAGTTAAAGCCTTTAAAATCTCTTAAAATTTCGATATATATATCTCTATTATAAAGAAAATAAATTACAGAAGATATGCTTCAGTAAAAATAATGTCAACAGATCCATCATTTTCCCAACACTAAATTTATCTTGTGTTCACGACAAAAGAGAAAAGAAGCAGATAGTAAAAAGTAAATTCTAGAGTCTGTCTAAAAATTTACTTATGTCAACTTAATTTATCGTTATGATATATTTCCTTTGCAGCAAAATCTCTTTTGGAAGAGAGGTGTGTTCAAATTTCAAAAAGGATAAAAGTCAATCTTAATATTTTTTTTCACGAAGGAGCTGCCTACAGACATTTATCGGAAATTCGAAAGCTCAAGTAGTGAAATGAGCTAAAGGTTAGAGGAGGTCCAAAGAAAATGATTGATGGCTGAAAGCTCAAATTAAAAGAACGGCTAGATGACAGATGTCCACGAAAAGGACCTGCTGAAGAAGAAAAAGTCTTGCCGAATCAGCAATATTTTCCTCGCTTTTCGCGCCTCTGATGCGTTTTAAATTGCACAGTAAGTATGGGGCGTGAATACAGATTTAGAGCATTCTACATTGTATCCGTGAAAAGGGTTTAGATCAGCCACAATTTGGCTTGCGGGAGCGGTCAAGGATTGAACTCGCCTTCGGGCTTTTTTGATTGTGGGCTTCTTTTCTGAGAGAAAACAATGTATCTTTGTATGAAGTAAATTTCAGATGATCTGGAAACTTTTTTTTCCTTCTTTATTCTTCGTGATGGAAAGTTTCACACTTGAATGTTAAGTTCATGAAGTTCGAAATGGGAAGAGAGTAAAAATAACAGCAAACAAAATAAACCTATGAAAAAATATTTTGCTTCTTATAAACTGATATTTTGATGCGTGATCTGTCAATGTTGTTTAATGAAATCATTTAACTTTTATGAAGCGTCGGAAGACCATTTTGCTTATTTTTTTAAATATAAGTTTCTTTTATCAAGGTGTTTTCTCACCCATTTTATTGAATCCAGAAGAAGAAATAAACTGTGTAGAAATTCTATATCCGTGACGGGAAGGATCATAATACAACCGATTCCATTTACTGCCATCCTGTTTCAAGTACTTGCTACTGGCTTCGAAACAGCCAACTGAACAACATCCTACTCGTTTAAAAAGGAAATTAAAAAAAAAAATTCCCCCAAAATACAGTAGGTCGTTCTGTTTTGTGAACTATCTTCGCGACAAGAAAGTAAACTGAAAGTAAACATTTCACATTTTCTAAAGAGACTGTTGTAGCGTATTTCTAAAACAATCGTCTTAGAAATAGTACACTATAACAGTCGAGAGGACGTCTTGGTACAGATTCCGTTCACAATCGAGCTGTTTTCACACTTGCTTTCCAATTCAACATTTTTGAAAGTTCAATCAGCGGTTTTTGAATGCCTTTGCTTGATCTAAAATTCTCATTTTTGCAAATTGTAAATTTTTGAACCAACAAGTGTCATTAAAGTTTGTAGCAATCATTTTATGTGAAATTCAAACCGAAATGGAGTTTTACATATTAAAACCTAAATTGTTTTTGATATGATGAAAATGTGTTTCGTAATTTATTACCCACAAATTTTAAGGTAGAAATATGAGCTTGTTTACTGCAGTATTATGTGCAATTGCAGTCGGAACGTTAGAAAGCGCTCTAAATTTTATAAGAACTAAATTCGAACACTAGTTTTAAGAACTTAACATGTTATAATGATTAAATTTTTAATAATGTATGTAATAAACTGTAAAATTCATACTGACGAAACTTTTAATAATCATAAAATAAAAACAGGTTTTCCTAATTCCTAATTACTAAAAATGATAAAAAGGAATAAATTTACAATAACGAAAAGTTTGTAACTATGTAATACTGACAAAAAAAAGTATATTTAAATTTTTATGTTTGCATTTTCATTGGGTAGGTGAGTATTATCGCTTTGAACTAGTTTTCTCACTCTAACTCTCAGAAATTGTTGTCAAATGCCTACGCTAGTGGGAACATAGATTTGTCAAATACTGTAAAAACATTACGGTGCGTATTTTGGTAAATATGCTTTGTTTACTGACGGAGTGTCTGTGATATCAGCGTGCCTTGCAGAGAATTTTTTGGAAAGATTTGCTGCTGAAAAGCAGAGTAGAGTAAGAAAATACGCTCTAAGCAAGTAAACAACCTGGAAGTCACACGACGAAGCACGTTTTTGGTTGATAAAATACACATTTTTGGAAGAACTAACATACTCGACAACTGTCTTTTCGTTTTAAGAATCTTTAAATTATGAATTAATAATTTATTTTTTTAAAAATAATGCAATAAATTTTAATATTAATTTAGTTTATAAAAATCTATTAATTGAGGAATTATTTAAAGTGTAATCACAAAGTAAGATTCATAGTTAAGTCTAACAACGAAATGTAAATTTAAAAAAAATCTTATCTTCATCGTGCTTTTTTTGAAGAGCATTTGCTCTTATCCAACGTACTGAGTTATAACTTTATCATGACATACTTTAGTTTTCGTATTACGCGAAGTTCTGAATACTTTACAAAAAGTAAAATTATTTAATTAATTCATTTGCAACAAACATTTTGTAACTAAATTTCCTGATACAAAATAATTAAAACATATTCAAAAGAAAACTATTCTTTAAATCTAAAAATTGTTTTCTAATCAACACAACCAAATACTATTTCAATCCACAATCCTCTACTTAAAGCGAATCTTGTTAATTAACGGCAAGAGAAACTACATAACTAATTCATTTCGAAAAAAATCTTTTGTTACTGAATTTCCTCCTGATCCAGACACGTCTAAAGGTATTAAAACACATTCAAAGGAAAAATCTTCCCATTCTCACGGCCTCAATGCCTAAGAAAAGCGATAAACCGCGGAAAAAAAGCGAAAAGACAAACTCCTTATTTTTCATCTCTTATAATTCGCTTCAAAGTTTTTTTTACGGATCACTAACCCGCGAAGCTCCATTTTTCGTCGCTAGTTGTATAGACTATAGAGCTTCTGTTCAATTCAGCCATCAAGTCAATCAAGGGAGACATAAAACAGGGAACCTTCACAGCTTCCTTTATTTCGCTTTCAGCAAGAATTGAAAACTTCAGACTTTCAATAATTAATGGAATTGAAGGATGACCTTTGCGATAAATATTACGAAAAAATTCAGAACATGTTCTTCTCTCCGAATATGGAAATTGGCGGGAAAAAAGAAGCTCGGATATAAAATTGCAAATAACTTAACAAAAGTGGTAGAGAGCGAAACAAAGGAAGAAAAAATAGTATCGTGTGGGGACTGGGTAAAAATTAGCGGACATAGTTATTAAAAAAGAAACAATGATTGAATTCCGAAGCGAAAAGAAGCATTTCAAACAAACTTTCCACGCTTTTTAGTTTTGTAAAAGTTATTTCACGCGGAAAATTTTATTTTCGTATGTACTGTTCATTCTCGTTCGCATTGTAATTGGAGGTATTGGTAGTAATATAAAATAATCGATACTTTTTTCTTTGTAAAAACTACTCTTAGATACATTGTTTAATACAAATCCAAGTTAACAATAGCTGTTAGAAATTATTTTGAGAGAACAAAAAAAAAAAAAACATTTGGAATGAAGTTATAAACAGGGATGCGAAGCGGAGTGTGGTGCAGGAGCGCGGAGCAACTAGGTTTCGCTCCAGACTGGAGAGGAGCAGGATCAAAGAAATATGTTGTGCTCAACTTCCTCGATTTTTTTTTGTACTTTTTGATTTTTTTTACCCATTTAAAAAATATTTAACTAAAAAAATATAAATAAATTATAACCTAGTAAAACTATTGAGAGCACGGAGCGGAGCTGGAACAAGTATTTAGAAGTCGGAACGGAGCTGGAGCGTAGCCGAAACAAGAATTTAGAAGTTGGAACGGAGTTGGAGTGGAGCAATAGCATGTATTTAGAAGTCGGAGTGGAGCTGAAGCGGAGCCGAAACAAGAATTTAGAAGTAGGAGCGGAACCGGAACAATTATTTAGAAGTCGGAACGTAGCCGGAACAAGTATTTAGAGGTCGGAGCGGAGCCGCAACAAGTATTTAGAAGTAGGAGCGCAGCAAGAACGTAGCCGGAAAGGGAGTTTAGAAGTCGGAACGGAGTTGGAGTGGAGCAAGACCAAGTATTTAGAAGTCAGAGCGGAGCTGAAGCGGAGCCACTCAAAAAAGTGATTGCTCCAGATTCCTGATTTTGAATAAAAGTACACTTAACCTTTTCTGACCTGAAAATGTTTTTGCTTACTAAAAGTTTCGACATCAATTTATTTTTTTCATAATAATATGCATATTCGATGGCTTGAAGCACATATATGTTAAGTGACACATTGCTCATTTTTCAGTAAATTCTGCGCAAAGTTTAGTGTTGTACAAAATTAAATTTGCTATCCAATAATTTTAAAATTTATGGTATTGTGCTCACTAAAAGTTAAAAAAATATCTTAGATAGGCGAATGTTTGTAATTGTTGAGCTAGTTATCTTCCAACCCATATTCACAGCATTTTCAAAAGGATGTCCTGTACCACATTTGAGTCCTAAGCTATCGTTATCCATTGAAAAAAATAAATAAGTAAATAAACACCAACAATACACTACATACATATAATGGTTTTTTTTAAATGACTAAATGCAAATTAAGTTGATGAAAAAAATAACTTGCAAAATAAAAATCATGTCGAGAAAGAAGGAAGGTTGAGCTTTTCTTCTGCTTTGAATGATAGGTATTTTAAATTATATTTTTAAAATGCTTTACACAAGTTATTGTTAACTTTCATATGTATAAAAATCTGTATATGTTACTGATACTGAGAAACGCTATATATATAATTTATAATTTCAATTGAAATCACACTAGGAGCAAAATTTTGCTAGGGGGTAGAAATTGACTACCCCCAGGTCCTTGTAGCCCAGTCTAGATCATACGGGTAAAAATAATTTTAAAGTAAAAAAAATGCATTAAGGTAAAGTCAAAGTGTATTTGTGCAATATTTATTATTAAATATTTATTGTAGTTATAATCGTACAAAAATTCTCTATCATTCATAATTTTGTTAAGTCAAACTTTTTTGTTAAGTCAACCTATCAACAGGATGAGATATAGCGATGCGAATCGCCAGAAGCTATTTCATATTATTAGATGATTAAATTTCAACACCAATAAGAACAATTTTTTTTCTTCATAAAATGTATTCATTCAGAACATACCATATTATATCGAGATATGTTATTAAATCACTCAAATTAATTTTATAAATAGTCAAAAAAATCATATTTACTGTGAAGAAACTTCGTCATTTCTTTGTCTGTGTGGTTTAATCAATATGCAAAACTATTAAAATATTTTAAAAGAGCATAAATTAGAGTAATATGATTAAGTATTTTTTGGAACATTTATGGGAAATAATTTAAGCATTCCTTTAGCATGTTTTTCTTGGAGAAAAACAAAAAAAACAAACTATATTCGGTTATCTATTTCTACTCAGCGGACACTATCATCCTATACCTACCCATAAACCTATAGAAGTAGTCTGAATAATTTCGTTAAAAACGAAGTTATTGAAATAAAAATAGTTTAAATAAATACTTGAACAATGTTATATAAATACGTAGACGAAAAACCTAAACTTGAAAATTCAACCGGCTTTATGGAAATAAATGTACAGATTAATTTGTTGAAACAGATGTTTTAAGATGTATCACATTTAATGCAGATAAATACATGTGTCGTAAAAGGTATCAATTTTTGTAGATATTTTAATGAGATTGGAGTAAAAAGATTTGCATGTAAGTTTCAGTCAGACCCTTTTTTTATCTAATGTTCTCAAAGCAGTGGGAAAACAGGTGATACCATTTACATTTAGTTAAATGTTTCAAAAAGCTTTATCAATATTTTGAGGACTTCAAGATTCCCTATTTTTTTTGTTCTTTGTCTGAATGACGACATATTTTTTTTTCTCCCAGTACGTTCTGATATTTCTATATTGCTAATTAGAAAAGCTAGTTTCTGTGACAAAGTTTTAATCACTACATGTTTTGTCTTATTTCAAAATACCGTTTCGATATAAGTACGGGTTTTCCACTCGAGTTTAAATTTATTTTATCTACCCTAACTTAAACCAATATAACAAAAAAGGTTCATTATTGTTGCCTTTACATAAAAGGTATCAACCAATATTTTACGTAGTTATACATATTTTAGAAAATTTCAGCCATATAAGTAATTAATTGTGGATAAAAATAACATTAAACATTACAAAAGGAATACGCAATGAATTATTAGGGCAACTTAATTACATTATACTTCGTCTGGCTTAGTTCCCATTTTATAAACTTATTTCGACATATCATGTACAGGTTCCTAAAAATTGCAATATGATTTTTTCCATGCCATTTCTTTACCGCCTTAAGATCAAATTTTGCTTTACAATGTGACTTTTAGTACAACTTTTGCGAATTTAATATATATTTGATTCAAAATGTACATTAGAATATAAGGCTCGACCGATGCATCGGCCTCGCCGATGCATCGGCGCCGATTGTTCAACAAAGTTGCCATCGGCCATCGGCATCGGCGGCAGATGTTAAATTTAGAAAAACATCGGCCCATCGGCCTAAAAAACATCTAAAAGCCGATGCAAGGCCGATGTTTTTCGCAGGGACAACTTTCCAGAAAACATTCTGTCTTTCACTTTCTTTTTTTCTCCATAGATCAATTTCTATTTCCATACAATAACAGGCAGCTCATAAGTTTAAAAAAACACAAAAAAATGTCATTCTACAAAAGTATTTGATAAAACTTTCGGAAAACTAGTTTAAGCGATCGCTGCCCGAAAACCTTCATTATTAAAATAGTTCTCTTTGAGCAGAATGCTCGCGGTTAGAATATGTTAAAGTAAAAGTCATAGAGACGTCTTATGAGTGCTATTTGTTTTTCGCACTAGGTTAGTTGCCTCATTTTTGTCGGTTTTTCTTTTAATAATGACTTAGTGCATTAGATGTCATTGTGCAATAATATTATACCATCTGCTTTTAGTTTGTCATGTTTCTTATTCCGAAATTGTAAACAATAAAAAGTCAACTCAATCAAAGTACGATAGTAATTTTAATTTTTACCAGCATAAACTTTCTTCTCTTTGCGGTTTTTTTTTTTGCTTCTTCGATCCCACGTGTTACAATCTTGTTGCATCTGCTTTTAGTGTGCGGTTGTTCTCATTATTTAATTTTTAGTTTACAACATAGAAAAGATTGGTCAAAAATAAGAAAAGAAATTACAGTATAAATATTTATTGATCGAAATTTTATGTGTCCAAATTCGACTTGCAATTTTTAAAAATTGAATTCTCAAAATGCGAGTTCGCGCGACAGGATTTAATAACATCTTAATAAAAATGCTAATATTTCTTTATTTTCACAGATTGATCAATGCATATTTTTTTTCCCAAAATGCACCTTAACATTTTTTATACGATAATTATTTTAATTTTTCCCCTTTTATACTACGTTTTTTAGTGCTTTTTTTTTTTTTTTTTGGCTTCTTTGATGCCACGTGTTAGACAGTTGACAGTTTTGCTGCTATTGTACAACAATCTCGTTGCATCTGCTTTCAGTTTAGGATATTTCTTGTACAACATAGCACATATTGATAAAAAATATGAATCAATTTTTCAGTATAAATGTTTATTGATCGAAATTTTATGTGTCCAAGTTCGACTTGCAATTTTCAAAAATGTAATTCTTTAAAAATGAGTTTGGGATAGAGGGTGGAACAATACCTTAATAAAAATATATTTTTTAATATTTTATTTTTATTTCAGAAAAAGAGCTTAAAATAACTTTTTTAATGAAAAATAAACATATAATCGTTCCCGCTTTTCTTTTAAAAACGGGGGGGGGGGGGAGAATTATGAAAAAAATCTGAGAGGAGGGGGTTGACAATTTCGTTAAAGATACAAACACAAATTATTTGTTTGTCTGTATTATAACATCTGCATTCTTCTGCATGAAAAAATAAGAAAATAAAGGCAGCTGCACTTGGCATTTGTGTTGCAGGTGTTATAAAGAGAAAATGTTGAAGGAAAGGGATTTAGACCCGATCTGATCCATTAGTTGTTGAGTTTTCTTGTAATGATAAGAAAAAAGAATTAAAAATCCTCTGATATAGCATTTTTTTTTTTTTTAACCTCCGAATAGTTTAATTACTTTACTAGAATCGCGAGAGATTCTTTTAGTTTTAATTATTATGTAAGCGTACCCCAAACAGTTTTACGGTGCTTGAATAATGCATTTATCTTATATATAAGCGGCTTATTCTGTCAGTCTGTCTGTCTGTCTGTCCGCTATAGAATCCCAGCCGTTTTACCGATCAGGACCACATTCGGTACGGTTAATGTTTACGATCCGAGAAACTCATCGCCGCAAAAATAAAAGTTCTGACTCAATTTATTTTGTTTTTTAAATTCATTTTTTAAACTTTTTCAATGATTTTCTTGACCCGTTTTATTTTATTTTTGCATTGTTTTGCCGTCGTTTCCAACCATATAATTACAGTTGCCGTGTGAACAAACAAATCAACGCAGTTGCCATTGCTGTAAAAATGTAACAATATACTAATAATAATTAAAACGCTTCTCTAGCATATTGAGTGAGGCTTCGCTGTATTTTGAAATTTCCGTTAAAAATTAATGTATGCGCGAATTTAATTTCATCCCTTCTTTCTTTTTAATTGATTTATTTATTGTAATTTTATATTTTTTTTTGTTAGAGTGGCAGCGCTCTTTTTTCCAGTTTCGTTAAAACTTTTGTTTTGAAGAGCATAATAAAATTTTCAATAAGTTCTTTCAACGATAAATATATATTTTTCACAAACGATTTGATTATATAGTGAATAAATATATAGTATTGTGGGGCAATAAGCAAAGGGGCTTCCTCGCAGCCTGACCTGGGTCATTCAGTTTGAATGAGCAGACACCTTTGCACAAATCATTTTAATCACAATCTATAATACCTAGAACAGCGGTCATTTCGTATGACCGCCGGGCTTACTAGTGCTTTTATAAACATAAAAATAAATAGTAAATGATTTAAATGACATTTTTGACTAGCATTCTACACGTTTTAATGGTTTAAAGCAACTTTTTTTTCCATCGGCCATCGGCATCGGCCATCGGCCGATGGAAGAGGAGAATAATCGGCAATCGGCCATCGGCTGATCTCGGAACAATCGGCCAACAATCGGCATCGGCCCATCGGCCAAAAAATGCCATCGGTCGAGCCCTATTAGAATATTAAAAATAAAAAAAACTTCTTTGAAACAATATATAATTATAGTTACCTAATTATATCGATAGAGTTCTGGTAAAATTCACTAAGTCCATAATTTCAGCTTTAAGTTATTGTCAATTTAAACTTTAAAATCACTATGGAAAATAGTAAAAATCATTGAGAAGACCCGTCACTGATACAGTAGGTTTACATATGTAACTTTTAAATTGTGTCATTGGTTTACATCATGAACTTAAAGGATAACTATATGATGGAATCAGAATAACTGATCGAAGGACTATTACAGTGAATTAGAAAAATAGCAAATTCAGATTCCCTGCAATAGTCCATTGCTCAATTATTCTAATTCATTTGCAATAATCTGTCCACCCCTTTTTTTTGTACCTAATGACGTTTCTCGAACACCGACGTTATTATAGTCCGATCATTTTAATTCACAGTTCACAAATATATGTCCACATAATCATGCTCATATTTATACAGGTTCCTAAATATTACAATAAAAGATCGATTGTGTTTTTTAAAATGGATTAAGATTAAATTTTGGTTTAAAATATGTTTTTTGGTACATTAGTTTTATAGGAAAAACAGTTGGAACGTTCGGGGTGGGACACATTTAGACAACTTCACTGGTGTACTCGAAATCATTTACAGCTGTAAATAAATCAAATGGTTCTAATCAAACTAGAAATATTGAAAATGAGAGCATAACACATCACTTAATACAAAAAACTTTTAAACTCTATTAGAAAGAGTATGATACTATTTCTCGTAAGTTTAAGTTATTGAATTGTTTACCTCCAAGATAGTTAGTTCTTATAAACGCCTACTTTGTTTAAAGGAAACATCTCAGTAATTTACTCAAGTCTTTATTAATTTTACTCCAAATTTTTGCAAAATCAAATGGAAAACAAAATTAAATAAATAAATAAATAAAAATTAATAAAAATTAAATAAATGAATAAATAAATAAGTAAGTAAAATAAAATAAGATAAAAAATATAATAACAAAATCTAAAGCAAGTTTTAGAACTGAAATCAAAATTGGAAGAAATCATGTTGTTTTATTTGGGCTCGACTTTAAAAATTAATAATTAATTCATTACATATATGTAATTACAGACGTATGATGGTAGCTTATTTCTCCATTGCGGTTCTACATTTTCCAAAATGTTTTATATTTCTGGATGGACTGGAGGTAGCGGACTTGGCCTGAACACTCTACCTATAACCGCATACTGGATCTCACTGAGGGCACTTCTAAATAAATTACTGATGTTAAAGGCGCGTACTGAATATCGCAGGTATATATATATATATAGATATATAATCTCTTATAATGATGCTTTTTCTCATTAAAAAGAAAGTTTTTTAACAACAAACAAAAATTACTTTCCTGACTGACTATTTAACGACCTAAAAACATTTTGTAATATCATTATGGTGATTAAGAGCTCTAAAAAAATTATTTAATTCTGATCTCTCTCTCCTCTGCTTTCTCAAAAACGCAATGAGAAAATTTTTCAATTTATATTTTCAAATGTTTTGAAAGTCTTCCACTCCTAGCACGAGTCAAAATTATAAAAAATCACGCGGCTTAAAAGAGACACCTGTTAATTCAACAGAAGATTTCGTCTCTGGGGTCGTTTTGACAGAGAGCAGGGTGTTTCGGGTCTCCGCAGCTTCAAAAGGGTGCGTCATTTTTACATTTACTAGGAATACTGTGAATAATGCCCTTGCGCACTACCTTGAGTAGCAATCAATTAAATTGTACAGTTTATGATATCGTTAGTAACATCGTTTTCATTACTGAAAATTTGACTTGGAATACAATTTTACGCTTTACTGGTGCTTAAACAGAGGTAGAAAAAGCAGAGTACTTTAGTTTTAGGGGATAAAAGGCAAACGTATGTTGAATTCTAATTTTATTGAGCCTTTTCTGATTTTTCAAAAAGCATACCGTATATGAATTACTTTGAATACTAATCTTAACTGAACAAGCTGGCCAATTGTTTGGGCAGAAAAAAGGCAAACGAATAATATATTCTAAATTTTGAAAAATATTCTTTGCTTTTTCAAAACTTAGACCAATGTATTTTACTGTGATAACGATTCTTAAAAGAAAAAGCAGGGCCATTTTTAAGGGAGGGGGGGGGGAGGAGAAGGCAAGTTTTGTTGATCCGTTTCTGATTTTTCAAAAAGTAACAAAAGGGCAATTCCATGAGAAAGTGAACATGAGGGCTGAAATTTTAAAATTGTTGTATTGCTTCAAATAATATGTCAAATTAAAGGTAATGATATGAGGTTTACTAAAATGTAAAGAAATATTTCACAAAAATAATCCTTTTATTTTTTTGGGGGGCTTAAAGTTTGTGCATTGTAGCACACATTCGATTAGGAAAAATTGGGTATTTTCATTCACTCTGAAATAATATTTAACACAACACCAATTTATATTTTATGTGGATATATTAAAATGTATTACCTTTGTCTCGCTTTTAGAGCATTTAATCTTCCATAAATATGCATTAAATCTTATTTTAAATGCAAATTTATTTATAAAGTCTCTCTGTCACACCTGTCACAGAAAATATGCTTTACATACCTTAGCAAATGCATTAATCCATGGAAAAACCCGAAAGTTTCTGAAAGTCTAATTATTGCAAGTGTGAATAAGTATAAAATATTCAAATGTCATTAAACTTTTATTTTCTGTGAAAAGTTTGGTGTGACGGGTGTGACAAAAACTTGTGACGGGCGTGACAAAGTGATTGTGACGGGTGTGACACCATTTAAGATAGTTTTAAAATATTTCATTAATAGAACAGAAAGTTAAAGCACTTGTTTCTAAAGAATTAGGGCAGTATGTTAAAATAATAATTGTTATTATAATAAACATAATTTGATATAATTGAATAACTTTGATGTTTTGCAGCTATTTTGTAGCCATTTTTTATGGCTCAAATTATATTTTCAAAGGAAAAAAAAATATTTTTTACATATTCTTAACTGTACCCCAGTACCTATAAAATCTAGTTTCAAAATTTTAACTATAACTTTATCTCATAACTATACCACATGTTTTTAGCAGCTTTAAGTGGTGAAGCAGATTCTGATGGTGAATCGATCAAAGTTTTTGAATAAGTAAATTTAAAATATATGCAGGCTAGTGGACCCTATTGGATTTGGCCAGAAAATGACGATATTTCCACTGAAAAAATATCCGTCATCATTGAGAAAGTTGCTCCACCAGCCCTTGTGACGAGTAGAGGTCACTGTAAATTCTACACTGCTGGCCACCGTAAATGCAACACCCTGAAGGAAGCGTGCAAATAATATGAAATTTACAACATGCATTAGCGGAGGTGAGATATGCAAATGATTAGAATTTCAGCGCAGACGCACATCACGCGTGCCTGTGGCGCCACTTGAAAGCGCTTTTTAAGGCTTGGAGATTTCGACGATTTCAAGTATGGAAATTGTTTTTCTTGTGGTTTTTTCCAAAAAACGATCAATTATGCCTCGTAGAAAACAGCGATCATCTTTTCATCAAGTATCCGAGTTCGACAGAGGAAGGATAGTGGCCTACTGAGATTGTGGATTATCTTTCAGAGAAATTGGCAGTTGTGTTGAACGAAACCAAAGAATTGCAATGTGGAAATGTGATCGTTGGATGCAGGAGGGTACTGCGGACCGACGTGATCGATCGCATCCACCTCAGTGCACCACTTCACCTGATGACAGGCATATTGTGCGCATGGCAGTGACGGATAGCTCAGTCACATCACGAACCATAGCACAGCAGATTCAGTCTGTAACGCATCATCCAGTGTCTGCGGGTACCATTCGACACCGTTTGCAGCAGAGTCGTCTGTCCGCAAGACGTCCATTGCTTTGTCTATCCTTGACGCAGAACCACAGACGTCTCCGCCGCCAATGGTGCAATGAAAGAAGGGTGTGGACGGCAGAATGGAATGAAATTGTCTTTACTGACGAGTCACGTTTCTGTCTGCAACACCACGATGGTCGGTTTCGAGTCTGGAGACACCATGGAGAGAGGATGCTGAACAGCTGAGTTATGCACCACCACACTGGTCTTGCACCGGGTATTATGGTAGGGGCGGTATTTGATATCACTCTCGCACTCCTCTAGTACGCATTGCTAGTACTCCAAACAGCCACCGCTATATCTCCCAGGTGTTGGAGCCAGTTGCCCTTCCTTACCTTCCGGGCTTGCCCATAGCCATATTTCAACAGGATAATGCGCGACCACACGCGGCACGCATTGTCCAAGGCTTCTACGTCAACCGCCAGATTGAATTGCTTCTCTGGCAGGCTCGCTCTCCGGATCTGTCGCCGATAAAAAACATGTCGTCCATGGTTGCTCAACAATTGATCCATAGTACATCCCCAGCTGCCACACCAGATCAACTTTGGCAATTTGTGGAAGCTGCTTGGTCTTCTGTACCCCAAGAACACATCCAAAGTCTCTTTGAATCAATGCCAAGGCGTGTGGCAGCGGTGATCTCTAACAATGGCGGCTACTCTGGCTACTGATTTTGGCAGGAACCACACTTCACAAAAGTCTATAAATTTAATCATTTGATACTTGAGCAACATGTTACCTACAAAATAAATTTTGTTGCGATATCTCTTGTCTTTCTTGGTGTTGCAATTTGGGTGGCCAGCAGTGTAAATCAGATGTATATATGTACATATCTCTTATTTCTAATAAAATGTAAGTGTATATTAGCTAATGTCAAGTTTACTATGTGTACTAAGAACTGCTTTTTAAAAAATTGCTTCTCAAAAATGTGAAATTGGCACAGTGTCACATCCGTCACATTGCAAAAAAAAAAAAAAAAAATCCCAAATTTAAAAAAAATTAAAACTTAATATAAAAAATATGTATTAGGTTTCATCTGAATCTCCTTCAATAGAAAAAAAATGCTACAATGATGAAACACTTAGAAATTCACAGGAGTTTTAGCAAATATGAAAGCAAGTGAAAAGTCATGTCCGGAAAAAGTCACACCCGTCACAAGATTTTAAAATTTATTTTTAAAAAATGAAAAACTCCCGCAGTTTTATTTTTGCACAGTCATTAGAGCAAATGCAAAGGTAAACACAGTTTTAAAAAAAATTTTGCTATTTATAAATAATTCATTGCCAAAAATATAAATTAAGCTTTAAAACTCATGTCTGGGAGTCACACCAGTCACAATGGAATGGCACAAAAGTAAAAAAAATATTCATGTATTTCATTTTGGGGACAGCTCTCGAGAAAATAAATAAATACATAAATATAATAAAAACTTTCACACCTAAACGGGGAGGGGAATATAATAAATATTATCGAGAAAAATACATGAACTTATAATAAGAATTCAAAAAAAAATAAGTTTGGTTCTTCATGTGGTATAAAATCAGTAAATACAAGGCAATTTAAATTACATTTGATATTTTGAAGCTTTCAATTAACCAACATAAAAAACTATTCTGAAATTACTGATTTTTTTTAAAAAACGTACAATCTGTAACCTTGTGAAAAATAAAGCCGAGAGGTGTCTGAACTCTCTGAAATAAAAGTATTCAACATATTTTGAGCTAGAAAAATATTTTGTTGTTTTATTTTAAGTAGGGTCCACTTGGGAAAAGGAAAACAAAAGACATCGCGTTACTATTCTGAAATTACTGCATTTTTAAAAAACGCAAAAACTATAACCTTAAGAACAACGAAAATAAAACAGAGAAGTATTCAAAACTCTCTGAAATCGAAGTATTCCACAAATTTTCAGCTTGAAAAGTATTTAGTTATTTTATTTTAAGGACGGTCCTCTTGGGAAAGTAAAAAAAAAAAAGAGAAAAAATATCGCGTCACTTTGTTCAAGGAACGAGGGCCGATGAGTAATTTCCCCACACTTCTGTTAATTTCAAATCGCAAAATTTTCCAAGCATAAATGAAAAAAATACGAGGAAAAAAAGTAAAATAATGGCGATAGAGAAAGGCTCAAAACTAAAATAAAAATACGAGACAATCGGTTACTATCTGTAGTTAATGAGGAGCTGTCTGAAAGCGCAATTTTCATTTCGGACCTGTTTGATAGATTGAAGTTGCACTTTTACAGATGAAGTTTAAAGCTAATGAAAACCTTTCTCAGCTGTCACTCAGGGAATTACGCCTACTAGAATCCACAACGGGCCGTAATAAAAAATGGTTTTGGCGAAAAAAGCAATTCAAAATTGCAAGAAACTATGTATGAATAGAAAATAAAAGGGTTGATTCGACCATACTTTTAATCATTGTCTCCTACAGGGAGATGTAACGTGAAATTAATGAGCCTAGGCTTCACAAATAAAAGAGTTCTGCGAAGGGTATCCTTATTGGCTGTGAGTAGGGTATAACTATTAGATGCCATGGAAGTAACATAACACGTCAAAATTTTCCAGGTGTCTGAGCTTTAAGCAACGCGCAAGGAGAGCCTCTACGGCTATCCATTTGTTTCTCTGATCAAGATATATTTTTTCTTTTGCTATGAATTCAACAAAATTATAGTTGCTGATTTTGAAAAAACAATAAATAAAAATAAACTCGGTAGTAGATTAAGAGACTTTAAGCTTTTAAGAGAGAGAGAGGGGAAATTTTTTGTAAAACTAAATAATGAAGTATAAAAACTGGATAGCTTTTAATTAAAAGTATCCTCAAAGCCGAAAATAAAACATTTTAAATTAGTAAAAAAATTTAAATGTAAGAAAATTAAAGCAGACTCTTGGGAAAGGAGTGTGCCGTCGTATTGTTGTTGGTCCTTCGGTCTAATCTGTAAGTCCGTCTACTTGTCAGTTTCATGCAGTAGCTTCTATAAAGTGCACTCTATTTTTTTTATTTATTAAAAAAAAGCCATAGATTTTAAAAACACAACCCTTTAAGAAAACTAAAGAGCACAATTTAAGTTACAAATTGAAACTTTTGTGATATACATTTTAAAATCATTTATTTATTTTTCATATTATCATACTCGTATATTCTTTTTAATTATCAGTAATATTACGTTTTTACTAATAAATTTTACTGAACTTTCATTTTTTAAAAAATAACAAATTTATAGAAATACCTAATTAATTGCAGGAATGAAATTTATTAGCTTGATAGTGGTTGTTTTATGATGAAATATATTTACGTATGAAAATAGAACGTATGAAATGTTCGGGAAACCTAATATGTTTGAGAATATATGTAAGAAAACAATACTGGTGAATGAGAAAGGAGTTTCTTTCAGTTCTGGAAAATCTTGATTTCTTCTTTTATTCTCAATTCTCGTAGAATTTCTATCTAAAATTTAGTGTCAGCTGTTTTTTGGCCCGATATTTCTTGCACAATTCTATTACGCTACCAGAGTATGTAAAACATGTAATGCAATAATCATTCAAAGTTCCAAAACTTTTGGTGGCATCGAAGCATCTGAAAAAATAAGTTCAGTTCTGTTTGAAAATTCGAACAGCCAATCTGATCTTGTTCTCGAACCGAGGGACCGAGTATTGGAGCATAGTGAATGATTTAAACTTCAAATCTTTTTGCTATGCCAGATCTGCTACAGTCTCTGAAATAACCGTCAGCAATGTACTGTAATGAGGGATATGGAAAAGGAAGTGAACATCGCTATTCAGTACGCTTTCGGCCACCAGTTGCTCCGACAAAACAAGCTCGCGTATCAATCTGAAATGAAACTTTTGGTTTTCTGATTTTTAACTCTCCTAATGTTTAACTATTTCGATAATGTCTTGTGGTGTCTAGTAATTCAAATAAATTTGCTTGAAAAGATTAAATGGAAAAAAAATTACTCATTTGTGGCAAACACATTTTCTTCTCAATATGCACTTCATTTTTACCTAAAATCCCTCATAACTTCTATACCGTTTGACGTCTGCTGCTAGAATTCCGCATTTACACTATTCAGGTGGTGTAATTTTAGACAATATATAACATCTTCAGAACCCCAGTTGCTGGGAGAGAACTTTTACTTGTGAGAGATAAGAGTATCCCTATGGTACCAGGAACCAGGTGGTTAATGTAGCTTGAACTGATGGAAATAAACTTTCACAGCTCAACTTGTACGCAAAATATTTCACGATTGCTAGTATTTATCAAATTTCTAGGTTATTCCATGACTTGGTGTGCTTGACAACCTGAAGGTTTTCATGAACAACGTTGAAGGCAGCAGAAAAAATACTGTCAGCTCGTATTATTTATAGTAGTTAGCTGATTTTAAAACCTGTATCCTCCCCCTCCCCGCCCAAATTAGCGCCACATAGCTTGAGGTCAAAAAGGGTTAAATAAGTAGCAAGTAATTGAATCAAGGCTTTGATTCGATCTTTTATGCTTCGAAGCAGATAATGAAATTGACAAAGGAGTAGGGGTTGGGCGTCTCGGCAAACGTTCCATCGAATTGAGTTCCGGATCATTAGTCGAATGCTGGGAGTCGCAATCTTTTGGAAATGAAGTCGAGCAGGACAAGTAAAAAGCAACTCAGCAAAAGTGGTTCTCGTTAAAATTATACCATCCGTGGGTGCCTTTTATGCATACAGCCATAAAACTGAAATAATAACGGCCATCTGCATATCCGATGGTAGACTTCTGGTGAAAACATTTCGATCGCTCGAAACGGTTGATACACGGCCAACTATCGAATCCTGCTCCATTTTTTTCTTTGTGCTTTTTTTCAACATTTGTGTTTTATTCCCGTTTTTTAGTTTTTCAGCACCCAGTTGCGATGACTATAAAAGAGTACACGCAATGACATATCAGGAACTGTATAAAACACGGACACCAAAACTAGGCCATAAAATTGAGGGTTTTATGTTGCACTATTTCGTTAAGTTATGCATATTAAAAGGAAAACTAAAGCAGTAAAAAGGCCGTTTCTGCACTTTTAATATTGCAGCTTGTAAGTCGCTGGGGTAAGGATAATGAATTCTGGTTTTTAATGCACCTTTTTCTTCCCCGCTTTCGGATTCAGGAGTAACTAGCCTTTCTGGGGCTGGCGGCCAAGATATATAGGTTCAAGAAAACGTCGCGCTTTATTGCCTTCTAACGAGTAATGCTTATGCCTTTTGTCATAAAACTCCGGGTGATTTAATATTTCGCTGAATTCTTCCAAGTTAAGGCTCTGCCTTGATAAAAGACGCAGCGAAGGGGGATTTTTATCTTCTTTTCGTCGCAAAAGTTATTTTCCCAAATATGTTTAATATTGTTATAAAATTTTACCCATTCCGCATACACAATATTACACCAGAGATAGCCGCTGTTTGCTTTCCTTCACAAAAGAAAAAGGGGAGGCGGCTTTTTAATATAAAAGACGGTACTCTGATATCACTCATACTTTACTCCACTGCATATTTCTTGCTCCGAATGAAGCATGTAGAAATTGATTCTTTCAGCTCTCGCTGCCATTAGAAATAAACCATTTTTATGGCTCCGAATTGAAAAACTTCAATTTCCAGACTTCCGTATTTGAATCGAACCTTGTTAGATTGCTTTTGATAGATGCGGATTACCTTATTCATAACGAAACGAATCTAGGGAACTCCACTAAGCAAGGATTATCCTCCAAGACCTGCGCAACCAACATTTGTAATCAAGGAATCCTTCCTCCTCGATACTCATATCTTTGACACAAGTAAAAGATATTCCTTGAATGCAACTTCCGCTTCTATAGCTTAACGAAGTCTTGTCATTTTTTACCATCTATCGAAAAACCTAGAAAAGGGGACAACGTTATACTTTCGTGGATGCTTTTTATGAATAGACAACTCCAATTTTTACGATTATGGAATCAAACTTCTGAGTCAGAAGGCTCAGTTGTGTAAGCCAATTTACAGCCATTTAAGTTTCAAAAAGTTTAGATTATATTTCGGATTTATGTGGGTCATAGTTTAATAAATCAAAACGGTACTTGAAGTACAATGATGAAAAGATTATTGAATGTTAAAATTTATTGATACATAACTTAAAAAATAACAATCTATATGTATACATAAACAAGGTATGAAAAGATAATAATAATAATAATCACACATGTACTATTTGAATTTAAACAAAATCAACAAAAATATTCGAAACAGAATTCTAAAAATAGCTATATGCCTAAAAGTAAAGTTAAATACATACACTGATGGGAAAAAAAGTCCCGACACCAAGAAATAATTATTGTAGAGTAATGAAATTTCAGCAATATATTTATATAGGTAACGTACGTAATTGATTACAATTTCAAGATCACAGGTTAATTTAAGCCCGAGAAGAGCCATTGCAGAAGTGAAATACAGGTACATTAATAACCGGTGTGACCGCCAGAATTTTGAATGCAAGCATACAAACGTGCATGCATTGAATCATACAGGTGTTGGATGTCCGTTTGTGGGATGGAGTTCCATGAATGTTGCACTTGGTCGATCAATGCAGGGACGGTAATGCTGGTTGTGGATGACGCTGGAGTTGTCGTCCAATGATGTCACATACGTGCTCGATTGGAGACAGATCTGGTGATCTGGCAGGCCAAGGCAACATGTCGACACCCTGTAGAGCACGTTGGGTTACAACAGCAGTATTAGGTCGAGCGTTATCCTGTTGGAAAACGCCTCCTGGAATGCTACTCATGAAAGGCAGAACAACTTGTTGAATCGCCAGACTGACGTACACATTTGCTGTCAGGGTGCGTGGGATAACCACGAGAGTGCTTCTGCTGACATAAGAAATTGCTCCCCAGACCATAACTCCAGGTGTAAGTCCAGTGTGTCTTATCCGCCGACAGGATGGCTGCAGCCGCTCACCTGGCCTCCTCCTAACCAACACACGGCCATCACTGGCACCAAGGCAGAACCGGCTTTCATCAGAAAACACAACAGATCTCCACTCCGTCCTCCAATGAGCTCTAGCTTGACACCACTGACGTCGCAAACGGCAGTGGTTTGGCGTTAGTGGAATGCACGCTACATGACGTCTGGCTCGGAGTTGTCCTTGATGTAACCGATTGGTAACAGTTCGTTGTGTCACTGTGGTGCCAAGTGCTGCTCGAATTTCTGCAGCAGACGCAGTACGACTCGCTACGGCCATACGCCGAACAAGGCGGTCTTCCCTCTCTCAGTAGTGCCAAGTGGAAGCCCGGAACCCGGTCTTCTTGAGGCAGTGCCTTCCCTTGACTACTGCTGCCAACATTCATGCACAGCGGATGCATTCCTGCCAAGCCTTTCTGCAATCTCGCGGAAAGAAAACCCACCTTCTCGTAGGCCTATTTCACGACCTCGTTCAAACTCAGTGAGCTGCTGATAATGGCTTCGTCGTCTTCTTAAAGGCATTGTGGAGTAACATCAACTCACTACGTCAAATCTCGACGCTAAACAACGCTCAGGAACGTTACAGCGCGTATTTAAAGCAAACCTGATTTGCATCTTCCGTGTGTCGCTACTAGCGTCACACTGATGCGTCGAGCGCAAAATTTTAATCGACGTCATCTTTCAGATGTATAAACACGCCTGCCAAATTTCGTTTCGCTAGCACAACTCCTTCTTGGTGTTGGGATTTTTTTTTCCATCAGTGTAAATAAAAAGCTCAGAAAAAGATAGCCGAGCATTCAAACTTATACTAAGAATTATACACTCCGAAAAGCGACAATGCTTAAATCAATCTGATGTTTTTATGCTTAAACCAATCTGAATTGCGGTTTATGAATTCAGAAATGAATCGATATCTAACTCTTATTCAAAATGCAAATCCGTCATACATTTTGCTCTCTTTCAACTGGGCTTGGGTGAAACTTTAACTTAATTTTGACATTTTCAAATGTAAATATTGTCCTAATTGACTTCGCTAATAATGACCCCTAATAAAGGATCTGCAAAAGTGGAAAAAAATGACAAGGGATCTAAGTTAAAAAGTTTGGGAACCCATATATTAAGGCGAGATTACGGACTTTCATAGCGTTAAATAGTCTGATTTATTTCGGTTTTTTTCTTCCCTTCTGGAACATATATATCGGGATGTTTGAAAAAATAAATAAATAAATAAAATAAAACTGTTAATAGCGGAAAAATTGGCATTAATATTGTTAAGGATCTTTCGTCTTTTTGTGTCTATAGAATTTTAAAATACTAATTTTAATGCCTTTTTTCGGAGAAATTAAAACTCAGGAATTTAATAAAAACACATACTTGATAAAAAAAAATCATTTTGAAAATATTTTCTTCCAGCCGGGTATTTTGTACTAATAATCTAATAATTAGTTAATCACTATTTGCATATAAGAGATTACTTCTGCCTGTAATATTTACAATATATTTACTTATTTATTTCGCTCTTCATTCCTTAAGCGATATGGCTCAATAATCATCAATTAATTTTTAAATGCTTAGCATTATCAGAGCAAAAGTCTAAACCTTCCTAAATAAAATAAATAAATAATAAAATAATATAGCGTTAAATTCAAAAACATATATTGGTAATTCATTTAATTAAAATTACATTTTAAATATATTTAAAGAATCTCTAATACACGAAATGTACTAAAAATTTTCCGCTACAACATTAAAAACAATTGATACATGATGCTACCAATAATGTTTCAAGATTAAAGGCAACAAAATGGTAAAATACTAAATCAAATGTTTTCCTCTTTATTGCCGCGTTAATTTCCATATAATAATTTTTTAAAAAGTAAAAAGCAGATAACCTGCTTTTGTACTTAAAAAAAAGAATATATTCGAAGCTTTCACTGAAGGGTAGATAAGACAGATTTCAAAGGCCATATGCTAGATTTTTGTGAAAATGATTATTTTACATTTCAACTGTATCAGTGTGAATATATCAAAATTCATTCAAAATAGGGTCAGCGATAAAGTACGTCTATCTCTCCAAGTTAAATGATAAAGTGGGAGCCGTGTCCGCAAAAGCTATTTTCTGAGTTATCTTTGTTTGATCGTTCTCAAATTACAGGATTTGAGGGACCTTGGAGATAATGTATCTAACAAAGTTTCAGAAGATTCATGAATACAAAATAAGCAAATATCATTGCCTAATCTTGAAATGAGCCTAAAAAAACGAATCAATTTTCTCATTTTTTTGATTTTAAGCTTATCATATTATTGAAGAAAAGGTACAAAGTTACTGTTTTTAACATTCACACATCCGAGCATTTCAAACTCCACTTTAGATGACTTAAGTAGTACTTATCAACAAAATTTAGTAGATGCTTATGTTAAAAGTGAAAACGGATGAAAGTGATCATTAAGTAGAGTAAAGATTGATTGGATTATTTGTCGTGCAAAATAATAAATATATTTTAACTGGATGAAAAAAAACAATTTTAATATTTAATTTAATAATTTTTACTTTTTGATTTCAATAAGACTTATGAAAAAGTTACAAAATAATTGTTTTTCAACTCACCGTTTGGTAGAATTTCTTACTGCACTTCAACCTATTTACATATCAGAGAAAGAAATCTTGTAAGAAACGATTCTCTGATGTGTGGATAGGTCATTTTTAATTTCCTTTCGCATAGCAATGATTACAATATGCTGTATTACAGTTACGTAATACACAGAGGTGATGCTACAAAATTTAGCTGGTACTTATATTAAACTAGATGGAATTACGCAAATTATTACAAATATTTACAGTTTTGTCTTTATGAAAGTGTTAATTATGTAGTTATAGTTTTTAACGTAATATGATGATGGAAGTTCGAAGATTTAGATTTTTCTGGGTAGCATACTGTAACATTATAAAGGTATTATAATTATGGTCAGGGATCTCACGATATCAGGTTTAAGCTTGTTTTTCGCACCGTATTATCAAACGCTATATGAGGTGGTGGAAACGTAGCGGTGTAACTCAAGCGATTAATATTTTGAGAAGAACAGTATATTGCAGTAAAGTTTTAGTGTTACGGTATTGAAAAACGCTAACGGTGTCATATGTTGATAAATGTTTGAAATGTTCTATAGTTTGCTGTGAATAAAGGTAGATGACATCCCATATGACAGAAAATTGAATTAATTACATTTTCAAAAATAAAAAATAAAAAAGACACCAGTATATTTCTCACTACTTCATATTTTTTTCTTTCTTGGCATAGTGAGACATAACTGAAACATTTACATTAGTTTTGATTACTATTTTTTGATTCACGAGTAACAAATTTAAAAACTTTCATTTTTGACACTAATTCTATTTTCTTCTCCGGTACATTTTGTAGGTGCTTAAGTTGTCCAAACATTCACACATTTTTCACTTGTATACATTTGACGCAAAGCCAAAGCAATATTATCATATTGATAGAAATGCTTCATTGACGTTTTACAGCATGCGCAATCGACAAAAGGGAGATTCCCACATTAAGAAATTACACACGACCTTAGACAAATCTACGACGAAATCGGTGTCCTTGGAAGTAATATCTAGAACACTGCGGATGAAATTAACTATGCATAAAAACAGCCTTGTGTAATTGGGCTTTAATAATTCGTATACTTTTCTGTACATAAAAGTAAGCATCTTAAGGTAAAACTTGGTGAGATGGCGCACTTGAACTTTTGGAGAAAAGGGAAGGTGAGTGCACCACGATTTCAATTAGTTGTACAGCCACAACAGCAGAGTGTCTACTTTAATTTGTAAGTTTTTCCTCTGAAAGTGCATGATACAACGCCTTTTTGATTGATTGCTTTCCAAATGTACGGGCGTGAATTTTCAATACTGTTTTTCTGATTTCCATTGTGATGAGAGTACTGCAAGATACTTTTCGAGCAAACGTTTTTTCAGCTATATTTTGCAATTTACTTTCAGTGATTATTAATATAATCTATTTATTATCGAAAGCCATGTCCCATGTGCGGGAACCACCCATGTGCAATCTTGCCCTATAAGGAGAGAAACGAAAAATAACCGTCTTGTCTATATGCCTCATGTTTTAAATTACAGCATAACAAGGAAATAGTGATGTAAATGCACACAGAAGGGGTGTAGTAAATAATATTGATTAAAAGTTAGGCAAAAATTAACGATTTCATTTCTTTTTTTTAATCATATTTTCCAATTGTGTGCCAACTCTACCGGTTTTATCAATTTCCGAGGGTGATTCAGCGACATTTCTTCAATTTCTCAGATCGATAAATACATTCAATTTTTTCTTATTTATTTTTTCTTGTTTGGGTGCTCCGCGAAAGAGATAATATAAATTTTAAAAGCAAATAATAAAAGTGCACAAGAAAAAGTCTTATGTATTTGAAAGTAGCATTTTGTTGCAGAGTACAGGGCTATTCATAAAAAATGGGCAAAATTTTAAGAGGTGATAGCATTCATTCAACATTTTGTATCAAAAAATGCATGTTCGAAAAAAAAAACCGCAACGGTGCTGGCGCATTTGGCTATTATGTATGACATTGCCATTGGATTTGCAGAACTTGTCGCCAAGCTTTCGGCCGCTGCAGGGAAGTTCGCGAGGTATGTTGCAGAATGTTCTACAATCTTTTCTTCGCCATTGTAGTACGTGCATAGCTGCTGTCGGTCACTGTTTTGAACTCTTATTATTGTAATCACATACGATTAAATTTTCGTTTCTAACTTAACTTAATCATTCTCTGTGTGTTTTTAAGATCATAACTTTTTGCGTAATCTAAAGGTTTTGGTTTTGATTCCGACCAGGCTTGGAGTAATCGCGATTACGTAATCGTAATCGGCTGTAATCGATTACATTTTGACAAAATCGTAATCGTAATCGTAATATGATGATGGCATATTCTCATAATCATAATCGAAGTTGTGTAATCCCGTAATCCTTTTTCTCCCGTAAATTTTAATCGTAATCTTAAGGAAAAAATCCGTAATCTGCTAGTCCTGCAATCGTGTAATCTGGACCTGCTGAAAGCTGAAATTTTTAGCGCTACCCTTGGATAGAAGAGATAAGATTACAAGAAAAAGGATTCAAACTGTGTACTGAAGTCCTATTCTAAGCGGTCTGTAACCTACGGGCGATCATAATATAAAAGGTTCTGTGTGGCGGTCGCAGAGCCTTGATGGCAGGACCATATAATAATCTGCTAGAGAAGCTTGTTGTCCTACTTGTTGCGGTCTCTCAGAATCCCTAATTGCGGCTCCACTCTCCACGGGGAATGGCTGGAGAGCCCGAGAAGAAAGGGAGTCTGGTCTGGATATGTCACTCGCATCGCCTTGGGGCTCTCAGTTGGGGGGGGGGGGGGTCTCCGGTCTCCTCGCGTCGCCCAGTTTCGGTACAAGAGCGGTAATCTGTCCGCAAGTCACAGATTTCGGGGTAGAAAAGAAAGGGGAAGGTGTCTATAAGGACCAAATGCATCGGTCATTTTGCTTCCTTAATTACCCCTTCAAAACATATTCAAACGGTTGGGCAATAGGCGAGAGTCTGGACGGGACCGCCGCAAGTAAAAAAGAGAGTTCTCCCTTTCTTCTCTCCGCGGGGGTCCCGGTTCGGAGCCGGCATTAAGAATGGGCGCCCCATTTTCCCTTTCAATAATCGAAGTAGACTGCCCCCCTGAAAATCTAGTGTTGGTACTATCACCTACACACATAAAGAGACATGAAATGACTTTTGTGTTTTCGCCTTTCTTTAATGGCAGAAGTGAAGAATTTTTCTAAAGAATAGCACATTTACACTTCAGCAATTTAGGAGCAAGCGTTACATGATGCTCTATGCTTAAGATGCATGAAATCTTAACCCTGGTACGTGTGATTATTATTATTTTTAAAAATATGTTCTTTGAATATTTAAAAAAGTACATACATTTAAATCTTAAATTTATTTATATTTTAATGCTAATATTCTTTTTAATTAATAGGTATGTAAAAGAAAATGATATATGTTCAGACATTTTCCCAATTGTTTTTTACATGCATGAATTAATATTTAGGAATTATTTTAAAAAATTATCTTTTTCTTCTTAGAATTACCTCAACAGAAATTTGTATTTCAGTTGAATCTTGTACGTTAAATTTGTGTTGTAAAATTACTTGCACTTTATTTTTTTTATTAAAACAGTTAGTACATGGAAAAAAATATATGCTCGTGCATGTTAAAAAAAAAAAACCACAAAAATCATATTAAAATATTATAGTCATTCGTATTATAATTATTCTTCATATTACTTTTTAACGATTACTAATTTTGCTAAGAGTTATTTGAATGTTCATGTTCATATTTTTTGAAATTATTCTAAAATGCAGCGTTTATTTTCAAAAGATTATTTATCTCTTACACTATCTGAATATTTTATAAGATGTGCATGAATTGCACGGGATAACAAGTGATTTCATAAAGAATTATAGAAAATTATTATTTTCAGTAAACTAATTGGTGTTATGTGAAATATTTGCACAATTTAAACTAGAAAATAAATACAATGGAGAAATATACATTTTCAGAAATTGCGGCCCACTAAATTTTGATTGTATGCACACAAAATAACAATGAACCAGGTAAATCACTTAAATCACTTATGCATTATATATACATTTAGTGCATCGTCTTTGCTTACATACAAAATACGATCAATGTAGTTATTCCTCACATGAGTTTTAAATATTCGAAAAATACTGAATGTGCCTTTCCTGATTATACATATATATATATATAATGCAAATTTTTCATTTCTGCAACGACGTCATAATTGCAGAACTGTGATGTTGAAATTGTTTCATTATAATTGCATTCATCATCATTTCAGTTATCTCTTATAAAATCAAAAATTTAATTAAAAATCTTAACTTTTTGATTTATGACACTATTGTGAAAATGAGAGTTGTATGCATAAAATCGGATAATTTTATGCTAATCTAATCGTAATCAAAATCGTAATCGGATGTCATAATCGTAATCGATTACATTTTTCAACGACTGTAATCGCTGCCGTAATCGTAATTACTTTTTGGCAAAGGATTACAATCGTAATCGTAATCATAATCTCTCAATTTCTCCCTTTGTAATCGTAATCGTAATCGATTACGTTTCTTTGTAATCGACTCCAAGCCTGATTCCGACCATGCAATCTTTGATAAAAATTGCTTGTTTGGATGTGTACTATCACCTCTTAAAATTTCGCCCATATTTTACAAATAACCATGCATATATCACAAAATAAAACTGTAGCGATAAATAAAACTACCCTCTGGTTCATCAGAATTTAAGAACAGCCGCAAGGTTCATGAGATTTCAGATATATTTTTATTTATTTATACATGTCACTAAAATAATTTACCATTTCCAATTAAGAATTATAATGCAAATACATTTATTCGAATAGTTTCGAGTCCTATGCACACTTCTCTCCTCAAAAGACACAAGATAAGTAACAAAATTTGATTTTTTATATCTATTTTGAAATAATGCAAATTTAGATGCTTGAACATCTTTCCTGCGCTCAATCCCACCGAGAATGTATGTTCTTCAATTAGTCAAACTTCAAAGTACCTATAAGTCTCCAAAGCAATGCTTATTTTATTCGCTTACGTTAATCTCTTATATCTTGAACTCATCATTCCACCGTTTTATTTTTGCTAGTAGCTGGCGAACCTAAACATACCCGCATCAGAATAGAAGAACTTACGTTATTCTTGAAAACACAGCTGTCGTAACTGATACGTAATTTCAAGAGAGAAAAAACAAAGTTTTGCGCACTTGTCATAAAACTGTTTGCTGTCTGAATAGTTTTGGACCTCTCCTTAGTTTATTATTCCTGGTTTTTGTCCTTAAGCGCCAGTTTTAAGGCCCCTCCCGCCCTACTAAATATGGATAGCCAGATAAAAAAATTAATTTGCTTTACCGGTGGTGCAGCATTTCTGATGCCTTGTGCACGTTATAATTCAGTGGAATCAACTATTGGATTATTTTCTTCACGGTAAAGAAGAACCAGTAGAATCCTAACCGCTTTTGTTATGTTTCTCCTTTCTTAGGACTATATTTTATAGAATTTTTAGAGGAGTTTTTTCGTCCATTATTCTTAATGTAAATAGTGGCTCCCAAAAGTGAGAGCTAGCTGTAATTTCCTATTTGTTTTCCGATTGAAGGTTTTAGGGATATCCTTAAAAGGGAAAAAGAAGCTATATCTACTTATATCCGTTATTTCTCTAGTCATGTATTGTCAGGAATATTTGTAACATACTGTGAGCGTAGAATGCAATAGCAGATATCTGTTAGTTTAAATTTGGGTATTTATTTTTGCGTCATACGGTTGACTTATTCTGTTTGTATCTCTATATAGACTGCTACAAAAAGAGACGAATCACAAATAATAGTTGTACTTCTCATTTCTCAAGAAATAACTTCTTGCGGCTTTGATCGCTTTTTATCCAGTGACCTTTGTAAGGGAAAGGAGGGTAAGACTACGCACCTAATGGATTGTTCGTTATAAAAATGAGAATTGAAAAGTGAGAGCCTTAAACATTGACTGAATCATAGTTTATTAACTTAGAAACTTAAGTACAAAAAAATGAAAGTTTTATCTTAAAAAATTACATGAAAGAAAGCAAGCGGAAAAAAAAATTGCAAATGCGTACTCTTACCCGACCTGGCGGATAAGAGTACGCATCCAGGAAGGGTAAGAGTACGCATTCAGAAAGTTTAGCAGTAGTCACATACAATTGCTCCAGTGCCTTCGTAACTGGAACATTCATCAAGCCACCACTCTTTACACAATCCACACTGGATACAATCCTCATCATATGATTGTTCGCAGCCTGGGCATATTGTCGCCTCATTGTTTGCTGAACTTGTTGAGGGAACTGGGTTGTCGATACAATGCAGAATAAGTTTTTTCTTTGCTTTCACGGGTTTTCATTTTTCAGTTTTGGCTTTTTTTTTTTACTTTTCATAGCAGCCCGATTAGCCTTTGCTTCTTCTAATCCTCTCTTTCTCTCTACCTTTTCCTTATGTGCGTACTCTTACCCGCCGATGTATTGCTCCTCTAAATCGTCCATAGATGACTATAACATTCACATCAGTAATATTCTGACATGCCCACGTTGTTCGGAAGGGAACAAAGCTCATAATGATATCTAGTTAAAAAACAAACATCAATGCTTTATTTACAAAAAAAATAATATTTCTTCGCAGAAAAATTACATGCCAACATGCAGAAATCATATTTTACCTAATAAATAAACGACAGCAAGGATGAAAATAACAATGGCAATCTCTTGAGCTAGCTAAAAACAAACGTGTTGAGTTGATCACACTCGCTTCTGCTTGCAGTGTTGCCAACAGGGAAAAAAGTCCCTGCGTACTCTTACCCCCCCTTTCCCTTATGTTAAACAAAGCGATCAATGCTGGGACATAGGCATGGAGATAATTATACAAATTCAGCTCTTTCGATCCCTTTAGGTTTTGGGCTTGTTCATATAAAAAATTGAGCTTAACGGGAATTCCGGAATGTAAGTAATATTAATATACAAAATGCATAGATGTAAAAATATATGTAGTTGTGAAATAACTATAAGAGTTAACTTTACTAAACTTATTCCTCAGTCATTTTGTTCATTATGATAATTATCTTTTCTCGACTTGACAATTTCGATAGTTGTTTACTGTACTTTAATCAACTGCTTTTCTAATAATATATTTTTCTCGACTTTGGCTCAATACGCTTTAAAAAATGCTATTTATAATTTTGAAAGTATAATATTATGAAGAAGGGTAAAACGCACATAAATCTGTAGCATTTATTTGTTGATGATAACACAGAATGTCGTACAAATATGATGTTTATTAAAGAATAATTTTCAGTACTATGTGCGATTTATTGATGAGTTATAGAATACGTTAATAAATTACGTTTCTAAATAAATTCGCAACTTGTTGAAATATTGTAATATCATAATCAAACTTTAAATATATGATATGCATTACAGTTTTATGCCTTTTAAAAATTGAAGGTAAATATTGAGAGCCACTAGCTGCTATCATCAGATGATGCATTATAACGCAAACGGTATCTGAAATACGTAACGAAATGTTCCTGTTTGGATTATGTAAACTGATTTAGAGTAATGAGTTGATATTATAAAAGAAACATAATAATGTGATACTTAAGCTAAAAAACTAACGATAATTTAAACGATCATTTAAAAAAAAAGGTATTTTTTGCTTTCAAACACCTATATACTATAAAAGTAAAATTTAAAAATCTTCAAAAAACATTTTTTTACCATTACTATCATGCACTTGTTGAAAATAACGTAAAAAGAGCTACGCAAATTTCTGTGAAATGTTTAAAACACGGCAAACTCCACGAATCCGCATGAAAGTAAACTTACTCAAGTTTTCTCAAACATTACGATGAATTCATTCTGTTTCAGCAATGACATATCATTACTGCATCAGACACAAAGAAATAGGAGACCTTGTAGAATCACCCGTTTGTATTACCACGCCGGTTTTACGAATGTTCCAAAACGAAGTGGGGGAAAATAAAATGGAAATAAATACGAAACACTCTTTGCTTGCACCCCAGGCGAGCCATTATGTGGAATCGTTCCGAAATTCCACCTGAAACGGTCAACAAGAGCCAAAAAACTACAAATCTATGAATTAAAGTATAGCTCTAAGCTCCATCTCCATTAATAACTGTCGCTTTTAAACTGCTCTTCGTGTTATAGAAGGGGGATTCTAGGGGTGAGGTCCCACTCACACACATAAGAAAGAAAAAAGAGGGGGGGGGGGACTATTTACTAGGCATGGAGCATTCACTAACAGTCTGTGTCATTGAAAGCAGTATAATTGCCAATCATCACGAAATAAGTAGTTAAGTAGTAAGTACGGATAATGGTCTATTTTACTCTCAATGACATTTAGAACTGAAAAACGTTTTTGGCTCACCCATTTTTTCGATCATAGTGTGTGTGGCGATTTTTTTCTAGCATTAACGATACTGGAAGGTTGCACGGAGGTCAGAATTGTAGATGACGAGATAAGTTTATCCGTATGATTTTGAGCAGTTATCGGAAACTAAAAATGGCAGACAATTCTTGGTTTATATATCCTGGGTATGGGTGACAGTATGTATCAGTAGGTTGGGTGCAACACATTTTTTTACTGATTTACTGTCTTTCTTTAGACCTATTTTCTTTCCATTTCAAACATCTCTGACTAATTTTTCGTACTTCCAGTTATATTATTAATTGGAGTTACGATAGTTCTGTTACATGTGCCTTTCCGTCACTATTTGAGACATTTCCCTCTTACATTAACAAAGGTTTTGTTACATTTGATACAGTGAGAAGCAAAGGGATGTAAGTGGACCAAAAAACGATTCTAATAAAAAAGGCGTTCAAAGTTTAGATCTTATAAGACCTTTAATGTTAATTTTTTTTCTAAATCATGTTGGGTCGGAGCACCTGTTAGAGCTATCACAAACATCCTTTGCCCATAATATAAAATGATGTTTTCTTTGTCATTTACACGACTTATCTCCAACTTTGCAGTTTTGTTATTTACATCCCTTTGCTTCTAGGTTCCTCATTTCATGTTTTATTTATTTATTTTGCATTTAACATTTAGTTGCACTATGCAATTCAAGCGTCAGGCAGCAGCATATGTGAAGTGCAAAAATTTTACTCAATTTTATCGTATTTACAGTATGTTATTTCCCTCAATCCTTTTACAATCACTCTAGTAAGGAAATACAGTTACCAATTTTAAATGCTTCACTAACAGGACAGGATTAAATACGTCAATTCCTTACTAATATTCGATGCATAATTTCAGCTGTCTATGTAATACTGTAAAACCTCTAAAGTTGACCACCTTTGTAAGTTGACGACCTGTCTAAGTTGACCACTTTTGTCAGGAACGGAATTAGCCCTTCACTCTATCTAAGTTGACCACCTGTCCAAGTTGACCACTAAAGTGCTGCACCGCAAGTGGTCAACTTACACAGGTTTCACTGTATCAGTAAAAATAATTGCAACCAAACATCTTACATTTTAAAACTCAAGTTAAAAATGAAAATCGACTTGCAAGTGTACTTCTTCATATTAAACGCTTACGTTCATATTAAAGGCTTATTTCCTCATAATTTTTTTAAAGATCCACATGTCATCAGTAAGTATAGGTGTGAGTAAAACTTCTGTGAGAAGTGTTCGAGAAGATTAGGGAATGACATCTCGCTCCACGGACATTAAGGAAATTGTTGAACCTAAACTTCATTAAATGCAATTCTATTCACGACCTCTAACTACGTTGATAATGTCGCGTACAATGACATTGAAGATGAAAGGTAGAAAAGAAACTATTAGTATGAGTAGCAAAACATTGACGACGAAAATGACGAGAAAATGCAAATCTGAAAGGGCTATGATTGAGAAGTTAGTTTGAAGGGTTCATCTACAATTAATATACACTAGAAAGTCCTGTAGTTGTTTTTTTACTTCGAAAAAATGGTGATTAGAAGTTTCGCGAGCATAAAGCAGGCGATAGTACGAATACCTTTCGATTTATTACAATCAACTCTATCCACAGTTGCGTGTCGGTAGACAATATTTAACTGTTATTTCACTGTGTTTATCTGTCGTATTTATTCTTTGAATATAAAGTATGATTTGCTCTGTAAACACAATTTAAATTACTGCTTTTGATGCAGATTCAAAACTATAGATTAGTTACACAGAACTGAAGACAGTATTTTAGCCTGAAGTTTTATAATCATAATGAAATCGTAACGTAAGTAAAATAATTACTCAGAAATATATTGGCACATTTCTTACATTTCAGTATCTATAAATAAACAACAAAAAGTAAGGGGGGGGGGAATAGTAGGGTCCACGAATTTTACATTCACGTATCCCCAAGTGTACATGGTGGGTCTCTAGCAGGCATCGAACACGCGGCTTTCCGATGGGAAGTCGGACATTCTAACCACTAGGCTACCACGGCCTTAAGAAGTAGTAAATGCGTGATACTGGAGCGTAGCCATGGTGCAAATATATGAATAACTCTGATTATACACTAAAGATAAAAAGTATAAATAGATATAATTAAAAAAAAAGGAAAAAATACAAAAAAAATTTAAAAAAAAGAGAGATATTAAGAGTATTTCTAAAAGGCCCAGTCAAGAATTCAAAATTCTTAAGAACATGTCTTCAATCAAAAACAAACACATGCGCGTCGTATTTGGCTATTAATTTTATTCACATTGCAGAAGTTCGTATTTTGCATACAAAAACAAATAGAAATGCTTCTCTTAAACCTTGTGAGTTGCAGAAATCAAATTCTTAATCTATTCTTGGAGGAAAAATTCTTTTCTGTTTTCCAGCGTATGAACGACATTGATTAACAGTTACTTGTAGAGACCTAGGAAAATAATTCCTTTAGAAAGAAGAAGATGCGTCAAAAATGATGAAAACTGGTTTTCCATTGTCTGTGAAGATAGGTTGAGTTGGCTTCTGTTAACCAGTCAAATTGTCTTAAAATGAATTACACCGTATTGTTTATAGCTATGCAAAGGGACCGTCATGCCAGTTTTAAAGCGGCTTTTTCATTTCCCACCAATAGCTGCTTTAAGTCTTATATTTTGAACTACATAATTGAATCGTTCATTTCAAAAAGGTAACATCTCCTTTTTGAAGAAGGAAAAACTCTCAGTATTAATTTATTAATTTTTATGGCAAAATTAATCAAAAATCGTTTTACTTTACCAATATTGCATTGCTATTACCTTCTAAAAAATAGTAGAAGAGCATACCCAGAAAAGCTTTCCAACTTTTCATAAGCCTTTTTTTTCTATCTCCTGCAAAAAATTTTGTTTTTAAGAGTTGTTTCCTTTTCGAAATGAACCATTCAATTATATTGTCTAACATATTTTTACATTTCAATACCATATATATATATATATATATATATATATACACTGTTAAAAATTTCCGTAGGAAAATAGTAATTTAACCATTTATTTGATTGTTATTTTACCCCATTTAATTACAACAGTTGAATAACCATTAAAAAGATGGTACTCAAACCGCTGATTGTAAAAAAAATCGCTTATTCTCTGTTTCTCCTAAAGAACGTTTAACTAACCGTAATTTACAAGCGCTACTAAGTCTCGAAGTCAATAAGAAAGTCCATCTTGGTTGTGGAACCTTACCGGTCGTACGTTGTTGCTAAAATATGCATAAATATTTATGAGTTCAAATCTGCATGTGTATATACACTGTTAGAAATTTCATTATGAAACTACGGTTAAATAGCCGGCAGCAGACTGTCCATCTAATTCACCGTTAAATTTACGGTTTTGAACATTTTTCTATCTTTACGGGACCTAAACCATTTCCAATCAACTTGGTTAAAAAGCCGTAAATAGAGAAGTTTATGGGTTCATAACCATTTATAAATGGTTTCAAAACTAAATTTAAGTTTTTACACTATTTTGATGCGTAGAATCTTCGAGGCGTAGAAACCGTAAACGAAGCGTGCGGGAATCGAACAGTGTGTGGTGTACCAACCTAGCTCTCTAACTATTCGGCCATCAACACCACTCAAAGCGGCCGTTTATTTATCAATAAATCTTTTCCTACAGGCAAACTGCGTAAAATTTGAGATTTCAGTTTTTGATTGGATCCAAAGTAATTTTTGGTCTAAATTTACTGTATAATGACGAAAATCATTTTATTTGCTGCAAAAATTAAAATACAAACAAGCTTCAGCAGCTCAAATTATGGGTTCGCTCATTCGCAAACAGTTCGGGAATCCGATGTCTTCAATTTTTTATTTACGTGTGTATGTGTTTATATTTAGTAACCACTGCTTAAGTCACTTTTTTCTTCTTCTTTTTTATATACACATGCAGATTTGAACTGATAAATCTTTATTCATGTTTTAACAACAACGTACGACGGTAAGGTTCCACAACTAAGATGGACGCCCGTTTCTTACTGACTACGAGACCTAGTGGCGCTTGTAAATTACGGTTAGTTAAACGTTCTTTAGGAGAAACAGAGAATAAACGATTTTTTTTTCACAATCAGCGGTTTGAGTACCATCTTTTTAATGGTTATTGAACTGTTGTAAGTAAATATGGTAAAATAACAATAAACTAAATGGTTATATTACTGTTTTCTTACGGAAATTTTTAACAGTGCAAAAAAGAAGAATACAAAGTGGCTTAAGCAGTGGTTACTAAATAGAAACACATACACGCGTAAATCAAAAAATTGGAGACATTGGATTCCCGAAATGTTTGAGAATGAGCGAACCCATAATTTGAGCCGCTGAAGCTTGTTTGTATTTTAATTTTGCAGCAAATAATATGATTTTCGTCAATATACAGGAAATTTAGACCAAAAATAGCTTTGGATCCAATCAAAAACTGAAATCTCAATTTTAATGCAGTTTGCCTGTTGGAAAAGAACATTTATTGATAAATAAACGGCAGCTTTGAGTGGTGTAGATGGCCGAATGGTTAGAGTGCAAGATTGGTACACCATACACCCGATGTTCGATTCACGCGCGCTTCGTTTACGGTTTCTACGCCTCGAAATTATTCAAAAACCGTAAAAACTTACATTTAGTTTTGAAACCATTTATAAATGGTTATGAAACCGTAAACTTTTGTATTTACGGCTTTTTAACCAAGCTGATTGGAAATGGTATAAGTCCCGTAAAGATAGAAAAATGTTCCAAACCGTAAATTTAACGGTGAATTAGATGGACATACTGCTGCCGGCTATTTAACCGTAATTTCATGATGAAATTTCTAACAGTGTATGTATAATATTTATAATAATTGAAAAAAAAATCCAGGTCCCAGGCTTCAAGAGATTTCTAAGAATGAAATTAAAAAAAAAAGTTTAATAATCATGCATATAGATTTCTAGATGACTCTAATTAAAAGTGAACACTCCCAATATTCTATGTACAAGAACTAAATTTTAGTTAAGGAAAATATACGGACACATAAATTTAATTATTCCTTTCAAAGTTGATCAATAATGAAATTCTTTATGTGCAATGATATTTAACGCATATTGACACTCACATTGACCTAGTTTCGTATCATTTTCACGTTGTAACATTGATAATTAAAAATTATTATAATTTTAAAGCAACTTTTACGATAAGTTTTCTTTCCTATAGTATGTTGGTTACATTTCTTACGAACGTTAAAAGAGAGATTGATGAAGTAATTCATGAGAGTTCGAAAAGTGCAAAAATTGTCTAGAATATTTATTTTATATAGCCGATGTGCACTCTATATTTATTATTAAAAATATTTTAAACTATTTAATATTTTTCTCTAATTAAGGAACAACACATTGCTGTACATGAAATCATACCGCACTTACATTTACAGTTTAAAATCACATCTAAATGACCAATACATAATTAATTCTGTTTCCCAATATGGTTTTTATTTCGTCCCTGAATATCTATAATCCAACCTCTTTAGTATATAATAATTTACCCCTCACTGAATATTTTTTGACACTATATTTTACTATCTCTTTTATAATCGCTTTTAAGGTGTGTATGTATAAATTTAGTCAGACAGACCGACTAGTCCAATTAAAGAGGCCAGTGTAGCAGAAAGCAAGATGGGTGGAATTTTCACCCTTGGGACATTAGTTATTTTTTGTCACAGTGATAGAAACGGTAAATTATGGCAAGCCCAGGTAGAGTGTTATTTACATTATCCGGGTGCATAGTGTTATTATTCACTACGACGATGTAATAATGAAAATATAGTATGTAACTAACCTTTTTCAATGAACTACCTGATTATTCTGGTCCTTAAAGACTCACAAGACAGATAAGAAATCTGAAATAAGTTTGGTCGATGTTTCATTAATTTGTGCTACAATAGTTCTGCGACAAAATTTATGATTCCTTGCGCTCTTTCAGTTATAATTATCTAATGATACATTTTCCGATGAAGGCAGAAAAATATATAGTATACATATTTTTTAACACATGAACTATCTTTTAAAATATTCAAGGCAGTCATGGGCGCCGTTTATATGTTCAAATAATCTAATTCCAATTAATGAAATAATAAAACTAGTTCATGTGATACCAGATAGAACTTTTGAACTTTCGAAGTATTGTATCAATGTCTGATATTAAAATTCTAAAATTTTCTTAAAGGTTTCCAACGCCATAGGGACAACTTGTGAGAAGAGAAAACTTTCAACTTTTTCAGTTCACTCTGAAAAGGCTTGTCATTATAATGTCATAGAAAATGTCTGCAAGATTCTAAATTATAACTGACCGCTTTTTCTGTGTTTCCTGTTACGCTAGTCTTTGATCCGAAGATCATAAATTGAATTTTAGCGAAATTTTTGAAAAGTGACAAAAAAGCACAAAGGAAGAAACTTTGCTCTACATACTATACTAAAAAATAAATAAATGAACGACGATTTATTTTCTCCATTTTCGTTAAAAACCTCAGAAACCTGGACATTAACAGAAGGAAAATAATTATCATGAGCTACTTGTGAAAGGAAGTTTTGAGGAATATCTTTCCAGCCATAAAATCAACTCAACACTATGAGAAAAAGATTTATTAGACTTGAACGCAATATATAGAGAAAGTGAACTTACAGAGTTTATTGAATTTAATAGCATGTCATAATTCGCAAGACACATTTCAAAAATCTACATCGAAAAGTCAATCATGGAAAAATATTTTAAATTGAGATAGTTAAATGACATAAAAATCGACTTAAAAATGGCTTTTGAAACAGGAAGAACCTGGCTAGCAAAAGGTAGAATGCAGGAATGCTCTACAGAAGACAAAAAAGCCTACCAGAAGCTGTTGCGCCAATGATGATGGTTGACTGAGAGCAATATCAAATTTTAGTAACTAAAAAGGATAACAAACAATCAGTACTAAAATAGAAGTAACTAAAATGTATAACAAGTATACTCACTATAAAGGAGAATATAACAAAATGTTTTAAAATATTAAAAACTACTTTATTTCTGTCAAAGAGAAACGACTTAAGTAAAAAAAGGAAAGAAAAATTGTTTCTGCTCTAGAACGCTTCTAAGGTCGAGTAAAATTTCTGTGAATTAAGGGGTTGGGGTGGAGCTCTTACTTATTTGTACTTCAAACTTCTGTATTCTCGTATGCATCACTTCTAGAATGTAGCGATAAATTTAGTTTTGTGTTTTCAAGGAAGGAAAATAAAACGGAAAAGTTAAATAAATTTTTAAACATAAGAACTTTCTTTAAGAAAGCAGATCACACTGTTAAAGGTGAGCATTGAGCATAAAGTAATGAATTTATGTTCAATGCTCATTTATTATGTATATGTATATATATATATATATATATATACAGTGAAAATTGTGTAAGTTGACCACCATACAGTGTAAGTTGACCACTTGCGGTGCAGCACTTTACTGGTCAACTTAGACAGGTGGTCAACTTTACAGGTTTTACTGTATATATATATATATATATATATAACATCACATTCGTAACAACGTCATGTTGGAGATGGATGCCAATCTTTAGAGTCCGTCGTAGCCGAGTTCAATTAATCCTTAGTTTATTTGCAGCTTCTACATTGTAAATGAACACATTAAAACTCCCAACACGACGACAACACAAAACACAGAAGCTATTATTTACATTCTTACACCAAGTACATCCTACGAATCCCACAAAAATTATCCGCTCTTGCCTTATATAATTTTTTGAGCTCTCCGTCACGTGATACCGCACAATTTTTCTGGTTGGCTGGCCCTGGACCGCCAGACTTAGTATAGCTTCATGTACAAACAAATAAATGATTTTTTTATGTACACTGTTAGAAATTTCAACATGAAATTACGGTTAAATGACCGGCAGCAGTCTGTCCATCTAATTCACTGTTAAATTTACGGATTGGAACATTTTTCTATCTTTACGGGACCTAACCATTTCCAATCAGCTTGGTTAAAAAGCCGTAAATACAAAAGTTTACGGTTTTATAACCATTTAAAAATGGTTTCAAAACAAATATTTCATCGTTTTTGAACCATTTCGAGGCGTAGAATCGTCGAGGCGTAGAAACGGTAAACGCAGCCTGCGGGAATCGAACCCGGTTGTTTGCCATCCCAACGTTGCTCGCTAACCACTCGGCCCTCGGCACCACACAAAGCGGTCGCTTATTTATCAATAAATCTTCCTTTTCAACAGGAAAACTGCATTAAAATTGAGATTTCAGTTGATTGGATCCAAAGTCATTTTTAGTCTAAATTTACTGTATATTGACGAAAATCATTTTATTTGCTGCAAAAATTAAAATACAAACAAGCTTCAGCAGCTCAAATTATGGGTTCGTTCATTCGCAAACAGTTCGGAAATCCGATGGCTCCAATTTTTGATTTACGTGTGTATGTGTTTCTATTTAGTAACCACTGCTTAAGTCACTTTTTTCTTCTTCTTTTTTATATACACATGCAGATTTGAACTGATAAATCTTTATTCATATTTTAACAACAACGTACGACCGGTAAGGTTTCGCAACCAAGATGGCCGATTCTTATTGAGCGCTTGAAAATTACGGTTAGTTAAACGTTTTTTTAGGATAAAGAGAGAATAAACGATTTTTTTCGCAATCAGCGGTTTGAGTACCATCTTTTTAATGGTTATTCAGCTGTTGTAGTTAAATATGGTAAAATAACAATCAAATAAATGTTTATTTTACTATTTTGTTACGGAAATTTTTAAGAGTGTAGGTGTTTTGTCTCATTACTTAACATGGGAAAAACAAAAGTTTGAAATAAATTTAGATAAATGATTTTGCTGTTCTTATCAAAATTACGATTTTTAAACAGTGTTTTGATACAAACTTTTTATTACTATAAATGTCGTTGATTTTTTGTCAAAATAAAACCTTACATAAAAAGGGGGAGAAAAACAACTTACTTTTTTTCCACACGGAAATATTTGCTTTTTTTCCTTCTTCTTTTTCCTATCATCCAGTTAAAGGCATCTAAAATACAAGGATACATTTCAAAATTAATCCTCACTCTTAAAAAACGAAACACTATTTAAAGATTTTTCTCCTGAAATGAAATCACAGTTTAAATACTATTCCCAACAAAATATTCCCTTTTTCTTTTGTTCCCATCCCAATTTTTTGCAAGAAATAGCTAAGAAAAAAAATCACCAGAATTCCCCCCAAGCAATGATTAAAAGAATTAAATTTTCATCACTTGAATAATTTTTTTATCCGAGCCGATAAATAAAGGATTACTATTTCAAGGGACCGAGCATGTTTCTTTTTTTTTCCTTACAAACTTTCTAAGAGTTAAAGTATTTTTTCAGTACAAAACGCGTGAATAATTGGGCCGAATAATAAATTGTACTTCCTTACGTGACCCGATGACAGTTTGAATCGCAAAGACAAATGAGCTAAACATTGAGGGTCATAAAGTAGAATTTTTTTTCTTCGCATGAGGACGTTTCTTGGAATATACCTGAGTATATTTTGCTTCAAGTACGAAAAAAAATCTTTTCTTCAAGGTCTGATTTCGTTTTTGCATATTTGTGCGAGTTCAACCAAGCATGTTCGTAAAACAATGTGAATTTCAATTCTTGCCCATTATGAGAAGTACTTTAATTGGGAAGGGCTGAGAGCTGGTTATCTTTCTGATGAGTGTATAAATACACGACTGTGCGAAAGTTTAAAAACTGGTAGTTTATTATGATTTATTTACTTCATTTTTTCCCCTAGAGATTTTAAAAGCTGAAATGAGTGATTTTTTTTCAGCGCATTTATTTCTAGATCTTTGGCTTTCTTGGAAAAGCAAGGGTAGAGAAATTTGTTTTAAAAAACAAACACTATTTTCTTTCATTAAAGAGCGCGTGACAGGTATTTGTTTTACGACTGTTATAATTAGCACCTGATAAGGAAGTTTAAACGGGTTTTTCTGCAGAGAGGAACATATGCTCGATTCAAAACACACCAATAAAGAAAAATCAGAATTTGTTTTAATCCGAATTTGTTGATGTTTTTTATAATCAATCTCTATCATGTTTCTTCATCAGACATAACTTTACATACATACAATATTTAATCATTTTGATTGCAGTCACTTATTATAATTTTCTAATTAACTTTGTTTCCAATACATTTACAGATGTTTTATTCTATGTTTATTTGTACACGTACGATTGTAGTATTTATTGATAAAAAATTAAGGTTTTTTGGGTAGTGCTTACATTTTCAATTAAAGTTTAGAGAATTTTTATAAATAATTAATTGCATAAGAGTATAATTGAGGGGAAAAAAGTAAATAATTAATATTTAATACTACATCATAAGATATTGAGTCTCAAGGGAAACTGCTGAAAAATTTGAACAATCTGACTTGAAGCAAATATTATCGTAAAAGTTGCATAAATTATAAAAATATCTTTTTAAAATTTTATTGTGAACAAAAAAAAAGTGGCGAACATTTTGACGCAGAAGAAATATTTTTCAAACTAATTACGTAACAATTGTACAAATTAATTGAAGTAAATCAATATTGACAATTGATATTGTTTTGGATGTCTTGAATGTTTGAAGGATAATTTCTTGATGAAAAACACGACGCTATATATAAATATATATATATATATATATATATATATATATACACTGGTGTGCAAAACTTAAGCAACAGGTGTTTTTCTCCTCGAAAAATCATCTGAGAGACATGAAATTTAGAAATGAGAGAGAGCAGTTTTGTACTTAAAGGATGATGAAAGCATAACTGCGTAAAAATAAATACAATTCATACAATGTGGAATCAAACAAAAATAGGTTTTATTGAACTCATAATAGCGTTACACATGATTGTCTATCCAAGAGGAAGAATAGTACGCAGATGTTCCTTAGTATGGGATATGTCCTCCCCGTGCTGCAATGATTGCTTCGCATCGTTTCCCCATACTCAGCACCAGATTGTCCACCAGTTTTTGGGGTAAGAGTGTGCATGGGTCAATCAGTATACGTTTCAGTCCTTGGGTGTTCCCAGGAGGATGTAATCGCACCGCAATGCGTCTCCCTAAAGCATCCCACACATGTTCAATAAGATTTAAATCACGGGAGTACGCTGGCCAATCCATTCGAGTGATATCTTCACTTTCCAGTAGCTGCTGAACAGATTGTGTCCGATGTAGGCGTGCATTGTCATCCATAAAAAGGAAGTCTGGACCAATGGCACCTCTGAACAGACGAACAGGGGGAAGGAGTTCCTCCTGACAATAGCGATCTCCTATTACAGAACCTCTGTCAAAAATGTGGAGCTCAGTCCGCCCGTTCAACATAATGCCTCCCCAGACGAGAACTCCAGGACCACCGTAATGGTCTGTTTCCACGATGTTACTGAGATGAAACCGTGTCCCGCCGACCTCTCTCCAAATCAACTGGCGTCCAGAATCGCGAGTGGCACTGAAACGACTTTCATCCGTAAAGAGGACATGACTCCACTGATGAAAGGTCCAGTTTTTGTGCTCCTTGCACCACTTTAAACGGCGCGGCCGATGGCCTTCTGTCAAAGGGATGTAGCGTTCAGGACGACGAGCGATTAGGCCACCTCTGTGAAGGCCGTCTTGCCACAGTAATAAACCGTTAAACACTTGCTGCCTTGTTGCTGTACACAGTTGCTGGGCAATGACGCTAGCCGACTGGTTCCGGGTTCTTTTCGCCTGCAGGACGATATAGAGGCCATCCACTGCAGTTGTTTTTCTGGGGCGGCCACCGCCAACCTTTCTAACAGCTGTACCTGTGGTTCGGGATGCTTTCCAAGCGCGCGAAATGACGCTTTTGTTGATTCCAAACTCTTCGGCTACACTGGTCACACTGCGGCCCTCCTCCAACTTTCCGATCATTCTTCCACGTGTGAAGTCGCCCAGATGATTTCTTATAGCCATAGTTCACGAAAAAACTTACTTGCACCTACAGCGAATGTCTTGCATGGATAGAAATTGGATTTAAATCCTTCCGTCACTCTTAAGGTGCTCGCGCCAACAGCACTCGTTTTGCATACGCTCACATTGCCTCTGACGCTTTGTTCCTGATATTTGCATCCTCATGACCTTTCTACTAAATTACATGTTTATTGTACTAATCACAAGAACTCTTTTTCTGCAATTTCATAGCTATCTGCTTAAAATTTACGTTGCTTAAATTTTGCTCACCAGTATATATATATATATATATATATATATAAATATGCATGTATGTGATCAAGTATGTTATAAACATATACAATGCTCATGAAATTTAATGGAACACCGAATAGACCCAAAGATTTCTTAGCACATCGCTCCATACGTTTCACTCACCATACTAAAAGATATCCATTAATTTTTATCGACCCCTTCTTTATATTTCGTATGTAGTTTTTGGTTTAAATGATTAATAATAAAAAAACCGTGGCATTTCATGATTTCAGTTTTCCCTTTTAAAGATTTGTCCTTGCACAAGGAATGTTTGATATTTAGTTAAAACACATTAAACGCGTACATTGTAGTACAATCTGTACATATTCTCATTTGTAATGTTTGACCTGTTTTCTTTTTCTTTTGTTAATTTCACACGTTTACCATTTCCAATGCGACCATTACAATTTATATTACCATTTCCAATCCGAAACAATTTATTCACTTAACATTTATTTCCCAATTAGTTAGTTGAACGCATAAAAGTTGAAAACCAAATTTAATTTCTTACATAAATTAGAGGCGTTTGAGATAACTTTATTGGATTGATGCCTGATACGTAATTGCAATGATAATTTATAATTATAAATATTCGCCAAATTTTCTTAAAAAACTAAGACGCCTACAAAACAACCATATCAGATTTAAAATAAACTACTTTTAACAAAGAAATTTAATTATGAATTTTATTCTGAATCAACTAGCTTTTTTTGCACATGTTTCTATCAAAAATTGGTCGTTAATTCTGTCTCCAAAAAATAAAACTGCTTTACATAAAATTACGCTCGTATTGTTCGATCAACTCATTCATACATTGCGGTAACGAGCAAAGCAACAAAATGATCTATTATGCGAGTGTAGATATACAAAGAGTCCTTTTTTCATTTAATTTATGCAGGGGATTCACTTGAAATCCCTCCTTGTTCTAAATAATAGCAAAATAAGTGCAGCAATAGGCTGCATCTTCAAGAAAATAAAAACCTGCTAAATAAAACCTTTCACCATTCGACTAGAAAAGGTCTGTGACTTTAATTCCATTGAACTTGAAAAACAAAAGCAACAAAAACCGCCTTGGAAAGTCACTGTTTCCTCTCATTTCGCACGGCTCCTCGTCCAAGACAATGGACTTGTTATCATTAAAATTCTAGCGATAACCTTGCTGAGCTAAGAGAGAGAGAAGATGGGGAATGATGAACGCTGAGGAGAAAAAGAAGACGAAAAGTAAAAATGGAGAAGAAAAGCGGGAGATAACAAAATGGGAATTAAAAGGACGGTGAAGGGGGATCCCGAGATCCGTCATTAAAATTCGATGGCAAAAAGCAAGAGGGCGAGACGACTTGCTAGCTGCTAGCAAACCGCGCGTGTCGAATCCTGCCAACCAGAAAAACACCCTCCCCACGCCACGTCCAAACTGCCGTCACCTCGGAACAAGGCATGCGCAGTGGGGGGCGACCAGTTGGAAAATTGGTGGCACCGCTCTATTACTCAGATACAAATGGTACAAAGACAAGCTAGTCAAAAAGTAGCCACCGCTCTTCAGGGGGATGAAGATGCTGTGGAAAATCAGATCTCGTTAATTTTGGCATAGCATCGTTTTATCGCCAGAAAGATGAGGATAAACAAAATCTTGACTATGACCTAGTGCCATAAAGTGCTGGAAATATTTAACACATTAAACTTTGAAACAAAATTACGAGTGCACTAGAGGGGAATTAAAATGGAAAATTCCTTAACACTTTTAAGACACTGGTTTCCGATATTGGTGATTCAACAGTGTACAAAGAATAAAACTGATTAATTCGAAAGAGAGATTCTTCAGTTTTGATCTGATCTAGTGATATAACATGATTGAAATATTAAATACATAATTACAAATTGGAATTATATTTTAGTGGTTTAAATAAAAGCTTTTGGGTAGATAATTTTTTCTACCCTCTTAGCGGATACTTTTTTTTTTGGCTTTCAACCATTAATGACGGAGGAGATGATCATTAATAAATTACGAATATACAATTGATTGCACCTGAAGGGATAACTATTTTCACCTCATCACATAGCCCAAACGAGAGTCTTGATCATAACAAAACGCTATGAAGTGTCAGAAATATTTGACACATTAAATTTTAAATTTACAAATCACGACTGTACTATAGAACTTTTTACATTAAATTTTAAATTTACAAATCACGACTGTACTATAGAACTTTTTATAAAGGATATGAAATAAGAATTTTTAATTACATGTCTATGTCGTGTCTCTTGCTTTTCAATGATTCTGACGGCATAATCATCAAAAGTGTACTGAAAATGAAATAGTTGACACTAAAAATGGTTTTCTTGATTATAATGTAGGGCTACAAAACATTTGAAATATTTAGCACAAAAAAAAATTGTAATACCAATTAGTATATATGTACAAGTTTTTCTATAAAATGTTTAAAATTAAAATACAGAATTGTCTTGACTTAATAACCCAATGTGAATTTTAACTTTTAATCAGCAGTGACAAAGGAGCGCATCGCTATGACTGACAAAAATAAATTTCTTGATATTCAAAACGACATTTTGAATACATACAAGTGCAGTGAAGTTTTTGAAACATTTATGGTACTGGAATATAATTTAATGATATAATATTTTAGCATTATATATATTATAAAAAATGCTTTAAGAATAAATTATGAATGTATTATAGGAGCTTGTATAAAATATTAGGAATTAAAAATAGCGAATTTTTCTCAGCATGTTTATGAGGTTAAAGGCATAAATGTGTCAATCATTGCTGACGAGGAATTTTACCAATAACAACAAAGTGAAAATAAAATTGAGTACAGCAATTCTTGTTCATAATCAAGTTGCATAAATTAATTAAAATACTTAAAACCGTTAATGAATTACATTTTTAATGAACTTCAGTAATGCCTGTATGTGTCGGACAGAGTCAAAACAGAAACTATTACAGCGCTCATTTTCTACTTTTCTTCTGAATTATATAATAGATTATTCAGATCATACTGATGGGGAAATTATAAACAAAGAATAAATTATATTTCAAAAATAAGTTTTATTTGGGGCTTAAAGAGATTCATATAAATTTTTAAAAAATCATGTGGGACGCAAGTAAAAATGCATGCCAAACGTCAATTACAATTCAATTTAACTGTCGAAATATTATCCACTGCAGTTTTGATTACCTACTGTTAACTATAGAAATCCATACATTTCAAATAAAACTCATGCGACTTCGAAGAATTCTTTGCGAGTAAAAGAAACGAGTAAAAAAAAGTCTAAATTGAGAATATATAAATTACAGCTTCAGCATAAACAAAACTTCGGGCAATTTACATGCACAAATCAAATTTTCAGCGCAAGAAATAACAACCTTAGAAACACTTAAGCCATTCAGGTTCTTTTACAAAAGAAAGTTGCACGCTGATAATGCTTTAGCAGAACTTGTCACTAAGTATAAAGCAAAAATGATATGGTAGACAACGAAGTAATACAATAAACGGACGCCTTTTCTTTTTCATTAGAAGGGTGGAATACAAATGTCTTTTACCGCAATTTGTGCTCATAATTCCGGATTAAAAAAAAAAAAAAAAACTATGATAATTTTCGGTAAAAAAAATCAATGATATTTATTGCTAGGCCCTTGCACTGCATAACTTTAAACAGAAAAATACATTTATTTATATCTTTTCTATGGTCTGACACGAAGGTTTTCTACCTGACAATGAATGTTAGTAAATAAGATCTGGAAACAGTTGGATTACCTCCAGCTTGTCACTAAACATAAAGCAAGTTTAAAGCCTATCTTAAGAGAATAAATAAATAAAGAAATGCTTTATTGCCCATTCATTTATCTCCTATAAACAATTTGAACTTAAGATTATTTGACACTATACGATTAATTGTAATGACTAATGATTATAATGATAACGGTTATGACTAAATGCTTCTTAAAAATAGGTGAGTAAATTAAATGAGGCTTTTTTAAAGCCCCTTGACATTAATAATTCGCTTGAAAACACTAATAACACAGACAGCCGGGCTGCCACGTATGCTTATTCAACCTGGGTCACAAGGGCACAGGCATTCTTGTAAACCTGGGTTCTTTTAAGAGAAAAAAAATCCCAAAAATGAAAAAAAGGGATAAAACATTTCGAATGTTATATTTTCAATAAAGTTGAATGTTATTAATGTTCAAATATGTATCACAGCACATGAAGCATCGTTTTGCTAAGTTCATTTTTAGGGAGGAGGAAGGATGAACGGGGGAGGGAGGGTTTGGGTGCGATATTTGCGCTATCTGTGGGACGCGTGGCGTACGGTTTTTTGCACATTTTTTTTCAGCGGAAACCCTGTGTCAGGTCCGGACAAGCTAGAAATTGCACGTACGGACAGTTATCAGTGGTTAAAATACAAAATATAACGCAGAATACCCCTGGGATAATGAGCAATACTGAAGACAGGCACCATCAGGCATATTATTTCACGTTTAACCACAGAACAGATCAATTTAAGAACTCATAAAAGGTGGCCAATTGTCATTTCTAAAACACGATAATCAAAGATCGTTTTACCTGATACTTTGTATGTAAGTATATAAGTTCTCAAGAGCTGATATTATCACAAAGTTGCAGTGAAGGACAGTCGTGTTAAAGAATTTTTTGATTCCCACGACTAACTGGGAACAGGTTCATTTGGAATAATGATTTCTTTGAGCTAAATGCTTCCTGTCAATGTATCGCTAAGCAGTTTTTCTCTTGATTCGTTTGTGGAAAGCTTTTTGACAGCTAATTCGCAAGTGTAACAAGACGATGAATAAGTAATCTCAATTCATAACAAAGCGTGATCTATGAAATCAATTTATGTTCAAAGTTTCTAATCAACTTTGGCTAATTTAATAAGCTGTCAAAATACTCTTACCACTCAGGACTCATTGTTAGGGAGCAATTTGACATATAAGTAGACAGCAATAAAAAAACAAAACATATCTCAAATACTGAGCTTCACAGGCATATCTGAACTACGAAATCATTTTGTAATGAAATATTTTACAGTTAATGGTTTTGCTCTCCTTTGTTACCTCACATATTGTCAAAGTTTTTTCTAACAACTAGGGATTCGCTGTTAGAAAGCATTTTAACAGGTAATTCCACAAATAAAGCAAGAGGATGAATGATAAATATGAATTTAAAAATAGTGGTTTAGGCATTCAATTGTAATTTAAGAGTTAATCTTACACTGAGTGTTTTTACTGCTAAGTCTTCAACTTAATGTAAAAAAACAACTTTTTTTCTATCTAGTTTTAAGGAAACGTTTTTTCACAAGAATTGTTTAACCTTTTTTCGACTTCAAAGTATTTCATAGTTTTCAAAGTATTCTACTGTTTAAATTAATAGTATACAAAAAAAAAAAAAAAAAAAAACAAGAATGGAAAAGATTAAGGAAAAGCTAAACAAAATTTTATCAGAATTCCAATTTGCTACTGTAATTCTACTTTCAATAAAAAGTGTTCAGTTTAAAACATGCGCGAAGACCGTTTTAAAGGTAATGTATTTACCAAGGTAAGAGTATTGTTATTCGCTGAATAAATGTTTTATATTGAATTCCACTGAACATAGCTTTAATTAAATGCGAAAATTCTTTTTAAATTATAGCCTAAAATGTTGGTCATTTTCCAATGTTTTTAGTAAAAATATGTCTACTATGTTAAACTTTTTCTGTATAATATCAAAAACACAAGTGCTAGAAGTGTTGGAGTTTTATTTGAACGGCATATAAAACTTTGTTGGATTAGTACTGAAATTTTGTAAGCATGGAATACATTTTAAAGAAAAATTAGTTCCTTCACAAATGTTTATTCTGCTGTTTTTAAAACATGACGATAACAGAACTGATAAAATAGAATCAAAAGATAACGTTTATTTAGTTCTGTTCTTCATTTTCTTCATTGTCCAAAATTACTTGCTGTAACCTTGTCAGAGAGAAAATTTTTGCGCCTTAAAACAATCCCACAACTTGAAAAGGAAATTTAATCCTTTGAATTTTGATAAGTCCTCAGTAACACTTGACCTTGTTTAGCCCTAAAATGTTTTCATGCGTCACTGAAATGCAGCTGATTACTTTGTATTTTTGACTGCTACTAATAAGTCTTTGATGTAGAAATTTCATAAAAGGTGCTATCAAAGACAAATGATGAAGTCATATTTTTTTTTTCTGTAATTGTCAATGCTTATTCGATGTGACTATGTAGCAGAAAAAAATTGGATCCTTAATCAATGGCGCTTTTTTTTTCAAGATTGATTTCACTCATTAAATAACCAAACCCCTCATATTCCCCCCATCGTATGTAGTTTTCACTATCACTTCATATTTTTTTCATCCCGAAACGCTATAGACCAGTTAAAGGTATAATTGCTGTATTTCGACTGCTACCAATACATTTTTGTTATAGAAAGCATGTTATCAAAGGGGAAAAAAACAGAAAGTTATCTTTGTTTCAACAATTGGTGAATTTCACGGTGTCGTAGTCGGATGGGAATTTTACGTCTTAAAATAATGCTTCATATTTTTCTTCCAATGATTATTAATTGAGTTTTTAAAAACTCTCTATATCACTTGATTTCCTTCAAGAATTCCAACTAAAAAGATATCATTTGCTTTGTTTGATACATATATAATTAGTCACTGATTTAGACTGACGAATTTTTTATCCTGACCTTAAGGAGGAAAAATTTATCCTATGAACTTTATTAAGGTCTTGATACCACTTCCGCTTTTTCCCTGCCCGAAAAGATTTTATCTATCTCTCAACTAAATTTACTCACTTTGGGGTTTTGAATGCTGCTAATATTTTTTTGATGTAGGGTCTACATAAAGAAATAATTATCTCCTTTAATAACTTTTACAGTTAAAAAAACACAACAACGTTGTTAAAAACTTATTAGTTAATGCTAATCATAAAATTTTCCCTGTTTGACGTAGAAGAGCAATTTTTTTCGAATATTGGTGCTCCCAGCATCAGTGAAGCAAGTGATGGAGAAATGAAATTCAGTATTTATGGATGTGAAGGTTTCAGCATATTTTTATTACATAGCGTAAGTCAAATTCTTAGCCCCCTACGTTAACGACTTGCAACACTTTCTGGCGCGAAAAAAGACACCGAGTCATTAAGTTGAGTTTATGTTAATTAACGAAGGAACCCCCTTCAGAAAAGAAGGCAATTTTTTTTTTCTTAATAAAAAGTTATCTTTTTGGGAGCATTTTGTTACGATCCAAAGGCGCCAGGAAAAGACAGAAATTTTACGATATCTTTTATGCCATCGTTTTTGTCCGTTTTTTCGGCTCATTAAAAATGGTGGCAGGCGTATTATGCTAATTAAGCGCCGGAAGATAAGAAACCAATGATCTTTATGCTACCCGCAGGGAGGTTTATCGGCAGCGATGCATAATACAATACACCCACCGCCGAATCCAGAGAAGTTTTATGGGCTTAATTAAAAGTACAGATTTATTACCGCAATTAAAACTTTTCAGACGAGTGGAAAATATGAAAAGATGAACTCGACCACAAATTATGCAACTTGCCAGTCTGGAACCTTTTCCCCCAATGTGATAAAAGAAGTGCTTTTTTCCCCTCTTCAGGTGCTCTTGGGCTTCTTTTTTTCGCCCTTTGCTCGGACACTCCGCCGATGAGCCACATTTTTCAAAGTGGAAAGATTTATTTAGGGCCGAGACGTCGGATTCGCTCAACAGCGATAAAATCTTCATTTAGCAAAGATTCAAAAATGATCTTATGAAAATATCGTTGATTATATGAGGAATGTAATTTTTCCATAGAGGAAAGCTGTGGCTCGCGACAATAAGGGCAATTGCTTTAAATTGAAACCGGTAAAATTACATTTTTTTTACCTTTAAAACTTTATCTTAAAAATCATACTGCTAATCTTGTTGAAGATTGCTAAAAAATAAAATAAAATAAAGCTCTAGGCACTTATAAATCTTCCGCATTTTGGGAAACTACGTTGATTATGCGAGAGATAAAAAACAAAATACAGTAGTACTCCTTCTAACGGTCACCACTCTAAGCCAGACAGTTTTTAATTTCCCACCAACAAAGCATTGAGCCTAAAGAAGCCCCTCTATTGAGGACACATATTTTTGTCCCACTGGTGTCCGCTATAGAAAGGTTTTCTCTATTTCCCCAAACCTTCCTCAATTTTATACCAAATCTTTTCTCATACACATACTGCTCATGTTTAAAAAAAAAAAAAACCCTCCCCCTCAGGGGGTCAATCACGATTTGTTCAGGTGGGAAAGATCCTGGCTCACACACACCTTATATAGATAATCAAAATTACTGAATTATTTTTTGAATCAGTATGTAAATGATTATTATCAAGTGATTAGGTGCTATCAAAGCTCGAAGCCAAGAAATATCTAGGGAGAAGAACCCTAAAAAGCAACTCTGATTGCTCTCATGCACCCTTGCCCTAAAATGATGCTCAATAGTTTTTCAAGTTTCACTTGTAGAAAATTTAGAAAAACAGGTATATTTCGCTGGTTATTAATGCCACACATCATTCAGGTGCAGGGTAAGAAGATCGTATACCTACCCTCGCTTGTATATCATGTGCAAGGCAAGATGTGCAGAGCAGCCAGTAGAACACAAACACAAAGAAAAACAAAAAATAACGTGAAAGAAAACGTCTTGGTATTGTGGACAAATATTTTTGTCACCTAACTGTCCGAAATAAGGAGTTTTACGACACGTGCTATTTTGTACTACTTGAGTATGAACTATAAATATGAATCAGATGGTAAAATCTTTGTTCGCAGAATCGCTATCTTATTATTTATTAAATGCGTAATATACAGATGTCAATCTAAAAAATGATCCTTATTATACGACTCATGTCAAGATTTACGGACCCAACTTTAATCGGAGCAGTGTGTTTGTGTCCGTGTCGTGATCATCGGCTGTCAGACAGAATTGGGTTTTATTTTCCTTTATGGATCTATCCATTAGGTCGCTCCACATAACAACGTTTGTTAATCGAAGTGCTGAAGACGTCGATAAGGGTCATCACTGTTGAATGTTGTTTTCTTCGTAATTGTTTTCTCATTTGTTAAACTTCAATGAGACATACTGAGTCGCGTTGTAAGCGGCGTTGTAGCCCATTGACCTCCTTCCATTCATGAAGTGTGGATTATTGCAGCGAAGGTCGTAGGTGATGTCTTACACTGAAGTTGCTTCATTGAATCTTTAAATCTACAATAGACTTGATTACCGTTTCTATTTTGGTGTTTTTTTAACTTTGTTTATATTTATTTACTCATTTTAAAAATGCGTTTATCAACATAATCCGTTAACGGAATGATGAACTATACACTATTAGCCATATGAACTATCGTGGCTAACTGTGCTTATGTTAAAATAGCTATTATCTGAAATATTCGTATCTTTAAGGCTTTTCATTTGTTTTCAAATATATAATACAGTAACCCCTCGTTATCTTGCGCCTCGTTATATCACTCATTCGGATATATGGCGCTTTTTCTTTGTCTCCGAAAATTTTAGGTTTGAGCTCTCAAAAATAAAAATATTGCATTTCTGAGTAAAGCCCTTTTTCCACCATTAAACAAAGCCATCAAACAGGAATGTTTTCCATTCTTCTGAACTCTCCTCCCACTCCCCAACTTACATGCCTGCAGCATGATTCTACACCCAATTCCAGATATCTTTTAGTACAGAAAGGATTCGCACTGGGCGGAAAAAATCGGGGCGGAGCAAATTATACAGTCCCTTCAACCAAAAAAGGAAGAGTGATAGGTAAAGGAATTTTCTGGGAAGAAAATGGTTACCTTTATCTTTGACAACGTTTTCACACCATGCTCAGGTGGAATGCGCAGGTCCTCAATTTACTTGTACTTTTTGAGTTATTTCTAACGGCATCGGTTATATCGCGCTTTTTTGCAAACTCGTTATTTCTCGCAACCTCGTTATATCGCGCTTGTCCCCCGACAAGCGCGATATAACGAGGGGCTACTGTCTATACATACATATATACATAATACAGTAACACCCCGTTATACCGCGCCTCAGTATAACGCGGAATCGGATATACCGCGGTGACTATCATGTCGTGGCTAAATCTTTTTTTTTTTTCCAACTAAACCGTTTTTCAAAAAATGAGACCTTAAGATGTGTGCTTGGGTCTTTGCTCAAAATATAGATAGGGAAATAAATATGAAATTGTACTCACGAGTATCTTCTTGAATACTAAATATAAGATACATTGTCTACGATTCGCGATACTCTTGGCTAGTCTTGAAATGAAAAATGTTTAACTGACGTTTAGGTTGAAGCGAGTTCCCGAATAATTAATATCTTCAAATGGTTTTAATGAGATTACTCGCTGCGTTTAATGTTTAGATAATGCGTAAAAAATGAAGTGAAATATAATTAGAAGGCCATAAAGTATTGCACACACTAAAGTGAAACATGGCGAGATTGCCTCGGAGAGATGGCGCACTTGAATTTTCGGGGGGAAGGGGAGGTGTGAGTGCACCGCGATTTCAGATAGTTGCACAGCCACAACAGCACATTGTCTACTTGAATTCGTGACTTTTTTTCTCTGAAAATGTATGACACAACGTCGTTTTTATTGCTTGCTTCCTAAATGTAAGGGCTTGAATTTTTATTACTGCTCCTTTGATTTTCATTGTGATGTGAGTATTGTAAGATACTTTTTAAGCAAACGTTTTTTTAACTATTTTGACAATTTACTTGCAAATTTACTAATCGGTGCGCAATCTCACCCGCCCTATAAGGAGAGAAACGAAAAACAAGTGTCTGAGTTTTATCCCAGCTGTCACCTTAATTTATAGCATAACGTCAAAGTAATGATGGAAATGCGTACAGAAGGAATGTGGTCTATAATATTTACCAAAAGATTGGCCAAACATTAACGATTTCCGTCTTTTTCATCATGTTTTCCAATTGTCCGCCAACTCTACCGGCTTTACCTGATATGCTACACCATACGGCCTATCATGCAAAGCATTATATGCGGAGGCTCCATTGCTGATTTCAGTACTTCGTTAAAAACATTTCATGATGAGGGGCATTGCAACATTTTATTTGAAAATGTCTCTGCGCAGCTCGTTGAAATATCACTTAGCATTAAAGATTATCTAAACCCATTTCACCCTTCGACAAAGTCTTACATCTTGAAAGGAGATGATCTTCTAATATTTAATCGTATCAGTAGCACAAACTGAGCAGTTCATTACATTTGTTTCCAAAACCTTTAGCTTTCTAATGCTGATGTCAGACCGGTAGCGGTAGCTGCCACATTTTTCCGGTACAGTTTCAGCGCACATCATTGGTTATAGATAAATTAACTAATGACGCATTAGTGTTAACAGTTACTTACTGATTAGCATTTCTTATTCAATCATTAAAATGTACTTCTCCCGGAGCTCGATGATTTGTTAAATGCCGTATGACGTTAAATGCAATAGATAAATCCCCGCTGTAAGAGTGGCGTTTTTAATAACAGTCGATTGTAACAGACATATTTGGCTACCGTCACAGTCGGTGTAAAATCAGCATTAGACTAATCATACTAAAATTTAATTTAGTATATTTTATCATAAAAGCTAAAGTAGCAAAATATATAAAGAAATTCAAATGTGCTATCCTTAATCACCCGCACACATCAGTTGAAGTAAAACAATAAAATTTCTTCTTAATCTAGAAACGCCCAATCTGTTACAGCTTCGGTTTCACCAAAGTGTGGGATGGATGTCTCATACCTGCAATTTATTAATAAAAAATGACCCTTCGACATATGAATAGAAAACGAGTGAGCATTTACCCGAAAAACAATCTTCACCAAGAATGAACTGACAAAGAAAACACAAAAAATTACCCTGATAAGTTCATTTTCTATCAACAACGACAATAAAAAGGTGAGCCTCAAAATCTCAAACTTTTTTTTTTCTTTTCTGCATTGTTTCAATCTTCTCATGTAAAATAAATTGCACATTTATCTAAAGAAGAACCGATCAATTGTTAAACATTCCATCAAGGCCAGAGACTTTAGGTCCTGGGAACAGACCATTTTGCAGATAAGGACAACTGATAAAACTGGGCAGTCTCATTGATGCCATTAACGTAAGAAAAAGACGGACTCCGACTTTGGAGAGACAACGGGCTGTTGGGTGAAATGTTTCTCATGGAAAGACAACAACTGGACGCTGCACGCAATTTACCAGAGACCAACAGGTTGTGTGAGTGACCTGACTACTTGTTCGTCACTCATAAAACGTAAAGAGATACCTCAACCTATTGCCCGGTGTGGTGGTTCCTTTAGTAGTTGCTTCAGTAAACACTGGAGCACGCCAACTTGTCAATTTGGCAAAGACTTTGGCGAGATGACTCTCATGAGCAAGCATCAGCTTTTAAGGCTTCTCTCCCGAACAAATTACGTTAGAAACAAGTAACCTATTGAGAATCGTTCTGCAGAGATTTGATTAGAATTATCCTTGATTATTGAACGGTTTCTTTGTTGCATAAGAAGTATGTCGTGAAATTATTTAGATATCAAGATATCATAGAAACGTTTTCATCATGCTTAAGAATCTGTACAATAAACCAGGATTAAAGAAGATTTAAGAAAAAAAAGAGATAGAGTTTTGTTAAGGATTTAACTGTGGATATTTACAGCATATTCAATTTAAGTAAAAGTTGAAGGTGAAAAATGCATTTAAAAAAATGACAAATAGAGGTATGTATTTTGAAAATAAATAAAATAATACCGAAGATTAGACAATGTGAGCTTAACACATTAAATTTTAGTGCATCCTGTTTTTTTTCTATTGTTATTATCGAAATAGCTTTTACTACGAAAAAAAAAGAAAAAAACAATGGATACCGAAGTTGTTAAAATTTATTATTTCGTCGGAAGAACATCAAATTAACTAGAAATACATTTTCTGTATAAGGCTCCGAAACAAAGGTTGTAAATCACATTTTTAAGTTTTGACTAATTCACCGATAATGAAAATATATTTCGCTTTAAGCATTAAATATACTTTTAAAAACTCAAAGACAAATACTATATGATATCCATGGAAAATTTAAACTTCATTTTGGGAAATTAAAACTATTTATAAACGTATTTTTGCGAAAAAAAGGGCGTACATTTGATTTTAAATCAGTTGCTTTACTTCGCTTTTGAAAATGGTGAATCTTTTCTATGTTCAAATACTGGAATATTTCCGATGCATCTTTCTTTTAGCTAACAAATTTCACATGAATATCTACATTTTCAGAATATTAAGCAGTTATTTTTTAAGTTAAATAGAATAGGGCCTTAATTGAAATTTATGTTTTTACACACTTGGAAACTAGGCTCTCAGAAACATCCGACGCATTGCACTTATTGAGCATGTGACACAAGTGACACAAAGACGTCTTATCTTGCAGTTATCACGATCTCAGCAAACTGAACGGCACGTGAATGATATTAAGATTTCCATGTATGATTTCTAACAAAAATAAACGAGATATCACGGTCATATATGAGGAGTTAATTTTTCAATATTATTAATCAAATAACCCTAAACATTATTTCTTAAATATCATGTTCATATGTAATTGCAATAGGTTGTGTCGAACGTGATTGTGGTTACAGATTTGCTGCTAACGGACCAGAATTTTTCCTGGGGGGAGAGGGTACAAAAATACTGCCAGGAGGATTCCAGGCCATTACCCTCCCCCTCATTGCCGCACCCTTGGCTCTTTGCAGGGATTGCCTTCTTTTCCCCTGGCGCGATATGCAGAAACTTCTGATGTTCTGTTACCATTAAAAAATATTTAAAAGCGGGTTTTTCCATTTAATCCACCAGAAGGCTGTTATAAATATTATAGCCTTCAAAAGGTGACTCACTAATAAACATCCGTGAATAATGTGAAAAAAAAAAGTTTCCTTTATATACTTATTTTACTCATTTAATCCCTATTTTAATTATGTAACCTTAATTTATTACTCTTTTTTGTTATTTTTCTAAGTTTTACTTTTAAAAGTCATTTTTATTAGAAAACATTTATTTATATTCACTAATTAGTACTTAGCACGATTAAAAAGTCCTCTTGAAAATAGCATGTAAAACATTATACATGTATATGTACATATATTCAAAGCTGGAATTTGCGATGTAAATACAAATAGAAATAAAGCGGTTCTTAACTATATCTTTCTTTTTGTTTAAAATTATTTATTGCTTCTATTCCATACAAGTACGTCAAAATGATTGAAAGCGTTATAAATCTCGTCACCTTCGTTGTAGAATTTATTGCGAATTGCAATTTGGGAAATATATAAGGTTCATTCGAAAAGGCAAGAAGATCATGAGAAGCCAGTTCTTTTCATGTTCTAAGGGTTGAATAAAGAAACAAAATGGGCGTTGAGAGGCGATTTTTTTCTTTTATTTTTGTCGAATGATTTTGATGAAATGCTTTCATGCTTTTAATATTAAGCAAATAAGACAGTATAAATTAATTTGAATCTGGAGATTTGTTTTGCAAGAAATAAAAGGAAGAATAATTTAAGACGAATAAAACAAGCACTGATTTATTTATTTATTTTTTTGGTTTCGCAATAATTTTAGACAAGATTTAGAGAGATGACATTATTTATATAAGGTTTTAAATATAAACAGGAAGATAACGGAACATTTCATTTCGTTTTCAGAGGTCAAATAATGCGAAAAATCTCACATTGCTTGATACATTAAATGTCCAAGGCATTCTTACCTTACTAAAACTACTTACTACTACTACCTACCTAAAATTTGGTAACGGAGGAAATGAGTTGCTAAAATAGCGAAGTTCAATTCCCAAAGCACTGTTGAAATTCGTATTAAAAAGCTGCAGCCACTAAAATATATTTTCTATATTGTACTACTAAAATATATTTTCACATTACTTCAAATTTTGATTATGGAGAAATAATTACGATTCCGTTTCGATTACTAGAGATAATATGTGGTATAATCTAGTGGTGAAGTTTTTAATTAATTTATATATTCTCGTAGTTGTCTAGTATATTATCAATATGATTTTCAGTAATCAATAACAATTATTGAACAAGGATTTCTTGTTATAAGGACAAAAAATGAAAATTTCGATTTTGTATATTCGAATTAAAATCAAGTCCGATTTCCCCACAAATGTTGAAGCTAAAACGTTCCGAAAAGAGCAGTTTTTTTCCACACTCCCATATACTACGACTACTGGTTTTTGACGCATTTCAATCGATTAGATAGTTTAAATATTTTTGACTTATCCTTAGTATTTCTGTCGGCATTAGAAATATTTCTTCAAGTAGCTGCCTTTCATTTTGAGTTTTTAATAAGAAACGCTAGATTAGATCTAAAGAAAAAATACGTATTTTCCTTACATTGATCCATTTAGAATGAGTTTTTCCATACATTCGTTGTAGGGTCAGTTGGGGTAATTGTAAACGTTTTTCAATGTTTTAACTTTTGATCCTTTCCTACCTCTTGAATGAATTCAGAGATAAAATTGTGAGCATTGTAGCCATTACTGTACTTCTTGTGAGTAAATGTGTACAAAAATGTTGACTTTATGACTATTTGCTAGCAAATGAACTCGTGTTTACAATTACCGCAGTGTGTTTACAATTACCCCAGAGATCTGGGGTAATTGTAAACAGTGATTTATTTTCGAATAAGGTTGATGCAAATGGAAAATTGTTTCATACACAGACTGCTTGAAGGCTTAAGAAGTTCCGGAACAATGGTTCTCAATCTGCGGCCAACTGGCCGCATGTGATCCGCTGAGTTATGTTATGAGTCGGCTGAGATCATTTAACGAGAAATATCTTGCAAAAAAACAAGTGATGCGACAAATTTATGTAAAATTTATCCTGCAGTGGATCAGCCGGTTAAGCTTGGATCCCACTGAACACTGAAAGTGAAGCGCAAGTGGCCGTGGTCAACGCTTGGGAGGACGACCCCTCCCGCTACTGATTACTCTGAGACCGAGTGCGCTAAAGGGATCTGTGCATGTAAAATACATCGTCGCTTCAAATGTCCACCAAGTTAGAAATAATTTACCATGAGGAACCAACCTAGGCGACGATCTCTCATCTGGGAGCTGGTTCAAAATCATTAAGCCGCACTGAGCCAAGTGTACTTCATTCTAGCGGAGCTCATAAATAACCAGTAGGAGCTTCCTCGATTCATGGTCGCCCTGCAAAGGGGGGCTTGGATTTCCAAGTGGAATTAGCAACAACAATACCAGCAAATGTAAGATAGACACAAAAGTGTAACTTACATCAAATTATAATACTTATTGTCCCCCCAAAATATTGAAAATAGGAAAAATTTAAGTGTTTACAATTACCCCAGAAAACGAAATATCTGGGGTAATTGTAAACACCTAACTTGTACATGAAAAATAACAGGGAGGATTAAATTCATAACTAAATGTTTTTGGCAACATTTCATAAGACAAATAAAAATGGTTGAAACTGCTTACATCGCTTTTGTAGATGAGCTGGAGAGGAAAATGTAAGATCACTAAATTTTGTTAAACAACTTTTTTCACCGTGTCATTTTCAAACAATGGTAACGCTTCCACCGCTGTTTCAAAACATACGAAACTTTTTCAACGTCTTCCCTATGTTGGCAGTTCATCACTCACCCGCAGTTAAGTTTTTAAAATCACCACAAGTGTAGTTATGAAGCTTGTTTACAATTACCCCAACTGACCCTACTTATTTTCAATTTTTTATAAATTTTCATTTTGAACTTAGAGTTTGATTAAACTGTGTGCTTCACAAAATCTTCAGCTAGAACTTTAATAATATTTAGTAGCTCTGAACATTTTGGACTTAGGAAATTCCTATAGTTTTTGGATTTAAAAATGTTTATTTTTTAAAAGTTAATGTAATTCTTGAAATAAACAATTATAAATAAGCGAAAAAAGACCTAAGTGTGAGTGAGCTATTAAGAACAATAACCAACTTGTCGTACTTCTGGGTTGGTTAAAGGAGGATTTTATTTCATAAGAATTACAGACTTTCTCTCACTATTGCTTTGGCGACATTTGGCGAGTAATTTCTGGACACGGGCTCTTTCACCGGTGTCTCTCTGACCGGTAGCCGGTCAGGTGGGGGGGATGAAAAGAATGAAAGAAAGAAAGAGGGGCGTTCGGCAGAGTTATTCATTCCCCAATTGAGCACGCAACATTATCATTTTTTACTTATATCAACGTTTTCCCAAAGAATCACGGGGAGGGGTAGAACTGTGAAACAATTCGAGAGGGGGTGAGGGGTCACGTTCATGAAACTTTTCTTGGGGAAAAAGACACCGGGAAATAGGAGAAAAAATGAAGCATAAAGCTGAGGAATAACCTCAGAAACGAGTACCATTCATATTTATCAATCAGTGATCTATTATATCTCTACCCCTGTTACCGGTTTCGTGGCGTGCAATAACCGCGGGGAGTTGTTTGTAAACGAAACGCACTGTTGCACCAGGTAGTTAGAAACTTGCGGAGATTTGAACTTGCGCATCTGTGACGAATGCTTCAGTGGGCTCCACCCGTTGGATTTGCCATTGGGCTAAAAGAAGCGAAACAGCGGTTTTGCAACATGGGAACCTATCAGCACGGAGGAAGAAGGAAGAAAAGGGAACTTTCTTGGAAGCGGAATTTTGCATACGTTATTCAAATTCGCTCTTCATCCTTCGGCTCTCTATTTCGCATCACTCGCTTAAAACTATGTTCCCGCTATTGAGAAACTTTTTCTTCCCTGTAATCCTATTATTAAGCATTGGAAAAAGTTTTCAAGGTTAATTGTTCAAATTTCAAAAGAGAAATTCAAAATTGTTGGTTGTTTTCGTTCGAAGTTTGGGATTTCTTCTTCCCCTTATTTTCTTCCTTTTTTTAAATTCAAGTTTTTAGCACATTCGGAAGTCAGAAATTCAACTCCGTTTCATACATCATGGAGAGACAATATCTTACTTTTAAACATTTATCTGATGTAATATCTTGACAACAAAACAGAGAGTATACAGAGTCACTCTGATTAGTTAAAATTAATATGGTAATTAATTAAATATGTCTGGCTTCTGTGGATGAATTTTAGAATAGTTGGTAAATTCATCTCTTTTGCAAATTCCACTTCAAGATGATTTCCAACTGCTTTGTTTTTTTTCATTTTCTTTTATTCCAAAATGGAACTTGTACATAGTACCAAAACCAAACGAGTGCTGTATATATATATATATATATATATATATATATATATATTCAAGTTTTAAAATATTTCACCAGAATTAAAATTTTAAGTTAATGAATTTATTCCGGAAGTTTTAATCTATAATTTTCAATTCTAAATTATTAGCAACATGCTTTACAAGAAGTATTTGACGAATCACAAAACTTAGATATGTATAAAAAAACTTACAGAAAATTATTACTCTTTAAAAGGTGGATGAGACCAAAATAAACTACATTGATATGTAAAAAAAAAATCAGTTTACAAAATATTCTTCTGTCAACCACGGAAGAAATATTTTCGAGCACATCAAAAAAATATACGGCTATCAATCAAATCCATAATGTAGTGCTTGTTAGACTGGGCGGGGTTTTTTTTACAAATAAAATTTGCAATGGTGCGAAAAAGGTGCACAAGTTTGTATTCCCATTACTTATTTTTATACTTTAAACTATTTTTTTCTGCCCTCTTACGGAGCCTAAAGTTAAAACAAAAAGCAATCTGCTTGATGACATAAATTCTCCCTCGCCCCTAACTTTGTATTGCTCATAATTTCTTCTTCAGTTATTGGTTTGGAACAGTACTAAGTTAGGATAAAATTATAGTACAGAAGCTAATGCCTTCAGTTTAATCTAGAAAGGTTTATAAAGACGATTTTTAAACTCAGGTTATTGATAAACGAACTTACAATAAGAGATTTTTGTTTTCTTTCCTAAAAAAATTGGTTTGTGCCTATTTACAGGGCTCCAATAAGGGGTAGCAAAAATAGAGTAATAAAATATTTAAAACTTGCGTTAAATGCAGAGGTCTCAAAGCACAACTTTTATGCACTGTATACATAATTCAATTTAGAAAAAAAATGGCGATTATTAATAAAAAAAGGGCTTATCTGCCTTTTATAGGGTCAGAAGAAAATAAGTTATGAAAAGTTAAAATAGAGTAAAAATGCGAAAGAATTAAAGCACACTTACCACCGTATGAGTATTCAAAAAACACAAAATTCGGAGGGGGGGGGGGGGTAACCCCTTATTTGTGAAAAAACATTTTGCCTTAACTTTGGGCTCTTGTAGAAGGAAAATAATCTTATTAAAACTACATAAAATGGGAGTGAAATATGGAGATATAAAGGCAACTTTTCCACACTTATGAATTTAATTTGGAGGGAGCAAAATAGCCCAACTTTGTGCTGGTTCATTCAAAGTAGGAATCAAAATATATGTTAGAGAAAAAAAAATATGATAATAACTATCAATTAAATTCCCCTCCCCCCCATTGGATAGAAAAGTTGTACAGAATTATATATATATATATATTTATATACTTTTTAGGAAGAAAACAATTTACAAAATATTCTCTGGTCAAGAATTGTAGAAATATTCTCGAGTATCGAAAGATCAAGACATTCATTTAAATATATGAGGTGGTTCTTTTAGCGTACCAATTAAGCCAATATGCTTAAAAAAATCTCTCAATATCAATAAAATTTTGCACAAGAGTTTAATCTCCGCATTCCGCCCAATCTTAATTGTTTCTCAGTCGTAAATACTGAACTGGATAAAAAAAGTTGTAATAAAAAATATTTTTCCCCCAGGTATGTTAACTAAAGTTCCATTAATTTAAATGGATGAAATCGTTGAGCTCGACAAATGACAGTGGTCCATCTGACAACTTTACGGCTGTGACATTTCATTACATTTCTGCAGGTTGTTCCACTTTGCATGCCTTCAAGCTCTTTAAAAGCTAAACATTCATACTTTTTTTTTCTCAAGGCCATAACCACGTTTCATTTACGATATTGAGGTGTGGCCATATTAGTGGGGTAAGAGGATTGGAATTATTTGCTTGGCGCGTCTGAAGAACAAGCATCTTTTTTCAATTACTTCAGCACAGATAAGCCGCGTCTATTACATTTTTAACTTGTCTTCAAAATTTATGATTTTGGGCTGAAAGGTCTTTTATGTGTTGGCATTGAAGCTCTCCTCCAGTTCTGACATTGTAGCAATTAGCCAGCAAATGATGTTTGACCCAGAGGACCCATCATTAAGAACAGTGAAAAATGCCTGCCCATCCCTTGTAACTAGATTATTGGCCAGTGAATCAAGCTGGCTGTCTGTCAACAGACCCACGACAGGTTAGCAGATTAGTCGGGAGCTCTAAGTTGACCAATTGCGTGTTGGTATTCTTGATGACCTCATTAATTACATGGCATATTATTTGGTCAAAGGACAATATTTCAAACTCGATACGAACCGATCGTACGAGACCTTCAATGCTCAAATTTGGGGGTTCCCTTCTCACCCCCGAAAAAGCAAGTTAATTGATTCTATGATAAAACGAGGGACGGACTCATGGAGAGGGAATGTTAACCGCTTAACGAGGCTGCTTGGAACAGAGGATTGCCATACATAAAATTCTCATTTTATAGAAGCCCTCACGGTTTGAATCACTTTCTGGGAGCTGCAGCGGTGACCTTTCATTAAACCCATAAAACTAGTTTCTTTAAGTAACAATCTACGGAATTTAATCACTCATGATTTACATGCACACAAAGGACTATCTCTTGATAAACATTTTTCACAACAACTATAATATAAATATCATTTTTTTACTGAAATCATACGGACGAGAATAAACTTTGTTCTATTTTCTCTACATAATTTATAGTCTCTGCCGTGATATATATATATATATATGTATATATATATATATATACATACATAATAAATTATACTTTAAAAGATAATGTAAAATTATAAACAAAAAATTTTTGCACGACGTGTCAAAAAGTATTAACTGAAATAAAAATGAAGTATAATAAAATAGTCAGAAGTGATTTTTTTTTGGGGGGGGGGGGGGCAAGGTTTGGATTCGGGGTATACCAGACACTAATATTTTGCTGGATATTGAATATCCGATGTCTCTTGTGTGACGGATCTGCACCGGGTACCCGGCTATGCTGTTAAAAACATATAAATTCTACACATATTTTCAGTTTTTAAATGCGCAGTAAGTTTGTAGTTTACATATAATTTCAAAACATGCTAATTAATTTAATTTAAAAATTTGCCATGGTGGATATACGGATCTTACGTGCAGTAGCCTGATGGGCTTATTTTTTTTTAAGTGAGGGAGCCCTATATTATCCAAAACTTGCTTTCATGTATTAAATAGTCTGAATTCCCCCCCCCCCCGTCTAATATGTAAAACATTTCATAAAATTCAAAAGAAGTGCAGGAGCTGAGCTCCCGCGAGCTCTTATGCAAATTAATCCCTGTAGGCACTGTCATTTATAATTTCCACCAGGTTGACATCTCATTCATAGGTGACAGAGATAATATGATCTCCTTTAATTTCCAGAGTTAACTTCGTCATGCTCAAAGTGCCCCCCTACTTAGAGCATGACGAAGTTACGCGCTTTTATTGAAATTATTTTAACCAATTGTTTAAGAATATAACCTTTTCTCTCTCTATCTCTTATTTTTTTCTTCTTTTTGTTAAAGAGGTTTAAATGTCTCAATTAGCAATGTGAAAAGTAACAATGTTTAAGGGAGACAAGCAGGGACGTAATTAAGGGGGAGGGGCAGACAGGGCCTGTGCCCCGGGCGCCAGATTTTAGGGGAGCTAAATTGACAAAGTGGGAGTGCGTATATATGTATGTGTGCGTTTCTTTGTGTGTACGGGAAGAAGGTGCTAAAGCCTGGTCTTTCCCCTGTTGGAAAACCACCTAGTTACGTCCCTGGAAACAAGTTTTGATTGCATTGAAATCCCCCCATTGAAACACCTTTTTTTCTACTTCACCCCCCCCCCCCTACCGTGTTAGTTTTATGTCATGCAAAATTTTAGTATAAGATCAGCGTTATTTGGCACTGAAAATTTTCTGGAAGGATATAATGGAAAATTTTCATCCCCAAATTACTGCCGGATACTCGACCAGATACCCAGCTGGATACATTTCTTAACATGCCGGATATTCGGACATTTTTTGCAGGGCCGGATCGGATACCGGATAATTCAGTCACTGGCCGGATCAGATACCCGGTTGAATAGGATAGTTAAAAATTAGCCGGATAGGCCGGATACAGGATAGTTGCCGGATATCCATTTCATCCCTACTTTTCGGTAATCAGTAGTAATTCAATGAGAAATAAATCATTGCTCTCATAAATTATTCACATTTATTCTTTAAATATTTTAGAAAAAAAATTTATCGGAAAACTTTTTATACAATCATGGGGTTATCCTTATCCTTCATCGAGTAAGATCGTGTGGTTCTTATTATCCCTTATCGAACCACGATTATAGTGCAATAATTAGTTTTCTTCTGATTTTCTCATTTTGAAAAGGGAGAAAAACAACGATGGATACATTTTCAAAAATTGTCGAACTTGCATCGAGTGTTTTTAATTAATGCAAAAAGCATTAAAATGATTTTTGACATTCATTAAACTGATTCCGGATCTACTTTGCATAATCCGTTTTCGTGGTGCCAGTTTAATTTCTGTAAAGGCAGGAGAGGCATTTTCACGTCATTTTATTGTATTCTATTTTCAGATTGTTGGTTCACCATCATTTGTTGGTTGACCATGTTGTTGAAATGTAAGTTCTACAATTCTAGTAGCAGCTTGGGGAGCGTTCATAAATGATGTCACAGTTTTTTTCAATATATTTAATCAACCTCCCCCCCCCCCTTTGTCACTAAGTGTCAAACTTTAACATACCCCTACCCCCTCCCCCGTGTGGTGGAAGGGGTAGAATAGCTCCAACGTAGTTATGCGTGTCGTAAGAGGTGACTAAGATTGCATTATACGCTCCGGCTGATGTTAGTCTTACTTTTAGTATGACAGCTGCTCCGGGATGGTAAAGCAGGTAGGCAACGTTCGCTAGTCCGGCCCCTATATCCGGTTCTAGTACGTCAAGTGTCAGAGAGTTTGTAGGAGGAACGAAGGAGGACAGCGCTGCGGCCGTAAATCCGTGAAGGCCACGATGCTATAGACGGAGGTCGTAGTTAGCATTGAGCACCCCTACCCCCCCCCCCCTTTGTCACATGTCACGCATATTACATTAGCATAAAATAAGTTTAATTTGCTGATTTTAAATGTTTCTATAGAAATCAAAATGTACGATGTCACACTTCTTGTTAGCCCCTCCCCTCCCCTTGTCACAAACTGTCACACTTTCTTGAACTCCCCTCCCCCCTCGAAGCGTGACATCATTTATGAATGACCACTTAAATAAGATTATAATTTTTGTTTCCATTTTGAATGGTGACTTACGATTGCAAAAGGGGATAACTCACATAACATATTGGTTCTTCAAAAGTAATAGGTTCAATATTGCAACGAATCCGTACAACTGTACCATGAAATGCAGCACTACAGTATTTAATAATTAACTATCAGCATTTAATTATTAATCGCTCACAACTTTTATAAAATGCGTAACACAAAATACAAAACCACGCTACACATTGCATATTTAGTCAACGTGCTTATGTCGCTTGTGTTTGTAGAAGCTCTAGATGATTCATGGCATAGGATGGTAATGACAATTTGTTCAAACATTTTTTTCACAGAAACACATATCTTTTCTTTCTAAAAAATTCCGAACTGCACCGCTAGTAAATAGTTGTAGAAGTGCAAAATACGAAATTTACGTGAAACTGCCCGTTAGTGGTCGGCCCGTTTGGTTAACTACTAGTTGTAACTACTTTTGTTTTGAACTAGTTAATTACTAGTTAAACGTCTTTTTTCCCAACTACTAGTTACAACTACTTTCAAAATTCAAACTACTATCAAAAAAAATTTTTTTAAATCTATTTTTTGAAAAAAAAAAAAAAAAAACTATTTTTTTAAACATTAAATTATTTAAATTTTTATCTTATGTTTTTTCTCACACAAACGTATTTTTTAAATGATGTTATATAATGAAAAAGTACTCATAAAAAATCATAATATTTATTGCAGACTGTATTAGAAAGCTTTCTAATACAGTCAATAAATAGCGCCCACACCAGCACCAGCACATGCACAATGAAGTTTCATTTAAAGAACCGAATCTGCATTATGGGGAAGCTCTACCTCTACTCCAGTACCATGCATGCGTTTGGGATACCATAAAACACAAAAAGAAAGAAAAAATGCTGATGTTTATGATTTTTTTAGAAGAAAAAACTGATTTTTATGATTAAAAAAAACTATTTATATCAGCTTCTTCCAAATTATTAAAATATAAATATTTTTTTATTATAAATTGTAATATATCCTGGGTTCAAGTAATTCATTAGAATTTTAACTCGCTATATGGTAGCCTTATTATATCGCCTGGTCCTCGAGGGAAAGGTGGAATAGCTTCGTTAAGGTGTCAAAGACATTTTATCAGAGAACATTAAGTTTTTGGACACGCTGACTACAGCAAAAGCATCAACAGCACCTTTGGAAAAGATTTTTCCTACAATTGGAATAGTGCACTCAAAATTAAGAAACAGATTGGGGGTTGATAAGGCATCAAAACTGGCATTCTTGATGAAACATCTAAATAGTAAAAATGATTAAGCTGTATTAAACATTTTATGTGATATTTGTCATCTTTGTTTATATATTCAAGAAATTATAATACATTTAGGCCAGAAATATAACCTTTCTCTTCTGTTTTTTGTTGCTCTCTGCTTATTAAGCATACATTTTTATATAATATAATTAATTAATTATTAATTTTGAACTAGTAATAAATAATTATTTAAACTGAAATATGTCTTAAAATTATTTGAAGATATAAATAATTAACTGAATTTGTTACTGTATTTGTGTGCGCATATATATTTTGCTTAAGAAATCCAAAAAATCTGATTTAAATTTAAAAAATCCTATGTTTTTATTTTTTTAAATAAAAAAATCACCAACCCTGCCTTTAACAATTTGAAAGAATGTAATCTAAATTCTAAAGCATGAGCGATACAAAGATATTTTGTTAATGAATGGGGGTTGGGCAGAGGGAAAATTTTAACTTGATATTAAGGGTGAACCCCTTCATTTTACAACAACTGCTAAAAAATTACTATTTCTTAAAAACATAAATTATTAACTTTATTAAATAAATACATATTAAAATAAAAGTTTAAATTTAGAGAAAAAGGTTTTATCTTTATTCATATTCTCTTTATATATTAATTGTTCAGTGTTATTTGGAGATATTCAATCTTTGAATGTTTTACAGGGGTTTCTTTAAAATTGATTTAATGATTAAAAGTGATATTGAGTTGCATTATTAGTATTAAATGTTTAAGAACAAGCTTAAAAATGAAAATTCAAATGAACTATACTTAAAAGTAGTTAACTACTTTTGGAGAACAGTTAACTACTAGTTAGCACTAGTCTCAGAAAATAGTAGTTAACTACCAGTTGCAATTAGTTTTGTTTAGAGTAGTTAGTAGTTGGTAGTTAACTACTTTTTGACGAGTAGTTGCCGAACACTACTGCCCGTATACAAAAATTCAGAAAGTAACCGACAATGTAATAATTTGTGATCTTGATACCATAGAAATTTTTGGAAAAAAGTACATTTAAAGTTCAACAATAGCAAGTTTATCGACATGGTTAAATATTACAATATATTTTAAACTCAATACTTTGTATTTGAATATTGATTAAATTTTATTACATTTCGGATAATTTGTTTTTTTCTGTGATATTGCGTTTTTTCCCCCTGTAACTACTAAATTTGTATTGCCTTCGTATTAGTTAAAATATATAATTGAGATATTTGTTTTACTATATACATTTTTCGCATATGCGTATCTAAAATATTTCCTATTCCTTTTTTCGTAATTAGTTCTCCAATATTATTATATTTTACGTTTTGGAAATGCAAACAATAAAAAAAAAATTAGTTTTTTTTTTTCGCTTTAATGAAGTTTTTATGACCTAGTAATTAGTTAAAGTCAACAAAAATAACGGCGCTATTTTTTATAACATAGTTATTGAAATAAAATGAAAATCTTTGTGCTAAAAAGTAAAAGTGAAAAATCGACACAGAGTTAGAAACAATTCTTTGCAATACAAATTTTGCCCAATTTTGCGTTATTTTTAATTTTAATACAGTTTATAATAACACCGTAAGTTAATAATAATAAAATGCAAAAAATCATTCATTTATTCATAAATTTTTAATGTAATTTTATTTATTTATTTATTTTTCAGATTACTGCGATTAGAAAATGGGAGGAGTAAAAATCTTTGGCGGAAGTGAAATAAGAATCTGCAATTCATAGAAAAGGGGTAGCATTTCTTCAGTGAAAATAGTGTATTAAATTTGCTGTTTTAGTAAGTCATTTTTCTAATAAAAAACTGACTGGAATTTATCAATTGTTCACATTATGTAATCCAAAAAGGTCATTAACTGGAAAATTCGATAAATAAGGATTTATATTTTATGATACTTAATGCTATATAGACTCATTTTTAAATTTTAAACTCATAAATACTAATTATCATATAAAAATTACTAAATTACATTTTTATATGAATAATATCCGGTTGCTATACTTTATCTCTTAAAAACTAATAAATGAATAAATTAAAAGAACAAGAAGAAAACATTAGCACCGAATTATACTAATTTATTACTTTTAAAAATATTCTTTTCACATTCATTAAAAAATTCCGTGCATACAAAACTATTTATTTTAAAATATTAATGTAAAATAATTTATGTTATCATACTTAGGAATAATTTTGATCCCACCTTTCATTTCAATTACTGAAGAAAAAAAAAGTCATTTTTTGTCTGACTCCTCCGTGTGAAAAAGTGTTTTACGATCTTGATAACAAGTTCATGGGCTATTGATGTTGAGAAAACGAGAGGATTAAATTCTGAAAAATTCCTTTAATGAACTGATGATTTACAGGACGTACTCCTTGTGGGGTAGGTGAATTTCAGAGTACTGACGCTAGGTTATTGCAAAGGATGACACTACGATTCACGGATTTTGGTAGTACTATATTGGGGAGAAAAAACTAAAAATTAGTTTTATTTCATGGGGCGTCATAAAAAGTAAAGAAAAAATGCATTATTTGAGAAAAAGGATGGGAACAAAATTGGGTTGCAGTGTAAAAATTCGTAGAATTAACAGTTTACATCGTTGTTTTGAGGCTATTTTCCATTCACTCATTTATTTATTTATTTATTTTCAATATTCTGACTTGCTAAGAGAAATTTGAAAAATGGATAAATTCACAAAATGTCATATATGCATTCTTGTAAAAGTAGAAAAGTGATGATTCCTTCATTTCATTACGCTAGTAACCGGTCATTAGTTCATTGTCATGTACAAAGAAAAAGATGAATACATTAATAACAATTTCTTTAACTTCAAGCAGTTCTCTTTTTTTCCGGACAATTTACGATTGGAACGCTGGGGGAAACACCCGAAAGGAGATCTTCAAAGTCAATAAAACAATTAAAAATTTCTGACAAAACAGCCTCTTCTTTATGTGAATGGGAACATTTTTAACTTATGTATGCGTACGTATAATCAATTATTTAAAAGCAATTCATGAATCATTCTCGAAACGAAGCATAACTAGATGTTAGTCCGTGACCTGAACCAATTCATTGCACACACAAACGTTTCTACAAGTCTTTTAAACGGGGGAAAAAGAAAATGAAAAAAAAAAAAAACCTCATATTTAACACAAAGAAAGCAAACCGTCTAAGGCTTGAAATATTTGAGAAAAACCAAGTTTAAAGTCCTGTATGATGACGTTTTCTATATAAAAGAGATTCTTGGAACCTTTTAATTACGAGAACTTGATTTTAAAAATTGTATCTTTATTGCTTCTCTTTATGCTTTTCGAGAGAATGAAATTAAAAGAAAAATGTTATTACATAAAAAGGTTTTCATGATTCATAAATTGATGTGTCAAAGTAAAATTTTTACAACCAACGTATAAAAGAGGGCATGCAATTATTTTCTTGCAGCTGTGACATGAAATGATGTTAGACAAACTTTTAAAATGTCAAGAGGCTTTTAACCAAAGCATCGCACAATGAGCGATTAATTCATTACAAATTAGCTTCACAAAAATTCATGCATTTCAAACTACAAAAATAAAAAATGTGAATCTGGTATTATTATTTATTTTTTAACAATTTCTTTTCAAAACCATTAATGTTCTATTTAATTAACTGATTTTTTTTATTTTCACGCTTTTTCATGTTAAAATTTTTTTAAAACTTAAATTTTATCATAAATATTAAAAATATATATATATTAGGGCTTATTTAATGTGCTAATTTATACTTTTACTTATGTTGTGATACTAATTTTGCACACTGTTATCACGATTGCTAGATACAACGCTTATTTCTCAAGAAATACTATCAGCTTTTTAATGAAATATGTATGTATCTATGTTACTTCTTTAAAATAATTTTTAAGCATTTATTTCAAAACGGAAAAAAAATGCATGATTGTGACGTTTAGCTATTTTTTTATGCATAAAAACCTACTATATACCTTTTTTTATGAAAAAAAAAAGATATTTTTTTGACCTAACTAGTTTTTATCAAATTATGTAACATGTACCTATGAATTTATTTTCATTACTAGATTGTTTTATACAATGGTTGAATGTGCAGTAACAATTACCTAAGCCCTGCTTACATTCCTTAATATTGCTGTAAATTATTGTAATTCCGATTATGTACTAAATTTCGACCATAACGAAACTTATTAAGAGCTTTATTTTTGAAAAATTAAATAATTAGTGCTTGAGAGAAAAAATAAAACCTTCCCAAAATTAAAGCGGCATATACTAAAGCATGAAGTTTTCAGCTGACAAATTGACTTATTTGAATGAAAATCCTTTTTTCCTCCAATTTTCGTCCGATACACGTGAAGCTGCTACGAACAGCACTGGAAAGTTGAATTTCTTGAGATTTTTGTTTATCCGTGATGTACTACATGGAGCAACTTGTTTCAAAATTTGCTAAATACTTCTTAGATTTTAGGACAATTCTCGGTACGTAAATTAGAAAGTTGAAAGCCAATTAACATTTTTATTTACGAAACCTGTGATAGTTGCAGAAATTTTTGCAGCAATACAAATGCAAAAGTGTATTTTTCCGGTAAAAGTAGGACTTCCCCAGCAAAATTACAATAAATACTCAAAAATAAAATAAATAAACAAATAAATAAATAAAAATACTGCTCAGGGCTCTTGTACAGAATTTGTCACTCTATTTTTCAATTGAAATGCAAAAAAAAAACTATTTTAAACAATTAATCAACATGTTATATGACATCCCAACAACATATCATTTTCAACACTTTAAACAACATTTCATCACCAAGTGCCATAACACTATATTTAGAACTAAACTTACTTGAACAGCTATGTAATTGAAAATATTTATGACAATTATAACAACTTTTCTTCTCCACCCTCTACCTGTTAGTGCGCCCGCGGTCGTAACGCCACAAGTGCCCCATCCCCTATTCAGCTTTTCACCTAATCAGTTCCTCAAAAAAAAGAAAAAAGAAAAAAAATGACATTGAAATTTCTGTTACATGTCACAAGTATTTTTCTTAGCGATGTAACGTTTTCAACGAAGTCTTTTTCTCTGAGTAGACACCTAGTAGCAGGGTTTAATTTGTATGTGAGTCGCACATCAATCGCAAAAACGTTAGCTATTTTTACCTAAAATAAGTGTCACTTTTATCATAAAACGATTTTTGTTGGTTAAGAGGTAAAGCCAATATAGTAAACAGTACGTGACGAATTCCTTACAAAAGCTGAAATTCATCAGTCTAAATAAATACAGCAGAAAAAAAAAACGATGAAATTATTCTGAACAAACGGCCGCAATTACGGCTTTTTTTTCGCAACATCATCCCACAAAAAACTAAACCTTGTTTCTGTTCAGAATATTCCTCAGGGGAAATATTAAAGTAATAAATATAGAGATAGTTGAAATCAATCACGAGGTATTTAAAGGATAGAAAAATTTTACTGACGGTCGTATTAAAACATCGAGTATAGAATGGCTTGTAAACAAAGATAACGAGCCGCAATTATTTAGCATTTACGCAATCACGTAGACATTTAAATTACCCTTTAAAATGATGAGTAAGAATTTCATAGAGTTTTATCTATCAAAAGAAAAGCAATTGAACAACACCCCCACCTAAATCGGTGGTTCCGCACAGCGCTCCAACTTTGTAATTAGTCACGACATTACGGAGTGCCTTTCAAGCACTTATGTACATGAACTTAGGGGTCTTCACAAATTACAACGCTTTGTTATCGTATGCTGGGATTTCTTTCGCACTCTATCACTCAAAATGTTTGATGGCTGGCTAGACATATGAAACTTTGTTCTTTACTCAGGAATGTTCAGATACTCAGTTTTTATTTCTTTAGACGGGAAAGAAGGATTCAAAATATTTTTCAATTTTTATGTCAGTTTAACTGATGACGGGATACAAGGTTTATAAGTACTTTGTTCTAACCCTAAAGAACGTAAACGTTATTCCATTTTTTTAAATCAATTACTATATTAGTAAAACTGAGCTAACAGGCTTGAAGGGTTAAAAATATTTTATTTATAAAACTTAAAAAAAATAAACACACAAATGGTCAAATTGATATCTGATTTATTTCTAATTTATTCTATAATTGAAAGTTATAATATGTGTACGGATTAAGCAATTTATACATAAAGCTTGAAAAACGCAAACATTACTTTTTTAGTTTTTTTAGTTTTGCAACTGCTCTATTAGTAAAGCTGTTAACAAGATAAAAGTGTTTTAAATGCTTAATTAATAAAACAAAAACAAATATTTACCATTGCTTCCCTTAAAATAATTTCCCATTACATTTTATTTTATCGTTTATTATTACTATAGTTTCATGGTTTAACAAGATACCTAATACTTTTAAGCTTTAAAAATTATTCTATCAGTTGATAGAATTATTCATGGAATATATGTGTTCGCACTTCGTCTGTAAAGCAAGAAACACTTAAGTACTCACATTATTGCACCCCCCATTTTTTTCTTCAATATTTTAATTTGCAAAACTTTGGTAGGATTCAAGAGTGAAAGGCACTTTTTCCCTAAACCTGAAGCACTCGAATGTTGAAAACCAATACCTTTCTGAATTATTCTGGAATTGGTTACAATCTCTTAACTTCTTTACTTTAATGCAAAAAAAAAAAAAAACAATAATTTGAATTAAATTAATCCCTTTCGTTCCATTCCTTTAGTTATCTAATAAGTACATGCTGCGCATGGATGCAAGAGCAATGGACATATTTTTTTCAATAAGGTGTTTTGAGAAAAAAAACCTTTAAACTAGTATTTTCGTCCGGCAAGTAAAGATCACCAAGTCCAAAACACTGTTTGGAGGCATTGCTAATTGAAACTTTCTAATAACAGCAAAAAAATCATTTTAAAAACTTTTAACTTTTACAATAGCTGCACGGTGCACTGTCCCTTTTAAATTGTGTAATTGGTTTGTATCATGAAACAACAACGTAATACAGTAAAATTACTTTATACCGCGCATCAGTATACCGCGCAATTGGATATACCGTGGTGACTATCATGTACCCCGACTTTTAAACCACCCTTTAACATTGTCATTTTAAGGTTATTCCTTATTTACCATTGTAAATAAAGCCAATCCGAGCACACAAATATTCTTGTCAAAGAGCTGCCATCCCCCCACCACACACACTAACAGATAGAGCCTATGGACGTGATGTACACCTTTTTCATGCGTTTTCTGTCTTTCGACCTAGAACACTATATAGCTTGATTTCAAAATTGGGTACAATCGCCGTGACTGGCTCTGACTTCTTTCTCTTGACATGGGGGAAGCTCAATGCTTAACTATCTTCGATTTTCAGAAGTATACCTTTGTATTCCAGATTGTTTAGTGTTCCTGAAAAGTAAATATATTTTCCAGTCTGAGTGTGTGTATGCAGGAGTAAAACATTGTTTCTTTGAGAAGTGCGTTCCTCCCCTTCCAAATCTAATATTTTCTTAAGACCTTTTCACAATCACATATTGATAACATGACGATATTTTTAAGCCCCCTTTTTCTCGGAACGCAGTTTTGGTTTATAACCTATCGCTCGATAGACTGATTGCACAGTTGAGATGTGTGCTTCGAGCACAGCAATTACAGTAAATAAAATACGAGTAAAAGCAAAGAAGGGAGGAAGAAAAAAAATTATACTATAGAAGAAAAGTTATGAGTGATTAATAAAGTTAAAAATGATGCAACGAAAACTAGTATTATTTCGTTAATATATATCTGCGGTATAGTTTCACTATACCGCGGTTATGTTATAACGCGGGTGACAAACATGTCCCCCGACACCTGCGTTTTAACGGGGTTTAACTGTATTTACAATAGTGTTTTAGTATGTTATTTAAGATAGTGCGATAAAACAGAACAGCCAAATTTTTCAAGGCACATCAGTAAAAAATATTCTCCACCCTTGACTTGAAACAAAGCAGCCAGGGAAAGTTTTCACAAATACGGCCATTACGAAGGAGAAAACCCATTAATAATGGGTATTTTTACGTTAAAGCTGCTAAAGGTCCGATTAACTTTGTTCAGGCTCGTATTAGAGCAACTGTTCTCTGCCTGTATTGCCTAATGTACCCTTCAAGAAAATGTACCTTGTGTATCATGTACCCTTCAAGAATATGTACCTTGTGTATCTCTTATTTAGCTGTAAAAGTCTTGAATTAGTGAATAAAAATATAGGATAAAAAACAGAGAAATACAACATACTTAACAGAAAAATGTGTAATTAACTGATGAAATAACATTTAAATACGAATTATGCAGCGTTTCGGAGACATTAGCTGTGATCCCTGTGACGCATAACTTTGCAGAAATTATCTGCCACCTAACAGTGATGTAAATGATGGATGCTCCCATGTTGCACTCGTCGTGTCACTGTATTATGTATAAATGGGAGTAGATAATATTGGTTTTTAGCAACAGAAATCAAATGATGTTAATCATAAAGTTTCAACATGATCACTTAGTGATCTGACCATTTTTACTGTTTTCGAAAAAAGTTTTAGTCTTACTATGGCTAGTAACCAAACCAATGAATTTTCTATAAAAGGAAATTCTCTGTTAAATTTTATTACTTCTTAATTAATTGCTTTGGCAAATGATACTTATAAAATCACATTCATGACACTAAGTACGATGTTTAATCTTTAAGAATGTGAAATTCATGTAACCTGCATCAACCAGACTTGACAAATGTTTTCATCACTCGCCTTCATTGTCCTATTCATTTCATTTAATCAAATTCAACAATCCTTCCTTTCATATCGTGAGGGAGAGGAGAAAAAAAAATTAGTTTTGCAAACAAAAATCTTGCTATCAGCGGGAGATCGTAACGGATTCTCAAAATAAATTCATCTCGGAAGGGTAGACTCATATCAAGTTAGAACTCCGGAGAAGGATTCTTCCCGAAATTACCTACCCGGAACTTGTTAGAAGTAATGCATCTAGTGCAGAGATCACAACAGCAGGTATGAAAAGGCACTGCTTGGAATGAACACCTCACCGAATCAGACACTTGCAGAGACAACGCTTTCACCTTCCATTTGCAACACGTTTTCCAGATAAAAGGAGATTCAAATTACACATAGTCCCTGTTTTATCGCTTCTTAAACGATTCTGGGCCGCTGCAATTTGGTTCGTTTAGTGAAAAAGGAATTAAGAAAGAAGATAAGAAACTTGTCGGTTATCAAATCCTGAGGGCGCATTGATCATGAGCTAAGAAAGGACCTTTAGCATGATATAATTAGCATAAAGTACACTCACGAGGTTCCATACTGCACATTCCATCGGATACTTGATCACGGATTCGGTGCAAAGGCCGGTCGTAATAATTCCAGCCAACTCCCTAAAAAGATTTAAATAGCTAAATGGAATTATTTTTCTTTTGTTCCTCCTTCAGCAGATCTTGGAGTAAGCATTTTTATTTATTTTTGCCGAATAAGAACACAGTTAACTAAAAGGATAAGATTAATTATGTACTCTCTGATTTGTTAGAACCACGGAGAGTTTTGCAGAAATCAGAAAGAAAAATTGAGCTGGTTGTTGAGTTTAGTTCCCTCCGATAATGAGCTAATACTAGTTTCTGTGTCCATCATCTTTTTATATTTATTATGCGATCTATTAAAATATAAATTAACTTAAACATTTATAGGGTTAAATTAGTCAAACAAAAAGCACCGTGAATCATTGATGCAGTTTATTTTTAAAAAGTTAGATTATACTAAGAATATCATAATATATCTCTCAGAGGTATTTCTGACACTAAAACTAGTCTATGACGAAATTTCTAACAAACAGCTTTTAAAAGGTTGTGATATTGCGCAATATATCGCTCGTAACATATATGTGAAATGATATTTAACACTAGCAGAGGCAAAACATACTTTTTGGGATGAAACGTAGCGATTAAAAATCATCCAAATATTAATATAGAACTCACGAGAAGGGTTGTATTTCGTGGTTTGACTTTAAAAAATTGAAGGTTTTAGACAAAATAATTCTGAAAAAACGTTGACAAAACTCTTCAGCAGTATTTATTTTTTCTCATAAATACTAAACATTAGGGATAATACAAAAATAAATGGTCTTCAAAGTACTGATTTCTTAAATAAAACGGTTTTAAAAATTTTAATAATTCTGTAAGTAAGCCGATGTATTTAGCTTCAAAAGTATCATTCTAGGGCTTTATGTTGGCCCTTATGTTATGTTTACGTTGGTTAAAAAATACACATTGCACCTCCATTGCAATCAGGACACAACTCAAAATCTATGATTTTCTCAGGAAAGGCATTAAAGAATTTTAACCATAATTTTGAAATCAAGTCTTCTTTCTTGTTCTCATTTGATGCGTGATCTGGGGGGGGGGGGGGTATGTATATGCACTATTGTTTTCGAATACTTGTAGAATTTTGTGCAGTAATTATTGAATTCTCATAAATAGCTCCAGCTCTTATTCGAGATATCTCGAATAACTTAAAATTGGACAGCAATTAGTTTCATTCCAACTCGAAATTGAATATTTTAATGAAATTCAGTTTAAACGTTAAAGCATAAGATAACAGTCAAATAAAATATATTTTGCGGCATCTAATGTAAGATTTAGGTATGCTTGAATATTTTTCTTTTGCTCTTGCTTATCTAATGCTTTACTAAATGTTCTTATTACAAAGAAGCTTGTATAGAACCATTATTTTGTTTATTTTTAAACTTCTATTTGGATAAATACTAAATTTCTGTAGGGAGGGGGTTTTCTCATAACAATAACTGAATATAAAATTTACAAAAACTAAAAATTATTCCAAGACGACTATTCTCCTTTTGTGATTTAAAATAAATCTTTTCATGATTTAAGTATATTCTCATGAAAAAGATAAAATATATTCAGCTTAAAAGTCTTTATAAGACAAAAATTGATCAATACATCCCAGTCACCCCAAGAGCTGTTAAAAATAAAAAAATAAATAAAATATTATTCAAAGAATAATGCTACTAAAAACGTATATTTTTTTCAGTTTTAATAAGTTTCATTTATCCGAATGAAGAAACAATATGCTTTATTCAGTGTGCGTCAATTAATAAATCAATTCATTGTATTCTAAAGAATGGATGAAGATGATACATCTAAAGTACAACATTTGATCTGAGCTCATCTTTTCGCTCTATATACGAACTTGGTTTACTTAACAAATAAAGAAAATCTACTCCAAGTACCAGCTCACAGATGTCAACGCATTATCTTTTTTTATTGTACCAAATCAGCAATAATGCACATCTAATGCTGTGTCTTTATATATCCTACGTTTATATTCTCTTTATTTGAGTTTATTTTGTAAATAAAACTTTTTAAAGCACAATTTAGTCTTGAATATAATTTCAAAGGTTGCAAAAGGTATTACCAGTATGAACAGTATTTGATTATAAAATTCGTCATTTATCGGAAAATGTATCTCTTATCTTTGCTCTCAAACATTATGTTGCCCATAAAATTTCAAAATAAAAATTAAATAATTTTTTTAAACTAAGCATAGAAAAAAAGATCAGTGTAATAAAGTATGATTTTTTTAAGCAGAATATGCACCAGAAAAAAATATTATGTTTGACAATTCGTCTAAACACTCGGTGGTCTAGTATAAGACAGATAAAGTATTAAAATATTTTCTGAGATAGTGTTTCTGACGAATTTACTGCAGTAACAGTTGAAAGTATTAAAACAGTATCACTGTAAGAATATGCGCATAGAAATACTTACTTTTTATAATACATCAATGCATTTTAATAATCATTGCGGAACATACTTTTAAAGTTACTTTAGGGAAAACTAAGAGCTTATTTATATTATAGTTGCAAAAAATAGACGTAAAACGCGAAAGTAAAACTATATGTTTAGAATAAACTTAAAAAAAAAAAAAAAAAAAGAATTTTTTAATTATGCAACAGGCTAATTATGTATTAGGTATAGGAGTGCAGAATATAGAACTTTAATTTAATGTTTTTTTTAACAATAGAACTACATTTACGGATAACTACAATTTCATATTTTTTTACAGGAAGTTTTCTTTACAAGAATGATTCGCTTCTAAAGTATAACCTCACGTAAGTTTTAGGCATTACAAAAACTTTCCGCACGAAATTCATATTAATCGCAAGTATACGCAGGTCTAAAAATCTTCTTTAAAACTGAGATGAAATGAAAGTAGAGCGGGAGATGGGGCAAATTTTCCTTTCACGTGGACAAGTTAATTGAAATCCCGCCCCCTATTTCTTCGGACAAGAAAACGCCTTAACACTGCTGCCATGTCATTACGGGTGGGCCAACTTTGAAATGCAAGACTTTATCGCAGCCATATTTGGCCATAATAAACACATTTTATGGAAAGAAATGATGTATCATCTCATCAAAAACTTGTATTTTTCGATTTCTTACTTAGCTTATTGCAAACTTGTGTTTGTGTCAACCATGTAGCAAAATTTCGCGAGACATATTTCGAGTTGGAAAAATAAACTGCAGCTTCACAGCACTTTGGAATTATGAGACACAGTAGTACCAAATATTTTAAATTCAACGGACGAACAGTCTCAATGAATGCTGCAACTGTTGAAATGCTGAGTGAAATAATTCATTAATTTTATATGATTTTAAAGATTTCTATAATGCTATTTGCTCAAGAAATTACATTTTCCCGAAAATATTACTCGAAATTTACTAGCTATTCTTAAAATTTAGAAGATTTTTAACTCGTATTTTATTTTTAATTTTTTTTTTATGATTAAAATAACCGGCAGTAAAAAACGATATACGCAACAAGAAGTGCACATAGATTAGTACTGCATAGCAAATAACTCTATGGGGATTTCTTTTGTGTTTAAAAGGACGTAATTATTTTATTAATTCATTAACATATCGCTCTTTAAAAAAGCTTTTCTCTTTGAAAACGTTCCATTAGTTAACAACGAAGAAATTGGCATTAGTTAAAAATTAAATTTTGATAACTCACGAATTTATAACTCACGCACATTCTGATAGCTCATAATCTGTTCTCGTTGTTAATAAATGTTGAAAGCACATTAAAAAAATGTCGTTTGTACATTCATTTATAACTTAACAAAATATTGTAAATGTTTTAACTATTTTTTTTCTGAAAAAAAATCGTAAAAAAACGTTGGTTCAAAGCATTCGCTTTAAAATGAACATTTTTCTTAGTCCACCACCTAAAGTTACACTAATGGGCTGCCATCTACTTCATTTTGTATGATTATGACATATTTTCCCCCATTAATAAATTCAATGTCTACTCTACACCCCATTATAACTTCAACACTGATATTGCAGTACTTAATGTAATAATTGCAGATAAAAAAAATAAGTTAAAACCTGGTATATTACCTGTTGTTATAGGTAATATGTCACATTACTTGGGAGAACGTTCCAGTATTCAAAAATTGTACCGAAATGAATTCATTCGCGACAAATATCGCAACAGTAACTACAAATGAGTTCAGCTGCTAATTACAACAAACGCTCAGCAATCCTACACAAAATGAGCCAATTCGTTTTAAGAACGATTTTTTTCTTTTTTGGTTTCCAAACCATAGAAATTCTTTCTTCATTTTTCTTTTCAGAAGGAAAAAAAAATAAGTAAAAAAAGATTACTCTTGCAGTTGTCTGGGACAAATTTTTATGTAAACACGCCAGGTAACGCAGACAGACTGATTTATTTGTGACACATTTATCAGCTTTGGTTGAGTTTATCGCTCTGTGCCACAAAAGAAATCTTAGGACAGTCCATTTGCAATTTGTTTCAGACGCGCTTCTTCTGCTTTTTTGTTTCCTTTCGAAAAGGTTGCTAAAACGAAAGACTTGCCCCACAATAACTCATGGAAAGATGGATTCCACGGGGTGCAAATAAAAAACGCACTAGTAGTTCCAAAACTTGTTGTGTTTGCTTTATTGCGCAATTAATAAACGTAACAAAATTAAAAAAATATCACATTATACAAATAAGCACGCGCAATGAAATTTGGGCCTGTATAGAATAACTTTTTAGGATTCGTGCTATAAAGATTCAAGGTTTCCAATATATGATAAGGACAAAACATAAAATGAGCATTGAAAAAACATATAAATTTATTTTGGATGAGTGAAGTAAACGTTAAAAGGATATGCAGTACAGTTTAATTGAAGTAAAAGCATACAAAACATAATTATAGCAAAATAACCACGCGTGGTTGTCATTTACTCTGTAAATATACGTTAAATCGCAATTTCATTTGCAATAATAAACATACTACAATAATTTGAATCCATTTCTTTATCGGGGAAAAATGTACTTTTTCATGTAACATATGGCGCCAATTTTCAGGAGCGAGTTTTCGAAAAATACACCTTGAAAAAGATTATATAAAAAGACAAACATAAAAAATTTAAATACGTTTTTTTCCTCTGATTATCAACTGATTTTCTTACTTTTTTAAAAATCAGTAGCTATTGACGAGTTTTAGTGTTATCAATAAAAATAGTTTGGAAGTAGCCAATTATTATTTTTTTCCCTACTTTCGCTGTAGATTCGAAGCCTTTTTTTCGAAGCCTTTATTCGTCATATTTTCATACTCGACTCCGTTCTACAATATTTGTACAATACTTAATACATTTCTTACTATTTATAATTCAAAGAAGAAGAAAAGTCAAGAACAAAATAAAAGAGAAAATGTAATCTATTAGATGTCAAAGCAAAATATTACTAATTTTAAGGTGTCAGTTAATCTATTTCCAAAATATACATAGATAAGACAGGCATATTATTTGTCCAGTACAATGTCAAAGAAAATAAAATACAATTTGAAGCTAACAATGTCTAATATAATATGAAGTGAAATAATAACACACGATAGAGAGATAATCAAGATAAGGAATGGTAAAATAAAACAAGTGTTGCGACTAGCAAACAAGGCATACGTTAAAAAAATTAAAACAGACTAAAATTTGAAGTTGAAGCTGTAGCATTGAGTGTCTGTTGCTACTCAAATATTATGTACATTCAAAACTAACATACGACATGATAAATAACATGAGGATAAGCTTACAGCAAAACTGCTTCAGATAGAAACGCGTTTTGTTTACATTTTGAGACTGTTTAAATTTTAAGTCTGACCATTTTAATTATTAAAACACTTATAACTCAGCAAAAACGGGACAAATTGAAAAAAAAAAAGAAAAATGCGAATAGTAGCTTATGGAGTGAATTAATTTAACAGCACATAGTTGCAAAATCGTTTTTTTTTTTTTTTTTTTGGTCGATTTTGGGAAATTTCATCTCCCCGTGCCCCTTTAATACCACTATAAATAAGCATAAAAACATGGGCTTCTAAACCTGCCAAGTAGGATGTCATTAAGGAATTAAGATAATAACATGTTCATTTTAAAGACCAATCGACTAAATTCTACATTCATCTCTATGCACTGTAAAAGGGTTGGTTTTAAACATCATACGAGTTTCTTGCGCAAAACCCTAAGTAATCTTCGGTAATTGAAAAGCTTTGATCCATTATGTGAAGTTTGTTTGATTGAACAGTTTTGCTAAGGGATCATTCATAAATGATGTCACGCTTCGAGGAGGGGAGGGGGTTCGTGGAATTGTGACAAGAGGAGGAAAGGGGAGGGGAGGGGTAACAAGAAGTGTGACATCATGCATTATGCAACATAGTGTGACATGTGAGAAAGGGGGGGAGGGGGGTCCGCTGAAGCCTGACATATTGTGACAAAGGGGGGAGGGGGTCAAATATATGGAGAACAAGCGTGACATCATTTATGAACGGCCCCTAATGGAAATACTGTATTATCCATAATTTTTCCAAATGACGATTAAAACTAGGATTTTTATGAGAAAAATTTTACATTGCAGTAATAAAATTTCCCATTTTATTAAAAGAAATTTAATAGAAGTTGGCTTTATTTTTGATAATTTTTTGATATAAATGTTTATAAAAAATGAAAAAAAGAACCACAGCGAGTATACTTTCTTGTTTATGCCTATATACTACAACAAATGAAAATTCCGATCTTCAAGTTTACAAATGTGTTACATTAAATGACGTTGAGTACTGCGGATGAAGAAACAAAATGAAAATAATGATCCTTGACCTTCATATGAAAGAATGAGAGAGAGAAAATAAGGAAAAAACGTTTGATTTTTCTGGTGAGGAAATAATTAAGAAAAGACAACTTTAAATTTGTGCATAAGCAAGCAATAGAACATTAAAAGTAATACCATGGGGAAGAACAGTAATTATGTATTTCTATGACAGAAACGTGTTTTTCAGTAATATGGACAGCTTGTTAGTATTACAACAGAATTAATTATGGCTAGTGTCCCAATAACTTATGTCTCTTGCAAGCAATACAGCAAATAAGGAATGAAAAAGTTCATTTTCCTTATTTCTCTATTTTGATAATGTGTAAATTAAAATGCATAAATTTCCATACTTCAGTAAGAGTAATTGCGTATATTCTTCGCAATATGTATTTGAGGAAGGCAAAACTAATTGGTCTCATACAATGAAAGACTTTCTATACGTCTTATACAATTTAGTTGTTTTCACGCAAACGGACTATTTACTGTTTTTAGTGTGCGTATTGTTTCCTCTTAAGTGGCTATTTCTATTACATAATTAAATACTCTGCCATATATACGTGCATGAAACATGCAATATCAAATACAATCAAAACAGATAGATCAGTTCCTTTTCCAAAAGATAATGTATTTTTCTTCTTTTTTCGGATTATGTTTTTGACTGTTCAAATTAATATTTGATGTTTGCTACATGAAATTATTTAAGCTTTTTTGTCATATTTTTACCACAACCTAAACTGCAAAAGGGTTGCGCATTGGTACACTGTTAGAAATTTCATCATGAAATTACGGTTAAATGACCGGCAGCAGTCTGTTCATCTAATTCACCGTTAAATTTACGGTTTGGAACATTTTTCTATCTTTACCTGACCTAACCATTTCCAGTCAGCTTGGTTAAAAAGCCGTAAATACAAAATTTTACGGTTTTATAACCATTTAAAAATGGTTTCAAAACAAAAGTTTTACCGTTTTTGAACCATTTCGGGGCGTAGAATCTTCGAGGCGTAGAAACCGTAAACGAAGCTTGCGGGAATCGAACCCGCCGTGTATGGTATACCAACCTTGCTCTCTAACCACTCGGCCATCTGCACCATTATTTATCAATAAATATTCATTTTCATCAGGCAAACTGCTTTAAAATTGAGATTTCAGTTTTTGATTGGATCCGAATTTATTTTTGATCTAAATTTACTGTATATTGACGAAAATCATTTTATTTGCTGCAAAAATTAAAACGCAAACCAGCTTCAGCAGCTCAAATTATGGGTTCGCTCATTCGCAAACAGTTCGGGAATCCGATGTCTCCAATTTTTGATTTACGTGTGTATGTCTTTCTATTTAGTAACCAATGTTTAAACCACTTTTTTTTCTTCTTTTTATATATACACATGCAGATTTGAACAAATAAATCTTTATTCATATTTTAACAGCAACGTGCGACCGGTAAGGTTTCGCAACCAAGATGGACGCCCGATTCTTATTGAGCGCTTGAAAATTACGGTTAGTTAAAAGTTCTTTAGGATAAACAGAGAATAAAAGATTTTTTTCGCAATCAGCGGTTTGAGTACCATCTTTTTAATTGTTATTCAACTGTTGTAATTAAATATGGCAAAATAACAATCATATAAATGGTTATTTTACTATTTTCTTACGGAAATTTTTAACAGTGTAAGGCGCATGCCTCGCACGCCCAAGTTCGCAGGATCAAACCTGGCCCAAGTCGGTGGATTTTCAAGATGCAGAAAATCGATAGCGTCCATGTCGTATGATTATGCGGCATGCTAAAGATCCCCTGAGTATCCTTTTGGCATGGATACTCTCGGATAATTTAAATTCCTAGTGCATTTTGCATCAATTAGAGCTCAGGTGCTCACATCTAGGGGGAAACTGAGCGTCAAAAATTGCGGCAATGGTACCACACTCATTGTGGCGTCCCTGAAAGAGTTGGTACCAATCTCTGGGAACGCACTAGGTCTGAAATGGTTAGGAATCAATACTACGCACCCCAGTAGGGAAAAAATTAAAAAAAAACTTAAACTGCAAAAAAGCATTAAATTGCAGCTTTGGAATTACTAAAGATGGGGGAAGGGCTTAGGGTAGGACACAATATTTGTTTGGCTTCCTTTAAACTAGTACTTTTTAAATGTTGAAAGATGACTTCAAAATTGTTCTTGCCATACTAGCGTATTTCGATATTATTGTACCCGATTTCCGATTAATTTTGAATTCATCCGTTTTTCTTCTTAAAAATTAATCATTTATAGAGTTGAGAAAATATTTCTTAGAGGATTTCTAGTAATGCAACCGTTCAATGTATATTTATTTCCAGAAACTTTCCTTAGTATTCTATTCCACCGTTTTATCTAGAAAATGGCAAGAGTTCCTTTATTTATTTTTTCCATAACATATACATATATATAATCAATACCTAGCATAAATACGTATATATAACTGAAATAATTTATATATTAAGTTATATCTCAATAAAATGTTAATATCTATTTTCCTTGGCTACTTTAACTTGTGTTTCAGAAATGCACAGGCTCTTGTTTCATAGGTATATCCTCCTCTAATATACACATGTTTTTATTTATAATTTTAAATACATAAAACTTGTTTAGCATACTTTTATTAAATAATGAAACATATCTATGTATTCCAAGCCTTATCCTTCATCGGATATTGTAAGAAAAAAATTAAACATTTAATACCCTATGCTCAGTTATTTGTTCCATTTTCTGTGTCCTCTACTAAATTACATTTATTTATTTGAACCACAAGCCTGGTATTATTTGGTACTTCTATAAAACACATAGACACACCAAACATACATATGTTAATAACAGCGATTTAAATTCTTTAAATTAAATAACTGCTATAGTGAATCATTTGTCGTGAAACATATTATTTCATGCATTAGGAATGTAATACGATTTCCGGTCACTAAAACCGCTATCACAATAGTACTTAATTTTTTCTGCAACGTAATAATCAAAGTTGTGACCCTAAATTCTTCTCCGTATAATCATATCGTACACTGTAATCGACTATATGCCTGACATCTCAACTAATAATAAAAGTGCTCAACACACAGAGCACTTCCTTCTTCACTGATGAAGAGGCTCCATTTTAGCTTCGAAATAGCTATTTTCTCTGACAACTTGGGTTTTATTTACGTCCTTTTTATCCCTCATACTCATATTTTCGCACAAAGCATTTGTCTTATAATTTAGGTTGAGTTACAATTAAACTAAGTTGAACTTGTTAAGATCTCTCGTTTCATTAATATTCAGCCACCCAGATCGGGCGGAGTTGACTTTTGATACGTAAAATAAAAGCGATCCGCTTCGTTATTATGCATCAACCCTTGTCGCAGCTCGTTAACAGGTAAGAAAGGAAGAAAGGTCAGTAGCAAAGAGAAGATTTCAAGAGAGTTTCACACGACCTTAATCAAAAGTGATCTGAGTAGCTTCGAAAATCGACACGCGTTAAAGATAAGTTGAAAAAAGAAGAGCGCTTCGACGTTTAATCGACAAGCGGAATTTCCGAAAGCTTTTTTCGTTAATAGAGAGAAAAACAACACAAGTTCTGAATACCACGAGTTTATAATGTAGGAAAAAGATTTAAGAAGTGACCTGACCTTAAACTGCAACACTATTTTCCTCCGTAATTGGAAACTGAGCAACAACATAAAGCAAAAGAAAATGAAAAAAAAGTAATGAATTATAAAAAGAGTGAAGGAAGCGAAGAAAAATAATATTTTCCTCCTTGTGCTGAAGAAAATACAGATTTAGTTTTTATTTTTTTTTTCTTGCTCGTTTCTCATACTGATGAATTTTGTTACTAATTGGAAGAACGTGTAAAAGCCATAAATATAAATAGACAAAACACGTTAGCGCTACAGTTCTTCCAGAAATGCATGTTTTGCATTCAGATTTTCTTGTTTTTCGACTGGAAATTCTGGTTTAGAGTTCGGTCTAAGAAATCTATTACGTTGATGAATAAAGATATCTTATTTCCTTTCTTTCATTTTTTTTTTCTTTTTGATAGTTTCCCACAGAAACGACGTAAATTTTCCTTCAGTAATAGACGTTGAGGAAAAAAAATCTTTTTATTAGGGAAAAAAAATCCAAACTATCAAATAATCTAACTTTTATTACTGAGGAAAAACAGGAACAATCGAATTGGTGCGTTTTTTCCTTTTTATGTATAACATCGAAAATCGCAACAGAAACTTCATGGCGAAGATGAATCGAAGTATCACCATCACTTTCTGTATTTCATAGTAATTAACATAATTTTGCGCTCCCCTATAACTTCAAGATACAGCTTGGAATGTTTACCCTCAGTTCATTCATAAGTATTCAATCACTATTCTAATTTTTCATAATAATAAAATTTGCACAATTCAACAAAAAATATTAAATCTTTTTTTTTTAGATTTTCGATCATAAGAAATTACAAAGCGCAAGTAGTAAAGCACAACTTTAGTAAAGATCTTTGGAGATTATAGTTTAAAACCGCATAATTCTTTATGTACTTTATTTGTAATATTACATTTTTTTCCCACAAAATTTACACTTACTAAAAATACTTAATTACGTAACTCCAAAACTAAACGCATAGCATTTTAAAACACTATTTTTAAATTATGGAACACAATTTCTAATCACAAAATATGTCACGCTTCGAAGGGGGGGGGGGGGGTCGAGAAATTGTGATAGTTTGTGACAAGAGGAGGGGAGAGAGTAGCAAGATTTGTGACATCAAACATTTTAGATGCAATAAAAGTATTTAAAATCAAACTAATTTTTTATATTATTTATTTTATTTTTTTTTCTGTTCTCATTCATTTTATTGTGTAGCATTGATCAAAAGCATTGATGCTGATTCAGGTTTAAATTAACGTCTAGTCAAAAACTTAAATTTAAAAAAAATCTTTAAAATTACAATAAAATAGTGCGGTTAATTTTTGCAGAAACCGAAAAATTAGTATTTTTTAGTGTTATATACTAATATACTAATTATGTTTTTCGCTGCAAACCTTAATCTCATCATATATATTATTTCTCAAGACCTTTTCTTTTTTTTTGGTCGGTACGCCATAACATCTTTAATACTTCATCAAATTTCATGAATGAGGCATCATTTTAAAGCTTTCCTTAACCGCTACACCAGAAAAATATACAATATACAATTATATGTACCGCTTCTCTTAAATTTGAAATTTAAAATAATTTAAGAAGAGGTCCTTTAATGGATGCCATGTTGGTGTTGTGTATGTTGGCTAGAGGCCGAGTGGCCCAACGGTTAGAGCGCAAGGCTGCTATACCCAACACCCGTGGTTCGAGTCCCGCGTTTCGTTTACATTTTCTCCAATTAATTGTTTTTCTGGACCGTTAATTTTTGATAAACTAAATATAAAAAGGGATCTTTTATATTTTATTTGGTGTTTTTATTTTCATGCAGTAAATTAAAAAATTTACTTTAAGAATATATTTTTTAAGTATATACTTTAGGTAATGGTACTTTTTCGTTAGTGTACTTTAATGCAATGAATACTACTAATAAAAATAATTATCATTATTATTGTGATTATTTTATTATTTTGAATATCTAAATAACAGTGGGGGAAAAATTGTAACAGCTATTTGTACTGATGTGTTCAATTACATGTCTTCTTTTGTACCAACACCCTTTTGTCTTTTTTCTATTCTTCATAATGCCCTTTCTCCCACATTAATGCGGAATTCCGCACGGGTCGACTAGTTTTATATAAATTAAGTACACACATAATCATTACTATTGTTATGCTCACCAATGTTATTAAAAGTAAAAAATAAAACTGGAAGGGAGGTCTGTAACGTGATGCTCTGATTCTGAATGGCAAGTATATAGGCTTACGTGATATAGCGTGACTTGCGACAAGGGAGGGTAAAGGAAATGTCGAAGTGTGAAATGTTGTGACTAAGGGGGGAAGGGGAGGGGAGGGTGGTCAAATATATATATTTTTAATGTGACACCATTTATGAATGACCCCTTATATCCTGTCTATTATAATCAATGAGAAGGATGACATTGTGTATGATGAAAAAACAGATAAATATAACTTTCTCTAAAAGTGGATACAGCAACCAGAATGATATTAAAGTTACACATTTTATGCTTAGTTTTCAACAATCTGCCTGAAGCTGCTTTCAACTTGTCTTCCGCCAGCATATACTATAAGAAGTCTTCTATATCTCTAGCACGGATATTGTATTAATGTAAAAATGAATATCTTAGCCTTCAATATTTTTGCTTAAACCAGGAAAATTGTTTTTCAGATCGACTTTTAAATTCTCTAAATGTTGTACTTTTGCTATACATTTCAGTGTATTTTTATAAAATTTTTGTAGCCGAACTTGTTACAAACACATGAAGAGGAGAGTCAACATCTCCATTAACAACTACCTTTTGCTGCAGATTTAACATTGTAACAATGTAGCATTCACTTTCTCTTTAAAACTTAAACATGTTTGTTCAATGTTCTCACCCCGGTGCTCCGCGTACCCCCACGAAAATCTTTTCGTCCCCAAGGGGTACGCATACCCCACTTTGGGAAACATTAGGGTAATCGAAAAGACAAGAAAATTAAATTTCAACAAAAGGCCAATTTACGTTGAATTATCTTTTATGTGAAATATGAATGAATGAAAGAACAACTGCAGAGGAAGATGAAAAATCCTTTGAATATATTTACTAAACTTAAAAATCATTGAATATCTTTCATATTACATCATGCTAAACGGATAGTAACAAGATTTGACATCAACGCAAGTAAGTTTGCAACATCTTTGCAACTTATTATCTGATCTTTATTCCCAAATCGAAACCATTGACCTTTCTTTGTGTCCTTGATTTATCTGTTGAAAAAATTGAACTCTTTCCCCCCTTTTAGCCGTCGTAAATGGCGCCTGGGAAACTTCACTCTTGAAAATAATTTTCCTTAAAACAGTTACAGATTATACGATATGAGTGATTACCTGCAGCAGTAATCACTCAATTCGGAATGAGATCGATGACATCCACAGTACGGACGCAGAGGAGTTCTCCTTTACTGCTGTATTATGACTACAGAATTTGATGAATTAGTGAAGGGACGGAAATATATTGATAGCCGCCGGTCGATTTTTTTCACGAATACTCAATTCTTCTGCCTGATTTTATGCTGATATAATTTAAGAAATGCGAGCGATCCAAATGCAGGATTTTCGGTTACATTGATAATAGCTGTTAATGGTCTCCAAATTAGGATGGTTAGAGTTTGACGGGACAGACAAGTCAGTCAGTTTTAGAAGGCAAATAGGGAAAAAAATCGTGAAGAAAAAATATCTGTATATTTTTTCCTTATCTGTTTAGTTGTTAAGGATTTTCCCCACGTAATCGGTGAGTGTTATACAATTGGAATTTAAATAATAGCAAAAATACCATTTCCTGCTTTAAATTTTGTATAGCTTTGTTTCCCCGAATGAGAGTTATAAACGTCTTGTTGATGAGGGCAAGATTAAGAGAGAGTAATATAAAGGTATAGTATTTAAGTCAGAAAATATGTTATTATATTTAAATATATTATCCGACAAAGCTATTTTTGCACTGTAAAAAACTCCCGTGAAATTCACGGTTTTAAACTGGCAGCTGAGTTGGTTGTGCAAAACCGTAAAAGTTAGGAAGTAAATCCGAAGTCTCAACGATCCGAGAGAAAATAAATAAAGTTTCTTTCGCACTGTAAAAAACCGTTGCGAATAGCCGTAACTGCCAGTTTAAAACCGTATATTTTAAGGGATTTTTTTTACAGTGTGTCACGAAGTTGATCTTCACTGTTTCGGGATTACAAGAAACATGTTCTTCAGAGCATTTAAATAGAGTATGACAAGGCCATTTTTGTTTCATAACTCGTTTCCTAGCGTAGAAGAGCATCCTTCTAACACCAACAATCCCCTGAATGCCAGCTTTCGTTTGCACCTTAGGGGCCGTTCATAAATGATGTCACGCTTTTTTCCCATATATTTGACCCCCCTCCCCCTTTGTCACAATATGCCACACTTCATCGAACCCCCTTCCCCCCTTTGTCACATGTCACGTTATGTTGCATAATGCATGATGTCACACTTCTTGTTACCCCCTCCCCTCCCCTTCTTACATTTGTCACAATTTCACGAACCCCCCTCCCCCCCTGGAAGCGTGACATCATTTGTGAATGATCCCTTAATATGATTATTTCTAAGTCCATAACAATGCTATTTTCAGCCTTTATTCTTTAAATTCCAACTAGGTTGCGTTGTACTTGATAGAACTGAAATGCATCTAGGAACATATTTTTGAGAAACTCTTGAAAGCAAATCGATGAAGATAAATAGCAGTTTTAGCTCAATTTAAGATTTATTTTCCTATCTTTAATCAAGCTAATAATATATGACATTTTTCTTTCTGCAGCAGCATTGCAATTTCGATCTGCTACTACAATCCATTTTCCCTATAATAGACTGGAGAAAAGCTAAATATATGAAACACTGAAGACCGACAGTAGCCCACTTGAAGATCTGAAGCGTTTTACATGAAAGTAAGAATCTTTGAAAAGGTGATTCCAGTAAACGATCATCCATAGCGATGTGATAATAGCGGGTTGTCCGAAACGTGATCTTTTAGAGGCTGGAAGCTATATCCAATGTCCTTATCGAATCTCTGAAACACTCTTTCTGAAAGCTATCCGATAGCTTTTACGACTTGGTTAATCTTGATGCATCTGGTACAACCTCCTCTGGCACTAAAGATTAAGACGTTACGATGCATTTTTTTGCTTGACACAAGGCATTCAAATTAATTTTTTTTCTCAGATCTTAAGAAGAGAATATTTTCTACCTAATTCCCAGTTGAATGTTACAATTTTATAGACACTTAAGAATTTTTATGGCAGATTCCTTGAACTTTGAGTAACGTGCATCATCTTCTAAGTGATAATAATAACGATGCCGAAGCAATTCTGCGCTATCGCTTATCTTTCATATAGAAATGGAAATAGACCGGGAATTAGTTTTATTTTCTGAATTACGGTTGGTACTTTTGCACCAAACGGTATCAAAGGGTCTTTAAGGCAAATTCCGTATCAAAATCTTCGAGAGAATTATGATGAAAATAACGTAACAAAATATGTAATAGAAGTTATGAAAAGCAGTTTCTCAAACTGAGCTCAGTGGAGCACTAGGATTCTCCTAATTGATGATCTTCTCCAAAAGACGGGATTTTTCTTTTTCCTTTAAACAATGAAATCTCAAATAAATAATATAAAATAGAGAAATGAAACGAATGTTTATGCCTATGAGTCGTATAACATTTCCCGGGTATAAATTATTTTTTGTGCAAAATACGAAGTATCAAACACTGTATAGTGTGCAATTTTCTTTACTAATGAATAAAATAGCAAATTTTTAACGAAATGCATATCACGAGCCTCTGATATTGTGATATTAAAGTTAGATAATAACATCACTTTGGTTATAAAAACTACACTTTTAATATATTACACCAGTTTTTATCGGTTTTCTTTCTTTCTTTCTTATATCTTTGTGCTCACAAAAATAGCGAATGCAAAACAATTAAGTAAAGAAAAAAAATCGTAATCGTTGCGAATTTAAGAACGGGATCAATCTTGCATTGACAGCAGACATTTTACTTCCTAATATCTCATTTAACTGTGACACCTGAAATTTAGTGAATTTAGTGCTTAAAATCCCTACACAAGTTTTTGCAATTTAAAAAGCCTGAATCGTCTGAACGAAAGTGATAATTTATTGGCAAAACGCAGGTGACAAAAAATAAATACACAAATAAATAAATACAATAAAACTATAGCTATGTTTTATTAGAATTGCGAAACATCTATATTTTATTCAAAATCTTAAGTTTTTGTTATTGACAATACAACTATTTATATTTTTGAGTAATGCACTGTTTCATTAAAGTGGTTTTTTGAGCACGACTTTTTTTACTAATTTTTCCGCATTTCTCAAAATTTTAGAAAAAAACTACTTTAAATATGAATAATTTCTTAACTGATCAGAATTTTCTTCAAAAAGGTCTCGGAAAATCAAATGTTGTCAAAAAAAAAAAAAAATCATGAAATGTACTTTAGATACATATTTTTAACTTTTAAAATATATTTTAAATTTTTTTCAAAACTTCCCTCGAGAAAAATGAAAATAAAACTGCAGGGTTAAGCTGCGTTGTTATCACACTAGATTTACATCTCTGTATTAATAATCTTGTTAATACTTATTAAGGAAATTTTGATTTCCTTTTAACATGAAACACTAATAAAAATAAAACATCTCTTCTATTAGCACTTTCACACTTCTAATAAACATATATTCATGGTTATCTTACAGAATTATACTTAGTGGTTTTAAACTCGAATTTATTACAAGCTACATATTCTTTAGTTCAAAAGCACCTATGTGTTGATTGTGAACAAATTCATTTTTTAAAAATAATTTATAGATGTAAATTCGAAGCAATTTTTTTTAAATATTTACAATGCTACGAGAAATATAGAAATATAAAAGCTTAAAGTTACTTCCTTTTTCGTTTTTTTAAAACGAAGTCACAAAAATGGTCAACACTAATCTTCTACATCTTCATGTATGCTAATCAGATTCTGCTCAAACCTCAAAAGATTAAAACTCCAAATCGCTGACTTTAACCTCAACAAAAAATTGAAAGTTTTATATCTCTTTGTGAGGTCAGCAATCAATGGCCAGATGATGGAAAAGAGTTTTCTGCAACAATTTATATAAACAGTTTTACCAGCAGAATATAACGATTGCATTTTTTCTTAGATTTACATGAATATAAATTGTTAAGTCATCCAGTTGAGGTCAGATCTCGACCTCTGAGTAAAAGATGGTTTCCAGAGATAGAAAATTCCCTTTTTTTAATATTACATTCTTGGGAAGAGTTTAAAACTCTCTAGTCAAATTGAAAATTCCATCAAGGCATTCAAAGTTACAGTTCAAAAATTGTCAAAAATACTATTTTTATTGAAATTGAAAATGGAAGAACTTACGGAATTGGAACTAATCAAAATAAATATATTTGTTTGCATACCAAAACAAAAAATATCGTAACTTTTATCAAAACATTCAAACAGTCAAATAGTTTTAAAACTTTTTCTTCCTTCACCTTTTAAACTTCCTTCACCGAGTTAAAACAGAAGACACGATTACTTAAAGGCTGATTTGAAGCAAAGCTTAAATTCCGTTCATATATTTGAACGTTGCCAAGTGTAACATTTAGTTGCATATCTTATTAAGAGAGTGAGGAAAAAGGTAAAAAGAAATCATCAAATTTAAATTAACGTTCACTTATCAGTAAAGCGATAGTATATGATCTAAAATGGGGTTGGGGGTTATAATTTTTAGACTTTGGAGATCCATTTAAAGTTTTTTCCTCCTCTCTCTTTTTATTCAGGATATTTTATCGCACAAGTTTTACCCTTTTGCATCTTTGACAATTGTTATTTTTCGAATTTCCAGCTATTGTTTACATTAATATCCACAACAATATTTTTCGATTTTTAGAGCTCTGTGATATCCAGTCGGTTGTTTCAAACTCTTTAGCACAATTTAAAATCGTATCGATGTCTGCAGTCCCGTTTTGTTCACGCGTTGACAACACTAGAGCTTCGAAATTATCAGTTTTTGGGTTTTGAATGCTGGGTTTCGAAATAAATTGTTTTTTTTCTCGAATTATTATTTTTATTTTAATTATTTCAGCGTTCCTGTGTCATTGATACGCAAGCTGATGATGTTATATTTCTGATTTTTATAAATATATATATGGATATATATTATATAGAGCAGAAAATAACTGAATTATCTCCTTTCGGTATTTTTGTAAATGCTTAGAAAAACTAGTGGGAAAACATTAACGTAACAGCTGACGTTTTCAATAAATTATTAAGCTAAAGGAAGAACTCAGAAGAACCTGAGACCGTCGCAATCAATTAATTTTTGCCTTTTGTGATGGTAATTTGGTTAACAATATTGCAGATGAAAACAACATTTTTTTCACTTATGAAAACACCTTCTAGGTACGCTTAAAGAAAAACCATGTAGCAAAATTTTAATACTATCTTACACTGCCGTGCTACGCTCCAAACTGGTATCTGCAGTTGAATTTAGAGTGAGAAATTTGGAGCTTTACAGCTCCGTAGACTTGGTTCAGATGATCCTTCTTTGGATTTTGTTTTCAATATTTCTCATTCACATATCATCATAAAACGCTTGCAGAAGAAGTGACAAAGAAACACCTGGTGGCAATAACTCAATTTTTTGAAAAAGTGCAGATACGACTTGTGTGTTTAGCATGGCAATATACCGCTGTTAAATTCAAAATTATACTTTAGTTTCAAATTTCATGCTGCCTTTTTTTTTTTAATGCAAGTAGATGAAGCGCTAATTTTCCAACCAGCCGAAAAAATAACTGCTTTCTTCAACCTTAATATTTCCTATTTTGTTTTAATTTTATTAAGTCACGATGTTTCAAGCAAGGTGTTTTCTCCACAATTGCAAACATCCCATTTCTGAAAACTTATAGCACTAATTGTTTTAGTCCCTTCATTAGAAATAATGAAACACAAATGTGATCAATGAATTTGAGGTGGGACATTTACAAATTCCTTTTCTCGGATCCAGCCTCTGGTTTTAAGTTTCAAAAAAGAAAGACAAAATGCACTAGAATAAAATTTCTAATCCGGTTTCTTCCTGGTTTATAATCAGAAAAATACTTTTTATGACCACAAAAGAATAAAAACAACAAAAACTTTCAAACGCTTATCACTTAAACAATAAAATTTTAAGTTAAACCAGTAAGTGATCATTAAAACGCTAGAACTAGTACCATTAAAAGCAAATTCATGCATTATAGGTGCAGCTAGTATTTTTTTAATTCACTGGATAGATGTAAATTAACGTCAGAATCGAATCCTTAGTCGAAAAAAGTAAATCATTCTTCACGTCTCGGCAACAATTCATAGAACTGAAATGCTTTAATTTCCAATCAAATCCCCGCGTTTTTATACCTGATAGCTATAAAGTCTCCTATTATACAACAATTCAGTTATCACCTCACGTAATCTTGGAAAACATAAATTCGACGCATTTTCCGAACTGTATAATAAGTGAAAACTTACCAAACTTGTTTTATTATATTTCTCCTTTCAAGGACAACAATTTTAATATTTTTTCTTGGAGCATTTTAACAACCTTTAATACTCGTCTGGAATCTACTTTTACTTCTAAATAAACTCTAGCCGATAAATCATATCCACACGTATGAATTTTCCCGCCATTATGGGCAGTGGAGCTTGAGGACCCTTATCTCAAATAGAAAAGGTGATGAAAATATTTTCTCGGGATGCGAAAGTGTGTATTGTGCATGACAATACTATCTACATAGACTTAACCTCAAGTTCATGATCCGTTAATGTATTCGTTTGCCATTTCAAGACTGATTTTTTGTTTTTCGGCCGAGTAGCCACCACGAATGACTAATGATCTATTAGCAATGACTAATAGTAGAAGTTAGCATTTTCTTCTTTCCACGCAAATTTGTTTTTAATGGAATATCTTACAATTCATGATTCGTTTGCAAATCTTATGAATGACCTTCACTAACGGAGTTCGTATTTCACAAATTTATTTTTAGAAAAATCACCGAAAATCCAATCTTAATATCTGTTATCAAATGCTTCTTAAATTTTTTTGTTACATGTCACAGTTATGTAACGATTTCAAGCGTCTAGAACATCATGATTAAAAATAATACAAAGCATTCTTATTAATGGGGTTTTTTTATGGTAACTAATAATAGAACTATCACAAAAATTAGTTCATTTAAATTATTTTACGTTATACATTACATTATTATCTTTTTATTTGAAGTCAAAGGAAAACATTTATTAACACATTAGGAATTTATTTAGTGTAACCAAAAATGCTATTATACTTCCATCGCGCAAAAATGCAGAAGTTATATATATATAATATACATATATATATATATATATATATATATATATATATATATATATATATATATGTATAAATTTTTAAAAGGTAGGGTATAATTTTTATAACTAATGTTTAAGCTCATGAGCGCCAAAAACGTTTCTTTCTAGAATGCAAATAATCTCACCCTAATTCTTTGAAATCATTGTGCGCACTACTCATCAATGCTCTCATTTTAGAGAGTTGGGTAATCGTTGTTCACATGGCTAGCAGAGGTAACGACATGCCTTGTTAAGCTTCAGTATTACTTTTTTCAGACGGCGTTTTAATCAAAAAAAAGAATGAAAAAAAAAATAATAATGAATTACGATGAATAAAATTATGAAAAATGACTTAGCATCACCAATGACTTCAAAATAGCATTAAAACAACTATTTTAATCCAATTTATTTGAAAAAAAAGTTTCAAAGTTGGATTTTAAGACGGAGAAATGTGTATCGTTGATATGTCCAAATAGCTCTGTTTTTTTACCAATTAACAACATATCAATAATCTAAAAATGATTAAACGCAGAGAATCAATCATATGCACTATAATGCTTGATCAAACAGGGAGATTTGGATCGGGCAAATTTTATAAAAAAAAAAAGAAAATAACGAAATAATGATTCATTAACGCCACGAAGTACTATGGTTCAAAGATTTACTAAAACAGTCAGCTTTATGGAAAAACAATGCGTAAGAAGCGAAACCAATGAATAGTTTTAAAATTTTCATTTAACAGTAATAAATTTTCATGCTTTAATTAACGACTGGGGAGCCGGCTCTGCCCTTCTGATAAGTTTTCCCTTCTTCTTAAACTTGTTTAGTGATAACCGTTATGGTTTTACTCTTAATCATACATAAATATATATATATATAGATAGACATAAATAGGTGTACACGTGTACGCATATAAGAATGTATTAGGAATTATAGTGCTAGTTTACGAAACATGTAATCATGTAATGGTTCAAAACCTATTGAGATAAACTCCATTGGTGGTTGGAATGGAATTCTCTATATCAAATCCAAATGGAGGTTGTAACTTTTCGTAACATCAAAACTAGTGTTACTCACTTTGTTTTTATATCATTAAAACCGTCGTAGTGTATTTCCATTCTATACATAAGAAAGAGAACAAGTTAGTTATTGTTGAGAAATAAAACATTGAAATAGAAAAAAAAAATCCGAAAACAACAAACTAATACTCTGGTTTACAAACTGGAAGTTCATCTTTTGCATTCTTTATGATTCACAATAAAGCAGGTAACTACACAATTGCATTTTTTAAAAAACGAGACGGCAATGGAATTTTTATTGGATAAGCAGCGTTTGTAAACACATCTATCATCTGATAACGCTTTACGCAAAGTTTATAACCATAATTTTATTTTCATTGCTATCTGAAGGTCAGGTTTTACTGCAACAATACTTTTTCTTTCTTGTTGAAATGATGAAAATTATACATCATCATTGACTGGTTAATTTAACAAGGAAACCCTTTTTATAGATTTGTAGTTTTTGTTAAAAAATGTTTTATTAAACTTTTTACACTTAAGTAAACATTGGCTTACTAATTGGAGATTTTGTCTTTTATTTTATTTTGCATTTGTTTTCATTTATATCAAGACTGAGAACTTTAAAACTAAAATCAAGTAATAATCACTTTTGTAGATGCCAAGTTTTGTTGGATCTTATATTTTGCTTAAGATTAAGCATATTGGACGAGCGCGGAAACGAGAACTAAATGTAACTAGTTATTTTACTTAGAACTTACTATTTAAATCCTTACCTACGGAAAAGGTCACTTACAGTTTGATTAGCATTAATTCAGTACGTAGCCTTGAAAAATTAAAGGCATCGTTTGATCTATAAAAATATTTGGCAGTCTTCTGACGTCGAATGTTCTTTTATTATTTGTGTTGAGGAGATGCATCAAAACAAAACTTTTTCTGGCGTTAAATGAAAATGAGCATCCAGGTTGTGGTCAGATAAGATTTCTTGCTACATTTATTTACTGTTAAAGCATTAGATTCTTCGTTAAAAATAAGTTAAAATAAGTTAAACTTTAAATTTATTTAAATTTAACCTGCCCCGTCTGGCCACCAGTGGCACGTTTTTCAAACTATACATCAACGAAAATATAAAAGGGTATTTTATTTATTTATTTAATTATTATTATTATTTTTTTTTTTTGAAAATTTGATAAAAAATCACTCGACCAAAATTTACGCTCAGTTGCAGCAAATCAAGAAATTGTCCTACAAACCTCAAATTATTTATGTGCACTTTGCGCCACCAACTCCTTTTCCGCACTACCTATCATCGAAAATGTTTTTTTTTCGCCCCCGCCCTACTAAGTGTATATACATATTAACGCTTTAAAAATAATAATATTAAAGGGTAAATGTATGACATGTATTTGGACATAAAGAGGAAGACAATATTCGAAAAATCTTCGTCGAAAACTATTTATCACGGCATTTTGAAAGCTTGTTATGTGTTTATTACTTAATTAAAATCTCAAAATAAGGTCCTATCTGCTAACAAATACCCCGATTGCTCTTTAACAAATCAGAAGCTTTGTGCTTGTTACTGATCATAAAAATGATGACTCTGTCAGCAAGATAAGATTTTTTCAAAATCGCAAATTGATGTCAATGTTTTAACAAATCTCGCAGCACATCTAATTGCAACATAATAACCAGTGCAATGCGACCAAAAAAGATATCTCTGAAAATTAACTCAACCGCTTTTTGAACAGTCTCTTTTTCTTTTATCTACCAATCACAGAAAAATTACATCCATTAATTTGTAACCTCGAAAAGCTTAATAGCGATATATAATAAAGGAGTACAGTAGCCATGAGCGTTTCTTATCTCTGCTACTAAAGATGGTTTTCCCGCTGTCATAACACAAGTCTATTTGTAATCCCAACTTTAATATTGCGTTTTATCATATGACACTTTATAATAACTGAAATAAATAATAATTTTTTAGCTCTTGCTGTGAGTTCTTGGAAGAATAAAAATATAAAAATCATTCGTAGATTCAAAATAGGTGCACGATTTTGTTTTTAATTAAGAAACTATCCGAGGGTATATATTGTGGTTGATTTTTCAATGTCAAAACCTTTTACAAATTCGCGTGTATACGATTCTTTATTAATGACTCAGAGTTTAATGGCATCGCCGATTATTAATTCGATTTTTCAAATGATAACGTAAGTTTTGACATCTTGATTTGGATCGAATGAATGAAAAAAAAAAAAAAAAAACTAATTTTCCTAGAAGGGTAACCATGGATTCCCACAATTACAAACATCTAATTTCTTCCAGAAACAATATTCAAGTTTTAGTCTCACAATGACCTCAATCAACCCTATGCGCTGCAACTACTCAAGCGTTTTTAGTTTCGCCTTATATATGTTATTGGCAAAGTTTGAAATCTGGCATTCTATAGAATGCCTAGGCATTGTATATAATGCCTAAAACTAGCCGGAAATGTATGAAACGATTTATATTTCACACATTTCCTAGGCATTCTATAGAATGCCAAATGAGAAACCGGCAAAATATAAAATACATCTCCGATTCGTTTAGAATTCCGTCCATAAGTGCAAAATGAGAGTTAACGCTGCAAATAAGGAATAGAAGATAGCTAATAAGGTTTTTTTTTTTGTTTTCTTTTTCTAAAACTTACTCTACGAAAATTTTAAATTATAAGCGATTATTAAAAACAAAAAACATTTAATGACTTGTCTGTGATTGTGTTTTGTCCATAAAATATTTATTTATATTTATTTTCACAAGAAAACACTGCAGTATGCAACAAGGTTATCATGGCGGCTTACGATATTTTTTAATATATATTCATATTTCTTTCTTTATTTATTTATCATTATTTTCAGTTGATTATAATTATTGTTATTTTGTTAAATAAAAATGCATGTATGCTACTATATCTTTGTAATTAAAAAAATATCACTATTTTTCTTCTTTCAGTTTTTTTTTCTTTTCTTTTTTTCTATTAATGCATTCTTTAAGTGGTCATTTTACTTTTCGTTTTATAATTCCTTTTTGTATATTTTACTTTATTTTCGGAAATCAAATGGGTCACTAGAAATTATGAAACGGGTCCTTGGGTGACCTACGGGTCATAAGTGGCCGAGGCCCGGTATAAAGTTTAACAAAAATTTTGCGGATCTATCGTCGAGTTTCTCTTTAAGCTGACGCTCGATAGCTTAAAACAATGTTTCTGAACTTTTAGTGCTTCAAACAACTCTTAAAAGTTAAAAAATATATGCAAAAATTCTTACGACCCACTTGCTGCCATATTTTATCTGTACAGTATTTATTTTGTAGCACTTGATTATAATTTAAAGTACTTTTGTGTCCTATACGGATCAATTTTTTTTGGACAAAATGCACCCTCCCCCTTTACCCATGAACAAACCCCCATTAAGTAGGCTTACCATATTACGAAACGTCGAAAAGCCAATGCTTTTTTCCACTGCAGCCGATCAACATTTAGACATGAACATTAAGTACTAAAACTTACCCATATAATGTATAAAAAATACTTTAAGTTACTCGGTTTTATTTAGAAAAATCGCGTTGTAGAAACCGCCGTTTCTTTTTTCGCCATGATTTGAGTTTTTAAAATTCAAAACATCATTGCATTATTCCGCTACCTCCGTAATACTATGGTATTAGAAATAGTATTACGGAGGTAGTGATTATCCAAACATTCCAAACAAAGCTATCGTTGCTATTAGACAAGTAATAATTCTGATAACTTCTGTAGAGTCAAAATCATTAATATTTCTTCCTAATTAACGTTATAATAAATTATAAAATGGATGGAATATTGTGTTGTCATCGAATATAAGCTTGTGTGCAAAGTTTGAAGATAATTTGTACAGTAATAGTGGTCGAAAAATGCGTAACAAACTTCCGTGACAAATCAAGTTGAATAAAACCGTGTAAAAATAGTGTCTTCTCAACCGAAATTACTTACCAGAAGTTAATAAATGATGTAAAAAAAGCCAAAATTACTACTAAGAAGGAACCCAAGGACTATTGGTTGCTGAATCGCAACGATGCGATAATTGTAGAAAATAGGAATGTTTTTAATGGCACTCTCATTATTTTTTCAGAATAACATTTTAATTTTTGAGAAATGCACATCATTTACATAATAACCTCATCAGGACGTTTTTTTCATACTTTGCCTAAATAGAATTTGTCATTCTATAGAATGCCCTAGGTATTATATACAATGCCTACGGAAAGTATGTAATACTACTCATATTTCATACATTGCCTAAAGACGCCCTTCATTCTATAGAAAGCCTTTGCCGGTACGTTGCCGGTAACATATATGTTTAGATATATACATATAGCAGTTTGAAAATAAATATGATAATATCATTCTTAAGAAATCAAAATTCACCATCATTTAAACAAATTAAACAAAATATTGCATCAACGCATCTCTCAAAAAAGCTCATGAATATTAATCATCTGTTATGTATATACATAAATATAAATATAATTTTTCTTTTAAAATATCCATTTCATTATCATAGTCTTCCAGAATTTAATTGAGTAAATTACTAGAATTTTCAGACGAAAAACTAGATTTCACTATTCTTTTTAAATTTTATATGCCGATCCTTCAAATTTTTTCCAGATTTTGGGATCGGCTAGGATCTAGTGGCCAGTTTCTAAACTGGCCACTAGCCCAAACCACGCAAACAAAGTGAATGACTGCAACGGGAATTTTCGCACTACATACCTCTAGGAAATACACCGTAATCCCTTTTTGTAAAATAAAAATTTCATTATTCGCCTTAAAACTATATTTTATTACTAGAATAATCAATAATTTAAAAGGAGATTCGACTCTTTTAGAAACTAATCTATCTTTTATTATTCCCATTTTATCGATACAGTCGCTGAGAATTAATAATGCAACCGTGTCTTCAACCATACAATTACCCAGTAGGGTCTTAAAAACTACATTTTATCATCACAATAATTTCGGTTTCCGTTATAGCAGCACGCTGAAAATACTTTACTATAGATACTTTTAGAAACTAAACTTTACTAATCCTATTTAATCAGCACACCTCTTTAGGAATTAACAAGATATATACATTACTTTTTATTTATTATCATAACTATATTTTAACAACGCAATTTTCCAGCAGCTATAACCGTAATCACTATTTCCAGTCACTAAATTTGCCCTTACTTACATTAACAAATTTTATCGTCGCAATATCTAATGAAAATAATAACTAAAACCTAAACGGAATTCAGGAACAGACCAGAAAAAAAAAGAAAAAAAAAAAACGTTCGATAAACATTGTAGACACTTTTTTTTTCTTTCGGAGTTAAAAATGGGTTAATTCATTGGCTATCAGCCAAACTAAAAGTTAACCCTCAGATCGTCCTCCCCTATTACTCCATTTATAGTTATGTACCAATTTAGAAAACATAAGCAAATCTTCAGAAAGCATTGCTTTTTAAAAAGTACAACAATTGATAAAATCATATATGATAAAATCATAAAATGTGAATTTGTATGTAATCAATGGTTTTCTCACATTTTCACCAAATATCTTTTTTTGAAACATTAACCATTTGTTATTAAAACACTTTATCATCGAGTAATTGTGGATTTTTGCATTTTTAAATTTATTATGTAGCTGCTTTCAACAGTTCAGTTTCCTCTTCAAAATTAAAAAAAAAAATATGCAGATAACAGCTCAACTTAAAATATGAGCACTGTCTTTTGAAATTACATCACCACTAATGGGTATTCGTACTTGCGAAACATTATGTGTGCGAGTAAAGAAGGGTGTAACGCTTATTCGAAATTAACCGTAACAGAATTACCGCATTCATAAAGAAGCCTTCCAATAACGCTTTCGCTGTTAAATCCTTATCTTCGCACTAAGTTACAAAGAATGTCCTTTTTGACGTCAGAATTGGGTGTGAAGTGCGAAAACATTCATGCGGTCGGAGAAAGTGCTAAATATCAATACTGGAGATAATCCCCACCAACTGCCGTTAAGGGAAAAGATCTGTGTTCTGAATCAATCAGTACTTATCTGACAGGAATCAGTGATGAAGCAGGACCATCTTGCAGCAGACAGCTTAACTGTCGCGCCGTGAATCTTAACGACTTTGCCAGACACTCGAAGAAAAGGACATAGAAAAGTGGAAAAGGAAAAGTAAATTAAAACCCTTTTTAAAACTCAGAAGTCCATGCGTGAGTTGGATTGAGCAGCTAAAAGGCCCTGCTGAGGTCGGGAGTAGTTATTTTTTTAAGACTCTTTTCTCGCAGTAAGTAAATTCAAGCAGATAAGACAAAATAATGGTATAAAATATGTGATGTAGTAGGTTGCTCAAACTCGCGAAACAAAGACAGTGCCGTGGCAAAGGCAAATATATCGTTAATCTTGGAAAGTAAAGCGATAAATTCAGTGGCAAAAATAATACGGCTTCATCTTTGCCCGAAAATGGTCATTATAAACTGCGTTAAATGTTCAATATTTTTCAAAGAAAACTGCAAAAACAATATTGCTCTTTTAAAATGACCTAATTTTGAGAAGTTCGGCTTTGTTTAAAGAGACGGAGAGCACGCTGCTATAACTAATATAAAAACACTAATAACTTCAACCATCTGTAAGGTTCCTTATGTTACGTTTGAAAATTTTCACGGATGATTCTTTATTTTAAAAGACCAGCGACAAATAAAGAAAATTTTTTTGTTAAGTAGTATAATTCCTAGAGAAGTTTCTAAAAATTGCTTATATGAATGATTTTTTTCAAACGCAGTTTCGCAAAGCGGACAAACAAAGGTAATGTATTTCATACACTGTAGTACAGTATAATTGAATCCGCCCAGGAGTTTTATAGACTCACGTATTTAGTAACTGCGTCCCGATGGAGCTGCATAATGTAATGAAGCTTGATGCGCGGCTCGTGCTAAGCAAAAACCTATTGTACTCAAATAACGTAAATAGTAGTAACATTGCACAAGATCGCCGGAAAGATTATGAAGTAGTAAATAATTTCATCTTTACTACTAATAAAACCAAGGGTATGACTATTTGTTTGTAATTCACTCACAAATACTATAATTTGATTGAGTCGCATGCAGTTTGAGACAAAAAGACTTCGTAGCGGGATAAAGTGCACCTCGAAGCGACTTCTTTCCCCTTTTAATTCGATTCAGTTCTTTTTCTTAGGACGGCTTTAAACACAATATTTGAAGCTTTTTTATACCGTAGCGTAGTTCATAGTCTGATTTTATATTGCTTGTTATTTAATGGTTAGCGAAAAAAATATCGTTTTATTTTGAATCTGGTACATTATCTGAAGATATATATTATATGAAATAAATTTTCGTTTCTCCTATGACGTGAAACATCAATTTGAAGATTATTTTTACGGCAGCGTAGCTCATAGTCTGATTTTATATTGCTTGTTATTTGTTGGTTAGCGAGAAAAATATCGTTTTATTTTGAATCTAGTACATTATCTGAAGATAAATATTATATGGAATAAATTTAAATTTCTCCTATGACTTGAACCATCATTTGGTTATTAAACAATAGTATAAATACTCGTAACACAGTATAAATACTCGTATTTTTCCAGTATGTATCTGTCGGACTTTATTTATATAAAATCTTTCCTCTTTATATTTGAATTTTTAACGCACTATCTACATTAAAACTTCTTTTTTAATGAGACATAATTAGTACGTGACGTAGAACGTATATAGTAAAATAAATTGCATGGAAAAAAGTTTAAACATTATAATAGCACTATGGAGTAATTGATAGTTTAATTTTGAAAACTATCGATATTACCAGTTTCTCTAACTATTGATAGTTTGACCTCACTAGTATAATTTAACTCTTTGTTTAAGGGGAAATCTATATATATAAAATAAAAGTTTGATGAACTTTCGAGTTGGCAACGCCCTTGTGGCTATACGCTCTACAGCAAAATCTACGCAACGTACGATTACGAAAACTGGTACAAAATTCTATCATATCTTGGTGGTTTGCACTTCGAAGCTGTTTTTTTTTTAAATTCGTTCCAATATTCTTTAAATTCAACAATTAAAATATTAATCCTCCAGCATTTTCTTTACTTCACACGAGTTCTTGAAAGTGAATTAAAGTGAAGTGAGTTTCAGAAATTCCGCGGATGAATGTAAACGACAATGGCGCCGGCCTTGCATGTAACGAAAATCAGTGTGTTTTAGAAAGTCTTTTCAGATTTGATTGATTATTTCAATGAAATTTATCTTTTAAAAGATGCAATCCATTAAAAATTGCAGTTACAATTACATTAGCAGCAAATAATGTTTACTGCGTGCGTGATTCCCGATCCGACATTTCCGAAAATCTTCGAGCACCTGTTCCGAAAGTTTAAAAAAAAAAAAAAAAAAAAATCCGAAATTTTAAAAATTTACTTATTTTAAGATTTCTTTGACAATTAATATCTGTGTTTTTCTTTCTACCTATTTTGTACTACTTTAAAATACTTTCAATACAATAATTCTTTCCAGAAAAAAAAAAAAAGACTTCTGGTATATAAGACCTTTCATTTAATTTCTTAAAGAATTATTTTTGAGCTTATATATATATATATATATATATATATATATATATATTTGCGTATGTACTGTGTGTTGAGGAGGGGGAGGGGGGCGGGTTGTTAACCTGTACAGTTTTTTATTTTAAATTGATGGTGCATACCTTTTCTGAAAATTTTCTGTGAAGTTCGGAAATTTTTTTCCCGATTTGAATCACTCATGGTTATTGGAGAGGTGGAAAATTTGATTTTCGTTTTTAGAATGTTGTTGGGCCTGCTTAAACAATATATATCGATTTCAAGCATTATTACTCAATTAAGCGGCTCGCCAAACCATTTTAATTCAACTGGGATGAAAAATTTTAATATGTTAATAGATTATTAAACTTATTAGTAACATAGTATCTACTCATAAAAATAATATTCATTATTTCCAAAAACAAGTAGCGAACAACTTTCACTGGAGCGGTGAAGAATTCAATTTTTCTTTTGAAAATGTTGACAGGGCACTGCTGCAGTGCCGGATTAATGGAGGGGGGTTGCAACTTACCGTGATACACACATTCAAAATAGAATAAGTACGTTGTTTTTAAATAAAGAATTTAAAAAATAGTTGAGGTATTTATGCATTTTAATGAATGCAAACATGGTTTTGAACTGAATCGAACTCGCCGATTTAATTTATTCATATTAGGCATTTGCCTTTTTTCGGATATGCTTTTAATATTCCAATTTGTAAGCAATACAGAAAGAGAGCTGGGGCCGTGCACCTTCCGCCAAACGCGTCGAACGACAGCCTATGCAAGTAATTTTAGAACTTCGATTTCAACTAATTTCGAGGAAGATCCCCTTTTCCCCTCCCCTAATATTACCAAAAATAGTGTAAAATTGAGTTTTTCGAATTTCAATGTCGAAAAACTTCTATGGAAGAGCTGTTGCCGCCTTTCTTCCTATTACATAACTGAAGATAACCCAAAGTTGTTTTCAGCTACTTCAATATTGAAAACCATTTCATTTGGAGGGGCGAGATGCAGAATTTTCAACCACCGCCCCCTTGGCGACTGTAAATCCACTCTGCCCTCATACAAATATCAATGGTTACAATCAGTATTATGCAGTTAAGTGTTGTATTTGATTGTGGAGGGAAATTTAATACTTTAGTATATTGGTTAACCGAATTAATAACACAATAGTAAATACTAATCTGTAGTTACTGTTATTTGTCAAAGGAAAAAAATCTTGGAATAATTCAGTCACCAGTTTTTCTCTTTCTTCATTTTTTAAAATCTAATGAGAATTTTTAATGCATTAACATCCACTTGCTTGAAAAATAATGGAAGAAAGTAGGTTGCCAGCATAAAACAAGAAATAACTTGATGGCGCTGCTATAGTACACATGTTGAGAAATTTTTTCATCTTCAAAAAGTCGTATCAAGGTATCTTAGATAAAAAGATCTTTTTTGCATTATATGGGGCTATTCTATTATCAAGCAGGGAGTGAACAGTGTCTGTGGGAAAATTTTTAGTTTTAATCTTATGCACAGGATATTCCATTTTCCGCTACCAAAGAAATGTCTCTTTGACTTCAGGGGTGATACGTAGTCAGGACGGAGAAAAAAAAAGAACCTTTAAATGCTCCATAGAATAAAACAAATACTTTAAATTGGATTTTTTTTTCTCTTTTGAACTGAGCAAAGTGTTTCCTTAAAAAAATGTATTCGCAATGTTTTTTAACCGCTAATCATAACCGTTGTCGTCAACAAATACTTTAAATATTATGAGGCTTATGATACAAACGGTGTTTTTTTTTTTCAATCTGGCGATTTAAAAAAAATAATATTTACTATATTTCATTAAAACTCATACTTCATGCTTACATGATTTTTTTTCTTGGAGGGGATAATCTTTTCCACGGGTGACACCTATCACTACCCGCCCCGGGTATCACCCATGCTAACTACAACACTGAATTCCATACAATTTTCACTATCAACATACCTCCCATCATGTATCCACTGATGTTTTTTTATTTCATCAAACTGCCTACATATACATAGTCCAGCATCTCTTCGCCACAGCTTTTGCTCTTCTTGAATAGGCTAAGGGTATCAGTAACTGTTAGATTTTTCAGATATTTACTAAATGGTTTTGTCTGATCAATGTATCAATTCACCATTTAGCCTACTTTAATTTGTAGCAGTTAAAATTTCATATTTAAAATTATATCAATTCATTTCTCTGATTTGATTTCAAAATGTATGTTTATGTGTAAAACTACTAATACACTTAATTTTTTAATTTTTGTATCACAATTTACCCTTTCTATTGGTTGAAATAAACATTTATGAAATAACATTTATATTTTTGAATTCAGACTCAGAAAGCATATACTGCTATCTATCAGAGTCAGAGTAAAAAAAAAGCTATGTAAAAGTTTTGATGATGTAATAAAGATAAATATGCCACATGATAGAAATATAGATCTATAAATATAGGTTATTAGTGATAGATTGAAATAATTTTATACCTAAATCAAAGTAGATATAAATTTGTGGAAAAAGACTGGCTGAAATAAGTTTTTTATCGGCTCAGAAGTGACTTAAGAAGTCGCCTTCGGTGTCTTGCTTGGGGAAAAAAACAAGTTGCGCCGTAGGCGCCGCTATTTTAACTTTGCATGGTCAACGCCGTTGCGGGTACCGCTAGTCTTATAATATAAGTGAAGAATTCCGAGCCTTAATTATTAAAATAGTTCAGAATGCGTTTCAAGCAATAACATTAACGTTCCTAAGCACCATTTCTAAAAACAGGTTATAACCATCAACAACATATAATGAAACTGGAAACAATTAAAAATCAGAAATCAATTTTGAAAGTCCAAAAAAAAAATATATATATACCGGCTAATAATAGGCCACACCTAATAATTAGTGAAAATATTTAGCTCACTGGGATCAAAGCGGACCACTTTATATTTTAATTAAAATTCTGACAAAATGGATATTTTTTTAAAACTAGTTTATATGGTCTTTAGGTCCCTACAAGTTTGATTTTTCATCGTGTGCTAATAATGAATACATTAGAAAGAAAATGAAGAATTCTCCCAGTTTTCTCTCAGAGAGGGTCATTTTCGAAGAGCCAGTATAAATTACTCACTATCCTTTAATTGCCTGCTAATTCAGTATAATGAGACGTAATAAGTATCCTAGTTGAAAGTGTATGTCGCGCATGATGAAGGGGTCAAATATTTGCGAAATTGTTATTACATCCCAAGGGATCTAAAGATCTTTGAGATTAATGGCGAAAAAAACACTGAATTTGCATAGAATTTCGATGCGTTTCGGGTTGGTGGCCGGAAAATATGACTTTGCACGGGACAAAATGCATAGTATTTCTCTTGAATATGTTGCCACTCACATCTCCAGAAAGATAAATTAAATTACAATAAATGCATTAACCATTCAGTTCACGAATGGCGCAATGTTTAATTGCTAATGGAAGAGAAATTAGAATATTTAAATCTTCATAAGGATAGTTTCATTTGCAATAAGAGATGAGCTGAATCCAGAAGCTTGTTTGCAACTTTGGTAACTTTCTCGAAAGTTGAGAGTGGGCGTGGCGAAGAGTAGAGATGTTTTCTATGCCGTTCATTTTGCCTATACTGGTGCAATGCTAATGCCTGAATGTAAAGTATGACATTATGGATATAAAAGGAAGCGATAATCTAAACGATAATTTATTTAATTACATATACGAGATTCTTCAACTTAACTATATTGCCATATAACTTGAAAAAATGATAAAGACTAGAATGATATGCAATCAAGTTATTTATCACACATTTTGCTTTTTAATAATAATTATTTCTTACTTTGTTAGGGCAGTTACGGAAACGATGTATCATCTTAATAAATAAAGATTTAATGAGTTTAATATGTAGAAGAGTTTAAGTTATTTATTCATTTTTTCAAAAACTATAGCTTGTATAATAAACTAGAACTTTAAGATAAGTATATAACATTAAGTATATTTTTACAATTTGACAGTGATTTTTGGCAAAGTTGATTGTTAGTAAGATATAAATGTTTCTCTTAAATTATTCGCCAAATGTGAAAAAGTAGTATTCAGGCTTTTTCAAGTTCAACCGGGATCATTTTCTTAAAAATGAACAGAAGTTGAGGAAATCAATTCGTTATTATATATTTTTTTCATTTAATCTGTCTTTTTTTCAGGAAAAAATATTTTTGCAGCATCATGCAGGAGGAAAGAAACCTGTACTAAAACTGTTTGTTTATATTAAGAAACAAAAGCAAAATATGTGGTATATTAATGAAATAAAATACATAAAATTCCAAAATTTCAAACGTATTCTCAGAGACAAAATATTATTTCAATATATTTAATACATAGAATTTTACAAAAGTTGTTCTCTAAGTAATCTTTTTTTTTCTTCATGTGTACTAAGTAACACTTCAGCAAGTTAAATTCATCAATGTTTTGCATTTTTCAACAACTAAATGAAATTGGAATTTTATGGAAAGCAAACTTACATATTACCATCTTATTCATAATAAAGTTTTCTTTTTAATGCAACATATTGGCCAGAAAGAAAGAAAAAACAATGCGTTTGTCTTTATTTAAATATATTAAAATTACACATATATAATATATATCAATTCTAGAAAAGTTTGCTGCATAAAATATTTTAATTAACCACGAAAATTTAATTTGAGTTAGCTGTTTCGTGGAGGGAGATGAAAATATCTAAAATTTATACTCAGTAACATAAACAAAAATGTACTTTAATTCAAATTAAACTAAATATCAGGCGTTTATATTTAGCTGTGGAATAACCAAGAAAGAAAAAAAAACACAAAAACATGTTAATGCCAAAAAATTTTAACTTTAATCCTTGAATTTTAACACCGATATTTTGAATTTTAATACGAATATTTTCAAAATATATAGTTGTCCATTTTTCGGCAATAGCAAAACAAACATTTTGTTCTTCTTTACATCAATGGTATCATCTTGTGTTGTATTTGAAAATACAGATCTGATAAGAAATACCCCTCGTTCTTATTCTACAAAGCAAAAAATCTTTAGTATGATCGCTAATTCGATCGTAGTCATTACTTTGTGCGTATTCCTGAGAATGTTTTAAATTAAATATTCATTACATTTCTCAATACGATTTGTTGTTGCTGGCACTCAATTTTTCGTTGGAATATAAACGGCACAAACAGTGCCCGAAACAAAACTCGTGTTTTAGTCCACTTTTGATTGATTTCATGATCGAATCTTTTCACGACAGAAGCTATTAGTGGGGACACAGCGTGAATAGCGATAAGAGGAAGATAGCTTCTGAACAAAATCATTAATAAGGAGGTCAAAATAGGGATTAGCGATTTTTTTTACCAGCAATCAAACAAAGTCTATTTTGCTTTGTCGTTCACCTGTTTTATTTGGAGAAATCTTTTTACTAGTTGGGTTAGAATACTCTGCCTTTATCAGATGTTGAATCTCCAAACAATAAAAGGAAAAGGCGATCTGAATTTCAAGAGAAATGGCATTTGTCGAACTGGATGGCAAGCACTGATTGGAAGTATTTTTCTAATGCATGTGTTATCAGGGAAAATCTTTTGCTTCTGCCATGCATCATAAATGCAATTTCGGAAGAGGCAATTTTCTGGCATAAACAGCTGCTACATTAGTCTTTTCTATGTTAATAACGAATTTATGTTTCCAAAGAAGAAAGGGACAACACTGACAAAATTTAATCAATTTTGCATTCTTGTTTCAAACATAAGTCAGCCTATAATGAATACACACCATGTGCAAAAATCTCTCATTTGTAAGTAGCTTATGTGTCTGAATTTTCTTTGCGGTTAAGAATTTTACTCGTTCGAAGCTAAATCACACAATATTCTCTTGAATATTGGAAGAATATCTTTAATGGATCATGTTTGACCTGGGCGTAATTGTCATTTAACATATTACGAATAAAACAACCTAATTAGAGTAAAATTTTTCTGCATTTAACTTAAAAGAGTTGCAAAAATAATGAATAATTGATTGGCTTCCAGACATACAGGTGTAATCATATTTTGAATGAATTTTCAAGAAATTGATATAAGAAGTTAATGGAAAAGAACGCTTTTAAACATTGATATATAATGTTTACTTTTAGAAACATATATAAGTTCATTTTTTAATTAATAATCTGATGAAGGTTAATAACAAACTTTACATGATCTTGCTATAAAATTGAAATGCACTGTCTGCGGGGTTTTAGGTAGCAGCAAGGAATATGATATCGAATTTCTGTTCAAAATGAAATAAGTAAGCGAAAAGCTTTGGATATAAAACTTTGAGATAAGCAGATCTTCGAGAAAGACTTCAAGAAACACAGGCTTTCGCTTATCAAGAGAAACAGTTCATTACATTACATTTAAATAGGCTAAAAATGTTAAGCTTTGGCGGGAAAAAATGAAAAGGGGGGGGGGGGGCGTTGCTTTCTAACAACAAAATGCTTTTTTTTTCGCCTAGAGGAAAACTTTAATTTATTACAACTAATAACACTATTTGCCCAAACTCTCTTACAAAAATCTCTACATTTTTTAGCATTAAAAGCATTTTTAAATTCAACGTACAAAATAAATTAATTTTGTTTTGAACGGCTTACCAACTTTTATACTTTTAAACTTATTTATAATATAATTTTCAAAACTGATAAACATAAATAAACAACTACTTAGGTCATCATTATTATACTTTTAAGTTGAAAGAAGACAAATGACACCATTATTTCTTTAAAAATATCGCTTAAAGTTTAGAAAACGTTTCATTACAGCTGTACCATCTAGTTTCAGAGTTTTATGTTAAGCCTTCCCGTATTATTACATCTCAGTTATCATTATCCAAAGATTATTTTATCATTTTTATTTCTTCACGTATGTTTTACTTTCCACTGGTACATATTTTTTAAAAACGATATCAAATTTAGAATAACGCTATTCTATTGTTTTTATCGTTTCCTACGTATTTATAGTTGTATGAAATGTTTATGCTAAAGTGGTATTAAAAATTTAAATAGTTTTGCGTAAATTCGGATTTATAAAAATAGTAATTTTACTTAAACAATTGAAGTTTAAGGCTAAGGTAAAATCCTATAACAATCAATTTCCATTAAAACACTCATTCCAATAAGCTTTAACCCCCCTCCCCCCTCTAACGCGATAAAAAGATAACGCCAAATAAAATAAATTTTGTAGTAATAAGCTCTCAGAATGGAACTCGCATTTTTAAAAAATACTGTACAGGAAATGCCCCATATTACTCAAAAAGGAAATAAAATTTAACTTTATTTAATTAGTATTAGTATATTTAATTATTTTCTACGGTAAATACAAAGGAAATGCAAAATACAGCACATTAACTTGGATACTCTATTAAGAAAATATCTGTCGTGAGCTTCAATTCAAGTGAACGGAAAATTTAAAATTAACTTTGTAAAAAGTCACATAAAAGCGTCTTTCTAAGGGGCCCACCAGGGAGGGGAGGGGGGGGGGGTCATGGCACAAACTGCGTCATTGACATTTTTATGGGTTTGTTTATTGGGGAGTCTTGTCTAATTCGGGATGCACTGAAATTTTGGGGGATCCCTAGCCTTTTAGGCGGTGCGTCATCGCGCTCTGAGGAGGTTGAGTATTTTGTATATTTTGTCATTAAATAACCTAAAAAACGTGTTTATGAAATCCTCCCACGTCAATGAAAAAGTTATCTTTCAGAAATTTATATCTCTAAATGCGTCGTGTTTGAAAACGATAGTAATCTTTGCAAATATGAACAAATTAACATGTATAAGCTAATTAAAAATTTAGAAAGTGTGAAACTTCCAGCTTAGTAATTAAGCAAATTTTTTTTTCGCTGAGTGTTATCTTAGATGACATAAGAATACACTCCCACGTGATTACTGTTCAGTTCTTATTGGCTTTGTGTCTCTTGGTTAGGGCTCCGTGCCATGGTGTTTGACCTGCAAGATGAGGAGAACAAAGTATAATTATGTTGCTAAGTTAAAGGGATGGGTAACGCCTATTCAAGAAGCAAATTACTGCGTTCCTTTTGTTTTGCTATTCAATTTCTAGATTTAATTATTGCGTTTTTTATTACTCCATTATGCAGCTAGTGCCGGAAGTCAGCGATCAGCAATTAAGACTAGTCGCAGTTTTGCTGCTCAGGATGACGTTGTTTCATAATTCTGGGAGTCGGTGGTAGGAGAGGAAATGGTTTTATTCAATTGCACGCCACATAACAAGAATGGTGTGAACGTTATCAGTAAGCTCAATTGCCCTTTTAGAAAACGGTGACTTGTGAGCTGGAAAGGGATCTGAGCGTAGTAGGAAGATAGACAGCTCAAATGAAGATGTACCGGAGGCTTGTTGGCGTGGGAACTAAATATGATGAACTTAATCAAGCTTGTGACAAATTATGATATTTGTCCTCTCTGTGAAGTTTTATAACTTCTCACGCCCTCTTTAGCCGACCTCAAGTATAATGCCATTTTAATCTGCAGATTTAGAAATTTTAAGCACTATATGAATCATTCATGGATATTTCCTCATGATATCATTTTTACTTTGTAAAGTAGAATCTGCTTATCAACGTTTATCTTTGTTCGTAAATATTATGTGATTTCGTAAATATGGTGACTCACAAAATTACAAGATATATTGCATACTAATATTTCGGAATAACTAAAAACCCATTCATATAATAATTTTATTTATATTTTTATTGCTTTTATTATCATTTTATTTACCATAATAATAATTATTATTATTGTTATTATTATTTTGAGTTTCGACGTGCAAATAACTGTTTTTCATTATTAACTGCTGCCTTCTTCCCGAAGCTCATCTTTTCTCATTGCAAAAGAGGCTCTTTGTATCTCCAAACCAAGTGTATGCAACACGTTTTGCTATTTTGTGCGTCATATACTCGTTGTCTCAAATTAAGGTGGGTTGTTTATTAAAATTGAAGTAGGTTATTTGATGGAGATTTTTTGTAAGACTTTAAAGGTTAAACAGAAAAAACACCGGTGACACATAACTGGTAATTAGGATACTCAATTGCTGCAATAAGGCTTTGAGGTATTTCCTTAAAACAGGTTCAATAGTTTTAAGAAAATGCTAACCCATGGAAAAAGTACTTGGCAGTATCAGCTGTCATGTATCAACTCATTTCCTCAACATATAACTTCATTTCACACTATGCCACATCACCCTCTGCTTAGTCGCATTTTTGTAATTTTATTTTATCTTCCCTTTTTTCTTCAATTCAAGAAACATGCTGGCTATTACTTAATATGGACTAAGAAATTTAAGAAGTGGAACATTTTTGCTTTTTTTTGGAATCTGATAAGTAGCCTTATTTGCGAGATTCTTCAGAAACAAAAAGCTTCAAAAGTGCTTTCCATTTAGTGCGATTTTAGTATAAATCCGACATAGTTTAGTCAAAAATGAATTTTTCAGTTTTAACGAAAAAAATCTGAAAATTTTTTCGTTGAAGTTGAATGTTTTTAATGCTAATAGAGGCGTTAAGTAAGCGTTAAATGTGCATCAAATTACATCATTTAAATTTTATTGAACATGCAGTTGCATACTTGTTTTTCAAAAGAAATCAATTTTTGTAGTTCCAATATTTAAATTAAAAAATCATCTTCTTGCCTGTTTCACAAAACATTTCATGGAGTGGGGGACGGTTGGGTAGGGGGGGGGGAGCTGTAATATAGCTGTAAAATAAGCTGTAAAAATAGGGTAATGAAAAATGCTATTAAATAGAAACACATTAGTCAAACTTCTGTCTGTAGAAAAATCGATTAAAATGTTCTCGTTTTTATATTTTTTATGCTTTCTTAGAATGGAATAACGGAGACATTTATGTTTTAAGAAGCTCATAAATTTTTTCCATATATGAAAAGTTTCATTTATCTGTAAAATTTCTTCTCTTTTACATTTTATTTTCTAAATGTCTTGATAATTCTTGACATATTTCGTGCATATTTTCAAACATTAAATATACCATATAGTAAACCTCTGGCTGATTTTAGAGTTTCTCTATTCTAAAATACAGAAATAGTAGCATAAAGTCACGCAGTGGGGCACAAATAACAATGAAAATTGTGTACATGTACTTTGGAATTATAATAAGGAACCCTTTCATCAGTTGGGAGAAATAGACACATGAAAGGAAAAAAAAAGAAAGAAAGAAAATCTATCTACAGAGCTAAAGAACTATATATATATATATATATATATATATAATATGTGTGTGTGTGTAACGGGATCTGTTGTTATATTTGCTGTATTTAGTTTTTGATAACATGCTATTTTTGAGAACGTTGATTAAGGCAGTAAGAAGCGGGATGTAATTGACCAAAACACGATTAAGAGAAAAACGCGTTCAAAGTTTAGATCTTATGGGACCTTTAATGCTACTTTTTGTAAATCATGTTGGGGGCAGCACGTATTAAGGCTATTCCTAACATCTCTTGCCACAATATATAATAGTGCTTTCCCTATCATTTGCACTATTTATCTCCAAAATTTTAAATTTTGTCACTTACACTCCTTTGTTTCTAGGTGCTTCAAATGTTCTCAGTAATTAGTAAAAATAGAAAGATTTTAAAAAAACCAGTAATAGTGGCTTTTAATGAATTCGAGAGCATTTTTGACGCAAAAATATCAGTTAAAAAAATCTGAAATAAATGTAATAATAAAATACCCGTCAATGCCAAGGTTAAACAGTATTTCACTCAGCTCTATTGCAAAAAGTGTTACAATTATTCTTTCATAAACTTGAGCGGGATATTAAACAATAATGCTTTTTAATTAATGAATAATGCATTATAATTACTTTCAGAGCTTTCCGTGATACATGTATACAATATACATACATGCGTATTAATTAAAAAAAAATTTTAAATAACTATACTTATAAAAACTTTTCAAATTCAATCTTGCACTCGTCATTGCGGTAGAATAACGCTAAATATCGCTACTGTTTGATTCTTCTACTGTTTAATTTAATCTTCAATTCAAGTTTGAGCGGTAGATAAATTGCCTTCAAATATAACAACCTTCCTTTAATAGATAATATTAATCTTAAAATGGAAGAATAATTATGATTACAGACACACACACTACTTTTGAAAAATTAAAATATTAAAAATAATAATAAAACTTTAGAAGCAAAGAGAAACAATTGAGTCATAATCAAACACTGTATGTACATTTTTTCCTAATAAGAGTATTTTAAAGACATGACACGCACTTGAGGACTATTTTAAAAATTTGCATCCGAATCATAAGTGGCAGAACAATGACAATAATCTTAACGCATATTAGGCCAATTCTTTGTTAAATACGTTCAAGACAAGGTGTTGGCGGAAACATTATTTACCGAATTACCTCTCATACATCTGTATTACTGCACGATAAGTCTATTGAAAAGTGCACACAAAGCACGTAAAAAGAACTGCTTTAATTTCTTGCTTAACATCGTGAGCATTTTTATCAGGACCCTCTTATTCCTTAAAAGAAATCTGTTTACTTTAACCGTAGTTAAGAAGACACCACAAAACAAAACAAGGGTTTTTCTATTTTATTCGATATATGATCAGAATAAAAAGCCGATGAAGGCGAAAAGACAATGGCCTTTTCCATCTAACTGCGGCAGCCCATCTGCCAATTACGAGTGCTCAACCCTGCATTGCCATCACCTTTAGCCATGTTATATCTTTCGCACGCACTTGTTGCTTGCCCCAGGCTACTGTCGTTTGTGTGATTTGACCCAAAGCTTCCACAATTTGCCGTGATTTTTTCTCTAACTTCTGAATTTTCTTTTGTTGCTTATAGTACATAATTACTGCCTTTGTCCGAATCAATGGTTCTTAGGTTCTTGCCGTTTGATGATTATTGCTTCTAGTCTTCTAATAACTGCAACTCGCCAAAGACCAGTTTATTTATTATTATTGACAGCGGTAAAAGGAAAAGGGGAAAGAACTATTAAAGGAGGAAAAAAGATTTAACTGGACAGTTAATAACATGGTCAAATGGGTGAAAAAAGTAGAAAATGAGCGTTGTGTCTCATAATGACAGTCAGACTTAACTTTTTTACGGCAAAAAATGACATTGGAATGTTCTAAAACTTTTTTTTTTTGCTATATTTCAACTATAAACTGCCATACTTACAGCCCATCATAAGCTGGCAAGGCTACGGATAAATAGATTATTAAGCTATCAATTTGTAATTACGCAGAACAGGGTAACAGAGAAACTGCAAATTATTGCAATAATAATAATAAGAATAACAATGAAAATATGTAAATAAATATATATAAATAAAAATAAGAACAGTGTGGCCGTTTCCGCTCCCTTAAATATAGGACGATTTTTTTTTTTAACTAATAAATTTATCTATTTTTGACATTTAGGTAAGGTGTTATTTTCAGTTTGGCATATTTAATTTCTTGACCTAAAATTTGAAGTTTGAACCACTACATTACATTTACTGTATATTATTATGCAAATTAAATAAGTTATTTAACTAAAATATCTTCCTTAAGTGCCAATTAAAGTCACTAAGTTTGTGCTTTTATGTTTGAATGTTCTAATACGTTACGGTTAATGTCAAACTGGTCAATTTGTACAACAATGTTAAATTTATTGATAAACTCTCTCTGATGAATATAATAACTTTTTTACAAGGAACGTACATTTGTAAAATAATGCATTAATGAGTATACAGCAAAACAATTGCGCAGATGTTGTCAATACAGAATTAGTATTCACATTTAAATTCACCGTATAATTTTACCATCATTTAGCTTAGAATCTGACTAAGCTACGAGTAAACAATGTATTTGTTCCTCAAAAAAAAAAAAAAAAGAAAAAGAAAAAGAAACGTTGGCTTTGTCAAATTTGTTTTACGTTTTTTCAAAATATATCTGTATATTACGCTGTTAACCTTCCTAACTTCTTTGCTTCACTTTCATGTGAGGTTACAGAGGCCAGATTATTCACTGCAAACTTTTCACAATTACACATTGAACGCTCGTGTGAAGTTCCGCGTTTTACCTATTTGGTAATTTTATTTGGTAATGTTCAGACTTTCGAGTCAATATTCAATTACGCTCGCATTTAGAGGACCAACAGCTCATTGGAAAAGGAAAAAACCGTCTCTTATCATCCTGAATAGTAAAAAGCTGGAAATAAGCTGTATATTTCAAAAATAGTTTATTTTCCACGTAAAATCATTCCACGCATTTTCGCAACACAAAAACCAAACATACAGTCACTAAAATATTCTTAGCTTTTCTTTCAAAAACGCCAATTTCCTTCGCACGTTTTTAGCTTACAACACGGAGAAAATTTCCGCAAAATGTAACCAAACTTTCATAAAATTTGACAGCATACAGGATAAACATTGTACTTCAAAATAAAGATTCTGGAATTTTGATAAATTATGAACATTTGCCGGAATTAATTTTTTACTGTGAATGCGTTAAAAATAGCAGTTTTAACGTTCATTACTTGAATTTCATACCCAAGGACACATGGCAACTAGTAAAAAAAAATCAGTTGGATGTCATGAAAATTATGAAAGATACATAAGAGCTAAAGAATTGTATTTCAATGATTCTTCAAAAAATGGTGTGATATTGTTCACAAGTCTACAAAACTCAATCACGAAATATTATAATATCCTTTTAATTCTAAATCACAATTTTCTGTATAATTTTGTCCTCAGAATTTATGTGTCAAAATGTATGGGTAGCAACAAACGACATAAACCAGGTAAGCTACAAGCGGCATTTACATCTTGTTAATTGAAAAATATTATAATTAGTGTCTGCAATACCGGACATAAATACCATACCGATATTCGGGATTTTTTTAAGTATGATACCGGAATACCGGTGTTAGAAATTTTTCAAAAAAAGGAACAGAAACATACTTGTTTCATTACATATTTCAGTTTCATTCAAAATATGTATTAACTGAAATGATATAAACAATTTCATTATGATGAAATATAAAATACAGGATCAAATGTAGTTCTACGCAAAATAGTTTTAAATTAACTAGTGTAACACGTACAATTTTCGGCACATCTAATGAAATATTTTGTAAAAGGCTTTATTTTTAAATTATTTCTCTAAATAATGCCTTTGAACTAAAGTTTAATGAAAAGTCTAATACAAGCAGGTATTGTTTCAAGAGAAAAAAAGATTTAAATTTGAAGCTGGAAAAATAACGGGAAACAATGAGTAAAATTACTTAAATTAATTGGTTTTCCGCCAGAGAAGTGAATTCGTTTCTTGCATAAAATTTGTGATGTATCTAAGACCCATAAAATAACTTTTAAACTCACTAGAGCAAGACGTATACTATTTTTGAGACTGAGTTTATCTTTCAATCTTTCAAAGAAAAGTTTCGTTAAATGATTTCATGAAATGCTGTCTTTGAACTAAAGTTTAATGGAATGTCTAATTCCAGGAAGTATTTCCTAAATAATAATAAAAAAAAGTCCTGAATTTCGAAGGTGGTAAAAATAATTGGGCAAAAATAAAACAATTTAAAGGCACTCACACACAGGAACAATCACTTCAAGTTCAAACAATTGTATTCATATTTGAAAATAAAGAAGCGAGTCATTGCAAAGGTAAATGCGCTATCTTCAAAGAGATTCCACTTTGTTAAGATATTTATATCAAGAATGAGGCTTTTTAAAACGAACAATAAAATATTTACATTTCTTTAAATGCTTTTAGGCTAGATGTACGGGAGGAGTTTGAATTAGAAGCAGTTCCCATCATGGCTGTCTGTCAGACGTTCGGAAATTTTCGTTGGGTGCTTGCATAAGCCTGGAAAAGCAGAGAGCGAAACAATGCGATTAAATGCAACAAGTGGCAGAACAGGTGGTGGTAGCAGTTGAATCGTGAAATACAGAAAATACATGGACGCACTGATTATTTCTCTAAATGGTAGGGAGTCACGGATTCCATTGTCAAATGGGTAATGGTAAAAACTTGTGCAAAATTAGGAAACGACACGAAGTGAAGTCATCTTGTGCAAAATTTAGCAGATAAAATGATTTTCTACGGTTCCCTTGACCAGATGGCCTTTGTTCTTAGAAAGAATGGGATTCCTGTTAAAATCTAGATGAAGAGATTCAATAGTTTATTCAATTCATGTAATGGCAATTGTTTCGCGTGTTATTAAAGCGAGTCAAAGAACTACACGTGGATCACCCAAATTATGAGGTTCACTGGCGAGACGGAAAACATGACCTTTCAAGAGCTTTCCAAAAGAAAACAATGTTTTTTCTCCTCCAAAAGTGACATAGTGACATTTCTTAACATTAAATGAGCTCTTATTTGAGCGTTATTTCTATACAAAATACACATTGTATGGATAATTTCCAGAAACTGAAAAATACATCTTTGGTGAACATAATAATATCTATTGTTGTAAAAAACAATCGGACAATCAGAATTCGTGATTTTTGGTAGATTTTTAAATATAAAACGTAGAAGAATATTTGATGCAGAAATTTATGAGCAGAAGAATTATATGTTCGTAAATATGCATGGTAAAATGTTCTTAAAATGTTTTCTGTTACTAAATTCCGCTGTATATGTTTGCAGGAAAACTTGAACGGATATTTCAAATTTCATTGGCAGGCGTAACTATTGAGGATTGATGGAGGCAAGGCTTTCGTTTCCTGCATTTAATTTGTAAATTTATCCCTTAGAAAACGTTAAACAAAAAGGACTTTTAAAATATAACATGGGTAGTGTATTTTCAAACAGCTTTATAAAAAAAAATTCCATTCTTATACTTTGACAAAATAAGAAAATTAAAAAAAAAAAAAAAAAAAAACCGTCATCACATTTTTCTTCGGTGGCACTGTACATAAGACAATTTAAGGAGGAGACCATTTTTTAAAAATTACAAGGACATATTTACGAAATCCCTCTGAACAATAATTTGCTGTTCATATTGCTATTATATGATAAAATCACGTATGCAACCTCAGTATGCTTAGAGTTTGAAAATATTTTGAGAATTGTTTTATTTTAATTGCACATTGGGCATTTTTAAAAGTCTTACTTAGTAATTTTTAGCAAGCCCCCTGGAATTCAGACATTTTTAGCCTTTCCCGTGAAAAGAAAAATAATAATAATAAATAAAATAAAGTATGAAAGAAAGCTTAATATATCTTTAAAATATTGTTAACACTGTATTAACACTATCGTTAACTGGGAAATTTTACTTAATTTATACGTTAGTATTGGGAAGAGAGGGGGCGGGTACAACTTATCTTTTACTATGCATTTAATAGTAGAGCTACTGCAAATTGTCGCATCATTAGTTACATCAAATTTAAAGAATAATGTAAAGTAACTAATTAATTATTATTTCTAGTATTCGTACGTTTAAGTTATATTTATTATATATATATATTTCATGCCTTTCATGTTGTATGTTTAATGTGGCAGTTCAAAGCAATAGTTTAAAAAATTTTGAAAAGGGAATTATTTTAACATTATTATACGTGAAGTCGTTGACAGGTCGCAGTCGTTGTAACACGAGTCGACTGTATGTATATATATATATATATATATATATATACTAGACTGTCAAGTATACGGCCTAATGTGGAGGAAGTACGGGCCGGATAACAAAAAAGCCGGATTGGCCAGAGTTCTATGAAATCATCTAAAATCCTTCTTTACCTGTGAGATTTTCACTTTTACAATTTAGGTAACGTACCGTCAAACGGGGTGACTTAGTTCCATACGGGGTGACTCGGTGCCATCCTGGGTTTTCAAACTCAAGCGGCTGATGGCGCCAGAGGAAGGAACCGATCGAAAAAGGAAAACTACCACTAGGTAGCAGGATAGTAGGGCGATTTTAACTGGGGTACTACACCAATCAAATTATAACCTAAATTGTAACCTACCATTGTTTGTGTCGACGTGGATTTGTGGTGTTGTGATCTGGAAAAGAAGTGTGGTCTGGTAATCATATTTCCGAATCAGCCAGAAAAAAGGTAAGTTCAGTTTTTTGTTACCAAACTATCAAAGAAGTTCTACACGCTTCGACGTTTCAAAATGATTTTTTGTTAACCAGTTATAACCCTTAATTCAATTTTCAATGAAGTGTGGGGTGACTAGGTGCCATCTTGTTTTGCAGCGTTTTGGCCATTTTTAAGTTTCTAGAATGTCATTGATGTCCTAGATGTTGACCACCCATCTACAACAGTCTCTGGTCAACCGTTGACAAGCAGTGAGTCAGTCACTGACGCAAAAAACACTAGCCCTGTGCAAGGTGACTTTGTTGCAGTAAAATATAAAGGAAAAATGTACCCGGGTCAAATGATTTCTAATTTCGACAGTAGCAACGAGGCATGTGTGAAATGCCTGCTAAAAAGTGGACAATTCTGGAAGTGGCATGACACCCCTGATGTTTTGTGGTACAAAAAGAAACAAATCCTGAAGAAGATTTGTCCTCCCGTACCTCTACCAAATGGCGACAAATCTTAGGTTATTCTAAATTCGAATTGACTGAAGAGAGAATTTCTATCTCAAATTTGTAGTTTGTGTTTCGTTTAATAAGTTGAGTTATTTTGAAAAACATTTTGAAGAGTTTCTTTAATAAATAGTTTTTTCATATGTATGGCCTTTTTTATTTTAAAATTTGAAGGTATACTCATAAAAAATTAACTTATAATAGCTAAAATGAGAAGGAGATGAATTCTGAAGGGTGAGAAGTTGTCAGCGATCGTTTCTAATAGATTTAAGAGGAGGAAACATGCGTGGCACTTAGTCACCCCCAAGTGCGGGGTGAGTAAGTGCCACTAAGAAAAAATTGTATCTCCCTTCCATGATATCTTAGAATCATTTTTAATATGTGAATTGAAAGCTAAGATGTGTAATTATGTTGCATTAAATAATCAACCCGATAGGTGAAAAAATAGAGGAAATATGACACGAAAACGTCAAAAAGTGGCACATAGTCACCCCGTTTGACGGTATCTTTTAATCTTTTTTTTTTCTTGGAAAATTTTAAAGCCAGTTATAAAAAAACTTTCTATAAAACATTAAGCATTCGTTCATTTATCTCGTTTTTAATCTAAAGTTTAACGCCTGTTTACCTTTTACAAAAGATAACGATATTGGAGTAGCAAAGTTTTGAAATTTTGTAGCAATTTCCTATCTAATCTGCATTTGAATTTTCTCTTCGGAAATATTTTTTAAAAGCTCAGTTGTTATCGAGTTCAACGAGAGTTCCCGAAAAAACAACTTTAGATAAATAAAGTGAAATGTTTAACTCTCAGTTCCAAATGAAATCTCTTGACGTTAATGAAATGATATCTCATCGAAAAAACATACATTTCATGCAGCTGAACACGGATTAACTACTTGAAGCTCTATTTTTTTTTAAGTGGTTGACGTGATGATTATCCGGGGAAGTTTCGCAGGCATCTGTAGCTCTCATCTGGAAGCCACAAACAGTTGAAACTGAATTACCTGGTCCAAGTTCTAATACTTTGTAGAGAAACATTTTCATCCCTGCCGTACAGTTCAATCAAAATATGCAGGTCGAAGTATACAATGTGAAACACATAATATTGAACTTCGAATACAAGTTAAATTTCTCAAGGTTCTTGAAGTGATATTGTGTATAAAAGTTATGTAATTCACACAGCTGAATCGGAGCTACCTGTTCAAATTTTTATTCTTCAATTTGATTGATGTGGTATTTAATCACAGAAGTCTGGCGATCATTGTTAACGGGAGGATACCCTCTCCAGAAACAATCCAATTAACACAGTTGAACTCGAATTAACATATTTAAGTTCCAGTGCTTTCATTTGGTTGACCTCTTGTTTAACTAAATACATTTCGTGGTTAAGGAAGCATAAATAGTGACCGTGGTAAAATAATTCATTCAATGCTGATGTTTTCAATTTCATTACTTCTTCAAGCACAGGAATTTCTCCTTCTTCTTCTTGACCCCCCCACCCCCACCACACACATATACATACAGGGCTTCATCTTTAATGAAACAAGGACGATAGCTCTATAGTCCTCACAGCTTATTTTAATGCGTAAAATGGTCCAAATACCGTTTTTCCCCGTGGCTCACACACACACACAATATATATATGTTACGGCCAAAGCCCGAAGTCCGGCCACTTTGCGAATTGGCCGGCCATTTCCCACTTTGGCCAAAGTGCGATGTAATTGAAATGATCAGTGAATATTCTACTTTGGCCGGCAAAGTGGCCACGATGTTCTGGCCAAAACGCGATGTGTTCATTCAAGAGGTTAATTTATTTTATGTTGACCATTTTACTACTTTTTTAATATCTTTTGTATCTCTAATAACTTTTACTTTACAGAAAAAAATTGCAGTGGTATGTTTTTTCACATACCGGGTGGGACCACAATTTTTTAATATTTGCTTTATTAAAAAGTTAATTTGCTAATATTGCCCCTTTTGTTTTCGTTTTTAATTTAAAAATATAAATCTTCTAATTTAAAAATATAAAGAAATAGCCAAGTTTTTAAATTAAAATTTAAAAAATTTAATTTTTTACTTTGTCTCAAATGGCCATATCCCACCGCAGTTAGCTGCGGGTACCGCAGCTAGTAATTTTTAAAAAATGAAGTTATGGTTATACAGAGCCAATAATCCGTGCCAATGATTTTTTCTTCCAACTTTGGCTGATCCTCCCATGCCACTTCGCGATCTGGCCAGCCAATTCCAGAAATCAAGAAAAGATCAGACATTGGCCAGCCATCCTATGCCACTTCGCGATCTGGCCGACCAATTCCCGAAATCAAAAAAAGATCGGACATTGGCCAGCCAATTTACAGCGTTCTTAGCCAATTCGCGAAGTGGCCGAATTCGGGCTTTGGCCGAACATATATATAGATATATATATATATCTATATATATATAGGCCGAACATATATACATATATATATATATATATATATATATCCGAGGTGTGAACCTCGGAGACAAGCTTACTCTAATTCTTCCCCTTAGCTCTTTTATTTAATTAAATATCATTAAGTTAAAACAAATGTCACTTTCATGGCAGTTCATTTTTAATAATATTTCCGTTTGGCTCATGCACTAGATTCCTAGTTTAAAAAGAACAAAACAGTAACTCTAAAACCTATTGACTGAACTTCGAAATTACGAATGGCATCTTCGTAGAACCGGGTATGTCGTTACTAAGAGCTGGAGGGTTAAATAACACAAATTGTAACTTCAAGGAAATTAAGTGAGAATGAACACAAACACAACAAGCAACCAAAAAATTAATGGCTTCACAAGTTTCAATGCATGCGAGCGATTAACTGCATCAACAGATCCCAAAATCCGGGAGCCGCAATCACGAAAAATTAGCAGAATCAAGGCATTATCTGGTCTCACATGGACTCTTTGCAATCGTGTTCCCCTAATGGTTTTTAAACCCTCCCCCTCCAATCCAAGTGCAAGTAATGAGAGCAATGGAAAGGGGAAAAAAGGGACAATTTGCATTGAGTCAATGGCTTTCTCGTTATTCTGCCATTTTGATTTTCTCACGACTTTGCAGCGAAATCGCGATCTGAATTTTCATGAGCAAAATGGCCGGAGGAGAGGAACTTAACGAAAATTGTGATCCTACAGGAAGCAAGGTAGGTCCCGAAATGACACATATTTCATTATTTCATTATTTCTTCTGAAGCAAGTTGAAAGATATGATTTGCACCTAAAATGCGGAGCATAAATCAAAATGTAATTGCTTTCCGAATTCCCCTCTCTTGTTGACCCTAATAATAGCGAAAAAAAAACTTTAAGATGCATTTTGCTCTTCCATCTGTCAGATTTACGCGTTACCCCCTGGAAAACAAGTGCATGCATTTGTAACTCAACGTCTGAACAGTTAATGCAGAACAATAAATTGCTCGAAAAAGTTAAGTCGAATGGGAGTAGGTGTAAGAAAATTTAATAGCATTTTTCTTCTTTGTATATAAGTAATGCAACGATTCAAAATAATTTTTGGTCTTCACCCCTTCTTACATAAAAGTGTTCACTATACTCTATTTCAGCGGTTCCCAAACTGTGGCACGCGTACCACTAGTGGTACCGTTGCAAAAAAGAAGAGCAGTGGTACGCTTGCAAAAAAGAAGAGCTTAAATAAGATTAAAACATGAAACCTCAGGATTGAAGATTAGAGTTGGGAGGATGTTGGCTCAAGGTTAAAAATTAATTACCGTTATTGTCAAGAAAAGCATTGCTGTTTTTAATTCAGTTCACAACCACTTATCTTTGTGAAACTACTTTTTCTAATATGATATTTACTAAAAATAAATATGGAAGCAAACTAAATATCGACCCAAATTTGTGGTTAAAACTAACTTCTACTGAACCAGATATCACCTCGCTTGTATCTGCCCTGCAGCAGCAACCTTCTCATTAATTTTGTTTTTCCATTTTTTTACATGTTAGGTATTTTGTACTTAAGGACGTATTTCTAATGCTGTTTTGGAAGTACGTATTAAAATACATTTCATATATTTTATTTTATACATGCATCTTTATTTTAATAAACGCTTTTCTCTGCATTAACTATAAAAAATGGTGTGATCGAAATAACCTAGTCGTCCTAGTATGTTTCTATAATCTATTAAAGTTCTGTTCTATATAATAAAGTTATATTATCAGTGGTACGCAAATGGTTTGCAAGAAAAATGGTGGTACGCGAAAAAAAAAAAAGATTGGGAATTGCTGTTCTATTTCAAAAGTCATATCTTATTTTTCACATCTTTGAGACGTATAGTACGGAGATCATTCCATACCCTTCCCATTTACAAATTCATCGCATTTTTCAAAATAATTTCCAGCTTTTACTCATTTATTTATTTTGTTTATTATAAACGTTGTACTAGTCTGCAATAAAAATCATATTTTGATTAAAATAATAAAATAGTGCTCTCACTCCTTCTCACTTCGTGTATATAAATATATATAATGTGTGTGTGTGCTTGTCAATGACACTTATGAATAAATTTAAGACAACCGCAAGTCGAAAAGGGTTAAAGGGTTGGAATAGTAGGAAGCTGTTTGTTTAGCGAAGAGAACATGTTCATGCTCACAAGAATAATATTCTTCAAAAAATGTCATGTAAATTTATTTATTAGCAATTGAAAATATCCATTTTTTTTTTAAATTTCACCTTTTACAACGAATGTTGACGTATTTTTTTTTTCTTTCATAGAGCTTGTAGGAAGATTTTAAAAATCCTCTGACCAAATTTGTCGAATTTTGAATTATTATGGTTTTTTTGCAATTACTGACATTTTTAGTTTGAGTTCCACGCTTAGTATTAGATATCATAAATTATTAACTCTCTAATGCCCAAGTTTTTTTATCGCCGTCCGCCTTAAGGCGGAGTTGGGAATTAAAGGGTCAATCCCCCCTACGCCCTTCACTTCCATTTACGTTCCATTTACGATGACAGGTATGGGCGAGACCACGGATTGGCGAAGCGTGTGGTTAGCCTAATTGGCTCTTAATAACTCAGTTACTCCGCCTTCGTATTGACGGATTGGCGGTTTCTACTGCGTCAGTAAATGTACCAATCAGTCAACACGAGGATGGGTTAACCCTGTAATGCCCAGTTTTTTTTTTTTTTTATCGTCGTCCGCCTTTAGGCGGAGTTGGGAATTAGAGGGTTAAGAAGCGAAATATTATAAAAATAAGTATTAGCCATTAACTTTGAAGAATAATCACCTTCATTTTGCATTCACGAAACAAATTATGTCACTGCTGTCTCGCCTTTTTATTCACTTATAACTAGAGCATGCATGAACGTGCTAAAGAACTTCCAGGATAAAACAGATAAACTGCATTAAAAACATAGGTCATTAAAGATGCTTCAAAGACTATTTCAAGGAGTTTCAGAAACATCCCACGCCTCCACATTTTCACTACACTCATATATAATTGGAAGAAGCAATACAAAACGAAAATTATTAGTCACAAATATGTTAAGAACATGGTTCAGCACTGAAATTAATCACGTGAGAAGGAAGGAGGAATATTTATCCACATGCCTAATTAATTCCATATGCGCTTTGAATTAACATTAAAAACACATGATAAATCTATCTCATTAGTATGTTGTATGCTTTGATAGCTGAAATATCACCTCGCCATGGTTTACGTCCAAAAAATTTGCAGAATGACTTATTCATACTTAAGATAAATAAAATCTGATTTTCGCATCTCACACATTAACTTATGGTATTTTACCACCCTCCCACACCCTACGCTAGTTATTTATTTTCGGCAACTATTCTTGGAATTACTGAATCACCCTCAGTTGAACAGTCTCTCTGAATTGGAATTTATTCGGAATTTTGAAGTGCACTGATACTTTCATTCTTCCCAGACGCGGCAAGTAGTTTCAGTTTTTCCGTTATTAATTGTTGGTTTGCTATTAAACAGCTGCCGTTGATGCGGTACATCAAAGAATATTTCTGATTTATATATAAAAAGCAGATGACTGGTTGAAGTACTAAGTGTTTTAATTTGCATTTGTAAAAAATGCAGTGATCCTAATTCGTAATATTAGCCATATACCGGTTTTTGAGCTTGTTTTATAGGGATATAAAATTTAAGACCTAGCAAAAAAGGGAATCGTACCTCAAAATTATAATGTACGAAATTAAAAGGATTATAAATATTTAATGAACTGTATGAGAGGGTGAGAAACATGCTGGCATTTGTCAAGCGATTAGTATTTTGAGAAAAACGGCATTTTGAATTACGGATTTAATGTTACAGTAGTAAATAAGAAATAATTAATGGTACATATCTTGATTTGACGTATGCTTTAGTTTAGTGTAAATAAAGGTAAATGATATCCCATATTACGGAAAATTGAACTAACTGCATTTAAAAAAAAAGACCCTACATTAGTATGTTTCTCACCCCTTCATATAATACGAAAATGAGAAAATTTTTCAATTCCCATGTTTCTAAATTCTAGAAAATCAATCGATTTAAAGCAAATTAATCTGTACAAGTTATGTGAGAAAATATATTAATCGTCATTATTATATCACTGAGATTAAAAGAATAAAAGCAATGTCGATTTCATAAGAGTTAAATTTATAAAATACATTTTAGAAGTATTCAAGACATATCTAGTAAAACAAAAAATAACAACAAATACTTCTGCATTTTCAATAGTTCTCTTTAACTATTGTATAGTACGATGTCTATCAATTAACAACATCAAAAGAAATAATTAGTATTTCAAACTATAATAAAACTTGTGAGCCTCAAAACATATTACGTAAGCCATTATCCCAATTTTTTAATTATGAAAGTATGAGAAACAAATATGTAATGAACATTCATATTAAAAAGCAGAACTTACATTTTTAATTTGACCTTGAATCCAAGTGCTACAAATCAGGAATGGTCTTTTCTGAAAAAAAAATGATTATTATTATTATAATATATCTATAACTAATCAAATGAACTCATATTACTTTAAAAAGACACAATAAAAACTAAAAATTTCGTATTTTGCTAGAAAATGTTTAAAAATTCTCTTCCTACAAATTAAATATTTTTCTACTTTTTCTTTAAAATTTAAGTCAAAAATGTTATCCATGCTAGAATAATTTTAAATTTTGCTTGGAATGTTCTCATGGTGTTTTGCTTGGGGGTCTCTCTGAAATGAATTCCTAATATCCCCCTGACATATACATATACAGGTGTATACACACTGTACACTGTTGAAAATTTCCGTAAGAAAATAGTAAAATAACAATTTATTTGATTATTATTTTACCCTATTTAATTACAACAGTTGAATAGCCATTAAAAAGATGGTACTCAAACCGCTGATTGCGAAAAAAATCGTTTATTCTCTTTTTATGAAAAAGAACGTTTAACGAAACGTAATTTTCAAGCGCGTACGTTGTTTTAAAATAGGAATACGGATTTATTAGTTAAAATCTGCATGTGTATATAAAAAAAAGAAGGGAAAAAAACGTGGCTTAAGCAGTGGATACTAAATAGAAACATATACACACGTAAATCAAAAATTGGAGACATCGGATTCCCAAACTGTTTGCGAATGAGCGAACCCATAATTTGAGCTGCTGAAGCTTGTTTGAAGATTGTTTGTATTTTAATTTTTGCAGCAAATAAAATGACTTTTGTCAATATACAGTAAATTTAGACCAAAAATAAATTTAGATCCAATCAAAAACTGAAATCTCAATTTTAAGGCTGTTTGCCTGTTGGAAAAGAAGATTTATTGATAAATAAACGGCCGCTTTACGGGATGACGGTGGTCGAGGGGATAGAGATTAAGACTTGTACACCTCGCATTCGAGGTTCGAGTCCTGCAAGCTTCGTTTACGGTTCAAAAACGGTGAAAATTTTGTTTTTAAACCATTTTTAAATGGTAATAAAACCGTAAACTTTCGTATTTACGGCTTTTTAACCAAGTTAATAGGAAATGGTTAGGTCCCGTAAAGATAGAAAAATATTCCAAACCATAAATTTAACGGTGAATTAGATGGACAGACTGCTGCCGGTCATTTAACCGTAATTTCATGATGAAATTTCTAACAGTGTAAAAACTTTTCGCCCGAAAATACATGAGAATCTCCTGGAAATAATTTATCCGGAGTCTGATGTAAAACTACAGAGACTTAAAAGCAAAAGAAACTACAACGTCTTTAAAAAAGGAAGTTACAGAGAATTAAAAAACAGAGAGAGCAGTCTGTAAATTGATTGCAACAGATAATGTGCCGCTGTCGTGGTGCCATGTGTGAGTATGCGGAATTTTTATGTCCGGTACACAAAGTCGAAGGCAACTTCAGCCCACTGCTCTCGGCTAATTATTCCTCCGAAGTCTGGAAGGCTGGCCGCCGATACAGTGAAAAAAGTGATTATACTCAAAATACCTTACTTTAAACTGACTACAAATATATAACATTTCGTTAGGGTACAATTTACAACATATTTCTAACACACACACACACACAGATATATATATATATATATATATATATACTGCAAAAATACACCTTTTTGTATCTAGTAGATGAAAACAAAATAGCTGCCCCTCGTCTGTATTTTGAAATTCAGTAACTTTTCTTTCACTTTGCTCTTCACTATAAAAGTAACAAAGTTAGGACATTTCAACGGGTAAGTCATCATCATTTAAATTGCTATAAATATTCTCCAAAAAAAGAAAGAAAAAAAACAAAGAATTTCGATAAAGAGTTTAGTTTCTCGTACTTTGTCAAGTTCGTTACCAAGGTACAGTTTCGTGAAAAAAAAGGTTGAACATTTCAATACATTTTTATAAAAGCACCTTATACTATATAGTTACATGTTTACCTGTAGCTTTTTTTTTAACTTGCAAAACAACAGTGTAGTGGTGCAAATAATTTCTTCTTCGTGGTGCAAATAATTTCTGTTACCTAGATTTGTATGTTAAAAATATGAATTTAGTGCTATCGTTTGCTTGAATAATATGTGATAGTTAAATTTTTAAAGATTTTACTTTGTTTCTTAGTGATCATCTAGATATTGGGAGACATTTCGCTGTTAATGTCAAGTCCGTTAATTTCTGTAACCCTCTCTATCAATGTTCTTGGTAAGGATGGTAAAGAATTCTTCACAAATGCTCAATTTTTATCACAAACCACAGCATAAATGCACTAAATGCTTGCAAGCACTTGCGACTGATTTGTGAACATTCCCTTAAGAAATAGCTCTTTTCTAAAAAAGTTGAAATACACCTCAATAAATTGCCGATATATTTCCGAATCTTTAAGATATTCAACTGACAGTTTTTTATGAATTGCCCTGCGGGTTTGAAATTAGGACAGTTAAAAATTGCTATCGTTCGCGCATACTCAGTAAAAAATTAATTATTTTAATGACCATAATTTATCAAATATTCAATATTTTTATTTCAAACTTCCGTATAATGAATGCTTCACTTGTATGCTGTCAAGTTCTCTGAACAGGTGGTAATGTTTTGTGAAAAACTTTGCGTGTGTTATAAGTCAAATGCGTATAAAAGGAATTGGAGAAATGTCTATAAATTCGTGAGTATAAGTACAATTTTTACGAAAATGCACACAATTGTACATGGCAATTAAGCTATTTTTTGAAAGTTACAGCTTTTTCCCAGCTTTTTACGATGCAAGATCATCCAAAACATTTTTCTCTTTTTTCAATTTGTTGACGGTCCTCTAAATGCAACAGCGAATGAATTTTTACTTTAAAGTGTGAACATTGTATATTAAAACATGGCCAAATAAGTAAAAAACGGGGTTTTGTAGCAGACTGAGTGTTAAGTATGAAATGACGAAAACTCTGTAGATAGCCTATAAACTTGGCCGCTGACTGTATATATAATCGTAAATCGTACCATCTGATTTTATTAAGAAGCATTGAGTTTGGAAAACTCCTAGCGGGTAAATAAGCGACATGTTGAGACCTGTGCGGAAGAAACAAGTCGCAGTGCCCCCGTGCGTTAATTCAATCTTACATAAAACTTAAATACATATATTTATATATATAAACAAATAAATATAATGAACTGCCAGTATACAATAATTTCTTACTGATACCACACCAAAATATGTAATTTTATAGTTTTTAAACAAAGTTTTTTCTGAAAAAGAGCTCCAGTGCAGATACCAGAAAGAAAAATAAATAACACAAAAAAAAAAAAAAATCTGATACTTTGCTTGCAAAATTGATTGACAAATGAAAAAACAGAAAGAAAAAAAGGAAAGAAAGAAATGAGCTAGGAAATTTAAAAGTAGAGTAATTTTGGAAATAAAAAAATTATTTAAAAAGATATCAAAAATAATAAGTTCGAAACTTAGAAATATATATAATAATTTACGAAATTAAAATATTAAGAGTTTAAAGGGAATAATTTGCATAAAATAACGTTTTTATACAAATCATTTTTATATCTCAAAAGTGCACTAACTATAAGTTACTTCATGTTTCAGGGAATCGATAAACAGATTTGTGAAGCACATTATCTACGAAAATGCAACTAATAAATCTGCAGATATGAAATCACAGCAAGCATTTAAAGAAAAAATAGAAGTAGCATTAAGCACTACATTGTCATCAAACATTACCCATAACTGAAAAAAACAAAGAAAGCAAAAACGCATGAAACCAAGTTATCTAGTAGTAATTCTGGAAAGAAAAAAGGAAAACAAACACAAAAACAATATAAACAAAACAAGACGTAACCACCGTAAAATACCCCCGCTGAAACGGTTTGAAAGCAATCATATGCGATTTTCCCAAAACAATAAAAAGCATTTTCTTGCATTTCCTATGGTTGTAACTTTTTTGTATTTTTATTATTTAATTTGTGCAACACAGGTGGGAGCTTTTAGGCAATGTATTTTCACACCAATGCCGGGAAAAACGTTTTTCCGGTCCGCCGACCTCTGACTGTTCAGGCCTGAAGTTTGCTTTAAAGTCTACTTTAAATTCTTTTCCACACTTGGATCGTTTTTCTGCTTTTTCTTCCCGAAAGACGTAAGGGGTGGAAACCAACTTTCTTGTTGATAATGATAGATCTTTTAAGGAATTAAATTTAGATTACTCACCTGGAAACAATTAAGTTGAGTAATTATTCCCAGACAGCATAGCAAATAACAAGAACCGATGATTTTTATGTTTACATATTTTAGGAAGACTAACCAAGAGCGAAGTTTCCTGTTCCAAATTGTGTGATAGAATGACCCCTTTTAACACTTACATTCAAAGAGAGAAGAAAAAATATAAAAATATATAACCATCCCTCCCTCTCTTTTTTCAAAATCATAAAGTCAATAGTGAAAAATGATACCACGTAACGAACATAATAGTAAAATACTATATTAATTAGGTCAGCTAACTTATCATTTGTCCCGCAGTGGACTAGTCGGTAGAATCTCAGCTCCCGCAGAAAGTGAAGCAACATCGATCTAGGTCAGTGTTTGGGAGGGTGACAACGGCTCGCGGCTGGTTACTGTGTACGCTAAAGGAAGCTGGTACACGTTAAATCCATCGTGGCTCCAATGTCCTCCAACTGAAACAATACCTCTGGGGGTGCCAATCACATATAACGGTCTCTCATCTGGATGCTGGTTCAAAAATTAAGATACCACATAAAAGGGGCGGAAGTAGGCCTATAAGAGTCCCGTTAGACTCAGGAGCAGCGCAGCCATTCTTCATCGCTTCGCGCGAGGATACGACGACAACTTATCACTCATGATTTCATTAAAACAACGTCAAATATGAAAGTGATTAGTGTCCTTATATTTTTATGATTCGATCTTTGTCTTAAGTTTCCTGGAACTGGAACACATCTCCGAGTTTACTTAATTTTTCAAGACTAAGTTCATAAAAGTGGTGTCAGTTTCTTTAAGTTCAAGAAAATAGATAATGCAGAAGCTTCCTAATTTCAAGAAAATTCTCGATGACGTAATTTATTGGAACACCCAACTCAAAATATGCTTCCGTTATTTAAAAACCGACAATATGTTCTTATAAAAAAGGGAAGACAAACATATTATGTTTCAATTTAAAACTGAAGTAATTTCTAATATGTTCATCACAACTGGGTAAGTAGGAATATGTTATTAAAACGAGCAATGACTATGCTCTAAAATTATGATCTAAAATCTAAATGTATCTCAGGAAAGATTTTTTTTTTTCTACAATAAATTTCCTTTTAATGAGCATTTGTACGTAGGCAAAGTATGAAATGTTTCGTAATAATATTTAAGAAATGTTAAGGTAATCCGCATGTAAATGTTGGTTCCAATCCACAACAAAATGCTGGTTCAACCCACACACATATAGCGCATTAATCTCAATGCAAGTTTTTGAAGTGTTTCGCTAGTGTTATATGCACTAAACACGACCGAATGTTGCGTCAATTCAGATGCGGTGACCCACACGCCAAAGAAATTCCGAAAGGCTGTAGTTATGCGGAGTTTATATCAAAATCTCATATCAGAATAAAAAAGTTTTACAATTACACATTTGCATCAGAAAACATAGTTCAGATTTAAAAGTTTGTTTTATTTTTTCCATATCACCCTCAAAATTTTAATTAAATATATATCAATTCTACAGCTTTGTGTGTGTGTGTGTGTGTGTGGACTTGGTTACTTTTGTTTCAATGATTACAAAATTTCGGTGATCAAAATAAGTTAACATATTACATTAACCCAATTACAAATATATAATCCCAATGCAAAGTTGCATCGAGTCGTCTGCAAAAAAGCAGAATTAAATTTCTAATGCACATAATAGTTTTGACAGTCTTCTACCTCTTAGCAAACATCAGGTCTTTTTAAAAGAACATTTAGCGAAACTGGCAGTTGTTACAATCTCACGTAAAAATGTACGGAACAATCGGGACATGCTCAAAATAAGGTGTTCTAAGAACAACGCAACAAATAATAGCTTTGCATTATTCAGCGTAAAGAAGAAAACGACCCCCTTCTAAAGTTCATGAAAATATTTTCCGTGGTTTAGCTCATTATATACATTCAAAAATTGCAAACTGCGAAAAAATACCAAGACAATGGACAGTTGTTCCATTTTATTTTATGAAATTGTAGCTGATGAACGAGAAAGAGTTCTTCTTTTCATTTTTTAACTGACTAATGGTCAATTTGATTCATATTCATGTGAAAAAAAATGTAGGTTGTTTTTCTCGGGAAGTACCTAGCTTTTAGAAGAACCAAAATATTTGTAATGTGGGAGAAAATAAATCAGCTTGAATAGCAGTTTCCTCACAAGTACAGTCAATCAAAATGCTTCCGTTTACCCACTCAGAAAAAAGAGAAGAAATTCATGTTTTAAGATACAATATATCCATTCCTTTCCTTTTGAATACAAAAGTTTTTAATTTGGTTTTAAACAATTAAGAGCTATATAATGCCTTTTCAGGTCTATGCATTAGCGGATTTTTTATCGATAAAACATTATTAATATGTTCACAGTGATGCTGTGTTACAATAATAGCCAGCATCGTAATGTTGTTCATAGAAATAACGGTCCATTATAGTTATATTCAAAACAAATTTTAACAATATGCAATCTCCCTAGTTTTATGCGTCATAAAAATACTATTCATTAATGATCAGGCTTGTTTTTAACAGCATGAAATCATACAAATGTTGGGCTTCAAATCTGCAAGAACTGCACTAAAAATAAATAAATTGTAAGTAAATCCAACTTTTTTACGGGTTTCAATCTGTAAGAAATAAAAGACAGCTCCGGCTTCATAAAACGCGGCGCTTAATAAACTCACGTGAAAGTGTATAGAACAATGATCGGTAAATATGAATTGATTTTTTTCACACATGAAAGTGTTTTCCGAATTTCGGAAAAAACTACATACTTGAAATATTTTATTTTATCATCTAGATAATAATTTAGAGCTAAAAACAGTTTAGCAATTGAAACATGAATATTTACGATATTTTTGCAGGCATACTTCAGATTATCTTTTGTATTTTTTCGATACTTACTACAATCATTATTTTGTTTGTATTCACAGTTGCATGTCTATATATGTCAGTGTCAGACACTCTTATTTTACCTACCTTTTAAAAATAATTGGTTTACAGCGCATTTAAATAAGTAATAATCAGTACGTATATTAAAAAAAAAAGCATGGAATGACCAATTTATCAATTTTGGTTTTGAAATACGTATTAAGCTGTTGCAGTTTGTTGTGCTCTTTCCATTGATATTAAGAGCTTCCTAGTAGTTGAATCATAAAATCTGTATTTTGGCAGTATTTCGACGGATTTTTTTCCGATTGAAATGACATTTGGTTGAAGCTACGTGTTACTTCAGCAAAATCTTATTAACTGCTCTTGCACTACTGAACGCGTACACTATTCCAGTGTAACAATTATAGTTCTTAACGTTTTTAGCAGGTATCAAGAGTAGAGCAGGAGAAAAGAAATTTGTTGTGCTTCACTACTTTGACTTTTTTTTTTTTTTTTAATGCATTCAAAAAGTTAAATGAATGCTTGTTTTTGGGGTTTTTTTAAAATTGTATATTTATTTTTGCAATACAGTGAACTTTTGTTATTGATAATTAAATAGTCTATAATTAACTTTTTAGAGTTTTTCTCACTTAATAATTTCCCAAATTATAAGGTACCAAGCATGTTGTTTTCAAATTTATATATTAGAAGGCTCAATATTTTTACTGACAAAAGTTATTATGAGTGCGCATTATGGAGCTGTAGCACTGCTTAAAAATGCGCCCATAACAATGTTTACGACTCAGCAAAATGTATTGCTTGCAGTTCTTTTGAGCTAAATTATGTACAGTGTACACTACTTAGAACGATTGGTGGTAGTGCAGCCTATTGTTATGATGACATGTGACAGGAAACTATTATGAAAAATAATTCCCGCATTTCTTCTTTCATTTTGGATTTTTCTCTTTTCGTATATTTTTCAGCAGAAAAAATCCTAAAACTTAGTATTAAATGCTGTTGTTAATAAACTGTTTTCCTATGTTATTAGCAATTTTTCTAAATGAATTAAAACGAAAAAAAGCTCTCGAAATGAAAATTTTCATATATATAATGTTGATTGGGGGCATTATCTATAATGCAAAGAAGGACACAACTTCCAGATATCCATTTCAATCTGTTACTTAAATAAAGTTGCATATATTCTATGTATATATTTTGTTATTTTGTATGCATCAAGTTTCATGTATACGTATGATATTTCAATAAATTCATAAAATTGATATTTCAATAAATGCAAGGTATTCATAAAAAATGTTAAATTTACTGTTTCTTACAACACAGCATATTTATGCTAATAAGAATCATCCTTTTAACCTGACGAGAGCTGTAGCAAATGCATTTTTCACATTTCAGTGGCTATAATAGGGAAGTGAACTGCTATTCAACATCAAACAGTGACGATTTTGTGCCCTCTTCATTTTGGTGGACCGAAGAAACTGGACGAAGAAATGGTGAGTCAAGAAGGTTAAGAAAATAGGATGAAGTGTTTGAACTTGACGTCGACAAATAGACGTTGAAAAATGAATAAATGTTTTTTTTCCATAGAGAATTAGAATGATGTTCATTCTTGTAAATGATGTTTATAAAGCATGTTCCTACACACAAATTTAAAATAGAATAATTATCTCGCAGAGATATGAAATTAATATTTGCGCTGAATATACACAAAAGCTCTTCTGAAGTTGTTTTGAGAAAAGGATTTGTTTTCAAGCATAATTGTAACTTCCTTAAGTAACTTTTGGAACAAACTTTTATCTGCAAATGAAATCATACAATAAACTGGCAAATAAAATTGAGCAGAGAGTCACATGATAGTTGTGATAGTTGAGATCAATTCCACCCATAAGCAAATTCAGGCTCGAAATCATATCGCACTTCCAGCGCAGAGGACAACAGCTCAAAATCGACCCCTTCCTCAGTAGAGGAATATGAAATTTTTAAACCTTTCTTTTCAACTCACATTTATGTCATAGCAATAATCATTTGCGGGCAATATTGTTTTTAAATATAAGTAAAATTTTGTAGAATTATTATGCAATTATCTCATAATTCAGCTCCAGTTATAATCTAAATTATAACAGGAAAACTTAAAATGCAATGCATATAACAACATGCCTATAGTACACGAAGAACGAGGTAAAACATACTTAACTCTACATTTACTGCTTCTTCCCCTTTTTTAAAGTTGTTATCCCCTTGCATTGGGGGTGCTAAGTATGATGTACGTCAGTTTCAACCCGTTATCACTCAAAAACACGGATTTATTTGATTTTTTGGTATCGAGATAATAGCAAAATAAATAAATACATGCATTTCAGGATTAAAAAACTTTACTTGTAAAGAAAATTACAAAAACAGCGATCGAACGGCATGTTGCCTACAGTCTTCACTATGCTACAGAGATTAAATATCGTTTTCCTGATCGTTCAGTCGTATAGAGTTAAAACTGAATAACGTTGTGTCGAAGTCTCGAAAAATGTCTTCTATTTTTACCGACATTATTGTGTTCCTAAAAATTACGAAATCTGCGTAGTTTTTTTTGAACGTGCTTTTCACTAAATCTTTATTCAAACTGCTTTTAAATAGTATATATAAATGTCATAGATGCAGCAAATCTATGGCATTTATTGTACAATTTAGTTTCCAAAATTAAATAGAGCGTATCAAAACGTTAAAATGCAACAATGTCTACAAAACCGAACAACATAACTTCGCCAAAAATGCATAAAATGACGTACAAGTTCTATTGCGAACTATTTTTTTAGTTATATATTAAACAAGAATAATCAAACGAGTTATAACAGCAGATCTTATGTACCAGAAACTTTCATAAGACAAAACGTTTAGGTGTAACTATCGAAATTTTTCTCAAGTTCAGTCTTTTCACCCCCTGCACACATTTAGAATTTTTAAAGCCTTCTACTTTTGTGAAAAGAAAACGTTTATAATTACCTAGCGCGTAATAAATAGTTTTGAAGATCATAATTTTAGCAGCAAAAATGTTTTTTAGATGCAAATGGACTTGCTCATTATCTTGCAGTTACAAATAATGTGGTTGTCAAAAATCGAGTTAATTTCACGTATTTTATTCCACGACGTTTTTCGAAAGATACTTTGTACAAAGTAAGCCGTTTTAAAAGAAACAACTCCCACACTGATGATTGACTAGGTAAAGAACTTCAGTGACGAATGCCTTCCCATTGCTGTGATTCAAATGAGGTCCATAAAACATCCAGAGATGGCGGCTCTGATGCCACCGTATTTTGACATTCAAAAGTTAATAAGTTATTGCGATTTTCTCTAAAATATCAATACAATAGACGAGCAATAAGCGCAACGGTTCCATAACCAATGAAATTTGGTGAAAATCTGCTCTGGCACCACGCCCTAACTTGTGAAACGAATGAACCAGGCAGTTCAGAGGTCTCAGGCACACCCCATAGAATGATTGTCAGACGATAATCGACTTTTAAGCAGCTTTCAACGGAACCAGGTGTCTCAAATGGAATACCACCAAATACTCAAAGATGGACGATAAGAAAATGCATTTTTCTTTATATACATTCAGCCACGTGGGGTATAAATACACTTCGCAGCCACCGTGTGACAACTGCAGAAGGTGGAAAAGGAGATGAATAAAATAAGTTGCTAGTGAAGAAGGTGGGCAGTTAAGATAGCCACGAGAGATGGATGGCATACAAGTTTGGTGCTAAAAAAAGAATAAAATAACTAATGGAGGATAATGTCGATACCCATCAATAGAGAAAGTAGCCATAATGGAATTTCGAAAACTTTTTTCTCCTAGTAACTCCCCGTTTTTCATCTTTTTCAAATCCATTGCAAACTTTATTACGATTACTAATGGCACCGACGTTTCTATTTAAATGATAAATTTGCTGAGCAAATTTAAATGCCTTAATCTCAAAGCAGATCGAACAGTCGAATAAACATCCAACATTTTACTAAATATATGACTGGAATTCGAAGAGTATTGAAAATGTTTTACGCAATATTTAGTATAAAAGTCGAACGCTAAATGTGGTCAAGAAAACCTGTAACAAAGCCTTTAAGAATCTATGTTTTTTTATGAAAAAAAAAATAAGTAAATAGTAATTTTATATAATTATTTACATACAAGATTCTTATAATATGAAATACGACTTATGTCAATTGTGTGTGCCTAGTAGAAGAAAAAGATTACAAGTAAATGTCTGTCCCTTAAAACTGCTATAAACTAAAATAATGCATCAAATTGAAAAAGAGATACGTAAAACGTAAATTCCTTACGATTCGATAGCGTTGAATTTGGAGTTATGTAAAGTTTATGGCGAAAAAATGACGTGGATCATAGGACAACATCCACAAGTTACGGCATCCAAAAACATCGTTCTTTCGCCGTTAAGAAATACATACATACATACGCACACACACACATATATATCATATATATATGTGTGTATTTAATCGGCGTCTGTTTTAACAAAATATGAGGCGCCTAATTTTCTGCATACTTACTGTTCCTACGTAAATAGTCAGAAATTAGTCTGAATTTCATCTAATATATAAAGATTAACTAATATACAATAGTTTGTTAAATCTTGCTTTCAAAGTAATTATACAGGAATTGTATAGCTATATTAACTTAGTCGTATAAAGTTATACATTATTCTTTACATATCTAAGCCGTTTAATGCAAGTTTGTTCTATCTGATGCAAGTTTGTTAACAAAATACAGTAGAAAAAATTGTATGGAAGCATTTAATTATTTCCCACAAAGTATCAATAGTACTTAATATTAAGTACTTTATATACATAATTTCATATATGCAAGCAATTTCATGCTTAGCCTGTTAGACATTACTTAATGAAAAGTATGCTCGTTTGCTAATTTAGGAATTGAAGCTATAGTGAGATATATTGCATGTTTTTTCTTTATTTTTACGTATTAATAGTATTAAAATAAAATGCACCGACTGATACAACAAAGGGGAAAAAATCCACTGCATTGATATTCGTATTCGTGAAAATGATAAAATTAAAAAAAAAGCACTAAGTTATTTTATAAAGGACATTAATAACATATCAGAATACTAATTTCAACGCGGTACGTCAATTTTCAGATAGCTGAATAAATTTAACAGCATAAATGCAACCTTGCATCTCACTGATATCTGGTAGTTAGCTGTCAGCCATTCAAAACGGCGTTGTTTCGCACGTCTTATAATCTCACGAATCCTTCTTTAGCATGAGTTGCAACTTATGCGAATGGTTTGTGGACCGATCATGCATTTTCTTTTTGAGAGTAATCATAACCTTTGCTCAAAATCTATGGCAATTTGGTCCATTTGCTTATATTCGCCGGACTGCCCGCTCACGAACATACCGCCAATAACTGAACGCAGTATCCGCCTCGGTGGATGGGACATCACCTGCGATGTCTGAAATATAAGACAAATGGGAAATCTTAGGTCAAATATCGCACAAATTTTGGAGTCATGCCAAGCGACTACCGAGTTCAAATAGTCATTTCTCATGGAAAGTTATTCCGGTTTGATTTATTTATTTAATTATTTTATTTATTTACTTATTTATTTACTTATTTATTTACTTATTTATTTACTTATTTATTTACTTATTTATTTATTTATTTATTTATATGGGGGGGGGGATCAAAACTTAGATCTCGCAAAATGAGATACTTCGTTTAATTGGGTTTTCGCATCAAGAACATTTGGATGAAACTGAAATCAAATTCAAGCTTTTAAACACCTTTCGACAATGCAATTATAAAAATGCATGTTTTATTAAAACAAAAGCAGTTTAATTGTTTTCACTCGATAAAAAACACTTGTCCGAAATTGGAATTTATTTCAAATAATATTAGAGAGACTAACAATACAACTGAAAAAAAATTGTTATTAATTATAAAATGAAAGCAGTTTAACTGTGTTTTCGTTTTCAACTTAACATTCAATAGAAACCAGGGCTTAATTTGCATGAGAGCTCACGAAGATCAACTGTTGTACTTTATTTCAATTTTATGCGAATTTTCACATATTCGGTAGAATTCAGGTTATTTATGTATGAAAACAAGATCTGAAGACTATAGAGCTGAAGCATTACTTTTGTAACAATCCCTGCGAGAAACTGAAACTTCAGTAACAAGTTTAAACAAGCCACATCAATGCAACAACATTTTTCTTTCGTAGAACAGAAAAAAAAAAAAAAAAAAACGTTTGTGTTCTCAGAGCGAGCATTTTCCAGGAGCTTACGTTTAATTAAAGAATACAACCCGGTTGCAACTTTTGAAACATAGAAATGATTTATTCCTGCGCAAGCTCAGGATCTGAGCAATGGAATTTTTATCGGTGGTATTGCTTTCAGTATATCTTAATACATTTAAAGAGTTTTTTCAGTTCTATAAATTACGCAGCAGTTTCACAAAGGTAACATAGAGTAAAGATAGCCGGAAATATATTTAGACGGTAGAAAACAAGCATTCCTAACAAAAGCAGTGGACATATCCTCGAGAATATAAAGTAACATACAGAGTAGATGCGTTTCAGATTAGATTTTAATGTAATAAAAAATTATTTCACGTTAAGAAAACACAAATTAGCATTAGCATGAAATATTTTTTTATTACAGTTTACTTAGCACAATTTTAATTTATTATTTAGATTTTAATAATCTGATCCTTGGAACTGAGAAAAACTCGAGAAAATCTTGGGAGAGAAATCTTGCATCGCGAAAATCTTGAGATGAAAATAAGAGACGCAGATAAAAATCCAGAACAACTTCATTCTCATCTTAGAAATTTTGGAATTAGATGAAAATTGTAGCTAACCTATTAAATTGAACAAGAGAATATGAATCAGTCAATTATACGACCTTTTAATCCTTTTGTCTAACTCAACGTTATTGGTGGAGTTATTACCTGGACTAAAACTATCAACCTCATTCATTTCTAAAATTCCTAGCTCAGTGAAAATTTTAAGTTCAGATTTGAACAGTAGAAGTATTTTCTTCTCAGAAGTCAGGGCTTGTAATGTTCTACAGAATGTAGTATTTCACTGAAATTACTACATTAAGAGATAATTCCCCATTAATTTTAAGTTTGAAGGACTAAACAAATTTATAGGGGTTAACCTTTGTACCCGTCTTCTTAAAAGTGTTTCGGGTATAATGTACCACCCGGGCTCATAAGGTTAAGAAACAGCCACACAGAAGAATGTAAAATTAAAAGCAATGAAAGCGTATAATTAAAGCTTTGATAATGTTTATACAGAGAAATAAACACTCTCTGCATGCTTAAATAAAACATATAATATTTAACAAAGCACATATATTAGTACCTGTGCCCATAACCTTAATGGATATTTTTGAAAAACATAACTTATTCGTTTATAGAAGCGAAAAGACAACAATGAGCGCAAAAGCAAGCAAAAAATAATTCAAACTAGTGAGTGGTAGCACTAGTTTGCTACAAAGAGTTTCTTTTGAGAAAAGAAAGTTTAACGTTACTATTCAAAACATACTTTTATCGTTTCATTCTTTTCCTATTTATACATTTGCGTCTTAAAGAAAAGAAAAAGATAAATTATAACAGTCATATCTCTGTTTATAATTAAAAGAAAAAGAAGATATAATAGAAATAATGAGAAGCAACAGAAAAAATATGTCCTTATGTTTCAGGATGTTTATATACGTTTCATGACCACCCAAGTTGCTTGTTGTAAATTAACGCCACGAAGAGTTGAAAGAAGGCAAGAATTAAAACACCTGCTTGAAAACAATAACTTTTCTAAATCGAGTTATAAACTTTCAGTGCAATTCAGAACAGTAAAAGAAGTGTTAAGATACAGTATTTAAAACCAAAATTGCTCATTCACAATCAGCTGTAGGTGTAAATTTATGCGCAGAATCTTTGCCTCCCGTTTTCTTCTTTATTTCAGCTCTTTTTGCTGTGGGAGTTCTTGGGGAAAAGATTTTACAGCTGACTGAAGAAGGTTAAAATTATTCTACTCGCTCATTTGAAAAACCTAAAGGGAAGATTTGAAAACATTTTTTATTTCAAGAGCTTGCTAAGTCGCCTATTTTACAAACGCATAAGATTTTTCGAGACAATTTTCAATATTGCAATGCATACGATGCTTAACTACATATATTTATTATTTCACCCAAAGCTACATTTTGAATCTTATTATACCAGGGACTCAGCCAGAATTTTTCCTGGGGAGAGGATTGGCCCTATCACACTAGAACCGTACTTGGATTGGAAATATTGCTTGAGAAAGCCAGTGCTTCTCAAGGGGGAGGGGTTACTTCCTTGGTTGCACCCCAGTATCTGATGGTACATTGTAGTTGAAGCTAATACTTTTAACAAGATGAACCACTAAGAACTATTATTATTTTTAACAACAAGAAACATGAGGGGGAGGGGTATCATAGTACTGCATTTTAATTTCAGCGTAGAACCATGTATAACGGACTTCACGAACATACAATTAAATTATGCAAATTATGCTTAATGCCATTGCATTAATCAGAACAATTCGGAAAATCTTAACCCTGCAATGTAATGCACTGTCTTGCAGCTTTAAGCATTTAATAGTTATCTAAATTTTTCACCTGAAAATATATTTGACTTAAAATCTATTCAATGTAATTTTTGGTTAGTATGTTTCCAATCCTTTCCTTCAGTTAAATGTTGTGTTTTACGGGATTTTTTCACCAAGATGAAGAATCACGATGTATATTTGTTCTTAAAATAACACCACTTTCACATATAAATGAATCGCTGAATTTCTGAAGATAATTGACTTTCAGAACAAAAAGGAATGAAAGAGAGAAAAAAACATCACATAATTTATAACTTAACATTATGCATGAAGTTAATCAAAAGGACCAGGACTTAGCCACACGTGTGGAGAAACATGTAACTGACACCTAACTCAAAGCATAAATTAATGGCTCAGATTTTAATTTCACATAACTTAATTTGCCCTTAAGTACTATCCTCTAACACAAAAGATCATGTGATCTACTGATAAAGAAAAAATGCAACAAATGAAAAATTTCATAAATGTAAAAGCTTGCAGAGGGTGGGGCCATTTAGGCTCAACCTTTTAGTTACGCAATAATAAACAATTTTCCAAAGTTCGTTTTGCAAAGTTAAGATTGATGAACTCTTACCATGTCAAGACATCAGTTATTTACGAAAGGACCGCACAAGATCCTTCACTTTCTACTTCAAAGTCTGTATTTTAATAACAAGTATATTTCCGACTAAAGTGTATTGACCAAATTGCTAAAGTAATAATTAAGTTTAAAGAAAAAATTTTTTAAAAAATTATATATGTTTTTTAAAAAGGGTTCATGTACTGTAAAATTATACGGTACAATGTACCATTTCATGAATTCAACACATGAATTGCTCGTACACAATGCTTAATATGCATGCGTAACCACTAAGTTGCCAATTTATTGTTACCAAAACTGGTTTTATTTGATAATTTTAGATCCAGTTCTAGGAAGGTTTTACAGTTACCTCTAATATGTGCTCAACAGTAATATGGAATTTTCAGAAATAATATAAAACAAATATTCATCCATATTAATCAGGCTGAACAATTTCAGCAACGTGACACGACTAATTCTTTTGCAAACAGTAGCCCACTTGTATAAGAATAACGTGACTAGATTAGCTTCTTCAGCCCAGATATTAGGATATATTCTGCTACTCGGATGTTTAACTTTACCAGGAATATTTAGGATAATAGTCCTGAGATCACAACTTAAAGATGTATTTAATCGATAATTTTAAGCTGCTCCCGATAACTCTTCAGTCGGGCCTTCATTGCCTAAGCAAAAATGCATTCATCAAATCACACAAATAATTATAAACTATCCACAGTAAGATTAATTTGATCTTATTCTAAGGTACCTTTCTGCTGCTGTTTAAAACTAGTTTCAACAAAGTTTTCTGCTATTATAATATGTAGGGTACAGCGGAATTCTAGTTGAGGAAATTTTCACTTGATCAGTCATAGATTCTAAACGATAAGTCAAAATTCCTTGCAATGTGCTCTGATACACAGGTGATTTACATCCTTATAAAAGTCTAATCGAACATTTTTCTCTAATAAAGCTCGTTAAAGAGTTACAGTCCATTTAATGAAAAAGGTCAAACGTGCTTAACCTACCCCGTGGGTGAGGTAAGTTGAGCAAGGATATGGGGCAAATTGAGCAATTAAAAATTAAGCCATAATAGGTGTGAATGTTACTTGATATGTTTTAAAACTGCTATTTTATGATCAACTTTTTACACCTGAGTGACATAATAGTGAAATAATAAGCATTATTTTTTTAGAATAGTAAAAATTAAAATACAATCAGTATAGACAAAACATTTAGTGCGATTAATTTTTTGAATAGACTCAATGTTTCTACTTACTTTTACAGTTATGTTACGTTATAATACGCTGAGTTACAAAAAAAAAAAAAGAAACATCAATAGTGATGTAAGAAACTGATCATTGTCGTCGCTGTCGCGTATTTTGTCTGTGCTAATTTTCTCTTAAATTTATAATTGGATCCCCCCCCCCCTCCTGGTAAACTTTCAGAATGGGTTTCAAAGCCAAACCGGTACTCCTAGTCGTCTTTGTTCCTTTCCTCACTTATTTGGAGATTTATTTATTTCTTTGGAAACACAGTTTTTTTTATGTCTTTGGGTTTTGTTTTTAACTTTCAGTTGTTTTATATTCTTCTTGTAATGCCTTTTTTTTTTTTTTTTTGAAGCATTTGTCAGAATTGTCGCTTTTCCTTTTAACTGTGCCGATAACTGTGCCGCCTGTCTTCCTTGAATGTCCAACCTACCCCTATTTTCAACTAGCCCCACTCTACCCTACTTTTCGGTAGGGTAGAGTGGGACGACGACTTCAAAAGGCCATTTGTGAAAGCTTTTAGTTTAAATAGCCTATATAAAATAGTCTGCTGAACTCCTTTGACCTGCATGTTTTATCAGTTTTGGACACTATGTTCTATCTCAATATTCACTAGTCGATGAAGAACAACTCAGCATTTGGGTGGAAGTTTGTAGAGAAAAAAGAAGAACATTTAACTTCGGAAAAAAATTTAACTTAAAGAAATATAAATTGAAACTATGATGGCGGCTGTTCGAATAATACTTATGCGTAAATACACGAAATCAAATGAAGACAACTGAGCCGTTACGTCGCGTGGCCTGAATTATTTTTGAAAATAAACTGTAAGGAAGTAACTGATACTTCAACTCTTCCAACACTTGGGATCACGGACAGGTGCTTAATATTTTGGCTTTTCCTTTTGTAGCGTGTGTTTTGTGAAGGTTCCCATACTTTCTCTTTTTACTTGTTTTATCATTTGTTTTATATGATAGACATGTTTTTTTCAAGCTTATATGTTAGGCACGTTTTTTAAACCAACTTTCTTTGGACTGTTCTATAGCGGGATTAACTTCCTTGGTTTTTAGGCTTTCGGCCTATCACACATTATCGCACACACACGCTAAAAAATTAAATAATAAAATTTCAAATAATTTTTTAAAAATGCTACTTTTAAAAGCATTTTTCGCTCTGAGGTTATTGAGAGGTAAAAGTCAAGTTGGTTGCAGTTCAATATCCAACTATTTTTTAAATTCTTTAACTAACTTTTCATCCGCAAGCTATTACATATTCTTGTGTTTTCTTCATTTTTTAAATGATATATGGCTATCGCATTTTATACGTAATATATAAAAATAATAAAAAAAACTGAAGAAATTGAGGTTATGCCTTGCATATTTATAACGCTTTGTAGCTAATTACGAAAAACTGAGCAGTTTTAGCAAATATTTATCCTCTGAGCTGTCTGACGACCCCCCCCCCCCCCAAGAGTCTTTAAAAAAACGACACAAACTGAATTAGAAAACAGTAAAGAAGGCAAAGCAAAAGGGACCAAAAGACTAAGTAAGGGAATATGCCGTTAGATTTTGGCTTTCATAACAGGTATTTGTCCCTTTAGTATTTGCATTTTTGACTTTTATTTTAAACATCGTGTTGTTACTCTAAACAATCTGGAAGAGAGGGATATTTTTGAGTACATTCTCACTTAAGATACAGAAAGAAAAAACATCTGAAGAGAAGCCTGGGCTGTCCCTCTGATGACGCATCACACTTTGTTTCAATAATTGCAATGTATTGTGCTTATTTACTTAATAACTTGACTGCAGTATTACATCCTTTATGGCAATATTGTAATTAGTAATTATTCGGAAATTTACTCATATGTTTGGTTAAAATAAAAACAAATAAATAAAATAGATTCCATTTATATATTTTTCTTTTGAATCACACTTTAGATCCAAACGCGTAACATTCTGTTTCATATGGAAACATACAAAATGAATCTACATGTTTTACAGGGTTAGTTTAAGTGTAATTTTCTTCTGAGTCATTAGAATGTTAAAAATGTATCGAATAACGACTTTCTCTCTGACAAACAATTCAATATTTTTAAAATACACATAACAGAAAAAAATCAGTATTTCTAACTAGCCATTTATTTAAATCAATCTGTTACTACCCCGCATGATATCTCGTTGCCCATTTGAGGACAGAATGCCTGATTTGAAAGAGCTTCCTCGGGAGCAATATTTGAGCACGCTTATACTACAAAGTGAATATATAACTGCATTATTTATTTCAAAATTAGAGTCACTTTATCTATAAATCAAAAGAGAAAATAGAGTTATTAAAGATAATGCTTTCATATTTTTATTGAAAAAGTTCCCTCATTTCTCAAGCCAATTGATATACTTCTGCATCGCGAAATATAAAATATTTTACAATCATCCAGTAAGGTTATCAAAACCACAAACGAGCAGTATTCCTGAAAGCGTTTCGATAAATCTTTAATTTTGCAGTGCGCACAAAGCTCGTGAAGTGGCCGTGGTTACTTAAAACAATAGCACCTCGCACGACTTCACTCTTTTCCCACAGTACCACATGATTCAGAGGAGTCAAACGTCTAATTTAGGAAAATCATGCGGGAAAAATAAAAGAGCGAAAAACGATAGTTTATCACTTTTCAGTTAAATCACTTGAGTCTGGAGAATGATTGTCCGGTCCAATAAACTTTTTCGGAAAGGTCAAACACCCACCATCAATTAGAAAGGAAACATTATTTTGTAAGTTCCATGGGAAAAACTCGGCCAGAAACAATAGTCCAAGGAGTTGCCTCCTAACAAAGCAATAATCTCTTTGTTAACTTTAAAAATATACGACCATTATTTTTTCCGAGCGTTTAAAAAAATATAAAAACTCGCCGCTATTATGGAGTGGTCAAACGGCCGATTATGGTTGAATGTCAGAATCGGGCAGGGAAAAAGTCATGAAGTTAATAAATATCAATCGAACATTTTATCTGCGACGTTTTCTTAGGAGTCCACCGAAATAATCTCTTTTCATAGCTATTCTTTAAGAGGGGTCGTGGGGGTTATTACAAATCGTGCGGAGACACCCTTGTAGGTCCCCGTCCTTAGGTGTCTTCTGAAACAAAGGGTTAACAGGTTACTGAAGATCAAAATACGAAGCACGAAATCATTGCGCCAACCTTTATGCCTACTTGCAGCTTCTCGTTAAGATAATATCGCTTCCCTTTGTCTTTTATTGACGGCATTGTTTAAGATGAAGTACAAAAAAAAGCTGGACCCATGGACCGCACTGAGGTTTTAGTAATGAGCAAAAAGCCAAACTTGTCTTATTATTAAAGCTCAGAAAACGTTTTCTACTAAAATGTGATCGTTATTCTAATTGCACTATTAGAGAAAATTGCCCCTCACGCTGTGTTTTTTGATATATTCCACTGAAGAATTGAAAAACAGAATTACCCTCCAGTTCTCGAAAATGACGCTAAGACTGGGCAAATTTATCGGAAAGAACGGTATAATAATGATCAAGGAAAAAAGAAAGATCTTCTCAATCTATTTAACTACGGTTCATTTAAACGTCGTTTTGCAATGAAGAGCCAACATTTAATTTTTGAATTAATGTTTTTTGTGACAATGTTCCAGATGCTTTTCGTGATGGATCCATAATTTTGTGCCCGTTATGGCTTTTGTTAGAAATCCGATGCTTTATACACTTGATGCCTCGAACTGGGGTTATGGAAATGAAACGGAAATTCTTGTTCACTAACGGAAAATGCTGGTTAAGTGGCAAGGACTCACATTGATTAAATATTTCCTTGGAATTTAGGCACAAATGACTGTTGTGCTCTTAATTCTTAGGTTTGGTTTGAAAAAGGAGTTTTCAAATAATTTGTGTTGTATGTTTAAATATAAACATAATAATGACGTTACATACTCAAAAATATAGTTTATGTAAAAGAGGCAAAATCAGAAATAAAAGCAATTTTCATAATGAGATATTTTTCAATCCAGATAAAAATATTCTCATTTTAAAGGCAGCTTGCATTTAAACTACATTTAATTGCGTTTATGTAGAAAATCTTCTTCATTACTTTAGTTTTAATCAAACAGTATTTATGCATAACTCCTCTTACCGGACACCTCATTTAAAAGGACATTATTTGGGGAGTAAGACTTTGAAATTCGATAATAAGTTAATTAGATATCTTAATGCTAGAATTTAATTCACATTATACAAATATTTATTGGAAAAAAAATAATTTAAACATCACTTTAAAGTTTTATTTTTCATTATGTATATGCGCAATTTTTTAGGCTTTACCACAAAGTAAATTTTTCTTATCGAAGCTTTTTTTTCTTCTCTGTTTTACTTATTTATTTTCCTTTTTGCTGTTGTCTTATTTGGCTTCTGACTACTGACAAATCACGCACCCTGGAAGCACCGTATAACGAAAATATTTTTAATACTCACACCAATACAAAGCATGATTTAAAATAGCAAAAGCTGCTAGATTTTAACTGGCCATATGACTTTCAAAGCCAAGCGTCTGCACCATCCTCTTTTGACGAAATAAAAATTGACGTCTGATATTTGAAGACATTTTGGAAAAAGAAAGATGCATTGTTGATATATTTGGTATTGATCAAACACAGATGACCTTAAAACTGAAACACATTTTCAGATAGAATATAGAATGATAGAAAATACAACATAGTTGTGAAAATCAACTTTTGTTGTATTTTCATCTAGTTTCAAATATGTTTCAATCACATTTTAATCACGTTTACATTCTGAATTACTCAGAATTTCCATACATTATTTTTTTAGACGAAACAAGCCTTAATGTTGACAAATCACTCCGTAATTTTTTTAAAACTTAGAAAACGTGCTTAAACCTTGTTTTATAACACGCATTAGTGTATTTTTTCCAATTATCCCAATATTTAAGAAAAAGGCAGCCGATGAAATAAAAATCAAACTGTTATAAAGCTACACTTTAGAGATTCTTACCAGGTACGTTTATGACCTTGAATGAACTACAAAGATCAACGTGCAACACAAAGTGCGACAGATTAGAAATGACCCCACCCAAAAATTTTGAGTCTGGCTATTAGAAAATATTTCATTAATCTTCGCAACATGAAATTTATTAATAAAAATGCATTCGCACATTTTGATTAACAGTTGTTTCGCCCGCAAAGATGGCATTTTGAAGATGATTTATTCTAAAAAACTAAACTCTTTGAATATATGGATGCGCGTCATGGAATGTATCGCACAGATGGCAGCTGATTAAATAAAAGCAAGTTTATGCACGGCATACGTCAAACTACAGTTTTGATCGTTGAGATGTTAGCCGGTTAAATAGGGGCTAGTTTATGCGTTGTCTTCAGACATAGTTTACACTGTTAGAAATTTCAACATGAAATTACGGTTAAATAGCCGGAAGCACTCTGTCCATCTAATTCGCCGTTAAATTTACGGTTTGGAACATTTTTCTATCTTTACGGGACCTAAACCATTTCTAATCAGCTTGGTGAAAAAGCCGAAAATACAAAAGTTTACAGTTTTATAACCATATAAAAATTGTTTCAAAACTAAATTTTTACGGTTTTTAAACCATTTCGAGACGAAGAATCTTCGAGGCGTGGAAACCGTAAAAGAAACGTGCGGGAATCGAACCCCGGGTGTATGGTGTACAAACCTTGCGCTCTAATCATTCGGCCATCTACACCACTCAAAGCGGCCGTTTATTTATCAGTAAATCTTCTTTTCCAACAGGCAAACTGCATTAAAATTGAGATTTCAGTTTTTGATTGGATCTAAAGTCATTTTGGTCTAAATTTACTGTATATTGACGAAAATCATTTTATTTGCTGCAAAAATTAAAACACAAACAAGCTTCAGCAGCTCAAATTATGGGTTCGCTCATTCGCAAACAGTTCGAGAACAGCACAGTTTTGAGAAATACAAAATAACACTGTTGTGAATGGCTTTATAAAATTTATTTTACCTATGTTGATAGTATTTATCTAAGTTTAAAAAAAGAAGAAGAAGAAGAGCATTGGCAGCATATTTGCTGTCGGGCTATTTAAAAACAAAATCTGATATTTTGTTGATGCAATAAATATTCTAATTTATATTTTACAAGAAACTGCCGTAAAATATTTAGTAATTAAATAAATAAATAAATAACTCCCAGGCGTAGTTTTATTTTTTTATGTATCGTATGATTACCCCATTTCTATCCCGACTATTTAATTTACTTAATACCACTTAATTAAGGGAATTTTTTTTTTTTGGAAACAATCTTCTAAAACAAGCGACGTGTGTTCTTCATTAAGCAAACACAGCGGTTCCCAAGTAGGGTGATGCCGCCCCTATATGATAATAAAGCCGAAAAGACAATGGAATGTCAACAGTGGTCAGGGGGGGGGGGGATTGGGTAATGCTCATCACGTTATCTCTATTTCTCAATGCTGTTGTTCAGTTTGATATTCGTGAAAAACGTTTTTAATTTTATTAAAAAAAAAAAAAATTATAAAAAGAAAAATATTTTTAGTGCCAGCTTGCCAATTGGTCATTACAGTTGTAAAGCGCTGGTCTACAGAATGGGCACCACATACTAAAACTGTTAAGGGCAGCGATTATTTTTCCAACATATTTTGCTTCAAATATTGATTTCAATTTAACAATCCATTAATACCTCTCATTTGCTTATCAATCCTATGTGTAAACGGAAGAACACATGACATCATTTTTCAAATTTCCTGTGATAAAATCAAATCTTAACTTTCACACAGATATGCATGTTTGAATAACTAGTAATAACGAATTTAAAAATATTTAGTCATTAATAACTTTCTTTAAAATTCGTATTGAAAAAAAATTATCAAATAAAATTCACAAACTCACACACACACAAGTATTGTTAATAACTTAAAGAATGGGTATCAATTTTTACGAAAATTAAAATACTAAATATCAATGCAGAATGAGCAATGATTTTTAAACAACCATCTTATCTTTCTTTTACGAAAAATCGAATAACTATCATTGCATAATATGCAATAATCGTTAAATAGAGAGTATGTTTAACAAATATTCAGACACATTTCAATTCAAAATGAACAATGGTTGCCAAATAAATAGCAATAAAGTTTTCAAAAAAATCAGATAACTCATTTTATAAGGAGCGAAAAACCTTTTTAAATACTATTTAAAAAGCAAAATAAATAAATAACACAAAATAAAGTAATCGAATTAAATAAATAAAATAATAAATTAAATGAAAAAATAACCTCGAGTGAGAAAAAAAACCGCGATTTTTTTTATCTTGAAGAATAGTTAAATTATTCGAAAGTTTTTCATTTTAACTTAAAACATATTTTATCTGCTTTATGTGTGAACATCTTATTTACTGTGCGTAATGCTAAAGGAGAGCCATGAAAGAATTTGCGACAGCGTCAGGTCTACTTCGATTTTATCGAAATAGGGGGGATCGTTTGATATGAGACATTACGATGAGTGTTTTGTTTTTTCCTTTTCTTTTTTCCCCTGTATTAATTCAGCCTAACGGGCACGGGTTTGTGCGGATGATATTTTTATTGGTTTATTTTTTATTTTCCTTTCCAAGGGGATCTTGGAAAATTATGTAGAACTTTTCAGCAATGCTGCTGCGATGCATTTTCTTAATAAATAATTTCAACTTGAACTTCAAACATTTATAATCGTTTTAATGGTGCCAACAGATACCCCAGAAATTTTACTGGCCCGTTTTGCATGAGTTACCGGAGTATCAGTGGCTCAACTAGAAGGAGGCCCAAATCGGGGGCCCATGCCCCTCGCTCTGACAATGATGATTTGAAATATTTTCAAAACATCTTTTTTACTCAAGAGCCTAGATCTGGAGCGGATCAGTTGTTCAACGAGATTTTGCTTGGAAACTGAAATGGAGCAGGAGCAAAGAAGTTTATTGTGCTCAACTGATCGATTTTTTAAAAAAATATTTTCAATTTTTTATTAGACAATAAAATAAATTAACTTAAAAAAATGAGATAAATAATACAATATATTTAATTTGTTTGGCGCACGGAGCAGCGCGGAGCTGGAGTGGTGCCGGATCAAATATTTATAAGTTGGAGCGGAGTGACTCAAAAAAGTGGGTTGCTTCCAGTAATTTAAAAAATTGTCGGATATCAGGAATCCGGTTCATACAACAAATAAATAATCTTCCGAAAAAGAAAATGTCCTCAAAAATTCTGATGGCGCAACTTGCACCTTGATATATTCCCACGGGAGGTGTCCCCGCGGGCACCACTGTCCATGCTCAAGAGAAGTTATGTAAGCGTCTTGGTAAAAACAAAGTTATTTTAATCACGAAAACATTGAATATTGTAGGCAAGGGGAGGGGCGGAGGGATTTTAATTCCTTTAAAATATGAGATTTTAAAGGGGTTGCAGATTGTTACTCAGAAGATTACGTTATTTTCCCTTCTTTTTCGCCTTTCCCCGAACTACAAGAAAAATTTCCATATGGGGAAAAATATGTACTATCTCCCCTCCAAAAAAAAAAAAAAAAAAACAGGGATCTGGAGCGGAGCGTAGAGCAGCAGCGCGGAGAAGTGGACTAACGAGATTTTACTCGAAAACTGGAGCATAGCCGGGGCAAAGAAGTTTGTTGCGCTCCACGGATTCATTTTTTAAAAACTTTTTAATTAAACTCACATTAAAAAAAAATCTTTAAAAAATGATAAAAAAGATTATCTATTATTAAAATTACTCGGAGCATGAAGCCGAGAAACTCAAAATCCCTGCTAAAACCTTTTTTGGTTGCGCCACTGAGAGTTAATTTTCCGTTTTTTAATCACAAAATTTTATAACATTGTATGAAAACGTTCCTAAAAGCTTTATTTTTTACTTGAATAATGTGAGAATTAAATAGAGACGTATTGTCTCGCATCAAACAAAACAGACTGCAAATTGGAAATTAAAAGTAACATCGAGGAAGAAAAAAAAACTATGAGATAGGAAATGCACGCTTGTGCCCATCCACGAACCTATCACCCTTTTTTGAAGTGGAACCGCGTGACCTTGATAAGTCTGCCTTTCGAGAATGAACAATATTTGAATGGATGAAAAACGCATCAGCAGGTGAAAAAGCTCCATTCTACTTGTTGTTTGAAAACATCTCCTAAAATCTAGAATTTCTCTGAACATTCAAAAATAGAACGAAAGTCAGAGCACAGCTGTTAAATATCGAAAACAGTAAAAGCTTTGACTTTCAAAATTGACCTTGTTTTGAAAAAGTGGGAATGCACTTGGTATTTTTAACTGATAATCCTAACGAGATTGCCCTTGCCTCTTATGTTGAGTATACGATATTTTAATATTTTACCAAGTAGAAAAAGAAACACTTAGCTTTTAAGCCATATTATCCATTCCATTAATATTCACATGCGATACGGAACTTCCTGGAATTGATAACTGTTCTAATTTAAAGAACATAAAACTTCTTGCAAAAAAAAAAAAATCGTTTCAAAAAAGGAAAACATTTTGAATATTCATGTTACCATACAAAGAGTAAAACCCATAAATTCAATGTCATTTTCTTTCGACCATTTCAGTTTTAAAAATATAATAGAGAAGTTTTAAGCGTTACAATTATTGCCTCACGTCTTTTTTCAACTAAAAGAGTTGGCATGCATAAACATTTGATCTTATGATTTTGGTTTTCAGTGCTATAACACATAAGGGCTATAACGTTTTGAAACTTTATTTTTTTAAAATCCTGTTTAGAATAAAGATGAGAGTTGTTAAATCGTTTTCTTTCTTGCAGCATTTTTAATTTTGTGCGAAAAAAAAAAAGGCAGCACAAAAGTTTTACGTTTGATACCAAAATTTTTATTGAGAAATCCTTCCTTTTTTTTCTTTGTAATAATATTTTTGTATATATATATACATGTGGAGGAGGGAAACACCTCAACCCTTCTCTACAATCTGACCACGAGCGCCCGCACTGCGAGAACGAGAGAGAGAGACGGTAGAGACGAGAAAGCATAGACGTGCAGCTTTCCACTTAGACGTAACCCTAACTTTGGAAGTGTTTGACGCGACTACCTTGACGCGACTAAAATGTTTATTTGTTTCTATGTGTTCCTGTAAATGTTTTAAGTGTCCTGTATTCGTCAATAAATCTGTGTTCGTCTTAAAACACTTGATTCTTGGATAACGGAAGGGACTACACCCAACATGGTATCAGAAGTGAGTCTACCCGGGAATAATTAGTACTCCCCACGACTCTTCAACTCGGGTGAGTCCGTTCCTTTATATATTTTTAGTATGGCGAAAATATCGCTAAATGATATACCTTCCATTGCAAAATCCCTCAAATGTGGAAGTGCCAAAAGTGTTAAATTATTAAGTTGTATCTGATCATCCATTTGACCGATCAACACGTAGAAGACTAAGACAATTTACTTCCTTCCCCGATGATTTTGATGTTGAAAAACGTAAACAAAAACTTTTAGAATCATTCTCCTTAGCTGACTTTATCTCTGTGTGTAATTTATTGTATATTGACTGTTCCGGTTCGCAAGAAGTTTTATGTGACAGAATTTGTAAATCTCTTTCTAATTTAAATTCATTTCAAAATACTATTGAAATTTTTTCTTCTGATGACGATTCCCCGAATGAAACCAAAACCATTTCACAAAGCAATCCTTTCGTTCCGTCTGAACACTTGAACGACGCCACGAAACCACAACAGCTGTCTCCCCCGCGCCAACATTTCGTTTCCTCCCCATCTCATGGCGAGCATAGCGCCAGAGAAGAAAAAAATCTAGTGACTCAGAATTCTTATTCCGCTATCGAACTTCGGGAGGAAACAAAAACAAATTGTGAATTATCCAGTGTTCACAACGTTTCACCAGGAGACAATAATTCAATTTGGTTCATTTTGAGAGAAATATGCGATTTAGCTCGTACCTTTTCAGGAAAGGGTTCATATTCTATACAAAATTTTATCTTTGACTTAGAAGCATTATTTTCAACTTATGGTTTTATTGCTGACGTACATAAAATTTTGATGACAAAAAAATTATTAGTTGATCCAGCGCGTATTTTTGTATTATCTTTGAAAAATGTTACATGTTTTGAAAATCTTAAAGAACACCTTATTACTGAATTTGGCACAAAAATTTCATCCATTGATGTTCATAGGCTTCTTAATTCCCGAAAACTTAAGCAAAATGAAACTGTAACAGAATACTTTATCGCTATGCGTGCGTTAGCTAGTCAAAGTCATATTGACGATGAATCGTTAATTGAATATTGTATTGAAGGTTTGCCCGACTTTCAAGCTAAACTCATTTTGTATGGATGCACCGATCTTTCCGAATTTAAACAGATGTTACGATCTTTCGAGAAGCTTTATTCTAAGGATGTTAAACCAGAAAATAATTTTCATCGTGCTTTCAAACCTAATAGCCATCCAAACAGCAATTTTTCTAGAGATCGTAGAAATTTTGCTGAGGAAAAAACTACTCGGAATAAATTTACTGAACCAAGATTTCACACTTCCAATAGTACTAATGCGTTTCGCTCCCCCAAAGTAACGGAAAAATTATGTTTTAACTGTGGTGAGCGAAATAATCACGAATCTCGTTTTTGTCCTCATAAAGATAAAGGAATGAAATGTTTTGCATGTAAACAATATGGTTCTCATAAAGCAGCTAATTGTCCATCAAAGAAGGTACAATCTCATGTTACAATTGGACATCCTCGAAATTCTACTAGTTTGTTTACCAAGACTGTAACTGTTAACAATATTCCGATTTCTGCTGTTATTGACACCGCGTCGAACAAAACACTTCTAAAAGAAGAGTTTTTTCGTAAAATTGCTCCTAACTGTTTCTTAGATGAGTTAAATATTCAGTTACATGGTTTAGGAAATAATACGGTAGCACCGTTAGGTTCATTTTCAGCCTCTATTTTTATCGATGGTTTTGAATTTAATACTGATATGTGTGTTGTATCGAATAATACTTTACAATTTCCGATGTTGGTTGGTGCTGATGTACTTTCACAAGGTGATTTGCAAATTTCCCATGGTGTAGTATCGTTGACGAAGACTAATACTTTAATCGTGACAAGTTCATAAATCCACAACGCTGATCAAGATTGCAGTACACCTCACACAGATGACCACAAACATTCGACAATCAGTACAAATGCAAATGTTGTAAATTCCGAAATTCTTTTCTCACATTTGGCCAGTTCCATAGAGACGACACCTTACGACTTAAGTCACATTTTAGACCCATCCCTCAAAACACAGTTGTCAACTCTGATAAATAGTTACACGCCTCACGGTACTAAGCAAACTGATTTACAAATGACTCTAATTCTGACGGATGAGATCCCAGTAACTCAACGACCTCGAAGATTGCCGCTTGCAGAACAAAAAATAGTGCAGAAACAAATACAAGAATTGTTAGATGACGGAATAATTAAACACAGTTGTTCTGAATATGCTTCCCCCATTGTGTTATGCAAGAAGAAAAATGGCTCATACAGACTTTGCGTAGATTATAGACGCCTCAACAAAAAAATAATTAGAGACAAATTTCCCATACCGCTCATTGATGATGCTTTAGATCGATTGCAACAAGCCAAAGTGTTTAGCTCCCTTGATTTGAAGAATGGTTTTTTTCATGTTTCTATGAATACAAACAGTACGAAATACACTTCGTTTGTCACACCAGAAGGCCAGTATGAGTTTTTGAAAGTCCCATTTGGTCTTTCCAACAGCCCTAGTGTTTTCCAAAGATCTGTTTCCACAGTGTTTCGCGATCTTATTCGTGAAAATGTCATTATTATTTACATGGACGATCTAATAATACCGTTCCAAGATGAAGAAGAAGGTCTTCAGAAATTAAAACGCGTACTAGAAGTAGCATCAGACTTTGGATTAATTCTTAATCTCAAAAAATGCAAATTTTTACAGCGTCGTATTGAATTTCTTGGATATGTTATTGAAAAGAGTACTATTAAACCTTCGCCGTCGAAAACCCTTGCAGCTCTAAATTTTCCTTTACCGAAGACGCTCAAACAAGTTCAAAGTTTTTTGGGCTTAACAGGATATTTTCGAAAATTCATAAAGAATTACTCACTGATTGCACGACCTTTAAGCGACATGCTCAGAAAAGACTCATCTTTCCATTTTGGTCCTGAACAACATCAAGCTTTTCTTGCTCTCAAAAATTATCTTTCGAACCAACCAGTTTTGCATATCTTTAATCAAAATTCCCCTCTCGAATTGCACACGGATGCAAGTTCTTTTGGATTTGGTGCAGTCCTATTACAAAAATCCGATGATGACGACCAATGGCATCCTATACAGTATATGAGTAGAAAGACTTCCCCTCAACAATCTAAATATTCCAGCTACGAACTTGAAGCACTTGCCGTTATTGAAGCAGTAAAAAAATTTCAAAATTATCTTCTAGGAACAAAATTTAGAAGCGTGACTGACTGCGTTGCTTTCCAACAAACATTGCAAAAACGAGACCTTACTCCAAAAATAGCTAGATGGGCGATGTACCTAGACGAATTTGATTTTGAAATCATCCACCGTCCCGGTAAATGTTTGCAACATGTTGATGCTTTGAGTCGAATTCCCGTTTATTTGATTACATGTCTTGAAGCATTTCAACTCTCTAAAGCGCAAAGCGAAGACGACTACATCAAAACACTCAAAATTTTAATCCAAAACGGAGAAGACACCGAACATATAATAAAAAATGACATAGTTTACAAAGTCGAGAAAGATCGTGAGTTAATTGTTGTACCTCAGAAAATGCAGACTGAGATCATACGTTCAATTCATAATAAAGGCCATTTCGCAGTCGCAAAAACACAAAACCTTTTCAGTCAAGATTTTTATATTCCACAAGCCCGCCGACAGATTGAGAATGTTATTGCCAATTGTGTCGAGTGCATACTTTGTAACAAGAAACGAGGGAAGAAAGAAGGTTTTTTACATCCCATTCCGAAAGGTGACCTTCCGTTGTCAACCTATCATATCGACTTCCTAGGACCACTCCCAACAACTAACAAACAATATCAATATATTTTTAGTGTAGTGGACGCATTTACCAAGTTTACATGGTTGTATCCCGTCAAATCAACGACTTCCCGCGCTGCAATTGAAAAGCTCCAACTCCAGAGCATTACATTCGGAAATCCATCCAGAATCATATCAGATCGTGGTTCATCTTTTCAATCCGCTGATTTCGCAGAATATTGAAAGAACGAGAATATTGATCATGTAGTGATCACCACGGGTATACCCCGAGGCAACGGTCAAGTAGAACGCATACATGGAACTTTAATACCTGTCCTGGCTAAACTCTCTATCGACGACCCCTCAAAATGGTTTAAATTTGTGCCCGACGTCCAACGCATATAAAACAGTACAAATTCGGTGACCACGAACTTTACCCCATTCGAGTTAATGATCGGCATTAAAATGAAAAATAAAGAAGATCTACGAATTAAGCAGTTACTCGAAGAAGAAAAATTAAACATTTTCATGCAAGACAAACATAACCTCCGTGAAATCGCCAAACGAAATATTCTTGATCACCAAACGCGTTCTCAAATTTCTTACAACAAACGTCGCAAGAAACCAACTACTTACAAACAAGGCGACATCGTGGCTATTCAAAAGACTCAATTCTCTCCAGGTTCCAAATTGTTTCCCAAATTTCATGGTTCCTACAAAGTTACCAGCGTTAAAGCAAATGATCGTTATGATGTGAAAAAATTAGGTCAACATGCCGGACCCAACACTACATCGACCGCTGCTGACCATATGAAGCCTTGGACTGATCTATCATCACTTTCCCCCACTTGATTGCGACAACCAACTTAACGACTGATAAACGATGACGACTTGGACTGAACTTGGACTTCGCTTTTGATCCTGATTTACATGTTGACGCTCTCATACTAGAACTGACTTTTTGACGAACAGTTTTAACCCAGAATTTTGTATTGTTTTTCCTGTTTCTTTTTTTTCTTTACAGATTTAGACGATTGTTTTGTTTTCCACGGGTCTTGGAGGCCCAAGAGTCATCAGGATGAATGAGTGTGGAGGAGGGAACACCTCAACCCTTCTCTACAATCTGACCACGAGCGCCCTCACTGCGAGAACGAGAGAGAGAGACGGTAGAGACGAGAAAGCATAGACGTGCAGCTTTCCAATTAGACGTAACCCTAACTTTGGAAGTGTTTGACGCGACTACCTTGACGCGACTAAAATGTTTATTTGTTTCTATGTGTTCCTGTAAATGTTTTAAGTGTCCTGTCTTCGTCAATAAATCTGTGTTCGTCTTAAAACACTTGATTCTTGGATAACGGAAGGGACTACACCCAACATATATATATATATATATCATCACCCGTGCGTTTAAGAGCAGAAGAGTGGAATAAAAAATGCAATTTCAAAGTTACTGCCTTCAAGTTAATTAATTAATTAATTGCCTATAAGAATACAGCTATTTTTAAAAACTTTTTCAACTTTAAAACTTTATACTGGAAGCCCTTTTTAGCCTACTTTCCCGTAAAAGTAAAAAAAAATAATAATAAAGCATGAAAGAAGGCTTAATGTATCGTGAAAATATAGTTAGAAATCAAGAAAAGTCAAAAATAAGTTAAGTAATTAAATAAAGATTGAAAAATAAAAAATTTGAAAGTAGGGTATTGAGATGGGGAAAAAGTGTGTTTGTCGGTCTGTCGGTCTGTCCCCCCCCCTCCCTAATAACTATTGAACGAATTGTCCGATTCGAAAAATTCTTTTTGCATTCGAAAGATCTCGGCGAGGACATCTCATTTCCATATTTTACTTTTTTGATTTGAACAATTTTTTGTTCAATTTTGAACAGTTCAAAAATTTTAACATTAGCACCTATGGGTGAAAATGAAGCAAATTATGCAAACTCTGGGTACAAGATCCAAGTTCCAATGAACAAGCTCACTGGAAGAAGTTCTTGGCGTGAAATATTGATTTGAACAATTTTTGTTCATTTTTGAACAGTTCAAAAAATTTTAACATTAGCACCTATGGGTGAAAATGAAGCAAATTATGCAAACTCTGGGTACAAGATCCAAGTTCCAATGAACAAGCTCACTGGAAGAAGTTCTTGGCGTGAAATATTGATTTGAACAATTTTTGTTCATTTTTGAACAGTTAAAAAAAAATTAACATACCGACTGCGGGGAAATTTCAATCCTATATAATTTCTGATCTAACGGACCGATTTGCTTGGAACAAACTTTATCGCAAAGCTCTTATGACGTAGAACATGTACAAATAGAAAGTTCATATAGGACTAACGAGCCTATTTTCCTATGAAATTTTTTGATCGAGATTTTCAAGAATATTTTTGAATTAATGAATGATCAATAAGCAAAAGAATGAATTAATAACTGAGTGAATAAATACATGAATGACTGAATAACTGAATGATTGAATGAATATGTATTAACCGTTGAAAAGGTATATCTGAAGCAATTAAGAACTTAAGCTAAACGAGAAAGAGAGAGAGAGAGATAGCTAGAATATAAATTTGAAGCTGGTGTATACGGGAAAGTAGGCTCGTATAGTTCTAGACGGAACTTCTTTTTTAGCCTACTTTCCCGTAAAAGTAAAAAAATATATATATTAAAGCATGAAAGAAGGTTTAATGTACCGAAAAATATCGTTAAATATGAAGAGAAGTCAAAAATAAGTAAAGTAATTAAATAAAGATTGAAAAATAAAAAAATTGAAAGTAGGGTTTTGAGATGGGGAAAAAGTGTGTCTGTCGGTCTGTCTGTCTGTCGGTCTGTCCCCCCCTAATAACTTTTGAACGAATAGTCCGATTCGAAAAATTCTTTTTGCATTCAAAAGATCTCGGCAAGGACATCTCATTTCCATATTATTATATTTTTTGATTTGAAGAATATCTCGTTCAATTTTGTACAGTTCAAAAATTTTTAACATTAGCGCCAATGGGCAAAAGTGAAACAAATTTTGTAAACTCTGGGCAGAATAGTCGAGTTCTTATGAACAAGATTACTAAAAAGTTCTCGAAGGAAAATATTTTTTGAGTTGAACAATTTTTGTTCATTTTTGAACAGCTCAAAAAAATTAACGGTACTTTTTCCTTAATCCCGGCGCAGGCGATAAAGTCGCCAATAATGATGCAACGAACGCCAATCGGAATACATCCGCTAGTAACCTTTTGCGTGTTATGTTGCCTTGGCGAGATTTGCGCCGGGATAAAGGAATTCATTTTGAAACAGTTCAAAAAAAAAAAAAAAAAAAGATATTAACATTAGCGCCTACGGAGAAATTTCAATCCTATATAAATCATGATCTAACAGACCGATTTGCTTGGAAAAAAAATTATCGGAAAGATGTTTGGCCGTAGAACATGTACAGATACGATGTTCAACCAGAACGCAACGAGCCTATTTTCTTATGAAATTTTTTTATCGGGATTTTTAACGATATATTCGAATGAATGAATGATTAAGTGAATGAGTGATGGAATAAACGAATAAATGAGTGAATAAATACATAAATGAGAAAAATGAATGAATAAATTAACGAATGACTGAATAAATGAAAGAATGAGTGAGTGAATGAATATGTATTAACGGTTGAAAAAGGTATATTTGAAGTAATTAAGAACTAAAGTTAAATGAGGAAGAGAGAGAGAGAGAGAGTTAGCTAGATTATAAATTTCAAGTTGGTGAATACGGGAAAGTAGGCTCGTATAGTTCTAGACGGAACTTCTTGTTAGTTCTATTGAGTTTGGTATTTTATTTTAAGAAATTGAAAGCATTTGCATATTTATACACTGCTTAAATAATTTTTTTTTAAGTATTATTAAAAACCTTTGATAGCCGATATTTATTAAAACATAACGCCTAAAAAATTAAAAGAATCAATTTTATAGTGTTTTCATACACTGTAAAGAGATATATTTTAATTTAAAATAATTTCAGGAAATAATATCTGAGGCAGATAAATAGTGAGACTCAACACACGCAATGCTAGTTCACGTTGCATATCGGTTATTCGTTATCTGATAGCGTTTATTGAAGTAGTTATTTTTTGTTACTAATATGGATCTATCGTGTTATAAATGAATTATACTTTGGTTCAATGGGTGCCTTTTCTAAAATATAAGTTAACACTTTTTTCGCATGGGAATTGTTACCATTTCATTCCTAACTGTAAAAATGGCCGTCGACATTCACATGACTCAAACAAAGAAAAAAATATTTCGTTTTGCAAGCCATTTTGAGACTCGTGAGCAATCTAATATTATGCCAGCTAATGGTCTACAAACGGATATTTCCATCTCTTTTAGTTTTATGGTACTATATGCTTATCCAAAAGCAGGATGCAGACTATTAAACTGACCACCGCTGAATTATTAAGATGGGTCAAAAAAAAAATTAAAAAAAAAACATAGTGAAATGTTTTGAACCCACCATCTCTTACCAGAAATCTAAATGACGCGCGTTCAAACATAGAGATGAACATGCCATGCCCAAGGCTAGAAGCGCCGATATCCATGTAACTAAACAGCGAAACTTGCTGATAGTACGTCGAGATTTGCAATTACACTTGAATCGTCCAATTCAATATTTAGACCTCCAACGCTCGGCTCGGAATAAAATGACAATAAAAGAATGAAAATGACGTGAGGGACTTAAGAGCTATAACTGAGGGCTTATCGCGCCTTACCACCCATGGTCGAATGAGACCGGTGGCAACACTTAATCGGAGAGTGAACAAATCTCGATGCTTTATGTCCGGGGGCGAGCTACATATTTACACCAAACAAGCCTGATACGCTACAAAACTACATACAATGAACTCTCTGATGGCCGTGTAAATATTATCCTTTTGCGGATTATCAGTGCAGTTTGGGAATGATTTCCAGTTTTAGTGAATTTTCCTTACATATATAATAATCATTTTTAATATAATTAAAACATTTAAAAAAATAATTAAAAATATTATACAATATATTTGTTTTTTTTTTTTTTTGTGAACAACGAGTAACGTCGCTTAGAACGCATCAAATCTTCCAATTTGACAGTTTTGAAAGTCAACTTTCACGTCCACGAAAGAAAGGGATATGATAAGATAATTTCTTTTAGCTTTTAAATAATATGCGGTTTTCATGACCAATATTTGATTATCTGTGCCTCTTGATTTTCCGTGCAAATCTGAATATTTACACTGATATCTTGTTTAAGACGTCAGTGTAAATATGTCTGGTTTCAAAGTAATTTATTTAATATTCATAACAGCTGGATGTAATGTAAGATAGCCATTTATGGATTAAGTGTTTATACCAATGATTACATATATATTAGTGAAATTGTTACATGATAACCATGTACATTAACCGCTGTGTTACATGGTAATGATACTTAGTAGCCTATTTATAACACCAATCATAAAAACATGTTATGCTTGGTGCTTAAAATTAGTTAACATTTTATAATAACAAGTTATTGTTCATAATTTTTGCGCGAGATACAGACAATATACTGTTGAAAAAAGTACTTAAAAATATGGAAAATGAACTCATTTTTGAGCATTTTCCCAACTTTCCAAGCAAAGAAATATAAGTTTCGAAAAACATAAATATTCATTATCATGCATATATACCTGTATTTGATGCCACATGCACACGTTTATAAAACAATTGTATTTTTTAAAAAAACGAGTATATTCGGGTTCTTACTTGTAAGTTGTAGAATTTTTTTGACATTGTAGATTCATATACAGTTACTTGTCGCATATTCCTTGACCTATTTATTCTACAAATAAATTGCATAATATTATTTCAATACCTTTTCAGTTAAATATTTGGTTGATGCATAAGTTCCCGCGTTTTTTTTAAATGACTTGATTTTTTGACATAAAATAACAATTTAATAAATAATGTACTCTCCGTTGTTGTTTACGGCTTCCTCCCAACGTTCAACGAGTTTTTCGATGCCTCTTTAGTAGAAATCACACGGAAGCGTCTCGAAAAAGTCGCCCAACCAAGCCCGTAATTCGACGTCATTATTAAACGAAACGCCGTGTGAAAGAGACTATAGCACCATCTCCATACACGGCACAAATCTCTAGCAGCTTTTGTGGCTTTGGCACATCGATTAAACGCAAAAAGATGGTGGTGTCGGAAATGCTCTTTTTTGTCGACTTGACACTACATTTAAATATTCTAAAAAGTAACAAAAATTAAAGTCAACAAAAAAGTGAAATACACTATTTTATAGAGCGAAACATTCTCTTTCGCATAACACAAAAGATTACGCCAAAACATTTCATTTTCTTTGCAATTTTTTTAAATTAAAGAAAAACGCGGGAATATTATGCATCAACCCAATATATGAAATATAACCTTCTAACTTTTATATTTATTATCCTAAAAATTAACTTTAATATTTAGGACGTCAGAAGAGGAACTTGACCAACCATGGCTTGAAAAATATAATGTACTTTTGCGAAAATTTTATATTTTTTATGCAACATACATCGGTTTTACACTTTTTGACTCAAAAAATAAGAAATGACGGAAATTAAGAATAAATTTACCGTTAAAACTTCGAAATTTAACATTTTTTTTTAAAGAACATATACTGAACGTCAAATTCCAGAATAATAAAATGGGGCTTCCTAATAAATACTATAATCTTTTGAGCAAGGCATACTTACACACTTTACTCCACAAATTCACTGTCTGAAGATGCTCTTCAATGATTCAGCTTTTCCAAATTCAATTTGTTCTCGTCCCCTCATCCATTTGTGCGTGTGTGTGTGCGAGTATGTGTGTGTGATCGTGACCTAGTTCATCAACTCATTTTCAGAAGATACGGAGATCACGTTCTCCCCGTTAGGCCCGGAGGCCCACCCTATGTGTTGATGTTTAAGATAGGGACGAGTCTTCATAATCACAGTTAACCTACTACATAGGACTGGAGCTCCCGCACAAATCTCAGCTTAAAAGTCAATGCTGACTTTAATCACCATTTAACGCTAAATACTCGGGTTTTTAGTGGGCTGTTAAAATATCATTAACTGTTGAGCATTACTTCGCTATGCTTGCATTGTGGATATATCACAACGACGAAAACATTTTCTTGAAAACATTCTAGCATTAATTCGAAGATCATTTTTATTTAATAAAACATCAAAAACCGCGATTGTTTCAACTTTGAAATTACGGAGAATGACAAGCATGTACACTGACTTTAAAACAACAAAAATCGGACTACTAAACTCACAATTTTCTTGCATGATTTAAGAAATGAGCAATACTTAAAATTATAAAATATAGGAAATTAGCAACACGAATAATTTATTAGAACGGATTTTTTTTTATAAAATAAACTCTGTACCTGAGCCATAGTATCTTAAGTGCATTTTTCGAGCTTTGTGATGAAGTTATAAAATAAGCATTTTTAACACTATAAGACTAGACTGTTCACTGCGAACCTTAGAATGAAGATATCCGATGGGAGTTTTAAAAATTCGGAGCCCTCTTGCAGCTAGTGGCTTTGTTGTCGGCATTATGTATGTCCAGAGGCGTAAACTCGCAAAAACTAGAAAAATGGACTTCAGATACTATGGCTCTCAGGCTCAGAGGTTATAGCACACTTTAATATGCGTGACAATGCCGATTCGTTACAATATTTCGTTTTAAATTCATTATGCCTTATCATTTTGCTGATATAAAATTCAAATAAATTATGCCTCCAAAATTCAGGTAAATTCTGCATTAAAACATATTAATAATTTTAAAAAATGTCAATTAAAGGTTGGTACTGACTTAATAAAACTGCAGGAATTAATTTTTCAATTGTCAAGTACAATGAAGAACTCATTTGGATTTGGGAATTAAGCAGGGGAAGTTTAGGCAAAATGGGATATTTAAAGTTATTATGGTCAACAACACACACATAGAAATAAATTCATCAAGTAATATTTATTTTAGTTTTACAATCTTGGCGGTTATTCTGAAGTATTAAAATAGGAAATACACTACATATTTTAAGATCTGCGCGTGATTATATTCATAACTGCAAGCACGCCCGTTTTTCCAAGGGCACAATGGGGTAAAAACTGTTTCACATAAAACTTGTCATCACCTTATCCCCTACCACCTCGTTTTGCCTACATTTGTCTTATTGGTTTTGAGTGACTGTTGATTTAATCTAATGGAGATTTGTAGAAAATGTTGTCCTTTCTCTAATGGATTTTTTTATAGGTAATGTAACCTTATTTAGGAACTGTTGCCCTTGTATTGTGTAATAACTTAAGGGTCTCTGTTGATGGTATTTAGGAACTGTTGATCTCTTTCTAGGGATCTCTAGAGACTCAGTTTGTACTTTTTTTAAAAGAAAGGATTGTTGAATATATGTCACATGATCGCGCTTCTTTTGTCCTCCAGGGAATGATGCTATATTCTAAATGGCCCGCGCAACACCGAGAACGTCAGCTAGTTCGTAATAAATTTAGAATCCATTAAGAATTATTCATTTATTAGAAACGCAAAAATATACATATATAATAAGTAAATATATTGTAAGATTATATTCGTTAGGATAATATGACTAAACGGAAAGAAAACATACAGAAAAATGTAGTATATCAAAAGATTAGGAAAAAATTGCTTGTTTTATTAATTATTTGTCTAGATTACTTCTCGTAAAATTTTGTTCTCCTATTAGCTAAATGAACCTTTTCACTATTCCATTACATCACTTAATATATATTTAAATAGCTTCTTTTTAGTAGTTTAACATTGTGTATAAAGTTCACTAATTTTCACATTCACCAAGTTATTTTACTGTAAAATTTAATGAATACTTTAATCATGCAGTTATGCATCTTTTTAATTTTATTTTATTGAAGATGGAAGAATACAGCAGCCGACCGATTTGTCAAGAGCTCAGAAAACTTAAAAAGCCATACTGCAATCGGGTGAGCCGATCTGTAGATAGTTTATATCACATCTTGAAACATGAAGTACGAAAAGTTTTCACTTCTCGAAGGAAGATCAACGGATAAGTCGAAAAGCCATTGGCAGCACACGTTGGGGGAGACACAAAACAGACGCTTAGTTGATATCACACTTAACAACTATAATGAGAAATCGAAGCCAGGCCCTTAAACCAAGTCCTGTCAACGAGAACAGCTTGAGTAGTACATAAATGATGTCAAAGTTCACGTGATTTTAATTGGCGTCCATGAACTAAAAGAATTCAAAACGTTCGCAGAAGCAAGAAATAAATTGACCTTTGCCAAGCAATAAGCCGAGTTTAGGAGTTATGTCAGTAATAATTTGTTTCTCACAGCGTGAAGTGACATTGTTTTATAACATACATAGTGCTTATTGCCTTTCGCTAGAACATGCATTTATGGCACCAACAGCTTGAGTACCATCAAAAAGGAATACATCTGTCCAGGTTTCAACAATCTAGTACGAAGCAGCGAAAGTTACGACTTCCATGATATGACGTGTAATAAATGCTCATCGGCGATATATTGCTTATTACATTATGTGGTTCACCGATATCCTGGTAAGGGCAGTTTGTGATGATTAATTTCATCGGTTGATCTATAAAGTACAAAACTCTTTATATAAGGAATGATGCAACTTATACAGAAAAAAGATTACTTTCATACTAACATTAAGTGTAGGTTAGCTGAATAACTTAGTAGCGTGTTTGATCTATACCGTTTGATCGTTTCTTGTTTCGAGTAAAACTTAAAACAAGCTTTGACTAAAAAGAAACTTTTAAACAATATTTGAGCTCTGTTTTTTTTTTTCAAACGGTCTTCAATCCATAGGCTAGGACATATACTATATCACTGTCATAGTGCATGTTTCGACACATATGTCCCACTTGTAGAAGTGGAGCTACTAAAAGCACACGCCGAAGTTTGCAAATTTTTAACGCCATCGGTGATTTAAATGAAGTATGCACAAATGAAGCAGTCATTTGAGAAACACCTCATCTCCATTTTCTGTTTTGAAAATTAATATTGCCCTGCCAATTCATTGGTAAGGTCATGCTACATGCATGTCGCATAAAACAACACATCTCCAGCATTCATATACATGTGGATATGAGATGTCAAAATTGTGGCGCATGTAATACTACTTACATTGTAAAAGTAGAATAAAAAAGTTTTTTTTTTATTCACTAAAAATTTACTTTTTTTGAGATGAAGTGTTTCCTCAATGACTGATTCAAATGTGTTGGTTTTATAGCTGGGACTTAAGTAATCAAAGAGCAGGCAAACAAATTCATTCATTCTGCAATCATGACAAATCTTGGTGAATTTCATGCATTAAAGTTTGGAATTTCTTTAAAAAAAAAAGTTCCGCCGAAAACTTTTGATTCTGCGAACACCTGCATAGAAAGAGAGGGGGCATCATTAAGGGCGGAAGTTCCCCCATCGTGAGATCGCCAGCTATTTATGATCAAGATAGGATTCCAACAACTCGTTAAAACAACCGAACCTACTTACCTTTTTTCTGCCTAATAAGGAGTTACTATTGCAGCTGCAACGGAAAAAAGAAGAAAAATGAGTAGAAATAAACCGAAAAAACGTGTTGAAACCTTTGTATTCAGTCGACAGTGGTAAAGACCGTTCCACCAATTTGAAGATTATCTCCGAAAATAACGTTTGGAATCTTTTTTGTATCTTGCATCTGTCGTCAATGATGCATGACTAGTTTAAACATCAAAAGTTTAATTGTAAATTTCTCTAAAAGGATGTTATTTTGGGATTACCATTGCTTAAAAGGAGTTTTTTGACACAAGTTGCTCTAAGAATGTCTTAGAGCTTTGAGAAATATTTACCCCACTTAAGAAAAAAAAATGAAGCCTGAAATGGTATGAAATTTAAAACGACTTTTTTCAAATGAGTTTTAAGCAAAAGATAAAATGTTCCCTCATAATGATAACATAAAAATTAAAAAAATATTAATTAATGAATGAATTATTAAAAACTTTTCTTTTTCAAAGAATTAACAGAAAATAAAAGATAACCTCTTTTTTAGCTTAAAAAATTTGGTGCTATTGCCAACAGTTAGCGTAAATATTTATCTTCCTGCTTACGACTATCTAGTATTAACCGCGTAAAAATAACAGGAAGACAAGAAGCAATTAATATTTATACTCTACAATTTGAATAGTTAAGATTCAATTTCTAATGCTTCGTACTAAGGTAATAATTAATTTGTTTTCCCCGAGAAGAAACATGAATTACCAATAAAGTAGATATTCAAGTCTTATTTTTAAAACAATTTTTGCGGCTGTGACATTTGTACGTATATTTGTACTACAGTTAAAGCATGCAAGCTTACAACAGGTGAAAATTTTACCTTTTTAATTAAAAAAATTTGTTTTAAAAACTTGATACTTTGCATTAAGATACATAATATTTATTTACATTTACAAATATGAAAATTAATAGCTAAAATTTAAAACTCCATAAATGTAATTCAAATATATATGTACAAATATCATAACCGCAAAAGCGGATCGAGTAATTACCCAAGTTTATTAATAAATCACTGTAAATATTTTTTAAAGGAAAAATTGAAAAAAAAAAATCCAATACATTTTTGTCTTTTTTTCAAAAAAATGTAGTAATCTCGCACACACAAATATAATTGGACATCATAATTAAGTACGTAATTTGTATATTTGTATGTAACTGATCAAGTGAGAAAAAAATGAAAATTTCCGTACAATAACTAATAAATAGCGACTTTATACATATCAGACAATACAATAAGCTTTAAAAATAGTAATAAAACTTCCTCTCCCTCTGTGATTTTGTTTTTTTTTTCAGCACGAGATGACAATTTGAATTAAGAGCAAATAATGCTCAAATTAATGCAAGACATGCAATATTTGACTCGAAAACAATGCAAGTTTTACTAAATCTCTTTTACTTTATCTTTAAAAAATAAAATCATTTGCATATCAATGCGATATATATATATATATTAATTCAATGTTTTACTTGCAGAATACATGAAAAAGACATACCACCAAAACGAAAAACAAAAGGAATGGTTAAAAATGGCATTATAATTGCACTAGGATAAAATATTTCCCATAGTTTTATTTCTTCCCGTAATTGACAATAGTTTATAACAATACTTTAAAGCAGCAAAGCATATTAATTTTTAAATGCGGGAGAAGTTCGCACTTATATTATCATAGTCAAGGTCAACCTTATATTATCCGAAGATTCAACAAGCTTTGAATTTGCGAAGTACATTTTTCGTTCTAAGACGAAGAATACTTCGTAAATTCAATTATTATAAAGTTAAAATTAAATAATTAATTAAATAACTCATTTTGAATTATTTAATTATTTTTAAATTGAAGACTCTCTCAATTTTAGAATTAAAATTCTTTTACTCTAAAACATTTCAACCTTTTGCTTGAAATTATTCTACAGTTAGAGATGTCATCATGAAATTACGGTTAAATAGCCGGCAGCAGTCTGTGCATCTAATTCACCGTTAATTTTACGGTTAGGTATATTTTTCTATCTTTACGGAACCTAAACCATTTCCAATCAGCTTGGTTAAAAAGCCATAAATACAAAAGTTTACGGTTCTATAACCATTTATAAATAGTTGCAAAATTGTAAATTTAAGTTTTTACACCATTTCGAGGTGTAAAAACCGTAAACGAAGCTTGCGGGAATCGAACCCCGGGTGTATCGTTACCGACCTTGCGCTCTAACCATTTGGCCATCAACAACACTCAAAGAGGCCGTTTATTCAAAAATAAATCTTTTCCAACAGGCAAACTGTATTAAAATTGAGATTTCAGTTTGTGATTGGATCCAAAGTCATTTTTGGTATAAATTTACTGTATATTGACGAAAATCATTTTATTTTCTGAAAAAAAAAATACAAACAAGCTTAAGAAGCTCAAATTATGGGTTCGCTCATTCGCAAACAGTTCGGGAATCCGATGTCTCCAATTTTTGATTTACGTGTGTAGGTGTTTCTATTTAGTGACTACTACTTAAGCCACTTTTTTTTTCTTCTTTTGTATATACACATGCAGATTTGAACTGATAAATATTTATTCATATTTTAACAACAACGTACGACGGTAAGGTTCCACAACAGGATGGACGCCCGATTCTTATTGACTACGAGACCTAGTGGCACTTGTGAAATACGGTTAGTTAAACGTTCTTTAGGAGAAACAGAGAATAAACGATTTTTTTCGTTATCAGCGCTTTGAGTACCATCTTTTTAATGGCTTTTCAACTGTTGCAATTAAATATGGTAACATAACAATCAAATAAATGGTTATATTACTGTTTTCTTACAGAAATTTTTAACAGTGTACAAGCGATCATTATTCTCTTCATTTAGAGCTGGATAAATCATACTTAGTAAATTAAATTGGTCAAACCTTTGAAAATAAGAGAAGCTATTTACTAGGCGTGGTTAAGTGTCATCTGTTAAGCAAAAGTTATTCATTGCTTTAGTTTTATTGACATATACTTTCCAGTATTTTTTTTTGACTATTATTCTGAATTTTTAATTGTATTAATGCAAGTTCATTCTTAGTCGATTTGATAAGACTAATGAACTGTAGCTTAAGACATTGCTCTGCTAAAAAAGCACGAAATGAATTTTGTCGGCCATTATTAGTAATATTCAAATTCTTTCTCGTGTAGGAAAGAAATAATTTAAAATGAAATTTTGGAAAAGTACGCTTATACGGTTGCAAGAAATGACCCAAACTATTTAAAATATTTGGAACAACAATAATAACGTTTTCTCAGAAGATGAAATGGAATAAGAAACGTTGCGGAATATATTGTGCTCGAAGAAACATTCTAAGAAAACATGTTTATTTCTGTTAAAATCCTGAGAAGCTGAATAAACAGTTTTAGCTACGCATCAGTTCCGCCTTATTCGATTTTCAATTTTAGTAACATAAATAATTCGTGCAAAACGCGTCGTTCTTCATACGAAAAAATTACGAAGAAATGCAATCGATCCAAGATCTTAACCTCCTTGAAATATAGAAGAAAAATAGGTTATTTGAAGAAATACTGACATTTTAGCATCAAGTTACTCCAAAATGAGAGTTCTTCGTATGAATATAAAACGCTTTATATCTTTCTCGAAAAATAAATTATTGGTTCGTGTTATCTTTTGCTAAAATAAGACTCATTTTTTCATTAAGTAAATCGGATAAGTTCAGGTAAATATTTACAGTTATTATCTATCTTTAAAAGTGCACATACATAAGTTTTCATATAAATAATAAATGAAGACCCCAAAAAACAATGATATTTCAACTTATTTTTTTATAGAAGCGAGCAACAATATTTCATACTTTACTTTATAGATCTATTTCTAAAATGAATGAATTCATTTACTTCATTAATCATATTGCTTTGCAATCTTTTAAAAACTTCTAAACGTTTCAGAAGTACTCTCTACAAGATCTATCTACTTCTCCGATTGTGCATTATTTCTGTAATCTGCAAACAAAATGATGCATGTAATAAATATTTCGGTATAGACTGAAAGTGCGAGTTATAGATATAGACGCATATATCGCTGAAGAAATGTTATTGCACTGTAACTGCAATAATTGCATTTCCTCCTGCACTTCTGTTACATAATCGAAACACTGAATTCTTTGGAATAAATTATTAGAAGTCGATTAGAAGCTATTTATAGACACAGAGCATGAACTAGCATGTGGTATTCTACAAACATCTAAGAAGAAAAAACGCATATTGAACAGTCAAATGCTTGTAGACCAAACGAAGAATTTCATTAGTACTGTACGGACAACGAACAAATGGAAAGTTACTGCTAAAAAATACATAAAATTGTAAAGTAGAAAACGAACTTCAATTTATTCTTTAAGTTAAGGAATACTGCAATGGAATGGGAGTTTCGGTTATTTAAAAAGTCTTCGGGTCAAGCTTATAACTGCTACAAAAGTGTCTGGGTTAAGGATGCGAAATTCGAAAAATGACCTTTTATTGCAGTTGGGTTCAAATTTTTCAATTACCCGAGGAAAGCAGATGTTTACATTTCGAATGTTGTTAGAACAAATTTCCTTTCAAAAATCATGCAGGTGGCTTTAAATGATACACCGTTCTTTGATAAGATATGTTAGCCGTTCAAGAACGGGCTAACAATATTGGAGCAGAGAATTTTTTTAAGCAATCCAGGAGCCAGTCTTACGCAAGAACCGCAGTCTAAAGTACGCATAAAACTTCAAGAAATATATGTTTACGCGACTAAATAATTTATTAAATAGCTCATCAAACATTATTGGTTATAAAAAAAATACTAATAGACTAAATAGCAACGTAAGAATGTTAAAAAAAAAAACACTTATACGTTGTCTTTCATCCAAAGAATGCTTCCTGATTTGAACAAAATCGAAAAAGCGCCATTTTTTCATTATCAAGAACGCAGGCACATCTGGTATAAATAACTTACCCATACTAGTTGAAATTTGTAATAAAACGCAGCTACATTTTAATAAACCGAATTATCCACAAGCATCGTGCGAGGATAATGCCTGGAATTAAAAGAAAATATCTACAACAGCTGCAGGTTTAAAAAAAAGTCGAAACAAAGCTTCTTTTACCCCTTTAGTTCTTTTTTCTCAGCGAACTTCTGCAAGCTGTCAGGGCGTGGTTTGAATAACCTTTCATATCACATCCATCTTTCTCGCTCTCTATCTGTGCAAACCCCCATTATAAAATTCTAGAATTTATAGCGTTTTCAGGTAAGATTTACTATTTCTCATTTTTTGGCGTATTTCGGCAATTATTTATGTTCTATGAATTTCGACCTTTGGCTTCAGAGAGCTCTTTGTTTTGAAGCAAAATTTCGTATGCAACGGCGTACTTGTGTAAAAAGAGTTTCTTTCAACGAGGCATAATAGCTCAACTAAGTCAAGTTTTTGCCATTTCAATCTTTTTTTCCCTTGCTTTTGTCGCTTTCTGATGCGTGCTATATATTTCAGGTTTCATTATTAGACCCAGTACATTTTCAGTTATCGACAAACTCCACTTAACCGAGCCTGGGGGGGGGGGGGGCATCCCTAACGCCTCGTGGCTGACAGAGAAGGGGGATGTAGGAGAAAAGTAAATTTTCAGTTTATTTTTATTAACTAGTTTCAATCAGTGTGACCATGACTTATTATATACTACAATAATTAATTTTAATGACGTCATGATTACTTCAATTAATCATGCCATAACAAAGAAAAAATATAGCCCAAAATATTTCACTTCTAGTCTTAAAACTCGAAATGATTTGGCTTAAAATTTCCCTTACGAAAATTAATAAAAGCTAGTACTCTAAATAAATTAATTAATTAATTAAAAATGAAAAGGAAAGGCAGAGAGAAAGAAGGAAAGAAAAGAAGAAAAAATTAGAAAAATATTTCCTTACTTTTTCAACATATGTTATATCATCTTCATGTAAGCAATTAAAAAAGAAAGTTTTAAAGGCCCTACTTTGACATTAAAACGAAAAAGTAGAAAATAAAAAGGAAAAATGAAGAATTGTAAATTTCCTGAGAGATATCAATAAAGACAGAAACAAAGAAAAATAAATTATTAAATTAAACCTACTGAATTTTAAAAGCTAAAACTAAACAAATTGGTTCACTTGGAATGTCGTACCGATAGTTTCTCCCCATAACATTGCTCCAAGCAAATTAACCGATTTATGATAACTTTTCCCTTGGAAATCTCTCTCAAGCGCCATGTTTTTTAACGGTTTTATCTCCTAAGGTAAGAGTAACATTAAACTTTACTATAAAAGTTTTACCTTTACTTCTCAAAATTAGTTAGGCGAAACGGCTTCGGACGTTTCAGGGAGAAAATGTTTGATGGAAAATGTCAAGGATAAATGAGTTTCGGTTTCAGTTCTATTGCGATTTTTTTTTTGAACGGCTCGAAAATTCCATATTATTATTACTTGCGGGCGGGGGAATATTGCAAAACTTTTTAGACGAAAAAGCAATAACAAGTGAAAACAAATATGAGCGAAAAACATTTTTGGATTGAAAATGCTCTTTAATTGATGTATATTGTTCTTGTATATTGTTATTGCTATTGCATATATATGTATATTGTTGTTTTTTGTTTCATTAACTAAAAAAAAGTTATAAACAAAATTGAAAACTTCTTTACAGATTGTACGTTTGAGGGAAAATATCTCTTCCTATTTTAACAACATCAGTAATAATAATATTGATGTTTTGTTGCACCAATATTATTATTATTGTTTATACAATATAAATTTGTTGTAATTACATTTGTTTTGTTTGATCATCTATTTTAAAGCAGTTGCAATTAAGTGCAGTTTTATGCGCGTTAAACTAATGGAGACCATGATAGAAAAAGGTATGAGTTGTTTAGTTTCTGAAAAATGTATTTAGCTAATGAACTAACCAGAATATGGAGACCTCTGAAAACATACGATTAAAAATGTTCTTACAGAGAGTTTAATAACCTTTTATCGTTCTATACAACTTATTGAAAATTAAGTTCTTACAGCAAGTTTTGTAACTTTCTATGGCTGCCTAAAATAAAATTTTATTTTCACAGGAAGTTCAATGATATACTAATTTTAACTCATTAAAAATTATGACTGAGTAAAAGTCTACTACAAAATGAAAACTGTAGAAGGGTTCTTTTCCTGTAAATTTTGTCTTGGTTTAGGAAAGAAAGGACAGTCGTTATGTTTTTCAAGAAAATCCATCACTTATTTTTCGACTATTCAAGACCAAAATACTCCAAATAAAAACTATTTTTACTTTTATACAAGAAAATGTACGTAAAAGGAAAATGATGACGGAATTCTCAATTTTGGAGACATTAATTAGTTCTGTGTGCGGAAAAAATCTACAAAACGACTATTTGTCACGACATTTAAAAAAAAAGTGGGAAATTTCTCAAACACAACTTTTTGGATTTGAATTCGACAAGTAAAGTCCCGACAAACGGCGAAAATACAGAAATCCTAAAGCAGTTTACGCTTCAAAAAGAAAAACGAAAAAAAAAAAAAGAAAAACATTGAAGGATGCCATTTTTAATGCTTCAGAAGATATATTTAGTAATAAATACAGTTAGTCACGTTACCGCAATATTTCTAAGATATAATACCAGGCATAAAACATGTGGGAGGCTTAAAATCGGCGTTTTTCATCCCTCCCCTCATAACTTAATAACAATATTTTTTCAAAACACCTGGAATAGACATGTTTCGAAAATTACTTCCGGTTAAAACATATCCTATTACACGTCAAACTACCACGCAAAATGAATAGAAAAATCAACAGAAAAAAGTATCTTTTGTCAGTACATAGGTAAATATCCTACTGCAATGCTTATTATATAGACTTGTATTTCAAGGCACTTCGGTACATTTAGAACGTTTATGTTATTTTTACCCACATAGTAATGTATATATATATATATATATATATATATATATGTGTGTGTGTGTGTGTGTGTATACTTTTTTTATTATGAAAACTTACGCTTTTCATTATTTTTTTTAAGAAAAAGGAAAAAAGATATGCATTTGAAAAAAAAAAAAAAAATACAGACATTCTTCAAATCTTTCTTCTCATGTCTTAAATTTTACAACAATATCTGCAATGCATAATGAGCAAAAAAATAAGTTGTGTGGAGTCAAAAAAGCGGTTCAATGTGCCGCATTCCCGGGGTGCAGTGGTCCGCGTTCAGGGACACAGTGGACCAACCTAGATTAAATTAATATAAATTACATTTTTTAAATGAAATTACATTTTCTTATAATGCTTTCGTCTAAGCACCGTAATGCAAACATTTTCATGAAACAAAATTACCAAAATTTAAAAGAAATCAAAACAAACAGGAAACCAATGAAACTTATAAATTTTGTTAAATGAAAATAAGTTGAAACCAGTGAATTTTAAAGTTAAATGATTAAACATAAAAGACATATTTGAGGAAACAGCCCTGAGAACGCACATAGACCAGGAAGAGCCATGACAATGAAATGTGACGTCCTTTGCATCAAAAATAGACTCCTCTACTGCTGTTTCTGAAAACGTAAATTGATTTCAGCTTCACTTTTTCCACACAAATTTTATGTGAGCAAAACCATCATCAGTGCTTTAAAAAACCTATAATACATGGTAGACTATTGCCTGTTTCTTTTTTTTTTTTCAAATTATGCAACTACATAGCAGAATACTTTAACGTTTCCGAGTTATTCAAATGTTTGTTTTATTTTCAAACAAATTTTGTTTTTACTAATTATTTTAATGTTAACTCTTTGAATTACATGTGTATATATAAACTTAAGTGAAATAAATAAGCTAGTAAGTCTACTTTGGAGTTTTAGACACTTGGATGGTTCTCGACTTTGCCCCATGTTAAAATGAAACAAATAATGACACTGAAATTATATATGGACTATCAATATACAAATAATTTTTAGGAAACAACTTTTTTTTTTGAGTATAAGCATTGCAGATATTGTTGTAAAAAATTAGGACATAACAACAAAGGTTTAAAAGACGTCTGCACTTTTTTTTCAAGTGCATTGCTTTTACCCTTTTTGAAAAGAAATAAAATAAAAACTTCTAAAGAGTACCTCTGTGACCCGGTCTCTCCTATAGTTTTCCAGCATTAAAATCATTTTAAGATAAACTCATGTTTTTGAAAATTGCAACACCATGAAGGACTTACGCGAGTGAGCTGAAATTTTTAGGAAATGCAAAGTAGCGCATGATATGCAAATGATTAGAATTTCAAATCCGTAGCGCATGCGTATGCTGAGCAGCGCCCTCTGAACGGCGGATGGATCCGAATAAATAGACGGCTGTAGCGAGGCGTGTATGGTTATCGGTGGTTATCTGCTAGTGGTAAACGTTAGCTCAATCTTTACTTATGCCTCTTCGACGAAAGAGAGCGAGATTTGAACAACTTACAGAGTTTGAACGGGGGAGAATCATCGGCCTTCGTGAAGCTGGATTGTCGTATCGTGCAGTAGCCGCTCGTGTGCAGCGTAACAGCAACACAGTGATGCGTGTTTGGAAGCAGTGGACAGACGAGGGTCGGACAACTCGGAAATCCGGGAGTGGACCCCGAAATGTGACGTCAACTCGCGATGATAGAGACCTGGTCCGCATGGAGCGGACGGACCGTACAGTTTCCTCTAGACAATTGGCAGCACAGTGGTCAATAGCTACGAGTGTTTCATTGTGTGCTTTATCAATTCGTAGACGTCTGCTGCAGCGTGGACTGCGCGCAAGGACTCCTTTATACAGGATCCCCCTCACGCTAAATTATCGCCGCCTGCGGCTACAATGGGCCAATCAGCATAGAGACTGGCGTGCTGATTGGCAGCATGTCGTGTTTTCTGACGAATCCCGCTTTAATTTGTGGTACCGTTATGGCCGCATTCGTGTCAGACGCTATGCCGGTGAACGCCATCTTCCGGAGTGTATTATCGAAGGCCACAGTGGACGAACACCCGGAGTTATGGTCTGAGGCGCCATAGCCTATCATGGACGATCTCAATTGGTACGAATTGTAGGCAATCTGAACAGTAACCGGTACATCAGTGAAGTTCTACAGCCCCAAGCTGTTCCCTTCCTTCAAAGCTTGCCAGGCGCTGTATTTCAACAGGACAATGCCCACCCTCATACTGCTAGGACTATTCAGTCCTTCTTTGAAACGCAGCAGGTACAGCTTCTTCCTTGGCCTGCGTATTCCCCGGATATGTCGCCAATGGAACATGTGTGGGATTTCGTTGGTCGGCGTCTCGCTCGTGATCCTCGTCCTGTTGCTCCTGTGGACGAACTTTGGGTACGCATACAAACGCTCTTCCTCAGGCAGACATTCAAAATTTGTTTGACTCCATGCCACGTCGGGTAGCAGCACTTATTGCGGAGCGTGGTGGCTACACAAAATACTGGTTCCGATCTCTTGTTATTGTTTGTTTGCTTTGAAAATTTAATCATTTATTTGTACCACTACCCCTCAACTGTGTATTAAATTTCATTCAATTATGACGATTCCTTCATGGTTTTGCAATTTTCACAAACATGAGTTTAGAACTAAGGATAATCAAAATATTTGGAAATAACGAATAAAAAGTTCACACGCTTTAAAATTCAGCTGCTGTGGTTTAAATTCAGCATATATTCTTTTTCTTCGCAGGTTATCAATTAATATAACCTTTTAAAGGCAATTTATTAAATTTATTACTTTTATTCTGTTACAAAATTCAAAAGTAAACTCATTTTTTTGCAACGTTGTTTCAAAATATATTTATTACGGGGGTCAACATGAAGATGTTTTGGTCAAAGATGCAGAGGAAAAGCTAAAGGTCGAGGAAATAATGTCAAAAAGACAATTAAGGAAACGTCCAAAAAGAAAAAAGAAGAATTTGTAGAAAAGCTTTGCTTGAATGATCTAACATGCAAATAAGATGCAATAGTCCATGTGAATAAAGTCATTCTAATAAAATGAATTTAAAAAGTATGGTAATTTTTTTTCTATTTTAAATTTATTTGTGTATTAAGATTATCTATTGATTCTCATATAAAAATATATAAGGAATCTCTTAAGATGTACAAATTTGTTTTGTATTTTGCAACGGCACTTAAAAATAAATCGAGTAATTTTTTCTCCCTACTTGAAATATAATATTAAATTATAATCTTGGCGTTTTTACTTTAAGAGTCAATTTAATATTTAACTCAATTTAATATAAAATGAAAGAGTTTTAAAACTAATAATATTTTCTTACGTTTCATCTAGGATTACTTTATTTTTTGTTAAGTTTCTTTTCTATTTATTATTATTTTTTTTTGTTTTTAATCAATCAAGAATTTTTGCATTTATCTCATTGTTTATAAAATTAGCTATGTTGGATGCAAATTGCGTACATCATTGTTTCATTGTATCCCTGCATACGGGGTACAATAAATCACAGTTAAATATTGACATTTTGCTACTTTTCAACAATAAAAGCATTGTCCAGAACTTATTAAAAATTTATTTAGCTGGGAAAAGATAAGAAATGTATGACACGTCACTTACATTTTTGTGAATGCAAAATAGTTTATAGGGGGAAAAAAGACAAATTTTGTTGTATTGTATCCCGTCTTCCACTATGCATTTCAGATAAGATTTTTTAGAAACTTTAATGCGATTTCATTTGTACGATTATTGTTCACTTTTTGTTTTGTGTCTGCTCTATCAATTTCATAGAAACGAAAAAGGATTCATAAACCACACACACACTATATATATAAGCCCGTATTTAAGGAGGTGCGCGCCACTATGCTCCACGAAAATTGCCTCCCACCCTCCACCCCTATACACAGCATTAGGAAAAGAGCTACATCGGTAAAAACAGGAAGACAAGCCATGAATTCCCCGATAAATCAGTTCAAGTTGAGTAGATCATAATATGGCATAAAGTACTCTTTTTTGTCCCTTCCTGTTTTTTTCTGCGGGCGCCCCCCCCCCCCCCCCACACACACACACAGACATTTTTTTATGGGTTTAGATATGAAGTTTTTTTCATTAAAACCCTCAATTAAATTGTTCAAAATAACCGATCTATGATTCATAAAATCATTTGGCGGTCGAGACATACATTCATCTATATGTTTTGCCCTTACAGTTTTCCAATATTTTCCTACATTTTAGGAATTAGGGATCCCAAGAGGATAGACATAAATACCATGTCGATTGCATGTATCGTTTTAAGTAAGCCCTTAGCTTTGTTTCAGTTCTAATATTTGTGGATGACATCTTCAAAAAATGTCTCAAACAAATTTATCTTATTTCATATCTCTTCTATCGCACTCTAAGAAGCGTCACTTTACGTAAACCAGAATAACATTAGGAGAAATCTTGTTAAAAATTCGTTAACTATCATATTTCAATTATCATTATTAGTTTCTTATTGTAATAGTTTTCCTTTCGTTATAATTTATTTCCATATTGTATTATTATTATTATTATTATATTAATATCAATATTATTAATTTTGAAACTTATATATCAAGTATTTAAACAATTAATGGAGTTTAATGAAAATAATTTTATGGGTTTATTTTTGAATTTCTAAACAGTTTTTACACCTAAAACCCATAACAAACATTGAAACAAAAACAAGTTATTTCTTTTAACCTTTACGTTATTTCAAAAAATAATAAAAAGTAAGCTCAAAATTTAACGGCTAACAGCATTTACTAACCACGATCTCAGTTTAAAACCATATTACACAATCAACTGCAGTAAACTATTTCACATTCACATTTAAGCCCCCCCCCCTCCCAAAAAAAAGAAAATTTCCTGCAGAAAGACTTTTAAGGTTTATCAGAAAACTAGAAATATTTATCAAAAATGAAAAGGTCAAACTGTCAATTTCATATTTTGTTTTCCATCGCATTATTAATCAAAACCTGCGCGGTTTTCAGACGGTAACAATAAGAAAAAGAACAATCAAAGGCGCCGACAGACTTAAAAATCAACCATTTTGTATTCAGCGTCGAGAAGGAAAAGCTATAAACTTTTGCGTGTAAAACGTGCGCAATATATAAATATGTACATTTTTTAATTTTACTTCTGCCTTATTTGTTTATCCTGCAAATCAGGAATTGGTTTGTACTAATGACATTTCCACCTTTTTTTACGCAACACAAGTAGGGCTGTGAATATTTTTTATTGTAGATAATTAGCCTCGCTTTTATTTTGACCTAAAAAAGTCACGGTTTAATATGATAAATATGCGAATGAAAAAGAATATATGTTTAACGTTATATATTCCTTTATCAAGTATTTACATTTTAATTTTCTTGGTAATGGGCAGAGCAATTCAACAAGACATTTTCCATACTCCCCATTATTAATTGTAACGTTTTACCATCATTAATTTGAAAAACCAATAAGATCCGGCATTTTTATTACCGTGTTTCGGACAGTTAAAAAACAACGGATTTTTTTCTATATTGCTCCCATTAAAGAAAAACCAACACACTAAACAGCCAACTTGCGATTATTCTGAAAATTTCTCTTAAAATAGAAATATGATTTCGTATCCTTGATTAGTTCTATACTACATTGAGTTTTCTTCAATCAGTCGTCAACCCAATGCTAATCATCTGTGAGCAGCATTGGTTTTAAAAATTATTAAGGTCTAGAAAGCCAGTATACTACACGTTGTTTTTTTTTCAATGTACACTTGTACTTTTTATGATTTTTTTGAACAATACCTAAATATTCCTTTAAACAACTAAGCAACTGAACTTCGGTCGTGCAGAAATGATCGAATCGTCCTCATATATTGGTTCATTAATAAATACTTTCACTGTTCTTTTTACATGGTTTTGGGAATAAATCTGACATTATAAGCCAAAGCAAATACGTTTTTTCCCCTCGGCATTAATTCTGCCATTTTGTCTATTTGTGTTCCATTTGGGAAAAATACCAGTTTTGTTTTAAAATTTCTTCACCGCCTTAAAACTCGCTTGTATATTCTTAATCTCGAGTCAGAACTTATTTTAATACTGTTTGAACACTGTATGAAAAATAATAGTGGCAAGCCCGTCATTTAGGCGGGGCTTTACTGCCCCCTGATTTTATGTAGTCAGGGGGGCAATTGACCTCCACTGATCGCCCAAATGTATTTTTAGCTATAATATGCATTGAATAGAAACGTCACCCCCCCAATGGAAAATTTTGAAACGACGGGACTGAACGGTGGAATAATTCGTGACAAAAATTATTGCTCAGAAATTTCCATCAGCAAAGATTTTCTGCTAAACATTATTTTTAAAAAATTTAAAAAATAAAGAATAATAATAACATTTTAAAAAACATAAAACTTTAATGTCTTCACTAGTCATTATTTTAAAGTAAAATTTTGTACCGAAACTTTCAGTGCAAATTTATTAGTCATTAATTCGTAATGAAAATTCTAATTCAAAACCGTAAGGTAGAAAATTGCAATGCAATTTGAGATTGCCATTCATAGATTCGTCCTAAAAACTGCATTTTTTAAAAAATTTCTGTCTTAAAACGTTGAACGTCCTTGCTGAATCAATTAGCTTAGAAGCGGTGTTCTGTGTAAGATGTGTAGATAAATATACGATTTTATTGTTTTGTTTTTATATTTCACAAATAAAAATAGGTACTAAAAAAAACTCATTAGCTTAGAAATTTGTTTTCGACACGTACAAGATGCCGTTTGTTCTGATTACGGAGAAGTTGTTGAACTTTGAAAGCTAAATATATTGTGTAAAAGCCTTGCGAAGTTAAAGAATATTGTTGAATTTATTTTGCATTTTTTTCACGTAGAAGAAACATACAACAAAAGATAATTAGAGAGAAAGCTCATCTGAAACAATTATATACATATCCTAGCTCTCTGCACCATCCATACAATGAAAAACGAAATTATGTATCACAATTGAAATACACTGTACCTCTTTCTTTAGAAAACGTGTGTAGGTGTAGCTGACATGATCAGAGTAATCTCAAATTTATCTGTCGTTGATTATAAATAATGATGATCGAAGAGCAGTTCTACCATCTTCCATCAGGGTCACTCCTGCATCAACAACAATTTTGAACAAACTTATAGCTATACGGCTTGAATATTATTTCCAAACTATATGGAAAGGATGGTTTGTTTATTATTATCTAAATTAGAGGGTAATCATTCGTTTATTTGCTTTGCATAAGGTGTAAAAGCAGGTTCTTAATCGCCATTTTGTTTTGAAACAGTTTCTCTCTGAAATGATTTCTAATTATAAAAATAAATTGTTAGTATAAAATATGTTTCGTTAATGTATCTTTTATTGCTAGCACTCATCTATATAGTCATCCACACAGATCGTTGTTCAGTTTGCATTTGTAATTTCAGGTAATGTAGGTGGAACGGAATCTTCATAACTTCAAACTGATTAAATTGAAACTTGAATGAAAAATTTTAAGAATTTAAATTAAACACACAAACATACCACAATAGTAGAATTCTTATGGAATTACATTTCTCGGTGCGTTTCACAATATAACAAGAGGTGCTTAAAAAACATGAAATATTCTTTTTTTTTCCTATTATGCTCATTAAAAGCAGCGTATTACTCAGTTTGCACTAATTTGTGGCCTCAGATTTTATAAGTGTAACAAAATTTGTTTGCCAGTTTAATACTTTGAAATTAAATAGGTTGAAGTTTAAAAAGTAATAAAATAAATAGCTTTATTTATTTTCGTATTATTTTTATTTTTTTATTTAAAAAAATGGTTTTCCACAGTCATTTCTTCATAGGCAATATGATTTGTATTATTTTCCTGCCTATGAATTTAAATATATATTTTCATTATTGACCTTATTATAATATTATCTATTAATTCATTAATTTAAAAAAAGCTGAGAATAATTACTAAAGAATCAAGGTTTTTTTGTTTTTTTTGTTTTATTGTTTTCTTTCAATAAATTAAATATTCCGCTTTGAAAAGAAAAAAAAAACTAACGAAAACTATCTGAACTGTGAAAGTAGAAGCAAACTGTTATTTAGAGTACTAATTTTCGAGGAATATTACCAAGGATCGTGAAGTATCTTGTATATTACTTCCTTTGTGTATACCAGCAATTCTTTAACGCATTTTAACTGAAAAATCATTTCCTCCCCCCCCCCCTTAGTAATAATATAGAGGGTTTAAAATTAATCAGGGATATTCCTTGTAAAGAAACATGTCTTAAAATCACTTAATGTTCATCACGGTGGGAGACATTTTCTGTTGATAGGTCAACCAACATAACCGATTTCTGCGTATGTCGGACATTATTTTTTTCCTGTACTTAACTTCAAAAATATATTTTACTCAATTATAATTATTTACATATTTTTTTTCTAATCAAATGTAAACTACAAGACCAATTATTAACTCGAAAAATACATGCTCTTCGTGAGAAATTTTTGCATCATTGCATGCCTATAAAAATTAAGAAGGACTCAGAAGAACACAAAACGCCTTCAACTTAAAATTATTGAAAGATTTAATAAAGCGAAGCATTGCCAGCGTGTCTATTCTCTTTGAAAAATATTTTAAGATAAAGTTAAGTTAAAAGCATTTTTTCCCTCCGAAGCTCACTCGAGGAGAATTTCACACATAGGTTACCTCAAATCAGCTCTTCTACAAAATTTTCTTTGTGTATCTTACGATAGTTTAAGTTGCTTAGACAAACATCTCAGCTGCTGTCGTTGAGTAAATAACTGTTATAGTAACTTAACTGGTTCCAGCATGCACACTGCTGCTTGAAATTGTTTTTATTTGCTTGCAAAGGATGAGCCATGTGCTTTAAACAACGACTAAAATTCAACATCCTCAAGAGGAAGTCCACCTGAGGGTAGAAACATTTCCAGTCTAAATATAAGATTTATTTAGAGGAAAATAAATAATCTTTCCCGCCTTCCGGCCAGGGCTATAAATCTGTGACAGAGAAGTGTTAAGTTGTTACATGGACAAAGCAGTCTCTTAAGAACTAGTCGTTTCAAGAAAAACAAAGTAATGGTTTGTGTTCGGTCCATGTTGGTGTGTACTTTATCTTGGTGTTGAGTAATGGTTACGTTTTTTATGAGGTCTTTGAAATAGGTGGTTTGAAAGTGACATTTCGCTGTCACGCTAGAAACTAATTATTTTCTTTGCATCGGGTTTCTTTAGCGTTTAGTTAATATCGTGTCTATTAAAATTGAAATGATGCATGCCGTTTATAATTGTTGGGCAGAAAAACTTTGTATCAAACATTATTTTTTTATTTATTTCATGAAAAAGTAAACAGTTTTTTATTATTTCCTGTAACTTCGATTCTGAAACTCCATTTTAATTTATATAATTTAACTCAAAATTTTTAAAAGAAACTGACTTTTGACAAACTTAAGTGCATTTGTGCACCAGAAGAACTTAATTTAAATTTAATACATGTATACATATCATGCACGTTTGTATGTTTTAACCCCTTAACGCAGCGTTTCTCAACCTTTCAGTATTCGCGGCCCAATTTTCTATCATAATTTTGATCGCGCTCCCCCTTACCATAAAATATATAAAACAATAATGTACATTTAGTACTTTGGATTCTGTTTTTGAAATATTTTTAACTAACTGCCAAAACAAGAGTAAAAACAAGTAATTTTAGTAATAAATCACTATTTGAATTTTGGGCAGGAGTAGATGATGATTTTTCTGCACTAAAAACAAAGGCATTTCGCATTCTAATACCATTTTCAACATCCTCAACAGCTTTTGTGAAACTGGATTTTCTGCTGTATCTTCTTTGAAGACAAACTATAGATCTCGGCTAAATATAGAAACAACTGAGGGTGGCAATTTCTAATATTAAGCCTTCCTTCGAAAAACTTTGCTTTGAAAGACAGGCCCAAGGAAGTTACTAATAATTATTAAATTTGTTTTTAATTTAGTATGTTTTGATTAAGAAAGTTTTAATTTAGAAATTTGTTTTACTTTAATAAGTTATTAAATATGTCGAAATGTATTTTGTTTTCTATGTGTATGTGTGCTTTCTTTTCAGCCAGTTAATCAATTTTTAAAGTAATGTTTTCTCTTGGATATTCTCGCGCCCCCCTTCTCGTGTGCTCGCGCCCCACTAGGGGGGCGCGCCAGACAGTTTGTGTCTGACACGAGCGAAATGTACCGACAAATTTACACATGCCCGTGTCTCACACGGGCGATCTTGTATCTCGCGTTATGTTATTTCTAACGCCCGTCTGAGATCCTTTTACACTTTGTTTGTGAATTTTTTTTTTATATAACTTTTACTCTAGCAGCGCTCTCTAGTCACCCCCTACAACTGAAATTGCTAATAACAATTTATACTATAGCTATGTATTCATTTTCTGTCAAAAAAAAGAAAAAAACTCGATCATTTTTTACCAGTTTTTCCGAAAAAAACTCGTGCTTCAATGTTAAAGAACTTTTGCACCCCGGGTCGATTCGGTTATACTCATTTCGGTGTTTTACTCAACCGATACTGTATATGTACCGTTAATAGAGTCGTTTGTTCGAGATTGAGTTTGACTGACTGTAATTTCCACTCACATATCTCAAATAAAAATCTGAGTTGATACCTAGAAATCAAAGAGCAGATGACTCAAGACAAAGACTCTTAATTTCAACAGTGGCATAATTATGCATAACGTAACTACAGGTTGTTTTGTGTTTATTATTTAGGAAGTACTGAATATAAAATGTTGCGGATAATTCTACAAATATTCCAGTGCAAAAAAGAGAGTCATTTTCTTAAATGATGACTTTAATTATTTATCGTCTACTACAGACAATCAATATCAAATACAACTGCTCGGTTCGAAGCAGATCTGGCAATATTAATATTTTAATCACCATATATACTAGGTGGTTATAATTAAACTTCCCTTATTCAGGGCATCCTACAGCTCAAACCGTTCAACTGATTGACACCAAAATTGGTATGTGGACTATACACGAAATGCGAAATCATGAAAAAAAAAAGTTCTAAAAATGGCCTCTAGGGGCGCTGTTTAGCTTTATAACAGGGTTTTAACGCAGGAAATGACCAGTACGTCATAAAAATAATGATTTATTGAGCATTTTTAAGCCATATTCATTGCAACGCAGAAAAGATTTAAATTATTTCTCTGTTAGTTATGTAGAAAATAATGAATCGCATACATTTTAAAAATGTATATTCTTAAGAAGCTATCAAGTTATTTATATGCTCCATATTTAACAAATACTAAATTTCCCATTTTGAGCAAATTTGTCCAACATTGTAATAGGGAAAGACTAAAATTATCTAACTGTTCAAAGGAAAACATTTCAAGTTATCATCCATCCCTTCAGCCTATATCAAGTGACTCAACAAAAACGGAATCTTCTTGAAAGAACATTTATGTAACTTATCCTCTTTCATTCACCCTTTCCTCCACGTCAACCTTTCGATTCAATGACTTCTTTTAAAGTATTTTGCGCAAATAAGAATGCAAAGTCGAGTTGAACAAGCTCTGATTGAATCCAAAGCACAGCATATGATCTAATTCGTGATCCGCAACTTTGCGACACTGGAGGCCCACCAAAGGGTTTTACAATATCTCACTTCGGAAGGCGTGACAACCGGATATTAATTTCGTTCCTAAGCCAAGAAACACGCTCCTTTGATACACAAAATGCAAATCCTTGCTCGCTCGCTTACTTTGAAATTAAAAATTCACCGACTGAAAACTGCAGAAAGAAGCTCACGTGGATTGACTCGCTGTGATGACAGGCGTTGTGATGCCTAAGTCATAGAACACGCCTTCTGACCCCGTTAAGCTTAGTAGGGATATTAGAATACGAAACTTGATTCTTTTTCCAATAAATTGTCTTGAAACTCGGCTGCATTCATAACACAGAGCGATTGATCATTATGATGAGAAAAATAGAAATATGATTATCGCTAGAAATCAGCAGCTACTAAAATGCAATGCTTAATTTGAGGTAAGAAAGAAAGAAAAAGAAAGAAGAATGAAACTTAAAAACAATATGGGTATCTCCCCTTGTGAAAATTAATTATAAATAGGCAAATTACTTTGGGTATATAAAGCTAACAAATCTGGAGCATCGAAATTTTATTATTCGAACAATTACTATCATCTATACTACAATCCATAATTCTTCCGAGCGCAGTTGAATGTTTTTCCAGCCAAGAGCATTGCTCATCTAGTTCTATTTTTTTAAATAAAATTGATGAAATAAAAATAAGAGCTGTTGAGCACAAAAAATTGGTAGGCCTACATCAAGTTTAAGAAGTTTTGGAGCAATGATACTCAACCTGCTGTCCACGGACCACATTAAGTTCCGGTAATTTTTTTCAGTAGCCTAGTAAGAGTACATGACAACCCGAGATATAAAATTTAATTTAGCGAAGACACATCCTAAAAATCTCTTCCCCCCTGTTCGTATGTATTACAGTTTGGTTTGTAAAGGAACGTTTGTAAAATAAAATCAACGAAACTCTGAAAGGAGAACAGCGGTGCTCAAATTATTTTTCTCTCGAAACTCATTAACAGGAGATAAATATTTAATATCGACGACAGTATAAAAACTAATCTATATATAAATAGGCAAAGAAAAAACACTTTAGTACCCTTTTCTCCTCTGTTTGTCATCCAATTTTCATACTTTTTTTAAAACAATTAGCATCTATTGATGAGCTTTAGAATTATCAATAAAAATATTTTGGAAATAGTTGATTCTTTTCCTTTCCCCCGACTTTCGACGTAAGCCTTTTTAGAAGTCTTTATTCGTCATACTTTCATACTACACCTCACGTCTACAATCAGCAATATGTGTAAATACTCAATACATTTTTTACTATTTGTAAAATAAAGAAGAAATATCAAGAACAAAATAAAAGAAAAAATGTAGTTTACTAAATGAATGTCACAGTAAAATAATACTAATCTTAAGGCGTCGGTGAATTCATTTCCATATATATATGATAAGCCAGTCAGCTTGTTTGTCCGGTACAATGTCAAACAAAATGAAATACAATTTGAACAATGTGTAATATAAAGCGAGATAATAAGTGCGGTGACGCGTTATTTTGCTTCGAATCAACGTTTCGTAAGTTTGTGGATTTACATTAGCATTTCTAACTCTTGATCAAATTAAAAGTGAGTGTTTGTGTTTCTAATTTAACTTTAATTCTAATTTTAAAATTAGCTTCAAATAGTAGTATTTTTTAAATAATTTAGTAGAAGTAAATATTTAGAACGAAATTAAAATAATATTAATTTTGCAATAAGAATGTATTCAAGTAAACATAATTATCATCCGATGCCAGTAATTTCAGGATATATCCGTTTTTTGCTGTCACTACCATATTTCAGTTCATTTTCTTTTTTTAGCCATTCCTTTCATTTCTTCTGCACTACACTGTTTATTTTGCTCTAACGTCTGTCAAGACTCTGAAAAATACCTTTAAACTAATAATTAAAATATAATAGTATTAAATGAAAACTTAGTGTATCCCTACGTTAAATGATCTTTCGATTGTTTGAGGCAATTCCCCAATTAGTTCAGGACTTATATGGAACTCAAATTTCCTCGTAGAGCCTAAGGTTGTGTTTTTCCGAGCTGTTTAATATTCAATGAAAAATGTTCAAATCAAAAATAAAGCATAGGGATCGGAACCTGTCTCAGAACAGCGCTTTAAAATTTTTCACTTTTTCGTGATATGTAACTCGTCAATTTAACACGTGTGATTAAGAATAAATAAATAAATAAAAACTCATTAATAAAACCCAAATGTGTTCATTGTGCTAAGTTGAAAGGAGTATAACAACTTTTCCAGGTAATAATTTACATAAGATGAGAAATCACGTTTTACTATTTCATTCTTTATTATATTCAAATCCATCAAGAAACCTCTCAGTGTAATTAAGTCCGAAAGAATTTGGGAGCTCCTTTTATGCTAATAACATGTAAAAACAAAGATGACCTTGTCTTGTTTTCCCTTCTTGCTAAAACACTTTAAACTGGTTTAAACCGATAAGGATCTAATAATTTAATTTTGAGCTCATGCATTTTATTTTTAAAAGCTTCCTGCTCTCATTTTTTCCTTTGATTCGCTTCATTCAACATGCCTCTTTTATTATGTGGCGTCATCGTCGTATTTTTTACGATAAGAAGATAAAGTTTAGGATGTAATTTCGAAAAAGAAAAAAATCCAAACAAATAACCAGAATTATTGTATTATATATGTACATATAAAAATCGGTCAAGGGAGTTTTGGAGCTACAAACAGTTTGAAATAAAGTTTAAAACATCAACGATCATTTAGTTGAACTATTAAATTCATTTTTATTTTTATTTTCTAAATAAAACTCTGAAAACTTATAGCTTAATTTTATGTCCCCCTCCCCCATAAGTCATTTTCTGAGCTATTATTTTTAAATGGGCAGAATATTAGTCCCTTTTGGGCAGCAAGGAACCAAGTAGACCACAAAAATTGGAAGATGAACAGCAAATAATTTTTAGCAACAATAAGGGAGAGGGATATTTACTTTAAGCATCCATGCTAGAGAGTATACATGAACAATCACCATTACTTTTATTTTGAAAAATGTAACTGGAGCTCTCAAATGCATGCCTTATAAACCATTTTAATAAGTGTAGTTTCTAAAAGCCAGCATTATTACCCTCTTTATTCGCTCATCAGCAAATTGAGAGCACAACAGAAAATGAAGGACATACAGGAGATTATTCCTGGCAACAATGAAGAGAAAATTTCGCAACATATTTCAAGAGCACAGATATCCTCATTAAGTTGAACTTCTTCTGAAAATTTTGAGCAAGTTAATTTTCATAATGGAAGTTGCAACACATCTCATTTACTTAACTTGGATAGTAATAGAATAAAGAACACGAAAATTTGCTGTTTTGCTAAGTTGAGGGCGTTGAATTTCAGAAGTAATAATAATAACTACGCGAAACGTTATCTTACCAGTTACCAACCGTGCCCTTTCACTGAACAGCTGAAAATTAAACAGGAAGTTTGTCCAGAACTGATATAACATATTCTCCGTCTTTCCAACATCGTTTTGCTAACATGTGCTAAATCTCCCTCCCAGTCGGTAGAAGCTCGGTTCCCACAGAACACCGAAAGTGAAGCAACATCGACCGAAGTCAGTCTTTGTTAGGGTGACAACCTCTCGCGGCTGGTTGCTGTGGATCGTGTACACTAAAGGGAGCTGGTGCATGTTATGTCCGTCGTGGCTCCAATGTCCTCCAAATGAAACTATACCTCTGGAGGGGCCAACCCCAGGTGACGGTCTCTCAAAGTTAACAACTTTTGAGCCAGTTAACTCAAAGTTAACTGGTTCAAAAGTTAAGAAACCACATACAAAGGGGCGGAAGTCGGACTCCTGTCTATAAGAGCCCCATTAGACTCAGAAGAAGAGCACCCATTCTTCCTCGCTTCGCTCGAGGATACGGCAACAACTGAAATATTTAAATAGTTCAGCATCTACAAGTTCCTAACATTATTTTCTTTTCGCAATACAATCGGTGCATCTCACAACACTAAACAGCATGAATAATTGTATAAATGTATTACGTATGTGTGTGTGTGTGAGAGAGAGAGAGAGAGAGAGAGAGAGAGAGAGTTTTCAGAATATCAAATCCTTGAATATATAATTATAACCTAACCACATTTTACTTCATCAATGTTTCATGAACCTAAATTCAGTATTAAAGTTTAATTTAATACTGAATTTAGGTTCATGAAACATTGATGAAGTTCAATGGTGAGGTGAAACCATTTAAGTAACGTTTTCACATTGCATATAAAATTATTGTTAACAATCGAATCACTTTTCAAATAACATTATTATAGCATCGTTGCACTTTATAGAAAAATAAAGACGAAGATGCCTATTAGGTAAACTTCACTAGAAATTTCACTGAACGTAAAAGAATGATATAGGGACAGAAATTTTTGACTAATTTTATTCAGAGGATTAAGATCTAAGCCTAAGGATTTTTTTCTTTCTTTCTTCAAGATAAGTTAATACAGAAATTATAGAATTGAACCGCATTTCCTTTTACTTTATGTATATGGATTTTTTATATATTCAATAAAATAATACACAAATTTAAGGTCACATTTCAGTTACTTGTGATTTACTTTTTAAAGATTTTACTAAAAGCTAAATTAGGTGGAGATCATATTTAAAATTGTAACTGTTTTCTTAGCTAACCAATTACATGTTTGCCAATTAATCATTAATTGCATTATCATTGCGCGTATTGCGATTGAAATAAAACTGGAAACATTAAAGCTTTCAGCTGCATCATATTATTTCACCTAATCGACAAAATACTTCATAAAGCTTTATGAAGTCGATGCTTATATTTTTGCGCTTCATTTAGTCAGATTTCTTTCATTACATTTTAATGTATATATTGAAATATATTTTTTCCAAATAAAATATCAATAATCAAGGGTCAAACTTACTATAGTAATATTTTTTCTAAAAAATGCTACCAGAACTTGTTTGTAATCAATTCCATTTTAAAACCTGCATAATTGTAATCATAATCGTAATTTAGTTTCGCTTAAACATAATTGTAATCTGACATTTTACTTCTTGACATACTTTACGACTTCCATATTCCTTCCCTCCTGCAGTTCAAACTTTACTTAACGAGGGTGGTAACTATACTAAATTTAATTTTGTTTACCTCAATAATCACTCGTAAAAGAAATGACATCAACACAACAAAATAATAAGCACCCCCCTGCTGTCGAAAACGAAAATCCTTGTTGTTGGTCTTTGTCGTTTCCGCATTGAATGGTGTACTGCCGCGCAAAAAAATTACAATCACACGCAAATGTTTCAGCCCATCATAAATAACAGAAGCATCGGGGAAGAACTGCAACCTATTTTCTCAGAAGGAAACTAAAGCAACCATTAATATTCGTCGAAGGAAACTCACGAATTAAGAAGAAACTAAAAGGTGGGAGGGAAGACAAAAGGAAAGAAAAAACTCCACAATCCAAATCGCAAGAAATCGAACCAAAGTCCAACTTTAGCCTCAAGAGACGCTCCTCTGCAATTTCGTCTCCCATTAAAAGCTAATCACGGAGCAAAAAGCAATGAATAATAACGGATCCGTTACTCGCTTATCATTCGTCATAATCGGACCATTATTGCCTGCTTTTAGTTTTCTTTGATTCGTCTTCGGTGCCCTACCTTCTATCCGAAGTCCCATGATTTATTTTTATGAACATCTAGGGGGGAACAAACCAAAACGAAAAACTTCACAATAGAGAAGTCATGAAACCCTAAGGGGATATTATGAGTAGCTTAAAAGGTTCCCCCTCCTTCGGAAGAAAAAAAAACTACAAAGAGAGAAAAAAAGCGCAATATGACGTTGCGATTTCAGTTCACCTGTAGGAGTTACTAATTGGTGAGGAACTTGCCTGTATTGAGCCATGTAATTTTTCTGGAAGTCCCTCAATTCTAGAAATCCATAATCAATCAGGCCTTTTTGTTTAAAAAAAAATCACGACTTTGTAATAAATCGTTGGGGAAAAATGTTTCGGTAACTTAATTTTTGTTACTTCTTTGTTGTGCGGGGAAAGAAATACATTATTTATAATTTTGCAGAATGACATGTTAACATGACCAAAATTGTGATAGAATAAGTTACTATAATCATCACAAAATATGAAATCGGTACATCTGTTAGAGTTTAAGGCTGTTTTTTAGACGCGTTGTTTCTAGAACATGACATCGACTTTAGAGGAGCAGATGTATAAAGTCATTATATGGGTAGGATCATCCAGGCAAGCAAATGCAGAGCATCTTTAAACAAAATCATAAAAAATCATCGTGAAAAAATAAAAATTTATGTTCATTAAATGAAATAAATGTGTCTGAAATAAAATTAGAGTGTATATCAGATATTACAGATTTAAATTATTTTCACACATCATTTGAAGTTAAGTTATGTTTTTTGATGCACTAAACTCAATAGTTCAATAACTCATAACCTCAATAGTTCAATAATGATTACCTGGTTTACAAATTTTTCGTGCAGATTGAGAAACTCCTGCTCATCCCGTTTTTGTGGATTTTCAGTGAATTTTAAAAATCGTTTTTTTTAAAGGAAGGATTTTACTTCCATCCGTACATTGTCAGGGTGAAAATGTAAACAATAATAGCTATGGCTCTATAGGTCGCTAAACAATTACCGAAAGTCTAGTTACTTTGGGGTGGGGGGGACATTGAGTTACGTGCCTTGTGACGCACATATATTTTTTTTAATTTGATATCAGGGGGACTCTGAGGAAAGGCGATGGAAAAGTAAAAAAAAATATATTTTGTTTCATCTAGGAAGAGGACAAAGAGGAGAGTATTTAGGTCAATTTTATGCCAACCAAAAGTGGCGGAAAGAGGATTTATGTTTATTTTAAATTTACTATTTACGATTTTTAGAGCTATTTCTTGATTATTCGTGATCTCTGATCGTAGACATAAATGCAAACATCCCTTAGCACGGGAGTTTTGTGTGTAAGTTAGAAAGCATAGCACTTTTACAGTATTTGTTTGGTCTCCCGAATGCTTTATAAATGTACAATACTGCAAAACCTAATAGTCGACGCTCGATATAACGACCATCTGCGTCCCGCAGAAAACGGTCTTTATAACGAGTGTCGCTATACGAGGTAGAATTTTCTAAAAGATGTATAAAAGCATCATGCATGTTCAGTAGGTCCTTTAAAATTGGTAATTTTTTAAAGATTCCTACTAAATGCTCAAATTATTATTCTTTTTATTGGAATTAAAAAAAATATTATCAGTGCAAAATATTAAACAGATTTTAAAGTCGTAATATAAGGAAAAAAACGTACACATATCTGGAATTTCATCCTCTTATTTCGGAGAATCGACCGTTGGAAAAGTACGTGATTCAAATGAAAAACTACCAATACATCTGTCAACCCCTTTTCCTAATAAGAAACCTGAAAATTCCACATTCCCTCCCCCTCTATTCTTTCCGTACTGTGATGAGTGGTATCCCTCCCCCCTATCAAAGTTGGGCTGAACACTGAAGATTCCATGCAGCTTGTCCGTAAACTATAATCAAGGTCATTTCAAGTTACAAATTTAGAAACATGCATTTTATTTGGAAAAATACCAGAAATAGTGTCTGCTGAATGCGGTAGCTGTATTGGATTAGATGATACAGAACGGTCGTTATACCAAAATCAAATTAACATAGAGGTCATAGGGATAAAGTTGGGACTTTTACAACTGGTCGTTATAACGGAATGGTCTTATAATGAAATGGTCTTTATAAGGCGTGGTCATTATAACGAGCGTCGACTGTAGTATTAATTTCAGGGACATGGTGCGGAGTACGGATATTTGAAATTTGTTGTGCTCTACTGCTCGGATAGTTTTTTTTTTTATCAAAACGTCATTAAAAATTTAAAAACATAATATGTGCCTTTTACATTTTTATATGTATTGAATTTATGATAAATTTAAGATTGGCGATAAATTCAATACATGATGGCTCTGATGAAATCACGTTATTTGTATTGCTTCTTTAGTATTTCCTGTTATGTTAAAATTCCATTTTAAACTTCAGTACGGAGGACAATGCTTACATGGTTACTTTAGTGGTAATTATTGACCTGGATAAAAATTTTCACGTTCCCTCGCTTAAAAATTAGCATTACATTTTCCAGTCTCAAGTGCGAAATGCACTTGCCTCTTAGGACATCATAGCAATGGCAAAATATTTGGAATGTCAACCAATAGCGCAAACAGATCCTTAGGAGGGGAGGGGGACCAACAATATTTGCAATTTAAATTTAATTCACAACGAAAACTTTAAAATTTATTTTAATACCTGAAATCATCAACGTAACATTAAAATCACACATAAACGTGTAATTAATGAAGCATAATTAACAACATTGCATAATACAATACCAATATAATAAACAATGTTGGAATACAGCACATTGTTTTACCTGTGCAGAAATAACAACCAGAGCGTGGCGGTTAGACCAGGAAGACGGACTCCTTTGCCTAATCCTTAAACGATTTTATTCTCAATCAAAGAATCAATTTTAACGGTGGATGACGGGTCTTTTGTGGACATCTTGAAGGTTTTTATTGACCCCGATCATATTCTCCTCGTTCATTTCTGTAGAAATCAGCATCAAGTAGTCAGCCTACGTGTCTGTTTCAATCCTACGATGTCGCATTGATGACAAACTATTTAGATTGTTCAACAATAAAGCAAACATATCCTTATTAGCAATCAACATCATTTGCAATTCAAATGTATGGAATAGTGAAAAAACTTACTTAAAATTACAGATGGAATTAATTTAAGGGCATTTAAAACGAATGGGATTTTGATTAGAGGGTTAAACAAAAGTAGATGGTAATTATGTATGGGATTATACATAATAAAATGTAATCAATAACGATTACCTGCAGTACACATAATGTGTAATGATTATAAGATTTCAATATTTGGAAATTCCCTTTTGCGAATACCCTTTTTCAACCAGGTGTCTCCAACAGTTTTTCATTCATGGTTACGAGGTTTTTTTTTATGCGGAAATAAAAGTACTTCCACGTCTTCAACATTCTTGGAATGTTTTCCACAAATCCTCAAGATTGCAAAATGAGGATTGATTGCCATATAAAAAAACTACAGTCCGTTTCATAAGCAGAATAACATTATAAGCAGGGCTATTCCACAAATGTTCGGAGTACTGCCACTGAACTAACACTATTCGTAATTACTGTAAGAAAGTTTGCAATATGCTGTTACATTAAAAATAATACAACCTATATTTTAAAATCACGAATTATTTTCTTTTTCGATAGACGGACCTTTTTGTTATAAATCTCTGAGCGCTCAATTCACCTTCAAGTTTCAATTTTTCAAATTGAGAAATATAAATATTTTTATGAACAAATAAAAATTTGCCAAAAAAAAAAATAAACTTTTACACGAAATCTTAAAAAATAAATCAATAATATTTCAATATATAAGGAAAAATGAACAATAAATGAATTCAAGTGTCCTTGTACATTTTTACTACTGATTTTTTTTTTCAAATGGCGGTTGTTTTAATTTTCCCCATGCGTACATCATATTTCATTTATTTTTTATGCATTACTCTTCTTTTTACTATTATTTAGCATACTGTAAAATTCATGTTAAGTTCATTTCAGAATTTTGGCATGCAACTAACTTTTAAATATATAGAACAGTGATGTCTCATAATTAGCGTAAAGTATCATTTAGTTAAATCTTTCGACTTCCCTCTGCTTCAAACTGAAATTTTGTGATGTATATCAGATTAACAGTTTATCTTGTACGCTGGCGTCCTGTGAAAGGTTTTTGCGTTTTGTGAATTATAAATTTACATTCAATTTTAAAATATTAAAGCATGAGGGCATTCATTTATCTAATAGCATAAATATTACCTCACAATTTAAAGCATAATTAAATAGACTTTTGGAATTGTTAAGTGGGTAAAACCTTTAATTGATCACACCAGTATTATTATAAAACATTTAAAAACCGGTTGTTTGCGAAATTTCAGTTTCCTGTTTTAAAAATTGAGGGAATAAACGTGATCACGAGTGTGGGAGAAACAAGTGTGTGGGGCATAAGAATTGCAAAAAAAAACTTTTACGCTTACTCAACTTGTTTGTACTCACAAGTCACAGCGTTGCTTATTCATTTTATTCATACTTTAGCAGAAACATTTTTTGCTAATCTTTCATATAATCTAATCTACCTAATGATGACAAAGAAAATACGAAAGCAAAAGCAGCAATAAACACGCTCCAACATGGCCTAGGAAAAACGTGTTAAATTACAGAAAAGTAGGCTCAACAAGTTTTGGACGAGGACTTTTTGTTAGTTGCACCTAAAAGCATATTTTCAAAGAAATCGATATCTTCAGCCATTATAATGTGCTAATGAAAAATTAAAATTCAAGCAAGGTTTACGCAATCACTTCATCCTCGTCCAACAGCAAAATAAAACAGCACGAAACTGTCAACCTCCGGAATAAAATGTCCTCCACGGCAATCAGAAACGCCCAAAGTAAGCTGTTGACATTTCTGAATAGTTTTGGCATTTTCAGGCATTTATTCCTTCGTATATGCTATGAAAGTTTTTCTTTTTTTTGATAGCAAAGTATTTCGGGCAGTGTCTGAGAGCGGTGACCCCCGTGTCAGCCTCGTCTTACTTTCGGGGGGTCAACAACTCTTGACACACGGGAATCCACTTTCAGCGATCGGCAACTGTGCAAACAAAAAATCCAGTCAATTGGACAGTGAAAGAGTTACGCTTGCTACTCAATGAATATCTTAAGTCACTTTTGCTTTTCTTTTCTTTGACGGTCTCTTTAGCGCTTTTTTTTTTTTTTTTTTTGATGTTTTCACGTCGCTGACGTCATTCTCGAGTAATCTCAGAAAATAAATTAAACATAATAGTCTCAAAAATGTTTCACAATAGATTTTTGTGAGGAATAAAATAAATACAGTTGGCATATTTGAAGAGGATGAATGAAAAATTGACTTATTTTAATTTCATGGAACCGAAGTCATTATTGTGTTGCTTAAAGTTCTTTTTTTTAATGTAGAACGGAGTCAAAAGCAAAAAAAAAGGCAAATTTTTTTACGATTTTGAAAATGTTTGACTTTATTTTTTTAGCAAACGGATACGACTATCTCACCATTTTCTAAAATGTTTTTAAAGTGAAATGAAATTGAAGGTCCACGGAAAAAACGACCTAAGTCACATACTAGTAGATGAACTTTGCTTTATGTTTTATTATAAATTATGTATTATAAATGAATATAAATTATGTATTATAAATATATGTATTATAAATTTGAATTTGGGTGTTACGGAAAAGTAGGCTCGTATAGTTAAAATTAACATTTATGTTATAAAATAATTGAATAAAACATAAAGCAAATTTCAAAGAGTAGTATGTGACTTAGGTCGTTTTTCCTGTGGACCTTTCAATTTTAAATCCTTGAAGTTTCAATTGACGCTTGCATGATGCTTTTTTTTTTAAATCAAGAATATAAACACGTTATGACCTGCTCATATAACTCTTTTTCAAAAGTATGTTCATTGTATATGTACAGTAATACCAATGAAATTTTATCTGTGAAATTGGGCAGAATTTTTTTTTTTTTTTTTTTAATGAAAGAAGACTCATTTCACATCGCGTACACGAAACATTAATTAATTGAAATTGAATTTCAAAGGATAAATAATACCAATAAAACAATGTGTCACGCTTCAGCATCAGATGCAACATACGTGTCTGCTGAAAAAGCCAAATGTCAAGAATGAAAAATCGAATTTGAAAGCAGAATGTGCATAAAGAAAGCTGCACAATCGTCCGATTTATTAAATTTCCAATATTCCTAAGGCCCCAAAGAAAGTACTCGTGGTAACGTCAATTTGATTAAATAATTTCCCTTAGTAAAAGGCTACAAACGTAATTTTTGAGAAACCAATTTATTCAAGCATATATATCTCATAAAGCAATTTATTTTCTTGAAGACTCCGAGGGGAAAATAATTTCGATAGCACTATTATATAAAACTCCCAAAATGATCACATGATAAACAATACTTCAAAACAAAGGCCAATTTTCAACGGCAGAATCATGTTTCCGTTTATATCTTCATCCGAATGACCGTGCTGCATTAGTGACAACAGATAATAATTATCGATCAGAGTACTTGGGTAACTAATAATATAGAGTCCTGCTCCAGAAAATAATCAGCAATAAATGTTCAATTCCACCAAAGATGCCTCGGATAATAACTCTCAAGTTCACAACCTGTGGCAAACATGAAACCGAAGCTTTCGATCGCAGTATGTATGATCTTTATCATGTTTCTACAATTCTTATTACTGATCACGATTTGTAGGATCACGAAAGAGCTCCTTTATATATTGTGTATTTAAGTTGATAAGTTTCACATGATATTACACTTAAACTTCATGTTTAAATGAAATCCTACTATAGCTAGCAAATGAACGTGATTTGAGACTTAAGATAGTCACGCTTGGGGGTTGGGTTATCAGCGATTTTTAGCCACAATTTATTACTTTAGACAATCCAAAAAGGGGTGCATAGCTTTATAAGTAATAAGAGGACAGCATTTAAAGAGATTGCTTCATTTTCTTCATTTCTTTCAAAGATAAATGTTCATGTTTTTAGCTCGAAACCAGAATGCTTAATTAGGTAGTCCAATTCCTCAAAATAGATTACATTTTGGTAGGTTTTCTTTATTGGCAAAAACAAATCATAGTCGATTAAAATTTACGCCGTTAAAATAAGTTTTGAGAAAGCATTTCTTTTCAGTATTACACCATCATTTTTAGAGGAAAAATATGTTCAGAAAATGACCATTACTATTTTTTCCATCCTGAACCTTTGTCATGCCTTTAAAAAGAGAGTAATTCAAAGCAAAATAAATGCAAAATGTATCAATTCAATATTGTATACATTTCATTTTTTGCTGTTATTTCATTTTTGCCTTTTAATTAATGATTGAGCAAATTGATTCTTAATTTTTCTACGTGTTTCTTTGCAAAAATCATGCCAGTAACTATATCTTTCATACTAAGCAATATTTATCTTAGTTAAATGTTATTCAAAATATATTCTATCACCAGCAACGCTTATTGTCAGAATTACTTCATGCTTTCCACTGCACTTTATTTCATAGAGAATCTCTATTCTTTTTATTATTTGAAAGTTTTATTAAACTTAACATTTTCAATTTTTTTCTCTATTATGAACTTTAAAATTTTCAACCTTAAAAGGCATTAAAATTTAAAATATTTAAACAGATTAAATAAAATTTACCACCTAAGGTCGTCAACAAAAAAGAAACTGATTTCAGGAATTATATTACACTTTAGCTAAGACAGGAATCATCAAATGGGAAAAGAAGGCACTTTTTGTAGAATTAATATTTAAAGCAATTTAGCAGCACACTATTAAAATCTGTCAATTAATTTGTTTAACGCTAAACAATTTTTATATTTTGATTTCAGATAATTCTTTTAAAAGTCCTATTTGTGAGTAATTTTGTATAAATTTAAATGAAAAATTAAAATGAAAGATAAGTAAAAATGAAAGCGAGATAGCTGATGTTACAAACCTCATGTGAGTATGGAATGTAAATCAATTAATTTAATGGGATCCACCTAACAGTAATGGTTTGAATAATGAACTCATAAATTAAATATGAGCCCATAAGATCGTAACGTAAAAGACAGATGGTGTACGAGGCAGATTTTTTTAAGTAAAAAAGAATTCTTATATTTTTATCTTATTCTTTTCAAAGGAACCAACTGCCATCCGGTTATGAAGTCTGCACGTTGATTATTGATTTGTTTCGAATTAATTAATTAAATGTATTGATAATTTAATTTAATTTATTTTTTTATTTCGAAAAAAAATCGAAGGTAGTGTTTTTAAGATTTTTGAACATTTTACGTTTTTGTGAAAATTGCATTCCAACTTGAGAGTTTTATACAAGGAGCTCATTGAAACTATATACAGTGAAACCTGTGTAAGTTGACTACTTGCGGTGCAGCACTTTAGTGGTCAACTTATAGAGGGTGAGGTAGAATGTGAAGGGCTAATTCCGTTCCATACAAAAGTAGTCAACTTAGACAGGTGGTCAACTTTACAGGTTTTACTGTATATGCAAATTTTCTCGGAAACTCGTGGTTAACAATTTGTGTCTGTTAACGTGAACAATTATATGCAGTTAATAATTCGAAAACTTTAAATACAACATTTAAAAAGTCGGGGAGAAAGTTTTGTTTCGATTAAAAAACAACGTGTTCAGCCGTTTGAAGGCTTTATACATCATATAAAAATTATTTATTAAATAATAATGTACATATTTAATTTACATAATTACTTACTTACTAACTGCAGTGGAAAATGTGCAGGGGAAAATGCAGCGGGTTTTCAATTCCCTTCAATAGCACCTGTAAAAATAAATATACTTTAGTATGATAACTTTCAGGACATGCAACATTATTCGCAAAAGAAATGCACAAACAAAAGAGAAAGAAAAAAGGCTCGAGATATTTATTCGCCCATATTAACTATAAAAATATTTAAAAAAATTATTTTAAAAAGTCTTCAGGGCTAAATATTTGAGTTACAAAATAAAAATATAAATAGTGTAGAGTAATATTTACACTTATTGTCTAGACATATGCTTTTATGAAAATCGAATACTTAGGCATCGAATTATGGATTCATACGCCTACTTAGTTTTTCTAAGCGGATTTTTATGGCATCTTACAGTAAAGCAAATTATACAGTAAAGCAAATTTTCCCAACTTTCCACCTAATTCTTCTAGCGCAAGGGCATTTATTACCACTAGATTGACCAGGCCGTTTTCAAAAATTTCTAAACTTTCCTTTTACACCATGTTGCTACTAATTATAATAAAGCTTTCAGTCACATTAACTTGTTCTACTTACCGTGTATTAGGAAAAGACAATGCAATTGAAAGTTGCACTATAATTAGTAACACATTATGCAAAATGGAAGCTTAGAAACAGTCAAAATGACTGGTCTGGTAAATCTAGTGTTAAAAAGTCTTTCAAACTAAACTTTTCAAACAAATTACAATTTGTTTTCAATATGGGTTACATGTTCACATGCCTGTTATTTACAGTACTCAAAAAGTGTGCATCATGGAGGGAAAAAAAAGCATTTAAAGTAATGATGCATAAAAATCAGGGTAGAGTAGCCACTTTATTTATTTGCTCCGAATAACTTTAACAGATTATATTATTGATCTCTTTTTGGTAGTTAATTGCTTGTTCTTATATAATAAAACATCCAAAAACTTTTTTTTTTGATAATTTTAGCAGTGGAGCACAACATAATGCTTTGTTCCGGCTCTGCTCCAGTAAGAACAAAATTTCATTGCTCCGCGCTCCGTTCCAGATCCCTGATACAATTCCAGATTTGCATTAGTATTTTACCTTAATTTTCAGTGAATCAAGTGCTTGAAGTTTTGTTTGTTCCTTTCTTGATTCAATGTTTAAAAAATATCCAATTCCAACCGCACACCTCAGAAAAATGTGCAAAAATCTGGTTTATAAGGCTTGTTTCTAATAAAATTATATGAAAAAAGAAAATTTTGTCACAATAAATTGATAAATTAAAAGATATATAATAATATCGCTTTGAGTAACAATGTGTTTAATTTTTTATATATATTTCTGTATAAAGATATAGAGCATTTTTGTCTAGAGAGTGTAGCTATAAGTGGAAAAAACAACATGCTTATAAATTTAAACAATAAAGAGGCAAATACAAAACAGTTTAAGTACCATTTTCTCCTCTGTTTGTCAACCGATTTTCTTACTTTTTTTCAATAAATAGCTATTAATGAGTTTTAGTGTTATGAATTAAAATGTTTGGAAATTCTTTTTTTCCTACTTTCGACCTACATTAGAAGCGTTTTTTTGGAGTTTTTTTTATTCGTCATATTTTCATACTTCTTCTTACATCCAGAATCTATAATATTTGTACAATACGCAATACATTTTAAACTATTTATAATTCAAGGAAAAAGAAATGCCAAGCAGAAGATGGAAGAGAAAATGTTATCTATTAAATGAATATCAAAGCAAAAAAATACTAATCTTAAGGTATCATTTTATCCATTCCCAAACTATGATAAGTCAGTCATATTGTTTGTCCAGTACAATGTGGAGCAAAATAAAATACAATTTGAAGCTAACAATGCCTAAAATAATACACAATGAGATAATTAAAGGGGTAACGCGTTATTTTGCTTCGAATCAACGTTTCGTAAGTTTGCTTATTTGCATTAGCGTGTTGAACTCTTGATTAAATTGAAACTTAGTTTTTGTATTTCTAATTCATTCAATAACAACAGGGATGCATGAAAATTTTTACTTTTATTTTCTTGACAGGAAAACGAGTGCCGAAAGATAAAAAATATGTATAAAATGTGTTACAAATGCATTAAACTACATAATTGACTCAGTGGACAATTAATCACACTGAGGAGAAATTATCACTAAACATAAAAACTAAAATGTCTAAAAGTTGTTCAAACGATCGAGGCAAAAAATCAAATTAATGAATTACGGTCAAATTTCGACCGTCAGGTGAATTCTAGCTTAAATAATTGTATGATTTAGGTAACTAACTTACATCTTAATTACAATTAATTGAGTCAGGCAATTAGAAAGAAATTAATTGGTAATTGTTACAATGATACTGATTTACAGTTTTTCCACTGCGCTTACGACATGCTAATCAAATGCTTAAACAAGTACGTATTTAAGAAATCCATTCATCTATCTACCTATATATATATATATATCACTTCAAGTGACTGAAAAAATGTAAGTGCGTGGCCGAGAAGACAGTTTACAAGAGACAAAGCAGCAACAATGAGTTTTTATTTTACCCTTCCGTTTAAGTGTTCTTCCCCCTAATTTTCAAGCAACAAATCAAATCGTCAGATGCAGCTCTGTCAAATCCAATAACTTTATTACAGTGCTTGATGGAACTACTTGAAAGGAACATTTTGTGCATCGCTGCCTTAAATGCCGCGGCAAGACGGTTGGTTAACCAGGCGAGTCAGAGGGTTGTTTATAAAACGAATTCGTTTAGGAATACAAAACTGTCGTCACATTTTTCTGGGATCATTCCGTTTGGGATTCCATGCTTCAGTCACCTGAATAAACAGATGCTTTGTGAGCACTCGCGTACGCATTTATTGGAGGAGTTTAGTTGTTTGTAGAGAGAGAGAGAGATGTAGTACATGTAGTTACACGTGTTAGTTTTCGCATCTTTCGAATTGTTTATAATTTGATTCTATCGGTAAAATTTGTAAGAAATAAAAGCATATAACGAGAGCAGTGTAAAACAGCCAACGCGATGAAAATATTAAAAGTGTAAAAATTATTCCTATCAGTAACATTTTTCTTATTTAATCTTCTTACATAGATACAACCAATTTCTTTGATTTTACATTGTGAAAAAGAGATAATTTTATTTTTTCTTCAAATTGTTTACTTAAATCTATCATAAGAATGCGAAATTGGAAGAAGAAAGCAATTGAACAACAATTCTAATCATGCTCGGAACATTTATAAAAGAGGAAACAAAGTTCGGAAACAATTTTTAGTTTCCCGTTTATATACATTTCTGTCTCTAAAGACTTGCTTTTAACTTTATCTTCTTGCGTTAATACCACGTCAATCACTCTTCGGTAATTATTTCATTTCTGAGAAACTTGAAATTTGTGCAGAAGATACATTTTCCTTCATTTCTCAGAAACTTGAAATTTGTACAGAAGACATGTTTTCCTTAATTTCTCAGAAACCTGAAATTTGTATAGAAGATGAAATTTCCTTCATTTCTTCAAATTTAAATTAATCAGAACTTATGAATTTAATTCGCCTTCACAATAACCTAATGCGTAAAACATTAGCTCTAGGTAGATCTACATTTACTAAAAATTTCATTTAAAACCTTAAGTAATAAATCGGAAAATATAACGGCAAACATTTTTCAACACAACATGCATTTAAAAATATAAATACATTTTCCTAATAAGGTATTTCTTTGCTTATTTATTATTCGATTGCCAATAAGACTGGGACAAGTATATGAGCATCGGTCACTGTAGATACTTTATTTCCAACTATCACTGAACAAATTCATGAAAGAAACTGTTCAAGAAATGATTGCTTAAGGAGTAATGTGCAAAACATGTGAAGTTATCCGACAGCTTAATAATTTCATAAATATCAACAAATAGTGTAAATATTTTTCTTATAACTGTTTGATCCATGAAAAAATGTTTCCTAAACGCGTCGCAATTAAGCATGGTGGTAAAATAATAATTAGTCGACATATTTTCTTTGAATGCTGCAGTAAAGGGACCTTAATGTTACCTTTAAATTTTTCAATGCTTCAGGAAATATTAAAAAGCTTCAAAATACAAAATTTTGTCATCTCTATGCTAGAAGAACGTTCAGTTTAATCAAAAACAATAATAACAATAATAATAATAATAAGTAATTAATAAATAAAGAAATATTTTTTTCTCTCGTTAATTTGCTTTGAATAACATTTCATAAATCCACAAGAAAACTCATTTTTGAAATAACAAATCTTGAAAAATATTTTTTTTCAAATGTTTTCTGCTTCGCAAATAATTTCAATTACGCTTAAATAATGTGTTACAATTATACATGGTCACAAAGATCATTTCTTATTAATGACAGTATTGTAATTTTAAAAAATGAAATCTGAAAGTTAAACAAAATCTGCCGAAACTTTAGAGAAATAATTCGTTGCCAAATTTCATTATTGCTCTTTTTTAGGAATAATTGAATTTTTCCCCCAAAGCGCTAGTTTCTCGATAATTAAATTATTCTCGTCTTTCGGATGATTCCGTTAAAGAAAAAAACATAAACGATTATCTTTTACAAACTCTAATCATTCTAAGTTTTCAGTGTCGTCGAAACTAAGATACATAATATTCTTGTGCTTCTGAAGGAAACAGCGTAAACACACACAAAGAATTGTGATTAGGTATTGACCTTGGACGTGATTCAGAGGGCACTCCCAAACCATAGAAATAACAATGCAGTTCCACATTTCTTTGGATATACGGGGGAGGTTATGATCTAACCTCCCCACCCCGCAAGTTTTGGGAGCAGGATTACATATCGAATCGTTCGGATTACGTCGGGAATATGTAATTCAAGTTGGAAATCGTTTTCGCTTTGAAATACAGGCGTGATCTTTTTTCACGATGATTGCGGATTTGCACATTTCGGGGGCTCCTGCAAAAATTGTGTCTATTTTTTTACCAATCCGCAATGGAATTTCTTCTGTTGAATATCTGCTTTATTAACCTTCCTGCGATTCAGCAACAGCTTTTCTGTTGCTAAAAGCTGTTATATTAATAGATTGTGTACGTTTTTCTTCCGTTACTAATTTCAAAAAAGTCACATAAAAATGCTTTTTAGCAGGTGAGGAAAATATAACAACAATTTTCTCTTTAACTCAGGTCTACAGTTTAAACTCAGGCAATTAAACTCTGACCTTTTTTTTGTTTTGTTTTTATTTTTCTTATTAGATATTTTTATTACCCGTTATAGTACGATATTAGAAGGAACATTCTGCGAATTTTCTCTCATTGCTCACTTACAAAAATTTTATAGGGAACATTTTTTATACTTGTTTCTCTACCGCTAGAAAGCAATATTAAAGAGAAAATTATTGCCATTTTTTCCTCACCTGTTATGTTTTTTTTTTTTTTTTTTTAATCTCACACTAAAAGCTCTTATTATTTTTTAATCGTTCACTAAAAGCTTCTTTTTTTAAAAAAATTACCTCACCGCTACTTCTTGGAACAACGCACTAAATGCGCCTCCTTTGAATTTTCTCATCGCCCCTAAAGACTATTTCTTTGATATTCTCACCTCTCGCTGCGATCTATTTTTCCGACATGTCTTCATCATCGCCCACTAAATGGGAAGTATTCGCGTACTTCTAACACTGCTACAAATTATCCTGATATCAATTTCAAATACGGCTAGCGTACATGACATCATATTGTAATATTGTGGACATCTATTGTACAACAGTGACTTTGCAATCTGAAGCAGGCTGCACTACGCAATTTACGAACTTTAACATGGCTTACATTCTGTATACCTTGTTTCATCACGGAGTATAACTTTGTCTATGCATATCAAAACATCATATTGTAGTAATGTAGACGTCAGCTGTACTACGGTTACTTTGTAATCTCTTGTAGTAGGCTGCACTATGCAGTTGGGGAACTTCAGCATGGCTTAATTTTGTATACTTCGTTTCTCTACTGTGTATTACTCTATGTATACTCAGACATCATAATATCAGATCAAGCTTTGTTTCATTTTTTTTTTTACAACTTTGTATTCTTAAAAACAAGACTTCAAATTTTGTATACTGTTTCTCTACTGTGTTTTACTCTCTTAATGCGCATCCAGGCATCAAATTGTAGTATTGTGGACATCTGGAGCATGGCTTAAACTTTGTGTACTTTATTTCTCATCTGTGTATCATCAATTTATATCCAGTTATATTGAGTTATATTGTTATAGTGTGGTGCGGCTTTGGTTGTGCGCAATTGCTCAATGATACTAATGCTTGTAGTGTAACAATCTTTGTTATCTGATGTTGATTTACAGACACTATGCAATCTTTAATATTCGCACCACGCGCATTGTGACTTTTAGTTTTTTGCAATGACCTGTAATTTTTTTTAAAAATGGTTTTCATAAATTTGCGGTTAGTCGAGCTCTCCCGGAACCCCATTTGCTCCCGAGGGCTTGCACTCGGGGGCATCTAAAAATACGATAGGCCAGAAAATGGCAGGTGCGGGGGGTTTCTGGGCGCGCTTGTTCATACTTGAACCCAACTCTCACGAGCAAGTCATAATTTAAAAAAAAAAGCTTCTTCATTATTTACCTTTACACAAAAGTTTTGTGCCGCTCACATTAACACCTTCATAAATTCGTTAAATACTTTAATATAATTCGGAGAAAAGTGGAAAACAGTATCTTGCTTCGGCATATGTAACGTAATTAATTTAATAAACGCATTTTTCTAGTGAGAATTTCAATAATTCAGGACTAACTGTAAATACGTCAATGTTTTAAATGAAATTATGAAGTGTAAGGTCAGGTCGGGTAAAGTGATCATGAAATCCACGTTTTTTAACTTCAATGGGCAATAAATATCAATAAAAGTTTAAAACATTTAGATTTTTTGGTTGATATTTTACATTACATTACATTATTGAAAAACACATTAAATTTTGGGCATAACAAATTGAGTACGACATGTAAGATAGGAAATATAAGGCTAACTTTTAGGGATGTATTTGTGACCACTTTACCCCATGGGATGGGGAGAGTGACTAGTGCATGGGGTAAAGTGGTCACAATTGAAAAAAAGATACAAAAACGTATTATTAATAACTGTAATGCTTTAAAATAATCAACAAGGGTTCAATTAAAAAATATTGTTTAAAAAATTATATTATTAATGCCCCCTATAGTCAAAGTGGCCTCGTAAGATATTTCAGTCTATTCAGTTACTACGTATAGAGTCTTAAAACAAAGACATGTACTAAAACATTTTAGGATAAATGATAAGCATTCTTAAGATTTAATCTATAAATATCAGTCTGCAAAGTTATCCTTTAAATTAAGTTAATAAGGCATATAGGAAATACAAAATTTTCCGTGAGAAAATTTAAAATGACTTTTAATGAATGACTAAATTACTTAAATTACGAAAATATTATTAGTCAGAGCGTTAAGAAATAATTATAGCTTATTAAAAATCAAAAAAGGAAGTAAAATACATATTTTATGTATTATTAATTCTTTCTTTTTCATGCATTGTTATCGTGTTCGAAGTACAGCTGGTTCTAAGCATTTACAATTTAACAATATTTGCTATAATTCGAATATGGCTATTGGGAAAATTCTACTGCTGCTGCAATTCCTTTTAAACATAATGTCAGAGAGAAGTTAAAAGAGGTGTTCGAATTTCAAATTTTGTACAAACAAACAAATTATTATCTAAACCAAAAAAGTTGTCATTAAGCTAGTTTTGAATGTAAAATTAATTTCATAATTATTGAAAGAGAAAATAAAAGTAATAAACCAATTTCTTTATTTACTATTTTAAATTTATTGATTTTTTTTTATTTATGACTACTTTACCCCACGTGGCCCTGCTATGCGTATTATTTAATTCACTGGAAAAAAAAACAATGTAGGTTAAAGTTTGGAGAGCAAATAAATTTGGTTTTAAGAGATCAACTCTTTGTATTTCGTGTTCAACACTAAAGATATTAAAATAGATGCTGGAAGCCTACTGATTGAAATTCAACACTTCCGTACTGCTTGCTCTACTACAAAATGTCCCTGCCGTTTGTATAGTTATCAGTTTCATCCTACTATGCTAATGATAAGACAAGTCATATTTTAAGTCTTCGTTGTTCGAAATATGACAGGAACTAAATTTACGCTTATATTTCTTACAATGCTCAGAAAGACGAGCTATTTAGATAAATGTGACTGGTTCTGCAGATTTACTTCATACTGATGCAATTAACGTTGATCACTTAAAGTTTTTATGATTAAACTTTTAACATAGAAAAGAAAATTGCTTGATGAGTAACCAAACTGTTAAAGACGGGAAAAGACACCTTTAAATGGTAAGAATAATATATTACTGGAATTAGACTTTCATTTTAGTAGTCGATTAAATTTATAATAATACTAAATTAAGTTTTTAAGGTGAAATTACTGTTAAATTTCTTTAAAGATTGTTTAGCTATCTTTTATTGCCACAATCTTGAAAACATATCTAAAGAGACAACACAAATTTTATCGCTACAGTACTACAAAAAGAAAAGTAAAAGTATAGAAAATTTATTAAATTTGGATCATAAAATCATATTTCATTAAATCAGCTTTATTTCTTGAGATGAAAAAAGTTGTTAATACCAGATCCGTCGGTAAATCGTGAGCACATCCCCCAAACTACAAGCTTCTTCTCAATCACGTATCGTTAACATTCTTTTTAGATGTTTCCAAAAGGGATAACCCCTAATAACAGAAGATGGTGGTACAGAGATCAGATCGCACACAGATCGCTCCCACTCTTGCTCTTGCGTTTCCATCTTCTGCAAAACCCATATCCTCTTCCAAAGTCCCTGTCGCTATTATTCGCATTGATTTGCATTTCTCCAACTTGTTGCTCTAACGACTACCGAGACGGTTCTTTCTTCTTTCCTCCCCTTGTCTGCCGCACCCTCAAATTCCTTCATGTGTTAAAAATGAATAAAGGAGATGTTTTGTTTTTATTTGAATTTATCCTTTCGTGAAATATAGGTTTAAATACGTATTGTCGGTTCATTTTATACTTTCAAATATTCTCTCACATAACTACTTACTTATATTAGCATATGATTTTGGTTAATAGTATTTGCATACATTTTAGCAAAGCTGCAATTTCCTCCGTGATTTGCGTTAAAATCAAGTAAGAAATTGTTCTAGAATTATTGTCGGCTGAAGGCAACGATTGTGTTGCTTCAGAAAAGCTCTAGCTGAAAGCGCAAAAGTGCCCTTCAGTGGAGGTGCAGAAGAAAAAAAGAAAAGAGACTAGTTATTGATAGTTGATCAGAAAATTTTAAATATTAGCCTTTTGTGGGTGATGACAAAAAATTGAAGTAGTCATTAGTAGGAGCATTTACTGGCACGAAGTATTAAAATAATTAGCCTTTAGCTGAAAATGGGAAAAAAATGCAAAACATCCTTTAGAAGGAGATAAAAACGAACACAGATATTATTGATATTGTTTTGTTATTGAATATTATTGATTAAAAGTTAGGCAGTATCTAAACTGCTGAAATGCTGATTAGACTTAACATCAAACAAAGCAAGCCATTAAACATAATATAAATAAAATTACAATATAAAAAATACAATTCAATTACGAAGAATTAAAAAAAAACGTGTCATAGAAGTTTTGAATAAAAACTTTTCTGAACTGCTGTAGAAAAAAGATTTTCTTGTTGTCTAATATTCATGATATTGGATTTTAAGAAACGCAATCAAATATTTATTTACTTCTTTTTATTTAGAACTGTATTTAAAGATACAATTTTTAATACGCAGCAGGTACTTTTGATTTTGTTAATTCGTTTTAAATAAACTATAAATTAAAAAAAAAAAAACTCTAAATTTTTTATTCCCTTTCTTAGTTTGCATCCTTTTTTTTTTTGTGCTTTAATACGTGTCCTTAGGTTCGTTGAGACAATTTTGATAACATATTATTGTCTGCCACAACCGTCATCGCAAACAAAATTTGTTCTATTTTGTATATGAGAAAGAGCCAACATGTTATTGAATCGAACAGAAATTAATTTAATAAAAATAATTTTCTATGTAATCGATCTGAACCACAGCTACATCATAAAAAAAATTTATGAAATTTCTTTTGCAATGAGAATGAGAAGATCATACGAATAATGAAATTATATTTCTAATTCCTTAAAATAGCGACGGTTAAAAAAATTTAAGAAGTGCAATTTTGAATCTATGTAATGAAACCGAGTTTCTCCGGAACAAAAGATGCAGTTAAACTTTAATTATTGGTACGTAGATGTTCAGAACAATAGGTGAACTATTACAGCTGAAAATTTCCTTTTTACTTTATTCATAGTTGTCAACGCCAGAGCATTGCATTTTAGGTAAATTAGTTTGCAGGGTATTTAACTATAATAAAATATTGTTTTAATGCACTATATTTCCTAGGAATGGTGTAAAGAATAGGTAAATTAATGAAACAACCAAAAAAAAAAAAAATGAGCCCGAATATAGTTCTTAGGAATAAGAACTATTTTTATTTAATTCATTTTTTTTTTGCACAAGTTTTCTAGCCCCCTTTGATCTATTCTAATAATTCATTTATTTTACTTGATTAATTTTTATGTAATTTAATGAAGTTAGTATCCCAATCATACTCAGGTGTTGAAGAAAAGGAAAACGCCTCAGGTTTAACTGCTCTTACTACTTCCAATAATGAATTTAAAAAACTCAATTGCACATAAAATAATGCAATATTCTAGTAATTAAATATATATTTTTAGTAGCTCATTAATGTAAAATATTTTTATTGCGGCATTTTATATAGTAATAAGCAGATGTAACTTAAAAAATCACATCTTTGGATTGTTGCGTCTGGAACCTCTGAATACAAATTGTTTTTGTGTGAAAGCTCATTGTTCTCAAAGCAACAACATATCCCTCTGTTTACAAGCAATGAGTTACAATGATTAATAAAACCAAGATATCATTGTGTTGCGAAATAATTATGCACAATGAACAATTCTGTCCGTTCTATTTTTAGATTTCTAATTTACAGAAAATTTAAAAGTTAATCGTTTAAAATAAGCACTCATCACACGTTTCGAGTCATTGTACAGCTTCAATTCTCAGCGGCTGCAGATTTTACTTTTTCTGCATTCATTTTTTACTCTTGAAAACAAAATATTAATACACTTTTAATTTATATGACGACATGTTTTACTTGTTATTAAATATCATTTATTTTCATCAGTCTCATGAAAATGTAATGTTTTTCAAGCATAGTAATAAATTAGTTGAAGAGGCATTGGAAAAGTAGTGGTGTATAAGTTGTAATCGGACTTCAGTTGGGTTTTCAATTGTTAATGTAGCTTTTTTTTTTCCTTTACGTGGAAGGGGCGCGGTAGATTATAGGTCAGCCTATGAACGGCATAAAACAAAATTCTATCTACGTTCTTCTACTTTCAATCACATGGGGTAACATTAGAGTCGATGCTTTCTAAAATTTTATAATTGTAATTTATAATTTCGTTAAAAATAATGGATTTTATGAGGTGTGATTCCGATAGAAGACCGCACGAAGTTGCCTTTTAGTAGTCCAATGAGACACGATTTCCAGAAATAAAAAATAAGGTCAATTAACTTAAATGCAGCAATTCCTAAACGCGACAAAGTTCGCTTACCTTAAATATTACTGCAAGAAATGTTCGTAAATGTGATGTATTAGAACATAAGAATTTCGGGAACAAAATGCGACATCTTCCATCGGATTTAAAGTGTTTTCTGTTAGGAGACTCCCTATTGTAATAAATATCACTCATTTTGATGCACCCCCCCCCCCCCCAACATTCCCTAAATGCGACACGAAAGCGCGAATCAGCGATCTGTATTTTTTGTGTTATGCTTGAAGTTTAAATAATTCCATCCATGTTTCAACTTTGATTGTATGTCTAACGTACCCCAAGTTGAAAAAAGAGCAGAAAATTTGTTTTTATTTATAACGGTTGAAAATATGTGTCGCGTTTTGGCACATGAATCACTGTTGAACTTCTTAGCAACCTAATTGCAACAGCTGAAACTTCCTAAATGCGACACTAGTCTCTAAGATTCCAAGAAGCTTTTCGCTTCAACCAGAAGAATTTTTTTCACTTTTATTCCTTTTGCTATGGTTATCTTAATAAAATATTCAAAAGTAAATATTGTGAATAATTGAAGTTCATTAAGTCATTCTAAAATCTATGCATTTTGATCTTTTTAAAAATTGAACTGGATGCAATAACGGCGTGCATTTAAGAAAAAGTAAGGACATGTACATTAATCAATGTAATATTTGTTCCAAGCTCATATGGCTCATACTCTGAAAACTCTTGTGGTGAATGGAAATATTAATCTTTTCTTATTTTTAATGCAACTAAATTAGTGCATTTTTCACAAATATAGAAATCACATGTGTATAAAGAGTTATAAGTAATAAAAATGATTTTCTACTTAAAAAAAGAAAAGAAAAAAAAAGTTAATAAGAAATTTTTAAATTTGGTTTTTCTTTAAATACGTAATTAAGAATTATTAAAACCTTCCTGATTAACCGATGTTTCCTTACCATTTTGTGCGCCCCCCCCCCCCCCAAAAAAAAACGATGGCGCATCCTCATAAAAAGATACGGAGCCGTTCTAAAAACGATGACTCCTCCAAAAGTCAATCAAAACCCATAACAAAAAAACCTTCCCAACAAAAATTATCCAAAAAATATATAAATTATCTACCCCCTTAAAAAACTATGTCCCCCCAAAAACAAAGATGACGTTCCTAAAATTCGGCAAAACCCTCAAAACTCCCAAAACTTATTAAACCCCAAAACTCCCTTTAAAAAGTTACGTAATACCCCCCCCCCCCCCCCGCCAGCACAACAAAACAATGATGCGCACAAAAAGCTGATCCCCCAAATTAATTAACTATCCACCACCCCAAAAGTATACTAATTTGACGGTGTCATTGTTTTGGGGCGGGAACTTTGTAAGTTTTTAGGGGCTGCAACTCATTCTGGGGGGCCCCCTTGATTTTAGTATCTTTTTTTGCACGAAAAAAAGGAAGGAAAACAAACAGAATGTGCACAAATGCTCTTATTCCAGGAAAAAAAGGGAAATGAAATTTTTAGACGTGGGTGGGTATTATCAGAAGGTTTTTTTTTTTTGAAGGGAGGGATGAGGGGATGGACTCCGTAACTTTTTAGAGGAGGGGTGTCTTCGCTGTGAGCTGGTATGTTCAACCTTGATTAAAATCTTTTCTCTTTCAAAAATATCCTAAATGTATCTTAGGTTTTAGCTACCATATTTGCGACAAAAGTGCCCTAAATGCGACAGTGATACAAATTCTTTTATAATTATAATTCAAGTTCAATTTCTTCGATACAAACTTAGTTTAGAATCAAAAGAGTAAGTGCATTCAGCCCTTATTTTCTTAAATGCCTATATGCAGGTAAAAAAAATATATGATCAGAAACTTCCTAAATGCGACAAACTAAGGGGAAATCGCGTTGCATTTACTGTCATTTAGTGGGAGATGAAAGAAAGTTTAGGTGCTAATCCAGAAAAAACTAAGAAGTACGAAAAATAAAAAAAATAATAAAATGAAAACGCTCAAACTTGGATGAGTAATTAATTTTCATACGCTTAAATGTTGAAGTACTATATTTTTATGAAACAAAAGCTTACATTTCAAAATAATTAGTTTCAATCGATGACATTATTGTGTTTTAAACTTCCTTTCTTGAAATAATTGGTAGATGTTAGACATTTTAAAAATATTTATTGCTAAGTTTTAATACTTTGAGAACAAAAATGAGCATTTAAAATTAAAATTAAAAGGAATGTAAGCTTTTGCTATAGATGCAAAGTGAGTCACAACACTTTTTTTAATTACACAGCTATATATATAGACCATTCTATTATTCTATTCTATTCTTCAACATAATTATTTTCATTGTGAAATTTTAAAAGTTAATTCAAATTCATGATTTCACTTGTATCGCTTTTAACTTGCAGAGCCAGCACTCATAAAAAAAAGTTTGAACATTAGTAAGGGCATTTTATCTCATCTTTATTTTATTTTATTAACCTTATACAAAATTAAGTTCAGCTGCCAATTTTTATTCCATCTGTTATTTCAAAAACGTTAACTTCATTTCACGATTTCTCTCGCAAACGGCAGCTTAAGCAGCACACCAAAAGAACAATTCCAGTTCTTTAACAATTACATGTGGCCGATTCTTCTCGAGGGAAAAAGGCTTCATCAGCGATGACAGCCTTTTGGCACGTTATCAGTTCAGTAAATTAAAAAAAAGACCACAATCACCTGTTGACGAGTCCTAAACAGCTCTACTTTAAGTCCAGAGATGGATAATGACTAGTGGCAATTTCTTTCCAGGTCCCGCCTTAACTTGGTCGACGACCCTCTCACCAACTTTCAAAAGCCATGTGGTTCAGCGGCGTGATGTCTTTAAGAGATAATTTACGTGAAACATACTATTTTGAGCACCGTTACTGAAATATCGTAATACATTGAGAGATACGCTGGGTATTAAGGTTCATGGACTGAATTACATTTTATTGTTTCTTTCGAAACTTACTGTCAGAAAAATAAACTCACATCCTGGCATTATCTATCATTTGCAAATAGAACGAAACTGCGTCAGACTATATGGATAAAATCGAGAAGATTTTGAAATTCTACTATCCTTAATTGAAACCTGATTATTGCTTCAACATTTGAAAGGGGGAAAACCTTCAAAGAAAAAGCATTATTATTTGTATCTTATATATGTATACATATGTGTGTGTGTATTTATTTTGCTTTCTTTAAATGGTTTTTCTGAGACATTTATTTTTACTTTTGGAATAAACTAAAATATACCTAAAAGGGCAGTTTCGAAACAAAAAATGTTGTAGCATCCCCCCTTCCAATATCTTACGAAAGCATATTTCATTTATATTTTTTAATAGTCGTAATATTTCTTGCTTGCCTTAATATATTGAGAAAAAATTAAGTTTTAAAGTAGAGGAGGATTTGGCACAATGGACTACTTTTGTACCTTTTTTATTTTTAAGTATGTATTTATTTATTTCAACAAAAGGGAAAGCAATTTGAAAAACATTACAGACATTCTTTAAACCTTTGTCGTGAATTGCAATGTTATATACATTTTTACAACAATATTGGCAAGGCATTATGAGCGAAAAAATAAATGGTTAAACGTTAGTTTATACGCGAATTGAATAACCCATATTTTTTTTTATATTTAATGGCAACGTCCAAAAAAAAAAAAAAAAAAAAATACCAATTTCAACACCAGTAATTTTGATATACAATAATAGCAATTTCTTAAAATATTCAAGAAATAAGTAAGTAAATCATGATAATTACATTCTTAATATCTAGATCTAATAACTTAGTCAATTATAAGTTATTTTAAAATAAAAATACTGCCACGACTATTGTTATTATTTTTAATATCGGATAAATAACTGTGCGTTTCCTAACATACGAGTAAACAACCAGTTTATGAAAAAACATGATTTAAATACATTTTATAACAACATTATTGCACAGAAATATTATAAATTGTTGATCTATAAACATATTTAAAGTTTAACTTTTCACGTAAATATTTAACTGTTTAACGTTACTTAAAGCTAAACTCAATTTACTAAATTTTATTACTTGAAGCTTTAAGGCTAAAATTAAATCGTTCAAAATGATCTTGCAATAATGTTAAGAATCATGTATCGCAAAACCTACCTTTTCTGCAATATTTGTATAAATGTACAATATGTGGACATTCCCTTAAAAAGGTTATACTAATAAAATATCTTACGATAGCGCGGCACTTAACGCTGCAATGAACTTTGGAATAAACTTTTTTCCTCATAAAATGTATATTCATAAAAAAAGGGTAAAATTGCGATATCAATATGAGTTTTTAGTTTTTGCGTTTTTCGCAACGTCTTATCATCAATGCTGTAAATTTGTATTTGTGCTCTTCAATAGTATGGAAACATTGTAGATTAAATCCGCCTGATGACTAGGGTCAGCGACTTACGCAGATAGGAAAATTAAGAAAAAAAGAACTGAATTTGAGATAAAGGGTTAAAAGATACATTGATTCAGAATGCGAGATTTTTTTTTGTCTGGGTTTATTTATCAAAGATGGAAAAAAATTTAATGCGCTGAAAACCTCATAATGTGACTCTTTCCTTGGAAACAAATTCCAAGACTCTGATGAAATGATAACACTGATGAAATTGGATTGGTAGAATCTAAACTTTGTGTGGAAAAAGAACATTTTTTTTATTCAATAAGAAGTAAAAAGGTCGTAGTTCACGGGAACGGCTTTGGCAACCCTTGCCTTTGATGCATGTAGTCGTTGATTAGCTGGAATCACTAAAAATGCTTTTGAGATATGCAGCCAACCTTTACATTCAAATAAATGATATTTCGGTTAAAATTTGAAATAGTCCATTCTTCGTTCACAGTAAATACGTACTAAGGAATGAGCTTACAAATGAAGGAAAATATTGAAACTTTACGAAATTAAACTATTGTCGTATTTTGGAATTATTTCACTTTGAATTTATCGATAAATTACGTTTTTAAGCGAAAATTGGACAAATAAATTGGCGACTATTAGATGATACGTCATGTACGCATATGCGTGTTGTTTTTACAAGTACGACGATGCATGCAAACGTGAGCTATGGATCTACTCCTCTTGATATGCTAGTGTGTGTTTCAATTAACGTTAAGTGATTACTATTTATACATTCGGAAATTCCTAAAAAAACTGAAATGAATAATATATTTGGAAAGTATTTTGGGTAGCTATAATGAAATACTTCAATCCAAGTAAGGAAGCTGTTTTTCCATTTCATAATACAACTCCTGGGGATCTTAATTTAATTACAAGCATTTTTTTTTTTTTTTTTTTTTTGAAATATCAAAGTAACCTTGCGGAAATTTAAAAATACCATTACTTAAACTATTAAGTAAGGTGTTCCATTCAACATACTTTTTATTTGATGCACAAGATTAAAGAATGTATAGCTAACTTTGTTGTTATTTTCATTTTTTTTAATGGATAAGTATTCATAAAACGTAAACGCAAAATTAAAAATCATCTCCTGTATACAGATATATTTTATGCAAAATCAAACATTGACGAATATACCATCAAGCCTTCCTTTACATGGAAAAATTCCTAAAACAGACAGTCGTTAACATAATGCTTCAAAGTACATAGTTCCTCAAAAATTCGCAAAAATACACACTATATTTGCAAATTTGTGGATTTTATTTTGTTTAATATTAAAACTGAATTTTGGTCAATGCCACACAAAAAATATATATATATATATATGTAGTTAAATTCACAAACAGACGCTTGTTTTTTTTTTTTTGTTTTACTTTAAAAGGTACGTAATTCAAAGCAATTTTTGTTACTGAAAGTTTTCATAGAACATTTATAAGCCATGACATGAAATATATATATTTATAAATTGACACAGTCGACGAACATGGCAAAATAATGTCAAAAGAAATTTAAAGCAGATTAATGTAATTATCGTAAATATATTGAAAGCACTTCATCCACGTTTCTATACATTTTTAGTTATTTTGTTTCTCTTTCTGAGTTTATGTAAATAAACTGGCATCGGTACTTTAGGAGAAAAACACAGGAAAAAGATCTCTATGTTAGACTTTTATTATTATTATTGTTTATGCGATGACGCATTTTCAAGTTTTTCTGATGTAGTCAAGGGGTACAACCTTCTATTTGTTTCAAAATTCGGGACGAACAAAGAAAACACGGAAAAATACAAAATGTCTAAGACAATGTTTTTACTGTAAACAACGTCTAGGCGGAATTGGAGACTTCACACATACAATCGAGTGATTTTTTCTATGAACAGGGTGAATGGAATTTTGCCAGATCTTTCAAGCAAAGTGTGCCGACTATAAAAAGATTCCAGAGTTATTTTTTAAGGAGTATGTATTATACTGTTGTCTTTTGGAACGTTTACTGTGGTATTTGGATTTTGGATTGAAGTCGAGTTTGTTCTATTCTGAGAATTGGAATTGGTTGAATGGTCCTACTTTTGTGTCTAAAATTATAATTTATTTAAAGTTTCCGTAAGCAGTACACATCCCTCATTGTTTTTTTTTTTTATCATTGTTGGTTAGATATTTAAACTAAAATGCGTGAAAAAATGATTTCGTATCGATAAATTGATAAGAATGGGAAATAGATGATTAAATATAAATATAAAAAGAGATAGCTTTAAAACAATGTGTATTTAAAGTTTATACTTTATTTTCCATTGTGTGTGTTCCATTTTTTTTTCGATTTACAGTAAACAGATGGTCATGCACAGTCACTATGTTAAATAGGTTATATACAAACTCAGTTCAGTTTCAGTTATTCGGAAAAATAGCTAAAATGTTGCAATCACAAAATAATAAATAAATAAATGAAAATTAAAATAAATAAAAATCTTAGACAAGTAATGCACAAATTTTTAGTATTACAAATGACGAAATGTGTGTTTGTCTAATGAATGTGCAGTGTGCACTAAAAACTAAACTCAGTGGCACTCCAGCCCATTGGGGGCCATGTCCTACTATGCCCATCCCAGCTTTCGAGACCGAGGGCCCTGGGGTGCAGAAGCAGGTGTCCGGTCGGCCTGACGCGGAACCCCCAGGGTTTAGTTCCCAAGCATGCTGGGTCCAGTGTACTAGGGTGGGTAATTTTTTTTTCTTCACTAGAGGACACAGTATTAAAAATGTGCTAAATGGTGCCAAACCAGCAAATGTAAAATTTTATTACATTTTTTTGCCTCCGGATTGATTCCGAAGTTGATTCCTTCAACTACATATAGTCTACATAGAAAAAAAGAATTGCCCTTACTCCGCCTGCCTTATTGTCACTCACTAGTTGTTGAAATAGCAATCAAAACTGAGACAGAAACTGTATTTACATTGTGCAAAGAAACTTAAAGAGAAGGCTCATAAAAACCAAATCGAGTCTCGAAAAGTCATGATAGCAAGAAGGATTTTCGTGCTATTTCAAGATTATTGTTTTTAATATTATAAAAAAAGTATTGCAAACGTGTTTGTAATAAATCAATGATACTCTTTCATATTAATTTTTTTATATCCATATTATATATATATATATATATATATATTATATCTTTTAACTTGTTTTTTTAATTTTTCAGTAAAAAGAAAGCTTTTCACTAAATATGAGTTTTTCAAAATCAATCCGGAAGCAGAAAATGATATCCTATTTTATATAGTTTTAAACCATCATTTGGCAGATTTTCCATGCTGTGCCCGATAGAAGTCAGAACCTCTTTTTTTCACCGTAGTACAGCGACCCACCCTAGTTTGCACTCAGTTTTGGTCCGTCACCTGACAATCGCCGTCACCGCTCAATTTTGTGAAATTTCTAAGCGCAGAGGTCTTGATTAAACAATTCTTTTAGGACAAATCTTTTATAGTGTCTTTTATTAATGTCTTTTAGGACATTTTTACAAAGGTTTTCAATAGCTTGGAATAAATTCAGCTGTCTACTGCTGATGTGTGTGTGTTTTTCCCCTTTTTTTCCTGTTACTAACACGTTGTAGTTTTCTGCTTGCATGTGGAGTAAAGGAAAATGTTGACGTCAATTAGATAAATCTTAGCACCATATTTATTTAAACTGACAGCAAAAGAAATGCATTTTCGCTGAAAAACATTTAAACATATAAATCAGCAAAGATCTTATACAATGTATATAACGAGATCGTGGCTATTTGATATACGTTTTCTTTTGCCATAATTTTCGTAATATTCAAAAAGATGCGTCCGTAGTTAAGAAATACGATATGACATCTAATTAAAGAACGCTTTGGGCCAAAAAAATCTACATTATCCCACAATGAAAAAAATTACAAAATTTACTTCATTAAAAGTCCTAGATGATACACAAGACTAAATCCTTCCCAAAAAAGGTTTTAAAAATCCTCCCACACATTTAAAAGTATACAATCACGTCTTTGTTGGCTAACTGTAGAAGCAGCTCATACTCGTAAACTAGCAGATTTACGTCAACTAGAAGCCGGCATTGAAAAAAATCTCGCATAAAAAAACCAAGTGCGTTGAATTCTCGAATTTATATCTTTTTAGTTGGTAGGAAACTCGGGATGTGATTTTCCTTGAGAACTGTAAACGCTGTAAGTGACGGTATTTTGATACTTAATTCTTCCGAGGGCAGCTTCGAATAGGCGTCCTGGGAATATAAATTAGGCGTTTTATTGATGATTGGAGGATGAAGGTTCTTTTTTTACGAGTTCCTAGGTATGCGTTCTCAGTGATATTTATTGTGGCCTTCGGAATTTAACCCCAGTTATAAAAATGCCACAAAAAATTGTACATTTTCTCGACGACGCGGCCTCTACATTAAATTGTTTTATTTTGCTTTTACGGCTTTCATAATTGATATCCAGATGTAAAGTTGTGCTTTTTATCGATTTTTTGCAAGAAAAATGCTAAATGTTGATATTTATTCTCTTCATTTTCGTTACTTTTTGTTTGCATACATAAACTGCTGAACAAGGGATACCACTTATTAACGATGGTTTTTATGCATTTTTTTATTATTTGAAATGAATAATTATCTCCAATTTTTCATCGTGCAATAAAACATAACTCTGAGTTTTAAGAAAAGAGAAAATAAGAGCACTTCCTAAATATTCATCCATCACTTAACTATAAATTATATATATATATATATATATACATACATATATATATATATATATATATATATAATGGGACGAACGTTGCTTGTGTTGTTCGGCAACTACGTTTGATTAAAAAGTATAACGCTTTAAATATTAAAGCAAAATGAACTTAGTTCTATTCAATTAACCAAATATACAGGAAACTTATAAATGTTGAGCTTCTAAACCTCAATTCCTTTAAAACGCAATTTGCGTATGCAGAAGTATAATTAAATTATTTGATGTTTTAATTATGGATTCAATTACTCATTATAAATGATATTATTATAATAGCGCTTTTAATTTTTATTTTTGCTTTTTCTACATTTTATGTAAATAGAAAAATTGATAAAATGCACTTAGTGTTACAGAATGTTGAATTCAGTTATTGGGAGTGGGTTTGGTTTCGTATGTTCCGTCCTTATAATATGCTAGAAGCCTGCATTGGAAAAAACATCTCGCATCAAAACACCTAGAGCACCAACTACCTATTTATATATTTTTAGTTGATAGAAAACTCGAATGTGCTTTTATATATTTCAGGTTATATGCTCATTTTGAGGACAAAAATAGCAAGCATATAGGATGAAATCAAAATCAAATAAAAACTTTAATGTGATTATGTTTTGCGCTTATTTTCCCATTTCTAAAGGAAATATGTGTAAGTATACAGAAAAATAGATATATATAAATAAATTATAACTGTTACTGTATCGAGGTGCAGTCAACTGAGCTCTACAATAACAAGGTTTGGACGCAAGATAAATAAACAGTAAAAAAAGTTCTTAGATTATAGTCTGATGGTACATGTGTCTTAAAATATTTTCTTGCAGATCCCTTTAATACAGTCCAATGAAAACCTAAAGGTGGCATTTATGTATTAATGAAACGTTTAGCTATGTACACTTTTCAAAAAAATTCAATTACAACCCAGAGTTAGTGATGTAGACTGAGGTCAGAAAATAAAGTTTGAAAGCATAAGGTGTAGTTACAAACTTTTCAAGAACTCTTAACCATCTGTATCATAGGCACCATGCCATAAACAACATACCGTTCAATTGTAGTGGTTTCAATTTTAATGATTTCAATAGAATTAAAAAAATTCCTGAATTACGAGTAATTTAGTTTTTTGTTATTATATCGAACTTAAAATATCAAATAAGTCCGAGTTGGGGCATGATGGAGGATTAATGTTTAAGTAAATTTTGTGTCCAGATGTTTGCTAATCCTAAGGTTTTTCTTGCTTTTTAAAAAAAATTAGTTTGTAAAACTGCAAACACATTTAAATTTTCAATCTTCCTTCAAAAGGAGTTTCTGCAAGAAATTATATCTTCAATCGTAATGAATCACAAACTTTTTTTCAAAATTAGAGATGAACTTAAAATTTTAGTAATTTGAAGCACCAATTGCAAATGCTTTATAGCTGGCAGTTTTCATTACGAATTTATGACTTACTTGTTCATCAATCTAAAGATATTTGTAAATTACTTAGGCAGTATTGTAATCTGCTGTGGATTAAGCATTTGGATGATTTTGTCTATGTATGATTACTAACTCATCTAACACGCAAACATTACGTTTTCGAGATACAAATTTAATTTTAAATCCGAGCACACTTTAGTGCTAGTGTCTTACATTCAAGTATTAAGCCATGAGTGTTAATATAAATTACAGGTAACCATCCATTATAAAAAATAAAATATTTTTTTTAAAAAAAGGCCGCGAAACTTCACACGTAAGTTTGGAGATGCCTGCAAAATTTATAGTAAAAAAAATATTGCAATACATTTTTAAAATATATTATTGAAGTTGAGTATAGTTTTTCAGAACATACCCTTTTCTTAAAAAATCCAAAGTAATATGCTCAACTGTTGTTATTTTAAGCAACAAAAATACATACATAAATAAATAAAAACTCGATTATTTTTCTTATTTTTAATGTGTAGATTATTCGAATCAGAAATACTTTCGTTTCCTCTCTCTTTCTTTCCCTCTCTGTTTTTTATTTCTTCAGAGACAAGAGAGGGTGATACAAAGACTAGTGGCCTAACTCCCAACATTCCAGTTTTCACTGTGGTACTCCACCGACCTACTAACATAAGTGAGACTTTCTCAACTGAAACGAAGATTTGCTTTCTTTACTCAGGCAATAAAAGATTGTCTTGTAAAACATCCAAGAAACAGGCGATGAATATTAAACTTAAGAGTAGCAAAAATGCAGATTTTTTTCAAGAGACCTGAGCTCTAGAATAGTATTTATCACAGAAAAAACTAAACAGCATAAAAACCACTGGTGATAGTTTGGTTTTAATACCAAACCTCGTGTTCATTCATTTAGATTAGACTTTACAAGCTTAGTGAATGAACGTATGCTTATTGGAATTTTTTAATTAAATGGTTTTGAAGAAATGGCGTTTTTGAAGAAAAGTTGACGAATCAACATAATATTATCTCCTGAAAAGACATATTTCTTTTTTTCAGTATCCCATCAAATAAAGATATGCTAAACGGTGACACAAGATCATCCTAAAGTAAAGATTTTGAGTTCGGAAGAAGAAAAAAAAACACTCGTACCAAAACGACCTTAATACCTGAAATAAAAAGTTTACAATAACAACTTTCTTATACATGTAATTTCTGATTACTTGTGTGTGTATTATGATGTTTGTGGATTAACCGTGTATTGCAAAGATAAAACGGAAAAATAACCTGTTGGTATAAGTAGATTTATTTGTAATTAATCCTATATTATATACTATAATTTCATTTTATATATCTTCTTACTTATATCTTCATTAAAGCATTGAGTTTGTGGTAGTATATGTGGTCTTCAAACTAGGAATGCTGTCGTAGCCAATGTGAGTAGAGGCAGTAATCCTTTTCACCTGCTAAAAAGTGATCAGTTGTTGCAAAATCAGCTTTTACGTCCGCGTACTTGGGGAGAAAAGATTTTATTTTAAACTTATTTACGGTTCACTGGACTAATGTTCGATTACGTATGTTTTTCAACTCCCCCCCCCCCCATATAAAGCCGTATATATATTATCACGGAGCATCAGTGTATCATGTTCACAACATCATACTCAATACGATAAAACAAAGAAACAGAGCAAGTCACAAAACTTCAAAGCCAATTTCCTCATGTTCATATAATTGTTCATATACTTTTTTCATATTTATCCCATGATTTTCATTTCCACCATGATCTTTGAATGCCATTTTTAAGATAGCAATCATTGCATAAGTTTAATAATTATCGCTATAGTATCTGCTAGCAGAGAAAAATTTTTATTCAAAAAGCATACATGGTAGCTGAATTAGAAATAGCCAATTTTCTTATCGGTATATTACACATAAGTTTTGGAAATGAATACCTCTGAAGCTATTTATTTTTTATCCCTTGCAAACTTTTTTTTTTCTTATGAAGTCGGTACAACTAGATGATAAAATCGAAAAGAAAAACATTCATGACTTTAAATACAACGTCGCTGCAACCGGATGATATTGAATTACCATCCAATACGTAATTTGAGAAATCTGAAGTTTGTGATAATCTGAATAAAAAAACTCCTTATATTTGGTGTCCGCCATCGACGACACTCGGTATAATTATGACGTCATGCAGGGAGGGTGGAATAAAAATGCATCCCCCTCCATCAAATTTCCGATTAAAAAAACATCCCGTGTAAAATAACTCTCGTGATTACTGAATAAATAAAGGACAAACATAGAAGACAGTCTTGAATAGGGCTTTAGTTCAGCATCTGGTGTTGTGAGCTTTCCCAGGAAAAGGCATAACTGAATACTTTGTTCATTGTAATCAAATGCTTCAAAAATACATTCATTCTCTAAAACAAGACTTTTTTACTCCGAAAAAAACTCTCAACCATACATTATAATTTATTTCGTGGAATATATAAATACATTTTTGTTTGATTTGCAAACTAAAGGTGCGTTATACTGATTTAGATAAAAATGGGACTGATCGAAAGTCGTAGTACTAAGGATATTACATTGATGGTATTCGTTTTGAACTCTAATAAAATAGGTTAACCTTATTTGACAAGTTATCACCCATAGACGTCTTACAATTCATGGTCGCCATATTGGCGAATTATTAAGCTAGCGTTCATTTTAAGCGATGAATACGATATTATTGCTCTGTTCAAATCTATCTACATAAATAAAGAAAATATTGTTTATGTATGTACCCATTGTATGTCTGTATGCTTCTACCTTATACCACATTTTACGCCGGATCTTCACCAAATTTGGCACAAGGGTCACCCTTTGGCACACGGTTAAAGTTGGGGGGGGGGGGGATTTGAATGCTAAAAAAGTTCCAAACAATTCGAATTTTAATTTCAGAACCCAAAAATTGCAAAAACTGCCTTTTCCTGTACGAAGAAATGACCGTATCGTTTCGAATTTCGTACCATTGAAAAGCTCGTAAAAACTGCCTAGAAGGTGTTATGCTCTTTGTGCCAAAATTTGAAGCCTCTAATCTAACTAAAAAAGCAGTTATAAGCGTTTTTTTTTTCTGCAGTTCGGGATTATTTTTTCACGACCCCCAATTAGCTTTTATTTATTTTCCTCAGACGATTACTAAAGCGATTTATATTTATTTTATTTGTACCGCTGCCATTTTTTCTACTTCTATTCAGGGCGCTTTTAGCATTTTGAGGCGCAGCCAATTTTTAATATTTCTTTCTCTTTTGTTTTACTTCTAATTCTTCCGTCTTTTTAAAATATTTAAAATTTATTTTCTGCAGTACAAGCGGCAGGGCATTAGATAGATTAATTTTATTGCCTTATTTTGAAAGGTATTTTTTACGTGACCGTTGTCCATTTTCCACAGGGCTTTAAAAGAAAAGGGGAAAACAAGCTGTTATCCTTACTATTCTAATGGGGATTTTTATGGATATTTGTCTTCCTTTTCTAACTGGGATAATTATGGTGGCAACTTTTAGAAAGATTGTCGTCGATGTTATTTAATAACTTATATACGTGTTCTAAGAAGGATTTTAAAGGAAAGTTGTCGGCATCCGAACAAGGACTTTTAGAGGGATTGTTGTCATTGCTTGAGAATTGATACTTTTTTTTATATTAGGGCCTGTTGTCCTGATTCTGATGAAGATTTTTAGCGGGACCGGTAACGCTATTTAAGAACTTTTGTTTTCATTCTAACAGGATTTTTTGTGACTAATGTCGTGGATGTAACGGGGGGTTTTAGGGGCTGCTGTTCTTCCTCAAACAACGATTTCAAAAGATTGTTGTCCTTATTCTTGGGAATGTTTTTAATAAATTTAATTTTCTCTTTATTTATACAGAACAGAGAGCTGAACGTGCGTCACGTGACATTAGTCTTCCTCCGCCAGGGAATGGCGCAGTGCTCGAGATATCCCGTGCAAAGACGGACAACGCGGCTAGTAAGTAAATAAAAGTTAGAGTTGTAACTTCCGTTGTGAGAATAAATCTTCATAAAATGGGTTTCTAATTTTTATTCTGAATTAATTGAATTATATACAAGTTAATTGAATATATCAAAATCTAGGCCAAATAATTATGTCAAAGTACCAGTGGCTTTAATTCCATCCACAGTGAATGGAACTTGCATCTATAAAACTGCTTAAAAATTTCACATCATACTTAAAAAAAACTAAATGAATACACTTTGTTTATTTTGCTACTTCGTTGTGAATATCGTAGCAAAAACATGTATGATAAGAAAAAATGCAGTTCGGTGTAATTTTGTGTATTAAAAGATTATGTTGTATTTCAAAATAAAATTTTTCGAGCTACTTTTTTGCAGTTTTTCGCAAACAAATAACTTGCAATAATCACTAAAAAGAAACAAGTAGTCTAAAAATAAGCTAGCATATTTTACGAAGCTTTTTTCCCGTTAAAAAAAATCGGTTAACTTTTCAGGGAGCACCATTCCGAATTGCTTCAGCTTTAACTCAGCATGTGGCATAGACATTTTGGCTTTCACCTGTCATTGATTTTCCCCTTACTAAAAGTAAAATCAGCGAAAAGAAATTTAACAGAACACGTAAAAGGGTAAAATGTAAAGGATACAGTAAATGTCAGATAACAGAGCTGAAACTTTATGAGTCAAGACTTGTAAAATCCGAAAAGGTCATGTGATGGGGGAGATGAACTTTCCAAAGATCCGCTATCAAGAGATTTAACGATTTTGGTCGTTGAAACGAATTGATGATGTTTTGCTTATAATTCTGGTATGTTTAAAATAATTGAATGGTATGGGCAGAGATAAAGTATGGGAGTTCGCTGATTTTACTTAGATTAATGGTTTTGAAGGGCTAAGATGACAGAGAAGAAAAAGAGAATGTAGTAGTTGCTATTTATGGTCAACGGTCAATATTGAAAAACTTGAAAAAAAGTATAAGAATGTCGTAACGATTAAAATTTGAAATATTGAATGAATAAATGAATGAAAAGATTATCACATTACTGACACAACTATGATAAATATATACATTTTTTTATGAATAAAAGTCGAACCATATTAAGTTTCAAAGCTCTGATTTTTTTTTTATATTTAATGTACCACAGACAACACAAATTTTAATATGAGCATGATAATATTTTCATAGCTAGATGCATCGCCCGGCTTTGCACGGGGTATCCCGAATGTTATTAACGTCATTTCTGGTAGGAAGACTGATGTCACGTGACACATGTTCAACACCCAATTCTATATTAATAAGGAGAAAGTTAATAAAAACTTCACATTGAGTAAGAACGACAGTCCTTAAAATCCCTTTACATCCTCGACATTCGCCTCCATAAATTTCCATTAGAATAAAGACAACCATATGACTACTGAGAGGATCAACAACGCAGGTCTAAGTACATGCCGTATGAAGGTGTAACCGAGAATGGCCCATTAAATCAGGTACCGTTCCTTGGATCGTACCTTACTACTTGAACAACTGAGGCGATTCCATAGCTAATACATGCAGCAGAGCTCAGGCCTTTGGGGGCGAGCGCGTTTATTAGAATAAGGATAACAGTCCTTAAATAAGGTTAGCGGTTCTGCTAAAAATCCTCATCAGAAGAAGGAGAATAGTCTTTAAAATTCCCTGATATTATCGGATATCAGTTCTCAAATAACCTCAACAGTCCCTCTAAAAGTCCGTATAAGGATAAGGACAAGTGTCCCTTGAAATATTTTTCAGAATGACAAAAGTTATTGAATAACATCAACAGTCTACTATGTATTAAATCTATAGCAGAAAGACTTAGACTTTAGTTAATAAGTAAGACACATTTTGTAGCATTACTATGTGTGGCATTGGTTGTACAAGATGTGGACGAGCACGTTTAAAAAAGACCTAAAATATTTATTCCAAAAATGCATCACGAACATACGATTTAAAAAGTTAACGTAAACAACGCTCCTACAAGATACATGAATTTCATGTCAAAAACAAATGTTTATGTCTTTTTAACTGTCGAAAATGAATTTTAATTCATTATTCCAAGCCACAAATTTTATTATTTACAATGTTTTCAAGTACAATATTTTATTAGAAAATTTTTCTGAGTAGCTCAATAATTTATATAATACAATTTAAATAATATATTTTTTAACGGAATGTGTAAATTAAGCTCGGACTTAGAAGGATGTGCCGCTAATGGCTGCATCTATCTTACATTTTTATTGGACATAAAATAGGTGGTTTATTTATAATTTTCATAAAACCAATTTGTTGTGAAAACAGTCGTATGCTCGCTGAATTGCAGCATAAATTTTAATCGAATGACACAAATTATTCTGGAATTTTAAAAGTATTATAAAAATATTTTAATTATGAAAATTTTGGGAGATTAAAAGCATTCTGAAAGTTTACAGATTTCAATCGTACAAATTTTATCAGATATCTCAATTAATTTTCAAATTAAGTATCCCCAATCTTTCCATTTTTGTAACATAAACGCTACATAATTTATCTCTTTTGAAACCATTATTTTTTTCAATATAATTTTATAGTAGAGTGTGATTATTATTAGAATATCCATATTTACAAAATAAATGCTTGCTTAAAATATCATTCTATCATTTAACCATAAAATATTTTTAAGCACGCATGACGAAATGTCGGTTAATATTTTTTTTATAATCTACTTTTCAGGTTACAGGGGTGCTCAGGAATATTTACGGAAGTACTGTTGATAAAAGGATCGATTTCATTCAAAATCCGCCATGGATAAATGCTTTTACGGATATTATGACGTTCATGAGCTTTTCGAACGGGATATAACGTTTCAGAAATAGGGGAAAAGACTACAAATCTAAGAGCTGGGGGGAGGAAGGATAAATATTTTTTCAAATGCTGAAGAAAAGAGCATACTTTTAGCTAAAAAAAACTTTGAGACAGCTAGAAAAACTCGCTTCACTCAAACTCTCACTTATAAGGGGAAAAGCGCGGTCGATAGGGGGAAAAAAAGAATTTTTAAAAACTCGGAGGCTACATTTTCCTCCTTCTCTCTCCTCTTAAGAATTGTTGAAGAAATGGAAGACTATAACTTTCGCTTTCGTATTTTTGACGTTTGCTGGCAATGTAAAAAATTTGATTTCACTGCAGAAGTGTGAAAAATTTCCTCAAAAAACAACTTAGCTGAGGTTGTTAACCTCGATTTCTCATCCTGCATTTCCCATGGTGCAGCACTTTATATCCACTCGCTGCTTAAACTTCCACTAGGGTTTTATAGCTCCCCTATGAACTTTTTTTCTTTTTTTCCACGAATTCCACTTCGGGTTTGGAAAATAGTTTCAATTCAGTTCAATATTGCTCAAGAAAGGTAATCCGGAAATAAAAGGTACGCATTTACCATTAGAAGTTGAGTCTTTGTTGAGTATTTAAAAACTCGTACGATCTTCACTTGGAAGTAAAACGGCTTAAATTTTGCCGAGGTTTCTTTTCCCCCTATTATTCTTATTTTTTTAATACCTTCTACTTTAAGTTTACTTCAGGACGTATGCGTGAATTATTCAGTTAAAAAAGGATTTACTGGAAAAAAGTGATAGTGGAGAATATGAAACTACAATTTTGAGCAGCAAACTTAAACTTTATTCAGGGAAAAAAGAGAAGAGTTTGGGAACGTTCAAAAAAGATTTTTCTTTTTTTTTCCTTCCTCTCGCGGAATTTATTAATTTATTTAACTTTAGCTACCAAGAGAATTCAGTTTTCAAAAATCATTAATATTTCTAAAACAGATCAATATGTATCATTTTAAGGCTTACACTTCGCAGCAAATTCTTTCATACAATCAGCTTATCTTAATTTGAGTATAAATTGATCCAAAAAAATAAGATACATCGTTTAAAGTTAAAAGAAAAAAAAATCTGCAATAATTACCTACAAAAATGAAAAAGGAAGGAAACAAAATAAAATATCAAAATATGATAGCTCTATCAAGTCTCAAAATGTACATGGAAGTTACAGCAATTCATAACCCAACTAATGTCAATGCAGAACGTTAGTTAGGAATACAATGCCGAAAACTCTAAAAAATTTAACTGCTACTGCTCGCCTGCATGTAGTAGATTTTTTATTAATAAAAAAAAATAATTCGCACGGATGCAAAGTCATTTAAACGCTATATTTACATACCGGTATAAATATTAAGAAGTTACTAATAGCAATATAGAGCGATAATTTATACCTTTTTATTACATAAAAATTAGTAGTCATTTTATCAGGTTTTATATTTCTTTTTTTTTTCTTTTTTTTTTTTGATGTTAAAAAATTATTTGTTAATATCTGCGCTCAAAACAGGTGCATGTGCAATGAGCACATGCACCTCGTCAAAATCGTGTTTCAAGTTTAATGATGTTGATCCCACATGCTTATTTAATTTGAAAATAAAAAGTTTTGGCTTGGATGTAGCATTTGAAAATATATCAGTAATTCTTTATAAACGACTTTGAACGTTTTAGGATTAATATTTAATAATTTCGTTCAAAAATGTTATTCATTTAAAACCTTTCGTAAGATTATTTTCTAGAATCCTGCTTTTACAAAAAAAAAAAAAAAATTAGTCTCTTACTGAATATCAAGACCAAAGTCACTTGAATGTAAAATAAATTTTCATTTTTAAATAAGAACTACATTTGCGTACATAAAAATGTGCCTGAGCTGAAACGTGTTGCAATGCAACATGTGAAATACGCAAAAAATTATCAACTTTTTTTTTTACGTAGACGAAAATGAGATCAGCAGCACATAATTATGTATTGGGGTCAATAGCGAGAAAATAAACCATTTCAGCTTCAAGATTAGAAGAGAGAAAAATAAGTAAATAAATAAAACCATAGCATGAAAGTTTAGGCATGATTAAAAAATGTGTTTAAATTATGTAACTTTTAAAAGATTCGTTAAAAATCGTATTCGTGTAAGGTGCTAAATGTATAAGAAATGTTAAAAATATATACTTTCGTCATTTAAATGAATGTATATTTTATTTAGATGATTATCTGATGCATATTTATTTATTTGTGTATCATCTTTAAAAAAGAAATAAAGCTGTCGTCGAAATTCTTTGAGTAAACACCATTGTTGAGAAGAGTAATTAAAATATTATGTACATAAAATATGTACCCTTCTTTAGGCTTTTGTAAAATTGAATATTTTTATGTTTAAAAAAATACAACTAACAAATGTATTCAATTAATATTCACTTGTGGTGCATTAATCTTATTATTAGATTTTCATGATCTTAAGTAATATCAAGAATAGTTTTTCAGGGTGTCTACGGCTGACAGCGCCATCGACATCTTTAGGAGGGTGTTTGTTTTCAAGGGCTTTTGGGGGATTCGCCGACTGTTTAGCCAATTTGGGGGACATCGTTCTGGGGGTTCCGTAGCTTTCTAGGGAGGGTGCGCCATTGCTCTGATTAGGGGTGGGGTGGGCACCCCTGAGTTTTTAGTACGTGGGGTAATTTCATACATAATGACATTTTTTTATGAAAAACAAAAGTTTAAAGGATTACAATGAAGTTATTTTTATTAAAACTGACATTTTTTCCCCTTGAATTAAATTCTTATCAATTAAATTATGAAAACAAAACTAAAAAAAAAAAAGAATTTTAATACTTTTATTATTTTTTTTTTATTCTCTTTTTAGATTTTACCAGGTTTTTGGGTTTCTCAGTACAAAAAGAAATTTCTAAAAATTATGCACATCTTTACTCTTTAAACTTATGAATACTTTTAAGTAGGGATGTAACGAATAGTGATTTGGCTGAATACCGAATATTCGGTCCCTTCTTCTAGGCCGAATATGCCGAAGCCGAATATTCGGCTGCCGAATATTAAAATTTCTAGAAAATTGTTGTAATAGAAAGTATTTGACAAATTTAAAATTATTCACAAAGTCAAACACCAACTACACACAATCTATGATATATGATTTAATTCTGTTTGTTAAGAATTTAGAACTATTTAAAATTAATCTATTTTCACTATTGTTTTGAATGTAATAAAACTAAGAATTTCACCCACAAGCAAAATATAAATGACAGGTTTTGCGGTAGTAAGCATTAGCATTATTTTACTAATTATTTAATTGCAATGAAAGAAATACTAGTGCTTAGTGAACTTTTACCTTGCTCAAAACTGTTTTATGAAGACATTTTAAAAGCTATAAAAGTTAATATTTTTATTTTATGAGGTTTTTTACATACCTATTTGTAAAAGATCTATTAAAACTTAGTGCACTTAGCTGGGATATGTTTTTATTTTCAAAACCCCCAATAACTTATGCTATCTAAATATTCATGTTATATTCTGGGCTTTTCACATTTCTCTCTAACCGAATATTCACAATAAATCAGTCTACCGAAACAAAGTCTGGCTTTCACTTTGTTAATAATAACAAAATGAATTCATCATATTCTCCATCATAATTAACTGTTGGCAGCTTTTGGGAGCAAATGCTAAATATAAAATACAATATTACAACTTTAAAATGTGTTTTTGCTCAGTCAACCTAAAACAAGATTAAAAAAAGTAGTTTATTCTAAATTATTTTTATTTATTAAAACTATAGTGGACTAATGTATTCTTTTGCAATAATTATAATACAATTTTAAATGTTTAAAATCTACTAATTTCTTTATTTTTTTTTACTTTTTTACTGCAGCAGAACTATTCGGCCGAATAGTCCATCAATATTCGGCCAGACCGAATTTTACCTTACCCAGTATTCGGCGGGGTGATGAAATGACTATTCGGCCAGGCCAAATAGGCCGAATACCTAATAGTGGCTGAATATTCGTTACATCCCTACTTTTAAGTTACATAAGCAATAATAAGAAAATGGTAATTTTAATTATTTTTTCCGCATTATATTGAAATAATTAAAGTTTATGTGTGTGTGACGGAATGACTCGTGGCGGAATGACAATAATTTTCTATCTTCATTTATTGCAACTAAACTGATGATACTTTAAATTTAATAAAAAAAAAATTGCTGTGCCTAGCTCATTTAATGTAACTTAATCGAATGTAATGAGTTGAAAATGAAAATAGCTCACAAATGACAGCTTTTCAAAAACCTAATAATTTCGAAAAATTTGTCATTTTTCACGGAACCCATGTATATTTAAAAATAGCACTACGAATTTTGAACAATATAGATTCTGCAGGTGTAGCCTGTTGCCCAATTACCAAATTTAATGTGGCATTTCATTCAAAAATGTTCTCCACCTCTGTAATACCAGCTCGAAAGGACCCAGCGAGAATGGAATTTCACGAGAAGTCGACTCAAAGCATAACTGCCATTTTCTGGTATCAACTCATAATATCACAATCAGAGTGAATGCTCATTCATGATAGCCCATCGAAATGTGGCAAGAAGCACCCCACTTTTACGAAGAAAAATGTTTAAAAAAAAGTGAGAGAGTGAAAACCGCTCTGAGCAATCTCTCTCAATAGGCAGTGGTAAATTTAAATTGTAATTCCGTAAGCACATCTCCAATTTGATTTAAAACAAGATTTTTAAAAAGATTCATTAAAAAATGCTGGAAACATTGATGAAAGTACGTGCATAATTTCTATTATGCACGTAACTGTTTTGAAACAGATGAAAGTATAATAAAATTATAATGGGAGGTCTTCACTTACACCTCAAAAGTTCTTTTCATTAAATATTAAAAAAAAGGAATCAGGATATAAGCATAAACAGGAGCTCAATAATTCGCAACGAACTGACAGTAAAATTTCATATAATCCGAGTGCTAAGCAATATAAAAGTGATTTTGTAATCCAAACAAAACCGCGGGGGCGGAGCATTTCACACACCTCTTGGTATTATTTAGGAAATAAAGCTTATTCATTGGGCAACATCTACAATATTTTATCCATTTTACAACACCATATATCATTTGACAATGCATCACAAGAGATAACACTGGAGGTTTTAAGATTGCTTATTCAAAGCTGTTTTCAGAACTTGAGGAATAATAAATTTTTCTCAATACTCAAGTGAATGTTTTTTCTTCATTCTGGCATAATAGTGTTTTATTATATATTGTCACGAAACATAAATTATGAGCATAAATATATTTTTCCCATTGTGAAATTCATCTTCGTTTTCAAGTTGTTTGACATTATTCCATAAAAGAGGCGCAGTGTAATAGCATTGTTTGTTTGTTCTTAGTCAAGGAAATAATGAAATATATTCTGTGCTATTTAAATTCGAGTCCAGCAACTGTGTTGGGAGCAATATTTAGCAAAACAGCTTTTAGTAAAACCTGAAAAATATTTTTAAATACACAAAGAAATCATAAATTCAACATTTTATATTATGATAATCGGATGCGGAATCGTAAAATCAGCCTTCATAGTTAAATGTTAATTCAGAGTAAATTCCTTCATTAGAATATTAGGAAATAGCAGATACATGTATAACATATATGCAATAAATTTACAAACAAGCATTTGTACTTACTTATTACAAATTACTATTTAACATGTTTTCAAATATATTTTTTGAAAACGTAATATGCCATACTGTACTTTTATTTTTTTCTTTCTGCTTGTTTGTTTCTCTCTCTTGATATTGAATATTGAGTTTTCCCGGTCACACAGAACACCACATTCAAACATCGATGTCGAGGGTTATATATAACTTAACTCGTTCCGAACTTAATTTAACTCTCTCACGTCTCTAAAATTCTTTCTTTCATGACACTAAGTAACGTAACATATTTAAATATAGAAAACTATTCTTTCTAATGTATGCTATCTTACTTAACTTCTAATAAATCAGGTCTAAATGTAATACGTATTCTCCATGACATCCTCCACTTATCAGGAAAGCTTTTTGGACTTTCTTTTTTTTAAATTGTGATGTGGTGATAAGCTACTTCTGAAGCGGAAAATTGTGTTTTGACGCTTGAGTTTAAAAAGGATTTTTAAAAAAATAAATACATTTAACATATTGCACAGAGAAACGAAAACACATTGTGACCTTCATTTAATTTTCATGGACAATGATAAGTTGAAAACAGGGAATGCTATTCTTTTTTTCTTTCTCTCAGCTTTGTTTCTGACTGGCCGCAATGATGTCTCTTGCGTTTGTAGCGTTTTCATATAGTCATATAAACTCAAAAAAGTATGTTATTAACAGAAAAATATATTACATTTGTCGAATTCAAAGAGATTAAAATGTCTGCATTTTTTCTTACATCATTATCAACATTCGAAATAAACTTATAAGGACCTATTCCATTGAAACTAAAAACTGAAATAACATTTCATATTGTAATTTGAGCTCGATGGAGAAAAATATAAACTTGTTCAGACCACATACACATTACAGTAGCCTACACCAACTTTGTTACAATATTTTCTCGAGTGAAACAGTTCACAATCCTATTTTGCTTTTTAACGACGGATCAACCGATCTATGACACTTTGACAAATTTATGAATCGTTGCAACTAAAAGGTTCATCCGAAGTGCAAATCGTTTTGATTTCACACAAAGCTATCATCTTGATTGGCTTGCTAAATCTCATTCTGATTTCAGCATTGCTTTGTTTGTTTTATAAAAAACGACATTCAAAGTTACAGTGTTAAATTGAACGCCGAGGTCATATAGGTCAAAATCATCTAATTTAGAAGCAGTGAGTGCGAAATCCAATACTTTGAGATCGACTAACACAGAATTGGGTAGTTTAGCATGAATGCTAACAAGTGTAATAACATTGTGTGATATAATAGAATCCTTCAAAACCATTTTTTAAACAAGTAAAAGTATATCGCACGTATAAATTTCTAAATGTTTTTCAGTTACATCTATTTACATGTACAAATTCATTTTGCAATTATCATATTTGTGAGGAATATTAACTACGTAAATTCGTATAAGAGTTTAAACTTTTCTTACTCCCAGCAAGGAGATTAGAATTCATTTATGATATTTTTTCTACCCCTTTTTCATGCGAACTTGTCTAGGCACCTAAACTATAATTGCTGTTTTAAATTTCAGTTTTCTCAACATCCCGACGCCCAAGCTTTAGATTTATTGTCTTTTCATTTTTCAATACAAAAACAAATAAATATTATTTAACTAAATGAAATGAAATCTGTAAAAAAAAAAAAAACGAGTATAATAGTAACAAAATCAACTACGGAATCAAATATATATAGCTGCTCCATGGCTGAACTGCATATAAAATCTTTAGTGAAGGTTTTAAGAATACTACAAATATCCAAAAAGGATAATGAACAGTTGCTATCGTAAAACAAAGTCTTCTAAAGTTTGCTAAAAGCTCGCATAATTCCTTTAATTTATAAATTTGGGGAGGGGTGAAGGAGGTAATATCTTTAAAAAATATAGAAAAAGAGTAACAAATTTAAAAAAGTAATCTGATCACATTAGCAAAATAAAATACATGTACCATGAGCCGTAATAGAGATGTTTTAAGAAACCTTTAAGTAAACGACCAAAATATTTGACCAGTTTATATCTCTTTATTGGAAAACTGATGTTCGGAGTAAGTTCTCAGCTTCAGAAACATTGAAAGATTAATGCGAAATATTCCGAAGAGGTGAGAAGGGATGTCGGAAAATGAGGTAAGAAAAAAAATTGATGGATACTTCGAATTCAGTAGAATTATTTTTCACCCTCTTTAATAACACTTAACTTAGCACTGTTACGCCTATTTCAAATTAAGTTATCAGTCATACAACGCAGCTGTTACAATTGGGTAAAAAAAAAAAAAGAAGAGTGTTATAAAAGGGGGAGAAACCAAAGATAGAGAGAAAACGTTCTTTTTACCGCGACATAGAAAGTTGGAAAAAAAATTAGAATCGTAAAAAAGTTTCACTTTTTGGGGAAGAAGCCGAAACTAAATGAAAAGGAAATTGGCAGTTTGGTACAATTAACTATAATAAGTAATTGATGAAACCATGCCTTATTTAAGCCGAAACTGAACAAATAACAGGAAATGAGTTTCGAGCTTCTGTCGGTTAGAAATAGCAGATAAAAACTGAGTACTTTCCTCATTTGGAACGTGCTCTTTAATAACCTAATGTGATGACAGTGAGCGCCAAACCTAGCGCCTTACCGTGGGAACTTGACCTCTCTCCTTATTGTGCCGATGCTGTTTTACTAAGTTTTTATCGCGGTGGGGTTGCTGTAATTTTGATCGCCAAAATACGCTTTCCAACGCCAAGAACTGTTATGGTACAACTTAGAATAGAAACAGTTTTAAGTACATAAAGGGGTTATCTTTCTTTTTTTTTTATTTTTGCTACAACAATTATAAGAGGGAAAACACAACAGCTTGTACTTGGTGTTTATTATATGGCGTAATATATGTTTTGAGAGCGTTTATATTTTGCAGTGTGAAAGTTGTACTTTCATAGTGCAACAGTAGCATTTCCGGGTGTTTGCAGTAGCGAAAGGGGCAGGTCTGTCTTTTCACATTCTACCAAAAGAGAAGGAGGAGCGAAAAGATATTAACTCAATGTATATTGCTTTAAAAAAGCAACAAAATAGACACATACGCATATAAACATTTTATTTTTCTCAAGCCAGGGGGGAGGGGGCGTGGAATTTTTTTTTTTAATTTTAATAAAATAATTTATTTCCTTAGCCGTCACATATTTTTTAAAAACTAGAATTTAAATTTTACCCGTAGCCGCATCACGTAAGAAAAATCGCTAAAAAAATTTATAATCATTAGTAAATAAAATAGTTTCTTCTTATTAGGAATGTACCGATAAGAAAATTAGCAGATTACCTATTAATTACCAGATGATAATCGGCAGATAACAATTAATCGGCAGCCGCTTAATTATAATGGTACTTATTTTTAATACTACCATTTCTCAAACCCTATTATTTCTGTTTACCATTTTCAACTTTACAAAAGTAGCTAACAGTAACTTCTGTGAGTAACAGTTTATTTCTCCCCATTTTCGTAATTTAAAAAGTAATATTTTCAGATTTTATTTAAATTTATGTGAACCAATGTTCTTATTGATTGTTGATGAAATCACAGACCTGAAGGTTCGAACATTTAGATAGTAGCCAGTGTCTTTTAATTTAGTAGAACTATTTTTATTATTAGAAGCCGCTTTATACAAGATTTTTATTCTTTATATTGTCTGTAAAGTAATCTTATGCACTGCTAAAGCTAGACTATGGAGGAAAGTATCGATTCAAGAGAAATGTTGCAATATAGTATGCATTTTTATACATAATAGAAAAAATGAAATTAAAATAAAAATGCATCAAACATCAATTGGTTGTGAAAATAATAAAAAAAAAATAGGTATAAATTTTAACCAACCCAAAGAAATTTAATAACAATACATTTTTTGTTGAATGAAAAATTATCAACTTCAAAAGTAAATTGTAAAATTTATGTTGAAATTTATGCATGAACAATGAAAGTAACAAAATTGTTTGTACTGGAGTATTCTCAAAAGTTTGGGGGAAGGGGGGGACTGACACACATGCATATCCTCATCTCATACCCCCCTTTTTTTAATATACAATGAAATAAATATTTTTAAAAATAATGATTGAATTTTGTAAAAGAAGTTAGTTTTATATTATGATTATGTATTAGTATTGCTTTATTTATTTTGATTTACTTTTGTTTTTAGATATATTTTTATAATGTTTTTTCCCTTTGTGTAGTGACATCCAGACCTGTCATTTCGGGAGGTTAGGAAGGAGCAAATGCCTCCCCCTATCTTGAGAAATATAATGTATATGTGTGTATATACATGACATGTTATGTTGCAGAAAATTACATCGAATTACTGCAGTGGTGCTTACAAGGTGGGAGGGGTCATGACGCAGATTGCATCACTGAAAATTTTAGGAACGGGAATGTCGTAAAATCAAGTTAAACAGAGCTGTAAATTTCCGTTTCCTTTGTTGTACCATCTATATTTTTTTATTAAATCATATTTTGATAAATGCTAATTTGATACTTTCCTTAGTTGTTTTTTGGAAGGTGAGGGGGGCTGCACCATCACTCGAGGAAGGGGGAATTAAATTGTTAATAAATTCATTCGGCATGGTTGCTTGTTTCTCGCGCATTAACAATAAATTTAATTTAAAAAATAACTCTTCGTCGATTAATCGGCAAAGTGATCGATTATGACCGATTACCAATCATTGCAGATTAATCGATGCATCCCTACTTCCTATGGGTAAAATTGTGATAAAGTTGTGATCTAACCGCCTATTTCATAAAGAGTTATAAATGATTAAATTTTCCTAGCAGTCTTTTTTTTATGAGCTGTCCGACACTGAATAAAAAAAAAATAATAAAATAATAATAAATTAAATTAACTAAAAAAATGACACAAAGCAATGAAGGATTCTCGCGAAGATCATCCCAAAAAAAAAATCCGAATATGATAATCCCCGAAAAGCTGTTTGGCGGAGGGAGATATAAACAGACCGATAGACATTTTCTTGATGTATTTCAACACCCAACTTATTAATTTTTATTATTTTTTTAATATTAAATTTAAATTTAATTAGTTTATTTTGCTTTGTTTTGCATTCAGTATTTCAACGGAAAATTAAAAATATTTTTATGCCGTTTGCTCATTTTTATTTAATTTCTTCTATTTGTTTTAGAACATTTTACTCTTTTCCTTTTTTCTCAGAAAACCCTGAACTGAAATAGCATTTATTGCGACAAAGCAAGTTTAACAAATAAAACTCAAACAGCAAAATTATCATACAAAGTTGTAACTAAAGGAATGATGCATGTCTAGTAAGTCAAAAGAGTGCTAATTTGCCAACCTCACTCGGCAACATTACTTTTTACTAAGGAAAGAGGATGCTTACATATTGTCTTCTTGCCAGAAAGTTGTGTGATTAGTAATACCCCGCGACAGTCGCTAACAATAAACAGCATTGTTTTAAATTTAACATTTTAACTGCTTTTTAGTAAATGTACTCCCGATGTTTATTTTAAGAAATGTAACTTAAATAAGGTGGATCATCTATGTTACATACGGGCCGGGCTTCTTGCACTTGTTCCTAAAAGAAAGTTTTTTCAAGATTTTTAGAAAATAAAGATAAAAACTTTTAGTTATTAGAGATATTCTATGTCAAATCAACCAAAGAAAAAAAACCCTAACCTTCTCAGACTTTATGAAATTCACAGAAAACACACCTTAAATTTTCATACAATTAAAAAATACATGTTGTTTTTAGTTGATGAGCTATTATTTTTTTGAAATTTGCAAAGAAGCATTTTTAACTTTCCGGCAGTACTTTAAATTGCTATAATTCTAGTTCTTTGACACCTAGAGAGTTGCATAAAGTCTCATTTTAAACATAATTGTATGACGTTTATTTTGATAAAAAATTTGACTATTTTTTTATTCAAACATTTTTTATCACACAATCTTAAAAGTAAAAAAATTTTGAAACTGTTTTCAAAAACGGAGTTGGCGTCGGCCATTTTGCGCTCCAACTCAACGGCCCTGACTATAATCGCTAGTTCCTCATGATCCCAGTCTGAAAACGTTCGAGCCCCCCCCCCCCCCCCGCCATTCAAGCATATTAAATAAACATATATTTTTTTACAAAATTTCGAAAACATACTGCTTTATTCATTTATTTTTTTTAATTTTAAAATTTTGTGAACAAAAAAAAATTCATGGAAGGTAGTTAAAATAAGCGTCATGCACTTCTCTTTAAAAGGAGCTTTTACACAACTTTGAATTCCATGAAACTGGAATAATAACATTTTAAAGCACTGCAGCAAAGTAAAAAGTATGTTTTTTTCACAAATTTTAAATATTAATTACTCATTAACCATAATGACATTTTTAATACTAAGTGTATCTACGTCTAAATTTTAAGAATATAAAATTAACATTCAAAATTATGCCTTAGTGTAATTCCACATTTCTTTATAATCAATCCACAAATATAAATTTCTTAAATTCATATTTTGGCAAAAAAAAACTTAGTTATACCACATAATAAAACTTTGGCACGGAAGTAACAAATGAAAGGCTTTTTCTTCCTTAAACTAAAATTGACTTGCCTGCCTGTAGTTCTGCACTGCTAAAAGTTTGATGAATGTGAGAGCGCAATTTAGTGAATTAATGGAAAGATGAACAAAAAACTTCCAAACTTACGGAATGACAATTACCTCTAGGGACACATTTTAAGGGAGAAAAAGTTAAATTTGTTTTTCTAATGACTAAATTTCAAATTATAGGTACAAAAATAGACTGAAATAATATATCTGGATAGTTGGCGGAAGTCTTTGTTTTTAAAGATTTCCTATTCTTAAAAATCGAATAATAAAAATTTCAGTCTGGGATAAGTGATGGTAACGGCATTTAAAACCTTAGAATTTTTTTAAGTATCGAATGTTTTTTGTTTCTTAAATTTAAACTAGAGTAGTGCTTGAAAAGAAATGTTGAAAAAAATGCTAAACATTCATGGCTGACTAGCTTAATTAGCATTTCTTAGCCAATGATATAAAGTTTTAATTTCTTTCTGAGATTAACAGTCACCGGTAGGGAGGGACCCAGTGATGAACATTCGTCTCTTACAAAGTGAATCGCTATTTGAAAGGAAGAAAAAAAAGGAAAATATTAATAAATATGTGCATATAAACAGTCGTTTTGGGTTTACCCTTCTCATAAGCTAAAGGCAATTACAGGAATAGACTTGAATACAGGAAGAGACTAAATTAATTGAACACATGGGGCTCTGGTCATAGCTTGTCTGAATAGCAGGCTTTCCTAGTATTCCATTATTTCCAAAAAAAAAAAAAAAAAATGCTCAGCAATGTTGTAATATGATAGTGTGAATTTTTGATATCGCTGTCAACTTGTATAATTCTACTGATTAACTCTACAAAAACAATCTGTAATTGACAACACAATCAAAAAATACAGCTGACCCAAACATCTGATCATTGGCGCAATACTGCTAAGAAAAAAATTTGGATTATAGACGTCTTGCCTCAGCGTGTTCGTTGGGAAGGCTAAACATGCAAATATCCTTTGCAGTTCAATAAATAAACGTTTGTAATCGATTCCAGTTCAGCTGATAGGGAGTATTTCACTGAAACTGTAGTTCAAAAGACGATAGTCCGAAAAGTCATAATACTTTCAATATGGCGCAGACGTTTAATTATACCCAAAACTGCGGCAACAATTTAAATATTTTAAACATCTGGCGTGCTACACCCAAAAAATATCGCCATGTTCGAAACGACGTCTAGAATATTTCAACGAAACGAGTAAAGAAGAATGTGAAAAGGAATGAAGAAATCCAGATGGAAGGTTTTAGAGAACATACGAGTTCTCAGAAAATAAGATTATTAAATGCAGAAAATAAAGAAACGCAGGAAGAAATAATTTTTCAGTAAAAGACAACATCTGGCATCCATGAGTCTCAGAAAACAAGTAAAAAAAGCAAAGAAATTAGAGAGTCAACAGTTTTTTTAGACGAAAGCCCTCACTAAATGTGAGAACCTCTTACTTTGAAAACAAGGAAAAAAAAGTCTTCACATTCGTAAGTAAATCTCCTTCTGCCCAAGTGACCTAAAAGGGTTGACGAGTAGCGAGTGTTGAAAAGCCGGGATTCTGTTACATTTGGAGTCCATGCTATGCAGATGGTGCATTTCATAGCACAAAAACGCCATTTCGGTTCTTATATTCTAATGTCAAAAGTTCTTTTCTACTTCGTAGGGTTTCTTTTTCCTTTTTATGTACGGTTGCTGCGTTCGAATAGGCTAATTACTTTTGGATTTACAGAGAAAATTAAACATGCGTTCCGACATCTGAGTACTTAAAAAAATAATTTGCGTTAGACGCTACGCCGGAAGTAGTACCAGCTGTTGTGATGTGTTTATCACGAAGATATTGCTACTATGAAGATTTACTATTTTGGAACATTTTGATACAAGTCACGAAAAACGCATTGAAATGGAAAGTGGTCACATTTTCAAATAGGTTACAGTTTTAAAATTGTATTAACATTTTGGTTAAAAAGTTTAAAAGCCAGATTTTATATTTAGTGATGTGTATCAATAACAAGCCAGGAAATATTATTCTTTTGATAGAAGTTTGTTGTCTGAAAACAGTTTTTACTAGAAATTGTAATTTACATTTAAAATTATCCGATTAAAAATTTTATTTTTGAACAGGAAGATTTTAAATTTTATTTTAAGCTAATGGATTCAAAATAAGAAAGGATAAAAAGAGCGTGTTTGAAGCAAAGCACAAAATGACTTATCTGCACATTTTAATGAATTCACTTTAACAGTGATGCACACAATTTGAGACGAAATGAAAAAATTATCCAATTTAAAGCTTATATCCAATTTAAGACGCAGATAGTCTATTGTTTTTCCTTTATGAAAATGAGAAGATTAGTATATGCATATGATAATATAAACAGACATAATTAATCTATTAAAGAAAATAAGCAATTAATGTATAATGCAAGATAAGAAACTAAGTATCCTAAAGTTTTAGAAATAAAATTTCACGTTAAATTAAAGCACAAATGAGCATTAAAACGCAGACATATGTTTCGGGATTGCTTGGAATCCCTTTTTCAATGCGACAGGGAGCCTCTAGATGCAAAACATCCAAATGAAGCAGACAGAACAACAAAGACAAAGCTTATATAGCCTAAGAATTAACTGTAAACCAATGAGAATAAAGGCAGTGTGAAGTGGAAGTAGAAGTAGTAGGAAAGGCACCAATAAGAGAGCAACAAACGAATGCAGTTGGAAGTACAGGAAGTAAAAAGCAATATCAATAAAAACAAAGCAAAAAAGACAACAGCGTGCATAAAAATGTGAAAATACATGAAAATTTTTGTGCTTTAATTTAACGTGAAATTTTATTTCTATTACTTTGCACAAAGTTAAATTATTACTATCCTAAAGTTTCTTTACAAATATATAAATATTAATACAACTTTAAGTGACATCCATATTTCTCCCCACTGCATGCATTTTGGATTGAATTTGTAAACTAATTTAAATAAAAAGAAAATAAATTAAAAAATGATTAAAAATTCTTTTTTTTTTTTTCAAGATATAACGAATACCTATGGCTTCAAGAGCAATATTTTAACTGATTTTATTAGGTTTCATTTTTCAATTCTTCTCAAACATGTTTATGCACATAAAACTTTTATGTACATCGACATTACACCTACAAAGCTACAGAGTTCAAAAAAAATTTAAATTATTTAAAAATGATTTTAAAACTGATTCTTTAGAGTTTTGTCCACATAAGGCTTTAATCTGCGAGTTAAAAATAATGCCTCTATAACGCATCAAGTTCATTGAAGAAAATGATCCTTTTCATAAAGATAAGTCCAGTTTCCAATGAATTCATTTGTTTTCCACGAGTCGGTAATATACTGAAAAAAGGGGAGGGACGTTGTAAGCGTTAAAAAATACTGAACAAAAGCTATTACATTGAGAAAAAATTCTTTGAGGACTATACAAATCCGGATAGAAAAAGCATTAGTTTTTAAGCATTAAATTAATTCAGTAAATTATATTTGTTTTCTGAAGGTTTATTAAATACTAACCTAGATGAAACATAAAATTTGGGCGAGGGGGAGGGTGAGAATAAAAAAAAAACTGTTTCATTTGATTTTACGTTCCAGAAAATGCAATAAAACTGATTGAATAACATTTTTTACAAGTCGTTTCATTTGGCTATTTAATGTACATCTTGTAAAAAAACTATTCATTTTTTAATTATTACAAAATCTGGAAATTATGTTTCAGAACATACCATAAAAATATCCACTTTCTTCAACAGTAACCATATCATTTTTTTCTGGCAACTAAGCAGTCACTCAAGTTGTAAAAATATATTTATCAGAGGGAACTTATGAAAACGCTTTTGGCTCTTTCAACCGAGGATAACGTTTTCTTTCAGTGGTTATCGGAAATCCAGATTTCCTCCATAAAGTTCTTTTTTTTTTATTTCTCATATTTATTCTTTTGTACGATCCCCATAAAATGGAGAAAATGGCCTTGGCGCCAATAAAGTAAAGTAAACGCCTGATCTTTCTTTTCCGAAAAGAAATGAAATGAATAAAAAAAAAATGGTCGTTTTTACATTTAACGTGCAGACGATCTTTTTCTTCTGGTATGATTTGAAAGGGTTGAAACGTTCAGATATTTTGTTTCATTTGTTGACGTATATCGCAGATGGTAGATTTCATTCTCATAGACTGAGGGTTGTTTTTTAATAAGAAAATATATAGCAGTAAACCTTTTTTTCCCTTCACATTCTTTGGATATCGCATGAGCAAGAAAGAAAACGGAAAAAGAATAAGTTTTCCACGAAAACTTACTAAGTTGATTCGAAAATTATGCGCCGTCACATCCCTGACTAAAGAGTAAAACGAAAAGAATATATAAATAAAAAAATAAATAACTGAACAGTTTCAGGAAAGTTTTATTTCGACAGATGGGCATATCTATAAATTTTAAACTTATTTCAGTTTTACGGAAGAAAATGTTGTTTTGCGTGTTAATTATTATCAGAAGCTGTTTTTTGATCCATTTATCATAACGGCTTTTTCTTTCTTTTTTTAATTCGAGCTCAAAAATATTACCACATTAACATATTTTTAAAAAATCAGATTATGATAAACATTTACCAAATAGTGCTGAAGGCAATGTCTTCAGCATAGGCAAATATTCAAATAATGTTTAGAATTTGTTTGCATTGAAATAATTTACAGAAATATTCAATTCATTAGATGAATCACATACAGAAATATTCTTTAGATGGTGACAACCAATTTTTGTCTGAATCTTTCCATTATTTCTTGAAAGCAGGAACGCATTACGAGAAAAAAGTTGAGCCATCCCTCTTGGTGGGATTACTACCAAAACTTAATCAGCACTACTTTCCATTAGGGTCCATGCGTGTATCGAATTTAGTTCCATTTCAAGCATTATATATTTATTTAGAATGGACACAAAAAAGTGTTAAATAACAAAACAATCTTTCATTTCAACCCTACTGTAAAATTTGCTAATTTAGAGTAGTTCGGGGGACATTATGAAGTAAACAAATTTACAGTGGGGTTGGATTCAGAGAGGTTGGAATCTAACGTACTGTTTTTGTGTCAAAATACTCATGTGAAAGTGCGTGTGGGTACATATATGGGGTCGCGGGTTGCTTATTTATTAAGAATGGGGTCGCGACCTGAAAAAAGGTTGGGAACCACAGCTTCAGAGTTGTAGGTATGATATGTGCTCAAATTTTTCAAAAAGAATTTAATAATAATTTCAAGAGGAAGAAAATAATATTCCTTTGCTTTGATTTGCCATAGGCCGGGAAAAAAAATAGTAAAAAACACTTATATTTCTAAAAATACTTGTGACATAAATGTCCTTTTTAGTTTATATTTTAGATAGCTGTAGTATAGGATTTAATACAAGAAAAAATACTTTTATTTGAACTTATGTTTTTAATAAAATTTAAATGTTTTGCATCGTATCTGCAAAACTTAACAAGTCATAACTTTTTTATTTATGATTGAAAAAGCTTGAAATTTTGCGTGAATTCATAATGGATATGTTATCAAGTTATACCTTGGAGGAAAAAATACTTAACGTGCTTTCTTCGAAATTCCGTCTGAAAGGGTTAAAGTTTTTCGGCTTTGTAATGATATGTCATGTTGTTATTCGTGAGCTTCTAGGGTCCTTTTAAAGTCATTAACTATTTCTTAATTATAAATAAAACAGAATATTCGGGCAGGATCACTTTTTTTGGAAAAATATGAAAGGTCAGAACCAAGTTTATGAACACAATTACATGGCAAACAGTGCAAAACAAGTAACAATATTTCTTTTGTTTCCTTCTTCTCTTCTATTATGTGCCTATTCCTGATTTCATTTGATTTTGTTCTTTGTTTTGCTGATATGATTCTTCCAAATAAACTTTTAAGTTTAATTATGGCAGTTCAAGCCAAGCTCTACTGGAAAGAAAATACTTCTGCAGAACTAACATAGGATTATTGAGAACAATTATTATAATATTTAAATATATACATATATACGAACGATAAATTACTTCTGAGAAACATTTTTTCTATTGTATTGCATTACACTAATTTAATCACTACTAAAAATCCATGTGGCTGTTTTACTCATAGGTTAAATGAGTTTACACGCTTCACAATTTAAGGCAATAGAAAAAAACAGAAAACTTAATAAGTCATTTTGAGTTACCGAACAACTTTGACAATTCCCCCTCTTAATAAAGCTCTCGGGGGAAAAAAGAGAATAAATACCCTTTTAACCTAAAAAACATTTCAATGTATGCGGAAAAGGGAATTCAGCCTCCGAACGAAAACTCTTAACACTAAATTGATTTTTTTTTTTTTGTTCACAATGGCTTTTTATTCGGCTTAGGATGAAGTTTAAACAAGCAGCTGAAGTTGGAAGCAAGGCTGTGAGAAGTATACACTAAGGCAGATGGTTTTATCAAGAGGAGAATGGGGAAAAAGAATTTTCCCCTTAGCAATCTCACTTTTCGTGGCCGGGAATTTCATTACTTCCAATAATACTACTGACCTGATTTCGAGTAATTAAAGGATAGTGTTTTTATTCGTTTATTTATGTATTTTATTTATTTATTTATTTATTTTTGATGCATCAGGTATAGTTTGGTCAACTTTTGTATCGCCACCGGGCATTAAGTCGATCGCGATCGACCGGTACACCTAAAGGACATTTTGAGGTGATCGTTTTACTGAGACCTAAGATGCGCATAATAAAAGAAATGTATTATTGGGTTTAAGACTATAACTTTAGATAAACATGGTTTCTTTTTAAATACATTTTAAACTATTTGATAATGAATGTTCATTTGAAATTATTATATTTGTGGCTATTATTATTATTGTGCTAGTATCTTGAGTTTGGCTTTAAACGCAGTTTTAGAAGAATAATTTTTTTAAGGTAGGTAAGTACACATTCCGTATTTAGTTCGTAGTTATAATAAATACTGCATACCTTTTTTTAGCTCATCGGACCTACGTCACTGGGTGGACCGCAATATCTTTGAAAACATCAGAAGCCATACCCTGGAAACGTCTGCCCCCCCCCCCCTCCCTGGTGTAGGACAAGGGGTTAGAAAAGAAAAAGAATGGTAAACACGTATACTTCATTAGTTACATTATCTGTTAACTTTCAAAAAACGTTTCTTGATGTTTTAATGTGAGCAATAGAATTAAATATAGTAAAAACAAAACTAGCTGTCCCATCCGCACCTTCAAATTGTATTCGCCCTAAAACAACTTAAAAATAATCATTAAAAATTTTCTGGAGAGGACAACTGAAAATTTCCCATTGTTCTTTCACATTTTTTTTAAATATCAATTTAAGATTTGAAATATCTCACTGTGCCGTCAAAATCTAGGATTGTAGCGTTATTTAGAAAAAAAAAACATGCAAAATATGTCTCTGCATTAATTATTATTATTATTGTTTTCTTTTGTCACCTCTGAAACGCATTTCACCGCTGAATGTAACTTTAAGTCTAAATTACTGTATTTTAGAAATAAAATAATGATTTTTGGTCAAACTTTCGAGAAATTCAGAACGTGTAAGTTTTAAATACATGAAGTTTTATACGTACTAAGTGGTGTTTATTTTTTAATGCCTTGGTGCAAATATGGATTGTATATGACCCTCTCCCCTTCCCCAAAAAAAATCTTGCAGGGCCGCTGAAAATAGGTGTGAACTTTTAGAAGGCGGGTTATGTACAATGTTATTGTCTTTTATTATAAATTCGATCTTGAATTACTTATAAGAGAACCAATTATGATCATGTGTTATGTGGCTCTAATCACACTTAAAGGGGAGTTTAAATTGTATGAAATTTGGCAATAATAAAAGTGACAATTTAGAACTTGTGTTTAACAACTGTTTTTGAAAGAAAACATTTTTTTTCTAGCAATAACTCTATCGCATTGCTTTAACTCCATTTAGTTTGTTTTTTTCTTTTCTTTGTTAACACTCGCAAAAGAAAAAAGAGAAAAGAAAAAGGAGTTTTTTTATATTATTACGAAAGGGCTCATCTTTTGCGCGTATTTGTAATTCTAAAAAATAAGTTACTTCCGGAAAATTCGGGAGCACGAGGAAAAACAACTGGTAAAAATAAAAAATTTTAGAAATTAAAAGCCCCATCCATTTTTTAGATTCTGCCCAAAATAGCCCCTGCATATCACAAGAGTGATAATGAGGTCGGTGAGAAAAATTTTGTAATGGGGAACGGTAGAAAAACTGCAGGTGTGATGCAAAACTATTATTAACGCAATTTTTTTACCGCTTGATATTTAGCCAGAGTTGCGGATTCCTGGCAGTATTTTAAAGTATTCCTTGACTTTTTTGCAAAAAAAATGACGAAGTAATGTAGAAGAAAGGGCCTGCGTTTCAATTGTTGACTAAAATTAGCCCAGATGAGAAAAGACGCTATTTTCAGGTTGCATAGTGTGATGCGAGTACTTACTTGTTCGTGCGTCTTTTACATGTACGCATTATTCTGTTATATTTACTCTGTTATCCTTCGAGACGGAAATAACTATCAGTTAAGGTTTAATAGAAGAAAAAATATGGATTCCAAATGTCAGGGTGCGTTTTTTAGCTTACCAAAGCTTCATAAAGAAGCCATAAAATGCTACAGCGGGAAAGGATTTAAACGAATTACAAGCACGCTGCAATGGTATCTAATTCAACGCATGTTCAGATCAGTTAACTATTACAATGACTCAATCGAGCAAATATATCAATATTTTAAATCGTTTGAAATATCAAGAGAACTATTAAATTTAAAATTTATATCATCATACATGTTTACATTATACACTACACATGTAAGTTTACGTCTGTGTTACAAGGGGGGATGAAAACAAAAACTTGAATTAAATAAATATCAAATTTCAATGTTTAAAAAAAGAAAAAGGAAAAGTTTAAAACATAATTTTTATATGCGAATTCTTAAATGTAAAAAGCACTTAAGAAAAAGGTAAATACTCTTTTACAGATAAATTGTTACGAAATAAAAAATGATCGAATTTAGGCAATGTAAATAGCCTACGCTTAAATAGTGAAATTGTCAGCTATAAAATAGCAATAAAAATCTACAGCGTTTAAATAAAATCGCGTTAGCTTTATTAAAGATACTTCCCATTCAAATAAAGAAATGTCTAAAATATAATTGCATTGCAAGGAAATACAAAATATAAGGAAAGTAAATAACGTAACAACAAAATTAGTAGTGTTCGGCAACTACTCGTCAAAAAGTAGTTAACTACCAACTACTAACTAGTCTAAACAAAACTAGTTGCAACTAGTAGTTAACTACTTTTTTCTGAGACTAGTTGTAACTAGTAGTTCACTGTTTTCCAAAAGTAGTTAACTACTTTTAATTATAATCCATTTGAATTTCCATTTTTAAGCTTGTTCTTAAATATTTAATCCTAATAACTCAACTCAATATTATTTTTAATCATTAAAACAATTTTTAAAAAAACCCGTAAAACATTCAAAGATTGAATATTTCCCAATAACACTGAACAATTAATATATAAATAGAATATGAATAAAGACAAAATCTTTTTCTTTAAATTTAAACTTTTATTTTAATATGTGTATTCGTTTAATAAAGTTAATAAATTGTTTTTAAGAAATAGCAATTTTTCAAATTTCTTTGTCTCCCAGCCTACATCTTCTTGGGACAAGAATTTGTCCAGCAGCAGAAAATAACTCCTGTACGACTGCGCTACTTGGTAGAGAACAGTTATAAAAGAAAAAAAGCTTTGTTTATAAAAAAGCTTTTTAGCAAAATATCTTTGTTACACGCATGCTTTGGATTACATTCTTTCAAATTGTGTTGAAGGCTTGTGTTTTATGGTATCCCAAACGCATGCATGGTATCAGAGTAGAGGTGCTTCCCAATAATGAAGATTTGGTCTTTTCAAATGAAACTTCATCGTGCATGTGCTGGTGCAGGCGCCATTTATTGATTATATTAGAAAGCTTTTCCTAATTAGCATTAAAACTGCAATAAATATTATGATTTTTGTATGAGTACTTTTACATTATATAACATAATATTAAAAAATACATTTGTGTGAGTGATATTCATAAGCTAAAAATTTAAATAATTTAATGTTTAAATAATAGTTTTTTTCCTTCAAAAAATATATTTAAAAACAATTTTTGAAAGTAGTTGGAATTTTGAAAGTAGCTGTAACTAGTAGTTGGGGAAAAAATAGTTTAACTTATAGTTAACTAGTTTAAAACGAAATTAGATACAAATAGCATTTAACTACTCGTTAACTAGTAGTTGCCACAAGTAGTTAACTACTTCTAGTTCAACAAATGCCGAACATTAAAAACAACGGATTTTTAGGAACGATATAAAAAATGGTGTAGTCGCCGATATTTTAAGTGAAATGCAAAAACATAGAGATAGAATGTGAATTTTAAAGAGTTGGAAAATCCGGAATATGCAAATTTCTTCCATGGGATCTAAAATAACTAGGGCTCGACCGATGGCATTTTTTGGCCGATGGGCCGATGCCGATTGTTGGCCGATTGTTTCGAGCTCGGACGATGGCCGATTGCCGATTATTCTCCACTTCCATCGGCCGATGGCCGATGGAAAAAAAGTCGCTGTAAACCATTGAAACGTGTAGAATGCTTGTCATAAATGTCATTTAAATCATCTATTTATTTTTATGTTGTAGTTATTTTTATGTATTTAAATCATTTTTTTAATAATTTTAATGTTCATTTATTTATAAAAACACAAATGTATTATTCAAGTACCGTAAAACTGTTTAGGGAAAGTTTACATAATAATTAAAGCTAAAAGAATCACTCACGATTCTAGTAAAGTAATTAAATTATTTGGAGGTTAAAAAAAAAAAAAAATGCTGTATCAGAGGATTTTTAATTCTTTTTTCTTATCTTTGCAAAAAAAATCAACAACTATTGGATCGGATCGGGCCTAATTTCCTTTCCTTCAACATTTTCTCTTTATAACACTTGCACTGCAAATGCCAAGTGCAGCTGCCTTTATTATTTTTAATTTTTTTTCATGGAGAGGAATGCAGATGTAGGAATGCAACCCCCTCCTCTGAGATTTTTTTCATACTCCCCCCCCCCCCCGTTTTTAAAAGAAAAGCGGGAACGATTATATATTTGTTTTTCATTATAAAAGTTATTTTAACTAAAAATAGCTCTTTTTCTAAAATAAAAATAAAATCATGAGCATAATGTAAGGTAACCGAAATAAACCAATATATATATATATATATACATTGTCAATTTCTGAAATTAATGAAATTGTAGCATTTTAATTAAGGTGTTATACCACCCTGTCGTGCGAACTCGTTTTTTAAGAATTCTTTTTTTGAAAATTGCAAGTCGAACTTGGACACATAAGATTTCTATCAATAAACATTTATATTGAACTATTGATTCATAATTTTTATCAATATGTTATATGTTGTAAACTAACAATAAAATAAGAAATATTCTAAACTGAAAGCAGATGCAACGAGATTGTTGTACAATAGCAGAAAAACTGGCAACTGTCTAAACGTGGCATCAAAGAAGTCAAAAAAATGCGCTAAAAACGAAGAATACACGGGGAAAAATAAAATATTTATCGTATAGAAAAGTTAAGATGTATTTTGAGAAAAAAATATGCAATGATCAATCTTTGAAAATAAAGAAATTTTAGCATTTTTATTAATATGTTATTAAATCCTGTCGCGCGAACTCGCATTTTGAGAATTCAATTTTTATAAATTGCAAGTCGAGCTTGGACACATAAAATTTCGATCAATAAATATTTACACTGGAAAATTATTTCTTATTTTTGACCAATCTTTTCTATGTTGTAACCTCAAAATGAAATAATGAGAATAACCGCACACTAAAAGCAGATGCAACGAGATTGCTGCACAATTGCAGAAAAACTGTAGCACGTTGGATCGAAGAAGCAAAAAAAAAAAACGCTAAGAGAAAAAAGTTTACGCTAGTATAAATTAAAATTATTATCGCGTACTTTGTTTGTACTGTTTACAATTTCGGAATAATAAGAAACATGACAAACTAAAAGCAGATAGTATAATATTATTGCACGATGGCATCTAATGCACTAAGTCATAATTAAACGAAAAACGAACAAAAATGAGTCAACTACCCTAGTGCGAAAAACAAATAGCACTCATAAGACGCCTCTATTACTTTTACTTTAACCTACTATTTCGCAAGCATTCTGTTCAAAGAGAAATAATTTTAATAATGAAGGTTTTCGGGCAGCGATCGCTTAATATGATTATCCGAATTTTTTATCAAATACTTTGTAGAATGACATTTTTGTGCTTTTTTTTTTAACGGATGTGCTACCTGCTATTGTATGGAAATAAAAATCTAGCTACGGAGAAAAAAGAAAGTTAAAGACAGAAATTTTCTGGAAAGTTGTCACTGCGAAAAACATCGGCCTTGCATCGGCTTTTAGATGTTTTTTAAGGCCGATGGGCCGATGTTTTTCTAAAGTTAACATCGGCCGCCGATGCCGATGGCCGATGGCAACTTTGTTGAACAATCGGCGCCGATGCATCGGTCGAGCCTTAAAAATAACGATTGCAGCAACACGATTGAAAATGAGCTGTCCATATATATAGTGGCTCTCCCAGGATTTCGCCTTGAGGGGGGGAGCAAGGTCAAGATTAGGGATATACCGGATATTGCTTTGTTTTTCCTGGATATCGAATATCCGGTGTCTCCTGTGGGACTTGTAAGTAACGGATATCGGACTCTGGCGTTTGACAGCTGTAAATTCTATACATATTTTTTTAAGCGTCCCAACGCTTCCAAATGCGTTGTAATTTATATATATATATATATTTTCAAACCATGCTAATCAACTAAATTTTAAAAATCAAACTTGACATCCGGATAACTGGATCATTCGTGCAGTTACCAGATCGAGTTCCGGATATTTAAAAAATCGGTAGGCCTGGATATCCGATGCCTTCTGAGAGGGCCGCGGTTTTGCTGGAGGCATAGCCTGAGCAAATATATATATATATATATATATATATATATTGTGCTTTATAGCTCCTTTTTTTTTTTACTTTTTTAATTTTTTATCATATAATAATATATAGAAATCGGAGTGGAGCTGAGGCGAAGCAAATCCAAAAGGGGCTGGTTCAGACCCCTGATAAATATAATTTTAAATGCTAAAATAATGAATAACATATCTCATTTAAAAATAATTAGGGAATAAATATTTAAAGAAATGTAACATGGAGGAGAGTTTTCATAGCAAATTAGTGCTTTACCAATTTTTGTGGAGTATCGGAAGACAAATGTATAGCAAACTATTTGAATTACTACATAATTTTCTTCACATTAACTGCAAAACTTAAACAAATAAAGACTATGAAAGCAAAGATGATATCCTTTTTAAATATTCATTTTACTGAAGTAAAAACTGATAGATTTTTTTTTAAAAATGCATTTGTAATGCAACATATTCTTACACATAAATATACTCAATTGATAAAAAAAGTTAAATTATGTTTACTTTGTACGGGCGATAGCTTAATTTTCTGTGAAAAAAAGCAAATTTTGCAAAGAAACTGGAATCGTAAGAATTCGTTACAACATTCAAAATTAACAAATGAGCAATAAACAAAAAAGTGTATATTCATCTAATGAGAAGTTCATATACCTAGGAAAAACTAAAGCAAATAGTGTAAAACAAAATTTTTCTTACCAGAATTCACATTGTGCTTGTGCAAAAAAAGTATTCTTTCCCACTGTAACCCTCTCCCTCATTTACTCCTATTGTTTACTTTTAACTCTCAATTGTAGCTACGTCTCTATTTATTATTAAAGCAAAAAAAACTGCATTGAACTCTTAATGAATGAAAACTATCCAGAAGCAATTATGCGAATATGTTGAATTTCCGCGAAATCCTCTTCTGAAATGACTGCAGCTACTACTTCCGTTTTAAATATCGAACGTTACATTCATAAACGCATTCAAAGTTTATGTTCCCACGATACATAAGCGAGTTCGCACGGTAAAAATAACATTTAGTTTCGAAGAAAATTGTTTTGAAGAAAGAAAAAGATACGTTTATCGTTTCCAAGAAAGCCACTTTATAAGTAAGTAACAAGGCAAACGAAAGAGCCCGCCTTGAAACACCTTATTTTTTTCTTTACAATTAGCGCAGAGAGTGATTTCGGCAAAAGAGCTTCATTATAGATTGATCGAAAATTGCCAAATGAACTCTGTGTTTCCTCGCCAAAGTTACTAAACTGGCAATTACGATGATGAGTCGTTGGTTTTGTATTATCAAATACTTCTACGATTGCGGATAGGGATTAGGAATGAGATAAGACGGGAAAGCTGAAAACACGGTGAAAATGATTTTTTGGGCAATATATTTGATTTATATTGGATCAGATTCGCTAATTAAGAGAGGATTTGTTTTACATGTACTATACGGAAGTACGACACAAGAATTCCTTTTCTGTTTACGAAGTGAACAATTATAATAAATCGAAGTAATGAGCACAGTAAAAAGTTTCAAAATAAATAAATAATGAAATTAAATTTAACCTTTTAACTGTCAAGGTATTTTGATGATTTGGGTACATAAATTGTCAATTTTTTTCAGTGCAAAAATCAAATGTTTAGTACAAAATAAAATATGATTAGTAGTTCAGTAATTCAGTTTTGTGTGGTATAACTGGAAATACTTTTCCAAGCAGAAAACCAGCTCCACAATCAGTACACCAGAATCGAGTTTCCTTTCTTATCTTTTCCCCATTTGTATCCTTTTTTGATCAACAAACTTCGCACAGTCTTGTAGGCTCAATTCAGGGCAAATTAACTTTTCCGAAGATAGATTCGGGTTTGACAAAGAAATGAAGCCGAAAGAAACTTCTCCCGATATATATTCGGTTATAACAATACGATGCACTCAAAAAAGAAAAAAAAAACCTGAATAATACTTGGGCATTTTAAAATACTAGTGCTGTGCCCGAAGTAATCTCGGTCATGACAGTTAGAATGTTAAGCATGTAACAAAGATCAAGGCAAAATGAATAGTAAAGGCAAAGTGAATAAAATTAAGTTTCAAATCAATAATAAGTAAAATAAGCCGACAAATTTAGTATTCTTCCTGATTTAAAAAGTCAATTATACAAACATGTAAGAAATATATCTATAAATATTTCTTTGAAAAATTGTGTTTAGTCAGTAAAACCATTCAAAATAATTTAAATAAAATAAGTTAATCCATTTGTTTCACGCATGATAAGGAGCGCTAAACAGTGTTTAAGATCTACAGCATTAAAAACATTTTTTGACACTTTTTAACTAAGAGTCTTCAAATAGTCTTAGAGAATACAAATTTGAAACTTCTGTCCATCAAAGAACTAAGTTCAGAATTCCGAAGACAATCTGCTTTTCCAAGAACTGCAAAAAGCAAATAGGAACAACTGTCTGGGAACCAATTGTCTCAATTAGTGGTCGGCATTCATTAAACATAGTTTGAAGCTGATGGAGAAAATAAGAAAAATTAAAAAAGTGCAACTGAATTGAACGGAGTGGGCGTAATTCCAGTTCCATACTCTTAGCTCTAGAGTCATATTCTTAATTGATAAGATGACACTATAATGCGTCAAACCACGGCTCTCCAGCAGGGGGGCGGATGATTCACAAAGGGTAGGTTTTTGATAAAATAAAAAGATGCAATTTAAGCCTTGTATAGCGAATTTTGACTTATCTAGCTGACGAGATAAAGGAGAAAAAAATGAAGGAGACCGTTATGACACACTTAAAAAAATTGTGCTGTTAATATCTGAAGGATTTAGTTTTCAATAAAGCTAAATATAATAGTAAAAATTGCACAAAACTACAGTAATAAAAGCATACCAAGACCGCCGCTTAATAGACTCATCGAATGGAGGAAACAACCGCTTGCTGTCATTAAAAATTTCGTAAATGAAATGTACACAGAGCATGATATATTGTGTAGGTAATTGACAAACGGGTGAAACAAAAATTTTAAATAATTAAAATAATCACCAGGAACATGGCTTAATTTCATTGGGAAAAGTGCGGGAGCTCTATAGTCTTCAGCACTTATTTTAAATGCGCAAACACACTGAATTCCCGAGTAAAAGTTCGCATAAAATTGAAAAGAGGAGCTGAGCCCCAATGAGCTAGCAAGCAAATTAAGCCCCTGTGACACACATACTCGAATTTTTCCTGGATAATTTCACGTGTAGTAAATGTCACTCTTTCACAAGGGGAGAAAAGTATGAAAAGGGACATCACTGATCTAGTTTAATACTGAGGACATCTTTAAAAAAACATCTCTACGTGCCTCATTTTGTTGTGCAACTAAATTATATTTACATAGCTTAAAACAACAGGGTGGTACTAGTATGATACCCTAAGTTCCTTTACCTTGGTACAATTCTTGAACTAAAGCGTGTAAAATAAATGTTTAAATGCGTTTCTCTCAAAACAACCTGTTTTAACATGTTTTAGTATTAAACTAAGGCAGCGACATGTTCTTCATAATTGTTACATCCTTCAATTTCTTGACGGCTTTATATGTAACTTAAATAAAAGGGGGTCGATATCCCCCCATTAACCGTTAAATAAGTATGTTATTAGTTTCGTAAAAATGTTTCTATTTTACAGAAAAATTCTTTAATGTCATCTTCTTCTCGGAGAACGAGAATTTTCTCCGAGAAGTTGAAATTTGGTGTATAATCAAGAGTATTATTTTTACATTATAAAATGTCATAAACGTATTACTTTAACAGTATAAAATAATATTGAATTATCATTGTCAAGGCAGGTAAATAAGATTATTTTTGCGTTTATTTACACCTTAAAAATACTGTTAAAAAGTCCTTAAAAAAGGGATTAAAAAACTGTCTTGCTTGCATTCATTTGCTTATATTTTGCATAAAAAATTAATATATTGCACTATTTTACATAAAGAGAGAAATAAAGGAAAATATTCAAATTATAGATGTATATTAACCAATTCTCTTTTTTTCTTTTTCTGTTTTTTACTTACAAATGTTTCGTACAAGAGGATTTGCATGCAATTCGTTTTGAGGTTAGGGGGGAGGGGCGGGTAGATAATGCACTGAATTTATTAGGTTTAATATAAATGTTTTTTTAAATACTGAAAGAAAAAAAAAGAAACGTCAGTCTGTTCAAATAAAAAATGACAATCTTTTTATGCATATTTTCAACGGCAGAAGTACTTTCTGGTCAAGATAGTCCGAAACATATCGATTCATTTGAACAAGAGTTATAAAAGGCTACATCCTCCGTAAAAAGCATTGTTCAAGGCACCGCAAAATTTGTTCAAATCAAGGAATAATTTGAGCGAAGATGTGAAAGAAGGAACCATGCAAAATTCTTAAGCACCAAATTGGATTCTGACTTAATACGACAGGTCTCTAGAACAGGGAAAGACTGCCCGACTGACACATATTTCACCGCACTCAATAACCCATTTACCTTTTCCTTTCGTCCTTACGATTTATTTATTTTACTTTATTCAGCTAATATTTCTTCAGTTTTACACTAAACGATATTTTTAAAATAAAACTAACATTAATACAAGAGATTTAAGACATAAATTAATTATGCGACCCACGTTCCTGTTTCATTTATTTTCGTCATTAATTCTATTTCATTACCCATGATTTTTTAGTCCTTTTTTTTAACCTTAACTGGAAAATAGGCTAAACAAGTAATAACATTCTAAAAATAAAGTAATTAATTACGATGGTGATGATGATTATATTAATAATAACATTAATAAAAATTATGACTGAAGTTATACATTTACATTTCTGTAACCATTTTTACCAAAAATATAATCATTTCTAGCTCTTTTCGGAAAAAAAAAGTTTTAAGTGTTCAGAACTTGTATGTTGACCTGGCGTAATTTGACAATTGTATGCCAGGTCTAGAGATTATTTTCTTTCTTTCCTTCTTTTTTTTTTAATTTTGCAAGTGAGGGAAAAAAACTAATGTAGTCAGACTCTGTGCTTTCCTTAAGGGGGGAAATACGTGTAAAGGTCTCAAAAAATTAAAAAATGTTTTTCTTCATAAATCGATTCTACAGCTATTCAATAATATACCCTGAAAATTTCAAAGCAAAATTCCAAGTCGTTTAAAAGTTATAGACATTTTAGCGAGCACCCCTTTTGGAGCAGTTGAGCAGGTAGTCCATCATGAATGACCTGAAGGGTATTAGATAACGTTAGCAGATGTCCTTTTACTTCTTTTAACACTTGAGACTTTGGATAGAAATTTCTATAAGTATTAGTATCTATAAACATAAAAAAAAATTATTCATTACAGCCTTAAATTTACCTTACATACCACTCTTTTTTTTCAAACGCGTTTTCCTCGAAACTACTTTTTTCGAGTTCACGTACACTCTAGCTCGCAGAGTTTTTGATCAATCCTTATCAAATTTAACATACATTTTCTTTATATATACACGCTTTAGTTGAACTAGAATCATAAACATATCTTTATTTTACTTTTTCTATTGTAAAAAAAGAACGAAAAAACGGTAAAAAATCGTACTTAATTTTCCCATTCTAAAAAAAATAGAAATTTTCAATTTTTTGTGATGATTTTATTTCAACTAGAAGAGACACTTATAAAAAAAGTAGATTTTTTAAAAAATTGACTTCAGATAAAAATTGTGACCTCCAGGATGTACGCAAGCTGCCGACCCGGGTGGCGACTTACAGTGTGCAGCAGCCGATATCTCCGGGATTTTTCAAGAAAAATGTTTCAAAATGTCAGTAATTGTTCTTCAATATATTTACAAAATAACCTCAAAATCTCAATACAATATATTTATTCTTTATACTTAAAAAAAAAATCATGAAAATGGCTCTTAATACGCCCGTTTTACACGTATTTCCCCCCTTAAGTTTTGGTGTAAAGAGTTATTTCTAGTATTATTTATTGCATACATAATTTTTTGAATTTCGCTTGTAGACACAAAGCCATATTAAATTGGAGCCTGTAGAGGATAAAGATATGAACGGTGTAAAAAAGTACAAAAAGTGTGAAAACTGTACAAAAAATGGTTTAAATCATAAAATGAAACTTGGAGCCCAGTTGCCCTGCAAAGATTTTTCACCCCCCACAGCCGCTCTCGATTTGGATAATTCTTACAACAGTCTTTAAGCCACAGATAGACATTATATATTTTTACACACACACACACACACACACACACACATATATATATATATATATATATATATATATATATATATATATGCTGATTTTCCCCAATTGACTATTATAGACATAGAACTATATATCGCAAAGCGCACACTGTTACTTGGATGTACGCCGCGAAGCGGCAGCGCACAGTCAGATGGAGCTACTCTACGATGAAGGAAAGATGTATCCTAACGATGATGTTCAATGCTTTATTTTTGTGTAGTGTCTTCTCGTGAATAAATCTTGTGTTTGTGATAAGATGTCTCGTTATTACATGGTCATGGCCCCCCTGGATACACGGAGCCTATATATATATACATATATATATATATATATATAATACGTATATATATATATATATATATACATATATATATACATACATATATATATATATATATGTATATATATATATATACGTACATATACACTGATGGAAAAAAAAATCCCAACACCAAGAAATAATTATTGTAGAATAATGAAATTTCAGCAATACATTTATATAGGTAATGTACGTAATTGATTACAATTTCAAGACCACAGGTTAATTTAAGCCCGAGAAGAGCCATTGCAGAAGTGAAATACAGGTACATTAATAACCGGTGTAACCTCCAGAATTTTGACTGCAAGCATACAAACGTGCATGCATTGAATCATACAGGTGCTGGATGTCCGTTTGTGGGATGGAGTTCCATGCCTGTTGCTCTTGGTCGATCAATACAGGGACGGTTAATGCTGGTTGTGGATGACGCTGGAGTTGTCGTCATATGATGTCCTATACGTGCTCAATTGGAGACAGATCTGGTGATCTGGCAGGACAAGGCAACATGTCGACACCCTGTAGAGCACGTTGGGTTACAACAGCAGTATGAGGTCGAACGTTATCCTGTTGGAAAACACCTCCTGGAATGCTACTCATGAAAGGCAGAACAACAGGTTGAATCACCAGACTGACGTACACATTTGCTGTCAGGGTGCGTGGGATAACCACGAGAGTGCTTTTGCTGCCATAAGAAATTGCTCCCCAGACCATAACTCCAGGTGTAGGTACAGTGTGTCTAGGCCGCAGACAGGATGGCTGCAGCCGCTCACCTGGCCTCCTCCTAGCCAACACACGGCCATCACTGGCACCAAGGCAGAACCGGCTTTCATCAGAAAACACAACAGATCTCCACTCCGTCCTCCAATGAGCTCTAGCCTGACACCACTGACGTCGCAAACGGCAGTGGTTCGGCGTTAGTGGAATGCACGCTACATGACTTCTGGCTCGGAGCTGTCCTTGAAGTAACCGATTGGTAACAGTTCCTTGTGTCACTTCGGTGCCAACTGCTGCTCGAATTTCTGCTGCAGACGCAGTGCGACTCGCTACGGCCACACGCCGAACATGGCGGTCTTCCCTCTCAGTAGTGCCACGTGGCCGCCCGGAACCCGGTCTTCTTGAGGCAGTGCCTTCCCTTGACCACTGCTGTCAACATTCATGCACAGTGGATGCATTCCTGCCAAGCCTTTCTGCAATCTCGCGGAAAGAAAACCCACCTACTCGTAGGAATATTACACGACCTCGTTCAAACTCAGTGAGCTGTCGATAATGGCTTCGTCGTCTTCTTAAAGGTATTGTGGACTAACATCAACTCACTACATCAAATCTCGACGCTAAACAACGCTCAGGAACGTTACAGCGCGTATTTAAAGCAAACCTGATTTGCATCTTCCGTGTGTCGCTACTAGCGTCACACTGATGCACTGCGCGCAAAATTTGAATCGATGTCATCTTACAAGTGTATAAACACGCCTGCCAAATTTCGTTTCGCTAGCACAACTCCTTCTTGGTGTTGGGATTTTTTTTCCCATCAGTGTATATATACGTATATATATATATATATATATATACGTACATATATATATATATATACGTATATAATACAGAGAGAGAGAGAAAGAGAAGAGAGAATTTTCAATTGGAACCGCTTTGTCCAATCAGTGATACTAAATTCAATCATACAAACAGAAAAAGTTAATTCCTGAAAAAATACATCCTGCTTTACTAATAGTGTCCGAGACTTAAAGAACTTAAAATTAATGAATAATACTTAACGCATCGTTCCAATATTCTTCAATGCTGATTTTCATTTAAAGCACCTTCACAATAAGCAACTTTTTCTATATTTCAAATCTTTTCACACAAGCAAAAGATAACATTATACTACACACGTTTTTCTAAGGCGCATCGTGTTACAGACGCTGAATTCATGAATCTTTCAGAAAAAGTGCTTGTTTGAAATAACTTCCGTGAAATGAATGGGTATTTCTCTCAGCCAATGCAGTTTCAATCCATCAAAATTCCCTCTAAAAAGCATCGGAGAGGAAAAAAAAACTAAGCGACTGTTGCTCACTTCCCAGAAAGAGGAAATAATTTATTCCCATCGTAAATGCTGATTTTCAGTGTGATACAGATTTCGGGAAATGAATCTCATTCACGGAAATTCTAATGTAATTTCTTTTCTATATTTCTTCATTTCACGATGATACTTTCGGAGCTAAGTTAAGAGTTGCTTAATGTAATGAAGATTTGTTTTTCTTTGATTTCTTTTGGAAATCATCGACGTTGGAAATGAACAGTAAATAAATTAGAAATTGTTTCACCTGTTAAGAAAAATATCTCAAGCAATGTGTCATGTATTGTTTCAATACATTGTGTTTTCTCAACGTCTTTAACATTTTTTAACATGTCCTGAATTTCTCAAGTGTTTCATTTGATTTAGAAAGAATAAAACGTCTTTCTATCTTTCATCAGAGTATGAAAGACCATTCAAACGATGTTTCATTTTTTCCACGGGCATACATTCTGAAACAAAAGTAAAAATATTTTAAGATCATCAGTTGTACAGATCAGGAGTTTTTAATCGATTTGTCTCGTAACAAACATGGATATCAAAGACTTCCAAGGTTTTCCACTTCAGCTCCTAAAAAATAAAAATTGAACCTTTTTTTTCTATACTTAGTTAAAAAAAGGAACAATAAGTGTACACATTCTTTTGATTTACTAGATGTACTATGTTATCACTCTTACGGTGAAACTTGTAACGAAGTTACAGAACGATTATATGAAAATTCTTTAGAGATATGAAACTGAAGTTGTATGAATACTTTATGCAATATATCCATACATATTTCAGTGTATAAACTAAACAAATTAGAATTATTATTGAGAAGAGACCACAGTGATAATTTCAGTTACTAGTTCGCCTTAGTAGAAAGAAAGTCTTAAAACAGACCGTAATAACCAATTTCAAAGTAATAATCAGATTCAAAATAAATGTTTTTTTACTGTGATGAATGTTGAATGTTTTTTGCAGTATAATATATTTTACATAGTATAATAATTTCAAACATATTTCAAAATATATTTTCCAAAAAAAAAAAAGAAATCTTTCATCAGTCAAAAATTTTCGTCCCATTTTTCTAAAAGTTTTCGTTCCGAATTATAACTCGCTATTTCAAATTGCTATTTTGTTTACAATTGAACCTCGCTAATCTGAACTTTTTTGAGTCCTCTACCTGATTGCCACCAGTAAATTGAGTGTAAAATAGCATGCAACATTTTTCGTATGTAGAATGAAAAATAATCTTAATTTTTAAAGATTGTTTTCTTAGAGTTTCTTAGCAATATTCGCAATGTACAAAATATCGCACACTATACATTATACTGAATAATGTGCCTGTAAAGGATATTATACAGCAATCCTAACACAAATACTTGGGATGATGCAAGGACTTGATCCCTTATGTATGAATCTTCTCAGTCTCGTTAAATAAAAAAAAATGCTACCCCTAAAGTTATGCTGGGATCTCTTTCTCTCTCTCTCTCTTAAAATTCCAAATTCTTTTGCATGTTATTAACGACATGCAAAAACATTTAATACATTTTTTGAAGATCAGGAAACATATTGCGCATGATTTTAAAAGGAGGAAATCATAGACGCATTATTGAGAACATTATTATGATGCGTGTACAATTTAGACTTTAATACTGCACAACAATTCTAAATTCGGCCGACCTTAGCATGATTAATTAAAAAATACACACAATCACACCTTAAAAAATTAATACATGATTCAAGTCTTAAGAATAAGAAATAAGTCAGAAGCGTCAGGTTTAACCCGGCCCGGTGGACCAAGCTTGTGGCTCGAGCAGAAAAAGAGAGAAAATATTACAATTCGTAGTTTTATCTGCCCACTTCATAAGCTCATCAACACCGGATAGTGTATAATTAAATCATTTCTGGTTAGTAAAATACTGTGTGATTGTTTTAACAAACATTTAACCAAAAGGTTGCCAACTATAAAATAAAAATTAAGATAAAGATAAAAATTGAGAAAAGACATTTTTATTGTTTTAATACTTTTTTATTTGCTTTTAATGATGTTCTGATTCCCTCTCAGACAGGGGTGAATAGGAACGAATGTTAAAATCTGTATTTGCATCGATTCAAACTTTAAGAGGATTAATAGAAACGGATAATAATGATGACGTTGAATAGAAACAAGCATTTATTATAAAACGCATCCTTTCTTTTCTGTACAATTAATGGTACGGTTTTTTAAACATTAGAAAACGACACAGAAATCGAGAAAGATTAAAAATTCATAATAAAAAAAACCTATAAAGATATATTTCAAACAAAAAAGAATAAAACTGCTTAACAGCTTGATCACGTTACATTGGTGAACTGAATATTTGTTCGGCAACTGCTCCAATTCCCTTTTTTTCCCTCTATAGTTTAAAATATATACCTTTACTATTATTGCTTTTTTTCTCTTTTTTTTTTAAATTTTGTATATTTATTTACTTTTAAATTGCATTTTATGCACGTATCTAATTTTAAATTTTGTACATATTTATTTACTTTTAAATTGCATTTTATGCATGTATCTAATTTTAAGTTTTTAAGTCATTCGTTATTTCAAATATTTGTAGAAGGGTAAAAAAGGTTCATGGAAAACGAAAAAATAGTCGAAATATTTAATTTCATTATTTGAGAAAAAGTTCTTGAAAATTGAGATCGTGTAAAAATTGAATATATAAGGTCTACAGGAAAGTTCTGTCCTTTTCTATTACAACAAGTTTCGACACGTTCTATATTTCATGTTCTAGCATGTTCGGTTCTATATTTTTATCGCTTAATGTATACATACTGACGTAGCAAATTGGCTATAATAAAGTCAATTCACATAAGCCGGCAATGTGCAATAGGAAGGACATCATACTGCATCATGATAATGCCACGCCACATGCTGCTTTGAGGACTTGTCAAAAAATTGCAGAACTAGTCTGGGAAATTCTATCGCATCCATCATATTCCCAAGACATAGCACCCTCCGACTACCACTTGTTTTTGTCTTTACAAAAATTTTTGGCGGGAAAAAAATTCAAAAATGAAGAAGATATCAAACAAGCACTTGTTGAATTTTTCAAATCAAAAGATGAAACAATTTTCAAAAATTGTCCTCACACTGAAAAGTCATTGATAATAATGGCAGTTATATTATTAAATAAAGATATTTGTCAGTAAGAAAAATGTGTGTTTTCTTTTATTCCAAAAACGGACAGAACTTTCCGTTATATATGTATAATATATCGAACAGAAAATTTACAATTTTGTACAATTGAAAATTAACACTCGTAAAGTGAAGTGATAATCTATATCTAACATAATTTTGAAGTAAAAATGGTTATAAAATAATAAATTCAAAACTGGCCGCGAATTCTGCAAACTTTTTTTTTAAGAGCTCTGAATGAAAGCTTTTCTCAGCAGGAAAAACCTAACACAATCGCAAGCTTAATAATGAGCAATAGTAGCTTTTTATTATACAGATTATTTAATTTTTAGGTACATACAGATAATATACAGATTATTTAAATTTTTATTCCTACAAATGCTTGAGGAATAATATACAGATTATTTAAATTTTTATTCCTACAAATGCTTGAATAAAACACTTAGATTGTGTTTTAAAGCAAACCCCCCAAACACCGTCAGACTGAGGAAGGTTAAGTAACTATGTACCATGATACCATTAATTTCGCGTCGATTAATATATATCAGTATGCAAATTCCGCACAGAACAAAACAAAAACATTAATTATTCAGCATTGGTTATTATTAGGTTTCATTTTGCTTCTTTAATAAAAAGCCTTCTTGCAAAATTACTTTACATTTGAGAAATAATAATTATTATTATATCATTAGCTGTCGCATCATGGAAGAGCGTACTCTAGATGACTATGTGTCGAGAAGTAATTTAAAAGATAAAGATGATGCACTTGGTTTAATATAACTCAGAAACGGGCCAAAAAGAAACGTCATATTTTGTTTAGTTTATTTGAGATATCCACAAAGAGCTTATTATTGAAGATAAGTGTGTATCATCTAATGCGTCACGACTGAACCTACCATTATCGGAAAATAAACTGCAATTAAGTTAGAGGCTAGTGAGGAGAGAGTATTTTTGTTGGCACATTCCTTTTCAAACTCATCCGTTTCAGAGAGCTTACTGGAATGACATCAAAGTCCCTAGTCTTTAGTCTCGCAGCCGGTCTGAATGCAACTTTGACAATGCATTCCAAAATTTTGTACATTGAAACACTTTGCATGGGCCGTGCCGCAATTTCATAAAAATAGAAATGAAAAGAAACGCTATTTCATTTATCACTGTCACAGGCAGCCTGTGTAAACGGCGATCCTCCTCCGTTAGAACAGGGGGGATCGGCCATAAAAAAAGAAAGAACTACCCCACGATCTTCACACAGAAACATTATATTAAAGGTTTTGAGTACACTGTCATTTTCATTTTTGACCATCCTTCCAAGAAACTATTATAGGAAAAAAGATATCGTTGCCTGTTGGGCATCTAGGCATTGTGCGTGAACATAATTCTACCGACACGACTGCTCTTTCCCGCGTAATACGTTAAATATTTGGTGGTTATTATGATTGTAATTTCAAAAATACTGGCGCATCTATCACTGTCAGCCAAATGCTCGCGTTGGAAGAAAGATTTTTCCAGTTCTGTCTGAGCAAATGTGTTCTTTAATAACACAGTTACGATTTTTGCATGCCGCCAGCGGATAGTATCTTTCCGATGCAAATTGCCGCAAACGTGAGTTCGAGATTTTTGAACTCGGCCATCTCCACGTGTGAAACGTTTCCAAGAAAATGGTCACGTCTGCCTTGTTAGATTGGGATTCAATAATTTCATCCAACTGTCGGCTGCTATCTGATAAGGCCCATTGCCCAGGCCTAATGCACTTTAAATGAGGACAGCGAAAAATTAGAAAATCGGTACTGCTCTGAGCTGTGAAATTAAAATGAAAAATGAAATCCTCTTCGGCAAGTTGCATCTCTTATGAAGACATCACATGGAACCTGCCCATTATTATGTCTCCGATTACCATGTTCTGGCAAAAAGGTTGGAGGAGATAAGAGGTGCAAGCTCTACTTTTCTGGCAATCACTTTTCTTTTTTTCTTTCTTTCTCAACTGAAATGCAAATATCATACCTGAAAAGGATTGTTGACTGTATCGTTTATCATTTCGTAAATTTGAGCGACTGTCAGAGGAAATGATTCTTATCGAACAATCGCATACACCTCGAATACAAGAAAAATTACGATGCGGAATCTCAAACAAAAATGAAAGTCAACTTATTTTAATAACAATTGTATGAAGTACTCATGCTATTTGTTGAAATAAAATTATCTTGCGCACTCTTTCGCAGCAACTACGTTTTAGCAATTTTAAAGGAAGCTAGAACTTAACAGCTTTTTGAGGCACCACACATTTAGTTACGCCATTCGTTGCTTTCACGAGATTATTGTCATATCACAAAAATGTTTTGATCACTGATTTCATTTATTTTTTTATCTTAAATTTTTCCCAAAAAAATAATTCACATAAAAACAACCAAATATTTCTTTTTTCACTGTGCTCAAATAATATTAAAAGATTGTTCTTGTAAAAAACAATTTCTGTCGTTAAATCGTTGGGAACATTAAACTTAATTTGAGTTTAAGAAAATTTTCTTTGTCCTGACAATTTCGAAACGTACTAAGCACATCAAATAATTTTATTAGAAAACAATGATGGTGATCGATAAAATTTGCTATTAACAAGCATTATTTTTAAATCGTAGTAATATAGTAATATTTTAGGTAAATTATTCAAAAATAGTTTTAACTATTTTTAAAAAGTATTTATTTAAACTACATAACTAAAAACGTATATTTTAAAACTATCTTAAACAGTTTTTGTTAATAAAAACAATTACTGATCACCATCACTGTTTTTTACAGTATTTGATATGTTCGGTACGCTTCAAAATTATCATCAATTACCTCTAATATTTTCAGGAAAAAACGTAAGGTAAGACCAAATGTCACCTGTTTGGAATGGTCAAGCTTGCTACCGCTTGCTTTGATAAGCCGTTGAAGATTCTGATGAAATTTTTAGTATGCACAAAAGTGTTTGAGAGCTTTTTTTTTTTATCTTTCTCCTTTTGTTTTCCCTTCATTCCTTTTTTTCTTTTCTTTTTATGTATTTATTTATTTTGCATTAGCTGGCTAGTGCGTCCTTTACCAATAACACTAAAGGGTACCACAGGTTACCAATAACTCCTTTGTTGGACAATAGTACTACTGTACTATTGTCCAACAAGTCCTCCTTTCTCACTGTGAAGGTTTACCTTTATCCTTCTTCTATCAACTAATACGAATATTGTCTTTCTATTTCAATGATTTTTTATTTCTAAGTATATTTGTGACACCATTTTAAATACAGAATTAAGTTGACACCTAATCAACTTACAAAAGATAATTTTCATTATAATTCATCACCAAGGTTTTTAATTAAGCAGAAAATAATTAAAACTTTTTCAAGTTCCAACTCAGGTTTATACCGCCAACACTATTTTATAGCAGCAACACGAAAATGGTTGGACTCAGGAGAACCGTCAGTGAAGTGTTAAATAAATTTAAATTTATTTTGAGTTACTCAAACTTTGAACGCGCCCATTACGATTTTCCCATTACAATTTTTCGTCTGCTTATCAAGATCTGACTGAAGATATAAATGATATACATATTTAGACATACGTAAGACCAAAAGATTACTCATCCCCCCATACCTTTCCTTCCACGCTTCAATCGATTAAAAACGGCATCCGCATTCCCTTATCGAACATGACATACAAAGCAAAATAGGAATCTCTAAAACTGGATCTTAGCCAGTTCTCATAAAATCATAAAGATCCATTATAACACAAAGAAACATCTTAAAACAAACACCATGTTTCCATACATTGAAGAAGTCGTATGCTCAATACTGAAGCCTTACAAAGCCAAAGGTAGGAAGGATCCTATCTTCCCTAATCTTTTCTGCTGACAGGGTCACAAGATGCATTTTTTGGAATCAATAACTGTTGTCTTGCTCTAACGAGATTACGCTAAAAGGCTGTTTACTTTCTTTTGTGCTGAACTAAACTTTCATTTTTCAACAAATTTTTCCGTTTTTCTTCCTTGGATGGCTCTCTGCGGCATAGTTAAGAGTGAAATTTGATAAAAAGGACGTCGTTTTCGGGCATAGTGAAACGTAATGAGGATGACATGAGCACTAGACTCGGAAAGATGAGATGATTTTAAAATGTTTATTTCGATACTTTGACATCAGCTGTGCTGTGTTTAAGTGTTTAAATGGAAGCAAAGGCCTTCAACTTATATATATATATATATAAATATATATATATATATATTGTGTGTGTGTGTGTGTGTGTGTGTGTGCATTCTTTTTTGAAACAAAAAAAAAAAACTACAAAATTTCAATCTGATTTTTTTTTACTGAAACTGAATGAAAATTATTGTTTTCTTTGAAGAGTTTTCGGCCTTTTCGTAGTTACATTTTAGTAAAAATTAAAATTTATGTTATAATTTAATTCTTTCTGATCGTAGTATGATTCCAAGTGAAATTATTGAATCTGTCAATCGAAAAACTCTGCTAACTAAATAGTGATTTTACAACATTCTATTGATACCAAATGGAAAAATTTAATTTTTATTACTCATTTTTATGGCACATTTTCTCAAGACATGATGATGACTAAGGTTTAAAGAAGATATGCCCCTGGGTGGGGGCTGGAAATACATGAAAAAAATGAAATGGCGTTTTCTCTCTCTCTTTTTCTTCCTTTAAATTATTGAAATATCTAAATCATCTAGTTTATAAAATAGGAACAACAATGAGTAAAATATGCAAAAGTCGGAATTTTTGTCAAAAGTTCAAAAAACAACAAACTTTAAGAAAATACTCGTTTACATCTTTCTCGAACGAGAAGTATTTTACAAAATGGAATTTATAGTTTCTAGAAATTGTTTTAATTTGAAAATAGTTTTCAACTATATTTAGCAGATGATAAACGACAAATAAAAGACATCTGTCTTTTCCAAAGGGACAAGACGGACCCCTTTGAGGGAGATCAGATATGCAAAAGGGACTCTTGAAAGGGGAAAGGGGGTCACTAAATAACAGAATTCAATTCCATTACAATACAAAATAACATATTATTACAAGCAACAATGCAGAGAGAAAGTTTATAACATTTCTACATTAAAACTCAAAGAATTTCTACATTAAAACTCAATGTATATTTATAATAAATTAAAACTCGACAAATTGTTAAAGCATTATAATGCTTTAAACTCCGTTTTAACGCATTTTATGATGCTTGAAATAAACAAGAGCAGTGAAGAATTTTAGTGAGTGTTTGTATTCGAGTTAGTTTCACGCAAATTAATTTTTTTAAGCTGATTTAACTGCTAAAACGGAAAAGATACACGTTGAGCAAATAGAATAATAAAATGTATTTAAAATTTATTTTAAATTATTTATAGTTTTTACATTCTTTATAACTTCAGCTTTCTCACGCCAATTATCAACTGGTTTACACTTCTACTAGTTCTATTTGTCTTCTTATTTTGAGGTTTTTAAATGGCGCTAACTGCTGTGTTCGGATTAGCTATGGTTTCGATATTTATTAGTGAAGTGCAGATTTTATTAACAATAGTAGCAGATGAACTGACTTCATTTTTAGTCAAGTTGAGTAAAGTATTATCAGTTTGAGTTCGTTTCTTAAAATTTATTCTTCTTTAGATAAAATGTTATTAGATTTAACTCTTCCTTAACAGCATTTTTGTTAAGTTTTATTTCCCTGAAATATTGATTTCGCTAAGCATTGAAGGAATATGCGATGAATATCGGGTTAACTATGTCATAAAGTTGACGTTTTTCACCAGGAGTTGATTTCGAATAAATAAGTTAGAATCCTTAATTAACCTGTCGATTGGGTCATAAATGTTTAATCCTTTTTCTGTGTTAGAATAATTGCGTTAATGATTTTGCAAATCTCCGATTGAAATATTTATTATAAACATGAAGCAACAAAAAGAATGGTCATTAATCATCTTCTTATCCGGCTCTTTAAGCTGATTGAACCGATACACTGGAATGGTTTAGGTGGAGATGAATAACGGTAGGCAGGCGACATTTTCCTAATAAAGTTATCTTTATTGTTAACCTTCCGTGCCAATTAGTCAGACTACCAGCAGATACGTATTGACATCTCGGGTGTCAGAGTGAATACTGACTCTGATAGAAGCACGAAAATTCACCTGACGGAAATTGTTCAATTTCACCAAAATGGAATAAAAATGGAAATAAAAAAAAAAAAACAAAATGGAGTTTCGAAAGAATGGCTCCGAGGTTCACATCCTCCGGAGCCAAAGAATATCTGTGCCGAATTTGGTAGCTTTAGGTTCAATGGTCTGTTCTGCCGACCGCCAACAGACATCCAGGCTTGGAGTAATCGCGATTACGTAATCGTAATCGGCTGTAATCGATTACATTTTGACAAAATCGTAATCGTAATCGTAATCTGATGATGGCATATTCTCATAATCATAATCGAAGTTGTGTAATCCCGTAATCCTTTTTCTCCCGGAATTTTAATCGTAATCTTAAGGAAAAAATCCGTAATCTGCTAGTCCTGCAATCGTGTAATCTTGACCTGCTGAAAGCTGAAATTTTTAGCGCTACCCTTGGATAGAAGAGATAAGATTACAAGAAAAAGGATTCAAACTGTGTACTGAAGTCCTATCCTAAGCGGTCTGTAACCTATGGGCGATCATAATATAAAAGGTTCTGTGTGGCGGTCGCAGCGCCTTGATGGCAGGACCATATAATAATAGTCTGCTAGAGACGCTTGTTGTCCTACTTGTTGCGGTCTCTCAGAATTCTTAATTGCGGCTCCACTCTCCATGGGGAATGGCTGGAGAGCCCGAGAAGAAAGGGAGTCTGGTCTGGATATGTCACTCGCATCGCCTTGGGGCTCTCAGGGGGGGGGGGGGGGTCTCCGGTCTCCTCGCGTCGTCCAGTTTCGGTACAAGAGAGGTAATCTGTCCGCAAGTCACAGATTTCGGGGTAGATAAGAAAGGGGAAGGTGTCTATAGAAGGACCAAATGCATCGGTCATTTTGCTTCCTTAATTACCCCTTCAAAACATATTCAAACGGTTGGGCAATAGGCGAGAGTCTGGACGGGACCGCCGCGAGTAAAAGAGAGTTCCCCCTTTCTTCTCTCCGCGGGGGTCCCGGTTTGGAGCCGGCATTAAGAATGGGCGCCCCATTTTCCCTTTCAATAATCGAAGTAGACTGCCCCCCTGAAAATCTAGTGTTGGTACTATCACCTACACACATAAAGAGACATGAAATGACTTTTGTGTTTTCGCCTTTCTTTAACGGCAGAAGTGATGAATTTTTCTAAAGAATAGCACATTTACACTTCAGCAATTTAGGAGCAGGCGTTACATGATGCTCTATGCTTAAGATGCATGAAATCTTAACCCTGGTACGTGTGATTATTATTCTTTTTAAAAATATGTTCTTTGAATATTTAAAAAAGTACATACATTTAAATCTTAAATTTATTTATATTTTAATGCTAATATTCTTTTTAATTAATAGGTATGTAAGAGAAAATGATATATGTTCAGACATTTTCCCAATTGTTTTTTACATGCATGAATTAATATTTAGGAATTATTTAAAAAAATTAATTATCTTTTTCTTCTTAGAATTACCTCAGCAGAATTTTGTATTTCAGTTGAATCTTGTACGTTAAATTTGTGTTGTAAAATTACTTGCACTTTATTTTTTTATTAAAACAGTTAGTACATGAAAAAAAATATATGCTCGTGCATGTTAAAAAAAAAAAAAAAAACCACAAAAATCATATTAAAATATTATAGTCATTCGTATTATAATTATTCTTCATATTACTTTTTAACGATTACTAATTTTGCTGAGAGTTATTTGAATGCTCATGTTCAAAGTTTTTGAAATTATTCTAAAATGCAGTATTTATTTTCAAAAGATTATTTATCTCTTACACTATCTGAATATTTTGTTATCCCGTGCAATTCATGCACATCTTATAAGTGATTTCATAAAGAGTCATAGAAAATTATTATTTTCAGTAAACTAATTGGTGTTATGTGAAATATTTGCACAATTTAAACTAGAAAATAAATACAATGGAGAAATATACATTTTCAGAAATTGCGGCCAACTAAATTTTGATTGTATGCACACAAAATAACGATGAACCAGGTAAATCACTTATGCATTATATATACATTTAGTGCATCGTCTTTGCTTATATACAAAATACGACCAATGTAGTTATCCCTCACATGAGTTTTAAATATTCGAAAAATACTGAATGTGCCTTTCCTGATTATACATATATATATATATAATACAAATTTTTCATTTCTGCATCGACGTCATAATTCCAGAACTGTGATGATGAAATTGTTTCATTATAATTGCATTCATCATCATTTCAGTTATCTCTTATAAAATCAAAAATTTAATTAAAAATCATAACTTTTTGATTTATGACACTATTGTGAAAATGAGAGTTGTATGCATAAAATCGGATAATTTTATGCTAATCTAATCGTAATCAAAATCGTAATCGGATGTCATAATCGTAATCGATTATATTTTTCAACGACTGTAATCGCTGCCATAATCGTAATTACTTTTTTACAAAGGATTACAATCGTAATCGTAATCATAATCTCTCAATTTCTCCCTTTGTAATCGTAATCGTAATCGATTACTTTTCTTTGTAATCGACTCCAAGCCTGAGACATACACATATGAATCCGAACTTTGTACTTTATTATTAGTAGAGATGTATAGAAGCAGATATGGTGCATAGGATGGGATGTGAGGATTTGAATAGAGCATTCACACAAAAAAGAAAAAGAGTTTTCACTCAAAAGAAAATTTAATCTACAGAAAGAAATGTTCTTTTGTTCTCAAGTTTGGCATTTTCTATACGAAAAATTTTTAAAATGTATTATTGTTTGTATTTTGATTTAAGTAAGTGCATGGGGGCACCAAAAGTTTTTTGTGTTTAGGGCATCCGAGAGTCTTAATCCAGCCCTGACCACAGAAAATAACTATCTAAATATCGTTTATGATTTAGTGTGCTTCCATACATGAGTGTTTCAAACTGGCCCTTACGTGCATTTTCGAAAGAAATGATTAAATCTAATATTCTAAAACCACATTGAATTATAAAATATTAGTTTTAGTGGAAATAATAGGTTCGTAACTTAAAAGGATCTAGAATATTGCTAAAATGAAAATATTTTTAAATGAAGTATTAAGAATTAGTCAGCGAAAAAACATTCCTTATTTTAACACAAAACTATGTTACCTATCCAAAAATAAACATGTTTCAACAAATCACTTGAATTTAGTTACAAACAAATACTATGTATACGATCTAGTGTGTACTTTTATGACTTATTTTGTAGTTAATTTTGAAATTGTTGAATTCCCCCCTCCCCCGTTCGTGCCGCCTCTATACATGTTTTCTTTTAGCCGAAACTCCAAGCATTTGTGAGTAAGTAGCTAACATACATTCATTCATTTTATCAGTTTTTTTTAACTCGAAACACTATACTTTCTTTTCAGGAGATACAACTTATTTTCCGATTTTTTAATAAAAAATGTTTAAATCTAATTTACATTACAAGAAAGAATTAAAAGTGAAGCTATTTTTAAGATGTTAAATCGCTCCTCCTTAGGAGCCAGTAAATAGCGAAAGTTACGATTGCGTATTCAAGTAAATGTTGCTGAAAGTGATCTACGGCAACTAAGCAAAGCGGATGCAATTAAAACTGATTTCAGGAAGTGATTTCCTGACAACTGATTTGTTTGTTATTCGCAGAAGATATTTTCTCTCCATTCAGATACTCAAGCTATTTTATTTCTTCCTTTTCCACCTTAATTTTTAATGAAAAATTGCGGAAGAAATCTTGATCGTATATATTTTAATCGAAATACGAAATTATGCAATTATTTATGACTCGAGTTTTTCTGAGATTAAGTTATATGGTGTATTTCGAGGAAGTTTTCAAGCTTTCTTCTCTAAATGCAAAATTAAACTATTTTTCCCCTTTGTCACTGGTAATTCTTAAAAACTGCAGGTCCTTCAGATAGGTAAAATGTTAATACTACTTCAAATTAAAAGAGTTTTCTAGCCAGTACATTCAAATGTAGACTATTAAAGAGATAAAATTAATATAACAGAATCTTAGAAATACTACAACGTTGGGAAATTTGAAACGAAGATTTGATGGCTATTATTGTCCATTCAGCAGATTGCAGCAATTTTAAGAAAAAAACCCTTTGTTTTATTGTTGCTTTTTGTAAGCATTTTAAACAATACGAGATAAAACGTTCAAAGAAATAACATTACGTCGTGTTTACATAATGTGATATATTCAATACAATTACTTCAATTAAATTATTTTCAATCAGGTAAGGGGAATAAATTACATAAAATAAAGTAAAATGCATTGAAATCCCACTACAAAAATTGCGTATTTTGTCAATCTACATAATCTCATTGGTTGAATAGATGAGACTAAAGGTACATATTGTATACATTATTTTTAGGCAAAGTTATTGAATAAAAACGAAATGGTTCTATTTTTACTCATTGTGAAATAATCGTGTTGGTAGCCAATCTTTTTTCATATAATATTAAAGGTTTTTTAATCATTGGAATCATTTGGCCCCCATGTGGTTTTTTGTGACATGTAACTCATAAGTATTTGTATAGGTAAAGTTTAAACTGAAGTGCTGACATGTGAAATTTGTAATTCCCCGTCTGACCCAGCATATTGTATGTTTTTTAATCATACCATCACTGTCAAAGAATGAACAACGTAAAGCTTATATTTCTTTGTATTAAGTTTTAAAAGAAAGATGAAATATCCTGAAGATCCTCAATGATAAATAAATCATCTGTGAACCAACCGCATTTACTTTTTATTTTATCTGTCATACATTTCATAGCACATTATAAATAAATAACAGAAAAAAGAATTTCTACATAAAATAAATAAAATTAAATAAAGAAAGAAAAAGACAAAAGAAAGAAACGTGCTTTTCATAACTACAGACTACTGGTGACTACTTTAGTGATCCTCTTCGTCTTGAAATCATGAAATTTTTAGAATCACTTGATTTTCTGCAGTTTTGTAACTGTAAAATTGTCAACTTTAAAATCCTTTCAAAAATATACTAGTTAGATTTTAAGTAATTAATTAATTTATTTATTTCTATTTCATTTTTAGGCTGTTCTTTCTATAAAAAAAATATAGGGATTTCCTTAAACTCGCTCAAAAAGTTTATTATTTAAACAATTCGTTCTATTGACATTAAACCAATTGAGAATTCAAAAACCTAATGATTTCTTTTCCTGAATTGCCTCATTTTTACACGTTTTTATGGGCAAACAACAAAATCTGCTGTAATTATTTGGCATTTCTCTTTTCAAAAATATTTTTAGGTTTATGATACGCTACAAAATAATTCTTTAACAGAAAAACTAAATTAATCATGAGGGTTTCGCGACCCATCAATAGCTAGCAACTCACCAGGGGGTCGCGACCCACAGCTTGAGAAACTCTGATTTAGAAAATGGTAAAGTTCGTGCGCAATTAGGAAACGAAAAAAAAAATGTATGCATATAACGCCATCTGTCAGTTGTGTCATCAATCATTTCGATAATTACGTTACAGAACGAAGAAGTATCACGATCTATGGGTTATGTGATTATATTTCCTTTTCCCTAAATTTTTTACTGTTTCGTCATATGTAATAAAAATTTACATATATAACATACACGAATACAGACTTGTTTCTATAAAAAAGTAACACCATACTAATTGAAAATGAACAAATGCCAAATCCCTATCAAAAATTTATTTAATAAAACATATACTTATTAAAAGAGCTAAAATTCTTCAGTATCCTCATACAAAAGTGATTGAATGAAACTAGTGTCGTTTCCAAATGGATGCATGCATAAGAAAATATTGCTGTCTAAGTAACGATTAACACTAAACCTACCAGTACCGGTCAAATTTTTTAATTAATTAAGGAAGAAATAGGCAAAAGGGTGAACTAAGGAGAAAACGGAAGGATAATGACTAGGGAATGGACTACTTCCTAGGAAAGGCCAATTCTTGGAAGTTATCCTAGTTAATAAAAAGTTCCTCTCCATTAAAGTTTTTTTTTTTTTTTTTTTTTTTTTGGGCCCGTGAACATTTAGTAATTGTTTAAAAAAAGAAAAATTAAGGATGAGATTCCTCTTTAAACCGTTGTCTTAGGACACCGGCGAATTTCATCCATAGGTAAGGCAATACGGTAATTTAGTGATTTTATTTTTGTATAATTGTATTAATAGTTTTATTTTTTAGAGAGGCTACTCAAAAAATTGGGGTAGGATCTGTACCTACTCCCTATATGGACGGAGTAGCCTATGTTATTTACATTCAAAAGATTTTTTTATATTAACCGTATTGCCTTTTATTTAATTTAAGTTCATATATGCATTAGTTTATAAAATTTATGCATGTATCTCCATTAACCCCTTTTTTTACAGGGAACCATAACCCCCCAATGATATTCTTTTAGTATAAGGATATCAAGAAGGGCCAGGTTCACAGAGGTAGGGAAGCTGGGCTGGCGGGGTTGTTGTACGCATATCAGTCCAGAAGAACTACCTCGGCGCAACTGGGGCCACCGTAGTCGACCGACGGCCATCGGCTCCCTACCTAAGGCATCGGCTCCCTACCTAAGGCTTCGGCTAAAAGGTGCATGGGTGTCCGATGGAGAAAAGTACCGGTCAAATTGACCGTTTTCAAACTTTTATAAGAACTACACACTTTAAACATCATAATACCGTTATCGAACTGTATGACAATTCTTAGAATATGCATATAATATTTTTTTCACTCTGTACTTCTAGTTATTTTTTCTCTTTTCCAAGAAAAATTTATCGTGTGTTCTACCTTCCGCGTCGGTCAATATGACCGACCGTCGATATGAGGTAGGGTCAGTTGGGGTAATTGTAAACATGGGGTAATTGTAAACAAGCTTCATAACTACACTTGTGGTGGTTTTTAAAACTTAACTGCTGGTGTGTGATGAATTGGCACCATAGGGAAGACACTGAAAGGGTTTTGTAAGTTTCGAAACATTTGTGGAGGCGTCACCATTGTTTGAAAATGACACAGTGAAAAAAGTTGTTTAACAAAATTTTGTGATCTTACATTTTCGTCTCCAGCTCACTGCAAAAGCGATGTAAGTGGTTTCAACCATTTTTATTTGTCATATGGAATGTTGCTAAAAGCGTTTAGTTATGAATTTCAGCCTCCCTGTTATTTTTCATGTGCAAGTCAGGTGTTTACAATTACCCCATATATTTCGTACTCTGGGGTAATTGTAAACACTTAAATTTATCCTATTTCCATTATTCTGGGGGGACAATAAGTATTATATTTTGATGTAAATTACACTTTTGTGTCTATTTTACATAACTGTTGTTGTTGTTGCTGATGCCACTTGGAAATCCAGGCCCCCTCGCAAGGAGACCATGAATTAAGAAAACTCCTACTGATTATTAATGAACTCCGCTAGAATGAAGTACACTTGGCTCAAAGGGGCTTAATGATTTTTAACCAGCTCCCAGAGAAGATATCGTCACCTAGGTTGGTCCCTTAGCGGAAATTATTTCTAACTTGGTTTACATTTTAAGCGACGATGTATTTTACGTGCACAGCTCCCTTTAGCGCACTCGGTCTCAGAATAATCAGCCGCGGTTGGTGGTCACCCTCCCAAGCGTTGACCACGGCCAGTTGTGCTTCACTTTCGGTGTTCTGCGGGATCTGCGCTTAACTGACCGATCCACTGCGGGACAAATTTTACAAAAATTTGTCGCATTACTTGATTTTTCGCAAGATATTTCTCGTGAAATGATCTCAGCCGACTCATAACATATCTCAGCGGAAAACAGGCGGCCTGTTGGCCGCAGATTGAGAGCCATTGCTCCGGAACTTCTTAAGCCTTCAAGCAGACTGTGTATGAAACAATTTACCAATTTGCATCAACCTTATTCGAAAATAAATCACTGTTTACAATTACTCCAGATCTCTGGGGTAATTGTAAACACACTGGCGTAATTGTAAACACGAGCTCATTCGCTAACAAATAGTAATAAAGTCAAAATTTTTGTACACATTTACTCACAAGAAGTGCAGTAGTGGCTACAATGCTCACAATTTTATCTCTGAATTTATTCAAGAGGTAGGGAAGGATCAAAAGTTAAAACATTGAAAAAGCGTTTACAATTACCCCAGCTGACCCTAATACTTTACAGTTACACTGCTCGCGCGAAGAGTGAAACTTCGAAGAGTGAAACCACACATAATGGCACTGATAGTCGAGCCATGACTAGCAAAAACGAGCGTTCAAGCGGCCCTACCAACATTCGAAGAGCGAAACACCACGCACGAACAGTTTCACTCTTCGAGCGAGCAAGTACCTTAGAGTCGGTTGCGATTATTGAACAGAGTAGACAACAAGAGTATTGAGTAGTCTCAAGTAGGGCACTTGCGTTTCTTTGGACGAAATTTCATGAAAATTCTTCATTTTATATACATTTAGCAATAAATCCACCATTATCTGCATTGGATACTAAAAATCGATAACTTTTTTTTAATTACCGGTCAATTTGACCGAGTGCGGTAGAAATAGGTATACAAGAACTTTCGGTAGGTTTGTTGTTAAGGAGAAAAATAAAAAAGAAAGAAAAGCCCATAATGATTTTCATTGCTGAATAAATAAAAAGGCGTAATAAGTGTTCTTGCACAAGCGGTAAGGTCGTTTTCTTTAAGTAATATAAGAATAGTGTTAAGACAGCACATTTCAACCGTCCTAATTCGGACCGACATTCAATACGTTGAGTGTAACGCGAATTTTAAAGGAAATTCGGCCAGGCCACGCTTTCAGTGTCGGCCACCGGTGACTGCAGTGGCACTTAACGTGTAATGATATAATCATGTGATAAATAAAAGTTAAGCAAATTTTACATAAATGTTCAGCAATTATTTAAAACAATGTACATCTTTTCGTTTTATATCTTACACTCTGCCAACTACCGGTGGCTGACGCGATCTAAAGGGAAAGTTTAGCGTCGCCCACATCGAAAGCAAAATATTTTGGCTCGTCACTTCAAAGTTTTCCTGGTGGGGGGGGGGGGGGCGTAAAGGGTATATAATCAATGCACCTTATAGGTAAAAACAACAAAATACATAAACACGTGCATAAGTACAATGTCTTTCTAAAAGTCAGGGGGGAACTACCCCCTAATCGCCCAAATGACGGACATGAAACTATGATCACCTCTTAGCTCAGCTATTAGTAGTACAGTTTTGAAACAATTTGTTCGGAATTGACTACATGCTGATATTTGGTAGGATCGTAAACCCAAAGCATTGTGTTTTGTTTACAGCACAACATCGTGCTGCACGCATATTGGGCAAGCATGTCAATGGGCGAAAATATAAATAGAGGTATGTTCTCTTTTGCGATGATTTTCGTTGTGGGGAAATATGGGACTGAAACCATCCTACATTTATGCAAGGAAGTGTCAGGTGTGGATTGAGATGGATTCTTTTGGCCTGGGGTGGTATCTTCATTAGTGCAAGGGCTGGCTCATGTCGCGAGAAGAGCTTTGGGGGAATGAAATCCGTGGGTTTCCGTGACGTCACTGTGGAAGGAAGTGAGGGATTGATCAATGTTTTTCTATGGGAAAAAGAGTTATTTTCTTCATATTTTTGGGCATGAAAGCTTAATAAATTTATTTTTCAAGTTATATGAATCATCTTACGTCATATTCCTTGCTACTAGTGTATATGACGCGATTATGTTTTAAAAGAATAATTTTAAACTTGAATGAAAATTAAGAAGCAAACATTAATTATGAGTGACATAAAAATCTAAACATTATGAAATAAAACCAGGTTTGAATACAAATTAAAATTATTTTATGAATAACAGAAATGAGAATGTATTTGAGATATTGAATTCGTTAACTGCTCAAAAAATCTTTCCCAGATTTGAAAATTAATTCTTCTTACTCATTTACTTCTTAAATATTTTTCTTATCAGAAATTGCTGAAGAGGTTAATTATAAATATAAAAGCAATTTTATATTAATAATGTATTTAATTACAGATTACAGAGAGTAATTAAAAATAGCAACATATAGAAACTATAATAGTTATAACAAGCTGTAATAATGCTAACAGAAAGGAAATGTTTACATTTCCAGAATGTACTGGAGCACGTAATTAAAGATTATGAATTAATGTTTACATTTGAAAACTTTTTAGACAAGCTTGTAGCTGTCAGTATTTTCAACATATATTTCATAACGAGACATCAATTTTATGGTTCACTATAAGTAATATTAGTATTAAATACAAATCATAACAACTCAAATTAAGGAATAGTTAAATACAAATAATATCACTCAGCGACAGGGATACCCAGGAGCGGGGTTCACGGCGCAGAATGCGTCATTGAACATTTTGGCGGGTATGGTGTTTTAGTCTTTTTTTTTTATGTGGGGCGCCATCACTCTTAGGGGTGCGCTCCACTGCTGAGGGGCACACCCACGGGGGTAAGTGAACGAGACTTCTCGTCACAAGTCTTTTCTACTATGCATGTTATTACTAATAATGAATATGTAAATTGAATACCGTGACCGAAACTTAGTCCTCCCATCAGAGCCAAATTCTGCATTCGGTACTGGTAACATGTTTTTTTATGCAATAGCAGCAAAAAATGTCTATAGAATATTAACCAAATGATTTTTTCTCTTTGGATTTTACTATCATTTATTTAAATTAAAATTTTTAAAATATATGAGCTCATTAAAAAAAAATAATTGCGAAAGCATTGGTGGTAAACAGAAAGCTCTCGTGCCATGGGCGCCGGATTGAATCATGGCCACGGCATATATATTATTGTTTGGTATAGGACTTTAAGCTGCCCCCCCCCCCTCACCAGCGATCCATACATTGGGACACCTCATGCTATATCTGTCTTAACAAAATACAAGTACACGAGATGATCAATCGTCGGTCGTCTGTGTTAAAACCAATACACATAAAAGTATTTACAAAAGGCCATAAAAAACAAAAATGAAACGTCAAAATGTATAAAATGCACTAAGAGATAAAACACATTTATATAGATTTTTTTAAATAAAAAAAACATGTCATGACTCCATATGAAATCCACAGGCAAGGAAGCCGTGCTGTAAACATACAACTAAGCCGAAATACAATGCAATCGGCTTTAGAATGCTAATTAAAATTATTTTATTAATCTAAAAGGAAAAGATATTCAAGTCATCAAATAGGGATAACTACTTTTAAAAATGTGAGAAAAATTAGAGTGCTCTTCTAAATGTTTTCAAAGTCATTTTACAATATGAATTTTTAAACTATAATAGTTCACTTTGATTTTAAAAAAAAATTGATTAATTTTAACGTTAAGATTCTTTATTTCTGCATTATTCTGGATTTATTAATAGTTTAATATATTTATTGTTGGGTTCTATGAAAGTGAAAACCAGGAAAAAGCGATTACATCTTTATTCACATTCGGGAAATTACATGAGCAAGTTATTTTGTGACACTTTTCAAAGATGAAATATTCAAAATTATGCTTTCTTTTATAAAATATATAATTGGAAATGGAGTTAATAAAAATATTTTTGATTAGTTGTAGAAAAATTCCTTATAATCTTTCAACAAAACAATGTAAAAATGAAAATTGAACACGCGAAACACAGGAGAAATAGGGAAACTTTAGCCACTTGCTTCCGCAACGACGTCAGAGACCGGTTTTTCTTCCCCTTTCTGCTGGTTTTTTCGGGGCCCAACTTTGTTTGTAAAAACCCCCCCCCCCCCCCTTTTTTTAAAAAAAAGAAAGAAAAAGAAACACATGATACATTTAATAAGTCTTATTTTTCTAACATATATTTATGCATTGTTCTATATATTTATTCATTTTTCTACACATTTTTTAGAACCACTTCCTAGTTTGCCTTACTTAACATTAATATTTTGACCTGATGTAGTAAAAATGAATTCAAAACTCAATACCTATTAATAAATATTACCAAATTATTCTGATTAACGTTTAGTAGGAATAACGAACTTATTAGATTTTGTGAATGTAACATCGTCAGCCTTGTAAAAAGGCCTTACAAACGTCAGCCTTTCAAGAAAAGTAAAAAGTAAAACACATATGAACATATTTATGATATTTTAGAATAATATTCTCAGCATGCCTGCTTTTACAAATCGTTGATGTACTCGTATCTTTAGTCTTCATAGATTAATCAATGGGATGAATGAAGTTTCTTGGATTCCATTATATCGCATATTTTGGAGAGAAATGTTGAAAAATTACGGAGATTACATAACTAATCAGTTACGTATCGATGCTATTTACCAAAACTAATAGCTATCTAGTACAGATGGCTATGATTGACTCGACTGCAAATATTTTTATTTATTTTGAACTTTTAAGAAGCCTAGCACCGCGGATCCCCCAATATGAGCTCGCGACCCCTCTTTGAGAAACTGCATTAGTGGATGCATCAAGCTCACATCATTAGAAATGGATGTATGATATTTAAGAATTATAAGGATGATATTCTTGTGTATGGTTTGTACTATCTTATGCTAAAGCTATGATATCTAATCGCATTTCAATGAACTTTATCTTTGCTGTGTATATCGCAATGGACTGCTAGACGCCTTTTTCTGCGTTGAAGGAACCATACAAGTAGTTTGGCTCTTCCGAAAAACCATTTAGAAAATGTTTGGGACACGATAGTCGAGTTGCACGCGTATTTTCCCTGCTTAGTGCTCATTGACATCTGGAGAGATTCCGTCTACTAGATGAGTGAGACGGGGATACGTCCCAGTCCCCCACTGATAGACTGAGAGACTCTATATCTAACAGGTGTTTAGCGTTGTTTTTCGTTAAAACATACCTCCTATAAAAAAAATACACATTTTGGTTATCTTTATCAACTACAGCGACGTGATAATTTTTGTTTTAATGCAAAAAAAAAAAAAAAAAAACATGAGGGAATCCCCCCCCCCCCTCCTTCTTGCATGACTTATTATTTTTTTAGCACACGATGTGTGTGAATAAGCAGCGTAGGCGTAGCAACCACCTAGACTTAACATCTTGCAACATCCACAAAAAAACCTCAATGTCCGTCAAATTTTTGAGCAATGCACTTAGCTACATTATAATAACGATATCATGGATCAACGCCATCTTCAATGTAGAGATGAAACGTAAAAAGCTATTAAAGCACTAAAAAATGTCATGAAAGTAACTGTTCAATTTAGCAATGTAACGCATCAAGAAAATAACTGCGATTGGAAAAAAAAACCCCTCGAGAACAAAGTTGGTTCAAGAAGTCCTTTCCTAGAAATAAAGCATAAAAACGTTCTGTTTTTAATATTACGTATTTATTTATCTTCTAATTTTATGGATTTAAAAATAAATTGTTCTAAAACTTTTTCTAACAAATGCAAAAAATTAAGGGAGAGAAGGGGAAGCGATACAGAAAACGTCATGTTCAGATGGTTGTAAAGCAAAAAAAAAAATCTAACGTCATGCAAGAAAGGCTCAGCGTGTACGAATTAAATAAACCTTTCTAGTAAGTCTTCATGCCAGGTTTAGTAATTTAAGAGGTGGGAAGATGTTTTCTTTATGTTGTCATAAAAACTCAAAAAATACTTGAGCATTGGCAAAAATATGCTAAAGTTTTAATAGGAGCTTAATAAACATTTGGTGGAAGCTTAAGATTTTCCTCGCAGTTAAGCGACAGAAATGCAGCGTTAATTGCTGCTGGATTCTAAGAACTATAATGTTCGTCGGTAATTATTTTATTGAGAACAGTTAATTTGGTGTATTAAGCTCCATTTAGTTTTCCTCGATAAAAGAACCACTGTAATATTGCGGAGACAGTTATGATTTTGCAATAAAATGAAATTAATTACGTTTATTTCGCATGTTTGTACTCGTATGTAAGCTACATTCTTGCTTACTTAAACTTTTAAAATGACATTAGCTTATATACCATGACAAATACTTCCTTGAATGAGAGAACAGAGATAATATTGCAAGTTATTACTGTTAGTAATTTTAAGCGTAATACGAAGCAGAATAAATACATCTTTATTTACCTTAAAATTTTTAATTCGTCTCTATAAAGTTTAAAAAAAATACGAATTTTGGAAGACCGTTGCCTAAACATGTTCTTTCATTTTTCTTTTCAATGTTTAGACATTTTTTTCCTGTTACACTTAACTATCAAAAATCTTATTAGGGGACAATAATGACCCACTTTTTTCCAACATAGTTGACACTCCCTCTTTTTGTCACAAAATGTCACACTTCAACCCCCTATCCCGCTTTTCACAAGTCACACTATATTGCATACGCATATATACTTGCAGTTAAGAAACTAAGCACTACGTCATGGTTCACGTTCCCACTTTAATTTTTGCACTTATAATGACATTTGAGAACATAACAATAGTAATGATTAAATGTGTACTTAATTTATATAAAATGAAATTGAGGTTCACAACAAAAAATTTAATTAGTATATAATAGTAAAAAAAATATTAATTGTTCGAATTCTGTAAATATAACCGGCGCTTGATTTCCTTTCAAGTTTAAATTTTTAACTTTAAGTGTATTTAAATATTCGATGTTTGCGATGCAAAATAAATGATAATACATAACAAAAAATAAATAAATTCCATAAAAACATTTAATTTTCTGCTTTTAAATGTTTTATTTTAACAAAAATTCGGTGATGTAATACTTCTTTCCCCCCCCCCCCCCCAGTCACGAGCTATGTCATATCCCGACCAGAATAAAACCCATCAAAAATATTTACGAGAAAGAAATGTATGAAAATTATTCAAAAATTATAGAGCAATATTCAAGTAATATACGAAAAATATTCACATGATGCACATAAGTTCAATACATTCAACTAATTTAGAGAAATATTTAACAAAAGAGACGCTGCTTTCAGTTATGTGACGAAAATCCTTTGAATCCTTCCATTATGTCTTGAGAGCAGCTACACGTAACGCAAAAAACGTTCAATTGAGTAATTCCTCTTGACGGAATAACCGCTAAAAACTAATCAGCATTACTTCCCATTAGGGTCCATGTGCTAGAAGCTCCTTGTCGCATTGAAAAAGGGATTCCAAGCAATCCCGAAACATATGTCTGCATTTTATTGCTCATTTGGGCTTTAAATTAACGTGTAATTTTATTATTATTGTTTAATTGTACAACATATTTAGCAATGATGACTTATGTTGTCCGATGCTGTTTTTCCACATCCCTGCTCTGCTATACCCCCCTTTTCTGCACTTGTGTTTTAAAAACCCAAAATAACCCCCAACGTTGCTTCATGCCATTCGTGGCAGTTTTTATTCCTCAAAGTACATTATTCCATAAATTGCTGGACTTTTAAAGAAAACTTAAAATCAAAGCATTGGGAGAGTATAAATCATAAGTTCCTCATTTCTGTGGAGTTAATATTTTTTTAAGAACATTTGAAAATAATTCTTTGAAAAATAAAATTTCATTTAACATCTGAGTTGGTAGCTCGTAACCTCTAGTAATTAATTGGTTAAGTAGATTTACTACAGTTTTCTTTGCTTGGTTGTTTTTTTTTTCGCTTATATCTAGACAAAAAACGCCAGCTTAAAAAAAAAATAGATTCCCCAGGGTGATTTGTTACTTTATAAGGAATGGACAACAATTACAATAGTTGTCAACATAAAACTTTCGAATGTAAAAAGAATCATAAAATGACTTGTTGCAGTTGTGCTGTTCTTTTATTTTGCTCAAAATTTTGAAAAGTGATAGAAAAAGAGTTTTACTTCAACTTCAAGGAGAACTATTTATGTTAAGACAGTCAATCACCGTTTTCTCGAACTTCCTCGAATTTTTGCAAACCGAAGCCAAAGTTAAGCATCAATCATAAAAATATTCCAGACCACGTACGCGAGCACGCCCTCAAAATGTCACTTTTTATCTGTGACTAAGAAGAGGGAAATTCACTCTAATCGTGACTCACTTGGAGCACTCGTTTTTCCCCCTTTGAGGGAAAAAAAATCCAATTCAGGCACGTACCGAATATGAATGGAGCTTAAACAATAAGCTCTGCTGGGGATTGGAGAGCCTGCCATTTTCTTGGCATTATAACTAACCCGGAGCAATAAAAAATTTCAAATTTACAAGTTTACGACGGGGAAGGGAAAGCCGTTATAAGACCCCATCTGCTTCGAAAAGATTAAAAAATGTACGATATAGAAAAAAATAAAAAGAATATTTTATAACAAGTAACGGGAAGGGGTGTGTGTGTGTGTGTGTGTATAGTAGAAAGGTTTAAAAAAACGAAAGCAAGGTCATTGGACGATTCCCCCCCCCCCCCTTTTCCACAGCATCAAAAAAGTAAAAAAGGAGATTTTTTCTTTAAAAAAGACGATAAAAGCAAAAAATGCCACCTGGAATCTAGGGTTGCTAGTGGGGCAGAGTGGGGGAAAGCACATAAAATCTAGCGCCGAGTGTCGCCAATTCTTCTGTTCCCCCTCAAACTGTGCCACTTGCTGCGGTGGGGATGGGGAGGGAAAAATGTATAACTGAAAGAAAGAACCTGCAACAATATTTCAAGAGTTGGATGCAATTCAACTATCTAAGTATATTCCATTCCCCGAAAAAAGAACACAAAGGCTGCTTCCAAACGACGATTGTTCATGTCTTAGAAAAATCTTTATTTTGCTTGGCGTGCGTGGAGTGAAAAAACGGTCATTTTTTCCACTTTTTTGTCTCTATGTAAGGTTTTCTGCTAGGTTAAATTGTTTAGCCACGAAAGAATTATCGTCTAAATTTAACCGTGATTTGGGATGGGATCCAATTTTTGGGTCACATAACGGATCATTTAAAAGACAAATACTAGCACTGAAAGAAAATTTGCTTTAAATAAACGTTTTAAAAACTGCCTACCCGCCTTTCTTTTCCTTATTATTTTTCCCTTTTAATTAATTAATTATTTTTGTTTTTAATTTCGGAGAAAACAATTTGTCTTAAGTTTTATGATTTTATAACGACACCAAAAACGAACCATTACATTTTTTCCGTCTTTAATTACATGAATTTGTTATCCTGATTTACCTTACTTAGCCAGTTATTAAATAAACTAGCACGAATAGGAACCGACGGGATATGGAGATATAGCAAGAGTAAATATGTGTCCAACCAACTGACGTCTCATGCACACGCTTTAGACCTGGGATGGCGAACCTTTTCCGATTAGAATTCCTGCTTGACTTTTAAATCCCGTTCCATTATATTCAGGTGTCCAGTGCTGTATTATTTATCTTTAAAAATTACATTTAAACCCCTCTTTGATTTCCAACCATCGTTTTTTTTTAAAACTATGTTTGCTTTTTAGTTATTAACTTGCAAACGATACATTAAAAATATTTCAATCATGTAAAAGTTATATGTACTTATTTTAACATAAGCAGGTAAAGAGTTACACCAGTATAGTAAGTGAAAAAATAAAATAATGGTAAGTAACCTCTTGAGACCCCAGAATAAAGCACAAACAATTTTGACGTCATTTTATGGTTATTCGATTTAAGATTGATTACAAAATAATTTTTTTTTCAGCATTTCATTAATAATAATTTTAAATAATAATTTATACCCAATTTGCATGTTTAAAACCAAGTATACCATATGTTGATTGATCTCAAAAACAATGGGTGTTTTTAGTTTTCTAATCGCCACAAACACTAGTTAAATAAACTAAAAAGCATCCGATTGGGTACCGAGGATCGCAAGAGGTTAATGATATGTTTTTAAAATTATTTTATTTATTATTTTTTGTATGAAAAATTACATGCATGAATACATCAGAATTATATTATTAACTGCTTTTTTTTTTTTTACTGTGGGTTTCTGCTATAATTTTAAATAACATCAAGGGTTCTTTTCTCTCTCTCTCTCTCTCTTTTATATATGTGTCATGATTTTATATATCATTCTTGATAAATTCATATTATCTTTCAGCTTCTGAGAAATCCAGGTCTGTATGCATGTAATGATAATTTTCGACATGAACAATAGAGAAGTAGGAATAATATTGCCACATGTCATTTTCGTTTCGAAATAAAATTTGATTTGGAAAACTATTCCAGTGAATTCAATTAACTCTTATTTTGCAATGCATATGATACGAAGTGTATGAAACTAGATAGTAAGTAGAAATACAAAAATCTCAGTGACTTCTAAGCATTTACGAAAACAAACATACGACCGAGTTGAGTTTCAAAGATAAAACTTAGAGAAGATGATACAATGTATGATGGATTAAAATTAAGCGTAGTGGCATGATATGAGATGGTGAAATTAAGAAAAGGATCAAAAGCTGCTCAAGTTAAAATAAGTAAACATTTTCAAAGATCTAATTTATGAAATGCGCATATATATATCTATTTTAAGCAGTTCTTTTAAAAGGCAGTTGAGGAATTGGAAACATTTTCATCAAAAGTGTCTCCGAAAGGAAGTAACGCTTCGTTTTAGCAGAATCAAAGTATCCAAGATACTGGACACCTCCAAGAAATATCAGGTTTGGTTGTATAAAGAAACTTATGATGAAACAGAGTATCTTTATTCTTATTAAGATTTTTTTCATATGAACGAATTGAAATCTTGGGTTGAAAACGTTTTAAAAACAGTAACAGAAAGAAAGAGATGAAAAATTGTTTCTGCTGCCTCGTGAAGAATATTTTTCATCGTTTGTAAGGCACGCATTAAAAACTCTTTTCACAAATTTTGGACATATGTTTTTATTTTCAAAATTGTAATATGTTTCAAAATGCATGCATAATCTGTCTAACAAACTGAAGTGCGTTATTAAAGGAAAACAGAATTGTATCTTACATTAACCAAGGAACTAAATAAATATACAAGTTAATCATTTTCATTCTAATCAAGACAATAACCATCAAATGATGAATCTCATTTACATGTTTAAAGCCAAGGTAATTCAGCCAAATGCAAATGTTATTAATTGTTTAGTCTATAAATAAAATCAGTACAGCTTAAATAAATTGATTTCGCTTCAATCATATCAACAATTTTTTTTTCACTATAAGCGTAAGAATAGTTTCTCCTGTTAGTGTAAAAATGAGCAAGAATGATAAATAAAGAGTAGGAAGATTCTCGGCGGACCCTAATTTTACTTACTTCTACCTTAAGGTACAATTAAATGGATTCCATTAAATGTATATGAAACCTACAAAGCTCAATGAATGCAAAACATTTTATGGATGAAAATAGCATTGGCTTTTCTATCAGGTGAATATAATGCGTATAATATAGAGTGGTACAATTTCATCAGTACGTAACCCAGTGTGCATAGACATATTTTGATACTACAAGTTTTCACTTCAATATTACAAAAAAAAAAAAAAACATGGTAGCAGTAGAAATATTTATAAAAACCTAATTCAAACAATTTTATATTTGTTAAAATACTTACGAAAAAGCACTAAATGTTCAGCTCAGTAAACGCACTATCTTTCTATAAGAAATATTATTATTCTAAAAGGACAACAAGTGTTTGTTACATTCCGAAGATTCCGCACGGTGTTAAGAGATTAAAAAATATTTTCCATGACATGAAATTATTATTTTCAGTTTTTCTAGTATTTTAAACATAAATTGGTTTAAACAATGATAACTTCAAATTAGCAATATATATTCAGTTTCGGTTTGGGTTTGTTAATGTTATATTTCCCCGATTTATTGATATCCTTGATTTAACGATAGTATTTAACTGTCTGCAGACAATCGTAAAATTGGGGCTATGTATGTTTTAAAAGCAATAAATTTAAAGAAGAAAAAAATCATCACTAAAGAGCGATAGTTGCCAAGTGTTGGCAAGCCCATCGGTAACCATCGGCGTGGGTGCCCAATTTCTCTTCCGCTTCATTCGCTCTGCTCCCGAACACTGATCTGTCTTCTTCCCTTTCATTTTCCCCCATTTAGCAGCCCCTTCGATAAAAAGGCCAGGCATTACGACAGGCCCGCACGTGGATTAAGTGATGAAAGTGCGTCCATTTGCTGAACAGTTGGCTGGAGCAAACGCTATTGCTTATAATTGCTATTAATATTGAGATTTCCCCCGAAAGGGGTTCCGGATCATTTTACTTCCTCTTTCAAATTTTTAATGCATGAAACTGGAGCTCGTACAGGTTTTAAAGACTTATGTAGTACTCCAATTTTTAATGAAAAAAAAATTAATGATACGCTCATTATGATAAAAAAATATGTATAATTTTGTTTAATAATTTAAAGGTTTTTTTCCTTTTAATAACTTTTTGGAAAATCTCTTTTAGAAAGTACGATTGACAATTTTAACACTCACAACACCTTATTATAGATTCAGTCGGGCAGAAATCTTTGAACTTAGCGTCACACAGCAAGTCAATTGATACTGAAATTTTAACTGACATAAAAATTATGTAATATTGAAGTTGCCTCTTACCGTAAAGCGCCCTTTACACATACGTTCTTAACCGCGCGACTGATCGTGGCGCATCCAAACACGCTTAAGAACGCGAGTAAAACCGTGGCGTTGAAGAATGTGTCGAAAAATGCACCACATTCTTAACCGCGCTCAAGATCGCGTTCAGATGCGGGGCGTTCATTGAAGTTCCCTACAGAGTGGCGTGCGGAATTTCGGAACTAACAACGTTCCGCGTTTCAAGCTATGATTTATGAAAAAAAATAATGACCAATGTTCTCCAGAAAATTCATTTTTTCAAATCGTACTATTGCTGCGGCATTATGTATTGCAGCAATTACTTTAAGTGGTGAAAAGAAACTGAAACGACGTATTTGGGTGAAAAAAAGTATAGAAAAATATAATCGCATATCTTTGCTGCATAAACGCGTAAATATTGTAAATAATGCATCAAATAAAGTATTCTTACTTGTTCTTGATGTTTCCCTTCAATCGGTGTACAAGAATGAATATATTCGTTGGTACTCGTACTTTCTTTGCATTTAATTTTCATTCATGCCGACTTGCACTTCGGCAGATCATCGGTTGTTAAATTACTGATGCTTTCACATGGAGTCTCTTGGTCTTTTGTAAAGAGCACACTGCGTTTTACTCTCAAATACTTTTCTTAATTCTTTCCTAAAAAGCACTACGCACACTTTGAATTTTTTTAACTATGAACTCGCGATTCACTTCCGAGAAAACCGTTTTGCATAAAGATACTAGTTTGTAGTAAGTCACATTTTTTATTTGTTGCTATATTCCTTGCTTTTTATCTTCCAAAAGGAAGACAATTCCTTATATAGAGCTAAGAACTCGCATAAAAATTCTCTGATCATCAAAAATCCGTCATACCTAATTTATTCGTTGATCAATTTAACTCGAAATGCTATAAAATAAAGTTAACCAAAAAGAATAATTGTTTTTATCTAGTTGAATCGTCTGCTTTTGAAAGGACAAAACAATTTTAGTCTAAAAAATCTAGCAATAATAATTTCATATATAAGTTTATCGTCTGCTTCTGGAAACAAAAGATAATTTTAATCTAAAAAAAGTCTAGCAACGATAACTTCATACATAAGTTAGTCGTCTGCTGCACTAGAAATGCATATAACATAAGTTACTTCGAATTTGCAAAGAAACAAATTTTGCATTGACTGTATTAATCTACAATCCTTCATAGTATAAAAAATCAAATATTTGAATCGAAAATAATAGAAAACAAAGAATGCTTTCATCATGTTTTTCTTTTTTTTTATTTATAGTTTTTAAAAATAACGTATGCACATTTTCTTTTCAATGATTAGATAATTTTAATTATTTGTATAGTAACATTCTAAACACAATAAAATGTAATACATAAAAGAAAAATAAATTTACAAATGTATCACAATAATATATATGTAACATGCATCACTTTATTTCAGACACAAAACCGAGCAAAATGCATTTTTTATTACAGAAGCCACAGCCTGCAGAATTGTCCAATAATCCTCCCACTTTGATGCGCGGTTAAGAACGTGTATGTAAAATGCATCATTTCTTGGAGCGCGATCATGAGCGCGCATCTGAGTGTCATTCTTAACCGCGTTCTTGAGCGTCCTAAAATTGCATTTACACGCACGCTCTTGACCGCGGATCTGAATGGCTCGCGGTTAAGAACGTGTGTGTAAAGGCTGCTTTAGACTTTCTATACCGAACTCTACGTCATTTTCAAACCAGTGAATATTTCAGTGAGAAAATTCCATCTACTGACGCGCTTTCGGACAAAGTTTTGCTGTGGTGGTGCACCTGTTAAATCCAATTCGTTTTATCCTCGAGAATTCATTGATTTCTGAAACGGTCCATCAATAATAACATCACTTTTTTTTAAATTTTTTTTTCGCACTGAAATGTTAAAAGATGACTTCAGTATCTGTATCAATGTCTTGTCGACGACCTAAGGCTTAATGGGGGCTCAGTTTGTGAAGATCTTTAAAAAATAATTTATGCATCTTTCTCAGCTGTAAATTTCAAGCAAAATTGCAGATTATGGCTATAAGTTCGTTAACTTGAACTGTATCCGTAAAAATCGAGACAAACAATTATGACATTCTTACAATGGTACAATTTCACTGCAAAATTTTATTGGATTTAACGTGCTTTTGACTTGGGAACTAAACAATCGGGGTTCCACGCCAAGCTGACCAATTGACCGGAACATCTGTATCTGCACCCCTGACCCTAGTTCTCGTAGGCTGAGACGGACACAGCAGGCCTTGGTCCCCATGGGCTGTCGCACCACTCAGTTTAATTTAGTTTAACGTGTTTTTGACATAAATATGACGTTGTTTGAAAGTGGTTACAGGGAGATGAAGAAGCTTACAGTTTCATTCTGGATTATATCCAAAGACTAAATTCAGAATGAATCTCTAAGCTCGTGAATCTGAACTGATTTCTAAGAATGTGCTATAAAAATATTTTGTTTAAATTTAACACTGGCAAATTGCAATTAAATTTCGAAAACATTGCTGTAAGCCTGTTATTTTCTGAACCTGGAAAGTGCGCCTCAGTTTTGTGTTTGTTTTGTATCAGCGAAGATTTCAAGGATACAAATTTCTCTGTATTGACAAAAAAATGTTGTTTCCATTGAGTTGCAGCAAAAATTACCCTTATTCTGAAACGGTAGCTCACGGAGACCAAATCTTAAGCTACGCAATTTATATATTGCGGCACGATTTTTTATGAATTCGATGTAAGTCCCAGATGGATCACATGCTTTCCAAAAACTTGTAAAAAAATAAGCTAACTAGAAGCTACAACGGAAAAAAGTAATATTTCAAAACAATATTTGCTTAAATGTATATATTTATTTCACTACACATCACCTTAGTAAATAAATGTTATTTTTAATTATAATATTAACCATTTGCGTTAAGAAATATTTCTTGTTTAAAAGTCATGAGATTTTTGGAATTTATTCAAAAATTTAGATCATTTTTAATGTTTGGTCAATCCTTTAGAAATACCCACCTGCCAAATGTATCAGGTTAATTTTTTGAAGCAGAATGCACTATATTTTAGCACATTTTCCGTATAGTGTTAATATTGTAAAATAGCAATGGAAGCAAGTTAATTTTTTTATAAAAGAAAGTAGTGCATGGACTATTTTCAAGTATTAACCAGCAGAGAATTAAAATGTTGTTATGGTTAAAAGGTTTTTAATCTTCTATGCAACACAAATCTTTAAAACATTATTGCTAATCCAAAAAACCAATGCAGGGTTCACACTGGGGAAAAATACAAGGTGGGATTTTCCTCCTTGACCAAAATTTTAAGTGGGATTTTTTAAGTTTAAGCCTAAAAAAAATTTTTTTTGAGTGGGATTTCAAAAAATATTGCGGGATTCGCGCGATCGCGCGGCCTAGCGCGAACCCTGCAATGTATCCAAAAATTGATGATACAAAATTCGATATTTGGATTTTTTTCCTGTCGTATTAATAAGTAACTAAAAATTAAGAGAAAATTAATCTTTCTTGAAGCAAAAACATGAACTACCTTTATACACCAAATAAAATACTCTAAGCAACCGTGACGTGAAATGCCGTTATCATTTGCACGTTTCAAATCTTTTGCAACATAAATCTTTACAAAAAAAATTCCTACTCTTTAAAAAGTAATAGCTGGTCTTTCGGTGAAAAAGGAAATGACTTTATCCAACCAAAAAAGAGAATAATAATATGTAGATAAATAAAAAATAAAGGGGGTGTTGTGTATGTTTTCACGCTAAACTTAGGCCAATGAAGAAAATCTCTTGCAATAAAAAAGGTTACGATAAATTTTCTATCAATGTTTAGTTGACAAACTGACTGACAGACATTTCATGCAAAAATTTTCCAAATAAAGAGCATACTTTGGTCATTGCGCAGTCCAAAAAGAGAGGTAACGTACATATTTCTTGAAATATATTAAAACGGTATGCATACGTACTGAGAAAAGTCGTTAAACTAATTCACTTTTGCACAATTTTACTCAGTGTTACGTATTTCACAATTTAAACTAAATTCTTTTCTAATTATGTTTCCTTTGTACTAAGTCTCAGTTTAAGCCGATTTATTTTGCGTCGTAAAATTAGTTTGAATTACGAATATTTATTACATATGCACATTCTTTTTAACTTAAAAAGAATCCATTGCTGCATTTCTCGTGGAAAAATGTAGCCATATAGCTTAACAACAAGACGGTTTCAAACTATGTTGGGTTCGAATACCTGAATTGAGTAGTCATTATGTTTGAGAAATATGGTTATAAAACTACTTATGTAATAAATTTATACACATAATTTCCTGAGTTTCTCTAATCCTTTGCTTTATATAGACTTATATAAAACACCCTTTAAAAAAATTCTAGGAAACCAGTGCCTCATTAGAACAGCCTAAGGTGTTCTCCAGCCTTGGAATGTTGCTCACGGAAATTTAATGATAACACTTGATCCTCGTCAGACATGAAGTTTGAAAAATAATATAAATACTCTTCCACGGCTTTTACACACATAATAGTCATATTATAGACCACAGAAAAACATTTGTGTGGAATATTTTAGGGGGCTAGCAATTTAAGGTAGGAATGTGTGGACTACAAGTTCCTAAGTCAGTACACAATTCCTAAGTATAAAATAATCCCTAACATCAGTTTCTAAAACACGATAATGGCTTGTAATTCTACAAGTTGTATTTTAAAACGTGAAAAATTAAGCTTTGCGATAAATGGAAGCTACTCGTACTCCCGTTTTTGCTCATGCCGTAAAGAAACCATTCTGAGAAATCAGGTAAAACAGGTAATCATTTCATAAATAAACCAGTTTGATTCTGCCGTCTATAGATATCTTTTTAAGACTACAAGTTTTAGTTTTCAAGAACTGAGATGAAAATCACTGAAAAAAAAAGTTTAGATTTTATGAGTCACATACCGGCGGATTAATGCTCATTCGCCAATTTTTACGGTACACTGTAAAAAAAATCTGCTGAAAATAACGGAAAAAGAACCTCAGCAGAGCTGCCTGAAATATTCCGTTTCTGGTAATATGTTCTTGAGATTTGACAGAAGTTCCATTTCTTTTTTCTCCGTTAATCCAAATTCGGTTGTGAAAATACAGCAACCGTAAGACGGAAAAGTTCCGATCTCGTATTTTCAGGACGTGATATTTACGTTTTTGGCAGGCCCCCTGTATTGAAGCACTACGGAAATCTTCCGTTAAAATCAGTCAAAAAACACTCTGAAAATTTAGGTTTTTTTTTAACAGTGTATAATTAGACCAACATAAAACTATTATTGAGGCTTCTGTTATAAGCCGTAACTACATTAATAGGCCCTAGAAGATCATTCGTAAGAAAAATTTCAATAAGGGCAAACATTATTATTATTACTTTTCGCTGTGATCCTCAAAACTATAAATAGTGTAAGACCGCGTGTGTTTGATGGGATCTACAGCATAAAAGAATACAAATTTTGAAAATAGTAAGACTGAATCAGTGATCTGCAAACTAATCTTCTTTATTTTAACTTCAAAAGCCGTTTATTCATACTTTACTTAAACTTCTCTTGCCAATAAAATTTGAATCAGTAAGAGGTGAAGTGGAAGCTCGCGATTCAGAGAACATGGGGCCCTCTATTTGCTGCCCTTGAATCTAGATCAAAGATTCATAAAAGTGGCCGTAATGCAAAATTTTGGAAAGCTATGTTCTCGCTCCCACGGTACGAGAGTTAAAGATGTGACGTCTTTATGATAGGGCAACGCAGGAAAAAGGTGTGGGCGCCCTTTTATAGTATAGATGGCAAAGAATAGACGAAAAGAAATGAGCGGCCTTTAAACATTATATACACATATATATCTTACCTGAAATGATCACCTAAACTGACAAAAAGACCTGGGGTTTAGACGGCAGTCGAAAAAAATGAGCAAAAAATGCAACAGGAGTGGAAAGTTAGTCAAGAAATAAAATGAATAAATATTCAGAGGCACACCCCTCAGCAGAAGCTTAACTGTTCTAATCCCCCACGATCTTTTACAACCATATAGCAAAGCGATTTTTATGGATCGCTTTTTCACCCCACGTTTGCGGTGGATACGGTTCTATAGTGAAAGAAACGGACCATTGGTTTTCTGGACGGTTGACTAACTAGACAGAAGTTGTTCCACGATCGGTACATTTACTGTCCCGATGAATATCAGCGCTGAAGGAAGCACTTTATGGACGTACGAAACGGAAACACGATTCTCACATAATGATTCCAGCCCTCGGGGCCCCTCAAGATTCATTTTTCGAAGCTTATTACCAATAAAGTTCCTATTCTCTACCATCAATGTGTTAAAAGAGCTGTGAGCTTGGATTTTTATCAGTTTCTTTCGATTTTTTCGTCACAATTTTTACTGCATCGATTTTACTGTGAGATCGGACCTGTCAAAGAGAACGTAAAAATTCAATGACACTTTGCGCTCGAGTTGTAATGATAGGCAAGTGGATTTTTTTATTGTACGGTAACTTTTGGGGAGATTTCGGCGAAACTAAATTGAACTTTTATGTGTAAATTCATCGTGAATAAGAGCATAACGTCTGAAGCTCCCCCCCCCCCCCAAAAAAAAAAAAGAAATCGAATCGAGAAAAATTTATTGCTTATTTTCCGCTCGGTTATGAAACTTTTTTTCACTTTTCAAAAGCTAAAAATTTTTCATTTTATTGGTGCTCAAAATTTTGTGATTGCGAGTTTCTTTTACCTAAAACCTTCGCTATGTTGCATTAAAAATTGAACTCCAAAAGAAAGAGTATATCCTACTTTTTTAGAACCTAATTTTATTTGACAGGCAATTCGTTACACCAATACTTCGGATTTGTTTTGTTAACACATAGCAGAGCTTTTACCTGCACGCAACAGTTCGAAAAGTATTTAGTACATAAAAACAATCGTATTTTTAAAAAACTGCAGAAACCTTAAATGTTACATAAAGAAAAAAATAGCGATAAAATGAAAAGAATTAAAAAATAAAACTTACCTAAAGTATGTTCGTAGATTTCTTTTATGTAATAAATATAAGAGAAAACACAAAACCAAAATTAAATATGGAATGGTCTTAAAATCGGTAATCGTGAGATAGTTTAAGATTTAAATTGCAATACAATATTTTTTCTGAATGCTTAGAACCTCGTTACATATATTTTTCGTGAAATTGCATAGATTTTAGCTTCGATTTTATTGGACTAGAATATGCTTATTGGAAGGAAGAAAACCGATTAATCCAGCGGTACTTAAAATGCAGCCTGGCGAAGTTTTGTAAGCTTCACCCAGTAAAGAAAGGCATTGGAAAATTTGAAAAGTGGTATATTTTTGTTCTAGTACACATAAAGGAACACTGTTTACTTTCTCGCAATCAATTTCAGTTTGGTTTAGCACTGAAAATAACCATTTCTTACAAGAGCACAGCGACAATAAGAAAGAAACGCTCAGGAATTTTTATGTCGCGTATAGAATTAATAGAAATAATTACAACTACTATAATACTTCTAAAAATTGTTTATAACAATACGAACGTAAGTTAAAACATTCATACAATCCAAGAAATATCAATTAATGTTCACATGCTGTTATAAGCATATACGTTAATTAGTAACAGTTAAATATGCCAGGTAATTTGACGTCGTCACACTTGATGTGTACTGAATATTCAATTTATGTTTCAGATGATATTTATGAAATACTTGTTCCATATTTTATGTGTCATATTTGTAAGTAACGAGTTCATATAGTCCTAGCAAACCACAGCGTATATTTTCACTCTATGCATCAACATAGAATTACCGTTTGAGCATAATTAAATGTCCTTTCTGCCCACGTACACCTTTTTTATATTACCTCTCTTTCAACATTTACGTCGGCCAGTTACTTATTAGGGCTCTAAAGAGGAAAACATGGAAAAAAAAAAAAAAACATTTATCTGGAAAAGTTGTAATTTTTCGAAATCTCATTGTTAAAATCATCTTCTTAGATCATTTCAGGAACACTATTTTAAGCCATTATTACTTTTTGCTGGCAATCCATAACATTTTTTCAATTATTCATCAAAACATAATTGATCCTTAAAAGCGTCTTCTTCTAGTCACGAAACCAACAACATTGAGCTGCCACATACAATTACGATGCATGAAGACGTGAACAACATGCAATATCGTCCTCGAACTAACGTATTGCTATTCTGTAGCGTTTCCTTTAAAAATGGAGCAATTTTCGAGACTGATTGCTGCGATCAAGTCTCCACCTAGAAGGCAGTTAAAAAATACACGAAGACAATGTTAAGCTTTTTCAACTGATGGCAAGAAATTTCTTTGATTCAAATGAACTTGAATGTTTTAACTTGATAAACGCTTTCTGTCTGTTGCTCAGCCTCTGATGTAGAACAGCTGTCTTGTTTTCTTGTAGTTACCATTTGCTACTACTATGGATTAACGCAAGGTATGATTTGGACTATTTATTGGCAGCGTGTTTATCGATGCCATATAAGTAGTGCAATGCTTGTCTCGAAATAATATATCCTTGTCTAAGTTACATATGCTTAGAAATTAAATTCGAAAGCCATTTATTTTGACATTTATTAATTGTTACAAATAGACTAGTTTCATGTCCAGGAACTTACTTTAAAACAGAGCTAGTTTAGGGGACAAGAGCATTTAATGATAACGTAACATAGTTATACGAAGCAGTTTTCAAGTGTCATCAGTATATCGCTCATGGGCTGCAATAGCGGCACAACTCAAAAAATCATGTTTTGAGATAAGTGGGTTTAAAGTTTTCATTGCTAGGGAAAATGCATAAGAAACGCTTTAGTTTGCTGCCATCTTATGGCCTTACATTGAAGTACGGGTTGTGCTGGTATTGATGATGAAAAGAATGAATATTTTCATATTTAAATCTGTTCTTAGTCCAAAAAGCGTGTTTTTTGAGTTGTGCCACTATTGCAGCCCATGAGCGATATGTATGTTTTTAGATTTCAAACCTTATGTATCATTTCAACACTAAATAGGATTCCGCTATAAAAAACATTGGCAAATTTATATTTGAGACGTTATATCATATAGTTATCAGTGACATTTGATGGTATCACTACCGTTCCGCCACTGAAGTCGTTCTATTAAATTGAAGCTGTACAAAGTGTAAAATATTATGAATATAAAATTATAACTGTGTTTCATTTCAGCCGTGATAAGGCCATACGAGTTTAAGGAGTTGGGTCATTTTCAAAATATCCATACACATAACTGTCCCATACTCAAAATATTATAATTTAAACTGACTATAAATATTGCATTTCTTTAGGGGTACACTACACAACATATATCAAATACAAAAAAAAATAATTTACATATTCTTACAGCAAAGATACAGATTTTCGTATCAAAGTGAGTGAAAAAATAGCTGTTTCTCTTCTGTATTTTATAATTCAGTAACATTTTTCACTATAAAAGGAAAAAAAATAAGGCATTTCATTAGGTCATCATCATTTAAAAACCCTGTGATCATTCCTGCCAAAAAAAAAATGATAATAATAATAAAAAAATTAAGATTTCTACAAAGCATTTTGTCAAGTCCGTAACCAAGGTACTGTTTCAGGGAAAAAGGGTTAAAAAGTTTACCAACACATTTTCAATCAAAGCACTTATATCAGTTAAATAATTACCTGAAGCCAGATTTATTTTTTATTTTTTGCAGTTGAAAAATAACAGTGTAGTGATGTAAACAATTTCTTATATGGTGAGAATTTTTATTCAATGCCAAGTCTGTTACCTATATTTTTATGTTCAAAATATAAATTAAGTTCTTTATTTTGCTAAACTATTATTTGCTAGTTATTTTTAAAAATATTTTACTTTGTTTCTAAGTCATATTAATTATCATGTATATTCTGTAAGCTATGTGACTATTAATGTCAGGTCCGTTACCATGCAACTGGTAGAATACAAAAGTATGTATCTTTGCGGTAAAAATATGTAAATGATATTTTTTGTATTAAAAATATGTTATGTAGTGTACCCTAAAGAAATGTTTTATTTAAAGTCATTTGAATTTCATTAACTTTAATCACTAAGAAGCGACATCATAGAAGAATACAGAGAGGCAACGGGAGCAATTGTCCATCCCTGGGAGTGAAATATTATTAAAGACTATGTGAATAATAAAATAAAGTTTTATTGCTCCCCCCCCCCTTCTGAAATAACTTTTTAGGGAGGTTGGTAAAATCACAAAGAAATTGTTCCTTCCTCAGCAAAAACCTGTATCCGCGCGTACGTCATACTGACGTTATAGACGACATATACTTAAAAAAACCTAACCCAAAAAACATGTTATTCAGTTATTGTATTCATTATTAAACATACTCTGATTTTCTTTATTTTTCTTTTATGGTCATAAAATACTTTACTGCATTTTATTTTTCTCATTATTAACAAAAATAATAAATCAATTTGATTTCAGTACTTCATTTTCTTTACTCTTTGGATGATTGCCAATAATTGCCTACTGGCTGCATCAAAAATATCATTTTAACCCATTCTATTCTTGATGAGTGATGGAAAAAATGGAATAACAAGAATTTGTATTCTAAAACGCCTTTTATCTAATATATATTTATATGTGAGGGGAACTGGAGCGACAACTCTTTTGACCATTCTGACTTCTAAATATTTGCTCAAATTCACCTCAAATGATGCGCTCTGTGCTAGGAATAATTTTCGTAGAAATCATATTAATTCTTTATTTTGCATATTTAACTTGATAGCTCTTATAATTTAATTAATTATTTTTATTTTACTTATTTATTAATTTTTTGTTATTTGTGGTAAAAATTCTAAGTTAAGTAAAATATATCACAAAAAAATGCAACTAAACTACATCATGAGCTCTAGGTTGTCCCAAAGTGTAAAGGTAGCAAAAATAGGGAAATCAATAAAAAATATATTTACCAAAATGAGAATTAAGAACAAGTAAAGTATATGGAGCTATGAAATCACATGTTTGTAATAGTAATATTAATCATTCTGGGATGCCCATCTCCCCCAAAAAAATGGCACATCCCCTCAAATGCTGCGGACTCCCATCTCCTGCCCCCAAAAAGGTATCCCTCCCCAAAGAAATGCTAAATACCCGCTAAAACCCACCCCCTAAAAATGCCAATGGCGCAGTGTGTACTATGACCAATGACCCCTTCATTTAAACTGGAAGAAACTTATTTATTTCACATCATTGCTTTTTCCTTTCCTTTGCTTTTTTTTATTGCTTTTTTATTTTAAATTTTACTTTTTCGCTATACCAAATCGCTGTTAATGATTTCACATTTTACTATGACGACTGTAGTATTTGAGAGCTTTTAACGACCCTAATTCAATTGCAATTAATACAAAAATGATGCTAAAAATAGTTTCATAAGAACATTGCAAGGAAGAGGTTCAAGAAAAAGACCTGAATTATATAGCAGTTAATTCGTCAAATCGGTACATAAAGCGGGAAAATTGTGTTGCGTTTTAATTGGAAATACAGCTTGAAAAGTTTAAATATTATTGTTTTAAACGGGAACTAAATTTCAGCTGTTTCCACTACCATTTGCTTTGTTAATTAAATAAAAGGGAAAAAAGAAGTCTCACTGACATGTAATTTTTTCTTGTCATGTAATAAACATAACATACTACAACCACCAAAATACACAATCATCACTTTTCATCTAAAAATAACCCCTAAGAAAGAGCTAATAATAATCCCGATCCTATGCACAATTCTTTTAAAGAATGGGTTGGCCATTTACATTGTAAATAAAGTCATTAACCAAATCTTAAAGAAAAACAAAGCCAAGAAATCAGAAATAACTAAGATTTAGATCATGTCTTTGGCAGTCTCTCCTTTTCAACAAATAAAAAAGATGCACCCACTAAAATAAATAAGCCTCTGTCCGTCACATCCAACATTTGACAAGAGCTTTTATTTTTAGACTCTAATTGCAACAGTTAAAGAAACAATGATAAGTTTCTTTAAAACAATGAAAAAGTAGCAAGCGAATCGTGGACTCTTTCTTTCAGAGACAATTAGAAATACATCTTAATTGGAGTTGTCGGAGGATTACAAATCTGGGACACCGGAAGCTAAGAAAGTATTAAAAAACACCAAATTATGATGAAGGATATCATACATTTTCAGTGAAACATATAATGTTCGCAAGGCTTCACTGGATATTTATGACGTCTAAAAACAGAGTAATATTTTAAACTTTTTTTATAGCATACATTTCATCATTTGAGTTTCTCAAAGCGTTACATTAAAATACAATGTATTACATTCAGATATTTAATTTTTCTGTTCGTTATAGGCCTGTGCATCGTAAAAAATATCTTTTTTTTTCGATCCACTAGCCATAAACCTCCCAACGAAGAATATTACAACAAAGAGCCAGCTGCATTTATTAAAACACGAACTAGGAAGAATAACAAAAGCCCAACACTTTCCCTATGGGGGGAATACGTAAGCATTGTAGGTCATTTTTCGGATATAAGACTTATTAGGTATATTTAGTGTTAAAAAAAGAGAGAAAGATAACTATAGAGCACAATTTGCAATCGTTATTTTATTTTTGCTACACTCATCAAAAATCGGGGGGGGGGGGGGGGGGGGAGAATAAATTATTTTATTTTAAAAAATAATAGCATATTTTTACTTTGTATTATTTATGCAGAAATAACAAAACCAATACTTTTCCCATAATGTGGGAAATGCAGAGGCGCTTTTGGATCTAGGATTTATTAAGTAGTATTAAAATAAACAAAAAGGATTGCGATGCTATCATTATTTTGCTCTTGCTGTACTCCTCAAAAATCTATGATATCTCTCTAAACCATAGGTTCTCAACGTGGGTGATAACGCCCCCTACACAATAACTGAGAAAAATTAACAGCCGAGTAAACTGAATTGTAGGAAAATAAGTATGTATTTGAAAAAAATCTAATGAAAATAACTTTTTAAATTCGTGCCCTTAATAAGCATAAAAAGTGCATTGAATTATAAAATGAAGCAAAAAAGAGGGGGGGGGGGCGGGGACTAATAAATAGTTGTTTCTTTTTTTAAAGGAAAAGTTCAAAAACTGGGGAAATGTTAAATTATATAAAATTATTCTTAAAAGCATAATGCAAATCGAATTACAAACGTAAGCTATGGTTGTCCGGATTCTAAATGGGTCTTTTAAAAATGTAATAATGGTTTCATAATTCAGAATACGTCCATACTAAAATAATAAGTTAATCATGGATAAAACATTAGCTTAAAAAATGTTTTAAGCTATTATTGTAAAATCTGGATCGAATTTTGAGCCTCAAAATTAAAATCAAAATCTAGGTAGCATTAGATGCTAAACGTTCTTATATTTTTATTATTTTATGCTAAGGACCTACTAATTACTTGTTCCCAATTCACCTTACTAGATGTTCGCCTGATAGTTGAAATTAGTGCATTTCCTACAACGTTTAAGGAAATTATGTATTTGAACATTATTAACTAGCTTTAGTGATGATTTAGGTTATATTGATTACGTTGAGAGGATTTTTTAAAAAGGGATACAAAAAGATTTTGTTCCTTACTTTTTTTATCGAAATAATTCTGTCAATATTCTTAAAAGTGTTGTGGTGTTGTGCAGATACATTTTTTTCCATTCCGACACATTCTTCTTGAATTTCTTTGAGTGGTAATTCATAATTTTATTTGTTCAAAATATAATTATAAGTTAAAGCCCTTAACTACTAAACGTGAAAAAATATTTTCTGAACTAATATCGTTGCTTGAAAAAATAAAAATTTCAACACATCTGCGAACTTACATATTCATGTTTACACTCTCCCCTATCCCTTTAATAAAAACGTGCATTTGTTTACATCCCTTCACAGTGAAACGTGTCGACACATGCGATAGTGCCAAAAGCACGTGCTTCAAAGAGCAGGACTCTCATTTGCTGCTGAAACTTAAAATAAACTTCTAACTACTTACTTACGGGAGAAGCGCTAAGATCAAACTCTTCAAAACCTTCTTCTGTCCAATCGCATCTTAATTCAGCACACGAATTACATCACTCCGAAAAGTCTTTTCGAAAAATGTTATCAGGAGCAATCTTCACTGGGAGAAAATAATCATTAAAAACCGATACGGAGCAGGAGCAAGAGAACGAGCTCCACGAAACGAACTAAAATCCCAACAACCCGTTTAACCCAGTAATAAAATAGAAAAAAAATCAACAAAAATAATCAAAGGACTATTCGAAGCAGTCAGTTTAACCTATGAAAGTATCTCCAAGATTGCCCGCCATCCATGGAATGGATGATTTCTTTCTCCTCAGAGACGACGCCAAGAATGCCAAGATTGCGCCAACCTGTCGAATGGGGTGCGTTTTCGCGCGGCAGCCTTAGCCGTTTTCTTAACTTTTACTTTCACTATTTTTATAAACTCGGAAAAAATTGTGAAAGAAAAATCGCTGAAAAAAGTGATCAATTTATCAACGTGAACTCTGAATATAATTCTTTATGATACATAGAACTTATTATTTTTTTTTTGTTTAGAAGTTTCGGGTTCAATTATATCGACCCTTTCGGAACTGAATGGACTGCAAGGGAATCTTTCGTCCTTTTTGTTACATAATTCTGAGTTCACTGCTTTATCTGACGTTATGAAATAGAGATAGAAGAAAAAATCATCAGTTTATCTTTTCTTTTATTTTTTGATGAACCGTTTTAATCTGGTTCATGATCTCAACTGCAGTCTCCTACATGTTTAATAGCAGTCATTTGAAATGTAGGTCTAAAAGAGAAAATACTCAACTTTACTATAAGTGAAGAAAACAGAGAAAACTTTTCTAGTTTCATTAGCAACTTAATAGTTTTTCTACTAATTTTTTGAGTCAATGCATCTTTTCCCAAATTTTATGTATATAGGAGCTGATTTAATCGATTTATTAACTGTAACTTGAAGATAAAAGCGCGAAGAACCTGCTTTTAGTAACAGAAAACCATAATATAATTGAGTCACATATTTTTTTTTTTGTGTTTGGGTTCAACTACTTTTTGCGTTTAAAAGGACATTTTTCTGTTTTATAATTTTTCCAGGAAAAAATATGAACTTATGTAATTATTTGATATTATTAGATAACAGTAGAAATAAAATTAATTTTTTATTTTTCTGAAAAATGCAGTTTTGTGATCATCTTTATCAAATATTTTGATCCTGAGATTATCCAAACATGATGTTTTTAATTATTTTTTTATTTTATATATATTTTTTATTAATGTTTTATTCTGTATATTTTTAAAGTTATTTTTAGTGCAGGAAACGGTTACTTAAAAGTCCGCCTAAACGTCAGTAAAATTCCTTACATTACTATACGCGAAGGTGCTCCACGAATATTTTTTGTTTAGTACACTAGTAGTGTCGTCTCTACAACTTTTGAGTCAAAAAATATTTTATGAGTTTTTTTTTAAATATCTATTTAGAAAATGGCTTTAAAAATGTTTTTATTGCGTACAGCTTGAAGCGGTTATCAGTTCATCGACGTTACCCTAGTTTAATATATATCTGCACACGTGTAATGTCTGTGCGTGTGTTTAAACATTTTTCTTTCCGTCTATCTTTTTTCTCCAATCTTTTAGGTTAATCGTTTAATTTCGCTAACTCCGAAACAAAAGGTTTCAAACTAAAATTACGAATTTATAATAGAAAAAACAATACTTTTCTTTGAAAGATTTTGTTCCACAATGTTCATTTACCACTAAATCTAGCTACTTTATAACTAGTGAAGATTTTTGGGAAAAACGCATATTATTTTTCCTCATTCTATTACACATAAATACTGTGGAATGACTCTGCCACATAATTAAAAATAATTCAATGAATTATGTAAATTCAAATTTTATGTCCGTAAAGTTGCACATAAATAATACAAAAATCTTTAATCTTTCTGAGTAAGCTTTAACAAAAGTCATTCGAAAATATAAATATCCATTGCCCCCTTTAAACATAAAGCTACCAGCGAAAAAAGTCATAACATTTTCTTAGTTTTTTCCTTCAGTGTTTTCTTCGCCGCCTGGCTGGCGCGACTGTGAAGTTATGAAAATGGTGGTGCTGTGATAATAATCGTAACGCACCCACTCACTTTAAAACTATTGGTGCTCTACTTGAACGAGCAAAGAAATGACGAAATAAATCAATATTATAGCAAAATTTACTTCAACATATCGAGATGATGCACAAGTATATTCATTCTACTGCTATATAGATAGCAGTAAAAGTTTTGCAATGATGCTTCATCCGTGTAACTGCCCGTTTGCGTCCCGAATCACATTATCTGAGAATATTTTTATTTTTTTAATATATGTATGTTTTTTTATATATCCGATAATATATAAAGGACTTTAAAAGTAGCGACATTACGGGGGGGGGGGGGGGCGGACCGCCCCGGTCATGGCTTGAAAGTATTCCGTCTATAGGATTTTCGTCTTTTTTTATAAATCATTAGACATAAAAGGACAGAATTTTCGGAACTAAAATATTTTATTATATAGATTTAAATGTGTTATAAATGTTTTTCGATACTGCTTCGTTTAAAAGCTATATATATATATGTGTGAGAGTGTTGCTAATTATAATAAATTTTGTAATTTCTGTTAAAAGAATGGTTTTAAAAATGTTCGACTTGAGTTCGCACCTTTATTATTAAATATTGTTATTGCTAATATTAATCTTGTTATTATCAGGAGAAAAAAATAGATAAATTATTAATACATGCAATACAGTCAACACAGTTTTTGGGAAATGCATGTTTTGGGACAGTTACGGAAATTTTTAACTTCCATCCTTTCAAATCTTTTTACTTTTACCCATGGCCCGGGTGTTAATAAATATAGTTTACTGAATGTTACATCAAATAAATAAGCAGAATTTATTATTTTTCCCCCAGTACTGAAAATAGTATAAATTGCAAAACAACAAGTTTGAACAACAAAGTTCTTTTTTTTGCGGCGGGGGGGGGGGGGATGACACCACAAATTACCGCCGGGTTACACCCACCCATGCTAGGAACGCCACTGATTTAAATATATACATAATCATATATAAAAACACAAAAATAACACTGGTCTACAAAAAAAAAAAACGTTTTTTCTGCCCCAAAAACTTTGTTAACTGATCTTAGAAGTATTTTTCACGCTGAACTCGAAAATGAAAACCATTTTTCTCCATCACGTAAGGATTTTCCGTGCAAGGTGCTGTAATAGTTGACATTAATACCATTTACCCTAAATTATCACAGTACCTTACAAGCAAAACCCTTAAGTGATAAGGAAAATGGTTTTCATTTTCGAATTCAGCTTGGAAAATACTTCTACGATCAGTCAATAAAGTGCTTAGGACCCCCACCCCCTTTTTTAAGGGCATTATAATTTTTACATTAGAAGCATTTCCACCAAAAAACCAAGTAATTTTCTATTTACCTTAAAAGGGTTGATTTTGACATGTGTTGGCATACTTTGCCTCAGTAATGTCCCTTTTTAACGTCCAACAGTAATCTGCTAACATAGTTGCACTCCACTTCCCTTGATATCTCTTTTCGATAACTGAAATGTAATGACGGAACCGCTCTCCATATTCATCTGTTACACCTCCCATGTTTTCAGTGGGTATTTTTACACACAACAGGAGACTTCTATGATAAAAAATAGTAGCTAATGCTCATTAAACGTGTCGTACAGTATCAATATTTTGCCTATTTGCCTTTGTATCCCAATTCTCGTGAAATTCCTACCGAGACCCGCACCCAGTGGAGTAATTTGATACGCACTTCCGTTCGGGGGTCTGCAGTGGCTGTTTGCGGCACTCCACTAATTTTTTTCCAGCAAAATAAAGTGACCACTGATTTACCGGTTGACATTCGAGCTCTTTTGTGCACTTTATCTCAATAAAAACGATGCTGCACGATCGGAAAAAAACACTGAAAAAACGTAAAAATCGAAAATTTCCTTCCTCATAACTAAAAAACTATACGTGATGGAAAAATTTTGATGCCAAATATGGATTCCTCGTGCAAAACTACTTCAGGAAAAGTGAAATTCATTCTAGGGGCAAAACACTTGTTGACCAGTGTAATTAGAGAATATAATTACAGTTTGTAAGCAATTAAAACATAACCTTAACCTCATGGTCAATCTTTTTGCCGTAACTCTTTAAATATTTATTATGCATGATCAACATTATGCTGATTATGTACATTGCTATGAAAACAATTTTAACATTTTTGTTCAGTTTTTATTCGAAGTCATGTTTGTAAATTTTGATCAAACAAAACAAAAATTTACTAAGAAATAAGTTAAAATACGTAAATACGGAAAAAAGGCTTTCCTATATAATACTGTAAGCAATAGATCTTTTGCTACACTGGAATACATGAGAAAATACATTGTTAATAAATGAGTTCTATGCGCGATAGCACCCATCCAAAAAACGCAACACGAATAGAACATACCGACAAAAATGTTTAGTGCCTGTCATCGGTGTGAGGAGGTGAAAACAAAATTAGCCCATAAGTTCCAACCTTCACTCCTTTCATTCTTCTTTAAATGAACCCCATCGCCTTCGGGGGGGGGGGGAGACTTCGAAAGGGCTGTCTGTACACATCAGTTTCATACGCATGATATGAATCACTGCGAATAAAAACGACTCAGGGTTGTTTTTTTTTTTTTTTTTTTAAGATTTTTGAAAGAAAAAAGTGAAAAGGCATCGAATGAAAGTCGTTTATATAAATATTTTAGGTATTAAAAAGAACTAAACTCTTCAAGTATTGAAAGAAAAGTTTTTAGGAAAATCATAAATTTATAAAAACAACCTTTTAACAATATATATTTTTAAATTTATATAATATTATTATTTCAATTCACGACCAATATTTCTTTGTAAACTATTAGTTCATCTCATTTCCATTTTTTGCAAGTGTCGTTAAATATATTGTATATAAAGGTACTTCATTTATGTTTAGTTAGTTATCATGCTTGAACGTGTACATTAAATCCAAAAATTGATTTTTATAATCACTTTGTTCGCAATAGTGGTATACTCCAGTGATTCCCAATCTTCTCCTTGCGAACGCGCTCTAAAATCCCGAAGATAATGGCGAATCTCCTTCTGTATTCGTTAGTGACGGTAGAAAACAATAAAATTTCATAGCACAATTATTTTTCATGTTGCTCAAAAGTCCATAAGAAGAAATGAAAATGATTGTAAAACAGTGAAGTATAAATAAAATCTATAAGAAAGCTACAAGAAATCAATTACTTTTTTATTCTTATTGAATTAATAATAGCGCAGCAAACATATGTATTAGCAAAAACAGTTTTTAGAAATTGTTTTCCTTATGATGCGAAGAAGTTAAGGGATGGCATGAGAAATATACGTACAAAAATTTGTATTAATCAGAATGAATATTTTTCTGTTCCATCTTTTGTTTGAAATACACCTGAAATTCGCCCAAAGTTATGGACATTTACAGAAATATTAAATTTTATATATTTTCACATTTCCCATTCCGATAGCGCAGAAAAAGTCGGAAATGATAAGATAAATGTACGTTCAAAATTAAAAAATAATCAATTAATATCTTCCGGTACCTATTCTTTGAATATCTTCAGGTACCAAATTTTCGAAATCAGACAAAAGTAGAAACAAGTGCATTTCAAACTTTGTACGTATGCTTCCACTGCTAGTCCAAAACTTTTCAGCACTATCTGAAAAAATCATTTTTACGCTTTGTCCATATATAGGTTAATTTATTATTTCGTTATTTCTTTTACGTTAGTAATTAAAAATTACGACAGTACAATATTATTTTTTTTTATTTTCTCGAACCCCCTACGCGAACCCCTGTAGGTTATCGAACCACCACTTGGGAAACGACGAAATATTCAAAAGAACTAAAATATTTCGAAAATGACTAGGAACATAACTTTATCTCTGTAATATGGGTAGAATATTAAGTTATTAAATAACTCATTCACTTTTTACATGTTTTATGCAACGTATTGTACAAAAGACTTTGATTTCTTCACATAAATTGGCTATATTTTATGCGTAGGTCGCAAGTAATAGGAATGTAAGGAGTAGGAGACGAGTACAATATATTAATGCATATCCACTGTTTCATATTCTTACTTTCAAGAACATTAGTTATACGATATAGTATTAAAAAATACCGTAAGCAAAATTACATAAACTATTCTATACCTGAGAGCCATAGTGTCTAAAGTCTACTTTCGAGCTTTTGCGATGAAATTAAAAAATAAACATTTTTAGTACTATAGGCTAGACTTTTCCGTACGAACCTTAGAATAAAGATGTCCGATGGGTGCTTTAAAACTGCAGAACCTTCATGTAGCTAGTGGCTTTGTCGTCGGTACTGTGTATGTCCGTTAAGTGTGAACTCACGAAAACTCGAGAAATGGACTTAATATACTATGACTCGCAGTTACAGAACTATTGTTTCATCAAACTGGACGCAGGAGAAATTGGGAAGCGTTGAGTCATTATCGGTTGGGGTAACATATGTGACCCCCCCCTCAAGCTTTGGGGGGGGGGATGTTTTTTGTTGCAAGCAAACGCAGAAACAGTTTGTAATTAATACAAGGGAACTAATCAGCTTTTTCATCATTTTCTGAGCATTTTATGTTTTTATAAAACAGCCAATCGGAAGAAAATGCAAAAATTTGAAACCAAATAATTTATAAAATACGCCTAGCACAAAGAAGAGTAATAATTACATTACTGAACTTACAATTTTGATTTAAATAAAATTTCCACATTTTAACTTTCTGTTAACCAAGAACATCAAACAAAAGACACATATTAATATTCTTATGGATGGGAAGTTAATTCTCCTCCCTGTTATGGTAACACAATGTCAAACGTTAATCCTTGAAACAGTAGCAAAATATTCTTTGATAAATTTAATAAACTTTATGTCAAAACGCTTAATAAATTCCTCTCCATTTCATAAACTATTAAACTCTCCCTTTTCATTGATATTTATCTACAATAACATTAAAAGCCAAAACAAAAATTACATTAAGCTATTTGTGGTCAGGAATTTATGAGTGTATAAAATAAAAGTGTGTAAAATAAAAGTAGTATAAAATAATCTCTCCCATGTGCACTGAGGGCCTCTGAGCTCAAAAAATGTAGATAAAAGTATTCACACTAGAAATAGAAATTAGTTCTGAAATGGAATGGCTAACAACTAAATTAAAATTTCTGTATAATCAATATTCATCACAATCAAAATATCAATTTCAAAAATAAATGATACCTGTATATATTTCAGTCTTTTACCGGGTCTGAAAATTCTGAACGTCAAATAATATTGTCCCATTTTCATAGACTTTCCAACAGTTGTTACGTTAATATTGATTGCAGGGTTGCTTGTCAAATCAGAAACAGCAAATTTTATGAGCCACCGGTGTCAAAAATTCTGCGATTAAAGACATCTAGAGAGCAAATCTACACATGAGATATTGCTGAAATTGCACCTGAAATTAAAAACATGAACTATTAGTCTTGCAATAACCATTTCTTTCAAGATATTGTTCAGATTTCATAACTTTAAAAAATATCGTAATATATTTTTAAATTGACTTTTGGAAATACGCATTCACTATCCGCCCCAATAACGATACATTTAAAAGCTGTGATTAAAAGTTTAATTACAATTAAAGCGTTTATAGTAAACAGCTGTTTCACATAGCGTGAATCTAAATTAAAATATAAGTTGTTGTGAGGCTACTTATCAAGTCATTGATCCTGATCGTACTTAATTTGTTCATTAATAAGGAATCATTTTAGCAACCGTATCTTAGAGTTTTTACCAGACGCCAAACCCAATTTAAGAAACTTGGGAAATTTTATTGTCATTTAAACCTGATTTTGAAACACGGGTGTAATGGCATTCTAATAACAAGATTTAGAAGTATGTAATAGTAGCTAGTAAGTGAGAGCTACGAAACAGATATGAGCGGATCTGGAAGACTGGAATAGGTAATGTAAAAGTAATTGAAATTAAGACAACGAAGGCAACAAATCATGATTGCAAGAACAAAATATTTTCACAGGCAGTAAGACGCAAAAAGATATATCTTTACAGTTGAAATAGTGTAGCATTTCTTTTCTCCCGACTACTAAAACAGTTTTTAATATTTTTGTTTTAATTTTGATTTATACTATGTATTGAACAAAAAAAACATAATAATGTCACAATAAAGCCCTTTATTGCAACAATAATTTAGTTTTAAGAAGTTCAGTTGTTAAAATGTGAGTTGATAGTTTCCCTAGTTTTGGCCGTCCATAAATGATGTCACGCTTTTTTCCCACATATTTGACCCCCTCCCCACATTGTCAAAAAATGTTATACTTCAACCCCCTCCCGCCTTTGTTACATGCCAGACAATGTTGCATAAGCATGATGTCACACTTCTTGATATCCCCTCCCCTTGTCACAATTTCACGAACCCCCACACGAAGCGTGACATCATTTATGAATGATCCCTTAAGGAGGTAATGCAAAGCTCTACCTTACTGATAACAAAAATACTTATTAATTTCCAGACGAAAAATGTATTCAATTAGAAAAAAATAATAAAAGATCAATAGTTAAATCCAGAGGGTCACCAAAAAATTTTACTACTTGAATAAGCGAAGTGTTAACTTAATTTCTGAAAAGCAAGAGGTGAAGATAAACGATCTGAGAAAGAGTCGTGTGTGTGTGTACATGTACTGAAAAAATGTTGGTAACAGTTGCAAAATAATAATAAATATATTGTTATCCAAAAATACAATTTGAAAGCACATTTGCGTGGTTTTTTCCCACGAAATAAATATTTCAGATGTTTCTAGGAATTTTCAGAATAAAAGACATAGTAGAAACTAATACAGTAAAACCTGCAAAGTTGACCACCTTTGTCAAGAACGGAATTAGCTCTTCACCCTCTACCGCATCCTCTATAAGTTAACCACTTGTCTAAGTTGACCACTAAAGTACTGCACCGCAAGTGGTCAACTTACACAGGTTTCACTGCATTTGAAAATAAAATCAATACCATTAATTGTGATTTTAAAAATATTAAAACATGAAACTTTTCACCGGTTATTTTTAATTCCCAACAATAAATAATACGAATTCCAAGAATTTTCAAAGATATAGTCGACGAACAGTTCAGCAATTGAATTAAGCGAGCTTAAATCAGAAAATTGACTGAACACAAATTGCAGTACAATAAAGATTGCACAATTTGTAAAAGACGCAAAAGTTATTGAAAAAGTCAGAAAAATTATACTTGCATTCTTATTATTATTATTAAATATGTTCATTACATATTTTATATTTTTATTATTTTATATAATATGACAAAAGTGTATCTATTTCCAAAAGACAATGTCTTAAATTCTCAAAATGCAATGATGGCGAATTTGTTAAATCTGGAAAGTTCAACGAAGATCATTTATAATAAATGGGTTTTCTCGAACCATTCTGCACCATCGTTTTTCAATAAAAAAAAAAATACCACCATAAATTATGCAACTAAAAAACAGGATTATTATTATTATTTTTAATAAAGCGAGTCTATTTAAAATATAACATGTACCCCTGTGTTCATCTAAAAAACCTTTAACATTAAACCTTTACTTTGTCCGAAACGAAACCCGGAAATCAAATTGCTCAACTGAACAACATTTCGACCATCTGGCACGAGGGCGGGATTTTACCCATTTCAACCATCAAATTCAGAGACCTACCTCCCGAAATAACAGCTTCTCCCCCGTACTTTCCAAAAAGGCATGATCCCCTTATTTATAAACTACACCTTATATAAATTTCAACCTTCTATTCTCCCTCAGGGTTTGGAGGGGATCAGGCAGTGAATCATCGTCACGAAAATGAATGAGATTCAGTAAAAATACAGAAGGGGAAATTCGACTAAACTTTAGTGGAGAAAGGGGGAAATGTGCATTTTAATTTTAAGCGATAGAAGATTTAAAGTCTCCCCATTCTTCTATATTTGCAAAAGAGAGATACGGCGCAGATAACGATATATTACATTTTTTAAATGTAAAATTCCACGTGAGCACTTAGTTTTTGTTTGGTTTTTTTACTCCAGTGTTGTGTTTCATTTTCCTCATTTTTTCACCGTAATGTATTATGCATTATTAAATATCCTTAATTACAGCGGACGTAGTCTTTTGATATTCGAGGCTAAAAAAATACAGCGGATGACTTAGAAATGCATTTTTTCCTCGCTCCTCGAGACTCAAAAAACTCATCACTATGGTTACACGAATTTAAACGCGTGATTGTGCGTCATTAGCGACAGATATGTTTTTGTTGAAGAAAAGTAGTCACAAAAAAGCTGATAATGATCAACGTTTCCGCAAGAAAATTAGAAACTAAATGAAGTAAATGACTCGGGTTCTAATAAAAATATTTTTATGTGATTTTGTAGTTTTCGTAACACAAGTGAGAATTTAAATGGGATTTTCGCGTACATATATATACATATATGCGTGCATTTCTTTTCTTTTCTTTTCTTTTTTTTTTTTTTTGTTCTATTTGTGTACTTATTTTTGTGGAACTTCATTTTTGAACGGATTTTTTTTTCTTTCGTTTGAGCAGCGTCTCTACAGATCTGCTTCATTCCTTCTAAATCAATCATAGGTGACGAGCTACCGATCATTACGTCATTCATTGCTGTTGAAGCTCCGGTTAATGGGCCTGTTTCTGGTCGCCTAGAGAAATCATCGAGACGAGAGTTTATCGATATCTGATGCCTGATTAAGGGAACTAAAAACTTACCCAAAATCAATAACAGAATGAAATATGATGTCAATAGTGAGTATCACGCCTATTGAAATAGTTTGAGGGAAAAACAAAAAAAAATGGTTTACGTAATAAAAACAGCAGAATGACATCAAACCATCCGATTATATACTGCAACAAACTCCGCAGAACTATGGGTGCATCTCGGATTTTGAAATATGGTTTAAAAAATTCTTCACTTATGTCTGTGTGCTAAAAATAAAATATAATGAAAGTATGTTGATCTAAAATGTAAAATCGGTTAAAATAAAATGATGTATTTAGATTATGAAATTCTGGAGTTAAAATCATTAACATTTCAAAACGATTCAAACTTTTTTTTTTTACTTTCTAAGAAAAAAATGTTGAATCTTTCGTAGTTAAAATAGTTTTTTTCACAAGCCCCAGTTGGGTGCTAACAATTTGAATAATTCACGGCCGATAATATTTTCCCTGTCTCAGCAATTATTCGGGATTTATAGTTGCAATTATAATTTAATTGTTCATTTTGACCATAATAATATTCGGAAGTTACTTTTTAGCACAATAGAAATTGATTCATATTTAATCATTTGACTTGAAGCTAATAATATTTGCAAGTAACTTTTTAATAAAATAAATATTTGTCAAGAATTTGATTAGTTTCCGAAACATAACTCCAATTCATGTTTTTCAAACTTTTCTTAAGAATGTTTCGCTTGGCTTCCCCCCCACCCCCCTAAAATTTTTACAGTCTTATTTTCCACTTCCGTGTAGAAAATGCAAAATGATTTTACTTTACTGCGATGTAACACATATAACCAAACATGATTTTATTGTACTGTGATATCATACAAAGTAGTACAAAAAATGATATTGTGCTGTGATATCATACATAAAATACAAACCCATTACTTTAAAGACTGATTACAAAAAGGCAAAAAATAATTAATAAATTGTAATCATTTGTACATCTACTCAAAATTTTTCTAATAATTTGTAGAAAAGACAAGAACTAAAATTGGACAAAGCGAAAAATATTTGAAAATACTGTGGATTTCAATATCAGCATATTTCGCTTCACACATACAATGAACAAAATTTTTGATATATGTTTTATTCAAAAACAAACAACTATGTTTTTTTTTAATCTTTTATGTATAAAACACTTATTTTAAAATAATGATACAGAAGCATACTAGTAAAAATAGTGTTAACATTTTTATGATTTAATTAGCAAGAAAATTATATTGCTTTCATTGACATCTACTTATTAGCTAAATACGCAATTTAGTAATTATGCTTCTGTCTATCGCTTCTAGTTACTGAGTTTTGCGCCATAATGTAGCAAATATAACATTTAAGTACGTTAGTTATTTAGCTACTTTTGTTACTGTTATAATGGCCCCAAATTAAGTAACTAAGCGCAGTAGATCGCAATTTGCGACATTATTCCCTTTCTTAAGGATAGAATAAGATAGATTACAACATTTTGCAACTCAAAATCACAATTTCGTTTGTAATGATCAGAATATAAAAAAAACAAGCAATAATAAAAAAAAGTAATATTCCTCACCACATGACATTTCTGTCTTTAACCAAAAATTGTGAACAGGTTATATACATATAAAGACAAAATTTGAAAAACAAAATATTTTGAGAAATCTTTTTTTCTTTTCTTTTTCTTTATTTTTACATACTCTCCTTTTACTTCAGACACGTCAGTTAACTTTTTTATGCAGCAATAATTTCTTGAACTTAAAGCGAAAATTTACAAAATATTTACCATAATTTGAATAAAACACTAACGGAATTGTAAATAATTATCTTTGAGCTTGAATACTGCCTCAATCCATTTGTGCCTAACTTGCGCGCCTTTTTTTGAAGTGTAAAACAAGAGCACACTGGACATTATAAATTTATGCATTATTTTATAGCGGAGAAAATACTGAAATTATACATAAAACATACTACATACATTAATACACTAATGTTGACGCGTTTTAAAAAGGAATCCCAACTGAATCTGGAATTGGGGATAATACAAATTTGTCTCATAAAATTTAAAAGACAAGTTTAAATTGAAAAAAAAAAGATGCATGCATATGTACGCATATATGCGTGTGTGTGTGTGTGCGTGCGTGTGTTTGTGTGTGTGGTGTGAATAACTTATTCTTAATTATTACCATTTAAATTATTTTTAAATGCTCATAAATCATTATTTTTTATTAGGTTTAAAAACTTGCTTATCTTATAAACGATGAATTATACTGAAATAAATAAACAAATCTAGTAAACCCCTTGAAGCACGAGTTTTTTTCGGAAAACTGGTAAAAAATGATCGACCTTCTTTTTGACAGAAAATGAACATATAGGTATAGTATAAATTGTTTTTGGCAATTTCAGATGTAGGGGTTGACTAGAGAGCGGGGGACGAGGTAAAAGTTATATAAAAAATATTATACAAATAAAGTGCAAACGGATCTCAAACGGGTATTAGAAATAAAAGAACGCGAGAAAGAACTTTCGTCCGTGTCAGACACGGGCAAATGCGTTAAGGGGTTAAAATGCTATTTAATGTTCTTGAAAACTGTATTTTCCAGTTCAATGTTTGCTCAATGTAAAGTATGAGTACGAGAAATTGGTGAAATGTAAAAATAATGAACAAATTCCTTTACATTTTTTCTTATCATATGGTAATTTAATTTCTAAGTTATCCGATAAAACAAAAGTTCAAATAAAAGAGACATTTGATAACCCAATACCTTACTTACAAACGTGATAAAAGAATAATTAAATTTAAAATTTTCAGATAGAATGTGGCGCTTTACAACTCCAGAAAGAAATGTCAACTTCTTAAAACATTTTCTTAGGACTCAGGTATAAGACGTCATTGTTTTGTTTTTTAAATATTCTAAAAGAAAAAAAAAGGACCTTGACGGAAATATTTCTCAAATTTCCTCGCTTTTCAACCTTTTGGACTCCCAACTGACAGTCTAAAATGAAATTACATCGGAATAGTCATCCAAGACGGAGACAGGTTTAATGGGTTCAAAAAATGTACCGCTCGCGGCAATGTTTCTCAGATAGCATTTACTGCCCCTGTATTTGGCCTCTGATATCAGATAGTGGTCGGTAAATATATCTGAAACGGGTATCTTCGCTTTTTATGCATTATTTACGGACTTTTTCAACCTGAAAATGAACTTCGAAGGGTCATTCTGACAGCAGCAATCACAGAAAACGTCATTGTACATTTTACGTGATGGGAACTGCTTGCGACTGAATACGTGCACATCACTTGGACGGCAATGAATCGCAGTATCATGTTACATCGCATTAACAGTACTTAAACTGGTATAAAAGCTCATTAAAACTTCGATTCTTACAAACATTGCGTGGAATAAGTAATAAGTTAAAAGCTCGTTACAGCTAAGATAAGTGTCGACTCTTATTGTGTTCCCAGGATTGTTTCATTCCGCTGCAATCTTTCTCATGTCCAGTAAACAACGTATCAAATACTACGCTAGCAGTTGCGCCAAGTTGCTTACCAGTTTACTCCTGTCAGTTCAAAATGAAGCTTCAGTTGATGAATTACCAGAATTACCTTATAGGCTTAGTTTTATTTAATACAAAAAACAAAATTCTAACAATTTTATTTGCCCTTTTTAAGGGAAAAAAAGTATTGTTAACGTTTCCGTTGAGCGATCTTTAGCTGTCCCCCTGTGTGTCGTTTGTAAATTCAAATATTTTTTTTTGTGACCCCTCTTTTAAATAAACCTTTCAATAGCGCAACAGTTACTTACAGGTTTTCGTTTCTCAAATTTTTGGAAGACGTAGAAAAAAGTAAATAAATAAATGAAAAAGTAAAATTAAAAAAAAAAAAAAAAAAAAAAAACGTTAAAGATGGTACAGTCGGGGAGGGGGGGGGGGAGACACTCAAAATAACTCGGCCATCACACTTTCTAGAAACACAAATAAAATGTCATCTTTATCGTCTTCTTTTAAATAATTGGAACAAAATTTAGATAAGGGGCCTTATTCATATTAAAATGAGTATTAACTTTTAATTTTCAAATAGAATGCCCCCTATATTTGACAACGGAAATGTGTTCAGCGCACTCATATTACTCTATATACCAAATTTAATTGAATTCTGTTCATTAGAAGATATTAACGAAAAACCTTTTAGGGGCCGCCACTATATTGACGATAGTACTTCTTAAGTCAATAGTTAACAAGCTACAAAGATAAATCTAACGGAACTCTGAGATCATTTTTCACATTATTTTTTTAACCTTGTAATGCCCAAGTTTTTTTTATCGTCGTCCACCGCATATTAACCGTTCAATGATACCATGGTTTCTAGATGACGCTATCACTATTCTTCTGTTTCTTTTCTCAAACTCAATTTCGTTATTTCTTCTTCGTTTCTTTATTCAAAACTCAAGAGGAAGAGAAGAAGCGTCATCTAAAAATCATGATGTCATGGGCAACGTCAGAAGGAGGCGTGGCTTAAACCCACTACAAGGTAGGATCGGTCAATATGCTCGTCCGCCTTGAGGCGGAGTTGGGAATTAGAGGGTTAATAAACGTGTTTTGGGGTTACATTTTATGTTTGGGTCTGTGGCACAAGGACTGTACTTTATTTCACAATTTGCGTCATTTCAGTTTGCTATACCTTTAGTTGCACCTATACGGTTCTTAAACGGCAGTAAAATGAATTTTTAACTGCTTCATAAAAACTACCGCATTCTTTTGCTGAAATTTTGGATACATTTATGAAAGCTTGATTGATTTTTCATCAAAATAAAAATGTTAAATAAAGGTTTAAATAAAGCGGTTTCAGATCAGATTTTTTTCAAAAATAATTTCATAATTCACGAAAAATATTAAATTAATATTTTCAACCGAGAAAATCACGTTTTTATTGCTGGGTTAGCTCATATTTTTAAATAAAAACAATCTTTGTCACGCCTATGATAGTTTGGATATTATATGCAAAAATATCAGAAAACTTTTTAACATTACGAGATGTGTTTTTCTCAATTTAATTCTGAAGCAACGGGTGAGCGGAATGACACGAAAATTGGCATACATAGGGTTATCATTCAAAAGTTTAAAATTGATGTTAATTTTAATATCAAGATGACCCATTAACAAAATTTTAATAATAGACTTTTATATAGTACATAACTCCTGATAAAATGACATATTTCATGCGTCTCTAGTGTAAATAGTGTCCAAATACGAAGGAGTGCTTCGTTTCTTCCGCCCAGACTGTACATTATAAGCAAAATGTAAGACTTGCTGTTTATATCTGAAGATAGTATTACGAAAAGTAAATTTTTAGTAGCTGTATTTTTCTTGTTTTCTTCCTCTCAGAAATATAAACTAATGTTTCGATGCATGAATGGCTATATTTATCTTGATGAAGATCCACCTTTCGCGGCTACATGCTAGCATGGTGCCACCTAGCATATACTACAATTAAAATTTCGTATTTGCAGATAGTTGGCTTTATTTTGAAATTTAATATATATTTTAGCTATTACTACAGTTAAATACAAACGTAGATTATTAACTGGATGACGAAAACTGACGAAACATAAATAAAACTTGGGATACTTGAAAAAAGTATTTTGATAGTTTTGGTTGCGTTTATCAAACAACTATACCAATTTAATATATTTCTTAAAATATAAATCTATTCTTGCTCCTAAAATGTATCTTCCACGTGTTTCTTGAAATGGTATATTGCACAAAACTTTAAAGAAAAGCATACTTGTGCAATAAGACGTATTCAAAACTACAACAACGGAAAAATTTAATGTAGATTTCTAAACGTATGATTGCAAAGCAAATAATTTTTAGTTTGTTTAGCATTTAATTACTAATTAATGATGTACATTGGCATTGCTTACATTTGTGTAAAATAACAACTGAGAATGGTACTTTAAAAAAAAATCTTTTTATGCGTAATGCAGAAACTGCATAAAACCGTCCCCTCCCCCGCCTTTTTCCCCCTTTAATTACTGGGTTTTGTATTCACTCGGTTTGTAGCGAAATGTAGAAATTCATTTTTAATGCATTTTTTTATTTTAAAAGGTAATTATAAACATATTTTTTATGTTTATGCGTTTTTAGTTTAAGAATATATTTAATCTTTTCAATTAGTTATAATAATTTCTTTATTACAGAATCTGAAAAGCTATTATGGTAAAAAAGGAGAGAGGTTATTTGTAAAATAAAAATTAATTTAATTTGATACATCTTTCTTCATTAATTATCTCTGTCAATGGCTCTATTTACTTTTGCTATCTGTAACTGTGACGACAAAAACAGACGACGTAAAAATATCTCCGAAGCACGGCTTATTTTAAGCTCGACTATAATGACTCAAAAAAATCTATTTCAGCCTTTGTTTCAGAAGAGGCTAAAAACAATAATTGTGCGAGTTCTAATTGTAGGAAAATTGTAGGACAGTGTTCAACTTTGCGCAGCTTTTACGGGCGCCATAACGGCATGAAAAGGGAGGAATATCTAGGAAGTTAGTAGTAAGGTAAAGCTACTAACATAAATAACATATTGCGTTAAAAAAACAAGACACACATTGTAAAAGCCAATTAAAGAAAACGTTTTATTTATTACATTAAGATGACCAGTACAATCAATGCTCATGATTTTTGGGAACCCTATGGTTCCGGAAACATTGGTAGGAGAAACACTGCTCTAATGTAAATTCCATGGAACTGGAGTAACAACATTTTTGAATTGGCCTTCTCTGATTTCTAAATGTTTGCTCCAACTCCGTTCCGCGCTCCAAGCAGATTTAATAGGAATCATCTTTATTTCTTTTATTTAATTTCTTAATTTATGTTGGAGATAAGAAGTTAAAAGTTATTTATCGACAATGCATTTTGCAGATGAAAAAATATTTTTCGTTCCTTGTGGTTGTTCATTCGAAAACAATTTTAACGCGGAAGAGAGTAGTTTTAAAATTTTTAATAATAATCAAATGAAAAAAGTTGGAACAGTAGAATACGGCAAAATTCCGTGCTCCACTCCAAGTAAAATGAGATTTCTCCATTGCTCTACGCTCCACTCCAGATCCCAGATAAATTCTATTTATGATAGCACTTCTGTTAGTATTATAGAATAGTGATTTTGATATTTTCTTGGAAAATTTTTATTTTATGCGGAAAAGATGTTGGGGTCTCCAAAAATTTAATTTATCCCTGGTCAATGCTGTAGTGGGGTTCTGCCATGGCTGCCTCAATGCCTTATCGGGAGAAGTTAGCAATATCATGGCATGATTATGGCAATAGTTAGGATTTGAAAGATAAAAATCATACAATGCAAAGGTATGTCTTTTCTTCTGAATTAATCAAATATACTCAATCGTTTAGCTAAACCAAGAATAAAACTACTGACGCATACAATAGAAAAGGAGAAAAAAATAACGCCTCCGACCTTAGTAGCAGGCAGCTTGGTCTTTTTAGTTCTATTATGCGTAAAAAAGAAAGTTTTCTGCATTGTTGTATCGATGAATGGGGAAAAATTGTAAGCGCGTGATGTCATTCCTTTTGTCAATATCTGCAGATCCAAATGTATGATGAAAAATATATGTTGCTAAATCATATTTTATATCCTCTTATTGAATTTAACAATCTTAAAAAAATAACTCACACTTAAAAATATGCCCATGAGCATGGTGATTCGAAACCGTTACGATAACGTAAGTACAGTAACCCCTCGTTATATCGCGCCTCGTTATAGCGCTCATTCGGATATATCGCGCTGAATGTCCCCGAAAATTTTATGCAGAATGATTCGACTCAAACCAGTTGACGCTTTACTTGTTCTTTTTGTATTGATCCTAACGCCCAATGAATGAAAGAGACAGATGTTTACTGCCCAAGTAGAAAAACTACACTAATATCTGGATACCTTTTGGTACAGAAAGGATTAGTACACCGCTGAACAAATCCAAATTATACAATCCCCTTAACCAAGAAAGGGAGAGTGATAGATAAAGGAATTTTCTAGAAAGAAATTAGTTGTCATCGTTTCTTCGACATAGTTTTCACACCATGCTCAGGTTCACTCAATTTACTTGTACTTTTTGAGTTATTTTTAACGGCATCGGTTATATCGCGCTTTTTGGCTGTCCCCCGACAAGCGCGATATAACGAGGGGTTATAGTATTAAAAGTGGTATAAGTGGTAAAAAGCATTAAAAGTGGATGAAGTATTTTGATATTAACTCTTGGGGGCACCTACGACGCAATTCAATTATTTCAGTTATGTTTAAAATAAATGTAACGGGAATCTCTTTAATTGTTGCAATACATGTTATCATATTGTATTAGTAAAACTCTAAAATAAATGAATCAAAATTAATAAATATATACATATTTTTTATTTTGACTACAGAAAGAAAAATTACTAATGTACATATTTTAAAACCTGGTGAGACGACGCTGTCGAAGAGACGGCGCACTTGAATTTTTTGAGGGAAAGGAAGGCGTTCGTGAATTCAGGTAGCTGTACAGCCACAATAACACAATGTATTTTTTAATTCATGTTTTTTCTCTGAAAATGTATGATACCACGTCGTTTTTATTGCCTGCTTTGCAAATGTAAAGGATAGAATTTTTATTACTGTTCCTCTGATTTTCATTATGATGAGAGTACTGAAAGATATTTTTTAGCAAACGTTTTTTCAGCTATTTTGACAATTTACTTGCAGTTATTATTAATGTAATCGAAAGTCATCTCCCATGTGCATGAAACATCCATGTGCGCAATCTCATCCGCCCTATAAGGAGATACGATAAAAATAACTGCCTTGGCTTTATTCCAGCTGTCATTTTAAATTACAACATAACAAGGAAATAGTGATGGAAATGCATACAGAAAGAATGTATTCTATAATATCCATCACAATTTTGGAAAAAATTTAACGGTTTCATTCTTTTTTATCATGCTTTCCAATAGTGTGCCAACCCTACCGGCTTTACTTTACGTGATTTTTATATCTTTAAAATCGTGAATTGTTATTGCACAGAAATTTTGGTCGAAATGCGAATTCTGTTAGGGCCTTCATTTTGGCTTCACATTGATAAGTTACTGCATATTCAACTAGTTTTCTCTTTAGTTTAATTCTGAAATAGCAATAAAATGTTCCACGTCTACGATACTTTTTCTCAAGTTTTTTATGCATCATTTGTTAGAATTATGGAATTTTTTAAGTCTGTCTCCTTTTTACTACATTTCCTTGGCAATTATTTTCGTAATAAAAACGATTTTGCGACGATGTTTACTAATCATCGAAAAGGAAGCCAAACCAAAGGGGGGGGGGGGGGGGGTAATGGAAATACCTGGAGAAAAATAATGCAAAACATTTGCAAGTGATCTAAATGAAAAATTACTGAAATTTGCCAGTGAAAATTTCAGATGTTATCGACACAAATTTACATAACATCGTCAAATTATCAACAGCAAGAAAGAAGAAAGTAAGAAAAACACACGCTCAGGTCTTGGTTATTTTCTAGCTATAAAGGTTTGCAGTGCATATTAAATTAATTTTCAAGCAACGATTTTTAGAAATTTTTGAAATTTCAAGCAAATTATGCTATATGTTGTGATAGACTAGACTGACATCTAGTAGACGGTGAAGCAGGTCCTTAAATAAATGTGAATTTAAGCGATGCACTTCATTGAAAAAAAAAACTTAAAATAATTTACCTCCACAGTGGTTTCTATACACGTGTATATGGGTCTATTACACATATACTCTCTCCGATCCAGCATACAGTAAATTCTAAGAAGTACATAAATCGAATTCACTTAATCAGAAAACTTATATACAATTCTTTTTACATTTTTTTCTTTGTTGCCAGATATTTTTTCTTATTTTACCTCATTTCAGCAACAGACGATCGTTCTAAAATAAATAATTTTATTTTTTTATTAAGCTGTCGTCTGCCTTTAAAAAGAAATAAATAATCGAAGTAAGAAGATAAATTTAATTAAAAAATAACTAGAACTGAATCAGGTGTGTTTTGCTTCTTATGCTTCACTAGTTATCTTACACACAGAGTAATCATAAACTAGAGAGTCAACTCTCAAGCCGTTTTGTAGTGCGATTTCACCACGGGGAAAAACATGAACTAAATTACAGGAGTTCGCATTACAAGTTTAACTTATATCTCCTTTACGACGATATTATTTTTGTTTTGAAAGGAATATGCATATTTCTTTAGAATCAGTTCGCTCATTTGCAGCTTCGCGTAGCTCTTTCAAATTGAAATATTTTTGCACTTTTATTATTTTTTCCATTATTTTCTGGAACATTATTCAACGTTAAAGCTTATTTATAGTAGTTAAAAAGGAGTACCTTTTAAAATAATATCTAGATTTAGGATTTCTTGACAACAAATGTATTTAACTGAACGTATTTAGAACATGTTCTACATTTTCATTTTTATCGGTTGGAAATAAATATCTCATTTATTTATTTATTCTTTTTAAGATTGAAATTTATTTAACAAGATATATTTTATCTAGTATTACAATTGTGCACTTGTCGTACTACATAAAAAATTTAAATGAGGACTGTTTTATGCATATTGTTTTATGATTAAACTTCTGCTCTGATTTGTAGTACTTTTGAACTGGCGATGATTAAATTTTTTTCCTGTTAAATCAATTGTGCCAAATCAGTTTGTTTGAAAGTTTCAAAGAAATAGAAGCAGTTTTCCACAACCCATAAAAATTACTAACAATTATTCAAATAACAGAAATGAGTATTGGTTATAGGGGGTGACGTCAATAAGCGTAATAGCCAAGAATGGGGAGTGGCAACAATTGAAGTAACAGCAAAACCGTCAAAAGTAGTTTCTGTTTTACTCCGTGGGGGCAGTTTTTGACTACATAGGAATTAACATTAAGATGTGCCTCTGGTTTATGATTACTCTGCGACCTTACATGGCTCAGATAAAATCTTAACTGAAGCAGTTGCAATTCTTGCCGAATCGTACAAATTTGTCTCATCCATTCAGATGCGAGCTACACAGCAATATTAATTAAAGCCCTACTTACTTATATATTAGAAGTAATAATTTAACCAATCTCTGATAAGGATAAGAAATAATTAAGCTTATATTCTGTTTAAACTAATCTACGTCATAAGCTAATTCCGGTAAAACTTGTTCCAAGCAAATCTGTCTGTTAGATCAGAATTTATACAAGATAGCAGGCGCTAATGTTAAGTTTTTTTTTTTTTTTTTTTTAAACTGTTTATAAAAAAATCCTTTCCGAGATTGTTCGAGTACAAAAAGTAATCTTCGAATCTAACAGTTCCTTCAAAAGTTATTCGGAGGGAAGTGGATGGTGGACAGACATACACTTTTTCTCATCTCAAATCCTTCTTCCAAATTCTTTATTTTATCATATAATTTATTTTTGACTTGTTTTTGTATTGAAATGTATTTTTGTACGATACATTAAGCTTTCTTTCATACTTTTATTTATGTATTTCCTTTTTAATTTTAAGGCTAGGCTAAAAAAACAGCATTCCAATGTGAGCGTATACCATATCGGATCATGTACCTACAGCCTGAGATAGAAATGTCTTCTAGAAATCCTAATTTACGCTTATTCAGAAATTATTTCTAGATTTTGAATGCAACAGGACAAGTGGAAGGATTTTCTTCAACATTTTCATACTGATTGTGTTTGTATTTTAATGAACTGTACGCTGATGGCCACTTTTTATTATGATTATTCAAACATTTTTTATTTGTGCACATAAATTTTTTTTTTTTTTTTTTTTTTTTTGCGACTGTCCAGACTGATAAATTAATTGTTCCAATTCATCACACAAAAGCGAATTACTATTTGGGTGCTCACCAAGAATTCAGTCCTCAAGATAGATAGCTCGAAAATTCTAAGATTCCTCCCATAACCCCCCCCCCCCCCATTTCAAAGACGCAAGCAGCGTCATGAACCTTCCCCCTCCTTGGACACCCCTGATTACAGCGGTCTCAACACTGCGAACAGTTTCCGTGAAATTTTCACCATTTTTGAAGAGGACTTATAAAATGTCCACGTCGTTGTTCGATTTCTCCGTATTTCACAATTTAACTCAAATGCTTAAGCATAGCTGCATAAAAAAAACTTCTCTGCATGTGCCAAAATAAAATGGCTGCAATTCAAATTGTTAGTTCATCTAGTGGCAATCCTTTATGATCCTTAAATCAGTTAATATAATATTACTCTACACCATTCCTGCACTAAAACGCAATAGTTTATTTTAAGTTTCGTTGTACTGGAAAAAAGTAAATATTTCCACCAAACAAATCTTTCACAAAAAACAAAAAAAAAGTAAATATAATAATAACTTCCAAATGAATGAGCTGCTACTTTCTTTTTTAAACTACATAGTGGTTGCGCAAGCCGATTTCAGTTTCCCTGCGTTGACGAAAACAATTAATTGAAACTTGCCAACGAGTTTTCTCAAAACAAGTTTTTTACACCTTTAAAAGCAAGCCCACTCTTTTTATTCAAATAACGCAATCGAAAAAGCCTTTCCGGCAGTTATTTCTACTACTTAGATTCATTCAGAAAGCATAAACTAATTTTTAACTCGGCATTTTCTTTTGACCTTGATGCGGAAAAAAATTCTACTGACAAAATAGTCAGGTAATGCTCTTCAAATGACTTTATAATGCCAGTGCCCAGTGTCTATAATTTTACACCCGTATGCGCTATTAAAGATTTAAATTTGGCGTTACTAATTTAAAGGTAATTTTTAAATTCAAGCTTTTTTCAATTTACTTGTTTTTGAAGAAGCTCAATCAGTGATAAAATACCTTGATGAAATTATTCTTGAAAGGGGTGTCTAACTCATCAACTAGTATCTTACTTAAACTCTTTCGTAGCTTTGTGACGATTAGCAAGTTTTATATTTGCACTATTTCGACAAAAATTAATTAATATTTTTTACTATAAGTTGTACTTTTTAAATTTTAAGAGTGAAGAAGTTTTAAGACTAAAGAAATTTTAACAGCTATATTTAATACTAATTAATGTCATATAATTAATAATGTGTGCTTAGGAAACTAGAAAGCAATAGCATCAGTACATTTAGTAATTGTGTGCTATCAAAACACTTATTTTGATAAACAATTCAATACTTGGGCACGAGGTACATAATTTTAAACCACGCTTTTAAAAATACTCAAAATAATTTGAAAACTAAGAGATGAATTGAGTAATGCGCCTAAATGTACTATAAATTGTCTCCAAAAAAATGGCATCAGTGGGAAAATAAATTAGAAAATTAAGACCAATGATATGGAATGCGCAACCAACCAGAGGTTTTTCGTTCTCCTGTCACGCAGAAGTGCTTTCGGTTTCCCTACTGCGCGCAAACTTCTGTTTTCCTTTTTAGTTTCGAATCACAGATTCTGGTTTGTTGCGAAAATTTTTTTATTACTTGGCAATTATTATCACAGAGAAACACACTAAATTAACATACGTTAAAACAAGGTACATTTTTTTGTTTACAGATTCATTTACTAAATTTTCTTTATTGAAACTCGCGAAATAAATATCATAAGTCAACGAGCATACGGATTAATAGTGTGCAGGTGTTTTGACATTGTGGATTTTTTTTTTTTTTTTTGTCATCTATCATTTGTAGCTTTCCGGCCGTCAGATATAAATATCGGCCTCAATTTGGCGTGGCGTGTGTGTATGCGTATTTCCAATTTGCATAATGAATCCAAAGACAACTTTTTGATGTTTAACATATGCATAAAAATTTAACTTACTGTTACTCAATGTTTAAAATCGAGTTAAAATTTAAGGCACATTTATCATAATGAATTCGTATAATAACGACTTCTTCGATAAATCGAAAAGTTTGTAATAAATCATTTACAAACGTTGGAAACTCATAACCGTTAAAATATATTAAAATAAATCGCAAAAATGTAACAATTTTTCTTTGCTATAATTTTGACGTCGCTCGTTTAAAGATGACGATATAAAAATAAAAACGAAATTACCAATAATTTTACAATTTTTACCCATACACCAAACCACCCGCTAAGTTCTCGTACTTTTTAAAAACATTAAGTTCCTATATTAATGCTGTAAAAATGCTTTTTTTTTAATCAGACCAAAAAGAAAGAGAAAAAAAAACAGACGTATGACAAGCAAACAGAAAAGCATTTCAATTTCTGAGAACGCCATCCACGCTTCTTTAATAGCATCAGCACCTACTGATTTTGTTTCACACTGCTTAAAATAAATCTTAAAACTTTATTGAGACAAACATAATAAATGTCACAAGTTACGCGCAATGATTTTTTTTCTTTATTTTTAAGTTGTTAATTTGTTGTGCCTAGACTTATTGTATTAAAACAACATTTTATTTTAATTTTCAAAAATTCATAGAAATTTCTCTAACATTGTGCATATGGAAATAATTTTATACATGCGAACAACATTTTAATAGAAGGCTTTTTTCTTATTCAAAAGCTTCTGGGCGTAAAAGTAATTAATACCGTGTGCAAGTAATTATTTATGTATTCGTTCCTTTTAAATCCATGCATTCTTATTTTGTGAATGTATTTTTCAAGTTTCTGTCATGTGGGAAATTTTTGTACTACAGTAGCCCGTCGTTATATCGCGCTTGCCGGGGGAATGCAAAAAAAATGCGATATATCCGAATGCTCGATATAACCGATGCCATTAGAAATAACTCAAAAAGTACAAGTAAATTGAGTGTCAACGTAAAAAATTTAATTTAATCTTACATAATGACAACTTTCTTAATAAAAATAGCTTAATAAAAATTAATATTTTCATAAAAATCCTTGTGCAATAGACATCTGTGGGTGTTGGGATCAAAACAAAAAGAAATGTCAAGTAAAACGTCAATTGGTTTGAGTAGAATCATTCTGAAGGCATGTAAGTTGGGAGTGGGAGAAGAATTGTTGCAGCTTTTAACTGCAGCAAATTCAGAAGAAAGGAACACATTCCTTTTCGATGGCTTTGTTTAATGGGGGAAAAGGGGCTTTACTGAGAAATGCAAATTTTTACTGTCAAGAACTCAAATTTAAAATTTTTTGAGACATAGAAAAAGCGCGATATATCCGAATAAGCGGATATAACGAGGGGTTACTGTACTTGTAATTGTAACAATTTACCCAAGTGATGCCATTAAAATTATTACTACTACTAATAATAATTACAATAACAAAAATTTCAGATTTCACGTATCTCATTTTTTCAACATTTTTGCTTGGGATTGTTGCAATTTTGTAGATTGCTTTGAACCAGTGCACAGTGCTTAAAAAGTTGAGTAAATCGAGAATTTTAAATTTCCAAAACCAATTACTACAGGTATTATAACAATTGTACACACTGTGCAATTGTTATAATACCTGTACAAAAGGATTTACCTTTTAATGCAGATTTAGAGCCCTTAACTTGTTGGGAAAAGTAAAAATTAGCAAGAACTTAACAATTGAACAATTTCATACGAGGGAATACGTGAAAATGTTGCTCTAAAGAGAGCGGAGGGTGGGGGGGATTTTATAAATATACTTCTAGGTGTACTTCAACGTGCTCCGAATTCTTTTTTAAGCAAACTTAAAAAAAAATAAGACCCAATTGCATCACCTGGCATCACCGCCTGTACACAAACTACAGGCCGACATTTAGAAAGTGGCAGGGCAGACTAGTCGAGGAGATACGCGGGGGGACGGCGTCCCCCTACATTTTTATTTTAGCACAAGCGTCCTCCCACTTTTTTTTAATTTTAACATAAGCGCACTCCCACTTTTTGATGTTGATATATGCAAAGTCCCCCCACCTTTTTTTCCAGGACTACACCACTGGACACCTTTGATTTTAAAACTAGTAAAGAAAGATACAACATATTTAAAATTATTATCTATCATATTTTCAAGTTTTGTTTTTGTTTTTTTCGAAATATTTTCCAATTTTTTCTTCTCTTACATTTACTACGATTGTCCTACCAATTATGTCTTACTCGCTGAATTTTCTTTCGTTCAAGGAATTACGTACCGCCATCTATTGATAACTTTTTACATTACGTTTAAAATAACAAGCTAGCCGAATTGCTTCGAATTCGTTAAAATCCACGTCATTCGAAAGCATATTATTGCACTAATGAGTGTTGACCTTGTATTATTAGTTTGAGGATGGATGTGTTCTCATTCTTGTGTTTCCAGATTTTATTCATATATAGTCCCTACACTTTTAAGAAATCCTACCAGCATATTTTTTCAATTTAATAAAAATAATAACTTTAGTCTAATTGAGCTGCTGTTAACAAACAAAACTCTGCATTATTTATTAAAAAACTATGCTAATACTTTAAATTTATTTTTTAGAGTAGATAAGTAACTTTCGGGTTAATAAGGTATTGTTCTACATATCATTAAAGCGATAATTGCTATATCAAATTTCGTAGTACAGAGTGACTATATACCGAGAGTTTTATTGCTAATGTTCACAAAGAAGTTGGTTGATGAGGATAATTTAATAGTTTGAGAATAGAGCTTCCGGACTGCATTCTCATTCCTAAGCTTCAGTTTTAATTTTTACACATTCCCTTTCTTTAAAAAAAGAACGCTGAAAGCTCTCATTTTTTAAATTTTTTGTATTATAGCTGGAAGGAGGAAGAAATCTGCAGAATAGGGAAAAAAATTAAAATCTCAAAATAAAGGAGCTACAAAATATTCGACACCGATCGTTTGAGGAGTTATCAGTAGAGGCTACACTTTCCGAAGATGGTCATTTTATTTTAAAATTCAATAAATCAATACATATAACCAGACCTTGTCTCCCGAGGCTGTGAACTTCGAAACGCAAGCTCAGAAAGATTTATTTTCCAATCACCCCGTGAGATGAAGAAATGCGACAATAACTGAGGAATCGAATTTTTTCGCCCCTTTATAGTGTACTTTTTTTCTTTCTAAACTTTTTATCACGTCTTAAATGCAAATTGCTACATATATTCACTTTGTGGTTATGGTAAATGAAACTCGTCAAGGATATTTTTGGGGCACGTGCATTCGGATTCTCATTAAAACAGGGTAAGAAAAAATAAATGTGATCTTTGGTTTTTTACAACTGAATTCGCCACATCGTATGAGGTTTAAATTTACTTGGCTCTTCAATGCGTAGCACAAGTCAAACTATAAAATTTTATTTTCTCGAAGTATTTTGCAGAAGCTTTTTATTGAAGGCATTTACTTTTAAAAAAAATCATTTATTGCGCGTAAAATGATCAAAATAAATATTTACGCCGGTTAAATTTCAAGCATATATGAATTATCGAATGCATGTATATTTTAGGAAAGTAAGGAAGAGGTATTTAGTTTTAACGTAGATGTTATGATTGATTGCTATACATATAATCTGCAATTTGTAGGAAATTATTAGAAAATGATGAGAAAAGATAACGACGTTTATGTACGCATCCGTACTTATCTTCCGATAAGCCTATAAGCAAAAAAATTTAACTGAATTTTAACCAGTCATCCGGTAGGCAGAAGCAGATAGTTAATACTGAATTTCGACAACTTCTTCCTTGTCGTTTTCTACACACTATAGTGATGTGCGGGAGAGCTACAATAGGAGGGGGGGGGGAGGTCAATTATGTTTTTTCCATCAGTTACTTTATGTACTTTCTGTACTTTATTTTAACCGCTCATTATTATTATTATTATTATTATTATTATTATTTATTCCCTTTAATAACTTGAGCACCAAATTATAAAAATTATCATTCTTGCATAATTTTCTCAAACAGAAAAGTGCTCTTTTTTGTTGTCTAACTAGACCTTTTTACACGGTTTTATTTAACTTGATTTGTCACGGAAGTTTGTTAAGCGGTTTTCGACCTCTATTACTGCATAAATTATCTGCAAACTTTGCGCAGAAGTTTATCTTCTATGATAATGCATTATTTCATCCATTTTATAATTTATTGTAACGTTAATTAGGAAAAAAAATAACAATTTTGGCTCTGAGGAAATTATCAGTGTTAGTTGTCGAATGCCAAAGATTTGTTTGGAATTTGTTTGGATAATGCTACGATGTTTTGAATTTTAAAATACTGAAATCATGACGAAAATCCAGTAATTGTGAATTATTTTTTAAAATAAAACCGTGTAACTCAAGACATTTTAGAACTGTTAGTAGGGGAATAAGGCCGCTTCTGCGCCAAGAGGCGGTGGCGGTGGAAGGGGGCGTGGTCCCACCGCCTCCCAATGCCCCCATGCGTGTCCTCAGGCGTTAGTCGAGTGGAGTTGAGTTGTATGCCCTCAGGCGTTTTTCGAGTGGAGTTGAGTTGTTTTTGCCTCCAGGCGTTTTTCGAGTGGAGTTGAGTTGTATGCCCTCAGACTTTTTTACGAGTAGAGTTGAGTTGTTTTTCAAAAATTTATAGTTTTGGAATGGCAACACCTTTTTGTTTCAGTTTACTGCTTGATGTAATGTAATGTCGATTGCAGCGCCATCTATGAGAAGAAAATGCAACTATTTTCGAACTTAGAATTTTTTTTTCTACTGTTTTCTCTCAGAATTCAAGCAGGAGATATTTTATATTACAAAAAATAATTATAATGTATAATTAATTAAATTTATTGTCGCTATTTACATCCTATTATGTATTTATTTCTTTTTTCGACTTAGAAAGATTTTCTTTTTCAACCTTTTTAATGTTTCCACTTAGCATCCGCACAGGAACTATTTTATAAGTTAATTATTTTTACACTGTGATTAGAAAATTCTCGACATTTTTACTTAGAAAAGACTTAGATTTTTTTTTACTATTTATTTATTTATTTATATATTTTTTCAGACTTAGAAAACTTATCAGTTGCAAGTGATTTTTTTTCTAAGTATGTAAAACATAGTACAGTAAAACTTTTCTGATAGGTTTTGCAAACTTTTTCGTAAATCTTAGTTTTAACTGCATAACGCCATTTCATTCTAAAGTTATTTTCTACTTTATGTTATTATCACACTTGCAGTCTCCTTCAAAGAATATTTTATAAAACTCTATTACTTCACACATTAACGCAAAAAAACTCAGATTGAACGCGTAAAACTTAGAATAATAATGTAAAAATACAAAGTACAAAGCATATTCATCCAGTAAAACTCAGTACAGAAATGTAAAATTGCTAAATACAAAAGGTTTAAACAGCATGAAAATATAAAAGTACTAGATAAAAAATGTCACAACAGCATGAAAATATAAAAATACCAAGTATTAAATGTTAAAACAAAACTAAACGAGTGTTAGTACTACTAGTGCTTGTTCCAAACTTAGTTTCATCCAGCCAAATTTAGTACGAAAAGCAAAAGTACTATGCCCAAAATGTTAAAACTTTTATTCATTCCGTAAAACAGTAGATAATGTAAGAAATTACTAAAATAAAAAACGTTTGAACTTGCAAAACAAAATGATTTTCTACTTGCAACATTTTAGAACTTCGCATGAAAATGTAACGTTTGAAACTTTGAATTAAAATTTCAACACTGAATCATAACAAAATCCGAAACAATTTAAACTGTGGAATAAAGATTTGAGACTTAAAATATAAATGTAAAAACACTAAAATAGATTTGAGAATCATAAAAGTGAAATAGAATAATAACTTCACTAGAAAATTAAAACTTGAAAAATTTAAATCACAAAACTCAAAACTATTGCAAAGTGCTTTATGAGAAACGTAAAAGTGCTGAGAGCAAAATGCTAAAACTGAGGAACTTAGAAATACGTGGAACAAATCATTAAAAACTATAAACTTTAAAAACTTAAACTCATTCAGAAAAGAACGGAAATGCAAAATTACAAAACAAAAGTTTTACGCGCTTGTAAAATATTAAAACTTAACGCAAAAAAAAAAAAAAAAAAAAAAAATGTAAGAAAGTACAAAACACTAAAAGTTAAGAATAGTATAAAAAAACTGTTACTTAGATTTATCTAAAACATGACTCGGAAAGAGCAAAAGTAATATACGCAAACTGAAAAAAACTTATGTTCACCTACTAAAATATAAAAATAGCAAGTACAAGAAGTTAAAACAGAACGAAAATGTAAAAGTATGAAGCGTAAAATTACAAAACCTAAATTCATCTGGAAAAAGTTCGGTAAAAAATGTAAAAGCACTAAGAGTGAAAACTACAAAACAGAATGAAAGCTAGAAATAAAAAATATACAACATCAGAACTTAAATTCATCCAGAAAAACGTAGAAGAAAAAATGTAAAAGTTCGGAAATTTTCAAAACAAAAGTATGATGCACTTGCAAAATGTTAAAACTCAGTGCAAAAACGTAAAAAGTACTATGTACAAAATGTTAAAATTTAGATTTATCTACTAAAACAGTGAATGAAGATGTAAAATTACTAAGAGGAATATATTAAAACAACACGAAAACGTAAAAGTACTAAGTACAAAACGTAAAAAAAAATTTATTTATCAGCTATAACTTAGACTGAAGTCGTAAAATTACTAAGTACAAAGTGTTAAAACATCATAAAAATGTAAAAATATCAAGTATAAAGCAGCAAAACATAGATTTGTCTATAGAAATCTTGATCAAAAAAATGTAAAAGCTCAAACAACAAAATCCTAAAACTCTGAAAAATTGAAAACACGCAGTACAAAAACAGCAAAACCTGTAAAGTAAAAGTGTTATGCACTTACAAAATGTTAAAACTTAATGTAAAATTGTAAAAAATTCTTCGTCAAAAATATTAAAACTCTGATTTATCTACTAAAACTTAGAATGAAAATGTAATTGAATCAAACGTACTAAGTGTGAAATAGTAAAGTAACATGAAAATGTAAAAGTACTAAGTATATAGCGTAGTCATCAAGTAACCTTTGTACAAAAATGTCAAACTTAAGTACGAAACTTAAAAGACTTAGATCTGTCTGCAGAAATCTTGATCAAAAAACGTAAAAATTCGAACAACAAAATCCTAAAACTCCGAAAAATGTAAAAACACGCAGCACAAAAACAGCAAAACATAGATTTGTCTACTGAAATCTTGATCAAAAATGTAAAAGTTCAAACAACAAAATCCTAAAACTCTGAAAAATTGAAAACAAGCAGTACAAAAACAGCAAAACCTGTAAAATTGCTAAGTATAAGGCTGCAAAACTTAAATTTTTCCAGAAAAACTTAGAACGAAGTTGTAAAAGTACAGAACTTTTCAAAGTAAAAGTGTTTGCAGCGCCATCTATGAGAAGAAAATGCAACTATTTGAATTAAATTTTTTTTTTACTGTTTTATCAGAATTAAATGAAAATTTATAAAAAAAATAATTATAATGTATAATTAATTAAATTATTGTCAAAATTTACATCTTAATTATGTATTTATTTTTCTTTCGCAAAAAATTTTCTTTTTCAACCTTTTTAATGTTCCACTTAGCCTAAACTCTGGAACTATTTTATAAGTTAGTATTTTTACACTGTGATTAGAAAATTCTCTACATTTTTCTTAGAAAAGACTTAGATTTTCTAACACTATTTATTTATTTATTTATATATTTTTCAGACTTAGAAAACTATCAGTTGCAAGTGAATTTATTATAAATGAAAATAAAATAGTAAGTAAAATTTTTGATATTTTCCAAAATTTAGTAAATCTTAGTTTTAAAAGTATAACGCCATTTAAATTCTAAAGTTATTTCACTTTAAATATTACACACTTGCAAAATCTTTAAAAATATTTTATAAAACTCTATTACTTCACACATTAACGCAAAAAAACTCAGATTGAAGCGTAAAACTTAGAATAATAATTAAATACAAGTAAAATTAAATATTACCAGTAAAAACAGTACAGAAATGAAAAAATTGCTAAATACAAAAGGTTTAAAATTATGAAGATTAAAAACTGATAAAAATTTCATAACAGCATGAAAATAAAAAATATACCAAGTATTAAATGTTAAAACATAACAAACGAGTGTTAGTACTACTGGGTTTGTTCCAAACTTAATTAAATCTGCCAAATTTAAAACAAAAAAGCAAAAGTACATGCCCAAAATGTTAAAACTCTACAAAATTTAAAGACTGATCCGAAAAACTGAACGAAATGTTAAAACACCAGAAAATTTATAAATAACATTAAAAGTTTCATAACATAAAATCTCTGAAATTTTGCAAAAATGTTAAGTTACTAGTACAAAATTTTTAAAGAACTGGGATTTATTTAAAAAGATAGCAACGCAAAAAATGTAAAAAAAAAGCTTAAAGGAAATTACAATTTTAAATTCAAAAATTGGATTCGTTTTGTCGCAAAGCTTAGAAGGACTGTTTATCTACAAAAGAGATCCCAACCCATGAACGTACCCCAAGTATAAATTTTTCACAGTAAAGCGTAAACATTCGGGAAAATGCAAGTGGGGGAACCAGTGTTGGTTAGGGTTCCCTTCATTGTCGGTTGTGTTGTACTACGTATTTTTAATTTTCCCCAGTTTTAATAATTTTGTTCTCGGAACATTAACATTTTTGATCAAGATTTCAGTAGCTAAATTTATGTTTTGAAACTTTATACATGTTATTTATAAATTTTCATGGTGTTTTAACATTTCGTACTCAGTAGTTTTGCGGGATCAGTCTAAGTTTTAGTAGATAAATCTTCATTTTTTACGTTTTGTATTTAGTACTTTTACATTTTTGTGTGGCTTTAATATATTATACTTAGATACTTAGTATTTTTACATCTTCATTCTACACATTTTTGCCTTACGTTTCAGCGCTTTGCTAATGCATAATACTCTTATTTTTAAAATAACTGTACAATTACGTTTTTATTCTAAGTTTTTCTGGATCAATTTAAGTTTTGATGTTTTGTACTTAGTACTTTTAGATTTTCATGCTCTTTTTAGTTTTTTGTTCTTAGTAGTACTTTTACTTTTTTAACCGAATTTTTAGTAGATGAATTTAAGTTTTGCAAGTGTATAAAACTTTTATTTTGAAAATTTCCGTAGCTTTACATTTTTGTTCTAAATTTTTCTGAATGAAATTAGGTTTTGAAGCTTTATAGTTGGTACTCTTTCATTCTTTATTGTTTTGTACAGCGTTTCTTTACTTTTTTAAGTTTTAGCACTTTGTTCTTCGAACTCTTACATTTCTGATTAAGATTTTTGTAAACAGATTATATGTTTTGATGCTGAATCTATGTTTTGAAGTTTTAATAGATAGTTCTAGTATTTTGCACTTTTATAATTTTGTGTTTCTTTAGTATATTATACTTAGAATTTTTATATCTTCATTCTAGGTTTTAGTAGATAAATCTAAGTGTTAATATTTTGTATATGGTACTTTTTACATTAAGTTTTAACATTTTGAAAATGCATATCACCTTTATTTTGAAAATGTCCGTACTTTTACATCTTTTGTTCCAAGCTTTTCTGTATCAACGTAAGTTTTGATGCTTTGTACTTAGTACTTTTAGATTTTCGTGCTGTTTTAACGTGTTGTACTTGCTATTTTTAAATTTTCATGCTGTTTTTAGTTGATGTACGTAGTACTTTTACTTTTCAAACCATTTTTTTAGTAGAGGAATTTAACTTTTTGGAGTTTTACATTTCGTACCTTTACATTTTTGTTCTGTTTTAACATCGTGTACTTAATATTTTTATATTTTAAAAGGTGAATATCAGTTTTCACATTTCTTTCACAATTTTAGAGTTAAGTCCTTTTTGATGAATCGAAGTTGCAGTTTTGTTATTATACTACTCCAAGTTTTGATGTTTCGTACTTTTTGTATCTAGTACTTTTTACATTTTTGCTTTTAACAATTTGCAAATGCCTATCACTTTTGTTTTGTAAACTTCAGTAATTTTACATTTCCGTTCTAAGTTTTTCTGGATGAAGTTAAGTTTTAAAATTTTATGATTTGTTACATTTTTAAATTTTAGTTCTAAGAGTTTTTGCAGTTTGTATGTAGTGCTTTTATACTGTTTTAATAGATTAATCCTTGTTTGATGCGTTGGCTTTAGTACTTTAACTGTTTCGTTCTGTTTTTTACTAAATAAATGTATATTTGAGGTTCTATGCTTAGTACTTTTACATTTTTGTACCAAGTTTTACTAGATGAATCTAAGTTTTGATGCTTTGTACATAGTGCTTTTACATTTTAGTGTTGCTTTAATATATTATACTTAATATTTTTACATCTTCATTCCGTGTTTTCATTGATAAATCTAAGTTTTAACAATCATACACAGTACTTTTTAGATTTTTGCATTAAGTTTTAACACTTTGCAAGTGGATAACAGTTTTATTTCTAAAAATTTTCGTTTGGATTTACATATTTTTTTTTTTTTTGTAAGTTTTTTTTTTCCTTGGATGAATTCAAGATTAGAAGTTTTATAGTTAGTACATGCTTTGTTGTGTGGCACTGCGTATTCTTCATTTTTTCACTTCTTTAGCATTTTTGTCCTTACAACTTTTACATTTTTTAAAGAGATTTCAATGGAGAAATCTATGTTTTTGATACATTATACTTGTTATTTAGTCATTTTTATGATGCTTGAACATTTCGTACTTGGTAATTTTACGACTTCAGTCTAAGTTTTAGTTGGATAACTCTAACTTTTTTTACGTTTTGTATTTAATACTCTTAAATTTTTGTGTTGCTACAATGTATTATACTTAGTATTTTTACATCTCTGTTCTGATTTTTAGTACATAAATTTAAGTTTTAACATTTTGCAAGTGCATAACACGTTTATTTTGAAAATTTTCTGTTACCTTTTCGTTCTAAGTTTTTCTGTGTTTTAGTAGATGAATATTAGTTTTTTTTTTATTTTTTACTTTGTTCTTTTATTAAGTTTGAAACTTTTACTCGTTCTAAATATTATTAGATACATCTAAGTTGTTCTGATGTTTGCATTTTTGGAAAGTTTACATTTACATGATGTTTAACATTTCATACTTTTTACGACTTTAGTTGGGATTTTTTTTAGATAAATCTAAGTTTTTTAAGTTTCGTACATAAACGATTACATTTTCGTACAAAATTTCACTTGATGAATACGTTATATACTTAGTACTTTTACATTTTCGCGTTGCTATCTTCGTTCTAAGATAAATCAGAGTTCTAACATTTTGTACGTAGTAATTCTTAAGATTTTTGCAGTACGTTTGAACATTTTGCAAGTGTATAACACTTTTATTTTGAAAAGTTTCGCGCTTTTACATCATCGTTCTAAGTTTTTCTGATTGAGTTTAAGTTTTGCAGCTTTATACTTACCATTTTTACATGTTTTGTTGTTTTGTACTGCGTGTTTTTAATTTATCAGTTTTAGGATTTTGTTGTTAGAACTTTTACATTTTTGATCAAGATTTCAGTGGACAGATCTATGTTTTGTTGGTTTATACTTGCTATTTTCAAATTTTATGATGTTTTAACAGTTTGTACTTAGTAATTTTACAACTTCAGTCTATGTTTTAGTAGATAAATCAATTTATTTACGTTTTTGTACTTAGTACTTTAAAATTTTCTTGCTGCTTTAATATATACTTAGTAATTTTACATCTTCATCCAATGTTTTAGTAGATAAGTCTAAATTTTAGCATTTTGTGCGTAGTACTTTTTACATTTTCGCTTTAAGTTTTAATGTTTTTCAAGTGCATCACACTTTTGTTTTGAAAAGTTTCGTACTTTTACATTTTTCGTTCTAAGTTTTTCTGGATGAATTTAAGTTTTATACTTAGCATTTGTATTGCAGCTTTATACTTAGCATTTGTACATGTTTTGTTGTTTTGCACTGCATGTTTTTAATTTTTCAGAGTTTTAAGATTTTGTTGTTAGAACTTTTACATTTTTGATCAAGATTTTAGTAGACAAATCTATGTTTTGCTGTTTTTGTACTGCGTGTTTTTACTTTTTTCAGAGTTTTAGGATTTTGTTGTTTGAATTTTTACGTTTTTTGATCAAGATTTCTGCAGACAGATCTAAGTCTTTTAAGTTTCGTACTTAAGTTTGACATTTTTGTACAAAGTTTCACTTGATGACTACGCTATATACTTAGTACTTTTACATTTCATGTTACTTTACTATTTTATACTTAGTACATTTGATTCAATTACATTTTCATTTTAAGTTTTAACATTTTGTAAGTGCATAACACTTTTACTTTGAAAAGTTCTGTACTTTTACAACTTCGTTCTAAGTTTTTCTGGAAAAATTTAAGTTTTGCAGCCTTATACTTAGCAATTTTACAGGTTTTGCTGTTTTTGTACTGCTTGTTTTCAATTTTTCAGAGTTTTAGGATTTTGTTGTTTGAACTTTTACATTTTTGATCAAGATTTCAGTAGACAAATCTATGTTTTGCTGTTTTTGTGCTGCGTGTTTTTACATTTTTCGGAGTTTTAGGATTTTGTTGTTCGAATTTTTACGTTTTTTGATCAAGATTTCTGCAGACAGATCTAAGTCTTTTAAGTTTCGTACTTAAGTTTGACATTTTTGTACAAAGGTTACTTGATGACTACGCTATATACTTAGTACTTTTACATTTTCATGTTACTTTACTATTTCACACTTAGTACGTTTGATTCAATTACATTTTCATTCTAAGTTTTAGTAGATAAATCAGAGTTTTAATATTTTTGACGAAGAATTTTTTACAATTTTACATTAAGTTTTAACATTTTGTAAGTGCATAACACTTTTACTTTACAGGTTTTGCTGTTTTTGTACTGCGTGTTTTCAATTTTTCAGAGTTTTAGGATTTTGTTGTTTGAGCTTTTACATTTTTTTGATCAAGATTTCTATAGACAAATCTATGTTTTGCTGCTTTATACTTGATATTTTTACATTTTTATGATGTTTTAACACTTTGTACTTAGTAATTTTACGACTTCAGTCTAAGTTATAGCTGATAAATAAATTTTTTTTTACGTTTTGTACTTAGTACTTTTACGTTTTCGTGTTGTTTTAATATATTCCTCTTAGTAATTTTACATCTTCATTCACTGTTTTAGTAGATAAATCTAAATTTTAACATTTTGTACATAGTACTTTTTACGTTTTTGCACTGAGTTTTAACATTTTGCAAGTGCATCATACTTTTGTTTTGAAAATTTCCGAACTTTTACATTTTTTCTTCTACGTTTTTCTGGATGAATTTAAGTTCTGATGTTGTATATTTTTTATTTCTAGCTTTCATTCTGTTTTGTAGTTTTCACTCTTAGTGCTTTTACATTTTTTACCGAACTTTTTCCAGATGAATTTAGGTTTTGTAATTTTACGCTTCATACTTTTACATTTTCGTTCTGTTTTAACTTCTTGTACTTGCTATTTTTATATTTTAGTAGGTGAACATAAGTTTTTTTCAGTTTGCGTATATTACTTTTGCTCTTTCCGAGTCATGTTTTAGATAAATCTAAGTAACAGTTTTTTTATACTATTCTTAACTTTTAGTGTTTTGTACTTTCTTACATTTTTTTTTTTTTTTTTTTTTTTGCGTTAAGTTTTAATATTTTACAAGCGCGTAAAACTTTTGTTTTGTAATTTTGCATTTCCGTTCTTTTCTGAATGAGTTTAAGTTTTTAAAGTTTATAGTTTTTAATGATTTGTTCCACGTATTTCTAAGTTCCTCAGTTTTAGCATTTTGCTCTCAGCACTTTTACGTTTCTCATAAAGCACTTTGCAATAGTTTTGAGTTTTGTGATTTAAATTTTTCAAGTTTTAATTTTCTAGTGAAGTTATTATTCTATTTCACTTTTATGATTCTCAAATCTATTTTAGTGTTTTTACATTTATATTTTAAGTCTCAAATCTTTATTCCACAGTTTAAATTGTTTCGGATTTTGTTATGATTCAGTGTTGAAATTTTAATTCAAAGTTTCAAACGTTACATTTTCATGCGAAGTTCTAAAATGTTGCAAGTAGAAAATCATTTTGTTTTGCAAGTTCAAACGTTTTTATTTAGTAATTTCTTACATTATCTACTGTTTTACGGAATGAATAAAAGTTTTAACATTTTGGGCATAGTACTTTTGCTTTTCGTACTAAATTTGGCTGGATGAAACTAAGTTTGGAACAAGCACTAGTAGTACTAACACTCGTTTAGTTTTGTTTTAACATTTAATACTTGGTATTTTTATATTTTCATGCTGTTGTGACATTTTTTATCTAGTACTTTTATATTTTCATGCTGTTTAAACCTTTTGTATTTAGCAATTTTACATTTCTGTACTGAGTTTTACTGGATGAATATGCTTTGTACTTTGTATTTTTACATTATTATTCTAAGTTTTACGCGTTCAATCTGAGTTTTTTTGCGTTAATGTGTGAAGTAATAGAGTTTTATAAAATATTCTTTGAAGGAGACTGCAAGTGTGATAATAACATAAAGTAGAAAATAACTTTAGAATGAAATGGCGTTATGCAGTTAAAACTAAGATTTACGAAAAAGTTTGCAAAACCTATCAGAAAAGTTTTACTGTACTATGTTTTACATACTTAGAAAAAAAATCACTTGCAACTGATAAGTTTTCTAAGTCTGAAAAAATATATAAATAAATAAATAAATAGTAAAAAAAAATCTAAGTCTTTTCTAAGTAAAAATGTCGAGAATTTTCTAATCACAGTGTAAAAATAATTAACTTATAAAATAGTTCCTGTGCGGATGCTAAGTGGAAACATTAAAAAGGTTGAAAAAGAAAATCTTTCTAAGTCGAAAAAAGAAATAAATACATAATAGGATGTAAATAGCGACAATAAATTTAATTAATTATACATTATAATTATTTTTTGTAATATAAAATATCTCCTGCTTGAATTCTGAGAGAAAACAGTAGAAAAAAAAATTCTAAGTTCGAAAATAGTTGCATTTTCTTCTCATAGATGGCGCTGCAATCGACATTACATTACATCAAGCAGTAAACTGAAACAAAAAGGTGTTGCCATTCCAAAACTATAAATTTTTGAAAAACAACTCAACTCTACTCGTAAAAAAGTCTGAGGGCATACAACTCAACTCCACTCGAAAAACGCCTGGAGGCAAAAACAACTCAACTCCACTCGAAAAACGCCTGAGGGCATACAACTCAACTCCACTCGACTAACGCCTGAGGACACGCATGGGGGCATTGGGAGGCGGTGGGACCACGCCCCCTTCCACCGCCACCGCCTCTTGGCGCAGAAGCGGCCTTATTCCCCTACTACTGTTTAAACTTTATTTCCTTCTTCTCATTATTATGCGATGACTATACGTTAAATGTACATCTCTCATAAAATAATTTGATCATTATAATGTACTATAAAAATGGCAACATAATCAGAAATGTAATCTAAATGATTGCATTAAAAAATAGAGTGCGAGATGAGTCTTCCAAACATGTCAAACTCTCAACAATTCATTGCTGGGTTGCTTCTTAAAACATTTAGCGGTTTAGAAATTACACTAGAAGCAAAAAATAAATGAATAAAGTATCTAAAAAAACGAAAGTATCTTCATTAAGTTGAAAATCTGCAACGCACATTTTCTTTTGGGTATTCAAACTCAGTTTGCAAGAAAAATACAACGGAATACATTCATGAGAACAGTGATGTCAGAATTTCAAACTATAACCTAGTCACGCCAGAAAACATTTTCAAAACTTCTAAAGCACAAAAACACATTTACTCACGCAAAATAGAAGACAACTGGGTCTCAAGTCACTTAATTTGAAACCTTTTCGCCAAAGTAGGTTGTCATGATGATTTTCGAATCCAATAATTACAAAAGTATTTACAGTTCGACCACAGAAAGTTGACATTTGGACGCTTTTGCACATGGCAGAAAAGAACAAATCCATTCGAGTTTTAGGGAAATTCGTTTTGCAGGTGCGTTTATTTAGTGCGCGAATCAGAATGTTTTGTTCTCTGTTTGTTGAAAGCAACTAAATTTATAAGCTGGCATATAGCATCAGTTCAGAAGAAATCAAATATGCTAAACGAACTAAAGCGACAACAAAAACCGGCACATTCCTTATACCAGCAGTTTCTCCCTTGAACATGAATGGATTCATCTTGGCACTCTGCCAGGCAGATCGGTTTGGTTGATGGTAGAACTGTAAATGAAACGAAAGTATCTTCATGAAGTTGAAAAGCTGCAATGCACTTACTATCATTTTGGGTGTTGACATTCAGTTTGAAAGAAAAATGCGACGAAATGCCATTCACAGGTATAGTGCTGTCAATTTCAAACTAAAACTTCGTCGCGACAGAAAACAGTTTCAGAACTTCCAAAGCACAAAATTACATTTAAGCACGCAAAATAGAAGAAACTGGGTCTCAAGTCACTTCATTTGCAACCTTTTCGTCAAAGTAGGCTGTCAGGATGCTTTCCGAATCCAATAATTACAAAAGTATTTACCGGAATCACGCTATTTAGTTGACTCACCACAATGTTGCCTTTAACCCATTCCCAGATGATGGTTCCGTTTTGCACCATATAAAAAATAATTTTTTCTCCGCCCTAAATTATGAAACTTCTTTTCAATTCTACTGTTTTTACGTAAATCAAAAAGCTTTATGCAACGAACGCTTCCATTCACATTCCATACTTACACTTTGAACCTGTCTGTTGCTAATTGTGAATGTAAAATACTGATGATGTTCATGCAAATGAACTATAATGAAACGATCATCAACCCATAATCACCTTGCTTTGTTACCTTTTCATTAATATTATGTACAATTAGTATTTAATCAAATAATTAATTAGTAATTACTCATTAGTTAATTTAATGTTACCTATCCTGCGAACTTAGACGTACTAGGCTACTAGGCCAGTGCCTTACCACTACGCCACCCTGCCGGCAAGTCTTAGAAGTTCAAGATTCCGTTAAATTCGAGAGGTATCAGAAAATTTTGAAAATTTCAAAGTGGTCAAAAAAGTAGCTTAGTCGAATCGGCGTTTGCTGAAGTTATTATTTTTCCCCCTCTAAGATGTATAAACACTAACGTAAAAAAATCAACATTTTAAGAATAAATTCGTTTTCAGGTAATTTTTATTCGATATGTCTTGTTGCCATACCCAAAATGGAAATTTATGGATTGCCTATAATAACGATAATGCTTTTCCACGTCATTACCTTTCACAAAACTAAGCAAAAGTTCCCTTTAATCTAAAATCATAAAATCAGCAGTCATCCATTTTTACTGACTAGAATCATTCTTACATTGCGAAGGCTGCAACCTGAAATGCATCAACGAAATTCTTGAAACAAAAAATCACATACATTCCTGACTGCCAATCCAAATGGCTTAAATGCAATTAGACAGTCAGTTGTCTGTATTTTTTAATCCTTTTTCCAGGTCGCAGGAAAATGTGATGTTGAAATGTTAGGAGTATTTGGCCTTTTACGATGTTGATTGATGAGCTCAGCAAACGAAATACTGAAAGGCGAGCTTCGTGCGACGGAATCAGCTCTTCGTTTAAGAATTTATTTTTTCCCCCAACTTTCATGTCAGAAATGCTTTCAGATGTATTAAACATGTTCTTCACCTCGCATGTCTTTTTGTGTACGAAAAGAACATAATGTATTTAATTTTGTTCAAAATATATTTCTATGTAACCGAAAAATGATAGCAGATATTCATTGACAGTTGCCATTTTGTTCCATGGAAATAGTTTATCATTGTGGCTGTGGGATAGCAAGTCGAAAGTGTTAAGCTTTGCTGATAGTTTCATCCTGATAAGTAAGGAAAGTTAACATTGCGCAAACGGGCAGAAGCCAATTAAACCACAAAGAAACAGATACCACGGTAATGATAGTAGTACTGCAACTAAGTGTTAAACATGGAAATTGCCTGTGTTGTGTGTTGAAAGGTTTTTCCTAAAAGTTAATATTTTTATTGAAAAAAGCTAAAAGCAAGTTCAGATGATTTATAATATGTAGGTCTATTTACATTCAGGCACTTTATTTTCATTAAAAAACTAAAAAACAAGGTGAAAGGTTTTTCTTTTCTCTGAAGGTTTTATACTTTCATACTTTTGGTTGCCATTTTAAAACAAGAAAAAAAAAATATTTCGGAGGAGAGAGAGTATTTTCAACCACTTTTATATCATGTAAAATTTAAAAAGATAAACATCCCCTTGATCCCCTCGACAAAAAAGAAAAAAAAAAAAGAAATCGAATATCCGTATCTTACCGATTTTTAAATATCTGGAATTCCGGGTAATTAAAAAAATCAAGGTAACAATATTTGAAAAATATTTGTGTTGCACAAAATATGCCATCCATATCATGATGTATGACGAAGGGAAACTGTGTATTGAAATGCTTCGGTATACAAGTTACAGAAAAATGCTTAAGCTTGAAATTTAACAACGCATATCAAGCAAGGAAATTCGCTCCTCATAATTTACAACCCATCAACATTAGATAGCACATTGCTGTAAAATTCAGCTATTTTGATTCCAGACTCCATTAAAGTACCAAACTAATCAAAACACTACACACACCTTTTTTTTTCCTCCCGTTTCCATGCCAACGAGGCAATAATCACCCCCCCCCCCCCTTCTTTTCATTTTCTTGCCTATGACAGGATTTTACAGAGAAAAATCTAAAATGGAAGGGGGGGAGGGGAGATGAACACTCTTCTTTTAATTCCGTCGATCTCCAAGTATGGGGCTTGACCTTGAGGTAGGAAAAAGACAGGGGAATGCCTGCCCTCCAAGTTTTAGGAGGGGGGCAACGGTATCTTTCTGGTCACGGAGTAAGAAATAGAGGAGTGTGGGTAAAAACAATACGAGCAGATGAAAAGGCTACTTTCTGATTGGGGTTCCTTCACACATTACAATTCCTTTTTTGTCGAGCCGATTTTACGAAATACGACTTCCGTTAGGCAAGGTTGTTATAATAATAAAATTACACGTTATTTTAAAGCACAAATGAGCAATAAAATGCAGACATATGTTTCGGGATTGCTTGGAATCCCTTTTTCAATGCGACAGGGAGCTTCTAGATGCAAAACATCCAAATGAAGCAGACAGAACAACAAAAACAAAGCTTATATAGCCTAAGAATTATCTGTAAACCAATGAGAATAAAGGCAGCGTGAAGTGGAAGTAGAAGTAGCAGGAAGACACCAATAAGAGAGCAACAAACGAATCCAGTTGAAAGTACAGGAAGTAAAAAGGAATATCAATAAAAATAAAGCAAAAAAGACGACAGCATGCATAAAAATTGCAAAATAATAAAATAAAATACAAAGAATAAAATTGAAATAAAAATAAGTACAGAAACTACCAAAACAAAATGCAAAACAAAGTACACATGTAAAGGAGGGGAAGGGGAGGGAAGGGGGAAGGAGAAAAATAGACACAAAAAAGGAAAACAACAAGAAAACCTAGAAAGAACAACAAATTAAAGAAATTTATGCCAGAGCTGTGAAAAATAAGGAGTTGAGGAAGAATCATTAACCAAATTAGAACTATTCCTCTTAATATGATAAGCTTCCCAAAAGTCAAGCTCTAAAGGGGAAGAACATTTTTGAATAATTTTACCAGAATTGAAATCAAAAGAGTGGTTGGAATTCCAACAATGTTGAGCAATGCTAGACTTATTTAACTCTTGCTTACGTACATAACCTTTATGCTCATGTAAGCGAATTTTCAGAGCACGATTTGTCTGCCCAATGTAAGAAAAGCCGCAACGGCAACTAATTTGGTAAATACCCCAAGTGTTAAGTTGATCGACAGGATCCTTAAGAGAAGAGAAGGAAAGTTTGTTACTAGGAGCAAAAACGACTTGAAATTGAAACCTTTTTAGGATTTTAGCAATACGGAAACTGACAGAATGAAAGAATGGTAACACAACCAAATTCTTTCTAGAAACCACATTATTGGGACCAGAAGTTTTCTTAGAAAGTTTGTAATGAATAGAAATATTAAAGAGTGAGAAAATCCTCTATCAACAGCTACAGCTTTCAGATAGTTGAGTTCAATCTTGAGAAGCTCAGGAGAAGAGCAAATATTAATAGCACGATGGACCAGAGCATTAAAAGCCGAATATTTTTGGTTGGGAGGATGAGACGACAGTCTGTGAGGAGGTAAAGAAACAGCGAAAGGTTTACGATAGACAGAAGTAGTGAAACCAGACTCACTCTTAGAAATAAAGACATCAAGAAACGCGAGGCTACTATTAAGTTCTTTCTCACAAGAAAACTGGATATTAGGATCAATGGAGTTCATAATAGAAAGAGCATCATCAATACCTAACAAGTTACTGTCCGTTAGGACAAAACAATCATCCACATAACGAACGTAAAATTGAAATTGCAATTTCTGGAACAGTTTTTCCTCAAAATAATGCATATAGAAATCACTTAAAATAGGACTAAGAGGACTTCCCATAGCCAGACCATCTACCATAGCATAGAATTTACCATTAAATACAAAAGTGCTCTGTTGCAAGCACACACGAGTAAGGAAAACTAATTCCTCAATTTCCACAGAAGTAAAATGGAATTCAGAAAGCCTTTTCCTGAGGCAAGTCAAAGCGCCATCAACAGGAACATTAGTAAACAAAGAATTAACATCAAAAGAGGCCATAACTGAATTATTCGGAACGAAGTTATGAAGTTTCTTAACAAAATCGGTGGAATTTTTAACAGTGAAAACATTCTGACTCCTAAGTGGAGAAAACACAGAAACTAAATACTTGGAAAGTTTATATGAAGAAGTGCCAATATTGGAAACAATTGGTCTGAAAGGAATACCTGCCTTGTGTACCTTTGGTAAAGCATAAAAACGTGCACAATTAGCAACAGAAGGAATCACAGACCGTTTAGCAATCAAAGGAATAGAATGAACAGACTTAACAGCAGAAGAAATAGCTTTTAACTCTTGGTCACTAGGATCTTTATAAATTTCAGAATAAGGACCAGAAGCAATTAAGTCATCAGTTTTTTCAACATAAGATGATTTATTAAGAACAACAATCTGACCACCCTTGTCTGCTTTGGTAATGACCAAATCAGAATTGGAAACTAAATTATTGACACATCGTTTCACAGAATGGGTAAAACCAGTATTAGGAACTTTTGAATTGAAATCAACATTGGAAGCAATAAGATGCCGAACCGACTCTTTTTGAGTGGAAGTTAAGGCATTAAATTTGAAAATTTTTAAGGTTGTTATTATTTTATTTATTCCCCCCCCCCATTATAGCATCGAACCAGTTATAAAAGCATCTTATAGATCGATCAGACATTTTTATCTTTTAAAATAATCTTTAAGCCAACTGTGGAGCCAAATTGGGGGGCTAAATTCGTCGATATATTATCCATCAGAAAGAGGAAAAGAGGTTTATGTTTGATTTATAGAATATTGATCTGAATAGTAGTTTGAATGTGGGAGAAACGACGTCTTCAAGGAGAAGGGGGATGCAGAAACAAATCACATGTTCTTCTTCTTTTTATACTGTCTTTATCATATTATTAGTTCTTATTTTTATCATGACTCAAGTAAACTGATTTTTTTATCTTTCTATTTATAAAATGAGGATTCTAGGCTATTTGAATTTTCTCCAGATTTGTAGACGCAAATGCATGTCTTTCTCTATTTGAAATTTTTATGCGTTTGGATTGTTTCTCTTCCATTAATGAAAATATCCAGATGTAAACGTATTACTTAATGTATGTTGTAAATGCTTATATTCCAGCCAGAAATGTGTCCACACTAGCCCATACAGTCCCTAGCCAAATTAACAGACGCACTGAAGATATTTCGCAATTTCATGTTTAACACTCAGTTTGAAGTGAAGCTCCGTTTTTTACTTTATTGGTAACGTTTACATTTACAATATTCACACACTTTCCAGTAAAAATTCAATCGCGCTTTGATTTAGGGAACAGCAACAAATTGAAAAAGGAGGAAGATGAATTGGGCAATCCTGCTCCATAAACATCTGGAAATCGGCTGTAAATTTCAGAAAATAGTTCAGTTGTCATGTGTAATTATTATGTGCATGTTACTAAACATTCTATGTATACTCACGAAGATATAAGCATTTCTTCCAAAAACTTCAATTTCTTTCGCACGTTTTTGGCTTTATAAGTTTTCCACAAAACGCTGCCTAACTTTCAGAAAACTTGACAGCGTACAAGAGAATCATTACACATAAGTTTCAAATTAAAATATTGAACATTTGATGAATTAAGAACATTTAAGGGAGTTAATATTTTACTGCGCTTGCGCGAAACATAGCAAATTTAACTTTCACAATTTCATGACCAAGTATACATAGCAATGTTTGTAAAAATTGCAGTTAAATATCGTGAAAATCCAAAAAGATACATAAAATTTAGTGAGTTGTACTTCCCTCATCAGACTGAATTTAGTTATATCTTTTCTTTCTAATTGTATTGTCAGTACTGATTAAGTACTGAACATACTCTAATTTAAATGTACATCTGTATTTGCCTTTGTAAATGATGCTTTTTTCTTCCGTTTTTGTCAACGCAATATTTATTTCTTAAATAAAAGAATTAAAATTTTCTTAGAATATGTTCTAATTGAGTTTATTAAAGACTATTGTCCGTATTCTTATGAGAATTTTGGGATTTAATGTTGACAACATTTAAGAACTGTTGTCTGTAGCCTAATGGGTATTTTTAGTGACTGACGTCTTTATTCAAATGGAGATTTTGAGAGACTAATGTTTAGGAATTGTTCTTTATTCAAATAGGGACTTTTAACATTTTGAAGAAAATAGTTTAGGCAGTGTTTTCTTTATTTTAATAGAGTTTTTAGGAAGTGTTATCGTTAATCTGATGGGGACTTTTAAAGAGACTACGATCCTGAATCTAATGGAAAATTTTAGAGGGGCTGTTGACCATATTTTATTGGGGATTTTTACGGAGTCTTGACTTAAGTTTGAAACTATTGTAGGGATTAAAATGAATATTTTAGGAACTGTTGTCATTTATTATTGTTTTACCGTAAAACCTAAGATTCAAAAATTGTATAAATTTAAGAAATGTAAAAATAATATAACAACGATTTGGCTAAAATAGCCAAACGATTTTGAATTTTTTCTAGCTAAGAGTGATTAAAAATTTTCAAATTGCCTAACAGTGTCCAAAACTGCCAACCGTGGTTACGTCTCTGTGCTTCAACATGAAGCAATCTGCGACTGAGGCTCATCAAATGCTCTCAAATATTTACGGTGAGGCCGCTATTACTGAAAGAGCGGGTAGTGAGGGCTTTCCACCAGGGTTGTTTAGTCGGAGTGCAAAATGGCCGACTCCAACTCCTGACTTCAGTGTTCCTTGTGTGAGGGACATGTTCTGAATATCCGGCTCTGATGTTTGAAGCCTGTTAGTTTTATTCATAGTTTTAAACATTCCAAAGTTTCTAAATAAATTGGAAGCTATTCATTTACATATAATTTCAAAACATGCTAATTAAGTAAATTTTATGAATCAGATTTGACATGTCGGATCACTCGATCTTTAGCGCAGTGGCCGGATCGGATACCTGATGTTTAAAACGCGGTCGGATATCCTATGCTTTTTGAAAGGGACGAACGGGACCTGTCCAGAAGGCATTAGATACCCGGTATCAGACCGATTTTAAAATATCCGGAATCCAATCCGGCCACTGCACAAAAGAAGCAGTTATCCAGCATGTCAAATTTAATTTAAATTTTATTTGCATTTTTTGAAAATACATGTAAATTAAAAACTTACTACGCATTTGGAAGATTAGGACGTTTAAAAATAGGTGGAGAGTTCACAGGCACCGACGGGGGGTTGGGGGAAACGAATGGCACCGGTCCCTCTAGAAGGAATCGAATATCCGGCGTCCGACCGATTTTTAAGTATCCGAAATGATATGGGACACTGCATGAACGATACGGTTGTCAAATTTAACTTTTAAAATTTAATTAATTAAAATATTTCGAATATTACATGTAAATTATTAACCTACTACGTATTTGGGAGCTGTGCAATGTTTAAAATATGTATAAAATTTACAAGTTTCAAACATCAGAGCCTGATATCCGATGCAGATCCGTCAAACAAGGGACACCGTATATCCGGAAAAATCAGTACCCGGTACATCCCTAATCTTGATCTTCGGCCGCAAGTATGTGTGACTGTGTGTGTGTGTGTGTGTCTGTCTGTGTCCGGCGTAGGGCCCAAAGCAATACACTAGGTACGATGCTGTATTTGGGTGATTCTCACGAAGTATGAGAAAGTGTCACTCTAATCCTATACTTTAAAATTAAAAAAATCATAAGGTTATTAATAGCATTATTATTAACATTTCAGAATGATTTTTCAGTGGGGTTTACAAATTGTATTTTTAAATTGAAGTTATGTTATTCTTCTTCCAAGCATGTCATGTTTGGAATAATTGTAAGTTTCAGAACCCACTAAGGATTTGTTACATCTTAAACGATGCAAACACTTCTAAAATGTATGCGCAATGTATGATTTCAAAAATATTTTTTTTAATTGGAAGGCGATAATGTTTAATATTTCATGTTAAACTTTAAAAGTATGATTCGAATGCGATCTTGTTATTACTCAGAAAAAATTAAAAAATGAAACCCGGAGTAAGAGTTGAGACCTTTTTAAGCGACTCCGACTTTTTTACTCCAAAATCAGTCCCACTCCGACTATACAGCCCTGTTTCAACGTTTCAAGATCAACCACTTCACTTGCTTGCGCTTCTGAGTCACGTTTTACCATCAATTTTGTTTGTTAACTTTATCCCAGTTAGTTCATGTTAACTTTATCAAAACTAAATAAAATTTTACACATGTTCATTTGGACCGAAATAGCATGTTTTCAGCCCCCTTCCGATCAAAAATTTAGGAAAATATTTTTTCCCTCCACACTAATGCTCAATATATCATTTACAACTGCAACAAGTCAAAGAAAAATCTAATAGTTCAGACGTTATTTTAAAAGTGAGTTTTCAGTTAGAGTAAAAATTAATTTTAATTTGTCCGTCGGTTTTTTATTGAACAATGACAGCGTAACCATCACTACGAAACTTATCTGCATGAAATGTCTTTAAAAATAAATAAATAAGAATTCATGAGCTTGAGTATTTAATTGGACCTCCATCGATCAAAATATAAAGGACTTAGCGTTTTGGATATTGTGACAGTTGGTAGTTTTCGGATATTGTTACAGAAAATGATGTTTTAAAAGACGCGTAATATAACTTTTCTGAGTAAAATTAATTCTCTGTTAAAGGATCAATTACATGCCAAATATCAGGGATCTGGAGCAGCCGCTTTTTTGAGTTGCTCCAATCCGACTATTAAATATTTGCTCCAGCACCGCTCCGTGCTCCGAATATTTTTTACAGAATATAATATTTATCTTATTTTTTAGTTAATTAATTTTTTATATAACAAAAAAATTAAAAAGGAAAAATTAAAAAAATATATAATCTCTACTAATAATAAAGCAGCAAGTATGTGTGTGTGTGTGTGTGTGTGTGTGTGTGTCTGTCTGTGTCCGGCGTAGGGCCCAGACCGTCCAGCGGATTTTCATGAAATTTGGCACGAAATTAGTTTGGAACATGGGAGTGTGCACCTCGGAGAGTTTTTTCTGAAATTCGAATTTGTTCTTCTTTTATTCCATTTTATAGCCGAAAGTTTCATGAAATAGTCATTTTCTATGGGAAGGAACTGTCGCATCGCTTCGAACTTGATACCGTTGAAAAGCGCGTAAGAAACTACCCCGGAAGGAGTTTCGCTCTGCGTGCGAAAATTCGAAGCCTCTAAATTACCTAGAAAAGAAGTTATAAGCATTTTTCTCTGCAGTTCGAAATTATTTTTTCACGGTAATTAACTTTAATTTTCATTGTTACCATGCCGACTGACTATTAATCCTTTTCTTTAACGAATTAAAATTTATTGCTTGCGGTTTTTAGTATTTTGAGGAGCAGCCGATTTTTAATATATTTATTTCTTTTTTTGGATTTTGATTATTATTTTTTTAAAGCGAATTAAAATTTTTATTTTCTGCGGCGCACAGGCGATTGATAGTTTTATTTTGATTTCCTTATTTTGACATGTATTTTAGGAGACCATTTTCCATACTGCACAGGGGTTTTTAAAAGAAATGTTATTCTTTATAGCGATTTTTGTTATTCCAGCTTATTATTACTATTTATACTTTCATTTATTTTAAATTTTTTTCGCCTGTGAATTAGCACATACGTTATTTTCCTATTTGAGCTCGGATGAAAGGTTTATTCCGCTTTCAAAGCTTTGCTTGCTGCTGTTTGTTTCTGCAAGCTACAAAATTTCGTTTATCTGTTTTAAGCCGGGTCCAGACGCTACGTTTTGCACAACTTTTTGTCTCCGCAGTTTAACACGTTGCAGATAAAACGTTGCGTATAGATTGGAAAAGTGCGTAGTTTTGAGTCCGGTGCGAAGACTGTACAGTTGCAGCGATAACTGAGCTAGAAAGCATAGATGTCTTTGAACTGTGCAGACAAATCGGCACATGTAGGCGGTAGCACCCTTTTCCGAGACATTTGGTTTCTCAGTTTCAATTCGTCAGGCGACAATAGCCGTCTTTCGGCAATGTTCTCGGGAGTTTCTCACAAAATTTATTGCATTATGCGAAAGTTTCCCATGCATTTGGCGTGTCAAATCCAAGGAGTATAGTGACAGGGATAAAAAGGGGGACGCTTATGAAAGTTTAGTGGAAAAATTCAAAGAAACTGATGCAACCGCAAACAGAGAAACAGTTGTAAATAATTAATTCTTTGAGAAGTGTTTACCGTAAAGAATTGGCAAAAGTTAATAAATTGATTCGATCTGGGGCTGGAGACGAAATCTACAAGCCATCTCTCTGGTATTTTGATTTGTTACATTTCCTAAATGATCAGGAGACACCAAGGCAGTCTAGGATTACCATGGATGAAAATAAAGAGATTGCAGTTGTCGAACCACCAGAACAGGCAACAAAAAATATTTATTTTATGTAATCATTTGACCACTTTGAACGCCGGGTACTTCTGAGACGTTCCAGTCTTTTTTTTTTTTTTTAACATGACACCATGCCAAAACTGACCAGAGTAGTACATCCTTCATGACGATATCGCACAAAACTGAGTGAAATATACAGATACCTCTGCACCATGTAGACGCATAAAAAACTGCAACGTTTTCATTCAGTCTTAAGACTGCGCAGACAAAAGGTTGTACAAAACGTAGCATCTGGACCCGTCTTTAATGCCAATAAATAATAGATAAAATTAATTATACTAAAAATTTATTAATTCTAATTTATTATAGTCGTCCTTTTTGTGTGGGTACTTGAACTAAACAAACAAAATGCGTTTTCTTTCAAATATTATTTTTTTGTTTTGTTTCGTTTTTTCCTTTCCATTTTTATTGTGTGTGTTTTGTAAAAAAAATGCTTAAATATGTAGGATCTCTGGCGATTGCCGTGGGCAGCTAATTTTTAATTATGTGGAATGCTATACATTTTAATAAAATAACATAATTTACACTTAAAAAAAGTTATCACTATATACACAATGGCAAACCGACTTTTCTTTTCATTTTTTAACACGGGCATAGCCGTGCGGGTACCGCTAGTAAAGTAATAATAATAAAATCATAGCAGTTTAGCATAGCAAATGTATTTTCTCCTGCTCCACTTTAGTTTCCAACAAAACTTCGTTGCTCCCCGGCTCCGTGCTCCTGCGCTTTGCTCCGCTCCAGATCCCTGTCAAATATACTGTGGCATTCATTCTTACGTTGTAGAGCTCCGTGTGATATCCTTCCCCGAACTGAAGCACTGACTCAATATTTGAATTTTATGACTGACTGCTTATTAAACCATTTCATAAAAACAAGTACCAGCAACAGTCTGTGAAAACAAAGCTGAGAACGGTTATGGGCAATTCCATGAAAACAGGGACATCAACATAATTTTTTTTTCTTCTTGCAGATATACGGGTTTTTTCCCTCTAAGGTAAAAATATGTGAATTTTTATAAAATTATGTTTAAAAAGTTCGCAGTACCTTTTTGTAAGTTTTATAGGCAAGGTTTGGCAATGTTACTTTTGTCGCATGTGTTGTTGTCTTTAGAGAGGTTCGGAAAGTTCATCTTGTTTTCGTAAAGAAATTAAAAGGTATGTATAAAATCTTATTCTTTTATTGAAATTTAGTCTATATATGAGGTTAGGCCAGTAAAGAATCTTTAAACTGTGATTATTGTATTGAAAATTATTTTTTATAAATTAGGCCTCATAGTGATGTAACATCAGTCACAAAAAATTATAAAAGTTTTTATTACTTAAAGAAAATTAGTGTTAAGAATATAAAAAGCCATATTCTCTTCATTGATGATAATATCTTAAATATCAGTTACTTAAATAGTTAATAACAGTTCAATTTATGAGTAAAAAACTTCTTTAAAATATATGACAACAGTCACATTGTAACATCAGTCACTTTTCTCTTTTCCAGTTAGATACTTAAACGCTGCACAAATGACATTGACTGCTGCAGAAAGTCAAAAAAGCAGGCAAGATAAATTAAAGAAGGAAGGAAAATATGAAGATTACAAAAATATAATCAATTCAGAAGCTAAAAGGAGTATAGATAAAAAATAAATGACCTAGCTAAGTTACCTAAGTCAGTTCAAAAGAGAAATCAAAGAAAATGTTAGAAAAATAGTAGAAAAATGTAGCACATTAAAATGCAAAATTTCAACTAGAAGTGACATAACCCCTTTTCCAAAGTAATAAAACCTTAGGAAAAGCTGTAACTCGTGCAAAGTGCGCCCTGCCTACATCTGCACAAAAGCAGAAGGCTGTCATAAAAAAAATGGTTTGACAATGAAATCGGGGAAACATGTGCTCCTAATTAAGCCCAAGTAAGCATATTTACAGCAGCACTGTACCACTCGGGTAGAATGCATCCGTATGCGATAGCCTCAGATGAACTGTCTCATTCTAAAGAGATTGTGATTCCTCTATAACAAGAATGCTGAAAAAGATTCCTCAAGGAATTGAAGTCGTACATATTTGGTAAGATGGCTCAATTCAAAAAAAAGTTCATTGCAGCCACAAAACCCATGTTACAGAAAAATATAAATTGTTTATTAAATCGAATTATTTTGCTACTTCACATGGGAAGGCCCAGTGGACGGCATTGGTGGCTCTGTAACGAGGCAAATATGGGAAGCTGTAAAAAAAGAAAGCATTTCGTATACAATGCAAAAGATTTTGTAAATGCCGCAGCTTCAAGCAGGGTGAAAATCTTTGAGTCTCATCATACGATTTACAGTTGCATTATAAAGAGTTAAATTTGAATAAAATATTTTCTCATTCAGAAGCTATAGGCAACACTATTTGGAGGGGATAGACAAAATCACCATAAGCTCAAAAGTATCTAAAACATCATTTGCCTGTTCAAAACCAAGAGAACAAGTTCCATAATTGGTGCCCACAATTGGAGAGAGGGTTCTTGTGGAATATGATAGACAGCTCTACCCAGGTGAAGTTAGAGTCATTGAAAACTATGAATACTTGGTCAGTGTTATGATTTCAACAGGGAAGCATTGGAAATGGTCTGACAATGTGAAAGAAATTTATTATTCACAAGAAAAATAATAAGAAAACGTAGCACACCAGATGTAGTAAATGCACGAGGACACTTTTCGTTTCCTGAATTGCCCTAAAAACATCACTTGTATAATTATATTCATTTACTATTGTTTATTTTTTATCATTTAAGTAGATTTGTGTAATTTTGAAAAAAACAATTGCTAATTTGACTTTTAAGGAGAAATAAATTATAATTTAAACCAATTAATGTTGGTGTAACATCAGTTACAAAATGTTTGTAACATCAGTCACGGTAATTAAAAATTTCCTCCACAGTAAATTTTAAAGTTTTTAAAATGAAACGAAGTGTATTCATAAAGTTTGAAATCTCTACTTGACTGGAAAAAAAGAATTTTAATCTTCATGTTCTTAGTTTGAGGAGAATTTCAATTAATATAAAAGTTGTTTTTCCTAATGTCTCTTCTGTGTAACATCAGTCACAATTTTTGATTTACCTTAATTCCACACAAAAAAGCTTTTAATATCTAAAAACAGGTATGGGTAGCATTATTGTACTCTATCATGGTATATTAGATCAATTTCAGAAAAATAAAATTAAATTTCAAGACAGTGTGGATTTTAAAAGTTAAAAAACTTAGTCAAATTGTAACGTCAGTCACCGTGGAATGACCCTTATGTGTTATTTTAAAAGCTAGTTTTCAATCATCGTGAAAATAAATTTCGATTTGTTTGTCATATTTCATTTTTTTAAACCGAATAACAGCATAAATATCATTCTCAAATGTAACCTGTATGAAACGGATTTTAAAACGTAGAAATATGAGCTGATACGCTTGACTGTTTCATTAGATTTCACTCTTCACAACATAAAAGACTCACCCAACTTTGCTTAATGTATGGCTTAAAAGATGCACAATGCATTTTTTCTTGAATAAAAATTAACCGCCTCTTTTAAAGAAGGAGTCACACACTGAATATACCATTCTCATTCATTTTTATGCTGCAGATTTCCAGTTAATAATATCCTTCCCCCAACTGAAGCAACTAACTTAATATTTCCGTTAAATTCTATGTGTGACTATGCTTATTAAAGTATTACATAAAAGCACGAGTACCAGCCGTAGTCAGTCAGCGAAAGCAAAACTAACAATACAAAGTTTTAACTTCTTTTTACAATTCCAAAAGAAATCTTGCTGTCTTCAAACCCTGTAATCCAGAAAAAGCAATGAAAAGAACTCGTTTTTTCCTCTTCTTCGAAATCTTAGTTATTATTTAACATACAACTCGATTGCCTATTAGTTTCCGGCAAGTTGGGAATTCCTACAGTTTGGGCACCACCCCCTATAGGAAAACCGTTGTCTGGAGACAGGGCTGGAGCGGGGAAACTGAAAGATTGAGTAAAAATAGTAATAACAGCAAAGGTAAAAATTTTCTGTCCCGGATCTAACTCAGGATATGAAATTACACGATGAAGTTCAAGGCAAATGCGATTCATTCTTTCGATGAGGTAATTTTTGGATATTGTTACAGTTGGTAACTTGGAGCATTTTAATTTGCGGTCAGATTTGGGGTATTTTCGATATTTTTTTAATCTCCTTTTCAAGACTTTCTTGAATATCAGATCTGTTATTTTCAATGTAAGGTAATGCAATTCGTAGTCATTTAATCCATGCCTGAAGCTATGATGGTTTAAAGAAACTTTCTGAATACGATGTAATTTTTATTATGGGTTAGCCCAGGTGTATAGTTTTAATATTCTTTTGTTTAATAATAAGCTTGTATGTCCTTCGAATTTATAGATTTGTAACCAAATGTACTTTGTGTCATGCAATTCAGATGGATTAAGGAAATTGTCCAATTACAAATAAGTAGGATGTGTAAGATTCTCTGTCTTCCACTTTTAATTTCTCGTCACAAACGAACTTTGATTTTTTTCAGGATCTCGATTCGATCGAGTTTCAATGTAATTTTACTTCAGTTTGAATGAAACTACAAAAGATATATGTAAACAAAAATCAATTGGGAATTTCAAATTTACTTTTTCTTTGCACTCAGTGTGATTTTACGCATCCTGCCGTACAGACCGCAGATTCCAAAGGTAAACCTACGGAAAAGGAACATCACGTTAGTTACATATCTCCGTTGTATATTATATCTAAACGAGTGAAAGTTTTTGTAAATGAACACTAATTTTATTTAAACCTTGATCACTAAACATTCATCTAATAGAGTATAGATGTGTAACCGGCAGTTTGGGGAGCACACTTTTCCCACCTCCCAAGATCGCAAACGCTAATGTTTACTTCATTCCCAGTTATTAATAAAACTTCTATTAAATGACGCTAATTTGTTTTAAATAAGTAAACGAAATATAACAAAATACTATTTGTTAGTTCCTTACAGCTTCTCACTGATTTGGGTCTAGTTATTTGGGGTCAAATCAATATATAAGCCTCTTCTGAAAGAATAAATATTACATTTTACACTTATACTAAAAGAAAAAGAAAAGAAGAGTGTTTTAAACAAACGCCAAAGTATAGGATGAAAGGTAATTATGGCAGCTCATAGTATTTTTCTCACGTTTTTAGTCAACGAAAGTGATAACAGGTACTCGTGGAGTGAGCGATCGTCCAAGTGAGTCCTAACCTTTGACAGTTTTGAATATGAATTAAACGATTACCGGTTCGATTCAATTTCCCTCTAAACTCCATATAACCTTTTCTTCAGACCCAGTGATGACAGGTTATTCTCACTCTTTGTATTTTATTTATTTTCATTAATTTATTTTTTCAGCTGAATGTTAAAAACAAATCTGTGATTATTTTTTTCCCATGATCACCTTCGCAAGTGTGATGATGATTCACCTACAGACATTTTGGGGGAAGATGCTTATCGTTAGTTGGAATTAAATGTTTGTTCGCGGAAGAAGCTATTCAAGAATTGGAAAAGTAGGATGTCTTCAAAATGGCGGTCATTTATTTTCTTCAGATACATCATCAGTCAGTATAGTGATAGCCGAAGAAGAAGGGTTTGAGTTACTCGTTTAAGGGTTCCATTTGAAGTTGGAAGCCAGGTGGTACGGTAATTACAACTCGGTGCTTTCCTTTATAGGAGGGTTCGAATTCCAATGTTTAACACAGAGTTAATGCAAACTGGAGTGATGATTTCGGTTAATTTACCGAAGTGATTTTTAACTCGTTTTAAGCAAAACGCGAAGGGGAAAAAATCACTCTCTTTCTTTTTTTTCTATTTTAAATTGTAAATGAGTTGAATGCAGAAGTAAACCACGATATTTCGTGCCTATTATTACGATTAATTGGATTGTCAGAAACATAAAGGTTTTGCTCTGAGGTAAGCTTTTTAAAGTTATTTAATCACGAAGTTTAGAACTAATTATATTCGTTTAAGCCTGTCACACATACAAAAAAAAGAGAGTCACAGTCCCTTCAAGTTTACGACACGTTCTGTATATTTAAATCTGTCACAATAGGAAGGTAAGAAGGCCCAATGATAGTCCTCAACAGCGTTGCCATTTGCGAAACGTCCCGGATCTTCCGGGACAGTCCCGTAATTTCAGAAATTGTCCCGCGTCCCGGGGAACTTCAATGGAAAAAACCAATCAATGCTAATATATTATATTGTGTGATATGGAATATTGAAAGTTAATATATTCCCACGGTAATTAACGTTACACTTGACTTAAATAAACAGAATTCACTAGTGCATTCCATTCAAATATCACCTTAATTTAGGGCTTGTAATATCGCTGTAAATGATAGTTTGTCCTTCTTCCTTGCAAAACTTTATTTTGGAAACTCTTGTGCTCAAAAGGGGAATAATGCGCTCAATGGCCCAATCAGTTTTTACAGTGGTTTAGGACCAGTGGACCAGATTTCGAATGCTTAATAAGTATCACATTTCTTGTATAATGCGAAAACTCTGCATTTCTACTATAAATTCATTTGTATAAAATTAAGTAGCAAAACTTCCTAAAAGATGAATTTGAAACAAAATATTATGTTGAAACGGAAAAATTTCGATTTCAATGAAGAAAGTAAAGAGAATTTTATTTAAGAAAATGAATGCTGAGAAGAGTTTTTTTTTTAACCGTACGAAACATTCTTCTGCTTTTAAGGAAAATTTCATTGCCGGTAAAAGTAATTTCCTTGCCAGAAAAATCAATTTTTTAAAGCTTTGCGTTTTGGAGTCTGTTTCTAGCATTCAGCATTAATCAAAGTACAGCCATGACTTTTTGCAATTTTTCATTCCGCTGTAATATTATTGCATTTTTATTATGTACATAATTTTCTACGACGATTTCAAATTCTCCCATAGCTCAGTATCCCTCACTGATTTACAAAACCGCTTTCGAGTTTATCATAACTCTTAAACTGATGATATAACTCACTTTCGATATCACACCCTCTCAACTCTAAGCATTTATTTAAATCTTAAAGATGAATTGCTACAGACATAAAAATAAGATTAAAACAGAAACTATTAAACTAGCAAAACGCATTAAGTATTGATTTTCTTCCCTTTCTGGTATATACATACTTACACAGGATAACGAGCTCTGTACAATGTAAAAACAACAACAAATTCACGAGATTGGTAAATTCAGCCCTTTCCTCATCATTTACCACGTTTCTCTGAAAGAAAAGCAATAATAATGGAAACAAGAAAATGGCTTTTTCCCTTTTTACATTTCTCAAATATCAGCAAAAGAAACAGGTTCTAGTCTTGAAAACGCGTTGGACCACACCTTTCATTCCCCAGCCTCCTTCCCCTTGGTTCCCCATTCCATTCTTTCATAAGTAAGTACCTATCCAAATCAAATTCATACAGAAGAAAAATAAAACTAGGAACAGTCCATCAGCCGAAACACACCTTTTCTCGTATTCCCGCTACATATTTTCCTCATCTCCAACACTATATCAATGTCGATTAATGCGGAAAGTTACCTCTTTAAACCGCTGGGGGCGCTGCGGATATAATAAGTGGGAGGGAAACAAAGTGAAATGGATCTGTGCTACGTTTCTATATACATTTTCATAAGGTAGTTTTTTTTTTCATCTGTAGACAAAGACATTACTCATTGACTTTGTTATTATGTTTTAAAGCCGCGAACAATATATACTGAACTGAAATGTATGATATTTGCGTAATTTGTGTTTTGAATATCCGTCATTGATATGGATTATTCGTTTTAACAAAAAATACATCTGGCAGATTTATTTCTGTTGACCGAAATATATTTTTGCGGTAAGTATCGAGGTTTCTGATTCATGATATTCCGTTATTCTGTCAATTCATCAAAGGACCGCTTGCTGCGAATTTGGCGCAATTGAGTTTTGCTGTTTTCAGGAATGATTTACTCATGTGCTGTTTTCTGCTTTCATTAGTATATAAACACATTCGTTTCACAAAGAATAAATTACATAGTAATACGCAATTTTATTATTTTAAATCAATGTTTAAACTTTCAATTTTTGTACTTTGTTTTATAATACAATATGCGTTCAAGCTTTGATGTCTCCCTTTTTTTCTAATCATTAGGGACTGAAAACAGAGTCATGTGTTCGGGTAGATGACGAGGCTGTTCTTTGGTGAATGTATGACAGAAATGACATGACTGTATGGTGCAATTGAAGCCCAGTTGTAGTGACTAGAGTGAGAAACGATCGTTGATACTTGAGACGATGATTATCTCAATCATTTTCATTCATTTGTTTCGTTTAAGTGGTATGGCATCATTGAAATTTATTAGTATTTAAATGTTTCGCTAGGGTGATGGCACTGATATAAATTGCAGTCTGTACGATCATGAGTAAGGCTCGACCGATGCATCGGCGCCGATGGTTCAACAAAGTTGCCATCGGCCATCGGCATTGGCGGCCGATGTTAACTTTAGAAAAACATCGGCCCATCGGCCTTGGAAAACATTTAAAAGCCGATGCAAGGCCGATGTTTTTCGCAGGGACAACTTTCCAGAAAACATTCTGTCTTTAAATTTCTTTTTTCTCCATAGCTATATTTCTATTTCCATACAATAACAGGCAGCACATCAGTTAAAAAAAGCACAAAAATAATGTCATTCTACAAAGTATTTGATAAAAAATTGGAAGAATAGTTTAAGTGATCGCTGCCCAAAAACCTTCATTATTAAAATTATTTCTCTTTGAACAGAATGCTCGCGAAATGGATATGTTAAAGTAAAAGTAATAAAAGTAACTTATGAGTGCTATTTGTTTTTCACACTCGGTTAGTTGCCTCATTTTTGTCCGTTCTTCGTTTAATAATGACTTAGTGCATTAGATGTCATTGTGCAATAATATTATATTATCTGCGTTTAGTTTGTCATGCTTCCTATCATTCCAAAACTGTAAACAATACAAAGTCAACTCAATCAAATTACGATAATAATTTTAATTTTTACCAGCGCAAACTTTTTCCTCTTAGCATTTTTTTTTTTTTTTGTTGCTTCTTCCATCCCACGTGTTAGTTTTTCTGCAATTGTGCAGCAATCTCGTTGCATCTGCTTTTAGTGTGCGGTTATTCTCATTATTTCATTTTTAGTTTACAACATAGAAAAGATTGGTCAAAATTAAGAAAACATTTTCTAGTATAATATATACTAGAAATTATGAGCGAAATTTTATGTGTCCAAGTTCGACTTGCAATTTTTAAAAATTGAGTTCGCGCGACAGAGGATTTAACATCTTAATAAAAATGCTAAAATTTCTTTATTTTCAAAGATTGATCAATGCATACTTTTTTCAAAATACATCTTAACTTTTTTTATACGATAATTATTTTAATTTTTCCCCATTTATACTTCGTTTTTTTTAGCACATTTTTTTTTTTTGGCTTCTTTGATGCCACGTGTTAGACAGTTGACAGTTTTTCTGCTACTGTACAACAATCCGTTGCATCTGCTTTCAGATTAGAATATTTCGTGTTGTTTTATTGATAGTTTACAACATAGAATAATTGACAAAAAATATGAATCAATTTTTCAGTATAAATGTTTATTGATGGAAATTTTATGTGTCCAAGTTCGACTTGCAATTTTCAAAAATTTAATTCTTAAAAAACGAGCTCGCGCGACAGGGTAGAATAATACCTTAATAAAAACTCTACAATTTCATTTTAATTTCAAAAATTGACAACGTATATATAAATATTTCGAAATACATCTTAATTTTTATAAACGATCACGTGTTTTTCAGAAGATTATTTGTCAACAGAAAACTGCTGTTGCTCAAAATATTGGTTTATTTCGGTGACCTTACATTGTGCTCATGAAAATATAAAGAACATGTCAAGTATTTCAGTGTAATTTTCAACTCACAATAAAAAAAAAAGCTAATAAGATTAGTTCTTAAGACCCAGCATTCATTTGTAATAACAAAAAAATCTCACGTCTATGCTTTTAAAGCAATATTCAGTATTTCTTGGTTATGAACAAGGGGGCGTAATTGCGAGCGAACTATTTTAATATTTTATTTTTATTTTAGAAAAAGAGCTATTTTTAGTTGAAAAACTTTTATAATGAAAAATAAACATATAATCGTTCCAGCTTTTCTTTTAAAAACGGGGGGGGGGGGGGGAGAATTATGAAAAAAATCTGAGAGGAGGGGTTTGACAATTTCGTTAAAGATCCAAAACCACATTATTTGTTAGTCTATTTTAACATCTGCATTCCTCTCCATGAAAAAAATAAGAAAAGAAAGGCAGCTGCATTTGGCATTTGCAGTGCAGGAGTTATAAAGAGAAAATGTTAAAGGAAAGGGAATTAGACCCGATCCTATCCAATAGTTATTGAGTTTTTTTGCAAAGATAAGAAAAAAGAATTAAAAGTCCTCTCATATAGCATTTTTAATTTTTTTTAATCTCCAAATAGTTTAATTACTTTACTAGAATCGCGAGTGATTCTTCTTGTCTTAATTATTATGTAAACTTTCCCTAAACAATTTTACGGTGCTTGAATAATGCATTTATGTTTTTATAAACGTAAAAAGAAATGATTTAAATGACATTTTTGACAAGCATTCTACACGTTTTAATGGTTTAAAGCGACTTTTTCTTCCATCGGCCATCGGCAGATAGAAGAGGAGAATAATCGGCAATCGGCCAGCAATCGGCATCGGCCAAAAAGTGCCATCGGTCGAGCCCTAATCATGAGTATGCTTTTTTCAGTTCCATGCTGGAACATTTTCCAGCGGTACAATGTACACTGGTACCACATTGTATACACAGTACTAGTACATTGCCAAAGTCGGATGGTATGCTTTACATTAATGCACTGTTCCTTCCTGACATGATACTGTTCCACGTTTTCTCATGTACAGTCTTGAAAAAACGAAACGTTCCTTCTGATTTGAGTTACTATTTACGCTCGAGACACAACACATGAAATACTCCAGTTTATTAGTGTATAATATGAAATGTCAACAGTAAAATTTTGTAAAGGGCAAGTGTCATTCTTCATTCTTCAGACCTATCACAAAACAGTTTTAAATTATTGAATGTAGACACTGAAACTGTTCCCATTAACACTCCGAGATACAATTTTAATAAACTTTAGTTCTATTTAATAAAGAATTTACTTAGAAGTATTTCAAGTCAATATATATTCACCAAACAAAACTTTGTTTAATCCATAAACATCAAATCAAAAACACTGCAATCATTGATTGCAAAATTTTAATTTGTCATAAACAAATTCAATTATTTATTTATTTACATACTTATTTTTTATAGCTAAAGGCAATGCAATGATTTTTTTCTTTCTTTCAAAATTCAATTTTGGTCATCATGTATTCAGATGATTTTTAAAATAAAACGTCCGATGAAAAATAAATCTTTATGTATTAAAATATTAAAAAATCTCATAATAGGTCTTCAGCTTTTCTTCATCATGCAAATCTCTTATGATGACTAAATCCAATCCGCAGTTTAAATCACAATACCACAAAGGCTAAGCGCACCATGCTTATTGTTACAATCCCGATGCTTAGTAACAATCGACCACAGCAGAAAAACATCCTCCGATAATGTTTTTCTTTGACCAAATAAAGATAAAAGAACTTTATCATTTCCTGTGTAGGGGAGGGAAAAAAAACTCCAATTCATTGGCAAGGTTTCTGGAACTAACGATTTCCGATTTAAGCAACATTGATTTTTCGCAAAATTTTCCTTGATGGGATGTTTTTTATTTAGCAGCATTGTCTTAATTTCGAAGTATCTACAAATCACTAGTTGATTGCAAATCTTAAACAGCTATTTCGATTTCGGTAGTAGTTACTGCCATTGGCACCCATCGATTTTTACAGTCGTTGAAGAGCTTTTATGGCCAGCCATAAGAAATATAGTTGAGGGTAAAAGTTTTCATTTTTCTCATTCCTGCAATGAGCTTTATTGGTTATATTCCACTGGAGAGGACAGACTTTAATTTTCCAAGTGTAATGGAAAAGGTGAAATGGCCATAAAACCGTAAAATTTGGTCAAATACAAAATTTAAAATGTATTAAAAATATAATAATTAAAAACAAAATTTAAGAAATGTATATGAGTTTTCAATAACTTTCTTGCAGCAAGGCCAAATAAAATATCCATGACTTTTTCATAAATTACAATATTTTGAAAATAAAAAAATGTACGTTATAATTTCAAAAATGTTTATACGGAAAATATTTTCTGATATATAGTTTTAGCTTTGAATTAATAAATTAAACATATATTTTTCTTTTTTTCAGCTAGTTTATTAGTTTTGTAAGCAGCATTAGAGAGCAGAAAAAAAGCATGTAAATTTAGAAGTTTAGTTTAATTTATTTTATAGCTAGCTGACATGCCCGGCGTTGCGTGGGATAATATTGCATTATTCGCAGGTCAATTGACACATGTCCAAAATTCTGTTGTAAATACCTAAGGAAAAATTTTCTTAAGAAATCCAAATAGAACATGGGCAACAGTCCTAAAAAATCCCATTTAAACAGTAAAACTTATTAAAAATCACGATTGCACTAAAAACAATAGCCTCGAAAAATTCCTTTTAGACCAAAAATAACAGTCCATAAAAATCCACATTAAAATGCCAACAACAGGTCGTAAAAATTGTCACTAGAATAAACAATGTAACAGTAACTAAAATGCTCATATTCGTCGGGAAAGTTGTTCCAAAATGATATCAAGAATCTGTAAAAATCGCAACTACAATATATAACACCACATCTAAAAATTTCCATCAGAATAAGAGCAGAATTCTCTTTAAAAATGCTCATCACATGAAGGACAACGGTCCCTGAATACTTCTGCTACAATAAAGAAAACATTCCTTAAAGCCTTCATTTGAATAAAGACAACTATTCCTAAACTTCCCTAATAGAATAAGGGCATTAGTCCCAAAACATCTACATTAGAATTAAGACGTCAGTGACTTAAAATACCCATTAGACTACATTCCTTCAAGAGCAGCTGTTCCTAAAATTACCAACAGTCCATCCCAAATTCCCCACTAAGCTAAGGACAACCGTTCCTAAAAATCCCGCTTGCAAAATCGTGAAAACATTTCCTGAGAATTCAATTGAATAGTACTTTTATAAAATTCGGATAAAAACGGAAGAAATAAGAGCATTATATTTCCAAAGGCAAATGCACATTTAAGTTGAAAAATGTCCAGTACTTAACCAATTCTGACGTGCGGAATTTAAGTCCAAATGGCGCCAAACAGTCAGTGCAAAAATTGAATAAATGTTAGAAAATAAATCAATTGAGTAAAATATGGAATCAATCAAAATCGCTACTTAAAAAAGTTAAAATAAAGCAGAAAATTGCCAAATTGCACTATCATAATGGAAGCATAACGCAAATGCGCCATGATCCTATAACGTAAATCACGTATTAATTAAATGATAACAATATTACTGATAAGGATTATTGGCGTGGTTTGGAAAAGGTACGAAGCGCAAAATAATATACTGAGATTGAGAACAATTAACAGGATGGTGGCGAAAAAAAGCTATCACCACTTAGCAAAATTTAAAATTTCATCAAAAATAAGCCATATCGAAAACCTTCCAACCTTGTTTTAGAGAAGGAATAAATATTAAATTGCCAAAAAAGAAAGAAAAATCAACCTCAAGATAAAGCAATTGAAAATCGTCCGCAGTTAATGATCCACAAAATATGCATAAAAATGAAATAAATTTTTAGAATTTGTTTGGTGATAAAGCGGACACCCTATCATAAGAAATGTTTAATGAAATTGTTGAACTGCTACTATACTATTAAATTGCCAAAAAAGGAAGGAAAATCAACCTCAAGGTAAAATAGTTAAAAATCGTCTGCAGTTCCACAAAATATTTATAAAAATGAAATAAATTTTTAGAATTTGATTTGCTCATAAAACGTCATGAATAAAGATAAAATAACATTTTTTCAATCTTACGTAAACAGAAATCATCTAGTTGGCGACAAAAGTACTATTAATTTTGGCGAAAACACGCAAATTGAGCAGATAAATTCAGAGGAAAGCCTTGCTTTAAAGTTCGAAAACTACTTTAAATGAATATTGAGCGTGTTCTATTTGTTCTACGAACTTCAGAAAGAGATCATTTTGTGCAGTTTTTTACGGGCATCAATATGCTGCAAAAATCTAAAATATGAGACATTTCTTCGATTAGATAATCGCAAAATTAACCGTTTTCCTTAAAATTGGAATAAAAAAAGAAAATTTTTTCGAAAGAACGCTTCGAGGTGCACGAGGACCTGACCCAAGGTACCTGTAACCAAAATTTCGTACTTCTAGGCCGTTCCATCTCGGCAGGAAGCGAGCGATACACACACACATACACAAATTGGTTTTATTTATATAGATAATTAACGAACTAATTATAGCTGTAAATTGCGTTACCTTATGTAATTATTTCCAATATAGAGATACTTGCTACAAATATCAGCGTTGTATACCTTTCTTAAACTATTGTCTTGAATGAAATGAATTAGAGTCCAGGAGCTTTAAAAATGTGACGAGCAAATAGCTGAGAGTCGGAACATTTTTTCACGTTAATGCAAAAACTCATTGGCAAATAAATGATACGGACAAAATTACTGATAAATTGAAGCTTGTGGATTTTACTACGACAAAACCCAATGTTTGATTTCAGTGGATCTTGCCTAAATGTCATTGAAAAACTGAATATTTACTTTCCAAATGAGATTCGATTTAAAGGTGTAGAAGTAAAGCAAGGATTATATCGTTAAAGGTATAAGATAATAAAAGGTTGTAACACTGCCGAAATATTAGTCCAGATATTTACAATCGAACACTTTTCAGCACTTCACAATCATAATATGGACGGTAAACAATTTTAGATAAGATAAAGTTAATGAAGATAATAGCATAAATTTTAAATTTTGCAACATTTTAGGTTCACTTTTTTTTTGCACGACTGTCGATTAAAAAAAAAAAAAAAATGAGTTCTGTGGGCTCCTAACATTTTACGTCCTCGGGACGTTGCCAAATTTTTCCTAGACATAGGCTCTGGTAACATATATTCTTAACTTTTACTAAAGGAAAAGAAAACCTTAACTAGAGGTATACCCTGTAATCCTGTCAGTTCCAGTGATGCCATTTGACACCATCATATTTTTCACTTTTCTTTTCATTTTTTCGGCGCCTAAAGCTGAATGTTATACCACATAAACGTCATGTACCTGCATAAAATTTTAGAATGTTTTGGGACTGAAAGACTTAGCTTCGAATTGTTTTGTCTTCTATTTTACAAAATCACGAAAACTTGCTTGGAAATCAATGACAAGTCATAAAATTGCGTAATATATTTCAAAAATAGTTTACTTAAAATTTTGAATCTATTTTTTTTACACATTAAACGTTTTCCAATCAGAAGTGTCATTATTGTTTTTTTCCCCATTAACACGTGTAAAACTAGTCTTTCTTAATAGAAGAGAAACTAGATTTTTTTTAACAATTGTAGATGTGGGTAAGTTTATCAGTCAAAATAACGTTTATGATGTAGTATTATAAAACCAGCAAATGTAAATGACCAGGAATGCCAACGCAGCTAAACGAAGAAATAGGTATATTCGTGGAAAAAAATGTTTACTTCCGTAAATTCTTTTCATAATAATAAGTATACCTTGACTGCTTACTCTTACGAAAAAGCACTGTTTAATAATAATTATAATAATAATATGATAAAGCGCATATTATTAGCAAAAGCGATACGGAAGAATTAACATGCTGAATAGTGATATTATAGCAAATTATCATCTAATCAAACGTATACATAACGTTTAAAAAATTATTTCATGAGAAGTGAAACCTGACAAGTTTTCGAATGTTAAATTATTTTATTGCTTTACAATTTTTTCATGATCTCTGACACTCCTAATTTAATTATTGTGGTTTCATTCGGAAAAGTCACTTCAGCAACGACTTCTTTGAACCGTTGCATGCCATTGCTTATAAAGTTTCTCAGAAAATTCTTATAGTTTCTCTCAGCAAATGAGCCGCTTCAACATGTAACTTGTCCATTAATGTAATTCCACTGTGACTAACATAACAGGAGCACAAATATTTTGATATCATTTTCCGTCTCCTAGCTTAATTTTTATCATGATACCATAAGCAGGGTGTTAATCTTCTTTGCACCGATAGGTTGTTCAAGTAAATGCAAAAAATTGATATTATTATTTTTATTTTTGAGATTTGGAGGGCATTTTTATCAATGTGATTAACATAACCATTTTGCAACCACAAAGATTTTGTGTAACATTCAGAGACATATTTCTCTCTCTGAAACTAAGACAATAAACTAATTATTTTCCTCTGATATTATCTATGGGAAAGGCTATTGTTATACACTATCTACCAAAAAGTATAAGACAAATGGTCAAAATGCTTTGTGCTAAAATGTGGGTACAAAGATAAAACAACGTAAAAAAGCACAAATTCAGAATAAAAGGTACCGCAAATAGCTATTTCGAAGCTACAATGGAGCCTCTTCATCAGTGCAAAAAAGAAGAAACGCTCAACAAGCAGCTATAAAGCTGAGAGTGAACAGGGAAGAACCAGAGAGACAACTGATATTTATACCAAATGTGTCGGATTAGCGATTGACCAATCAGAGGCCAGGAACAAGACGGGAGCAGAGCCCAAGACGAAAAGGCGGGAAACGAACATGGAAAAGGCGGGAAAGAGCAGGAAAGGAAAGAAAAATTATAAAAATTGTTTCCAAATGTCAGGAAAGTATGGAGTGCTGGAAAAATCATTTACTAACGAATGAGATTTTTTCCAAATGTGATAAGCTTCCCAAAAATCAAGTTCATAGACCGAAGAGCATTTACTGATAATTCTAGCAGAAGAAAATTCAAAACAATGATCATGAGTCCAACAATGCTGGGCAATAGAAGAACGTGCAAGTTCTTTACGCTTGACATAATTTTCATGTTCTTTCAGACGGTGCTTTAAGGCACGTTTAGTCTGACCTATGTAAGAAAGACCACATTTGCAAGAAATACTATAAATACCCCAGTTGCTGTGCAAATCAATGGGATACTTCAAATTTGTAAATTTTATTTTATTCACAGGGGAAAATGCAGTATCAAACCCAAATTTCTTCAATATTTTAGCAATTTGCTGACTGATTTTTGGATAAAAAGGTAAAATAATAGTATAAGCAGGCTTGCACTTAGAAACATTGCATGAGGGTGAAGGCTTAATTAACTTGTTATAAATAGAATCAACGACCTTAGGAGAATAACCACGATCCAAAGCCACAGCTTTAATGTAAGAAAGCTCAGCATACAAAGAGTTAGAAGAGTATTCAAAGCACGGAAAACAAGAGCCTTGAAAGAGGCTAACTTTTGGTTTGGAGGGTGAGAAGAACATTTGTGAGGAGGTAGTGTAACAGCAAAGGGCTTACGAAACACTGAAATGATAAAATCGTCATTACTTTTAGTAATTAAAACGTCCAAGAATGAAAGAGAACTATCAACTTCTATTTCAATAGTGAATTGAATGCAAGGATCAATGGAATTAAGCTTATCAAGTAAATGATCAATATCCACTTGCTTCTGATCAAGCAATACAAAACGATCATCAACATAATGGACATAAAAAGGAACCTTTTTGGCTTCGAAAAGTTTAGTCTCAAAATAGTGCATATAAATGTCACTTAAAATAGGGCTTAAAGGATTACCCATAACTAAACCTTCAGTCATACGAAAGTACACACCATCAAATACAAACGTATTTTGCTCAAGACAAACACGAGTAAGAGTAATAAGTTCTTCATTCTCAAAACTAGAGAAATGGTATGCCTGAAGTCTCAATTTAAGACAATCCAATGCGCCATTAACCGGTACATTGGTGAAAAGCGAGTTTACATCAAAAGAAGCCATAGTTAAACCAAAAGGTTTGAAATCACGAAGCTTATGAACGAAGTCAACGGAATTTTTAACAGTGAAAGAATTGCCATTCAAAAGAGGAGAAAAGATGGAGACCAAGTGTTTAACAAGCTTATAAGAAGCAGTACCAATATTGGAGACAATAGGACGGAGAGGTATACCAGGTTTGTGGACCTTAGGAAGAGCGTAAAATCTGGCACAGTGTGCGACTGAAGGAATCAAAGACCTTTTTGAAGAATCGCAAATGACAGGAGAAGACTTTACAGCCTTACTAATCAAATTTATCTCAATAGTGCTGGGGTCTTTGCAAAGTGTCACATAAGGACCAACCTTAAGTAAATCATTACATTTATCTAAGTAAGAGCTTTTATCTAGAACAACAATTTGACCTCCCTTATCAGCCTTAGTAATAGCCAGATCAGGATCAGAGCACAAGTTTTTGACGGAACTATTAGCATGCTTGCTGAAAGTATTTGAAGATAACTTCCAGTTGAAATCCACAGTATTCGCAATGAGATGCCTAATCGAATCCTTTTGAGAAGCAGTGAGAGCACTAAATCTAAAGGCTTTCTCAATTGGAGCAACCAACTTAGGAAAAGAAGGTTTTGAAGAACAAGCAAAATTGTTATTCAGTTTGAGAGCATTGAGCTGATCAGAATTTAGAGGTTTTGAAGAAAGATTAACAACAGAGTTCAGATTCACCTTTGGCAAACCATCAAGAGTATCAACCGCATTATTAATGCAAAGAGATTCAAACTTTTTCTGAAGAGTAGATCTATGTTTAAAAGTGGACTGAAGAACCCTATTCCAACTTTTTCTATCGATTGAATCAAAGTCAAAGACCAAATTCGAAAGTTTGATATGCAAAGCAAACAATTCTTTTTCAATGACAGCAAATTTTTTACGAGTTTCCTGAATCAGAGCTCCAACTTGGAACGAAAAAGCACATTGTTGATTTTAGGAGAAAGCGAAAGATTACAATTTAAAGAAATAAACTTGGGAATAATTCTCATACGTTTGAATCTTCAGAGAAAGGACAAATGATTCAAAAACCTATACTTCTTGAGTCTAAGACTGCAAAACCTGTTAATTTCAGACATAATAAAATGAACACAGGAATAAAGATAGATGATCAGAAGGCCCATTTAAGCCAAAAGTATAAGACAAATGATTAAAATGCTTTGTGCTAAAATGTAAGTACAAAGATAAAACAACGTAAAAAAGCACAAATTCAGAATAAAAAGTACCGCAAATAGCTATTTCGAAGTTACAATGGAGCCTCTTCATCAGTGCAAAAAAGAAGAAACGCTCAACACGCAGCTAGAAAGCTGAGAGTGAACAGGGAAGAACCAGAGAGACAACCGGTATTTATACCAAATGTGTCGAATTAGCGATTGACCAATCAGAGGCCAGGAACAAGGCGGGAGCAGAGCCCAAGACGAAAAGGCGGGAAACGAACTGGAAAAGGCTGGGAAACGAACATGGAAAAGGCGGGAAAGAACAGGAAAGGAAAGAAAAATTATAAAAATTGTTTCCAAATGTCAGGAAAGTATGGAGTGCTGGAAAAATCATTTACTAACGAATGAGAATTTTTCCAAATGTGATAAGCATTCAATTCATTATTGAAATGGAAGTTGATAGTTCTCTTTCATTCTTGGACGTTTTAATTACTAAAAGTAATGACGATTTTTTGACTTCAATGTTTCGTAAGCCCTTTGCTGTTACACTACATCCTCACAAATGTTCTTCTCACCCTCCAAACCAAAAGTTAGCCTCTTTCAAGGCTCTTGTTTTCCGTGCTTTGAATACATGTTCCTCTTCGAACTCTTTGTATGCTGAGCTTTCTTACATTAAAGCTGTGGCTTTGGATCGTGGTTATTCTCCTAAGGTCGTTGATTCTATTTATAACAAGTTAATTAAGCCTTCGCCGTCATGCAATGTTTCTAAGTGCAAGCCTGCTTATACTATTATTTTACCTTTTTATCCAAAAATCAGTCAGCAAATTGCTAAAATATTGAAGAAATTTGGGTTTGATACTGCATTTTCCCCTGTGAATAAAATAAAATTTACGAATTTGAAGTATCCCATTGATTTGCACAGCAACTGGGATATTTATAGTATTTCTTGCAAATGTGGTCTTTCTTACATAGGTCAGACTAAACGTGCCTTAAAGCACTGTCTGAAAGAACATGAAAATTATGTTAAGCGTAAAGAACTTGCACGTTCTTCTACTGCCCAGCATTGTTGGACTCATGATCATTGTTTTAAATTTTCTTCAGCTAGAATTATTAGTAAATGCTCTTCGGTCTATGAACTTGATTTTTGGGAAGCTTATCACATTTGGAAAAATTCTCATTCGTTAGTAAATGATTTTTCCAGCACTCCATAGTTTCCTGACATTTGGAAACAATTTTTATAATTTTTCTTTCTTTTCCTGTTCTTTCCCGCCTTTTCCATGTTCGTTTCCTGCCTTTTCTAGTTCGTTTCCCGCCTTTTCGTCTTGGGCTCTGCTCCTGCCTAGTTCCTGTCCTCTGATTGGTCAATCGCTAATCCGACACATTTGGTATAAATACCGGTTGTCTCTCTGGCTGTAGGCCATCGTCCATACTGCTTCGGCATAATCCGTCAAGTCGACGACGTGTTTATACTTTCACTTCTTCCTTTTTCTTCTATCCCCCTCAGACCAAAACTCTCAAAGCCAGATGCCCATTCCTGACCCTTCTCAAGCCATGTTTTACCCCGCTCAGATCGGGAAAGAGCGCCTTCGGCGCTGCCCATATGCTGCCACTATAGAGTTCTTCCCTGTTCACTCTCAGCTTTCTAGCTGCGTGTTGAGCGTTTCTTCTTTTTTGCACTGATGAAGAGGCTCCATTGTAACTTCGAAATAGCTATTTGCGGTACTTTTTATTCTGAATTTGTGCTTTTTTACGTTGTTTTATCTTTGTACTTACCAAAAGTATTTGGACACTTTGGATTTTAGACATTTTTAAAAAATTCTGAAGAATTATTAAACTTGATAAATTGAACAATTGCAGATGTTAAACTGAATTAAATTGCATTATTTATGTTTATGGAGTCTGAATTTGAACGCTATTGTTTACTTTGCCAAAATTATCATGCAATATAAAAATTTGTGTAAAACCCCTTGTCTTTTTTTCTCCAATTTGAGAGCTTGCTAAATACGGCTCACTGTATGGTGTATATCTCTTTGAAAATATCAATATTCAACTGAAACGTTTATATAAGTTGCTCCATAGATCTCACTACCAAATTATTAAAAAAATTAATTAATATCTTTCGCGCATGCGTAATCACATTTGTTTTAATAAAACTGCTCAAATCTCAATGACTATTTATTACATTTCTCCCACGTTTTGGTACCTTTGGTTCCTTTTTATTTTGCCAAATTGTCTGCAAGTTTCATGTAATTTGAGATAGAACTTAGCGAGTTATAAGTAAAACACTTGCGAAAAATTTCGAATATTTAAAACAAATGCCCATATCTTCATGAATATTACTGCTATTCTGACGAAAGCAGTAGTAAGCATTGTGTATATAATTTAAAATGTTTTGCGAAAGTTACAGGACATTTCGATCATTTTCTGATACAAGATATTCAAAAGTGTTGTTTTTCTTCTTTAATTTTTTGTCCGCCCCCTAATTGCCCCTAAGCCTGAATTTTGTTTCTTAAATGTGAGTTTAAGTATGTTCTTTCCATGGTACAAAATACAGAACAGCAAGTTTAATATTTCTTCAGAATTTTTTTTAAATGTCTAAAATCCATAGTGTCCAAATACTTTTTGGTAGATAGTGTATTATCATGTGCACATTTGACGCATATTTTAAATACATTACAAAAAATAGTGATTTAATAAAGCTTACCTGTGACTAACATAACGTGACTAACATAACATGCAAATACACATTTAACTTCAAATGGTATAGGTAACAGTAGCACAAATATAAGTATTGCTAGGAGTGCCCACCCCCCTAAAAAGCTACAGAACCCCCCAAATCATCTAAACAGTCATCCAATTCATCCCCCAAATGCCCCCCGCCAATCCCCCCAAAATTAGAAATTCCAACGGCGAAGTCTGTGCCATGCCCCCTTCCTGGTTGGCACCCCTGAGTATACGAATAGGATTTTATTAAAGATTGACATTTGTATGACAAGTATGTTGACTTGTGAACAAAATTTATGTACGTCTTTCAAAAAACTGTTTACTTTATAAGTAGAATGCTTGTTTGAATAGAATGAGAGAGATTATTTAAAGAAATTATTATTATTAATAAGAAATTAAATGGATTTTTTTGTTCTGAAAATAATTTTGATGTTTGTTTAAAATTTAGATATTTCATTTGTAATCATGTTATGTTAGTCACACTCAGTGATGTTATGTTTGTCACACGTACTACTACCAGTAAAAAAGAAAATTGTTTATGTTCAGCCTCATCAATCTAACTGCACCCATCACATAGAAAACGTCAGGGTGGGGGGGATTTATAAAATATAATAATTTCAGGCAAATAGCTAATTTAATTCATGTTTTTGTGACTAACATAACAAGTAAATCAGATTGAACATTAATTACCTTTGAAGCATTAATTTTAATTCAATGACGAAAAATTATGTTTTGTTATAAAGAAAAAGGACCATGCTTCAATGACAAAAAGAAAACTAAATTGTTATTTGCAGTTTTACTGATAAAATATAATTATGAAAAGTGAGAAAAATGCGAGACATTTTGAGTAATTACATATGTTCTATTGACAGCTATTTTTTATAGGTTTTGAGTAAGATTTTGCAAAAACTGACGTTAAAGTCTAAAAATTTGAGAAATTACCTTTAAAATAATGTATAACATAATATATATATTAAAAGTTGAAAAAATCATGTCTGCGTTGACACTTACGTGGAATTGCCCTACACTGTAATTTCGATCAGCACAAGAAAACACTTCAACTTAAACCAATATGAATGTACTATCGGGAAAGTTTCTTGTAGAATTATTACGATTCCGATCAACAAGCCGCAGCTTCAACAGCGATTTCTATGAGCGGACACTGCATAGTTAGTTTTCTGTAGAATTTAAATATGGTTTAAGTCATCTTGCGTTAACAGCAACTTTGCTGAACCAACCTCAAGCATCTATTTGAGAAGTTTCTTTTAAGGTTATTACAAACAAAACGTCAACAAAAACAAACGTCGTTGTCTAAACTTTTCTTGGAATATCAGGAGAAAAGATACTATTTAAAAGCTAAGAAAGATAAAAATTATTTTCTGAATTTTTCACAAAAATAAATGAGCAACATATAACTGCTTCTTGTTTTGATCTTCAGGTATTAGGTTTGACATTTAAGTAGAAAATAAGAAACATATATATAGGTGCAAAAGCATAAATATTTTTTCTTCCATTAACCTGAACATAATAGTCCAAGTAAAAGCGAAAATTTTATTGAATCGAATATGATTTTTTCCACCCAGCATTCAAAACTGAACAGTAAGAAAAAAAAAAGAAAAAGCATCATTACTTATCGCGTGGGAATGCAACGAACATACCTGAATGAACATGTGGAATAGCTTAATCAATAGTTAACACAAAGATCCATAGACTAAATTCATTGTTAATTATTCTTCAATATCAATGCATGAATGTTGTGATTTATTGTGTTTGTTTATTTTATTTTACTATAGGTAAATTGGAAACAAAAAAGGTAGGAAAGAAAGAACAAAATTTCTTATTTATTTTCAAAACTTGAAACTTTTTTAGCGACAAATCAATTACTAAAACGTACAACCTTCACCAAATGACGATATAATTATGATTCATCACTATAAACAACCAAAAAAAGTATTGGTAAGCGAATTTTTTTTAATTTTCACATTCTTATGCTAAAAATTTTCTTTAAGAAAAAGGAAAAAACGGGAAAGCGAAAATACTAATTATATGACATCGTTAGAGTAGAAAATTTTTATGTTTATTGCATCGAAAATACTCCAGAAAGTTCCCTAAGAATGCAGAGTTGGAAAAAAATAGCACCCAAGAATTTTGCTCACTCAAGAGGCATTAATTGGAGTGAAATCGATATAAAAACATCTGAAATTCTCCCTGCACCCAGCTCTTCCCCTCCGGCGGATCGGAAAAAGTTGAAGAGACAAATTAAAAAAGGAATTAATCGACTGAATGCCTGTTTACCCGGCTTGCCACTCTTTTCTTTGGGTTTTCTTCTCTAATTGCTCATCAAAGATCTGCTTCCCACTATTCCTCCATTCGTAATTCCCCCCCTCAAATGACGGTTGAGTTTTTTTCAAGGTTGGAGAAGAAACCACACCCAAGTCTGAATTCGCCGACCTTAGGTCAAACAATGACATGAACCCCCCTCAGCAATGGATAGCATTTCCAAGCATTTTTCCAACGCCGATCACGTGGATCAACAGGGCAAGAAAAACATATAGCAAAAGAATTAGGTTTTATTTTCGGGTTGCTTTGATCGAGTTTCCCTCTTTGCATGCAGCAGTGTTTCCCCCAATCGCATAAATAGCAGTCATTGCCACCTCACTGTAACTCAATGTCGGGGTGACGCCCATTTTTTTCTCATCGCTTCAAAAGAAAAGGATGCATCATTACTATCACTCAACCGGGACCTTCTGCTCAGTGCAAAAATGTAAGGCCTGGATGCCTTTGACGCATGGTGCCGCGACTTATCTTTGACAAGCATCATTGGCTTTAATTATCGGGGCGATCTCCTAGGCTGTTAGGTGTTCAACGAAGAGAAAGTAACGTTGCGGCCTATTTCCCTCCAAAACGAAACGCGATAAACAGCCCCAAATTACACGTTGTCGTCTTTAAAAGGAACTACTGAACAGCCCTCATCTGGACCACTCACGGATATAATTTGAAGATGGGTGCATTTGTAGAAATATTTTTAAGTCACACACTTTTCCTTACTTCATATTGAGAAATTTTTTTTTTTTTTGGTCTTTTGAAAACTGCGCTCAATCCATTTTTTTTTCTTCATTGCTGTTTCCTTTTATATATATATTTTATATATAAGCCGCTTAAGTGTGTGTTTGTCGCCGATAGCTTATTGGTTGCTTGCGTAACTGTAATGCAGTTGCCATTGTCGTAACAGATGTCAAATACACTAATAATCAAAACATTTCTCTAACATTTTGAGTGAGGCATTGCTAGATTTGCAATCTCCGTTAAAAATTAATGTAAACGCGAATTTAATTTAATTCTTCTTTCTTTGTTTTAATTTATTTATTGTCTGCGCTTTTTATATATATTAAAGTGGCAGCGCTCTTTTTTCCAGTTTCGTTAAAACTGTTGTTTTGACGATGATTATGTTGGATATAAATAAATATTTTTCACAAACAATTTGACTATATAGTAAATAATATTTTAATTTTACAGGTTATTAAAACTTAGATCTATTCACTTAATGTATGAATTGGATGCTGTATTTTTTAAAAACATTTTTTAACTTAGTCAACTTGGCCCGCTCATAATGTGTTAATTTCACTGTAATTCTTGCTGCAAATGGAAACTTTTTATTTCTGGTTAAGGAATTGAAGTTATATAAAGGAAAAGCTTTAAATTACTTCGGTATTTTGGATAGAAACGATCAGTAAATTATTGCAACAAAATAAAAGGGCTTAACCTTTTAACTTGTCATATGCCCGAGATTATGTCGGGCACAGCACTCTTCTTCCAAAATGTCACGCCCGAGTATTACTCGGGGTATTTTTTTTTTTTTGAGTGCATCGTAGTTATACCCGAATATATATTGGGAGAAGTTTATTTCTGCTTCATCTCTTTGTGAAACCAGAATCTATCTTTGGATAAATTAATTTGCGCTGAATTGAGCCTACAAGACTGCGAAGTTTGCTGCTCAAAAAATTCTGCAAATGGGGAAAAGATAAGGAGGAAATATGATTCTGGTGTACTTATTGTGGAGTTGGTTTATGCTTGGAAAAGTGTTTCCAGTTATACCACACAAAACTGAATTGCAGAACTACTAATAGGTATTAATTTTTATTTATTTATTTTTAAAAAATTAAATAAATAAATTATTGTTTTTAATTTTTAGAAAATAATGCTCCACTAAAGCGAACTTTACCGCTGCCGAGCTGAGTGGCAGCCGCCTTAAGCGAATGTGCAGTGGCTACAAAACCTTAAAATTCTTATGCATGTAATTCAAAACATCAATTTTTAACTACGAAGTATATTTTATTTTATACTAAACGTGCAATTTTTGTAATAAAAAAATTGACAATTTATGTACCCAAATCATCAAAATAACTTGACAGTAAAAAGGTTAACAACTTAAGCACCAAGTTAACACATATTTAAAACGCAATTTTGGGATGCATTCCATTCTGAGTGAAAAGATTAATTCTTAGAATATGTTCAATAGAATACAAGTTGCCACTCTTTCAAATATTTCTGTCTTGCGGGATAAGTAGCACATTTTCAGAACATCATTCCTAATCTCTTCCGTAACCATGGTAATAGTCTGAAGCCTTGAAGATGCGACGCCTCTTAATAATAATGTTGCTTCTGCTGCCTTTTTAAAAAACGTTGATGCATTTTTAGCTGCTTCTGTTGATTGTAAATTTGCATACGGAGATTTTTAATAGTGATATTGCAGTTTCCATGTACTTATCTCGCAGACAAAAATGACGTCAAAAGTAACTGTGTTTTCTGGATTAACTTCTAACCTCATAAAAAAATTGAATATTTTTTCCATGCAATTAATGTATGATGAATCTTAAAACTTACCTCCTTTAGGTAAATTATTTAAGAAAAAAAATTAGCTTGACCATTTTTGTTTGCTTTACCGATTTGATATTTTTTGAGTTATTAATCCTCGAAGATCATCTAAGAAGAGCAATTTTGTTGCAAAAGGTAATGAGTAGGTGCAGCAAATTAGATTATATTTATGCATTACAAGAAGTGATTGAGAATGTAAACGGACATTAAATTTTATCCTTGAATATTTTATGAAGGGAAAAAGAGTAGACCACCCAGCATATTTTCAATTTACTTGAAGTGGGTAATAACCGTATCGTGGACTATCAGAAGAACTGATTGAAACCTAAAATTTGTTTCAACTTCAAACTTAATTGCTGATTTAAGGCACGTGCTAAAATATGATTGGCAACCGCTTTTAAGATGTTAGTTGAATCCATTGCTGCATTATTCGGAGATTTTACGTTATGTGCTCCATGGAAAGAGGGAGAGGAAGTTAATAATATGTAATATGTCGTTGACACATACGAAGTAGAAAGAGCCTTTAAATACAATACAAGTTGTGAATACACAATTTTAAGCAGCTTGATGATTTATCAAATATACATTGTAATTTTTACATTTAGCATATAGTATCAAGGTAAAGTTAGCCGTTAGCTTTTACAATTTATATTTTCTATTTACATGTTTTTGAAGATAATACGATTGAGTTTATACTTACACTGTAAAAAGAAATCGGGAACGTTACTAGGAAAACCCTAGGCACCTCATGTGCCTAATTTTTACCAGTAACATTCCTGGGATTGACCTGGAAAGTTTTTAAATTATTGGGAAAACTTCCCACAACAAGCCAGTAACTTTCCTGGAATTAACCAGGAACCTTTCTGAATAACTGGGAAAACTTCCCACAAAAAGCCAGTAACTTTCCTGGAATTAACCAGGAACCTTTCTGAATAACTGGGAAAACTTTCTACAGATAACCAGTAACTTTCCTGGAATTAACCTGGAACCTTTCTGAATTCTAAAATTTCCCACTAGAAGCCAGTACCGTTCCCAGAATCATTTTTGATGATATAACTAACAATTTTAATATCTCAATAGTTTTGCTAAGTAATTTTTGTACATTTCATGAATTTCAAAAGTTAGCTCATTGTGAAGTTAACTTTTGAAATTCATGAAATTTACAACTACTTAGCAAAAGTTTTAAGATATTTAATTTTTAGCTATATCACCAAAAATATTGATACCTCAGAAGCATCCCTCAAGTATATAAGTAGTTTCCAGATATAAGTATTGGATTTCTAGAAACTTGTCTGAATTCTTCAAAATACCTTTGTAGTTTAAAAAATCAAGATACTTACCTTGCAATGAGTAGAGTACATATCTGAACTTTTTGAAGCCTATTTATTACCTGTTTTAAGAACTTATTATTTTCCTGTAAACATACTAATTTTAAAATCAAACTTGTCCATAATTTCTTTGTAAATATAATAGGACTTAATTTTATTCTAATTGTTAGCAATATGAATAATCATGTTAAAACATAAAATGTTATGACGCTTAGGTATTAAAAAAAAGAAAAAAGCTTGCAACAATTTAAAAAGCGATTTATTAACAATTGTTTTTCACTTCTCTGCCATTTCTAAGGGAAAATATTCATTTATGAAGTATAAAAGAAATAAGATGATTTTCCATGGTTATTAGTATAATTTGAGACAAAATTGAAATAATGAAAACATTTGTTTTGTAAATTAGTAGCTGCAAATAGCACATATCAAGTTTAGAATTTAAAATATTTTTTAAAAAATTGTGACCACTTTAAGTTCATGTTTTTCAAGAGTATTTTGTTAAAAATAAAAATTTTAAGCTTTCAAGAAATTACCAATTAAATAAAACTGAAGTGATATTTAATTGTTGCCGCAATTCGTACAACCATAGGAAAGCTCAAGTCATAAATGTTATAGTAAATAAAATTACCCGTATATCCATAGTTTAATATAATGCACAAAAATTAAAAAATGAAGTTATCAAAATTATTATTTGTTAAGATAATATCTTAGTGTAAAGTGTTCTGCAAAAAAAAAAACAAATTTAGACAAAAAATAAATAAACATTTTTAAATCTCTAAGTTCACACAACACCTACATATAAGTAAACATAAAAATGGGATTTTTATACGAGATTGCTTGACAAAAAATTAATAAAATGAGGCATATGTATAAAATGTGACAGGCCATCCAACAGTTTTTCAGCTTGCATGCAATAATGCATAGCAAAAAACTTCCAATCGTTTAAATTTTTCAAAAAAAAAAAAAAAAACTAAAGCAATCTTGGTCTAACTATATACATTATTTAACTGTGATTAACTAGAAGTATGGTATGAACATTAATTGATTCTCAGGGGGTGATTCTCAGTAAAAAACATTTTCTAAACAAAATTTTCGGAAAACTTATGCCTCTCAACCATCTCCCCCCCCCCCCAAAAATTAAAAAATATAAACTATATAATTAGATGAACAATTACCCTTATGTAACAATATATAAGCTTGAAATAAATAAATAAATAAAGCATAAAAATCAAATTAATGAAAGCATTGTAATATTAATTCCGAACTCATTTTCCCCTGAAACAGTATTGTTTGTTAAAGTATTAAATATTTTGCTCATCCCAATGTAGAAAGAAAAGCACAGATATTATTAGCCATGACAGTTGAACATTGAAGCCAGCACTCGTCGTACAGCAGACCGCAGACCATAAGCTTGTCCCCAAGGAAAACTAATTTAAAAAATGGACTTTTATATCAAATTTTAAAACTGAAAATTATTAACAATATTCCTTACACGCATTGTTAACTATCATTGGTAAGAGGATAGAGTCAAACCTCCCCAAGAACAATCTCATTCAAAGAAGAATTTAAAAAATGAAAAGATGCAGAAAAACATTCCTCGTTTTCAAGGAATGCTCAAAATACTAAATGAGAACAAAATGCAATAAAAGAACTTGAAAATATTGTTACTGCTTTACATTTTAATATGTTTGAAAGTACATGTGTAGAGATTCATAAATTATTGCGAGTAATGAAACTATTTTAACTGTTTCAAATAAAAATCATGTACCAGATTTGTACCTTTAAACTAAAATTACAAAATAATAATGAAAAATATTACAGTTACATGAGCAATAAGTATATACTATGCAATTTTTAAAAAACATCAAGCAATTTGTAATAATTGTGTTTCAAATGAGATTTAGTGATTTATGTTCATACCATACTTCTAGTTAATCACAGTTAAATAATGTATATAGTTAGACCAAGAATGCTTTAGTTTGTTTTTTTTTTTTTTTTTTGAGAAATTTAAGTAATTGGAAGTTTTTTGCTATGCATGATTGCTTTTTACAGATTCATTTTAATGAAATAAATTATTTCGAAGATGCCAATATAAGTCTATTTTTAAAGCATTTTAAAAATAGGTTTCACAAATATTTTACACTACAGCAGTAATATAAGCCAAACAGTGGCGTACGCAGAATTTTTTCAAGGGGGGGGGGGTTCATAATGTTCTGAAACTACTAAAAGAAATTCGAGTATGTAGTAAAGCACTATTATTTAGGGCTCAAAGGGGGGGGGGGTTAAACCCCCCCCCCTTGCGTACGCCACTGAAGCCAAACATGAACATAATGCAGCCAACACTGGATGGAAATTGGAGAATTTGCAACAGCATCCCTCTGGCTATCCCTTTCTGGTGTAAGAACATCTGGCACGGTTGGAATATTTGGAAATTCAGTATAACTTCAGATTGTAACCCTGGTCTCTAGAAAAAAAAAAAAGGATATACTATTCATGCTCTTACTGTGCAAGCCACAATGCACTTATTCATTCCCCTTCTCTGAGAGTAAAAACTACATTAAGACAATTAAAATTGTATGATATTAAAAATATGAGCAGTTTTAATTGCTATTAAAAGGGGCTGCATTTTAACTTTAGTCCTCAAAGAGCTAGTGGCAAATGATTTTAACCAATAGGAAACATGATATACACACATGAGGCACTTTTCAAGAACAAAACATACTATAAAATGCTATTGCTGCTAAAATTATAATATAATTTATATAATATATTTTGACAAAAGCTTCAGCTTTCAAATCAAAATATCTTTGAGAAGTTTCATCAAAAGAAAAAGCTTAGTGTAATCAGAGAATTTTGGAAAGCTTTATACATCATAGTTAAAGGAAAAATATACTAATAAACACAATAAAATGCTCAAAAATATATTTAGCATATCATTTTCAGAGAGGAGATAAACCAGAGTCCTGGCTGGTAAAGAAAAGAATCGTCCACTTCTGTTCCGTCTTCCATGTAAACGGTTACAGATGATGCCATCACAGCTTTTCGTTTCGTTAAAATCCATACCTGGAATAATCTTGCCATTTCTACAAATAATTAGTAATTTTTTAAATAATATGGAGGCATGAGCTTCACATCACAAAAATTGGTTGATACATACTAAGTTTGCAACTATCTTGCATACTATCTAGCAACTTATCTCTAGAAATGGTGTTTTCCCTCAAATCTGAAACACCAATTCCTAATAGGATTTTTCTATTGTTGATTAGATAAGTTAGTTTTTTTGCCCCAATCGAATAAAGTCTGAGAATTCTTTACAGCTTTTGCTTGCTGTAGGATTTTTTTTAGTAATGTTCCAAGTACTCGGCCATTACTGGGTAGTTGTAAAAATTTCATAATTTTCTTTAAGATTACCAATAGTAGACAAATTTATAACTGATTAGTACAATAATATGCAATATAAGTATGTAATATGCAATAACTAAAAAAACTGAAGTATATAAAATATTTTTACGCAGCTTATATATTGGTAAACTTCATATGCAAATTCGACTATTTTTTTCATTTTTTATATTTTGTTTGGTACTATCTTAAGCTGCACGAGTAGCGCCCAACATGTTTGATTTAACGAATCGCTGAAATATCACTTGATTATTAATTACAAAAAATTAAAAAAATAAATAAAAACATACAGTGTGAATAGACTTTTTTCCTTGGGGGAGGGGGGGCGGATGATTTGGTGATTATGAAGCATTTTACATTATTGAATGAATTTTTACTACAACCAATAATCATTTTTGAAGCTGATTTTTAGAAAGAGTTATAATGTTTAAAGAATTCTATTTTCAAACTCTTACATTTATTTTCTATCATTAGTTTATATATATGTAGTTAAAATGTATGTTTTCATTTCAATATATTCAAAATTCTTCATGGGCACATCAATATTCTTTTTGATTCACAACTACTCGAGATTCGGTACTGGGTCGAGTACTCCTTACGACTGGGCCAGAGTGCTACTCGAGACATCCCTAAGTGTTTTTAATGAGGAAGGTGACTTTGAATGCTTTTGATAATTTACAGCTAGACAAACAGATTGTATTTACTAACTACTGCTGAATATTTATTACTGTCCCAAAATTGTATTTAAAAAAATAATAATTCTGAATTCTTATTCGCACACCACGCATTATTGTGACATTTGGTCTAAATAAATGTCTCGCAGAAGTTTAATCTATTTGAAACATAATTAATTCACAGCTCAATGCATTGCAAATTTTTCAAAAAGTATTCTTAACGCGTAACATTTAAGTTTCATAAAATTTTATAAAATAGCATACAACACGAAAGTATGCATCATAAGATTTTTTTTGTTTATAATTAATCATCTTAATCATATACATTAGCCAGATGCTACTAATAAAACTTGGAAAACATAATTAAAAACTAGATTAACAAGATATAACTAGATGAATATTTAACGTTCAAACCATCAGACAAGTATATTTACCTGCATAAGAACAACATTTTAATATTTTATTTTAAATTTGGCCTTGTTGAAAGAAACATAACATGCTTAAATATGCAGCGGTTTCGTAAACTACCTTCTAATGTAATACTATATATAAAAAAATGAGTGATTTTTGGACTTATAGTTATAACGAGACATTACATACAAAAACACATACATAAACAGGGTATCCAACGTTTTGCAAAATTACATTCTGACACAGGCCTTTTAAAATTCACAATAATTTTAAAATTCCCCGTTAAATATGTCCCAATTACAATAATAGCTTTAAAATATCTTTCCACTGTTCCAAGCGAAACGGTCTTAGTTAAAAATTATTTATGCGTGTTGCCTTGTCGGAAAAACAATGCTGCTATAACAGCAATAGCAAATGTTAAAATGCTGCAGAACAGTTATAAAAACGTTTCAGACAGTTCATTAGGTAAAACTCAAAATGAGAGATCACTACAAGAATGAAAATTAATCTACTTACATGCCGTACGACTAGTGCTGTGCTCGCTTCAAACGTTCAAAATGTCATGGCGCACCCGCCAAAACATAAAGCGTAGAGCAGAGGTGTTGCCACTTCTCAATTCAGGATCCTTTTCGCAAAGAAACCCATTTTAAACAGGAAGCTCTCGGAAACCTGTGAAAGCCCCGAACGTTGCTGGAAATTACGTGTTACGTTACGGAATTTTCTTACAATGTATACAAACGTGAGATTTTATGTTAATTTGCATTTTTGGCGTGGAAAGTCAGCTTTTATAAAAATTTTCAATTTTGGTATTACTTACTTAATATGAAATAGTATACAGTGATCGAAAAAAGGTGTCCGTGATCTTAAAAACAATTTGCTTATGAAATATGCGGCAAATCGGTACGAAAATCACGTGAAATTGTAAAAGATTTGAAAGAGTACCTCGATGATGCTGACGTCATTTTATTCATCAGTCATATTGATTGTACAGGGGGATCGTTGAAGCGGGTCTCTCATTTTGATTTAAAACTATTAAGACCTTAATAAAGAGAAACCGATTTTGCTTCAAATCGCTTACTTCACCTTACTGTGTACTCACCAGAAAGGCTTAATTTGCATGGAACCTCGCGGAAGCTTCGGCCCTTCACTTTTTCTTTTCAGTTTTATGTGAAAATTTACACATTTAATGAAATTCAGGCTGTTTACGCAAGTAAAGTTATGAAGATTATTGGCCTCTTTGCACTTAATTTGTTGGAAATTAAGCCCTGCTTGCCTCCATTGCTGTTAACTGACTGACGCAAGTAAAGTTATGAAGATTATTGGCCTCTTTGCACTTAATTTGTTGGAAATTAAGCCCTGCTTGCCTCCATTGCTGTTAACTGACTGATGAATGAAATGACATCGCTTTAATAAATGACGTCGGCGCCAGGCGCATTGTCTTCATGATTAATGCAATCACCAATATCAAAATTAATACAGTTGCTTTATAATTTCATGTTGGTTTATCGTACCGATCGTTGCACATTTCTTGTGCAATTTATTTTTAAAGTCAGAGGCACCTTTTTCGACAACTATGTTATAAGATAAATATATTATGTTAATAACAGTCTTTTGTGCGATTACAGCATATAAAAATAGTGGTGACTGATATGAAGTGATTTTCTTTTAAGTATTAAAGCAAAATGATTTATCGCTCGTTGGTATTCAGGGTACAATTAGTGTACAATTCCCCGAATACCAAGAGGATAGAAAGAGCATTTAAGAATTTACACTTTTTAATTTACACTTTTAAGTGAATAGTACATAATTTTTTTAAAAAAATGCGTTCGTAAGCAAAACCTTAGATTACGGGGATCCATTACATAAAATCTTTAAAATACTCCTCTACCCCCCAAAATACTACATTAAACTACTCGTTTTATCTTCTATTTTAACGCTAGATTAAACCAGAAGCTACCTATAGGTCCCATAGAAGAATTTTTCGTCTTGACGATTATAATCACCCCTCGACCCCTCGTGAAATTTTTTTTAAACCCAAACCTACTCCCGTTTTACAAACAACAATGTCGCAATCCCTATCTGAATACCCTAAAGATGTTTGTGGAATATGAATCAAAAATATGGGAATGCAATTTAACAATATGTCAGTATTTGAACCTTAATGTGGGATACATTTCACAACTGGAGAGTCATAAATCTGAGATCACAGTCTCTGAAAAAGATTTTCATCTGCGAAAACGTTTATCATGATGCAGTACACTTTCCGTGTAAGCATCCAGTTTCTCTTACATTGTGTCTTTCTTGCAAACGAGTTTAGTTGTCCACATACGAATTATAAAAAAAATCCTTTCTTTTTCAAAAGAACGTCCATATTAAAGTACTTTTCCTATTATGCAGAAATACCGAAATTTCGATTTGTCCTATCATTTTTTTCCTTAATTGCTTCTGCATATTGCTCCGAGGACATTTTCAGAATTATTTTATTTCAAATTGTTTTAAATAAAACAAACTCCAATTGAAGAAAAAAAGAAGAAGAAGGAAAGAAAAAGAAACTTGGAAAATTTCCGTTAGTGAAACAAGATTGCACGGATGAATAAAAATTGGGTTTCAAAAATATTAGCAGCCATTTTTCCAATAACTAAATATTCTTGAAAGATCTCGCAAAATAATAGGGGGGAGAGATAAAAAAAAGGGTATTTTTTTCCGTAACATCTTTTGTCTTTGTTAGAAGCATGCGAGTTTGAAAAACACGCAAAAAGGGGGTAAAAGGGGAAGGGAAGAATTTACGCCGAGCGGGCTGCAGACGTTAAAATCGATATTGAGCCACAATCGATATTTAGATCATGGAGAAAAAATGAAACACAGGAAAAAACATAAGGAAAAGAATAGATTGTCCTCACTGTTTTGTGAATAAAGCTTGTATTGATCTCTCATCAATAATTTTTCACACTTTTTTTCTTTGCACGTTACAAAAGATGAGCTAACGAGGGAAATGTATTTAAATGTTAGCGTTTCGTACTTTTCTTCGTTTCCACAGACAATTTTTTCTGCATTTAAATTGTAATACGTTAACTGCTACATTTATATAAGTGTATATCTTTATTCCTAAGATTTTAAAGTTTTTTATGACATTTCTCCCAATTGGTAAATGTACGTCTCGATTAACGCGTTACGTTTAACATGATTTAATTTATCGTTCAGATAAATTATTAAAAATTACTAGGAATTACCTAAGCATGAGTTTGATTGGACAACAACAACTTTGAAGTCTAATTTTATTTTCCATTTTTATTATAAAGTTATTGACTGTTTTAACTAATTCGCAAGTTATTTACATAAATCGTTATTCTAAAGCAATAACATGCAGTTTGAATGTGAACGTGAAATAAACATTTGACGTTGAGAGCTTTTCTGAAGCAAAGTTTATAACTTCGAAGAATTTTCTTAAAATGTGAAATATTGTCTCAGATGTGTATTGTAAGGGAGAGAGTATAAACAACCTCGAAGATTTATTTTCTTTCTTTCTTTTTTTCTTTTTTTTTGTAGTCAAATAAATGTTCTAAAGTTTAGAAACTAATCGAAGTAAGAAATCACATCAGCTTTGAAATCGATAAACTTTATGAAGTCAGATAAATGTTCTATGTTTTAGAAAATATTTCCACTACATTTTTGGAGTGAAAAGCTACATCAGGTTCAAAATATATAAACTTTTTGATACCAAATAAATGCTCTATACGTTTAGAAACTATTTCAACTACATTTTTGAAGCGAAAAACTACCTCAGTTTCGAAATTGATAATCTTTTCAAATGAGTTCAATTCACTCATGTCATGTCAGTGTCACTCATTTCGAAGTTACATTGTAAAACATATCTATTTTTACGAATATTACTGTTCCACAAACCCACCACTTTTTAATGAGGAAGCCACGTTTTATATCACAGACTGAAAAAAATATTGCATACTGTTCGTTCTCGAAAGCCGTGACTGCCAGTCGGGAGCGATTCCATTTGTTGAAGGGTTGGTGATACGCTGAGACCACAGTTTTGGAAGTTTCACTTTATCCAAGTATTTTTTCATTTTTCTCGACGCTGAACTTTTCCATTTCTCATTTGAATATTTAGCACAAAAAGAAAAGGAAAAGAACGCCGCTAGTTTGTTATTCTTCGCAAAAAGTAAACACATCCTCGTCTTTATTTCTTCTAACACCCTCTATTTCTATGCAATTAAAGCAGTCGTGACGCATGCGTAAACCGAAGGAGGGTTTCGGTTTAGAAAAGCAGACAGTACATGTGTATGCAATATGTTTTGCAATTTATGTTGAAAACACTGGTTTACTCATCAATTGTTTCCACACTAAAGTAAAAGATTTACCACTATTTTTTACTAAGTATTTACGCACATTCTTTTGTATTCACCTAAGAACTAAGTGACATTACAGAAAATGATTAAGCCTAGGAACCGCATTTCATAGTGAGGTATAATTGTTATTTAAGTTATTTTGTAAGTATATTAAATCTAAAACTACCCAAAAAGTATTTATTTTAACTATTGAAAAATCATCTTAAAAATATTTATAATTCCTTTATAAAGATTAAACATATACTAATCACAGATTCTAAACTTACGAAGCCTTTTCCTTGGATATATAATTGACCGCAACATTCTTTATGCATATACATCACTATTATTGTTGAGTAACAATAAAATGGCTAATAATTGCTTCATTCATTTTGCATCAGTTCTAAATGCGCTATTTTTAATATTTATGGCTGTTGGAAGATTTTTCTAAACGCTAAATTAAAGCAAGTCACATTTGTTTCATAAACATTAAATAGCAATTACTTGTAGCAAATATTTAATCTGTAACAGTCTGTAGCAATGGAAGTTTCTTTAAAATCTCCTTCTTTCTCACTAATCACCATGAATTATCATACTTAAGCGAATCGATATTTAATTATATGGAAATAATCTACATTTATCCGCTTTTGAAACGTCATTTTTCCTTTTCTCAGGACAGAAATAAATGAATCATTTTAACTTTAACCGCATATAATCCTTCCGTATTTTGACTTTTTATTAGTGGAAGAACATAGGATACCTGAATGCCTAAACAACTGAAATAGCAAGAACAATCTTTTCACTTGAACATCAAAGCTTCGTAGCAAAACAACTCATGAACGCGTTTGAAAGATTTTTGGCAAACGAATTTTTTCTGAAATATTGGAAACGTAGGAAAAGTAAAATGAGACAGCGTAATTAATGTAGGGTCAGTAGAGGTAATTGTAAACACAATTTCAATGTTTTAACTTTAGAACCTTCCCTATCTCTTGAATGAATTGAGCGATAAAATTGTGAGTGGGGTAGCCAATACGATACTCCTTGTGAGTAAACATGTACAATATGACTATTTGTTAGCGAATGAACTCTGTGTTTACAGTTAAGACAGCGTGCATAATTTTACTCCAGAGACTCTAAGGTAAGTGTAAACAGGAATTTATTTTCCGTGAGGTTGATGCAAATATATAGCTGTGGCATACACAGTCTGCTTGGAAGTTTGAGAAGTTTGGGAGCAATGGTCCGCACTCTGTTGCCCACGGGCCGCATGTGGTCTGATGAGATATTTTTGAGTCAGCCGAGATCATTTAATGGTTACAAAAGCTCAAATAAAGTGGTAAATTTATGCAAAATACACACAAAAGCATAATACATCAAAATATTATATTTAATGTCGTCCCAAAAGTTTGGCAATACGATAAACTTAAGTGTTTACAATTACCCCAGAATACAAAATATATAGGGTAATGATAAACACGTAACGTGCACATAAAAAATAACAGGGGGGGGGGATGAAATTCATAACTAAATGATTTTAGCAACATTCCATATGAGAAATAAAAATGGTTGAAACCATTTACTTCGCGTTTGTTGATGAGCTGGAGAGGAAAATGGGAAGATCACTTAATTTTGTTAAACAACTTTTTTCACCGTGTCATTTTCAAACAATGGTGACGCTTCCACACTTGTTCCGAAACATTACGGAACTCTGTCAATATCTTCCCCTATGTTTCCAAGTCATCCCTCACCAGCAGATTAATGTTAAAAACGACCACAAGTGTAGTTATGAAGTTTGTTTACTTTTACCCATGTTTAAAATTACCCCAACTGACCTTACAAATAGTATAGAAATAAAAACCTGAGAACAGCAGTTTCGAGGTGATTTCAGCAGTGCATAAACAGAGGGAGGTTCACGACCCCCCCCCCCCCCCGAAAAAAAAAAGAAAAGGGCAAATGAGCAGATTTGAACCCTGCTGCGGACAAGAGCGGACCACAGCAGCACACAAAAAGTGAGAAAGTGTGTGTGTGTGTGTGAACAGATTTATTTGTCTAAATAGGTGTTGTGTACCCTGGAGGTCTACGCCCTGATGAAGAGGGTCGCTTCGTTAACCTCGAAAAGGCTGTACTTAGGTTCAGGGCCTGATTAAGCCTTTGAAATGTTCCGTGCAAAGTTAAAAAATGCGCCCCTATTGAACTACAATGTACAGATACTACAAATGTTTATCAGCATTTTGACTTTTTTTAGCGAATGTACTAAAATAACAGTGTATCTCAGTAACTGACACAAAAACATAGGATTTTTCATTTAAAATATCTATTCAGAACTAATATGTTGTGTCCGCCACGAGTCTTTCTACTATATCTTTCTTTCATATAAATTGCATTTCTCAAAATATTAAAAGAGTGCCCACCAATCCCTTCTGGCGATCCTCACTAAATATTAATAATATTAGATCCTACTTGGGTGCCATATATATAACACAGCTTCCTTTTCCTTTGTCTTTTTTTTTTTTTTTTGAAGCTTTGCTTTATTTGTTTATTTATTCAGGTTTACAAATCACGCTGAAAGCGATTGACAGTCACCCTACTTGGAGCTATACACTAAATTGTAATCAAAATCAGTTATTGGAATTTATTTTTCGATTATCTTTCGTTTCCCTTGCATTACTTCTTGATGAGAGTAATGAGAAAAACGGTTCGACTGAGTCATTATCCTGGGAGTGTTTGCAATCTATCAGTACTAGTAACTATCAAAATACAACAGTCTACATGTTTTCAGTCCATTCCTTACATCTTAAAATGTAGTAATCATGGACACCGATTAAAACTTTAGATTGCCCCTTTCCTCTTTTGAGAGATTGTCGCCAAAAACTAACCGGCACCAGTTTCTACTAGGGTCCACATGTTTAAGGTTTTTCTTTAAATCCCTGCGTTACTTTTTGAGAAATTGCAGTTACAATTGAAAACGGTCAATTGTGCCACTTCCCTTGGAACGATTGGCACAAACACTAACCAACACCAATTCCTTAAAAAATATAATGCAGTGCCTTTTAGATGCAGAAAAAAAAGAAACAGAATAAGCGAATTATAAAGCAGAAATGTGTTGTGGTCATCGCAAATTTTTCCCGTCTACTTTTCATATGAATTACTCCAATTTTTAAAATTACAACAGGGCGCCAAAACTGAATGAGCACCTGTTCCCAATGAGGTTCACCTGTATAATAATTTTTGATTGACTCATTGCATTAATTCTTGAGATATCAGCTTAACAGTCAAACTTAACGAGATAAACGTTTGATTGCGCCACTTCCTCTTGACTGATTTGCACCAAAAGCAATCAGCTCCTATTCTTATCGCGAACTTATTTGTACGCCGAATTTTGCTCGATTTCTTGCATTAGTTTTTGAGTTACAGCGCAGTGGCGTAGCTAGCACGAGTAACACCCGGGGCGGATATTGATGGTGTCACCCCTGCCCCCCTGAAAACGGTTAAAGTAAGACAAAAAAAAGTCATGTAAACGTGAAGAATGGATTTAAATGAAATATTTTAATAAAGAATGTTTATTTAAATGAATATTACAAAATACGTTAAATCATTCATCATCAAACTTCATTACTTCTGATCAAGAAGTATAAGCATATTTAGAAATACTGACTAAGCGGGAAATCAACAATAGCAGACTTAAACAAATTTTAATACCTCTTGTTTCTATAACTTTAGCCGCTGCAAACTCAGAAATCACGTCTTCAAAATTAATGCTTTGCGTTGCTTCATTTTCGATTGCTAACATGGCAAGACTAGTTAGTCTAGTGTTATTCATAGTCTATCTTAAGTAATTTTTGATTAATTTTAACTTGCTAAAGCTTCTCTCACATGAAGCAACTGATAGGTAAACTGACAGAAATAATTTCAAAGCTACCATAAAGTTTGGAAGAGATTCTGTAAATTCTAATTAGTGGTACTCAACTGTCAAAATATTGCAGTGAAAAAATTCCATTAATCCAAATGTGTTTTTCGCACGATCGTACGAAGCTATTTCGTACCCTAGATGGTTCTTATTGAACTCCCAATGCTGAACCTTCTTTCATCGTTGTCCGGAGGACTTATTGTCGTTTTAGGACATCCGAGACAAGAAGATCAAAAACAAAGCCCCTGTCTTGTCTTTGATGCCGATTCTCGTGAAAGCACTCTGGATCTTTGTCTCTTATTAAGTTTCTATGGGGGGGGGGGGGGGGATGGTCGCAAGGCGTACCAAGTATCAGGCGTCAAAAATGACATCAAAGGGCTGCCGAAATGAAGAAAAGCTTATGTGCATTTAAATGGAACATACTTTATCTTTGAGCGTTATAGAAGACATTGATTTCGGTTTAAAATTACAATTTGTTTGTTTTACACTATTACGAATTTTTAAATCCTGGCGATTTTAGCGGTTAAAAAACATTTGGAATATATGTTTGGGAGAAGAAACTTTGCCGAGTTAAAAGTAGCAAAGAAAGAAAGATAGAAAAATTATCCACTTTTGCTATTTTTTTCTTTTGGAGCTGGGTTTTTTTTTGAAGTATAAAGGTTTTTTTTTCCCAATCTTGTCCGGGTGTCACCCCCGAACGGTTGACACCCGGGGCGGGCCACCCCACCGCCCCTCGCTACGCCACTGCCCGGAAACACCGGCGTCTATTCTTTCAAGTAGCACCACTATAGCCATTAAAACATGAGAATTTAAACGTCTAGTTTCTTCACTGGAAGGTGAAGCTCCTGGACTCTGACGGTGCGAAATTGCGCTAGGAATTTAATTTTCAGGAGAATATCCGAGCCAAATGGATACTCAAGTAATCTTTATGAATCTTTATGATGCCGCAGAATCATACGACATGGACACTGTCGATTTTCTGCATCTTAAAAATCCTCCGACTCGGGCCAGGTTTGATCATGCGAACTTTTGCATACGAGGCAAGAAGTACCTTACCACTACGCCACCCTGCCGGCAAAACTATGAATATTGTCATGTCGTTTTGTGACAAGAATTTTAATTGCTTAGCTAAGAAAAAGTTTCAAACTACTAATAGTTCATCGATGTTTTAGCGTTTTATATGTATTTATAAATAATATATAAAGCATATGGAAATTTAAAATGTTCTAATTGCCAATATTTCTGATTAAAATTTGTTCAATTGCAACTCATTTTGTCATTGCTCTCCAAGTCGTCAGACGCAGAAGTAATTTTCGAAGCATATTCGTTGCGCCGAAATCGAAGATGAATTGTTGAGCTAATATTATCAAGAAGAAAAGTAACTAAAATTCCAAGTACAGTAAAACTCTAATAAAAGCATCTGGCTCATTGCTACCCCTCCCATTAGAAAGGAAAGAGACTAACATTCTGCGCTAAGGATGTCACAGATTGAAAGTTACGGAACATTAAAACTTCCTTTTCGATGGCTGGAACTTTTAGCTTTCCCAAACTCTCTGACCTCCCAAGCCATCTGTTCTCTTTAAGTTTACGTTGAGTACGTGATTTTTGGAACTCTTCGATAGAAATAAGGATACACACTTGCTTGATTTCCCACGAATTCTTTGTGTTTCAGAGGCTCAAACTGGGGACGGAAAAGACACATTCAAAGCCACCATCCCCTTTTTTCGATGTATTGCTTGAGAAATACTTGTTCATCATCGGCACTCCTTTGATAATCCTGGCATCTGCCCACTTGCCAGAGTAAAACAGAAGCGAAAATGCCTGGTAAGGGGTGCTATATGAGTCGAGACGATTGGATTGATTAATGGTTGTAAATTCTTTGCCAGTGCGTGTTTGTTATACCATATGTGGACTCCGTCGAAATTTCTACCAGTTAGTTCAGTGGTGTCTCTTTGCAGTGATCGCTCATGGCTCGTTTATGTGCAAGGGGATTTAAAGTTATTTCTCTGAAGACTGTAGTACTGATTTTCTGGTTCTGATTATCCTAGGAATTGATACGAATAAACCTTTTGTTACATATAAATGGAATTTCAATATAACGATGATAATTTAGGGCTTCACATCTAAAGAAAATAAAGCACTCTGCTTAATCCTACATTTTTGAAAGAAAATCTCGTACTTGGAGCCTTAGTTAATTTTAGAGTGATTGTTTAAGCAAATATAGTTATTAATTCTCATACCATTTTGTAGATTGTCGAAAATATATTCCAGAAGATTAATGAGCAGCTAGCAAGGGTGACACCCTGGGCGGTTAATGATTGTGTTACCCCATGGAAAAGATTAAACCAAAAAAAATATGTAAGCGCGAATTATGCATTGTGATGCAATACATTAAAAAAAATCATCACAACTTTGAAACAGAAAAAAAGGGGGGGGGGGAGGGGGGAATGTCATTCTTATCAATATATGAGCGTCATAATATTTAAGGTATTTTTTGACAGCAATGGCGTGTTTAGCAGTTCAAAAACACTTCGAATATATTTTGGGAAGAAAACACTTTTCCAAGTCGAAAATAGAAAGAAATTGATAGAAAAAATAATTCAATTTGAAGTATTTGCTTTGTTCAATGGAGCTTTTAAGGGTTCTTTTTTTCATCGAGGTTGGGTGTCACCCTTGAACGGGTCGGCACCTGGGGCGGGCACCCCCACCGCCCCCACTTAGCTACGTCACTGTTACAGCGCTCACAAAAACGTGTTTACAATCTGATGACAAGCACAGAGACAAAAAATAGAATGGATTTAGCACCCTTAAAACATGTAAATCCGTTAAAGCTCGAAAATTGAAAGGAAAAAAAAAAAGCAGGAATTCATTACTTTTCTCTTTAAACTTTAGATACAAAAGGTAAAAAATGGTTGACAGGAATACCACTCTGACGATTTCTTTCTCACCAACCCTTAATTTGGAGCAGAGTATTTCCTAACTTTTACAGAAACGTTTATTCTCTATTTCTAACACAGCGATGTGTTAGGGTAATCCCACCAATGAATGAACAGTTTGGAATATTTTTTCGAAAATAGGGTTTCAAATGATTTTTTTATAGATGAATGGACAACAGTAAGTTCTTTCCATGCAATTCCAGGCTATCTGAACCTGAATGAATTAGAATAAAGTCACCTGAGTAAAATTAGAATAAAAATCTTATATTGACTGGAAAAATGTCGTGTTCATTTAACGCCTAGTATTTAGCCACTTTTTATTTCTACACCCAAAAAAAAAAAAAAAACACCTAAAGCAGTGCCGTTCAAATCTCCAGTTTTTTGGCAATAGTTACAACTACCAATAAAAATGCTTTTAGTGTTATGTATCAAATTCTAGATATTAAAAAAATCCATATACATATTTCACTTAACGTGGACCAGTTACGATTATATTTTGCGGCACAATACGATACTGACATCATGCAAAACAAACTGTGGCAAAACGATATTTAAAAATTTGTTTAATGATTAGCATATAAAAGTATTTTACATTTGTATTTACTATCGTAGCTTACAGATTTTAACAAACATATTTCTATTTCATAAAAAGTATTTCGATTCATAACTTAATATTTAATTTCCGATTCTTTGAAGTGGCAGCATTTAGTTTGTTTATATCGAGAGATCATTCTCGTGTTTATATCTAGAGACCTTTTCTTAAGCTTTTCGAATTTTAAAGCGTTTTTTACGATTTAAAAGTTTTAACGTAACCATTTACTATTAAGTTTTGCGGTTCGATACTGAAATCATGCTAACACAACTATTTATTAACTAAAACACAAACTATGGCAAAACGATATTTAAAAATTTGTTCAATGATTAGCGTGGGAAAGTAACATAACATTTGTATTTGTTATCGTAACTTACAGGGACTTTAACAATTTTATTTCGGTTTCTTAAAGTATTTGCATTCATAACTCAGTTTTTACTTTCCAATTCTTTGAAGTGGCATCACCTTAGTTTGTTTATATCGAACGATCATTCTAAGGTTTGTTGTTGAACTTATAGCCCGCATGTTCTGCGGGGGATCAGCTAGTATTATGATATTTTAACAAGAAGTTCTGTCGAAAAGTAGATGAACCTACTTTCCCGTATACACCTCCAACCAATTTATAAGCCAGCTATCTCTCTCTCTCTCTCATTTTCTTTAGTTCTTAATTATTTCAAATGTACATTTTCCAACGGTTAATACATATTCATTCATTCACTCATTTATTCAGTAATTCATTCATTCATTTACTCACTCATTCATTTATTCATTCACTCATTTATTCCTTCATTCCTTCACTCATTCATTGAAAACGATCCTTAAAAATCCTGATCAAAAAATTTCATAGGAAAATAGGCTCGTTTAGTTCTGGTTGAACTTCGTATCTGTATATGTTGTAAGTCATAACAGCTTTAAGATAAAGTTTGTTGCAAGTACTAAATCTGTTTGTTAGATCAGGATTTATATAGGTTTGTAATTTCCCCGGAGGCTCAATGTTAGTTTTTTTTGTATTGTTGAAAAATGAGCAAAATTGCTCAAATCAAAAAATATTTCATTCCGAGAGCTTCTTCCAATAAACTTGTTCTCAGGAGTTAACATTAGCGCCTATGGGAAAATTATGTAAAGATTTTTTTAACTGTTCAAAATTGAACGAAAAACTGTTCAAACCAAAAAGTAAAATATAAAAATGAGATGTTCTCGCCAAGATCTTTCGAATGCAAAAAAAAAAAAAAAAAAGAAATCGTTCGAATGGGACATTTTCTTCAAAAGCTATTAGTGGAGGGGGAGGGGACAGACAGACCGACAGGCACATTTTCCCCATCTCAAAACTCTACTTACCATTTTTTATTTTCAAATCTTTATTTAATTCACTTATTTTTTACTTTTCTTTATTTTTAACGATATTTTTACTTATTCTTTCCATTAAGCCTTCTTTCACGCTTTATTATTTTTTACTTTTACGGGAAAGTAGGCTAAAAATGGAATTGTGCTTAAGCGTTCCTTCACTGGTCAGATTAAGTAATGATAATTTTGTTTGAGCTGTTGTTGTCGTTCGCAAATAGTTCTTGGGTTTTTTTTTCTAGTTTGGAAAAACTACATTCCTAGTATGCCTTAAAGTTTTGTGGTTATTAACACATAAAAATAGATCGTTTTGTTTTTCCCCAAAGAAGTTCTTAGCTAATTCAGAAACTTTGTTGCAATATTTTTATCTTTTTATTTTGGTAATTTAGCGCCTCTCGATTTTTTTTTAGTCCACACCGGAGCAAGGAAAAACGGAGTATTAGGGTATTTTACTTTTCATGTTTTAGTACAAAGTTTTTAACTGTTTTCCCAAATTGGAAAGCTAGTTATATAAATGCACCTATTATTCACTGTCATTTTGCATAAAAATTATGTTGTTGAATGACCCCAATTCTAGTTTTTGTAAGATTCGATGTACTTCCTTATCGTGTTTGTTACGGAAAGATAATTTACATACTAGGGGCCGTTCATAAATAACGTCACGCTTCTTTCCCATATATTTGACCCCCTCCCCCCCCCCCTTTGTCACAATGTCACACTTCAGTGGAACCCCCTCCCCCCTTTGTCACGCGTCACGCTATGTTGGATAATGCATGTCACACTTATTGTTACCCCCTCCCCTCCCCTTGTCCCACTTTGTCACAATTTCACGAACCCCCCTCCCCCCTCGAAGAGTGACATCATTTATGAATGATCCCCTACATGCATATTTCGAGTTGTGACAGTAATAAATAAAGCCTGGTGCTGCCATCTATATGTTTTACAAAAACTAAAATATTTTGTGCAAAATCTGGAGTAGAATATTATTGTTCATGTTTCCAAGATATCTGTAGACTTCATTCCGACTATTTAAAGACCCCAAGAATCATATTTTTACCAGCAACCTGCGAGATCCCCTTGTAGGGGCGGCAAATTGACACAACTACGTGCTCGGCACGAACTGTTGCAACTCCGATGTTTCTTGAAGCATGGGCGCATATTTCATTAATGAAAATAGTAGAATACTTAATGTCGGTATTGAATACAATACCCACATTTCTACATAGAACATTTTTAATTTTAGAAGGTTAAAAATTCTAATGAATTCAATAATTCTAACATATTAACATGAAATTTATTCCAGATCAGATTAACTTCTCTGAATTTAAAATGCTATCATTTATGAAATAAACGATTTACGTTTTATTCCAAGAACGTAGAGACATTGTATTCTAAAAATATTTATAACAAACTGATACTCAATGTGATCTTTATTCTTCGTAGAAATGAGTATTAATAATAAGAAAAATTAAATCACTCCTTACTATACCAGTAAATTAGTCAATATTTTATTGTTCATGCATCGTAACTATCTATTTAATATACAGGAATTTTATATTATCTCCCCCCCCACCCCCCGTCAAGAGAAAAACAATTCAGTCAAAAATTTTAACCTTTTGTAACATTGCATTACTTAATCGTCTTGTTTTGATAAATAAATATACATCTATAATAATTGTAAACCTATCAAGAGCTAATTTGAAAGTAACTGAAACAATTAATTCGATTGAACAGTACTTTTGCTACATGAGCTTGCTTCCTTTATACTAATTTTATTCGTTTCCGTACGACCCCAACATCAGCGTCATTTTCATGGGTCCAACCTATGATGTCTCAAATATTATCTTTGTTCAGGAAAATGCTTAAAAAAATAGTTGACTGCCACTTACAAACACACAGTTCTTTGCGTCCAAAACGGCGAGAACTGTGTAGCTAAGAAAACGGCGTGACAGTTGCTGCTACCATCAGGAATAGGTTGTGACACTTTCATTCCTGATACAACCTGTTGTTTGCTAGTACCCCAAATAAACTTCCTAACAGATTAAAACAGAAATGTCTGTTATTACCCAGTACTGCTTTCAATACCTTATTAAGAGCCATACCGTTCATAACAGACCACGTGGTTGTGTTACATGATGCGTTACCAAAAGCAAATTCTGTATATATGCCTATTATTTTTTTTTACAAAAATGTGCATTAAGAATACGTTGCTGCTTATAATAGAGAACGTGGTTGTGTGATATGACGCATTACCGAATTTAAATCATGTAAATGTGCGCATTATTGTTTAAAAAAAGTATTAAAAGTACTTAATCACTATAAAGTAATTTTACTTCAAAAACAGTAAAATAAGTTCCCTCGACCATCCTTCCATACAATTTTCAAATTAGGAAAAAAACCCTAAGTTGCATAAGCATTTCCTGAAATATCCTGTTAAAATGAATTACTCTAAAAACAAAACTTGAAACAAAAACCAGAAAAGATCTAATTTTATTTGAAGTCTAGGAAAGACAAAATTTCCATTTGTTGCAGCAAAAAAAATCTTTCGTTTTTTCACAATCCGCTTGCATTTTGTGAACTGCATTCATAGCTACCGGCGTTTGTAATAAAACTCCTCTAGTAAAAAACGTAAGGATCCGATCTATTGATTTTTTTGTTAGCGGACTACGCAACCACAGTTTTATGTTCCAAGAATCGGGAATTGTTTGTGTTGAAATCCAGATTTATTCATTTCCTCAGCCGGAAACTTAGTCTGAGTCAGCGTTTCAAAATCCATATATAAAAACTAACTAAGCGGTAAGTTAAAAAACATGGTTTCACTCACGTAAAACGTGGATAAAGAATGTATCAGAAAGGAAACACGTTTAGGTCGCTATTGTCTCTCAACCCAAATTCAAGAAAAGTATGAATGGGCGCAATGTCTCCGAAGGAAGTTGTAATTCCGTAAAGGGAAAGTGAAAACAAAAAGTGACGATCCATTCATAACAAAAAGCCGAACTTAGTGGAAACAAAATAATTCCATTTTGACGCAACCTTTTTCTTGGTCCAAGAACAACAAATCGCGGTAAATAATTTATCAAGCTTTCAACTATTACAAAAGAACAAAGCACGGCTTTTATTTCAACGCTTGAATGACACGACAGGGGGCGGGGGAGCACGAATTGCACGTATACCTTATGTTTGATAAGAATTTAGATTCAAAATAGCGGATTATTTTCTACATTTTGCCATAATGTTTCGAAAAGTAAGAAACAATTCGGATTTTAGATACAAAAGGAGTCTTCTCAAAAGGAAATCGGAAAGGGAGTTTGTTTAACGTTTTGTAATTTCTGAATAGCTACTCCAGATTTTAAAAATACTTTTATTTGATGATATGCTTTACGCATTTTTTATGCGTGCGCGTGTACGTTGAGCGCCATCGGTGGCTGACACTGAAATTTCCGTTTAGGCCGCGTCAGCGACCGGTGGCTAACAGTTGAAATACGATGCAAAACTAAAACTATTACATTGTTTTAAGCAATTTCTGAAATTCTATTTAAAATGTACTTAATTTTTTATTTGTTACAGTATTTTACTGAACACTGAACTTTCCGTTTAAGCCGCATCGGTTACCGGCGGCTGATACTAAAAGCGTAGCCTGACTGGAATTACCTTATAAATTCGCGTGGCACACAACGTGCTGACGAACACAGTGTTGTACACAGAGGTGGTTTAATCCCTTTTCCTACTGCGTCCAAAAGGAAGGAGATAAGCCCCTCTGCTTCAACACTGTGCTCAGTAATAATTCTTGAGAGTACTACCTAACTCATTTTACGAAAATGACTTATTGTACTATAAAGACAGGATAGCGTTTTGAACTGCTAAGTTAACAGGCTGCGCTTGTCCGAAAGAATTATTGAATTAGCAACGCGATGCTCATGTTCGAAAGTAATATACGTAATTATAGTTAAGAAAGAATAATATAGAAAAATAACGTTTTATCACTATTAATTGTTTTCCCATATTCCATTTCAGCAGAAATTTTAAATTTTCTGTCGCATCGCTACATACATAAAATTACTTGAACAATTTTTTTTCTTAATATCATCTAAAATTGACCATCACTTCACCACATAGTCGGTTTTGAAGGCGTTACGACTATATCGTTGGCATTCAAGCAAAAAACACAATGTCAAAAACTCCAGTTTTGAGATATTGTCAGTTTAAACTTTTGAATAATGAGAAATGGTAAAATTCTTTTTACAAACCCCAACCTCCCACAACACATTTAGGGTGGAGTAGGGCTAGTTGAGCAATCTTTTACTTGATCAGTCACAGCTTCTAAACGAAAAGCCAAAATTGCTTGAAATTTGTTCTGATAGAAAGATAATTTATTCCTCTACAAAAGTCTAATAGAACATTTTTCTCTAATAAACCTGATTAAAGAGCTACAGTCCATTCAATGAAAAATGTCAAACCTGTTCAACCTACCCTATAGGTGACGTAAGTTGTCCCCAACTAGCCCCAACCCAAGAATTTGAGGCAAAAGTGTGCTTATAAAAAAAGCGTTTGATTAAAAACCAAATCCTTTCTAAAATAAAAAATATAACAGATTTATGATATTTTAAAACTTACGTGATCGGAAACGTATGATTCTTGACACGTACAGAAGAAATATGACACTAATTTTTTACTTTTTCGCGGTAAAACAAGCAACGGCTGCTTAGCCGTCATAAAAATGGAAAGAGGTATAGGATATAATATGAACCCCGTTAGCTCCCATGGAAATTAAGACCTGGACTTAGAAACACGGAAGATATCATCATGAATTTGACGAGCATGTATGCATGTTAAGCATACAAAATTTAACCGTCTTGCTATTAGAAGTTATTATCTATTGAATTGTTATTTATCCTCATCCTATCACAAACAGGTTCCAAGATATAATCGGCTTTTTCTAATGATGGAAGTTAAAAGAAGATATCAATCTTCAGAATAATCAACGAAAAAGGTTTCAGGTTAAAATCCAGCAACCTATCGATTATGATGAATCTTTGGAACAATATGAACGGCCGGAAGCCGTCATGACAACGTTTATCGCAAGGAATGAAGAAAAAAGTTTCTAAAAAATGTGTCTCTAATGCTTACCCTAATATCTCGCGGTCAAAAACCCCTGAAACAATAGTTTCAGAAGTCGCGTGCAGGGATCGAATGGATGTTCGAGTGTTTAAAAAGCATTGTTCCTTTAATCACTGGAGGAATTTTCTGGAGCTTGCAGACGCAGAAGCCTAAAGTTTGACAATGGAGGGAAGTATACTTCTTTTATACAAACTCTTGTAACAATTTTTGGGCGAAGGCATGACACCGGCTAACGACACATTGAGCAAAATGTTGGAGTTGACGTATACCGGGGTCAACGGTTTGGAACAATTAAGGTTATCAGGCTAGCGGTTTGGTTTAATTCCACCGTTCTTTGTTCTTGAACCGGCGTTTAGCTGATTTTAAAAGTCCGTTTTAATGCTTTACTAAATTTTCCATTTATATCGCGATGAATGATATGCAAGAAAGTTTCCTACACGTTCTTTTGAAATAAATGTAATACAGGAAGTACGGAATTCGTTGATTGTTGTGAGCGAATGTGATGTCTGATGGTATTTAGATCATTCTTTTATATTTGAAGGAAAATGAAAGGTATAGAGGTAATTATATCACTCGCATGTTAAAAATTTTAATGCATTGTATTTTCTTTCCTTTGTTTTCGAAAAGATGTCTCTGTTGTTCCTTATGCTACTCCAGAGCTGTTGAAGTTGGATTTATGTCGCTTTGTAAAACAAATAATCAGCTTTAATAACATGTAAAAATTAAATTACCAAATAACAGATAATTTGAAACTTTTAAAATTATAAATTAAATGATTACTTCTATTATGGATGAGCTTTTTGTTATAGGTCTGTCATAGCGCATAAATCAATGTTCTAACATATAAATTATATCATTGAATTTAACATTTTAAAGCTACATGATATACATAGCTAAGATAATAATAAGTTAGTTATTTTTTATTTCTTACTAAGCATAATATCAAGGCAGTTTGTAGGAAAGTTTGTGCACTTGTTACAATGAAATTGTTATAGCAAGATTAAGAAACTTAAAAAAGTAATAATAATAAATAAAAATGTAAACAGTTCAAATAAAATTAAATTTTGAGGGTTGTTTCAAGATACTTGACTTCAAAGGGTATAATTATTCCATGCAACAGTCAGTTTAGCAACACAAAAATTTTAACTCACAGGTAAACATGAAAAACTTTTTAAAAAAATTAATCAACTAACAGTATAAAACATAGAAAGCCTTATAAAATATGCCACATTTTCCCACCAAGCCCATTTGGAAAATAACCCATGCACACGTTACTCAAACACGAATGCATTATACGATTAATGTCATTTTTAATGCATACAATATTCCTTTTTTAACTACCGAAAGTAAAATTGTAGTATAATTGCAAAGCAAACTGTGTGGAAGTAATCTTTTCAACTTTCTGATTTAACCACAGCAGCCATCTTGAAATTTTATTATATCATTGATATGATATAATACAATTTTTCTATATAATAGATGATCTATAAAATTAACCAGTCTTATATCACAGTTTCTCATTTTTTGTTCATGATTTTATTAATAGAAATAATTGTTTTTGATTTGAGTTCTTAATTAAAATTATAAGTTTTTTTAATAATTTTCTTATGTTTTTACTATTATAAACATTAGTAACTTTTAATTGAAATGTTAAGGTCAAATTATTACAATTTTTTTTATTGTTATTATTAAATTGAATTTTTGAGATAAATTAACGATCATTAAAATGTCTCATTTTACTGTTACTAACATTATTAAATTTAATTTACTTTTTGTGAGAGAAAGAACTAAAATTTAAAGTTACAATTCTAAGAAAAAATAAACTTTGTGGGGAAACTCATTGTTGCTGCTTGCTTTCAAGTACGATTTTTCCTAATTGACAACCCACCAACCGAAAGGTACTATAGGCGTAAGTGAGGCCCTTTATCTCGCAGCTGCCACGTGCTTTTTTTATTTGAAAGGGGTTGCAACTCACCTTCACCCACTTTCCCCCAAAAGCGAAAAAGAAAAAAATACATAAAATAAAATAATAATAATAAAAAAAAACAAATTTTAATTATTCTCCCATGTAACTTTAAAAAACACAATCCGCAAATAGACATGACACGTTAATATTTATGAAATTTTATTCTAAATTACATCATTTACCAACCACATTGCCGCGGAATAAATCCTTGCTCCTTCCTTCAGAACAAGATGTTTACCCAAGAACATGACAAAAGAATTAGAAACGCTTACCGTCTAATAATAAAAGAAACACAGAAAAATGAAAATCGACTTTTTTCAATTGAAAAAAAAGAAGGAAAATTTCATCGAATCTGTCAAACTAAAAGAAACAGTCTGAAAAATGTGGAAATACCAATCCATTTTTGTTCAGAGTTTTGTCATTCGTTGCAAATATAAATCCGTTAATAGTTTTTATCGTTTTCCAATACATCGATTTCTTTACGGAATTCGTTTGTCTGCGGTCCTTGTCGATATTAGGCCCATCCCTCTTAATTTTTGTTTAATTAAAAATTGATTATGTTCCCTGCTATTGTCAGGATTATGAAAATATATTAAATACATTTTTTCTCAACGTTTCTTTTTCACCATCCCCTTTCTTATTTTTTTCCTGCTGTTTTTTTCTCCGACGAAAGCGATGTAAAAATGAGAAAAAAAATCATTATTTTGTAATATGAATTCACACTTTAACACTGAAAGCTGTACTGAGCTCATTGAAAAGTTCTTATTTCAATCTTCCATTGTCTTAGTTTAAGCCTTATTTTCCCTGAAATTCATTGAGTAGAGTCATCTTCATCTTCGCTCTCTCAAATTATCGACCGTTTGTTTCTTAGAAAATCTTATTTCCTTGGAATGATCGCGAGGCAGTTCTAATTACCTGTAATTACCACTTTGATCCTTCATTGAAATGCCAATTTAAAATTCTAATTTAAGAATATTTTAGAGATAGAAAATTTCTGAATGCTTTCGTCAATTAAAGGCTGATAAAATGCTCGACAATACATAGAAAATCGGATCTGGGTAATTAAATCTGCTTGGCGTTGAATCCTCTCAAACGTTTTAGATCCTACGCAACGGTAAGGATTTAATTATAAAACAATTAGCTAGAATTTTTCTTTGAAAAGTGGTCTTTGAATGGAGACGTAAAATGTCTTTTCAAAATATACGTCCTCTACTACAAGAGTGCGGTTAAAACGTTCGGATAAAATCTTGATGTCTGTGGTATTTCCATACGGATTCTTTTAAATGACGAAGAATATATGGCAAGGAATTGTTAGAAAGCATGAAAACTCAACTCCAAGTAACTTTAAGAATGGACTGCTGGGCATAGTGAAAATTCAATATTCAAAATATATAAGGGAGCATACACTTTTGCGTAATTGATAGTGAATTGGCTTTGTGCTTTTAATGCTGGAGGAAATGACATTGTAGCAAAGCAATTACTTTCAAAGTATTAGATTTAATCAAGCATTAAATGAAGTACAATTAAGGTTTTTTTCAACAACTTCTAAGTCGTGACACGTGAGGTACAGAAACATTTAAACTTGTTTCTGATTTTTATGAATTGTGAGAAGGGAAAAAAGTATAATTTACTGAAACAACACTCGGTAACAAGTTGGAAACTACTGGCCTCGTGTAAGAATTAATTCCTTGTTCAGCAGAGCAAGAATATATATATATATATATAGTCAGACCTCGAGAAAGGTCACTCGCATTTTAGGTCACCCCGCATATAAGGGATCATTCATGAAAGATGTCACGCTTCAAGGGGGGAGGGGGGGTTCGTGAAATTGCGACAAAGTGGGACAAGGGGTGGGGAGGGGGTAACAAGTGTGACATCCTGCTTATGCAACATAGCGTGGCATGTGGCAAAGGGGGGAGGGGGTTTGTTGAAGTGTGACATTTTGTGACAAAGGGGGGGGGGGTCAAATATGGTGGGAAAAAAGCGTGACATCATTTATGAACGGTCCCTAAGGTCATTTTTCTGAGGTCCCGGCTTATCGAATATCAAATGTGTAAGTCGTTTATAAAGTATCCCCGCTTATAAGGTCATTTTTGTAAAGTCCAGAAGGGTGACTTTATGTCGAAGCCTGACTTATACAGTCAGGCTATATGTATATGTGTGTGTGTAATTTAAACTGCATGGACGATCACAGGTACTCATCTCCTTTTCAATTTATTGTAATATTATTTATGCTATTTATTAATACTAACATATAATTTATAAAAAATCAGTCATTAAAGAAATTTGCAATCACTGTGAAACTGTTGTCATTTCTTCGAAAAAAATCATGCTAGAATAGTGAATTTCAGAAAAAATCAGAAAATAAAAAATAATAGAAAAATCCAATAAAAACCTAAATGAATGGTTTTAGAACGAAAATATAAATTAATCAAAAGTAAGAAAGCGGGGGGGGGGGGGGATGAAAATGTAAATGCAATTATAACATCATGTATAGCGCAAGAGCTAAAAAAAATCCACTCGGAAGAAATGAATTACACTACTGGTATAAGAATATACCAGATTCCCACTTGAACATGGATTCTTCCCTGACATGCAAAGGTCTCAATTCAATGGTCAGACTGTACTCAACAAGAGAAACAGGCTTGTATAGCTTTGGACACTCTTATGAATGCATTAGTCATGTAGATGTAGCATAACACTGGAGCAAAAAAGTTAACAGAATTGCAAAATTAATCTTTTCATCACAAAAACACAAAATAAAATAACTAGTCGCTTATTTTCTGGTATCAAAGAAATGTAATTTTAAAAAAATCGTTTTTTTTTAACAATACATTTGCCCTCTTCTTCATCGTTACACAGAAAACGTAGAATCTTAATCATGTTCTGCTGAAAAGTACTGATTACCGGTTTGATTTAAAAGACATTTTAAATGCTTGATGACAATGCGCACATAATTATATATGAAACTTCATATTTTTCAATAATTTTACTGTCAAGAGGTAACGAGAAAAAAAAATACAGAGAGCGCAAAACTATCAGCATAGTAAACAGTCAGTGCAATAATAAAAAAATCGTTTTATTAAAACTTGTATACTGTCGAGAGATCAACAGAAAAAATGTACAAAGAGCAAAACTATTTTTAAGCATCGACAAAACTATGACAGTAAGTAGAACTAAAACAAAGTCGTTTTATTACAAATCGCTCTGCCTTTAAAAATATTAAACAAAATTGTGAACATTAATGCAAAGTTCGAAAAAATACTTAAATGAATTGAAGTTATTTTTTTCCCCAAGATTTCTAAATGCTCCATGAGAGTTTCGTTGATCATGCTTGATAAGATTAATTAAAATCAAATTATAATTAAATATGTTTATACCTAATTCATTTTATTTTGAATGCTCTAATTAAATTTGTTATTGATTTTTACTACATTGTGTACTTCAGTTTCTGGTAATTAACGTTTTGGAGATTTGTATTACTTATTGACGGCGTATCTTAAATTAATTTTATCCATTTTTTGCAGCCACTTCAGAAGAATGGCAAGAATAGTGAAGTAGCCAAGACTCTCAATATCAATGATAGTTAGTTAATATAGCTGCTTAATTGTAAAATTGCTGCTAATTGTATTTTGTTATCTTTTCCCTTCTTTCTTGATTTATTTTTTCTTTTTCTGTTTTTATAATAAAAATTCGTAAAATGTATTCAAAAATAAAATGTGTTCCTTAATTTTTAAGTGAATTGTAAAGATTAAAGCTTCAGAATATTGATTTTTATTCACGAAAGCAGCTAACTACTGTGAAAGCGAACGTTTTAAACATTATCGTCTGGGCAGATATGCAAATACTGTTGTTGATATGTCAAATACAGTGTTTTTCTTGCACCGGCAGTGACGTCATACTTTGTTTTTCGTATTTTTCTCGTAAACTATGGATCGTACAGGAATGCTTCTTTGTGCAGTTTTTATGTGCTCCCAACGAGGAATCTATCTGTGCCGAGTTTATGTGGTCGTTTAAATTTTTAAAGTAATTTGGATTTAGTAACTTTTGTTGGATTAAACAAGTAAATCATTCAGTAAGCCATGAACAATTAAAAACACAAACAAGGTTTAAATTAAAAAAAACTATGGAACATTAACAATATAAAATACAGTTCAAAAATCATTGCATCCAAAGAAATTAATTAATAATAAAATCTTTTGTTGAATGCACTCATGCATGTATGAATGAGCTATGCAAAAAATGTGAAAGAAATTGGACAACAACTTCATGAGTTACCTCAGTTAAGGTTAAGGTTAAGCTATTAGTAAAAGTATCATTCCAAGAAACTTAAAAACATCCTCATTAAATATTCTGGGTCACTCCTTTCTTTTCAAGGTTATTGCGTGAATTCTAATTCCGAAGAAGTAAAATGAAAACAATCATGATAACTTTAATTGTGTTTTTTTAAAGATTTAACGTGTCGCAATCAAGGATTTCTTGCTGGAAAGCAATAATTATTTTTCTGTTGATCACATTAACACATATAAACGGTTCCGTGTTTGGGGAATTTTCAGAAAATCCCCAATTCTCCTTCAATAGCATCTAAAAAAGTCCTCTGTTAGCTGAAAAGAAACTCTAAAATTGTTTTAATTTGTAGATAGAGATGCGTGGTGTTTTTAACAATATCATTTCTACAAGTAGTGAAAAACCAGCTAATGTAAATTGACCAAATATACCAACCAATCAAACAGAGAGGGATAAATCAGTGATAAAAGTTAGTCATGATACGGTCTCTCTTTATTTTGAGATGCGAGTCTTTCATCAACAATAAACAAAATCACTATGTAAGGTACGAAAGTACGAAAAACAAAATGCAGAACTGAATTCCCTCTAAGGTATAAATATTTCAAAACTGAAAAAAGACATTGAGAACGGAAGTTGAGTATTGGTCCAACTCAACTTAAAAAAAAAAAAAAAAAGTAAATAAACAAATTTAAAAATGTTTTATTTTGAGTCCTAAAACACGTTTGCCGTGCATTAAATAAAAGCTGCTCATGAAATAGATTTAAGAAAAAAAAAAACATTCGTTTTACGTTTGATGCGTAATATAGGGAAATTTTTTTTCATTCAGAAATGCATGTTAACACACTGTCATCCTGCAATAAGAAAAATATACTAAAATAAAAAATGTAAAATGTCTTACCGGAGAAATTTTAACTTTGATTTTTCGCACTCCTGCGGTTTAACACGTTGAGGACGGTGCAGATGTTTGCTACCTGTAAAAATATGCTTTTAAATTTTTCAGAAAAAAAGTAATTTTTGACCACATGAAGTTTTTATCAGCCAACAAAACTGTGTTATAATACTATAGCTGATATAAGCCACCAGTGGTACACGCCGCCAGAAGAACCATTTGTGTATGAGCCACCAGTGGTACACGCCGCCAGATACACTATTCGCATGTGAGCCACCGGTGGTACACGCCGTCCTCAAAGTGTTAAGCAATTACGTGCAGAGCATGATTTCACCATGTGCGGCTTAGAAAAAAAAATCGAAATTAGTTTCTTACTACCACTGTTGTCCAAAGCAGAGTTTCTCAACCGGAGCCATATGGCCCCCTTGGCTGCCACAGGAGAAAATATGAAAGTAGGGGGCCATGAACATTATGAAGGGGGCCATGGCTATATGAATTGTTTAAATATCCTAAAATGTTTTACCCATGAGAGTAAAATATACCATTATTTTACCAAATCATTCAGAGGTGTATACGACACAAAATTGTATACCATGATTTAAAAAAAAAATCCCGCTGCTAAATATGAAACAGCGCAAAGCATGAAACTTCTTTCATGACTTCGTTTTCTTGGGGAAAAAAAAAAAGAGCAAAGCAAGTTGCAATTAGTTTCATGTTTTTCTCGATATTTTGCCTAATAATGAATCTTTAGTTTTTCTGCAATATATTTTTTTTAATTTCAAAACTGTATGGTGTGTATCACTTATAGCGTTCCTTCCAGTGAACGTTGTTTTAACAGGAACAAAAATACAAATAAATAAGAACATAAAAGAAATTCTAATATCCAGTAAAATATTCAGCAAAAAATTAAGTCACTAAATATTTTAAAACGTGAGAGCAGGCATAAATATGTATGAAATTTATGGGTTTCAGAAATCAGAGCCGGATATCCGGTACGGATTCGTCAGACATGGGACATTAGATATCCGATGCATCCCTCATCCTATACTTGACCCCCCCCCCCCCCAAAGAGAAATCCTAAACTATATATGTAAACTACTGACAATGTACGTATCTAAAGGGAGCCACAGAAGAATTTGTTGTTTCTAAGGGGCCACAAGTTGGAAAAGGTTGAGAAACCCTGGTCTAGACAGGATTGCTGATTGTTTTCCGCTCTCTCTGCCTTTAGTTTTGGTTTGAGAGGGTATTTTATCCTTCCGTTCGGATCGGGCTCCCTCTATGCTAACTCCACGGCAGATGTAACTTCAGATATTATATGGAACTCAATGCACCTAAATGCTTTATTTGTATCAAAAACAAAAGAGAGCACTCTGAAGTTCAGGATTTCAGATATTGAACCAGACCTCCAAGACATCCATCAGTTATCTTCGTCGATGCTAATTCTTCACAGGTATTCATTCCAATTTTTATTCAAAGATTTTTTTAATTTGTTGGAACAAAAAAAGAAAAATATATTCAAAAGCTCAGCAATGCTTTCGGGGTTTTTGCTGAAAAAAGTATAATTTCTTGCTTTTTATATAAGTTTCAATAATTTCTTCAAGTTTCTCCAGCAGATGTTAGTGTTAAAAATTTTAAACTGTTCAAAAAAATAAAAGAACCATAAACATTATTTCCGGTAATACGCTGTAGCAATGCGCTTTTAGATCAGCATTTATGTATGCTTAAAATTTATTCACGTTTAAGAGATGGATCTTTTTGGATTACTTACCACGAAAAACACGCTGAATTTGCTAGTAAGAAAAGTCAGTCATGTAGTTGAGGGGGGACGTCCCCTACCTTTTAAATTTTAATAAAAGCGCCACATTTTTTAAATTTTAACATAAACGCTCCCCCCCCCCCTATTTTATTTCAATTACGTATCTTCGTATGTATCAGGGTCCCCCAACCTTTTTTCTCCAGGACTACACCACTGAGAAAAGTTATCGGTTTTATTATATCATGCAAATATTTCTTCTTTGGCACAAACTAAGCATTTTTCTGAATTATTCATCGCGGTTTCTTTTCTAAAACATCCTATGATGCAATAATTATTAACTATTCAAAGCCAGCATTCACACATTATAAAAAAATCACAAGAATTTCCTTCACACAAACTCTTTCCCCAAAACTACAACGTTAGGACGACCACGCGCACGTAAAGCTCAACATTGAAACATTTTTTTTCGTAAAATTAGGCAACAGCGAAGGCGGGGTTTAAACCACAGAGTTTGTCGTTCGAAGTTTTGTCTATGAAATCTCGAAACAGGAAGTTCTAATTAAGGCTGGAATCACAGCGTGAGAGCGTACTTACAAATCATCTTCCACAGCAGGGAAGAATGGAATGCCGCGTTTGATTCTGATGTTCAACTATGGTCAAACTACGGTAAAAAGATTCCACGTATGCAAATTTTCGAGCGTGGTTTCAGACTGTCTGCAATTTTTTGCTTCTTTGGAGTCGTTTCCGACGTAATTAAGTGTGGGATTCTTCCCATTAAGCTTGAAACGAAGGAAATGTTTTTGTATTTGCCACACCATGAAAGAAAAATTGTGTTTATTGAGCATATTTATTGTGATTTAACAAGCATTGCTCTCTTTCTCTTTCTTTCTCCACTGCATTTCCGGGCAATGTTTGTGTGAAAACAACAAATGAGAAAATCGAGACAGAAATCCCACAAATAGCAATAAAATTTCTGACACGTGTTTCTCATTTAACGAGAAAGCCTATCAGTGCCGGATCTAGGGTGGGGCAAGCCGGGGCCCATGCCTCGGGCGGCACTTCTGGGGAATGGAAAATTCAACCGTGATACACAAAAAAAAAAGAAAAGAAAAGAAAATATAAATTAGGAGAAAATATTTAATCAAGAAAATTTAACTTTTGAAAGAGAATTAAAATCCTAGTTCGGCGCGCCGATTTTATCATTGATCATCTATTAACTGTCGGAAAGTCTAAAATTTAAGTTAGGGGGCAACAAATTTCGCAATGTCAAAATTAAAAATTTAAATTTTAAATAGTCAAGGTTTTTCCCCTCTGGTTATAGTGAAATACGTATAAATTATGTTATGCTCAAACAATACCCAATGGTTTTTCTTTTAGAAATTTTCAAAGCATCCTTTTAGGAAGAGGTGGGAGCTTGTAAGTGTCGTTTGAGAGGGCAAACACTTGGCTCTTCGATACGGGCGTTAGTAAGAAGGAGGCGGAGGGGATTGTCCTGCCCTCCGGATTAGAAAATTGCCAAATTTTTATGAGTAAAAACGTTTAAATTTCAAAAAGTTTTTGTCTGCTTTGTTTTCCTAAAATTTTTGAAGTCCCTAAGTGTCTCCTAAGGCCTCAAAATGCACCAGTTTGCATATAATTTTTAAAAAATTCCCGGGGGATAATCACCCGGACTCTCTTCAACTGTCAGAATTTCATATCTCCAGTTAAGAGGGACCCTTCATATGGCTTTATCCCCCTAATGTTGAGCTGAAAGGGCCATGCCGTGGGAACATTAAATATAAAATTTTATGGTTTTATCTGTGACCCAAAGGGAAAAATCCTCAAAAAAAAAAAAAAAGCCAGCTCATAAAAATTATATGAAATATCTACAATAATTGGTGGGAAGGGGGGGGGGGGGCGGAATTTTTAAGTTTTGCCCCGATTCGGAAAACTCCAAGATCCGGTACTGAAGCCTATTAATGATGTAACAAGAAGTTCCGTCTGGAACAACACGAGCCTACTTCCCGTATAACATCAAATTTATAATCTAGCTATCTCTCTCTCCCTTTCTTATTTAGCTTTAGTTCTTAATTAGTTCAAATATACCTTTTTTAACGGTTAATATATATTCAATTGCTCATTCATTTATTTATGCACTCATTCATTCACTCAGAAATATCCTTAAACATCCAGATCAAAAGGCTTCATGGGATAATAGGCTCGTTTAGTTCTGTATGAACTTCGTATCTGTACATATTCTACGATCTACGTCATTAGATAAAGTTTGTTCCAAGCAAATTCGTATCAGGATTTATATAGGGTTGAAATTTCCCCGTAGCCGCTAATGTTAAATAATTTTAACTGTTCAAAAATGAGCTGAAATTGTTCAAAAAATATTTCTGGTCGAGAGTTCTTTCCAACAAGCTTGTTCATAGGAACTTGAATCTATTGTCCAGGGATTATATAGTTTGCTTTATATTTCCCAATATACACTAATGATAAGATTTTTTGTACTGTTCAAAATTGAACGAAAAATAGTTCAAAAAAATGTAAATGAGATGTTTTTGCCGAGATCACGCAAAAAAACGAAATCGATTCGGAGAATTCCTTTAAAAGTGGAAACACAAAAGTTCAGAGAGAAACGAGCCATCAATTGGCTAAGTATAGGGCGAAATAGCGAGACCCCAAGATAACAAACCAATTCCGGCGACAAATTACCCATTTGCGATTACCATGATTCATAACATTATCTAGTGATAAAAATACATTTTTGTATTCTTCAGATGCTTTTAATTATTGATGCTATGTTAATTCACGTTTTCAAGCTAAATATTGACTTCTAATGATTGATTTTAAAATACCAATAAGTAGTTTAAAATATCTTTAATTGAAAAAATATTATTTATAACTAATACCGAAAACCCCGGAACTTTACCTTGGCAAATACTGGTTTTACGAAATTGAAAATTAACACGAAATATCGGTTTTGCAAACACTACTTGCAATCAACGAGATACCATTACGCATTTTGTATGTTTTGTGGGAAAACATACTTGGCTCTGACAGGAGTCTTCTTCAAATGATTTAATTATGCTCAGGGCGTATCCAGGGGCGGGAAGATTTTTCTTAACGTCACAGAATTTCCTCCTAATATTTTTCTTAATGTGGTGTGTCTAAGTCACCCCAAACCCCCATCTGAAAATAAAATCTTGATACGGCCCTTGGAGTATGATGCCTTAATAAATTGTTCGAGAATTACCTTATTGAAAGCATTTAGTTATGTGTTTGTTTTGTTTCCACGGTTTGACCTCTTTTCTAGGCAAGCTCTTCCTATCCATATAATATCAGTTTATTTTTCTGTTATTGTGAAAACAGAAAGAAATGTTTAGTAATTTGAATAGCTGTAGATGGCGCCATCAGTCAAAAGTTTCCTTTTTTCGTACATTTCGCGATCGCAATACCGAACCTAATAATAGGTATTTTTTTACGTTGTCCACGGTTAACGAAATAATCATTTTTCAGATAAGGTACGAAACTATAAAGGGATTTTTTTTTTGCCATAAGAGACGGATAAACCATCAATATATGAACCATTTAAACATAAATTCATTATAAATGTTTTATAATTAAATGATTTCAATAAGAAAAGAAAGGTAACTCATTTAAAAACAAAAAAAGTAAATTTAGAATGTAAACCAAAACAGTATCACAACTTGAAAAGAACGATACAAATAGCTATTATACTAACACTAGAACCGCTGAACGAACCGGTTTTTGACTATTTCGAAACTTTCTTTTTGCACCAGTTACTTAATTATAGTACAATTTTCAGTTGCATTGACTTGTCCTACTTACTGTATATTAGGAGAAGTTAATACAATCGAAAATTGTACTATAATTAGTAACAAATTGGTGCAAAACGATAGTTTCAAAACGGTCAAAATGACCGATTTATTGTAAAGAGATAAATGTGCACATGTTAATTTTCATGAGTTGTAGTTTTCTACATGAAGTTTATAAAAGGAAAATTAATCTAATTCATCCACTGCATACTTTTAAATGTGATCGTAAAAAAACATACTGAATGTACTGAACTGCCATTAAAGCGTTGGATTATTATTTATTTTTTTTTTTTTTTTTGCCATATAAAAAAACAGTCCATTCATTAATAAATTTAAAAGAATAAATAAATAAAATAATAAAACGAGGATGCAATTGCTGTGTTTATTAAGGTCTCGGACAGGCGGGTTAGGTTATATTTTTAGAAAAATAATAGTTTTTGCAACCGTTTGAAATCAAAATAGAAACTACCATTTCTAGTGCAAAAGTTTTGTAAATGCGCCACTTTTATATTTGTAATGGAAAATTCAAAAGAATTTTAGTAATTATATTAAAAAGCAATAATACTATTTGTTTGATAAACAAAGTTTGCAGTTTAAAGTATGGGGGAAGGGGAGGGGGTGAAATACAAACAAACACTGAATTTTTTTTGGAATATAAAGGATTTTTTTTAGTTCTTAAAAAAGTTTGAAATTTTACTAAAACCCGCATGAATGACACTTACTGATGAGTGTACTATCATAATGGACACATTGTCCAATTTCAATAAAAATACACAACCAGGCAATGGGCGAAATTGCCCCACCCCTTCCTGAAACTATTTCATGCAATCCCACCCTTTATTATTCATACAATTTTAAACAGTATTTTACTGTTAAAGATTGTCTGAATAATAAACTAAAAACTCTTTATAATTTTCCCCTTTTCACGAATTTTCCGGAAATTAGGTAAAGTCACAAAGACATTGCCTCCTTCTCAGCAAAGTCCTGCATGAGAGCTTCTCTCAAACTCATTCCCTACACCCTACAGTAAAGAAATCATAAAGAAGAATCATGTTTTTTTTTTTTTTTTTTCAGATTTATGAAAGCATGTTGCATTTAAAGGTGAATAGACCAGAATTTATGTAATGATGAATACCATCATTACATAAATTCTGGTCTATTCACCTTTAAATGCAACATGCTTTCATAAATCTGAAAAAAAAAAAAAAACATGATTCTTCTTTATGATTAAAGAAGAATCTTTGATCTTGGTTTGAACAAATTAAGAATTTATTCTTAATTTGTTTAAACCAAGGAGCACCGCTCTGTACTCCCAAATAATTTTTGTAGATATTATTTATCTTTCTTTCTTTAGTTGGTTTATTTTTTGCGTGTTAGAAAGTTTAAAAAGTATATATATATATACAGTCGACGCTCGATATAACGACCATCTCCGTTCCACAAAAAAAGGTCCTTATAACGGGTGGTCGCTATAAGAGGTAGAATTTAAAAATGTATATGCATGCATCATGCAGTATAGTAATTCCATTAAAATTGCCAATTTTTCAAAGATTCCAACAAAATGCTCAAATTATATTTTATCATTGGAATTTAAAAAAAAATATCAGTGCAATATGTTATAATAAAATGTTAAACAGATTTTAAAGTAGAAAATATAAGGAAAAAATTACATACTTGCAAATCATTCATTTTCGGAAGAAAAAATCAGAAATGGTTGTTTGCCTTTTTAGCACATGTGATTTTTGCAAAACATAATTTTCCATTTCAGTTATTGATGACAAATAGTGTTCTGTATTTTCTTGCCTTTCAAAAAAACATTTTAAAGTCTCGATAGCATTAGGCACATTTTTTATGCTAGGAGTTTTTGTTACAATTTCTTCCTCTTCTTCATCTGATGATGATGCATCAATTTCTTCCTGTCCACAATAACGGGAAATTAGTTCATCTTCTGACAGATGCTCGACACATTCCAAGTCATTATCGATTTTAGCGTAATCGTCAAAGTTCAACGTTGCATCCATGTTCATTTTCTGAGAAATTTCTTGCAGCATTTCCTCTTCTTCAACGAAATTTTCATCTTCGATTGCCGGACTAATTATTTCAGCAGTAGATTCCCTTTCCTCTTGCTTTTTAAAACCAGCATGATGGAAGCAATTCTTGATGGTTTTTTCTGAGACGTCATTCCATGCTGCTTTAGAGAGATGCAAAGCTGTTAGGACATCAACTTTGTAATCTTGATCTTCGTCGAGTGCAGAAACAACTCTTCGCAGTAGTAACTTCCTATAATTGCGTTTAAAACTCATAATGACCCCTTGGTCTAGTGGCTGAAGAACAGATGTGACATTAGGTGGAAAATATTCCACGGTGATTGATTTCAACCCATTTAGTTTGGGATGAGCCGTGCAGTTATCAATTACAAGAATAATTTTTCTACCTTGAATTGTCATTTGCTTATCCAAGCAACGTAGCCATTCCTCAAAAATGACAGATGTCATCCACGATTTGGAGTTGTTTTTGTACGTGACAGGTAAGGTTTTGAGTCCTTTAAAACATCTCGGCTTTTTTGATTTTCCGATCACTAAGAGTGGAAGTTTTTCAGTACCAGACATATTTGAGCATAAGAGAACTGTTAGTCTTTGCTTGGCTTCTTTCCCTCCACTCGCAGTTTCGTTTTTTAAAACGAAAGATTTATCAGGTTTCATCATGAAAAACAGTCCAGTCTCGTCTGCGTTAAAAATATCCTCTGGAGTATAATTTTTGATAATTTCTTCCAGTTTTCTTTTTTCCATGTGTCCACTGCTTCTTCATTCACAGAACCACTTTCGCCACAAAGCTTCCGGAATGAAAGACCATGTCTGGTTTTAAATTTTTGCAACCATCCGTCCGAAGCTTTGAACACAGTTTCGTCAATGTCCATTTTTTGAGCAAAAGTTAAAGCTTTTGACTTCAGCAAATTTCCATCTATTGGGACATTTTTTGATCGCATTATTTTCAACCATTCATATAAACCTTCTTCGATCTTCTGAAATTTCCCTTCACGGGACCGATTTCTAGAAGATTTGACTCCAATTTCTTCTTTTCTTAAAATTGAGTCCCGGTTGTTAATGATGCCAAATAAGGTGCTTTTAGGAATTTTGAAAACTCTAGCAATTTCGCATTTTTTTAAAACTTTTTTATCAACTTCATTTAAGATTTTAATTTTAGTATCTAGACATATCGCATTGCGCTTGTTTGAACCTGCCATCTCGTTCAATAGCGAAAATGCAACTCCTGTTTGCAGTATGCATTTCACTGAAGAACCTTATTCTTTTTTCGCTCCTTCCCCCAGAGGATAACTAATCCAAGGCACGTGACCTGGAACCTGTCAACATTCAGGTTGAAGAGCAGGTTAATTTTTCTCGAACCCTCTCATTCACATTTCTGGAAGCAGAACTTCTGAGCTGACATGACACCACCAGTCACGGACAGCAAGACTCCTCGTATTTCGGAGAATCGACCCTTGGGAAAACACGTGATTCAAATGACAAAAACTACCAATACATCTGTCAACCCCTTTTCCTAAAATCCGTAAAGTCCACGTGCTCTCTCCCCCTCTCTATTCTTTCCATACTATGGTGAGTGGTAATCCCCTCCCCCTGTCAAAGTTGGACTGACTGAACACTGAAGGCTGCATGCAGCTTGTCAGTAAACTATAATCAAGGTCATTTCAAGTTACAAATTTAGAAACATGTTCTTTTTGGAAAAATACCGGAAATAGTGTCCGTTGAATGCGGTCGCTGTATTGGATTGGGCGATACAGAACGGTCGTTATACCGAAAGCAAATTAACATAGAGTTCATAGGAAGAAAGTTGGGGCTTTTATCACTGGTCGTTATAATGGAATGGTCTTTATAATGCGTGGTCGTTATAACGAGCGTCGACTGTATATATATATATGAGCAGTGAAGCACTACAATTTTTTTTTTTTTGCTCCGGCTCCGCGCCATTTTCAAGCAAAATCTCGTTGGATCACTACTCGCGCTCCTGCTGCACGCTGCGCTGCTTAAGTTAACTAGTGCTGCCATCTCCTAGAAACTAAAAGAAAAATTAAGAGATGTCGAATAGCGATAATGTCCCACCCCCATTGTTTTTAATAAGGATACCCTATTTTTTTAAACTACTCTTTGATGCTAAGAAACAAATACAAAGAAACCATCTTTTTTGGATGCAAAATTTATTTATTGAGAATAAGTTGTCATTTTCCTTAAGAGATGGATTGAGCTTTTTTTTTCTTCTTCCCGGAAAAGTACTTTATATTTACTTTTATGCATTTATTTAAAGAAAAAAACACGCTTATTATTTTGTTTTGGGTACCAAAAAAATTTGGTACCCAGTTTTACTTGAAGTATTCAAAATGCACGAGCACACTGGAATCAAATTAGTTACAAAAAATAAATAAATAAAATAATAGAATACTTGATATGTTTAAGCTTCGGACTAGGTTAGTGAAAGGTAGGTAACTGGTTAGTGAAGAGTTTGCTTCGCAAGTTTCCAGTTTAAGGGTTGACCTTCGCAACAGGTTTTCTGCCTAAGAGATTTCTGTGACAGAAGTAATTCCCCTTCCCCACACAAAAATAATTAAGTTAATAAATAAAAAACAGTACACGAATAAGTTGATACAAATCTTGATATTTCTAAATGCGTTGAGTTCTAAATGTAGTTTTTTTAATTTAGGGATTAGAGGGTTTTTATTGCTCAGAATGAAGATAGAGATTCATTCGATTCATTGAAGTATAAAATGGGGGGGGGGGAGCCCAGGGGTGGAGTGGTAGCGTTTTCTGTCCTGGGTTAGAGCCCCGGACCCTGGGCCGTGTCGACACAGCACTAGGTCTCGGATCTAGGCCTTGGCCCTCATGTACTGTCACACCACTGAGTTTCGTTTATAAAATGGAATAGATAAAAACACACTATTAGTGTGTTTGCAAGGACATTAGTAAAAAAGAAGTCAATCTTTTTCTGATTTTGTAATGCTGAATGTTAAGCTTATAATATGGGGTTGATATTACTACTCGCACAATCGCCTTTTTTGTGCAATACTTTAGAATTCTGAAAACATTAAGATGCATAAATAAATAAGAAGAACCTCGCATCGTATTTATTATTATTTTTAATGGGCTAATGATAATCTTGCACATTTTTTTTTTTCAATAAAATTCGGGAAGATCTATGTTTTTCAGCTTTCTCTTTTCGATTCCCTTTTCTTTTTTATCATTTTACTTATTATTATGGAAAGAAAACGAAATTTTGAGTTATTTCATAATGATAAAAATACGTTTTTGAACTAACGTTATAGTGGATTTCTAGTCAAACTGGAAAAAATAATTGTGAAAACAACTTTTGGAGCAACTGCAAAATATATATCTGGAATGTCATTATCTTTCATGAATTTTTCTGCAAGATTCTGCCATACTATCTTGTCCACATATCCTATTCAAATTATGTTACGGAAAATAAATAAAATACGTTTTTTGAGTTGTAGAAGAACGATTAAAGAGGATTTAAAACATAAAAGTAATTTACTTTAAGATAAATTTAAAATAGAAATTGCTAGCAACAATTTTGCGAAAAATTCAATACAAGTATATATACAGTTAATCCCCTACTAACAGGCACTCTTCAAATGCCGACACCACTTTTATGTGGACGGTTTCTAATTCATCGGCAGCTCCCCCCATTGAGCCTAATGTACTAAAAATTCTCTTTAATGAACACCTTCAAATACGGATGTGGACACGATTTTGGAAGTAAATTACATTGATATAACTCTGATTACAGACACTATTTTAGAAGCAAAAAACTTAAATTCGAGAGAATTCAATGATCAAATACGGGTAAGTCAAAACTTGAAGCAAATTATGCGAGTAGAAAACAAAAATGAAATAATAATGTTTCAATAATAATAAGAAAGTTTGTGTAGTGACATTTTTACTGGTTACGTTACATTACTGATAAATGTGGATTTGTATAAACACAGATTAATTGCATCTTAGAACATAAACATGCTTTTCAGATAGAATGGTTGGTTAATAGGTGCTAAGAGAAGAAAAATAATTTTCTGGGAATTGATACACTAACGGCTGTATCGAGAGAGCAGCTAGGCATCAATGCTATAAAGTTCAGAATTTAAAATATTTACCTATTGACTGGCATCGAAAACACAAAAAAAAACTTTGAATGACTTAATCATTCGTTTGATTATCGTAGCAAATTGGTTTAGCCCTCTGACTGATTATCCCGCGATTTCCACGTGCAATGTAATTTTTTTTTTTTTTTTTTTTTAATGTAGCGAAAATTGCTCATCCCGCGATTTCCATGACCATGAGCTTCTTAAGTGAATTTAAAATATTATCCCGCTGTTTTATCGTTAAAACGTCAGTAATGCAAATTTCTCAAGTATTTGGACATTAACTAAGGTTTTATTCCAGAGATGGCTTTAGTTGCATAAAGTAGATCAATTTTTAGTAAATCCAATTCGCTAAAAAAAAAAAAAAAAAAAAAATAGCAGTCAGAGGGTTAAGAAGTTTGCGAGATAATTTATTTTATACTTTTTTTAAAAAAATTTGGTTCACTAAAAAAATATTTAGATGCAAAAATGTATAAATATGGTTGTCCTGCGAGACAATTTACGAAATCAAAAACCCCTTCTTTCGCAGACACCCCTACCCCTATCATGGACAAATATTTTTGTCCCGCAGATGACATCTCTAAAAGGGCTTTACTGTACATATTTTGTACAAGTTCAACAGAAAACCGAAAAAACCCTCAAATTTTCTTCTTTTTCATAATAAAATATAACCTTTAGGTTTAGCTCAAATGTTAATATTGTTCAATAAGACCTGTGCTTCATACTGAAAAATTAACTTTCTCCAACTCATGTAATCGTCAAAAAAATATTGCTCGTCATGATTTATTTATTTTTTATGGAAATAAAATTGTATAAGTTTCAAATACTTCTTTATTAAACCCTCATGTTTTCATTAACAAATATGAAAATTTTCAGAGAGCTTGAATCATTTCTTTGTCAGGCACAATTTATTGAGAAAGTACATGTAATGCACCTAGAAGCAAAGGGACGTGTCGACGCTCAGTAAATATAGACACTTAATAAATTCAGTGGACTGTAAACACTTAAGGTTCTTTATTACTTTGAATTTGGAAGAGAGCTTTGCTTTTTACACTCATCACGGCTCTCTTCGCTCACACACACTGACTACCTACACTTACTCCACAAGATGGCGCTACAGCAGTGCGGATACATACCGCCGGGCGTTGCATTGTTTTTAACAATCAACAATTGATATTAATACACAAATTCTCATTATAATAAAAACTTAATAATCATTGCAAAAACAGTAATACATGTAATAACACAATGTAACAAACACTTTGATAGTTAACACTAAGCTTGATAAAAAAAAAACAGATACTTGAGTATGAGTAATATGCACTCCAAGGGAATAAAATATTTTTAATTAATTGGCAGCAAACAAATTTTTGAAATCGGCCGCTTGAAGATTCCTTTACTTGTTTTAACATTGCAAACACGAACTCTGTCATCCTTTCCCGGAAAGACCGTCATGATTCTGCCTATTGGCCAATTACACATAGCTAAATTATCTTCCTTTAGTATAACCATGTCTCCAGTTTTAATATTTTGTTTATTGAAACACCACTTTGACCGTTGGTTTAAAGTAGACAAATAGTCCTTGTGCCACTTTCTCCAGATCAATTGAACAAATTTAGTGGTTTTCTGCCACATACTCAATCTATTATCAGAAACATTGGCTACATCAGGTTCAACAATTGAAGTGAACGGTCTTCCGATCAAGAAATGGCCTGGAGTGAGAACGCTCAAATCATTGGCATCTGAAGACATCGGGGTTAGAGGTCTTGAATTTAGAACAGACTCGATTTGATTGATCACGGTTAAAAAATCTTCACATGTCAATTTATGATTACCAACTACTCTCTTCAGATGATATTTGAAAGATCTCACCCCAGCTTCCCAGAGCCCTCCCATATTCGGACTGCTCGGGGGCAAAAATTTCCATTTGACACCTTCTTGACTCATATAATTACACAAATTCATATCAGGCCTTTTAACTAAGTTAAACAATCGTTGTAACTCATTATTACTTCCAACGAAATTGGTCGCATTATCAGAATATAAAATGCTGCACTTTCCTCTTCGCGAAAAAAATCTCTTTAAGGTGGCAATAAATGCTTGAGTACTCAATTCTGTCACAAGCTCCAAATGAATCGCTTTTGTGACAAAACATACAAAAATCGAAACATAAATTTTTTGAAAGGTGCCTTTCCGTTGGTTCTTGTATTTAATTGGAAATGGACCACAAAAGTCCACTCCAGAAATGGCAAATGGAAAGTTTTGACTTACACGAGTTTTGGGTAAATCACCCATAAGCTGATCACAAGTTATTGGCTTAGCTTTAAAACATGTCAAACATTCACGTACCATTTTCCTACAAGTAGATCGACCATTTATGGGCCAGAATCTTTGCCTTAAAATAAACAATAATGTTTGAGGCCCTACATGTAAATGCTTAATATGATAACTTATAATTATCAAATGTGTTAATTTATGGTTACCTGGTAACAAAAATGGGAATTTTTTATCAACGCTTAAATCACTATTTAATAATCGTCCTCCACATCTCATCAACCCTTCTTTATCAATAAAAGGACATAAACTTCTTACCTTACTTTGCTTTGAAATTTCACCTGAATTCTCTAAATCTCTTATTTCTTTGCTGAACTCTTTTCTTTGCACCAAACTTACCAGTTTCATCTCTGCACTTTTGAGTTCATCAGACGACAAAGACCCAGTTGATTTATCATCTTTCCTACGACAGTTTCTGATGAACCTAAATACAAAACTTAATACACGGATAAGTTTACTATAGTTATTACTAACCTCAAGAAAATTATCAAGGAAATTACTATTATCCTTAATAAAACAATTAAAGTCACTAGATGGTTTAAATTCATTATAAAAGTCCTCCTCAATTACTCTAGATGGAATTTCTCTATTAGGATATTCACTGTTACACAAAAATGTCGGTCCTTCAAACCACAGTCTTAAATGTAGAAGTCTATCTGGATCGAGACCTCTTGAAATAAGGTCAGCAGGGTTTTCAGTTGATGGTACATATCTCCACGTGTCAATGCTAGTCAAGTTTTGAATCTGCGATACACGGTTTGCAACGAAAGTCTTAAGAAGAAATGGCTCCTTGCGTATCCAAGAAAGTGCAATCATGCTGTCACTCCACAAGTAGACGTTGGAAATTGGCAAATCTAGGGCATGAATCACTTTTTTCACTAACTTGGCTAGAAGCAGTGAGGCACAGAGTTCTAGCCTAGGGATGGTTACTCTTTTCAATGGTGAAACTCGGCTCTTGCTAGCAATTAACCCGATTGAAACTGCTTGGTCATTTTTAACACACTTACAGTACACAACAGCACCATAAGCAGCTTCTGATGCATCAGCGAATCCATGTATTTCGATCACATTAACTCCTTCAGACAGTAAACATCTATCGAACTCCATGTTATTGACACTCTGCAAGGATTCCACAAATTTTATCCACTCTTGTTTTTTTTTCTCAGGTAGCTCTTCGTGCCAGTCCAACTTCAAACACCATAGTTGCTGCAGAAATATTTTTGCTTTCGACACTACAGGTCCAAGCAATCCTAGGGGGTCATAGAGTCGTGCTATTGTGGATAAGACACAGCGTTTCGTGATCTTAAAATCCTTTCTATGAGATGCACTACAGGAAACTTTGAAATAAAGACTATCTGTCTTGGGACTCCAAGAAACTCCCAATACTTGTGTTTCCTCAGAATTGGCAAAATTATATGTTTCTTCACTATCTGAAACTAACCCTGCACAGTTACTATGCCATTTATGAAGTTGCATCCCAGCCTTTCCCAAAATTTCAATTAACTGATTCTTAAGTTCTATGGCAGTTGCTAAATTATCAGAACCGGTTAGCACATCATCAATGTAAAAATCATTTTCAACGACTGGCGCAGCAAGAGGATAATTTTCTCCTTCATCAACAGCTATTTGTTTTAATGTACGAGTTGCTAGGAATGGTGCGCATACAGTGCCATAAGTTACGGTGTTCAACTCATAGGTCTTGACGGGTCCATTCTTTTCTTCTTTCCAAAGAATGCGCTGCAATCTTCTTTGGCTAGGGTGGATCAAAATACACCTAAACATTTTCTGAACATCCGCCGTGAAGGCATAGACATACTTACGGAATCTTGTCATAATAGAAAACAAATCGCTTTGCATCATTCCTCCATTAAGTTGAAGGGAATTTAAAGATTTACCTGTTGAGGTAGGATAACTTGCATTAAAAACAACTCTTAGCACAGTTGATGGATTATCAGGGCGGTAGACTCCCAAATGTGGAAGGTAGTAAGTGCCTTCACTCTCCTCATCATCCGAAATTTCGGACATATGTCCCATCTCTGAATATTCACGAAGGAAATCTTTATACAGAGATAAATAATTTGGATCTTTAATTAGACGTTTCCATAATAAATTTAATTTCTCCAATGCTAATTCCTTAGATTTCCCTAAATTTTTAGGATCTTCCTTTAAAGGCATTTTTACTATATATCGTCCCTCAGAATTTCTAGTAAAGTTATTTTTAAAATGTTCTTCACAAATTATATTTTCTTTACTCTCAGATATTTCAGTTTCGATATTCTCTATCTCCCAAAAACTTTTAACAGTCTGTTCTAGATCATCATTTTCTTTAACTAACCCACAATGGATTTTATTTTCCTCCATATTTGAAATGCTTCCACTCACTAGGTAACCAAACACTGAATTTTGTAAAATTAAATTCGTGTTAGGGGGGCAAACTTGTCCAGGTTTTATAAGCTCAAAAAATGATTCTGCACCAATTAATAAATCAACTCTTTGCGGAATGTTAAAATACTGATCAGCTAACTTAATGTTTTCCAACCCTTCCATGCACTTGTCTATTTTTTTCGAGGGCATGAGATCAGTTATTCTAGGAACAACTAATAAATTCAAATCAGTCTTAAAGCTTCGATCTTTATTTATTATTGTAGCAGATATTTTAGACCTAATGGAAATAGCTGAATCATTCAACCCAGACACCTCTATGTTTATTCTATTTTTTCTCAATTGAAGTCGATCTGCACATTCTCTGCTTATAAAATTAGACATAGATCCAGAATCTAATAAAACACGAACTTCACTTTCATTACCAAAAGAATCACATAAATAACAAGTTGCTGTACTCAAAAGAACTGTTTTGTTTTTATTGAAGACACAACTACTGGTAGCTGAAAATATATTGGCGCCACTGGTTTCCTTTTCGCAGACTGCAGCTGGTGCGAATTCATTAGCTAGTGGAGACAGGGGGGAATGATTTCCTCTTTCGACTATATTTTTATTCGAATTAGAATTTATAATGATATCATCTTTTGTTTTCGATTGCGTACCATAATTAGGATATCGATTAAAATGTAATGAACTATGATGCCTTTTACCACATTTCGCACAAGAGTAATTTGACTTACAAAAATTAAGTCTATGTTTCCCAAGACAATTAAAGCATAATGAATTATCCTTCACGCATTGCATTCTATCTGTGACAGAAATTTTTTTATAAGTAGGACACAAATAAAGGGGATGATTTTCCCTACATAAATAGCACTTCGAACTCTTGACATTAGACAAAAAAGTTTTAGATGCATTTCTTTCAATATGATTTTTATTATAAGAACCGGAATTCTTAGTTATTGTTTTTCCACGAGATGTCATAAATAAATCTATTTCTTTTCCCAGTTTAATAGGTTCAAACCATGTGTCTGATTGTTTCACGCTTATATAAGTAGCAGTTTCTTTATCCAAAGTTTGGAAAAGCTTATCAGAAATTATAAGCTGATTTAGTGTTTTGAAATCCTTCACGTCCCTTAATTGTAAATAGTACTCCCAGCTAGTAGTTAAACGTGAAGCAAGCTGAACGTATGTTTCATTTAACTGCCGTGTTGTTGTTCTGAAATTGTCCAGACAAGATTGAGCCGTTGGCTGAAATTCTCTGAGAACTATTTCTTTCACTTTATCATAATTACTAAAATCATCGTCACTTATATATGTGATTATATTTGATGATTTTTCACCAAGCAAATTGAGAAGAATTTCAGATTTATATTTATCAGGAACACATTTAACAACAAATGCTCGTTCTAAAGATGAAAAAAAAGAAACCCCAGTTTTCGGGTTTGTTAGGCACTTTAATAGTTAATGTTCTAATACTCTTTACCAAAGAATCAAAAGAATTATTAGATTCAGGTAATTCTATATTATTTTCTTTTGGCTCGGCACGAATACGTGCAATTTCAAGTTCCGTTTTTGCTCTTTCGAGCTTCAAACTCTCTAAGTCTAATTGTTTTTTCTCTTCACTTTTACGCTCTTCAACTATTAAATTTACAAGATCACTGACAGTTTCACAGTCATTTTTATATTTTTCACAATTTTTAATTGTGTCAATAAAGTTTATCCCAGTCATTTTTTCATTAATTTCTAGACCAAGTTCACTGGCAATAAGCCTTAAATCATCCTTTTTACAGTTTTTAAACATTGTAAATATTTAAATCAAAGTACCATATAAAACCAAAACAATCCTACTTTGAAAAAGAAAGCATGTATCCAAATCACACAGTCAGCTCGTAACACAGTCACATTAATCGTAGAAATTCACTTCACAAATATATTTTTTGAAACATGCTGATTATTTCTCCGGCTCGACGGACCACTTATGTCGACGCTCAGTAAATATAGACACTTAATAAATTCAGTGGACTGTAAACACTTAAGATTCTTTATTACTTTGAATTTGGAAAAGAGAGCTTTGCTTTTTACACTCATCACGGCTCTCTTCGCTCACACACACTGACTACCTACACTTACTCCACAAGATGGCGCTACAGCAGTGCGGATACAGGACGTAAGTGACAAAATTGAAAATTTGGAGATAAGAAGTGAAAATGATACCCTGTCTTCTATGATTACTTAAACCCACTAAAATATAAACTACCAGCTTTTGTTAAATGCTGAGGATACGGATTACATGATGAGTGAAATGACGTGGAATGATCCATAAGAGACTTTAAAGTAAAGGTTTATATATAAACCTTTGATTTGAATTACAGTAGCACTAATGTGCTTTCTTATGTAAATGTCGGTTGTGAGAAACGTAGGAAAAGATACTACCACGAAAGGCAAAAATGTTCAGCAAGCAGCACAACTATTTCAGTTTTTTCAATTTTAATTTCTATAAGAAACATAAAAATTATACATTTATCAGGCTAGGATGGCGAAAAAATCGGGCAGATTTTTCTCCCTTTTAAAAAGCGTTCCGCCTTAGTGCCCTCGTGACAGTCATGCATTGAACCCAATTAAAGCCAACCCTGGGTTATATGGCTCAGTTCTATCGCTGTAATTATTTATTTAGTCTAGACTTCGTTTAGCGGTCGAAATTCAAGCGTAATTCATTATATTTTTCAAGTTCAACCTCGAACGTTAAAAAACTTTTTAGACATTTAACTTTTCTGTTCGACAACAGATTGTTTACGTATTTCAATCAGCGATAATCTCTCCTCAGGGTTAAACTGATTGATCACTGAGTAAATTATTCAACTCAATGCATTTGTAACACGTTTTATACATAAATGTTGTCTTTCTACACTCCTGTTCCTGTAAAGAGAATGTATAGAGAAAACGATCATGCCACTCTATTATTGTTGAATAAATTAGAAATACAAACACTCACTTTCAAAGACTTCAAAACGCTAATACAAGTCAACAAACGTACTAAAAACTGACTTGAAGCAAAATAAAGCGTCACGGCACGTATTAACTCATTTAATGTCATATTAGACATTGTTAGCTTCAGATTATATTTTATTTTGTTTGACATCGTACTGGACAAACAAATCCGACTGACTTATCATATATGATAAGTCATCTATATATAGATATATTTTGGAATAGATCTACTGGCACCTTAAGATTAGTATTATTTTGTCTTCACTTTCATTTCAATTACATTTCTTCTTTGACTTACGAACAGTAAAAAATGTATTGAGTATTGTACAAATATTGTAGATGTAAGGAGTAGTATGAAAGTATAACGTAGGATAGGAGGGGAAAACGGAACTATTTCCAAATTTTTTTTTTTTTTGATAACACTAAAGCTCATTAACAGCTACTAAATAAAAAATAAATAAATAAGAAATTCGGTTGACAAACAAAATGAGAAATGGTACTTAAAAACAACTTAACTGTTTTGTCTTTGCCTATTTATACATAGATAAACAGTTTACATTTCATTATGCACTGTAAAAAAAAACACTGTAAATTTACAGCAAAATATACTGGCAACATGGGTGCCAGTATTTTGTGCTGTCAATTTTACAGCAATGCTGTTTTTTATGTAAACAGCAGCGCCGTAATTTTTACAGTATCTTTTGCTGTTAATTTTACAGCAATGCTGTTTTTTATGTAAACAGCAGTGCCGTAAATTTTACAGTATATTTTACTGTTATTTTTACAGCAATTTTGTTTTAATGTAAACAGCAGCACCGTAAATTTTACAGTATATATTGCTGTTAATTTTACAGCATGTTTTTTTTTTTTTTTTTTGTAACCAGCAGCGCCATAAATTTTACAGTACATATGAAATTTTAGGGTATTTTTGGCTAAACATTTAAATTAATATCAATAAAAAGTAAAAGAATTACCAATAATTTCCATTTTGTACGTATTTCATAACCCATACCTTAATTTAAGTTATCTCTCATTATTAGGAAAGTCAGGTTTTGTCTTTATGGTTTTTTAAATGCAGATTTGCAAATACAATGAATTCACCCTGCGGGTGCCTGTAGCCTGTCTTTATGCAACAGCCCCTAACAACCCTTATCTCATTAGAAGTTCCACATGGGTACTTTGCATTGCTATATGATTCTTAGTCGTCTCCTCTCCTTTAGGTTTGTTCCTCAAGTTTTGAATCACCCTGTATATAGATTGAATTGGTCAAGTTCTTAAGAAGTCAACATAAACAAAACTTTTTTTTGTAATACTGAGACCTTTTTTCAAGGATCTATACATCAAACAGCAATTCTTTAGACTTTTAATTTTAAAAATGCATACTGTTCGTATATTTGGATGTAAAACAACATAATTTTCCTTTGAAATATTAATAGAAATCTTTTATTCTAAAGAACTATTCTCAAAGTTTCTGTTCCTGTCATGACGTTGTCTTAAAAACCATCTTTTAGCAAACTTTTTTAACCCAAAATGCATGTAAATTTATATATGTAAATAAATTTTTGTGTCATACATTTAGACTAGTGATGCACCAAATATTCGGTTGGTATTCGGTATACTGCCTATTCAGCGGACCGACCGAATATTCGATTCGACCGAATACTTTAATATTCGGCAACTGAATAGTAAACGAATTTAAATATTCAATAATTGGTATACAAACATATACCTTTTTTTAAAAAATGAATGAAAGTTATTGTATAGGTATCATAGTACAAAATTAATTCAAATTGTTACTTAGCCATATATCACAAAGTAATTTTTATGCAAAAGAAATTATTTCACAAATATTTAAAGAGGTGATTGATATTAATATATAAAGGAAACAGAACATATACTAAATTTTGCAAATGCAGTATTTTATTTTTGAGATTTTACACCATATGAAGTATTGTTTAATAAAACTAAATTAATTATTATAATCAAAGTTTAATAAAGGTAAATTAAGGTGAAGGAACATTAAACGTTCTGCATTTTCAGGTTGCAGGCTATTACGTTTTGATTCATAAATATTCCCTGCTTCTGAAAATAAACGTTCACTATCAATGCTGCTAGCTGCCGATTTTTTATTTATTTTGAATTAATAATGAATGCAAAAAAAATATAAAAAATAAAATGGACGTCAAATGGAAGTGCATTTACACAAAAGACACAAGATAGCTAACATTTCCTATTATAAATTTTCATAAAATATGAATTTTATAGTTATGATATTTTAAAAGAATATTTAGCCAAATATGGTACTCGGTTCATCCCTAATTTTGAGTATTAAAACAACTACAAAATAGATTTTTCACAAATCTAACCTATTTTTAATAGTGGATAAGAAAAAAAAAAGGTTCCAAAGTTTATATTATTATAGAAAATATATTTTATTTAAGTAATTCCTTAAATAAGATACATTTCCCATCCTTTTAAGAATTGTTCACTATAAATAAAGTATCTGTCAAAAAAGTTTTGAGAAATCACTGAGTAATCTAAAATATAATTCAGATAAAAAACCATGAAACTTTTAATAAAAGTTTATTTAATGTCATAAAAATTATAGAAATTGTTACAACCACTCATAATTGGACATGTTATTTAACAAAGATAAAACATGCGGTATTATTCCATCTTTGACGTTTTTCCTCTGATCGGGTTGATGTTCATAATGCACCTGGAATAAAGGGGTTTAAAAAAATCATATAGAAAATTTTATATGCGAGGTGTTACTACATTTGGGAAAATGATAATTTGAAAATATGGAATTCAGTTGACTGTTGCGATTTATCAATATTTTAAACTAGATTTCTAAAAATGAAATGTAATTAATCATAATATTGATGTGCACTTTCCCTTGAGAATAGCACAATTTAAATTTAATCTAAGGCTTAATGCATAAAAAGGCTATATTTAATAATTCTTTTTCTGTTTTTAAGAGGGGGATGGGGAGATAAAATTTGAATAATTCTTATACATTTATAATTGAGGGGAAATGAGGTCTTCAATTTTAATTCTAAACTCCTAAAAGCACTGAATGCCATTAATAGATTGTTTCAAGCAGTTATATTCGTTTAAACCAGTGGTCGGCAACCTTTAATAAGAGTTGTCTACAGCTTAAAGGAAGGGGGGGGGGGTCAGGATGGACAATGCCTCCCTCTCTCTCTTTCTTTACTGGTTGATAATGTCAAATTCACCTGGCAAATTTTATTACTATAATTTTCCTATTATTAATGAACAGAAAGCATTATAGGTTACATACACAGGCCAAACAAGAATGTACTACAATCAAATCTCATTAATTTAAATACTCATTGCAATAAATAAAAAAATCTGAAGTAATAAAATTATCTAGTCAAACAAAAAAATACTTTGACATTTCCATGTAAGAAGCAATTTACGTCGCTGAACTGTCTTTAAAATAGGCTTTAAACCTTCATCCATTATCAAGTGTTGCAAATCTTCAAAATTTTCCACACCATGTTCATCAATGAGAAAATCGCACACCTCTTCTGCTTTTTCAGCTGGCAGTCTTTCTAATAGCTGTGTTTTTAGGGCTTCTTTAAATGCCATTGTGTCCTATATACTACGTTATAGTTTTAAAAAAAACTTTATTCATTTTTGAAGTTTAAAAAAACAGATAATATTCATACTAATGACTAAACTGGTATAATTCTTCCATTTAAAAATGGTCATCTTGTAATTAGTTATTTTGCAAGGATATAGGAACAATTCAAACTGAATCAAGCCTAGTCTCACTTCCATTGAAAGATATATTCAAAAGCAATATGGCTTGGTTCATTTTAATATTTTTGCATGTTCAATTCCCTTAGAATTTAAATTAAAATCTCCACTGCAGTCCTTTTTTGCATTTTTCAAGGATAAAAACTGAAAGTTTGCACATATTAATAACCACAACTGTTAATTTGCCTTACTTAATTTTGAGCTAAATGAAAATTTAAATAAATATTAATTAATGCACTGAAATATTAAAAAACAGTTTTATATAATTACTGAATTTTTCTCCAGTCATTTAAATTGTACTATTATGTATTATTTTACAATTCTATTGTTTCCATGCAGGGTTTAAGCTAGATAAAAAATTCCTTTAGCAAAAAAGTTAAAATGAGGAAAACATTTTTTAGTAAAAGCTAAATTATTAATTTTAATATAAAACTAAATTGTAACCAATTTTTTGAAATAGCTTCAAAAATTTTAATAAAAATTCACAAATAACAAAAACAAATGATTAATTTTTTTTTGTTTTCGAAGCTCTTAGGTTAAGGAAATATTCGCCGTAAAAGAATGAATTCAGATTAGGATGATTTGAAAAATAGAATACATAGCCACGCAGCGATGAAGAATAAAAATTGCAGTGCATACATTGATACATCTAAAAGTAATAAGATTTTATGATCTTATGACTCTTATTTACTTCCAGAATCACTATAAATTTTGTAATAAGTAAAACTAATTTATGGGAAGTAACTTTAAATTGCATTTGGAAAGCAGATAAAGGTATAGTTATATATAGAGATATACAAGAATATTAAATTACTTGAAAAATAAAAATGAATGCTCTGTCTAAATTAGAATGAATTCAAGAAGGAATGAATTTCATTCATCAACATTATAATGTCAAAGAATATTCAGAAAGTAGTTATAAATTTCAAACTCTTAAAGTTTCTGTTATATTAATTGTTAACGTAAATTTGTATAAATATAATATTATGCAGATAAGAGATTCGTTTCAAATAATTGAAATGTAAACACCACGCATTCTTCGTTTCAGCTGGAATTTAAATACTTGGCAAAAATTAATATTCGGTGCACCTTTATTAAAAACAAAAAGTTCAAAATTCATGATATATTTAATGTTACTAAAATACATTCGAATCCCGTTAGGAAAAAATCCGATTACAAAAAACATGTTAGACCAGCAACTCGATATGCAATCCCATTCCCTTACGAAGAAATCTTGATATCGAGAATAGATTTCGTACAGTCCGTTAGTTTTATAAACGAACTCGATTTAGTTTAAATGAAAATAAAATCTAGAATAATTTTTTCTAAAAGTATAGCACGTAATTTATGTACCTAAAGAAACAAATACAATTGCCATATTAAAAGATTAGCAATAAAATATGGTTTATATTGAATACATTAACTGCTGACTCGATTATATATTGCATCTATCAAAAATAAAACATCTGTGCAGAGATGCACTTTACACTTGATACAGTGAATAAACACATACTATACCGCCATTATAGTTAAATTATAATAGATGGAGACAGAGGTTAGCCGTCATATATTTCACAGACTAGGGGATTCGGAAACAGCAAAATCATAAGAAATAAGGATGAATTATACATAATATCTAAAGTAAATAATATATAAAACATAAACCACAACATAATGAAACAATATGAAGAGAAATAACAAAAATAAACACTTACATTCAATCCAATAATGGCGGCACCAGACGATAAAAAATAACGACACTCCAGCGAACAGCCAGGTGGCGCTGTGTATTCTCTTCAAATCACAGCAAAATACACTGTAATCACCGTTTACAGCAGTTGCTGTTAATTATTTACATTACTTTTTGCTGTTTTCTTTTCCGTTTTTTTTTTTGCAGTGTGGGTTTGATAACATGACCCTTGACCTTGAGAAAGTTTATTTATTTTTGAGGAGAACAAGCTAAATACCGGGAGGAGTTCTTATATCGTCACATAGCCAATATTTATGCTAGTGCATTAATGGCTAAGCAAACTGTTTTCCTCATCCCTATTTAGAAAAATCAATCTCTTAATCCTTTGTTCATCGGAAAGTCTTTACAGCCAATCTATACTGCATTATCTCTCTTTATCGACCTTGGTTTCACACGTCCCCTCTCACCTTCCAGCCATCTTTTTTCAACGAAAAACATTCATTTTCCTCCTCGTACAATAAATGTCTTGTCTGAAAATTTTGTCTTTCGCGGGAAAAAAAAAATCATATTTACTTGTAAGTAACTCCTTGAAGTGGTACGCATATAATTTTCAATTTATGCTAAAGATTCTAGTTTAAACAACTTATTTAGTTCATTTCAATTACGAATTACAAACGCATGAGGAAAACTGCAGTCTATCACGAACGTGTACCCTGTCTTCTTTCTTTTCCTCCCTAGTCCTTTGCTTTCACCAGATTTTCGCTAAAATGGATTACCATTGGGTCAAATTCGGCCGGCGAAGATTTTTATTGATTTTTTTTTTTTTGAATCAAAAGATACAAATTACAGTAATGTTTTTAAATCGTAATTTTTTTAACCGTTATCAATTTTCAAAAATAAATAAATAAATAAATAAAAAATAATTTGAAGAAGCAAATTTTTGTGCCTATTAAAGGATTATCTCTACGTAATTTTGAATTAATACCAATAACGTTACCAATTACTTTCAACATCACCAAAAAAAATACGTCCAAGTTAAAGAATACCTTAAATCAATTCTGGATTTGTACTTATGAATATGGGTAATAACTAAGAACAATTTCGTGCAACGTATTGAAATGCCTTAGACCAGGGGCTCCCAACTTTTTCAAGTTGTGGCACCCTTAGAAAAATTAGAATCTTCTCACTGCACGCCTAGCTATATATAACATCTACTCGTGATATACTGCATGTGTACATATAAATATAATTGTATATATCTACGGTTCTGAAAGGGGAAAAAAAACCGAAATAAGATTTAAAAACAAAGTCAAAGGTTACAGTAACTTATCTCATATTTAAAATCACAAAAGTACTTTAACTGCAACCAACGCGTTTTTTTTTTTTTTTTGCTTTGGAACTTAGGAACAAAGAAGATTAGATACAGTTCTACCATCAACCAAAGCAAGCTGCCTAGCAGAGTGTCAAGAAGAATCTATTCATATTCAAGGAAAGAACTGCTGGTATAAAGAATGCCCTTTTTCTTCTCGTTTTAGTTCGTTTAGCATACTTTATTTCTTCTGAACTGATGCTATATGCCAGTTTATAAATTTAGTTGCTTTCAACAACAGAGAAGCAAACATTCTGATTCGCGTACTAAATAAACGCACCTGCAAAACAAAAAAACTCGAATGGATTCGTTCTTTTCTGTCATGCGCAGAAGCGTCCAAATATCAAAATTCCGTGGTCGAACTGTATCATGAGAGCCACGCGGCACCATTCACTCACGCTGTGTCATCTTTTTATCTCGAGATTTTATTGGGTAGAAAATTATAAAATCCACTAGTTATCCATTTCAACTAAACGTTCCAAAACGTTTAGTTGAAATGGATATCACCCCTTGGAATTGCATTTTTGATAGATCGGAAGAAATGTTTCAAGTTCGATTTTTCCCTACTTAGGGTTAGGTGGGGTAATTGGGAATTAGGGGTAATTAAGAAGAAGTGGCATAAACGCTTACGTGATATTTTTTGGCGCTAAACTGCCTTGGATTTTGAAAGTATGCATCGCTGGGAAGTCATGGAACGTACACCCCCCTTTTTCGGTAATCAACTGACAGTATTGTGATAATTTTTTATAGTGTGTTGCAAAACAATTAATCAAAGAGGGATAGTGCGATTTTAATGGTTAATTCTGCTTACAGTAATCAAAGGTAAGCGTTGTTTATGGTTAATTATTGTCATTTAATGAATCAATTAACAGTATTTGTGTGGTTGTGGAACATTACTTCTTTTATAACGCAGTAGACAAACGTTCTTAATTACCCCTGAGCGTTTTACATCAGGGGTAATTGGGAACGAAATTTAGCACTTTTTTACCTTTTTTTTTTACAATATGGTGAACTAAAACAATGCTTTTTATTAGATTAAGATATTATTTTGTTAAAATAACTGTTGCAGTTCAAACAAGATGCCTATAACCTATGTCAAAAAGAAGTCTCATCCTTCATATACAGTTGAAGACGTCACCAATGCGGTAAACGACGTTCTCAACGGCAACATGACTTACGTGGTAGCTTCAGAGGCCCACGGGTCCCCAAAACTGTAATTTTTAATCGCATTTTTAAGGGACGGAAGACTGGGTAAAATTGAGGCAGAACGCCCTATACAGGTGTACTAAAGGACGTTTAAAACACTCTGGTACAGTGTTTGATCGCAAGAGCCCAGATGGGATAATCTTGTAATAAAGTAGAGTTAAAGAGCTCGTGCATGAGTACGTTAAGTGTAATAAACTTAGAACAAGATTCGTTGATGGAAAACCGGGTGAGGATTGTTATCAAGCGTTTATGCTGAATCTAATGGTTTTTCGTCCTTCGGTCATTGTCCAAAATATCTATATGTTGAAAGATGGTGCTTCCATCTGAGTCGTATGAGCTAAGTCGGACTTCCACCCTTGCCGTGCTCATACTAAAACGGAACACGCTTAATTAATTTTAAAATCAAGTAGTATGCCATACTCGGGCTTAGTAATCCGAGTGACACAAATAACAGCTATTTTTTATTTCCTGAGGTAGGTGTAAGAAATGTAGTCACCGTCTTTTAACCCCTCAACGCATTTTCCCGTGTCTGACACGGGCGAAAGTTACCGGCAAATTTGCACATGTCCGTGTCTTTCACGGGCGATCTTGTATCTCGCGTTATTTTATTTCTAATGCCCGTTTGCATTTTGTTTGAAAATAATTTTTTGATATAACTTTTACCCCAACCCCCCCGCTCTCTAGTCACTCCCTACAACTGAAATTGCCAAAAACAATTTATGCTATACCTATACCAGGGTTCACACTGGGGAAAAATACAAGGTGGGATTTTCCTCCTTGACCAAAATTTTAAGTGGGATTTTTAAAGTTAAAGCCCAAAAAATAATTTTTTTGAGTGGGATTTCAAAAAATATTGCGGGAATCGCGCGGCCTAGCTCGATACCCTGCTATACATTTATTTTCTGTCAAAAACAATCGATCATTTTTTACCAGTTTTTCCGAAAAAAACTCGTGTTTCAAGGGGTTAAAATGAAATAATAATAAACAGTTCAGAATACTCAATGCAACAACAAGTTGGAGAAGTTAAGATGGGGAGTAGGGGACAGTTTTAAGTTAAGAGAAATCGGTTATATTGTGGTAGTTTGCTGACATTAATACTAAAGGTAAGAGTTTACTCTATTCATTTTCATGCGGCTGATTTTAGCTGTGGTCCACTTTGGCTAAAATATTCCTTTCGGTTAACAGTAAACACAAGTAACAACAGCTATTTTTGTATTTGCTGAGGAAGGTGTAAGAAATGTAGTCACCGTCTTTTGAAATAAAATAAACAGTTTAAAATATTCAATGCAACAGGTTGGTGAAATTTAGATGTAGAGTAGGAAACAGTTTTAAGTTAAGAGAAATATTTTGCATTGTGGTAGTTTGCTGACATTACCACTAAAGCTAAGTTTACTCAATTCATTTTCATGCGGATGATTTTAGCTGTTGCCCACTTGGGCTAAAATACCCCTTTCGGTTAACAGTAAACGCAAATAACAACAGCTATTTTTGTATTTGCTGAGGTAGGTGTAAGAAATGTAGTCACAGTCTTTTAAAATAAAATAACCAGTTTAAAATATTCAATGCAACAAGTTGGTGAAGTTAAGATGTAGAGTAGGAAACAGTTTTAAGTCAAGTGAAATATTTTGCATTGTGGTAGTTTGCTGACATTACCACTAAAGCTAAGTTTACTCAATTCATTTTCATGCGGATGATTTTAGCTGTGGCCCACTTTGGGTAAAATACCCCTTTCGGTTAACAGTAAAAAGAAGCAAATCTCTCGTTTGTTTTGCAAGAGAACGGAAACTGAAGTTGGCCTTTCGTCGACAGATAAGAGCACCAAACTGTTTTCTGTAATCCTAGGTACGGCATTTGCGGAACCGACGGGCCAAAGACGGAAGTATCGAGGCCGGATGACGACTTCCTCTTCTGACCCCCATGAATCGAACTACGATTCGTAACATTTCGTTTTACTGATTAAACGACTCGGGAAAATGGCACCCAGTTTTCAGCGGATGATTAGAAGAGTTGTGTCTGGATGATACTCGATCTGTGAGGCTAAACAAAGACTTGTGCATTTCCTTCGAGCTGGGCATTAAACTGGCAATACAGCTCGAGAAGTGGAAGTAATATTCAGAAGCATCAGTATAAAATAATACGTTTAATTACTAAATGAGAATATGATGTCTTTGAAATCGTAAGTGGTTTTTGCAGCTATTGCTCAGTTCTTTTCCTAGTTGAATCCATGCTGTACAAAGAGGTTGAGATGACCTAGGCATCTGACGTAAATATGACTTTTGTTTGGAGAATGAGTTCAGTAAAATGCAAGGGACGTGTAGGAATAATTGCGAAAATATTTCTTAAAGAGAGAAATCTGTAATAATTCCAGCATTGATTTAAATTTTACATTGAAAAATTAACCAATTCCCTAAAGAAGGTTTTTTACCAGTACTTTTTAAAGGAAGACCATTGGTTACAAGGATGATGCAATGTGTAGAGCTTTAAGAACGTGATACTGAAATAATGGATTAAATGATTGCTATATACTTTTTAAAATCTACAGCAATGTTACAGTTGGTTTTGGTTAACTCCACCACAGTTATGATTTTTTAAAACTGCTACAGCTTTGCAAGAAAAGAATGCTACTTGAAAATACTCGAAGAAAAATATAAAATAGTGCTGAAAATTTACGGGATTTTATCAATTTAATCTCTCCAGGTGAACGTTTTTTTCTTATAATATTTTCCCTTTTGATCAGAATATATAAACGGCATCCCGATAGGTTAGAAAGTATTTTTAGATAATATTGTTTAGATTAGCTTTGCAGTTTATTTACAAAAAATAGGTTCAGAATGCAGGACCCAAACTGGAGAGCATGTGTCACATTTAACCAGGCGCCCATCGTCATCAGAAACATAAACAATCTTCTCAAGCCATTTTTCCAGCCTTTCCTGCATAATGGTGAAGTTGTTCTTGAAGTAGAATGTGGAAATAATATAGGCTGGTTATTCTTGTCAAGACTTCGTCAAGGTTCAAAAGGTGCATCCATCTTCTTCAAAAACATATGGCTTACTCCCAATGAATTTCAATCGGTAAGTGGGAGAGAAACAGCCAAAGACTGGAAAAGGAGCATAAGACACAAAGGTCGGAGCTTAAAGCTGCTGATGACAAAAGGATATTTTAATTTGTGCGAGACATCTTTTGCTTGCAACCATTCCCTCTCGAACGAGGTAAGTCTTCTTGACAATTAAAATAATACTTCTCTCGCAACACCTTTTGTTTGTTTTCCGCTCTGTATGTAAACAGTGTGGCAAAGGATTTTTAAAACCAGGTTTATAAAATAAAATATATAACTACTATTTTTTATTTTAAGTATTTATTTTCGAAATAAGCTCCTTCGGCGTCAATGCATTCGTTACAGCGGTTTAACAACGATTCGAATGCCTGTTCCAGCTCACATTGTGGGACTGCCTCCAAAGCTCGCGTCGAAGCCGTTTGTACTCGTACATAGTGTGTCAAAGAATTTTAATACTACAGCTGGAACTAAGCTTACAGTGGCGCTATCTGTGTTATAGAGCATTCGTGAAACTCCTTAACTATCAGTTGATCCACTGCCAGAACCTCAGGTCATTTGTTTACATTTTTTTTTTACTTGATGACAATGACACTAGACAAACAGCTTCGACGCGAGCTTTGGAGGCAGTCCCACAATGTGAGCTGGAAGATTCATTCGAATCGTTGTTAAATCTCTGTAAAAAAGGTACTGAAGTTGAAAGCTTATTTTGAATTAAAATATAACTACTAGTTATTTTATTTTATAAACCTAGTCTTTTAAGACTAGGTTAATTCTTCGACACACTGTGTACACCAAACACAGCAACCCTCTAATTAAGACGTATCGTTGTCTGCACTTCATGGTCTTAGTAAAATCTTAATGGTTATACAAACTCAAAAATGTTTAAGAGTGTTAGGATGCTTGGGTTTTCTTTAAAAAATTTGAAACAAAAATGTTCATATGAGATGTTAAGAAATTGCATTGTTTTGTCACATATTGAACTGTTATTACAAATCGAAAGCATTTTTGCCTTGCTTTCAACTGTTACAAGGAATTTGTCGAAACAGATGCAGAAAATTGCAAGCTGTAACATTGCATATGGAAAAATTCCTAAGATTGCTTTAATCATGGCACAAAGTGCTGAAAATTAACAATAGAAATGTAATATGAGCCGCCATTTGCACTTTGGACTCATACCATGTGTGGCTAGCTTATGCTTGAAGTTCATAGTGTTATAAAGTTAATTATTTTAAAAGGGGTTACTGCGAAGAAAATACATTAATGAATCATAAATTAATTTAATGATTCAAAATTCACTGAATTTCCCATAAATTACTAATAAGTTCGGTGTGAATTTCAATTAATTTATTAAATTTCTTTACAGGAAATGCTAAAAAGGAATATCAAGTGAGAAAAAAGACGGTAATTCGTTTCCTTAATAAGTTTGTTAATAATTGAGGCTTCTCACTTCTAAATAAGTTCACGAGGCCGTGGTAGCCTAGTGGTTAGGATGTTGGACTTCCAACCGGAGGATTGGGTGCTCGATACCCGACCCGCTGAAGACCCACCATCTACACTTGGGGGATATGTGCCTGTAAAATACGTTGACTTTTAGGTCCCGAGGTAGGTTCGAGGGTACCCCGGAGAGTGGATAATTTCCCTTCCCATCACTCTTAGGTCAGAAAAAGAAGGTGGTGTATTTGTGGTGGCGCCATCTGGTGTCATCCGAGCCTAGTCGTACTTCCACCGTTGTGGTGCTCATCTATAAAACGGAATGTGTTCCTTACTGCCTTAATTTCTGGTCGCTCTGCGAAGGGGAGCTTGGATACCCAAGTGTCATTAAAAACAACAAATAAGTTCACATTAACCAGTTCTTAGTAACAGTTATAGCATTTATTCATATTTTAAACAATAACATATTTTGAAGAAAAAAATCATGTGTCATGGATACTTTATCAAAGCTCTGCTGCTTCTGTTTCGCACTAAATATAAATTTCATGAGCTAAAGTATATGTCCTGACATTTTACGAATGATAGATTTAACAATTACAATGAAAAGATAACTCTGAAAACAAGTTTTACTAAAATATAACTTTGGGTTTCATTTACTTAAATACCGTATTTATGCGAATCTAATGCGCCATCGAATCTAATGCGCATCCCCATTTTAAAACTTTAAATTTTTTAAAAATTGTTTGTCGGCGAATAAATTTGGTTGACGTCATCGCTAAACTGCTGACCAGTTTTGCACTCGAATCTAATGCGCCATCGAATCTAATACGCACCCCAATTTTGAATACTACATTTGGCCAAAAACGATGCGCATTAGATTCGCATAAATATGGTAATGTTTTCGTGTAAGTGCCGTGCACTGCTGAATTTCAGATTGTACATACAACTGCTGTTGAGTAATGCTTGAAATGTTCCATCTTGTGTCTAAACTAAAAAACATACTGGATATACTTTTTGGAGTAATATTTTTCTGGGAAAGTGGACGGGATTCAGCTACACATTATCAATAATTTCTTTAGCTTTCCTCATTCTGACAATTATAACAAATGACAAAACGTTAACTATGTTTTCTCTTGGTAAAAGTATTAGCATTAATTACCATTATATTGACCCTGTTTGCTTTTCACATCCTTTACTTGTCATATTTCAACAGATAACAGGATGTTACTTGAAAAGTACAAAAGGTTACACTTAACGAGGAAGATTAGAATTTAATACAATTATATTTTTAGTAACGCAAATACAAACAGAAGAGTTCAGCTCATTGCATTAATGAGCCCAGACAGTTGAAGGATGTATTTTTTTGCCGTTGTAACCTTTTCTGTGCATCTATGACCCAAGCACTACCGATAAATGTTCCAAATTAGAGCAACGTGTGTTGTATCTAATTCTTAATGACATCAGCAAAACTAGAAACGTATACGCGCCTGCCACCCATGAGTTATCACCGCGTGAGGATTTCTCGCCACTTTTCGTGCTCCATCCATGCTCATGGAATGATCGAAGACTTGGTGCTTCGTTTGATGACTTCAAAAAGACCCCATGTTCCCGTTCTGATAGCAGCCTCGGGCTAGTCTGTTTCTTCTTGTCTATAGTCGTGAAATATCTTCGTCAGATGTACCTTTACGACAGCAGTGAGGATAGGGGATAGTACTGGAATCCAATGAGGTCGTGGGACAAGAATATCGAAGATCCATCGACGGACTGGAAGAACGATTGGCAAGCACCTAGGTGAAAGGCCAATGTTTACATCTACTTTTCCATACGATTCGGGTGCATATAAGATCTTATCTTCGGTGTATTTCGAATAGTTTTCAAGAAGTGTCATCATGAAGAGGAAATTTATTGCTCTCAGGTGAAAGATCAGAAGAAGGTGAAGGAGAAACATCATAAGTCGTGCTGATCTGCGGACAGCCAGTTGGGTGGCCTGCATAGTCACCAAAGTCCTGCATAAGCATAAATGAGACAAAAAATTTTATTTGCTAACATGAATTTTGACTTCACAAAAAGTTACAGACGCACAATATTTGAACTATGGCTTTTTTAAATATACATAGGTTTTTAAGGGTCATATCGTGATTCCTTAAAAACAAGATCTGACCCAAGCTTTCAGAATCCAAAATTCATTCATTAAATGTAAAGTAATATTGATGAAGTAGCGTGAAATGAGTTAACGAAGAAGTAAGTGCAAGATGAATGAATGTGTATAATAGAATATGCCAAGTAAATTGAGTTTTATTTGACAAATTAATAAATAAGTAGAAACGTAAAAACATTTTTCTTTTCTTAAACATAAACTCAGCAATTTAAAATGTGATGATACACGCTTTTCATTGAAAATTACCTTTCTATAATTAGTCATATTCGCAAAAAATAAAAAGAGCTCATAACAAATTTTCAGTTTTAATTAATTATTATCTGTATTATATTAAGGACGAGAAATGTTTTGAGATTTTTCCGTAACAGCTGTAAATAATCTTGATAATCTGTTATTTTTTCCTAACAATATCACTTGGAATATATAGTGCAGTAGATTCTGGATTAGTTGAGAGACCTTCCACACGAATGTCCTGTATTTTCAAAGAACATTTTCAAACTGAAAATCGTTGCTTGCACTTCCGAAGAATCCGGCAGCGCCATGAGTCTTAGTTACGACGAAACTTCTAATAGGAAATCAATAAAACCGCTGACTTCATTACTAACAATAATCCAGAAAGTATGTATGTGAGAGAGAGATACTCGCGAAGGGCCAAGACCGTTCTGCAGATTTCATGAAATTTGGCACGAATTTAGTTTTAGGAGTTTTTCCTAAAATTCAAATTTGTTCTTTCTTTAGTCCAATTTTAAGCTCATTTTGCATATAAATTTCCTAAGGACTAAATATTTCATGGACATTTTTTAATTTAATGTCATTCAAAATTTGAATTTTCTACGTAAAATGATTTTTGTTCGAACTTTCCATGAAATTTAGAACAACTATAAGAACTATTTTTAAAAATGTCGATCCTAGGCAAACGATTTTAGTGAAACTCGACAATTACAATCTAAATTAAATGGAATTCATTTTCGCAGCTAAAAATAACTCATTGTTTAGTTGTCATGGTTACGTATCTTTGCTCGTTTTTTTCTTTCGTGTGTGTGTTTTTTTTAAATCTGAATAGGCCAACGACTTTAATTTAACTATGATAAAAACCTAAAGTAAATAGTATTCTTTTTCGCAGCTTAAAAGACTTATTTTGTTGTCATGGTTACATCTCCTCCTATTTTGTTTCTTCCGCGTTTTTATGTGTGTAATTTCATTTTATAATTATTATTTTACCCACGTTATAAGTATTTCATTTTATAGCGATTTTTGTTATTTCAAATTATTACTACATTGTGTATTTTGTTTTTTGTTCAGTGAAGTAGCAAATTTGTCATTTTACAATTTAAGCTCGGATGGATGTTTTTTTTTTTTTTCCTCTTTCAAACTTTTGCATGCTGCTGTTAGTTTCTGCAAGGAGCAAAATTTTTGTCTTTTTGTCTTATTGCCAATAAATAATAGACATAGTATATATATATATATATATATAATTACATTTAAAATGCATGCATTTAAACTTTTCTAATCGTACTTCTTGTGTGGGTATTTTTCAACTAAACAAACAAAACGCAATTTAAAAATGAACAAAGAATGTTATTTCTCAAAAAAAAAAAAAGTCTTTTAAATATGTAGGATTGGCAGTTGATAGCCGTGGGTGGCTAATTTTTAAGTCGGTGTAATACTATACATCTTAATGAAATAAAATTGCTATATATATAAAATGGCGAACCAACTGCTTCTTAATACGGGTATGGTCGTGCGGGAACCGTTAGTAAAAATATTACGGAGGTCGAACGTATTTAATAACAAGAAGTTCCGTCTAGAACTGTACGAACCTACTTTCCGGTATACGCACTCTCAGAAATAGAACTCTCATTTTCGACGATTCTTGAATCGTCAAGAAAATTTCGTCATTTACAACGATTCTTTCCTCGCGTGATCACGTGACTTAAAAAAGTTACTACACAAATTTCGCCAATTTGACGAAAGGTTTACTCGGAGCATTTTTCACGAAGCCATTTCGTCAAATACGGCGAAATTTTCGTGAGATTTGAACATGCGTTTCTGAGAGTGCACCAACTTCAAATTTCACTCACCTCGTTCATTAGTTAATTCATTCATTCATGTACTTATCTATTCATTCATTCATTCATTAATTTGTTCACTCACTCATTCATTCATTCAGAAATATCCTTAAAAAATCCAGATTATAAAATTTCATATTCTTCTGTACATGTTTTATGTCATAAGGCCCTTCCAATAAAGTCTGCTTCAATCAAATCCATTTGTTAGATCAGGATTTATATAGGATACGAAAATCCCCTTACGCGCTAATGTTAAAAAATTTTTTAACTGTTGTAAATGGGAAAAAAAAAAAAAATGTGTACAAATAAAAATGTAATGCACGTCGATGGTTGAAGGAAATGGGATTTTATGTCCAGGGTTCATAAATTTTTACTTCATTTTTCCTCAATACCGCTAATGTTAAGACTTTTTGAACTGTTTAAAATTGAACGAAACATTCTTCAAATCAAAAAATGAGATCTCCTTCTCGTCGAGTTCTTTTGAATGCAAAAAAATCTTTTGACACCTTTCCCCCATCTCAAAACCCTCCTTTTATTTTTTTATTTTTTAATCTTTATTTAACTACTACACTTATTTTTGACATTTCTTTATTTTTAACGATATTTTTGCGATGCATTAAGCCTTTTTCCAACTTAATTTATCTTAAAAAACTCAGTGGCGCGCCAGCCCCTTTTGGGGGCCATGGCCTACAGTGCCCAGAGTTTTCGAGACCGAGGGCCCTGGGGTGCAGAAGCAGATGTTCCGATCAATTGGTCAGCCTGACGCGGAACCCCCAATGTTTAGTTAAAAAGCATGCTTGGTCCTCATTTTACCGCCCCACTGCAGGAATGAAAGGCTGAGTCAACCCTGCAACCCCGGGGATCGAACCCCGGACCTGTGGCATGGTAGAACGGAAGGCTACCACTCAGCCACTGGACTTCCTTAATTTATCTTATCCTTTACTTTTACGGGAAAGTAGACTTTTTAGCAAGAAGTGCTGAGAAATTCCTGAACTTAAGAGGCAGTGATTTAACTAGGTTTTCTTTTAGTCTGCAGTTTGCATTCCTTGAGAGTAATCGCGATTCTATTGTATTCACGTAATATTTGTAATTTGACATGTAATGTTTTCAATATGACTTTTTGCAGATTTACAATTTCCCAGTCTTTCATGATTTTAAATTTTAAACGCCAGTGCAGTAATTCGAGTTAAGAAAATGGATAGAATATAACATTGAGTATTTTTTCAGAATTGATACATTGAATATTTGAATGAATTGGAATATTTCTGAAGGTCTTAATAATTATTCAAGCTCAGTATAAAACATTAAAAAAAAAAAAAAAAAAAACACAATGAGCTCCGATGTGATGCTTTAATTTATTTTGTAAAAATCATAATGTTTTTTGCCAGCCAATAAAATAAATGATAGCAATTATATTTTTAAAAAATTCAAAACTAAGCTTGATGCTGGGAAAAATGCATAAAAATAATCATTACTCAAATCACAATTAATGCAATTAAAAATGTGACATAAAATAATTAAGTTGATAATAAAACTGACATTCAATTTTGATTAGTCAGTAACTGAACAAAATATCCTGATTGAAATAAATTACTAATAACTCTTCATGCCATGCTCTTGACTGTGCAACGCTCTTCGAAACACACGATCCCCCAACTACGCTTTCAAAACTCGTCGATTAATCGCTATCGGATAATATTAAAATTGATGGTGTAATGCTTCCATGTAATTTCCCAATTGTTATGTCACTCACTTTTGACTGTTTTGCGTCCACCAAAAGCATACTCCGGTGTTATATATTTGCTCACAGTCTCCATCTATAGCAAGGCGCCATTTAAATTGGCAGAGAGATCTTTTGCATGATGAACTTCAACTGACGACTACATTCCTGTGCAAAGAAAACCGTTTAATTTTCGGATATGACATGCTCTTAATTTGAATTTATGGTCATATCGCGCTATTCATTTCTTATCAGAGGAGTCATTATTCGAAATTATAGGCTTCCGTTTGTCTGTTACACCGCGTTATGATGTTTTTGAAAGCTATAAGAAAAAGCAATTTTTAATGTTTTTGTACTCATCCGACCTCTGCATTTTGCAAGCAGAAAATTAATCACAGTTAACAAATGCTAAGAATGCATATAATTTATGATATCAGATGTATGACGCTTTCCTGAAAGACTAGCTACTTGCTTTTCGTTTGAATAACTACTGTGCTTTATACAATAGTTTTTAATTTGCACAGTTTCTGTACAAATCTAATATCTACTGCTGTAATCTGTCTAAAGCAGTACTGTGCTTTATACAATAGTTTTAATTTGTACAGAATTTCTTTTCATATTGCTTACTGAAAAGATTTCATAGGTTCTACAGTTAGTTTTGATTTATAATTAGTTTTTAAGCTCATTACTTTAACCCTTTATTTAGCACGGTTTATCAGAAGCCACATGTGGTTTTAATGGTTTTTATTTGACATCGACAAGTCCAAATGACTTATTTACTTTGTTGGTGTATTTTTGAAAATATCTGTGTAAAATAAAATATTTAACTTCCAATTATTTTGCATTTTTAAAACATTTTAATTGTTTTGCAAAAAAATAAAATTAGTCAAAATCATTCAGGCTATTTAGATTGTGATTTGTAATAAAAACTATGAAATATATAAATAAACCCCGAAGTAGAAGTTCTAATAAATAAATACATAGAAAATTGTGACTTCGATCTGAGATCATTCATAATTTTTCATGATTGATTACTGTGTATCTGTAAACAGTACAGCACAATCCAACTTCTTTTCGAGAATCATTGCAATTCAACTCACTAGATCGTAGATATCTTCATTATTCACGCTATTCAACTTAATTTTTCGTTTTATAAATTGTCATGTATAACAAAAAGTGAGCAATTTTTTTGTTTTATAAATTATCATGTATAACAAAAAGTGAACGTACTGCTAGGCGTGGTTTATGCACCGCTCAAACGAGGTCTGGCATCTCATTTGTATACCATCTCGATCTTTTTTTGAGGGGGTTGGAGCAGAAGGAAGAATTGTCAATAAGTTCTCCAATTTTAAGGGTAACATACAGACTAAACTACAATAAAAGGGACATTTTGATTTCCAGCTTCACTTTAAACACTTTCAATTACCAATAGACTTTTCTTTTCCTCTCCTCCCTGCCCCGGGGGCGAGGCAGTGGGGTCCAAGGATTTTACTTGCACGTATCCCCAAGTGTACATGGTGGGTCTTCAGCGGGTATCGAATACGCGATCTTCTGATTGGAAGCCCGACATTCTAACCACTAGGCTACCTTACAATATCTAGGCCTTAATTACAATAGACTAGCCGGGACGCGACTCGGTATCCGGCCTCCGTAGTCCATACTATTCGCTTAGGTAGCATCTGTTTGCGTAAGCGAAGGGACATTACGTGGCGGAAGAAAGCTAAAATGCAGAATCATCTATTAAGGACTTTTTCAAGTACAAAAATTTGGACTCTTATCTTAGGGATAACATTTTCATATTTGTGTAATCATTTATCAGTGAATACATTTTCTTAGGAATTAGGAATACGATTTCCGTTAATGTTTTGTTCATGTTTCCTGCATTAAAGTTTGGCGTTACAGAATTTACGTTAAAATATTGTTCTCATTTTTCATATTCTTTAACTTTCTTTTCCACAAATAAATTCGTGAAACGTGCAATGCAGTACAATAAACATTTACTTAGTACCGGCACGAAGCTTTCTATTTTAATTTGCTATGATTCACCCGACCGCGTTCACCTACGTGGTTTGAGATAAATGGAGGGATTTGTACTAAATAAGAAGGGAGAAAGTAGGTATTATAACAGCGGATTTTGGTATAAAAATTTTGTCTTCTGGTATTAGTGGGGCATCCCCCCCCCCCCGAAATGAGTTCATAGAACTCCAGCAAAGCACCCGAAGACCCCCCAGCCTTTTTAATCTTTAAAATCCTACAAAATAACCGACGAAACAATTTCAGGAGGGGCCTTAAGGAAATTTCCTCAGCACTTAAAGGTATTTAGAAGAATCGTTAGTTTTATTCTTTACTATTATCCCTATATTTTGTTCTAAACATTAGATGACTTTGTGTCTACTTAAAGCAGAAATTTTTCTTATCACCAAAGCATGAATATTAAAGAGAAAATATCCTCGCTAGTTTTAAAATCTGTAGCCATCCAAGCGTATGAAATTACTAATTGTAGATGGCATCTTGCTGTAAGCATGCATTAATACAATTGCTGTTGAGTCGGTGTTGAGATTCCCCATTGATCAATATTCTGCATAATACTAGTACTTTTCGGTCATCATGTAGGTATCATTTTTACAGTCACATTCAGTCTCTTCGAAGTTTTTAATTCACGTTTTCGACTTAATCCTATCCTGAGTTGAAAAAATGCCAAAACCACACCCTTCAAAGCTCTCAATGTTTAAAAAAAAAAAAAAAATCAGTCGTTGACAATTTAGATTTATGTGTCTTAAATGACAAGTTGTAGTGGTTTAATTACGGTCAATAGGATTCTTTTATTGGAGTTTTTCTATTTTTGGTTGGGTTTCCAAAAGTTCCCGTTTTTCTGTGTCACTCTGTAAATATCCAGATAAAAGCATGGTTTGGTTATTTACCGGGGCATGTATCCTTGATATCTACTTTGAAAAATAAGTAATCGTGGTATTTACTTTTAAGTAGATACCCTTGTCTACCTCTATGTCACTATGAAGTGACCCCCCCCCCCCTTTCGGCACTAATAAATTTTCTTTTAGTTAGTTACGCTCCATAAGAATATTTCACACAAAGTACATTTAAAAGTTGTACTGCAGTTCCAAATGTAACCATTTAAATCTCTGTATTTCTTCACAAATATATTTTATTACCCGTTTATCTGTATTCTCATATTATTCTTTTAGTTTCGGGACGTGACCAAGTACAATTTTTACACCTGAAACATGTAGTGCTGCCATCTATTGGAATATTACGATGTTAATAGCAACTGAGATATTACTATTTCCGGTATCGTTCCGATTAAATTTTAGGTAAAATAATATAGGAAATGACTCTTATCTCTTTTTTTAAATATTTTTTTAGTTACATAATTTCAAGCACCTGAGTACAGTAAATAAAGCCTTCGAGTTTTACGCTGAATTATTCACCAGATGAAAATATACTTAATATTTTTATGGCCGAGTTTGATTTGAAGTTCGTGCTTTAGTAGGAAATAATGCAGCGTTTTCAGGCACCACTAAACATATAAGATTAAACATTAAATTATTATAAACAACGTTATTACATTTTTTGAGCGTGATCGATTAATGGGAAATTAGCTTAATAAACGCAAAAATCGCTAAATATAGCTTAATAAACGCAAAAATCGTTGAAAGGAAAAAATGTTTAAAAAAATAAATACTGCATATTAGTACATAAATATACGTTTACAGAGTTTAGTTAAATGTTTTGATTTTTACAATATTAATTCTTATTTATTACTTTTCATTATTTTCAGAATTTTTGCTCTTTGATGTTTATTTTTGACGGTTTTCAAAATTTATTTGTTTAATAATGATGTAAACTTTTTTAAAAAAATAATGATACTTTATTTTTTAACGAAATGTTAAAGGAAATATCGGATGCAATACGATAATATCAAATATGATTTTGCAATCGCAAGGTGATAATTTAAGAAACTTATTTAAATTAAAAAGTCGTTGAGCTCTACTTTCATAGGTGATAATTTCTTCAATAATATTTTTCGATTATCTTATAGCTTCTGAGAAGCTCAATGTAAAAACAGAATTTTGTAAAAGACTTCAAATAGTAAAAAAAGTTTTTAAAAAAAACTTGAAAATAGTTAGAATTGCAGCATTTTAAAAGTACCAAAACTTAGAAAATAATAGTGCATCCAGTGCATCTATAATTGCATTTAGCTATTTATAAACATTTAGCTATTTAAGTGCAAGCATTCTGCTAAAAATAATTACGCAGTAAATTGTTATTACTTTTAAACCAAAGTCCATTTTACATTTTAAAAAGTTTCAATTGTGAGGGGAAAAAATTTCATTCTAAAAAGTTTATTGCACAAATGATAAAATAGAAGATTTTAAACTTTACAAACAACTTTGAAGAAAAACATTTGCTTACTTTTTAGATGTGTTTATAAAAAGCAAATATAATTCCAAAATGTCACTACCTTTGTATGAATATACATAAACCACATCATAGCAGATATTTCTCTGTATTTGATGATCTTACAATTGAAAGAAATCGGATACAATGGCCCAATTATTGAAAGGAATAAAACTGACTACATTACTTGCTACTAATTTGAAAAATATCAGGAATGAGAAAAAAAAAAAGACATTCATGGTAAAGTTGGGGCTACTGGTTTTCAACAATCAATGTAAAACATCACTTTATTAGAAACATCGCTTAACACGTTCGCACCGGGGCCGATTTTCATGTTTTTCGCTGTGAGGCGGCGCTTGAATTCATGCTGCGCTTCATCTGGCGGCGTCCGATGCGAGTCTATAGTGCGGGCCATCGGTGGTACGCGCCGCCCGATGAGACAGTCTAGTGCGGGCCACCGGTGGTACGTGCCGCCCGATGAGACAGTCTAGCGCGGGCCACCACAAATTTTACTATGAAAATTACGTGCACCAGTTTCAGAGAAATTGCAGTTACGCCTTAAAAATGCGTTTTTGTTGCGCAAACACATTTCTTTTTATTGAAGATAGGGTTTCGTGTACGAAGAGAGAATCTGTCAATTTTCATTGCAAATTTGCGCCTTACCACATGCTTTTTTTTTTATTGTACAACTCGCACATTTAAATAAAACTAAAATTCGTCCAGCGGTTGAAACGTTTAAAAATTTTTTAGGGTGAGCGTTTAAACATTTTAGTTTTTCTGTTTGACAACAGTTGGTTTAGTTGAAATATTTCCAATTAGCGATCATCTCTCCTCAGTGCGACTGATTGAATACTGAGTTAGTTATTTAATGTAATGCATTCGTAACATATATTATACAAAAAAAAAAAAAAAATCTGCACTCCTTCTCCTGTAAAGAAAATAGAAATAAAATTTGTCATGCCACCCTATTATTATTGAATGAATTAGAAATATAAGCACTCGCAAAATCGTATTTGAAATACAACACACTGAAAAATAACAGTTTTATAAAAATTGTCCCAAACTAATATAAAAATAAAAACTCTATATAAAATATAGTTTTCATGATTTGAAGTTCATTTTATTTTGAACCTTATACTGTTGGTCAACTCACAAATATAATCAGCATTGCACTATGACTTAAAAATGTAAAAAATAAAAAAATATGTGTTCCATTCAGTCTGCACATTGGGACCACTACTTTTTTAAAAAACTGCAAATATAATTATTTGTGAATACACACATTTGTCGAAATGATATATTTATATTCACAGAAATATTAAAATTACTTGTCAGCAAGTAGTAAAAATTATATAAAATTAATTTATTTACATGCGTAGAATAACGACGCATCGAAACATATCGAAACATTGGGAGGGGGAGTAAAATATGTTGTCCCCAACTCCTATTGTCATAAAATAAAAGTAAAAATAAAATATAAAAGGAGTTGTCACACAAGAAAATAGCTACTTGAACATATTTTATGTTTTTGGGTTTGTCCCAACTAGCCGCCATTCATTTGTGCCCTATGAATTCATTTTCCAAGGAATTGATAAGAACGAAAATTCTAGAACACAGGGAACTATAATCTGTAGTTTAAAGACAAACTTAGGTGTTTAAAACAATGTAAAATATTACTCAAATAAAACTTTTGTTTTTCCGACTGAGGGAATTATCAAGAATTAGCCAGCTAAGAAATATTATTTATCAAAAAATAAAACGAAATTTCTTATCTCATTGAAATAGGATTATTCAAATCTTTTGAATTATAGCTACAAACAAATGTTATACATATCATCTAGTGTGAACTTTTATTACTTTTATTCTGTAGGAGTTGCCAAATAATTGCCTTTGTCACAATGTGCCCCTTTGCATTCCACCTAAACCCGCACCAAAAAGTCTGAATCCAGTTTCGAAAATATTTGGGAAATCTAAGTTCCCTTTAATATTAAAGAAGGTACTAACCGTTTTATAATTACGAAAAAACATAGCTGCTGTAACACTGAATTGAATGCTTTGAAACCGAGCTCATGTTTTCTACAGTGAAGTTTAGGTTTTGAGTGATATTTCCTACTGTGAGTTATGTTTGATTAAAATTTTACAAGAAAGTTCAACGCTTGGACAATGATAAGAAAACAATGCAATCCCTTTTTGCTTTCTTGAAATTTAAAAAAAAGTTAAATTCAATGAAAGTTATTTTAACACTAAACCTACCAAATACCGGTCAAATCGACCGTTCCAAACTTTAATAAGAATTACACACTTTAAAAGTTATAATACCGTTATCGAACTATAGGACAATTCTTAGAATATGCATATAATATTTTTTCACTCTGTACTTCTAGTTATTTTTTTCTCTTTTCCAAGAAAAATTTATCATGTGTCTTACCTACCGCGTCGGTCAATATGACCAACCGTCGATATGATATGATACTTTACAGTTACACTGCGCGCTCGAAGAGTGAAACCGCACATAATGGCGCTGATAGTCGAGCCATGACTATAAAAACGAGCGTTCACGCGGTCCTACAAAAATTCGAAGAGCGAAACACCACGCCTGAACAGTTTCACTCTTCGAGCGAGCAATGTACCACAGAGTCGGTTGCAATTGAATAGAGCAGACAACAATATTATTGAGTAGTCTCATGTAGCGCACTTCATGAAAATTCTCCATTTTATATACATTTAGCAATAAATGAACCATTATTTACTAAAATCGATAACTTTTTCAATTACCGGTCAATTTGACCGAGCGCGGTAGGAATAGGTATATAAGAACTGTCGGTAGGTTTAGTGTTAAAGTGCTCAGACGAATGATATAAAATTTTAAAGCATTTTACTCCCGAAATTATCTCATTTTGTAACTTGTTCTCTTAAATAGTTATCCCAACTCGTTTGAATCCAAAATCAGTACCCTTAATCGAGAAAAATCTGATACAATTCCAGCACATGGTTGAACCATTATCAACCTACTCTTCCATCAAATACTAAGCGGTGAACAAAAATGTTCGTCTGCAACTACGCCTATTTTCAGAGCAGGGGGTTCGAACTCGTGACCGCCCCTGACACTGACCCCAGTCTAACTCGTTCTGTTTTTCGGGTAATATTCCCGATTCCGATGATCTTGTCACAATGATATAGCTCGATCACGATCTTCAGTATAATGACCACTTCTAACCTTCGGATTTGAGATTGAAAATTTATCAAAGCTGCATCTCGTTCTGAAGAAGTTACTTGACCAGTAGCCAAGCACGAGCACTTTGGACTGCCGTATTTTTTGGGCGTTGTTTTGTTGGGGAAAGCCGATACCTCCCCTAACGTTTGCGTTTCAAATTGTCCGCTGTTTTCTGCTTTCAGAAGTCTGCTGATTATCGCGGGCGTTCGGATCTTTTTCAACGCGTTTCCCATCATGATAGAACCATTAAGCTCTCGGTCTAGTTTGCCGTGAGCGTGCAGGGTGCACTCATATTTCAGTTAAGACAAGTTATTTCGTAGGATCCCAAGCTAATTTCAAATCACGTTTCAGGTTCTTTGACACAAATGGAAACATAAACATGACGTCAGGCTGGGAACTGATTCGAAAACATGTCTCGCTGCTACTGTGCAGTACCAAGGAACACCCTTGGCAGTACCATAGTTATTAAAAACGTTTTTAGGATTTCTATGTATGTGGTTTGTTTTCATTCGCCTAAATATTTTTAGCAAAACTACTTAATGTATTCGTGCTACATATATTAAAACACAAAAAGGTAATAAAACTGAAGTCATTTTAGAAACAATCACGATAACATGTGAAACTTTTACTATACTACGCTAGAAAATTTTGTCGTATGTTGCCCTAAAAATGGTACCAGTTTGCTTTCCACAAAGGATGGTGCCTAGATTTATTACATAGTGGTGCTTTCTTGCGTATGTTGTGCTAAAATGCAATAAAATTAAGTACTATGATCCTAGACCTGTAAATACCATGTATTATTAATCCATTAAAATAATAAAGCATTATGAATTCTGAAACTGCATCAGTTCAACCCGCTTTATAAACTTGACACAGTTGGATTTTGTTCGTTAAGCTATTGGCAAAATTGAGCATATTGTTGGAGTAGATCGACAGGAGTGTTCAAAAGCCATTCCGATTCAGCCAATGTACCCACGTATGTGACCAATAAGAATCATACAATTATAAAATGAATACATACTTCATTTTAAAATTTGTCTATGTGTAAATAACCGACATAGTGTGCAGCGGCTGGATAAAGTTAGAAGCGCAAAATATTAAATATTACTTATAATAAGTGAAATTTTTAGTTTTTAAATGTCCACATAAATTTTGAAAGCGTATTCATGCTTTCTAAGGTAATTTTTTAGATCAAAATTTTCTAATTCAAGATTGCATACAATATGAACAAAAAAAAATCTTCCATTCAAAAAATTACAATATCAAAAATTTCAATTAAACTAATTTATTAAATCGAAACTTCCTGTTGGAGAATTTTTCGCTATATGAATCAAAAACAGCTTCCGTTCGATTGGGTCCGTTGAAATTTGTCCCGCGTCAAGCCCCAATGGACCTTGACTCCTTCTCGAAGCTCAGAGCTTGACCGAACTCATCACGGCTGATGGATGTTTCGGCAAGCTATTGGCATAATTGAGTTATATCGTGGAGTGGATGGCCCACGGCTAGAGTTTTCGGAATGAAAACGCACATCGAGTTCTTCAAATGCCATGCATTGAATTATTCATCTTTTTGAAGTGTGGTGCGGTGAACGCACTTTTGACGGAGTGCGTGCTTCATCAGGGCACGGGCTCATTAAAGGTATTTTTCGAGATTTCAGATAACGAATGGGTTCTTATTAAATATATGCTTTGAGAGACTACCGCTCAGATTCGGTTGATTAAATATCCAATAGTAATTCTTTATTATATCTATTTTCTACGTGTGCTATGTGTTAAAGCAATGTTCTTCAAACAAATTAGGACACTGTTACTTTTTTAGGGGGGGGGGGGAGCTTCGTTATCTCCACATTACAAAAGCCAAATTTTGGCAGACTCACATCTGTACGAAATAAACACCAATATTTCCATTAAATTAGATATGAAATAATTGTATTCCCCAGAAATTCTTTCATAGTACTCCGTTATAGAATATTTTTTTCCTCATCGTATTCTTTTAGACAAAAAAATTTATATATTTTAAAAAACTTTGACATTGTTCTGATTTGCTAGTTAGTGTCTTCTTTTACAATTGCGTTATAACAAAGCAGACTTTGAAAATTAATCATTATACAAACTAAATCAACCCCTTTCAAAAATACACTTTCTTTTAACCCTTTAGGGATTTGTTCCCCCCCCCCCCCGAATTGCTCTGAAGAATTAAATTACAAAAACAAAAAGGTAAATCGTCACCACCATTATTGTTGTCTACCCAAAATATTTTTTTATCCTGTCATAAATATCACATGTGAATATTTAGATAAAATAAGTTAATTAAACTTAACAAAAAACAGGCCTTAACATTAATTGCAAAATAAAAATATCAGGACTTAGAATAAAGGCATGAATAAATAACGTCTGCCATCAACCATAGCCAAAAGTACGATTTTTTGCAAAAAAAAAAAGAGATAAAGTAGCCGTAATAGTTAACGGGGGGGGGGGGGGGGAATCCGTCTCAGAGCAGGGTTTCTCAACTAGAAACATGTCTTTGAAAACAAATATATGCTCATTTTGTTTTATAAAATAAAAAAAAATATATTAAGTATATCAATACATTGCGTCGTTGTCTCTTATAACGCCGAAACACATGCCGTATCAAGCCGCATTTGTTATATTGTAATACATAATAGTACAGTTTTCTGAGAAAATCTTCCTCTCTAAAAGCGCTGCCATAGAAAGCTACCAGGTGGTATCCAATTCGAGGATATGTCCTCTACTTTCAGATAAAATAGTTTATAAGCTGTATCTATCCTTATAAAATAGGCAGAATTTGTCGTTCAGTGTACAAATGCTTCGTGTAAGTCAGTGATTCAGACTTTGTCGACTAACGGAATCTTTCAGAACTGTCAGTTTTTTTGGAAGTCTCATTCCTAGACAAAATATGTTAAAAGAACATTTAATGTAAATCAACGTACATTGGCAAAATTATATCTCTTAAGTATTTTGTTCCGAATGGTATTCAAATGTTTGTAAATGTTACGCTGGAAGCTCCCGAAACTGCTTTCCCGAATTCTTATGAAGTAGTATTGACGTTCACCACGTTCGCAGCGACCAATTGGGATGCCCACACACGAAGCGTTTGATTATTTTTCAAATTTAACTAAATATATCTACAAATTATTTAGCTCATAAAACCTATTCAACTCATATCGCCGTTTTGTGTTTTTGACAGCTTGTCAATCACTGCTAGTAATTAGCGCTTATAAGCTGAGTGATAAAAGCTACTAGTTTTAATATTAGCTGTAAGTAATAAGAGTGGATATACCATCTTCGAACTGTTATTTCGTACTGCGGAACCCTCATTTTGGAAGAAAACCATTGACATAAAGGACGAATTTTTACGTCAAATCTCATTTTTTTCCCCTTGCATCAAACTGACGTAACGTTCAAAAAAGTTGCTTATTTCTAAAATCCAGAATTGAATTATTTTGTGAATTTAACAAAGTTCACCAAATAATCAGCAATAAACTTAAACACCTGTAAGTTAAATAATAAATCTGGAAGTTTTACCGACTTATCTGGTAACTGCACAACAAAAGAAATAAAACACGCATCAGGAATTAAAATTAACATCACTAAAGCCTCGAATATTACACACAGAATATAAATCAGACAACTTATTTATCTAAAGTTCTCAATCACACCTTCACAAAAGGAACGCTTCACAACAAAGGCATCCTCTACCGGCTAAAACACACACGACTTATGTCAATACTTAGATCTTTCGCTTATGTAATTGACACTCAACAATTCTATTCTCGTTTAATGGCCTGGGATGGGATATTATTTCTACCACAAAGTACACCTTCACTCTGTGGGATGAAGAGGTCAAAAAGCTAAGGGCTGGGCGCGCATAATTTCTCTAGTGGCATTTTGCTTTTCAGATATCACAAGCATAATATTTGGATATGGTAGCCAGTTCGCTTTGATCGCAACTGTGATCATATTATAAGAAAGAATTGAACTAGTCTGATGTTTATCTACAGAACTTGGAAGACAGGCATACGGTTGTTGATATACACATATTAATTTAAGGTTGTACATGATGAAAATTACATACTGTTTAATTCACTTAAGCATGATCTAACCCCTTAAGGCATTTGCCCGTTTCTGACACAGGTGAAAGGTACCGGCAAATTTGCACATGCCCGTGTCTCACACGGGCGACCTTGTATCCCGCATTGTTTCATTTCTAATGCCCATCTGAGATCAGTTTACACTTTGTTTGTATAATATATTTTTTTAACTTTTACCCTCCCCCCACTCTCTTGTCACTCCTACAACTGAAATTGCTAAAAGCAAGTTATATTATACTTATATATTCATTTTTTGTCAAAAAAAAGCCTATTATTTTTTACCACTTTTTCCGAAAAAAAATCGTGCTTCAAATGGTTAATCAAGTTGAACTAAACAAGAAAAAATTCAATAAAAAACCAAATACTGTTATAGTGGTAAAAAAGACTACAGGCAAAAAACTATACATAAATGTTCCGAGTATGTGCAAATATATTAGCGTCGTAATGGAGATGTTTGGTAATTCTTCAAGTGGTATTGGAGGGGGGGGGGGGGATTAGAAAACTTTAAAATAGTTACGAACAAGACAAGCAATGAATTCTTTTAAAAACCTTTCATCCCTTTTGCAATTTCATAAATCATAAAATTCTAGTAAATGGATACATTATAAGAGAAACCAATTTGAGATTTATTGTTTATATGAATGTTGCATTACTATTTATAAAAATACACCACAAAAAAAAAAAAAAAAAGACCGCAAAAAATGATTTAGGTTCACATGTGTTCTGCTGATCGTATGTACTGACGGCCTGACTTAATGTGTCTGAGTATAGATAGTGTCTTTACATTTGTAATGTGAATGTATGCATACCTTTTAATACATTTCACATAAAATCGTGCACGAACGCAATATGTTTGCCGGTAGTTTTAGAAAAACTGGCTAAACATTTGTCTCATTAAAATTATAAAATAAATACCTAAATAATTTTACTCCATGGTTTTACATTTTACGTATCTTCACCGACAGTTTTGTAAATAAATAATCAAAAATAATTAATGAAACTAAATCAAATTAAAAAAAACTCCTCTACAGTCTAGAAATAATATTCTGAGCAAAATACTTTAACATTATTCGAAATCAAATTCTTTGTTAGTCATATAACAATAGTTAATGAAAAAAAAACATTTTATGTGATTCGTACCCTAATAACAGTTTCCAAAGCAGGAATTTTTATGTGATCAAGTAATAGTTTATAATAATCGAATTTTTACGTAATCTGTACTCTACCAATAGCTCATTGATAAGCCTTTTTACGTTGTCCAAATAGAAGCAATAAATAATTTTCAACTTAATTTTAAACCTCCATGCTCTTAGTTTTGCGGCGACGAAAGCCTATATTTACGTTATTCATAATCTGGAAATAGTTTCAAAAACGTGATTTTAGGCGATTCAGAAACAGTGAACTAATGCGCATTGTAAACACCAACAAGTTTAAAATAGTATTTTTGTGTTTGTCACACTTTAGAAAATTATCCATTCTTTAACTGTTACGATAAAACAAATGAATAAATTAATGTTCAAAAATTAAGTATGGCTTTTGAAGTTATCCAACGATTCACACCAGAGCGTGGTAAACAAAAGACACTAACTACTAGTTTACATGCTACCAAAATTGTTACTATTATTAATATTCACTACAAAAATGTATAACTATTTACTCAATTTTACGTGAGTAAAATACTTTTTATATTCGTCACACTGAGGTAACAAAAAATAAAAAAGAAAAACAATTATGCTCACATATTTCTCATTAAGAGAAATTCAACAAAAAAAAAATAATAAAAATCTAAAATACCCACAAGCTTGTGTTGAAATATAAATGAACTTTAAACAGTGAAAAGTCAGTTCCTGGAGATGTGGTATCCTGCTAAAAGAACGTATGTATTTAATTTAAATGGTACTCTGTTTTATCGCTTTGCTGAAACCAAATATTTGGATAGATGAGAAAGCTATGCACAATTCACATTCATCACAATTTTGTTCAAATACGAAATATTTTTGTAACTGGTTTTCCAAGAAGCATTATACAAACAAGATTTATAATAAACTAGGCGTGCCGTCCGGCTTTGCCCATGCCATCTCAAATATTGCGTCGCCCGGCGTTGCACGGACTACGCCCGGCGCTGCGCGAGCTTAAATACAACACGGCGTTGAAATTCTTTATTATCTATCCATACACAGACATACAGACCCGGACCGATATTAATAAGCAATGGCCTTCGTGCTAGCCTAAATAAGAGCAACAGTCTCTTAAAATCATAGACAGGGTTTACACTGGGAAAAAATACAAAGTGGGATTTTCCTCCTTGACCAAAATTTTAAGTGGGATTTTTAAAGTTTAAGCCCAAAAAAAATTTTTTTTGAGTGGGATTTCAAAAAATATTGCGGGAATCGCGCGATCGCGCGGCCTAGCGCGAACCCTGATAGATTAATTAAGTACAACGAACCCAAAAAGTATTTTTTTTTATTTATTTTTTTTTTTTGGCGTTCGATTTTTGTTAAGAAACCGTTTTACTCCCGGCGCTACGCGAGCTTAAATACAACCCGGCATTGAAATTTTTTATTATATATCCATAAACAGACATACTGACCCGGACTGATATTAATAATAGAGAAATTCAAAGAATTCGCATTAGAATAATGACAATTAATTATTTCGATTTTACGCTAACTTCGTTTTTTGCATTCAGAATAGTTAAAACAATCTTTAAAAGTTCCCGTTAAAATACGAAAAATAGTTTTTATTAGATAGCAGACGATAAATAAAAGTAAAAAAAGAAGGCTTAAGTTTTTTGTTGCAAATACAGCGAAGCCTCACTCAAAATGCTAGAGAAACATTGATTATTAGTATTGTTGATTTGTTACAAAAATGGGAGCAAATGCATTAATTTTAATTCACACGGCAACTGTATTATATATTGTTGGAACGATGCCAACAATGCAAAAATAAAACAAAACTTGCAAAAAATTGCGTTTTTAATTAATATCTCCGCTAATTAAAGCCAGACATGGATGAAACCGGGCGATATGGCTTCCCCGGAAAATTCCGAATCCGACGGTATCTGCCACGACGTCGCACCGCCGCCCGTTCTCGAGGAGATGAGGTGACACACACACAGAGACAGACGCGGACAGGTTTTAATAGTATACATGCTTCATTTTAATTTAAAAAAATTCAAACATATTACACTTTCAATTTATTGAATTTTAAAGTAAGTACGAGATATTATTACTTCATTCAAGATTCAAAATCTCGTATGACTGCAACTGTATAAATTAAAAAAAAAAAAAACTTTATTTCATTTAACAGTCAATATATATTGCATATTTTTTGAATAAGTTTACTAATACTCGAATTCGCAATATTTCGATTCTAACTATCTGTTAAGGAATAGTAATGATATAAAGCTAATAGATGCGAAGTTAATGAAAAAAAATGCGAGTCTAAAATAAGTAAGGTACTTACCAATTGTACCGCCGAAACCACACATTTACTGTTTACAAGTTTCTAAGGGAATTAAATATTCTAAAACGCAGCTGCCCAAAACGCGTTATAGATTTCACAGCAGATGCAGTTAATTCTTAACCGAATAAATTTAAGCACAAAATAAATAAAGCTTTAAGGCTTACAAAATGTACATCAACGAAGCATAAAATCATTCACACACTTTAACAAATCTCCACCTCCAGTAACACATTAACCGAGTTCCATTTTAGCCAAGCCACATACATTTAAATTGGCGATTTCTCGCTTGTAAGTAGAGTATTGTCATGGAATTTTTTATAATTGCATTATATATTTCAGATTATAATATTCTACGAAATATTAACTGTATTACATACGTGTAAATGTTAAAAATTAAACGTACTGCAGCAAATAGCAATCTTAAAAATACCCCTAAATTTTAGCTAAAATATAAAAATTTGGACTGGTATTTCAGTTTAACTCTCGTCAAGTTCCGATGTTTATCTACATATTGTGCAATGCATTTTGGAGGGGGAAAAGTTATATCATTAAAAAACTGATATTTAACAAATATAAGCAGGTTAATGAATATAGATATTTTTAGTTTGAAAGCAATTAATTTTACATGACTATAATTAAGATTAGTCAAAACTTTACTGAAATGGGCTAAAGAAACATCATTGAAATTAATTAATATTTCAATGTTTACGAATTTTTAATGCATGTATAACAAAAAGTACCGTTATTAACACTTTAACTGCCGCAAACGTGTATATGCGTCATGAAGAGTCACCCAATTTTAAGAAATAATCATTTTTTGCCTCACGCAAACACCCCTTCAAGATCAGTTAAATGACCTTGATAAGGACAAATGCGGGACGAAACTAGTCTTGGACTCGTTGACTTTCTCCTGAACAACAATAATAGTATGTTCTTAAAACACGACTGAGTGATCTGCCTCGTGATTAGGATAAAACCAGGAAAAACCTTATTCTCTATCAATCTATTAACGCTAGATATGTGTCTTAACATAAATGCTCTATTTTCTTAATTATCACAGCAGAGCCTACAATGTCGTTATCAGAACCTAGATATATTGAAAGTCAGACTTTTAATGTCCAAGACGCATGCGTTACCTTTGCTTTATAGCACGATCCCAATAAATTACACACATGTAAAATAAGTCATTAAGAGAAACGTTTAAGACTACTCAATAAAATGTAATTAATTATCTTTAAAGATAACGACAAGCTCTTAAGCACAGTTTAACTGACTCGTAAAAAATGTCATTAGTGAAATTAGAAACTTCAATAAACCTCATAATGTCTTATTCCTCCGTCACGAATGCCATTGGCAAGTCTCATCTATGTTTTAATTTGATGACTTCTTTACGTTACCATTGATCCTATTCTTACAGCTTCAAATAAGGAAGTTCATTCAGGCGTAAAATATTGTCATGGGTTTGATGCCGTGCCGTAATTTATTACTTTGCAAATTTTATTGTACAAAGACGGCGATCGCCAAACTTTGAATCCACTGAGCAACCGTACCGTTTTCAAATTCTATCACGAGCAACCCCCCCCCCCCCCAAAAAAAAAAAAAAAAAAGAAACGTTTTGTTAACGACCATTTCAGGTCACATAAATATTCGAGTTTATTTGCTATTCTCAAGGATGTGCCTCAAACTCTCGTCTAATATGACAGATAGAACAAGACAGTACAACAGATTTACTTTGTATACAACGAAGGAAATACACTCAGGGGAAAGTCGGAATCGAACCGACGCCTCTTCACTGCGCGCAGGCAGGTACCGGAACCGACCGCTCAGCCACTGAGACCCCAGAAACTTTTTGATTTTTAGTTATTATATGGCAAAAAAGCACAAACGGGCTACTATCTTGGCACAGTTATCTCATTTTCAGGCCCACGTGCAACTCAATGGCGAAAGATGGCAAACCAACATGCGTTGATGTAATACTCTGCAAACTAACCTAACCACCTGCGATCGCGATCTACCGAAAATTTCCCTCGCGATCGACGTTTTAGCGACTACTGCACCAAAATGCGAAGCAAGTTTGATATATTCAGTGCGTGTTAGTTTGAACGTTGCTGAGACATACTGCGGAATGTTAGTTTTAAAATCTAAGTAAAAAGTTATTAGGAAGCGTTGGAGGAGGGACCGCCATCAATCGACGTTCCAACAGACAAAGGTGACTAACAAGTAAGTCGACGAAACTTAAGCTTATAATAGTTTCAAGTTGTTGTATAAATAGTGCTTTCTGTAATATTTTTTTACAATCGGTAACAATACAGAACTTGCGTGTTATACTGTATTTTGCTAAAAAGAGCACTAATATTCAGTTCATTAAAGTTCAGATTCTTAATTTCTTCTAATTAGTGGAAATGCACGATATTTTCTAAAACACCAGGTTTCATATACAATTTTAAGAAACCCTAATAACTTTGAAATTGTTCACTTGCTACTGTATGTTTAAGTTGATACTCTACGAATTACGAGACACGATTATTAAAACATATGCGCTAAATTGCTTGAGTGAAATTACTAAAATTTATATCCTAATTATCTTGATGAAACTGTTGAAACTTACTTTTACTTTCTTGGTGGAATTGTAATAAATATCCTATCCTTTTTTTATCTGGGAAATTTGCTAAAACCTACGTACGTATTACTTCATCAAGATTACGTTGAAACCAATACCCCGAGCATCCTAATTAAATTATAGAAGCGTACGATATATACGTAGAAATGCGTTTACGTTGCTATCGGAATAAAAAAAAAAAAAAAAAAAAAAAAACCACTGAATTGACAGATTGACTAAATTCATCATGCACAACTTGCACAATTGTTGTGTAAGCATCACAAGCAACTTTGAAATAATGTAAGCTTTTTTTTTTTTTCATTTTGATATGTTTCTCAGAGCATATAAAATAATGCTAAAATGAATGAATGGATAAATAAAATAGAGGGGGGGGGGGATCATCTAATGAAAGCAAGGCAAATGTAGCGAAAATCCGCAGTTAATACATATATGATAAGAATATCCAGAAAGGAAAATATACAATCTTGCCATTTATAAGAAAAGTCATCCATGCATTTAAAAAACTGCAGAAAGTCTTTTTCTTTTTTTCTTTAACTTTTCAACGAAGAAAAAAGAAAAACAAAACAGAGGAAATCAGTAATAGACAGAAAAGTTCGAGCAAGTGATCTGTGAGCCAGAAAATAATGCATTTTCTTTAAAAATAAGATAGTTGTCAAAACCTTAGTGTTTTTAGAAAAATCCAGAAAGAAATTAATGAGTAAATTTTTAATTCAGTATAGGGTCAGTTGGGGTAATTGTAAACAAGCTTCATAACTACACTTGGTGGTTTTGAAAACTTAACTGCTTGTGAGTGATAAACTGGTAGCATTGGGAAGACATTGAAACAGTTTCGCAAGTTTCGAAACAATTGTGGCGGCGTCACTATTGTTTTAAAATGGCACAGTGAAAAAAGTTGCTTAACAAAATTTAGTGATCTTACCATTTTCCTCTCCCGCTCATTTACAAAGGCAACGTAAGTGGTTTCAACCATTTTTATTTGTCACATGGAATGCTGCTAAAAACATTTAGTTATGAGTTTAATCCTCTCTGTTATTTTTCATGTGCAAGCTAGGTGTTTACAATTACCCCATACATTTCGTACTCTGGGGTAATTGTAAACACTTAAATTTATCATATTTCCAATATTTTGGGAGGACAATAAGTATTATATTTTGATGTAAATTACACTTTTGTGTCTATTTTACATAATTGTTGTTGTTGTTGCTAATGGCACTTGGAAATCCAAGCCCCCTTTGTAGGGCGACAGGGAATTAAGGAAGCTCCTACTGATTATTAATGAGCTCCGATAGAATGAAGTACACTGAGAGATCGTCACCTAAGTTAGTCCCTCAGCGAAAATTATTTCTAACTTGGTGGACCTTTGAAGTGATGAAGCATTTTGCGTGCACAGCGCCCTTTAGCGCCCTCGGTCTCTGAGTAATCAGTCGCGGGAGGTGGTCACCCTTCCAAGCGTTGACCACGGTCAGTTATACTTCACATTCGGTGTTCTGTGGGATCCAAGTCTAACCGACTGATCCCCTGCAAGACGAATTTTACATAAATTTGTAGCGTTACTTGATTTTTTGCAAGATGTTTCTCGTTAAATGATCTCAGCCGACTCATAACATAACTCAGCGGACCACATGCGGCCTGTTGGCCGCATATTGAGAACCATTGCTCCGGAACTTCTTAAGCCTTCAGGCAGACTGTGTAGGAAACAATTTTCCATTTGCATCAACGTTATTTTAAAATAAATCACTGTTTACAATTACCCCAAAACTCTGGGGTAATTGTAAACATGAGCTCATTTACTAACAAATAGTCATAAAATCAAAATTTTTGTACACATTTACTCACAAGAAGTACAGTAGTGGCTACAACGCTCACAATTTTATCTCTGAATTCATTCAAGAGTTAGGGAAGGATCAAAAGTTAAAGCATTGAAAAAGCGTTTACAATTACCCCAACTGACCCTATCTGATTCTATTAGCTGTTTTAAATGAAATGATCCTTTTTAAATAATGTCACCTTGAGAAACACTACGAATACAAAATTTTCATTATCTCTTCGAAATATTTCCAATCGCTTAGAAAAATCCATATTGGCGGAAAGAACCACTTAAGGACACTGCTTTTTTTTCCTTTCCACACTTTTTAAGACGAAAATTGAAGAAAGGAGAGGAAAATCTCAATTTATAACTAAAATATCGTGGGTATAATATTGATTAGAATATAATTTATTAAAAGTTATAATATTAAAGAACATGCTGTTTTAGTTCAAATTTATTTACTATGGTTTTACATCAACTTATATTGTCTTATATTCTAGATTGTCCACACTAGAAGGGGGCTAATGTGGGCAAAAACAAGTTATAAAAACCTGCGATCTTGGGCGTACGAGACCTGCGCCTTCCCACTACGCCACCCTGTCGACTATTTATATATAATTTAATGTGAAATAAGCATACATGAATTAAATTTTTAGTAAAATTTTCGAAACAGAACTGCAAAAGAAGATTAAATTTCAAGAATAGGAATAAATTTGCACTTTATTCAAACGCTCACACCCGCATGGAAATAAATGGCAGTTAGTATATCACGAAAAAGCTCAGAGGAACCCATTTAACATACACGATGCATCAACACGTGGGTGGGACACGGTTCTTTTTTGTGAGTGGCCGCAAAGCATCAAAATCCGTATGACAAAATAAACTCAGGAATACCAACCCATCTGAATCCCATTTGAGATTCATGGGTGGAGTCAAAAGCTTCGAAGTTTACGATTTATTTGATCGATGTAATAGTGAAAATTCATTCTGATAAGGAAGTACTTTCAATGAGTACTTCCCGCATTTTTTTCTTTTTTTTGAGGTCAAGTTACAAGCATTAATTTTTTTTCTTCTGGTATTATTTTAGAAGTTCAATAAATGTTGTAAGAATTGTTTAATTTTTCATTTCTTTTTTGGAACTGTTCCGTCAATAAAACAAGCAAGGTTTTATTTCGAAATGGTTAAGAAAATGTCCCTTCACAATGTTGATTATAGAACGGCACGTCTGCTTGTGTTGGCAAATTTTACATAGGCGTTTCCCTCCTCTTCCCTTGAAGAAATAACTGAAGAAACAGTTTTATTTTAATAAAATGTTCAACTGTTTAATTTCCAATTTCAAAAAGAGTTTATATATATAAAAATAAATATATACAATTTTCAATAAAATATTTGCAGCATTAAAAGCAATGTTTTCTCGTTGACACCTAACAATATATATGGGTGATTTTCAAAAAGATTGACAATTTGATGTCCGCAGTATAAAAGCTGAACTTCATGTCGATAAAACTATTATTCTGCCATTGTAAAAACCTGTAATGAAGCATCATTTCCTACTTAATTCAATGCATTCAAAACATTTTTCCCAAGTTGTTAAATAGTAGTCTTCTTTTATTACTTTAGTTGGAAAGTAATGGAAAATTGCGTGTCCGAAGGAAACAATTCACAGAAAAAGTCTTTTTCCAATCATTCCAAGTAACTTTTTTATTCAATATGATTTAAAACATGAAGTAATATGTGTTTACTTAACAAAAATGCAAGTGATTTTCCTGAAATGTTTATCTAATATTTTAAAATTTAAAGAACGTTTTTGTCCGGACATGCAGCTCATGAGTGTTACCTCGAGAAAGTTCCTATCATTTAACTTTCAAAATATTTAAATATTGTAATTATTTTCTGTTATTGGTTTTATTCCTTTACTGTTTTATCGTGGAACATACAGTGCAACATGATGAGTATTTTTATTACTTCTCAGGAGTGTCACTCATTTATTTCCCAATATTTTTGCAGCATAAAAATAAGCAAGTCAGAAATAGTGTATTTCTTGTAGAGGAATCAATCGGTCCAATCAAGTTTTCATTAACACAGTCAGAATATTTTTAGTGAAGAGTCAGAATATTTTTAGTGAAGAATTTTTTGATAAATCTCATGAGTGTTATACTTGGAAAGAGAAGGAAGTTACAATCATGATTGAAAACAACCAAATAATAAATAAATCGACAGATATCGATATTTTATGAGCTTTAACTCAAGCTGATATTAGTTTTTTATTCAAAGATATATATATATATGTATATTTAAAAAAAAAACACCCTGACACAAAATTTTAACGTTGGCAGATATGATTTTTGTGTGTTTTGTTTAAGATATGTTTTATTCTTGAGGGGTAAATAAAGAAAAACTCCCGTACTTGTAAACCCCCCCCCCCCCAAAAAAAAAAAAAAAAAAAAACTAAACATTTGTTCATGTATGCCAGTTGTTACTGTATGTAAATAAGAAAGTTATGCGTTGCAAACTATTATCTTCGCTTTACTGAAATTAAAGATATGGTTTGCAGAATTAGGACAATTTATTTCGATATTTTTACTGCCTACTTTAAAACTGAAATTAATTTTTTATTAGTTCTGTCTAAAACCATCTATTTCTGGATCAGAATCATGAGAGTAGTAATGTTTTATTACATTTTTAATATAACATAGCAATCAATGGGTTAAAAAAATTTTAAATTTTAGTCTCTCTTTTTATAATTGTTATTTTTTAGGGCTCGACCGATGGCATTTTTTGGCCAATGGGCCGATGCCGATCGTTGGCCGATTGTTTCGAGATAGGCCGATGGCCGATTGCCGATTATTCTCCTCTTCCATCGGCCGATGGAAAAAAAGTCGCTTTAAACCATTAAAATGTGCAGAATGCCTGTCAAAAATGTTAAATCATTTATTTATTTTTATGTTTATAAAAATATAAATGCATTATTCAAGCTCCGTAAAACTGCTTGGGGAAAGTTTACATAATAATTAAAACTAAAAAAATCACTCGCGATTCTAGCAAAGTAATTCAACTATTTGGAAGTTAAAAAAAATTAAAAAATGCTATATCAGAGGATTTTTAATTCGTTTTTCTTATTTTTGCAAAAAAACTCAACAACTACTGGATGGGATCGGGTCTAATTCCCTTTCCTTCAACATTTTCACTTTATAGCACCTGCACTGCAAATGCCAAGTGCAGCTGCCTTTATTTTCTTACATTTTTCAAGGAGAGGAATTCAGGTGTTGTAATACAGACTAACAAATAATGTGGGTTTGTAATCTTTAACAAAATTGTCAACCTCTCAGATTTTATTCATAATCTCCCCCCCCCCCCCGTTTTTAACAGAAAAGCGGGAACGATTTTATGCTCATTTTTCATTATAAAAGTTATTTTAACTAAAAATACCTCGTTTTCTAAAATAAAATTAAAATATTACGCTCTCAGTAACGCTCCCCTGTTCATAACCTAGAAATACTGAATATTGCTTTAAAAACATAGACGTGAGATTTGTCATTACAAATGAATGCTGGGTGTTAAGAACTAATCTTATTAGCTTTTTTTTTCTTGTGAGTTGAAAATTACACTGAAATACTTGACATGTTCTTTATACTTTCATGAGCACAATGTAAGGTCACAGAAATAACCAATATTTTCAGCACCAGCAGTTTTCTGTTGACAAATAATCTTCTGAAAACACGTGATCGTTTATAAAAATTAAGATGTATTTTGAAATATATATATATATATACGTTGTTAATTTTTGAAATTAATGAAATTGTAGCATTTTTATTAAGGTATTACAACGAAGTCTGTCGCGCGAACTCGTTTTTTTAGAATTAAATTTTTAAAAATTGGAAGTCGAACTCGGACACATAAAATTTCGATCAATGAACATCTATACTGAAAAATTGATTCATATTTTTTATCAATATGTTCTATGTTGTAAACTAACAGTAAAATAACAAGAAATATTCTAAACTGAAAGTAGATGCAACGAGTTTGCTCCACAATTGCAGAAAAACTAACACGTGGGATCGAAGAAAAAAAAAGCGCCAAGAAAAAAGTTTACGCTGGTAAAAATTAAAATTATTATCATACTTTGATTGAGTTGACTTTATTGTTTACAATTTCGGAATAATAAAAAACATGGCAAACTAAAAGCAGATGGTATAATAATTTTGCACAATGATATCTAATGCACTAAGTTATTATTAAACGAAAAACGGACAAAAATGAGGCAACTAACCTAGGGATCATTCATAAATGATGTCACGTTTCGCGGGGGGAGGGGGGTTCATGAAAATAGGACTTATTGTGATAAGAGGAGGGGAGGGGGTAACAAGAAGTGTGACATCAGATTGATACAACATAGCGTGGCATGTGGCAAAGGGGGAAGGGGGCTTCGTTGAAGTGTGACATTTTGTGACAGAGGGAGAAGGGGGTCAAATATATCGGGAAAAAGCGTGACATCATTTATGAACGGTCCCCTAGTGCGAAAAACAAATAGCACTCAAAAGACGTCTCTATTACTTATACTATTTCGCGAGCATTCTGTTGAAGGTTTTCGGGCAGTGATAGCTTAAACTATTTTTCCGAATTTTTATCAAATACTTTATAGAATTACATTATGTTTGTGCCTTTTTTAACTGATATGCTGCCTGTTATTGTATCAAAATAGAAATCTAGCGATAGAGAAAAAAAGAAAGTTAAAGACAGAATGTTTTCTGGAAAGTTGCGAAAAGCATCGGCCTTGCATCGGCTTTTAGATGTTTTTTTTGGCCGATGGGCCGATGTTTTTCAAAAGTTAACATCGGCCGCCGATGCCGATGGCCGATGGCAACTTTGTTGAAGCATCGGTCGAGCCTTATTATTTTTATTGCTATTATTATTTTTAGTGCATTATTGCAAGAGGATGAGTTTGGAGCATGAGAGGATGAGTTTATGCAAGAGGATATTGTTTGTTTGTCTCATGAGTGCTACCATCTCTCATGATTGTTACTGTAACGTAAAATTAGAATTGCATTAATATAATTGTTAGTTAACAATTAAAAAATGGTTTGCTAATTAAGGCTATCCAGTTACTTCTTATACTTGCATTGAAAACATTTAATTTTTAATAAAATAAATTTTTATTGAAAGTTATATCCTTCATTTAAGAGACAAAGTAACACTCCTGAGACAAAGTGCTATTAAAATAGTTTAAAAATTTTAAATAAGTAAATGTTAATACTATTTTTACTTATTACAAAGTATTTAAGTTTACCTAAACAAGATTTTTTAGATTATTATTGATAAGGATTATTTTACAGAATGTTTAATAACGGTAACACTCATGAGAAAAATCATCACAAGTCAAGACACTTTTTGAAATATCTAAAATATAAATAAATTAATTCGAAAAAAAACCACCTGCTCAGAATGCAGTAAACTATAAGGAATTCATGCGTAGGCAAGTCTTTATGTTTGATGCAACAAAAATTTTCAGATTGTGTCAACAAATTTGAAAATCACTAAGATATATGTATGTATCGTCGCAGTTCAAGCGAGAGTCACTGAGTCCACAAAACCCAACTGACGGATTAGTGAAGTGAATTATAGCTCCTATTTAGTTGTTTCATAAAATAGACAAATTATGGAAATTAAAAATTGCAGTTGTAAAACTACGGTAGGAGTTAAGGGTCTGTAAATCTATTATATTTCACGACGATCCAACACCTATAACTGACAATATTTCAAAATGCCAAAAGTAATTTTTGATTTAGTGACGTCTATTCGAAAGTCGACGATATACAAGGCTTTTTATACAACTAATGCAATATAAGGATTACTTTGGATTTGGATATATGCATAAAAAAGAAAAGTAAATTTCGCATGTACATTCCGCGGACAAAGTTAGTCCACAATCAAAATTTAGTACGCCATTAAAAGTCCATCAATTCAGAATACAATAATATAATAATAATATATATATATTGTTAAAAAATAATTCTTAGTACATAATAACATCAACAGTAAGTGAAAAATAGCTGTAAACCCAAAAAATTATTCTTCAGAGGTCATTACAATGCATATGATACAAATATGATCAGATATGTAATCTTAAATGATTCCACGATTTTTGTTTTACTACATTATTTCGTAAGTAGCGTTATTAAATACAGAACGAAAACTTATATTTATTTTCCTCCTTGGAGGTCAAACATATGTTTACTTTTTCTGAAATTAACATACTACAGTATGTCGCCTAGGACTCGTCCAACTCGGGTTATTTTCCAAAATGAACACATTTGTATGAATTCCATGAAATTTTAAAGCGTTTAAACATAAACATAATAAACACTATTTTACTCTACAAAAGCCAATCAACCTCTTTTAAATACCAATCTTTCTGTTTATTATTCACTTGTTCCTAAGATCTGATTATCCCAGATCCAACCTGATTATCCAAAGGAACGTATTTTGCACATGTTCATCTTCAACCACGCGAAGCATGTTTCGGTGAAAGATTGATACCGTCAATGAATCAGGAGCCGCAAAAGGAAAAGAAATTCTGAATAAGATGGATCACACGACTGGCTTCAAGCAGAACACTAAATCAGTGATGTTCTTTTGCTATCTCCTATATAAACAGATGGATGAAAATTAATAAATTTGTTTCAACCATCTTTGCTCAGTGCAACAGTTCATAATGTAATTTGACGGCACTCTCTGGGATCTTGTTCATAAATTTTCGCGTCATTCTAGTACTAAATAATATATTGAGCAAACTAAGCAAATATTACGTTTAAAAGCTATGTATATTATTAGGTATTGCAGTTTGAGCTCCATAAAAATTGCATGACGCATAGTAACTATTATACTAGATATATGTGGGAATTTTCCCAATTAACTCCAATTATTGGACAAACAGGATCAAACCTGGCCTAAGTCGGTGGATTTTCAAGATGCAAGAAACTCGTCAGCGCACTTGTCGTATGATTATGTGGCATGTTAAAGATCCCTTGAGTATCCGTTTAGCTTGGATGATCTCTGCAAAATTGAATTCTAGTGCAGTTTCGTATCATTTAAAGTTCAGGTGCAGCCAACTAGGGGGAAACTGAGCGTCAAAATTCTCAAGTGGTAATGGCATCCGCCGATAGTGGTGCTACTGAAAGAGTGAATGCCGGTTTCCGGGGAATGCACTAGGTCTGCAAAGGTTAGTGACCATACGCAGCCCCATTAGAAAGATAAGTCGCTCATGCCAACTATGTTTATATTTGTTACTCTCCAAATGCAAAATTTAAATTAAGCCATTTAATTTATTTCTAAAGTAACTTACGGTATTAGATCAACGCAATGAGAAAGGGTGATTTGATGCTGCCCGTCTGTAACACAGGAATGTAATAGGGCTTAAAGTTTAACTTCAGCGTTAGTTTAAATTTTAATAGAAACTTTTAAAAGATATTTTAGGCATTACACTTAATTTTAACGAAACGAACAGAAACCACATGCATTGTTGAGTTAAAGTAAATCCATAACCGGACTTACCACTCAATATTTACATTGAGCTAATCTATCGCGTTTTTAACACAATAGTTATTGGAAGAGGAACATACACGACTAAGAATCTTTGTAACATCAACAAAACTGCATAATAAAAGAGCCACGACGACTTAACATGCATAAAATTGGAACAGAAAAGATGGATTAAACATTGATGTTACCAAAGAGCGTCTAACTCATAAAATGACTAGAAATGGTTCTAAAAGGCGTTCACCAATGGTTTTAAAACAGTTTTGGTAACAAAAAGAAATCATAAAACTTTATACTTTTAAGGTACCTTTTCGCTCTGAAGTTAGTTCCTGTTTCGTGCGATGTTTTAATAAACGTTTGAGGGGCTATTTTGTCGACAAAATTATTTTCTCCTTTTTGCTTATTTAAGAGGTAATGATCTGTAGTAAACTGGTTCATTAAAAAAAAAGTCTTTAAAGCCTTCACGTTTCTTAAGAAAACTGACCGAACGAACCAAAATGCATTTTATGTGCATTTTAACTCGGAAAGCATTAAAATTGATTGCAGAGCAAAGCTTAACCTAGATCAGGCATGGCGAAGCTTTTTCGATTTGTGTGCCACTTAAGTTACGGTTTGTTATTTGCAGATATCTAGTGTGCCATTTGCTATACGTATTCCCATTCAAAAAAATCCTCTTTTTTCAAACTAACGAATTATAATTGTACTACATTTTAGCTATTAACTTCAGCCGAACGTAAACTGAACGAACAGTTATTTATAAAAAATATTTCTTTTATTTTAAGACAAATATTCTAAAGCGGACACCTTTTTTTAGTGTAAGAAAAATTTGAAATAATGGTATTTAATCTTAGATATTTTGATTTGTTATAGTTTGAAACATTTGATGCATCAAAGTAAAACATAAAACACACTTAAAATTACAAATAATATTAACTGCTTCATTTTTTTATTAAACATATGTGTCCTCTATTTAAGACGCCCTTCACGCAATGCTCAATATACTTTTTTAAAAAATATACTTATTTATAATTTTCAGTCGACTCGCTTCATATCGTTCCCGTCGATCCGAACTTCACTCTGCTTCGGTCGTTATGATCGCTGAAATAAATGTATAATAATCTTCAAATGATTTTCCTTTATTTAAATTTTATTAAAACATTACTTTCAAATGACACAATAAACAGGCAATATGAAATGTATGAAATTTTTTACATCAAATACAAATTTTGAATTTAAATCGCATTTGAATTTGATATCGCATAGCATTAAAAATAATACTATGCGATTTATGATCTACTCTTTGAATTGAATGGAAGTATTGATTTCATGTGCCAATTTAAAATTTAGGGTTTCATTGAAAACAGCTTCATCATGACCCTAAAGCACGTATGTGCAATGTTTTTTTGAATTTGTGCTCTAATAACATTGATTTTCGTATTCATTGTTTCCTTACAAAGGTCAACGTTTTAATTCTTACGAAAAAGTTATTTGATGTTTACACCAGATTATTTATATGGCTTAGGATAATGACATTAGTTTTAAAAAAAGTTTATTTCGCAGTAATAATAACATGATGTTATAAAGAAAAATATTTAACTCTTTCTCTAAACTTCTTTAGTTATATATACGCTAAAGAATGTACGCTATTCCTGTTCCCAGTCCGCAAGTGAATTGAAACATAAAAGACATTAATGTTTGCAAGTCGAATTTCACAATCAACTCCCATTCAATAAAAAACAAATTTCCTCAGCAGTATTTGCAAGTCTACGAAGTATATTTTTCTATCACAAATACACTACATTCCACTCTAAAACGGAGGGTTCAGTGCACATAGTTCTCAGAAACTTGCTCTTGTTTTCGCAGTGCCAAGTCTTTCACGCCAAATAGGCGTAAAAGTAAAAGCTTTCACTGATACAGTTTACAAAATCTTCATTATAATTCCGCAAGATACATTTCACTCATCATGGATTTCCTTTTATTTTTAATTTAATTTTTTTAAAGAAGACTAAACGCCAAGTACTGTAAAACATGTGTTATATTATTCATTTCAGTTCAGAAATGAAATCGCAGCGAAAGAAATAATAAATAAAAATTAATTCATAAACAAAAATAAATAAACAAAAATATGAAGAAAGAAACGGTTCGAAGTTCATTCATTACTGTAAAATCAGATTTCCTTGAATTTGCTAATAAAATGAGCGGCCAAAGATCCTTATTTGTACCCTTTCTAAAAAAGTAAAATCCATAGAAAAATTCCCTTTATTGTATATATACATATATACAGTAAAATCTCATTCTGTCGTTTCTCACAAGATCATTTATTTCGTAAGAAACAAACGATGAATACGGGTCAGCATACAGAAAGATAATAAATACGGGAAAATGATAAATGCGGGAACGATGGAACGAGGCTCTACTGTATATAATATATATATATATAGTAAAAGTAATTCTCCTATGATAGGATTTAACCATTTGAAATAATAATAATAAAAAAAAAACAATCATTTTAAAAGAAAGAGAGGAAGGAGAAAAAAAATATACAAGTTGATTATATGTTGCACCTGCGTTTGAAAAAAAAATTCAATATCGAGAATTTTTTATAATACCAAGAAGCCATTTTATCGAAGCAGCATTATATGTACACGGATTTACTTTAAAATAATACAACTGCAAAAAGAAAAAATAAATGATGTTATTAGATGCAATTAGGAAAAATATACATAAAGTAATGAGAAATAAATTTCATTTATTTCAAAAGTCGCAAATCGTTGCAATTTACAAACTTTTATTCTTTTCTAAAGGGAGCCCACTCTTTTTGCTCTCATACTTGATTGATCGAAGGTTAGTACATATTTAATAAGTAGTTTTTACACTATTTCAATTAAATGTCTATATAATATATCAGTCAACTTATTTGTGTTAATATTTTATTATTAACACAAGGTTGTATGTTTTTCATAAGTAAAACTTCATATAAATTGCAAGTAACAAAAATGAAACATCAATGAACTGCTTGATGCATACATTGATTTATTACTATGACAATCATTTTTAATAGAAACAATGAACTTATTAAATTTTCTTTAGGTACCAGATGTGTTAAACTATTGATTTTGCTTTAGTAGCAAGCACATATTTAACCTCATTATAATATGTTTTATTATTTTATTCCTTTAAATATATTATAATGTGAATTTTAGTTATGAAAGTTGAAGTTAGAATAGTTCTTAATTTATATTATCATTTATTTATTGTTATTATTGTTTATTATTTTTCTTCAAAAAAGCATGAAATAAAAGCCAATGAAACCTCACGTAATCTGAAGAAAGTCTTTGGAATCCCCAGGCTTTGGTTAATTTTAACAATAACATAACAAAAGATTCTACGCGAATAAAACTCGTTATGCAAAATAATTATGAAGGCAATGTGAAGCACGCATTTGGAGAAGGGGAAAAATATTTTTTCTTTGTTTTATTCTAATATCATAAAACTAATTGCTGTTTTAAATGACGACAAAAGTTGTGGTATATTTGGAAGTTTTTGAGAAGAATACAAAAAAAAAAAAACAATTATTCGATGATTTATTTAAATTACTGCTCAGATAATGAATGCGTAATAATTTTATTAAAATTTTGTGAAGGCGAATAATCAGTCGATTTAAATTTTAAAATCGGATTTTGGGTGGAGGGTTTATACATGCGTCGTTTATTATGCACTAGGTTTTACGAAACACTTAATCTAACTTGATATAACCTTTTATGATCAAAGTGCGCTTATTCGGAAATTTTTGTATCTACAGTCAAAAATATAAGTTTAACTCGAAATGAAAAACAGCTTTGGGTTCTTTGATGCGAAATAATATCCACATAAACACATAAAAGAAAAACTATAGCGGAAAAATCAAGTATTCGTGCAAGGAAATCATAGTTAACTTGATTTTTATTCTTAAATAAAATGCCGAGAAATGCAATGTGTAAACAAGAGCGAAAGAATGCATTACTTTATTTCTCTTTCTAGAATGAAAAATGAGTCCATTAAGATAATTTTCGGTGTGCGTATGATCAAAGAACCTGAAAGATAAAAAAAATTATATTTTTCAATTTACTCACCACCGCGTATCTGTTAGATTTCTTCCAACCTTCAAATGACAATTTCGCCCCGCCTTACAAACCATGAAAAATACAAAAGAGACGTATATGAGAGTGAAGAAAAAAAAACTCCCCTGTGTGTGGGGGAGCAGCCGCAAATCTTTCTAAAAAAGAAAAAAACGAAAGTAAAAACATTGAAGAAAAAAACAGAAAAAAAAAAAAAAGACATCCCCATTCAAAAAATCGATTATTTCTTGGGCGCGTTTGCGTGTGCAGCCGCCTACTAAGCAGTGGACGGTAGCTCTCTGTATCAACAGTTCGAACGCTCAACTGGACGCTTGGATTGCGGTAGACAGTGAAGAGACGATTTCCATGTTGGAGTGCTTACCATTGACGGTGTGACGTCACTTCGTGAAGGGAAACCTCGTCTGCTGCACACCGGGCACCAACAGATCCGTGGTTTCCCTGATCTCGTATTCCACCACGAGGGATCGCTCTCAAGCGGGGATGCTGCATGCTTCATTCTCCCGTGGTCATCCGCGATTGGGGATCATTGCTATTTAATCACCAAATTAAAAAATACAAAACCAAGAGTCAACAGCTCTGGTGAGTCTTTCTTCCTTTACTTTCTCTTTTTCAAGTAAAAACCATGGACCAGTATTTTGACTTTTTTTATAAAAGTCCTCTTATTTAAAAGTAATCATATCAAAGTGTTAATGTTTGATAAGTAGGTTAATTACAAATCAGGTTATTTTTTTACTGACTTTAATCACAAGAAGTAGCACTTTCATTATAGATTTAAATTATTTGCATTAATTATAGCAATTTTAAGGTCAAATTTCATTTTACATATTGTGGTACAATTGTGAAGGATTATTTATTTCCTTTTTTCCTGATACTTAATCGCCAACCACATTTGTAAAACTCTGAATTACTGCGGTTTTGGGGGTTTGGAAAGTTCAATTAAAGAAAGTATTCCTCTTGTATCTATATTGTTTATCGTCTAATATCCTTTAAAATGAGTTTTGAACGTTAAAACATAGCTGTAATTGATAATCAAACATGTCATGTGTTTATGTTTACAGATACAACGAACGCGGTCATTGAATTTTTTTGACAATAGAAATTACTGTAGTGTAATTCTTTAAGAAATTAGCATCGATTGAAAATTAGATTAAATCTTCTTTCTTTTTGTATAGCTTAAAATTGTTACCAAAATTTTAGGTCGTGGATAAAAAAAATTTTAATTTATATTTTATTTTAACCAAACTCCCGCCCTTTCAATGGATGATGTTGTTACTCTTATATGCAATTTTAACGAAATATGTATCGGTCGAATTCGCAAATATAACATTCTTCTTAAAACACTGTAAACATTTAAGTAATAATAATTAAAAAAAGAAACTGGCTGTTTTGTAAAATAGTTCACATTTGATTTTTTCTTTGCAACCCCCAAGCGTTTTGCAAGATCATAATAATACTAAAGAACAAATTAACTGAAATTATTTAATAGAAAATTAAATGAAGATGGTATTCTTAATATTTTAAGCATGTTTAATGCATTAAAAATAAGCTCTGTATGCAATTCTTTCTGTATATTGTAATTCACGTACTTGCATAAAATACAGCCAGTGGAGTTCCTGGCATCGGTGTCACCCGGGGCGATAATTTGTAGTGTTAATGCCCGCCCCCCCCCCCAAAAAAAAATATTGTGTAAACTTGTAGTTTTATAGTTTATATTATTTTCAGTAGTGCGAAAAAAGGAAAAGAAATCTTAACAAATTTCATTTTATTTATTTGACCAATTACATTTATTTTCAGTTATGATGCGCTGAAATAGTAAAAGTGAAAAAAAGTAAAATCAGTAAAATTGCGTAATTAAAGTATACGTATTTTTCATAAACATTTTATCTCATTTTGTGTGTCATCCCCCCCCCCCCCCCCAAAAAGTGTCACCCGGGGCGAAAAGCCCCCTTCACTCCCCTCCCCTGCACTGCAGGGACGTTACTGGTTCAGCTTTCCCATTTAAAAAATAATAAAAGACGTATTAAAACGCTAAAAACAGGAAGAAGAAGCTTGGATTCTTCTGTTAATAAATTTCATTTTCAAGGACGGAAATACTTAACAAAATAATATAACAATCAGCTGTGATTTAACATTTGTAAGTTATGAGAACTTTTACTCTTTATTATCATAAAATTATTGAACGCTACAAAATACTTAAGTGTGACATTTAATAGACATACAATATATTTATGAAATGTTTTACCGACATATTTATCGATTTTAGGAAACTAGGTTGTCATCTATTTAAAATTAGATTAAATCGTCTTTCTTGTTGTAGAACTTAATATCGTAACCAAAATTTTAGGTCGCGTGGATAAAAAAAATAAAAGTTTGTATTTTAACCAAAAACCCGAAATTTCGATTGATGACGTTGTTACTACTTTATGCGATTTTAACAAAATTTAATGTTTTTTTACATAATGCATTTATATTTAATATACATAAACATATTATTACACTTAAAAATTCTACAGTGGTTCTATTTATTAAAGTTACATAATATAATCCCATTTTTGCAACTTTTAATATATGAAGATCAAAAATCTGAGCTTGGTAAAAAATATTTTGTAAAATGGTAAAATTGTACACTAAATTATACTAGGACTGCGCACAATTGTACAACTTTTATGCTTAATATACTGTAACAAATGCACTATTACGCAATAATATATTTATAATAATATTCATTTCAATTTTATAAAAAATGTTTACACAATAATTCACTGCAAGTTTTTTAATTAAGAAGTAAATAGAGTGTTTTTGTGCTCAAAATATTAAGAATAAAACAAAGTTGATAAAGTACAACATTTTGAAAAAATCATTTGCGGATACGTTTTTTAACCCCGTTTTCTTTAAAAGAGGTGAGCTAACGGATGCAAAAAATTCGACAAATCTTCTGTTTTTTGCATATTTTGTGCTTTATCAGCGGTGCCCACCAGGGGGGGGGGGTTCAGGGGCTTTTTTTGGGGGGAGGCTTGGTTGACAAATTTAAGGGGTGTCGTTTTTAGAGGGTGCACCATTGCTCTGAGGGGCAGCATCCCTGGCTTTATTAATGTTGTTTTATCCTTTAAACTTGTTATTACCTAAGTATTTGTTACAAAATCGCAAATATATATTTAACTAATAAAAGTTAATACATACATGTTTGTCACAATTTGTGCGATTATGATTCATTGTAACCAATTCATTTCAGTATCAGCAAAATATTTACATTATATATGTACCTGAGAGCCATAGTATCTTAAGTCCATTTTTCGAGTTTTTGCGAATTTGCACTTAATGGACATACAGAGTACCGACGACAAAGCCACTAGCTCCCTGCGACACGGAAAAGTCTAGTCTTATAGTAGTAAAAATGTTTATTTCTTAAACTTCATTGCAAACACGCGAAAAATGGACTTAAGATACAATGGCTCTCGGGTACCGATCTAAATTAGTTTCCGTTCTTGAAGACGAAATATATAAAAGCAATGCGGTGAATAGGGAAATATTACATTTAAATATTTTTGATCAATTACTTGCTATTTTTCCTTCCAGTAGCAGATAATCCACTAATTTGAAAGCATGGTATAAATAATCTTGACCATTAACATAAGTTTATTGCGTTACTTATCAATTACAGAACACGTGTGCGAAATTAATTCCAGCATCATATTATCTTTTATACCTTTCCAGTTATTCATTTAACTTTACACAGCGAGATTTATTGCAGCTGCAGGGAATGGTTTTACGACTTTTGAATTTCGTGACTTAACGAAGTTTATTTCTTAAGCGACTTATGTGTCAAAAGTAAACGACAAAATAAATTTCTCATAGTAAAATGACCCTCAATGATCTGTGTGATCACACTGTGTGGGATGTTAAACGCCATTCATTATTAAATGACGTGGAAGAATTGTGTAGTTAAAAAGTCAAAGGTGCTACTGGCGAGTAGTTCCAGCAAATGAGCAATTTTGCATTCTAATCTACGTGAGAAATAATAATTAATATAGCAGGTAACTTTTTTTGTAGTCTTCTTTTAAGGAAGTTACAATGCCAGAAATGCAAGTTTCATTTTTATTATGACTAATATACAATTACTACGTAGAATTTCGACTAGGAAAGTGGTGAAATTTTTAAAATTAATCACGAATGTTGTTGAAATCGATACTAATTAGTTTTAGGTGACGGGGTTTACTATAATTAACGTAACAATTAACATGAGCAATACTTTGTAAACTGCTAAAATTTGATCCATTGAGGGCTGGATCTTTAACACGCTCGATGCCGGTCACTTTAAGGATGAACCTTTACGTTACGTAGTATCAGGGGACACACCTAACATACAATGCGAATTGAAGCAGATTGAAACAAATGCGAAGCTTTCCCTCCCGCGAACGGGTGGCTGGTTACTGAGACATCACTCATACCACGCTTAAGCCTCTAACGCTCGCTGACGGTGACTTAGGGATGAATTTTTACGTAGTAAACACACCTGAAATGCCCACTGCAGCAGAGAGCAATTGAAACAGCGCAGCTTCTTTCGCGCGAGATTGTGGCTGGTTAACTGAGACATCGCTTAACACAACGCTGTAAACTCTCGCACGTGGTTGGCACTGTGGCAAGAGATTGACATCACGCGCTGGCGCGTGGTCGGCAGCAAACGTATTAAACGTGATGTAAATGAAATTGTAATAATCAAACTGACGTCCTCATATTTTTGCTGTCACAAAAATCTTTAACACACACACACATATTTTATTTTTAATGTATAATGTCCCCTCAAAGCTCACATTTACTAGTTAATGTAATAGTTTTTATCTTCCATTTCACACTACAATCAGGAGCAATATAATGTATAGAAGAGTTAACAATTTACCTGTATTTCTTTTTTTTATTGCCTCAATAATATGTACTGAAATTTTCTTTCTTACTATTTTTTCCCCCAAACAAATGAAGTGTGACCAATAAATGCGATCAGAGTCCTATTGTGCTAGTTTTCGGAAAACTACTTGTTAAGGTTCAATGTATGAGGACTGTTTAGAGTTTAGATCATACGTTTTCGCGTTATTTATATACAGGATTGGATTATACTATGTTTGTTTTCAAAGTTTTGCCATGCGGACTTTTTGTCTATATTTAGCTTTCAAATAGCATGACTAACAAGCGTTCAACGAAACGTGAGCTTCAATCGTTGTTATTAGTCACCTGTCATAATCAGGTGTTAGGACAGTTTCGACGAACTCAAACAGATGATTACACCCATCAAGATGAACAGTGGAATCCAGGGTTTCATTCCATTCTGAGTGGGCCAGTCGTTCCATTTCCTGCTCTGAACTGTGCAACACATGATGTCAGTCAATGGGTTTGTGCAACTTCTGATTTTGTTATTTCATTTCATCAACTAACAGTCGATTAGACCATCAAGATGAGCAGTATGATCCAGGGTCGCATTCCATTCTGAGTGGGCCAGTCTTTCCATTTCCTGTTCTGAACTGTGCAACACCGCTTTCAGCTGCACTTAGAACATCTACTTTAATTCTTTCAATGATGTCAGTCGATGGGTTTGTGCAACTTTTGGTTTCGTTATTTCATTATCTTTTAACTGTTGACATTTCTGCTACTTAAAATGGAATATGACCGTAAGTTCCATGAAAAATATTTTTCATCATGATGAGTCTTTTATTTTGCGGAAACGGTACTTATTGTGGTGTTTTTGAATACCTTGCAAAACTCAGTTTCTACTACGTATGTTGTAGAAGGGAAAATTGCAGGGGAAAATAGTTAACTCAGTTAGGGGAAAACTGATCAGGGGTAATTGTTAAATCAGTTAAATTTGAACAAAATCTACCTATTATTTAAGGTGTTTTTAATGTAGTTTTAAAGTTATAATCTATGGGGGAAAGATTTTAAGATAAAGTGCCCTAAAGCTGTCCCTCAAAAAACTTTTCCTAAAGCTGATACCTTCAAATAAAAAAAACATTTAAAGTATTTCCAATTTAAAGATATTTAAGAAGTGGAGATTTAAGAAGTCATACCGTTCAAAAAGAAAGAAAATCTCATTTTAAATTATTTTTGGGACTTGATAATACTTTAAATGTTTTTTTTATTTGAAGGTGTCAGGCTTTAGGAACCGGTTTTTTTGGGTGTTAGCTTTAGGGCATGCTGACCATGAATGTAACATATTTATGCCATGTTCTTTTTCTAGCACATTTTTGTCATCTATTTTATATTGCATGTAATGGTTTTGGGGTCAACTTCCATCCCCAGAATCCCTAGTTTTCCTTTTTTTTTAAAGATATATTGCCGATCCTAGTATGGTAATATGTATACATTTAAGAACCAACCCCTCTCCACTTTCGCAGGATGCCTGTGGACCTGTTGGTGCACAAGCATCTTGGTTATTCACGGCCATGATGAAGATATTTTGTTATAGCTCACAAAAATGAAAATTTAGGGCCAAGAAAGAGTATGAGTTACTTAGAACAAGTTTCGGTAACTCATTCCGTTCCCTAGACTCGACGAAAAATATAAAATTATTAACGTACTTATTTATTTCCTGACCCTGATATGATCTGTAAAATACTTAGTTTGAACTTCTATTTGCAAATTACATAGTAATTTCTATATAGAAAACAAAGTAATGACTTCTCGTACCTAAGATAATTAACAAAATTGTATCAGTAGCAAAGTTGTAGTCTGCAGCGATTTGTTGACAATTAAAAATAATATTCAAATTTTGCCCATGGATATGATGACATTTGTGGGACATTTTAATGGTTCAATCAAATTATATTCATAAAAATCATTAGGTTATATTTTTATAATTTATATTAATCTCATTTTAATTGAAAGATTCAAATTTATATAAGGATTGTTAGCTGATAGAGATTATAGATTTAGAAAACAAAGATCAGGAAAAATGGCTGTGGGAGAGCCCACGGACATGATTTGTTATATCTGTGAAAGCAATTTTTTATACAAAATTAATCCTTTTTTCTTTTTTTTTGAGATTAATCTTTTTTTTTTGAAAACTAAGCTTTTTTTTTGTGTTGAGGTTGATGTGAAGATTAAATATAAAAATTTGTTTTAAGTAGTTTAAGGATGGAAAATGAAATGAAATATGGAAAAAGGAATTGATGAATTTTTAAAGCTTTTGAGAAATGTTCATACTATTTGTAGCAATTGAATGAACCTTCCAAATATCTAGTTTGAATGTAAGAGTAGAGTGTGTTCTACTTCAATTCACTATTCTTTATATTAGTTCGTTGCTAATATAAAGAATAGTGAATTCTACTTCACTTAGAATTGAATGGTTGAAAAAAAAAAAAAAAAAACGTTTTTTCCTATTCAATAAATAAACGTAGGACATCCACCCTTAGGAACCCTACTAGAAAGCACCTTTACCCTAAGGTACTCTGTACCGAAAATTATCGGAAAGTAAAATAATTTTGAGCAATAGAGCTATGGAATCAACCAACCACAGTAATCTTTACTAATGATAAAAGGTAAAGTATGTATATGCATGTCTATTTCGCGTAAGGACAAGATCGTTCGATCTATTTTCATGTATTTTCACACGCAACTATTTAGTAGCATAGGAGTTCGCACCTCTGTTTTTCCTTTTCTTCCCTCAAATGTGTCCTTTTTTAAAAGTTCTTTGTACAAAGTACATAAAGTACTGTTTTCAGGAAAATTTTTCCCGATCGAATTTCCCCCTAAATTTCTTTTTGAATCAATTTTGAGTAGTGTTTTTCATTTTTTCACGATGCCCATACTTACGTAAATTCCACAGGAAAGCCAATTTTGACAATCCCCGAGTCCGTTTCGAAGAGTGAGCAATTCCATACGTGACGGAATAAAGGGGGGGGGGGATGGAGTGCTTGCAGTGAATCTATGTTAATCAAAACATTTTTCTTTGCATCCCATTGTTAACACTTCAACGATGACAAAAGACAGAAAACCGATTTCTAAATTTGGTTTTTTATATATATTTCCAAATTTTTATTGCGTCGGAATGACATTTTTGTGCATTCCGTCACAAATCTAAAAACATGCAAAACATTTTTTAAAAAGATTTCTAAATCTGTTTTTTTTTTTTTTTTTTTTGTTTCATCGTTTCGGTGTACATGTAAGGTTTTTACTTCAATTTGAAACAAAATCTTCGCATAAATTTGCTAATATGGGTACGAAACAGTTCTTGCAAGTTTTGAATTTGGATAGTATTTGAAAGCTTGGATTATTTATTCTGCATGAGAGGAAAGATTGTAAGACTCTTAGAACAGCAGTGATGAATGCTTTTAGGAGATCAAGGCCAAGCTCACCGGACAGTCGATATCAATTGAGTCCGAGAAAACAAATCAGACTTAAAATGCAGGGAATTTATTTTCGCTTTTAAAAATATCATTTAGTTTTGTAGTTCATGGTTCCTTCTCTCTCTCTCTCGCTTTTTTGCTAACGTTTCAGGAGTGTTTTTTTAAGTTATTCTAGCCTTCTTATTATCGTTTTAATTTCAATGAATTATGCTTTCTTTTACAGTTGAGTATGAGTATTATGTATCGTACATTTCTATTTTGCTTTTTGAGTGACCAAAATACAAAACCCTTTTTAACTTTCAACTTCGGTGGCTGCTGTTAGTTTCTGTAAGCATTTTAATAATTTTTTTGTCTTAGTTCGAATGGATTGTTGTTGAATTGTAACTGAAATTAGAAAATCGTTATATTGATGATTTAACTCTTTCTGTTAAAAGGCTATTAACTTTTTGTTCTATAATTCTGAAATTTATGAAATGTATTCATTTTGGACCTAAAATGACAGTTGACAAAGGAAAGATATTAATATATTCTTTTTTAAATCCATTTATAATGATTTTACACTTTATTGGGAGTTATCGTAGCACATAAATTAAATATGCCATTAAGCCGTTATGAATCAATGGGATCTGATGCAATTCAAGAAGTGGTTAAACTATACCACACAATTTAACATTTATAAAATATAGCAACAAAATATACTCTTATTGACAGTAGTAAGCATTTTCCTTTTTTAAGTTATGCATAACTTATGTAATTTCATGAAAATCTTCACATTCTACTTCAGTGGCAATAAATTTGTTTCCAACATACTATTCATTTGATTTGACCACTACGAATTTTTATTGTCATTATTTTTTGATAAATAGTCTGTAAAATTTTTATGCAATGCTTTCAAGGAAATCTTCTATTTCAATGTTTGATTGGTCTCCAGTCATCAACAAGTAAACTGTTTTATCGATTGATAAAAACTCATTCTTTACGACATATTAGCAAAATCACTGTTATTTTAAATTATTTTATTGCAAAATACACAGGAAGAAAATAGTTTTGTAAAATTCCAACGTATAAGAAGTATGTATAAAAACAGCTCAAAAAATGTTTTACCATTTTTAAAAATAATAATAAGAGTGAAGTTGCACTTGTAATTTCAACTATGTTATTTACACTATGTTAGAATTGATTTTTATTTTGACATATCTTGCTGAATGAAGTACAAAAAAGCAATTTTTCCACAGACAAATCGATAATGCAAGCATCTATTACTATGATTTAAGAATACATTTGTAAATAGGAAAATGGGAAGAATTTTGTTATGTCAATTTCAAATCAGATGCAGGTTTAGATGTCAAGCAAAAAAAAAAAAAAAATGAAAGAAATATTTCAAATGACGTCACTGGGCTTAAATGTATGAGCTTCCTAGATATTAACTGCATGCAAAATCATTGAGAGATCTGTTAGAGAGCTCTAAGTGAAAAAAAAAATATATATTTATTAATTGTTCACCTTATACGTTTAATTAAGCATTTCATAATGTAGAGAATCTACAGGTATTTGTGGAATATTTATTTTTAAAGTCATTTGCAACAAAATACTTTTAAATTAACACCGGATGAATTTATTTAACATGCAATGAAAAAATCCAATTAGCCTTTCAGAGTCATGCTAATGTAAGTAAATATGTAGTGAAACTATATTTATCTATCTTTGCAAATAAAATATAAAGTATTTCGAGCTGCGCCAAGAACGTTAGACTGATATCTTAACATTTGGTACAAAATTTTTTGATAGAATCAGGTATGTGTGCAAGTATGCATGCACCTCGAACTGTTTTTTCAAAAATTTTATTTTATTGTTTTTCGTTTCAATTTTAAGCAAACGCTCCACATTAATTCGCGAGTATGAAGATTTTTTTTATTGTTTGTACAGTTTAAATTTGTGAACCATTCGAAAGACTGGATGTTGCTTCATAATATGGATTCGTTCGAAAGTTAATTAGAACAATAATAATAATTGTTTTCTTTACAACTTTTTTCGCACAAACTCTTAGGCTCACCGGTAGCTCAAACGATTTTTCATGACTTATATTATCTTAAAGATTTTGCATGATATTTCTCGTGTTAAATCACGTGATATATATATATATATATATATATATATATATATATATAGTTTATTTGCCCTTTTTGCAGGTGATCGATATGCACTGGTACACTTTAAAAATTAAATAAATAAATGTGCGTGAAGTTTGTCTTTTTCGAACATAAGAATTGCGTTTGGTTTATTGTAATGGTTATAAATTTATAAATAACAAAAAAATTAAGGCATTCCATGCAACAGGGGGAAGTCTGCCAAAACTCTATTTCAAGAATAAAAAACCCTTTAATAGAAAGAAACTAGTTTCAAAGCGACAAGGGCGAACTGCAATGACATGCAGGAAAACAAGATGGAATGTTGCATTAATACTTTGAGAAAATGAGAAATACAATTCTTTTCAAAATTGCTTTCAAAAAATGCTTTTAATTTGAAAATCACATAAGTAGAGATCAGTAATTAAGTGCATCAAATTAAAAAATCCATGGAATTATTCTGGGCAAAAATCCATAACATCATCCTTATTTTCCGTAGTTGGTTAAATCAAATTATTTTCTGATGCTTGGTGAAGGATCAGCTGGTCGAAGAAACGTCTAGATGGCGCATTCGTCGTTGTTCCACACACTATTTATCTCAGTTATGTCGTTTCTGCCGACTTATCCACCCAAGTTCTACATACCAAAGCTTCAGACAGAGAGTGCGAATAAACGATCTTGTTGGATATTTCACAGATCTTTTATAACGAGGCTTTCTATTGAAAAAAAAAACGAAGGGACTGGCGGATTCGCTCTTGTCGCATGAAACGCCTCATTTACTTTAATTCCACGTTGAAGGTTTACTTTATTTTTGTTTAGAGTTTATTTGGTTTAGATTTTGATTTGTTACTATTTGAATGTTTAAAAGGAATTTTTAAATTTTCTGATGCTTTATTATCGTTCTTTTTAAAAATTTTTATTTATGTATTTATTTTTTTATATCAGTTTATTTTTATTTATTTATTTTTTAGATACATTTAGGGAAAACCAACCGGTCACTGTAGACGTCTAAATTTCAATGTTGCTTAAATGAAACACATCGAATCAATCAGAGAAAAAAGTTGCTGGAGTACAATTCGAAACTTTTACAGCAAATTGCTTAGGCTACGTGAATTCAATCCCTATTGGTTTTACTGAACACAGGTAAAGTTAAAATCATGGCACGTGAAATTAGTTCAGTGTTCTCGAAAGCGTGTATGATAGGCGTAACGCACAAGAGCGCAGCATTTCGTACGATCCATAAAAAAATTGCTCTTTTACAAGGATGTTTACAATTTTTCTTGTTTTAATTAAATAAAAAGTGGTTTATTTCCTACTTCAATCAAAGGGAGGTAAAGAGAGAAAAATAGAAAAGCTGCAATTTTAATTAAATTGAGTGAAAAACAAATGAAAGTTTTAAACTGATCTGAATTTGAAGACAAATATAAAGGAGATTACTTGAAAGACAATTGTGGGTGGGAAAGAACACAATCTCATTAAACCATTCTCCTGCTGGAATTTTAACCCTTTATCATTCAACAACTTGAATTTTTTGAATCCGAGAAAATAGCAAAACAAGAAAAAAACACACTCCTTTCAAGATGTTTGATTAAAATGTTTATTTTTTATTATTTACGTTTTTTACAATTATTTTTTACTCAAACTCGGATTTACTTGATTATCTGTATTCGAAAAAATAACAAATATATATATATATATATATGCATATACACAAACGAAATAAAAAGTAAAAAATGATAAAATGAAAAAAAAAAAAATTAAAAAAAGATGAATAAATAAAACAAAATACGTGTATTTCAGAAAATTTTTCAATTATTTATGAAGAAATTTACCAAAAAAAAGTAATCGAAAATAAAGGAAAAACTAATAAATTCTTCAAGAAAATTGGGGATGGATGGAAAGAATGCTCTTTTCTGTAAATACAAATATACTTGTAATCGGATGTTGATTTTATTGTGTATGACGTAATACACATATTAAATTGTATAAGTGAAGATATACATTTTTTAAAAAAATAAGATATTTCTATTTCTAGAAAATTGTTTACTTTTGCTCTTCAAGAGAAAGGACCAACATAGAGTAATTCTTAGTCTGTAAAAATAGCGTCTAATAATGACGCTTAATAGAAGCAAATCATCTACTTATAAGTTGTGAAGATTAGCTAAATGTGCGAGCCAAAAGATTAGCAAATATGGTTCTACCATCAACCAAAGCAGCTTGCCTGGCAGAGGGCCAAGAAAAATCCATTTATGTTGAAGGGAGGAACTGTTGGTATATGGAATGTGCCGTTTTTGTGCTCGTTCTAACTCTCTTAGAATATTTTATTCTTTCCGAACTGATGCTATATGCCGGTTTATAAATTTCGTTGCTTTCAACAAATAGTTAAGCAAACATTCTGATTCGCGTACTAAATAAACGCGGCAAAATGACCTTCCCAAAAAACTCGAATGCTCGAATGGATTCGTTCTTTTCTGCCATACGCAGAAGGGTCCAAATGGCAAAAGTCCGTGGTAGAGCCGTACTCGCTCCTCCACAGTGTTTTGTTTCGTTTTATAAATATTGAACTCGGTGTGCTTTCATTTCTATAGCCCACTAGAAGGTAGATCTTAAAGAATTGCTCAACTCGTGTAAATCAATTTAAGCAATGAATTTAAAATAACTCTGGTCTAGAAGGACGTCTTTCACATTACACCAATGTAACGCGTATTAATTATGTTGAGTAATGCACTCATTAAATTTGTCTACAAAACGTGTCATTTTATTTGTCGCTGTGGATGTCAGCGCGTGTCGGAATCAGTTTAGATTGTGTTTTGCCATGGGCGGTTTTTGCATAGGTCAACGCCATGATGTCGAAATGCGAAATTCGTCGTCTGCCGTTCATTTTTTCCCTTAAACGCTTCATCGATTTCAAGTTCATATCAGTTTAACTGCTATGCTGGTTTTTTTGATGCGATTTCCATTAGAATCGTGGTTTGTTATTTCTCGCAAGAAAAAGAATTTTTACGTCTAACAGGAAAAGGAATGCATTGCTGTAGGTGTTATCTTTTTCTTCTTTATGGGCATTTTAGTTTTTCGATAGAGTAGTACTTTTTTTTTTTTGAAAAAAAAAAAATAATAAACTAATTATGTGGGTACTATTAAACTATATAGTGTAGTAAGTTAATTATACTTTTTAATTCAGTTAAGGGTACAGGGGACCTTCAAAACAGATTTTTTTAAATATCCGTGAATTATTTTGAAAATTGTAATATATCCTTAGATTGTAAACACATATTATTTTGCAAATTTTTGTTAAAATATTTTGGATGGTTCTTGAGATAAATAAATTTTAAAACTTTAAAATACCGAAAAATTGCCAAATTTTAAAATGTTCCATGTGCAAGTGGCTTACACAGATGCACCAAAGTTTTCCTTGCACTCATTTGACGCATAACAACAAATGTTACTAAAAGTAATCACAATGGTTAGCTCCTAAATCTAAAAAAAATTAATAAAAAACTTTTGATCCCCCCCCCCCCCCAAAAAAAAAAAATTAAAAAAGCATGTTAATTTTTTATTTGCCTTATAAAAAATATTAAAGAAAATTTTAGTAATATTTGTTTTATGCTTCAGATGAGTGTAATTGAAAAGTTTGGTTCCATTCGCAAACCGATTACGCATGGAACATTTTAAAATTTGTCAATTTTTTCGGTATTTTAAAGTTTTACAATTTAATTATCTCATGAACCTTTCAAAATATTTCTTCACAAATTTACAAAATAATATATAATTACAGCATAAATAAACGACCAAATTTTCACATCAATTCTCTCGTAATTAAAAAAGTCAATTTTGAGGGTCCCCTGTACCCTTAAGGCTGATTCAAATGCACAAAAAGGGGAGAGGGGTTGAGGCTCACCCGTTTTCTGAACACTTGACCTCGATCCATACCCATACATACTTTCTTATTAACAATATTTTTTATTATTACTAATTAAATAATTAAAATATTTAAGGGGACTGAGATGACCCTTAGGGTCAAAAATATCAATTTTTAGTTTTTTACATTTTTTAATTCTGTGTATTTTGATCTTTAATTTAGGATATAAATTATAGTTTTCTGTGAAGTATTATAAAAGTTATTGAGGTTTTAGTAATAACGTGCAAAGGTTATTTTTTGTAACTTATTTTGTTAGTTTAAACTTAGTTTTACCTATAACTTTCATTCTGTGTGATTGGTAATACTGTAAACTTGAATAGCAGAAGTAACAGATGGCTGTTTGTTTATTATTTCACACCAGTTTATTTGGTTATGTTATTGTTTGCATTTCGTTAGTGAGTTGTGAAGTACTTCTACTTTTTATAGTACTGTAGTTATTAAACGTGATAAAAAAAACCGTGTTTTTTATCATATGTACCTGTTTCTCAAGAACCATACAAGATGTCAGAATAATTGTCTTTTGTTTTGTTCCTAATAATATTGGGCACAATTTGAGTTGTAAAAATGATATAAAACATTTTGAAATTACATTTAGGCTCTTAAAAATACTAAAAAATTAAACAAATTCTAAGGTTTTACAAAAAAAAATATTACTAATAAAAAAAAATGTATAAAACTTATTTTGTACAGGATAAGGTCACCTTAAAAACAAAACAAACTGCAAGTCTCTATCATCTATGGTTGCTAAGAAACAGGAACATAAAGTTGTTAAATTTAACGTTGTCAGTACAGGGACATCCCAGTCCCCTTAAATGTTAATATACAATATGAGAATATTTTTGTTTATGGAACAGCTGGGTAAATTCCTAATTCAAATTGCGGCTATACATGTGAAGCTGTATTCTTTAAGATGTGTTCAAAAGCAACATAGCATCTTTGTTTGAATAATTAGGCGAAAACGTTGTCAATGCATTGACAAGAGTCCAAGAAAAAAATGCTTATAAGTATCGTTACTTTTTTTTATTATTAAAACAATTAACAAAATGGGGGGTAAAAATAGTAAACTAACAAAATAGTATAGCAGTTTTTAACGGCCTTAGTTTTGGGCGTAAATTCGCATAAGTAAACGTTTATTTACTTATGGGAATTTTTTATTAAGTTTTCTCTAATATCCTAGACTCTAATACTTAACTCTAAAATCGTGATGCATTTATCAACCTTTAGACCTATGGCTGGTTTCTCTGTTACGGGTTTGTTTAATTTGGACCAATGCCAGAATAGACTTTTTATTTTGCAAAGTGCTCCAATATATATTTAAAAGGCATCATTTGCTTTCGTAAAACATAGAGCATTTTTAATTTAAAAGGATGTTACGAGTTTGAAACTTTTTATTTTTATGTAGGGGCTGTAGTAGAACTTATCATAAAAGAGGTCAGCAAACCAAAATATTTTTAACTTTCTGAACTTTTCACCGTGCAAACTGTACTTGAATAGGGAAAAATTAGACAAGAATTAAACTACATCACTTAATGTCTGAAAACAAAATATCTTTACAAGTTTTTCCTCTTTGCATCTGTGTGCGTGTCTTCTGCTTTTGGTAAATAAATATGTTTCTATTATGCACATAACACATCCTAGTATTCATTCCTTTCGGAATTCCTATAGCTCATTCTTATTTAGGCCAGTGTAGTTCGGAGAAATGTTTTCACTAGTCTTTATTTGTAAAACTGTTAACAAACAACTTACTATCTTTTATTGCAGAGTTATTTCAGAAAAGATTAATTAAGAGGTTAAATATACTTTATATTGTAATTTTTTCAGTATGTAAAATGTTTCGCTTACAGTAATAGTTTTTCTTTTAACTCTCTGACTGATTATCTCGCGATTTCCACGTGCAACGTAAAATGTAGCGAAAATTGCTCATCCCGCGATTTTCACAGGCATGAGCTTTTAAAGTGTATTTAAAATATTAACCTGCTGTTTCATCGTTAAAACGTCAGTAATGCAATTTCTGAGGTATTTGGACATTAATTAAGGTTCTATTCCAGAGATGGCTTTAGTTGCATAAAATGCACCAATTTTTAGCGAATCGAATTCGCTAAAAAAAGGAACAGTCAGAAGGGTTAAGCATTTATAAAATGATCATTTCTAATGTATATTTAATGTACCGTTATATTTATCTATCACGATGAAAAACTGTTTAACAAAAAAAAAACTGCTTTTTGGCTTCATACCGCGAAGTCACGCTATATTAAAGGCAATGTGGGCCAGAAAAGTAATTTAACAAAAGAAGTCTGAAGTATTTCGATCAAAACTTTTTTAAATACCTACTACGTACGGTCATTGTAATTAAACATATGCATTATTTAACTATGAAAAGCACTTAAATGCATGCAGTAATACTTTGAAAAATTTTCCTAATTTTTTTATTAATATACATATGTTAATCTTTCTTTGGAAGAAATGTAACAAAATTAGTTAAAGTTCCCCCGTTCATATTAGGTTTTAAAATATAATCCAAAATTTGTGTTTAGGAATTAACATACTAGATCAAAGCACTAAATTAAGCGCATCGTTTTACTTACAGATGCACCTATTTGTATAGCACGCTATTTGTATAACACACTATTGTATAGAACGCTATTTGTATAGCTTATATAACAAAAGTACATCGAAATTATTTTTACAATGATAACAAACAATATAATACCAAATGCAGGCACAAAGGGTGAGTATTTAAATGTAATATTTGAGTTGCTCAGAAGATAGTTTTTTTAAGTCTATTTTTCTACATTTTCTGATTTTTTGTAAATTTCAATGGATCTGCACCTGAGAGCAAAAGTCCATTTTTCGAGATTTTGCGAGTTTACACTTAATGAACATACAGAGAACCTAGACCAAGTAACTAGCTACACAGCGGTTCCGGACTTTTAAAGCTCCCATCGGACATATTTATTCTAAAGTTTCCATGGATAAGAGTAGTCTTATAATACCAAAAATGTATATTTTTCAACTTCATTGCAAAAACTCGAAAACTGGACTTAAGATACTATGGCTCTCAGGTACAGAAATAATTCTTAGCTATGAATACCAAAAATTACATAGTAAAATCATTACGTACTTTTTTTAGGTTTTAGTAAATCCAAAATTTAAAAATTTAGCTTTAAAAATTCCTGTTTTCCCCTTGGTTTAACCGCATTAACTTCTAAGTGAATCAATTAATGTTGTTGTACACATCAAATTGGTAACTGAATTGTTAAAGATTTTTCATATGAGTTATACTTCATTTTTTAGCAAAACTGTAAAATATAAAAATAAGCGAAAATCATATTTTTATTACAAAATATAATATATATATACTTACTGGATTAAAATCATATAGAAAATCGCTGGGAGTTTTCTCCTTCTTATGAAAATTTATTTTATGCGTGACAAACCCATTCCGTTCTTTTCTTTTTTTCTGCGGGTTTATTTCAGTTAAACTTAACTCCATGATTCTTAAATATAGTCAAGAAAAAATGAAAACCAGTTCTCTACTATGATAGTAATGTAACAATCATTGTGAATTGCAATTGGGCTTTTTCCAACGTTGAAATTCATTGAATGACTTTTCTAGCGTTCTATAGTAGTCCTCAATGAAAAGGAGAGCCATTTTTTTTCTTGAAAATCTGCTTTCCTTTAGATAAGAGGAAAAACAAAAAACAAAACATGGTCAATCGAGTACATTGCGCAAATAATTTTCATTCTTACTACATGCAGTTTTCTCCGTTTAAAAGGAACAAGTAGGAAAAGATGCATTTACACTTTTTATGTTGTGTGTTAGAGATTGAGGGAGAGACAGCTCTCCCCCCAGCTATTAATCAGTTTTTCATTTGCAAATATGTTTCAGGCGCTTTTGTTTTTATTTAAATAAAATATGTTTTGATTACGATGGTTGTAATACGTAGGCAAATCCAACGTTATCACTCACACATTTACAATAAAATGTACACAAGCGTGTTTCAGAGTTACAAGGATGTATCGCTGTACAGAAGTATGAATAAATTACCAGCACACAGAATTGAACACCAACAAAAATCCCTTCCATCATTAAAAAATTCATTAATGAATAAGTAAAATGAAGTAACAGTAGGACAATAGTTATTGAAAAATACTGTAAAAAAGGCTCTTAAGTTGAAGCCGAAGATATAAAGAAAGTAATCATTACGTTCAAACAAAAGAAAAAAAACAATAATTTTTAATCATTGAAAAAGAGGTTAATATTATTCGTTACATTAAATTTTTAAAATTCATTTCAATATTAATTTGTATAAAAAACTGTCTGCAGCTTTTTATCTTGTGTAAAAAGTAAAAGTGCTTTGTTTTAACTTCAATCAATCAATTTCTAACTTTTGTCAATGTAAATTGTATGGAAACAACTGTTTCGGTTTAATGCATTTTAAAATTTCAAGTAGTATATGAGCAGCCGAAAAAGAGGACTTCATGATGAATGGTTAAATCAACAGACATTTTAGAAATAAATAATTCTTTGGGTTTAAAGTAAGAATGGATGATGAGTTTAAGTCACTAAAAGCCAGAGCATTTTATACGCTATTCGCATTTTGAACATCTTCCCTCTGGCGAAATTCTAACTTGTTTTCAATTTAGTATCGCAAAGTTAAGTATCAGATACATTTTGTAGAACTGATATAATTCTATTCATATGTTTATTATATCACTGTAAATGATGTTTCCTTTTATTATGTAAAATGTATTTTGTTTTGATTTCGTTTCAGTAAATCAATTGAATTTTTATATATTTTCTCCATATACTCCCGTCCCACTGTGAAGCTGTCGCCCCATAGGTAAAGAACCGCTGGTATACTGTTTTATAACGCCATTTGTGTATGCAGAACGAAGCTAGAACTAATAATATGAAATATTCATAAATCAAAAATTGAAAATTGAAACTAATTGTTAAAAAATAAATATTTTTCTTACTCTCATAGTAAATGACAAATGGCGAATTTTCAGGCTCGTTTGTGAGTGCTTAAAAATTATTTCAAGTCCAAAACGATATTCACCACGACAAGAAGTCGGCCGCAGTCCAAACCTACAGCGCATGCGCAGTAGTGCAGTAAACAAACGACATTCACAGTTTATTGATTTCAAAGAAAAGTGTGAGGTGAAAGATGAATTTTCTAAATCAAACTTTACAATTACGATTGCTTGAGAATATGGAATCTCGCAGAGACACAGTTTGTTCTGTTCGGGTGAATAGCTTTAAAACTAGGATGAAAAACTTAGGATGAAAAATATTTTCATGTGAAATATCGTCTACTAAAATCCACATTCAAAATGTTAGTGGAATACTTCCGAGAAAAACTACCAACGAGCAATAAAAATGATGCATTAATGGTTGAAGAACAGCTACTAACAGCTCTAAGATTTTAGGTCACAGAAGCTTGTCAGCTTCTGACCGGCAATGTCATTACTGCAAGCAAACTCACTTGCAGCAAGAGAAATGTAAGCAAATGGTCAAGAGTGAAATTGCGTATGGGGAAGTTGAGCTAATCACAATATCGCTGTCTTCATTGCTGTCAGAAAACAGTGTCGATAGAACAAGAGTTTTAATTGGGTGGTAAATACCGATTTTAACATCTTGACAGAGAATCGCTCGAGTAGTGGTTGGACCGGCTGTTTGACCGTGTTTGACGAATAAGGTATTTAGAGTTCTTGATAAGTTTCATATATCCTGTTTACTGCGTTGTTATAAAGCGTACGGTTGTAAACTATTCTAGAAGTAAATAATAGTCAAATTTACTTATGAGTAGGAAAATGGAAACTAAGTGGCTCTAACAAAACTGAGATTAAAAATAATGTATGTTAGTTAGGAGCCGACTGAAAAAACTTGTCAATATTATAAAATTGACCTTTTATGTACAAAAAATGAAAAAAAAGACAATTATTCCGTTAACAAATTCCGCTTTTCTTCGAAAAATGGTTCTACTTATTGTTAAGAACCAATTCCAGGTACTGCATTATGTATATTATTAAGTATTTCATTGGATTACCGAATTAGAAGGCAAAACGCTCACATGACATATATGTTAAAAAAAACTTACCGCTTTTTTTAAAGTGAATTATTTATAGCCAAGCATAGTGTTAAGTTACGCAACAGTTCTCTTTAACCTGATTAGCAACTATGGGGGGACACTAAAGAAAACAGAAATACACAAAGCGGGTTGAATATCATAAAGCCGCAAGAAAAATTGGTGAGCTAGGCAACTTTAGACTTGTAATTAAAAGCATGACGGGATCATGATTGTTACTCAGAATTAGCAAAGTAATGAATATTAATTAACCTTTTTGTGCAATTAAGAGTACACTTTCACTTCCAAGAGATTCATTAGTAAGTTCTGAGCCCAATAACATGTGTCTTCATCTTCTAATTGCTGCATTAGGATGATAAATAAAGTCAAAAATGAACATCAATAAAGATGTTATCTACGCTTAAAATTAGTTCAATTAATGGACATGAAGAGTTTTGCAATTAAAGACTAGCTAGTTTTAGGTTGAACATTTTTTTAGCATTAAATGACTTATATGTATTCAAAAACACATTTTCCTGCATTATTCATTTGCCACGATGGTATTTGATCAAAGCGAGGAACATTAATACTGATAATTTTATTTATGAGGGTGAAAAACCACTTAACAGAGATAAATATGATAAAAGGATGGAATTGTCACTTTTCTGTAGAGAGACTGGGGAAAAGTGGTGATAGTAGTATCTGTAATACTATTAAATGGAGACATTGGGAATAGCATAAGTCATATTTATGTAATTAAGTCTTTGTCGTTTTAGCGCACCATTCCCTGTTAAAATTCCGAAAGACACTCACTCGATTCCTCTATTTTTGTTGACAGAGTGTAGTGATAGAGCGATGGCCTCTTACGCCCATTTTTGAAGAATGAAACCCGACCACCAAGTCGGTGTGATATAGAAAATAGCGTCTATAGCGTATGATTATGCAGGATGTTAAAAAATCCTTTGAGTATTTACTTAACTTGGATACTCTCTTCTAAATTAAATTCTTAGCGCAATTTCTCATTGTCAGAACTTCGTGCCTTCCTCTAGTGAGAAAACTAGACGTCAAAATTCTCAGGTGGCGATGACATCGGCCTATAATCATGCCACATGAAAGACTGATTGCAGCTCCTGGGGAATATGCACCTGCTTTGCAAATGGTGAGGAATATATTGACAACCCCATTATAAACAACATCACCCCTTTATACTTTACTGAAATTTGACAAGAATAATAACCCAATGAAAACTTGAAACTATTCGAAGTTAGATTAAAGGACGAAAGGATACAGAAACTCGACTATTTTTTTATTGTCATGCTTTACAAAGTTGACAGTAATATTCGGTTTTGATGTAAAAAAAAATAGGAGATGCACCATTTGACATTACTTCCATACCAGACGGTACCAGAAGCACAGATTGTCAATCGTGAATAGATAATGATAATTAGGTCAATCCTTACTGCATCTCATGTAGATATATATTCCTTGAGTGTGTTTTATAACTGTGCATTACCTTTTAAGTATAGAAAGATAATACTTAATATCCTAAGGACATTCATGCACTGAGACATGAGTTCATTTCTCTGAGTCAGCAAAACTTGCAGCGTATTGCATCAGTATTATCCTTTCAGTCATCGGTTTGTAGCATCCAGAGGGTCTAATTCAATAATAAGTCTTAATATATCCTTCCGGAATTATTCAATACGTGTCTTGAATTATTTTTCTACTTTTTGGGGGTAGGAAAAGGTAGCTGTCAAGTGAATAGCATTATCATCCGTAATAATTTTCCATGCAAAATGCAATCGGGGAATGGATAGATACATTGTAGCGTTAGGTTTTAATGAATTACTGAGAGCTCTGCAATCATTTCGCTATCGATCAACAATGATGGATATCGCGTGAAAAGATAGCTGGTGTCAGTTCCTAAAAGGCTCTCTAGCATGTATTATTATTTTTCTGTCAGTCATAGACTTCACGAACGCAGCATGAATGGAGAATCCGGTGTCAGCAACCAAAGATCAGAATAATAAGCCTTACGTTTCTGACAGCATTACAGACAGATATATTAAAATTAAATACTAAGTGTTTATGTTGAAACGCAGTGTGGTCAATTTCCGGATTGTTTAAAATTTGATTTTACGTATGATAAATATTCATTTTTATTTCTTTTAGGATTTTTTTAAAAAATAGTTTTACTTCCTAAAAAACCTTAAGGTTCTGAATTGAAAATTTTTCACAATTGATTATGCACTGTAATATTACTATGGTGGACTTGTTGGTTTCAGTTACCTTTTTTACATGTAAAAGGAACACTTTATATTAGTGACTGGTACTACCGCGATTACTTGCGCGCTAGATCTCCTTTCCAATACCTAAGTGAAATGCTTGTACAGTTTTAGAGAATATTGGCAATTTAGTTAACACAAACAATCTACTATACCAAATTACCATATTAACAACCTAATCACAGCATACAATGCATTGCGAATAAGTCGGATCCACGCTGCTTAGTTACATTGGTTTTATATATACACACACATGTACAGTAAAATTTTTCCTAACGGACACGCCTCTAGCCGGACAGGTTTATATTCCCGCCTGCAAAGGACTGAGAATAAAAAAACCCTCTTTCGTGAACACCTCTCTATTAAGGACAAATATTTTTGTCCCGCTGGTGTCCGCTATGGAGGCGTTTTACTATGTATATATATAGTCACACCCTGAAGAATATCAACAGGCAAGAATCTTGACCAATACAGTTAAAAGGTTTTCAGAAAGTACAATAAAATCAAAATTTGATTTTTCAGTTAGTGAAATGTATGACAAAAGCGGGGGTTGGTCGTTTACCGAATAAGTGTTTACTGTTTAATTTTCCAGGCTGTGTTTGATTTATGTCCTTTACAAAATAGAACATTTTACCACTATTTGTAACGATGATCTTGGCAACTTTCAGCAGCGCCATTTAAAATTCTTTTAAAGAGGGGTATAAAGGGTTTAACTGGATGTATATTGCGTTAAGTTATATTTGTATCAATGCATTACATTTCTCAAGCCATGGGGGGGGGGGGGGGGAGGGAGTGGTTAGTAATTGTCCCTCTTCAGCCCCTAAATGACGGATCTGAATACCTGATAAAACTTGTATAGAAACGTTCAAGTATGACTCGCTTAAAGTAGCATAAATTTAACGTTTTTAAATCTGTACCTAGGAGGTAAGGGGCATTATGTTACTAATACAAAACTTTCCAGGAGCTTTATTTAAAGTTTCTTTTTCTTTTTTTTTTTTTCGTGATTATTTATTCACTGGATTGTTCTTTGTGTTTTTTTAATATTTTTTTATTATAACCTTTGGATTTTTGTCTTTTAACATTTTCGATAGCAGTTTTTAAAATTACTTTTTAAAGGGCATATGTCCATTTTTCCAAACGGGCTTTTAACCTCACAGGTTCAGAAATATTTCTAACTAATTGTACAAAAAGTCAAAATATAAAACATGTTTAAATAATATAATGGAGTTCAAGAAAACGTTTCGATGCACAATAAAAATATATCATTACAAATTCTATTTTTTTTTATAATTTATAAATTTTATTGATCCACTCGCGTGATTATTGCTCAAGCTGTTTTGCGATTCATTTATACGAAATAAATGTCTATTGAAGCTTAAAACCTGAATCATAGCTGTAGCATGGACAGGATACCTGATATGAAGATTTGGCACAGCGTGATTCGATGCATTGTAACCGCCATTTAACTATTAGATACGCGCATATCGCAGACATTTGGCCACTGGCCATACAATCTATTTCAAATAAATAGCTGAAATAATGTTGTAGTCACTTCTGATGAAATTTTCTGTAAGAGAATATCTGAATTTTATCGAGTCACGATGCTAATCCGTGAGGGCAAGATAAAATCCAGTTGAAATATCACAAGCGTGACTCTTTCGGAAAGCTGCAGAAGTAGACATATTCTTCGATGTAGCTGTCAAACCTTTGTAAATGAATTATTAAAAGCTATAACCTCAGAAACAGATCAGCTATGAGTGCATATCCTCTGAACTCTACCGCACTTAGTGTGGTTTGGGAAGCAATAATTTATTTTCTTTTTGTCGAATTCACTTCATGTTCAGGTTATATGCTAAGCGTTATAGTATATGTTTAGGTTATATAAAAAGGGTTATAGTATTGGCACGATGAATACTTTTTAAAAGAATATTCCTGGTATTTATGTTACATTGAAGTGGAAATTCAGAATTTCAATATCCATAGGAAATATATTGTTTCTATGATGGCTAAAGAATTAAGAGTACTGTTTATAAATCTTCATGATAATTAGCAGATACAAGGTAAATTCTGGTGAGATGGAGCAGTCAAAGAGACTTGATTTTTGGAGCACTTGAATTTTTGGAGGGAATGGGACGTGTGAGTGCACTGCGATCCCCACTGCTTATTGTTCATCACATCTGTCCGTGACGAGTCGTCATGCCCGATTGAGCGATTTTTTTTAAATTTTAATTCTAGTAAAAAATAAAGCTGAACGACTTCGCCAGATGTCATGAATTTAGTTTAGCACATAAGTGTAATAAAAAACCAAAATTTTATTTATTATTTATTTATTTTTTCATTTTTATATCTGAAAAAATTGTGTTTTTTTATGAAATGATCCATGCGTGGTAAACTATTGTAGCTACAAGCCTTCCAATAGTGTACAACTCTTGCTTCAGTCCACAGGTGTAACATATCATCTTCTGTGAGCGGATTTTTATGCTTTATTTTTTTATAAGTTCAAGAAATTTTGAAAAGAAAAATAGAAAAACATTGTACTTTTCCACATTAAGAAACAAAAAGAAGTGATAAAAGGAGTTTTCATTTTATTCAGAGATATGAAAATCAGTTGGTCTGTTGAACGACGCGTATATCCCTTTCTGAAATTAGCTTCAAAAATGGTTATTTTTTACTTCTAATTTAAGGCACGTGGTAAGCGGATCAAGAGCGTCTTAAAGGTTTTACTTGTATTATATAGTATTGCTTTGTATAAATAAAAACATTTAAATAGAACAAGTTATTTCGAACTTTACCTTAGAATATTGAGCTAAAACTACCCTAGTTAAAATAATAGGCTATTAATGCTTTGCACGTGAATGATGCTATTAATGCTAATTTATTGCTGTTGGAATGCAATTCTGAGAGACATGCCATATTAAAATGCTGTTAGCGCTTACACATTTACCCCGTTTCTCAGCGTCCTGCATATAAATGTTCTGATGGAGCAAAGAATCAAGTTTAAAGTACGGACGCGTGAAGGAATCTTTGCCTGTAGATTGTTCTGTATAATTTGTTTAAAGCGGAGGTTGACTGGGCTAACAAGCCACGTGCCATCGACCACCTGTTTAGCAGAAATGATAATGTGACATTAATATTGCTATGGTAGAGCTAATTTGATTTCGTACTTGATTATTTTGTTATCTTCCTCTGCACAGCACCACAGACACAGGGTACTATAACACCATAAGCAAATAGAAAAATATATGTGTATATATATATATATATGTATAACTTATCTTTGATTCAGGAGCAATTTTACATTGCGGATATGGTCCCTAAAATTCTTTGTGTACACATTGATACTGTGACCGAAAAGTTAAAGACCCGCTAAGTGTTTACGAAGAAAAACCAGAGATAAAACCCGCTTTTTGGATAAAATTGGATAAAATTTGTGTGCTTACATATTTTAGAATTGTAAAAATATCAAATGGCAATTGATGTTAAACGCTATGAAACTATATTGTTACCAAAGTTTCAAGTTAAGAAAATTCAAAGTGATAGCGTTTTTTTCTCTGAACAATTTCTACAGATTTTGACGGCATAACCGACGATGCATATATACATTGATATAGATATTGTCTTTATTTAATTCATAAGTTTTACATACATTTTTGTTTTTCTTCTCGCCAGCAATTTTTCCATAGTTTCCCACGTTTTCTGAAACATCATTGCGTTTTAGCTAAGTAGCAAAAACCGCCAAAAATAAAAACAAAAGTTGGACACAATTCTTAAATGCTCCATTTTAAAAGATGCTACGATAATATATTATAATACTGCGTGATAAATTTTAAAATCCTTTTAGCCATTATGATGCATGTTTATTGAAATTACTATAGCTGTACCAGTTATGCTGACACTATTCTTTTTCTTTCCACGCATTAATTCGTTTTATGCGCTTAAAAATAACGATTTAAGATGTGGAGAGACTCGTATGGTGTCAGGGTGGACATAAAAAAATGTTTCTCTATTTTAGATTACTTTTAGTGCGGAACAGACGCCGTTGGTGGCTCACATAAAATATTTGAAGTGCGTAGAATAATTCTTTTATTTGCTGGAAATATTTTGATATAATGAAATTGGGAAAAATGCATGAATAAAAAGAGAAGTTTTTTTAATAAAAAGCTATAAAAAAGCTTTTAATGTTGAGCCGGATAATTAAAGCCTGCAATATTGTTTTATACCACCAAGAAAGATAAAACCCTGATTTTTTATCGTTGCCAAAGAAAAATGTCAAATTAAGCGTGAAAAACAAGTCATTAAATTTTAATTTGGGCAAAAAACGTCTGAAGCTTTTCATTTTGGGGGAAAAATAAAACTCTGATTTATTTTGACTTTTATTCAATCAAGCAATCTATAATTTTTATTAACTACTTAACGCATTTGCCCGTGTCTGACACAGGCGAAACTTACCGGAAAATTTGCACATGCCCGTGTCTCACACGGGCGATCTTGTATCTCGCGTTATTTTATTTCTAATGCCCATCTGAGATCTGTTTGCACTTTGTTTGTATAATATATTTTTTAATAAAACTTTTACCCCACCCCCTGCTCTCTAGTTACCCCTACAACTGAAATTGCCAAAAACAATTTATACTATATCAATATATTAATTTTCTGTCAAAAAAAAACCTCGATCATTTTTTACCAGTTTTTTGAAAATAACTTGTGCTTCAAGAGGTTAAATTTAAGAGTACGGAAATGTAAATTTCGGTTTTTATTAATTATTTTCCTACTTCTATCACTCATTTATTCATTCATTTCCTCTTGATGCATTCACCCATTCATTCCTTCACTTAATATTTTAGTCATTCAGAAATATCTTTAAAATATCGAGATTAAAAAGTTTCTTGGTAAAGTAGGCTCATTCAGTACTGATTGAAGTTCATATTCAATGCATGGTATAGGTAAGAAATAGCAAAATACGTACACACGTATTATACGTTTAAATACGTTGTGTGTCTAAAAGTCCGATGGGTCAGTTGCCTCCTCCCGGTCCCCCAAATAACGAGTCTAGAAATAATAAATTACTGGTTTATTAGCCTTAAAATAGTAAACATTTAACTTATTCACGAGCAAAGGATTTGCTGAATTATGTTCCTGAATTTTTCAGATTTTTATTGTCTACCTCTAGCTTTAAGCTAGCATTAATTTTATTAAATATTTGTAGAGACGTTACCACGAACCCGAATTCCACAACGTCATCTTAAGACTGCCAGTTTTAAATTGAAGTACTTCCTGTTTGTGTTCCAAGAAAAGACGCATAATGTGTTAAAATAACTTACTAGCTTTCGTCGCTGTTTTTACGACGGAGAGGTCATTTTACGGACCGAATTATGAAGTGTTTGTCTTTCAACCGTAACAAATGTGTTGTTTCCCTCGAGAATCGCTCTGTTTGAATTGCTCTGTAGACATGGTTGGAGGGACCGAAGCAAGGCGTTTTATGTCCAGAGGTTGAGCACTTACAAAACACCTGCTGCTTTAACGCTTAAATTTACGAGAGAGCCGATCTGCATCAGAGGGGTAATGTGTGCATACAATTGATGGCCGATTCAGGATGATTTTTTCTTCTATCTCAAATCATTCGCATTTGGAATAGTAACAAGAAGTTCCGTCTAGAACTATACGAGCCTACTTCCCCGTATACACCGAATTCAAATTTATAATCTAGCTATCTCTCTCTCTGTCTTTCTCGTTTAGCTTTAGTTCTTAATTGCTTCAAATATACCTTTTTCAACGGTTTATGCATATTCATACAATCATTCATTTATTAAGTCATTCATGTATTTATTCACCCATTTATTCATTCAGTCTTTTTCTTATTCATTTAATCATTCATTAATTCAAAAATATTCTTGAAAATCCCGATCAAAAAATTTTATAGGAAAATAGGCTCGTTAGTTCTGGAGGAACTTTCTATTTGTACATGTTCTACGTCATAAGAGCTTTCCGATAAAGTTTGTTCCAAGCAAATCGGTCCGTTAGTTTAGGAATTATATAGGATTGAAATTTCCCCGTAGGCAGTATGTTAATTTTTTTTTGAACTGTTCAAAAATGAACAAAAATTGTTCAAATCAATATTTCGAGCCAAGAACTTCTTCCAATGAGCTTGTTCATGGGAACTTGGATCTTGTACTCAGAGTTTACATAATTTGCTTCATTTTCACCCATAGGCGCTAATGTCAAAATTTTTTGAACTGTTCAAAATTGAACAAAAAATTGTTCAAATCAAAAAGTAAAATATGGAAATGAGATGTTCTCGCCGAGATCTTTCAAATGCAAACGAAATTTTTCCAATCGGACAATTCGTTCAAAAGTTATTAGGGGGGGGGGGGGGGACAGACAGACAGACTGACCGACCGACACACTTTTTCCCCATCTCAAAACCCTACTTTCAATTTTTTTATTTTTAAATCTTTATTTAATTACTTAACTTATTTTTGACTTTTCTTGATTTCTAACGATATTTTCACGATACATTAAGGCTTCTTTATTATTATTAATTTTTTTTACTTTTACGGTAAAGTAGGCTAAAAAGTATTTGGTTATGCAGTTCATAGAATCATCTCTTGCCAACACAGCTATCTACATCCATACTTATATATTTCACTTAACGTGGATGTTACGATCAAATTTTGCGGTACAATAAAATACTGACGTAATGCGAAAAGTAAACTATGGTAAAACAATATTTAAGAATTTGTTTAATGATTAGCATATAAAAGTATCATAATATTTGTATTTATTATCGTAACTTACGGACTTTAATAAATTTATTTCTATTTCTTAAAAAGTACTTCCATTCATAACTCAATTTTTAATTTCCGATTCTTTGGAGTGACAACACCCCAGTTTGTATCCAACGATCTTTTCTTAAGCCTTTCGAATTTTCAATAGTTTTCTTAAAAAGTATTTCCATTCGTAACTCAATTTTTAATTTTCGACTCTTTGGAGTGACAATACCTTAGTTTATTTATATCGACCGATAATTCTCAAGTTTGATTATTCAAGGCTGAACTTGATCGTAACCGACCAGTAACAGTTAACTGGATCAAGTTCAGCTTTGGAGCGTTGACCCTTCATCTTATCTATATTTTCTGCGGGAGATCAGCTAGTATCACATATTTTTTAAATTTTAATCTCTAAAGCTGTCTTCAGTATAAATTTGCTCCTTATATTCAGTCTTTAAAAATTGAATTTTTTTTTCCAATAAAAATTGCTGTAATGTTGAGACGTTGAGTATCATACGAGCAATTATCTTCTACATTGCCGATTAAATTTAGGAGAGAGCTGATTTGTTTCAAAGAGTAACGTGTGCAAGAATTTCGTGACTGATTCAAAATGATATTTTTATCGTTCAAATTTCTGAAATCCTTCTCGTGTGCTTTATTTGTTTTTTTACCATTAAATTTGTTTTAATGAGTTAAAATTAGGACTCAAAATTTGGTTTAGACAACTCACTAGTAAAGGTCAAGAAGTAGATAAATTAGAAAAAGAAATAATCTATATAAATAAAACCGAAAGTTTATGTGTGTGTCTGTCTATCTATCTATGTGTCTGCCTGTCTGTCGATCGCATCCTGGCGAGATGGAACGGGCCAGAAGTACGAAATTTTGGTTACAGGTACCTTGGGTCAGGTCCTCGTGCACCTCGAAGCGTTTTTCCTAAAATTCGAATTTGTTCTTTTTTATTCCAATTTTAAGCAAAACTGTTGATTTTGGGTTTATCTCATCGAAGAAACATCCCACGTTTTCGATTGTTGCAGCGTATGAATGCCCGTAAAAAACTGCAGAAGATGATTTCTTTCTGAAGTTCGTAGAACAAATAGAACACGTGCAATATTCATTTAAAGTAGCTTTCGAACTTTAAAACGAGGCTTACCTCTGAATTTATCTGCCCATTTTGCGTGTTTTCGCCAAAATAAATACTACTTTTGTCGCCAACTAGATTATTTTTGTTAACGTAAGATTGAAAAAATGATGTTTTATCGTTATTCATGCCGTTTTATGAGTGAAACAAATTCTTAAAATTTATTTCATTTTTTAGCATACTGCAGATGATTTTCAATTACTTCTTGAGGTTGATTCTTCTTTGTTTTTTGGCGATTTAGTATTATGGTACTAGTTCAACAATTTCATGAAACATATTATTTCTTATGGTAGAGTGCCCGTTTTATCAATGAAACAAATTCTAAAAATTCATTTCATTTTTATGCATATTTTGTGGATTATAAACTGCATCTTTTATAAACTATAACTTTTCAATTACTTTATCTTGAGGTTGATTTTTCTTTCCATATTTTACTCAAGTGATTTATTTTATAAAACGTTTACTTATTTTTTTTTACTGTCTATCAACTTAAATTTCACACGTCAGGATTGGTTCAGTACTAAACATTTTCTAACTTAAATGTGCATTTGCCTTTGGAAATAATGCTTTCCTTTCTTTCGTTTTTATCCGAATTTTATGAAAGTGCTATTTAATTGAATTTTCAGGAAATCCTTTGACGATTTTGCAAGCGGAATTTATAGGAACTGTCCTTATTTTGATGGGGAATTTAAGATGGACTGTTGGTAATTTTACGAACGGTGGCTCTTGAAGGTCAGTATTCTAATGGGTATTTTTAGTCACTGACGTCTTTATTTTAATGGAGATTTTTTGAGACTAATGTCCTTATTCTATTAGGGATGTTTAGGAATAGTTGTTTTTATTGAAATAGGGGGATTTAAGGATTTTTTTTCTTTATTGAAGCATAAATATTCAGGGACAGTTGTTCTTCATCTGATGGACTTTTTAAAACAGAATACAGCTCTTATTCTGATGCAAATTTTTAGATGTATTGTGGTATATATTGTAATTACGATTTTTATGGATTCTTGATATCATTCTGGCACAATTATCTCGCTGCATGTGCGCAGTTTAGTTACTGTTGCAATTACTCTAACGGCAATTTTATGAACTGTTGTTGGCATTTTAATGTGGATTTTTATGGACTATTATTCTTGGTCTAAAAGGAATTTTTCAAGGCTGTTCGTTTTAATGCAATCGTGTTTTTTAATGATTTTTACTGTTTAAATAAGGTTTTTAAGGCCTGTTGCCCATTTCCTCTTGGCTTTTTCAAGAAACTTTTTCCTTACATATTCACAACAGAATTTTGGACATGCGTCACTTAACCTGCGAATGATGCAATATTATCCCGCGCAAAGCCGGACATGTCAACTAGTAATGAAATAAAATAAAAATAAGAAAAAAAAATTCTTATTCTTTCTGAAAATTTTCAAAAAATTTTCCATTAGTGCCGACGGACGAAATCCAAATATTACGTTCCTATCTAGATACAATAACAACAATATAACAATTATAACAATAACACTAGACATTTTTTTTGCACAAAAAATTCCGTGAAATTGAACTAAATATATTTGTATTTTTTAAATTCAAAAACAAATTGTTATGCTATAAAACATCCTCTCACACTTAACTCTAATGAAGGTAACTGATTGATTGACTGAATGGCCTGACTCAGTCTAACCAGCCTTATTTTTTCACTCAAAAGAAACGAACACAGACGATTTTTTTGGCACCAATGATTATAAAGTTCTAAAGCTGTTATTTTCATTCTCAATTTTTAAAATTAATAAACGTATATATTTGTACCTGAGAGTCATACTATCTTAAGTCCATTTTTCGAGTTTTTGCCAGTTTACACTTAATGGACATTCAGAGTACCGACGACAAAGCCACTAGCTACACAGCTACACGATTGATCCGAACTTTTAAAGCTCTCATCGCACATTTTGGTTTCAAGGTTCGCACGGAAAAGTCTAGTCTTATAGTACTATAAATGCTTATTTGTTAACGTCATCGCAAACACTCGAAAATGGACTTAAGATACTATGGCTCTTAGGAACAGATATATTTTTTGTTGTGTTTGGAAACTATTAGAAAGTAAAACAATTTGCTTCGTATGGAAGAAAAAAAAATCATCTCAATATTTTTCGCTTAAAGGTAAATTATTGTAAATCAAAATTTTATTCTTATTTTATATGTTTTAAGCATATTTATTAAAATTCATATTTAATTAATTTAATTAAAAGCTTATTAAAACTCTATAGTGGGAGGAATATTTGATGCTATTCAGCTGTAAATTTTGGTTCTACTATGTAATTCTGGAGTCCCTTAACTTCTAACAAAACTTTGAAATATTAAAAAATATTTAAAAGTTTTAAAAGCAGAAAAAATGTGAAAGAAATAAAATAAAAAACTTTTTTCTTTAACTGCACTATTTTTCATCGCAGTAGCTAAAAGATCATGCTAATTTCCTCAAACACTATCTAATGCCACGGTCCAATAAATTGAAGCGCAAAATTCTCCCAATCCAGAGCACGATGTCTGAAAATTATTGAGCTCTTAAAGCGTGATCCGCTGAAAAAATGATAGTCGATCGTGTGTACTAGTGGCAAATAACCTTTTCAGTCTGACCTTTGACCAATGACGCTCAAGTTTAAATTCAACTTGCTCCAAACCGTAAGCGGTTAATAGCGGAAACCTTGTAAAGATGAGTTTAGTTTTCTTGGCATGGCCGGATTGAATAAAATATTTCAAATTTGATGGCTAATTTTGAACTTGGTTGCTCGTAGGTGATATCACCCACAACGCGTGGACTCGGAAATTTGTATTCTGCTTCATCGTTTTGCGCTGAATGCGGAACTTTTCCAAGATCAAGTTGATGTAGCGGTAACTTTAGTTTATTAGAATTAGTTTGCATTCATAGATTTCTATCATCGTGCTGTTGAAAAACAAGTGCAAAGCGGAATTCTGCCCCCTGAATGATTCAGTGGATGACTGAAGTACGAGGGTGAAATTTTCAATCGCTGTTTTTCATATAATGAGAATGTAACGAATTATGTTGAGCCTTTGATTGGCATGAAATGCTAAAATATCGCTTAAGGGGGGAAATAAATACGTGTAAAACGGCGTATTAAGAGCAATTTTCATGAATTTTTTTAACGTACAAAGAAACAAATATATTTTATTGAGATTTTGAGGTTATTTTATAGATATATTAAAGATCATTTATTGAAATTTTCAAACATTTTTCTTGAAAAATCCCGGAGATATCGGCAGCTGCACACTGTAAGTCGCCTGACGGGTCGCCAGTTTGCGACATCCTGGAGGTCACAATTTTTATCTGAAATCAATTTTTTTGAATCTACTTTTTTATAAGTGTCTCTTCTAGATGAACTAGATCATGACAAAAAAATTGAAAATTTCTATTTTTTCTTAAATGAGAATATTAAGTACGATTTTTAACCGTTTTTTTGTTCTTTTTCTACAATACAAAAAGTAAAAATGAAGATATGTTTATGATTCTAGTTCAACTAAAGCTTGTATATGTAAAGAAAATGTGTGCTAAATTTTATAAGGATTGATCAAAAACTCTGCGGGCTAGAGTGTACGCAAATTCGAAAAAAGTAGTTCCGAGAAAAACGCGTTTGAAAGAAAGAGTGGTATTGAAGATAAATTTAAGGCAGTAATGAAACAATTTTTTTTTATACTTATAGATACTAATACTTATAGAAATTTCTATCCGAGGTCTCATTTGTTAAAAAAATAAAAAGACATTTACTAACGTTCTCTAATACCCTTCAGGTCATTCATGAGGGACTACCTGCTCAACTGCTCCAAAAGGGGCGATTTCTCAAATGCTTATAACTTTTAAACGACTTAGAATTTTGCTTTGAAATTTTCAGGGTATATTATTGAATAGTTGTAAAATCGATTTATGAAGAAATTTTTTGAGACCTTTACACGCATTTCCCCCTTAAAAGCTTTGTTGCTGTAACTGTTTCACATAAATAAATAAATGAGAAAATCATATGCTTGGAGTAATAAAAATGTGCAAAACAGTGATTTGGGCGAAAAGGTAGATAAAAATTGAAAAGCGATTGTGGATGATGTTCGACTGTATTGCGAGGTTCGACTGCAAATAGTATGTATAAAAAGATGCAAAAATGTTAACTCATAACTATCTAGCAAGTAATGTATTGAATAATAATAATGTCGTTCTAAAAACTGAAAAAAAAAAAAAACAAATGCTTGATCCGATCGGACTCCGGTTCATCAGACGGCCGTATGAAAAGCTGCTAAAATTAAAAATTTTCATTATTAGCATTAAAGCGAAGTATGAAAAAACTGGCACTGAGGTTTCAAAGATACTGTGTAAGATCAGAAGTTTGAGTCGCATAAAGAGTTTTATGTGAAAGAACAAATTATATACATATTCTGAATTTTATTTTTTGTGCCATGAAATTATGAATAATTGCACATTTATGTTTTATAAGTAGTTCACAAAAGTAAACAATCACAATTGGCACAAAAATTCTGAAATTTTAATGTCAACGCAAAAAAGAAAAAGATGAGGGACACTTTCCAAAAAGCAAACCAGTATCAAGAGTTAATTTTAAAATCTGAGGGGGGGGGGGAATGCACACCAATTATATGTAGAATAAGTTATTCAGACCTTTTTGACGTGAATACGTCTTTAAATTTGCTACCATATGGGGGCAATCCAAAAAATCTAATGATAACAAACTCGGGAGATACAGTTTGGCGTTGTAGTTTCGAATCTATTCTCTACATCCAAAATTAAATTATACCACTGGATAACTAAAGGATCAAATAATTCATTTCGATAAGCGAGAACAGTGACTCATCCCGGGGGGTGGAGGGGGAAGCGCCGCCAGTTCAAGGTTATTTTGCTGGGTTTCGAGATTTGCAATTAGTATAGCTTTTGACTCGGAGAAGCTACGATGTTCGTTTGAATTTTAATCATCAGCTGTCATCAAAATCTATCGATTGTATATAAAACATTAGTTTAAAGTGGTGACAGTGAATATAATAAGGTGTTAGAATAAAAAAAATATCAAAAATATATAGATAATGTCGGCTTATACGGGTCGAAATGCCAATACCAAATACAGAAATCATATACGGTTGGAAAGGGCTTCCAAAGAACAATCGAATGGTAATAATAAGAAAAAATATAACACGTTACATAAACGTATTCACGTACAACACACGGCCGTGTAGATGACACAGCCACACCCCACATTTTTTCCCCTCAAAATTAAGTGTTCGAAACTGTGTAACCCCTTAACGCATTTGCCCGTGTCTGGCACGGGCAAAAGGTACCGGCAAATTTGCACATGCCCGTGTGTTACACGGGCAAAAGGTACCGGCAAATTTGCACATGCCCGTGTGTTACACGGGCAAAAGGTACCGGCCGGGCGATCTTGTATCTCGCGTTGTCTTATTTCTAATGCCCGTCTGAGATCCGTTTGCACTTTGTTGGTAAATAATGCAAACTGCAGCCATACTGTCTATAGCATCGAGGCCTTCATAGACATATTTTTTTATATTTCTTTTTCCTCACCCCCCACCCCTCTCTAGTCACCCCCTACAACTGAAATTGCCAAAAACAATTCATACTATACCTATATATTCATTTTCTGTCAAAAAATTAAATCCTTTTTTACCAGTTTTTCGGAAAAAAAGAACTTGTGCTTCAAGGGGTTAAGAACCAATATATACGCAGCACATTGGAAATTAAAAAAAAAAAAAAAATTGGAAATTTTGCACGATATTTTAAGTTTAATAATCCGCTTCTGTTAGCGAAATTGTGTTGCTTTATCAATTAACTTAGAAGCATGACAAATTAACATGTTTGTGTCCGAGTAAAACGCCTCGATTATTGAAAGAAATTTCATACGAAATGTCTCGATGTTGACTACAGTTATATTATTACAGACGGCAGAGCTCTGTAAATAATTTACAGAAATGTGCTGTTTGTAATGATATTAAATATATCTACATTCTGTAATGAGCATTCGTGAGTGAATAATTTAATTTCTCACGAATTTTTCTACTGCTTTAAACCATTTGTTCAGGCTGGAGCATAGGTTCTCAACCTTTTTTTTTTTTCACTGACCACTTTGAGAATATTTTTTTTCTAAAGCCCCACCCCCCCTTTTTTTTTACTTACGAATCTGAAATAGCTATTCCCACGAATATTTTTAAAAGTGTAATATTATACATTTTATTCGTAGATAGGATATGACGCTATCCTATTTCTGTTTTTAAGGAAGACTTTTAATGAGAGCAATTAAAATGCATACTTAATTATATTGAAAAGTATTTTTGTTAACATTTTCAGACATTGAATTCGTAACTTAACTAATGAGAAGGTTGAATTTGATGCATTTTAAGGAGTTTGCTAATATCAGGCTCGATTTTACTTAAAAACAATCGTAAGTCGCCGCGTTCAGTAATATGGAGCCTTTTTGGTTGTCAATGTTGCTACAGCACTATAGCCACGTTCAGCAAAGTATGAAAATGGGAATGCTAGCAGAAATCGTTGAACAATCGACCATAAACCTAATACCTTTGTTCAGCGTATTTAGTCTATTTTAGACTATATTTAATTAATCTGCCCATGCCCCTCCATGTCATCTCAATGCCCCCTAGTTTTCTCTGGGTCTTTTACTGCCCCCCCCCCCTGAAAGCCTCAAACGCCCACAAGGTTGAGTTATCGCCCACGTTGAGAACCTATGGGCTAGAGGAACGTAAACGAGAGAACGTCAGTCACAGAGAACGTTGTCTCAGTGAAAAATTTAGTTCATATCAATCAGTCACAATTTTCTTTTGATGAAATAAGAAATAATTATGATTCTTATATTTCTAAATCGAAACATAAAAACTGATTTTTTAAAAAATATTTTATGTTCTTACTGTGGTAGTTCTTTTACGCAACAAGTTTCTAAGTTGGAACTCTTTTCGACTCATAGCTTAAGGGGGCTATGTTTCGACTTAACGTCATTGTTGATCATGCTAGTAGATAAATAATCTCACTTATGAAATGTTTTTCTTACTCACGGGGACTTTGCTATAGGTTTCAAACACATCTGATTATTTACCGGGCTATCGCACAAGAACAAAAGAAATTGGGTTTTTCAAATCCAATCGTCAATCTGAGAAAAAACAAAATTAATTAATGTAGATCTAGAAAGAGTAACAGTTTATGAAAAAAAAAAAAAAACAGTATGTTAGCCAAGATCTGCATTTTCAGAATCTAGAATTTACTACTAACGCATCAATATGATAAGGAGCAAAACAAACTGAATTCATATGCGTTTAAAAACACAATTTGAAACGAAGCGACGTGTTAGATATTTGAAGAACCGGACTTTTTGCGTCAGTACGATAACGAGAAAAATGAATTAATGTAGACCTTGAACAACCTAATGTGAAGTGAAGAAGCTTGTTAGCTGAAATGTATCTATTTAATGAACCATTTGAAAATAAATAAATAAAATATTTAAAATTTGAAAAAAACAAATGTTTATTTGATAATTCCAACCCGGAATGTCGCATTCCATTTGCATACCTTTTTGTGACAATGCCCCATGAAGAAAAAAAATGCCGAAATGCTGGGTAGTTGACAACAACTCTACTAAAACTTTGTGTTTCTGATTATTCAACTTAATTTCCTAATTTACAATTCAATAACCGGTATAGTTTTAAATAGAATGCCTGAAGCCCGTAAGGGTACCTATCAGAAGTTTAGAGACTGCTTTTTGATTGTGTGACTTCATTTATTTACCTTTAAGTTGTCCATATTACCAACCACGATCGATAAACTTAATATATTCATTTATCTCAAATTCCTATTAATACTTGATGCGTTCACATACTGGCAATTTCATTCATATAATTGAAATCTTGACCTGGTGTTGTCCCCTCCACAGATGGTCGCGTTATCAACCACATGCAAATAGTTCATAGACCTCTGCTTGATGGTTACTAATTTGAACGAATCATCAGATGTGCATAATTCAGAAAGTTCGCCACTTCCCGTCTTTTCTTTGTTGATCAAACACGTTGTAGGTGAAGGTAGAGTGCACCACTGGCTTCTTCTGTATGTCAGAGGTAGGTATGTGCTCTTTGCCATTGCGGTTGGCGTGAGTCAATAGAGGTAACACCTGGTGGATACTGAAGAAGTTGGATGGGGTGTTTTCTCGCGGCAACCTAAGTTGTTAGGCTCTCCAGGTGGTAAAGTGGAAGGGATTCGCCGTTTGCTCTGTACTCATTCATTTGGAGAACATGAAGAAGCTCTTGAAAACTATTTCGTCTCTAAAGGGACGAGCCGTCGACGTTGGAAAATATTGCCAAATGGGGGCAAGTTTACATTTAGATGCCCTCGTTTTCTGAAGAGGAGACATATGATCAGCAAACTCAATTTTTGCTACATAGCAATTCCATTGGCAATCTTCAAGAGGAGTTTTTGAGTATGAGCTGAAAATTATGAGTTGAATCATTCGTGTTTCATCCATTCTTTTAAAACCTGCCGAGAAACAGTAAATTCACTTAAGTGCTTCCGTCTTTTTTATTGAATAAATGCATTTTTTGAATTTATTACAAGGTCACTAAATATATGAATAAAATTTAGTAACTCTTCTACAAAGCGAGAGCCGTTTTACATGCGTTAATGGTGCTGATGAAATGGACAACTTTTGGAAGTCGGGGAAACTGCTTTATATGTGTTATTGATACTAGCAGAGAACAGGGATAGTTTTGGGAAATTTCAATTTCAAATGAGTGAACTGTTTTTCCATGTGATAATGCTGATCACGGAGAACAGTATTTCGCAATAGCTACTACTCTTTGTTTACAAACGCTTAATCTGCAAAAGAAAAAGTTTTTTGTATTTTTTTAGAAAAATAAATTCAAAACTTTGCCATATTTTATAAGAATTTAATTCGTATATGATTATTTGTTCTTTTTTCTCTTAGAACTTAACAACAAATTCATTCTTTTGAAACTTTTTTTTGGTCTCAAGTATAAGGAATATGTCCTGAAATATTTGCGGTGCGGTTCTTAATACATTCAGCATCTAATCAGATGTATTCATTAAATTTTACCTTTTCGTCAAAAATTTCCGACCTGGATTTTGTTTCGCATGATTTTTTTCCAACTTATTTTGCCTTATAAATAATCGGTGTTCTTGAGAGAAGTGCAGTTGATGGGCACTAAAAATTTGTAACCTAACCAAAATATATGAAAATGGAAAAATCTAATAAGGATTCTTAAAACTTGTGTGTAGAAGAAGGAAAAACCCAATAAGTCACCTTACTAATAATGCATATAAAATACAATTTACCCAATCAATAACAAATCTAAATCATTCATTTTTGATTAAGAAGAATTTTTGTACGAGCTGTATTTTTTTATTATGAGAATAAAAATTTTGAGCTCTTATTCAGCTACATATTGGCTATTGCTTTGCTTTCTTACATTAACTATTCGTTTTTGTTCCTTCCTAAATAATACTAAGAATGCACAAACTTTATTGTATCTAGGCTATCGATAAAAATATCTTAGTCGATTGAGACTAACTGCCAAGTTCAGGGGTTTAACAGGCAAAGTTACTGTGGCACACAGCCAGATGAATTCGCACTACAAAAAACGGTTATTAAAGATATTGGTGCATTTTGTTACATCATCAATATCCCTCAGAAATAAAAACAATAATTATAATAGGTATTAAATATTACGAAAGCTTTAACGTTTTGAGATAAGTTTTATCTAATTTTAATGACTCTTAAAAAATTATAATGTGTATTCATTTAAAAGAAAGACAAAATAAAAGAAGAAAAGAGATAAAATGAATGAGAAAAGTAAATAATCATAATTGAATATCTTTTTACCTGGTTATATAACCAAGCAGCTAATAAATGTTAATTTTATACCTATTTAGTAATTTTATGTCTATTTTAAAATAATTTTATTAGTATTTCAGTTATGTGTTTAATGTTTAGGTATGTTTAATAACTGTAGCTTTTCTGTGTTTTTCCATAAGTTTGAAATTTCACCTCAATAATGAGACAGATTTTTATAATTAATGAGGTATTGCAAAAAATTATCTAATTCTTCAAAACAGTTATTTATTTTGCATGGTCTGTATAGTTACGAAGCAAACATTTATATCAGTATATGTATTATTTTTCTAATAACAAATGGTGTAATTATAAGTTGTAAAACAAATTTTTAGGAATACTCATTATATTTAAATTTACCACAATGTAATTATATTTTTTTCACATGGTTGTTCATAGTTAAAATGATAAATAACTCCTACATTACACTGTTAAAAATTTCTGTAAGAAAATAGTAAAATAATCATTTATTTGATTGTTATTTTACCATATTTAATTACAACAGTTGAATAACTATTAAAAAGATGGTACTCAAACCACTGATTGCGAAAAAAATCGTTTATTCTCTGTTTATCCTAAAGAACGTTTAACTAACCGTAATTTTCAAGCGCTCAATAAGAATCGGGCGTCCATCTTGGTTGCGAAACCTTACCGGTCGCACGTTGCTGTTAAAATATGAATAAAGATTTATTTGTTCAAATCTGCATGTGTATATATAAAAAGAAGAAAAAAAAGTGGTTTAAACAGTGGTTACTAAATAGAAAGACATACACACGTAAATCAAAAATTGGAGACATCGGATTCCTGAACTGTTTGCGAATGAGCGAACCCATAATTTGAGCTGCTGAAGCTTGTTTGCGTTTTAATTTTTGCAGCAAATAAAATGATTTTCGTCAATATACAGTAAATTTAGATCAAAAATAAATTCGGATCCAATCAAAAACTGAAATTTCAATTTTAAGGCAGTTTGCCTGATGAAGAGGAATATTTATTGATAAATAAACGACCGCTTTGTGTGGTGCAGATGGCCGAGTGGTTAGAGAGCAAGGTTGGTATACCATACACTGCGGGTTCGATTCCCGCAAGCTTCGTTTACGGTTTCTATGCCTCGAAGATTCTACGCCTCGAAATAGTTCAAAAATAGTAAAAATTTTGTTTTGAAACCATTTTTAAATGGTTATAAAACCGTAAACTTTTGTATTTACGGCTATTTAACCAAGCTGATTGGAGATGGTTAGGTCCCGTAACGATAGAAAAATGTTCCAAACCGTACATTTAACGGCGAATTAGGTGGACAGACTGCTGCCGTTCATTTAACCGTAATTTCATGATGAAATTTCTATCAGTGTATTTAAGTGCCTTTTCTTAGTTAAAATCGGTGGTACACATACGTACTAAAATTATTAACGCCCAAGCAGTAAAATGTATATTTTGTTTATCATTAAAATATAAATTTGGAACTGTGAAATATTGTTTTTTTTTTTCAATATCCTCTTATGCTTCAGTAGCAAACAGATTAAAAATGTAAACGTTTACTACTTATATATATCCATGTTCAACTTGAGAAATAAAATCACGGTATTTTTATTAATTTTCACAGTTATTTTCTTTCCTGATATTAATTAATCCAAAAACTGCTTGCGTGGGAAAATGAAGAAAATTTTCCTATCGTTAGGATGTATATATATATATATATATTGAGTTAATTAAATTATTTATTTTTAAACATGAATTGCATAAGATATTGGTAATGCAAAATAAGAATTCCACGTAAAACATTTCGTTTGAGAAAACAATAACTACTAAGTGTAAGAATTAAAATTTAAACAAATTGTGCTTTATAGTTTGTTCTTTTCTTTAAACTGTTGATTCAATTTCATTTAAATACTCTGACTTCATTTTAAAATAAAATCATTTTGATTATACCAAAGGTAAAAAACACAAACTTCGTCAAGACAGCATCCTGAATTCTATGCTCACCAGTCTTCGGCTATAGCACTCTAAACCAGGCAGCAAAAGATCAGCATCTATAAAATTTATGATGTAAAATATCCTCACCATTGCCACAGTATTTACATATGTTAACATCTAGCATCGATAATTTTGTTTATACTCGTATATTTCGCATTTATCTCTGAAGTCGTTCAGGATTAACTGCTTCAGACTATAAGGATCATGAAATGTGTGAAATGTCCTCCATTCCTTAAAATCGCGTAACCAATCTTCTTAGTGCCCGACAGAGTCAGGGAAGATTTATTTTTCCCTTGTCTTCGCTTTTTCTTTCGGAGTTTCAGAAAAGTTTATATATAAATGTGTATAAAAATCACCGCATCCTAACTGGCCTACTAAAACTGGGTTAGCTTGCCGGAACTCAAAATTGACGTGTTAAAGGACATGTGTGTCAACTAGGGCTCGACCGCTGGCATTTTTTGGCCGATGGGCCGATGCCGATTGTTTCGAGATTGGCCGATGGCCGATTATTTTCCTCTTCCATCGGCCGATGGCCGATGGAAAAAATTCGCTTTAAATCAGTAAAACGTGTAGAAGGCTTGTCAAAAATGTCATTTAAATCATTTATTTATTTTTATGTTTATAAAAACATAAATGCATTATTCAAGCACTATAAAAGACTGTTTAGGGGAAGTTTACTTAATAATTAAAACTAAAAGAATCACTCGCGATTGTAGTAAAGTAATTAAACTATTTGGCGGTAAAAAAAAGCTATATCACAGGATTTTTAATTCTTTTTTCTTATCTTTGCAAAAAAACTCAACAACTGTTGGATCGCATCGGGTCTCCTTACCTTTCTTTCAACATTTTCTCGTTATAACACCTGCACTGCAAATGTCATGTGCAGCTGCCTTTATTTTCTTATTTTTTTCATGGGGAGGAATGCAGGTTTTATAATACAAACTAACAAATAATGCGTGTTTGTATCTTTAACAAAATTGTCAACCTCTTTCCTCGGATTTTTTAGCCCGTTCTTAAAAGAAAAGCGGGAAAGTTTCTATGTTTTTTTTTTTTCTTTATAAAAGTTATTTTAACTAAAAATAGCTATTTTTATAAAATAAAAATAGACTGTTAAAAAGTTTCGCTCGCAGTAACGCATCTCCCCCCCCCCCCCTCTTCATAACAAGGAAGTACCGAATATTGCTTTACAAACATAGACGTGAGATATTTTGTCATTACAAATGAATGATGGAGGGGGGGGGTGTCTTAAGAATCAATCTTATTAGCTTTTTTTCTTGGGAATTGAAAATTACACTGAAATAATTGAGACATTCTTTATAGTTTTACGAGAACAGTAAGGTCACCGAAATAAACCAATATTTTGTAAACGTGAAAAAGATTTTGAGCTCCAGCCGTTTTCTGTAGACAAATAATATGAAAAACACATCATGGATTATAAAAATTAAGATGTATTTCGAAAAAATAAAAAGTATGGAACATCAAGTCCGGAACGCTCGGGCCGCGATCTTTCCTGATTTCGGAATTTTCCGGATTTTGGGTCCTCATTCAAAAAATTTTGTAAGTAGCATCAGAGCCCATATAATTTGCTCTGGAAGATTTTATCAGCATTTTACTCATTTATAGCATTTTTATTATCGTATATACTCGCCTATAAATAACAAAATTAAGCACAAAATACGAAGCCGGAGTAGGCTTGCATTCGTGCCAAAACATCGAAATATCTACACTATACTCGCCTATAAATAACAAAATTAAGCACAAAATACGAAGCTGGAGTAGGCTTGCATTCGTGCCAAAACATCGAAATATCTACACTCTTCCCGGTTTTTTTTTTTTTTTTTTTTGCCTCTTTAATTAAACAATAAAAGAAAAGAATTCCGTCAAATTCTGATGTGATTTTATATTTTCTAGCTACTAAATTGCAGTTAAAGATAAGACTATCGGGAAAATACGAGAAACGCTGATTTTCAATTTCGCGAGTGTTCTGTATCGCGCAAAAATTAGAGCTCGTTTTAAAAAAATAATGTAACAAATCTACAAGAAATTTTTTAGAAAGCAAAATTTAATGATATTTCTCAGAATGAAAGCTACAATTAATGAAAACTCTAATCTCCAAAACGAACCCTTTTCAGAAAATCGCGAAATAAATTTTTCAAAAACATCACATTTCCGATGTACATCTTCATTACATTTTATTTTCCTTTTTAAAAAAAAACGCCTATTTCTAAACAAACGGTGCAAACATTTCCCGGTTTTTTTTTTTTTTTTCCAAAAAACAATAGCTATTTTTTTTTTAACTGCCGATTTTTTCAAAAAAGTTCCAGATTTCGGAATTTCGAATTTGGGTCCCATACTCTATACATTGTCAATTTTTGAAAATAAAGAAATTGTAGCATTTTTATTAAGATATTATTCCACCCTGTCGCGCGAACTCGTTTTTTAAGAGTTAAATTTTTGAAAATTGCAAGTCGAACTTGCACACATAAAATTTCGATCAATAAACATTTATACTGAAAAATGGATTCATATTTTTTATCAATATGTTCTATGGTGTAAACTAATAATAAAATAACAAGAAATATTCTAAACTGAAAGCAGATGCAAGGAGATTGCTGCACAATTGCAGAAAAACTGTAACACGTGACATCGAAGCAAAAAAAAAAAAAAAAAACGCTAAGAGAAAAAAGTTTACGCGGGTAAAAATTAAAATTATTATAGTACTAAAATTGAGTACTTACTTTGATTGCGTTAACATTGTATTCTTTACAATTTAGGAATAATAAGAAACATGACAAACTAAAAGCAGGTGTTATAAGACTATTGCACAATGATATCTAATGCACTAAGTCATTATTAATCGAAAAACGGACAAAAATGAGTCAAATTAGTGCAAAAAACAAATAGAACTAATAAGACGCCTCTATCACTTTTACTTTAACATATTCTATTTTGCGAGCATTCTGTTCAAAGAGAAATAATTTTAATAAAGAAAGGTTTCCGGGCAGCGATCGCTTAAACTAATTTTCCGAATTTTTTATAAAATACTTTATAGAATGAAATTAACTTTGTGCTTTTTTTAACTGAAGTGCGGCCTGTTATTGTATGGAAATAGAAAGCTAGCTATGGAGGAAAAATAAAGTTAAAGACAGAATGTTTTCTGGAAAGTTGCCCCTGCGAAAAACATCGGCCTTGCATCGGCTTTTAGATGTTTTTTAAGGCCGATGGGCCGATGTTTTTCCAAAGTTAACATCGGCCGCCGATGCCGATGGCCGATGTCAACTTTGCTGAACAATCGGTGCCGATGCATCGGTCGAGCCTTAATGTCAACAATAAAATTGGTAATACAATTTAAATTTTGCAAATTTTGACTTGTAGCGACTTATTATATAATATTTTGTTTGTAATGTAATCTTTCAACGATTTAGATTAACGTTAAAATAATTCCTGATTCAGACATAAAGTTGTTAATTTAATTTTTTGTCTGATTATTGCTATACTACAAAATCAAATGTTTTCATTAATGTGCAATAAAATTATTTCTGGGCATGTGAAATTTTTGTTCGGGCATGTATTTTTTAGACAAACATGCCCGGCAGGGCATGTTTGTCTTTTCGAGCTCTGATATGTGTGTGTGTGTATCTGTGTACTCCGCACTTCGTTTTATGAAGAATAAGATATAGAATCTAAATCTACCTGAAGAACCTATCAAAGTTAGTTACTATCAAAATTTTGATTTCTAATTAAAGTTTTAAAAAGAAATTTAAAGCAAATGCATGATTCTGAAGTGATTGAAGCGATTTTTAAGGTTTTTTTTTTTTGAGTAGATAACCGTTTGTTGAAATTTAAAAAACCACGTCAAGTACTTTATAATACTAATGGGTTTTTTCCATGGAAAATCCAACCTCTTACCGCAAAAAAATATTTCGCTGTATCTATAACTGTGACGCATCATTTTTTTTTAACGAAACGTATAATTTCAGAATCTGGCAGTTTTTCAAAAGGTTTGTTGGTTTTAATTTTGTGATGAGAGAAGCACATGGTTAAATGCTAATCTTTTAAGCCTATTTTTTACCATTAAACTCGAAGCTATTTCGTCTATATCTCTTTATTTATAATGTTTTCTGATTTCAACTTTTCGATGGTCGTTCTATGTTCTGCCTGTAAAAGAAATATTTTTTGAATATATCAAGAGGTAAATACATTTGTTTATTTGAACTTTTGTGTAGCTCTTCTTTGTCGTTAGTCACAAAATTGTAAGTTTTAGCTCTCCAACTTTTCTGAAACTGCTTTCAGTTTTTTCATTTTCTTTACTTTTTACCTGAACTAGTTAATGAGCGCAAAATTTTAAATTCTTTTAAGGGTCTGTCTAAAAAAATACAGACAGCAAAGCATTTTTTAGCATATGATGGTTAACCCATCTGTACATCAAAAATTCATTACCATTGCTCATTTATCCAATTTTCATAGAAATGAGTAAGTGCAATGAAATTTCGATACGTAACAGTGTTAACAAATTTCATGTGCTAAGAAATACTATACCGTCTATATGTTTTCAGACAGACACATAAAAAAATCAAAGTATATCAAAAATGAATAATTTTCAACTTTAGACCAACTGAACACCAAAAATCGTGTTTAGTAACACCAAAATTGGGGCAACTAAACGCAAAATTTTTACAGTGTAGGCGCCATTTTGCTTTTATGTATATGTATATTTAAATTATAATAAAGCTAAGCGGCTGGTTCAATGTATATGATTCTTTTTGCTTTTTTGATTATTCATTTAACTGATTTTAATAAGAAAGAAGTGCTTCACGGAATCGATTATACATTTAAAACCTGCTTTCAATATAACAAATATAAGTATAAAAATAATCATTTGAATTATTACAGAAACATAATCGTAGAATTACAATCTTCAAAATATCAAATATCTAAATACATTTTAAAGCTCATTAAACTCTTATTTTTAACAAAACCAGTGAAACAAATATTGCTTGTCTTAAAAGGGTTAATGAGAAATCCTATGCCATCTAATGAAATGGATTAAAAAAAATAGTCTATTACCGTAAGTATTTTGAGTGAAAAGCTATTATTAATGATTCACTTCTAACAAAGTGGCATATCCTTTCACTTATTAATAAATGACAACACAGCAAGACCCTCATCCTCGTTAATGAATTCACGTTATGGCCTTAAGCTTTATTAAAAAAATAAGTACGAAGATTTTGATTTTTTTCTCAACCGAAACCTTTAATATCTTGAGGTGATAATAAGCAGAAGCAAAACAAAAGAAGTCATCTTAAGTGTTACATAAAAAAAAAAAAAAAATCTGGTGGGAAAAAAATTGCCAAGAAGCCACTTTCACCTTTGACCTGTTAGTCAAAGTTGCGCCAGTGGCTTGGCCACCGCTGCTGACACGACTGCTAGGGGTCAGAGAGTACCACAAACCTCTCTGACAGGATGGGGTGGACCACCATAGCCAATAGCGTGGGAGAGCATAATTGTTTTCTCTAAATCGACAGATTTAATGAATTGCTTTATCATAAGAAACCGTCGTACATTCATCATTCGATGGTATTCCTGCATAGTATTTGAAAGATCACGATTGTGCATTAATATTCACCAGTAAAACTTGTTAGTTTCGAAGGGTATTTACGAAATATTTTTGGTATTCGTAGTCGGTCCTTGCAAGAGTCATAGGATTTATCTTAAAATAAATTATCATTTGATTTTTGATATAACGTCACAGGGTGCCTAATTTCTATTGCGTACGGGGAAATTTGAATTCATGAATGACTAGTTTAACACTTTAAGGTATATCAATACCACCCATTGAGTTTGGTATACTAAGCAATTGCAGTCTTCCGAGCATTAAATTTATGGTGATTATTTACTTTTAGAAATGAAAGTCTATGGATTCCTTTTTACTTGAGATGTCCTGCCCCTTATTATGAGTTAATTATGAGCAATGGCGCACCCCCCAAAAAGATACGACCCCCCCCCCCCCAGCGATGAACCTTCTTCCAAATGCAGATAAAACCTTCTGTAATCAATCCCCCTTAAAACCTTAATGAGGCAGTCCACGCCATTACCCCCCTCCCCTCGTGGCTATCCCTGTGTTACATTAGTGAATACTATTGAGCCATAAAGCGAGTCTTCTTTTTCACTTTCGTTCTTCAAAGTAAAAAAATCATTATTGCCATCTTTTGAAAAGACACTTTTTCATGATCTATGATGAAAGTCAGAAATACCTACTTAAACGAAATTTTTTATCATTGTTTTTAAACACAACGCCAATTAAAACAAATATTTTATATTATAATTAATGCTATTATGCTATTATTTTAGCAGTATAGCACTAGAAATTACATTGCCAGTGTGCGAAGATTATACGCAAAACAAATACGTGCAGTAAACGAAACAGTACGAAACAGATAACAAACAATAGCATATACTAAGAAAAATATCACAAAACCAACACAAGTCGATCACTCTGAAACACTTGGCGAGTTTCTCTCGGACTTTGCCAAGGACTTATAAAATTTAAAAGTCCACACAGAAAAGTTTTAAAATTTAGTCCCATCTAGATTTCACGCTTCGAGAGTGTTACATATACATTATTTGTTTATTAGGACAACCCCAAAATAACTATCGTTTCTTAATTAAATGAGTGTGTTCTCATATTTTTAATTTTTCGTAATTTATCTTAACTTTAAATATGAACCCTAATCAAATAATTGTGTTTTAATAGCTTTGGTGACGCACAAAGTAATATTTTAAATGCGATAAATGATAAGTTGAGACAGAGGAAATTAATAATGTAAGTTATTAGCGCATATATATAACATATAGAAGAGATGACAGGTTTTGAGTTTAAGCAGATTGGTAATCTCCGTAACCTATGCATAAAGTATGGTACAAATTGTCATAAATATACACTTATTAAACATTCATCGGAGCAAAACAAGCTGGTTTCTCATGCCCTTTTGACATCCCAGAAGCGTCAAATATTTCACGTCATACTTTCACTAAGCAAGAGCAAAACATGTGGTATTGAGAATCGATCTCGACGTGATTCCTTCCCCTAATTGGCCATACTTTACAAAATCCATGCTGAAGTATTTAATAGTAGATGAGCAGGAATTCATTTGATTTTTTTAAAATTTAAATTAGATAATATGAATGGCTGGGGCGCAGTAGAATTGGAAAGGGTTAAGGTTTATTGTGTAACACAAATATGCATTATCAATAAAATGATTAGTTAACAAAATCTTTATTTACATTCAAGCATTCATTTCTTAACCACCTAAGGGTCGCATCCGGGATAAGAGGGTTCGCAATCTGACCTAAAATGTACGACCCGTTTTTAAAACGTCATTGTATTTTTTATATTTAAATTAGATAGTATAAATGCTGGGGCGCAAATAGAATTGGAAAGGATTAAGGTCTATTGTAAAAGACACATATGCATTATCAATTAAATGATTTGTTAACAAAATCTTTATTTACAATCAAGCATTCATTTTTTAACCACCTAGGGGTCTCGCATCCGGGATAAGAGGGTTCGCAATCGACACTAAAATGTACGGACCCATATATAAAACTTCATTTTATTAAATAAAGTATTTAAAATAATAATGAAGTGTAACAAACTTCAATATTGTTATGTAATAGTAGCCTTATAAACGGGATTTCCCCTCAGCGCGATGACACACCCAATTAAAAGCTACGTAGCCCCCCCCCCCAAATGATGATTCCCTTAGAATTGGCTAAAACCCCTTGATATTACCCCCCCCCCCCCCAATTTCAATGGCGCAGTCTGTGCCATGACCGCTCCTGATGCGCACATCTGTTATAACTAAACTAACAGCTATGTGTGTAAAATTGTTAACCACTATTTATTAAACCGCTTCGTATAGAAAACATTAAAACAGTTTTTGTATACAAAGTGGCAAGGAAGTCGCAAGGCTAGTTCCTTTCTTTTTCTTTTCCTTTTTTCATTGGGATCTAACACTAAAAAGGTAAAGAAACGATGCATTAAATTAAAATGATGAGAGATACAAGTTAATATCCAATTATTTTAAATCAGTTCATGTCCTACATGCATTTTCCTACGCATTAAAAATATCTTATTTGTTTTTAAAAATATATGAAATAAATGATTAATAAAAAAATACATTCAAAAAAAATATATATATAATAAAATAAAAATGAAAAAAAAAAAAAAATAAAAAATAAAAAAAAAACATGAATATTAAAATTAAAGACAGATATAAGAGAAAAATGAAGCAATCAACCTTGCGACTTTCTTGCCACTTTGTATAGAAAAAAAAACTCGCCAATGACTAATGAATTAGAAATAGTTCATGTACCTTATGTACATTCACGTGTATTAAAATATTTTTCTTACAATATACAGGATTAAGAAAGAACCCATTTTACTTTAGACTAAATTAAAGTTCAAATTCAGGTCACCATATAAATTATTTTAATGCTACACAATACAAAAACATACATTTCCATATTTTTATTAATAGTAAAAAATATTTATATCGAAAAAAAAAAAACGCTTAGTCAACAAAAGACTCATGATGTTAACTTGCAAAAGCTGTATAATATATCAATTTTTATTCTGAAGAAAATTTACTGCAACTGCTTCTAAAAATCGAAAAGAACAACTTTTATTTCCTTAAAAGCACTTCTTTCAAAACTTATTTATTACTTCTTTCTCTAATAGCCATAACTAGTTTACATTTAAATGTGAATCAAGAGAAAAATGTAGCAGTTCATGTGTTTGTCACAATAACCGCTCCGATACACTCCATGTCACCCCCCAATATCTGTCTTCATATTTCTTGCCTCCCTTTTTCTTCCACCAAGCATTAATACTCGTTGCTTTCTTCTTTGTTTGTCGCTTTTACGTTTTTATTTTCGAGACTGCTTTGAAAAGAGAAGGTCTAAATGGGGAATTCGAGAATCATAAATTCTTGATCAGAGAATTCTGTTCCCGAAGTGAACATTCTGTTCTCATATTTCAATTTCATCAGGCGTATTTTTCATCAGAAACAAGAAAGCGGAAAATGCTTTGGTCTGGGGAGGCTGCATTTATTATTAGTAAAGTCATTTGTTAGTGCATATTTTAGGAAATTCCTGAAAGGTTTTTTTCCGGCACTTAATACCGCATACAATGGCAATTATTTTAAAAGCGGTGTAATAAATTATTTTTGTTTTATCAAGAGTTGAATGCTGAACTTGAACAAGCACTTGACATTACGCGAAAAAAAATAATAACTATATTAAATAAGCATTATAGAAGAGAAGCATCGCACAAATGGTACCTTATAATATTTTTTCTTATTGTAATTACAATCAATCCTGCACAAATTAGATTATTTATGTAGTTCAAACAAATTATTCGACTGATGCGTGTTTAATTTTATTATTTGGTCATTGGCTGTAGCTAACTATTTATCTGAGGTCGGTACTTCCCAAAGTATAATGCGAACACGTTTTCTTTTAAGCATATGGTAGATATTTTGTTTATACAAGTTTTGGCTAGCAACCACATACGCTAAAATAAAAATAAAGAAACGTTTAAAAGCATTATTTTCCTCTAATAACATTAACGTTTTCAATACCCTTTTAGCTTTCTTACGTTTTTAACTCAATTAAATACATCGTAGCTTAGTTGTTAAGAATGATGAGGTTTTCTTCAAACTGCCGGAAAATATTTTAGAAATAAATAATCTAAATACATTTTTTAATAAAAAAACAATACCACAAATGCAACAATAACACGTTGTTATTACATTTGTGGCTCCGTTTTATTGAGATAAAACGGAGAGATAAAATCGCCTATTTTCAAGCAATGTTCTCGGAAGAGCTCCGAGACAAAATGACTTAGGTTTGAAAAACTGGAGTTCTTATTTTTGAAGTAACTTCAAAATTTTCAAAAAAATGATTCGGTACAAGCTCATTTTTGAGACATGTGCTTCTTTTTTATATTCCTATTCTCAAAAAAAAATCGGATGTTTTCTCATTCATGAGATCTCTCGAAAAATTGACTCACTCTAGCTAAAATTGATACATAACGTATTGTATTGACATGTGTGATTTTTTTTTTCATATCCCTAATCCAGAAGAATGTTAATATACACTCGTCCATTCTATGATTTGCTTTGCTGTGTCTGATCCGAATCCGATGAATTATTTATCTAGTTTCTTGAACTGAAGAGACAAATAGACTGCTCACGTTTTTTAATCGTTTTGACGTCTCGCGCGGTAAATAGTTCCTTAGTTTTGATACAAATGCCATTGTTTTGAAAGAGTAATTGTTTAAGAAAGCACTATATTAATTATGAAATTAAAGTTACTCTTAAAGTTTTTAATTTATTGCAGAAAAATGAAATAATGTTTGCCTTTTCCGTAACTATATATTTTCTAAGTATATTTATCAGTATCGATACTTAAAGCTGAGAAAAGCGTCTACTCATTTTGAAGTCAAAATTACTCTTAAAAATAGGCAGGTAGTTCTCATTTTGAAGCACATAATTTTTAACAGTGCACTAATGTTCTATAACAGTAGTATAACAGTACAGCATTCGTACATTCTTTCTCAAAATATGAAAAAATTGTCAGTTATGTCAAAAGTGGCTAAAATCAACGAAGCAGGTATTAAAGGAGAAACTTTCTTCAAAATTAAAAAAAAAGGCCATGAAGCTCAATTTAGATCAATATTTTTGCCTTGCTATTAACACGGATCCCATCGATATTTTGCTTTGCTATTAACACGGATCCCATCAACGTCATAATTTATTAGTTTATAGTTTTTCGATATACAGGCTTCTAAATTATTTAAAAAAGAATTTTTTGCTGCCTTTTCGGGAAATCTAAACAGATTTTTTTATTTTATGCGACCACTCTAAATTTACATAGGGAAGCGCCTAAAATTTCTGAATTTTAAATTTGGGAAGAAAGGACCTCAAAACTGCGGGATAAGACTAGTTTCTCACATTTATTCACAATCTGTCAGCTTAAGTCTCAGTCCTAGAAATAAACTCCAGATCTCAGCAATTTTATGTAGCCCCAAATGCAGCATTCCTCGGACTATTCGCTACTAAATTCCAGAGGATGTGCTTAAGAAAGAATTTAAAAGCATTCCGAAGCCAAGTAAGATCTTTTTACTGAACGCCGCGTTTTGTACAGCAGAAAAATTGTCAGGGATTCATCTCACGTTTACGTTCAGACATGATTCTAACCAAGTATTCGAGGAATGCGTTGAAATCTTCGACTTCATTTGCATGCTCCTTTGTATTTCGTGTTTTACTGCTCGCTTTTGGATTCTTGAAAACATTGTTTTACGTGAGTTAAAAACTATATTACTTTCCGCAAGAAGTTCTTCGTTTTGAAGAATGCTCGTGGATATTAATCGGATTAAAATTTAAAGAAACGAAAACGCTTGAAGAGATTAAATTTGCATGTGGTGATCTGAAATATCGGGCGTAACCCAGATGGTAGCTTGTGAATCAGTCGCTGGTTTTAAAAATTCAAGCTTTAAAACTCTGTTGATCACTTACTTACCCCACAGCAAGTATAAAATAGGATCATCGTGGATTGGATCAGATGGTGGATTGTGAATCAGTCGCCGATTTTAAAAATTCAAGCTTTAAAACTATGTTGATCACTTACCCCACAACAAGTATAAAATAGGATTATCGTTAGTGCGTACAGAAGAAATAGAGATGAATATTTATCTATCTATATAGATTTACATATAACAATTGTGAGAAAGAACGCGTACTAATATGAACCCTTCTAAGTTAAAAAATTATTTTTGAAGTTAGAGAAAAATAAAGTAACCTAAAATGTATCATTTACACCAGCATCTCCTGTCATAATATGTTCTGTCTTATAACTGCTGAGTCTTATTCAACCTGTGTTCCAAGAGTACAGGCATCCTTTTAAACATGGGGCTCTTTTAGAAAAAAATGCGGTCCCAAAAATTATAAAAGTTTTTAAATGTTATAGAAATGTAAGTTCATGAAAAAATCCCCCTCAAAAACAATTTAATAAAAATTAAATTTTCAAGTTAACGCATATCATTTTGATTTACAATTAAGACTTATTAAAACTACATTTCCATTTAAATTAAATTAAAGTTCCAGAACACATCCATTAATCTTAAAACCAATATTGCATTTTCTAAAATAGTTATTTTTAAAGCTATATGCTGGAAATTATTGCATGTTTTGTAAAATTTGCATCTTACAAATTACGTGCCCAATATTTCGCCGTGTACAGCATTGTTTGCATAAAACAATTCAAATCCATACTTACTAAAAGTGGTAGGAAATACAATTACATTCGTAGGCTACAACTCGGAAATCCTTATCAGCAACATCCTAGTTCATAAAAGGAAGTAAAACCTCTATTTTTTTTCCCATACAGAAATGCAACAATTTGAAATTGCCTTCAGAAAAATATGTGATATATACAGGCATAAATTTATATTTTATGATAAAAAGCAGAGCTTACTAATAAGCTAAATTTACTATAACTATTGCAGTTTACAAAAATATATTGCGCTAAATTTTTGGCCCTACAGAAGTGAATTCATCCCTGATTTCCGTAAGTAACCCTACGTGTCCTTCAGAATCGCTTTGATAGTTTTATCGGAAGCACAATCATAATCCGACACGAGAAAAGGTGAAATGTATATCCAACTGTCAACAGCTTTCATATTGAAATGCAATCACAAGAAGGAGATCAGGCTTCATAATGACGCAAAAACGCTACTTCCAGTCATTGTCACCCGTCAATCTGTTGCCTCTTGTCAAAAAGGCCTTTGAATGATTTAGTTGATTGGACCTTTCACCTTTCTTACCTTCTTACTTCGCTTATAGAATATGATGAGCGGGAATTCAACTTTTGGCGTTTTTTTCTTTTCCGACTGTGTATGCATTCCACGCGTGTCATGAGATGAAGTGTTTCAAATGTTTAATGTTGAAGAAGTTCAATATATCGTTCTTGGATATAATGCGCTGGTGAATACGCATTAAAATTACAAAAAGGAGAAAAAAAAGCAGTAAAGTAAGTTTTTTTTTTTTTCATTTTTGTGCGTTTTTTTGCCTTTTGAATACTTCAAAAAAATGAAGGAAAAAAAAAAACCCTGACCCTGTTATGTGTGAATGAACATTATTGTTAAGAAAAGAAACATTTAGTGTTTTAAATTATTTTACCAAACGGCTTTTAATCCATGATCCAGGATGTGGTACGGATATGGTTTTTAATCCATATCCGTACAGCAATATCTCATAACACATAACTTTCCTTCTTCAGATACGCTATGAGTAGTATAATTCATCCGACATTCAGTCGTAGTTAATTTTGGGACATACATGCCCCACCCGTAACAATCGTCCGACCTACTACAAACTCACAGTTTGTGAAACTTTGCTCATAAATTTTTAACGCCATCTCGCTAACTAAAGAAGAAAAGTGCAAAATACGTCCCGTTTGTACTCGAAGGTTTAATTAGAAAAAAATAAATTTGGCGGCACACGTCTTCGAAGAGGACTTTTGCAGGGGAGTTGATCCAAATCTTAGACACAATTAGGATAAAAGCAAGAAAGCTGATATTAGCCTCCTTGACTCGTTCTAGACTTTTGGCATATATACGACTACGTCTTGTAGCTTCTCAGAAAACCGTGTGCAATGCAAGGACTTGAACCCAGAACAACTGCGAGCTTTTTCGCTACTGTTGGACGGTCGGATTAAAAGAAATAAATAAATAAAAGTAATAATCATAATTTAATAATGATCAAACTCAAAAGCATATTTGAAATCTTATCGTCTTCAAAGTAGTAAATTAAACGTGCAGTGAAATCTGTGTAAGTTGACCACTTGCGGTGTAGTACTTTAGCGGTCCACTTAGACAGGTGGTCAACTTCACAGGTTTTACTTATTTAAAGGGTTTAAACACCCTTGTACTTCAGCTTTTAAAATGAATTACTTTACATTCCAATAATTCGATGTAAATGAACAATTAAACAGTTGAGATCAATTGGGCCAAAATACTTTGACATGTAACGAAGATAGATCTCATCCCTTCATCTACTCGTTTTGAGGTCACTGCTAATTATCATGTCTGCTCTAGACTAAAACGCTTCAAACCCGGAAACCAACTGGACTCACAGCAATATCTCATAACACATAACTTTCCTTCTTCAGATATGCTATGAGTATTATAAATAAAGCACATATACAAAGTAAATAACACAAACTACTTAATCCGATACACATCAACATCAGCTTATGGATCGATGCTTATTTGTATCCTTAAGGAATAATAACAGATTTAGAATTAAATAGTAATGCTTGATGGTGAGTTATGGTGAATGGAATTAATACGATGTTGCGTACTGCGATTGTAACGCTTTTGTGGTATGAGAAGGGAAAGCCACAGAGACATCGTGGATCACGGTGCTTGGAGTAAAATACTGTCTTCATGAATATGAAGAGAGCTCGTTTGGTAAGAGCAAAGTTCAGTGCATAATGACATCTGTTGTTTAACCTCGGTATTTAATGAAGAGTAATGATATTCGTGAAGATAGGCTTAATTCGCGTCAATCTGTTGTTGTAATAAATATGAGGAGTCTTGATTTAAATGAGAGCTAGACAAGTGGGGGGGGGGGCATTCTTGTAGCTGCAAATGCTTTGCATGTCAACCTTTTGGTCACGTAATCATCGGAGTTATTTAAACACAAAGATGGGGCCCCCTAGGCACAGCAAAGAGGTTATGAGCCAAGAAGCCCCGTACAAAGCATTTGATTCTTTTTTTCTTACTTTTCGATTCCATGGAGTGGTGCACAGCAGCGTGGCTCAGTGTTATCAGATGCTGGCGTCACGTCGTTTTGTTGGAGTTTTGAGTAGAAGCACGTTGTGATGGGGTTCATAGTTCAGAGGCTGGAGGCACGCTCGCTGATAATAGAGCTGCTTTGGGCACGAAGGACATAAGCATGGGCCAGTTATGTGGCCAGTCCTGATCGATAAGGTCATGGCTACTTCTGCGCCGGCTTTTCGGACTTCGACATTGCCTCGCGGGAAATCATTGATTCCAAGCAATTAATTCTTCTACGGATCATGTTAACAGCTCTTGCGCTAAAATGCCCTGCAAGGAACTGTTATAATCACCTATCAAAACAATGAGACATAATTCGGGATCATCAATGTTTTTTTAAGTATCCTACGCGTATCCTGAAGACATTTTTAAATGATGGATAAGTAATAAACACTGAAGTCATCGTCCGTTTCCTTGTTGTTTCCTTCGGTAAAAAAATGTTCTTTCAACGCAATTTAAAGTTGTTATTAAACACGCTAATGTATGTTATTGTTGTATGGAAAATTATATATTTGCTGGTACTTCGTGAGATATATAAACAGCCTATAAAGCGTTATTTAAGCGAAATTAGTTCCTATGTTTAAGTATCCGAGTGAATTTAAAAATCAACGTAAACGTTGCACTTTTGTTGATATTTGTCGTTTATTTCTTACCAGTTATTATTTTCGAGAGAGTCATTTACATTTAAAATTGAAGCACTAGCTCATATTTTTGAATAAGACTACGAATTGTGTGTCTTTCCTCCATTTCACACGTTTTTATTCGGGATCTGGAGCAGCTTTTTTCTGAATTGCTCCGCTCCAGCTCCACTTCTAAATACTTGGTCCATACTTGGCTTATAAGGCCGAAAAATATTGTGTTTGGTATGGACACCGGCCGTGAAAGTCTAAGTTCCTATAGTACCGTAAAGAACGGCACAGAAGGAAATTACGTCCAAGACAAGGGTGGGACTCGAACCTGCCACCTGTGCGCAGGCAAGAGAAAATCTCAAGACATCTCAGTCACCCCTGAGAGTCGGTGTCACAAAAAATTCTTTGTGCTGGGAGTGACTGCTGTTAAATAAAGTTACTGGTCAGTGAAAACAAAACCGCAGTTTACTCTCATCTAAAAGGAAATTAGAATTAAACAAATACGAAATCAAAGACAATTTTCAGCTTTTTAGAATCGCCAACGTCGAATACTGTGATGAAAATAAGGAAACTCAAGTGTTTTTTTTTTCTTTCCCTCTGTTCAAGATCTTATTATTAACAAAATTATGCAGAGCATGAAAAGCTTACTTTGCATTTGTTTTGCAGAAAGTCTTTAAACTAAAGCTTCTATTTCCTCTCTACTTACCCTATTCAAGAGAATTTTATGCATATGACTGGTGGAGAGGTAAACCAGAAGAACGTTTGATAAGTGTAACGCTATAGTAGAAATTTCGTGGTAAAGCTTCAAACAAACATCAATGAAGAATTTTTTGTCTGAAGTTCAGTACAAACTTCCTGTAAGCTCCAAATTTACTGTTAATTCTGTATCCAATTTAAGAGTTTGATTCGTTAAAAATTAGCTGTTAAATCTGTCTACAAAGGTTAAAAAAAATAACATATTGTAAAAATTAACGCGGTTATTCAATTAAGTATGAATTATTCTTATGAAGATAGAATGCAATAAATTAGATACAGGCACCAGTTGTTTTTTAAGACTTGCAACCTTTCTGAGCCGTTATGACAATGCTAAACGCTGTTCACGGTGTTTCACAGCGTTTTACATAAGAATATCATAATATTTATCCTAAATTTTTGTAATGTTTTTGTAATTGTAGAAATATCTTGGTTTTCCGCCTACTTACGTGCTGCAACCAATTTAAACAAAAAAGAAAAATGCACATGGAAATCTTCTGCTTCAAGTTTGAAAGGGCAGTCAATATGAGAATCAATCAAATAGCAAGAAATCCTTTAAAAAATAATAATGCTAAATGCTGTATATGAACTTAAGTTGTAAATATTTTGCTACGCACTAAGTATAATTTATGGCACGATGATTTACTACGAAAAAGAAGAAAATTGAAATTAATAAGGTGAAAAAGGAAGGCTATTGGTCAATAATTGATTTTTTATCACTGAAGTAAAATTTATGCTACGGGTTTTAGGTTGTCGTGGTTTTTTTGGTTGCCGATTTCATAAAATTTTCGATGCTGCTATGAAATTTTAAATACTTACTATTATTGAGAATATCTTTTTTCATTAAACTGCTGTGTGTAGGAGCAATTCAGTCCGGGCATTTAAGGGGATGAAGAGGGGGTAATTGCCCCACCTGGCTTCGAAAAAAAAATATGTGTAATATATTTATAATTGTTTGTAAAATGTTGTTTTTAACGTAAAGAATATACATAACGTTATCATACAATATATACGGAATTTTTTTAAGGCGGGGAAGGGGTGGGAAAATAATCTGAGAGTACTGCTTTATATAACACTCATTGGAAATTCATCCTGTAATTAAGACGATTTTTCTTGAGAATATTTTTTTAAAATACCAGTGAAATTCTGTTAAAATACACTAAACGGGGGCTTCAGTTTGATGTTTTTCATCAAGAAATTCATTCTTTTACATTGAAAAAGGGGTTATTTGCAACCTCGAAACACGTGCCTGAAATTTTGGCAAAATTTGTACCTAATTTTGCGTTGAATTTTAATTTTTACTTTATAACACTAAGGTTTACAATTTGTTTCATTATTTTAATTTTTACACTAAGAGATTTAGGGGACCGCTCATAAATGATTTCACACTTTTTTTTCAATATATTTGATCCCCCCCCCCCTTTGTCCCATGTCACGCTATATTACATAAGCATATGTACTTGCAGTACAGAAACACAGCACTGCGTAATAGATCCCGTTTCTAATTTTATTTTTGAAATTTTAATGACATTTGTGAGTATAATAATAATAATGATGATTATATGTAAGCTTAATTTGTATACAATGCGGTTAAGGTTTACAACGCAAAAGATAATTAGTATAGTACAGTAAAATATATTAATTGTTCGAATTCTGAAAAAACGACCCACACAATTTAATCTTAAAAGTGTGAATGCCTAAGAAAAACTCCTTTTAAACTTTTAACAAGAAGTAAATGTAACCTTAATCAGCACCGATGTTTGCGATACAAAATGATCAGTGAAACGATAAAATCAAATTATTAAAATAAAAAAACTTTAAAAATAAATTTAGTTTGCTGATTTTAAATATTTTTATAGAGATCAAAATCTGTAATATTACACTTCTTGTTACTCCCTCCCTTCGTCACAAACTGTCACAATTTCTCAAACCCCCTCCCCCTTCGAAGCGTGACGGCATTTATCAATGACCTCTAGGGAAAATGAGAGGATTTTTTTCTTTTAGTGCTAGATAACTAAACTTTAATCGACGTTTCTCTCTAATTGATTATTAGATTCATATAATGGGAGTTATAACCAAGTATATTTTCATATTTCTTTTATATATGCATTTTAAACAAATTAACGGAATTTAGCAAACGTTTTGTTAATTTTCAGTTAAAAGATTGCAAATGTTAACTTTTACTACTTTTCTATCTGGTCAGGCGTTAAAATTGTGTACTCTCCGCAACTACCCAATTAACGTCGGTATTTTCTTAGACCGATATTCAATTATTTAGGTTAATTTAAAGTGTAAATATCCCCATAAGCAATTAAAATATTTTTACTAAAATGCGTACATTATTTAAAAAGTATTAACATTAAGTCATATATTGCAAACCGAAAAAAAGCAGTAAAGTCCTTGAGGTATTGCTTAAATTGAATACAGCAAGATAAATTTGGTACGTTTAAAGTTGTTTTGCTCACACTCATAGGAAAAATATTGGAAATATTATTCCCCCTTAAAGCCTAGGTCACCTACATCGGAAACGCCTTTATTTCTGGTCCTTCAAAAAGAAACATGTTTAACTTCCTTCGAATGAAAATATGTAATTAGTCAACTATACTCCTTTTTAATTCACTGTACTATTAGCGATAAAATAATGAATATATGTTACCTTTCAGATACACTGGCTTTATTAAAGAAGAAAAAACACTAATAACTACTCGAAAAATTTAATATAATAACCCCACGACAAAAAAAGCTCGGTAAAGTGTTACAAGGTTGGAGGCAGCTAGGTTTTAAAAGTGTCGGGACAAGTTTTCAACAGCACTTTCTTTTTTCTTTCTTAATATTAAAATTTAATTCGATAAGTTCCTGTTCCTTTTGAGACACATGATAAAAATCAAATTATTTTCGTCAAACTTGCTTCACTATAAATTCATTTGCATTTTACATTTATTTCTTACAGTTGCTTTTCCAAAAACCATTTAAAAAAAAAAGAAAATAGCGAAGTCTGACTACTGAATGAACATTTAAGATCAATTTCATTTTTAAACATTCATAATTTTAAAACTGGAACATTTGGCATATGTCGCTAAAAATATTTTTATTATTGTATGTTATTATTTCGAAAAAATCTGGAGAGCTTAAATAGGATTCTCAAAATGTTTTGGGTGCTTAAATAAAAAGTGGTACAACAACCCAGTGAATGAGCACCTGAGATTTTTATTAAGTTTCAGTGGATTTTATTTCGAGAAAGGGTGCAAAAGGGGGTGGGACTAAGATCAGGATTTGGGTTGCATTGAATATTGATATTGTCGGATACCGGATATTCGGTGTCCCATATCTGACCTCTTCGTAACGGATAATCCTACAGATATTTAAATACATCCAGTATCCGACCAGTTTTTAAATATGTTATCCGCCCAATTTTCAAACATCCGGAATCAGTACGTTTAAAATTCGATCGGATACCGGTTATTCACAAATTGGTCGGATACTAAATATTCAAAAATTGGTCGGATACCAAATATTTTAAAATGAGTCGGATTCTGGTTATTTAAAAATTGATCTGCTACCGTATATTTAAAAATCGATCTGCTACCGGATATTTAAAAATCGATCTGCTACCGGATATTTAAAAATCGATCTGCTACCGGATATTTAAAAATCGATCTGCTACCGGATATTTAAAAATCGATCTGCTGCCGGATATTTAAATATCGATCTGCTGCCGGATATTTAAATATCGATCTGCTGCCGGATATTTAAATATCGATCTGCTGCCGGATATTTAAATATCGATCTGCTACCGGATATTTAAAATTGATCTGCTACCATATATTTAAAAATCGAGCTGCTCCGGATATTTAAAAATCGATCTGCTACCGGATATTTAAAAATCGATGTGCTACTGGATATTTAAAAATCGATCTGCTACTGGATATTTAAAAATCAGTCGGATATACGATGCCTTCTGGGTGGGTGAACGGTCCTTTCTTCAAATTCAAAGATTGAAACAATTCCAATCCTCTTCTTCAAATGTATATTTTATTTTTCTTCAATAGGATTAGAAAATAATATCAATAAAACAGTTAATAGTAATGAAAGTTATATCCTCAAAACTAACCTTATTATTTTAGAAGAGAAACTTCGAGTTTCACACACACAAAAATTTTATAATTTTTCAGTAGAAATTCGTGTTATCAAAACATTCATTCATGTGACAGATAGCTTGAAATTGAATGGAAGCAAGTTCTTGTTTTCAATTTATGTATAAAAAAACAATCTTTTGAAACCTTATTGTTTTAAATAAAACTAAAAGTGTTCATTCAGTAGGTGGTGTTCATGTATTAGTCAGATTACCCTATATATGAATTTTATCAGATATGATTCATATATTTTAACATTCTAGAGGTCGCAGGCAAACAAGAATAATTAGTATTGCTTTTTTATTCTCATGTTTAAGATGGTATCTTAAAAGTATTAATCCCATCTAAGAAATGTTTTTAGGATGCGTATTATTGGCGATATACAGCGTGTCAAAGAACTTTTAAGACTAGGTTTATAAAATAAAGTAAAAACTGGTAATTATATTTTAAAAGTATTTTTATTCAAAATAAGCTCCTTCGGCTTCAATACATTTGTTACAGCGGGCTAACAACGATTCGAATGCCTGTCCTAGCTCACATTGTGGGACTGCCTCCAAACCTCACGTGTACGCTGTTTGTATAGTGTCAATGTCATCTAAGTAAAAAAATAAATAGTACACCAATGAACTGAGGTTTTGGCATTGGATCAGCTGATAGTTAAGGAGTTTAACGAATGCTCGATAACACAGTACGCCACTGTGAGCTAAATTTCAGCTGTAGTCTTAAAAATTGTTTGACACACTGTGTGCAAACAGCTTCGACGCAAGCTCTGGAGGAAGTCCCACAATGTGAGCTGGAACAGGCATTCAAATCCTTGTTAAACCACTGTAACAAATGTATTGAGGCCGAAGGAAATTATGTTAAATAAAAATGCTTAAAAATATAGAATTACTAGTTTCTATTTAGAAAATCGTCTGCGCCCATGTATGATTATGCGGCATGTAAAAGATCCCTTGAGTAGATATTTGGCTTAGATGCCTCTCGGCTAAATTAAATTCCTGATTGATGCAATCTGCATCAATCAGAGCTCAAGTGCCGCCATCTAGGGGAAACTGAGCGTCAAAGTTCTCAAAGTGGTAATGGCATCCGCCGACAGTGGTGCTACTTGAAAGAATGGATGCCGGTTTCCGGGGAATGAACTAGGTTAGTAACCATATGCAGCCCCGTTAGAGAGAAAAAGAAAAGAGAAAAAAATAAAAGACAAAAGTTTTTATTTTATTTTATAAACCTAGTTTGAAAAATTCTTTAACACACTGTGTACATGTGTATTAGGATGTTTCAATGTTTTTCCCCCCTCCAAATGTGTTTTTTATTTATCCTTCCACTCTTTCAAATTTTAAAAGCTACTCTCCTCAGTTTCCATTTAAGCAATGAAATCTTTGTTCTCGATCTTTTGAATTTGATGATCCCCACGTTCTAAAGTGCTCCGCTAATTGTTCATTCGCTGTTAAAAAAAAAAAAAAAAAAAAAAGCTAAAGAAGATTATCTGCAAAACGGTATCTTTAGTGTGTCAAACGGTTGCCTATATCCACGCGACTAAAAGTAGCTTCACGGAAATTGACCGTATTGGATATTTAGTGTGTTTCCGTATTGTGAGCACTGTATTTCGAATGGAGTTGTGTTCTGTCAAGATAGTAGTTGGCTTGACTCCTTGCCGTAGACGTTGTAACATTTTTAGTTGCAATAATGGATACGGGATGCACTTTTTTCTTATTCCTTGCAAATTCCAGTTCAAAATTCCTTGAACGAAATTAATAATTTCGTTCAAGGAATTTTTTCTAGCAAGTATTCCTGGACTACGAAAAGTTTAATCTGAAAAAATAAATTTAGTTATTCATTTTATTTACTTATTTTTCATATTTGGGAATATTTCTAAAGAATGCTGCCTAGACCTCTGAATTGTATCTTTCAAACATACCTAACTGTAAAGGGCACTATATGCTAAACCTTCATTTCTATATAAAATAGTTTTATTTGTGAAGGGGTAAGGGCGAATACTCATTCTAGGCGAATTTTTCAAAATTTAAACTTTTAGTTAAACAAAATTTACTGAAAATTGCTTTCAAATTGTGAATTCAATACATCTGTAGATAAACAATTACTAATTCCTATTATTTTAACAATGATTAAAACTTACACAAACAAACTTGAACCCATTTGAAAATGGACTATGTATTTTATGCCTCAAACTAAACTTTTACTTTGAATAACTCAAGAGGGGAAAAAATCTACTTATCCTAGTTAAAAACTTTATCAAAACAAATCCATTTGCAAAACTATTAAAATGTCTCACATTTAAAGGACTACAAGTAGCCACTTGACTTACTCTAAAGCCTAAAACAACAGTCTGATCCTTAGAACAACCAGAAGACTATTTGGGCATGAGAACAGTTGTAATCCTCAATAAGTCTCTACATACAAGTATCGTGACTTATCCATATGATTATTTTCAAAGAAAAAAAATATTCTTTCAATATTTAAAGAATCCATCTTGAAACATCAGACATTGTTTTACTCGGCAACGAGGTCTAATGAAGGGAAAATAAATTCCAGGGATAGATCAACACATCATTTGTCTCTTGTTCAAATGAGTCAATTTGCGATTCATAAGAAACGTAGCTGCTTTTGATCCACTTAATTATTCGTAAAATATTAATAATTGGAAGGAAATTTGTAAAAGAAAGTTGAAATTAATACATTAAAATTTTTTCGGAAAACCGTTTTTGTTTTTTTAACTTTCGGAAGAGGTGCTCGAAAAGTTTCGGAAATGTCGAATCTTAATCAGCCACCTATTTGCTACTGATGTAAACTTTTGGTAATTGCAACTTTTAATAGATTGCAGCAGAAACAATATAACCCTGCTTATAACAATAAAACTATCTTCAGCCGGCGAAACACACTCGCCTCATGCATGGCTCAAATCATGTTTACGTTTACACTACATTCAACCGCGGAGCGCGGAAATCCTAGCTATCTTCACTTCAATTCTAAAATTATTCGAACGAAGTAAAGAAAATACTGGGGGATTAATATTTCAATTGTTAAATTTAAAAAATTTTAGGCCGAATTAAAAAAAAAACGGCTTCGTCTTGCAAAGCATCAGGCTATAATAGAATTTTGTGCCAATTTTTGCAACCGTACGTCGTGTAGATTTTGCTGTAGAGCGCGCAGCCACAACCTCAAAAGTTTATTTTATATATATAGATGTTTGTTAGATTGACTGTTTTCAGGTAAGTTTCATTGTTTATTGCTGCTCATGCTTACTTATATCTCTCACTTTCAAAAGACATTCCAATGTGAAATAAATAAAACCAATATGAGTAATTTTGCTATACATGCACAACACGCAGAATATATATATGCATGTGTGTGGGGTGGGATTCTAAATAAATACGAAACTATCAATTAAGAAAAAAAAACTATTCAAAATTAATTTTTGTTTCAGTATTCGTATATAGACCCTTGTTACAGTAGTCCCGGATACTCGCTACGCGATAATCCGGTAGTCCGGTTAAATAAGCCACACCCTGGCATGGCAAAAAAAAAAAAAAAAAAACACGCGTAGACCTTCAAAATAAAGCAGCCAGTTTTTTTGCAAAATTGAAGTTCATTTTCATTATGACAGCTTCATGCCTTCATAAAGCATTTTTCTAAGGTATGTCTTATCATGTAAATTACTGTACACTGTGCATTCATTAATTTTCATTTTCATAAAACGAAGGCTCAATGCCTTAGTAAAGTACGTACTTCTCATTTTTTACTTAAGGCTATTCGGGCAGTATTATTCTCAAGCAAACAATGCATACAAGTACAATATTGTATTTTCTGAGGAGCACTCGCACTTATACTTTTTAACCCCATTCCCGATAAACTGCATTTTCACAACTCGGCCTCCTTTGGTCCATATTAAGCCGAGTTTTCAGCGCTCCAGAGTAATACTTTAGGCGCAGCAATGTAGTTTACTTCTGACATTTGTTTTGAAAATACTTAAAACGAAAAACAACAAAATTTCGAACTTGATTTTCATACAAGCATATATTTGAAGCTGTAGTCCTGTATCTGGTTTTACATGAATTATATGGATATATTCTTTTGCCCATTGTGTAGTGTGAAGGGAAGCGAAAATATGTTTCGTTAATCTCTACAAAGTGAACTTGTACTTCGCAATCCATCATTGAATGATAGAAATGGCAAATAAAATAAAAGCATATTATACACTTATATTGACTGTATTAAATTAATATTCTCTCTCTATATATGTATATATGAACATAAATATGTGTATAAATAATATTGATTGCATTTCAAATTATATCATACATTATGTCCACTTTGAATCAACTTCGTACCAGAGAATTTATTTATTAATTTTTTTACTGATATTTGCTGAGAAATGTTTATATCAGAAACATTATGTATTTACAAAATTATTATAATTTCAAACAGTAAAGAACATTTATCAACATTTAACGAAATTTTTCGAAATTATCGAAACAACTTAAAATTAAAATATACCCAGACTACCCCACCTGAGTGTAACCTAGATCATTTTTATTAGAAAATAAACTTTTGTGCAAAATTGAAAAATCAAATAGTTATTCCTTTGTTTATGTTAGTTCCCCTGCGTTTGGATCACTTATCACGAATTCATATGACAGAAAAATGACAGTATGTTTAAGTCTTAAAATTGTAGATTCTTCAGCTGTCCAAGGTGTTTTGTCACTCTCGTTTAATGTTTTTGAGCAAATGGCTTATATATTTAATTTTAATTGTTTAATTAGCTACTTTTGCTTACAGAAAAATCTTAAAAACAGAATACATTTAAAGTAATGCGTTTTCCTTGAAATGTAATGTTAAAGTACTTTTTCCATTATAATTATTTGGAAGTTACTCCTTCACACCTAAAATGTATAACGCTGCAATATTATTTTAACTAAAATTTAGGAGAATATTTTAAAACATTATCCAGCTTTTTCTTAGTGCAACTCTACATATTGTGTTCATTTACACATTGGAAAAAAATCTACCTGATTATGACATTTTTTGTTAAAAAAAAGACTTTAATCGTGAGAATTTTCTGAAGTATAATGCTTATCAGTTTGAGAAAGTGAAAGTGATGTTTTCTTAATAACTGACATTTTTCCTTTTACAAAATAAATAAATTTTACTTTGAGATAATTGACAACCGATGCAAATCTGTACATTTTAAATAATTTGAAGGCTTAGCCTAATTAGAGAAACGGATAGCTGATGTTATAAAATCAATGATGGCCAAAGTAAGCTTATTTAGTTCTGTATGGACAGACACCTTGTTCTGGACAGGTAACCAAATGAAATAGCGCCTACCAAATGAAATTTAAAGATCTCTTAAACAGTCGGTAATTTTTCCAGAACCAGTAGAAGATTTTTTTTTTTTTTTTGCTTTAAAGCACATTAACATATCTGACCACAGAATTCATTTACTTTGCACCTTTTCTGACATTTTCTTATAATATTTCTTTTCAACGATGTGTTTAAATAAGCGAAGAATCCGTAGGTGTATCATAAGTACCCATTTGCCTTGTGTTGACTTTGATGTTCTAAAATTAATCATCCTACTGAGCACGGGTAATATTTTGTATTCTCTCTGCAGGAGATCATTGAAGTAATCCTCGGCTTATTAAATGAAATGTTCTGTTGACAGGTGAACAAGAATCCCCGAAGAGCAGAATATGTGCTTAAAAGATTTAATCTGTTAAGCTAATTTTAATATGCTATTCGCATATTTCTGCAGCACTCTTCAAAAGATATTGTAGTTTGAATCTTCATGTTTCTCAGAAACAATAAATTCTGTAAATGATGATAAAATCATTTTGCTCTTATACATGAATAATCAACGTACACAAAGTACAAACTGCCAAGAAATTGCAACAAACTGTTATTTCAAAGCTACAGTGGAAACTCTAGAATTACACTTACAGTTCCTGTACCGCATAACTAGTTTTATGAAAGACACTTTATGAAAGATATTTTGTAATTCCGCCAAAATTGGGTGAATTGCGGTAAAGTATATCTACATCAATCACATTCTGACTCATCAAAAGTGATTTTCTCAGGGCTTCAGTAAATGTAAATGCTTATTTTTATTTCTCAAGCCTCTTAAAAGTCCAACTTTAATTCCTTTGGAACAAGATAAGACATTTACATCCAATGAAAAACTAAGCGAGGAAAATAGGGAAGTTTTCGATTTTCTAATTTTAGTTTTAATCTACAGAATAACATATTTTAACACCATCTGTGCAAAAAATTTTGTTATACGATTAGTGTTTATTTTTTAAATAATTTTTTTAATTCATGTGCAGTCAGGGATCGCGAAAAAAACTTTCTGCGCATCGGGCATGATTTGCGTCACAGGTTGGATGACGTATACAGCTTGGCGAGCGTAAAACCGGCCATTCACAAGCGAGCCATGTGGAGCGAAACCGTTTGGAGCTCATCTATTTGGATAAAAAGATTTACAAGTTCAAATCTGCATGTATATTTAAAAAAGAATTTAAAAACAGTGCCCTAAGCAGTGGTTACTAAATAGAAACACATACACACGTAAATCAAAAATTGTATACATCGGATTGCCGAACTGTTTGCGAATGAGCGAACGCATAATTTGAGCTTCTGAAGCTTGTTTATGTTTTAATTTTGCAGAAAATAAAATGATTTTCGCCAATATACAATAAATTTAGCCAAAAATGAGTTTGGATGTAATTAAAAACTAAAATCTCAACCATAATGAAGTTTACCTGTTGGAAAGAAACATTTATTGATACATAGACCCCATTTAACGCAGTGAGGATGGCCGAATGGTTAGGGAAGAAAGCTTGTACACCGTTCAACCGTGGTTCGAGTCCCGGTGGTTTAAATTGAGTTTTCTTCAGCAAACGTTTTGCTGCACCGTTGAAAAAGATAAACTATTAAAATTATATATTAAATTAAATATTCATTGCGTAAAATAATTTTTTAGAATGAATTCGTCGAACAGACTCTATTATTATTAATTTATTAGTTGCTAAATTGAAGCATTTTATGTGGATACAAGATATTCTTTCTGAATATATATATACGGGGGGATTTCTTGTTTCTTTGTGTTATACTTTTGTCGTTAGGCTCCTTCTTACATTTGCGTTCGATCAATATGTCAAATACTAATTACAAGTATTGTTTTGTACCTGGATGCACATCAACGACTAAAAAAACTACAGGCAAACGCTTTATTAATGTTCCAAGGGACCCTAACTAAAGTTCGAAAAGCGTGGCTATTTAAATGCAGAAGCGATGTTTTTATGAAGCAGAATTTTCATTGCTGTGAAGATCATTTCTGTAAGTACAACTAAGACGTAACAACATATCTACTTAAAAATTACAGTACCGGTTTACATTTCATTCGTGCCTAAAAGTTTTCAAATCACAAATAAATAAATATATATATATATATACATATATATTTAACAGAAAAATGGCATAATTAAGGCCCTTAGGATTATTTTTATCTTAAAATTTAAATGATCTTAGTGTTAAAACAACACAAGCTGATTAATTACAATACAATGGAAATAACACAGAACCAGAAAGAAATAATTTGAGTGCAGCAAAGCAGTATCCAGTATTTTTTTGGGGAGGGGGGGGGGGCTGACTTGGACACACTTGTGTTAAGAAAAGTTTCAGGGAGGAATATATTCTTCATTGCGAACATTTTCGGGAAACCCCCTTTCCCGCTTCTGGATACGGCCTTGGAGTGTAGAAAATATTTCGAGTTATCGAAAACGAGAAAGAAAATATTCCTGTTCAAGGGATAAAATTACATTAAAAAGTAATGAAAGTATACATAAATAACTTGATTCAAGACATCGAAAAATTTAGGTAAATTGAAATTTGTATTATTGCAAGTAGGAAATACACATTATTCTTTGTCAGCAGGGCAACTCTCAGCTGATTCAATTTTATTTTTTTGCGACTTTGACTACCATAACAACTTGGTTAGGGCTCTATAATTTGTGCCCAGGACATACACGACTTTTCACTGTGCTAACTCCTGCTGTCCTTTTTAGTTGTACATACCCAACAGCTGAATCACCATATATATTCTTCTCTGCAAGAGCTATTTATTAAAAATATCATAATTACCTTTGGGATCATTCATAAATGATGTCACGCTTCGAGGAGGGAGGGGGGTTCGTGAAATTGTGAAAACAGTGTGACAAGGTAACAAGAAGTGTGACATCATGCGTTATGCAACATAGCGTAACATGTGATAAAGGGGGGGAGGGGGCCCGCTGAAGTGGGACATTGTGACAAAGGGGGGAGGGGGTCAAATATATGGGGAAAAAGCGTGACATCAGTTATGAACAGCCACTTCTCAGTATTATTTTTGAAAGATTAAACAAGGACTAAAGTATTTTTCAAAATAATAGAATGAATTTAAATATAATATTTATAACCCTTTTTAAAAGAAATTTTTGAAAGCTTTTTAAGGGATTCCAGACTTAAACCGAAAAACATAAAGTTAAACATGATATACCACGATTGGAAAATGAAATTTAAAAGATTCTGTATGGCATTTAACTACACTACCTGCATTTTAAAGTCAATAAAAGTTGCAACATCGTTTGGCTTAATGCTTTTTCTATGCTAATTTTCAGGCACTGGCGTAGATAAGGGGGTGGTTTTGGGAATACCCCCCCCCCCCCGAAATGGTAAAGATTGTCTAGAATTGGACCAATTTTTCTTGGAAAACAATGAAATTAGCAGACTTCTCCCGAAGAACCATCCCCCCCCCCCCTCCGAAATCCAGGTCCAGCTACGCCATTGTTTGCAGGTGTTTTTTTACATGAAAAGGAAACACATGATCAATTCAAAAATCTCACCAATGTTTTTTTTGAGTTCCACACTTGAACCGCAAATAAGAAAAACGGAATTTTCTTTAAGTAAAAAAAATTTAAACATCGGAAATCGTTTGTAGCATAATAATATTCTGCATTTCAAAAATATAAGATTTATTGCCAAGAAAGCGATAAGAGCTAAGTAATATGCACTACACTAAATAGCATGATGAACTTCATTGGGGTTACCAAAACATTACCAAAAAGTCGCCAAGCAACAAAAATACACGTAACTGAATAAATAAAACGCATGTTAACTTGGAAATGGGTAATCAAAACCCTTGTTGTCTAAAAGGGATCCTATAGTCCATAATGAATGAAAAATATAAAAAATAGAAAGTAGTTTAATTAAATGGACGCACGTTTAGTTAAATGAATCGTTGAATGAACGCTGCAAAATACGAGGAGTTCGAAGCCGTTTGAGGCGCGAGGTGCCCGCTGACGTCAGACAGTGACGTATTAAGCTCCGCCTCGTTTTTTGTGGATGGGATTTTTAAAAATTAATTAAAAATCAATGTTCAATTTTCTTTGTTCGGCATGGGTGAATTCTTGAGTTTTATAACTGTCTTAACAATATCTAAGCATCAAAATAGGAAGATTCTGTAGGTGGAAACTTCCCTATTCCCGCAAGGTCACTTATTGTGCGGAGGTCTGCTTTCAATCAGAGTGCTAATTCAATAAAAGTGCTATTAAGAAGCCTCATTAGTCAGTGGTAATTGGGTGTGCGTGAAATCCTCTGCACAAACGCGAGCTTCACCCAATCATTGCCGTTTAATGTAGGCAAAGTGGGTGGGATATTCACACATGGCAAGCATGAGGCGAAGATTAAAAGATCTCGCACGCGAAAATCATTCTTCGGAATATTCGTGGATGACCCCAGTGGTCCCAGAAAACATGTCCGAAGGTACACCCATGCATCACGCTAGCGTTATTTACGGTGGTCCTCGTACTTTGCTTCCGATCTTCAAGAACCTGTTCTTATTGGACACTTTAAAATTGTTTTACTCAAAAGTCTAATGACGTAATTAAATATCTCTAATGTGTAGCAGAAGTAGACCCTCGTGTGTAATGTATGGCTTCCACGAGGTTATTTTTATTGATATATGAGTGCTTTTCTTCCTTAATGATCTTGAAGGCGGTATTACTTCTATTGATAATTTCGAACAATTTTATTGCGTATAAAATAATTTAACATGGCTAAATGATTTAATCAACATCATACAAATATATTAAGATGCTAAGACTTTCAGTTTAATTATAGGATACTTATTTCAATTTACCGTACTGGATTTTTGGTTTGTCAAACATTTTTGAAACTTGTCCAATGTTCGTTACTAATCTCACCAAAAAAATGCCGTTCTTCAAAAGAAAAACTTGGTCAAAATTTTTCAAAAATTTGCTCATGGAACATTCACCAAGCTACCAATTTGTCACTAAAGGCTATATTGTGTAGTGCCTTTTTTAACACGGGTAAGTGAGTTATGTTTCACGTATGCGGGGGAAAGTGCATGCTCTACTTTAGTATACCTAAACAAAAGTAGTAGAAAAATGTAAGAGTGAAAAGTAATTGCCAAAAGCAAATAGCTTTTCAATTATTTTTATTTTTTATTCATTTGTGGGCTCAGCGTAGTTTAATCCTACTTTCAATTTCTATCCCTCTATATTATGAGTGCATTTTGTTGATCAATCCCACTTTCATCTTCAACCCTAATTCTCTGTTGACTTTGTGGATAATTCTTAGCCTTATTTTGTACTGCTTTCGATTATGAGTTCACTCTATGGGTCTACTCTACTTTCGTCATCTTCTCTTCTACTAGAATTAACCAATCCAACCCGAGCTATATCTCATAGGGTTTCGAATGTTCGAAATATTTTTGAAGTGGAAAATAAGTGTTGCTCATAAAACACTAAGTATTTTTCCTAAAACTGCAAGAAATAAAAGAATGTCACGAAACTCAATTAAAAAAGAGAAATGTATTAGAATAAATGAATAGATTAAATTTACCTCCATTCAAGGACGTAAAACGTAGCAGCTGTCAATACTTTATTGAAATGGACCAACTTATTACTATAATGTTAAATCAACATCAAGTAAACCTACGTTGTCTGAAAGGTGAAGTGAGCGGAGGTTTGTGTTTAATTACTTCTTTACAGGAATCGTTCTGCAAAAACTTTTTCAGCCCGCTTTAGTTTATTTAAATAGGGTTCTTTTTTCTGACAATTGATTCAATGTGCTTAATATTAAGAAAATCTTAAGTACAATTATATAAACTAGTCGACCCGTGCGGAATTCCGCACTAATTTGGGAGAAAGGACATTATGAAGAAAAATAGAAAAAATAAACAGGATTTTGGTACAAAAGAAGACATGTATTTAAGCACATCAGTACAAACCCCCCCCCCCCCCACTATTATTTAGATATTCAAAATGATAAAATAATCACAGTAATAATGATAATTATTTTTATTATTAGTATACATAGCATTAACATAAAATAACGAAACAGTTCCATTACTTGAAATATAGTTAATGTTGGTTGGTTATACATTCATAATATGACAATGAAATACAAATGAATGTGTAGAGCCTCACGATTGAATAAGCATAACACGCAGACGCAGCTAAAACTGTCCAATTTTCTACACAGTAAAAGCAGAAGAGTTTTTTGTTTGTCTACTTGATGACAGATGGCGCCAGCATACACAACACCAATTTGGCATCCATTAAAGTACCTCTTCCTAGATGATTTTAAATCTCAAATTTGAGAGAAGCGGTACATTTTTAGACCGTGGTTCTATTTTTCGTCATTAGCCGGCACGATAAGCTTTAAAATAAGGTGTAAATCATGGAATTTGATAAAGGGATAAGGAAGATCTCTCGGAGCGACAGAAAAACAGGCTAGAGAAATAATGTTTTTATAAATCACTTCGTAATGATTACTGTCATCTCACGAGCAGATAAATATCGTATCTGATAAACAAATAATTTTACTGAGATAACTTTATATTCGTAAATTACGAATATAAAGTTAAAACATTACATACAAGAAAAAAATTACATACAAGTTAAATATATTAACAAAAAGTCGCTTCTGTTGCATTGTACCACAAGTATTAGCACAAAATAAAATAATTATATAAAATCCCTTTCCTCGTTTTAAAGATCCTTTGTTTAACCTGATAAACTCTAATAAACTCTAAGTTCAATATCCTACATTTTCTCAAGGTATTTTCAATTTAGCACTCCGTTTAAAATAAAAGTTCTTGGCCCATTACTGAATAGCACTTGAAATCGTTATTTAGAAATGCATTTGAAACATAAAACCCCAATTTACTCAAAATTCACTCAAAACATATCTATCAATAATCTTTTTAAAAGTAAATGTTTTTCAATTAAACATTTAAAGAAGGTCCATGCCATTCATTAAATATTTGCAATGAAGTTCTATATGCATGAAAAGACGAATGTAAATCCATATTAAATCTGTAGAAATGGCGAGATTCGATACCTGGAGTACAACTTTTTTAAAACCGATGTCAAGTCTACAATGTAAACAAATTTCGAAACAATATATAGATTTCTTTAATTTAGCTAAAAAAGAAAAAAAATCAACGTCAACAAATGCGCGATGACATTGCGTTTACGCTAACAATAAAACCCGCTTACGATTGATGCGTCTATTTCGTAATTGATGGCCTCTAATAATAGGCTACTGAAAACAAATTTACTCGCCACTCCTAATTTTCTTGTTGCTTTGTATTGAAAAGACTCACAGATAACACAATAATTTCTACCAAGGAAACCTGGCAACAATCCCCTGTAAAAGTTTAGCTGAAAATTGCCTTTACCTTTTAGCCTAGTTAAGGAAACAATTTTCAAGTGAGGAATTGGATTTCTTTCATTTTCCTTCATTGAATCTTTCTTTTTGTGCGTGTTATTAATGATAAAATCTCTTTCCGTTTTCAAATATATTGTCCGTCCAGCCTATGCATACTAATCTGCAAATATATCTTCAAAAATATGAAATAAAGAGATTAAACTTTGAAAGGGTAAAAGGGTAGTGGAAACCTTGAGGTTGAAAATCAGAATGTAGGAGGAGTTGAATTGCTGGGCGTTTTTTGTCATAGAACTTGTCGCGGGTTTTGAATATTTGTTTTGCTCTCAAATTGCTCGGCCATGACCTAAAACGCTTTTGGTATCTTTACAAATCAGCAATGCATCAATCAAGGTGACATTCTTTTGCTATTTTATTTTGCTAATTTCAAAAGTAATAATTCTACCGAGAATAATTTTAAGGAAAAGCTGTTCACTCACGACAGAAAACAGAATATTACTGAAATCTGTAATTTTAGCGAAATGTCTATAATTTATCAATGCAATTGAAAATAATTGCTTAGCTATTTTGATTCACTAATTCATATGCTGGTTTCATCAGCAGCTATAAAGATTCTTTTTCAAGAAAACAATTCGGGTTCGATGAGTTTTAATCAGTCAATGTCATGTGAATACTACGATATATGTACATAAAAATTTTGAAGTTTGTAGGGAAATTTCTTGGTTTGTACGCAAATGCGAGAAATTTCGGCCAAGTGAATTTTTTAATAACAGTTGTTTTTTTTTTTGATTATATGATATTGATGTGCAGTGCGGAAAAAGTGCCGTTGTATGTACACTTTATGGCATTAAAAATGTTTCAAGTTAAAAGCATAGCAAAATACAAAGTGAATAAACTATTGGGGAATAACAAATAGCTATTGAAAATCGAACAAAAAGTATTTTGGGAACTCTTCAGTGTAAGCCACCAATTCATATAAGAATTTGAAGTAACTAGGATAATTCCTTCATTTGCCGCAAATGGGTAGATATATCGGAACACATAATTTTTAAGTAATTGCTACAGATGAAAGAATTTTAATACAAAATTATTTTACTTTTTTCTGTCACAACAATGGAACCTTATCCGCACTGCTCGTTATCAAAATATAAAAAAATAAATGGCAGAAATTTCTACCAATTTGCTCTGAAGAAATGGTCCCACAAACTTCAATTTTTGTATCTACACTTTATGGCATTAAAAATGTTTCAAGTTGAAAGCATATCAAAATATAAAGTGAGTGAAAGATTGAGGAATGATAAATAACTATAGAAAAATCAAAAAGTAATAATAATTTTGGGAACTTTTAAATGTTACCCACGAAAAAGTTTAGAAAGCGCAAATGAAAGATAAAAATTAAACTAAATGTAGTTTTACTAAACATTTCAGGTGGCCTTTTGAAGAGTCCAACAAACTAATAGCTTTCAGTTTTACAGTAATTACTTATTATTTTTAATCTTTAATTTATTTTGCATTTTCTTATGCTTTTAATTAAACACTTTTAATGCTTATATTTGTCGTTCAGTATTTTGCTGCTTTAGTAGATACAATGAATATTAATACTTTATTAACTGCATTGTTTTTGTTATTTACGTTTGTCATGTGTACTATTTATCATGCATATTTTTATTATTTCTGCTGTTCTTCTTCAGAAGAGCATCTTGTTTTGCGTGTCTTTTATTGATGTTCTGAACTTTCACTCTTTGGTTTCATATGTTTTGTTGAAATATAAGCGGAAGTAGTGAAAATAACAAAGGGATATAAACTCTCGCTTCTTATATTTCAAAACCCGAAGCGTGAAATAAGTAAAGTCCGGATGAAAAAGTCGAGTCTCAATACCTTTGACAGACAGCTTACATCATAGTTAGCTGTTGCGCTGCAAATGTATTAATACAGCAGACAAGCGTAGTTGGGCTGCTTGTGGCGCTGTCATATGCATTTCGTAATAAAAAATGGCTATCGGTCTGCTCCTCGATCATTTTTAAAGGATTAGTGCCTCTGCTATTGAAAACTTGTCAATTATTAAGACTTCGTGTTTGGCATCGTGGGATTTTCGTCTGTTCAGGAAACGGTAAGGGGAAATGAGATTCGTCTTGTGAGGTTTTATGAGGAAACCATGCAGTCTGGCTTTATTTTGAGTGGGTCTATAAAGCAGCTTATATTGTTTTTTCTTTTTTTTCCTTGTAAAACAAAACTTCAGAGTTATTTAAGCAAAGTTGCTTGCTAAAAATTTAGTAATAAAAGTAGTTTGATCTTCTTACTGCATGAAGCATAGTAGTTTAGGTATTTTTGATGAAAGATTAGTTTTTTGTACTTTTATTGTCTTAGATTTGTAGACCCGTCAGTCCCATAACTTATAATCTGCTTCCCTTTGCCAGTACTTTTCCCTTGCTGCCTTTTTCTATTGCCCCTTTGCAATAGTTTTCCTTGCCTATACTTCTTTAATGTAATTTTTTTAAAAAATCCAATCAATTTCTTTGAAAATAAAATAAATGCTTTAGTTCTTATACCATTACTTATTTTTCTCCTAACTACCACTTACAAGAGAAACAAAATTATTTCGCACGTTCTTACTAGAAGATATAACTATATAAATATGGGTGATTATTTTTTAAGCAAAATGCTATTTTTTATACTTTGACTTAAAATTTCAGTTGCTTTTCTCATGGAAATTATTTTCGTTTAAATTAAGCAATGTAAAAAAAACTTCAACTAGGATATGGTTGAATATAGTTTTCAAAAAAATAACTCTGATGCAAGGAATGGCAAAAAAATCCTTAAGAATAATAAAACTGTAATGATTGAGATTTACCTCTTTTTAACGAGAAAAAATTAATTTTGATTAGGAATACAGCGTTTGTGCCTCAAAACAGTGTTCTGATACCGGTAAACAACCTCTTAACTACTCCGTTGTTTTGAATATTTAGATTTTTCATACATTATGAATACAATTTAAAAGGCTCAATTACTATAATCTATCGAACAAATCAATTCCAATAGATGCTGAACAGAAACTCAAGAGAAAAAATATCTACTACATAACAATCCTAGGAGCAAGTTCCGATTTCTTTACATGTACGGCTGTTGCTATCATAAACAATAATTAATCTTCATAAACTATACACTTAATAGCCTTAAAATTTTCGTTTTAAACTTAATCGATTAGTGTTTTTTCTCTACCAATACGCTAATCTTATTGTTGAGCCAATATTTGTGCTTAACCCTTAAAGTTGCAATCCCAAATAATCAGGTTATGCAAAGAGCCATTCAGAATATTATTATATATTTTATTTATTGCATTTTAAAAATTAAACTTGTTTTTAAAACTTGCTTAACGGATAGAAAAAAAAGCCAGTACTTTCCAACTGCGTTCGATACCCACTCAAGACCACCGTGTATACTTGGGGATATGTGCATGTAAAATCCGTAGACCCCACTACCTCTCCCCGTGCGTAAGCAATCCTAAGGCCTCGGCTAACAGGTAGGGGTCTGGTGGAGAAAAGTAGTTTCCAACTACTGTATTTTGTGTTTATATAATCTATTGAACAAAGAAATTTCTGAAGAAAGCAAGCAGAGAAACATTGGAAAATCAGGGCAAGAGTTTAAATGAATACTCTTCCTATATCATGCCATCTTGTTTGAAAAACTACTCTCATTAACGACACAGGCATTGGAGGCAATTCAAGTACTCAAAAATTAAAATAATCGGCATGTTACACAACGTTAAAATACTGCCACTGTCTTTCACATTATATACTTTCAATGATTCATGTTATGTTCCTCATCGTGATTCTCAACATATTTCTTTTCTAAAGGAAAATTGTAAACCAACAGTCTAGGTAATTAGAAATATGTAACTCAATACATCAAGTGTCTAAAGCTTTTATTCACTTTTTTTTTTCATTTGAGATTTTTTTTCCGCGTTCAGACAAAATTACGCAGTCATGTCTACCTTTTAACACTGCATAAATTGATGGAAGAGTATTCAGTCTTTTAAGGATTTTGATAAATTGCCTTGATATCTTAAGTCGACATAGATGTATCACAGGAATTTTGGAGATGCTCTTACTAGATTAAGAAACTTTAAGAATATTGCAACGTGATAATTTAAAACGATACTTTTAAAATTGCTTCTCGCTCCAGCTGCTTGGTTCACTTTTATTTAATTAGGTCGTGCCATTTTGAAGACTAACTCTTCTCTATGCATCAGATAGTTAGTTTATAAACTTAAAAGATTGAGTACCTGCATAGAAGGATGTCTGTAGAGAAAATCACATTTTGATACAAATAGTGCTTAGTGGAAATCACTTTCCATTGAACCTAAAATGTTGCCTCTTATCTAAGAAGACGGATACATTCTTTGCAAATGGATAATGCATTTAACTTTCAATTATCATGCATAAAAATATCATGTTTTTTTTTAAATTAGCATTTATGTGAATACATTTTCTAGTTGGAGTGCAGGGAATATCTGCAAAAACAGAAATTTTTTTACGAGGATTAATATGTTGTTTCATATCTTTGAAGTTGGAGGGGTGAATGTGTACACAATCATCTAAATAAAAATCACAAATTATATATTGTTGACCTTGGACTAAACCTAAACTGAAAAAATTTGTCATTCATAACACTAACCAATTTTATATCTTAAACCATGTTTAGAATGATTTAGAGAAGCATATTAATCTATTTTGCTGAAATATTATTTTGTGTGTTACTAATTAGTGCGAGTGCAATAAGAAATGTTTTATAAATTTGCCTAAAAAAAAGGTAGAAACATAAGTCGTAATCAATTACGTGAATTTACACATTAGTACACGTTTTTAAGTGTTTCAGATCAATATATTTCACTATCAAAATTTTACAGGTTTTCAGCGGCACATTTTTTAGCCTACTTTCCCGTAAAAGTAAAAAAAAATAATAATAAAGCATGAAAGAAGGCTTAATGTATCGTGAAAATATCGTTAGAAATCAAGAAAAGTCAAAAATAAGTTAAGTAATTAAATAAAGATTGAAAAATAAAAAATTTGAAAGTAGGGTTTTGAGATGGGGAAAAAGTGTGTCTGTCGGTCTGTCTGTCTGTCGGTCTGTCCCCCCTAATAACTTTTGAACAAATTGTCCGATTGGAAAAATTCTTTTTGCATTCGAAAGGATTGAGGAATTGATTGGAACATTTTTTGTTCAATTTTGAACAGTTCAAAAAATGTTAACATTAGCGCCTATGGGTGAAAATGAAGCAAATTATGTAAACTCAACAAAACAAAATCCAAGTTCTCATGAACAAGCTCACTGGTAGAAGTTCTTGGCGTGAAATATTGATTTGAACAATTTTTGTTCATTTTTGAACAGTTCAAAAAAAAATTAACATACCGCCTACGGGGAAATTTCAATCCTATATAATTCCTGATCTAACGGACCGATTTGCTTGGAACAAACTTTATCGGAAAGCTCTTATGACGTAGAACATGAACAAATAGAAAGTTCATCCAGAACTAAAGAGCCTATTTTTCTATGAAATTTTTTGATCGGGATTTTCAAGAATATTTTTGAATTAATGAATGATTAAATGAATAAGCAAAAGAATGAATCAATAAATGAGTGAATAAATACATGAATGACTTAATAAATGAATGATTGAATGAATATGTATTAACTGTTGAAAAAGGTATATTTGAAGCAATTGAGAACTAAAGCTAAACGAGAAAGACAGACAGAGAGAGAGATAGCTAGATTATAAACTTGAATTCGGTGTATACGGGAAAGTAGGCTCGTATAGTTCTAGACGGAACTTCTTGTTTATATTTAAGTTAATAACAATATTCGTATTAAGTATTTTATTTCGCATTTACTGAACAGTGGTAGATAATTCGAAATGAACTACAGATAACTTTCTTTTTTTACAAAGTAGTTCAGGTACCGCAATCACGTTGTGTATAATTCGTAAGGAATAATTTAGAATGAAACAAATGTCTTGGGTATTTTTCTCAAAAGAAGGCTCTGCTGACACAGAAGCGTAGCTAGGATTTTCAGTGCGGAGGGACAACTGAAGATTTTGAGCTCCCCCCCCCCCGTGCCCCTGGGGGCCTAGAGGCTCACCTAAAGGAAATTTAAAAAAACTTTTATGCTTCCTAAATGATAAATAGCTCTGAAAAGCAGCCCTTTTAACTTTCATTTTTATTAGCGACCATTCACTTTTAAGGGAAAAATGGGACACTTTGGCTTCGCAAAATAATTTGTCTGATTTCCCACGCACTCCTGTGCTGCATTGGTCTTTCCCGATATGTTTCGCGGTGCTCCCACTTTTTTGTCGAACATATTCACACCTCTTCAGTTCAAATAATTTTCTTTTCGCATTTAAAAATAAAATTAATTAACATTAATTTGGTGCCCCTTGACGCTGCGCCCTGGGACAACTCTCCCTCCTCGCCCCCCTCCCCTAGCTACGCCTCTGCTGACACATTGAAATATCTTGTAGTTTCAAAAAGAATTTCAAAGATCATACGCTTTGTGCGAAACATTTTGAACAAAACGTTACGTGCTTGAATGTATAGAATGTCTTATGGCAAGCGAATGTAGTACCAAAAAAGGAGAGCATAGAAGACATATTTTGACTACAAGAGAAAAAAGTCAGTTATCTACTCATTAAAATTCACTATTACATGCTTCAAGTTTCCCAAGAACAATAAACTAAATGCATAAAAATTTGAACTTTTTTATTCTGTGATGCTATGTTTACCACGTGTATTGCCCATAATAGAAACTCAATGCATATCTGTCATGAAGAATGCGGTAAAATAAAAACCTTATTTTGGCCCCATGAGCAATGCTACTAGTTATAAATTTATTAAAATGCGCTAGAAGTTTAGAACACTTGATGGTAGGGCAGAAATATTATAGTTAACCATTGCCCATGGAATTGTTATGTCCCATAGTGAAAATACACTACATATCTTCTGTAAAAAATATGTTAGAATAAACGTATTTAACAAAGGCATAGTGCCGTTACTTTTAAGTTGTTAGAAATTACAGAAAGTCTCAGATTTCACAAACCTCGAAGTTGTAAGCAAAACAAAAATCCCCATTTCTACAATCACGTTGGACACACTGACACGATGGGACCTCAATGTTGGTTTTTATTAATTCATGAAGCCTTAATTTGTTTTTCACAAGAACTAATCCATGTAATATGGTATGATATATTTAGCATAAATATGTCCCGTAAGAATTATTAATGTTTTGGGAAAGACCACGTTAGAATGAGCTAATCATGTCACACCACGGTCATCGTTATTACGCAAATCTACGGTAAAAAAATCCCGTAAAATTTACAGTTTTAACTGGCAGTTGAGTTGGTTGTGCAGAACCGAAAAAGTTACGGAGCAAATCCGTAGTCGCAGCAGTTTTTTTACCAAACATTTTGTAAAAAGTTTACTTGTACAGAAAAAAACGATGTGACTACAAATATACTTTTCAATTTTTACGGTTTTGCATAACCAACCCAGCTGCCAGTTTAAAACCGTAAGTTTTACGGGATTCTTTTTTACAGTGTATAAAAAATCAAGTAAAGATAGCGTTATGCAATAAACTATAATCTGAGAGCGCGAAAGAAATTAGTGAAAATATGGCTAATGCCAAATTTGCAATAAAAATGTCCTGTAAAAAGACCTCATATCCCGCCATTACAGCGTACAATGTAATCATCCACCAGAATCAACAGCTCTTTATTTTATTAACTTATAGACATCTGCCACATGCTTCTATTTTTGGCCGGAACCTTGAGAGCAAATCAGTTTGAACTTACCCATGCCACATTTGGCAGGAATATGTCCTGGTACTGTAAGTGTGTTCCGCATATTTCGCTAAGAACACGAAAACGTGGCTGAGACCGAACTCCTTGGCTTGTGTCGCTACCTCAAGTTCCAATATCCGGCGATTGAGCAACTGCTTTAAATAATTAAGTGATTTAAATATCTTAGTGCAATTCTTTCCTCACGCAGAAATTCTGTGAGTTGAAAATTCATAAGTCTTTCGAGAATCCGAATAGAAAGAACATACGCACAACCGTGGTGTATTAAAGATGGCAGGAAAGGTTAAAGAGTCAATGGCGAGAAAAAGAAACTTGAGGGAAATTCGATCTTATCTGTTAGAATAATATCTCGTCAACGCATACCCGGTGTCTGAACTAAGTTTGTGACCTTCTACTTTCTCAACTCTGGTCAGGTGCATCGGAGGTTCCCTCCTACAGTTGAGTCTTTTACCTTAGCACTTTTTTTTAAGTCTCTTGACATGACCCGAGGGTTTACTTGGAATGTGCGACTTGACCTTTCGCTCTTTGACTTATGACCTTGAACCGAAGCTTCACACACACACAATCGACTTCTCACGAAAATCGACTCCAGACTCCTAAGTCGTTTGCCGCCGTGGACGTCTGAATTTTTTATTTTAATATTGAGGGTTTACGAAATTTGTAGCTTTTTCAGGCATTGCTAAATGGTTGGGTCACGACTATGTCGTCAGCAAATACGCGGTTTTGAAATTAAGGAATCGATAGAAAACTTGCATAACCTCCTAGGATTTCTGGCAAAGAATTCCACATAATCGTGATAAAATTTAAAATTTATTCTAGTTTTTGTGAAAATATATTCGGAAAGCGGCAGCTTAAAAATGAGTTTCCTAATTTGTTTTTTATGAGTAAGATCAATGCATATGAACCTTTCCGAACGGCAGTTATATTACTATTTGATTTTTAAAAAAATTCAAATAATTCAAATTTCTTTTTAAATGATAAAACAATATTACCAGCATATGGTACATTATCAATAAATGTGCTAAGTTATAAATGATTTTTAGAAAACTTTTATTCTTTAGAGCATCGTTCTTTAAACATTTCTTTTTAAACTTACATCACTGTAACCTTACATTTTCATCAAGGGTGACTTAGACGGGCATTTTTGATTGATACATTAGAAAAGTCAGCAAAAGTACACAAAGTTGTAATAGACACGCAGAGATAGCGCCTGTTTGGACCAATTTATATGTTTCTCAATATTACACTCCCAATTACAGTGCATTCTCAAAAAGCAAGGAATACAGACAATGATGGAACCTTATATTATTCACTTACAACCCCGCTTGCTAGACATCAACAAGGGCTTTATTTGTAGCAAAAACATTGCAGGAGTCCTATGTTTTTTTTCGTATATAAATGGGTTGGAATTAGCTACTATTCCGTTTAATGTGTAAAATTCACAGAGCTAAATTCCCATATTGGTTTAAATGAGCAAACTGGCAACCCACGCAACATAAAACATCAGAGTCGATATACATGCCTATCCATGATCGCTTAATAAAAGGTTCCATAGATGCACATTCTTTAAAAATTTCTTTAGTGCACATATAGCCAGCGTTATTCAGAAGTTATCTTTACTTAGATACGTTAATTAAATGGGATTTAATTACTTTCTTAAATAGAAATTGTTAGATTTCAAAGCTAGTTTCTTTGCATTTTTTATACGTTACACTTTATCACAGAAAAATTATCGCTTAATTTTCCTACAACGATATGAATTTAAATTCCAACTAGCAGTACCCATATAAAAACCTTACGATCAGTCAAAAAAAAAGTTCATTTTATTTATTTAATGAAAACGCCCCAAGCCCCGAAACTGCTTACGCTGTTCCTTTGGATCGCAATCGATCCAAGATCACTTCGATCGCTTATCAGACACTGAATAAATATTTTAGCTTAGCTTTATCACTATCACAAAAATAATTAGAAACATACTTTACCATCGTGACAGCGTTTTGTATATTTATTGCTAGGTTTATGTTCTTGTCTGCAATATAGGGGTAGACAAAAATTGTCATAATTCCGCAGTCATGCTCCGAAACGTTTGTCTCAACTTGGGAGTTCCTCCTATTAGCTGTTTGCATGTCACGGTTTTGCACAAACTACAGGTACTTATCGGTTAAACGCCTTACCTTTTTTTGTTCGACAAGTCACACATCAAATGAAATGTCCACAAAGCTATTTTATTAGATTTAAATAGCATGCACTGATTTTCCTTCATTGAAACTTTTATTAACAGTTGCTTATTTTACACGTATACCTTTCATTTTGTTGATGAGTACTTGGTAAAATGATTAAAACATGGAACTTACCTTCTAAGGGAGGAATTTGCTATAATTTTAGTTAAAAAAAGGGAATTTTACCAAAAATTCGATATTGTCCTAATGATCATCAGATGAAACTTTTATTAAATTCACTTTATTAAAATAACTATTATATAACTATTAAATTCACGTTGGGACATTTCTAAAACCGTCGTTAAAGTAAGGCTTTTAACCGATAAGTACCAAATTATATTCTTGAGAGTGCAACAAGCTCATTTTAAAATAATGGATTTAAAAAACACTAATGAATGTTGTCTTCGCGAAAAAATCAACCGGGCCCACGAAACGATAGACACTGATTGAGTTAGAATTTTCGTAAACAAACGGAGCGTTGCCAAGTGGGGAGAATAAATAAAGGCTTTCTTTCTGCTACGTATTAATATATAGAGATTTTTATATAGAGAGATGTTATGCTGATAAAGTAAATGAGGCGAAAAAAGAAAAAGAAGGGATGATCTCAAAAAATGTATGCTGTAGGAATTTAGAGGGTTCTTACTAAATGAACTTACGAAATTGAATGCGATTTACTGAAATAAATATGCAATTTTACACCCTTGTATACAAACTAAATAACTCAGTGAATCAGGCCCAAAATAATTAACCAAATAAGAAGGCTATAAAATTGCATTCATGTGTTTCGAAGTGTCAAATAAATTTTTGAAGTTCTTTTAGTGCAATGCTCTTTCAGTGCTTTAGTTATGTAAAAGAGTTTCCTCGCCCAAATGGGTACGGAATACTATGAAAGAAAATGATTTTAATGTCAGAAAGCAGCAACTAAATTAACATGAACTGAAATAATAAAACAGTACTAATAATGTTTCTGTGTCTGAATAAAAATTTTAAATTTTAACTAATTTCTTAACTAAAAAATAAGTAGACAATAAATAAACAAAATTTAAATGAAAAAGATTACATAATAAAATATTAGAGGATTATAATGAAAAAGTGTTTCGAAAATAAAGCTTAACAATAATGACTATTAAAAATACATATAATGTGCTGCATATAATGTGTGTTTATTTACATAATTCATCACAGTCTGGGAATAAATAATGTATCGTCCAATCACATTAATCTACAAGGTAGAATTCAAGCTTTCATCATGTTTACACTGCAAATTAGCAAAAAAAAAGTATTGCATGGATCAAAAAGTAAGAAATAAAAGTAATCGCTCGGTTGAATCTAAAATTACTAGAAACAGAAATAGCATTGGGATTTAAGTGATATATATGAATTCAATAAATGGTATCCCGTGATGCCAGTTACAATAAAATTATTAATTAGCAGAGCTACATTGCCTACATGAAAGCTTACTTTGAAAGCTTACCCTCCATTTTGATATTATCCCAAAAGTGGCTTGTTAGCCATATTGTCGAAAATTCAGCAGGACTAACAGTATCGAAAGGTATAAGAGTTGTATTCAAAAAAAGTCTCTTAAAATGTAAGTAGATTAATATATGGACCATGAGTTACTTTACGGTAGCTAACAAAAATAAACATCTCCTCTTCCCAAAGATATGCAATACGTTAATTCAATCGCAAAACAATGAGACAGAAATTCTCATATCTTCTTCTTCTGCGAATAAGATCTTCGAACTCCCCATCACGATTTTTTTTATTAAATCGTTGGAAGATTTCGACTTGTCTTTAAGAAGGACAAATATGTTCCAATAATTATTCTCTCAAACTTGACTTAAATTGGTCTGAAGCAATTACAAGACATAAATTTGTTAAATGGTGTTAGGGTGTAGTAACAGTGTCAAGACGAAAAGCTTAAAATATTTAAGATCGTTTAAATGTTAAGGAGAAAAGCTGAACATCAGATTAGTTTTGTTTTCTGAATAAATAGTTTATACCACAGTTATGAAATAAAATAATAACAATCGTGACCTCTTGCAGTAAAAACCAAATAATGCTAAATGCTGTGCATAAATTGAAAAAAAAAAACTTGAACATTTGATGGCGAATCTTGGTTGAAATTAGTTTTAACAAATGCGCTCCGGGTAGAGCTGACAGTGCGAAATTCTAAATTCGAACTTACCGAACTGCACATTGTGCTATAATTTTCTTTCACTGATATTCCACTATGGTATAACTGAAAAGTAATATTTTGAAATGATTAACATGACTCATTTTACATATTATCTATCGATTCATGTTTTCCCATAAGAAATGATCGAAGTGACTCGTTATAAACAAACTGACTATTAAAAAACTACAAATTATAAACTACTTATTTCGGAAAAATGCTATTGGTTCATATCAATGAGTAAATATCAATATTTATTCGCTATTAGCCACCAAGTCTCAATAAAATGTATTTATGCTACCAAAAATTGAACATTACATACATTAAAACAATTGTAATGGGTAAAATGCGTGACAGCTTCATACGTTTGAACTACGAAGGTACTTTGCTCATCAGCAAAATCATTTACATGGTTATGCACTATAAATACTACTAAAGTTAGTTTTCATCTACAGTAGAGGTACTTAATTTTATTCGCTCCATTTTGTGCCTGAGTAATTCGTTCGTTTAGTTCTTTTTTCCGATACAAAAGATAGTTTTCATGGGTAGGATAGATACTTAATTTTATTTGCTTCATTTCGTGCCTGGGTAATCCGTTTATTTAGTTGCTCTTACCAAAAGATTGAACCAAGATCTACTATGTTAGTGCCTTCACAAATTTCACTTAATAGAAGGGGCTGTAACATTTCATATCTTCTCTAATCATTACGCCCGCTACTGCGGCTTGATCCGAATCCCGTTTTTTCTGGAAGACTTCTGAGATCACGCCCTTCTTGATCTTGGACTCGGCCTTGAATTCAATCATCACTCACGCTTCCCGTTCAGTCACGTCGCGACCCTCCGAAACTCGGTCAAACACACGCGCCAAACGCTCAATCACTACAATCAGCGTCTGTTCAACATTCAGTTCAAACTTGGAGCAGGATATCAGGGTGGAACTCCTTTTAAAATGAACTAAATCTCTTCATCTTAGTAACAACTTTGTTTCGATCTTCAAGGGTGAGGTAACAGCGGTGACGAAAGGGTTTAAAAAGGGGGGAAAAAATGGGAATGTCTTCATAACATGCTTAGAATGAAAATGATTTCATTATCATAATTCCCTGTCAATCATATAATTTTTCTAACCTGATATTCAAAAAATCTTAAGATGAATCGGAACCTCATCACATCATAGTTGTAATGTGAATTGCGATATCAAAACGATCACAGTGTTGAATAATCGAATTAGATATTTCAAAAATTGTTTGTTCATTGATTTTTCCAAATCCAGGGTTTGACAGTGACAAAAGGGTTTTAGAGGGGGAAAAGTGGGAATGCTTCTGTACTATCCTTAGTATGAGAGTGATTTTCATTATTAACAATCTGATCTTGATCATACTTATAATCTCTAAACTATGGCACATAACAATATTAAGTGAAATCCTAACTTCCATCGCATCATAATTCCACCCTTACAAGCATTATCAGCAGTGCGTCACAACATTGAGCAATTGAATTAGAGATTTTATTGATTATTATTCAAATTATAATCATAACTTTTTTTTTCTCTTAATGTCTTAGATCCTTTAAACATAATGCATTTAAAAGTGCGTCTACAATAAACATTTTATGCAGTTCTTTCATAGTAATCACAAATGTTATAATACAAAAATAATTCCAGATAATGATATCAATTTGATGTATTACAGTACCGTTTCGGATGCAATTACAATGCCATAGACATTCTATTTGTAGTTTTATTAACTGCCTTAAACATAACCAAAGCAATTTTTAAAAGTACTTATTGCAAAAGAAGACAATTGCGTATTTTGTTGTTTCCATAACTAGAAACTATTAATGTTGTTTAACATATTAGGGATTTATTAAATTTCACAAATATGCTGTTTATTGCTAAATCCATTTTTGCAGTTGTGGCATTTTTACGTATATATTTGCACAACAATTAAAGAAGTTTAAACATAAAATTGTAACTTTTATATTTTTGAATGCAAGTAACCATAATTTACCTTGCTAAAAAGTATCAAGTTTTTAGGGAAAAAATCTTTCTTTAAAACATAATAATTTACGCGTTGTCGGTGTGACATTAATGTCGGAAAGAAAGGCGGATTTAGAGCTGCCCCTAAAGCAAGTAAAAGAAATGACGCACCACCTAAGACGCAACTCCAGTCCTTAGATTTAGAGCACACTCCATCAAATTTTTAACATAATTGTAGCTCTCCGTACTGAATAACAGGCTTCCTCCAGGCTTCAAAGCAGCCCTGCATTTACGCCCAAAAACTTTGTTCACCAAGAATCATAAATTTGCTTGCTATAATGATAAAACAGTTGTTATAGTTTGTATTCACCTGGTTTAAAAAGTATAATTTACATTGATTTTTATTAATTTCCACGTCGAAAAGAAAATGGGATAAATGACTGCATAAACTATAAAAATATAATAATAAATCCAAAGCATGACTGCTATTGCAAAATATTATTTTGACATAAAACTTTGCATGCTATGCGATGCGTTTCAACATAAGCCAATGGTTTTCGAGTAAGTCACTAGAATTCTTAAGTACCAAATCTGTAAGGAATGCATACATTAAGCAACGTTTAGAATCCATCACCTCAGTTTTTGTTTTACGTGTCAAAATTTTGTATTTAAATTAGTTTTGATTAATGTTTCAGTATTATTTACATACATTTAATATCATCACCTCGATTTATTACTGCGGTAATGATCCGCGAAGAATGCCTGCAATTTTATTCCATATATTTGAAATTTAATGGAGAAAGAAGTTATGTTTTAAAACTTCCCTTAGGTAATTTTTCTTAAGTATATTTTGACTCTTATTTTATGTTCATCCTGAGTCGCAAATTTTCCAGGGCTTTGTTTTCAAATACTGCATCTATAAATATTTAGTTCATTGATTGAGCAAAAGTTATGAATTTAGCTTTTCAATTATTGTTATTGGAAAAAATACAGTTTTTAACAAATTACATGAAATGTATCGAGAGTTCTGAGGAGGGCGGTTTTAATCCTAAACCCTAAACCTCTTTGTAGTTGAGCCCCTACTCGTGACAATCAGAACCTACTTAGTACTTATCACCCATAAGTTATGGTTATTACTCTAAGAACCTACATTTGACTCACTAAACAGTTTTGTATTTTATGGCAACATTATGAAGACTTTAGCGAATTTTCACCTGTGTATGTATTTTTCTTCAGTCTTTAAGCTAACACTGTTAAAAATTTCCGGAAGGAAACAGTAAAATAACCATTTATTTGATTGTTATTTTACTATATTTATTTTCAACATTTGAATAACCATTAAAAAGATGGTACTCAAACCGCTGATAGTGAAAAAAAAATCATTTATTCTCTGCTTATCCTAAAGAACATTTAACTAACCGTAATTTTCAAGCGCTCCAATAAGAATCGGACGTCCATCTTGGTTGCGAAACCTTACCGGTCCTACGTTGTTGTTAAAATATGAATAAAGATTTATCAGTTCAAATCTGCATGTGCATATAAAAAAAGAAGAAGAAAAAGTGGCTTAAGCAGTGGTTACTAAATATAAACACATACACACGTAAATCAAAAATTGGAGACATCGGATTCCCGAACTGTTTGCGAATGAGCGAACCCATAATTTGAGCTGCTGAAGCATGTTTGTATTTTATTTTTTGCAGCAAATAAAATGATTTTCGTCGATATACAGTAAATTTAGACCAAAAATGACTTTGTGTCCAATCAAAAACTGAAATCTCAATTTTAAGGCAGTTTGCCTGTTGGAAAAGAAGATTTATTGATAAATAAACGGCCGCTTTATGTTGTGTAGATGGCCGAATGAGTAAAGAGGCTAGGTTGGTATACCGTACACCCGGGTTCGATTCCCGTATGCTTCATGTACAGTTTCAACGCCTCGAAGATTCTACGCCTCAAAGTGTTTCCAAAACGGTAAAAATTTTGTTTTGAAACCATTTTTAAATGGTTATAAAACCGTAAACTTTTGTATTTACGGCTTTTTAACCAAGCTGATTGGAAATGGTTTAGGTCCCGAAAAGATAGAAAAATGTTCTAAACCGTAAATTTAACGGTGAATTAGATGGACAGACTGCTGCCGGTTATTTAACTGTAATTTCATGATGAAATTTCTAACAGTGAAATAATAGAAATAAAATTTCACGTTAAATTAAAGCACAAATGAGCATTAAAACGCAGACATATGTTTCGGGATCGCTTGGAATCCCTTTTTCAATGCGACAGGGAGCTTCTAGATGCAAAAATCCTAAAAAGGTTCCAATTTCAAGTTGTTTTTGCTCCTAGCACATTTTTATGCACGCTGTTGTCATTTTCTTTGTTTTTATTGATATTCCTTTTTACTTTCTGTACTTCCAACTACATTCGTTTGTTGCTCTCTTATTGGTGCCTTTAATACTACTTCTACTTCCACTTCACACTGCCTTTATTCTCATTGGTTTACAGTTAATTCTTTGGCTATATAAGCTTTGTTTTTGTTGTTCTGTCTGCTTCATTTGGATGTTTTGCATCTAGAAGCTCCCTGTCGCATTGAAAAAGGGATTCCAAGCGATCCCGAAACATATGTCTGCGTTTTAATGCTCATTTGTGCTTTAATTTAACGTGAAATTTTATTTCTATTACTTTGCACAAAGTTTAATCATTACTAGTGAAATAATAGTTCTAGTTTTGAAAAGAATATTGAATAAAACTTTGAAAATGGGATTAATAAAATTATTGAGCTTATTTTAAATTAAACAACGAATTATGCTCTTTCCAATAAAGAGACATCAAGTAAATATTGTACGTGTACGTACTTGACATCTCTTCTAATAAACTATTCTTTTTTTCATATAAATGTATTAACTTGGCACTTTTCATTTATACATTTCTTAAAAATTGATATCTCCCCTAATTAGCAGTTCTTGTTCTCATATGAATACCTTAATTCATCACACTAGGCATGGTGTGATATCAATTTATAGATAAAATGATATTTTTAAAATCGAATGAGAAAATCGATAAATTATTTAAGTTTTTTTCTAACTAAACACCATTCTACTTAATAAGAGATGTTAAGTAAAAATAGCACGGGAACTATCTTAGTTTATATCCATCAATTAAATGTTATTATTATCATATAAATATATTAACTCTGTACTAAATATAGTATGTTATAAAGTGAAACTCCTCGTAACAGATATCCTCTTAGGCGGACAGTTTTTAATGCCCCACTAGGCAAATCATTGAGCCTAAAAAAAAAGAAAACTATCTTTTGCAGACACTTGTATAAACGAGTTTTTGTTGGTGTTTAGTTTTTCGGTGAATAATTTTGTTATTTTTAAACAGTTCAAAAATATATAAAACATCAGAAAAAGCTGAATGAGAAAGAGTTATTTGAAAGGCAGAAAGACTGAAGAGTTTTATATAAAAATACGAAAAAGGATGCAACAGGAAGAAAAATATTCTCCGTTTTTTCTACACCTTGGAAAAATCAATAAGCTAAAAAGTGTAAAAAAGATAATTTTAAAAACGATTTTATCCTTATCATTTTTTTTACGATGCAAAAATACGGTTGGATGCTTTTTACAACAGATGCTTAAATGCACGTAACATGCATTTTTATATTACTTCGAATCACTGTAATTCATGCAAAATGAGGATAACAAAGACTCGTTTATTAAACGAATTTTAATCCATTTGAGGAATGTATCAATAAGACAGCAATTGCATGCTATTTTATTGTGAAAGAAGGCATTTCACTTTGTTTCTTTGAAGCGTTAAGATCCAGAGCATTTTGTTTACGGCAAAGCATATTATTTTTTTAATTGAAAAGTAGCCGTTCTTTTTTTTTATTCATCAATACAAAACTGAACCAAAATGAATTAAAAAATAAATATCCAAAAAATGTATACTAACTACTTTTTCAGTTCGATTAATGGTTTAAACATACTTCTAGTTTAATGTGATTACACATTGATTGATTTACTTCGCAATGTTTACTTTTAAATTTGTATACAAATCCTTTTAAATTTTTATACAAGTTTTACGTTGATTTTTTTTTCTAAACCTCTCATTACCATGTTTACTCCTGTAATATATACAAATCATGTATAAATCGCCCACCCTTTCAAAGTCAAAGTCATTTTGAAGCATAAAAATAGAGCGAAATAAATTCGTGGAGCGAAATAAGGGGTGGATGCGCAAAAGAAATGATGAAAGATTGGCTTCGCGGGGTTTAGAATAAAAAGTTTTCTGCATTGCTCAAAAATCCCAGCAATTACAGTACACTATAACATCTAGAACATCTTGTTGATGGTGCAAAGAAAAAAAAAATTACAAGACAAAATAGATACCTTGATAACTGCTTAAGGCCCTAATATCGCTTCTTCAACATTTTAACATATCCCTTAACAAATAACTTAAAGATAATATGCCATGAAAAATAGAAATTGGGTGGTGAATAGAAGCTAAGAAAAAACTCCCAGCGGTGAAATAGGGAGTCCAACCCTGGAACTCATGAGTGCCTGGATTTTAGAACTCTAAACTCTAATAATAGGCTAGATCAATCATTTCAATAAGTTTTAAAGATATTCTTATTTCCAACACTTTGGACGAAAGTGAAGATAGCATTCTGTAAAATGACATAAATGTGTGGCAATGAGAGTTGATAATTTTAGTAAGAATGATTTGCTATGATCAATTTGAATGTAACTATGTTATTAGTTATTTTTAAAAATATTACTACAGTAAAATGAACGATTAAAAATAACTTATTTTTATTGGTAATATTTATAGGTACAAATTCAATACTTGCTTCTTGTTGTCCTGTTTAATTAAAAGACTATACAGACAACATAGATGTACTTCCAGGAAAACTAATTTATTTATTCTGAAATTAAGATAAACGTCCAAGCACAGTATTTACTTACATTAAGCTTCTTTTTTTGTTAATTTTTTGCTTAAAATAGATAGTGAAAGACTGATATTTACGTACTTCAAGATTTTCTCTTATTTTTTTTATAAATGCTGAAAAACACAATTTACTTAAAAAGTCCTAGAGGAAAATACGTAAAAAATAATACCCGATTTCAACTTGTTGTGCTTTATGCTGTTTTATATTTTTGGCTTTACTATTAGTTTATCGTTAAGTTCGCATATGTTTTATAATTTTTCTGATGCCAAGGAGTTGTGACATATCACCAAGCTTCTGATAATAACTCCTTAAATTTCTTTCCTAGTTTTGAATAAAATATCAAATTAGATGATAATCTTCTCGTACATTATTAGATGAAACGTTTTTAAACTGCTAATTGAGCAATATCTTTCTAAGCCATCCTATTATCCCATCACTTTTATAGAACTAATCCGTAAAATACTTCCATGTTTTTAATGACGACGGAAGAAATATTAATGCATAACGGTTTGTTATTCACCTTTCCGCCTTAATTTACAAGAATAGTATGTTCTTCAAATAAAATTCACGTACTCACACACAGTTTGCAGTAAATTAGGAGGAAAAAAAAGGATTTGGTGGCATGCTATTCTCGTGTTTAAGGTGAAACAATGACACTTTGGTTTTCCAACATACTACCTAATGACAAACTTCATTTTCCTTAATTTCCATTCTGTTAGCATTTCTGGTGAAAGCACTTTATTGTAAGCTTAGAAGCGTTTAAATTTCATCCATGACCCGTTCTAGTTTAGTGACCCTTTGTCACTGCAATTACGTACGAAAAATACGTTGCCTGAAAACAACGTAATAACTTTCAAGTTATGTAACATTTGCGTCGTCCGAGTCCAGCTCGCGAAAAATATTTATTACCTTTTCGTTATGGGCGAAATAAATTCCGAGTTTAAGGACAAGACAGCGGCTTCTTTGCCCAAAAGAAACAAAGGAAGAGAAACCATAGATTACTGTCTTTCTTTCCGACAACAACAAGAGTAACCCTCTCCAAATCAACATTTAGCTGCTGCCCTGCCCAGGTTTAGACTTTCTCGAGCTTCTAACAAGGTCTCGTGTTCGCCTGCAATTTACCTGCCATCCTGAAGACAGTTTTTTCAATCACAGAGAGCGAAAAGAAAGCGATTGTTTGAGCAAATGTGGTTTATTGTTCCTTCCCAGCACTCACACAAACCTTTTCCGTTAACCCTCAGGAGTTTGCTTAGGTCTCTTCGTAGGGGCGGTGTACCTGCTTCCATCAAAGGTCAAGAAAGAGAACTTAGAGGTTAAAAAAAATGGGGTAGCTTATCGTGGCGTAAGTAGAATTTTAATTAATGGGTCTGCTCTCTTCTGAGATCGCTCCATATCAAAAAGATAAGTCAAGATCTCGAGCTTCTTCAGGCTATTATTTTTAGTCGAATTCAGGAGTTCTTTATTTTTGCATCTTAGACGTGATATACGATCATTATAATTATATCTGCAAACAGTTTTGGTTCTATTTCTTTTTAAAGGCTGAAAAAGGAAAGTTTATAGCTAGCTATCATGTAGCAAGAGAATTATGATTGCAGAGCTTAGACGTATCAGCTTAAATGGCGAGATCAACTGTTCAAAATTATTTAACTGTAATTGAATAAAAATGGTTTTACAAGATAATATCTTGCAAAACCATTAAAATGAGTCAATTTACCTCACGTAAAGGTTTTTTAAAATAAACAAGTATTTCAAACACATAATTACCAGCTTATTTGAAATATTACCAACTTTCAAATATTGTAAACTGTAATTTAGTATTAAAGATTTCAGGTATTTTGTTTTCCTAAAAATAATGTTACACTTCCTGGAAATACTTTTGTTTAAAGACTAGGTATTATTGGTTGGTAAAAACATCCGGGTGGAACATGCGTCTATTTTTAAGCATTCAGTTGAGTTTCCTTTATTTTAGCTGAAAACATTTTGAAGCAAATATTTTCAAAATGTAAGCTTAAGATTTTTATGCAATGGAGTAAGGCTTTTTCTGGCAGAAACTTATGGTTGCTAATGTAAATTAGTGTTCATTTAATCTGTAGCCTTTTATTTATTGATTTATTTATTTTTTATGGTACCGAAAAAGGGTCAAAGGCACTGAATTATTTCCAACGAATTATTATATAAATGTTTTAAAAGCAAATAAAACCAAGATTATTCCATACCAGTCTAATATTATGAAATGAAATTACGAATGAAATAATTATTACATCTTACATTTCAGTTGACGAAAGCTCATTTATTTCTGCAGTTTCTACTCAAAGGACAAATGAACTTTCAGAAAATTTAAAGTTTCGGTATACTAGCAATTGCAATCGTTCTCAATGTTATAGAAGGATTTTCTAAAATTTTACAAAACTATATTTTCCAGTAGATTTAATATTTACCCTAACTTATTTGAAATTACTAGTTATAATGACATTATCCATTCAAATAAATATCAAATAATGGAAACAGTTTTCTACCGAACTATCCTTTGTTTTTTCGCTCTATTTTATTTGCATATATAACACATGCCTCTCTCTCTCTTTCTCCCACACACACAACAATAGTCTCCTTGAGCATTTTATTATATTTCTATTACTGTTTACTTGCACAAAGTTAAATTATTATTAATAGTCTCCTTATATTAAACTTAATAATATTTCTATTGATGAAGGATATTTTGGGCCGCTGAGATTTTTGGCAGCATTTTAATTGGTATAGCTGTGATTGACCAGCCACCACTAGTGGGGCTACCTGAAGCAAAAGGTTTTTCAAAATCGTCCTCATACCGAAAACAATTCAAAGAGCGAATTCGGTACGAAATCGCCTCAAAACCAATCGAAATGTGTCAAAATGCTGCCGAAAACTTCCGAAATCGCCTTCATCAAGGTATCGCTGCTGGCGGCCATCATCTTTCTAATACCATTTTTAAAACTTAATGTATAAAACGGCATGATGTACTGAGTAAAATAAAATAAACTTCCTTTTTGTAAGTTGCGTCGTTTTTTTTTTAATAGACTTTCAAAACTGCACTATTTGATTTGCCGCACCCTGTAAAAGAAAAAAGGAAAAAAAAAGAAATTCATACTTGTCTAAAACTATATTTTACTTTCTGAATTTGATTTATTACATGCAAATTTTTGACAACACATGCCATGCGAAACTGATGCCCTTTATAAAGTTTACACACCATTTTGCTATTAAACTAAATTAAAATTTAAAAGAACTGAAGAATTTTTGAGGCAATTTAGCAAAGGCCTTCGCATTACTTATGTAAGCTCTGGAAGCATCGGAAACCACCTTTTGCACTTTGCGGACAAAAATCGATCATTGATGTATCCACTCTAAAATTTCTTCCATTTCAGTTAGTTTACCATCGGTGATATAATATTCATGATTCATCAGATTTTGAAATTCTACCTCATGAAACCATTAGACACCCTGGATTGCAAAATCTCTCCAGGGATTCTTCTTCACCCCACCAATCCAAGCGTGATCAGTATCAACCCTCTTTTTTTTTTTCCACGTTCCTTCATTTCATTCTTCTCTCACTCTTTGCCGTATAATATATTTTTCATTCCCGACCGCCATCGGTGCATGAAGCACTACACACGCCGTTTTTCAAAATTCTTTTTTTCTGTCGTTTTTCTTTTCCTCATTGGTGTCTGACATCGGCCAAACCCTGAGGCTGACTGATACCGCCTTCCTCGGATCACCAATTGATATGATGGTGGCTGTGCGCCATCAACTGTTGCAAAGAGATTTTTCAGTCACTGATGTCTTAGGTAGCCATCGAAAAAAAAACTTTGATTGGAAGTTAAAAATAATAACAAGCAACGCAAGACAAGTCTGCATTTTAAAAAAAACCTGCGTTTTTGTTTTACGTAGTAAAATAGTACGTTTCAAATGGGATATCTGCGTCATAATAGAGACCGGGGGAGAAAATGCAATAATATTTACGTACATTTTCAGCAGGTACCTGGAGCATACGCTTTTTTTGAGTTGTTCCGCTCCGCGCTCTAAATAGTTTTAAATAGGAATCATATCATTTTCATTTTTCTGTTTTTTATTTAATTTATTAACATGTATGCATTTATTTGATTAATTTTGTCCCATCGTATGGACCATACTTTTTTGACTTGCTCCACTCCGGGCTCTAAATAATTTTAATAGGAATCATGTCATTATTTTACTCTTTTTTGCTTTTTATTTAATTTATTAACATGTATACATTTATTTGATTCATCTTGTCACATCGTACGTGACCGAAACAATTTTAAAAGTTACTTACAGATTATTTATTTATCAATGAATATATAATGTTTGGTATGCACAGTGTTGCTGTGCTTACTTTTAATTTTATGAATATAATTTTAAAAAAAGAAATAAATCGGAGCAGCGGAGCAACAAATTTCTTTGTTCCGGCTTTGCTCCAGTTTCAAGCAAAATCTCGTTGCTCAGCACTGCTGATCCACGAAATTTTAGAAAAACACGGAGATATATCAATAATATATTTTTACCTGAGTTGAAATTACATAGCTTTTAAATGTTAAAATACAATAGTGTCTAATTAATATTTACATTTAATTCATTTAAAAGATAAATTATCATAAAAGTGAATATTAGAGAAGAGAAGAAGGACATTGTTCGCTTAAAGTCTACCAATATATAATATGTTTTTAGTGCTCTGTCTATAGTATTTTTCGTAATAGATATTTGTAGCGCTTGCTTAAAAAATAGAAAATATATAGGGTCAGTTGGGGTAATTGTAAACAAGCTTCATAACTACACTTGTAGTGGTTTTCAAAACTTAACTGCTGGTGTGTGATGAATTGGCACCATAGGGAAGACACTGAAAGAGTTTTGTAAGTTTCGAAACATTTGTCGAGGCGTCACCATTGTTTGAAAATGACACAGTGAAAAAAGTTGTTTAACAAAATTTTGTGATCTTACATTTTCGTCTCCAGCTCACTGCAAAAGCGATGTAAGTGGTTTCAACCATTTTTATTTGTCATATGGAATGTTGCTAACAGCATTTAGTTATGAATTTCATCTTCATGTTATTTTTCATGTGCATGTCAGGTGTTTACAATTACCCCATATATTTCGCACTCTAGGGTAATTGTAAACACTTAAATTTATCCTATTTCCAATATTCTGGGGGGACAATAAGTATTATATTTTGATGTAAATTACACTTTTGTGTCTATTTTACATAACTGTTGTTGTTGTTGCTGATGCCACTTGGAAATCCAGGCCCCCTCGCAAGGAGACCATGAATTAAGAAAACTCCTACTGATTATTAATGAACTCCGCTAGAATGAAGTACACTTGGCTCAGAGGGGCTTAATGATTTTGAACCAGCTCCCAGATGAGATATCGTCACCTAGGTTGGTCCCTCAGCGGAAATTATTTCTAACTTGGTCTACATTTGAAGCGACGATGTATTTTACGTGCACAGCTCCCTTTAGCGCACTCGGTCTCAGAATAATCAGCCGCGGTTGGTGGTCACCCTCCCAAGCGTTGGCCACGGCCAGTTGTGCTTCACTTTCGGTGTTCTGCGGGATCTAAGCTAAACCGACTGATCCACTGCGGGACACATTTTACATAAATTTGTCGCATTACTTGATTTTTCGCAAGATATTTCTCGTGAAATGATCTCAGCCGACTCATAACATAACTCAGCGGACCACAGGCGGCCTGTTGGCCGCAGATTGAGAGCCATTGCTCCGGAACTTCTTAACTCTTCAAGCAGACTGTGTATGAAACAATTTACCAATTTGCATCAACCTTATTCGAAAATAAATCACTGTTTACAATTACCCCAGATCTCTGGGGTAATTGTAAACACGAGCTCATTCGCTAACAAACAGTAATAAAGTCAAAATTTTTGTACACATTTACTCACAAGAAGTGCAGTAGTGGCTACAATGCTCACAATTTTATCTCTGAATTTATTCAAGAGGTAGGGAAGGATCAAAATTTAAAACATTGAAAAAGCGTTTACAATTACCCCAACTGACCCTACCAACTTTTAAATTGAAAATATATACCAACTACAAATATTACGCATATTGATACTATTATCGCCAACATATTAAACATTTTTACTGAACAAAGTTGAGAAAAGTCTGACATTTATCTGAATTAATACGTTATGTACACATGCATACGTATACTTACACACACACACACACACACATATATATATATATATATTAGAAGAATAATATTTTATTTTTAAAAAAATACTTAACTTATCAGTTAAATATTGCTTCGCGAGCAATTTTTAAACGTCATTTGGCTTTCTTATTGCATATTTTATTTTGTGGGAAAACAAAAAAATATTAGCGCTTATAATAATTAGATATGTGATGTTTAAAAATATTTAGAAACAAAGAAAATTCATACAATATAAGTTTGATCAGTAATTTGCCTTTTCATGCCTACTATAAGCAAAGTACCACACGGTATGGCTACAGATTAACAATTTCAAAACCCTTGTATTTGGCAAACTTACATCTTCTATTTCAAAAATGATTCATATGAAATAGTGTGAAACAAAAATCATTTTAATTCCACTAAGCTCTCTTTTACGATTAATGCATCTTGTACACAAAAAATACGTAATTGTGAGAACGAATTAAGTACGTACCAATTTAATATTAGAATTTCTATTTTTGTCAACAATTACAAAATATTTTATCTCACATAAATTACAATAATTAAAAAAATCATTAGATGAACATAACAAAGAAGTTCACATTATGTTTATAATATGATTGCTGTATACCTGCTTTTTGAAATTATTCAACCCACAAAGCTCAGTAGTTTTTGGTAGATGGGTCATTAAATGCCAAGTGATCCAAAATCGGAGAAAAAAATTACCTCACCTGTTTTTATTTTTTCCAAATTTGGCTTATCAACTGTACCTCTCAAGATAATTAAAAATCTAAATTTTTAGATTTTTATCTTGTATAGTTTTTAGTTATCAGGCTTTGATTTTGTAAAAATCTCACATTTTTACATGGTATGCTTCAACACAAAACATGTCATAACTCCTCAACAAATGCCGATTAAAAGTTTTAGTAAAAAATATTTAAAAGTATATTGAATGCCGTTTCATATGATATGCATCATGACAAATTTTATTAAAATTTTAAATTTTAAAAAATGACCTTAAAATTTAAATTTCAAACTTCTCGAAACACGGATAATCAAAATTTTTAATATTTCTGTCTATTTTATCTTTGTCTATGCAAAATTTCAGTTTGGGGACTCAATGGTATCATATTTTTAAAAATTTTTGAATGTAATTTGATTTTTCAAAAAATGAACATTTTTGTGATTCAAGCTTTCTCAAATACTAGCTCATAGGCTCAAATCAAGACTAACAACCAAAAGTTGCAAACTCTATCAGTTGTGCCCCTTCCGTCACTATTTCATATGAGTTTAGTTAAATACTTCCCCCCCCCCTCATATCATTAATAACTCATTAAAATATATCTGAAGTCAAAGAATTAATCAAGAAAAAAATGAAGGGTCCTATGGAAAAACGACCTAAGTCACATAACACTTTTTGAAATTTGCTTTATGTTTTATTCAATTATTTTATAACATAAATGTTAATTTTAGCTATACGAGCCTACCTTTCCGTAACACCCAAATTCAAATTTATAATACATATATTTATAATACATAATTTATATTCATTTATAATACATAGTTTATAACAAAACATAAAGCAAAGTTCAAAAAGTAGTATATGACTTAGGTCGTTTTTCCAGTGGACCCTACAAATATTATTAATGCATGAAATAAGTCAATTTGTTCATTTAAAAATAATTATTGAATAATTTGAAAACAATACTTTAAAATAGCTATAATAGGACAAATGTGTGTATTTGTTGCCCCCTCCCCCCAAATAAATTTTGAACTTATTCATTTCATACACAGACCATGTCCATGCTTGTTCACTCATGCATAGGTGTGGTTAGAAGGCTAACTAAATCATCGCCTTTAAGGAACCATCATCTTAAAATAGCTTGAATCAAAATTGTTCATTTTTTCGTAAATCAAATTACATTCAAAAATTTGAAAAAATATTATCCCGTTGAGTCCCCAAGCTGAAATTTTGCGTAGACAAAGGTAAAATAGACAGAAATATTTGATATTTTTTTGAGAAATTTAAATTATACCTTTTTCGAGAAATTTAAATTTTAAGGTCAGTTTCTAAAATTTAAAATTTTTATAAAATATTTCATGATGCATATCATATGAAACGTCATTCAATATACTTCAAAATGCTTTTTACTAGAACTTTTTATCTCTATTTGTAGATGAGTTATGGCCTGTTTTGTGTTGAAGCATACATCTAAAAATGACTTTTTTTATAAAATCAAAACCTGATAACTGAAAAACTAAACAAGATAAAAAAAATCTAAAAACTTAGACTTTTAATTATCTTGAGGGATACAGTTGATGAGCTAAATTTGAACGAAATCAAAAAGGGTGAGGTAAAATTCCTTGGATCACTTGATATGGAATGACCCTTCGTCATTCAATCCTTGAAGCTTTAATCAACATTTTGCTTCTTCATGTATTTATAAAATCTATTTCTGATTTATATTTAAATATTACATGAAAAATGTTCATTTTGTTCTGTCTCAAAAAATAACAAGAAGACCTTGAAGATGACTAGATTTTGTCACACTATATTTATCTAAATCGATTCAGAATCTCTCTCGTTTAATGACAATATAGTGCACTATAAGAACTATAATTTATCTTTCTTTCATTAACTGTTAATATTAATTATGTGTGATGTGAATGAATAAATTAATAAATAAAATTAAATACCTTCCGCGTTTGAAATTTCATTGTAATTTAACTCATTAGAATCAACTCTTCCTCATTCATTAATTTCATTCTGAAAAATAATAACGATGTTGTCGTAAGGAATAAAGCCTTTGCGGTTATTTAATTCTACAAGGACAAATTAGAAAGGAAATAAATAATTTCTTTCAAGGTAACGTCTTTAAAGAGAAATTGTCTTCTAAATTGATATTTAAGTTTCCGCAGTTTATATATATATATATATATATATATATATACTAAAAATGTAATATATTAGCTAGTTATAATACTGATAAACCATTGATTTTCAGCAGTCGGCTTGAATTTAGATGCACTGTAGATTATGAGTATTCCTCATTCTAAAGGGTCAAACAGTTTACGTTAACATAGATCAGGGGTTCCCAAAGTTACAAACATGTTTGCTGAAATTCAACAAATGTTATTCGGAACCCTAATTTATGTATATATAAATACAAAGAATGTTCTTGACACATGAAAAGTCTTGTGCGAACGATGCATACTTTGAAGAGATAATTTAATGCTACGGTAAGATCACGTCTTATAAATCCAAGATGTCTTTTTATTGATCTGCATATTTGTTTATTGCAGTCATAAATAAGAACTAAACAAAATGACAATAGCATTCAAGCCTTTTTTTTCGTATAATAAGTTACTCTGACAATTTGAGATAACTAACAAAATGACAGACAGTACAATGGACTTGAAACGTCCTAGATCTAAGGACCACCCAAATTTATGTCAGAGTGATATGAAGTACCTTAATGTTTCCGCTAGACAAATAAATGCTGTAAACTTATGTATTAAACGAGCTGTGCTGGTGATATGTTGCATAAAACCAGCATCTGTCCTTTGTCTGCTAGTACACACTTGAAGGGCTAGAGTGATATATAGAGTAATTACCTCATCCAGCATTCAAAAGAGATTGTCAGTTGATAAGTTTCCGTGTTGCCTGTTACTGCCTATTTTATAACAAGTTTTTGTTTTGCTAATACCTATTTTTCGCAGTGGTTTTTTTGTGAATTAATATCCACTGCTTCAATGTTCTTAATGGTGTTAGTAGCTGTATGTACAGAGATTTCTTCAGAATTGAAGTCTAATCCCTTCTTGGTTGTAAAAAAAATATGAGCTAGAAAATTAATTATTTCCGTAGACAAAGATTCATAGTTATGTCAATGCTTATTTTTGGCGCATTTACAGATGCATGATAAGTGCGGGTATGAGCTACGAAAAACACAAACTTTTAAATATTCCCGGTTACTTTTACTACTTCTACTTCCACTTCCACGCTGCCTTTATTCTAATAAGTTTGCGGGAAAATCTTAGGTAAAATAAGCCTTGTTTTTGTTGTTTTGTTTGCTTCATTTGGATGTTTTTGCATCTAGAAGCTCCACTATAGCATTAAAAAAGGAGATTCCAAGCAATCCTGAAACATATGTCTGCATTTTAAGGCCTATTTGTGCTGTAAATAACGCGCAATTTTTTACTTTACTTGTGCACAAAGTTCCTTTAATTTTATTAATTTCCTTTTATTAACGAAGGTAGATATTTAACATAGTATTGAATGAGCTCAAACGTATACAAGACTACCAACGATGGACGCATATTTTTAATCTTAGTTTATATGGCATCATACACCACGAGATTCTGTAGTTGAAAAATTCTGTAATAAATGAAGAATTGTTCGTTGGTGGATACTGAGCAGTCACTTATCTTCCAAGGCACTCGCGGACCATCTCTTCCAAAAGCCAGTCCACTCTACAAATGTCTTTCAAATATAATTCAAGCTTTAATTTTGAACATGTTTCTGTGAGGGTTGGCAATGCCTTGTGCATAGTGCTGGAAAATAAATAAATAAAGAAAGAAACGCTCTTTTTCAATTGAATACATGTACACTTGGGAAGCATGAAATATTCCAATTTATCAGGAATAATGTAAAGTATAAAACCCAAAGATGGAAAAATTTTGTTAAGGGATCGTCTTCATATTAAAATGAACATCAACTTAAGAACTTCAAAAGGAAATCCCCCTTTGTTTTATCACAGATTTCTGATCAGCATTCAAATTTAGCCATGCATACAAATTCCTGTGTAATTTGAATTTGCCGTTTCTGCACAATTAAATTAAGAAAAATCCACCTGTAATCTTAAAATGTTTTTTGATATTTTTGCTTATAATCTCTTGCACTGTTTCTGTTGCAATAAAGACATGTTTTACGTGGTTGAAAATATTAATTTAATATTTTTACGAATTATGAAATTATTTGCAATATTTTTGTGAAACAATGTTATATTTCAATTTAACAAATTATGTGGTGGTTTCGTGTGGATATCCAAAATTTCAGCTAAAGGTGTTCAGTAACTTTTTCGCTATGCTTAAAAATAAATTTTGCAGCCGCTTTAGGGGCGGTGTACTATTGTCCTTTTCGTTTCAGCTCGCAAATGCAGTTTTCTTTATTCCCATCTTGAAATGTTTTCCTTTAACTTGAAAAAATCAATGCTGCATATTATCGTTACTGTATTTATCAATTCAAATATATATACCCGGAATTTGGTATAGACATTTGTATACACCTTCTAATTTGGAAATTTTTAACTTAAGATTTATTTCTTAATTTTTGGAAATCCAAAATTTATATTGTGTTATTGATTTACTTTTGTGTGTACCTTATAATGATTGAGTAATTTAAGTCATCAAGTTGTTTTTTTTTTTTTTTTTGGTCTTGGGTGTTTTTGAAAATCATTGAAATTTAACGAAATAGATATTCTGTTTACAAAAATAAATGGATATTTTATCTTTGCAGTTTTTAAAAGTCATTATTTTTTTGTGTACATTAGCTTGCCAGAAGCTCCCTGTAAAACGTAGTGAAAGTAATTAGTTTGCTTATTTATCGCTTCAACACTACAAGTTATAATAATGATTTTTGCGTGACAAAGCGGGTGAAAAGTTGATTTCTAAATTTGAAAATATCTGTACCCATTTGACATTTGAGGTCATATTTGAAACCAACTGTTAATATAGATCTGGGTCTTATACCCGAAATAATCTTCTAGTGAACTTAGAAAACAATTAATTCTTTTTCGTTTTCTCATTTGCTTCCCGTTTTTAACCCCGAGAATAACCCTTGAAGCATGAAAAACGACATAAGGAAAAAAAGATATCTAATGTATAAGAAACGTGCAGCAATGAAGACGCTCTACTTAGGAAAGCAGCTTGTTCTTTGAGAAGTAAGAACACCCCTCCCCCTCTTCCTGGTTGACAGCACATCCTGCATTCACAATAAATGGCAAGGCAAAGTGACACTGAGGCAGATGTTGATTGATCCTGGGGTGGTTGGTGCCATTTACTTGCAGAGACTGCCATCAACACCTCTTTCTGACGCTTCCTTGCAAATGTAAATTAATCTTAAGAGTTACATTTAGGCCGCTTTATGGATTAAGAAGTGAAGTATGTTAGGAGTTTGTTAAGTAGTGGTCGAAATTCAAATGTATGTTTTATATACAGATGCATTTTATGTTGAAAAATAAATAACGTAAACATGCTATCTAAAAGTAAAATTAACAAATACTTTGCAAAATGACGCAGTTAAAATAACATATCGTAGTCAAAATAGGAAAAAAGTACACAGGAATGCGTCAGCAGTTTTTTTTTTTATTTTGCAAAAATTAGTTAGAGGGACTTCTAATTAATTAATAAATTAATAAAAGGAACTTTTTGCACAAGTAAAGTTAAAATTTGCACGTTATTTATAGCACAAATAAGCATTAAAATGCAGACATATTTCGGGATTGCTTGGAATCCCTTTTTCAATGCGATAGTGGATCTTCTAGATGCAAAAACAACCAAATGAAGCAGACAAAACAACAGGAATACGGCTTATATTTCAGCATTACTCCTTTCATTATATATAAAAAAACTGCAGTACTGTATTAATAAATTTAACAGTCAACTTTTTAAATTTTCTTTTGAATGGTCATCATTCGACAAATATGTAGAGATGATGCGTGCAGGATAAGTAAAACAATTGAGAATGCAATTAAAAATTAGCTAATTAACGAATAAATCAAAATAAATAACATTCTAAAAAAAGAAATATAAGCATTAAAATGCATTCCTTCTGTGACTATATCCGTTAAGTTTAAAACCGGTTACCCGTAAAAAGTGTTGATAAAGCTGTCAGTATTTTACAATTTAGTAACATTTTTCAAAGAAAATTGATTATGTACAACAAGATACGTTTATTGTTGAAATACATAAGACTGATGAGAAAAGAATTATTTTACATAGACCAAAACGGCAGATCAAAAAAGTTCTGTTCACATCGCTTACTCTTTACTGTTGCTTACGTGGATAACCTTCAACAAAATACAAGCAAATCTTCCTACAAACTGAATAATAAACAATCACGTTCACAAATAAAACTTCTAAAATTGATATATAGATTCACAAAATCGGTGTCTTCGAGGAAGAAATATTACCGATCGGCAAACCTCAATTGCGTAGGTGGCTGCCATTTTTTCAACTTAGGTCTATTCATCATGTTAGGAACTTGACGAATGACTTCTGGCCGTCTGCTGACGCATTTTAATCGCAGCTTTTCCGCTTATTATTATATTCTGTTTTTCAGAGGTCATGTAAGTACACACACATACAAACAGTTGCAAGATTGCAACCCTTAATATTCCATTCACACATGCTCCCACTTTAACTGCTCCCACTTTAAGTGTTATTATGCAGAGGCAAACAACGTTCATAATTACACATCTACGTGATTACTAACTGGATTAGGATTGGAATTCGGCGCTTCACAGCATACATCAACGTTAGAATATGAACTATATTTTTGGAGAGAAGGCATCAGAAAAGCTGTAGGTCTTCGTAATGACATTAAAATTAGGTTTATGAGCAGGTGCATAGTTGTTGAACCATTTTGAAGAAATCATATGATGCTGAAGAACTAAGCTGCCAAAGTAATGTTAAAAATACCCGATTTGAAAGATAACAATAAGCACTTGCATTGCATCAGTATGACCAAAAATATAACTCCAAGCAGTAATCAACTCTGTAAAAAAATAGTTATATATGTCGTGCAGTAGATGCACTAGGCCAGTATGTTTTTTTTAGATTTGACAGCTATTGAGGAAAATATTTTCACATTTTTGTAGGTTGCAAAAAATCTATTGAATATTTTTAGCTCAACATTTGGATATTCATTAAAAGCTTTTACAAATTTAATTTTTTATTGCGATATGATAATGTTTCAGAGTAAAATTTTTCAATGTAATAATTTCATTAATTATTAAAAATATATGAAATTTATATTTTCTGCCACACACATTGTTATATTGTTTGATTCTCTCATAGTTTCGTATGAAAAACAAACAGTGCCATAACTGTTAGTTTAAGTATTATAAGCAAAAATATCGAAAAAAAAAAAAAACATTTTAACAATACAAGAAAGGTTTTTCTCAATTGTGAAGCAACGGTTGAACCGTATTACAGAAAAATATGTTTAGAAGATTAAAACGCTGATTACCCCAACTCAGCTCTGATTACCAATGTACGATAAAAATAGGGGAATGCCGTTTGAAATTTTAAAATTAACGTTCATTTTAATATGAAGACGACCCTTTAAAAGTTTTACAATTGGCATGTTGTACTGTACGTTACTCCTTAAACTGATATACTTCTGCATCTTTAGTGTGAATGGTTTTTAAATTAGAAAAAAAAATTCGTTTTATTTTTTAGATGTTTTTTACCCAGGATTACATGATACAAATGTCTACTACACTGCTTGACAATTGCTAAGGAACAACTGCTTGCAACAAATGCAAAGTAGCGTTCCCGGCAGCCGACCAATAACAGTAACATGAAATTCAGATGACGTGGCAGAGTAGAACCCAGTATCTGTATAAAAGGCAGCACACACAAACTCTTCACTCATGCGAGAATTCATGTTGTAACGTGTTTGACCAAAAGAGCACCAAATGTTGTTGAAGTTATTTCTGTGAAATTCAGTGTGGTGTTGCAATAATGAAGTGCAAAATGTCTGCAAGACATCATTTGAGTTCTTACGATCGTGGAAGAGCTGTTAGACGGCTGGAAGCAGGTCAAAGTGTCACCACTGTAGCCACAGCAATGGGAGTATCAAAAAGTGCCATCTCGCGATGAAAAAAGGCCACTGAGGGTGGAAATGTTATGCGAAAGCATCCTGGTGGCCGTGGTAGGAATACCACACCTCAAGAGGATCGATTTGTATCCCTAGTGGCGAAAAGGAACAGAAATGCTACTCCAAGCCTGATAGCTGCAGACCTTGCAGCCACTACCGGTACACATGTTCTGCCACAACCATCTCACGAAGATTAAATGCAGTTGGTCTGTATGCACGGAAGCCTGTGCGATGCATCACGCTTCAACCACGTCATCGTCGAGAAAGATGACGTTGGTGTAAGGAACATATTGGTTGGAGTCACCAACAGTGGTCCAGAGTGATGTTCTCCGACGAATCCCGTTTCACTGTGATGAGTGATTCTGGCCACCAGTTAGTGTGGAGACAGAGGGGAACACGTTATGCACAACAGTATGTTCATGAACGTAATCGTTATGGCCCAGGTGTGCAGGTGTGGGCATGCATCATGCACAATGGCAGAACACCGCTTCACATCTTTGAGCGAGGCAGCGTAACATCGCAGCGTTATTGCACAGAGATTATTCCGGATTATGCTCGTCTTTTTAGGGGTGCGGTAGGTCCAGACCGTCTGTTTATGGACGACAACGCGAGACCACACAGAAGTGCTGAAGTATCGGACACACTAGAGAGTGAAGATATTGTCCGTATGCAATGGCCTGCTAACTCCCCGGACCTAAATCGTATAGAGCATGCTTGGGATGCCTTTCGCAGGCGTGTTTCGCAAAGAACAGCCCCTCCCCGAAACGTGCAAGAACTGAAAACTGCCTTGAGAGAAGAGTGGGACAATATCCCCCAAGTACATCTCGATAGTTTAATGGAAAGCATGCATAACACATGCAAAATGTGTATTAGTGTACGACGTAATCACACATCGTACTGAGATACACTTATCTGGTCCCCTTTCGCAAGAAGACCCATTTTTCATGGCTGTTTCGAAAGCATCCAAGAGCCATCTTTTTTGTTTTTAATATTCTTATTTTTCGATGCTGCGGTATCCGTACCATTTTGCACAATAATAAGTGCACACTGTCTCTACTAAATATGTACTCAGTTTCATTTCTTCATTCAATGTATATTATTAATTATTCCGAAAAATAACTGTTCCTTAGCAATTGTCAAGCAGTGTAGATGCCCAACTTACATGTTAAGATTATGATATATTCAATGCATCGTAATATATTAAATGAAATAAACATTCAATTGATTTTCAGTTGGATGAAATATTAATAATGTACCTAGTTTAACACTAAAAATGCAAATGAAGCATAAAATTTATAGAAAGATAAATATTATTTGCAAGAAGGCGGAACATTCGCGTCGTGACGTAGGTTTTCCATAAACATATTAACATTTTGTCAAAAAAATAAAATATGACTAATATGGTAAAATTGAATTATTTTCATGTTTAAACAACTTTTCCCAAGGCGAATAATGGACTTTAAATATTTTGAAACAAATTATTATATCCTTATTATTTCTTAACTTATTTTGCGTTTTGAAACTGAAGTAGAATCTTCAAAAGTTATGAAATAGATGACCACCTTCACATTTTATCTTTTTAGGGTCACGATTACCTGTGCGAGGAATGGGTAACCAAGTCAGACACAGGTCAACAAGATGGTTTGATTGAGCATGGCTTCTTCGGGAATTCAGACTGTGCAAACCTTAGTGACAGTGGATTAAACAATCATGACAATCCACTTGAGTGTTTGCAGAATTTCGGCCGATCTAAGCTAACAGCTTTAGATCAGGGTCCGGAGATTGTTGCTGGAAGTTCTGGGATTCAAAAGATGGAAGTTAGTCGCAAACAAAGAAACGAAAGGTAAGATACTTTTTGCAACCTTAAATGTTTACTAACTATTTATTTTCTATTTCTCTCTCCCGGTTTTACGTGAACAATACTTCAGTAAAGAAAATAACTTTCATGAAATTTCTAAGCCTATGTTCTGCTTTGACTCACTTAAAATTAACATGACTACTTGCTATACATATATTTTATTTTATTGAAGTAAATTTTTAATATGGTTGTAAGAAAGTTATTTTAACTATTGGAATTCAAATAGTTCTAAATACGCTAACTCAAACATAATGTACCGTATAATTTCGAAGAATACCGTCTGAGGGTTTCGTTATACGTGTGCTCAGAATGGTAAGAAACTTCGTTTCCAGCATGTATGCCAAAGTGTTTCACTTCATTTGTGAGTTAAGTCCTGAAGCACTCTTGTGTACAAAAGATAACACTAAGAAAAATACAAATCTTCACACACAAATTCGGTATCAAGTTCTTGTAGCAAGGGTGTGGTAGAACAAAAAAAATCTTCATTCACTTGTGACCAGAACTTGATGACAAACAAAAAAATTGCGGAAGTCCTATAGTTTTCACAGCTTATTTTGCTACGTATACAGTCTGAACACCGTCTAATACAGTACCGGTCAAAAAAAAGTATTAAGTTTATGTTTTCTGGCCACATTTTTTTCTAGTGTAGTCAGAAACTATTTTGAACTTCTATGTCAGATTTCTGTGACAGGTACATGTTTTTGAAAATACTGTGAACCCATTTCTGTGACAGGTACATGTTTTTGAAAATACTGTGAACCCAGCATCCCTCCCCCCCCCCCCAAAAAAAACGTAATTACTGTAAACGTTTATGTGGGCATGCTTAAGATTGGACTCTTTTTAAACTTGAGAAACAGTTGAATGGGGGGGGGGGCATCGATGTGTCATGTACTGAAGTTCTTTTAGAGATGGACTAATCAGGGAGGAGTGTCGAAGGTCCTCGTTCCTCGTCTTTTCGACAGGAACGTCACACGTCTTTCACGCGTCAGTCTGCATCTGACCGCTCTGCGTTGCATTCAAGCAGCTGGATTGAATGTAAAAAGACCCGTCAGTGAAACCGGTGAGCAAGAGTGCACTGGGTTATTACTTATTATTACGTTACAAAACATTGTCGGATATTATATTTTTTAAGGCTCGACCGATAGGCCGATGCATCGGCGCCGATTGTTCAACAAAGTTGCCATCGGCCATCGGCATCGGCGGCAGATGTTAACTTTAGAAAAACATCGGCCCATCGGCCTTAAAAAACATCTAAAAGCCGATGCAAGGCCGATGTTTTTCGCAGGGACAACTTTCCAGAAAACATTCTGTCTTTCACTTTATTTTTTTCTCTATAGCTCAATTTCTATTTCCATACAATAACAGGCAGCACATAAGTTAAAAAGAAAAAAACACAGAAATAATGTTATTCTATAAAGTATTTGATAAAAAATTCGGAAAACTAGTTTAAGCGATCGCTGCCCGAAAACCTTCATTATTAAAATAGTTCTCTTTGAACAGAATGCTCGCGAAATAGAATATGTTAAAGTAAAAGTCATAGAAGCGTCTTATGAGTGCTATTTGTTTTTCGCACTAGGTTAGTTGCCTCATTTTTGTCCGTTTTCCTTTTAATAATGACTTAGTGCATTAGATGTCATTGTGCAATAATATTACACCATCTGCTTTTAGTTTGTCATGTTTCTTATTATTCCGAAATTGTAAACAATAAAAAGTCAACTTAATCAAAGTACCATAATAATTTTAATTTTTACCAGAGTAAACTTTTTTCTCTTTGCGTTTTTTTTTGCTTCTTCGATCCCACGTGTTAGAGTTTTTCTACAATTGTGGAGCAATCTTGTTGCATCTGCTTTTGGTGTGCGGTTGTTCTCATTATTTCATTTTTAGCCTACTTTCCCGTAAAAGTAAAAAAAAATAATAATAAAGCATGAAAGAAGGCTTAATGTATCGTGAAAATAGCGTTAAAAATCAAGAAAAGTCAAAAATAAGTGAAGTAATTAAATAAAGATTGAAAAATAAAAAATTTGAAAGTAGGGTATTGAGATGGGGAAAAAGTTTGTCTGTCGGTCTGTCGGTCTGTCCCCCCCCTAATAACTTTTGAACGAATTGTCCGATTAGAAAAATTCTTTTTGCATTCGAAAGATCTCGGCGAGGACATCTCATTTCTATATTTTACTTTTTGATTTGAACAATTTTTTGTTCAATTTTGAACAGTTCAAAAAATGTTAACATTAGCGCCTATGGACAAAATTGAAGCAAATTCTGTAAACTCTGGGCACAAGAGCCAAGTTCCTATTGCAAGCTTATTGAAAGGAGTTCTCTGCGTGAAATATTGATTTGAACAGTTTTTGTTCATTTTTGAACAGTTCAAAAAATTAACACAGAGCTTACGGGGAAATTTCAACCCTATATAAATCCTGATCTAACGGACCGATTTGCTTGGAACAAACTTTATCGGAAAGCTCTTATAACATAGAACATGTAGAAATAGAAAGTTTATCCAGAACTTACGAGCCTATTTTGCTATGAAATTTTTTGATCGGGATTTTCAAGGATATTTCTCAGTGACTCAATGAGTGAAATAATGAATGAATGAATAAATGAAAGAGTGAAAGAATAAATCAATGAATAAATGAATGAGGAAAAGAATGAATGAATAAATTATTGAATAAATGGAAATATAAATAAATGAGTGAATAAATACATGAATGCGTAAATGAATGAATAAACACTTGAATGAGGTAACGAATGAATGAATAAATGCATGGCTGAATAAATGAAAGAATGAATGAGTGAGTGAATGAATATGTATTATCCGTTGAAAAAGGTATATTTTCAATAATTAGAACTAAAGATAAATAAGAAAGAGAGAGAAAGAGATAGCTAGATTATAAATTTGAATTTGGTGTATACGGGAAAGTAGGCTCGTATAGTTCTAGACGGAACTTCTTGTTAGTTTCTATTATAGAAAAGATTGGTCAAAAATAAGAAAAAAATTTAATAAATATTTATTGATCGAAATTTCATGTGTCCAAGTTCGAGTTGAATTTTCAAAATGCGAGTTCGCGTGACAACCTTAATAACATTAATAACATCTTAATAAAAATGCTAAAATTACTTTATTTTTAAAGATTGATCAAAGCATTTTTTTTTTCAAAATACATCTTAACATTTTTTATGCGATAATAATTTAAATTTTTCCCCGTTTATACTTCGTTTTTTTAGCTTCTTTGATGCCACGTGTTAGACAGTTGACAGTTTTTCTGCTATTGTACAACAATCTCGTTCCATCTGCTTTCAGTTTAGAATATTTCTTGTACAACATAGAACATATTGATAAAAATATGAATCAATTTTTCAGTATAAATGTTTATGGGCCGTGGTAGCCTTGTGGTTACCACGTCGGACTTCCACCTGGAAGGTCGCGAGTTCGATACCCACTGAAGACCACCATGTATACTTGGGGATATGTGCATGTAAAATCCGTAGACCCCACTACCTCTCCCCGTGCGTAAGCAATCCTAAGGCCTCGGCTAACAGGTAGGGGTCTGGTGGAGAAAAGTATACATGTTTATTGATCGAAATTTTATGTGTCCAAGTTCGACTTGCAATTTTCAAAATTTTAATTCTTTAAAAACAAGTTTGGGATACAGGGTGGAACAATACCTTAATAAAAATGCTACAATTTCATTCATTTACAAAATTGTCAACGTATATAAATATATATATATATATATATATTTTTTCAAAATACATCTTAATTTTTATAAACGATCACGTGTTTTCAGAAGATTATTTGTCAACAGAAAACTGCTAGTGCTCAAAATATTGGTTTATTTCGGTGACCTTACATATTGTGCTCATGAAAATATAAAGAACATGTCAAGTATTTCAGAGTAATTTTCAACTCACAAGAAAAAAAAATCTAATAAGATTAGTTCTTAAGACCCAGCATTCATTTGTAATGACAAAAAAATCTCAAGTCTATGTTTTTAAAGCAATATTCAGCATGTCTTAGTTATAAACAAGGGATAATACTGCGAGCGAAATGTTTTAATATTTTATTTTTATCTCAGAAAAAGAGCTCAAAATAACTTTTTTAATGAAAAATAAACATGTAATGGTTCCCGCTTTTCTTTTAAAAACCGGGGGGGGGGGGGGTATCATGAAAAAAATCTGAGAGGAGGGGGTTGACAGTTTCGTTAAAAATACAAACCCACATTATTTGTTAGTCTGTGTCATAACATCAGCATTCCTCTCCATGAAAAAAAATAAGAAAATAAAGGCAGCTGCACTTCGCATTTGCAGTGCAGGTGTGATAAAGAGAAAATGTTGTAGGAAAGGGAATTAGACCCGAGCCGATCCAATAGATGTTGAGTATTTTTCTTTTGCAAACATAAGAAAAAAGAATTAAAAATCCTCTGATATAGCATTTTTTAATTTTTTTAACCTCCAAATAGTTGTATTACTTTACTAGAATCGCGAGTGATTCTTTCAGTTTTAATTACTATGTAAACTTCCCCCAAACAGTTTTACGGTGCTTGAATAATGCATTTATGTTTTTATAAACATTAAAATAAATAATAAATGATTTAAATGACATTTTTGACAAGCATTCTACACGTTTTAATGGTTTAAGGCGACTTTTTTTCCCATCGGCCATCGACATCGGCCATCGGCCGATGGAAGAGGAGAATAATCGGCAATCGGCCATCGGCCGACCGCGGAACAATCGGCCAACAATCGGCATCGGCCCATCGGCCAAAAAATGCCATCGGTCGAGCCCTAATATTTTTAAACTTCACTTACATAAAAATTCATTAGCCTCACTCGGATGATATTTCAGAAAATGCACTTGTAATACTGCGAGAGCACTTAAACAAATGTAAAACTTTTAATCAGTGAAACAAATGGAGATCCCTGGAGAGTTACATGTTAATCTAAAGTCAGAAGTGTTCACAACATTAAATTATAGTCCGATACTTAACTGTTATGTATATCAAAAACTTTCATTTATTTAACTTCTTCGAATAATCAATAACTATTTCCTTTTATCCCAAAAGTCACTTGGAATAACTTGCTGATAGATTTGCTTATTTGTCAAATAAATTTAAAGAATAAAGATTTTTTAAAGAATATGTTTCTTCATGCCTAGATAAAGTTAAATGACTGAGTTTGTGGTGGTGCAGTTTAAATTTTCCTCCCCATTTCTATAGTAAGATTTTAATTTTCTGATCTAGCAAGTGCTCCTTTTTGGGGGACCCATTTTTGTAAGCGCTCCACGCAGGACACACCACACCCCCACAGCTGCCTTTTGTAACCGCACTATTGTCAAGTTCTGATTTCTACACATGAACAAACTTACAAACTCATTTTTTATGCATTATTTTAACCACTGATAAAGTTAATATTTTCCCGTTGTTTCAGCAGTAGCAGCCCTGAACCAAAGAAAGAAAGTCGACTTACATCTATTATCGATCAATTACGGATAAATAAATCAAAAAACGCAGGTCAACCAGAATCCAAAACGAAGATAGAACAAGCTCGAAAGAAAGAACAGGCTCGATCTCAAACTACTTGCCAACAACAAAGTGCTAACAACGGTAAGTAATATATAGAGCTACTAGCAATATATATATATATATACATACATTATATAATATTATGTGTGTTTGTGAATGTATATTATGAATTGGACAGTGAGGATACTTAAATCATATGGGATACTTAAGAAACACCAGTTTCTATACAGTATGTTCATTTTTCTTCCTAACATTAGCAACACGTTAATATATCTATAGTTCTGCACATGTGAAAAAAAAGCGCATACTTGGTACTATTTTGAAATTGGTGTGATCAGTAGTTGCTTTTTTCCTATCGAAAGTAAATATTGAGATGAGAGCTTTTTATGTTTTTTTTGTAATCAAAGTTCTGTTTTAAGCTGCAAGAATATAGATACATTTGATAATTGTAATTTCAGTTATATTTTGAATCTAAAACAGTTCAAAAATTTGCAGGCTTTATTTAGTAAAAGCCTGATAAATAAAAGTGGTGGTAGTGGGGGATAGTTGAGCCATCCCTATTCAATTTGCTATAGATGTTTGAATAGGTTTATAAAAAATCTCCAATATGCTATGCTTAAAGAGTGTTTAAAGGTTTAAGGAGTGCAGGAGGCTTTCAAACAAAACTGCTCCGTTTCAACATTTTTTCTTGTTTAGAATTAAATGATACATAAAAAGCCTTTTGTGTGTGCATGAGATGAAAGTTTTCCAACTATAAAAATCATAATTATTTGTTCACGTGCATTAATTAATGTAAATTGTCCTATTTCTGGTAATGTAAATTGTCCTATTTCTGGACCCTCAACTATTCAAACCAGTGTCTCTCCAGAAATGGTACGACCTTATCCTAAAGCAATGTCTGGCGATATGCAAAAGGGAAGGAAAAGAGCAAAATCAACTGTTTTGACCTGAAAGAAGAAGAGCTGAAGAAGAGCTACAAAAGAAGCGAGAAAAGCAACAAAAATTACAGTTCAGATTTACTTGGTTAGAACCAACTTTAAAAGAAAACCTTTTTTTATGTGAAATAAAAAAAAGTGCTTGAAATACTGGCGTAATACATCTGATTCAGATTTTGACAGCTACTCGATTAAAACTATAAGTTCGAAGAGTGTCAATAATTGAAAATACTGAATGATGTTGATGATATCAACCGAAAACTTGCTAAGGATAATTGGTTCCTGCTAAATATATAGAAAGAAAATGAAAATATTTGCTGTGGAAGAATTTAATGCTTCAAAAGATGGATTAAATATGAAATTTGCTCGAAGAATTTCAGATTCCAAATTTAAATGGCCACCAACAGAAGATGTTGCTATCATCGATAAAACCCAAGTTGAAATTATCATTCGACGAACAATTATCAGCAAAAAAGGTCGTGCTACTGGTTTTGTTTTCACAACTGGTTTAGAATAATTTTATGTATTATAAGCACAATGTAATATATACATATATATATATAAATATATATATATTATTTTTTAGTGGTGGTTCAAGTATCCCTCTTATGGGGATACTTGAGCCACAATGCAAAACAAAAAGTAAAAATTTATTAATAAAAGAAAAATGGTTCAACTGAAAATTATTTTCATTTAATATTGGAGAAAAAATGTCAAATTTTTATCTACAATATTTCATTTTGCTTTAAGATAGTATAATTTTTTCTTAAATTAAAAACGGCTCTCAAGTCTCAACTCTCCCTATTTTTCCCTATATTAATCATGTTCCACAATTGAAAACTCCGTATTTTAACGTCGGATTATTTTCAACGCAATCCCTTTTATTTAAGAATTTGTATTTCTCTCATACAAAAATTATTTAACAACTCATAATAATGAAGTTGTTAATATTTAAATGCAAAATACTATCGGTTTCTTTAACTATGAATAGTTTAACATCACTGTGCAACAGATGGTTTGAAGAATATAAATTTTAAAAAGCCTGGACTTCAAAAATATAAGCAATCTTGTACGTAGTTTCAGCAGATGTGTCTCAAAATTCTAAATAAAATGTATTACGTGCCCAACATTATTTATTCCTGGGGACGAAATTTTATTGAAAATAAATAGTTACCTTATTTGGAGGAAGCTAATATCTTTCTTCACCCTAGTTAACATCACCTACTGCATCACAAATTGATTATATTCTCCCATATTTTACCTCCAAAGCACGTGTTTTGCATAAAATAAAATCAAATGAGATTGCAATGATGTTAATAAATTTCTATATGCATCAAGTCATCCGCCTACCGCGATTCCAGCTCCAATGTTCTTCTGGTGTGGGTTTTCTTTGGCAGTATCACATGGCTTGACTTCTTCTCAACAAGGTCGCATCCCCGCTGGTGGGTGTTGAAGTTAAAGTTGAAAAGGTGTAATCTGCCGATTCTGAAGACGGTCTGCAAAGTTTGCTGAGCTCGTCCGAATGCTAATATCGACTTGAAGTAGTCACTTGATTGTGCCCACCCATAGGCAAAACAGGTAAAGGTAAACGAAGGACCAAGCACTTACTCTCTTCAAAAGCTCTTTTTGTTGACTCTAATTTCTAAGAAGAGTTTGGCCACTTACTTTAAAGGCCATTTTCGAGAACCCTTGTTGCGCTTATTTGTATCGCGACGGGTTTAACTTGAACGAAACTCGTAGAGTTTTGCATCAGGATCAAATTTCATTTGTGTTGAATACGGATTTGTGTAAATTTTCCTTAATCTTGGATCATCTGCTACTGTGAGAGTGTCAAGAATATAATTTGCATGCTTTACTACTGAAAGTAATGTTTTTACGATTAATTTAGACGATTTTGTGAAAAATTATCTCTCCAGAACATAAAGCATTGTTTTATATCTGGGTACCTATATTAGTTTCAATCTTCCTGGTTTATAAGCAATTCTTGTTGGTTTATTTTCCTCGTGCTAATATTTCATGGTATTCCATCTTTTTTGTTTGGTAGAAGCAATCTAGATGGAGTGTCGTTTGTGTATCAATTTATGTGGTCGAAAATATATCTTGTTGTTTGCGTTACCCTAATTACCAACATTGAATTTTCTTGTCGAATTGATTTTTGTAACACTAATTACTAAATGTTTGCGTTTGTATTAATTTGCGATATCGTTAGTGGATTAATGTTATGTATCGTAGTTATATTTTTACTAATACTACAAGACGTTGGAAGTAATTAAACTTATGTTTTCCACAGTGTAAAAAAATATTTTTTTTTTACTTTTTCCCTTACAGTAGCATTAACAAGAGAATTACGCTAACATGGTCATACTTTCTGTTCCTTTCTTTTCATAAAATTTCAAATTAGAGGTGTTGTTCTGAAGTGCATTTTAAAATAATTTTGACAATGATCGCTGATAGCTGTACATAAAATTATGAAAAATCACTAAAAATAAAACTACATGTAAATAATGAAATATGCACTGTATTTGTTGCTAAAAGATTATTGAATTACGAACGGGTTTTATTTTTGACCTATTAACCACGTCATACATTCCAGCTTGCAACCAATTGATTTTATGAATTTTTATTTATCTTTTTAATTTACAAAGGCCTTTTACTCATGATTGTTTTTTATTCGATTATCATTATTTCATAATTAATATAGCAACTCATTTTCAACAAGAAAAGATATATACTACTACCTTTCGTCAATACATCAAAATGTGACCAATAAATCTACTTCATAATCCTCCTTGTCCAAAATCATGTCCTTTTCTGTGCCTCATCAGAATGTCGGCGATATGAGATACAACTGTAAGTTTAAAAAATAGATGCATCACAGGGAAAAAATTAGGAGGCGCTTTTTTTTTTGACTTAAAACAGAAGTGAAAATGTGATTCAATTTATTGAGGACATTTCCTTTATGCTGTCAACAATTCCAGAAGGTATGGTCTGCTCCCAAGTATTTCTATCCCAGCTTAATAGCACTTTCCCAATTTACTTCGAGTAAAAAAAAAAAAAAAACTACCAGTAATTACTATTCAATGTAACTCCTTTTTTTCGTAGAAAAAAAACTGAGACAAAAATCGTGAGATACTATTATTTTTTTGTTCGCTTTATATTACAGATATTTTGTTTTTTATTCATCAAGGATATTACGCGATGAAAGCAATTAAGTAACGAAGGTGTGTTTTTAACCTTCAATCTGCCAATCCGTAGTATCCAAAATTACCCTCTTTGTAGGTTATTTGAAACATCAACCGGCCACTTGAAGAAAGGGTAATTGCAAACCCTCCACCTCAAACTTGTTATTCTTAATGCCTGATAATTATAATTTGGACGCGGTTTTTGATGCGTTTCTTTTCAATCAGTCTCTTTTTTAGGGAAATGTATTAGTCAAGCTAGAGTTATCATGTGAAACAAGACAATGCTGACCTTTGTAGGTCTTAGTGCCAACTATTCAGATGCTTTTCCAAAATGCGCACTTTTATTTTGATTAACATTTTTAAATAAATCATACTTTTGTAATACCGTCATCTGCAAGATTGTGACTGCTTAGCATTAAGTCAAATCGTTTATCGAAGGGATGTTTCAACTGCTCTGATCTCAATTATCGATTTATTGCCTAAAGGCCTGACTAACTTGCAGTGACTTTCTGGAGCAAACCTTTAACATGGGAGGCTTTTCTACCCTCAGGCCAATATTTTTATCATGTTACTGTAATTAAGAAAAAATGTCTCAAGAGTATGCTTTTGGTCAAACTAAAGTAGTAGCTAAAGGATATTGCCCTATTTTTTTCTAATGGCAATGAGGTCCTGTGCCCAAAGTAACTAAGGGCTTATTATAGAATTCATCAAAAAAAAATTACAATTTAATTTCAAAATTAATAAGTGTAATGTTTATGAAATTTTATTTATCTGCAATTATAACGAAAACATTTGAGCTCATACGGATATTCCGAGCCGAGCGGTGCGGAAAGGGTGCAGATTTTTTACAGTCCCGACAGGCATTCATGTTTCGTGATACGTACAATGATTTGTAACCCGGATTCATATGATAAATGCAATCCTGATTCGTACGATGAACTGTAATACCTATAAACTGTTTAATTTTAGATCAGATTGTAAGCCTTTAAAGAAAAGTTTTTCATACAACTGCAATAAATTCAATTTACTATGGAAGAGTTTAAAAATAACAACAATTTGATAGTCAAAAATTGATTTTAGAAACATTTTGCGAAAAGCTTTTCTTTTTTTTTCTTTTTTGATGGCAAAAGAGTTGTTGGCTAATAAATCAACAGTTAGCCTTACATATACCAAACCTATACATCCTAAAACAGAAATTAAATTAGCCAGAAATAAAGAACGGTGATTTTTCAGATACATTAAATCAGTGTTAATATTAAAATCTTAGTTGATATGGTACTGATAAAAATCTCCTGTTCTCATAAATCTCTCTAATACGCCTGTCAATGTCTTCCTCACGACCAAGCACTTGTTAATTCAGATGAATTTTAAACAGCATTTACTGCATAACTATCGGGAGAATCGGTTAGCCGGGGGCTTCCGTAGACAAGATTGACGTGCAAAGGATTTAAGAAGGTTTCCCGACTTCCTAATTAGAAGTCAAATCTTTCGAAAGCGTACAGCTTCTGGGATATTTGTCATCACATTGCATGTCAACGACCGGATAATGTAAATAAAAAACAGAGGCTATGACCGAGATTGTAGCTTGAATTTAAGACCACAGGTGTGCCCACACATATGACTGATTTGAAAGTTGAAAATAGAAATTCTTAAGTTCTGAAACGAATAAGTTAAATTTAAAATTTTAATTCAATCATAAACAAAATACAGCAACGATGCCAAACAATAGTCATTTGAAGCTATAGATCTCCCATGAAAGCCAATGCAAACACATGGTGCTTCAGAGCAACTATGCCCAATACAGGGTTATTACAAAAAAAAAGCTTGTGTTCAAAAAATACTCAGAGAAGTTGTTATCCAGGAGTTATCCCAAGGGATTCGATATGAGAAGACATCATAAATTAGTTTTAAAGACAATATAAAAATATAAATGTAGAGCGAAGATTGAAAAAAGCAACCAAAAATCTTCACCTCTATAGCCTATATATATAATAAAATTTTTAAAAAGTTAAAAAAAAAAATAGTAAATAAATTAAAAGAAGCAAATTTAATTAGAAGCGATACACCTATTTAGATTTAAAGTTTAATGTTTTTAAACTTTAAATCTCAGTAGTTAAAAAATTTAGAAATTCAATTTTAACTGAGATAAAGAGTTTAATGTTTTAAAACTTTTTTTGTTTTAAATGGTTGTAGAGTTGGCGGGGCCTTTCATTAGTTTTCTAAATTTATGTTGTTTAAATTCATTTTATTATTAAAATTTATATATATGTTCACATATATTTATTTACTCGTACTTTTTTTTAAATTCATGAAATATTCATTCTTCAGTTATTAAACTGAAATAAGATGATTCGAAAGAGAAGTAACTGTTACCTACTTTCTCAAAATATTTTCAATACTTCAACTTTTTCATTTTTCATACAGCTTCAACTTTTTCATTTTTCATACAGCTTCAACTTTTTTACTTTACTTCGCTTTTCAACAGAATCTTTACATTTTTACGTGAAACTGTTTACGAAAAAAAAAATACATTTCTTACACAAAAATGCGATATCTTACATAAAGAACGTTACATTATAAGAACGGCTTTTCACTTTTCTTAAACACTTAATAGTAGCAAATTATTCTAGGTAGTACTTTTTTTTTAAATCTGAATGGAAAACTGCCAGTTTATTTCTCTAACGGAAAAACTCGTGAAGAAATGAATTCTTTACTTTCTTGTAACTAAGTAAGTGGAGTTTATATTCTGATGACTTGAGCCCACAATAAAACACTCCTTGTACGAATTACTTTATATTTTAATGCACTTCAATTGAAAAAGGTTATTATGATGAAGAGTTCGGTAATTACTTAGCATCACGGCTGACTGTTGCTCTATGAAAAGCTAATTAATTACGCAGAACTTGTGCAAGACTATTTCAAGCAACATTACGAATGTGTAATCTGAAAGATAGGCATAAGATAACTTTATTTCTTATTGTGTATTCTTCACGCTTTTTTTTTTCAAACACGATTTTCTTCAAATAAAGCTTCATAAATATTTTAACGTCAGTTTTTGTTATCTAAAGACCAATAAAATGCTTCTGCTATTGAATTACTCTGACAAAGTATCGTATAGTTTAATCGGCTTTTCTTCTAGTAAAGAAGGTGCATTTTCATTTCACAGTAACGTTTCTGAGAAACCATTTAATTCTTTTAATCCACTATTCAATTACTAGAAGATAAAGAAACTATAAGATAATGATGTAATGAATTTGGACTGGTCTAGCGACGTGTGTTTTGGTCCGTAATATTATTTCGGAAATCAACGATCTTATGCCATTCGGAACACCGAGCCCTGGTAGTGAGATCAACCCGATGTAAGGCAGCATAGGAACGTCTTTCATTTGACAAGTACCAGTAGGTTGGAAGTGCGACTTAAGCTTAGTGCAAACGATAGATGGAAGACCCATCACAGATTGATATTTTAAATTAGGATGAAATGTTGAAATTATTACTTCAAAAAGCCTCAAAAACATAAAACATTTGGAATGGGCTAGGCAACAAAACTCGGATGGTGATTGACAAGCGACTATGAAAATTTTGACTTATTCATGTTAAGCATTTAGTTGAACTAAAACCGTTTTGAATTTCTCAACTCTTGCTATTTATCTTTTTTTAAATCGACACAGCGCCCCCTGGAAATGCTGGCCTACTTTTTTTAGAAGTAATTTAGTAAGTTTCATGTGGCATAAATGTTTCTTAGCAGTAAAATATAGGACTGAGTTTACATAATTTTTTTATAATATAGCAATGAAATTTAGGGGAAAAACAACAGTAAAACGTTAGCAACTCCCGTTCAAGATATTAACAGATATTTGTCAGATTTTGCTAACTAACTGTCAGTGAAACTGTAACCAAAAGAAATATTGGCAGTTATTAGAAGTTTATGTGAAAAACTTGTATTTTTTCTAACTATCCTATTACACAACGGTGAATCCTACACTAATTGTCACTAAAAATGAAACATTAAATAAAATTAATTTAAATATTAAACCATTAAAAAAAGATTTATTTACATTGTTTCAATTATATTCGGAAATAATAGTCGACGACATGAGATACCGGTTCACAATGTGTTAAAAAGGTTTCACTTGATATATTCCCGTGGAAAATGAAACAAGAAATTGTCATTGAACTTCAACTTATTTCACGGTTAGATGCATGTAAACATGAGTGATGGGAACTTCAATTGGAAGAAGATCGCATACAATGTCTTCCAGAAATGTTTGCACTCTTGTAGTCAAAACATCCGCCCATTGAAGAATTTTTGCACCACTGCAAATCGTGCTAGATTTTTGGTTCCTACATTATTATTATTGACCGTGTTGACCGTCGGAAAACGCGTTTTCCGGACGCGTTTTTGTAAACGTCGCCTTTCATATTGTCTCATTCTACAGACGAAAACGGATAAGTAACCCATACTGATAATCGGAAACAAAGATATTAATTACAGCAAATGTATTGTGATAAATAATTGATTTTATCATTGGATATTCACACAAGAGTACCTAATTTAGCTTCGTTCAATCGTTTGCATACCGAAGAGGAAATATGGGAGTTATACCACCCTAAATGTACGTATGTATGAATGTGTTAAAACTGAATTAAGTCTTTAGATCGTTAATACACCAAAGATTGTTCAACTTTAAATCATATGTGTTCTAATTGAGAACAAAAAGTAAGTGACATTTCTGAAATTCTTAAAATTAAAAAAAATTCCGTATTTCGAAATGGGAAAACAGGAAGAAGGAGGAACGGAAAATAATAGAAAGAAAACCTTTCTTTTCTTTTTTTTCCTATAACTATTATACAGAAATTACTTTTTTTTATTTTAAAATTGGTCTTTAATATAAACATAGGCATTTTATTCCTATTTATACATCGTACTGCCAGCAATATAAAATGCCTTGCTTGATTCGGACAAAACAGGCTGAGACAAACAACAAGAATGAAAAAATGTGATCTTTTACCGACCAGAATCTGTATTTTATTTATTGTTATAATCTTCGAGAAAAGCACTGGTTTCATTTGGTCATAAGATTTGTATGACCTCCTTCTATTACACAACACTAATCCTTTCGCACCCTCCACTATAAGAGGGCCACAACTCTCAAAAGCTTTCTCGGGAGAAGCATTTGAACATTTTCACCATAATTTTAAAATCTAGTTTTTTTTCCGATTTCTGTAAAAAGTTAAATAACGTTTTGAATTATCATGATGATATGAGATATTACTGTTATCAAATGCATGTACAATTTCATGCAATTATTACGGAATTATCTAATATTTCATTTCCTGTTATTACTTGAATCATCTCAGTAACGTGAAAGGTAATGCAAATAAAGATTTAGATTATTACATGAAGAAATGAATAACTCAGTAAAACGTCCTCAATTTTCAATTTAGTCTTTATTCTTTTCTTTTCTTTCTTTTTTTTTTATTAGTTTTTTGAGTTATGGTCTTGTTATACTGAGCGGTTTATGGGTTCACAACTCTGCATACTGTAAGTGAATTTGTTTTCAAAGGGTTTAATTTAAAACTGAAAGTATATATAAAGTTACTCGTCAATGCATTGATTTGAGTATTGTTAATGATGAAGAAGCATTAACTGTACTTTCAATAGAAATTTAAATCACTGAATACATTCTATTAAAACCTGTTGCATTTCCGAGAAACATTTATTTATATCTTTTTTAGGAAATGAAACATTTAAATTTACCATAGATTTTACATTTTAAGCCCTTTAGATTACATTTCATAAAACAGTTGGCCACAACTGTGTTACGTAGTCCGATTATAGATTGTGTGAGCGTGAAATATATATTCAAATATGCCTCATAAATAGATTTAAAGTAAATCTATAACGAACCTTAAAAAACATAGCTTCAATATTGCAGTATCACAGCATCTAAAAGTTTTGTCAACGCAATTGAGCGTAAAGACTTAAAAAGCAACTTCAGTCACGCATTCCTTCATTTGAAGATCTATTAAAGTCATTGCTTCTACACAACCAATTTATTTCTAGACTTTATCCCAGAAAAGTAGTGTCAGCTTTCCCTCATAAATCACCAACTTAACAGCTCTATACGTAAGCCTAAAATTTATAAACATCTAGGTAAGTTTGAAGTCTTGAGACCTTTCCTTAACCTTACCCCAGTCAGGAAGACCGTTACTCAAAGCTGTCAAAAGTAATAAAATGCTCGGCCGAAAGCCTGCTATTCGAACTTTTCCTGTGGTTACATTAGAGCCCAATGACGGTTCTGCTTGTTTTCTCAACCCAGTGATTTATTTTCTTATTTTTACCTTAACCCCAAGCACCCCTATACCCGTTCCGACCAATTTTGGGTTACCCAGGTTAAGAATTTCCATGGAGGATCGAACTCATACCTTAAAAAACCGCACTATAATTCAGCCGGAAGTTATTTAGAATATTCTTAATATGTATTGTTCAAGTGATTTATTCTATCGAATAAAACTATTTTTAAGAGTACGAGGAGGGGAGAGACATCAACGTGGTAGGACATAGTCGAGTCAAAAGGATTTTTTAAACTGAGGATCTAGGAAGGTGTTATGGTAAAAATATAATTATGTTTTGGGTAAGAAAAACCAACGTTATTTAGTTCCGAAAAATGTCAAAGATACGAAACTGAAACGAGAACTAAAGGTACAAGTTTCAGAGCTGCATAGAACACTCATGTTGTATTAAATTCAAGTGCGCAATCTTTATTGAAAATTAGTGCCTAAAGGCGTCGGCAATTTTGATAGCAAATTTGTGACTGAAAAGCGTCGCATTTCTTTTTTTTTTCTTTTTAACTTGCGTTTTTTTTTCTACGAATTTGCTTTAAAAGATGTCTGCAGTTTTTTTTTTTTTTTTGTTTTGTTTTTCAAATTTTATCGTTAAAATGGGTATTAGCTATTGTTATTGTAAATTTGTGGTTTTAAACAGTGTTGGTAATTATTATTGCGAATATGTGCCCATAGACCTCCGCACTGTTGCTTACCAGATGTACCGTGGTCCCCTTATCAGCTCATAAAAAATACCGGTAAGGCTAAACCGGCAAAACTTTTGCGGTTTAGATTCAGTAATTCCACACCTCGGGTGCATGGAAAATGCTTCTAAACTTATAAAAACCAAAAATTTCCGTGGGAGAGCACCTGGGACCCACATTTTCTGGGCGTAATCTCAACCCCCCTGGCGTTTGCAATTAAAAAATAATACAGGAGCCCTAACCATTAGGCGACAAAGATGACTATATATTTCCTTCAAATAATACATAACTGAAAAATGTTGTATTGCTTTAAAAATTTTATATATTTAATCCTTTAACCCTTAAGTTTTGTGTTGAAAATGTCGAAGTACATTCTTGCGCACAAAAGAAAAATTTTTCAATACAAGTTTTGCTGATGTGTAGTCTGAGAATGAAATTCCTTCAGTAATTAAAAATTCAATGTAAAATGCTTAATTTAGTTTATATATTTTATGTAGTGGTATTTTATTGCATTAACAATGTTTTATTGTACTGTAAAAATAGTTATTGACTGAAATTCCTACAGTACACCTGGTTTATGTCCTTCGCACCGGATCCAATGTCCTCAACACTACCCTTTTGGCCCTTCCTTTTTTTATTCTCTTTTCAGAAGTGATTAACAGGATAAACGACGTATAAAGAAAACACCTGGTATTGTCTTCATTTTTCTCTTTTTTCGACGTTTCTCAAGATTAAGATAGCGAGTAGCAGACGAGTTCAAAGGTGTTAAAGCTGTCCTTTGTTCAAAAACGACCTTTGCATAAAATACGTAACTCTTTGTGCCAAAGCTTTCTCGTGTCGTGAAGACCACAACCCATTTTATTGACATTCTACTGGGTCGCTCGTGTGAACTAAACACTTTTGTGTCATTCTTTTAGTCACATCAGAAAAAAACTCTTGCCTCAAAGCATCTAGCGTCTATTTTTGGCGACTCCCATCAGCTAAAGGAAAGAAACAACTCTTTCCCTTTTCAATTAAGCTACTTTGAAAACTGTTCTGACATTGTTTCAATCTCGAAATGTGTCCGGTGATGGATAGTAGATTTCTCTTGTTCAGTGGCATTCATTGGTTAATGATGGGAAAAGGTCACCTCGTTATAAACCGCTACCGGGTTGTACGAAATGTTGTTTTCTATCGAGAAATGACAAAGAAGATAATGCTCTTTTTAGGTTGTGAAAAATCAGTTTTCTTTAATAATTGACTTTATACAGTATAATAAAGTCAATTATTATATTAAATATATATTAGGTTGTGAAAAATTAGTTTTCTTTAATAATTGACTTTATACAGTATAACTTTATACAGTAAATTTTCCAATTCAAGAAGTAGATTTTATAATAAAATTTTGCTCAAAAAATTTTTTTACTGTACTATAAATTTCCCTAGAAACCAAATTTTATCCTTGAGTTATTTGTAGTCCAACCAAAATATTTTGCCTACAAATAAATCAACGATATGTTAAGATATATTTTAGTAGTTTGAGATCGTAATTTCACAAAAGTAAAAATCCATGTTTTAACTAATTTTACATTAATTTATTTTTTAAAATTACTTAGCAATGAAATAGCTTAATACGAAAAAATATTTTTCAAAAGCGGCCGATTCCTCATGTCATGTACTGCACTCCCCAATTTCTACTTTTTTTCAAAACATAAAAACATTTCTTTCGCAAATGACTGAACCAATTAGTTTGCTTTTCCGTTTTAGTTTAGGAGTTAAATGCGAGACCTCCTTTAAGCGCTGTGTTAGTATTTGCACGCGCAGTGTTCAACGAAAAAACTATTGTCTCTAGTTTTCCTCAACCAGTTCTTAATTTCCTTATTTCTTTGACCTTTCTTCATATCACTTTTCACCAACAAATCAGCTAAATCTTGAAAACACAAGAGTAAACAAACAAGTCTACTTCCTAAACGATGCAAATATGTGGCAAAGGTGTTGCCACGGCAGCGCCTTGCTTACAAGCTCATACTTGTTCCACATGGTTTAAGGGAAACTTTTCCTGACTTCAGAGTGAACTTGCACTTTAACAAGAGCACGCGTTAAGGGTTGACCTCCCGCACCTTTATTTTGCGACGCCATTACCATCCAGGGGCATTGAGGAGTTTTGGAAGATCTTCAACGGGTTGGGTCTTGAAACCATCAATCTCTACCAACCCACGATCTCCTTTTCTGCCAGATTCGTCTTGGCTTGCAAAGGGTTTACTCAGCAGGGTTCTTAGTACAACAAGGAAGACACACTGCATATTTGTAAGTCTGAATAATTTGTTGTGAGTTTCCTGTGTCTTCCTCACCAGATTTATGTTGTCTGTTCTTTACCTTTAATTGCCCTTATGAAGATTCATGTCATACAATATAGATTTCCAAATCTATTTTCCAATACGGAATATTCTCCCGTTTTCTAAATATGAAATATCTTCAAATCTTGATGCGATCCGGAATATAGAGTTCGATCCAACCTTAGACGACATTATTTTTAGAATAACCAGTTAGCATTTAGTTCGTACCAAACATAGTAAGAATTATTGCTATTACAGTATTAATTCATGCGAATCAAACAGAAAATCGGACTCTATCAGCAAATTCTTATTGACCAGGCGTGCCACCCGGAGCTGCACGGGCCATCTCAAATATTGCGTCGTTTCCATGCGTCGTCCGGCGTTGCACGGGCTATGCCCGGCGCTACGCGAGCTTAAATACAACACGGCATTGAAATTCTTTATTATTTATAAATACAAAGACATACAGACCCGGATAATAAACAATGGCCTTCGCGCGAGTCTAAATAAGAGCAACAGTCCCTAAAAATCATAGATTAATTAAGTACAATGCTCCCAAAAAGTACTTTTCTTTTGGCGTTCGATTTTTGTTAAGAAACCGTTGTGCGCCCGGCGCTGCGCGTGCCGCCCGGCATGGCACGGGCCATCTCAAATATTTCGTCGCTTCCATGCGTCGCCCGGCGTTACACGGGCTTATCTCGATAATTGAAAAGTAGTCTCATAGATTAATTAAAGATTGTTGATTAGATCCGCGTTGCACGGGCTAAGCCCGTCGCTGCGCGAGCTTAAATGCAACACGGCATTGAAATTCTTTATTATCTATCCATACACAGACCCAGACCGATATTAAAAAGCAATGGCCTTCGCGCGAGCTTTAATAAGAGCAACAGTCCCTAAAAATCATAGATTAATTAAGTACAATGCTCCCAAAAAGCAGTTTTGTTTTGGCGTTCAATTTTTGTTAAGAAATCGTTGTACGCCCGGCGCTGCGCGAGCTTAAATACAACACTGCATTGAAATTCCTTATTATCTATCCATACACAGACATACAGGACACCGACGGATATTAATAATAGTGAAATGCAAAACATTCGCATTAGAATAAGGACAATTAGTTATCCCTTTCAATCCTTTTTCGACTTTACGCCATTTTCGTTTCATGCATTCAGAATAATTAAAACAAACTTTAAAAGTCCCCTTTAAAATACGAAAAACAGCTTTTATTAGATAGCAGACGATAAATAAATTAAAAAGAAAGAAGGATTAAATTTATTATTGCAATACAGCGAAGCCTCACTCAAAATGCTAGAGAAACATTGATTATTGTTGATTTGTTACAAAAATGGCAACAAATGCATTGATTTTAATTCACACGGCAATTGTATTATATATTGTTGGAACGATGCCAACAATGCAAAAATAAAATAAAACTTGCAAAAAATTGCGTTTTTAATTAATATCTCCGCTAATTAAAGCCGGACACGGATGAGACCGGGCGATATGGCTTCCCCGGAAAATTCCGAATCCGACAGTACCCGCCGCGACGTCGCACCGCCGCCCGTTCTCGAGGAGATGAGGTGACACACACAGACAGACGCGGACAGGTTTTAATAGTATAGACTAGGCGTGCCGCCCGGCGTTGCACGGGCTGAAATAATAGATTGAGGGCGCCGGGCTTAAATACAACACGGCATTGAAATTCTGTATTATCTATCCATACAGACCCGGACCGATATTAATAAGCAATGGCCTTCGCGCGAGCCTAAATAAGAGAAACAGGGCTAATCTAGGCGTGCCGCCCGGCGTTGCGCGGGCCATCTGAAATATTGCGTCGGTTTCATGCGTCGCCCGGCGTTGCACGGGCTACGACCGGCGCTGCGCGAGCTTAAATACTTTTGGCGTTCGATTTTTGTTAAGAAACCGTTGTACGCCCGGCGCTGCGCGAGCTTAAATACAACACGGCATTGAAACTCTTTATTGTCTATCCATACACAGACATACAGACCCAGACCGATATTAAATAGAGAAATTCAAAAAAATCGCATTAGAATAAGGACAATTAATTATCCCTTTCAATCCTTTTTCGATTTTTCGCCATTTGCGTTCCATGCATTCAGAATAATTAACACAATCTTTAAAGTCCCCGTTAAAATACGAAAAATAGTTTTTATTATTTTTATAGATAACAGACAATAAATATCCAAGTACTATATCATCAAAATATATATCAATATCCAAGATAAGACCTCTCAAAATTTTATGCTTTTCAAAGCAAAAGTTTTAACGAAATTTCAAAACTAACACATAAATAATTTCGGGATATAGTCTTACCAATCTGTAAAACAAAGTTATAATAATCTGTAAAATAAAAATATTAATTACTATATCATCAAAATATGTATTAATATCCAAGATAAGAACTTTCAAAGTTTAATGCTTTTCAAAGCAAAAGTTCTAACGAAATTTCAAAACAATAATTTTATCGAAACTGGAAAAAAGACCGCTGCCACTCTTAAGAAATATACAAAAAGAAAGAAAGATTAATATCGAGTACATTAATTTTTGAGATTGAAAATACAGCGAAGCCTCACTCAAAATGCTAGAGAAACATTATTAGTATTGTTAATTTGTGACAACAATGGCAACAACGTACACCGGACTGATATTAATAATAGAGAAATTCAATAAATTCGCATTAGAATAAGGACAATTAAGTTAAAAGTCCCCGTTTAAATACGAAAAATAGTTTTATTAAATGGCAGACGATAAATAAATGAAAAAGAAAGAAGGATTAAATTTATTATTGCCAATGCAGCGAAGCCTCACTCAAAATGATAGAGAAACATTGATTATTATTAGTATTGTTGATTCCTTACAACAATGGCAACGGCATTGATTTTAATTCAAACGACAACTGCTGTATTACACATTGTTGGAACGATGCCACAATGCAAAAATAAAATAAAACTTGCAAAAATTTGCGTTTTTAATTAATATATCCGCTTATTTAAGCCGGACACGGATGAGACCGGGCGAAATGGCTTCCCCGGAAAATTCCGAATCCGACGATACCCGCCTCGACGTCGCACCGCCGCCCGTTCTCGAGGAGATGAGGTGACAGACACACACACAGACAGACGCGGACAAGTTTTAATAGAGTAGATAATTCTATAAAAAAAATTCGCAGTGTTAAAAAAAATCCATATACAACGAATTCATAATCTTATTGTTCTTCATAATTACATAATTCATAATTAATAAATATAAATTACACGTGTATGTACGTATTGGTGATTACAACCAGGAAAATTCCATGTATATTTTCTTTCAGGTGATAACGACCAAGAAAATAGCGTTAATGATGCAAATAACGTTTAAGATTTTTTTTTCTTTTTCTAAACAGTATTATTATTTCATTCGTTAATATTTCATCATTTCCCTCTGTAAGATATATATATAAAAGCTGGTAAATTTTGTAAATTAGATTTGAAACAATTTGGGATAGCGTTCTATTTATTTAATGCTTCGATTAAATCAATTATTTTAAAACATTATTTCAGGCACTATAATAAAGATGTTCGTGTAACCGCAACTAGCATGTTGGAAATCCAAAAGCAGCTTTTGGTAACATACACACCAACCACTAATTGTAACTCGGCGAATTTATTACCTACATAAGTGTGTAATTGACTGTATATTTTTATAGCTTATTAATGAAACTTTTCTATTTCGGTAAGAAATCAATCAATAGAGGAAACTAGGAACAAAAACTCTTTCAGACAAAGCCCATTTTGACACTTATTGTCTCCAGTTTATTCTTTTTTCGAAACAACAAATGGTCGTTTCAAGTTTTATATCATATTCTGAACTTCTTGAATGCGATCTTTTAGATCATGAATGAGCAGGCTATGCAGCTATCAAGTTTCCGATTCAGTGCATTTGCGTACAATAGAACGTAAAACTCCTCCTCCACACTTGGCTAGTTATCGGACTTTGGCAGTTGCCGTGTTTTAGAAAACGAAATCAATACGGGATTGAGGATGCATACATTTTTCAAAAAAATGTTTCCTTTTTTTTTAACGTCAACATCGTGACAAGTGTCATTTTTCTTGAATTTCAATTTTTTACGAAAGCTCTCGAGCATACATTTTGAATCTGTTTTCATTTACGTTCATTGACCTTCAGATTACATTAGTTACAAAGAAGCAGCTTTATTTATTTATTTATTTTCTGATCAGTGTTTTGTATTGACTCAGGAGATGACATGTTAGCCATACTGATGCTGTGTACTGAGTGAGTTTAATGGATAATTTGGTATGATCTTATGAATCCTGTGACGTGGTTTATTTTGGTTTTAAATATGGTGTAAAAATTTCTGAAGTTTTCATGTTTTTAATATGTATATTTCTAAATGTGTGTTTTGTAAAAAAAAAAAAAAAATAAGGAAAAAGAAGAGAACGGACTGCATGTTATGTTTAGAATGTAACAGTTAATATTTATTTATTTTGGAAAACAACATCAAAAATAGCCATAAAACTTAAATGTACGTTTGCTGAGCATTCAAAATAACAAAACTGGTCATTTTCAGTAAGAAAGGGTCCCAGCTTTGAAGCCTAAAATGATTGGATGTTTTTCTGAAACTCTTTTGTTTTGACATTTTCTTCTTAAAGTGCTGTCATGTATTAAATGCATAAAATATTAGCATAGATCTGGGGAGGTAAAGCTTCTTGCTAGCTTTTTTTTAAATAATTTTCTTTGAAAACATAACGATTTAGTGAGGAAAAAAAAAAAAAGAGTTTTTCGTACAACAATTTTTGCTGTCATTAATAGGCATCTTAATTATAACCCCCAGTTGTCCTTTGCAAACTGATCAGAATTTATACATTGTTTAGGAAATTACTATGTAACCTTAAATGCTTTTTAACTATAGCGCTGATTACAAATTTAAGTACTGCTCTTGAAAAAATTGACAGCACTTCAAAATTTGTAAATCGTGTCGTGTTAAAAGCTTTTCCACCTTCACATGTTCCGCGATTCCCAGTGAGCGATTGATCGCTCGTGGGATGTCTTGATGCCAACTTCCTCTTAATCATCACATCTGTTTATCTTCCCCCAGGGTAAGTACGAAGGTGATTGGTCTGGCATGAATAAATAAATATATCAATAAATAGTACTCCTTTTCCGTTGAAAAAATTGAACCCTGCAAATATTACATGAAAAAATAAATAGAAAAATATAAAACATTCTTCTACTTTTTTTTGCATTTCTATAAATTCATACTTAAACCAAAAAGCTTTATCAAAAAACTACACTAAAAGTATAATTAAATTAATTAATGCAATTCCAACTTTGTTTTTGCTTTTGTGTGCTTAGTTTTCGTTGGTTTTAGCTCTTTACTTCAATGACCTTTTTTAGCGAAACATTCGCATTTAATAAGTTTAACGTCATGAAACGTTTAATATAATTAGATCAGCTACCATTGTACCTCTTAAAATCTATTTTTAGCAAACTGAGCAGATTTTTGCCAATCCAAACTACACGTTAATTCTGATTTGCTGATACCCCAAAACATTTTCTCTCAATTTTCATACAATACGGGCTGCGTTGTCCGGATCACAAAACAATCTAAAACTGACCCTGCATTCTTACATTTTGTTAGTCCGGCTAATCCTCAACTTGTTATTCCGGTACTCCGGATAAATCAAATTGGGTCAAACCATGTGAAATCATCCAGAACAAGGGGAAAATGTTGTTCGATGTTTTTGATTTTTTTTATATTTTGCCAGTCAATTTATTGTTATCTTGAGTCCCCAAAACAAGTATTAAAAAGTTTTTTAATTCTTGAAATTTTTTATTACAGCCGTTTTCAAGTCACATCTCTAGTGGTTTTTCATGAAAATACTGCTTTACATAAATTTTTATAACTTTTTTATTTCTGCATATTTCAAAATGATTTAAAAATCATATTTCGTAAGAAATGAGAAAAATTTCGGTTTCTTTTTTGATATCTCTTTTTTTTTAAATACAGAAATGGAACTGAAAAACAATTATTCACGTAAAGAAAGCAAAAATGAGCATTAAGATGCAGACGTATGTTTCGGGATTGATTGGAAAGACTAGCCTGTAATTTTTTTCCCCTGAATAGATAGATACCTTTTGGGAGTTTCATCAGAAGCAGTATGGAACCTTTGGAGGCTTTCCTTTATTTTTTATAATTAGCCAAACTTGGCATCTCGGTGTAGAAATGATAACTTTGAGACTCAATATCTAAAAGGGGACTGAATGAAAGTTTATGAAATTTCAGGGGAATAATCTTCTTATAGATATAAATATGTAGTAAAGTTTTTATAAGTGATATCCATGTTTTTTTAGAAATACGGCACCCCAAAGTTAGGCAAAAAATTACACGTCTTTCCTCCTTTTTTCACATCTAAATGTCATCATACTCCCTTGTTTATTTTACTGAATGCTTCGAAAGGTTTATAAGGTCTTCCAAGGTTTATGAATTTACTTACAGCGACACATAAGCAACGATCAATGTTCAATTTTAAAATCCATGTTGTAGTGAGCCAACACATAAGCATATCATGTCTTAACTAGTATTCTTTTATTGCTAAACTTACTAAATGATTTGACGAAGAACAATTAGTCACGTAGTCTATATTTCTCTAATATTCAAATTTTGCGTCTGAAACTGCAACTTTAACTAATGCAGAGTTCAACGTGAAAACATTTTTTCCCCTCTACCTTGTTTAAACACAAGCAAAACAATTTAAAAAGGAAACAATAGTAATACATAAATTACCATTGGATTATCTTTATAATGCTCAATTTTTTTTTCTGCGTTTAACAAACAATGACTTTGTGCTTTCAATAAAAAAATAAATTAGTTGTTGTAGTAATTAAATTAAAACACGATATATTTGTTCACTTCTTCGCAAGAAGTAAACAAAATAGAAGAAAAAAACGAAGTTTTTACGTTAACTCTGAATTAGTTAAAGTTGAGTTTCAGACACAAAACTTGAATATTCGACAAATATAAACATTAGACTGCCTGACTAATTGTTCTTCGTCAAATCAAGTTTAGTAAGTTTAGCAATAAAAGAATACTAGTTAAGACATGATATGCTTATGTGCTGGCTCACTACAACAAAACAAACATGGATTTTGAAATTTAATATTGATCGTTGATTCTGATCAAAGTTAGCATTTCTACACCGAGATGCCAAGTTTGGCTAATTATACAAAATAAAGGAAAGCCTCCAAAGGTTCCATACTGCTTCTGATGAAACTACCAAAAGGTATGTATTCAGGGCAAAAAATGTACAGGCGAGTCTTAATTTCTTCCATTAAAAATTGTAACGTGAAAAACGCAAGTTTTCGTTTTGGAAATGGTATTTTCAAACTCCATTTACGTATTTTTTAAAAAATATATCAAAAGAGAAACCGAAAGCAAAATTTTTCTCATTTCTTACGGAATGCAATGGTTTTTAAATCATTTTGAAATATTCAGAAATAAAAAACTTAAAAGATTTATGTAAAGCAGTATTTTCATGAAAAACCACTAAAGGTGTGACTTGAAAACGGCTGTAATAAAAAATTTCAAGAATTAAAAGACTTTTTGACACTTGTTTTGGGGTCTCAAGATAACAATAAATTGACTGCCAAAATTAAAAAAAAAAATCAAAATCATCGAGCAACATGGCCTGGATGTGTTCACATAGATTTACCCAATTCAGATTGAACCAAAAAAAAAAAAAGAAGAAGAAAAAAGATGATTATCACCGATTATTTGACAGACTTGTTGTTTTTCCATCTAGAGTAGTAACTCTTAAAAACTCTCTTTTTTATAGTTTTTTACATTACTAACTGAGAGCCAATCTTTTTCTTTAACTTCTTTATTATTATGGTTAATTTTCAACAGCCCGAATAAGTCCTGGTTCTAATTTATCCATATTGATAATTTTCTACTGCTGTAAAATAATAATAATAACCAGAAAAGAAATAAATAATTTTTAAAAAGGATAACTAACAGAAAAATAGATATTCCGAGCAATTCCAATTTTACCATCATTCGCAAAAATGTACATGTCACGAAAGTCCCGAGAAAGTCACGAATTGGAAATGGGCCACTAAAATAACAAAAAAGTTACGAAAATTACGAATAGGCCACGAAAATGTTCCGCCCAACGGGACCGGTCCCTTCCACAAGGCACCGGATATCCCATATCCAGCAGGTTTTTAAATATCCGGAATCCAATCCAACCATTGCATAAAACATCGGCATATCAAATTTTACTTTTAAAATTAAAAAATTGACCTGTTCTGAAAAATATATGAATTGCAAACTTACTACGTTTTTTGGAAGCTTTGGGATATTTAAAAATATGCATAGAATTTACAAGTTTCAAAAATCAGAGCCAGATATCCGGTACTTATGTGTCATCTAGGTGACACCGAATATCCGATGTCTGGCAGAATCAATATCCGATGTATCACCGAACTGTCACGAAAATGTCTTGAAAAGGACACGAAATTTCAGTTTGAAAATCTAGAGGTCCCTGTGTAAGAATTGGAGAGAAATATTATTTGAAGTTCAATTTTTAATTCCTTCATTAATTAATTGGCGCTACTGCGTTTGGCGGCTCCAAATGTTTCCAGCAACCCTGATTGGCGAGTATTCAATAAAACTGGTTCATGGCCTGAAGCAAGGGCCGAGTCGAGAAAATTCTTTTTTTCTCGCCGTTCGAAGCCTTGGCCCTGTCGGATCACAGGTCACAGCTGGGCCATCAACGAAGGTCGGTAGCCCGTGGAGGTCCGACTTCAATGAAGAGGAACTCACGGGAAAGGCAGGCTTTTGGAAGAGCCGTCAATTTTTTATTTTAATATATAACCACAACAACCCCTTTTCTTCGCTTTTATTAAATTTTATTCATGGGAGTTGCATTTCCGTGCAGAAAATCGTTTGGCTTCAATGCTCGCTCGCAGCAGACAATTACGTTAGGATAACTGCAGATAATAGTTTGGAAGATTTAAAAAAGAAAGTTTTTTTTCACTTTCTGCTAAAATATTTTTCCTCTCTTAAAAAACGTAAATCCGTTCGTTGTAATAAACTGACCAAATGTTCTGAAGAGAAATTCAGCACATTTTTAGCAATGATTTCTCTTTTTCAGTTATACCAAAATTAACTTGATGGCTTTTATTTGATCATTTTATCGATATGAAACACTAAAATTTATCGTATTCAGTGGAATTTATAATAATACATTTTTTAATGAAAAATTTAATCGTTTTATTACTTTGAGTCAATACGGTTGCTCATTATTTGACGTATCCGTATGTGCTGGACGCAATAAAAGTGACTTCTATAACATTTATATTAGCAAATTTAATAAATTATCCAGTAACTGCTCTAAATTAAAGATTTCAGTATAGTTTAAGTTGTAGTTCTTATTTCATAGATTTCCAATTCAACGTGCTTAAGAAAAGAATCTCTGCAATTCTAAAAGACGTGCCCCGCTTTCTGAACTTTAATTCACCTGTTCTGTACGAAACTTACATAATCACAGCCTTGTACAAGAGGGTAAGACAATTTCAACCTGCACCTGTATGTATATATGTATTCATTTATACATTCATTATGTTTGCTTCTTATACATAGAAAGAAAAGATTTCCATGAATCGTAAAAATGAGAATAGAAATAATTTACTAATCGGAGGTTCTTATTTGTAATCACGATAACATAGCCGGCGATAATTGCTAATTTTGTTAAACAATTTTCAGGAGTTTTCCGTAATTTTCAATGCAAGTTTTGAAAAATAAGTAGGGTCAGTTGGGGTAATTGTAAACATGGGGTAATTGTAAACAAGCTTCATAACAACACTTGTGGTGGTTTTGAAAACTTAACTGCTTGTGAGTGATAAACTGGCAGCATAGGGAAGACATTGAAACAGTTTCTTCAGTTTCGAAACAACTGTGGAGGCGTCACTATTGTTTGAAAATGGCACAGTGAAAAAAGTTGCTTAACAAAATTTAGTGATCTTACATTTTCCTCTTCAGCTCATCTACAAAAGCGATGTAAGCGGTTTCAACCATTTTTATTTGTCATATTGAATGCTGCTAAAAACATTTAGTTATGAATTTAATCCTCCCTGTTATTTTTCATGTGCAAGTTAGGTGTTTACAATTACCCCATATATTTCGTACTCTGGGGTAATTGTAAACACTTAAATTTATCCTATTTTCAATATTTTGGGGGGGGGGGACAATAAGCATTATATTTTGATGTAAATTACACTTTTGTATCTATTTTACATAACTGTTGTTGTTGCTAATACCACTTGGAAACCAAAGCCCCAATTGCAGGGCGACCATGAATTAAGGAAGCTCCTACTGATTATTAATGAGCCCCACTAGAATGAAGTACACTTGGCTCAGAGGGGCTTAATGATTTTGAACCAGCTCCCAGATGAGAGATCGTCACCTAGGATGGTCCCTCAGTGGAAATTATTATTTCTTGCTTGGTGGACATTTGAAGAGAAAGATGTATTTTACGTGCACAGCTCCCTTTAGCGCACTCAGTCTCAGAGTAATCAGTCGCGGGAGGTGGTCACCCTCCCAAGCGTTGACCACGGCCAGTTGTGCTTCACTTTCGGTGTTCTGTGGGATCCAAGCTTAACCAACTGATCCACAGCGGGACAAATTTTACATATTTTTTTTACAAAATTACTTGAGTTTTTGCAAGATATTTCTCGTTAAATGATCTCAGCCGACTCATAACATAATTCAGCGGACCACATGCGGCCTGTTGGCCGCAGATTGAGAACCATTGCTCCGGAACTTCTTAAGCCTCCAAGCAGACTATGTATAAAACAATTTTCCATTTGCATCAACCTTATTCGAAAATAAATCACTGTTTACAATTACCCCGGATCTCTGGGGTAATTGTAAACACGAGCTCATTCGCTAACAAATAGTCATAAAATCAAAAATTTTATTCACATTTACTCACAAGAAGTACAGTAGTGGCTACAATGCTCACAATTTTATCTCTGAATTCATTCAAGAGGTAGGGAAGAATCAAAAGTTAAATTATTGAAAAAGCGTTTACAATTACCCCAACTGACCCTAATTATATCAGGAATTATAATTGATGTTAAACATGTGTTGGATAAAAATATTTTATTTTAATAAATAAAGGTTTCTTAACAAATACATTAAAATTTTAATTACAAATATCAAATAAGAAATTCCTGAGTTAAAAAAAGTACTTCTTTTACAATTAAAAAAATAAAATGAAAAAAAAAAACAAACAAACATGGAATCCCATGGATTAGTATTCATACTTTCATAAACGAACTTTATACAAAGAATTTTTTTAGTCTACTTTTTTTACCCAACATGTACATACCATTTTTCACACCCTTTTGAAATTAAAAATTACTTTCACTAACATAATTTACTTATAAGATTGTGCGTAATTTTGTTTAAGCAAAACCATTAATTTCTCCCTGTCTTCTGTATATGAAAGTTACTTCATTACTGTTACTTCTGTCTCAGCAGATGACAACGTGCCAGCACTTAAACCTTTTAATTCGCTTTTTGTATTTCCATATTATGCGAAAACGTTTTTAGGTTTTAATCCAAACTTTTAATAATGTACAGATAAGAATGCATATAGCGCAATGCGTAATTAAAAGCAATGAAATTGTTTTTCCAGCAATTTGTCTTTCTGTTATGAATTCCCAGCATCGTCATTGACTGAAATTGAGTGTGATATCATAATTTAACAAATGATTCAAAAAGGGCTAATATTAAACTAATGTTTAGCTTTATGTTTTTTTAAACTTGCAGCATTTAAATATACATGTTGTAATGCTCACGATATTTAGTCGAATGATTTATTGTCAATTTTAATCTTTCTTTTAATGCCTGGTTTGCCATTGACAATTTTGTGTATCAAATCTAGCGAGGAAAATCTTTCTCCCGGCCAAAGTACTTTTTGAAAGATATTAACACTTTACCGACCGGCCGTCGATTATTCGACATTTGCTCCCCAGCGCTTACCGACCGGTCGTCGATTAATCGACTTTTGATCTTTCTGTTAGATTTGGTTGGTGTCTCGGACGATCTGCGGCTGAGCGGGCGGTGAAAGGGCATAGTATGTTCGAACCGCTACCGGTCGGTAAAGTGTTAACTTGTTTCTTCCTGGGGGCTGCGTTCATGTATCTGTGTCACCACCCTTGCTTCAAATATTTATACCTTTCACAACTCAGTGATTTAGCAGCTTCGCTTCAGCTTAAATTGACGTTGTCTGTAAATACATCTTCACTGCTGGAGCGGGTAAATGCTTGAAGAGAAATCATGTATAAAGATTGCATGTTTCGAGCAGCCTAAAAATTCAATAAATGTTTCTTTATGTTTTGAGGCTAAGGGGGAAAAAGTTTAAACAACTGTCTGTTTCGGCACTGGTTTCTAAAAAGGCAGTAAAGAACACGACAAAGGAAGAGGCAACATAGATGGCGCTATTTATTTAGCGAACTAGCAATAAATAAATGAATTTTCGGATTTTTATTGCATATCATGATACATACGAATCTAACATTATTTAACATATTCTTATGGTACACGATTAGTACGAATTATTTTCGATATATATATATGTTACGGCGAATGTCCGAACTTGGAGAATGTCGACATTCACAAGTCTGATAGATGGCAAATGTTGACATTTTTCGATTTTGGGCATTCACCGTAACATATATATATTTTCGCCCGTTCACCACAGTCTTATTTCTATTCAGATCTGTTGTTGTTCCTAATGCCACTTGGGTATCCAAGCTCCCCTTCGCAGAGCGACCAGGAATTAAGTCAGTAAGGAGCGCCTTCCCTTTATAAATAAGCACCAAAACGGTGGAAGTACGACTTGGCTCATTATGTATTTGAATGACACCAGCTGGTGCCACCACAAATACGCCCCCTTCCTTTTTTGATAGAAGAGTGAAGGGAAGAGAAATTCTCCACCCTCCGATACCGTCGGAATTGCCTCGGGACTTCAGGGTTCACAGATTTTACATGCACGCATCCCCAAGTGTACATGGTGGGTCTTCAGCGGGTCGGGTATAGAACACCCAATCTTCCGGTTGGAAGCTCGACATCCTAACCACCGGGCTACCACGGCCCCATTCAGATCTTGTACTACTGAAAACTCTTCGCAGGGCTCAATTTCCAACGAAAGAAGTGCGGTAGTGCTATAAGTCTTCAGAACGTTTTCCATTGCGTAAATAGTCTAACTTTTGTCTGATATCTAAAAAATTCATTCAAAACTGGAAAGAAGTGCGGAGCTGATCCTCCCCCAAGATGATTACGGTAACGGGTTTATATGAGTTCAAGAAAGTTCCTCAACATTTTAAATGTGGCCTACGTCCGGCAGCAATAATTGATTGCATGGCACTTATATGATCTAATCGGTTTACACTTGCAGAGCATTGGTCACTTAATTTTCAATTTTATTTATAAGTGCCCTCCCGTGCGCGTCAGCTCATTTGAAAAGTCTTTTTTAATGTACACATAAGAGATTACGTTTTAAGACACACCTCATCCTATTTTGCTTTTCAAGATGTGTTGATGAATAATATTACTTGAAAAATTCAAAAATTTTTAATTTAATAATAAACGCATTATTTTCGGAATATGTCTCCAGTTCTTTTTCTATTAAATACGATTAAAATGCCAGATTTTGTAGCTAAAAAAATACACACACACACATATATACGAGTGGTGATCAACAAAAAAGGTTACAAGTCAAATGAAGAAATATTTATTAACAATGGACAGAAAATACAAATTAAGACGAATACATGCCTATCAATTTTCGACATAATCACCAAGTCAATTTAGGCATTTATCAGAACGCAGAACCAACTTGTTTAACTCATCTTGCTAGAAATCAGGTCCCTGTCCATTGAGTCGGGTGAAGAGAACCGCCTTCTGAATAAGTGATCCTTCAACCTCGGAAACAGGAAATAGTCACTGGGTGCCAAATCTGGACTGTATGGTGGGATGACTCTAGATTTCCCACCTGAACCGTCGCAACAGTTCCTGCGTTTCTTTAGCAGTATGAGACCTGGTATGGTCATGCAGGAAGACGACACCTTCACTCAACAATTCACTGTCACTCTGTCAGATGCGGATACCATTCCTTGCTCATAAAAATCGAATCACGGCTCGCACTTCCACACGAGACCAATTTTCTAAGGCTCTTGCCATTTCAATCGTCCTGAACCGTCTGGGAACTTTCACTACCTACCTGCACACCAGCTGTATGACAAATAGCACCATCTGTCTCCAATCTGAGGGAACAAAATTTCTCAAAAAATATGTAGTTTTCAAATGCTGCGGCTTGTAACCTTTTTTTCTGATCATCTCTCGTGTATACAACATATATTGTATGTATACATGCAATATCTTAGATTGTTCGAAAGCTGCATTTAAATGCATACTTAGTTATAAAACTTTGCAACGCTATGCTATATCGAAATTATTCACTAGGCTCTTTGGTCAATAGCAAAATTGTCTCTCCACACATCTTGTTCAAAGAGCTTTTCCAGTTTGATATTTAATGCAATGTAAGCAGAGTTCAACTTTTAAAAATTCCTTATTTCCGGTATTTACCAATAAGTTCAGTATAAAATTAAATGAATTCAGTATAATATTATGAGTTATTTTATGAGTTATTCTAAGAAATAGGTAAACTATTCTAGATGCTTTGAACCGTCCTCCTTTTAAAACCCTAAAGAGAAAATGGGAAACGTCTCATTTTAATTTTTCTTTTTTTTTCTAAACCTATGCAGCATTGATTTACTAGCTATTTTTCCGCTTAATTATTCGTCGGCTAATCTAATTTTTACCTGAGATTTATTATGATAGGAAAATAAACTATAAGTAATTCATGAGCAGCGAAAAAACAAAAAAATCATGAAAAGAACAATGATAAAGATCAGTTTAAAAAAGCTATTGTCTTGAAAATTTATTTGAACGCGTAAACATTACATATTCAACTAAATTAGAACAAAAATTTGCTTCAACGTATGCGTTAAATCAAGGAAAAGCAATGGAATTGAAATCAATAAATCAATTCAAATACTCCACCTCGTCTTATTTCAACTGAGAACTCAAATCGCAATTAAAACGAGCAAAGAAAAAGTCTTAAAGAAATATATATATATATATATCAATAAGCAAGATTAAATTACATTCGATAAATCTCTTCATTATTTTATGCAAGATCCTTTGCTTAAGTTTTCACCCGAAACTACAGTGACGAACTTCTCACCTTTAAACACATAAAAACAATCTCATCAATATTATGCACTCGTTATCAAACCTTGTAACTGCCCACATTGCTGTATGCAAATTTCCAGAACCACATTTTTGTTTAATTTATGGTGCGGTCAATTTTGCTAGCCCTAAAGGCGTCAGTTTCTGCCTCATTTGCCAATGGAGAAATGTACCACACCTTGCTCGAAGTAGAAGTTAAAGGTGATTGGGGAAGCACTTGCAACCTTGATTCTTGCTGCAGAGAGAGTTTTGCAAGTGATGTCAAGGCCATAGTTCAGAACATTCAGAAGTAAGAATTTCCCCAATGGATTTCTAATAGTCTAGGCTTTTTTAATAGACCGTTGTTACGCATTTTAGTACCGCACAGATTCTAAAAATCGTCTCATAAAAATAAGTTGGAAATTTATAAGTTGTGTTGGTTGTAGGAAACCAGAGAAAATATAGTAATGTATAATTTTTTTAAAGAATGATTTTTAACCACCAATCTGCATAATTGAAAATTCTTTTAACTATTGATGTATCTTCCAATCTTTTGAGCAGAAAATGCAGCTGCCAGTTTCATAGTGGATAATCATTTAAGAGGAATGATTAACAAAGTCTTAGCTATATGCTTTTAAACTTTAAAATACGTAACCACATAAGCCCTGCTTTAAATTCGTGGCAGAATATACTGCAACTGGGAAAAAAAAATGCTAGAAAGTTGGACCCTATGCAATTTTGTGCGCTTATTGTTTCCATCTTTCTGGAAATTCAAGATAATTTGTAAAGCATTGGTGAACCCTTTTTTCTTGATGCTGTCAGCGCGCAGCAAATGTAAAAAGTCGTTTGTCAAGTCTGTAGTTCAGAATGCTAAGAAATAGCAGTTTTCCAAATGGATTTCTTATAGAACCTAACACATTCAGCGGACTTCATTACGTAGTTTACTGTTGAAAAGGAGTTTATGAGTTTGAAATTAATGTAGCTGATCCAAAGAGCAAACCTTGAGTTTGCTAGAATATGATACTTTTAGGAAAGAGGGGGAAAATGTTGACGCTAATTTTTATCAGCTATTTGTTTTGAAGTAGAAGTTAGATTGAAGAAATATGGCTTGGAAAGTAACCCTAATTCCTGTTCTGGTATAAGAAGAACTGCAGATGATACCAAGACCATATTTCAGAAGTAATATTTCCCTCAATGGATAATGTAATAAAGTTTTAATTCATGTAATGGGTAAGTCGTTATACGTTTGGATAGTAAATAGGATAAACTAATAAAAAAAGAGAACGAACTAATTTTTGTTATGTTGTTGTTTCTTATCCCAGATCGGGTAGCTTAGCTACACCATCTCTATGAAAACGAAAATCACTAAAAAGTTAAAAAATAAAATAGGATACTTTAAAACTTCGTCAATAGTAAAATCTAAGCATTTAAGAATATGGCCGGGCGAGGGCTGATCAGTCTTGCACCAATAACACTCTGGAAAGACTTAAAGAGACCTTAACACCTTAAGACCTAAGACCACGCCTGTTAACAAGTAAGGGACCTGGTGTGGTCAAATGTCAATTGCAACATAAGAGTCTCAATATGCACGCCCCTTCTAGAAACACCACCATCGCCCTTGCTGACATCAGTATAGATTGTCAATGCCGAATGAGAGATGTCATGAATTGTCTCCAATGCCATTTGCCTAGTGAACTCTGATTCGTCCGACTTTTTACACACCCTGGTCCACTGCTCAGTCTGGAAATGTATTTGATCAGAGTCAAACCTATAATGGGTGAAAAGAGTCTTAAGGATCGTTTCACTCATCAATGAATGCACAGAATTAACCATCATTCTCATAAGAAGCTTTTCATCTGTAAAAGTCATGTTTTGCTTGAAATATATGTTTATTGGGTGAATGGACACGTATAAAAAATACGAAACTGAATTATTGCGTTAGGTAGTGTTACAGAATCGATGTAAGAATACGAAAAGGAAATCTTTTATAGCTCTAGACGGATTTCTTGCTACACCAGAAAAGATACCGACATTGCATGTAGAAATTTTGTTCAATCTATTTATAGCCCGATGAAGTCTTCTTAATCTTAGAACGGCCCCTAAATATGATAAGAAAAATCATCATAAACAGCTATATTGTGCGTTACATAATTATAACCAACTTATTTATACAGTAATATTTGTCATGTAAAGCAAAATTTCATGCAACTGACAGCTAGAAATTGCCAAATGGTCTTATTTTTTGAAGTTTTGTTTCTCATTCTCTATCGTTGATGCTTTGAAAACCTATCCATCTTTTTTCACCACACACAGAGAAGAAATCCTAATTTAGACTCATATCCTACATACACATTTAATTAGTTTGTCTCAACGAAATTAATGCGTTCGCCACTAATCCCAACTCCATTCGAAAGGTCAATGCCCTGACAGAATCACCCGAAATTCTCGACTTTAAAATTCCTTCTCTAGATGCACTAATTATAACTACAGAAAAATATTTTTTGAGTGTGTTTTCTGACACCAATCTCATTTCTTTCCTTGTTGTTTTTCAAATATCCTCTGATAAACTTAAGACAGCGCTGACGTTAAATGACTTGCCTCTTAATTCTTGAAGTAGAGAGAATAGCGATGAGGTAAAGAATAAGCTCCTTAACATCTCATGTTTGACACTATTTTATTTAATAATTATTACTAGATAAATCCCGTTAGAAAAGTTATTTAAATATGAAATTCAAGAAGTAATTCGGATATGTTGCTGATATATTAAACGTTTCACAACATAAAATATTATCGCTTCAATTTCTTATCGTTTAAAAGGACTTCAATCAACTTTTCAGAATTCGGTTGATATTTTTAATTTCGGGGTATGTTTTTTCAGACATTGGACGATGTTTTTTAAGTTTAGATTATATTTTTAGACCTTAATAATATTTTTCGGACAATAAAGCTGATGTTCTTAAATTTCAAATTGTATTTTCATACGTGAGTTGATGTTTTAGGTTTTTAGATCATATTATTTTCCGAATGAATTGATGTTCTTGATTTTGATTATGTTTTTGGGCATGATTTGGTGCTCTTGAATTTCAGATTATATTTACTGACGTGATTTGGTGTTTTAAAATTATATTCATATTATTTTTCAGAATTGAGTAGATGCTCCTGAATTTTATTTAATGTTTCCAGATGCGAGATGATGTTTTTAAAGCTCAGTTACATTATTTATCAGATGTGAGTTGATGCTCTTAGCTTTCAGCTTCTTTCAGACGAAGTATTATATTTTATGTCCTCCTATTTGAAATCTTTCACATTTGATACTTAGCATGAATAAGTTCTTATTTTAACCATCCACTACTATACATACTCCTCTAAAATCGAACACTTTTTATCCAGAACAATTAATGACTGCTTTATCAAGTTACTTTACATATTTAGCGTAACATTTATATGTTTGACAACATTGGAGAAAAACCTTTTTAATATATTTTTAGAAACGGTACAAAAATAACTATTATTTATGTTTTTAGTTAAGCCTAAACAAAATATTTTGTAACAAGAGCATTTGTTTGCCCGTAGTTATCATTTTTTGACTTCGAGGTAATTATGTAAGTTTCGCGGTAAGTTAGTTTATGATGGAATTTTTTTTTTTTTTTGGGGAGGGGGGAGTTAAGGAGGACAAATGTCTTACAGGTTTAGGAAACCTTCAGAAAATAATTATTTCTCGAACATGATTCCATACATTATCACTTTAAGTGCAATAATAAATTTTATAGCTTAAATCACCATCAAACATTGTTCATACAAAAGCAAATAAAGTAGAACATTGTATTGTCCAAAGAGCGTTTTATTACCAGTTACTCTTTTCTTTCATCAAAGCAAGTTTCTTCTCACGAAGACTGTGTATGAAAGTACTTAATGCATTCGACAAGTACCATTTAGGAAGGCAATTATAAATAAAATGATGATTGTTACAGAAGTAATATTTTTCTCTTCTTTTCATTAGCTTAAGTCGACTGATGAAACTTTCTTTCATTCAACATCTAATGACCATAATTAAATAGTGATTTATATTATTTGTATTATAGATTAAAATACGTTCTTAAAAACTTACAGTAAGAGTTGCAACTTATTATTTATACTTTTAAACTTTTTCGATATTATCTGAATGCTGTTTTTCCACTATCAGAAGATAATTTAACAAGAAGATGCAGGTAATATTGAACTTCGTTGATACTCCTTATTTATTGTAGACTTAACGTACCGACACTTGATATTTGCCTTTTATTGCCGTGACCAAGAAAAGGACCAGTTGTGGTTGAAAACTATAGTTTATATACTAAGGCACGTCATTAAGAGGGTCATCACAAGGTACAATTGCACACACGGCTTTTTAAATGCGTACACATATGTGTGTATGTATATTTGTCTGTATGTATGTTGAGCATTAATCTTCGTGCTTCACTTGAACAATGTTGAAATTATTACCCTTTACTTACTCTAGACAACATCCCGTAAAATTAACGGTTTTGAACTGGCAGTCAGGTTAATTCAGCAAAACCATAAAAATGCACTAAACTTTCGTACATGAAAAAAAATTGAAGCACTTTTAAATACGGAAAATTTCGAGTACGGAATGTTATTTCAGAGGTTTCACTGAACCAATGCATCTTCTGGATTAAAACCAGTAATTTTATGGGATAATTTTTAGGTTGCGTATCTTTATCATCTGACGCAATACAAAAAATTAAATAAAAAAGTATCAATTTAACAGAAAAAAATTTTGATGAAAAAAAACTAACACTATGAGGTGAGTTTTCCAATTGAAAATTTCAACTGGTTTCCTGACTTTTCCTAGTAAATTTAATTCTAAAAGTGAACTATATGTTTCTGTTCATTTAATTTATGTGTCAAATTACCCTTATTTGATATCACAAACAGTTAATTGTGTACAGCGTCCGTCGTCTTTTGATCAAAATCTGGCAACAGAAAAACATATTCTGTCTTGATGTAATTAACTAATGTAACTCCAAACTTTATGATGAAAACTCTTGTTTTGTTTTATTAGATAGAGAATACATTAGATATAGCAATTATAATTAAAGCAGTATAAATAACTAAGACTCGACCGATGCATCGGGCTTGCCGATGCATCAGCGCCGATGGTTCAACAATCGGCATCGGCAGCCGATGTTAACTTTAGAAAAACATCGGCCCATCGGCCTTGAAAAACATCTAAAAGCCGATGCAAGGCCGATGTTTTTCGCAGGGACAACTTTCCAGAAAACATTCTGTCTTTAACTTTCTTTTTTCTCCATAGCTAGATTTCTATTTCCATACAATAACAGGCAGCGTCAGCACATCAGTTTAAAAAAAACGAAAAAGTAATGTCATTCTACAAAGTATTTGATAAAAAAATTCAGAGAAATAGTTTAAGCGATCGCTGCCCGAAAACCGTCATTATTAAAATTATTTCTCTTTGAGCAGGATGCTCGCGAATAGGATATGTTAAAGTAAAAGTAATAGAGGCGTCTTATAAGTGCTATTTGTTTTTCGCATTAAGTTAGTTGCCTCATTTTTGTCCGTTTTTCGTTTAATAATGACTTAGTGCATTAGATGTCATTGTGCAATAATATTATATGATCTGCTTTTAGTTTGTCATGTTTCTTATTATTCGAAAACTGTAAACAATACAAAGTCAACTCAATCAAAGTACGATAATAATTTTAATTTTTACCAGTGCAGACTTTTTATTCTTAGCGTTTTTTTTTTTTTTTTTTTTTTTTTGCTTCTTCGATCCCACGTGTTACAGTTTTTCTGCAATTGTGCAGCAATCTCGTTGCATCTGCTTTTAGTGTGCGGTTATTCTCATTATTTCATTTTTAGTTTACAACATAGAAAAGATTGGTCAAAAATAAGAAAACATTTTCCAGTATAAATGTTTATTGATCGAAATTTTATGTGTCCAAGTTTCGACTTGCAATTTTTAAAATTTGAGTTCACGCGACATATGATTTAATATCTTAATAAAAATGCAAAAATTTCTTTATTTTCAAAGATTGATCAATTCATATTTTTTTCAAAATACATCTAAACTTTTTTATACGATAATTATTTTAATTTTCCTCCGTTTATACTTCGTTTTTTAGCACATTTTTTTTTTTTTTTTTGGCTTTGATACCACGTGTTAGACAGTTGACAGTTGTTCTGTTACTGTACAACAATCCGTTGCATCTGCTTTCAGTTTAGAATATTTCTTGTTGTCTTACTGTTAGTTTACAACATAGAATGGGCGTTACTGCGAGCGAAATATTTTAACTTTTTATTTTTATTTTAGAAAAAGAGCTATTTTTAGTTTAAAAACTTTCATAATGAAAAATAAACATCGTTCCCGTTTTTCTTTTAAAAACGAACGGGGGGGGGGGGGGGGGGAGGTAAGAATTATGAAAAAAATCTGAGAGGAGGGGGTTGACAATTTCGTTAAAGATACAAACTCACATTATTTGTTAGTCTGTATTATAACATCTGCATTCCTCTCCATGAAAAAAATAGGAAAAGAAAGGCAGATGCATTTGGCATTTGCAGTGTAGGTGTTATAAAGAGAAAATGTTAAAGGAAATGAATTAGACCCGATCAGATCTAATAGTTATTGAGTTTTTTTTTTGCAAAGATAAGAAAAAAGAAGTCCTCTCCTATAGCATTTTAATTTTTTTTTAATCTCCAAATAGTTTAATTACTTTACTAGAATCGCGAGTGATTCTTTTTGTTTCAATTATTATGTAAACTTCCCCCAAACAATTTTACGGTGCTTGAATAATGCATTTTCGTTTTTATAAACATAAAAATAAATAAATGATTTAAATGACATTTTTGACAAGCGTTCTACACGTTTTAATGGTTTAAAGCGACTTTTTCTTCCATCGGCCATCGGCCGATGGAAGAGGAGAATAATCGACAATCGGCCAACAATCGGCATCGGCCCATCGGTCAAAAAATGCCAGCGGTCGAGCCTTATAAATAACCTTAAAAGTCTATAATGGAGATTTTTCATAGAATATTCAAAAATGAAAAACGTTCCTTTTGTTTTCTTGTCATTTAAAACATATGGTAATTATTTAAAACAAAATAAATAAATAAATAAATTAAATAAAATAAAAAAGCTAATATACGAGTGGGATATTTCACTTCAGGCATCAATAAGTATGATATCGGTTAAAAAAGCAATTAAAAGTATTGCCAAACCAAAATTGAAATCTAGTTCATGCTCAATACAAATACAAAAGTGACGACCAGCAACAGGCTCAGGGCCCAGCTAGGCTGGTCCTAGTCAATTTAGCAGTCCCCAATGAACATCAAGAGATTTCTTAATCGTTTTTACCCCGCTGCAATTAACAGTCGCTTCTGGTAAACTATTCCAATTGTCAATAACCCTATTGAAGTAGTATTTTTTCCTAATTTCAAGATTAGCCTGAGATTTGAAAAGCTTAAAACAATGACCTCTGGTTCTACTTTCAGCACACAGCTGCAGTCCATCAACATTTCCCATTTTAATGAATTTAAACAACTGAATCATGTCCCCTCTAACTCGCCTTTGCTGAAGACTATACATATTGAGCCTTTTAAGCCTAACCTCATAATCTAAGTCTGAAAGACCACTTACCAATCTAATAGCCCTCCTTTGAACCCTTTCCAAAAAGGTAAAATCCTTTTTTAGGTACGGAGACCAAAACTGAACACAACTTCCTTAGACCTGTTCGAAATAGCCTTATTGATAAACCCAAGCATCCTGTTAGCTTTGTTACTTACTATGCTATACTGCTGGCTGGACTTGAAGTCGAGACTAATCAATACTCCTAGATCAACAACTGCTTCTGCTTCCCTAAGGACGGAACCTTGTAAATAATAGGTTGCATGTTTATTATTATACACATCCATTCTTTTTTTGATATCTGGGATGGAGATTTTTCATAAAATATTACTAAATAGATATATTTCTTTTTGCTTTTTTGTAATTTGCAAAATGTGTGTGCTCCTTATACTAATTATTTTTTGAAAGGCGCTTCTGAAGTGCTATTCGTTGTGGACCATTAATTACTATTTGATTAGCCGAATCAGTTGCTTACCTTTATTACACTTTGTTACTGTCGGTATTGGTCTGAATCAAATGAATTATCAGTTTTTACGATTACAAAAGAAATAATAATTACTGCAACAGAAATCGAAAAACACTGCGCCAAATAACAATTGCAACAGAATATATTTTTTGTAACATGAAATTCGTTTCGTTCAGAGAAGTTAAAAGAAATTTTCACTTAGGACTTAATACAGAACTTAACAATCATAATCCAGCAAACCAGTGTTTAAAATGTAGCTGCATTTTTTGAAAATTATTTTTTTTTTTAATGTGAACAATTTTTTTCTTTTTTTTAATTACGTTTTAACAACAGGAAAAAAATAATTTTAATTACTATAACACACAGCTCAATAATGCTAACTAAAAGTTCGACTAAGAATAGAACTAAACGTTTAACAATGTAAACAAAACTAAAATTTCAGTGTAAACTACAGCTGAAAACTAAACGCAGCTAAAGCAAAAAATTAATAGTCGTACTAAGCTACAACTAAAAATTGAGAGCCGTATAATTGCAAAAGAAATCGAATGATTACTCAATAAGACAGTCATTGCCAAACGGATGAACTTCTGTAATTCAAAACACAAGTCCTTTCGTTTAGGAGAGTTCTACAGGCAAAATAAATTTTCAATTACAGCGCAGAGAATTTAATAGTTATAATCTAACAAACTCCAAAAGTGAAAAACGCTAATGAAGCTGTATTTTTTCTTCTTTACTGAAGAGTTTTTTCTTCACCGCAATTAACCTCTAATGAAAATCAATTTTTTTTTCTTTTCCCCAAAATGGCGTTTTCTTCATTCTCCTCTATTGTAGAGGCCATCCACACTTTTCTTAACTTCAATCAGAGCAATTCGAACAAAAATAGCGAAGGAAGTGGCCCTTGGCTTAATTGCTGTTGCATCTTATCGAGGTTTAACCACAGTTCCTTGTCATCAATCAGAGATGCTCTGTTACACAGAGGACAGTCCAGCTCAAGACATCGTGGTGCAGAATCCCTCCTCCTTGTATCTTTGGGTGATGTTAAAAAGCGCAGTAAAATCCATTTTAAATTAGAGCTTGGTCGCAACGGTTCATCTGGTACAAGAAATAAAAACTCATGAAGAATTCTAAGTAGTCCGGATTTCCTTTGATTTTCAATGAAAATTGTCTATTCGGGTTCTAGAACTAACTTTGTCCCTGGTTTTCTGTTCTTCTTTTATTTATATAGTTTTGAAGCTTTAAATGCGTTTTTCCTCCGCTAATGCAATCATCAATTTCAACTGCGTAAAATTCGACAAAGCTTGACCTACGTTTCATTTTTATGAACAGAAAATTAATACTTAAAACATGTCAGAAATTTGCACGAATATCCAGAAAACACTTAAGCTGAAGGAAAACAGGATTATACTTCAAACATTTGCATTAAAAATCTACTTTCACCTTCAAAGTATAAATTAACAAAATATTAATATCAAATGTCTGAATACTTAATACTATTTGGGAGTTTTTATTTATTTATCTTTTTTTTTTTGTATTACAAAAAATATAACAATGAAGAGTTGAAAACGAAAAACAAAGTTTTGCTCATGCTAAATATTTTTTTTTAAATTGTGAGAAAAGCATTAAAATTAGTAAGGTTATGTCTAAATTATGAAGTTATTTTGCAAAACTGATATTATTTTCGTCAAAACAAAACTGTCTCTTGAGACTAAAATATAAATTAATTAATGAAAGTGAAATACACTCTCAAATAAAAGCTTTTCTTTCATTTTATTGGACAATAAACTTTTATTGGTGGCATATACGTTTTAAAAGAATGTTTACACGTTGTATTACTTTGAAAGGTTAAAGTTATAACGCTCAAAAACCATTTTAACTCTTAATGAACGAAGTTTCACTTAAGTAATTCATGCTAAATTTGACCTATAAATAAAAATTAACACGACCACATCGCTTAATCACTTTGATTTCTATTAACTCGCGTCGTCTGACCCTATTAACACTATTAGTAGCGACCACCAGTTACAGCAGGCTCTCAGAAGATCGAAAAACGAACAAAAATATGAAAATATTACAAGGAAAAACTCGGAAGTTGTTCGTAGTAGCCATTAATCAGTTTTTAGGAACTATTTCTAAATCGTGGGAGAAAGCTGTGGTATTCATGTACGGTGGACTTTAATCGTTCCAATGCTTTAATTAATTATCTTTCTCCACGCTTTCTCCGTTAAAGACCATCTCTAGATGCTATCGACTTTTGAGCATTCTACTATTAAACAGACAAAAAAAGTTAAACAACTGCATGTGATGTCTTATTCTGATGAAAGCTCATATTCTAGATTCAACTGATCTTAATCTGTATTTTTTACTTCATAGCTAGAAGAATAATAGAATATATTTTGACAATAAATATTAACATAATATAAATGCCTGTTGGAATTTATACTTCCCATATGAGGTTTTATATGCAGCAATTTACCATACTAATAAATTGAAGGACGTTAACTTTAATAGTTAAAAACAAATTATTTAAGTTGGGTTGCGTTTTCACATTTTCTTAGAAGAACTGACAATAACATTCTAAATAAATAAATAAATAAATATACCGTAATCAAATGCACTTGTATAAATGCTACTGAACAAAGCTATTTTTGAAAAAAAAAACTGTAGCGTACATTATCGAAACAAACAAACAAATAAAAAAATATAAAAAATTTCCCTTCTGTGCATTACTTTACAAGAAATAGACAAAATAATTATTATTTTTATTGTATAATAAATTATAGAGCAATAAATAGAGGCGTTTTTCGCGCGATACGGTACGGACGAGGCTAATCGTTTCAGCAAAATTTCCCTCTGAATGTTATAAATTTCAGAAAACAACGGTACATACGCAAGTACTTCTTCAAAATAACTCATTAAATAATTATTGTACAAATTGTTAGTCTCGTTTGAAAACATGCAAATGATTCGAGAGATCACGTTTTGAGTTTAATCAGCACACTTTAAACATTCACTGTGCCTATGTGCAAAAATGTCTTTGTGCAACAACTCTGTAAGATCGTGTCTTAGGAATTATTCTTACATGCACGTACCGTTCATGAATATATTTCGACAATAAAGTATACTTTGTGCAGTTCATGTCATACCACAGTCTTAACATCCACTAAAAGATTGTTCGGATATATTTCAAGTAAAAATATTACTCTGTCTTTAAAGCTGCTTTCTCCCCTCACCCCCTTATTAAACGAAAATATTTAGGTAGAGCCATAAACTAAACTGTCCCATTTGTCCCCAGTTATTAGCTGCATACTATGTGACAGAAATACAAACAGTGTTTGATGAAAGGTCAACAGTGTCTCTTGTGCCGCAGAGGCATCAGCCACAGGGTGTAACAAAGACGAGAGAGTTTCAACTTTCTATCACACACACTACCGGTTCACGATAACAATACTTTGTAGTAACATAGACGAACTCTGGCGCCTAACAATGTTTCGAGTTGAACAAACAATACTTCTACAAATTAAGATTAAAACTCCTCTCGATATGTAAGTTGTAGTAATTAAATATCTTTCCTCGCTACAAGGAAAATAAATAGCATGGTTCTTGACTACATGCTATGGTATCTCCATTTTGTTCCATTAAGTCGTCAAGGCTCTTTTTTGACTTAGCTTTTGACCTCTCTTTAAATACACAAATATATCACCATGAAGATACATGATTTGACTACAAAGTTCCTATTTTCTCTTCCGCTCATTATAAGTCGGAGTTTTTCCCTTCCCTTCATTTAGTACATGGGAAAGAAAGGATCAACAAATTGCTTAGACACCTGATGTCCCTATTTTCTGTTAACAGTAATAGGAACTGCATTTCCATATTAAGAAAGCTCGCACGTATGTTAAGGCATAATAAAATGCATTTTTAATATGGTAGTGATTCGGTCAAAAATTAATAAGTTACCTGAATAACATTTTTTTTTCCAAAAACCTTTTCATGTGTTATTCAGATGCGTTTGGCTGATTATTTTTTTTTTAAGACTCGATATTTATCCGAACATGTTTTTTTTATTTCTAATGGGCTGCTGTAGGCGTCTGTCAATTGCAGACCTAGTGCGTTCCCGAGATATTAGTACCATCTCTTTCAGCGGCACCCCAATGAGTGTGGTACCATCGCCGCATGAAAATTTTGACGTCCGGTTTCCCCACCTGAAAGGGCGAGCACCCGGACTTTGTTGATGCGAAACTGCACTATGAATTTAATTTAGCCGAGAGCATCCAAGCCAAATGTCTACTCAAGGGATCTTTTACATGCCTATAATCATACGACACGGGCGCAGACGATTTTCTGCATCTTGAAAATCCTCTGACACTGAAAAGGCTCGATCCTCAGGCCTGGGGCATACGAGCCTCGCGCCTTACCAAAACGCCATCATGCCGGCTCCGAACATATTCAAGAAGTAAAATTTGACTAAACATATTACAAAGGTACTTCTGTGTACATGTCGTTATATTACGCTTTATTTATTTATTTTTTAAATCAAATTTACATTATAATAAGGCTATTCTTTAAAACATTCGAGAAAAAACAGTATATAATGTATATATATATATATATATATATATATATATATATACAGTAAAATGGGGTTAGATAAAGCCACTTGGGATGAAAATGTGAAAAGCAGGCCCGGCCCATATTTAAGAGGCTGTGCGCCCCTGTGCTTCAAGCAAATTTCCTCCCCCCCTCTTTCTTACACGCACCACGCCCACATCAGTAAAAAAAGAAAACAAGCCCTACATTATAACATGGAACGGAAAATAGCGTTATAATAGTACGTTATATAGCATACTTCGGCATACTTTCTTAATTTTTTTCCATTATTTTACATCCACCATCCCCCCCTCCCCATTAGTACTTTTTAAAGATTTACGGTTATCCCCCCCCCCTTCGTTTTACACATTCAGCTTTGTGTTCATGATACACTAAATTAAGTTCTTCCAGAGGACCAATCAAAGATTCATTAAATACTTTAGCGCTCTAGATATCTTTTGTTTGCAGCTTTTCCATTAACTTCCCAGTCTTTAGGAAAATGAGCAATCAAAGGCTAGAGATAACTATCATGCCAACTTCATTTAACTACTTAAACAAGCCTTTAACTTTATTTTGGTCCAAGCATTTTTGGTCGCATTTTCAGAAAATGACATGAGACCCTTGCATGCGAGGTGCAAAGTAAATTTAGACTTTTGCACGCGTCTTCTCGTACACTCCAACGAATCTGAGTTACCATAAGCTTGAGTAACATTAGGATAGATTTTACAGAGATTTTCCCGGAGAACCTTGATTAGTGATTTAGTCGTAATAGACATGGGAGCTGTACCCTTCAGTTAGCTTACAATACAACAAATTGTCATATATGTTTCTTCGGCAAGGAATACTAGAGGATTTTTATTATCTTAGTTTTCTCACGGTATCCGGTGTTACATTAGGACAATAATGTTTTTTCATTTCAAAGCCATTGAACCAGCTGTTTTTCCTAAGCCTTTGACCAGGAATGATGAGTAGCACTCGTCCTGCTTAAAACTAGCCAAAACGGACAAAACGAGTACACTCGTCATGAAATTTGTAAGGCAGTACGGCTTTAATATAATGCAATATAAATAATTATAAACGCAAATAATTCCATTTATTTATTTTTGACGTGTTTGACTCATATTATCTCAGCGTACCTATCTCGCTTCAGATAAATTTCCAAGATAAGGGGTTGATATTTGCCTTAAAAACGACCTACATGCACAATAAACCGCCTACAATCACATTCATCTGATTTCATACTCTTTGAAATCATGAATACTGTGTCTGCTAACTTTTACGAGTGTGCCCAAGATTTTTGAAGAAGGGTAAAAATATCTCAAGTGACTGCCTCTTTTTCGTGAGCAAGGACTCAAGAATGAATTTTTATGCAAAAGTTACCGGAGCGAGAGATAAGAGTTCCGATAAATCCTTTCTTCCACAGCGGATTGATTGAAAATGAATGGTCCTTGTCATGTGATCTGGTCACTTGCGGAACGAAAATGAGATCGTGGTAACTGTCTATATCCTAAGCTTACCGAGCAAAGCTAAGCTACTTAGGAATCGACTTTAACGTTTTCCTCAGGAGCGAAGCATAATTTTGATTCAAATACGCACTATAGTTAGAGTATAATTCTATTATTACAATTGTGAAACCAACAGTCTTCGGCGTTATGTTCCACCTAAATAGAATCGTGCGCATTTTTCTCAGTTTATACACAAATTATTGACTGTTACGGCTGATACAGTAATTAAATTGTTTTAAGAAGCCCAATTGTATTTTAAATAGTCCCACTTTTTTTCCTAAGAATTTTTAAAACAAATTTTTAAAAAAAATCTCCGTCCCCTAAATTAAAATCCCTGTGCCCAAGCACATTTCTAAATACTGCCTTGGTGACGAGTACATATAAAAAAAATATACATACACAAAAAAGTCATTATTTTGTGAAATTGTCAATTAATTTATTTAATTATCGACTTATTTTCTATGTTAAGATGTTTATTTATTTTATTTATTTATTTATTTATTTAGTGGATTGAATGAAGTGATTTGAGTAATTAAATGAAAATAAACAACACTCTCTCAATATTTGAAAGGGTATTTTGATAATATGATATTAATTTTAAATTTTAAGCACTAAACTAAAATATGCCATCTACTCGAGGCATTTTAGGTGAACTTTGTTGGAATTCAGTGGAATTTTTTAAATTTTACTTCACTTTTGAACTTGTATTTCTTTTAAAATCTCACAATAACCCTCGCTTACCCTGGCTTTTCAAAAACTCAATTTCATTTTAATTGAGTTTATTTTAGCTTTTTATTTTCCTTTCATTTTCTTTTTTTTTTTTTTTCTTATTTTAAAATTCTTCGACAAATGCTGTCAGTATCCAAATTTATCAGTCAAAACCATCAAATTTTAGATTCAACTACAACAGATAGGATAATCTTATAACTATGAAATTTGTCATTATTTGCTATGTCAACCTGTTTAAATAATTATAACCAAAAAATCTTTTTTTTAATTTTAAGTAGTTTTTTTTTTAATAATGAATATTAGAAAACGCACTTTAGTTATTAAAAGTCAAAAACTGGAGAGGCAACATGGCCCAAAATGTGCATAAACAATTCATTAATATATATAAAATATAAACCACATAATGATTGCAAATTACGTTGTAAATCATTATTTCGCCTCTACGGGGACTAAGTTTCATAGGAAACGACATATAGCGCACAAACATTTTTTTTTTTGTTTTCAACCTACACGATGAGTAATAGAATATATAAATATAACGTAAAGCTAGGAGAGTCTGCGCACAGTTGGAAAAATAATTTAAAAAAATCGAAGCATGAGTTTTTTGTTAAACTATTGATGAATAACTGTGACTTCATTTGTTTTTTATGCATCTCCATTGATATTTCGTTGTTTTGCTTTGATTTAATGCAACAGCTGTAAAAAAAACAAGAAGACTAATTTGCGCAATCTGCCCTTACAATGTAGGTGTGATTGCGCACATGGGTAGGAGAGATGGTTATTCATAATAACTGCAAATAATTGTTAGCAATAATATTTACACTAAAACTATGTTGTTGTAAGGGTTTTTATAAACACATACAATTGTAATAGGAATAAATATTTTAACTCAATGATTACAGAATCGGAAAAAATAGTGCTTTAATTAAAGACAAAAAAATAAAGAAGAAAAGAAGGTTTAAATTATAATTTATCTTATTCATTTTCAGTTTCAATGTCTTTTGTTTGTTAACCGAAGTTGTCGTCGTCCACAATCTGTATACTTATTGTTGTAAGTAGTGCAACCATCTGCCACAAATAGCACACTTAACCAATTAATGCCTACCTTCCCTTTTTAGGGACAGTCTGGAAAGTAAGCACCCAAAAATAAGCATTTCAAAAAAAATTATTTTAATGTATTCCTAACGGGTTATTATAAGTTTAGAAATACATTAAAGCATTTTTTTTTTGTTGAAGTGCTTATTTTTGGGTGCTTCAGACGTACTTTTCAGACTGTCCCTAAAAAGGGACGGTAGGCATTAATGGCACTGGTCGAGCAGTGCACTCATCCTCGTAGTCCCGTCTGACATGGGATCAAAATTCAGTACTTTGACATTATTTTCTTCTGAGATAGCTCATGACCAAAAAGTTTCAAAATTCAAACATTTTTTTGTTTTCTTTCCTGCAAGTTTTCTGGTTCCCACTTTTTCTGGAAGCATCCTATCTTCAGAACGTTCGCTTCTTTTTTGTAGCTGCTTCTTTCTTAATTTTTCTCTTGAATATATGTGTGGGTCAGTAACGTTCGTTGCATTTTGGTTTCTTTTTAATTTTGACGGCATTAAACTGTTTGAAAAAATAGTTGAATATTTGTATAAAACGAGCACATTATTAATTTATTAGCAAAATTCTCGACTAAGAAAATAAATTTGCTCACAAACAACTTTATTAGCACATTTAGTTCCGAAACGTTTATTTCATAACTTAAATCTTCAAAAGAAATAAAATCGCACGGACTTGTTTTCAACGATTTCTACGGTATAAAAAACTACAATCTCTTGAAACACAAATTATAATAGTCACGAAAACTTTATCCTCTCGATGTCGAACTATAGTCAAAATATTTGATTAATGCCTGTTAAAGAGACACCCGTGAATTTATTCATAAAAAGAAATAACTTCAAAAATCAATTTAAAGTTTTAAAATATTCAAGTCTTAAAAATGTGTTGAGAGGGCAAAAGTTTTTTTATGTTTTTAGTAAGAATTCAGAATGCCCCTTTTAGTCCGTGAATGCAGCGAATTTAATTGATTCATATGTTTCACATGTAATTTGCAATTTATGATACATTACCAACAAGCTATGGGTAATAATATAATGCGCAATCTCTCCTAGCATGAAAACTAACGGGAGAAACGCGCGATCTCTCCTAAGTACAAGACGCGCAAACTATCCCATTTCGGTAGGACAAATTGCGCGGACTTTTACTTAAATATGGCGGCTTCTAGAAAGAAATTATGGCCTTCCCACTATTAGTCTAGCTTAGTAGTTAACGAAAAATCGCTTAAGTTTGAAATATTATGTACTGCTGCTACTCTATAGAATTTCAAAGAACGCATTATGAAAATTCAAGCACTTACCTTGTGAAAACAACATATAATATCGATGCTTAATCACAGACATTCAAATCAATCAACTTGCACCTTCAAGTAGACATTCAACTATTGCCGTTGTACAAATGCTTGGCATTAGGGCTCGCCCACCCTACTTCTTCTCCCCGAACTCGCAGGTGCTCAATCTCTCTGACCGCGCAATCTATCCTCGCTTTAACTGATACAAAAAAGACATATATAACGGCTCTGACAGGGGATGACCTAATACGTCAATTTAACAATCTTATACGATGTAGCGATCTCAAAATTCACTTTGGAATGCCATATATTTGCTGTTTAAGAGGAGCCAGCACCGAAAAATGTCGAAAAAAAACGAAAAACATTTTATTGGCTTAAGTAGTAAAATAAATCTAAAAATGTTCCCTGAAAGTTTCAGGAAAATTGAAGCAATATCTGTTTATTTATCATTGCTATTATTACGGTGTGATTTTCCACCTTTTCATTCCGAAACCGTAACTGTGCTGAATATAAGGAACATATTTAGTTTTTTAAATAAAATAATCGAGAAGAAGCAATTTCATCGTGACTAACTGAAAAAAAAAGTTCCTTACTTGAAATTTGATAAAGAAAGGATTTAAGTTTTTGCAAGCCGAAAACTGAAAATGTTGTTTTCTCTCGCTTTGTTTTTTGCGCATTTCATCTCAATTAAAATGCAACGGTTTTTTTTAAATTTGTATCTATAATGTGGATTTTTTTCCAGCATGTTCCTGAAACTATACATAACAAATTTATGCTTTACTTTTATGACAACTTAAGTACTTCGAAAAACCTACAAAAAGTTTTATTTTTTAATTTTTCGATGTTTTTCCTGCGTTATTTCAGTTTTTTCTCAAAAAGTATTTGACTTATAAAAAATTCAAATAAAAATTTTGCTTTATGAGTAATGAATGAATTAAAAAATTTTTGAGCCCTTTCGCCAATTTTGAAAAAGAAGATGCATTTTTAAAAATTGCTAAATTTTGTTTTAAAAATAGAAATGTTCAAATTATTTAAGAAATCCAGTTTTTTTTAATATTAAATTTCTTATGAAGTGATATAACATAACATGACATGAAATCGAACAGCTCAATAGAGTGTAGCAAACCTGAATTTAACAAACTAAGGTGCTAATGCGATATTTTTGACCATGCCTAGTAATAACTGGCATACGGTAAGTCCCAAGACGTTCAGGTATTTGCCGCTAATATTATTTCGAATATGATAAAATGATGTAACGAAAAATGATATGACGATTTACACGAGAAGTGCACGATCTTGCTATAGTGTGCTTAGTAAGTATTGTTAAGCATTATAAAAAGGCTGAGTTGCTTTTATGATAGGTGTTATCTCTATGATGTTAAGCAAAGAAATTATAATATAGTAAAACATGTAAAGTTGACCACCTGTCTAAGTTGAACACTTTTCGTCAGGAACGGAATTAGCATTTCACTCTCTACTTCACCTTCTGTACGTTGACCACCTGTCTAAGTTGACCACTAAAGTGTTGCACCGCAAGTGGTCAACTTACACAGGTTTCGCTGCAATTATTTATGCTCGTTAGTGGAATGTAAGGAAATCTTTAAGTTTGATTTCTCTTCAAGTTCTATTGAACATAAAAATCTCATGAATCTAATGAAACGGAGCAGTAAGTTGGAAAGCTTGATTGTATCTAAGCATCAGCTTTAATTGGGAACGTCTTAGGATTAAAGACGATGTTAGACCGGTCTCATGTAGAGCAAAGAATCTTTTTGGGTAGAAGTGTTACAAATCTTGAGTAACGGAAATAATAGCATAATTTATCACCTCGTGCGTGCGATAGTTTAAAGGGGGATGCTATGACTTCGCCGTTGGGGGGGGATGGGCAGGGCATCGACCTTGGAAAACTCTTCAATCAGAAGTGGAGTGATGGAGTACAGGCGATCCATGGTTCTCTCAGACCTACCAAAAAGCCAACAGCAGCAACTCTTTTAACACTGCCTGCGGTGTGGGTTTTCAAAAGGAAACCTGCTGCTTTCGGGAGGCGAAAAAGAAGAGCTGAGAAAGCTTCCGTGACGAAGCAGGATACGACGATTCTGGATCTCTTCGAGAGCAGGGTGATGAATGGGTGATATGAGAGCTAGGGAACCAGTTGAAGTCGTGGAATTGTTACTTTTTTCAGAGGCGGAGAGGTGTTTATTTTTTTGAAGACTTCCTTCTGCCTCTTCAGCGAAGTCCTCTTGTTTACACCTACGAGATGTTGATAAGAGGTCGAAGTTTTTTTTTTTTTTCCGGGAAATATCTTTAGTTTTTGTTGTTGGTTATTAATAAGTAAAGAGAAAAAAATAGACCGTTATCTTGAAGTATTGATTTTCTCCCCCCCCCCCCCCCCCCCAGTTATTTTCATTCCAGTCCTAAGAAGGAACTTTTTTTTTTGATGATTATCTTAAGTGAAAAAATTAAGAGAATTTTCTTTTTAATTAGTTGTCTTCAAGTATTGTGAAAAAGTTTTACAGTAGGTTATCTTTGAGTAATGGGAACGGACAGTTTTCGCTAGCTGGTTATCTTTTAAGTATTGAAATCATTTTTCTTTTTTGAGTTAGTTGCTTTTAAGTATTGACAAGTTAAGGTATTACAAATTTTATTCATTAATATTGGATGTAATTCTAAATTTTGAAAATAAATTAAGAGCGTAATACTAATTTCCTGCACATTAAATAATTTTTCAATATTTTTCTCATAGCCATCATTTATTTCGAACTATTTGGGATCGCAAAATACATTTAACGTTTTAAATATTCCGGGCATCTGACAAAATGTTTCATTTGAAAAACAAAAAGAGGCACCAATAAATATTTATAGGAGCAGAAGCATTTTCTAAAATATAAAAATCTTCGAGACTGCGTTTTGTGTATCTTAAGTGCGTGTGTGTGTGTTTTTTCTTTCTTTTTAATATTCATTTATTTCATTGCAAAAAAGCTAAAGAAGAAAGATAATAGATATCTGCATCCTATTACTATCCACTTTACCATGCATGAAAACATTCAAAATGTTAAGCGTCCCAAGTATGATCACTTGACTGTAAATATAAAAATAATAATAATAATGAATCCAAACTTCGATATTTTTTTAAGTAAAAACCTTCTCTATAAAAATTAGTTATTTCCAAAGAAAAAAATTATGTGATGTTGTTCGATTACTTGCACTTGATGGAGAGCATTTATACCAAACACAAATGGCTGTTTTAAATCTTTCGATCCATTTCTAATGGCACTGAGTTGTATGATGATTTTTTACGTTCTAACAGGATAGTAAAATGTTTAACACACGGATCTTCTCAAATAGAACTTAATAGATAGATCCCCTCAAATAGACCCTCTATAGATCTCTAATAGATAAAATATTACGTATAACAAAAACAAATATACATACGACTATATCAGAGAATTTTGTTTGAATGTTGTCGACTTCCAAATCACCAAATCATACAATGCAAGAACACACTTTCTTATTAAAGGGTAATTCTCGTTATTTAGGAAATAGTACAATGATTTTTAAACTGAATTTTCATGTAAATAGTGTTTGAAAGAAACAAATTTTTAATTTAAACAAATTTTTAATTGAACTAAATTTTTACTTGAATTTAAATAGAAAAAATATCGACTTTAAATTGTTTGACGCTAGAGTCATCTGCTGTACCAACTAGGCCGTGGTCTGCAATATAATCCGTCAGGTTTCCTAAAACCGTAATAGTCCAATAAAAGATTTTATGAGACACAAGTTTTTTTTTCTTTATAATGAATGGGTTGCGTATGGTCACTAACATTTACAAACCTAGTGCATTGCATTCCCCAGAAATCGGCATCCATTCTGTCAAGTAGCACCACTATCAGAGGATGCCATTACCACTTATTTTGAGAATTTTGATTCTCAGTTGCCCCTAGATGGTGGTAGAAGTCTAAGTGATGCAAAACTGCGTTAGGAATTTAATTTAGCCGAGAGTAGCCAAGCCAAACGGATACTCAAGGGATCTTTAACATGCCTCATAATCATACGACATGGGCGCTGACGATTTTTCTGCATCTTGAAAATCCACCGACTTGGGCCAAGTTTGAGCCATCAAACTTGGGCGCGCGATGCCAGTACCTTAACAGTACGCCACCATGCCGGGTCGTGGTAGCCTAAAGGTTAGAGCATCGGATTTCCGCCTGGAAGGTCGCGCGTTCGATACCCGCTGAAGACCACCCATGTACACTTGGGGATACGTGCATGTAAAATCAGTGGACCCCACTACCTCGCAATCCTAAGGCCTTGGCTAACAGGTAGGGGTCTGGTGGAGAAAAGTACGCCGGCCTGGGATATAAATTGAATGTGGAATAAATTTCTTGATACAAATCCCAACTTCGAGCATTCCTCTATTAGGAACTAATAACATATCTCTTCCCCTATTCCATCGAAGAATAAATGTTTGGTATTTATTGCATGAAAAGGATGAGTTTTTATGTTGCTTAAACGGTATATGTAACTGATTTTGTTTCCCCACACTGATTTACTTATTTATGTTTTAAAATCTACTAAATGTCTATAAAAGGGGGGTAGGAAAAATATTCTCGCTGTCAGCACTGTTTTCGTGTTGTTTTAATTTTACCAATCAACTTAATGCCTCTCCAGGATGATTCAATTTCATCACATTTTTTCCGGGTAAATTGATAGAGTCTTTGAACTTTGATATCTTCCTTTTAGAGTCCTTTTATTGATCTTCATCCGGAAAGTACTTTCCGAAATAAATGAAATTTATTTTCTACGTGACACCGCAAAACCCTCAGACTAGCAAGTTTACAGCTTTGATCTAGTTTTTCTTTGCCAACATCCAGATAATTGTGTTGTAAAAAGAGTAGTAGTAAAGAGTCACAAATCATTAATATACTTCGATTCTTGGAAGAAACTTCAAGATTTTTTAATGGTAGTCCTTTCAAGTCTCCTATAAATTGCCGTAAGGCTTCAGTTTTCTTCGCCGCAGGTTTTCAATTTCCGCCATAAATTCTATAGATGGTCAGTGCTGAAAAATTTATGGGCTTTCACTCAGGTTGAATATAATGCTGAAAAGTCATAAATAGAAAACTTCAAGTGGTGCAACTGTATTAAGAACTGGTTTGGGAAATATATGAGTCCTATTTAGTGTCTAGTAATGTGACTTAAGATCACGAACTCAATTAACGATGAACTTGTTCGTCCTATATTTTTCTAGATTTTTCCCCTCAAATTTCCAAAAAATGTCGCGAAAACTCAAGAAATAAGTAAATAAATTGCGATGTAATTTAATTGTAAGAACTATATAAAATGCCTAAATTGAAAAGGTGATTTTTCGTTGGTATTTTAAGATAAGTAGTGATAGATAGTAATGGTGTTGAATCCAACAAAAGTTAAAATAAGATAAAAATGACTTTTTAGGTTTATATTAACAACTAGAAAAAGAATGTGTAGTCACACTTATCATTATTTTTTTTCTTTACAAATCTATTGACTAAAAGTTGAATGGTTTTTACGTAGCGTGCGATCTTCCACTTCGAATGCTCTTATTTTATAGGCAAGCATAGTGTAAGTTATTGTTTTTTTTTCTTCGCATATTTGCAAATGTTTTTATGCTGCATCGTAATAGTTCTTGAATGTCAATGATCTACTAGATAGTGATGAGGATTTTGCTAGATTGATTGCTTATGCTTAACGAAGAGCAAGATAAAGATTTGCTGCGTAATGTACAGTGACCAACTGGGGAGTCACTTACAATGATAGACTTTTGAATCCATAAACGCATTTTATTTTGCACACTACATTGAAACAAGAAGTTCCGTCTAGTACTAGACGAGCCTACTTTCCCCGATATACCAAATTCAAATTTATAATCCAGCTATCTCTTTCTTTTTCTTTCTCATTTATCTTTAGCTTTTAATTACTTCATTCAAAGGTTAATACATATTCATTCACTCACTCATTCTTTCATTTATTCAGTCATTCATTTATTAATTCATTTATTCAGTCATTCATTTATTAATTCATTTATTCAGTCATTCATTTATTAATTCATTTATTCAGTCATTCATTTATTAATTCATTCATTTACTCATTCACGTATTTATTCATTCATTTACTCATTCATGTTTTTATTCATTTATTTACTCATTCACGCATTCATTCACTTATTTATTTTTCATTTATTCATTCATTTATTCATTCATTCTTTCACTCATTCATTTATTCATTTACTCATTCATGTATTTATTCATTCATTTACTCATTCATGTATTTATTCATTCATTTACTCATTCATGTATTTATTCATTCATTTACTCATTCATGTATTTATTCATTCATTTACTCATTCATGTATTTATTCATTCATTTACTCATTCATGTATTTATTCATTTATTTACTCATTCACGCTTTCATTCACTTATTTATTTATTTTTCATTTATTCACTCATTTATTCATCCATTCATTCTTTCACTCATTCATTTATTCATTTATTCATTGAGCAATATCCATAAAATTCCCGATCAAAAAATTTCATGGGAAAATAGGCTCGTTCAGTTCTTGTTGAACTTCGCATCTGTACATGTTCTACATCGTAACATCTTTCCGATAAAGCTTGTTGCAAGGAATCCGTCGGTTATATCAGAATTTATATAGGATTGAAATTTCCCCGTAGGCGATAATGTTAACTTTTTTAAATGTTCAAAAATTGTTCAAATCAATATTTCACGCCGAGAGCTTCTTCCAATAATCTTGCTCATAGGAACTTAGATCTTGGACCCAGTGTTTACATATTTGGCTTCGTTTTTGCCCATAGGCGCTAATGTTAAAATTGTTGGACTGCTCAAAATTGAAAGAAAAATTGTTCAAATCAAAAAGTAAAATGTGGAAATGAGATGTCCTCGCCGAGATCTTTCGAATGCAAAAAGAATTTTTCGAACCGGACAATTCGTTCAAAAGTTATTAGGGAGGGGACAGACAGACAGACCGACAGACACACTTTTTCCCGATCTCAAAGCCTACTTTCAAATCTTTTATTTTTCAATCTTTATTTTATTGCATCACTTTTTTTTCACTTTTCTTTATTTTTAACGATATTTTTACAATACATTAAGCCTTCTTTCATGCTTTTTTTTTACTTTTACGGGAAGTAGTCTAAAAAGAACGAAAGAAAAAAAAGGAAAAAAAAATGGATTTTCTTCACTCTACACGATTATGCACCAAACTTCATACACACTCACGGAAAAACAAAGTATAATTTCTTGCATCTCTCTTAGCATTATTTTTTCCTTGCTACCTCATAGACAGTTAAATACATCTTCGACTTCGTCAGCCTTCCTGATTTTTCTTTTTTCTTTGCATAAAGTCGGGGGAAAAAATGTGTCACACCTGTTGAGGGATTACTTCAGAATTTGAGAGAAAAGCAAATGCAACTGTAATAGATATGCATTAAGGTAAGATTATAGAAATAGCATTAGCCTGAAGGTTTTGGCGAGCAAAAGTTACTCGCCATCTAAAAATGATCTGCTGACCTGATTCATTTCAACTATTTACGAAACTGACGAATCAATACTGATCTAATTTTACACTATTTCCTCATTTGGTGGCACCTTCTTTAACTAATGTTTCCGGCTTTTGCCCCATTTACGTGGTCGCTACTGGATGTCGCCAGTTTGTTTAAAGTCACAAACCATACTGAAAGGTCTATGCTGTGACCCATTGCTAAACATTTGTCCAATAGACTTCCGACGCCTTCATTAAGAAACGAAACAGAAGTTTTGCTCACATAAATAAGCTACAGGATTAGGTTTTTTTACAAAGTTTACACGGTGTGAAGCCCTAATTCTGTAGTTTATTTATGTGAGCAAAACTAAAGGCTCTGTAAGGTATTGGAAAGAAAATGTGTACCGCGGAATAATATATAAAACCTTTTCATACATATCAATTAAATCTATTAAGAACTAAAGAAATCCACATTTATTTTCATATAGCATATAAAATGTACTCGAATGTTAATTAGTGTAAACTTAATATTACATAATTGAATTGTAAATTGAGTAATTTCACTTTAAAGTGATGAAAATGAGGACTTATAAATTTAACATACGTGCGATTATTGCTTTATTTACTGTGTTACACATCTCCCATGCATATGGTTCATCTCATCCTGACTACTCCGGGGGAGAGATGGACCATAGGGTTTTTTTTTTAAATCCTGTAAAGATGTGAATTCCTGCTTTGCAGTTTTTATAAGAAAAATCACAGTAAGAAACTGTCAGAAGCTATTACAATATTGAACTTTTGTCGGAAAAAAAACGTTGATCCTCTTTTAAGATGCCTTCTAATAAATATCATACTTTCCCATAATGTAACGGAATTTAGTTCCTGAAACTTATTTGTATATTAAGATGATATACATAAAAGATAACAAAAAACTACCTTTCATGAATTTAAAACAAAAGAAAGAAAGAAAACTTGAATTTGAATATATGGGGTTAATACATTAGTTTCCTGTCCTAGTTTCTATTAAGTACATCTTGACAAATAAATGTGATACTGAAATTGGTACCGATATTTTTAATTCTTTACATACACCCTGATGAAATACTTGATTACGCCATTATAGCTGTACCTGAGAGCGGCAGTATCTTAAGTCCATTTTTCGAGTTTTTGAGAGTTTACACTTGATGGACAGTACCGACGATAAAGCCACTAGCTATCTGAAGTATAATCTTCTAGTACTGAAATGTTTATTTTTTAAGTTCATAACAAACACTCGAAAAATGTTCTTAAGATACCATGGCTCTCAGATACAGATATTATATAATGTACTGTAATTTAGATCCAATATTTTTAAATTTAAGTTTCCTCACCTCATTTCAACACCTTCTCCCTTGTTGCGAAAATAATGAAATTAGTTTTTCATCCTGCATAAATAGATAAATGTACATATATGCGAAAAAAGATTAATATCTTGCCTGCTTATCTTCTGTAAAAATAAATAAATAAACAAACTAAAAAAATAAGAACTAAATATGAAAAAAAAAAATGTTTTCCGGATTGAAGTGTACATGCTTTTAGAACTTTTATTTCACAATTTAGTTGCCTGATGCCACAACGTATAATGTTTTAAATTAAACAAATACCGTAAAATACTCCTTCAATCTTTCTCTGGCTTTGAAGAATTCAATTAACATTTTCTTCCTTCATCAGTCTCGGGTCAGTAAAGGGTTATTCAATGCAAATGCTGATCATTAGTCCTATGAGTTCCATCCACTTGAAACATTTATCATCACTTGATAACGATAAAACCCGTGCAGAAATCTATGGAAAAAGTTGAAGAATCTAGCGAGTGATGCCCGTCGTCGAGTAGAATAATGAATTGTCTTTTTAATCAGATGTCTTCGGATCTTTTCTAATGATGTTAGAAGATCCTACACTTGACCTCAACTTGAAACTTGTCTTTGTTCCGACCGACAGTTTTACTGTTAGTCTGAAGCGGAAGAATTTGAAGCAGTTTTTTTTATTTACAAGAAGTGTCATCGCGCACCGGGTAAAGTGTAAATCAAACCCAGAAATAAAATGAAAAATAATGTTTCCGATGTGAAGAAAAGACAAATGATTGCTAAATAAAGAGAGAATTTTACTTGATGTCTACTTAACACATTCGCGGTAGGAATTTTCGTCAGTTACAATTGTTGTTGTCCGTGTCCTCGCGCGTGGCTAAGAAAAATGGGCCCTTGTAGGTAGGAGTCCGATTTCCGCCGCTTTGAAATGTCTCTTAACTTTTTGAATCAGCTCCCAGATGAGAGAACGTCACCTGGGATTGGCACCCCCAGAGGTATCGTTTCATTTGGAGGGCATTGGAGCCACGGCCTATTTAACGTGCACCAGCTCCCTTTAGCGTACACGGACCACAGCTACCAGCCACCCAGAGAATTTGTAACCCTCCCAAACACTGACCTCAGTCAATGTTGCTTCATTTTCGGTGCTCAGTTGGAACCGAGCTAATAAAATTAAATTTTATGATAAAATTTTATTAAAACTGATAAAATTACACGCCGTTATTGCTGTCCAGTTCGTGATGTATATTGCTATTATTTGGGATTAAATTTCCGCATTTCTGAAAGATCTGTGCCATACATATATTTGAAGAGATATTTATTTTTTTAATGAATTAACAAAAGTATTTTCAATTCGTGTGTCATTCCTTTACGGAAATTGTATTCTACCGACTGGTCCGCTGCGGGACGTCAGTTACAATAAATAAATTAATTAATAAAGCAATTATAATTTCCAAATTTTTGGTAGGAACATTTTTTCGAGTGTTCAGGGCATCAATTAACATTGTAATGATTTGAATGCGCAAAAAAAGATTTATAAATTCGAATGTTATGCCATTCCTGTAGTTTTACATCAAACGCAATATGAATTCTGTATCATTTTATTCCGCGAACTTCTTGACGCAAAGTAGGCTTCAGACTGAGAGCAACAGCTACAAAAGTATCAGCGCTTATGTTTAAGTATTATACATTTAGCACTTTCTATCAGCACGTACCGCGCAATGGCAGAGAGTCATTGACAAGATTTATGTGACATTGTCGAAATGTGAAGCCAGTATCACTGAGCACGAAAACCTATGTATGCATATTTATACAGGATGTTTATAAAGTTTCTATACACATTTGAGAAATGTGTTCCAATTGCTTTGCAGGTTTTTAAAGGAATGCTGTCAACAGGAAAGAATAGCCATTTTGTTTGTACCATGCACGTGGATTATTGTGCGTAATTATCTGAATGACACTTTTCTTGATAGGTGAATCGGTCGTGGCTCCCAACAGCTTTGCGCTCTTCGATCACCACAACTCCCCTACACTTTTTCGTGCGGGGTTTTGTCAAATTCAAAGTCTAGCGTTTAAAAATGAGAAGCATTGAACAATTAAAGCAGCGAATTATGGCCGCAGCAATTGAAATTACACCAATGACCTTTTAAAAGGTATGCTGGAGTGTAGTGGAAAAGTGGCAATTGTGCCTAAACACTCAAGAGGGCCAAACTTATTTATAGTTCTATTAAGTTGCGGGTTCATGTAAAAACCTTATATTTCAGAATAAAGCCCGTTCAAGCAAATATGTATAGAGACTTTATAAACCCTATGCATATATCGTAATTTTTGCTTTCTAATCCCTTAACATTTTAACCCCACATAACTACGCATACGCGTCTAATAAACTATAGACATCTAGTAGACTATGTCCGGGCCGTCGTTGCCTAGTGGTTAGGATGCCTGATTTACAACCGGTGCGGTTTGGTATTCGTCCCGCTGAAGACCCACTTATGTACACTTGAGAATACGTACATGTAAAATCCGTGTACCCTGAAGTCCCCAGGCAGCTCCAAGGGTATCCAAAGCTAACTACGGCTATACTGTCTATAGTATCTAGGATTTCGTAGACTACCCCGAAGGGTGCTACCGCAGCTCAAATCCATCTGTCATTCCTTCCAAAAACTCTCAGACACTTAACAACCAGAACTCGCTATAGGGACCGGACTGGCGATCGTTGTCTACCTGCTTTACTGTCCCGGTGTCGCAGTCTCACTACAAAGTCAGCCTAACATACGCCAGAACAGATGGGTGGATATTTAACGTGACCCAATCCGCACCACGAGGAGGCCCCCACCATTACGGTTCTTATTAAACAACTGATGAAAAAGCAGTTGTTTTTACCGTGTAACTAGTCTATTTCTATAACCACTGCTAGAGTGCCAGACTGTTACTATTATATACTTAGGTCTGAATTACGATTCAGCAGCACAGCAGAACGTTGTTTCAGCAATGATTTTCTTTTAATATGAGTTCAATTACCGTAGTTCCAAAAGGTATAGAAGCTATTAATATTTGAAAAATCATTCAAACGTTAAATGTATAGTCCGTTCACAACGAGATGGCACTTCGGCCCGCCTTCGTCACGTGGCATCGGACGATAGTATTTCGCATTTTTAGGTAGGAGAATGTTAGTAAATTTCGAGAAAGTTTGCCAGTTGGCAATCGTTATCTTTTTTTCATAGATACAAAATTATTTTTGTTCGACATAATTTAAAAGTAGCAGTAGTTGCAAAAAATGTCTGTTTGATTTTAAGTACATGTTGCGTAAGTTTAATAATATCCCGTTATAATATTTACATTTTTGAATGAAGATATATTTCGTTTCTATTAGAAGCTCATTAGCAATATTTTGATGCTTAACAATGTGCATAATGACTCTTTTTATGCTGAGCCACCTGCTGTTTAAATACATCCTTCTATAATAAAAAATAATTTCTCGTTATTTTTAAGCACATGCTCATTTGTGCTTTAAAATAACGTGAAATTATTTTTTGCAATTTATTTGCACAAAGTTAAATTATTTTTTTATACATCCTTCTAGTTTCATTTTGAAGGTAATCCAGCACATTTTCTGTGAAACAGTGCTGAACAAATGTTAGCTAGAATAGCAAATTAAAAAATATATATTGTGATTTGTTGTTAGAACGGTAACAATGCAATATTAATGTTACTTTTAATAGATTTTTAAAACTGAAATTAATTTTTAATAAGGAATCATCCATAAATGATGTCACGCTTCAAGGGGGGGGAGGGCGGTTCAAGAAAGTGTGACAATTTGTGACGAGGGGAGGGGGTAACAAGAAGTATGACATCATACATTTTGATTTCTATAAAAACTTAAAATCAGCAAATTAAACCTATTTTATGCGTATGTAATATAGCATGACATGTGACAAAGGGGGGGGGGGGGTCAGGTATATTAAAAAAAGTGTGACATCAGTTATGAACGGTCCCCAAGATGAATATGCTATATTTTTACATGATAATACTGTAGAATACAGATTTAAATTATTTTATGAATAGAAATAGTAGTTTTCAAATATTTTATTTTCAATGTCTAAATTATAATGGAATAAGTATTATTAAATATTTACCTGAACTGATTGAAAACATCATATTTTTAGTTTTGATAAAATTAATCAATAAAAATTTATCACCGAAAACGAAAAACTAGTTTCAGGCATATGACTTTAAAAAAACAAGTAAAGTTAAGGTTCTCCGTCAGAACTATCAGTATCACTACTTGAATTGCTCTCCGTGTCGGAATCAGAACCAATGGTGAAACGAATATTTTCAACAACTACCTCGACAACACCGCCAATCTCCCAATAATTATTTTCAACGTGTTATATGTGTTTGCAATGCCTTTCGAATGCCTTACGAATCGTTTTATATCCGCCCAAATAAATTCTATTGGATTTAAGTCAAAATGGTATGGGGGAAGTCTTAAGACATCATGTCCTTTTTCTTTTAAAAGTTCATCAATGGAATATTTTTTTTCGGAAGGTGCATTTGCTGAGATAAGTTCAATTAATTGATATTTTCGCATTATTTTTATCACGCTGAATCTGCTTTTTCTCCAGCCAGGCACACATTTTATCCTTCGTAGAACTTTTCGTGGGTACGGGATCTTGAACTTTTGTGTGGTAAGCCGCATTATCCATAACAATGACTGAGTTCTGTGGAATATTTGGTAGCAACTTTTCAACAATCCATTTTTTAAAATTATCGAAGTTTATCTGCCCGTGATAGTCTCCAGAAGCACATTCAGCTTTAAATATCAATCCGGCGTTTGGAATAAAACCAGATTCGCTTCCAGCATGAACCACAATCAGACGATAGCCTGCGCTGTCTTTGACAGCAGCCCCAATTTTTTCATCCATCCAACATTTTTGGAAAGAAAGATTTCTGTCCAGCCACGTTTCATCTATATAAACGAGGTTTCTTTTCGCTTGTCGAATTATTTTTCTTTCTCTCAGAAAACGAAATCTCCATGCTACAATGTGTGAGCGTTCAACTAGGATCCGCCTTTGGATTTTGCAACGTTTATACTTCAAACCTGCAATGCGAAGGTATTTCCAAAGAGTCCCTCTTTTCCATGGGAAATTAATCGCTCCTTTTACCACGGGAAGCAAACGGGATAAAGATGGAATTTTTTTTAGCAGCATAAAATTCGTTCACTACTTTTCGAAGAACGCAGATATCAAAACTATCTAATATCGCGTTTCTAGCATCTGGACGCTTTCGATGCTTCCCCGGAGTAGCTAAATGTCCATCTGTTTCGATAGCTTAATTGTTCGAAGCGAAACACCAGTGGCTGCGTGGCTGCAGCAGCACGTTTCTGAGTTTGAGATATGGGCATCAAAAGTGTTCCAGCTTTGGAGGGGGGGGGGGGGGCTCATCTTCACAGTCCTTAATTACATTATTTATTAAATTCCTCTCTTTCGAGTGAATAGTTTTCCCTTTGAAGGACATTTTGCTATGAAAACAGCAGTTTTTTAAATAAATATAGTGAACCAGCTAGTAGAATGATAACGAAAGGAATAACAGCAAACGATAAAGCAAAGCAAGTGAGAAAAAGAAAACAACAAATGGTTGGCGCGCTGTAGGGTTGTTTCATTTATAAGCTAAGGGATGATTTTTAACGGACTCCCCTGCCTTGAAATGAACTCTGCGTCTCATAAGGCGGGGCGAAGTGCTATCTCGTTGTGAACAAACAATAACTAAGCTAGCGATCATTTTATTAAGTTTTGGAACATTTTAAAAGAAAGAAAAAAAATACACAGCCTCAAAATAAATGATACTTTTTCTATAACCGACGTAGACTTCCTAAAAATGTAAATTGTACAATAACAAGCAAAATTTAAAAAAACACACGAACATCATGTGGTGCACAAAATGGTTATAGACAAATTAAAGGTCAAACATCATGTACAGTAAAAGTTTTATGTAGATAAACATATAGAACAATTTAAAATCAAATCATATTTTATTGGCGAAACAATTTTAATATTTCATTCATAAGCTGAAAGTTATTTTAAAATAAAGACTAAAACATAATAATTTTGAATCATCCATTCATTGAGGTGAATATTAATTCAAAATAGAGACATAATAATTTTGTACTAAGCTAAATCAAGAAATAAAATATTTTGCCCTTGTGCAGAAAGAAATGTAAAACGTCAACGCATATTCCTTGTAACGCCGAAACACGAATACGAAATGCATTTACTGCAATTTTACGTTTTAATAACGATGATTTTTTTTCTCTTCTCATTAAACTTAAAAAGTTGTTTTACTGCGATTAACTTTTTTAATTATATAAGTCATTGTCGTATTGTATGTAGATGCAGAATATTTTTTCTATCACATTCTTCAAAAATCATGATAGCAAAAAAAATCGATACTATCAATGGACTAATACTAGTTCATTGATATTCAGACATTAAACAACGGTTTTCTTGATGCAAGTCTGAAAACAAGAAAAAACTACGAGAACTTTTCGTCATTCTTTTGTATAAGATTTTAATAGGCAACTATCATCATTCATCAGAATAAGGTCAAGACCTTTTTGCAATAAATTCGTCCATTGTATACGAAAGCTAAAGAGTAACAATTATTCCCCAAAGTAATGAAACACTCAGTGCATCAGAGCGACAATGGTTACTTCCCCCATTAGCGATTTTAGTCGCTCAGACGTTTGTAAAGAAACTATATTTTACTTACTAAAATGACCGCTTCTTTTGCTTTTTAACCTCAAATATTCGCGCGTTGTGTTTGAGTAATGGTGAAAAGAACTTAGGGTCAATCTTTTGAATGCAGGTTTTCGATGGTCGCAGATAGCTCCTTCTAGCCCAAGGCTTCTTAAGAAAAAGCGCCATCTTTAAAGCAAGGTTAACGTCCATCCAGCCCGCTTAAGAACTACTTTTTACGAATTATCTTTGAAATCTAATAGTATATTGTAACCTGGCTATCCACTAACATAACAGAAAGAATTTTCCTTCAGAGCAGGAGGAGTGGTATGCTTGGAGGAGTGCATATTAAAATATATCTAAAACATCAGTGATATACTTTGCAATTTGAAGGCAGACATCAGGAAATGAACATTATTTTCCCCCTTTAATCTAGACAAATATTCGTTGATTTTTTGGGTGTTTGAAGATCAAGAAGATTCTATAGGTTGTAATCAGTGGAAAATTTCCTTATTTTATAAGTTATTTTTGAGAATCAGAACTTGAAACTGATAAAATTAAACGCCGTTATTGCTGTCAAGTTCGTGATGTGTATTGTTATTATTTGGGATTAAATTTCCGCATTTCTGAAAGATCTGTGCCATACATATATTTGAAGAGATATTTATTTTTTTGATGAATTAACAAAAGTATTTTCAATTCGTGTGTCATTCCTTTACGGAAATTGTATTCAGAAGAACTTCTTAATCACTTTTCAAACTTCTTCAGCTTTGCCGCTGCATAATTACTATCATTTCGCCTGTTATTGAAGAAAATTGTTTATGATGCATAGTTGCTTATCCGCTATAAATGCTAGCGTTCATATCAATTGTTGCAAAGTTTCTAAGATCAATACGTTTATACATATCAATGAAAATATTTAAATACATTGCCGAAATAATATTTGACCTAAAATTGCTGTTTTTATCAGTCAGTGCTAGAAGAAAACACACTCCATAAAATGTCCATTCTTAGTACTTCGTAAGAGTATTTTATCTTCTTTTTTTAAAAATATATATTTATTATTACTATTATTATTATTATAAGAAACGTACAAATTAAAAACTAAAGAAAAAATTAAAATTATGTTTGGAGTTACAAATGTATTTATTAAAAGGAAACTGAAACTATGAGTTTTTGCTGCAAAGCAGATTTTTTAGATTGTGCAAGACTTTCTATGCATTAACCCCTTAACGCATCTGCCCGTGTCTGACACGGGCGAAAGTTACCGGAAAATTTGCCCATGCCCGTGCGTTATTTTATTTCTAATGCCCGTCTGAGATCCGTTCACACTTTGTTTGCATAATATTGTGTATCTATGTAACGTTTACCCCCCCTCCCCGCTCCCTAGTCACCCCCACGACCTGTAATTGCAAAGAATAACTTACCCTATACTAGTTTTTGAGGGAAAAAAACTCGGGCTTTAATGTTTTGCACAATGCTTACATTTAAAAGTTTTGTTCCCCCACTTTTTTCAACCAAGAAGTTTTTGAATAAGTAACAACTTTCCAAAATTGATGTGTTCCTATCAAGGAGTACAATATTTTGGATCCTAAGGATGCATTTCAAGCTAAATTGCAGAAAGTGTAAATTGGGATATTAAAATTGCCGTGTGCAGAAGTAGCAAACTAACGAAATCTTAGGTTGCATAAATCAATTTAAAACATCATAAAAAGCGTCAATATAGATTATCAAGTGGCGATCTATTATGACTTTGCACAGTTCACACCGGTGAATGAAGAATTGCGTAGAATGCAACCCTAGGTTTCATAGTTAATACTGTTTATCTTAATGAGTACATCCATTCCTTCTACTTCGACAAAATTATTTTAAACGCCCTGCATAAGCTAAAGACACTGATGGGAGATTGTTTTCATTAAATGTAGTAGCTGATTAAATTTTTGTACATACTTTGTAAATACCATAAACACTACAATTTACATTTCATTTTTATAGTTAAACTCGAGTTCTATGTCCGATGAATGTTAATTTATGCAGTACACAATCATATGAAAAAGGGGTGTTGACAAAGGTTCCATTCTCAGCAAATACTGCGTTTTCTTGCTCATAAAACTTACGCTCATGATCAGTCACTGGTAAATGGTGCAGCAATCTGTTCTTAGCTATCATCTCTAGATTTTAATGATAAAATGATGAATCACTTGCATTAAACTGCCTAGTTTTAATGACACTGCAATCTGTTTTGGAACAGGCAGGTAATAATTACAATAACCTAGCAACCCCTCTACGAAGACAGTTAGTTCAGGATATTGTTGCAGGAAAAGTTCAAATTTCTCAATTTCAGGGAAGTTTCATCAATTATATGTATATGAAGGGTACAGGGAAAAAAGGAGGAAAGTCAAACTTTTAGGAAATGGAGAAAATCGAAATTTTAATCCCAGCACCGCTTGAATTACCTTGTTCTTTCCCTGCATGGCGAAAGTTTAAGCGCATCTAGGTTCTGACTGATCCCCTTTTTTTCACTTTTTGCATCACCACAACGTTCTACTAGTCATTCTGAATCAAATGAGTACCTGCGCGCCATTTCTCAAAAAAATTGACTAACCCCCTTTTTTCCATGTACCCATATATATATATAAATGTTTTAAAACCCTTCATAACTTCCTCACGTGATATTACAAATACATTTTATGAAAGGAAATTTCTATTAAAATCTACCGAAAATTCTCTGTTGAAAATTACATTTATAACCCTATGGGGGGGGGGGGGTGGCATCAACAGAACTAAAAATAAAAACATTAAAAAATTAAGTTAAAGTCACGATTCTCGGGACAGCTGGTGGGGCCGAAACAGGTAGCTTGCCTCAAGCAACTAACTACTTTTAGGTTAGGCAAGCTGGGCTTGATGATTCTTCCGCTGGTAAGATTATAATGGGCATGATATCTTCTAACGTCGATGTCGTCTTTTTCACCTGCCTTTGATTTAGCCATCCTTTGCGGTTGAGCCCTATGGGAACGACCCTCTCATAATAAAAACGACCCTTCCATTCTCTGAAGCAAAACCTGGCACGGAAGAAACAAAGACTGGTACATTTTAAGAGACTCTTTTCACAGCTTGCCCCATGTGAGTTCAATTTTTTTCCAGCTATTGATGATCTTTGTTGTTTTGAATGTTATATGTGCGTGCGTTGAGGATTAATAGTTGAAGAGAAAAAATATGGCTCGCTGAGTAAGTTTGTCATTGAAGCAGTTTTAGGCCGTTGTGTCATACATTGGTCATTGTCTGGAGGCTGCTGAATGGCAAAAATGGTTAAGTTTTGAAGCAAAGGTTACATGTAGCCACGAAGGTCATCGTGTTAGTAATATTTCATGGGTGATAACTCTGCATGGTATCTTTGTGTGAATATAAATGAGATAATACAAATGATGTTTATGGCTTTGGATGCATAAAAATGTCATACTCCTTTTAGTTAGCAGTATATAATCATATGTCTTACTTCTTGCGTGCAGAATAAACGTTAGTTACTCTTAAAAGATTATTTTAAATATTCTTTAACACGGTATTGTTCCCCAACAATGGATATACTTTATTAAATTAAATATGCCATTGCAATAGATTTTCATTGATCGCGGTGTTTAATAATGTGAAGGAATAGTTTAGAATACGTCTAGTAAAGTTATTCAATATATCTATTTTAATGTAAAAAAACTAAAACTGAAAACGCAAATTAATGCACTTGCAAGATTTTCTTTGTTATTCTTCGTTCGAGATTAACTGTAATCATTCGTTTTGAGATGATGAATGAATGATCGATTTGTTCGTGATTAAGATATGTTATAATAATATAATTATCTGATAATATGATAACTTTTCTTATTTGAAGAAGGGGTATCATTTTAGAAATAATAATTTACGTGGAATCAAACACACAAACATTTAGCTAAAACGTGAGTGATTATGAATAATTATAATAAACACATTTTTAAATACTTCTCTTTGTAGCTCTTATGCTAGTTAGGAGTGCTTTTTTTTTTTTTTTTGTCAATGTTGCTTTCGACACCTTCCATCCCTCTCCCTTCTAAAGTTTTTTCCCTTAGTTACTGGAACCAAAAACCATCTGAACTGTTCCCGCACTTATTTGGTTGCTCCATATGTTTTTGTGTAATCATTAAAATATGTACTTAATCATTAGGATTTTGAGTCTTTACTGAGCAATAAGGATATTAAATACACTTAACTATTAGAATTTTTTATTTCGTCCCATCGTCCTTTACTTAGACATTGGATTTTTTTTTCGTCATCTGCCGGGTGTTTTCCAAAGTCGTTAGATCATTCTCTCGAGTGATTGAAACATCTTACTTTTACTTCTTAGGACTTGTCACTTAGTCATTAGAAAATTTTCTTCAGTCATTTGCCTTTTCAACTTAGTCTTTTCTCTCAATTATTAGAAATTCCCTTTGTCTTTGGTGTTTTTTACTTAGTTCTTATTACTTTTCGCTTATTCATGGTCATTTTTCCTCAGTCATAGGAAATTTTTAGTTGGCTTTTCGAAGATTTCCCTCGTTCATTGGAACTTTTTACTCAATTCTAAGACTTTTCGCTCCATCGCTTCTAGTCTCTATTATTTTTAATATAATTAGTTTTTCATGGACTTATCAAGCCTTTATTATTTTATATTTTATCCATTTAAGAGTTATGCGTTTACTTTACACTCTTTGTACCTTGTGCCCGAAGGTGGTCATTGCTGGAGGCATCTTAACAGGGAACGCTCACTGACAGTAATGCTCTGTCGGTGAGTTCGCTGTCGGTAAGTGATAATCCTACATTAGGGATCATTCATAAATGATGTCACGCTTCGAGGGGGGAGGGGGGTTGTGAAATTGTGACAAAGGGAGGAGAGGGGGTAACAAGAAGTATGACATCATGCATTAAGCAACATAGTGTGACATGTGACAAAGGGGGAGAGGGGTCCGCTGAAGTGTGACACATTGTGACAAAGGGGGGAGGGGGTCAAATATATGGGAAAAAAGCCTGACATCATTTATGAATGGCCCCTTAGCATGATTAGCACTTCGATGATGCAGTAATTTAACCCAGCTAGTCCCTACTCACTATCTTGCAATCGGTTTTTCCTTGCATTTAGGACTCCCTGCTCTTGCTTTAGTGTAACAATTAATGTTTTTGCACTCCTAATAGACTCTTAAGCTTTAAAATATTTTATTAGCCATGTATAAATGTAATTTTAGTCATGAATTACAAACTTGCTATCATACTTAGGATTTTTAACCAATCAGTTACAACGCAATCCAAATAAAATATACAACCTTTTGAATAGACCAACTCCTGTATAGTATTTGAATAACATACCTGGAGCCTGTGACTTGGTTCTGAAAGGGCCTATGTCAATTTTTATACTTAATTATTTTTATTCTTTAGTCCTAAAATGGTCTATGTCAAATAAGAACCAGAAAGTCATTTTTTAAAACTTTAATGTAACTTTTTGAAATGTTTAATATCTTTGAATGCTTTTCTCGCAACTGACTATTTTTACTTTCGCCTATTTAGAATCGAACCAAAGATATAAAATTATATTTTTATTGGGTTTCTACTCTTCTCAGGTAAGGGGAAGAAGCTATGTAAAAAAAAAGGAACAAAATGTCTTTAATCAAGTCATTAAAAGGAATATACTCTTCTTTAGTTATTAGAATAAAATTCGCAGTCAATGTGTGTGAGCTTCGTTATTTTCGAAATGTAATTTGTTTATTACTTTTGGCATTCATTTGACTTTGAAAAACACTCGCGAACCCACATCTGCGCTTAGATGAATGTCAGTAGCACTTGGAAATGCTGTCTTTTGTAAACGGTCGTATATTTCAAGTAAAGCCTTGACAAGACTAAAACAGATTTCCGTGCCATTGTAATCCTATGAAAGGGCAATTCTTCATCCGTGAAATACAGCAGTTTCACATTCTCCTTCACCGACACAAGGCACGTAACCTGTAGAAAGTGAAACTGCCCTGTACAAAATAAGGAATCAAAGCAAAGGTAAGCTATCATAGCCGTTTCTGTTGACACCGGTATCTTAATTCATTTCAAAAATGAATTCTTTACGACGAAGCATTCACTTGTTATCTTGAGCACAATAATTTAGGCACGACTTGCTTGGAATATGCTTTAGCCCGTCAGCGATGTTTATCACTCCATGAGCTTTCACACAAAAACTTGTTAATTTGTTTTAGAAAGAAAATGTCGGGCGCTATTTAGGTCGTGGAAAATGACTAAAGCTCATTCATTTCATGAAGGTATGTAGACATATTATCGTCCTAAAAATAAAAATCCTGAATTTTCTTCCCCCTCCTCCCCTTTAAACTTTGTCAGTCTGTGACATGTTAGTGCACGTTTCAAGAGGCTTCAAAAGAGTTATTGCTTATTGTAATAAACGTGTGCTTACTTTCTTAATGATGTCAGTGAATTTTTAATTTTATATTCTGCTAGTACTGTCAGTGCACGTTTCAAAAATGGTTGAAACTACAATCAAGTTTACTATAATGAATTTGTGTGTGCTATCTCATAAAGTCTAGGTCTTTTCCGTTTTACATTTTCCACTTCCAGAATCTCAGTTGACGTTTTTTAAAAGTGCTTTCAAAATGAATTGATGTCTACTGTAATATATTTGCTCAAGCCTTGTGGATGAGCTCCATTTATTTTTAATACTTATATTTTACCAGTTTGCCATTTAATATTTTTCTAATGCATGTTTCAAACATGCCTCAACGTTTATGTTATCTTTGCAATATAGCTATGTGTGTCTTTGTTTTCAATAGTTGAATAGTTAATTTTTAGGAGATAATTAAAACATTTTAAAGTGCAATTGCAACAGTGTTTGAACTAATATTTAAATATTTTATATAAGATATGGTCCATTCAATAAAAGTATATTATTAATTTAAAATGAAAATATAAATATTACTCCATCATGCTGAGAGTAGGTTCGTTTTAATTGATATATGTGCATCAAGTCATGGAAGAGATAATTAAGAAAAATACATTTTGTAAGCAAGGTAATCTCGAAAATTTACTGAAAATAATTCCAGTGGAGAAAATCTTGGGCAAATATCTGAAAATCCCAAGAACACGCGGCAGTCGCAAGAATAGAAAGTTGGAATTTTATTAATCTGAGAATGGTGATACGTTAATTAACGGAAGAAAGGAATGCAATAAAACAAGGTTACTATTCACAGATGCACTCCTTAGATGAATAATTGGAGAAAACTTATAATTAAAGAATTAAGTTTGTAAAATATAGTGTTTTTACATTAAAAAAGCGAATAAGCATGCAAAGATCAATAGTGAGTAGATTTTTACTGATGTATCTCTGGTTATGTATCACATGGAAAAATACTACTTGTGGTATGTTGTATGTATGTATGTTTGTATGGTTATATGTATGCATGTATGTTTGAATGATGTATGTTGTATGTATGTATGTTGTATGTGTGCATGCATGTATGTTTGTACGTTGTATGTATGTATGTATGTATGTATGTCTGCATGTATGTGTGTATATACGTATGCATCTATGTTTCTGTGTTGTATGAATGTATGCATGTATGTATGTTTGTATGTTGTATGCATGTATGTATGTTTGTATGTTGTATGCATTTATGTATGTTTGTATATATGTTGTAACTATGTTGTATTTGTGTGTATATATTTATAAGGAGGAAGATGTTACCTATTTGAAATAAGGGTTGCATTTATATATGTTCCGAAGGCCATAAGACGCTTTATATTGTGTAAAATTCAGTAATAACAAAATGTATTATGCGAGGCTGTACATATTTTACAACTTAAAGCATTTGCTTTGGTGGTTTGTTATTGATAGGAAAAACTCATTTTGGTTTACTTCACATTATTCATTAATTTCAGTCATTTGTTTTTCGTTTAACAACGTTATCAGTACCGTGTTGCTTTTTTTAAACGTTAGTCGATATACATACGTACTTTAGTATTACAAAATATGAAAACATACTCCATCTACCAAAGTGTAGTGGGACCCGAACGCGCCGGTACGACGTTCGGGTATTTTTCTACTTTGCGGAACGCCGTTCCGGAACTTTATTTTAGTTTTACTTATTTTAATTGGAAACCTTAATTTATCTCCAGAACAGACGAAATTTGACAACGTTTTGATCTGAATCCTGGCGAAAGTGGATTTTCTTCTAAAATCTGGTTACACCACATAACGTTATTTTAAATTTCATTTAAGACGTAAATAACGTTATTTTAAATTTCGAAATCGTTTAAGGTTCTCAAACAAAAGCAAAACACATTGTAAGATTGTTTTGTTATTCAATACTTTTTTTCAGCGATGACAACAACGGTTTAATAATTTTTTTCCCGTCCAGTCAAAAATTAGCCCTACAGCACTTCAGGCATATAGACACATATTTTACAAATCTTAATGATATGAACGTTGGTGGACGTCATAAACTAAGTCTTGTTGTATATATACCCTAAACACCTATTGTGCTCAAATTGACGTGCTTTCCGTTTCCTACAATTTGATCTGTTGTAGTAGTAGCGGAAATGCGCCTATGAAAGCGTCTGCAATTCCCACGACATCCAAAAATATTTCTTTTTTGAAGCAATTCATAAAATGGGGGATACTCGCGGAAATGTCCCCAAAACGCTGCGCCCTTGACTGATCGCAATTTGGAACATTTTTACCTAATTCCGATGACAACTATCAGACATCGGAATCAGAAGATTCCCCCCAATTTTGGTGCTTGGATTCGAGTTCGAGGCCGAAAGGGCACGTTTAAATCTCCAACATTTGCGAAATGTCGAGACGTGCAAGACAGCACATGAGATTTTTCAAATGCATGCCTCACTGCGTACGCTCTTGTATCAGCAACATCAACCGATTCGTTGTTATTGACTAACTTGAGCAGGATGGGGGAGTTGGGAACTTTTTTCAGAGGATGTTTGTGGATTGCGCGTAATAGCTTTCATATCGACTGTTTGCTTTCCCTTTCAAAATTGACGAAGTGATTTTTTTTCCTCCTCAGAGCATTAAACTCAACAGCGGAACAAATTTTAGGCTATTTTGAGGAAAGAGCACTTTTTTGATTGGGACCTTTGCAAAGGTGAGGTGATTATCTCTCTCTCTCTTTCTCTGTGCCTGCATTAAAATCTGAAATTTACTTTATCTTTTTTAAAAATATTTACTACAGCGAGGAACTGTGAACGACCCTCACTAGATGAAATTCAATTCATTATCGTCTGGAATTTACAGCATACACATTCGGACCTTGACATATTTTCAAATGGGACCAATGCTCTGAGTAACTTCTACCACATTCTGATGCTGTGACTGCTGTTCAAATATGCATTAAATATCATTTTCGTAGTATATTATTTGTGTGAATTAACCATTGAGGCTCATAGCGATTGTAAAATGAAATTTTCAAATGAGATCATATTAATTATTTTCTCAGATATAAATTTTCTTGTCTCTAAATGTCCTTCAACTTATTACCAATACCATTCATTACCGGATTCCCTTCTCGTTCTTTCTTTTTAATTATTATTATTGTTATTATTATAAGAATATTACGTTTTACGTTTAAACTATGCACTTATTTAAATATAGAATTCAGAGATGAACTCACAATAATAACATGCATGTTTTATTTATTTTATCCAAATTAATAAACATGCATTAGAAAAATATGAAATGACAAGCTGGTAAAATATAAATATTAAAAATAAATGGACCTCAATGACAAGGCTTGCGCAAATATATTACAGTAGACATCAATTCATTTTGAAAGCACTTTTGAAACGTCAACTGAGATTCTGAAAGTGGAAAATGTGAAACGGAAAAGACCTAGACTTTATAAGATAGCACACACAAATTCATTACAGTAAACCTGATTGTAGTTTCAAGCCATTTTTGAAACGTGCACTGAGAGTACTAGCTGAATATAATATACGATAATAAAAAAATATAAAGAAAAAATGTGAACTTCTGTAGTCGCAAAAATTGTAATGTTTACTGTATCTAATTCGTAGGAATATTTAACTTATTCTTGCAATTTATTTTTGAAATCAAATGTGATAAAGAAATGTTCAACATTAGCAACGGAGCTAGATACAAATACAGAACATACCGCTTTGCTTAATCAGTATCAGTATGTACTCCCCTTTTCTCTCTCTCTTTTCAGATTTTAATTCGCTATTTCATACACTGAGCTATATAACGAACTGGAGTGCTAACTCTGTGGTCTATCGTCGTTTGCTCGATTTCAATACTAAATCGAGAAGAAATTCGATTTTAACAAAAAATACCAATATCGTTACAGTTTATTTTAAGTTCAACAGATCTTTAGCTTTTACATGCAAAAATTAAGACATTACGAAAAATAAAAAGCATTTCATTAAAATTTTTACATCGAATTCATTTATATTTCAAGTATTATCGATTAAACGAGTGCAACAGAACATAAAAATCCTGAATTAGTTTCGACGAAAAGAAAAACCGATTTTTTACATCAGCATTGCCCGTACGGACGTAGTGCGATGTTATGTATTTTCACTTGAATCGAAGACAAGTGAAACAAGTGGGGAAAAAATAGTATCATTCGGCAGACCTTCGACTTCAATCTTAATCCTATGGCAGACAGCATTCCAGTTATATATCTCAGTGATTTTATTTAGACTAGTGGTCACTCAATGTTCGAAATTTGGCCATCAGCTTCGTGCGCAAGCAATCCTAAGTCCTCGGCTAACAGGTAGGGCTCTGGTGGAGAAAAGTGGTCGAAATTTGACCATAATTCATTACATTTTTCGAGTTCAGCCTCGAATATGTATACATTTTTTAGTATTTTTTTTTTTTTGAAAACACTTTGTTTTGTTTATATATTTCAGTTAGCGATAACCTCTACTCAGTGCGACCATTGAGTTAGCCATTAAATTTAATGTATTTGAAACACATATACATACATTTTATCATTCTGCACTCTTTTTCCTATAAAGAAAACATAAATAAAAATTTTCGTGCCACCCTATTATTATTGACTAAATAAAGACTTAGAAATAAACAATCACTTTCAATTTAACCCTTTGGGTACATTTGACGAGTGAGACTCGTCATCTGAATTTAAGAAGCAGGCGTTGATGTTTGTGATACCCCCCCCCCCCCAGTGGGGATCCAAATCGCGACAAATTAAATCCGTTATATGGGTATAAAAATCTTCAAATACAGTGGAACCTCGCTATTCGTTCCAGGAGGCAGTTAAAATGGCGATTTGTACGAATGGCGAATTATTTTTTCGCATAAGATGCAATGTAAATTGCATTAATCCGTTCCAGACCCACAGCAGTGTTGGGAGGCCATTTTTCCACCACTCTCTGTGTTTTCACGCAGGGGTAACAAAGTTCTTTAATTGCTGCAAAGGAAATGCTTTCCTTACTACTTTCCTCCTCTGAAGAAGAAAGTTCTTCAACCACTTCCTCTTGCTGCCACCTTAGAAAGTTAAAATTGCCAGTAAAATCTCAAGAAGAATTAAAATTGAAAAGAAATTCAAAATGCCAAACAACTTATTTCCTGGCGAGTTCAAAATGAGCATAATTTCTCGATTTTCTTCTTAAAAAAGCCAAACTGGCAACCGAACTGGCCACTGGCCAACGAATAGCGGGACTAGTACGAATGGCGAGTTGAATTTTACTTGAACAAGTTGTACGAATAGCGAGTCGGACGAATGGCGGGGTTCCACTGTAATTCAGTAGTCAAAGGATTAATAGAGAATTCAAAACGCTAATGCAAATCAACAAACAAAACATGAATTCGAAACGAAATAATGCGGCACCGCACTTATTATCTCACTTTATATTATATTAGACATTTCTTGTGTCAAATTGTTTTCAATTTTATTACAAACAAATATACATTTTATGACAAAATTAGAGTAAATAACTATGAAATCGATTTTATTGACTGCCTAAACGACGAAAATTAAGCTACGTAGTTTGTGCATCATCATCAAGATATGATTTGAGTTTACTAATCAAATATATGCTTAAAACTGAAAAAGTTACATTTTCGCAACTAAACTGGATTATTACTTTTTTTAAACGCATTTTTGTCACACATTATGAAATTGTTTCCTAAGTGTTTCTTGTCCTAAGAATTGACTCTACTTATTTAATAATGATGCCTAAAATGTGTGCTATTTCTATTAAAAATCTAAATTACTGCTTTCAAGTCAAATCCAAAAGACTGCTCTGAAGGAAAATCCAAAGTGTTATTCATAAAAAATAATATTTACGAAAAACGAAAGCGATACTATCAAAGATACTTCAAAAAATTGCTTTTGTAGAAAATAAATCTCTGATTTAAATTTTACTTTAAAAATAATAAATTTATTTTCAATGAATGTACTTAGTAAGACGAAAATAATCGCATTTAGAAACAAAAAAATAGTTAATGACCTCCTCTTTTTGACTCTAATAAATGCCCGCAAATTTCGTTGGAATACATTCTATATTCTGTGCATACAAAAGGACAATTTCATATCGCAACTAAAATATTGGACTTAAAGAAATATTCTATCTATTTTCATGATCAAAGTTTCATTCACAATGATCGTTGCAAATGTTATGCGCTAAACCTTACAGCTACAAATGTATAGCTACAAACTCATCTTTTCTAGAAATCATCAGCACTCACGCGTTCCTAAAGCGATCGACAAGAAAGAGGATTAAGTAAACTAGGTTGGGAATAAAGTGAAACTCATAAAAACACAATCATTTCTACAATTTGTGGAACACTACTCCCTCTCTTAACAATCAATTTCAAACCAAAACAGTTTCAAAATGCTGAAATCCGTTAATGAAATTAAGTGCTGAAATATAAGCGACCATTGAAGTCGGGGAAGTAGCTTTCAAATGCCAGGATAAGCCATCAATCAAAATATTTTGGACTCAACTTCCATGCTTTTAAGTAGTCGGCAATGATGTTAATCAGATTACTCTAGTTGTAGTGATGGCTCGTTTCAAAAGCGAGATAAACACGTAAAACATAATTATTATTTTGAAAGATTTTCATGTTTGATCTAAAAACCTTATTACTGGATAGTTCTTCTCTAACAGGGTAAAAAACGGTGATTTATTGCTATTTACAGGTGCAAAAAAAAAGTAACATGACTGTTTTAGTCAATTTGAAACCTTAAAACCAGCAACATTTGACATTTCGGGTTCAGTTCTGCAGTTTTCAAAACAATACTATGTGAAAGTTTTCTAAAGAGGTGCACTTTTTTGAAAGATATAAAAGATCATTTATTACTTAGGTTTATTCCATCTTATAAGTAACTAAGTAATAAATGATCTTTTATATCTTTCAAAAAAGTGCACCTCTTTAGAAAACTTTCACATAGTATTGTTTTGAAAACTGCAGAATGACAAAATGCAAATGACATCATGTTCATCTAAAAAGTTAGGTTTATTCCATCTTATAAGTAACTAACTTTCGAGATAAACATGATGTCATTTGCATTTTGTCATTCTACAGTTTTCAAAACAATACTATGTGAAAGTTTTCTAAAGAGGTGCACTTTTTTGAAAGATATAAAAGACCATTTATTACTTAGCTTTATTTCATCTTATAAGTAACTAACTTTCGAGATGAACATGATGTCATTTGCATTTTGTGACATATTGCGACAAAAAGCAATACGAATTGTTATAAAAAGGAATTTTTACAACAATAATGTATGAAAGTTTTCAAAAGAATTGCACTCTTTCGAAAGATATAAATGTAATTTACAACCGAATCACTTCTAAGATGGGGTAAACCTAACTTTCGTGTTGAATATGATGTGTCATTTGCATTTTGTCGTATATTGCAGGAATATAAACTCCCTTCAACATGTATCTGGTTAGCTTGGATACGTACAACTCACTCCGCTATAAATGGATGGTGTTAAAGCCTTCAGAAATTACGACCTTCAGTTCCTTTCGGATTTTTAAAAAGTGAGAAGAAAAAATATGTCATTGATTGTTGAGTATCACCGAGGTTTTTGTGGGGTGGCCAAAAGTAGATGTCTTGTGTTACGTATGGGAAACTATCTTCTTGTCACAAAGTCTGCGGTTGGAAAGTTTGTGGCGTAGTGGAAGGGTTCAAAACATTTGCCTTTGATTGGATCAAACATGTGACTTAACAAAAGAACAGCTGGTCGACTGATATTAAACTAAGCAGATATCTACGTAGGCTCAGGCTTCCCAAAAAGAGTCCATGCACACTAAAATAATATGACGACATTTCGTTTGAGGTTCAAAATAGCATATGATAACAATTGGGAAAAAACAACATAAGACCTTCAGCCAGCAATGGATTAGTATCGGTTGTTGATAATGATGATTATGTATGTATTCTAGGAGTGCTTTGGGTTGACAGTTCTCATCATGTTTTTCTTAGTTTAACTCATAGATAATCTTTACATTTGATTAGCACGTGTAAAAATAGTAGAGCATTGAGAATTTAAATATATTCTGATATAAATGGAATCGATTAATCGAACAGGTACTTGCATGCATTTCAAGCCAGAAGCAATTGTTTGTTAAATCGGAGCGGCACGCAAACAAATCAAATCCTTTCAATTGCATCGGGAAGGACACGCTCTTCGTCATTTCTGTATAGGAAATGTCCATCTGTTAATAGCCGAATGCACCCAAAATATAATGGATCTAAGTCATGAAAACCTTCTTTCTTTCACTCTGCCGCTTTGAATTTCAGTGTTATTCAACCTGATTCAAAACCCAATGTCACGCAAAAGCGCTGCAGAGGGAAATAAGTACCTAAATGACGATTTTTCAGTCAAATATACAGCACAAGTCCGCGTATCGATCGAGTTTTTTTTATGGAAGGTAGGGGACATAGAATGATAAGACCGTCATTGAAAAGGATGTCCCCTCGTCTTTTATCTGCTTCTGGGAACAAAAACTTCATTGATTCGAAGCGTTTTCACTCAACTCATTAATGCGCAGCCTCGCTGAACGACATTCGCAATATTTTACATTGGGTTATTAGTTTTCTTATCAACACCCCCCTACTAGTGGAACCGCAGTTTCCGACATTGGCCGATTAATTCTTTGCATGGGTGGACAAAAACAGCCCACGAAAGCAGCCTATTAATCGACTGGAGACTTTATCGACTTGTCGATATTGAAGTTGGGATATTTTTATAGGGCATGGCGCGCAATACGGGTTATGCGAAAAAAAAGAAGACATTGACACATACTGGCAGCGGTTAACTTTAATGTCTTTAAAATTAACTGGTTAATTACTTAACTTTTTGTTTTATTATGAGGTTAAAAAATTAATCCTTTATGAAGTATTTGTCATGAAAAATAAAAACAAGACCATCAGAAGGCTCTTTTTAAACTCAAAGTTCCTGATCTAAAAATTATTCTCCGAAACGTACTTTGTATTTGATGCAATAAGTTTGTGTGAATCTTGCTTCAGTGAGTATGAGTAATAATGAGTGTTACTCATTTACTTTATTTCCTTAATCAGCTACTGCAAAAACTGATTAAGGATTTAAATAAATCACAGTTGATAAATAAGTCATATATATAAATATGACAATTTCATTTTTGCTACTGTTGGTTCGATTTTGGTCCCGTCTTGAGTATACATGATTATACGGAGGTATTTTTTTTAAGTTACTATCACTTGGAAAAATAAGAAGAAAAAACCATAATGGACTAAAAATCTCAAAAATGCGTTAAGAATATATATATATATTGTATTTTCTTCGTCTTGCTCTTTAGGAATGTATACCACTGAATTATTTCTTCCATTGCCCACTTAATTCAAATTATTTAGAAAAGAAATAACTGTTCAATAAAACGAAGATTAGTATGAATTTTTTTATTATTATTATTCTCTAATTTTCCTACAGTATTGCTTTTTAAGGGTATAAAACCTATATTTATCCCCACTGTTATTGCGATTTAGCATTTATTAGCCGAACATTAAAATATCTGAAAGTTATTTTTATGTCTACTTAACTAACTTAAGTCAGCATAAATGGTTTTGATTTAACTTTTTATTGTGATGCCAATTTCTCCTTACAATGAAAAATATAAAATGTGACAATTAGTAAAATACAAAACGGGAAATGTCTGCTAATATTTACTTTAAATCTAAGGCTAGATAAATGAAAAGAAATAATTGCTTAACTGTCACCTTTCTTAGACATGTATACGGATGGCGATTTTTTCTTCTTCTTCTTTCTTCCGTTTTAATGTATCTACGATTGGCATAAAAACTGCAGTTATTTCCAATATAATTGTTATGAAACATTCATTAGGCAAACAGTAAAATAATTGAAAATTATTACAACATAACGTAAATCTACATAGCTCACAGAACTCAAAACAATCGGTTTCGAGTTAACCTTTTGCATGTGATGTGCAATATCAGTTTCATCTTACAACAAAAACCAAAGTGCAGGATTACTGAATCCTCTGTGTCATAGTGTATACCGTAGGAAATATAAAGTACGATCATTGTTTTTGTAAATTTATTTTAAAATAAAATTTTAAAATCCTAAAATACGTGGGTTTTATCATTATTATTATTATATTTTATATTTATCTTTTGTCATTTAACTCGAATAAAAAAAAACAAATCCAATTTTATGCGTGATGGATGGTTAAATACAAAAACACAATGTCAAATGATATATGAGTTGCTCAGAAGTCAAACAGTGTAAGTCAGTAATTGAAATTTTTATTTTTTATTTATTTTTTTTAATCGTAACATTAGTCTATACACTATATTTGGAACCCTTTATAGTAAAAGTGTGTAAAATACTTATATGAAAAAATTTGTAATAATATTGATTTATAATTTATAGCAGTCATTATTCAAAACCTTAAATAAATCATGAACGTGATGGGACTGAAATGGGACTTAAACCAAAGAAATTCTCTTACACAGTTTGGCTTCTGAACATGTCATATTTCCTTTAAGTATAGTAATGAAAAGAAATGATAATTTCAAACTTTCGTCAAGAAATCAAACACAAAACATGGATTTGTTTTTCGAAATTATTTTAGTTCTTCCTGCGAATAATAAATCGCCTAATTACAAAACTATGTTTGGCTTTGTTTTCCTATCATTTTCCAATTTATCAGACTTCGAATGTATATTACATTCAAGTCACGAGAGCGTGAGAAACGTAATCACACTTCCACCAATTATGTTAAGGCAAAGACAACAATCCTTTGTGTAATTGGCTCAAATGTGATTTCAGTTTATCCGTCACAGATTTAAGGCACTGTTTCCTTGAAGATATATTTAAAAAATAATATTTAACGATTGATCGGGACTGCTTCATAAATGATTCTTAGAAAGTTATTGTATTCTTATAACCCTCCTAATACAATTCGATTAAATTGACATTATTGTAATTTGTGTTTGCTTTGATTGAACCCTGATTTGTGTGCTTACTTGAACACATTTGTGTAAAATTCAAATACAGCTAGCAAAAAAAATAAAATTAAATACAAATATAGATAGATTACGTTTTGCTTCGTTAGAAACGTTTGTTCTAAGCATGGATCCACAGAGTACGTTGCATTTTTTGCGTCACATACCTTCCTTACCCGAGATACGCTAGGTTGTCAACAATCTAGCTCTGTTTGTTGACAATTTAGCTTGTTAAAAATCTAACGCTGTTTGTTGACAATCTAGCTTGTTGACAATCTGGATTGTTAACAATCTAGCTCTGTTTGTTGAGAATCTATCGCTGTAGAAATGCGATGTTTGCGTCAGCTACAGAATTCTAGATAGACTCTTATGTGTCGCATTTTGTTTCATGAAACGAGTACGAGTAAAATTGCCGCCAATAGATTTTTTAATTATTTGTGATTTTTTTCTACTTAGTGTTCTCAAAATTAGTGTTTGATCTATCGTATATCCATGATAAAGTAAATTATGGGCCAAAAATAATCAATTGTGATTTCATTCATGTGCACAAACTATCAAAAGTGAAGAAGCAAGAGGCGTATTTTGAAACAAGTATGTTCACTTCATTTCGTTTTAATGACAGTTAGTGACTGACTTCGGAATAATATTCAAGCATATCCTGCAGGAAATAAATTAAATACAGTTTAATAGTGTTGGTGTGCTAAGTGCGGGAAAAATTACCTAGTTCGTTTCCGTACGTTAACTTATATGTACATCCATTTATTTATTATTGTTCTTTTTTTAAATTTTCATCGATACGTTACCACCTAATAACCAAGACTTTTGGAACACAAGGAGTAAAACCAAAGAGGACAGCGCGTAACAGTTAAAACTCGTTTTTTTTTTTTTTTTTTTTTTTTTTTTTTTTTTTTTTTTTAAGGAAAGAAAAAAAAAACTCCGTACTTTGTTCTATTATTTAATTTTTGTTGTTTAAGTTGTTATTATGCATTTTATTTTTATACGGATTTTTTATACTGGTTTATTTTTTAATACTGAGTTAAACTGGTTGACTTCTGAGCAGCTCATATATCATTTGACATTGTGCTTTTGTATTTAACCATCTGTCACTCATAAACTCATATTTGTTTAATTTCTTTGATTCGAGATTAATAACAAAAAATAAATAAATAAATAATAATAATAATAATAAAAAACACACGTATTTTAGGATTTTAAAATTTTATTTTTACTGAAAGAAGTAGAAGTACAACATCAAGTTTTTTATTTATTTATTTATTTTTTAAAGGTGAATGCAAAACATTATTATAGAATAACAAGTAAAACACATTCGTTCGTTTCGGCCCAATAAGGACCAAACTTTGTTCCTGTTGCGTATTGGTTCGTAAACAACCCTTATGCGTTCATATGTCAAGTCATTTGACCAGTAGGATGAAAGACCCGGGTTCTGATTCTGAGGGTGTGATTCTACCCCCTCCCCAATGGTCACGTCCTTGAGTGAGATGTCAAAGATTGAGCTAAAATACACGATTTCTTACTATAAGCAAGGTGGGATTGGCCTGTCTCTCATTTTAGAACTCGAAGTTTAGTTTTAAACGTCTGTTAACCAAATTCCGAAACAAAGAAAGAAAATTGTTTTATAAAATAATAACTTTTCATACACATGTGAAAACACCAAAAGTTCTTTGAACTATAAAAAGAATAAAATGAAGAATCGACGTATAACCATATCTAGAAAAATTTAACCATATTATATGTGTTACTGCACTTCATTGATTGTTGGAATATGTAAGTTTTTTAATTGGAAAAAAATACTATCAGAGAGACCATGAAATCTTTGAATTTTTATGCCGAAGAGCTACGCGGCGAGAAGCTGCTGGTCTAGTGTCCAACTGGCGAAATAAAAAAATCTAATTTATTTCTTTTATTTTAATTATTTTTTATATTACTAAAACACTGATTTTTTTATTATTTTGCTAATTACTGCTCACATTTTTGGAGCCTCTTGAAATATCATTCTGAATTAAGAAACTGGTTGCGAGGCAACAACCTACGCGGAGCTTGATGTTCTGTCTATTCTCGTGATAGTCGGTGAACATTAATTAGGTTCAACCTGAGGGCAGAAATCTCCCAAAACAATGCCCAGCCTTTCCAAAGCGCAATTTCAAGCTTGATTCTTCAATATTAAGAGAGGAGGAAATAAAAAGCGGCGCTCACACACACACATAATAATAGCAAAACAACTTTTCGCACTGCCTTAAGCCAGGGAATACAGCGAGGGTAATTAATGCTCCCGGAAAAGTTCATTAATATCATCCTTTCATGGACAACCAATTTCTTTGTCGCTGAGCGTGGCGACATTCGGGGAAAGCGAAAAAGTACGGTTGAAATAAAAATAAATGAAAAATATGCTGGTTTGAAAATGATTAGAACGATTTACTGCTTTCCTTTTTTGTATTCTTTCTACACGTAGATTAAAATTAATGTACGTTCGGATAAGCTTTGGTCGCCTTTTAAAATATTACCCTCATTTGCTTTTTCCGTGCAATCGAAGCAAAAGCTTTAGTTCATTGAATTCTTCGGGGAAAGAACTCTTTGCGTGAGGATGGAATCCTTCCTTCGCAATTTATAATTTCAGGATTAACGGAGCGGATTTTTCTTTTCTCGCTCGACGAGGTATTTCGAATCTTCCGTGGAACATAAGATTTTTCTTCGTTTTTGAAGTGTGGGAATTAAGAGTGAGAAATAGTGTTAACTCTCAGAAAAAGATAGGGGAAATGATAATCGCATGTACCGGTTATGAATGATGTATGTTTTCTTTTTTAACTTACTCTTGTCTACATCAAGTCGGAATTTGCATCGCTTATTGATGGAATTGACATATCAGATGAGTCAAATGGACTTGAATTATAGTTACTTTAATAACCCTAAGTAAAAACATCTTTTATGTTGTTTGCATCATTTACTAATGAAACTGATAAATCAGATCGACTTGGACTGTACTTCCGTTTGGTGTCATAATGCAGTTTGCGTACTTTGCTTGTGGAAATGATGTATCAGATGAGACCAGTCGGCTTGAATCGGAAATGCATCTACTTCTTTAACCCGAACATCCTTAATGCTATTTGACTGATTTGCTGATGAAATTTATACATCAAGTATGACAAGTCGACTTGGTTACGGCCCTTGGAGCCCTAAACGACAACTCTCTTAATGCTTTCTTTACTGATGGAACTGATGCTTCAAAACGACTTGGACTGCTGTTGCATTTGGAGCGCTGTGTGAAATACCCTCTATTCTTCTATGTAATATTCTTATAGCGAAGAGTAAAGTTAATTAATGCGTGACACATCAGGATTATTTGAATAAAAAATACTTCTTAAAATATTAATCATTTATTTTTCTGATAATATTTTTTTACTCAGTTGAAAAGTAATAATTCTTAAAATATTTATTTATTAATTATATATATATATATATATATATATATATATATAATTTTATTGAACTGGAGTTTAACTCGTACTTAAGTGAACACTCACAAGCGAAAGGTTGTACCACGATTTGCACAATTTCAGTTTTATGGAATCAGTTCCACTTCATTGTTAATGAAATCAATCTGAAATGGAGATAAATTTTTGCACAGGTAAATTTTATCAAACAAAAATGTCAACATAAAAACGTGATCTCGAAATATACACATGCATAAATTGAGTGTGCATTAGTTTAAGAAAAATACGTAGGTAAAGTATCAAACCCTTTTAATATTTCGAAGTAAAAATATTTAATACAATATCAACATTAACATTAGGCGAGCAATGCTGAGAATTAGATCGAGAAACATTTTTTAAGGGGCACCCTACATTAAATTTCATGAACATTTTTGTTTTTCAGTCTGCTTTCCATTTTTCTTTTTCCTTTATCTTATTTTTATTTGCGTTAAATTTAGTCAAGCTTTTTTATATTTTTTTAAATTGTTTTATTTATTTTTGAATCTTGTTGAAAATGTAGAATAATCCATCAATGAAAAATATTGATAATTTTTCTTATAAAACGTCGTAAATATATGTATATATGTGGGACGTGAAATTAAAAAAAAAAAAAACTTATTTATAGACTCATTATTATTCCAAATTACTCACTATAACGCTCAAATATGACTCTGCTTTAAGCTGAAATAATTAAAAATGAAATGCATAAGAATTATTTAAGAGCCAAAATGCCCCCCCCCCCCCCAAAAAAAAAAAAAAAAAAAACCTACCTGCGTTCCTGCAGAAGTAAAGTTACATCACCACCCTGAGCGTAATGCAGCAAAAATAAAATATCCAATAAGCCATCTTTATTAACTTTCTATTATATTAAAATAACGGTGACGACTGTCTTAGTCCTTATTTCCTAACTTATTGCCGCGATAAAGAGCGTGGCCTTTTAGGCCTAATATATTAAACGAAGACACTCCTTCTATGTGATTACATCAACTTAGATATACGCCATAATAATGGTTGAACTCTGATCCCACTGCATTGTTTGCACTCTGCTTTATAGCCTTTGTACTCTTATTTACAGTTAAGAAATCCACGTTTCCACGTTGATCTTGTAGTCTTCTGAATATTTAAAATATATACCGGTGCCCTAACCTGTGGCGCGAAATTTTTCAGTTTCCTTTGTTGATGTGATGCCTGTTCCGAGGATGTTTTACGACTGTTAAAACGGAAGACGTATGTTTTTTTAATGGGCTGTGTCTATAGAAAGTGACAAAAAGTAAATCTTTTTGGAGGACTTTTATGCGTCGTTTATGGTAAGTCATAGAAAGTTTATATAAAAAGAGGTTCTGCAATTGTCACAGCTATGGTTTATGCGAAAAGAAGACAGATTTTGTGCTTGTTGTTGAAAGGTTTTCGAATCCAATAAATAACCTTCGTAAGAAAAAAGAGGATTTTAATTCATGTCCTATTTCACTTCTTCATCAGAAAATTCAGAAATTATACATTTCCAGTTTCTTTTCTTTGGTTCCTCTTTGATTTCTTAAGACCCGTTTTTATCAATATACAGTAGTTAATTTTCTTATAGTTTTGCTTATTCATAGCTCTGCTTTTTTTTAAAATTTAGCAGTGTTTTTCTTTCTGCTCTACTGTTTTACAGTCAGATTCGTTCATATTCAGTATTTTGATTCGTTCTTCATTACATTTCCCTTTATTCACATCCCTTCTTTATATAACTACTTGGTTGTTCACATGGTTTGTTCACCTAGTTGTCGCACTAAGCACGGGGTAAGTTGGCGCACTGAGCCAACTAGCCCCGTTTCATTGTTTCATGATATTTACTGCTATTTTATCCCGTTTTATGAATTAATTATTATTTTTCTGATGCCATGTTAATTTCCAAATAAAAACTGAATGGACTAAGACACCAAAGAAATGCTGAAAATGTCGTCGATGCAGTATTAATTATCGGACGATCTTTGACATTCTTATTTGAGTTTCATTTAACAATTTATAAAATTTGCGTCAACTCACCCCGTAGGTATTGGCAACTTGCTACGCGACGGTGTAAGTTGGCGCACATTTTTTCTGTTACTTTAAGCATCGGATAAGCATAATCTACAGAAGCTACAAACTCAGAAGTGCTGGGCATTTATTTCCTAATCGCCTTCAAGATGCACTTAAATTTTGCACAAAAACTTGAACAAAAAATAATAAAAATCAATAACTAAAAACTCGCCAACTAGCCTTGGTCTCCCCTGCAATGATTAAATACATATTTTACGATGTGAAGTGACTGACTGATCTTAATAATTGGACAGTCCCCCAAGCGGCTTATATAGTACCGTAAGGTTCGGATTGGACTCCAAAGTACTGCTTTCGAAGCTTTATGTTCGATGTTTGTAAAAATGTGTGTTCAGAGTGCATTAATACGACGCATATTTTTGTAAGTTGGGTTGTTTGGCATTAAAGGGTGTATTGTATACATATATATGCTCCGTAAGTTTTTAATTAGCAATGAGTATATTCAAGGCACTAAAAAAAGCAGCACTGTGACCATGTACCAATAAATATCTTATACTTCCGAAATCTGTAGCCTGTAGGGCTTTGTTACTTTATTGTTTTCTTAATTAAATTTGTTGAAAACTGTCTCGAAAAGCATCTTTATTTTAAAAAAATCCGAATGAACACAATGCTTAAAAATAAAAGAAAAAAGTGTTTTTGCGTGTAAGGCGAAATAACAAAAAATGGTAGGGATAGAGCCATAGAGCTAATGACTCATACATAAAACTGAATTTCCATGAAATCGAAGGAGAAAGTTTAAACGTCATTCTTGTAAGAATGATGGGGAAATATTGTTTTATTTAAATTACACATGATGTGATTTATTTTCGAAATGACAATAGTCTGTTATTTAACAAAAAACAAACGAAGCGAAATGTTAAAGCAGAAAAAGTAACAAAATGCATTGAAAATAGTTCCCTTCCTGAAGGTAGTATGACTATTTCGAAACTTGTCGGGTAGAAATTATCGTTTCTTTGAAAATAGGATAAAAACTCAATTTCAAAGATGTCGGTCCGTATTGAAAGGGAATGTCTGTATTATTTTTGAATCATGCGTCTAAAAGAAACTCGGTCAAACGTTTTTCGATATATTTCTTTTGTTTGTTTGCTTATTTATCTTTTTTGTTTTTTGAAAATTTTCTGGGTTTAAATGTTTTTTAGACAACTCTATTAAAAATATTTTAAACTGATATAGAAGTGTTTTGTGAAGTCTTTCGCGCCACATCACTATACCCAGAAATTTTGCTTTGGAAGTAGTAGGGTCAGTTGGGGTAATTGTAAACAAGCTTCATAACTACACTTGTGGTGGTTTTGAAAACTTAACTGCTTGTGAGTGATAAACTGGCAGCATAGGGAAGACACTGAAACAGTTTCGTAAGTTTCGAAACAACTGTGGAGGCGTCACTATTGTTTGAAAATTTCCCAGTGAAAAAAGTTGTTTAACAAAATTTAGTAATCTTACATTTTCCTGTCCAGTTCATCTACAAAAGCGATGTAAGCGGTTTCAACCATTTTTATTTGTCATATGGAATGCCGCTAAAAACATTTAGTTGTGAATTTAATCCTCCCTGTTATTTTTCTTGTGTAAGTTAGGTGTTTACAACTACCCCATATATTTCGTACTCTGGGGTAATTGTAAACACTTAAATTTATCCTATTTCCAATATTTTGGGGTCTATTTTACATAACTGTTGTTGTTGCTGCTAATGAAACTTAGAAATCCAAGCCCCCTTGCAGGGCTCCATGAATTAAGGAAGCTCCTACTGATTAATACTGAGCTCCGATAGAATGGAGTACACTTGGCTCAGAGGAGCATAATCATTTTGTACCAGCTCCCAGATGAGAGATCGTCACCTAGGATGGTCCCTCATCGGAAATTACATTTGAAGCGACGATGTATTTTACGTGCACAGCTTCCTTTAGCGCACTCGGTCTCAAAGTAATCAGTCGCGGGAGGTGGTCACCCTACCAAACGTTGACCACGGCCAGTTGTGCTTCACTTTCGGTGTTCTGTGGGATCCGAGCTTAACTGACTGATCCACTGCGGGACAAATTTTACATAAACTTGTTACTTTTTTGTTTTACTTGTTTTTTATTTTACATTACTTGATTTTTTGTAATATATTTCTCGTTCAATGATCTCAGCTGACTTATAAAACATAACTCAGCGGACCACATGCGGTCTGTTCTCCGCAGATTGAGAACCATTGCTCCGGAACTTCTTAAGCCTTCAAGCAGACTGTGTATGAAACAATTTTCCATTTGCATCAACCTTATTCGAAAATAAATCACTGTTTACAATTACCCCGGATCTCTGGGGTACTTGTAAACACGAGCTCATTCGTTAACAAATAGTCATTAAGTCAAATTTTTTGTACACATTTACTCACAAAAAGTACAGTAGTGGCTACAATGCTCACAATTTTATCTCTGAATTCATTCACGAGGTAGGGAAGGATTAAAAGTTAAAACATTGAAAAAGCGTTTACAATTACCCCAACTGACCCTAATAAGGAAAAGTGCCATAAAGCTGACAGCCAAAAATAAAAATACATTTGAAGTATTACCAATTACCTAAAATAATTTAAAATGAGATTTTCTTTCTTTTTGAATGGTATCACATTTTAAATCCCTTCACTTCTTAAATCTCTTTAAATTGGTAATACTTTAAATGTTTTTTTATTTGAGGGTGTCAGCTTTAGGGCACTTTACCTTATGTTTTGAAACCTTAAGCTTATCACTTTTAGAATAAATATTAAAAAATGGACAATTTTACGTATTTCAGTAAGCTACAAGTTGAATTACAAAATTGAATTATTTTTTGACGAGTAAGAGGTCGGCTATTTACCTCAACTATCTCAATAATAAATTAAATACGAAAGTATGATAAAATATTTTACATTTACCTTCAGGGAAAATATGAATGCTGAAAGTCAGGAGCGTATATAGGAATATACTTCGGAGGGGCCCCAATTAAGCATTAGGAAATCATATCAAATTGTAGTTTCAGAAAACTGCTTTTCAAAATAAGTTATTTAAAATGTATTTCGAGACAGGCCCGGCCCCCTTTAAATAAACCCTTGTTGAAAGTCATACATGTAGAGGAAAAATACTAATAGCAAAATAGTTAATATGCTTGATTTAATGTCAAACTTAGCTTTGTCGCCAAACAGTTTTCCTCTTGTGGATATCAGAAGTAACATCCCGTATATTTTCTATCGTACTTTTTCTCCCAGAGCAATTTAGCGTATTCATGGAGTGTGAGCACATACCGAAACTCTTTTTTGTGCCGTAACCTATTTATTGGCTTTTTTTAACGCATTTTAATCACTTTTTCTTCGCCCTTAACGCATTAACAAGACATAATTTATAGTTGATTAACCCTTTAGCTGTCACGTTGGGTCATATTGACCCAGGTTCACACTGGCGTCACAGCAGTCTAATTATTGAGGGGGACGACGCTAATTTTGACTTGTCTTCCTAATTTTGCAAAACAGTAATTGAAACTCTATTATTTCAGTAATAGTATTTCCCATTTTTTCTATCGATACAAAGTGTGTTAACTATTTATTTATTTTGTAAACTTAATTTGCAACAAAAATTAGTTTAGATGTGATTTAGGGAAATGAAATATGTTCAGAAAACATTAAAGTTAAAAATATTTATTAAAAAAAATTAAGAAAGGTTTTTTTTACTCTGTACAGAATCATTTTTATATGGTTTATGAATAATGATGTGCCGACAGGGTAGCGTAGTGGTAAGGCTCAGGCCTCGTACGCCCAAGTTCGCAGGTTCAAACCTGGCCCAACTCAGTGGATTTTCAAGGTGCAGAAAATCGTCTGTCCCCCCTGTCGTATGATTATGCGGAATGTAAAAGATCCTTTAAGTACCCGTTTGGCATGGATACTCTCGGCTAAATTAAATTCCTAGTGCCGTTTGCATCAACGAGAGCTCAGGTGCCGCCATTTAGGGGGAAACTGAGCGTCAAAAATTGCGGCATCGGTACCGAACTCATTGTGGTGCCGCTGAAAGAGTTGGTACCAATTTCTGGGAATGCACAGGTCTGCAATGGTTGAGGACCAATACTACAGCCCATTACAAAGAAAAAAAAATAATTATGTATACGGACTTGTTTCATTTCTGTCCTGACCCAAAAATATTTCTCCCACTGTCTTTGGTAGAAATAATTTTTTTTGAGATGGATGTCGTATTAACTTGATCGATGACATCTTGATGAACGAAACACATCTCAACGTGTTTCAATCGATTTTGTGTCATTGTTGAGCGCTAATACAACTTCAGCTTTTTTACGCGCTGAAACTTTTTTCCGCCTCACAACTGGATGCTGGAGACACCAGCAAAAGTCGTACCAGAATTTCTATATTAGAGAATAAACGCTTAGATCCTGCTTCCATTTTTAGTAATGCTTATCTAACATCATGTGCGCAAGTCATGTTTTTAAACTCCTCTTTGAAAGGTGCAAGTCGAATCCTTAATTTTGAAAAATTAAATTCTGGGTAGTTTACTGCAAGCTCCAGATTCTCTTCATGTAGTAGCATCTTTTCTAATTCAAATTGTTTTTGAATTACCTTTGATTCAATATGCGATTTTTTAGTCCGGCAATTGTCACATCAAGTAAGTAAAAGAATTTAATGCGATAGTATTCTGCAAATGAAGAAAAATCATGACCTACTGCCAGACCATCAAACCGCTTAGGAGGTCTTTTTATTTTCTTGGCAATTTTAGGGGTTTTAGTTCAAGTTCCATTTTTTTCACACAGTCATCAAAATGGTGGAAAATACAGCGTCGTTTCGCATCTTTCCCAAGTAATTAGCATCTGTTTGAACTGATTTGACCAGTCCAGCTACTGTACTTTTCCTCCTTTGGAAGGATGTGTTCAATTCTGCAAATCAATGGTTTGTTTCCCCAAAACTAATCCCAGATAGTTGGAACCGTTTTGGAAAGCAGCTTAAGGACTGCTAGCGCCATCATAAACGTCTTCATCCAACTGACTCAACGTGTCCATAATTAAAGAATATTTTTTCAGTATTTCATCAGTTTGAGAGCTTCGATATATCCAAATTGTTCGACACAGAGGTCTAATTTTGCAAGTATTTCCAACGGGACATTCAGATTCATTTTCCAAAAAGCTCTGAAACAAGACGTTTGTTTTTATTCTAGACAAAAACATCCATATCTGATTGGCTACTTCTAAAGAGGTCTTTACCACTGCCGTGGAACTGCAACGGTCTCTCATTATTAAGTTAGTGCAATGTGGCCCACATTACACTAACATTGAACAAAATCTGCTAAAGGCTGTTTTTTACTCATAATAGATAGAGCACCTTTAATATGGCCACTCATTTCGGCTGCTCCGTCACATGTTGGCTCCGAAGATTTGCTATTGGAAGTTGAAGTCGAACAAGGGCGTCACATATAAGGGCGCTATAGCGTTTTCCGTGACTGAGAGGATTTCGTAAAATCCTAGAAAACTTCCACACCTACGTTAAAGTGAAGAAATGTGGAGTGCTGGGGTATTTGTTAAATATTAAAAATATCGGGCCCTCCCCCTCCCACTTTTTTGCCTAGGCTTAGGACCACTGGTATAAAGTGAAATATGTACTGAAGCTCAGTTTGGGTAAAAAAAGGGCATGTTTTTCAAGCCTATCTTAAAAATTTCACCCAGTTTGTAGAAATAAGGGTTCGTAATATATTTTACATGCATTGAAGACATTTCGAAACGCGTGTTTACAATTTTTGTTGCACTACTTAATTACTCTTCATGTTTAACAAGTTTATAAAACTCTTAATTTCTTCCATGTGGAAATATTGATGCGACGGGAAGCGTATTTTCTCGGATCCCCATTGGTCCCATCACAAATGGACAATGACACAAGATTACATTCCAGAATGTTCATATAAAAAATAAAGTAGTAGGACTTTTTGATTTAAAATCTATACGCGCATGGTCCCTCCCTTGTTTTGAATTTTAGCATAAGCGCACCCCCACTTTTTGATGCTTGTATATGTAAGCGTCCCAGCACCTTTTTCCAGAATTAAACTTCTGGGTCCTTTTATTTTTCGTGTGAAAGGGGGAGACTGTCCCCTCTACCAAACTATTGAGGGGGACTGTCCCCTCTACCAAACTATTGAGGGGGACTGTCCCCTCTACCAAACTATTGAGGGGGACTGTCCCCTCTGCCAAATTATTGGGGGGGGGGGGGGGCGCGTCCTCGAATCCCCATAGGTCGTGACGCCCGTGCGTACACTTTTAATTTCTTTTCTTTTCCATGCTTTTTATATCTTACATATTCTTGCATCATATTGAAATTAAAGCACAATGTTTTACATTTTTTATACGCAATTTGCTAAATTTTTAATTCGATTCTATATGACCCGACGTGACGACTTGTGTGATATCTAGATAGGTGACAACTCAAGGGTTAACACTAGTTAAAAACCACACATCAATTTAAAATATTGAAAATATTTATAAATTAAAAAAAAAATCTTCAAGCAGGAATGGAAAAATACGTGCCTTTCCACCCCACCCCCCTCTCCTCCCCCAAAGATGGTTAAGAGAAGAGAACATTCTAATTCCAACAACACTTTTAATTTTCTTCTAATGTCTTCTCAAACAAGAGGATTTGCTTCAGACAAATTTTATCAGAAAGAACTTTTGACGGTGGAATATGCGCAAGAGAGGATTTTTTTGTTTGAATTTTTTATAGTGAGCATTTTTTGAACAGATGAAAAATGTTGTAAAACGGTGATCGTCCACCGATGAAATTCCTTTCTTCTTATTTAAAAATGCGTTGACGTTCATTATAAAAGAATTTCATCAAAAAATCGAAAAAGGTGGCGAGACTAAATATAGTTTTGATTTCTTTAATTTGAGAAATAGAAAGTAAAAAATTATAAATAGGAAAAAAAAATCTTCGCAGACTTAAATCGAAATTGATTTATCGATTAAATGATTAGGTTCTGAAAAATTGTGGAAATTCAAAATGACTTGTTTACTAGAGAACTAGTCACAAATGATTTCATTTTTGACATAAATACTTATTGAGATGTAAACCAGTTTCCATCATTTTGTTTGGCAAAGATTCAATACTAAACCAATTTTTGATTGAGTACTGATTGATGCAATTTGAGTGTTATTCTTCTACAGTGTCAAAGCATTGTATCAAATTGCTTTTACTTTATTTATTTATTTATGTGTGTATTCAATTTAAAATTTTACATTGGCATTATTTTTGTTGTATATCAATGTTTCATTTATTTTCCTTACTCTTACATATTAAAATATTCTGCATGAATAATATAATTTTTTTACCAAACAACTGTAGTATAGCTGGAATTTACTAAAACATAATATGCCTAATACTTTGAGAGAATGAACTTGATAACGCATTTACAGTAATTATTATTAATATTATTTTGTTTAATACATGAAGAATTTTGTGTAAAAGAGATATGTGTTGTTTCAATCCTATTATACGCAACAATGACTGGTTTATTTAAAGCGTTATGGGGACGGAAATCTAGTGATACTTCAAGATGGATGCTCTTATTTGGTTTGTTTTGTTCTAGGGAGCTTCTTGTGTATTCATAATGTATTTTTCTGTTTATATAGTGTAACGTTTTATTGATTTAATTTTTTATTGCATGAAATTGTTTTAAGAAAGAAAGAAGGAAGGAAATAATTAACTTAACATATGGCTTAGTTTGAATTTGTTGCCTCTAATGTCATTAATGTGAGTGATTATTCGCAGCGATTGATGTAAGTTATACCAATAAAAAATTACTTGGCATGATGTGGTTGAGATCGAAAGTTTAGTGGTAATTAATATTACTAGATCGATGTTGATGTACGAGAAAATAGGCTCATTTAGTAGGAGATGAGCTTTTTTGTGCAGATAAATTTGATATCTTTTGTTTCACAGATATGTTTTAAAAAAATTTTTAACTATCATTTTATTTGTTTTTAATTCCATCTTTTACTCTGATGTCATTAATGTGCTTGAACTCTAATACCTACTAAATGTGCTTGATTATTCGCAAGAATAGATGTAAATCACACTAACGAAAAAATATATTTGAAGTGATTAGGTCGAGGTCGAAAATTTAGGTATAACTTATATTATAAGATCGATGTTGATGTGCGGGAAAATAGGCTCATTTAGTATTAGATAAGCTTCTTTTGAAGATAAATTTGGCATATTTTGCTTTATAGATATATTTTTATATCATTTTTAACTATTATTTTATTGGCTTTTAATTACAGTGAAACCTGTGTAAGTTGATCACTTGCGGTGCAGCACTTTAGTGGTGAACTTAGACAGATGCTCAACTTATAGAGGGTGAGGTAGAGGGTGAAGGGCTAATTCCGTTCTTGACAAAAGTGGTCCACTGAGACAGGGGGTCAACTTACAAAGGTGGTTCACTTTACAGGTTTTACTGTATATCTTTTGAAATGTATTATTATTTTTTACTTTACTCAACACATAGTTTAGTTTCAAGTTTGTTTCCTCCAATGCCATCAATGTGCTTATTCATTTCGAAGGATAAATGTAAATCACTACTGCCACCAAGAGCAATAAACAACTTTGCTCCTAGTAAACAAAAAAGGATCGCTAGCAGAACAATAGCCTATTAACAAATTGACATAATCGTCAGTTTAACAAACGTAATCGCACAATTAAAAATAACACGCATATCAAACTAAAGAAAAAAAATGTAATGTTGCTTCGCAAAAGCCGCGGCTAAAGGTTAAGGTCGTCTCAAAATCCTTTCACAGACTACACCCAAACCGAGAGGCTGTAGCCCCGCCCCCTTCGAGTCCAGTTCGGACGAAAATGAAGCGTGATTCGGTAATTAAACTCACGCCTGCAGGAGTGGGGGGGGGATCTTCGGGCGTGTGACGTTATACGGAAATGTGCGTCCGTCGTGGGTCACCAGCGATTGGCGAGCGAAGCCTCGGACTTGGCAGGCAGTCTCAAAGTTTTGCCCCAGGGGTTGAATTGAAGTAGGTTCCGCTCCATTTTGTCCCAAGTTAGATTTCTTAGGTGATTTAATTTTTGTTCATTACTTCAGGGTGTCTGATCCAGTAGAGCGTGAATGTCCTTTGGAAAAGGGCATTTGGAATGATTTCGGATTTTGCCGATTGTGAATCACAGCGGAGGTATGACAGAGAAGTTCTCGATTTCGTGTCGATGATTTCTCTATGTCCGTAGCCAGAAATTTCCTTCGATTTCGAATCGCAGCCAAGCTAAGACAGATAAATTTTAGATTTCGTGTCAATGATTTCTTTACGTCCGTAGCCAGATATTTCATTCGATTTGGAATCGCAGCGAAGGTAGGACGGAAATTTTAGATTTCGTGTCGATGATCTTGCTATGTCTATAGCTAGAGCCAAATTTCATTCGTCAAGAATTAATACCTAAAATTCTTCAAAACTTTTCTGCCTCATGATTACTAGCTGTTTGTCATTTTTCTGTCAAACAAGAAATCAACAATTGTGCAAATTAAGCAATAAGTTTGGGCACGATGTCAGGAGTCATTTAAACAGCTACTCTACCCTTCCCCTTAAAACCATTCATAATGAGTTAATTCCAAAGAAGTTTGAAAATTAAACAAAAAATAAATAGGTAAATAAATAAAATAGAATTCAAATCTATTTTTTCACTTCTAATTTAGATCATTGGTCGTAACTTTTACGTTAAGCGTTACTATAATCAGGGCCGTAGAAAGCTAAGACAGGCTTACATCAGTTTTATCACGGCACTCTGCCCCTCCCATATTATGCTTACACTATAGCTATAGAAATACCCTCTGCATACTCCGACACCCCCTCTCCACGGCCCTGACTATAATGCCATGAAATATAGTTAACTGAAATAAATTATTTGGTTTAGTTGCGAACCTGACTTTTGTTCTCAAGTGACATTGGATAATATTAATAAGTTAACTCACAAAACTTAGCAAATTATGCATAAATCAAATCTACAAAACGCTTTCTTTTCTACCATTTTATTAATTTTAAAAAGAATGAAGTTCGTGCGAGGTAAATAAATCAGTACCTAGCTAAATGATTGTAATACCCTCGTCATATCGTCCAGAATGATTGTAAACCTGACATATACCCACGTCCTATCGTGCAGAATGATGGCAAACCTGACGTCTAAGTATACCCACGTCTTATCATTCAGAATGATTGTAAACCTCACGTCCAAATATACCCACGTTCTATCGTATAAAAACAAGTGCTTTAGGATTAAGAAATAACTAAAACTAAATAATACGTTTTGATATTTCTTATGCGTGAATTAAGGAGATTTTATGTCAATCTTCAAAGTCCCAAGAAAATAATTTATGAGATTCACTTTCTACTGTGTTTACTCGAGTATCACTATTACTTTTTATTCAAACAGAATATCTTCGTGCGACTTATATGCAAGAGATTTTTTAATGCATCAAATTTGCATTAATATAATTTGTGTTATTATTTGTAGCGCATTTTTGTATAATCAGGTTAAATAATTTAGTTGAAGAATGAATAAAGTGTTTAACAGACAGTTTAAATCCCCCTTGCAACATCTATAAATTATCCGTATAATTTTTACATGATATAAATTCTCAGAAACCAAGTGCATTTATTCAATAGAAATTTTATTTTTCTTCTCTACAAACTCAAAAATATATACTATATATATAATTTGAAGCATGTGAAAAATTTTCAAATGTAACGACGATAATCATATTTCAAACGTAAGAAATATTTTAGTATTTCTAACGAATTCGTTTGCATTTTGTTAAAATGTCCTGAATAAGTTTCTAAAAACAAAACCATCTTATGTTTTCCATTAGTTGTTTTCAGTACTGATTGTTGTAAATTAATTTTTCTAATCTCATTCAATGTACCAAACTTTTCATTAGCCACTCTCTCTTTCATTGGCCATTAATCTAAAAGATAAAAACTGAATTCCAGTAATTTCTAAAACTGACAAAATTTTGAAAATTGTTTAAATGCTTTGTGAGCATTATTTTATTACATAGCTATTTTCATTGTATATACAAATCAGTTTCACATTTTTAAAATCAAATATTAATGTATGAATTTTTATTGTTTATTTAGTATTTTTACCAGATTATAAATGACTATTAATAAGAGAATATTAGAATCTCAAATAAAAACACAGTAAATTTCCTTTCATTTGAGATGCTTTTAGTAATCAAAGTAAGCTCTAAATAACATTACAGAATTTCGTCCCTTTTAAAATAGCATTTCCCTCCCCCCCCCCTTCTTTTTACAAAATATTTGCTGATATAAAAGAGAAAATATGACTGTATGTACATCTGAATTTCGAGTAGGATCGCGACCAATGTTCGTGAAATTTAGTACATAATTACTAGTTCGAGCATGATGTTGTGCACCTCGAAGTATTTCTTTCAAAAATCCAATTTTGTTCCTATTTCTATTCCAATTCTAAGCAAACTTTTCACGTAGGTTCGCAAGTATGGCTTAGTATGGAGACTTTTCCTACCAGTCGAGAGCCTGGATTTTGCAATAACATTTTTTGAACCTTTTAGTTAATTAGGAAATAAATATACTTGTTTTTAGCTAGCAAAAACCAAAGGCTTACTTGGAAACTTATAGAGAGTATATATTTAAACATTTTTTTTCCCGATTTTTGAATTATACAATTTTTTCCAGTATCAAATTACATGATTTTGCTTTTTAATTTTATAAATACGTACTCTCGTCCTGAATTCAGAAAATAAGAAAAATATTTTTCTACTATTTAATGAGTATAAAATGGCACCACAATTCATGCGTAAAAAAATATTTTTTCCACAATTATCCTTTCTGTTCTTTTTTTTTTTTTTTTCGAGTTTTTGGCTTAAAGTTTTTCTTTATTTAGCTAATTTTAAATTTTGCTACAATAACGTAGATTTAAAAAATTATATTGTTACATGTTTGGCTTAAGGTATTTTTTTTTTATTTGGCTAATTTTAAATTCTGCTACAATGACGTACATTAAAAAAAAATTATATTGTTACGCCAGGGGTGCTCCCCCCCCCCAGAGCATTGGTGCACACCCATCTAAAAAACTGTGGCCCCCCCCCCCCCCACAAATCTTAATAGCGCTGTCTGCGCCCTGGTGGGCATCCCTGGTTACACTAAAAACAAAAATGCGTGTATACGAAGTACGAAGAAATTGAAAGAGAAGCAAAGTATTGAAATCGGAAGTAAGTGTTCAGCAAAATTCCTCTACATGACTGGTCATTAAAAGGATTGGAGTACATTATCTGTTTACACTCATTTCAAGTCTTATCCTCATTTTCAAGAGAACTGTTCTCAATCATAGATGCATTTTAAACTACGTCAGTTTAGAATTATATAAAAATACAAATGCAAAATGCATCCACAAAATAAAATTAAATGAAATATATATATAATGGCCGCAGAGTCATGCGTTTTATAAAGATATGAGTGCAAAATTCAAGTTCATCCTTTCCAAGACACTTTCGAAATTAATGATACATTTTAAACCATGTCAATGTAGAGCTAAATAAAGATACTAATGTAAAAAATAATCATAATTAAGCTAGATAAACACTCTCAATTTTACCACAACGGGGGAGTATTTGAAAACATGATTGCTCGCCGTAAATGTGCACGGAAACAAATCCCGACGCTAATTAATTTCCGCGGAGGAGCGACAAACATTGCGTCATGTTTTCCGACCACATCGAAAATCAATTGTCAGCGCTTTCCCCGCCTTGGCGCTCGCTTTTGGCGAGGAGAGAAGCGCGTCGGTAACCTTGCACGGAGACCAAATGGAGTGAGCGGGTAGTCGATTCAAAAAAGCGCTCATTCACGGCGAAACAGCTGCTCCGTCGAGAAGACCTTGACCCTGAAGCGCGACAGGTGCATGGGTTTGGTTCGGCGTAGCTAGGCGCGGCCAAAACTTTTTTTTTTCCAAATCTGTGCTGATATTTCGTCGGATGCGAGCCTCTCGCTAATTCCGTCTCTTTTATGGTTGATGTGGTTGCAGATAAGGAGAGTGTAGCGAGCAGTGGAAGCTTCCGAGGGGGTCAGCATCCAAGTCCAGCCCGTCCGATGCCGACCGACGCTGTGGCCGCCGCAACTTCTTCCACCGGGCCCCCAGCCACTTCTCTGCCGAGAGGAGAGCGGGCGACTCCCGAGCCGGACCTGTCGTCTTCTCCGTCGCTGTCTCCGCACTCGCCGAGTCCCGGACGCGCGTTCCCGTCGCTGCTCGTACCGGGATTCGGGCTGGCTGGACTGAGGGTCAGCTCCGCCGCCCCCTTCTCCCCGCCCGGACTGGAGCGCTACTCGCCGGCCACCGGCAATCCGGCCATCAAACAGATGGAAATGATGACCAGAAACTATTCTGATTTCATGCGATCCCTCGCAGCCAAGTACAACCAGAATAACGCTCAAGAAAGGTAAGTCATCCTTTCCTATTTATATTTGATTTTTTTACACAGAAAACAAAATGGAATAATAATAATAAGATATAATAATTATAATAAGAGATATATTATTATTATTAAGATAAAATCATAGGTACATTTAAGATAAGATTAATAATATATGAATTACTTGTGTTAAATACATAATTAAGAAGATTATTAATATATATGAGATAAAATTAAATTGAATAATCATAAGATAAAATAATAACAATAATTACTGCAATTTAAGGATTAGTTGGCAAGTTTGCGTTTATTGGCACTAGAGCATCCGTAGGCTAAACAGCACCATACATTTGTTGTACTTTCGGGCAATTATAAACATATTTACAATTTACAACAAAGATCCAACGAAAAAATTCGCTGTATGCTGATTAGCGATAATTAGTTTTTAAAAAAAGGATATCAAAAGAACCGAAATAAGGAACGTTCAAACTTTTATAATTTAAAAAATATTTAAGCATCTGAGCGGTTATTTATAAAACAATTTATGGTTGAGTGAGAAAGAAAATGTAATTACAGTGGAACTTTGTTATTACAGTGCTCTTTAATTCAAACGTCTTTTAATGCAAGGATTTCTACGTCGGGATCTTCGTTAAGCGTGTGAAATTATTTTATCGTTTATTTGATACTATTGATAGTACTTTGTTAGGGATTTTTACCGTACGTGTGCTTACTGTTATTGTCGAGAATTATTTAGTGAATACTCTACTACTGTATTTTGTTCTGTTTCATATTATTAGCGAAAAATTATTTCAACACTGACACAGAAAAGATTCATGCGTTTTAAATATTTATGAAAAATAAGAAGATATCGAAAGATATAAAAAAAATTAGACCTTCATAGAATTTACAGTATTATTCTAACACATATTTCCTTTATTAACACGGTTTACATGGCACCACGTTTGATAATCCGGGTGTGTTGTTTTACTCAGAATGGCCCCAAATCACAATTAGTTCCATATTAAAAAATACTAATGTATCATGTATTTTGTTTCTTGCTCAAATTGCTACTCTTAATTAATTTAAGGTTTTTATGTAATACCACGCACATCAATAAAATTGTTAAGTTGTTTAATTAGTTAAGTTGTTTTCGGAGGTTTATTCTTAAAGGTATGATTTCTAATGAAGTTTTTTTTTTATAGTTAAAAATACAATTTCTAATAAAATTTTGTTTTTATTACTCTAAAATACATGAATTCTAATAAAGTTTTGTGTTCATTAATTTTCAAGATACGATTTCTAATAAACTTTTGTTTTCATTAATTTTCGAGATACGGTTTCTAATAAAGTTTTGTTTTCATTAATGTTCAAGATACGATTTCTAAAAAAAGTTTTGTTTTTATTACTCTTAAAGCTACGATTGCTAACAAATTTTTGAGAGAAAAGTGTCTGCGATTAGTAGCCTCGAGAGCCACAGGTTGTGTTCGGACATTAAGAGGTCCCGATGTACACCTCATTGCTGTATGATTACGACAATGTTCATTAATCTGAAAATTTTAAAATGACCCTATCTTCCTCCATAAAATTTAGAGGAACATATTTTTTCTTTTTATATAAAATACTAAGGATATTTTAATGAGTATGTATTGTTTAATTTTTACGGGGGGGGGGCGTACTTTTTAGCTTTAAAAATTTTCGCAAAGCCATTTACCCTACGAAGATTAATATGCAGTTATCAAAAAAGGTTAAAAAATATAGATTACAGACTCGCCTATCCAACATAAATGTACTACCCGAACGTCGGATAATAGGGAACTGCTAAAAAAAAGCTTATTAAACATCAAAGTAATTAAACTATACACACTAAGAATTTAATAACCATATTTTACTACAAAACAGGGGGAAAATGAAAAAATAAAATTAGAGGTACGAAATTGTATCAAGTTAAATGCTCTTAAAAAGTGAAGTCGAGTAATGATTTAAGGGACCTTTTGCAACTATGTGTTCTGGCTGTTAGCGAATGCTTTTGGTAGATGTCGGAGAGTACGGGATGGCGGAGAATTGAACGCCGATTATACGATTAACGAACCGATCTTCGCAGCTTTTGAAAATTTTGTTGGTTGTGTTTCCAAAACTTTGGTGTTCTATCCATGTCCCACTAATAAGTGTCCCACTGATTTTGTAGTTTTGGTTTTATCTATATAGTGTGCTCCTTTTAGCAAACATTATTTTAAATAGCACAACAAATAAATAATAAATTCACATTATTCTACACTATAGACTTCACACAGTTCAATCCTTGTTACGGTAAAAATCGATATCATTCAAAAAAATATATATATTCCTAAAAATATAGAAGACGTGGTTACTTTTTAAACATTTCTCAATGAAATTAATTCTAAATGGGAAAACAAAGATTAAAGATATAATTCATCACGAATGTGCTTTAATATGCAACAGCTTCCGTTTGCTTTTCAATCAGAAGGCGTTTAACTTATCAATGATCTGTTTTATCGTTATTTATAAAATTTGCTTTAGTTAAATCATGCACATTAATATTATGATTTAAGTGTAATATAAAAAAGAAAGAAAAAATTGTGAATGAAACTTAAATAATGATGTTTATTAAGAATTCAGCTTCTAATATTGACTTCCGACGGAAAACGAGTAACGTTAATTGACTAGTATTTGTATTGCACACTTATTTTTAAAAATTAACACCGATTTTTTTTCGAATATTAAATTGTATCATATAAATAGCGCTCTACGAGTATTTAATTTTTAATACCACTAAATAGTGGAGTTCGCAATTACCCATTAACTACAATCAAACTGGATAAAATAAGTATTTATCGCATCTTTAAATTGACATTTATTTCCTCTAATTCTCTTGTGCTGCTTTTGGTGAAAAGAGCAACAATTTTCACTTTCTTCAATTTTGTGAAGACAACAAGTTTTCGGTTATCAAACTTATCCTATCATTGAAAGGCAATAACCGATATGATCACACTCTAAGTCGGCCAAGTGCATTATTTGTTTTCACCGATTCATTTATTTTCCGAAACTCCCATCAATTTTTTAAATTGCAAATATACATACAACGTTTATGCTAACTTTTAGGAATCATTTTTACTGTCACACATGGATTTCTTACAAAAAAAAAATCAACATTTTAAAAAATAATAAAGTTATGTAAATCTACTCGTTTTGCTCGAAAAGCCTTATGATAGTTTTCAAGGTAACAGCCTGTATTTTGTTCTTACAATAACTGGACAATAATTTTAGAATGGAGTTATCATTTTTTAAATTTTACTTGCTATGATTTTAGTATTTTTTTAACATGATTTTGCTTTATGCATGCTTTTCAAAATATATTATTTACTCTTAAGAAGTTTTTGTTCGTGTATTCGATTTTTTTTTTTTTTTTGAAACCTTTGAAGTTTTCTGATTAAAAAATATTCATACAATAATTCGTCGGTCAAAAAAAAAAAAAAAAAAAAAACAAGTTTCGTGTATAATGAATGCCTAATCTTGCTCCGCGTTAAGGTAAAATATTTTGTAACATTTGACTGAAGTAGAATTTCATCGGAGTAATTCGATATTTTTTGAAAACGTCAATTTGTAACGAATAAATATAACCTGGCAACGATTACCTTGGCATCAGATTCCACAAAAAATACCAATTAAACCTTTTAAAAGCAATAATCAATGGTTTTTCTTACCCATTGTTACCTGCACATAACCCATTGTTCAGTACTTTTAAGTTTTGTAATTATACATTAAAAGTATAAAGAATTAATTACGTAAATAAAAAAAGAACTTCAATGAAAATAAAGCATCATTAGCTGTCTAACGTAGTTTTTTCTAAACCAAAGTCATCAAGACGTACTTAACTGTTTCCAACTGAAAAGTTATTATTCAGCTTTAACATTATTTTCAATTTCCTTCTCACACTTCTTCTAAGGTCGAGCATCTATAATAAATATAACACCTTTTGCCTTCCAATTGGTTTTTATTTTGTTAAAAAAATATCACATCATTTAGCTCAAAATATTAATACAAAACTCTTTGTACTCAAAAGTTCAAATACTATTACGTTACCTATACAAATTTATTAATTATAAACCGTGTCGACATTTTAATATTTACAGAAAAATATATTTCATCTCTTTCGGTCTTATGCCTGTCATGATGCCATGGGTCCTTCAAAACTTCCAGAACTGTTCGTTTTACAAGTGTCAGTGTGTATCTTCATCAAATTTGTAGAGTTGATAAACAAATAGGACGCAATTTCTGATATATATTTTATTTTGAAGTAGCTATAGTTATAAAACTGCAAAATAAAAAGGAAACATTAATAATAAATAAATAAAATTGTTTGTCACGTTTGGACATAATACTTGATATACAATGAATTCAAATTGTTTTCAACTTCAAAACTCATCATAGATATTCCTTATGTGAATAAGGATATTTTTCAGGAGACTCCATTTAGTAATTCAATACATAAAAATGATTTGTAAATAGTGTCAGAGTATGATTAGTTAGTTACAGAACATAAGTAAAATAATGTTAAGAATAATTCGTTATATTTGAGTATATTTGTATATTTTCATTTATTTAACTACATTTTTCTGTCTTTATATAAAATTATGATTTAAAAATAGAACTCTTGTGATTTTAAAGAAAGACGGAAATCGTTTATAAATGAAAAAAAAAAAAAAAAAAAAAAAGAAAAAGGAAATTTGTAACACACATGGAGTTGAATATTTTTATGTTCTATAATACATTTATCACTTTTTAATTTATTTTTCCACATTTTTGCTTTGATCTTCAAGCGTAAAATTTAACTCTTAAGCTCCAATCAGCGTTTTCAATATTCAAAAAGCATGGTCGCGTAGTGATTTGACACTGGCCTCTTGTGTCCAAGATCGCGGGTTCAAACCCCGACCGATGTCGGTGGATTTTTGAGATGTAAAAAATCGACAGGGCCCATGTCGAATGATTGTGCGGCGTGTTAAAGATCACTTGAGTATCCATTTGGCTTGGATAATCTCGGCAAAATAAAAAAAAACCTAGTGCAATTTCGCGTCTTCATAGTCCAGGTATTTCACCTTCCAGTAAAGAAAGACGTCTAAATTTTAAAAGTGGTAATGCCATCCGCCGATAGTGGTGCTACTTAAAAGATGTGGATTTCCGGGGAATGCAGTAGGTCTGCAAAGGTTAGTGACCATACGCAGCCCCATTAGAAAGAAATAAAAAATCAAAAGGAATAGGATGAAGCAGAGACTTTTATACGAATACTTTGAAATACATTGAGTGGTATTTTCAAAAGCAAATATATATATATACCATACATGAGAGGTATTACTTTAGAATACCGTGAAAAATATTTTCTTCTGAATAAAGCATTCTAAAATGTCAAAGAATTTGCTCAGAACCAAAACAGGGTCTCTTCAAAAAGTAGTGCTATTTCTGAAGATTAATAGACATAAACCTATGTAAGCTAAACAAATACATGCAGACCATTAAAGCGTTTTCAAAAGTGACGGTTCTCATTTAAACATTACAACGGACCTTAATGTAAATTTAATATAAGATGTGGAAATCGCGACGATTTTACTTATGTGTAGGGTAAAGTCGCCTAATATGACCTAATATGAGTTACCTGGGAATTGAGATTTTGACTTAAGTGTCTGATTTATTTCATTTTAATCGTAAGTATAAGTTCTATTTGTATTCAACCGTTTTCATGCATCTGTATAATACGTAGTTATGAAAAAAAAAAATGAGGATGGCGGATGCGTGATAAATATTTTCTGACCAATACATTTCTTCGCTCTCTGCTTTCTTCAATCCTTTAGTTATTTCGATTTATTGACAAAGTTTTTAAAATATTACTTTATTTTTTACTGTGGCAGGATATTTTAGCCTAATCCCCCGGAATAACATTCACTACACCAATCATGTAAAAATATTTTTCATTTTATTCTATTTCATTATTTTTTAGAATGTTTTTATTTAAATATACAATTAGAAACAAAATGTACGTCGAGTAAAATGGTAGGAAGACGATGCTTTAAGTCTGAAATCAAAATTCATTTATTATTAAAATGAGCAAGCCTACTTTTAAGACAAAAATTGAAATTGACATTCACCGGAAGAAAATAAAAGCTCAGAATAGTTTGTTTGATATAGACTGTTAAGAACTGTGAACTAAGGATATAAGAGCTTCAAAATATATGCAACGCATATTTTGACGCGTCTTAAAATTACTGAAATATTTTGAGTTTTCTTTTCCTTCGTACATTTCCCAATCTTTTCTGCAAACACTCCAATGGCTATGTAAGGAAAGTGAATTCTTTTAGAAAAAAGAAAATAGCAAAATAAAAACGCATGACATTGCAGTTAATTTGCTCTCATGAATTCATTTGAAATTTCAGAGACCTTGATACGGTGTAGTAGATGTGGTTCAGTGTAATATCAAGCTTAAAGTAAAAAAAATAAATCTTCGCTTAAAATAATTTTCCAAAAATTATTTTTGATGATCTTACCTATACTGCAAACCTACTAACCTACTACTGAGGCAAAAATATTTGTTGCATTAAAAGTGTCTCCTTCCTGCCCCCGGAAAGAAAAATACAAATCGGATTGTATTATATGCACGTATTTACTTAAAAACTTACTTTCCAAGTTTTGTAAATTATGGTTTGAATAATATTATTTTAGACGAAGATACACGGGTACAATTACAATGGAAGTCTTGCACTGAGGGCGTTGTTGACACAAAACGAAGACACGACCAAAGATCAATCAGTGACCTATGTCGGAGTCTGGAATGTTAAATCTCCCAGGAGTCAACCCGACAAATCAGTGTCACCATCGGCAAAAATCCCAGAGTTCATGGACAAAGCCCACTGAGAGACTGTCAAATCATAGTGTCCCGACAGGGGTCACGGACAAAATACAAAAGGCCAAAAAACAAAGGTCAGACGGCCGTGCACAAGTCATTAACCATTTACTCTCGTGATCCAATAGGTCGCGGTTCTTTGTGAACCAATTCTTTCTTTTGCATCGAGCTCTTAGCTCTAGTCGCGCGCACTTCTCTCACTAATTAAGGTTTTCGTTTCCATTGTTTTGTCGTCACGGAGGGCTTTTGACCTTTCGCGACGACTCTTCACGCCTCGAGAAGGGAGCACTTACTAATTATTTCTAAACATTTCATGATCCGTGATTTCAAAACTTGACACAGTAGGATCTCGCTAGTTCGGTTCTCTTGGATAATTTTTGAGAACACTAACTTTTTTAACTTCGACCCTTGGATAATACGAACTGATTTGGGTACATTACGAAATGTTTCCTTGTCGTTTCTTTTAAGATTTTAGTTCCCGTAGACTAAATGTTTCATGATCCGTGCTTTCGAAATTTTCGATGCAGATGATTAATTCGTATCTCTATATAATCCGGACGGTTTTTGTGAACACTTTTAAATGCTTCATTATCTGTGCTTTTGAAATTTTACAGCAGAATCGGGTTAACTTCGACACGTGGATAATACGAACTGATTTGGGTACATTACTAAATGTTTCCTTGTCCTTTCTTTTAAGATTTTAGTTCCCGTAGACTCTCGTCGGTTCGGGGCCCCGGATAATGTAAATTTTGGGAAAATGTCTAAACATTTTACGACCAATGCTTTATATTTTTGAAAACAGCAAAATTTCGTTTATGTGGCTCACTTGAAAATTCGGACCTATTTTTGGAAATAGTCGGGGTCGAGAGTAAAACCGTTTGGGACACATGCTTTAAAATTTCAAACATAATAGCCTCACCTGTACGAATTGTTTTCACTACGCTTCTAGTTAATTCAGATTTAACTTATTAGGTCGGTACTCATTTTGGGAAAATAATTAAAATCCAAGTTGTAGTAGATTTTTTTCAACAAATGACCAAAACACACACACACATGATGCATGAAATAACTAACGAAGGGACAATTTGAAAGATTTTAAAATGATGATATTGATTAAATAGACAATGTTAAAATAAATAAACAAATAAAATAAATAAAAATAATAAATTGAAAAATCTGGTAAACTTGTTCATAGCACTTGAGAATTTTTTCCTGAAAATAGCATTACATTTAAAACATGTACTCCGAATAAAAGTGCCGACCTCTTTAAGGCACATACATTTTTTTTCCAAAAAATCTTAAATTGTCAAATTCAAGCAGCATACTTGCAATTAAGTAAAATATTATACACTTGGTTTTAATTAAATTTTGTAGAAACATAATAAGTTTTTTTTTTACTTTATATGCCTAATATATTGAACAAAATGTCTTGAAGAACAAGAGAAAATTTTGATTAAAATATATGCATGTGTTTCGGGACCTTTAAAAGAGGAATATATATTCCTTTGTCACAAAAAGTTACATTTTTTATTGAAGCTATACAAAAGAATGAGACATAACACAAATATTTTAGATAGCTAGGAAGAATTTATTAAACACTAACCAATTAAATACTTTGGTGTCTTTTGTTACAAATATTAACCACCTTAAAATCATTCTTCTTATTATTTTATTATTAGATTCAGCATTATTTTCAATTACTTCAGATCTTTCTCTTCTTTTTCTATAAGTATATCGTATTGTTTGGACACCGGTACTAAATTCATAATTAAAGATTTTTTTTCTTTTTCAAAAACCTAATCAATAAAACATTTTCAAATCATTCGTTTTCTATCGATTAACGTTATATGTAGCTATATTTAAACACCATTGCTTCTGATGATTTTTCATAACCGCAAATCATCGCGAGAACATCTCATGGCAAAAAAAAGGGGAAGAATTCTCTATTTCCCTATTCACTTGATTCGTAAAAACTGTCTTTGTTATTTTTTTCCCTATTTCACCAGATTCATGATTTCGAAGAAGAGCGGTGAAATTTCGCAGAAATCTCCGATGCATCTATCTTGATTTTCATTTCGTGATTGGTTTTTTTACTTTTGCAGTCTCGTCAGGAAAAGAAAAAGAATGCAGTTACAATTTGGGTCGTCGTGTTGAGCTGTCAGCTTCTCGCGACAGTTTTTGCCGTCTTTTTTCCTAAGCAGGCATTTAAGTGATTTATTTTTAGCATATTAGGATTTCGTGACACATTCCATTTCTTTTCAATCCTTTATTGAAATAACTGGCCGAATAAGGAAGATTCTGGTGCGTCTTTTTATTGCTTTCTGATGATATCGAAGCTTCAAATGTTCAACAAAACCAATTTAGCTTTCTAATTAGATTTGACCAACATCCTGTTTTTCACAAGCGCAAGTTTTCGCATTCTTTGATATTAATAACCCACTATTAAAAACTACCTCTTTTATTTCCTTCAATGCAAATAGCTCTGTAAGACGCATGCGGAATATTTATTTATGCAATTACTATTAATTTATAGGTAATTATTTAATTATCTTAGCTAATGTTACTAACACTAATTTTACTATCTAATTAAATCGTAGGCAACTTCCTGTTGATTTTGCTCATTCATAAGAAAACAAAAAAAACCAAAAAACCTTTACCATAACCGTTTTTTTTTCTTTACTAGGCATATTCAACACTATTATATTTTTTAAACTTCCATACCATAGTCTAAAAGTTTGAAATATAAAAACTCATGCTGTTAAAAAACTGTTAAACCGTACATATCTAAATTTCTTTGTCAACTATCATCGTAAGTTGAAATAATGCAGTGGCGTATCGTTTATACGACGCCAAAGGGATTACCGAAAATCGTCGTATAAACGATAATGTCGATTTACACTTCTGACTAAATCCAATAATTGGGACCACACTAAAACGTCGTACAAATGTCAACGTCGTATAAACGGTACTCTACTGTACTTATATTTAGTAAAATATGGACTTTAGCTTAAGTTTCTTTTTTCTGCAATTACATTAATTGTTAATAATAAATCATCAAAACTGTAATAAATATTTTCTATTATAGTATTGTCAGCATTAAATTTTCACTAAATTGTTTGTTCTCATTCCTCTAAAAAATTACAATTATATGAATGTTACTAACTTTACATATGTAATATCATTCGCCAACTAAACATTTCCTTATAATAATGTTTTATACATTTAATCCAGTCAATAATTGAACAGTGGATGCTTAGGTGTTACCTGAAAACCTGTGGATAGTAATCAGGGAAAACTCAATTTTCTTTAATAACGTTCTTACCATTACTGTAATTCAGTAACTGCGTCATAAACTGGTTAATGTAGGTCTTTGAATAATAATGATAAATCTTGAAAAAAAAAGAACAAAAATAGAAAACAACCAATTGTTTCCGACATTGTTTACAAAACTATAATTTTTTGTTTTAAATTGGCATCATCACGTGATAAATATGGTACAATATTAGATAAACTTAAACGACTAATAACTCGCATTTCTTTATTTTTGTTTACTTGTATAGGAAGTAGTAAAGGCATTTATTTAAGTTCCATATTTTTAGGCCCTTAATAATTTATTGTTTCGTTACAACAGTGTACTCTGCTTCACCACTAGAAAAGAATTTCTCCATGAATAATTTTATTAATAATAATATTGAGTTACTTCTGATAATCCAGATCAGCTCTGAATGATATCGCATGTGTGAGTGAAACGTGGTTTGCAATTATTTTTGGGATATTATTAGAGAAAGAACAAAGAAATAATATCCCAAAAAAATTGCAAACCACTGCACCCACAATTATTTTGCAAACCAGTTATTTTTGGTACATTATTTATTGGGATATTATTAGAGAAAGAACAAAGAAATAATATCCCAAAAATAATTGCAAATCACTTAGTACTACTTAAAAGATATGAACATTAAAGCAATCATCAGATTCCTCCAGTAATTTTTTTTTTTTTTGGTTTCACAAGAAATATAAAAGTTTATGATTTTTAGTTTTCATGAACCGTTTAACAAGAAAAGAGTTGTTAGAAAAAGTGTACAGAATATCTTCTTAAAGATTGATATCGGGATTTCCCTAAACAAGATATTATCAATATAAATGGTAAAAAAGGCGAATGCCTTTCAAAAATTTGATAAGATAAAAGATATCAAAACATATGTATGCCTAGAGGGAAAATCAGTTATTGTAAATTGATGTAGAAATCAATTGGGCAATTTTTACCCGCTCCCTTTCCAATGGTAGCAGATTCCTGATGAGTATACCAACAAAACTCAACGAACGGATAATCGCTTCGTATGCCCCTTGACCCTGATTTTATCATGTTTCAATCAAGATGTCAATGGGGACATCGTGACTTGATTCTACCCTTCTCATTCAAAGGATTTTTAAGTGTCTCGGCAGGCATTTAACTTTTGTTCACATTATCCTTGCCGTTTTAATGCGCTCGAAAGTGTTCTCAAGTGCATAAACGAACCGTTTCGTAATTATATATTCATTTTCATGCATATTGTTTTATTGTCTCTTCGTTCAGCCATTTAAACATTTCTAATTCATATATGTTAGGCATTTAAAGATCATGAATATTTATCAGTAGTTTTTTTTTTTAATTGGAGGTACTTGTCTATTGTAACGGCGACCAGAAAGCGCCAAGAAAAAGTTTTGCCGAATTATACATTATTCTCAAGTGTACTATCCTCAAATCAGTGATTTTTTTTTTCTTGGCGCTTTTTGGTCGTTGTTATAATAAGCGAGTATCTAATCGGAATTTAGTTCTATAAAAAAAAAGTCGCACGTTTTTTTTCTTTTAATAGTTGTATCCTCGACGTTGTCAAGAAAACATCTAAAACATTTTTTTCTAGAGGAGTGGGGGGAGGGGATATTGGTACATAAACAATCCTTACACATACACATATTATATCCATACCGTAAGATGGGGCAACTTTATGCCACATTTGAGTCTTTTATAAGAAGGTATCTGTCATCTATCATGTTATGCACCAATCGCATTGAAAATTTTACCCAACATCTCGGCTATCCAATGCTTGATGGAAAAAAAATTTCCTCATTGAAGAGGAGGGAGAAATTTTTTCCGTGTGGCACAAAGTTGTACCCGGTTGAGTACAACTTTGTGCCACTCTCTTCTTTGCCTCCAAAACACAATGAATCTTAATGTGGCACAATCTTGATCATGCTGTTTTTTGTACTCGGCTCATCTGAACTCGTTCATTGCAATGAACAGGGAAAGAAAATTTGTTCTCATCATTTTAATCTTTTTTTCTTTTTCAAATTTGTTATGAGTTTTGAGGTGTGAATAATGTAAGAACACGAGTTTTTTTTAAAAACTTTTAATGATAAGCTGTTTCAAAATATTACATTACAAAAAATATTAATAAATTACATTACATGTCAGTTTAAATTCTAAAAAGAGGAATCAACGCTTGACATCGACTAAGTATAAGTACAGAGATAAAACAACGTAAAAAAGCACAAATTCAGAATAAAAAGTACCGCAAATAGCTATTTCGAAGCTACAATGGAGCCTCTTCATCAGTGCAGAAAAGAAGCGCTCAACACACTCCATTTTTTTTCTGCACTGATGAAGAGGCTACATAGTAGCTTCGAAATAGCTATTTGCGGTACTTTTTATTCTGAATTTGTGCCTTTTTACGTTGTTTTATCTGAGTACTTACATTTAAGCACAATGCATTTTGATCATTTGTCTTATCGACTAAGTATATCCCATTACCAGTGTGTTTTGATGAGCTAATTTCCTGCACAATTTGTTCTTGGCTATACCACACTACATCCCTAAGATTTGGCCATGACGAAAATTAGCCTTTGTCGAAACTTTTTCATGGCAGATACTAGTGTTTATCCTTTGTCGTCAATCACACCAACCTTAATCCCAGGGTACAGTTATTTTACAACTACATAAGCTCCTGTAGGTGTTTCGTTTTCTGTTGTCTTTTGTATGCCATGCTGACGGCGCATCTCAACCTTGTCGTCAATAAAAAGGGGATTGAAGCTTAAAAAGTAATAATATTGGGTGGCACAAAGCTGTGCCCCAAAGTTGTCATGTTTGATAACATGTGAACTTATGACACAACGAACAAACATTTTGAATAGCTTAATTCAGCAAATTGTAGATAATAATATAGTGGTTAATGTATAAGCGTACCAAATACCCAAGGGAACAACTAATGTGAGACCCAGATGAGACTCTCCTGGTATCTTAAAAACCTGAGATTTCGAACAATATTTTTTTGATAACCACACCTAATAACTGACCATGTTCGTTAAGGTTCAACATCATTATCGCTAACTACAGGATTTTTTCCAAACCTCTTGCTGCATGTATATTACCGCTAGAACGCATTGACGTCTGGAAACCATGTGTGGCACAATGTTGCAACCTTGGCACAAAGTTGCCTCACTTTACGGTACATAACTTTTAAAATATTAACCCAGGGAACTGCAACAGTAACTTTGATTGATCCGCTCAGACCTCTAAATACTTGCTCCAACACAGCTCTGTGTTCTGAAAAATTTTAATAGGAGGTGTATTATGTATTTATTTAATTTATTTTTTTATTAATAATGGCAGATTTATGAACAGTTACAGCAAGCAACAAGTGTTAAGAAAAAGAACACAAAATGAATAACCAAAATTCAGGGTACGAATATAATCTGTAAAAATGTGTTTTATATACTCATTCATCTTCGTTCTATTCTTTTGAATGAATTTCCAAATTAAAAATTATCTTTTCTTCTTTGTCGTTGTTTACATAAAACTAATTTTATAGCAGGAAAAAAAAGCAATTTTAAATGTTTAATGAAATGTAACTAATAATGTAAACTAATAAAACAAAAAAGAATAAGAAAAAACATCGGAGCTAAGGAGCACAAAAGAAAAAAAAATTCCGTGATCCAGCCAGCCCCAAACAAAAACTCGTTTTCTCGCTGTTGTTGAAATGTCGCTTTGGAAATAACGTCATTTTTACTTCAAAATGACATTTTTTTGAAGCGAATTCACATCAGAACAGCGGGAAAACCGCCATCATAGGTCTAATTGACCTTAAATTGCGCAATTGACAATTCAATTGACAATTTACGCTCTCAAACTCAAGAGCATCTATTGCACCGCCTAACCATATACGTAATTATTTCTTACATACTTTGAATCTTCAAATTAAAAAATATATATGGTTTTTTAAATGCATATTTTCACCGGCCACTAACATCATACTCAAATTACAATAAAACAAATATGCTAAATATCTCCCGTACTATACTTTCAAATTCAGAGTAATGAACCACACATTTACTGACTGCATACACATTGTTTCTCTTACCTTTGACACACATTGCTAACGTATTGCAATATTAAAAATATACATCAGTAAAAAAGCGGCCTCGTTTCCCTTCACTGAGCCCTTAATAAGGCTCGGTAAGCATGTGTCTGCATTTTAGTTTCTTCTTTTAATAGCCTGCTCAAAAATTGAATGTTATTGCCTATTTGTATGCTTCGTCGGTTTCACCATGGAAACTTCTTAACAAAACTATGCTCGCTCGTATCATAGCAACGGCACAACCCTCGGGCTACCTTATAACAACATCCGTAAAAGCAATTTCTTTTGATTCTCGATATTTTTCAGACCAAGGTGTTTTGTTTCGACAGATTGGGATCCTGTTGCAGAAGTTAATAATGTTTTACGTTTTCAAACATGCTCAACAAATTAAAATAACTACCATTTATGTTGGGTTTTATTACTATCCATTGTTATGATGCAAAGAACCTGAACACTTGAGAAAAAAGGGTAATAAATTAGTACTTTGCATTCGCGACTCTTTGAAAAATTGCATTTCTCGTTTGTGACAGTCATTGAAATAAATATTACCATTTAACTCATTCATAATTTTATCCCCCATTATATGAAATGTATTTTCGTGCGTGCATCATTCTTAAACAAAATATTTATAGTTATTTTCGAGAATAAATAGTTGAAAAGTACTTCAAGGAATTGAAATAGTACAAATGCATATAATGCAATTTGTATGGTACTTTTTAGAATTAATGCAAAAAAAGAAAAAGAAAAAGCTCCTAGTTTAAATTTTTTTTTTATTTATTTATTTATTATTTTTTTAGAAGAAGACCATAACATTTTTGTATGATTAGGGTATCAATATCTAATGAAGGATAGCAATGCACAATTATATCAGAAATAATAATTTTGTGTAACACGTTGTATTACTTTTAAGCCATGTTCTAAATGCATCGTAATAAAAGAGTACTTCAGCGTAGGGAGTATTTTGTGCAAGTTTTTATGCGATAGAATTTTAACTCGCATCTGAACATTGAGTATAGTATGTATGTACTGAAATAAGTGACCCTAATGCAACATTCTTAAATTTCTGCATTATTTTTTAAAAAGTCAATTTTATTTCATTATTTTTTGAATTTTTATTTTACTTTTTATTTTATTTTTTATTCACTTATTTATTTTTATGTAAGTTTTTATGAAGTAGCTTTCCTATCTATATTTCGCATAAAAAGCATCGAAGCCCAAAATATCAGAATAGTAGTTTTTTTTGTTATACAGATTTACACAAAGCAAATTTCTTATCCCATTTAAACGTAAAAAGTTCTTTGTACAGTTTCATACGGTACAACTTCCCAAATACATTTTAGTGTAAGTTCAATCATTCTTCAATAACTGTTTATAGCTAAACGTCCAGTAGTATCTCGTAATGATTAAATACCTCATTTTAGCACAAAGAGTAAGCTCTTTACGTCTGAAAGAAGTTGTGGTTTACCTAGTTCGAAAACATTAACGATTGATCATTCACGCAAAGTTTCTCTCAGGTATAATTACAAAAAAAAAAAAAAAGCATGCGTAGTTTTTTTTTTGGTCACCTAAAATATTCTGATTTTTTCCACGATGTAATAGATGTGTGTGGCAGTTTCTTTTACATTAACCCCTTGAAAAACGAGTTTTTTCGGAAAAACTGGTAAAAAATGATCGAGGTTTTTTTGACAGAAAATGAATATATAGATTATAGTATCAATTGTTTTTGGCAATTTCAGTTGTAGGGGTGACTAGAGAGCGGGGGGGGGGGGGTGAGGTAAAAGTTATATAAAAAAGTTATTATACGAACAAAGTGCAGACGGATCTCAGATGGGCCGAATACAATAACGCGAGATACAAGATCGCCCGTGTGAGACACGGGCATGTGCAAATTTGCCGGTAACTTTCGTCCGTGTCAGACACGGGCAAATGCGTTAACTGTTAAAAAAATACTAAATTTTCTCTCGAATGCTCCGAGCAACGATCCTTGTGAGGCATTTCAGATTTTTCTACCAAAATGTGTACTATCACCTGCTTCGCAATTGCTCCAAAACGGATCAATCATCTGTTTTGACCAACCTCATTTCATCATTTATCACAATTACCGGAAGTTTTCTATCCTGATCGAAGGCTTCATTTTTTCATGCGTTTCGTCTTTTTTTACAAGAAAGCTCATTGTCCGGTCATCAATAGCTAATTCAAATCTGTGAGATCTGCCCTTCATAATTGATGTTGGATTCTCCCTTTTCCATCCTCGGCCATTTGATCTATTTTGTTTCTTGTTTATACGCCATTGACCTGGCGTCCAAGAGATTTTAATAGCATCTTGAACTGGGAAGTATAAAAAACTTGGTAAGCTAGTAGTGGGCAGGACAGCTTCCTACGTGCTCCAGTCCAGTTTCACATCTTATTATGATCCTATCATGGCGTGTAGCCTGTTTAATTAAATGGATTCATTACCAAAGAAGCTAACTTTCGCCTCAGAATGCTCTTGTCAGACGCAATAACTCATTTTGTTTTGACTCAATTACACCAGGTAATTCTAATCTGCGAACTCGTTTCCTGTTTGAGAGTTGAGTTATAGTCGCTAAGCTTAGCAATCACGACATGTCTCGTGCTCAGAAGTCGTGGGAGTTTTCAGAATTGCTCCCCTTAAATGGTTAATTACTAAACAGCTCTTGAAAATTATGCATTGAAATAATTTGTTGATCTTCTTTTAGAGGTATTACAGATGTTTTCCCCTCCTTTGGTCAGGCGGGAAGCTGCCTTGCTATATTTAAAAATACGAGATTATGCATGAATTGGGAAGCAAATGAAAAGCAGTGATGACGTTTTCTCGTATTTTTACTAATTCATTGGAATTAGTATTGTTTTATTCTAAAAATAGATATCCAACCCCTTTAAATCTTAAAATATTTACCCTCCCTACCGCCGTTGTGCTCTAAATGTTACTATATAATCTTTACCTGATAATAGAGAAATATTATTTACGAATTATTTTGCAGAGAAAAGTGATTTACTTACGTGTAATAAACTGTTCGAAGTTATAATATTTCTGATAGAAACACTTTTCTTGATAAGTTTATTGCGAATGGTTTTTTTTTTTTTTTTTGACTATCCGTAAAACAAACTTTGCTTCGTAAGGTCATTAAAAGAAATATGAGGAAGATTTGTTTTAAAAACTGAAAACAAATAGGTATCCTCTTATTTAAAAGGTAGCACATTATAATTTAAAGTACAACTTAAAGCATCTGACAGAGTTCAGAAAAGCTTCAGATTTTAAGCCTAAATTACCAACTTCTAAATGTTTTTCTTATGGGTCTTTTTTTACGTATTATTATTGTTTCTTTCTCAATTTTGTGTAATGAACATTTCCCTATCAATCAAGATTTAATGAATTTATAAACGTAAATTCAAATATTAACATTCAAATTTGCGAAAAAAATTTGATCACAAATACTATTAATATGAGGAAAGTATGGCAAAATCGTATCAAAACCAGTTAAAAACAGCTTGTAAGACTGAGTTTTTTTTCTGAGTAAATAAGCAAGGATGTGTATAAAAGGTAATCGAAGAACAATTGGGAAATGAAAATGTTTCAAAATAAGCATTTCTTTAGTAATAAGAGAGTAGCTCATTTAGTCGATTTTTTTAAAGTCAAGTATTATGATAAAGAAAGAAGAATAAATACATTTATGGAAAGAAAGACATCATCAGATAAAAATTTCTTTTTAACATACAAAAGAAAGACTTTTAAAATATAGCATAGTTGCTTTTGTCAAGAATGTTTAAATATATGCATTTAGTTCAATTAATGTAGCGAATTTTCCGCATTGATTTTATTTAGTTTACTAACGGGTCAATCTATATTGAAGAATACTGAATATCTTAACATTGCGTTAAACATTGTTGACGGTAAATTGCTCAAAAATGGATACATTAATATCAACAGGAATTTTTGTAACAAAACAGAACTCGAAAATAATTAAATTCAATTTTCGGGATTACAATACCTGCGAATAACGCAGTGGTTTGCGGTTAAAAAAGTAAATACCTAAGAAATGTTGAATTCGGTTTTACAATACCTGCGAATAACGCAGTGCTTCGTGGTTAAAAAAAATAAAAACATAAAAAATATTGAATTCGGTATTACAATACCGGCGAATAACGCAGTGGTTTGCGGTTAAAAAAGTAAATACCTAAGAAATGTTGAATTCGGTTTTACAATACCTGCGAATAACGCAGTGCTTTGTGGTTAAAAAAAATTAATACATAAAAAAATATTGAATTCGGTATTACAATACCGGCGAATAACGCAGTGGTTCGTGGTTAAAAGAAATAAATACATAAAAAATGTTGAATTCAGGAATTATCTTGATAAAATTTCCTTGAACCTGAATTTTTCGCCCAACCTAAATTTTACGTACCTTTTTGTTGACTAATTCCTTATTAAAAAAAATTGTTTCTTCAATGTAAATACTGTCATCTTGGGAGGGTGGAAAGGAAAAAAAAACTGATTCATTAATATCTACAACGATCGTTTAAATCAACTCTCTTGTTTTGACGATAGATAATCATAATATTACGAATCATGTTTCTTATAATAAAATGCTTAAATCACGAATCATCTTTATCAGAGATTGTCATATTTCTGGTCTGCTCCGCACCTCATAATATTTCGATAATCATAATATTTCGAATCATGTTTCTTATAATAAAATGCTTAAATCACGAATCATCTTAATGAGAGATTTTCATATCTCTGGTCTGCTCCACACCTCAACTCTATTTATCTTCTCCTCCTCGAACTTCATGTAGAATAATTGTTTCTTCAGTGTAAATATTATCACTAAAAACTTTAGAAACTATCCGCATTATTATGCGAAAAATTAAACTCCCAAAAATAATTTAATTAAAAGTACGTTTTGACAATATCTGCCCGTCACGTGTTAAATCATAATTTTCTTTTTTTAAAAAATCGTCTTAATCGGTAATCTTCTTGATGAAAGTTGCTCGCATCTCCGATTTTCGCCCTGCCTCAATGAACTTTTCCCCGCCACGATATCTTCCAGCGAACAAAAGAAGCCGGGGCACTAAATATACACGAATCTAAATCTTAGAATATCATATGTCATGATCGAGGTGGTTGGAATTTAGCGGTGGAGACCCCGTAGTTTTCCACCTCCAAAATTATTTGTTTCCTTTTTGGGTGTGGCATAATTTGGCTTTGAACTTGGCCACACCGCGATAGCAGCCATTCAAAGAAGCTATTATTTACTCCTTTGAGCGGAGTTTATCTCTGTTTACCTACCAGCGATGGAAATTACATTTTCACGAACAAAAAGTAAAACGTTTCATTGCTCCAGACTTTCGGTTTTAAATCTGCATCTAGAAGTGCCTACTGTCAAATGAGCACCGTTTCATTGTTTGACATTTAACGAAAGAGTGTATTTAGTGCTCGCTCTTCAGCTGAAGTATTTCGAAATTATACATATCACAGCACTGTTACACGTAAAATATGCCGACAAAATTATAAAGTTGATTTTTTTCAGCCGTTGTTGCTTACTGAATTGCAAATTCAGAATAATAACTATGATTTAATTGAAAATTCATACTGAAGCACATTTTAATTTCCCTTTTTTCTTCTTTCAAAAATCCATTATTGAAAATATTTAACTTCTCCCGACAGCATTAACGACTAAAATGTCTGAAAGCAAAATGTAGAACTTCTGAAATTTAGCCGGTCAACTTTATTTCGAATTAAAAATCTTTTACAAGTTTGCGAAATGTACAACGTGAGTGCTGAGGTCTGAACGCAGTTGCAATTGCTTGCATCAGATTTCACATGAAAGCAATGTGAAAAACAGTGAATGAAATCTTATGATTAGAAAATTCAACAGTTAAGGCGTTTAACAACAAGTAGCCAAGGTTGTATTTCCATTGTAACCAAAATGTTGGTAATAACTTGCAACTGTGCTTTACTACTGCGATACAATGAAATATACTGCATTGGGAATAATTTTTGTACGCAGTTCCAAGTGCTTACATCAGATGACCTTTTAAAGAATTCAGTATAACAAAACTTATTTATTTGTAACAATTGTTCCGAATCAGCCACTTTCCCTTATTGGGATCTTTTTTTTATCCTGTGAGTTAGTTTATTGCAAGTTTTGTCATCCAATAATTAGTTATATTTATTACTAATTTTTTTTTTATGAATCCATGTTAGTTCAATTTTTATTTTCTGGTCCAGTAGAATAATATCCTTACTGATACTTCTTACATCAAATATTTTAGTTATATATTAGTAAGTTTGTCATCCAATAAATCAGTAGTAAATATTGTTCTCTTCTTCAACTCAGAAAGGTAGCTAACCATCAATGCTAGCATACTTTCTCTTCAGTTGCAATTAGTGTTTATTTGGTAGCATTGGTAGCAATTGTAATCAATCGATTAAGAAATGTCGTTTTAACTCTAGATCGATGTACATACATATCGACCCTGTTAATTAGCTGTGAAACTATACAGTTAAAATATGTGAACTGCTACCTACTAAATTAGTTATGAGCCAAGTCTTTCAGTCTTTGAATACCTCAAACCAAAAATAATTGTTGACATTCTCCCCCCCCCCCCCCTCCTAACATTGTCGAAGGCAAGATCTAACTTTATGGCATCCTACACAGCTTGGTAATTATAAAGCTTCATCGGTTGTCCTGCGGGGAAATTTTCATATATTATTGCCTTCATCTTGAACCAGCTGCTGCTACTGGAAATTTATCAACTGACTTGTTCGGAAAACAAAACGTGCCTTGCAGCCTAGATCAAGCTGGTGGTAAAACTACAGGAAAATTTACGGTGTAAATGGCAAGCGGGGATGCCGATACATCAAACATAAATGTGGCATATATGGCAGAAGAGGGGGAACTTTTATAATCTAAAGTCATTGCAAAACCAGTCATATCTAGCCACTGGACAAGCAGTACTGAATCGTAACTCTCTCACTGTATAATTTAGTGTTTAGAGTTGGCATCATTTACAGTGCTTTTGTTTCATGACCTCTGCAACAACAGAGGTTTTAGCGCTTTCTTTCTTTTTTTTTTTTTTTTAAGATGCTTCTATCTTGGTAATTTTCTTAACGTCCAAGAGATTTTCATGCACGATTAAATTTTGTAAGCAAATTCTAGAGCTCATCTCCGTTTATTAGCGTTCCCACATGCTCTGATTGCAGTTTGTTTATATTTTTTATATATTGATTTCACAGATCAAGTTTTAGAGACCGCTAAAGTTGCGTTAACTATTTTTTTTTTTCTTCCACATGCGATGATTAACGTATTTTTGTTTATATTTGTTATATATTGATTTCCCAACTGAAGTTTTAGAGACCGCTAAAGTTGCGTTATCTTTTTTTTCCTTTTTGAGATTGATATATTTATTCAATTTTTTTTTTGATAAATATTGAGAATTTTGATACTAGTGGCAATTGAGACCAATTATTATTTGCGTGTTTGGTGGTGCATGAACAGCATCAATTAAAACTTCTTTGAAGTACCTAAACTAATAACTTTTTAATGCTCAAGATTTTTAGTATTATTAGTTGCTTATCTCGGCGATCCCGCATAAGAAAATTGTGGTATTCAAAGGTTGTTTCACAGTTTAATCTTTTAAATTTAACATAATACATAGAAATATAAATATACAATTTCATTTCATTCAATGTGAAAGCAAAAAAAAAATGTAATGTGTTCTACCTGCTACTTATCACATTTGAACATTTAATGGACGTAATTGAGAAAATAATAAACAATAATGTTTTCATTTCTCATAATTTAAAACATCATTGCATCACCCTAATGAGACACAAAGTAACCGTCAAAATTCGGCTGGAAATTTTTTTATGAATTTAGACATCTTAGCATCAAAAAATATATAGCAGTGTGTTTTGTTTAACAAATTAAAAATTATTATCATTTAAAAATAACTAGGTGAACGAATGACAATAGTTTTTTTTCAAACTGCTGCACTAACTTTGAAAAACTTGAATATGTGTCTTAATACGCAATCGTTTTATTGCAAAAGCCAGGCGCTTGAAAAATATTGTAAGCTACCAGTATGTGGATCATTACTCATTTTTTTTTTTTTTTTTGAACTTAAAAGCCAAAATTATTGTTTCCTTTATATATATATATATATATATATATATATAATTGAAAGGTTTTTTTTTGTTATATATATATATACACCATTATTATTCTTATGTTACTCTGTAAGTAATTTTAATAAATTTTCAGAGTGATCGGAAATTGATTTTAACGCTTTTTCCCAACCATTCATCATTAAAAGTTGTTGCGCAGTGAAATAAATTCGAAGCAAGTAAAAACGACATTTACTATTTTTCATAAAGGTCATACAATTCTGAACAAAAATCAAAACTATTCTACTTTTAAGGTTACTACTAGGAATTTCAAAGCTTCGGTGTTCTGCATTGGAAATAATGAAAATTTATGAAACGGGGATATTTTTTGTTCAAGGTTGCTTTCTTTAAATCAAGGATTTCTCTTTAAAATTTTCTTTTAGAATTTTAAACTCACCTCTGTAGATACTAATGAACCAAAGGTAACGATCGGTCCTAATTACTTCTTTAGTTAATAAAGCACAAAGCTTTCATTTTTAAATAAAGCTCTATGACTGCCTCGAAGCCGTTTCGGAAATTATGGACTTTATGGAATGAATAGCCTTCCGAAGTACTTCTTCTGCACGTCACGATCGTGCTATATAAATCAGAAAAAACAATCTTGACGCAATTTGCAGAATTTAAAAAGAATCACGAAAATAGTTAATCGCACATCTGAATAAAAAGTTTTAGATTTTGTCCATGAAAAATCCATTATTGAAAATATTTAACTTCTCCCGACAGCATTAACGACTAAAATGTCTGAAAGCAAAATGTAGAACTTCTGAAATTTAGCCGGTCAACTTTATTTCGAATTAAAAATCTTTTACAAGTTTGCGAAATGTACAACGTGAGTGCTGAGGTCTGAACGCAGTTGCAATTGCTTGCATCAGATTTCACATGAAAGCAATGTGAAAAACAGTGAATGAAATCTTATGATTAGAAAATTCAACAGTTAAGGCGTTTAACAACAAGTAGCCAAGGTTGTATTTCCATTGTAACCAAAATGTTGGTAATAACTTGCAACTGTGCTTTACTACTGCGATACAATGAAATATACTGCATTGGGAATAATTTTTGTACGCAGTTCCAAGTGCTTACATCAGATGACCTTTTAAAGAATTCAGTATAACAAAACTTATTTATTTGTAACAATTGTTCCGAATCAGCCACTTTCCCTTATTGGGATCTTTTTTTTATCCTGTGAGTTAGTTCTCTCCGGTCTCTTCTTCCGGTCTCTTTCGTTAGATTGAATTAAATATGTTTCTTACACAATAAATATTTTGATTCATTTAAGTAGAAATCAATTCATTCGTGGATTGTCAAATATATTAAGGTTCTAGTATCTGCAGTGATTTGAGATATTTTTAATACATATCTAATGCATATTTTATAATTAGATTCAATTTATTGGTTTTGTAAAGTTTTAACTTAACAGTTTTATTCAAAACAACAGCTTACTCGACAGTTGCTTATTTAGAAACAACGTAATTTTTGCTTCGTTATAGTTTGTGTTAAGTATTAAAACTAAACAAAATATTAAATATAAGAGAAAAGTAAACGCTCGAATTGTGCGCATGAGAGGTACATATATTCACACATTATTACGAATTAAAAATCTTGTACAAGTTACAAGGAAAAATCCAGCCATAAAGTGGTATTCTATGTTTAAAGCTGAAGGCCGAGTATTTTAAACAGTGCTATTGAATGGAGCCTTTGTACTTTTTGTGTCATCGAAAGCAACCTCATATCAAGTGGGAAATAATTTGTAAAAACAAACACATTTAGTTTCGATTTAACAAACAGTCTTTATTATTTACTAGCTGCACTTCCCGGATTTGCACGCATAGCTCAAATATTGCGTCATTCCCTGGCGGAGGAAGACTGATGACATGTTGGCACATGTTGTACACTCTGTTCTATATAAATAAAGAGAAAGTTACTGAAAAAACTCCCATTACAATAAGTACAACAGCCTTTTGAAATTGCCGTTTGAGTAAGAACATCGATCCTGAAAAAAAACCCTTTACATTCACCACATTAATCACAAAAAAATCCCTTTAGAATAAAGACAGCAGTTCCTAAATAACGTTAGCGGCCCCCTAAAAATCCTTATCAGAATAAAGACAATAGCCCCTAATATTAAAAGGTTATACAACGTCAACAGTCCCTCTAAAAGTCCTTGTTAGGATACCGACAGTTGTCCTTTAAAATCATTTTTTGAATACGGATATAAGTTATTAAATAACAACTACACCAGTCTTTGCAAAAATTTCCATCAGAAATATCCCAGTTAAAAATAAAAAAGTCCAGAAAAATCCCCATTAGAATAATACTGATAACAGATGGGTTTTTTTTTTTCTTTTTAAACTCCGTTAGAGTATGCACATGCAAAAATACCTTTTAAAATAAGGAAATCCGGAACTCCGTTAGAGTATGAACATGCAAAAATACCTTTTAAAATCAGGAAATCAAAATAAATCTATTGATTGTCGCTGTACCCTGTGCTGCAGAAAATAAATCTTAAATATAGTTTTAAAATAAAAAGAGTTAAAAGCACAACAAAAGAGAAAGAAATTAAAAATCGGTTGCGCTTCATAATGCTGAGAACGTTGGCATAGAATAAATTTTTCATCGTTTAAAAAAGAAATAATTAAAAGCAAAACAAAAAGAAAGAAAGAATAAAAATCGGTTGTGCCTAAAAATGCTAAAGAAATTGTGAAGATAATTTTATTTAACAACTATTTATGTAGGCAAAATGGCACCGTACAAATAAAATAAGAAAATAAAGCGCTTTAACAATCGTCCGAGGAAAATAGATAAAAGCTAATTACCGTGAAAAAATAATTTCGAACTACAGAGAAAAACGCTCATAACTTTTTTTTCTAGTTAAACTAGAGGCTTTGAATTGTGGCGCAAAGAACAAAACTCACTTTGGAGCAGTTTTTCACGGTCTTTCCAATGGTACCAAATTCAAAACGATGTGATAATTTCTTTATACAGAAAAAACTATTTTTTTGAAATGTTAGGGTTTTAAAATTAAAATTTGGAATGAATTGAACCCTTTTAAACGATCGAAATTCCTCCTTCGACCAAAAAATATGGGGGCTAAAATACCTGTGCTAAATTTGGTGAAGTTTGTATAAGGGAACGTACATACATACACACAACCACAAGCACACACACAGCCTCTTTTTTTATTTATATAGAAGATTGGTGAAGTTCCGATGTAAACTGCGGATTTGTATAAGAAACATATACACACACACGCGCAGCCTCTTTGGTAGATGATTACATGGTTAAAAGCTCGCAACAAACAAACAAAAATCAATTGAGAGTTTATTTTAAAATAAATTTCAAACGATATGAACCCGTATATGATTACTTATTAGATTACTCTGCTTGAAGGTATATCTCCAACTATAAAACCGTTCCGGTTTTCGTGAATTTCAAACATTTGCCCGCATGCACATCAAGTCCGGATTTCATAAAATCAAAGAAATTAATTACTTTGACTTTTATAACTTGCCTAAACTAGTCAGTGGACATTCAAAATTAAACCTTAGAACAAACAGTATCAAGTAACGAGTAACAAATGACGATAAAGACGGAGTGAACGAAGAAGCTGGAGGGAAGATCACCACGTCGGTTGGGGGGAAGGTGGATTTCTTTTACTTGAGGAAGGGGAAGCAGCCGCCCAGACAGGTAAAGAAGCTAAAGTCAGGCCACTGTTGCCGCATAAGTGGAAAATCGTGCCCATTAAGAAGCAAAGACTCACGCTCGCTTGCAGAAGCTTCTGCTTTGATGAAGTGGGAAAAACTGCAAAACTGCCACTGCTTGCCTTTAATATTAGCTCAATAATTACCCTGTGGCGGCCACTGGGTAACGTTCGGCTCTTATCTACAAAATTTATACAAATGTCTTGGTCGAATTTCATTTCGTATCTGCCTGACTCCAACGTTCTTATCTTATGGAAGTCGCTCATCGTTCACCAACATCCTTTGCATGTGAAGATTTGTGGGTTGAATGTTAGGCCATTTTCGGATTTGAAGGTATTTTGTCCCTTTTAAGGTTCAGATTCAAAGCCTGTAGAAGGTCTACAATTCTCTTTTATGCTTTATATGCAGAAAATTTTAAAACTTTTCTTAAATCAGGGGTCGCGCCAGAGGAAATTCGGGTCCGTTTTCGCACCCTTCACAAAATTCCAATCATTCAAAACGGACCCTTCACACATTTCCAAGATTCCAAAATTGCATTTCTCACACCATTATTTATTTTGAAAGCGGAAAATAATAGTAAAATTTGTCGCCGCTATGTGTTGAAATTTTCAATTTTCACTAAATTATTTGATTTTACACAAAAATCTATGTAAAATTCCCAAAAAACGGACCCTGTTAAAAAAATGCTAGATCGACCCCCGGCAATAACTGTAAAGAAATAGATTTTGATTATAAGCATCGCCCTGAATGTGTGCATATTTTAACATTTTGCTATCAAAGAACCCTTTTTCAGATCTGAACTCTTTGCTTTTTTTATTCAATGGTGGCATCCATCTTTCTTCGAATGAAGAAAGATGGATGCCACCATTGAATAAGCCAATTAAATTTCTCATTTAGATATCTATGTTATGGATCTTAAAATATATTTATTCATGAGCATTGGTTTGCTCAAAATGCGAATAAATAAATAAGTTGAAATATTTAGTTCTACCAATTTAATATCAACTGGTTATATATTTATTTCATTTTTATTTATTTTGAATTGAGCTGCGCAGTGCCATTTAAATTACTACCTAGATTGGATAACAATAATGCAGTTTAAATTTCTTAAGAGTCTTTCTGAAGTATTTTTGTAAAATCAAATAATTATGTAATTAGAAAAGAATAGAAATACATTCTAAAAATATATAGTTATGTAAAAAAGAAAAAAAGATGTGTGGATTGATAACATTCTAAAAATTAACAAAATAACTGCAAATTATCACGAATGGAGTTTACCTTTATATTTATTTTCAATCATTTTCGTGGTCTTTAAAATGTTAATTCTTTTTTATTAAGTGCAGTACGTTTTTGAGCTTAATCATTTAATAACCATCCGTAAAGATGGGTTCTATAATTCTTTAAATGACATATTGGGGCAATAGCGGCTCATATTTTGATAAGTATCGATCTCGGATTCATATTAATCCAATAACATTGCATAATCAATGAGGTTTTGATATTCATATAGTACTAGGTACAGAAAAAGCAGACTTATTTTCTTTTAACACATTGACGGACAGTAGGAACAAGTGAAGTTCGAAAATTAACACTGCATGCTTTTGTAATTTTTAGAATATCAGAAATATAGTTTTAATCTTTCTGCTTAAATAAACTTAATTTTTATTAATTCAGCACCTTTAATTAGGTTGCGGCTATAACCATCATGGCGACAGCAGACTCTAGACACTAAGTAAAGGGACGATGGCAGTAGTTAAATGTATCAACAACAATTATAAATTCAAGAGAAAACACCATCGTACTATTCCCTTCACAACCACGTGCATACTGAAGCTGCAAGTCGTGTTAACAGGTGAAAAACGAAACTCAACTTGAAAAATTATTTACAAGCCGTAGTGTCTAAAAACGACCGTTTCGTTTTGGACGGCTGTTGCCGTCATGCCGCATAGTGAACTTCACTTTGACGGCTATAGACGCAAGTGTCCGTCAACGTGTTAACTTCCAAAAATGTCATAATTACCTTTACATTTGAAATATAGATATCATATACGTAGGGTTGTAATCGGCGTCTAGGGTTAAATAATACACAGTGAAAGAATCAAGTTGAATATATTTACAGATAATTAACACCACTTCGACCGAGATTATCATAAAAACCATGACACACACAGTGCCCACATGTCCACAGAGGACCAGATCTCCGGCTCAACTCCCGACTTGCGTTGCTTTTCGCCCGATGGCGCTACAGTCGATTTGACATCACCCATTGGATCCTACATATATATATATATATAACGTGATGTGTAATTCTCAAAATCTGAAAATGCTTAATTGACCACAAAAAACAATTTTGATGAGATCACACGCGATTTTTGTAAAACTGCATTAGTAATAGTATACCGCAGTCGTATTGTAGTAAAACGCACCAATAACTGAAAAATCATATGATTTTCTCAGTAACAGTAGCAAAACTTTCATAAATTTTTTATGACATTTCATTTATATGATAATTACGAAAATGTTAAATTTATCTTTCAAAAATAGTAACAGAGATTTAGTTCTTTTTATTTGTTTAATCAAAAAATAATCAAATACTTCAAAGCTACTAACAAAACTAGCACTTAAGCAATTTAACCACAGTTGAAGTATGTTGAAAAGTATTCAGTTGAGAATAAAGAAAATCGACACTATTACAGCTTAGACCACTAGTCTTCTGAAAACCTAGCATAAACGAACACATGGAAATAAAAACATTATCCTGGTATCTACACATACACGTTTGTTTATCTAATAAAGCTATTAGTCGCAAATATTTAATATCTTTGTCCTTTAAATACAACAATGTCCCTAAAGCTTTATACATTTTTATGCCAATAATATTCTTAGGTAATGCGTTAAATGCCTTTATCGTAACGTCTCTAACCCGATGATAATCGAACTTTGGGAGAAAGAGCCATTAAGAAAGAAAAGAAGGCAACTTTGACCTCTTAACTTTTCTGAGATTGTTGAAGTGGTGCCCTAACCATTTCGAGCTTTTCTAAAATTGGCGTCCTCAGCAAATAAGCCTTGTGACAGGATGACGTCACGTGGGCAAAGCACTTAAGCGCTTACTTATCCAAGTGACAAAAAGGAACGGGAAAATTACAAAGGGTAAGAAACGGCGAGTTTGGGGCAAAGGGCTCTATTCAAATAAATAATATTCGTCAATAGGGAAATTGCTTAAAAGGAACAAGAAGCAGCAATTGCACACCATAGGTGTCTAATGGAATCTAATGCTAGGAGTTTTGTCTGCGCACGCTGGTTGTAGATTAACCAGCCATCGACTTCAAAGGGTTTTTGCGCGTTTGCCTGCTTTCAAAGGGACGAATTCTATATTGAAAAAAGATGTCTTTACATTGAAATTACATGTATCTAAAATCGAGAACCTATACATGCATTCAGGCTCGTCATTTGGGCGATCGGGGGGGGGGGGGTCAATTGACCCCCTGACTTTAAGAGATACAATGTATTTTTACATTTCCTTATGTATTTTGTTGCATTTTACCTATAATATGCGTTGAATATAGACGCTTTGCCCCCCGCTCCCCCTGGAAAATTTTGAAATGACGGGAAAGCATGCATTTTTGTTACATAATATTTAATTATGTTTATACGTACGGATTAAAAATTCAACATTTTTAACTTTTATTTTTTTGATTTTTTCCCCCTAAGAGTGTGTACTCGTTACTTATTCATTCCCTTTTTTTCTTCTGTGTATTTTACTCGTGATCTTGTTTTCAGTCGTTATTACATTTATTGAATTAAAGCAAATAAAGATATATATCATGAAACGTGTGCTGGTAAGCCTTCGATATTATGTTGCTTAATCAATGCAAACATTTGTTACTCCTCTTTTTTTTTTGACTTAATGTCCTGCATTTGTCCACTTACAAGCAAGCAGTCATTACTTTGTTAAATAAAAGCAAAAATAAAAAAGAAAAGAAAGAACGTTGGTAGGTGCTAGCCAGCTTTTTTTTTTTTGTATATGATAAAATCCATTCATTTTATAAATTTTCGATATAATACTGTTTGGAGAAATGATTTTTTTTCTTTACTAGCGTGTTGCATATGTGTACTGGTGAGCAATCGTCATTACGTTTATTTAAACAACTAAATAAAAATGTCTAACGCGTTTTCTTTTCTGCTTGTTATTTAATTGTATTCGTAAATCATCGACTATTATTAGACAAATGACAACGCATGAACGTTCCAAATTAGTTTAAACTCTATTGTGAGAAAATTTAATTTTAAATAAGTTTTTTAAATATAACTTTATGTTATTGTACATTATGCGGTTACTTTGTATTATGATTGAAAATTTGCAAATGCACTTGTTCTTTACTACATTAATTATTTTTTAAAAAATGCCCGAAGTTCAAAAGCTTAATCTGAATAAAATTGTTTTATTTCCGCTGCGAAACTAATCTAAATATATATGTGGCATTTTTTAAAAGCTATTCCTATTCGGTTCATTAAGCTAATGTTCAAGAGATTAGCAGCTAGGTTTAAAAAAGCAAATCCTCTCGTAATTTAAGAAAAGAAAACGGTAATGACTGCATGAAGTCGAACCCTGAGGCCTCTCGGCAACATTTAGATGCTAAAAAACTGTCGGACGCTCTTACACATCAGAGGTTCTATTATCTTCAGCAAAAATTACCATAACTCAACTTGTGCACATTTACATTAGATAACCGATGTCTGTTGCCGCTTATGAACTCTCTTAAACGAAATCGTGATATAATAACGAAGCAAGATCTTACGAATGTATTACCGATCTTCATATGAGTAGAATTTCTGCAATGAAAAAAAAGGATTAGCTACCAGTTCGTAATGTAATTTTTTCCACTTCATATTCAGTGGTATTAACGAGGGGCAAAGAGGAGTGTCGGAAACATGCTCTTGTATTAATGTAGTGGCCAAGCCACATCACAAGGCATCGTAAAAGCTGTGTTAACAACACAAAGAAACAGCGAGTAACTCGTAATTAGAGAATCGTTTCTGAGTTATTATGTCTTGAACTTCTAAACATACTTTCCATCCTCTTGTGTATGGTACATTAGTTGATGTGCTTTCGAGTATGGTTTATTTTACTGATTCTATCCTTCTATGACTTGCACTGAGAGGAAAATGTTATGCCATGAAGCGAGAAATAAATAACACTTTTAACTATTAAACTATAAACAGGTCATATGAAGCATTTAATTTTTAGTGCCAGTTTCAAAACTAAACAATTTCGTCTCGGCTTTAATTAAAGTAATAAAAGTTAACAATAACATCCTGATTCTACTACAACCACACCTACGCTATATATACTAGCCAATTTAGCTGGCAGCAGTTTAGATTGTTCATAATTATTACGCATCAAGCGAATCGATATTTTGAGTCTTTGTTAAATTGAGCGTAAGTAGTGTTAGACTTTTCAATAAATTTAAAGCTCATGCATATTTATCTTAATTTGCTGCTACAAAAGCTATGTTTCCTAACCTATATTCTGTATTTGAGAGGTTGAGGAATTGAAGAACATGTTTTGTGACAAATAAGTGAACCTGAGAAAAATGCTTCGAAGCTTTCAGTCGGCTCTTTATTTATTTACATATTTATTTTGCTTCACGCAATTAGTTCGTTAAGTATGATGCTGTGTGGACGACATAAGAAAGTTGTTCTTTTATATTTACTTTTTTCCGCTGTTAACTTCGTTACAATGTCAGTGTGATACTTTCTAGCTCAACTTTCTTCAAATTCGGTGGTCCTTTATTAAAGTTAAAAAGCATTGCTTCCTTTGAAGGGTCAACAAAAAATATATACTACTAGGCGTGCCGCCCGGCGTTCCCCGGAGTAGGTAACAATTGGGGGTTCACCGACGTCAGGCGGATCTGCGGATCAGCCACGCCCCCCCCCTGCTCCGCCTGCCACCTCCGCCTGATCCGCCTGCCGAGTGGGGTTGAGTAGTAGGGTTTCCTCGTAGAAGACTACGGGGGTTTCTGAGTTGAGTTGAGTTGTTACTCTGCGTCCGAAGTTTAGTTTTTCGGAATGGCAACACCGATTTAGTTTTGGTTTTGATTAAATTTATATTTTAGGGAATGGCAATGGTTCTACCGTGTGTTGTGGTTTCCATGACAACGTATTTTTACGAAGAGCCTCCTAGTGAGAGAAATTATTTTTTGAACTTTATCGTTTTCTGATGTTATTTTTAATTTCCAACTTAGGTTTTTCGCGAGTGGTAACATTAATTTTTGAATTGGTAACATGTTTTTAGTTTTAATTTCAAGAGTTGAAACGCTGATGCTGTCATCCAGTGAGAGAAATTATTTTTAGACATAGAATATTTTATTTAATTATACTCAGATATTCGGATTCATATACCCCAGACCTTAATGTTGTAAAACCCATTCGATCGGATCACGATTACTATGTTTTTTTTTTCCTTGCGTTAGTATCAGACTTAACCGTTGTGTTCTAGCGAGAATTAATTGTTTCCATCAGAATTAAATTTCACAATTTTTAATCAACTCATAGCACTATTTTAATCTTAATAATGTATAAGTAGTAACTATCTCCTAATTTTGAACATATTTTATTTTTACACTTGTAATTTTTTCCCCCAAAATGCCAAAGACTGGATTAATTGCGATCCAATCAAATAGCTTCTTGAGAAAATTTATATTTAATGTGAACCAAACAAATCAATCCTCGAAATTTACAAAATTTAAGTCAAAGTTAATTATAGAAATGTTTAAGACTTAGAAAAAATTTTAAAATATTTTTTCCTAAAGTATGAAAGACAGAATTAAATGTGAACTTATCAAACAGTTTCTTGAAAAAGTGTGGACTTAATATGCACAAATCAAATCAATCCACACAATTTACTAAATTTTAGTCAATTAAAAGTTTTGTTGAAATATTTGGAACTTAGAAAATGACCATCAATAGGTTTATACATACTAATTTAACAATACTTTTACAAAAAAAGCGGCGATTTCTTCTATACTTAAACATGGGTTTACATCCATTTTACAGTTTTCTATGAATACAAATCAATGAATTTATATCAACTAAGACTATATTTACATTATAGATAATCATCCTTTAATCCATATTATACCACTAGATTTTTTTTATTTTTCAAAGTTTAAGAGTACAAAGTACATACTAAGTACATATTACTAAAGTACAAAGAAAACTTATACAAATAAACCTTTTCAATGTGGGAAAGACGCATTGCAAATAGTTTTGATAAATATTTTTCTCGGTTGTATATCATAAACCCTATGTAAATTATAAAAATTGTGTTAAAGATTGAGTTTTGAAAATAAATAACTTCTTGAATAAATGAAATGATCGTTAAATGTTAAAGAGTAAGTTTTGAAAGTCTTTGAATAGATGAAATGTTCGTTTAATGTGTTATGTGCTTGATTATAATATTAAAGGTGTGAACAAAGTAAAGATTTCAAGTTTGTATGTTAGTAATAGACTTTTTCAAAACATGAAATTTGCAGCGAAAATAGCTTGAAAGTTTTCTTTGAACTTTGCTAATAAACCTTTTCAATGTATGAAACTCGTATTGGAAATAGTTTTGTTAAATATTTTTATCGGTTGTATTACTCTGTGAAAATCTTAAAAATTGTGTTAAACACTGCGTTTTGAAAATAAATAACTCATTAAATAGATGAAACGTTCGTTAAATGTTAAAGAGTAAGTTTTGAAAGCCTTTGAATAGATGAAAGTTCGTTTAATGTGTTATATGCTTGATTATAATATTAAAGGTGTGAATAAAGTAAAGATTCCAAGTTTGTATGTTAGTAATAGATTTTCTCAAAACATGAAATTTGCAGTGTAAATAGTCTTAAAATTTTCTTCGAACTTTGCTAATAAACCTTTTCAATGTATGAAACTCGTGTTGGAAATAGTTTTGTTAAATATTTTTCTCGGTTGTATATCATAAAATCTTTGTAAATTATAAGTTCTGTATGAGTCGTAAAAAAATATTTTAAAGATTGAGTTTTTGGCGATACGCTCTAACCGCATTCGATGAAGTAGCAAGTTGAAATGACTCGATCGTGGGGAAACGTCTTATCGCTGCCCCGAACCATAGAAGGGGTGCTGTGACCTCGATATGAAGTCATAGCTTCTCCAAGGTTAACATTATCTATGATTCAGGGTAATATCAGTTACTCACTGAGATTAAAGAGTGAAATCACACTCGGTATATGACCTTCTCTGGAAAGTTGATAAAATCCTATTCCATCACGTATACTGATTTTCATTGGACAATTGTCAAGATATCATTTTGAATACACTCATTGATTCTAACTGATTAGTTTTAACTACGTCACACTTTTAACGAATTCAGACTTTAATTATGATTTGAGTCACTTCTTTCTGAGACTTGAATGAAGACGGAGGCTATTTTTTTCTCTCGAGTTCTCTGCTTTTATTTTCAAAATATTTTCAAAGTTTCTTCTATTTTTTTTTTTTTTTTCGAAATGAAATATCCTTCAGAGTTTAATCACTTCTACAGCAAGTTTTATCGAGATTAGACCTTCTCCGATCTTACTTTCACATACGTTTGTATATCTCAGTTAGCTTTATTTTGATATGTATTGGTGAATTTTTCTTTTGTCTTCATTTTCTCTACGTTTTTTTCTTATATTTTCTACATTTATGAAGTTTCTCAGTTTTAGCGGTTTGTGCTAAGTACTTCTACATTTTTCGTGTTAATTTTAAACATTTTGCTATACAAAACTTTTGTTTTAGTAAATTTAAGTATTTTTATACTTTTTATGACAAGTTTTACTAGACGAATCCAAGTTTCACCGTCTTGTATAGATGGTACTTTTCAATTTTTATTAGAAGAATCTTAGTTTTGCAGAGCTAGTTGAAAGTTGAGTTTCTTTATTTCAGTTAGTAATGTAAGTCTTCGATCTTAACCTTTCTAACTTTTTCATATTCTGTACCTTATGTTTGGTACGATTTAGACATTTCTGTATTTAAGTTAGGGTCTATATCCATACGAGCTTAGTCTTAAAGTAGAGATTCCATGTTTGTATGTAGGTAAGTAGTAATAGACTTTTTCAAAACATGAAATTTAAAACGTAAAGTTTCTTCGCACTTTAGTAATAAACATTTCCAATATATGAAAGTCGCGTTGCAAATAGTTTCTTAAATGTTTTTTCTCGGTTGTATTATTCTGTGTAAATTATAAAAACTGTGTTAAAGACAGAGTTTTGAAAATAAATATCTCTTTGAATAAATGCAAAATTCGTTAAATGTTAAAGACAAAGTTTTGAATAGTTGAAATGTTCGTTAAATGTATTGCATTGTACGTCAATCAGGTTGTTGAATTGCTTCGCAGTTACAAATTTAGCAATATGCTCTTGACTATTTTTAAAGTTTCTTTAATCGTGATGTATGTGATCACAATAATTTCTGAGATTGTATCCGTTTGAAACGTTAAAATGTGTAAAAAAAATATTAATTAAAAACAAATAAAATAAATATATTGGAATATATAAAACATTTGCTTATCATTCTATGTAAAATAAAGTTGCTGAACATGTTCTAACTTCTATTATTTTATGCAAACTCTTAAACTTTGAAAAATAAAAAAAATCTAGTGGTATAATATGGATTAAAGGATGATTATCTATAATGTAAATATAGTCTTAGTTGATATAAATTCATTGATTTGTATTCATAGAAAACTGTAAAATGGATGTAAACCCATGTTTAAGTATAGAAGAAATCGCCGCTTTTTTTGTAAAAGTATTGTTAAATTAGTATGTATAAACCTATTGATGGTCATTTTCTAAGTTCCAAATATTTCAACAAAACTTTTAATTGACTAAAATTTAGTAAATTGTGTGGATTGATTTGATTTGTGCATATTAAGTCCACACTTTTTCAAGAAACTGTTTGATAAGTTCACATTTAATTCTGTCTTTCATACTTTAGGAAAAAATATTTTAAAATTTTTTCTAAGTCTTAAACATTTCTATAATTAACTTTGACTTAAATTTTGTAAATTTCGAGGATTGATTTGTTTGGTTCACATTAAATATAAATTTTCTCAAGAAGCTATTTGATTGGATCGCAATTAATCCAGTCTTTGGCATTTTGGGGGAAAAAATTACAAGTGTAAAAATAAAATATGTTCAAAATTAGGAGATAGTTACTACTTATACATTATTAAGATTAAAATAGTGCTATGAGTTGATTAAAAATTGTGAAATTTAATTCTGATGGAAACAATTAATTCTCGCTAGAACACAACGGTTAAGTCTGATACTAACGCAAGGAAAAAAAAAACATAGTAATCGTGATCCGATCGAATGGGTTTTACAACATTAAGGTCTGGGGTATATGAATCCGAATATCTGAGAGAAAATATAATTAAATAAAATATTCTATGTCTAAAAATAATTTCTCTCACTGGATGACAGCATCAGCGTTTCAACTCTTGAAATTAAAACTAAAAACATGTTACCAATTCAAAAATTAATGTTACCACTCGCGAAAAACCTAAGTTGGAAATTAAAAATAACATCAGAAAACGATAAAGTTCAAAAAATAATTTCTCTCACTAGGAGGCTCTTCGTAAAAATACGTTGTCATGGAAACCACAACACACGGTAGAACCATTGCCATTCCCTAAAATATAAATTTAATCAAAACCAAAACTAAATCGGTGTTGCCATTCCGAAAAACTAAACTTCGGACGCAGAGTAACAACTCAACTCAACTCAGAAACCCCCGTAGTCTTCTACGAGGAAACCCTACTACTCAACCCCACTCGGCAGGCGGATCAGGCGGAGGTGGCAGGCGGAGCAGGGGGGGGCGTGGCTGATCCGCAGATCCGCCTGACGTCGGTGAACCCCCAATTGTTACCTACTCCCCGGGCTAAAATAATAGATTGAGGGAGCCGGCGCTGCGCGAGCTTAAATACAGCACGGCATTGAAAAACTTTATTATCTATCCATACACAGCCATACTGACCCGGACCGATATTAATAATAGAGAAATTCAAAATAGTTTCATTAGAATAAGGACAATTAATTTAAAAGTCCCCGTTAAAATACGAAAAATAGTTTTTGTTAGATAGCAGTTGATAAATAAATTAAAAAGAAAGAAGGATTAAATTTATTATTGCAAATACAGCGAAGCCTCACTCAAAATGCTAAAAAAACATTAATTATTAGTATTGTTGACATTTGTTACAAAAATGGCAACAACTGCATTGATTTTAATTCACACGTTGGAACGATGCAACAATAAAAAAGTTAAATAAAACTTGCAAAAATTTGCGTTTTTAATTAATATCTCCCCTAATTAAAGCCGGACACGAATGAGACCGGGCGATATGGCTTCCCCGGAAAATTCCGCATCCGACGGTACCCGCCGCGACGTAGCACCGCCGCCCGTTCTCGAGGAGATGAGGTGTCAGACAGACAGACGCGGACGGGTTTTATAGTATATATGAGTTTAATAGAGGAAAATGCCATATTTATCTGGCCAAAAATGTCGATTTTCTTAAAAATAAGATTTAACTGAGATTCCACTTTCACTAAACTCTTCAAATATGGATGAGTCGTTTGTATATACGATTGCATTAAAGTATTGTATTAAGTATAATTGTACTGAAAAGTTATATTCCGTTAGAAAATCACACTTGTAAAATTCCACCACCCGTTGAGTGAAACCAAGAATACAAGTTTGAAATTTTACTTTAATTATTAATCTTTAGATATAACAAATAAATCAATAAAGTTCAGTGTGTGTGTGTGACGCGTTTGTATAACTACGCTGGAGTAACTTCTCTGCGCTGGATTCTGCTGATGCGACATGAAATTGATGCAAATTTTGGGTCAACAAATTTTTATAGCTTGACGTATTCTTGCCGCAAAAATGATAAACAAAATAATAATAAAAATAATTTCTGAAGCGTTTAATTTCAACTTAAACGCTTCATCTATTTATTCATGCATTAAAGCTGCAAAAGAAAATATGCAATTTTCTAGGGCATTTAAGTTGTAAAATATATTTCATCATAGAAGTTTTTTTCCCCGCTTTAAGTTTGTCTTATGAAGAGGTAAGCACGTTTTGCACTTCTAGATCGCCACTTGCTAGTTGAAACTTTTGACGAGACTCGAAATGCCAATACTAAACCCGGAATTATTCTTAACAGTCTAATAATTTCCCAAACACTGTCATCATCGTGTCAAAAAGCTAAGACGACATGAATGGCCGCCACATTAGGAATCTACAAATTGCAAAGGCTTTATTTTTGATCCCACCCTCTTGTAAGGTGGGGACCGGTCGATAAATGCCCCACCCTTCTTCCTAAGCTCCAGAAGGTGGATAAGTTCATCCGTTGACCTCCAACATCCGCGAAGCCAGTCGCAGGCCGAGAGGGAAAGCGGCCGGCCATTACCAAAGGCCGAGGTCACAATGGCCTATTGGGGAGTGAATGTTCTTATTTTAAGAAATAATGAACGATGAAGGGAAACTTCTCAGATCTTCTCGTTCCAGTTAAGAAATGAAGAGTCTTGCCATGTTTTGGAAAACCAATTCCTTTGCTCGTCTTACAGCGAGACAGATACCTCGTGCGATATCTTTGTGGACTAGTTTATGTATTCCTAGCGGTTTCCGTGTATGGACATAATTGACCATTGTAGAATCGTCTTTCTTCAGCTGAAGGCGCGGAATTACCTATCGCGTTCTGCGCTAGTTAAGTCTTTCTTCATTAGCTAGAGTTTCCCGGCTTCGAATTCACCTCATTGTTCCTCTAAATAAAAAGGAGAAAATTTTTCATGTTTATTTCCCGTTCATTAAGTTTTATGTAGACGTCTTTTCAAACATTCCTTATGGATTCCAACATGCAAGGAAGGAGACCTATAAATATCTCTAAACTGTATTTGTTCAGTAAATTTAATGTTGTATAGATAGTAAGGTGTATACTTACTTTAAACCGTTTTTGAATGAAACGGTTTTGGATAAACACTGACTACTGAGAACAAAGCCACCTAGCTACATGAGGGTTCCGAACTTTTAAAGCTCCCATCGGACTTCTTCATTCTAAAGTTCGGACGAAAATGTCTAGTGTCACAGTACTAAAAATGTTTATTTTATAACTTCATCACAAAAACTTGAACTATAGACCTAAGGTACTATGGCTTTGAGGTACACAAATTTTTCCATAAACATTTTAGTAGAACCTGCTTTGTTGTTTCCTTGAAAAATATTTTTGCGATAAATATTTGATTGCTATTACAGCAACCGTAAAAAAATGATGCTTGCATTTCTTTACTAGTAAAATGACGCATGTTAATAATAATAACAATAACTAAGTAGTTAAAGCAATTATTAAAACCCAAACGATCTTACTGGTTGAGTTGTTCTTTGGAATCAAATATCATAAAATAACCGCGAAACGAAAAATAAAATTTGATCGCAGCTATTGTATTGAGAGGATAAAAATGACTGCCCTAACTAAATTACCTGTAATAACTTGGGATGTTTATTTAGGGCACCACTAATTAAGCATACAAAAAAGTGCTAATTTAATTACACAACTAGATAATTACAACTACCTCGTTGTTAGAGACGAAAAAACTTTATAACTGACTAAAACAAAGATAATTTCATATATTTATTATTTACAAATACATGGGCTCATTTGTAATGCGACATAAAATCGTATATTTCATACTGTCATTATCATTACATCTGTACGAATAAAAACACATATGGCTTAACTAGAAAAATAGCATATTAATCGAAAATTAATTGCACTATTATAGTTTTAAAGCTTTGTCGAATTTATTACTTTTTTTTATTAAAGTTTTTTACCTATTGTATTACATCAAACACCTTGTTTTACGACTAGATGACCATTAAGTAGTAATTGTATATACATCTGTCATCATGTTTATTAAAGAAGTTTCCTTTGTGTTTAGTGCGTAGTAAAAGACTGTTAAAGTTTGCTTTTTTTTTCCTTTCCTTTTTCTCCGGACTGATTTCTCAAAGAAAAAATCATCAACATAGTAATCAGAATCGTGTCGTGTTAATCGAGTTTCAACTGGTTTTTAGTGGTGCTAAGATAGCTTTTGTTGAAATGTATTTTGGACGTTAGTCATTGTGCAAACGGCAATTCAATGTGCTGTTCTTATATTCTAAAGAAAAATGTTTCCTTACTTCCTTAGAGTTTATTAATATGTCTTCTGTTCGAATTACTCATTGATGAGGCTGAAACATATATTTTTAGTTATTATTTGTGTCAGTTTTGAGGTGTTGTCAATTTAAAATTTCCAATAGTTTCGAAAAATAGTAAAAATCATTTAACAGATCTCTAACTCGCAGGTTTACTTATCTATTTTTTAAACTTTGCAAGTAATTCACATCATAAATAACTAACTAAAAAATTATAATTCAGTAGCTTTTCTTTTTTCCCCTGTTTTTGTGTTTTATGGACTAATCAGCGGCCGACGATGTAATGCAAAACCAGAATTATTCTAAATTATCAGTATTCATTCCCTGAAGCAAAATCTATATAAGCATTTTCTCATCTTGTTCCTGTGCTTGGAATGAAATCAAGGAAAATCTGTAGGGCTGCGTACTCCTTTATCAGAAGGCAGATAAGTTATTTCCTTTTTTATGAATAGGGAACTTCTAATGACAATGCTCGTTAAAATACACTGTTCACTATATTGGGCCCATAAACGTTCGTTAAAATATAAAGTTTTTTTTTTTTGTGTTATGAAAAATAGTCTAGAAGAGAACAAAAAAATCCTGATTTCCATTCTTTATTTTTCTTTTATATAATTTATCATATTATATATCAGTCTAAACTGACACCGCTCTGTTTATGCTATTCTTTTTCAAAAAAAAACTGCTGAAATTAGGTCTTATACAATTTTTATTCATTCTCTGTTTTGCTTTAAGTTCTTCGTCCCTATTTTCATAGATCTCCGATTGGTCATATTTTCTCCAAATCTATTGCATCATATTTCAAGTTTTCTTCCCAGTGACGTCGAAAGGGCTGAAATATCCGCCTCTAATGACTGCCTTCTTTCTAAAGATTCCTTAATTTCATATTACTTCACATTTGTGCTATCTCCCCTCAGCATCTCTCGAGAGCAAAGGCGTTGGTAAGGAACCGCTTTTGACCCTTCAAATAATCGTAGTCTTCTCCACGTAGGCTGTCATTGAAGTGTAACCCCAAGAGCCCCTCCCATCGCTGCGCCACCGTGTAGCCGCCTGAAGACCCAAAGTACAGCAATATCCACAAAATAATTACAGTGATACCACTGCTAGCGTAAGACTACAGGCAGTTAAAAAGCGAAATTTGAATTCTTGCTTCGGCTGAGGTCACTGGAGGTCAAATCATGGCCCTGAACTGCCACTCCCAATGTGTACGTGAAGCATTTGCAATGAGCGACAACTATTGCTAGAGACCAGGCCTTAGGGAAAGCCTTCAACGTCCAAAGCAGAAGGGATATCTAATTAAGTTCCAAAGAGCCAAGAAGGGTGATTAGACATTTTTCTTCAATTAAGATCTTTTAAGAGAAGATCGTTTCGAAAGCAGCTTCGGAAAACTTTTATGCTACCAGTTGCTAAAAGCCGGTTAGGTTTTTTGCCTTTTGCACAGAAAGCCCTATTCATAAAAAAGTCTCATTATTTTAAGGGTTTCTTCAACTTTCCTTACTTTTCCTCTATCAAGATTATTTGGACTTTTATCTGTTTTTTTTTTTTTTTTCCATTCTATTCATCTAAGCTCTCCCTATAACAAAAATATCCTGCTTTCCGTTCTTTTTTTACTTAAAAAAATAACTTTATTGAATTTAACAAAAGGAAATAGTTCATTAAACGTTAAAATTTTTTGCTGCACTTACCGAAAATTACCAACTAACAAAACATTTCAAAAAATCGCACTACAGGTATGATAGCTGTCCTCAAAGCATGCAGTATTTGCTATTTAGTAAATAGCTGTATTATATTCCTGCATTTCAAAGCATTTTTTTTAATTGAAATTATGAAATAAGTGCACATTGCTTACAAAAATTACCTCTACTCCTTTTTTTTTTTGTAATCCGAGAGGCATAAGTAACAACAAAAACATATAGTGGTTAGTAAAACTAATAAACATGCTCCATTGAAATTTATTTGCTTAAATTAATGTCCGAATTTCATATTTGTTTCAATGCGTATAAACAAAACTACAAATTCGGCTTTTAAAGCGAAAGTTATTGTTTTTATTTCACTAAATGATAAATAGTTTATCTATGAATTGTTTTTTTTTTTCAACATGTGAGCTGAAAAATGTTTCTGCATAGAAGCCTATCCATTATTGCTGCAACAGCATTACCTCTGTTAAATGTACGCACGAAGTTTAATCTTTTAGAATTCACATAGTCAATAGTTACGTAAAATCTTTAAGAAATCTATGAGTTTCTTACTACTAGAATACTTTTAGGTTTTTAATTTTACATAGAAATTAGTGTTACTGTATAAAATAGTCACTGTTTTAAACTTAAGTTCTTTTGTCTTAAATTCAAAGTTTTCGATTATTCTGTTTTTTTTTAAAGTATAGGGAAAATTGATGTTTCACATATAATTATTTTTCGTAATATGCATAGCTCATACTAAATTTCATACATTTTCCTTTTCAGCTTTCCCATGTCCCAGACTAATGGACTGGTTCGAGGATTTGAATCTACGTTTCCCTACAAAGGTTGCAATACTCCTTTTATGGTGAGGAATATGGATGTGGAAGGAAATGGAAGTGGTTGTTTATCAACTGGCTTAAACAGAAAAGTTGACAATCAAATCTCGCCAACTCCTCACGAAAATAGAAATAACAGTAACAGTGTTAGTGGTAACAATTCGATTATTAACCCCGGTGTTGGATCTTGCGGAATCTCAGACTTTTCTTCATCTCAAACTTTGTTGAATCTAGTTCGGACTGCTAGTGCTCAAAGTGCCTCGCAATTGGAAAATTATTTAAAAGGAGCAGTCAAAAGAAGTGCCGACGGTGAAAACCGCCTCGATCCGTTAGACCTAACAGTTGCCAATATTAAGAGACCAAAACTGGAACCTGGTAATGGTCGTGATATTAGAGATTGTCGTGATCTTCTGCAATCTGAGGCAGAAGCAGCTTTAGCAATAGGTGGCGATTGCCCAGGAAATCTTAGGACTTCTTCAGTCACTGGTTCAAGGCCATCTTGGATGTCCTTATTAGACAAAAGAGTGCATTCATCACCAACATCTTCATCAAGGACTTCTCCTAAAATACAGAACTCGCGGTGTGTATCCCTTTGCGTTGACAAATCGTGTTCAACTCAGTCTGAAGCTAGTGATCTGTCGCACTGGACTGTTGATGATGTGGTCAAATTTGTGTCATCAGTCGAGACGTGCAGTGAATATGCAGAGGTAAGTTTTCTATTTCATTAAAGTATTAAACTAATTTGGAGTTCAGAAAGTTAAATCGTTACAAAGTAAATGATAAGACACTGAATTTTTCTTTGTGAAAAAGACAATCCTAGTTGTTTCACAACAAGAATTCATCTGCGGGTAAGACTAAAACGTTTATTGATAGTTGTTATTTTTCCATTTTTTCTTTGTTGCTCTTTAATCTGCATGAACGTATTCAATATACCACTATTTACTTCCGAGAACTCTGGAAGTATTGAGTTTTTTTCCTAATTGTTTGTTACTTATTGCGATTTGCTTCTAGCTTCCCAATGTAGCATAAAATAAATAATTTTCAATAAATTATTGCTTCTGAGCAGAATTTCCATGCACAGTAAATTATTATGACAATTAATAAGAGTAGACTGACATAAATCAAAGATATTTAAATCATTAAGACGTGTAGTCTTAAACTATATACGATAGTAACGACCTAAATACCCTTATGTACTACGAATATAAAACTGCTGCATCTTATTTTTAATCTATTGAATATTAGTACTACAGACAAAATCCAACTGTTCAGTCGAACATGGTGAGCTTTTTATTATTCCTTCAGCTGAGTTTTGTTTGGAATGTAAAAAGAAAAAAAATCACTATCACAATTCAGAAGATTTTCAACGATGACGCATCTACTTTTAAGTAGTGCAGTAGAGAGAATAAGTTTGAACAAATATAAATTATTTCAAACCCACTTTTGGCTCGTTATAACTTAGTAAATTCGGTTGGTTGTATCTACATCACTAAAGAATGACTTCTTTGTAACTTCCAGAACCATTGTTTTGTTAAATAATTTAGAACATGATTTAAGTGATTTGTGCTTGAAAAAGGATTATAAGCATCGTTTAAGAGTAGCTGTTTAAACCGGTCGTAGAGATTGAACAGATTTAAATTTATCATGATTGAATTGTTTTTGGCCATGTTCTAAAAATAATTATTGCCATAAAATACGAGACAGCAACAGGTAAAGTAAGGTAATCGTTCAGGAAATTGGGAAAAAATGTTTAAACGATAAAAAGCTAAACTAAAACAAAAACTGGTTAAAGCACTAAGTACGCACTGTAAGTAGTTAAACTAAATTTGTATCTAGCTCAGTCAGAAATGATAGTGAACAATAATGAAATGAAATGAAATTTGCTACTACGGGAAATTTTTGCTCTGAGGCAAAACCAACATTAACCTTATACTTTTAAGTGCAACACTGCTCAAATATTTTAGTAATTGGTTAAATTAATTATGAAACTAGTCTAACTACTTATTTTTCTCGAAACATTTTTAAATATACACTAGAATTTAAAAAAAGAGTTAATATAAATGTTTGAAGACAAATTCTGAAGTTATAACAGAAAAAAAATTAGTACCTAGAATATAAAAATTTATCTTATTATATTCATGGTTGTTGCATTATGCATTAACACATGTAATGAATAATATTTTTACGCACGTTAGAACTTATTTAAAAGGAAAATGAATCATTAAAAAATATAAATAATTTTTGTAATCTTATTTACAGTACTAATTGTATTTTTGGGGGGATAAAATCGAGTTTAAGTGAAGACTTGCTTTCTTCGTGAAGATAGAACTTTTTATTTACGCCTCAAAGGTTAGGTGTTCCCAAAAGTTTCATTTGTTTGTTAAAAAACAATAAACAATATTTTACGATTTAAATATTTACGATGGAAATAATTTCATTAAATCATGATGAAACCAGTTTGTTCAATGGCTTTCTTTAAACTATGTGGAATCAGCACACGCACAATGCGATACTTTTCGAATTTTTAGAACTCCGTGGTTTAGTAAAAGTCTCCCTTTACTACATTTGTATTTCATAAATGTTTTTTTTTTTGCAAACATTTATGGTAAAAAAAATAGCAATATTTACAAGATATAATATCGTAAGAGCATGTACTATGCTTGTGAAGAGAGCGAGAGAGATAGCATCTCAAATCATATTTTTAGCTCATTTTATTTTCCATACCCACTAGTTTCTGGTTTTTTCATATTCACGATATGTTTTTGAATCTAAATTCTGGCCACGTTCTACAGCTATAAGGCTCGCCATCTAGGGGAAAACTGAGCTTCAAAATTCTCACATGGTAACGGCATCTGCCGATAGCGGTGTTACTTGAAAGAATGGATGCCGGTTCCCGGGGAATGCACTAGATCTGCAAAGGTTAGTGACAATACGCAGCCGCATTAGAGAGAGGTTCTGGAAGGTTTCTCTTACCGTCCTGGTTGCATCCCTACCTAGTAGCTCCAGAACACTTTGTAATGTAATATATTTTTCAAATTTTGCTGTACAACACTGGTTCCTCACAGTTTGCTTCTCACAAAAGTAAAATTTTATTTCCAATGAGATATATCCTGGCAAAAATATACGTTCTATATTTGGATGTGTTATATGGCTGCTTCATTACAAACTATATATGATGCACTTTTCGGAGCTCGTAAGTAAAAATTGATAAAAACAACGCTACAGGCATTCAATCATGCTAGAAATAAGCATTTACTCCAAATAATTTAATGAAACCAGTTGAAAAGGTATCTGATCTTGAGAGCGGCGAAATAAATAGTACGCACAAGTCGAAAGTTGCCCCAGGACATTCGCTTTCCCATTACTTCGTTTGACCCTTTCTGGTGTTTATTTAATTTCGTGGTAGTAGCTGGAACATTATACAAAGCGCTGTGGCATTTTCTCTGCAGCCGCGCACTTTTGTGGCCTAGAGCTTTCCTGAAACGTCAATAGATGTTTTAGGTCAACTCTATCCACCCTACATTTTAAGAATCTGTATTAATTAAAGGGAGTGGCAGTTGGGTCCGGTTGTATTGACCTTGTATGCCAATAAATGGGGCGAGTACCATGCCAAATGAGGTCAATATCAATGACGATTGTAATACTCAAGTATCGGTATTAGTTCAATCAGGATTCTGGACAGTTATCTGTGACAAAGTAATGATAACCTTTAATGAACAATAGCGTGTCAATGTCCGTGTAGTGAGTTCGGTCCATTCAATTGAGTAATGAGTGCCTTATTTGAAAAGTTTCGACTAAACTGAGCCTTGATGCTTTTACAGCATTTTACTCACCACCAGGCTACAAAATGATATCTTACTGAAGTAACAATTGAATTGCTAGCACCATTGAAGCAAGAAAGAGAGAGAAAAAAAGAAGTTTAGGGAGAAGTTAATTAAATTTCATGCTGGTTTGTCCCGAATGTAATTATTTTTGAATCTATTTCTTTGACATGCAACTGTACGTTTTCAAGTTCAAATATCCTTGCAGAAGCTAGACTTGTAAATATGTTACGTTAAGGAACCTTAGAAGGTTTTTGATTAGAAATGTAAAATCTGAGTATAAAATTTGTATTACAAAGTGTGATGAAGCATAAAAGCGTTATTTAAAAATATTTTAATTATTAAAATAATATATGTCTACAGAATAACCAATATTCATTAGCAATTAATTTTGTTTTCAGGGTGTGTGTTTCGACTATTCTTATTTTCTATCGTAAAACGGAATTTATCTAAAACGAAAATTATCTAAGAAACAACGCAGTTGAGGCAATAGTTTTGTTACCCCCAAGCATCTTTGGTGATATTGTTCATTTATCGCAGAAATATAGAGTGAACTATTTAAGGTGTTTTTTTATTTTAAATGCCGTATTCGTAAATTGCTAATGCATCAGTACGTTATTGTCAAAACTAAATTTGATTTTAAGCTACACATTTGAACAAGCATGCTAATAGTTTTAAAGCAAGATTATTAGAGTTTAATATTATTTGCTACCATTGCTCTGAAATGATCTCTATTTTTTCAGCGTTACAATGATAGCGTACTTGAGCACCGACTAACAATCTCAAAACTGTACAGAGACGATTTTCATAGAATAAGTATTTGAGGTCTTTTGCTTATTAAATACAAAATTATGCCAAGTTCACAAATAAGTAGTCTTAAACTTTATTCTTAAAAAGGATACAGATAATGGTTTTTTTTTGTAATAAATGTGCTTCTTGCCTAGTCTCCCCTCCTCGTCCTGGATTTTATTTTAGTTTTTAAGAAAGAAGAGAAAAGAAAGAAAGAAAAAAAGAGTTTAATTATATCGTTTCATATCACTCATACACTATATACCAAAAAGTATTTGGACACTTTGGATTATAGACATTTTTTAAAAATTCTGAAGAAATATTAAACTTGCTGTTCTGTATTTTGTACCATGGAAAGAACATACTTAAACTCCAGTTTAAGAAACAAAATTCAGGCTTAGGGACAATTAGGGGGCGGTCAAAAAATTAACATTTTTAATTATATACGCAATGCTTACTACTGCTTTCGTTAGAATAGCAGTAATATTCATGAAGATATGGGCATTTGTTTTAAATATTCGAAATTTTTCGCAAGTGTTTTGCTTATAACTCGCTAAGTTCTATCTCAAATTACATGAAACTTGCAGACAATTTGGCAAAATAAAAAGGAAGTATGGTACCAAAGCGTAGGGAAAATGTAATAAATAGTCAATGAGATTTGAGCAGTTTTATTAAAACAAATGTGATTACGCATGCGCGAAAGATACTAATTAATTTTTTAATAATTTGGTAGTGAGATCTATGTAGCAACTTATGTAAGAGTTTCAGTTGAATATTGATATTTTTCAAGGAGATATACACCATACAGTGAGCCGTATTTCGCGAGCTCTCAAATTGGAGAAAAAAAGATAAGGGGTTTTCCACAAATTTTTATATTCCATGATAAATTGGAAAATTGACAGATTTAAAACTGAATTAAATTTCATTATTTGTGTTTATGGAGTCTGAATTTGAACGCTATTGTTTACTTTGCCAAAATTATCATGCAATATAAAAATTTGTTTAAAACCCCTTATCTTTTTTTCTCCAATTTGAGCGCTTGCTAAATACGGCTCACTATATGGTGTATATCTTTTCGGGATTGCTTGCAATCCCTTTTTCAATGCGACAGGGAGCTTCTAGATGCAAAACATCCAAATATTCATTTGGATGTTATTTGTGTTTTCTTAACGTGAAATTATTTTTTATTACAGATTACCCGCGTTGGTTTTGTTTTGTATTTGTTTCTTGGTAAAACCTCTATTTTCTCCTTCATTTGTCTCATAGAAAGTTATTGTTGAGGATGATCATTGCTCTATGCTGGTAGATGCGAACCTCTAGTAAGCAAATAGTGTTCTTAAATATAATGACATTTTGGAATAATTTCTTAATATTCATCTTTACCTTCTTGACCTTCCACAGACTCTTAACATTTATAATTACTAATGATATCGAGCTTCAGATCTCTACAACAACCTTTCATTATCAGTTCATTGTTTGCAGTTAAACAATGAATACACATCGCTTTTGTCCATGATCTGAATAATAAATTACTACTCTCATAGAAATGAAAATAATTGGTGCAGTTTTCTGCGTTTGTTATTTATGACATTAAGCGAAATTTTCATTGGAAACTTGTACACATGTTTATACAAGTATAGCCTTAGGGATTTTTCATTTTGATTAAGAAAGCTCAATACATAACGAAACATTAAAATTAGGATCAACATATTTGTATTTATTAGGCTTCCTCAGTTATACAGATAATGGCATTGATTTCTTTCTTGCTAATATGCGTCAATGAAAACTTTTAAGCTACGATTTATATTCCGAAATATGAATGTAAGAGACAGATTAAGCACAAGTACTTAAAATACATATTTTTAAAATTAATATTATCGAAAAATGCTTTTTAGGCAATTTAATTACTTTAAAAAAAATCATTTCAAATTCCAGAATAGTAATAACTAAATATATAATATTTAGTAATAACTAAAATCAGTATAATATTCTACAAAATAACTAACTAATATCGGTGTATAAATACATAGATTTTAAAAATCCAAATAATTATTGAAAAACACATTGTAAAAGCGATTACGCAATATAAATGAGGTTTCAAAAAATGCAATGAACTTAATTAAGTGACTAAATAGAAAGTGAACAGTACTACGCATAAATATACTTAGTATACATGTTTACCTTTTTGACCATGAAATTATTAAATGTTAACATTAAACTTTTACGAAGTGTCATAGGCAATTCAAAAATTTTAACATTTACTTTAACTTACTGCATTTCAGTCTTCATTTTATTTATTAGTTAAAGGCGAAAATTTTAATCGCAATATTTTAGAACATCAGAATGATGTTAAGTATTAGCTTGGGCAGAAAAGGAAAAACTTTTTCCTAGTTCCGATGATGGGTAGGTGCTAAAAAGGTGCCATTGGTGGCTTAAAAGTGCACATAAAGAAGTTGAAGTTGGTAGGACATTTTCTTCGTTTCCCGCAAATGTGTAGAAACTTCACCCAAGTATTTTACAAACGTTTAACAAAATTTGTAACATTTTTTTCTCTATTTTTCATGGTGGATTGTGTGGGCAAATGGCATTGGTTTCACTAAGTTAACATAAAATATTAGCAGTGCGCAGAATAATTCCTTGATTTACCACAAATGTGTAGAAATTCTGTTTTTTTTTTCTTGTCAACAAATTTTTCGAAAGGCTGAAATACTGTATTTCGCCACATATTTTCGACCGAAATTTTTACGCATTTGCAGCAACTGAAGGATCCCACAGACTTCATTTTTTCAAAGTAAACTTAATGCCACCAATGGCACCATTTCCGCACTGCCCATCATCAAATTTGAAAAAAAAAAAAAAAAAAAAAAAAACATACAATTTTTGTTTAAAAAAAGAATTTGACTGACGCCTTTACGGTAAATCAAGAAATTGTCCTACAAACTTCGAACTCTACATGTGCACTTTGTGCCACCAACGGCACCTTTTCCGCACTACCAATAATCCAAAATAAAGTTTTTTTCGGCCCACCGTATTAAGTATGAAGTCATTTTCTTCCCAAGTTGTGAAATCAATCAAGTAAGTGTATTCCTCCCTTATCGATAAATGCTACTCTTGGCTCTTTGGGAGACTACAAGACAAATTTAAAGCAAGGTAAGACACATTTTAATCAAGTATTGTAGACAAAAGCACCGCCAAATAGGTAAATATTTCTAATTCTTAGCAGATAATAATTAACTCAAACGAAAATCAATTCCTTTTGACAACAATCAAATGCATTTTGTATTATCTGAAAAAAGAAAAAAATTAAATGATTTTCTTTACAAACTCGCTTTTTGTTTCATTTCTTCAATTCAGTAGACATATGATTTACTTAGCTTTAAACTAGCTGAAACAGCAAACATTTCATCAAAATGTGTCTCTCATAACCAACCATAATAAAGTATTTTCTTAAAATAAAGTGTTTTTCTGGAAATCAGACATTACATTAGCAAAAGCACACGACTTCCAAGAAACACAGCATTCTTTTTACTTTTATTTACAGATTATTTCCTAATGTTTGCATCTGAGTCATTACTACTTTACATGTATGTTACAAACATTAAGATCGAGTTTTGATATTCACTGGTAAATAAATAAATAAAATAAAACTTAAATTGAATAATTAAGTAAATAAAATTAAAATATAAATAAATACATAACAAAAAAATATATTATGTTTATAAAATATATTTACTTTATACATAAAGCAAACGCTACTTTTAAAATTAAACTTATCAGTCACATTAAATTTATTCGTTGTCTTGCAACACTCAGGCACAACCTTGTACCTAAGGTGAAGTATTTAATTAAATTTTTCATTGTTTTCGGCTCGTTATGGAATCTTACAACTTATGAAGCATGAACAGAGCAGGTCAGTGAATATTTTCATATATTTTTTGCTTTTTGAGCAATTTAATCATTCTAAAGTAACAATGAAAAGAAGTAAAAAATGAAGTAAGACATATAATGAAAAATTAATGAAATAGAAATAATTGAAAACAGAATAGTCTGAAAAGTTATGTTGTGCCTGAGTTTATCGTACTTATTAAGTACATGGAAAAAAATCACAAACTGAATATTTATCGAAAAATAAAAGCTATATTTACAAACCTTAAACAATTATTAAATTAAACTAAACGCTTCTTCTTTACTCGATTCAAACACATTGAAATATCTAGCGGCATATCTAAAAATAAAAATAACATTACGTTTTACTAATTAAAAATATATATAATTATTAAAATGCTCCTAATTTTAATCTAAAAACAATACTTTTCTTTTGTTTAATATCAAATTTACTCTCACAGAATGACACAACAAAATTTTTCAATCACTAAATATTACTTGAACACTTTTCCGTATCTAGAGAATCGTATTAGAACTTCAAAGTAAAATAAACGTGCGTAAACATTTCTGTAAAAATAGTACCTTACCAGTTTTGGGCTTCAAAATTTCTTTCCCTACAAAACCACTATGACATCGTGTTGATAAACAATTATCTTTAATATATCGGTGAAGAAAATTTGGATCGAAAAATACGCTAAACAAATTTAGGGGTTCAAACAAAAGATACCAAAGTATAAGAAAAATAGGATTTGATATTCACCTCTTAGCCTATTGAAAAACATGTTTATCTTCATCGCACTAAAAAAATAGTATTCATTAATGAATTAAATATGTGAACAATGTTCTTTACGTTAATTAAAGGATTTTTGAACAATAAAATTATTTTCAGTAATCAAAATTAATATCTTATTTTTCACATAAATTTCCAGTAAGAATCTTTTCCTGAACATTTTTCATGTCCAAATTACAACAGTTTGTAGGTTAAATAATTTCAGTACAAAATCCATCTTTAAGATAACTAAAATAATATCGAATTTGAAAGCTTCAAGCAGCATTTTCTTAGATATTAAAAGCATTACGTTATTAAAAAAAGGGAGACTTTTAGTTTTAAAACAAAAGTTAGTATTTAAATTTTGATTGAAAAATCAAGGAGAAATTATTATAAAAAAAACTAAAGTTCTTTGAAATTCAAAAAACTAGTATTTATGTCACCTTCTCGAAAAAATATTCATACGCAAATACAAGAGACGCAAAATTTAACCGAAACTTTATAACAAATAAATTCTGTCAAATACAATTTTGAAGGCATTTTATCCGGTGTATATTAATTTCATTATAACTTAATTATATTTTCACACCGAGTTTGATTTATGTAAGATTTTATCCTAAAATATATATTAACATATGTTTCAGAGCTATTTCATGGCTCAACGTGTCTATAAAGTGAAAAAATCTTTTAGGGACTAATACAGCTCTAGCAAAACCCGATACATAACACACAGTGAATGAATCATGCACAGAAAACTGCATCAAGGTTTCAAATAAACGGATAAAAAATCTACATAAATATGTTTTTAAAATAAATTTACTATCATTTTGCTTGATTTTACTAATATTTCGATGTTTTGTGTTTCTCAAGATAGTTTTTAAGCATCTGAAACAAATAAGTTAATTTTTAAAGTTTTCACAAAATAATGTAAAAAATACTAATACGTTTCTGCAACATTTTACCGAAAAGGGAAAGTTTTTGCCAGCTTATAATTTTTGAGGAAAAAGAAAAAAGAAAATTTTACCTTTAACATTTCAATTTCAGTTCTTAAAATATGTATAGTTTAAGTATATACATTCTGATAAATAACAAACATGCTTTGACAGCAAAACCATTTTTAAAGAAAACCATGGACGAAAATTTTCTTATTTAAAGCAAATTTCCAAAACTAACTCAAAATAACATCAACAGGGTTTTTTTTACTTCAACGTATCCAAATGGACTGACGAAGAAAAAAAGGGAGGAAGGGGGGGGAATGCTTCAGAATAATTACGCATCGTCTGCAGCTCCCCTGGTCTGAAATGTTGAGTCAAAAGGATTTCCGGGAAACGCATTTGGTTGTAGAAGTGGCAAACTACCTGCTAGAGCATCATTTTCCTTCTAATTTTTCTCAATCACTTCCAACACTGACTGACATCCCTCTTTTTTCCCTTTTTTTCTCGTACAATGCTATACTTAGTGTTTTGTATCACAAAAAGTAGTTATTGTTATGCAACCTCTGGTTCAAAATTGATACAGGAAGTGATGACGGTTTTTTTTTTTTTTTTTTCAACCTCCATTTTTAACTGAAAGAATTTTTTTTCGAATACGTTTCTTTGCGAAAATTAATTGAATTATTTTCTTTGAGCTGTAACTTTTAACATTTTAGCTCAGAAGTTATTTATTTCTTAATTACGAAATTTTTACATGATTAAGTTGTACAATCTTTCCTTTTCAAATCTGTAAACTAATTATAATTTACATTTAAACGTTCGGTACAAGTTACCGAATATTAAAAAATAAACAGTTAAAAAATGATGGGCATTTTTCTCCCGTAACAACTGTTTAACAATCTTGAACCACTTTTTAGTTTTGCATAGTCGGTGTCTTTTAATGCACCACACGCCACAGGGGATATCCTTTATAATTTATAATTAGCTAATCTACCAAATTAACAAATGCATCACATTTGAATGTATCGACTGCTAAGAATTACGTTTATAATTCTGGATTTGAAAGTTTACCTCCTGTTAGCATGTGTTTAATATTAAATTTAGTCTAAGAAAATTAAAATACTTCTAAGTTTCTTTACAAAGCCCTTTTCTTGCCAGCATTATAATAATACAGCACTAATTGACATGACAAAAATACTACTCAAAGATACACAAATTTAAAACATAATAATTAATCGGAAATTCTTAATTGGGAGTGTTAATTGTTATATAATAAAAAGTAAAATTTGATAAATTTATTTGCTGGAAGCATTGTAACACAACATTCATAAATATTTTCTTCTCGTACGCAAAACCAATGATGTGAAAGTAGTAGAATCTATGACCATATTACAATGAATATGAATCAACTATGCCCTTAAGGTGGAAATCATTGCATTGAAAAATATATAAAAATCATGGCATATTTCAAGATGATTAATTTTTGTAATTATTTAACTAAATCTATCAAATGGCATGGATAATTTATACTATAAATTTTGTGTAAACATGTACTAAAACAAGTCAACGTCTGGGTTATCGAAGATCAAAACAAAAAAATATTTTAAAACACTGAACTTTTCCATGGATCCGTTTCAAACTATGCGAAATTGCACGTAAATTAGAGCAGAGTAAATACGGCTGCTACACGGTAGCTGAAACAGTTCGTGTGATAAGAGCTGGATAGTTGAAGTTTCACGTGGGCCAAGGGTGCCAAGTGTTGGGGAGTTGCTCGTTTCTTTTTTGGAGGCATTCAAAGGGCTCGTGATTTATCACCTCCCCCCCCTTGGCCCTATCCCACGCTAGTTCATCTCCTGTAATAAGTAGCTGTGGCCAAAACGTGTAGTCGACCAGCAGAGTCTGCGTGCTGCGACCGGCCTCTGGCTTGCCAAAGCAGCCACTGCTGATTGCCTACCTGATAGATGCAAGTGGCAAGTCGTGGCCAGAGATAGCCGCTACTTCGACGGATCCGTGATGTACTTAGCTGAAGATTTCTCTGCACTGTCCATCTCGATCTTTGCTGCGGAAATTTGGGTGCATTTTCTTATCATTTCCTCACTAGGAGGCAAAAAACAGATTCCATTTCCACGTCATTAAACCGACACTTATTATTATATGGGGGTTTTTTTTCTTTGCTGCTCTTTCTTTTTCGTAATAGTAAAATTTCTTTTTTCAACTATGCAGAATTTTGAGAAACGAAAATTGAATCTAAGAGTCTTATTTACGCCGTTTATAAAACCGCTTATCAAACGCTTAAATAGTTTAAATTTTTCCTTTTGATTTCCCATCTTTCTTACGGTGAGAACAGTAGGGAAAGTAATAAAATATTTCCTAATAATTTAACTATTTACTGAAAAATCATAAATAATAGCGTCTTCAAACAATAATTTTTATGTAGCTGTTAGAGTTATTTCCTCAAATTTTAACTATCCACTATTTTCTCAATAAATAAATAAGTAAATGGAAAGAATTATCATTTAAATTTTCCGCATTTGAAAATTTGTATTTATATTTGTGAATACTTATCTTATTTTTCTTGAGTGACCACTTGAGTGACTTGTTCATATGTCACTTGAATTCATAAGCAAAATACATGATATTACACTTACGTAATATCCTACATAATTACGAATTATCAGGAAAATTCATTCAACATTACAGAAATTGGCTTTTTACTTTCGCATGATAATCAAAGCTGTTTCTTTTTTCCTACGTGTTTTGTCAAAAAATCTGAAGAAGTTTAAAAACCAAAATGTTCAGTTTTTAATACTTTGTAAAAATAATTTTAAACTTTGCTAAACTTACCAATATAAATTTTGATGAAATGTTATAGCTAGGTGTTTCTGTTGTCAAAATCTCCATTAAGAAAATAGAGAACATTATGACACTCGTAGCTCTTTACCAAAACGCAAAGGGTTGGCTGCTTTAGATGGAAAAATAGCATTTTCAGGTTACGCATCGAATGATTTCCCGCATTAACCATTAACTTATTCAGAGATTATTCCCATCATTGTTATGCTCGAATAATCTTCCACGGTTAACCTTGATCTACTTTAAAAAACAGCTACGTTTAGACTTTTTTAATCAACAAACTCCATGCCAATTCTCCCAATTGAGTTTTCCTCTCAGTTCATGTCACCAATTGTTGGTTTAAATTTAATAATTTCAATACAGAAAATTGTTAAATTTCTCACCTGAGTTACCTTTTCTCAAGAGAAAGCATCACTGGATCATATAGAAATACCGCTGCCATCGCGAACAGGACTAGTATCAATATTCTGAGAGTCCTTAATACAGACTCTGAAGTAAATATACTGCCTCGAGAGGTACTCCGATTTGTATCATCAGTATTTTTCACAATAATCTACAATAGAGTGCACTGCTGGGGTGGCTTAAAATTACTATTCCTGAATTGGCTTATATAATTTAAGCTCAAAATAGGGTCATAAAATATGATTCAACTTCAGCTGTCAATAGGTTGGTTGGACACATCTCGTGTACAAAATAGCTCCCGTAAAAGCCGAGATAATCTGTCGAGGGTCGTATACTCGTATATTTGGTCAATTAATGTCCAAATCTATTTAGTGAAAAACATCAAATAAACATAAAATGTTAAACAGATGATCTACGATTCCACCATATTTATCTCAAATATGTCATAACATTCACTTATTATACGACACATTCATTTATTTTTCGTTAACAGAAGGGTAGTTACAAGTTGACAAAAAATTAGTTCCAAACAGTTTTATAAGAAATAGTATTATAAGTATTATATTTCTGGATGCGCAATAGTTTTTTCTGAGTATATTTTAAAAACTTAAGTAAAACAGTATTTTAATAATGTTATGAAGATTAAACTCTTGAAAAAGCAGAACTCTTCAAAGCTGAATTATTTACAAACGATCTTTTCTCGTATAAATAAGCATATCTTACTTATTTAAAATCAAAGCTTTATTTAAATCGTCTAACATAGTATATATTCTATGTATTTCAGGTTTCAAAAAGATTTATTTTTAATTAACTAAGCATTCTAAGAATTCTTTTAATTAATTAAGCACTTAATCTTTTAAAGGTTAAGTGCAATTTTTAACGTTTAATACCGATTTATTGAAAGTTCGTTTAAATTTAGAACATTACATTATTCATTTATTTAACGTTTCATTTGAATCGTACTAGTCACCTTAATTTTAATTTTTGTCGCATATGTCTGCCTCTCATAATGACATTTGAGTGATCGTAACGGTTGTTATGTATTGTGGAAATACAATCCTTTATGTGAAATAATGAATCATGCACAAAACGCTTCCCTTCTGCAGCTTATGTAGAAATAGAAAAGCAACACTGTGTAAAAGAAAATATCGGTCTGTCATAAATATAGCAATGAAAAAAATAACAAAATAATGGCTATTTCCAACAAAAGGCATTCGTGCGAGGCTTTTTACCGATTTATTCATTTTCTCCATATAGCATAAAGAGCTATTTTAGTACGCAGATAAAAAGATAAAACTCCGCTAAATGTGCGAGTGTCAATAATCATGTAAAGCCTCTCCGTGACTGTCAGTGGCAGGAAGTTCTGTCTTTGGAGATTTTGAAAATGAGTGAGTCATCGGATTCACTGCAGTAGCCCCATTACACGGTCGCATTCGCTGACCCGTGACTGCGTACTTCTAAACAGCGGAACTACGGCAGAAACCTCCATGATAAAACTACTCCGTTTATTAACATGCGAAATCATCTTCTTCCAAAAAAAAGCGAAAGAATACTAGAAGATCATCACTGGTCAAAAAATTCCCTCCAGGTTTCTTTACCCCAAAGCAAAATCCGAAATGGATTTTTTCAACTTGCCTTTGGTAAAAAGGAAATCATTATCGAATCTTCGGGTGATCAAATTGTTGGGACCCATCAGTCCAGATATAATTTCCTGTTTTTCGTTCAAAAATAATATCGGCCCAAGATTATTGTCGTGGATGTTGAATTCTTGAGTTTTTCGTCAGTTTTCCACTAGTGGATTACCTTGCTCACTCTTCGATGCATATCTGTCATTCCGCATGGATGAAAATCTACAGGGCAAAGGTTAGCCTCAAAGCCTGAATAAACATCTCTGGCATGTTTGATAAATTGCTCGTTGATGGGTTGATCACTGAACTTTATCTCAAAAACAGGAAATTACTACATTTTCAAATTATTTCAGAATTCAAAAATTTAAAAATCTTTTCTTTCCCCTTTTTTGTGAAGATATTCCCGCCAGAAAGGCAAAATGCTAACGAAAAATAATTAGTTTAAAATATCATTTTATAAAGTGATGAATCAGTTTGTAGAATATTTCTTTCTTTCCCAAATGTAGAAATCAAGAACATCTTGGGCTTTCTATATAGTCAGAATAGGCGTCATTTTTTGAAGTGATGACCAACATTGCGTGCTGAAGATGTCAGCACAGAACGCCAACAACAAGCATAATTTTAAACAAACTTTGTAGCAGTTTGATTTACAAAAAATCAAAGTGTTAGTCGATCAACACACTATGTTTTCGTTCTTTCTTCGTTTTTTTTAATTTTTTTTAAAATTTTTTTTTTTTATTTTTTTGCTCTTTCTCTTTTGATGAGGATTTCATTAGCTTCCAGTTCAAGAGTAAATTCATAATTGCTTAAATCCTATTCTAATTATTCCTTTGATATTTACTGCCACGGTCTGGTCTGGAACACAGACATAACACATTTGTATAAGACAAAAGATCAAAATACTTTGTGCTAAAATGTAAGTACAAAGATAAAACAACGTGAAAAAGCACAAATTCAGAATAAAAATTAACAGCAAATAGCTATTTCGAAGCTACAAATGGAGCCTCTTCATCAGTGCATAAAAGAAGAAGAAACGCTCAACACACAAGCAAGAAAGCTGTGAGTGAACAAGGCAATAACCAGAGAGACACCGGTATTTATACCAAATGTGTCGGATTAGCGATTGACCAATCAGAGGCCAGGAACAAGGCGGGAGCAGAGCCCGAATGAAAAAGAGCGGGAAACGAATATGTAAATTGCAGGAGAAAACCAAAAAGGGGAGAAAAGTTATAAAAAATTATAAAAATTGTTTCCAAATGTCAGGAAAATATGGAGTGCTGGAAAAATCATTTACTACAGAATGAGAATTTTTCCAAATGTGATAAGGTTCCCAAAAATCAAGTTCATAGACAGAAGAGCATTTGCTGATAATTCTAGCAGAAGAAAATTCAAAACAATGATCTAACGTCCAACAATGCTGGGCAATGGAAGAACGTGCAAGTTCTTTACGCTTAACATAATTTTCATGTTCTTTCAGACGGTGCTTTAAGGCACGTTTAGTCTGACCTATGTAAAACAGACCACATTTGCAAGAAATACTATAAATACCCCAGTTGCTGTGCAAATCAATGGGATACATCAGGGCTCCCACGGCTGCGCCAATTGCGCAAAACTGCGCCAAAACGATTTTTCTGCTACATGCTGCTACAAAATGCATTTTTTTAGAAAATTTGCGCCAAATCGCGATTTTTGGGAAAAAAATAAAAAAAATTTTAGATATTATATATTTTTTACCTTAAAATCGGCATCATTTGTTACATTTTTCCTTTAGTCAACTAATTTTTTACCTTTGAAGCAGTTTATTAATGAATATTAGCTCTACCCTCTCTTAAGAACATCAAGTGTGGATGAGAAAATTGAGCAGAATGAGTGATGTATCCCACGCTTGTAGAAGAAACAGTGAGACGATTTCTCATATTTTGTAGTATTACGGAGAGAAAAATAATTCCTCTTATCACTATTTATGTTGAACATTATATTTAGTAAATTTTTAATGAAATAGATAAAAAAGTTTAAAATTTCATGAACGTGGAAAAAATAAACTTGGCGTTTTTCCTCAGTGCACTTTGTGTTTTCTATTTTAATGTTTAGGAAATACTAATCAATGTGAAAAATCAATAACAGAACAGATGTTAAAAAGATTATTGCTCCATTATAACAATTCGTAAAAATTCCTTAAGCCTACTTTCTACATGCAAGCAAAGGAGTGCATACGTTCTACAATCTTTTTGCATCCGCTACAAAAACCGGATTTTTTTTCATTTCAACTATTTATAATGTTTCTTCTCAAAGTAAATAAATAAAATGTATTTTTATTTTAAGATAAAACATTGTTTGAAAATATATATTTGTTCCCGAAAGTGTTTAGAGATAGACTTTCAAACGCTGTAAAATTAAACATTGAATTGCAGCTTTTTTTCTTTTCTCATTACTCTTTAAGCTCTATAATCTATATCATATAACCACAAGCAATTAAAAAAGATAAATATAAAGAACAAAATAAGTAAAAAAATTAGTTAAGTTAGAAAATCATAAAAAAAAGCATGTATATCTTAATGAATTGATGATCTTTTTCTTTCAGCATCCAATTGCTGTAACCCTAGGACTCTTAAAATTTAATTGTAACTATTACACAATTTTTGAAAGATGTAAAGATAAATTGTTAGACAAAAAATCATTTGACATTAAATTATCAACCCCGATAATAAGAAATACATGTTGCCCTTCTGAAATATAATTTGGTTCTTGAATTTTCTTGCTGCAAAATTATGAAACCCAGCAATTTACTTTTGGTGCCATTAATTACTTCCAACGCATCTAAGTGAGCATTTAAGATTGAAATTTAAAGGAATATTTCTTAATCAGAAAAATAATAAATATTACTGCAGATAGAAAATAGGATCGAGTTCAAATATATTTTTTGATAAAATATGAATCTAAATTTAATTGATTCAAAATTTTACTGTTACTATAATCACAATGGTTATACCTAAATAAGTACCATTTAAAAAACAAATTTTAATTAATGATAATTAGTTTTAAATAGTTTAACCTTTCATATTAGTTGGTTTTTGCTTATTTTCTTGTAAGTAAAGTGTTTTAGCTATTAAACAAAAAAGAGAGAATGTAATAATTTTTGAAAAGAAGAAAATTTTAAGCTTTCTTCCAGCTATTCTTAATCATTAGAAGAAGAAGAAGAAAAAAAAACAACAGAACATTTTTTTAAATAATCTGTTTCTTGAGAAAAGTATTGAAAAACACCTTTATAAGGGTTATAGGTTTAATTAGTCTTACTTTTTGAATAGGTTATGAATAATTTCTTATAAGAAATATAAAAATAATCCAGTTTTTGAAATAATCTAATTCAGTTTTTGAAGGATGACTGACATTTACATTTCCTATCATTTTGAAGACTTGAAACTGCTCTTACCCTTGATGTATGAAAATGACATTGCTTTAAAACAGCCATTTAATATTTAAAAAATAAAGATAAAAAAAACCTCCAAAAATGGTACAAATTTGATATTTTCGGCTCCTAAACTGATACAAAAGTCTATTTATTTTGCTCCAAACTGATACAAAAGTTAAATTCTTCTGCTCCAAACTGATACAAAAATAACATTTTACCTGCTCCGAAAGCTGCTACAAATTTTGTTAAGGCGGTGGGAGCCCTGGACACTTCAAATTTGTAAATTTTATTTTATTCACAGGGGAAAATGCAGTATGCAACCCAAACTTCTTCAATATTTTAGCAATTTGCTGACTGATTTTCGGATAAAAAGGTAAAATAATAGTATAAGCAGGCTTGCACTTAGAAACATTGCCAGAAGGTGAAGGCTTAATTAACCTGTTATAAATAGAATCAACGACCTTAGGAGAATAACCACGATCCAAAGCCACAGCCTTAATGTACGAATGCTCAGCATGCAAAGAGTTAAAAAGGAAACTTTATATATGTTCCTCTTCTATGTCCGTTATGTTAATGATTGTTTTGTATTGCTTGATCAGAAGCAAGTGGATATTGATCATTTACTTGATAAGCTTAATTCCATTGATCCTTGCACTCAATTCACTATTGAAATGGAAGTTGATAGTTCTCTTTCATTCTTGGACATTTTAATTACTAAAAGTAATGACGATTTTATGACTTCTGTGTTTCGTAAGCCCTTTGCTGTTACACTACCTCCTCACAAATGTTCTTCTCACCCCCCAAACCAAAAGTTGGCCTCTTTCAAGTCTCTTGTTTTCCGTGCTTTTAATATATGTTCCTCTTCTAACTCTTTGTATACTGAGCTTTCGTACATTAAGGCTGTGGCTTTGGATCGTGGTTATTCTCCTAAAGTCGTTGATTCTATTTATAACAGGTTAATTAAGCCTTCACCTTCTGGCAATGTTTCTAAGTCAAGCCTGCTTATACTATTATTTTACCTTTTTATCCAAAAATCAGTCAGCAAATTGCTAAAATATTGAAGAAGTTTGGGTTGTATACTGCATTTTCCCCTGTGAATAAAATAAAATTTACAAATTTGAAGTATCCCATTGATTTGCACAGCAACTGGGGTATTTATAGTATTTCTTGCAAATGTGGTCTGTTTTACATAGGTCAGACTAAACGTGCCTTAAAGCACCGTCTGAAAGAACATGAAAATTATGTTAAGCGTAAAAAACTTGCACGTTCTTCCATTGCCCAGCATTGTTGGACTTTAGATCATTGTTTTGAATTTTCTTCTGCTAGAATTATCAGCAAATGCTCTTCTGTCTATGAACTTGATTTTTGGGAAGCTTATCACATTTGGAAAAATTCTCATTCTGTAGTAAATGATTTTTCCAGCACTCCATATTTTCCTGACATTTGGAAACAATTTTTATAATTTTTTATAACTTTTCTCCCCTTTTTGGTTTTCTCCTGCAATTTACATATTCGTTTCCCGCCCTTTTTCCTTCGGGCTCTGTTCCCGCCTTGTTCCTGGCCTCTGATTGGTCAATCGCTAATCCGACACATTTGGTATAAATACCGGTGTCTCTCTGGTTATTGCCTTGTTCACTCACAGCTTTCTTGCTTGTGTGTTGAGCGTTTCTTCTTCTTTTATGCACTGATGAAGAGGCTCCATTTGTAGCTTCGAAATAGCTATTTGCTATTGCAGAAAGTTTCAAAAGAACAAATTACGTGCACATACCAATATTATCCAGGGAACAACTATTTTAAAATGATTTATTTGGAGCATAATTAATTCGAAAAATATTTTCCGTTCAAAATAAGTAACTTGAAAGTAGCAAAAAATGCTCTATTAGTTAGGATGAGGATATTTTAGATTAATGTTACTCCGCTACGTGAATTGCCTAACGGTTTGAAAGTGAGGAAGATTTATAGAAATTGATGCTCGTTTTGTATTCTTGAATGGCTACTTAAAAGAAGAAAGCAGCAGGGGTGCAAGACCTTGTAGCCGGTTTATTTATACGATTTTTCTTTATTTCAACAGCGGGTAGGTTTAATAATGTTAAAAGCTCAGTAAGGTGTTTATCCTTTGCCTTGCATTTTTAATACAGAATTTCAATACATTTCTTGTTTTGATATTTTTTATAGCAGTGAATTTCGATAATGTCATTCCTCAATTGTTGTCTGTTAAAAAATGTTCTCTGGTCTCGGCAATAATAATGATATTAGCGTAATAAATTACGGTCCTAACCAGCTGCAAAATGAAGACTAGAAACATCAACAAAATGTCAAGCGGATCACAATGAGCGTTTTAAGGTTTTAAACGAGCAGAGCCAGCTTTGTGTTTTTGGCAATCCTCTCCCCCCCCCCCCTGGTATGTATGAGAAAAGCATTTAGAAATTTCAAGTCACGTTTTCCGTAATATATACTATTAATTTATAAAGGTTAAGGACAATTACTTTTATGCAGATAGTAGAAAGTACTGTAGTCTAAAATTAACACAAAATTAATAATTAAGATCATCGATATTAGTTTCTCATTTAATCTAATTAAGCGTTAAGATCTGATAGCTTAATTAGATGTCCATCATGCATTAAGTTCATTTAACATTCCACTTACATTTTTTCTATACGTTTTAGTTTTCTAGGATAACAATTTGGCTAATGAAGGCATGACGTCGGCAATATGTTCCACTCCATAGATTTCAGCTCGCACTAGAGGTAATTCTATCTGAACCCGAGTAAATTCTTGAACCAGTTATAAGTGTTGCTTTACAATGAAGCATGGATTCATCGCGTGAAGACTTGGAAATTGCTATGATGTTACGACCTTAGAAAAGCAAGTCGTGCACAACTTGGGTTAATTTATTTCGGCGAGGTCCTCCTTTCTTTGGATGCGCTTTTATTTTCAGCTGAGTGCTTGTTCTTTGATCCGAAGGAGCTTTTGTTGCCACATTTATTACTATAATATTTTCAAAAGAATTTCAGGAATTCGGAAAACTTCCTTTGTATTGAGTTCGTTTCCACCATTGCCTTAAATTGTTATGCGCATTTCCTATATAAATTAAGGGATGGGGATAGAAATTATTGCTTTTCCTGCGCTCTTCATGCACCAAATATTTTCCTTTGACAATTATCAACATGCATTGCGTGCAAAAATATCTAGGTGTACTTGATGACTTCGAAGTGCATATTTTCATTCATATTTCGTATAGCATTTTTATTACATTATAATTCTTACACTCGACCAATAGAAAATATATGAATACAAACCAGAAATAGCAACTACACTGTAAAAGATATTGATCAACATTTATGTTTAAAAGCACTGACATTCATGTTGTCAATCCTTTTTACTGTAAATATTATTTTTACTTACGGTACAAATTTAAGTTTTCCATAAATTATACGGTATAAGTTAAGGTAAACTTTTTTTTTTTTTTTTGGTAAGACACAAAAATGTTTTTTTTTTTTCATTTAAAAAAAAATTACTCTCCCTGTTGTGGCATTGAGAAAATGTTTTATCAATATATAGATAAGTACTACGAAAATTTTGATATCGGTGACACATTACATTCTGTTCTGGCAGGGTACAAAAAAATTACAAAAAGATGCTGAAATTTTGCTCTGGAATTATTTGATTTAAGTACAAAATTTGATGAGGAAGGTAGAAAAGAAAAATAAATAAAAAGAAGAAGCTAATAACATGGCTTTTAAACGTGACTACAAACGATTTTCTATACGTTATTTTCGTACATTATTATTGCAAAAAATTTGTATAGAAGACGAAAAACAGGTAAAAATATTCAATTAAATAAATGAGGATTTTTTTATGTTTTCTCATAAATTGTGATGTCTTAACAATTTTTATAGAGAAATAGGATTGTATGTAAAAATAGTAAATAAACATTTTTTCATCGCAAACCACATTTTAAACGTAACCCAGAAATTTTTCGCTTCTGAATCCCGTATAATCTTCTTCCAAGATCCATATTTGCGTCCATTTATTGTATCAATTTCGGTTTTGTATAAGGAAGTTTTTATTTTAATCATATTCGAATACAATATTACTTTAATCTTTGTAGTCGATTTACTTTCTTGAGACCCAGCCACAGAAAGCACAGTACAAAGCTATTGCCATTTCTGAGCATAAAAAGAACATATATCAAATGATACAAAACGGCGTCAAACACAAGACTCCAAACTTTCCTAAAGATAATGATTCCGGTACAAATAGAGCAAGCATCCTTATTATGCCGTAGCCCGGAACTCCAATCGACTAATCTGCAGGTCAGCGTAATATGTCTCTGCACAATAGCAAGGTCACAGTGTGGCTATTGTGAGCGTCCGTGGAGCACAATGGAGATTCATAACTTGAGAAAGGATAAGGGCTCGCTAACTGTCGGGACATACCCGATGCATTGACCTAGGCCTCAACTGACGCGTGTGCCGAGCGACGCATGCAACTGATAAACTCTTGGTTTGGTAGCCGGCTATCTCTTCAATGAATCGCATTCTCGTCAAAGAGTGCTTAGTTTGCGAAATGATTGAGATTCAAGGTGTTTCCTTCCTACTTAGCCAACTGCTAATATGTATATCAACCATCAGAGGAACAGGTTTGCCACAGGGTGACGATATGTGAACTGCAACAGGTTAAATTGCCATCGAAACGTGACGAATGCTGTTGCAGTAGACGGAATCTGTTTTGTCTATCCTTTCAGTTAAGATCATTTAACTGTGCAGCTTGTTGATCTGATGCTGGCCATTCCATAAAAATAGAAAATGCAGCAATTATGATGAAGCCGGAGAATGTTGTTCCTTTCCCGTTTCTGTTTATCTCATTATACGCTGGGCATAACCGCCTGAAGCAAAAGGGCAGAAATAGGGATTAGCCTCAAACTTTAGCCTTCTATCTTCAAAAACGCCCTTGGTTTCCACTATTAGTTCGAGTAATTACAAGCTGCGAATTTCGCCTAACCTTTTGACATTGCACTTTTCTTTTGCTATTGTTTTTGCTCCTAAGTTTAGTGAGCTCTAATTTCTCTCCGTTTATTGTTTTCCTCGCACGCACAACAATGCTACAAAATGTTAGCGAAATTTAATATGAAGTATTATTTTTCTAGTATTTTCCTCTCATAGGATCGTATACCCATTTTTTGTGAGCGTATTTAAGTATTTCTTTTGTTTATTTTTAATAGCATTTCAAAGAAAACTGCTATTAGGACAGATTTTAAATCTCTTCTGGTCCACCTCCTTCTTGGTCATCTTCTTTACGTTAATTTACCACTAAATGAGAACATATTATTTACTTTACAAATTATAGAAAAACTAACTCATTGAATGTCCATAAAATTTAAATAAGGACGAACGTTAAATAAAGAGCATTTTTCTTAAATCTACATGCATTATGCACGCCATATTATTTGAAAGTTGTTATTCTAGCTGAAATTGCAAAGTGTTTTATTTTTTTATTTATTTATATTTTTCGGAATTATGAAGGAAAAGGAGAGGGGGGGGGGGATATTCAAAAAGAAGTTGCTTGTTATTACTTAATTACAACGTTTTCTGATAGTCGGTAAAAATTGACACACGTTGGGGGTGAGGGATATTGTAGAGGAACATGAAAATATATTAATTACGTACAAAATTTAGAATTAATGCATTGACCTTAAGTATGATCATTGTGATTTCTTTTATTATAATACTTCTTCTCCACAATGTAATTCTTCTCCACAATGTAATTTTTCGGAAGTCACAACAAAACATTATAAATTGCCCTAACGCCCTTTATTTCCCTTAAATAGAAAAACGAATTCCCTGAATTAATCTCCTATTAAAACCACATGGAAGTCATTGGTTACAGCAATCGCTGCAACAAGAAAGAATTAACTGTTGATAATTATGCCGAATCTTTGTAAAGCATTTTTGACTTTGTGTTTGGCAAGTGCAAGGTGGAGACAATTAAGGTCTGTTGATGAGCAGAGATTTGGAAACAAAAAGCAACCAATTCCAAGCTCTTTGAGTCTAATGCTCATTAATGGGAGGGGGACTTGAGAAAAGCTGGCTTTTAAAAGTTAGTCGTTAGTCGTCCTTCAATTCGAATTAAAATTACCTTATACGAAGAGAAACGTCGTAAATACTAAAGAATTAACGACTCGAACAATCTGCAATCAGAAGTTAAATTTTTTATAGCTTCGCTTCAAGATACGTTTTATTTTCCTTTTCTTTCTTTTTTAAAAATATACATGGATAAATTGCGAAAGAGATCTAAATATATTAATTTGTTACAAATTGTTTTAAAATATTCAAACTTCAATATCATCTTGCACTTAAAAAATGTTCATGTAGATAGATTAACATTTATTTTTAAAAACAATGAACTCTGAAGCTCTTTTGCTCATAAAAGAAAAGAGTTTGCTACTCCATCCCCCTACCCTGTTTGCACGTGGCCTTATGGTTGCCCTTCCCCCGGCACGGGGAAGTGAAGCTTGCCGAATGCTCATTACCACTCCGAGATAGTTAGGCTGTGCTGGCGCCCAGCAAACCTAACTCTTGCTTTCTGAACCTTGCCCTCCTTGATACTCCTATGCTTAACCACTTAACGAATTTTCCCGTGTCGGACACGGGCGAAAGTTATCGGTACAATTGCGCATGCCCGTGCGTTATTTTATTTCTAATGCCCGTCTGAGATCCGTTCACTCTTTGTTTGTATAATATGTTTTCTCTATGTAATTTTTACCCCACCCCCCGCTCCCTAGTCACCCCCCAAAACCTGAAATTGCAAAGAATAACTTACACTTTACTAGTTTTTCAGAAAAAAAAACTCGGGCTTTAAGGGGTTAAAGAGTATTATTAGAGGGTTGTGGTTCCCTATAAAAGAAAAGAGTTGAGAAAATTTAACAGATTTTTTTTTTCAAAGACGAACAAATCCTTAAAACGATTGCTCAATGTCTAAAATGTGTTTAGTAGAACTGCAACAGAAAGGGGAACAATTGAATTGTGAATTTAGTAATAGCAAACTAAAAAAAAAAAACTCTTTGAAAATTAACTACACATACTAGTGTGATGCATTCCACAAACTAAAATGAAACTTCTTTTCTCCAATACGAAACAAATTGGTGACACATTGATATTTGAAATGAAATAATGCTACCCGTTGCTATGGTAACAGTCTATCTAGAACATTTTGAGTTTACTATCCGAAATACCCTACTACAAGACTTGCGTATTTCAGAGGTCTTCCTGACCATAAGACATACCACGTGTAATAATATTAATAAAGTTCAAATAAAACCCTAGAAGGTAACACCTTAATCAACGCTTCTTAATATCAGGTTATTATGACACGGGATAATGATTCTCGAGGAAAATATCGAAGGATAATAGTAATTAAATGTTGATAGCTCCCAGTCAGATAGGTAAACGTTTACAAATGCCCTTTGGAGTTTATTCCATGGAATTATCACTGTTGCAAAATATCCTTCCTTAATTTCTTTTTAAGTAAAAAAATCCGAAGAAAATATCAAAATAAAGGATATTCACACCACCGAATGATAGAAAAGGAATGTATTACCATGGAAGACCACCTCAGAAGATTTTCAACCTAGAGATTTGATGTAGAAGAGAAAAAAATAATAATAACAACAAGAAAAAAAATAAAGGGTTGGGCGTGTGAAACGTATGTAATTTTCGTCTTCCGCCGAGGAAATAAGAAAATGTTTGACAATTGTGTTTTTCTCGCAGGGGTTACCACAGAAAATTCATAGAACCCACATCCGCCGCCATTGCTATCTTCTCACATAAACGAGCACTGCTTCGATTTGGAAATATGGATTTCCGGCTGTAAAGCTTGCAAGGATGAGTGATTTATGATTGAGTGAAGTAAATTGGGGACATCCCGGACAGGTAAAAATCGGGAAAGGTCAAGGACATCGAAGCGAGTTCTAAAAATTGAGAAAACACTGCTGTACTTTCCGATGATTGCATAAAAATTTAAAAGTGAGTCACTCCCTCAAAGGGGTTAATTCGTGAAGGATGGTCTTCGATAATATGGTTCAAAAGTAATATCGATGAAGTGGCTGTGTGTTGCTTTTAGGTGGAACGGGCATTGAATTATTTCAATTAGCAAATTGGGTTAAAAAAAATCGGGAATTTCAGCGATTTTAAAGAGGAAATGAATCATAATTCATGAAGCCAAACTTATACTTAGCTTATAAGTTGAAGAGTATAAACTTTGAACTATAAGTTAAACAGTTTATGTTTTTGTAGCTTGTCAATAATAAAGCAAAATAGAAGATTGCACTGTAAAAAAAATCCCGTAAAATTTACGATTTTAAACCGGCAGCTGGGTTGGTTGTAGAGAACCGTAAAAGTTACGAAGTAAATCCGTAGTCGCAACGGTTTTTTACCGTAAAATTATTCCCGTACTGTAAAAAACCGTTGCAACTAAGGATTTACTTCGTAACTTTTACGATTTTCCACAACCAACCCAGCGGCCGGTTTAAAATCGTAAATTTTACGGGATTTTTTTACGTGTGCATTAAATACACTTAAAAAAAATCTTTTCGAAATACAAAATGCATATATTTTAAATTGGTGTCTTAAGTATTCTTTGTGAGAAATGCAATTCGAGAAAAGCTCATTTGACACAGCTAATTAGAAGTTCTTAAATTTAAAATTAATAAACCAATGGGTAAAAAAATTAAAGCTTTAGCTTCTAAACTGATGGTACGCTTATGCAAGCCGAATGAAAAGCTCCAGCCCCCCCCCCCCCCTCCCCAACAGTTTATATCATACTATCTAGACTTCGGAGATAGTGAAGTCTGATTAGAAAATTCAAAATATTGTGCGCAATCCCTTTTGGATAAACCTTACAAATTAAATATAAATCTAAAACATCTTTCCGTTAAAGATTAACACACATTTTTCTTTTTAAAATCCAATTATTTACTCGAAAATTCAGTAATAGGTTGTAAACGTCTTATGACATCTTGAACATAAAGTGCGTTCAATATATTTGAAATTCGGTGTTTGTTTTAATATTAAGCCTTTGCCACCAATCACTTATCAGTACAAACCAACTGGACATCTTATTGTTTACTAAAGTGCCCTTTTGTTCTACCTTTGGCATTTAAGATGATTGATACTGATAAAACATAACACTGATATCCGTTTATCTGATTGTGGTTTCTCTGTTAGCTTTGCTACCAAATGCTATTGTTTCCTGGAAGTGTTGTCATCACGCACTGACCAGATCTGACCCTTTCACCCTTCGCATTACAGATGTAACAAAAGTGCGTCACGTGAAAAGTCCGTTTTCCATTCAATTGAAATTTGAATTTCCGAACTCTTAGACCGAGATCATTTCTTCTTAATAATTCCTCATTATTCTACTTTTGCGATTATAATTGGTTCAAAACAAATGGTTACTATTCTCTCATTGCATCTCATCATGTTGACTAAAATCTATTTGAAAAGATGTATCAGGACCATGGTATTTATAATGTGTTTTTAAATCTATTCAAAAATCCATTTCATAATCGTGCACTAACATTTGTTAAAATATATCCAAAAAACATTTAATACTTTTAACTTGACACTTCCACGCAATGTACATGCACGTATCTCCAAGTGTACATGGTGGGTCTTCAACGGGTATCGAACACGCGACCTTCCGATTGGAATGCGTTAGGTCAAGATTTATTGTAACAGCAGAGCCTTGCGAATAACGAATTTCGATGAGTATCGGTAACAGCCGTAATATTATGCGCATGCATTTTCATTTTAATGGAATTAACGTTACTCAAAATCCATTTTATTCAAAGGAATGTTATACTTATGATATCTGATAGCACCGTTCACCAAAATCTATTAAAAACGGAGTGATATCATGTTCATAGATTTCATAATAAACTTGTTAGCTAAACTAATGAAGTAATAAAGTATTTACAGCAGGTGGAAAATTTTCAGTTTAAACAATTTTTTGGTTGTTTTATGTTTGGATTTTTTTCTTTTATTTCTAATGGGGCTGCGTATGGGCACTGACCTTTGCAGACCTACTGCATTCCCCGGAAATCGGCCATCCATTCTTTAAAGTAGCACCACTATCGGCGGATGGCATTACCACTTTGAGAATTTTGACGCTGTTCCCCCTAGATGGCGACACCTGAGCTCTAATTGATGCGAAACTCCACTCTCCTTATTGCTCCTGTGAAGCGATGGGTACGCCTGACCACTATGTTTTTCATTGCCCTTTAACCAGTAAGTATCATATTCACCAGCAGCCAAATTTCACCCATTCAAGCTATTTGTAACGCGTTCCAGCATCCCCATGCACGCTCCCTCCTTGCTTCTTTGTTTTTGCATTTATCAAGCGAGGGGTATCTATTTCAGGGAACTTAGTGTTTGTCTAAGTTTTGGCTATTATCTTTCTTTGTTTTTGTGTATATTTTTGAGTGTACCATTTCACATTGTTTTGATATTGTATGATTGATTTTGGTACTTTTTTATAGTGTTGCACGGTTTCTCATTGTTGTCACATGTCATATAGCGCTTAATGCATCCTCTTAAAGTTTTGCATTCTACTGTGATTTAGTGTTTTACAATAACCTGTATTTTTTTTTTTTTTAATGGTTTTCATAAATTTGCGGTTGGTCGAGCTCTCCCGGAACCCCATTTGCAGCCCTCGGGGGCATCTAAAAATACGATAGGCCAGAAAATGGCAGGTGCGGGGGGTTTCTGGGAGCACTAACACTAACACTAGGCACTTAATTTGGCCGAGAGTATCGAAGCCAAACGGATACTCAAGGGATCTTTAACATGCCACATAATCATAAGACATGAGCGCTGACAATTTTCTGCAATTGAAAAGATGCAAACTTGGGCCAGGTTTGGTCCTGCGAACTTGGGCCTACGAGGTTAGTGCCTTACCACTACGCCACCCTGCCGGTCTACATTTTTGGAAATACATACACGAATTTTACTACCAACTCTTACACTATTTATTTCGCTCTCCGAAGTCTAAACCAAAGAAAATAAAATCAATCGTAGTTACCACATATTCTATACACATTAACAAATAATGCCACTTTATTTTCATTACGTTACGGAAGATTTTCGTTTTTCCAACTTTCGCTTATCCGACTTTTACGCTGTGTGTGCTCGTATATGTCGAAGAGATAATTTTACTGCCCCAACCTTTTAAATTAGTATTAAACATAAATCATCCATAACTAAGGATAAAAACAAAATTTTTCAATCGAGATGTTTTGTATAATGTTTTTAGAGGACTCTGTCCTTTCGAATCAAATTAGCAACAAAATTTTATGAATATTTATGATAGTACCTCGAAACTCAGTGTTCCATGTCCGCCTTCCACTTACGCAGCATTTCTATGGGAAACTTCCCACAGAATATTACACAATTTTCAAAAACATGGGTTCGTTATTTCCGGTTGAGATAAATGTAGGGTGACCTTGTAGAGATCTTAAGATATCTTCTCTCGGTTTATTCTGATCATATTAATTCTAATGCAGCCGATATTCAGATTGTTTAATGTATATTAAAACGATGTTTCCAAGGAATACTAAAAATTAGTGAACAATATCCCATGACGAATATTCATGTAAAGCGAGTAGTTAAAACAATATTTGAGATATTTTGTACGAACTGCGACTTATTAATTTCATTTTTTTTTCCTCTAAATTTCGTAATTTTATGCAAAGAAGTTTTAGAACAGCGTGAGCATTTTAATGTAGCATTTTTTGTTTTAAGAAGAAATGTTTAATTAATAACAGGTTAGCAGGTGTATTGTTTTTATTCACCAGAGAAAGAAAAATACAATTCCCTTAGCAAACTTTATTTCAGAATAATTTATTTTTAAAATCATAATAATAATTGTAATTGCTCACAGCAACCAATTCTATTTTTGCTGAACATTTTTTCTTTTCAAATATTTTAAAGAGTGTTTTAAAATAAACTGAAGTTATAAATTATCGTCCATTTTTCATTTTCGTCTTAGAAAGAATTTTATACGTGGTTGTCGTTGCTAAACATTCAAGTCAAATAATGCAAACTACAACTGAAAACGTGTAAAAATCGCATTAAAAATATTCAACATGGAATGAAAGCCGTTCACAAATATAATATTGGCCAAAGTTCATAGAAATTTTGCCAATATGTTATGGAAAACTTTAACAAAACAGTGTAATTTACTTTCTAGCAAAACAGAAATATAAATTTTCCGATGAAGAATGTTTATACCAAAAATACAATATTTACTCATTTTGAACATACGTACATATACAATTATGGTACATAATTCAACTCTATGACTGTTATTGTTTATAACTAACTGAGGCAACCACAATTACTAAGTACTTGTTCAAATGGTTGATAGCTAAAATTTGAATTCAAATTTTCAAGTACCAAGAAAAAAAATATTCTTTATAACCCATCTTGAATGAAATGAAAGATAAGGGTTACATTTGATTTTTTTTTGAACAAAAACTTTTTGTCTTCTTGAAATTTAGCAAGGAACAGATCTTTGGTAATGAATGATTGAAGCATTGCCACAAAAAGGACCGTAGTATTTCATCATCTTTTTTCCAATCAAAAGTTGTGCAGTATCAAAGAGGTATTAGTGAATTTGAAAATGGTAAATAAAATGTGACAAAACATAGCAGGGTTGCATTATCTATTTATATATCCATGAACCATGACACCACATTTTTAAATAGTACCACAATTTGACAAACATAAATGAACACTGATTTGATGGAAAAGCATTATGACAGCTATTTAAACTTTTTAAATTTTTATCCTTGACTAAACTTTATTCCGGGTTTATTAAAATCAAATTTCAAAGTCATTTTAATGTCAAGACATGGGCATTTTGCTACTAATCTGAACCTTATCTAAATTGCATGTATGAAACGATATCGTATGTTTTGAAGATTTTCAACTTTTTATCCTAAATTTCAAGCAACATAAATGTTTTGAAGACAAAGGGGGGGGGGGGGGGTAGACAAGTAGGAACTATTCTTTTTGGAATTTCCTTGCATGTTAAAATAGAATGCATGGAGCACTGATAGCTAGTTTTAAGATGGTCATCAGCATTTCACGCATACCATCTTATACGATGACCATCTTTCATGGAAATGCAAATCATTAGAGAAAACAACGTGTGATAAAATATTATTCGTGGTCTAAATCGGATAACCGAATACTTAAGAATTTCGCCGGCTCCAAATGATCCACGCTTTATTGTACGAATAGTTGAATACGGAAGATTACCGCGGAGATGTGAAATCCTATTAGAGTAAGCCACAAACAAAAAAGAAACAAAAAATAAAAAACGCAAATCGTAAACTGCCGCGCGTCAGGAGCAAAGAGCAAGTCTTCTAGCAAGGGGTTGTAATCATATACACATATACTTATGATCACTTTAAATCCGGAACCGTATGCAGTTATTCGTTTTTAGCATCATTTTCATTGCTTTGATACTCGGCCCTTTCTCCTTTCGAACAGCGTTTAAGTCAGTTTCTTGACAGTTATGCTCTCCGCTGGACGTTTTTAGAGTCGTACCAGACAAGGAAGCAGTAAACTTGTTTTATTGCGCTTATCAAAAAAGCCAGAAGCAGCGACTACTAACGCTCTGGAGGAATTGTCGGTATTGTTATTGCTTTCTACATTCTTGTAATTTGGAACACCTTGCCATGTTTCAGGGCTATGTTTTCGTGTTATGTACAACCTGTTGCGTGTTCTGTTGCCTTTTTACACGTTTTCCGTGTTCCAAACACTTTTATCGTGTATTTGAAGTTGGCAAAGATAATTGAATTCTCTCGAATTGAACTCTCTTGAATAAAATATTTTCAAGGGATTTGTTTTCTGGCTTTAGCTTGACTGTGCTTTGTTTTGTCACTGTTTCTTTAGCTATAACTCATTTAATTTTCGTTCTACAATGCAGCAAGTTGTCAATTTTACTTATTGGGTGTTAATGAAAACAAATAGACAACGGTGTTTTCTTTAAAATTTCCATAATGTTTAAGTGTTCCGCACGCAATATTTTTTATTAGGTCTGCATAGTAGGCATCTTTATGCCCTAACAATAATCACAGCCTATAACCCTAGAGACAGCTGCCCCAGGAAAAAAAGATGCCCGCTAATGTAGTAATCACTCTGTCATAAATTTATTAGTTTAAAAGCAAATTTTAAACAGCAAAAATAAGTATAAATTCCAAAATCGTTCCTTTTTTTTAAGGAGTAACATGTATTATTCATATTATTGTGGTTAGCCTTTTATTGACAGGAAATAGTTACTCAGTATAAGCAACAGGTTTGTCCCGAGCCCTGTGTCGCGTAAGTAGGCCCTGAAAATAAATAGAAGTAACTCAATTACTTTCATCATTTAGTTAGAGTAAGCCAGTGTAGTTATTTAAAATTTGAAATTATTAATGTTTCAAAAATGTTCTTAACTGCTGAAAAGTACTGTTATTAAGTGTTTTTTTTTTTTTTTTTTAATTTTTAGAATTTGCGATTATTTAATGCAATTAATAAATGGAATAGAGTTTCAAGTAAACCGAATTTAAATAAAAGGGTGTGAGCAATTTACGTAAGTATTGAACAAAAAGCTAGAATGCGTTTTAAGTGTGAAGAAAAGTATGCTCGTCATGTGGACATTTTTGTGTGTATACTCCCCCCCCCCCCTCCAGATAAATAATTCCGAATTGGCTCAATGGAAAAATTAAAAATTTGCGTATTTGTCTAGTTCAGACTGGTAACACGGATCATTAGGTCAAGAGTAGTGCTCCTAGACAGTCCTTACATCGAATGTGAAATATCATTATTTTAAAAGCAAATTCGCTTCTCTCTCAAAGGTTGTTGCAACGAATATGGTTATTTTAACTCAGGGTCATTAATCCTTGTGTGAAATCCTGTGTGCGTGTGTGTTTATAAAACCTTTATCATATCATTTATTCTGGTTAAAACTAGTACAATCTGCACAGAAAATGTGACATGGTCATTTTGATAAACAGTTTAGAAAATACGAAAATTTAAGTTTAAAAAAAATATTTATAAGGAACTATTCTACACTCTACAAATTTTTTATGTGATTTTAGTACCATCAATGGAACCTTTTCCTTGCTACGCACCATCAAAAGTATAAAAAAGTTATCTTCCCGGCCATATCAAATAATGCCCCTGCTCAATAAGGCAAGGAGTTCGGGATTGATTGATCTCTTTCATTCACCCTTCAGGGATTGGTCATCAATAATCAACATGATGGAATGGTCGGCTTTGGTAATGATCATTTCCTCATCAACACAGCTCACCTTACGAAGGTTGAGTGAAAATTAACAGTTGAATAAATTAGAAGAAGTGTTTTTTTTTTCAACTGAAAAAGAGAATTTTTTAACATGGAAATGTTTTTTTTTTTATTTTTTAACCGCAGTCTCAAATCAGACCAACAACAGACAGATTGACTGTTTCTGTCCGTGTTCAGCGCAAAAGAACAAAAAAAAAATCTCTCGAAGTTTTGATAGCCCCCTGCCGTCAAATAAGAGATTTCCGTTTCCTTCGTAGGCGGGTAAGTGTATCGATTTTATCTCAGAGCGGACGTCGCCAATTCGCATTCCAGATAAGAGCGCCAAGGTAGCGGCCAAGGATTCAGGAAATCTAATGTGGCGCAGGTAATGGCGCGTTTGGGGCGTGCGAAAGGACTGACGGGCCAAGGCCACGCGGCTGACGTTTGGGGTCAAGGGTGGACTGCCACTAGGCATGCATGGGTCCTGCTCTGCACCCACTGGGACAAGCTGCTATAACTTAAAGCTTCCTTTCTTTTCTCTCTCTCTCTCTCTTTTTCACACTGTCTGTTTTTACAAGGATTCCTTTCGCTAAAACTGAAAGCGAAACTTGGCGAATTTCAGTAGAACGTCAACTAAGTTAAAATGCAACACAAAAAATTAAAATTAATCGCTCCCGTATCTGAAGACATTCGGAGCACTGCTTCTAGACCAGCGTTGTTTGAAAACGATATAATTTAATTTTTCGATACAATTTTAGTAAAAATCCATTATGAACTAGGATTGCTGAAAAATTTTTTTTTAAAGCTTCATAACAAGTTGAATTGTTTATAAAATTTACTAGAATTTATCCAAAACTTAAAAAATGATATAAAATAAATTATTTAACTTTTTAGAATAAAAATGCCACCAAAATAGCGGATTGACTCTTACCTAGGAGACCAAAATTTTGAGGGTATGCAAAAAAAGAAAGCTAATCAAGACCTTTTTTGTAAGATTTGCAGCAATTTTACAACACCAATCTGCAGTAGTGTAGTAAAAATGCTGCGCCTATAAGAGAGCAGACTATAACTTTTAAAATATTGCTAAAATGATCATTGCTTTTGGTATAACTCCTAGAAACCAGTACACTGCCTTTGGCAGCTAAATGGCAGTATCTACGAATTTTTCATTTTTCGGTTTTCTGCGTTTTTGCATCATTGTTTGTTTCATAGCTGGCATAGGATTTCGTTTGTTTAGTTTGTGTTTTGCTTTGTTTCATGTAGGGTAAAACTCAAAAAACAGGAAAACGAAAAAAATTGTTGCCCTACCCAGGGCAATATAGAGACAACGTTCTCAAAGCTTCCTGAAAAATGGAAAAGAACATCTAGTTATTTTGGAAGTGGGCAAAATTTTCGTAAAAACTCATTTCAATAAAAATGTTTTGCAAGTTTAAACTTTTGATATTTTTACTATATATTTGCGTATACAAAGATAAAATACACTGCAATCGAGTGCTGCATAGGTTTTGTAAAGCGAAAGAAATTATTTATCCAAAAAATTAAAAAACAAAAATTGTGAAATCAAGCGGAAAATGGTCGTTTCAATGTGTTTGGATACTTTAAAAAAATAATGATGCAAAAGATTTACGCAAAATGTGTAAGTTTTACCAAATTCGTAATAAGAAGTTTTCTTTCACTGGCAATGTCCAACTATAAATCTTAAAATATCCCTTATATTTATCAATTCTAAATTCAAACTTTTAATTATTATTATTAGTTTAAAAGCTACTGAGAAATCAATACTTGAATCTTTATTCATACACACTTTCCTTAATCCCTTCAGACCTGAATTTAGAAAAAGGCGCGTTATCATTTTTTTTTCCTTTAAGATATGGTTTCGTAGTATATTCAATATCATTCACACAAAAATTCAAGGTTTTACAACGCTAAATAAAAAAATTAAAATTTGTTCGGTATATCGGGCACGATGCAAAACATTTTAACTTTATGACGAAAAATAGGTTCAAACTAAAAGATTTTTCAATCTGCATCATTTCGAGCGTTAATAATAATATGTTTAATCTACTGTAGCGGGTGTGACATTTTTACGCACCACAATTAAAGAGTTTTAACTTTTAGCTTTTATATTTTTGGATGTAAGTAACCATCACGTATCTTAAATCAAAGTATCAAATTTTCAAAGAAAGAAAAGTTTTATGTAAAAAAGAATAATTTCTGAATGTTGCGGGTGTGACATTAATGTCATATCCGCAATGTGTGCAAGCTAATAATTTTTTAAATAAAATATTTGGTCTTAGAAACGTCATACTTTGTATTAAGTATGAAGGTTTTGCATTCTAAAATATAAAAATTACAGACTGTTCTTCAATTGTAGTGCAAGTGTATAGGTACACGTGTCACAACCGCAAAAATGGGTTGGACAATGATGATTATGAATGATACTTTAGGAAAATTAAACATATTTCTTAAATCTTTTACTCAACTAATAGCAACGGTCTGCTTAGTATACAAACACAAAGGAATTCATATTTTTTGTATACACATTAAACTTAATTTTTGTGTCGATGTTATAGTATGTAGGTAATGGACATCTTTTAGAATTTTTTCCTCAAAAAAACAATTTGCTGACAGAAGTTTTAGTAGTGAATGAAAATTGTTATTAATTTTTGCGTATATATTAGTGTTCGGCAGTAGTTAACTAGAAGTAGTTAACTACTAGTGGCAACTACTAGTTAACTAGTAGTTAACTACTAGTTGTAACTACTTTTGTTTTGAACTAGTTAACTACTAGTTAAACTACTTTTTTCCCAACTACTAGTTACAACTACTTTCAAAATTCCAACTACTTTCGAAAAAAAAATTTTTAAATCTATTTTTTGAAAAAAAAAAAAAAAAACTATTTTTTAAACATTAAATTATTTAAATTTTTAGCTCAGGAACATTACTCACACAAATGTATTTTTTATATTATGTTATATAATTTAAAAAGTACTCATAAAAAATCATAATATTTATTGCAGTATTTACGTAAATTTGAAAAAGCTTTCTAATATAGTAAATAAATAGCGCCCGCACCAGCACATTGTAGTTTCATTTACCAGATCTTCATTATGGGGAAGCTTTACCTCTACTCCACTACCATGCATGCGTTTGGAATACCATAAAATACAAAAAGAAAGAAAAAATACTGATTTTTAGGATTTTTTAGAAGAAACTGACTTTTATGATTTTCTTTTTAGAAACAAATACTGATTTTTAAGATTTTTTTTTTATAGAAAAAACTGATTTTTATGATTTTTCTTTAGACAAAATATTGATTTTTATGATTAAAAAAGCTATTTCTATCAGCTTCTTTCAAATTATTGAAATATAGATAATTTTTTATTATGAATTTTAATATATTCTGGGTTCAAGTAGTTCCTTAGAATTTTAACTCACTGTATGGTAGCCTTAATGCATCTGGTCCTCTAGGGAAAGGTGGAATAGCTTCGTTAATTTGTCAAAGAATGACATTTTATCAGAGAACATTAAGTTACAACATAAGCATCAACAGCACCTTTGGAAAGGATTTGTTTTACATTTGGAATAAAGCACTCAAAATTAAAAAACAGTGGGGGTTGATAAGGCGTCAAAACAGGTATTCTTGATGAAACATCTAAATAGTAAAAATGATTAAGCTGTAGTAAAAATTTTATGTGATATTCGCCATCTCTGTTTATATATTCAAGAAATTTGTATGTACTCAAAAAATTATAATAGTCCAGTCAAGTTATTTGTACGATATATTCAAGTATTATTATAATACATTTAGTCCAGAAATATAAGCTTTCTCTTCTGTTTCTTGTTGTTCTCTGTTTATTAAGCATACGTTTTTTTATATAAAGTAATTAATTAGTAATTAATTTTGAATTAGTAATATAAATAATTATTTCAACTGAAAAAGCTTAAAATTCTTTGGAGACATAAATAATTATCTGAATTTGTGTGCAAATGTATATTTTGCTTAAAAAATCCAAAAAATCTTATTTAAATTTTTAAAAATCCTATTTTTTTTATTTAAAAAAAAAATAAAAAAAATTACCAACCCAGCCTTCAACACAATTTGAAATAACATAATCTAAATTCTGAAGAATGTGCGTTACAAAGATATTTTGTTGATGAATGGGGGTTGGGTAGTGGGAGAATTTTAAATTGATATTAAGGGTAAACCCCTTTCTTTTACAACCGCTGAAATATCGCTATTTCTTAAAAACATAAATCATTGACTTTATTAAACAAATACATATTAAAACAAAAGTTTAAATTTAGAGAAAAACTTTTTGTCTTTATTCATCTTCTCTTTATATATTAATTGTTTAGTGTTATTTGGAAATATTCATTCTTTGAATGTTTTACAGGAATTTCTTTAAAATTATTTTAATGATTCAAAATAATATTGAGTTGAATTATTAGGATTAAATACTAAAGAGCAAACTTAAAAATGGAAATTCAAATGAATTATAATTAAGAGTAGTTAACTACTTTTGGAGAACAGTTAACTACTTTTTGAAGAGTAGTTGCCGAACACTAGAAAAAAATCAATTGATTTTATGGGTTCTTATTAATAACTATTTCCAGTAAATTACAAAATAATACTTATGTCAAACAAGAAATAAGCACGTATACGAGAAATACTAATTTTCAAACTTCGTTAAATAACTATGAAACGTGCCCACAATGTTTGTGCGCAAAAATAACACATTAAAAAGATATTGAAGGGAAAAAATGGTATTTTAATAAATGTTTTATTTTGATTTTCATTTTTTCTCTTTTATCAAAAATAATTAGGCATGTCTTTTAAAATTGCAAATTACGCAAACATTGCATAACTCATTTTCCCACACCGGCAATAACACTAACAATATCGTAAATAAAATCTATCGACAAGAAAGTATTTCTTTCTTCCATTTGCATTTATTTCTAAATGAAAATCCATCGTAAAAATCTCATCAATATACGGCAATCTTGAGTCGTAATTATTTTGCCATTTTTTTCTGCGTCTAGACAGCAAATAGCTTCTAGGCATATTGGAACTTTTTTTAGAGGAGTGGGAAAAAGCGCCTCCGTTCCATTCATGAATTTGATGGAGAGAAGTAAATAAAAATACTGTGAGTGAGGAAAGTAGTTGGTTTTGTGTTTCTGTTTTATCATGTTATACTTCAGTTTAAATTTCTACAATATGTTTTAGGCAAAACAAATACTTAGTGTTCATTTATTTAATTAACTACAATACATTTATAATTAGCCATTCACCGTATTACAACTTCTTTAAAAGATATTTATTGCTATATTACTAACTAAACAGTTTTACTTTAAAATACGCAATTATATTTAACAAAATGCGATTACGAGAGAAAAATGGAAGATTGTACAAATGTAATCTTTGTGATAAAAAATTGGTACAGTCCATAGTGACCCTTTTACATGTTATTCGTATATAAATATCACATAGGAAACATTTTACTCTGCAACCTGTAAAATGTTTCTTTTAGCGTTATTATGCTTCAAATAAAGTTACAATTTGTTTTCATGGATTCGTTTAAGTTAGCAACGTGAAAATCAAGTCTAAACGTGATAATCAATTGTAAGCATAATGTTCAAATGTAAACGTAACAATAAAAAATAAGCATAACATTCAATCACAAAAGCAACGATCAAGTGTAAACGTTACGGTCAAGTGGGAATATAGCGATTAAGTGTAAGCAAAAGCTTACGAATCTACGTAGTTACAAAAGTGTACTTATTAATATTATTACGGAAAGTGCCTTAAAAACATTTTTAATAATAATTAACCAAAATGTAAAGAATAACAATTAACACAACTAGTGTGTGGGTTTAGCAGTTTTTTTAAATATATATTTTGACTTGCGGATATCACAGTTTGACGACCTCTGCTCTAAATCATCAATCCCATCCTGCAAAATTAAATACTTTTTTTTTCGCAAATTAAGAATGAATCAATTTTGTTCAACATCAAAGGCCTTCAAACTAAATGAAATCTTCCTCATATTCATCAATACCAAATATATTCCAAAGGTCAAGGAAAAATGAATCCTGTAATATTAAAAGAAATGATTTGCTAAGATAGCAGTAATAGGGTTAGTGTATTATATTAAACTAATCATTCATCGCCAAATACAAACGCTTTCTTATGACGTTTTCATTCATTTGAAATAATTTTCTAATATCCGGGTGTTTACTTTAATGTAAAATTCATCCATATATATAAGAACATTGATTTTTTTCCCACTGGAGATCAAGCATTGATGTTTAAATGAATATTGCGTTTATGAAAGGTAATTTAAAAATTACCTTTGCTTAATGACTACTTTTTCTTTAAATAAGAGCGTAATTTTGTGTTTTTAATTAAATCTGCCGCTTGTTACAACACAGTTATAATGCATTTCAAAAATTATTTTAGCGTCGATTTAATTGAGATTTTATTCTTGTTATTAAGTCAACACAATTTTTAGTGAGATGTTACGAAATTTTGAATTAAAAATATTATTAACACAAATTTTTTTTTATCTCATAAGTATAGTGATAGCAGTCGGCGCTTTTTCCGTGAGAATATTTTTTTCTCTGGTTTTCAAACCTCAATGTCGTCCTGCGTTGTCCGAGCTTTTCTTGACCAAAAAAAAAAAAAAAACGTTTATTGTTCGCATATTTACGCGTGTTTTACTAATTTACACATGTAATTAATAAGATTTTAAGTTTATCATTGTTGTCTTTTAAATTTTAAAGTATAGCCACTTTCATGTGAGAGTCACTAAATGAATTCTTGCCAACTTTCTTGGGTTTTTCCTCTGTGTCTCTTAACGCTAAATTTAGCATTTTACTTTTATACTTCTGTATGAATTGTTAAAACTTAGTGATCAATTTATAATGTGACACTTAAATTTTTGTATTATAATTGTCAACACTTAATACTAAATGTAGCATTTAACTTTTGTACTAGTTGGCAACACTTATAGTGCTCCATTTAACATCTTCCTTTTATATTTTCGTATTAGTTTTCAGCACTAAATGTTCAAAGTTTAACAACTTACTTTTATTAATCGCCAAATTTTATCTATCAAACGTACACATTGCCAATGATTTCTAAAGAATGGCTTATTGCATAATAATATGTTTCTCGCGCACATTAATGTATACCATAATCGTGACAACTTTCAAAAGTAGCAATTCAGAGCTCATATAACAGATATGAAATTGGAACAGTTTTGAATGACGCGTTTCAAAGGTATATAAATTGGATTTGCAGCTGCTTAAAATTGAAACAGAAAGCATGACTTAAGAAACAAAAGACAATCCACTAAAGTGCGTCCTTAAATGAAACAGCCCGCTATAATATTAGGGTATGAAATATAAAACTGAGAAATGTGTGTCGAATTGGTTGGCAGTTATTCTAGGCAAGCTCTCTTCAGGTATGGGTGTGTGTTCTTACACGTGTAAGAGCGCAATATATCTCACGGATATAGTGATGTGTCGAATTCATGTTGCGATGAACAAAACATCAGCATTTGAACTTAATAAAATTTCACGCCAAGCAAACGCAAAAAAAAAATGCAATTGTATTTTGCTAAATGTTTCTTTTGTTAAAGTAATGCTCTATGATTTCAATTAGAGAATCGTGTTTTCTATCGTAATGTATTTCATTCTTACTGTTAAAAAGCTACGTAATAATGTTTTTATATAAAAAAAAACTCACTTTGATTTAAGATGTTGCGAGCGGAATCTGAACCTGCAATGAATAGATTACCTTAAAATTGGGATTTGTAATGCATTTTTATTTTGAAATGTTTAAAATTATTTCGGAAACTGTTTTTACAAGTTACATTCGTATCAAATTGACGTACTATCTTTTTTTTCCTGTTTTTCTGACGAAATGTAAGATTTCATTAAAAAAATTAAATGCGCCACTTAGAAAATATTTTTAAGCATTTAAAATTATGGGTCACAAAAGTAAGAGATTACACTTTAATACCGAATGAAAATGTTGAGGGAAATACTACGGATTTTTTTTTTTGTTTACTTTAATGTGCTCCAAAGTTTTCGATGTTTTAAATATAAATACTGGAAATAACTGCCGTTATTGAAATCGAAAATTAGTTTATATTACGCAGTAAATTTATTTAAAATATGCATATTATCATTATGTATTTTACTCAACGACTCATAAAGAAAACGCTTTTATTTAACTTTAAAATTAAAAACTGGCTATAATTTAAAAATGATAAATTTAGTAGTATTTTAATAGTTCATATTACAAAATCAAACCAAAGCCATTATATTTCGGAAAAAAGTACAATGGGGTAAAAAAAAATATGTTTGTTAATTATTCAGAAACACGAAAGAAACTCACAATTAAGCCTATGAAACTTCTTGTTAAAACACATATTTTGTTACAAAACTTCTTAACTACAGGTAGGAAACATCGTTTTGCAAACAAAGTTTCATTTCAAATTCGGTGTGAGTAATGAAAATAACTATTACAGTCGGAACTTAACGCTTAATTCGTAAATATCGTTACTTTTCTCGCAAAATATTGTGTACTGCGTAAAAATATTGCTTTAGAAAGATATCCCTTGTAAAACTTTTATAAAGCCCTCGTTTACCGGTTTCGCAAAATGCTAAGGCTGTCAAAACTATTAAACAGTTGAATGCACTCCGCATTCAGAAATACGTGTGGAACTAAGAGAAATCGTTTGAAGATAAGATAGAAAAAAGTTTCAAAAACAAAAATGTCAGAATTGTGTGTTGAAATTAATATCTGCTGTTGCTGTTCTCATTATAATAAATAGGGGAGAACGGGGAGAGTCCGTGCAATTTTTCTTCACGTTTTTTTTCTAAGTTGCCAATACAGCTAGAAATCTTCAGAAAGCATTTTCTTGTGTCCTGAAGATTCAGGTTTATGTGAGATTTTCTTAATTTACCTAAGACGCCCTTATATAGGGTAAATATGAATTTTAGTGCAAAGAGGGAAAGTGTCCGCGGTCTCCCTAACATGGTGAGACACATGCGAGACTCGGGACACATGGAAAAGGGATGATCGAGATCAGTGTTTCAAGAAGTTGACACTCAAGTTACTTCTAGATAAACAATGAAAGCTGGGTATACACTAAAAAAATATGACCAATGACCCAAGAATTAAATGTTTAATAAGTAAGTTTTAAGAAACAATGAGCAATAATTCAAGAAATGTATTAACATAAATCGGGTACGGTGAAAATTTGACGAATTTTGCTGAATTGTTTAGGAGGTTCAAGGTGCCCTAAAACTGAGGACAATTGATAAAAAATGATGTCATCACGAACGGGCCCCTTCCACAATAAACCGTTTTTTATCATAGCTTTAGCCTCCATTCCGTCATCTAGCACATTTACAGTCACGCCCGGGAAGACGTTGTCGTGATATTTAACTGCGATCTCATTCTAATACGATGTTTTGAATTGACACTTCATTTTGATGTTCTTCGTCTCTCCTGAATATTCCGAAATGTCAAGATCAGATGATGCAGAGGGCATGTCGTGTCACAGTTGAGTGTCCTTTTTTTTTTGTTTGTTTGAAAGTCAGTGTGCGTTTCGGCTTCGGTGCTAGCTCCCGTTCCCTTTCTTCCTTTTCAGGAGTGTCCGTGGCTATCCTGCATACGTGAAACGTACAAACAGAATAGAAGGGGAGACTCAGGACAAATGTCCTGAGTCACCCCAAGCAACATTCTTGAAGAAAATGTGATCTGACACAAGCAGTGTGTACGTGAAGCCAGTTTGAACACGTATAAAAAATAGCTTAAATACCCTAGTTTCATGATAAATACGGAGAATAAACATGATTTGGCAATTTACTTAATGAAAGCTTAGCTACTTACCGCAAAATTTTACATCAGACTAAGCCAAATCACTTTTTTTCACTTCACTGCCGAATTTTGACTTGACGGGCAGCCATTTGCATATGACAATAATAGCTGAATAAATATAACAGAATTATTATTTCGCGGGAAAACCAATAGGTTAGGTGTAAAACGTGCTGTCCGTAGTCTCCCCCTGTCTGGACTCTCCTCGGTCTCCCCTATGTTTATTTTACCTGTAAAGCATCACGACTGATGTAGTTTATGGTATGAAAAACCTCATACAAGAACGGCGTTTGATGCTTTTTTTTTCAATACACATGTGTCAAAAATCAATATTGTTCAAAGTTCTCCTTCTGAAGCACATGCAAAAACAAAAAGCCGCTCATAAATGTTCAGCTGCAGTCACAATGACTATTTTGCCAGATTTGTAAAACATCTCTGTCAATTCTCAATCAAGTTCAGTATTAATGTACCAATTTCTCTCAATTAAGAAAGAAACATCAAAAACTATGGAAGATAAATCAATGATTCCCCCTCTTTTGCATGCATCAAGAAACAAAAAAGAAACAGTTCATATTACAAAAAACATGCAGTCAACACGTTCCACGGCAATTCCCCGTCAAAACAGGGGATCGGCCTAAACTGGGAACACCCAGATTATCATATAATTTACGAGTACATTTTACAAACATTAGTTAGAGTGGCAAGAAACCTATCTGCGCAGTTATATAAATGAAATCCACTCCCTCGTATTGAAGAACACGAATTGCTGCCTAAAGATTTATAATAGCCAGAAACCATACGCTTGTAGACCTACTTCTGCACGAATCAAGTCAATAAGTTAAAGCGTTAGACACACCTGTAAACATTACTTTGAACTTCCGACCACCTTATCTGGTGGTAAAAACGAGAAACCATCAATTTTGTGGTCAAGGCGGACGTTTGCAAGTGATGCTTTAGAGGAGTTTCCTGTTTTCTTAACGTCATTTTGCAGGAAGTTGTGATTTTTGAAATTCATAACTATACTGTTGCACAATTCTTAGAAATCTCTCCTCGTCAATTTAACTCTTCACCATTAGATTAGTTTTGAATTTCGAATTACAACTACGATTTCAGTAGTGCGTATTGTTTCCCAAATAAAGGCACGAATTTAGGGTTGCAAGTTTGTCGCTCCGCGAATTCCCGCGATGATTTTTGCAATTTTTAAAGCTTTTTATTAAATTCCGCGAATTTTTCTAATTTAATTTTTTTTGTAACTATTGACTCGCGAAATGTCTGATTTTATAAAACTTTCAGAAACCAAGAAAAATATCTGAGTATCCAAAGCCTAAAAAGGCTCTAAACTTGTGCCAAGAAAAATTCAAAATGTTTTTTTTTTAAAGCAGTAACAATAAACAAAGATTTTTCCAACTAGCCTAAAAACTTTTTAATGTATGCTGAGTTTTTGATCCTAGTCGATACAAATATTTAAATGCTTTTAACAAAGTTAATAATCCTTCCATTTTTAATAATATCCCAATATTTTAGGATGAAGAATAACTTTCATTATTGATATGCTATATTTTGTTATATTTGTGTTCTTGTGAACATTACGCGAAATTTGCGCGAATGTCCCGCGAATTTCGCGCTCTTTTTTCCGCGACAAACTTGCAACCCTAGGCATGATTAATCAGTGAATTTGGTAATAAAAGGTAAACAAATATCGGCGAAGTGTTTTGTCAACTGAACGAATTTGTCAACGAAATCATGCTCAGTGACTATTCAAATTTTAAGAAAACTTTACTTTGATAGTAAAATTTCGTTAACTGCAAAAACGTGAAGCTTTTTTTATAACAAATAAACTTAAGAAACATTCTGATGTACAAACGAAAACTAGTTTTTTAATTTTCTTGTTGCTTAACTGTATCTTAACTGTTGCTTAACAGTATATGCTCTGCAAAGTTCGATAAAATGTTCAAATAGAGCATTTACTCTAAAACTTTTAAATCTAAAGCTTGACATGAAAAGGGCGATCAACTTTATTACCCGTTTTTCTAATGATCATTAATTCTCTCCGTTACAACAACTGAAACTTACTGCTTACTGTGAAAAATAAAACATTTGTTATGAAAATTTTATAGCAAAATGTAAAACTAATATGCCCTTCTTATTTTTTATTTATTTATTTATTATTATCATTATTATTTGAATAAAATTTTAGAGTGGTATGTAAACTTTAAAAAGTATTGAATGCTCATTTTTAACTCTTTATTATTCAGAACTCAATCAAACTTTGTTGCCAACTGCACTGGGTACTTGAGTTATAAAATAAATAAAATAATAAAAAAATACTAATGCATAAAATTTAAAAGATTCGGTTACAACATTTACAAAATAAGGATTTTAAAGAGAAAGTTTAAAAGTTACGTTTCTGTCTTTCGTATGATGAAAAATATTTGACTAATAAAAAATATTCAGATTCTGATCTACTTCATTAAGGTCTTAAGGAAATATTTTTAAAAAAATGCATTTTTATTTAAATAAAAAGTAGATAGGCCTAAAAAAAATACATTAAGTTGTTTGGCATACGCTGAATACCAAACTGCTTTGCCAGCAATGTATCAAGCCGACAGCTGAACAACTTTTCCGCATTTACATTTTCCCCCTTTAATTTCAAAGTTCCAAATATCTTTCAGACCCGAGCGACTGAAGCAAACAACATTTTTTGGCGCAATTCCTCATTCCCCAGCATGCAGACGTGACAAAAAGAACAGATAACAATAGTAATGGAATGAGCTACGATGCTGTTTCGTAAACATCCGAAATGCGACGCTTTGCCCAACAGAAAATTTCTCTTTTAAATCATGTGAGGTCCTCATGAGGTGAAATATTTTCCGCCGTGTAGGCCTCTATGACAAGATGGATGATTGTTAGCGCATTAGAGGTTTGACCTCCTCATACTGGAACAGTAGCCTCTGTTAGAGAGTACACAGCGCCACTTTTCCCTCCCTCCATTCTATCTTTCTCATTCTTCAACTGACCACCAATTTACTTTGCCTCACAATGGCGCTTTAGCACTTGTTTGGCGGACGAAATGGTTTCGGGTGGCATTTGAAAACACTTTCTGTACTAAATTCCGTAAGAATCTACCTCAAAATGTACGTTATTTCTTTGTCAAAAAACTTTTGCTGAGGTCAGATTTCAATGATTTGACCTATGGTTGACGTAAAAACGACGTTATTTCAGGGAGCAATTATTTACCGATTAAATCCTGTTGATTTAAATGCCTTCACTTATCGAGGTGTTTGTTGTTGTTGGCGAGTCCTCGAGCGTAGCAAGGAAGAAAGGGTGCTCTGGCTAATGAGTTTAACGGGCCGTTATAGGCGGGAGTTCGACTTCCACCCCTTTGAGAGTTTCCTAGTTTTTGAAGCAGTTCCCAGCTGAGAGACCGTCACCTGGGGTTGGCACCCACAGAGGTATCGTTTCAGTTGGAGGATATTGAAGCCACGACGGATTTAACGTGCACCAGCTCCCTTTACCGTACACGGTCGCAGAGCAACCAGCCACGAGATGTTGTCACCCTCCCAAACGCTGACCACTGTCAAAGTTGCTTCATTTTCGGTGTTCTGCGGGAACCGATCTTCTATCTGATCTGAATTAAAATGTAAAAGTTTTTTTTAAATAAATAATGTATACGGCCCTGAATGATTATTTCAACTTATGTGTACTAAAATGTGTGTGTATCTCTCTCTCTTAACTTACTCTTAACCAAAGGTAATCTTGTTGGAAGAAATCATTTTGTCTATTATAAAAAAATAAAATATACACTATCACATTGCAAACATTATAAAATAATTCCACATTCACATGCTATCCATATTATGCTTCCGTTGAGCGGAAAAATATTGACGGAAAAATAACGCCAGCACCGAATCGAAACACTTTTTTGACAATTATGTGTTTCTGGTAACTTTCAAATTCACGAAACGGCCAAATAAGTTGTATAACCACATCATATAGTAATTTCTCTTGAATTTGAAAGAAGAAAACCTATTTTGTCAAAGATTCCCGGTACTCGATTCTACCGTAGCATATGCACTTACTATTGGTCGACAGATTTTGCTCAAAATTAATACCCACATCTAACCAGTTAATAGCAGAAATAATAACCATTATTCCCAAAATCTGTCTCTCGTTTTCTTAACGAAACAAAGAAAGATGTATCGATTGGTTCTGATATACTTTAACATTCGCCTCATCGTATGACATTAAAATCTAAAGCACATCCATCGATAATTAGTCGAAAGAAAAAAAAAAAACTGGCCTACGGTTTTACTGATGCGTTTTTCAAACATGCCTGATCAAAATCTCACCCGATTTTTTGTCAATTTAAGAAACATCTATTTATTATTTTGAAGAAAATTTTAGATTATGAGAATTTTCAAATCATCGGAAGACCCCGAAATGTCTATATTATATAAACACTATTTTATACCCAAATCGATTGCGTCTGTAAAAATAAACAAATGAAGAACTAAATAAATCTATAAAAAAAACAAAAAAACAAAAAAATCACCTCATCTACCACCACTATACAAAGGAATTAGCAACCCTAAACCAGTTGTTTTTTTTTTAATGAACACTAATCGTGATATATGTAAATGTCTTATCAGTATACCTCCAGCTCTTCGAGTAAATCTCGACAGACGCATGAAATAGCCTCAAACGGGCCATGAAAATGCATCGGCAAATAGATGATGTAACTCAACCTGTGTTAATGCGAATTTACTGCAATGCTTCTGCTAAAAAGATGAAACACACACGATGTCATGACTGAGTTAATGCTAAAATATTTTCATTTTCATAGATTAATCTAAGATGAATGTCCCTGCTTGCGATCTTTCACCATATTTATTGTCGCGAAAATACATTTTCTCGACAAAGCATAAATTTATTTCTCTGCTAATTAAAAAGTTACATACCCAGACTAAAACTCATCAAACGTTGTCCAATATGTTCTTTGAAATAGTCTTTGCATTGGATCATTAAAAGTGAGAATTATTTCAGGTACACATGCACGAACTTCTTGCATGTATTCGTACTGGATTTACATATATAAGCATGCAGTTATATATGCACTCTATTTATACGTACTGTTTACATGCATTTAATATATGAATCTCAGGTATATTATTTTATAAAACTAATCTATACAAACATGGGTATCGTACTAAAAGAAAAAATGTATGAATACTGTACTTTTAAGAATAGCATAATTGGAAAGAGGGAAATATTACTCGTACAGCAGTTGCAGTGTCTCAGGGAAAATGATATTTAAGTTAATTGCCCTGTAATGTGTTTTTTATGCTTATTTTGTGACATGATGATGCTGATGATTGCTTTCTTTTCAGAAATTTCGGGAAGAATCCATCGACGGCTCAACCTTGCCTTTGCTAACTGAAGAACATTTGACGATGCACCTGGGTCTGAAATTAGGTCCCGCTCTAAAACTGCGTTCGACGTTAGCCAGAAGAATTGGACATTGCGCTGTATGTATGCATTGCGTGCACTGTCACGGAGATGACAACACCGATATCCGCAGGCACGAATCATCACGATCGCCCACAGTGAGCAAATGATAGCCATCTGCGAGGATTAAATGCTGCATGCTGCCTTTGCAAGAGATCAGCACGTGAGTGGTGAAACCAGGCCACTGTAAAATATATCTGGTTACCGTTTCAATGACCCGCGTCTTCAGAATATTAACAAGACCTTGCTTTTTGATCTGACCTCGCAAGACACTTTCTGATGGTCTGTCAAAGTTTAAACTGACGGTGCGTCAGGAAATACTTCAGCTTGCTCTACAAAAACTGCCGCACACGATCATCAAGTAGCTCATTTCAATTTGAAGCCATGCCTTCAACAGTTTTAAGAATTCAGAGACTGAAATGCGCAATTGTGTTGTTTAAAAAGTGCAATGACTCGTTTTTTGTTGTTATACCATTTATTTTTAGATGCAAAAGTTTGTTTATTTTTAAATCAAAAAATACATTCTTATGTACATACATCTCTACAATCGACAAAATTCACAAGATCTATTACAAAATGACATCGTTCATTGTAGTATTATGGCGTTTTATTTCTTACAAAGAGACACAAATTTAAGAACATAGTAGACTCGACGCAACAACCTCTGATTTAATGACGTATATGATACACTGAAATCTTACATAGAATCTTTAAACGATATAACGATATCGATTTAATGATTCTGTGTGATATAGAAACCATAAATTTAATGGCACAGTACTACCCTATGTGAAGACTTTTATGAAAAAAAAATATACGTTTAAAATATAAGTATAAACTTTAATTTAACGCCTAGCCCTTATGTTCCGTAAAAAAGTGATGGTTCGAAAATTGCCATCGTAATGCTGGTTTTGGGATTTCTGAGAAAATTTAGTCAGACACCAGTAATTAAAAAGGAGTGGTACTTTTTAGTGTACAGAAAATATTATGCCAGCTACGACACATCAAGCTGTCATAAGCTATTTTAAATTTTAATCAATTTTACTCTTGTTGAGTGAGCTATCAAAGCGAATTTTTACTGAATGAATATTTGAGGTAAGTCACTATATCATACACTAGTAAAATTATTTGTTCCCCCACCGGAAAAATCTTTTTACACCAAACCGGTGCCAAAAAATCTTCGTTTCTCACCTCAAGAACAGTATTTATTATTATTTACATTAAAGATTCAAATGTTTTTCTTTATCGTCGCGTTTTAGAAACAAAAAAAAAAAAAAAGAGAGAAAGGAAACTTAACAAAATACGTATACATATTTAGTTTATTTTGCTTAAAAGACAATGAAAGTGAATTCTGACTCTTCAGAATTGCCATTAATTTAATTTCAAAATTATTACAGTATATTTCAATCAATTACAAGGTTTTTTATTTCTTTCTTTTTTTAGTATATATGTTTACTAATACGGAAGAAATAAACTAAATTTACGAAATTCAAATAATGCTGTAAGAGTTTAGCACATGAATTCATTGCTGTAGAAATTTGTCACGAATTCAATTATGAATGTCTTATTTTATCACATTCATCATCTAATTGGATTAAACTCAACATTTTACGATCTCTGGAATATTTTTTAATACCTTTTCCAAAAAAATGCATACGAATTGTAATAAAAAAAAGCTAAAACGTATTATATCATTGATCTTTTTTCCTTTTTTTAAATTTTCATTTTAAAAAGGCATTATTAAAGGATAATATGCCTTTTAAAATAAAAAAAAAAAATCAACATTTCTACGCGTAACATTTTTGATGAATTTCTACTGGGAAAAACTAAAGCCGCGATGAATTGAGGAGGGTGAAATTAATGTTGTAGTGAATTGACGAGAAACCTTTCAGAACATGCCTTCTAAACTAGTTTTGAAAAGATATAAATGAAGGAAGATGAAATTACTTAATTTTAAAATTAATGTAATATTATATGGTATCTGAAACCCATTTAGCACTGGTTTGAAACTTAATAGCTCAATAATGTATAAAACTAAAGAACATAAGCTCTATTTTCACAATATCATAGCACTTCCAAACATTTACGCTCTTGGAAAAAACATACATTAATGGAAGATTAAAACTAAACACCTGTGAGTAGCATTTTGTGCTGTACTTTTATGAATAAGTAGTCATGGCGGAAGAAATTGTTCAAATTTGAATAGTTAGGTATCCGTATTGTCGGAATTTTCCGTAAAAGGAGTTGTGAGTTGCATAAAAGAAACCCGTTTCTCAATAAGACAGAATCCATTATGAAAGACACAAACAATATCTACATTGCAATAGAAGTGTATCAAGAAAACCCAGTAGGCGGATCACAGGTGGATGGGGTCACATGCCGAATGTAGCCCTTGAGGGTGGAGTACCATCATGGATCGACAATGTCCTCCTGCAATTTGCAAGGTTCACTCAGGACGCTCCCGTTCACGCATGCGAGAATGCCTCCACATTCAAGGACGCTCCCGTTCACGCGTGTGTGAATGAAAGTGGCGGATCTCATTCTCGCCCACACATGCCACCTGGGACACTCGTAAAGTGTCTTTTATCTATTACTTGACCACCCTTTGATAAATGTTTAGGATGGCAGAGTACACCAGGGGTCGTCGCATTGAAAGCTTCAAACGAACCGCACCCCGGCAATTAAGAACACCGGTATTGATTAGTAGCAGCAAATTAACAGCAAGAAACTAATTATAGATATTGTTCACACTCTTTCTGGTATATAGCCACGATAACCGAGTGCCAGAGAGTATTCCTTTCATTATAAAATGCAATATACTATATATCGTTTTGCGCTTATACACAACACATTGGCAACAGGTTAAGACACAAGATGGACTGTCTACATTAGCTTCAGCAAACGAAGATTTATTTTTGCTTATTTGTGAAAATTAGGAAAATAGTTACTCTTTGTTACTACGTAACTTTATCTCCAAACTTTGTGACAACCGGTTAAAATCATGATGATCGAATTTGTTTTGTCCTGCTGATGCAAACTTCTCAAACTAACAAAACCTCTTTTAAACGTTAACACAAAATATTATTCATAAACCTACCACCCAGTTTTTCCCCCATCGTCCTTATCAAACACATTTTTTCCTTTTTTCAAATTAAACGATGTTTTATAAACAATGCATTTGGAGAAATGATATCGTACTATATATTTTTAATTTATTTGTTTGTGTAAATCGTTGTTTTTAAAAAAAAGTTTCATTACATTCCTGGACAAAATGCTAGAGTATTGTTTTTAATGGTATAGATTTAAAAAATTTTATATATTCTGTTATTTTTTTCGTATTGTCTCTACGAGGTTTATTATTTTATTGTATTTATATTTTAGATGAAAGATTTTATGCCTTATATTTTGATTGTTGCTTTTTAATAAACACAAAAATGTCAGAAGAGTGCAAAAGAAAATAGACTATTGCAAATACTGTTAAACTTATTCTATTTAATGCAAAATTAGATGAAGAAAAATCTAATTTGAGATTATTTGGTCTGAACAAAGTCACATGTTTTACTAATAGCGCTTCTTCTAACAGCAAGTTGTATACCGGTATGCCTTAAATATTTTCTTTATATATTAGTTATTAGTTTCACCCAAAGATATATTTGTTGAATGACCTAGACGATTTGTCTACTTGTGATACTACTTTCATGTATTGTTTATTACAGCATTTCTGCAGAAAGAATTCTTATTCAGTTATATAATATATACTTTTGAAATAGTTGGGCTCTGTTTCCCCACACTATTTTTTTTTTCATTGTACATAATAATGTAAATGTTCTTTATAAAGAGTGGGTTTAAATAAAGAGGTTCAATTGTAATTGTTGTTCTTGGAATTGCTGTGTTTTGTTTATCTAGTAATTAAATAAAATATTCGAATAAGGCATAAGCCGTTACAATTTAAAGCTTTGCAAGAAATATAACAACATTAACAATGTGCGAAAAATGAAAATTATAATAAAATAATAGCGTAACTAAAAATAATTATTATTAAAAATTAAGGAAAAACTTCACAATTCATAAAAACAATTTATCAAATATTATATCGCGGGTAGTCTAGCAGTACTTCCTATCTTATTTTAATAAAATTTACAGGATACACACACACACAAAAAAAAAACGGCTTGAATCTCTAATATCGAGAAGTTTCAATAGGAGATTTCACATGATTTTTCACGTGATATAAAGTTTTTACGTTCACGAGAATTGTGGCAAACTATATAAAGTTAATAAAAAGGCGAGTCGAAAAATTTGTAGATAGGAGGTATGGCCAGATCGCCCGCGATATGCTACTTAAATTTCTACTATATGCTATACTTTTAGATTTCCGAATCGATTTTTTTAAACAATAAAATATAATACCATGTTAGAAAAGCATGGACATGTTCAGAACTTGATTCTTTAACCCTGTGATTTGCTCTCTCATTTGAAGTTTTTGCTTGATGCTTTGAAAACCAAACTAATAGTTTAAAGACATAAATCACATCAGGGCATTATTGCTTTGTTGTCGTTGTTGTAGAGTCCTCGCGCATGGCGAGGAAGAGGTACGCTGCTCCTGAGTCTAACGGGTCCCTTATAGACAGGAGTCCGATTTCCGCCCCTTTGAAAGGTCTCTTAATTTTTGAACCAGCTCCCAGATGAGAGACCGTCACCTGGGATTGGCACCCCCAGAGGTACCGCTTCACTTGGAGGACATTGGAGCCACGATCTATTTAACGTGCACCAGGTCCCTTTAGCGTACACGGACACCACAGCAACCAGGCGCGAGAGGTTGTCACCTCCCAAACACTGACCTAAGTCAACGTTGCTTCACTTTCGGTGTTCTGCGGGAACCGAGCTTCTACCGACTGGTCCACTGCGGGACATTATTGCTTTTATGGCGCATATATAAAGCCACGTCTAGACTTGAGTACGGACCAATTGAAGCCACTTACATGAATGGGTGCTCAGTTCCTCAATCCAAACGCTGGAGAGGAACCGTACACTGCACAATCGATTAACTATTAGCACAAATCGATTAACTCCGCTTTTGGGGAAATATTAAATTCAAGTGTCAAAGCACTTGGTAAACTCATAAATTTTTATATTTAGATAATTTTCCTTTAAAACACAATTTTTTTTCGGACATTGAATAATAATTGATTTATTTCAGAGGCCATATTTTACTCTAAATCGTTGAAAAATGCAAAACTCACTATCAAGCGCTGTCACAGAGCGCTAGGGCTTTTAACAGCAAAATTGTTTGCATCACTCCTATTTTAACAAATAAAATTATTTAACCTTTTCCCAGCAAACTTAGCTTGTCTTGGTCAAATAGTACTTAATTTTTCCATTAACTTGTTCGTTATTGTTCGAAATCAAATTGTATTTTTAGTTATGATCCAGATGATAGAGAGTAATATCAATGTGAATTTTGAAAACTGAATCATCTTATGGTTCTTAATGAAAAATCAGAATTTAATGCCATTAATGTAAGAAATCTGAATCAGGTAGACCAAAAAGTTTGGAATTGTAGATCAGCCTTAATCATATCCTAAAGGTAGAACTGTGACAAGGGAAAAAAGAAGAGACATGATGAACCTTCTAAAACGCGTTCCTTCTGTTAAACGTGATTATAAAAACTACACATAAAATCGAAATGATGAGTCCTCACATACAGTTAATAAAGAATGCATTATTTATAATTCTGATCAGGGGCGGACTGGGAAGAAAATTCGGCATGGAAGCTTTTATTTTTTCCCAGGTTTGCGCTAAGAAGCTGTTTTTTTTATGTTGTAAATACTGCCTTTAGAGCCTCAGCCTCCCGCCAGCACAGTTCAAAATTAAAAATAAATAAATAAATAAATTTTGCGGTCCCCAAAAGTTTTCCATCCTAGGTGGCCGCCTAGGTTGTCTATATGGACAAGTTGGCCATGAGAAATTTCTCAGGGCCGTATTTTGTAGATTGCAGGAACTAAAAATATTGTCAGTAAACATGAAGATATGTATTTAAATAATATTAAATGTCTACAAGACATATTTATTTTCCATATTCATCATAGAAGGGCAATAATAACTAATTTGTTAATCAGCAATTAATACTTGCCGCCTGTTAGGGCGTTGCGCCGTGAGGCAATCGCCTTATAGCCTCCCCGCCGGCACTTCTCAAAAAAAGGAGAAAAAAACATCAATTTTGCAGTTTTTAAAAGTTTGCACCACAGGCGGCCGCCTAGGTTTTCTATACGGACGAGCCGGCCCCGAGAGTTCATCGATATAGACAACTTAGGCGGCAGCCTAAAGCGCAAAACTGATTTATTTATTTTCAAAATTAAAATAATAAAATATAATCAATTTTTTTCACCTCAGTCTGGCTGTCTATACGGACCAGCTGGCCCTGAAAAATTCTGCCCCCTCTCTCCCATATGTGGCTCAACGGCCAGGCCCTGGAGATTTTGCCCCATTGCTGCATTGCACGCTCTAAAAAGCAAAAAGTTTCGGTGCTCCGATTTTTTAAATTAACATTGTAAAAGTTGTATACTTTATATGAAAAAAGAGATATTTTGCGACCGGCCCACCGGACATTTGCCCGAGCCAGTCCGCTGCTGATTCTGATGAATCAATCACAAATAAGATATCGTAATAGAACTGTTAACGCTTGTTTTTATAAAAAAAATCAGTAATAGAAATATGTAAAAATTTTCCTTTTCTGCAATAAAAGACTTATATAAGCGAAATGAATTTTTATAACGAGAAAAATACTTATTTATTTCTTCAAACGCCACTAGAGGTAACTGTTCGGAAATAAATTGCTAGATTTAGAGAAAAACAAGATCAATGATCCACCAGATCCCGATACGTTATAAATGAATATAACGAACATGGATGAAAAGCTATTGAACTGTCAATGGATAAATATAGCTTTTTTATACCATATCGCAGTCGCCCTTAGTCAAATATTGAAGCACTATCACCTTAGGCTTCTTGTTATTTGAAGCCTGTAATTGTCCATCCAGTTGCCGTAAATTATCCTTTAGCAGCCATTGTTGTATTAAGGTAGGCGCACACCTGCCGTTAGCAAACGAGCCTCCCGGATCGGACGAATTCAATTCATTATGATGCTGTGCACACCTACTTCCCGGCAGAGCATACATATTTCCAACAGGGAGCCCGTGGAAAGCTTTCGATTCACTGTGCAACATTGATTATCATGGTTCCTGAGTATTCTTTAAATTTTATTATTCGTTGTTCTGAATAACGAGGAAAATATATCAACCATACTCAGTTGCAAGTTAAGAAAATACAATTATACATGTAGACATAGAAAATGTGTACTTAGTACGCGCCTTTGAAAATGGCTCAACTACTTCCACCCAGATCTCATAAATATCTTCCCAAAATAAGTAGAAGAAGAAATTTGATTTTGTAACGATATAAAATTTCTACGAAAAATATACATTCATACAAGTTAAACAAGCCTACATTCGTCTGAAATACTAACGATTTTGTGACATTTACATATATCTCTCAATAAGGTAATATCGATATTGACATTTAGATATATCTCTCAGTAGGATAATATCGATTTTGTAGCATTTACATATATATCAACAGAATAATATTAAAATAATTACTTGAAATATACTTTTTTAGTAGCTAAAATATTTATCTGAAAGCAAAATATATTTCTTTTAGGTAAAACGAAAACTAAAGTCATTATAAAAATGATATTAAAGTCATTTTTCAACGGATTTTTTTAGTAACTTCTAAATATAAATGATCCGAACGGGAATATTTTAAACTTAAACATAAAATAACATAAGTAGAAAAAATAAAATATAACTGAATTACAAAAAGAATTCTTCCCAATATACTGGTTTAAAACTTAATCGGTAAAGAAATTAAATACACAGATGTACGTTTTACTTTATAGAAATTTTTATTTTTTTTTACTTATTGAGTAGACCTAGAAGTAATTACATACTAAAGCATCTGCATTGTATTTTTCGAGATTCGACAATATACTTATTGACTGCCTTCAGAATTAAATGCCTTTATATTATTGTTAAAAATTGTATCTAACCAAAGAGGCATTGCGCCTAACAATTCCTGCAAAAAGACTTAATAAATTTATTGTATTGTTATGTGAGATATACCTGGGGTAAGGAAGATAAACGTTATGTAAACTATAGTAGTTGGATATATGGGATCCATTCTATGGCATACTAAAAAGCAAAAAAACGAAAGCTGTGAAACGGGATTTATGGGTGCAGCTACTGGTGTAACCGTATCAATGTACAAATCTTTCATGAATTTTACAAAAGACGGTTTAAAATGTAGTTTTAATGAAATTCTGACATTCACGTTGGCGGGAATTTTTTTTTTTGGAAAGATATCGCCAAATCCGTCGCTAAATGCCCAACAACCGCCAACTTCATAGTTAATACTGAATTTATTAAAAAGTAATTTTACGTTATGATTAATTTCGTGCACTTCTTTTGAAAAACGGTGCTCGAAATTTATGTTTGGTTACAAACAAATGTAGAATTGATTTAGCTGGCATTTGGTTGGACATGTAGTTAATTTTAGAGTACATAAATAATTTAAAATCAAGATACCTAGTTTTAAATTTTCTTCTGTGGAATATATTCAACATTAACGGTAGGGCAAGGCATTAATCTCATTTGGCTCGGTCAAACTGATTATTGGATTCGTATGACATTTTTTCTGTAGCTGTTCTATATTAGTAAAGAGTTTTGTAGAGAAAAAAAAGGTCTCGCCAGCTTGAGACAAAATTTTTGCTGCTGTTTTATTGCAATAAAAATAAATTTCCGTACTTGTATTAAATTACAATTAAGCAAGTTTATCTCAGTAAAAACATTAAACACACCTCCATCAAGCTGTCAATGTAAATTTAAATTCGATGTCATGCTGGTCCTATATAAACAAGAAGTTCCGTCTGGAACTATACGAGCCTATGTTCCCGTATGCACCCAAATTCAAATTTATAATCTAGCTATATCTTTCTCTCTCTTTCTCATTTAGCTTTAGTTCTTAATTCCTTCAAATATATCTTTTTCAGCATATAATACATATTCATTTCCTCACTCATTCATTCCTCCATTTGTTCAGTCATTCATTTATTCATTCATTTACTCATTCATGTACTTATTCATTCATTTACTCATTCAAGTATTTCTTCATTCACTCATTTATTTTATCATTTTTCACTCATTTATTCATTCTTTCACTCATTCATTCATTCATTCTTTCACTCTTTAATTCATTCATTCATTCATTCTTTCACTCTTTCATTCATTCATTCATTCATTCTTTCACTGATTCATTCATTCATTCTTTCACTCATTCATTTATTTATTAATTGAGAAATATCCATAAAAATCCCATCAAAAAATTTCATAGAAAAATAGGCTCGTTCAGCTCTTGTTGAACTTCGTATCTGTACATGTCTACATCGTAACATCTTTCCGATAAAGTTTGTTGCAAGCAAATCCGTCAGATAGATCAGGATTTATATGGGATTGAAATTTCTCCATAATCGCTTATGTTAATTTTTTCAAATCAATATTTCACGCCGAGAGCTTCTTCCAATAAGCTTGCTCATAGAAACTTAGATCTTGTGCCCAGAGTTTACGTAATTTGCTTCATTTTTTTCCCCAAAGGCGCTAATGTTAAAATTTTTTGAACTGTTCAAAATTGAACGAAAAATCAAAAAATTCAAATCAAAAAGTATAATATGGAAATGAAATGTCCTCGCCGAGATCTTTCGAATGCAAAAAGAATTTCTCAAATCGGACAATTCGTTCAAAAGTTATTGGGGGGACAAACAGACCGACAGACACACATTTTCCCCATCTCAAAACCCAATTTCCTTTTTTTTCATTTTTCAATCTTTATTTAATTCCTTCACTTCTTTTTTTACTTTTCTTTATTTTAACGATATTTTTACGATACATTAAGCCTTCTTTCATGCTTTATTATTATTATTTTTACTTTTACGGGAAAGTAGGCTAAAAAGGCAGATATCTAGCGCCTTTAGCAGAAAGAAAAGCTTGTTGAAGTTTCGGTGTTGGCCTTTATTTGTTGATACATCAAAATCAAAATTAGAAGTGAACCGCACCTTATAAACCCGAAAAAAAAAAAAAAAACTTCTTGGAAGCAAATTTAGTTCTATCGATTTAGAAACGCAACGAAACGTACATATGACTAGAAACATTTTGCAAAGCCACTGATAAAGATTCTTGACATATAATTATTTAAAATCTTCAAAACTAGCTCTTCATTCAAATATTTAGAAGTAACTTCATAAAAACCCATCTTTACAATCTTTTATATCTTCATTAAAACAAATATCAAATTTCATTTTTTCATCAGACTAGTATAATGCGGTGAAAATTACATTCTTTACTTTACTTAGCTGTGGAGGCACTCCCTTTACTGTTCCATTGAAGATTTTTGCCGGCATTATTTCGGCCTCTCCTATGCACACCCCAATTTTAATCAAGTACTTTATGAAAACTTCAGTACAAGGGTTGCCACAATTTCCCATGGCCCACCTCATTTCTGATCATTTTCTTTGTTAATGAAGCTAGTGTTTTAGATTATAATTCAGTAAAACGGCGACTTATCAAATATATCTATTTTTATACAATATTACATAAACCTATTTATATTTAATTTAACGTCTAATATGCATTTAAGGAAGTTTTTAGTGATTTGAATCACAGGTTCTTGTAGAAGTACCCAGACAGCATAGAACGTCCTTTGGATGTCCAGAACGTCCAAATCTGGTCCGATGTCAAAACCGATAAAATTTGGACATCCTCAGATGGGTCAGACAGGACGTCCCTGTAACTACCACTTTGTTTTACCTGCGGACGTCCAAAAGTGATCCGCATCCTTTCAGGTCGTACCTCGGACTTCATTTTCGGATGTCCTAGGGACTGCGCTCAAAGGATATCCCGCGTACGGGTCAGACAGGACGTCCCTGTAACTACCACTTTCTTTTACCTACGGAAGTCCAAAAGCGATCCGCATCCTTTCAGGTCGTATCACGAACTTTCTTTTCGGATGTCTTAGGGACTGCACTCAAAGGATATCCCACGTTTGAACTAAATCATACGTTTGTAGGATATCTTTGTCAACTTGGAATAAAATTTTTATTTTGTAATTTTTTTTCTTTTGTTTCTTCATTTTACGGTTTACCAGAAGAAAAACATGTTTAATATTTTAAAAAACAAGTTGAAGTTTTTACCATTTTATGCAAAAGTTGTTAAAATTACATGAAAAATAATGCTGATATATGTTTTTAAAAGTTACTGATGATAACAAATTGATTAATTGTAACAATTGTTTTAACATGATATTAAATATATCATGTGCAGTAAAATTAATCAATTTGTTATCATCAGTAACTTTTAAAAACATATATCAGCATTATTTTTCTTTAAGACACTTTCTTTAAGCCTATTTTCTTTAAGACATAAGAAATATTTTCTCTAAAATTGTAAAATTTCACAGAAGCCATCCAATTTTTATCGTAAGTCTCTGGATGTCCACGTTTTGACATTCTTGGACGTGTCAAGCATGACGTCCTTAGAGCAAACATTTCGTTTAATCTACGAATGTCCAAAAGTGATCCGCCACCTGTCAGGTCGTACCACGGAGTTTATTTTCGGATGTCCTAGGGACTTCACTCAAAGGATATCCCGCGTTTGAACTAAATCATACGTTTTTAGGATAACTTTGTCAACTTGGAAGACATTTTTTATCTTTTCGTTCTTTGTTTAACGGCTTACTAAAGAAAAAACTAGGTTTATTATTTTAAAAACAGATCGCAAGCTTAGCTATTTCAAGCAAAAATAGTAAATATTACATGAAAAACAATATCAAATTATGTTTTCTGAAGATACTGCTGATATACAATTGATCAACTTTACTGCACATAATATATTTTTCTTATAAGCATGAGAGATATTTTCTCAAAAACCGTAAAGTTTCACGCAAACCATTCGAATTTTATCGTAAATCTTAATTAACCACATATGGAGGTCCTTAGACGCGGCAGGCAGGACGTCCCTGTTTCTAGCATTTTGTTTAGCCTACTTATGTCCAAAAGTGATCCACATCATTTCAGGCAGAACCACGGACATTATTTTCCGATGTCCTGGCCTAGGGACTTCACTCAAAAGATATCCTGCGTTTGAAATAAATCATACGTTTTTAGGATATTTCTGTCAACTTGGAAGAAAATTTTTATGTTGTTATTTTTTTCGTTTGTTTTTTTATTTTACGGTTTACCAGTAGAAAAATAGATTTAATAATAACATATTTTTCTCCGATATTGTAAAATTTCGCATAAGCCATCCAATTTTTATCGTAAGAATCAGGATGTCCACATTTTGACATCCTTGGACGCGTCAAGCATGACGTCCCTGGAACTACAATTTTGTTTAACCTATGGATGTCTAAAAGTGATCCGAATCCTTTCAGGTCGTACCACGTACTTTCTTTTCAGCTGTCCTAGGAACTTCACTTAAAGCATATAACGTGTTTGAGCTAAATCAGACGTTTTTAGGATGTCTTCCAAGTTGAAAGCAAATTTTTCTTTTCTAAGTTTCCCTTCTTATTTTCCTTCTTTATTTCACGGCTTACCAAAAGAAAAAGCAGGGTTAAGATTTTTATTGAAAAGTTTAAATCTTTATTATTTCAAACAAAAATAGACAAAACTGTTGGGAAAATAATGCTGATTTATATTTTCAAAAGTTATTATAAAATTGAGATTGCTGATGTAAAATTGAGTAATTTTTCTGCACATATTTTTGCGCAACCTTTCTATCCTCAGCCAGCAGACAAACGACTGGCGGTCACTATGGTAATGGATTATTCCATAGCAGTTTAGATAGGACTATGAATTCTTTGTGCCAGTTGGCGCCAAGGAAATAGGCGAGAGTTGCATTTTCGTTGCTAGACACTCATTTCTGCTCAATATTTTATGTACCTCGCTTTCTTTCTCGTTTTTTAAATTGCTTTCATTCGTTTCGGATTTGTTACTAGTAGTCATAAATATTTTTGCACTGGAAGATTTCTTCTAATTGTAAAAATGACTTCTACGTTTATAAGGGGAAAGACTGCATTCTCAAGCTCGAGAATAATCCCTGAAGAAAACTGAATTCAATTCATTTTCGATAGAAGAAATGTGTTAACACACGAAGAGTTCTTATTGAAAGGCCCGACATTGTGTTCTAGAGGAATAAATATTTGAGAACAATAAAAAAGTTCAGAGAGGAAAAACGATGTTTGGTTTAAACCGACGAAACTTGGGTAGACGTGAACTTAACCTATGGCAAGTGTTGGCAGGATGATTTCATTCAATACTAGCTCAAAAAAACGACTTATTGTTGTGTACGCAGGTTCAACAGATGGATTTAATCGATGGAGTTGAGCTTATTTACAAAGCATCTTCAAGTACTGGTGACTACCATAGCGAAAGGAATGGCGAGCAGTTCGAAAAATGGATTTTTGTTATACTGTAAAAGCGGATCGCGTCCCTACAAAATATTCAACAAAATTAACAATGTTAGAATTTCTGAAAGAGAAAGCATTGCCCATGACACAAAAAATGAAAAAATTTATTTTGTGACATGCTGGAGGATTTGTAAGAGGTACTCTACATTTGCATAGTGATTAGAAGAAAACCAAGACAATTATGAGGCAGCTTTACAATTTTAAAAGAAGGGACAGTATTTAATATTTAGGTGATATTTTGTTTTTGTTATTCCGCCGTTATTTTTTTCAAGATTTTTACCTTGATTGTATTTAAATTTTATTAGATTATGAGACAAGAAAGTACTAATTACATAAGTCAAAGAATGGTAAAGATTAATTTTGTTTTTAGGTAACCAGTAGCTAATTTATTCTAATTCAATTTATATAATGTACTTTTTCTTTTATAAGGATCTGATTTTCTTTATTCCAGTTAAAATTTGCCTTCCGATGAATTGTTAAATTTTCTCTGCAATTTCAACTTGAATAGCAAATGTGTTTATATGTTAGTTCTCTTTTATTTCTAAATATAATTTTTTTTGTTGTATCCATTTTATCTTTAAGATAGTAACTTTTGAATCATATATCAAGCTTCTGTATTGTTATTTTGAGCTTCATCTAAATTTCCTGGTATCATTACTGCGTCACAATAATAATTTCATGCCAATTGCATACGGCTTAGGAGAAAGGCAGGGCAAGTTCTATTTTTATGTATGTGCAGTATTTAATAATTATTCAATATTTACTTTTTACCCCTAATTATTTTAACACCTTATTTATCTCATTATTTATTTTAAAGTTGACTACCACAATAAACAAAAAGATTAATAGTCATTACGAACAATAAAAAAATAGTAAAATTGTTATTTGGAATGTCAATTTAAATAGCAATTTCCTTCTATCTTATAATCTAATCTGTTCTTTTTTATTTCTGTTTATTAACTTTTATTAAATTGGTTGCTTTTGAATTATATCTTTCTGCATTAAGTGTCTGTGTTATTATTTTGAACTTCATATAAATTTCTTATGTATCACTATATGTTTATAGAGGGCTGTAATCACAATTTTGCTATTTGCCTAACGATCAGGAAAATCCCAGGACAATTCCTATCAGGCAAGCTTAAAAACTATATGTGTACGTATATGTGTAGTACAGTCATTCAGGGTAGCTTTCAAAAACGTTATTTCTTTTAGCATATTTGGCTAAAGAAAATAGAAGGTCATGTGCTGCACCCAGCCAAATAGGTTATAAATCAGTTGTCTACTCTTAATTTTTAAGTTTAGTCAAATATACTAAAAATTATGACTTCGTTCAATGTACCCCCCATTGTTCAAAGTTTTCCTGAATGATTGTATTTAACAATTATTCTTATATCAGTTTGTCCGTACTGGCATTTATTTTCGTTATTTATATTTTTAAAAGTTGTTTGTCATTTGTTGTATTTAAATTGATGAGTTCTAGAATTTCTTTGAACTATATTTTATGAATTAAGAAAATTGATTCTCATCATTCAGATGCCTATTAGTTATAAAAATTTAATTAATAATAAGATACTTTATTTATCATTTTCATGAATATCATTTTCAGTAGTCTTGGAAGTATATTACTTGTACTTTAAATCATGTAATGGTATGCAGGGCCTGATTAAGGCAGGGGCATACGGGGCAGCTGCCCAGGGCCCCCACATCTGAGGGGCCCCAAATCGAATAGAAAGTTTATATTGCGTTTCCTTCTTTAATGAACTTTTAAATGGATGATTGTTTAAAAAAAAAAACAAAATATCACTTCAGTGTAAAATCCGTCAGTCTTATGTTGGCTTCTCCATTCATCTATCGTATGAACAAAAAAATTCTATTTTTCGTAAATCCATGGCTTTCTAGGGTGGAATTCAGATAAATTTTCGCATTTACGATGGACAAATTTGGCCAATCAAAAGCCTGTATTTTAGCATATCTCAAATGCAATATGACTACGAAAATACCGTCTTCTGATCTTTGGTCAAATATTTACTCTTCAGATGTCCTTTAATGGTAGACAGAATTGTCAGAAAATCAATAAAATAGACAGAACGATATTTCGTTTGATCATTGGAGGGAGAGGGACTTAGCTATTTTAGCATCTAGTCAATTTTCTTGTTATATTACCTGTGATGAGGTGAAAAATGTAAATACTTCCATAAAGTTCGGTTCTTCATTACTAGAGTAGTAAAGCAGAGGGGGCCCCCAAATTAGTTTTTGCCCCTGGTCCCAATTTGGCTAAGTCGGGCCCTGATGGTATGTAGAGCTTTGACAAACAATATGTTAAAATAAACTATTGCAAAACAAAAAGTAATTCTCATAAAACCTAAAAATACTTGGAGGGGGGGGGGGGATAATTTTTGTTAGGAAACAAAGCTAGGTGAAGTGAAGTTTAAAAGAGTTACCTTTATTTATTTTCCTCTTTTCGTACTTTGTTTTTACTTCAAAACATGTGAATAATTATTTGTTTTCATAATTTTTTGTCTGTTCAAAAAAGGAGAAAGCAGCGAAAATGTTGAAAAATTTTCCCATTTCTATAATTCCTATACTTATGTTCTATTATGTTTCAATAAAAAAAGGTTTTCCCTTCTGAACTGGTTTATTTTACACTTTCAACACTTCATAAACTAATTGATTATATCATCTCTGATTTTAGTTTTCGTACTATCATTCAATTAAAAAACTCATAATTATATAGAATATATATAATTTTTTTATATATTAAGAATTGTTTTCTAGTAAAATTTCCTGATGCATTTTCAAAATAATATATATATATGGATATATGTCCTTCATTGAAATTTTAAACTGTGTATTGTGAAGTATCAAAATAAGAATGAATATGAATCCAACAGTACAAAATGTTCTTCAAATAAGTATGAATAATTATTTTCTCTAAGTAGTAATTATCAGTTGTAATTAAATTCCAAGGTTACATGAAATTAGAAACAAAAGTTACCACAAGTTATCTAAAAATATTTTTCTCGTGCATTAAATTATTTACTTGAGATATTGATATAACTTGTATTTCAAATGAGTAGAAGTTAAAAATATAAAGATGGGTTGCTTAAGGGAAATTTCAAATAAATATTTTAGAGACAAATTTTTGATTAAAATATATTTAAATTGCTGATATATGGAGTAGTCCCTATTTAATTGTATGAAAAAATTGTTTCACTATATTCATTAAAGTACTCTTATTATCATCTTCATAATGAACATATGATAAATTACATGTAACGGTATATGATTATGTAGCTCAAAGCGTTAACATTACAAATATTATTCACAACTGGTTTTATTCAGCTCTGTAGCTGCTATGTGAATACTTCTTTTTCAAAGTAGTATTTGGTTAAAACTTTAGTATTTCCTGCTGCAATCTGCAAATTTACATTTACAAGACAACTGTTTTAGAACATTTAATCAGAAGAATTATATACATGAAAAAAATATGTTAAATTACTGTTGAGATGATGAATTAAAATTGCATCTTGTGGGTATAAACAACGAATAATACTTAAACGAAGTGATGGGAATTTTCTAAAGTAGTCTCAAGGACATTGGGAGGATAAACAATTCATTGACATCCTTGGGATATCATTCTAACGAGGGCAGTGTCCTGTGGGCATTCAAATATGTTGTCCTTCCAATGTCCTGAGGAGCAATGATGCATAGATCCAAAAGAGGGCCGGAACAGTCGTCACAGATGTCCTAGGGGACACTGGAACGTTTTTAGGGCGCTTAGAATTTAATTTTAACGTACTGGGGGCCGCACAGCGCTATTGTCCAAAATATAGCCTAAATATGAACGATCGGATGCCCTTGGGACCATTAGAGGACAGACAATTTCCGGACATTAGTTCTTCTCTGTGATGTCCTTTGTACGTCGCAGAATAAAAAAAGAATGTCCTACGGACGACCTGTTTTTTTTTTTTTTTTGAAGAAGTTCTGAAACGACGTCATTTGGATATCCCAGGGACCTCACTGAAATGTCTTTAGGACGTTTTGATATGTTGTCCTCTTAACGTCCTGCGGACCGCACAGCGTGCTTGTCCAAAATATATCCTAAACATGAACGATCGGACGTCCTTGGGAACACTTGAGGACAGACAATCCGCGGACATTAGTTCTTCCCTGGGATGTCATTTGCATATCACAGGATCAAAAAAACACGTCCCTAGGACGACCTGTTTTTTCGAAGAAGTCCTGAAATGACATCATTTGGACGTCCTAGGGACCTCACTGGTATGTCTTTAGGTCGTTTTGATATGTTGCCCTCTTAACGTCCTGCGGACCGCACAGCGTGATTATCCAAAATATATACTAAACATGAACGATCGGACGTCCTTGGGACCATTTGAGGACAGACAATCCGCGGACATTAGTTCTTCCCTGGGATGTCATTTGGATGTCGCAGGATAAAAAAAAAACACGTCCCTAGGACGACCTGTTTTTTCGAAGAAGTCCTGAAATGACATCATTTGGACATCCTAAGGACAAAGTTGTGCTTTCTGGGTATATCCCTTTTTAGCCTTTTTTCCCGTAAAAGTTAAAAAAAAACACGAAAGCATGAAAGAAGGCTTAAAGTATCGTAAAAATATCGTTAAAAATAAAGAAAACTCAAAAATAGGATAAATAAGTTTTTCACGGTCTTTCTAATGGTACCAAATTCAAAACGATGCGATAATTTCTTAAAAAAGAAAAAGTTATTTTTTTAAATGTTAGGCTTTTAAAATTAAAATTCGAATGAATTAGAACTTTTTTTAACGTTCGAAAATCCACCTTCGGGGGCTAAAATACTCCTGTGCTAAATTTAGTGAAGACGTAAACTGCGAATTTATATAAGGGAACATACATACACACACACACACAGCCTCTTTTTTGTTTATGTATAAGATTGGCGGAGATCTGACGTAAACTACGGATTTGTATAAGGAACATACATCCACACACACGCAGCCTTTTTTTATTAGCCTACTTTCCCATAAAAGTTAAAAAAATAATAATAAAGCATGAAAGAAGGCTTAATTGTATCGTGAAAATATCGTAAGAAATCAAGAAAAGTAAAAAAAAAAAAGTGAAGTAATTAAATAAAGATTGAAAAATAAAAATTTGAAAGTAGGGTTTTGAGATGGAGAAAATGTGTGAACGTCGGTCTGTCGGTCTGTCTCTCTGCCCCCCCCCCCCCTTATAACTTTTGAACGAATTGCCCGATTTGAAAAATTATTTTAGCATTCAAAAGTTCTCGTCGAGAACATCTCATTTCTATATTTTACTTTTTGATTTGAATAATTTTTATTTCAATTTTGAACAGTTCAAAAGGTTTTAATATTAGCGCCTATGGGCAAAAATGAAGCAAATTATGTAAACTCTGGGCATACGATTCGAGTTCTTATGAACAAGCTTTTTGAAAGAAGCTCCCGGCGTGAATAATTTTTTGATTTGAACAATTTTTGTGCATTTTTGAACAGTTCAAAAAAAATTCAACATTAGTGTATACGGGGAAATTTCAATCCCATATAAATCCTGTTCTAACCGACGGATTTGCTTGGAACAAACTTTATCGGAAAGATGTTAAGCCGTAGAACATGTACAGATACGAAGTTAAACAAGAACTAATCGAGCCTATTTTCCTATTTGAGCCTATTTGATCGAAATTTTTGAGGTTATTTCTGAATGAATGAATGAATGAATAAATAACTGAATGAGTGAAAAATGAATGAATGAATAAATAACTGAATAAGTGGATAAATGAAAAAATAAGTAAATGAGTGCATAAATGCATGAATGAGTAAATAAATGAATGAATGAATATGTATTAACCGTTGGAAATGGTATATTTGAAGTAATTAAGAACAAAAGCTAAATGAGAAAGAGAGAGAGAGAAATAGCTATATTATAAATTTGAGTTTATGAGTATACGAGAAAGTAGGCTCGTATAGTTCTAGAAGGAACTTCTTGTTAAGTTTAGAAAACTAAAAATTTATGTAAAAGGCTACATAATAAGCATTATAGGCTATTCGTTAGGCCATACATTTTTAACATTTGTCAAAAATGCGAAAGCAATTTCTTTCTTACTTTTCTATTTCTTAACAGAGATAAAACTGCTAAGTTAAACTAATAATGCGTTGAAACAAATATGAAAATTCACTTGTTTTGTATTTGTAGTCTTATTAGTCAAATAACCAGTTAAAAGTTAAAGCTTATTTGAGTTTAATCATCAGCAGGTCAGCTGTCTGCCGATGGGAACAGCATTGAAAAATCTTGTCTTACAAGTAACAGTACTTGCCCACTACATTCAATACTTGCAGAATTGCGTATTTGCTGTGCAGCAGGATTTTAGTCGTTGTTGCTTACGGGCTGAATTAAACATTACCAAAAAATCAAAAAAGGCAAACGTTTTCTTCATGACGCAGAAACAAATGGCAGCATCGTAGAGAAAACAGATATATTTTATTCCTATCCGTCGATGGCTTTGATACTTGATAAAACAGAAAGAGTAACAACAAAATATGTCCAATAATTTTGTCCGCAATTGTATTAACGCATGTTTTAAGATTTGCGTGCTACTCTTTTCTAATGAGAAATTTCAATCGTATTATATACAATGCTACTTCACGTGAGAATAAAAAAAAAAAGTTTTTGTTCCCTCAAAAATTTAAATCAACAGAGCTTACACAATTTTTTAAAATTATCAGTAACAGAGTTCTTGTTTGTAAATAAAAGGTAAATTACCAATGAAAAGAATCTTTATTTGTGTTAAATTATCAATACTATATTGCTTAATTACTTACACTGGCATTATTACTTTTCAGTCTAAATTTGGAACAACCACACTAAAATGTCTATTTGGATTGAATTACATTTAGAAAGTAGGAATTTGCATTCACATAAAGACATTTTCTAAGCATGATAAAGGTTGTTTCTTGTTCATCTCAAGTTCATGAAAGTGCCCTCATGTTTGCTTTGCTCCCTTACACGTCAGCTATCCTACACCCCCCTCCCAAAGAAAATAAGAATTACAATCGTATTCTGGATTCAATCGGTAAATAACCTTATCAGAAACGAGGGCCCCTTTGTGCCAGCAAAACGTTAATCCGTGAAAATTCTCAGGTTATAGTCTTAAGATATTTTCTGTAAAACTCTATAAATAATTTTACAGTGCCTCCGCCGCACTATCTAGAAAAATGACACCCACCTGTTCTAAACATTCTCTGTCATTAGCCGCTTGCCTGATTATCCCGAGTTATCTCGGATTCGTATATATTGCAGTTAATTATTATCCCGAGAAAACTCAGGCAAAGCAGAATTTGTCAGTGTGATTTGTTTTATCACGGTTTTACTCGGCCTGGGGGAAATGAAAGGAAATATTCAGCTTTGATTGGCAGTTTTACAAGTTTTGTTGGTTTGCTGTGTTGTCCTTTGTTTCAAAAACTATCATACAAGACTAATATTTAACTTTTTTTCATTTACCCAAGATAACTCGGGATAGTAAACTAATTTTAAATGCTTTTACACCTGTAAAAAATGAGAAATTCAACTTCAAACATACACATTTTATTTTGTTTCTTTGTATTTAGTAATACAATTAAAAATGATAATGTTTTGCAATATTTTTCAAAAATTTTTTTGAGGGAAGCGGTTAAAGCAGTACACATTATGAGAGCTCAAATTAATGCTACTGACTCGAAAAGATTTCGTTAGCTTCGTGACATAAGAACATTATTATTTTCTATAGAGCTTATAAGTAATTTCCACAGATTCTATAAGCAATCTTACTGTGGTTTATAAATACAGTCTCAGTAAAAATGCTTAAATATTATCCGTAAACTATATCAGCATTATTTTTAAACTTTTAAAATATGTTTTCCATAAAAGCGCATCCTATGCAATTATTTTCGTAGATACTATAAAGAATCGTTCTTTACTAGAAATTTCAGATGAATTAATTGGCATTAGCGCTATAAAAGTTCCCTATTAACCCCTTAAAAACTCTTCTATAAAATGCAAAATTCTTTATACATATTCTACTACAGATAATCATCTTAGATTGGACGTATTCCATGTAGTATATTTAAACGACAGAGAATCCACATTTTTCGCGGAATTTTTAATAAATCTTGAGATATTACACAGAAAATCTGCATGAGCTCTGTAAATACTCAAATACTCTTTATAAAATACATAGGCATAATCAAAACATAACCTAAAGTAAACTGAACAATCAAATTTAAGTCGTATTAAAGTTTCTCGAACTTCTTAAATTTTAAAGAGACTTTCGACTATATTTTTTATAATTACATTTTTGTTCTTGTTTCTGAAAAGGTTCAACTAGTCCAGTGATTGCGAACCCATGACCCGTGGGTCAGACTCTGACCCACGATTGCTAGGCAACCATTTGTTTGTTCACGTGGGTATATTTAGATTTTCTAATTTGTGTGGATAATTTATATTCTTTTTATTTTTTCAAGCACAGCATTGACACAAAAACAATTTAAATGCTTTCTATAAGCTTCAGTTTGATCATTACAGTTCTAAACTTACGCAAATGACGACAAATGTACTTGTAGTATTTGAAATAAAGCAAAAGTGTTTGCAAAATATGAAATACAGTATATAATTTTACTCACATTTTGTTTCTTGAAAAAAAAATCGACAAACCAAAGCAAATAACCATCATTAAAGCACTTTCATCAAATAAAATATTGTAATTTTCGTTACTCCTTGTTCATTCAAACAATTATTGCCATTTGCACCAAACCACCCTTGAGAATTTAAACCCCACTGAAAGGTTTTAAATCGTCAAACCACGCCCATTTTTACCAGTTTAGCCAATTGAATTTTAAAGATATTTAGTTTTTTAAAATACTCGGTTAAAAACTTTTAAATTTAACTATGGTGCAAATGGGCATTAGTGACCCACGAGCTAGTACTAAAAAAAATATGAACATAATTTGACCCACGTCTCAAAAAGGTTTGCCATCCCTGAACTAGTCTCAAGTGAAATTTAAGGGCTAAACAGAGCATTAATAAATTAAATATTTTGAATATTTCATAATCCTTCACTTTCTGTCAGCTTTATACGCATTTTCTGTCTACACAAACTGTTGCAAAAGTTTGTATACCACTCTGTTATGGGAGGAGCTTCACCGAAACACTACGAGGCGTTCCCAAATAGAATCATCGCATCTTGGGTGCGGTAACAACTTCTTGAAATGAGTGCGAATCCCCCCATATACCCCTCGGTCGCAAAGGTTATGACCCGAAAGGGGTGTGTCCGCCTCCCCGCATGCGAAAACTAATTTGCTTGGCAGAGAAGTGACAAATCGTAGTCATGTCAGCAGTAGCAGAATTAAAGGGAACCCAACCCTAGACATTAAAATAACCCTTACTGGAACCTTGCCGGTGCCCTTACTAAAGCCTTGATCTGGACGTGTGTGGCTTAAGTTTTTTGAAGTTCAAACACACCCCGAAATGTCCTGGCATTAACTAGCAATGAATTACCAGGTTCAACAATTCACTTCTTATCTTTTATCGGGCAACAATAAACTTTTCCCTATGTGAAGATAATTTTAAAGATGACTCGAGAGCTTTTGATATCTTATTTTTTGCTAACTTTATACATCCTAGTAAAAGATAGTGAGCTTGTGTATTTCCTAAGAGGAAACCGGTAACTTCAACTTGATTTTCCTTAAATGTTGTGATTTAATAAGCATTTACGAATAAGGAAATTATATTTCTTCATATATTTTCTTAGAAGAAGACGATATGATTGAAGAAACAAAAGTGCGCGAAAACATTACTAGGATACAATCACTAATGCAATTTTGTGCATGCTATTACTAAACTTCGAAAAAATGTGTAAAGTGAAACCGAGTAGAAAATTTAATTTTAGTGATTATATATATATATATTTTTTTTTTTTTTTTAAAAGAGGAAAGAAAGAAAATGAGGCTATGGGTTATGTATTTAACACGTTCATGCCGGCGCTGAAAATCGTATTTCTCCGTTGGCCGGCGTTGTTCGATCATTCCTAGGCTATTATTTTAATATATTGACCTTTTATTTTGAAATTGATTTGTCCTTTTCTATTATTACTTTTAATTTTCAGCTATATGACGATTTTGTCTAGTTAGTTCCTTTCACCGCCTGATGGAACATTCAAGGGTAGCCAACGGTATCATGCCCAAGCCTGATGGGAGATTCGAGCGTGACCCACAGTTGTGAACATGTAACGTTTTATGTTACATCTTTAAAATAATATTTGTAACACCAATTTTATTCGCAAATGCCAATATTTAAAAAAAAATCCCAGTTCATAATACTCAATGTAAGTACAATAAAATATCAGGTTAAAATCACTAACAATAAAAAACAAAAAATATTCACTAAGTTACATATTTCATTTCTGTAACTTTTTATAAATTAAATATAAGATTAAAATCACAAAATCTAAGTATAATTGACTTTCAATCTTTGTATTTTTTATTTAAACAAAATTTTTCATTTACTTTTTCGTGTTGCTTTAGTTGATACGGCAACCAGACAGACAGAGAGAAAAGAGAGAGAGGAGGTAGGATAGAGTTAAATGGATAAATTGATGTAACCAGTTGTCTAAATATTAATACATGTCCAGAAACCTGTAATTTCTGGGTGAAACACTTAGTCGATAAGGACGTGACAAAAAGATACTTATATGAAAAGAATCTTTAAATTTTCCGGTTGCTCTTTTTCTTCACGTCTCACTCTTATGTTTTTCGTACGCCGTTGTACTGGCAGCTATTGCTGAGTACTCTAGAACAGCGTTTCCCAAACTGTGGTACGAGAAGCCTCTCCAGATGGTACGCGGGCAGGCAAACAAAAAGAAGAGATTAAGAAAAATTAAAGCATAAAAACTCAGAATTGAAGATCCAATTTTCCAGAATAGGGTTGGGAGAATTTTGGCTCAAAGTTAAAAATGAATTCCCTTTATTGTCAAGAAAAGCATTGCTGTTTTTTATTCAGTTCAAAACCACTTATCTTTGTGAAACTACTTTTTCCAATATGATATTTATTAAAAATATATATACAAGCAAATTAAATGTCGACCCAAATTTGGGGTTAAAGCTAACTTCTACTGAACCAGATATTAACCTCGCTTGCATCTGCTATGCAGCAGCAGCCTTCTCATTAATTTTGCTTTTCTTTTTTTTATATGATAGGTATTTTGTACGTAAAGACTTATTTCTAATGCTGTTTTGGCAGTACGTATTAAAAATATATGTTATATATTTTATTTTATACATACAGCTTTATTTTAATAAACGCTTTTCTCAGCATTAACTATAAAAAATGGTTGTATTGAAATAACCTAGACGTCCTAGTATTTTTTCTATAATCTATTAGTGTTCTGTTTTATATAATACTGACATTAGTTTACAAGTCACATTAGCAGTGGCACGCAAATGGTTTGCTAGAAAAAAGGTGGTATGCGAAAAAAAGGATTGGGAACCGCTGCTCTAGAACATGGCGCAAAGTACAAACTAGTACCACGGTCTGACCTGCATGCGCTTCTTTATCGAAAGGTAGATATTACATCCCCTTTAAAAAGTTGATAGATCCATTTAAGGCATGAGTATGAATTTTGAATGTTAATTCCTTTCCTATAACTCAAAAATTTTGCTACCAAGGACTTCAAAATGGAGAATATAAAAAGAAGAAAATCTATTCTATATATCTTGAGTCTCGTGCGCGGGATCATAAAAACATGCAGCAACCGTATTAAGAACTACGTGTTGCAGGAAATTAATTTTAATGAAAATCTTTCAAGGAAAAACTTCAGTTAACACCAGGTGTCACGTAACAACCACAGCTGGTTATGGAATAATAGACCGGAACACTGACCGGGGTATTAGCATACTAGAGAAGACAGTGATGGAGCAACTGTCGGATCTTTTCGGACAAGAGAGCACCTGTTTCATATTTTCCTTTTAAAAAGACGAAATTTAATGCATAAAGAAAAAAGTCGCTCTAATTCAGTGACCCAACCTTTGATTTCCTTGCGAACTATTTCTAAGATCCGAAAGAAAATTGGAACCCCCTTATGTAGTCGTTAGAAACGGGTAACGAAACTATAAAATTTGCTAGCACATTTATTTTTCTTGTTGCATAACAGCTCATAACAAGAAATGTAACTATGATTGCAAAACATCTAAGTTTAAATAAAAACTAAAAGTACTGCTTTATTATGTGTTGTTTTTGAATTATTAATAGGACAGTAAACATTCGCAAAAAAATCTAAAAAAAATATGTTCGACAACTTTTACGCATTATGGGGGAAACCATTTATTTAAAAAAAAATCATTTTTACACTCTGTCCGTGAATTTATTATTTCGGTTTTTATTTTACGTTAGCAATTAAAAATTCTGCCATAATATTTTCACGAACCCCCTTTCTACACCATGTGAACCACTGGAGATTTGCAAACCACAGGTTGGGAAACACTGCTCTAATTCACAATTGCAAGTTACTCGTGCACTATCCTGCGGCCCAAAGTGACTCGCAGTTCAGCAGAACGTTTAAATTAGCTTTTCAATAAGCTATCGGTTCTACATCTACTTTGAGAAGAAACACGCCGCATTTGACCGTACAATTTTTTCAAAACGATATTCTAATGCATAGTACACGTAATGAATGCCATTTTCACCAAAATGACTTTTTTTGTAGCTGTTCAACAAGCATTATAGCTAAATTAAGTATTCAACTTTCAACGCCCTATTTAGTAAATTTTCAGATAGCCTTTAACTACATCTTAGTAAGATGTAAAATAAATGTTCCAACCATAACATACCCAGATGCAACTTAAAATGCATTATACATAAAGTTAATATTGCATTATTTAACCTACTGCAATGTCTTGCATCCCAATTGAAACAAATGTTAAAGCATTCGCTACCACGAACGTGTGAAACTACATACTTGATTCTGTTGCATGAAATGGCTTTGAAAAAGTGACAGAAAAAAAAAAATCAGAATAAAAGCTCATTCTAGTATCTGGGTAACTATAATGCGGCTTTGGTAAGCTGACACTTGATCTTGGGTGTCTGTTTATTCCTTCTTGGAGAGTTCACTGAAAGGGAAAAATGCTATTGGCGCTGAGTTGGGTTACAGTTGCAATACCTGCTAAGGTAATCTAGCTCAACTCAAAGCCAATAACGCTTCCCTATTTCACTGAACTTACCAAACAGAAATAAATACTTTTAAGCTCAGGCGTTAAGTTACAAGAACCAAATAAGACATGTAAATACAAATGAAGCATAAAATTGCAATATGCAGAAATTTCTGATCACGATGTCCATTTGTAAGGAGAAATATTGTAAGCAGAATAACGTCAATCATAAATATATTTTTACATTCATTTTACAGGTATTTACTTAATGTTAAAATTAATTAATAGTGTAAAATACACAAAAGGATAGATAAAATTATAGTAAGTAAAATTTTAGGCGCCAATGTACTATTAAAAAAAGAAAACATTACATCTTACAAACATTCTCGTAGTAAAATAACATGAATGTTATAACATTCAAATTTATAAGCCCTTATCATGTATTTGGACATTCTACCGCTAATTGCTGTTTTGAACACTAGTTCGTACAAGATGAGAATTATGCACAAATCAGTAAGAATAAATCATCTGCATATTAGTAGCTGATTAAGTTTCTTATTGACCACATGAGTGTCTAGTATGTGACCTTCAGTAGTTCCTTGTTAATAACTGAAAACTGTTCACAGTTAAAATCATAATTTATTTACGTAACAAAGACCTGTGAAGTGTTTTATTGGTATTCATACACGGACATAGGAACTCCACTCAAGGCTAATTTTGGCCTTGAATGTGACACGCACGTCACTCAACCTTTAATGTATACAAACGTCACTATAATAAGAATTAATGAGCAAAGTAGTTATTTTCCTTTTACATTAATTAAAAGATTTTCGAAACTCCCATAGTCGCATTTTCAATTTATGAGAAAATGTCAAGGATTTTAATAATTTGTTACAAAAATAAAAGATGTAAAAAAATTTAGTATTTTTCTTTTTTTTCGTTGCGTATTACGCACAGTGAATTTAAACTGTTACATTAAAAATTATGCTTGATGCCATTTAGAATAACCGTTATAGGACCAGTTACAAAGGACTGCCTCGCGGGACTATATATGACCACCATAACGTTACGGACACTTTCTGAACGAAAATCATTTCCAATTGGGATCTGCTCAACGCTCCATTTCTCGTTCAACACGCAACTATAATTCATCGATGTTTTTTTCATTTATTAATTAATAAGGCACTTTTAAATTTCCCGTCAAATTTCCATTTTACTATTCTGAATGATCTAAAAAGATTAAGAAAGTTACTTTTCCGAAAAATATTGATGGGTCATTTTTATTCTTAATTTTTAACACTGAGGCGGAAGAATAAAGAAATTATTGAATTAATAATTTGTTCCATTCCTTAGGTATGGTTTTCGTTTCATGTAAAATATTTTGTCTAATCTGACTCAAAAACTTATCTGGAATTGCAAATTACTATGAATCATAATTATTCTTGCATGATGGAATTAAATAATTTTAAGAGAAACTTTACTGTCCTTGACATCTCATCTAAAATCACTTATTTATTGAAAGTTAGCTACTTCTTCTTATTCTTGGTTCCAGTTGAGCCATCATTTTATGATTGATGCTTGCGACCTTAATTTACATACTAATTTGTAAATGACTCAGAGCCCATAATTAGCTCCATTTAACGATAATTTAAAAAGCTTATGAGATATGAGTTTTAAACTTCGAAGAATAATTTGCTGTAAAAATGGTATCCATGACGATAATGATTATAAAAATAAAAACTATTAAGAATATAATTCAGTATTGAAATGATCAACATTTTAAAAGTGTATACAAAAAGTAAACATTTAACAATATAAAAAAAATATTTTTCTCCACTCGCTCTGTAATACAATTTAATTTAAAATGTTCGTCAAATAAGGGGCGAAATAAAACACAGTTGATTTTGTGAATATGAACTGTACATGTATTTGACTAATCAAGCTAACTGAAATAATTATAAATATTAACGAATATCGAGAAGAAACCAATAATGTCAGTACAAAATGAGTAGTATACTTGTATAACTACCCATACAGCACTGTCAATCTGCTGAATGGATGTGTTTGAAAAAAAATCCTTCGCTACATTTTCGTTATTCCTCAGTGTTTCAAAGTTCAAATTAGTTCATGACTAAAACTAAAAATTAATTGATGATTTGCTATCTATTTCAGCAAAGTTTAATCCACTCACCAACTTCTCCATGTTCAACAATAAAAAATTAAATGAAAGGAAATGTTTTCCGCATTCGGAACGCTGTAAATTTTTAGTCCGCATTAACTTTACGACTGATGAAAACATAAGGAGAAAACGTTCGCTAAGTAAATGTTCTTATGATCACAAAATTGAAATTGGTCATTAGTGTTATTCACTAATATTTCAGAACAATATTTCATTGTTAAAAAGAAAACACCAGCTACAAATTTCATCAAAATTCATTTCATTTGCCATTGTTTTCAATGATCCATCTTTTTTTTACTAATAATGTAGCAGAATAAACGTGTGTATGTGTCTGGCATAGGGCCAAGACCGTTCTGCTGATTTTCATTAAATTTGGCACGAAATTAGTTTGAAACATAGCGATGTGCACCTCGAAGAGATGAAAATCGAATTCGTTCTTTTTTTTTAGCAATTTAGAACTGAAATATTCTTAAAATGGTCCTTTTCTATGGGAAGAAATAACCGCATCGTTTCGAATTTTGACACCATTGGAAAGCCGGTAAAAAAACTGTGGTAGAAGGAGTTTTGCTCTACGTGCGAAAACTCGAAGCCTCTAATTTAGCTAGAAAAGAAGTTATAAGCGTTTTTCGCTGTAGCTCGAAAATACTATTTCACGGAAATTAATTTTATTTCCCCCAGACGATTGATAAACATCCCCCAGACGTTTTGTTTTTTGTTATTTTAGCTGAATCGTTGCCGTTTGTCTACATGCATATTTGCTAAATAAAATTCTATTCACAATGTTCTTAGAATTTTAAGCTGCAGCCGAATTTTAATTTAGCTTTTTCCTTTTTTATTTCTTTTTGGTTTTTGATTGTACTTTCTTTTTAAACGATTTAAAATGTATTTGCTGCAGCACACGACCAATCGATAGTTTTATTTTGATTTCCTCGTTTTTACGGGTATTTTTACACGACCGGTATCCATACTCCACAGAAGTTTTTTAAGAGCTGTTATCCTTTATAGCGATTTTTGTTACTCCAAATTATCATTAATATTTATATGTTTATTAATTTTTTTTCACAGTGAATTACCACTGATGTCATTTGACCATTTGAGCACGGATAAATTTTTTTTTCCGGTTTCAAACTCTTGCATGCTGCTGTTAGTCTCCGCAATCAACAAAATTTCGTTAATAAGAAAACATATTGGTTATGCTTAAAATTCAAGAATATAAACTATTCTAATGCCTTATAATCATGCTCTTCAGGTACTTGAACTTAACAAACAAGCCCGTTTTTTTTCAAAGTTTGTTTTTTCCTTTTTTCCCCCCAAAGTGTGTTTTTGTCAGAAAAAAACAAAGTTGTTAAAATATGTAGGCTCTCTGGTTGATTGCCATGGGCGGCTAAATTTTAATTCTACGGAATGCTATACATCTTAATAAAATAGCATAATACAGATTTAAAAAAAGTTTACCATTGTATATATAATGCGAACTAACCGGTAGTTATAAATAAAAGGAAACCATTTTTTTTCTTCAGGAATGCTATAAATTTTTAAAATTTTCTTCTCAATATTTCAAAACATTATTTCTTAATTAAAAATAAAAATCTACTAATAATTTGGTGTTCATTTCAGCAGAATTTAATCCACCCACCACTTTTTTGATGTACAATAATAAATCAAATGCCAGGAAAATGTTTCATCACTAGGTGTGCTTTAAATTTTATATCAGCAGAAACTAATGCAGACATAAGGACAAAACATACGCTGAAGTAAACGTGTTGATTAACATAAAATTGAAATTAGTCATCAATGTTATTTATAAAATTTCAAAACATTGCTTCAGGTTTAAAAAATATATATATTTATCGCGCTACTAATCCCAGCTAAGTTCATTCCACTCACCACCTGTGCTCAATAAATAACAAATAAAACGCAAACAAAATTTTTCATCATTTGGAATGCTCTAAATTTCTACTCCGCATTAACTTAAGGGCTCTAATTCCGACATGAAAAGAAAAAATATTTAAGTGCTTAGGCCTCTTTGTGGGTATACAGAGATTAAATTGCGCATTTAACTTAGAGAGTATTCAGACACGCGCTTGTAAAGTATTTGCGTCCAGTGTCACATAGGTTTCGACAGCGATGACCCTACTTGACATTCAGCATGCACTTTCGTTGACGTCAAGGTGAGAAAGGACAGGTTTGAACTCATGTCACTTGAAAGTAATGATTCCATATCTTCCGTATAATCGCTGTTCTGGCTAAATTTTCTAAGCAAATGCAGTATGCTTGTGTGCGATTTTTATATTTGTTAAAAATCACTCACGTTTATATTATGTTACTGTGAATGTCCGAAATCGGAAAATGTCGACAATTACTGGTCTGATGGATGATAAATGTCGACATTCGCCGGTTATAGTCGACATTCTGTATTTGGTGTATGTCGACATTCACCAGTGCTTGCTGACATTTTCCGATTGTGGATATTCACGGTAACATATACATTGGAACATATACATCACGGTAACATATACATTTTTTCAAGTCCCAGATAAATCTTGAAATTAGGAAAAATTACTACTCATATAGGATTATAGACATTTGGAATAGTTTACTAGAAGCAACTGTTACTTGCATTATGGTAAATAGTTTTAAGAATGTTCTTGGTCTTCATTGGAGATTGGTAAATTAATTAGGGTCGCCCTAGCTGGGCCTAAAGTCTGTTGCTGGCTGCCACTTAGGCATTCGTATTATGATCGGAGTTTCAAACTCTTAAAAAAATAATAAAAATATTTCAATGAGCAAAATGGTAGCTGGACATAATTTATCATTAAAGAACTACAATGACTAATGTGAACTAACTGAAATAAAATGAAAAAATAATGTGTACTTAATTTTAAAGTTTTGCTTTCATGTTAAAAATTGTTTTTATCATGAGATTCAAAACTTTTATTTAAACCAATAAACAAAATAATTATACAATATTAATTACCTAGCAGTACTTCCATGCGTGTCGAATAATAGAAAAATAAAGCTACAGGCTCCTAAAAGATAAATTTACTTTATACCAAAAAAAAAAAAAAAATTAGTTTTCTGCGAATCCTAGCGTTTTTAATTTCTTATATTAATTTGCAAAACGACCCATAATCGTATTGATTATAACATTCATACGAACCAAAACAATATCCAACACCAGTATTTTTTGCATTCACTGATATAACTCGTCAGTTCTGAATGAACATAAATTGTGTAAAAATGGCTGTTTGATTTATGATTATTGGCTGCGTGGTGAAAATTATAACAAAATCATTTTTGCAAGGCAGTGTTAAAATTTTCCATAATCTTTTAGTTAAAAATTCTTAATTTATACAAAAAAATTACACACGTTTTATTTTAATTTCAAAAGCGAAATTATTTTAAAAGGTCTCTGAAAGATAAAAAACTAAATGTGGATGGAAATTACGAATATACATAGAAATTTCCACAGAAGGAATAAAAACTAAAAATCAAGCTATTTCCGCCACTATAACAATCCTAAAAGCAATGAAACCAGTTTTGTAAAAACATTTAAATGCACGTGTGGCATCAAAAACTTAACCCAAAACAGAAAAAGTTCAATTTCCACTATTCCGTGTCATTTTTATGAAGGTAATTACGAAGCGAATCTCCGAGGAAGGTATGATACCCGCATTCTAAAGAACCTTGGCGACAAAAGCATCTTATTAGAATAAGCGTGAAACTTTATGTGTCATAAGACAACCTCAATACCAAATGGTGAACATGAGGATTTCTTTTTTAATAGTTTTATTTTCTCGCTAGACACTTTCTGGTCCAGATCTTCATTTTTGGCGAAGAAAAATATTTGTTCAGCAAGGACATGCCCACGGTGATAACCCGCCGTGTATCGTCTGATTCACGAGGTCGACCTAGAGGTCTTGAAAAAATTTACGAATATTTGTCTTTTTTTTATCGTGTCCTCGTAAGAGTGATTACGACAGAAGATGAAGTTCGGGAAGAAAGAACTGGTTAAAATACGAACATCGAAGCGGCATTTGGAAGAAGACAAATTAAGATAAGCGCCCTTTGGCCACAAGCTGCTATCTGCTGTAGATGACCCTACTGGTTGGTGCTAAATCTGAAAGGGCACTTACCCGGAGGCTTACTATTTTTAGTTACATTCTGAACTTTTACAAGTCACGAAATTCTGGATGATTAAATCAAGACTTATACACGGAAAAAAAGAAACTAATCTCTTGACGAATACGAGAAATACATGGACTGGTACAAACAGATATGATTTTATTTTATTTCGTTTTGTCTAGTTAACCTTTCGCAATATTTCATCTGTAGACTAACCAGTGTGTATAAAGGTGCCATTCTGGGCTGCTTGACCTGACGCCTTTCTAACTCGGGATTTTGTGTAAATTATTTTACACTCTAATTAATCTTTAGAAAATTATTCTTTAAGTGAAAAAGGCTTGCGTCATTAATATGAATTGACTAAAGCTTGAAGTTTATGCTGCATCACATTTGCATAATTGGGAAAATAAATCTTTCTTAATGTTTAGTGGTTTTGCAGACTGCCTCGCAAAAAGCTATAAACTGTGGTAGTAGTTGCGCTAAAATATTTATTAAGTAACACCTTTATCCAAAAGTTTTATTTCTTAATTTCAATTGTTACCAATCTGTTTTAAGAAAGAAATCGTATTGAAAGATGCATTAAGTTAATATTTATTGCTGTTTTGAGCCCTTACGTTAGATAAATTATTTTTGAAACTATATTACGTTTCATGTAAATATCATTTAAAGTACTGCGTTTTGACTTAACAATATGTTAATTCCTAAAAATGTTATTTTAATAAAGTTTAACCTTATACCTTTGAGTTTTTCTTTATGCAACTGAGATGTTTTTAATTCACTCTGCTAGCTCACGAACGCAAAATCTCTTCCAAAAAAGACGTTCAGCAACGTTGAATGTGATATTACGGTCATGCATACGAAGTAACATTTACTGATATCTAATTTCAAGAGCTGCAAACATGATTTGCGCATGCATCACTTTCAAAGGTATTTGAAATACGTGATAGTACAAAATAACGACAAGAATTAACGAAAATGTCATATTAAGCTCGTGACCCAGAAAGCGAAATATTTTTACCTGTCAGCCTGTTACAGTGTTATCTAATCTTAATGCCAGCTACTCTAAACTACACTCCAATACATAATTATAATTCCAGTGTATTTAAAATAATTTCGGAACAAATACTTTTTGAAAAATATTTCTCTATAATATATTTCCAAAAGATATATTTCAAAATTTCTTTTGGAAATATATTAAATCGAAATATATTTCCAAAAACATTATTGGAACAAATACATTTTAATGAATCGGAAAAATGAAATGAAGCAGAATTTTCTATAGCTACAAAAAGAAATTTGGATTTCTATATTACGCAATAAACATATAAAATTTTAAACCTTATTATTTGAATATCAGTTAAGGTTGCATAAGATGATTTCTCCTTTTAGCCACAAAAACATATTTCAGAAAATTTTCAAAAACTAATAATATTTTATTAGAAATTATATTTGGTATTTTATCTTCACTTGTCAAAATTACTAAACGAAGGCTTCAATTCCAACGTAATCAAAGCACAATTTGCATAGAACATTGCATGCTCCTATTTTGGAGCTACAGAGTTTTCCAATGGATGGAACTGTAGCTATGCCAGAAAAACAAAAGAGGTTTTTCGAATTTTGAAACATGTGCACAATTTTGTTTAAATTTAGTGTCGTACCTACACTGTAGTTAATTATGTCTAGTGTCAGTTTAAATACAAATATTTACTATTACCAAATTTGTTAATTAGTTCCAATGATGTTCATTGATTTTAACTTTTGCTTTATTTCTTACTAGCGGTACCCGCACGGTTATGCCCGTGTTAAAAAAATGAAAAGACCAGTCGGTTTGCCATTGTGTATACAGTGATAACTTGTTTAGGTGTAAATTATGTTATTTTATTAAAACGAATAGCATTCCACATAATTAAAAATTAGCTGCCCACGGCAATCAGCCTGAGATCCTACATATTTAAGCATTTTTTTTCACATAACACGCACAATAAAAAAGGAAAAAGGAAAGAAAGAAACGAAACAAAACAAAAAATAAAATATTTGAAAGAAAACGCATTTTATTTGTTTAGTTCAAGTACCCACACAAAAAGGACGATTTTAATACATTATAATAGTTTTAATTAATATATTTTTAGTATAATTAATTTTTATCTATTATTTATTGACATTAAAGCCGGGTCCAGAAGCTACGTTTTGTACAACCTTTTGTCTATGCAGTCTTAATACTGAATGAAAACGCTGCAGTTTTTTATGCGTCTACATGGTGCAGAGATATCTGTATATTTCACTCAGTTTAGTGAGATATCGTCATGAAGGAGGTAGTACTCTGGTCAATTTTGGCATGGTGTCATGTTAAAAAAAAAAAGACTGGAACGTCTCAGAAGTACCCGGCGTTCAAAGTGGTCAAACGATTACATAAAATAAATATTTTTTGTTGCCTGTTCTGGTGGTTCGACAACTGCAATCTCTTTATTTTCATCGATAGTATTCCTAGACTGCCTTGGTGTCTCCTGATCATTTAGGAAATGTAACAAATCAAAATACCAGAGAGATGGCTTGTAGATTTCGTCTCCAGCCCCAGATCGAATTGCTTTATTAACTTTTGCCAATTCTTTACGGTAAACACTTCTCAAAGAATTAATTATTTACAACTGTTTCTCTGTTTGCGGTTGCATCAATTTCTTTGAATTTTTCCACTAAACTTTCATAACCGTCCCCCTTTTTATCCCTGTCACTATACTCCTTGGATTTGACACGCCAAATGCATGGGAAACTTTCACATAATGCAATAAATTTTGTGAGAAACTCCCGAGAACATTGCCGAGAGTCGGCCATTGTCGCCTGACGAATTGAAACTGAGAAACCAAATGATTTGGAAAAGGGTGCTACCGCCTACATGTGCCGATTTGTCTGCACAGTTCAAAGACATCTATGCTTTCTAGCTCAGCTATCGCTGCAACTGTACAGTCTTCGCACCGGACTCAAAACTACGCACTTTTCCAATCTATACGCAACGTTTTATCTGCAACGTGTTGAACTGCGGAGACAAAAAGTTGTGCAAAACGTAGCGTCTGGACCCGGCTTAAAACAGATAAACGAAATTTGGTAGCTTGCAGAAACAAACAGCAGCAAGCAAAGCTTTGAAAGTGGAATAAACCTTTCATCCGAGCTCAAATAGGAAAATAACATATGTGCTAATTCACAGGCGAAAAAAAATTAAAATAAATGAAAGTATAAATAGTAATAATAAGCTGGAATAACAAAAATCGCTATAAAGAATAACATTTCTTTTAAAAACCTCTGTGCAGAATGGAAAATGGTCTCGTAAAATACATGTCAAAATAAGGAAATCAAAAACTATCAACCGCCTGTGCGCCGCAGGAAATAAATCTCCAATCGCTTTAAAAAAATAATAATCAAAATCCAAAAAAAGAAATAAATATATTAAAAATCGGCTGCTCCTCAAAATACTAAAAACCGCAAAAATTTTAATTCGTTAAAGAAAAGGATTAATAGTCAGTCGGCATGGTAACAATGAAAATTAAAGTTAATTACCGTGAAAAAATAATTTCGAACTGCAGAGAAAAATGCTTATAACTTCTTTTCTAGGTAATTTAGAGGCTTCGAATTTTCGCACACAGAGCGAAACTCCTTCCGGGGTAGTTTTTCACGCGCTTTTCAACGGTATCAAGCTCGAAGCGATGCGATAATTTCTTCCCATAGAAAATGACTATTTTATGAAACTTTCGGCTATAAAATGGAATAAAAGAAGAACAAATTCGAATTTCAGAAAAAACTCTCCGAGGTGCACACCCCCATGTTCCAAACTAATTTCGTGCCAAATTTCATGAAAATCCGCTGGATGGTCTGGGCCCTACGCCGTACACAGACACACACACATACTTACTGCTTTATTATTAGTAGAGACTATTATTATTAAATTTTCAAAATTAATGTACTATGCAGAAATCAAATTTTAAAATTTTCTTACGTGATAACTAAGTTTCCGAGTTATTAATATCAGTTTTTAAAATTTACTCCCCTTAAAAATAAGAAGTAAGTTTGTTATCGTTATTATTAGCAATTTTTTCATAACATTAAAAGCTTATCAGCAAAATATACCAGCAAAACCAGCCAAAATAATTTGTGGAAAGCAAATACAGAGTTAGCAACTTTGGAGAACACGAACTAACCATATTATCAAAACTTATTATATGGTTCTTAAAAATCTTATTGAAGCTCTAGTAAATCAACTTATATAGTAGTACGTGATTTTACTTAAATATCCCTCGACATATGAAAATGGGTTCGATCTTACATTATACCGTTTCTTCACATATATTGCGCCTAAGTTTCCTACTTTTAAAAAATATTATTGCATAAAATATGATTGTTTTCCATATTTATTTAAAAAAATAACTACAATGCTTATTTATAAGTTCCCATAAGTTTTATAACAAATTCCGAACTTCCAACATATTTTAATCTCATTGTTCCATAAATCTTTGCCTTTTTTTCAATTAATATCAGACGCTTAGTCTTTTACCTGTGTCATAAACCTTAAAATCTTTATGAGTAGTGATAAGATATTTTGGCTGATAAAAGAGAATAGGTGCATACACGGACACGAGATGCTGATAAGGTAAGATACCGTTTTGTTTCAAATATAATTTCCTTTTTTCAAGGAAGAAAAGTGACCTTATCTCTTAGCTAACGTTTTAGGCAACACATTGTTTAGTTGGAAGTTTCTTTTTTTTTTTTTCAAAAAATGTCAAAAAAATTTGAAAAAAAATGTCAGGCCAATATGAAAAAAAAAGCAAAATTTCATCTTAATTTTGTGCTTTGAAGTATCAAAATGAACTTTTTATATTTTAATAGACGAATGTGTACTAGTAAAGCAATATAAGAGTGAAAAGCCATGCGGCAAAATGCTAAATTTATAACAATTGTAGTTTAAGAATCTTTTCCAGACCTGTACTTGCTGTGTGGTTTTTTTTTTTTCCCAACACCAAGAAATCCCAACTTGGTGTAATCCTAACACCACGAAATAATTATTGTAGAGTAATGAAATTTCAGCAATACATTTATATAGGTAACGTACGTAATTGATTACAATTTCAAAATCACAGGTTAATTTAAGCCCGAGAGGAGCCATTGCAGAAGTGAAATACAGGTACATTAATAACCGATGTAACCGACAGAATTTTGAATGCAAGCATACAGACGTGCATGCATTGAATCATACAGGTGCTGGATGTCCGTTAGTGAGATGGAGTTCCATGCCTGTTGCACTTGGTCGATCAATACAGGGACCGTTAATGCTGGTTGCGGATGACGCTGGAGTTGTCGTCCAATGATGTCCCATACGTGCTCAATTGGAGACAGATCTGGTGATCTGACAGGCCAAGGCAACATGTCGACACCCTGTAGAGCACGTTGGGTTACAAGAGCAGTAGAGGTCGAGCGTTATCCTGTTGGAAAACACCTCCTGGAATGCTACTCATGAAAGGCAGAACAACAGGTTGAATCACCAGACTGACGTACACATTTGCTGTCAGGGTGCGTGGGATAACCACGAGAGTGCTTCTGCTGCCATAAGAAATTGCTCCCCAGACCATAACTCCAGGTGTAGGTCCAGCGTGTCTAGGCCGCAGACAGGATGGCTGCAGCCGCTCACCTGGCCTATTCCTAACCAACACACGGCCATCACTGGCACCAAGGCAGAACCGGCTTTCATCAAAAAACACAACAGATCTCCACTCCGTCCTCCAATGAGCTCTAGCCTGACACCACTGACGTCGCAAACGGCAGTGGTTTGGCGTTAGTGGAATGCACCTACAGGACGTCTGGCTCGGAGTTGTCCTTGAAGTAACCGATTGGTAACAGTTCGTTTGTGTCACTGTGGTGCCAACTGCTGCTGGAATTTCTGCTGCAGACGCACTACGACTCGCTGCGGCCATACGCCGAACTTTCCTCTCAGTAGTGCCACGTGGCCGCCCGGAACCCGGTCTTCTTGAGGCAGTGCCTTCCCTTGACCACTGCTGCCAACATGCATGCACAGTGGATGCATTCCTGCCAAGCCTTTCTGCAATCTCGCGGAAAGAAAACCCACCTTCTCGTAGGCCTATTACACGACCTCGTTCAAACTCAGTGAGCTGTTGACAATGGCTTCGGTCGTCTTCTTAAAGGCATTGTGGACTAACATCAACTCACTACATCAAATCTCGACGCTAAACAACGCTCAGGAACGCTACAGCGCGTATTTAAAGCGAGCCTGATTTGCATCTTCCGCGTGTCGCTACTAGCGTCACACCGATACGCCGAGCGCAAAATTTGAATCGACGTCATCTTTCAGATGTATAAACACGCCTGCCGAATTTCGTGTTGCTAGCACAACTCCTTCTTGGTGTTGGGATTTTTTTTTCCATCAGTGTATTTCTACACAGTATAGGAAACTAAGGCGCAATATTCAGTTACCAGGAGAAACGCTAAATTTTTCCTAATATAAATACTGAAGTTTAAATTAAATATAAACATATCTAGCATAGAATATAATCATGATCTTAGTCAAAATACTGGACTTTGTTTAAAGTAGTAAGTGAGAGAGCTAAAGTTTATGTAATATCATAATGCATTGCTGTGGAATGTTTACTTTTCGTAATGTTTTCTTTTCCTGTTTTTTTTTTTTTTTTTTGTGATTATACATCGAACTGTACAAACAATAGTGTGTATGTATAACATATTTATGTATATGAACACCATTCTAATAGAGTCAAAGCAAGCGATTAAAAAATATATTTAGCACTGTTAAATTCTTGTTTTAAATATCTAATTAAGCTGCGTAGAATTTGACACTGCGATTTGCATTTACGGTAAAATTTCTTTTTGTAGTGAATTATCTGGATATTTTCTCATCGATTTATACAAAGAAACACAAGCAGCAATATTTCAGATATGCATGCATATTATAAATAACATTATAAGTTTCTGATCGAAAAAAAACAGAGCCTCTTTTTACTTGGAGTTTTTATCGCCATTTTGTGCTCTTATTAAAGAGATTAAATTCCAAATTAAATCCAGTCTAAAGAGATTAAATTCCATAGGATTTCATTCCTAAAAAGAAAGGGGGGAAATCCTGGTGCTATATATTGTTTATCAATCCTATCTTAAATATGCCATTCAATTCACGACGTGCTGACGCGATTGCAAGATTTTTTTTTTCCTATAATATTACTTCATCAAATTCATCAAATGTAAAACAAATTTGTCTTTTTTCAATCTATTTCATGTGTAGCTTTTATTTAATGCACTTTATAGAATTCAATGCTCGTGAACGACGTTTTGCCTACATCAAAGCTTATATATAAAGCCATTGCCAGACTATGAGCACGTCTTCACAGAATGGTTCCCGGACATTCAGGCAGCTATTTTTGGAGTTAATAATCTAGATGCAGCTTACTGCTACTTCCAGACTTGAGCATATGTACGTTCAGCATTAGGTTACTAACGCAATAGAAACCAACCATGTGAGTAAGCAATTTCCAATGTCTGTCTGAGGTATAATTTCGCTCAAGTCTTTACATTTACTTTTTTAACATAATACAGTTACAATTTAAATTTTGTTGTATTTTCATTTAGAAAAACCAAAAGACATTTTAGCTCTTCTGTAACTCTTTAGACATTTTACTTTATGTGCTAGCATCAGAAGCCCTCACTTTAGGATTGACAGCGGGTAAATATATTCTTAGAATTAGACTTTAAAAAAACTTTCAAATGAATTAATAATACATATTCTGAATTGACTCAAGAAAACTACTTTAAAAATTCGGAATATTTTAAATCGGAATAATTGAATTTTTAAATTTAATTTTAAAAAAAATTTCGGAATATTTCTTCAATATTTCTCTCAACACCCAGTTGAAAATTAAAACATTGCAAGAAATTATAGGTGCTTAAAAGGAGAAGAGAATGAAAACGGAAAGATCACAATTACAAATGAAACTGTAAAAACATGTTTTATGATTTAAAAAGTAAATAGTTAGCACTGAGGATAGAGTCCAGTGCTAGCAAAGACATCTAACTTGGAAGGCCTGCTTCCAATAGCTTGATGACCATGCGAAGTACGTCTTATGTCATGTGGCGCATAAATCCTCAAATGAAGAGGGTCAAATACACCAAATGTGGTATGCCCGAACTTTCTCTCAGTCTACCTTGATGTTTATTCATGATTCTTAATTACCAGTGTACCGCAGTCTGTCGGAGCACCTGGATTGCCACACCCGCCCTTATCTTACCGCTTGACAAATAGCACACGAAAAAAGTTCTTCACCTCTGAACTGCCCGAACCTTGCAGTTCCGGGGCGTCGCCCAAGCCACGGATCGGGATCATTCCCTTTCTGCGGCACACTGCTTGGCGACCCCTGAATGACCAGTGAGGTTAGAAGACACCGAATTCCACAAATTTTGATCGATCAACCATCACAGCATAATATACATGTGATGAACTGATGTGCATATGTTACGTCTGCAGTCTAATAGATGGTAAATGTCGACATTCACCTGTGATTGTCGACATTTTCCGATTTCGGACATTCACCGTAACACGTATATTTTTCTGCATGTCTAGCAACTCACACATTGTTTTTCTTTCACAGTTCCTTTAATTCTTACTGTATCGCATGAAATTTTGCAATAAAAAAAATATCCAATTTTGATTTTGAACATTATGTAATAATATAACCAGAAAAAACTGCAACCATAAATTTGAACTTTCAATCCCATAAGCCCTTATCAGCCACGTGGACAGAACCTGATGGTTATCTTCTACAAGAGATAAGTAATTCGTAAATATAAATCTCTCTTTCAGTGAAAGGGTGTGAGTGGATTTAACGAGGAGAAAAAGTTGGTTCATAAAATAATTCTTCACTTATGCTATGGATTCAATCACCAATGGCTATTACCTGATATTATACAAACTAAAGATGTTCAATTATTTTCTCATTGCTATAGAGTAATTTTTGAGAACTTTCGTAGAGAAAATAGTATCTCATTATAAAAACTTTCAAAACATTGGATTATGTTTAAATCCATTTTCCCCCTTTAATTATAATTTTTATAATATAATACATATATAATGGTTGGTCAATTGTGTTTCATTTTGATTTGTAATAATTTACAAGAAACTTTTTCTTTGGGAATCTAACTAATAGAAATAATTTCATGCAGTAGTACATTATGTCGTTAAGGTTATTTCAAAAACGCGTCTCCATCCACTGCATAAAACACCTCCGCTTATGTTAATTACGTTGAAGCTTATTTAAATTTCTAATTTTAAACCCTTTCAAATGTCAATAAAATTGCATTTGAAAAAGATTTCGAAAAGAAATTGTGCATTTGAATAAGAAGATTTGCTTTATAACTTAACCAGAACAGTTCTTTCCACATTGAACGAGCGTTGATAGCTTACTGAGGGAAAAATTCCCTGTATGTAATGTGGTGAAATGAAATCTTATATGGAAAGTGCATCATAAAATATCCTCTACTTTTATGAGGAACGGATACAAAATAGTTTCTTACATCCTAGCTTAATCATGCTATCATTGCAAAAGATCCTTTTATATGGGGGAGAGCTTCATGAAAGATCATCAATATTAAAGACAGAAGCTTTTAAATTTTAATGTAGATACTGAAGGGCAAAAAGTTTAAGATAATATGATGATATTTTATTTCGCAGTTTCAATGCACAAAAGTTCAAACTACGCTATTCAAGATAGGATGAAAGATGAACCAAATTTCAAAGACTTTTAACTGTTTGCTTGATGTAGAATCAAACACAGTTTGGGGGTACACAGACTAAGCACATTGGCTACAATTAGCAAATTACACAAAACACATTAACTCATTCACTCGTAAAGGTAGAATAGCTGAATGCAGATAATTTCAAGAGAAATTTTTTCAACATTTGCAAAGATTTCGGAACTGTGGTGAATTTTTATCTCCTCGTTTAACGGAATGTGAGACCCTTAAATAATTTAACATACACCAAAAACAAAAACGGGAGTTTTAGCCTCACATTGTAGAAATGTGTGTGAATTAAGTATTTAAATAAAAGGAATTTTATTTTATTGCAATTCAGAATTACGCTGATAATCAATAAAACATTATTGATTGACTATGTGCTTCGAATAGAGAAATAAATCATCTAGCACACTTTTATGCCAGTTGATGATGGTATAACTCATTCAGCAGTGTTTCCGTTCTTTTAATATCTTTGATGAATTATATAAATTTTAATTGGTATGAAAAGCATACATAGATTACGAAATAAAAAAAGTACTTAAAATTAGGTTAGGCAATTGAATTCTGCTCAAGAGCAATCAATTGGCTAAATTAATGGAGTATACTATAAATATGACATTATATGTCTAGGTTTAAAGCTTCATTCCAAGGCACCAAAATTAAATCATTGATATTTGGTATTTCTATTTCTAATTACTTAAATGCAGATTCCTATAGCCAACCGGGAATGCAGAGGCAATTTGCCACAATTTGCGTGAAGCCCCTTGCGTTTGAAAACACAATAGCATGTGGCCCTCTCGGATGCCTGGGAAAAGACCAGAGCCCGTTGGGTGTGGATCCTTCCGAAGCGCCTAGTGCGGGGATGAAAGGGTAAAGGTGGCAATTGCTAATTCTCCCCTCCACCATGCGATCTCGTAAGCTCCTCACGTGGGTTTACCACCGCCCTTTCGGGGCCACTCCGCCCCTTTAGAACGTGGGCCAAAACCTCGGAACTTGCCCCCAGAGCTGTCCGCTGATCAGTACATACGCGAAAACTTGAGGGATCACCGTTGTCAGCTTATAAACACGAACCCGTGCTACTAGTGGGTGAAAAAATAAAGAAAGAAGGCTGCAGAAGCTAAGAATTACTAAAGCAAAAACTATGGAACCGCGTACTTTTGTGATAAGTTAGATACGGTAGGCGTTAAAACACGTTCCACGTTATCTATCCGAATACCGCATTGACAATTTCCATTCATCTTTTAAGAGTTGGAGTCTTTGCATTCAAAGCGGCAATAACAGGTATTATTTTTTTCTTAATATATGATGTTTCTTTTAATGATATCATCCCTTTGAAGAGACTTGCTTTGCTTAAAAAGAATGTTAATACCCAACTCAGAATGTTTCAACTCAGAATTTTCTCTTTTTATTTCAAGCGTGAAAATTACATAACTTTATACTGAAGGCTTAAATTCGGCTTTTAGACAATGGAAAATTGTGCATACAGTTAAAAATGATGAGCTTAAAAATGAGAAGCATACTTTCTTTTTTTTAAAGTAATTTTGAGTTAATAATCAGCAAAGCGCCATTTTCAGTTTTAAGTACCGATGCTTACTTAGAAATTCTAGTTAAAGAAAGGACAAGTATTATTTTATTTTTACGGCAATAAATCAAAAATTTATAGAGCAACTTTACTTTCATAATTAATCCAGGACTTTTTTTCACGATTCCTCCTTCAGAACTATATTATTTGTATCAAAATAAAAGAACTATTTTCCGCACGGGACGTCAAAACGATTCAAGAGTGTGAGTAGGCTGTTCGTGTCTTCAGAACAGGTTTACAAGATGAATAATTCTTCGGATTCTGATCGGACGCAGTAAAACAAGAAAACAGAACAAAGAAGAGAGTGGATAGTTCATGCTCTTCTGGATTGGGTTACGAACAAACTTGGCTTGGAAGTATTTTAGCACTCGCAGCTGGTACGTTTGGAAGTTATATAATCCAAATGTCTTGCTGACATCGTCTTCTGGCACAGATTAAAAGCTTTCATCTGCAGTTAGAAAAGTCCGAGCTTGATTCCCGAGCGTCAACGTCAGTCTTTTTTCGCACATTTTGTGTTATTTCTAATAGAGTGTTGCCTCAAATAAAAAGGATTTTTTGTGTGTGTGTGGTGTCTCAAAAAGGAGGCCGTATCGAATCATTTTTGAGACAAGGTATAAAAAGGGATAAGGGATTTTGAGGATGGGTTTCTCAAAAAATAAGAACAAAAATTTTCAAATCTAAGTCCCCATATACACCCGGAGCTATTCCGAGAACGTGATGTTCTCGAAAATGAGCTATTTTATCCCAATAACAAGAATTCTGATTTAACTGTGTAATTGTTAAATCGGAAATAATAATAAAAATAACTGAATGAAAGTTAACGAAAATTCAAAATGTTAAAACATTATATATTTTGATTTTTATTTGCACAATGCGAAACCTGTAACTTTACACCCACAACAAATAACTAACATTTTTAAAAGTTTTAAATGCAACACTTCTCTAGAAAACGGTGTAGGTAAACTTTAATGCCTTACGATATAATATATGTGGCACTTGAGGATTTGAGAGTTTTATTTAGGACTTTAATTTTCAGAACATTTAGACCATATTGTTATGTCAATTGAAATCTTCAACAAAAAACTTCCCTTTTAAAATAACAGGGAGCTCATTGCCACCGCAGTATTTAATCCTTTGCCTTCATTTTACTTAGTACTTCAAAACAAAGCATTTATGTTCCAAAAAAAAAAAAAGCTTTAAGTTTTTGTGAAATGATAATCTAACTCATTCCATCAGTTTGTTAAGTCTTTTTTTTTTTCTTTTTTTTTGGGGGGAAAAATTGAAGTACTCAAAACACAATATTTTGTAATATGTACTTGTGAACTTCGGAAAAAGGAAATTAAAGATTTAAATTTTAGGATTTATTATTATTTTTTTAATATTAGTTGTTTTTCTCTTTTTAAAATTGTTTTGACCCTTTTATCACTCCTAAATTCGGATTTATTTTAATTTTTTGAATTCACGATAATAGCAAAAACATAAAACACTCATGTTTGAGAAAGCTCTTTAATTATTTATAAAGAAAATTACAAAAACAGCGATTGTGCCTGTAGTCTATACTATGATACAGTTTGTTAAAAGGAGAGAAACAAACTATATTACACGTTTTTTTTATCGGCTTTAATGAAAGCTAGCGAGTAGAATGTAAAAACAATAACCAACGCAAACAGCGTTCGATTCAATTTGTTGGAAATTGTTTAATTTTTGAGCTGTACAGCGAAACCAAAACATTTTTAAAATAATAAGAAGAATTACTATTTAAAAGAAAACTAAATTATTTCCTAAAAAAAAGTAATTCGTAACAAAAATAAAATCTATTGTTTCATTTTCTTCTAAAAATGAACTTTTGCGTGTGTACATATTTTTTGAACTTAACTTGTTGAATCTGGTGTTTTGCTCATTCGTGTTAATTCAGCGATTTTTTTTTTTTTTTTTTTTTGTTTATTTTGTTTTCTTTTGCTTTACCCCACAACTTTTTTCTTATTTCACGGAACTAGGATTACACAGAATTTCTTCAACAACATTTTTAAACATAAATAATTAGTTTTGAATATCCAGAATAGCTGCATTTTCTTTCCATTTAAAAACACACAAGCTCAGAATTTTCTTTCTTCCAAAAACTTATTTTCTTTTTAAAAACTCAGTGCAACGACGAAGAAAAAAATTCAAATGCATTTGCGTTTTTAGAATATAGAAAACATGGCTACTTAAATCGCATTTTCTATTTTACAACTTTAAGGGAATTGTAATACCTTTAACCCTCGCTTTCACTATTTTCAGAATGTTTATTTATTAGTTTTTAAGAGTTATTATTAGTTTTAAGAGACAGAAATCAGTGCCCTGCTCATGGAAGACACTAAAATGTTTTATTCATTTTCCAAACCAATCTCACACAAAAGTTTACCCAAAATGCAAACCAACTTTAACTAAAATTTCGTATTTTATGTTCCATGTAGCTACAGTATTCATCTTTAAATTTGATGATACTGCCAAATTAAAACTAATAACAGGAATTGGAGATGCAAAATTTGTTTCATATTCGTTCATTATTTCATAGTCATACACTCTGCATCTTACACTAAACGCAAATTTTCGACCTTTATTAAAAGGCCAAACAACCAATAATGTGCACAAATAATTATTGAAAGCAGTAATAGCTTGATGAAATCTGATAAATTTTGTTTACACATAATTTACAATCACATTTTACAATTCTATATTAACGCTTAAAAATCTTTTAAACATTTTCATTTTTCACAGCGATTTTTTGCGTACGGTTGTTTTTTAACTAAAAACAAAACATCAAAAATGTCAGCAAACCAACGCGAATTTAATACAATATCAAACAGAAAACTTGTTTTGCGTGAAAAATATATTCTGATTTCACAAAAATATCTTCGAAAAAACATCGCACTGAATGTTCGCCAATGGCATAACTCACTTCAAAAATAACCAGAATCAGGGGAGATTGATTTGTTTTTCCGCCAGTTGCTCAGCAAAATATTATACTTACCAATAATTTTGATACATACTTACATCTTACTTTGAGTGCATTAGATCTACATGTACAAACCTTTCAAACAAAATTGATAAGGATTTAAGCAAAGTCCTGCCAAAAACTCGACAAAATATAGCACTTACAGCTAATTTCTAGACGATCAATCAATAGCTTGAGACAAATTCTTGTCAGCGGGAAACGCAGCACTTCTGTTTCTTGCTTTTTCATACTCCATGGCAATAATTTTGACAGTTATGAATGCGCTGGGAGGTAGAAGCTAGTATTCTTCTCCAGTTTACCCATTCACGAAGAGGTATCATATCACCTTCAAAATTTCTTTTTTTCTGACAATCACTGCAACCTTTTAAGTCAGTCTAGATTGAATTATTTAACTTAGCTGCTTCATATAAGATAAATGAGAGTTGGTCACGAAATATTTTTTTCTTAAAAAGGTAAAGGAGAAAGAATAGTATGTTCGGTAATAAAGGATAACTCGCGCATATTTTATGTTTTGGAATTTATGAGTTTATTGTTTTAGTGTTTCATACTTTAGGCCTTTTCACTACGGGAGACCGATCAAGATTTTAATGCACCTTTATCACATCTCTCTGATATTATATATTAGTTAATAGACACGTTAATGGTATATTTTTGTTGCAAAATTCTGTTGGTAATTTTAGGATCAGCAGCTCTTAAAGGTCTGTAGTCTAATGGATATTTTTAGTCATTGACGTCTTTATTCTAGTGGAGATTTTTGGGGACTCATGTCCTTATTCTGTTAGGGATGTTTAGGAATAGTTGTCTTTATTCAAATGGAGGCTTTAAGGAATGTTTTCTTTAATGTAGCAGAAATATCCAGGGACCGCTGTTCTTCATCTGATGGGCATTTTTAAAGAGAATACTGCTCTTATTCTGATGGGAATTTTTAGATGTATTGTTGTCTATATAGTGCGATTTTTACTCTTGATATCATTTTGGAACAATTATCCTGATGTATATGTGCATTTTAGTTACTGTTGCCCTTAATCTAAAGGCAATTTTTATGAGCTGTTGTTGGCATGTTAATGTGGATTTTTATGAGCTGTTATTTTTGGTCTAAAAGGATTTTTTCGAGGCTATTTCTTAATGCAGTCTTGGTTTTTAATGAGATTTACTGTTTAAATGGGAATTTTAAGGACTGTTGCCCATCTTCTAGGATTTTATAAGAACATTTTTCCTTATACATTTACAACAGAATTTTGGACATGTTTCACTTGGCCTGCGAATGATGCAATATTATACCGAGCAACGCCGGGCATGTCAGCTAGTTTATAATAATAGTATTAGAGCAAAAAGTGAATTTTGTCTGGGACTACTGTTGTCCCAGCTCCGTAGTGGAAAGGTTAAGACCATAAATGACTTAGTATGAATTACTTTTACCATAACTTAAAACTAATAACAGGAATTAGAGATTAAAAAATAAAAATATTCAATATTTCATGGTCATACACACTGAAAAAGAAACTAAGTGTTATTTGAATGTTCTTTATTACCTGTGGTAAGAGTAAAAATGACATGATTTTCCCATAAATCATTCCATTTTTACTCTTACCACATTTCATCTTTACCCTTAACAAAAAAAAATATTTACTTGTTTATACAACATACATCAAAGAATAAAGAAATTAGATAATGTTATGCCGTTAATGTTCTGTAATTCTTCGTAGTTTTTCTTCGTTATGGCATAAAACTATTTTGCACTAAATTTGATTTATCGTGTAAGATATTAATAGAAATAATTAAACAAAAAATGTCGTTTAATATTTAATGCTTTGAAATATGTTATATATACACTGCATTTCTGTTATATTTCAAAAATAACATTTCTTATTAGGTATCTCTTTTTAAATCGGAAACGTGTTAATGTGAGTAATCATTTTTTCTGTGCAGAAAAAAATAATTTCAAAAGAAAAATACCTAAACATCCAGTATTTATCCTCTTCAGACCCCACAACTAAGCACAAACAATTTTGACGCAATTTTTTGGTTCTCTGATTCGAAAAATGATTACAAAACAAAATAACTAAAAAAAATTATTTTTAATTATAATTAATAATCAGTTTAAATAATAATTAATGCCCAATTTCCATGTTTTCCATGTTTAAATCGAAGTAAACTATCTGTTGATTAATTTAAAAAACAATTGGGTGTTTTAGCTTTCAAATTGCACAAACAGTAGTTAATAAACAGTATTTTAAAATGTTACAATTTTGTACACTTGGAATGAAGAGGTTAATGAAGAGAAAATAATTTGAATTATATATTAAAGCTTGAGAATTCTTCATGCGTGTAAATCGATTTTATGCCTTATTCGGTTTCTAGCAGTCGCTAGCTCTCGCAGTCGTTTATAGAAATTAATGAAAAATCATTATTTGCACACCTTCTTTTGGAATGTAAAAATTAGTACTGTCAATTAATATAATCAATTACTTCACGTGAACGACAGTGAGTTGAGAGAAAATATATTTCAAAATCTTATTTTAAACAAAAATAATAATAATGATGATAATAACAAAAATAAATAAACGGTTAAGATATGCATTAATTTGTTGTGGAATTATTCATACTTGTAAATCATATCTTGAATAGACTATTCGATTTCTCGTAGTTACTACAAATATACATGAAAATTTAAAAATCTTTGTATTTTTGAAATGCATCGAAATATAGGCTACATTTTCTGGTACAGTTTTTTTTTCTTTTTTTTTTTCCTAGAGACAGGATACACATACGCATATATATTTCAAGATTTGAAATCCAAATTGGTTCATTTTCTTGCTATTGATCCTAAGTTACATGATCACATTTTTTCAAAATTAAAATGCACAAATCTTATTATGAGAACTTTTTCAAGACGAAACTTAGATTATCTGAAAACTATCCCCGCTATTATAAAACCTGAACTGAAATTTAATTTATTAAAAAATAAACGGTTACAATTCCCTTGAGATAGCCGTAAGGTGCTTTTACGTAAACGATGTACAACAATTTAAATGCTTCACTAGTATAAGCAATGCTGAAGTCATTAATATTCAAAATAATAATTCAACCTCTCTGAAAGAAATTTTGCATTCAGTTTATCCTACATTTTATGCTAATCTAGGTTTTTAAAACTAGTCTGGTCTTTGTCCTCTGACCTTCATGGTCGAAAGGATTAGAAAAGGTTGCAGAAGATGCGCATTACAATCACGCGAACTCAACCCATTACTCAACCCGACCTTTTATGCTTTCCTGCGAAAGGTCACATGAATAGGTGTCACCCAATAAGTTGCACCTAATCCCCTTGCATGCATATTTCAATTTAGCCGAAAGTCAAAGGAAACGAGTTTAAAATTTGAAAGCTCAAGAAAGGGACCATAGCTTAGGACAGTGATCCTCAACTTTTTTTTTTTTTTGTCGCACTTTTAACTATTTCAAAATTTGGCGGCACGCAAAGAAAGTTTAAGGGGGCACTGTATCTCAAAATTGCTCAAATTATCGATTTTTTTATTACTTATATCGACAGATAAAACTGTTTTAAAGCCTCATGTAAAATTTCAAACCTGCGTGAGCAATGCTTTAAATGATATTCCGGTTTTTGTAAATGATTTTAGCTGTATTTAAAATCTTTGAACGCATTTTTCTCTGCTTTGTATTTTTGACCAATGACGTGTAGTAAAAATCCTAAAGCTTTTTTTCATTTAAAGATACAGCTTTGAAACTTTGTATGTGCATTCCACGGAGTATGTTTAACAAAAATTACAATGGATTTGACTCTTAATTTCGTAGATTGTTTTTATTTAATTGTTTAAATTGAAATTTTGAATTTTTTGTCCTTTTTTATGAGTTTTTAACGGAAAAAAATTGTTAAAATTCAACTAAGTGTCAGATAGTTTCATGCTAACTTTTATTCTATAATGTTTGGGAAGTATTACAAAGAAAAAACCTTCTGAAAAAAGATATAATTGAGAAAGTTATAAGGAATTTAAAAAATTATAAAAACTCAATGTTTAAAAAAATTAAGTTAATGGTTGATCACAATGAGGTTCTACTTTCAAATATCATTTCTAATCATAATTGGAATCAAATGCATGTAATAATTTTTATTGACTGCTAAACGAAAAAAAAAATGTGGAGGTGGGAACCATGCCCCCTTAAAAATTGTTTACTTACCTATTATACACTGTGTGAAATAGTTTATGATAATAATTTTGAATGTTAAATAAAATAGTAGAATATATATTTAATTTAAACAAACTTTACTCGCAATTAAAAAAGCATTATAATTTTTACAATATACATTTCTTAAAATTTGGCGGCACACAAAGAATTTGGCGGCGCACAAAAGTGCAGTGCACAGTGGTTGAGAATCACTGACTTAAGAAATAGTACTTAAATGACAACAGAAAAACAGAATTACCATCAGTATTATAGGTTAAGACATTCGCAAAAAACGTCTCAAAAAACTAGAGATAAATTTGGAACTACAAAAAACTGGACGATTGTTTAAAAACTACTAACACTTATTTTGCAAGAAGTTATGCAATGGTTTTGCAAAATAAAAAAATATTTAGTTCAGAAATCTATGGGACGGTTCTTTTGAGCAAAGCTTAATGTAAACCAGGCTTCTATAAATTCCAATGAATTATATTGATTAAAAGATTTCGCTTTTTTCATGCTCATTCCAACTCAATGAAAGCAACTGAATTAAACGGCAATAGAGAAAGCTGCTGGCGTCTACTATGTTTGCTTCATTGCTTCAAGTAAAAAAAAAAAAAAAAAAGAAGTTACATATGAAAGGTTTGACGTCTGCATGAGCTGCAACAACAATTTAAGTTTGATAAGATGGATAATTTTGCATTTTATAGGGAGATGTTGCTCTAAAAGCAATATTTCTCTTGAAAAATGTTTGATGGAGTTTATAAAGAACAATATTGAGGTTCACATTTATAATTATATTCAGACCCTTGCTTCCGGAATCGAAAGGGATAGTGTGTTATAAATGAATGGAGGTGTACTACATGTTTTGATACGCACTTTTTTTTTCTGCATGGTTTAAATTTATTCTTGAAGATATAAATGAATTCATGGGGCTATAGTATAAACTCATGATGATGGGTCTGCTCTGGACATTTTAAAAATAACCGTATTCAGCTTTCAGTGCAAAAAGCAACTTAATATAGAGCATATGAGAGCACAGGTGTGGGATCCTATATAAATCCTGATCTAACAGGCGGATTTGCTTGGAACGAACTTTATCGGACAGATCTTATGACTTAGAATATGTACTGATACGAAGTTCTTCGAGAACTAAACGAGCCTATTTTCACATTTTTTTCTGGATTTTTAACCGCTTGCGACTTTCGGTACCTAATTGGGTACATTTTAAAATACTGTTTATTAACTACTGTTTGTGCAATTTGAAATTATTTTTGAAATTAATCAACAGATAGTTTACTTCGTTTCAAACATGGAAAACATGTAAATTTGGGGTTAATTATTATTTAAACTAATTACTAATTAAAATTTAAAAAAAAATTTTAGCTATTTTATTTTTTAATTATTTTTAAATCAGAGAACCAAAAAATTGCGTCAAAATTGTTTGTGCTTAATTCTGGGGTCTCAAGAGATTAAGGACATTTCTGAATGAATGGAGTGAAAGAATGAATGAGCATTAACCGTTGGAAAAAGTATATTTGAAGTAGTTAAGAGTTAAAGCTAAAGGAGAAAAAGAGAAAGTGATTGGTAATTATAAATTTGATGTTGATGCACACCGGGAAAGTAAGCTTGTATGGTTCTGATCAGAACTTATTGATGATATAGAAATTGAAAAATGAATTGAATGAGGGAGGAAACAGATATAAAGGCTGGAGATTTTTCTGACTGTTCAATTTTCTTTATCCTGTCGCAGCACATTTGAGACATTGTTCAAAATGTAAAAAAGCTTATTAAAGGTTTGTTTTCTGGGTATGTAAGCACTAAAAATCATTATCTTTTTTTTTTGTTTGTTTGTTTGTTTTGCATTGTTTCCATACAATGTAACCTCACAAACAGGCTTAAGATGTACAACCCGATTTTAAACTTAAACTCGCAAATAAAAGTTAGTAAATACATTCAAATACTTTTATTTGTGTATTTTATCTTACCGGGTTTTTTTCCTTTGTAGTTTTGTGATGTATGAAACCTTGTCTTTGAAACACGTTCCTAACGTACCCAACTGCAGCTCTTTATAACAAAAATATGTTAGGCATAATATTAGTCAAAATATACTTTATTAAGATTAATTAAACAAAGAAACATAGAGAACCGTTGAAATTCATTTTATGAAGGTTCTACATACATGTTTAAGAGCTTTGTTACATGTAAGATTCAGTATTCTGGATTGTCTACACTAGTGTGGATAAAATCAACTTTTGTTTAAAAAATATTGAAATATTAACAACTGTTTAGAGAAATAATTTAATATATCAACCGAATTAAAAGCATTAACGCAAAAGTTCTTGCAAAAAATACCTAAAATACTTACACGTTAAAAAATGTATTTTGTCCATTCTTTTTGGAAAATGGTTCACACTAGCCCCTTCTTCCATGGATCTGTTTTTTTCTTGCAATGTGTAATAAAAAATTTGATCCAGAACCAACTGAGCCGACTTTCGTACACACTCACAGCTGTATTTCATGTGCTCTCAGTGTTCTGTTTTCTATTATGTGTTCATTTTTTGTTGGTTGAAAAATTATAAACAAAGCATCAAGAACTCCCATCAAGTTTATTCTTTTAATACACTCGTCAAAATTTTCTTAATTTTAAACAAACATCCAAAAAGTAGGGTTAATTTATTATTATTACTAGCGGTACCCGCAACGGCGTTGCCCGTGCAATGTTAAAATAGCGGCGCCTACGGCGCAACTTGTTTTTTGTCCCAAGCAAGTCACCGAAGGCGACCCCTTAAGTCACCTCTGAGCCGATAAGACTTATTTTAGCCTGTATTTTTCTACAAATGTATATCTACCTTAACTTAGGTGTAATTTTTTTTCAATCTATCACTAATAACCTATATTTATTGATCTATATTTGTACCATGTGGCATATTTATCTTTATTACATCATCAAAACTTTTACATAGCTTTTTTTTTTACTCTGACTCTGATAGATAGCAGTACATTCTTTCCGAGTCTGAATTCAAAAATATAACTGTTATTTCATTAATGTTTATTAAAACCAATAAAAAGAGTAAATTGTGATACAAAAATTAAAAAATAAGTGTATTAGTAGCTTTATACATAAACATACATTTTGAAATCAAATCAGAGAAATAAATTTATATAATTGTAAATATGAAATTTTACTTGCCACAAATTAAAGTAGTCTAAATAGGGAATTGATAAATTGATCAGACAAAGCCATTTAATAAAGATCATCTGAAAAATCTAACAGTTACTGATCATCCTTAGTCTATTCAAGAAAAGCAAAAGCTGCGGCGAAGAGATGCTGGACTATGTATATGTAAGCAATTTGATGAAATAAAAAAAATCAGTGGCAGCTATATGGGAAGTATGTTGATAGTGAAAATTGTATGGAATGCAGTGGCGTAGCTAGCATGGGTGTCACCAAGTGGAAAAGATTACGCCTTCCCCATCCCCCCCCCCCAAAAAAAAAATCATGTAAACCGTGAAGTATGCGTTTTAATGAAATATAATAATTTTTTGTTAAAATAATTGCAGTTTTGGAATAGAAGAACACCATTTGCATCATGAGCCTCATGATATTTAAAGTATTTGTTGAGGGCACTGGTTATGATTAGCGGTTAAAAACATTGTGAATATTTTTTAAAGGAAACACTTTGCTCAAAAATAGAAAATTAAATTGGATATTTTTTTCCTCCCATTTTAAGTATTTGTTTTATCCTAGAGAGCTTTTAAAGGTTCATTTTTTTTTCCGTCAGGGCTGGTTGTCACCCCTGAATGGGTGACACCCGGGGGCGGTTCGCCCCCACTTAGCTACTCCAATATACAAAGACATTTCTTTAGTAGCGGATAATGGAATATCCTGCCTATAAACTTGCTTTTGGAGTAACACGTCAATTTCTGATATGCATCGCTTAAGACACATACTTTGACAAAAGTAAATTCGAAAGTGAAAGTGAATGCTGAAAAGGGAAATTTTATGGTTCAAAGCTGAAAAAGAATCTGTTACTAAATTAGTACACTAAAAATGCAAGGAAAATTTTATTCTTATCGCGGAATCCTACCTACAGTTCCTAATGTTAATTCAATGGACACTTGCTTAGTTTTGAGCAGAACATGGAATATTGCTTTTTTTTTACAGCATTCAATGCCACAAAAATGGCAATTGGGGGGATGTTCTGACACGAACATTAGAGGCGTAGCTAGGTGGGTCAAGGAGGGACAGCTGTTCCCTGGCGCAGCGTCAAGAGGCACCAAATTAATGTCAATTTATTTTATTTTTAAATGCGAAAAGAAAATTAATTGAACTGAAGAGGTGTGAATATGTTCGACAAAAATGTGGGAGCACCGCAAACCATATCGGGAATGACCAATGTAGAACAGGAGTGCGTGGGAAAGCAGACAAATAATTTTACAAAGCCAGTGTCCCATTTTTCCCTTAGAAGTGAATGGTTGCTGGTAAAAATGAAAGTTAAAAGGGCTGATTTTTAGAGCTATTTATCATTTAGGAAAAATAACATTTTTTAAAATACCACTAGGGTCACCCCTAGGCCTCAAGGGGCGCAAAATCGTCAGTTGTCTCCGGGCGCTGAAAACACTAGCTACGCATCTGACGAACATACATATTTTTAATACGCTCAAGTCTTATTTTTTTATCTAGTGGTGTCTCTTGGCTAATTCAGTGGTGAAAGTTTTCTCTCTGGCTCTGATTTCGACTCTGCAAACAACACTTTCTTATAGGTAGGAGATGCATTTTCAATGAAACTGATAGACTAACGATTTAAATTTTGTTACGAATGATGAATTCTTGAAATTGTTTGGAACGTTATGCTACAAATGATGAATGCAGATTTCAACTCTTTCAAAAAGTATAATATCTATATTTTCGAATACATACCATTTTAATGCATTTAATTACGAATTCTGGAATGTAGGTTGAAAATAATCGGTAATAGTGGATTGTTTTTAGTCATGGAGTTGAAAGTGAATGCTGAATCTTCCAGTATTGAAATGCTTTGCAAGTTTTTTCCCTAGTCCTTATGGGAAAGAAAATATTTTCCACTATTTGTAAAATGTCCACTATATGTAAACTGTTCCGTCTAATAATAGTACAGTACATAGCACGTAATAGTGACTGCTAACGAAATCTTATTTAGACTCGAAGTGTTGGAGCTTTGTTGGTTTATAAAATGGCAAAAAGAACGTTCCATACAGGAAACGAACGAACTTTCTCATGCCTTGATAAACTCGAATAGCCCCTTTTTGAAATTTCTTGAAAACAAAAACAATCTTTGATTGTGATTTATTTTGTGAGAGAGTAATAATTAACTTTTAACAACGTGCTTTTAAAAAAGCACAAAGGAAAAATATTTCTAATTTTAGAAAAATTTTCTTTTATCACTTTCGAGGGAAAACATAAAATATGGGGAATTCAATAAGTAATAAACTTAGAATCTGGGATATTTTAACATCAATTAGGATACGGAAAAACTGGGACCTGATGAAAAAAACGTAAAATGCGGGAAACTTAGATTGGCGAGACGTTAAATCGGGGTTTCATTATAGATATGAAAACTTTTCACTTATAATATGATAGAATAATGATAAATATATGATGAATTCTTGAAATTGTTGTAAATGTTATCCTTTTTTAATAAAAATCATGAATGGCGAATTCTTGAAAATTATGTGAACACTACACATTTATTCAAGTGTGTGAGTATATTTAGAAATAATAATGGGTATTAAAGTAATCACAAAATATTAAGCAAACATTACAAATTTACTTAAGTAAAATGCATAAATGCCTCAACTATTTTTAAAACTCGTTATTTAAAAACTACTTAATTATTTTATTTTGAATGTGTGTATCATGGGAGATTGTCAGAGGCAAAGCTAGGTGGGGGCAAGGAGGGACAGCTGTCCCCAGGCGCAGCATCAAGGGGCGCCAAATTAGTGTTAATTTATTTAATTTTATTTTTAAATGCGAGATGAAAATTATTTGAACTGAAGAGGTGTGAATATGTTCGACAAAAAAGTGAGAGCACCACAAATCATATCGGGAATGACCAATGTAGCACAGGAGTGCGTAGGAAATCAGACAAATAATTTGTCGAAGCCAAAGTGTCCCATTTTTCCCTTAGAAGTGAATGGCCGCTACTAAAAATGAAAGTTAAAAGGGCTGCTTTTTAGAGTTTTATCATTTAGGAAGCATAAGTTTTTTTAAATTCCCATTAGGGAGTCCCTAGGCCCCCAAGGGCACAGGGGGCGCAAAATCTTCAGTTGTCCCCAGGTGCTGAAAACCCTAGCTACGACTCTGGAGATTGTAACCCCCTGCCCCTACAAATTCGTCACTGAAGCAGTGCTCTCGTCAACATGTTCAAAAGCAAAATTAAATTCTCTATCGATCGAGTGAAAGTTAATTAAGTAACAAACTTAGAATTTGGGATATTTTAACATCAATTAGGATACGGAAAAACTGGGACCTGAGGGAAATAATGTAAAATGCGGGAAAACTTGGATTGGCGGGACGTTAAATCGGGGTTTCACTGTAGATATGAAAACTTTTCACTTATAATATGACAAAATAACGATAAATGATGAATTCTTGAAATTGTTGTAAATGCTATCCTTTTTTAATACAAATAATGAATGGCGAATTCTTGAAAGTTATGTGAACACTGCACATTTATTAAATGTGTCTATATTTAGAAATAATAATGGATATTTAAGAAATCACAAAACATTAAGCAAATATTTCAAATTTACATAAGTAAAATGCATAAATGCCTCAACTATTCTTAAAATTCTTTATTTAAAAACAACCTACTTACTTTATTTTGAATGTGTGTATCATGGGACATTGCAACCCCCCGCCCCTACAAATTCCTCAGTTTTCTGGAAAGTAGTACAAAATATTTTGCTTGTCTGAAGGTAGAAAGAAAAGCAGATACTAATTGTAAAAGAAAGTTGAAATTAATACATTAAATTTTTTCGGAAAACCGTTTTTTTTTAATTAAAAAACATTAATTAAAAATCAAGTATATCAAAATCAATGGAGCGTGTTTAAAATGTTTTATGTGAATTGACAAATGAGTTCATTTCCACATTTTACTACATGTTAAAAAGGCATTTTTTTAAACTTGTTTTTGAATTAGATTGAACCAAATATAAAGAACATATTCAGAATTCTTCCAATTTTCTCCAAGAGTTGATGCAAAAGTTTTATTTTCATAGTTACTGATATTTTAGCAAAAAAATATGATTTTCAGCTGTAAACTCTAATTTTGAATTTATTTGAGATGTTTTAAAATACCGAAGACCTAAAGTTATGTTTTAAAAGACCAAAAGCTATTAAGAATTAAAAATAATCCCATATGTTTAAGTCAAAATATGAAGCAATGAACTATCGCACCATAGCAAAGATATTTTGAGAAAAATGTTTTCTACGAAATCCCAATCATTTTCAGTAAGTTTCAACAGAAAAAAAAAACCTAATTCGTTTTTCACTTAATTTTCAGATTATTATTATAACGTCACTTCATAAGGTCACTTTCAAAACATTTAAAAGTATGATTAAATTTCGAGGTAGCATGGTTAAATGCGATTATAATCTTAAAAACATGTTTATACAATTTAGTAAAACAAACCTACCAATTAAATTCAATATATTGCTTTAAACGGCACATTGAATGAATCTTTACCATCAAGAATTAGTTACCAAGACACCAAAAAGATAGTTGGAATACGGGGGAAAAAGAGACTTATGTAAAGGTAAAAGATTTATGAAGAACAACTAACTTCCAAACAACATAAAAACATTTAATATCAAAATGAGATAATTAAAAGACGCAAGTTACGTGAGAAAAACCTCAGTTTTGTAGTTTCGTATTGTACTAAATGGGCTGTAATTCAACATTTCATTGACTTCAATGAATTTAAGTTGAATAGTTTTATTTCTTCCATGACAATTTGAATTCCTGTGTGTATGTTTTAACCCAAATGAGTTATATGGTTGAACTACATGTGTATTCAAAAGCAGATGGCTGTAAAAAAAGGAAATAATAATAATACAACTCTAGTTAAATGCAGTTTCTGAGAAAACAAATAAACAGCTGATTTAGGAAATAAATTCATTTAGACAGTTATACGTAGAAAATTTCAATATCTCTTAAACTAACGCAATGTATCGCGGGCGATCTGGAAATACCTGCTATCTACAACTTTTTCGATTTTCCTTTTTTTTTTTACTTTATTTAATTAAATAAAGTTAATAATTCTCAGTGAATCAAAATTTATTCTCAAAAAGAAAACTGAACGATTTTTAATACCATAAAAATATTATCTACGCATATAAACATTAAACATTTACATTTCCTTTATAAAAATAATGTTATTCCTGAAATGCAAAAATTTAATGTATACCTGTTTCTTCAGCCAACAAAAGAATATTTGCATCGCGGCATTTATCTCTCTTAAAACTCGCAACGAAAAAGATTATCTAATTTGCATATTATATATGTATTTCTATTTCTTATAACTTTTAAGTGTGATTGTGTTTTGCATTCTTCAATTATGGTAAATAAAATAAATTAAGTTTTCTTCTACATCTACAAAAATAAGTTCATTACGTCTCCAAACTTTTATACAAATAAAACAAATCCTACCACAATATTTTCGATTTAATAAATGAGATTTGAATTTTTTTTTTTAACGAAACACATTGGTTTTTTAAGAGAGATAAATTTCCAACTCTTTAAAAATCTATTAAATATGAAAAAAACACGGCAATAATGGAATGCGGCATTCCTCAACTTTCAATTTATGAAGTTTGACCAACATACCAACAATAACATATGCAAAATTCTCACGAACTATAATAAAAGGAGTTTTTGTGCTAAAAATAAATTTCAATCGAAAGACGAAGCTATTTATTATCTGAATAGAACGGGCGACAAACGGATAAGTGTCATCCGTTTCAATTTATGTTCCTTATATTCTTTTCATACCAGAAACCAGCTCGTTAGTTAGCTTTGCCAAAGTTTCTTAAACTGGTTTATGACACACCATTTAAAAAACAGCTTTCAGAAAAATATTTCAGCTGACCGCTTTACCGGGTTGATTTTTTTTCTTTCTCGTTTTCAGAAAAATGCTCGTCGCGGTGTTTGGTGCCGTGTTTGTGACGGATTAGTAAAGGTGGTTTGAAGGAGTTTTGGTGGCAAGAGAACCTCGGTGAACCATAAAGACCCGATTCCGATCTTGCCTCAAGGATTTGTTTTCCGATCTTTTCTCCGCAGACGTGAAAGATATTTATAGGCGCTTGAGGACGAAAAGATACGGGTCACTGCATTGTATCCGGTACTAAACTGATCTAGAAAACAACCTTTGCTTGACCTCTGAGGTTCTCTCCTCAATTCTTTCATTTAGTTTAACGGAAAAAAGAGAGATTAAAACGGCCTTGCCAATAATTACAGAAATATCAGGATGTTGACCTTTTTCTCGTTTACTTTCTTGGTAATTCCAGACTTTCAGAAAACTATTTTTTTTTCATTTGCTTGCCTCTTTTTCTTTCTTTTTAATTACAAAAATTGTCCAAAATACTTAAATTATTACAACTAATAAAGTTTAAAATGTTCAAATCTCAGACTAATCTTGAAATTAGGAAAAATTACTACTACAATAGGATTGTAGGCAGTTGGAATAGTTTACCGGAGGCAACTGTTAATTGCAGTGGGGTAAAAACTTTTAAGAAGGCTCTTGATGTTCATTGGGGATTGTTAAATTGACTAGGACCAGCATAGCTGGGCCCTGTGCCTGTTGCTGGTCGTCACGTTTGTATTTGTATTTAAATTACAAGTGGACAATTGAAACCAATCCAAAAGGTTATTCATTCCAACCGTTCACGAAAGCTACGACTACCACTCGTTAACTATGCTAATCGAAACAGGAATGATACTCTGAGACACTTTCGAGAATTTACATTTTACTCACCCCCCCCCCCCCCCGTTGATGTATGCCACTTCTAATTTAAGGCTTTAGAACAAAAAGAAAAGAAAAAGAAGACATCTAGTTTTGGATCTTCATAAAAATTGAATTTTTACTCATCTTTATTACTCTTCTCACCCCTATTTCAGTGAAATCGAAATAGTCATGAACAGAGTCCGACAAAAACGCGAACCTTTTAGGAGCCAGGAAAAATTTTCAGGAGCCAGCTTTTCATTTGCGAACTAGTCGCCACCTGAAAAACTAGTCGCCAAGGCATTTTTTTAGTCGCCCGGGATTTGTGTCGGACCCTGGTCATGAAGCATGCACAAATTCGAGAAAGATTTAGGTTAACAAAATCAGACGGTACATCATATGGTTATGTTTCGGACACACTAAAAACTTACGAAAGCTTATTCGCTCACCGGCGACAATAGTGACACATCTCGAAACGACAGTATTGGAGAAAATCAAGATTTATTTAAGTTAAACTAGTATTAATTGGTTTCAGTAACACCACAATGTATTTAAAAAATTATATTATGATTACTGGCTGGTTTCTGAAGTCTAAATTAACGATATAGAATTAAAGTTTGCAAATTTTCCTTCTAAAATGGAAAGTTCTTAAAGATGTGTCATAATTAATTATATTACTTTATGATGTTACAAAATTATGTTTATCGATATTGTTTTGTTTTATTTTAGCTAAATTCGGCGGTAATTGCATTAATTTCCATGCTTTAACTGCTTAGTTTTCTTATCCTCACTTGAAGGTTATTTTTCTTGCTGAGCTAGCTTTCAGCATCGGTTTCTTTCGGCTTAGCGAGGAATTGGCGAGATATCCGTAAGTTGGCCTTATTTTGGGCAGCAAATTTTATCGCCAGATTTGGAGATTTCTCTCAGAGGCCCGGAGACTTTTCGAAACTTCTAGGTAACTCTAGATTTTACATTAATTTTCTCGATTATTCATGTTTATATGATATATATATATATATATACATATATATATTAGTTTTTTGTATATATCTTTTTAAATCATAAAAAGCCGTTTAGAACATTGTTAAAATTTATTTTTGGAGTAAAATTAATTTAAATAAAATGCACCTACAAAATCAACAGATTATTCAAAATGCAACGTGTTTCGAATAAAACAACTTGGTGACTTTTAAGACCAAAACATGCAGAAAAAAAATTGTTCTATTTTTATGTAAATTGTTAGACGAGTTTCAAACATCAAAATAAATTATTTGAAGTTGAGTTTTCTTTCTATAAAAAAAATAGGCCTTCCAGTGCAAGGAATTTCAATCTTCTTTACGACAGTATTAAAATCTGTATTTTCTAAGATAGTAATCTTTGATCAAGTATTATGTAAAAGCAGAAACATCTATATAACTTAAGCACAAAACTGTCATATATTCAACGGGCTTTAAAAAAAACTGGTAATTTTAAATATAAAGAGTTTTTTGTAACTTTTTTCAAAAATACCAAATGCTTAACATGTCTTGAATACGTAATATGATAGTATTTGCAACTGAAGTACACAAAACTCACCTTCCTTTTTATCTTTGTCACAAAAGTAACAGTTTTAAGGAAACGTTTTAACCTTTTTGCTCTTTTTCATCAGTAACCTTTTTTTCCAAGAATTCGACAAGGTTTTCATTTGCTATTTGCGGGAACTTGTCATTCTTATTTTATGTTTTCGTTCACTGTTTATTTTGTTCACGACAAACCGGCGCCCAATGCCCGCAACTTTTAACTTACCTAAGTTACAGCATTTATTCGTGTAGCGCATTTTTAACACTTTCTTTTTTTCGCTTGGTTCTTAATTTCTATTCACGAAAAATGGGTGTGTAAAAAATAAAAATCTCAAACATTTAAACTTTCATGTAAAAAAAACAGAGAATTCATTGTAGCAAAATCTATTGAGAAGTTTGTTTGTGTTGTGTTATATTGTTTAGTGTCATTTTAAGGTCATGATGCAGAGTGTGTTGTAAACAACAAAAACAACCTCCGATATCGAACAAAATGGATAATAAAAAAAGGGGGGGGGGAGTTAGTTCTGATTTGCGATTTTCCTTCAAGTAGAAATTTACATGATGGACCAAATTTTAAATTTAAAAATTGCTATAGAAAAATGAAACATGTGATTTGACCATTCTCTTTCCTCCCTGTTTTTTCCTTGGTTACTGAAACTAGTTAGAAGTCAACCCTCTAGAGCTTTCTATTCGCTCAGTCGTAATGTTTGACCAGTACCAAGTACAGTAACTCCTCGTTATATCGCTCATTCGGATATATCGCGCTTTTTCTATGTCTCCCAAAATTTTAAGTTTGAGGTCTCAAAAGTAAAAATATTGCATTTGAAAAAAGATTACAGTAAATACGAAATTCAAACCACGTAACTACAATACAGTTAGTCTGTTTTCGATCGTTAATATTAAGGGGAAAACAAGTGTTAAACGAAAAACCAACGGCAAATAGGACTCTTATTGCACCAAAAAGCAATTGAAATACATTCTGAATTTATATTGTAAGAACTGTGCATAAAAAATTGGTTAGTTTAGTTTTATTTGCTATTTTTATTAAGAATGTTGTCGTTATGTAAGATTAAATTAAATTTTTTACGTTGACACTTAATTTACTTGTACGTTTTAGTTATTTCTGACAGTCATATCGCGCATTAGGATATATCGCGCTTTTTTTCTGTCCCCCGACAAGCGCGATATAACGAGGGGCTACCGTATTATGTTTTATGTCGCAAATAAGTTAAAAGATTTTTTTAATTTTTTTATTATAATATATATTACAAGCACTGAGCTATGTAACGAAATGCTATGTTGAAATGCTGTGTGCGCAGTCAGTTGTCGCCTGCTGAAACCGAATTTGATAATTCAAAAAGAAACTTCTCTTTCAGCAACGAATGCCTAGATTTTCCCTTCAATAATTTAGTTCATCTACAAAAGTGCTCCTGAAGGCATAAAATAAGACATGATGGAAATTGAAAACCTTTCAACAACTTGTTCTTCAAATTCAGGTACAGTTCAAATAGTTATCTAGAAAGCAGTGTAACAGAACAATAAATACCCTTAATTATATCACACAAGAGAGCGCCAACACTGTTTGCAAAACTATGTACAGCACGTCATTTCACTATAATTAGTTTTAATAAGAAATGATGGAATTTAAATTTCACTACAATATTGCGCAAAATAAGCCAAACCAACGCTAGGTCCACTTGAATCTGCAACGCGTAGGAATCAATGTAAAAATGTATTTTCTTTCACGGACCGTCGACTCAATGTCCATCCTATAGTAGACAGCTATAGGATTGAATCAGTTCTGGTTGGAAAACTCCGGCCCTCAGTTATATAGATCAACTCTATGTCTGAAGGTAATCCTACGGCTTTAGGCTAAAAGGTAGGGGTGGAGGCGAAAGCTTATATAGCTCAATTGTTAAAAGCAGTAGAATACTCAGCATCCTAAAAGTGTCATTTTCTGATTAAAGTTGAATTTTATCATTGAAAATAGCGACTAAACAAAAATGACTCACGAGTTAAAAACTTTTTTCTCGCACATTCTCGTACATTTGTTGTTGTTGGAAAAAGAAAAAATAAATAAATAATAATAATAAACTGCGCTTAATCCGTTATTTATATCTTTTTCCTTGAAGTTTTCTCTACAAGGACGTTTTTACAGTGAAACTTAGCAAAAATAAAAACAAGAAACGGTTTTTTTTTTTTTTTTTTGCAGTTTTTTTTTTCTGCTTTATTTTTTCACTACTCTCAAAAATAATAAGAGCAACGATCTTGTACCGCTGTCTGTGGAAAGTTCTTTCCTGACAACTATCAAATTTTTATGTTGACGCATCTAAAAACTTAATCGTATGAATTATAAAAAATACAGATATATGTGAAAAATATAAGTAATAACCTATATCTTGCAAATGTAACCAATTTCCAAAACTTATTTGTGGTTAAATACAACAAAATGTAAGTAATCTTTGAATGAGTGACTGAAAAAAAAGCACGGAAAAAAATTAATGCTGAATGGAAAGGATTTTACTCCCTCTTAAGGGGCGCAAGTACCATGAGACATTTTTTTTTCTTCTATGGTGTTTTTATTTACAATTTTTGTCTCACGTCATGTTATATCACTTCATAAGAAACTTAATATTAAAAAAACTGGATTTCTGAAATATAATTTGAAATTTTTTTTATTTTCAAAACGAAATTTAGCAATTTTTAACAATGGATCTTTTTTAAAAATTATCGTAAAGTCTCAAAAATTTTTTTATTGATTTATTACTCATAAAACAAAACTTTTATGCTTTGAATTTTTTATAAGTCATACTTTTTGAAAAAAAAAATACAAACTGAAGTAACGCAGAAAAAACAACAAAAAATTCAAAAACCTACAAAAAGAATTTTTTTTTTTAAAGTACTTAAGTTATCAAAAAAGCAGAGCATAAATTTGTTATGTATAGTTTCAGGAACATGTGGGAAAAAAATCCACATTATAGATCCAAATTTTAAAAAGCCTTTGCATTTTAATTGAGATGAAATGCGAAAAAAAAGTGAGAGAAAACAGCATTTTAAGCTTTCGTCTTGCAAAAAAAATCTTTTCTTTATCAAAATTTCAAGTAAGGAACTTTTTTTTTCAGTTACAGTCACGATGAAAGTGCTTCTTCTTGCTTATTTTATTTTTGAAAATAAATATGTGGCTTATATTCAGCACAGTTACTGTTTCGGAATGAAAAGGTGGCACCTCACACCATAATAAAATCAATGATAAATCAATAAATATTGCTTCAATTTTTCTGAAACTTTCAGGGAACATTTTTAAAGATTTATTTTACTACTTAAGCCAATAAAAAAATGTTTGGTGTTTTTCAACATTTTTGGGTGCTGTCTTCCCTTAATGTAGATATTTCGAAACTTTAATATATTAGTAATAGAGCATCGCTTATGCGACGCCGAAGAAACTCCAGACAACCGTCGTATAAACGATAACGTCGTATAATCGATTTACCCTTCTGACTAGATTCAAGAATCGGAGTCGCACTAAGATATAAATATAAACTTCGTACAAACGATGTTTCACTTATATGGAAAATCTATTCGCATTATTAAACTTCAGGCCAGAAGGAAAACAAGCCAGAAGGATAGACAAATGTGAAAATAATATATTTTGTTGCTTCGAAACTGATTTTTTTTTCTCTGCCTTTCATTAACATTCAATCATTCTTCGTATGAACGTTTTAATGAAATATTGTTTTATAAACAATATCAAACGTTAAAAACATTGTTTTATTCGTTAAAACTATTTAATAGTTAATTTAATTTTTATAAATTATGAATTCTAAGCCCATTACTCTAACTTGCATGATATTTTTAGAAAATTGCATCGACTATTAAGAAAATCTATTAATTATATCTATAGTCACTGTTCAATAAATGATACGACTGCAGACTACACGTTATTGTCCAATAAAAATAGATGGATATGCTTTTGTAACGAGAAAAAAATTTTAATTTAAAAAAATACCAATAAAAAATAATAAATTTAAAACAATTTAAAAACATTTTTAAAACAAATATTTTTTAGTTAAATCAATATTCATGTACGTCCTTGTGAGACAGCGTAACATTTTCATAGTAGACCTGTCCTGAAACCGTTATGAAAGCTCCGAATTTCAGAAATAAGTTTGAAACACAGTCTCTAATTTGGAGCCAGTAAATTTCACCCCACCTACCCTACCACGTCAAACTCTATAATTCTAAGCAGTAAATATGTCTTTTACAAACAAATATGTTTAAAAATTCCCCAATAATTCCCTTTTATAAGCATTAAAACCATATAATATAGTTTCCCTATTCAGCTAAGATTGTCGTAAACTCAGGGCATTTATTATATCTAAATATTTCAAATAGATACTTTAAACATTTTTCTTACAGCTCATTATCAAACTGGAATTGTTGACTGCAATACTAGTTAAACTAATAAGATTTTTATTACAACATTTTTAATGTGTTATTAACTTATTCTATGTTTATCCCCTAAAATATTTATAATTTAATAAACAACTTAAATGGTGAAAAATATATATATATAAATATATAATCGCTCACTCTACCCTAAAATTAATAGCTTCTCTAAAAAACTACCTCAAAGAGCGACGCACATTTAATTGAAAAGACAATTATATGTTGCTCTACATCAGCCATTATCTGTTATCAACAACATTTTCTAAAACCGACATTTGTCCTCTAAAACTTTGGTAGATAAACAAAATTTAGCACTTGATGCTTTGCGTTATTTTTAAGGAAGCAATCAGAGACAATTTCTCTCCATTGCATGCGAAGTCATTAAAAGCTAAGAGATATGCAGGGTTAGAAATGTTTAAAGTTTGTCACCAATCTCGAAAACGTCCTCATTTTAGACGATGCTGATTTGCCACCTGATTCTGCTAATGTCATGCCATTCTTGCCAAAGGACATCGTCTCTTGTCATATTTAGCCCCAGGGCGAAGGGAGGAAATCACGAACTTGGAAAAATCAATGACCTTTGAAGCAGTGTCCTCGCGTTGAGCCTACTTAGAGATTAATGAGCAAGTTAATGGATAAGAAACCATTTCCCAATTAGGAGGTCAATGATAATTTATGATTCGTCCGTGACTACGCCGGGGTACTGAAAAAGAGAAATAGATAAGTTGATGAGCGCATTTTTCTCCGAGTGAATCCATAACAAATGTGCAATTCCAGTGAAAACCTACATAAATATCGTGTCACTGATTGAATCTGAGGTATCATCGGGTACGCTTCAATTACTTAATTAGTTGCGTAATAAGGCATAGGTCTGCGCGAACTATAAATGGTCACCAATAGAATTCCCCTTACAACCAATAGCTCTTTCACCGTGTGACCGTTTCTGGCGTGATTATGAGCAATTGACTCGACAGTCAAAAGCTTTGTTGATTTTCTCACGGCCCAAAGTAAAAGTGTTTGCCGTTTTACGCCGCCGTAAAAGGAAATCCTTTAATGGTTTATGATTAAAACACGATCATCCCTATTTATTTAGCATATGCATATAATTGTTTCACGTACAATTATTACCCTTATTTATTTTACGTGACTAAAAGACTTTTGTTTCCATTTCCGCTGGATAACGAATGCAGGATTCAAACTTAAATTAATGCTTAATTCTTTGATGTAAAAAGTTATCGGAACGTAAGAACATAAATGTGCCTCAAATCGAAGCGTTAAAGTGGGTAAAACAGAACGAACTTTATATCCTGTTTTTTCTATGGTACCATATTTTGATTTAAAGTTAATTTATGTGAGAACAGGAAAATTAAACCGCACTGTTTAATATAAAGCTGTTTATGGTTACTGAATGTATAGCAATTCTTATTTCAAAACTATAAGTAATGAAGTACTTTCAACTGATTTTATTTTTAATCTAAATGCAGTAATACATAAAAGAAATTTAAGAATAAATAAATTATTTATTTTAAAAGCACCATTTAGTCGAATTTGTAATATTTTCATTAATTGTTTCGTAAAATTATTTTAACACACACATTACGCAAAGTCTTTAAATTTGATTAGATAAAAAAAATTTCGTTCATTACATTAACTTTACATGGTGCTCCCATTCTAGATTCTTTACAACATCTAAAATGCCAACTGTATCACGCAATGGAAAGAACCATTTTTGTTGTTTTGCATCCACTTGCTATGGATTTAATAAAGTAGCATGTTATACCCGATATATCTTATAAACTCGATCGAGGATTGTCTACATACTTGACGGATATATCTTATATTATGTGACTTCTAATAAAATATCCATATTAGAAAGACAGAAAAATAAGCAAAAACTTACCATATTCACTCGTTTGCAGAAGAGCTGTAAATAAGTTCAAATTAAATCCATTTTTTCAGCAAAGATTAAACAGACGCTTCTAAATGGATTGTATGCCATATTGGGCTTAGACTTTCGTAAGAAAAGTACATGATATCTTGAAATCTCGCAAAAGTTATGTCATATTGAAATACTTTTGTTTTGAGGGATATCATTGAAGTACTCAATCCTATAAATAAAACTTTGTTTTCGCTAAACCTATAGAATTATAGGCAATATAGAAATTCGAAATCTCATTGCAAATACTAACGCAAACACAATATTACAAAAAAAAGAAATACAGTCACTGCATAAAATATGTTGACAAAATTCATCCCCCCCCCCCCTACATTTTTAAAACTACGAACATAAACACGTATTTCCCAACACGGTCATAACCACGTATTTTTACCATTTCACTTCATTTCGTTTCCATTACGCTTCTTACGAGAGCATTTTAGCCCAGACGACCTACGTTTATGCACTTCTCAGGCTTATCTGAAAGATCCTGGATCGCTGTGGGACCTACGGTTGTTTGTTTACGACCATTTCCGGTCACATACATTTTCGAGTTTATTTGTTTTTCTCAATGGATATGCCTCAAACTCTCGTCCAATAGGACAGATAGTACAAGACAATACATGAAGGATTGTTACATTACAAAGAGAGGAAATAACAGAAATACACCCAGGGCAAGGTGGGAATCGAACCCACAACCTCGTCACTGCGCGCAGGGAGGCAGCGGGAACTGGTACTAAAACCGCTCGGCCACTGAGGACCCCGGCCTACGGTTTTAAGTTTGTATGTTTGTAAACGACCATTTAAGGTCACATTTATTTCCGAGTTTGGTTGCTATTCTCAAGGATATGCCTCAAACTCTCGTCCAATATGACAGATAAAACAAGAGAGTTCTATAGCATTACAATACAAAGAAACGGTCTAATCGAGCGGTGTCTAATCGACTGGTTCCTTTCCCCTGGGTGTAATGAACGACTAGTAACTTATGAATGAACATAATTCTTTGTATAGTAAATCTGTTGTATTGTCTTGTTCTATCTGTCATATTAGACGAGAGTTTGAGGCATATCCTTGAGAATGGCAAATAAACTCGAATATTTATGTGACCTGAAATGGTCGTTAACAAACAAACAAACAAACAATACAAAGAAGGAAATACACCCAGGGGAAATTGGGAATCGAACCCACGCCTCTTTTCCTTGCGCGCAGGCAGACAGCGGAAACTGGTTTTAAGACCGCTCGGCCACTGAGGGCCCACGGTTTTAAGTGGAATCCAAACCAGGGACCCCAGTGGCCGAGCGGTGTTATTAGTGCCAGTTTCCGCTGCCTGCCTGCGCGCAGTATTATGTATTTGGATGACACCAGATGGCGCCACCACAAATACGCCACCTACCTTTTTTGACCTAAGGATGAAGGGAAGGGAAATTCCTCACACTCCGGTACCCTCAGAACTGCCTCGGGACTTCAGAGTCCACGGATTTTATACGCATGTATCCCAAGTGTATATGGTGGATCTTCAGTGGGTCGGGTGTCCAGCACCCAATTTTCCGGTTGGGAGCCTGACATCCTAACCACTAGGTTACCACGGCCTATAATGTCTTCGGTTAAAATCTGTAATAACATGGCTTTTAATTTTAGCTATTGAAAGAAGGCAACGAATAATAAGTTTATCTATAAAATACTACACTAGTTTCTAATAAGAAATGGCAAGCACGTAGCCCTTAAAGGCTCGAAGAAATAACCCTATCTTGAGAAAAATAAATGTTTGGATTTTGTAATTTCCAAATATGATGTTTGGTGAAATTTGTGCTTTTGATTTACATTTCGTGTATTTAACTTAATACCAATTTGGATTCTATTTTGTGATCCATATGCTTACATAAGTATAATTAAATTCTAGTTGGACTTAATAAAGCATAATTAATATTTTCTTTAGATATCTCGGCTAATCGTAGTTTCATAAAAATGATGCAATCTGAATACAAATTATTTTCTTAATAGGTCCGAAATGCACAATTTCTATAGCTCTTGTCTTCTTTTACCATGTGACATCATAAATAAATTCAAGGCCGAAAACAGATGAAGAAAAAATCTGGAATCAATTATATTACACTGAATCTCCATTTGTTATTTAAAGTAACTTTTTTTTTGTTTTTGTTTTCGTGCTTTTTTTCATTTGTGGAGCATTAGCTTAAATTTGGAGTGATGCGACAAATATTGAAAAACATTTTTGATGTTTTTACATTTTACGTAGATTTCAAACTATTTCTTAATTTCATAAATTCGAATTTTAATGTTTTGAAAAAAAAGAAGATGAATTAAAATTTCAAAACTCTGTTTTATAAAAAAAGCAATTGGTTTTATCAATTCAATACCGTTCAGCAACCTTCTTTATCATCGTTTCTCTTTGAGTCCGCGACCCCCTTAAAAGCCAAACGATACAGGCAAAAAGCCTCGTGACCCCACTGGTATTATATATTATTTATATAACATTGAATTTTGTAACATTTGACTGTATTTAAAAGCACTTTATAATAAAAGTGTTTCGGCCGGCAAGGTGGCGTGGTGGTAAGGCACTGCCATCGCACGCCCATGTTCGCTGAATCAAACCTGGCCCAAGTCGGTGGAGTTGCAAGATGCAGAAAATGGTCAGCGCCCATGTCGTATGATTGGTCAGCGCCCATGTCGTGGCATGTTAAACATCCCTTGAGTATCCGTTTGGCTTGGGTACTCTCGGATATTTCAGCTATTTGTATGCATTTTTCAGGAAGTGCCTGTGTCTGCTATTCAGAGGAATGCTAGTAAGTGAATGTTCTTTTTTCTAACGAGCTGCTGTTGGCTTCTACCAATTGCAGATCTAGTGCGTTCCCGAGCGATTGGTATCATTTCTTTCAGCGGCACCACAATGAGTTTTGTTCCATCGCCGCATAAGAATTTTGACGTCCAATTTCTCCACCTGAAAAGGTGGACACCCACACTCTGTAGATGCCAAATTGCACTAGGAATTTAATTTAAGCCGAGAGCACCCAAACCAAATGTCTACTCAAGGAATCTTTTACATACCGCATAATCATAAGACATGGGCGCAGACGATTTTCTACATCTTGAAAAACCCACCGACACTGCCAGGCTCGATCCTCTGATCTGAGACGTACGAGTCCCGCGCCTTACCACGACGTCACCATGCCGACTAGTAACTTATGAATGAACATAATTGTAAACTGTTAAGAACTAAGAAAAATTCGCTGCTTATACAACTTCCTATTTTGAAATTCCCATGCATTTTGTAACAAAAAAAAGTCGTCATTTATATAAACAAATTCTAAAGTAATGCGATTTATGCGTCTGGGTAAAGTTGAATTTTGAGAAAAGTGTATGAATGTTCATATCATAAAAAATCTAAAATGGCTATTTATCCAAAGTACTTTATCTCAATTAAAGAGTAATGCAAAATAGTGTGATAAGAGTAATATCAGAGAGATAAGTCTTTTGATCTTTAGTACTTTCTTGTTTGCATCCATTGATAAACTCACAGGAGACTGCATTTTACAGACACATGGTATTAGGTTAAAAGTAAAAGTATTGGGCAAGATAAATGAGCACTTCTCTGATGTGGTAAAATTAAAATTCGTCAGGAATTTATTTCGTGTAAGAAATGTTAGTTATGATTTCAATTTTAGATCAAATTTAAATTAGAGCCTTAAGATTATTTATAAATAATGAACGCATGTAATGTACAATGTTACTGTTAGTTAATTTCTAAAGCGTGCTTTTGTTATACATTCACAAAGAACAGCTTCTGTTTTTTTTTCTTTTGAAAGAACATTTTGGTTCTGTAAATTATATTTCAAATAACTACTGAATTTTTGAGTTTTTGTAAAAATACATCAGAAAAGCAACATTTTTATATTCGCGTGAAGCTATTTTTGAGTTTTTTTTCCCATTGTAACTAATTCTACGACTACAGACGTTTTTATGAAAACAATGATCATTTGAAACTGTGAGGTTGTGTTTCAATCTAACTTATGTCTATAAACTTTATTAGATAAAGTTCAGTGCAATCCAAACGAATTGAATCTAAGTTTTCAGACATAAGAAAGTACTTCGAATAAGATTACTGAGTTCTTGCTATATTCACCATTTTTTTATTACCATTTTCTATTTTCAACTAACTATAAATAATTGAGATTGAGACCATCTTCCGTTCACAGAAAATTGGCCTCTCAAGGAAATTTCGTCTCTTATTTCTAAATGTAACCATGGAAGCAACCGAAAACTTATGTCTAGAGAAATCTATTTTTGCATGTATGATTAGTCTTGCGTTTTCGTTTTCATATAATTTTATTCCTGAAATTAATAACGAAAAAACAAAGGTTGTATCTTAGTCTTCTTGTTACTATGGTAACACACCAAGAGAGAAGTGACGCATAATGAGTAACGACCTTGAATATTTTATGGGAAAAGTAAAGATAGTTCTGTTGTAGTTCTGCAATAGTCTTCTAATGTAAGATGCAGGATACGCATTAGCAAAAGGTGATTTTGGAGTGAACATGTGTTCCGAATTAATTTAAGACTTAGTACCAGCTTTATTGAGCTTGAATTAATTTCATTAAGTATTATTAGTAATAGGGATTCCACAGTAGTCATAAAACAACATATTTTAAAATATTTATTAAAATTCAAAGCAAAAAATGCTCTTTGTGCGTGTTCTCAACTTGTGCAAGACAAAGGAACTATTGTCTTGGGATTCTGTGCCAAAAAAAATTCCTAATATCCTAACATCAAGCGCATTCCTTGAAACAACTAATGCTTCTTTTGAAGACATTTTCATGACAATGAAATTAAATCGATATAATTACCCCCTCTTTGACAATTCGGTATCACGACTCATGGATGATATCTTTAATATGATTAATGTCTCAACAACGTTATGTAATGTCCATATGTATTCTGGTTTGTTTTCTATGCAAAAGGTTCGGTTTCAAATTTAGATACCTGGTATTAACGTTTTACAAACGTCATATAATCAGGTAAAAAGTGTTACTGCTCAATGCAAAATGTGCAGTTCGAGTGCCCATGCTTTTAAAAGAAACCAGTAATAAACCTTTTTTTTATTCCTTGGGAATTTTAGTAATTTGAATAAAAATAGCGTAATATTTCCGGGCACAGTAATCTACTTATTTTTTTTTTGTCCCTATTATGAGCTTTGTTTTTTCTTTTTTTTTTTTTGTAAAATGTTAAAATTAAAGTTTTTAACGCATAGTTGTTGATAAAAAAAATCCGTTATAAACTTGTTGTTCTCTTTTCTTTTATATTTAATGTAAACATTTATATCAGATACTTTAAACAAAATGCTGAAAGTACATCATCTTTAAGTTTGCTTACATGTTTCTCATGTTAATTTAAACTGAGAAGCGAAAACCTGATAATTTAAATGCCTTATGTTTTGTATCAGACCTCATGTTATAAACTTTTTCTGTATTATTTTGCATTTACTCTAACGCTTAATTTACATGTTTGTTTATTATCGCTCCTTTATGATTGCTGTAATATAATTTTACTGTATTTTCCAGTTATAATTAGGTACTTAGAGACAATCTGCACATCGGCTTTTTAAACCATTTTTAAGCTTATTTTATCTTGAGTATTTAAACTCGCTGATATTTCCACATTGCAATTTTGAACTAGTTTGTTTCCGAAAAAAACCGCTTTTAGCCTTTTAGCCTTATAATCTCCCGAGGTGGGGTTGTTTTAAACTGTTGCATCTAATGCCTGTTTTAGGATTTTAGTCACCGGTTAGTAAACCGTGATGAAGCCACTAGATTCTGAAGCACAAATCAAAACTACCGTTTAAAGAGATATGTTTTTGTAAAGGAATGAATATTTCTTTCTGACCAGCTAGTTAGTTCTGCAGGATAACATCGCATTTACATCCTGTTTTGTGTGCGACCATACATATGCGCAATTTTCCTGCGTCACAGCAGGCTTTGAATTTTTGCTGTGACATAACAAAAATCTTTTCCTTGTAGAGTAAGCAATTTCTCATTAGGCCCCGTGCCAAGCCGGCTGAGCGCCACCGTGCGAATTCCTGTTGAAAAAAAACCCGGGTGTTTCCCGAAAAACCCAACTTAATGGTTTTTTGGGTTTTGTTAGAGTTTTTTTAAAGGGCGCTCTTTTGCCCACGACGGTGCTGTCGTGCGCTGAAAGACCTTGCACATATGGAAGGCACGGGCCTGTTTCCTATGAACGACTCGCATTTACATCGGTGTACCATTGCATACTAAATTTACATTTAATACCCAGTCTTCAGTTACCGTTCTAAGTGTCAAATGGGTTTCAGTCAGTTTACTACACTGAGCTAAATAACAAACTGGAGTGAAGTCTGACCGGTCCGGTTTTTGTCAGCGCTGCACTCGTAAATTTTCTGGCATCGGAACGCCAATCAGAAACAATTCAATTCTGGATCAATGACGACGAGTTAGGTTCAGATTCATGAGTGCAAGTTGATAATTGAGAAATTCAGAATCCCAATCAATTAACTCCACTTATAGAAAGAAAATAATAAATAAAAAACTGAAATAAAAATAAAGCTTTTTTTAGCTCTAAAAGTCTTTTGATTAATGTTTAATATTAGTTTTTGTCTTTAGGGAGTTAATCACTTTCACAACTGAATGGCTCAATTACATCATTACATTCACCTCTTTCAGTTTCTGTATACTAATTTCTAGTTTCAAATTAATTTATGGGTCTTTATGTAGTTTTTCTTGTAGTAGAATTCGTGTTATATGATCACAGCTAGTGCATTTATACATGACACGTGGTTATTCATTTCTAGTACCAACAAAACTCTTCGGCACTTTTTTTTTGCACTCTAGGCATGAGTTAGTTAAAGAATAAATAATTTCACTTCACACCAAAAATCAACGCAGCACAAAAAGAAACACAGCTCCTATTTTTATATGAATTGTCTGGAGAATTTATTCTATGAAACACAAGTTTTCGTGTCACAGAAGAATCATTTTACGACATGCTGAGATATTTATGGAAGACAAGAAAGTACTGATTTTGATGTTTCATCATGTTTATTTTGTAATATATATATATCTGAAAGCATGATTTTATCTTAAAAAAAGAAAGAAAGAAAAGAAAAGGGGAAAAAGAAAAGAAATGATTTTTACGGCTAAGAGGAAGGCTTACATAGCACAACAGCACATTAATTTCCAGACTCACACAAGTTATTCGGCCACTTTATTCAGCTAAAGAGAATGTTTTTTCCCTTGTTAGGGGGGGGGGGGGGCAAAGCGAAGAAGAACAATCAATGACGGTTTGTAATAAAATTTAAACCTGGACATAGCCACACTAATTTTTAACTTAATGCTTACTCTTTGATAAAAGTTTTGAACCATTGTTCTCTTGTAAAGAAAAAACAATTACTGCAAAATAGTAATTTCCGCTGTTTAAGTAAGTACGCCACAATAGTGATGGGCATAATTGAGAGATATGCATGATCAAGGATCGGATATCGAATGAATCCGATAATTGAACGATCAATAATCGAATGAACATCACGACTGGTTTCAGAATAGAATGAACTTCTCGAGTGATTTCATACAAATATCTCGATTACGCTCATCACTGCCATTAAAAGAAAATCGCTAGTGATCTATTTCAGCATCGTGTAGTGCTATCCTTAAGTCGACTCACAGTTGGCTGATAACATGATTCGGAATTGATATCATTCATAGAAGAGTATGTTTATTTATTCCTATTACCTATGAAGAGTTTGTTTACTCATATTCTGGAATGAATCTGTTGGTTTCATTATTCATTTCCTAAAAGTTTAACAGTAGCGATTTTTTTTTTTTTTTTTTTTTGCACCATAAACTCGCCACTAGTCCATTTCAGTATCGCGGACATGATCTTGGAGCGCTTTATTTAGTTGCAAATTTTGTTTTGAAAACAAAATGTTGTTCGTGTGTCATTAAAGCTAAAAAATGTTTTTATTGATAGTCTAGTTAGTACAAGGGTGGGGAACCTGCTCCCTTAAGGTCACATACAATCTTCTTACGTTTTTAAGTGGCCTTCGTGGCCATTTACAATTTCTATAAATATGTTCAAATACATAAATACGTTCAAATAAATGGATTTGTGCTAAGATCAACCTTTTGCCCAACTGCCAATTCTTATATGGCCTTTCAGTGCAAAAAGCTTCCTCCCCATGGTCTAGCAGCTGATGTGATAATTTTCAGAAGTGATAAGTAGGTTTTTTTTACCTATCGAATTCATAATAATGCTGCTAGTTTTACGTTTATAGCCCTTTTCCAAAAACAGCAAGCATTTTGATTCTTATGAGAAACATTTTGCTAACAATATCTTTTATAAAGTTTTTTTTTTTTTGTTTTATCTGTTTTTTTTTTATCTTTTCTTTTTTTTTAATCTTTTCTTTTTTTTTTCTTTTTTCTTTTTTCTTTTTTTTTTGCTACGAAGTTTTTCTACTTACGACAAAAACTTCATTTTCACAAAATTTACTACAAAATTGAAAATGGACCCAGAAAAAAGTTAGAATTTCGGTGGGTTCGATGTATTGGGTGGTTTGAATTGCTTGAGGAAATCGAAAAAAAAAATCGGATTGCCGGGAGCAAAAGAAATTTTTAAGATTATAAGGAGGTATATACATCTATCTTATTTAATTCGATATTAAATTACCAAAAATATAACTTCTATGTCAGGAAAAAAAGAATTAAGTCCGAATTTCGAGTTTTCACGACATCGAGTTATATGTTAACATCTTTCTCACAATCCTTCACGAAGGAAAAGAAACATATAATGATGTCTTTCATGCTGACTTTTGTTGAAACGCATCACTTTCAGATTACAGAGAGCAGAGAATATTTCAATTCGAATTATAGCGTGTTAACTGGTGTCTTGCCGGCAGTATCACTTCGAACTTACAACGGTGTCAAAATACATAGGATTTATTTGGTTTATCGAGAGTTTCTTAACCGAATGATTGCTCCGAATTATCAAGAGATTCGAATTATCGAAAGTCGTTTGCATTTTTATTTTTTGAAGGGAAATAAAGCTTCTATTTTTCTCTTGTCGGCACATGGAACTTCAATCTCCGAAAAATGACAATATTATCATCATCGGCATTCCTTGATCTAAAATTTGTCTGTCCCTTTTTCTACGCATTAAGTGAGATTAAAACTGAAAAGCAGTTCCAACAATACAGAGAGTAGGAAAAAAGGGTTTGTAAAAAAAGCCATCAAAAGTATCAGTTTCAAAAGATAAGTAATTTTGCAATTTAAATTTCAATCACGTAATATTAGCATGCTCCTAAAGGTCAGGGAATTAATTATAGAATTCCAAGTCAATTCAGTCTCATTAATATTTCATACTCTAGCAGATTCTTACCTGTTATGCATACTTATAATGCAATATATATAGAACCAACTACTTGTTCATGATAAGAGAAAGAATACTTTGCCAAATTGACACTCCTTGTCGATGTTCCATGAAAAACGTCTGAGTCCAACTTACGATAACAAAGTGACGCTCTTTACTATTGATATCAAATGGCTTGCACCGAGGCGTATTAATAGCTTCATGTTCCGTGTGATTCACGAGTGAAATCATTTTTTGCGTAGTTTCTTTAAGTCATCAATAACGAGAACTAAATCAGGGATGAGCATGTGGGTTACTTTTAAAACAGTAAGGTCAAGTTGACGCCAAATGAACAGTGGAGTTGTGTTGTAGTATTCATAAAGCTTCTGTGTTTTCGGAAGGATTTTGCAGTACTTAAAGAGGGAATAAAATCGAAGTTGTTTGTTCTGATGCAGATCAAATTGCCAATTTTACGACTAAAACATATTAACGGCCTTCTTTGTTGAATGTTGATTCTATAATACTTTAAAGTAAAACAAATCGAAATTGATCACTATCTAGAAATATATTTAACTCTTTCACTAAGAATTTTTTTTTTTTTTTTTTTAATGTTTCAGACCCGATTTACTGCGTGGATAACCATTTAAGCTCAAAAGTTAAATTTAGTTTTGGAGTTTTTTTTAGTCAAACGATTTTTAATCTACAGGCTGTGACACATACATCCGAGCCTTAGATAATATTAGAACCATGTGTGCCACCAGCAATTGAGCTAAGACAAACACATAATTTTGGAGAACTTTATTAACTTTTAACACTATCAATGGGACTAAAGATAAAACTTTCATAAATGGCTAGGGTTTTACGACGGGGACTCATTCATATGTCAAACACTAAAGCAATTCACAAACTACCAGACGCAATCGGTGGATTTCCGAGGTGCAGAAAATGGACAGTGTCCATGTCGTATGATCATGCGACATGTTAAACCACCCTTGAGTATCTGTTTGGCTTGGATACCTACGGCGAAATTAAGTTCTTAGTGAAAAAATCGCACTGGCAGAGCCCAAGTGTCCCCTTCTTCCTCCCCTGTTTGGAAACAAAGTGCCAAATTTTTCATCAGCCGACGGTACTACACCTATACTGGCTCTCCTGAAAGATTTAGCTCTCAATACCTTGGTAATACGTTAGGTCTGCAGTGGATGTAAGCCGATATATAATACAGCCACATTAGAGAAAAAATATTTCTAATGTGACTATTATGGTAAGAACAAATTTGGAAATATTTGACGAATTGTGTGTTGAAAAGATCAATTTAATCCTTTTCGGAACTTCGGTAGGAACATTTCATGAAAAAATTCATCCTTTACATTAAAATTACTGCCTTACGAACATATTTGTAAAGGCAGTCATGTGCGGACAGAATCCTGCGAATTTAATTCGATTTAATTGACATGAATCTGAAAAGTTTATTTATTTATTTATTTATTTTTGTTGTTGTAGATTTGACGTAGAATGATACCCATATACAGTATTTTTTCATTTAAATTTACCTTTTTTTAAGCTCATTACAATTTACTTTCATTTAAAAGTAACAGTAAATATCATTGTAAATGTCTCAGAGATTGTAGTAATTCATCCTTGTGAAGACTTTATCTTGATATGATCGCTAACTGACGTAAATCAGAATTCGTACCTTCACTGCTACATTTTATCAACCTCAGAGATATTTCCATAACTCGATGATAGATGGCAGCACCACTTATTTTGCATGTTGTAGACACTTTGGTACGGTAGAACTCTATAGCGGACATTAGAGGAAATATAATAAGTTTAAATTTTAATATTAAGAATCGATTTCCTGCAATAGGTGGATTGTCTTAGAAAAAACTTTCTTGGAAAAAACTTTTAAAAGAGATTTGAATGTAAAATATGCTTAATATTCAAGTCGTGGTGTCTCTGATACATTACCATTAAAATTATTACTTTTTTTTGCCAATTACCACACTGGATTTTGTTGCTTGTAAATTTATCAAATTTTCGAAAATTTATAAAAAATTCGCTGCATGTAGGGGAAAAACTAGTAGCCTTATCTGTATTTGATGAATGCATAAATTTAGAAGACATAAAGAAAGTGGGCAAAAAATGCTTATTGATAAGAAAGAGGAATCTAATGATTTTACAAAAAAATTTCAAATAAATGCAGATGATTTATTGTCTTACTAAAAATCTTCATTGAATTAATTGCGAATCAAAAAAATTATTTGAGATGCTACATGAACCAAATTTTTTTTCCAGCTTGATCCTGTTTCTTGGATAAATGAAAAAAGCTACTTGAAAGGAATAGATATTGCAAAATTGTTGAAATTTGAGAATGATACATCTGAAAGAGCTGTTCATACATAGAAGAATTTAACAACCAGTTTACTATAAACGAATTACAAAATAGTAGTTTATTATACCTGCAGTCCAAGACCATAGAAAAAAATATTCAAAATACAGAGACATTGAGAAAGGCATGCAAGTAAGGTACGACTCCTAAGGTATTATTCCATTATAGGTCAATATAAAACCTTCAGTAGATTTAAAATAATTAATAAGTTTATTTTTTGTGTTATCTAATTGTACAAATTTTTTTTTTTTTAGCCTATGGAAAATTGTTAGTTGCGAATAAAGGAAAAATTCAAGGATTTGGGAAAATTTCTCAAAAGGTTTAAACTTCAACGTCCCTTTATCACGTGTTGTTATTAACTGAATGAACTCAAATTTTGAATACGTTATTTTTTCTGATAGTGTCACAAAACTAGTTACGGGGAAAACCCCATATAAATAATGACACCCCCTATATATATATATATATATATATATATATATATATATATATATATATATAGTAGCTGACACGTGCGAAGAATTCGCGCTCGAATACACTCCAAGTACACTTTCTCCAAGAACACAGTGTGTACTTGGAGTAAGTGCGACAACAATATAAATGTGGTAAGGATTGTAATTAAATGCGAGATAAAATAGTAAACGCATCAAAAAATCGATATTGGTTCGGCTTCGATATTTCTCGATAAGTATCTTTCTGTCGACCTTTTGATATGTCGACAGAAAGAATTAAAAAATCCGGATTATTTTTAATTGTAATTTTTAGAAAAAACAGCCAAAATGTGAATTGTTTGTTTATTTTTTAAAAAATCGTTAAAATGATGCCTTAATACATATAAATTTTGATGAAGTATTAAGGAAGTTTTAGTGTACTACCAAGAAATAACCTTGAGAAATAATATATATGATATATTCTCGGACATATATATATTGTATCAATGTATATGTATATATATACAGGTATGTGTGTGTGAAATAAAAGGAAAATTAATAAACTACAAATGGCATTTGAAAAGTTAAACTCCGCCATTTTGAGCTATGAAAATGGAAATCTTTAAGAAGACATTGCTGAAAGGAACGAAATAGTGTTTTACACCTATAACAATAAAGCGCTACCTACTTTTCTATTGTGTTAAGTGCTTACAATATCACAAAACAAATAACCAGGAAGTAGAATTTTTTTCAACTTCAACGCCGAAAACTTACTTAGCTTAAAAACAAAAATTCTTTATAAAGCCACATGCATAAATATAGAAATTATTTGGTTTGAAATGCATTTTTGAACAAGGAATACTTCTTTTGAAACCATAGAATAAGTATTTATTTTAAAATCTACTAAAGGTAAATTATAAAAAGATTACTGAAAGATTTGCGTTAAAAAAGTTCCTGTTTGGAGTGAAAAATATATTTACGACTTTGGATCTTACAATATACAAATCACCTTTCTCTTTCGGATCAATATTTGTCTTCGAAGTTTTTCGAAATTTTTCATTTGAATCTGAAGGAGAATGGTATCTGAATAGTTTTATTGTTAGAAACAGGTGTTATTTAAAATACATCTTCGAACAAAACAGGTCACATGTTCTTTGAATATTGTGTTAAAAAGTGTTTCATTGAAGATTTAGCTAAGTAAGAATAGAATATTTTTAAGAAATATACTTCATTTCTGCTTAGATAAAGAAGGCTCATAATTCTGCTTAAGACGACTGTGTATACCAAATTTAGTCACATTTCAAGTATATTATATTTTCAGCAAGAGTAGGCACATAAAAGTGTTAAAGTAAAAATGCAATCTTTCAGTCCTCCTCCAGTGTAAATTTGTTTCTTTTACAATCCTTGGACATTATAAAATAAACACATTTACAGTGGGGTTAGTTATTTAGAAACTAGCTTGGCGTCTGAAATATCGCTTTTGTGTCAAAATACTCACCTTAAAATGCGTGTGTACATATATGGGGTCGCGGGGTACTTAGTTGTTAAAAATGTGGTCGCGACAGGAAAAAGGTTGGCAGCCGCTGCTTAAGAGCGGCTTGCTATAGTGAAAATCAATGTTAAGTACCTTACACTTATAGCAAATATATGTAAGGTATCTTGATCTTTTGAAGTGACGATATACTCAAAGGGCATTAATGTAAACAAAAATTGTAATTGTACATTGCGTCACAAATCACGATGATTCTTCCAAATCAGATTTTAAGGGGGAAATACGTGTGAAACGGCCTATTTAGAGCAATTTTCATGAATTTTTTCAACATATAACGAATAAATATATTTTACTGAGATTTTCAGGTCATTTTATAAATATATTGAAGAACATTTACTGAAATTTTCACATTGTTCTTGAAAAATCCCGGTGATATCGGCTGCTGCACACTGTAAGTAGCCAACCGGGTCGGCAGTTTGCGTACATCCTGGAGGTCACAATTTTTATCTGAAATCAATTTCTTTTAAATCTACTTTTTTTATAAGTGTCTCTTCTAGTTAAACTAAAATCATCACAAAAAATTTAAAATTTCTATTTTTTTTTTTTTTTTTAGAATGGGAAAATTAAGTACGATTTTAAACCGTTTTTTTTTTTTTTTTTGTTCTTTTTTTTTACAATAAAAAAGAGTAAAAATAAAGATATGTTTATGATTCTAGTTCAACTAAAGCGTGTATATATAAAGAAAATGTGTGCTAAATTTGATACGGATTGATCAAAAACTCTGCAAGCTAGAGTGTACGCAAATTCGAAAAAACTAGTTTCGAGAAAAACCCGTTTGAAAAAAAGAGTGGTATTGAAGGTAAATTTAAGGCAGTAATGAATCATTTTTTTAAATACTTATAGATACTAATACTTATAGAAATTTCTATCCGAGGTCTCAATTGTTAAAAAAAAAATAAAAGGACATCTGCGAACGTTCTCTAATACCCAACTGCTCCAAAAGGGGCGCTCACTCAAATGCTTATAACTTTTAAACGACTGGGAATTTCGCTTTGCAATTTTCAGGGAATATTATTGAATAGTTGTAGAATAGATTTATGAAGGAATTTTTTTTTAAATTTTTTGAGACCTTTACACGTATTTCCCCCCTTAATCTGAATATTTAGTCAGGGCGCCATTTCGAAAAGCTTGTTCCGAGGTATGGATAAAATGTTTTGACTGTTTTTGATAGCCTATGTTATGTCAAACTCAGATTCGATTGATGCCACTCTTCCAGAGTTGAGCATTTTGAGTAATTCAAGATGGAGGCAAAATATTGAAAATTTTGTTTTGAAGCGATATTAACTTGTGATAGGTCATTGTATATGTTTTTTAGGTCGAGGAGTACGAATAAAAAGTCAGATTTTACCTAATGTCAATGTGAAAAATGTTATTGCCAAGCTAAGGCTGTTAGCAGGGCCGGCGCGAGTCAGAGGCAGCGAGCCGCTTGCCTCACGGCGCAATGCCCTTAAGGGCGGCAGCTATTAACATTAAATTAATTTATTACGTAGTATTATGCTTCCAATGAATAAAAAAAATATAATCTGCCCTATGAGTATTAAATATTTTATAAATACGTATTTAATGACAATATTTTTAATCCTTACATTCAATAAAGTACTTATAACAGGGGCACAGAATAATTTGGTTCCCTTATGGCGCCGCTTATATTTACGCCGATCCTGCTATTAGTTTGGGTGCCAAATGTCTAATAAAACCCCCCAGATAGCGAGTTAAAATAGTCAAAATGTTAACCAGCGTGGAAGAAGAGGAATGATTTTTGAACTGTGGTAAAACAGGCAAAACCGACAAAAGTTCTGTTAAAAGGATCGAGTCAATAGTATCAGCAAGCAAACTGCGAAACGATGACATTTATGAGTCATTGGAACAAGGTTTTATAGCTAACCGTCACTTAGTTTTACACTGTCACCGGACTTGTGTCTCAACCTATACCTCAAAGACTCATTAAACCGTGTCTTGAAAAGAGTTTTGCCCAAAGAAGATTTTTCGTTGCAAAATAAAAGAGTCTTGCCCTCAGAACTAGATGATTTCAATTTTAGGAGGAATTGCTTTTTCTGTGGAGAAGAGTGCATAGAACGCGATCCGAAAAATCCATGTCGCTACAAACCTTACTTTCTTGTTAGGACAGTAGAGTTTAAGACAGGACTTTTAGACGTGTGCGGTAAGAGAAACGACAAATGGGCTGAAGAGGTTCAGTTGAGGGTTTTGGGCAGGGCCCGACTAACAAGGTTTTCTACCCAAGGCACTGTCAATTTTTCCTGCCACCTTTGAATGGTTCACTTGCAGGTATGCATGTGTACGTGTACTACGGTCAACGTGAAATGGATTATTATTAAGAATATAGTCTTACTATGAAAAATTACCAGTGGTTATTATTAATTAAACTGATTATTTTATGTTACTTTTTAAAAAGAAAGTTAAATGATATTATGGAAAAATTTCGAAAGTTCCTGCCCAGGTCACAGGCTCAGGGTGTCCGTGCGATAGTCAGGGCCTGGTTTTGGGAGCTTCAAGTGATTTACACGCAGCAAATGCAAGGTACCACTGGAAATGCCACAAATTATTTACGACTGACCGTAACATTAAGGCAGCCAAAAATAAAATATCTTCTGATGATTTAAAAGAGGATGATATTGCTTTTAATAAAGTCCCACAAGAAATGAATGAAAATACTGCTCAAACATGGAACAGCGTTGAACTGCACAGTTTATATTTAATTTTCCAGGGGAAGTACTCTTTCAAGAAGGATATTTGTGCAAAAATTGCAAGATTATTTCGGGAAGGAGTTGCTTGTTTTGTCATCACCAGGAATTGCGAGTCTTGTTTTATTCCGAAAACATTGCACATCAACACTGGTAAGTACTGAAAATGACGAAGAAGAGATCATTATCAGAGCATGTGAAACCATTGGCATCCATGATAAGAAAGGAAACTCTAAAGGCAGACAAATCCAAGTACCATGTTCAAATTAGCATCTCTACAGTTAGTCGTGAATGCAGTCAAACACTTTTGCACAACCTAAACGAATTAAAGATATCCAATCTAGCAGCACTTACGATAGGAAGTATTGTTACAAGTTTCTTGCAAAAAGCATCAGTGCAACTTCAAGTTGCGTTCTGTAACCCACTGAAGAAAAAGTCTCATTGAAAAACTTAGCCAGTTCAAGATTACTACAACTTACAAAAATATTAGCGTTTCCGAACATCTGTAGCAAAAGCTTGTAGTGCAAACTATTCACTAAGAGGCATTCAAGAAGGAAAGGGTCTTGTACAAGTTGTTGGAGACAGTTTTGATGCAGCAATTTTCTCTAAAAATGAACTACAGCAAACTCATGCAATGGGAATGATCCTCACCAAATGTCAACAAGACATTGCAAATACAGGGCATCAAGTAAGCACAATCCCCAGAATACCGACTCATTTTCCAGAGCCTGATGTTACAATTGAAAGGTACAAAAGGCCTGAGAAAGTTTCTATGCCGTTATTTTATTTGCAATTTGAAAAAATACCTCCATTGAATGTATTAGCTTTAGCACTTGCCAAAAAGGTTTCAGTTGTGAGTGCACAGAACATAGACTTCAAGTTTCTAAAATTAGTTGCTCAGAGTCGAGATACTCCAGCGTATAAAAGTTTCAATACAAAATTTAATCGAGAATCAAGCCATAAACAACGGAACGCTACACAAGAAATATATTACATTTTATTGATCTGCCTCTAACTGATCATGACAGTTTGCACATGCAGGTTGGAAGCTCAACGATTAACCAATGAGTGTGGACAGTCATCCGTAGTATTCAAAACAGATCAAACTATATACAAAGTAGTAGTGGATATTATGTGGAACAATCCTAAGAAGTTTTCTAACTTTGCTCCTCGCCTTGGTGGGATGCATATATTGATGTCTTTTATCGGCTGCGTAGGTTCACTCGTAGCTGGGAGTGGGATTGTAGAAATTCTTGAGTGTGCTTTTGCTGGGGTGTTAAAAATGTTAAAAGGTAAAAAATTTCCACAGAAAAAAAGTGAAACATTTCCATTCGCCGTGAGGCAAGCGGCTGGCTGCCTCTGACTCGCGCGGGCCCTGCTACAGCCTTAGCTTGGCAATAACATTTTTCACATTGACTGTAGGCAAAATCTGACTTTTTATTCGTACTCCTCGACCTAAAAAACATATACAATGACATATCACAAGTTAATATTGCTTCAGAACAAAATGTTTAATATTTTGGCGCCATCTTGGAAGCCATCTTGAATTACTCAAAATGCTCAACTCTGCCAGAGTGGCATCAATCGAATCTGAGATTGAAATAAGATAAGCTATCAAAAACAGCCAAAACGTTTTATTCATACCTCGGAACAAGACTACCCTATTTTTAGGCATTTGGCGCCCAGACTAATTTGTAGAAATCGAAAAATTTGTAGATATGAAGTATCGCCAGATCACCCACGATATGACATCACTAGTACGAATAATCATCGCTGACCGCAGCATCGCCAGAAACACTATAATTCAGTTGTTTTGACAATGCATAGTTGTCGGTAAAGTTCTTTTATGTTCTAGTTATCGGTACCCCGAAAGACATTCCCGATCATAACTTCAAAGAACTTTTGTGTAATATGTAATGCTTCTGACACCACGGCTATGTTGCAATCGTTCTGTAAGATGGATGTTTTTTCTCATTAGTGGTCCCTTTTTTTTCTCTTTGTGTCTTTGCTCGAAGTCGTTACCTTGCAGAAGTATTTATCAGCACGAATTTTCATCAACACGAATTTTTTCCACTTTGTGATTATTCATCCCCCACTGAGGGGTTCTCTTTTTTTGCCATGTGGGTGTATAGGATTCTCAATCAGGAGAGTTTTAAGATTCGTAAAATTAGACTTAAAAAAAACATCATTTTATTAAAGAAAATATCTTAAATTATGCTCAAATGTTACAAAATGCAGTGTTGTACAAAGAAAATATTGCATCAAAAGGGTTGCAAAGCCTTTTATGCATTTTTTTTTTTTTTTTGGGAGGGGCGGAGGGTCGCCTTTCTCAAAAGGTTGAGAAACGATGCCCTAGTTAAAGGTTACATAAAAAATGACTAATTTTTATACAAATTTTTGAAGAAGAAAATAGAAATTCAATAAACAAACAAAGGTTGAAGTTTTTCAATGTGGCACTAGAACAGAATGTAGAGGATCTACTTATAATCATTTCAAACTAATCTCCATTGCTTTAGAGTTTAGATAATTTGCAGGCCCATAATTATAATATAGTTGAAGCTGTTAACAATTAATTATGCGAATAATCCAAACCTAAGCTAAATAACCTAAAGCAGCAAGATGAAGAAAGTGCATGCTTTTTAAGGAAAAACATGAAAAAGCATAGTCACTTTTGCTCCTTTTTTAGCCATCTCTTATCCCCAAAATACGAAGCAAGATTTTGTTAAAGAAATGTGGAATTTTATTTGAGAACGAAATTTCAGAGTCTATGTCAACATTTGAATGATGGAAAACTGTAGCTACTGTAAAAGAATGCATGGATGATAAACAGACATAAATAATTCAAATGTTCACAGTATTAACTTTTCAGAAATTATATTTTTTTAAGAGCACATACGAATGCGTATTAGATTTAAAGTACAATATATTATATTTATTTATTTTCGAAATTTTCGGCATAAATATGCACTTTTTTAAATATAAACTATTATTTGCAATTTAAAAAAATTATACCTCGTTGCATTTTTTCCAACAGTCAGTTTCAAGTTATATTTATTGGTTTGAAAAACAATGATTTAAATATAAAAAAACGATTTAAATAAAAAAACCAAATAAATCCGATTTCTTTTATTTAAAGAAAAATAATAGTGATTTTTTTCACACCCTGCGCAAAAGTGACTGTCGATTACATCCATCTTTGGTTTGTACCTTGTAACAATCTTGAGAAATACGCAGTAGCTTTAATGACTTCAGATTCTTCTTCTTTTTTTTTTTTTTACTGATTAAATGATTGTACATTAATGGGGGGTAGAGATATGGATTACTCAATGTAACTATTTGTTATCTATACTTTAATTTACCATGAAAAATTATTTAATTTCTTGATACATTTCATGAAATTCTATAGTGCCTCTGTTTTTTTTAACCAGCAATTGAATGTAATAAAAAATAATTTCACGTTATGAAAGCGCAAATAAGCATTAAAATGCATCTTAACGTGAAATTATTTTTTATTACAGTTTACTTGCACAAAGTTAAATTATTACTACAGCAATTGGATGTTTTTGCTTAACTTTCAGGAAGATAGTTACAAGTTTTGATAAAAGAGAAAAACATGACATCCGAAATACCATTAGTTTTTCTCACCAGTTTTTAAAAACAATTCTGGGAAAAAAAGAAGGGAAATCGCCACTTTAAACAGGATGAAAGAAAAAATGTGACTTGTTTATCGGGCGTTCAAAATCTCAGTTTAAGCAATTTCGAAAAGTTTGGAGCAGCAAGAAGAATAAATGCGCTATCATTTTCGAACGCATTTCCTTCAATAGGTACCTTTTTTCGTGGCTGAGTGCGTAAGGGCGCTGAAAGGTTTTCTAATTTCGCTGTAAGCACAGGATGTGGCTGGCTATGGAGTTGGCACGACTTACTGCGGTACCAAAGCAGATTTAAACACAGGAAGAACGGTTTACTGATGCGTTTCTCCACAGTTTTTTCCTCCACGTATCAAAAAGACTGGAAAATAAAAATGATCCAATTTTTTATTTTTTTCTAAAATTTCATGGTCAAATTTGAATAACCTTCAGTTAAGGGACCACTTTAACAGTTAAAAACAGTTTTGTGTATTAAGAACTTTATTCTGGTGAGTAGTGTAAAAGTGTCTATTGAATCAAATGCTGTTAACTAAAAAATGCTTTTCCGAATATTCTATTTATCAACTGTCAAGTTTCAGCGGAATAAAATGATGTTACATGATTTTCACGGCCGTCCAAATTTTTTTATTACTATTTCCGAATCGGTTACTTATTGACTTACTGTAGAAAATGTCTGTTGAATTAAATACTGTTAACTCCTTAAGGCACAAGTTTTTTTTTCTGAAAAACTAGTATAGTGTAAGTTATTCTTTGCAATTTCAGGTTGTGGGGGGTGACTAGGGAGCGGGGGGTAGGGTAAAAGTTACTTAGAAAAAATATATTATACAAACAAAGTGTAAACGGATCTCAGACGGGCATTAGAAATAAACTAACGCACGGGCATGGGCAAAACTTTCCGGTAAGTTTCGCCCGTGTCAGACACGGGCAAATGCGTTGAGTGTTTAACATAAAAATGTTTTTTCCGAACATTCTATTTATCAACTGTCAAGTTTCAGTGGAATAAAATGTTGTTAGCATGATCTTCACGGCCGTCCAAATTTTTTGTATTACTATTTTATGATTGCTATTTCCGAATCGGTTACTTATCGATCATTATGGAAAGTGTCTGTTGAATTAAGTGCTGTTAACATAAAAATGCTTTTTCCGAATATTCTATTTATCAACTGTCAAGTTTCAATGAATAAAATGCTGTTAGAATGATCTTCACGGCCATCCAAAATATATTTGGAATAATGTAACCGTCTATTACCATCGAATATCGTTCTTCAAGAACATTATCTTCCATTCCCGATCAGTCAGAAAGTTAAAGACAGTTTTCACATGGTACACTTCCTAAGTACTAAAAAGAAAGATCTACGAGGCAAGATTCAAATATCTTCCCACAGTATCAAATACAAAATATGTCTTAAATACTTTTGCTTTTTAACATAATATGCGCATACTGTTTTTCAGAATTTTTTCTTAATAAATATTTATTCTTTTATAGAAAAAAATAATAAGCCAGGTCTACAGCATTTTTTCTATTACTCCAATTTTTTGCAAAATGTATTGATTTGATACTCATCGGAACATTATAATAAATGATCAATTTATCAGCTAAAATCTATCACGTAAAAACTCCCCTTTATACCCGAAGTTATTAATGAGCACTCTCTGTATCCTCATTCATAATTCCGATGGTTCAAAATTCCTCAATTCTTAGAGATTTGGTGTAATACGATGAAATGATTTGTCATAGTTTAAGATTTGATTTATGTCCCTTTCGTTAGTCATAATAAGTGACAACGTCTAATTTGGATTTAATTCTTCCCAAGTTTAATATTCATTAATTGACTGCATATATTCTATGATGAATCATGAATCTATGTATAATGAAAAGCTATGATGAATATATCTTTAATGCATGAAATGAATGCTTTTGTAAATTTCAATAATCTTATGATGATATCATGATGTAGTTTCAATAATTAATTTTATATGAACCTTATTATTATCAAAATACTCAAATACAAAACTGAAAATGCTACTATTTAAGAAATGTGATGTTAAGAATTAATAAAAAGGAAGATGTTAGCAGAAAATTAATGTGTTTGTTTCGTGTTTCCTTAAATGAAACATTTTTCTTAAAGAAAAATATGAAAAACTGAACAATCATTTAATAACCAATAGGTTAAAAGAAAGGGAATAAAAATGTATACTCATATATTCTGCATTAATACATTTTTGATGGAAATTGATGATATATATATATATATATATATATATATATATATATATGGGGCCTCAGTGGCCGAGCAGTCTTAGTACCAGTTTCCGCTGCCTGCCTGCGTGCAGTGAAGAGGTGTTGGCTTCGATTCCCGTCCTGTGCCTTAGAGGTATTCTTGTAATCCCCCCCCCCCTTTGTATTGTAATATTCTATTGTATTATCTTGTTCTATCTGTCATATTGGACGACAGTTTGAGACATATCCATTGAGAAACCAAATAAACTAAAAAATGTATGTGACATGAAATGGTCTGTATAGTAAATAGTAGTAGTAGTAGTTGATGATATATATCACATTTGTAACGCCATTTTTCCATTAATTTTTAAGGGAAATCCACAAGTACAAAGATTTTCACCACAATTCTTTACCACGAAAAAACAAGGAAGAAAATTAGTTTTAGTATATTTACCAAAATATTAATTTTTAGTTATGGTAAATATTTTACCTTTTAATTGCATTAAAAAGACGTTTAGTATCTAGAGCATGACGTCAAAATTTGCATACGAACCCAGCTCCAATAACAACGAAATGCGACAAAGAAAGTTTATATATACATTTGTCTTCAAATGTTAGACGCTGCTGCTGTTTAGACTAAATCACGAAACTTATATAACCCTAGATATATTCTGTGGAAAATGGTTAAAGGTAAAGTAAAACCTTTGGGCGAATCGGCTTCAAGTGCTAAACTGCTACACACTGGACGAAAATCATTGCCCGCCCAAAAATTTACGAGCCGCTATGCAGATATTGAAGTCCGTTTGCATCCTGCCTTGATGACTTTGGATCCAAAATGGAGGTGAGTAAAACTCGAACTATTTGCTTTCCGTAGTATAAATAAATGAATTTCCAATAAAATGTCATAAAGAAAAGGGTGGTTCCTCCGAGAGTTTAAATTTTAATGAAACGTAAATAATTGTACATAAGATTCCGCCAGTAGCAGTGATTAAAAATCAGATACTCTATATGAAAATTCTTAGAGTAAAGTACCAGATGTAAGTAGGGGGATTTCAATGTAGTAATTACAGGAAATATTTAGACTAGAAGCTGCAAAAACCATTCTGTAAATGCTCTTAGTATATTTTCTAGAATAACATCCTGACGAAAGTTTATAACGATTATATCTGTAAAAAATGAACAGCAGCTTTGTGAAGTAACTTATATGCTGTTTACGATCAGAAGAAACATTCAATTGAGCACAATTTGATCAAACCCAGTTAAGTTTACTTACTTTTAGTTTGGCAGTGTTTTCCTTTAATTGTTTAAATTTACTGTAATAGTTGAATAAGAGTTAATCGCACTGCATGGGACATTTCCTTAACATGCTTTTGAAATTTAGTTAGTTGTAGGTCTAAAACTAAATGTTGTTTTAAATCAAAATTTTTCTAGTGCATGTTTACTTCAATTTAAATATTTCTTCGTTGTGATTCTTAGTTTAGCTCTAGCGTTTATTGTTAGAGAAACTAGAGTTTTCTTTAATATCTTAATCGTATAATTTGCTGAACGCAATTTTGTTTGCGCAACTGTCGAGGTCTGGTTGGTTAGATTAGCGGAGAGTGCTTTCATATATCAAAGTTTAATAATTTGGCGAATTTTAATACCATATTTTTTATAGTTTTCGTAAATGTGAGGGTAACAAAGGAATGTATTTCCGAAGTTTTCTTCAGATTCAAGAAAAGACAAATTAGCTTCGGTTTACTAATCGGAATCCTCAATTTCTATTGAGCGACTTAAGCCAAGTCAACGAACGCTATAGTTTCTTCCTTTGCAAGTCGGGGAACGTTGTTTCTCGTTTACTTTACAAACTTAAATATGGTTTGATAGCTTATATTACGTATGAGCCTCAGTCCTATCCTTCGCAACGATCTTAAAAGTATAAATTCAATGAGCAAACATTTGTGAAGCAACAGTAAATTAATGTTTTAACACGAAAATTAAAACTAGTAGCCTATGGTAAAAGTTCAGTAGCATATTTTTTTACCAGGCCAAGGTTCTCCAAAACTACAACTATTCTGTAGTCAATAAAAGTACTCAATCGACTGGTTATAGAAATGTCATTGATAGTGTAGTAAAATGTCCAGGCATTTATAAATTGGGGCAAATACCCAAGTAAAATGCCAGAGCAAATGCCCAAAATCATAAAGTGCCCGAGCATTAATGGAATTTTAATAGAAATACTGTTCAACCGTCAAATTCATTTTAATAATTGGAAATACTTTCACACCTGATATATATAATGTAATTTTTTTAAACTTATTTGTTTGAAGTAGTTCTTAATATTACCACCTGCAGATATCTTTTAAAGTTTTGGTTAAAATTATTTTAGCTTGAGTAATATTTGAGTTGGTTTTTGATATTACGGTATAAATAGGCATACAGCTAATCCCAACATATATTAGGTTGCATACCACTGCCCCCTAATAATATAAATATTAAAATACACACACAAATCAATGGAAATTGGTTATTTTTTCCCTTGGCTTCATCTAATTGTTAGTGTTGCTTTCTGAGGAAGTGGCTTTGCCATTCAGATCTGCCCATGCCCAATTCATCAAACTCTAGAGTTTAATTTTCATTTGCAACAGGGTTTTCTTATTTTTGAGCCATTATGAAAATTACATTGCAAACGTCGAAAATATCTTTCTTCTTTTTTAGGGAAGTTTCTAGCGCAGTTCCCAATTTGCCATTTCCTGTTCTCAGTGGAATTTTTCCTCTGTAAATCAAAAACGAGTAGAGGTTTCGGAAAGTCTATACCAATAGTGACCCTCTGCTAATTTTCAAGAATGCAGTGGTGAGATTTTGACCCTGTGTTGAATTGACATAAAAAGACTCAATGTTTTTTTTTATCAATACTGGTAAAAAAGAGCAATTTATAAGACTTTTATACTTCTATCAATGAAATGTATATTTTAAAAAACTAATGTTATTTATAAGCTGTAATACTCGTTAAAGATGTCGAAATATAAAATTTTAAAAAAATAAGGGTTGATCCAGTATTTTTAACAGGGTCCGTTTTTGTGAATGTTAAAAACATTTTTTGTGAATATTAAAAATTTAAAGGTACAGTAGTGAAATTTCTTTTTGGCCGCTTATGTAACAATTCTGTGAAAATTACGGTTTGTAACTCAGAATTTTGTGAAGGGTACGAAAATGACCCTCAAAAATACTTTGTATAAATGCCCGTTTATAAATGTCTTGCCCGACCCACATCACTAGTCATTGATAATTAATTCTTAAATAACAATGTGCTTCTTGTAATGGCAGATCCACAATTTAAGCATTAAATTAATTTTTTCACCTGATGTAAAAACGCAACATTTTTTTAAGAAAGAAATTAAGTTTTTAACAGTATCCTATGCTAAATTTTTTAAATTGGTTCTCCTGAAAAATAAAAAAATTGCGATAGTGCCTTTTACCAAAGAAGTTAAAAAATTTACTTCTTATACCCAGATAATGTTAAACTTGCTGTTACAAACCTTTCAGCTCATTATTCGAAATGAAACATCTCTCGATCTTCAGTAGATAATTCCATTTCTTTTCCTAGTTAAAAAATTTTAAAATGGATTTCTTGGTTCAAAAAATATGAGTGATTTGAGTACAAACGAACAAATTAAAGCTATTTGATGAAGTAGTTAAAGCTATTGATGTTATAGCATTACCTTGACCATAAAATTTAAGCTTCATTTTTATTTCTATTACAAATAAAACTTTACTTTAGTAGCCACTCACGTAATGACTTAAATCTACATTCAAATTTTCGAAGTAGATTGAATTTAAATCACTTGTGCGTATTTAATTGGATTTTCCAAATTTTCCTTTCTATTTGATTAGAAAGAAATTCAAATATTTTTCTGATAATCGTAAGGATGGGACTGTTTAAATCGGACTTGCTTTCCCGATTGAAAATTATAATTTATTAGATAAATCTGAAAATTTCTGCAAAATCGCTCATCCCTGCTTTGGATTAAAATAACTAATATGAAATAAGAATACAGGTAGTCAGACCAATTTTCAATAGCTTGCCTTGAACGGTTAATGCTTATATATATGCGTTGAATGGTTAATGCTTATATATAGGCATACAACTTTGAATAAGTTGTGGCAAGTTCATATTTGGCACATGTGGTATTCACGAAAAATTCGTGAAACGTGAATATTATAGTTAAGATGTCAAGTTGATGAAAGTCAGACAAAGGTGAGATTCAAGAACACCGTAAGAAACAGGTCTTTCAATATTTGAAACACATTAGCTGTTTGAACTCTTGTTTTTATCGCCTCCGATTAAAAAGAAATCAAACTAAGAGAAAAACCACTGCTGGGTGTTAGTCTGAATGTAATGAAGTAAGAATACATTCTCCTCAGATGTAATTTTGACCTCAACTGGTCAATGCATTGAAATTCGAAACATTCATTCGTTAACACAAAGCGTCAATTTCGAAGTTTATTCTTAGGCTCAGGATCAAAAATTATGGTCTCATCCTGCTGTAAGTTTTTTAATGCATAAAATGAGGAGAGCCATTTCAGGCAAAAGTAATTCTCTTTTGGGTTTTAAAGAAATAACATAGTTCCAGAGCAACGAACAAGAACTCGGAAAATGGCAATACATTTAGAATTAAATATTTTATTTAGTTCTTCGTGTCAATGGCATGTCTATACTTGCGCTACTTCAGTTAGAAAAATCCAGCAATAGCTGGAACTGTATTGGGAGATAGTTTCATAATTATTGCATAGAATTGTAAAAGAAAAAAATAAAATAAATATAAAATAGTACCTACATATGAGTCCAAAATCGTTATTTAACCTTCGATAAATGTGAATTAGAAAGATTTGCATTTATATTTAAAATTGTATTATAATGCCTCTCCTGAGAAAAAGATTGATTTTGAGCTTGGACCGTCTTGCACGGTACGATATACATTATCTAATTTAGTAGAAAATATTCTGGTTAGAATATTGCTTGGAGAGAAAGACTTTAAGCAATTGAAATGAGTATTGCAACTGAAAAAAAGATACTTGGTTATATTTTATTCTTGAGTTGGAGGACTGGTTTAGATAACTAAACTCATTTTCGCTTTAGTATAATTCTGTTGCTTTGTATCTTATGTAGACAATATATACAACTGTATGTGTATTGTACACTATTTACTACGATATTGTGTAAAAGTAACCTTTTTTTTAAAAGGTTACTTTATGTCATTCGAAAGTAATTTTGTTTAAATGGTTTAAAGGGAACTTTTGAGTTACGTAAATATTAAGGTCTTTTCTCAGTCTTGGGGCAAATACTGCTAGAAAAGACTGGCTACTATTGGGCAATTGATCAGCCCGCCGAAAAAGGACAGTTCTAATCATTTTCAAACGTAGCTAGTTTACTATTGCCGTCTCTCGACTCTTTTTTAAAATAGGAATAAAATTTAAATGACTTTTTATCAGCCGTTTTAAAGCTAATAAAAAGAAAGTTTCATTTCTAACTTGCACAGAATGGTCATCATTTAAAGAAAAATTCACTTTAACAAACTTTTGCTCTTGTATAATTTGTGCAAAATGAGTACACTTGAGTCTTGATAGATTGTTTATCGCTATCACTGGACCGTTCATTTCAAATGATCGATACGGGAGAACGATGAAAGGGGTATAAAATAAAATATCGGCTGAAATATGACAATAATGAATTTACTGTTAAAATATCAAAAATTTGAAGGGAAAAATACATAGTAAGGGCAGCAGTGCTCAGGCAGTCTCCAGCAGTTTCTTTAAGCATCTCTCCGGGGGGGGGGCACTGCCCCCTCGGAGCAAGCCAACTGCCCCCCCCCCCCCCCGGGAGAAAGGTTCAGGTGACAATTTAAAAAAAAAGAAAGAAATAAAAGGAAGGTGGAAATAAAAGAAATAAAGTGGCCCTGTTTTGGGTCATAAAATTGGCCTCTCATTGCCAACAAAATGTGAAACGCCAAAGCTCCGGTCCTTCAGATAACACCTGGTTTTAAGCATGGCTGTTGAGAGGGTTGTCAGGTATGGCTGATTCATGAGGCTCGTTTCGGCATCAGAGTAGTGCAGTGGGTAAAATTTTTCTATGGTTAAGATGCAAGGGTAAGGGAGGTTGGAGGGGGGTTGGGGGCGAACACAACCGACATGGGGCCCGCCTGGGCTATCGGTGGCCCTGATTCAGAGTACTAGATAATCAATACAATCTCCCTTTATTCCATTAAAACTCATGAGTATAACCCCTTCCTAAAAGAACCTGCCTTTTATTGAGTTTTGGTTCCTTTTTTTCCATATGATAGGAACCTTTTGATCCATACTTCTGCTATCTGAATCCTTACATATCCAGTTGCAACGAGAGACAGTTGGCAATGAAATGTTTGACACTGTTACTTTGAAATTAAATTGTCTATTTGAGGTCAACATTAAGAGTACTTTTGGAAATTTTCTAGAAAAAATGACAAATATCTTTTAAAAAACAATATAAATTTATACTTAAAACATCTAAATCTAGATTCAGGTGATCTTCTGCTTGACTGGCAAATGATCATTGCTTTGCAAGCAAGTAAACACATAAATATGTCCATTGTACATGTGCCCTACATTTTCTGCAATATTACATCTCTTTAATGTGAAAAAAGATGACAAAAATTGTGCTTAAGACTTTAATTTAAAACTTTCCTGTAAGAACTTTAGACACCTTTCCTTTTCCCATAAGGCCACCAAAAAATAGCCTAAAACTGCACTTTTTGGGCTTCAGGTTGGCAAATTTTTCAAAGCATGGCCCCCAACTCACCTCGTTTTTTCTTAACGTGACCAAAGATGGCCTAAAATTTTCCATTTTCAGTACTTCATCAATTTTGGAAAATTTTCGTGCTATGTAATCTGCACCTTTCTTCATTCTCCTACATCATCTACGATACCATGAAACTGCACTTTAAGACTTCAGTTTCAGCAGGGGCGGACTGGGAAGAAAACTCGGCCCGGGCATATTTCAAACAGACCGGCCCTTGGGGGGGAGGGGCACTACCAAGGAACGGAAAATGAGCGCTAATCAGATATTATGCACTCCCCCCCCCCCCCCCATTTTTGAAATTTACACATTGACAACAACGAGTTTTAATGGCATTTTAAAAAGAATTTCAGCTTTCAAAAGTGCAGTAATTTATATGAACAGAGGATGAGTTGAAGAATAAGCATGGAAAATTATGTACCCAACGTACTCTTTGTGTGTTGAGTGTGCAACAATCAGTATGTTATTATCAAGTAAAAATTAGATCTAGTTATGAAAAAGTTAAAAGAAATGTTTATTGTTATAGTTGCCAGTACTATAACATACAAAATAGTAACAGGTTTCAAAAAAACAAAAGCTCACCCACAATCAAATATACATTGCAATATTTACTTAAAAATTATTTTCCTTTTAAAGGCCATTTAGTACTTTAAAAGCGATTTTAAAAGGGGACAAGGGGGCTCTTATTTGCTACATCATCTATTAGACTTTCCATGTCAAGCTTTACTATATGTCTCTTTCAGACTACATTAACGTAAATGATTCCGATTTGACCTGAGTTAAATTGCTTCTTAATCTGTTCTTAATATACTTTAAAATAGAAAAGCTTCGTTTACAACGTACTTGTGAGAAAGACAAACTTATCAAGTATTTAAAAGCCAGTCCAATAACACCATAAGAACCTGTCAGTAAATTATAATGACTCAGATGTTTATAACAACAAATACAACAATTATTGCAGGATTTGCAGAGTTTAGATTTTACATTGACTTCATCCCCAAGTTCCTTTTGCTCTGCTTCATCTTCTTCACCGTCTATGCTCTTCCATTTCCAGAACGTATTCTTCAAGCGTGGAAGCTTTTATTTTTCCCCAGGTATGCGCTAGGTAAAGAAGCTGCTTTTTTTATGTTGTAAATACTGCCTTTAGGGACTCAGCCTCCCGACAGCACAGTTCAAAATTAAAAATTTAAAAATTAATAAATTTTGCGGCCCCCCAAAATTTTCCATTTTGGGTGGCCGCCTAGGTTGTCTTTTGTCTATATGGACAAGCTAGCCATGAGAAATTCTCAGGGCCGTATTTTGTAGATTGCAGGAACTAAAAATAGTGTTGGTAAATATGTAGATATGTATTAAAATAATATTAGATGTTCACAGTACACTTATTTTTCTTATTCATTACAGAAGTGCAATGATACGTAATATATTAATTAGCTGCTAATAGCTTGCCGCACTTTAGGGCGTTACGCAGTGAAGCAATTGGCCGAGAGACAACTGGCATCGAGAAATTTTCTGGGCCAACTTTAGGAATTTTCAGGGCCTGCCCTGCAAATATCTCACGCCGGCCCTGAAAATTTGCATCACATGGATTGAGAAATTCTCAGGGCCGTATTTTGTAGATGGTAGGGATTAAAAATATTGTCAGTAAATATGTAGATATGTATTTGAATAATATTAAATGTCTACAAGACAGATTTATTTTTCATATTCATCATTGAAGGGCAATAATACGTAATATATTAATCAGCAAATAATACCTGCCGCCTGTTAGGGTGTTGCGCCGTGAGGCAATCGCCTTAAATTCCCCGCCGGCACTGCTCAAAATTGAAAAAAAAAAAGGAGAAAAAACATAAATTTTGCGGCTTTTGAAAGTATGCACCACAGGCGGCCGCCTAGGTTTTCCATACGGACGAGCCGGCCTTGAAAACTTCCCAAGCCGGCCCCGAAAGTTCATCGATATACACAGGTGGCTGCCTAAAGTGCAAAACTGATTTATTTATTTTCAAAATAAAAAATGTATATATAATCAATTTTGCACCTCAGTCTGGCTGTCTATACGGACCAGACGGCCCTGAAAAATTCTGCCCCTCCCCCTACATGTTGCCCTACACCCTGGAGATTTTGCCCCGTTGCTGCATTGCACTCTCTAAAGAGCCCGGATAACGCCAAAGTTTCAGTCCTCCGATTTTTTTTTAATTGACATTGTAAAAGCTGTATACTTAAAATGGAAAAGGATAGATATTTTACGACCGGCCCACCGGGCATTTGCCCGAATGCCCGCATAGCCAGTCCGCCGCTGAGTTTCAGGAACATTTCCTGGGGAACGACACCGAACACAATCAGTAGCGTCACCAAAAGTAGCCAAAAATTAGACTTTAGTTACGAAAAATTTGCGAGACTAGAGAATCTCCGAACTATTTCTCACATCCTCTAAGATCCTCAAACAACGTATGGGACCGTTCATAAACGATGACCCACTTTTTTCAACAGATTTGACCCCCCTCCCCCCCTTTGTCACACGTCACGCTATATTACATTAGCATAAAATAGGTTTAATTTGCTGATTTTAAATGTTTTTATAGAAATCAAATTGTACGATGTCGCACTTTTTGTTACTCCCTCCCCTCGTCACAAACTGTCACACTTTCATGATCCCCCCTACCCCCCTTGAAGCGTGACATCATTTATGAATGACCCCATCCGAAATTTCATTGCTGGGACTTAGAACTCAAAAAGTTTCTTGAGTAGAGCCCTCGCACCCGTCTTCAGTGACGTTGACAAAAATAAAGTAAAACAGCATTTTTAAGGCTAGTTTGAAAATTTTCTCACGGGAGAACCCTAGAACCCCCCTCCTCTAACTTCTCCTGAGAGCCTAAAATTGCATTCTCCGGACTTAAATTGCAAAAAAATTCCCCCCCCCCCCCCCGCCCCGAAACCAGCCTAAAAATAACTTATAAGATTTCAATTACAAAAATTTCAGAAACTCACTCCCCTAACTTCACTAAACATAAAGCCGAAAATTTATTCTACTGTATATTACCAAGGATCTATCCACTGGCGTAGATAAGGGGGTGGTTTGGGGGATAACCCCCCCCCCCTGAAATGGTGAAGATTGTCTAGAATTTGACCAATTTTTCTTAGAAAACAATGAAATTAACCGAATTTTCCCGAACCCCCCTCCCCCCCTGAAATCCGGGTTTAGCTACGCCACTGGATCTATCATATACATTTAAAAGATCCACATTATCATTTCTATTCTACCTATTATATAAAATAACACAGCATGATTTGGACACAGCATACATCGCCCCTCCTAATTCGTCACCTGCCCTCCCGGAGCAAAAGGTCTGAAAGAAACACTGGTCTCCAGACATCGGCAACAATAACAGTTACAGAAAACTAATTAGAAATGTATCAGGCGTGGATCCAGCAGATCAATGGGGTAAATTGCCCCCCTCCAAGTCAAGTATTAAAGATTATATGAATGACGACCTAAAACTTTCTATTTTCGCCCATAAAGGTTTTGAGATAGCTAAAATCACAAATTGGTTCGGCAAAAACGACAGGAACATATTTTTTAAAATTTTTACTGCTGGCGCCATCTTTACGTAAAGAGTAAAACTTGAAAATTAATATAAACAATATTTTTACCAAAGACTAATACAGTAACAGTTCCAATCTCAGCTAGGGGCACCTCGATGGGAGGTTACTGTGACTTCCCAAAAATTTTAACTCAAAATTCAAAAATTTGAAACAATACTCAATTCTGTACTTGGAAACATATTCCTATCTTTTTTTCATGTACGAAATACTGATAACTGTATACAGATTTTAGTAGTATTCAGGGAATCAATTTTATTTTGTAAATATTACAAATTACCAACTCTCAATCGATCAATTTTTTATTTAAATCAAATTAAAGTAAAATCTAATTTTAGGATTCAATAAAATTTGGAGTTTCATTTGGTAAATTAGCAATATAAACCTCCCAAAAATATAAGTTCGGGGCGCCACTGCTGTCAGCATGCGTGAAAGTATTTTCAACATATTGTGGCACACAACACATTCCGTACCAAGCAAATATAACATTCTTGTACTAAACCATGAAGAAACTTTTTAATTAAATAGGATGATTTGAGATAGATATGTAGGTTTTAATTTAGAACTTTTATTTATGTTTTATGAAGAGTCTGTACCAAAGGGCACTCAGTATTCGAGAAATAAACTTTAGACGGCTGATCAAAGCTCGCGCACATCATAGTGCAACCGTTCATCATCCATATATATATATTTCGCTTAACGTGGACCAGTAACAATTAAACTTTGCGGTACGATAAAATACTAACATCATGCAAAAAGTAAACTATAGTAAAACGATATTTAAAAATTTGTTGAATGATTAGCATTGAAAAGTAACATACTATTTGTATTTATTATCGTAACTTACGGACTTTAGCGGTTTCTTTCTATTTCTCAAAAAAGATTTCCGTTCATAACTCAATTTTTAATCTCCGCTTCTTTGGAATAGCAACACCTTAGTTTATATCGAGCTATCATTATGTTTATACATATTAAGCAATCGTTTCTTAATCCTCTCATTTTAAAGCGTTTTTTGCGGTTTTAAAATGGTTAGTTTCAATTCTTTGGAATGGCAATAGTGTAGTTTGTTTAAATCGAGTGGTTATTCTTATGTTTATATCTAGCAATCTTTTGTTAACCCTACACTGCATATTTTTTTTTTTTTTTTTTTTTTTTTTTTTTTTTTTTTTTTTTTGCGGTTGTTGTCGATTTTGTGAAAAAAGAGGAACCTTGAGCCCAGTTTACAAGATCTAGGGGGAGACTATATTAACGAATATGATCTTGCATACAAAATAAAACGAAAGAATGCTCCACTCATTAAAAATGATACAAAACGAGCTTAGTGAACGAAAATAAGTGTTTAAAAACACTGCGCAGTGTAGGGTCAAGTCGACCGAAACCAGTTTTTGTCACGGACAGTTATATATTGCACTCAATGTAGTAGCCGACAATACAGAACTTGAAAACTGTTTTCACAGAAATTTTCAGCGAAGTTTAATTGTTGAACTGATAGTTGATGCTCTGCGGGGAATCGGCTAGTTTTGCTTTAAAATAAAACTGGGTGGTGTCCTCACACTTGTTCAAGTGTGTAGAATTCAAGCAAACCTAGCGTCGACAATATTAGCTCGCAACAGCACTCAAGAAAATATGTATTGGAACTACATATTTCATGTTTTATCACGCCTTCAATGAAATACTTACCGAGTTTAGTGGTACAGTCAGTCCTAGGGAGGAGAGAAAAAAAATATCCGAAACACAATTTGAATACTATTTTCTGTAGAAACATGGAATACAGTGAAACTAGTGTAAGTTGACCACTTGCGGTGCAGCACTTTAGCAATAACCATGTATTATGTGGCTGAATATTTTTTATGAATTACGAAATCAATATTTAAAAAATATTTAATCTGAAATAATTTTCCATTCAATAAGAAATTAATCTAGAGAAGCTATTTATATGAAGATTCAGAATTTCAGTTAAAAATATTAAATAGAATTTTTTTTTCAATTTTGCTATCCGAGTTGTGTACCATTGATGAACTGCATAATTAAAAACTCCATAACATTAAAATCTGGTGTCGCCATCTATTGGATGTATGAGGAAAAGGAAAATTTTAGTTTTATCTCTAGTTGTGTAACTAATCTGACACCATTTCCGAGAAAGCCTCTAATGTTGGTAGGTTTCAAGTGCTAAATAACAGGATTTTTCATAAGAAACTTTGAATTTACGTTGGTTAAAAAAAAGAAATCCAAATAGAAGCTGAAAGAGAACCTGGAAAAATTGTGGGTTCTGGACTTGATCCGGAGAAAAATGTGATCTGGGAATTTGTTGCCTGCAAAAGTGGGTTTTTTTTTTGGGGGGGGGGGGGGGGGGATTGTATAAGTGTTCCGAAGCATTTTTTTAGGTTGTTTAAATATCAGTAGGGGACTGATTATAGGTTACTTTCTGTATGGTTTTCTTTTACAGAAGATCGAGGGCAGCACTATAATATCGTTATAAATCTTGAATTTTGCCTCCAAAGAGCAGGCGAGGACTTTAGCTCCCCATTGAAAATTTTACGAAAAGTTTCCCAAGCAAAAAAAGTCCAAAAAAATTTTTAAAAGAAAATTCAAGAATATAATTAGCAACTGAATTTGCATGAAAATTAGGCGATATATATTAAGTTTAACTTTTTGAGATTTTTCTCCCGGGAAAATTTCAGTCAACTTTGTAATATGCGCTGCTTGAGACCCGAGGATTATGCGGATTTTGATCTCGTAATTGAGAACTTCTTAACTTACATCGTTGTGTGTTAAGTTATATGCATACAAACATTTGAGCATTTGTGCCCGTCTAACTCACTGTAACATTGCAACTGTATTTAAGTAACTTTATTTTTTGTGACAAAAACACACATAAAAAAAGCAAAAAGAAGCTATTAAAAAAACGCGTTCTGTTTTAGTTCAAGTACCCACACAGAGCACGATTATAGGACATTAAAATACTTTAAATTCATGCATTTAAAGTATGTTTTATATATTTATCTATTATTCATTGACAATAGGACAGAAAGACGTTTTTTTTGTTTGAAAAACTAACAGCAGCATAGAGGGGAAAAAATTTCATCCGAGCTCAAATAGTCAAATGACATGTGTGGTAATTCACTAGGGGGAAAATAATAAAATAAATAGTAATAACTTTAAATAACAAATCGCCATAAAGTTGTCTTTAAAAAATCAGTAGAGTATGGAGGACAGTCTTGTGAAAATAAGTCAAAATAAAGTTATATATGAGGTGGGATTTCTCTTCCGGAATTTTCTCGAAATGAAAGCCATGAAAACTCAGTGCCGAATCTGGGGGGGGGGGGGGGCATTCTCTGGCGGCACTTCTGGGAGGGGCGGCAAATTCAACAGTGATGTACAAAAAAAGAAAAAGAAGAAAGAAAATGAAGTAAAAAAAGAAAAAATATTTAATTAAGAAAATTTAACTTTTGAAAAGAGAGAACGGAAATCCTATTTCGCGGCTCCGATTTGATCATTGATCGGCTATTTTGCTAACGATTATTTAAAACCGATTAATGTATAAATATTTATTTGTATAAACTGTCGGAAACTTTAAAATTGAGTTGTACTGAATATAGCGGCCTTTACACACACGTTCTTAACCGCGGTCCGGACGGCGAGCCATTCAGATCCGCGGTCAAGAGCGTGCGTGTAAATGCAATTTTAGGACGCTCAAGAACGCGGTTAAGAATGACACTCAGATGCGCGCTCCAAGAAATGATGCATTTTACATACACGCTCTTAACCGCGCATCAAAGTCGGAGGATTGGACAATTCTGCAGGCTGTGGCTTCTGTAGGGGACTTCAATGGAACGCCCCGCATCTGAACGCGTTCTTGCGCGCGGATAAGAATGTGGGGCATTTTGCAACACATTCTTGAACGCCACGGTTTTACTCGCGTTCTTGACCGTGGCTGGATGCGCCACGTTCAGTCGCGCGGTTAAGAACGTATGTGTAAAAGGCGCTTTAGGCACAAGAAATAAATTTAAATCGTTTGAAAAGAAAGAATCAAAAGCCAAAAAAAAGTAAAAGATAAAATAAAAGTCGACTGCGCCTCAAAATGCTAAAAACGTTGCGAATAGTTTTGTTTAGTAAATATACATGTAGAAAAAATGGTAACATTTCAAATAAAATGAAAAGCAAGGGCTTTATCAATAGCCTAAGAAAATAAAATAGAAGTTAATTACTGTGAAAAAATAATTTCAAACTACAGCGAAAAACACTTAACTTTTCTCGTTAATTTAGAGGCTGCGAATTTTAGCACAAGGAGGCAACTCTTTCTGGGACAGTTGTTACGGGCATTTCAGTGGTACAAAGTTCGAAACTGTGCAATAAATTTCTTCCTACAGAAAAGAACCATTTTATGCAACTTACTATAAATTGGAATTAAAAAAAAAATCGAATTTCATGAAAGCAGCCGAATGGTCTTAGCCCTACGCCGTACACACACACACTTGTTGCTTTATTATTAGAAGACATGATTGTTTCGCGATAAAGGTACTTCATACTTTGGTAGATTTTCAGATTCCATCTTACTTTTTCGAGCTTTAAAGATAAGGTAAAAGGGCACTTCTGCTTGGGTCTGTAAAAACTACGAATGAGCTAATTTATTTTAATAAAAGTCTAGAAAATAAGTTACTGAGTAGAAAAAAATTGTTGCAAAAGTTGATTTGGTTGGAAATTTTAGATACTGGGGTGGGAATCACCCTGTTTAGTTTACTCGGGGGGTGTCCACAAGGAGGGTTATGGCTTGGAAATTTTTAGGGGTGTGTGTGTATTTTAATGGGTTTTAGCAGTCTTGGGGGGGGGGGGTGATGCTCTGTAGCTTTTTGGAATTGTGCGCCATTGCTCTTAAAGGGGCGGCATCCTTGGTTTATTAAGTTTCATGTTGTGCAAGTCATGAGGACTATATAACTAAGCATAAATGTATTATTTCCCTTCTTATTATTCCTCTTCAAATCAACCAACTTTAAAGTCTACCGTACCTAAATAAGGTCGTATACTTTATAAACTTGTTATCAGCAAATACTTTTAAGATACTTAAATGAATTCCATTGAAAAATTTTTTAATCGAACTCTGCTATGAGTTTTTTCCTCCCATTCTTGTGTACAATTTTTGCGATTTTATTTCTTATTATGAGTGTAAAATATGGATTTTTCAATCCATAAGTATGATCTTCGTAATAAAGCTAGGGTGAAGTGGAGCAAGTTTAACCACGAGGTTAATATAATCACGGCTTATTACGACATAAGTGTTATTTGTTCATTAGATCCATCACATAAGTTTGAGCCTTTCTTTGTTATAACTTTTCTTTCACATTCCGGAAATTATATGTAACAAATTTATGCATTACATTTACGGTAACTTAAATATGTAAATACTTTTTTTCTAGTGGTTTTTGCCTTAGTTCATGTTTCATTGTTTTTTTCAGGAACTTTGACATGAAGCATCCAATTTACAAAAATACCAAATTTCGAATGTTGGTCTTGAAAAACTGAACGACTTCACAAAGCTTGGTGCTATGAAAATTGTTGAATTTAATAATGAACCGAACAATGAATTAAATGTTTAACGTAGACCAGTAACGTAAATAGCCATTTCTTGACCTTAACGTATTGTTGACTGGGAGCGTCGTATGAAGTCTTTTGATTACCGTACAAAGTTGATTACCGTTGACCGGGAACGTCACATGACGTCCTTCGATAACTGTATGTAATTATTGCCGACCACACGCGTTAGTTCTTAACCAAAACACATTGTTGACTTTTTTTTAAAACTGTTTGGCACACGACACACTAATCTCCTGATCCTAACCCCAATGGAAAATTAACGCATATTCATTACACGCGGAATTAGATGTATTGTATTTCAGAAAACCTCACAAGAAATATGCTGACGGCAGTACAAAGTGGATTTCAATTCAATTATTTGTGAAAGCCGTATAGGGAAAAATCATTGTCGGAAAAGTATGGTACGATTACTGCAAATATTTCTCAGTTTTAGTTATTGTCAAAGGGAGACTATTTACTTCTCACCACAATTAGTTGAAGCAAAAAGCTCGACAACTGTTTAAATTGACTACATATAAAAAGTAACCAGAAAATGTTTGTAATGACATTGGTTGACGTTTTGGGAATGCCTTTTTGTAACGTTTTGTATAAATATAGTCGGTTATAAATATTTAAAAATTAAACAAGGCGTAAGAATGGCTCCCAGTAACTTAGCCCATCTAAAATTTCAACAATCAATGCATTAATAATTGTTCTCTGTAGGTTTGTCAGCCAATAGTTTTTTTTTCTTGATGCGTGCAAAATTTTAAAACTTCGTTAATGGCCACCAAGCATCCGAAAATTAAGGATCCAGCCTCCTACCCCAAAGCGTAAACATTGACAAGCAAATATTTTAGATGAACACAAGACCTTGTATTCTGAAAAATGATTGATTTTCAAAACTTACTTGACCTTAAGCTATCTTTTGAAGAAAAACTAGTTGGATAGCATCATGCAAGTTCGTCGCTGTGGCGGCCTGAGGCTGCATTGTAGCGGCGCCTATTAACGGCACCGTGTCATTTTTTACTCCCACTTTTTTTGCAAGTATGTCGCATGACAACTTTCCTCTTTACGTTCGCCCATTTATTAACCCGTCGAATTGTTTTTTTTACTAAACAAGCACAAACGTCCTTTCGCATTGTTAGCAAATGCTTCCATAATGTATGCTCTTATCGCTACTTGTGCAATTAGGACTTGTTAAACGCACATTGAAATTTCTAATATTGTATAGGTAATTACAGAAGCTCCATAAATGTCTGTAATTTCACTTTTAATCTTGGTTTATTCATAGATTATACTATATCGTTTGATACAATACATTGCTATCAATAAAAACTTCACCTAGAAGGTCGCATAAGAAATTATGGTCCATTCGTCAGCGAATTAAATATCTTAAATTTGCTATTTAGCACATTAAACAAAATAATATTCATTTAGGGTTTTAGTTTTTAACAGTCGAAGAAAATGAATGAAATGCCAAGCATGGGTTCAGATAAAAATTTAAATCTTCCGAGGGGTAGCAGCTTCAATGCATTAACTGGATTGCCATTTTAGAATCTTTTTTTTTTTTGTTGATGTGAAATCCCTGGTTTGCACCCCCGACTCTTTCCTATTTCTAAACTGATGTAATAGTAATTTAAATTTTAACTTCTTTGTAGTACTATTGTTTTCATATTTAATTTGCTAAATGCAACAAAGTAAAAGTATTGGTTTTCACTGATGTAAAATAATTTCACTTCAATTCAGACAAAAAAAGGCTAGTACCAGTGTATGGTTAAATAAATTTTGAAACTAAAATAAAATATCCTCACAGGAAAAAAAAAGCTAACATATATATATTCTCCCATGAGAAGCTTTCGCGGCAATATTAATTTCAAACAAGTTAAAAAAAGGATGATATTTTACGAATCTTTAACTTTTATCCCTGTATTAAAGACTACAATTTCCCGCAAAGCCAGATATTATGTTAATCTGTTTCTAGCTTGAAACTGCAGATTTCAAATACATGAAGCTCGAAAAGTCACTATTTGTGTAAAGTGTTTTTTTTATCCCTACGCATAGTGAAAACAATTTTCAGAGAGCATAAATATGAATACTTTGTCGATTAAGGAAATATTTATTTCGCTAACTTTCAGTGAAGCTTATCCTTAAAAGTAGAAACCAATAATCGTAGTAGGATTTTTGCTTTCCTGTGCTAATCCACTTCAAATCTATATTCACTTCAATACACTTGCTACCGAAAGCTTGACGGCTCGTAACGTTGAGCTTTCAGGAAAGGGACGAACGTCAGAATTTTCAACGATTGAGGAAAATTAATTTGCCGTTTTATGTGTATTTCAACTCGAATCCGAGAAGGAAATGAAATAATTTTTATAGTTGATTTAATCTTTTTCTGATTACTTCCTTTATATTTTGAAATGAATCCAATTCTGTTTTATAAAATCTGAAATCTCAAAAACTGGCAGGCTGAGGCAAATGGGTTTTACATTTTAAGGATTGATCTTAAAATTAACATCAATAGTTTCGTTCTCAATATGTCCTTTTCGCCTTGGTAAAATGACGTAATTTCCAATGTTGTATTAATGTACGCAAACACATTTTTGGTTAAAAATATATTCTGAGCAGTACAGAAATTATTAGTGAAGGTGAAGTGGAAGAACCTTTCAGCAAAAGCTTTGAGTTCATTGTATTAATTTTTACTCCTACATTTCATACTTCAAAATTACGGATGTAAATCAAAACTATTTCAATGCGGGATTGTAGTCTACCTTTTAAGGTAAATTGTTAAAAGCTATCTTGAAACCACTTAGTATCCTTTTCATTTACCGTAGATTCGCTCGGGTCTACCGCGCGGTTTTATTTAATATTTTATTGAAAGTGGCAGCTGCATACAAAGTAATTTAGGGTTTAGGTTGCATGCGACCTTCCACGTACGTCTCAAGATCTTGAATAGCCTTGAACTTGGTTCTTGCCTGTTGTATCTCGGTCCCTAGACACGATTAACAACTGGAATGAAAATGTAATCTTGCCCCCAAATGATTTAGGAGGGACTTGCTTTGCTTTGAAGACAGCACCGCTGTTGCAATGGACAATAACTGTAGCAACCGGACTTGATGTTAAAATAGATACATTTATGTTTTTCTGCTTAAAGTAACGGATGTTTCGCTTTATCTAAATGACTTGTGATATTTTTGAATGCAATGTGAAGTTACGGATGAGTGCTCATGGTTAAAAAGAAAATGGAATGAGTTATTAATTGAAGTGAAAGCTTTAACAGTAATGAAGGACATAAGTTCTAACTTTTGCAACATTCTGTAAAAAACAATTTGAAAAAGATCACCTTAATAATCCATAAACAATCAAATTGTCTAATTTAATGAGAAATCTGAATCTGTGTAAATTTTATAAATAAGATGATACCCAAAGTATTGCAGCAAAGTCAGTTTAATTTCAGAAAACAGTGGAAACGGTTAAATGATAAAATATACCTTAAAAAATACACAAAATGACGAATTACGTAAAAAATTATTTTATTTTCAAGTAACTGTTAATGAGCTATTATTAATGTAGTTGCGAGCACCTCTAAGCCAAGGTTTCTGGGCAAAAGGAAGACACTAAATGCTTCTGTTTGCGTCCTTGCTTAAGATGCCACATTTAAAAAAAAAATTGTTTCAGTTTAAGAATAGCAGTCTTAAGTGGAATTTGTGAAGTATTTTTACATGGTTTTATTTAACTTAACTTGTGACGGAATTTTGTAAGGCGGTTTTCGACAACTATTACTGCATAAATTATCTTCAAATTTTGCACACAAGCTTATCTTCGATGACAATACAATAATCCATCCATTTTATAATTTATTATAACGTTAATTAGGAAAAAAATTAATAACTTTGGCTGAGGAAATTATCAGCTTTATCAGTAGCCGTTTGGCAACAATAGTTTTATGATAATGCAACGATGTTTTGAATTTAAATAAAACCATGTAACTTAAAACATTTTTGGCGATTTAATAATTATTTAAAATGAAGTTTGTCATTCGTAATAACTGTTTTTCTTACAATTAACGCCCCTGAATATGAACGTCATAAAACCAGAATTTTGTTAAATAATCAGTAGCGTAACTAGACCCGGATTTCAGGGGGGTTTCATTGGGAGAAGTGAGCTAATTTCATGGTTTTGCAAGAAAAATTGGTTAAATTCTAGATAATCTTTACCATTTTAGTGGGGGGGGGGGGTATGGGGGGTATCCCCAAAACACCCCCTTATCTACGCCCAGTGTACGTAATTATTCCTTTTTCTTCAAGATTGTTTAAAAAGTCACTAGGAAGGAAGTTTCGGACTTCAAAAGCCAAACGACAAAATATCCGTTACTTTGAAAGAACGTTAAGTGTACAAATTTAACGGTTCAGGTGTGCATTTAAGTTCTTAAACTTGGCGTGTGTGTATACGGAAATTCGTCAGGAAGCAACGAGTAGGCGAGCGTCAAATTTTCCTTTCGTGGCGACCTCAATGAAAACTTTCGTAACGCATCACTAAATGTTTTGCCAGCTTTTCAACAAGTTTAATGTCCTTTTTGTTCGCCCACATGAATTCCATTAGTCAACGAGTTGCTCTTAATCATGGAACTTGGCTGTTAGAAGCGAGTCAAGGTCTCCCTAAATTTAAAACTAAATTTCTACAGTCAAATTCAAATTATATATTCAACAAAATGTAAGTTTTCATTGCAGAGAGCTTAAGTTTTGAAAGTGTTGTTTTCTGAACAGTTAATGCTATTTCTACCAATCGGGCATGAAATTTCAGATTTGAATACTTATCCTTTGCATTCTTATGTCGACTCTCAGCCACCAGCGCTTTGAAAGATATCACACGGAGAACTATAAAATATAATTTTTACATAAAAGTAAAACATATTATTGTGTTACATATATCTAAAGTTTAAAAAAGAATTAATAAATTTAATTTTTCTTCATAATTTTGCGTATTATGTATTACTGTTCGTTCAACGAAAACTAATTCCGACCATGTATAAACTTAATACGACCGAAAAGAGTTAATGCAATTTGAATCGAAGCAGATACAGGCTCTCTCGCTTTTGAAAAAAAAAATTCAATTTAACTGAAGAGGATCGTAAATTTTGAAATAAGATTAATAGCAAGTGATTCTTCAAATCAGACTAAAGGTTAGAAATTGATGTTGATTAAGAAAGTATTATGATTATTTTTAAAAAAGTGTTGTGTGATAATGTACGATACGGCAACATTATTAAAGCACAAATTTGCAGAAATGTTTCATAAACTTGTTTAGGTTTACAGTGAACAGTTTTAATTGTGGAATTAGTTTTCGGACTCTAAGCAGAACTCGGTGAGTGATAGATTGCTGTTTAGTGTTCAGAAACTGATAACTTTCTGCATTGAAAGATATAATGAAATCGTCTTGCTTGAGTGGCTTGCTGTAAATGCGAGAAGATGAAGTAGGTTTATTTTATATTTTAAACATTTGCAGAAAGATAAAAATATTTCCTAAAATGATGAATTATTGACAAACGATTTCATTAATAAATTCTGTAAACAAATCACACTCTATTTAATTGTGTGCAACTGAGATGCAAACTTCAACAACTACCGTTCATTTTTCGCACCACTTTATCATTACATGTTGCAAATTGCTCTATATAGGTTTGGCTTGCACAACGGTAATTGCAAACTCGATGCATAATGACTGAGTACGTACTTACAAGAAACCTCGACTTTTTATTCCGGCTCGTTTTATTTGGAATTGTGTAAAATCATGTATTAGTGAGAAGCTAATTTCTCTTAAATTTCTTGATTTAAGAGGAGAATGAGAATTTCTGTACTCGCTAAACTAGGGGTCTTCAACCCGTGGCCCGCGGGCAACCAGTGGCCCGTCAAGCCTTTGCAATAAGTTAAAAACTAAAATATTAAAAAAAGAATAAAATAAAAAGGGCCGATTGCTACAACCCAATTTTAAAGACACTTCACACATGCGCTAGGGGGAATACAGTATGGAGAGAAAAACTTGCATATATAAACCGACTCGTTATGTAAGAGGGTCCGTGGAGGTGGCTTTGAGAATATCACATTAATTCATAGCTGCGCATGTATTTTGTTGATTCTTCGGCGCTGGGATACCACCATATATCTCATTCTCCCCAATAGAAACCTTTGAGACAATGCAGGAAATTCCTCAGCCGTTCGGAAAAGGTTAATGCAATGTAAAAGAATATACCCGTGTACCCTCGGCTCTCCACCAACCTTGAAAGTCTTGTTAAAAAATGTGGAGGGAGGGAAAGAAAGGAAATGCAAGTTTATTTCTCCAACCAATGTTGCCAGGTTTCAAGAATACAAACCGCACAGGCCGCAACAAATAAAGTTCCAAACCCGCCCAATCAATTTTAGGATTCTCACCCCGCCCCCAAAAAGTGTTATTAATTTGGATACTTAAAATTTGGTTGTTAAAAAATTAATTTAAAAAACCACTCCCATATAATTATATATACAAAACAATGCCCAAGTATTAATTTAAGACTGAAGAGAGAATTCCTCCAGTAAAGTGAGACACTTTTGTTTTTAAAATATTGTCAAGGAATTTTGTAGCATTATGTACCCATATCACTATCAATCTTTCAAAATGAAGTACAGTGTTGTTGATTTGACTTCTATTCAACTTTATTTATTATTTTTAATTAAAAAACACAAAATACTAACCAATTTATAAAAAGATTGCCCGAACCTTCCACATAAAATAAATTCTATTGCTGTAATCTTCCTCACAAATTTTAAATTTCCTACCTGACGTTACTTATTCGACAGATGTGAGCCTAATGGGTGATTCTGATGTTTTTCGAGAGGCTGTTCCGAAAGGAAACAAAATCAGTTTTCCTAAATTCAAAAATTAAAAAAAGTAAAGGTATTTTGCCCTGGTAATAGTGAAATATAAATCGTGTTGTGCTCAAACAATAAGTTTTTCTTTTACAAGCTTCGAAATCTTCCTTTTGGAAAGGGGCGGGGGGAGCCTGTGATAGGGAAATGTAATTCATGCCATGCTCAAACAATAAAATTGTTGTTCTTTTACAAATTTTCAAAGCATCCTTCTGGGAAGAGGTGGGGGTGGGGGGTTTTGTAAGTGTCGTTTGAGAAGGCAGACGCGTGGCTCTTCCATATGGGCGTTAGTAAGAAAGGAAGGGGGAGGGGCTCTGCCCCAGGTTTAAAAAATGTGCTTGGAGGGAGATGCCCCCAGAATTTTAAAAAAGCGCTTATTTTTTTTCTGCATTTCTGAGTTTTTATGAGAAAGCGTTTAAATTTTAAAGTTTGTTTGCTTTTTTTCTTAATATTTTTGCAATCCCAAATGCGTCTCTCCAAAGGCCTCAAAATCACCAATGCATATACTTTTCAAAATTTTCTTGGGGGAGAATCCCCCGAACCCCCTTCCATTTGTTAGAATTTTATATTTCCAGTTTAGGAGGGATTCTCCATATGGCTCTAGGCTCTACCCCCCCCCCCCCTATTGTAAAGCTGAAAGGGACATGCCGTGGAAACATTAACGATAGTTTTATGGGTTTATCAGTATCCCACAAGTGAAAAATGATCCAATGTATAGATGGTTATGAAATATGAACAATTGGATGGAGGGGTGCGGGGTGGCATTTTTAAATTTTGCCCATGACGCGGAAAACCCTAAGATCCGGTACTCAGGGAAAGAGGTCTAATATTTTTTTATTTTCAATCCATGATGTATAATTTTTCGGAAAATTTTGTGTGAAGTTCAGAATTTATTTTACTGAGAATCGCCTAATGGTGTGGTCCGCCGATCTACTCGAGCTAATGGATGTGGCCCTCGGACGTAAAAGGTTGAAGACCACTACTCTAAACCATAAACCCATTTGAAGGTTAAAGGGGGAAAAACGATCATAGTCTCAAATCTCTAAATTCTCAGAATTGCGCTTTTAAAGTTTTGGATTCAGAAGTGTCATCAATGGGTGGGTCGTCTGCCTATTTCTTGCTTATGATATCGGATATGCATTTTGTCTAATTACCTACCTGTATGCACTGAAAACTCAATTTGACAAAAGATGGACTTGGATCGTTTTTCCCCGGGGCCCTTCATTCAAATGTACTTTTATGGCTGGTACAGTTATAGGAAGTAAAACCTTGTTTGAGTACCATTTACAGTACACACATTCTGATAAATATATCAATTTATCAGAAAGGTTCTTCAGTAAAAAATGTAAGTTATAACATTTTGTTAGGGAGTAGTCTTCATATTGATAAAAGCATCAGCTTTAAAATTTAAATTGGCAACAACTTTTTAGCAAATGTTTGTAATTATCATTTAATTTTAATCTTTCATAGGAGCGATGCTCTTTAATGTACTGAAATTTGTTGCCACAAAAATTTTCATTGCGGTTAAACTGTCTTTACAAATACTGGCTTCCAGTAACGCTTCGGATTATAAGACTTTTCTTTGCATGGAACCTTTGAATGCATATTAGTGTGCAGCGTACATAAGTAGGATAAATTTCACTTATACATGTGTGTTTATTTACGAATATAGGTTCTTTATAGGTCTTCTTAAAACAGTTTATTTCAACTTTTAGAAAGGATCTTCTATGAAAATTTTTCCGGGAGCTTTCGATTTATTGAATTTTACTTAAGAAATAATTAACGTTCGCGAATATGTTTTTAGATTCTGACTCTATGACTTTTGTGCTTTTTACGAATACAAATAACGTTCTTTTGAATAAATACGTATCGATTGCTTAAAGGGGGGTTACAGAAAAATCTAAATCTCAAAATTCAGTTGAATCTTAGATTCGAGGCTGAAAGGTGTTAAATGATGCAATTTGACACTCGACTGAGTTGTTGATGGATCATGTAGATTTTGTCCTCAATCGAAGTATCATTGATTGCAAATTTTAATAAATTCAAATTTAAATCTTGGGATTGTAGATTAAAATTGTTTTTCATATTCCAAGTGGCGTGTTGAAATTTTTCTTCGTTAGCAGAAAGTTTTCGTTTCATAGTTCATCGAACATCGTGAGAAGCTTTGTTCTTTTCTCGTGAAGCCATCTGGAAAGTCGTAAAGCATTTTTTGGTCTGATTATGTTACGAAAAATTTCGCCGAAACGAGGAAAAAAACTATTTGCTTTCTTTTAAGAATCTTATTTATTATAAGGGGGAAAAATACTTGAATAATTGTCTAAAACAGAGCTCCAATAATAGTCCAGGTCAAAGTTTACCTAAATATTGATTCCTAAAAATCATGTGTTGAAAGTGTGCGATAGGTATCGAGATGTGGCTCTGTTTTGCTTCAATCAAGTTTTTCAAAACAGTGTAACTTTAACCTCTTATTGGTACAAATCCGTATTTCGTATCGTCTAATTTACAATTTTAGGATGTTTCAGATTCTGCGCATAAGTGATGGAATTGAAATAAAAATTTTGGAATTGTGTACTCTACACACTACAGTGAAATTATAGTATAACTGGTCAAATCTAACCGTCGTTTTATCAAGTTATTTTAACTACGCTAAATTAAAAACAAGTGAACTTATTGTCCTGTTTCTAGCTTGTGTTTGTTTCTGGGCGTTAGATAGTATATCGGCCACTTAAACCTTTATCAGGAATTTTTATCGATTGCTACTGCATTAAAAAATTTGTAGTTTTGGATTAATATGAATGAAATACTCAATTAGGCTATTAACCCTCATCTTAAATTATGATGCATTAAACGAAAGGTAAATTTTCCCTCAGCCTTAAATGTATGAACTAATCTTATTGCAAAATTGTTTGTTATAAACACTTAGTGGCCCACCAAGTTAATCTAACTTATTACCGTTGTCTTATAAAGGGTTGGGGGTGAATCCTTCTAGAAAATACTAAAGATTGCGGGCTACGATTTATTGTCTATTTAAGTAACGCAAGTGAGATTGCTATTTTGCTAGAGAAAGTGACGCTACTGTGTAGATTAATCCCGAAGAGTAGCGCAAACATTCATTTATTTCACCCGATGAATCCTCAAATATGCCCGTATTTTATAGCATTCTCTAGTTTCATTGTGCAAAAAAAATTAACAAAAGCTCACAATTGAAGTAAAGACTTAATTTTTCAATATGCTCTTAGCATAACTATAGCATTATTATTATGTATCTCGCTGGAAACAAAATTATTTTGAAAACAGGGGCAGGGCTTGTCAAAGAAGAGTAATTTCTGAAACGGGCATAGTTAATCAACAGTAGTTGATTTTCTAAATTATCAGCAGCTTTAGTGATAAATATCTTTAATAGGATAAATATCTTTAATAGGATAAAGATATCTATAAGCAAAAGTTATATACAAATCAAAAGTGATACAGCTTGAATCAATAATATCAAATGTTTATTCTCACGCGAAAGGATACTCACACTTTACCCACAAATTTTTGTATGAATAAAAATTGAAATATTTATAAAAAAAAATATTTAATTAGAAGCACCTAAAAACACTTGCTGTTTATTACTAGTTCAAGATTTTTAATCTATTTTTTTTGTGGGTAAAGTTTCAGTTAATCCTCCATTTGTATCTCTAGTCTACACTAACAAGTTTAAGATACATTTTAAAGGACTATAACGTTTCAGCACTCTGAAAGCTTTTCTTTGACCGTAAAATTATTCTTACTTTGGCTTCAATCAGTTTTCAAAACAACTAGCGAAATTTTTTTCTGATTGTTCCCACGATGATGCTAGAGCGGAAAATACCAAAAGTGAGTTAGCATTGAAATCTTTAGTCTGTTTCATTACTAATTGACATTATTTCAACGCGTGATAGATTTCAAGTGATTATTTCAGTTTATAAATATTAATTTTTCACGTGACTATATCATAATACTTAACAAATTTCCATTTTATTTGTTTTTCCAGTTTGATAAACAGTCTATTATATCTTTGAAATTTAACTTCATGGATAGTTTCCAACATTGTAAACACGTTTTGCCATATTTCTCTAGCGACATTACCATAAAGGCTGAAAGGGGGCCGGGACAGTTCTCTGAATCACCTAATCTTAACTGAGGAAATGTTTTGCCAATCATATGACAAACTTCAGTAATTAGTAGTCAACCAAGTATACCACATTACAAAATATCTAGCCCATGAAATATCAAACTAATAAAATTTCCACAGTTCTTTCTGTTAACAGCTAGTTGTCTTCAAAGAGTTCGGTAAAACGGTTGACTAAATCTACTAGTTTTGAAGGTAAGTAGGGTCAGGTGAGGTAAAGTGGTCATACAAACCACGTTTTTCAACTTCCGTCGCCAATAAATATAAGAATTTGTTCAAAACCTTCAGATTTTTTGCGTGATATTTTACATTAAGTTATTAAGGAGCAGATTGCATCAAAATTTGAGCAGAAAAAACTTAAGTAAAATAATTTTATAACGCCTTCCTTCTGGGATGTACTTATGACCACTTTACCCGATGGGGTAGGGTAAAGTGAGTAGTGCATGGGGTAAAGTGGTCATGATATAAAAGTGCTAATAACCCTAATATTTCAAAATACTCAACAAAGGTGCATTTTAGGAAGGAAACAATTTTATTTCACGCAGCTGAATTTATTAATGCCCTCCATTACGGTCAAAAGTTGGACTTATCTTCGTAACGCTTCGTAAGGTACTTCAGTCTCTTAAGCTGCTGCATAGATAGTTTTAAAACAAAGTTAGGTAGCAAAATATTTTAGGATATATAATAGCAGGTATTCATAGGTTTAAATCCCTAAATATTAGATGGTAAGTCTGTCCTTTCATTTAATACATATAATAAAACATAAATATGAAATTCAAAATTTTCCGTGACAAAATTAAAAATAGCTTTTAATGAATGACTAAATTGCTTAAATTACACATTAAGTAAACATTGCTAATAAGATAGCTCTGAGATAATTATATAGCTTATTAAAAATCACACTGAGAGGAAAATACATATTTTAACCTAGCTATTTTTAATTCTCTCTCTCTTTCATGTATTGTTCTTGTTCAAAGTACTGCCAGTTCTAAAGATTTACAGCTAAATAATATTTATAATAAGTCTGTTTAGAATTATTGACAACTTGAAAATTATTTTATTAAAAGTGCTTTTAAAAAATTTTCAATGATAAACACACCATTCTGAGAAGGCCAGCTTATAATAATTTCAATCTCTCTTGCATTTGAGCTCAGTTGCGTTTTATCCTATTTACTAAAGAGTAAATTTAAAAGTTATTTTTGAAAAAGAATACAGTATTAGTAAAGTAAATGTTTAACTTGCCTTGTGGCTTAATTTTTGAGAAAAAAAGTCCTGAGCCTTGTAGTCTTCAAAATTTATTTTCATGCTTAAATAGCCTGAATTCACTAAAATAGTTTAAAATTTTTTTTTAAATTGAAAATAAATATGTAAGCAGAGCTCCCGTGAGTGCCTATGCAAGTTAAGTCCTGGTATACCTTATAAATTAACCTAAAGTAATTTTAGAACATCGATCCATGTTAAGCCTAATACTATGACCACTTTACCCCATCTTACTTAAAGAACTATAAAATAATATATAGACTAAATCTAGCTTCACGGTTAGTGGGGAACTATTTTCAAGATCTGTGTAAAGCTTCCTGCATCGTCCATTTGCTTCATATTTTTTTAAAACAAAATGTCATAGACAACTTAAAAGATCTGTTTCAATTTTCGAAGTGGTGTATGAAGAAACAAACTGACTGTTTTCTTCAAGTAAAGAGTAACCATTAAAATAATTTTGATTGTAAAATCTAATTCCTAATTATTAAAAGCTAAAATTAAAAATTTGCACCGATTGCTTTATTTATTTCAAAGATATAGCTTTTTGTGTGCAGTATGACCACTTTACCCCACCTGACCCTATTTAAAAGTTTCACATTCAAGTGTACAGATACATTTGCGTGTCACTGCAGTTTACGTTTGACCTGTATTACTTGCATGTACTTTTGAAATTGCCTTTATTTACTTTGAAAAAGCGTTTTGATATTTTTGTTAATTAAATACATTAAAAGCATTGAATGCTATAAAAATTGAGACTTCCCTCGATAGACCAATAAAAAATACCCCTACGGAAACTTTAATTTCAAGGCCTCTGGCATACTGAACCAATAAGCACGAAGTCTAATTTATCTTCCACATGCGAATAAAATCTTTGAACTTTTCGGGAAGCAAACATAATTTTTCGGTAGGGGTTTTTTTAGAGAAATATCTCAAGTAAAAAAAAAATAGGCTATCAATTTCGTTAGACAAATTTTTTTCGTAAAAAGTGATTGTTTTGAGCATCTCATGATTTACTGAATTAAAATTTTAATAATTTTTAATGAAATAGCAATAGTTCTATTTGTAAATGTATGTGTCCTTTTTCTATCGACATTAACCACTTAATGCATTTGAACGTGTCTGACACGGGCGAAAGTCGCCGGCAAATTTGCACATACCCGTGTCTAACACGGGCGATCTTTTATCTCGCGTTATTTTATTTCAAATGCCCCTCTGAGATCCGTTTGCACTTTGTTTGTATAATATTTTTTAGAACTTTTACCCCACCCCCGCTCTCTAATCACCCCTACAACTGAAATTTCCACAAACAATTTATACTATACGTATATAAATTTTCCGTCAAAAAAAAAAACTTGATCATTTTTTGCCAGTTTTTCTGGAAAAAAAAAAAACTCGTGCTTCAAGGGTTAAAAGCAATGATACGCGGAAATACCTGTGAAATATGTGGTTAAAAGGGAACAAAATAATAAATTTTCCTGTGAATTATAAATTTCGGCATGCAGTCTGCTTCATACTATCTGCGCTCTAACTTTAAAGTGCTATGGGTTTATATCGACGCCACACATAACTTTTATAATGCGTAGAGCAAGGAGACAAAAATGTCACATCAAAGTTTGAGTATCATAATTTTAATTATTAGTCGCCTAATTTTGTAGCTCAATAAATTTTTTACTGTCGGTGATCGCATTGAACCCGAGAAGTGCCAAGTTTTGTATACGCTCTTCTCTGAATTTATCATTACTGTATTTCATTTAAAAGCATACAGAAACACAAAGCACGCTATCTAATAAAGTTCAGTAGATTCAGAAAACTTCACCGCTGAGACGCTACGAAGTTTTATTTATATTAAATATGCCTCATAACCACATTTTGTAGGTTTATAAAAGACTATGTAAGAAAGACGTGTTTGCGAATCGCGTGACTATTTGACTATTTCAAAACAAAATATTTATACTTTTATTTATTCTTAAATTGTCTCTCCTTTCTATCAAAATGTGTTTATTTTTTGGATTTTAAACTTCAAATCAAATCCTTCATTTTCAAATATGAAGTTTTTGAAGCCTCTAGCTTTTATGTAGCTGTTATTAATGCTGATATACGGAAAGTTTAAAATGTACGCTAAAAAGTAATGTTAAAATATAATGCTATTTAAGTTTTTACATTTTGTAAACCCTAATTTTGACCATAGCAAGTTGAATATTTTTGTTACAGTTCACAATATCTTGAAGCTTATTTTTCTAAAGCCTCTTTTAATATGCAATTATTTTGGTACTAATTTAGAACATTCATATGTGCATATTTGACTAGAATATGATTGCATAGGGTGGTTCAACGGTTTAATTATGTTTCATTTTAGATGCTAAAATTAGTGTTCTAGTACTAGTGCGTCTTTCCTTGAAAATAATGAAACTAAAGCTTTATAAATATGTCAGTCATTTAACTTAAAGTATCGAGTTCAACGAACCATGAAATAAGATAAAAACGTATGCTCGGAGAAATAGTTGAATTTGAAGTTCTAATTAATTCTATGAATTCTTATTATTTTTATTTCTTTCCGGTCGATGTGTATCTGAACGTGTCAAGAAGTTTAAATTTACTTTTCAGTGAAAAGTGTTGATGGTTCCTAAATGGTTTGCCATTTTCTTCCTTAAAGAATTTTCAGTTCGACTATTAAATGTTACTTTTCAAATACTCCACTTCTATTAAGAACACTTAATTATTCAAAGCAAAATTCAACTGTTTTGCCTTTAAATTTCCAACAATGTTTGCAGCAGTTTGTCAGGTTACAAACAACTTGATGTTTTTATTGAAATTTATCTCGAAACATAGTCTTCCACCTTTCAGGAGAAACTTGTAAAATTCTTATTTGATACAAAAGAAAATGAAATTTTCTCATGAAAAATTGCTTGCATTTTTATTAAAAGCTCTCTGAAATAATTACAGTTAACGCCCAAGAATTATCGCAACAATTTTCATGGAGGTGCAGGTTGCCACACGCCCAATTATTTATATCATGTTCTCTACTTAGAAAAGTTTCTCTAGAGATATGGTGTTGTACATAAGTTAGGGTGTGAACCGAAAATGTCATAAAATTAAAATACATGAAAAATGAAACAATTGTTCCGAAATAGCAGTAGTTTTCTTTAAAACTGCAAAAGCACAGCATGCATTTAAAAACAAAAGCAACATTACGAACCGGTTTTTGTTTTACTATTCTCAAGGAATTGCTTAATAACTAACTTTACCTTCTTTAATGATCAACATTCTCGATTGAATTTTGCGTGTGAACATTAACAGCTGAATCGAAGCTTCAAATTAAACAATAGCTTGTCTTAAAGACCTTTAGGCGAGATGGTTTTCCACTCCCTTCGAGTTGCGTCCGAAAACGTAACAGTATAACTGCTGTAGTTACAAGTTAAATGAACCACATACTTTCCAATAATTTAGAACAGCCTTGAAGCATCCACCCAAGGACGTTTGTCGCCTTCTAAGCCGCAGCAAAGTTTCGAAATTCCTCTGGACACTCCGGCTTTTGGTTGTCCTTGTTTCCTCTCGTTGTCTCATTAGAAGTTTCGGATTTTATTCAAATAGCTTCGATTGTTCCTCCGATTCAAAATGTTTTATTCATTGCTTACAAGCTCTGGCAGCACTTGAATTGCGAGGATAAAGGTATCTGTCAGCTTTTTCTTAACCATAGATGCAGTCTTCAGTTCGCCGAGTAGAATGTCTCCTGCATTTACATTGGGAAAAAATTTTGGAATTTTGTGAAACATTATGCACAGAAATACAGCTTTTGCATTTGGTGTGATTTATGGGGAGGACTTCGAGAAAAGTCGTTTTCAAGCAGTTCACTTTTGCTCCGAAATAAAAATCAAACCAAAGATTTTTTAATGGAATTTTTCAGTTAAACATTTCGATTAAATTCAAAAACCGTTGTGTATACACATATACAATTTAATTTTCAATAATACTTCAGGAAATAAATGACGCAGATGATTTAGTACCTCAGTGCAATGTTTTGGATGTGGATTATGTTTCCTGATTTTGCTTTAATTAAAGAAGTTTACAGTCAAGTACAGTTTTTCATTCCTCTAAAAACTTGAGAAAATAAAAAAGTACAAAAATAACCACTTTTCAACTACAGGTTTCAACCATGAATGAACAAGTGTGACAACATTGTGTGCTCGGGAGATCTCATCACGTATTATGAAAGAGAAAAAATACGGAACAAAGTAGACGTGCTCATGCACACTTTAACACTTTCGTGTGCCACACGAAAGTTTTTCTACCTCTACCATTGTTATCTGAATTAAAAGACCAAAAAAAAAATGGTAATAAATAAAAATAAATGGCCATCAATCTAGGGTATTCGCGTAGACCTGCGCGTATCCCATGCGTAAAAATAATACAAACCAGAGCCAAAAAAAATTAACTTCCCGTAGGAAATATTTTCAACTTGTAACACTATTTCAAACACTACACCAGAAAAAAACCTGTCAGTTTTTAATACGAAGTTCTGATATAAAATAAAGAAATTTTATTTTAATTTTGAAAAATTAAATCCAATCAGTTTGTTCGTTCTAGTAAACTTTTAAAATAGGCTTCAAAACGGAATTTTTCTTTGAAATAATTAGTATTTAGTACCATTCACTCAAATATGGTTTGCCCGTTCATGTTTTTTTTAAATAGTGTTTATATAAAAAATGTATTTACACTAAAAAGAATAAAATAAAATTTTTGAAAAAAAAATAGAACACTTCAAATTATAAATTTCACTGAAAGGTGAAAAATAAATTTAAACAACATCGATACTTTTAAACATAATTTTTTAAGTCTGCGCAAAATTATGATGGATTTAGATTCCTGATTACTTGTAATCATGAATAAATTTCAAATATAAATGACCCAGAGTTTTCAAAAGTTTCGATTTAAAGTAACACATGGTATAATAAGACTGTCATAATTTTGCACAGACTTCAAAAATTAGGTTTAAAAGTCTGTGTTAGGTTAAAAGGTGAAAATAAATTTAAACATAGATACGTGTTTAAATTTATTTTCACCTTTTAGCGCAATTTATAATTTGAAGTCCGTTCTACTTTTTCAAAAATTATTTTATTGATTATATAATTTCTTGAATAACATTTGCAAATGAATCTGATCCAGTTAGTTTTATTTCAAAGCATTTTATAGTAGTTTGAAACTTTCAAATGAGTGAACTTTAAAAATATGAACGAAAATGAATTTCAAACTGCTCAGTTTTCAACTACCACACTTTCAAAAAATGAAAACTAAAATTTTGTTTCAATGCAATGAAGGTTCAAATACAAAAGAACATAGTTAAGGTTTCTCAAAGTAAAACCGGATTTCGTAATTTTCATTCTAAAAAGAAATTTTCATATTTTTTCGAAAAAATCGTGACTTTCAGCTTTGAACAAAGCGACAGTAATTTCAGAAAACACTCCTTTTGCGCATTCCACTTATTGAATCCTTTACAACTCATTATTCACACTTTAAAATTTCCATTGTTTCTTCAAAGCACAAGCAGAGATTATTTATTTCTTTCAACGCATTTCAGTTTTAAATTTTACGAAATTCTTTACGAACTTTGTCCTGAAATTCCTACAATATCGCAACGTGTGTTTATCTACTAATCAGAAGAATTATGCCTAAATTACAGCCATCTTTATTCATCTTTTTCTACTTGAATCAATTGTTTAATTGCAGAATCGGTCATATCAAAGCGAGATCTACATACTTTCTAAATTAAAAAGACCTTCTTAAAAGCACTTCCTACGTTAAATATCTGTTTATGTTGAAGAAAGTAAAGGCTTTCACTTGCATATTTGAAATCAGATACAAGCGGAGCCTCTTTTGTTAAACCGGTTCTTTTCCTATTTCAAAAGTAGGTTAAACGCTGAGGTTTAGCAGGTGTTAGCTCATGTCCCTAAGGCGCATACCAAAGGCATGATTTCTATTTTCAATCGCTTGTCAATTATAATACGGAATGTTTAATGTCCTTTCAGATTACAATGCTTTTACAGAAAATAAATCTTAATGTTGGAATGTTTCTGCATCACTATTGTAGCATTTAAAATTTAACAGCCTCAGATATGCGGACCCGCTGACCCGTGGGGCTCGAGGCCCAAACCCGAAAAGGAAGTAAGTGTCTAAGAAAAAAACTCAAACTGGTGAACTTGAAATTTGCGTGCTAATTCAAATTACTTCACGTTTTTCATTAAATGAAAAATATATATATACAGTGAAACATGTGTAAGTTGACCACTTGCGGTGCAGCACTTTAGTGGACAACTTAGACAGGTAGTCAACTTATAGAAGGTGAGGTAGAGGGTGAAGGGCTAATTCCGTTCTTGACAAAAGTGGTCAACTTAGACAGGTGGTCAACTTACAAAGGCAGTCAACTTTACAGGTTTTACAGTATATTGATGTGCCCGAAACTGATTCTTAGTCCTTTCTTTTATAATATTTCTAACTAATTAATTTTTTCGCCATTTTCAAACGAAGCTACTTTTAAACATCACCTGCGGAAAAGTATACTTAGTGTATTTTTTATCTAGATAAACTAGAAATCAATGTATGAAGTTTGTTTCTGTAAATGAAGTTCATACAAGTTCAAGATTTCATCTAGTTTAGATAGCATATGGGTCGTTTCCAAAGACTTTGCAGATTCACTATCCGTGCGATTCCAGATTTTTTTATATAAAATAAAACAAAAAATGCATTAGTTAATGATTCTCTTAACTATTTCAATTTGATGTTACAAAACTTGAACCATGTCAAGAATAATACCCGGGAAAAAAAACGAATAGCAGGAAAGCTGGAGATTTTTGTTGTCCATAATTCGTTTGTTCAATAATTTATTTTTTGAAATACGTAAACTATTTGTATACAGGTGTAAATCTTACATACTATACATACAGTAAGTTCTTGGATATAAATTATATTAAAAATTGAAAGTTTTTCGCACTGATATTAAACTCTGCTTGCCCTAGAACTGAGTCAAGAGTTACTTAGTTTTGATTATGCACACTTGGTAGTACTATACCATCTGTATTAACTCTTAGTATTTGACGTTCTTCATTTTGGGTAACACTATGAGATTTTGTGGAGATTGGTGAATTATATAAGAAATATTGGCCTACCAAGTTTTTGCAACGAGGATTATTCTGCAGTGTCGTGAGTTTCCTTTTTAAAAGTATGCTTTAATGTGTAATTGTGGTATAAATTGCTTGCTTTTTAGGCCTATTAGGTTACAATTTGTGTTTGGAAAGGATAGTGAACTACAGTTTTGTCATGAGTGTTAGTTTACTGTGGGTAACTCATTCTTAATACTCATTGCTACCTTTTTCGCATGGTAGCAGTCAATAGATGTAACCTATTTTAAATAATACATAAGCGTATCATACCACTATTAAACATTAAAAACTAGCCACTTATGTGGTAATTACTTGACTAAAATAAATTAACTCATGATAGATACTCGACAAAAATAAGGTGTTTAGGGAGTGCAAAGAACACTTCACTGCTGCTGAGCCTGCATTAATTATACATTCTTCAAAAACTATAATTGCAAATTTCATGAGAAAATCGGGAGTTAAGCAGTTTGGTGTTTCACAACCCCGTGACCTTTCATACAAATGACACTAAAGATTAGAATTCTCCATCATTCTCATCCATTTTTCGAAGCAGTGAACATGGCCCTCCTGCTATCTGAGCACCTCTCCAACCTGTTTTAGAGATGTTATGAAAGAAATTTCCATAGAAATTCTTCACTTTTCCGATGAGTCGACTCCACTCAATCCAAGCAAAAAAAAAAGGTTTTACCCGTTTGATACTGATTTTTATTTTAGAATTTAAAGAAGTCACATGATCCTTCCTTTAATTTGGCCACATGGTCTTTTCTTTAATTTGGAAATACCAAACCAAAGGAACTGCTGATGGCATTGGAGCAACTTTCAAATACATATGTTAAAAGTTTTCTACCAAAATTCATCGCGAATCGCAGTTTTTCGTGAGCGTAACCTAGTGTAAAAACTTTCGATTATAATCTATATGTATATCGTAACTACTAAAATTACAGAAAACTTTTATGTAAAACATTTTCACAATTGTTTTTTGGAACAAATTTTAAAATGCATTAGGATTAATTACTGCATGATACTATTTTTGCGAGAATTCTCGACACTCACTTAAAATCACAGTTCACTCACAGTTAAATTTCTTTAGTTCTAAGAAGTTTTGGACTCAAATATAGTTGGATCTTAAATGATTAACCATTTTTTAAGCCTATATTCTAAAATAGCTTTCGAGTTTTAATATAAATATTTTCAAATGCTGTGTGGAATAAAGTTTTTGACCCATACGCTATGAGCACACACACCTATATCATAGAGTTGGTAAATTAGACGAAATGGACATTCTCGAAATTTCAAGTCATAAAAATTTATCACAAATCCAAGATGTTCAAAAAAACGTTGAATTTTTTAAAATTCTGCTTCTGGTTGAAGTTTTTTTCGATATTGGGGAGATTCTAAGTTCAGGTCAATAATTGTAATTTTTAGAGTGTTGAATGCGTAACATTTGACTGTATGAAGGCTATGGAAGAATACTAACAAATGGGTGGTTAAGATTTTAGTCGCTCACTTTTAACCAAAAAATGAGGCGTGTCGTAACTACATACACTGCATTAAACTCTCGGGGAGAACAGTATTTTCTATGTAAATACAGATAATATTCCCACGTAATACTTCATTTTTGTTTTTATAACAAAATATTTTAGATAAAATGACAAATTTAGTTTTAATTAAAGATTTCTTTTAGTCAAGTGATTATTAAACATACAATATGGTTCTTAAACAAATTCGATAGCAAATTCCTTAACAAACTCATTGGGTAAAGTATTGTCCGCAATTAGAATTGTGTTCGCAAAGAAGATTTACTTTATTTTTTAGGTATATTAAAGGAGCACTGAAGTGCAAGGCAGCATTTGCCCTGATTTTGTCCTCAACCTAGCTTTCTCTTAGGCTCCGAAGAGGTTAACTCTACTCCATGTCAAAAAGTGTCCACTAAGAGAGGGTTGTGAAAATATAAAACTTTGAGTAGCTAATATTGTTCATCCAAATAATAAAAATTTTGTTGGTAATCTTTTCTAATTGGTATGGTTTGATATCGCAGTTAATATTAAGTTTTCGCTAAGATATAAAAGCCCTGGAAAGCGTTCAAAATTTTTAGGAGTGGGAAATCGACTTCAGTCTCTACAATATGAAACTGCTTTAAAGAAACTATTTTTAAAGTTATTTTCTCCCTACAGGAATCTGTTTGCAATTTTTGGAGACTGATTTCGGGAGGAAACTAAACTTTAACTCTTTATTTTGAGCAGTAGTATCTTATTTTTATTTTGAAAATTAATTGACGATGCGTCGTGGATACTCTGCAAGGCTTCCATTAACTCACCGGGGCACCACTGAAGCTCAGAAACCATTAGCTCAGAATCAAGAGACTTGTAGTCGGAGGAATTTTCCCAATACGCCCACACACGTTGATTCAGTCTAGCATGAAAGGCAGATTTTTATTCCTCCTCCACTAAAAACAAACGTTTGAATTTACAATTACTTTAAGCCTTGATTTCGAAGAAAATTCTAGTGATTCATATGTAAGTCATGTATGCAAATTGTCTTAAATCGGATGCAAAAAAAGAGAGTAGTTTATGTAACATATATTCAGAGTAATATTAAATTCAATATCCTCCAAATTTTATTCTACTCCATGAAACAGAAAATGAAGCCTCATAAATTCCTTAACTATTGCGTACTTTTTAAGGGAACGAAAAAAAAGTGCCAATTTTTTTCATCCAAGAAAATTACTTAATACGTTGACTGCCGCGCGCGTTTACAGTGAAATCTCCTTCAGGCCACGTATAGAATGTTTGCTGCAAGTTTTGCATTCTACATAATTTTCTTAATAAACCATTTTCGTATTACTTTTATAACAATAGTTTATACTAATGAATATCATATTATAAATTTAAGTTATACCAATATAGTTTATATTAATATTCAATACTTTTGTTACTTCTTCTGCGAAATATCTCTTTTAACACACACGAATGTTCTGCGCAAGCAGTAAAATAAGCGTCACCCGAATACGGGTGACGCGGCCCCGATTAGAAATTTTACTTTCACCCGAATACGGGTGAAGTGGGAGTCAACGTGTTAAAGTGTGCAACTTTAAAAAAAATGAAAATTAAATAATCTGGTACTGTCATGTGTGGTAATGTATATCTAGTCTGTACGTTCTGTAATTTTTTTTCAATGGGTGAAGAACGGATTCATAACGTTTTGATGCGCAACTTTTGAATACTTGCCTGGAATATCACTGGCAGGAGGAATAGAAAGTATATCTTCAGCCCGTGATTTTGACGCGAGGGAAAAAGCAAAAATTCAGGGAGAGGAAAAAAATTATTTAAGCTACGTAATTAATGGTTACATGAAAAGTATTCATTCAGACATTTGATAAATCTTGGAGTTTGGTTTTCGTAATATTTTTTAAACGCTTCTTTCCATTAAAACGCACTGAATTATTTAGAATTTTCAACAAATAAGTAATTGAAATTTAAAATTTAATAGATTATCCAAAATATGTGAACGAGCATTATAATTTCAGGTTGTGTGGCTCAGATTATATTTGTCTTGTGTAAAAATTTGTCTGTGAATAAGATTCTCAGTAATGTCAGGGGAAAAAAATCCAGGAGAATTTGTTTTAGTCTTTTAAACAGTTGTATAACCAGAAGGTTTCAAATCATTCGCTGTCTCATTGATCCATATTTTGCAACAACGTTAATATTTGCTTTTAGAAAACGCAGATTAACTTTCATTATTAAAGGCTCACAATTATTATGCATAAGTTGTTACAGGTAAACTATATATGATAAATATAATTAATGATTAAAAAATAGGTCTTTTTGATCTAGAACAGGTTTTTCTTCATTGAAGAGGACTTATTCTGTTAACGCTTTTAAAAGCTTTTTATAACATTAGAACAAAATTTGAATTATTAAAAGAAATCCCAATATTTTATTAGAGGAAGTTTCTAAAATCTACTTTGGTTCACAATTGGCCAAAAATTTTCCTTAGATATGCGAAAGAAATAGATTCAGCTTTATGTGCAAATGGATACTTAAAATAAGTTTCTGATTTCCATAATTAAAACTTTCAACAGAAACAGTGCAGCTGTTTCCTTTATACAAATATTTCTTTGATGCTCCAATGAAAATTTGTGCAAAACTTGTCTAGAATTTGAAAAAAATACAAACAAGACATCTGGTTAAAGGAATACATCGATTCAATATAGTTATCTAGACTTTTAAAGCCTAAATCTTGGTTTTAATTGTTTTTAATGTTAGTATTCAGATAGGAAATAGTTTCATTGTACTTTCAGGAAATAGTTTAGTTTTAATAGTTTAAATTGTGCTTCAGTTGTTTGCATTTGCACATCCGTTATCATTTGGTTTCGTTGTCCACTTCCCTTCTGGTATAAACTGAATTGTTTTGGCGTTAAGTTATCATGCTTTTTAATCCTGAACTCATACTTGTCTATTGTCTTGCGTCTTGCCACGAGTTTTGGATAAAAAGTTTTCAACGAGAGCGAAAACGCCTCGACACGTGACCTGTTTTGTGACGTCAGCGAATAGCGTTCCATCGCTAGCGATGGTTGAAAGTCTTTTCATTGCGATTCTAGTTTCACCACCTGTAGGTAGTTGATCCTCGATTTACCGTTACTTCGGAAGCGGACGAAAGAGCTTTGTTGCAAAAATTTTAGTGGATACTTTTCGGCTTGGACAACATTTCAAATTATATAGTCTAATTTTGGATTAAGCTTTGGTTTAACCGGAGGTAAGCATGTGTTCTTTTCATTGTAATAGAAAGTGATTTTTTTTTCTCCCATGAGCAACGTGCGACCCAATTTCACTTTTCGTTTTTGTTGCCTCTTAGCACTTTTGATACAATTTTTTTTTTCATTGAAATAAGTTCTTTATGTTGCATGAAAGATAAAATTATGTAAGTCGGTTTTCTTTTTAAAAATTTATTACTGGTTTATGTTTCTGTAGAATTAAATTGTTTAGTTTCGTTTTACTGCTGTCCAGAACATTTATTAGCTAATTATGCAATAAGGTACAATGCAGTATTAAATACCCTCGCATAATTGGAGTGATTTTTAAGAAATTTGCTTGTTCAAGATTTTTTTTCACAACATCTGCGTGTAAGTGATACCAAAAAAAACCCCGCAATCTCTGGATTTTTCTGAACTTCTGCATATTAAAGGGAAATATACGTATTGCCCCTCTTTCAATCCAAAATGTGTGATGCTCCTTTAGGTACGTTTCAAAAAGCATTTTATTCATTATGGATGCCCTTACCCCTCCATAATAGATATTCTTAAACTGGATCGAAATAAAAAATATTTAGTGAGAGTAAAAATTACTTATCATAGGACTTATCCGCTCTCTATGAAAATTAACTTTTAAAATACTTTTTAGCTTCTCAAATTTTTCTTATGTTTAGAAAATGTTTTTGACACTTGATAATTTTTATTTGAATTAAAGTAAATAAAATATGAAAGTAAAATTAATTCAAATGTCATAAGATAATCTACTTTAAGGGCTTCAAAGTATAAATTTCGTATCTGAGCTTTTCTTACTGTATAATAGAAAGTATTTTTTCGTTTTGCACAACTCTAATTTTTTGTTTGTTGCTCCTACTTGCGCAAACTAAAAATTTTAGTTTATCAGAACACACTTTTGCTAATGAGAAAGTTCGGAAGAATTTTCTTCAAAATAAAGTTGACTTCCTAATTTGAAAAAGATTGTCTTAGTATTTCCAGGAAAATTAATGGATAACAAATCGGACATTTAGGTTATTTTTATCCACATTTTGTGTTTAAAACGCAAATGTTCGTCACGCTACTGTAATTACTCTTTTGACAACGATGTAGTAATTTTTGGTTTCAAAAGTTTTTGCCTGAATACGGATTACTATATTGTCCAGTCAGATATCCTAGTACGGACTAGTAGACTAGGATATTTGACTAGATCTTTTAAAAGTATTTTTAAAAAATGCATTTTATCCTTCAAAAACTGTATGAATGTAGTTATCTGGAAAATAGTTGAATTGGTTACGTATCTTCGGACAAAAATTTGTGTAAATATTTTTTAATTCGAAGCTAATTACGATATAATTTGACAAATTCACGTTTTGCAACAGCGTATCTGGGAAATACACATGGCCTTTCACATTGATATAGATGGCGCCAGCTGCAAAGAATTTTTTTAATGAAAATCCTCAATGACGCAAGCTCTTTGTAAAGCTCTAGAAAACTTGAATTTCATTTGAAAATAGCCAGCAATATATTGATGAGTTACATTAGTTGTATGTGAACAAGTATTTTACGAAATACAGATATTTTAGAGCCTTTTATTGTCCCGATACATAAATTTCTTTTACTTAAAGAATAATTGCAGCCTCTTTCATTTAAATATGAGTTCATAGTACAGAACTCATGTTATGTGAGAATGGAATGTCTATATAGAAATCTCGCTGCGAACTTATTACGGTATTACTTTTGATCCACGGTACTAACTATAAATTTGGTTTTGCATAAATGCATCGGCAAAGTGCAATTTTAGTTTCCATGCTACATTGAGTAGTGCTAGTTCAGTTCATTACATAAACTGCTGGTCTACATAATCAATCTAAAACTTGTGAATTAAAAGCTCTTCCCAATTGTTTTAGTTAAATTATTGTTTTAGTTAAATTGTTGAATAAAGATTCCTAAAGGAGTGTGCGAATTTTATGAAATTAAATAAGTAGTCAACTGACCTAATAGTGAAACGGAAAACAAGTGGTTGTCGCCGCACAGCATGATAGACCCTAGCATAATGCACATATGTGCCTTCTATTCCTTCAAACTTTATAACCCCCTCCTGAATGAAAGTGTGTGCTCTGCAGACTGATATTATCCATACTCGTGTTCCTGTCAAAGATGCAATATTGATAGATGGAAAATCTTTGAGGAACTGCAATCGTATTTGAAAAAAACGTGCATGCTGAATTGAATCTTTTCGTGCCAAAAATCAAAATAAACATGTTTTTAGCAACATGTGCCATTGAACTATTCGAAAGAAAGTTATTCACTAGGCCACAATCGTAAATTCATGCAAAAGCGCCCGGGAGAATAGATTCATATTTATGAATCTCGAACGCGGTAGTCGAGAGTTTTTTAAATAAAGTCTGCAAATTGGCCAAGCATAGATCAGATTTTATCGAAAGCTACGGCTGAATGCGTAGGAAGTTCATCGGCATCAATTTACTCGAAATCATTTCACTTTTTGATCCCGTAAAAATGTGGAGCAAGCATGGTCGCCGAATTTCAGCGGGATCTATTTTGTAACTGGGTGTCGTAAAGAATGTTAATGGATTTTCAAAAGCACATTGCCGCTAGAGCATCAAACTTTGCATAACGATCATACAAGTTTCATAACGGGATACAAATCTTAAACCTTATGCGATAGAAATAATTGAAAAGCTGCTTGAGTCGGCATTTACAGCAAACTCTAACAGTTCAGAAGGAAAGCCATTTTGTCGCGGAAGACTATAATAACCAACACCATAGTAGACTTACGGAAACTTACCTGTGACAGTAACATTAAATTTTTTATTAGCTAGAGCATGTAGCGCAAGAGATTAAAAAACTGTAATTGAAACATTTTTTTCTGCTCTAATCACTTACATTCTTCAGACATTCCAAAATGCATCTGAAAAGTTTGCAATCACGGAAATGAACTTTTAAGGAGCATGGATAGTGTTATAAAACTACCTCTTATAAAGCGCTTTGGTCGAAAATTCATGCACTTCATCAGAGCATAAAGGGGCTAACATAGACTAAGCAATATAGGCTTTGGCAAAGTGGAAATATTTAGTATTTTCAAAAGAAATATTGTAAAATGTATTCAATCCCAGTATGAAGCTAATCTCTCAAATATAAAGCAAAATATAAAATTGCATTTCAGTGTAAAGCTAGCACTCGCTATAATGACTTCTGATTTAAGACATGCAATGCAACGACCTTTGTCAAAGTTGTTAACTTTAAAAAAAAATTTCAAACCACAATACAATCACTTTAATCTCATATTCATCCTCATAACGGATGTCTTCTGCATTATCGTTAATTGTAATATCTCCTAGTGATAGTGGGTTTTTAAGGTTCTGAAGTTTTTGTCAAGTAAGTCTTTCGATTTTCTAGCATTATTTATAAAATGAGCATTTTTGTTCTATAGTATCTCAATTTTGGAATGACGAGCGCAAGATAATAGATCTGCAGATGCTTTTTTCAATATATTTCCTTAAGTCCCCCTAACCGTACAGTTTCTATTTACTGTTAATGGCCAGGAAATCTAGTGAATGTTGATAAAACACTTAATACAATGTGGTAAATTTCTGAAGTATTTTATACTGTCTTAAAAACAGGGCTTGTTTCCTCTCTTTCTGTTTGTTTTCTTTTAGTTTCTGTAGTAAGTAGTTGCAACTTTGTTACCTACTGGGAACGGTCCCCCTCCCACATCAGGATTGATATTGCCGACGTAATGGAAATGGCTAATGAACAGCATGAAATCGAATTTTCCAAATCTGAGCCAGTTTATGAAGCTGCATGTTTTCATAGATTAAAGTAACATAGTGCTTGGATTTAATGTTTTATAATGTGAACAATACTTAAAGTAATCAAAAGAGCACAGCCATTTTTGTGAAAACTAAAATATCACTTGCAGGTTTCGGGGTGTCAATGGTTGCTTTGTTTTCGAAACTTTGCACAACTAATTAGTCTTACAAATGGCCTTCATTGGATTTAAAAAGGAACGATTATCCCAATTGGCGACTGCTATGAAGCTGTTGCCAAGGTCACTTCGTTAAAATTCTGCAAGGAAAATAAGACTTGGTTTCTAATATAGTAGATTCCAGTCTCGTGTCGCTTTCATAGGACAAAGATCAATGTTGTCGATAACGCCACTAAAGTGTTCAAGTTCATAAATTCCAAGGTGGTGTTATCTCTTTTTGGTAGTGCTTACATATCCTAGAGCAACAGTAATTCTCGCATACCCCTCATTAATATTTTAGACCAGGCCCGGTGCTTTCATTTTGATGTTGTAAGACACAACCCAATCTAAGATTTCTAGAACTTCTTAACCGGTCGAGTGAAGAGATTCAGTAGGTTTCTTGTCTGAAATGGAAGATTAATAGCTGTGCATTCAAGAGGTATTGCGTAAACCTGCAGTCTTGATTTTTAAAGAAATGGAAAGCTTCTTAAATGGGTTCATCGGCCTGAAACTTGCTTCTCACGCAACAAACACCGATAGATTCTTGGTTTGTATTGCTTAATCCAAGATGGTAGACATTAAGTTTGAAAACAGTAATCTCACAGAATCCTCATTTTGAGTTAATAAATTTTATTAATATAGATCAATTTCTAAAACTCGAGTTTCCAGCAGAAATTCGTAAAAACTCTCGAAACATGATAAATGATAAATTCTTTTAATGTGGAATTTCAAACTTGTTCTTGACTAGGTTCTTAACGCGCTTTGATACTTTCGATGAACTAGTGTCGAAGGAGAAATATTGCTCCGAAGTGTTTTTCTTACGAATAAAATACTGTTTTGTAAGTGACCACAATGCGAATTTTATGTATCGGGTACTTATGAGAACAAAAGCTGGGAGTGTTCATTCGGTTCTTATTTCATCTATTTCCTTACGTCTATAAGAATGAGGTTATTAGCAATAATTAACATAACAGTTTAAAATAGCATGCATTTTTGAGAACCATGGATTTTTCATCTAGTGCAAAATACACGAAAACAGATTTCGAGTTATCTACTGAACTATTTTCAATTTCTCAAACATACACTGATAAATTTAAAATTGTTGAGTTCAGTTTTCGGATCCCAAACAAATATCGAATAGATCTTATACAGGGAAAGTTAAAGGTGCATTCATACCAACGGCGATGGAGACATGTTGTCTTCGTCGTAATAAGACTGTTGCTATGGTTATTAGACAGCGACGACTTATAGCTTCGATAGCTTAACAAATCACGTTCGTCTGTGGGAAAGTTTTTAATGACTCAATAAAAAACGCCAATCAGTCGACAAAAGGTCATGGTTATTAAGTAATGTAGAAACAATGAAGCTCCCTGGAAGGTTTTTGGTGCTTCGGTTGGTCTGAATTCACCTTAGCCCTAGATAACAAAACAAATCAGTGTTACTCAATCATTCTGCACCGATGCCATCATTGCTCGCGCTCTTCATCCTTTCACCATCGTATGATCATGGAAAGTTTTAAGTGTTTCCTTCCTCTTTCAACTAAATGCAAAATAGTAAATAGTCTACGAAAAATTAAATCGTAGAAAAAGCTGAATGAATATCATTTTGTTGACGCATTATTGAAGGCATATTTTTTGACTCTAAGCACAATTAATATTTATAAACATTTAAGAGTTCTAGTGGCTTACATTTCTCACATTGCTTATGTGAGAATGTATAATGTACCTCAATCTGAACAATTTACCTCAAAACATGCCCAAAAGAAAAACATTTAAGTAGCATTCTAATGACACATTAAAACATTCTCACATAAGCAATGTGAGAATGTTTTAATGTGTCAGAATGCTACTTAAATGGTTTTTCTTTCGGGCATGTTTTGAGGTACATTGTACGAAGGTTCACAAAAAGGGTATAATGTAGCAAAATTAATTTTAGTTTTAAAATGTAGTCTGCCGTTCTAAGCACATATCTTGTCTGAACTTTTCAGCAAAAGAGTTATTTTCACCAGGTGTGGTTCTTCGCAATTTATTTCGGCTAAATGTTTTATGATTATATCTTAACGGGGAAATATTAAAAAGAGAGGAAAAAAAACCCGTAAATCTACCGCTATCTGAATAGAGTATAGGGAATTGTAAAATAATCAGCTTCTCATTTTCGGCTCAAATTTAGATACCACTTTTGTGTTTAGCATGCCAGATATAAAAGTACCATTTTGGAACATGCATTTAAACTAAAATTATGTGGACTTTAACGCTGGTTCAATGTGCAGTTTCAAAAGTATAAATTCTTAGATCTAGTCACCGGTGTTAGAAATTGTGCAATGAAAACCCTCAGATTAACAAGCGGCATTTTGATGGCTGATAATGGTAGCACGTATTTAAAATATAAAAAACAACCTAATACTAATAGTACTTAAATGACTATATGACTTAAATAATACTTCGATCTAAGAAGTTATTTTTCGCGTAATGATTTTCGGGGGGAAAAATTGTTTTTTCCTTATTGCACAGGGAGGAAAATATCATCTGAGCTTTCCGAGTGCAAATGTTATAACAGGTCGTCCTCTTATCAATTCCCTTTAAATATTCGGGGATATCTTCAAAGTACGAATTTTTCCCTAATTGAAGCAAAATTTTGAATCTAATATTAAAATGTTTCCCCAAGAAATCAAAAAATGGGAAATAAATATCCTTGGTTCCACAAGTCAAAATCGCAAATGTGTGCCGTAAAGAGTTATTTTCTTATTTTCTATAAAAATGTGTATGTACTGAATAATTTAACTAATTCCATTTATTAATTTAAGCATGAGCTCAAATATAAGTTATTCTACTTTCAAAGGATATTTTTCTTTGGAAGAAACAAAATGTGAAAGAACATAATTTGATTAAAAATAAAATACCTTTTTCTGAAGGCATTCAAACTAGGCTTCTTGCCTAATCTTCTAACTTAATTTCAGAATATCTGTACGAAAAAACATTAGGAATGCCTCATTAACCCATGGGCTAATTACCTAGGTAGATAATGTAACATTCAATAGGATGTTCCTCTAGTGGGATATTTGTGGGGAGAACTTTTAAAACCTGACATGATCACAAAACTCATTCTTACTTAACTTGAAATATCTATTAAGTTACGCGTATTTGTTTGAAATATAAAAGTATACTTGTTTTCATTCGTAGCCCGAGTCGAAGATTACAACGAGATTGCAATACATTAAAAATCAAAGGCATCTGCACGAATTCCAGGCATAATCAAAATATTCATTGTTTTCTGCAGCACTTCGCCTGATGTATTACACAAATTGAAGGTCTTCAATTACAACAAAGATACATTGTCCATTTGCAAATAAATTCTAAAAAAGCAATTCTATGCTGATGCTCTTCCTCGTAACATTAAGATTGCCCAAATGGGAATGGCCTCAGTTCATTAAAAAATCCTATCCTCACGATCTTGGGACATATATAGACTAGACTAATCTTTGTTAATCGCACTAAAGCCAAATCATTCCTTTGAATGGAACTGACCTCTCCATCATCGAGATTTAACCTTGATAACGGTTCTTTAACACCCCTTTCCCTTCAGTCTTTGAAATGCGTTGTTCCATTTGATCAGGAACCGCATCTCAGCCTGATGGAAATCAGCTGGGCTCCCTCTCTTCGTTTCGAGGAAAAACAATGTCTGGTACAAATTCGATTTATTGTGCTTATATCGTGCTGGTAACAAAATGGCTAGTATTCTAGAATGATTGGTTTTTCAATTAGAAATGAATCTTTTACTGATAAATTTTATCTTTTTTAACAGAAATATGAAGCGGTAAAAAACAAAATACAGTAAAACCTCTAAAGTTGACCACCTTTGTAAGCTGACCACTTTTGTCTGGAATGGAACCCCTTCACCCTCTACCTCACCTTCTACAAGTTGACCACCTGTCTAAGTTGACCACTAAAGTGCGCAAGTCGTCAACTTAAACAGGTTTCACTGTACTTCGTAACTAAAAGACATGAAGAGGTTTGCCCCGATGCTTTCACAGTGTTAGTTGATCATTTTCACATGAATTTAATTTTTTCTCTTAACAGTAAAGAGAAGGCATATAAATGTGTTTTAAATATGTAATTATAAGAAAAAACTAAATGTGCTCTGCTTCCCTGGTTGATTGCACCATGGCTGCCTGCGATCTTATAGCGGCTGTCCAAACGGGCGAAAAAGTGCGTGCAAGCAGAACTTAAATTTTCTGCCACTTCAGTCAATTGGCGCTGTTAGCATGTACTTAAAAGCGAGGATTTAAAGGGCTAACCATAGCAATATCATCGCGTATAAAGGCTTGAATTTCAAGACAGATAAACATTTAAATGTTGAGGGCAGAAGTAACTATCAAAATAAGTTGCAGGGTTATGTGTTTGCCATTAAAACGTTTTTAATACAGATTAAATAATAAAAATCTTTTTTTTTTTTTTTGGTAGTAACACATGCAGACTTTGAAGCTGCTCGTTAAGATACTACTTTTCTTACATACGTATATTTTTATATATAATGAACACAGAGAAAATTTTCTTCGCAATTGGCTGACCATATTATGCTTTCAGATTTATTTTTATTTTGAACGACAGTAATTGAGTATAATTTTATGAAATACATTTATCCTCTCATATTGTGTAGCTCAAATAAGTTGGCTAGCAGGTTTTTGAAAGCCGTATTGAATAGTTTTTAAAGGGTTATTAGTTACTTTATTATATTTATGATAAAGTTATTTTAAATATATGTGTTAATTGAATTATTTCAATTCCATTTATTGTAAATTTAATTATTTTAGGAAAGTGGAACAGTTAGATTGTGAAGTGACTTAACAAATAAAGATCAGTTGAACAATTATGTCATTAAGTAAATGATTAATGCAACGATTTTTTACTATTATTAATAGACTAATAGCATAATACTAATAACTAGTATTGAATTGTATAGTGTGGCTGACTTCAGTTAACTTCATCAGATGGATTATCATTTAAGAGTGGTGGCTATTTTTGCTGATCTCATCTAAAGCAATTACACTGGTTAAATATTTAGAATAAAATCCTAAAATATTAAGTAAGAAAGGTCAAAGATTAGGCCTTGCAAAAGAAAACGCTTCATGATGAGCCTGGAGAATGTTGACCTTCATTTCCATAGCATTTTTTTTATCTTTTTTTCTTGGTTCGGGAAGAAAGGAAAGATTTATGACAGAGCAGCGGGGGGGGCAATGAGTAATGAAAATAAACAAGCTGGCGCTTTAACTGAATCAGATGATATTAACACATGCAAATGGTTCGTATCATTCCATATACTTTTATTTCTTTTTTTTGTCGATATAAAGATATTCAGTGGTTTGCTTCCTTGTCTTCATTTCTATTCGGAATTGGTTAGCGCTGCAAATGCTTTATTAAAACGGCAAAGAGAGAACTATATTTAAAAAAAGAGGAATACACCCAATTAGTGAATGATTCGTTCTCAGATAATGATAGTTTTGAGATTTTAAAGGAACTGGAAAGGGATAGTGAGTCTGATAACTGACATACTATCAGACACAGAAAAACTTGCAGCATGCATGCCTTCTACATCCCGCGACAGCAGGGATAATTTTTATCAATAAAATAATTTGTATTATTTTATTTGTATCTATATGCTGCGTGAACTAAATTTTGTGCTTTTTTTTTCTTCCGTACGTAACTTTTTCAGATAAATCAAGAATTTCATCATTCTAAAATTTATTTTATAGGATATTTTTGGAAAATATTATGAAGTTTTAAAATTAATCCTGATAGATGACAACAAATTTTTCTCCTAATGTACCAAATTTTGAAGTTTTTTAGTTTTCTTATTAATAATATGATGTACAAATAAATAAATGAATAAAACCAGTAAAGTTCGAGACATATGGGGAAAATGCAAATGTCAGCATTCACTGATTAGCAATATCATCTAAAGCATCAAACTCACAATTTCTATTTGTAGAGTAATTGAATAGGTGACATGAAGTAAAAAAACGATTAAAATATATGCATATAAAACCAAACGTGAAATTAATAAATCCCTAAAATTATAAAATGTATGAAATCACTAATTTAATGCTTAGAAAAAACACTCCATTGCTTTCTTTCGTTTTTATTTCATTTACGATGAAAAATTTCTTTAAAATAAATATATATATGCTAGCCACAAATAAACATCGGGAGACATATTTCCGATCAGTAATGCATGAACTAAAAATTTACCAAAAAAAAAAAAATCTTTATGATGCATGCTACAAACCAGACAAAAACAATGCTTTCGTAATGTACTCCCATACAAATCTAGTACATGCTTGCAGCGCACCAGTGAGGAAAAAGATAACTATCGTTTGAACGCTTATTCCTTTGTTCTGGCTCCGCGTCTGGACAGCCGCTATAGGATCGCAGACAGCCATGATTGCACAAAACCTTAGCTTGTATCTATATTTTCAAATGCCGAAAGTTTCAGTAGTCATTAATAAACCAAATATTTAAATGCTGCAATTTCTAGTTTAAAAATTACTTTCATTGTTTTTCAAAATTTTGAAATTAATAAGTTTCACATTTTAGTTTTGAGTTTTTTTTTAGTATACTTTTACTGGTGTACTTTTAATGTTCATACTTTTATTCTTTTATTTCTTCATTTTGTAGCATTTCCTCAAGTGTAATTATTTAAAGCTCTGTGCTAAAAACAGAAGTCGAAATAAATCGTTAATAGCAAGACTAAATGCAATACGAACGCAATCAAGTATTCCTTTACTCTAGGGACACTGTTTGCAAAAAATCTGGCAAGTTTGGTCACTTTATTGCAACATATGGTCATTAACACGTTGACTGCCGACACGCTGTCTGCCAGCGCTGTTTGTAGTTTATGAATCTCCAGACGATAGTTTAATTTAATTACAACATATTGTACAAAACATTTTATTAAGTAAAAAATTACTAACTTTCTATAAATGTATTGAAAAATGAAAAAATGTCGGCAACAACGAGACAACTTGTAATTTGGTCTCTCAACAAGTTCACCTACTAAGAGTTCTCTCGTAGATTGGCAGTCAACGCGTTAAAAAATGTTCAGCACATTTGAACAAATTGCTCACAAAGCAGTGACATTTTAAAATATGATCTTGCATTCAATCTCATTACGTTGTCGAAGTATTGAAAGAAATAAAATTTCAGATCAACACGCAAAAAAATTAGCGAAAAAAATTTTTCGTCCAAGAAAATTTAAACCAGAAAAAAAAAAAATTCATTAAAACTACAGTACAAATTTAATATTTTTAAAACATTAACTTTATTTAAATTATTTTTAACATGGAATTCCTCAACTTACACGAAATTGTTCCGATGGAATACCCGAGTATAGAATTTTTTGAAATATTAACTCCTATTATAACTTTCCAGGCTTAGTTCTTACAAACACTCCAATTCACGCCTCATGTCTTACGCACATGGGTAGAATTTCTTGCGTCTTCTTTATGACGGTGTGATATCTCATTGCTTGTTCGATAAATAGTTAAACAGGGATTTGTCTATACTTTTTCACCCAAATAATATAAGGTAGTTTAAAATTATGTATCGGATACGAGGCGTGCACAAATGTACATTCTCGGGATTCATGTATTACTGTTAAATGTCATGAAATGTCGCTTTCTCATACCACCGTTTTCTTAAGATGTGAACAACATTCAAATGTCAATCTAATTTTTACATGGCATTTACACGAGTAAATAGCATTTTTCTTCTAGTTGCGGTCCATCTGGGTCCAACACCATGGTTAGTAGACGGAAAATTCTTTCAAGATCTCGGGATGAGCTGAATACAGACTTTCAGGAAGAAGAGGAGGATGTGTGGTTCCAAAAAGACCGACTTTTTAAGGTAAGTCCAGAATTTATTTGTTCCTTGAAACTATTAGAGATTGCCGGCGGGCAAAAACGTATGGATAATGAATTTCGTATGCGGGTCGTAACTTGATGCTGAAAAAGGAATATATTCCAGCGTAATTTCCTTAGTTTGTTTTCTTAATGACTGAGAGTGTAGTAATATTTTACTATTTTCATACATTGCTCTTAAGTATCTGTTAATGCGCTTAAACGTATCATTAATACTTTAGTACAATACCCAAATGCAATATAAAAGCCTCAACTTTTCTAATTTTATTCATGTAAAGATAATGTAGTAGACTATTGGTTATAAACTTAAACAGTAAAACCTGTTTGTGCGGTAGATAGGGACCGCATAAAAGAAATCGTACAAAAAAAATATTCGGAAATTTTATAAATTCTTACATATAATAAACAACTTTGTACGATATACTACCTAAAATTTTTTTTATACGCTGGATAGGGACCGCATAAAAAAAGTCGGACTTGGAAAATACATCAATGATTTATGAAATAGATGAGAGAATGATTTCAATTAAATAATTAAATTAGACCTAAAGAAATTGTAAACATTTAATTCTTCATTGTACATATACATGGAGAAGTTTTCAAATTATACATTAAATAGTTTGCTCCTACTCGTCGTAATCCAAAACCTCCCATGATACACACATTCAAAATAAAATAAGTAAGTTGTTTTTAAATAAAGAATTTTAAAAAAAGTAAAATGCATAAATGCCTTAACTAATGTAAATTTGTAATGTTTGCTTAATGTTTTGTGATTACTTAAATATCCATTATTATTTCTAAATATACTCACACTTGAATAAATGTGCAGTGTTCACATAATTTTCAAGAATTCGCCATTCATCATTTGTATTAAAAAAGGATAGCATTTACAACAATTTCAAGAATTCATCATTTATCAATATTTTGTCACATTATAAGTGAAAAGTTTTCATATCAGTGAGACCCTGATTTAACGTCCCTCCAATCTAAGTTTTCCAGCATTTTACGTTTTTTTTCATCAGGTCCCTGTTTTTACGTATCCTAATTGATGTTAAAATATCCCAGGTTCTAAGTTTGTTACTTAATTAACTTTCACTCGATAGATAGAGAATTTAATTTTGCTTTTGAACATGTTGACGGGAGCACTGCTTCAGTGACGAATTTGTAGGGGCGGGGGGTTTCAATCTCCAGAGGGGGGGGGGCGTAGCTAGGGTTTTCAGCGCCTGGGGACAACTGAAGACTTTGCGCCTGCCTGTGCTCCTAGGGGCTCCTCTAATGGGAATTTTAAAAAACTTTTATGCTTCTTAAATGATAAAACTCTAAAAAGCAGCCCTTTTAACTTTCATTTTTAGTAGCGGCCATTCACTTCTAAGGGAAAAATGGGACACTTTGGCTTCGACAAATTATTTGTCTGATTTCCTACGCACTCCTGTGCTACATTGGTCATTCCCGATATGATTTGTGGTGCTCCCACTTTTTTGTCGAACATATTCCACCTATTCAGTTCAAATTTTCTTCTTGCATTTAAAAATAAAATTAAATAAATTAACACTAATTTGGCGCCCCTTGACGCTGTGCCCGGGGAAATCTGTCCCTCCTTGCCCCCACCTAGCTATGCCTCTGACAATCTCCCATGATTCGCACATTCAAAATAAAATAATTAAGTTGTTTTTAAATAGTTTTAAAAATAGTTGAGGCATTTATGCATTTTACTTATGTAAATTTGTAATGTTTGCTTAATATTTTGTGATTACTTTAATATCCATTATTATTTCCAAATATACTCACACACTTGAATAAATGTAGTGTTCACATAATTTTCAAGAATTCGCCATTCATCATTTGTATTAAAGGACAACATTTACAACAATTTCAAGAATTCATCATATTTATCATTATTCTATCATATTATAAGTGAAAAGTTTTCATATCTACAGTGAAACCCCGATTTAACGTCTCGCCAATCTAAGTTTCCCGCATTTTACGTTTTTTTCATCAGGTCCCAGTTTTTCCGTATCCTAATTGATGTTAAAATATCCCAGATTCTAAGTTTATTACTTAGCGAATTCTCCATATTTTATGTTTTCCCTCGAAAGTGAAAAAAGAAACATTTTCTAAAATTAGAAATATTTTTCCTTTTGTGCTTTTTAAAGCTTTAAGCACATTGTTAAAAGTTAATTATTACTCTCTCACAAAATAAATCACAATCGAGCATTGTTTTTGTGTTCAAGAAATTTCAAAAAGGGGCTATTCAAGTTTATCAAGGTGTGAGAAAGTACGTTAGTTTCCAGTATGGAACTGGTGAAGTTCGTTCTTTTTGCCATTTTATAAACCAACAAAGCTCCAACACTTCGAGTCTAAAGACGATTTCGTTAGCATGTCACTATTACATGCTATGTACTGTACTCTTATTGGACGGAACAGCTTACAGATAATGGACATTTTACAAATAGTGGAAAATATTTTCTTTCCCATAAGGACTAGGGAAAAAACTTGCAAAGCATTTCAATACTGGAAGATTCAGCCTTCACTTTCAACTCCATGACTAAAAAAAATCCACTATTACAGATTATTTTCAACTTAACGCATTTAATTACGAATTCTGGAATTTAAAATGGTATGTATTCGAAAATATAGATATTATACGTTTTGAAAGAGTTGAAATCTGCCATTCATCATTTGTAGCATAAAAGGATAACGTTCTCAACCATTTCAAGAATTCATCATTCGTAACAAAATTCAAATCGTTAGTCTATCAGTTTCATTGAAAATGCCTCGCCTACCTATAAGAAAGTGTTGTTTACAGAGTTGAAATCAGAGCCAGAGAGAACTTTCACCACTGAATTAGCCAACTAGATAAAAAAATACGACTTGAGCGTATTAAAAATATGTATATTCGTGTCAGAACATCACCCCGATTGCCATTTTTGTGGCATTGAATGCTGTAAAAAAAGCAATATTCCATGTTCTACTCATAACTAAGCAAGTGTCCATTGCACTAACATTAGCAACTGTAGGTAGGATTCCATGATAAGAATAAAATTTTCCTTGCATTCTTAGTGTACTAATTTAGTAACAGATTCTTTTTCAGCTATGAACCATAAAATTTCCCTTTTCTGCATTCACATTCACTTTCGAATTTACTTTTGTCAAGATATGTCTCTTAAGCGATGCATATCTGAAATTGACGTGATACTTCAAAAGCAAATTTATAGGCAAGATATTCCATTATCCGCTACTAAAGAAATGTCTTTGTATATTGGCGTAGCTAAGTGGGGGCGGACCGCCCCAGGTGTCACCCATTCAGGGGTGACAACCAGCCCCGATGGAGAAAAAAATTGAACCTTTAAAAGCTCCCTAGAATAAAACAAATACTTAAAATGGGAGAAAAAAAAAATATCCAATTTAATTTTGTATTTTTGATCAAAGTGTTTCCTTTAAAAGATATTCACAACGTTTTTAACCGCTAATCATAACCAGTGCCCTCAACAAATACTTTAAATATTATGAGGCTCATGATGCAAATGGTGTTCTTCTTTTCCAAAGCTGCAATTTTTTTAACAAAAAATTATTATATTTCATTAAAACGCATACTTCACGGTTTACATGTTTTTTTTGGATGGGGAAGGCGTAATCTTTTCCACTAGGTGACACCCATGCTAGCTACGCCACTGCATTCCATACAATTTTCCCTATCAACATACTTTCCATATAGCTGCCACTGATTTTTTTTATTTCATCAAATTCCTTACATATACATAGTCCAGCATCTCTTCGCCGCGGCTTTTGCTTTTCTTGAATAGGTTAAGGATGATCAGCAATTGTTAGATTTTTCAGATGATCTTTATTAAATGGCTTTGTCTGATCAATTTATCAGTTCCCCATTTAGACTAATTTGTGGCAATTAAAATTTCATATTTACAATTATATAAATTCATTTCTCTGATTTGATTTCAAAATGTATGTTTATGTATAAAGCTATTAATACACTTATTTTTTAATTTTTGTAATACAATTTACTCTTTTTATTGGTTTAAATAAACATTTATGAAATAACAGTTATATTTTTGAATTCAGACTCGGAAAGAATGTACTGCTATCTATCAGGGTCAGAGTAAAAAAAAAAGCTGTGTAAAAGTTTTGATGTAATAATGATAAATATGCCACATGATACAAATATAGATCAATAAATATAAGTTATTAGTGATAGACTGAAAAAAAAATTACACCTAAGTCAAGGTAGATATACATTTGTAGAAAAATATAGGCTGAAATAAGTTTCTATCGGCTTAGAAGTGACTTAAGAGGTCGCCTTCGGTGACTTGCTTGAGACAAAAAACAAGTTGCGCCGTAGGCGCTGCTATTTTAACATTGCACGGGCAACGCCGTTGCGGGTACCGCTAGTTAACTAAATAAAACTGAGAATATCAAATGCTAAAATAAAAAACATAAGTTAGTGCAAATCAATTTTACAAATATGATCGACAAACTATTTTTTAAAAACTCTTGTTGCTTAGGAAGGCAGAATAGCCCTCCTAACAGGACTCTACTTCAATTAACAGAAATAAGTTTATTATTCCTTTCATTTCTTCCTCTTTAATAGGTGTCATTGAAGTATTGCTCTCTAGTGGTGAAAAAAAAAGACTGAAAATTGTTGCCCAAAGTGTTTTATTTCGCATAATATTTCATAAAATATAGTACTAATTATAAGATTTTCAGTATAATTAATAAATTTTACTACAAATAAAACTTAATTTTCCATCTTCAGGAAAATATTTGATTGTTTAACACTGAGATACATTTGAAGTACTTAAAATTTTGAGCCCTGAGTAGGTTTTGTATTTGACGCAGTTTTTGTTCGCATCTGAATTCGAAGCTTAATTGCTGGCGCTTGGAGCTCTAGAACTTTTATGTGTGTAAATTATTAAGATGTAGTTTCTAAAGACAAGTATCGAACTTACGACGAGTATTCTGGGGAGAAATATTTCTGGGACTGTTAATTGTTTCAAAAACCAATATGTTGCAGTCAATAATACAATGTGAACTCAACAAATTTAGAAAATCCATGTGGAATATGCGAATTTTCATATTAGAAGTCCTTTTCAGCTCTTTTTTTAACTTGACGTAGCTGTGTCGCATTTCCATTCGATAATGAAAATAACATAAAATTTCGATTTTGCCTCGCGTAATCTGTTTTTTCCTTTCTAAAGGCCGACTTTTTACTTAAATTTACGATTACGAATAGCTTATTTTCAGCTTCTATTTTCTCTTAGAAGTGGGTCAAGGAATAGTCTGTTTATTCTTTTAGTAAATTTCAACTGTTAGTGTGTCATTTCTATCGGCTTGTTGGAATATCTTTAATCCAGCATTTAGCTCATGCTTTATTTTTCTAAAGAACAATATCTATGACAAATTTCTGCAATGGAGACCACCAATTTGCCTATTGATGTAATAAAGCCAAAATTCACTTAATCACAGCATCATTTATTGTGTTGATATAATACTAAAATCAACTGATTGAATAATTACAAAAGCAGTGTACGAAATAAAAGGATTTCTGTTCTATAACAAATGAAAATCGATTGTCCTTTGTATTGGCATTCTATTTCCAACTTCCTGCACGCGTTTCAGTTAACGTAATCTTTGGCAAGCTTTTATGAAGTTGAACGAGAAGCTGCAATGCTTAGAGTTCTTATACCTAGTTATTTGTTTCGCTTTGTTTGGTTTTTGAATTGGCTACAGAGCAATACAAAAGATCTGAAGTTTTTTTTTTTTTGGAAGGCAGCACTTTTCATTGTCCTGACAAAGACTATCCAGAGTTAAATGTGAAAAATCCTTTATCTTAGCAGATAGAAGGCTATTGTCGAATTCCGAAAAACAAGAGAAATGAGTCTTTTCACTGGTTGCACTTTTTGCAGTGATATTACAAAATTAGTATTACAACTTTTGAATTATTTTTACAAGATTGTGCCATTCCTTTACAATAGGAGTATCGTAGCATAAACGATGCATTCAAACCTGTTTTGAAAATTACAAAAGTTAATTATGTTGAATGCATTGCATAAGAAAAATTGTCTTCATCCTTAAATTAGGCTTTACTTTGTTCAAGAAGCCTGTTTATTTTCTTTCAACACGGTAGGGGAGAGGGGGCACATGGTGAACAAGAATAACATTTTTGTATATTTTTCAGTATTGGTTTAAGATATCCCGGCAAAAATTGGTATACATGATAGTTTACACATTTACTTCTATTTTCATGAAGTTATCAAAAATTTATATCAATAAATTCCAACCTAAAAATTCATTATAAAATGTTAAATTATGTTCACATCTGCCCCAGTGACGGGGCAGTTGTGAACATACTTGGGGCACATCTGAACACAGACATATATATGGCATAAAAGACAACTAAACATGTTTATAAAGAAGCATTTATTGCACATTAATACTTAAAATGAAAATATATGAAATTCAAGCTTTTCATGATTAATGAATTTTAATTAAATTTATTTAACGAACATTATATTATCTCAGTTTCACAGAAAAAGAACTGGAAGATGCAGCTCGATGTGTGCCACTTGAAATTGTAGGTGGTGGTAATTTCAGTAGGAACATCATCGGTGTTCATCATAGATATATCATCTGTTTCTGGGAAAATAATGGTTTCATTCGTTTTTTCCCTCATGATTTTCACATATGCTCCATCACTTTCCATTTTCTCAATACGGCCAACATAATGGTTTTTTCTTGTGGCAAGTTCTAAGAGGACAAAATCATTCGCAGCTAAATTTTCTGGTCTAATTTCGACTACTGTATACCTATACAGGTACCTTGAGAATTACTTTTTACCAAATTGAATGTCGGAATCGGTCACTTGTAACAACCTTTGACTTTTCTTTTTTCAACAACTTCGCAAGTTCTTTCCTTTCTTTGAAGCTTCCTTTTTTAACATCAAATTTTAACTATTAAAAATTGTAATTATTCAAAAGACCCCTTTAAGTATTCAATAATAAAATTAATAAAATCCTTATGGGGCACATGTGAACTGTTCACATCTGCCCCTATATAATATGTTCACATGTGCCTCTTATATTTACTTGAAGGTTCAATGATGATTTGCCAAATTTGATAAAAATATTTTTTTAGTGAAATATTGAAATAACACTTCATAAAATCTTGCTGCATGAATGCCACTTTAAGATGAAATGTTGAATTCACATTAAAAGAACTGTTTAGACTTTGTTTTTACACCAGGAACTGGAGCATATGTTTTTACTTTTGCTTTCCAAATCAGATGATGATGTTATAACTGAAAAACGAATAGGCTTACAGCTTTAAAATTTCAGGCAGGAGATGGTATTAATGCTGCCATCTGCATATATTTTTTCAGATTTTCCTTCATATTAACTGGGTGAAATGTGGTTTATTCACATGTGCCCCCTCTCCCCTACGTGCTAAAAATTAAATTAGTTAGTTAAAACTTTCTTAAAACTATTCGAAAAAAATCGCATTTCACACGGAACTAGAAATACTTAACGAACTGATGAGTAATTTAAAATGGTCTATTTTTAGCATGCATGTATTTTGTAAATGCTTCTAAAAGATAAATTAATAAAACCATTCCAGTAAAAAGTATGTCAAATAAAAATAAAATGTTATTTTAATGTTATATCATAAACAAAGATAGAAATAATTGCAGACATGTGTTTTGTGTTAACAAAGAGCCTCTTTTATAAATACAAAAACTAATTGCTGCTGATTAACCCTTTAGCTGTCACGTAGGGTCATATTAGCCCAGGTACAATTTTAATTTCTTTTCTATGCTATTTTATATGTTACATATTCTTAGATTATACTGAAATTAAAACACAATGTTTTACATTTTTTATACCTAATTTACTAAATTTTTACTTGCCCTCTATATGACCCGACGTGACGACTTGTGTGATGTCTTGATAGGTGACAGCTCAAGGGTTAATATAGCAAAAAAGGGAGTTTAGGAAGAAAATGCATTTGAAAAAAGCAAATAGACAGACCAATTGTTAAAATAGTAAAGCAGAAGATTAACAACCAATAAGAAAATTAGATTTTAAAAATGTGCTTTCATGCATACGATATTATGTGTGTGTACATACACAAAAAAGCAGTGTTTAAAGGGTTTCATAGAACCCTGAAAAACGATTTGTGAATTTTTACGTCGTTTCTGACTTTTAACGCCAATTAAGTTAAAAAGTTAGCTGTTTTGCTTTCATACATTTATACAGGTATGCGGTAATTGCGAAAGTTGTGCAGAAAATCTTAAGCTTAACGGAAAAAGTAAACTGCCTATTAATGTAAAACATTTTCGTATTTTACTACTGTTTAATTTCCCAAAAATGGTAATTAAGATTGAATTTCCTTTTGTCGAATAGATTTACCAAAATTACGGAATTTCATTTAAATTTTAAGCACAAAGGCTCTTAATTAAAAGCATAAAATAATTTTCTCATCAGACGACTGTTTAAATAAAACTTTTCCCCTAGACATGAAAGATGGGTAGCGGAAATATAATTATACGCCTCGTAGATTAACTGAAATTCGTAAAGCACTGGATCTCAACTGCATGAAGGATTGAGCGATTCAAATTTGTTTTGAGCTTCATGATAGCGGCATCATTCAAATAAGAGTTCATAAATCGTGCATAGAGCAGTTCACTGAACCAAATATGAAAGCCTTAAATTTTTCAGTGCGGCGCACCCAAGTTTCGGGTGTGTGCTTTCCCTGCATTGCTATAGGTCACTGCAGCAGAAAACACCCAGGCTAGATACACGTGATTTGCATGCTATCTTTCTGAGAAGTTTACAAGGTTGCATAGGAAACCTAGCTGTTTATTAAGCGACATTTCTTGGAATATGCTTCTTAGATCCGGGATAATACAATAAAATCATTTATGACAATACTTAAGCGGGGGTATTTTGAATATTTCACATGGTTAATGAACGGAAAACTTCGCATAGGCCGGGTGGGATAAAAAGAGTGACGGATGTTATGAATTACACCCCTGAACGTTGCATTGTTTTAGTTTAATAATAAATTACTGCTTAAAATTTTAGATTTGATCTTTTGCTTCTGAAGGTCAAAGGTTTCAATGAAATTTATTTATGATATAAGTTGCTATTATAAAGCAAAAGATTTACACAAGTCCATCGCTTGACATACAAATAAAATCGCTTACATTAACGATAACTTTAAAATAACTTTAAGCCCTTGTCGTACAATGACATTTAGGAGACCTCTTTAATGTTCCACTACAGACTCCGACGTCTCCGACATGTGCTCGCATGTCAAGGGGTTAAAGAACAAAGCAAATATTTAGAAACAATTAGCTGCACATGCTTCACTAGAAAGTCGAATAATATCAAAACCGAAAAAAAATACTTCTGATGAAACACCAAGCAATGTATACTACATATTTTCGGGGAATGACAAATGGAGTCCCGATTAAGTTAATACTCTTTTATCTTAATTTATTCTATGTTTGTATCGGCCTCATTTTCTCTCTTCGTAAGCTCTAGTTTATTTTTCACTACTTCCAGACGGACGCTAAATATTTCTTGAAATCCGGAAGATACTTTTAATAAGCATATTTTGAATTCAATAGAATCCCTCTAATGATTCCGCATCATTCATTAGCATCATCGGATTTAGGTCTTGAGATACTTGCTATTTTATTAAGGTTATAATTAATGGACTTTTCGTGACAAGTAGCTTCACGGTTGAGCTCGCCGATGAATATTACATTGGTGTTAGTATCCTCATTGTCTCGAATAACTGCACCTAACCGATTATCATCAGTTTCGCTTAAATTCTTGAACACACCGAATCTTTAATCTTTTAGAACTGACCTTGAGTTTAGCATTGTCTTCAGAAGCGCTTCGTATTCATTAGCATTCTAGCTTTCTTGAAGTGCCTGTAGACTTTACATGAGGTGCTGTATGTATGACTTATTTTAAATGGATGTCTTCTGTGTGCTCTGTAGTTTTTGGCATTGGTACAAGACAACGCAAAATTTACCATTTGTATCCAGTAGCAATTTGTCATATCCAGAGTCGCGTGTATTGTTGAAAAGCATTCAGCTGTAATATTTCTGTAAAACACTTTTTACACGGTATAATTCAGAGCTTACGCATACAAAAGTTTACCAAATGCTTATTTCATTTTATTCACAATGAAACAATGTTTTTTTAAGCTTCGTATAGCATTCGTTGGTTACACTAATTTTAATGGTGCAAAAGTCCATACAATTTACAAGATTGTTAGGAAAACTTTCAAAGCAATTCATCTTAGAAATGAGAACTAAAGTACAGTACACCTCTGACAAGACTCCTGATCTTACGAATTCATTTCTTCTTGGGAGAACTCTTATATTGGTACAGAGCTAATAGCTTTTTTTGGTACGTTAGTGTTGAGGCAAATCTGTTTTCCTCATCCCTATCTTAACAAATGGGAACGTTTAATCCATCTCTTGTCCGAACCAAATAGTAAAAGGATATGTGCTGAATAGAGATCTTTTTACGAAAATCAAAGCTTTATACTTTAATTTTACCCAAGTGTGTTATCTAAATGCGTTTAGTAAAACTTAAGCGTTTCTCAAATAGTCAACATAGAGCTCTGAACCTGCTTAGTCCTTAAATTTTTAGCAACATTGCAATTTGGTATGACTTCTTTGAAATAAATCTAACCTCAGTAGGCTTTTGTTTATCCGAGCTTACCTTATTGCTTAAGTGAATTCATCTTAATACAGTTCTCTCCTTTATTGTTTTTTGACTTCTTGCGAAACATGGTGTAAAATTATAATAATTTGACTTTTAAATGGGCGTTTTCTTAACACCTCCCAATAATCCAACGTTCTGCCATCTCATTTACGTTGAATCAACGAAAACCCCGTTGTTTACCATTACTGCTTGGTTGTGCTCCTCCATGTACTACCCTTCTTCAGCATGTCTGGAAATAGCCAGTGTTGGTATTGGATGATAAGTATCTTTGTTAAACAAAAACTACTTAACTAAATGCATACATTGTATGCTCAACTGCTTTATAACTAAACATTTACAGTAGTTTTAATCAGTTCGTATGATTTTTACTACAGAGTTTCTTTGTATTTTTCTTTTACACGAAATGTATCCTTCATTTAGCACTGTTGCTGAGAAGCAAAATTCGTTTTCGTTCTCTTACTGGGGATGTAAAATTTCAACTGAATGTTATTTGGCATTGTTACTTTATTTCTGTAGATGAGATTTTAAATTTGATCTATTTTGTGGTATTTTTATTTCGTAAATTTAAATTTCTATGATAATGTAAATGTATCTCACATGTCCCACTTAGTATGTGCACCTAAAAATATTTTTCTCCAACTTTTTCTGATTTGCTAATTAAAGCTTTAACGACTTTTATATAATATTGCTTTCGTTTCATGTTGCCGCAAGGCTGAGAAATTCTCTAATTTATCAAAACTAGTAAAATAATGGAATTGTTTCTATGTTTGCATTGATTTTTGCTAAATTCTTAGATAATTTGAGACACCATTCAATAATTTATATAACACTTGCCCACTGGAAAAACTTTATCACGTGGCAACTATATTATTTGTAATTATTAGTTTATCTAATAAATTTCGAAGCTCTAAATTATCATCCTATTTAAATTTTGCTCTTATTTCATATTGTTTTCTAAGTTAAAACAAAATGCACTGAATTAAACTACCTGGGATGGTAAGTTTAGTAATTAAAGATAAAACAAACATGTTTTCTATAAGTTACATAAAGTAAATATCTTGTCGTTTTTTTATAAACCAAGTTGATTTCCAATGAAAAACGTTACTCGCCAAGTCTGGAGAATATTTTTCTTTACAGATATGCTGTATACAACGGGTATCTATCAGTCTATAGTTTTGCTTCTCTTCCTATCTTTCTCATTTATTTAAACCCAACTTTCCTCATACAAATGAATCTTAAAAATTTTAATCGAAACCTATTTCGATTTCAAAACAAATCGCTTTTGCCGGTAAATAGCATTCACTTAGAAGCGGTTTTCTTAAGACCGGTTTGTTTGACTAGAGTGAGGTAGCGACTTGGAGATTAACTATCGCCTTTGGCTACGACTGACACACTTTCGGTGGTAATGTTTTTCCTCGTTGGCTCGCATCCATGACGATATTCATGAAAAATTAATTTAAAGAGTAAGTTAATGATTTCTCAAAATAAAAATCAATTTTAATACCACTTTCACCAAAAGTGAAAATTCGATGTTTGGAAGCGACGCTTCATAGCATTAATAGTTTTGTGACAACATAATTTTATTTGTTAAATAAATTATTTTGGTTATTGAATGGAACATTGGTTTAAAGGTACTGAATACTCTTCCTTCTGGAGAGACAGATAAAAAATAGAGTAAATCATTATTACAGAATCATAAAAACTTCAGGAGAAAAAATCACTAAAAAAAAACAAATTGTGATGAAACTAAAACCATTGTAAAAAGGAAAAAAAACTTAATCTGAAATTTTGATTTCTCATTTAAGCTACAATGAGATCAACCAAATTAAAAGTCTAGGGCAATTTAGTTTTCTTAACTATTGTGGAGCCTTCATCTATATCTACAGCACTTTTAATGAATAATGAAACTTCCCAAGAAGCAAATAACTAAGCGTTGTAGCAACTAAACTTGTAATATTTTTCACCACCATTTTTATTATTGTTGAAAACTTTCATTTTGAAAATTTTTTGAAATTGAATTCATCCCTGAATTTTGTTTAGACTACTTCTGCATAACTTGAATTTTACGTGAATTTTTCATTAAAATGGTACTGTAGGACCATTTCTATAAAATATTTTTACTATTTTATAGAACTTTTGCTAAAGCGTCATTTTAATGAAAAATTCCCATATTTTACTACATAAAAACATACTGTTTCTATGTAAATATAAATTATATAAATATGTTTTTAATTGAACAGTGCATAAAAACAGTTCAGTAACAAGTAGAGCAAAGTTTAATGAAATATTCGTTGTATAGATTTTAAATAAACATAATATTCAAATATTAAATCAAATATAATAATAGTTTGAGATTTTAGTTTATCTTTTAAAAATATAATTAAGTTCAAAGAAGTTTCATAAAGGGAACTTTACTACAGCCTCAATATGAGTTTTAATGATTTTATTTAATTCTTGACTTACGGATTGCCGATAATGAATGTGTACACGCTATTTAACCCAATTTTAATGCCCATTCTTTGTTGATGCATTCTGTAAGTTATATGTGTGGATTATGTAAAATTCAGTTTTCCCTCTTAAACACGAATAAATCATTTAAGTCGGATTTTTAATTTAAGATTTAAATGGATGTGAAATGCTTCATTGTTCAAAAATTTACAACTCTGCATTTTTTAGAGATATTTTGAGTTCGATTTACCATTAATAGTGTGAAAAATTTAACACATTATGAGCGGGCGACGTAGCACGCGCAACTATGTTGCGTAGCGGGCTAAGTTAACTAAGTTAAAAAATATTCTAAAAAAAAACACAGCATCCAATTCATACATTATATTTTCCCTTGTGCGACTTAAAAGTGATTTTAAACGGGGTACAAATACCAGCTCCGCTTTTAAACGGCAATGCACGAAGCGGGTACTAGTACCTCCCCCCCCCCCCCCCGCTCATAATGCGTGAATAGTTGCTTCTCTTTTTACCTAATAAATTCCAATGTTTTCATGTAGCGGAAAAATGCTTCGAATTTTTTGCATCTAGTGCCATTACTAGTTGACTTTGTGCATGGAATTGCATTTATAATCGAGGATAGTCTGAGCAGTCGAAATATTTGCACTTTCTTAGCTATATCTTTCCGTGTTTGATGAATTATTACACTATAAATTTTCAAGAAAATACTTTATTTCTCAACTCTTGAATTATACTAGTTTTAAAAATTTGTAAGTATCTTATTCATGAAACGAAGCTGTAGTAAATGTATGAACTTTTCGAATCAAGTTACACCTTGGAAATTCTTTTAAGCATATTCCTTTTGGAAACGCTGTCTATATGAAGCACGAAATAGTCTGCTCTTGAGTGGTTCACGAATGCAGCAGTGAATGAAAACATGCAATGCTTGAAATAAATTAAACTTCATGTTTTAGATTTTCAAGAAAGTCGGTCTTCAACGATGTCAACTTTTCCTAGAAATTATTAGGTTAGAAAGCCAATGCACTTCAAACTACTGGTTAGGGCCGTCTAAAGAGTGAATAAACGCTTAAGCACAATTTCGTTTTTTAAAAATCATAGTATTTTTTTAAATATGTAGCACTTGATGCATGAAATTATTTTACATATATATATTAATTCGGAGGTTTTATATAACACTGCTTCAGGTGTTTTGGGTACACAAATAGAGAGGTTCAACAAAAGTGATAAATGATCAGGGAATGAGCACAAAATTTTTCAGTCAGTAAATGTTATATTTCGACTCTAATCATTCAGATGGCTTGGAATTGCATGGAAGAAACCTGCAGTTGTCAATCTCTAAAAAATCTTTTGAAACTTTTTTTTTGAAAAAAAGTTTCAAACTGTTGATTTACTTGTAGGTTTACCCTACATACTACAGTATTTAATTGTACTGAAACTTTATGACGAAAGACACACTCCTAGTTGAATATTTTGAGAGAGCTTCGAAAGATATTAAAATTGTTATTTTTCGTTGTGGAAAGAAAATGCACCCTCACAAAATTTGACACAAATACTGCGAAGACATTTCAGATTAAAATATACAAATATTTATAAAGAATTATATTTTAATTTCTTATGAGAATATTGTTTCTTTCTTTTCAGCTCGTAGTGTAGCAAAACAGTTCTTGGATACGCCAGATATCCTCTTAAAAGTTGCCTGAACTAATTGAACCAATTATTTAAGTTCAATAAGTTTTACGCGACATTATTTCTACAAAACGGCTATTTTTGGATTACAAGATTTCTTGTTATGCTACCAGCCGGTTTCTACTTTACTTAACTGCATGTCTTTTGTCAGTATATGTCGGCACATTTTTTGCTTCATTTTAATTGCTAAATATTAATCTAATCTCCGTGCGTATACATCTGCACTTTAAAAATAGTGGAACAATTTGTCTGAAATATTTCGAATTATTATGACAAAAACATGCCGTGACAGACGTGTCTAGAAAGCCGTCTAATTTTTCCTCATGTTTTTACATAATTCCAAAATTTTATTTTTAAGCTAAAATTCTTCCCCTATTTTTCAAGTAGGTATGAAGAAGCACACCAAAATTTATTTGTCTCTATTATTCAAAACCTAAGACAAAATTGTGTGCAATGTCTGTCACATATACATGTAGAATCAAACCCTTCCCCTGCGTCCATCTTCATTATTAATCTATGGATTCTACTAGCTCTAATGCAGCGGCAAAAATCAAATTCCCAAATAAAGCTTTTTGTTGAACGTGACATCGAGTACAAAGTGGTTTAAATTCTTTATAAATGCGCAGTTAGTTTCTTCACAAATGCTATGATGCAAAAATTAAGCTTCTAAAGATTTTCATATTAAGAAAAAGCTATTAAAATTTCTTCAAATAGAACAGGACTTTCAAAATTCCAGAACTTAACCTAAAGGCTAAGACCTTTTACTATGTGTGCAAGAGACATTTTGGTGGTGTGAAAGGTGTTGCTATTCTTGGATAATTTTACGCCTTTAGAATGTCGCCACATGCGTATCTGCAGGATCGGTAGGTGTTCCCTAAAATTTATAGCTTCAGTGTTATTTTTTATTAAAGTACATTGCAGCCGTTCGTAAGATAATTCAACAGTGAAACGTTTACATCTAGTATTAGACATTTTTATAAAGTTGTTTCGATATTGCCCATTTTAAAATTTATAATATTATCAAATTATAAGTAGCGAAACATTTAAATATATAAATTGTATCGAATAATTTGCATAACAGTTCTAACTAGCTTAATTATAGTAAATCGGTAGAGGTGTGGAATGATCAGATACATTGTCGCTTTTAACTAATTTTTCTCTCCTCTCCAGAACAAAAAATGAGTAATTTCTTTATGAAACATACTACAGAACTCTGAATTCTTATATTAAAATATTAAATTTAACAAAAGTTTATATTTTAACTTTTATTTGGACATTTTTCGGAATTAAATGACTATGCGAATGTTTACACAAAGCAAATTAACAAAAATGTATTGTTTAGCTTTCCATATGGCATTTTAATAAAGTAAAAATGTTGTAAGAAACTAATTGACAAACTAAATTCTAATACTAAAATCGATTATTTTAGGCAACTACGTAAATATTTGTTAAATATTGCATTACACAATTAAACTGGTATGGAACTTGTATAACTTTATTTTGCACATAATTTATTAGTTCAATTTTTAGAATTTAACATTTAACCCTTTATCTACTGACGGTACTTCTAAGTACCATTCTCTATAAATTCCATCCCAGCAACCATTTTTGCCAATATTCTGATGGTACTTTGCCGGGACAGTCTTTAAATTTCCCTTTTTCAGGATACATATCAGCAAGGGTTCTATAGAGTATTTTAGCGAGAAAAGGAGCATAGTTTTGAAACCGATGCTGTTTTGAACTTCCGTTTTGTTCAGATTGCTCCTTTAGGGTTTCTCTCCAGAAAAGTAGTAAAATTCAAGAATCAAGTCACTGATATTTTTAATATGTTAGTTAAGAACTTAGAAAACTATTTGACGAAATATTTTGATTAAAAAATGTATCTAATTAATTTTACAGGGTAAATACTCTGTGGCACTTATTAGCTGTAAAGAAGTAAATACTTATATATTGATCATTTTATTTATGTAAATCCCTTAATTTTCAGTGTAAATACCTAGACAAACTATTTCTGTAAAAAAATTACTGCAGATCATAATGCAGTAGATAAAGGGTTAAAATATTGCTTCAATAAAACAATAAGCCATTAATAAGTGCATTTAGGTTAAAAAAATTAAATTACAGTGCCCTTCTGCAGTGCCTTTCTGAATTTTAGCTTTGTATAAAAATCGAATATGCGATTTTTTTTGTTTAATCCAAACTACTTTTAATATAACAATTACTTTTTAAAGTTAAGGTAAAAATTAAATCATGAACATTTGAATGTTATACGTAGGAAAATCATCGCGCTACTACTGCAGTAAGCTTATTTGCTTATAATAAAATCTTCCCGTCTGATAATTAATAAAACTTTATTCAATGTAAGTGTTGTCGAAAGTAAAAGTATAAGCAATGACCTGATTGTCGCATGGGTCATGAGATGACTTCCGGCGATCAACCTATATCTGAAACCTGCTTCGATTCACATTCTCTGCGGTGAAATTGCATGTCGTGGCCTAATCATTGAAGTAAATTAATTTATTCCTAAGGAATAGAAATCTGTATGGTTTCAGAGATTTAAGTAACAAATGTTTTGACTGAGCATTTTGATGCAATTAATTGTTAGTATTGAATACGTGCGGAATTTAATTTGTATGGAACTTCTGGTCTGCAAATTGCAAAGTGTTGTTTAAAATTTAGCTTTGGAAAAGGAAAATAAAGCTCAATAGGCATGTCGACAGTCAAACTTATAAGCTTTTATCTCTCTAGAAATTGTTCGCCCTCATTTCTTTAATTGTTTTTTGTTGATAATAACATTTATAACAGTTCAGTTAACTAGCTTCAGGTTGGTTGTAAACTGAAAGTTTCAGCTTCAAGAAACTAGATTGTAATGTTTTAACGGAGATTTAGAATTTTGCTTTCTTAAGAAGCGTGATGAGTCATTCTGTAGAAATCCTGGCATTAACTTTTATTTGTAATCATCCCGTCTTGTGTGATTTTAGTTTACTTCACCGTTGTGAAAATCCCTCCATTTTATTACAGTGCATTGAATTTTCATGTTACATTTTGAGAATTTGTATTGAACTTTTGACTTATTTCCTTTCTTAAGCATTAGTTTTAGAAGCATTTGAGCCTTTTTTTATATATTCAAGAGTACTTCAATATATACTGATGCATTGCCTCTGCACATGAAAATACAATTACTTAAATTTATAATTTTTCGTTTCAAAATATGCTGTAATTAAATTTTGGCATTTATAATAAACTTGAATTGGATGTATCATGAGAATTCATAAATGTTCCCTTTTATCAACATTATGAAACTTGGCTTGAATTTCTGCCCCAATTTCTAGTTTAACCCTTTCGCTACCACCGATATGTCCCGTGGACAGCTTCAAATGACCCCATGCAAAACTGATCTCTGTAAAAATTAATTAGTTTTAAATTGCTTTTTCATTCACTATTTATGTTCCACTGTTACATGTCCCATTGACACCTACCAGTGGGTCACAAAACCCCACATCGTACCTTCCCCCGGCCTCCAGTTATCCCCCTTTTTTTCAAGCTAATTATTGAAATCGATGTTGTAATTGATTTATTAAGGCACAATTTATTTTTTCCATAAAAAATATTGGTAGGGAAAGGGTTAAAGGGATTACAAATAAAGTTTAAAAGAAATTTCATAGATTATTCAAACCTGTAAAAGTAAAGGGTGTGTTCTACGATACTTTTCCAACAATACTTCTCAAAAAATTGCAGATTATAATCATAAAAATTTCCCACCTTCTAACAGGTGTTGAAGTGCTTAAAATTAAGTCATATAATCTAGATATTTAAATGCATTATCAAATGAAAACGAGTGAATGATTGATGCTTTGTGTTCCTTTGCTATGAAATGACTACAATCTCATCCTGCTGCCGTCACGCTAATGGTTAAATTACGCCTTTGTCATGAAGATAGACATGGTCGAAGAATTAAACTTGCCAAACGTGCACTTCTAAAAGTAGGTCGATCTAAGGTGCTGCCGCTTAGTCCGGTTTTAACGCAATGGTTCGCGACCTTGTCTGCGTAACTCATCTACAGCTTTCAAAGCACAGTGAGTTTTAGTTTATTTTTGAGTTCCCGGAAATACTGATCAAGGCTCTTTCGACGTTAAAATTCTTTAACGCAGGGTTAGAAGATGAGATTTAAAGAAAACTGCTTTAATTCTTATTAACGTTCTTTTGGGCAAAATTAATATCGGCTAGCATAAAGCCTGAAATATTTTAGACTACAAAATTTGGAAAGAATGTATTGTATGCACAATTTTCTATAAATTACGTACGCGTAATACCAGGACTTGATCCTTTTCTCATTGCGCATAAATAAATCTCAGTAATACTACATAAGAGAAGCAAATTTTTTTTGATCAGGAAAATCTGACCATGTTTGCAAGATTAAACCATAACACAAATTTTAAACAGTAGCGGCTATTGTAATTTTGAACTACAATTTTTGAGGGTCCAATCTGCCTTTAAAGCCAGTTATACTAATGATAACGCAAAACTTTTAATGCAGGTTTGTGTAAAATCATTTCAAATAATGGTTATCACTTTTTTTGCAAAGAGATTTCAAGTATGGATGATTGGCGGTAGATTTCAAGTTAAATGCACAACTCCTAAGAAAGGAAAGTTTGTTATAGGAAATACTATTTATACTCTAAAATTTTACTCGTCTAATTGAAAAAGCAATTTCTAAGAGAAAAACTCTCTCAATCAAAATCCTCCAAATGCCAACATTCAGAAAACATTTTTCTAATGAATAGAATTGATCTTATTTTATATGCGTAGTCATGCAATCCTAAGTTTGGACACTATTAAAATCTGGAGGAGCAACAAGAACGCATCGACCCTTCCATTCGCCCAGACCACATTAGATTTCAGCGTGGAACAGAACAGATACTAAATTTAAATAGATAAAAAAAAACTCTGGCACTTTAAAATACCTTATGGTATTTATTATAAAAGATGTGGTTTTGGAATTTCAGAACAAAAGCATTTTACTTTTGAAAAACTGTCAAAAGAACTGAACTGACGAAAATAAATTTGGCTGAAATATTCAATGTTTTGCATGACAAGGTGCTTGACCTCAAAGATCTGTGGATTTCTCTGAAGTAATCAAAGATTGAATAAACTTCATTAGCTGAATTTCTCAATTCGTTTTACTTATCTTTCTCAGTATATGGTCTTATTTTAAAGAAGTTGAAAGTCTTGGAACTTTTTTGTTATCAATTATCCTTCTCGTTAAATCACCTAAACCACCACTTGAAAAAGGCTCTAAACATACCAAAATAAATGCTACCACTTTAAGGTACTTAAATTTATACTCTGATGAAAGTGATAAATATTAATTGGCGAAATTTTTTTCTTAACACCTAATGTTATCGGGATCTAATTTCATTAATCACCTTTAGTGGTTTCAGTAGCAGGATTTTGGCATCATTGAAGCGTTTGTTTGTGAAAAATCTCTATTGTTTGAACTAATCTTTGTTCTGAGTTTAATTTAGTTGAACAATGTTATCATAATCCGGAGTATGTCTGGCTATTCTGAAAGGCAATAATTTACCTATTAAATCACGATGCTCGTATATTGTCGATGAGAGAATTGAAATTTTGTTCGGAAAGGTGTTTCCTTTCAGATAATTAATGCGCTAGATGCCTCGGAATGCCATAATGGTGATAAATAAATCCTGATCGTGACTGGATGAAGGTCGGACGCACCTTTAAGGGCTTAGTAACAGATTTCCGAGCCCAGGGCCGATTCCTTAACAAAAGCAGTTTTAATTTTCGAAAGTGCGTACATTCCCGTAGAGGTTCAACCTCTATTTTTACAGAATAATCCAGATCATAGCTCAATGACGTATTAAAATTTCAGTTCAATACAGTTTTAATAATGCGAACATCAACTGATGTTTTGAAAGAGACACTTTGAAATCTGAAATTATAAAAGCAAATCACGAGGATAAATTTAAACATGTTTGACTTTCAGGTAAGTTCACAAGAAACTTCTGCTGTGAATTAATTTTACAATTTGGTATTTTATTTTATAACCTGATTGAATCGGAATTTGTAAAAAATATGTGAACTTAAGATTTGTTGGGAGTCAGTAATATCAAATATAAAATTATGGCTTATATTCTAAGTAGCTGTATAATATCTATATTTTCTGATTTATTTCAATCCTTCAAAAACAGTGATTAAAGTAATACACTTTTTAATATATCCTGTGGACTTGGAGTTTTTTAACCATATCCTTTTTTTACTAATTCCGAATAAATTATACAGTTCAAGTTACATTAGGTAAACCTAACTGTAGGAGTTAAGTGTCTGTAAAATGATTTTTACTATTTTTCATAATAAATTCGGGAATTTAAATTGCCAATATCTGAACTCGAGTTCTGGACTTAGTGACTTTTACCTGATCACGAACTCTATTGGAAGATTAAAAAAAAACCTCTACGCTTTTGCACATGCTCGAGCATATAAGTTGGTAAATCAAGAAGCATTAATGCTCTGATTACAAAATAATGTATTGAAACGAAGCTCCTATTTATCACTCCCTTTCTAGGTGCGAAATAGTGCTAATTTTTTTAAAGCTAAAGAAAAAATAATTAAGTTGAAACATGGAAATATCTCGTTACTCCTCGAAATGTACATGAATAATAGTGTAATTAATGTAAACTTGTCGACTCAAGATTTCTCCTATTGAGCATTTATAATAGTTCGTGGAGTACTTGCTCACAGTTTTAAGACCTCTTTTTTTTTAATTAACTGTTTGTAACATTGGCGTATATTAATCGTATGAGCTACAACCCATGTCCTAAAAGGAGCTTCTTGATAAAGAATTCCATTTGGATCTGACAATCTGACATAAGCTCCGATGGAAGGAGAATTTTAAGATTGTTTATATAAAGGGTGAAGTAAAAGGATTTGTCTCAAGGTATAACGAAGCTAATTACCGTGCACGTATAAGGATTCTTCCCGAGAAGAAATCAACTTTCTCAAGTTGAGTCTTGTCAGAGCTACGCTATTAGCTTCTACTATAGTGATGTATTATATGAATAATCCATAACCTTTCTATTCACCATGGTGTTTTCAGTTTTAATGATGTTTAATGTTTACTTTTCCTATTAGTTGTGGTTCTTTAGTATCATTATGCAGAAATGCTAGGTTTTGTTTAGGTATATTTATGTAAAAAACGTTTCTACCAGCAGAGTTAAAAAGTAATTTGATTATGAAGAAATGATTTAGCATTGCTCCATTACAAGAGTATAAGCTTAATGAGAGTAGTTTAACAATAAGAAACAGGAAATAGATCATTTCTCTACCTTTCCAGTTTGTAGAAATAATCTTCTAATAATGAACTAAATTTTCAAAAAAAAGCTAGTTTGTAAATTACAGAAAAGTTTCTGAAACTTTCACAAACGATTGAGCCGTTGCTCACGCGACTTTTCCTTTCTTTAACCGCAATTCTTTTTATGAACCTTTTCACCACTTCGTCTTTTTTTCCATTCCATGCATTACATTTCCGAATACTTCTACTAGTTCCACAGGTTTTGATTCTGACCTATTTTCCAATTCTTTCAGTATGGCTAGAGTCGAAATCGCGCTATTGTTCGACCTTTAGACGAGAAAAAATTAAGGAAATGCATTTTCTTGAAAGTGAACGTGTTATTATAAATCGTGACTAATAGAGCAAATCGAGCGGACTTGGAATACCTCCGTCATTGCTTCGTCATACTTCACCCTTCCACAGAATGACGTTTTGCCACAAGGCTAAATGAGTTAACTAAAAAACAAAGAACTAACCTATGATACTTTCGGTGTCGGAAAGAGCGCGTTACCAATTGCAGAATGAATCGTATCTGAGCAGTCGGATAACATTAAGTTCAGCGACTAGAAATGCAGCATCATTAATCTACTGTAAAGGAATTTATTTTCGCGAGCCGTAATTTTCACGAAAAAGAAGATATCGGCGATTTCGCGAACTGAAAATGTTGCGAATTTTTATGTGAATGGTATTTTATAGTAAAGTGTTTCGCCAGGTTTAACTTTTCGTGATTACGACAGGCTCCCGAGAATAAGTTTTAAAGCAAAAATATTTTATAAATGATTTAGGTTTTACAGAAACCATTTACAACGAAATTCTTCCTCTAAAATATTTATAAAGAAATTAATTGAAATATATACTAGTGGACCCGTGCGGAATTCCGCACTAATTTGGGAGTAACGACATTAGGTAGAATACAAAAAAAGTAAACTGGTGTTAATTTCAAAAGACATGTAATTGAACACATCCGTACAAATAGCTGCTACAAATTTCTTCCCCACCATTTAGACATTCAAAGTAATAAAATAATCACTAATAATGATAATTATCTTAAAATATAGTTACTGTTGGTTGGTTAGGCTCTACCCATTCATAATATAAATGAATGTGCAGAGCCTAACGATTGAATAAGTTTAACACACACTCAGCTAAAACGGTCCAATTTATACTACACAATAAAATCATAAGTTTCTTGCTTGTTTGCTATTGGTAACCGATGGCACGAGCATACAGAACACCAATTTGGCATTCCTTAAAGGACCTCTTCTTAGATGATTTTAAACTTCAAATTTAAGAGAAGCGGTGCGTTTTTAGACCGTGGGCCTATTTTTCGTCATTAGCCGGCACGATAAGCTTTAAAAGGAGGGGTAAATCATGGAATTTGATAAGGAAGATCTCTCAGAGCGACAAAAAACAGGCAAGAGAAATAATATATAAAGATAATTGTTTGGCAACGTTTATGCTACAGTACAGGCTTGATCTTGTTTGTTATACGAAGATGCAGTAATTTTTTACATACCACAAAAACGCTGAATTCAGATATAAAAACCAAAAAAACGTCAATCTGGTACGCTTTTTCTAGTTAATTTATTCAGGTGAAAAGATCTTGCAAGTCAATTTTAGGGCCTTACTCTCTGCACTCTGCGTGAAATTCTTCAGGTGGAAAAATCGGCTCGGAGTAAACCTATGATCAAAGTTTTTACAAGCGAAGATTTTAGTTACTGCCAGAAACTAAGGTCTTTAGTGTTACTTTTTTAAGAGGATTGATCTCTTCTACTATTATGAAGAGTGAATTAGGGTTTGAAATTTGCAATTAAAGTTCCCGGGAATAAATTCCTAAATATTTGCCTTTGTAAATTAGTAAAGTAAGGCTTAACCTTGCATAATAAGAAAAATATTCAATGTTGCATATGAGATTTACTGCTGAGAAATCCACTGTGATGTTAAAGCTTTTCCTCTTGTAGAAAATTATAAACTGAGATGCTGACTCTTTATACACATTTGAATGCAGCTAATTCGAATAGTAATATCATCAATCATGGGCGTATTTTTAAATTTTGACAGCAGTTCCCAATACGGTTGACCACGTATCTCGGCAGTTGAACTTGCAATTTAGACCCATTGTAGAGGATGTATGCTCTTTCATACGTCAACAGGTAGCAACCAAAATTATTTCTGGAAAAGGAGGTCCTGGTTTCTGTCAATCACTGAATAGTTGCATAATGAATTCTTTTAGTAAAATCAGTTCATAAGAGTTCCACATGGTTATTAATTTAAGATATTTAAGAACTCAGGCAGGACATATATCCAGTAATTCTAAAGGTTGTAATCTTTTGAGTAGACGGTACAATGTTAGTGTTGAATTTACTAAAATAATATGCATGCAAAATCTTCGATAATTCAATTTTTCTGGTTTATTAAAATAAGATGAAACTAGCGTGTGGATCTTGAAAACACTAAACTAAACAGTTTCAAGGAGTAATGCCGCTCCGAAGGGCAGGTTTCTTGCCCCCTGCCTCCCCTGAAGCTGATACCCATGAGGAAACTGAAAAATAGTTCAGCTTTGTTTTATCTGTACAAGCCTGAATGGAGAAAAAAAGTAACTAATGCTAGGACTTTTTCATGTTCATTCTTCCTCGTCAATTTAACTATTGGACATGATTGTGGAACTAGAGAAATTAGTCTGCCTTCCAAAATATTTCTGTCGGACTTTCATGCTAGACTGGTTGTTTTTCAAATTACACTTGTGCTCTAACTCTGGCGATGATAAATGTTTCGAAAATCGACTTCATACCTAGTTATGAACAAATGCTGCTTTGAGAAATTTACGTTAACTCGTCCCACTAGTAGACCCATTTCTTTAAATTAAATTTATTTAGTCAATACTTTTTTGGGGAGAGAGGGGGTTACAAACAGTTTAATCACCTAATCTGAGCTTTTTTGGAAGTTGCTATGTTTGAGAGTGAGTTAATCTAGAAGATTAGATGAAGTTATTACCTAAGTTTCAGTCGTATTTAAAAGTTTAAGTGATAGCTGGGAAGAACAGAAAACTCAAAATGTACTTAATTATCAGTGTGGCCATGTCGTTTGTGGTAAAATATACATTTCATGAAGTCTTTCAAGTGATAAGTTTTGTAAATGAAATCTATTTACAGAACTCATTTTTTTAGTATTGAAATTATTATTTCAAATGAATGCCCAAACTAAGATTAGTTGGTAAAGTAGTCGAAATCATTGATAAACAAAATTAACCAGAAACAATTATACTTGGTTATATGTGAATTAACTGAAAAAAAAATTTAAAGTGAATAACTTCGGAGTAGTTTTGTAAATTTATTTTAAGTGTAGGAAATGCTTATTTTCCTGAATACTGGCGGTTGCTCGTGTACATTGCTTTAATTTATACTCTATTTGCTATAATCAAGGAACGCAACGCAATTCAAACATAATAAGAAACTTAAAATCGAGCTAAAACGGAATATTAAACTAAAGATTACATGAATCTGAAAGAAACGGGGAAGAAGAAAATAAATGTATGAAAGTAGGCAAATACCCACCCTACACTTGACTTTTCTCCTCGTTGCTTTATTAAATCAGAAAAGCTTTGTTCATTCTAAATTCCATTTACTGCTTATATATACTTAATACTTTGACATCTCAAGGACTTACGCAACTTGGGAAATCGAAGAGGAAAAAACGACAATATCGTGTTTATTGAGCAGTAAACTGAATGTTCTAGTATTGTGTAATGGAGCACGTTGCACCTTATGATTCTAAGCCGGTATTTTTATGGAGTGTGAAATTCGTTGACCATCGCCTATCTCAACCGAATAATTTCAAACCGTTTAGCGTAATGTTTTGGTTTTTATTAAAGGGCTATTGGGGGGGGGGGGAGCTGCATATTCGATTGGGAAACTGCTTTTATTAGTTAAGAAAATGATTGGTGTTAAATATGTTCTAATTGCGCAATATGAATTTTACGGAAGCATATAAATATCCAATTAATATGAAGTCATTAAGAATACTGAGCGTAACATTAGCTTTAAAAAGTAAATATCCAATAAATTTTAAATCATTTAGAATTCTGGGAGTCTAACATTAGCCTTAAAAAATATCCAATTCATATGAAATCTTAGAGTACTGTGAGTCTAACATCAGCGTTGGTAGTTTGTTTTAGCAGATATCTACGTGCCAGATATGTATGTAATACTGCGGGAAATCTAGTAATATTCTTCTTTATTTTATTTATAGTTCTCCTAACGTTTACGAAATTACGATGGAATTGTAGGTTTCAATCATACTTTGTTTCCTTCATGCAAGTTGAATCGCAAAATTTACTTTATATAGACAAATTAATGTTCAACGTTTAATAAATGGGAGCTAATTTGACGTTTAGGCGCAAGTATAATTCCGATTTCTAGCAGAGGCCTGGTTTTCCTGTAGGGCACAGAGACTAGCATTGTTGGAACATTGTTTGTAGTTTCGAAACGTGTAATTTTTTTAGGCAGAACAAAAAAAAATTTTATACCCAAAAATTTAAATTTGAAATATTTTCTTTTTTAGGATCATATACAAGAGGTTTTGAATAAGTGGAAGCAAATTGATGACGAGATATGGGCAAAAATAATAGTAATGGAAAGAAACAGGCGCGTTGCCAAAGCCTATGCTCGTGCGCCTGTTCTTACTATAAATGGTTCTGATGATGGATTTGATGGTTACAGGTAAATTTTAATGATATTTCTCTAACTTGACGTTGTAATGTTCATGTTGGTGTAATCCTAACAGTAAGCCTCATAGCAAGTAGCACGTACATGCCATCAATAATGCAGTCTAAATGCACTAAATTTTTTGTAATATAGTATAAGGTGGTTTGCGGGGTGGTTTGATGGTTTTTAACGTGACTCGTGGTAGAGGGGCCATCAGGAAGGTAATCTCGCTCTTTATTCGCTGCAGTTACAAGCTGTAAGTTTCTTAGTTCCGGTTTGTAATTGGGGGGAACGCAGCTGTACGTTGAAATTTGGTATGCGTGTTATTACGGGCTATGAGAGAACAAAATCTGGAAACCTCGACCAATGGTAAGATTTTGAGGTTACTTTATTTTCAGATTTTTTCCTGTTGGTCCATATAATACGGGAGACCGTTGTACCGTGCATCAAAATTTAAATTTATATTTTTTAAATCATTTTTTGAAATGTATTACTAGAAAATGTATCTTCGGCTAGCACTATTGTTCCTACACTTGTTTGGAAGTAATATTGTTTGGAGATCTAAATATTAAGTAGTTACAGAAGGGAAAAAAATAGATCTATATTTTATAGGTATGTGTATAAGACGTCATGGTTCAGTCGGGGGGAAAAACGACACTCCTTCGTATTTGGATACTAGTTACACTAGAGACACATGAAATATGTCATTTTATCAGGAATAATGTATACTATAGAATTCTGTTATTTTGTTAAGGGGTCGTCTTCATATTAAAATGAGCATCAACTTAAAAATTTTGAATAACCCCTTTTTTGACTTATTTGTATTCAGCATAAAAATTTAACTTTGTATACCAATTTTCGTGTAATTCCGTATGACCTTTGCTTCAGAATTAAATTGAGAAAAACCCATATCGTTAAGTTTTCAGGTATTTTTGCATATAATATCCTACTACCATGAGGATGGCAAAGATTGTTCTCTTAAATAAAAATATGAGCTAATCCAACAAGCAAAAAGTGATTTTTCACGGCCGAAAATATTCATTTAATATTATCTTTGAATTATGAAATTCATGTTTGGGAAACTTATGATCTGAAACCTTATTATATTTTGATGAAAAATCAATCTAGATGAGCTTTCATATGGGTATTGAAAATTGCAGCTCAAAATATGAAATAGCTTTCGTGCTAGGCGTAAAAATAGATTTTCATCCCGCGTTAGGGGTCGGATACCACTGCTGAATCTATAAAAGTCTACCAATTGGATAAAAGTAAGAAATTCCAACAAAAACACAGACAATATTTCGCAATAAATTACCTCAAACTTGCGTATTGTAATGGATAATATAGTTATAAATTGTTTTCATGGCTTCGTCAACCTGGACCTATAAATTGGCAATACTGAAACTAAAGATGGGCCCGTGTTCAAAATCTCCTGGTCCGATTTTACTCAAATTTGGTATTTAGGCTGATTTGTGCAGGCAAAATTAAATTCTAGTATCAAAACTGTCATATTTAACTTTTGGGAGTTAGGTTCATTTTAACATGCATGTGACACCTTATCGGAATTTTTTCCGATCATTTCAATCCTCACATTGAAAACCCTATAAGCTACCCTTAACGATGTCCTCTTCTCCGGGGGTCCAGTAATAGCTTCAATTGCTATTTTCATTGAATCAGGGTCAATAATCTTTCCTTTTAAACCACTTACTGTATGGCTATACGGAACTGCGACAAAAAAGGGAAAAAAACGGGTATCTATGATCACTAATCAATAGTACAGGACGTTCTTTTGATTCAAGGTGCATGGTGTTTTTCCAAGCAAAACCTCTTCAAAATTCCAGGTTAAGTGTCAGTTAAATGTGGAATAGCATAATACTCGCCTATGCACAGTGATTCATGTAAAATGTTATTTAACAGACACATCCCAATAAACGACTATTTAAAAATTATATAGACAAAACATAATTGGTACTTTTGAACTAAAATATTTTATATAGATTTCACTTGCAAACAATAACACTTAGACGACCATTCTTTCACTTGCTGGCTCTTCAAGGGAACTTTGTTAGTTACAGTACAATCACATTAATAGCAGCATCTGTCAAAAAACTGGAGGGTGATAAAAGGTACAAATCTCCCTATGTATACGAAGTTTCAATCACATATGTGCGTTAGGATATGTTTGTTGATCTAAACAGGGTAACTTTACTTATGAATAACCACTCTGTACGGAACCACTCATGTATTACGGATAGACATGATAAGGCGCCGTGAGAAAATTCTTATTCTTCCAAGGGGGCCCTGACTTGGAAAACTTTGGGAACCCCTGGATTAACATGATTAGTATAATTTTTTATCATCAGCACTAATCATGAAAACAAACAATCTAAGAGTTATGTTTCGCACTTCGATTATTTGAATAATTTTTTATATGAATAAAAATGGTGAAGTGGCTTGAATATGGTGGGAAATACTTCAAATAAAAATGTTACGTTTCATATATTGCGATTTTTCTACCGCATTCAATGCTCAGATATGTTATGAGAAACTATGCAATAACTTCTAGAAATTAATATCTAATCTTTTTCATATTATCTTGCGCTTTCTGAAAGGTATATTTTTCCCGATTCATAATAACGCGAAATAAATTTGAGCAAAAGCATTTTTTCTTGATAACAGCTTACTTTCCTGTATATTTTAACGCATATTTAAAACTAACATCTATTCTTATTTTATTTCAGAATTGGGCTTTGTGGTTTCGATAATCCTTTGAGAGACGCTAAAACGGAAGAGATCAAGAAACACATTGGGCATGTAAGTTTATTTCGGATTGTTCTTAAAGCATGATTTGGTTTTAAAATTCAGTTTTAACATTTCCTACTTTTGCAGGGAGTAAAGATAAAGATGGATGAAGCTGGAAACATTATGGTTAAGCGAGTCTGTAAATCAAATGTATACGTAAAAGAAATAAAAACTGACGAAAATAGTATATCGAGCGATGTTATAATGGCTGGTGGATTGCTTGAAATAGAAAAAGCTATGAAAGTAAGTTCTTTTTTTTTTTTGAGGAATAGCCTCTTCAAGTGGAGTAACTTATCGCTTTGGAATGAATCTAGTTTTTACCTCTGCATATATGTCAATCCGTTAGAAATTTTTGCGATGATAGTTTTCCTACACGAATGCATCGTTTTCGAAGTAGTTTTCCCATTGTTCATACCCAGAATGAGTGCAAAATTGTTGATGCCAATAGGTTGGGGGATATTCCTGCGTGAAGGGTCATAACAAAAGCGTAATTTGCTCTACGTTCATCTAAGGCTGGAAAATGTCCACATTCGTGTACTGTAATAATTTTTTGCCTTAATACATGGGATTAAAAGAACGCGAGACGTCTGTTGTAGCTTTTTTTTTTTTTTTTTTGCTTCATATTGACATTTGTGCTGTCTTGTGAATTATGGAAAGTATGCAAGAAAGAATGAAAACTTTGTGTCGATGAAAAACTTATTTGAGTTTTATGTAGTTCATTTTAACCCTAGGCTGCATCGGTTTCTGTGCCAAAAGAAATAATTCACAAAGAAAAACCGCAACTCTTGCAACCCGTCAGATGCACTTAAAAAAAAGTGTAAAGAACTTTTTCTTAGGGCGGATTGTGACCTCATCAGGTACCTCTGAAAGAATTCAACACAAATTATTAAATTTGAAAATTTAAAATTTGAAAATTTCATTTTTAAACTTTAAAAGTTTCAAAAAAAAAATTTTAATTAAAATTCAAAATGTTTTTCGTGATACAATTTGATTTTTTTTTTTTTTTTTGGCTGAAGTTATATAATGAAGAAATGGAACATTATAAACAAATTTCAGCATTCATTTAAGATTCTGTTGGTAAATTATTTAAACGTATTTTTTTCTGTTAACTAATTTTTTCACAAAATTTTGCATTTATAGGAACCATTATTAATACTTTTGAGTTACTTGAATTTCAATCCCATAATGGATGCCGAATTTTCTTTTACTATATAAAAAACTAGTAAATGACGAATTTTCAGCCTTATCGAAGAAAAATTAAGTAGCAAGGAAAAATTTGAAGCCTCAAACAGCAGAAATATTTTAGCTTCAAGAGATATGCAATTTAAATGGCATTCGTGCTCACACCAGGCCCACTTCCAAACTTTAACCCTTAAAATTAGCTCAAATTTATGCACAAGTTAAATTTTGCTTTTGTCACAATGAAAAACGGGCCCACTGCAATATAAATAGCGTGAAAAAAAAGGATATTTCTGCAGATTTCTTACCTTCGCCTTAACACATGACTTTACAGAAAAACTTAAGGGGATGAAAATTTAAAATCACTCCATTTTTAATATCTATTCAATGAGACCTTAGTTAAAGGTTATGCCTCAAAACCTTTTAAATTCGCCATATTGTAGTGAAAATTTTTATAGAAAATATGCATTACCGATGTTTACCCTAGTTTACTGTAAAGTTGTAGATAGCCTCGAATTATCACATAAACAATGTTCATTTACGATATACCATATCAACGCAAGATACTGGCAAATACTTTTGGGTCTCCTATAAAGAGCAGTATAGTATCGTTAAAATCTTGAAAAAGGTTTAAAATGTGCAGTACTTTACTAAGATTAATATAAAGGATAAATAGTATTTTGTTCATTCACAACGAACTATCATTCAGATTAACTTGGTCAAATGGATAAAAAAGAATTTGAAAGCGTGGGATAATTTGTCTACACAATTAAACGGGGGGGGGGGGGGTTGAAAATGATTTTTTCCGTAATGTCGGTTATGTTTGTTAGTACCTTTTTTTCATTTTGATACGTATTTTATTCTACAACATCCTGTCATTCAATGTAACTTATTAAACAACGGTTTTCATATAATCGGGCTTTAAATTTTTAAAACTATTTAAATGAGTTCAAACAACTTACGATGAATTGTAACATTCAGCATGTTGCTGTTGGCACTGGCGTAGATAAGGGGGTAGTTTTGAGGATAACCCCCCCCCCCCTGAAATGGTGAAGATTGTCTGGAATTGAACCAATTTTTGTTGTAAAACCATGAAATTAGCTCGCTTCTACCGAAGAAACCCCCCCCCCCCCTGAAATCTGGGTCTAGCTACGCTACTGGCTGTTGGTATCAAAAATTTGGTTCATATTTCCTAAATATGGAAACTTTACAGAGATATAAGAAAATAAAGGTAATGTGAAAAGGTTAAATTAACACAAGGTATAAAAACGAATTTCCGCCTAAAAATTTGTTAATTGCAACTTAACCCACGGTTTCCAAACTTCAATCCATGCCCTTATGTTCTATAGTTCAACAAAATCAGATTGCTATTAGAGCCGAAATAATAAGTAGTTTCAGTTTATTTTCTGTAACGTGCGTTGATTTTAAGATATTAAAAATTGAGTACCATTGTGATTAAAGTTATATAGTAATATTCCAAATGGCTCTTATACTGTTCTAATTTTCATGTTTATTTCTTTCAGATTTTTGATATGAAGAAGTTCGCTAGTAATGTCAAAATAGAATTAAAGAAAGCATATCCTGATAGAAAGAAATTAGAAAGCCAATGTATATCGGCTATATCCTTCGTCAAAGACTGTCCAGAGCTTCTTGATTGCTCATGCTGGATAATGGTTATAAATATCGTAGCACTAGATATGTTGAGATCCAAGATACCTCCAGGTACTAATTGAAATACGTAACTCTCATGATCAATTTGGTTCTTATTTTAGTTTTAATTTCAGTATTTTACAATAACATTATAGAAAAGATGATTGGCAAAAATTCAAGACATAAATGAATTGAATTATTCAGTCGACAAGTCATAAAACTGCGAGAGAGATGTGAGAAACAGAGCTAGCAAGATAATAAGTTTGATCTTGGTGAATACGGGAAAGTAGGCTCCTGTAGTTCTAGATGGAACTTGTTTATTTTTAAATTATGCTTTTTACATTGTCTTAATATTGCTTATATTTCTTAATGCTGAAAATTACTCTAACTACAGTAACTTCAGTGGTAGTTTTACTTTTTCAATAAATTGTATATTTTGAGCTCTTTGTTGAAATGATTCAAAGCAAATGAACTTATTAGTACTAGCGTTTTGGACCTAAAATTTTAAGTATAAATAGTTCTAGTTTATAGCTTATGCGACTTAAATCATATTCGCTAAATAATTGCAGATTTTTAAAAAATGAAGGTTCTGTTATATTTTCCTTCTAACTGTTGCTATATTACTTAAATCAAGTTTTGATTCATAATATGACTGCATAAAAATTAATGCTCTGAAATGTTATTGAAGGTTTTGAGATACGCAACTTTATAGCATCAGGGTTACGAGCTCTACGTTGAATGTCCAAAAACATTGAAGATGGTATGCATGGACCATCCCATTGGAATATGTCGGGATTCCAAAAGTCAAAGTTTATCGCTTACTCTCAATGCATATCGCAAATATTCAGCGATCAATGAAGAAAATAGATACCATATGCTATGAAATCTTTTAGAAATTCACAAAACTTTTAAAAGATTTCATTTTTATAAAAATGTCTGAAATATAAATTTTCTTTGCAGTATCAAAGCGTCCAAGTATTGAAAATGCAAAAATTGGTGAACGTCGTCAAATGCCTCTACCGCTCGACGAGGATCCATACAGTGTGCTCAATTCTTCTGAAGGATCTTCACATAGAATGATGGATACAATGCGGGAAGCAAAACCACCCAAACTGCCACCACGAGATTTGAATAGGGTCTCTGTTCCAACGGTATACTACGTGTTCTTATTAACGCGAACATTACTAGGTATTTAACATCAGAGTGTGTCTGAACAAAAAAAGTCAGTTCGATTTGTGTTAGGGGAGGGAGGAGTAAAGGGGTAAATATTTTAGTGAGACAAGTCTTAACTCGTTGGTGAACTTAATCTATGGTACATATGTATGTGATTCTCATAATTAAAAAGGTTCGTCATAGAAGATTGAAATTTTGTATGTATAACCTGTACAAAACCTAGTTGAGCAGCTGCCCTTTTTTGCAATCTGGTGTTCCAAAAGGGCTTTTTACGCGATTTTGTGTCAAATCCACGTCAGATAAGCCAAATACAGTGTCAGTTTCGCGAATGTGCAGTATTTGGCGACTTTCACCGTGGAACCAATGTTAAAGCATCTACGAGAATTTTATCTACGTAGTAAAACTTTTCTACGCCGATTCGCAACTAACTAGGAAATGTTAAAATAATTCAAATGTTCTTTTTATCTCCCTAAGGTACTTTAATATTGTACTTTGGTTCCTGTTACATATTCCTTTTAGTTATTGCAATTTTTGATTCCAGACTTGGAACAAAAATATTAAGTGTCTTTAAGTAGAGTTGCAAAGCGCCATTCTCCATTTTCACTGCGTTGTAGGTGCAGGAAAGTGTCTAAAAATTTATTGGGGGGGAAAAAACTAACTTCCTAAAAGTATAATTCAACCCTCGCACATTCTTCTGATGCAAATTTTATCAAAATACTGTGTTTCTACATCCAATGTGTGCCAATAGCATCTAAATTCAAAGAAAACCTGGTATAGTCACCACATAATTTCCTTTTTTTAGTTAAAAGTATATAAATTGTTTAATAGGCGTACAAGGAAGTCATGTCTTGCACACACTTTTTTTTTTTTTTTTTGAATTCATAAGAATAATATCAAACCTCCAAGTAAAATAAAAAAATCTTCAGTGATGTCTATTAGCACGAAATTGGAATAACACGCATTTGAGCAATTCAAAGTTTTTGCTTACCCACTGATGTCAAGGAAAAGTATTTTAGCACATCATATTGCATGAAGTGTGTCAATGCATTAAAGCTGATTAGTTTTATTTTTCAGCTGAAGTAATACTTAAGGTTATCCTCCTTAACTCGTCTTTTGCTCTGTACTCTAAATACTAATTGTTCCTTTCTCTTGGCGATTACGTTGAACCAATGAACTATGGAAACAAACTAGTTTTCCGTAATTCAACGATTTTCTATTTGATGTAAATGTCAGTTTCGTTGTAAAGTCATTGAACATACAATACTTAAATCTCGAAACAATTATTTAACCTGAAAGACCTTTTGACCAATTAAAATACAAATTACTCTATTTTTTTGAAGTTTTTTTTCCCCCAAGAACAAAATTTGCCTTTTACTTAAAAGGTTTGGAATGTAGATGACGGGTTTATGCTGCAGTACTAAGCACGATCGCTTTTGTAAACTTTTCGATTTCTTGCTGTTGTAGTTCACAAACTTGTAGTCATTTTCATATCAAGGCACGTTTGTTCATTTTCCTTTCTAATGTCCATGCTTTGCTGAGAAAAAGTGAGACTTTACGAGATCGATTCCTATCGACAGCACAGATTAAAACTGCAAAACATATTTTAAAGTAACGTTCTTTTCCCTTCTGAAATGGAATGCAGATAGACCGGAAATTATCTTTTGTCCTTCAACTTTAGTTTTATTTATTCAGTGAAAAATAATAATGATCTTATTTGAATTACAAATTTAATATGCTGAATTTCGAACTAAAAACCTCAAACAACAACCACAGAAGACTTTTTTCCCAGTTAGATGGCAGATTCCTTTAATCTTGAAGAAATTAACATTTGAAATGCACTTATAACAAATACGAAAGCTATTGTTAACTAATATACAGTCTCACATTTCAGCCAGACTACGATGACTGGAAACGAGAGAAACCTTTGTCTAAAATGCATCAGCAATCTGGGTTTAAAGGTAAGTTGAGAGTTTCTTTATATTGAATCGACGAATACGCTGTTTTTTAAAAAGTTTATTGTGAAAAAAAAATATGTAATAATTTACAAGGAACATGTTTAATTATTATGGAGCATAATTACCCTTGATATCAATATCCGCTTCTCATTTGCTTGGCAGACGGCCGATTTCACGGGCAAAGAAGTTGCAGTTCTCAGAGGCAATCTACGCTTTTTCATCGGCCACCAAGTCATCCAAATCTTCATAAACATTGTTTGATTGTCAATTTTTCAATGACAACGTGCTAGTCCGTGGGTGCTAGTGGGAGATGATGGCGGATGAGGAAACAGCCTCCCCCCCCCCCCCAAATTAGCAATAGATTAGTAGCCACGAAGTCACCATGTGATGGAAAACAATTTTGTTATGTCTGGGTTGCAGCATGAAAACCATAAAGCGTTAAGCCAGGTAGACGTCAATGTTGAATTTTCGTTTGCAGTTTTATTCGAAATCCGCCACTGTTGACGCTCTTCGTTTCACCAATAACCAAGTTTGAAATTATTTCCCAATGAATGATTCCAATTGTATCCACCACAAATGCACCATATTGCAACTCCCGACATTATCTTTTACTAATTGTTCTTTTGCCAAATGTTCATTGAGACCGCAAAATGATTGCATTGCTACCTACCCTTTCTCGTAATGGTAAAGCATAATATGACTAATATTTTCGACGTGCATTTTTGTCAACAATCACTAGAAGAACATTCAAATAAAAAAGTAAACAAAACTCCAGTTTTCACTAACGAAAAACACGCCTAAATGAACTGCGGATAATTAAGCATCAAACAACCAAAATATGACCTATTTCACTAATAAACTTCTGATTATAGAAAACTGAAACAATTTCATAAGTGATTCTTGAAAAAATCGGGGAAATTTATTTTTTCTTGCTGTGTAGGGCTAATTTCGTTTTTAAAGGAATTGAATCATTGAGAATAGTAATAATCATAAATTTCTACACAATAAAACAACTTTCGTAATTGAGGGACATGCTTAATAATTTTAGAAATTATTCTTACCTTCTATGGCATTTTCAGATTGTTTAATTTTTTTTCAGATGACCCTTATTACTGCGGCATGAAGGCAAGGGTTCCTAATTTCGTCAAGAAAGGTGCTCAACATCCAATGAATCAACAAATTCCTCCTGTACGTAAGAGTCACAGTTCAGGTTATTTGAGCCTTCTTAGACAAAATGACAGGATGCCTTTCGACACAAGGCGAGGCAAGTATAATAGAATTTTTGCTAAAATTTAGCACTGAAGTTGAATTACATAAATTGTATAAAACCCTGATTATACAATTACGCCAAAAGATAAGTGAATGAAGAATACTTTAAAATACTTCAATTCGAACCCAAATTTCTAAGGATTCATGAATCTTGATAATTTTGACGGATTTGAGAATCTCTAAAATTTTAAATGGAAATTAATCTTGACGTTGAAAATTTCCATATTTTGAATAGGATTTGTTTGAAAACTAATAAGAACGTGTTTTAATTCGTACGACGTAATTAAAATGGCAGACTTCAAAGCATTTAATACCTGAGGTTTAATAGTTTTGTTTATCGTTGTCCAATGTGGTTAAAACCTAATGAAATTTGAAAATGCTTTGTTAATTTTGAGTGCTCAAACTATACGCCATTTCCCAACACTAAGTTTTCATGTAAAGAATTTGAAGTTTTACACGTAGTTTTCTATAATGCAAGGTTAAGAACTTTGCTATCTAGCGCTTATGATTCTCATATCAATCATCAGTTAGTCTAGTTTTCATATGAACCCTTTTTATAATAATTTCTTTCTTGAAAGAGTCCAGTCTTACAACATTCAATTGGTGCATTAATTTCACATCTTTTTAGTCTTTCCATACTAAAAAATAATAAATCAGTGTAGATATGTACAACCAAACACTGTAGACACCAAACACTGTGAGATTTCAGCTGTAAATGTAAGATGTGTACTAAAAGCTTAATTTTTAGTTTCAGATAATGACCAATTCAATGCTGAAGAATACGCAAAAGTTTTTGGCAGAATGAGAACTTTACCTAGTCCCGCTTCTCCTGGTGTGCTGTATGTTGGCGAATGGGAATAATGTCTCAGGATGATAATGACAGAATTCTGAATCTGAACCCTATAGCATTCAAAATGCTACAAATTATTGATTGGAACCTTTCGTGCCTTTACATGAATTGACGAAAAATTGTTCAATCTATTTTTCCAAACTGCAGTAGCTAAACTGTTAAGATCAGACTCTTGAAGAGTTTCATTTTCAAGTGATTTTCGTGGAAAAAAAGGCAAATTCCTGAAGCTCAAGGTGAACGAAAGTCTTGTGGAAATGCATACTGTGAAAAGTGAAGATTCATTGTGATTAACTGAAAGTGATTTTGACTTCGAAAGCTTGATGGTTTTCTAGAGCTTTTAAAACCGTGCCAATTGTAGAAAATCATCTTGATGAAATTCTTAAAGCGTTCATGTTACTGTTATGTAAATGTTTGAATTATTATGAACAACGTTTTTACACGTTTATTTTAATGTTGATGTGTTTAGAACGAATAAACTTTTTAATTTTAGACTGTCTTCTTTCACTTTGTGCATAATAAGTGATAACTTCTAGTACGTGAAAGTTGAAAACTAGTTTTTATTTAAGTAATTTAAGTTTACGATAAACTTAAATCAAATAAAATAATGACTTACATTTTTCCTTAAAGTCTAGTTTCGTTTCGAAAAGCAATATTTTCAAATAATTCGAGGATTTATTCAATAAAACCTTAACATTTCAAATACGGTACTCGATTATTCGGAACTCGGAGTACCTTGAAAAAAAAGTTATAGAATTACCGAGAGTTAGATTTATTAAATAAGTTTAAGATTAGAGAGAAAAAGGAAAAAAATCGAATTAACGAGATCACAAACAGTTTTAAAAAATGCGTATGATTATTACCCCTCCGATTGATTATTTTTATTTAAGACATTGAGTTCTTCCTCCTGCCAAACTACCAAGGCATCGCATCTTTGCTCTTCTAAATTGTTGACACTGTGGATAACGGTACTCCAAAAAAGGGTTTGGCTAAATCAGATTTTCTATCCTTATTTTGCAAACTCTTCGATCAATTACTTTTCAGAAATGGACAAGGATTTGATTTTCTCTTTTGGTGGGAGGGGGGGGGGGGAAGCTCTCATGGCTCTCAAAAATGAACTTATAACTAACGCGCTGTAAGAGAACTACTAAACTGGGCGCCGCAGAGCCGAGAGAGAAAAAAAATATATTCTCGTTATCAACGTTTTTTACTGTATATTTCCTTGGCAAAAAGTAAAAGCAGACGGACGCGTTTGTGCATGTTAAAAGCGTAAATACTGATTTTATTGATGAAAAACCAACTTCGCGAATTATAGAGGCCCGAGCCACCGGCGACTTCGAGTTATAGTGTTCACTAGTGGCTTGCAGTCATTTTCATTTCGAATTACTAAGTGTATCAAAACACATGGGAATAATTCGATTTAGTGAGTTTCTCATGATATAAACTAGCTACTTCGAATTATCAAGAAATTTATCGAGTTTCGAATTAGCGAGAGTAGAAAATTTCACGACTAAGCATTGTTTCGTTAAAATATATATATATTTTTAACGAGCTTTTAAAATGTTGCTACCTCATACATAATGGGAATGATAAAATTATTAAATTTCCTCAGAAAAAAAAATAATTTAATTTGTGTACTCCCATACGGACAAATCTAAACATATGAATGTAACGAATCTTGAAGCTTAATTTTGGAATCTCTGGGATTTTATTTGGGCTTCTGGCTGCGTAGTTGCAAATTTTGGAAACTCTGTTCACCCGCAATTCCCTTCATTTTTAACCCACTCTATGAACACTTGATCAGCTTGCGTTTCAGCTATTCTGCATAAAGCTGAATACATGCTAAGATCGTGACGTCACTTAAATCGAACAGGCTCTTTAACGTTTTCAGCTGCGTATTTCTCATGAGATCCATATTTTTACAAGTGACATGAGTTGCATTTTCTATGTTCGGCAGTGTGTATTGATACTTGATTTTTATGGCATTTTTATAATAAGTTAACTACAAAGAACTGTGAAAAATAGTTACTTTTGATATATTTTTATATAATTTGACAATTATAGCACTGTTTAACGGTCACTTTTGGTTGTAAATTGGAAATGTCATAACTGTAAGGGAAGTACTAACGACTCTTACCTGCGGCATATGCAAGAAAAAAGATGCCAAATGCAGTTTTAACTGTCATGTAAAATTCGACTAGATGCGGTAAAAATCTGCCTTTCGAACACATGTATATTTAATTTAGGGCAAAAGGAAACTTTTCAAATGTTAAGATATTTACAAAAATGATTTAAAATGTACATGGAACAAATGGAATTTCAATTAGTAAAATGTGTTCATTACGAGAGTACAAGTTACTACAATAACAAAGAGCTATAGAAGGAACGTGACCAGAGCACATCCTGCGCAGCGAGCATGTCGAAGTTCTATCTGTTTTCTTGTCACCAGGCCCGTCTTTAATATTTTTTCAGGCGGGATGTATATTGCAATAAAAAAAACTAAAAATACTTTCTCAAGCCGGGGAGAGGGATTTTCCCCCCTCCTGGGAGCCTCTAAATAATGGGCCTGCTTGCTGTATGGATTTATTCCATAGCGTGTGTATATGTTTTATGAAAATTAATGCATTCAGTCTTTGGAAAATATAACAAACTAGAATGATAGAAACATCTTATTTCGTGACTTTCAATTGTGTAAAATTTGTTAAAAGATTGCTTTTGCTATAGCAACAATAATACACAAAGTGTAAAAGAAAAGCACTATTGCTAGAAAATTTATGAAAACTTTAAAGTCCTTTCTTTTTTACCTCAGTGTAAAACTTAGTTCAATAAATTTAAGAAATTTCCATCAGCCTGTGGACATACGTCTGAATCAAACAGGCTCTGATGAAATATCTCAAGATTCAGAGAGTATTAACCCAATGGTCCTGGCATATCCATCATTTTGCTTTCTCCCGTAAAGTGAGGAACTGTATATACTTTAAATAATCTGCCGAGAGCTGGAGCGCTTCTGAAGAATTTGTACGACACTAAAACAACACTTTGATATGAAACCTATACAAAGCATCCCAGAAACAGTTGACACAAAAATATTTCACAACTGGTTGAGTGCCCATCCTTTGTTTCATTCTACAGAAAAAATACTATTTCACCCAGATCACCAGTGAAATTGCAGAATTCTTTTGAATAACGGTTTACCATTCGAGACACTTGGAAAATGTTTAACATTATACCATACTACATAAAATTATAATTGCAAACTTCAGAATAAAATCCGGACGTGACTGTTATGCGGAGCACCTGAATAGAATCTGTTCTCCCAACGAGTATTTGGCAATATGTAAGATGCAAAATAATCACAGAACAGGTGCTTTTTTTTTTTGGATATTTAGGAAAGGAAAGGAAAGCTATTGAATGGCAAGGAGATGCGTTTAAACTATATTTGGATGCTAGGAGTTTAACGGACTAATGAATGTCTTCTTCCATTTCACCATTTGCTTACTTGCACTTTTTATTTCCATAGAGAAGCGTTATTTAGAGCAGGGATTTCAACCTTTTTTTGACTTGAGGCCCATTAATGAGCCCCAATTTCCTTTGTGCCCCCACCCCTCTCATGTATGTGTATACACGAAACACGCGCTTAAAAAAAGGGAAAAACTTGCGTATTACTTTCAGACAAGAAACATTAATTTAAAAAAAAAAAAACTCGAGGCCACCCTCGTGTTTTCAAAATACAATTTTCAATTTTTTTGTTTTTAAATTATTTATTTACTTATTTTATTATGGGATATTAAACTGTTTTCTTTTTTTTTTTTTTTTTCATCTTCTTACTTATTTTTAATCTTTTTCTGAAACACATTTACCGTATATGCGAAAGAAAGGATATTACAGTTTTTATGTTAAAAACTACTTCAACAATGTTCAAAATAAAATATTTTGAAACGTTTATAAAATTGCAGAAACTTAATAATAATACAATATACTCTGAAAGAAACCCTATTATTTAAAGCGCATCTTCTAAATTTTTCCCCTATGAAAACATAAATCATATATAATAAGCCTTTTTGTAATAATTGTAAGTCAATCCTTCGAGGATTATTTATGAGTTTTTTTTTTTTTTTTTTGAGAATGCATTTTCTTAAATTCCAAAACGGATGCACAGGATTGCTCTTTTAAAATGTGTTTAAAAATTTGTTCATTGAGAAAGAAAGAGAGATAAGAAAAAAACGTGGATTGAGTATTTTTAATAATACAAGTACTCTGCTGCGTGTTGAGGTTTTTTTTTCAATTAAGATACATAATTTTTGCCACGACAATTGCTAAAAATGCTGTGGAATATTTTATCCTGAAAGGATTTTTTTTACCACTTTTAAAAAAATTCAGCCATAGTCCCTTTCTCAAGAATGATGGCTCCTCTGTTTAGCCTACTTTCCCGTAAAAGTTTTTAAAAAAGTATGAAAAAAGACAATGTATAGTATAAAACTCGTTAAAAAATAAATAAAAGTCCAAAATAAGTGTTGTAACTAAATAAAGAATGAAAAATAAAAATTTTGAAAGTAAGGTTTTAAGATGGGGAAAATGTGCGTCTGTCGATATATTTGCCCCCCCCCCCCCCCCTAATAAATTTTGCGGGAATTCTCCGATTCGAAAGATTTTCGAATAAATGGATGATTGAATGAAGAAAATGAAGAAATAAATTAATAAATAAACGAAGGAATAAATACATGAATGAGGGGAATGAATGAATGAGAGCATGAATGAATGATTGAATGAATGAACGAGTAAATGAATATGTATTAGCCGTTAAAAAAAGGTATATTTGAAGAAATTAAGAACTAAAGCTGAATGGGAAAGAGAGAGAAAGCGAGATAATAAATTTGATGTTGGTGTATACGGCAAAGTGGGGCTCGTATAGTTCTAGACCTGCAGGATTTCTCGACCTTTTTCGACTTGTGGCCTCCCTTAGTAGCCACAAATTCTTCCGTGGCTCCCCTTCAGTAGTGCACCTGGAATTTTTCTTTGTTGGGAGGGGGGGAACAATGTCAAGATGAGGGATGCAGTGTCCCATGCCCTGACGGTTCAGCATCGGATATCCGACACTGATTTGATTTCTGACTCTCCCCAGAACTTTTTTGAAATTGAAGTTGTAAACACGCATCAAACGTGACGTCAAAGAAAGGGTGGATTCAAGGGTTCTCCACTGGAAATTTTCCGGAATTGAATTTCTAAATTCTCAATTTTGAGAGTCTGTAGGGGAGAGAGGGGAGGGGGAATTTCGAGGCTCTCTTTAATGAAATTTTTGAAATTCAAGTCCTAAAGCACATATTAAGTTGTTTTGGTGACAACAAAAGAAAAGCGGTGTTTGAGGACTCTCTCCAGGAAATTTTTTGAAATTGAATTCTTAAAAATGCATGTTGCCTTTAGTGACATCAAAAGAAAGGAACGTATGGGAAGTCAAAAGATTAGTTCCAAGGCTCTTCATCAAAAAGTTTTTGAAATTGAATGCCTAAAAAAAATACAATTGTAGGCCATCTTTGGTGACGTTAGAAGAAGTGATGGGGTTCAGAGACTGTTCATGTAAATTGTTTCAAATTAAAGTCCTTGGCCGCGTCCCAATCTTCTTTAATTTTTTTAACCCAAAATGGAACAAACCCGTCCCTCTTTTTCTATCTCAAAACACATTTGAGTGCATTGGTTTTTTTGTAGTGAAATTTTCAATTTTCATCATAATATTTTTATTTTTTTGAAATATAAACGTTTGAAATATAACAGTTTTTGATATTTCTGTCTATGACGGTATTTTACGGTGATACTTTCAGTGAATTTTCCTCGTTCATTTTTTTTTTTTTTTTTTTTGTAATATAAAATGTCTTTAGAATCTTTTTATGAAGTTTTACTTTTGTTTTTTTCCCTTCAAAAGTTCAGAAGTGCTAGTGTTTTCATTACTATAAATACTGTGAGGGGGGGGGGGAAACTCTTTATCCCTCTCTTTATCTTTTTTTTCAGTGACAGTTTAAATTATATTTTTACGGCCCATGTCTATAGTTTTTACATTTTACCGTTACCTTCGTAATTATAAGTTTGATTTATTTTTTAAAAAGTATTCTCGAAATATAAATGTATCGGCGGCCACAATGAGGCTTTCACGTTTATGTATATGTTTTTTTTAGTATTCTTCTTTAAGTTTATCTTCGAATAATTAGTTCAAAAGCTATTTCCTACATCTAGCAGTTATTCTAATCGCTGATTTCTATGATGAAGTTTATCAATTGTTTACTTCTCTATTTATTTTTTTCCTACTCAGGCGTGCTATGTGTTTCTAAGCCATTTTTGATTTCGACATTTTTAAACTATTTCTTGTTGATTTTATTGATGACATGGCTTTATGCTAATTAATCAATACATTGTTATGTATTATTTAAAGAAAATAATTATAAATTTAAACTTTTACTTTAGTGAACTAAAATAAAATAACATAATAAAACGAATGTTTTTTATGGTAATTAGGGTCAGTTAGGGTAATTGTAAACGCTTTTTCAATGTTTTAACTTTTGATCCTTCCCTACCTCTTGAATGAATTCAGAGATAAAATTGAGAGCATTGTAGCCAATACTGTACTTCTTGTGAGTAAATGTGTGCAAAAATTTTGATTTTATGACTATTTGTTAGCGAATGAGCTCGTGTCTACAATTACCCCAGTGTGTTTACAATTACCCCAAAGATCTGGGGTAATTGTAAACAGTGATTTATTTTCGAATAAGGTTGATGCAAATGGAAAATTGTTTCATACACAGTCTACTTGAAGGCTTAAGAAGTTCCGGAGCAATGGTTCTCAATCTGCGGCCAACAGGCCGCATGTGGTCGCTGAGTTGTGTTATGAGTCGACTGAGATCATTTAACGAGAAATATCTTGCAAAAGACCAAATAATGCGACAAATTTATGTAAAATTTGTCCCGCAGTGGGATCAGTCGGTTAAGCTTGGATCCCACAGAACACCGAAAGTGAAGCACAACTGGCCGTGATCAACGCTTGGAAGGGTGACCACCTCCCGCGACTGATTACTCTGAGACCAAGTGCGCTAAAAGGAGCTGTTCACATAAAAAATATCGTCGCTTCAAATGTTCACCAAGTTAGAAATAATTTCCGCTGAGGGACCAACCTAGAGGACGATCTCTCATCTGGGAGCTCGTTCGAAATCATTAAGCCCCTCTGAGCCAAATATACTTCATTCTAGTGGAGCTCATTAATAATCAGTAGGAGCTTCCTTAATTCCTGGTCGCCCTGCAAGGGGGGCTTCGATTTCTGTGTGGCATTAGCAACAACAACAACAGTTATGTAAAATAGACACAAAAGTGTAATTTACATCAAAATATAATACTTATTGTCCCCCCAAAATATTGGAAATAGGATAAATTTAAGTGTTTACAATTACCCCAGAGTACGAAATATATGGGGTAGTTGTAAACACCCTACTTGCACATGAAAAATAACAGGGAGGATTAAATTCATAACTAAATGTTTTTAGCAGCATTCCATATAACAAATAAAAATCGTTGAAACCGCTTACATCGCTTTTGTAGATGAGCTGGAGAGGAAAATGTAAGATCGCTAAATTTTGTTAAACAACTTTTTTTACTGTGCCATTTTCAAACGGTAGTTACGCCTCCACAGTTGTTTCGAAACTTACGAAACTGTTTCAATGTCTTCTCTATGCTGCCAGTTTATCACTCACAAACAGTTAAGTTTTCAAAACCACCACAAGTGTAGTTATGACGAGACGTTGGACTTCACTAGGCATTCTGAAATAAACATATCCGATTGGCTATTTCGTATCACGTGGTACGGTTTAAGAAGTTATTTGTTATTGAAAAGGGGTTGCCTAGTTTGAACTGTTATCGCTTCAACTTAAATTTTTATGCGAAGAATAACACAGGGAATTCCCGAGTGCCTAGTGCTCGAAAGACTAGCGTCTAGGGAGAAACCATGGAGGTACTCTGCTCCTCACCTGACGTCACAGGTCACATGATCTTCGAATCACGTGATCTCGTCGTCTGCTTCAAAAAAGGCTCTTTAAATCCGAAGTCGGCGTTTCGTTCCGACCTTTATCATGATTAAAATAAAGTTTTTTTTTCTCGACAATTTCAGTAGAATCCCTTATAATTTTCTTACAGTTGGTTGTTGTTATGCATGTTGCAAATCTGTTGCATGGCTGAAAAGAAGCGAGATTTCAGATCAAATTACCGATGAAATTTTCGCCTTCAACCATCATTCAGCAAACGAACGATTTTTAAGGAATCATGTTGCGACATTTAATGCATTTTTGATATTATAAGATTATATAAAAAGTCTATCATTTTGAATGCTTAGAAAGTCAATTTAACTTCATGTATTAATATTATTATTATTTTTTGTTTATATGCAAAATTAAAAAACCATATTGCGTTTAAATATATACTGAAGGAAAATGTGTGGTTTTATTTCTTTTTTCATTTAAACTTAATTTTTGTTACAGATCCATACAAAGGATTTTCGATCATCTAATGTTTAAGAATTTGAAGCAGCAAACATAAGATTATGCTCTTAATTTAAAGAAAGCCCTCAGAAGAGTTGGAGCAAGTCTTTTTGCATGGATCAACTTCTGAATAGCTGTATGACAGCGAGATTCAGTCCTATTGTTTTTTTGACAATTTCTTTGTCGGTGCTTTTCAGTTTATACATTCAGGGATGGATTGGGACCCCTAAAATGGCGGTGGACCAGCGTACCAAAGGGCGGCAACTTTTACTTAAAAAATTACTAAAAAAAAGTTATAACAATGATAATAGCGGTAATAATGAAATTAAAAACAACAAACACACACACACTCATATATATAGGATGGTATCTGCGTGACACATGAGGTTTCAATGCCTCCTTTATCTCTTAATTCAAATTTTAGAAAACATAAAAAACATGAACTTTTTCCTTTATTTAGCTCATTTTTTTTCCTGTTTTAAACCTAAAGCAGGCACTAATGAAAGGATCATAAGGCAGTCCAGTTTTTTACTGTAACATACCAATACATGTTTTATGCTTTAATATCTTACTTTGAATGATCGTTCACACTAAAACTATCTTTAAAAAATGTTCACTTTTTTATGTTATTTCATATATTTTATTAATTTACAAAAGACATTCTTAGAATAAGCTTTAAAAATTCAATTCTGCCTTTTGTAAGTTTTAATCAAGTATTTCTTTTAAGATCAAATAATTTCAGTATTGCATTAAATTAATATTAGTTTCATTAATTAATTGTTTAATTAATCAATTAATAAATAAAATAATTGCATTAATTATTAAATAAATTTTTAATTTAAGCTTTAAGAAAACGCCCAAAATGGAGCATAAGTTCTCTAACATGTTAGAAAAAAATTGAAAAACTAGTTTGCCCCTCTCGTCCAAAAGTCCCCCCCCCCCCCTGGAGTCATCTGGCTACAGGCCTGTCCTAATATCAGTCAATCAATCATAGAAGAACAACCACTACTTCAGGCTTGGAAACAAAACTTCTTGGCATAACTTAGCTTGTTTTGCATGAAATGCTTTTACTGCAGTCTTATTCGAAATTTTATTTTATCTGGAAAATAGGGGCGACAATTCTAATTAAATGCGCAAAGCAGACTTTTGCTTTGAAGTTTTTTATGCTTTATATGTAAAAATAATATCGCCTGCCATTCTCACTCAGATACAGTAGGTTTTTTTTTAAGCACCAACACAAATACTTTAATTGCTACGTTTTACTTTTTATCACCTTTTCAAAAAAAAAAAAAACGAAATATTATTAGGATATAAGGATTGTTTTTACATTACTGAAGCAGAACTGCTGACCTCTTTTCCTAAAATACTGGTGGTGAGGGGAGAAGGAGAGGGACTGTAACACCCCCTGCATTACAGCAATAGCGACCCCCCCCCCCTAATAATAAGCAGCCAGCAACGTCTATGGGTCACTAATTAACAATCCCGAATTTTCATTTCAGTCAAACTATTTGGTTCATATATATTTCAAGAAACAAAAATATCAAAAAAATATTTCAAGATCCTGGGGCAAACACACACACACACATTTTTTGCAGTGCAGCATTTAATTTATAAGTAAACAATCCATATAATGTGAGTTATCTTGTTTGATATTCTGACATTTATCCACAAATCTCAAGCATCTCACATCCCATATTACCCTGCTATTAATATTATTATTATTTCAGTTTTTCTAAAGTTTCAAGTAGGCATATCCTTGGTTCAGAAAATAATCCCTATTCAGAAGCAAAAGTAGATGTATTGTCTTAGTTTTAAAGTTTAGATTTAGTTCTGTGAATGAAAATGCAAAAATATAATTCAATATAATAAAAACATTTAACATGTGGTTAACATTGTGCCATTGTGTTTGTTGTGAAAATATTTTTTATGAGGACGACGAGGGACGAGAGCGGGGACTAGCGGAGACGGATTAGTAATATATTAACAGCACTGTTTATATTTCATATAACAATTGAAGTATTAACCATTTAAAATTGATTTATTAAAAATAATCAGTGAATGGTTCAAATACTGAATTTAGAAAAGTCAGTCAAACGGTTTTCTTATAAAAATATCTCACTGGGAAAATTGAAATTCATTTCAGAAAAGTCAGTCAAACAGTTTTCTTATAAAAATATCTCACTGGGAAAATTGAAATTCATTGCAGAAAAGTCAGTCAAACAGTTTTCTTATAAAAATATCTCACTGGGAAAATTGAAATTCATTGCAGTCAATATGCAGCAATATATTTAGATGAAATAATTTTCTGAATAAATATAACTAACCCGTATTTACTAAATAGTTTTGAAATATTAACATAAAATCTTTAAAAAATTATTTTAAAGGCAACTTAATTAATAAGGGTGATTAGATTGAAACCGTTAATTCTAGCATATTACTTGATCTGAATTACAAATATTTAAAAAATAAAAAAAATTAAAGAAAGAAAATAAATATTCATTAACTTAAATTTTGATAAGTTATATTAGGGGACGTTCATAAATGATGTCACACTAACTTTTTTCTCACATATTTGACCCCCCCTCTCCCCCTTTGTCACAATATGTCACACTTCAGCTGACCCCCCTCCCCCCTTTGTCACACGTCACACTATTATGTTGCATAATGCACGATGTCACATTTCTTGTTACTCCCTCCCCTCCTCTTGTCACACTTTGTCGGAATTTCACGAACCCCCCCCCCCCCTCCCCCAGTCGAAGCGTGACATCATTTATGAATGATCCTTTATGAAAAAACTTATATTTACAACATAAACGATACATATTGAAATGTGAAGTGAATAAATACCATTTAAAAATGATCCTATTTAATGCTATGATGAATAATCATGTAACAGAAAAATGAAGAAACTCATTATGTAAGAACGAAGTAAGAAGTCCAAGAAATTAATTAATCCATTAATTGATTGAAACATGCTATTTATTGCATGCAATTCAAAGAATCTTTCTTCTGTGCTTTAGTACATACGATATTTTGACATGATACATTTTTAAAATGTAAAATACTAAGAAACTCGAAGAACGTGATACTAAAAATTGCACGAAATGCAATCGCCTGTCTAATATGTTGTTGGGTTTTTATGAAGTAAACAGATTTGGGTATTTTATACTAATCACATAGTGTTGTAGTGCTAAAACGTTTTTCTTTCCGAACCGCAAGACTGATGAAACAAAATTTTAAAACTCTAACATTGTTCTCATTATGCTTTGTATATCAATAAAAACTGGCAAAGAAATTCTTCAACAACAAAAAAAAAAGAGAATCATATGTAAAATAATTGTTGTGAAACATTAAATTTCCATAATTTATTTAAAAAATAATAATAATAACAAATTTCAGGCAAATTTTAAATTTTTGATAAAAATCATGACTTTTTAAATGATATAAATCATTGATTTAAAACACTTGATTTAAAGCACCAAACCCTGTAGTTTTAATTGTGTGAAATGAAAATATATACATTAACTTATTTATAAGACAGTTGCAATAAAAAATTATGTGTCACTTTTTGGTTATCAATATAAATGAATAAAAATAGAAACAATAGTTAAATTGTATTAAAATTAGATACACAATCTTGAAATAAAAATAGCTGAAATCAGATATAAACTGAGTCAAATTAGTCTGTTTCGGTGCGAAATCCGGACCTTGAAACAAAAAAAAAAAAAAAACTAATAAGTCTCAAAATAAAGTACCGGAGCAGAGTTCCACCTAATAGAAAAGTGTAGTAACACCTTATCGACGACACTGTATCCTTGCTTAGGCATATAAGAAAATTTTAAAATTTAATTTAATTTAATTTTGGAACAATAACTATTTTTTTAATTAGTTATTACTAATGGAAGTGTCATGTCACTTCCCACATTCAACAAATATTACAAACGTTCAAATAATTTATTTCAATCAGTTTTTTCTACTTGAGGCTCTATGCTTCTGTAGAGGATAGAATAGAAAAAAAAATTCATAAGTAACACAAAAATATTTTCCTATACTAATAAAAAGTGTTTTTTAAACTTATTTTCTTCACTTCACTCTTCCCGTTGGTCGAGTTGAGCAGCCTACCGCTGCAGTAGTATAGGAAAGCAATATTTTTTTATTATCAATTTTTACTATAGAACTTAATTTATTCATTCTCAAATGTGTGCTCTATAAGTGGACTCTTCAGTGGACGTTATTTGATGGCTTGATTGCAAAAACACGCTGATTAATAATGTGAGTTGATCGCCAGCGCAGCAGAAGCAACAGATTTTGGCCTACGGAGAGACGGGAAACATAACCGATTTCGGCCTGAGAAGGGAATCGCTTCCCCGTTAGCTCACGCATGGAAAAATTCAGCGCGCGCATCTGGGTTCAATACGTCATCGAGGTGAGGAGCAGAGTACCTCCATGGTTTCTCCCTAGACGCTAGTCTCGAAAGAAAAATGTGTTTTGTAACAGTTGACTTCACTAAGCATTGACGGATAATGGTGAAAATCATGAATGTTATGTATACCGTAGTTTTTTGTTGCGCATAAATCGCTAATTGGTATTTAAATTATTGTGTAGTGAGATTTTTTTTTTTTCGAATTTAACTTGGTATTCATTATAAATACGTTGTTAATGGTAAGTTTATATAGTAGTGGATATGCTAAAATTTTTTTTAACTCCAAACTAGATTTTGTCAAATTTTCACTTCTTAATGAATTAAATTTGTTACATCTCCGTGTCCAAAGAAAAAGCGCATACATATATGTGTATTATATTATATATCAAGCAGCCCTCCTGCTTATTTGGGAAACTGAACTTCAAGGAAAATAGTTGATCTCATCATTGATAAATAATTATAATAATAATCTAAAATTCTTAATGCTCTATCATAATTTTTATACAGTGTTGTACTTCTATATCCAGATCTTGATGCATCTGAGAAATTTGATGGTTGTCTAGCTAGTTTAACTGCTTCAAATGGAAAATGTTTTGAACAAGCAAAAATAAACAGAAATCTTATTTTATGCTTTGAAAAAGTGATTAAGTTTCTCTTATGTGTAAAAAAAATCATCTGTTGCATTAGATATCTATTAATTGTGGGAAAAGAGTGTTATGAAAAATATTGAAATTCATCAGATCATTTTTGGTGAGTACTCTCTTGAGTACACATTGAAAATGATCAATTCATGCTTCAATTCATAAGAGAAGAGAGAAAATATACTTCAATTATCAATTTCAGGTATAAAATACATATCTGTGTGTCTTTTATTTTGCTTTACGTTTTAATTATTTATTAATTGTTTATGAAGAAGTTTCTTGGAGATACTTAAGTGAATGATCCCTAAAACTAAAATTAACTCCATACAAAGTCAAGTCTGCAAAAAACAAATTTGCTATATTTGTATAATAGACTATCAAGTAGTTTACGCTCAATCTATTTATTTTAAGCTGATTTGTATTGATATTGTATTTTTAACTTATTCTTTTATTGCATATTTTTATCATGAGGTTACTGCAAGAAAAGAAGTAAATTTAACTAATGCTATGTTGAGGCAATTGTTTTCATGATATACTTCCTGCACATACATTTATATTAAGTAGTTTTCTATAGTGTATAATTAAATTTATATGTTTCAAAAGAAGTTAGAAACAATTATTTTAAATTTCCATAAAATTCTTCTTCTTTTTTCTTTATTGTGTCCTTTTCATATTTGATTAATTCTCTAAGCATTAAACCAGTTCACCAAGAGTATAAATATCAGAAGTTACATGCAAGACAGTTTTAATGGAAATGCTCTGAGATGAATATCTTTTAAGTAAGTAATTGGCAGCATTTCTATACCAAAAATTGCCCGGTAATTCATCTTCAATGAATTGTCCACTGTTTTAAAAATAGTGGCATTCTGTGAGGTGATATTTCCAGGCACAAGAAGAAAATGCTGTAGGCTTTGCTCAAGGCATCACAAAGCAATTGGTTGTAGATTTTTGATAAAATAATGAAAATACTCATGAATTTATAGATTGTATGGTTTATTTTGAATAAAAAGCACATATTTGTTTGTAATATTTTATTATTTCTCTCTCTCCAGATGTATAAATCCTTAAAATATATTTTATTTAAGACCTATGAGATAAAATGTATTACATAAGCTCAAGCAATATGAAATGTGTATGGTTTCTTATTCACAGAAACTCTGCATTTCTTTTTTTACCTTTACTAACTTTAACTATTACAGTTGTTTTAATGCTAAGGTTATATAGTAACAATTCTGTGACTGGAAAATAATTTTTAAATGACTTCTGTCTAACATGAACCTTTGATAACTCATTACAGCTATCAAAACCACAAAACAATACACACATGCATATTTTTTTTAAAATTTCATCAACTCTTGGTTTATAGGGGCCCCAAATAGTCATTTTTGTTCTTTTTCCAACATTTTGAGTGACTGTACGCTGTAAAGGGGTCACAATTACACTTAGTGCATCTGTATGTGATTAGTGCTCCTTAGTGTGATTCTTGTGATTAATTTTTGTGGTACTTCATTCTGTATTTTTGTCCCCTTTGGAAGTTAGCAAAAATTTGATATTGGCCTTAAACTTTGACCCCTGTTGTCATTATTTAAATAGTTAACTTACAGCAGTCGAATTTGTCCTGCAACTCTATTACCTAATATACTTTAATACCAATCTGCAAAATTAGCAGCCATAAATTCACTTCATATAGCTTTGGGACAAATTGTAAAAAGTCTAATAATCCCAATTTTACCCACGAGAACGATTTTTGATGACCTCTATAAATTCCAAGGTCATAAGTAAAGAAAAAAATGAAAATTGTTCTAAACATCTTTTGTACGTATGTAGCTATCAGGGACGGGAGTATCAAGAGAAAAAAACATGGTCGAACAGCACGTTTCTTTATAATCCCATGAAATTATATGGATTGACCATTTATTTAGTAAATTAAAACATACAGCTAGCGTAGGATAAAGCTTTTGAACATTTGAAATTTTAAATAAAATTATCAATCGGTAATGAAACGGACCAAATACTGAAATGAAATAAATCAATGTAAAGAGAAAAATGTAACGTCAACTAATAAAGCGACGAAAAAAGCACGATTTTTCCACTAAACAATACAATTCAATAAAACTTGGGGCAAAATAGTACGTTAGCAACTTAACGACAAAAACAACGATCTTTGAGCAGAACGAAATAACTTTTATTCAGCAGGGGCGGATCCGGGTGATCGGCCGGCGGGGCCCCGCGCCGACTCATTTTATTGACTTGTAATTAAGAATAAGTTAAGGGGGGATATGGGGGTCTAGTTAATCCTGGAAAAATATTTTACCCATTTCCTCGCAAGGACTAGTCCGCCACGGAAACCCGATATTTAATAAAATTAAGTCTCAAATTATGATTTTATGATCAAGAAATGGTGTCCGCAAACGGAGGTACCAAAAAAAAAAAAAAATGTTTTATTTGAGAGAAATATCTGCATTTGAGGGATGTCCGTTAAAATAGGTTTTTATCTATTTTTTAATACTGTGGATGTTTTTATTAAGTTTCCATTTAAAAGCGCATGATCAATAATCCACCCGTGGATGGCTTTCAATGTGATGAATTTTTTCCAACGCATCAGGAGGCTTGAGGTTCCGAGCTTTGAAAACCTGTGTGTGGGTGGGGCACTCAACCTACGAAAATACTGGGGAAGGAGACGGGTCGAAGATTAAATTTAAAAGCTATTTCTGTCTTGCATGTTCGTTAAGTATTTGTTGATGGGAAATATCGCTAGCAGGGATGTCCCCCCCCCCTTTAAGGCGATAGCGCACCCCCTAAAAAGCTCGGAACATCCCCCAAACCGATGAATGATAATTTCAAAATATCAACAACAGATGCAATGGCTATTTGTTATTCTACTGAAATTTTGAAGCATGTTTGATTTGTCTGGGAATAGCAGATCGAATATTCGGATGTAGTAAAGCTGACTAGAAGAGACATCATTTGAAATAATTTTTCAAAGGCAATTTACTCGAAATATTGTACAAAGAAAAAGCGCATACATATATGTATTATATTGTATATCTCCTATATGGTCCCCCCAAAAAATATCCCCCCTATATCCCCCCCAAAAAAAATTCCCCTAAAACGTTCAAACCCTGCTGGGGCCCCCTGACTTATTCGTGGTAGGGTTGCTGCCGCAAAGCCACTTTACATTTTAAAACCCCCCTTTTAAATACCATTCTATTGCTTTCTTATTCATGTTGCAGTCTTATATAATGAACTGTACTTTTGATAAACGCAGGGATATTGATCGGACCCTATCCCCCCCCCCCTCTCTTTGTAAATTATATGTGTGTGATTGGACTTTAACCGGAGGTAAATCCTTAAATATATTTTAATTCATAACAAATTCCAATTTATTGACAATGATAGCTACCGTTTGTGTAACCTTGGTCGCTTCTTTGTTCTCGGAGGTCATAGGGTGCGCGATTAATTTGTTAAGGAACTTCGATATCAGAGTTTAGACGCATATGAGATTGGAATATGTGACCCAAATAGTTAAAATTTTGAAATGTCATCTCAGAAATGTAAGGATAGACTAAATGGATATTGCAAGGTTGCCGCCCCCCCCCCCTCAGAACGATAGTACACCCCCTGCAAATTAAGGAATCTCCCAAAATCGATGTCCCCCCTGGGTAATGTATTTGTGTATAATAACTTTCTCCCTCCCCCCCCCCCCCTTTTTATGTCGATTTCAATAAGACTTCCGGGAAATTTATTTTCTGTGAGATGTGACACACCTCACTGCTTTTTAATGTATTAAAATTTTTAAAAGACGCAAATGTTAAATTAAAAAGTACGAAGCGCCCCCCCCCCCCTCCCACACAACCACTCACCCCAGCTCGTGGCTGCGACAGCAATACTGATAATCGACTGCCCAGTGGAAATGCAAGCTCAGGTCTGTCATTACGAAATTTTCCAAACACTGGGTCAAAGCTTTATACAGGTGCATATGAAAATGCATATTAGTTGTTGGGTGAAAAAAAATAAAATAGATGCAGACATATATAATGGATTGTTTCTAAAATCAATTTTGGGTTAGCGGGGGCATAGCCCTTTCCTGATCCCCAAAAGGACAGGCCTACGAGAGCTATTACCACCGTTGGCAGGCCTGTCCTTTGCCCCCTGATTTTTAGAGATACATTGCATTTGTACATGTGTTTATGTGTTTTGTTGCTTTTTACACATATGTATTGAATGTATACCATTTGCTCCCCCCTCCCCTTTGGAAAATTTTGAAATGACGGACATTATATCGTCAGCAAAGTACGGAAAACAGAAAACATGCTAGCATTTGCTTTTTATTTGAGTATTTGCTGGCGTTTTTGTTTGCTGAACGCGACAGTGACACACCAAAATAAGTAATAATGAGGTACAATTATCTACATCCCAACCATGCTGCTCACTTGCCCAGTTGGTGAAAGGCGAGGGAGACAGTTGTGACCAAGTGTAAGTGTACAACAACTGAGTCCCTTTTAAACTTTGAAAGTTCATCAACTGTACTTCGTTTAATGTTGTGGCCATGGTAGCCTAGTGGTCAGGATGTCGAGCTTCGGAACGTGGAGATTTTCCCTTCCCTTCACCCACAGGTCTAAAAAGGAAGATGGCGCCATCTGGTGTCATCCAAGTACATTATGAGCCAAGTCGTACTTCCACCATTGGTGATCATGTTGAAACGGAAGGCGCTCATTACTGCCTTAATTCCTAGTCGCTCTGCGAAGGGGCGCTTGGATTTCCAAGTGGCATAAGCAACAACAACAATAAAAATAATTTAACTTTGTGCAAGTAAACAATAATAATAAAATTACACGTTAAATTAAAGCACAAATGAGCAAAAAAATGCAGACATATGTTTCGGGATTGCTTGGAATCCCTTTTTCAATGCGACAGGGAGCTTCTAGATGCAAAACATCCAAATGAAGCAGACAGAACAAGAAAAACAAAGCTTATATAGCCTAAGAATTATCTGTAAACCAATGAGAATAAAGGCAGCGTGAAGTGGAAGTAGAAGTAGCAGGAAGACACCAATAAGAGAGCAACAAACGAATCCAGTTGAAAGTACAGGAAGTAAAAAGGAATAACAATAAAAATAAAGCAAAAAAGACGACAGCATGCATAAAAATTGCAAAAATAATAAAATAAAATACAAAGAATAAAATTGAAATAAAAATAAGTACAGAAACTACCAAAAACAAAATGCAAAACAAAGTACACATGTAAAGGAGGGGGAGGGGAGGGAGGGGGGAAGGAGAAAAATAGACACAAAAAGGAAAACAACAAGAAAACCTAGAAAGAACAACAAATTAAAGAAATTTATGCCAGACCTGTGAAAAATAAGGAGTTGAGGAAGAATCATTAACCAAATTAGAACTATTCCTGTTAATATGATAAGCTTCCCAAAAGTCAAGCTCTAAAGGGGAAGAACATTTTTGAATAATTTTACCAGAATTGAAGTCAAAAGAGTGGTTGGAATTCCAACAATGTTGAGCAATGCTCGACTTATTTAACTCTTGCTTTCGTACATAACCTTTATGCTCATTTAAGCGAATTTTCAGAGCACGTTTTGTCTGCCCAATGTAAGAAAGGCCGCAACGGCAACTAATTTGGTAAATACCCCAAGTGTTAAGGTGATCGACAGGATCCTTAAGAGAAGAGAAGGAAAGTTTGTTACTAGGAGCAAAAACGACTTGAAATTGAAACCTTTTTAGGATTTTAGCAATACGGAAACTGACAGAATGAAAGAATGGTAACACAACCAAATTCTTTCTAGAAACTACATTATTGAGACCAGAAGTTTTCTTAGAAAGTTTGTTATGAATAGAATCAATTAAAGAGTGAGAAAATCCTCTATCAACAGCTACAGCTTTCAGATAGTTGAGTTCAATCTTGAGAAGCTCAGGAGAAGAGCAAATATTAATAGCACGATGGACCAGAGCATTAAAAGCCGAATATTTTTGGTTGGGAGGATGAGACGACAGTCTGTGAGGAGGTAAAGAAACAGCGAAAGGTTTACGATAGACAGAAGTAGTGAAACCAGACTCACTCTTAGAAATAAAGACATCAAGAAACGCGAGGCTACTATTAAGTTCTTTCTCACAAGAAAACTGGATATTAGGATCAATGGAGTTCATAATAGAAAGAGCATCATCAATACCTAACAAGTTACTGTCCGTTAGGACAAAACAATCATCCACATAACGAACATAAAATTGAAATTGCAATTTCTGGAACAGTTTTTCCTCAAAATAATGCATATAGAAATCACTTAAAATAGGACTAAGAGGACTTCCCATAGCCAGGCCATCTACCATAGCATAGAATTTACCATTAAATACAAAAGTGCTCTGTTGCAAGCACACACGAGTAAGGAAAACTAATTCCTCAATTTCCACAGAAGTAAAATGGAATTCAGAAAGCCTTTTCCTGAGGCAAGTCAAAGCGCCATCAACAGGAACATTAGTAAACAAGGAATTAACATCAAAAGAGGCCATAACTGAATTATTCGGAACGAAGTTATGAAGTTTCTTAACAAAATCGGTGGAATTTTTAACAGTGAAAACATTCTGACTCCTAAGTGGAGAAAACACAGAAACTAAATACTTGGAAAGTTTATATGAAGCAGTGCCAATATTGGAAACAATTGGTCTGAAAGGAATACCTGCCTTGTGTACCTTTGGTAAAGCATAAAAACGTGCACAATTAGCAACAGAAGGAATCACAGACCGTTTATCAATCAAAGGAATAGAATGAACAGACTTAACAGCAGAAGAAATAGCTTTTAACTCTTTGTCACTAGGATCTTTATAAATTTCAGAATAAGGACCAGAAGCAATTAAGTCATCAGTTTTTTCAACATAAGATGATTTATTAAGAACAACAATCTGACCACCCTTGTCTGCTTTGGTAATGACCAAATCAGAATTGGAAACTAAATTATTGACACATCGTTTCACAGAATGGGTAAAACCAGTATTAGGAACTTTTGAATTGAAATCAACATTGGAAGCAATAAGATGCCGAACCGACTCTTTTTGAGTGGAAGTTAAGGCACTAAATTTGAAAGCTTTTTCAACCGGAGCAATAAGTTCAGAAAAAGAAGGCTTTTTAGCCAAAGCAAAATTGTTATTACATTTCAGAGCATTGATTTCATTACTATTCAAAGGAAATTTCGAAAGATTTACAACCGTGTTCCTATTAACAAGAGGCAAATCAGCCGGAACAGGAACATTTGAATCGTTACACAACTTAGTAAATTTCATATTTAAAGTAATTTTGTGACTGTCGGATGAACGAAGAGCTGTAATTTTATTATTATTAACAACAACAATGTTTAGTGCTGTGAGATTTTAGGCATGATTTTGCTGTTGTATGTTTCGTGTATGTATGGGGGCAACTTTTTTTCGGCTGGTGACGTGAACGGCAATAGGTAACTCCTGAAGGGAAGGGTCGTGTCACCGAAATGCAGCATAGTGGCCATTCATAAATGATGTCACGCTCTTTTTCCATATATTTGTCAATTTCACGAACCCCTCCACCCTCGAAGCGTGACATCATTTAGAAATGATCCCATATGGTTTGATGGGTCTTTATTGACAGAATATATAAAAGGACCCTATAGCGATGGCCTCGCCAGCAAAGGCGCCCCAAATCATATGACACAGAGCATTGTGTCCCGCGTGATGTAGTGCTCTTATTTAGCAATTGCTGATGTGATGATAGAACACCTATAGAATCATTGCAGTCATCAACAGATTTCTTACGTGGGGACCACCGTTCGAGAAACCAACAAGCATATGACTCATCTGAGTCTGAAAACATGACACTGTATCACTTCGTTATCCACGTGGCTGTTTTTTGACATCATACATGTACGCGCTTTCTGAAGTAAGATTGATTATGTCAGCACAGTCTTTCTAAACTGGCTTGGTTTTGGTTGTTAGCCAAATGTCCCGTTCCATTTTACCGAATCGGCCTGAAATCACACACACATATATATATATATATATTGAAATAAGTGGTCAAATTGCACAGGTTTCATTGTGCATTGAAGTTATACATGTTTTTTATGTATTTTGTTGCTTTTTACCTATAATAAACATCGTAAATATACCCTTTGCCCCCTTCCCGCTAAAAATTTTTGAAATGACGGGTCTGGGGAGTTGGCACCAAAAAGCAACAGTACTATTGTACTTTTTTAATAGATTGTATCGGGAGCAATCAGCGTACGTTTTCGCTTCATTCTTCGTATTTCTAAACATTTTAGCGTCCGACTTCTCGCCTACGCGTGATTGTCTTTGTTTCGAATTAGATGTTAGGTGTGCTGTGTTAACGTGGGTAAAAGTTGAAGCTAAGGCCCTACTTTTATTAAGGCCCCTGTAGGCGAATTGAGGCAGTGGAAAGCAAAGGGATGCAAGTGACTAAAAATGATTCTGAGTACAACGCGTTTAAAGTTTAGATCTTACGGGAAATTTAATGTCATTTTTTTCTAAATCACGTTGGGGTGGAGCACCATGCACCAGTTAGTTATCACTAACTCTCTTGCCACAATATAAAATAATGCTTTCTCTATTATTTGCATTAGTTATCTCCAAATTTTCAATTTTATCACTTACACCCCTTTGGTTTCAGGTGCCTAACTTATGCTCTGGGAATTAAGAATCTCGGCGAAACACTAAAGTAGCTTTCACAAAATTCAAAGTAGGCAGAATTCGGGTCTTCCTTTTTTGAAAAACGTCTAGTTCATCAGCGTAACAAGCCAAGTGCAGGAGGGGAAGGGGGTGCTATGAATGCAATAAAAAGTAATCTCAACACTAATTCTTGTCAAAAAGTATTATGAAATTTGAAGAAAAACATTTTTCATCATTTTAAAGACTAAAAATCTACCATATTTTTTCTTTTTAAGATATTGGTGTAATTCTGGCCTTGTGGCACTAGGCCCTTTTTTATAAGAAAAATTTTATTTGAGCTGTATTTTATCTCCAAAAGTATTAATCAGAATGTAGTTAAAGCACAGTCTTCATTTCAAATACTCATTTATACTGAAACTGAATACTTCTTGCAAAAAAAATATTAAATTTTTAACTGAAAATAATCTTAACATTGGAGTAAATACTGGTGGAATCATTCTTTAATAATTGTCATTAAAAGCAAATCCAGGAAAAACTTTATTACAAAAGTAAAAAAGAAAAATGTACAAATCTTCCATCTTAGTCTTTCCATTCCACTTACTATTTAATCATGTATTTTTCTTCTTTTTAAAATACCTGATGTAACAACAACCATCATATACATTTTTAAAATTAATTACAGTAACTTTTAAACTTAATAAAAAAATTCACAAAAAACTTCAAATAAAATTATTTAATTAAATTCTATTAAAATATACATAATTCATTCATCATATTGGCAAATAAAATGTAATTGAGCAGGAAATATCAATTATTTTTTTTAAAGATTAGTATAGCAAAGATAGAATTAAAGTAGATTTTAAAAAAATGTCTGCCAGAGAATGTTTAACTGCTACTCTATAATTACTTTACATACCAACTAAATCAATTTATCACAACTAGATACTGCTGCTAGTAAATAAAACAAATCATTACTCATCTTAATTATTAAGTTTTAATTAGGTGTGTGCAAATGTTTCTACTTTTTTAATTAAGTACTTCAATGATTTAATTTACCCTGAAATAAAGCACAATGGGTGTTGGAAATCCTTCCCCCTCATCTAGAAACAGAATATGCATGATACATAATCCATTTCGGTAGTAAGGTGTTTCTTCCTATTATTTCAGTGTCTATTGAATCTTACTGAATGTGTTCAAAAGAAATTTCTTAAGTTAAGTTACAAATTAGGCTCTATTTTCAAATAAGTTTTGGTGTTCTTTGTCATAGAAGTCATAATAGATTATCCTTTAGGGGAGGGTGGAAAAGGACAATTTAATCTATGTCAAAGAATGCCACTTTTTAAACTAAATAAAAAAAAACATTTCATTTTCTTGGAATGGATTTCAGCGTCAAATTTTGAAAAATTATGCTCACAAATTTACTTCAGGAAATTTTATAAAATCCTGCATTAACAAAATATTTTTAATCATTATATGATCATAAAATCAATTACATAATGCCTATAAATAAGTTTGTAGTGAACCGTTCTAGCCCCTTAGGTGGTACTGCCATCAGCTTTCGGTTTCGTCATCAGTGACGTAGCCATTACGAAAACAGTTCCGAGTCTGTCAGCGAGCTATGCACATGCATCTGTGCCGCTCCATTGTTTTGATTTTCTGTTATGTGATAATAAAGTTTATTTTGGTAATTGATGACTCCAGTGCTCTCTCATAACTGATAAATTCAGTATCTGCAACTCCAACACCATAATGGTGACTCTGGAAGTGAACTAAATCCTTCTGTGAAATATCCTCTTCTTTTGTTAGACGAATTAGTTTTGATTCTAGAAATGGCGGACGCTGTGTCAGCGGTAAAAATTCCAAACTTTATTTCTACTGATCCGCAACTCTGGTTTTCAATGGTCGAATCTACATTCGAACTGGCTTCACCTAAACCGATTACAGAGAGTAAAACCAAATATAATCACTGCGTTGCAAGTTTACCGCCGGATATTGCTCTTCTAGTTCGGGATATTGTTTTAACTCCTGATTCTACCGACCCTTACTTGAAACTGAAGGAAGCAGTGATAGCCAGATGCGGCGAATCGTCGACCCAAGAAATTCGGCGTTTATTGGCTGGCGAACAGCTCGGTGATAGAAAGCCGTCCGAACTGTTACGTTTGATGCAACGGCGGGCCACTTCACACAAAGTAAGTGACTCCTTATTGTTGGAACTTTTTCTGCAGCAATTACCTAGCAATATTCAGACCATCCTAGCGTCCATCGACCCATTGACTCCGGAAAAGGCTGCCGAAGTAGCTGACAAAATCATGGACATTACACCACTGCAAGTCAACGCTACAACCAGATCGGCTCCCGCTGAATCATCGGAACTATCTTCGACATTGCTTGCTGAAATTAAACATCTCAGAAAAGAAGTTGCCGCTCTTAAAAGATACCGCAGTTCATCTCGCAGTAGGTATAACTCGCGGTCACGAAATTCCAATCCACCTGCTGGCGCACAGGACATTTGTTGGTATCATCGTACCTTTAAAGACAAAGCGACAAAATGTAAGCAGCCGTGCTCTTACACGGAAAACACGAACCGGCTGGCGTAGCGGCGACGTACACCATGCCTCGCAATTCTCGTCGCCTGTTTGTTCGCGATAGAGAACAAAATATACAATTTTTAATAGATACTGGGAGTGACTGTTCCCTTCTCCCTGCTACAAAAAATGAACGTAGTTTAAAGCCAATTCAAATTTTTACAGCTGCAAATGGGACACCAATTCAGGTATTTGGTCAGAAACTCCTTTCACTTGATTTAGGTTTAAGGAAAAAGTTCGTATTTCCATTTTTTATTTGCAATATTTCTACTGCAATTATTGGTGCTGATTTTTTGCATCATTTCAATTTAAAACCCGATTTAAGAAATCGGACGTTATTTGATATGTGTACTAAAATAAAATCGCATGTTCACATTAATGCTACTGATATATTTTCTGTAAAAACTGTAAATATTGAAAATGACTTTCATAAACTTTTATATGATTTTCCTGATATTGTAACACAGCCTTGTGCAAACCAAGTTGTTAAGCATGATGTTATTCATCATATCGATACTTTCGGTCCTCCAGTTTTTGCTAAACCACGTCGGTTGGCTCCGGACCGGCTCAAAATTGCTAAAATGGAATTTCAACATATGTTAGATTTAGGTCACATGCGGCCATCTACTTCTAACTATGCTTCTCCATTGCACATGGTTCCAAAAAAGGGAAGTCAAGACTGGCGACCGGTTGGTGATTATCGTGCTTTAAATGCGCAGACAAAAAAAGATAAATATCCAATTCCTTCAATTCTTGACTTCACCAGTGAACTTCACGGAACAACAATATTTTTTACACATAGATTTGGTTAAGGGGTTACCACCAAATTCCGATTGCTTCCGAAGATGTGCATAAAACAGCAATTTGTACACCTTTCGGTCTCTTCGAAAGTACTCGGATGCAATTTGGTTTGTGCAACGCCAGCAGTACATTTCAAAGATTTATTGATCAAGTTACTCGTGGTTTAGAGGGTGTTTATGCTTTTATAGATGACATTTTAATCGCATCTGCAAATAAACAAGAGCATTTTAAACATCTTAAAGCTCTTTTTGAAAGACTAAATTATTATGGTCTTACTATTAAGCCGTCCAAATGTACTTTAGGTGTACCGCATATAGAATTTCTTGGTTTTAAGGTTTCTGCGGAAGGACTTTCACCGCTCCCTGATAGAGTTGAGGCCATTGTAAAATTTCCTAGACCCGAAAATCTAACTCAATTACGTCGATTTCTTGGAATGTATAATTTTTATCGTAGATTTTTAAGAAAAGCTGCACATATTTTAGCACCACTAGTACAACTTTTGGAGGGTCATAAAAATAGTAAAAAATCCCCTCGTTCTTCCACAAAATCTGAGATACCTCTTCATTGGACTGATGAAGCAGAATCAGCTTTTCTCGCTGCTAAACAGGCGCTTGCGGATGCCACATTATTAAAGCATCCAATTCCCGGTGCCCGTTTAAGTCTCTGGTGTGATGCTTCAGATTTTGCAGTTGGTAGTACTCTCATGCAAAATAATAATAATGTATGGGAACCTATTGCATTTCTATCCGTCAAACTTTCTAAAAGTCAGCGTAATTGGTCGACCTACGACAGGGAACTTTTAGCTGTGTATACATCTATTAAACGTTTCAGGCATATGCTTGAAGCTAGAGATTTCTCAATATTTACTGACCAGAAACCTCTTATTTATGCTTTCAAGCAGAAACCTGACAAATGTTCACCCCGTCAGTTGCGCCAACTGGATTTCATAAGCCAATTTTCTACAGACATACGGCATATCAAAGGATCTGATAACATTGTGGCGGATGCCTTATCAAGGGTAGAGATCGACAAAATTGCACTCACCCATCTTGACTTTAATAAATTATCACAAGAACAACTTCAGGATCCAGAACTTCAAAATTTCCTTTCCCAATCTTCAACAACTCTTAAATTGCAAAAACATTATTTTCCCCTAGAGAATGTTACTCTCTATTGTGACCTTAGTACAGGTACACCCCGTCCTTTCATTCCGGAATCTTACCGTACACTGGTTTTCAACCACATTCACAATCTTTCTCATCCAGGTTATTCGGCAACATCTAAAATGATATCAAAAAGGTTCGTTTGGCCTCATATGTACAAATTCATTAAAAACGCCGTGAAATCTTGTCAAAACTGTCAACGTGCTAAAATCCATAGGCACACTAAATCCCCAGTAGGCACTTTTTCATCACCTGATGCCAGATTCTCACATATACACATCGACTTCATTGGCCCTCTTCCAGTATCGGATGGTTATCAGTACTGTATGACCATAATCGATCGATTTACTCGATGGCCAGAAGTCATACCAACTAAAGATATGACAGCTGTGACTACCTGTAAAGCCCTCATTAACAATTGGATATCTCGGTTCGGATGTCCAGCTACGATTACAACTGATCAAGGGCGAAATTTCGAGTCCCAATTATTCAGAGAACTTACTTGCATCCTTGGAACAAATAAGATACATACCACAAGTTACCATCCATCTTCGAACGGAATCATTGAACGTTTCCACCGCCATTTAAAAGGCGCCCTTATGGCCCACAATACACCCCAATGGTCAGAAATTTTACCAGTAGTGTTGCTTGGCATACGTTCTGCCATTAAAAGTGACATTAATGCTTCACCTGCTGAACTTGTATATGGTACTACTCTGAAACTGCCATCGGACATTCTAAACTGTAGTAACACTCCAACCTCACCAACAGAGGATTATGTTGCACAACTTAGACGCATGATGAATGATTTAACTCCTGTTTCACCTGTCCGTCATGGCAAACCACCTATTTTTGTGCACCAATCATTGCACAACTGTACTCATATTTACTTGCGCACAGACAGCATAAAACCAGCATTAACACCTCCATACACCGGACCTCATTTGGTAATAGAACGTTCAGACAAAACATTTGTCATAGAGCTAAATGGCAAACGTAGTACTGTATCAATTGATAGAGTTAAACCTGCTTTTCAAATTTCAGAGGAACCACAACAAATTCCTGCACCTTTAAAAGTTACCGCAAAGGAATTGCCACAATTGAATGAAAAATCAACTATTACCAGATCAGGCCGGCGCGTGCATTTCCCTAAGATTCTCGTAAAAGAATATATCATTTAATTTCATGTTCATTGATTGTTTATAGTATCTTGTATTTGCATTGTGTATTTCATTTTCTGTACTGTACTTTGCATATTATGTTTAAGCATTGTGTTTCATTATCAATTTTTGTACAGCAGTGTATCGCATTGTGTAATATTTGTGCAACACACATTGTTACTCTGCCCCATTATTTTTTTAAAGTTTGTATCGTTCCTCCGTCACTGGGGGGATACTCTGTAGTGAACCGTTCTAGCCCCTTAGGTGGCACTGCCATCAGCTTTCGGTTTCGTCATCAGTGACGTAGCCATTACGAAAACAGTTCCGAGTCTGTCAGCGAGCTATGCACATGCATCTGTGCCGCTCCATTGTTTTGATTTTCTGTTATGTGATAATAAAGTTTATTTTGGTAATTGATGACTCCAGTGCTCTCTCATAACTGATAAATTCAGTATCTGCAACTCCAACACCATAAGTTTTTAACCCTTTATAATAATATAATGGCCAAATATAATGGAATTGTTAGTATTCAATGAAGTATACAGACTATCAGGCATGCAAATCGAGTTTGAATGCTATAGAAGAGAATACAAAATCAACAGTAAAAAGCTTTTTAATATGTTTGAAGCAGGATAAACAGATATTTTTCCATACCCAAGATATTTTATAAAGCATTTTGCATCACTCAGAATGCTAACATATTCAATACATAAGGTGAAAATAATTACATTTCAAAGATATATTGGTTTTTATATCCCAATAATTATCAATGATTTAAAAAAAGGGGTTTTATAATTGCGAACATAAGGAGCGGTTCATCATCTGATCTGAAAGGTAAGCTTTAAGCATTTTTTTAAAAGTAAAGAAATATGCATATAGGCGTATATAGACAGGTAACAAAATTGCGGAGTAGATTCTCATGCAAGTTAAAAAATTCGCAGGATCTCTCATCCAGGGAGAATAGACCACAACTTGGTTTTGCCTGGAAAAACGCTTCCAAAAGAGAGCCATACTTTTTCAAAATATGGACAATCTTTGAAGCTGCTTCACCGGGCAGTGTTACACATAACTCTCCAAAAACAGTCCTGTTGTTTAAAACAAAGCTTTTGTCAAGAGTTCCTGCAAAGAAAGTAAAAAACATTTGATATTAAGAAACATTCATACTCTTATTTTAAAACCTTAATTGCTGCAATTGGCACTTTTAAACAGGAAATTTCCGTTCAGGTGCAGATAACAGGACATCAAGAATTATTAAATAATATATGAAAAACAACTAAACCTGAATAACTTTTCTCGATGAAAGGTGAAATCATAGAAATCTCTCTCTCCTCAAAAAATCCTGGATCTGTGCCTGATTTCATCACTTATTTTAGAGACAAAAAAGTAAATTACAAGTAGTGAAGGGAAAGGGAGGTTTGGAAATTATTTTAATAGAAATGCAAGTGGGATGTTCCAGGTGAACATTAGGAATTTCAATGTAATGATGGTCATTTATATTATATTTTGTGTTTTAACTAGGGGCTTTCTGATGATTATTTTCCCTGCACACAATAATAATTATTTCCAGACATTAAAAATATGGATAAGTAAGCACTGGTTAATAAATCATAGAGAAACATATGGGAAATTCACAAGTGCACTGCTACAGGACAAACTACCAGGATTAATGTGTGGTCACTCTGCATTGGTAAATGGGGAAATGAATAGTAGTAAAACTTTAGCAGTGGCCCCCACTAAACGATGCCACTGGGTTTACTAGTTTTGCCTGTTAGTTAATGCACATAAAAACCTCATTTTGCAGTACTCCACATAAAAATGCATGCTAGAGCAGCTGCAAAATATTACTGATATAATATACTCGATAAAAGAGCTAGAATTTACATAAGGTGCCAAAAACAGATATATGCTGACCTTTCCTGTTCAGTTTGCCTGGGAAATGTGCTTGCAGAACCCAATATCCCAAGTAATGAATTGCTTACCTGTTTAATAGCTACCGCACATAAATGTTGTACAAAGCAATAGGGAGAAACAGTTCTCCCTCGAAACAAAGTCAGTTCACCTGGAAAAAAAAACATCGTGGAGCATCTTTAGGAATTATGCCGGAATTATCCTATATAATACTTGCCTGTTACTGTATCGTACACGATGTTAGACGCGAGAATGTGGCTCGTTCACCACACAATGTGATCAACGGTTTTCAGACAAATATGTATGAATACGACCAGAAAAATACCTGGGATCATTTGAAATTATTACCTGTTGGATAGCCAACTATATATCAGCATCGTACGCGACAAATTCCATCACGAAGAGGTTAGAAAAATACTGTATAACGGTTCTTACTGCGTAGACAAGGATTTCGGATAAAAACCTTCAAAAGTTTCTTGAAAAAATAAAGATAAAATGCGTACCTGTCGATAACAGCACTGTTGTCAAAAACGATTTAAGATTTCAACATCACCCAGCTATAAGAACGATCAACCTTTTTACCTGAAAATAAGAACATCTTTAGCATTGACTGAGAACTAAATTTTAATAAAAATACTTACCTGATATTAACAAATTAAATCTGTGGAAAACACATAAAGAGTTTAATTTACTCTAGTCAAGTATAAAGAATAAATCACTGATGTGATATCTGATCTGCAATTTTTCCCGCGCAAACAAGTGAAAGTGACGCTTCCTTCTCGCCAGACGGACGCCGAGTGCTGAGAAAAGAGAAACATCGCCAATATACTTTGGCAGCATTAGTTATCGCCAATGCACTAGGCATTTTGTGGTAACCATCCGAAAATGCCTAGTGAACTCTAACGCCTCATGTAGTTATGAAGCTTGTTTACAATTACCCCATGTTTACAATTACCCCAACTGACCCTACTTAATTTTGTGTACTAAATAAACTCATTGGTGCGAATATACTTTTCTTTAACAATTACCTACACAATTTTTAAAAAAAGTTCATAAAAATATGTTTTTCAGTAAATTTATTTTGTGCTTAAATATATAATTCATTTATTACATATTTTTATTTTATTTTGCATATTTACATTTATTTTTGTTAGGGAGGTATTTGACACGCAATGAAATTGTTGAACTTGTGAACCATTCTGCTGATTAGGATTTTTAGCTTTTTATCAGATGATTACGAATTACGCGTTTAATTCTTGATTTTGTAGTAGATTAGCCCTAAAGTATCACATGTGATACCCAAGCAACCCCCCAAACAAGCAAAATAAAACAGATTCCTTCTTGAACTTTAATCACGATCGATTGAACTCGGGACGATCATCAGAGCTCCGGAGTTTCTTGCTGGCAGACTCCATGCCTTCATATGTCACTCCAGGTATTATATGGAACTAAACAATGCCCATGCACCCTAGTACAGAAAGAAAACATTTGGTTTTTTAAAATTTAGTTATATATTTCACGCTTTTTGATTTTGTTTTCACATTTAAAAAATATCGACATCGCTACTACTTGTTATGCTCTGTCTGTAACAGCAGGAGAACAGCTCCATTTTGTGTTCCACAAACAAATATTGCACAATAAAAAAAAAACTATAAAAATAGGTAGATGACGCTATGATCGCAAGGACTGACGTCATCCAGCTTGAAATTACCATTACTTTTTAGTTAAATGATTCGAATTCTGTATGCAAAGAACATTAAATTTCTGTAGCAATATTTTCCCTGGTGTTGTCCACTTTTCCACGAGGCTTTCATTTGCAACGTTCTTCTGAAATGCGACTAATATTACTTAGAGTTCCTATCTATGTTTCGACCTTTTTCTGTGCTGTGTTCTGAAAAGTGCCAAAGATTTCTTTACATTGGTTCAATGTGTGAAAATACAGGTTTGTCCTAAAGCAGAAGTTTAAATATATCGTTACTTGACAAAATGTTTTGATATAATTATTTTATTAGTGAAATATATGAAATTTTGCTGTTTCTGTTTTTGACGAACTTGTTCCCTTCGGTTGCTGTTGAATGTGTTCGTAGCACTGATATATCTTATATAGACTCTATAATTCTAAAACAGTTACTCTCTCCAGCATGTGGTGCTCTGCAAGTGACATGCCATTTCCTTTTAGCGACTCCCAGAAGAATAGTGAGTTATGTCCTCGATGTAACGAAAATACTATCGATTCGAGCTTGGTCCCATGCCTTCATGCTTTTTGCAAGCATTGTTTAGCTCAGCTATCAAATAACCGTATTTGGAACCGTACTTTTTTAGCAGAATGCGTAGTTTGTCCTGTCTGCCATAAAAATGGATTTTTACCTAAAGATTGTGGTCTTGAAACAATGTCACAAAGTGTTCTGCTTAGTACTATACTTGGGTTAGTTGACGATTTCAGTGCCTATGCTCCAAAAATTACTAATGAGTCTAATGCATTGTGTACTTCATGTGATGAAGGGAATAAAACTGTGGCAAAATGTAAAGATTGCAATGAAGTCCTTTGTGAAAATTGCGTTAGGGCTCATCAAAGAGTGCGTTTGACAAAAGACCATTTAATCGATACGCTCCCAGTCGATTATGTAGATTATTATCAATTGCCCACAAATTCCGTACAGCTTCCTAGCAAACCATCAAGCTTTTGTGATATTCACCCTTCGAAAGTTCTCAGGTTGTATTGTGAAATGTGCAGAGAACCAATGTGTAATGACTGCACTGTAGAGTCTAAACATTCGGGGCATTCAATGAGCTATCTACAAGATGCTGTTGGGGATTCCAGACAAAATTATATCTGTATTTTAGAAGAAGCAAAAAATAATTTGCGTACAATTGAAGAGAGTATTCAAATGAATCAAAGCTTAGCTGATGATGTGGAATTAAAGATCCAAAATGTTGCTGCAGAAATAAGAACAACTATAAGAAGACATATGTCTGCTCTTGAGGAAAGGGAAAGGGACCTTTTGCGACAATTGGAAAAAATACGCCAAGTAAAAGGTAGATCTTTGCTTATGCAAATTAAGGATCTGAAATCACTTCTAAAGGATGTAACGCAAATGATTGAATTTATTCAACGTGTTTTAGATACCGGAAATGATATTGATATCCTCAAAGCAGAAGAAAAGTGTATCCAAGAAATGAATGAGCTGAGACAACGTCGTAACAAGATGCAGCCTCATGAAGACGACAATATAATTTTTACTCAACCTGATAGTGCACTGTTAAGCGCAATTAGTTCGTTAGGTTTCCTTAGCACTTCTGGTTTTGGGCCCAATTCTGTTGCTGCTGGAGAAGGATTACAACAGGCACTTTGTGGCCATCAATCGACGTTCCTAGTTCAGATCAAAGATTACTTAGGTGAACTGCAAGTAGTTGGTGGAGATGCATTATGTGCTGGAGTCCAAGCCCCAGATGGCACAAGTGTTAATGCACATGTCATAGACAGACAAAATGGAACTTATGCTGTTTGTTATATACCAGAAGTTATTGGTCAGCATACAATATCGGTCCTTCTCCGTGGAATGCATATCCAACAGAGTCCATTTCTTGTTAATGTTCGGATGGGTCGTAATTATAGTCAGATTGGTAAAATGTTGTTCAGTTTTGGTGGTGAAGGAGACAGTGATGGCAAGCTGTGTCGTCCTTGGGGAGTTTGTTCCGACAGAAGTGGAAACATCATTGTAGCAGATCGTAGCAATAATAGAGTACAAATTTTTAGTATGGATGGTACATTCAAGCTTAAGTTTGGATCTCCTGGTTCAAGGCCCGGACAATTCGACCGACCTGCTGGCGTAACAACAGATCATTTAGGTCGTATAATTGTTGCAGACAAAGATAATCATCGTATTCAAATTTTTGATTCTGAAGGAAATTTTCTTTTGAAATTTGGAGAAAGAGGAAGTAAAAATGGACAATTTAACTATCCTTGGGATGTTGCTGTCAATGCAGAAGGGCAAATTCTAGTTTCCGACACAAGAAATCATAGATTGCAATTATTTGCTTCTGATGGAATATTTATCAATAAATATGGTTTTGATGGTGGCTTGTGGAAACAGTTCGACTCTCCCAGAGGTGTTACTTTTACGTCTGATGGTCACATGGTTGTTACAGATTTTAATAATCATCGAATTCTCGTTGTGCATCCCAATTTTCAGTCTGCAAGATTCCTTGGCCAAGAAGGATCCAATAATGGACAATTTTTAAGACCTCAAGGTGTGGCGGTTGATCCAGAGGGTCATATAATTGTTGCCGATTCCAGAAATCATCGCATTCAGATTTTCCATCCCAATGGCCATTTTCTATGCAAGTTCGGAACACCTGGGACAGGCCCTGGCCAAATGGATCGTCCTTCTGGTGTTTGTATCTCTCCTGAAGGTTATATCATCATAGTCGATTTTGGTAATAATAGAGTTCAAGTGTTTTAATTTATTTGAATCTTCCTAAATGTTTGGATGTTGACCTCTGGAGCATGATCTAGCTCAGGAAAAGTCTCAAAGGCAGAAGATGGTTTTATACATGTTTACTTTTCATTGGTTCCTTTTTTAATTTTTGTTTTTAAGTTGCATGATAGTTTTATATCATGCCATGTTATAACTTTTTTCTTCTACCTCAGACACGTTAAAGTACGCCACTTATTTTGATTTGTTTGGTACTGCACAGCAGATTATTTTGTGTTTATGTTTTATTGCTTTTTTCTCTCAAAGTCTGACGCTTTGTTTTAACAATGTTAAATTCAGATTTTATTTTATAAAAATTACTAAGCAAGACGTGTCATAAGCGACAAAAAATGCATAAATGGTTCATGTTCCTATAACTTAGCACTCAAAAGTGTGAAAAGCAAAATGTTTTAAACAGTTGTGATCAGATTAGGATAAGTATTTTTATTTGACATAGCAGTTTACTGTAGCTAGCATGAATGTTTCAATTTATACATGTTAAATAAATTGAGTAAAATATTAGAGGATTGTTAAAATCTGTCCAGGTTTATATACTCTATGGAATATTATCAATAGAATGTTTCTTTTTTTTTTGCATCTTTGTTAGTGTTGAGATTTTATTGTTGCATTCATTTTTTCTGAATTGAATAATATTCACATTATCCTTTTTAAGACTTGCATAACACTTGTCTGTAGCATGAGAACAATCATAGTCATTTCATTACTACCTTGCCGTTCTTGACGATATATCTCGTCCATTTAATGTAACTGGAACTATTCAAGGGTGGTTAAAATAATTTTAAATATTTTAGACGATTTTCAAGTTTTTAAAGATAATTAGTTTTCCTTTTTATGTTTGAGTTTATCAATTTTATTGGTTTTGCGTATGGCGCAGGCATTTTAAGTATTAAATGTAAATAAGTTCATCTGACATGTAATGAAAATATAATTAGAGTTCACAAATATATTCATTTAACCTTTTTTCCTGCAGTGTTATAGCAGAAAAATTCGTTTTTAGCTATTACACTTAAAAGTTCAATAGCATATTCAAAAAAAGTTTTTTCCTGGAATAATCTATTATATTTTATTAAATTGCAGATGTTCTGTAGATTAACTATAATATTAGAAGTATGTTAACAGAACATGGAGCGCCTTAATTTTGTTTCCAGTTTCAAAAAGTTTTTACTGCTATTTGCAGTAAATTTTTTTTTTCTGCAAATAAAATATTTAGTTTCATACTTTTTACTGTATTTTTTTGTTATATATAAAAAAAGAAAAAGGTCTAAAATATATTATTTTATGTAACAAAATAAGCAAATGATTTCTTTATATTAGAATCAAAATTCATGTATTTCAGGACTAGATAATATGGATACAATTAGATTTTGTTATAAATGCGAGATCTTGAATATATTTCTTAGCTTTATGATTTTTAAAACCTTGAATAATTATGAGTTATTCTTTAAACTTTACTTCTTAAATCTAGAAAGTTTTTTGAAATCTAAACCCTTTGGTTATCTTATAATTTAAGAAAATATATTAAAGTCGAAAAAAAGAAAAAAAAATGCATTGAAATTAAAATCTAGTTTTAAACATGTTAAAATTTTGATCGATTTCATTTATCATTAAAAAGAATTAAACTTAAAATTAGTTTTTTATTATGTCTTTTATAGGTTATCAGTTCAGTCCCACAAATTTCGTAAAAAGTACTTTGTTATTGGATAACACTTTAAAGATAAAAGATCTTGATTGTACTTTGAATTGTCATTTTATTCAATACTTTTAAAAGTTCCTATTTGTGAGTAACTTTTCTGAATATTAAAAGTTGGGAGCCTGTCAAAGATCCAGAATCAAAAAATTGAATGAATGGCTTGTTAATTTTTAGAGCAACTACATAAGCATTTTGTCTTGACTTGTGTATTTGATCTGAATATGTTATTCAAGAAATGGAATCTTATAAAACTTCAAGGGTGTCAAGTAGTTGGAGTAATAATCTGATTTAAATGAAACTATCAAGTTTTTGTCTCCTTAATTATAAAATTTTTGCTCATCTAATTGTTTTTGTAAATATATTTTCTATGTTGGCTTTCTAATTGAATACTCTTTTTACAACTTGAAATTTACCTATTCTTAACATCTAAAAATTATGAACTGGCAAGAAAAAAAAGATTATCAAAAAATACTATGTACATAAGTTGGTAACATCTTCTAAAAATGCTCTGTAATGCAATACACTAAGCAACTATGAAAAAACCTGGTTTTGTTACTTAAAATTTATCCATCATAATGTATAGTCATTCAGGGTAACTTTGAACCATGTTAAATTTCTTACAACTGACTAAAAAAATAAACTAACAGGTCCGGTGCTGCACTCGGCTAAATAGGTAATATCGGTTTTCTAATTGGTTTATTTTTAAATTATAAATCAAATATACTAAAAAATATGACGTGGTTCAGAGTTATCCTGAATGATTATGTTTAATGTATACATAATTCTGTGTTAAATAAAAGGTGAGAGGGAGTGATTTAAGAGCATTCTTTGTAAGGAAAGTCTAAGCCTTATGATAGCTTGTACTTGTATTGAGTATTAAGTTTATTTTTCAGTTAAACTTTCAAAACTGGGGTATAGATTCGGGGTGTATAGGGAAAGTTCATAAATGATGCTGATAAAACTAGGTAAGTTTACATTGTTCAGATATGATAGCAAATTCGGTCAACACTTGCATTATAGTTTTATTTTTCCTGCATGATTTGAAATAAATATAAAGCATTGCAAGAAAATAATTTATGGAAACAATTCAAAAACTATTTTAATTTAACTTTAGAATAATTAAACAACAAGGTTATTTAAAAATTAAGTGAGAAAACTAACCAACGTATTAGTATCCCAACATTCACAGAAATTCTCCCAGAAAAGTAGATAACGTGAAAAATATTAAACAAATTTATAAGTGATTATAATTTTACTTTGTTATATTTTGACAATAAGTTTTTCTCTAAAACTTCATGAAAGGTTTTCTGACCATTTATTAGAGTGAAGTAGTGGTTTAAAGCAGGCTTGGAGTAATCACTTATGTAATAGATATCCTGTAATAGATTACAGCGGCATAATCAAAATCTTATGTATTTTATCATCGTAATCTGATAATGGTATACTACTCTCATAATCAAAAGTGTGTAATCACTTTCTCATGTAATCGCAATTGTAATTAAATAAAACAAATCGTAATCTGGTCTTGTAATTTTGACGTGCTGAAAATTTTAGGTTGTCTTTCTACCATTGTATAGACCAGTCCAATATTAAATGTTGTTTGTAAATGAGGATCATAAAGTAGACCCCTTACTTAAGTGGTTTGTACCCTGTGGGCGACAATGAAACGGTTATGTGTCGTCCTGAATTTTTATAAAGAGTCGTCCATTTCCCTTTTCATCTGTATTAGGTAAATAATAGAAGTACAATCACATAAAGAGTACAAATACATATTTTACAATTTACAAAGTTTTGGAAAACAGTTATATATACCTTTTAGGCATGTTTCAGCTTTCTTTAGAAAGGGAAGGATTTTGTCAAAAGAATAGCATTTGTGCTTCAGCAATTATATGAGCACAAGCTTTATGTTGCCTTGATTATTATATTGTAGTATGACATCTAAACCTTGAGAAGTGAGCTTGTTCATTTTTTTTTCTTAATATGTTCTTTGAAATATTAAGAAAAAGCCTTAAATTTATATTTTTTATTTCAATACTAATAGTTTTAATTAATGTTTATTAAAAAGAGATTTATATTTACAAATTACTTATATTTCATTACCAAGACATAATCTCGCCATCTTCTTTTTTGAACAATTTTGTTCCTTTTATATAGGTAGTATTAAGATATTTGATTATTTTATGTGTATAAAAATTAAAACTAAAATTGTACATGCATTTCACAATTAAATTGAGAAATTAATATTTGACATCAAAACAAATTCTGTCGATCAACTCGATAGATTTCTTTTTCTTATATTTTCGTTGAAAATATTCTTTGATAAATTGTAACAGGACATTCCTTTTTTAATTAGCTTGGTGCAAGTTCGACAAATAAAAAAACTTCTGATTTCAAAAACTATTTGAAATTGACCTAAATTGCCAAGTTTGACAATGGCAGAGTGCTTTAAATTATAACCATTCTCGAATATTTATATCATATTCCCTGTATCTATGTACAAGATTTATTACATGACTTGATAACTACTTGTTTAATGTTGCTCTAATTTTTATTGTCTAACTTCTATAGTCGGTAAACTTCACTCTAGTGAGGTAACAATATTGTGAGAAGCAAATTTCAAAAAATATATTGCATGTATGTGATTCAGAATTACAAGGAATAAATCTGATCTTTCAATGCAAAAAGTATTTACACAATTTGCTTCTGTACAGAAGCAAATGTTTACTTCTTAAATTGTTCTTTTTTAGAAAAAAGAATTTTTGATAATATTTCATATAAAAATATAATTGTTTTAAATAAAAATTTTATTTGTTTTTCTTTAATCTAAAGATGGTTTTTCTCCATTAATAACAAAGCAGCAAGTATGTCTGTCTGTATCCGACGTAGGGCCGAGACCGTTCAGCGGTTTTCATAAAATTTGGTATGAAATTTGTTTGGAACATGGGGGGTTGTGCACAGTAAATTAAAACTTATTTCCTGCGGCTTACAAGCAAACAATAGCTTTATTTTGATTTCCTTATTTTGACATGTATTTCACGTGACCATTCTCCATACTGTATAAGGAGTTTTTAAAGAAATGCAATCCCTTATAGCAATTTCTGTTATTCCAAATTATTACTGTTTGTATTTTTATTTATTTTATTTTTTTTCTCCAGTGAATTAAGGCATGTCATTTGGCTATTTAAACGTGCATTAAAGTTTTTCCCTCTTTCAAAGTTCTGCATGTGGCTGTTAGTTTCTGCAAGCTACAGAATTTCGTCCTTACCCTTATTGTGTTATCTCTACTAATAATAAAGCAGCAAGTATGTCTGTGTATGCGTCCAGTGTAGGGCTAAGCCCATTCGGCTGATTTTCATGAAATTTAGCACTTTGGAACATGGGGGGGGGGGGGGTTGCGCCTTGAAGAGTTTTCTCGGAAATTCAAATTTGTTCTTTTTTTATTTCAATTTCTAAGCCGAAAGTTGCGTAAAAGGGTTCTTTACTGTAGAAAGAAATAGCATCGTTTCAAGCTTGGTATTATTGAAAAGTTTGTAAAAAAAAAAACTCCCAAAAAGAATTTTGCTCTTTCTGGGACAGTTTCTTTGCTAAAATTTGAAGCCTCTAAATTAACTAGAAAAGAAGTTATAAGCGTTTTTTGCTGTAGTTTGAAATTATTTTTTCATGGTAATTAATTTACATTTTATTTTTCCCAGATGCTTGATAAAGTTCTTGCTTTATATTTTATTTGCATTGTTGCCATTCTGTCTAAATGTATGTTTGCTAAGTAAAATTCTATTCACAATGAGTTTAGCATTTTGAGGCACAGCCGATTTTTAATTTCTTTTCCTTTTTTTGGCTTTTGATTCTTCTTTCTTTTCAATCTATTTAAAATGTATTTCATCTATTTAAAATGTATTTCCTGCGGCTAACAGGCAATCAATAACTTTATTTTGATTTTCTTATTTTAACAGGTACTTTTACAGGACCATTCTCCATACTGTATAAGGCGTTTTTAAAGAAATGCAATCCCTTATAGCTATTTCTGTTATTTCGAATTATTACTGTTTGTATTTTTATTTATTTTATTTTTCTCCAGTGAATTAACACATGTTCATACTCTACTGGGTTATTTTAAGATATGTTTCCTGTATAGCGATTTGTTATCAAATTATTATTACTATATATTCTTTTATCAATTTTATTTTTTCCCTGTGAATTAGTGTATATACTCATTTGACTATTTGAGCTCTGGTGAAAGCTTTTTTTCCCGCTACGCTGCTATTAGTTTCTGCAAGCAATAAAATTTTGTCTTTCTGTCCAACTGTCGATGAATAATAGCTAAAAATATTTTAAAATTTATTAATTATACTTAAAATGCATGAATTGAAACTACTTGAATGCCTTATAATCGTGCTCTTTGCGTGGATACTCAAACTAAAACAGAACGAGTCTTTTTTTTTATTATTATAGTTTCTTTTTGCTTTTTTATGTGTGTTTGTGTCACAAAAAAATAAAGTTGCTTAAATTTGTAGGATTGCTGGTTGATTCCCGTGAGCGGCTAATTTTTAATTCTGTAGAATGCTATACATCTTAATGAAATAATATTATTTGTACAAAATAAAAAAAATACTATATGTATATAATGGCAATTTCACTTTTTAACATGGGCATGGCCATGTGGGTATCGCTAGTATATAATATTTGAGTAAAATATAGATGTATGATTTTAAAATGATTTACAGCTCTATGAAATATAAAATTAGTTAAAGAATGGTTTGGTACAATGTTTAAATAGAAATTGAGATATTAAAGGTTTTTTGATGAAAAGCCTGGGTTTTTCATCAAAAACCCAGGTGGGCTGAACAGGTCTCTCATTTAGAGGGGTCGTGGAAGGGGAGTCAATTTCCCCCTCCCCCAGCTTGGAAAGTATAATGTATTTATAAATATGTACATGTATTTTGTTTTTTATAATGCAATACCCTTTGCCCCCACCCCCAATCCCATAGGAAAATTTTGAATAGATGGGAATGGATCTAGGCATTTTAAAAGAAATCCAGGTTTTTTCAAATTCTGAGTGTAATTGTAATCAAAATCCTAATCTATATATTATAATTGATTTCAATTTTTATTCACTGTAATCATAATTACTTTTTTGAATAGGATTATAATAATCTCCAATTTTTCTCTTCATAATCCTAATCCATTATGTTTCATCGGAATAGACTCCAAGCCTGGTTTATAGTAAGCTGCTACTCTAAAGGTTATATATATGTGATGTTGCACAATTTCACAAAATTCTCATGTAATACAAATAATTTCATGAAAATTTTTTTCATTTTAGATAATTTTAGCTATTTGAATTTTTACTGAATGTTTTAATTTCTGATAGATTTTTTTTTTACAAATTATTTTACTTGATGTTTCTGTAAATTCCTTCAAAATTAAAACATTTAAACATACAATAAGAAAATAAGGCTGCTTTGTTTAATAGAAGAAATATTTGTTATTTCATTTTTCAGTTCTAACCCCCTATATTTTTCCATCTAAAAAATTAAACTATGTAAATTTAAGTAAAAATTCATGTATTTAGAGAAACTATCTATATTTTGTATGATTTTTAAGTATCAATCGTTTTAATTCTTTTTCTCATGTAATTTTTAAGTATCAAAAGTTACATAGTCGTAATATGTAATCTAATTCTCCAGAAAAATCAAAATCATGATATTGCTTTTCATTTTCCTTTTTATTAATTATGCTGATATGCTATTATATCCTATTGTACTTGTAGGATACAGGTTAAAAGTTTGTTACATTATTAAAGATGAATCACTTTGATAGTCTCCAAAAAAGTCTTTCCTCTTGTTTACATTTCCTCAATATTCATAGAACGGATAAAATTTCTCATTGTAACACTATTTGAAATCAAGACTTTTCAATGATATTGTTTAACATAGGTTGCTCTTGCACAGAAAAATAATTATAAAAATAAATATATTTGATTATTGTAAGTAATAAATGCCTTACAAGTCTTCTGAACATGCAGCAGGTAAGATCGTATCAACTCGATTAAGAAATTCTCTTACCGTAGCTATTTCTGTTAGCAATGCATTAAAAATAGTATTTTCATTCATTACAGAATACTTGAAGCAGGGATCTGTCAATGTTTTTTTCCTCGATATAGCCACTTTTTGTGAATTATTAATTATATTTTTCATAAAAGTATTTATTTTGTAAAATTTATGCCTTTTTATGTAAGAAATTGATAGATTTATTCTAAGCAGCAAAATGTCGACTGAGTAAATTGAATGCACAACAATATAAAGGGCCATTTCACAGTATTTTGTCCAAACGTAGAGTCCACAACATGACACTTTTTTTTGTTATAACTACGTAATTTACAGTTTAATTATCACCAAATTTTATTTTCAAATGTGTTGAGCACATTATTTGAAAATAAAATTTAGTGATAATTAAACTAAATTCCGTAGTTATAACAAAAAAAGTGTTCTGTTGCGGACTCTACGTTTTTAGAAAATACTGTGAAATGGCCCTAAAGTAATCAAGACTTTTGTGGAGATTATTTTTATATACTGCTAAATGACTTTCTGAAGCATCTTTAAATGATCTAAATTTCTGAATAAGGATTGTTTTAGCAATTGTAACTTTTGTGAAGGGTCTATTTTCAGGGCCACAAATCAAATTATACCAAACCCTGTTTGAAACTAGTGTATTTTCCTACTAGTGCACATAGTTTACTTTTAATCAATTTTTTATAAATTAATGCATTTTATTAATATAATTATTTGAGCTAATGGTTGTTCATACAGTTATAGATAAGTCATTAAATAGTTATCCAGTTGGTGTCTGTATAAGTGGTATAAAGTTGAGAGCTCTGCAACTATGCATTTCCAGGGAATTCAGTATTGGGTGCTTTTCATATGGTGTAATTCGTAGCAAATGAGAAATAAGGCAACTTTTGCAAAAAACTTCTATGTTGCATTAATTTGAAAATATGTTTTTAAAGCAGTGGATGTCTATATTATAAATTCTGATATAATTAAGAAATTCTTCTTTAAAACATTTTCTATTTCATAACATTTCATATCATGGTAATTTTAGCTATTGATAATATTGTTCTATTTTGCTTGCAAATAAACCTGTTTAAAAGTTGTACCTTTAGTGTATCAATGCTAGCAATATGACCATGAAATGGCAATAACAAGGTTTTGTATGTTGTGTCAAGCATTGTCAATTACTGTAGTGCTAAGCACTTTTTAATGACTTTTAATTGCAGAGAATATCAAAGGTTTAAATATGTAGATATCAATTATCTTTATTTATAATAAGATCATATTTTGTAAACTTCATTTATAATAAGATCATAATTATAACATAAAATTCATATTTGTATTTTGTTTACTTTATTCATACAAAATATTATTTGAAATAATTCTTAAGAAATTTTGATTTTGTATTTCAATTATTACATTTATGGGTTTAATTAAAATCTATATAAATGTCATGTAATCTGCTCATATTATCATGTATCTATTTAGAAACATGTACCATGTAGCTCCAATCCAGCACAGTGGTAGTAGTTAAAAGCATACTTATTTCTTGAAGCTTCTTGTCATTTAAATTTCTAGATTTACTTTACAAAATAGTGAATTTCTTTCCACTGTATTTTTATCATGTAACACCAATGTTTTTTCATAAGACAATAATAGGTTATATCTTTGAAAATAGGCAGTTCAAGAAATCTTTTCGACTGACACATTATAATGATATTTAAGAATATTTTTTAATGTTGTCTATGTGGATGCCGTTTTATGTGATCACTGTTAACATTATCAATTGTTTAATGTTATCAAAGTCGTCGTCTCGCTTGCTTGTATAAAATTACATTAGAAAATCATAGTTTTTTGTAATCAAAACTTTGTTTATTGTTATCAAGTTACAGAGATAATTTATCATAAATCGGTGAAAACTAGAAATAAATTATTTTTCCCGGTTTGTAAATTATACTCTGAAATTACTGCTCAGAAAAGATATTTAGCTGCTCAAATGATGGATGTGCTCTGAATTTTACGTCGATGTGTGCAGAAGAGCTGCCAAAAGAGCCCTAAAATTAGCAGAAAATCAACAATTTGTTATTCCTTTATTTTTTCTCGTCTTTTTAAGATAATATTTTATCGATTCTTATTATATTTTTCTTGTTACTATTATTTTTTCGCTAAATCCATTTTCAATGGCATGTAAAAAGAGACTGTATTTATTTGTTAATGTGCAGATTTTTCCCAGCAGTAAAATTTTATAGTTTATTATCACTCAGTTATTGTTATCAAATCATTTTCGTCCTAATGTGATCACATTAAGGGGAGTTCCACTATATTTAATATTTTTTTATTAATATCCTTCTTATATTTAATTGTTAATTTTGCGTAATTTGTAGCCAAATTTTTGACAATGATTTTAGGTATATGATGCAATAATTCTTAAAATTAATTTTCTTAACTTTCATCACAAAGATAAATTAATTCATATGTCCTTGCATTAAAAAACCTGAATAGGTCCCAATAATATTTAAGTACAGGTTTTAATGCTTAGATTTCTTTCTAAAAATGTAGCATTTAATATTGCACAATTTAAATATCGGTATTTGAAATTGAAAAACTGTTGATTTGTGTTGCATAAATGGCACAGTACCAAAAAATGCTTCAATGGAAGAATATTTTTAACCTTAGTTATATCAAGTCTACCCCTACCTCTAAGTTCCTATTGCAATTTTTGGCATTATACCTTAATTGGTACAAACATAATTTTACCATGAATGCCAATTCAAACTGTTCTTACAAAGATTTTTATTTAAGTTAACTACCTCAAAAATATATTTATACTTTTAAGAATTTTAATTGTAAACATAACTTTCTGAAACCTCTGATTTAATTCACTCAAGTATAAATCAAACAATTTAGAAGTTTATAAAGCTAGCTGATGTTTATACATAGTGAGTTACAATATAAATTTGAGAAATAAAAACCTAACATAATTGAGCTTAAATTTATCATCAAAAGTAGATTACATCCCTTTCAAATAGATTCTTCTGAAATCATCTAGACACTTACTTATATTTCACCCATCAAATAGTATCTTGTGCACTTTAAAGTCCTTTTTTTTTTTTTTATTTAGAGATATTTTTGATTGCTTGATTAGATGTAATATTAAACTCCTGAACAAAAAAATAGGTAACAGTTGCTAAAAGTTTAAAAATTTACTTTTTGTCTTAGTCGAGTCTGAAGGTTTTTTGCTTCCCTTGATGAAAATATTTTACATACATTTTCTACCAATTATTCAGTTTTTAGATTAATTACTAGTTATAATGTTTGGTAGATTTTATTTTGCCCCAAGAATTTTCAATGCAGTTTTCAGAAAGTGTACATTCAATTATTTTTTAGTGTAGAATGAAGTACTTTCATGACAATATAAAGTGAATATTTCTGAATAATTTTAACATGAGTAAATTAAAATGCTACATTATTATTGAATAATATGAAATTCTTCTAACTCTTGTTTTTCAGTATCGTTTCATGTTCTTGTGAATGAAATTTGAATAATTGTTCATTGTGTTGTTGTGTGTACTGAAGTCTACATTAACTTTTGATCTTGTTATCTACAGGTTATGTGTGGGTCACCAAATTATTAATTCATTTAAAAGAATAAAACCTAAGAAATGATAAGGTAGGAGAATTTTATTACTGCATTATAGCAAAACACAATTTTTTTTTTTTTGCAGAACTAATTATAGAATTTCTATGAATAGCTTTCTGTAGAATATTTTTATAAGTTGAATAATAGAATTTAAAAAATATTTGTCAAACACTAATAATTCCTTGAAGTAGAGTTGAACTTTTAATATGAACATGTTAAATCATGGCTAAAACAAACATTTTGTTAAAGTTGGTTTACTGTTTAATTACACTAAGTATCTCACTTTTATTACGAAGATTAAAATACAAATTTCAGCTAAGACAAACAAAATTTCTGACCTATTCACGAAATTTTTCTCGATTGCAAATAATTTATTTTAAAAGAAATTGTTGGTTATTTTGAGTCTGTGTAAACTATGAAGTACGTATTTCGAATTCTACGTTGAATCTTTCTGGGTAGCAATAGCTTATAGCAAAGCTGAAGAAGCTTTGGGTACTTTAATGAACTTTTATGAGATGCTTCCAGAAAATGACAAATGGCACTAGGCATTTTGTGCCAAGATATGCGTGTGATAAAATTTAATGTACCTAAAAAGCAACTAACCCTTAAGGATTTTTTCCATAATTGTTTAATTTTAAAAGGTTAGTTAACTTTTTGCAATGTACTAGTAAAAAAGTTTATATTAATAAAAATAAATCATTTGTTTTCACTATTTATTATTTTTTATTATAAATAGTAGTAATTATTTTTAAAATACAAGAATGCATTTCTAATTCTTTTTTTTTTTTACACAATTTTACTTTTTCTCGGTTGTTACGAATAAAGGCTAATACGAACAAATTAGCGAATTTTTGGCTTTTCGTATTAAGAAAGTTCAACAGTACTTGTTTTCAGACCAAAAAAGCCCTAAATTCCTCCTTGATTTTATTTTTCCTGCAGTATCTAAAAACTTTTAAGAGGGCTCTTAATAAGTTAAAAAAAAAAACCTTATAAAATATTTTTTTCAATAAAAGATACTGGCAGATAAAATTTTCTAATGATACAGTTTTACCTCCTTTAAGGGACACTTTTTCTGGTCCCAGTCCCTTTGAATAGGGACTGCAATGTATTTACCTCTGAATAAGGGACATTCACAGAGGAAATTTCCAAAATTCCAGTTATATAGATATTTACTGGAAGCAGAAGTTTTTTTCTAAAAATTAACTTCTGAAAGTTGGTATGAGTCCTAGAAGCATGAATAAAGAAACAAGTGTATTTTAAAGTATTGCCAAAACCTATTTGTAAAGGCTTTTCCCTCTTTTGTACTATGGAATACATGTGTGCTCAGCATTGACAGACAGTACCCGGCTACCAACAAGTTTTTTGCAAGGAGTGGAAAAAGTACATTAAAAGCATACTGTGTTGCCCAAATGTACTTTAAAACAAAACCCATCTACTTCAAATAAATTTCTGTAAGTTACAAAATTTTGCCAATATGACATTTGGGGCCGTTCATAAATGACGTCACGTTTTTCCCATATATTTAACCCCCTCCCCCCTTTGTCACAATATGTCACACTTCAGCGGACCCCCCTCCCCCCTTTGTCACGCTATGTTGCATAATGCATGATGTCACACTTGTTATATTTTGTATGCATGAAAAATTTTTTTTAATTAAGCTTAAATGGTAACGCTTGTTTATTATTAAAAAGTTAAACTAAATACAGTATATGTGTATGCATCAATTTATGAACCTCCGAGGAAGAGATGCCTCTATGTAAGGGACCCAACTTCCAGTCTTCTTAGTGTCCCTTATTGAGAGGTTATACTAAATGTTTTGTTCATGCTGTTGAATTAGGAAAATCTAAAATATGCCGAGTCTTTGCTGCTTGAATTTTCAATGTATATATATATATATGTAGATCTAAAAATCTATTTTAGCAAATTTTAAACTATAAATGTAAGAAAGGAAAAAAATATAAATGACAAAATTTCACCAAGTTCAAATTAAAACTCTTAAAGCTGGCAGTTGTGCAAAGGAAATTTTTTTAACAAAACATGAAATTAATTTTAAAAAATACATTGTTTCTTTTGTATTTGTTTAGTGCCCAGGAGCAGAATTATATTCAGTGTGCTGCAACATGACCTCAAACAGTTCCAAATGTTCTGCAGGCATGTCGTCCAAATTTGATGGGCCGCAGTACAGCAAAAAATAGATATAAGAATATTAATTAACTAGTAGAATATTTATTACTCATTTTTGACAAAACATATTAAATTATTCATTTAAAACCAAGGCATACATTCAGAATTTGCAATTCTGTCAATGACTTTTGAAGTTGGATACTGCGACATTAATGCAGATGTACTGTTTACAAAATGTTTATAAAAATTTGGTCCATACATTGGGACAATGGCTGCTTTTAACTTTCTAATGGATTTATGGCCAGGTGGTGCACCATTGGAATATATAAACATTCTTTTGTCAGTTGTTCTGCAGAACATATCATTTTTTTTTTTTATTCTTTTGCGTTTGTGCTCGTGTTTTTTTCCTTCTTTTTAAGGATGAAATGTTCTGCAGAGATTGTGTTTGTTCTGCGACTTACGTCACACTTTTAAGCACTTTCTGCTCCTGAGGTTTAGTGTACAAAAGATTTTTTTCAATGCTTTTTCAAAAATTGAAAGTCATATTTAGTGTACTTTTTAAATTAATTTGACTTTCTTACTTTTAAAGAATTTACTGTTAATGATGACATTAATAATAATTTATGATAAGTTACAATGTTCATTAATTCACCATGTACTGGTTCCCCATTAGTACATGCTGAATTTCTTTATTTCATAGTAATATTTCAATGAAGCGAAAAGCAAAAACTACGTTGGTTCTTTGTAGTACTTCAGCATTAAATCTGCATTGTTTGATCATTGTGAAATATTTTTGAATCTCACCTAAACATATTTCATTAGTAGGAGATATCTTACATAGCAGAATTTTTTTACTTCAACCATAAATGCTAATCTGAGGTTTAAAAAAATGTAAAATTTGCTAGTCAATGTCTTTATAGCTATACCAAAATTCAAGTCTGCATGTTTGAAACGAATTTACTATATAAATTATTTTAGCTTGTAAAGCTAGATGTTGCTTAAAACTCTGATTTTTAGTTTAAAACTAGCATAAGATAGTTTATTAAAGCAATGAGGTAAACCTCCTTATTTAATTTGACACCATAACTTAAGAACTTCCTTGCTCATTAGACAGTTATGTAATCATTTTATAAGCATATAAATCTATTTCAAATAGTCATTTTATAAAATGTTTTTTTGTACTTGTTTTGCTTCATGTGTTTCAATGTTTTTAATTCCATTTTGTTATTAGCCCTTTGAATAGTAAGTCTTCACTTGATGTTTTAGAGTATAACCTTGAGCCTGTGTGTGTCACATATTCAAAGGGTTAATTTTTGATAAAACTGTGATAGATATTAAAAACCTAAAGAAATGAAGACATTTTTTCTAACCGAGTCTTATAAATTTGTTCCATTTTCATGAGCCAAGGTGAGGCTAAAACTGCACCAATCAAAATAGATTTAGACACTTGTAATGCTCTGCCATTTTTTATGTGTGTAAATTATATTTACATTTTCTTCAGTGTTTCATGTTTTTGTCTTCTGTGTTTTGGAACCAAAGGTATTAAAAATTGGTTCTCAAACTGCCTGGAATCAAAAGTTTAAATTAATGATAATTACATCATAAATTGCCTGTATACGTATTTTTAATGATGTTTAATTACAATGGCAAAATAAGGATGTAAGAAACCTTAACCTTAAACATCCTAAATTGTGCTACAATTTTGTTTATACTATGAGTATAGTTCAAGTATTTACACTTTAGGTGTCTAATAACTTTATTTTGTTATAGAAAACTATTTTTTCTTCCTTTTAACATAAATGAAAGGTTCAACCGAATTCAGTGAATGTAATTTTCATTGTGTGTGTGAAGTATTCTTGGTGTTACATCATTCTTTCATAAACTGGTTTTGAACCGATTAAACTTGGCTTATAGTTAAATGTTCCTAAACATGTGGATCTATTCACATTGTTTGATGTCTATGACTTGCTTGCTTTAAGTCATTTTTCTCAGGGAACGTGAAATGTGTTCTGATTCTGTGTGTATCAATATAGAGTAATTTTAATTATTCTTTATTTACATTTTTCTTATTGCATGTTATTTGGTTTGAAATGTACATGTGCTGTGAAATAAGTGTTAATTCTTTATCAAAGTAAGCATTAGGCTTCTGTATCTAGATCAGGTTGGTTTATATCAGAAAAGGTATTCTGAGTAGTTAATAACTTATCCTCATATGATGAGTAAATAGACCTGATCTAGATCCAACAATTCAAGCATTCATATTGAGCACTTTTATGTGGTCATGAAGCATAAATGAATGCACCTTTTTAAGGTTTCATTGTAAATGACTTACTCATATCACATGGGATTATCTGACAAACATAATCAAAGATATTGTGACTGAAATTGTATTGAAATGTGTGTGATCTATATATTGCATTGTACTGGAATTTGCAATGCCAGATGATTTTAATATTGAAACTATGCATTTAATTTTCTTTGGCTTAGTGTGTGTTACAATGTGAACTATTTTGTTAGATTATGTTCCCATATATATTGGGCTTAGAGCATTGCATTCTTTTAATATTTTTTGAATAGATCTTTTTTTCCAAAATAATGCTATAAATTTGTTGTTTGTCTGCGTGTGTGCGTGTATAGATTCTCTAATGTAGTGTCAAAGTAAAGATAATAATTAATTATGCCTGTTTTAACCAGAATATCGACTCTGTCCTCATAGTGATTTATGTAGGTAGGCAGTTCCTAGGATGATAAACGTCCAGCCTCCTTGCAGTATGATTAAAACTTAATGGTGACAGTTCCTATGCAATTATAAAATATTTTAATGTTTTGCAGATATGCATAATGCTATTCTGCATGCACTCGCAATAAGCCAGGTATTCCTGAAAGTGCTCTTGCTATTAAATTGAAATTCTTTAAACGTTATTGAATACTTTATTTTTTTATCTGTCTCAGCACTTGCTTGCATGTTTTAACTATGCAAAATTTGCAGTTTATGAAATAACTTTTCATATTAAATTTTGAATGTTTGCACAAAATTTTGCTCACTATTCTTTGTGATAATTGTCAGCATGGCCAGAATGTTCTATAAATCTTTTTGTGTGTTAAAATATGCATTGTATAAGTTATTTTTTGTAATAGGACAAGAAAATTTACATCTTGTTTTATGAAGGACTTTATAAATTATTCATTGGTGCTATCCAGAATGTGTACTCTTATGTTTAATATAAAGTATAAGCTACAGAGTATTAGTAAACCAAAGGTTTCATTTTATTAGTGCACTCCAATATAACAAAAAGGAAACTTGAATCTAAAGTTTCACTGTTATATCAACTACCTTTTTAATTTGCAGCCATTTCCTATGCTACAAATGTTATTTTTTTTTAATGAGCTTCAACAGTGTTCTAAGGATTCTCGATCTTGCTTCAATAAAAATTGTTGCAGTTTAACATAATTCTACATTTGAGTTGAGAACAGAACCAATTTTTACAGTTGGATTTTTATAACATCTTCAAGAAATGCAATATTGTTTGGTCGGATACATAATGAGAAGTGTCAAGTATCCCTAGAAATTATTAGTTCTTGGAAATATAAGTAGCAGGAATTTTATTCTTACATTGCATAGATGGGGCAAAGCATAAATAAAATTTATGAAATTGTTTAGGTAATGTCAGACACTTTTTTTAAAATAAGAGGTAGTACTAATATTAAAATGTTAAAGCCTGAAAAAAGAGTGGATTCTTGATTCAACCTTCTTGCTTATGCCACTGCTTTTGGTTTACAAATACTTTGTAGTGTAAGTATTCTGGCCTTAAGGTGATTGTGTTTAGTGCAATTACACTAAACAATTGATTGAAAAACTTTTGTTATAACTAATTTGTTGCTGTTTTTGTATGAATCCAGTTTGATTTCAGTTTAGTGCAACACTCACAGGGTTTTGCTTTGTATTTTTAGAAATATGTATATGCCTTTCTGTAAGTTCAAAGCTGTGCCAAGAAGCACAACTATATCTAAATCCTGTATTTGAATAGAAATAAAGGTCAAAGTGTTTAAACCAATGTTTTGTCTATTGAATGTATCTCGAGTTCTTAGATTTAAATATTTTACACCTCCAGTGCAAGGGCCCTAACTTAAAACCAGCTACTTTCTTGGTAGAGGCAGAAAATTTTAAAATTTAGTTAATATTTTGATCGAAGGTTAAAAAACATTTTGGATTGTTATAATCATGTTTGCATTACTCTTTAATGTGCAATTTTTACAATAATTATGGAATTATTGCAAAAATTAATAATTTAGTTCAGCTGTTTGAATTCTCTTGAATAACTTAAATGTCTTCGTGCGATTTGTAGGCTCGACAATATGTTTTAATATTATAATGAAAGTATAAAAACTTTTTTATTAAAATAAACAAAGAAAGGAATTGTTTTATTGAAAACATTTTCTTACTTTAAGTAATCTATTTTACAAAGACTCGAGGTTTAAGCCTAAAGGTTTCAAATATTCCAGGCAATTTATGTTTGACCCAAATTTGAATATGGTTAGCTTCCTTTTTTTTTTTTTTTCACGACTTCAACTTGAAAAGAAAGCTATTTTAAAATTAAAATATGCAGCTGAGAAGCACATGTAAGATTGCATTCTAAATGATTTAATAAGACTTTCTGGGGCATAAACCAAGTAATTTTTACTTAAAAGGGTCAAAGTATAGCTTAGAAAACATAATTTTAGACTACCAAGAAATTTAGAAGACTTAATATATTTCAGTTATGTACCAGAATTCTGTGTTTGCTACAAAACCTATATTCCAGTTCATCGTAATAGCTCTTATTTTCACCTCTTAATAATTCTCATTTTTCTTTTACACATAATGACAACAGTGTGGGAGAAGGAGGCTAGTGGTGGACAACATGAAAAACTATATACATTCAAACTTGGATAATTCGAAGCTGAAGGCTCCATAGTTTAACTTCGAATTATCCAAAACTATGAATTACAGAAGTCTAATTTTTGTAGCTTAGTTTAAGGCCCACGAATGCTGATAATGTTTATTCTGCCAAAAAACATCGATAATCTTTTCTGGAAAACGTCAAGGCATTAATGTAAATAAAATAATTAAACATTGTATTTGTCAACAAAATAAAATTTATTTTGTACTTAATTTAAAAGATAAAACTATAGCATATATATGCAAAAATAGGAATATATAAGTAGAGTATTACTTTTACAAAATATTCTTTGGTTAAGTACTAAAATTATATAAAAATTACCTGCTACAGCTTTTAAAAAATTGGGAAATATTGGATTGTTTCGCTGAATTGAAACCTTTGATTTTAACAAATACGAAAAATATTTTCTATGATCTGAGCATTCGAGCAACCAATGACGTGTCGAAACATTGTGAAAAGAGAGGCATTAAGCAGGTGATTCACTATTAACTAGAGTTCCTTTTATAAAGGGACTAATAATGTTAACCAGTGAAGTGTAAAAGAGTATCTAAAGGATGTTCGATCTCAGGGGTCGATGCTGAAGGTCAATTTTCATGTTCCCAACAAGTGGATGATAGGGTAGAATCTTTCACAATCGAAAGCAAGAAAGAAATCTTGCTAATCTACCATTTGCTGCGAACAAACAAGTAGGGTAAAATTTTAACAGACAAAAATGCGTACTTTTGTTGATTTCGGATGAGAAAAGCCTTCGAATTAAAGAAATTGAACTTCGAATTATCCAAAAATTTTAACATTGATTTGAATACAAAGTTCAAGGGACCAAGCGGAATCTTCGAATTAAAGAAAAATTTTATTTAAAGACGTTCGAATTATCCAAGTTCTACTAGTAGTAATTACTACTATAAATTGCTAAGTTTGGATATGTGTTTGTTACTCAATCACTCCAGAACGGATCTGGATGAAATTTCGCACAGAGATAGATTATAATCTAGAATAGCACATAGGTTATTTTTATACCATAAAAAATGTAAGGTTCCCAAGGGATATCATTATTCAAAAAAGATGCATTACCACAAGATAGACGGTGGGGCTCAATAGTTATAAATGAGATTGAAAAGAAATCGGCATTGGCCTGATAGCTTAGGTGGTAGAGCACTCGGCTCGTAACAGAAATCTGGGTTCAAGTCCCAGTCCGGGCAAATTGATTTTTACTCAATTGATAGCACATAGACCACTTTTTATTCCAGGACAGATTTACGATTCCGGTGGGATAGAATTGTTTTTGTTTTTCACTGAGCAAGGGATCGACATAATTTTTTGTATAGTGGTAGTTTTGGGGTCGGAGGATAACATAGGCTGCTTTTTATCCAAGAAAAATGTGAGTTTCCCGTGGGATTTTTTGTTTTTACAGAGCAAAGGATCGATATGATTTTTTTCATTGTGGTAGATTAGGGGTCCAAGAATGACATAGGATACCTTTTATCCCAGGAAAATGCACAGTTCCTATGGGATAGCATAACAATTGTATTGTACAGAACCGTGTATTTAAAAGGAGTTTCGTGAAATAGAGTATTGGCATTGAGTAAAAGTTGATTAGTCCGGACTGGGACTCGAACCCAGGTCCGGGAGTTAAGCGCCGAGTGTTTTAACACTTAAGCTATTAGGTTGACACTGATTTCCCTTCAATTTCATCTATATATAACTATAAGGCCACACCGTCAATCTGACAATCAAGCCATCGTCGCGTCAACGGCGTTTAATTTTGTTTAGGACTTCTGCCGTCCAGAAATGCAACACCCGAAGGGGCTCCTGTTATAATATTTAGAGTTCCTTTATAAGACGTAGTCTTTAGAGTAACGACAGATCGGGGGAAAACTGCCTCCGGACGAAAAACAGGGTTGCCGCCGAGTGCAAGGTTGGCTTCATACTCGCTCAAGGATTTCCGCTAAACGATAATCCCCAGATAGCATGCTTACTTGCAACAAGTTTGATTTTTCGATGATATGCTTTTGTTACGACAAATTAGACGAAACAAATGTGTAGCAAAGCTGTTGCAAGGTTGACAACTTGAGCAATCACTTCCTTGCAACACAATTTTGCTGCAAAAGTGCGGCAAGTCTGTCATTCAACGCATGCGCAGGCCATGGAGTGGAAGTTTGGCGGTAAAGAATGCGAATGTTGCATCTGGCAACACCCACAACCATGTGCTAAAAGGTGGACGTTAGTTCACATTATGAGCGAGCGCTCTCCAAGTGTGACGTCACACCAATAGGCGTGGAGCTCTGACGTCACTCTGTTTAAGCCGCATGCGCCGTTTTCGTTTTCTGCGTTGAGTGTGTGAGAGTATAGTTTTTGATTCTAACAGATTTAAGGAAATTAACGTTCCAGTAAGAGGAGTTTGCTCTCATTTATTATTGTTATTAAAGCAATATAATTTTTTTTCAATAAAAAACTTGGTTTTTTTTTTTACTTTTTTTTTACTGCTGTTAAATTTTTTTTTTTAAATTTTGTGTATTTTTTTTTTCAATAAAAATGTGTTTTTCAATAAAACACACATTTTTGTTTTGAATAAAAATAAGGAATAGTGGGTAATGTACGATTCTTTTTCCAGTTCATTTTTCTCAGAAAATTTAAATCACCTTCAACTAGTTTTAAAAAATTATTGTGTGCAGTATATTTTAAAGGAATTGATGACAGAAATAATTTGAAAATACTTTTGATTTAGAATATGAGATTGTTCATTAAAACTTTGTCAAAATGCAACCAAACATTAAGTTGAAGTATGAATTTGATTAAAAAAAAAAAAAACATATACATTTGTTCATAATTCTTTATTTCTTTTTTATTGCATAAATCCCAAACAAATTAAAATTTGAAATCACATTTGACAAATTTGAAAAAAAAAAAAAAAAAAACAAATTGGATTACTTAAACGCAAAAAAAAAAAAAAACTAGGTGCGAAATTCTCATAAATAAGAAACAAATTAAAATTTGCAATCACATTCGACAAATTTTAAAACAAAACAAAGCACAAGAGCAAAATACCGGGACGTATGGAAAGCCTATATATAACTTTAATTTTTGAAATTTTTCTCTTTGAATATCACTTAAATAGAGTGTCCCTTATCCAGAGGTAAATACATTGTGGTCCCTAGTTAAAGGGACTGGGACCAGAAAAAGTGTTCCTTAATTAGAGGTGTCCCTTTTTCGGAGGTGTCCCTTAATGGAGATACTACTTTATAAGGATTTAACACAAACGAAAATATTTTAATTTGGAACAATTCTTTGTCATAAAATTTTGATGTTTTGCGTTGTGTCCGCTTTCTCGGACAATTTTTATTTATGATTAATAAAGCTTGAAATTGTGTGTGATTGATATTGGACATATTAAGTAGCTTCCGCATTTAGCTTAAAGAGAAAAAAAAAACTAGCACACTTTGTTGAAAATTCAGTCAGACGGGGTTAAACTTTTAAAAAAAATAATAGCAGACAATCAGCAATCGGTGATTCCTCCCCTTCCCCTCCTCCCTTGCTTTTTTTTTTAATTTTATTTTTATATCAATAATTTACTAAGTCTTATTGTACTTTTCTAGTAATTATTATTTCACGCTAAATATATTCATTCAATTTCAATTACACGTAAATTAACGTAGTCTCCGAAAATCTACTGCATAGTATTTATTCGCATTTTTAAAGTATTAAACTTTTATTTTTTAATATTAGCACTTGGTTATTGTAATCAAATGATTTTCGTCCGAAGGTGAGCACATTAACAGGGGTCCATTATAGATTTATATTACACATTATCACTCTCGCAGTAAAGGGATTCCAGACCATAAGAGAACCTACTTCACACCCCAAAGGCTATGTAACAACCGGAGAACCAACCCTCCCTATTTAATGCTTTAACAGGTGCATTCGTTTATTGTGCCACTAAATAATGACAAGAAGTTCCGAACTGTGGGGTGTTCATCAGGAACATTACCGAAAGTCACAAATTACAAACAAACAGGGTGGTCTCTGCGTTGTAGGGGCTGTGACGTACGGTACGACGGTTCCATTTGGAAACCACTTATGCAAAAAATTATGTTTTTACAGAAAAAAAAAATGAGAGAGAGAAAACTAAAATTAAAATATAATTGTAATGAAGCTGCAATTTTGAACGTAAATTTCAAGCTAGAATTTTTCTGTAGTTTTATTTGATTAAAAGTTATCTACTGTTAAGAATTTGGATAAAGTTTGAAATGCAGGAAACAAAACTGTTTGTTAGTGTACTGTACTATAAGCTGTTTATTTTACCTCTAATAAAATCATCTAAAAGAATTACGTCATGCAATGATTTTAGAGTCTAACAGCGAGCATTAATGAAAATAAGTCTCTATATATGAATAAACTTAGAGAGACGGGGGAGGGGGTGGGGAATAAAAAAGGGGGCGCAACTTTATTTCAATTAAAAATCAAGCAGAACATCTTAGCAACAAACCAAAAAGCTTGGTACAAATGGTGCCCCTTTATTAATTGATTTACTTTAATATTTACGAAATCAACTATCAATGCTGTTTTTTTTTTTTTTTAAAGGTAAAAAATCCAACTTCTTTCCAAATGTTTTCATTAAATTTAGACACTATTTAAAAATACGAAATTCATTTAATCCAGAAAGTACAATCAAAGCTTGAATATAAAAAAAAAAGTTGTAAAGTAATGCTACTTCTAAAATATCAGTGCATCTTTTCGTGTAAATATTTGTTATGTGTATGTCCTTATACATTAATCTACAATGCATTCAGAGTATATTGTTGTAAAAAAGATTGCACAAAACGTTATAAAATTGAAAAAGTCAACAGCTACACTGATAGCATAATCTTTACCACTTGAAGAACATTTATTATTATTATTATTATTATTATTATTATTATTACATTTTTGAGGGAAGTATGAAAGAAGCCGCCTCATCTGAAGTATAAAAGGGTAAGTAAACGTAAATCAATAATTTCAAGAACACAGGGCCAGCGAGAACCAGAGGCAGCAAGGCTCTCACAGCGCAGCTTCCTTAAGGGGGCGGCAATTACAATCTAATCAATTTATTAGGTAGTATTACGCTTCTAATGAATAAGAAAATAGGTATGTCCTATGGGGATCTTGATATATTTACATGTGTATTCAAATGAAAGCAAAATTACAGAAAAAAAAAAAGATTGAACACCACATAAAACTTAAACTTTGAATGCAATTTTTTTTTCACACAAAAACAGCACAATATCAAGAACAACTCCTGAACTATTTTTTTCATCTTCAAAACATCTCCAATAAAATTAAAACCTTGATGCAGTTTTCTATAATAACTGCATCAGGGCTAGAATTCAACTAGCACTTCAGATAATAATCTGAGATATCCAATTATCTGTAAGAAGAAATATAAAATATATTAAGAGCAAATAAAATAGAAAGGACTTTAAGATAAAAAGAATTTTTAAAAAATTCACTGCTTAAACAGTAACAATGTCAAAAATATAGCAGTAATTTTGGGAAGGTAACTTATAAAATATAAAATAGGAAATTATATATGAAGGCATTATAATTTTATACTTTGCACTTAGTGCATCAAACTTTTCAATTAAGGTCTCGCACAGGTAAAGTTTATAAACATGTTTATTATAATAATGCCCCGATACATTATTATATTATAAGGAAACAGAACATAAACCTCAAATTGTCCTACAATGGTAACAAACTGACATCTAATATCTCACAAAATGAATGGAAAATATGCAATTAGATCACAGTAAAACCTCACAAACTCACTTCTTTCAAAATAAATGAATAGACAATTACATAGTACATAAAAAAATTTCATCTTTTAACATCATTCTGAAAAACCACACAAAGCTTTAGCTACTTTTCCAAAGATGTTAATGAATCTAAAAGGCTCTTACTGCTTAGGGAGCTCTGAAGGAAAGCTCTTGTTAGATTGCAAAAAGCAATGTTTAATTTTAACAATTTATTAACCCAATGTTCCTTATTTTTATTCAAAACAAAAATGTGTGTTTTATTGAAAAACACACATTTTTATTGAAAAAAAAATACACAAAGTTTAAAAAATAATAATAACTGTAGTTAAAAAAAGTAAAAAAAATTTACACAAAGTATTTATTGGAAAAAAATGATATTGCTTTAATAACAATAATAAATGAGAGCAAACTCCTCTTATCTGGAACGTTAATTTCCTTAAATCTGTTAGAATCAAAAACTATACTCTCACCCACTCAACGCAGAAAACGAAAACGGCGCATGCGGCTTAAACAGAGTGACGTCAGAGCTCCACGCCTATTGGCGTGACGTCACACTTGGAGAGCTCTCGCTCATAATGTGAACTAACGTCCACCGTGCTAAAAAGAAGGAAAACGGCGTGATCGTGCATCTAAATAATTCTTCTTCGGAGTTTTATTTCCTGATCGGATTAAGATGTGAGTATGTTTTCTTATTTGTTGGGTACTTAATTTGTTGAGATTTAATTTTAGCATGGGGTAATATTTTAAGAACGATTCATTTTTGTACTTCTAAAATGCTGGCAGTGAAAGATTTAAGGGTTGACTAGTATGTACTGTATTATTAGTGATATAGCTATTTATTCATTTAAGTAATTTACTATCGTGTTATTTCACTAGTAGATGTTCGATTTTTCCTCAAACACGAATTTTTTATTTAAAAAAATATTCTGATGATTTTAGATTTCATTACCTCGTATTTATAGATGCATTTTTAATTTTCTCTTTGTGTCGTTATTTTTTAGTTTTCAAATTTTGTTTGTTGCATTTATTTAATAAAAACTTCCATTTTTTCGAGATTGAATTTCATTATTTTGTAAAATATTTAGATAATTATAGAGGTTGCATTTTTTATTTTGTGTTTGTTAATGTTTCTTTTTTTTTAAAATCTTCTCTTGAATATTAATTTCGTTTATTAAATTAATTTTGAAACTGAATCGATTGACTCTGTATTTGTTTTTTCTTTTTTAATTCACTTTTTAATTTTTGCTATTGTATCACTTTTGTGAAATTTAGATGCATTTTTTGTTGCAATTCTTGAATTTTATTTTTATATTGATATGTATTTATTTAATTTGAGTGTTAAAATTACTTCTTTTTAATTTGATGTTTTTAGATTTCCTTTTTCTCGTACTAAGATGCAATTTTAATTTTTAAGATTCCAAGAAAAATCTTTAATTTTGCTTTATAATTTAATTAGGGTTTTTTTAAAAAATTCGTTATCATTTATCTGATATATAGTATCATATTTAATTTTGTTGCTGTGGTACTTTCTTGAATATTATCTATTGATATGTGTTTAGTTTTTAGGGTACTTAATTTAGGGATTTCTGTTTAATGTTTTCAAGAAATAAGGTTCCTTTTTTATCATTAAATTTTGTTTGTTGCTATTAGGACTTCTTGAATTTTATCTATTGATATTCCCATTGATTTTGAGGGCTGTTCATTAATGATGTCACTCTTTTCCCCATATATTTGACCCCCCTCCCCCCTTTGTCACATATTAAGGCAGATTTTACTTCTCTATTAACTATTTTGTTTTTAGTTAAATAAAATTACAGAGACCTTTCTTTAAGAAAAAGTTGTTCAGTAGATCACAAAACCAAACTGGATTCTATACTTAATCAATATAAAATATCTTCATCTGTTTTTTCATTGTTATTATAGATATATCTAGAAGTGAATCGGTTTTTAAATTCTTTTTATTGAAGATGACTATTCCTTACTTTCACCACTTTGATTCACATTATTGTTTTTATAGTTACATGAAAACACAAGTGCAATTTGTGATGAAGAAGAAAAATTAATTATGTTTTTTGAAAATTCTGACCTGATTGTTAAAAAAATAAGCAAAATAGAGTTGTTTTGTGATGGCGAAAGAGCTGTAAGAATGTAAAAACAAAATTTTGTTTTTTATCTGATCAGGTTATCATTTTTGCTATGTGTATTTAATTGTGCGACTGAAACATTTAATATCACCTGTGGATTGAGCTATGAATTTGGAAAAAAAAATTAATCAACCATTTTAATTATGAGTTGATAAAGTTGTCTCCGAGAGAGTGTAGATTTCTTGCCAAGGAACTAAATCAAAAGCTTTAGCAACCATATGGTTCACCAGCAACACCTTGCAGATTTAGAACTATCCACTACCTGAACCGTTAATTTTAATAATTTAATGAATTTTATTTTAAAATTGATAGCTATAAAAGTCTCAAATATAAATAAAAGCTCAATTTTAAATAAAAAACAGTTAAAACATTATGTTATAATAATCCATTTTTTAATATAATTGATGTTAAGGGGTACATTGAATTTTTTTTTTTTTCTTTTTTTTTTTTAAGCTTTATTAAAGTTTTCTTGTCAAGATGGAGGCAAATGGAATGCTGAAGGAATGACCTTGATCATCTGAGCTTTACACCTGAAGTGGCAAGAGCCCAACAAAAAAGACTGAAAAATTCCTGCCTTGCAACAGAAGCTTTCAAAATTGATTTTTTGTAAGTATGCTTTTCCTTGTAAAAACATTTTTTTAAAAATGAAATAAATATAGGAATATGGACAGGTTTAACTGTTGAATTTTGTCTGGCATATTATTTAACTGTCTAAAAGGTTTAAGGGATTCATAGAAGAGAGGGTCTTCATCTTGCATGTTACTTTCTTTTTCCCTCTTCTATTTTCGAGTACCTCTGAACCAATTTGATGCATTTTTTAAAATATGTTTCTCTTGCAGCATAATTTATATTTGCATTTTCTTATTGAAATTTATTCATCCTCATTGACTTGTATATTATTATTAATTGTCTTGAGAAACTATTTAAGAATGGTTTAGCATTTAAGTTCCCTTTTTTAAGGTCATGTACAGAGAACAATTTTTTCTAGAAGAAAACTTTAATAAATAATAAGAACTGTTAAACTTAGGGCTTAAAAATGTACTAATGCAGCAAAAAACTCTAATATTCTGTTTAATTGAACCTTGAAAGTTTTTAAAATATTGTGAATAATTTACCTTGACACTGTAAGCAAACACATATGAATATGAATATTCTATGTACAAAAATATAGAACTTAACTGTAACTTACATTAGTTGTAATTTTTTCTTTTGAAAAAACAATTTTTCAACCGACTTTCAAAAGAGGTTCTGGCTGCTTAATTTTTCTATTTCAAGCCCTTGTTAAACTTACAAGCTTCTGTAACATTTCTCATAGTTTATTATATTTTTATAGTGATAGTTAATGAAATCCTCAAGTCTGATTTTGTTGTCTATGGCTTATTGCAGGGAAAAATTGATTTGTTTCTTTTATTGATTTCTTAAAAAATTAACATTATCCAGCTGGTGTTTTCATGTGAATGAATTGCCGTATAACGACAGTACTCAACATGAGGGCATACCCCTTGGGAAGGTGTAGAAGAATTCCAAGAGTGTAAAAGTAACTGCAGTTTCCCCGATTTTGTAGTTACAATATAAACTATAATGTTTTTTTAACAATACAGCACCTATTTGTACACTCAACTATCTACTACTATTGTAAATGATTCCTTTTTTGCAGACAAGTTTCTTCAGAAGTTTTGGTGTTCTTAGTGCAGTTTTCATACACATATCTATGAATACAGAATTTCAGCAATACCATACATCAGTGATTCTCAACCACTGTGTCATGGCACTTTAGTGTGCCGTCAAATTTTAGAAATCTACGTAATTAAAATTATAATGCTTCTTATTACAAATAAAGTTTGTTTAAATAAAAGAAGAGTACACTATAGAAGAAAACTTGTTTGTACAGTTAAATACCATGTTTTTTAATTTAAATTAATTAATTATTTTGCAGTGTTTTATAGGTAAGTAAACAACTTTTTAACTCATCGTTTTCTTTGTGTGCTGTCAAATTTTGAAAACGTCCATAGTGTGCCCCGACGACAAAAAAAAAAAAAAAAAAAAGTTGGGAATCACTGGCATACATGACCAAATATTCAGCAAAGGTGGATGTGGTAATAACCTGAGATATGCTTTGTCACAGCTACAACCAAATGTTCAAAAACTTGTCAAGAACTAATTAATGTTGTGAAAATGACAGCTGCATACCAACCTCACCTACACCCTTGATTATCTCAAATACATTTGATCTATATTTTAATTTTTTGGCAACTTATAATATTAATAAAAGCTTTTTGTTTTTTCTGTTGTAGGATGGAAAGATGCTTCTTGTGTGACGGAGATTTCAAAATTTTTACATGATTCAATTATTTTGGAAGTTATTTTAATAAAAGATGGTTTAGAATGGCTTATTTAAATTTTTATTTTAATAGTTTACTAGGGCTCGACCGATGGCATTTTTTGGCCGATGGGCCGATGCCGATTGTTCCGCGGTCGGCCGGTGGCCGATTTTTTTCTCCTCTTCCATCGGCCGATGGCCGATGGGAAAAAAAGTCGCCTTAAACCATTAAAACGTGTAGAATGCTTGTCAAAAATGTCATTTACATCATTTATTATTTATTTTAATGTTTATAAAAACATAAATGCATTATTCAAGCACCGTAAAACTGTTTGGGGGAAGTTTACATAGTAATTAAAACTGAAAGAATCACTCGCGATTCTAGTAAAGTAATACAACTATTTGGAGGTTAAAAAAATTAAAAAATGCTATATCAGAGGATTTTTAATTCTTTTTTCTTATGTTTGCAAAAGAAAAATACTCAACATCTATTGGATCGGCTCGGGTCTAATTCCCTTTCCTACAACATTTTCTCTTTATCACACCTGCACTGCAAATGCCAAGTGCAGCTGCCTTTATTTTCTTATTTTTTTTCATGGAGAGGAATGCTGATGTTATGACACAGACTAACAAATAATGTGGGTTTGTATTTTTAACGAAACTGTCAACCCTCTCCTCTCAGATTTTTTTCATGATACCCCCCCCCCCCCCGGTTTTTAAAAGAAAAGCGGGAACGATTACATGTTTATTTTTCATTAAAAAAGTTATTTTGAGCTCTTTTTCTGAGATAAAAATAAAATATTAAAACATTTCGCTCGCAGTATTATCCCTTGTTTATAACTAAGACATGCTGAATATTGCTTTAAAAACATAGACTTGAGATTTTTTTGTCATTACAAATGAATGCTGGGTCTTAAGAACTAATCTTATTAGATTTTTTTTTCTTGTGAGTTGAAAATTACTCTGAAATACTTGACATGTTCTTTATATTTTCATGAGCACAATATGTAAGGTCACCGAAATAAACCAATATTTTGAGCACTAGCAGTTTTCTGTTGACAAATAATCTTCTGAAAACACGTGATCGTTTATAAAAATTAAGATGTATTTTGAAAAAAAAATATATATATATATATTTATATACGTTGACAATTTTGTAAATGAATGAAATTGTAGCATTTTTATTAAGGTATTGTTCCACCCTGTATCCCAAACTTGTTTTTAAAGAATTAAAATTTTGAAAATTGCAAGTCGAACTTGGACACATAAAATTTCGATCAATAAACATGTATACTTTTCTCCACCAGACCCCTACCTGTTAGCCGAGGCCTTAGGATTGCTTACGCACGGGGAGAGGTAGTGGGGTCTACGGATTTTACATGCACATATCCCCAAGTATACATGGTGGTCTTCAGTGGGTATCGAACTCGCGACCTTCCAGGTGGAAGTCCGACGTGGTAACCACAAGGCTACCACGGCCCATAAACATTTATACTGAAAAATTGATTCATATTTTTATCAATATGTTCTATGTTGTACAAGAAATATTCTAAACTGAAAGCAGATGGAACGAGATTGTTGTACAATAGCAGAAAAACTGTCAACTGTCTAACACGTGGCATCAAAGAAGCTAAAAAAACGAAGTATTAACGGGGAAAAATTTAAATTATTATCGCATAAAAAATGTTAAGATGTATTTTGAAAAAAAAAATGCTTTGATCAATCTTTAAAAATAAAGTAATTTTAGCATTTTTATTAAAGAAAAGTTATTAAGGTTGTCACGCGAACTCGCATTTTGAAAATTCAACTCGAACTTGGACACATGAAATTTCGATCAATAAATATTTATTAAATTTTTTTCTTATTTTTGACCAATCTTTTCTATAATAGAAACTAACAAGAAGTTCCGTCTAGAACTATACGAGCCTACTTTCCCGTATACACCAAATTCAAATTTATAATCTAGCTATCTCTTTCTCTCTCTTTCTTATTTATCTTTAGTTCTAATTATTGAAAATATACCTTTTTCAACGGATAATTTCAATTATTCACTCACTCATTCATTCTTTCATTTATTCAGCCATGCATTTATTCATTCATTCGTTACCTCATTCAAGTGTTTATTCATTCATTTACGCATTCATGTATTTATTCACTCATTTATTTATATTTCCATTTATTCAATAATTTATTCATTCATTCTTTTCCTCATTCATTTATTCATTGATTTATTCTTTCACTTTTTCATTTATTCATTCATTCATTATTTCACTCATTGAGTCACTGAGAAATATCCTTGAAAATCCCGATCAAAAAATTTCATAGCAAAATAGGCTCGTAAGTTCTGGATAAACTTTCTATTTCTACATGTTCTACGTTATAAGAGCTTTCCGATAAAGTTTGTTCCAAGCAAATCGGTCCGTTAGATCAGGATTTATATAGGGTTGAAATTTCCCCGTAAGCTCTGTGTTAATTTTTTGAACTGTTCAAAAATGAACAAAAACTGTTCAAATCAATATTTCACGCAGAGAACTCCTTTCAATAAGCTTGCAATAGGAACTTGGCTCTTGTGCCCAGAGTTTACAGAATTTGCTTCAATTTTGTCCATAGGCGCTAATGTTAAAATTTTTTGAACTGTTCAAAATTGAACAAAAAATTGTTCAAATCAAAAAGTAAAATATAGAAATGAGATGTCCTCGCCGAGATCTTTCGAATGCAAAAAGAATTTTTCTAATCGGACAATTCGTTCAAAAGTTATTAGGGGGGGACAGACCGACAGACAAACTTTTTCCCCATCTCAATACCCTACTTTCAAATTTTTTATTTTTCAATCTTTATTTAATTACTTCACTTATTTTTGACTTTTCTTGATTTTTAACGCTATTTTCACGATACATTAAGCCTTCTTTCATGCTTTATTATTATTTTTTTTTACTTTTACGGGAAAGTAGGCTAAAAATGAAATAATGAGAACAACCGCACACCAAAAGTAGATGCAACAAGATTGCTCCACAATTGTAGAAAAACTCTAACACGTGGGATCGAAGAAGCAAAAAAAAAACGCAAAGAGAAAAAAGTTTACTCTGGTAAAAATTAAAATTATTATGGTACTTTGATTAAGTTGACTTTTTATTGTTTACAATTTCGGAATAATAAGAAACATGACAAACTAAAAGCAGATGGTGTAATATTATTGCACAATGACATCTAATGCACTAAGTCATTATTAAAAGGAAAACGGACAAAAATGAGGCAACTAACCTAGTGCGAAAAACAAATAGCACTCATAAGACGCTTCTATGACTTTTACTTTAACATATTCTATTTCGCGAGCATTCTGCTCAAAGAGAACTATTTTAATAATGAAGGTTTTCGGGCAGCGATCGCTTAAACTAGTTTTCCGAATTTTTTATCAAATACTTTATAGAATAACATTATTTCTGTGTTTTTTTCTTTTTAACTTATGTGCTGCCTGTTATTGTATGGAAATAGAAATTGAGCTATAGAGAAAAAAATAAAGTGAAAGACAGAATGTTTTCTGGAAAGTTGTCCCTGCGAAAAACATCGGCCTTGCATCGGCTTTTAGATGTTTTTTAAGGCCGATGGGCCGATGTTTTTCTAAAGTTAACATCTGCCGCCGATGCCGATGGCCGATGGCAACTTTGTTGAACAATCGGCGCCGATGCATCGGTCGAGCCTTATAGTTTACATTTTTCCTCTTCTTTCTTTATTTATTGCTTGTGAACTTAATTTAATAATTAAAAATTCATAATTTCTCTTTTCTTCGTAAAGGGTCACTACCAATCTTAAAGTAACAAGCATTTACTTACCTACTTCATCTTTCATTTTATTTTTTAGGTGAAACACATATGAAATAAAATTTTAAAATAAAAATTGAAAAAAACTATAGAAAAGGAAATTTTTTATAAAAAAATTGGCTTAGTGATTAGATATATATTAGTAATGAATAAGGAATTTGAATTTAGCTTTAAAAATAGTGATGCAAGTTAAGCCATCTCTTTTTATTTTTAAATTATAATTTCTGTTTAGTGCATTTTTTAAAGGTCATACATAAATAAAAATCAATCTGTAAAGTATATAAATACCAGTCAGAACAAAGATTCTAATCCAATTAGAACAAAGATGTTTCGGAAATAAAAATGGATTTGCTTACATTTTTTAATGCGAGATTGCAGTAGTTGCACTGCTGTATGTCTTAGTATTACTTTATTGTTCTTATTTATTCATTCATAAACAGGATTTTTTTTTTCTTTTAATTTGGAATATATGAACTAAATCTTGTTTGATTATTTAAATATATTTTGCAAATTTCATTCACTTCCAATCTTTGTAAATATATGCAGCGTCCGAAAAATCCCGGGGCCAGGTCGCCCGGGCGACTAAAAAATATGCCTTGGCGACGAGTTTTTCAGGTGGTGCCAAATGAAAATATTATAGCGGGCTCCTAAAAAATTTTCATTGGCTCCTAAGATGTTCGGATTTTTGTCGGACTCTGAATATATGTATACATACACTGTGTGTACATACAAGTTTTATATCTTCTGAAAGCAATAGTGGTAATTTATTGCTAATAATATTGATGCTACAGTATGTAGTCAACTTCATTAAATATTTTCAGTCTTGTGATTTTTGAAGAGTGGTGCTCCTGCTTCTTAATTTTGGTTTTGTATTGTATATATAAATTAAGTGTTCTTATTCATGTAACATTAAATGTTCTAAAAATAGTAAAAATAAAGCTTGTATGATAATAAGCAATTTTAGTCTTGTTTTATTTATGTTTTGTACCTAGTTGAATGATCCTATTTATATAAAATTTGTTGAATGCATGATCATACATTAAAAATGTATATACAGTCGACGCTCGTTATAACGACCACGCATTATAAAGACCATTCCATTATAACGACCAGTGATAAAAGCCCCAACTTTCTTCCTATGAACTCTATGTTAATTTGCTTTCGGTATAACGACCGTTCTGTATCGCCCAATCCAATACAGCGACCGCATTCAACGGACACTATTTCCGGTATTTTTCCAAAAAGAACATGTTTCTAAATTTGTAACTTGAAATGACCTTGATTATAGTTTACTGACAAGCTGCATGCAGCCTTCAGTGTTCAGTCAGTCCAACTTTGACAGGGGGAGGGGATTACCACTCACCATAGTATGGAAAGAATAGAGAGGGGGAGAGAGCACGTGGACTTTACGGATTTTAGGAAAAGGGGTTGACAGATGTATTGGTAGTTTTTGTCATTTGAATCACGTGTTTTCCCAAGGGTCGATTCTCCGAAATACGAGGAGTCTTGCTGTCCGTGACTGGTGGTGTCATGTCAGCTCAGAAGTTCTGCTTCCAGAAATGTGAATGAGAGGGTTCGAGAAAAATTAACCTGCTCTTCAACCTGAATGTTGACAGGTTCCAGGTCACGTGCCTTGGATTAGTTATCCTCTGGGGGAAGGAGCGAAAAAAGAATAAGGTTCTTCAGTGAAATGCATACTGCAAACAGGAGTTGCATTTTCGCTATTGAACGAGATGGCAGGTTCAAACAAGCGCAATGCGATATGTCTAGATACTAAAATTAAAATCTTAAATGAAGTTGATAAAAAAGTTTTAAAAAAATGCGAAATTGCTAGAGTTTTCAAAATTCCCAAAAGCACCTTATTTGGCATCATTAACAACCGGGACTCAATTTTAAGAGAAGAAGAAATTGGAGTCAAATCTTCTAGAAATCGGTCCCGTGAAGGGAAATTTCAGAAGATCGAAGAAGGTTTATATGAATGGTTGAAAATAATGCGATCAAAAAATGTCCCAATAGATGGAAATTTGCTGAAGTCAAAAGCTCTAACTTTTGCTCAAAAAATGGACATTGACGAAACTGTGTTCAAAGCTTCGGACGGATGGTTGCAAAAATTTAAAACCAGACATGGTCTTTCATTCCGAAAGCTTTGTGGCGAAAGTGGTTCTGTGAATGAAGAAGCAGTGGACACATAGAAAAAAGAAAAGCTGGAAGAAATTATCAAAAATTATACTCCAGAGGATATTTTTAACGCAGACGAGACTGGACTGTTTTTCATGATGAAACCTCATAAATCTTTCGTTTTAAAAAACGAAACTGCGAGTGGAGGGAAAGAAGCCAAGCAAAGACTAACAGTTCTCTTATGCTCAAATATGTCTGGTACTGAAAAACTTCCACTCTTAGTGATCGGAAAATCAAAAAAGCCGAGATGTTTTAAAGGACTCAAAACCTTACCTGTCACGTACAAAAACAACTCCAAATCGTGGATGACATCTGTCATTTTTGAGGAATGGCTACGTTGCTTGGATAAGCAAATGACAATTCAAGGTAGAAAAATTATTCTTGTAATTGATAACTGCACGGCTCATCCCAAGCTAAATGGGTTGAAATCAATCACCGTGGAATATTTTCCACCTTATGTCACATCTGTTCTTCAGCCACTAGACCAAGGGGTCATTATGAGTTTTAAACGCAATTATAGGAAATTACTACTGCGAAGAGTTGTTTCTGCACTCGACGAAGATCAAGATTACAAAGTTGATGTCCTAACAGCTTTGCATCTCTCTAAAGCAGCATGGAATGACGTCTCAGAAAAAACCATCAAGAATTGCTTCCATCATGCTGGTTTTAAAAAGCAAGAGGAAAGGGAATCTACTGCTGAAATAATTAGTCCGGCAATCGAAGATGAAAATTTCGTTGAAGAAGAGGAAATGCTGCAAGAAATTTCTCAGAAAATGAACATGGATGCAACGTTGAACTTTGACGATTACGCTAAAATCGATAATGACTTGGAATACGTCGAGCATCTGTCAGAAGATGAACTAATTTCCCGTTATTGTGGACAGGAAGAAATTGATGCATCATCATCAGATGAAGAAGAGGAAGAAATTGTAACAAAAACTCCTAGCATAAAAAATGTGTCTAATGCTATCGAGACTTTAAAATGTTTTTTTGAAAGGCAAGAAAATACAGAACACTATTTGTCATCAATAACTGAAATGGAAAATTATGTTTTGCAAAAATCACATGTGCTAAAAAGGCAAACAACCATTTCTGATTTTTTCTTCCGAAAATGAATGATTTGCAAGTATGTAATTTTTTCCTTATATTTTCTACTTTAAAATCTGTTTAACATTTTATTATAACATATTGCACTGATAATTTTTTTAAAATTCCAATGATAAAATATAATTTGAGCATTTTGTTGGAATCTTTGAAAAATTGGCAATTTTAATGGAATTACTATACTGCATGATGCATGCATATACATTTTTAAATTCTACCTCTTATAGCGACCACCCGTTATAAGGACCTTTTTTTGTGGAACGGAGATGGTCGTTATATCGAGCGTCGACTGTAATATGCCCAAAATAACTAGAAAATTCAACTCTATATGCAAATTAAAGTGTATTAATCTATATAAACTAAACCTGAATCAAAGTTGTTTGTTTCTAATTAATATAGTGCAAAAAATCTTACTTAAGGATTAAAAATGACAACAGCAGCATTTGACAATCTAGACATTCATATGCAAACTGCTTCTTTTCCTTAAAAGTGGTAAATGTGGATATATTGGGATAGGGGCCATTTCACAGTATTTTCTAAAATTGCAGAGTCCGCAACATGACACTTTTTTTGTTATGACTATGTAATTTCCAGTTTAATTATCGCTAAATTTTATTTTCAAATAATGTTCTCAATACATTATTTGAAAATAAAATTTGGTGATAATTAAGCTGTAAATTACGTAGTTATAACAAAAAAAGTGTAATGTTGCGGACTCTACGTTTGGACAAAATACTGTGAAATGAGCTTAAAATGCCACAAATTTGCATCAAACTTGATAGGACAAAAGTGAACTTGCAAGGGATTTGCAGCAAGTTTGATACAAGAAAGGTCAATTTGATATTACAAAGCTTGCGTTCCAACTAGTTTGTTACAAATTTGCAGCAAACTTAGTAAACTAGCAAAGAGTTTGCAGCAAATTTGCACGTCAATGGTAAATTCACGAGGAACTTGCTGCAAATTTGATATAGCAAAGCTAGCTTTTGTACCAGTTTGTCTCCAACTTGCAGTGAACTTGACGTGACTTGCATGACAAGTTCACTGCAAGTGCGAAGTGTGGTGACTTCGGCACTTGCGTAAACTTGCTACAGTCTTGCTTTGAACTTTCAGGCTTGCATTATGAACTTGCTGCAAGTTTCCAATTTTGCAAAGCAAGGTTGCTGCAATTTTGTTGCAAATAAAAATTGCTATCTGGGTCGTAAACGGGAAATTTTGTCCACTTGAAAGCAAAATTTCTGTTTATATTAAAAGCTACTTTTTGCGTAAGCCACAAACGTTTTTTAAAAATATCTTTGGTCTAAACAAGTCCAGGATAGTTTAATCATTCGCAGCTTTAAATTACGTTATGTTAAATATGAGAACATGGAAATTGTTACTCTTTAATTGATTCAAAAATAAATAATGATATTTATAAATTTATTATTTTCAATATAATTTCTATGATTTTTAATTCTGAAAGTTTTTTTTTGTGTGTGTTGATAATATTGCATTAATAAATCATTAAAAGATTACTCGTTTTTTCCATTTCTTAGGGAAACTAAAGGAAAATTTAAAGCAGTAATGCTAGAAATATATAAATGGTAAAATAATGAATTGGTAAAAAAAAAAAATTGGAATTATTATTTAATCAGTGATATTTTTATATAAAACTCGTTATGTAAAAGTTATGTTAAAAAATGTTCTAAGAAGAAAAAATGTACTTAGAGACCTTTCATAAATGCACGCGTTTTTTTTTTTTTTTTGATATATTTGACCCCCTTCCCCCTTTGTCCCGCTATGTTGTATAAGCCTGATGTCACACTTCTTGTTACCCACTCCCCTCGAAGCGGGACATCATTTATGAATGATCCCTTATGTGAAAAAATACATTTCCCCATGAAGGTATTCATTAAATTAAGAGCAAATACGGAAAACTTTCTCCGAGGCCGAATTCAGCTCCGCATATGCGCCCTCCCCCCTCGTAACTCCCTAACTTCAAGTAATTTAGTAGGAAAATGAAGATGCCATTATAGAACATTTTTGAAATTGATAATTGGTTTTGAAGGGCAGTAAAACTTGGCCTCCTACACAGCTAACTACTTTGTCTATTTTAAAATTCGGCAGAATAAGCCCGCTTATATATAAGAAAATCCATTCGTAACTGACTGACAAGAATGCGTGGAAGCGGCCGATATGTTTACATTCCACTAGTCGCCAAGCATAAGCAAATCACGCCAAGTCGAAGATACAAAGTATTCGTTAAAATAACTTAATTTTACTAAATTTAAACACTTTCTTAATCTTGAAGCGATGTTTTTTAATTACTTTAGGATACTGGCTATTTATTTATTAGGGAAAATGACAATTAGGGCCAAAAATAGTGGGTCAACATGGACTATTAGCATTAAGGCTCTTCGCTACCGTCCATCTTGCTTTTCGGCGCTAATGCTATCTCTACGGGAAAATCTGCAAAAAGTCCTACTCATAACTCGAGAAGTTATTTGAATATTTTCATGCGGTTTCTTTTAAACAATAGAGTGGACCTAGTTAACGGTTTGCTATTTTTCATTTTTTCTGTGGTGAACTTCAAAAATTTTTTATAACATTTTTTAATTTCAACTCATAATTTTTAAAACTTTGAAAAAAGATACGGAGAAACGGAAAAGTAGCAAACCAAGCTTGAATATTTCTCTTTACAACCATATTTTAAGTTTATATTTGAGACAATTTGTTCACGAGTTATTAGTAGGAGTAAAAGTGTCGTTTTTGAAAAAGTTTGAAAAACTACGAAAATTCACGCCCCGTAACGAACCACACCTTGGCCCGCCCATTCGAGGGACCTTTTCCCCCTCTCCCTTTAAAGTGACAAGCAATCAGTCTCCTTTGTTCAGAAGTTGCCAAGAGGTCCATCCATTCTTTACCGATCGCTTTGTATGTTTTGTGATTCCCGTTTGGTTTTCGGCTCTGAGTTCAAGCGGAAAAATAGTTTTTGCATTACATTCTATTTCCTTGATGCTTGATGAAGAAAATCGTTCTATGATAAAGCGAATACTGCGTCTTTAACATAGCAGAAACCGTACTGTAGTAAAAAGTAAACTAAAAATGCAGTTTGATCAATAAAGCTGTTCCACTTTTATATTACGCTACTATAAATCAAAATTTTATGCTCGTTAATATTTTTATTTTCAACTTGAAAATTAAATGCTGAAGAGTATATTAAAGAAATATCGATATATTTTAAGTGCAGATGAAAAAATATTTTCATTTATGTATTTATTTGTGTTCAAAAAGTAATTTGGGGTGTTAAAGTAATATAATTACTTACAAAAATCAAAAAGGTTAAAAAATTCATTTCATTTAGTGATTATAAAATTGTAATTTAACAGCATAATGGCTATTAAGTATTAATTAATAGAAAAAATATTTTCTTCTATGAATGAACATATTAAAAAAAAAAGAACCAGCGAAATATCTATAGAACAATATATAATACTAGCGGTACCCGCACGGCCCTGCCCGCGTTTAAGAAGTGAAAAGACCAGTTGGTTCACCATTATATATATACACTGGTATTTTTTGAAATGTGTATATATTATGTTATTCTATTAAGATGTATAGCATTCCACAGAATTAAAAATTAGCCTCCTACGACAATCAACCGGCGATCCTACATATTTAAGCAACTTTATTTTCTTGTGACAAAGACGCAAACATAAAAAAAGCAAAAAGAAACTTTAAAAAAACGCGTAATGTTTTGTGATTCAAGGTACCCACACAAAGAGCACGATTAAAAGGCAATGGAATCAACACACACACATACATACTTGCTGTTTTATTATTAGTAGAGATGTATGGCATTACATGCAAGTGCCCCCTAATCCATACGCTATACATCAAACCGAGACCGAGAAAATAATTTACAGATTTTGGTCTTTGTATATTACCAAAGAGAGGGTTGCCGGATGCCCACCCCCCTCTGAGCAATGTCGAGTGATGTAGTAACCCGTAAGCAAAATTATCACGTTCTTAGGGCACCAAGAAAATGAGGGGAACCTCAGAAAAATTTTATTGTCAATTAAATAATTCATAAATTAATTTAATTCGTAGGAATTTTCGAATTTTAGGGTAAAATGAATAAGCTCTTTATATAAAACATTCCACCTTTCTGTCTTATCTCAATCCTGAAAAATAAAGTTATAAAGTAGTACATGTCTATTTCGTTTTTATTTGCATGTTTGAAACAGCGAAAATGAGAGAAATATTTCTTAAATAACATTACAAGCGTACACAAATTCTTGAATATCTCCAGCCAGAATTGATTAGGGAGATTTAATCACAGACCTTTGCAGGTAAAATTAGCACAAGGGTCGAATTAGTACCGTCGATAAATGATGTCTTGCGTTTTTCCCATATATTTGACCTCCCTCCCCCTTTATCACATGTCACGCTATGTTGCATAAGCATGATGTCACACTTCTTGCTACCCCCTCCCCTTGTCATAATTTGTCCCAATTTCACGAACCCCCCTCCCTCCCTCGAAGCGTGACATCTTTTATGAATGATCCCAAGAGTTATTCAACCAAGTAACAATTAAGCTAAAAAAATAAATGTTTGTTTGATCAAACTTTGATCAATTTATTATAAGATTTTTCTACCAGTTTGAAAACGTTTTATGTATTTATTTACCTGCATTTTGAATCTGCAATTTTTGTGGGCAAATCATTTTTAGTGTTTAGGGCCTCTAAAGGTCTTAATCCAGCCTTGGTAACGCCCCCCTAAAAATTTCATTGGCGCAGTCTACACCATGATCCCCCCCCCCCCCTGGTGGGCACCCCTGGCAAAAAAAGAAAGAATATCCAGTGTCCAAAGAATATGTCCAAAATATAACTGAAAAATAAAATATTTAACATTTTTCTCATCTGTTAAAGTTTTTTGTTTTATAGTTTATGATAATGTTCTTACATAATCTGAAAAATTGTTAGGATTGCATTAACTTTGTCTAAATTTCTTTTGTAAATTTGTTTTTGATAATCTTATTGCTTGAACTTTAGTTTAACTGCGTTTACATTTTCTGTTATTTGGAATAACAGATCATATCTTTCACTACGCAATCGTAGAAGTTTTAACGAATTAACTCTGTATGACTTCAAGTTTTTAATTATAGCAATACTAACTGGATTTAGAATTAAGTGTGAAACTTAACAGTTTCTAGTGGTTTGTAGAACCAAGAACCAAAAAAATAAAGGAGAAAGGTCTTGTATAATAGAAGGAAAAATACTTGTTTTTGCATTAAAAGACGCTGCATCATTTACTACTAAGTTTATAAAATGACATGCCCGGTCGCGGGTTACTGAAATGCCTTTCAACTATATTTTATTTTGCACAAGCTTTATTACTTTTTTCGTGCTGGCTCCATTGTCACAAAGTTGTAAACTAGAGAACTAAGCTACTTCAACTCAAACTCTAACTTTTACATATGTGTAAGAATATGTTTTGTCAAACTTTGAAAATTGGATTATTGGAACAAGTAAGTAAAAATTAAAGTACAGTAAAAATTAGGCGATCAACTTACAGAGGGTTTTTTACAATACTCCTTCCTAAACTTGGCGCACACAAGTGGTCAATATAAACAGGTGGTCAAATTAACTTCTCACGTTACCCAGGTTTGTCTACATTATATATTATTGGGCTAATTCCGTTCCTGACAAAAGTGGTGAACTTAGACAAGTGCGCCCAGAAACCCCCCGCACCTGCCAGTTTTTTTCGGTGAACTTAGACAGGTGGTCAGCTTACAAAGGTGGTGAACTTTACAGGTTTTACTGTAATTAGTTTTAAAGGATACTAAAGGAACATAAAAACCTCTGATGGCAACTTTTATATGAAATATTTACGAGGGAGAACCAATGAAAACTTGAATGAACCTTGAAAATGAAGTTAAAATTTTTACAAATCAAAAATGCTTGAAAAATTGAAACCTGCAACTTCAGTCTGAATGAGCAAACGAAAATGCATCTTTGCCTGCTTTGTTGCCGTTTTTGGAAACTTATTTTATGAGACAAAAAGAAGTATTTAGTTTTCGGCCATTTGAATGACTGGAACGTCTTGGGCCAACGTTTACATTTAGTTTTTGAGATTAATTTTCACACTGTTTTGGGTTTTTCACGATTAATTTTCGTAACATACATATATTTAATTATAGGAAAAAAAATGCAGCTGCAATCACTAACCATTTCATATCCAGAGTTTTTAGAATAGAAAAAATATAGCTGCGGGATAGGGCACGTGGATGATATTTCACTGAAAAGAATTATTTTTAGCGGAGTAAAAAGTTTAATTTTGGCATAGTTAAATATGATAATTACTGTAATAAACAAGTTTAAAATTATGCAATATATATATATATATATATGAACAAAAACATAAATGTGAAAAGGGTTCGGTAGAACAAACAATCTTCGGAATAGTCGGTGTCACCGATAAAAGAGTTGAAATATGAGAGGTGCCAAGTTCCATAGCAGATGTTTTAATCATAGCTCAGTGTTCAGTGTTCTTCAATTCTTTCCAAAACAAGTTGTTACTTTCTCTGTTATAGGATTTATAACGGCACGTTTTAAATGTCAATACGTTATATTCAAAAAACTCGCCCAAATAGAAATATTTCTAACAGGTAGTTAGTAAAAGCATGTGGCAAGCTTATAATAATTCATTTTTAATTGTCTTCTTATCCTGTCCTTGCACGTAACTTATCTTAATGAGCTACTTATTTTTTGTATTATTAGCCAGGGTAGTAAAATTGAAAGTGCTCTTCGTTTGGAGTCAAATTTTGAACTTATTTTGTTTTGCTATAAGAGAAACAAAGAGGGACAAAAGAAAACAATTTTATGCCATCTTTGGACGTACATGATTCCAATTTAGCACACTGTTGTTCCGTTACAAGAAATACAAGATAATGTATCTTTTTCAAGTCTTGGATTTCTCCCTTTATATAAGCTTAATTGTCTACCATGATGCCAAGTTTCAAGTTTCTAAGTCACTTAGAAGCAGAAGTTTTTGATGAATGAGTCAGTCAGTCAGTGATAAAAATTACTCTTTTCAGACCTTAATAATTTTCTAACTACCGTAATTATCTGTGTATAGCCCGCGGGCTATCTACGAAAAAACTTCTTTTTTTACTACCTGCGGGCAATATAACGATGCGGGCAATACATGAAATTTAAAAAAAAAGTATTATTAAAAAGGACACCTACCGTTCAAATAATCGAAATCTGTTTTCCTGCAAAACAAAATGCAGAGAAATAAATCGTAGCTTTCGAAACAATGGTCCAAAGCAGATTGGGACTCGGGCGCTACAGGCGAATGCATTGTTTTCTAGGGTTGTATCCCATGTTTTTATCTGGGGTGCGAGTTATACACCGAACTTAATTTTTTTAGAATGAATTTTTCTTCATGCGGACTATACAACGATGCGGGCTATTTACCGATAATTACGGTATAAGAGTTACATAAATGAAATTTAATATTCTGGGGGTTGAAGGGGCTCCTATTGGTCGTGCAAAATTTCAAGTATGTAGACCTAATAGTTTTTGAGTAATGATGGGGTGGAAATGGTTCGGGTAAAAATACATATTGGCTAGTGTCGCCGTCTTTGAACTTGGCGGACGCACTGCCGTGTTTAGATATTTTTTTTTTAAAATGAAACGCAACTAAAACATCTATATGGAACAGACTTTCCCTCTTTTGTAGAATTACCCATATATCCTCTTGCATTTTCTATTAATTTTAATCAAATTTAAAAAATAATTGTTTTTATTTCTGAATGCCTGTTTTTTTTTTTTTTTTTTTTTTTGTTTGTTTAAAATATATAAAATATTCAAAGATATATAAGCGTCATTAAGCTTCCTATGTATTACAAGATAAAATCATATTCTAAAACCGCTAACAGTTACTAATTCTAGCAGTAGATTGAAAGAAATAAAAAGTACGTCGGAAAAATAATAAACGTTGTATTTTACGATAAATCATGTGATCATGTGAACTGAATTTAAAAAAGGAAGAAAGAAAGAAGTCGGCTTCAACAGTGCAAGCTTCAAGAAAGAATTTGTTCGCTCCAAAGGAGAGTCCAGATTGGAAAAAAAAAAAAAAGAGAACGTAGAATGAATCCCCACTTCCAGATGTTAGTACGTATGCATCAGCGGAGCCCTGAGGGTCATCCACTGAGGGGGTCATCAGGAACAGTCTCTTTTTCGAGGAAAAGGGCAGGGCTAGATAAGAGAGAAGGGCTAGTTCACTCCTTTGAAGTATCCCTCGCCGCTCTGAGTCTTCCGGTTTCTGCTCTGACGTCACTGCGCTGACCGGGGAGAAAGGGAGAAAGACCCAGAAAGTCGGGAGAAGAAATTAACACTCGTCTGTGGGTTGATTACTTTGTTTTCTGGCGATTTTCAATTTTTTTCTCGTTATTCTAATTGTTTATCTTCATTTTACTCAAGTTATTATTATTGATTTGTGTTCAGTTTCACCTGAAATGTCAGTGTGCGCAATAGCAACTTGCAAGAACACTCACAGAAACTGCAAGGGAAAAAACATTGTTTTCCACGTGTTCCCGAAAGGAAATAGCGAACTATGCAAAGAATGGCTACAGAAATGCCGTCGAAATGATCCTGTAAACATAAAATATGCAAGGATCTGTAGTGAGCATTTGGTTGAAGAGGATTATGAAGATGACATGAAGAACAGATTGCTTGGATTGCCTATTCGAAAAATTTTGAAGCCCATTGCTACACCAAAAATAAATATTCCAGCAGCCTGTAATTTGCAATCAAATTCTCCTTGTCAAGAAAGGCAGAAGAAGCGGGAAATCATTGTAAGTGCGTTGCATAATTTAAAAACACTCAGTCCGAAAAAAGATAAATTAGAAGAAAATTTAAATGCCGATGGGTTACGTTCACTCTCTAATGTTTGCAATAATTGTGCTATACTGGATGAAAATGTGCAACTCCTAAAACAAAAATGTGATACCCTGGAAAAAAATTTACAAGAAAGCAAAGCAGAGAATGTAAAATTAAAAAGAATATCTCTTCAGAGAATAAAAAGATGGCAGATCTGCAGGAAAAAATTTTCCAAAAAAATTCGAGAGCAAGGAAAGGAAATTTTTAAATTAAAATCCAATTTAAAAAAGCTGGGCAACTTGCATAAGAAAATTGAAAAAATTTTCACAAAATCACAAATAAAAGTTTTAATGACAGGTTGTCAAACTTTTAAGTGGAAAGCTGAAGATATTTCTCGATGCATTGCGTTGAGATCCCTTTCTACGAAAGCATATGACTTTTGGAAGTCCAAGATAGGAATTCCCTTACCAAGTGCTAGCACTTTAAAACGATGGTGTGCAAAATTATCATGCGAGCCTGGATTACAAAAGGACATCTTAAAGCTTATGCAAATAAGTTCAGAAAATTTAAATTGTGCTGAAAAGATCTGTGTGCTTAGTTTTGATGATATGCACGTGGCTTCCGATATATGCTATGATGCTGGGCTAGACCAAATACTTGGTCCATATAAGAAGGTTCAAATGGTTCTAATTAGAGGTCTTTTTTCTAATTGGAAGCAACCTGTCTTTTACTTTTATTCAACATATTGAAAAATTTAGAAGCAATTGAAATTGTTGTGAAAGCCGTAGTTTCGGATTTAGGAGGATGTGGCACACTCTGGAAAAATCTGAGAATAAACACAGATTCAAATTATTTTATTAGCCCAAGTAAAACACCTACGAAGATTTTTGTTTTTGCTGACATGCCCCATTACATAAAACTATTGCGAAACCACTTTTTGGATTCCGGAATAACTTTGGAGGATGGTACTGTAATAAATGCAAAAATAGTAGAAGAGGTTTTAAGTAAAGACACGGGGGAGATTAAACTTTGCCATAAGCTTAAACCTTCATATTTGTCAGTAAAAGGAAATGATCGACAAAAAGTAACACCAGCTAAAGTTCTATTTTCAGCCACTACAGCCAAGGGAATTTTGAAATTTACAGGAGACAAGAAAGTGCATGATTTTTTTAAACTAATAGATGACTTTTTTGATATAAGGAACAGCAAGACTTTAGAACCACCTGCTGGGAAAGATATGAAGGCTGCTTTTGGTCATCAAAATTATTTTGGGAAACAAAGAGGGGGTTCTCAACGCAATGATGGAAGTTACTCAAAAAATGAGAATAAATGGAAAAAAAGGGCTTTTACCCTTTCAAAAGGGAATAATTATTTCTATTAAATCTCTATTTTCTTTATTGGAAGATTTGAAATCATTGGGAGTGAAGTACATCTTAACAACAAGGTTGACTCAGGATGCCCTAGAGAGTCTCTTTAGTCAAATTAGAGGTCTCGGTCGCTTTAATGACCATCCAAGTCCTTCAGAAGTTATCAAAAGATTTAAACACCTTTTGATGGCCAATAAACTTCCAAATCTTTCCTCGAAAATATGCACAGATAGAGAAAGATCAGAAGTGAGATCTTATTTGACTGCCGAGGTTATAGAGAAAGCATTTGATAGCGATTTTAGCCGAGGGACTTCATCAAATATTGGAAGTGAAAAGGAAACAGAAAATATTGATATAAATAAAATAGAAGCCCAAGATGAAACTGAGAACGTAAATGACTTAATGATGGTATTGGACAGTATGCCTTTGTCGTGGGATATTGATTTCAATTTAGAAAAGCATGACATTGATCCACAAGAAAAAGAAGGTCTAAATTATATAGCAGGATATGCTGCATTCAGATTGAGAAATATCGATCCAAGTTTGGGAACGCCTTCGTCTCAAGTTGTCAACTTTGCTAACAACACAGACTGGATAAACTTATTGTCTAAAGGAGGATTAATTGTGCCTTCAGCATCATGGATTAATGTGTATGAAGAATTCGAAAAAATTTTTCGAAGTGCTCATGGGAAGTATTATCGAAAGACTAAAGGAGTAATAAAAGAACTCACTGAAGAGCTAGAGGAACGTTTTCCAACTGTTCATAAAAAAGTAATACGTTTGTTCTGTCGCTTAAGGACATTTATCAGAATCCGACATTTAAACAGAAATCGACCAGTAACATCAAAAAGAAAAGCTACACAAAAGATGCAAAAATGGATTGATTCAAAGAAGAAGAGAGGCGAAATTTAAAAGTAAGTTTATATAGTATTTTTAAAACTAAAAACATAATGTATTCATACTTTTTATAATGTTTATAAACACCTCAAATATTCATGCTTTTTTAGTAGCAAGCTAAATCAAGTGGCTGAGCGGTCAAATCGACCGGCTCCGGTGCCTCCCTGCGCGGAGAGAAAGAGGCGTGGGTTCGATTCCCACCTTGCCCTGGGTGTATTTCCTTCTTTGTATATTAAAATCTGTTGTGCTGTCTTGTTCTATCTGTCATATTGGACGAGAGTTTGAGGCATATCCTTGAGAATAGCAAATAAACTCGAATATTTATGTGACCTGAAATGGTCGTAAACAAACAAACAAACAAACAAACAAGCTAAATCAAATAGTATCTAAAATCATCTCTTAACTTTTAAATAATTAAAAGTATATTATATATTTCAGGAAGTCAACATCTTATTTTGCAAAAACTATACAAAATCGAATGTAATATTTATTAACAGTGCGAAATAATATTTAAAAGCATTTTTCTTTGCAAAATTATCATTCCGTAAGAAATCTGCTTCCCTTCGCTTAGCAATTTCTTTCGCGGTCAGCGCCGTGACGTCATCGAGTGGGAAAGCGCAGCTTCAGTAAAATGTGGCGAGTGAACCAGCCCTTCTCTCTTATCTTTAGCCCTGGGAAAAGGGTAGGTGTTTTGGACTCCTCTCTTGTGCCAAAAGGCCCGACCGCAGACAGCAAGTACCAGCAGGGGGTGTCGCGAGATTCCCCTTCAAAAGATTTATAGCTGCCCATTGAGAGGCATAGTGATTGACGCTGCCCATCAAAAGAATAGACCAATTACCAGTGCAAAGAGCCTGAAGAAGACACTCCCACAGTGTTGCCACTATTTCAGAGATTTTGTCAGCTCCGAGTTTCCGATTTGGTAGCGAAGAGCCTTAAGAACGCATGCACTTATTCTAACAAAGAAATAATTAAATAAATAGGAGCATATGGCCCAAAATAAAGCTACATTCCTATATTTTAAACATTTTAGAACAATAATAAAAGAATTTTAAAAATGTATTTGCCTTTAATTTTACGGATTCCCGTGTTTTTTTATGGCATTTAATCGTCTCCACGTTAAAGCTATGGGACGAAAGAAGGCACTGCCTCGGGCGGAGGGTTCAAACCTTCCACCAATATTAAAATGATACCGCTTTGACGCTACTTTCGCCTAGCATACAGGGACTCTAATAATATTCACCTACATTGATCACATTTTAATCAGGCCTTCAATTCTCACACATACACAACAAATTTCCACACGAAGAAAGTCGCGGGAACAGCTAGTATATAACGTAACTTTAAAGCACATATTATACACAACTGTGAAGTAAAATTGTTTTATAATTTGTTTACATTATAGAATAAAGGGAACATTTTTGCAATATTGTTAATTATGATCAAGTTGGTCAGTTTTAACTCAGTCAGAATTTTATAACTTTTTTGCAGTAAAGTATGTATGTTAAACCCTTACTCCTTGAATTTTTCCCACAAGCACAAAAATAAAAATATTTGAAACTAAGTTTTTTTAAATTTTAAAGGTATTTCATATCACATTTGCCAATCACTTCTAAAAGTTGTAGCTTTTTGATGTTGCGGACTACGCTATGATTGTTTGCTTTAAATCCTAATATGCTTTAGTTGAATGAGATGGGGAATGTTTTTCCTGCCCTTTTAATTTTATTTTATTTTCAATCGGTTAGGAGTTTTGTTTTAAAACTTCTTTTAATCTTAACCCCTTAACTGGTCAATTTTTTACCACAAATGTTCCTAAAAAAAGCATATTTTTTTATTGTATTAATTAAAGTCCTAACTTGGTATAAAAGGAAAATGAAAGAATCTTTTAAAATTTTCATAAATAATGAATTTAAGCATTTTTTTATTTTATAACTTTGAAACACCAAATGCCCCTGAATGACTATCTTTCAATCTATTAAAAATACGGGCAACTCAAAACAAGAAAGGTGGAAATTTCATTGCCTGTACGCTGTACGGGCAAACCAGTTGGAACCAACTTTGGGTAGCCTTACCTCGTACGGGCAAACCATTTAAGGGGTTAATGTTGTACGTGAAAGACAATGCTATATCTGCATTTTAACTATGCCTACGCTTCACTGCAGAATGACGGTGATACATAAAGCTCAACTTGTTTCTTTCTAGGTCCTTGCACCCCTCTGGAAAGTTTAAGTGTTTTTAATGGCGACTAGCATTTTTTGGCAGGGCACAGCCCCCTGTTGCCCTTTATAAGCATTTTTTTTTAAGAAAATGTTTGCATTTCAATAGCAGAACACAGAAAAACTTATATTTTATGTTCTATTAAAATTATGACTTAAGTGCAAGGAAAGTGTCTAAATAATTGCTTCTTAAATGTTTTCGATTAGAGAATCTGAACATCTTCTTTTTGAAAGAGGGGCATTACCCCACCCTCGAGTTAAGAGCCATTGTTTTGTGTCATGGTAGAGTTTTGAGGTTGTATATAGGTAAACACAAAATAAATGTTAATCAAAATAAGTAAGTTGAAGAAAAAAACATTTTTTTTTCATTTGATCAAAAAAATGCAACTTTATTTTTGTGAAAGAGACTAAGCCACACCAATAAAAGATCTTGGTCAGATAGGATTTTATGAAAGATAAATATTCCATACACTCATAATTTCAAGATTAGCCTGAGATTTGAAAAGCTTAAAACAATGACCTCTGGTTCTACCTTTGTACTTCAGCCCATCAACATTTTGTTTTCATGAATTTAAGCAACTGAATCATGTCCCCTCTAATTCTCCTTTGCTCTAGACTATACATATTGAGTCTTTTAAGCCTAACCTCATAATCAAAGTCTGAGAGACCACTTACCAACCTAGTAACCCTCCTTTGAACCCTTTCCAATAAGATAATATCCTTCTTTAGATAAGGAGACCAAAACTGAACAGCATACTCCAAATGAGATCTTACCAAACTTTTGTATAATAGCAATAAACAAGTTCCTTAGACTTGTTCGAAATAGCCTTATTGATAAACCCAAGCATCCTGTTAGCTTCTTTATTTACTATGCTACAGTGATGACTAAACTTGAAGTCGTGACTAATCAATACTCCTAGATCAACAACAACTGCTTCTGCTTCACACTAATGATGGAACCTTGTAAATAATAGCTTGCACATTTATTCTCATGACCAAAGTGAAGCACTCAACAGTTCCCAATATTAAAGGACATACCCCACTTAATTGCCCACCTAGAAATTTGATTTAAGTCGTCTTGAAGCAGGCTACGTTATTTTTTTATTATTATTTTTTTAAATATAAAAATCGGATTTTTTAAATTTAAAATAGATTTTTAAAAATTTAAATCGGATTTTTTTGTTTTTTAAAAAAGACCCTTAATATTTTGGATATTTATTATGTTACATTCATAGAAACAATATGGCATGTTAATCAATATGCAAAAACACACTTAAAAGCTATTTTCACAACAATAAATATCTTTTAAAAATGATAAACAAATTTTAAGACAAGTGCATGACTCAAATAAAACTTAACCCTACCAGGAATAACAGTACACTCATAATTACAGAGAAAATGAACAAATTTAATCTCAATTATTCTGCTGTTGAAAAGCTGAAAAAAATTAACAATTGTGTGTACTTAATTTTGACATTTAGTGTACTTTAATCATTTTTCTATTTTATAAATGAAAAAGCCTGAAATATTTTTACCCATTTAATAAAATCATATGCTCAAACCATTACTAAAAACTGTAACCTTTTGTTTTAATCAAATATCTTTATTGAAAAATTCTATGATAAAAAAATAGCTTAGAAGGAAAAAAACCTTAAGCTATTAGGGAACATGGATTAAACTTGAAATATACATAGTCCAAATTCTAACAATTGTTGTTTTAAACACTATCATTCTGAATTATTTATTGTGTGGCATTTATTAAATTGATCTAAAATACTATTTTTAAGATAAAAAACACAGAATGGTCCATGATTATTATGAATTTTTTTGAATGATTGAATGAATTATGCTTTGCGGTTAAGATGCTTGAAGAATAAGAGTAATATTTGTAAAATTAAAAAAATAGTAATTAGTTCTAAACTTTTGAAATATGTTAAGCACACACACAGATGGACCTAGGAAGTTTTGTTTAATATCATTAATAAAAATAATGAACAATAACAGCATTAAAACTGAACCTTGTGGAACACCACTTAAACCATCAACCCACTGAGAATAATTACCTTTAACTACTGCTCTTTGTTTCCTCCCAGTCAGCCAATTTTTAACCCAATTTAAGGTTTTTCTACCAATACGATACCACATGAAGCTCTTCTTAGCAAGTTTGCTCAGAAGAGCTTCATGCGGTACTTTGTTGAACACTTTCTGGAAGTCAATATAAGCTACATCTACGCACTTTTTGTTATTTAAAGCCATGGTAATCTTGTCATAGAAATGCAACAAATTAGTTGTACAGGACCTACCCTTCCGAAAACCATACTGCAAAACAGTCAACACTCCATTTGTCAGACATGATGTGCCAAAAAATGAAAATTTTTGGGTGACCTTCCATTGAGCACTCCTATTCGTAAAAGATATAAATATAATTCCTTAAATATAAAAAGTTGTTTTAATTTTTAGGGCTTGTTTTTTAAAATTATCGTATGACTTTTTATTTTATCTATCTATTTATTCATTGCTATTATTACTTTTTTTTTAACAAAACACAAATACAATTTTTGTTAGCATTCTTATATTTTGAAACAAAACGCTTTTCTTTTTTTTTTTATTAGATAAGGTATCATAATGCTCTACCATAAGTGAGCAAAAATTTTTCATGTTATTTAAAATTGTTTAAACTTGCTTTACTTGTAAAGTTTGTTTCCGAGTTATCCGGTGCAACATCTATATTGGTTTGGTCTTTTTATAAAGCAGTGAGAAAATTTCACTAACTAAAAATTTTTACTCCAGACCAGATACATTTAAAAGATCCAAAGTTCCCGACTTTTACTATTTTGAGAAAAAAATATAAATTTCACAAATGTTGTTCATAAATATTTAAAAAATGCAGAATTAAAAGACTTTCTTCTGCTTACAATTTATAGATTTACAGTAAAACCTGTAAAGTTGGCCATTTTTTTTCAGGAACGGAATCAGCCCGATGTGGATGTTTTATAACGTAGGGAATCCTTTGTAACTTGACCACCTGTCTATATTGACCACTTATGTATGCTAAATTTAGGTGGGAGTATTATAAAAATCCCTTTGTAAGTTGACGGCTTAATTTTTTCTATATTTTTTTGTCTATCTATCTTTGCAAGGATAAAAAAAACTCAATAACTTCTCCAGGATATTTTTTATGCAATAATGTAAGAATAATATTTGTCTGGATGGATGAAGTATCAATATAAAGATACCATAAACTTCATTATAAATTAATTATATCGAAAAACTACTATGACTATTCTTTTATTCTTTAAATAAGTTACTTCATTTTTCTTCTATCTGATGTTGCCATTATGAAAATTATGTATTTTTAGGAAATCTTTACTATTATATAAGTAACTCCCATGATTAATAAGATGTTTATCGTTATTTTAACTAAGTACTTTACTTTTAAAGTTGTACAAGATACACTAAGTCATTCAGATTAAATTTCTCTAATGATATTTTAGATAATTGTGAAAAGAAAATAGCTAATCACTATTTTACGTTAATGTTGATACATGAAGATATAATTAGTTAAATGAATAAATGCATAGTGTCAGAAATGACAAAATAAAACCTCCCTCTTTAAGTTGACCACTAAAGTGCTGCACTGCAAGTGGTCAACTTACACAGGTTATCTTTCAACACAATGAAAATAAAGAATTTTCACATTGAAGCATAATTACTTATAGGCTTCAAGAAAATTATCCTAAATATTATCTCATAAAAAAATAATAGTGATTGTATGATAATATACAAACAGTTATTTTTGTTTATTTTTTATGCGTTGCTTATTAAATAATATAAAATATTACACACTTCTAAATATGAAAATAACGGATTTTTTTCATATAATGGAAACTGAACTATCATTTCGAAAATACTAAGTTAAATAAAATATAATTCTTCAGTATCTTAGTTATGTATCAAAAATATGACACACAAACTGTTTAAAACTGTGATTGAAAACTTTTCTTTGCATATTAAATAAATAAATCTTGAATTCCATTTGCAATTTCCGATGGCATCCTTTAATTTTATCTAAAAGATTTCTTGCAGAGTAGGGGAGAGTGTTGTACCTTGGGACACTTTTCACATTTTAATTTTTAACTTCAAAAATTAAAATTAGATTTAAAGTCTGAAGACAATATTTAAATACACCAACATTCTCCTCTATAATTTATTTTTTCAAATTCAAAGTTTAAAAATAAAAAAATGCCAGCTATTTTAAGTAGTAACTGAAAACTGTCCCAAGGTACAGCACCCTGTTGTACCTTGGGACATACTTCGTTATTCATGCAACAGTCATATACATAACTAATTTTATACGAAAAATCAAAAACTTTATTTTGGTCATTATTTACTTCAACATAACTAGCTTGGTTTCACAGTAAAATGATGTAGTCTGAAAGTGTTGATGGATACTACAACATTGACAAATTCGTAACATTATTGAACTAAAATATAGCATATTCTAACAATTCTTGTATTTGAAAGACTGCATTTGATTAGAATATCTCTTTTTATACTAAAATATATCTAAATTATTAAGAACCATGTGTATGTTGACCTTGAGACATGTCCCAAGGTACAACACTGTTTACTGTCCCAAGGTACAATCATCACAATGGTTTAAATAAAATCTGGTCAATCAAAATGCAGTATCATCACTTTCTCATAACCAAAACATTTAAAAGTCTTCTGTTCAATATCCAATTAAAATTCAGTAGAATAGTTTTACAAATGCTATTTCAGTAAATGAAATTAGAATGAGAAAGATATTTACTTTTGAGTGATGAATTTTTTTTTCTCTCACCAAGTCATCAATTCAGTGCTTCTAATGCTGCCTTTTATTGTGATGCTATCTGCTGGTTAAGGTCACAATTAGAAATAAAAAAAATTTTAATGTTGCCAATAGGTTTTTAGAAATTGCCAATGTCCCAAGGTACAAGCGTCCTAAGGTACAACACTCTCCCCTATTGACAACAAATGCTCCACTAAATTTAAAGTCATTTCTTTAATTTATTCACTTTTAGTACTACACAGGAATAATAAGAAAAGAAACAATTCAAAAAAGAAACTTTATTAATTTAAACACCAAAAATGGCATAGCTTTCAAAGACTGATGATATAACATCTCAAATGGAAATGCTTCATTCAATATTTTCATCGTAAATAATGCACAAATGAACATTTTTAATGCACTGTAAAACATAAGACAATGCAGATGGTAATTTAAAATGAGGACAATTAGCTTCTGCAATGTCTCTGCCAAACTGGAAACGTTAATCATCATCAGATGAACTGTCGACATATGGTAAAGCAACAATTTTATTTCCTTTATCAGAGATCAAATAGCCTAATTCTGGTCTTATCGGAAGCAAAGAGGAAGTAGGGCTCTTCTTCATACGGTAATACTCATTTGGGGGGTGGCAAACGAATCTAAAACAGTCAATTTCCCTGGGTATGTCTTCCTCGGGGCCATATATATAAGTACTGGGATCGAAACGTCCTTTCGGGCTCCCTTTAGTAGGTAATAACCAAGTAATGACGGCATATTTCTCACAAAATTGGTCTTGCAAAAGACCACGAATTTGAGCATAGTAAAGCTTTCTATCTGTGGCGTCAACAACAGAAACAATATCACCCTCCGTTAAAAAAGAACCTAGAAAGGAAACTCGACCAGAAGGCACGCGTCTGGCGATAGCTTTTAAACCCTTAAATGGCTTTTTTGGACGAATCTCTTCGGGCAGTATACTACGTGTTGGCGCTTTTTGTTTGCGTTTTGCCGCTCCTTTTAAGACAGTCTTTTCATTTCCTTTAGGCAACTCCATTCCGAATGTCACAATTGTCACTCACGGGCTCACACGATACCGAAAACGAAAACAAACAAACCCACGATGTGAAAGGGTGATTCTCAGTATAACTTATTCCGTAGCTAATGCGCATGCGTGTAAAATACCAGAGAACATATTTGGCTCTTTATCGCCGAAATTGGTAAACTTTGAACTCCATGAATAAATGCAAGTTAAAAGCAGATTTGTTGACAGATTCCGAAGTTGATATTTGTTAAATACTATAAGAGTGCAGAACAAATGGAGGAAAGAACACTTAAAATAAAATAATGTTTATTGTGTACATTGAAACGCACGAAAAGCTTTGATTATGCTGTTATATGCAAACAGTAAAAAGTAATATGCATATTAAGTAACTTCTGTATTTATATTACAGAGCAAGAGAAGATGAAACTGTAAACTCGTAAAATGTTGGGCTTTTATTTAATAATTCCGCTTTTGTAAATTATTCCTGAAGCAGAAAACTGTTCTACATATATGAATTTTAGGAAACGGGAACTGACTAAACTATAGATACTGATGATACAAAATACGCAACAGTTGAACATCATTGGAAATGCTGTAAAAAAAATTGCGGTAAAAGAGAATTTTTAGAAGTTTTTTTTTTTTTTTTTTTTTTTTTCAAAGGCGGAGGGGCAAGCAAATCTTTGCACTGCCTTCGAGTATAAGATATGGAAATGAAAAGCAGGCCAATAAATTAAAAATTGTAATATTATAAATTTGGTATTTGCTCTTTATTTTAAAATTGCGAGTTTTCGTGCTTCAAACTTTAAAAGCAGATGAGGAGAATAGGAGAAGGTCAATGTATAGGTTAGGGGAGTTATTTCCTGCGCACTCTCTCTTTATAGAATTGGAAAATGTTAAAATTTTATATTTCGTTGTGAATCTACGAGTTCAAAATATGTTTGCTGCATATCTATACCGATCATTAACCCATTAATGCCTACCGTCCCTTTTTAGGGACAGTCTGAAAAGTACGTCTAAAGCACCCAAAAATAAACATTTCAACAAAAAATTGTTTTAATATGTTCGTAACCTTAAAATAACTGGTTAGGAATACATTAAAACAATTTTTTGTTGACATGTTTGTTTTTGGGTGCTTCAGACGTACTTTTCAGACTGTCAATAGGACGGTAGGCATTAATGGGTTAATAGGACAGCTGTATAGGGCATTCGCAAATGACGTCACGCTGGAGGACAAGCAATCGCTGATGATGATGATGACAGCTAAACTTCTACCTTCGTTCGGCTTCGATGCGATCTTTCACCACGTTGCGTTACAATTATTTTGCTCTTTCCGTTACAATATTTATGTTTAATTAACTTGTTTTGCATTTTTTGTTGTTTTTATGTAGTCTGTTTTGTTTGCTTTACTTTTCGCTTTTATTAATTTTGTTGTTTGATTTGTTTTTAAATTGTTTCATTGTTTTTAGTTGACATTGTTTATTCATTATTGTTTTTGTTTTTTTCATTGATTTTGTTTCTTTATTTTTCTTTTTTGGTTTAAAGTAATGCCCGATATCCAATATGTATACGTCTTATAAGAAACAAATCCGATGTATTAGTGAAAGATCGCGAAATTTCACTTCGAAAATCTGTAAACATCCTGAATGTACATTATTTCCCGTACTTTTACGTTTCCCCGTATGTTACGTTTTTTTATTCAGTCCATTGGGAAAGTTAAATCGGCTTTTCATGTGTACATTTTCCATCTTTCTACTGCCTAAATGTTCCTACCGATTAAATAGATTTTAATATTTTGTTTCTTCAAAGCAGCATCCACAAATTTATCCATACTTTGCTTATCTGTTTCCCTTTTTGAAGTTAGTTTCTCTAATTTATTACTATTACAAAATTCAGAAATGTATGTTAGCAAAATTTAAAGCTAAGATACAGGATATTAGCGATTTCCTGAATATTCTCTACATGCACTGAAACAACATCATACTAAACATAATAGAAACATTCACCAGATTTCAAACTATGTTATGCATTACCTTTCTAGAAGTCTGCAGAAGAATAAAAAACTTTTTTTATTATCTCATTCTTATGTACTGGGCTAATATTTGTTTCAGTTTTCAGATTGCTTGTTAAGTTAGATTAACTTTTTTTCCTCACTAAAGTTAATTTCATGAAATTAACAGAATTTTCCCAAAATAAATCATACTTTGGCAAAAAGTAATCTTTTTTTACATTTAAAAAAATTAAAATTCACTTGGGAAAAAAAAAAAAAAAGGCTGCCGTAAAAAATTATGATAGACCTTTAGACCTTGTACGCCAAATTAATTTTACTCATCTTTCCAGTCACCACATGCATGTTTGCTATTTTCTTGACAAAAACATCTCACACCCATCCACAAGAAAATTGACTATATGATAGCAGGCTTTTATAAGCTTTAAACTCCTCATATGTATATGCACCGACACCATAAACTTAAGTAATTTTCAAGGTCTATGTAAGTCAAGTCCGCCAAATCAGACACATTAGTTGAAAGTTCATTTTTACTTAATTAATATGGGTTCTTATTGTCGATGATCTTGATTTTTTTCGATAAATCTTTGTTTAGCTTCATTATCAAGGCTTTTGCAATGTTCAGAAATACATTTTAAACCTAGGAAAAGGATAATGCAGTAATTTTGCATTATCATCAACAGGCAACACACATTTGGATTGTGTCAAGCATAAGGGGGTTCCTCTCCCCCTTAAAGTATTCATTATATATAGCTACAAAATGATTAAATAACATTTCTTTCTATTTTCATTCAATAAAAAATTAACAACATGTGAAAAACATAGGATTCTTTTTTCAAATACCATAAAAAAAATCGTTAAATTTGACAAACAAATAAATCTAATGCCTTAACTGTTTGACATTTTATCAAATATTACTGAACAAATAATCACGGATACTAAAAAAAACTATATTTTTTATCAAAAATATTGTTCTGTTATGCATGGAATTGCTCACTAGCTAGTGTGCAAGTACATCATACAAAAGTGAGAGTAAAATAATCACTTGTCATACTTCATTTAAAATAACCAATTATGTGGGTAACGGTATTTTATGTGCAGTGGGAAATTTGTTCATTAGTGTATATTTTTATTGAACTGGAACAGGGGGCAATTGTTAAAATTTTTGGTTCCGTCTAATTTTTACATTAGGAAAAATGCATAGCTGATTAATTGGACATTTACAAAAAATACTAGATGAGCAAATGGATAAGAGGCAATGACGAAGGAAGGAAACACATTACAGGGATGCAGGCAGTGGTGTAGTCGAGGGGGGACGCAGGGGAACGGCGTCCCCCTACCTTTGTATTTTAATACAAGCGTCCCCCCAAACTTTTACATTTCAACATAAGCGTCCCCCCACTTTTGATTTCAATTGCTTAGTTTCTTATGTATCAGCGTCCCCCCAACTTTATTTTCAGGACTACACCACTGGATGCAGGTGTATCAATAATGGTTAAAAGGAAGTACGAAGGCTTTTTGGGATAATTCTATTTTAGGTACTGAAAATGCTAAGCATCTACATAGAACATAGCAATGATTCGAGGCATTGATTTTGGAGACCACGATTACAGGGATATACATTACATCAATAAGTAATACACTACCACCCTGCCTCAGTCGTTCCAACTGTTGGGTTTAAAAAAAACTAAATTGCTGGTTTTCTATGTTCCTTTAGATCACCTCTTTTTTTTCAGAAGTGGAAAATTTTAAAGCATTTGATTATTTTAAAGAAAAGTTTCATTCTGCAAAATGTCTTAGTAGAAGTCATCTTCATAACTTACCAGCATTTTAAGACTAACAAATGTATTAAGGACCAACCAGACAGTGGAGCACCTGATATTTCTGAGGATACTAAAAAGGATGAAAGGAAAGAATTTTTTAATATGGTTAGAGGGTTTTAGATGATTAGAAAATTCATATTTGAACAATTATACTTGCAAAAAAAAAATGGTTAAACTATATTTAAGGGTGCCCCTTTGATTTTCGCCAAGCTGGGTGTTGCAAAGCTGCAAACACAGTGATGTAGTCGACGGGAGATGACGTCCCCCTACCTTTTTATTTTAATACAAGCGTCCCCTCAATCGTTTTACATTTTAAGATAAGCGTTCCCCACTTTTTGATTTCAATTGCTTATCTTCAATTATATCAAGCATCTCCCCAACTTTTTTTTCAGGACTACACCACTGTGTAAATAGAAATGGCGCCAAACAAAAATCGCCAATTTCGCAAAGGGTAGTAGCCTTAAGTACATCTTTACGGTAGCGGATTTAGGCTTAGGCCCGTGCCTAAGGTGGTAAATTTTGAGGGGCGCCAAAGTTTTTAAAACGACTGAAATTGAAAATCAATTGGGTTTTCTGTAAACTGTAAGACCAAATTTTAAAGTTTATTTTATTGGGCGCTCTTACTATCTAAACATAGTATCATTTTGAGGGAAGAATTTCTTCGTTAAAAGTTAATCAGGCTAGTACTAAAATCTGAATATCTAACAAAAAGATTTTTAAAACTTTTTTTTAATGCTAGCATATGTTTAATTTATACCTGAATTAAATTTCTTATCATTATTGTTTATTTTTACACACACACATATATATATATGTATGTATATATATAAACTTTTCTTTCATGACAAAGAAAACGGGCGCTCTCAAACCTAAATCCGTTACTGTATCTTTGCCACTACAACACTGAAAGAAATGATGAATTTGCAAAGGTGTGTGGCTGCAGTATCTGCTTTAATTTATATTCTAGAAAATAGTGCCAAAATTACAGGATTAACTGGTATTCAACTGAGGATTGATTTTAAAGCAAACTCCACTTAGATTCGTGTTTCCGAAATTATTAAAACAAGTATTCAAGTCGCTGAAATTACTAGACCCGTACCTCCCTTTGCAAGACCAACTGAAACAAAACCTGCCGTCTTTCAGCATTCCAAATTATTAAATGTTGTTCTAACATTGTGTTTGTCTTGCCTTGTAAAATAAAAGCAGCTGCTTTACAGCAATACAAAAATATGTGCAAGCCTATGTTTACACTTGATGGGATAATATCCTAAAAGTCGATCAAAAACGAATGCCGTAATAAGTAAAGGGCAAACGTAATCAAAAGACCATTGGGATTTTTTTCCTCCATTCTTTTCAATCAAAAAGTACAATTTGTATAAACATAATTAAGTTACGAAATAGAAATCAAAGCATCTACAATTAAAATGCAGCATATGCATGTTGAAACAGTGTATCACTAAAGACATACTATAAAATACAAATGCATATGTCAGAAAAAAAAACATGTTGCATAGAATACCATTTACTAAACAGTTAAAAACAAATTCTAAAACATGTATTTGGGAAATTGAAAATGTCCAAAACAGTCTTTCTGACATGAAATATACTGCATTAGATTTCGGTGATTTAGACAATTGGAAAAGTTCCCTTTAATATTGATGCACGCCTTTATGGGATCCATTTGAAAAGTGCACTAGTATACAAGTATTTGTTAATTACACCAAAAACCACGAATAAATGACCAAGTTCCCTTTTTATATCTCGTTCTAATGTAAGGGGTTAATTTCTTTTTCCAGTTTTATGCTAATTTAAGATTTTTAACTATTTTCTCACTAAAGTTAATTTCATAAAATTAACAGTTCTCCAAAAATAAAATAACATTTTGGACTTCAGGAAATAAAATTCACCAAAAAAAGAGCAGCAGTAAAATATTTTGGACAGATTCTGCATGCTTTAGAATGCAGACTATTTCTCACCTTTGTAGTCACCACAGACATATTTGCTATTTTCTTGGCGAAAACATTTGAAATTCATAAATGAGAAAACTGGTAGAACGCTTGCAGGCTTTTATATGCTCTACATTCATCAGAAGAATATGCACTAACAACGTATAATAAGTTATTGACATATCTATGTAAGTCAAGTGCGGAAAATCCGATACGTTAGTTGAAAGTTCATTTTTACATAATAAACACAGGTTTTTATTGTTGATGATCTTGATTTTTTCAATATATAATCCCTCAGCTTCATTGTTGAGGCTTTCGCAATACGCAGAAGACATTTTAAAATTTAAAAAAGGATGAAAATATAACTCTGCATCAAAAAACGTCATTGCGAATGCCCTATAGGGCATTCGCAATGACGTCATTTTTGCATAGCAACGGAACCTGGCAACAGCTGCTGGAGGACAAGCAACTTCGGTTCGCCGCATATGTAGCATGCAGTTTTTTGATGCAGAGTTATATTTTCATCCTTTTTTAAATTTTAAAATGTCTTCTGCATGTGCGAAAGACTCAACAATGAAGCTGAGGGATTATATATTGAAAAAATCAAGATCATCAACAATAAAAACCTGTTTATTATGTAAAAATGAAGTTTCAACTAACGTATCGGATTTTCCGCACTTGACTTACATAGATATGTCAATAACTTATTTTACGTTGTTAGTGCATATTCTTCTGATGAATGTAAAGCATATAAAAGCCTGCAAGCGTTCTACCAGTTTTCTCATTTATGAATTTCAAATGTTTTCGCCAAGAAAATAGCAAATATGTGTGTGGTGACTATGTAAAGGTGAGAAATAGTCTGCATGCTAAAGCATGCAGAATCTGTCCAAAATATTTTACTGCTGCTCTTTTTTTGGTGAATTTTAATTCCTGAAGTGCAAAATGTTATTTTATTTTTGGAGAACTGTTAATTTTATGAAATTAACTTTAGTGAGAAAATAGTTAAAAATCTTAAATTAGCATAAAACTGAAAAAAGAAATTAACCCCGTACATTAGAATGAGATATAAAAAGGGAACTTAGTCATTTATTCGTGGTTTTTGGTGTAATTAACAAATACTTGTATACTAGTGCACTTTTCAAATGGATCCCATAAAGGCGTGCATCAATATTAAAGGGAACTTTTCCAGTTGTCTAAATCACCGAAATCTAATGCAGTATATTTCATGTCAGAAAGACTGTTTTGGACATTTTAAATTTCCCAAATACATGTTTTAGAATTTGTTTTTAACTGTTTAGCAAATGGTATTCTATGCAACATGTTTTTTTTCCTGACATATGCATTTGTATTTTATAGCATGTCTTTAGTGATACACTGTTTCAACATGCATATGTTTCATTTTAATTGTATATGCTTTGATTTCTATTTCGTAACTTAATTATGTTTATACAAATTGTACGTTTTGATTGAAAAGAATGGAGGAAAAAAATCCCAATGGTCTTTTGATAACGTTTGCCCTTTACTTATTACGGCATTCGTTTTTGATCGAATTTTAGGATATTATCCCATCAAGTGTAAACATAGGCTTGCACATATTTTTGTATTGCTGTAAAGCAGCTGCTTTTATTTTACAAGGCAGGACAAACACAATGTTAGAACAACATTTAATAATTTGGAATGCTGAAAGACGGCAGGTTTTGTTTCAGTTGGTCTTGCAAGGGGAGGTACGGGTCTAGTAATTTCAGCGACTTGAATACTTTTTTTAATAATTTCAGAAACACGAATCTAAGTGGAGTTTGCTTTAAAATCAATCCTTAGTTGAATACCAATTAATCCTGTAATTTTGGCACTATTTTCTAGAATATAAATTAAAGCAGATACTGCAGCCACACACCTTTGCAAATTCATCATTTCTTTCAGTGTTTTAGTGGTAAAGATACAGTAACGGATTTAGGTTTGAGGGCGCCCTAGGCCCGAGACGATATGGCGTCCTTTTTCTTTGTCACGAAAGAAAAGTTTATATATATACATACATATATATATGTAGCAAGTTGTTAAGTATATGAAATTGTCAAAGTTAGTGCCAGGCGCAAATGCAGCGAACTTTAATATATTGAAATATAGATGTAAATGAAAAGAAAATGAAAGTTCCGGGACATGTAAACTAACATTAACGAAACGTATAAATTGCTAATACAAAATTTAAAAGTCATAAAATAAGAAACAAAAACAAATAACTCTCCTCATCAGTGTTTCATTTTCTTTTCATTTACATCTATATTTCAACATACATATATATATATATGTGTGTGTGTGTAAAAATAAACAATAATGATAAGAAATTTAATTCAGTATAAATTAAACATATGCTAGCATTAAAAAAAAAAGTTTTAAAAATCTTTTTGTTAGATATTCAGATTTTAGTACTAGCCTGATTAACTTTTAATGAAGAAATTCTTCCCTCAAAATGATACTATGTTTAGATAGTAAGAGCGCGCAATAAAATAAACTTTAAAATTTGGTCTTACAGTTTACAGAAAACCCAATTGATTTTCAATTTCAGTCGTTTTAAAAATTTTGGCGCCCCTCAAAATTTGCCACCTTAGGCCCGGGTCTCACGAACCTAAGCCTAAATCCGCTACCGTAAAGATGTACTTAAGGCTACTACCCTTTGCGAAATTGGCGATTTTTGTTTGGCGCCATTTCTATTTACACAGTGGTGTAGTCCTGAAAAAAAAGTTGGGGAGATGCTTGATACATTTGAAGATAAGCAATTGAAATCAAAAAGTGGGGAACGCTTATCTTAAAATGTAAAACGATTGAGGGGACGCTTGTATTAAAATAAAAAAGTAGGAGGACGTCATCTCCCCTCGACTACTTCACTGTGTTTGCAGCTTTGCAACACCCAGCTTGGCGAAAATCAAGGGGCACCCTTAAATATAGTCTAACCATTTTTTTTTTCAAGTCTAATTGCTCAAATATGAATTTTCTAATCATCTAAAACCCTCTAACCATATTAAAAAATTCTTTCCTTTCATCCTTTTTAGTATCCTCAGAAATATCAGGTGCTCCACTGTCTGGTTGGTCCTTAATACATTTGTTAGTCTTAAAATGCTGGTAAGTTATGAAGATGACTTCTACTAAGACATTTTGCAGAATGAAACTTTTCTTTAAAATAATCAAATGCTTTAAAATTTTCCACTTCTGAAAAAAAAAGAGGTCATCTAAAGAAACATAGAAAACCAGCAATTTAGTTTTTTTAAAACCCAGCAGTTGGAACGACTGAGGCAGGGTGGTAGTGTATTACTTATTGATGTAATGTATATCCCTGTAATCGTGGTCTCCAAAATCAATGCCTCGAATCATTGTTATGTTCTATGTAGACGCTTAGCATTTTCAGTACCTAAAATAGAATTATCATAAAAAGCCTTTGTACTTCCTTTTAACCATTATTGATACACCCGAATCCCTGTAATGTGTTTCCTTCTTTGGTCATTGCCTCTTATCCATTTGCTCATCTAGTATTTTTTGTAAATGTCCAATTAATTAGCTATGCATTTTTCCTAATGTAAAAATTAGATGGAACCAAAAATTTTAACAATTGCACCCCTTTTCCAGTTCAATAAAAATATACACTAATGAACAAATTTCCCACCGCACATAAAATACCGTTACCCACATGATTGGTTATTTTAAATGAAGTATGACAAGTGATTATTTTACGCTCACTTTTGTATGATGTACTTGCACACTAGCTAGTGAGCAATTCCATGCATAACAGAACAATATTTTTGATAAAAAATATAGTTTTTTTTAGTATCCGTGATTATTTATTCAGTAATATTTGATAAAATGTCAAACAGGCATTAGATTTATTTGTTTGTCAAATTTAACGATTTTTTTATGGTATTTAAAAAGAGAATCCTATGTTTTTCACTTGTTTTTAATTTTTTATTGAATGAAAATAGAAAGAACTGTTATTTAATCATTTTGTAGCTATATATAATGAATACTTTAAGGTGGAGAAGAAGCCCCTTATGCTTGACACAATCCAAATGTGTGTTGCCTGTTGATGCTAATGCAAAATTACTGCATTATCCTTTTCCTAGGTTTAAAATGTATTCTGAACATTGCAAAAGCCTTGATAATGAAGCTAAACAAAGATTTATCGAAAAAAATCAAGATCATCGACAATAAGAACCCATATTAATTAAGTAAAAATGAACTTTCAACTAATGTGACTGATTTGGCGGACTTGACTTGCATAGACCTTGTAAATTACTTAAGTTTATGGTGTCGGTGCATATACATATGAGGAGTTTAAAGCTTATAAAAGCCTGCTAGCATATAGTCAATTCTCTTGTGGATGGGTGTGAGATGTTTTTGTCAAGAAAATAGCAAACATGCATGTGGTGACTGGAAGGATGAGTAAAATTAATTTGGCGTACAAGGTCTTTCATAATTTTTTTTGCAGCAGCCTTTTTTTTTTTTCCAAGTGAATTTTAATTTTTTTCAATGTAAAAAATGATTACTTTTTGCCGAAGTATGATTTATTTTGGGAAAATTCTGTTAATTTTATGAAATTAACTTTAGTGAGGAAAAAAAGTTAATCTAACTTAACAAGCAATCTGAAAACTGAAACAAATATTAGCCCAGTACATAAGATTGAGATAATAAAAAAAGTTTTTTATTCTTCTGCAGACTTCTAGAAAGGTAATGCATAACATAGTTTGAAATCTGGTGAATGTTTCTATTATGTTTAGTATGATGTTGTTTCAGTACATGTAGAGAATATTCAGGAAATCGCTAATATCCTGTATCTTAGCTTTAAATTTTGCTAACATACATTTCTGAATTTTGTAATAGTAATAAATTAGAGAAACTAACTTCAAAAAGGGAAACAGATAAACAAAGTATGGATAAATTTGTGGATGCTGCGTTGAAGAAACAAAATATTAAAATCTATTTAATTAGTAGGAACATTTAGGCAGTAGAAAGATGGAAAATGTACACATGAAAAGCCGATTTAACTTTCCAAATGGACTGAATAAAAAAACGTAACATACGGGGAAACGTAAAGTACGGGAAATAAAGTACATTCAGAATGTTTACAGATTTTCGAAGTGAAATTTCGCGATCTTTCACTGATACATCGGATTTGTTTCTTGTAAGACGTATACATATTGGATATCGGGCATTACTTTTAACCAAAAAAGAAAAATAAAGAAACAAAATCAATGAAAAAAACAAAAACAATTAACAATAATGAATAAACAATGTCAACTAAAAACAATGAAACAATTTAAAAACAAATCAAACAAACAAATTAATAAAAGAGAAAAGTAAAGCAAACAAAATAGACTACATAAAAACAACATAAAATGCAAAACAAGTTAATTAAACATAAATATTGTAACGGAAAGAGCAAAATAATTGTAACGCAACGTGGTGAAAGATCGCATCGAAGCCGAACGAAGGTAGAAGTTTAGCTGTCATCATCATCATCAGCGATTGCTTGTCCTCCAGCGTGACGTCATTTGCGAATGCCCTATTATATCGTTTTAATTTCATAAATGATCTTTTTTAACCGTTTTTCATTGTAAGAGTAAATGAGCACAGAAGCCCCCCCCCTCCCCCCCAAGGCCGTAGCCAGAAATTTTTTTCGTGGGGGCCCTGACTTTGAAACACTAGTGTAGAGGAAAGTTTCAATGAGGAATATATGCTACATATTATTTATATATGCAAACATTTTTGGGATTTCGAGGGGGCGGGCCCGCCCCCCCCCCCTCTGGATACTCTTCCTCTCCACCCAATTAAATCTATTGCTATCCAATTGAAGGGATGCGGGAGAATAAGATCACACCCACTTTTTGCCAAATTGAGTTTTTAGTGCGTATTGAATAGCTTATTGTAGACAGAGCGCATATGCAATATCACTTATGCAATAACAATGACCCCCCCTTTGATGACGCTTCTGACGAGCAAAAATTATCAAAATCCAGAAGTTGGAACTTTAAAACGCAATCCTGAAAATTTAGAGATTTGTGAATTGTGTTTTCAGTGCATATAGGTGGTAGCTTTTTACAAACAAATTGCATAATGCGATGTCATTTAGGCAAGAAATAGGCTGACGACCCACCCATTTTGATGACCCTTGTGAGCAAAATTTATCAAAATTCAGAAGTCGAAACTTTTAAACGTAGTTCTGTAAACCTTTGTTTGGGAAATAAGGAGTCTGGGCTTCCTCGTATGACTTCTTGCCAAAAGCATTATCAATCATAAAAAAGATTTTCTCTAGTTTTAAAAATATATGAATCTTAATTGCACAGAAAAATATAAAATAGGCTTGAAACTACTCATGTGGAAATCGACGGTAAAATGCAACAGGAAAAAAATAATAATTTCCTGGAAAAAAAGAAAGAAAAAAACCTCCGAAATTTTAAAAAGAAAGTCTAGAAGAAATAAAGAAGGAAGCAAAACGACAGAGTCTCCGAGCGCACTTTGCGTAGAATTCTTCCCTCCTCCTTCCCCAACAGAAGAAAGACGATTGCCTGAGGCAATAATAGAAAGGCGGGAACGGTGTTGGTGATGAGATGGAAGCTCTTGTTAATGGCGTCAAGTGCATCATCGTAATACCGTCTGACCTCCATGGTTTGCTTATGTCTTTTTACGAATGGTAACGGTAAGTGTATTTTGTGTAATTCTTGTTGATGCGAATATCTCTCCTTTATAGTCTATGAGATCTATCTCAAAGCTTTTTAAAGTTAAATTATGTGAAATGAAATAAGGCTACGATAATTTAGTTATACCAAGCCATTATGATTGATTAATTGTTACGCAAAGCATCAAAATTGGTTGAAATTTCAGGGTTTGTTTAGATTGTTTTCATACTGATTTTAAGTTAAACTCTTGTGTCCCCCCCCCTTTTTTTTTTGCTATATAACGAACATGTTTGATTTTTCTTGTCACAAGCAATACTGATTACTTCTGCAATTTTCTGGAAATTTAATTTTTGCTTAGTCACTGTTAACTACCCTTATTTCTTTATGGTAATTTTCAAACCATTTTTATAAAACGTTTCTAGTAGCTGAAAATTAAATTGAACAAGTTGCCACACATTCATTTTATTTTTATTTATATATTTATTTCTTCTGATGAAACTGAAATGTGAAATTACTAACACTAAAATAGATTGTCAGCGTTATTATTTTGTAAGCATTTGTTTACATAAATTTTTAATCACAAATATTGATACACTGAAGTATTTTATTTTTTTTTTTTTTTTTGGGTGTAAGATATTTTTTTCATCTAGCATCTAGCTCATCTTTTCATCTGATAAATTAAATCTGGGGAGATGTGACAGCATTTCTTTGATAATTTTTTTTATAGCCATTTAATTTTAGAAGCTTAAATATTGTAGAATAGCTTTTACATAAGAACTGAACATGTTGCTTTAAATTAAAATTTATTAATAGTGTTTGCAATTTGTTACTTGCAATTATAACATTTCCAAGGCAAAACTGAACTCTGAGTAATATCCTATTTTTTTATGTAAATTATTTGATAAGTTATTGCATCTAACATTAGTTTTTCTCTTTTAAGCTGGAATTAAGATGAAGATTGACGTAGCTCCAGCTTTAATATGTTTGAAGATTCTTATCAAAAAGGAGGTAAACATGTTTTATGTATTTCATTAAGTAGTGATTGTTAGGAAAATATGCTCTTTATGGAGGGGGGGGGGGGTTAAATTTATCTTAAATTAAAATGATATGTTTTGAAGTTGTATGAGTAAAGTTGGGCATGTAGCGAGAAAAGAAGAGGGGTTTATTCGAAGCATGTTTTCAGTGCATATATTTATATTTCTAAACTTGTTGCACCTGTATAACTTTAAGCAAGGTGTCATCTCTGTTTGAATTTTCTTATTTGTAAAATATATATATATATATTTTCTTTCAGCTGATATTTTAAAAGCCTTTTGCGCTGCCTACATCTATAATGAAGTGATGCATGGATTTCTCACAAAAATGCAGGTATTAATTGAGCAACTATATTTACTTTTATTATTATTTTTTCTCTCACCTATCAATTGCAGCAGAAACATTATTGTTTTTGCTATTTCTTGTTATGGGTGATTTTCTAATTTATTGATAGATTGGTATTACACAATCTGAAAATTATTGCTGAATCAAACATAAAAACTTGTCTAGATATGAATTCCTTATAATTTACTGCATTGTGAACAGGTAATTATTCTCAAATTAATTTATTAATATTTTAGATATTTCAAAAAGTGTCTTAACAAGTGATAGTTTTCCTCATGGGTTGTACCATCATTAAACATTCTGTAAATTAATTCTTATCAATAATGAATTTAATAAATCCTGTATAATTTATCTTAAATGCTCTGTAATAAGCGATAGTGCTATTAATATTTATGTATTTTTTAAAGTATTTGAATAGCTGTTTATCTCGGGAGTGTTGTTTCTTAAATAAAGGATATAACTTTAAATAAAAATGTTTTTTCTTAGAAGTTAAATGTCGCCACTGCAGGTATAAGAAATAACGGGGAAGGTTTAATTATTGAACCGTTTCTTTTATTATTAGCTAACAAATATATTAATACAATTCTAAGTTTTAGCTACAGTAGCACTCATGAGGCAAACAAACAATCCTGCTGCAATAACGCACTAAAAAAATAATAAAAATAACAATAATTGTAAAAACAAACCAAGTTGGACCTTTTTTTTTTACCCCATTAACTTAGGTTACATTAAAAATGTAATAAAACGTTACTCACTTTCATGATTCTGACCGAGAAATATATGTGTTCAAACAGAACTAATAAAAAATAATCGCCTTATCAGTTTTAAATAGGCAGTAGAAATATGGAAATAAATTGTTCTAATTCTGCAAGCCAGAACTTTCAGTTAATTTCAGTGAAGTGTAGGGATGTAAAATTTCCCAGGAAATTTTGAGGTGGTGGAAAAAAAGTTTTTTTTTTCTGAAAAAAAATGGAAAAATTGATTTTTTACAAGTGAAAGTAGATTTTTTAAAAATAGTTTTCAGGATCGGGGGTGTTTCTATTGAAAAAAAAATGTAAATGTTTTTTCATTATATCTTTGTAACTGTAAGTTTGACTTTGTAAATCATAAAATTATCAATAATTTTTCTTTATAATATTTTATTTATTACAACTTCAATAATTAAAATATTAGTACATATAGCAAGTAGATTTTAGCATATGTAACTTTTGTAAATTATCAACTAATTTTTTTTTACAGAAAGTTGCTTAGTTTTTTTTCTCCAAAGTTTGTTACATGCATTATGTGTATGTATATATACAGGGTGCAAAGCAAAGTCCTTAGGAGGCTTTTATCTCTGCAACAGTTTTTTCTCAAATATATACGCACAGTTATAAAAATGTTTAAAAATTGTAAGCATTTATGATAATAGCATTTTTTAATTTAAAAAATCAATTTTGTGAAATTACAGAAACTAACTTTTTATACAGTCCCCAGTCTTTATAGTCATATTAAGTAAAAGTTGACGCCCATCCTAAGGAACATAACACAAAATGTTTCCCTTCTGTATGACAAAAATAAACGGATATTTAGTTTCAATGTTTGGCATTTTTTCACGATTTTTAAGATATGTCATGTTAAGAATAAGGAGGGGCGGTGTATGCTTCCAAAATCACTACCTTTTTATATTTATACATAGATGTAACTAGAAATGATAATATTAATATATTTTATATAGTATATGATAGATTTTTGATACCATGTACAGTAGGTGTATTTTTGACTATCTTTGGTGTAAATAGGACCGTGTTTTGTGGAAGCTTCTGCATCTTAAATATTTGAAACTGATCTTACAACCATAATGTTTAGACTACCTCTGAAAGGGGGGTCCGGGGGTTCCCTCCCCCCGGAATTTTTTCGCAATTTGGCTCCTGAGAATGCAATTTTAGGCCCTTTCGGGACGTTAGGGGAAGGAGTTTCAGAAGTTATCCCCTAAAGAAAATTTTCGAAACTGCAGTCTTAAAAATTAAGTTTCAGTCTATCTTTGTCAATGTTACTGGAGGCAGGAAGGAGTTTGGGGGCTCTCCCCAGTAAACTTTTTGAAAATTTCCTAACAATGCAATTTCGAGATTCTTTAGTGATTTTAGAAGAAGCAGAAGGGAGTGCGGTTAGTCTTCTCCCGCAAAATTTTTCGAGATAAATTCTTATCTTTTAGGCTACTTTTGGTGTCGCTAGTGACAGTGTTCGATGTCTTTTCCCTAAAAGTGTTTCTGAAACTAATGTCTTAAAAGTGTAATCTCTTTTTCCTTTCATTTTTTTAAAAATCTGTGAACTGGATTTTTTTCGCCAGGGGGGGGGGGCAGTTGGTTAGCTCCGAGGGGGCAGTTCCCCCCCCCCCCCCCCCCGCAGAGAGATGCCTGAAAGAAGCACTGGTTGCATGTTGCATGATGAAATTATGTTTTCAATTTCGCCCACAGAAGTATTACTTCAACAAAAAAAAAAAGAGAGAGTTAACAGAAAACATACGTTGTTTTGAGAATTACTCCCTATTCCGTTTTATTTTAGACAATTTAAGCAAATTATACTTATTCTCAAGTCTTCCCTATTTTGTCATAACTAAATGTAAATAATAAAAAACTGGAGGTTTTCTTTTTCCTTAACCTAAATGCAGCAAACTCTTTTTTTTTTAAGTTTGAAGTCAAAAAAAGCTGTATAACTTTGATTTGCAGACGTGGACAATTATAAAGCACTTTCAAAATTAGACATATAGCTCATGGGCTGCAATTGCGGCACAACTCAAAAAATCATGTTTTGAGATAAGTGGGTTTAAACTTTTCATTGCTAAGAAAAATTCGTAAGAAATGCTTTAGTTATTATTAAATCTTGAGGCCTAATTTTGACTTAAGGAGTTGTGCTAGTATTGCTGCTGAAAAGAATGTGTATTTTCATATTTACAATTTGTTCTTAGTCCGAAACGAGAGTTTTTTTTGAGTTGTGCCACTATTGCAGCCCATGAGCGATATAATAAGAAGAACCAATCAAGATCTTTTATGTTCAATGTAAATTTATGACTAGGCTAAGTAAAAGTATAATTCTGTAGCGGTATTTTTCACCTTCACAATGTTATTGTAAACGCTCTATGGGACCATTCATAAACAGTGTCACACTTTCTTTCAATATATTTGATCCCCCTCCCTCCCCCCTTGATCACAAGATGTCATTCTTCAACACACCCCTACCCCCTTTGTCACATGTCACGCTATATTATATGAGCACATGTACTTGCAGTTCAGAAATAAAGTACTTACGTTAAAGAATCGCATTTTTAATTTTAACTTTTAATGACATTTGTGAGTATAAAATGAGATTAAGGTTAAAATAGAAAAAAGATAATTAGTGCATAATAGTAAAAAAAATAATTGAATTCTAAAAAATGACCCGCGCTTATTTATCTTAAAAGTAAATACCTAAGAAGATTTTCTTTTAAAATTTTAACTAGAAGCGAGTTCAAACCTTAATAAGCATCGGTATTTTCAATATAAAATGAAATCAATGAAACTTTAAAATAAAATTATGAAAAACAAAAATAAGTTTAATCTGCTGATTTTTTTACATGTTTTTATAGAAATCAAAATGTGTAATGTCACACTTCTTGTTATCCCCTTGTCACAATTTCTCGAAGTAGTGTGACATCATCCCCTATGAAGTTAAAAAATGAAAAAAGAAAGATTAATAAGCAGTTTCTCAGCATGTGAGGAAGAAAATAAAAAGTTGAAACTAAAATTGCAAAAAAAAAAAAAAAAGAGGAGGGGCAGCTAAAATAATATTTTGAAAAAATTACATAAAAATAATCATACCCTTTCTGCTGTTCATCTCTACATTGTTTCTTCCCAAAATAGGACAAAATACTTTGACCTTTTCTTTTACTCATAATCAAAATTTGTGCACAGGCAAGCAAAGGAGACTTTTGCAAGAGCACAAGAGCCCATTCAACTGCCTATGTTCCGCAAGGCAAGGTCAAGGCATCCGCAAAGGGGAAAGAGCCCTCCCTCCGCCCCCTTGTCGGAAGCGTTTCTATGTTGATTCGATTTTAAGAATTGCTAGTTGAAAAAAGAAAAGAAAAATAAAGATTTGTCCCAGCAATAACAGCACAAATATCCACATCCCGCAATCGTAGACGACGCGGTCCATTAGGCATTAGCTCCTACTTCTACAATATGGGCTACAGCCAGGGCAAACTAAAAAGCGCGGGAAAACTATAACAATCCCCGATAAGTCAGCGAAAAGCGTGCGAAAACCATACAGCCAGTGCAAACTTAATGGGAGCGTCGCCATTTCCACAAATGTAACCTTCGGGCAAGGATAGACAAAGCACCTAAACTGTTGTACGTATATTTAGGGTAGATGTGGTTCCATGTAGCTCGCATTTTGCCAAAAAGGGATCAGTGCATTTGCTGTTCTTGCTGTGTGGTCGGGTGATTAGAACCATATGTAGCCCTTGCCCTTAGGCAAGGAATCAATCCGGGGAACCTATCGACTGGAGAATTGAGGGAAAGCATCTTTTTTTAAGATCTGGTTTTTGACCCTAAATTTTGGAAGCGACGTCTTATCGTTTCCCCATTTGTAAAACAGAGGACCCCCCCCCCCCCCCCGCTCCCGAACACCCGAACAGGTTGGTTCAAGGAACAAAATCTTTTTTTTTTGTTTAACAATTTTTTTTTTCAGACTAGTTAAAAATTTCGAAAGTATTTCGGGGGGGGGGCTCGGGCCCGTCGGGCCCCCCCCTTGCCTACGGCCTTGCAACTGGCATAACTTAACAACTGTTCTTTTTTTTCCCTGGGAGAGGGTAGGGGCTAATTTTTGAGCAACCAATTTGTTTACAAAGCAATTTGCAATAATAGAATTTTTCAAGTAAAGAAATGCAAGTACATGTATCACAAAATTGCGGGTATATTAATGAATGAAATGACCATATTTATATGTATTATTCTGTTTCTCTTACCCTACCAATGCTTGTAGCTTTGCAAGTATACATATTAGTGGCCAATTTTGAGTTTTTTCTTAAAGTTATGAAAATATCTGGTGGGGGGATGGCATGCATCTGGTAAAAAAGAAGCTGAAAGTCAGTGTCGCCTACTGAAAAAACTGGGAAATGTATAAATCTTTAGATTCAATTCTATTAATTCCAAATGTTAAAATTCATTTTAATAAAGCAATCGCAGAAAAAGAAAAACTAGTTTGTTCCTTAGTTCTTAAAGAAAATTTAATTTTCTTGCAATAAATTAAATAGCTGTGAAAATACCTTAAATGGGATGATAAATGCATGCTTTATTTTGCTCTTTATTTATTAATTTTCATATCCCTACCACAAAACAAGTGTGCATTTAACTTGGATTGTGGAACGAGAATAATGACATATAATTTTTTGCTGCTATAGCGAAGTGACAGTATAAGTGATTATTACCGTTTATGAGTGTTTGAAGAGACTTAAACGGGAGGGGGTTCCTTGATGTTATAACAGTTGCCACTATAAACAATGTCCTTATAACAAGAACAACTGTTCATATATATGTGTATGTATGTGTTTTAATAATTTTTTTATTCAAAAAACAATTTACTGAAATCCTGAATAGTTTGAAAGTGCTGGTTTTGAATACTTGAACTCTCTTAAAATAAAAATCTCTGTAGTGAAATACCAAATTATCGCCCTCCTAAATTATGCCGAAATTCGCGAAAATACGGGAGGGGGCGCGCAAACGATACAAGTGAAAAAACGTTCCAATTTTATGCCTCTTCCCCCCTCCCCCCCCCCAATTTAATGGAAAGTAGGTAAAACAAGGTAAAGGTTTGTCTATTACTCATTCATGATCATGTAATTAAAATTCGTTCCAATCGATCCTAAAAAAAAAGTGGCAAACAAATTGATTACACTAAATGCATAGCTTTGCTTTTAACCTCTGTTCACATGTTTTCCTCCATAATAATAAATTAAATAATCATAAATATAAACAATAGCAAGGAGAGATATCAGCAGAAGCTAGAAAGACAGGTGCAAAAGATTTGTTCCGGTGATTTATTCCCCCTTCCCTGGCCTCATCCTTCATTTTTTGGTGTACTTAAATTTCCTACTAAGAATTTTTTTAACTTTTTTTTTCGTCTTTATTGAAGTGAAACTTCTTTATCGGGGTTGGAAAAAAATTTAGTGTAACATTTTTTCGTTACGCGTCACATTTTTCCGTTACGCGCCATCTTTTTCTTATCCCTACCGCGATTGCATCCCTGGTGGCGATTGCATCGACTTCCATAAAAGCCCATGACCCGCTTTGAGTAGTGATGACTTTGACCACTAGGTGGTGTCGTGCAATTGCCATTTACCAATAGCATATCGTTTTAACGGACTTACTCCTACCACTATACTTGACCGTTTTTCTATTGCACGCTTATTTATACCCAACGCTCTATAGTGACGTGATAAATATATATATATGTTATATTGAAGTGATCAGCAAAATCAAAGGGTTTATTTTAATTCTAATTCCAGTGAATTTCTAAAAAAAGTGGCTAAACAATGACAGTGAAATAAACATTACTGATTTCAAATGCATTGCACAATTTAAACGGCTGAACACAAGAGCAGGAGGTGTAGGAATATATCATAATTCTAAAGATGTTGCTAACATTGTAACTTCATCGATAGATTTTTCTGTTCTTTCTCCTGACTTTCATGGGTCACTAACTTCAGCAGTTGGTGATTTATGTATGGCTCAATGCACAATGGTAAATGGGATAAAAATTTTGATTGTTGCAATATATATATCTCCTAATCAGAAGGTGGACGATATTATTGATTTTATTCACCATTCATTGTTATCATACACAAGTGGCGGTGCCTCTTTACTCGGCAACAATAATGATAAAATACCGATGATATTAAGTGGAGATTTTAATATTAATTTTGCATCAGAAAAATCTTTGAAACTAATTGAATTTTTGAAAGATAAACTTAATTTATCCATGAAAAACAATCCTCAAACGTCGACAACGAGATCCGGCACTACAATTGATGGAGTTTTCGCTCGGTTACTAAATTTTGTGGAATGTAAACAATATATTTCGTATTTCAGTTACCATAAGCCATTAATAACACAAATATATAATAACGACATCAATGTTAGTAATAATTCTATTACAATTAATGAAATTCAATAATAATCTTTGTAGTAATAAGCTAAAATGAAATAATTGTAGAATTTGTATTTATGTCTATGATAATAAAAGCCTTTTATTAAACTTTATCTAATTTAACTTTATTTAACCAATTTCTGTAAAGTTGCATATAGTAAATTATTTTTTGAAAAATAACGTCATAAAGAAGTTTCACTTCTTACGAGTGTACGCTAGTACACGCACACATTTTTTTTTTCAGATTGGATATTGTTATTGTAACTTGTGAAATTGAACATTCTTGCACGTCTATACGCATCCCAATGACTATGTTTCGCGACATTTGGAAAATATAGTTTTAAAACACAGCATGAAAGCTGTAATTAATACAATGCAAACAATATTTTGTGATTGCATTTAAGATCGTTAATGAGCAATTTACCTACTCATAAGTAGGGGAATAATGAGTGTTCTACCCCAAGAGGCGGTGGCGGTGGAAGGGGGCGTGGTCCCACCGCCTCCCAATACCCCCAGGCGTGCCCTCAGGCGTTAGTCGAGTGGAGTTGAGTTGCATGCCCTCAGGCATTTTTCGAGTGGAGTTGAGTTGTATGCCCTCAGGCATTTTTCGAGTGGAGTTGAGTTGTATGCCCTCAGGCATTTTTTCGAGTGGAGTTGAGTTGTATGCCCTCAGGCATTTTTCGAGTAGAGTTGAGTTGCATGCCCTCAGGCATTTACCGAGTAGTGTTGAGTGGTATGCCCTCAGGCATTTTTCGAGTAGAGTTGAGTTGTATGCCCTTAAGCGTTTTTCGAGTAGAGTTGAAATGTTTTTCAAAAATTTATAGTTTTGGAATGGCAACACCTTTTTGTTTCAGTTTAGGACTTGATGCAATGCGATGTCGATTGTAGCGCCATCTATAAGAAGAAAATGGAACTATTTTGGAACTTAGTATTTTTTTTCCTAATGTTTTCTCTCAGAATTCAAGCAGGAACTATTTTATATTACAAAAAATAATTATAATGTATAATGAATTAAATTTATTGTCGCTATTTACATCCTATTATGTATTTATTTCTTTTTTCGACTTAGAAAAATTTTCTTTTTCAACCTTTTTAATGTTTCCACTTAGCATCCGCACAGGAACTGTTTTATAAGTTAATTATTTTTACACTGTGATTAGAAAATTCTCGTCATTTTTACTTAGAAAAGACTTATATATTTTTTAGTTTTTATTTATTTATTTTCAGACTTAGGAAATTTTTCAGTTGCAAGTGATTTTTTTTTCTTAGTATGTAAAACATAGTACAGTAACATTTTTCTGATCCGTTTTGCAAATTTTTTTTTTAAATCATAATTTTAACTGCATGTCGCATTTCATTCTACAGTTTTTTCTACTTTTTATTACTATCACACTTGCAGTCTCCTTCAAAGAATATTTTATAAAACTCTATTATTTCACATATGAACGCAAAAAAAACTGAGTTTTAACGCGTAAAACTTAGAACAATAATGTAAAAATACTAAGTACAAAGCATATTCATCCAGTGAAACTCAGTACAGAAATGTAAAATTGCTAAATACAAAAGGTTTAAACAGCATGAAAATATAAAAGTACTAGATACAAAATGTCACAACAGCATGAAAATATAAAAATACCAAGTATTAAATGTTAAAACAGAACGAAACGAGTGTTAGTACTACTAGTGCTTGTTCCAAACTTAGTTCCATCCAGCCAAATTTAGTACGAAAAGCAAAAGTACTATGTCCAAAATGTTAAAACTTTGATTCATTCCGTAAAACAGAAAGAGAATGTAAGGAATTACTAAATAAAAAAGTTTGAACTTGCAAAACAAAATGATTTTCTACTTGCAAAATTTTAGAACTTCGCATGAAAATGTAACGTTTGAAACTTTGAACTAAAATTTCAACACTGAATCATAAAAAATCCGAAACAATTTAAGCTGTGGAATAAAGATTTGAGACTTAAAAAGTAAATGTAAAAACACTAAAACAGATTTGAGAATCTTAAAAGTGAAATAGAATAATAACTTCACTAGAAACGTAAAACTTGAAAAATTTAAATCACAAAACTCAAAACTATTGCAAAGTGCTTTATGTGAAACGTAAAAGTGCTAAGAGCAAAATGCTAAAACTGAGGAAACTTAGAAATACGTGAAACAAATCATTTAGAACTATAAACTTTAAAAACTTAAACTCATTCAGAAAAGAACGGAAATGCAAAATTACAAAACAAAAGTGTTACGCTCATGAAAAATATTAAAACTTAACGCAAAAAAAAAATGTAAGAAAGTACAAAACACCAAAAGTTAAGAGTAGTATAAAAAATTGTTACTTAGATTCATCTAAAACATGACTCGGAAAGAGTAAAAGTAATATACGCAAAATGTTCACCTACTAAAATATAAAAATAGCAAGCACAAGACGTTAGAACAGAACGAAAATGTAAAAGTATGAAACGTAAAATTACAAAACCTAAATTCATCTACTAAATGTTTGGTAAAAAAATGTAAAAGTACTAAGAGTGAAAACTAAAAAAACAGCATGAAAGCTAGAAATAAAAAATACAAAACATCAGAGCTTAAATTCATCCAGAAAAACTTAGAACAAAAAAATGTTTAAGTTCGCAAATTTTCAAAGCAAAAGTATGATGCACTTGCAAAATGTTAAAACTTAGTGCATAAACGTAAGAAGTACTATGTACAAAATGTTAAAATTTAGATTTATCTACTAAAATAGTGAATGAAGATGTAAAATTGCTAAATGTAATATATTAAAACAACACGAAAACGTAAAAGTACTAAGTACAAAACGTAAAAAAATTATTTATCTACTATAACTTAGACTGAAGTCGTAAAATTACTAAGTACAAAATGTTAAAACATTATAAAAATATCAAGTATAAAGCAGCAAAACATAGATTTGTCTATAGAAATCTTGATCAAAAAATGTAAAAGTTCAAACAACAAAATCCTAAAACTCTGACAAATTGAAAACACGCAGTACAAAAACAGCAAAACCTGTAAAAATGCTAAATATAAGGCTGCAAAACTTAAATCTTTCCAGAAAAACTTAGAACGAAGTTGTAAAAGTACGGAACTTTTCAAAGTAAAAGTGTTATGCACTTACAAAATGTTAAAACTTAATGTAAAAATGTAAAAAATACTTCGTCTAAAATGTTAAAACTCTGATTTATCTACTAAAACTTAGAATGAAAATTGTAATTGAATCAAATGTACTAAGTATGAAATAGTAAAGTAACATGAAAATGTAAAAGTACTAAGTATATACCGTAGTTATCAAGTGAAACTTTGTACAAAAATGTTAAACTTAAGTACGAAACTTAAAAGACTTAGATCTGTCTGCAGAAATCTTGATCGAAAAACGTAAAAATTCAAACAACAAAATCCTAAAACTCTGAAAAAAGTAAAAACACGCAGTACAAAAACAGCAAAACATATATTTGTCTACTGAAATTTTGATCAAAAATGTAAAAGTTCTAACAACAAAATCTTAAAACTCTGAAAAATGAAAAACATGCAGTACAAAACAGCAAAACATGTAAAAATGTTAAGTATAAAGCTGCAAAACTTAAATTCATCCAGAAAAACTTAGAACGAAAAATGTAAAAGTACGAAACTTTTCAAAACGAAAGTGTGATGCACTTGAAAAACGTTAAAACTTAATGCGAAAATGTAAAAAGTACTACGCACAAAATGCTAAAATTTAGATTTATCTACTAAAACAGTGGATGAAGATGTAAAATTACTAAGTATATATTAAAGCAGCAAGAAAATGTTAAAGTACTAAGTACAAAAACGTAAACAAATTGATTTATCTACTAAAACATAGACTGAAGTTGTAAAATTACTAAGTACAAACTGTTAAAACATCATCAAAACATAGATTTGTCCACTGAAATCTTGATCAAAAATGTAAAAGTTCTAACAACAAAATCCTAAAACTGATAAATTAAAAACACTCAGTACAAAACAACAAAACATGTAAAAATGGTAAGTATAAAGCTGCAAAACTTAAATTCATTTAGAAAAACTTAGAACGATGATGTAAAAGCACGAAACTTTTAAAAATAAAAGTGTTATACACTTGCATAACGTTATTACTGCAAAAATCTTAAGAATTACTACCTGCAAAATGTTAAAACTCTGATTTATCTACTACAGCAACGCGAAAATGTAAAAGTACTAAGTACATAACGTATTCATCAAGTGAAATTTTGTACGAAAATGCAATCGTTTATGTACGAAACTTAAAAAACTTATTTATCTACAAAAAATCCCTACTAAAGTCGTAAAAAGTATGAAATGTTAAACATCATGAAAATGTAAACTTTCCGAAAATGCAAACATCAAAACTTAGATGTATCTAATAAAATTTAGAACCAGTAAAAGTGTCAAACTTAATAAAAGTACTAAGTAAAAAACAAAAAAAACTTATATTCATCTACTAAAACACAGAAAAACTTAGCACGAAAAGGTAACAAAAAATTTTCAAAATAAACGTGTTATGCACTTACAAAATGTTAAAACTTAAATTTATCTACTAAAACCCAGAACAAAGATACTAAGTATAAAAAATACTAAGTATAATACATTGTAGCAACACAAAAATTTAAGAGTACTAAATACAAAACGTGAAAAAAGTTAGAGTTATCTAACTAAAACTTAGACTGAAGTCGTAAAATTACCAAGTACGAAATGTTCAAACATCATAAAAATGACTAAATAACAAGTATAATGTATCAAAAACATAGATTTCTCCATTAAAATCTTAATCAAAAATGTAAAAGTTCTAAGGACAAAATGCTAAAGTAGTGAAAAAATGAAAAATACGCAGTGCAACACAACAAAGCATGTACTAACTATAAAACTTCTAATCTTGAATTCATCCAAGGAAAAAAAAAACTTAGAAACAAAAAAAAAAAAAAAAAAAAAAAATGTAAATCCGAACGAAAATTTTCGGAAATAAAACTGTTATCCACTTGCAAAGTGTTAAAACTTAATGCAAAAATATAAAAAGTAATGTGTATGAATGTTGAAACTTAGATTTATCAACTAAAACACGGAATGAAGATGTAAAAATATTAAGTATAATATATTAAAGCAACACTAAAATGTAAAAGCACTATGTAGAAAACATCAAAACTTAGATTCGTCTAGTAAACTTAGTACAAAAATGTAAAAGTACTAAGCATAGAACCTCTAATATACATTTATTTAGTAAAAAACAGAACGAAACTGTTAAAGTACTAAAGCCAACGCATCAAACAAGGATTAATCTATTAAAACAGTATAAAAGAAAGAAAAGTACTACATACAAACTGCAAAAACTATAGAACTAAAATTTAAAAATGTAAGAAATCATAAAATTTTAAAACTTAACTTCATCCAGAAAAACTTAGAACGGAAATGTAAAATTACTGAAGTTTACAAAACAAAAGTGATAGGCATTTGCAAATTATTAAAAGCAAAAATGTAAAAAGTATTAGATACAAAAAGTACGAAACATCAAAACTTGGAGTAGTATAATAACAAAACTGCAACTTCGATCCATCAAGTAGCACTTAACTCTAAAATTGTGAAAGAAATGTGAAAACTGATATTCACCTTTAAAATGTAAAAATATTAAGTACACGATGTTCAAACAGAACAAAAATGTAAAGGTACGAAATGTAAAACTCCAAAAAGTTAAATTCCTCTACTAAAAAAATGGTTTGAAAAGTAAAAGTACTATGTACATCAACTAAAAACAGCATGAAAAATTAAAAATAGCAAGTACAACACGTTAAAACAGCACGAAAATCTAAAAGTACTAAGTAAACCATTTTTTTTAGTAGAGGAATTTAACTTTTTTGGAGTTTTACATTTCGTACCTTTACATCTTTGTTCTGTTTGAACATCGTGTACTTAATATTTTTACATTTTAAAAGGTGAATATCAGTTTTCACATTTCTTTCACAATTTTAGAGTTAAGTGCTACTTGATGGATCGAAGTTGCAAATTTGTTATTATACTACTCCAAGTTTTGATGTTTCGTACTTTTTGTATCTAATACTTTTTACATTTTTGCTTTTAATAATTTGCAAATGCCTATCACTTTTGTTTTGTAAACTTCAGTTATTTTACATTTCCGTTCTAAGTTTTTCTGGATGAAGTTAAGTTTTAAAATTTTATGATTTGTTACATTTTTAAATTTTAGTTCTATAGTTTTTGCAGTTTGTATGTAGTACTTTTCTTTCTTTTATACTGTTTTAATAGATTAATCCTTGTTTGATGCGTTGGCTTTAGTACTTTAACAGTTTCGTTCTGTTTTTTACTAAATAAATGTATATTAGAGGTTCTATGCTTAGTACTTTTACATTTTTGTACTAAGTTTACTAGACGAATCTAAGTTTTGATGTTTTCTACATAGTGCTTTTACATTTTAGTGTTGCTTTAATATATTATACTTAATATTTTTACATCTTCATTCCGTGTTTTAGTTGATAAATCTAAGTTTCAACATTCATACACATTACTTTTTATATTTTTGCATTAAGTTTTAACACTTTGCAAGTGGATAACAGTTTTATTTCCGAAAATTTTCGTTCGGATTTACATATTTTTTTTTTTTTGTTTCTAAGTTTTTTTTTTTCCTTGGATGAATTCAAGATTAGAAGTTTTATAGTTAGTACATGCTTTGTTGTGTTGCACTGCGTATTTTTCATTTTTTCACTACTTTAGCATTTTGTCCTTAGAACTTTTACATTTTTGATTAAGATTTTAATAGAGAAATCTATGTTTTTGATACATTATACTTGTTATTTAGTCATTTTTATGATGTTTGAACATTTCGTACTTGGTAATTTTACGACTTTAGTCTAAGTTTTAGTTAGATAACTCTAACTTTTTTCACGTTTTGTATTTAGTACTCTTAAATTTTTGTGTTGCTACAATGTATTATACTTAGTATTATTTATACTTAGTATCTTTGTTCTGGGTTTTAGTAGATAAATTTAAGTTTTAACATTTTGTAAGTGCATAACACGTTTATTTTGAAAATTTTTTGTTACCTTTTCGTGCTAAGTTTTTCTGTGTTTTAGTAGATGAATATAAGTTTTTTTTGTTTTTTACTTAGTACTTTTATTAAGTTTGACACTTTTACTGGTTCTAAATTTTATTAGATACATCTAAGTTTTGATGTTTGCATTATCGGAAAGTTTACATTTTCATGATGTTTAACATTTCATACTTTTTACGACTTTAGTAGGGATTTTTTGTAGATAAATCTAAGTTTTTTAAGTTTCGTACATAAACGATTGCATTTTCGTACAAAATTTCACTTGATGAATACGTTATGTACTTAGTACTTTTACATTTTCGCGTTGCTGTAGTAGATAAATCAGAGTTTTAACATTTTGTACGTAGTAATTCTTAAGATTTTTGCAGTAATAACGTTTTGCAAGTGTATAACACTTTTATTTTTAAAAGTTTCGTGCTTTTACATCATCGTTCTAAGTTTTTCTAAATGAATTTAAGTTTTTCAGCTTTATACTTACCATTTTTACATGTTTTGTTGTTTTGTACTGAGTGTTTTTAATTTATCAGTTTTAGGATTTTGTTGTTAGAACTTTTACATTTTTGATCAAGATTTCAGTGGACAAATCTATGTTTTGATGGTTTATACTTGCTATTTTCAAGTTTTTATGATGTTTTAACAGTTTGTACTTAGTAATTTTACAACTTCAGTCTATGTTTTAGTAGATAAATCAATTTGTTTACGTTTTTGTACTTAGTACTTTAACATTTTCTTGCTGCTTTAATATATACTTAGTAATTTTACATCTTCATCCACTGTTTTAGTAGATAAATCTAAATTTTAGCATTTTTTGCGTAGTACTTTTTACATTTTCGCATTAAGTTTTAACGTTTTTCAAGTGCATCACACTTTCGTTTTGAAAAGTTTCGTACTTTTACATTTTTCGTTCTAAGTTTTTCTGGATGAATTTAAGTTTTGCAGTTTTATACTTAACATTTTTACATGTTTTGCTGTTTTGTACTGCATGTTTTTCATTTTTCAGAGTTTTAAGATTTTGTTGTTAGAACTTTTACATTTTTGATCAAAATTTCAGTAGACAAATATATGTTTTGCTGTTTTTGTACTGCGTGTTTTTACTTTTTTCAGAGTTTTAGGATTTTGTTGTTTGAATTTTTACGTTTTTCGATCAAGATTTCTGCAGACAGATCTAAGTCTTTTAAGTTTCGTACTTAAGTTTAACATTTTTGTACAAAGTTTCACTTGATAACTACGGTATATACTTAGTACTTTTACATTTTCATGTTACTTTACTATTTCATACTTAGTACATTTGATTCAATTACAATTTTCATTCTAAGTTTTAGTAGATAAATCAGAGTTTTAACATTTTAGACGAAGTATTTTTTACATTTTTACATTAAGTTTTAACATTTTGTAAGTGCATAACACTTTTACTTTGAAAAGTTCCGTACTTTTACAACTTCGTTCTAAGTTTTTCTGGAAAGATTTAAGTTTTGCAGCCCTATATTTAGCATTTTTACAGGTTTTGCTGTTTTTGTACTGCGTGTTTTCAATTTGTCAGAGTTTTAGGATTTTGTTGTTTGAACTTTTACATTTTTTGATCAAGATTTCTATAGACAAATCTATGTTTTGCTGCTTTATACTTGATATTTTTATAATGTTTTAACATTTTGTACTTAGTAATTTTACGACTTCAGTCTAAGTTATAGTAGATAAATAATTTTTTTACGTTTTGTACTTAGTACTTTTACGTTTTCGTGTTGTTTTAATATATTACATTTAGCAATTTTACATCTTCATTCACTATTTTAGTAGATAAATCTAAATTTTAACATTTTGTACATAGTACTTCTTACGTTTATGCACTAAGTTTTAACATTTTGCAAGTGCATCATACTTTTGCTTTGAAAATTTGCGAACTTTAACATTTTTTTGTTCTAAGTTTTTCTGGATGAATTTAAGCTCTGATGTTTTGTATTTTTTATTTCTAGCTTTCATGCTGTTTTTTTAGTTTTCACTCTTAGTACTTTTACATTTTTTTACCAAACATTTAGTAGATGAATTTAGGTTTTGTAATTTTACGTTTCATACTTTTACATTTTCGTTCTGTTCTAACGTCTTGTGCTTGCTATTTTTATATTTTAGTAGGTGAACATTTTGCGTATATTACTTTTACTCTTTCCGAGTCATGTTTTAGATGAATCTAAGTAACAATTTTTTATACTACTCTTAACTTTTGGTGTTTTGTACTTTCTTACATTTTTTTTTTGCGTTAAGTTTTAATATTTTTCATGAGCGTAACACTTTTGTTTTGTAATTTTGCATTTCCGTTCTTTTCTGAATGAGTTTAAGTTTTTAAAGTTTATAGTTCTAAATGATTTGTTTCACGTATTTCTAAGTTTCCTCAGTTTTAGCATTTTGCTCTTAGCACTTTTACGTTTCACATAAAGCACTTTGCAATAGTTTTGAGTTTTGTGATTTAAATTTTTCAAGTTTTACGTTTCTAGTGAAGTTATTATTCTATTTCACTTTTAAGATTCTCAAATCTGTTTTAGTGTTTTTACATTTACTTTTTAAGTCTCAAATCTTTATTCCACAGCTTAAATTGTTTCGGATTTTTTATGATTCAGTGTTGAAATTTTAGTTCAAAGTTTCAAACGTTACATTTTCATGCGAAGTTCTAAAATTTTGCAAGTAGAAAATCATTTTGTTTTGCAAGTTCAAACTTTTTTATTTAGTAATTCCTTACATTCTCTACTGTTTTACGGAATGAATCAAAGTTTTAACATTTTGGACATAGTACTTTTGCTTTTCGTACTAAATTTGGCTGGATGGAACTAAGTTTGGAACAAGCACTAGTAGTACTAACACTCGTTTCGTTCTGTTTTAACATTTAATACTTGGTATTTTTATATTTTCATGCTGTTGTGACATTTTGTATCTAGTACTTTTATATTTTCATGCTGTTTAAACCTTTTGTATTTAGTAATTTTACATTTCTGTACTGAGTTTCACTGGATGAATATGCTTTGTACTTAGTATTTTTACATTATTGTTCTAAGTTTTACGCGTTAAAACTCAGTTTTTTTTGCCTTCATATGTGAAATAATAGAGTTTTATAAAATATTCTTTGAAGGAGACTGCAAGTGTGATAGTAATAAAAAGTAGAAAAAACTTTAGAATGAAATGCGTCATGCAGTTAAAATTATGATTTCACAAAAAAATTTGCAAAACGGATCAGAAAAATGTTACTGTACTATGTTTTTCATACTAAGAAAAAAAAATCACTTGCAACTGAAAAATTTCCTAAGTCTTTTCTAATCACAGTGTAAAAATAATTAACCTATAAAATAGTTCCTGTGCGGATGCTAAGTGGAAACATTAAAAAGGTTGAAAAAAAAACATCTTTCTAAGTCGAAAAAAGAAATAAATACATAATAGGATGTAAATAGCGACAATAAATTTAATTCATTATAGATTATAATTATTATTGTAATATAAAATAGTTCCTGCTTGAATTCTGAGAGAAAACATTAGAAAAAAAAATACTAAGTTCCAAAATAGTTCAATTTTCTTCTCATAGATGGCGCTACAATCGACATCGCATTGCATCAAGTCCTAAACTGAAACAAAAAGGTGTTGCCATTCCAAAACTATAAATTTTTGAAAAACATTTCAACTCTACTCGAAAAACGCCTAAGGGCATACAACTCAACTCTACTCGAAAAATGCCTGAGGGCATACAACTCAACACTACTCGATAAATGCCTGAGGGCATGCAACTAAACTCTACTCGAAAAATGCCTGAGGGCATGCAACTAAACTCTACTCGAAAAATGCCTGAGGGCATACAACTCAACTCCACTCGAAAAATGCCTGAGGGCATGCAACTCAACTCCACTCGACTAACGCCTGAGGGCACGCCTGGGGGTATTGGGAGGCGGTGGGACCCCGCCCCCTTCCACCGCCACCGCCTCTTGGGGTAGAACACCCATTATTCCCCAACTCTCATATTCGGGAATGGCCAGTTTTTGCAATAGCGTTTTTTTGCAAAAGAATCGTTTTCGCTATTTTTGAAATTATTTCTTTTATTTCTCCTTTATAATTTCAATGACAATCCAAGTTTGAAGGGCGGGCAGCACGTTTAATCGGTATTTTTATGTAAAGGAAATTTGCGGGAAAAGAGGGGAGGGGCGCATATTCGATCACGGGCTCTTGTTTGGTATTTATCAGTAACTCTGCTTGAAAAATATTGTTTTGGAATGAAATGGTTACCGTTGTGCTGTAACACCTATAGTAAAAAAAAAATTTAAAGGGGGGGGGGGGCGGTTTCAATGCACAACATGCAAATTATGTAATTCTACTTTTTATTGCTTGTGTTTTTCAAGGAAGAAATTTAGGAACAATCCTCCATAAAAAAGAAAAAGTTTGTGCCACTGTATTTACTATTTTATTTATTATTATTTAAAAATAATGCATTAATCATGCTTCTCTTTGATGCAAGTTTCATTTATGTAAAACTTTATCCACATTGGTGCACAGAGGAAAAAAAAACAATGTTCTTGTACATTAAGTTTTATTCATAATATAACTTCTTTCTTTTTAGGAAATGTTAAAATGATGGTTACTGAAAGTACTGCTTGAAACAAAGAGATTAAATTTATGTATGACTTGCAATGTATTTTTTGTTATATTTTCAAATAAATCTTTTTCATAAACCATTTGCATTTGTTTCGAATGGTCTTATTAAAAGTATGTTTTCAGATTTATTAATATTAACTGTAATATTGAAAGTCTAATTTTAAGTGCTGATTTTTTTATTGTCATTCAAACATTTTATGTTTTAACTCGGAACATATCTAAATGCACTTTTTTAATTTGAATATTTGTTTTATTTATTTTATTATTAATATTGTTTTTTTTTTCTAAAATTTTATTTCATTCAAGTTAAAATCTTTTGTAAAATTCTATTTCATTTAAATGAAAATTCTTAAGTTGCATAAATATTTGATACAAATCTCAATTGACCACATCAAAATAATGTAAAATCTGTTATTCACTATCAGAAATAATAAAAACTAACATTTATTTTTTTAATACTAACATGAAGGTCAAGTAATTCCTTTAACAACAAAAAAAGGGGGCAGGGAGAGTAAATTGGTAAAATCCCCCCCCCCCCAAACGTCAATTTAAGTACATATTGGATGAAGTATTTTGTGGAAATTTGAATATAATTATTATGGTTTTGAAATTTTTTTCAGATAAACAAGAAAAAATGCTGTCACAAGTATAAAACAAAAATTTATGTCATGACTCCTTGTTCCATTGTTGCACTTACGTGGAAAGCAAGTGCTTAGTGTTTGCTTATTTGCATCCTTTATTTGTAAAGAAGCTGAGGCTCTTAACTAACAATGGGACTGACCAGTCATGCCTGTCAATTGGTTGTATTTTACTTGTGTCTGCTGGTTTTCTGGTTTATATAAATTTCAATAATGCATTGCAATGAGCTGGGTACGGCATTCATCCTGTCATTGTTCAAAGTATGTCCTGGTAGGGTGCTACGAGTCTTAGTAATGATCTCCTGAGGATGAACTCAAGACAGTATTAAGTGCTAAGTATTGATTGTGACAGTGTTCTCAGGATGGATTGGGAACATCGAAGGATCCTGTCATTGTTCATAGGACGTCCTAGAAGTCCTCTGACTATCCTCATGAAGTTCTCCAAGCCCTAACTTTGTCCTAAAAATCCCAAGTTGTCCCGAGTGGTCGCGCGTTAGGATTAGGTGGGGAATATTTTAGTTCTGACGATGTTCTTGGGATCGACTGGGGACGACAAAGAATCCTGTCATTGTTCATGGGATGTCCTAGAAGTCCTCTGACTATCCTCATAAAGTTCTCCAAGTCCTAACTTTGTCCTAAAAATCCCAAGTTGTCCCGAGTGGTCGCGCCTTAGGCTTAGGTGGGGAATATTTTAGTTCTGACGATGTTCTTGGGATCGACTGGGGACGACAAAGAATCCTGTCATTATTCTTAGGATGTCCTAGAAGTCCTGTGACTATCCTCATAAGGTTCCTCAAGTCCTAACTATGTCCCCAAAATCCCGTTCGTCCTCGAGTTGCCGTGCGTTTAATGCCTCAGGTCGCTCTGAGGACGTTATCAGGGCGGTCACTAGGCGGGACATTTTTCAGGTCAGAGGTCGTCCTGAGGTTCTCGAATTGGGATTTAAGGACATCCTTGGGACCACCCCTCAAGACTTGACAAGAGTACTCAGGACATCCTGAGGACCATCTTGTGCTGTATGGGTAGCTATAACATCCTGCATTCAAGGCTAAAATTCCACAAGTAATAAGAAGCATTTCACAATTTGGAGGTCTTTTGAAAGTAAAAAGATCAACATTGTTAAGATTAAGTCTTAATCTTGTGTGCTCTTAAGAGCATAAAATAGGAAAAAAAAAAAAAAACTGCAAGTAATACAAGAAGCTAAAAATATTAAAAACTATTTAAACAATTGCTTAGGTCAGAATATAGATACAAAATAATCTAACTCTTTTTATAGGCAGACTTCCCACCAAATTCATCAACTTATAAAAATTAACATTAAGCTATTATACTAAGCTAGTTGGCAGATTTTTTTAAAGACATCAAGAAGTACATATGCTACTGCCAAGTGCATCAATCCCCCCCCCCCCCCCCCCCGCCACAATTTTTTTTTTTTGCAACCACTCTAAATCCAAAACATATTATAATATACTACTGCTATAAAAATTGGCATATCAAAGTGTTAAAGAAAACAAAATCTTAAATCTTTTAAATTTATATAAAACTAACATATAAGCTTATATAAACAATATGATATTTTTAAAGAAAATATGAATTACAAGATTTTAAGATTGAAAATCGAGATTGACGATTCTGGTAAAGTAGCCAATCTTGGAGGATTTTACCTATCAAAAATTATAAAGTATCATCAATGAAAATAAAAGAACAATAATGAAAGCCATCAAATTTAACAATAAAAAGAAAACAATCATTCAATAATCGCAGAAATATTTTTTTATAGCTTCAAAAAGTTGAAAAATTTTAATCACTTTGCAGGCTGCTCATACAGAACTTTCAAGTAATGATGTCAAAGCAAGGAATAAAATATGACCTCAAAGTTTGTTCACACGCTCCTTTTGTAAGAAAATTCCATTAATAAATTTTTCAGGTCTTAAGCCGCAATATTATACGCCTTAAAGGATTTTAGTTAATTATAATAAGAGATAGAAGATAGAATCATTCTGTAGAATTTTTAGCAAAATGGATGCTTCAACAAAGTTCAAGATGGAATAAAGCATGCATATCACAATGAATAATACAGGAAAACCGTAATCCACCCAAGATGTTTTTTAAATACACACACGAAATAAATACACAATTTCACATATAATTCAATAGAGTTAGAAAAGTATTCATATTCATACTAACCACTAAGGCTCGACCGATGCATCGGCGCCGATTGTTTAACAAAGTTGCCATCGGCCATCGGCATCGGCGGCAGATGTTAACTTTAGAAAAACATCGGCCCATCGGCCTTAAAAAACATCTAAAAGCCGATGCAAGGCCGATGTTTTTCGCAGGGACAACTTTCCAGAAAACATTCTGTCTTTCACTTTCTTTTTTTCTCCATAGCTCAATTTCTATTTCCATACAATAACAGGCAGCACATAAGTTGAGAAAAAAAACACAAAAATAATGTCATTCTATAAAGTATTTGATAAAAAATTCGGAAAACTAGTTTAAGCGATCGCTGCCCGAAAACCTTCATTATTAAAGTAGTTCTCTGAGCAGAATGCTCGCGAAATAGAATATGTTAAAGTAAAACTTATAGAGGCGTCTTATGAGTGTTATTTGTTTTTCGCACCAGGTTAGTTGCCTCATTTTTGTCCGTTTTTCTTTTAATAATGACTTAGTGCATTAGATGTCATTGTGCAATAATATTATACCATCTGCTTTTAGTTTGTCATGTTTCTTATTATTCCGAAATTGTAAATAATAAAAAGTCAACTCAATCAAAGTACGATAGTAATTTTAATTTTTAGCAGCGTAAACTTTTTTCTCTTTGCGTTTTTTTTTTTTTTTTTTTGTTGCTCTTTCGATCCCACGTGTTACAGTTTTCGCCAATTGTACAGCAATCTTGCTGCATCTGCTTTTAGTGTTATTTCATTTTTAGTTTACAACATAGAAAATATTGGTCAAAAATAAGAAAAGAATTTCCAGTATAAATATTTATTGATCGAAATTTTATGTGTCCAAGTTCGATTTGCAATTTTTAAAAATTGAATTCTCAAAATGCGAGTTCGTGCCACAGGATTTAATAACATCTTAATAAAAATGCTAAAATTTCTTTATTTTCAAAGATTGATCAATGCATATTTTTTTTCAAAATACATCTTAACATTTTATATACGATAATTATTTTAATTTTTCCCCGTTTATCTTCGTTTTTTTTAGCGCATATTTTTGGCTTCTTTGATGTCACGTGTTAGACAGTTGACAGTTTTTCTGCTATTGTACAACAATCTCGTTGCATCTGCTTTCAGTTTAGATTATTTCTTGTACAACACAGAACAAATTGTTAAAAAATATGAATTAATTTTTCAGAATAAATGTTTATTGGTCGAAATTTTATGTGTCCAAGTTAGACTTGCAATTCTCGAAAATTTAATTCTTTAAAAACGAGTTTGGGATACAGGGTGGAACAATACCTTAATAAAAATGCTTCAGTTTCATTAATTTCAAAAATTGTCAACGTATATAAAAATATATATATTTTTTCAAAATACATCTTAATTTTTATAAACGATCACGTGTTTTCAGAAGGTTATTTGTCAACAGAAAACTGCTGATGCTCAAAATATTGGTTTATTTTGGTGACCTTACATTGTGCTCATGAAAATATAAAGAACATGTCAAGTATTTCAGTGTAATTTTCAACTCAGAAAAAAAAAAAATCTAATAAGATTAGTTCTTAAGACCCAGCATTCATTTGTAATGAAAAAAAATCCCACGTCTATGTTTTTAGAGAAATATTCAGTACTTCTTGGTTATGATCAGGGGATATACTGCACAAGGGATAATACTACGAGCGAAATGTTTTAATATTTTATTTTTATTTCAAAAAAAGAGCTTAAAATAACTTTTTTAATGAAAAATATGCATGTAATCGTTCCCGCTTTTCTTTTAAAAATGGGGGGGGGGGGGGAATCATGAAAAAAAGCTGAGAGGAAGGGGTTGACAGTTTCGTTAAAAATACAAACCCACATTATTTGTTAGCCTGTGTCATAACATCTGCATTCCTCTCCATGAAAAAAATAAGAAAATAAAGGCAGCGGCACTTGGCATTTGCAGTGCATGTGTTATAAAGAAAAAATGTTGAAGGAAAGTGAATTAGACTCGAGCAATCCAATAGCTGTTGAGTATTTTTTTTTTTGGCAAAGATAAGAAAAAAGAATTAAAAATCCTCTGACATAGCATTTTTTAATTTTTTTAACCTCCAAATAGTTTAATTACTTTACTAGAATCGCGAGTGATTCTTTCAGTTTAATTATTATGTAAACTTCCCCCAAACAGTTTTACGGTGCTTGAATAATGCATTTATGCTTTTATAAACATAAAAATAAATAGTAAATGATTCAAAATGACATTTTTGACAAGCATTCTACACGTTTTAATGGTTTAAAGCGACTTTTTTTTTCCATCGGCCATCGGCCGATGGAAGAAAAAAAAAATCGGCAATCGGAAATCGGCCGATCTTGGAACAATCGGCCAACAATCGGCATCGGCCCATCGGCCAAAAAATGCCATCGGTCGAGCCCTACTAACCACACAATTCCTAACATGAAATGTATTTACAGAAGAATTAATATTCCTAAAATGTGAGAAACATTTACTCACCCAAGAAGAAATACCTTTTCTTTTGTTAGCCCTTAAAAAGGCTAAATGTAATGATCACCAATGCGAATCATAATTTATTTCAATTAAATAAAAGCTCCCCTGATAATCGCACAAATGTGGCTGACTAAAAACTGCATAACATGATTCCATTCCAAAAAGCGCCAAAAGCAGGGTTGTAATGTTTTGACACACACGACGCATGCGCAGAAGTAGCGGAATATGTTATTGCGAGACGCAAGCTCACAATACCTTGGATTGGCTAACCTAAACAGTGACGTCATTTGTTGTCAGTTTCGGGTGGACGTTAGTTCACATTATGTGCGAGCGCTCTCCAAGTGTGACGTCACACCAATAGGCGTGGAGCTCTGACGTCACTCTGTTTAAGCTCTCATTTATTAGCCTACTTTCCCGTAAAAGTAAAAAAAAAATAATAATAAAGCATGAAAGAAGGCTTAATGTATCGTGAAAATATCGTTAAAAATAAAGAAAAGTCAAAAAAAAGTGAAGTAATTAAATAAAGATTGAAAAATAAAAAATTTGAAAGTAGGGTTTTGAGATGGGGAAAAAGTGTCGGTCGGTCTGTCGGTCTGTCTATCTGTCGGTCTGTCTGTCGGTCTGTCCCCCCCTAATAACTTTTGAACGAATTGTCCGATTGGAAAAATTCTTTTTGCATTCGAAAGATCTCGGCGAGGACATCTCATTTCCATATTTTACTTTTTGATTTGAACAATCTTTTGTTCAATTTTGAACAGTTCAAAAAATTTTAACATTAGCGGCTATAGGTGAAAATGAAGCAAATTATGTAAAATCTGGGTACAAGATATAAGTTCCCATGAACAAACTCAAACTGGAAGAAGTTCTTGGCGTGAAATATTGATTTGAACAATTTTTGTTCATTTTTGAACAGTTCAAAAAAAAATTAACATACCGCCTACGGGGAAATTTCAATCCTATATAATTTCTGATCTAACGGACCTATTTGCTTGGAACAAACTTTATCGGAAAGCTCTTATGACGTAGAACATGTACAAATAGAAAGTTCATCCAGAACTAACGAGCCTATTTTCTTATGAAATTTTTTGATCCGGATTTTCAAGAATATTTTTTAATTAATGAATGATTAAATGAATAAGCAAAAGAATGAATGAATAAATGAGTGAATAAATACATGAATGACTTAATAAATAATGATTGAATGAATATGTATTAACCGTTGTAAAAGGTATATTTGAAGCAAATAAGAACTAAAGCTAAACGAGAAAGACAGAGAGAGAGAGATAGCTAGATTATAAATTTGAATTCGGTGTATACGGGAAAGTAGGCTCGTATAGTTCTAGACGGAACTTCTTGTTATTGTTATTAAAGCAATATCATTTTTTTTCCAATAAAAACTTTGTGTAATTTTTTTTTACTTTTTTTAACTACAGTTATTATTATTTTTTAAACTTTGTGTTTTTTTTTCTTTTCAATAAAAATGTGTGTTTTTCAATAAAACACACATTTTTGTTTTGAATAAAAATAAGGAACATTGGGTTAATAAATTGTTAAAATTAAACATTGCTTTTTGCTATCTAACAAGAGCTTTCCTTCAGAGCTCCCTAAGCAGTAAGAGCCTTTTAGATTCATTAACATCTTTGGAAAAGTAGCTAAAGCTTTGTGTGGTTTTTCAGAATGATGTTAAAAGATGAAATTTTTTTATGTACTATGTAATTGTCTATTCATTTATTTTGAAAGGAGTGAGTTTGTGAGGTTTTACTGTGATCTAATTGCATATTTTCCATTCATTTTGTGAGATATTAGATGTCAGTTGTAACAAACTGACTATAGGACAATTTGAGGTTTATGTTGTGTTTCCTTATAATATAATAATGTATCGGGGCATTATTATAATAAACATGTTTATAAACTTTACCTGTGCGAGACCTTAATTGAAAAGTTTGATGCACTAAGTGCAAAGTATAAAATTATAATGCCTTCATATATAATTTCCTATTTTATATTTTATAAGTTACCTTCCCAAAATTACTGCTATATTTTTGACATTGTTACTGTTTAAGCAGTGAATTTTTTAAAAATTCTTTTTATCTTAAAGTGCTTTCTATTTTATTTGCTCTTAATATATTTTATATTTCTTCTTACAGATAATTGGATATCTCAGATTATTATCTGAAGTGCTAGTTGAATTCTAGCCCTGATGCAGTTATTATAGAAAACTGCATCAAGGTTTTAATTTTACTGGAGATGTTTTGAAGATGAAAAAAATAGTTCAGGAGTTGTTCTTGATATTGTGCTGTTTTTGTGTGAAAAAAAATTGCATTCAAAGTTTAAGTTTTATGTGGTATTCAATCTTTTTTTTTTCTTCTGTAATTTTGCTTTCATTTGAATACACATGTAAATATATCAAGATCCCCATAGGACATACCTATTTTCTTATTCATTAGAAGCGTAATACTACCTAATAAATTGAATAGATAGTAATTGCCGCCCCCTTAAGGAAGCTGCGCTGTGAGGCAAGCGCCTTGCTGCCTCTGGTTCTCGCTGGCCCTGTGTTCTTGAAATTATTGATTTACGTTTACTTACCCTTCTATACTTCAGATGAGGCGGCCTCTTTCATATTTCCCTCAAAAATGTAATAATAATAATAATAATAATAATAATAAATGTTCTTCAAGTGGTAAAGATTATGCTATCAGTGTAGCTGTTGACTTTTTCAATTTTATAACGTTTTGTGCAATCTTTTTTACAACAATATACTCTGAATGCATTGTAGATTAATGTATAAGGACATACACATAACAAATATTTACACGAAAAGATGCACTGATATTTTAGAAGTAGCATTACTTTACAACTTTTTTTTTTATATTCAAGCTTTGATTGTACTTTCTGGATTAAATGAATTTCGTATTTTTAAATAGTGTCTAAATTTAATGAAAACATTTGGAAAGAAGTTGGATTTTTTACCTTTAAAAAAAAAAAAAAAAAAGCATTGATAGTTGATTTCGTAAATATTAAAGTAAATCAATTAATAAAGGGGGCACCATTTGTACCAAGCTTTTTGGTTTGTTGCTAAGATGTTCTGCTTGATTTTTAATTGAAATAAAGTTGCGCCCTCTTTTTTATTCCCCTCCCCCTCCCCCGTCTCTCTAAGTTTATTCATATATAGAGACTTATTTTCATTAATGCTCGCTGTTAGACTCTAAAATCATTGCATGACGTAATTCTTTTAGATGATTTTATTAGAGGTAAAATAAACAGCTTACAGTACAGTACACTAACAAACAGTTTTGTTTCCTGCATTTCAAACTTTATCCAAATTCTTAACAGTAGATAACTTGTTAGAACTTATAAAATTGTTCTTAAATATAAAGACCAACAGAGGGCGCCTGAGACGGTGGAATTGAAGTATTAAAAACGAAAGCATTACGGGAACGAGATGAGAGAGTGGTAGATGAAGTATGGCGAATGTTAAATAGCCTGGTAAAATACTTTATGTTGTGTATGTGTGTGTGTTTTGTGATATGTCTATATTAAATAATGAAAAAGATTACAATGCCTACGTATTTGCTTCTCCTTGCGCATCTCCCTCAGTTACAATGTTCGAAAGTTAAGTAGTTATAATAATTCAGAAGTGGGATATATGACAGATATGATATTAGCTTAGGCTCCAAAATGACGCGCCAAACTGATCGGACCGTCTGGATAGCAGGTAGGCGATCTTTTATTTGTTTTATTTAGTTAAGTATTTGAAAGTAAAAGAAAATTGTTCTCATTCGTGAATTGCACTTTACCGTAGTGAATAATTTGTGTAGAAGGAACGAAATTAGTATTTCAAACGTATGATGAAATAGTTTTGTTTTCATTCATGATTAGAAAGTAGTACACGTATTTACAAAGTATAAAGTAATTATAAAGTAATTTCGGTAGTCAACGTATTTTGATTCCGAAAGTAATGTTTATATAACATTTCAGTAGACATTAACGTATTAAGTATTTTATTATTAAGAGTCGTTTATGAAAGTTTTGTATGTATTACGGTATTTTAAATTGTAGTTCGATTTTGTTTTTGAAAGAGTGACATAATTATTTTAAGTAACGTATTAAAGTATTTTACGAAACAATGGCTTTCTTAGCAAAAAGTAAAAAGGTTGATTTAATTGAACTCGCATCAGAGTTAGGACTTGTTGTTCCGCCAGATGCTAAAGTAATCGATTTAAAACGTATCATAACGGAAAATGAAAATTTCGACGAAGAATTCTGTCTGAATTTATTGAATACAATATCCGAAGAACGAATGGCTGCGGAAGTAGCAAGAAAAGCAGCTGCTGAGACAGCAAAAATTATAGCAGATCGTGAATACGAACTAGCAAAATTAAAAATAGAGCATTCGCAGTCTGTAAGTAATGCAGATTTAAGTAATATTCTTGTAGGAAATAGGAACGTACATTCAGATTTTCGAAAATTGATGCATGAATATAATATTAAGGACGGCGATATAAATTTTTATTTAATTATATTCGAACGTCAGGCGAAACGTATGGGTATTAGAGAAGAGGATTGGGTGTCACATTTAATTGGGTTACTCCCTTATGAAATTACGCAACTTATTGCCCGGGAAAATGAAGAGAATTCCAACGATTATACACACGTTAAGGCTTTATTATTAAAAAGGTATAAGTTAAGTCCTGACAAATTTAGAGTAAAATTTTTAAATCATGTCAAGAGTTCGGAAAGTACATAGAAGGATTTCGCATTTGAATTGCAGAGCTATTGCACCGAATGGGTAGCAGGCGTCGGTGTTACTGATTTTAATAGTTTGAAAAATTCAATAGTTACGGAACAAATGAAAAGAAAAGTGAGTACTACAACGCGTGAACATTTTATTGACGACTGGTCTAAATTTAATGATCCAGACCAATTGGCAGAGAAATTGGACAGTTATGATAGTGTGAGGTTTAAAAATAATAATAAATGGGAAAGTACATCAAATCAGAACTTTCGTTGCGACAAATCAAGGATAGAGAAGAAATGTACTTTAAATGATGATATTAGGGATAAAAAGAAAACTGTAAATACTAGTATTAGAAATGAAAAGGGGCAATTTAAATGTTTTAATTGCAATTTTTATGGACATATAGCTAAAGATTGTCCTGAACCAAAATCTGTGATTTATTGTACGAAATGTAAAAAGCAAGGTCACACGCAGCGCTCATGTAAAACTGACGATAATCGAAAAGAAGAGAGCAATAATTTATCTGTTAGTCAAAATGATTCGAGTTTTAACGCCACGATGGCTCCTACTAATTATATGAAAGATGCTTTTATTTATGGTTGTAAAGTTCAGGCTTTAGTAGACTCTGGTAGTAGCAGCTGTCTTTTAAAAGAAAGTATTGCTTCGAAATTGAACCTTGATTTGGTGCCTGATAAAAGTGAATTGTTTGGTTTCGGTAGTCAAAATAAACCGGTGACGCGGGCAATTGGCAAGGCTGTAGTTAACATACGTGTTGATGACGTAGTGGGAAAATCTATTACATTGCTCATTGTTAAAGATGATTCACAACCATGTGATTTAATTTTGGGTAGGACTTGGATCGATTTACCGTACATTGCATTCGCGCGTGTTGGAGGTAAAATACGATTCGGTTATGCAGATAACGATCTGTTTTCAAAAATACAAACGGACGTAAATGAAAATAAAGTTAGATTAAAAACAAAACAGAAAATTGAACTTGAGGGTAATTCAATTAATTTAATCAGAGCAAGTACTGACGAAATTGATAGTGGACTTATTTTAGTTAAAGGTATAGGCCAAAATTTTGACTCCGTTCTTGAGGTTGTTAAAGGTGAAACGATAGTTCCGGTGATTAATTCGGAAAATTTTACAATAAAAATGAAACAAAATCAATGTTTAGGTAGGGGAATGGAGGTGAATGAGGAGAGCATTGGCATGGCAGAAACAGAAAAGTTAAGTGAAAAATTAGACATTAATACAGTTACCACGCTTAAAAGCCTTATTGATATAGATGAAATAAAGACTGAAAAATCACTGTCTACAGATAAAAAGGAAGATATTTTAAAACTAGTAAATGAATACAGAGACTGTTTCGCATTAAATATAAGTGAATTAGGATGCACCAATATAATCAAAATGGACATTAAGGAATGCGATGGTAGTAAACCAGTGTTTCAAAAGCCATTTAAAACAAACTCAGAAGAACGACAACAAATTAAAGAAATCGTTTCGGAGTGGAAAGAAAATGGAATAGTTTCAGAAACAAGATCACCCTATTCTAGTCCAGTACTACTAGTCAAGAAAAAAACCGGAGAACAACGATTAGTAATAGATTATAGAAAACTCAACGCACAAACTATTAAAGACAAGTTTCCGCTTCCAAAAATTGACGATATTCTCGAATGTCTTGGAGGAAGTAAATATTTTACGACATTGGATTTGGCCAGTGGCTATCTCCAGATACCCTTGACTGAAGAAGCGAAATTAAAAACTGCTTTCATCACCCCAGATGACACGGGTCAATTTGAACGAATGATCTTTGGTTTGGCCAACGCGCCAGCAGAGTTTCAAAGGTTAATGAACTTTGTACTAGGTCCTTTGTTTAACCGAAAGGTTTTGTGTTACTTAGATGACATACTAATACCATCAAAAACATGGTCTGAGATGATCGAGAAACTGAAAGAAGTTTTTGAATGTTTAAGAAAAGCAAATTTGACTCTCAAGCTGTCAAAATGCGAGTTTGGAAAATCACAAGTTGAATTCTTGGGATTCATTATCAGTAATAATGGACTACAACCAGGACCACGTAAAATAGAAGCTATAGAACGTTTCCCCGTACCGAAGAATGTCCATGATGTTCGCAGATTTTTAGGTCTAACAAGTTTCTTTAGAAGATTTGTTCCAGAGTATTCACATAAAGCGAAACCATTAACTGAGCTTACGAAGAAGAATGAAAATTTTGTTTGGGAAGCAAGCCAAAGTGAAGCTTTCGAAGAGCTAAAGAAGAATCTCGTTAATTCCCCCATACTAGCACATTATGATCCTGATCTTGAAACTGAGGTGCATTGTGACGCAAGTTCCATCGGGTTGGCAGGTATCCTTCTACAAAGAGAAGTAGATAAGGGATGGAGAATAGTATATTGCGTAAGCAAGAAAACTACAGATACTGAACAAAAGTACCACTCTAGTAAGTTAGAACTAATGGCGATAGTTTGGACTTTAGAACGTTTAAGACAGTTTTTAATTGGAATAAAATTTACAATTGTCACAGATTGCCAAGCAATCGTATATTTAAATGCTAAGAAGTCATCGAATCCCCAAATGGCAAGATGGTTCAATTTAATGCAAGAGTATGACTTTGAAATTAGGCACAGGTCAGGTGAAAAGATGAAACATGTAGATGCGTTAAGTAGAGCAGCCATAGAAGAACCTGAAGACACCTTGAACGCGATAATTGAAAGAAAATTTGAAGTTTGCGTTACTTTGACAGTGGATGAACAGGTTTTGATGATGCAACAATCAGATCCTGAACTAAAAATAATTATAGGAATATTTCAGAAAAACGAAGAAGACAGGTCAAAGATTGAAAAACAGATGATCGAAGAGTATGTCTTCAAGAATAATAGACTGTATCGTAAATTTAGAACCAAGACTAAAGAGACTCTATTGTATGTTATTCCGAAAAGTATGAGAAAGAGCTTAGTAGTCAGATTCCATGATCTAATGGGACATTTTTCTGTTGATAGAACAGTCAGCAAAATTCGAGAATTGTATTGGTTTTCTTCTATGAAGCGTTATGTAAGGAAACATATTTCGATGTGCTTCGAATGTTTATTGAATAGGGTTCCTAGTGGAAGACAACAAGGACTTCTAAATCCAATACCAACCGGAAAAAGACCATTTTCAATTATTCATGTAGATCATTTAGGTCCTTTTGTAAAAACTGCTAGAAGAAATGAACATCTATTCGTTATTATAGATAACTTCACGAGATTTGTGCGAATTTTCCCGGTTAAAAGTACTTCTACTCAAAACGTATTGAAAGCGATTCAAAGTTTTATTGATGAATTCGGAGTTCCTAATAGAATAATAAGCGATAGAGGATCATGTTTTACTTCACGACAACTTGAAGAATTCTGTACTACGAATGGCATTAAACATACCTTGAACTGTACAAGACGGGCGCAAGCAAACGGTATGGTGGAGAGGTGCAACAGGACAATTCTAACAACAATTAGTACGAGTATGAAGGACCCAAAACACAAAGACTGGGACATAAAGGTAAAATTAGCAGAAAGAAATTTAAATAATGCAGTGAACAAAACAACAAATAAGACTCCTTTTGAAATGTTACACGGATATTCACCTAGATTCTATGATGGAATCTTAAGTAAATTAGTGGTCGATGAAGCCAAAGAATGGAAGGACCCGACAGAAATACGCAATGAAGCTATTATGAGAATAGAAGAAAGCAAACAGAAAATGAAAACGTATTACGATAATAAGAAGTGTAAAGCCATAAAGTACGATATAGGTGAAATTGTGGTAATGAGAAAAACTCCTCAATCAACAGGACAGCCTTTAAAAACTCAGCCTAAGTATAGAGGTCCATTAATAATTACAGATGTTCTGCCTAGTGATACCTATAGAGTGACTCAATTGGAAGAGAAAAGAGGTGGACATTTCTTCACTACAACAGCACATGTGAGTCAATTAAAAACGTGGAAAATACATCCTGACGCAGCTGATTTTGAACTTGGTGACTCGAGTGACACTGAACTTTGATTTGAGACATTTATAAACTGAATTTAACTTACGTTATCAATTTAATTCCTGAACTCTAACGTATAATAATTTTCTTTTTCTATTATTTGAATTTCAAATTTGCTAAAATTATGTAAAATAACCATTTATTCTTTATTGTAGTAGTTTTGCAGTATCATTTTCAATATTGAAAGCTGTGTGTAAGTAATTGAAGAAAATGTAAGTATGTTGTGTTTGATTGTATATTTCTATGTATTGTTCAATTTGAATGTATATTAATTTTGTTTAGTGTTAATGATTATCTAATGTCTTAAGTAATAACATACTAATCAGGAGATTAGTGATGTCAGGAAAGGCCGAGTGTTAGAACTTATAGAATTGTTCTTAAGTATAAAGACCAACAGGAATTGAAGTATTAAAAAACGAAAGCATTACGGGAACGAGATGAGAGAGTGGTAGATGAAGTATGGCGAATGTTAAATAGCCTGGTAAAATACTTTATGTTGTGTATGTGTGTGTGTTTTGTGATATGTCTATATTAAATAATGAAAAAGATTACAATGCCTACGTATTTGCTTCTCCTTGCGCATCTCCCTCAGTTACAATGTTCGAAAGTTAAGTAAAGTTATAATAAACTTTTAATCAAATAAAACTACAGAAAAATTCTAGCTTGAAATTTACGTTAAAAATTGCAGCTTCATTACAATTATATTTTAATTTTAGTTTCTCTCTCTCATTTTTTTTCTGTAAAAACATAAAGGATTACTTTTTGCATAAGTGGTTTCCAAAGGGAACCGTCGTCCCGCACGTCACAGCCCCTACAACGCAGAGACCACCCTGTTTGTTTGTAATTTGTGACTTTCGGTAATGTTCCTGATGAACTCCCCACAGTTCGGAACTTCTTGTCATTATTTAGTGGCACAATAAACGAATGCACCTGTTAAAGCATTAAATAGGGAGGGTTGGTTCTCCGGTTGTTACATAGCCTTTGGGGTGTGAAGTAGGTTCTCTTGTGGTCTGGAATCCCCTTACTGCGAGAGTGATAATGTGTAATATAAATCTATAATGGACACCTGTTAATGTGCTCACCTTCGGACGAAAATCATTTGATTACAATTACCAAGTGCTAATATTAAAAAATAAAAGTTTAATACTTTAAAAATGCGAATAAATACTATGCAGTAGATTTTCGGAGACAACGTTAATTTACGTGTAATTGAAATTGAATGAATATATTTAGCGTGAAATAATAGTTACTAGAAAAGTACAATAAGACTTAGTAAATTATTGATATAAAAATAAAATTTAAAAAAAAAGCAAGGGAGGAGGGGAAGGGGAGGAATCACCGATTGCTGATTGTCTGCTATTATTTTTTTTAAAGTTTAACCCCGTCTGACTGAATTTTCAACAAAGTGTGTTAGTTTTTTTTTCTCTTTAAGCTAAATGCGGACGCTACTTAATATGTCCAATATCAATCACACATAATTTCAAGCTTTATTAATCATAAATAAAAATTGTCCGAGAAAGCGGACACAACGCAAAACATCAAAATTTTATGACAAAGAATTGTTCCAAATTAAAATATTTTCGTTTGTGTTAAATCCTTATACAGTAGTATCTCCATTAAGGGACACCTCCGAAAAAGGGACACCTCTAATTACGGAACACTTTTTCTGGTCCCAGTCCCTTTAAATAGGGACCACAATGTATTTACCTCTGGATAAGGGACACTCTATTTAAGTGATATTCAAAGAGAAAAATTTCAAAAATTAAAGTTATATATAGGCTTGCCATACGTCCCGGTATTTTGCTCTTGTGCTTTGTTTTGTTTTAAAATTTGTCGAATGTGATTGCAAATTTTAATTTATTTCTTATTTATGAGAATTTCGCACCTAGTTTTTTTTTTTTTTTTTTTTTTTTTTGCGTTCAAGTAATCCAATTTTTTTTTTTTTTTTTTTCAAATTTGTCAAATGTGATTTCAAATTTTAATTTGTTTGGGATTTATGCAATAAAAAAGAAATAAAGAATTATGAACAAATGTATATGATTTTTTTTTAAATCAAATTCATACTTCAACTTAATGTTTGGTTGCATTTTGACAAAGTTTTAATGAACAATCTCATATTCTAAATCAAAAGTATTTTCAAATTATTTCTGTCGTCAATTCCTTTAAAATATACTGCACACAATAATTTTTTTAAACTAGTTGAAGGTGACTTAAATTTTCTGAGAAAAATGAACTGGAAAAAAAATCGTACATTTCCCACTATTCCTTATTTTTATTCAAAACAAAAATGTGTTTTATTGAAAAACACCTTTTTATTGAAAAAAAATACACAAAGTTAAAAAAAAACAAATTAACAGTAGTAAAAAAAAGTAAAAAAAAAATACAAAGTTTTTATTGAAAAAAAATTATATTGCTTTAATAACAATAATAAATGAGAGCAAACTCCTCTTATCTGGAACGTTAATTTTCTTAAATCTGTTAGAATCAAAAACTATACTCTCACACACTCAACGCAGAAAACGAAAACGGAGAGTCCACGCGCACGCGGCTTAAACAGAGTGACGTCAGAGCTCCACGCCTATTGGTGTGACGTCACACTTGGAGAGCGCTCGCACATAATGTGAACTAACGTCCACCCGAAACTGACAACAAATGACGTCACTGTTTAGGTTAGCCAATCCAAGTAGCGCATCGATTACTGCTAAGAGTTTCCTTGTTGGTATTGTGAGCTTGCGTCTAGCAATAACATATTCCGCTACTTCTGCGCATGCGTCGTGTGTGCCAAAACATTACAACCCTGCTTTTGGCGCTTTTTGGAATGGAATCATGTTATGCAGTTTTTGGTCAGCCACATTTGTGCGATTATCAGGGGAGCTTTTATTTAATTGAAATAAATTATGATTCGCATTGGCGATCATTACATTTAGCCTTTTTCAGGGCTAACAAAAGAAAAGGTATTTCTTCTTGGGTGAGTAAATGTTTCTCACATTTTAGGAATATTAATTCTTCTGTAAATACATTTCATGTTAGGAATTGTGTGGTTAGTATGAATATGAATACTTTTCTAACTCTATTGAATTATATGTGAAATTGTGTATTTATTTCGTGTGTGTATTTAAAAAACATCTTGGGTGGATTACGGTTTTCCTGTATTATTCATTGTGATATGCATGCTTTATTCCATCTTGAACTTTGTTGAAGCATCCATTTTGCTAAAAATTCTACAGAATGATTCTATCTTCTATCTCTTATTATAATTAACTAAAATCCTTTAAGGCGTATAATATTGCGGCTTAAGACCTGAAAAATTTATTAATGGAATTTTCTTACAAAAGGAGCGTGTGAACAAACTTTGAGGTCATATTTTATTCCTTGCTTTGACATCATTACTTGAAAGTTCTGTATGAGCAGCCTGCAAAGTGATTAAAATTTTTCAACTTTTTGAAGCTATAAAAAAATATTTCTGCGATTATTGAATGATTGTTTTCTTTTTATTGTTAAATTTGATGGCTTTCATTATTGTTCTTTTATTTTCATTGATGATACTTTATAATTTTTGATAGGTAAAATCCTCCAAGATTGGCTACTTTACCAGAATCGTCAATCTCGATTTTCAATCTTAAAATCTTGTAATTCATATTTTCTTTAAAAATATCATATTGTTTATATAAGCTTATATGTTAGTTTTATATAAATTTAAAAGATTTAAGATTTTGTTTTCTTTAACACTTTGATATGCCAATTTTTATAGCAGTAGTATATTATAATATGTTTTGGATTTAGAGTGGTTGCAAAAAAAAAAAAAATTGTGGGGGGGGGGGGGGATTGATGCACTTGGCAGTAGCATATGTACTTCTTGATGTCTTTAAAAAAATCTGCCAACTAGCTTAGTATAATAGCTTAATGTTAATTTTTATAAGTTGATGAATTTGGTGGGAAGTCTGCCTATAAAAAGAGTTAGATTATTTTGTATTACCACCAAATAAAACTTAAACTTTGAATGCAATTTTTTTTTCACACAAAAACAGCACAATATCAAGAATAACTCCTGAACTATTTTTTTCATCTTCAAAACATCTCCAGTAAAATTAAAATCTTGATGCAGTTTTCTATAATAACTGCATCAGGGCTAGAATTCAACTAGCACTTCAGATAATAATCTGAGATATCCAATTATCTGTAAGAAGAAATATAAAATATATTAAGAGCAAATAAAATAGAAAGCACTTTAAGATAAAAAGAATTTTTTAAAAATTCACTGCTTAAACAGTAACAATGTCAAAAATATAGCAGTAATTTTGGGAAGGTAACTTATAAAATATAAAATAGGAAATTATATATGAAGGCATTATAATTTTATACTTTGCACTTAGTGCATCAAACTTTTCAATTAAGGTCTCGCACAGGTAAAGTTTATAAACATGTTTATTATAATAATGCACCGATACATTATTATATTATAAGGAAACACAACATAAACCTCAAATTGTCCTACAGTCAGTTTGTTACAACTGACATCTAATATCTCACAAAATGAATGGAAAATATGCAATTAGATCACAGTAAAACCTTACAAACTCACTCCTTTCAAAATAAATGAATAGACAATTACATAGTACATAAAAAAATTTCATCTTTTAACATCATTCTGAAAAACCACACAAAGCTTTAGCTACTTTTCCAAAGATGTTAATGAATCTAAAAGGCTCTTACTGCTTAGGGGGCTCTGAAGGAAAGCTCTTGTTAGATTGCAAAAAACAATGTTTAATTTTAACAATTTATTAACCCAATGTTCCTTATTTTTATTGAAAAAAAAATACCCAAAGTTTAAAAAATAATAATAACTGTAGTTAAAAAAAGTAAAAAAAAATTACACAATTTATTGGAAAAAAATGATATTGCTTTAATAACAATAATAAATGAGAGCAAACTCCTCTTATCTGGAACATTAGTTTCCTTAGATCTGTTAGAATCAAAAACTATACTCACACACTCAACGCAGAAAACGAAAACGGCGCATGCGGCTTAAACAGAGTGACGTCAGAGCTCCACGCCTATTGGCGTGACGTCACACTTGGAGAGCGCTCGCTCATAATGTGAACTAACGTCCACCAGTTCAACGAGTGAAAGCTGGATTCACACAGCGCCACGGACGAAATCCGACGGAAAAAACGTGGCGTCACCTCGTTGTCATGGTTACCGAACAGGAATGTCCGTCGACGGACGAATTGCTTGGCCAATCATAATGAAGCAAAAAGAGAGAGCTTCGGCCATGTTTTGTTTACTGTTGTGTTTATTAGGAAACGCAGCACAAGTGAGTGATTTATAATTATTACTATTTCTGTGCAGCACAAGCACTTATATTAAAGCATTAAGAGTAATGTGCTGTTTTATGTTGTAATACACAATACTGCGTTTAAAATTTGTTTCTTAGCATCTTCTATTTTCAATTTGATTTATTAATCACGATATGAGAAAAATAATGTAATAATAGAAAGTAGCAAAGCGTAGAGTTTGAAAGATTCATAAGTGCATTTAATGTTTCGGCGCTACTTTATTTGCATTTTTATTTAGAAAATTTTACATTTCTACTACGGTACCACATTTGCGTATTAATATTTATTTGTTGCTCGAATTTAATATTTTGCTTATTGCACTGGACATTTATTTATTCATTTCTTTTGTAAAAATATAAAACACTTATCGCCAATATCATAAACATAACTTGTTAGCAGACAGTTGGATTCATTGACGTAACTTCGTCAACAAGTCGGATCCATTGTATGAAAGATCACTTTCAGTTCATAATTTACAGGTTAAAAGATCACTCTGTCAACAGATTTGTTTTGTTTACAAATCATTTTTATTAACATTGTTATTTTTCGAGGTGATTTCATGTCAGACTGTAAAGAAAATTTGCATTTTAATTTAGTTTGCTACTTAAATGTTTAAAAAGTTTTAATTTATATTCGTTTCTTTATTGGTATATTAAAACGTAGTTCCTACAATAAACAAGCTGAGGTTACATGCAGGCAAGCCTGAGTACCCGAGTTGCTTCTCCAAAATCAATGTAAACTTTAACGACATCAAAATTTAATAGTAAAACAAGTTGATCACTAATTTGTTCTGGGTTAGACCTGTTGGGTAAACCTAATTATAGGATCCATGCTACCCAGATGCAAAAACATTGCCAAATCAAATGTAATTAAAGTGCAATTAATATTTATTTCTATCGTATTGGAATATTAACTAACACCTCAACTAATGAATTCATGTTGGTAACAATTCTATAGATCAGTGTCAATGTGGGCTCTATAACCACAGGTGTAATCGAAGGAGGACGGTGTACCCCCATATATTTACCTTAAAACACCCTTTTCTCTCCCTTGTTTTTTGAAATTTTAACACAAGCATCCCCTCACAGCTTTTGATGTCGATAATTTATGCTTGTATCTATAAGCATTCCCCAAGTTTTTTCCAGCACTATGCACTACTGCCTATATAACTGATAAATACCAGAATACTCGTAAATTACTTGCTGTGTGTGGTGCTTCACTTACGATCATCAACATGCTTTCTTAACATTTGCCTTTTTTTTGCAGCTTTTTTACCTGGGAAATAACTTTTTTGGACACTGGCATTGCTGTGGGTTGCCGTTTTTTGATTAAAGATGCACAACTGACCATTTGGTACATCTACTCGGTATTTTTATACATGTAAGTATATTTTTAGACTTGTAGTTGGGGAGAATTGTTTTTGGTTCAGTTTTTGCAGAAATTGTGTTGAAATAAAATAATATTCTTTGTTCTATATTTTGCTTGCACATTTTTTAATGAGTATTGACCCTTAACTTCACATCAGTGGTGTAGTCGAGGGGGGACGGCGTCCTCCTACCTTTTTATTTTAATACAAGCGTCCCCCCAAACTGTTTACATTTTAACCTAAGCGTCCCCCCCACTTTTGATTTCAATTGCTTATTTTCTTATGTATCAGCATCCCCCCAACTTTTTTTTCAGGGCTACACCACTGCTTCATATCCAAACCAATTGTATCCCTAGACTAGGAGGAGTGAGTTTTAATATAGTAGTTACATTAAATCATAATTATTTAATGCTTGTGTTATTTATTATGTTCTTGCATTGTTACTTATTTTTTAACGGACTTCACAAAGGAAGGAGGTTATACATTCGTATTGTATGTATGTTGTTTTTTTTTTTTTTTGTTTGTTTGTTTGTCCACTCATAACTTTGCACCGGATGAACCGATTTTCATGATATTTTTTCAATCGAACAGGGGTGGTTTCCCATAGGTCCCGTACTTTCGTTTGACCATATTCAATAATTAGAACAAAAGTAATGGGCAGAAATGTAGTATTTTTTTTGTGTTTTCATCTATAACTTTTGACTAAATGAACCAATTTTGATGATTTTTTTCTTTAATCAATAGTGGGTCGTCTAACTCAAATATTGCAAATCAATTTGCCTACATTTGTTTTTTAGAAAAAACATTACGAGTGAAAAATAAGTGTTTTTTATTTTAATTGGAAAGGCTTGGCTTGATTTTTCTTTGTTGGGAAATCTATTAATAAATATAAAAGCATTGTTAAAAACATGTTTGTTGTCATGGGCTATAATATTAAAAGAAATTACAGTAAGAGTTTGACTGAAGGCTTCTCTGTGGCAAAAAATAAATCCAATCAGTTTGTTTGCTAAAATAGGCTTCAAAAGGGAATTTATCATGCAAATGATTAGTTTTTAGTGCCATTAATTTAAAGAAGTTTTGCCCTTTGATATGGATTTTTTAAAAAATAGAGTATTTATATACAAAATGTATTTACACTAAAAAGAAAAAAATAAAACAATTTTTATAAAAAAAACAGAGCCGACTTCAAATTAAAAATTGCGCTAAAAAGTAAAAAATAAATTCATTCTTTAAGCAACATCGATGTGACTTTTAAACGTAGTTTTAGAAGTCTGCAAAATTATGGGTCTAATTACCATTATACCATTTGCTACTTCATATTGGAACTGTTGCTAATTATGCAGAAATATATATATTTGTAATTGATTCATGATTACAAAATATTTTATCTATCCTAATTTTGCACCGACTTCTAAAACTGTTTAAAAGTCACATCGATGTTGTTTAAAGAATGAATTTATTTTTTACTTTTTAGCGCAATTTTTAATTTGAAGTCGGTTCTGTTTTTTCATAAAAATTATTTTATTAATCTTATACGTATCACGTGATCAATATTGTCGGTTTGAAACATATACATATCTTCAGTTTTGCATGCTTCATGGACAAAAATTCACTTGTAGTATTTCATATAGTTGTTGACTGATACTACACATTTATTACATAACACAAGAAAGTGCAAAACTATACGAAAGCAAAAGCGAGAATAAAAAATTGACACTATTGTAATTCATACATCCCATATGTAGGTGTCAATAATACATGTGTATTTGTAACATAAATTGTCAAAACTAGGTGCGGATCTTTGGCTGGGCAATTCGGGTGACCACACAGCACCGGCTCATTATTATCAACTTGTAATTTATCAAATTGTTCATTGGGATGATAATGGAGGCTGAGTGGTAACCTGGTAACCTTTTGAGCTACCATGCCAAAGGTCCGGAATTCGATTCCCGGGCTGGGCAGGATCGACTCAGCCTTTCATCACTCCAGTGGATTCAATAAAATATGGACCAAGCACACTTGGGAACTAACACTGGGAATTCTGTGTCAGGTCGTCACTTGATCGGAACATCTGCTTCTCCCTCCTAGGGCCCTTGGTCTCGAAAGCTGGGATGGGCGCAGTAGGTCATGGCCCCCATTAGGCTGTTGTGCCATTGAGTCAGTTAGTTAGTTAGAATTGTAAAAGTGATTGTATCTTAAAACAATACATTTTGCAAAGTTTTCTTTTGTAAAATTCACAAATCATATTCAACCATTGTAAATTGTGGCCAAATTAATAAGTCATGTGCAACCGAATTTAAATTATATTTTCAATACTGTTTTTTAATTCCTGGAAAACAACTTGTTGGAAAATGTTTTCTGCATAGGTTATATTTGTAAAGACTATGTCACAATATTAAATTTTTTTTACAGATGTTATGGAAAAGACTGGTTTGACTTGTACAGGCTGAAATATTGAAATTGTACTTCTTCTGCCCATTATTGTCTTCAAATTATTGATATATGTAACTACGTATGATCAAAATCTTGTAATGTTCTTTGATTTCAGTATTATGATTAAGTACTTCAATAAATTCTTCCTTCAAAATTTTGTTTTGTGACTTCAATGTGTGAGTACAGAAAATTTTGTTTTGTGACTTGTATGTGTGAGTACAGAATTAATGTGCACACTGTTGAGTTATTTGAAAGAGGAAAATAAAAAGACAATGTTTTTCTTATGAGATTTGTATTTATTAGCATAAGCAAGCATATTACTTTTATAAAAGCATTTTGGCATTTCTTATTAATATTTAGTGTCAAATTCACAATTTTTTTACGCATTGGCAAAAGTGTATCGTCTGTATGTTATACTCATTGTAGTTAGTGTACAGGTTTCAAAATGCAAGGGACAATATTCTTATTTTAGAAATGCTTTTTACAGTTAGCAGGGTCACAATTTAGTAAACTGCCTTTTTTAGGATTTCTAAAAGTTTCATGCTTGCATATTTATTAGGAAAAAAATAGGAAAGCTAACAGGGAATTTAAGTGTTATAACAATGCTACACTTGATTATATAAAGTGATTTACAGCTCATTTTGAAGAAATATTTAATTCTAGAGCAAATAAAAACAATTCAATTTTATCTTGTAATTTCTAGATCTGATCTTTTTTAAAAAAATAATTCTTAGATATATAATTTTTTTTTCCTAAACAGAGAATTTACATTTCATCTAAGCATTGATTTTAAATTGAGAACGAAAAGGATTTGCGTATCATTTTCGCCTGACAAAATCAGTAGCATTTCTGAGCATCTATCTACAATTAATTGCACCGACGCTCGCATATGAATAGAACGTTTTTTAGTATTTGCTTAATCCTAATCCTGGAATTCATATTATGTGTGTTACCTTCAGTAAAACGCTTAACATTTCTGCGAACACGTAAATTTATTGCTGTGTGCAAAACTTAAAATTACTGTATTTTCTGTCATTTATTAAGCTCATTGATAAGACCGATGAAGTAATGATATTATTTATGTTTGTTGAAAATAAACAGAATTTTCTAATATGAATATCAATATTAAACAAACATTTATCTCTGCACGACACTTTTATGAAATGAAATCGCTTCTGGAACTGAATGAAAATACGAGTTTATTAAATGCATCGTCTGCTTCTGAAATCGATGTCTAAATACTGAGCAGTCAAATGACGAAGGCATACCATTATTGGCTCATGTATAGAGCTTACGCCTTGCAACCATTGGCTGAAACCCACTGCCCGTCGCAGAACCTTTGTAGTGTGAATTGAACTCACGTTTCTCCGTCACGGACGAATTTTGTCCGTCCGTCCGTCGGTTGTATGTGTGAATCCAGCATGACACGCTCACGAAGGAGCCTCAACTAAGCGGGGAACGGGCCGAAAACATGGCGCGATTTTTCCACCGCCGTCAGATGGCGCTAGAGTAAAATGTCTTGCCGTTTGATCAAGTAGGGAAAGAGAAATTTCGTTTGAGCCCGAGTATTCGGAGAAAGGTAGCGGAAAATCAGCTCGTTTTGGCGGCAGCGGTTCGGGCGTTCGGGCACGCATTAGTCTCTCGTTGTTCCAACAATTGAAATTATTATTTGCAATATTTTATTGCATTTTATTATAAGTTAAACATATAATCAGAAGGTTATTTTAGTATCTTATTTAATGCATTTTTTGCTTTCGTAAAAAATCACTGTAATTAGCTAGTGATTAGATAATTTAGGATTAAAAGAGGGGTAGCAGACGGTCAGCTGGTATTCGTGCCATAATGAATGCGAGGAAAATGTCGGGGCCAGGGGGCACTCCCCCCACCCCGACCCTCTTAAATGGAGGGAAGTAAAAACACATTGTACGTTGCATTAAAACAACACAAAATACATGTACATACGTAGAAATACATTAAATTATTTTCCAAGTGAGGGGGGAGGTGCAATTGATCCCTATAACACAACGGGTCTGTTGGGCCCCCGATTTTTGAACTCCGCACGTCGTTTATTTTATTTAACGCTTACTGTACTTCATTATTTATACTCTTAATAATCTGGAATCAGTTAGTTCATAAACTTCAATAATGTAAATGTTTTTGAGCGGCTTCCAACACACCACACACACACACACACTTGCTTTTTTATATATAAATATATTGAGGCGATGCCCCCTCCCCTCCCCTCCCCAGAGTAATGGCGCCCGAACCTATGAGCGATGACCTTTTTCAAAATTCTGCTAAGGGGCCGTCCATAAATGATGTCACGCTTTTTTCCCATGTATTTGACCCCCTCCCCCGTTTGTCACAAAATGTCACACTTCAACATACCCCTCCCCCTTTGTCCCATATGCTACGCTATGTTGCATAAGCATGATATCCCACTTATTTTTAAACCCTCCCGTCCCCTTGTCCCAATTTCACGACCCGCTCCCCCCCCCCCCCGAAGCGTGACATCATTTGGAATGATCCCTAAACTCCCAGAAAAGGACCCCATAAAAACCCAATCTAAAAACATATATATATATATATATACATATCAGTGGCGTCACTACGCGGGGGACCCGTTTCGTTGGATTTCGTTGGCCGGGGGGCCCGAGGGCCCCTGTCTGGATACGGCCTTCCCGGTGCATTCCCTCCAAACGATGATCCCTCTCAAAATTCGGCTCACCTTCACCCTTCGTAAACAACCCCTTAAAATTTTCTATGGAGCAATCGGCAACATGTCCCCCTCCTTCCTTTGGTGTGCGCCCTTGATATATACTATATTTATGTATATACCATTTCCGCTCCAAGAGGATGGTGCATCCCCCAAAACGATGTTCCCTTCAAAATTCAACAAAGCCAAAACGACCCCTATAAAATTTTAATGGAGCAATCTGTGCCATGACCCCAAAGGGCACCCCTAATAAATATATACTTATCCTCCAATTGTTCACCCCTGAAAAAAAGAAGCCTCCCCCACCCCTTAAAAGAAGCAAAGACACCTAAAACAATCCCCTTAAAAACTTCAATGGCGTGCGGTTTGCACAATACCCACCACCACTGGAGCTCGCATCCTTTTTTTGTGTGTGGGGTGGGGGGTGGGGAACTGACTTTGTTACGCCTTGGAGAGGGAGGGTCCACAGCTTTTGGGGAGGCGTGCGTTATCACATTTAATGGACCTGTTTTTTACTTAACTTTACATTAAAGTTGAAACCGTTTTTAGTTAAATTAAAGTTACAATTAGCTTTGCAAAGATGTCTAAACGCCTACTTTATTTTCGAAAAAACAGCCCCCCCCCCCCGAGAATTTAAAGCAATATCGGGAAGTTTCAAATTTCTAAAAATTGGGATCGTTTTTTTTTTTTTTTTTTTTTGAAATAGTAATTTTAACACATCAAAAATAAATACATTTTTATGAAATTTTCATTATAATAGAATTATTTTCCCGAACATTACTGTTAAAGCATTTTAAAACAGACAACATATTTATTTCGTAATGTTGGTACCTGTAAAAAATGTTTCTGTTGAGAATGAAAAAAAAGAAGTTTTCTAATATTTTTTATTTACATAGGGATCATTCATAAATGATGTCACGCTTCGAGGGGGGGAGGGGGTTTCGTGAAATTGTGACAAGGGGAGGGGAGGGGGTAACAAGAATTGTAACATCATGCATTATGCAACATAGCGTGACGCATGACAAAAGGGGAGGGGGAAGGGGTCCGCTGAAGTGTGACATATTGTGACAAAGGGGGGTAGGGGGTCAAATATATGGGAAAAAAGCGTGACGTCATTTATGAACGGCCCCATTGTGTAACTTGATAGTTGTTTAAGTCATCAATAAAAAACAAAATAACACATAAAAATATTTAAAACCTGCCTTTAAAAAAAATTGTTGAAATGTATAATAGTGCTTTAAACAGTGTTTCTTGTCAAAAAATTACCCCTTCAACTGCGTCGTTAAAGTTGTAATAAAATGCTATGAATAAAACAGATATATTATTGCTTATAATAATTTGAATCAACGAGTAAAGAAAAAAAAATATTTTGAAGGTTAATCTTATTTTCTGGAAAGCAACCAAATCAAATAAATTTTTAGAATCAATAATACTGCAATAAAAAAGCCTATTGAATTTACTAGTTAATTTTCTCAATTATAGATTTGATATAAAATGTTATGTTTGACGCTTGGTCATGTATCTAAAATAAAAATAATATAGCGTTACAATGTTATATGTTCTGTAACAATATTTTAAGACTGAAAACATCTCAAAATTCCCAATGTTCCCAAATTTCCCAGTTTCTTCCCGGAAATTTACGGGCTTTTTGCATCTAGTTACAATCACAGCAAACCGAAACCATCCGTAGCAAAACGAAACCATCAGTCGCAAACCGAAACCATCGAACTAAAATAAAATGAACCAAATATAATAAAAAGAAATCACAAACACATTCTGAATCTAAAAGTAGTCCATGATCCTATAACCAGCTTCTCAAAAATTGACTATATCGATTTAAATACTCTTAAAAAAACCCTTTTAAATAATTTTATTTGTAACACTAAATTATGTTGCGAATCGCCGTCATGGCAAGACATTTTACATGCGCGCCATCTAGCGCCAGTGGAATCGTCCGGACAAACTTTTACTATGGAGATTCGTCTCCTTCTTTTTACTCCGTGAGTTAAACATATAATCAGAAGGTTATTTTAGTATCTTATTTAATGCATTTTTTGCTTTCGTAAAAAATCACTGTAATTAGCTAGTGACTAGATAATTTAGGATTAAAAGAGGGGTAGCAGACGGTCAGCTGGTATTCGTGCCATAATGAATGCGAGGAAAATGTCGGGGCCAGGGGGCACTCCCCCCCCCCCGACCCTCTTAAATGGAGGGAAGTAAAAACTCATTGTACGTTGCATTAAAGAAACACAAAATACATGTACATACGAAGAAATACATTAAATTATTTTCCAAGTGAGGGGGGAGGTGCAATTGATCCCCCTAACACAACGGGTCTGTTGGGCACCCGATTTTTGAACTCCGCACGTCGTTTCTTTTATCTAACGCTTGCTGTACTTCATTATTTATACTCTTAATAATCTGGAATCAGTTAGTTCATAAACTTCAGGAATGTAAATGTTTTTGAGCGGTTTCCAACACACCACACCTGACTTTGTTACGCCTTGGAGAGGGAGGGTCCACAGCTTTTGGGGAGGCGTGCGTTATCACATTTAAGGGACATGTTTTTTACTTAACTTTACATTAAAGTTGAAACCGTTTTTAGTTAAATTAAAGTTACAATTAGCTTTGCAAGGATGTCTAAACGCCTACTTTATTTCCGGAAAAACCGCCCCCCCCCCCCCCGAGAATTTAAAGCAATATCGGGAAGTTTCAAATTTCTAAAAACTGGGATCGTTTTTTTTTTTTTTTTTTTGAAATCGTAATTTTAACACATCAAAAATAAACAAATTTTTATGAAATTTTCATTATAATAGAATTATTTTCCCGAACATTACTGTTAAAGCATTTTAAAACAGACAACGTATTTATTTCGTAATGTTGGTACCTGTAAAAAATGTTTCTGTTGAGAATGAAAAAAAAGAAGTTGTTAATATTTTTTATTTATATAGGGATCATTCATAACTGATGTCACGCTTCGAAGGGGGGAGGGGTTTTCCTGAAATTGTGACAAAGTGTGACAAGGGGAGGGGAGGGGGGAAAAATTGTAACATCATGCATTATGCAACATAGCGTGACGCGTGACAAAAGGGGGGAAGGGGTCCGCTGAAGTGTGACATATTGTGACAAAGGGGGGTAGGGGGTCAAGTATATGGGAAAAAAGCGTGACGTCATTTATGAACGGCCCCATTGTGAAAATTGATAGTTGTTTAAGTCATCAATAAAAAACAAAATAACACATAAAAATATTTAAAACCTGCCTTTAAAAAAATTGTTGAAATGTATAATAGTGCTTTAAACAGTGTTTCTTGTCAAAAAATTACCCCTTCAAATGTGTCGTTAAAGTTGTAATAAAATGCTATGAATAAAACAGATATATTATTGCTTATAATAATTTGAATCAACGAGTAAAGAAAAAAAAATATTTTGAAGGTTAATCTTATTTTCTGGAAAGCAACCAAATCAAATAAATTTTTAGAATCAATAATACTGCAATAAAAAAGCCTATTGAATTTACTAGTTAATTTTCTCAATTATAGATTTGATATAAAATGTTATGTTTGACGCTTGGTCATGTATCTAAAATAAAAATAATATAGCGTTACAATGTTATATGTTCTGTAACAATATTTTAAGACTGAAAACATCTCAAAATTCCCAATGTTCCCAAATTTCCCAGTTTCTTCCCGGAAATTTACGGGCTTTTTGCATCTAGTTACAATCACAGCAAACCGAAACCATCCGTAGCAAAACGAAACCATCAGTCGCAAACCGAAACCATCGAACTAAAATAAAATGAACCAAATATAATAAAAAGAAATCACAAACACATTCTGAATCTAAAAGTAGTCCATGATCCTATAACCAGCTTCTCAAAAATTGACTATATCGATTTAAATACTCTTAAAAAAACCCTTTTAAATAATTTTATTTGTAACACTAAATTATGTTGCGAATCGCCGTCATGGCAAGACATTTTACATGCGCGCCATCTAGCGCCAGTGGAATCGTCCGGACAAACTTTTACTATGGAGATTCGTCTCCTTCTTTTTACTCCGTGTGCTGTACCAGGGAGTCTAAAAGGAAGGAGCCTCAACTAAGCAGGGAACGGGCCGAAAACATGGCGCGATTTTTCCACCGCCGTCAGATGGCGCTAGAGTAAAATGTCTTGCCGTTTGATCAAGTAGGGAAAGAGAATTTCGTTTGACCCCGAGTATTCGGAGAAAGGTAGCGGAAAATCAGCTCGTTTTGGCGGCAGCGCCCAGGCGTTCGGGCACGCATTAGTCTCTCGGTGTTCCAACAATTGAAATTATTATTTGCAATATTTTATTGCATTTTATTATAAGTTAAACATATAATCAGAAGGTTATTTTAGTATCTTATTTAATGCATTTTTTGCTTTCGTAAAAAAACAACTGTAATTAGCTAGTGACTAGATAATTTAGGATTAAAAGAGGGGTAGCAGACGGTCAGCTGGTATTCGTGCCATAATGAATGCGAGGAAAATGTCGGGGCCAGGGGGCCCTCCCCCCCCCGACCCTCTTAAATGGAGGGAAGTAAAAACTCATTGTACGTTGCATTAAAGAAACACAAAATACATGTACATACGAAGAAATACATTAAATTATTTTCCAAGTGAGGGGGGAGGTGCAATTGATCCCCCTAACACAACGGGTCTGTTGGGCACCCGATTTTTGAACTCCGCACGTCGTTTCTTTTATCTAACGCTTGCTGTACTTCATTATTTATACTCTTAATAATCTGGAATCAGTTAGTTCATAAACTTCAGGAATGTAAATGTTTTTGAGCGGTTTCCAACACACCACACCTGACTTTGTTACGCCTTGGAGAGGGAGGGTCCACAGCTTTTGGGGAGGCGTGCGTTATCACATTTAAGGGACATGTTTTTTACTTAACTTTACATTAAAGTTGAAACCGTTTTTAGTTAAATTAAAGTTACAATTAGCTTTGCAAGGATGTCTAAACGCCTACTTTATTTCCGGAAAAACCGCCCCCCCCCCCCCCGAGAATTTAAAGCAATATCGGGAAGTTTCAAATTTCTAAAAACTGGGATCGTTTTTTTTTTTTTTTTTTTGAAATCGTAATTTTAACACATCAAAAATAAACAAATTTTTATGAAATTTTCATTATAATAGAATTATTTTCCCGAACATTACTGTTAAAGCATTTTAAAACAGACAACGTATTTATTTCGTAATGTTGGTACCTGTAAAAAATGTTTCTGTTGAGAATGAAAAAAAAGAAGTTGTTAATATTTTTTATTTATATAGGGATCATTCATAACTGATGTCACGCTTCAAAGGGGGGGGAGGGGTTTTCCTGAAATTGTGACAAAGTGTGACAAGGGGAGGGGAGGGGGGAAAAATTGTAACATCATGCATTATGCAACATAGCGTGACGCGTGACAAAAGGGGGGAAGGGGTCCGCTGAAGTGTGACATATTGTGACAAAGGGGGGTAGGGGGTCAAGTATATGGGAAAAAAGCGTGACGTCATTTATGAACGGCCCCATTGTGAAAATTGATAGTTGTTTAAGTCATCAATAAAAAACAAAATAACACATAAAAATATTAAAAACCTGCCTTTAAAAAAATTGTTGAAATGTATAATAGTGCTTTAAACAGTGTTTCTTGTCAAAAAATTACCCCTTAAAACTGTGTCGTTAAAGTTGTAATAAAATGCTATGAATAAAACAGATATATTATTGCTTATAATAATTTGAATCAACGAGTAAAGAAAAAAAAATATTTTGAAGGTTAATCTTATTTTCTGGAAAGCAACCAAATCAAATAAATTTTTAGAATCAATAATACTGCAATAAAAAAGCCTATTGAATTTACTAGTTAATTTTCTCAATTATAGATTTGATATAAAATGTTATGTTTGACGCTTGGTCATGTATCTAAAATAAAAATAATATAGCGTTACAATGTTATATGTTCTGTAACAATATTTTAAGACTGAAAACATCTCAAAATTCCCAATGTTCCCAAATTTCCCAGTTTCTTCCCGGAAATTTACGGGCTTTTTGCATCTAGTTACAATCACAGCAAACCGAAACCATCCGTAGCAAAACGAAACCATCAGTCGCAAACCGAAACCATCGAACTAAAATAAAATGAACCAAATATAATAAAAAGAAATCACAAACACATTCTGAATCTAAAAGTAGTCCATGATCCTATAACCAGCTTCTCAAAAATTGACTATATCGATTTAAATACTCTTAAAAAAACCCTTTTAAATAATTTTATTTGTAACACTAAATTATGTTGCGAATCGCCGTCATGGCAAGACATTTTACATGCGCGCCATCTAGCGCCAGTGGAATCGTCCGGACAAACTTTTACTATGGAGATTCGTCTCCTTCTTTTTACTCCGTGTGCTGTACCAGGGAGTCTAAAAGGAAGGAGCCTCAACTAAGCAGGGAACGGGCCGAAAACATGGCGCGATTTTTCCACCGCCGTCAGATGGCGCTAGAGTAAAATGTCTTGCCGTTTGATCAAGTAGGGAAAGAGAATTTCGTTTGACCCCGAGTATTCGGAGAAAGGTAGCGGAAAATCAGCTCGTTTTGGCGGCAGCGCCCAGGCGTTCGGGCACGCATTAGTCTCTCGGTGTTCCAACAATTGAAATTATTATTTGCAATATTTTATTGCATTTTATTATAAGTTAAACATATAATCAGAAGGTTATTTTAGTATCTTATTTAATGCATTTTTTGCTTTCGTAAAAAAACAACTGTAATTAGCTAGTGACTAGATAATTTAGGATTAAAAGAGGGGTAGCAGACGGTCAGCTGGTATTCGTGCCATAATGAATGCGAGGAAAATGTCGGGGCCAGGGGGCCCTCCCCCCCCCGACCCTCTTAAATGGAGGGAAGTAAAAACTCATTGTACGTTGCATTAAAAAAACACAAAATACATGTACATACGAAGAAATACATTAAATTATTTTCCAAGTGAGGGGGGAGGTGCAATTGATCCCCCTAACACAACGGGTCTGTTGGGCACCCGATTTTTGAACTCCGCACGTCGTTTCTTTTATCTAACGCTTGCTGTACTTCATTATTTATACTCTTAATAATCTGGAATCAGTTAGTTCATAAACTTCAGGAATGTAAATGTTTTTGAGCGGTTTCCAACACACCACACCTGACTTTGTTACGCCTTGGAGAGGGAGGGTCCACAGCTTTTGGGGAGGCGTGCGTTATCACATTTAAGGGACATGTTTTTTACTTAACTTTACATTAAAGTTGAAACCGTTTTTAGTTAAATTAAAGTTACAATTAGCTTTGCAAGGATGTCTAAACGCCTACTTTATTTCCGGAAAAACCGCCCCCCCCCCCCCCAGAATTTAAAGCAATATCGGGAAGTTTCAAATTTCTAAAAACTGGGATCGTTTTTTTTTTTTTTTTTTTGAAATCGTAATTTTAACACATCAAAAATAAACAAATTTTTATGAAATTTTCATTATAATAGAATTATTTTCCCGAACATTACTGTTAAAGCATTTTAAAACAGACAACGTATTTATTTCGTAATGTTGGTACCTGTAAAAAATGTTTCTGTTGAGAATGAAAAAAAAGAAGTTGTTAATATTTTTTATTTATATAGGGATCATTCATAACTGATGTCACGCTTCGAAGGGGGGAGGGGTTTTCCTGAAATTGTGACAAAGTGTGACAAGGGGAGGGGAGGGGGGAAAAATTGTAACATCATGCATTATGCAACATAGCGTGACGCGTGACAAAAGGGGGGAAGGGGTCCGCTGAAGTGTGACATATTGTGACAAAGGGGGGTAGGGGGTCAAGTATATGGGAAAAAAGCGTGACGTCATTTATGAACGGCCCCATTGTGAAAATTGATAGTTGTTTAAGTCATCAATAAAAAACAAAATAACACATAAAAATATTAAAAACCTGCCTTTAAAAAAATTGTTGAAATGTATAATAGTGCTTTAAACAGTGTTTCTTGTCAAAAAATTACCCCTTCAAATGTGTCGTTAAAGTTGTAATAAAATGCTATGAATAAAACAGATATATTATTGCTTATAATAATTTGAATCAACGAGTAAAGAAAAAAAAATATTTTGAAGGTTAATCTTATTTTCTGGAAAGCAACCAAATCAAATAAATTTTTAGAATCAATAATACTGCAATAAAAAAGCCTATTGAATTTACTAGTTAATTTTCTCAATTATAGATTTGATATAAAATGTTATGTTTGACGCTTGGTCATGTATCTAAAATAAAAATAATATAGCGTTACAATGTTATATGTTCTGTAACAATATTTTAAGACTGAAAACATCTCAAAATTCCCAATGTTCCCAAATTTCCCAGTTTCTTCCCGGAAATTTACGGGCTTTTTGCATCTAGTTACAATCACAGCAAACCGAAACCATCCGTAGCAAAACGAAACCATCAGTCGCAAACCGAAACCATCGAACTAAAATAAAATGAACCAAATATAATAAAAAGAAATCACAAACACATTCTGAATCTAAAAGTAGTCCATGATCCTATAACCAGCTTCTCAAAAATTGACTATATCGATTTAAATACTCTTAAAAAAACCCTTTTAAATAATTTTATTTGTAACACTAAATTATGTTGCGAATCGCCGTCATGGCAAGACATTTTACATGCGCGCCATCTAGCGCCAGTGGAATCGTCCGGACAAACTTTTACTATGGAGATTCGTCTCCTTCTTTTTACTCCGTGTGCTGTACCAGGGAGTCTAAAAGGAAGGAGCCTCAACTAAGCAGGGAACGGGCCGAAAACATGGCGCGATTTTTCCACCGCCGTCAGATGGCGCTAGAGTAAAATGTCTTGCCGTTTGATCAAGTAGGGAAAGAGAATTTCGTTTGACCCCGAGTATTCGGAGAAAGGTAGCGGAAAATCAGCTCGTTTTGGCGGCAGCGCCCAGGCGTTCGGGCACGCATTAGTCTCTCGGTGTTCCAACAATTGAAATTATTATTTGCAATATTTTATTGCATTTTATTATAAGTTAAACATATAATCAGAAGGTTATTTTAGTATCTTATTTAATGCATTTTTTGCTTTCGTAAAAAAACAACTGTAATTAGCTAGTGACTAGATAATTTAGGATTAAAAGAGGGGTAGCAGACGGTCAGCTGGTATTCGTGCCATAATGAATGCGAGGAAAATGTCGGGGCCAGGGGGCACTCCCCCCCCCGACCCTCTTAAATGGAGGGAAGTAAAAACTCATTGTACGTTGCATTAAAGAAACACAAAATACATGTACATACGAAGAAATACATTAAATTATTTTCCAAGTGAGGGGGGAGGTGCAATTGATCCCCCTAACACAACGGGTCTGTTGGGCACCCGATTTTTGAACTCCGCACGTCGTTTCTTTTATCTAACGCTTGCTGTACTTCATTATTTATACTCTTAATAATCTGGAATCAGTTAGTTCATAAACTTCAGGAATGTAAATGTTTTTGAGCGGTTTCCAACACACCACACCTGACTTTGTTACGCCTTGGAGAGGGAGGGTCCACAGCTTTTGGGGAGGCGTGCGTTATCACATTTAAGGGACATGTTTTTTACTTAACTTTACATTAAAGTTGAAACCGTTTTTAGTTAAATTAAAGTTACAATTAGCTTTGCAAGGATGTCTAAACGCCTACTTTATTTCCGGAAAAACCGCCCCCCCCCCGAGAATTTAAAGCAATATCGGGAAGTTTCAAATTTCTAAAAACTGGGATCGTTTTTTTTTTTTTTTTTTGAAATCGTAATTTTAACACATCAAAAATAAACAAATTTTTATGAAATTTTCATTATAATAGAATTATTTTCCCGAACATTACTGTTAAAGCATTTTAAAACAGACAACGTATTTATTTCGTAATGTTGGTACCTGTAAAAAATGTTTCTGTTGAGAATGAAAAAAAAGAAGTTGTTAATATTTTTTATTTATATAGGGATCATTCATAACTGATGTCACGCTTCGAAGGGGGGAGGGGTTTTCCTGAAATTGTGACAAAGTGTGACAAGGGGAGGGGAGGGGGGAAAAATTGTAACATCATGCATTATGCAACATAGCGTGACGCGTGACAAAAGGGGGGAAGGGGTCCGCTGAAGTGTGACATATTGTGACAAAGGGGGGTAGGGGGTCAAGTATATGGGAAAAAAGCGTGACGTCATTTATGAACGGCCCCATTGTGAAAATTGATAGTTGTTTAAGTCATCAATAAAAAACAAAATAACACATAAAAATATTAAAAACCTGCCTTTAAAAAAATTGTTGAAATGTATAATAGTGCTTTAAACAGTGTTTCTTGTCAAAAAATTACCCCTTCAAATGTGTCGTTAAAGTTGTAATAAAATGCTATGAATAAAACAGATATATTATTGCTTATAATAATTTGAATCAACGAGTAAAGAAAAAAAAATATTTTGAAGGTTAATCTTATTTTCTGGAAAGCAACCAAATCAAATAAATTTTTAGAATCAATAATACTGCAATAAAAAAGCCTATTGAATTTACTAGTTAATTTTCTCAATTATAGATTTGATATAAAATGTTATGTTTGACGCTTGGTCATGTATCTAAAATAAAAATAATATAGCGTTACAATGTTATATGTTCTGTAACAATATTTTAAGACTGAAAACATCTCAAAATTCCCAATGTTCCCAAATTTCCCAGTTTCTTCCCGGAAATTTACGGGCTTTTTGCATCTAGTTACAATCACAGCAAACCGAAACCATCCGTAGCAAAACGAAACCATCAGTCGCAAACCGAAACCATCGAACTAAAATAAAATGAACCAAATATAATAAAAAGAAATCACAAACACATTCTGAATCTAAAAGTAGTCCATGATCCTATAACCAGCTTCTCAAAAATTGACTATATCGATTTAAATACTCTTAAAAAAACCCTTTTAAATAATTTTATTTGTAACACTAAATTATGTTGCGAATCGCCGTCATGGCAAGACATTTTACATGCGCGCCATCTAGCGCCAGTGGAATCGTCCGGACAAACTTTTACTATGGAGATTCGTCTCCTTCTTTTTACTCCGTGTGCTGTACCAGGGAGTCTAAAAGGAAGGAGCCTCAACTAAGCAGGGAACGGGCCGAAAACATGGCGCGATTTTTCCACCGCCGTCAGATGGCGCTAGAGTAAAATGTCTTGCCGTTTGATCAAGTAGGGAAAGAGAATTTCGTTTGACCCCGAGTATTCGGAGAAAGGTAGCGGAAAATCAGCTCGTTTTGGCGGCAGCGCCCAGGCGTTCGGGCACGCATTAGTCTCTCGGTGTTCCAACAATTGAAATTATTATTTGCAATATTTTATTGCATTTTATTATAAGTTAAACATATAATCAGAAGGTTATTTTAGTATCTTATTTAATGCATTTTTTGCTTTCGTAAAAAAACAACTGTAATTAGCTAGTGACTAGATAATTTAGGATTAAAAGAGGGGTAGCAGACGGTCAGCTGGTATTCGTGCCATAATGAATGCGAGGAAAATGTCGGGGCCAGGGGGCCCTCCCCCCCCCGACCCTCTTAAATGGAGGGAAGTAAAAACTCATTGTACGTTGCATTAAAAAAACACAAAATACATGTACATACGAAGAAATACATTAAATTATTTTCCAAGTGAGGGGGGAGGTGCAATTGATCCCCCTAACACAACGGGTCTGTTGGGCACCCGATTTTTGAACTCCGCACGTCGTTTCTTTTATCTAACGCTTGCTGTACTTCATTATTTATACTCTTAATAATCTGGAATCAGTTAGTTCATAAACTTCAGGAATGTAAATGTTTTTGAGCGGTTTCCAACACACCACACCTGACTTTGTTACGCCTTGGAGAGGGAGGGTCCACAGCTTTTGGGGAGGCGTGCGTTATCACATTTAAGGGACATGTTTTTTACTTAACTTTACATTAAAGTTGAAACCGTTTTTAGTTAAATTAAAGTTACAATTAGCTTTGCAAGGATGTCTAAACGCCTACTTTATTTCCGGAAAAACCGCCCCCCCCCCCGAGAATTTAAAGCAATATCGGGAAGTTTCAAATTTCTAAAAACTGGGATCGTTTTTTTTTTTTTTTTTTTTTAAATAGTAATTTTAACACATCAAAAATAAACAAATTTTTATGAAATTTTCATTATAATAGAATTATTTTCCCGAACATTACTGTTAAAGCATTTTAAAACAGACAACGTATTTATTTCGTAATGTTGGTACCTGTAAAAAATGTTTCTGTTGAGAATGAAAAAAAAGAAGTTGTTAATATTTTTTATTTATATAGGGATCATTCATAACTGATGTCACGCTTCGAAGGGGGGAGGGGTTTTCGTGAAATTGTGACAAAGTGTGACAAGGGGAGGGGAGGGGGGAAAAAATTGTAACATCATGCATTATGCAACATAGCGTGACGCGTGACAAAAGGGGGGAAGGGGTCCGCTGAAGTGTGACATATTGTGACAAAGGGGGGTAGGGGGTCAAGTATATGGGAAAAAAGCGTGACGTCATTTATGAACGGCCCCATTGTGAAAATTGATAGTTGTTTAAGTCATCAATAAAAAACAAAATAACACATAAAAATATTTAAAACCTGCCTTTAAAAAAAATTGTTGAAATGTATAATAGTGCTTTAAACAGTTAAAAATAATTTAACTTTGTGCAAGTAAACAATAATAATAAAATTACACTATTGCTCATTTGTGCTTTAAATTAACGTGTAATTTTATTATTATTGCTTTAAACAGTGTTTCTTGTCAAAAAATTACCCCTTCAAATGTGTCGTTAAAGTTGTAATAAAATGCTATGAATAAAACAGATATATTATTGCTTATAATAATTTGAATCAACGAGTAAAGAAAAAAAAATATTTTGAAGGTTAATCTTATTTTCTGGAAAGCAACCAAATCAAATAAATTTTTAGAATCAATAATACTGCAATAAAAAAGCCTATTGAATTTACTAGTTAATTTTCTCAATTATAGATTTGATATAAAATGTTATGTTTGACGCTTGGTCATGTATCTAAAATAAAAATAATATAGCGTTACAATGTTATATGTTCTGTAACAATATTTTAAGACTGAAAACATCTCAAATTTCCCAGTTTCTTCCCGAAAATTTACGGGCTTTTAGCAAACCGAAACCAGTCGCAAACCGAAACCATCAGTCGCAAACCGAAACCATCGAACTAAAATAAAATGAACCAAATATAGTAAAAAGAAATCACAAACACATTCTGAATCTAAAAGTAGTCCATGATCCTATAACCAGCTTCTCAAAAATTGACTATATCGATTTAAATACTCTTAAAAAAACCCTTTTAAATAATTTTATTTGTAACACTAAATTATGCTGCGAATCACCCTCATGGCAAGACATTTTACATGCGCGCCATCTAGCGCCATTGAAATCGTCCGGACAAACTTTTACTATGGAGATTCGTCTCCTTCTTTCTACTCCGTGCGCTGTACTCACGCTGTGAAAAGTGGAGACTGATGCCAAGACCAATGTCAAAACTGTGCGTCAAAAAAAAAAGGCCAGAAACTTTACAAAATAATTTGTTCAAAATCACTATTTAGTTATTAATAACAATATGTTTGATCTTCATTCGAAATTTTTGAATGGTACATATATATGTATCAGATACAGATTCAATTCTATATGTATTTTTGAAGCAATATTCTCAGTTTATAATGCGGTTAAGTATGCTTTGTTGAAAACCGGAAAAATTGAAAAAAGAAGGTGAAAACGTGAAAGTGAAACCTTAAACAGTATAATTCACCAAAAGTAAAGTTTAATACTGTGGTTTAAAATTCAACTCTATTCAATTTAACTCTATCGAATGAATTTCGTTTTGAAATGAGTTATTCAAAAAATGTCGCTTTAAGAGTTTTACGTGGTATTATTCGTGAACTTCGATTAGGAAATCCGAAGGTTAGTAGGATAATTTTTTCTGAAACATTTTTGTTTCAATTATTTCAGAATATAAGAAAATTGCCATTGTTTTGTGTCACGGTTCTGTTTCGAGGTTGTATAGTTTGGAAACCCTTTTGAAATTCTTAGTGTGTTGCAAAAGTTAAACAAAATATTATTAAAAAGAAGTAAAAGTTGAAAAAAAAACAAAAAAAAAAAAAACATACTTTAAAAAAGAAAAAAAAATCGCTTTTTACCCCCCTTTTTATGAAACAGAGTGACCCACACCAATAAAAGGTGAAAGATCTGCCAGATAGGAGGAAAGAAAACTATGTATAGGCATAAAATAAAAATAAATACAGTAAAGCACCGTTTATACGTTTTTCAAGGGACCGAGCGAAAAAAACGTATAAACGAAAATCACAAAATCCGCATTAAAAACGTTCTTTGGTTCATATTCTTTTAGCAGTTCTGAGAATTGGTTTTGAATCCAATCATCCACTGTTTCACAATCAACATCTCCTGCTGACTCTCCACTTGCAGTTTTCCCTGTTATGCCGTGTCTTAACGAAAACTTATGAAGCCATCCCGAGGAAGATGATGCATCGCATTCTACATTTAACTTCTTCGAAATTTCTTTTGCTTTCTCCATAAGTAAAGGACCACTGATGGGAATTTTTGCACTACGACACTGATTAAGCTACTGTAAAAGCACTTTCTCTACATCCGAAAATTTTCCGTTTTGAACTCCTTTGAAGTTTTTTTTTTGAAGCACTAGCACCACTTTGATTATGGGTTTCCTCGATGATCTTACGCTTATAAATTATGGTGCTTAAAGTTGAAACTGGTAAACCTAATTTTTTGGCTAGGTCAACTCTTTTTAAATGTTGGTTTTCATCTGCTTGTTTTAAAAAGGACATTTTTTCTTTCAGAGACAGAGATTTTCTACTACGCGAGCTCGCAGACATCGTGATTGCTAGTGAACGATAGATCCCAGAATATTATTAAGCTGTTAGGAGCAGGGTTTCAGGATTGCCATAAAGTCCCCAGGCTACTTACTGAAATTTAAGGGCGCCTGCCCTGGCAACACTGGTAGGAGAGGATAAGCGCTTGTCAACTGCTATCTCTAGGTATTGCACCGCAATCAGAGTGCTCTTATCTGTGAATTTGGGATATTCGCATTCTTCCGGGGTATGTCTTTTGTTCATTTAGGCAGGTGCCTGACCACCGTACGTGGTCACAGCAGGTATGGGTCAAGGTCAAATGCGATTTCTAAACTGGACAATCGCTTGCGTAGAATCACGTTAAAATGTGCGTTTTTCCTTCATGACTTGGGGAGAAAAAAAACGTATAAATGAAATTTGCAATTTCAGGAAAACGTATAAACGAAATTATTTAACATTAATTTGTATGAGATTTCGTCGGGGCCGTTCAAAAAAACGTATAAATGATAAAAACGTATAAATGAGAAACGTATAAACGGTGCTCCACTGTAGTTTATTTTTCATGAATCCTCCAGAACTCGCAACTAGTAGAGAAAAAAAAAATGTTGTATTCTACTTAGTAGGTGAAGGTGATGGTTGGTCTAGCTTCTTTTTGTACCCTTCTCTTCCTGTTCCAATGTGTTTCACAATCATTAAGTCTTTAACTGTTTCTGGGGGTGTTTGCTAGTCAGAGTAGGGTTAATTAATTATGGTCAAAATTCGACTGAAATTAATTTTTTCACGTTTAGCCTTAAACGTTTAAACTGATGAACATTTTCGTTTTTCTGTTTGACCACAGTTTGTTTTGTTTATTATTTCAAGTAGCAAGAATCTCTCCTCAGTACTGCTGATTCACCACTCAGTTAGTTGTTAATGCATTTGTAACACATATTATACATATATTTTATCTTTCTGCACTCCTTCTCCTGTTATAAAGATTAATTTTTCATGCCACCCTATTATTATTGAGTAAATTAGAAATGCGAATACTCACTTTCAATTTAATCGAGTTTGAAATGCTAGAAACTTACAAAACATTGATTCAAAGCAAAATAATGCACCACCCTATTTATTACTTCGCTTTATATTATTTTTGACATTGTAAGCTTCAAATTAATCAATTTCACGATTAAATTTTGCTGTATGATACACTACTAACATGCAAAAAGCAAACTATAGTAAAACAATATTTAAAAATTTGTTTAATTTTCATCATAGAAAAGTAACACAATACAGTAGATCCTCAATTATCTGAGGTAATGTGGACCAAGGGTACCTTAGATAACCGAAAACTCGGATAACACAGACTCTGTCCAAATCGGGAGGGAAACATAGGTTAAAATGAATGAAAGTGTTGTCAACGATGTAAAAAAAAACATTTAATGTACATGTTATAAAATGAATTGAATTGAATTACATTTATTTTCCAGTTCGTGTGCTTAGTCTCGGGACTCGCTTATGAACTGTCGTCCAATATGACAGATAGCACAAGACAATACATGAAAGATTTTATTACATCACAAAGAGAGGAAATAACAGAAATATACCCAAGGCAAGGTGGGAATCGAACCCAGGACCTCGTTACTGCGCGCAAGCAGCGGGCGGAAACTGGTACTAAGAACGCTCGGCCACCGAGGCCTCTATAAAATGAAAAAATGACGTCACATATACATACAAATATCTAATTTTACATGTACACAGCAGTATAGTACATGTTCCAGTTAAAGTTGTTTCTTGAAGAAGTTTATACATATACAGTACTGAACGCCAAATTCAGAATCCCAAAGTTCGGAAAATTCTAAAATTCAGCACTTTTCCCGAAAACTTCAGATTTTTTTTTTTTTGGTAAATTCAGAAAAATATTAATGTAAAAATCTGTTAAATTAATAAATCAGTAAATTTTGTTTCAAATAGAAACAATTTTGTACATATATTTATGTTTTATATGTGAACGAAACTCAGGAAACCAAGATAAAACCAGAAAACCCTACTACGTTGAAAAGTGAAAATTGATTTCTTGGGCTCAGTTAAGCATCTTTTTTCCCTATAAAAAATTTTTTCCCTTAAATTCTTAAAAATTTGTTTTTCAAGTTTTATTCCCTGGAAAAAGAAACTTGCTCTTTTTTTTTTTTTTTTTTTTGTGGTCATAAATGGCGCCCAGTAACCCTTGTAATTTGTACAAATGGCCTGGCATTTTAGTTTGACTTCTCTGCTAATATTTTTTGTAGATGTGTAGTGCTGACTCCAGGAAGAAAGGGCCGCCAGGGGGAACGCCGAAAAGGGCACCCTTGAGTTGTGATTTTTTTTCTTACTCCTCCCCCCCCCCCCCATTAAAGCGCCTTTGCTTAAATTTTTACAGGTAAAAAAAAAATTAGGCGTTTAACAAAAAAGTTTGCGAGGTTGTAAACTATGCATGTGTACCTCAAAATATAGGTTTTCATTTTGAAAAATATATACGTTTATATGTATCACTTATGCACATTTTCAGATGTATTCTGCTGCAAAATTATGAACTACTCAACAAAAAAAATTTTAGGTCTTGGTGACATTTCTCCGTGACCAAGTTTGGGAGGTGATTACCAAAATTGCAAGAAATCCAGAAAAGACCCCCCCACAAAAGTACTCTAAATGTGGCCGTACAAGTCTTAAGGCTGGCTTTGATTATTATTGGCAAGTATTTCAGGTGACGGTGACCTAGGATTTCAAACTTGGTGCCATTTTAAACGTCAATAATAGAGCTTTCAAATTTTTCCTTAATCATTTTGTTTCTAATTGAAACATTTTTTTTCTTTTTAGAGGAGGGATGGGGTGGGAACTTTGGAGAAAATAGCTTTTTATTTTTGCTCAATATATTTTGTCCTTTTTACCGTTAAAAAAGAAATATCAGGTGATAAAAAAAAATGCTGCACAATTAATTATATGCAAGAAAACACAACAATTACATAAGATAATTTTTCACAGGCAAATGGGAGCCACATGCTAATACAGTCTTTACTTTTATTCTTCTATGGGCAAATTTTATGAGAGGAAAATAGTGTGCAAATTATGCTTGTATTTAACACCTTATTATATTGTTAATTTTCTTTTCTAATAAAGCCATAAATTTCGGGAGGTGGGGTCCAAAGTCTTGGAAAGAAATAACTATTAAGGCCCAATAAGCATTTTGCTGTTCACTGTTTAGAAAATAATAAGAAATATTGTAAACCTAAAGCAGATGCTAAAAGATTGTTGCCGAATTTTTCGCAGTTCGCTAATTAGCATATGACTGTTTCCCGCATGCAAACGAAGTAAAGCATATACATGAGACACAAATACTATTTTTAGCACATATAAACTGATTAGTATGTAGAAATTAAATACAAATACAAATACAAAAGTGAAGACCAGCAACAGGCTCAGGGCCCAGCTAGGCTGGTCCTAGTTAATTTAGCAGTCCCCAATGAACATCAAGAGCTTTCTTAAAAGTTTTTACCCCACTGCAATTAACAGTCGCTTCCGGTAAACTATTCCAACTGCCCACAACCCTATTGAAGTAGTAGTTTTTCCTAATTTCAAGATTAGCCTGAGATTTGAAAAGTTTAAAACAATGACCTCTGGTTCTACTTTCAGCACATAGCTGTAGTCCATCAACATTTCCCGTTTTAATGAATTTAAACAACTGAATCATGTCCCCTCTGACTCTCCTTTGCTCAAGACTATACATATTGAGCCTTTTAAGCCTAACCTCATAATCTAAGTCTGAAAGACCACTTACCAATCTTGTAGCCCTCCTTTGAATCCTTTCCAATAAGGTAATATCCTTTTTTAGGTACGGAGACCAAAACTGAACAGCATACTCCAAATGAGGTCTTACCAAACTTCTGTATAATGGCAATACAACTTCCCTAGACCTGTTCGAAATAGCCTTATTGATAAACCCAAGCATCCTGTTAGCTTTGTTACTTACTATGTAAAACTGCTGACTGGACTTGAAGTCATGACTAATCAATACTCCTAGATCAACAACTGCTTCTGCTTCCCTAATGACAGAACCTTGTAAATAATAGGTTGCATGTTTATTCCCATGACCAAAATGAAGCACTTGACATTTCCCAATAAGACATACCCCACTTAATTGCCCACCTAGAAATTTGATTCAAATTTTCTTGAAACTGATTGACTTGTTCCTCCGTGTCCACAATTCCCATTATTTTGACATCATCAGCAAAAATATTGATGTTCCCAGAAATACTCTGAGTAATATCATTAATAAAAATAATAAATAATATTGGCCCTAGAACTGAACCTTGTGGAACCCCACTCAAAACATCAATCCACTGAGAATAATTGCCCTTCACTACTACTCTTTGTTTCCTCCCAGTCAGCCAATTTTTAACCCAAATTAAAGTTTTTCCACCAATACCAATATAAGCAAGTTTGCTAAGAAGAGCTTCATGCGGTACTTTATCAAACGCTTTCTGAAAGTCAATGTAAACAACATCTACGCACTTTTTATTATCTAAATTGAAAAGAAAAGAAATGCTTATTTGGCTTTGAAAATAGTATTTAACTGTTTTGTCTTAAGTATAAATTTTGCGAAATGACGCTGTTTACTGTTTTATTTTATTATTTTTTTCAGTAATGGGGCTAAATGCTAAACCCAGAACAACTACACATCATGGAACCCCAAATTCGTAATCCCAAAATTTAAAAAAAGAAAAAACGGCTCTTGATTTCATGAAAAATCGGGAAGCATTTTTTAGTTTTTTTTTTTTTAAATAAACATTTTTAAAATATGAAAAAATGAATTGTAATGAAAATGCTATAAATGAAGAAAATGCTAATAAAAACTTGCAGAGCAAATTTTATGGGCTCTGATGCTACTTGCAAAATTTTTTGAATGAGAACTCAAAATCCGAAAAATTCTGAAATCCGGAAACATCGCCCCTAGCATTCCGGTTTTGAGATCCCATACTGTACATTTAAATTAAGAAATATTGAAAGAAAAAATCTTTAAAATATAAAATTCAATAACATTCACAAGTCAAATTTTGGAGATGATTTTCTTTTAAAAAGCATATTTATATGCAGAAACACGCAAATTTCATACTTGTGTGCAAAGACTTCAGTTTCGCGAACCCAATTTTAATAAAGAACTCATTTTCACAGTCGTAATTTTTGTTGCCTTAATATTGATTTTAAATTCTTATTGCCTCATTGCAGCTCTTAAATAAATCTAAAAATTTATAAAACGAAAATAAGCGAGCTCTAATTTTCACACAATCAGCTATTACGGAAAATTCGTGAATCTGCGGTATTAGAAATTTTCCGAACTTTCATATAGTCCGATTTTTGTTGCAATTCTTCTTCAAATACTCACCAGACAATTAAATAAATGTATAAGAATCTAAATACATATTTCTTCCGTGATTAATTATTGAAATAAAATAGAGAAAACGTCTGTTTTTCTCAAGTTTCGTTGAAGAAGATTATTTTTTCTAATTTTCTTCTGCAAGTAAGTTTACGCTCCCTCCCCTAAAAAAACATCATTTTTAGACTAAATTATTCGACTTATAAACACTGAATACAGTCGAGGGTCAAAAATCCGCACAACTTGGGAGAAGTGGTTGTGCGGATTTCAGGATTTTGTGGATTTCAGGCCACTTTAGTTAACTATGTTAAAAAAAGTTCAAAAGTGTCCCAGGTGTGAATTATAAGCAAATAATGGGATATCTTTTTGTTTTCCCCCCACCCTTAAACATGTTTAAGAACATTATTTTTTAACCACAAGGTAGTGCTAGGCCTTATTTCGGAATATTCCGAATTTTGGAGCCTGACCCAAAATGGCGGATTTACAGAACCAAAAATGGCGGATTTACGTAAACATCGACGTTGATAAGCGCATTTTACTTCAAATTGCACTGTTTTGTCAAAGGGTTGATAAATAGGTAACTTTTTTTTTTTAAAGGTAATATAAGTAAATCCATGTGTTAATATATTTTACCAAACGAAAAAGATAACTTATTCATGGATTTTAGTAAAACGCTCCAAATTACAACACACAATTCAGCAAAAATAAACCATACCCACATGGTAGTTCACCATTTCACTAATCACCTGCAATTGCATGAAAAAGAAAATAGGAGCTGCATCAACATCTAAAAAAATATTAACAGAGAAGTCAAACCAAAACGCTAGCGCCATTTGTACAAATTGCAAAGTTGCTGGGCGCCATTTATGACTACAGAGAAACAAATTCCTTTATCTTTCTTTCTCTTTTTTTTTAAGGGAATAAAACTTAAAAAACGAACTTTTAAGAACTTAAGGGGGAAAAAATTAATTTTTTATAGGGAAGAAAGATATTTAACTGAGCTCAAGAAATCAATTTTCATCTTTCAACATAGTAGGGTTTTCTGATTTTATCTTGGTTTCCTGAGTTTAGTTCATATAAATCAGAAACATATCTACAATATTGCTTCTATTTGAATCAAAATTTACTGGTATTTATTAATTTAACAGCTTCTTAGATTAAATATTTTTCTAAATTGGCCAAGAAAAAAAATCGGAAATTTTCGGGAAAAGTGCCGAATTTTCCGAATTTTGGGATTCTGAATTTGGGGTTCGGTACTGTAATAACGTTGGGAGTATCTTTTTACTCCATAGTTGAGGATTTAACATGCCTAAATTTGTCATCGGCAGATTGTGGCCCAAAAATATATTAGTTTTACGTTTGCAAAAATGACTTTTCTGCAAAACCAGTTAGGGACAAAATCAACGCGGATTTCAGGTCGGCGGATTTATGGCTCTCGACTGTATGTTACTTGTAATGAAAAAATGCATAGTTTTAAAGGTATTTTCAAAAAATTCGTAATTTTTATTAAATGGGCAAAAAAACGCGAACGTTTCAAAAATGGCGGGGAAATTCACGAAAAATTCACGGTTTTTTGGTTCCCGGATAAGAGGTTCTGTACTGTATTAGAATTTTTATAAAATGTGAAGGGGAGGGGGACCTCACTTCTAACGCCTATGAGCCCCTAAATCTTTAATCCGGCCCTGACCATAGGGTGTGTGGTTAAATTAGTTTTTTTTAACAAATTTATTTTTAAAATTTAAATCCAATTTATTTGATTTAATTTTTTTTTTTTTTTTTTTGCAAGAGACTAAAGATTTTAGTTATGGGTCATTCCACAGTATAATTATTCTTAACCCATAGTTTTAACGTAAACTGTACTAAATTTGAAAGTTATGAACAAAACCATGGATAGCATTAAAAGTTGTAGAAAGGAATTAAAAGAAAAAATGTGAGTCAATAAATCTTTGCAATTATGTAAAAGGATGATTTTTCATAATATTGATTCAGATGATCTAATACTAAAAATGAGGTTTAGAAAGCTATCTTTTAGAATCCGAGTTCATAGGATTTTCATAATCCTGCATGTACTTAGTCTAATAGCTATACTAAATAGTCATACTTTTTATAGCCAATATTAATGTGCAAAGCAAGACTGCATTGAAGTCTTCGTTTTTTTTTTTTTTTTTTTTTTTCAATTCTGAATGATAAGTAGATGTAGTGCAAAAGTTTAAAAAGGTAACCAGTTCCTAATTGCTGGAAACAATAACACAAGCATACATACATAGACGAAACAGCTCTGCTAATTGAAGGTTGCAAATTCACAATGTTTTTTATTAAAAGAAAATTTTACAAAGTCGAAAAATTTTATTTAGAATGAACATAAAATGCTTTGTAAAGTAATTATAATTGATGTTTTTTAAAAAAAAATAATTCAAAAAGTTAGAAAGTGATTTAAATCAATAATTTTCTTAAGAAAATGGTTTGATTTAAACCAAGCTGATTTTTTTTTCACTATTTTTTTTTTGAGAAAAGCATTTGATTTAAATCAAGCCGTTTTAATTATCAAACCCTGCTCATTTCCAGAAGAGGAGGTTATCTTTTTTAGTCAAATATTTGAAGATTTTTAAGCAGTAGTGAAGTTCGTTTTGCATGAGTTATTAAGTTGAATGATTGTTTTTCTCTTCCTACTTGTCTCCAAACATTACCTATTCTTTTGCCCACAAAAATCTTTTGATTACAATTTTCTTATGTCTACCGAACAAATTCATTTCAACAAGGTTTGATTTTGTAAATTTTTTAGAATTACATTAAAGTAATGTAAAAGTGATTTTGTGCTTTGGAGTAATGAGATTAATTACATTTTGATAACCTCACTTTTCTGTCATGATGAAGAAACCACTGGAGACTTCAAATTACTGTCAGAATTGCATTTAGTTTACTGTAAAACACCTATTAGTTAGTTATAGTATAGTTATATATTTTTAATAGATATAGTTTTGTACAATCAGAATGTGTATTTTATTTATACTGCATGATTTTAACATTTTAAGTTTGTTTATAGCTTAAACCTATATCTGAAACAAATGCTTTTATGTATTTAATGAACGAGTATAGACGACATCTAGTTACCGAGAGGAGAACATGCAAAAGTCCCGAAGAGCTGAATTCTGCAGCAGAAACATATTTGTGCTACCTTCAGGCAACTCGAGAACATCAGGTTTGTGATTTTAAAAAGTTGAAAGTAACAGAGAGAAAACATCAAGCATTGCTATTTCTATATTTTATGTTTTTTGCACAGCTTGTTGTAATAAAAGAACTCTAAGAATGGAGGGCATTTGCAATGTAAAATTCCTTCACTTTTTTGCGGTCTATAGCCAACTCTTATGTTCTCACTATGGTGTTGTTAGGTTCCGATAAGTTGAATTCTGATGAACAAAGGATTAAACAATTGAATCAGTGAGTGGAAAAACAGTGTTAGTCCAAAAAAAAAAAAAAAAAATCAGATATTTGCAAAAAAACAACTTTTATTTTAAAATTTGATTTTTTTGGTTTATTATAGCTATGCCTAGGCTGTTATAACGTGAGAAATATTGACAATTGTATTCTTCATTACAATGTATAGTACTATGTTTTTAGTTTTACTTTTGACAGTTGTCTAAAAATGACCAATTTTGGACTATTATAATGTTTTCCCACTCACCAATTCACTTGCATTTATTAAAATAAGACTGAAGAAAGCAGATTTGCAATGGTTATCAAGTCTGTGCCAGTATAAGAATTCCTCCTCTTTACTGTTGGTTCTCCCCCAAAAAAGAAATGAACTCACTCAAGATCAGCCATCTTTTTATCAAAATAATATTGTAGGGAAATCCAAAGACTGGTTCACAGCACACACAGACAGAGAAGTTTCTGAATTGAAAATATAAGAGCTAGAAGCAGTCCGTAGGCAACACAGTACCCAAATTTTTTTTCTATTTTTCCTTTCATTTGTTAAGGAAAAGTTTCCATTTAATAGGGTAGCTGATAAAGTATTTAAAAAAGGGAAAATGTTCATCCAGTAGAAGTTTAAAAATGAAGAAGTCAATAAATCATTAGGAATAGGTTTGTTTTTTATTATTAGAAAAAGGTATATTAATTCAATAATATATATTTTATTTTCATTAGTTAACTGAAATGTTACTTAACTCCCATCTTTTTTTTTTTTTTTTTGGATTGTAACCCTTGGATAATTTGTTAAAATTCTTGGGAAGCATATTATAAGCCACCAATGAAATATAAAAGAAACTCTTTAAAAAAAAGTTATTTTTAAAACTGATTTGTCAAGAACATCCGTTTTAGACATCGCCAATGCTTTATAATGCTTTAAATAAAACTTTTTATGAAAAGTAAGGCTATTATTTATTATTTCCATTATTCTTACAGATATTGCTGAATACTGCAACAATTGCTCTCATTCTCAACTTCACAAATGTTAACATTTTTGTATCAAAAATCTTAAGTTGGGTTTTTAAATCCATTTTATACTAGTTGTATGAATACGACTTCTTTCATTTGTGTAAATTGTGTGAGATATATTATCCATACATTGAAACTATACAGTACACAGTTTAATGCAGTATCTATGACTTGTTTGTAAAATAGTTTATAAAAAAGTGTTAGGGAAATTATTTTATTTATATAAGAAGGAACTCCATTATTTCAAAGTTTATTGTACACTTTTGCCTTCCACAAAAGAAATTTACACCATGGCAGGACATAGAAATTACCAAACAAAGAAAAGAATCACCAACAGTATTCAGAGAAATAATTTTATTTAATGCATATCATAATATTGATATTATCACAGCAATTCAGTTCACCTTTTAGAATTATCAATAATAAAGTTTTGACAGATGGATTGGTATGCTACATAAGAACCAATTTTCTCAACTACTAGACAGGTTAAAACTGCAGTAAAGTAGTAAAATGGACTGCCCCTCTCATCAGACAACAATTCAATATCATATATTGATATTGTAATCACTATGTAAAAAAATCATAAATTAAGAATACTAAGGAATGGGGGGGGGGGGGGGATGTAGGAAATTTTAAAAATTGTTTTAAATTTCAACCTCCTTGCTCCTGTAGCCCGCATCAGTTCTGCGCATTTAAAATGTACAAAATTTGTTGACATAAGATACAAGAAATATTTGTGTTTGAAGAGAAGGTTACTACAGTAATTAATACCTGGTATAGGTATTTGAAAATTAGCATGCTATGTGATTAGTTATTATTCATTTCATTGTCTCTAATTAATCATCTTGCAGTTTATGATGTATATCCCCCATTTAACATGTAACTGTGAGACTGCTCAAGCATAGAGTGTTTAAAATGTTTTCGGTAAAATATTAATGTGTCCTACTACTTTCTCCTTCATTCCTTTTGCAAAATATTCATTGTGTCAATTATTTAAAATGGTATTAGTTTTCTTTTTCTCAAATTAAGTATTTTGTAACTTTTAATTTGATATAAAGCTTAAAGCTGTAAAAACCAAAATTTCCTTTTTTAATCATTTTTTAAAAGAATGGCTCCACGGTTAAAGAATAAATATGTATATATGTATTTGTTAATTTACATGATGAGATGAATATATGTTTATACATATACTTGTATATGTGTATTACCAGGGGTCCCGAAAAAGCAAATTCGGGTCCGTTTTCGAACTCTTCACAAAGTTCTAACAAATCAAGACAGGCCTTTCACAAAATTCCAAGCTACCAAATTGTACTTTTCACAAAATCATTTATTAAATAAGCGGCAAATAATAAGCGTACAATTAAAATTTTAGCGCTATATGTTTAAATTTTCACAAAAACAGGACTCTGTTAAAAATGATGGATCAACCCCTGATTACGTAACTGTTTTTAAAACTTTCATAAATTATACATATTTTTCCCCTCTAAAAATGTATCCAATTTGCAAAGTGTTTAACGCTTTGATTGTGTACACTGTCTAAATTAAAAATCCTGTATCTGTTTATTTTAATTATTACTTTTGTTTTACATCTTAATATCATTAAGCTTTTAAAGAAAAAATATAAATTACCACTTATTTTAATTTTGCTTTGTGTTCTTATAGTACTTTTGTTTTACAGGAATTATTGAAACAATATTATAAAAAGGGAGAAAGATCTGTGAAAGAAACAGCAGATTTGCTTGGCTTCAGTTTGCCAGATGCACCAAAAAATAATCCTGAAAACCTTTGAATAACAGTAAATTATTTGAATTTTAGCTGCTTACATTGTTTCTTTGTTGTTATATATTTAGTTTCATATGAATAGATAAGGAAATGAGTACTAAATTATGCTGCCCAAAATTTGGAATAAAATAATTTTTATTTTTATGTTGTTTTCTTTAGACACAAGAAGATACCTTTAACTATGATCAATGAATAATTAACTATGATCAATGAATAATTAAGAAAATGTTTTTTTGTAAATTAATATAACTAGAAAGCCATTAATCAAACAATTTATGGGGTTGAAAGAAATCTCAATATATTTATGGCTGTAATATTTCTTTTTTTTAAATCCGTTCACTTCCGTTATAGTGTCAAAGTATAAGAATCTGAGAATAGGATTATGGTAAAAAATCTAAAAATTAAAGCTTGAGAGAAATTTCTATCAAAGAGAAGTATTTTTAGGATTCTTGCCATTAGTGACCGTTCATAAATGATGTCACACTTTTTTCAATATATTTGACCCACCTCTCCCCCTTTGTCACTAAGTGTTACACTTCAACATTTGTCACATGTCATGCTATATTACATTAGCATAAAATGAGTTTAATTTGCTGATTTTAAATGTTTTTATAGAAATCAAAATGTACAATGTCACACTTCTTGTTACCCCTCCCCTTCTCAAACTATCACACTTTCTTGAACATCTTCCCCTCAAAGCGTGACATCATTTATGAATGACCCCTATCTCCGTGCTTGCTACCATATCAAAATATGTTCAAGGAACCAATGATCTTTGTAAACATGACAATTTCATTATTTATTTTTTAAAAAAATATTTGGATGTGATAAAACAATTTTTGATAAACTTTAGTGATTGCAGCTACTTGAAAAGCATTGATAAAATAATTAAATTTCATTTTTTTCTTTTCCAAATGCAAGTTACAAATGTTTTCACGTACAGTATATTTTAAGGAGTACTTCTGCCTAATCTTCTATTTCTACAAAAAATTATGATCAATGGAAGACAATTCACATTAATTAACTGTAAACAAATATTGAGGTATATTGATTCATTATTATAGCAGAGTATTACTAACACTGCATTACTAGAGATTATTTTGAACAAAATAAAGAATTCCATCAGTTCATGTCGCATGCAAAATATTTACTTAGTTTTGAACATAAGTGTCCTATGTTCAGATATACACTACCAGTCTTTAATTTCAATACACCTCTTGTTTTTCTACACAAAGAAATGCAGTTTTGCATAAATGTAATATTTTATTCAATCAAGAAAAAACATATTTCATCATATAATTTAGCATACACAACAGAATTTTTCCTTTACTCATCCTGTCATCAAAGTAACAACCTTTAGAATCGACCACCGCCACACACATGAGGAGTTATTATATGGGTATTTTCTTCAAAATTTCAAATCCAATGTTAGTCCAACTGCATTGAATCACTTTGTACAGATGATTTTGGCTTGTAATATTTATGTTTTGGATGCACCTGTCCAGATACCAGAATAGTTCAATTAGGTAGTAGTTTGGACTCTGGGGCAGCCAAATCATATTTTGAAATGCTTGTTGTTGCTTGGATTGAACATACTTTCTCGGAAGTATATTTAAGGTTGTCTTGCTGTAGAATGAACCCCCGATTAATAAAGTGAGTGTCAGAGTGAATAGCATGCTGTGGTATTGTGATATTTTTATAAGATCACTACTAAACCACCATGGAAACTTTTCCAAACCCTGACAGAACCCTCCATGTGTGATTGTTGGGTACAAGTGGCTAACATCCACTGACCCACAGCACGAGCAACAAAATGACTCCTCTTAGAAGCAAATATTTTGATTTGCGAGCGAAAAGTACCTTTTTCCACTGATCGCATGTCCAGTCCTTTGTCCAGTGGCTTGAAGGTGATGTTTGATTGTAGATATTGATATGCTAGTTTCTCGTTTCCTTCAGTTCAAATTTCACAGGTTGTTTTGAACTTATTTCTTTTGGATATCACTCTAATATTCATATCTTCCTATTTTGAAGTTTTCAGAGGCTTCCCAGGACATTACTGTCAAAAATAATCTTCATATAAATATGTCCCTTAGGAGTACCCTACCAACAGGAACTCTGCAAACAAGTGATATAACGCAAGCTATGACCTACTGGTCTCTTAGTCCTTTTTCCCCTCTCCCGGGACTGCATATTAACATATCTGCTAAGCAAAATTCAAGATGTTTTTAATATAATTAAAATTTGTTTAAAATGTAAGAGTATTTCTTTTATAATTCAGTGACAAAAAGGTCTGAAATAACATGCTTGAAGGGATTTGGTTTCAAATTATTGTTAATCATATAGTTTTTTAATTCTTGGACCTTTTTCTAATCATTCATACCTTTCTAAATGATATTAAAATAAATAAATCATAGTAAGTAAACTGTCAAGATGCTGATAAATGAAAGCTTAAGATAAAAATATATTTTTTTAACCTTTCATTATTTTAATAGAATGTGATAGTCCATTTATTAATTTTTTTAACTAATGCCTTAAATGTACTTTAAAGCTCAAGTTGCAATAAATTTTAAGTCTTTATTGTGACTTTTGTTGATAGTACTTGTTAATCATCACTTTTGAAATGGAATTGGATAGACCATTTTAGTTTGCGGGAATGACAGCAGATTACATTAGTTGAATATCCTTGTAGGGCATCAAATGCTTTAGAAAATGTTCAGTTTTTTTAACCCAGGACTGTTGCAGTCAGATTTTTAACACAAGAGATAATGCTCAACTTATAAATTTGCAAAAAGAGGCAGCAACTGGCTCTGGGCCCAGCTAGGATGGTTCTTATATATTCATCAATCCCCAATAAGAATTAAATAGCTCTTGAGCAGGGATGCACAAACTTTTTTGGGTGAAGGGCCAAAAAATTAGAAAGTATCAGGTTGGGGGCCAAAGTAACGTAATGTTTTGTTCATAAAAATACAGGGTGTATTTCAGTTTTTATTTAAGGGTAATATGTACAAATTACATGTATTAATAATTACTGTACTCGGGAACAGATTATTAAATGAAAGTTTTAAAAAAATAATGTAAATGAATTCAAACAAAATGAGGTGTGAGATTTCTAAACAATTAATTGCACAACATTTATGTTTTTGACAATCAATGAAGTGATTGGTCAAATGGCAAAAAAGAGGAATACTAAAATGTTTTATAAAGATGTGTGCAAATTATGAAAATGAAACAAATGGAAAATAAAAAGGTAATCTAAACTTAGAAAAACACAGCATTATTCTCTAAATTATAACTTTCTTTATACTTTAGATAATTTTTCTTTGACATTTTATAATGTAAAATTTAAAATATATATTAAGAGTTAAAATGAGAAATTAATTAAAAGTGCGAATATAAATACAGAAGAAATAAACACATATATTAAATAGCAAAATCCAAATGCTATGAGTCTGTACATGACGTTAAACCCTTGCAATTCAGAATTACTACTAGTCAATTTGGCTGGTAGAATTGTTTTTTTAACTAACCATTTACAAAATCTTATTAGTTAAATGGGCACAGTAATATTAAATTTATACATTGCTACATGGACAATTAAAAAAAAAGTTAAACTGATTCCTTTATCAAAAATCAACATATTTCGTTCCATGGCATATAATTAAATTTAAATCCTAGTTTTCCTGCAGATTAGAAATTGATCTTTGTGAATTAATGTAAAAAATCGTTATTTATTTATTCATTTCCTAAATACATATCAACGATAAAATTTTCCTAAATATATATCAACAATAAAATTTTTAAATTTTGATGATAAATTACACTTTATAAAGTAAAATAATTATTCATATTGATATTATTAATTCTGCAAATTAATGTTTAATTAATCAATTTTTATTCATTCATTACTACTAGTCAATTTGGCTAGTAGAATTGGTTTTTTAGCTAACCATTTACAAAATCTTATTAGTTAAATTGGCATAGTAATACAGTACAGAACCTCTTATCCGGAAACCAGGAATTTTTTCGTGAATTTTCCCGCCATTTTTGAAAAGTTCGCGTTTTTTTGCCCATTTAGTAAAAATACGATTTTTTTTAAATGCCTTTAAAAATACGCATTTTTCCTTTACAAGTAACATATTCAGTGTTTATAGGTCGAACAATTTAGTCTAAAAGCGATGTTTTTTAGGGGAGGGAGCGTCAACTTACTTGCAGATGAAAATTAGAAATAAGAAAAAATATCCAACGATACTTGAGAAAAATCAGACCTTTTCTCCATATAATTTCAATAATTAAACATGAAAGAAATATGTAATTAGATTCTTATACATTTATTTGTCTCGTCAGTATTCGAAGACGAGTTGCAACAAAAGTCGGACTAGACGAAAGTTCGGAAAATTTCTAATACGGCAGATTCGCGAATTTTCCGCAATAGCTGATCGTCTGATAATTAAACCTCGTTAATTTTTGTTTTATATATTTTTTTATTTATTTAAGAGCTGAAATAAGTTGATAAGAATTTAAAATTGATATTAAGGCAACAAAAATGGCAACTGTGAAAATGAATTCTTTATTAAAATCGAGTTCGCAAAAGCGAAGTCGTTTTACACAAGTATGAAATTTGCACGTTTCTGCCATGTAAATATGCTTCTTACATTTAGTTTTCCTCCTTTTTGAAATCATTTATTACTGTAAAAATGATTGATGATCCGATTTTACGAAATTAATAATTTGATAAACAAGATGTCCGGTTCGGAAAGCATCCAAATGGTGCTACACCCGAGCGATGACAAAGAGCAAGATAGCGATGAAGACGCAAATAATGACATTTTGCCTGCTAGCCTGCTATGTCTAACGATCGTTGCTTTGAATTAACTAAAGAAATCATAGCAGGAATGGGACAAAATTCTTTTATAGACGAAATAACGCACATAATGGCTGTTCGAAAAATCCAGCAATTGAATTTTCGCCCATTTCCCGATAAGCTATATTGTTCTGAAACTTTACATAGAGCTCAGAACCAGATGACAATGCAATATTCTACCACTTTTATCGTGATTTGAGTAGTTTCTGAAGTATTTCCATTAAAATGCAATTAAATATGGCGATTAGTTCCGAAAATTGCGACCAAAATTCAGTAGCTGCGTTGCGATCGTATTTTTTTACTACGATTTTTCGTAAGCTTTTTTTTAGAATTATTTTTTTCTTTAGTATTTTATTTTATTTTATTATAATTATTCTTTTTTATCAACTATATTAGCGGGCCAATTCAAAAGGGTCGGCGGGCCAATTTTGGCCCGCGGGCCATAGTTTGTGCATCCCTGCTCTTGAGACTATTTATCTCATTGCAAAAAAAAAAAAAAAAGTTTCTGGAGTGCTAGAGGTCTAATAAAGCATCTATCTGAAATAAAATAAATAAATAAATAAAAAATAATAATAAATAAATCATCAAAAGTAAAGAAATAATAATGATAATAACTGCTTTTAATTGACTTTAAAATGTAGACTGATTCTGTGTATCCAAATAGACTACCAAATTAGACTAAGTTGTTACACTAAATATTTTGTACCCTTTAAGATTGTTTTTTTTAAAAAAGAATTTTTAAAAAATCATTTATGTATTGCCGATATTTTCCCCCTTTCAGCTGCTTAAAGTTATCAAAAGGAAAATCATTGTTCTACTTGGTCATTTATGGAAAACCATTATGTATAAGTGCTGAAGTATCAAGTGTTGATCATCTCTGGAATTCTGAAAGACTAATACCAGCAAAATTAATTTTGTGCATACATAAGCTAACAATACTTTTTCATTTATCATTGATTTATTTATGCTTGAATACTTCACAAAAAGCTTCATATTGCGGAAGTTAAAATTGAGCACATACTAGGATTATATATTTTGTACTGTGCACCTGAGATTAATTTGGTAAATAAGATAAAATAGGTAAATATATATTTTAATCTGATAGCAGTATCTGAATTTCTCTTGAGTTCCCTACTTCGTATTAAAAATATAGTTGTCATCTTTGAATTAATGCAAGAAAAATGAATCATAAGTTGACGCAAAATTATATTTTTAAAAAAATGTTCCCTATTTTGGGGTTTTATAAACATTAATGGAAGGGTTTAATGTTTGAAATTTTTAATAATCTTTAACAACTGTTAGTGTGTGTCTAGCCTAAAGCCAATATTCTTCTTATATTTCTTTCCTTGCATTGATCTTAAAAGTTGCTGGAAATGAAAATTGCAAATGTAAGGGTTCATGCCTCTAATTTTATTCAAAATATGTTTTAAATTTTTATATTAAACTCAACATAACATAGAAGAGTGACTTTTGTATATAATTTTAAACTAGAACAAAATGCATTGTTTATCCTTAAAATTTATCAAATACTAAATATTGAATATCATTTTTGTTTTTAATAAGAAAAATTACTCAGCAAATATATCATGATGGAATTGGAGATAAGGGTGGGGAAATGAAATCTATTATGAACTTCTAAGAACTGAATATTGGTTGATCTTGTGTATCTTGCAAGCTTAAATATTTTGAATTTTAGCAATTTTAACATTGCTCCTAGACAGTTGAGTATTCTGAGTTCAATATCCATTTTCTTTCATTTTAAATAAGTGTTTGATTTCCATCCTTTTTTATTTAAATAATTTTGTTACCCTCATTTGCATTCACATCATTTATTATTAATTAGTTTTGAATTATCTTTTAACCCATTACCTGCTGGTGTTGCATTGACGCAACGGCTACTAGGAAAAATCATAAAAAATTCACTAATGAAGTTATTTTTGTATCGACTGCAGTTTTAGATTTAGTACCTATCAATAGAAGTGCCTCAACAAAAAAAAATTTGCTTCAAAAATATTTTTTTGCTTCTAAAAACAAGCGCTATTTTTGTTGATTTTTTTTGTCCAAATTTGAGATCTCGGATTTTTTTTAGAAAGATTGTAAAAAATAGGGTTTGGAAGTAAAATACTTTGTGTAAAAGGTCACATCTTATCAGCATATTTTGCAAATCAACTGTTTGTATAGAGGAGGAAGGGGAAGCAAAGACAGGCGTTGCGGTCGCTTAACGTCAGCGGAAAAGAGGTAAAATACTTCTACTCATTTCCGGGTGAAGACATTTCGTTTCTATTCTGTGCAATTTGAATGTATGAATTGGATTCTCTTCTCTTTTTTGTAAAAAATATCTTACATTAGAAGAAGCATTACACCGTGATAATGCTTCTTATCACGGATTTTAGATTGAAACGACGATGCGAATGCGAAGGAGGATTTTGGAGATATTGAACCTGTAAAAATTGTTTCTCGCTACTCCAAAATCGAGAAGAGAAAGGTTTTAGTTCCCCAACCTCGTATCATTGAGCAATATAACCTGAAAATGAGGGGGGGGGGGGTGTTTGTGGGGTAACGTGGTTTCAAATTACAGAATTAGAGTGAGGTAAAAAATGGTGCTAGCCAATATTTAGAAAATTATATCTATGTTACATAGACAAATGCTTGGAAACTTTCAACATTATTTGAAGAAGGAAATAAGAAGGTACTGTTGGAATTTAGACGGGTAGTTGCACTTCATCTTTTACAGACCCTCCTGCATCAGAAAAAATTGGCAATGGGACGGCCAAGTAAATTCAGCTTTTCAAAGCCAGTAACTGGCAAACATTTCATTATAAAGTCAACCGACAACAAAAGACTACTCTTCAAGCATTGCCACAGCCAAACAATTTATTGCTACAGTGTTTGTAATGTTGCTTTGCAACATGACTGCAGCATATCACGGCGTGAAAAATTGTTACTGTATATTTTCTCAAATGTATAATTTCTCAAGTGCGCTTATACCCTTACGTTTAATAAATTTTAGTATCCTATAAGGTGTAATGCATGTTTTAAGACTATAATAATGCTCAAAAAAAATTCCAATTTTTAAAACACATTCAAATTGCAGCATAGTTTTTGAAGAGAATTCCTCGCATCTGTACTCCTTTTCCGCTGACGTTGCGTCAACGCAACACCCCATATTTCTAAACATAATTACAATTTTCTTCTTTTTGCAGCATATTACTATTGTATGTGACCTAAATAACAACTTTGTTAATTGTGTCGAAAACAAATGGCGATTTCGACTTTTTCGGTTACTGGGTTAAAATTTTCCTGTATTTTTTAATTAAAGTAACAATAAAACCGTGTAATACTGTCCCTTGGTATACTGAGAAATCTAATGTATTGCTGGTATCAGCTCTAATATTTTTGTAGTTTATCAAACCTGTAATACAGAATAATCGAATACCTTTGTAAGGGGTTTATTCTTACTAATAAATGATGAGTAATCCAATGAGAAAATGCAGAAATATTATATATATATATAAATCAGGGATATTAAGCAGGTAATTTAGATCAAATGCAGATATGACGGATAGGTTTTTATGAACTAATAGAATGTAAGTTGAATCTATTTAAAAGATTCAAACTCTCGAAAAAATATGTAAATATATTTTCAATTGCAACAACAAACTAAAGGCTAGCACTTTTCTTAGCTGCGGCCTGCTTCAGTTTAAAGGTACATCATAAAACATTACCAAAAGAAAGCTATGTGTAGTGCTCTAGTAAAAACAAGGATGAATGTTCAGTTCTTATATTGTCAGTTTTTCAAAAGCCCACCCCCCCCCCCTTCCCCTTCAATAGAAGTTTCAAAAAGCTGACTACATTCACTACATATTCTAACATCCGACATGATGTGCATGACTCAGATGCACTACATTTTCCAAGCAATAATGCTTAAATGCTCCATAAAAGTTAGACTAGAACAATTGAGTCAAATTTTAGTTTATTCTAGCAGATTGCTTTATTATACAAAGATGACAACCTACTTGGTGCTTATCCATCATATTATTAACAAGTTATAAAATTTTTGAAGTAACATCATTAAAAATTTCATCAAAAGAAACATAAATTGCATATTTCATATAAATTACACAAAATAGTTTAAAATATTTTACTCCAATGAATTTTATACCAAGCTAAGTGTTATAAGGGATCAAAGAAAATTTAATGTAACATTAAAAATGAATAACTCTATATACATATTTATTTTTAGCATGCAGATAGTTTTATTTATGATGTTACCTTCTGTGGTTTGTTTGTTCTATTTTGCATCTTATTAATATCAATCAGTAATTTCAATGCTTCAATTTCCTGATTCAATTGAGAAATTTCATTTTGTAAATTTTTATATTCCTGTAAAAGGTTAAAAAAAAGTAATATATGTATATATATATATACATACATTCTAGATTTGCGTGACATACAAACAATTGACATAAAAACTTATTTTTAAAAAATATCTTAGATATCAAGCGTTGTGCATATAACTCTGGAAGTGCTCTCCTGTGGCCTGCAGCCCGCCCACTCATTTTTGTTGGTCCTTGCCCTTCTTACCAGAAAAATTTTAACATTTGGAAAACATTGTTTATCCTTTTTTACTGTTTTAAGTTTTTAAGCAACGACAATATGGCAGCTTCACTATTCAACCGTTATAATCTATGGTACACCTACTTCAAATTTTCCTTTCATTTATTACACTTTTCAACAACACCATGGATATTAAAGCAAGTGAAGTACCCTTCAACCTTCAAATGAAAATTTTATCCAAGCAGACCCATTCTACTACACTAAAAATTGGGATGTCTCAGAAAATTTCTGGAAACTGATTTCTAAAGAATATTTTCCTAAACTGCTTAACTTCTCTTTCAAATGTTATCTCTGTTTGGCAGTACATATGTGTGTGAAAGTGCTTTTTCTGCTCTCAACAAATTAAATCAAATTGAAAGTGCTTGACTGGAATCGAGCCGGATATTTTGTCGAACTGAATTTTCAGTGGACATTGATTAACTTGTATCAGTAAAGCAGTGCCAATCATCACGTGGATTTCCTGATTGTAAAATGAAGTGATACATTAAATTTCTTTTAATAAAAGTTTTTGAATAAAACATGTAAGTCATTTTCTTTCTGGAATGTATCTGGTCCTCACATTCTTCTACTAAGGCTTAAATATGAATGGCCCTCAGGTAACTAAAGGCTAGACCACACTTGTTTTAGATACAAAAATTAAGCTCAGAAAAAGGTTGGTTTTGTAACTAGTAAATATTGCAAACAGTGTTTGTGACATTCCAGGAAAAAACACTTTAACATTTAACTTCATTCAAAAAATATATTGTTAACACCAGTGTAAAATCATTTAAAAATATTAATAATAATGCTATTGATAAAATGTTTAAAAATATATACAGTCGACGCTCTTTATAACGACTACACATTATAAAGACCATTCCATTATAACGACCAGTGATAAAAGTCCCAACTTTATCCCTCGACTCTATGTAAATTTTCTTTCGGTATAGCGATCTTTTTGAATAGTCTAATCCAATACAGAGACCGTACCAGGTGTCATGTCAGTTCAGAAGTTCTGCTTCCAGAAATGTGAATGTAATTTTTAATCTATATTTTCTACTTTAAAATCTGTTATAATATTTTGCACTGATAATTTTTTTTAAATTCCAATGATAAAAAATTATTTTGTTGGAATCTTTTAAAAACTACCAATTTTAATGGAAGTACTGAATATGCATGATGCATGTATATTTTTTAACAAAAATTCCACCTCTTGTAGCGACCACTCGTTATAAAGACCTTTTTCTGTGGGACGCAGATGGTCGTTATATCGAGCGTTCACTGTAGTACAATATTAGATTTCTGTGACTGTGAAAGGACTTTCTTGTATTTCATGAAAATCACCTATATATCTCTACTAATAATAAAGCAGTAAGTATGTGTGTGTGTCTGTCTGTGTATGGCGTAGGGCCCAGACCGTCCAGCAGATTTTCATGAAATTTGGCACGAAATTAGTTTGGAAAATGGGGGTGTGCATCTCGGAGAGTTTTTTCTGAAATTCGAATTTGTTCTTCTATTATTCCAATTTATAGCCGAAAGTTTCATACAATAGTCATTTTATATGGGAAGAAATTATCGCATCGTTTCGAGCTTGATACCGTTGAAAAGCGCGTGAAAAACTACCCCGGAAGGAGTTTCGCTGTGCGTGCGAAAATTCGAAGCCTCTAAATTAACTAGAAACGAAGTTATAAGCATTTTTCTCTGCAGTTCGAAATTATTTTTTCACGGTAATTAACTTTAATTTTAATTGTTACCATGCCGACTGACTATTGATCCTTTTTTCTTTTAACGAATTAAAATTTATTGCTTGCGGTTTTTAGCATTTTGAGGAGCAGCCGATTTTTAAATTTTTTTTTAAATTTAATTTTTTTTAAACGAATTAAATGTTATTCCCTGCGTCTCAGAGGCGATTGATAACTTTATTTTGATTTCCTTATTTTGACATGCATTTTACGGGACCATTTTCCTTACTGCACAGGGGTTTTAAAAGAAATGTTACTCTTTATAGCGACTTTTGTTATTCCAGCTTATTATTACTATTTATACTTTCACTTATTTAATTTTTTTTTTTCGCCAGTGAATTAGCACATATGTTATTTTCCTATTTCAGCTGGAATGAAAGGTTTATTCCTAAAGTTTTGCTTGCTGCTGTTTGTTTCTGCTAGAAAAGCTACAAAATTTCGTCTTTCTGTTTTAAGCCGGGTCCAGACACCACGTTTTGCACAATCTTTTGTCTGCGTTCAACACGTTGCAGATAAAACGTTGCATGTAGATTTGAAAAGTGCGCAGTTTTGAGTCCGGTGCGAAGACTGTACAGTTGCAGCGGTAACTGAGCTAGAAAGCATAGCTGTCTTTGAACTGTGCAGACAAATCGGCACATGTAAACGGTAGCACCTTTTCCCGATTCATTTTGTTTCTCAGTTTCAATTCGTCAGGCGACAATGGCCGACTTTCGGCAATGTTCTCGGGAGTTTCTCACAGAATTTATTGCATTATGCGAAAGTTTCCCATGCATTTGGCGTGTCAAATCCAAGGAGTATAGGGACAGGGATAAAAAAGGGGAGGCTTTTGAGAGTTTAGTGGAAAAATTCAAAGAAATTGATGCAACCGCAAACATAGAAACAGTTGTAAATAATTAATTATTTGAGAAGTGTTTACCGTAAAGAATTGGCAAAAGATAATAAATCGATTCGATCTGGGGCTGGAGACGAAATCTACAAGCCATCTCTCTGGTATTTTGATTTGCTACATTTCCTAAATGATCAGGAGACACCAAAGCAGTCTAGGAATACCATGGATGAAAATAAAGAGACTGCAGTTGCCGAACCACTAGAACAGGCAACAAAAAACTATTTATTTTATGTAATCATTTGACCACTTTGAACCCCGGGTACTTCTGAGATGTTCCAGTCTTTTTTTTTTTTTTAACATGACACCCTGCCAAAACTGACCAGAGTAGTACCTCCTTCGTCACGATATCGCACAAAACTGAGTGAAATATACAGATATCTCTTCACCATGTAGACGCATAAAAAACTGCAACGTTTTCATTCAGTCTTAAGACTGCGCAGACAAAAGGTTGTACAAAACCTAGCATCTGGACCCGACTTTAATGTCAATAAATAATAGATACAAATTAATTATACTAAAAATTTATTAGTAATTAAAACTATTCTAACTTATTATAATCGTCCTTTTTATGTGGGTACTTGAACTAAACAAACAAAATGCGTTTTCTTTCAAATATTTTCTTTTTTATTTTGGTTTTGTTTCTTTCTTTCCTTTTCCCTTTTTTATTGTGTGTGTTTTGTAAAAAAAAAAGTGCTTAAATGTGTAGGATCTCTGGCTGATTGCCGTGGGCAGCTAATTTTTAATTATGTGGAATGCTATACATTTTAATAAAATAACATGATTTACACCTAAAAAAGTTATCACTATATACACAATGGCAAACCGACTGGTCTTTTCATTTTTTAACATGGGCATAGCCGTGCGGGTACCGCTAGTATTACATATAGAATGAATTACCTTAATTTGAACCTTAAGTTGAAAAAGTTTATACTAAAATGTTAATTTTAAATGATTGTTCAATTAATACTGTAGTTTGTTTTGCCTTGTAAATGTTTTCTTTTGTAATTGGGGTCTTTTTTTTATCATGATTGCTTTAAGTAAATTATTTTTTCCTAACAAAATATAATACTTTTAATTTCATTCTAATATACTTGTTCAACTGAAGAGTAAAGTTTTCTCCCAACAATCAGGGATCTGGGCAGGCTACATATGTTCTGAAACTACACTATCGGAATTGTATAAATGTAATTATACTGGCAAAAGAAGTGAATGTTCAAAGGCTAAATTACATTGGTATTTCCACCAGGAATGGGACATCTGATCAGAGTAACAACTTTGTTGAATTTATATGGAAACTTTTTGATTGAGCAACTGATGGCATTGAATACTGATCAAAGTAGGTCTAGAGAAAAACTATTAAATAGAACTCTGCCAAAAGGGAACCGTTGCTATTTGAGCACCTGTTGGATCTATTTGGGAAACTACCCACTCATGTATGACATTCGTGTAATTCCATGTCAAATCAACAAATGGTCAAAACCTCACGTCTTGGGATTTCATTTATTTTTGGTTCAAATGGAGTATTCATATGATAAATGAAAAATACCAAGTTTTTTTTTTATTATTTATTCTTTTTTGAGACAAATTTTTAAAATTTTGACGAAATCATAAATTTTGCATATTTATGAAACTTTAGACAGCTGTTATTAAAAAACTATTTGACCTAAAAAAATATAACTCATACTTAGTATTTTATGAGGTTTTATAAAATATATAACATGCAGGGACGTAACTAGAGGGGGGCAGACAGGGCGTATGCCCCAGGCACCAGATTATTTTAGTTGCACTAAATTTACTAAATGTGTGTGTTTACATAAATATATATACTTTATTTGCATATAAGGGGGGAGGGGTGCTAAAACCTGGTCTTGCCCCAGTTAGAAAATGACCAAGTTACGTCCCTGATAACATGACACAGCTACTTAAAAAAAATTTTTTTTTTGTTCTGCAAACAAAAAATTTATAAAATTTAAAACAATTCAAAATCGAAATTTTTAATTTTTTAAAATTTTTTTATTGTATTTAGCTTTCTTTTAGCAAGATGTATGCAAAATTTCAGAATGGTATTCCTGTGGTATCATGATGAAAAAAAATTATTTTCTCTTAGAACATTTACATTCATATAGGTATACTAGCTTAATAACTTAAATTTTTTTTTGCGGTGTAGTTTGTAAGTTTCTATTGTTTTTTTTTAGCAGCTAACAGTAAAAATTGATTAATATCAACCATATTAGTGTACTGATAACAAATATTCCAAAGTAAACATTTCAATGAAGAATGGAAGATTTCAAATAAACAGGACAGAGGAGTCTGGAGTGTCATAATGAGTCACACCACTTACCAACATCACTGTTGTCCACCCCTAAGCAGACTAGCTGCAGCTTCCTGTTGTAACTTGATCCCTTTTGCTATCCCCTAGTGTAACCTGAAAACTTCTGTTTCTCCCACAACAGAGGTATTGGAAATTAAATGTTCTTTACATTCTTATGAAGTGCACACTCTATTTACTGCTCTCCTTAAAACATTTTATTTTCTTCTTTTTGTTGTTATTATTATAGTGAGAGGTGAAATTGCTTTAAGGGGGTATTCTAGTCTAGAGGGCCAACTTTAGGTGCTTTTTGAAACACTGTAAATAAAAAAGGGTAAATATTTTTATCATCGGGTTTTTTTCTCGGTTGTTTATTTATGTTTAAAGAGCACAAAAAATTTTTAGTAAAAACAAATTCAAAAATGTACAGGCTCGCAAACTGGAGACTCAAAACGAAAAACCTGCCCCCTGGTTGACATGATTCCACCCTCCTTGATGATCTGAAAATAAAAATCTTGGTTGTTTCTTAAAGAGTAGGGATGTAGTTTTCGTTTGATCAGAACGATTTGAAAAAAAAAAAAATTTCGCATAATGGTGGCCATGTGAAAAACAAGTAATTTTTTCCCCTCAATTTTTCAAGTTTGAAAATTTTTTTAAAATAATAGAAAACTTTTTTACAAAAAAGCTCTGATCAAATGACAGCGACATATATTAAAAAACTCTGTACTAAATTTGAAGTAAATCGATCCTCAGAAACTTGAGATAGCATGTCAACCGTTCCGAAAAACGTAGTTTCAAGAAAAACGTGTTTAAAGTTTCGAGTCAAGTTTCGGGCAGTCTAAGTAATTTTATATGATGTTTTATACTTACATTTAGTAATCATTGACAATTTTGTTAAAGATACAAACCCACATTATTTGTTAGTATATATTATCACATCTGTATTCCTCCCCATGAAAAAAAAATAAGAAAATAAAAGCAGCTGCACTTGGCATTTGCAGTGCAGGTTTTATAAAGAGAAAATGTTGAAGGAAAGCGAAGGAGACCTGATCCGATCCAATAGTTGTTGAATTTTTTTGCAAAGTTAAGAACCAAGTATTAAAAATCCTCTGATATAGCTGTTTTTTTTACCGCCAAATAGTTTAATTACTTTACTAGACTCTTTTAGTTTTAATTACTTATGTAAACTGCCCCCAAACAGTCTTTTATGGTGCTTGAATAATACATTTATGTTTTTATAAACATAAAAATAAATAAATGATTTAAATGACATTTGTGACAAGCATTCTACACGTGTTAAAGATTTATATTGAAAATAAAAGCTTTTGTACGACACAATGAGCATTCAGGTAGCTAGAACTTGCCCCTATGGCTGGCTATTCATTCACTATGGTCGAACCAGTTTGGTTGCCAAGTCACTAATACGGCTGTAACTTTGAAAAAAATTAATTAAAAAAAAATCATTTTACAGGCATATTTTTGAAGGTCTAAACTTTGAAAATATGCAAAAAAAAAAAAAAAAAAAAAAAAAAGAAATTTGATTTTTTTTTTGAAAATTCTAGACTAAAATACCCCCTTAAATAATTGGTTTTGCATAAGCCATGCTTTGTACTAGAATCGCTCTTCAACAAAACAAATGCTTCTTATAACGACTACTATTAAAGCAACTGAAGGAGAAATTTTTTTTCATGATGCCGCAGGAATACCATTCTGAAATTTTGCATAAATGTTGCTAAAAAGAAGCTAAATAAAATATATTTTTTTCAAATAGATTAAAAATTTTGATTTTGAATTTTTCAAAATTTCATAAATTTTTTCCTTGCCGAACAACAGTTTTTTTTTTGCATAACTGGATCATGTCATATATTTTATAACATATATGACATGACCAAGATATATAAAATATTGAAATATTTCATTCATCATTGAAATGTTTTGAAATTTTTACTTTGGAATATTTGTTATCAGTTCACTAATATGGTTGATATTAATCAAATTTACTGTTAGCTGCGAAAAAAAAAAACCAGTAGAAACTTACAAACTACACCACAAAAAATAAATAAATAAATAAATAAATAAAGTTATTAAGCTAGAATACCTATATGAATATGAATGTTCAAAGAGAATTTTTTTTTTATCATGATACCACATTAGTACCATCCTGAAATTTTGCATACATGTTGCTAAAAGGAAGCTAAGTACAATAACTTTTTTTTTTCAAAAAAATTAAAAATGCCAATTTTGAATTATTTTAAATTTTATAAATTTTTTGTTTGCAAAATGAAAAAAAATTAAGTAGTTGTGTCATGTTACATATTTTAGAAAAGCCCATAAAATAATGAACAAAACGGTATAAGTTTCATCTATTTTGGTCAAATAGTTTTTTAATTACAGCCGTCTAAAGATGATCAAACAAAGCAAAATTTATGATTTTGTCAAAACTTTAAAAATTTATAACTTTGGAAGGAGAAAAACTTCAAAACTTCAGTTTTTTCATCTTCAAAGTAAGTATAATAAACAGACCAAAAAATCACTACAATCTAAAACACTGACCTCAAAAATTATTTTTTTATTGGTTGATTTGACATGGACTTATCCATTCCCAGCCAAAGGAAAACATAGATCAAGGGACCAATATATGTTGTATGGTATTTGAAACATTACAAGTCTTTCCAGGATTTAAACCTGAGGGTCTTCTTAATAACAAACCTTTAGTGGGAAATACAGAAAATCTGATCTGTTAGGCTTTTATATAAGGAGTGCTTGTGGTAAAATATCCCTGGCTGATCATTTGTAACTTCTCCTTATAGTCGCTGAATAAGCATAAGACTCTTTCCAGTTAAATTAACCCTGAATCTGTCGGCCTGATCAAGCGTTTCATTCATGGTGATGTACAGCTGTAATTCAGCTGTTAGACATTACTTCTTTTGCCAGCCAGTGTAAGGCGTTTCTCAAGAACATTACTAACATAGTGATTTTGGATCGCGACAAGTTTTAGAAGCTTCAAGAATTCACCATTTGCATTTCTTGACTTCACTATTTAAGAACATATCAGATTTGCATAATATAAAGCTTGAACATGGATTTATACACATTACTTCTTTTAAATGTATGAACTGAATTCCATTTAAAATATCCAATTTCTGGTTGAAATAAAACTTTTTGTTGTCTTATTTTGAATGTTTTCAATTAACTCGAATACATTGGCAATAACGTCTTTTCACGTCCAAAAAATATGATTGTTTGAAAAGGATTCAAATATTAGAAATTGCTCATGTGTGGCAAGTATAATTTTTCTCCACAGACTTCACTTTTACCTAAAAACTTTCATAACTTCTATACCACTTGACATCTGCTGCTAGAATTCCATGTATATCATTCAAGTGGTATAGTTTCAGAAAAATATCCCCGAATCCCAGATCCCAATGGTTGGGAGAGAACATTTACTAGTGGAGTATTTTGGATACCATGAAGAAAATATTACTTTTTATAATAATTGTATTAAGAATATGTTTTAATAATCTTTAAAATTGAACACGTTCACTCTTAATACATTTCACTGAGAAACACGAGTGCTGTTGATATTCTAATACAAAACAAAAGATTAGGAAAAAACAAAAATAAATTAAGTTAAACTAAAAGAAAAAAATCATCATTAGTAATAATTGTATGATTTTCACAAATATGTTTTCATTAACAATCTTTGTCCTATAGAAAAAGTGTTTTCCTTCTTAAACAATACTTTTTTTTCTTTCAAGAATCTTATATAGTACCATAATTCATTCTGAGAATTATATCCTTAATCATTATGAAAATGTTTCACTATAATTAAGGAAAATTTTAAAATTATTTTTTAAAAATCCATGCTTTAAAAGGGTAAAATATGCTTTAAAAAGTTTATTTGTACATTCTATGAACATGAAATAAATAAATTAATTTAAAAAGCTCTGAACTTTCTATACATTAATATACTTAAATAAATAAGGGAGTAGAAAAAGTACCTTGTTGCATGAATTTAAGTCGACAAAAGTGTTCATATCTAATGATAAAGTACTTGTTGAACTTTCAGGTGGCTTAACAGTTGTTACTTCAATGAAACCTGCTTGCTGAAAAATTTTTCTCAAACCTTCATTGTATCCCTGAAAAATATTACTGTGTTGAAAAAGACAATATAACTTATATTAATACACTATAGTTTTCATAAAACTCTTAAAGTACACATACACAATTTTTTTTTATTTACTCTACACAAAATCAAATTTTTAATACATCCTTTAGATATTTTATACCTTTAGAATAAAAAGTAGTCTAAAAGGACTACTAGCCTAAAAATATTTTTGGGCAATAATTTAAAGAATTACACAAATTATGCCATTTTTTAGTACAACATTCATTATTCTCTATCAGTGGTTTCTAAACAGGATGCCACAACACTGTAGGATGCGGGACAGATGTGAAATGCTGTGAGGCGGTGCTCATGATTTCAATTCTTTGTGCTAAAGCAAGCTGAAAAGTGATTGTAACAATGAAAGTATGTACTAAATTTTAAATCTTTGTTCTTATGTTTTTTCAATATACTTCTGAGATTTTTTCTTGAAAATGATGCAACTATATATTGATATTTATTTAGAAACTATCAACGATACATATTATATGACTAGGGTGTGCTGAAAAAATGCTAACGCTTCCAAGGGTGCCACGACTTGAAAAAGTTTGGGAACTCTCATGATCTATATAATATTTTCATTATCTGAAATACAAAGTATAAATGCTTGAAGTAAATGTTTATTTTTATTTTACAACTAACACAATTAGTCCTTTAAGCTTTCATTTAAAATGAGTTCTACAGTTTAAAAATTACACTGCACTTAAAAGCTTACAATTTCCGTTATATCTCCATAATGAAAATATGTCAGTAAATCGTCCCATTCTTTCTGTAAGTCAGGAGATAATCTAGGATAAACAAGCAAAGCATCTTCATGACAAGCATACCTCGTGCTGAAATTTGCTTGATACTTGCATTTACTTGGTTCCGTTACATTTGAAAGTGTTTCTGCATAACCACAATATAAGTGAACCTGAAAAATAGTAGAACAAAAATGTGTTTTCATGATCAAAACCAATAGATGCCTTCAAAATATTTCACATAATCAAGTCTATAATTTTAACAGTTATTTGTTCTCATTCACATATTAAATTATTATTATAATATCGTAAAATCTTGAAAGTAACCACCCTCTTTTTCAAAACCAAACTGGCAAATTTAAAATTTTTCAGATGGGAAAAGGGGGGTTATAATCAAGATTTTCGAAAAAATATTTAAAAAAAATTATTCTTAGTATTAATTAAGAGTATCTACAGAAGATAAATAATAAGTACAAACCATTAAAAATCATTTTAAAAACAAGATTTAAAAAATTAATAAACAAAAATCTGCCTTATAATTTTCGAGTAGTAATTAATTGCATGGGGTGCCATCTTTTTTGAAGAAAGGATTTATCACTTAAGTTAGCAGAAACCCCTATAAGTTAAATTAAATACAGTATAGAACCGCACATTTGCTCGGCATGCTCGGGACGGTATCCAGCGCTATATCATAATTTGCCGAATTTCGGAAATCTTCATCATAAGAAAATCCTACAAAATTGTTTTCAAAATTGCCCGTTATTTTGGGGGGGGGGGGGGCATTATTGGTATATTCAGGATTATGGAATGAATTCACTTTCGGAAAGAGACGGGCGGGGTATGTGCGTGGAGGGGTTACTTTCGGGATTTTATGGTATAGTAATGACAAAGATTTGAAAATGTATTATTGTTATCTGAAGACAAATATTGTACAAATATAATTTAGAAGTTTTAAATGATACTATGCAATTCTTCCTTTATTGCACTAATATATGAACAAGCTGTGGAGTTTTCTTGCTTAAACTATCAAGAATGTATGCATAAGACTTCAGTAAAAAAAGATGTGAGGAAGTTCAAAATCAAGCAACTCATTCAAATTCAAGATAACAAAATTATAGTTTCAAATTGCACAAAAAAATCAGTTTCATTGCAAAGAATAATATATTTTAAATAAATAAGGATAAATTGAAGATTTCAGCTAAATTTTAAAATTATGATGTTAATAATTAAAAGCAAATTTTTGCACATAACTAATTCAAAGGAATTTCATTCATGTTTTCAACATGATGCTCTTTGATATAAAATGAAATATGAGAGAAAAAGCAGAATTATACACATACATGCTCATTAATTTTGCTCAACATTGCACAGTCAGATATTCAATATAAATGTTATCTAACATGTGTGTATTATATATGATGTGCAAGAGGGACAAAATTATGAATTTAAATATGATATAATATTAAATATGGAGTGGAAATTAAAACTCAAAATATTGTAGTTGATATTTTAAAGGTACTGATTATTTTAAATTTACAATTTTATCAGAAGCGATCACAAAAACAATAGAATTAAATCACTTCATTTTGTAAACATGAGTGAAATATTCCAGACAAAATGTTTGTTTAGTAAAATATAATAAATATCAAAAAAATGGCTGTGCTGTTCAGATATTTGAATGGAGTTTTATGCAGTGAGTATAATTGTTAGATAAGGTAACAGGTTAATCAATTTCTATTTTGACATAGTATCATTAATGTGTCTAAAGGCAAAGTGTTATTTTGTTCAACTTCGAATAATAGTAAATATAATAATTTTTAAAAACAGTTGAAAACAAAGTATGTGGATGGATCATCAGTTGAAAACAACCCCCTCCAAAAAAAAAAGCTTCACAATTTTAAAAGTTATGAACAATAGAAAAAAAATATAAACAGGAGGCATATTTATATACCTCTTTTCCAGACAATCACCAAATCTTACTTGTACGTTTATCTGAACGCCAAGACTTGCTGTTGTTTCTAATGCCACTTGGGTATCCAAGCTCCCCTTAGCAGAGCCACCAGGAATTAAGTCAGTAAGGAGTGCCTTCTGTTTATAGATGAGCACCACAACAGTGGAAGTATGATTTAGCTCATAATGTATTTGGATGACACCATATGGCGCCCCCACAAATACACCACCTTCCTTTTTTGACCTAAGAGGGAAGGGAAATTCTCCACCCTCCGGAACTGCCTTGGGACTTCAGGGTCCACGGACTTTACATGCACAATCCTCAAGTGTACATGGCGGGTCTTCACCGGATCGGGTATTGAACACCCAATCTTCTGGTTGGAAGTCTGACATCCTAATCACTAGGCTACCACGGCCCCTATGCCAAGATTAACTTGTTTAATCTACAGCTCTAAGAAAGCATGTCCCGGACCATTGTTTTCACATTACTGTCTAAAGACAACAGTATTCCTTCAATCTTGGTAAAAGGACCTCAAAGTCACCAAGTACCAAATCTGGGCCGTAAAGAGGATTGTTTTAGGCTTCACTTTGCTTAACTAAAGAATTGTTGCAAAAGTGCAAGTGGAAATCTAAATAACTAACTCGATTGATCTAGACATGTTTTTTTTTTTTTTTTTTTTGAGCCGAAGTTAAACGAGTTAGTCCTGCATTCAGGAAAATGTCTAAATAGATTTGGCGATTATTGGTGAAAATTGTTGACAGTATGTGTTTTAATTTTTTTTAAATTTATCTTCTATTGTTAATAAATATTTTTAAATTTAAATTTATAACTTCCTGTTTTTGGAGCAATCCTCATAGTATTTGTTTTTATTCTATGAATTGAATTTCAGACTTTTTGAGTTTCTTCATCTACTAACTTGTTTGTTTTTTCTTTGAAAACTGGATAAATCAAATTTTTCATATCTAGTGTTAATTAAATATTAAAACATTATTACAGCAATAGTTATAATTTAAACTTACTGTAACTGATCGATTAATATCACCACACTGATCACCGTTAGAATAAACCATAGATGAAAAAGTATTATTTTCTATAATCCATTCATTCCAAATCCTGAAATTATAAAACTTTTATCAACAACATTAAATTTAATATATACAATTCAGGATTCCCGCAATATTTTTTTAAATCCCACTCAAAAAAAATTTTTTTGCACTTAAATTTTAAAAATCCCACTTCGAGGGGGGCCACAGAAAGAAAATGAAATTTAGGGGAGCCACAGACATCCTGAAGTGGGCCACGACATGTTTCCTAACTAGCATAGTAAATACAGCACTGTTCTCGAATATCTCGAAATTTCTCGAATAATTATACTTGATGGTACTACTAAGATTAAAATACTACAAATGTTACAAATAAAATTCCATTGATACCACATAAGTTTCCTTCATGCTCTTTACGAAACGTAAATCACTCAAATAGCGCCATATAGTCTCCAGACACGTGCTTGTTTGAGCTGGAGACCTTGATGTATGCGAGGCATTCTGTCTACATTGTATTACAATACATGTTTAGTTTCAGGAGTTGAAAAATAGATGGGGTGAAAGGTTATTATAGTATCTGCGCCAAGGCAAGTGACGAGTCTTATGGTCGTCTTTATGAGAAGCTCATAGTGTGGTTGAGTAAAAAAAAATAATAAATTATATAACACACACACACACAAAAAGGAAAATAAAGGGACAAACTCTCTTTGCGATATTGAAAAAAAAGCAGTAGCATTTCTAATTTTGGATGAAAGGTAAGCTAAATTCATAGCTCCTTAATGAAGTTGCATTTTAAAATTGGTTTTTGTTCTTCCTTTTTTTTCAATTACTTCTTTATTTTTCTTTTAGAATTATTATCGAACTTACCTTAAAGTTCTAAAAATTATGTACTTGCTGTAGTAACTTTTGACAGTAGAAATTTTACTGCTAAAAAGACTCGTTTATTAAAGGTAAAAAGGCTTTCTCATAAGGAAAATTATTTCAAGCATTCATGTATTTATTATCAATTGTTGGTTGTTATATTTGTATTACTTTTTGTGAATCTAAAACTGTCAACATTAAAATTTTTCCAAAATACGTAAATATTTAATTTTTTATACTCTGGAATTGCTCCGATTTTACTATAGCACATTATGAATATTTACATAACAAGTCAGTTATTAATTTATCTGTGCAAAATAATTTCATAAACTAATTAAAAACTTTATATTTTTCAAATGGAGAAGAATTAAATTGCCATGTGACCAATGTGTCACTCAAGATTTTGAATACGTTCAGTAATTTTCTTTTTTTCATAAAGTGACACGTTTCTACTAATTCATTCGATAGGCGATTTCTTTGGCTTGCAAAACATTATTGTAATGCAAATAAATATTTATACGTTATTTTTTACTTAGTTTATCTTTAAATATAGATCAAAATTAGAGCTGGCATGTCGACTTTTTACATTAATTCCCAGCATTATTTCCTATATGGTAAGCTCAATTCAATCCTAAGCAAATATTTTAATCTGCAGAATGATTGCTAAGAGCTACTTACTAATGTTTCTTTATATTATAACCTTTCCTTATAAACAGGAGCATTTATTTTTAGAAGCTGTGTTTTCATTTGGTATCTATGCTAGTGTTTGGCATTCACAAGTATTTGTGTTTTAAAACAGAGACACATTTCTAAGGTTTTATTAATCAAAGAGTTTAACTAATGTGACTTAAGGGATTTATTAAAATCTTTAACGGTTGTTATATATAAACTACCACAAATTGAAAAAATCCACAATTTTTTCTACTGTTTTAAGGTATGAAGCTTTTTTGACATATTTCTAGTTTCTTTCATAACTTTTTTATTCATAACTTTTCCGTAATTCATTTTTAAAATATCAAAATAGAGTATAGCAATTGATTATTGCGCTTTAAAAAGCCAAAAGAATGAAGGAAACAAAAACCACTGTTAAATATGCATCTTGCAATTTCCTGTTTGTTCAACATTATTTCTTGCCATTTATTTTCTTCATTTTTATTTATTATAATTACATTGTTTCAGCTTAATTATGGTAACTGCTAAAGCGAAAAAAAATGTCGGCAGTACTCTGTTGATTACTTGGCATTTGGCTTCATTGCAGCCCCCTGGCAAGAAAATATCCCCTTGTGCTTAATATGTGCGAATTCTCTATTTAATGATAGTATGCGACCCAGTAAACGTAAGCATCATCTGCAAACTGCATAAAGAATTAAAGGACAAACCATTATCATTTTTCAAAAATATGAAAAAGAGTGTGTCCCGAAAAACCATCTCAAACCTTTTTGAAAAAAAAACATAAGAAGCAAGAAAAGGGGTTACAAGCGTCGTATGAGATTTCCAAATTAATCGCTAAAACTTGTAAACCCCACACTATGGGTGAAACTTTAATTTTGCCATCCGTACGAATAATAATTTCAAATGTAATGAATCAGAATGCTGAAAACGTTATTCAAGCTATTCCTTTAAGTAACTTAGCGTATCAAGGCGCATTGATGAAATGGCAAAAGACTTAGAAAACCAATTACTACAAATTTATGCGAAAAGAAATTTGCGATGCAAATAGATGAAATTAACTGAGTGACAGCAGTGCAATTTTAATGTCCTATGTCAGATTCCTAAAAGAAGATATGTTAGTTGAAGAAATGCTCTTTGTTAAAGAACTTAAAACTGATACAAAGGGTGATTCAATTTTCAGAGAAACGGCTGAGTATTTTGAAAACAATAATATTCCTTTGACAAATATCATAGCTTGCGCTACGGGTGGAGCCTCTTACATGGTAGGGAGGTATAGAGGGTTTATTGCACAATTGAAGAAGATTGTTCCCTATATATTTTGCATTCATTGTGTGATTCACAGGCAGCATCTAGTGGACAAGAAACTAGGAGGAAGATTGCATTGCTCTCTTGATACACCAGTTAAAGTCGTTAACTTGATAAAATCTCATTCTTTACAAGATCGTCTATTTAAACAGCTATGTATTGATAATGATGAAGATTATAAACATCTTGTTTTGCACACAACTGTTCGATTGCTATCAAAGGGAAATTGCCTTCGTCGTATCGTTGCATTGTGGGATAGTATAGTAACATTCTTAAATGACGACGAGTTAAAAGTAAAGATAATAGAAGTGAAATGTGATATATTTTATTTGGCAGACATGTTTGAAAAAATAAATCTGCTAAATAAAGACTTGCAAGGGAATAATTGCAACCTGATTCGCTGCAAAGAAGTGATAACTGCTTTTCTTAAAAAGCTAGAATTGTACAAGAATAATATTTCGCGTCACAATTTGATTCACTTTTCATCCCTGAGTTGGATATCTACCGAACTAGAAGATAGTGACATTTTTGTATGCAGAGCACTGCAAACAATTATATGACGATATGAAGTTAAGATTCTCTGATATACTAGATATGAAGATTCCTCAATGGGTAATTAACCCCTTTCAAACAGATATTGATGATGTTCATCCCATTTTTCAAGAATCTATCATATAATTACAAAGTGATGTAAGTGCACAAATAAGAATTAAAAGCGGTCTTGTTAATTTTTGGCTACATAATGAAATTAGAGAGAAGTACTCCCAGCTTGGGGAAAAGGCTGAATTATATTTTATTGCTTTTCCCACTTCTTACCTTGTTGAATCAGCCTTCAGCCAACTTCTCCATGCGAAAACTAAGGAGTAAAATCGTTTGGATATTGTTAAAAGAGGGGATTTACGATTAGCTTTAACCAGTTTTATATCTGATATTGAAAATTTAGTAACACTGCATCAAGCGCAAGGTTCGCATTGAACATTATGTACATACTTGTAAATATTCAATCATGTAACTGTATGTACGTACATTTTCCCTGTAAATATGCGCTACTGAAAATTAAAATTTGCTTTACTCCCTTTTACTTATTTATAAAATGTTGGGATTTCTATAATTCGAGTTTTCGATAGTTCGAGGTAGCTCCGGTCCCATCCACTTCGACTTATCAATACTCTAATGTACTCATTTTTAAAAATAGTTTCAAATTTGTAAATTTAGCAAATGTCAAACAAAATTACTCTACAGTTGAATGGGGTTTTCTTGAATTAAAATAATCAAAATATTAGTAAATATGATTTAATTGTGCTTAAATATATATACATTATTATTATTATTATTTAAGCACCAGTTTAGAACCATATACAGTGAAACCTGTGTAAGTTGACCACTTGCAGTGCAGCAATTTAGTGGTCAATTTAGACAGGTGGTCAACTTATACAGGGTGGAGATTTTTTTCGTCTTTTCTTACACTATGTGTCTATTTGTAACTAGTAATTCAAATATGACTTCATGTGTTACTTTAAAATTAATACACTTGGTTAAAATAAAGATAAATACCTTATTAATTATGTATGCAGAGTAAGTATTTGATGGAAGGTTTAATAAAAATACATAACTTTTTCAAAATGGCTAGATCAATTAGAAGAAAGAAGAAGAAACTTATTTAAAGAATAAAAGAGTACTCATCGTAGTTTTTCCATATAACTTACAAAGACGTTTAGGCAAACTTTATACTTTCAGCTATCCAGACAAATACTGTTCAAACATTATAGCATAAAAAATGTCCAGAGGAAGTTATTTTAGTTTTTTCTCTTTGCAAAAGTTGATAAACAAATAAATATAGAAATAATTAGGTGGTCAACTTACAAAGGGTTTTTTACAACACTCTCACCCAAATTTGGCTGGCATAAGTGGTCAATATAGACAGGAGCTCAATTTACAAAGGTTTCCCCACATTATATAATATAGGACTAATTCCGTTCCTGACAAAAGAGGTCAACTTAGACAGGTGGTCAATTTTACAGGTTTTACTGTATTACAAATAATATTGCTTTAAATTTAACACAAATGCTGAGTGAATGTAGTGTAGACCGGGGGTCAACCAAACTTATGAAGCCACTGATCACCCATATCGTTTTCAATTCTAATGTGAGTCACCCCCTGTCCCTTCCCCTCATCTACCAAAACAATTCTCAGTTGTTTATTATATGCCAAAAAACACAAGTGACTACTATATTGGCAGTTATCGCCTTTTCTTTATTTGATTTTTTACCAACTATTCAGTGCAATTATCGGCCAAATATGAAAAATCAACTAACAATCGTTGTGGTAATAATGTGCACACAAATCACCTGAGCACGACCGCGGTCTACCAAAAATTTTCCCGCAAACTACTAGTAGCCTGTGATCAACAATTTGTCAACCATCATGTCACATTTCAAGTGACTGCTTCAAATTGAGCATTATTAAATACTTTTTATTACATTGAGAACATCGTACAAGTTACGCAACACTGAGAACAACAAGATTTGTTTGTTTGTTAACGACCATTTCAGGTCACATAAATATTCAAGTTTATTTGCTATTCTCAAGGATGTGCCTCAAACTTTCATCTAATATGACAGATAGAACAAGATAATACAACAGATTTACTATACAAAGAAAGAAATACACATAGGGGAAAGCCGGAATCGAACCAACGCCTCTTCACTGCGCGCAGGCCAACCAGAACCAGTTGATTAGACCGCTCAGCCACTGAGGCCCCAGAACAACATATTACTTAAAACGAAAACACAAGATATCGGGAACACAGTTAGACTTACACACTTAAAAACAATTTATGTCACATCTCCCCTTTCAACAAGTTTCATATATACACTATTTACAAGTCAAGTCTTTTTATTGGTTTAACTCTCCCGGATCGTGTGGTCATAATGGGCTTGTTGACAGCATCTGGATCGGGATCATGCGGGACTGGTACAGGAACAGGATCAGGATTCGATGATTTGACACTAGAAGGCTGAATAGGAGCTTCAGTTGTTGGCTGGTTAATTGAAGGATCTAGCCTCAAGTGAATTCTACTCCTCCTAAGTTCGCCTCCAGCAGCAGTTTTCACTAAGTATGAACGTGGAGCATCTAGCTTTTCCAGAATAGTTCCCGGTGTCCAGTGTCTGTGATTTAGTTGAATGTACACTGGTTGATTAGATTTTAATTTTTCTAGATTTACATGTATCGGTCGTGGTATTTCCTCTGCATGTCCTGATTGCTCAATAAGTTCTTATAAGTTTCTGCTGTTGTAAATTTTGGTTTTAATATATTCTTTTTAGTAGGCAGTAGGGACCTCAATGCTCTTCCCATGAGCATTTGTGCCGGCGATGGTAAATGATATTTTGGAGTGTTATTGCATTCAATCAGTGCCAAATTTAGATCTCCATTATCTTCTAAAACCTTTAGCATCAGATTCTTGATTGTGCCTATTGCACGTTCTACCATCCCGTTGGATTTAGGGTATCTTGGTGAAGAGGTGACATGTTTCATATCATATTCTTTAAGAAAAGCTTGAAACTTATAGCTGCCAAATGGCGGTCCATTATCTGAATGCAGGCATTTCACTATTCCATGTGCTCTAAAAATTTGTTTCAATGCACTTATGACAGCTTCTGCGGTTTTCTGTTCGACTTTTCTCACTTCAATAAATTTTGAATGATAGTCTATGGCCACTAAGTAATCTTTTCCTTTTAAATACATAAAATCAACTCCAACATCAATCCAAGGATGCTTGGGTATGTCGTATGGTATCATCACTTGTTTTGGATTTGATTTTTGAAATTTCTGACAAATTCTGCAACTGTTTATAAAGTTCTTGATTTCTGTTGTCATATTTGGCCAATAAATAGAGTTTCTTGCTTTATTTTGACAAGATGTTATGCCATGCCCTGATGTGCAACATGTAATTTCTGTAAAATTTCACCACGCATTTTCTTAGGGATCACGAACTTATTTCCAATAAATACCAAATCATCATGGTAATGCAATTCTGACTTCTTATCCCAATACGGCTTTAGATTTTCGAGAAGTTTCTTGTATTCATTAGGCCATCCGTCTTGTATGTAAAATTTCAGCTGTTGCAATTCTTCATCTAGCTTGGTAGCTTCTTGACGTTCTTCAGTTTTCTCATCCCCAGCGCTCAAAATAGTGTGAACAGTTGCGGATCCTGCTTCTAAGAAACTTGTATCCACATTGGCATCAAACGGAGATTGATAGTGTATCCGCTATGTACGAATATTTTCCTGGAACAGGCACAATTTTAAAATTGTATTTGAATAGTTCCAAAGCCATTCATTGTAATCTTGGAGAAAGTTTCTCGATAGGTTGTAGTCCAATTAGCGGCTTGTGGTCAGTTTCAATTGTAAACTCAGTTCCATAAATAAAATAGGGGAACTTTTTGCAGCCATTTAAAACAGCTAACAGTTCCTTTTGAATTTGGCTGTACCGTTGCTGTGTTTCTGTGAGAGAACTGGAAGCATACCCTATGGGGTGATCATCTCGTATCAAAACACCTCCTAAGCCATATTGGCTGGCATCAACTGACACAATTGACAATTTTCTTATATCAAAGTAAGCCAAGACTGGAGCATTAGTAATGCACAATTTGAGCTTTTCAAATGCCTTCTGTTCGTTACTGGTCTAAAGAAATTCAGCATCTTTACTTAATAATCTACGAAGACATCCTGTTTTGTTGGAGAGGTTGGCAATAAACTTTCTTAGTAGGTTATCATTCCTATAAATCTTTGTAATTCGGCTTTGCTGGTTGGAGCCTTAAAATCCAGAATTGCTTTAATTTTTTCATTATTTACTGAGATTCCTTCATCTGTTAATTTATAAACAAGATATCTCACAGATTTCTTTTTAATTTGACTTTATCTTAGTGAGAGTTTTAAACCACATTCTTGAGCTCTCTTCAAGACAGATAGACGTAGTTTATCATGTTCAGATTTTGTCCTTCCAAAAATTAATACATCATCGATATAAACAACTATAGCGTCTAAGCTGGAAGAAATGTTATCAATAGTCTTTTGGCACACTTCTGGTGAGCTGCATAATCCATATGGTAGGCAACAAAATTTATATCTGCCAAAAGGTGTAGCAATGGTACATAATTTAGAACTTTCAGGAGAAAGTGGAATTTGAAAAATGCAGAAGTAGCATCTAAAACAAAAGTATTTTGCTTGATCTATTTTTGAAAATATAGCGTGTTGGGTTGGAATTGAATAATGTTTTCTTTTTATGTACTTATCTAAAGGCCTTGGATCCATGCATATTCTAACTTCTTTATTGGGTTTTTGAACAATAACAATCGGATGCACCCAATCTGTAGGTTTAGTTACTTCTTCAGGAACTCCTGCTTTAACCATTCTATCAAGTTCAGTTTTGACTTTATCCCTTAAAGATGCAGGTATAACTCTAGGAGAAGCGAATCTTAGGCTGAGCATTATCTTTTAATTTTATATCATATACATATCACAGTTTGCCAAGTTTACCCGAGAAAACATTTTCATACTGTTGAACAATATCGAGATTATTAATTGTATCTACATGTTTAGCAATATTTCTATCAACTAAACTTAACCGTTCACATGCTTTCGCCCTAAAAAAGCATTTGAATCTTGATCTACAACATAAAAATCAAGTACATGTAATTTATTTTTGAATTCACAGCACAAATTACAAATTCCTAACACTTGCAGATTGTGCCAAGTATATGATTTCAAACGTTTGTTTGTTTTGTTTACTTTTGATCTTTCATCTATTTTCTTTAACAAGTTAACAGGAATTATATTAACCTCGGCTCCGGTATCAATTTTGAATGGTATTTCACAATTATTCATAAATTTATAACAATATTTTCTCTCTATTCAAACTTTGAAGTACTTACTTCACTCACAGATTCCAACACAAAAGAATCGGTATTATTTGTCGAAACAACAGAGGAATTATGTTCTATTTGAATTAACTTTTTTATTTTTGCATGCAATCGCAAAATGATTTATTTTTTTACACTTATTACACCTTTTCCCCCATGCTGGACACTTTCCAAAAGCATGTTTTGTTTTTCACCTAGAGCAAGTTATTCTTGAAATAATCCTGTTTCTCTAAATTACTTTTGTTTTTGTAATTTCTATTATGCCCTACGTCAGTATTATTTCTCGTAGTTTTGATAAATTCTACTACTTCTGATTTCCTGTCAGACCCTTCCTTCATGAATTTTTCTTGAATTTCACTTGATTCCTTTGCCCTACAGTATTCAACAGCTTTTTCTAATTTCAAATCTGAATCCATAAGTAGTTTCTCTTTCACAGATATACCAATCCCTTATACCAATTATCAATAAATCTCTTATCGAACTATCTTCCTGATTTTCAAAAGAGCAATCCTTAGCAAGATTTTTAAAGTTAGTTACAAAAGAATCAACAGTTTCATTTGGTTGTTGTACACAGTTAAAAAATTTGTAGCGTGCAATTACGGTATTTTTCTGTGGTTTGAAATAATTATCAAACCGTTGGATAACTGTATCTTATTTCTCAGCATCTGCAGCAGCTAATTTAAATCTATTAAATATATCAATACATTCATCTCCCATACAATTCAATAATAAAGCAACTTTTTACTTATCGGATTTACCTGTCTTTTCCGACGCTTCCAAAGACAGAGTAAAACGCTGCTTAAACTTTGAATAATTTTCGGCCACATTTCCTTGTAATTTCATATAACTGGGAGTTTTCAGATCCATTGTGACTGCACCCCTTGCCACCGTGTCACATTTCAAGTGAATGCTTCAAATTGAGCATTATTAAATATTTTTTATTACATTGAGAACATCGTACAAGTTAAGCAACACCTGAGAACAACATACTATTTAAAACGAAAACACAAGACATCGGGAACACAGTTAGTTATAATCGGTTACAGTTAGACTTACACACTTAAAGCAATTTATGTCACACATCACTTCCTCGTGGGTAACCCTAAGGTTGTGTGCTAACAGGGGAGGGTTCAACACCCTCCTCAACCTTTTTCAGCTTGTGACCCTCCTTAGAAGCGCCAAATTCTTCTGTGGCTCCCCTTAGATACATTCATAGTCAGTAGTGTAACTGGGATTTTTTTTTTTTTTTTGAAGGAGGGGGAGGTAAGGTCAGGATGAGGGATGTATCGGATACCCAATATCCCATATCTGATGGATCCCCTCCAGATATCCGGCTCTGATTTCCGAGACCCACAAATTTCATAAGAAATTTTTAAATATCCAAATATGGTGTAAGTTTTCTATTTATATAAGAGAGACCGTGGCACAATAAAACAAAAAACATAAAATTCAAGAAATTCGGAAATATTTATACTATTAGAAAATTTTTAGTGTTGATTTGTATTGTAATGTAAGTATGAAATCTTCTAAAGTGCCAAAATTCTCATCATCATTTGAAGTTTTTGGAATAAAATAATAAAAAAAAATAGAAAATTTTGTCTCACTGTGCCCTAAAAGGCACAGCGAGACATCTTATAGGGGTTAGTGAGACATAATATGTCCAATGTTTATAATAAAAATTCAATCACTGAACAAAAGATCAGTGAAAATTACGCATAAAAATTAAAAAATCTCATATCAAATCACAAAAAATGATTGATTTCTTGACTTTGCTTTGCACCATTGGTTTTTTCATTGGAGCTGGTAATAACAATTTAATATCTTTATTTGGAACAGATCTGGAACAGATGGCCAAATAAATCCAGCTCTCCAAAGCCAAAAGGTAGATTTTCAGATGTCAACATGGTCTGATTAATTATCAGACCAATTAGTTTCTTCTTCCTCATCAGTTGTGTTATCTTAAACTACATTTTTTTCTATCTTTTTTGACAAACTTTCTTCTTCTAAAATTTGTTTATCAGGAGTATCATAGTTGAAATGGTACTTTTCCTTTTTTACACCCTTTTTCGTTGATCTCTCTTTGGCCTTCGGATATTCTCTGAAATTTCCAGTGCCCAGTAAAATACTCTGTGCGACACCTGAGCATGAGCACTCATTTGTATCAGTTTTATCCAGAGTTTCCAGATTATTATGATCTACTTTATCTGCGACATCACTTGAAATCAAATTGTCAGTTACAGATCAAACTAAAAAATCCAAATATGTATGTGAACATATTTCTATCATACTGAAAAATTTTATGTTTCTTGAAACCCAAAATGATATTTGTAGCGTGTACTTTGCAGCATAATACCAAGGCAATTTTGTTGAAACACCCTCTTCATTATCAATTTAACAGCATTTCTCATGGAATCAGCAGAAAATGTCCCTATTTCCATCTTATGTGGTTTATTTTGAATTTTGATAAGGTAAAATAGCTATAAAGCAAACAAACAACAATTTAAAAACTCTGATGGATTATAATACAAAATTAAAAACATCCCTTTTAAATCAAAATTTAGGGTGGGGCACAGTGAGACAGTCTCCCTCTGCTCCAACTACGACCGTCTGACTATAACCCACTCCGCGTTTTTCTACTAATTCAATATTTTAAGTGGTTTGTTTAAAGCCTAACTTAAGTGTTCCAGATAATAATTAGCCACATAGGTTGAACTATTAATTTGACCAAATGGCTCATTTTTGTTCATAAAGGAAAATGCTATCAAATGATTCATCCAAAAGTCTTTAAAAAAACATTTCAAATCTGAAATTAGTAAAATAACGATCATTTGATAGCAAACAGAAGCAGAGCCTTCCTATTCCAGAATCCATCTGCCCAATTGCTGATACATGGGTACCTGGTACCATTTCTCAATTCTTATTAAAAAGATCCGAAAAAATGCTTTGTATCCCTATGCCCCCATATCCCCTATATATATTTTTGAGGCATGCTAATTAATTCATTTTTAAAAATGAAATTTGGCATGCCAGATAACTGAATCTTTTGTACAGAGGTGGCATCAGATTCTAGATATTTAAAAAGCTTTCAGAAACAGGATATTCGATACCTTCTGTAGAGGGGGGAGGGGAAACTGGTTCCACACAACCCTCCCCTCGGTGCTCCTCTGTACATCGACTATTTTATCTATGTGTGATCATACATTTAAAAACAATACAAAAAAACACTAAAAATAAAAAAAACATATGTCACTTTGTGAACATTGAACAAGTAACATCAATAGCAGATACTTGACTACAAAGAAAAATTTAAAATTAAACAGATATTCTCAACATGTAAACATACAACTGTAGGGGGAAAATGTACAGTTGAATTAGGAAATTTCTTCTCAATGTAAAATTACAAAACTGAATAGGTAAAATATGGCATGTCAAGTAAATTGAAAAGTCAAAATTTATGTTTATAATTAAAGAAAGTTTATGTTTATATCAATAATAAAATCATTTGTATCTGTCTTTCCCAAAGCAAATAATGTGATTCAAATTTCTTGAATTCGTTAATTGCATCTGACAGTCTGATCATCAATGTTAAGTCTAAGACTTTTTTTGGCTTCTACATAATTTTTTCCAGAAAAAAAAAGCAATGAAAAAAATATTTTTGAATGTATTCAGAATCTCTACAATTTTTATTTTTTCGGCTTGAACATTTTAGTTTTAGCATTTATTTTCATTGGTTTTAAAGTAAAAGCTTAATATCTTCCATAGGTGCTAATTTTAAACATTATTTATCTGTTCAAAAGTAGCCTTAAAATAATTAAATCAAAAAATATTTTCATACACACATTTTACATCATTTCTTTTTAATGAGATAAGTCCAAAGCCGATCCCACTATTAAATCAGCATTAATAAAGAATTCAAATTTCCATGTAAACCCAATGTTGTTTCTCTTAACTGCTCAAAATTGAACAAAAAATTATTCTAAGCAAAAAGTGAAGCATAATAATGAGATATGTCGATCTTTCCTGGAGTCTTTGTTTTGGATTATTCCTTCCAAAATCATTAGGATGGGAGGGGGTGACTGTCATCTCCCCCATCTAATAAGCTTACTCTTATGTTTTTTGTTTTTAAATATTTATTGACTTAATTCCTTTTATTTGTTGAATATTTTACAGGATATTAGGCCTTCTTTTATGTTTTTATTCATTGATTGTTTTTCTGCAGGAAAAAAACTTTTACCTAACGCTTATGGTGAAATAACACTTAAGGTAAACACACCTTACAATTTTGAAATTCAAAAAGTGTATTGCAACAGAGTTAAAGCTACGTTATTAGGAAAGACATTGAGGAAAACATGAAACTAATTGAAACTTATTTTGCTCTTTTGCCCCATGAAAACCGTCACAAAAGAAGTTTCATGCTTTGCATTCCACGTGTTGAGGTTTTTTTTAAAATTAAGATATTTTAAGTGTGTGTAGTTTATACACCTCTAAAAGATTTGGTAAAAATTTATATGGAATATTTTACCCTTATGTTGAAAGATTTTAAAAGCTTGAAATAAGTCAGTCATGGCCCCTTTCACATAGTTCATAGCTCCCCTATTTTCATGTTTTTTCCAGTGGCAGCCTAGATTTTTTCTGCAGCCCCTAAGGAGGCCATATGGCTCCCATTGAGAAACCCTGGTGTATAATATGCATTACATCACTAAGCATTTTTAAAACAAAATTGGAAAATGTAGTAGTGCTAAATTTTTTTCTACTTGATTAGCTTTTTATTTGACGTAATATGCTCTACACTAATTTACTATATTGTAATAAATAATTTAAAGTTTTCATTGGTATATTACTTTTATTAGAATTACTTGAAACACTAATGGGAAATGTAATGCCTGAATTGTGATAGAAAAAAAAAAGACTTTTCACTAATGAACCCACTTTTTCTGCTCAGAACAGAATAATTTTATGATTTAGCTGAGCTGTGTAGCAGCACAACATAAGTTATGCAGGATCATTTCACCTTATTCAGTAAAGATTTAAAACAAAGTTTAGAGCATATTTATGCACACAATATTACTACTAGAGGATTCAAATGTAAAGTAACTAAAAGCAAAGGGGTTTAGTTGTAAAAAATCTATGTATTATGGTTTTTAATTAAGTTAGAATGTATGCAATTTATTATTTCTAGTGGTAAAAATTATGTACGTAAGATTCTAAACAAAAACATTTTCTGTCTTTATTAATATCTCGAAAACCATGCTTTAATTCTGGATGCAAAAATGAATGAATGAATAAAAAAAACAATAATATCATGAAAATATGTATCAATCACACACAGATACAGAAACATGGATAAAACTATGTGGAATGAAAAATAAAAATAAAAAAAATTTCCCTTCCATAGTACAATAACTTTCTGACAATATAATACAGTTGAACTCTCTTAATATGAACATGGTTAATATGAAATCATGGCTAAAACAAAAGTTTTGTTCATTAAGTTTGGTTTACTATTTAATTACACTAAATATCTCATGCATATTATGAAGGCTAAAATATGAATTTCAGCTAAGACAAACACAATTTCTGACCTATTCATGAAAAGTTTTCTTGATTGCATATAATTAATTTTTTTAAAGAAATTGTTCATTAGTTTGAGTCATTGTAAACCATCAAGTACATATTTTGAATCCTAAGTTGAATCTTTTTGGGTAGAGAATAAAGGTCATGCACGTGTTGGCTTTCGGACTCTAGATGATTTCGTCGAAGTCACAAGTGAACTTCAAACAACAGGAATTCTTACAGAGGATGATATTTTGGAAGAAATTCAGCAAAAAGGACTAAGTGATGATGGTGATGATCATGATGCCGAATTCAACAGGAACAATTCAGTCAACTGATAACAAACCTATAACTTAGAGCAAAGCTGAAGAAGCTTTACGTACTTTCTTGAACTTTTATGAGATAGTCCAGAAAATGACAATATACAAATGGCACTGGGCATTTTGCGACAAAAAATGCATATGATAAAACTTAATGTACCTAAAAAACAACTAACCGTTAAGGATTTTTTCCAAAATTGTTGAATTTTAAAAGGTAAAGTTCATTTTTTCTCAACGTACTAGTAAGATTTAAAAGTGTATATTAGTAAAAATAAATCATTTGGTTTCACTATTTATTTTACTTTTTATTATAAATAGTAGTAATTATTTTAAAAATAGAAACATGCATTTCTAATACATTTTCACACAATTTTACTTATTCACAGTTGTTAAGAATAATGGCTAATACGAACAAATTCACAAATCTCTGGCATTTCGTATTAAGAGAGTTTAACTGTAATTCAAATATAAGTTACCAGAATTGCAATTTAATGAAACTAAAATTTATGTCACGTAACCTTACCCAAGAATACCCTGATAAGCATTCCACCTTGCAGAAAGTTCATATTGAGTAACATTCTGGAATGGGCAAAGCTCATATCGATACCTGTAAGGTTTTAAAAGTTAGCAAAATAGTTGAAATAGAGATAAATGAAGAGTTTAAGCATTTCATAATTCATGTGACAAATTAAAGCTTATAAAACAAATAAATAAAAAATAAGGATACAAAAAAGTGTACTGTAACTTTACAAAAGTTGCAAAAAATCTGAGATTGTAGGAGTAAACAATCATATAAAACAATAGCAATATATCAAACCCGTCATACAAGGGACTTGACTTTTAAAATAAATAAATATGCGGTTAAAAATGTCAAATGAAAAGGATTAAAATTAATATACGCTTCTTGCAATTCATGCAGTAAGTTCTTACTGATTTGTGCATATGGCACCCATTAAGGTAGAATTACTGTACCATTTATGAATTATCTACTCCATTAGCAACTATAACAAAAATGCATTATCCCATACCACATTTATATTTCAAGAATTTCTACAATATTCTTTCTTATATATCAAACAATTACAAACTACTGTGGTACTTCTATATACTTCTTAAATGGCAGGGGGAATCACCTCCCCTAAGAGCAAATGACACACCCTCCCTAAAAAGCTATCAAGACCCCAAAAATGATGACCACCCAAAAATATCTAAAACCCCTCTAAAAATTTCAGTACCACAGTCTGTGCCATGTCCCCCCCCCCCTTTGTGGGCACCCCTGTAAATGATGAATGAAAAAATATTACCATACTAGGAATGCTAATTATGGCTTAAAACCGTCGGACACCAAGGGTTGCATCCCTTTTAGAAATATTCTAGAAACATGTACTTGAGTAATTTAAAAATAATTAATGACTTCTGAAAGCAGGGGCAGACTAGAAAACTTTGGCCCAGTTGGTAAAATTATATTTTGGCCCACCTTTATATAGATTAAAAATTAAGTTGTATACTACTAAGATACTATTAACCCTTTGCACTCAAGACCGTTTCCGCACGGACTAATCAGCAACTCGAAGCATTTTGTAGTGCTTTTGTTGGATTTCTTACCTCTAACTTAGAATTATTACACATACAAATTAACACATAAAACTTTTATATTTTAGTATTTAATGCATCTTTACAGCTTTACAAAGGAAATTTCGTCTTCTTACACCTCTTGCTCCATCACTATCATCACCACTGCTCGTATTCTCTCTATCATCAAGCTCTCTATGTAAAGCTGCAATTTTTTTGTTTAGCAACTCTAAATCAAACTCATCTTCACTTGAGCTTATTTCATTACTAATATTCCATGGTAATGGGGATCAGAAACTTCAATTTTTCTAGTCCTTTTGCCATGGCTGCCAAGTTCGAACTGAACCAAAAAATGCAGTCCCGCTTCATTGTTCCGCACTAATCTCATGTAAGAAAATCTTACGTAGTTTGAAAGGGAGATTGTGTTGTCTTTGTAATGTTATATACGAAAAGACGTAGGGATGAACTTCAAGGAACAAGATCACAATCCCAAACAAGATAGCACCAGATCAGAAAACATAGATAGTTATCACAGCGCATCTAATCTCCGCACCAAACAAAGTGGTGAGCAAGAGTCACCTCTTGAGTTGCGGCATTAAATCATGTGAGCGAGAGTCACCTCTTGAGTGCAAAAGGTTAAAACTAAGCCCTTCTACAAGCTGTCAGTTAAATCTAAAAGATTTATGATTGACAAGAAATGTGTATGCAAAATGTAAGGCTCTCCACTGGAATTTTTTTTCGAAATTCATGTTCTAAAAATACAATTTTAGGCTACCTTTGGCTAGACTAGATTGCCTCTAGTTAGCCATAGGGCATATTGGTCCAGTCTCAATATTTTAAAAAGTTTAGGGTGCAGGAGACTGCCAGTTCAGCTATGTGTGTGTTGTTCTGTCATTCTCCTTTAGCATACATATTGTCAATAAAGATGCATCTTTTAACGAACCAGGTAGATTGTTTGAAATTTTACTGAAGTGAGTAAATTTTACTGCTAAAAATAATCGTTTTTTATTTATTAATAGATCCCGTTTTTCATTTTCACGAGCAATATTCAGAAAGATTATTTTTCATAGTTAGTATTTGTTTATTGAAATGCTTTTAAAATATTTTTTTATATTTATGAAAAGCAAAAATTACCATTTAGGCAAAGTTGGTACACTGTGCACAGGGCAGATTGGCACAGTTGTCAAATGAAAGATCAACAATGGTTTTTTATGAGATTTCTTTTATCTTTAAACCACAATAAAGATATTTATTGTTGAGAGGTAGAAGGAACATGAATTTAGATATTTTAATTAAGGAAAACATTATGTTATAATGCAATATTGTTTTTCTTGATATGAGAGATACATATTTTATGCATTGATAAATACATATTTTGTGAAAATATTTCAAACAAAAACTCAAATTTGAAAATTTTATTAATTAATTTCGTAGAATTTCTTCTACAATACAAAACTCTGTTGATGATTTGGGGGGAGGGGGGGCATGACCCTCTCCTTGTATCTGCCCCTGCTTGGAGGGGGGGCATGACCCTCCCCTTGTATCTGCCCCTGCTTTCAAGCGTAACTGTTCATTAGCAGTTTATAGCGAGTCTTTGAGCAGGTGTATTTATGACCACCAACAGGGTCTTTTACACTTAAATAACTGACAAAAGAAAACAAAAAGAAAGAAAAGAAAAGGTGGTTTTATTGTTTCTCAAATTAGTTTATATACTAATAAGTTAAAAAGAGTGAATAATTATTTACTTCAAATAAGAATAAACTTTTAATTTAATATGTTTTCCCTATTTTCTATTCAGATTTTCAGATGGGGAAATTGACCCCATGTGGCCACCAATATTTATTTTAGCTTGCATTTAAAATAATTTTGTACATATAATCATCTTTAACAATGATTAATATCAGATATACCAGGGACATCAATGGTCACCATAGTTCAAAAATTAAAATAAATTGGAGTAAAATTGATTTCAGGTGCCAATACTTTAGATTTTTACGCATGGTAATAACATAATTTTTAAATTAAAGTAAAATTGATATATATTTAATGGAATCATTAATGTGTTTTTTCCCGTTTGACAATGAATAATTTTTAATGAGAAACACCAATTAAATATTATTTAAAATCATTAGACATCCGTTGAAGACTTTAAAATTTTAAATTAATATTGTACACAAAAGTATACATTTGAAAGGAAAGAATCCACTGAGTAACACTTGAATAACTAACCAGTGTTCAAATCAGACACAAGTTGTGATTCACTATGATAGAAATATCACTTACCTACTTTCTGTTAAATTGTAACATTTACCAATGAGTTTTTTTAATAACTTTGGGCCACTGAAATTTGCAGGGTATACTTTAGCTGAAAGTTGATTATTATTTCCAAGTTCTCCCAGACTGTTTCCAAAATAGCTGAAAATTAATTAAAAGAATATTTTTATACAGAAATAATAGCAGTTTTGTTCAGAAACAAGGTAAAAAATTTCTCCAATTACTCACAGCCGTGATTTCTTGGTATTTGCATTTAAGTTGAATAAATTTGTGTCAAGTACTTTCTAATGTTGACTACATCTGACAATTTTTAATTTTATTACAAAGCATTATGACTATTGCACAATATCTGATAGCTCCAGGGTTTACTCCCCCCTTTTTTTCTTAACCCAATCTGGGTGGGTATTATTGGGCTTTTATTTTTGCGTTTAAGGGATGTTTGAGTTTTGTTTAGAAAAACGCTGTAAGGTTAAAAGTTTATTTCAAATGATAACTTCAACTTTATCCAAGAGCAAACTTTTATTGCAAAAGAATAGCCATTACCTAATATATGTAAAAAAATAAGTTTATTAACCTTTAGTTTACGGCGGTACAGCATATGTACCAGGCCTTTTGTCCCCTTCCTGAGTGGAGGAAAACACCAGGAGCTGAGAAAATTATTAAGAGTTATTAGCATTTCCTGTCCTCACAACTAGTCTTGGCGAAATACGTGGTGTTGATTTACTGTCTGGCGAGTATTCGGAATGTTTTTGGTTCAGACACACATATACTCAGCCGGATAACATTTTTAACGATATAAATACTCACTGAAACAAAGCTCATCATTTGGACGATCGGGGGAGGGCTTGCTCACCTGACGTTTAGATTTATATTGTATTTATACGTGTGATTATGTATTTTGTTGCTTTTTACCTATGAATTTAATACATATCGTTTGCCCTCCCATAGAAAATGTAAAACTGACTGGCCTGAATTAAACACTTTCAATATTTTTCCTCTTTTGGTATTGATAAAAAAATAAGTTATTCTGTCGCACTCAGAACCTTTCCCTGCCCTGGGTTATAATCCAACTAGCAGCTTGATGCGCTGAAAGTAACGTACTACGTTTCTAATTCTTTCTTTCTTGATTTTCTAACAAAAAGCACATGCACACTATGCGTGTCGAAATAGAGTTCACCTCATGTCATAAATTCCTGGAAGTGAATTCAACTAAAAATACAGTAGTGTAGCAAATGATAAGATAAACCGACTACGTAAGAATTGAAATGGTCAAGAGAACGTAAGCACAATAGAGCTGGACATTCAATCTTGCTTTTGTTAACAAAGGGTCTCACCCCAAAGCTATGCTCAGTCAGGGCTTCTTCAGAAGTACAACAGACACTTCAAAGTGCATTCTGATTATCTTCAGTGCATGACCATTTTCCAATTACTATACGAGTAGATCAACAGGTCATTGTTATGAAAATAGCAAAGGAAAATTGTCTATTCATACCTGCAATTTTTAAGTGAATAAGAATAAGATCTAATATTTTGCTTAATTGTTCATTTCGTGATCACTTTGGATTGTGAAATACAGTGCAAAGTGAAAAGTTTACTTGGTAGAAAAATAATAATCTATTGAGGAGGGAGACTAATGTGCTGCTAATTATAGAATTTGTTTACCAATATATATTTAAAATGCTGTATTTGTTTATTAGGATTGTTGCTAATTAATTTTTGTAGATATTTAATTTTAAAATGCATCATAATTTTTGCACTGAGAAATACTGGGAATCGTTTCGAAAAGTAAACAAATTACGTACTTGTCCCAAAAGTTAAAGCAAATTAAATGTCACAAATCAGAAAAAAAAACTTTGTAGAAGCTTTAAAACAATGAATAGTCACTACTATTCAACGATGTGGGACAGCACTTTTTATTGTTAATTTTAAGTCTAATTTGGGCAGCAATTTTGATTGCCTTCTTTGCTTAGCAAAAGTTTTTAGACAAACATGGGGAAACTCACATTAGACTACAAAGCTGTAGTTTAAATGGGAAAGTAAAAGAGGAAAAAAAAATGCATACTTCCAAATTATTTAGTTTTCTTTTTTTACCTTCCTTTTGGAAATTAACTTTAGAAATCGTATACTTATTTCGAATTGGCCATTTGGAGCAAAAAATAGTAACTGACCAAAAAAGTTTATTTTACAGCAACCCTTCTAATGAAGTCAAACTCACACTCAAAAGCGGTATGATGGGAGCTGAGAACCCCCGTGGTTATACTGGGGGAAAAAATTCGGCAGTTTTGCCATTCTATGGATGATTTTTGGGAGCTCAAGAACCATAACCTAAAGGTTAAAAATATAGAAAAACTTTCTGTGTCACAGTGGTGGTCTCTGGTAGAAAAGTCTAAAAATCTATATTTAAAACTTTTTGGGAAATTTATAAAGAGATTGTTAAACTGCCTATAAAGTTAATCATCTGTGGAAAGTTCTTTCTACTTATGATTTAGTCTGGTCTGAACTGAGAAAAAAAACTATGGATAAAAAAAATATATATGAAAAGCTGCTTAAATGTTATTATTGTTTAAAACAAGATTTATACATTTTACATGTAAATTTTGAATAAATAAGTCATTATGCTAAATTACAATAGTTTTTGTTTTATTTTATTCTGTACTTTATAGCCAGGGGGGACAATTACTATTCTTCCCATCTGGCTTGAAAAATATAATTTATTTATAATGTTTGTGTGTATTTAGTTCTCATGTGTGTATTTACTCATTCCCCCATTCCTCCCCCCCCCCATCATCTTGGGAGGGAAAACAGATTTGGTGTCAATGGGTTTTTTTTTAAAGCAGGTTTAAAAAATACCCTTTTTTTTTGTGGGGGAGAGGGGTGCCAAAAACCAAAGGTTGTTTCATGTCCAAAATAAACTGAAAGTTTTATCAAAAAAAAAAAACTTAAATTACTCAATCATGAGCAGCATAAAATTCATAAACACGAACAAGAGGCAACATAACCCCCCCCCCCCCATATAAAGTAAATTAATACTAGCAAACATCTTTTTTTTTTCAATATCATTCAAAGCTCAAAGAACTATTTTTCCTTGCAAAACATATATTAAGTTTTTATGGACCTTTTCTCATGTCAAAGTAATTTTATTTAAAATGTACATATGCCAAACATTCAAAGTGGAATTACATGAAAATTTATCTGATAGAATTATTTGAATGTTAACTGTTTCATCAATGTAAATAAAGTAGGAAACTGGGTTTAAATCATAACTGTGGACGTTGCGGTTTGGTCATGCAGTTTAGAATGCTTAGTGTAGTAGAAATCAGCTTGCATGTCTCTGATTATGCCGAATGAATTGTAAATGTTCAAAAAAACTGGGAAAATAAAAAAGCATGAGTCTTGAACATTAGAGTTTGTTAAATTATCGAACAGTATCCAGAGCCTTGAATTTCATGAAACAAGTAATTTTTATTATTGTCTACCATTGCACATAAAAATAAACAGTTAACAGATTTTAGAGCTCCCTCGTAAATATAATTTAAATTACATATTAAGAATACAATAAGTAACTACATTATCTTACCCATAATTTGCAGTATCTTTTACAATTCGCATTTGAACCAAAGCAGTTGCTGCAACTAAATATAGAGGAAGCTTATTAATAAAAGCTCCTGAAAACAAATCAAACTTGAAACAAACGATGAACTTTTCAAAAGGCAAGCTAATGTAGAAAATAAGTACCGTATTTTCGGGAGTATGCGCATATGAAAAAAAGTGAAAAAATGCCGATGCGGCGCATACAACGGTGCGGCGCATACGATCTTTTTTTTTTTTCAAGTTTAAAAAAAAGAGAGAAATTATTTTTCAAATATATTAGAAACGCTGTCACTAGACGGCACCACATCATTTTCGTTCCATGTGAAGTGCAGGCGGAGAAAGTGTCTACGTGCTGCAATGGCGGCGATCGGCGCGCCGCTAATAATGTACCTGCCATCAGACGGGTCCACAGTATAGGATCCATACGATGCTGACGTCACGATCCGAAAAACCCGTAATTTCGGCTTCGCTACTTTCGTACTAGTTCGCGGACAATTTTCCTACTCTGTCGCATTTCTGTCCGCCGTGTTTTTAGTGGTTGAAAACGATTCGATCGCGAAGTTTTGAATTCAACAGAGCGGCTCTGTTTATGTTGCGAGATTAGGCCCCCAGATTGGATGATCGGAGGCCCTGAGCTGAAGACAGAATCGGAAAAATGTGCGGATCTTCGAGGTTCTACCTGTATTAATGTTTTATAAATATATATATAAAAGGAGGAGAGCGATTTCGATAGTTAAATACGCTGTTTTCTATTAGTGGATGCGACCCCCTTGTAAAAAGAGAGCCCAATGCCGATGACCACTTAAAAAAAAGTGGAGCGCCGCGGGGAAAAGGGTCCGCGTCCCACGCTCTGGATAGTTGCGTTAGATAAGGAACCGATGTCTCCTCCAAGTAAAAAATACAAATAAAGTATGGGTGATTATTTAAAAAAAGAAAACCTTTAAAATATTTTATTTATTCTACTTTTCTTTAACTAATTGTGCTATAATAATTAAAAGTTTGGCATACGCGCATACTCCCGAAAATACGGACTTAAAGAAGTATTTTTTTATAATCTTTTAGGTTAGTTGTTTTCTTTTAGGAATACAAAACCAGTGTTTTTGTGAAAGAAAAACTTTTCAGTATCATAATTTACTATATATGGGTATATTTCCAAAAATGTAAAATTGCTGACAAAACTATATTCCTACCCAGTGGGGGCTCGTCGTTCGAATATTTAAGGGTGCTGCAGTGTTAAAATGTGCTAAAACGTTATATGCGTAATTTAATACTTATATGTGATTCTCATATGCATAAATTAATACAGTACAACCCGTTTAAGAAGTTCCGGCTTAAGAAGTTTTTAATTTCAACACCAGTTTCATTCCCATCTCCCTAATGTTGAAATAACCCTTTTAAAAAGTTTTGATTCAATTATTTTCCCGCTTAATAAGTTTTCCATATCGGTCAATTTTTTCTTTCAAACGACACTTTAGACTTCTAGAGTTTCTTTTTTTTTCATGTTTCTTTCAATCTACGTAGTTATTTTTCTTTCTAATGGAAAAACGATCAGAAGAAGGTTTAGCAGAGAGGATCAGTCAGTTGATGACTGATAAGGGGAGAAAGGAATGTCTGTAGAGCAAGGCCGTAGCCAGAAATTTTTTTCGGGGGGGGGGGGGGGGCCTGACTTTGAAACATTTATGTTGAGGAAAGTTTCAAGGAGGAATATGTTAATTGCGAAAATTTTTGGGATTTCGGGGGGGGGGGGGAGCGGGCCCATCGCCCCCCCTCTGGATACGGCTTTGTTGTAGAGTCTCCTATGGCCCTATGGGGGTGTCCATTTTCTGTCCAATTTAAATATTGTCAAATAATAAAATAATATCATCCCTAAATATCATAAAGTATATTCATTTTCAATCATAGAGCCTACCCGTTTAAGAAGTTTTCCCGCAGAAGAAGTTTTTTTGTCTTGGTGCCCTGGAAAACTTCTTAAGCGGGTTTTACTGTAGTTATATTTAATATGTTTTTGTTTATAAAATGACAACCATTAAAAAAATCATTGAAAAACGTGATCTATATTGACATGATGCAACAAATTATGTAAAAGAATTTCTTTATACTCGCACATTTCCAACTATTGAATTCTTCTGCATAAATTCGTCAATAATTTTTTTATTAAAGTTTTAAATTTTATTTATCAGATTTTTTCCTGCACTGAGCACAAAGTAAGAGAAAATCAAGTGTCGAGCACAGTGGGGGGGGGGGGGGGGGGTTACTGCCCCCTTGGAGAAAACTGCCCCAGCAAGAAAATTCAGATCACAACTTCAAAAAAAAAAGAAAAAAGGAGAAAGAAAGAAAAATAAAAAAAAATAAAAATATGGAGGAAATAAGTTGGCCCCGGTTTTGGGTAATCAAAAAACTGATCACTCACTCAACAAAATGCAAAATACAGGATAATAAATACAATTGCTATTCATTATAGTCTTGTTTGTAAATTAAATTTTATGACTATAATCCCTTTCCTAAAAGAAGCTGCCTTTTATTATTTTTTAGTATTGATTCCTTTTTTGATATAATAGAAACCTTTTGATCCATACTTCTGCTATCCAAAACTTCCCATATCTGGGTGCAGTGAGAGGGGGTTGGCAATGAAATGCTTCACACTTATTTAGAAATGGAATTGTTCAGATCAACATTAAGTGTACTTTTGGAAATTTTCTGGAAGCAATGACAAATATCTTTCAAAAAACAATGTACATTTTTATTTAAAAACATAGATGTTCTGGAGATCTTCTACATGAGTGATCAATGATCATTGTTTTACCCGGAAGTAAAAACACATAAATATGTACATGTGCAATATATTTTTTTTTACGGTATTACACTTACTTAAAGTGAAGAAAGATAGCCAGAAATGGACACCTCCCCTTTTCCCTTTAGACCAGGGGTCTCCAAACTACGGCCCGAGGGCCACATCCGGCCCGCGGACAGATTGTGTCCGGCCCGCGGAGAGCTAGCATACTTGAAAGAAAACTCCTTCTAGAGAACATATTTATTTTTTATAGCAAATTAAATTAAGTTTACTGAAGTAATCTATTTTTATGTTGAATAATTATTAATATGACATCTACATTGATATGGTCATGGGCTAACTACTCATAACATTGTTGTAGGTTATTATTTACTAACTAACAAATTATTGAAATGAATCCAACTAACATTTTATACATTTTAAATGAAAAGATAACTTATAACAAGCATAACGACATATGAAATACTAATGAGATTTATGTAATTGAGATTTTCCACTGACAATAGTTTGTAGTTGTGGACTAATTTTACTTGTACCAATTATTAAAAGAGATTTAAGATGCTCATCAGTTAATTTAGATCTGTAAACATTTTTTGTGTACTTCATTTTGGAAAAGGTCTTCTCACACAAATAAGTAGTACCAAAAACAGAAAACAGCCCACGAGCAAATTTATGCAAATTATCAAATTGTGTCAGTGGAAGACACTTATAAAATTCCAACAAAGATAAGTTTTGATATTTGTTCTTAATTATATCACTGCACTGTAGATCAATCATTTCCATTTGAAGTTCCGGGGCTAGGGTTTCAATGTCAGTATCAAAAGGATTCTGAAAAATCTTAATTTGATTCGCAATGGCATCAAAGTCCGAGAAACGAGTATCAAAATTTATTTTCAAAGCACTCAAAGTTTCGATTGCAAAATCGATAGGAAACTCGGTCTCAGTGGTGTGGCTAAATATTTCACATGTTTTAAAATGTGAAAAACATTTACTTCGTAGTTGTGATTGAAACAGTATCAATTTCTTCCGGAATGATTTGATATTATTGTATAAATCAGGAAGATGCTGGTTTTCTCCTTGCAATCTCAAATTCAGTTCGTTCACATGTTTTGTCAAATCAACATAGAATGCTAACTTCCACAGCCATGCGTTGTTTTGCAATTCAGTAAGAGGGCGATGCTTTTCATTCAAAAAAAATTCGATCACTGCTCGAAGTTCAAAAAAGCGCTGAAGGACTTTCCCACAACTAAGCCAACGTACGGCAGTATGATAAGGTAAGTCATTTTCTCCAATCTCTTTAATAAATTGTACGAATTGTCGGTGATTCAGCCCAAAAGATCTGATAAAATTAACAGTTGATATGACTGGTTTCAGAACTTCAGATATATCCAAACATTTTCCGCACAAAGACTGTTGATGAATGATTACAATGTAAGACTATTGGTTTTGAACCACCGTCATTTTCTACAGCCTTTGACACAAGAGCGACCACTCCTTTATCTTTCCCACTCATGTTTTTGCCTCCATCAGTTGTAATACATTTCAAGTTTTTCCATCGAAGGTTCTTTTGCTTAATGGCCATTTGAACTCCTTTAAAAATATCTGAACCAGTAGTTGTGCCATGAATACTATACATATCAAGAAGTTCTTCATGCACTTCATAGCTTTTATCTACTCCTCGAATATAAATCAACACCTGAGCAGTATCTGACACATCCGTTGACTCATCCAAGGCCAAAGAAAACCACTCAACATGTCCATTTTTGTTGAACAGTTGAGAGGATATATTTTCAGCGATGTCTTCTACCCTTCGAGCCACAGTGTTTGCTGACATACTGACAGTTTTTAATAAATTTACCTTTTCAGGGCACATTTCTTCGGCTACTGCGATTATGCATTCTTTGACCATTTCTCCATCGGTGAATGGTTTTCCACGTTTTGCAATTTCAAGAGCCACACGAAAGCTGGCACGAGTTGCAGCCTCTTGTTCAGTTTTGAGTTTTGTAAATAAAGATTTCTGCGATTTCAATCCGCGCTTCATAGCTTCGAATTTTTCTGTCCGCAAACTTCCTGTATATTTTGAGTAATTTTGAAAATGTTTTGCTTCATAATGACGTTTAATGTTATATTCTTTGAGAACGGCTATGCTTTCATTGCAAATCAAACATAGCGCCTTGTTACTGGACTCAATTACGAAATACTGAATGTTCCACTGATCTTTGAATTTTCTGCATTCACTATCAATTTTTCGCTTCTTTTCCATTCTACTAAATCACACACAAAAGCAACAATTCAAATAAAAATATTGTTACAAAGATGTCTTAAACTTAAACACGCACAAACACGTTTTAAGGAGGTACGCACTATTTTATTTCCCAGCAGTGTCATAGGAACTGACTTGTGGTTGCGCCACTAGCCTTCTTATATATTTCACTTACTGCCATCTAGAAGTGAGTGGAAGACACCAGAACTTTATCGAACCAACGAGATTATTCTGTAAGTGCTATTAGCGCCATCTGTTAGGGATAGAAGGTACTACCTATTTCTGCTTGTGTCCACCAGATGTCCTGTCACGTTACTCCTCATGGCTCGCTCGTACTCTACGACTAATCTAGAAATTACAGATAATGACAGGAAAATTAATAATATGCAGTGTTGCCGTTTTGCGGACTTTAGTTCGATTTGCAGCCTTTTTTAAACGTGGCGTACTTTTTCGGACTTTTTTTTTCATGTAAAAAAATACTCATTCGTTACTTGAGTACTCGTTAGGAACCGAAGTAACGATTACTGAAGAAAAAAGTAATCAATGATTACTTGTGTATTTCATTACTTTTGTAATCAATGATTACTATGGCGATACGATGCGGGTACCCCATTATAACGGATACCCATACGATACAGAAAATACATCAGCTTCTCCGTCGCTAATGGCATCTGGCAAAAAAGTAATAATATTTTACACCACTAGTGGACTGATTCAACTTTTTACCACCGGCAACAATTAATGATAATATGGTTTTGGCCCTTGGAATTTACTGGAGTAATCAATATGGCCCTAAGGCTGGAAAGTTTGGAGACCCCTGCTTTAGACCATCACAAAATAGCCCAAAACTGCACTTTTTAAGACTTCTGCTCAGGTTGGAAAATTTTTCAGAGCATAGCCCTTGATTCACCTCTTTTTTCTTAATGTCCCCAAAGATATCCCAAAATTCCCTTTCTAGAGCCTCCCCCCCCTCCCCTCAGCCTTATAGATAGCCTAAAAACTACATTTGTAACACTTCAGTTACAAAAAATTTCAGATGCAGAAGCCCTGGAAAATCCATTTTCCTAACTTCACCAAAGATGGTCTAAAATTGCATCTACTATATAGTATATACAGTCAGACCTCGATATAAGGTCACCCTAAGGGACATCGCAAAAGTGACCTTATAAGCGGAGTGACCTTTTAACCGATTCATTAGCAGTTCATAACTAAGCACGCAAATACACATTATGATTTTTTAAAAATGGTAATGCAAACGAAAACATCAGTTATTTGGTAAATATTTAAGTCAATAAATTTTAACAGTAAAGAATTAAATAAAGTTATACATATTTTTTTTAATTTAATTTAAAATAAAGCTGTTTATAAATTTCCTCAAAGTGTACATACATACATATCATCTTACCTTATTTAAAATAATCATTCATGCAGGTCTGTCTCGTTTTTGGTTTCATTTTTCGAACAATGTTTTCTAGATTTTGTAACTTCTCAAAATGTTCGTCAACTCCCTCATGGTTTGTAAAAAAATGGCGTATGACATTTATTGCATTGAAGGCTTCCGCTTGGGTTACAGCTACAGTCTCAGAATCACTGTCATTGTCCTCACTGTCCACAACTTGTGAAACAATTTCAGAAATTGTAGCTTCAGAAGTGGTGGCAATTTCCTCATCAATCAAACCATATTCTTCTTCCCCTTGAATGGCATGGCCAAGATTTCTCAGATCTTCCACCAGAACAGATAGAGGAATATCGTCTTCTTCTTCGGTTTCGTCATCCACAATACTCGGAGAATCCACAAAACCAGCATGACGAAAACAATTTGCTATGCATGTGGTGGACACCATGTTCCAACTTTTGTACACATAAAAAATGGCATCCAAGACAGTAACGTGAAACTTCTTTTTTTGGTCGATGACAGCGATAAGGTCCTTCAAGAGGAGCTTACGATAGTTTACTTTTAGGTTTTGAATAACTCCTTGATCCAATGGTTGGAGAACGCTGGTCACATTAGGAGGCAAGAAGACAAGCTCAATTGAGGCTAACTGTGGGATGTTGGTATGAGCTGTGCAATTGTCTGCTATGAAAACAACTTTTCGTTTCTTCTTCACAAACTGCCTGTCTAAATGTCGTATTGTTTTCTCCCAAATGGTGACGGTCATCCACGCTTTTTTGTTAGCGTCGTAATCCGCGGGTAAAGATTTAACGTTTTTAAAGCAACGTGGCTTTTGGAATTTACCATTAACAAGAGGTCTCAATTTTTCAGAGCCATCCATATTGGCCCCTAAATATACTGTAAGTCTTTCTTTACTTTTTTTGCAACCTACACATTTTTCATTTTTGAATGCGAGAGTTTTGTCAGGCAAGACTCGGAAAAAAAGACCACATTCGTTGACGTTGAATACATCGCATGGCTTATACCGTTTCAAAATGTCATCTTCTAACACAGATTTCTTCCAGTCATTTAAAACAGTTTCGTCAACATCTCCAGCTTCACCACACACTGTCTTGAAAGTTAAATCATGTCTTACTTTAAATCTCTGAATCCATCCATTGCTCGCCATAAAATCAGGTTCTCCCAATTCCGTGGCTATTTGCAGAGGTTTTTCTTTCAGTACTGAACATGTTATTGGCACATTTTGTGCTCTAGCCATTTTTATCCATTGGAGAACGGCTTCTTCAATTTTCTCATAAGGGGAAAAACGCATCCTTTTTCTTTTCTCATTTCTATTGCGATGAGAAGACAGAATATTGTTTAAGGTGGTGCGTGGTAAACCACGTTCTTCGGCAAAACGTGCTTTCGATAAATTTGAATTTTCAAGATCTTCAGCAAATTTTTCTTTCTCTGATAGAGTCAACGTCTTTCTCTTTGCCGACATGATGACACGATAAGAGTGAGAAAGGTTCGAATGAAATTCTTTCCTCTGGTCTGGTCAGCAAATGGTCACGTGACAAGATGGGAAAACTTGTCCTTTGTTCTCGTCCGAATGGCGAAAGCTCCCCCCTCCCTAGAAGTGTGGACAGGGACGAGGAATTACTGACAGCGAAGGCGGGGGAAAATTCTTTGTGAACTCGGGAGTGGAAACTCTCCAGGTGTGTTTGATGGCTGCAACCTTTTCCTAGAACTCAAGAGGGGTAATTACCTTGTAAGGAAGTTAAATAGGTTTTTGTTAGAAAAGAGTTTCCCTCGCCTGCATGACGATAATAAAAGATCATATACACAGAAGAAATTTGTACATTTGAATTAGCGTGGCCTTGAAATTATCTGAAGGTGGTCAGATAAAAATGACCTTATAAGCGATAACCATTTTTAAAACTTGACCATATATCCGATAATCTGTAATAAAGAATTCCTATTCAGTGAGCCGGGACTTTGGAAAAGTGACCTTATATGCGGATGACCTTATATCGAGGTCTGACTGTACATAATAAAATTCATTTTATCATCATTTTCTTTCATATATATGTTGCCGTTAAAGTATAGAATGCAGTTATTTCATAGAATAGGGGAAAGTTGGACAAAACCGGGTCCCAAAGTGTTTTGTTTATTTCCTAAGCGAATAAGTGAATAAAATTGCTTAAATTTCTATTTGAATGATAAATTAGTTCTTTAGTTACAGAAATAACTATTTTTCAATGTGGAAGAACAATATTTTCGAGGGTAAATAAATTTTTTTTGGAAGTATAAAAGTACCCGTTTTTATCCAACCAGGTCGGATAAAACCGGGTATGTTTAGGAACACCTGAAAAATGCTGTTGTCTTACTACTAAAATATTTATTTATAACAATAAATTGGTACACTGGCCGTCCTATACTGAGAAACATAGGTGGGTTAAAAATATCTCTTCGGGAAATTGTATTTTTGAGTTCTTTTTTCTGTGTAGACTTCTTAAAAGATGTCTACTTTTTAATTAATTTCCCGAGCAGATATTTTAAAAAATACGAAAGCATCACACGCCCAAACTTTACATTAGTGAGCTGAATTCGGAAATTGACTGACGAGCAGTCTTAATTTTTATGGGTGCAATTTTTATTCTAACAACATTATAAATTTGTAAAAGCATTAATTTTTTCATTCTACCCTACTTAAAAAAAAGAAGAAAAAACATATTTTGGAATAAACTGACAAACACGATTTAATTTTTAAAAAATAATTTTTATTTTAAATGTTAATAATTTTAATTTTATATTTGTACTAAGTGGGAAACTATAATAGAGTAGAATATATTCATACGAAGTCTCTCCTAAAAAGTAATAAATATTTAATTTCATACCGTTTATGAAAAGATTCTTTAAGATTTATATTTTACAAATTAAACTATTTATATTTCACACAGTAAAAAAAAGGTCGTCCAAAACTGGGTACTACCCGGTCTTGTCCGACTGCCAAGGTCCCGGTTTTATCTGACAACGCCATTAATCAGAAAAGACGGCTTAGCACATTTCAAACATGATGCAAAACCTGGTTTAAAAATTTAAAATAACTGCTGAAAAAGGTGTTATCAAATGTTGTACTTACCTAAAATAAATCTCCAAGCAATTAGAAACTACAAAGTGAAATCGGTGGTGTAAAAATCAAAACTTTTCCACTCGAATTATTCAAAACATCGACGTTGACAAACAAATAAACAACACTGCCTTGCATTTAACTTCAAATAACATGGCGCTTGTTTGCAACAAGTTTCAAGCGTTTCCCGACAAATAGCAATACTAATCAAGCTAAAACTGCTGTGTCCCGGTTTTATCCACCTACCCGGTTTTATCCAACTTTCCCCTACCTAGTTATTCCATGAAATAACTGATCATGTCCGTTAAAGTGTGTAATATGTTATTAATTTGACACTTTAACTAGTTATTTTATGAAATAACTAGGTATTCTATAAATTAACTAATAAGAGACATTTAAAATGTAAACTAAACCATTTATCTAAAATGAAATAACTAGGTATTCTATAAATAAACTAATGATAGACAATTAAAATGAAAAAGAAGCAATTTATCCAATTTATGCCGCGTATAAATGGTATTTATGGATTTGTACCATAAAATCATTTGTTACAACAAGGATTACTAAAATGACACTTGGAATTACAAAGAACATTATTTCTAAAACAAAAACATTTTTGTTGACACACTGGGTTTTACACGAACATTTTTTAAATCCCTGACCACTACCTAAACTTTGAGCTGTAGCAACCGACCGGAGCGATATTTCTACATCCGGTACTTCTTCGATTTTAATTACGTTTTGTTCGCAGACACTGAACTGGGATCGGGAATATAATTGTTTTAGGATGGTAGCTAAAATAGATTTGGCATCACCTTTTCCTCTGTCAACTTCAGGCATTGGGATACGGATGGTAATCCCCATAGAGGCTTCAGAATGATATTTATCTGACATTAATTTCATCTTTTTTGCTTGAATTTCTAAACATTTTTTAGACTTTTTTATCTTTCTCTTTGAACATTAAGTTCATTAAAACACAATTTGCAGCATTTCTGCTGAACTTCATCTCTTCACTCTTCTCAACACGCTAAACAAGTTCTCTCTCTATGGCCTGGAATAGTTCATAAATGCAGTAGGGGTGGAAGGTAAATGTTTTTGTCGTGCGAGATATATGATATAGATTATTTTACACTTTAACGGGCTGCAGATCGTTATTCTATAAAATAACGGATTTCATACTTTAACGGTAACATATATACATAAAAAATAATAGGATTTTTAATCATACATTGCCCCTCCTAACATACCCCCCCCCCCCCCCGCGAGCAAAAGGTCTGAAAGAAAGAGTGGTTGAGTAATCGCTGCTTATTCAGATTTGTCATGAAAAAATTATTTGTGTCAAATATCACAAAAAAGGCAATATTTTTCAAATATTACCCAAATTATAAATAGCCAAAAAATAGCCTAACTTCTTAAATTTCCTGATGCTAGCCAAGGCAAAAGTAGCCAAAAGCTATTTTTTTGACCAATTTGCCAATACTGTGCTTTTGTGCTGCAACAATTGCAGCACAACACATCTTCTGAAATGCTTAACACAGCTAACCTCATACGTAACGCTCAGTATGTGTATAGAGCTTTACAAAGAGAGTGATCAGCTGGTTGTGTAGTGCTTTTGGAATTTCTACGTGATTTGAGGCCACACAGAAGAAGGACTTCTTTCACACTTGACTTGCGCCCATAAGAATTAACTTACCAATAACTTGATTTGTACATTCAGATATGACATTAAGTAAATTTTAAAATGCTTTGATTACTTAAAAATGTATTTTATTTCTTTATTTATTTTATTATTACTATTGGGTTTTTGATATAAAAGTACTGAGAGTGCTGCAGCTCTGCAGCACATTTGGACGGATTTTTTATGCTTATAAAATCTTAAAGTAATCAAAATTATGAACCTGTCTGTTGCTTTAAACAGTAGAATCAAAGATTAGGTTATATATTGGTTAAAAAGTCTACCCTTCCTCAAACAATAAAATAAAAGAAAGAAAAATTGCCGCAGCACGTTCATTTAACTGCTATTGCTACAATAAATTGCTCAAGTTACATAGGTATATTTCATTAATAATTCAAAATGTACTGTTTTTTTAAGGGGTAACTAAATGTGCTTATAAAGTTTTATTAGGCTGAGTAATAAAATCAATGCATACTTAGAAGTACAAAATTTTCTTCTAGAAGACACTTTGTAAAGGCAGGTGTCGATTCAGCATTTTTTAACAAGGTCCGTTTTTTATGAATTTGAAAGAGATTTCTGTGAAAAATCGAATAATTTTGTGAAAATTAAAAAATATATTGATGAAAAATTTCATTACTATTTGCCGCTTTTTAAAATAAATAATGGTATAAAAAGTATGATTTAGAAGCTTGGAATTTTGTGAAGGGTCCGCTTTGATTGATTGGAATTTTGTGTAGGGTCCGATAACAGACCTGAATTTTCTGACCCCCTGAAAGGTTCCGACCAACAGGAATCCTACTCACACATACACTCAAATAAATACATATATAGAGAGAGCAAGGTAATCATATATAGTTATGATAGTGCATAGGTCTACATTTGAGCCGATTTTAGTAGTTACATATTTACAGATATAACTTCTGAAGTGGAAAAAAAACGTTTATTTTTGGAGAATTTGGTATTTCAGTAGGGCACATACCAAACTTTTATATAACTTACAATCAGGGCTGTCACTAACGGGTGGTGAGTGGGGTATCTCACCCCTCAGCGACTTCCTCCAGTCGGCAAAATCAACTGGAGTCGGCAAAATTAATTGAAGTCGGCATGTTCAGTGCTTCGAAAATATTAAATTTTGTAACTAAAAAAAATAAAATTGGTCAACAGGACTTCCATAAATTTACATTTCTTCTTACTTTATAGTGAAATTCAGGGGGTCCAATATTTCTCAGTCACAATCAGTGATTTCGTTCAATTGGGCAAATTCAGATAAAATCGGCATTTTTGACATTTGGAACCGATTTCAGATGCATAAAATCATCGAGTAAAAAAGATAGGTGCATAGCCCACAGATATTTATATTGATGTGTGTGTGTGTGTACAACATTGAAAGGAAAAAAAGAAATAATGACTATGTGTTTTGGCATGTCGTGTGTGACACTGATTTGTTTTTAATTTGACGACGGTTCAATGTTCCTACCTTTCACACGGACTTCTTCGATGTCTGAAACTCACTTCAATGGCAGCTCATTTTGCCGACTCGAAGAAGGCGTTTTTTAGGACGTTAACTTTGAAAATTTTCCGGAGGACTGCCTGCTCTTTTTCAAATGTCACCCACCAAAGATGGTCTAAAAAGCTTTCAGAAAGAAATCCCATGAATTTATCTTTCCTCTAATAGCACTGATGATAGCCAAATTAATTGAGTTAATTTTGAGAAAAATTTTGGGAGAAACACTCTCTCCCTCCTCACCCCTTTCAGGATTTTAATTTGAAATAGTTTCCACGAGAGGCCCCCAGATCTCCCTGTCCGTCTCCTGTCTTCGAAGTCAACAAAATTGATTTAATATACGCTTTTAAGAATTTAATTTCGAAAATTTTCTGAAGAAGAGTCACCGAGAACCCATCTTTTGACTTCTTCAGATAGCCTAATATGAACTGTAATAAAAAAATAATTTCACGTTAAGAAAGCACAAATAAGCATTAAAATGCAGACATATGTTGCTGGATTGCTTGGAATCCCTTTTTCAATGTGACGGGGAGCTTCTAGATGCAAAACATCATTTGCATCTAGAATCTCCCTGTCCCAAATTTTTCAAAAATTTGAGGTTTTCTTTATTTTTATTTGTAAGAGGTTGCCTACACATAATGGTATTAATTAAAGTGAAAAAGAATAAATATTATGTATTTCTTTTAAGAACATTTTATGTTTTAATTTTTAAAAAAATTTGAAAAAATAAAATAACTACCTTTTAAATATTATTTATTCCATTCTGTCCTTTACAACTATAAATTAACTTTTTTAAAGTCAATTACTTTGCCCCTTGTTTATTGTATTTTTAGTGTTCAATAAAATCCCATTAAAGGGTTTAAGAAACAAGTTATTTTTAAGTCTAGTTAATTGCAATTATTTTATGTTTAAAGGAGTTTAAGCTAATTACTTTCAAAATCTCTTACATGCATCGATGCCGCGGACGAGCTATAGCACATGAAGCACTCAAACATCGGAGGTGGAAACGTAAAAAAAAAAAATCATTACACGTCCCCTGGGACGCATAGTTTTTAGCAATTTTCATTGCGGAAAAAAAAATCAAGTCAAATATATAAAAAATCGATAGGCAAAAATATTTTTGTATGTCCTTGACTAGCATTTTGTTAGATGCCATAGATTGCTTTCTTAAAATTAGTTTCTCTTAAAACATATCTATCATTTTGAGTGAAATTCTGATATTTTCTTTCTTTTGGGCATGTGTTTCTATACTTTTTCAATAGAGAATTTTTTGCAGGAAAGAAATTTTATTTTGATTATGTAGAACAATTTCAAAACCACCCAGCATTTTTCAATTTTTATCCAGGACAAAAATATATTTGGTTTAAGTAGGTTTTTTTTTTTTCTGTTTACATAAGTGGAGTTCAATTTTGAGCATGAAGTTTGAAAAAACCCACCTGTAGGGTTTTTAAGTGGGTTCTTATTATTGATTCAACCCTCAAAATTTTACACCCATGATATATAAGGTATTATGAAAGTATGTTATTGTGTTTGGTCAAAATAGGTATTTTTATTTGTTTAAATAAGTAAAGTTCAATTTTGTACAAGAAATTTTGAAAAAATCTACCAGTGGGTTTTTATTTTTTATCCAATTCTCAAAAATTTTTTAGACATTACATATAATGTATGTATTATGAAAGTACAGTAGAGCCTCGGTTATCCGAGCCCCGATTAACCGAGTTCTGGGTTAACCGAGGTATATTTGTTCTGGATTTTTTTTTTTTTTTTTTTTTGCGGCCGATGGCGGTGTCACTACCGGACGTCAGTCATCCAATGGCATAAGTTACATTTAATTTTATTTTCTGGTGATAGAAAGACCTAGAACAACAGTCAGAGACAACTACAACAGACCTTTCACGGCTACATCCTTTACATAAAACGGCAGAAAAGAAGCGAGCGAGTTCCGTTGAGCAGAAAACAATATGGTATATATATATATACACTCCTTCAAGAAACAACTTTAATTGTAACATGTACTCTACTGATGTGTACATGTAAAATTAGATATTTGTACGTATGTAAAGTAATTTTTTCATTTCGTAATATGTACAGTAAATGCCTTTCTCGTTACATCTTTGACGACATTTTCATTCATTTCAACCCATGTTTCCCTCTCGATTTGGACAGAGTCCGTGCTATCCGAGTTTTCGATTATCCGAGGTACCCTCAGTCCACATTACCTCGGATAATCGAGGCTCTACTGTATGTGTTATGTTTGGTCGAAATCAGTATTTTTATTTGTTTACATAAGTAGAGTTCAATTTTGAACAAGAATTTAGAAAAAACCCACCTGTGGTCTTTTTCAAGTTAGTTTTTGATTTTGAGCTAACCCTCAAAATTTTATACCCATGACATATAATGCATGTATTATGAAAGTATATATTATATTTGGTCTAAATCAGTATTTTTATTTGTTTACTAAGGTAAAATATACTTTTAAGCAACAAATTTGAAAAAACCCACCCGGGTTTTTTCGGGTTGGGCAAAATCGAACCAACCCTGCCCCCTCCCTGCTTCCCTATCATCATCAAAAATTGTCTTAAATTGTATTTTTAAAACTTCAATTTAAAAAAATTTCCTGAGGAACTTCAGTTTCGTAGATAAATTCTTGAGATAACCTCGACCCTTAATATCACTTATTGTTATCAAAGAAAGCCTTAAATTACCTTTTTAGGACGTAGATTTTTGAAAACTTCTTTGGAGAGAACTCGTCCTCCCTCGCACCTCTATCGTCAGCAAAGATAGCTTATGAATTCGTTTTTAGTACTTCAGTTTTGAAGATTTTTCGCGACAGGTCTCTTATCTTCTAACGGCGCCAAAGTTGAAGAAAAATGAGTTTTTAGGATAAAAGTTTTTAAAAATTTCAGGGGAAAAAGCCCTTGCACTCCTACTTTCTTCCCTACTATCTTATGTTTTATAAATTCACCCATTTTATGTGTGTTTTTTAATTGTTATTATTAAACTTGAAATAAGGTGGATGTCATTCCCCGCCTTGTAAAAATCGAAGATTCAGCGCTGAATTTAACTGGTGTTTTAGATCCAAAAGTGTCAAGCTAAGTTGAAACTGAATGAAAAATTCAAGCTAAAAAGCTCTTTGGGGGGGGGGGGGTTACAGCCATGCGTCACTGGTGTATATATATTTTTTCTAATTTTCCTTTTTTTTTAGTAGGCAAAATGTTAGGAATCAGTCGGCAAAATCAACCCCAACACCCCCCCCCCCCCCAACCGAATTTGCCTCGCGAAGGTCCTGCTTGTAATTTTTGAGAAACATCGCTACTCTAACTACATTTCATCATAATTACCCCACCCATCCCACTCCAACCTAGAATCTCACATGTTTTCTACATCAAAGGACTTCTTCAATGCGAAACAATATTTTTCAGCAATATTAAACACGCACAACTCCAAAACTATACATAAAAGCTAAATCGCATATGAAACCATCTAAAGAGATAAACATAATATTACCTGAAAAAAGAAAAAACAATTGAGGTATGACTCTACACAATTGCTGCGATAATAGAGTCGCATAAAATTTCTCATGATGATATGCTTTCATTTTAAAAACAACAAACGAGATTTAATTATGTAAATAACTTTCCGATTGCTAGTTTATAAACATTTGGTACATGATGGAAGGACCAACAAAAGACCTCGAAAAGTATACCCAGGGTAAAATCATTCATATCGTTTGTTTGTGGATGACATATTGCTGGGCTCGCACCTGAAGATCAAGAAGGAGACGAATCTCCATAGTAAAAGTTTGTCCGGACGATTTCACTGGCGCTAGATGGCGCGCATGTAAAATGTCTTGCCATGAGGGTGATTCGCAACATAATTTAGTGTTACAAATAAAATTATTTAAAAGGGTTTTTTTAAGAGTATTTAAATCGATATAGTCAATTTTTGAGAAGCTGGTTATAGGATCATGGACTACTTTTAGATTCAGAATGTGTTTGTGATTTCTTTTTATTATATTTGGTTCATTTTATTTTAGTTCGATGGTTTCGGTTTGCGACTGATGGTTTCGTTTTGCTACGGATGGTTTCGGTTTGCTATGATTGTAACTAGAGATGCAAAAAGCTCGTAAATTTTCGGGAAGAAACTGGGAAATTTGGGAACATTGGGAATTTTGAGATGTTTCCAGTCTTAAAATATTGTTACAGAACATATAACATTGTAACGCTATATTATTTTTACTTTAGATACATGACCAAGCATCAAACATAACATTTTATATCAAATCTATAATTGAGAAAATTAACTAGTAAATTCAATAGGCTTTTTTATTGCAGTATTATTGATTCTAAAAATTTATTTGATTTGGTTGCTTTCCAGAAAATAAGATTAACCTTCAAAATATTTTTTTTCTTTACTCGTTGATTTAAATTATTATAAGCAATAATATATCTGTTTTATTCATAGCATTTTATTACAACTTTAACGACACAGTTGAAGGGGTAATTTTTTGACAAGAAACACTGTTTAAAGCACTATTATACATTTCAACAATTTTTTTTAAAGGCAGGTTTTAGATATTTTTATGTGTTATTTTGTTTTTATTGATGACTTAAAAACAACTATCAAGTTTCACAATGGGGCCGTTCATAAATGACGTCACGCTTTTTTCCCATATATTTGACCCCCTACCCCCCTTTGTCACAATATGTCACACTTCAGCGGACCCCTTCCCCCTCCCCTTTTGTCATGCGTCACGCTATGTTGCATAATGCATGATGTTACAATTCTTGTTACCCCCTCCCCTCCCCTTGTCACAATTTCACGAAACCCCCTCCCCCCCTCGAAGCGTGACATCATTTATGAATGATCCCTATGTAAATAAAAAATATTAGAAAACTTCTTTTTTTTCATTCTCAACAGAAACATTTTTTACAGGTACCAACATTACGAAATAAATATGTTGTCTGTTTTAAAATGCTTTAACAGTAATGTTCGGGAAAATAATTCTATTATAATGAAAATTTCATAAAAATGTATTTATTTTTGATGTGTTAAAATTACTATTTCAAAGAAAAAAAAAAAAAAAAAAACGATCCCAGTTTTTAGAAATTTGAAACTTCCCGATATTGCTTTAAACTCTCGGGGGGGGGGGGGGGGACGGTTTTTCCGAAAATAAAGTAGGCGTTTAAACATCCTTGCAAAGCTAATTGTAACTTTAATTTAACTAAAAACGGTTTCAACTTTAATGTAAAGTTAAGTAAAAAACATGTCCATTAAATGTGAAAACGCACGCCTCCCCAAAAGCTGTGGACCCTCCCTCTCCAAGGCGTAACAAAGTCAGGTCGTCCCCCCCCCCCCCCACAAAAAAGGATGCGAGCTCCAGTGGTGGTGGGTATTGTGCAAACCGCACGCCATTGAAGTTTTTAAGGGGATTGTTTTAGGTGTCTTTGCTTCTTTTAAGGGGTGGGGGAGGCTTCTTTTTTTCAGGGGTGAACAATTGGGGGGTAAGTATATATTTATTAGGGGTGCCCTTTGGGGTCATGGCACAGATTGCTCCATTAAAATTTTTATAGGGGTCGTTTTGGCTTTGTTGAATTTTGAAGGGAACATCGTTTTGGGGGATGCACCATCCTCTTGGAGCGGAAATGGTATATACATAAATATAGTATATATCAAGGGCACACACGAAAGGAAGGAGGGGGACATGTTGCCGATTGCTCCATAGAAAATTTTAAGGGGTTGTTTACGAAGGGTGAAGGTGAGCCGAATTTTGAGAGGGGTCATCGTTTGGGGGGAGTGCACCGCGAAGGCCGTATCCAGACAGGGGCCCTCGGGCCCGCCCGTCTACGAAATCCCGAATTTTTTTTCAATTTAGCATATATTCTTAACTTCTCTGAAACTTGCTTTGACATATATAAGTGTGTCGAAGTCAGGTGCCCCTTCCCCCGAAAAAAATTTCTGGGTACGCACCATCGCTCATAGTGGAATGTTGAACGATCACCCTAGGGATCGTTCATAAATGATGTCACGCTTTTTTCTCATATATTTGGCCCCCTTCTCCCTTTGGCACAAAGTGTCGCACCTCAAAGGACCCTCCCTACCCCCCTTTGTCACAAATACCGCTGTGTTGCATAAGCATGATGTCACACTTTTTGTTACCCCCTCCCCCCTGCCCTTGTCACACTTTGGCACAGTTTCACGAACCCCCCTCACCCCTCGAAGAAGCGTGACATCATTTATGAATGATCCCATCCCATATGTATATATAGGGTGCTCATTCCCTCGATGAGCGTTGTATATATTTATATATATATATACGTGTGTGTGTTATATATATATATACAGTGGCGTTCCTATCATGAATGCCACCTGCCGGGGAGGTAATTTGTAATTTGTGGGACACACCCCCTTTACCAGAAAAAAAAAATTCCACATTTGTTGTGTTGTATAAACTTATAGTTTATATATTTTCAGTCGTGCAAAAAAGAATCTTAAGAAATTCAATTTTATTTATTTGTGCAAATTTTAGTTCACTACATTTATTTGCAGTTATAATGCGTTGAAATAGCATTAGGTGCCACCTTCAACATTCAACAAAAGGGTCCCCCGCGTAGGGACGCCACTGATATGTATATATATATATATATATATATTTAGATTGGGTTTTTATGGGGTCATTTTCTAGGAGTTTAGGGATCATTCCAAATGATGTCACGCTTCGGGGGGGGAGGGGGTCGTGAAATTGGGACAAGGGGACGGGAGGGGGTAAAAATAAGTGGGATATCATGCTTATGTAACATAGCGTAGCATATGGGACAAAGGGGGGGGGGTATGTTGAAGTGTGACATTTTGTGACAAAGGGGGGGAGGGGGTCAAATACATGGGAAAAAAGCGTGACATCATTTATGGACGGCCCCTTAGCAGAATTTTGAAAAAGGTCATCGCTCATAGGTGCGGGCGCCATTACTCTGGGGAGGGGAGGGGAGGGGGCATCGCCTCAATATATTTATATATAAAAAAGCATGTGTGCGTGTGTGTGTGGTGTGCTGGAAGCCGCTCAAAAACATTTACATTCCTGAAGTTTATGAACTAACTGATTCCAGATTATTAAGAGTATAAATAATGAAGTACAGTAAGCGTTAGATAAAAGAAACGACGTGCGGAGTTCAAAAATCGGGTGCCCAACAGACCCGCTGTGTTAGGGGGATCAATTGCACCTCCCCCCTCATTTGGAAAATAATTTAATGTATTTCTACGTATGTACATGTATTTTGTGTTGTTTTAATGCAACGTACAATGTGTTTTTACTTCCCTCCATTTAAGAGGGTCGGGGTGGGGGGAGTGCCCCCTGGCCCCGACATTTTCCTCGCATTCATTATGGCACGAATACCAGCTGACCGTCTGCTACCCCTCTTTTAATCCTAAATTATCTAGTCACTAGCTAATTACAGTGATTTTTTACGAAAGCAAAAAATGCATTAAATAAGATACTAAAATAACCTTCTGATTATATGTTTAACTTATAATAAAATGCAATAAAATATTGCAAATAATAATTTCAATTGTTGGAACAACGAGAGACTAATGCGTGCCCGAACGCCCGAACCGCCAAAACGAGCTGATTTTCCGCTACCTTTCTCCGAATACTCGGGCTCAAACGAAATTTCTCTTTCCCTACTTGATCAAACGGCAAGACATTTTACTCTAGCGCCATCTGACGGCGGTGGAAAAATCGCGCCATGTTTTCGGCCCGTTCCCCGCTTAGTTGGGGCTCCTTCCTTTTAGACTCCCTGCTCACCACGTTGGTTTGTAACATGAAGTATAAAGAAGGAAACATATCTCCTACGTTTGGCAATAGCTAAAAACGGCACAAAAATTTCACTTTTCCGCCAGGATCGCTGCACTAATTATAGTAACTCGACGCATGCGCAGAAAGCACGTTATGCATGCGCAAAAAGTGAGACGCAGAAATTTAACAGACGCGAAATGTTTACGCTTTTAGTGATCTGTTTTCTGCACAGTTTACTTTTGTGCTTCTATGTACATCTTTGATTTCCATTACATGCCACTTGGAAGAAATTAATTTAACTTGCAGCGTATGCTCAGAAGTAAATTCACAAAAGCCAAGATTACCCTAGATCTAATTTATTAAAACTATTAGTTATTATTAACTTAATGTTCATCGGTCCAACGCTGAAGAACTATTTCAATAACTACATACATGTGATTTTTCCGCTAATTGGCAGAATTCTGCGAATTTAATCCTTCAGATTCGAGGACATTCGCTTATGATTGTTTTTTGTTAAAATAAAAAGGAATTTTTTTGCGTTCTATTCATTTTGCAATGTTTCACAAGGCACATCTTTTTTTCATTTCAACATTCAACTGTTTATTAAGTTTTGATACAAAGTAAATACACAAAATTCCTTTTTATTTTTAAAACATTAACTTTGTTTGAATAATCGTTGATATAAGACAAGCATAAAGTTTCTAAATCATTTAAATAATTATTAATGAAACAAATTAGAAGCAGTTCTCAACAAGTACTCACCATCACCAAAAAGGGTTTTTTAAAACAAGATTTTTAGTTATGAAATTAAAACTGGAAGCCATAGTTTTGTGCAATAATTACTTAGTGTATTCTTTTAGTTTATTTGTTGTGATCAACTAATTGATGTATGCTTCAGAGAATCATGTCATTGATTTCTTGCTCAATAAACAGATACAGAACTAATTGCTGTAGTCGGGGGAGGACACCGGGGGAACGGTGTTTCCCGACTTTATTTTAACAATAAAGTCCGAGTCCCCCCACTTTTGGATTTCAATAACTTAGTTTGCATATGTAAGCGTCCCCCCAACATTTTTTACAGGACTACACCACTGCCAACTAATATGTGTGCAAAACACTCAGAGTCGCATACGCTAGGAGAAAAATATAAATTTTTTAATCGATAATCTGATATTGCCGAAAAAATTAAAGGATGTAATTACTGATATTGCTATACGAGGGTAAAAATAATCCACTTTGTTAGTAAATCCAGGTATGTGATTATTCTGCTGTGCCGCAGTTTTCCTCTTTTCTCTTTTTTTAATAAAGTTCTCTTCTGCCATTCATTACATGGCATACTTGTTAAAATTTACGCATTTTAACATTTTATATGCATTCCCCCCCCCCCCCCCCCCATTGAATGCCAATTGCATCTGCTTCAGTAAAATTTGCTCTTTTCTATAATACCATGTGATTACATTGCCTATTACCATTATTTTCAATCCTTATTATTTTTTATGCTATGTACTATGTTCTTGTGAGGAAAACTCTTTCTTTTCATAGTTTGATGTGTAATGTTTTTGTGCAGGCAAACGTTTCTTCAATGAATATTTTTGAGGATTTTATTAGCAGCAAGAAACAAAATTCTACAAAATAGTCTGAAATTTCTCAATTTTTGTGTAAACATAAGTAATTGTATTCAAAATTAAAGTGAATTTTTCACTTTTTTAATGCGGGAAAACCTGTACGTAAAAAACACAGGTTTCACTGGCTTAGATAAGGGGGTGGTTTTGGAGATGGGACCCCTCCTAAAATGGTAAAGATTATCTAGAATTTGACCAATTTTTCTTCGAAAAGAATGAAATTAGCAGACTTCTCCCGAAGAACTCCCTCACCCACAATCCGGATTAAGCACCGACAGGTTTCATGTATTTTTTAGTTTGAAAATCGTATTTTTTAAAAAAAGTAATTGTATGATGGGATTGTTCTGTATTTTACATGTTATTTGTAAGATGGTTTATAGATGTGTTGATACAGCATCTTTAATGCATTGGTGTAGTCCTGAAAAAAAATTTGGGGGGGGGGGGGGGACGCTTATACATACGAAAAGCAATTGAAATCAAAAGTGGGGGGATGCTTATGTTAAAATGTAAAATGTTTGGGAGGACGCTTGTATTAAAATAAAACGTAGGAGGATACCGTTCCCTTGCGTCCTCCTTCGACTACACCACTGCTTTAACCCCTTGCCATACTTTAACGAGTCTGACTTGTGATGAAGATTTTAACACAAACATGAATATCACAAGTCAGACTCATGAAGGGATAATCGGGCCAAGCATGAATATCACGAGTCAGACTCGTGAAGGGATAATCAGACGACTATCGATTCCGCCCGAGTTTGGTCAAGCTAAATGGTACGGCAAGGGGTTAATGTGCATATTATGCATACAGATTTCCATCTTGGTACATGATCTCATACAAGACGAATAACTTGCGGCATACCACGCAAGGCCATATCTACAGTCCCCCCTCCCCTCGAAGTCCCAAAAATTTTCGCAATGTGGCCTATATTCCTCCCAGAAGCTTTCCTTAACACGTGTGTCAAAGTCATGTCCCCCCCCCCCCCAACCGAAAAATTTCTGGATTCGGTCTTGATACCACGGTTTTGCTTTACACGAACAAAAGATTCAAAAACCTTCATACAAGAATAATCCTACAGTGATAAAGAGCATGATTTGCATTTAACATTTTTTTATTAACACAGTACATAATTAGAGAAAATTGAGAAAGTTTTTAAAATCACATACATGTCTGATTGTCAAAACAAAAAGCAAGATGTAAGCGGAGTAATTTATTTTCCAATTTACATCGAAGTTTAAAAATATTATAAGGTATTTTATTTATAAAATAAATGCACTCGATAAAACATTAAGTGCTTGAAAAACGTGATACAAAATTTTATAATTTAGTAAAATAAAGGTTTTTTTTCTTGGTAAGTAGTATGGTGGTATTCTTGGTAAGGTTCGACTCAATATGAATCATGCATTTGAATTGAAATTTGTTAATCTATATTGGAAAATTGTCTAAATGAGAATAGCTTAAAATATATTGTTTAAGATGTCGCATTTTTATAAATAAATATCCAAAATATTTAAAGTCTGGTTTAAAAAATTGAAAAATTCAAAGTCTGATGTTTTGAGAGTAATATTGTTGATGTTTGAAAGTAATTGCTATGCACCAACAGGTGCATAGCAATTTTAAACAATTGTGTTATACAGCCATGGAAAAAATTATAAGGACACGGTTGAAAAATGAGTATTATATATTAAAATAATCATCAACTGCAAACAAAATCAAATTTAATTAACTACTTGTCATTAGGAAACATTAGAAACTTGTTAATATGAAATTAAATTACAATAAAATTATTAAATCATAAATTAATACAATGGTATTATATGAAATATGGAAAAAAATATAGGGACATTAGCACACACGTCTCGAAATAAATTAGTATTTTACAAAATCACCTTTTTTCTCAATTGCCTTTATTAATCGTCCCGTCATTGACTCAGAAAGTTTAGTTAAAGATTGTTTAGAAATGTTTTTCCACGGCAAATTAATGGGTGATATCAGTTCGTCTTCATTTCCTTATTGTGTCCCATTTTTATTCACTTCTGTAGCTAAAATGCCCCACAGATTTTCTATGGAGTTTAAATCAGGGCTTCTTGCCAGCCAGTCCAAAAGTTTCACTGAATTGGCCTCGAACCATGAACATGATGCACGAGACACATGGCAACTTGCATTGTCTTGTTGAAACAAATAATCATCACTTCTGATAAGGCGTGCTTCAGGTAATAAATTTTCAGCTAACATGTCAATAGATGATTCTGAATTCAAGCGAACTCGAATGGACACTATTGGTGTTGTTCCATTGGCTGCAAAACTTGCCCACACCATAACAGAACCGCCTCCGAATTGTCGTTTGGAAAAAAATGGTCTGTCTTTTCTCAAACCATACCAGTAATGGCGAAAACCATCTGGTCCGTCCAAATTAAATTTTTTTCCATCAGAAAATACGACGTCTTTTCATCTAGACCCAAAAGAAACGTATTTCTTCGCAAATTCCAATCTACGCATTTTGTGAAGTGTTTTGTAAGTGGCGGACGTGACCGTAGTTTAGTATATCTAACATTGGAATCCTTTGCAGAACATTACGCACTGTTCGGCTAGTGCACGGTAAATTAATATTTCTGTTTTAATTTGAGTATAACTGTTTTTTTTAAGCAAGCTTGAAGGACAATTGAACGAAGAGTGGGAGGCTTACCTGTACGCTTTTTCTTTCCATACTCCTTTGGATTCCGACACATCCTTTTGTAAAATTTCTTTTTTCAAGTAATTATTGCAATCATAATCAAGACTCAGAGTTTGATATGTTATACATATTTAAAGCAAATGCAAAGATATGCTAAAAAACAAATAGCACTGTAGTAAATACACAAGTTTTTGATGCATTATTTATAAAGAGATTTCAATGTACAGTGATTTTTTTCAATTTTATTTATAACATTCAATCGTGCTAGATGAACAGCAAAGCAAAGCTACTATTAAAATTCTTCCAGTTTAGCGTTCCAGTAAGAAAACTACAATACACATAAATTAAAAACAACTGGAAGCGTTTAAATTAGTTCATTTGGAACAATACTTAAAAATGCTTCTATTACAAAATGAAAAATTCAACTTTAAAAATTCGAACTTGTAATCAAAGTTTTAAAATATGGTGGGACACTCTTCGTGTATCAAAATAATACACATTTTATTTTTAAAACTAAATTTTGCATTTTCAATTAAGATACATTGTATCCTCAACAAATTGTGTCTTAAAAACTGAAACAGTAAAAAAAATCAATATAAAAATCAGAGCAGCATTGAAATATTCACACAAAAATTCAGAGGCACTTCCAAAATAAACAAGAAAAAAAACGTAAAGTCCCGAACTGCGAAGTTGAAGTAATTCACACAAAAATACAGGCACTTTTGCAAGAAAAAAGCGAGCCGAAATGTGAATTTAAACCCAAGCGACCAGAACCAATGAGAATCACCAAAATCGTAGCAGACGACGGAGGGCGGGGCTTTGTAACCATATATAAAAGTATTTTTATTTTAATATCTAGGTGCCTCATAGCATATTGAGTCGAAACATATTAATCTACATGATCTCTACTAATTGTGTGAAAAATAGCTTTTTTTTCCTCTCACGTTTTCTATTTTTCCTGGCGAAAATAAAATCGTCCAAATTAGCACTGAAATCACCTAGCTTTCCGTACATGGTAGTTACTCTGGCAGAGGCAGCGCCATCTGGAAAAGTGAAATTTTTGTGCCACTTTCTGTCAGCGGAGATCTAGCTCCTTAGCCTATAGACTCCATGGTTTGTAAACAAATGTACCATTACAGTTACAGTGAATGTCATGAAGCTTATACAGCACCGACTGCTATTCCGCGGTTCGATCGAACCGTATCCCTTTTATCCACGGTGTGGCACGTCTGCAGTTATAAAACGCGTTTATCCAGGGAGGTATCTTGTTAACTAGTATCTGTGTGTATTCTGAACATGCACAGATTTTATACGCGCTTAACAGATTATTTTTAGAACTGTGAGGAAAGGTAAGAAAGAGAAAAAATGCGAATTTTCAGCGATTTTCTGATGCGGTAAGCAATGGGTTTAAAATTTGAAAAATACTATTCAAACTAAATGAACGCATTATTCTTTTTTTAGAACAGTTATGGGAGAAAAACTCTGAAAAGAATGAAAAACATGCTTTAAAGCACCGGGAGAACGGGAAATCGGAACTTCGTCTGCTGCGTGCCTGATTCACCCCCTGGAACACCCTTGTGATGTGACTGAGTTCCATAACCATACGTTCTCGAGTTTCGGGGAAGTTGGGAAATTTTGATTTTTTTAATGCTATATAAAAGAGAGCAATAGTATTTGCGAACGCAAAAAGGTATTAAATTTAAAGACTTGCCTCTCTTTATCCCCAAATTTTAGAATCTGCTATACATTTGCAATTTTAAGCTTCTGAATATATTTTTGAACAGGGAAAAAAACGGGAATAAAACAACATTGCAGCAGGTATATAAGACCTGCTGCAGCCTCCTTGGCACTGCGCTGCATCATCGCATGTAATTTTACTCCTATGATTATGAACTCTTCTTCGCATCTAAAAAAATGCATTTCAAGAGTTTATCTCTTAGAAATGTTCAAAACAAAGAATGATACTGTCTGGTTATCTAATCCGAGCCTTCCCCAAACTGACGCATGCGTATCACGTCTGCTTCGATTTTCTCGAAATAGGGGAGAGACAGGCCGGTCATTTAGAGGGTCCGGAGGAGGCTCGATGTTGAAAGATAACTTCGGAAAATGTCCATCCCAGGGTCAGAGCTAGAGATAAATTCAAATACAAATGCAAAGGTGACGACCAGCAACAGGCTCAGGGCCCAGCTAGGCTGGTCCTAGTCAATTTAGCAGTCCCCAATGAACATCAAGAGCTTTCTTAAATGTTTTTACATCACTGCAATTGACAGTCGCTTCCGGTAAACTATTCCAACTGCCTACAACCCTATTGAAATAGTAATTTTTCCTAATTTCAAGATTAGCCTGAGATTTGAAAAGCTTAAAACAATGACCTCTGGTTCAACTTTCAGCACCATAGCTGTAATCCATCAGCATTTCCCATTTTAATGAATTTAAACAACTGAATCATGTCCCCTCTAACTCTCCTTTGCTCAAGACTATACATATAGAGCCTTTTAAGCCTAACCTCATAATCTAAGTCTGAAAGACCACTTACCAATCTTGTAGCCCTCCTTTGAACCCTTTCCAATAAGGTATAAAGGTACGGAGACCAAAACTGAACAGCATACTCCAAATGAGGTCTTACCAAACTTCTGTATAAAGGTAATACAACTTCCTTAGACCTGTTCGAAATAGCCTTATTGATAAACCCAAGCATCCTGTTAGCTTTGTTACTTACTATGCTACACTGCTGACTGGACTTGAAGTCGTGACTAATCAATACTCCTTGATCAACAACTGCTCTTCTGCTTCCCTAATGACGGAACCTTGTAAATAATAGTTTGCATGTTTATTCCCATGACCAAAATGAAGCACTTGACATTTCCCAATATTAAAAGACATACCCCACTTAATTGCCCACCTAGAAATTTGAATTAAATCCTCTTGAAACCGATTGACTTGTTCCTCAGGTGTCCACAATTCCCATGATTTTGACATCATCAGCAAAACTATTGATGTTCCCAGAAATACTCTGAGTAATATCATTAATAAAAATAATAAATAATATAGGCCCTCAAACGGAACCTTGTGGAACACCACTCAAGACATCAATCCACTGAGAATTATTGCCCTTCACTACTACTCTCTGTTTCCTCCCAGTCAGCCAATTTTTAACCCAAATTAAAGTTTTTCCACCAATACCAACATAAGCAAGTTTGCTAAGAAGAGCTTCATGCGGTACTTTATCGAACGCTTTCTGAAAGTCAATGTAAACAACATCTACGCACTTTTTATTATCTAATGCCATGGTAACCTTGTCATAGAAATGCAACAAATTAGTTGTACAGGACCTACCCTTTCTAAAACCATACTGGAAACCAGTCAACACAAAACGCACGATGCAAAAAACCCGGAAATTTTGAAGTGAAGGAAAAAACCCGGGAATTTTCGGGAAGAAACTGGGAAATTTGGGAGCATTGGGAGTTTTGAGGGGAAAAAACAAACTTAAGCTTTCTTCAAATAAACATAAATTATTTACTCAATATGCAAATGTTTTCAGTATTCAACTATTATTAGAGCATACCAACATTGTAATCTTATATTATTTCTATTCTAGCAATATGATCTAGCTTGAAACACTTTTATATCAAACCTATAATTGATAAATTAACTTGTAAATTCAATAATCTTTTTTGTTGCAGTATATTGTTTATTCTAAAAATGTAATTGATTTGGTTACTTTTGCAGAAAATAATATTAACCTTCAAAATCGTTTTTCTTCTTTATTCATAGATTTCAAATTTTTATAAGAAATAATGCATACGTAAATAACTTATCTGTTTTATTCGTAGCATTTTATTCCAAATTTACCTACACATTTGGAGGGGTATTTTTTATGAGAAACACTATTTAAAGCAACATTATACATTTCAATATAAATTTTTGTGTGTTATTTTGTTTTTATTGATGACTTAAACAAATATCAAGTTTTACAATGTAAACAAATATATTAACAACTTCCTATTTTTCATTCTCAACTAAAATTTTGTTACAGCGAATACAAACTCAACGAAATAATGTTCAGTAAAGTAATTGTATTAAATACAACGAAATTATTAAAACCTTTCTTTACAGACATTAAAAAGTAGAAAACATTGTAATTGTAATTAATAATGATTATTAAAAAAAAAAAATGCCGCTAAAGGAAAATTCTAGCTGCACCACTGACATATTACAGACAGTAAACGCTACTCGTTTATTCTCTATTTATTTACATTTTTGTCAAGTAATATTTCTTGGTTAAAAGTTAGTTTAAACAAGGAATAATTATGAGAATAATTATAAGAAAGAGACTACCTTGTACACTGTTCGCACGACACAACATTTAGCATTTTAAGCTTTATCGGAAGACTGGTAAATACATGTTTTTTTTTTCCTTTTATCCTTTTCCTCGCCGTTCTTCGCATAATTCATTTTTATGTTAGTCTGTTTGGTGTGAAAATTCACACCAAAAGTAAAACTTCAAGAGTAAGATTCACGAGGCATGATATTTGAAATTTAAAAATTTTTTAAAAAATAATACCGCAATCTGAAATGGCAAGTTTTTTGTAGGGGTCGAAGTCGTTGTTTGTATTTCAAATAAATAAAAATTGAGTTGGAAATGAAAAATTAGAAGACCAAAGCAATAAGATGGCTTTCGAAGAAAAAAAAAAAAAAGTTGGGACTGTTACGGCATTTTTATTTGAAATAAAGGAAAGAAGGCATTGAGAAGGGTAGCCAAGCAAGATGATTTGAAGAAGAGTCAGAACTCCCTCCACTCAACACACACTGACTCAATCTTAAGTATGGTGTGTGTTCTTGAGACTTGAATTTCAAAAAAAAAAAAAAAAAAGATAGGAAAAGAGGCTCGAAATCCCGTTTCTCTTACGTCATCAATGAATGCCCAATAATTCGAATTTTAGAACTTTTTTAGGACTAGTTTCGAAAAATTTCTAGTGGAGAGCCCCTGAATCCATTTGTCTTTTAACGTTCCCAAAGTTAGCCTAATATGCAATTTTAAGACTTCGATTTCAAAAAATTGCCGGGGGGGGGGGGGGAGGTGAGTCCTCGTACCCCCATTTTGTACTCTCACATCTTCAAAAATCGTCAGAATTTTATTTTTAGAACTTCATTTTGGAAAAATTTCAACTGTCTTATAACGTCACCAGGTATAGCCTAGTGTGTGCTTTATAACTTGAATTTCACAAAAAAAAAAAAAAAATGAGAACGCCCCGTCTTTCTTTCTCTAACATTATTAGTATACTCCAAAAATTGCGAATTTCGAACTTCAATTTCAAAAAATTTCCACGGAGAGCTGTTCAATCCATCTGTCTTTTGTCGTCACCAAAGATAGCCTTAAATAACATGCGTTTTTAAGACTTCAATTTCAAAAAATTTCCTGGGGATGGCCCCGATCTCCTCACGTCCTCGAAAATCATCAAAGTTGTATTTTTAGAAGTTCATCTTTGGAAAATATCAGCAGTCTCTTACTGTCAGCAATGATAGCCTAAATATGCGTTTTATAACTTGAATGTTAAAAAAAAAAATCATAAAAAGTCTCGAAACTCCCCCTATTTCAAACCTCATCAATGGACGTCCAAAACTGCTAATTTCGAACTATAGAAAAGTATTGAAATCACTGCATTGTCATTGTATTATTTGAAATATTGAATTTTGAGAACAGTCGTAATGTTTAAAAGCTGTTTGAGCTACTACTCATTCTCTGGCGTTATTATAATCTTCGAAACAATTGCTTTATTAGTACGAATTAATTAAAAGGGTATTTTGCAAAACTAGCTGAAGGGATTGGCGTTTAATTTTCTGAATATGTAAAAATGTATTGTATTTTTTCATTTGATGTAATTAAGTATGTTTTTCATACTTTAAAAAATATTAACTGGAGTTAAGTGATCCTCAAAAACGTGAAACAAGCTAAGTTTTTTTTTTTTTTTTGTTATGCAAAATTTTACGATGAGCAACTACTTTTTACACCCGGTGCCCTCCCAAAAATTATTCCTGGATCAGCCTCTGACGTAATCTCACCATATTAAGCCTCCGGGGAGGGGATAACAAACGGAATAGAATAATATGTTTACTGAAAAGTACCATTGGAACTACTGATATCCGTTTAAGCAGAGTTGAAAGAAAATATTCAGTAAGTATTATTTATATCACCAGTATACTACTAGAGTACGTTAGAGGCAAGCAAAGTTAATAGTCAGAAATTATTATTTACATCACCACTAAACTACTAGAGTATACGTTAGAGGCAAGCTAATCAACTGCAGCCTTTTCGGCAATAGGTTATCAATTTGCTGTTGCTTTACAATTGACAAAACGTCCCTACAATGTCTATTGCCCACTTATGTTGTTATCAGAGCAAATTAAGATCTGCTTATCATGCAAGTTAATGCATGTATATTAATTCAAATTTAACTGTCCGTCACTTAACACGATATGTTAATTCGGATCAGTTCCCGAATTTTTCAAGAAAATTCTTGAAATACTAAATAAAAAGACACCTCCAAGCATAAATTTTAATACACGAAAAGTTTTGTCTTTATATTTAAATTTTCGTTAGGAATAGTTTGTTCTTTTTGCTACTTAAATAAAAAAACTAGAATTTGAACATGAGGTGAATAAAAATTGGTTCAACTATTGAAACAAAAATAAATAACACTTTTTATAGGCTTTACTAGTTTATTTAATATTTTTCACTTTTCAATGAAGAATACAACATAAGATATAATGTTAATGAAGGTTTCGGCATGCTCTTCAGATTACATATTAAAGCACATTTATTGTGTGTTTCAATTTAGGTTATTGTATAAACCGTTGTCATCTTTAATTTTTACTTCATAAGTAGTTAGAAATTTAGAAACACACTCTCGTTCGCGATACCAATGTTGAAGTTTTTTTTTTTTTTTTCATTATTTTTTTAGTTTTTTTTTTGAGACTATTAGGGGTTTTTCCTTCTCTTTTTCTCCTTAAAAAACCCTCTAATCCCCTAACCCCGTAGGCCTCAGCTTAGTTATGTCCTTTCTGAGCGTGCCTGTAAAACAGCTAATTACACTGAACTTTTGATTATTCGAGTGCGATTATCCGGCCTTCATATTATTCGTGGATTTTCCGTGCACCTAATAAAACAAAACATTTATAAATTTTTTAAAGTATTATCCTTTTTTTTCTTGCATTGTCAAGATAAAAATGGGAAAAGTTTCAACTTGTGATAGATAGGTTGGAAAAATTATATTTGAAGTGAAATTAATTTCTTGGGAGCACTTTTGCTGGAAGAGAGCCGTCTTCTCTTTATAGAGCAGGGCAGTTCCACGATTAATTTTTGCATCTATCGAACACGGATCCATGTAAATCTGAAAATTTTTGGCATGGATTATTAGAAGTTCAGTGTATTTGCTTCTTAATACAAATTATTCAGTCACTAAATTTTTGCAGCTGTTGAAAATACTTGGTATATTTCCTACCTGCCAAAATATTATACCAGGTTTTTACTATTCGTTTTCATTGTGCTCTTTTTACGGTCTATAAATAAGATAAAGCTTCAAAATCTAAATACATACTGCACTCAACGTTAATATCAACATAAATAACACAATTTCAGGCATTATTTTACTTTGCTTGATTTTTTCAAAATACATTAAAGACAATTTGGAAGAGATGGGAATAAACAATTAAATGTTCTTTTTAGACATCAATGAAGACAGTTCTATAACACTACCAGCCACTGTAAAATGTTTTATCGTCTCTTTGTTGCCGCATATTCCTGTAAGATCTCCGAAGTGGATCATTTCTTAAAAATTTCCTGAAAAATATGCGTATTGTTAAATTAAAAGCATAAATAGAGACTGCTTAATGAAAGAATTGCCGTCGCCATTATGAATTGCTAATCTAATACGAAACAATGAATTTATCATTTTGAATTGCAGTGAATTCAGTTCTATAAGTACGCTGAGTTCATATATTAAGCGGTGTCTAATTTACCACTGCTCTAAATGAGAATTAATGATGGATAAACGACGGCTATTCTTACTTTAGAGTTATGCAGACTGTAAAAATGTTTCAAATGTGTGGCAAAAGTCACAAATTTGAAATCCTGTTAACATTCCAAACGAAAAGTATTTGTTGACTCCCTGACATACTATCAAAATCACTTATAATTACGATAGCTTTTTAGTAACTTCAACTCCTTGACATACAATGACGCTCAAAGACCTTATTCATTTTATATACCTTTGTAGACTTTGGCGCCTCCAAGACGTCTTTCATTTCATGTGCCATTGTAACTTTGAGACTTCCAAGATGTCATTTATTCCAGGGGCGTAACCAGGGGGGGGGTTCAAACCCCCCCCCCCCCATTGGGTATTTAGTTATTTATTCATTTTTGTTCCTCGACTTGGTGGAAATTATGTCAAGTTAATCGGGTTGTGGGCTTGGAAAAATCTTTTTTTTTTTTACTTCGTGTGAACAACATAGGAGACAAAGCTGTGGAATTCCCCTCATCTCTTTCCTCGGACAAAATCGTGGAGATGGACGTTGAAGGAGAAGAACGGGCAAGACTCTCGGGGCCTGGAGCACGGTCCACCACTAGTTCACATTCGTGAGAAACTGAAACTGAAACGGAGAGTCACGTGATAAGGGGAGATGCATCTGTCAATCGTCATTAAGGGGCGAGTCTGCACTTGTAGCCAAAGCTGAACTGGAGTTTCTCGGAATTGGTGGAGGGGTTGCTATTTCTTTTGGTTCTAAAATTCCAAGAAAACCGAGGGATGTAAACTTGTTGGGAAGGGGGGGGGGGTTAAGACGCAACGGGATAGCCTTTTGTATCGTCTATAGCTTGAAAGAAAATCGCAAAATAGTTACAGATGTGCAATGTCTTTCTTTTCTTTTTTACCAATGTGCTGTGAGAGCCATGTGCTTCAGTTTCTGCAGTTCAAAAATTCAGATTCATGCATCACTCATTTAGTATCAAAATGTGTAGCATTTTCCTTCCCTAACTTACCTTTTCAGTTTAATAACAGTAATATTAAAGGATTATAAACATAATTTTAAGTGACTTCTGCCATAGGCGTAACCAGGGGAGGGTTTTGGGGATTCAACCCCCCCCCCCCCTATTTTGTATTTAGTTATTTAGGCACATTTATTAGGCACACAAAAAAAATTCTGGCTACGCCTTACAATGCACATATCTATTTTTTCCCTAAAAAAAATAAACACATATGCATTTGATTTTATTTCCTCTTTCTGAAGGGTTGTGATCATGACCAAAGTACGTAGCTCATATTACAGAGGACTTTTCATCTGGTTATAATCAACGCCCTTATCACCTTTAGGAATTTTACAGCGAAAGGTGGCTTCAATCACCGTACCACACACAGACAGACAGCAGAGATCCTTTCAATCACTCCAGATGGTTTTCTTACCTTCTTGATGTCTTTTTTACCCAAAGGCAGCAATTTGGGAACACAATCGCACCAGTTTCCTGGAAAATATTCTCCTCTTTGATGGAGGTTTGTTTTCTGATAAACTGGTGTTGTAGGCAAAGCCGTAAGCAGGGGGGGGGGCAACGGACCCGAGCCCCCCCCCCCCGAAATACTTTCGAAATTTTTAACCTGTCTGAAAAAAACATTTAAACAAAAAAAATAATAATTAGAATTTGTTCTTTGAACCAACCTGTTTGGGAGCGGGAGGGGGGGGGGTCCTCTGTTTTACAAATGGGGAAATGACAAGACGGCGCTTCAAACATCTAGGGCCTACAAACCAGAACTCAAAAAAAGACCCTTTTTTCTCTCAATTCTCCAGACGATAGGTCCCGCGTGTCATCCATCAACAGATAACGGATTGATTCCTTGCCTAAGGACTGCATATGGTTCTAATCACCCGACCACACAAAAACAGGAAATATAGTGATCCTTTTTTCGCAAAATGCGAGCCTCATGGAACCACATCTGCCATAAATATACGTACAACAGTTTGGTGCTTTGTCCATCCTTGCCCGAAGGTTACATTCGTGGAAATGGCGACACTCTAACTACCCATATTGTGGAAGTCAGCTAATGCCTAATGGACCCCTGCTTCTACGATTGCGGGATATGGATGTTTGTGCTGTTATTGCTGGAACAAATCTTAGTTCTTTTATTTTCTTTTTTAAACTAGCATTCGTAAAATCGAATCAACATAGAAACGCTTCCGACAAGGGGGGCGGGGGGAGGGCACTTGCCCCTTTGCGGATGCCTCTCCTCGAATCATATTCTCTTTTTTTCCCAACCATTTTGCACAATAAAACAGAGACCTTGATTGACCTTGGCAGTTGGCAATTTAGTGGGTTCTTGTGGTCTTGCAAAAGTCTCCTTTGCTCGCCTGCGCACAAATTTTGATTATGAGTAAAAGAAAAGGTGAAAGTATTTTGTCCTATTTTGGGAAGAAACCCTGAAGCAGGAAAGGTATGATTATTTTTATGTAATTTTTTCGAAATAATATTTTAGCTGCCCCCTCCTCTTTTTTTTTTTTTGCAATTTTAGTTTCAACTTTTTATTTCTTCCTCCCATGCTGACAAACTGCTTATTAATCCTCCTTTTTTCGTTTTTTAACTTCATAGGGGATGATGTCACACTACTTCGAGTGGGGCGGTGGGGGGGGGGGGGGGAGAAATTGTGACAAGGGGGGGATAGCAAGAAGTGTGACATTACACATTTTGATTTCCATAAAAACGTGTAAAAACCAGCAGATTAAACTTATTTTTGATGATTTTTTATTTTCATAATTTGATTTTAAAGTTTCATTGATTTCATTTTATATTGAAAATACGAATGCTTATTAAGGTTTGAAGTCACTTCTAGTTAAAATTTTAAAAGAAACTCTTCTTAGGTATTTACTTTTAAAATAAATAAGTGCGGGTCATTTTTCAGAAGTCAATTAATTATTTTTCACTATTATGCACTAAATATCTTTTTTCTATTTTAACCTTAATCTAATTTTATGCTATTTAAGTCCACGTGTAATCATTATCATTTATTGTTATGCCCACAAATGTCGTTAAAAGTTAAAACATAAAATTAAAAATGTGATTCTTTAACGTAAGTACTTTATTTCTGAACTGCAAGTACAAGTGTTCATGTGATACAGCGTGACACGTGGCAAAGGGGATAGGGGTGTGTTGGGGAGTGTGATTTTGTGACAAAGGGGGGGGGGGGAGGGGGCTCAAATATATTGAAAGAAAGTGTGACACTGTTTATGAATGGTCCCATAGAGCGTTTATAATAACATTGCGAAGGTGAAAAATACCGTGACAAAATTACACTTTTACTTAGCCTAATCATAAATGTACATTGAACAAAAAAGATCTGAATTGATTGGTTCTCATGGGCTGCAATAGTGGCACAACTCAAAAAAACACGCGTTTCGGACTAAGAACAGATTGTAAATATCAAAATACACATTCTTTTCAGCAGCAATACTAGCACAACTCATAATTCAATATTAGGTCTTAAGATGTCTTAAAAGCGTAATTTCTCTTTTCTTTCTTTTTTTAAAAATTGTGATCTGATTTTTTTCGCCGATGGGGGGGGGGGGGGAGTTGACTTGCTCCGAGGGGGTAGTCCCCCCGAGAGATGCCTGAAATAAACACGGAGTATATCTGTAATGACAAGTATTGATGACTAGTAAATTTTGAACTCTTATGCACTGCTTATTGGTGTTTAATCTGCACATTTTTAGGGTGATCCCCCCCTTTCCCCAACCCTAGTTACGCCTATGATTTATTCCATTTGCTTTTGCATTCTTTGACGTCCCCGATATGTCGTTTTATGTCAGGGGGTTAAGGCTCTTTCACCTTTTATGGTGGAAGTCTTTTAACTTGCGATTTGCCTACCACAAGCAAATCGGTAATCTTATTTTGTATGTTTTTTAAACTGCTAAAGACTTGCAAGTCACTGCAATTACTTAGTACATTGCAAAAAGTTAAACCCAAAAGAATATACTCAATACAGCAGAATTTACACGATACAATAAATACCGCAGGATTAACGTAATACAAGTAGGGGCTTAGTATTGCTTCTTGGCAAAGAAAAAACTGCTATTCCTGTTTTATTACTACAGCTTGACGAAAAAATGGATGTTGTGTGTGTTCTCTATACTCATGTACATGGCCCGTGGCCCGATGAAGTCAGTTTTTACGAGAGTTTGTAAATAATGGAACGTAAATACTGAAATGTAAATTTTCATTAAGTTGGCGGATTATTAATCTAATCTTTCAAAATGCACTAATAGAACGTACATTGAAAAGAAGATAAAACCAATATTTCTAGTGTTTACTTTAAGTAGAAATATCACAAAAAACGCTGGCTTGTCGCCAGCGTTCTTTCTTTGGATTCAAATTCCAATGATCAGTTTTTGTGCTCTGCTCTAGTTTTCACCATTTTCGTTTGAACGCAAAAATTTATGACGGCACTACAAACGACATTTCCGTTGCATCTTGAAATTACTCTCAACGTGCCAAAAAAAAAACAAAACTAAAAATAAAAAAATTCAAATTTTGACAAATTAAATCGTTTTGCAAATACGTATTACTTACTCTTAAAATATTCTTTTCTCTTCATTGACAGCACTAACACGTAAAAACTTCTTGTTTATTAGAGAATTGCAATTTTGCGAAAGCTGTTCGAAGTCTCCACCAGTAGCAGTAGAACATGCAAAGCAGTTTCATTGCTTAAGAATTTAAAATTCGGTCGTCATTACAAAGTTTTAAAAGGGGTGAGAAGGGAGGAATGAAAAATAACTTCAGGATGCCAATTATCATTTTAAAAGTTTATTTTATAGTGAAATAAAAGTAGGGGAATGAGGCCGTTTCTGCGCCAAGAGGCGCAATGCGCAATGCCCTCAGGCGTGGGCGTGGCCCTTGCGCCTCCCAATGCCCTCAGGCGTTAGTCGAGTTGAGTTGTTTTTGCCCTAAGGCGTTTTTCGAGTGGAGTTGAGTTGTATGCCCCAGGCATTTTTCGAGTAGAGTTGAGTTGTATGTCCTCAAGCATTTTTCGAGTAGAGTTGAGTTGTATGTCCTTAAGCATTTTTCGAGTAGAGTTGAGTTGTAAGCCCTCAGGCATTTTTCGAGTAGAATTGAGTTGTATGCCCTCAGGTGTTTTTCGAGTAGAGTTGAAATGTTTTTCAAAAATTTATAATTTTGGAATGGCAACACCTTTTTGTTTCAGTTTAGGACTTGATGCAATGCAATGTCGAGGGGCCTCAGTGGCTGAGCGGTTAAATGGATGGCTCCGGTGCCTCCCTGCGCGGAGAGAAAGAGGCGTGGGTTCGATTCCCACCTTGCCCTGGGTGTATTTCTTTCTTTGTATATTAAAATCTGTTGTGCTGTCTTGTTCTATCTGTCATATTAGACGAGAGTTTGAAGCATATCCTTGAGAATAGCAAATAAACTCGAATATTTATGTGACCTGAAATGGTCGTAAAACAAGCAAACAAACAATGCGATGTCGATTGTAGCGCCATCTATGAGAAGAAAATGGAACTATTTTGGAACTTAGAATTTTCTTTTTAATTTTTTCTCTCAGAATTCAAGCAGGAACTATTTTATATTACAAAAAATAATTATAATGTATAATGAATTAAATTTATTGTCGCTATTTACATCCTATTATGTATTTCTTTTTTTCTTTTATTTCTTTTTTCGAATTAGAAAGATTTTCTTTTTCAACCTTTTTAATGTTTCCACTTAGCATCCGCACAGGAACTATTTTATAAGTTAATTATTTTTACACTGTGATTAAAAAATTCTCGTCATTTTTACTTAGAAAAGACTGAAATATTTTTTAGTTTTTATTTATTTATTTATTTTCAGACTTAGAAAATTTGTCAGTTGCAAGTGATTTTTTTTTTTCTAAGTATGTAAAACATAGTACAGTAACATTTTTCTGGTCCGTTTTGCAAATTTTTTCTTAAATCATAATTTTAACTGCATGACACATTTCATTCTAAAGTTTTTTCTACTTTATATTATTATTACACTTGCAGTCTCCTTCAAAGAATATTTTATAAAACTCTATTATTTCACATATGAACGCAAAAAACTGAGATTGAACACGTAAAACATAGAACAATAATGTAAAAATACTAAGTACAAAGCATATTCATCCAGTAAAACTCAGTAGAGAAATGTAAAATTGCTAAATACAAAAGGTTTAAACAGCATGAAAATATAAAAGTACTTTTCTCCACCAGACCCCTACCTATTAGCCGAGGCCTTAGGATTGCTTACGCACGGGGAGAGGTAGTGGGGTCTACGGATTTTACATGCACTTATCCCCAAGTATACATGGTGGTCTTCAGTGGGTACCTTCCGCGACCTTCCAGGTGGAAGTTTGACGTGCTACCCACTAGGCTACCACGGCCCAATATAAAAGTACTAGATACAAAATGTCACAACAGCATGAAAATATAAAAATACCAAGTATTAAAGGTTAAAACAGAACGAAACGAGTATTAGTACTACTAGTGCTTGTTCCAAACTTAGTTTAATCCAGCCAAATTTAGTACGAAAAGCAAAAGTACTATGCCCAAAATGTTAAAACTTTGATTCATTCCGTAAAACAGTAGAGAATGTAAGAAATTACTAAAATAAAACGTTTGAACTTGCAAAGCAAAATGATTTTCTACTTGCAAAATTTTAGAACTTCGCATAAAAATGTAACGTTTGAAACTTTGAACTAAAATTTCAACACTGAATCATAAAAAATCCGAAACAATTTAAACTGTGGAATAAAGATTTGAGACTTAAAAAGTAAATGTAAAAACACTAAAATAGATTTGAGAATCTTAAAAGTGAAATAGAATAATAACTTCACTAGAAACGTAAAACTTGAAAAATTCAAATCACAAAATTCAAAACTATTGCAAAGTGCTTTATGTGAAACGTAAAAGTGCTAAGAGCAAAATACTAAAACTGAGGAAACTTAGAAATACGTGGAACAAATCATTTAAAACTATAAACTTTAAAAACTTAAACTCATTCAGAAAAGAACGGAAATGCAAAATTACAAAACAAAAGTGTTACGCTCTTGCAAAATATTAAAACTTAACACAAAAAAAAATGTAAGAAAGTACAAAACACCAAAAGTTAAGAGTAGTATAAAAAAACTGTTACTTAGATTCATCTAAAACATGACTCGGAAAGAGTAAAAGTAATATACGCAAATTGAAAAAAAATTATGTTCACCTACTAAAATATAAAAATAGCAAGCACAAGACATTAGAACAGAACGAAAATGTAAAAGTATGAAACGTAAAATTACAAAACCTAAATTCATCTACTAAATGTTTGGTAAAAAAATGTAAAAGTACTAAGAGTGAAAACTAAAAAACAGCATGAAAGCTAGAAATAAAAAATACAAAACATCGAAACTTAAATTCATCCAGAAAAACTTAGAACAAAAAAATGTTAAAGTTCGCAAATTTTCAAAGCAAAAGTATGATGCACTTGCAAAATGTTAAAACAGTGCATAAACGTAAAAAGTACTATGTACAAAATGTTAAAATTTAGATTTATCTACTAAAACAGTGAATGAAGATGTAAAATTACTAAGTGTAATATATTAAAACAGCACGAAAACGTAAAAGTACTAAGTACAAAACGTAAAAAAATTTATTTATCTACTATAACTTAGACTGAATTCGTAAAATTACTAAGTACAAAATGTTAAAATATCATAAAAATATCAAGTATAAAGCAGCAAAACATAGATTTGTCTATAGAAATCTTGATCAAAAAATGTAAAAGTTCAAACAACAAAATCCTAAAACTTTGAAAAATTGAAAACACGCAGTACAAAAACAGCAAAACCTGTAAAAATGCTAAATATAAGGCTGCAAAACTTAAATCTTTCCAGAAAAACTTAAAGCGAAGTTGTAAAAGTACGGAACTTTTCAAAGTAAAAGTGTTATGCACTTACAAAATGTTAAAACTCAATGTAAAAATGTAAAAAATACTTCGTCTAAAATGTTAAAACTCTGATTTATCTACTAAAACTTAGAATGAAAATGTAATTGAATCAAATGTACTAAGTATGAAAAAGTAAAGTAACATGAAAATGTAAAAGTACTAAGTATATAGCGTAGTCATCAAGTGAAACTTTGTACAAAAATGTTAAACTTAAGTACGAAACTTAAAAGACTTAGATCTGTCTGCAGAAATCTTGATCGAAAAACGTAAAAATTCAAACAACAAAATCCTAAAACTCTGAAAAAAGTAAAAACAAGCAGTACAAAAACAGCAAAACATATATTTGTCTACTGAAGTCTTGATCAAAAATGTAAAAGTTCAAACAACAAAATCTTAAAACTCTGAAAAATTAAAAACATGCAGTACAAAACAACAAAACATGTAAAAATGCTAAGTATAAAGCTGCAAAACTTAAATTCATCCAGAAAAACTTAGAACGAAAAATGTAAAAGTACGAAACTTTTCAAAACAAAAGTGTGATGCACTTGAAAAACGTTAAAGCTTAATGAGAAAATGTAAAAAGTACTACGCACAAAATGCTAAAATTTAGATTTATGTACTAAAACAGTAGATGAAGATGTAAAATTACTAAGTATAATATATTGAAGCAGCAAGAAAATGTTAAAGTACTAAGTACAAAAACATAAACAAATTGATTTATCTACTAAAACATAGGCTGAAGTTGTAAAATTACTAGGTACAAACTGTTAAAACATCATAAAAATTTGAAAATAGCAAGTATAAACCAACAAAGCATAGATTTGTCCACTGAAATCTTGATCAAAAATGTAAAAGTTTTAACAACAAAATCCTAAAACTGATAAATTAAAAACACTCAATATAAAACAACAAAACATGTAAAAATGGTAAGTATAAAGCTGCAAAACTTAAATTCATTTAGAAAAACTTAGAACGATGATGTAAAAGCACGAAACTTTTCAAAATAAAAGTGTTATACATTTGCAAAATGTTATTACTGCAAAAATCTTAAGAATTACTACGTACAAAATGTTAAACTTCTGATTTATCTACTACAGCAACGCGAAAATGTAAAAGTACTAAGTATATAACGTATTCATCAAGTGAAATTTTGTACGAAAATGCAATCGTTTACGTACGAAACTTAAAAAACTAAGATTTATCTACAAAAAAATCCCAACTAAAGTCGTAAAAACTATGAAATGTTAAACATCATGAAAATGTAAACTTTCCGAAAATGTAAATATCAAAACTTAGATGTATCTAATAAAATTTAGAACGAGTAAAAGTGTAAACTTAATAAAAGTACTAAGTAAAAAACAAAAAAAAAAAAAAACATATTCATCTACTAAAACACAGAAAAACTTAGCACGAAAAGGTAACAAAAAATTTTCAAAATAAACGTGTTATGCACTTGCAAAATGTTAAAACTCAAATTTATCTACTAAAACCCAGAACAAAGATGTAAAAATACTAAGTATAATACATTGTACCAACACAAAAATTTAAGAGTACTAAATACAAAACGTAAACAAAAAAAGTTAGAGTTATCTAACTGAAACTTAGACTGAAGTCGTAAAATTACTAAGTACGAAATGTTCAAACATCATAAAAATGACTAAATAACAAGTATAATGTATCAAAAACATAGATTTCTCCATTAAAATCTTAATCAAAAATGTAAAAGTTCTAAGGACAAAATGCTAAAGTAGTGAAAAAATGAAAAATACGCAGTGCAACACAACAGAGCATGTACTAACTATAAAACTTCTAATCTTGAATTCATCCAAGGAAAAAAAAAACTTAGAAACAAAAAAAAAAAAAAAAAAAAAAAATATGTAAATCCGAACGAAAATTTTCGGAAATAAGACTGTTATCCACTTGCAAAGTGTTAAAACTTAATGCAAAAATATAAAAAGTAATGTGTATGAATGTTGAAACTTAGATTTATCAACTAAAACACGGAATGAAGATGTAAAAATATTAAGCATAATATATTAAAGCAACACTGAAATGTAAAAGCACTATGTACAAAACATCAAAACTTAGATTCATCTAGTAAACTTAGTACAAAAATGTAAAAGTACTAAGCATAGAACCTCTAATATACATTTATTTAGTAAAAAACAAAACGAATCTGTTAAAGTACTAAAGCCAACGCATCAAACAAGGATTAATCTATTAAAACAGTATGAAAGAAAGAAAAGTACTACATACAAACTGCAAAAACTCTTAGGACTAAAATTTAAAAATGTAACAAATCATAAAATTCTAAAACTTAACTTCATCCAGAAAAACTTTGAATGGAAATGTAAAATTACTGAAGTTTACAAAACAAAAGTGATATGCATTTGCAAATTATTAAAAGCAAAAATGTAAAAAGTATTAGATACAAAAAGTACGAAACATCAAAACTTGGAGTAGTATAATAACAAAACTGCAATTTCGATTCATCAAGTAGCACTTAACTCTAATATTGTGAAAGGAATGTGAAAACTGATATTCACCTTTTAAAATGTAAAAATATTAAGTACACGATGTTCAAACAGAACAAAAACGTAAAGGTACTTAATGTAAAACTCCAAAACGTTAAATTCCTCTACTAAAAAAAAAATGGTTTGAAAAGTAAAAGTACTATGTACATCAACTAAAAACAGCATGAAAAATTAAAAAAAGCAAGTACAATACGTTAAAACAGCACGAAAATCTAAAAGTACTAAGTACAAAGCATCAAAACTTACGTTGATCCAGAAAAGCTTGGAACAAAAGATGTAAAAGTACTGAAATTTTCAAAATAAAAATGCTATGCATTTGCAAAATGTTAAAACTTAATGTAAAAACGTAAAAAGTACCATATACAAAATGTTAACACTTAGATTTATCTACTAAAACCTAGAATGAAGATGTAAAAATACTAAAGAAACACAAATTTATAAAAGTGCAAAATACTAGAACTATCTATTAAAACTTCAAAACATAGATTCAGCATCAAAACATATAATCTGCTTACAAAAATCTTAATCAGAAATGTAAGAGTTCGAAGAACAAAGTGCTAAAACTTAAAAAGTAAAGAAACGCAGTACAAAACAATAAAGAATGAAAGAGTACCAACTATAAAGCTTCAAAACCTAAATTCATCCAGAAAAATTTAGAAGAAAAATGTAAAGCTACGGAAATTTTCAAAATAAAAGTTTTATGCACTTGCAAAACTTAAATTTATCTCCTAAAAATTCGGTTAGAAAAGTAAAAGTACTAAGAACAAAAAAAAAAAAAAAAAACTAAAAACAGCATGAAAATCTAAAAGTACTAAGTACAAAACATCAAAACTTAAATTGATCCAGAAAAACTTAGAATAAAAACGTAATTGTACGGTTATTTTTAAAAATAAGAGTATTACGTATTAGCAAAACGCTGAAACGGAAGGCAAAAATGTGTAGAATGAAGAAGTAAAAATACTAAGTACGATATACTAAAGCAACACCTGAAACGTAAAAGTACAAAATACAAAACATAAAAAAATATGGAGTTATCTAAATAAAACTTCAAAACGTATATTTGCCGAGTGAAATCTTAATCAAAAAATGTAAAATGTCGAAGAACAAAATGCTAATACTACGAAAAATTAAAAATACGCAATACAAAAGAATAATGCATGAAAGAATGCTAACTTCATATACCAAAATCCCTTAAATGACAAAACCTAAAACCATTAAGAGAAACTTAGAACGAAAAAGTAATAGTACGGAAATTTACAAAATAAAAGTGTTATGCACTTGCAGAATGATAAAACTTAGCCTTAGCTACTAAAACCTACAATGAAGATGTAAAAATACTAAGTATAATATATTAAAGCCATACAAAAATGTAAAAGTACTAAATACAAAACGAAAAAAATGAAGAGTTATCTACTAAAACTTAGACTGATACCACAAAACTACTGAGTACGAAATGTTAAAACACCATGAAAATTTATAAACAACATGTATAAAGTTTCAAAACATAAATTTATCTACTGAAATCTTGATCAAAAATGTTAAAGTTCTGAGAACAAAATTATTAAAACTGGGAAAAATTAAAAATACGTAGTACAACACAATAAAGCACGTAAAAAAAAAAGCTTAAATCAAAACTACCTTAATTTTAAAGTCACAATTGGATTCATTCTTCTCGCGAACAGAGAAGTGACTGTTAACCGACAATGAAGGGAAACCTAACCGAACACTGGTTCCCCAACTATATATTTTACCGACTGTGAACATTTTTCTGTCGGTAAAATATATAGTCTTTTCTAAGTAAAAATGACGAGAATTTTTTAATCACAGTGTAAAAATAATTAACTTATAAAATAGTTCCTGTGCGGATGCTAAGTGGAAACATTAAAAAGGTTGAAAAAGAAAATCTTTCTAATTCGAAAAAAGAAATAAAAGAAAAAAAGAAATACATAATAGGATGTAAATAGCGACAATAAATTTAATTCATTATACGTTATAATTATTTTTTGTAATATAAAATAGTTCCTGCTTGAATTCTGAGAGGAAAAAATTAGAAAAAAAAATTCTAAGTTCCAAAATAGTTCCGTTTTCTTCTCATAGATGGCGCTACAATCGACATCGCATTGCATCAAGTTCTAAACTGAAACAAAAAGGTGTTGCCTTTTGCAAAATTATAAATTTTTGAAAAACATTTCAACTCTACTCGAAAAACGCCTGAGGGCATACAACTCAACTCTACTCGAAAAATGCCTGAGGGCTTACAACTCAACTCTACTCGAAAAATGCTTGAGGGCATACAACTCAACTCTACTCGAAAAATGCCTGAGGGCTTACAACTCAACTCTACTCGAAAAATGCTTGAGGGCATACAATTCAACTCTACTCGAAAAATGCCTGGGGGCATACAGCTCAACTCCACTCGAAAAACGCCTTAGGGCAAAAACAACTCAACTCTGCTCGAAAAATGCCTGAGGGCATACAACTCAACTCAACTCGAGTAACGCCTGAGGGCATTGGGAGGCGCAAGGGCCACGCCCACGCCTGAGGGCATTGCGCCTCTTGGCGCAGAAACGGCCTTATTCCCCTACTAATAAATTTATATAAGAAAGGAAAGAAAAGAGCTAAAAATAAATAAAATAAAAAACTTACATAATGCAGATAAGTCCTTGAAGATTTTCATATTTTTGACTCATGTGTTGTGTCCCTATCCTTATAAATATTAATTGCTTTCACAACCCTCTTTTTATTTCAAATGAAACATTTTTATTCGATGTCGTCTACATTTTGAATTTTAAATGTATTTGGAGATCCCAAGTACTTCTCGTGTAACTGATTAAACTCTCATAAATTCAACAACAACTATTCATTTAGCGTATAACACTGCTTGTTTCTTTTTGATGTCATAATGACAGGTGTACTGTTCGGCTTTGACAAGAAGACTTCTTCTGATGGAAGAAGGATTGGACGATTCCATTTTCAAAATAGGGGTGAGGAAAAAAGCAGTTGCCAATAACGCACTTCGATGGCTATTAACTCTATATCAAGAAGTAAGAGTTAATTCTCTTCACGGTTTGCTTTCCTTAAGAAGAAACTGACTCTCCTAAGTTCAGGATTGTTCTTGTAAGGGCCACACTGTACTAACACTAGAAACAATTTCACAAAATGTCCTAAGTTCGAATGCGTTCCAAGTATGGGCACTTGACGAGACCAAAAATCTTTTCCCAAAGAAGACAGTTTGCCTGGTCTCATCCCTGTTCGACTTTAATTAGCAAAAGATATTAACTACAAGCACAATGAACATTCTTTTGATAATTTGGAGGTGAAGAAAAGTGATTGTACAATTAGTTTTTATGCCATTCAAAAGAGCTGATTTTTCTGCATAAGCTTCTAAACTATTAAAAACAAGAGTCATAACTGTTTTAAATACAGATTTTCAGGCATTCCTGGCCGAGTAGCTGAAACTGATTTTTTCACGAATTAGCTTCAATTTCTTCTTTGCAGACGATTAATAAAGCGCTGTTTTATTTCTTTATTTTATTTGTAATGTTGCAATTCACCTATGTGATAATAAATAAAATTCTAATCAGCGTTCTTAGTATTTTAAGGCTTCACTGGTAGCACACACCTTTTAATAAGTTTATTGCTTTTAAAGTCTTTCTTTTTGTACGATTTCCTTTCGCAGACAGACGGTATATAAAATTTTTTTTTTAATTTTTAATTATTTATTATTATTTTTTAAGAACTGTTTTCCTTGCTCTAATGGGGACTTTTATGGGCTGTTGTTATTTTCTTTATAGGAATTTTTAGCGCTACAGTTGTCCACATTCTAATGGGAATTGTTAGGATTGATTGGTCTTATTATAAATGGCTCTTTTTTGGGGACTAATCGACGTTATTTAGGAACTGTTATTCTTATTTTAATCGGGATTTCTTTTTTCTTTCTTTTTCTTTTTGGGGTGGGTGGGGGGGGGGGGGTGCGGGATGATGTCGTGATTGATTTTTCTGGCCTATTCTCCTTATCCTAATGGGGCTTTTATAGGACAATACTCAAAGGATTTTTTTTTTTAAAACTAATATCGTGATTGCAATGAGGGGTTTTAGGGATTATTGTCCTTATTCGAATGGGGGTTTTAAACACTGTTATATTCTAACAGAATTTTTTTATTAATTCGTTTCCCATTTCTGTAGGATATGGGTCTGAGTATGAGTCATGTGATATCACTTTTTAATCCACATGGGAATGACACTGCATTCGGGAGAGCCGTACAATACCTGGGGATATATCTAGTTAATAAATTAAAAATAAAATTTAACATTCTAAAAAACAGAGTTATGTTATTTACTTTTTGTCCTGGCTGTTCAGTAAGTATTATAAATATTGCAAAAATCAATGCTTAAAGAAATGGCTCTTTAAGAAGAAATAAAAAATCCTTGTTCATTTGTCTTACATTTTAATTACTTCGTGTATTTTCAAATAAGTTGAATTTTATCTGATCAAGTAATAAAATACCTTTGCCGAAAACAAGCTGGAAGATTTCATTAAAAGAACAGAAATAAAGTGTTTTGAAACGAGGATTTGCGTCGCGTCGACTGGATCATTTTTTTTTCTGTTTAATGTTGCTATGTAACGCAGAGGGGGTAATAACCCAGTAATTGCTGTTTTCCGGTGTTAATCCTTGCAGCAATCTGGATAATTAGCATTCAATTAGCATTCTTCGCAATTGCGATAATAACTTAATTCTTCTAAATCTAGTGTCGTTCGATAAAAAGGAAAAATGTTGTATGATATTAAGATGACTAAATTCTGTTTTGGATTTTAAAGTTTTAAAAATTACTGAGTTGGCTGCATTGAACTACAAGAAAATAAAATATATTTATATAGATTTTTTTTTTTACTGGATGAAATATACTGCTGAAAATTTTATCTAAATTCAGCGACATTTTACCGTTATTTTGCTTTCTTAAAAATTTGCAAAACAAGTGAAGCAAGAGAAATTTCGAAAAAAAATGGAACAAAATTTGAAGTAAGATCTTGTTTAGAGAAAGTTGCGCACACCAAAAATTTGATCATGCGTATTACGCGAAATGAGAAATAGTTTTGAAGCGTTTAAAATTTCAAGGAAAAATGCAACTATTATTCAAAATTTTGAAATACAGAAAATAAAAAATGTGGAAATCGTATAGTTAACAGTTAATGAATTTGATTGAAGAAAAAAAGGTAACTTACAACAAACATCCTTGTCCTTTGCACATGATTGAAGCATATTCACTTGCAAAATCTTCAGTTCTGGTAATTTGATCCGTATCCTTCGTTCTTTCGATAAGGTCATGTAGCCCTGCAAAATATGAATCATGTCAATAATGACGGGTTCCACAACAATTTATCACTTGTCGTTTCATCACAACATTCTCACAAATTCGTCACTTGCGATCTACCCTAGCTTCAGTTCATTGCAGGGCAAATTCATCACTATCTTTACGATTCGTAATTACTTTTAAAATAAAGTTTTGCATTATAAAAGCCATTATTAAACATATTTCCATACCATATGCAAGAGGCTCCCATGCCATTCCAAGTCATGGCACCCTTGGAATTATAATTTTCTATTGGTACCTTAGTCACATAATATATATTCGTTATACACGGGTATATTTATTACCTAGCGGTACCCACACGTCTGTACTAAGTGTTCCAAGAACGTCGCCTGTGGGGACGCTCAAGCTAGGCGCCGCCCGCTGCCCCTGGTAAACGCCTATTATATTCAGAAAACCCCCATATTCCCAATATTCTTCCTCTTCCCCCAAAAATACACATTCTGAAAACGTATTCCTGAAATAACCCGCCCCCCAGAAAAAAATCCTCTTGCTAAGAGCTTTAAATAAAAATTGCTTTGAGGGGCATTGTTCGACATTTCAAACTAGCTGGGTACTAAATTTCAAGTCTGTAAGTGCTATCGATTCGCTTGGACATCGCACACACAGACAGACATTGCCTTTTATATATAGAGAGAAGAGAAGAGAAGAGATAATTGTGTATTTCTACGATTTTTAAGGGGGGGAAAATGGCAAAAATGCTAAAACTATAACACAAAGAATTTACTGGTTAATGATATTTAAAATTCAAGAAAGTACTTTAACTGTAACTTAATCATCACACTCTTTTATTTGCTTAAGAACATGCAGATTTAATATCATTAGCTTCAAGCGACACATTTTATCTCTCGCTGAGGCACTCCAGAGTGCTGCCGATTGGAACTTTTACTGTATGCGTTTTCCCTTACTTTGATTATAATTAAAATAAGTTTATGTATTTTTGCAATTGAAAAAAATGTTCAAAAAGTAATAAAATGTTGCGATAAAACTACTAGACAAAGAAGTGACAAATTTAGATTTTGATGATTTGATTTGCCACAAATTTCTATTGTGATATTGATGTTCCCAGAAATACTCTGAGTAATATCATTAATAAAAATAATAAATAATATTGGCCCTAAAACTGAACCTTGTGGAACCCCACTCAAAACATAGTAGTAGTTCAATTAGTCTTACTTTTTTCGCATTCTGTATTATCTTCTGTTAACAGCTTGCACATGATACGATCTTGTGTAATGTGTTTTTCTGGAAACATATTGAAATGAATAAACATTCCTATAAAAAGTTTGAATAAGAACTACGACGAAAAATATTGTAACACCGGAAAGCAGTATTTAATATTTCTTTAAATACGCGCATGCAATTCTTAACATAACACATATAGTAATGTAAAAATTTCAAAAAAAAAAAAGAAGAGCAGAAGGAAAAATGAAGAAATAATGAAATAAATAAAACTAGCTAATATCCCGCAGAACATCTGCGGGTTATAAGTCCAACAATCAAACTTGAGAATGATCGCTCGATACAAACAAACTAAGGTGTTGCCACTCCAAAGAATCATAAATGAAAAATTGAGTTAAGAATGGAAATACTTTTTAAGAAATAGAAAGAAATGTGTTAAACTCCGTTAGTTAAGATAATAAATGCAAATATTATGTTTCTTTTTAATGTTAATCATTAAACAAACTTTTAAATATCCTTTTACCATAGTTTGTTTTTTGCATGATGCCAGTATCGTATCGTTTCGCAAATTTCTATCGTAACTAATTGTCCTCGTTAAGTGAAAGTTTAAAATCGCAAAAAACACTTTAAAATTCGAAAGGCTTAAGGGGGTAGGTATTCTAGTCTAGAATTTTCAAAAAATCGATTTTCTTTCTTTTTTTTTTTTTAATGCATATTTTCAAAGTTTAGACCTTCAAAAATATGCCTGTAAAAGGATTTTAAAAAAATTTATTTTTTTTAAAGTTACAGCCGTGTTAGTGACGTGGCAACTAAACCGATTCGAATGTAGCGAATGAATAGCCAGCAGTAGGCAACTTCTAGCTACCTGAATGCTCCCTGTGTCGTACAAAATCTTTTATTTTCAATATAAACCTTTAAAACGTGTAGAATACTGTCAAAAATGTCATTTAAATCATTTATTTATTTTTATGTTTATAAAAACATACATGCATTATTCAAGCACCATAAAAGACTGTTTTCATAATAATTAACACTAAAAGAGTCTAGTAAAGTAATAAGCCGTGGTAAAAAGCAGCTTTTTCAGAGGATTTTTAATACTTGGTTCTTATCTTTGCAAAAAAACTCAGCAACTATTGGATCGGATCGGATCGGGTCTCCTTCGCTTCCTTCAACATTTTTTTCTATATAACACCTGCACTGCAAATGCCAGGTGCAGCTGCCTTTATTTTTTTATGGGGAGGAATACAGATGTGATATTATAGACTAACAAATAATGTGGGTTTGCATCTTTAACAAAATTGTCAAAGATTACTAAATGTAAGTATAAAACATCATATAAAATTACTTAGACTGCCCGAAAATTGACTGAAAACTTTAAACGCGTTTTTCTCGAAACTACGTTTTACGGAACGGTTGACATGATATCTCAAGTTTCAGAGGATCGATTTACTTCAAATTTGGTACAGAGCTTTTTAATATATGTCGCGATCGTTTGATGAGAGCTTTTTCGAAAAAAAGTTTTCTATTATTTTTTAAAAATTTGCAAAAGTTGAAAAATTGAGGGAAAAAAATTACTTTTTTTTTACATGGCCACCATTTTGTGATTTTTTTTTTTTTTTTTTGCAAATCGCTCTGATCAAACGAAAACTAAATCTCTATCTACTCTTTAAGAAATAACCAATGTTTTTGCTTTCAGATCATCAAGGAGGGTGGAATCGTGTCAACCAGGGGGCAGCTTTTTCTTTTTGAGACTCCAGTTTGTGGGCCTGTACATTTTTGAATTTTAACTTTTTTTTTACTAAATTTTTTTTGTGCTCTTGAAACATAAATAAACAACCGAGGAAAACCCGATGATAAAAATCTTAACCGTTTTTTATTTACAGCGTTTTAAAAAGCACCTAAAAGTTGGCCCTCTAGACTAGAATACCCCCTTTAGAAAAGATCACTAGATATAAACATGAGAATGATCGCTTGATATAAACAAACTAAGGTGTTGCCACTCAAAAGAATCGGAAATTAAAAATTGTGTTATGAATGGAAATATATCGTATCGTATCGCAAAATTTAATCGTAACTGATTCACGTTAAGTGAAACATATACAGTGGAACCCCGCTATTCGTACAACTTTTTCAAGTAAAATTCAACTCGCCATTCGTACTTGTTCCGCTATTTGTACGGCGCCAGGGAACAGGGTTGTCAGTATTTTCTTTAAAGAAAAAAATCGAGAAATTATGTTCTTTTTGAACTTGTCTGGGAATTATTTGCTTTCCGTTTTGGATTTTTTTTAGTTTAAATACTTTTTGGGATTTTATTGACAGTTTTAACTTTCTAAACAAGATATTTTTTATTTTTTGAAGAATTTATTCTTTTTCTTCCTTTTTTTAAAAATACTTCAGCTGCTCTTTGCCCTTTTTTCAGAACGATTTGGCTTCTTGAGATCCTTTTCATCTAGCAGCCCTGTCTTCAGCTCAGTCTCGTCTCTCTTTCCGTGTGTTACACTTCCTCCACGCAAGATCCGTGACGGTGCGACATTTTGTTGTTATTTCTATTAAAAATAGGGCAGCCATGGGTCCAAAAAAGCATGATTCAACGAAGCCTAAAAGGAAAGCAGCAAGAACTACAATTGAATTAAAAAAAGAACTCATTGCTAAGTTTGAAAGCGGAACCCGTGTTGTCCGCTTTCATTTGTCGTACAGTACATTTGTCTTTCATAGGTTTAAATATGCAACCATCTGTGGGTCTGGAACGGAACGGATTAATCCAATTTACATTGTATCTTATGTGAAAAAATAATTCGCTATTCGTACAACTCGCTATTCAAACTGCCTCCTAAAACGAATTGTGTACAAATAGCGGGGTTCCACTGTATATAGATTTAAATAACATATTTTTTTGAAGTGTGTGTATACTAAAAGTCATAGAAATTGGAGTATGCACTAAAAATTTTAACCTTTTCAGAAGGAATTTTAAAAAGCGTGTTAGATTTTTTTCCCCTTTAAGGTATAGCTTCGTAACATATCCAATATCAATATCACAAAATTTCAAGATTTTTCAATCATAAATAAAAAAGTTATGAGTTGTTCGGTACAGCGGACATGATGCAAAAAGTTTAAATTTTACAACAAAAAATAGGTTCAAATTAAAATATTTTTGTTTGTATTAAAACCTTACATTATATCTATTTAAAATACAATACGTATACTAAAAATGGCACTTAAGTCACAATATTTTTTAAAAATATAAGTGATTTTACCACTTAATTTTTCTTCCGGCCGATGTGATTGAAAAATGAAAGGAAAGGAATACTATTTTCTTCCTCTTGAAATTATTATTAAAATCTTCTTTGAAAAATGTGAATACATATCATACATAAAGCTATAAAGAGTAAATTAAAATTAATTTGATGACCATAGATTGAATATTATAGATGCTATGTCCGTTAAGATTAATGTCTAGTGTACCGGACCCCACATTTGAAAGGGTTAAAACGAAAGATTATATTTTGTTAATAAAAAGCAAAACATTAACTACACAATGAAATAAAGAACGTTTATAAAAAGGTTATAGGTAGTTAAGAAAAATAGAACTCAATTCGTTACTTATGTGTTAACGGAAAAAAAAATCATAATTCGTTAAAAAATTACCGAATAATTGCCAACTTGGCATTATGACCCAAATTAATGGCACAGTACAAGTTTATAATCTCACAAATATTTCCAACCTAAAGTCAAGTTAGCATTAGAAAAATCTATTTGTCTCCAAAGGCAGCCAATATTTCTTCGTTGACACGTAAGTACCTAAGATTAACGTTACAGAATTCGACGATATTTACGAATTAATTCTTTACTTTAAACATTTATATTATAAGCTTAATCACGAACCATTACTGTTGAAGATGCCAATGAAATGCAAAACGAAAGCTAGGAAATTTTTGCGAAAAATATTATATAACCAATACTTTTTAAAAAGTTTATTTATTAAGTTTTGCAAATGTCATAAAAATTGATGATCTCAATGGTTCTGCATTTTAAAGTATTCGATTCGTGTGTTATTTCAATTCAGTTTCTATTTTAAATTTATTGTTTCAGATTACATGTTGCTTTACTGGAATGAAATTACTACTGAAATGCAGTAAAATACAGTAGGTAACTGACGCAGGAGAATAGGTCCTTTGAATAAATAGACAGTTTTTTCATGACATAGAAATAACATGCTGTCAAAGTTTTACAACAGAAAGGGTATTGAAACTATCAAAATGACATATGACAACGTATCAAATTTTTTAAACATAAAGATTGTTGGTTTCAAACTACATAAATGTACATTTCGAAAAATTTTTGTTATTAGAATTATGTATTTCATATTTTCTGCTTATGTGTGTAGAACGTATTTATTTAGTTGAGAAAAAAAAATGTCTGAATTTGAGATCAGTGCATTGTTTTTCGTTCTCCGAGAATATTTTCGGCTAAAATTTCTATGATTGCTTTCTGAAATGCCTGACATTTTTGAAACTAATAATCAGTTGAATTATTCTTGATTTTCATGTAGAGAACAGAGACTCGAGGCAATTTTTTTATTTATTTCTTTCTTAACAAGACAAAAATTGTATGAAAAAAGTTTTGAAAAACGCTATTAAAGCAAAACTGAATTTCTATAACTTTTATCATCGCAAAAACGATAAATCTTGGAGACAGCCTTCGTGTCTTGTCATAGGACGTTTTGAATTGCATTTTGATTAAATTTTTGAATTGTTAAGATCATAACGTTAAAAGATACTAAACATAACTCTGGTTTATTGGAATAATGTAACACCTATCTCGCTCAAACTTTTTTTTTCTTAGCACAAGGTGAGAGATAGAGAAAGAAAGTGTTAAAAAGTAGGTGGATTTTTCAAAAATTTTAAATACTAAAAATAAAAACGTTATTAAAATGGTATACTTTAATTAATATTGGAAAACACTACCAAGGATTAATTACTAAACTACAATTCAATATAATTAATCCTTAGTACCCCTACTCAGATAGTTTGTATCTGAGTTCAAGGGGTGTTCTAAAGTGTTAGGGTAATTCTACGTGAGGTGCCCCACTAGGATAGCCCTAGACAGTGTACTTACGTCAGAAAATCAAAGAACGCAACATACATTTTGTAGACGATACATTTTTGCGTAAGAATTTTGCGTAGAACCTGAGGTCATTGTTTTAAGCTTTTCAAATCTCAGGCTAATCTTGAGATTAGAAAAAAAATCTACTTCAATAGGTTTGTAGGCATTTGGATTAATTGACTGGAAGCAACTGCTATTTGCAATGGGGTAAAATTTTAAGAGGGCTATTGAACTTCATTGTAGATTGTTAAATTGGCTATTACCATCCTTGGGCCTCGAGCCTATGCTGGTCGTCGATTTGTATAATATTTTTGAGCGAAATTTTGAAGTTAAAGTACTAATTAGAAACGTTGATAGGTTAATAGTTAAAAGTAAAGTGTTTAGCTTACCTTTGTGCGATAAGTTAAAAATTCTGAAACGTGAAAAAAGCAAAAGTGACAGTAGGGAATTGCAGACACGTATTCCTAGATTATAAGAAACCCATTCAAGAAACCATTAATAGAGCTTAGAATTTCGTGCGTAGTGAAAAATTTAATTTTCAGCCTGTTTCTTTTATTTCTTTGATTTACAAAGAGTTAATCCCAGAAACTGCTTAAACTAAGTTTCATACTTTATAATACATTACTTAGCAAAACGCATTTTTGTGTTTCAGAAAGAATATTTGTGTGGTAGCTGTTTTCCTCTAGTTAGAAAATTAGTGAATTCCTTTCAGAAATCAAGGTTTCCGCCCAACATAATTAACGAAGTTTACGAACTTAAGTGGGAGAGATTAAATGCGATAATTTGTACCAAAACTGGGTGTCTTTTTTATACAAATTTTAGAGTTGGTTTCCGTGTAATTCAATCAATTTGGATGCGGCATAAAATAAGAAGCTGTGAATATTAATACTTTAAAATTTTAACTTAAAAACGTAAATATGATTTTTTCAGAAAATTTTTTGCAGTTCCCAAAAAGGTTTATGTTAAATGTGTCTAATAATTATGCCAATAAAATGATTGTGAAATTACTCTTCAAAATTCCCGTTTTTCTTTTTCTTTCTTTTCTTTTCTTCTTCTTTTATTTCTTAATATGCTCTACCAATTACAACTATAAAATGGTTTTAAAGTAGTTACACAGAAACAAATTTTCTCACGTTTCTGACTTAAAATTAAAGGTATTTTGAATTTATCTCACACTTTCTTCAATCAACTTCATTCAGTTATTATTTCATTTATTAAGTAGACTTTTCATTTGCTCATTTAATAAATCATTTATTTTTTTACATTCATTACGATTGCAAAGGGTTAATTATCACATAGAAAGCTATTTCATTAGGAAAATATTTAAATTTTTTACTTTTGTTTTAACGTACAAATTTACTGCCGAAAATGAAAAATAATATTTCGATGCAAGTTCTGTTATGAAATTCATAGTTCTCTCTTTATATACTGTTATTTTCAAAATAAATTTCCAATTTGGTCATTTCGAATAATGTAATTTATCATAACTATTTCACCTTTCCCCACATTTCCCTATAGCGGGGAATCCCTCTTACAGCTCGAAGGAAATGCCGCACAAAGTTTCAAATGGCTTACTTTGATTGGTCGTCAGCCGGCACATGATCTTCATATGCGATCCACGGCATTTCGACAGCTGTTTATGCTACGTAAACAGAAAACTGAAAGACAGTGTTTTCGTTAAAAAAACACGTGAAATTAAACAGTGATTGTTTCTTGAACATAGTGTGTATTGTGGTGGTTAAGACTTCATTTTGTAGCAGTGCCTTTATCTTCCGGATTGCATAACTAGAAATTGAAGATTGTTTGTGGAAAAGGCAAGATGTTGTCAGTTTGTTTTGTTTAAAAAGTAACAATGGGGCATAGTGGGGACTATGCTCCTTATGATGTACCCCACTATGCCCCTTATGATGTACCCCACTATGCCCCTTTTAATGTATTAAAAGGGGCATAGTGGGCTATATCATAAGGGGCATAGTAGAGTATTGTGGCGCGTGGTGACACAATTTCAGACCGCTGCACTATTCGGAAAAGCTTTTGTATCTGCAGCAACTATGACGACTGCTATTAATGCATATAGAGCCACAGGTATTTGGCCTATGAATAAGGATATCTTTACTGATGCAGACTTTGCACCCGCGGAAACTACAGATAATCCTGAACCTGCTTTAGGTGTCCTTAATCGATGAAGCCATTTTGCGAAGTGACACTTACTCAAGAACTCCTAGTTGAGCCTGGCGCAAAGAGGCCACCCTCGTCTTATGCAACAACTCCAGAACAAATAATGCCACTGCCCAAGGAGAACAGAACAAACAAAAGAGTCAGTAAACGAAGAGGGAAAACAGCAATAATTACAGAATCACCATACAAAAATGCATAGGCGTAACCGGGGGGGGGGGGTTTCAACCCCCCCCCCCATTGGGTATTTACTTATTTAGGCACACAAAAAAATTTCTGACTACGGCCTTGCAAAGCACATATTTTTTTTCCCAAGAAAATTAATTACATATGCATATGATTTTATTTCCTCTTTCTCTGAAGGGTTGTGATCATGACCAAAGTATGCAGCTCATCTCATAATAAAGAGGACTTTTCATCTGGTTATAATCAACTCTCTGATCTCCTTGGGGGGGGGGGGGGGTTACAGCGAAAGGTGGCTTCAATCGCCGTACCGCACACAGACAAACAGAGATCCTTTCAATCACTCCAGAGGGTTTTCTTTCCTTCTTGATGTCTTTTTTACCCAAAGGCAGCAATTTGAGAATACACTCGCACAAGTAATAAGTTTCGTGGAAAATATTCTCTACTGTGATGGAGTTTTGTTTTCTGATAAATCGCTGTTGTATGCGCTGGGGTCTGAAACTGAAGGACCTTTAGCCAACAATTGTCCTAATGGGTTAAACCCTCAAGCCAGGAAGGGATGCTCATCTAGAAACTTAAGGAGCAGTTTGTATTTATTTATGACTTCCTGTCCAAACACCCATTTTGGTAAAATCTTTTTTGTAGATGAGCCGATTGGAAAACTGATGAACTGTATTTGCATTGCATTCTCATTTACAGATGTTCTCTCATCTCTTATATTTTAAATGTTTTTTTTTCTTATTATGGTACATCACTGATTGTATTACCACTCTGGAAATCATCCGTTCAACGTTTCCAATCTCACTGCTACGGTTTAATGCTGCATTTTAATTTAGAATCAAGTATCATTTATATTTTAGCTAAATTTTTTAATTATTTTCGATACATAATAATGTTTGCACTCCAGTGATGGACACGTTCGTCATCCAAAAAGAAAAGGAAATTTGATTCAGACGCTTCCATTTCTGAGGTATGTTTTGCTACAAATTTAACAAAATTTTTGAAAATTTTTTGTGGGGATGAGCATTTTTGTAGGGGAATTTGGATTTTTTTCTCTAAAATTCCACGATTTCCCAGTTTTAATATTATGAATGCTTGGACGTAAAAGATTGCTTAGCGCTAAATATTGAATTTTCTTTTGCGTTTGATTTAAAAAATAAACTAATAGATCTAGTAATGAATGTTTAATGTTTTTGTGAATCAAGGCCGTATCCACAGGAGAAGGGGGACCCACGGGCCGCCCCCCCCCCCAGAAATCTTTTGCAATGTATCATATATTCCTCCCTGAAACTTTGCTTAACATAAGTGTGTCGAAGTCTGCCCCACCCCCCCGAAAAAATATTCTGGATACTGCCTTGGCGCTGGAGCAGGGGGAGCATGTTAAGAATTAGGAAGGGCAGTGTATGCTTCAAAATCATACCCTTTATATATACATATATATAGATATTTATGACTAGAAATGATGTTAATACGAATTTTTTTACATATATGATAGCTTTTGGATGTATATATAGCAGATATGTGTTTAGATCTTTGGTGAAGTTAGAGGAGTGGGTATTTGGGGCTTCTGCAACTTAAATTTTTGTAACTGGTCTTACATCTATAATGCTTAGGCTAACTCTGGAGGCAAGGGTTCCAGGGCTCTCCCCAGGAAACTTTTTGAAATCTTCCTAGCAATGCAATTTCGGGATACTTTGGTGATGCTAGAGGAAACAGAAAGAAGTTTGGTTACTCTCCCCCGCAATTTTTTTGAAAATAAAGTTTTATATCTTTTAAGTTACTTTTGGTGTCGCTCGTGATAGTGTTCAATGTCCTTTCCCTGAAAGTAAAGTGTCTTAAAAGCGTAATTTATCTTTTCTTTCTTTTTTTAAAACTTGTGATCTGAGTTTTTTCCCCGGGGGGGGGGGGGGGGGAGTTGACTTGCTCCGAGGGGGTAGCTCCCCCCCCCGGGAGATGCCTGAAAAAAACACGAGTATATCTTTAGAGACAAGTATTTATGACTAGTAAATTTTCAACTCTTTTACACTTCTTATTGATGTTTAGTCTGTACATTTTTAGGGTGACCCGCCCCCCTTTCACCAACCCTAGTTACGCCTATGCAAAATTGGGCTTGTGAGTGTGCCCTTAAAAAAGGCCACAGATTTAAAAGAACAAAAAAAGAGGGTAGCTAAAGATTTGGAATTTAAATCAGATAAACAAAAAAATAGAAAGGTATGCAAAAAGAAAGGCAGTAAACGTTTCTTAGAAGATGGATACGATGCTGAATGCATATACTTTTCTCCACCAGACCCCATAACCACATAGCCGGAGCCTTTGGGTTTGTTGAAACGGGAGCCTGGTGGTCTGACCACAATGCATATACTTTTCTCCACCAGACCCCTACCTGTTAGCCGAGGCCTTAGGATTGCACGGGGAGAGGTAGTGGGGTCTACGGATTTTACATGCACATATCCCCAAGTATACATGGTGGGCTTCAGTGGGTATCGAACGCGCGACCTTCCAGGTGGAAGTCCGACGTGCTAACCACTAGGCTACCACGGCCCGCAATGCATATACTGTGGCTACTTGTGGTCAGACTCAACAGAGGGTTGGATTGGTTGTCTGAAATGTTCTCGTTCTGCACTCTGCTCTTGTGCAGGGGAACATGATGAAGATGACGTAGCTACTCATTTATGTGCAATGTGCGTTGACGACTGAATTATTTTTTTAAATTTATTATTTTTAAATTATTTTAATTAAATTTTAATAAATGCCTCTATAGTTTTCAAAAAAAAAAAGAAGTTTATGATGATAAGTTATTTGTGCCAAAGTTTTGTAGCTCTTTGTGAGTTAGATAATAAAGACTATTGTTTGGAATCTATATTTTTATTTTCGAATTATAACTACCTCACAATGCGCCATTGGGTACCCACTTTACCCCCATATATGGGGCATAGTGGGGCAAATATCATTTTACATTTAAGTATTCAAATATCGTAGATTTTTTATCGTAATCCAGAAATATATATATCCATAGTCATTAGCAATGAGTCAAACCATAATATTGAGTTAAAATTTGTTGTTTAATCATAATATTTTTCTTGTAGCTATGCTTGAGTCTTAAGTACCCCACTATGCCCCCTCTCCCCTATGTATTTATTTATTTATTGTAAACGTCGATTGACGAAAATTAAGAAGGAGGCAGACTTATACTCATTCGAAATACTTAGCAACTTAGCATTTCTATCAAAGTAAATCTGAAGATTTATTCTCGAGAAATTAATTCTTAACGTTTATGTGTTGTATAAACTAAACGTATTTATCACAACATGTACAACAAATACCTTTTATGCATTACTTTTATATTTGATTTCGTCCGTTTTTATTTCGTAGAATTCGTCATCTCTGAAAACTTAAACTTGATTTTAAAAATATTTACAGTTGATTGTTTAACATGCTTTTTTCATACATGATCCGTTTATTTTGAAAGTTGGGCAAGTCCGTTTATTAAAAGCATGAAGGTAATGGTACTTTTCCATAAAACTTCTTTCTTTTATTTGTAAACAATTTATACTGTTCGTAATTTTTTAGTAGAGCCATGAAAGAATTTGCGCATGCGTCAGGTCTGCTTCGATTTTATCGAAATAGGGGTGATAGGTTGATATGAGACATTACGACGAGTATTTTGTTTTTTCCTTTTCTTTTTTTCTCCTGTATTAATTCAGCCTAACGCGCGTGGGTTTGTGCGGATGTTTTTTTTTTCATTGGTTTATTTTTTTATTTCCCTTTCTAAGCGGATCTTGGAAAATTATATAAAACTTTTCAGCAATGCTGCCCGCGAAGCATTTTCTAACTTAATAATAATTTCAACTTGAACTTCAAATATTTATTATCTTTTTAATGGTGCGAACTGTAACCCCGGAAATTTTACTGACCTGTTTTGGATGAGTTACCGGAGTATCATTGGCTCAACCAGAAGAAGGCATAATGGGGGGCCGTGCCCCCAGAGGCGTAGCTAAAGGGGGGGCAAGGGGGGACAGCTGTCCCCGGGAGCAGCGTCATAGGGCGCCAAATTATTGTAAATTTATTTTATTTTTAAATGTGAAAAGAAAATTATTTGAACTGAAAAGATGTGAATACGTTCGACAAAAAAGGGGGAGCATCGCAAATCATATCGGGAATGACCAATGTAGCACAGGAGTGCGTGCGAAATAGCCTTAAAAGGCAGTGAAACAACTTTTGAGTTTGAGTTGGGCTGTTTTCTATGGATCGGACCAGTGATGACTCTCTAAAAGGGCTAGGGGCATTTTCTTTGAGCAGCAGAGATAAAAGAACCGGACGCCCAGAGAACCCAGTAAAGGTCACTTGAGAAAGAAGAAAAACAAATAATTTTGCGAAGCCAAAGTGTCCCATTTTGCCCTTCAAAGTGAATGGTCGCTAATAAAAATGCAAGTTAAAAGGGCTGCTTTTTAGAGCTATTTGTCATTTAGGAAGCATGTAAGTTTTTTTAATTACCTACCAGCGGCGCCCTTAGGCCCCCAGGGATGCAGACTGAGGGGGGCGCAAAATCTTCAGTTGTACCCGGGCGCTGAAAACCCTAGCTGCGCCTCTGCGTGCCCCTCGCTCTGACAATGATGATTTGAAATCTTTTCAAAACTGTTCTTATTTACTCAAGAGCATAGATCTGGAGCGGATCAGTGGATCAGCGAGATTTTGCTTGGAAACTGAAATGGAGCAGGAGCAAAGAAGTTTATTGTGCTCCACTGATCGATTTTTTAAAAAAATATTTAAATTTCTTATTATACAATAAAATTAATTAACTTAAAAAAGGAGATTAATAATACAATCTGTTTAATTTGTTAGGAGCACGGCGCAGCGCGGACCTGGAGTGGTGCCGGATCAAATATTTATAAGTTGCAGCGGAGTGACTCAAAAAAGTGGGCTGCTCCATATCCCTGATCAGTGGGCCCCCGCCTCCCAAGGTCTTCCAGAGGGGAGGCCCCCCCCCCCCCCGAAATCTAAAATTTTTTCGCAATTTAGCATATATTCCTCCCTGAAACTTTCCTCAACAAAAGTGTTTCAAAGTCTGCCCGACCCCCCGAAAAAATTTTCTGGCTACGGCCTTGCACTCCTCCTATCCAGTTCAATGACTTTCCGTGTACTGTATTCTCAATATCCCCTTGCCTAACGAAAGTGTACCGAATAACCGGCTCTAATTTTTGAAGCCTGTAAATTCTGTACATATTTTTAATACCAAAACCGCACAGCCCACAGCTTGCAAATACGTAGTAAGTTCGTAATTTAGATACATTTTCAAACCATGCTAGTTAACTAAATTTTAATAATCAAATTTCGCATGCCGGATTGAAGGATATTTCGTGCAATGGCAGAATCAGATTCCAGTTATTTAAAAATTTGTCGGATATCAGGAATTCGGTTCACACAGCAAATAATTATCTTCCGGAAAAAAAAAAAAAATCCTCAAAAATTCTGATGGGGCAACTTGCACCATGATCCTCCTCCCCCCCCCCCTTACCCGCGGACACTACTGTCCCTGCTCAAGAGAAGTTATGGAAGCGTGTTGGTGAAAACAAAGTTATTTTATTCAATAAAGCATTAAATTGAAGGCAAGGGAAAAGGCGGAGTGATTTTAATTCCTTTAAAATATGAGAATTTTAAAGGGGTTGCAGATTATTACTCTCAGAAATTTACGTTATTTTCCCTTCTTTTTTGCCTTTCCCCAACTACAATAAAAACTTCCATATGGGGAAAAATAGGTTCAATTCCCCCCCCCCCCCCAAAAAAAAACAGGGATCTGTGGCGGAGTGTAGAGCAGGAGCACGGAGCAGTGAAGTAACGAAATTTTACTCCAACTTGGAGCGTAGCCGGAGCAAAGAAATTTGTTGCGCTTCAGTACTCCATTTTTTTTTCACTTTTTTCTTTTTTATCACATTAAAAAAATAATAACTTTAAAAAAGTTATAAAAAATATTATCTATTAAAATTATTTGGAGCATGAAGCAAAGAAACTCAAAATCTCTGATAAAACTTTTTTGGTAGCGCCAGGCATTTGGACTCGCATATCAAACGAAACAGACTAAAAAAAAATTAAAGTAACATCGAGAATGGAAAAAAAAAAAAAAACTATGAGATAAGAAGTGCACGCTTGTGCGCCTCCACGTACCTGTCACCCTTTTGTGGGACTCGACGTCGAACCGCGCGACCTTGATAGGTCTGCGAAACGAAAATGAACAGTAGTAAAAATAATCATAATAATCCTAATGTTTGGGAGACGGAAGTTTTAACCCTTCATAGTATTGTAAACGTATTGAAATGCAAGACTTTAAATATCTTGCAATGACCAAGAATAGACTACACCCATATTCAAAATAAACGGCTCATGTAGACCAAAATAAACCCAAAAGTCCGATACAAATTTATATTAAAAATTAAATTCTTCAAAAAGTAGATAGTGATGAAATTCTTTTTGAACACTAGATAAAATGAAGATATAGATAATATACTTTTAACTATTGAGCATATATGCCGCAAAATTGGAGAAAAGAATTTTTTAATTATCGAAGAAGATGCTGGCACAGTGCACCATCCCTATCTAACTCTTTTAGTTCATAGGAAGTCACATAAGATGGTGGCATGAAACTCGTTGCTTGTACTCAAAACAACAAAAAAAAAAGAAAGAAAGAAAAAAATAAATATATTTGCTACTAAGATAATCTGTTTTGCTTACCTGAAAAAAGCAGCTCGAAATTAAAAAAAGAAATCAAAGTGAAAAGTGAGCTACTGTGCTCCATCCCTCCCCCGCTCCATCCTTCCTTCCTGAGCTCCCCCCCCCCCCCGGAAAATATAATCAACACAGCATGCATATCAAATGCCTTCGCGATTTGCATCCTTATATCTTAATTATGGAATTGATTGATTACTTTTGAAAGTTTTTCCTTTTCTTAGAAAAATATTTGAATACTTGCTTCCCATGGCTTTAAAATCTAATTTAAGATCCTTAAGTAAAATTTTAAAATGACATTTAAAAATACGTATTAAATGTAAGTTCATCAAATAAAATATTATATGTAATAATCATTTTGATTATCGATTATGCTTAGCAAATTAAAGCAGAATGCGTTAAATGGTGCATCAAAATGTATACCTTGTACATATATTTAAAATAACATGCACAATGTCTTTGTGCTTCATAATTCCGTATCTGTATAAGCAAATTAGTTCGTTGTTTCGGGTAATTTTTTCTACTTTACAAAAAAAAGGTATTCGTTTCAAATATTTTTGAAACTGTAAAGCCAAAACTAATTATAAAATAGAATGGCATTTTCCATAAAAATTAAGTTTCTTAAAGTGCACATTTACATTCATTTGCGACTGGATGTAATATAAAAAAGACGATATTAATAAAATAAACCACTGTGTGCCTTTGACAACATAAAGTAAAACTCAAGAAATCAATTAACAAAAGGCAAGATTTCGTAAAAATTATTAACAAAGAAAGCACGTTAATATTTTCACTATTTACATTTTTATGCCTTAGTAAATAAAGTTATTTTGTTACCTACGAACATTTCCACTTAAAAAAATATTTCCTAACTTTTATTCGAAATAACTTTCAAAGTAAAAACCTTAAGTTAATTAAGAAAGTAAATGAAACTTATATTAAAAGTATTTTGTTACCCATAAAAGTTTTTTTTCACTTTGAAATTATTCGGAACGATTGATTTGAAATAATTCTGAAACGGAAAACCTTAAATTAATTACAAAAGTGAATGAAACTTGTCACCCAAACGAAATTCTTCAAAAGCTCTATTACCTGTGGATATCGCAACAAGCATTAGAACGCAAAAGAGTCTTGCTCCGGACCGCATCATTTCTCCAATGTGAACACTTGATGAATCGGCGGATAGCCCTTCGCGACACTAGCGCCCTTTCTACCGATTTAAACTCCCACAAGCTTCTTATACAAAAAAGTGTTTAAGAATGTGGTTAGATATAGACTCTTGCGGTATAGCATAGTTTCAAAGTACAGGGAGCATTTCGTCACATCGCTTTATTTTATTTCTTATTTGTCAAACTTTTCGCGTTTATAAATTACATTATAAACCGGGTTGTATTTATCTTTTTCGAGATTTTAATCAACTAGGGGTGATTCCAAATATTACATAAGGTACTTTTTACTGTTTTAAAATCAAATATTTCTTAGAATGCGAAATAATATTCTATCCATTTAAACGAAGATATAATATCTGTGACCCTTATTATACCCAAATTAAAATTTGAAACAAAACAACACAACATTAAATAATTTCTTAATATTTGGAGTAATTTTATTACTATTCTATGATGAACTTGCCTTTACCTAAGGATACAATAAACTCTCAATTATTCGAGAGCAAAACCGTTGAGAAATGAAGAATTCGAGTGACTTTTGCCAAAAAACTAAAAAAGTACAAAATTTACTTTTAAAAAAAAAATCAAGCTGAAACCAACCTTAGCTTACGTTTTAAACGAATAACGATGTTGGATGCTGCTACCACATTGATTTTTAAAGATTAGCTATCAATAATATTTGCAAAAATCGTTGCTGTTTACAATCTTATTTCAATCAGCAACAAATTAGGGATCATTCATAAATGATGTCACGCTTCGAGGGGGGGAAGGGGGTTCGTTAAATTGTGACAAAGTGTGACAAGGGGAGGTGAGGGGGTAGCAAGAAGTGTGACATCGTGCATTATGCAACATAGCGTGACATGTGACAAAGGGTTTACGGTTTAATACAAAAGTTTACGGTTTTATAACCATTTAAAAATGGTTTAAAAACTAAATTTTTACCGTTTTTGAACTATTTCGAGGCGTAGAATCTTCCAGGTGTAGAAATCGTAAGCGAAGCTTACGGGAAACGAACCCGCTTAGTATGGCATGCCAACCTTACTCTCTAACTATTCAGCCATCAGCACCACACAAAGCGGTCGTTTATTTATCAATAAATCTTTCTTTTCAACAGGTGAAGAAAGATTTATTGCTTAATAAACGGCATTAAAATTGAGATTTCAGTTTTTGGTTGGATCCAAAGCCATCTTTGGTCTAAATTTACTGTATATTGACGAAAATCATTTTATTTGCTGCAAAAATTAAAATACAAACAAGCTTCAGCAGCTCAAGTTATTGGTTCGCTCATTCGCAAACAGTTCGGGAATCCGATGTCACATGCAGATTTGAAGTGATGAATATTTATTCACATTTTAACAACATCGTACGACCGGTAAGATTTCGCAACGAAGATGGACGCCCGATTCTTACTGAGCGCTTGTAAATTACGGTTAGTTAAACGTTCTTTAGTAGAAACAGAGAATAAACGATTTTTTTTCGCAATCAGAGGTTTAAGTACCATCTTTTTAATGGTTATTCAACTGTTGTAATTAAATATGGTGAAATAACAATCAAATAAATGGTTATTTTACTATTTTCTTACGGAAATTTTTAACAGTGTACCGCACTGATTAAGATGACATCATACAAACTTGCAAAATTCTCCCACTATTTCCTCCGCATTTTACTTCAATTAGTTGTTCCACATTCCATCTTCCTTGTTTTGCATCACATGATGTAGCCTCTCATACATGGTATAAATCGTTAAGAACCCCTTAAACGAGCCACTCTTTTTAATCTACGAAAAATACTTTACTACGAAAACTACTACGTGCCTTTTACGTTTCACAACTTAAGGTTTGATTTTTAAACGAACGCTACACCCCATTTCACCGTCTCAGGCCGCCTTGAAGTCATACATTATATAGTGTGCACACTACAGACATTGCAACGATGTCTAGGGCATACGTATGTGACATCCGAACGATCTATGCCGTTGTAGGGTTATTTCAAAGACACCTTGCCCGACCTTCCATTTTAAGGACCTCCAAAACTATGTTCCCTGAACTTTTAGTAAAAGAAATAGAAAGGACAATTTTAGGATTTTATAACATAGTGACTTTTCTCCTCCAACCTCCTTCCCTGTTAGCACTAGGCCTTAGGGATGACCTGCATCCAGGGGCGACGTAGTGGGGTTCACGAATTTTACATGTGTACCGAAACTAGACCAGATATACCGAAGTTAGAGTTTATGAATTTACTTTATCATCTAGCAACGGCCATGGAATAAGATGAAACATCTTAATCAAACAGTTTCATTTATTAATTCTAGGTTAGGATATCTTACAATGAACGTCTACTTTAATTATTACATAACTGAGTATTAATATAGCTAACTAATAAGATTCCAGAGAACTTACCCGCTGGCCAGCCTTGCCGATCGTCCGGGGGTGCCGCAAAATGCCCCTACTAGCTCCAACGAGCGGGACCACCTGTCTTGACTCCCTCTGGGTCTCGCCCCGTCTGTTCTCTTTTCATTCTCCCCTGAAGGTGCTAAAGGGGGTTAATGGCTATTCAGAATTGGGGAGGAATTGACCGCCAGATTTGTTGATATTCGCCCTACTGGCTATCGCTGCGCGACATCCCTCCCCCCCAACGAAAACAACGTACTCAAACTTTTGACTGGCCGCGGGATAAGCCTCAACAAATTCATCATAAACAGCGAAATTACATATGCATATATGGAGAAAAAGTCACTTCACTGTATAAGTTCAATATTTAAAAAAAAATTGTTTGTGAATAGTTCAATTTTCATCTAGTCCAAAACTATACTTCGTTTGAAGAAAAGAAATGCGTCGATGATTTGGACTACGCGGAGGGTAAGTCTTGAACAGGGCTCCATTAAGCGTATCTCAAGGGGTGCGTAGCTTTTGATCTGTGCGACTGGGATTCTCCAAGTTCTGAGACTCGCTCCGTCAGATTCGCTCCGTGGGACTGGACGTACCGTCTCTCATTCTCTTAGTTGTGGTCACTAGCCTCGGACTCGCTCCGTGGGACTGGGACATACCGTCTCTCCATTGCGTCGGGGATATCCAATGTGTAGTCTCCATCGTTAGATCTGATTAATTATGTCCTAGGAATAAAAACACCAAGCAGTATCCATCTCTCTTTTTTTTTCTTTTCATTTGTTAGGCATTGGCTTTATATGCAGGCATAGTTACTCTGGAATTTTCTCTCTTTTTTTTTTTCATTTAAATTATTTGCAAGTCCCTCACTCTCAACAAAATATCTAAATCCTTCTGTTACTAAACAATTTAAATGTATTTTCTCAAAAAATACTAAAAACTGACTAATAATTTTAAGGTAGTAAAATCATTCAACGAGACAAACTAAAGGAAAACTACAACCCTTCAACAAACTATGCATCAAGATTCGCAACTGCGAGAGTAAGAAAAAAAAATTGTTCAACTAAGGTACTACCGAAAAAATAATAATAATAAAAAAATGAATCAAACTGCTTGAAAGAAAGAACGGTAAATAATAATTTAAAAATCTGCAAGACGATATCACAAATTGAACCCTTGGCCATGGTGAACAATTCACTCTACGACTTTCAAGTTATCGATATTAGATATCACCAAGTGGCCAGCTTGATAAAATCGAAATCTTAATCTGTCAATTTGTCTTTAACTATTTCTTAAAACATTTAACAAATATAACTGTGAGTTGCACATTAAAAAAATTATGCCTGCAATATACTACAACTGAATAAACACATAATTGAAAAGTAGCAAAAATCTTTTTTTTTTTGGAAAATAAAAATTTAATAATCAGCAATAATTGAAAGAGAAAAAAAAACGAACATTTTAACTGAAAACAAACCTTAACCTCTTACCGAGGTCTTAAATTGTACCTTTTTACATCATTTTCTGATGCATTCCCTCCTTGAATCGTATCTAACGTTTTAGGTTGAGTACTTTCAATTTCACTTTCATCTGTTAGATGTAAGTACCCAAATCTCTGAGTAAAAGGAATCAGCCTGTTTACGTGAACCTTTAAACTTTTCTGCTATTCGTGATATTTCTCACCTTGTAGTTTACATTTGAATACCTCTCGATAATTCTGTATGGTCCTTCATATTTAGGTCTTAACTTTGCTGACATGTTTTTCTTTAAATTTGGATTCTTTACAAAACATAGTGATCCCACTTTATAATCATAACATTCATTATTTCGACCTATTTCACTCCTTTTTATAATCTTTTCCTCTTGCTCTTTTAAATGTGTCAAAACTTTTGGAAAAATTTTGTCTAAGGACGTCATGAGGTGTGTTGTGTAATCAGAGTGTGTCTCAAATTTTGGTGTCCCCCCTAGTGTACATGGTAATCTAGCATCTCTGCCGTGCTCGAGAAAGAAAGGTGAAACTTGTGTAGCTTCATGAATCGCCGAGTTTATGGCTAGCATAGTTTGGGGCAATTGTGTATCCCATTCTTCACTCTCAGAAGAAATTGCTGCAAGAATGTTTGCAAGGCTTTGGTTTGTTCGTTCGACTCTCCCGTTTATATGAGCGGAATACGCTGAGATGTGTCGTTTTTCGATGCCCTGAGCCCTGCAAAATTCTGAGAATTCCGCACTGGTGAAATATTTCGCATTATCAGTTACGAGAATACGTGGACATCCCCTATGAATGATGTAATTTTCGAAGAGTGCCCTAGAGATACTTTTCGATTTCAAATCTGGTAAAGGAACAAGATGAATGAATTTGGAGAACGCGTCTATCATGGATAATACATACGTATTGCCTGTCTGAGTGGTTTTTAAAGGTCCAAAAACATCCATGTGACATTCCTCGCCCGGTGACTCACTTTGATCTACTTGCTGTAAGGGTGCTGTGGGTATTTTAAATGCACTTTTGCGAGATAAACAAGTGATGCATGACCTAAGAAAGTTTTTCGTATCTCGGTGCATGGAAACTCAATAAAAGTTTTCTGTCAATCTGTTATAGGGTTTAAAAAATTTTAAATGTCCTCCAATTTCTGAATGAACCGATTCTAACACTTTACCCTTTAGAGAATGCGGAACACAAACTTGTTTTCTAACACCTTGCCTAGGTGAACTTTTATTACGTTTGGACAAATGAATTAAGATCCCCTGTTCATCAATTAAATAGTTTTCGTACTGTGATTCATTCGTTCGATTTTTTAGTGAGTCTATAATAATTTTCAATTTTGGATCGTCATTTTGCATTTTTATCAATTCCTCAGTGTTTGGAAATACAATTGTTATGGCGTTTACGCATCGCGATAAATGGTCCGCTACCGAATTTAAGGAACCCTTCACGTAAGTTATTTCGTAATCGAATTCTTCCAATGCTAATTTCCACCTTAAGATTTTCGAGGACGGATTTTTATTCGACAAAAAGCCCTCCAAAGGTTTGTGATCGCTGAACACCCGGAAGAATTTTCCTATCAGAAAGGGTCTAAAAAAAATTTAGTGCGCAGTATATGGCGAAAAATTCAAGTACTGTAGCACTGTATTTAGATTGAGAGGGATTTAGTTTCTTGGAATAAAAATATAGCGGCTTAATTTCCTCATTTTGGCATTTTTGTTCGAGAACAGCCCCAATACCTAAGGAAGAAGCATCGGTTGTGAGCTGCAACTCTGCATTCGGATCAGGTAAGGCTAACACTGGGGGGCTCAATATAGCCTGCTTGATATCATCAAAAGAATCTTGCGCTTCTTTATCCCAGGTGAAAGGAGCTTAGACCATAAACTAGATAGACAAGGTCTGGGGGCGTGGTCGGTAAGCAGGAGTCTTTCCCCGGAAAACAGGTGACGGAGTCCTTCGGTGAGAGAGGGCTTCGTCGTGCCATGTTAATTCTCGTAGAGATTCGAAGAGTGATTTATTTTAATTTCTTATTGTATGACAGACACATTTTAGCACAATTATTTTCTATCACACGCAAGGAAACAGTTCATAGCTTAATGGACAAGTATTTTTTTATTGGTATTATCAATAATTAATTAGTAATAGTGATTTGAAAATGATCTTATATATTGAGCTCATTAAGAGTAGGAGTTAGTTTCTCGCCCCCTTTCGTGAAACTTAATGTCATACAGTAAAGCTCTTTGCAATGAATACAATTCGTATTGCTTTTACAAGGTTTTTAACTGACTTCAACCTCATTATGTCTTGCCCTTGAGATATCAATGCGAAAATTAAAAACATTTGTAATATTACGTTAATAAGCAAACATCAAATATACCTATTCTTTTCTTCTTCAGTTCATTGAAAAATAAGGAAGGAAAAACAAAAGCGTTTAAGCTGTTTTTCTTTTCAAAATCTGAAATAAATTTAAAGAAAGCAACAGCATGAAGAAAAAATTTTAGTTTTGAAAATAGTTTTTTAAATTTTTTAAGTTCAAAAAATTATTTTCTTTAGAAAATTGTCAGTTAAAACTTTAATGTTGCTCCGATACAGTTCGTAAATCTAAAATTAATAGTCATGTGACATTAGTCTGTAGGACTGAAAACATTGGATGGATCATTCATAAATGATGTCACGCTTCGAGGGGGAGGGGGTTTCGTGAAATTGTGACAAGGGGTGGGGAGAGGGTATGTTGAAGTGTGACACTTTGTGACAAAGGGGGGAGGGAGTCAAATAACTGGGAAAAAAGCGTGACATCATTTATGGACGGTCCCATTGTACCGTTAATTAAAATGCGATTGTTTTTTTAATGAATTACAGAAGATGAAGTTTGTTCTAAGATTGCAAACAAACGGAATAAATTAATTTATTATCTAAGTGTTGTGCAATACAGTCAGAAATACAATATATATGTAATATATTGGTAAGGGGGAAGCATGAAATGCATTTTAAACATAATTCTGAAAATTTAACAATTTTACTTACATTATTAAAAGTAGAGAATGAAAAATAAACTGGAGCGAACACAGACATATGTATACTTGGTGATGCAACGAACGTTCGGCCTTTCGGCGAGTATATTTCAAGCATCGTTCATGTCTTTTAAGATTTAATATTATTTAATTTCAGAGGTTGCATTTATTATTTAGGGGGCGGGCATTATTAATAAAGCAGAATGGAATTTAACTACTGGAAAAAATAGTTTAATTTCTATTAAAAATTGCTCTTGATTTTTAAATAAAATTAATTTTGTGTATTTGTTACGCATTTTTGGTATTCTTTGATATTATTTTAGAAATGGTGTAGTCATATTTTAAAGTATTTCTCAACAATTGCTTTAGTTAATTTATATATATGATTTTCTTGTTCTTCATAATCAAGAATACGATACTCCAAAAATTTAAAAATAAACTTAAAATTTACGCTTTTCATTGTTAATATTGCTATTATGTTTAATAAATCAGGTTAGTGCTTTTGTGCACAGAATGGGTCTTGATCGTTTGCCTGAAAGCAATCTCAGCTCTTTTACAGATCAGAAGCAAGTTCAGAAATTGAGAAGACTCACCCACGTGGTATAGGACGGTGAAAAGCTTTGATCTCCGACCCCTGTCAGTCAAACTGGTCCCCACTATTCCTGCTTAGGAACTAACAATGGCGAGTGAATAGAAGAGCTCGTCTAGATACTATATGGTCTAAGGAAAGGAGTATCTTTTCTGAGTAAGTTAGTGAGAGGTAAAGCTCTCTTTGCAAAATTCTTTATGTACCTTCTGTAAAAATTGCAACATCCTAAAAATGACTTTACAGACTTCTGATCTTTTGGTGGTGAAAATTCATTTATAGTTACGGTTTTATCTTTGTCAATATGTAATCCCTGAGGTGTTACGATAAATCCCAAAAATTTACATGATTTAGTAAAAAATTGACACTTTGAAGGATTGAATTTCAGTCTGATTTTTCAAATCTACTAAGAACTTCATTAAGGAGTTTTAAGTGGTCTTCCTGAGTTTTAGAGTAAAGGAGAATATCATCTATATATACAAGTGCCCCTTTCTGTATTAAATCTCCCATTGTATTTGTGGCAATTTCTTGAAATGCTTTCGGTGCGTTGCGAAGGCCGAAACAAATGCGATTAAATTCATATTTATCCCCATCAGGAGTTGAAAAGGCTGTCTTATGCCTATCCCTGCGATCAATTGGAATTTGGTTAAAGGCAGTCTTTAAATCAAGAGAACTAAGATAGTTAGATCCCGAAATCTCATGTAAAATGTCATCTAGAGTCGGAATTTCAAAATCTTGAGTGATAGTAATTTCATTTAGTTTTCTAAAATCTAGAACCATTCTCCATTTATTTGTTTGTTTTACAAAAAGCGCTGGGGTATTGTAAGGTGACTTTGATTTTGAAATTATACCTGCTGCCTCCAAATCTTTAATTTGCTTTCTAAATTCTGACCTTAAATTAAATGGCATTTTATACACCGGACATTTTATTGGCTGATTATGCTCTAATTGAATTTTATGGGGTTCCGTTCTAGCTTCCTCTAGCTCCATTGTTGTTCTGGCAAAAGCAGATTCGTGTTCTTTTATAATATCAAAAATTGTTGATTTCAGTTTTGCACTTAATCCGGTCATAGTGAAATCTTTTTCTGACAAAGGTCCTGGTGTATGCCTAGAAACTGGAATTTCTGTGGGTAACTCGTCAAAATTATTAACGTAACAAATATTTGTGTGCTTATTTAATGATATCGCTGAATTTGTGGTGTTTTTAATTGTAAATGTAGCTTGCTTAGTACTGGGGTTGACTTTTATTTTATCGTCTTCGAAAGTTACACCTTTTAGTTTTACTTTAGGATTTTCCCGGATGTTGGCACTAACACAATTATGTGTAGAGACTGGCACTTCGACATAAATAACCGAACTCGAATGTGGGGGAATGATTGTCTTTTTCGAAAGTTTTAATTTAATTTCCTCTCCTGCATCTACTATATTAACAGCCGAGCTTCCAAATTTAATTGGCACTAGAATACCCATAATTTGCAAAGTATTGTTTTCTAAATTGATTTTCGCATTTCTATACTGTAAGAAATCAAACCCTAAAATACCATGGTAATTAATATTTAAATCATTCTTAGTAACATAAAAAATGTGTTCTAATAATAAATTTTCAACGTTTAAGGCAATTTTGTAGCAACCCTTAATTTCTAGCTCTTCACCATTAACAGCTCTGACTGAAATATTAGTTTTAATTTCCTGTACACTTTTCTTTTCTAATTTTTCAAAAATACCCGATCCAAGCAGCGAAATTGTTGCTCCTGTATCAATAAGACACGGGAATTTTATGCCATTCATTTCAACATTTATCAAAGGTAACCTGTAATTACGGTATGCGCACGAATTGGGAGAAGGAACTACCCTTTCACTATTATTTAATATCTCCTCCTCCCCTGAAGTTTAACCTTTGCCCATGATTTTGATTGCTACGCCCCCAAGAATTATCGCGATCCCTTGAATTTGACCTATATCTTTCTTGCCTCTGTCGTCTCATATCCCTGTCCTTTTTATAGCATTCAGATAATTTGTGATTTTCACCCCCACAATAGTTGCATCTAATTCTTACACGCCCTCGTTCCCTGCTGTACTGAGTAAACGACCCCCTATCCGCGTGAGTATTTCGAAAAGAATCTCCCCGATATTGTGATTGAAACGCGTTTCTGCTTGATTGGCCCTGTATGTTTACTGCGTTAGCTTCGGCTCTAAGTGACTGAACTTCCGTACTAAGTCTAGCTAACTGGCTGGTTAATTCATCAACTATTATTCTTTGAATTTTGTCGGAATTTTGCATCTCTGATTGTTTGATTGTTGCTTCGAAAATTTTATTGTTTCCCTCTTCTTGCGTCGCGATTGCAATAGCTTCATCTAATGTTTGAGGATTTTTGCTTAATACGAAACGCTGAATGCTAATTTTCAAACCTGCTAAATAACGTGCCAGAAGTAAGGTTTGGTTTGATTCAGACGTTCCCGGGGTTTCGCTAATATTTCCTGCAGTGCACACCTGAATTCCCAACTTGCGGATTCTTACGCCGAAATCGAATGCACTCTCTGTTTCTTTTTGTGAGCAAGTTGCTAATTCGTGTAAGGCTGAGGTCACTGACACTTTTCTTTGATACCTTTCAATTAACAAATTGGCTATTGTGTTAAAGTCGCTGTCCCTTGCTGTGGTAGAGATGAAATATTCCGCTGCTCCTGTAAGTTTAAGTTTTAAAATTGCAAGTTTCTCTGCCTCACCCCAACTACTCAACTGGCCGACTTCGTTTATTTTATTGATAAACTGCTTCACACTGACGGAATCATCTCCGGAAAATTTAGGGACCAGTTCGACTAACGACATATTTGGTACACTGTGATGGACAACTACGTTCCGCGTTATTCTACCTCGGCGATGCATTTTAACAAATAAATACGAAATACATAAAAACACTAATAAATAGATAAATTGAGAAAATAAAATGCACAATACACAGGCAATAACCTAAAAACAACTACAAACATTTCGAAAAAATGCACGATTAGAGAAACATTGTCAACAAAACAATGAATGAAGTAAAATTGATTAACTGATTATTATTTTTTTTTTTTGAAAAAATAATTTTAAATAAAGCTAACTTTAACCATTCTACATAATAAATATTATTAATTTAAACATTCTTCTCTAAACTCTCGCCGATGCGTACCGATTGCAGTAGGCTTACAACGGCATGGCCAACGTGCTAAGTTGAAACATGTGAAAGTTAATTTCAAAGCTAAATTCTTTTTTTTTTCTCAAAAAACATAGAGCACACGAAACAAAAATTATTTAGTGCATCGTTCCAGGTAAAAGGTCATGGCACCAGATGTACCGAAACTAGATCAGATATACCGAAGTTAGAGTTTATGAATTTACTTTATCATCTAGCAACGGTCATGGAATAATATGAAACATCTTAATCAAACAGTTTCATTTATTAATTCTAGGTTAGGATATCTTACAATGAACGTCTACTTTAATTATTACATAACTGAGTATTAATATAGCTAACTAATAAGATTCCAGAGAACTTACCCGCTGGCCAGCCTTGCCGATCGTCCGGGGGTGCCGCAAAATGCCCCTACTAGCTCCAACGAGCGGGACCACCTGTCTTGACTCCCTCTGGGTCTCGCCCCGTCTGTTCTCTTTTCATTCTCCCCTGAAGGTGCTAAAGGGGGTTAATGGCTATTCAGAATCGGGGAGGAATTGACCGCCAGATTTGTTGATATTCGCCCTACTGGCTATCGCTGCGCGACACATGCACGTATCCCCAAGTGTACATGGCGGGTATCGAACACGTGACCTTCCAGGTGGTGATCTACATGCACGGAAAAGCATTGTTTGAAGATATGTCATCTGCTCAAATAATTATTATGCACATAAATCAAGTTTAATGCTGTATGGCCATTTTAAGCATCTGCTGATGAAACACAAAGTATGTTTGGAATGGATAAGGGGATCGTAATGCTTGTAATGTTAAGAAATGACTAGAGTGACGTACGTTTAAAAACCAAGCCATAGGCTTGGCATTGTCCAGCTTAGAGGACAATGGAATGACTTTTTGCGCCAAAGAAGGAGTATGCCTCTCAGGAAGAATTTCATAGATAACTGTTGAATAGAAAAGAAAAAAAAAGTATGAAACCTTTAAAATCCAGTGCGATGTTAGGACGAAACAATGTGCAAAATGGTCACGATATTCAACCATCAAAAAAATAATTAAGGAGAAAATTCAATGTTAATTCACACTCGGAGAGACTCGTTCAAAAGCTAACATCTTTATGCATTGAGAAACAGCTTCCTTGCAACCTTGAAACACGTGAATGTATTATTGTTTGTGCGTTTAAAGTTGATTTACTCGTTAAATATTTTGCCCAAAGGTAAACACTTATCTTAAAAATCCGAAAATGAATCAAGTTAAAATAATTGAAATATTTTTAAAAATACAGAAAATATTAAAATACACACTCTCTCTCTCACACACACAAAAATAGATCGACTCTGAGGTTTATTAGAAAAAAAATATGTTTCATATGAAAAAGCAGAACAAATCTTTATTTAAAAAATTGCACGTTATTTATAGCACAATAAGCATTAAAATGCAACGTGCAATATAAATAAGGTGCAATTTTGTAAACTTTACTTGTGCACAAAGTTCCTTTTATTAAATTTTTATTTATTTACACAATTATCCTTTTTCTATATCCTTAGGTAAAAATTAGTGTTCTTTCTTTAATAAATTTATTTCTTTTGGAAGAAGTTCTTTTGCACAGTTCAGAAATCGTTTGATAAATGAATACGAATGTTTCTGGTTACTTCTGCAACTATTCATTTTTAATTTTTAACAAAATTATCAAAGCAAATAATTTTCTTCAATTTATTTCACAATTGCCCTTTGTCTAGATATTTCATTTTTTAATTTTTTTTTATTTCAAATGGCACATTAAAAGACAATTGGAAATCAAACGATAACAATAAATCTATAAATGATAGCGAGCAGTCCAGTATCGCTCCCAGATTGATGTACGAGGAAGGGCGGGGCAACGAAACAGGTGAGACATGTCCATCTCTTCGAGAAGGTCACACAAGGTGCAAAAAGGCTCAGTGACCACCTTGATGCGATATAGATGTTTGTTTAGGCAGTCATGGCCAGATAGAAGACGAAACATGGCAACAGATTTCAGTCTAGGCCATTGAGGGACATCTAGAATTTGGTTCAGCCACGGTTTATTGGAATTACGATGTCTAAGTTCCTCGAGGAAAGAGTCCTTAAAGATGTTCTTTACTAGACATTTAATACTTTTAAAAGGAAGTCTGGGATTTGATGTCTGTAAAACAGAGGCCCCTTTTGTTGCCAAGAAATCAGCCGCCTCGTTTCCCTGGATTCCACAGTGGGCCGGAATCCAGTGAAGAACTACTCTTTTATTTTTACTGGCAAGGCAGTTGATTTAGGCAATTATCGATAGTTAAAGTTCGATAGAGACTGGGTGCATTGATTGCCTGTATTGCTTCCCTTGAGTCAGTCAGCAACACAACTTTTGAAAAAGAGTCTAGCCGTGGCTGTAGCTGTAGCAGGGCCTGGTGAATGGCCGCGATCTCACCATCAAAAGCCGATCCGTAGATACCGATTGGAGCGTAAAGGCAAAAAAGTTCACAGTAAACGCCAGCACCGGCGTTGACACAACCGGCTCACTCTGGAGCGATTTCATTTTTTAATAAGAAGCAAAAAACATTAGAAAATGTTTCCTCCGCAATAAAATCCTTATTGTGGAATGACCCGAAAGACCTTCTCTTTTGTAAAAGTATCTCTGCAGGAACGAAGGCTCAGGAATTATTCAAGATCCTTGATGCATTACTATCTGAAAATAATTTAACATGGATTAAACTCATTGGTGGTCTGTACTCATGTGCTCCCTGATTAGATCGCTATGAAGGGCTGTAGGCAATTATTTGAAATAAAGCCTTTGCTGCCATTAGGAACCTATTGCATTATTCACAGACAAGCGCTTTTTTCAAACCATCTGGATCCTGCACAGGGTAAAATGTTAGAGCGTACAGCGATGTAGCAAATTTTTGTAAAAGTAATTCTGTAAAAGTATGGAAGGGAAACTGAGTGTTTCTTGTAAATTTACGAAGAACTTGCTTCAAATCATAGGCGTAACTAAGGTTGGTGAAAGGGGGGGGGGTCACCCTAAAAATGTACAGACTAAATACCGATAAGAAATGGAAACGAGTTTAAAATTTACCAGTCATAAATACATGTCATTAAAGATATACGCTGTGTTTCTTTCAGGCATCTTACCGAGGGGGGGTCACTGCCCCCCGGAGCAAATCAACTACCCCCTCCCCCCGGGGAAAAAAATTCAGGTCAAATTTTTTAAAAAAAGAAAGAAGAGATAGATCATACTTTTAAGACTTTAGTTTCAGAAACACTTTCGGGGAAAAGACATCGAACGCTATCACTAGCGACACCAAAAGGAACCTAAAAGTTTTAAGAGTTTATTTTGAAAAAAAATTGTGGGGGGAGGGTAACCAAACTCCATTCTGCTTCCTCTAACATCACCAAAGAATCCCAAAATTGCATTGTTAGGAAGATTTCAAAAAGTTTCCTGGTGAAACACCTCCAACCCCTGCCTCCAGTAACGTTGACAAAGATAGACTTAAAACTTCATTTTTAAGACTCGAGTTTCGAACATTTTCTTAGGGATAGAACTTTTGAAACTCCTTTCACTAACGTCCCCAAAGAGCCGAATATTGCAAAAAAATTCCTGGTAGGGCCCGTGAAGTCCCCCCCTCCCCTACTCTAGAGCTAGCCTAAACATTATAATTGTAAGACCAGCTACGAAAATTTAAGTTGCAGAAGCCCCACAAACACCCACTCCTCTAACTTCACCAAGATCTAAAACTGCACCTACTGTATATATTATCAACAATCTATCATATGTAAAAAAAATTATACTATCTCTCTCTCTACATATATATAGTACATATATAAGGGGTAAGATTTTGAAGCATACACCGCCCCTCTTAATTCTTAACATGCCCCCCTTATGTGCCTACTTATCAGCTGCAAAATTTCGGATGATGTCTCTGGTGTATGTTGTTAAGCCCAAGAAATGACGCACCAGACGCTAATAAAGTGTAGCGTCTGGTGCGTCATTTCTTGACTCTTCATTATTTTCAGATGGAGATTCGTCCTTTTTCTGTTTTTAGAAAAATGAAAACAATGTGGCTGTGGCTTGAGCTTTACTTTTAGTTACTTTACCTTACTCATTTTAATTGAGCGCGGCGATAGCTACCCAGTAAGAAATTGACAATATGCTAATAATCCGCTGGGAAAAAGTACAGTAAAACGTGTAAAGTTGATCACCTATGTAAGTTGACCAGCTGTCTAAGTTAACCTCTTTTGTCAGGAACAGAATTAGCCCTTCACGATCCATAAGTTGACCACCTGTCTAAGTAAATCGCTAATAAAGTGCTGCACCGCAAGTGGTCAACTTACACAGGTTTCACTGTAACTGAAATACAGAGCTCTATTTTTAGAAACACTTTGCAGCACTAATAAGATAACGATTGACAGATGCACCCCGCCCCACATTACCACGTGACTCTCCGTTTCAGTTTCTCACGAATTTGGGAACGTGCTCCGGGCCCCGAGGACGATTTTGCCCGTGGAAAGGATAGGGGATTCCCTCGTCTCTCTCCTATGTTGTTGACACGAAGTTAAAAAAAAAATATTTTTTAAGCGACCAACGAAATCATGATGATTTTTCCAAGCCCACGTTCCGATTGACTCGACATAATTTCCTCTAAGTTGAGAAAAAAATTAAAAAATAAGTGATTGCCCAATGGGGAGGGGGTTTGAACCCCCAAACCCCTAGGTTACACCTATGCTTCAAATCAATTAATCAAGTTTGTTGATTGCAGTTTCTCATGAAAATTCTTATTTCTTGCATTTTGTGCAACTACAAAGAACTATTTTTAAATTACGTAAAACTGAATACATGAGATCTGTGATCACCAGTTTCAAAATAATACATAAATTTATAAATAAGCAGTTCCGACTACCAGTTTAAAAATTGTCAAGTATTGCATTGTATATTGTTGGCGTGCAGTTTAATTGCCCTAGTAAGCAGCCAAGCCAGTCGGCGGCCAGTCTTCTCGACTCCGGAGGTATCTTTGGTCCAGCGAATCAGGGCCAAACTTACCTGCGACTTTGCGAGAAATAGTAATTCAGCGTACTCACAAGTGAGCCACTCCTGCAGCACATTATTTGTTGCTATCAATTCGCTGAATGTTCTCTGATTTTTATTCTCTGTAATTTCATTTTTTTTAACCTTTAGATTACGGCGGTACAGCATATGTACCGCAGAAAAGTTTGGCCTTCCTTACGGCTGCGGTACAGCATATGTACCAGACCTTTCGTCCCCTTCCTTAGCGGAAGGAAATCACCAGGAGGTGTGAAAATTACTGTGAGTTATTAGCATTTCCTTTCCTCACGAATATTGGCGAAATACGCGGCGTTGATTTACTGTCACGTATTTGGAATGTTTCTGGTGTAGACACACATATATTCGTCGGATAACATATATTACAGACATACATAGCCAAAATTCTTTCTTTCTTGGTATTCTAATAAAAACGACATGTACACTCTACGCGTGTGGAAGTCGAAATAATAAGAGTCCACCCCATGTCATACATTCCGGTAAGTGCATTCAATTAAAAATACAGCAGTGAAGCAAAAGATAAGATAAACCGACGAAGTAAAAGAATTGAAGTGATTGTGAGGGGAATGTAAGTACAATAGCTGGACATTCGGTCTTGTTTTTGTTAACAAAGGACCTCCCCCCGAAGCCATCAGCAGACAGGGGTTTGTTATAAGAAGTGCAGCAGACAGTTTGAAGGGAATTCTGATTATCTTCGGTGAATGACCACTTTCCAGTTACTATACGAGTAAATCAACAAGTCATTGTGGTGAAAATAGCAAGGGAAAATTGTCTATTCATATCTGCAATTTTTAAGTGAATTAGGATAAAGTAAATCCGTTATAAGAATATCAGTTTCAGCAATGAGAAGATACTTTACTTCCTTGTTCAGATCGTGATCGTTTCATATTCGGATTATGAAATACCACGTAAAGCAAGAAGTTAACTTAGAAGAAAAATAATAATCTATTACGGAGGCTGCGGGGAGGAATTAAGCGCTGCGAATTATAGAATTCGTGTAAATAATATACTTAAAATGTTTTACTTGCTTATTGAAGTTGTTGATATTGTATTTTGCAGATATTTAATATAAAATGTTGTCATCATGACTTCGCACCTGAGATGTTTGTCGAAAACTAGGCAAAGTACGTACAAGTCCCGAAAGAAAGCACATCAAATGTTACAGAGCAGAAAAATCGCAAAAAAGATATATTGATGCTCTGAACAGCACTTTTTATTGTTAATTTTAACTCTAATTTGGGCAGAAATTTTGATTGCCTTATTTGCTTAGCAAAACTTTTTAGACAAACATAGGGAAACTCACATCAGACTTCAAAATAACAAGCTGTAGTTTAAATGAGGAAGGAAAAAAACTGCATGTTTCTACATTATTATTATTATTTTGATATCTTCTTTTTTACTTTCTTTCGGAAATTAACTTTAGAAATCATATAATTACTTCGAATTGGCGAGTGGGAGCAAAAAAATAGCAACTGACTAACGAGAGTTTATATTTTGGCAACCCTTCTAAAGCCGAGTACAGACTAGAGCACAAATGGGCGAACGAGCAAGATTAGCTCAGTGGGGGGGGGGGGTTGATGATGGGGGTTTGGAGTCTCCAGAAACCCCCTCTTTCGCGGATCTATTAAGGGGTTTGAGTTAGTCCAATTTGCTTCGTTCTGTACAAACAGCCCGCCATATTGGGTCACTAAGGAAGCACTTCTTTCTTGCGCGTACATTTCGAATTAAAAAAATCAAGTTCAAACAATGAACTTCTCAATGCATTTTAAATAATGCGTAAAATTAATTAAAATTTCAATTTAAAATTACATTTCAAATTCAGCCCTTTCCTGATAAGGACGTAGCATGCAACTGCAACTATGTTTACAACAATAACAATTCAAAAATTAATCCGCTAACTAATGCCAAAGAAAAAAAGCTGCATTGAGTTGCATTTTATTACAAAACATTTTTCTAGTTATTTACAACATGAAAATAAATTTTTCAATTATGGAATTAAAGTTATTGCATGGTAACAGAATAACATCCATTTGTGTCATTCCATTACCTATGAATAACAAATAAAAATTAAGGATTTTGAAGATACAAACGTATCACAATATTTTAAGCTCAAAATATGCTTTTAAACCAAGAGCTTCTGTTTAAATTGTTGTATATTTCGTTTTATATTTACCTAATATTTTTTATTTATTAATTATCGTCTGCATTTCGTTAACATTTAAAACGCACGTTGTTTAATTATTTTAATTTCCAATGCTTTAATACTACTGTATTTAATGGTTTGTTATTACTTTTCTCTTCTACTTCAAAGTACAAAGGCGACAGTTACGCTACATGTATATAATGCTTATATTTATGGAAGAAAGTGTGATAAATATGAAAACCAAATTTGAATTTAATCAACAAATATCTTTCAGTTTCACTTTGGGGTGTAAACTTGTCGGCAAGACTAATTTTTAAATTAAAATTACTTTCCTACTTTTTTTTCTCTTTTTTGTATCAGTCAGGGTACAAATACAGGGGAGTAATTTGAATCTTGAGGGTTCCAAAGTATTTGGAGCTCCCTATATTCCTCAATGAGGCCAAAAATGTCGGCTTGATTCCAGTCTTCCCTCTCTGCACGGTTCGCCGGAATGCGTTCAAAACCGTCCAAACTAGCACAAAGGGTTCGTCCAAAGACCGCTCTCCGAGTGATCGTGGAGGACGTTCGCGGCCACAGTGGAGGGTTCCCGTTCGGACGCCGTCCACACTAATCGTTAATTACTCCGATAATGCTCATTTGTGCTCTAGTCTGTACGCAGCTTTATGAAGTCAATCACACTCAAAAGAGGTATAATGGGAGTTTACAACCCCCGTAGTTACACTGAGGGGGAAAAAATTCCGCAGTTTTGCCGTTGTATGGATGAATTTCGGGAGTTCGAGCGCCATAACTTAAAGGTTAAAGCTTTGCAGTTTCCTATTTTTAAGTCTCTGTTATTTTACGTCCGGGTAAATGATTTCCAGGAGATTGTTGTAGCTGTCTCGAGTGGGTTCAGTAACTTGCAGGCACAACATAAGAAGGCACTTAAACTATAAGACTATTTAATGCATATTTACAAACTAATGGCAATGCAGAGATACACTCCACAAGTTAACAGCAGCTCACGCTATTCGCGCGTTCCGAACGACAGCATACTCTTGAACACTCGTTCCAGTTCTCCCGTCTCTACAGAACCTCGAAATCAGACACTACAGACATTCTCTTGTATTTTCTGGCAATTTTTTTTTTACATTGTACTAAATGACTTTGCTGTAGCCAACATTCGAACCCTTAATGCGTCTGTAGATTCCTTTGAACTTCTAATTCACCCAATGGTAAAACACAGCAAACTTTAAAGATTTCTCGAGCTCTTAATTCTTTTGCGATTTTTTCAAAAAATTTTATTCTAATACCTGAAACGTAATAATTTATAATTTTGCGTAGCGTTTCAGTGCAAATATTCATAGATTTTTTAGAATCGTTATGCAATCGCCATATTGTTGAATGCTATGTAGTGAGACTGTGGCAGGTCTAAAAAATGCTTTTTCCAACAGGAGGTGACACTGATTTATAGGTTTGTTCTCCTTATCTACTCATGAATAAGTATTTTATACAGTTAAATTATAAATCTCATAAGAAGTTTCAGAGAACAGCATCAATATAACGACTTTTATTCACCAAAAAAAAAAAAAGCGTTTAGAGAAGATTTAACTCTTATCTTAACATCAAATACTGTGAACCTGTGATCTGGTAAACAATATAAGAGCTAAAAACCTGGCACAACCAGGAACCGCGGGCAAACTTAGCCCGCCTAGTATTTTATTGTGTTCGACCCATTGTAGCTTTAAAAATAACTCATTCATTATAAACTCATGTTTGTGAAAATTGCAACACCATGAAGGAATCGTCATAATTGAATGAAATTTAATACAGTTGAGTGGTAGTGGTACAAATAAATGATTAAATTTTCAAAGCAAACAAACAATAACAAGAGATCGGAATCAGTATTTTGTGTAGCCACCACGCGCCGCAATAAGTGCTGCTACACGACGTGGCATGGAGTCAAACAAATTTTGAATGTCTGCCTGAGGAAGAGCATTCCATATTGCTTGTATGCGTACCCAAAGTTCGTCTACAGAAGAAACAGGACGGGGATCACGAGCGAGACACCGACCAACGAAATCATACACATGTTCAATTGGCGACATATCCGGGGAATACGCAGGCCAAGGAAGAAGCTGTACCTGCTGCGTTGCAAAGAAGGATTGAACAGTCTTAGAAATATGAGGGCGGGCATTGTCCTGTTGAAATACAGCGCCTGGCAAGCTTTGAAGGAAGGGAACATCTTGGGGCTGTAGAACTTCACTTATGTGCCGGTTGCTGCTCAGATTGCCCACAATTCGTACCAATTGAGGTCGTCCATGATAGGCTATGGCGCCCCAGACCATAACTCCGGGTGTTCGTCCACTGTGGCGTTCGATAATGCACTCCGGAAGGTGGCGTTCACCGGCATAGCGTCTGACACGAATGCGGCCATCATGGTACCACAAATTAAAGCGGGATTCGTCAGAAAACACGACATGCTGCCAATCAGCACACCAGTCTCTATGTTGATTGGCCCATTGTAGCCGCAGGCGGCGATGGTTTAGCGTGAGGGGGATCCTGTGTAAAGGAGTCCTTGCGCGCAATCCACGCTGCAGCAGACGTCTACGAATTGATGAAGCACACAATGAAACACCTGTAGCTATTAACCACTGTGCTGCCAATTGTCTAGAGGAAGCTGTACGGTCCGTCCGCGCCATGTGGACCAGGTGTCTATCATCGCGAGTCGACGTCACATTTCGGGGTCCACTCCCGGATTTCCGAGTTGTCCGACCCTCGTCCGTCCACTGCTTCCAAACACGCATCACTGTGCTGCTGTTACGCTGCACACGAGCGGCTACTGCACGATACGACAAACCAGCTTCACGAAGGCCGATGATTCTCCCCCGTTCAAACTCTGTAAGTTGTTCAAATCTCGCTCTCTTTCGTCAAAGACGCATAAGTAAAGATTGAGCTAACGTTTACCACTAGCAGATAACCATCGATAACCATACACGCTCCGCTACAGCCGTCTATTTATTTGGATCCATCCGCCGTTCAGAGGGCGCTGCTCAGCATACGCATGCGCTACAGATTTGAAATTCTAATCATTTGCATATCATGCGCTACTTTGCATTTCCTGAAAATTTCAGCTCACTCGCATAAGTCCTTCATGGTTTTGCAATTTTCACAAACATAAGTTTATAATTCAATTCAAGTGTAAATAATATCAAACAGTTCGTTGTCAACATTATTTTTTTTCTGGAATTATTTTCTTTTTCTTTTTTCTTTTATGCGAAAACAAGCATTTTTAAGACAGAATAATTTAACATACAAAACAGTTCGATTCACACACATTAAAAAAATGTACACTGGACAACATACACACATACAATCCCAGTGTTTTCAATTAAAATAATTTTGGAAAATCATTTGAGAAAGGAAATTGTTATAAAAAATTTCATTCAATTGGAGTGAAAAAAAAATGTATTTAAACTTTCCTCCTTTTTTTTCGAAAAAATTAACAGTATTAGTTACAATTTGAAAGACCCTTGTAATTCCTGAATTTACGGTTACTTTTCACAACGAAGTTGACATGTACAGAAGCACATTATAAACAACGTATCATTCATAGAAAAGAATATGTGAGTATCTAAAAAGAAATAAAACCCATGGAATTTTATTTCTAATTCATATGAAAGTAATTTAAACTTCTGTACACAGTCACTGCACACAATATGCAAAAACGTACATAAGAAAGAAGGTGCAAAACTTTACACTTTGATTGTGCACTTAAACATAGTACAGTTAAAGAGAGGAAGCACTTTAAAAAAATAAATAATAAAAAAAAGTCAAATTTTTGGAACTAATATAGGATAACATAAAGTTTTTATAAAAAGGGCTGTAAATAACTATAGAATGGAACATGTCATTTTGAGATTAATCTGAAATGTGCAAGCATTTTAAAACTTTATATTTTACAAATTATGCTAACAAGTTTGCTGATCTATTACAAATGTAACATATATTACTCGCTAATGAAACATTTCTTTTATGGCTATTAAACATAAATAATAATAATTGAAAAATACCGCTTCTGATTTTTTAATCATGCACAAATTAAAAATTTAGCTGATCAGTTATTTTTACTGAGAAAAACGGCTGCAATTTGAAGTTTTATGAACTCGTTAAAAATCTACGTGTTAATTTAGTAATTAAAAAAAAAGTTAAAAAATAATAATAACAACAATAATAATAATGATAACAATAATAAAACGGCACATTTTGAAAGAAGGAAAATTAATACAGGCAAAAATCAAAATTTTACAAAAATGAAAACTTAATAGAAAACTATCAAAATTAAAATTAAAATTTCCATCAATTAACAAATTAAGATAAAAGCAAAAAAAGATACATGATTTTGTACAGCTGATGATTTTCACTTATAATAAAATATTACGCAATAATGTTTGGCTATAGAAAAACAAGAGAAATATGTGACTTAAATGCTAAAAGGAAACATTCCGTTTAAAAGTTTTTCCGCAATGTAATTAAGTTGTGTATTGTTGTGGATATTACGATATACCAGAAGACATTCAAACTATCTTTAATAGGGAACACAACCAAAAACGCTACATACACAAAACACAAATAAATGTTGCCATCCGGCAATACTTAATCTTTTGACATAAGATCGATTACATTGATATCGATTATATCACATCTCCCCCTATAAGTCTTTAGTCCAAAAGTCTCTTTGGAATTTTAATGATTCTACCACTGCGAGTTTTGTTTATCTTAAGTTCGGGAACTGGTGTAGGGACATCCCTAGCTGTATCCGCAACTGGATCAGGCACTTTTTCTGACATTACAACATTGTCCTTAGTTGGCGGCACATTTTCTGGCAGGTCGTTAGGCAATGCTGGATTTATCTCCGATTCATCCCAGCTGAAATTCAGAGGAAGGAATGCAGGATGTAGATGGATTCTATTTCTGCGAAACACACCTCTTGGTGATTCGATGATGTACGATCGAGGGGTTGTATGCAAACTTTTTACCTTTCCATATGATCTTAAGTCTTTCACCCAAACCGGTTGGCCTACTTCCAGTGGCTGAAGGTTTCTGGCCCCGTGGTGGTTGTCAAAGTTTCGTTTTTTTCTATCCCTTAGTTCTATTTCCTTTTTCTTTAAGGATTGGAAATTAGCCAGATTAGGGCACAACATTTCACTTGTTGCGGGTATGGGAGTTCGCAACTTCCTTCCCATCAGCAACTCTGCTGGGCTATACCCGTTTTCCAAGGGGGTCGATCTTATGGCTAACATCATCAGGTATGGATCCTCTCCTTGAGATTTCAGGAAGTGATTCTTGAAATTTTTTACCATGGCTTTAATGAAGCCATTGCTTTGAGGAAATTTAGGACTGGATGTTAAAATTGAAAATTTGTATGTCTTTGCAAATTTTCGATATTCTGAATCGATAACCTGAGTCCCATTGTCGCTTCGGACTATTTCGGGTATGCCATGTCTGGCAAATATTGATTTCAAGCGTTCGATGACCTCTAAGGATGACAGATTATCCAATTTCCCTACCTCAAAATATCTGGAATAGTAGTCTGCTACAATAACGTACCAGTGACCTTTTAGCTTTAAAAGGTCGGTTGCAACTACTTGCCATGGTCTTTCTGGAAAATCGCTTGAAATCAGAGGTTCTTTATGATAGCTTTGATACTGTATGCAATTTGCACAATTTCTGACTAAAACTTCAATTTCTTTAGATATACCTGGCCACCAAACAGATTGCTGAGCTCTGGCGCGGCATTTAGTTATTCCCTGGTGCCCATCATGGATTCTATCTAAAATTTCTTTTTGAAGCTTTTCAGGAATCACAATTCTTGCGTCTTTGAACAGAATTTGATTTTGCAGTGATAGAGAATGTCTATGTCCCCAAAATCGTTGAATCTCAACCGAAATTTCATTTTTAGGTGGCCATCCGTCTTGGCAGTATTTGATCAATGTTTTACAAACGGGATCTTCATTTTGTAACTGTAATATTTCTGCTAGTCTTTCATCAGATGCTGGAAATATATCGATGATGTTTTGGACATACGCGGCAATTTCTTCTGACAATTCTTCATCTTCATTTTCAGATGTAGGACACCGAGACAAAGCATCGGCAATTACCAGCTCTTTGCCTGGTTTGTAAGAAATTGTGAAGTCATATCTCATCATCCTGAGTTTTATCCTTTGTAAACGAGGAGTTAACATGTCTAAAGGTTTTGACATGAATATCGGCACTAAAGGCTTATGATCCGTTTGAATGTGTACTTGTTTACCTACTATATAGTCTCTGAATCTGTCACAAGACCATATTATGGCTAAAGCTTCCTTCTCGATCTGTGCATATCGTTTCTCTGCATTTGATAACGTTCTAGATGCATAACAAATTGGTGAAATACAACTTTTCTCCATTTGATATAAAACTACCCCAAGACCATATGATGATGCGTCACACGAAATATAAATCTCTTTTTTTAAATCAAACATTGATAACCCGGGAGTTTGGCAAAGTTCGTCTTTAATTTTCTGAAAAGAAACCTCTTGGGCAGGCTTGGAGTAATCGCGATTACGTAATCGTAATCGGCTGTAATCGATTACATTTTGACAAAATCGTAATCGTAATCGTAATCTGATGATGGCATATTCTCATAATCATAATCGAAGTTGTGTAATCCCGTAATCCTTTTTCTCCCGGAATTTTAATCGTAATCTTAAGGAAAAAATCCGTAATCTGCTAGTCCTGCAATCGTGTAATCTTGACCTGCTGAAAGCTGAAATTTTTAGCGCTACCCTTGGATAGAAGAGATAAGATTACAAGAAAAAGGATTAAAACTGTGTACTGAAGTCCTATCCTAAGCGGTCTGTAACCTATGGGCGATCTTAATATTAAAGGTTCTGTGTGGCGGTCGCAGAGCCTTGATGGCAGGACCATATAATAGTCTGCTAGAGACGCTTGTTGTCCTACTTGTTGCGGTCTCTCAGAATTCTTAATTGCGGCTCCACTCTCCATGGGGAATGGCTGGAGAGCCCGAGAAGAAAGGGAGTCTGGCCTGGATATGTCACTCGCATCGCCTTGGGGCTCTCAGGGGGGGGGGGGGGGTCTCCGGTCTCCTCGCGTCGTCCAGTTTCGGTACAAGAGCGGTAATCTGTCCGCAGGTCACAGATTTCGGGGTAGATAAGAAAGGGGAAGGTGTCTATAGAAGGACCAAATGCATCGGTCATTTTGCTTCCTTAATTACCCCTTCAAAACATATTCAAACGGTTGGGCAATAGGCGAGAGTCTGGACGGGACCGCCGCGAGTAAAAGAGAGTTCCCCCTTTCTTCTCTCCGCGGAGGTCCCGGTTTGGAGCCGGCATTAAGAATGGGAGCCCCATTTCCCCTTTCAATAATCGAAGTAGACTGCCCCCCTGAAAATCTAGTGTTGGTACTATCACCTACACACATAAAGAGACATGAAATGACTTTTGTGTTTTCGCCTTTCTTTAACGGTAGAAGTGAAGAATTTTTCTAAAGAATAGCACATTTACACTTCAGCAATTTAGGAGCAGGCGTTACATGATGCTCTATGCTTAAGATGCATGAAATCTTAACCCTGGTACGTGTGATTATTATTATTTTTAAAAATATGTTCTTCGAATATTTAAAAAAGTACATACATTTAAATCTTAAATTTATTTATATTTTAATGCTAATATTCTTTTTAATTAATAGGTATGTAAAAGAAAATGATATATGTTCAGACATTTTCCCAATTGTTTTTTACATGCATGAATTAATATTTAGGAATTATTTAAAAAAAATAATTATCTTTTTCTTCTTAGAATTACCTCAACAGAATTTTGTATTTCAGTTGAATCTTGTACGTTAAATTTGTGTTGTAAAATTACTTGCACTTTATTTTTTTATTAAAACAGTTAGTACATGGAAAAAATATATGCTCGTGCATGTTAAAAAAAAACCACAAAAATCATATTAAAATATTATAGTCATTCGTATTATAATTATTCTTCATATTACTTTTTAACGATTACTAATTTTGCTTCGAGTTATTTGAATGTTCATGTTCAAATTTTTGAAATTATTCTAAAATGCAGCATTTATTTTCAAAAGATTATTTATCTCTTACACGATCTGAATATTTTGTTATCCCGTGCAATTCATGCACATCCTATAAGTGATTTCATAAAGAATCATAGAAAATTATTATTTTCAGTAAACTAATTGGTGTTATGTGAAATATTTGCACAATTTAAACTAGAAAATAAATACAATGGAGAAATATACATTTTCAGAAATTGCGGCCAACTAAATTTTGATTGTATGCACACAAAATAATAATAAACGAGGTAAATCACTTATGCATTATATATACATTTAGTGCATCGTCTTTGCTTATATACAAAATACGATCACTGTAGTTATCCCTCACATGAGTTTTAAATATTCGAAAAATACTGAATGTGCCTTTCCTGATTATACATATATATATATATATAATGCAAATTTTTCATTTCTGCAACGACGTCATAATTCCAGAACTGTGATGATGAAATTGTTTCATTATAATTGCATTCATCATCATTTCAGTTATCTCTTATAAAATCAAAAATTTAATTAAAAATCATAACTTTTTGATTTATGACACTATTGTGAAAATGAGAGTTGTATGCATAAAATCAGATAATTTTATGCTAATCTAATCGTAATCAAAATCGTAATCGGATGTCATAATCGTAATCGATTACATTTTTCAACGACTGTAATCGCTGCCGTAATCGTAATTACTTTTTGGCAAAGGATTACAATCGCAATCGTAATCATAATCTCTCAATTTCTCCCTTTGTAATCGTAATCGTAATCGATTACGTTTCTTTGTAATCGACTCCAAGCCTGCTCTTGGGCTGGCCCCCACATCCATTCAACATCATTTTTCAACAATTCATATAGAGGATTTGCTATATCGGACATTTTAGGGATGAATTTACTTAGAAACCCGCTCATGCCTAAAAATGTTTTTAACTCTTTTACCGAGTTAGGTCTGGGAATATTTGCTATAGCTTCTGTTTTCTTCGGATCTGGTTTAATTCCTTCGCTTGAAATGACATGTCCGAGAAATCTCACCTCCTTAACTTTAAATTGGCATTTCTCGACATTAAGAGTCCAACCTGCAGCTTGGAGTTTATTTAACACTTCCCTTAACCGTTTATCATGTTCTTCTTTCGTTGCCCCGAATATCACAAATTCATCCATCAGTCAGACAATTCCTGGACCATCTGGAACCGTTTCCCTAATTCTTTTCTGGAATACTTCTGGTGCAGATTTTATTCCAAAGGGTAACCTTTTAAATTTATACCTCCCAAAAGGCGAAATGAAAGTTGTTAAATTTGTTGATTCTTCATCAAGGCTAATTTGCCAAAACCCCGCATTAGCGTCAATAACGCTGAACACTTTAGCTTCACTAAACTGACTCAACGTATAATCGACTGAAGCCATAGGAAAATATTCTCTTTCTGTGTTATCATTTAAAACTGAAAGGTCTACGCAAATTCTAATGTCACCCGACTTCTTAGGAACTATTACCATAGGAGCACACCACTCCGTAGGTTCATCAACTGCTTCAATTATACCCTCTTTGGTCATTTGTTCTAATAACTTTTGCAATTTACTTCTTAAAGCCAGAGGAACTCTTCGCGGAACAGATATAGCATAAGGTTTTGCGTTTTCTTTTAATTTAATTTTATAAGGCTTTTCTACTTTTCCGAGACCACTGAATAATTTTGGAAATTCATCTACAGGGTTTAATTCGGAATTCACTTTAAAAATCCGCTGAATAAAGTTTAAATGTTCACTAGCCGTACAGCTTAGTAAAGAATGTTGTAAGCCACTAACAACATACACTTCATCTTTAAAGATTAGATCTTTGTTCTTCAGATCCACACGGAGAACACCAGCAATATCAAGATTTCCCCCGTCAGGACTGCAGATTACTTTCTTGGAATTAAATAACTTAAGATGTTTAAGTTTTGCATCATAAGTGTCTTTTGGAATGACCGTTACTTCAGCTCCTGAATCAATCTTAAAATCTATGGAAGTATCATGTATTACAACCTGGGTAGTCCATCGATCGAATAACTTCTCATTTTTGTTAATCGCATTCAAAACATAACCCAAAAATGCAGATGGTTTTGATGACTACTTGATTAATCTGAAGTTTCGATTTACAAACTTTGGCATAGTGCCCGGTTTTTTTACATCTATTACAGATCGTTTTACGCGCTGGACACTCTTGTTTAGTATGTTTCTCATTTTTCCCACACCAAAAACAAGCTCCTTTGTTTTTGGACACTACTGACTGGGAGTGATTATTAAATTTAGGTTCAGAACGAAATTTATCATTGGTTTGTTTATGTTTGAACGTCTGATTTTTCGGCGTTACGGCTATTCGATTAGCAACTTTAAATGACGAAGTATCGTTTACTATAACGCTTTGTTGGCTTTTGATTATTTCAGCTTGACGAGATTGCGTAACGGCTTTTTCCAATGTTAGTTTAGTGTCAAGTTGCAGATTTTCCGACACTTTTTTATCTCTAAGACCACAAACTATTCTATCACGAATCATCTCATCGTGAAACGAAGCAGGAAATTCACACGTTTGAGCTAGCGAATATAATGCAGTAATAAAATGCTCAACTGATTCGCCCTCTTCTTGTGTTCTGGTATGGAACTTATAACGTTCGTAAATAACATTACGTGTTGGAACAAAGTGCTGTTCAAATTTTGTTTTAACTAAGTCAAAATCCTTCTTCTCTGCTTCTGTCATATTGAATGACGCTAAGATATCTTCAGATTGCGCACCCATAAGATATATTAAAGAGTTTACCTGTTCTTCTTTGTCTTTTGTTTTCAATCCTGACGCCGATCGAAATCGTTCGAATCGATCTATCTACTTACTCCAATCATCCGGCCGAAAGGAAAAATTGTTCGGGCGCTGGAATCTGATACATTTTGAAGGCGTGTATTCAATCTGCCACCATGTACCCAGATAGCAATTTTTATTTGCAACAAAATTGCAGCAACCTTGCTTTGCAAAATTGGAAACTTGCAGCAAGTTCATAATGCAAGCCTGAAAGTTCAAAGCAAGACTGTAGCAAGTTTACGCAAGTGCCGAAGTCACCACACTTCGCACTTGCAGTGAACTTGTCATGCAAGTCACGTCAAGTTCACTGCAAGTTGGAGACAAACTGGTACAAAAGCTAGCTTTGCTATATCAAATTTGCAGCAAGTTCCTCGTGAATTTACCATTGACGTGCAAATTTGCTGCAAACTCTTTGCTAGTTTACTAAGTTTGCTGCAAATTTGTAGCAAACTAGTTGGAATGCAAGCTTTGTAATATCAAATTGACCTTTCTTGTATCAAACTTGCTGCAAATCCCTTGCAAGTTCACTTTTGTCCTATCAAGTTTGATGCAAATTTGTGGCATTTAAGCTCATTTCACAGTATTTTGTCCAAACGTAGAGTCCGCAACATTACACTTTTTTTGTTATAACTACGTAATTTACAGCTTAATTATCACCAAATTTTATTTTCAAATAATGTGTTGAGCACATTATTTGAAAATAAAATTTAGCGATAATTAAACTGGAAATTACATAGTCATAACAAAAAAAGTGTCATGTTGCGGACTCTACAATTTTAGAAAATACTGTGAAATGGCCCCTATCCCAATATATCCACATTTACCACTTTTAAGGAAAAGAAGCAGTTTGCATATGAATGTCTAGATTGTCAAATGCTGTTGTTGTCATTTTTAATCCTTAAGTAAGATTTTTTGCACTATATTAATTAGAAACATACAACTTTGATTCAGGTTTAGTTTATATAGATTAATACACTTTAATTTGCATATAGAGTTGAATTTTCTAGTTATTTTGGGCATATTATATACATTTTTAATGTATGATCATGCATTCAACAAATTTTATATAAATAGGATCATTCAACTAGGTACAAAACATAAATAAAACAAGACTAAAATTGCTTATTATCATACAAGCTTTATTTTTACTATTTTTAGAACATTTAATGTTACATGAATAAGAACACTTAATTTATATATACAATACAAAACCAAAATTAAGAAGCAGGAGCACCACTCTTCAAAAATCACAAGACTGAAAATATTTAATGAAGTTGACTACATACCGTAGCATCAATATTATTAGCAATAAATTACCACTATTGCTTTCAGAAGATATAAAACCTGCATGTACACACAGTGTATGTGTATATATACATATATTCAGAGTCCGACAAAAATCCGAAAATCTTAGGAGCCAATGAAAATTTTTTAGGAGCCAACTATAATATTTTCATTTGGCGCCACCTGAAAAACTAGTCGCCAAGGCATATTTTTTAGTCGCCCGGGCGACCTGGCCCCGGGATTTTTCGGATGCTGCATATATTTACAAAGATTGGAAGTGAATGAAATTTGCAAAATATATTTAAATGATCAAACAAGATTTAGTTCATATATTCCAAATTAAAAAAAAAAAAAAAAAATCCTGTTTATGAATGAATAAATAAGAACAATAAAGTAATACTGAGACATACAGCAGTGCAACTACTGCAATCTCGCATTAAAAAATGTAAGTAAATCCATTTTTATTTCCGAAACATCTTTATTCTAATTGGATTAGAATCTTTGTTCTGACTGGTATATATATACTTTACAGATTGATTTTTATTTATTTATGACCTTAAAAAAATGCACTAAACAGAAATTATAATTTAAAAATAAAAAGAGATGGCTTAACTTGCATCACTATTTTTAAAGCTAAATTCAAATTCCTTATTCATTACTAATAAATAACTAATCACTAAGCCAATTTTGTTATAAAAAATTTCCTTTTCTAGTTTTTTTCAATTTTTATTTTAAAATTTTATTTCATATGTGTTTCACCTAAAAAATAAAATGAAAGATCAAGTAGGTAAGTAAATGCTTGTTACTTTAAGATTGGTAGTGACCCTTTACGAAGAAAAGAGAAATTATGAATTTTTAATTATTAAATTAAGTTCACAAGCAATAAATAAAGAAAGAAGAGGAAAAATGTAAACTATTAAAATAAAAATTTAAATAAGCCATTCTAAACCATCTTTTATTAAAATAACTTCCAAAATAATTGAATCATGTAAAATTTTTGAAATCTCCGTCACACAAGAAGCATCTTTCCATCCTACAACAGAAAAAACAAAAAGCTTTTATTAATATTATAAGTTGCCAAAAAATTAAAATACAGATCAAATGTATTTGAGATAATCAAGGGTGTAGGTGAGGTTGGTATGCAGCTGTCATTTTCACAACATTAATTAGTTCTTGACAAGTTTTTGAACATTTGGTTGTAGCTGTGACAAAGCATATCTCAGGTTATTACCACATCCACCTTTGCTGAATATTTGGTCATGTATGCCAGTGATTCCCAACCTCTTTTTTTTTTTTTGTCGGGGCACACTATGGACGTTTTCAAAATTTGACAGCACACAAAGAAAACGATAAGTTAAAAAGTTGTTTACTTACCTATAAAACACTGTAAAATAATTAATTAATTTAAATTAAAAAACATGGTATTTAACTGTACAAACAAGTTTTCTTCTATAGTGTACTCTTCTTTTATTTAAACAAACTTTACTTGTAATAAGAAGCATTATAATTTTTATTACGTAGATTTCTAAAATTTGACGGCACACTAAAGTGCCATGACACAGTGGTTGAATCACTGATGTATGGTATTGCTGAAATTCTGTATTCATAGATATGTGTATGAAAACTGTACTAAGAACACCAAAACTTCTGAAGAAACTTGTCTGCAAAAAAGGAATCATTTACAATAGTAGTAGATAGTTGAGTGTACAAATAGGTGCTGTATTGTTAAAAAAACATTATAGTTTATATTGTAACCACAAAATCGAGGAAACTGCAGTTACTTTTACACTCTTGAAATTCTTCTACACCTTCCCAAGGGGTATGCCCTCATGTTGAGAACTGTCGTTATACGGCAATTCATTCACATGAAAACACCAGCTGGATAATGCTTCTTGAGGATTTCATTAACTATCACTATAAAAATATAATAAACTATGAGAAATGTTACAGAAGCTTGTAAGTTTAACAAGGGCTTGAAATAGAAAAATTAATCAGCCAGAACCTCTTTTGAAAGTCGGTTGAAAAATTGTTTTTTCAAAAGAAAAAATTACAACTAATGTAAGTTACAGTTAAGTTCTATATTTTTGTACATAGAATATACATATTCATATGTGTTTGCTTACAGTGTCAAGGTAAATTATTCACAATATTTTAAAAACTTTCAAGGTTCAATTAAACAGAATATTAGAGTTTTTTGCTGCATTAGTACATTTTTAAGCCCTAAGTTTAACAGTTCTTATTATTTATTAAAGTTTTCTTCTAGAAAAAATTGTTCTCTGTACATGACCTTAAAAAAGGCAACTTAAATGCTAAACCATTCTTAAATAGTTTCTCAAGACAATTAATAAAAATATACAAGTCAATGAGGATGAATAAATTTCAATAAGAAAATGCAAATATAAATTATGCTGCAAGAGAAACATATTTAAAAAAATGCATCAAATTGGTTCAGAGGTACTCGAAAATAGAAGAGGGAAAAACAAAGTAACATGCAAGATAAAGAGCCTCTCTTCTATGAATCCCTTAATCTTTTTAGACAGTTAAATAATATGCCAGACAAAGATCAACAGTTAAACCTGTCCATATTCCTATATTTATTTCATTTTTTAAAAAATGTTTTTACAAGGAAAAGCATACTTACAAAAAATCAATTTTGAAAGCTTCTGTTGCAAGGCAGGAATTTTTCAGTCATTTTTGTTGGGCTCTTGCCACTTCAGGTGTAAAGCTCATATAATCAAGATCATCCCTTCAGCATTTCATTTGCCTCCATCTTGACAAGAAAACTTTAATAAAGCTTAAAAAAAAAAAAAAAATTCAATGTACCCCTTAACATCAATTATATTAAAAAATGGATTATTATAACATAATGTTTTAACTGTTTTTTATTTAAAATTGAGCTTTTATTTATATTTGAGACTTTTATAGCTATCAATTTTAAAATAAAATTCATTAAATTATTAAAATTAACGGTTCAGGTAGTGGATAGTTCTAAATCTGCAAGGTGTTGCTGGTGAACCATATGGTTGCTAAAGCTTTTGATTTAGTTCCTTGGCAAGAAATCTACCCTCTCTCGGAGACAACTTTATCAACTGATTATTAAAATGGTTGATTAATTTTTTTTTTCCAAATTCATAGCTCAATCCACAGGTGATATTAAATGTTTCAGTCGCACAATTAAATACACATAGCAAAAATGATAACCTGATCAGATAAAAAAGAAAATTTTGTTTTTACATTCTTACAGCTCTTTCGCCATCACATAACAACTCTATTTTGCTTATTTTTTTAACAATCAGGTCAGAATTTTCAAAAAAACATAATTAATTTTTCTTCTTCATCACAAATTGCACTTGTGTTTTCATGTAACTATAAAAACAATAACAATGTGAATCAAAGTGGTGAAAGTAAGGAATAGTCATCTTCAATAAAAAGAATTTAAAAACCGATTCACTTCTAGATATATCTATAATAACAATGAAAAAACAGATGAAGATATTTTATATTGATTAAGTATAGAATCCAGTTTGGTTTTGTGATCTACTGAACAACTTTTTCTTTAAGAAAGGTCTCTGTAATTTTATTTAACTAAAAACAAAATAGTTAATAGAGAAGTAAAATCTGCCTTAATGTGTGACAAAGGGGGGAGGAGGGTCAAATATATGGGGAAAAGAGTGACATCATTAATGAACAGCCCTCAAAATCAATGGGAATATCAATAGATAAAATTCAAGAAGTCCTAATAGCAACAAACAAAATTTAATGATAAAAAAGGAACCTTATTTCTTGAAAACATTAAACAGAAATCCCTAAATTAAGTACCCTAAAACCTAAACACATATCAATAGATAATATTCAAGAAAGTACCACAGCAACAAAATTAAATATGATACTATATATCAGATAAATGATAACGAATTTTTTAAAAAAACCCTAATTAAATTATAAAGCAAAATTAAAGATTTTTCTTGGAATCTTAAAAATTAAAATTGCATCTTAGTACGAGAAAAAAGAAATCTAAAAACATCAAATTAAAAAGAAGTAATTTTAACACTCAAATTAAATAAATACATATCAATATAAAAATAAAATTCAAGAATTGCAACAAAAAATGCATCTAAATTTCACAAAAGTGATACAATAGCAAAAATTAAAAAGCGAATTAAAAAAGAAAAAACAAATACAGAGTCAATCGATTCAGTTTCAAAATTAATTTAATAAACGAAATTAATATTCAAGAGAAGATTTTAAAAAAAAGAAGCATTAACAAACACAAAATAAAAAATGCAACCTCTATAATTATCTAAATATTTTACAAAATAAAGAAATTCAATCTCGAAAAAATGGAAGTTTTTATTAAATAAATGCAACAGACAAAATTTGAAAACTAAAAAATAACGACACAAAGAGAAAATTAAAAATGCATCTATAAATACGAGGTAATGAAATCTAAAATCATTAGAATATTTTTTTAAATAAAAACTTCGTGTTTGAGGAAAAATCGAACATCTACTAGTGAAATAACACGATAGTAAATTACTTAAATGAATAAATAGCTATATCACTAATAATACAGTACATACTAGTCAACCCTTAAATCTTTCACTGCCAGCATTTTAGAAGTACAAAAATGAATCGTTCTTAAAATATTACCCCATGCTAAAATTAAATCTCAACAAATTAAGTACCCAACAAATAAGAAAACATACTCACATCTTAATCCGATCAGGAAATAAAACTCCGAAGAAGAATTGTTTAGATGCACGATCACGCCGTTTTCTTTCTTTTTAGCACATGGTTGTGGGTGGTGGGTGTTGCCAGATGCAACATTCGCATTCTTTACCGCCAAACTTCCACTCCATGGCCTGCGCATGCGTTGAATGACAGACTTGCCACACTTTTGCAGCAAAATTGTGTTGCAAGGAAGTGATTGCTCAAGTTGTCAACCTTGCAACAGCTTTGCTACACATTTGTTTAGTCTAATTTGTCGTAACAAAAGCATATCATGGAAAAATCAAACTTGTTGCAAGTAAGCATGCTATCTGGGTATTGTTGTGGATATTACGATATACCAGAAGACATTCAAACTATCTTTAATAGGGAACACAACCAAAAACGCTACATACACACACGGAGTAAAAAGAAGGAGACGAATCTCCATAGTAAAAGTTTGTCCGGACGATTTCCCTGGCGCTAGATGGCGCGCATGTAAAATGTCTTGCCATGTGGGTGATTCGCAACATAATTTAGTGTTACAAATAAAATTATTTAAGAGGGTTTTTTTAAGAGTATTTAAATCGATATAGTCAATTTTTGTGAAGCTGGTTATAGGATCATGGACTACTTTTAGATTCAGAATGTATTTGTGATTTCTTTTTATTATATTTGGTTCATTTTATTTTAGTTCGATGGTTTCGGTTTGCGACTGGTTTCGGTTTGCTAAAAGCCCGTAAATTTTCGGCAAGAAACTGGGAAATTTGGGAACATTGGGAATTTTGAGATGTTTTCAGTCTTCAAAATATTGTTACAGAACATATAACATTGTAACGCTATATTATTTTTATTTTAGATACATGACCAAGCGTCAAACATAACATTTTATATCAAATCTATAATTGAGAAAATTAACTAGTAAATTCAATAGGCTTTTTTATTGCAGTATTATTGATTCTAAAAATTTATTTGATTTGGTTGCTTTCCAGAAAATAAGATTAACCTTCAAAATATTTTTTTTTTCTTTACTCGTTGATTTAAATTATTATAAGCAATAATATATCTGTTTTATTCATAGCATTTTATTACAACTTTAACGACACATTTGAAGGGGTAATTTTTTGACAAGAAACACTGTTTAAAGCACTATTATACATTTCAACAATTTTTTTTAAAGGCAGGTTTTAAATATTTTTATTTGTTATTTTGTTTTTTATTGATGACTTAAACAACTATCAAGTTTCACAATGGGGCCGTTCATAAATGACGTCACGCTTTTTTCCCATATATTTGACCCCCTACCCCCCTTTGTCACAATATGTCACACTTCAGCGGACCCCTTCCCCCCTTTTGTCACGCGTCACGCTATGTTGCATAATGCATGATGTTACAATTTCTTGTTACCCCCTCCCCTCTCCTTGTCACACTTTGTCACAATTTCACGAAACCCCCTCCCCCCTTCGAAGCGTGACATCATTTATGAATGATCCCTATGTAAATAAAAAATATTAGAAAACTTCTTTTTTTTCATTCTCAACAGAAACATTTTTTACAGGTACCAACATTACGAAATAAATATGTTGTCTGTTTTAAAATGCTTTAACAGCAATGTTCGGGAAAATAATTCTATTATAATGAAAATTTCATAAAAATTTATTTATTTTTGATGTGTTAAAATTACTATTTCAAAAAAAAAAAAAAAAAAAACGATCCCAGTTTTTAGAAATTTGAAACTTCCCGATGTTGCTTTAAATTCTCGGGGGGGGGGGGGGCGGTTTTTCCGGCAATAAAGTAGGCGTTTAGACATCCTTGCAAAGCTAATTGTAACTTTAATTTAACTAAAAACGGTTTCAACTTTAATGTAAAGTTAAGTAAAAAACATGTCCCTTAAATGTGATAACGCACGCCTCCCCAAAAGCTGTGGACCCTCCCTCTCCAAGGCGTAACAAAGTCAATTCCCCCCCCCCCCCCCACAAAAAAAGGATGCGAGCTCCAGTGGTGGTGGGCATTGTGCAAACCGCACGCCATTGAAGTTTTTAAGGGGATTGTTTTAGGTGTCTTTGCTTCTTTTAAGGGGTGGGGAAGGCTTCTATTTTTCAGGGGTGAACAATTGGGGGGTAAGTATATATTTATTAGGGGTGCCCTTTGGGGTCATGGCACAGATTGCTCCATTAAAATTTTTATAGGGGTCGTTTTGGCTTTGTTGAATTTTGAAGAGAACATCGTTTTGGGGGATGCACCATCCTCTTGGAGCGGAAATGGTATATACATAAATATAGTACAGTCGACGCTCGTTATAACGACCACGCATTATAAAGACCATTCCATTATAACGACCAGTGATAAAAGCCCCAACTTTCTTCCTATGAACTCTATGTTAATTTGCTTTCGGTATAACGACCGTTCTGTATCGCCCAATCCAATACAGCGACCGCATTCAACGGACACTATTTCCGGTATTTTTCCAAAAAGAACATGTTTCTAAATTTGTAACTTGAAATGACCTTGATTATAGTTTACTGACAAGCTGCATGCAGCCTTCAGTGTTCAGTCAGTCCAACTTTGACAGGGGGAGGGGATTACCACTCACCATAGTATGGAAAGAATAGAGAGGGGGAGAGAGCACGTGGACTTTACGGATTTTAGGAAAAGGGGTTGACAGATGTATTGGTAGTTTTTGTCATTTGAATCACGTGTCTTCCCAAGGGTCGATTCTCCGAAATACGAGGAGTCTTGCTGTCCGTGACTGGTGGTGTCATGTCAGCTCAGAAGTTCTGCTTCCAGAAATGTGAATGAGAGGGTTCGAGAAAAATTAACCTGCTCTTCAACCTGAATGTTGACAGGTTCCAGGTCACGCGCCTTGGATTAGTTATCCTCTGGGGGAAGGAGCGAAAAAAGAATAAGGTTCTTCAGTGAAATGCATACTGCAAACAGGAGTTGCATTTTCGCTATTGAACGAGATGGCAGGTTCAAACAAGCGCAATGCGATATGTCTAGATACTAAAATTAAAATCTTAAATGAAGTTGATAAAAAAGTTTTAAAAAAATGCGAAATTGCTAGAGTTTTCAAAATTCCCAAAAGCACCTTATTTGGCATCATTAACAACCGGGACTCAATTTTAAGAAAAGAAGAAATTGGAGTCAAATCTTCTAGAAATCGGTCCCGTGAAGGGAAATTTCAGAAGATCGAAGAAGGTTTATATGAATGGTTGAAAATAATGCGATCAAAAAATGTCCCAATAGATGGAAATTTGCTGAAGTCAAAAGCTCTAACTTTTGCTCAAAAAATGGACATTGACGAAACTGTGTACAAAGCTTCGGACGGATGGTTGCAAAAATTTAAAACCAGACATGGTCTTTCATTCCGGAAGCTTTGTGGCGAAAGTGGTTCTGTGAATGAAGAAGCAGTGGACACATGGAAAAAAGAAAAGCTGGAAGAAATTATCAAAAATTATACTCCAGAGGATATTTTTAACGCAGACGAGACTGGACTGTTTTTCATGATGAAACCTGATAAATCTTTCGTTTTAAAAAACGAAACTGCGAGTGGAGGGAAAGAAGCCAAGCAAAGACTAACAGTTCTCTTATGCTCAAATATGTCTGGTACTGAAAAACTTCCACTCTTAGTGATCGGAAAATCAAAAAAGCCGAGATGTTTTAAAGGACTCAAAACCTTACCTGTCACGTACAAAAACAACTCCAAATCGTGGATGACATCTGTCATTTTTGAGGAATGGCTACGTTGCTTGGATAAGCAAATGACAATTCAAGGTAGAAAAATTATTCTTGTAATTGATAACTGCACGGCTCATCCCAAACTAAATGGGTTGAAATCAATCACCGTGGAATATTTTCCACCTAATGTCACATCTGTTCTTCAGCCACTAGACCAAGGGGTCATTATGAGTTTTGAACGCAATTATAGGAAGTTACTACTGCGAAGAGTTGTTTCTGCACTCGACGAAGATCAAGATTACAAAGTTGATGTCCTAACAGCTTTGCATCTCTCTAAAGCAGCATGGAATGACGTCTCAGAAAAAACCATCAAGAATTGCTTCCATCATGCTGGTTTTAAAAAGCAAGAGGAAAGGGAATCTACTGCTGAAATAATTAGTCCGGCAATCGAAGATGAAATTTTCGTTGAAGAAGAGGAAATGCTGCAAGAAATTTCTCAGAAAATGAACATGGATGCAACGTTGAACTTTGACGATTACGCTAAAATCGATAATGACTTGGAATGTGTCGAGCATCTGTCAGAAGATGAACTAATTTCCCGTTATTGTGGACAGGAAGAAATTGATGCATCATCATCAGATGAAGAAGAGGAAGAAATTGTAACAAAAACTCCTAGCATAAAAAATGTGTCTAATGCTATCGAGACTTTAAAATGTTTTTTTGAAAGGCAAGAAAATACAGAACACTATTTGTCATCAATAACTGAAATGGAAAATTATGTTTTGCAAAAATCACATGTGCTAAAAAGGCAAACAACCATTTCTGATTTTTTCTTCCGAAAATGAATGATTTGCAAGTATGTAGTTTTTTCCTTATATTTTCTACTTTAAAATCTGTTTAACATTTTATTATAACATATTGCACTGATAATTTTTTTAAAATTCCAATGATAAAATATAATTTGAGCATTTTGTTGGAATCTTTGAAAAATTGGCAATTTTAATGGAATTACTATACTGCATGATGCATGCATATACATTTTTAAATTCTACCTCTTATAGCGACCACCCGTTATAAGGACCTTTTTTTGTGGAACGGAGATGGTCGTTATATCGAGCGTCGACTGTATATATCAAGGGCGCACACGAAAGGAAGGAGGGGGACATGTTGACGATTGCTCCATAGAAAATTTTAAGGGGTTGTTAACGAAGGGTGAAGGTGAGCCGAATTTTGAGAGGGGTCATCGTTTAGGGGGAGTGCACCGCAAAGGCCGTATCCAGACAGGGGCCCTCGGGCCCGCCCGCCTACGAAATCCCGAATTTTTTTTCAATTTAGCATATATTCTTAACTTCTGAAACTTGCTTTGACATATATAAGTGTGTCGAAGTCAGGTGCCCCTCTCCCTGAAAAAAATTTCTGGGTACGCACCCTCGCTCATAGTGGAATGTTGAACGATCACCCTAGGGAAAGTTCATAAATTATGTCACGCTTTTTTCCCATATATCTGGCCCCCTCCTCCCTTTAGCACAAAGTGTCGCACCTCAAAAGACCCTCCCTACCCCCCTTTGTCACAAAGTGTCGCACCTCAAAGGACCCTCCCTACCCCCCTTTGTCACAAATATCGCTGTGTTGCATAAGCATGATGTCACACTTTTTGTTACCCCCTCCCCAGCCCTTGTCACACTTTGGCACAGTTTCATGAACCCCCCTCCCCCCTCGAAGAAGCGTGACATCATTTATGAATGATCCCATCCTCTATATGTATATATATAGGGTGATCATTCCCTCGATGAGCGTTGTGTATATATATATATATATATATATATATATACAGTGGCGTTCCTATCATGAATGCCACCTGCCGGGGAGGTAATTTGTAATTTGTGGGACACAACCCCTTTACACGCAAAAAAAAAAAAAAAAAAACTCCACATTTGTTGTGTTGTATAAACTTATAGTTTATATATTTTCAATCGTGCAAAAAAGAATCTTAAGAAATTCAATTTTATTTATTTGTGCAAATTTTAGTTCACTACATTTATTTGCAGTTATAATGCGTTGAAATAGCATTAGGTGCCACCTTCAACATTCAACAAAAGGGTCCCCCGCGTAGTGACGCCACTGATATGTATATATATATATATATATATATATATATATATATATATGTCTTTAGATTGGGTTTTTATGGGGTCCTTTTCTAGGAGTTTAGGGATCATTCCAAATGATGTCACGCTTCGGGGGGGGGGGGTCGTGAAATTGGGACAAGGGGACGGGAGGGGGTAAAAATAAGTGGGATATCATGCTTATTCAACATAGCCTAGCATATGGGACAAAGGGGGGAGGGGTATGTTGAAGTGTGACATTTTGTGACAAAGGGGGGGAGGGGGACAAATACATGGGAAAAAAGCGTGACATCATTTATGGACGGCCCCTTAGCAGAATTTTGAAAAAGGTCATCGCTCATAGGTGCGGGCGCCATTGCTCTGGGGAGGGGAGGGGAGGGGGCATCGCCTCAATATATTTATATATAAAAAAGCATGTGTGTGTGTGAGTGGTGTGTTGGAAACCGCTCAAAAACATTTACATTCCTGAAGTTTATGAACTAACTGATTCCAGATTATTAAGAGTATAAATAATGAAGTACAGCAAGCGTTAGATAAAAGAAACGACGTGCGGAGTTCAAAAATCGGGTGCCCAACAGACCCGTTGTGTTAGGGGGATCAATTGCACCTCCCCCCTCACTTGGAAAATAATTTAATGTATTTCTTCGTATGTACATGTATTTTGTGTTTTTTTAATGCAACGTACAATGAGTTTTTACTTCCCTCCATTTAAGAGGGTCGGGGGGGGGGGAGTGCCCCCTGGCCCCGACATTTTCCTCGCATTCATTATGGCACGAATACCAGCTGACCGTCTGCTACCCCTCTTTTAATCCTAAATTATCTAGTCACTAGCTAATTACAGTGATTTTTTACGAAAGCAAAAAATGCATTAAATAAGATACTAAAATAGCCTTCTGATTATATGTTTAACTTATAATAAAATGCAATAAAATATTGCAAATAATAATTTCAATTGTTGGAACAACGAGAGACTAATGCGTGCCCGAACGCCTGGCCGCTGCCGCCAAAACGAGCTGATTTTCCGCTACCTTTCTCCGAATACTCGGGGTCAAACGAAATTTCTCTTTCCCTACTTGATCAAACGGCAAGACATTTTACTCTAGCGCCATCTGACGGCGGTGGAAAAATCGCGCCATGTTTTCGGCCCGTTCCCCGCTTAGTTGAGGCTCCTTCCTTTTAGACTCCCTGCATACCATGGAGTCTATAGGCTGAGCTAGATCTCCGCTGACGGAAAGTGGCACAAAAATTTCACTTTTCCAGATGGCGCTGCCTCTGCCAGAGTAACTACCTTGTACGGAAAGCTAGGTCATTTCAGTGCTAATTTGGACGATTTTATTTTCGCCAGGAAAAATAGAAAACGTGAGAGGAAGAAAAAGCTATTTTTCACACAATTAGTAGAGATCATGTAGATTAATATGTTTCGACTCAATATGCTATGAGGCACCTAGATATTAAAATAAAAATACTTTTATATATGGTTACAAAGCCCCGCCCTCCGTCGTCTGCTACGATTTTGGTGATTCTCATTGGTTCTGGTCGTTTGGGTTTAAATTCACATTTCGGCTCGCTTTTTCCATGCAAAAGTGCCTCTGTATTTTTGTGTGAATTACTTCAACTTCGCAGTTCGGGACTCTACGTTTTCTTTCTTTTTTATTTTGGAAGTGCCTCTGAATTTTTGTGTGAATATTTTAATGCTGCTCTGATTTTTTTTACTGTTTTAGTTTTTAAGACACAATTTGTTGAGGATACAATGTATCTTGATTGAAAATGCAAAATTTACTTTTAAAAATAAAATGTGTATTATTTTGAAACACGAAGAGTGCCCCACCATATTTTAAAACTTTGATTACAAGTTCGAATTTTTAAAGTTGAATTTTTCATTTTGTAATAGAAGCATTTTTAAGTATTGTTCCAAATGAACTAATTTAAACGCTTCCAGTTGTTTTTATTTTATGTGCATTGTAGTTTTCTTACTGGAACGCTAAACTGGAAGAATTTTAATAGTAGCTTTGCTTTGCTGTTCATCTAGCACGATTAAATGTTATAAATAAAATTGAAAAAAATCACTGTACATTGAAATCTTTTTAAATAATGCATCAAAAACTTGTGTATTTACTACAGTGCTATTTGTTTTTTAGCATATCTTTGCATTTGCTTTAAATATGTATAACATATCAAACTCTGAGTCTTGATTATGATTGCAATAATTACTCAAAATAAGAAATTTTACAAAAGAATGTGTCGGAATCCAAAGGAGTATGGAAAGAAAACACACAGGTGCGTACAGGTAGGCCTCCTACTCTTCGTTCAATTGTCCTTCAAGCTTGCTTAACAAAACAGAGTTCTACTCAAATTAAAACAGAAATATTAATTTACCGTGCACTAGCCGAACAGTGCGTAATGTTCTGCCAAGGATTCCAATGTTAGATATACTAAACTACGGTCACGTCCGCCACTTACAAAACACTTCACAAAAAGCATAGATTGGAATTTGAAGAAATACGTTTCTTTTGTGTCTAGATGAAAAGACGTCGTATTTTCTGATGAAAAAAAATTTAATTTGGACGGACCAGATGGTTTTTGCCATTACTGGTATGATTTGCAAAAAGACAGACCATTTTTTTCCAAACGACAGTTCGGAGGAGGTTCTGTGATGGTGTGAGCAGGTTTTGCAGCCAATTGAACAACACCAATGGTGTCCATTAGATGTCGCTTAAATTCAGAATTATATGTTGACATGTTAGCTGAAAATTTATTACCTGAAGCACCCCTTATCACAAGTGGTGATTATTTGTTTCAATGCAAGTTGCCATGTGTCTCGTGCATCATGTTCATGGTGCGAGGCCAATTCAGTGAAACTTTTGGACTGGCCGGCAAGAAGCCCTGATTTAAATTCCATAGAAAATCTGTAAGGCATTTTAGCTACAAAAGTGTATAAAAATGGGACACAATATGGAAATAAAGACAAACTGATATCACCCATTAATTTGGCGTGGAAAAACATTTCTAAACAAACTTTAACTAAACTTTCTGAGTCAATGACTGGACGATTAATAAAGGCAATTGAGAAAAAAGGTGATTTTGTAAAATACTAATTTATTTCGAGACATATGTGCTAATGTCCCTATATTTTTTTCCATATTTCATATAATACATTTGTAGTAATTTGATTTTGTAATTTAATTTCATATTAACAAGTTTCTAATGTTTCCCAATTACAAGTAGTTAATTAAATTTGATTTTGTTTGCAGTTGATGATTATTTTAATATATAATACTCATTTTTCAACCGTGTCCTTATAATTTTTTCCATGGCTGTATAACACAATTGTTTAAAACTGCTATGCACTAACATATTACTTTCAAAACATCAGACTTTGAATTTTTCAATTTTTTAAAGCAGACTTTAAATATTTTGGATATTTATTTATAAAAATGCGACATCTTAAACAATATATTTTAAGCTATTCTCATTTAGACAATTTTCCAATATAGATTAACAAATTTCAATTCAAATGCATGATTCATATTGAGTCGAACCTTACCAAGAATACCACCATACTACTTACCAAGAAAAAAAACCTTTATTTTACAAAATTATAAAATTTTGTATCACGTTTTTCAAGCACTTAATGTTTTATCGAGTGCATTTATTTTATAAATAAAATACCTTATAATATTTTTAAACTTCGATGTAAATTGGAAAATAAATTACTCCGCTTACATCTTGCTTTTTGTTTTGACAATCAGACATGTATGTGATTTTAAAAACTTTCTCAATTTTCTCTAATTATGTACTGTGTTAATAAAAAAATGTTAAATGCAAATCATGCTCTTTATCACTGTAGGATTATTCTTGTATGAAGGTTTTTGAATCTTTTGTTCGTGTAAAGCAAAACCGTGGTATCAAGACCGAATCCAGAAATTTTTCGGTGGGGGGGGGGGGGACATGACTTTGACACATGTGTTAAGGAAAGCTTCTGGGAGGAATATAGGCCACATTGCGAAAATTTTTGGGACTTCGAGGGGAGGGGGGACTGTGGATACGGCCTTGCTTGGTATGCCACAAGTTATTCATCGTCTTGTATAAGATCATGTACCAGGATGGCAATCTGTATGCATAATATGCACATTAACCCCTCGCCGTACCATTTGGCTTGACCAAACTCGGGCGTAATCGATAGTCGTCTGATTATCCCTTCACGAGTCTGACTCGTGACATTCATGCTTGGCCCGATTATCCCTTCATGAATCTGACTTGTGATATTAATGTTTGTGTTAAAATCTTCATCACAAGTCAGACTCGTTAAAGTATGGCAAGGGGTTAAAGCAGTGGTGTAGTCGAAGGGGGACGGTATCCCCCCTACGTTTTTATTTTAATACAAGCGTCCCCCCAAACATTTTACATTTTAACATAAGCATCACTCCACTTTTGATTTCAATTGCTTTTCGTATGTATAAGCGTCCCCCCCCCCCAACTTTTTTTTCAGGACTACACCAGTGCATTAAAGATGCTGTATCAACACATCTATAAACCATCTTACAAATAACATGTAAAATACAGAACAATCCCACCATACAATTACTTTTTAAACTAAAAAATACATGAAACCTGTCGGTGGCGTAGCTCGATCCGGATTGTGGGTGAGGGGGTTCTTCGGGAGAAGTCTGCTAATTTCATTCTTTTCGAAGAAAAATTGGTCAAATTATAAATAATCTTTACCACTTCAGGAGGGGTCCCATCTCCAAAACCACCCCCTTATCTACGCCAGTGAAACCTGTGTTTTTTATGTACAGGTTTTCCCGCATTAAAAAAAGTGAAAAATTCACTTAAATTTAAATTAAATTTTGAATACAATTACATATGTTTACATAAAAATTGAGACATTTCAGACTGTTTTGTAGAATTTTGTCTCTTGCTGCTAATAAAATCCTCAAAAATATTCATTGAAGAAACGTTTGCCTGCACAAATACATTACACGTCAAACTATGAAAAGTTTTCCTCACAAGAACGTAGTACATAGCATAAAAAATAATAAGGATAGAAAATAATGGTAATAGGCAATATAATCACATGGTATTATAGAAACGAGCAAATTTTACTGAAGCAGATGCAATTGGCTTTCAAAATGGGGGACGGGGGGATGCATATAAAATATTAAAATGCGTAAATTTTAACAAGTATGCCATGTGATGAATGGCAGAAGAGAACTTTATTAAAAAAAGAAGAGGAAAACTGTGGCATTGCAGAATAATCACATACCTGGATTTACTAACAAAGTGGATTATTTTTACCCTCGTATAGCAATATCAGTAATTACATCCTTTAATTTTTTCGGCAATATCAGATTATCGATTAAAAAATTTATATTTTTCTCCGAGCGTATGCGACTCGGTGTTTTGCACACATATTAGTTAGCAGTGGTGTTAGTCCTGTAAAAAATGTTGGGGGGGGGGGCGCTTACATATGCAAACTAAGTTATTGAAATCCAAAAGTGGGGGGACTCGGACTTTATTGTTAAAATAAAGTCGGGAAACACCGTCCCCCGGTGTCCTCCCCCGACTACAACAGTTAGTTCTGTATCTGTTTATTGAGCAAGAAATCAATGACATGATTCTCTGAAGCATACATCAATTAGTTGATCACAATAAATAAACTAAAAGAATACACTAAGTAATTATTTCACAAAACTATGGCTTCCAGTTTTAATTTCATAATTAAAAATCTTGTTTTAAAAAACCTCTGTTGGTGATGGTGAGTACTTGTTGAGAGCTGCTTCTAAATTATTTAAATGATTTAGAAACTTTATGCTTGCCTTATATCAACGATTATTCAAACAAAGTTAATGTTTTAAAAATAAAAAGGAATTTTGTGTATTTACTTTGTATCAAAACTTAATAAACAGTTGAATGTTGAAATGAAAAAAAGATGTGCCTTGTGAAACATTGCAAAATGAATAGAACGCAAAAAAATTCCTTTTTATTTTAACAAAAAACAATCATAAGCGAATGTCCTCGAATCTGAAGGATTAAATTCACAGAATTCTGCTAATTAGTGGAAAAATCACATGTATACAGTTATTGAAATAGTTCTTCATCGTTGGACCGATGAACATTAAGTTAATAATAACTAATAGTTTTAATAAATTAGATCTTGGGTAATCTTGACTTTTGTGAATTTATTTCTGAGCATACGCTGCAAGTTAAATTAATTTCTTCCAAGAGGCATGTCATGGAAATCACAGATGTACATAGAAGCACAAAAGTAAACTGTGCAGAAAACAGATCACTAAAAGCGTAAACATTTCGCGTCTGTTAAATTTCTGCGTCTCACTTTTTGCGCATGCGTAACGTGCTTTCTGCGCATGCGTCGAGTTACTATAATTACTGCAGCGATCCTGGCGGAAAAGTGAAATTTTTGTGCCGTTTTTAGCTGTTGCCAAACGTAGGAGATATGTCTCCTTCTTTATACTTCATGCTCAGGGAGTCTAAAAGGAAGGAGCCTCAACTAAGCGGGGAACGGGCCGAAAACATGGCGCGATTTTTCCACCGCCGTCAGATGGCGCTAGAGTAAAATGTCTTGCCGTTTGATCAAGTAGGGAAAGAGAAATTTCGTTTGAGCCCGAGTATTCGGAGAAAGGTAGCGGAAAATCAGCTCGTTTTGGCGGCAGCGGTTCGGGCGTTCAGGCACGCATTAGTCTCTCGTTGTTCCAACAATTGAAATTATTATTTTCAATATTTTATTGCATTTTATTATAAGTTAAACATATAATCAGAAGGTTATTTTAGTATCTTATTTAATGCATTTTTTGCTTTCGTAAAAAATCACTGTAATTAGCTAGTGACTAGATAATTTAGGATTAAAAGAGGGGTAGCAGACGGTCAGCTGGTATTCGTGCCATAATGAATGCGAGGAAAATGTCGGGGCCAGGGGGCACTCCCCCACCCCGACCCTCTTAAATGGAGGGAAGTAAAAACACATTGTACGTTGCATTAAAACAACACAAAATACATGTACATACGTAGAAATACATTAAATTATTTTCCAAGTGAGGGGGGAGGTGCAATTGATCCCCCTAACACAACGGGTCTGTTGGGCCCCCGATTTTTGAACTCCGCACGTCGTTTCTTTTATCTAACGCTTACTGTACTTCATTATTTATACTCTTAATAATCTGGAATCAGTTAGTTCATAAACTTCAATAATGTAAATGTTTTTGAGCGGCTTCCAACACACCACACACACACACACATGGTTTTTTATATATAAATATTATTGAGGCGATGCCCCCTCCCCTCCGCTCCCCAGAGTAATGGCGCCCGCACCTATGAGCGATGACCTTTTTCAAAATTCTGCCAAGGGGCCGTCCATAAATGATGTCACGCTTTTTTCCCATGTATTTGACCTCCTCCCCCCCTTTGTCACAAAATGTCACACTTCAACATACCCCTCCCCCCTTTGTCCCATATGCTACGCTATGTTGCATAAGCATGATATCCCACTTATTTTTACCCCCTCCCGTCCCCTTGTCCCAATTTCACGAACCCCTCCCCCCCCCGAAGCGTGACATCATTTGGAATGATCCCTAAACTCCTGGAAAAGGACCCCATAAAAACCCAATCTAAAAACATATATATATATATATATATACATATCAGTGGCGTCACTACGCGGGGGACCCTTTTCGTTGGATTTTGTTGGCCGGGGGGCCCGAGGGCCCCTGTCTGGATACGGCCTTCGCGGTGCATTCCCCCCAAACGATGACCCCTCTCAAAATTCGGCTCACCTTCACCCTTCGTAAACAACCCCTTAAATTTTTCTATGGAGCAATAGGTAACATGTCCCCCTCCTTCCTTTCGTGTGCGCTCTTGATATATACTATATTTATGTATATACCATTTCCGCTCCAAGAGGATGGTGCATCCCCCAAAACGATGTTCCCTTCAAAATTCAACAAAGCCAAAACGACCCCTATAAAATTTTAATGGAGCAATCTGTGCCATGACCCCAAAGGGCACCCCTAATAAATATATACTTACCCCCCAATTGTTCACCCCTGAAAAAAAGAAGCCTCCCCCACCCCTTAAAAGGAGCAAAGACCTAAAACAATCCCCTTAAAAACTTCAATGGCGTGCGGTTTGCACAATACCCACCACCACTGGAGCTCGCATCCTTTTTTTGTGTGGGGGGGGGGGGGGGGCTGACTTTGTTACGCCTTGGAGAGGGAGGGTCCACAGCTTTTGGGGAGGCGTGCGTTATCACATTTAATGGACATGTTTTTTACTTAACTTTACATTAAAGTTGAAACCGTTTTTAGTTAAATTAAAGTTACAATTAGCTTTGCAAAGATGTCTAAACGCCTACTTTATTTTCGGAAAAACCGCCCCCCCCCCCGAGAATTTAAAGCAATATCGGGAAGTCTCAAATTTCTAAAAACTGGGATCGTTTTTTTTTTTTTTTTTTTGAAATAGTAATTTTAACACATCAAAAATAAATACATTTTTATGAAATTTTCATTATAATAGAATTATTTTCCCGAACATTACTGTTAAAGCATTTTAAAACAGACAACATATTTATTTCGTAATGTTGGTACCTGTAAAAAATGTTTCTGTTGAGAATGAAAAAAAGGAAGTTGTTAATATTTTTTATTTACATAGGGATCATTCATAAATGATGTCACGCTTCGAGGGTGGGAGGGGGTTTCGTGAAATTGTGACAAAGTGTGACAAGGGGAGGGGAGGGGGTAACAAGAATTGTAACATCATGCATTATGCAACATAGCGTGACGCATGACAAAAGGGGGGGGGGAAGGGGTCCGCTGAAGTGTGACATATTGTGACAAAGGGGGGTAGGGGGTCAAATATATGGGAAAAAAGCGTGACGTCATTTATGAACGGCCCCATTGTGAAACTTGATAGTTGTTTAAGTCATCAATAAAAACAAAATAACACATAAAAATATTTAAAACCTGCCTTTAAAAAAAATTGTTGAAATGTATAATAGTGCTTTAAACAGTGTTTCTTGTCAAACAATTACCCCTTCAACTGTGTCGTTAAAGTTGTAATAAAATGCTATGAATAAAACAGATATATTATTGCTTATAATAATTTAAATCAACGAGTAAAGAAAAAAAAATATTTTGAAGGTTAATCTTATTTTCTGGAAAGCAACCAAATCAAATAAATTTTTAGAACCAATAATACTGCAATAAAAAGCCTATTGAATTTACTAGTTAATTTTCTCAATTATAGATTTGATATAAAATGTTATGTTTGACGCTTGGTCATGTATCTAAAATAAAAATTATATAGCGTTACAATGTTATATGTTCTGTAACAATATTTTAAGACTGAAAACATCTCAAAATTCCCAATGTTCCCAAATTTCCCAGTTTCTTCCCGAAAATTTACGGGCTTTTGCATCTCTAGTTACAATCACAGCAAACCGAAACCAACCGTAGCAAAACGAAACCATCAGTCGCAAACCGAAACCATTAGTCGCAAACCGAAACCATCGAACTAAAATAAAATGAACCAAATATAATAAAAAGAAATCACAAACACATTCTGAATCTAAAAATAGTCCGTGATCCTATAACCAGCTTCTCAAAAATTGACTTTATCGATTTAAATACTCTTAAAAAACCCTTTTAAATAATTTTATTTGTAACACTAAATTATGTTGCGAATCACCCTCATGGCAAGACATTTTACATGCGCGCCATCTAGCGCCAGTGGAATCGTCCGGACAAACTTTTACTATGGAGATTCGTCTCCTTCTTTTTACTCCGTGTTCATGCTGCATACACAAAACACAAATCAATGTTGCCATCCGGCAATACTTAATCTTTTGACATAAGATCGATTACATTGATATCGATTATATCACAAGTTGTAATATTATTTACTTAATATAAACTTTATTTATCCGAAAAATATTGTGTATATTATTGGTATAGAAGTTAAATTTCTTTGAAATAGGGCCATTCAACGATGGAATACGAGAAAGGCATTTAAAGTTTAATATCCAACTCGCCGATGAAATGAACTTTAACACAGTTTTCTTTTAAGTTTCCCGAATTTATTTGCATATTCATAAGCACAACAGGATGCAACCATATTGCTAGATGATGAAAATCAAAAATTTTGATAAATTATTGTAAATTAAAAAGGAAATTTGTAATAATCCACCATAGGAGCCAATGCTTCCATAATGGGAAGTCAACGGTGTTTTGCCTTGATGGTTGTTCGAGTGCGCGTCGGCTTGCAAGCTGCCTTGGTTGTTTCCGTTGTTACTCGCAAGTTGAATCATGGGACATGGGGACTCCTCGCTCCAGATGTCTCTATTTAGCTCAGTGGTCGAAGCAGCCACACCAGCTAAGATCATGTTCAAACTCATTAAAAAAAAACGATTTTTTATTATTCGAAATTAATTTATGAGAACAAAATGAATAGTTTTTAATTTAATTTACCATTCATCAAAAAATGTTTTTGAAAAATCACAAATAGATCAAAAAACATTTCAAGAAATTTAAATTATTCCAAAGAAGTCAAAGATATTAAAAATGATTTAAGATTTTTCTGTTAACAAAACAGTACGGGGAGCTCCTGCATAAAATTGCTGAAACCTCTAAAAAGGAGAATCCACCTCTTTTCTTTTTTTTTTTTTTGGGGGGGGGGGGGACCTCGCAAGTATTTTTCGCTGACACTCTTGCTCCTCCACTGACTGCAAATTAAATGTATTGAAAGTTCCATAAGTCTGTAAAATTTCATTGAGGCTATAGGAACAGTCAAAGAGATAATGTGGAATTTTAAGAGGACATTTTACTTTTCTGTTTTGAAATGAACCAGAAGGGGACTTTCCGTCTGACGTTACAAAGGGTAAAAAGCACTTTGTTTACGTTCGTGCCCTTGCTCTATCGAATGTAAGTGCCTGCATCAAAAGAAATAAATAAACTGTTGCCAACGTACTGGTAAGGTCGATTATTGTAGCCATTTTAAAACTTTAAAATCGGGGGATTGAATGTGATTTTAGCTAGAGAAAATTTTCAAACTTCCATTTTTTGATAGAATTCGAAATTAAATTTTGCTAATAGCTTTTTAAACCAACTCTTAAAAATGCGGCGAATATTTGCAATTTTCATGGAGGAAAACGAATTCATGATTCAATTGGCCTAGTACGAGACTGTAATCGCTCTTTGACCACTCTGACGTAGTGCTCAAACCAGCTCAAACTTGAAATGATTGTTTATTGTTTGGAATTAGTAACTGCTACGTTTCGGTTTCTGTTGAATGCAATTTAAAAATAAAATGAGTGTATTACTGTAAAATGGTAAATATAAACCTTTTTTATCCATCTGAAAAAAAACGTAGCCATGTCTATATTTTTTCCGGCGATAAACGATACTATTAAAGGGTTCAGAATGAAATATGAATGTCTTTCGGCTTATGAATATTTTATGTTAAGTAAATGAAAATTCCATTCGTGTTTTGTACGGAAGGACGTTTCTATTCGTTGTAGATAAAATTAACCATCTTTCATAGGCGCTGCATTCTGTCAAATTGACAACGACTTTAACACTTGTCGTTACTACATTTTTTTTCACTTTGCGAGCTATTTATACGCTTATATGTTTATTCTATGTAACTTTATGCGGGAGATTTTCTTTCGTAACCAGTTGCATGTCTAAAATAAATAAAAGTGGAAGGTTTTTTTTTTGTGTGAGTGCTATTCTGGTTGCATTTCACTTAAAAGCCTTTTAATATCATCTCCATCCCGTTTGCGATACGGTATTGAAGCTAGCGATTTTGAACTTAGTTATCTGCGAAAGGTGGTTATATTCGTACTAAGTAGTTTTGAACCAAAAAATAATTTTTAAAATCCAGTGTATGTAAAAAAAACCACAACAAAATACTCATTATTTTTAGTCAATATGTGGTACATACCTTATTTAAAAATCTAGTAACAAGGTCAGTTTGTCGTGATCATGTTTTGTTTCAATGTTTGATTCATGCTTTTAAATTACCCTATTCTATGTTGTTTTCTGTCTTGTTTTGCAAAACTATTTTATTGAAGATTATCTTTTGGATGAAAGCGAAAATGCTAAATGTGGTTATTCTTACTCAAAAATTATGTAATGAAAAAAGATAATTGTCAATATTAAACATATAGCACTCAAAATAGATATGCAAAGTTCTTTCTAATTTTGAAAAATGAACATTAATGAGTAATGTTGTTGTCCCGTTTATCTTATTAAAATGGTGAGTATGATTGTTTTTAAATGCAAATGAATTTTCAAATATCCTTAAAATCTGTTATAAGATATTAAATCAAGTATCTTGTTTTAAAATACAAAAAAAAAAAAAAAAAAATTATTACTTTTATGTATGGGTAGTTTATCACTTACTGTTAGTAAAATCATACAGTCCTGATCTTAATTGGCAGTATTCCTAATATTGGTGCTGAACTATGTTGCTAAACTTTAAATGTGATGCTTTTAGATATGTAAGTTTTCTTTTTTGGTTCACATATTTAAGTGGTTATTCAATTGAACATTTATTGTACAATGGGAACTACTGTGATATAATCCCCCCTTGGCGACTTTTTCGTTGGCGCCAAGAAACCGTCGCCAACAAAGAGATTTTTATGTCTCCAACTTCAAATAGAATACAACACTCTTGGCAATGATTTTATCGCCAACAATGTCACATCATAAACATAGCAAACATGTCAAGAAAAAACACTAAAAAACAGTAAAATACCAAAAATTGCAAATTATATCTTACACACAATATCGACGCTACTATGTAAAGCACGTACATCATTTTTCAACAATAATTCAATACATTAATGGATTAATAATTATTCGAAAATAGAATTATTTACTTTACCAAATCACTTAAACTTGAATAAAAACCCTTCGTTAAAAGAACACACAATTTCTGCCCAATAATTACTACCACAATGATTCATCATTGCATAAAATGATATGCATTATTTAATAAAAAACATAATTAAAATAACGCGAAAATCAACACAAAACAAATGTTTATTAAAGAAATATGTCGGAATTTTAAAATAAAATACTTCATTAGAAAATATATAACATTGAGCAATTTAAGCACATATTACATCAGTCTATTGGAAGCCTACATTAAAACTAGCATAAAAACCGTTTCTTGAAGGAACACGCATTTTAGGCACAATGATTATTGCAAATAATTTCATTGCATAAAATGATATGCATTATTCAAAGAAAAAGCAATGTTTAATAAAGCTATCCGAATTTTAAAATACCACCCTAGATAACAAAATTAATAACGGTCATCACTTCAAGTACATTTTGCATTAAACTATTGGAAGCCTACCATTAAAAATACCATAAAAACCATTCATTGAAAAAACACGCATTTTAGGTACAATAATGACTATTGCAATTAATTATCATAACATAAAATGATATGCATTACTCAACGAAAAACATAGCAAAAATATCGCGCAATTCCAAGCAAAACATCAAGTACATTTTACTAACGGAACCAACTTTATCAAAACCAGCAACGCCACTAATTGCAACAGCTAATATTTTAGAACAATTGAAAATTCATTGTTTTATAACCTTACAAACACATAAAAGAGGCAAATAATTTTAGAAAAATAAAGAACTCACTTTAAACCAGTTGGCTTTTCAATATTAATCCCAAATCACTACAAACTTGCTATCCAATATGACGAAATGGTCCGAAAATTACCACTTAATTTTTCATTGCTTTTAGTTACAATTAACCAAACTTATGCACTTATCAATCAAAACAATTTCATACTTCAGATAGCAAAAGCACCAAATCACGTTTCCGTCCATTTTAACACATTCAAAAACATGGCGCCTTAACAAACTATTGTAATATAGAATCATTCATCTGGCCACAATAGAAAACAATTGAACCAAATTAATGGAATTAATTGAACCTTAACACTTTACATTCTTCCTTTAGCAACAGGAAAGATCTCCACAAACTTTAAACATAAAATAAACTACTAAAAAGCTACTTATTCACAAAAAAATTTTTCTAAAAGTTCAACAATCACACCGACACAACCACTTCCGCATCATACACTGAGGGTTGCCACACATTACGTCGGCCAACATCGATGGCGCTGGGTTGCCACTGAAACTATTGCCAACCGAAAATCATTACAAATTGGTGCGCCAGCTCGAATGTCGCCAATGGGGGGATTATATCACAGTAGTACCGTACAATGATATTCCATTATAGGAAATATCATTTGAATGAAAAGTTCTTAAGGATGCCTTCATCAAATTTAAATATAAAAGATTTAGGTTGGATCCAAGGAGAGCCCACCCCATTGGTGATGAGTACGCCATCTTATTAATTCTGGTTTAATCGTAACCCTGCTTGTATCGTTCTGCGAGATGGACGCCTAATTGGCGATTTTGAAATGGAGTGGGCTATTCCTAGGATTTTACCTTCTAAATGTATTGCTATACCAAATTATGGCGTTGGATGATTCATTGGAATTGTAAAAATAGGTTAACGAAATGCTAAAACCAAAACTACTTATTCATTTTTCGTGGCATAGTCAGTGGATAGGTTTGAACGTTTAGACCACTGTTCGTCTAATGATTCGAATACAAAATTGAACTGTTTTACTTCAGAAGCAAACAGGGTTACCAGATGCTTTTGAACAAGCTAAGGGTAGGGTGGGAGTAAGAAGCAAATAATAATAATAACTGTTTTCACTATGTAATGTTCCACTGCTTTTAATGCTTGAAATCTCATTTTTCTGTTCTACCATTTGAATGAAATAGAATTCTCACTGTATACGATAGATAGGGATGTCTACCTTCCTTAGAATCATGCGGCACTCCCAAAAGCCATGCAACACCCCTGAAGAATGACAATTCTCCAAAAACCTGCTGAAAACACCCCCTTCTTAAAAATGTCAATGGTGCAGTCTGGTTGTAGATTTAAAATAAAGTACAAACAATTTGAACACATATGAAAAGATTCACTTTAACCTTATTTATTTATTTTTCAACGAAATGCACACATATAAATGTGTAATGAAATTGAAACAAAAAAATAGCTAAATAAAATTTTTTACCAGTTTTTCACTTTTTGGCAAATGACACATACACTTGCAAATTACTGGAATATCACTGAGCACTAGAAATGTTGTGGACATCCTCTTTTGGGCAAAATGATTGTGAGTCTACTCTTCTGTTGATGTTTCCCCTTTTTTATAAGCAAATTCATTTCTTAAATGTGTTATTATTTCTGTTAGATCAATATACATTCCTGAGTAAGAGGTTTTCGTGGAAAAAAGAAATTATCTACTATACCACAGTATATAATTTTTTTCCTTATAATTTAGTCACAAAAAAGTTATAAATTGGATTGGATTGCTCATGTTAAGTAAAACTAACTTGCATAAAAAGGGAATGAGGTATTTATTTTGAATTGTTAAATCAAACGAGTTCTCCCAGCAGTCCAAATTCGACCATAATCCTATAAATTTTTCAAGTTTGGCCTCAAACGTTTAAAAAATTCTTAGACATTTTAGTTTTCTTGTTTCATAACATGTTTAATTTGTTAAAATATTTCGATTACCGATAATCGCATTGACCAATGAGTTAGTTATTTAATTTAATGCATTTGTAACACATATTATACATAAATTTTCTTTCTGCATCCCTACTCCTGTGAAGAAAATAGAAATAAAAATTTTCATGCCACCCTATTATTACTGAATAAATCAAATACACATTCACTTTTAATTTAATCAAGAGTTCAAAACGCTAATGCAAATCAAGAAACTTACGAAATGTAGATTCAAAGCAAAATAACGTGTCACCGGACTTATTAACTCCCTTTATATTATATTAGACATTGTTAGCTTCAAATTTTATTTTCTTTTGTTTGACCTTGTAATGGACAAACAGTTTGACTGACTTATCATATGTATATATTTTGAAAATGGATTAACCGACACCTTAAGATTAGTATTATTTTGTTTTGACATTCATTTAATAAATTACATTTTCTCTTTTGATTTGTTCTTCTTGAGTTCTCATGAGTTATAAATGTAGGAAAAATGTATTGAGTATTGTACAAATATTGTAGATCTAAATGATAAATAAAGACTTCTAAAAAAAAAGGCTTCGATTTTACGTCAAAAAGGAGAAAAAAAAACTATTCCAAAAATGTTTTTATTCATAGCACTAAAGCTCATCAATAGCTCTTAAAAGAAAAAAAGTAAGAAAATCAGTTGACAAGCAATGGAAAAAATGGTACTTAACTGTTTTGTGTTTGCCTATAAATTCGTGTGAAAAAGGTTTATGCAAAAACTCTAGATGTATACAAAATTAATGTTAAAGTATGATTTTCAAATTTTCTTTCTGATAAATTTACATAGACGTAGTTAGAAAAAGGGAGGAAATTTATAATGAGTACAAATTATCAAGTGTTTTAACAAAAATAAAAGATTTAAAAAAATGCTGAAAACTTTATTACTAAGTTGAATTAGTATGTGGGTGGTGAGATATGGGGATGATAAATACCTGTTCAATTCAAAACAAAATCAAAATTTGTTAAATTTAAATTTGCATGCTAGTAACAGAATGGAATAATTCAGTTTACCATCAGAATTATAGTGGAAGTGTTGAGAACACAACACATATTCTAAGTGAAATTTCTTAGATCAAAAAATGCAGGCTGCATCTACCCGATGCCTGGTGTATGGGGAAAAACAGACAAGACATCCATTCCGTTCGAATATAATATTTATTCTGAAGCACACATCACAAGTTGAACACTTAACAAAAACAGAAAAAAACTATCTGCCCCCAGGCGTCAATCGAAGGTCAAAGCCCGTCTGGAACAATTCTTATGACGTCAACATTCCCATAAATTTATTTTGGGATTGCATTTGCAACATCCTCCCCCCTTTGAGACTTGGGTAGAGTCTCAAATTCACATTACTCATAATTGAATAAACCTAATCTTTTCGGTGCCTTAACGCACCTTCCAGAAGAGGTAAATCTTTTTAATATTACATCATTTGAAGTCTTAACATCAGAGGCTCCCTCAGGATCATATTCCTCTTCCACCACTTTGTCTTCAATAATACAAGTTTCACTTGGTTGAATTTCTAAGGGGTAAATTCGTTGTACCGGTCGAAGCACTGTTCCATTCTGCATTTTGAGTTTTACAGTTCGAATTTTCCCATCCCTTCCTGGGATCAGCTCAATTATTCTTGCAATCGGCTAAAACCAACCGTTTTTTACTATCATCCTCAATTAACACTATTCACGCGAAGGTCTTTCATTGTACCTCTGAACAAGTTCACCTAGGTATTCTTTTCTGAACCGTTTCCTCAGCTCATTAAAAAGTTTGTTTCGATACTTTATTCTTTTTGATAACTTCTGAGAATCTATTTCATCAATATCTATTACCCCGGAACAGTGATTTTCTCTTAGAAACATAATGGGTGTAAGAGGAACCAATTCCTGTGGATTCTCTGAAACATAGGTTTACGGTCTGCTATTAATTACAGGGCTGCAAAAAAGCCTGCTTTTTTTAAAAAAGGCCAGACTGGCCGGCTTTTATTAAAAAAGACCGGTCTTTATTGGTCTTTTTCAATTAGATGCAATACTATTTACTATTTGTGCCTATACTATGTCCATTTATATTGCTGCTGTTAATCTGTGTAAAATGAAGCTCAAACCTTTCTTTTGAGTTAATTTAAAATTAGATTCAGAATTATTTTGTTACACAACCTTAATGCATTTTACAATACTGATTATCATTTTCGTGTTTGTGTACTTAGTTTCCTGAGACCCTCTCATTAAACTCTTGCCCAATATTATAGCTATATACAGAATCTATTTTTTTCAACACAAAAGGAGAAGGAAACTAAATCCAGGTTGGGAGAGGAATCTAATTCAGTTTCTTCAACAGTCAAGCACAATACCTTAGCTTAATACATATGAAAAGCTATTCTATTACAGATTCAAGTACATACTTCTCACTTATAATTGGTATTTTAATGTTAAAAATTTAATTACTTTAAAATAATTCAGAATACTGAAACTTGTAAGAACCTATATTCATTATTTTTTTCTATCATATATTTTATGCTACAAGCAAAAAAGTCTTTTGTTCAAGGCGAAAAGAGTAGGAAAACTGATTTGAAGTACAGTACCGAACCCCGAATTCGGAATCCCGAAGTTCGGAAAATCCTAAAATTCGTCACTTTTCCCGAAAATTTCCGATTTTTTTTTTTTGTAAATTTAAAAAAATATTAATGTAAGAATCTGATAAATTAATAAATGTCAGTAAATTTTGATTCAATTTGAAGCAATTTTGTAGATATATTTATACTTTATATGAACTAAACTCAGGAAACCAAGATAAAACCAGAAAACCCTACTATGTTGAAAAGTGATTTCTTGGGCTCAATTAAGCATCTTTTTTCCCTATAAAAAAATTATTTTTTCCCTTAAATTCTTAAAAATTTGTTTTTCAAGTTTTATTCCCTGGAAAAAGAAAAAAGAAAGAAAGATAAAGAAACTTGATCTATTTTTTTTCTTTGTGGTCATATATGGCGCCCAGTAACCCTTGCAATTTGTACAAATGGCCTGGCATTTTAGTTGAGTTCTCTGCTAATATTTTTTTTAGATGTAGCTCTATTTTCTTTTTCATGCAATTGCAGGTGATTCAGTGAAATGGTTAACTAACAAGGTGAATATGATTTATTTTTGCCGAATTGTGTGTTGTAATTTGGAGCATTTTATTTAAATCCATGAATAAGTTATTTTTTTGTTTGGTAAAAATATTTTAACACATGGCTTTACTTATATTACCTTTGCCAAAAAAAGTTACTTATTTATGTACCAGTTAAGAAAACAGTGCAATCTGAAGTAAAAATGCGCATATTAGCGTGGATGTTTTCGTAAATCCGCTATTTTTGGTTGGGTTCCGAAATTCGGCAAATTCCGAAATCTGGCTTGCCGCCGGTCCCGAGCATGCCGAATTTGGGGTTCGGTACTGTATCTCCTCTCCTTTAACAAAATACTACTTACATAATCCTAATTAGCTAAACTAGTGTTTACCTATAGCACTACTCATGAAAAAAATTTGAAAGAAGTCATCTGTAGTGAGTAGTTAGCTTGCTTTTATATAAGGAATTTTTTTTTATATGCATGGCATTAAAATTTTTAAAGATCAATATCATTCTAGTGCAATTAACGTTGACCAGCTGATCTGCTTCAAGATGGGCATCTTTTATTTTATGCAATTTATATGACAAATAGCTTTGGATCAGAAAACTAGTTAACTAACTCGGTGACATGACAGCCCATTGGGGGCCTTGGCCTACTGTGCCCATCCCAGCTTTCGAGACCGAGGACCCTGGGGTGCAGAAGCAGATATTCCAGTCAAGTGGTCGACCTGACGCGGAATCCCCAGTGTTAGTTCTCAAGCATGCTCGGCCTCATTTTATCGACCCCGCTGAAGAGATGAAAGGCTGGATCGACCCTGCCCAGCCCGGGAATCGAACCTGGAACCTGTGGAATGGTAGCACGAAAGGCTACCACTCAGCCACTGGGCCTCTTTTCAGGGCCGTCTTCGAAGTCAACAATTTCTCCTTTTTTTCCGGGCCTGCTTCAAGCATGCGAATCACTAGCATGAGTCATTCAAGTGATCCCATGTTTCTTCCAAGTTCCTACTGCGCGAGGATGGTATACAAGCTAGCTGGTATGGTGTGTGCCCAGGGACGTAACTGGGGGGGGGGGGGGGGATCAGATGGGCCCTGTGCCCCGAGCGCCAGATTTTATGGGCAGCTAAGTTGACTAAGTGTGTGTGCATATGTATTTATTTTTTTTTCAAACTAAAAACCGAAAAAAAATTCTAGTTTCAAATTGCTTAAAATAATTAAGGAAAAAAAGTGAAATGCTGAGTCAAATTTAGTACTGCTTTAACGCGAATAAAGAATAGATGGGATGGACGAAGAAAAAAAGAGGGGGTAGGAGGTTTCAGTAAGTATTACAAATGTATTTGTATTTCAGAAACCAATGTTAAATGTTTACATCTTATCTAAGAATCACCCTACTCGGAGAAGGATTCTGCGACCGAAGGCCCCTTGGAAATAGCGATACAAAACAAGGCAAATGCGTCACAATGCCCCTTTTCTGCAATAAAACCATAAAACCGTCCCAATGATGTATTCCTTTTAGCTGACAATGACGGGTGCTTGTCAAACTATTGGTCTTAAGGGTAGGGCCCTCATGGTCCCTGTTAGTCGTCCGAATTTTTAATTTGAGTAAATTCAATTACCGTAATTATCGGTAAATAGCCCGCATCGTTGTATAGTCCGCAGGAAGAAAAATTCATCCTAAAAAAATCAAGTTCGGTGTATAACCCGCACCCAAAACGAAAACAATTACATGAACAAATCACTCTGTAAGGTATACTGTTTATAAGGAAACAATTTTTAATTACAGAGCACTTAAGACTTGACATTTTAAATTATATTGTAAATATTTTACATTTTACCATACTTTGTTTATAGATGGTTATTTTGTTTGCACATTTTGTTTATACAGGGACATATGCTCTGTTCCTACTATCCTATTGCGATTTAATTGGTGTGGAAGCAAAGGCTTGCATGGGGAATTTAAGAGGGATGGGTGAAATTCGATCATCATTTCGAAACCTATCATTTATTTCTTTCAATTTAACAATCAATTTAATTTTCGTTTTTAATAATAATTATTATTTTTTAAATTTCGCGTATTGCCCGCAGATAGTAAAAAAGGGAGTTTTTTCGTAGATAACCCGCGGGCCATAACATAGATAATTACGGTAATACTCGCCATTTTACAATTTAGTTGAAACTAGAAACAATATTTTCTATTTCAATTTGCTCTCATTGAAGTTATGTTTGAATTACTACCTTACAATGTAAATTTTAAAATCATATTTTTTAAAAAAATGTTAAAAATATATAAAAGTTCTGAAAAATTCTAAATTTTGTCATGCAGAACACTTTAAATCTCTAAAGAATTATTTTTAAAATTACTACTACAAAATTTAAGAATAAAATGAATTTTATATTTTGAAAATAAATTTATACTTATTTAATATAAATTTTGATCTTTTAACATATTTATTTATATAGTAATGATTAAACTTTGTGCAAAGTAATAGAAATAAAATTTCACGTTAAATTAAAGCACAAATGAGCATTAAAACGCAGACATATGTTTCGGGATCGCTTGGAATCCCTTTTTCAATGCGACAGGGAGCTTCTAGATGCAAAACATCCAAATGAAGCAGACAGAACAACAAAAACAAAGCTTATATAGCCTAAGAATTAACTGTAAACCAATGAGAATAAAGGCAGTGTGAAGTGGAAGTAGAAGTAGTATTAAAGGCACCAATAAGAGAGTAACAAACGAATGTAGTTGGAAGTACAGAAAGTAAAAAGGAATATCAATAAAAACAAAGAAAAAGACAACAGCGTGCATAAAAATGTGAAAATACATGAAAATTGCAAAAAAAATAAAATGAAATACAAAGAATAAAATGGAAATAAAATAAGTACAGAAAAAACCAAAACAAAAAGCGAAACAAAGTACACATGCCAAAAGAGAAATGTACCAAAATGAAGTACAGGCAGCGAAAGTTTGAGAACTTTTGGTTGGTATGAAACAAAAAAATGCGATGTGAAATGATGAAGCGCTGCAGAAAGTGGGATCACTTGGATTGCGCAATCAAATCTTGAAGCAGGCCCGGGAGAAAGGGAGAAATTGCTGACTTCGAAGACGGCCCTGCTCTTTTAGAGAACTATTTAAGGTTCTGAAAAAAGTAACAAAACTTGAAAGGTGCTTCAAAATATACAAAAGATTATTATTTAAAGACTAAGGCAAATGATTGGTAATATGTAGTTCATATACGTAGTAGTGTGAAGTGAACTTTTGAATTCTGAGCAAAAATCTTTGAAAATAAATAGTTATAATAAATTTTCATTCTTATTTCAAGTATTTTGCTATTGCAGTAATAGTTTAATTGTATAAATGATATAAATATAATTTTTTATTTGATACTTATTTGTGAATTTTTTTTTTTTTAATTTTTAAATAAAAGCCGGCTTTTTTTTAAAAAAAGCCGGCCTTTTTAAAGCGGTTTAAACCAAAAAAAGCTGGCCGGCTTTTTTTGGCCTGGCTAAAATCCGGCAGCCCTGATTAATTGCATTCTCACAATCACAAATTACAGTACTTAATTCTTCTTGAGTTAATACAGACTTACCAAGAGTACGTCTTAACAATTCCTTGATTATGCGAACCAACCTTTCCCACCAGGCTGCGGTGGGTGGGATAAATTTCCAACGTATTTTGTGCATTGGAGTTTCTTTTGTAATACTATCCCAATCTAGACTTGAAAAATCATTAAAAGCTCCCCTGAAATTTGTTCCGTTATCACAGTAAATGGTGGAGGGTCTTCCACGCCTGGCAATAAAACGCCGAAGAGCCAACAAAAAGGCATCTGTAGTTAAAGAATTAACCAATTCAAGATGTATGGTGCGAAAGACTGCGCAAGTAAATAGTGCAATCCACACCTTCTCCCCTGTTTTTAGAATTAAAGGCCCCGCCAAATCCAATCCCAAAATTTCAAAAGCTACGCAATCTGATACTCGGTCTGGTGGTAAAGGTATTGGTTCACTATTCATGGCTCTAGCTTTAAATCTCTTACATGTCACACAATTATACACGATGTTCTTAATATTTTTTCTGGCCTTAATTATCCAAAAGTCTTCTCGGATTAGGGTTTGCATCATTTGAGTTCCAGCATGATTATTTTTTACATGTACAGAATGGATCAATAATTTAGTAAATTGACATTTATCTGGCAATAGTATAGGATACAAAAATGAGTTCTCATCAGCTCGATTAGTTATCTTAGTTTGCACTCTTAAAATATCATCATCATCTTTGAATGTAACAAATTTTAAAAGCTTTGGCTCAGGCAAAAAACGCATTTGAGCTACTCTTGTCAGATATTTTTCTGCATTTATAATTTCAGACAAAGAAAGTTCCACATTTGTACATATAACACAAGATTTTCTACTATTATATACAAATCTTAAAACCCATGCAAACACTTTTATCATTTTATCATAACTAGAAAAATTGTTTAAAGTCCAAACGGGTTTGTCCTTTGCAGATCAACATTCACAACTTTAGTCCTCTTCCTCTCTAAGTCTACATCGGCAGGCTGACCACAAATTTCGCCAGTCGGCCAATTCTCAGGATTTTCTCTGAGCCAAGAAGGCCCCTCCCACCATCTAGAATTAAGCATTTTTTTGAGGGGAACATCCACGTGACAATAGAACTGCAATATTCATATTCCCAGGAATATGTTTCCATGATTCAGTTTTGGTCAAATTTTGTATTTCCTTAACCCTGTTGGTCACAAAAACTGACCAATTTCCCGACTCCTTTATCCACCAAAGGGCTGTAGTGGAGTCAGACCAAAAAGTGACCTTATGTTCCGAGAAATCAAGAGCTTTCATAATAGAATTCAGAAGTCTAGCACCAATGTTACAGGCCATCAACTCCAAACGTGGAATACTGAGAGTTCTGAGTGGAGTTACCCTAGCTTTTGCTCTAACGAGAACGACCTTTACTTCGTCATCAATTATTGATCTGACAACAACACACGCAGCGTATGCCCCTTTGCAAGCATCCACAAAAATATGCAGTTTAGAAGATGAATTTATATACATGTAACGAGGCAAAGTAACATCTTTCAATACAAAAATTTCGCTATACCATTTCAAAAATTCACTTGTTATATTAAGGGGTAACTCAGAATCCCAAGGACATTTTCATTTTCCACAAATTTTGTAATAGTAGCTTCGGGCGCAATGTTGTTGGAGCTAATAATCCAATAGGATCAAAAATTCGTTGTACAATAGACAGAATTACTCCTTTTGTTATTTTCAATTCACATATTACCGGTTCTAAATCTATACAACAACTCAAAATATCGTTATCCAAATCCCATATTATCCCTAAGACGGAAGTACTACCGCAATGTTTGTCAACATTTTCACAAACAACATTGCTCTCAAAACCACGCAAATTAAAACAACCTTTGGACATAATAGTTTTTGCTTGTGAAATAAATTGCTCTAACTCATTAACATTAAAAACTCCAGATACCAGATTATCAACATAGAAAGAACCTTTTAATTTTTGAGTAATTTCATTACATTCCACAGGGCAATTCTCTGAAAGATGCATTAAAGATGCGTTCAGAAGGTAAGGATTTGAACAAACTCCAAACACCACACGACAATGTCTATAAATTTCTTGCCCTCCTGAGCTTGGGAAAAAGAATCTTAGAAAATCTCTGTCTTTAGGAGCAACAGACAGCATCAAAAATGCCTTTTCAATATCAGCACTTATACCAATTGGAAAAGCTCTAAAACGATCAAGAATATCGGGAATCATCTCTAGTAAATTAATTCCTTTATACAAACATTCATTTAAAGAGAGTTTCCCTCTCTGAGAGGCAGAAGCGTCAAATACTGGTCGAATTTTCGTTGTTTCGCTATTTAATTTCAATACCGGTCGATGTGGTAAATAATGACATTTGTTACTCAATTCGTTTTTTGGCACTTTTTCAACTACACCCATTTCTTCCCATTCTGTGAATACCTTCTCATAATCATCAAAATAATTGCCACACTTTAGCTTATTAATCATTTTTTCATGTCTCTTCCAAGTCAATTCCATATTATCATGCAAATTCATAGAATCATATCTCCATGGAAGCTCAACTTCGTATCTCCCACTAGGAAGAATTTTCATTTTTTCTTTATAATCATTTAAATAATCCTTATTTTTATCTGTCCCAGTCGGGTCAGATATCCCTAAAACCTCAAGTTCCCATAATTCATGTAAAGGAATTTTCCCCACATGCATAGACACAGCTGTCATAAAATTATCCTTTCCGCGAAAATTTTGTTTTCCTATTACCGTCCAACACAGCTTACTTTCGACGGCTGTTAGGCCGGAATCCAATTCTACTACATTTTCTGTTAATAATTTTCCAATTACATCAGCCCCAATAAAAAGATTGATTTCCGTTGAATCACAAAAAGAATCTGACAAAGTTATTTTTCTTTTCTTTAAATCAATCAAAACTTTCTTATCATCTATTTTAGGAATGAATCCGCATATTTTTCTTTCTGAAAGAACTTCAAAACAAGAATAAGTCCTATTTAAATCGCTCACTTCAATCGCAAATACTCTATGTTCCTTCGGTTTCGTTTTCTCCCCCCGAAACAGCGCATGAATCTCTGTTTCACTTCTAAGAGGAGATAAGTTGAATAGATTTATTAGCCTTTCGCTGATGTAACTGCTCTGGCTAGCGGAACCGTACAGCGCTCGGATCCTTTTCTCGTGACCTTGACACCGAAAGACCACACAAAGTGTTTGTAAAAACACACATTTGCTTCTGTAGCAATTAGAGAGGGAATTCTCTGCTCTACAAATAATCTCTTTTTCTTGTTTCGGACACATTATTTCAAAATGAGAATTATTATTACACAGCGAACAATTAAACTTATAAAAATAATTTAACTTTGTGCAAGTAAACAATAATAATAATATAATTACACGTTAATTTAAAGCACAAATGAGCAATAAAATGCAGACATATGTTTTGGGATTGCTTGGAATCCCTTTTTCAATGCGACAGGGAGCTTCTAGATGCAAAACATCCAAATGAAGCAGACAGAACAACAAAAACAAAGCTTATATAGCCTAAGAATTATCTGTAAACCAATGAGAATAAAGGCAACGTGAAGTGGAAGTAGAAGTAGCAGGAAGACACCAATAAGAGAGCAACAAACGAATACAGTTGAAAGTACAGGAAGTAAAAAGGAATATCAATAAAAATAAAGCAAAGAAGACGACAGCATGCATAAAAATTGCAAAAATAATAAAATAAAATACAAAGAATAAAATTGATATAAAAATAAGTACAGAAACTACCAAAACAAAATGCAAAACAAAGTACACATGTAAAGGAGGGGGAGGGGAGGGGGGAAGGAGAAAAATAGACGCAAAAAAGGAAAACAACAAGAAAACCTAGAAAGAACAACAAATTAAAGAAATTTATGCCAGACCTGTGAAAAATAAGGAGTTGAGGAAGAATCATTAACCAAATTAGAACTATTCCTGTTAATATGATAAGCTTCCCAAAAGTCAAGCTCTAAAGGGGAAGAGCATTTTTGAATAATTTTACCAGAATTGAAATCAAAAGAGTGGTTGGAATTCCAACAATGTTGAGCAATGCTAGACTTATTTAACTCTTGCTTTCGTACATAACCTTTATGCTCATTTAAGCGAATTTTCAGAGCACGTTTTGTCTGTCCAATGTAAGAAAGGCCGCAACGGCAACTAATTTGGTAAATACCCCAAGTGTTAAGTTGATCGACAGGATCCTTAAGAGAAGAGAAGGAAAGTTTGTTACTAGGAGCAAAAACGACTTGAAATTGAAACCTTTTTAGGATTTTAGCAATACGGAAACTGACAGAATGAAAGAATGGTAACACAACCAAATTCTTTCTATTTTATTCTTTGTATTTTATTTTATTATTTTTGCAATTTTTATGCATGCTGTCGTCTTTTTTGCTTTATTTTTATTGATATTCCTTTTTACTTCCTGTACTTTCAACTGGATTCGTTTGTTGCTCTCTTATTGGTGTCTTCTTGCTACTTCTACTTCCACTTCACGCTGCCTTTATTCTCATTGGTTTACAGATAATTCTTAGGCTATATAAGCTTTGTTTTTGTTGTTCTGTCTGCTTCATTTGGATGTTTTGCATCTAGAAGCTCCCTGTCGCATTGAAAAAGGGATTCCAAGCAATCTCGAAACATATGTCTGCATTTTATTGCTCATTTGTGCTTTAATTTAACGTGTAATTATATAATTAAACTTATGTTTAAAATTACAGACTTTACTTAAATGACTAACCTTTTTCAGGCAAGAAAAACATGCACCTTTCTTAATTAAAACCTTACGTTTATCATCTAATGACATTTTCCTAGCAGCAAAGCACTTTTCACTAGGATGGTTTTTTTCACAAAATATACAGTTCTGAAATGGCTTACCTGGATCAAGGCTAATGAGGGCAGAAGCAGTAGCAAAATCCCGATTTACCTTATTAACAAGAGGACTATCCTTTTTAAAATTAAAGTGGGATTCTTTTGGCGTAAATCCACTTTATGCAAGCAACATCATCTCTTCACCTTGCACTTCTTTGCGAATAAAATTCATTAAATGTTCCAAGGAACGAGAGTTCTTTGTGTCCGAACATTCTTGATTTCTACTCCGTTCCCACGCGAGTAACACATCCTCGGGAAGACAACTTTCTGCCAATGGAATGAGGAAATCACCATATTTTTCTAGAGTTCGTCCCAGGCTCTCTAACGCTCGTAACTTCCCCTCCAATTCATCATAAAGTGACATTAAGTCAGTCTTGACTCGTCCTTTCGTGGCATTTTTCATTACGAGATTTAGCATATCTCGCACATATATCTGCACCAGCAAATCATCCCTACCAAAGCGATCTTTCAATTGTTCTATAACTTTCGGGTAGTTCGCCGCCGTAGCTGGAAAACTTAGAACCAAACGTTCCGCTTTCGATTTCGCTTCCACTGATTGCAGAAGATACTGAAATTTGTCTTCGTCAACAATGGAGTCATCTTCATGAATTTTCTTAAATTGACTCCAAAATGCCAAAAATTCTTTTGGTTCCCCATTAAATTTCTTTAGTTCAATTGTTGGCAATTTAAACTTTCGTAAAGGTGCACATCCTGCTTCAATAGCCGGTTGCACTCGGGCATCAATTTGAGTACGAAGTTCTAAGTATGTGTCTCTATACTCCTCCGCTTCTTCCAAATATTTCTCAAATTGGCTTTCGCCATCTTCGTGTGCTAACAACAGTTCAAAGATTTCAGTTTGACACTCGTCAAGGCGTTGAAATTTATCCATTATTTGCGCCTTCTGGACCAAACACGAAGTAGGCTCGCTGGCCTCCTTCAACAACACCGCTTCAATCTTCTTAGCACAGAGTGTGAAAGCGTTTCTCAATCCTTTACGTTTCAATTTCAAAGAATTCAGCTCCATATTGAAATTTCCAAATGTTCACAATTTCAAATCAGTTCTAAAAATTATTACTTCAAAGCTCTAAACAGCTTATTAAACCAAATCCAATACACCAAGTCCCGCCGAGGATACCATTATGTTGAGAACACAACACATATTCTAAGTGAAATTTCTTAGATCAAAAAATACAGGCTGCATCTACCCAATGCGTGGTGTATGGGGAAAAACAGACAAGACATCTGTTCCGTTCGAATATAATATTTATTCTGAAGCACACATCGCAAGTTGAACACTTAACAAAAACAAAAAAAAAACCATCTGCCCCCAGACGCCAATCGAAGGTCAAAGCCCGTCTGGAACACTTCTTATGGTGTCAACATTCCCATAAATTTATTCTGGGATTGCATTTGTAACAGGAAGATTATGTAATTCCTTAAAAATTTATATAATAAGAAATTGGCTAATTCTTATACAAATTTTTGAAAGAGGGAAATTTTACAGCCAATTGGGTTTTGTTAAAGAAATGTCGAGTTCTATTTGAAGATAAAATTTCAGAGTCTATGTGAACATTGGAATGATAAAAAACTGTAGCTGCTATAAAAGAATGCACAGGTGATAAACGGCTATATTAATAATTCAAATGCTCACAGTATCAAAAAATTATCTTGTTTAACAATATTATATGTATTAGATTTAATGTATAATATATTTAATTTATTTTCGAAATATTCAGCATATTCATTTTTCAAAATGTAAAACTATTATTTGCATTTAAAAACTATTATACAGTCGACGTTTGATATAATGACCATATGAGTCCCACAGAAAAAGGTCTTTATATCGAGCGGTCGTTATACCAGTAGTTCCATTAAAATTGGTAATTTTTTAAAGATTCCAACTAAACACTTATTTTTTTATCATTGGAATTATAAAAAAAAAATATCAGAGCAAAATATTAAACATATTTTAAAGTAGAAAATATAGGGAAAAAATTACATACACATTTCTAGAGGCAGGACTTCTGAGGTCACACGACATCTGGCACAACAGCATGACTCCTCTTATTTCGGAGGATCGACCATTGGAAAACCACGCGATTCAAACGACCAACTACTAATACATCTGTCGACCCTTTTTCTGAAGAAATCCGGAAATTCCCCATTTATTCCCCCTCTATTCTTTCCGTACTGTGATGAGGGATAATTCCCCCCCCCCCCCCTGTCATAGTTGGACTGAACACTGAAGACTCCATGCAGTCTGTCGTAAAAAGCCAAGGTCATTTAAAGTTAAAAATTTAGAAACATGCTCCATTTAGAAAAATACCAGAAATAGTGTCCACTAAATGCGGTTGCTGTATTGGATTAGTCGATACAAAACGGTCGTTATACTGAAAGCAAATTAACATAGTCTTTATAGGGATAAAGTTGGGACTTTTCCCACTGGTCGTTATAATGGAATGGTCTTTATAATGTGTGGTCGTTATAACGAGCGTCGACTGTATATAGTTGCATTTTTCTCAAACTGACTGTCTCAAGTTATGTTGATAGGCTTGAAAAACAATCTAATTTAAATAAAAAAATCCGATTTTTTTTTTTTTTTTTTTTTTTTTTTTTTTTTTTTTTTTTTAATTTTAAAAAATGAAATAAATTAGACTTTTTTATTTGAAAAAAAAAATCATGATTTTTTTTCACACCCAGGTTTTTACAATTAAAAAAACATAAAAAAATCCTTATTTCCTTCTAATTTTTGAGATCATTCAGAGAATTTTACTTTATCCCTTATGGTCAGGGTAATAAAGATCATTGTATGTCCTATGAGTAAGGAAAATCCAAACATGTGAGTATATAGGTCATGAAAATATAAAGCATTGTAGATTATCAAGAAAACTGATTAAAAAATGTAATTTTATTAAAAATTTTACTTTGAATACCTAGTTTTAGTTGGATTTGAGGCATGAATATTTTTTTATTGTTATTAAATTCAAAATGTATGTTGTTTTAAGATTTCAAAATGTCATAAACTTTTCTTGTCTGCGTTTCCCATGAAAGCAAGCTTGTCATACTTTTTGATTCATTAATACTGCATTCCTAATTTGCTATTTGTCTAATTATTATTTGTAAAATGCAGTAACAAAGAAAAAGAATGAAATATAATTATTAAAACTAACCACAATCCTGTTAAATTTTTCATTTGTTTTTGGGACTTTATGGTCTTAAGAGAGCTAATTGATTTGCAAAGGATGCAGGGTTGATTCGATTTTGCCCAACCCGAAAAAACCCGGGTGGGTTTTTTCAAAAAAAAACCAGTTGAAAAAATCCAAGCGGGTTTTTTCAAAATTGTTGCTTAAAATTATATTTTACCTAAGTAAACTGATAAAAATACTGATTTAGACCAAATATAATACATACTTTCATAGTACATACATCATATGTCATGGGTATAAAATTTTGAGGGTTAGCTCAAAAACAAAAACCAACTTGAAAAACCCACAAGTGGGTTTTTTCAAAATTCTTATTCAAAATTGAACTTCACTTACATAAACAAATAAAAATACTGATTTTGACCAAACATAACACATACTTTCAGAATACATAATACATACATTATATGTAATGTCTAAAAAATTTTGAGAATTGGATAAAAAATAAAAACTCACTGGTGGATTTTTTCAAAATTTCTTGTTTAAAATTGAACTTTACTTACGTAAACCAATAAAAATACCTATTTTGACCAAACATAATAACATACTTTCATATATACCTTATGTGTCATGGGTGTAAAATTTTGAGGGTTGACTCCATAATAAGAACCCACTTAAAAAACCCTACAGTTGGGTTTTTTCAAACTTCATGCTCAAAATTGAACTCCACTTATGCAAAAAAAAAAAAGACTTAAACTAAATATATTTTTATCATGGGTAAAAACTCAAAAATGCTGGATGGGTTTTAAATTGTTCTACATAATCAAAATAAATTTCATTCCCACAAAAAATTCTCTATTGAAAAAAGTATAGAAACAAATGCCCTAAAGAAAGAATATATCAGAATTTCACTCAAAATGATAGATATGTTTTAAGAGAAACTAATTTAAAAAAACAATCTATGGCATCTAACCAAATGCTGGTCAAGGACGCACAAAAATATTTTTGCCTATCGATTTTTATATATTTGACTTGATTTTTTTAGTAATGAAAATTGCTAAAAATTATGCGTCCCGGGGGACACATGATAATTTTTTTTTGCGTTTCCACCTCCAATGTTTGAGTGTTTGACGTGCTATAGCACGTCCGCGGCATCGATGCATGTAAGAGATTGCAGTAATTTTGAAAGTAATTAGCGTAAACTCCTTTAAACATAAAATAATTGCAATTAACTAGACTTAAAAATAACTTGTCTCTTAAACCCTTTGATGGGATTTTATTGAACACTAAAAATACAATAAATAAGGGGCAAAGTAATCGACTTTTAAAAAGTTAATTTATAGTTGTAAAGGACAGAATGGAATAATTAATATTTAAAAGGCAATTATTTTACTTTTTTTCAAATTTTTTTAAAATAAAAACATAAAATGTTCTTAAAAGAAATATATAATATTTAATCTTTTTCACTTTAATTAATACCATTATGTGTAGGCAACCTCTCACAAATAAAAATAAAGAAAACCTCAATTTTTTGAAAAAACCCAATAAAGCCCGAAAAGCCCAATAAAACCCGAAAAAGCCCAATAAAACCCGAAAAAACCCACTGGGTTGGGTTTTTTCTGAAAAAAACCGGGTTTTTTCCAACCCTGAAAGGATGCAACAAGAAAATATGTTATTGTTCACATAAATATTTTGATCTGAAATCAAACTTTAAAGAATATTTAAAACTAAAATGATTGAGATATTTAATTGTGTCTTATGTCAATTCAGATAAAAGTGAGATTATCAAATTTTTTTTCCATCTATTTTATAGATATTGTGATAGACATAAGGAACAAGAATATACTTCTTAACCCTTTGCACTCTTATGTTGCCTATATTAGCATACATTATGCGTAATGTTTCAGAAAGATTATGAGTGCAAATTGTTCATTATTGTAAAGTCATATAAGCACTTTCTGGTCATGGATAATTTAATGTTCATCTGGAACAATTTAAGCTGAAGTGATCCAACTTGTTTTTTTGGGATATTTTTGAACTAGTGGTTGTCATTTACTGTATAATCCTGAATAGGGGGATGTTGGACCAGTCTATATGTTTAAGATTTATATGTTTTACTTCATATTATGACCAATAGTTAGCTTTAGTAGTCCTTTATAGCATATGATGAGATTTCCTTGCACAGTGGTACCTATTGAAGTAACTTTTATTCCATCAAGTTGAATTTCAGCACCGCTGAGTAATTTTCAGAAGTTTTCAACTTTATTTTTTTTATTAATTTGAGTAAAATTGAAACAGTAAATTAAATTTCTATCATAAAGTGAGTCCCTTTACTTCAAAATGATTTACAGTTTTATTAGTCTTCAGGATAAAGAAAAAAAATATTACAGCATTTTGTAAATTTGAGAACAATGGGGTACGTTGGGCTCGCTTTTTTTGGGGCTGGTTGGTCCATGGTCTAACCTATCCCAATTGGTTGAAAAAAAAAAAAAAAACATTTTTTGTTCCTTACAATAATATCATTACTCTAATTATTTGTACATTTATTTATGTCTGTATACAGCTATTTATTTGAAGTTGTGTATGTTTGACATTAATAATAAAACTTTTGAACATAGAAGTAAAACAGTATCTAAATGAAAATTCATTAAAAAAAATGTACCCAATAATTTTTTTGGTACAATTTCCTTGATTTAAATCTTCCGATTAAGACCCTGATCCTAGTTTTCAAACCTATATTTTAAAAAAAAAGTGTGGTTGGTATTCTAGATTATGTGGTACTATTTTATAATGGTGTTTTGATTTTCTAACTCAAGATTTTGTTTTTACTTAGATTTTGTAAGCCATTGCAAAACAACTTTAAAATTGTCAATGTCTATACAATCATGTATTCAAATAGTATTAACATATTCAGTATCATGTGTCTTATAAATTTCTTAAAATAAAATTACAGGGAGCAAATGCTTCGCAGCTGGAAAAAGAAATTGGACATGATCAGTTTCCGTCTAATGAGCATTATTTTGGGCTAGTTAATGTAAGTTTGCTTTTAAATTATTTGGAAAATAGAATATTTTAGAGTTTTTATTTCAAAATCATTAGAATTTGGTTATATTAAATCATCAAATTAGTTTTAATTAATTTTTCTTGATTCTCTAGAAATCTTGGGTATTTTGAATGTTTTATAGTTACCTTTCAAGGAAAATATTTACATATGTGTAGAAATTAATTTTAATTCCTTAATGAATTATGCATTATTAATTTCCTGGTGTATGTTTTACTCCTATGAATGTTGACTTTTTTCTCATGTTGTAAGTTTATGACACTAAAAATTAGAATTTTAAAACTGCTCAATTGTACTCTTTCCAGTTTGGGAATACTTGTTACTGCAACTCTGTATTACAAGCTTTATATTTTTGCAAACCATTTCGGGAGAAAGTACTCGATTACAAAGCAAAAAATAAAAGAACCAAAGAAACATTGCTAACATGTTTAGCTGACCTGTTTTATAATATTGCTACCCAGAAGAAGAAAACTGGTACTATAGCCCCCAAGAAATTTATTGCACGTTTAAGGAAAGAAAATGGTAAATGTGATATTTTATTTCTCTTTATGTAGGTAATTTAATGAGTTTTTATGAAATGCTTGTTAAAAATTGTTTGGTTGTTTTGTTCAACAAATTTATCGTTCAAGAATTTTTCTAATTTTCTCTGTATATACAGTGAAACCTCTCTAAAGCGACCATCCCACTTTCCTTCGAAATGCGGTCGTTCAGGGAGGTTGTCGCTTGATGGAGGTTACTCGGAAATAGTAAATAATGATGTTAAACATGTGGCGAGGTATCCAAAATTAATTAATTAACCAAATAAACATAAATCAGATCAATAAAAATAATAACATTTATTTTGATTCAAAAAAAGAGCGGATCAATGTTTGCTTTAAATTTGCAAGCTTTTCTTTAAGAACTTTTTTTTCTAAAGCACTTTTCAATTCATTGACCAAGAGTGAGTTATTTTCATCTTCAATTACACTGGAAGATTCAATCAATTTATTGAGTTTTTTTAGCGGTTCTAGTGCGTATAGTTTCCGCACCAGAACGCTATCAAAGACTCGGGTAAAAAAGGTTGTGTTCTCTGGCTCTATCCACATCAATTGCTCAGTTTCTTAATTGCTTACAAAAGTGAAAAACATCTAAAGGCTGTGAGAGGGAAGGAGGTCTTCTCAGAAATGGGGTAAAAACGATTTTAAGGGGATATCATTCTGTCCCTGTCTCATCAAGGGGACAATGCGGGAGGCATGCTTATCAGCCTAATGTGTTTATGCCCAGAAGGAGTTATTCTATGGACATGTGTTGGAAAAGCTTCTATTCAAACTTCCTGGAAGAAATTCCGGTAAAAAAGCCAATTCACATCTGGATTGCAGCGGCACCATGCCCCAGCAGGGGAGTAGACAGATTTACACAAACAAATAGAGCATCGTTTTATTGATGGTAGTAATTGATTGATTCAGTAGTAAAAATGACAGTATTTTTTTTCTGGGGAAAAAGTGGTCGTTTCGAGAGGTGGACTATTTGAGGGTAGTCGTTTAATAGAGGGCAAGTTAGCATTAAATTAATGCAGAGAAATTCTGTTCCATGAAATTTTGGTCATTCAGAGAGGTGGTTGTTTAATAGAGGTGGTCGGTTAGAGAGGGTTCACTGTATTTGAAAACTTGTATGCATTACCAGTAACACAGAATCATAATTAAAATTTTCATTTCATCAGCAACTAAGAGTACTTATCATAAAACAAAAATTTTTGTAACTAATTGTTATGTAATGTAAGATTGTAGGTTAGTGTAAATGGTTTCAGCCACAATTAGAGGGCAAAATTAACGGCCGCCACTGTCCCCACAGGGCAACTAATGAAAAGAAGTGGCGACTAAAATATTACCTAACAATTGCCACTCTCTGACCAGTGGAGGCCCATCTCTACTGGTCAGCGCCTCACCTAATGGCCCAACAGCCAAGGGCGGGTGTTGGATAAGAAGAAGAAGACTTTTTTTTCTCCCCTTAAAAATTTCCAAGAAGTACACTGCTAAGTTCAAAAACACATGCTTTCACTTACCTATCTTAGTATTTCACAAAGCGTTTGCAATCAATTTCATCCCGCACCATTGTAGCCCATAGACCGATGAATTACGATCTACTGACCTTTCATCCTGCCTACTGACCTACAGCCGTAAATTCTTCTATAAAATAAATTTCTTATAAGAAAATTCATTTTCGTAATAAATACTTATCGTTTTATCAGTTTTCTGTGATTGAACATTCATAAATTATATATTAATATATAATTTCAATTGCTATAAGTATTAACAAAAATCCCTTAATACTAAAAACAAAATGTGCTATGTTCTTATCAGCTGTTTCAGTGTGATAAGCAATATTTTGTACAACGATCATTCATTTTTGCATAAGTTAATGTATGTACAATGGTTTTTAATAATTGGGAGAAAAAATAAAACATTTTTCCTGAAAATCAAAGTAAGAATGTCTTCCCCCAATTTAAGAAAATATAATTTTTAAAATTTTATAATTATGTTTTAATAACTTATAAAAGTATTTAATTTTATAAATATTAGCACATTTAATTAGGTTATTTAATTTTATATCATTACTAATTGATACAAAAAAGTTCAAAACATTTTTGTGTTTATCATTTTTCACCGAAAAAAGTAGCCAGTACAAAATCTGCCTCTACTGGCCACTGATGAAATTTCCTAACTTTGCCCTCTAGCCACAATCAAGCAATCCTACTACTTGTATTTTTATAGTAAGAGACTTGTAATCATTTGTTGATGTTACTGATACTGTTAATCAACACACATTATTTTTAATATATTTTTCACTTTTGCTTATTTTTTATTGATTTAGTTAAATATGCTTTTGTTAAAACTCAACCCGCATAATAATTATTTCTTTAATAGTTTGCTAAAAGGTCTGTATAAGTATACTATTACAATATGTTAAGTTTCTGAAAAAATAAAAACTATATTTATAAGGTAATTAAAATAAAAGGTTTTTACTTAGTTATTTAATTATCAAGAAATTAATTACTAATAACATTTATTCACAATTAATGATCTACAATCTTAATGATTTTCCAAAAGTCAAATTGTTTTTCCTACAAATGCTATTTAAACCAAAAAACCCGCCTTTTTTGGTTTGAAAAAAAAAAAAACCTGGGGTTTTTTTTCCAACCCTGCTTCTAAACTGTTTCGACAAAAAGGGGATTTTGGTTTTAGAGTAGATGTGCATTTTCCTGTTGGTATGCTTTTTATAGTTTTTTGTTGTCAACTATAATATTTTTTTCTTTTTGCAGAAGTGTTTGATAATTATATGCAGCAAGATGCTCATGAATTCTTGAATTATTTATTGAATACAATAGCCGATATCTTGCAAGGTAAATTTTTATTATGATGGAGTCTGAATTTGATGAAATGTGTTGCTATCATGTATTTATTGCTTAATGAAGTACTCTTTTACTATTGTTTTTATTTTCCTCGAAATTCAATAAGACTGAAAGCAGTATGAAAATGAACTATAATTTATAACATATTTTATGTGTCTATCATCAATAATAGAAAGTATTGTGTGTTTGTAAGTTTATGGAATTGTTACTGTAATATGCACATAATAATGATGTGTACTCAATTAAGATCTATTTTTATTATGAATTCCTATAAATTATATTGAATGCTAATGTGATGGTTTTGGATCAAACGCTTTCATGTGAGAAATTATCAATATTCGTGTCTGTGCCATCCTTTGCTAGGTATTCAAAAATATGTTTTTGAGACGACTTGTCTTTAGACTGGCTATATATAATTCATAGTCTCTTGTTTGGAACTTTGTTGACATTCATTACATGTAAAGTAACTAGGTTCTCAGCATTGCTAAGTATTTCATTATGCTTCTGTTTTTATTGATCTTCCACAGTAGAGCGTCTTTTTTGATCAATCTCACTATCCACTTGGTGATTGCACAGATGTTGCAGGTATTTCTGTCTTGAATTGGATATTCTTACGCAAAAGTTATATTTCTTTTTTGTGTCGGAAAAGCATTGCAAACAAAGACAAACATCAGATATCTATATCAAAATCTGTCTATTTAAAAACTGCTGTATATTAGTTTAAATTGTTTTTAGCTGATGAGAACACATAATGGCATTAGTAAATTTTGGAGAATTTTGTAAATTGAGAAACATGTAGCTAGTCTAAGTTTTTGAATGCTAGTTATTCTTTTTTTGCATTTATATACATCAGGAATAGCAGATAAATGTTTTAATTCAAGTTTATTTAATTGATCAAACTGATTGTTATTTCTTCTGTAACAATTTTTGCTGTGTGGAAGATGTTGATTTTTCTTTAAATTTTTACTCCAACAAGAAAATGTTAGAAAAAACTAAGTGGGGTGGGGGAGATTAACTTATGTCCTATATTTTACTGTGCACTGATGCAACCACCGACTTTCTAACACAGCTGCTTTAATAATCCTACAGCAGGTACAGACTAGCTTTACTGTTGATAACTTTATTGTTTATTATTTTCTCTTTCTGTATGTATCAAATAATTTAAATATTTCTAGATACCATAGATTCTCAAATAACTGGGATTGAATTATCCGAGATGCCCTCCCCCCCCCAAAAAAAAATTATGTGATATTGGTGTGGAAATGTGCAAGAAGAACGCATTCTTCTCAACCCTTATTTAAATCTGAATTTTAAAGGGAATATCTTTGTAAGATATCTTACAAATGTGACAGCTGACATTCAACCTATGGATCTGGGTGTGTTATTCAAAATCTTAAGTGGACTTGGCACCTTTTGACATTTTTTTTTAATTTAAGAACTTTTACCTATTTCATTTGTATGTTATGATGTGCTATTGTTCAACAAAATGATTTTCACATGAAAAATCAAAATTCAACTAAAAATTCTAAAATTTAATTTTTTAAAAATTATTTAACAATTTTAAATTTCCTTCTTCTTTTTCATTTCTTGACTTTTTTTTACCAAATTTTTTTAACGTACTTATTATAGCATGGCTTACAATTTTAGGGATGGGTTTTGCTATTAATTAATTAGTTTTTGAGAAAAAAGTTTTTAAAGTTACATCGATGGTAGAACACAGAAAAAAAAGCGACTTTTGTTACATTTTCATTAAAAAAAATTTTTTTTTTTTTGAAAATATATAGCAAATTCCATTCCTAATTTTATCAAGCACATCATATCGAACACACACAAAAAATTTCAAGTTGCTACATGAATATATGTAGAAGTTTTAGCATTTTAAGTCTACAATATGGCGAAAACACACAAACCGAGAAAACGCAGTTTAAAGAATACAAAATCCTACTAAAACATCAAAAATATTTGAGTTCTCTTACTTCTTAACTGCATTTATATTGGTTGTATCGCTTCAAAGCTTCGCTCAGATATACTAGGAGAGTCAAACCACATTTTAAGCAAAAAATTGAAAAATCGCCATTTTCTACATTTGAAAGGTGCCAAGTCCCCTTAAAACAATTTACTGTAGAAATTTGCTCTTTTAGTGGGTAGAGGAAATATACAATGACTTGCTTTCTTTTTGAAAAAATCTCGGTTTTGGATGTAATCAATTATATTGATGCTGAGTGGAAATTAATAAAAAGCACCACAGTTAAGAAATCCTGGAGGGCAATTTTGTCTGACGAAGAAGATGAAATTCTTATAGTAGACAACTCCGTTAAATATTGATTGACGGAGAAAATTTTTGGAAGATTTGAAAAAGTTAGATCATTCTGAAATTGTGGACAAAGAAACAGTGCAGCTATGGATTATGGAAGATTCTAAATTGGAATGGTTATGAAGTTTTGAGTGACCATGACATTGTGTTAAGTTTCACTTGTGATTTAGGAAAAACAAGTAATCTTGAAGAATGTCCTGAAAGTGAAGAAGAAAATCTTATAATTCATCCAGAATTAAGTCATGGTGATACATTAGTATACACAGAGGCATTATTTAATTACTTGGAGTGAGAAGCTGAAAACAAACCTACTGAAAAAATGATGCTGAGAAATTTGCATAGTTAAATTCATTGGAGAGTCGATGAAAATCGAAAACAAACTTCTATCACTTCATTCTTTACACAGCAGTGAAGTAAACTATATTTATTTTTTTTTGCATTGCATTGTATTAATAGTAAGTCTTATAATAGCACTAAAATGTATGTTAATTATCTTTCTTCAACTTTACATAAATGTCCTATTGTGTAATAATTTTATATGTTATCTTATTTTTTACATTTTCATAAAAATTTTGCAAAGTAGGAATTATCTGTGATATTCACTTATCTCGGACGAAGCATTTCATGACTATCATGGTTAATTGAGAGTGTACTGTATTTCCAAGAAAAGCAGATCATGTTAAAATTTTTTTTTCTTTTAAAGTTTTAATTTAGTTATGCAATTATGATAAGCAATCCAGTTTCCAATGTGATAGCATTAGGTAAATGTATCGAGTTCTCATTTTATTGCTTTGATAGCAGATGATAGCTTTAAATCGTTAGAAAAAAATACAGTGAAACTCTGCTGTAGTCTCATTCAAGGGACCAGGATATTTATGACTCTATAGCCAAGTGACACTATAAGCGATTATCATTTCTATTGATGGGCGAATGAAGGGACTGAAATGTCTTGGACTGTATAACAGATTTGTCACTATAAACAAGTTCAACTGTAGTGGTAAAACTTCCATTTTCTCTGAATAATTAATCAATGAACTCGTTTATAAATGTTATTAATGCAGTTTGTTAAGATTTATTTTTGTTGTAATATTATTTAGAAATATATTTTCTTCCTGGAATAATACAGTTTATAATGTATGCTCCCCCCTTTTAGAGTGCAACACGTTTTGAGCATGTAGTTTTCCATAAATCATTATTATTTGAAATGTAATATGTTTTATAGCAAAATCATTTTGAAAGGTACTGCTTTTTTTGCATGACATGATATGTATTTTAATTTGAATCCAAAGCGTTTTCTCATTTATAAATAATTGTAGCAGAAAAACAACAAGGAAATAAAGTGAAAGCTGCTAATCAAAATGGTGAACAACAACAGACATCCAAACCTGAGCCTACGTGGGTTCATGATATTTTCCAGGGAACACTTACAAATGAGACTCGGTGCCTGAATTGTGAAACTGTAAGTATCTGTACTATGAATTGAATTTATATGTTATATTTGTTTGAGCATTTTTAAGTTTCTTAAAATTAAGCGAGGTTACTAAAATTAATGATAAATTTGATTATGTTTGTATTGTTGGAGTTAATTTTTAAATTTGCAGATTTTAGAGTTTTTTAGTATTTTGTTTTGAAAATAATTAGTTCAACAAAAATTTGTTTTTAAAATGCAGGAGCAATTTTCAGCGATTGTTATGCTTTTAAAGTATGCTTTATACATAAAACTGATGCTTGATTATTATTAGAGCCATTCCATTTCAGAACAGGCAGAGGGTGTCACATGACCCTCACCGATTTAAAAAAAAAAAAAAATTACAGTAGTTACAACTAAGGGACATATAAAATATCCCAAAAGGATTTTGCAAAAAAAAATTTATTTGTCTAGTTACAGACGTTCAAAATTTGGGACAAAGTTGGCCGTTTTCAGAAAATCATCAAAACACTTACTTTTAAAATGGCCACTGTTTCAAAAGTTTTTAACCGATTCCAATGATTTTTTTCTATAAATAATGAAGGGATGGTATTTTATTTAGACACTAATTTGAAAAATTTAGTTGGCTTCGTTGATAAAGAAAAAAAAAGTGTTTCTGAAGTGAAAAAATAGTGTTTGTTCCGACTTCATGATTTTTTATCTTATAAAATAAATTTATTTTTGACAAAACAGAGGTGGCGATCTAAAGTGCTGTTATGGAAGTTTTGTATTAAATTTTATTGTAAGCCTGAGATGCATATCCTCTCAGAATTTTAATTTTGAAATTTTAAAATGTTCAAAAATTAAGATTTTTGAGGTGTGATTACTCAAAAAAGCCATTTTCTAAAAATCTGAAAATCTGCTCATTTGTTGCCCTTAAAGTGCTTAATGAGCTGCTATCAATTATATTGTGTATTTTTGTCCCAGATATTTTATATGATTTTTCAAAAATGGCCTTTTGTGCGTTTCTCAAAAAAGCCAGAAATTCAAACTCGTTCTTATTTAATCACTTTTATATAATATTTAATCAATATTTATTAAGAAATATACTGTATTGTTACACAATTACTACAGATAAATTGTACTTAACCTTCTTAGAACTTCAATAGCTCCTAGCACAAAGCGTAGCTACTGTGATTTAATGCATGTTATTCTGTTCAATCCAATTTCTAGTTTTAAACTCGCACACTTTACATCAAATATGTTACAACACTGATATACATAGTTTTAAACGCATATGAAATTATGTACTTAAAGCAAAATAAGTAGAATCAAGTTCTTGAATCATCTTCTACTCGTTATTACCAAAAAAAGGCAAAGACTAGGAGGGTTCAGATGGTGTTATATTTCTTGTGGCATTATATTCTGGCTATTGAAATATTTGTTCTAGATTATCTGTGTACAAATTATTCGATAGTGTCCCTAAACCATCGGTGATACATTCTTAATTTGCCCCATTCAATAATTCTCATTCACACTTTCAATAAATTTTCCTATTTAGAAATCATGCATTGAGTTATATTTGTTTAAGAGGCTGTTAGTTTTCTGTTTTCCACTTCTTGTTTGCTCATGCGTCCCATGTAAGCATTACTATTTTAGGGATTTTTACTATTTAGCAGTATTTTAGGATAGCCAATAATGTTTTGATTGTATTCTTACAATAAATTTTACATTTGCTGCTGCTTGGTATTTGATATAAAGCGTGTGAGTTTGAAACTAGTAATTGGATTGAACAGAATAACATGCATTAAATCACAGTAGCTATGCTTTGTGCTAGGAGCTATTTAAATTCTAAAAAAGTTAAGTACAATCTATCTAGTAATTGTGTAACAATACAGTATATTTCTTGATAAATATTGATTAAATATTTTATTAAGGTGATTAAATAAGAACGAGTTTGAATTTCTGGCTTTTTTGAGAAACGCACAAAAGGCCATTTTTGAGAAATCATATAAAATATCTGAGGCAAAAATACACAATATAATTGATAGCAGCTCATTAAGCACTTTAAGGGCAACAAATGAGCAGATTTTCAGATTTTTAAAAAATGGCTTTTTTGAGTAATCACACTTCAAAAATCGTAATTTTTGAACATTTTAAAATTTCAAAATTTAAATTCTGAGAGGATATGCATCTCATGCTTACAATAAAATTTGATACAAAACTTCCATAACAGCACTTTAGATCGCCACCTCTGTTTTGTCAAAAATAAATTTCTTTCATAAGAAAAAAAAATCATGAAGTCGGAACAAACACTATTTTTTGACTTCAGAAACACTTTTTTTTCTTTATCAATGAAGCCAACTAAATTTTTAAAATTAGTGTCTAAATAAAATACCATCCCTTCATTATTTATAGAAAAAAAAAATCATTCGAATCGGTTAAAAACTTTTGACACAGTGGCCATTTTAAAAGTGAGTGTTTTGCTGATTTTCTGAAAACTGCCAACTTTGTCCCAAAGTTTAAACGTCTGTAACTAGAGAAATAAATTTTTTTTTGCAAAATCCTTTTGGGATATTTTATATGTCCCTTAGTTGTAACTACTGTAATTTTTTCAAAAAAATCTGTGAGGGTCATGTGACAAGTTTCAGGCCTGCCTGCCTGATTTGAAATGGAATGACTCAATAGTGTATAAAGTAACCACTTAGTCACAAATAGGATCATATCAGGAAGTCAGAAAGTTACAATGCATTCAGTCGATTATTATTGGAATTGCTATATCAGAAACTGCAGCATAGCTCCCATCTGTCTTTCTAGTGCTAAAAAAAATAACAAAAGAAAACATGTCTAATTCCTGTATTGTGTTGTATAATTCCTCAATTGTGTTGATATATTTTAATTACAGATGAAAAGTAATGATTGAGCAAACTTGTTCTGTTCTTACAAAGTTTCTAAGACCATAATTTCAGGGTTTTTTTTTGCTATGAAATTTTCTAAAATTATTGGAAGATTTTCTGAACATCAAGAAAAATATCAAGACTTGACAGAACTTCAAATGCACACCAAACAACCATTGGATATTAAAATGTGATTATTTGAAACAATGCATTTTCATTTTACAGCTCTTATTATTTTTAGAAATTTCTGCATTTTTATTTGTAAAGACAGTAAGAAAGTTTACTGTTGCTAATTTTTTCCCCCTTAGAGTTTTACATTCCTCTCTTTTGCTAGAAGCTTACAACTATGATTGCTTAAAATGAATTAAAATGTAGTAATAATCATTGTGTAACTGAAGTTTTGGAATATTGTATTAAAAATTATTTTTACTGAAACAAAAGAGTAAGTAATATTTGATTTTTTTTCTTTTATGCTCAGGTTAGTAGCAAGGATGAAGATTTTTTGGATCTATCTGTAGATGTTAATCAGAATACTTCCATTACCCACTGTTTACGAGGTTTTAGTAATACAGAAACATTATGCAGTGAGCATAAATATTATTGTGAAAACTGCTGCAGTAAACAAGAAGCTCAAAAAAGGTATGGGTATAGTAACATAAAAATGATTGAGAATATTGTAAAAGTATATATATTAGAAATTTTTGACTGTGCAAATACAAAGTACTGTGTACATACAAAAATATGTCTAGAACATTTTTTTGGAATCCATGTCTTATTATTTTTTAGCAACATGAAAGATAATATATATAGTATACAGACATATATACTGTTTGATTTTCTTAACCAAAATCTTCTTTGAATTTGCGCATTCATCAAGTCTGCTTCGATTTCATTGAAATAGGGGTGAGAGAAAAAGTCAGGATGATGAAATCTTAACTTTTTATAGAAAATAATAAACCTAGGTGTGGTTGATCCTTGCTAAATATTAAAATCGGAAATGGAACATGGTAAAAACCACAAATACACGCTTAAAATTTTGCTTAAAATTGTCCATCTCAAATCATCCCTTTGCCAAATAGGATTGCTCGCAAGTGGTAATTGTGGATCGTTTTAGATTTATTATCTTTACCATCCTTTTTACCAAAAAAGTTTTTTTTTACATTTCATCACTTGACATACTTACCAACTTTAATGGAGTAAGGGTAAAATTTGCAAATTTTAGCTGTTTTTTACGCTTTTTCTCGCAAGTCCCAATTTTTTCTTGGATTTCAAACGCCTATTCCATCTGCTTCTATAAAACTTACTTGTTTTTATTTACAATGTCATTTTACTGCTGCAATATTAATTATTTTGTGCTTGCTATTATTTTCAGCCCTTGTTTTTTACACTCTGTACTAGAGAAGTTGCATTGTGAGTCAGTTTGCCACACTCACTCAAAAATTTCAATTCAGTAGCATCTGAGTTGATTCATGCCAAAAATTAGCATTAATTTTTACCAGTCTTTATCTCAGGTTTATAAGTCTTTAGAAAGTAAAATTCATCTAAAAAGTTGCTTAAGGACATTTAGTTAAAAAATTCTGGCATATTTACAATCAAGTCCAGTCTTCCTCCTCATATTTGTTGTCCTATGTATGTTAGATATTTCCTTAATGAAATACTTCATGCAGTCTCTTTGTAAAAGGCATATGCTATTGATTTCTTACATTTTTATATAATTAGAAATCAATCTAATAGCCAAATGGGTTGTAGTTTTTGTACATTGAATGCTGAATGTATACTTGCCCATTTTGTCTTAGGGTTTTTTGCATTACGTTTTTGGATTTTCTCTTTTTTGCATTTTGGTCAAACAAATCCCTGGTTTTAATTAGATTCACTTTGATGTATTTGTGCATGTTGTATTCTCATGTGCACACAATACTGCAATTGCATACTAGGTTTTATTTTGTTTGTTTTTGTGATTTAGAAAGGGTTCAGACTAATTATGTAAACTAGCGTTTCCCAACCGGTGATTCGCGAAACCCTGCGCAGTGCAGAAAGGGGGTTCGTGAAAATTATATTGCAATGGCGGAATTTTTTATTTCTAATGTAAACGTAAAAAACAAAATAATGAATTCATATATGTATTGAGAAGGAGTAAAAAAAGATTTTTTAAAAATAAATTGTTTCCAGATAATGCAGAAAAGTTGTGGATTGGCATAGGAAACATACATATAAAAATTTGAAATGCATCTTATTTCTACTTTAGCCTGATTTCTAAAATTTGAATCAGAAATTGGTACCGAAAGATATTTATTGATTTATTTTAAATTTTAGAACGTATGTTTTTCTTACCATTTCCTACTTTTTCCTCGCAACGAGTTGGAAATATGAATTTCCAGAATGAGTCGGAAATATGAAAATTTATTACAGAAAAGGTAAAATTTTGCATTATTTTAGGATAATTTCTCATTATACAGACCCTAAAATTTGAACAGAAGATATTTATTCATTAATTTTAGATTTGGACTCGCGTTTATCACACTTTATTCCAAGTAGTCTGCATTATTGCAATGAAAAATTTGAAAATTTTTAATTTTTCTTTAAATTTCCAAAACTTTATGGAATTTTATATATTTTAACCGGAAAGTGGAGCCTATTGGGAAAATAATTTTAGAATTTTTTAGGAATACATATGTTTACTTCCCTAATAATTATTCAAAAGGAACAAATAATGAAAAAGCAATAATAAAAAATATTTGTTGTTGTATTTTAGTTTTATTTAAACTTGGATGTTTTAAAATAATTATGTTTTCATTTCTGCTTATGAAGTAGCAACATGGAAAATAAATGCGCTAGCAAATTTTATAGTTTTGTCACCCGTTACTATCGACTACAGAAGGGGGTTCGTCATTTTCATTTGCATCAGAAGGGGTTCTCAAAGGAAAAAAGGTTGGGAAACACTGACATAAGCTAAATGTAATGTTAATAGCTAATAACTCTCATAGTAGCATTAAACTGAAACATTGCTTGTTTTTTTAGTAGTACATTTAATACATTATTTTACTATATGAGTTGACTTTTCATCCAAGGGCTAGACCGTATCCAGAGGACCTATGGTCCCGCCCCTTCCAAATCCCAAAATTTTTTGCTATGTATCATATATTCCTCCCTAAAACTTTCCATAGCATGAATTTTTCCCAATTCAGCCCCTCCTCCTTCTCCAAAAAAGAAAAATCTTGATTGGGCCTTGCCCAAGGGAGGGCCGAATTTTTTTTTCTTATTTGACATGGGTAGTGCAGAAAAAGTGCTACTGGTGGCACACAGTGTACAGAAAAATATGATTGTATCACTTGGTTCTTGATTTACTGTAGATGCTTAGGAATATCACCTAAGCGTTTCATTAAACCAAATTTGTATTTAAAAAAACTTTTATATAGTTGGGGAAAAGAGATGCTATTTAAGGCATTAAGTTCACTTAAAAAATTTGAAGTCTGTAAAGTACTTCATTTATTTGCCACAAATGCATAGAAAGTCTGGCAAAAAATGAACAGAGAAATATATTTGAACATTTTGACTAAATTTGTTAAACAATATTTATTATTATCAAAGTTTATTTCTATGCGGCAAATGAAGGAGTTATCCTACACACTTCAAATTTTTTATGTGAACTTAGTGACATCATGGCATCTATTCTGCACTATCTATCATAATTTTTTTTTGTAAATTTTGTTAAAAATTTTTATGCATTTGCAGCAAAGCAAGAAATTCTCTTACAATCTTCAAATTTTTCACATGCACTTTCCTATAGCAATGATAGTTTTTTCGCAGTACCCATCATCGAAAATAAAAAAATTTCGTTCAGCCCACCCTGTTAATTACCTTTTTAAAGTGGCTATAAACACAAACAACTATTTTCCAGCAATTCATTTTCATACACAGTTATTTATATTAAGGTTTTTTCTATTAGTTTTACATTTTCTCTATTGATTTTTCAGGATGCGTGTAAAAAAATTACCTATGATTTTAGCCTTGCATTTGAAACGATTTAAATACATGGAGCAGCAAAACAGGCATACAAAGCTTTCATACCGTGTTGTGTTTCCTTTGGAGTTAAGGCTGTTTAACACAGTAAGTATTTTAGAGGTGCGTTTTAATATCAGAATTTGTTTCTTTTTTCTCCTCAAGTGTCGTTCAAATAGAAGCATGTGAAGAACAGGCATTTGTAGAAAGGTAATTGGTTTTTTTGTTATGTACACTTACTAGAAATGTAAAATTCTCATAATAATTTTTTGGAAAATATTCTCACAAAATGAATTGTCATGAATATTCTCCTAAAATTAGTTATAATAATTTCGCATCACTTATTTCGTGGTACATCTCAGAATATATAGTTAGAAATAGTTCTGTGACAAAAATTTCTGCCCATATAATGTATTCTTTCTACAAAGTAATGTAACATGATGTAATTGCGAGTAAAAGTTTCTTGATTAAATTCTGGGTCTTTTATAAGAATGCTCAAATTAAAGAACGAACTATGTTTCCATTGCATGGGATGTGTGTGGCAAGATTCTGAAACAATGGGAATCGAGGAAATAAAGAATATTCTTTCGGCAGTCAAGATTGTTTATTTGAGGTTCTGTTGAGTGAATAATGAGTTCTAGTCGCAACATCCATCATCAATTTTATACTAACTGGCATATGACAAATTTTTCTATAGAACGCACCACTTTTAGTGTCATTGCATCAGAGGCAAAAAAAAAAAAAAAAAAAAAAAACAGAGAAAGAATTGACAAAAAAAGAAAAAATTGGTAGGGTGTCTGCAAAACAACGTGCTTGCTGTTTTCAATAAAGTTTTGATTTCAGCATGTTATGATGCAGCGTTGTATTATTAATAAGTGCAAGCTTATTTGTTAGCTAATGTATGTAAAGTAGCTTGAAATGTTCTGTTATTTATGTTAGTTGTGGGTAATTAATCTGCATTTTTCTACATAACCGATTAAGAAGTGATAGAGTCAAATGTCGCTGAAAAATTCTACAATCATTTCAAAGTTGCGTATTGTTTTTGTGCCATAAGTGATAAAGTTCCCAAAATTGATACAACCATCACCAAACTGAATATTAGGTATTTAATTGAATATTAACTTTCTTTTATCAAAGCAGTGACTAATTTTGTTATTATAATTTAAAAAGTTTTTATGTTTATCTTTTAAAGTCTCTGTGATGTTGTTTTTTGAAATATTTAAAATTTGATCAGATACTATAGACTAAGTGTTCTGATTCTGTTGAATTTACTTGCATATCTTTATGTACAAGGGTGCGTAGCGGTTTTTAAAACTGCTTAATAGTGCTTGTTTTTGTATTTGATTTTAAAAGCTTTTAAAAGTGCTTATTTTTTATCAATGTTGGTAAGAAGTTCTTATATCCTCTTATGCTAAAAGATATTTTTTTCGTTCAGCCGCCGAATGTCTCCATAAATTCTGCAAGGAGCGAAGAAGGGTGGCTTCCACTTACATTCGAAACTGTTTTTCCCAACCTTCTTTTGAATGAGGGCGGGAGGAAATGTGCTTGTGTTGCAGCATAGTTGCTTTACCGTAAAGTACTGAATAGAGCCCCCCTGAATTTTCGCAAAAATATCGAAGGGGCGCTTAAACGGTACAAGTGAAGAAAAGTATCAAATAAGTGCCCCCTTCCGGAACAGTACAAGGAAAGTAGCCTCAGCGATGCCGCTGACGTGCTATAGCGTGTCAAATGCACAAAAATTGTAGGTGGGGACGCATAATTAAATTACTCATAATCCGTGGCGCATAATTTTAATTGCGGAAAAAAATCAAGTAAAATCTATAAAAATCGATATGCAAAAATATTTTTGCATGTCCATTTTTCTTTCAGCTTTCTTTAGATGAAGAGCGAGTAGGGAAACTGCACTAGCTTACATTGACGCCCGTTTCCTTTCCTGAATTCTCTGTTGCAGCGGCTCAGATAGACAAGCGGCTCTGAACAGAACTGATTTCTTTTGAACAATACGTAGATTCAATGCCCAAAGATTTCTTTAAGGATATAATCAACTTGATGTTTAATGAGATCATAAATATGAGGTTTTTTTAAAATACTGTAGTGTGAAAAGGTTTCATTTTGCGACCGTGAATTTTTGTAAAGGCTTTGAGTGATTAGGATTTTTTCTTAGCTTTTATTTTGAATTTAAAAAATAAATAATATTTTCCTATTTAATATGTTATAGCCTTACTGCATTTCCTATACTGTCCATGTAGTCAATATTGCGAAAAATTTGCGAATCTGACATTCGGCCAAGAATTAATCACTTGGGTTTTGGCTTTTAAATATGGGATTTTGGTTTTAATTCTTCACCAAATTATTATTGAATCAATTGTTAATTGCATTAAAAAAATTTCTTGCCATAAAAGGTTTATTTTTTATTGGTGGCTTGTAAAATAAAGAATTGAGCTCTTTGTCAGAAAAAAGTTTTTTCTTTATATTAAGTGTATGTATGTAATTACAGTTTTTATTTATATATATATTTTTTGGCTGGTTTGTTGTAATATAAATTTTATGTTATTTTTATTGAGAAGTTTTAGCAATTTGGGGGGGGGGGGAATGTGCATAGCTTAAAATGATTTTTTTGAGTGCTTAAAAACTTTTTTTTCAGTGCTTAAAAAGTGCTTATTTTTCATTGAAAGAATTTGCTAGGCACCCTGGTACAGTACAGTTTAAAAAAATCTTTTGGAAATAAAATATATTAAAACTAAATATTGATATCCGAATATGTAACAATGTGTCTTTCTTTTAAAATATAATAGCATTCCTAATTAATATATTTAAATGTAAAATAAATAGCTTTCAAATTGAAAATTGTTTCAAGGAAGCTGCCTAGCAGTAATGCTTATGCCAACATAATTAGTCAATGTGAATAAACAATTGTGATGCCTAATAAGCGTAAAAGACTTTTTAATTCAAAACATATGTTAAACTATGTTTTGCAAAAACATTACTTTGTAATGACAAAACTGGCGTTGTACAGATCGATTCAGATTCAGACTTGAAACTTGAACTAAGCCATACAAAATATACCCTGTGTAGGTTTGTTTGCATTTTTCGTGCCTTCTGATTGACTTCTGGCGTTGAAATTTGGTGTTATATTCATTGTGCCTTGTCATGCAGATCGATTCTATATTGCATTTTTAAAAATCTATGCCCCAGTTTTGAATCAGGATATTTTAGACTTGAAACTATGGACCGTTTTCACGTGTATGTCGGTTGTTCTTTCTTTGGCAGAACTTTTTGTCAGGGAATGAAACAATATGGCTGACTAACTAGACATTTTAGATGCAAATCAGTAACTTAAAAAAAAGTACTTACTAAATATTAAGTTTTAGAGAATAAGCAGTAAATGTCATATAAATTTTATTACTAAAAATGCTCTTTTAAGATTCTTCTGATAACAAAAAATAACTATTCAAAGAGGTAAAGTTTTAACATTTGCATTATTCATGCAAGAACATTCAGAATTGTTTTCAACAAACTTGAGTGTTCAAAACAATTCTCAAAAGTGCTATAAATTGCTCTTGGGAAAATTATGGAATTTTATGTGTCATTGAGTGCTTTTGAGTTTTTAAGAATATTTTTACTAATAAATTACATTTAAATTAAAAGTAATCAAGTTTATAAGTTATTTTGCGCAATAGATTATATTGTTTTTTTTTAAAGGCTAGTTTAGCAATCTTTCAACTTTTTAATTATTTCTCCATATTATGTAGATGTTTTGGTGATCATTTTAATATTCCTTTAATTTATACTTGAATTATTTTTTGTTAGAAATGTTTCCGGTAATGAATGATATGACTTAAACCCTTCATAGAGATACAGTGTTATAGCAATGGTGCCTTAAAGTAGTCTCTTAATTATGTTAGGTTTATGAAAAGAAATTCATTCAGTCTATTTAAAAACATAGTACAAAGAATTAGCCCTTTTTTAGAGGAAGGATATGGACAATATACTTGGCAAATTTGAAAATTGATTCATTTGATGCTGAGTGCACTTTTCTTAGTCTCAAAAAGGTACCATCAAATCCAGAGCTCAGGAAACTGTTTATTGTGGCCATTTAAAATTGAAACATTTTGTGGCAAGTACATTTCTCAGAGCCTTAGAGATTGTTAATGCACCTTTTGTAATTAGGCACAATCATTGACTATGTCACATTTGGGACTTCTGTACTGTTATTCATTTCCAAATGTTGTAATTCCGTAGAAATTAGTGCTAGAAAAATTTTAAAACGACGAAAACAAAGCCTATGAATTTAATTTGGAAGCACTTCCTGCTACAATCTAACTGAGCATTATTTCTTAACATTAATAATTGAAAAAAGTTAACATTTTTTTTAGAAAAGAGAATATTTTCAGGGGAATATTCGCAACCCACATCTCTAGGTTATATTAAAAACTGCGTGTGATGATAAGTACCATGTTTTTCAAACAGCCAATCTGCCAAGACAGTATGATGTATAAAAAAATGTTCAGTGCGTAAGAATCCAAGTATAATATAGTGCAAAAATATTTATAACTTCTGTGTCAATATACAGAAAAGACGTTCCAATATCTTGAAATCAATTAATTTAGTTTAATTTCTGGAATATAGTCAATTTAAAATAAAAGCCCTCTGAGTAATCAAAAGATGGGAAGTATTTTTTTTTTAAATTTTCAGACTATATCTATATGATATTTTATAAGTTAAAACTTTTTGGTTTAGGAAATTTTTTTATTCTTCTCAGTATTTTTTTCACCACTGAAGGCATGAATATAATTCAGTTTTTTGTTAAATAATTTGCATTCTAACAGTTGCCGTGTAACGTCACCTTTCCAACCAAAGATTCTGTAACCTAACACATTTCAAACAGTTTTTCTCCATTCCAATTGATTTTCAAATTTAAAATGTGGATGTGATTTTTCTGTTTCTAATTGAACAAACTAGATATTTTTTGAAAATTGCTTTTTGTTTGTTTTAATATCATTATTAACTCATTAAACGCTAATGTCCCCATTTTGGGAACATTAACTTCTGATATTTTTTCAAAATACTCATTCAAAATATCATTATACTGTTCATTTTTCTTCAAACCTCTATATTTGAGATAGCTTCTGTAATTTTTTTTAAAAAGCTCGTTTGGTATATAATATATTTTTTATAAAAATGTTAAAAAGTCGAAATTAGGCTTATTGAACACATTCAATACACATGCATTTTTTTTCCTAATAATATAGTAATGAAAATTAATTTTGCACTTTAATTTAGATTATAACTGTCTATTTTGTAAAATTATATCACTAATCCAAAGTGAAAATTTTAGAAAAAGGGTTCGCAATTGACAAAAGAATAGCTTTGTCCCATTTTGGGAACATTGGCGCCTTTGTTAGATTTTGAAGCGAATCAAATTTCAGCATATGTTCTACCGCGCTACACCTGAAAAATAGAACAGCAATGCGCAACTTCCGGTTACTAACTGTCTCAAGGTTACTTATCTGTAGCACCACAGGAACAAAACAATACATGAAAATAGGCTACAAAATTGCCCTGTAAGAAGTTCTATAAAAAAGACTTTTGATTCAATTACTACGAAGCTTATCAGCATTGAGAAATGGAAAGACAACCAGGTTGTTTGTTTAGCTTCCAATTTTGAACCAGTTGAACCGATAGGTGCAACAAAAAGGTGGAGCACAACAGAAAAGAAAAAAATTGATATAGTGCAGCCACATGTTGTTGCTGCCTGCAACAAATATATGGGTCAATCTGCTTGATCGATTATCAAGCCAGTATCGGCCGAAAATAAGGTGCAAGAAATGGTGGTGGCTATTTTTTTACCAATACATTAAACATGACAATTGTAGTTTCCTGGAGACCGCATAGAGCATGTGAGGGAAGGCTCAGTTGGAAATTCTGTGAGAAGTTACGACTGCATTGATGAAAAGATATACAAAAGATAAGGATCATCTTCCTCCCGGCCCTTCTGGATCTGTATCCCAAGATGTACGCTTTGACGGGGTTACTTATTTCCTTTAAAATGCAGGAAGACAAGCTAGGTGCACAGTTTGTCTAAAAAACACTTGCCTTCTCGGTATACAACGAACTGTACAGCTTTCTTTCATTCAAAATAATACTTTATAAAAGAAGGAGAATTAAAAAACAAAAAGGTGCACAAAACGTATACATTACGAACTGGCAATTTAGATTTTATTAATTCAAATTGTAAAAGCAGCTACTATTACGCAATAAAACGTCGGCAATTCAAATGTCTAATACAAAATGCATATGGAATCTTCTATCCCCATTAGGCGCCAATGATCCCATTTTGGGAACGTGCTATAACTTTTAGCTATTTAATTTTTTTTACAAATTCAAATGAAATAGGTATAGGTACTCTCTGTACATTACAAAAAAACTATTACTTATTAAAAAAAATTGTTGGAATATATAGCGGCGTTTAATGGGTTAATATTATTTTTTATAAGTAATAAATTTTTGAAAATCTCCTGTGCTACAATTAAGAAATTTATTTTATTTCAATACATGATTTTACAGCATAAAATGTAATTCGTTACATCGTTTCTGATGAATTTACTTTTTATTTCACAGTCTGATGATGCCTATAATCCTGATCGCTTGTATGATTTGGTGGCTGTTGTTATTCACTGTGGTAGCGGGCCTAACAGAGGACATTACATTTCGATTGTTAAAAGCCATGGATTGTGGCTCTTATTTGATGATGATATTGTGGATGTAAGTTGAAATATTTTGTACTGACTAGAATGAATATTTACTTCCGCTAAATATAATAATACAATTTATATTATCAAGTAGAAATTGCTTGTTTCTATCAGATGATTGCTAACATTTTCAAAATACAGTTGGCACATGATTTTACGAATACTGGGACCACGAAACAAATTTAGTAAAATCGATACATATTCTTTTAGTAGAAGAGTTTTCTGGATTGGTACACTGTTTGCAAAATCATGAGTGTGCTTAAATTAGAGGTTTGTAAAATCGAGCATCAACTGTACTTGCATGAGTTTCCTTGTTTGTATTGCAAAATACTTAAATTTGTAAGACTTGCTGTATAGAAGCAAACGTACAGGTGTAGTACATGTCAAAAAGCCTTTCTTTGTCACTGAAAGGAGAAACGTGCAAAAAACCTAGTGGATGAAAAACCAACATTTTAAAATGATGGACTCTTGCCTAAGTATTAGGTGTAACAGTTTTAACTTTAAACATTTTAATTTATAAGCATAATGACAATGAGGAAAACTCATTAAAGTGGATCTAGTGCTTTAAAGAAATTTTGAATCTACAGCGGAAAATTCGCTTATGTAGAAAATATTGTTTTATAGTGGTTGGATTAGTGTTGTAGTGCAAATCAATGGCTCTTTATTTATGGGGGGGAAGCAAAGAAAATTTTGAAAAATTTGAATGGGATGCGATACATTATTTTTCTCAGGAACCTATTATCAGTCAAATGTATATAGTGTTTGTTGTCTTTGTTGTTATTTCTAAATTTATAAAAAAAATTAACCCTCCTCCCCCCCTTGCAAAACTTTAATAATTATTGTTCTTTAGCTTGGAATGCCTGCAGTTAAATGCAATGTATAATCAAAACTGGCGATTCAGTACATTGCATGTAGGACGGCGTCTAGGGGTAATTAATTTTATGAAAATAATGAAAGATTGTTTAAACTAAACATTTTATTTACTACTAAACACATAAAAAAAATACACATCACGCTATGTACATTAAGGTAAAATAAAGTTTGATTACAGAGCATGGTTCACCTGTGAACTGTGAGATGGGGACTCCGACCATCCTAGTTTGTTTATCAATTCGGTAAAACGCGAAGAGGGGGCGAAGAAAAAATAACATTACCTCACTTGGCCATTGTACGCGGGAGTCTGCCAGTCAAAACCGTTCTCTCTGAAAATGTGACGTCACGTCCGCACCGAACTCTACTATTGGACGCTTAAACCGTACGGGATGAAAATTCGTTCAGATCGGGGTCACCACCACTCACAAATAAAATGTACTTCCTACATGTATATTTAGCTAAACTTTTAAATTCATTTGGAATGAAAAAATGTTATAAACTTTCACCTTTAATAAGTACTAATTTTTGTTTGATAATCCTCAAAGAGTTTTTAGCATCAAAATGCAGATTCTATAAGAATTCAACCAATTTGCAGTAATATCTTAAATATGAAAATGTTCTACGATGTGTTGATGTTCAAATCATTATCAGTGATGTGCTTTATGCACTCGATTCTATTTTTCTTACAATTTTACATCCCTTCCCCCCCCCCTAAATGCAAGGATATTTTCTGCTCCTCTTATTTTTAATCCTCCCCCCGAAAAAAAGAAAAACTGAAATTCAGGCTACACATTTTTTTAATAAAAATTAGGATCTTGATTTGAAACAAAATCCACAAAAATAAAGTGTTGGCAAAAATATTTCACAAAAATAGGTTGCAAGAAAAAAATCCTGGATTGGCACCTGACAATGGTTTAATGTGTGGCAATTTCACCAAATATTGACAAATTGTCACTAGATTTAGCATCTCATTTTTCATGACAACTTTGCGATGCCTTGTCTTGTCACCAAAAGGTCCCCAATTTATGATGTCTCTTCTGCTTGTGTGTTCTGTTTCAGTGCTTTTGTTTCACTTTGAAATTTTATTTTCAATGTGACAATTCAATTCAAATAATCTGTTTATACATTTTAATTGCAATCCCTCCTCTTCTTCTAAAAAACAGCAAACATTCTTTCCATCCATAGTTTTACCAATTTTGTGTTTTTCTGATACTTTGTCTTAACTGTCAACTTACCCTCGGTCCGATGAAATCATTTAAAAAATTGAGTTGACTATTCCCTTTTTTCCGTTTGATTTATAATTCTACCAATATCTTAGCCTTAAAATAAAACTGCATTAGTTGTACTACTGCACTTTTTACTATTAAATTATGTTTATTTATTTTTTTCTGTAGAAAATTGATGCATCTGCCATTGAAGATTTCTATGGACTTACGTCTGACACCCAGAAAACATCTGAGTCTGGATACATTCTTTTTTATCAATCTAAGGAATGAGCATGTATGAATAAATATTTAAAATTTTTTAAAACACAGTAAGTTAGGTTTCTGATAAGTTGAGTGGAGGTCCTTGGCATTCATTTATTGAGTTATAGCCTAGAACTTAAGTGATTGCTCATCCATAAAAACTTCCTAATAACTCATTTTATCAAAAGGTCATTACTGAACTAGTTTGTATTTTCCCAATATTTGGTTTATGTTATCCTTGGTCTTGAATTTTATCAAAGAAAAATTGGTTTTAAGACTTAGTGCAGTGCATGTTATAATGTTGAAGAAAGCTTTTCCTTATTTATTATAGTTTTTATTTATAAGTTAATTATTATTTATTTGTATAGCCTCCTTTCTTAAAACACTTCTGATTAAATTTGTTTTCTTTCATGATAATAATGATAAAAATGTTTGTAGGTAATTACAGAGTTTTCCATTTAGTTTTTCTTCAAAAATTAGTGCTATGCATTGTATAAAGTTGGGAGCTAGAATTATATAGCCATACATTTTATTTACTTTATCCAGGAAAGAACACAGTCAATCAGGGTAACTTTGCTCCACAATTTCTCTACTTTTAATCATCCCACTAATATTTTAATAATGTTATTGTTGTTATTGGCATAAAATTAAAGAACATGTTCTCAGTGTACACCTGAGTATCATAAATTCTATTTTTTAAATTTAATAGAATGTCTGGTTATGGGGGGGGGGGGGCGGGTAGATGCTTCTTTAGAATTTAATTATGTTTTTATAATAAAACTAGATAAAATATATACTATATATATTCTAATGGTGTTAAATTTTAAGTACAGTAAAACCTGCCACATCCGGACCTCCCCATATCCGGACGGCTCGCGGAACAAATATTTTTGAGTAAGCAAAAGTCAAAGTACTATTTCTTTCGAACTGTGCGACAGGCAAAAGAATTAGAATTAGAATTTATTTATTGCCTGTTAGTGTACATGAGGTATACAAGAGAAGCACATCAAAATTAATTATTTTTAACGTCTATGGGCTTCAGCATAATCCCAGTCCTGTTTACAGCTATATATTTTGAAATGGTCTCGATATCCGGATTTTTTCATATCCGGACCGGTCAGTCGCCACATTGATCCGGATGTGGCAGGTTTTACTGTATATGCATAAAAATAGGCATAAAATTTTAGTTTGTATCAGCAAACAAATCTAAGGCTAACCCTGAGCTGGCTCAAAGTTACCCTGAAAATGAAATAAAATTGCAATTTCTTAATTGTTTGACATTTTACTAAATATTACTGAATAAATAACCATGGATACTAAAAAGTTAACTATATTTAGAAAATAAAATTCTTTTAAATTAGTATAATGTTACTTATTTTAAAAGAATAATAAGATTTCAACAACTTTTAAATAGCATTCCAAAATAGCTTCCACGCAGGAACTGTTGAATTATACAATTATCTGTGTGCAGTGGTCTTAATTTTTACTAAAATAAAGAGAAGAAATTGATTTTATAACCTTGCCAGGAGAGTAGCACTGGGTGTGTTCTACAGTTTCATTTGGAAGTCAAATATTTTTAAAAATATGAAGTGGTGCACCTCATGGTTCAAAGTTGCCCTAAATGACTACTTTTTGTTTCAAATATACTGGAATTTATTATTTTTAATACAGGACATTTTGTTTCAATACAACCTTTGTATAGGAATAATAAGAGGTTCTTTTGTTTAACTTCTTTGTTAAAAAGTTGGTTGTTTGTTTTTTCTTCTCACTTTTGAATGTTTAAGTTAAAGGTAAAAAATACCTTGCTTTTATGCTTCCATAACTCAAGGTCTTTCGAATGTTTGACTATAGCAATGATTTATGTTATTTACATAATGAAGTTTGATGATATCATTTTATTGCAATTTAATTTGATTAGTAATATGTGCAGTATTCTAATAATTTCCATAGAGAACAGGAATGCTTTTATGTTTATCTTAAAAAATATAATAAATATCAGTATGTTTTCCCTGTGATGTGTGGTTTGTTATTATGTGGTATTCTAATTAATGAAATACTTGGTCATGATCAATATTTTCAGTACTAATATTTGCTTGACTAACTCAAACTATTTGTATTATGAAGTAAAATTTCGTTTTTTTTGTGTTCATACACTGTCATTTTTTAAAAAATATGTTTGTGTTTGCATGAAAATATTGCAAATGGTGGTCATGCTTTCTCATTACAGTCATTGCATTTAGAGTTCTATACTTCCTGTATAAATAGCATTGTAATTTGTTTTTAAATAAAAATGTACATAGAAAGTTTTACTCTAAGTGAATTAGTCAACACTTTTAATCTTGCTTTGTTCTATGTATAATAGTTACTTATGATTGTATCTAAATAAAAATATGATATTTAACTTGTAATCATCTTTATTGGAATATAAATTAAGATGATGATATTTTTAAAAAAAATTTAAATGATGGTATTGACTTTTATAAGAAGTTATGATAGGCTGTTTAAGTTTCAAAATATTAAAAAATCAAAACGAAAATAAATAAATTATATGATTAAAAAAAAAACGCTCCTAAAAAAGTTTGAAAAGCAGCGTTAATAGACACATTAAAAACTAGATTTTGTTCAGCGTTCTTAAAAAAAAAAAAAAAAAATTGAAAGCTTCATATAAAATTTTTCCAACAAATGTCCTAAGACATAAAACTTATATCCATAGCAGTTTAATTGTTGTTGAATACAAGTCTTATACTATATCTTCTGTTTGATTTTGGGATTTATTGTTATATGACATTTATGTGTTATAATTTTTTAAAAATAGAATGAACTTTGTTCTGTATTTCTATTTTTATTTGTTTAAACCAATCTAGACACTTATTAGCCTTGTGCTCTTTAGAACTATTTTATGATTTATTTCTAAAACAAATGTATATATATATATATATACATATATATATATATTATGATTTGCATTATATTATTAAACCAAATGTTGGGAGTAAATATGTACTTCAATTTTAATGTGTAAACTGCCTTACATGTAAAGCTCAGCTTTCTTTTGGTGCCATTAGTTGCATTGTTGTTGTTTTTTTTTTTTTTTGCATTACTTTACTGAAGTTTCTAGATTACTTGTGCAGTTTGGCATTGCATAAAGTTATTCTTTTAAGAGTATAAATTAAGAGTTTGAATATATTTTTTTCTAATAAAGAGATATGTTTGCAACTTTTTTAGCTATTTCCGATACAGAGCCGTTGTTTAAGTTTCAGTGTCTTCCAGACAGTTACTATTAAAAGTTCCAGCATTTTTAATAAATACATTATTTTATTAGGTATAAGCTTGGTTTTGAAGATTATGTTTATTATTACCAGTGTATTCTGTGTCAGACTGTAGATTTGAATATTAATGGAATCATATTTGCATATTGTTGTAGAGTATAAATTTTATTGTAAATATTTTGACATTTTTTTACTACTTTAAGAAATTTATAAATAAAGACTGAAATTCAATTTTCAAGGTGACTTTAAACAGCGTGAATTACTATATTTTTTCTTACATTGATTTATGAAGTTTTCATGTAAAAACGAATCATAGTATTTTACTATATAAAAGCTACAATATTTATTTTGCAAAAGTTATGTAGATAATCTGATATTCATTGATATGATGTGTTAAAAATTTTTGTTACATTTTAAAAGACATTATGATTTAATTTTGTTAATTTTCGTGAAAAGACTCCTAGTTGATTGCATCCTTTACATATGTTTGAATGATCTCACAAATTCATATGAAAAAAGATAAAGCATTTGTAAAGCATTGTTATTTATTAAAATATATACACAAAATTTGTTGTGGTTTTATTTATTTAAATAGTTTTATTAAATGAAAAATATTTGTTTTTGAAATTACAAAGAAAAAGTATTAATTTTTTTTTACTGTATAGGGTAAGTGCACCAATTGTGGCTAGTTTAAGAAGAGAAAAAAGTTGTAATAGACCAAATTCCTCCTACAGAAGCATTATAGCAATAAAAATACCATTCTAGACAAAATTTAAGCCTCTTTAACGCTAATATAACCTTATAAGCAATTAAGTGAATAGAATGAAAATAAATCAACTCAACTGAAAAAGAGCAATTTGCACCAGTTGTTCTTACCGATGCGTTAGTTGTGGCCAAAACATTTTTCTTAACTTAATAATAAAACTGCGAGTCTAAATATGCAATTATACAAAGCACATAATAAAAAACAATGTTTAAGAATCTTTCAATCATTTTTAATGAATTGGAATAAGTAATTATAATGGAATATGAAGCATTAAACAGGCCAGTCATTTAGGGGTGTCAGTATGGATAAATGACTCGCCCCCGCTGTCTTTATGGATAAAATACATTTGTATATGTGTATGGATTTTATTTTTAAAACTTGGTACATACTTTTTGACCCTATGCCCCCCATAGTAAGCTTTGAAATGATGAAGATGGTTGTCATTAATAACAGCAATAAATAAAAAGCAGATGCATAAAAAGCAAAGTCTTATTTTGATCTTTTGTACTTCATAAGATCAGGTACTTTACCATATATACCAAACTTCATCTATCTATACCTCACAATTTTCTCAGGATGCGGGTCAATCAAACAAACAAACACACCCGCACAAACGTTTTCTTTTATTATACGTACTAGCAAAATTACCCGCCGTTGCCAGAATTAAATTGGGGGGGGGGGGATATCAAAAATAAAATATTGGCTGAATTAAAAAATATTCAATACTAATAAAAAAGTCACTTATTTTCAAATTAATTTTATCAGAAATAAAAAGCAATTCGTATTGGAAGCAAAATAACTGCGTACGTCAGGATTCGAACCAACGATGTATTACTTATGAACCTAAAGAATTAACCACTGGGCTCGCTGAGACACAGCTGTTCTTTACTTGGAAATAAAAATGCCCTTTTAAAGCAAGTTTATTTTATTGAAAACTGCAATAAAAACAAAAGTAATTCAAATTTTCTAATGGGACTATGTGCATTAACTTTCTTAGGGGATGATTGAATTTTGTGCCAAATTTCGTTCAAATCCGTCAATTAGTGTGGTTTTGAATAGCGAATATGTAAACATATCCTCTTTTTACACATAAGATAGTGGCAGATGCAACCGGGCCGATTACGTTTTCGGACTAATCAATGATTCAACCTGCTGTTTCCAAACTGCAAATATTGCGTACATGCATGCATGCATGTAGTTACAGGAACATCCGCACATTTTATTACTGCAAATATCCGCAGAATGTGGTTCGAGTGTTTTTTTTTTTTTAATTACTTATTATTTTTACAAAGTTTACTTTAATGGTATAGGGATTTTTCATCCCTCAGGCATTGACGAACTATCAACAATCAGAAAAAATGTCACTTCTCTGACTTCTTTTTAAAAATATGAAAAAGGTTTAAAGTTAGGCTATTTCAAAAATAGCTGTGATGAATTTGTCTTTTCTACAGGTGGCTTTTGTTTACAAATCGTAATTGGTGGGGAACGTGTGAAAAAATTGTCATGAGGACTTACAAGCGGATATGTATTCCATAAACAAAAAAATAAATAATAAAAGCAAAGGTTGTCATAGGAACACAGGCTGACAGATTTTTAAAAATATGCGAATTTTAAACTATTAATTGTTATCTCGAGCTTTAAACTGTTCGGACAAAACATGTGCGAAAAGTGAACCATGCATATAATGAACTAAACAGTTGGGGCATCAGTGGCCGATAGGTCTTAGTGCAGCAAGTGGTAATGGGTTCGAATCTCCTTCTCGTCCCAGATGCAATTTCTTTATTCTGTGCTGCATTGTCTTTCCTATGCTGTCAGGATTTGGTCTTCTATGAAATATATGTACTAAAACTAAGTGAAACGGAGGAAAGACAGGCAGTCCGTAGTCCTCATCAAAAAACCAGAGCTGATAGTCCAAATGTAATGTAGCTGAACAATTGTGGTAATTGTTAAAATAACAACTACGTGGTGGCAAGCCATACAACTAGAGCAGTGGGGCCTCGGTGGCCGAGCGGTCTTAAGTACCAGTTTCCGCCCGCTGCTTGCGCGCAGTAACGAGGTCGTGGGTTCGATTCCCACCTTGCCCTGGGTGTATTTCTGTTATTTCCTCCCCGTGTGATGTAATAAAATCTTTCATGTACTGTCTTGTGCTATCTGTCATATTGAACGACAGTTCATAAGCGAGTCCCGAGACTAAGCACACGAACTGGAAAATAAATGTACTTCACTCAATCAACTAGAGCAGTTTTGCTGTTTTACTTTTTGCGTCAAGAAACTCTATGTCCAAAGGAAAGGAACTTTATGTCCAAGTCATCGATAAAATGTATGATTTAACAATATCGAAGCACGAACACTTATTGTATTGAATTAAATGCCCCGTTCTATAAAAGTTGATTTGAAGGTGTTGTGATTTCTACAAGGCAAACTTTGTCTATATTTGTTTTTCAAATTCTATTTCCGGAATAAAAGTATTTCAGTATGCATCAATTGCACGGTGGCTTTGAGCTCGGCTACGAGTTGTTTTATTATTTTCGTACGTTGCGAAGCAAAACTACGTCGCGAAGAATTGAGTAAACGTGTTGCTAATTATGAAAGACGATGGTGTAAGTAGCTGCTGGATAGTTATGGAACATGACATACAAGACTAGCTAAAAAAAGGAAAACTTGACAAATATTTCTCGAATCGAAAATTAATGTAAGTTCCCGGAGCAACGTCCATTCTACATGTGAAACATTTAACTGCTCAGAGGTAAGAAATTGTATTTTTTCCGTTTTGTTAGATTTGACGTAATTATCTCTGATTGTATTATTGCTGTGTAATAGTTTTTGATTGACTTTCCAGCTTAGGTAGTTATATGTGTATCTCTTAACAAGAATGACCCATTGTAATGAACAGCTCATTTTCGAATTGTATCCAATTATTTACTAAACTAAGATTTTGTCTGTGTAGTTAACTAATGTTTGTTCAATTCAGACATTGATTAAGTAGTGCTCTAATTATCACTACTAAAACTCGAGAACTTGCATGGAGACAGTATACACAAAATATACTAGCGTTTTCGAAAGTGTTTAAATGATTACAAAGTTACTTTTTATTTCAAAAGAAAAGACATGTTTATTTCAGTTGGGAAGGCTTTTGACGCATAAACTATCACTTATCAAATGCAGATATCTGAGAAAAATATCCTCACTTTTAAAATTTTCAAGAAAATTTCAGAGTAGTTGTAAAGATTTCTGACTCATACTCGTATACGAAAAATTTAAAAAACAATTACTTACTTAGGAGGAAAAAAAAACAACAGAAAGATACGCAGCATAATGAAAACTTAAATGATCCACACATATGCTTCTACCCACAAATTTTGATCAATCAGCTACGCTTGCAGTATATTGTATAATTTTTACTTATATCCCCGCGTATATTTTTTGAGATTATGCAAGAGTTGTTAGGTATTTCGAGTTCAATACCGAGAATTGAATTTACATTTTGCGGCCATTTAAAGATATTTTCCAACAAGCAACATATATGTCGTGTAAAATGAAGAGAAATTGCTTTTATGTCAACCGCGTGAAATGTTAAGAGCTATTAATCATTGCCATAATTTTTTTCCTTTATCATCGTTTCCAAGCTGTAATTGCAGCTATGCTCTTCGTCTTCGTAATAGGAGGCATAAAAATGTCTAATTCTCTGATCAAAAACATCTTAATTACTGTACATTTATCTAAACTGATCTAAAAGTACCTAATTTTTCAATGTGTTTGAATTTTTAAAATTTTGTTCTGTAATATTTTTTTTCAATCTTGTTAAATTGAAATGTACCGTCCAGGAGAATCCATATAAGGGGAGGGATCATTCATAAAGGATGTCACGCTTCGAGGGAGGAAGGGGGTCCGTGAAATTATGACAAAGTGTGACAAGGGGAAGGGGTAACAAGAAGTGTGACATCATGCTTATGTAACATAGCGTGACACGAAACAAAGGGGGTATGTTGAGGTGGGTGCATCCTTATTCGCACGAATTATCTCCTGCGGGAATTCATCCAAGCGTTATGATCAATCCAACAATAGCCATCTGTTAGTAATCTTCTAAGTTAACAATTCAAAACGCAGGACCAGTTTTCCGCCATTAATGACCACGATGGAGGTAAAGAAGTACTGCCATGTGCCAAATAAGCGATAAAGTTCGTTTTGTGACAAATTCAAATCTTCGGAAAACGTTTCTCCTCAAGGTCAAGTTTCTCCTAAGAGTTTCTCAAACCATGATGAATGGGTGGGTTGGTTAGGTGTCAATCAATAACAGTTCAGGGGTTTTCAGTGTAATTTTCTGCTGGCACCACGTGCTGCTTGAAGATATAAAAAGAGATGCACTTTCTACACGTATCTAACATAAAAGTCTGGTGAACTCTGATAATTTTTTTTTTTTTACATGTTTTCCTTTTTAGTATTAGGTATAAAACAGGTCCGATTTATCTGGTTTTACATTTCCTTATATCACAAAAATACTAACTATTAGTCTGGTTTATTATGTCATGTTTAAATAAGTATTGAAATTAAACTGTTCTCCAAATTAAGGCAACACAGGCCAACTTTCCAAAGTTTGTTTTAGTCTAGCGAAGCGCAGTAAGGTCCGGCTCAAGTACGTACGGCGCAAAATATAAAAAAATATTCTCTGCTCTATTATATGTATTTTGTATACTGTAGGGATTGAAAATATTCTCACTAAATACGTACGCGTGCATTTAAAAAATATATATCTATCCCACAGATTTATTATTCATTAGAAGCGTAATGTTATTTAATAATTAATTCGGTGTTATTAATAACTGCCGTCTTTAAGGGCGTTGCGCCGTGAGGCAAGCCTCTCGTTGCCTCTGTCTCCCGCCGGCCCTTGTAGACCATGTTGTAGGCTGTAGGGGTATTAGTGCGGACAAGTTAGAATGATGTTTTAGACCATTTTTTTTTTTTTTTTTTTTTTTTTTTTTTTTTTTTTTTTTTTTTTTTTTTTTTTTTTTTTTTTTTTTTTTTTTTTTTTTTTTTTTTTTTTTTTTTTTTTTTTTTTTTTTTTTTTTTTTTTTTTTTTTTTTTTTTTTTTTTTTTTTTTTTTTTTTTTTTTTTTTTTTTTTTTTTTTTTTTTTTTTTTTTTTTTTTTTTTTTTTTTTTTTTTTTTTTTTTTTTTTTTTTTTTTTTTTTTTTTTTTTTTTTTTTTTTTTTTTTTTTTTTTTTTTTTTTTTTTTTTTTTTTTTTTTTTTTTTTTTTTTTTTTTTTTTTTTTTTTTTTTTTTTTTTTTTTTTTTTTTTTTTTTTTTTTTTTTTTTTTTTTTTTTTTTTTTTTTTTTTTTTTTTTTTTTTTTTTTTTTTTTTTTTTTTTAATAAGGTAAAAAGTAACGCAGTTAAGCACAAAGTTACTGTACAAAAAGCCGACGCGTGGAATCACAAGGAATTTTTTTTTTCAATGCAAGAAAGAAGTGAAAAAGAAAGCAAAGACGCAGCAAAAATCCCGCCATAAGTGAAAAATCCCGCTTTTGTTGTTTTTGCTTCCCTTGCTCATTTCTTTTTTGCATTGAAAAAATAATTCCTTGCAATTCCGAAACACGTGTCTGCTTTTTCTACTGCAATTTTATGCTTAATTACGTTGTTTGTCATCTATTTCGCTTGTGAATATGTTTAACCATCAATAAATAAGTTAGTTTTTAGTTTCGGTTCCTTTTACATACTACATAAAAGTACATTTAAATTTCTTTACAAATAAACCAACGTAATGGTTGGAATTAAAAATGAAAAGTCCTGCAGTTTTTAAGCAAAGTTTTCTTTTTATGCTTTGTTGGATGAGAGTAATGCAGTTAAGTGATAACTTAACAAGACAGTTTTGGAATATGGGATTATGGGATTGGTGATTGTACATTTCTTGCACAATTGAAGTATGCAGCATAGCTTTATAAATCTTCGTTGATTATTAAGGCATAGAAAATAAAAATAAGACTAGCATAATAAATTATTTGATTTCAATATAATAACGGAATTGCTATAAGTTCCAAAGTTTAAATTCAGTTATTTAAATGAAAAACGGTTTAAATTTTTTTTATACACAGCACTATTATTGCGATTTTAAAATGATTTTACACTGATATTAACAACATTTAAAGAATGAAGTTACCTTCGAAACGCTATTTTCCTGGTATCTCACAATGTGCCAAACAAAGTTTGTTATAATTGCTAGTTCAAAGCGTAGTAATATTTCTTTATCAGTCTAATTTTTTGTATCTTAATCAATGAAAATATTTCTAGACTATGAGCCCCTGGAATGAGTTACAAAATATTTTCAAAAGCAAGTTTGACTTTCAACAATTTGTGTGTCACGCGAAAATATGTTAATTTCCTCTGGCTATTTTTTTCCTTTTCTCAGCCATTTACAAGTGGCTAGTGTTTAATATTTCAGTTTGATGATGTTAGTCCCAATTAGTGTTTACAATCCGTATACTAGCATGCCGATTACCGGAATTTGCCAAGGTAAAATACCGGTATTTTCGGTATTAGTCATAAATAATAAATATTTTTTTCATTTAAAATATTTTAATTAAACTTATTACATATATACTGGTATTTTTTAATCAATCATTTGAAACTAAAATGTGTCTTTAAAAACAGGAATTAAGAGTATAAATCAATAAAAGCATCTGAAGAATGCAAAAACATATTTTTATCACTAAATGGTGTGATGAATAGTCACATTTTCGTGCATTTATATGCACCCAAATTTTATTTCTTCCTTGTTCATATATTTTTGTTTTATTAGGCTATCCCATTTGCCGTTTTGTAAAAGTTCTTCTCAAATATCTGTCACAAATGTATTTTTTCTATGAATAGTTTTTCTTCTCCCACAACTGCTGTATTTGTTTTATATTATTATTATCATTATTTAATCTTTGTCTCCATTGTACTGGGTATATGACAATTTGTCGCTGGAATTAGCTTGTCGTCCTGTCTCGCTATTGACCCATGTACTTGGTGAATTAATATCTCGTTTCTTTTTTTTCCTTTGCTCTTTCGGTTATTTCAATTCTAATTTGCCTTCAAGCCTCCCGCCAAGTTGTTTTTTTCTCCTAAACAGTGTTTTTGTTCATTTTTTGAAAAATTTCTAATACCGGCATTGTGGTGCTAATCATTGTAGTGCTTGTGGTTTTTCAAGTAATACCGGTATTCCTGTGTCACGTTTTGAAAAATACGAAATACCGGTATTATATTTATGGTCCGATATTGCAAACACTAGTCCTACGAATATATTTATTATCCATCCTACAATCCTGAAAATCATGAAATTAACTTATATTTTGACCTCAGATAAGAGAAAAGGGTGGGGGGGGGGGGGGGGGTCATTTTTTAAAATCAGAATTCAAATTGATTCCAATTAGAATCATTGGAATTTCATTACCACAAAAATTCAGTATTCCATGATGCCACTTGGAATCATGGGGAGCAGCTGTAACGCAATAAAAGATTGACATTGATAAGAAATAGTAGCTAAATATACATTAGTAAATATTTTCCTTTTATCAATTATCCAAAACTTGTGTCAATTCATCAAAATCTACCTGTTCTATTTCAATGTCCATCAGTGCGTTTCCTACATATAAATGTTGTTCTATTGATTTATCATTATACCAATATCTTTATTGTCATTTTTCGATACATTGTGTAGTTTTTCAGCTTTGAGTTCGGTGAATTTTATGTCACTGTTATTATTCAACAAATAAACTGAGTCAATGCTTGCTAAAACAAATTCAGATTTTAATGACCCATTCATAAGAGCACTCATATTTTTAAATTGCGAAATATAATGGAAAATAATCAATACGATTTTCAAACGAATGTAAGCAGTCATCAAGTCTAGTTAAATGTCTTCGTCGAAACCCAAAGATGCCAGTTGGAATCATTATTTTTCAGTTTCAATAAGTAATCTAAATTTAACAACATATTTTGCAAACTCCTATTTGTTACTTTTCAGGGTTCTTCATACTTCAGGAAAACGTTTTCCTAAATTTTAAAACTACATTCTACTATTAAAATTTTCCACTTTTTCATTAAAATCTTTAAATTTACGTAATGACGAATTAATATTTTAACGAAAAAAAAAAAGGTTTCATTCTCTCATAAAAAACATTTTAATGATCGAAGCACCTATTCAACTTTACGATAAAGAAATGAAGCATAACCGGTATGCAATGAAGTTATTAGGAGCAAAGCGAGGGGAACTATATTTAGCTTCTAAGTAACCAGTATATTGTATTTTTTATGCTATATCTGACAGGATCAACAAATAATGCTTAAATTCCTAAGCTAAAATAGTTTACTTAAATTTGGGATGCACCGTAAGCAAACTGGCCGATTACAGATTAATTCGCAGAAGAAAATCGGCCTTTACCGATTAATCGACAACCGATTAATTATTATTACACTTATTTTTAATACTACCACTTCTTCATTACTATTCTTTTTGTTTGCAATTTTCAACTTTATAGAATTAACTAATAGTTAGTTTTTGTGAGTAATGGTTTATTTTCACTCAGTTTTATATTTTAAAAAGTAATATTTTCAGATTTTATTCAAATTCTATGAACCTATTTTCTTATTGATGACATACTGTTAACTAAACCTGAAGGCTCGAACGTTAAAATAGTAGCCAATGGCCAGTAGATGCTTTTAATTTAGTAGCACTATTTTTGTTATTAGAAACCACTTTAGACAAGATTTTTCAACTTCATAACATTTGTAAAATAATTTTAATCACTCTGCTAAAGGTAGACAGTTTATGGAGGAAATTGATACACGAGAAATGTTGCAATATAGTATGCATTTTCATATAAAATAGTAAAAAAGGAAATTAAAAAAAAAGCATTAAACATTAATTTTTGTTAAAACAGTTAAAGGCGTGTACGTATAAACTCTCTCTCTAACGGGGCTGCGCAGGATTACTAACCTTTCGCAGACCTACTGCATTCCCCGGAAATCGGCATCCATTAGTTCAGGTAGCACCACTGTCATCGGATGCCATCACCACTCTGAGAATTTTGACGCTCAGTTTCCCCAAGATGGTAGCACCTGAGCTCTAATTGATGCAATTTGCACTAGGCATTTAATTTAGCCGAGAGTATCCAACGAGTCCGCGCCTTACCACGACGCCGGTGTACGTATAAACTTTAAACACTCGAAATATAGTTAAGAATTTTTTTCAATGTTGTAAAATGTATGCTGAAATTTATGTATAAACAGTTCCAAACAGAAAATTGCTTGAATTGGAGCATTCTCACAAAAGTTTAGGGGAAAGGGCGGGGGACTGACAGACATGCATTTCCTCATCTCATAACCGCTAACTTTTTTTTTCTTTTATAAATACGATGAAAAGCAAATTTAAATTTTAAAAAATGAATACATGAACTTTTTAAAGGAATTTTGTTTTATTATTGTTATGTATCATTGTTACTTGATTTTGACTTACTTTTGCTTTTAGATACATTTTTACGAATTTTTCCATTTTTCTCTTTTTAGGGAAAAGAGGGAAATTTAAATGAGCGAATGCAGATTTTAAGAATTTTATTTCTAAAAAAATATTTATTCACACCTTTACGATGAAACTTCGCAAATTTTAAATATTGGGAGCACTTTTGAATATTCGAAGTGGGTAAAACATTGAACGGAGTGGAGGCAAGGAGAGCTGCAGCTCAAAGCTATTGGTAGTTAGTCGTAATTTGAGCCCACGAATTTCTGTTTACAAAGCCTATTACTTATTATTTATAGGAACTACTTATTATTTATATTAGGACTTTTTATCTTTATGTGCGACGTCCGGGCCCGTTATTTGGGGAGCAAGTGCCTTCCCCCAACTTGAGAAATATAGTATACATTTACATAACATCTTATGTTATACCCACGACGGGAAGGGGTCATGGTGTTATTTTTCGGACCGGGGGGGGGGGGGTGCATTAATCGCACTTGGATGTAGGGCAACGCTGGGTACTTTTAATGAATTCATTCAGCATGCTTTCTTGTTAATGGCATACCTAAAAGAAGTAATTTAAATTTCAAAAAAAATTCTTTGCCGATTACTGCCGATTAATCGGTGCATCCCTAACTCCAATGCTTTTTTTTTTGCATCTAAAAGAAATTTCATTAGCTTTATCATTGTTGAAAAAATATACAAACATAGTTTGTATTGTTATCTAAATTTCGCGTAAAAGTAAATAATTTTTCCAAATTTTATTGATTGTGTGGTTTTTTTTTAACCGACTTCACGAAGGATGGAGGTTATACATTCATATTGTATGTATGTCGTTTTTTTGTTTGTTTGTATACTCACAACTTCTTACCGGATGAACCGATTTTCATGATTGTTTTTTTAATCGATCGAGGGTGGTTTCCCATAGGTCCCATACCTTTGTTTGACCGTATTCGATAGTTAGAAAAAAAGTTATGGGTTGAAATGTGGTCATTTTTTTGCTTTTTCATCCATAACGTTTGACTAAATGAACCGATTTTGATGATTTTTTCTTTAATCGATAGAGGATCGTCCAACTCAAATATCGCACATTAATTTGACTACATTTGTTTTTTAGAAAAAAAGTTATGGGTGAAAAATAAGTATTTTATTTTCATTTTAATTGGAAAGGCTGGGCTTGAATTTTCTTTGTTGGGAAAATTGTTAAGCATGAAACTCATTGTTTAAAAAGAGTTTGTTGCCATTGAGATGTAATATTAAAAGCAATCATAACAAGAAATAGACTGAAGGCTTCTCTGAGGAAGAAATTAAAACCAATCAGTTTGCTCTAGTGACCCTTTAAATACGATTTCAAAACAAAATTTATCATACAAACGGTTAGTTTTTAGTGTCATTCCCTCAAAGAAGGTTTCCCCTTTGATATGCATTTTTTAAAAATAGAGTATAGTTATGTAAAATGTATTTACACCAGGCTTGGAGTCGATTACAAAGAAACGTAATCGATTACGATTACAAAGGGAGAAATTGAGAGATTATGATTACGATTACGATTGTAATCCTTTACCAAAAAGTAATTACGATTACGGCAGCGATTACAGTAGTTGAAAAATGTAATCGATTACGATTATGACATCCGATTACGATTTTGATTACGATTAGATTAGCATAAAATTATCCGATATTATGCATACAACTCTCATTTTTGCAATAGTGTCACAAATCGAAAAGTTATGATTTTTAATTAAATTTTTGATTTATTAAGAGATAACTTAAATGATAATGAATGCAACTATAATGAAATAATTTCAACATCACAGTTATTGAATTATGACGTCGTTGCAGAAATGAGAAATTTGTACTATATAAAATCAGGAAAGGCACATTCCGAATTTTTCAAATATTTAAAACTCATCTGAAGGATAACTACATTGATCGTATTTTGTATATAAACAAAGACGATGCACTAAATGTATATATAATGCATAAGTGATTTACCTGGTTCATTGTTATTTTGTGTGCATACAATCAAAATTTTAGTTGGCTGCAATTTCTGAAAATGTAGTATATTTCTTAATTGTATTTATTTTCTAGTTTAAATTGTGCAAATATTTCACATAACACCAATTAATTTACTGAGAAAAATAATTTTGTGTGATTCTTTGTGTATGAATTGCACGAGAAAACAAAATATTCAGATAGTGTAAGATATTTATTTATCTCTTACACTATCTTAATATTTTGTTATCTACTGTCTATATATTTAATCTGAATATTATCCTTTGAAAATAAATGCTGCATTTTAGAATATTTCAAAAAAATTGAACATGAACTTTCAGTTAACTCTTAACAAAATTAGTAATCGTTAAAAAGTAATATGAAGAATAATTATAATATGAATGACTATAAAATTTTAATATGATTTCTTGTGGAGTTTTTTTAACATGTATCAGCATATAATTTTTTTTCCATGTAACTGTTTTAATAAAAAAATAAAGGGCAAATAATTTTACAATACAAATTTAACGTACAAGATTAAACTGAAATACAAAATTCTGTTGAGGTAATTCTAAGAAGAAAAAGAATTACCTCAACAGAAACTGTTTAAAATAATTCCTAAATATTAATTCATGCATGTAAAAAAACAATTGGGAGAATGTCTGAACATAAATCTCTTTTTATTTTACATACCTATTAATTAAAAAGAATATTATTATTAAAATATAAATAAATTTATGATTTAAATGTATGTATTTTTTTTAAATATTCGAAGAACATATTTTTAAAAAGTAATAATAATCACACGTACCAGGGTTAAGATTTCATACATAAACATAGAGCATCATGTATAGCCGCGTACAGACTAGAGCACAAATGGGCGAACGAGCAAAGCCGCGTACAGACTAGAGCACTAATGGGCGAATGAGCATTTTCGGAGTCATTAACGACTAGTGTGGACGGCGTCCGAACGGGAGCCCCCCACTGTGGCGCGAACGTCCCCCATGCTCGCTCGGAGAGCGGTTTTTGGACGAACCCTTTGAGCTAGTTTGGATGGTTTTGAACGCATTCCGGCGAACAGTGCAGAGATGGAAGACTGGAATCAAGCCGACATTTTTGGCCTCATTGAGAAATACAGAGAGTTCTAAATACTTTGAAACCTTCAAGATTCTATTTACGTCAACCAATACAAAAAAGAGGATGCATGGAATGAAATATCTAAGCAATTAAACAGTAGCAATGAAAAGCCAAAAAAAAGTAGGAAAGTCATTTCAATTTTAAAATTAAAGTCTTGCCCCAAGATACACCCCAAAGTGAAACTGAAAGATATTTGTTGATTAAATTCAAATTTGGGTTGTATATCTATCACACTTTCTCCCATAAATAAAAGCATTATATGCACGTAGCGTAACTGTTGCCTTTGTACTTTGAAGTAGAAGAGAAAAGTAATAACAAACCATTAAATACAGTAGTATTAAAGCATTGGAAGTTAAAATAATTAAACAACGTACGTTTTAAATGTTAACTAATTGCAGACGATAATTAATAAATAGAAAGTATTAGGTAAATATAAAACGAAATATGCAACAATTTAAACTGAAGCTTTTGGTTTAAAAGCATATTTTGAGCTTAAATTATTGTGATACGTTTTTATTTTCAAAAACCTTAATTTTTATTAGTTATTCATAGGTAATGGAATGACACAACTGGATGTCATTCTGTTACTATGTGATTTCAATAACTTTAATTCCATAATCGAAAGTTTTATTTTCATGTGAAATGTTGAAAATAACTAGAAAAATGTTTTGTAATAAAATGCAACTTAATGTAGCTTTTTTCTGGCATTAGTTAGCGGATTAATTTTTGCATTATTATTGTTATTAAACATAGTTGCAGTTGCAAGCCACGTAATTACCACGAAAGGGCTGAGTTTGAAATGTAATTTTAAATTGAAATTTTGATTAATTTTATGTATTATTTAAAATTCATTGAGAAGTTCATAGTTTGAACGATTTTTTAATTCGAAATGTACGCGCAAGAAAGAAGTGTTTCCTAGTGACCCAACATGGCGGGCGGTTTGCACGGAAAGAAGCAAATTGGACTAACTCAAACCCCTTAATAGATCCGTGAAAGAGGGGCTTAACGGGGACTACAAACCCCCATCATCAACCCCCCACTGAGCTCTCCTGCTCCTAAATTGCTGAAGTGTAAATGTGCTAGAAAAATTCTTTGCTTCCGCCATTAAAGAAAGGAGAAAACGCCAAAAGGCATTTCGTGGCATTCTCTTCAGACAATTCAAGGACCTGCAACATTTTTCAATGACTTGATTTGTTTTTCAAGGACTTTCAAGGGAGACAGGGGGCAGTCTGCTTCGATTATTGAAAGGGAAAATGGGGCGTCCATTCTTATGTCGGCTCCAGACTTTCGCCTATTGCCCAGCCGTTTGTATTGAGTAAGCCAATATGTATTGAAAGGGTAATTAGTGCTTCCCCTTTTTTATCTACCCCGAAATCTTTTTGAATTGCGGACAGATTACCGCTCTTTTACCGAAACAGGACGACGCGAGGAGACCCCTTGAGAGCCCCAAGGCGATGCGAGTGACGTCCAGACTCTCTTTTTTCTGGGGCTCTCCAGCCATTCCCTGTGGAGAGTGGAGCCGCAGTTAAGAATTCTGAGAGACCGCAACAAGCAGGACAGCAAGCGTCTCTAGCAGACTATATGGTCCTACGTCCTACCATCAAGGCTCTGCGACCACCACACAGAACCTTTTATATTATGATCACCCGCAGGTTACAAACTACTTAGGATAGTAGGATAGGTCGAGTCAGTACACAGCTTGAATCCTTTTTCTTGTAATCTTATCTCTTCTATTCCAATGGTAGAACTAAACATTTGAGCTTTCTGCAGTTTAAGATCACACGATTGCAGGACCAGCAGATTACAGATTTTTTTCCTCAAGATTACGATTGAAATTACGGGAGAAAAGGGATTACATGATTACGCAATTTCGATTATGATTATAAGAATATGCCACTGTCAGATTACGATTACGATTTTGTCAAAATGTAATCGATTACAGCCGATTACGATTACGTAATCGCGATTACTCCAAGCCTGATTTACACTAAAAGGAATAAAATAATTTTTGAAAAAAAAAATAGAACCGACTTCGAACTATAAATTGCTCTAAAAAGTAAAAAATAAAATTATTCTTTAAACAACTTCGATACGACTTTTAAACATAATTTTGAAGTTGGTGCAAAATTATGATGGATTTTGATGCATGATTCCTTTTGTAACTATGAATCAATTACAAATATAATTGGCGTAGAGTATGCAATAGTTTCAATAAAATAACGCCTGACGTAATGATAATTAGACTGTCATAATTCTGCACCGACTTCAAAAATTATGTTTAAAAGTCGTATCGAAGTTGTTTAAAGAATAATTTTATTTTTCACTTTTGATTTTATAGAAGTTCCCGTATAGTACATATATCTAATTCTGATATTTTTAAAGTCAAATACAAAGCATATAAAGAATAACCATGTATACGGAGTACGACACCACGTGCTGAGGGTGACCCGTTGATAAGGGGGAAGTGTTCTCCTGTCAGACATTGGGAATAACGAAACATTGCTGTTAACTCTGTTAAAGTAACCCTGTGTGAAAGGTAGTCCTACTACAAAGTAGCGCCAAACCAGTCCCGAGTCCCGCCAAGTTTTCTGCTTTACAATCCGATGCAGAAGGGAAGGATTGGGTTTCTATAAGTTGCATTATCTCCCCTTCGTTAATCCTCCCCAGGGAGCGTTGAGCCCCTCCGGTTCGTGCGAAAACGGATGCCACGGTTGCACAGGGTTGACATTTTGTGGCACAGGGGGGGGGGGGGAGGAGGGGGGTCAAATATATGGAAAAAAAGCGTGACATCATTTATGAACGTTTCCTAATTTCATGGGATCAGTGTTGTCGACCATTTTTATTTCTCTTGATACTCGCATCCCTTATGGCTACTACTGAAAGACGTTAAAAACAATTTTTATTTTTTCTCTACTAATGACCTTTGATTTTATAGCGGTCATCAAATATCGTTTTCGTGGTAAAAAGGGAATTGTAAGACATTTTCATTTTGACCCAAATCTATATAAATGAAATTTATGGCTGCTAATTTTACACATTTCTATTAATGTAAATTAGGTAATAGTGTCACATGCTAAGTTAGACTGCTGTAAGTTAATAATTACAATAATGATAACAGATCAAAGTTTAAGGTCAAATATAAAATTTTTTCGAATTTCAAGGGCTGATGTCTCCCTTGGGGGACAAAATCACAAAATGAGATACCACGAAAATTAATCACAGGAATCACACTAATGAGAAACACTAAGTGTAATTGTGGGTTTTGTAACCGTTTACAGTTTACAGATACTACAAAAGTTGAAAAAGAGCAAAAATGGCATTTTGAAACCTCCATAAACCAAAAGGGGATGAAGTGAAAAACAAAAAAAAATGCCAATCTATTAGTCTACTGAAGTATTATGCATGTTTGTGTATTGTTTTGTGGCTTTGATTTTGAAAATATTTGCAAAAAAAGTTTTAATATTTTTTCAAAGTCGGCAATTTTTACTTTACCTTATTTATTATCATTTTATTATTGTAGTTTCGCATTATCATAGGGCATATTTTATTTTTTTTAAAGTCTGCAATTAATTAATTTAATATTTTAATGTTCTGTTTTAATGTGCGTTAACTAGTCAAATTACGCAATTTAAAACGACAAAATTAAAAAAAAAAGTCAACGCCACAAAACAGTACGCACAACATGCTATAGTACTTTAGTTGACTATTCAAGTGTCAAATATATATATATATATATTAATTTAATCCCCTTTTGGTTTATGGGGGCCCCAAAACGTCATTTTTGCTCTTTTTTCGACTTTTCGAGTGGCTGTATATTGTAAAGGATTTACACACAATTACACTTACTGTTTCTCATTAGTGTGATTCCTGTGATTAATTTTTGTGGTATTTTATTTTGTGGTTTTCTCCCCTCAGGGAGTTATCAGTTCTTGAAATTAGCAAAAATTTGATATTTGACCTTGAACTTTGACCTGTTGTTATTATTTTAATTATTAGCTTTCAGCAATCTAACTTTTCAAGCGACACTATTACCTAATGTGGTTCGTCCCCCGTTTCGCCGACACTAAAATTTCCTCCCCCCCCCCCTCGTTCACAAATTCCCCGGAAGAGGGAAAAACATCGACGGTTAATCCCCCGTTTCGCCGACAGTAATTTCCTACCGCGGGAAACTGGGCAGACACTTTATTCCTGATTGCTGTTGGGTCCAAAAACACTTTTTAAAATTGTTTGTCTTTTCCTGAATTTTGTTAGCAGCTATTTTTGTTTAACAAAATATGATGCTCTTTGCGTTTGTAAGGGTTTCGAAAAACACTACCAAATAAGTAAAAAGCGTAATTTCACAAAAAAAAAAAAAAAAATCAATTTTCGTTGTTTCAATTGGGTATGGTATATTGCACCCCTCAAAGAATTATCAATCATAATATGCAGCGCAATCAATTTCAAAAATATAAAGAAATAAAACAGAATGAAATAAAATTTTTGACAATAAATAGTTCAAACAAATAATTCTGACATTAATAAATTGCCTAATCTCTCTCTTTTTAAATGTTCATATAATTAAGAGACTTTTATCGTGCTAAAACAAATAATGTACTCTTTTTACTAAATACTCAGTAATATGCTTATTTCACGGCTAGGAGCAGGTTGGAAAAAGAAATGGAAATCAACTTAGAACGTAACTCATACAAAAATTGGGACATTTTTTAGGACATTAAATGATGCACTTTCAACAAGAATATTTTATTACAGCAGATGTTTGATAACTAAAGTAACTCAGTGACAAAAGTTATATCAGGAGACTAAACAAAAGAAAGTGGTTTCAATTCAATTCTATATTTCAATTTTATATTTTAAACAAACATAATTTATATTAGTTTTAAAAAATATTAACAAACCGCCGGATTTTTTGTGGCTAATCCACAGTTAATCATTTTAAAAATTTGAATTTTTTTGCAGTGTGTCTCTTCATATGAAAATGTTTTGAAGTAAAATTATTTAAAACACAGATTTTCTAAAATCATCGGTTGGGGACATAGTTGATGCTTTAAATATCCGTTTTAATAATAATAAAAATATTAAAACTTTATATTTTAAAATACACTACTAAATAGAGGAAAAAATATTTCTTCAAAATGCCACAAAATCTTTTCATGTAAACGAGGAAATATTTAATTAAAAATTAAATTGGAAAGTTTTTGAAAAAATTTCATTATTAAAATTAAAGCTTTTAGCTCTTACTTTATGTGTGATTCTAATAAGGTTTCCAAAATGAATCTCCGATCCCGTCATGTTGGGAAATGTAATAAGCGGCGTCATTTCGCAAAAATTACAAATTTGTTAAATTTTCAATTCCAAATTTTAATACAAATGTTCAAAATGATTAACATTCAGCTTTTAACTGGTTAACTTGCACTTTTAGTTTGTTTTGTGTTTCTTCATGTGTGTTTCCAAAAAATAATTTTTTACTGTAATTGTGTAGCAATTATTTAGCATTTGCGTTAATCTTTTGATATTCTTCATTATTTTCTCAAACTTACTAAGTTAAAAATATATTGTGAAATTATAAAGCTATTTTTAAAAAAAGTAAATATTAATTTTATGATCCTAGTTCCTTACGAAATTTCGAAGTAAAACACTGGACAATTTAGAAAAATTAGGACAAATATTAAAAGTTTAGGACATTTTAGGATTTTTTTGAAAATTTCACGATTTTGAAATCCTATAACTTTTAAAAAATTTACCTGAAGGTTTCCCGCCTCTTGGCTACGCCACTGAATAAAAATGAGGCATCGAATGAATGATTATTGATCAAATATATTTTGGTAGTTTTGTTTCGCGCCTGAGCTCTGAGCCAGTGCTTTCAGACCTTTTGCTCCGGGAGTGCAGGTGAAGAATTAGGAGGGGCGATGTATGATCCCAAATCATGCTGTGTTTTTTTACATAATAGGTAGAATTGAAATGATGATAATATGGATCTTTTAAATTTATATGATAGATCCCTGGTAATATACAGTAGAATCAATTTTCGATTTTATGTTTAGTGAAGTTAAAGGAGTGAGTTTCTGAAATGTTTGTAATTGAAATCTTATAAGTTGTTTTTAGGCTGATTTCGGGGCGGGGGGTCCGGGGGCCCACCCCCCGGATTTTTTTTGCAATTCAAGTCATGAGAATGCAATTTTAGGCTCTTAGGATAAGTTAGAGGAGTGGGGCTCTAGGGTTCTCCCGTGAGAAAATTTTCAAACTAGCCTTAAAAATGCAGTTTTACTCTATTTTTGTCAACGTCACTGGAGACGGGTGCGAGTGCTCTCCTCAAGAAAGTTTTTGAGTTCTAAGTCCCAGCAATGAAATTTCGGATAGGGGTCATTCATAAAGGATGTCACGCTTCGAGGGGGGAGTGTGTTCATGAAAGTGTGACAGTTTGTGACAAGGGGAGGGGGTAACAAGAAGTGTGACATCGTACAATTTGATTTCTTTTAAAATCAGCAAATAAAACCTATTTTATGGTTATGTAATATAGCGTGACGTGTGACAAAGGGGGGGGGGGTCAAATATATTGAAAAAAAGTGTGACATCATTTATGAACGGTCCCATACGTTGTTTGGGGATGTTAGAGGATGCGAAAAATAGCTCGGAGATTCTTTCCTCCCGCAAATTTTTCGGAACTAAAGTCTAATATTTTTGACTACTTTTGGTGACGCTATCGATTGTGTTCGGTGTCGTTCCCCAAGAAATGTTCCTGAAACTGAAGTCTTAAAAGGGCAATTTCATGGTATCTTAGATGATGTATTAGAATGAAGAAAGGTCCATAGGACATAGCACGAAAATTTTCCAAAACTGATGAAGTTCTGAAAATTTAATTTTAGGCCATCTTTGGTCACGTTAAGAAAAAAAAGAGGTAAGTTGGGGGCCATGCTTTGAAAAATTTTCCAACCTGAAGCCCAAAAAGTGCAGTTTTAGGCTATTTTTTCTTGGCATTATGAGAAAGGGAAGGTGTCTAAAGTTCTTCCAGGAAAGTTTTAAATTAAAGTCTTAAAGCAAAATTCTTGGCATCTTTTTTCACATTAAAAAGATGTAATATTGCGAAAAATGTATGGCACATGCACAATGTACATATTTATGTGTTTACTTGCTTGAAAAGCAATGATCATTTGCCAGTTAAGCAGAAGATCACCTGAATCTAGATTTAGATGTTTTAAGTATAAATGCACTGCACATTGTTTGTTAAAAGATATTTGTCATTGTTTCTAGAAAATTTCCAAAAGTACTCTTAATGTTGACCTCAAATAGACAATTTAATTTCAAAGTAACAGTGTCAAACATTTCATTGCCAACCGTCTCTCGTTGCAATTGGATATGTAAAGATTCAGATAACAGAAATATGGATCAAAAGGTTCCTATCCTATGTAAAAAGAGGAACCAGTACTAAATAATAAAAGGCAGATTCTTTTAGGAAGGGTTATATTCATGAGATTTAATGGAATAAAGGGAGATTCTATTGATTATCTACTAATCTGAACCAGGGCCACCAATAGCCCAGGCGGGCCCCATGTCAGTTTTGTCGCCCCCCCCCCCCCTCCAACCTCCCTTACCCTTGCATCTTAAACATAGAAAAATTTTACGCACTGCACTACTCTGATGCCGAACCAAGCCTCATGAATCAGCCATACCTGACACCCCTCTCAACAGCCATGCTTAAAACCAGGTCTTATCTGAAGGACCGGAGCTTTGGCGTTTCACATTTTGTTGGCAATGAGAGGCCAGTTTTATGACCCAAAACAGGGCCACTTTATTTCCTCTATATTTTAAAATTTAAATTTTTCCTTCTTCCTTTCTCCCTTTTATTTCTTTCCTTCTTATTTTTTTGAAATTGTGATCGGAATAAGGCTCGACCGATGCATCGGCCTCGCCGATGCATCGGCGCCGATTGTTCAACAAAGTTGCCATCGGCCATCGGCATCGGCGGCCGATGTTAACTTTAGAAAAACATCGGTCCATCGGCCTTGAAAAAACATCTAAAAGCCGATGCAAGGCCGATGTTTTTCGCAGGGACAACTTTCCAGAAAACATTCTGTCTTTAACTTTCTTTTTTCTCCATAGCTAGATTTCTATTTCCATACAATAACAGGCAGCACATCAGTTAAAAACAAGAAGTTCCGTCTAGAACTATACGAGCCTACTTTCCCGTATACACCGAATTCAAATTTATAATCTAGCTACCTCTCTCTCTGTTTTTCTCGTTTAGCTTCTTCTCAATTGCTTCAAATATACCTTTTTCAACGGTTAATACATATTCATTCAATCATTCATTTGTTAAGTCATTCATGTATTTATTCACTCATATATTCATTCATTCTTTTGCTTATTCATTTAATCATTCATTAACTCAAAAATATTCTTGAAAATCCCGATCAAAAAATTTCATAGTAAAATAGGCTCGTTAGTTCTGAATGAACTTTCTATTTGTACATGTTCTCCGTCATAAGAGCTTTCCGATAAAGTTTGTTCCAAGCAAATTGGGCCGTTAGATCAGGAATTATATAGGATTGAAATTTCCCCGTAGGCGGTATGTTAATTTTTTTTGAACTGTTCAAAAATGAACAAAAATTGTTCAAACCAATATTTCACGCCAAGAGCTTCCTCCAGTAAGCTTGTTCATTGAAACTTGGATCTTGTACCCAGAGTTTACATAATTTGCTTCATTTTCGCCCATAAGCGCTAATGTTAAAATTTTTTGAACTGTTCAAAATTGAACAAAAAATTGTTCAAATCAAAAAGTAAAATATAGAAATGAGATGTGCTCGCCGAGATCTTTCGAATGCAAAAAAAAAATTTCGGATCGGACTATTCGTTCAAAAGTTATTAGGGGGGGACAGACCGACAGACCGACAGACAGACAGACCGACAGACACACTTTTTCCCAATCTCAAAACCCTACTTTCAAATTTTTTATTTTTCAATCTTTATTTAATTACTTAACTTATTTTTGACTTTTCTTGATTTCTAACGATATTTTCTCGATACATTAAGCCTTCTTTCATGCTTTATTTTTTTTTTAACTTTTACGGGAAAGTAGGCTAAAAAGCACAAAAATAATGTCACTTTGCAGAGTATTTGATAAAAAATTCGGAAAAATAGTTTAAGCGATCGCTGCCCGAAAACCTTCATTATTAAAATTATTTCTCTTTGAATAGAATGCTCGCAAAATATGTTAAAGTAATAGTAATAGAGGCGTCTTATGAGTGCTATTTGTTTTTCGCACTAGGTTAGTTGCCTTTTTTTCGGCCGTTTTTTGTTTGATAATGACTTAGCGCATTAGATGTCATTGGGCAATAATATTATACCATCTGCTTTTAGTTTGTCATGTTTCTTATTATTCCGAAATTGTAAACAATACAAAGTCCACTCAATCAAAGTACGAAATAATTTAAATTTTTACCAGCGTAAACTTTTTTTTCTCTTGGCTTTTTTTTTTGCTTCGATCCCATGTGTTGCAGTTTTTCTGCAATTGTGCAGCAATCACGTTGCATCTGCTTTTAGTGTGCGGTTATTCTCATTATTTCATTTTTAGTTTACAACATAGAACAGATTGGTCAAAAATAAGAAACAATTTTCCACTGTAAATGTTTATTGATCGAAATTTTATGTGGTTCAAGTTCGACTTGCAATTTTTAAAAATTGAATTCTCAAAATGCGAGTTCGCGCGACAGGATTTAATATCTTAATAAAAATGCTGAAATTTCTTTATTTTCAAAGATTAATCAATGCATATATTTTTTTTCAAAATACATCTTAACTTTTTTTATACGATGATTATTTTAATTTTTCCCCGTGTATACTTCGTTTTTTTTAGCGCATTTTTTTTTTTCGCTTCTTTGATGCCACGTGTTAGACAGGTGACTGTTTTTCTGCTATTGTACAGCAATCTCGTTGCATCTGCTTTCAGTTTAGAATATTTCTTTTTATTTTATTGTTAGCTTACAACATAGAACATATTGATAAAAAATATGAATCAATTTTTCGGTACAAGTGTTTATTGTTCGAAATTTTATGAGGTCCAAGTTCGACTTGCAATTTTCAAAAATTTAATTCTTAAAAAACGAGTTCGCGCGACATGGTGGAATAATACCTTAATAAAAATGCTAAAATTTCATTAATTTCAAAAATTGACAACGTATATATATATATATATATTTTTTTTTTTTTCAAAATGCGATCACGTGTTTTTCAGAAGATTACTTGCCAACAGAAAACTGCTGGTGCTTAAAAGATTTGTTCATTTCGGTGACCTTACTTTGTGCGCATGAAAATATAAAGAACATGTCACGTATTTCAGTGTAATTTTCAACTCACAAGAAAAAAAAAGTTAAGATTAGTTCTTAAGATACAGCATTCATTTGTAATGTCAAAAAAAAATCTCATGTCTAAAAGCAACATTCAATATTTCTTGGTTGTGATCAGGGGGCGCTACTGCGAGCGAAATTTTTTAATATTTTATTTTGATTTTAGAAAAAGAGCTATTTTCTGTTAAAATAACTTTTATAATGAAAAATAAAAAATAATCGTTCCCGATTTTCTTTTAAAAACAGGGGGAGGTGGGGTTGACAATTTCGTTACAGATACAATCCCACACTATTTGTTAGTCTGTATTATAACATCTGCATTCCTCTCCATGAAAAAAATAAGAAAATAAAGGCAGCTGCATTTGACATTTGCAGTGCAGGTGTTATAAAGAGAAAATGTTGAAGGAGAGGGAATTAGACCCGATCCGATCCAATAGTTGTTTAGTTTTTTTGCAAAGTTAAGAAAAAGAATTAAAAATCCTCTGATATAGTATTTTTTAATTCTTTTAGACCTCCAAATAGTTTAATTACTTTACTAGAATCGCGAGTGATTCTTTTAGTTTTAATTACAATGTAAACTTCCCCCAAACAGTTTTGCGGTGCTTGAATAATGCATTTATGTTTTTGTAAACATAAAAATAAATTATTTAAATGACATTTTTGACAAGCATTCTACACGTTTTAATGGTTTAAGCGACTTTTTTTTCCATCGGCCGATGGCCGATGGAAGAGGAGAATAATCGGCAATCGGCCGGTCTCGGAACAATCGGCATCGGCCAAAAAATGCCATCGGTCGAGCCCTAGATCTGAACCTTTCTCTCGGGGGGGGGGGGGGCAGTTGGCTTGCTCCGAGGGGGTGGTGCCCCCCCCCCCCGGAGAGATGCCTGAAAGAAACACTGCTCTGAACTCTCTAATTGCAGAAAATGCCCAACAGAATCTACATATGAAAGAAATTATTTCGCTCATTTTAGCTGAAAGTGATATAAATTCGAAGAAAAGCCAAATAAATTCGTCACAAAACCAAGAAATCGCTGCAAAATAAAATTCCAAGTTACCACGTGCCTCTGCACCTGCGGTGAGTCATACTGATAAGAAGGGGTTGATAAAGGCATTAAATTTAAGAAGGGAGTGAACGGGCACGTATCGATTCCGCCGCAGAGCATTACGAACCCCCCGAAGATTTTATCAGTAGTTCCCGCTGCATATTGTTTCCGCCGAATGTCTTCCCCCCACTTTTCAAAAGCATTACTTTTCCGCCATTTCAGGGATTAAGAATTTGGCGAAGTTAGGCGACATTTTTCATATTATCTTTATTCATCTATCTCTATCAATAAAGCAGCAAGTATGTGTGTCTGTCTGTCTGTGTCCCGCGTAGGGCCCAGACCGTCTGGCGGATTTTCATGAAATTTGGCTCGAAATAAGTTTAGAACAGGGGGATGTGCACCTCGGAGAGTTTTTCTGAACTTCGAATTTCTTTTTTTATTCCAATTTATAGCCAAAAATATCAAAAAATAGTTGTTTTCTATGGGAAGGAATAATCGCATCCTTTCGAGCTTGATACCGTTGAAAAGCGCTTAAAAAAACTGTCCCAGAAAGAGTTTTGCTCTTCGTGCTAAAATTCGAAGCCTCTAAATTAAGTGGGAAAAAATTATAATAGTTTTTCTCTATAGTTCGAAGTTATTTTTTCACGGCAATTAACTTTAATTTTATTTGAATTGTTACCATGCCGACTGGCTTATGATCCTTTTTTCTAACGAATTGAAATTTATTTCTTTTCTGTGTGGGTAAAATAACATAATTTACACATGAAAAAGTTACCACTATAGACACAATGGTTAACCGACTGATCTTTCTATTTTTTAACGCGGGCATGGCCGTGCGGGTACCGCTAGTATATATATAAATTTAGATGAACTTGGGAATGCCCTTGTGGTTAAACGCTCCACAGCAAAATCTATGCAACTTACGATTACGAACATTGGCACACAATTCTATCATATATTGATGCTTTGGACTTCGAAGCTGTTTTTCTTTAATTCGTTCTAATATTCTTTAAATTCAACAATTAAAATATTGATTCTCCAGCATTTTCTTTACTCCATACTAGTAATTCCTGGAGTTGAAGAGAAGATTTTGTTAGAATTCCCACGGATGAATGTAAACAGCATGGTTTTGAAACGATTCGAAGTCGTCGATTTAATTTTTTCATCCTAGGCGTTTGCCTTTTTACGAATAATCCTGCTAGAATTTGATGCTCCATTTTCTAGAATGCTTGCATCTTTTTTCCTTTACTTTACTTATTAGTTATTACTGTACTTAATTATTTAACTTTCAGATTTCAACACTTGCTTTCGCTCAATGCTTTTGCTCTTTTATGAATGCTTCTAGATTTTGGTCATTTATTGAAATGTTCGATATTTTCTTTCAGCATTATTTTTTGATTTTGCTTCTTTTTATACGAATAATAAATTAAGCTTCAGATTCATTCTGTGTTGTTTTCGTTGTACGCTTTCTTTTTTCTAGAGGGATTTCTAGGTATCAAAGTTTTATTCTTTGGAATATAAAAATATAAAATATTCCTTTTCCCCTTTCGGCTTTTTTTTTTTTTTAATTTGCTTATTTCTGCACATAATATTTATTTAACTTTTAGATTTCTATTGGGAAGTGCATAAAATCATCTTACAACTTATTTGGAAAAGAGATCCTGAATTTTCAAAACAATGAAAAGCTGTATCTTTGTAGTATAACAACATTGTGTGTGTGCACAGATAATGCAGCGTTAAAATTTGCAGTTTAATTATGATTTTTAGAAATTATTTATCAATTTTGCATTGATCCATAAAAAGTGCATTATTACCACAATTTCATGTTAATCAGGGGTCACCAATTTATTTTTCTTTTTACAAGTACTGCCGGTCACATGTAAACAGGACCGGAGCAATTATAAGCGGTTCCATGAAGCAAAATATTCTGCCCAGCAAAATATTCTGTGCCCTTATTATATGTATTTTGTAGAGAATAGCGACGGTGGCGCCAACAGTTGCCAACAAAGTGATAAGCCGCCAAGTGTGATGTATCATAAATTCCCCTATTTACCTGCGTCCGCGGCGATATCGATAGGTGCGGGGAAAGGGGAGTTAAACTTCGCGGCGGAAACGATAATGGAGGGGAAGGGAGGATTAAAATTTCGGCGGAATCGATTTGCGCCGGAGTGAACAGTGACCCAGAAAAAGTCCCCGCCGCTTCCGACTTGAAATCCCTAGAAATCCCAAAATATTTCAAAAGGGAATTTTGAACGGGGAAAAAGGGGGGGGGGGGTAGGAAATTTTTTGTCGGCGAAACGGGGGAGACACCCCTATTGTACTATAATACCAATTTGCAAAATTAGCAGCCATAAATTTAATTCATATAGATTTGAGCCAAAATGTAAAGGTCTAATAATCCTATTTTTAACCATGCGAACGACGTTTGATGACCTCTATAAAATTTAAGGTCATTAGTAGAGTAAAAAATGAATTGTGTATCTTTTATATGTAGCTATAAGGGATCATTCATAAATGATGTCACACTTCGAGGGGGGAGGGGAGTTCGTGAAATTGCGACAAAGTGTGAGAAGGGGAGGGGAGGGGGTAACAAGAAGGGCGACATGCATTATGCATTAGCGTGACATGTGACAAAGGGGGGCGGGGGGGGGGGGTCCGCTGAAGTGTGAGATATTGTGACAAAGGGGGGAGAAGTCAAAGATATGGGAAAAGCGTGACAAACATCATTTATGAACGGCCCCTAAGGGATGTGCGTATCAAGAGAAACAAAAATTGTCGAGCAGCACATTTCTTAAAGATCTCATGAAATTATATGGACTGACCCTTCTTTATTTTCTTCACAGCAGTAGCATTACAGTTTTTATACCTATCCTTGCTTGTAAAGTATTTCATTTTTCACATCCTCTTGTGTAATTAAAATATTTCCGTCTAAGTAAGCTGCCATATTTTTTAAATAACTACATGGTTATGAGATTTCGCTGGTCTACTAGGGGTTCATTATAGTTATGAGACTTCGCTGAGCTACTAGGGGTTCATTATAGTTATGAGACTTCGCTGAGCTACTAGGGGTTCATTATAGTTATGAGATGTTCGCTGGGGCTACTAGAGGTGGGTTATAGTTAAGTGATTTCATTGATATTCCGTTTGCCTTAAACAAATCATATAGGGTCAGTTGGAGTAATTGTAAACATGGGGTAATTGTAAACAAGCTTCATAACTACACTTGTGGTGGTTTTGAAAACTTAACTGTTTGTGAGTGATAAACTGGAAGCATAGGGAAGACATTGGAACAGTTTCATAAGTTTCGAAACAACTGTGGAGGCGTCACTATTGTTTGAAAATGGCACAGTGAAAAAAGTTGTTTAACAAAATTTAGTGATCTTACCATTTGCCTCTCCAGCTCATCTACAAAAGCGATGTAAGCAGTTTTAACCATTTTTATTTGTCATATGCAATGCTGCTAAAAACATTTAGTTATGAATTTAATCCTCCCTGTTATTTTTCATGTGCAAGTTAGGTGTTTACAATTACCCCATATATTTCGTACTCTGGGGTAATTGGGAACACTTAAATTTATCTTGTTTCCAATATTTTGGGGGTACAATAAGTATTATATTTTGATGTAAATTACACTTTTGTGTCTATTTTACTTAACTGTTGTTGTTGATGCCACTTTTAAATCCAAGCCCCCCTTGCAGAGCGACCATGAATTAAGGAAGCTCCTACTGATTATTATTGAGCTCCGATAGAATGGAGTACACTTGGCTCAGATGGGCTTAATGATTTTGAACCAGCTCCCATATGAGAGATCGTCACCTAGGATGGTCCCTCAGCGGAAATTATTTCTAAGTTGGTGGAAATTTGAAGCGACGATGTATTTTACGTGCACAGCTCCCTTTAGCGCACTCGGTCTCAGAGTAAACAGTCGTGGGAGGTGGTCACCCTCCCAAGCGTTGACCACGGCCAGTTGTGCTTCACTTTTGGTGTTCTGTGGGATCCAAGCTCAACCGACTGATCCACTGCGGGACAAATTTTACATAAATTTGTCTCATCACTTGATTTTTTGCAAGATATTTCTCGTTAAATGAACTCCGCCGATTCATAATATAACTCAGCGGACCACATGCGGCCTGTTGGCCTCAGATTGAGAACCATTGCTCCGGAACTTCTTAACCCTTCAAGCAGACTGTGCATGAAACAATTTTCCATTTGCATCAACCTTATTCGAAAATAAATCACTGTTTACAATTACCCCAGATCTCTGGGGTAATTGTAAACACGAGCTCATTCGCTAACAAATAGTCATAAAGTCAAATTTTTTGTACACATTTATTCACAAGAAGTACAGTAGTGGCTACAATGCTCAAAATTTTATCTCTGAATTCATTCAGGAGGTAGTGAAGGATCAAAAGTTAAAACATTGAAAAAGCGTTTACAATTACCCCAACTGACCCTACTTACTTTAAACGTAAGCCTCTAAAACATCTTGAGTTGTCAGATTTAGCTCGAAGGATCTCTAAATAGGAATAATGAACTTCGAATTGCTTTTTAACCAAGGCAGCAACACGTATACACCTTGATCAATACCAAAGATGACTAACGGGACTGCAGTCCCTTTTCTTTAATTAGTTTCGCAAATGCGTTTACTTTTGCTTCATTCTGTTCTACCCTTTACATCTAATTGTAATAAATATTGAAATAAAAGTAATAGACTTGTTTTAACATGTGCCTTTAAAGTACTTATTGAGCAAAGTTGAATAAGCTGCCATAGTTCAGTGAATTGATTGTGCTTGTTTTATACTTGACTTCTTTTTCATCTATTAGTTTCATGATTGGTCATTATTGGTGCAAGAAGATTTCAGCGGTCAAAGTTAAAAGGCTTTTTTCGTACAATTTTGACTGAATTTTGAATTTGCGCCAAGAGGGAACCATAAATATTTATATTCTAACGTTATTGTAGATGTAGTAGAACATGAAATAAATGTCACTGCTATGGTCTCACTCTTGGCGCAAAAAGTGTTTTCTTGGCTATAGTAGACACATAAAATGTCGAAAATTGGCCAAAATATCGGATTGGTGTATAAAGTATGGCTACACTGTATTAATGAATATTGGAAATCAAATTTATGTTTATAATACTAAACTTTTTAATATATAAGTACTTTTATATAGTTACACCCTTTTAAAATGAAATAAGCCTTTTTTTCTCAAAATCAAAATTTACCTCAAAACAGAAATTCAAAACGTTCCACGTGCCGCAATTTTTATGCTATTGCTACCAAACATTCCAAAAGTATTTTTATATTACGTAGTTATAGTTTAATGGATGAAATGTAGTAGTAATAATTATTTGAAAAAAGATATTTGACTTATTTATTGAAAAAAATCACTAAATTTTCAGAAATTTTCATATAAAAGTACATTTTTGTTGGGTTGTGTGCTTTGTTAGTTTGATACAAGACCTATAAGTAGAAAACCTTTTTATCGTATGTCTGAAGTAAAATTTTGCAGGTCATCCCTTTTAAGGGGAGCCAACACCCAAAAATGCTGAAAAACACCAAAAAAAATTTTGTTGGCTTAAAAAGTAAAATAAATCTTTAAAAATGTTCCCTGAAAGTTTCAGAAAAATTGAAGCAATATTTATTGATTTATCATTGATTTTATTACGGTGTGAAGTGCCACCTTTTCATTCCGAAACAGTAATTGTGCTGAATATAAGCCACATATTTATTTTTTAAAATAAAATAAGCAAGAAGAAGCACTTTCATTGTGACTGTAACTGAAAAAAAAGTTCCGTACTTGACATTTTGATAAAGAAGGGGTTTAAATTTTAGCAAGCCGAAAACTTAAAATGCTGTTTCTCTCACTTTGTTTTTTTTTGCGCATTTCATCTCAATTAAAATGCAAAGGCATTTTTAAATTTGGATCTATAATGCGGATTTTTTCCCCACATGCTCCTGAAACTATACATAACGAATTTATGCTCTACTTTTATGATAACTTAAGTACTTTTTTAAAGTTATTTTTGTAGGTTTTTTTGAATTTTTCTTTGTTTTTTCTGCGTTACTTCAGTTTTTATTTTTTTTTTTTCAAAAAGTATTTGACTTTTCAAAGCATGAAAGTTTTGCTTTATGAGTAATGAATCAATAAAAAAATTTTTGAGACTTTACGCCAATTTTTGAAAAAGAAGATGCATTTTTAAAAATTGCTAAATTTTATTTTAAAAATTAAAATTTTCAAATTATATTTAAGAAATCCAGTTTTTTTAATATTAAATTTCAAAGTGAAGTGATATAACATGACATGAGATAAAAATTAAATAAAAACACCATAGAGGAAAAAAATGGTCTCATGGTACCCGCTTCCCTTAATGACATACACAAGAAACACGAATACTTTTCTTTGAATTATAGTACATTTGCTTGTAACATGAAGTATTAACCCTTTCAGAACTCGCGTCAAGATGAGTAACCTAAGAACTTGTACGTGAGAATTTTCACTGAGCACTCTAATTAGGGTCGAAAGTTGGCTTCATCTTCGTAACATCTCGTAAGCTACCCTAGTCAACGATCTTCCACTCGAAAAGATTGGACACTCCGGTAGTAACCTATGTTAAATGCTTCGGAGCTGAGCGTTGCTAAAGTTTAAGTAAAAACGCCAACATTTAGGAGGATATTGGCGAGAGAATCTTGGCAAAAAGCATACTGAGGACAACGATCTTCGCCCTAGTCTCTTCAGCTGCTGCATAGATGGTCTTAAAAACAAAGTTATGTACCAAAATATTTCAGGATACATAATAGCAGGTATTCTTAGGTTTTAATCCCTAAATATTAGATTCTATGTCTGTTCTTTAATTTAATACATATAATACATATGAAATTAAAAACTTTCCGTGAAAAAAATTTAAAACAGCTTTTAATGAATGACTAAATTACTTAAATTACATATTAAGAAAACATTGCTAATAAGAGAGTTCTGAGATAATTATAGCTTATTAAAAATTTAAATGGGAGGAAAATGCATTTTTACCCAGCTATTTTTAATTTTCCCTCTCTTTCATGTATTGTTCTTGTTCGAAGTATTGCTAGTTCTAAACATTTACCAGCTCAATAATATTAATAATAAGTCTGTATAGAAATCAATTATTGATAACTTAAAACTTAAAAGTGCGTCTAAAAATTTTTCAATAATAAACACACCATTGCAAGAAAACTGTCTTATAGTAATTTCAATCTCTATTGCATTTGAGCTCAGTCATGTTTAATCCTGTTTACAAAAAAGTAAATTTAAAAGTTATTTTTCAAGAAATGACACGTTTAACTAAGATCTGCCTCGTCGGTTAGTTTTTAACAAAAGAAGTGCGGGAGCCCTGTTGTCTTCAAAATTTTTTTTCTTGCGTAAATAGCCTGAATTCCCTCTAATAGTTAAAAGTTCGCATAAAATTTAAAATAAATAAAGCTGAGCGCCTATGCTAGTTAAGTCCTGGTCTACCTCATAAATTAACCTAAGTAATTCGGTGTATGTTAAGGGTAATTACTATGACCACTTTACCCCACATCTTAGATAAACTACTGCAAAATAATACATAAACTAAATCTAGCTTCGCGGTTAGTGAGGAAATATTGTTGAGATTAAGGCTCGACCGATGCATCGGCCGCCGATGCATCGGCGCCGATTGTTCAACAAAGTTGCCATCGGCCATCGGCATCGGCGGCAGATGTTAACTTTAGAAAAACATCGGCCCATCGGCCTTAAAAAACATCTAAAAGCCGATGCAAGGCCGATGTTTTTCGCAGGGACAACTTTCCAGAAAACATTCTGTCTTTCACTTTCTTTTTTTCTCCATAGCTCAATTTCTATTTCCATACAATAACAGGCAGCACATAAGTTGAGAAAAAAAACACAAAAATAATGTCATTCTATAAAGTATTTGATAAAAAATTCGGAAAACTAGTTTAAGCGATCGCTGCCCGAAAACCTTCATTATTAAAGTAGTTCTCTGAGCAGAATGCTCGCGAAATAGAATATGTTAAAGTAAAACTTATAGAGGCGTCTTATGAGTGTTATTTGTTTTTCGCACCAGGTTAGTTGCCTCATTTTTGTCCGTTTTTCTTTTAATAATGACTTAGTGCATTAGATGTCATTGTGCAATAATATTATACCATCTGCTTTTAGTTTGTCATGTTTCTTATTATTCCGAAATTGTAAATAATAAAAAGTCAACTCAATCAAAGTACGATAGTAATTTTAATTTTTAGCAGCGTAAACTTTTTTCTCTTTGCGTTTTTTTTTTTTTTTTGTTGCTCTTTCGATCCCACGTGTTACAGTTTTCGCCAATTGTACAGCAATCTTGCTGCATCTGCTTTTAGTGTTATTTCATTTTTAGTTTACAACATAGAAAATATTGGTCAAAAATAAGAAAAGAATTTCCAGTATAAATATTTATTGATCGAAATTTTATGTGTCCAAGTTCGATTTGCAATTTTTAAAAATTGAATTCTCAAAATGCGAGTTCGTGCCACAGGATTTAATAACATCTTAATAAAAATGCTAAAATTTCTTTATTTTCAAAGATTGATCAATGCATATTTTTTTTCAAAATACATCTTAACATTTTATATACGATAATTATTTTAATTTTTCCCCGTTTATCTTCGTTTTTTTTAGCGCATATTTTTGGCTTCTTTGATGTCACGTGTTAGACAGTTGACAGTTTTTCTGCTATTGTACAACAATCTCGTTGCATCTGCTTTCAGTTTAGATTATTTCTTGTACAACACAGAACATATTGTTAAAAAATATGAATTAATTTTTCAGTATAAATGTTTATTGGTCGAAATTTTATGTGTCCAAGTTAGACTTGCAATTCTCAAAAATTTAATTCTTTAAAAACGAGTTTGGGATACAGGGTGGAACAATACCTTAATAAAAATGCTTCAGTTTCATTAATTTCAAAAATTGTCAACGTATATAAAAATATATATATTTTTTCAAAATACAGTCAACGCTCGTTATAACGACCACACATTATAAAGACCATTCCATTATAACGACCAGTGTTAAAAGTCCCAACTTGATCCCTATGAACTATTTGTTAATTGTCTTTCGGTACAACGACCGTTTTGAATCGTCTTATCCAATATAGCGACCGCATTTAGGACACTATTTCCGGAATTTTTCCAAATAGAGCATTTTTCTAAATTTGTAAGCTGAAATGACCTTGATTACAGTTTATGGGGTCTTTAGTGCTCAGTCCAAATTTGACGGGGGGGGGGGGGGGGGGGGGATTACCACTCACAGTACGGAAAGAATAGAGGGGGAAGAAAAGTAGAGTTTTCGGATTTCTTAGGAAAAGGGGTTGACAGATGCATTAGCAGTTTGTTGTTTGGATCATGTGGTTTTATAAGGGTCGATTCTTCGAAATAAGAGAAGTCATGCTGTGTCCGTGCTAGGATTTCATGTCAGTTCAGATGTTCTGCTTCCAAAAGTATATGTAATCCCATCCGCCAACCATATTTTCTACTTTACAATATGCTTAACATTTTGTCATAATATTTTGCACTAATAATTTTTTCAAAATGATAAAAAATAAATTTGAGCATTTAGTTGGAATGTTTGAAAAATTACTAATTTTAACGGAACTACTGAACATGCATGATGCATGTATATTTGTTTAGAACATTCTACCTCTTATAGCGACTACTCGTTATAAAGACCTTTTTCTGTGGAACACAGATGGTCGTTATATCGAACGTCGACTGTACATCTTAATTTTTATAAACGATCACGTGTTTTCAGAAGGTTATTTGTCAACAGAAAACTGCTGGTGCTCAAAATATTGGTTTATTTTGGTGACCTTACATTGTGCTCATGAAAATATAAAGAACATGTCAAGTATTTCAGTGTAATTTTCAACTCAGAAAAAAAAAAATCTAATAAGATTAGTTCTTAAGACCCAGCATTCATTTGTAATGAAAAAAAATCCCACGTCTATGTTTTTAGAGCAATATTCAGTACTTCTTGGTTATGATCAGGGGATATACTACACAAGGGATAATACTACGAGCGAAATGTTTTAATATTTTATTTTTATTTCAAAAAAAGAGCTTAAAATAACTTTTTTAATGAAAAATATGCATGTAATCGTTCCCGCTTTTCTTTTAAAAATGGGGGGGGGGGGGGAATCATGAAAAAAAGCTGAGAGGAAGGGGTTGACAGTTTCGTTAAAAATACAAACCCACATTATTTGTTAGCCTGTGTCATAACATCTGCATTCCTCTCCATGAAAAAAATAAGAAAATAAAGGCAGCGGCACTTGGCATTTGCAGTGCATGTGTTATAAAGAGAAAATGTTGAAGGAAAGTGAATTAGACCCGAGCAATCCAATAGCTGTTGAGTATTTTTTTTTTTGGCAAAGATAAGAAAAAAGAATTAAAAATCCTCTGACATAGCATTTTTTAATTTTTTTAACCTCCAAATAGTTTAATTACTTTACTAGAATCGCGAGTGATTCTTTCAGTTTAATTATTATGTAAACTTCCCCCAAACAGTTTTACGGTGCTTGAATAATGCATTTATGCTTTTATAAACATAAAAATAAATAGTAAATGATTCAAAATGACATTTTTGACAAGCATTCTACACGTTTTAATGGTTTAAAGCGACTTTTTTTTTCCATCGGCATCGGCCATCGGCCGATGGAAGAGGAGAATAATCGGCAATCGGCCATCGGCCGATCTTGGAACAATCGGCCAACAATCGGCATCGGCCCATCGGCCAAAAAATGCCATCGGTCGAGTCCTAGTTGAGATCTGTGTGAAACTTCCTGCACAGTCCATTTGCTGCAAATTCTTTTACCCCTTAACGCATTTGCCCTTGCCTGACACGGGCGAAAGTTAATGAATATTTACACTTTGTTTGTATAATATACATATATAGATCTTACCCCACCCCCCCCTCTTAAGTCAACCTCCTAACTAAAATTGCAAAAAAAAAGAAAGTTGCACTACACTTATACATTTATTTTCTGTCAAAAAGCTATCATTTTTACCAGTTTTTCCGAAAAAAAACAACAAAAAAACTCGTGCTTTAAGGAGTTAAACAAAATGTTACAGATAAGTTAAAAGAGCTGTTTTAATTTCAAAGTGTTGTATAAACAGACAAATTGCCTCTTTTGTTCACCTATTAAAATAATTTTGAATGCAAAATTAAATTCCTCATCATTAAACAACTAAAATAAAAAAATTACACCAATCCCTTTATTTCAAAGCTATATCTTTTTATTTGCCATATGACCACTTTTCCCCATTGACCGCTTTACCCCACCCCACCCTACCCTTTTTTTCTTCTCGGTGCGAGTATTTTGCTCAAGGCGCGAGTTCTGAAGCATGGAATAATATATTAAGTAAATTATCTCTCCATGTAGATTTTTCAGTGAACGTTTTGTATGAAATTACCTAACTGTTTGCATAGAATCACGTAATTGCCTTGTAGTTGGATATAACTGCAATCACGTTCTTTATGCAATTAATTAATTAAAATAGTTTTTTGTAACAATTAGAGAAAAATGATCTTCATTATTTGAACCATTTCAATTCAGTCACAGCATTTTTCCTACTGAATGCTATTTAAATGGGATGGGGTTATGGTATTTATGGTTAATTTTGCTTTGGAACTTTCAATGCGCTTGACTTAAGAAAGCATGATTATAATAATAATATTGATAATAACAATAATTACTATTATTATTTCAGATTTCTGTTTTGTTTAGGGAAACATGAGTTTTTATTTAAAAAAACAAGCAAGGGATAATGGCCCTAGGTACAGTGATATACTGTATCTAGGTCCGTTTTTGAAATTTCTTAATCTTTTTCTTTAACATCATTTCTTATTTTACGCAATTACTCTAATTCCAATGAGAGGGATTGTAATTAGTACAACGATGTGTTCAGATCACCTTCACTCTTCTAAACGCGTCTACTTTATAGATAGGAGTTCAACCAGAAAGTTGTGAATAATTAAGAAAATTAATCATTAAATTGGCATGATATGTCATGATATATATTTGCACGAAAGTTCTCATAAAGTAACTCGTTAGGTCTTATTACCATTAAACATGTCTTTGTTCTCTTTTAAATTGATCTAATGAAGATTTTGGTAGGAAAAAATATCACTCGCCCAAAATTACAATACATAAAATTATTTTGATCCGATTTTAATTTTATTTTAAGTCGATCCAAATCTTTTATCACTATATCAAATCAAATCAAAATACTACTTTGATTTATTGCATATTGTACTGTTTTTGAGTAGCATTAATATATACATTGTTGTATTAGAAAAAAAAAAGGTAGAGGAGGAAATTTACACTCTTCAAGGGTCTTCAATCAATTGAACCAACTACAACAGTCATAGTTCCATGGAGCCATAGGGGGAAGGGGGGGGGGGATGTGTTTTGATTTAATATAATATCAGATTAAAAAATTACGAAACAAATTTGGAAAACTTCAGTAATGACTGTAACAGTTGATGGAAGTTTGTTCGTTTACATGACCAAAGACAACAAACCTTCATCTGGTTATTTACGTGTTTCCGTTGTAAATATGACTAAACTTTAAACTGGAAGGCATACTTATTAGTTTTCCCTCTAAATACGTATCTATTTTATACGATTAAGCAAACCGTGACTCTTTCAACTGAGATTGATGTTGGTCGCGTGACAAATTACAAAAGGACGCAAATTGCATTTGCGGATGTGGTGGTGATTAACGGAAACACGAAAATCCGGCCCATAATTGTTTCAAATTTCGGAAATTACGCTTTGAATTTCTTCTTATTTAAAGCTTACGCTTTGTCCAAGCTAATGGTTTTAAATATGCTGCATCAGGCTCAGAGCCAACATAACTTTATTCAATAATTACTACTTTTAACTTAGTTTAAATTCCACTATTCAATATCGAGTTGTTTTAAAGCGAGAGTTGATTTTTTTTATTTCAGAAAGGAGATATCTCTTATAAATGAATGGAAAGCAGAAATGCTTTTAGTTACCAATAAAGTACACAAAAGAAAAAAAAACCTGCGCAATTAAAAATTTGCTCGAAATTTCGAATGTACTATTAATGTTTTTACTTTGTGTACGACTATTTTATGAATATTTTGTAATGAAATCTTAATTATTTTCTTGTAGAATCTATAAAAATGCAGTAAGATGGGATTTTGAACACTTAGTAAGCTGTATTTTATTTACAGGCCCGGACTGGCCAGGTCGGCTGGTCGGCGATCGCCGAGGGCCCCCGGACTAGGGGGCCCCCAAACGAGGAGGGGAAAAATAATTTTCTATCTGAATTTTTTTTTACAGATTTTTCATTTTTTCGTAACTATTTGCATCTGCTTCAGGATGCTCCACTATCGCAATCTTACAAAAGTTTTAAGACTTTCAAACCTTTAACATAACGGTGGTCGACGGCATAATTGGACTTGCTTTGTCCAATTGGGTAAATTGTACTTTTACTTTTCCCTGTAAAATCAAAACTAGCTAAATGAGGCACTTCAACATGAAATATTATTGCTTACGCATTTGTCGGAGCTGCTAACGTGAACGGATTTGATAACGGCTTAGAAGCCAATTTCAAAAAGAGAAACAAAGATCAGTGGGCGGACATGACGGTGCCAACCTAGGGGGCCCCGAATTGAAAAGGCCCCTTCATTATTTCAAATTTCCTCTCCCCATACTGTAGACCACATGGATACAGGTAGAGAATCGCTATAAATGATGTTGCATGCAAATTGTATATGACAGGAATTGGATGAAAAAATGAGCAATTCAATATTCAAATACTGGGCAACATTAATGTTCTTAAGAATATTTTAAGGGGGGGCCCCATATTTATTTTACCGCCAGGGGTCCTCAAACTTCTCATTGCGCTCTAGACGAAGATTTTGTTTCTACTCATTAACTCATTGCATGACCCATCAGGATTTTAAAAAAAATTTCTGTTCGCGAAGCAAGCAAAAATGTGTGTTGATTACAATAAAAGACTTCCGTAAACTTAACATACGAGTTATAATATTATACCGTAGCGTAGACTCGTAGGCAAGAAGTGGGGTGAAATAATTTTGTAATTTTTAGCTTAGTCTACAATTTATTTCCTTTATTTTTTAATGTAGTTATTTTTTTTTTTTTTTGTTTTTTTGTTGACGGTTTGATATTGTATTTCACTGCTCTAAATTGCAATATTGCAGGGGAACTTTTTATATGTATGAAAACATTTGTTGACAACATAAAAGCCATTGAAAGCCACCAGAAAAGAAAAAAAAAAAAGAACGTCCTTTTCTCGATAACCAACCCGTTTGTGGAAGAAAACAGGAAGGGGGGGGGGGGGTCCACCGACAAGACGACTCTTTTCCAAAATCATATTGGAAAAGGGGACATTTGAAAATAAACCGGAAAACGATCATTTCCCTCAATTCTCGAGGCAACCAGGCAATAGGATATCCGAGTCATCAGCAGAGAATGATTGATTTCTAGCCTAGAGACATGGCTCCAATCGCTCGACCACACAAGAACAACAAACATACAAGTTTTTTAAATAAAGGGGCTTTGTCGGTCCGCTCATTCTTTGTGATCTCTTTTGCCGAAGGTTGCATTCTTGGAAGTGACATTCATCAACTAATTACCCATATTGTAGAAGTAGGGGACACGACGCCTAGAAATCTAGAAATTGACAAAATGGAATCAACATACGCTTCCAATAAAGACGGGGGGGGGGGGGGGGGCTTGCCTCTGCGCGAATCATATTCTTTTTCGCAAAAGTTGCAATAAAACAGGTTGCCGGACATTGGCAGAGTCAGTTTCAGTGGGTTCTTGTATGACACAAGTCGTTTATTCGATTCGATATTCAACTGTAATGTACAAAAAAAAAAAAAAAAAACCCCGAAGAAGAAAGAAAATACAATAAAAAAAGAAATATATATTTATTTTTGAAAATTCAACTTTTGGAAAGAATTAAAATCCTGGTTTCTGCGCTCCGATTTGATCATTGATCGGCTATTTTGCTAACGATTAAAACTGATTGATAGAAGTATTTATTTGTATAAACTGTAGAAAACTTTAAAACTGAGTTATACTGAATAATGTTGCGTCGTTGATGAGTCGGCTGGCTCCTGTGGCAGGCAAGGGGTGCTGGGAAGGCAGTTTTAAGAGGGCGGCAAGTTTTGCAATATCAAAATTTAAAAATTGAAATTTTTAAAAAAGGCAAGGTTTTTTGAAGCGGGGAAGAGGTTAGCTTGGGGGGCAAGTGTCGTTTGACAAGGCAGAGACATGTCTCTTCGGTATAAGCGTTAGTAAGAAGAGGGGGGGGGGGGGCATAGGACCGGATTTTTAAAAAATGCTAATTTTATTCTGCATTTTTATGAGTTTTTTTATGAATAAAATCGTTTAAACTTTAAAAAAAGTTTTTATTTGTTTCTTTTTTTTCCTAATGTTTTTCTGACCCAAATGCGTCTCCTAAGGCCTCAAAATGCACCAGTTTGCATATAGTTTTCAAAATTTTCCCGGGGAAGAATCCCGGACCCCCTTCAACTGGTAGAATTTCATATTTCCAGTTAAGGGGTACCCTTTATATGGCTCTATCCCCCTAATGTTCAGCTGAAAGGGACTGCCATGGAAACAGTTTTGGAAATTTTAAGGGTTTATCAGTCGCCTCAAGGGAAAAATCCTTTAAAAAATTCGTTAATTTAATAAATAGTAGTTTATTATTTAGTCAGTGCTCTTGGCTTAGATATAATAAGTAAGTGAGATATAATAAAAATAGTATGAAATTTCGGTGTAGTAAACAATTAGTCAAGCAAAACTTTAAAACACTGTTTTGATTATTTTTCCTATTAAATATAAAAATCGCTTCAGTTTAAATACTGTATAAAACCCTAAAAAAAGCAAAAGACGGTTTCCGGACACATAATCTTCAAAAATTTTCCGGGGAAAATTTTCCTTAAGGGGCCCCGTTTCAGTACCTGCCCGAGGGCCCCAGAGGGAGCCAGTCCGGGTCTGTTTATTTAACAAATATTCTATGTCTCTCTTGAATTGTTCATAATATTTTGTTGAAATAAATTTAGTGAATATTAAATCGTTTTAATATCATGAAAGGACTAATTTATTTCAAATGCAAAAAAATTGAAAACATGTCCATAAATTACTACATTCGCATCTAGTGTTGTCCGTGAAGTTAGTTTTCATCTGAAGTGTAAAGCTTATAAATAATGAACCAGGAACATTAAAACGTAATTTTTTATTGGATAGTTCGATTACGATTACTGTTATTTTTTTCAAATACTTTAACTCGCATCGTACTATTTCAAAGAATGTAAAACAAATAGAGTTAAACTATCGCCCATAGTATAATATTGTGCTTAGGAAATCTCGCAAAGAGCGCGAACAATCGAGGTTCAAATCTCGACGGGAAGTTTCTGTGCTCAAGTATTAGCCATATTTTGTTCAATTGAAAATTTATTATGGAAACATGAATATGGAAACATGCTTTCTGAAGAAGAAGGAATGCTTAGAACATATAATGGCTAAAGGGCTAAAAGTAGGTTTTTGTAGTTTTTGCCAAATGGATTAGTTATGAAGCTCATGATAATAGTAAAGGTAAAAGTCATTCCGACCAACTCCAGTTTATGACTTTACTCCAAAGAGAAACAAATGCACATCAGTGCATAGTGGCGTTTCTTTCGTTGCATACTGAAATTACGCTCTCAACGCGCCAAAAGAAGCAATAGAACTTTAATAATGAATAAATTTGATAACGTGTAACACATCTTTGAAACATTGGTTTTGATAATTTCTTCTTTGAGGAAAGAAAAAAAATACTTTTACACGTTTATTTATATTGTGCATTTGATTTAACTTATGTTGATTTCTCTATTGATGAGTGAATGTATTTACAACAATGTTATTAGTATTTATTTTTCTTTACGGACTTACTTTCATGTCGTGATTTTCTTTATTACATCTTTCGACTCATAGATGGCGCTATGCGTTTAGGTCGATAACTATGCCACGAAAATTCGATTTTACTTTCTGTTTACAGAAATTCCTTAGTAATTCATTCATCTATATACAAGCAAAGCAAGGAAAAATATAAACCAAAAGTAAGATTTTGTTGGCATTAGCAGAAAAGTGCTATTTTTCTTCACTTCCATAATAATATTTTTCTCGCATAGATGAAGGGAAATTCAAGATTCGTTACATTAAACTATATATTTGGTGGGAAGTGTTAAAGCATTGGTACCAATGCTTTAACACTTTATTTGTTTGAATCAGAATTTAATAAGACTTACGTCTGCTACAAAAATATATTTTACGATGAATGACACATATTTGTCGTAAAAATCTTCTGGAAATTGGGAAAAAAAAAAAAAAAAAAGGAAAATGTTGTTTTATTATACTTTTGGTCACTTGGAGATTTGGCGATGAAGGTACTTATAAAACATTTCTTGTCCTAAAAATGTTTGATAGGTGATAGTGCAACACAAAAATTCTTAAAAAAATTAAATGCAGGTAATCTTTTTATATTAGAAAAATTAAAAATTATAACTATCAGGAGCGAGTTTGAATTAAATACCTCCATGGGCTTATGAAACTGGCCTTCTTTTAAGATATAACTCATAGACAATTGTATTTATAAATTATTAAAAAACATTAATACAAGTTATATTTAATTTAAAGATACATTTATTACTTTATTACTTAAGTTTGATGTTTTTAAAGCTCATTAATTGTACCTAAATTTAAAAAATGTTTTTTCTGTGCTGCTTTGAGATGACTTAAGGGGGTAAATAGGTGTAGGAAGGGCGTATTAAGAGCAATTTTCATGAATTTTTTTAACATATAAGGAATAAAAATCTTTTACTGAGATTTTTAGGTTATTTTATAGATATATTGAAGAACATTTACTGATATTTTCAAACATTTTTCTTGAAAAATCCCGGAGGTATCAGCTGCTGCACACTGTAAGTTGCCACCCGGATCGGCAGTTTGCGTACATCCTGGAGGTCACAATTTTTATCTGAAATCATTTGTTTTAAAAATTTACTTTTCTTATAAGTGTCTCTTCTAGTTGAACTAAAATCATCACAAAAACTGAACATTTCTATTTTTTTTAAGAATGCGAAAATCATGTACGATTTTTAACCGTTTTTTGTTCTTTTTTTACAATAAAAAAAGTAAAAACGAAGATATGTTAATGATTCTAGTTCAACTAGAGCGTATACGTGTAAAGAAAATGTGTGCTAAATTTGATAAGGATTGATCAAAAACTCTGCGAGCTAGAGTGTACGCAAATTCGGAAAAAGTAGTTTCGAGTAAAACGCGTTTGAAAAAAAAAGAGTGGTAGTGTAGGTAAATTTAAGCCAGTAATGAATCAATTTTTTTTTAATACTTATAGCTACTAATACTTATGGACATTTCTGTCGGAGGTCTCAATTGTTAAAAGAAACAAAAGGACCCATCTGCTAACGTTCTTCTGTCTCTCTAATACCCTTCAGGTCATTCATGAATGAGGGACTACCTGCTCAACCGCTTCGAAAGGGCGCTCGCTCAAATGCTTATAACTTTTAAACGCCTTGGAATTTTGCTTTGAAATTTTCAAGGCATATTATTGAAAATTTGTAGAATCGATTTATGAAGAAATTTTTTTAAAAAATTTTTTGAGACCTCTACATCTATTTCCCCCCTTGAGAGATTATATCGGAATGGTCGATTCAAGTCCAAGATCGAAACTTATCAAGCCACTTTCTGTTGAAAGTAATTCAAACGAATGTAATCGTGTTTGTGACATAGTAAGACAATCTTTTTCTCATCGCTATACGAACATGTCTGTCAAGTAAGTAATGTGTAAAAATATGTGCAGTGCAATATGTGTTTACAAAAAATATTCAAAGAGCAGAAAAATAAAAAAAAAGTCTTTAAAAGATAAAAGTGGATTCATTCTTTTCGATGAAGCGATTTCAAAAAAAAAAAAAAAATCCATTTTTTTTGGTACGGGGGAAAAAATCCGCTCTGATCCATGGCCCAGTTAGGTTATATGTAAATACAATACCGATAACTTATTTATTTAAGCTAGAGAAGTGGAACTTTTTTGTTAAAGTTATACCATTTAAGGCTTGGTTTTTAAGCGAACGTCACGCTCCATCTGATTATCTCAGACCGTCTTGAAGTCACATTCTTAGTGAGGGTGCTGCATAGTAACCATGACTAGAGCATGCGCATGTGACATCACGGTGTCCGGTGTCGTCCAGATCAAGTGTGCCATTTGCTTAAAAACCAAGCCTTTAGCCCATTTGATTCTCTATTTGTTTTAAAAATTAGGGCAAATGCTTGCGACTGCTTGCCCCTCATTAATTTTTGTTTTGGGTTTTCTGTGGTGCCAGCAATTGGCGATAGCTATCTTTACAAGAATGACTCACGCAAAAATGTTTTGACATAACAGTAGAAGGGGAAAAATCAAAATTATCTAGAAAAATATCTAATAACATGCTGAAGGCAAAGTTGAGAAATAAATAAAGAAACATACTCATAAAACGCGAATTATGTGCAGCATATATCTTTAACATGTTCACGCCGGGGCCGATTTTCATGTTTGTTGCTGTGAGGCGGGCGCTCGAATTCATGTTGCGCTTCATCTGGCAGCGCGCGATTGTTGCTTATTCATTACTTAATGATTGAAAAATTATTGAACGAAAGTTATGCTTATAATAAGTTATTAATTATAATTGTTATTAAAAATGTTTTTAATGAGTATACGTTAAATTTTCATTATTTTAATTTTCAGCTGTATGGAAATTATTTCTTTGATTTTTGATAAGTTCGATGCCGCGCTTTTCGACTCGGGGCGCCTTATGTGCAAAGGAAAACCACGTCAACGGTTGGTCTCAAAGAAATCCTTTGAGACACGGCAGTTTCTCGAACTTTCTTACTTAACTAAAAATATAATCCTACAATATTTGGTGCTATGTACCGTCTAATAGCACAATCGAATGCGTACCATCGGTGGTACGCGCCGCCCGATGAGACAGTCTAGTGCGGGTCACCGGTGGTACGCGCCGGCGTGAACGTGTTAATGGAAAAGTACCTTTATTACACTTAATATATTTATTTATTTACTTTTCCTGTTAGTTAATTATTTATTTATCAATTGAAATATTTTTTATACTTTCTATAGTTTATTTTCTAATTCAGTTTAATTGATTATTGTTCAATGGATTTTCAGATATTTTTTCTTGATTCTAGTTTTTTTCGGTTACTCATCGCTGCATTCATGCTATCCTGTTTTATTATCCATGGTGAATAGATCTTACGGCTTAGATGTTCCTTTTTACACTATTTCTATTTTGATGAGATTTCAAAATGCATTATTTTAAAATTTACCGTCATGTCACAAACTTCTTTACCACTACTTTGAGGTGATAAATTTGAAAAATTTAGCACCTCATTTTAGAATATCGTAATATTTTTATTTAGACTATCATGAAATGTTACCAGATTTTTCCCTACAAAGACGAAAGTCATAAACTTAAAAGATCCAGCTCTGTTATTGTTGTCTTTTTGTTATTAACTTTAGCATTCTTCTGTAACCTTGAAAAAGCAAGAAAATATTTGTATATTTACAAAACGACTGCGATTGAGTTTAAAAACCATAAAAAATGGTTCTTATGACTTTTTAGGCATAAACAGGAAAACTACCGAAATGAATTTAATTAATATAAAGTATTGAAAAATGACATTTAAATCTATAATGATGAAACTAGAATTTTATTTAATTGCAATTTGAAACATTTACAAATTAGCAATAACATAAATATCTAATAATTTTAAAAGTTATAGATCTGGAATATTTTCTAAAACGTATGGAAATCCGTCTGCTATCATTTGTTTTCTTCTCCTCACTTTATTCGCATGCTCTTCTCTCGCTTTTATTCTTTCTTGAACCTCGTTCAAATGTTGTTCTCTAAAATAAAGGCGTGTAAAATTAGAAAATATTTGAAGCTATTTCAAAAGTCTAGATATAAGTTATCAAAATATGTACGAAATACTGGGAAGAACTTCCTGAAGAAAGCTGGGGAAGCTTCCGGAAGAAAGTTCCTTTGGCTTCATAAGAGATATTATGTATTTAAAATTTCAACGATGTTTCTACTGAACACACTGTTGTTGTCGAATCCTCGCGCGTGTCGAGAAAGAATGGGTACGCTGCTCCCGAGTCTAACGGGGCCCTTATAGGTAGGAGTCCGATTTCCGCCCCTTCTTGAAAGGTCTCTTAATTTTTGACCCAGCTCCCAGATGAGAGACCGTCACTTGGGATCGGCACCCCAGAGGTATCGTTTCACTTGGAGGACATTGGAGCCACGACCTATTTAACGTGCACCAGCTCCCTTAGCGTACACGGACACCACAGTAACCAGCCGCGAGAGCTCACCCTCCCAAACACTGATCTCAGTCAATGCTGCTTCACTTTCGGTGTTCAATGGGAACCGAGCTTCTACCGACTGGTCCACTGCGGGACTGAACACACTGTTCGTTTTGGATTTGCTCTCAATAAAAAGTTGAAACAATAGATTCATTCCATATAGGGTGGGGCAGAAGTAATGACCCGGTTTTGAGGGGGTATTAAAAAAAAGCTGATACAATTTGAGATTTAAAACTTTTTATATTTTTATCTGTGCATAATCCCATTTTTTACATTAACGATACTGGGATATCCAGGCCTAATTATTTTAAAGACTTTTAAATACAATTGTTTTTGAATATTTTTAATGAATGTAGTTATTTTTTCAGTGCTTGTTCCATGATTACGAATTCTTATATGATCCGATGCGTCCCACTTTCGGGGGAGGGGTTATCCCCAAACCTCTTTTATTTACGCTAGTTGGTGCGCATGATAATGCAGGTTCCGGAAGAAAATTCCTTTCTGTACTTAAATTTCAAGAAATTGAACATTGTGCCATTTGAATGCTAATGAAGGAAGCTTCCACCTAATGCCATTCTTGCCTATCATGCAGTACAAAGGTAGTACACTCACGAAATTTGTTCCTTCGGATTAAACTCAGTTGATAGCGGACTGTAAATTTCTCAACTAAAGTAAAGTAGACTCACTACTAGGTTGAAATAACTACTAATTTTAAAACAATAACAAATAAGGTTTAATTAAATGAGTAATGTGAGAAGTGGCAGCGGTGGGTACGCTGCGCATTTATTAGCCCGCACATGGGACGTACATCACACAACTACTACGGGGATTCCCGTTACAGCTAGGTTACAGACAGGGCGCTTGTTGCGCCCTCTACCAGAATTAAAGTTCACATAAACAAAATTAGCTAGACGAAATGCACTTCCGCGTAAATAGTATGGCAATTTGCAAATAATTTCCCTTTATTTTTTCTAGATTGCTATCTTTGTATTAAAGCAGTCTTTCATTGAAATCAGTATACTCTTCTATACTAAGCTTCTTTAATATCACTTCAGGGAAATCATGTGATCCCATAGCTGATTTCATTCATATATAGGAAGCCCACGAATACATGAGACAAACTTTAAGGTAAGGTAAAATACACGTAGAGAAGCACGTTCTACGTGGCAATGTGGTTTCGGAAATAACAAGTGCTCGCAGAAAAGCGAAACATTGTACGGAAATGGCTCATAGAAATGCTTTTTTTTCCTTTTGTGTGTGTATTTTATCTCTCTTATTCATGAGTTTAGGAACACACTGTATGAACGACAAAGTTATGAATCCTGTTTAAATTATTTTAGCTACATTTTATATTCTTTCTGCTTGGAAAAAAAACCTACTATATCTGTCCAATTTTTAAAAAAATACTGCTTGTAATTATCACAAAGCTTCACTTCTGGATTTCAGTATTCCTAAATTAATGTTGTCATGTTTTTATCAGTTGTCACTAGAATACGAGTTGTCTTTCCTATTGCGAAGGTTTTTCTAAAGTTTTATCGACCAACACACACACATATATGTGAAGAATTGAATCATTCTATGACAACAACTCTAGCGAATGGTACATTACAACCAGGGTTGCCGAATTTAAAAACTGCAAATACGGGACATAAGTGGCACTCCGAAGGGGGGGACGGGATCAGTTTCCCCTCCTCAGGAGGTATTGCATATCCGGTATCCGACCGATTTTTAAATAGCCGCTGCACGAAACATCCGGCTATCCAGCATGTCAATTTTGATTAAAACAAAATTAATTATATTAGTCTATTTTGAAAATGTATGTCAATTAAAAGGGGACTATGGGATGTTTAAAAACTGTATAGAATTTACAAGTTTCAAGCACCAGAGCCGGTTATCCGGTACGGACTCGTTACATAAGGGTCACTTGATATTCGACATCTGGTAAAATCAATACCCCACACGGGAATTTTGCCGTCTCGCATTGAAGTTCCCCGGAACGCGGGACATTTTCTCAAAATACAGGATGTCCGGTAAAATTCGGTACAATTGGAAAATCTGATAGTGACACAAGTGCACGTTCCTTGGATATAGAATGCTAATGTATTTCTAATGCTGAATCAGTTTAGTAGTTGATTAATCCCGATGCGTTTTTTTTAAGTGTTAGAAACATTTATCTATCGCGTTTTTTATTCTCTCATTACTACACAATAGCATAAAGAAAATAAATATGTTCGTTTGTAAACAAAATATATGGAATTGACAAGATAAATAACATAGTAGAAAAGCTAGTGTTTTTCTATATATTTGTATTTAGTGAAATTATGTTTTTGGAAGAAATATACAGTGAAACCTGTGTAAGTTGACCACTTGCGGTGCAGCACTTTTGTGGTCGGTAAAATTAAATGTACACTTAGACAGGTGGGTAACTTATAGGGGGAAGTTTTTTTTGTTATTTCTTACACTATACATTTATTTATTTGTAACTAATTAAAATATATCTTCATGTATCAACATTACTGTACAATAGTAATTAGCTGTTTTTTTTCAATTATCTAAAATATCATTAGAGAAATGTAACCTGAATGACTTCCAATGTATCCTATACAACTTTAAAAGTAAAGTACTTAGTTAAAATAAAGATAAATATCTTATTAATCATGTAAGTTACTTATATAATAGTAAAGATTTCCTAAAAATACAGAATTTTCATAATGGCTACATCAGATAGAAGAAAAATGAAGAAACTTATTAAAGATGAAAGAATGCTCATAGTACTTTTTTCCACAAGGTTAACTTACAAAAGAGGTTAAGGCTAACTTTACATTGATGTCTCATCTATCCAGACAAATACCATGCTAACATTATAGCCTAAAAAATATCCTGGAGTATACTTTACTTTTTTTATCCTTGCAAAAATAGATAAACAAATAAATATAGAAATAATTAGGCGGTCAACTTACAAAGGGATTTTTATAATACTCCCACCCAAATTTGGCATACATAAGTGGTCAATATAGAAAGGTGGTCAACTTAGGTGGTCAAGTTACAAAGGTTTTCCTACATTATAAAACATAGGGCTGATTTCGTCCCTGACAAAAGTGGTCAGCTTACAAAGGTGGTCAATTTTACAGGTTTTACTGTAAAGCCATCTTTTATTGCCTATTGGTAAATCTTTTGTTGCAACTAGTTAATAATAATACTAATAATAATTAAACTTCTTTCATTCTTTAAGCAAAATTAAATGTACAAGTATTATTAAACAAAAGAAAGCTACATACCTGCTTAGAAATTTGGCTTGTAGTTTTTCTTCAAGCTTTTGCCGATTTTGTTCCATTTGCAGTTCAACACTTGCTTGTATTTCATGAAGAGGTTTAGTAGGTATTTTACTTAATTTTTCTTCTGTTTTTCTCTGCAACAGAATTCAGTTTATAATTTTTATTCGGAAACACTTAATTTAACCTGTGAATTTAGATTAATTAAACGAAAAGGATGAAATTGGTCGATAAGACTTGAATTAAGGAAACTCGTTTTGCATTTTTTTGGAAAAATGCGAAAAATGATTCGTTTTTGTAGCAATTTCTTCTTTGATAAATTTTAGGTATAGATTGATTAAAAAGTAATTTATGAAAAATGATGTAAAGCCTTTACTAATACACATGAAAAGGCTTTCTGAATTTCAGTTCATCTACATAGAAATATATGAATTAAATTATTTTGTTCGAGCTTTCTTTACAACTAGGCACCTTCGTTCGTAATGGAAAATTTTATACCCTTTATATCTGGCCTTGCTGTGGAAAATCCTGTTAGTTCGTTTTTGAAGGATTTTTACATGCATTCTTTGAGGAGAAATTATTTATAAAACTCTAACGTTAATTTTATGTTCATTATGTTGGTGATGTTTCATTTTAATGAGCCCGTATCTACAAGTTTGAAACAGTTGAGGACATAGAAATTAACCAAAAAGAGTCGCCATATATGTAACACAATTTTAATAAGTGATTTAGAAGAGGAGGGGGGAGAAGGGGCCATCAAAAATGTATTTCATGTGAGAACATGTCTTAAGTGAATCCATTTTAAATATTCAGGATTTAAGCATGAAAGCTATGAAGATATGAAGAAAGCATAATTCTTTTGTAAATACTGTAATAATGAATTTTGTAATTATGGCTATGTGTTGTAAATTTCGCACAAAATTTTATTGTTATAAGTCTTCAATTTATATCTCATAACAGAGATGGCGAACCTATGGCACATGTGCCAGCTGGTAGCTGGTGGCTCACTGGCCACCAGCTCCGTGCGAAAATAATCCTAAGGCTTCGGCTAGCAGGTGGCCCGCAACAAGTATGTCCATAGCACGCCCACAGGTGCATAAAAATGATTGTAAGATATTTCTGCATTGCAGAGATCTCTAACAATCATGCCATGAAATCTAAAATGTGTAACACTTATAAATCATATGGAATTTTATACAAGACCACAAAAACATCTTATATTGAATGCAGTGATTGCCCAATTTATTTGATTGTTTATAACTGCATGCTCGCATTATCTGCAATGCTCACGCTAAAAATCATTAAATACAAATAACTGAACCATACTAGAAAAAGAAAACATAGAAGATTATTTCAAGACAAAAGCAAGAATGCTGATAAAAAGCATAATGATAGTCTCATTTCCATATCACAATGCTATATTTTATTTTCAGATTTAATTTGCTTTATATGATGTACTTTTGATAAAGGGGGCACACGCGGACACATAATTTAGTTTTCTTTCAAGCTCGAGCTATTTTTCTTCTTAAATCTACCTAGCTAATGAGAGACGAACAAAATAATTTACATTCATTCAGAGTTGTATCCTTCGGGAGCATGAGCGAAACAAATCTTGCTTAAGCACAATTACAGTTAACTCAATACAAATTTGTTGCCAATTTCTCTAACAAGGGATTTCTTCATTTTAACAAGCTTTCGCTTTTCTTTGGTTTTTCAAGTGCGTCTTACAGTTGTCTAAATATTTGTTTTTTTTTCCACAAAGAAAAATGTGCATAATTCGCAATATAGTATTAAGATAGAAAGTCGTTAAAGACTATTCTGTAATCACATATTAGTCATTAAAGGCATTGTTTGACTTCATATTATTGATAGTTTTTCCCTAAATCTTCTAGTGAGATCTTTAATAGGTGAGAAAGTTATGTCGTACACTCTACAGATCAAGTGATTAATTCATAATCATTCACTCGTTTTTATGATTTTGTTCCTTAATTAAAAGACATTGTACTTTACATGGTAAAGATACTCATGTTCTAATTACTTACACCACGAACAACCATCACATTTATAGGTAATTACTCTTCTAAAAAACTATTCAGAGTTTAAACTTGGAGCAAGTCGTAAGGGGTAAATTAATTTGTTGCCTTCGGTAGTTTTGTAATAGTTTAAATTGAATGGGCTATATGCTTTTTATGAGGCGGATTTGTATATTTGGGGAATTATTTACATAAAGTACTTTTCGGGGCAATAAAATAAGACTTTCTACTAATAGCTCGATGCCACGTTTTCTTTCTTTGTTAGATAAACCACCAATTAGTTGATAGAAAATTGATCATAAAACGTATTCCTTTTAATTTAACCATGTTTTTTAAAATTCATTTCACAAGCTGCATTTATTGTGGTTATTATATTTTTCAATGAATTGTTTTGTGATTGTATTTTTCAGAATTAAAAAGATAGTAATTTGTTAACAAGAAATTGTACGGCCATGACGCAGAAAGACTATACCAGTGAGAAGAATAACTGCTTTTGAAAGAGAGCTACGTCAAAAGTACTCTTCTAGAAGGACTAAAGGTAATGCTTTACATTTTTCATTGCATATTGATAAATCGATTGATGCAATGTTTGTATTTTAATAAGTGCCTTGCCTTTGATAGGTTATTTTTTTTAAGTGATAATCAGTACTTATTTAAAAGTAAATAAATAAAATAAATGTGCTTATATGACCAGAGGTAAACAAACGTTCCCAATGGCAAACAATTTCAAAGGGTGAAAATGAAATTTTTTGGGGAAAACTACCGCAAATTATGCTGTAATGTAGCATTTTTACACAATATCAGTTTGAAACTATATTATCTGAAACAGTACAAATATCATTCATTGCCTTTAGTGCATTATTTTTTTTAATTTAAGATTTACCTAAAATTAGAATTATTCAAAGTCAAACCAACAAGGCACTGAACCTGGCTATCTCAGATTATGATGGAACTCTCAGAAATCACTCTTAACATTTAAATTTGTGCACAATTTTTTATATCTAAATTACAGCTATCTAAATTGAAAAAAAGCAAGCAATGTGCAAAATTAGAATTATTATATTTTGAAAGAGTTAACTTGATGGAATTCTTAATCTTCGAAGATATATTTTTACCTTGAATCTTATCATTGTAAAAATTAGGAATTTATCTTATAAGAAGAGCATTATTGTTTTTGATGCAGAGTACTTTGCTTTTTCTTTAACATTTCTTAAACTTGAAATCAAGTGCCGAAATATTAGTGGAGAAGTCTGAACAGTCAGCAAACATTGTCTCATCTTAGCACTAATGTTAAAAGGGCAAGAAGGCACATCACAATTTAAATGTTTTTCGTAGGATTATTGCCGATCGATAAAGAACGATCTAATTTTAAATTTTAATAAAATGAGGAAAAAAAAGTTTTCAAACGAAACATTTTCTTACGACAAATTTATGTAAAAGCGTAAAAGGCACAAACATTTAAATCTTAGCCCAAATGAATAAGAAATTTTGCCCTAAGGAGTACCGTCGGGATGCGATCGAGAGGGTGAATAATTTTTTGGAACCCCAGCTGGCCAATGAGAGCTCAGCATTAACGTTTCCTCTTGAATAAACCAATAAATATCGGTTTCAGCGCGTGTGAAAATTTGCAGAAAATTTCGGTTTAAAACTAGCATTATCAATGTTGCTTTCTGAAGAAATTTTGTTGCATACTTGAATACAGTACGATGTGCTGCTAAAACACAACGTGGGGAAATATATGGATCATATTTTTAAATTGGTGACTAGTTTTTGTTTAATTACCTTGGTTGTTTTGAAGTCAAAAATGGAAACTCACTATGGACGAATTAGTATCTTAATGTTTTTAGAAAATTAAATGTGTTGTGTGATTGATGCATAACATGCCAGCTTTCAAACATTGGGAAAGTACTATTCAATGAAGAATACTATAATGGGTTGGTAACACAGTGAACCCTCGCTATTCTGAAGTGTAATTGTTACCAGCCGTTGAAGATTCTTGTAATAAAACAAAACTATATGAAGTTTTTACTTTTTTTATGATATCATTTAAGAAATTGTAATGTTACTACAAACCTTTCTCCGCTCTTCAGCTTTTATTAGCTTTAGTTGAATTTCTTCGTAAGTTAGGGGCTTAGATTTCTTTTTGTGTTTTTGGCGCACAGCGATTGGGGGAAGTCGCCGAAGAGATGAAGAACCATTATTTGGAAAGTGCTGTGAAGATACCAATTCGAATCTAAATAAAAAAAGGAAAAAAGTAAGCGACATTTGAATTGTAATGACTAAAGGAATAGGAAAGCTTACACTTTAACATAAAATGCTGTTATTTGTATTCAAATTTCAATATTAAAGAAAAAAACATTAACAGAAAGCATTATTAACAAGACTACTTAAATGAAATTATTAAAATTACTATAAAACATGATTATGTAATGTGTTTGTTTTATGCATATGGGGTAAACCAATTTTTATCTTATTTTTTCCCTGACAAAAAAGGCTTCCCTGTTCTTCTTTCCCTACATTTTTATAAAGGGTTTTCCTATTTGTAAATATATATCTCTCAAATGTAATTTTTTCAGGTAAAATAAAAACCAGAAAATGACACTTTTCTATTTACATAATAAAATTGGATTTGATTTATTTGCACGACATGCGTATTTAGTGCTATAGCCTTTTAAGGATTAATTGCAATATTTAAAAAACATAATTGTATGATACATGATTTATTGCGTTTACAATACACACACACACACATATATATATAATGTAATATTCATAACTTTCTATTCTGATGTTTACAATTCATTGCATTAAACTAGCAATTAATTTTCCCAACTAGGTTTTATTTTTAAATATTTCCGTACATTCCAGCTTCGTTTGAGATTTTAAACAAATGTAACTAAAGAATGTAGGGATAAATATACTTTTGTGTTAAATAAAACGTTGGTGTTTCATATTCATGAGAAAATAAGCAATTTAATGAATAATGACAGACAAATGTTATCAAATAAAGAGTCAATAAATACTTTATTGATGTTATAAGGAAGTTTTGAATATTTAAAATATTTTGAGACGATAAGAAAGACATTTTCATTGATCTGCCTCATAAAATAAGTTATGAAACACGAGAAACTCCGTAACAGCAATTAATTAAATATTTTTAGTTGCTAATGTCAGATTAAATAAGGATGTCATTTGTAAAGTAAATATTTCTTTAATAATAGCAGTCGTGCCCTTTTAAGTACTTACTGAAAATAAATTTGGTTTTAAATATGGCTGTTTTTACGGATTAAGTTATAGATAGAATTAAATATTTGACGTTTTGTGTCTATTTGCATATATTTCCGTGATTGTGAATGCATATTTTGATCCATAAATGTACTTTAAAGATAATATTTGGTTTGGACTTTCATCAATATGCACAAAGAATAAAAGTTTCATGCATGTCCTATAAATATGAAAATTAATTTCCCTGCACGAGATATCTTACAATATATTTTAGAAGCTAAATATACTTTTCAATTCAGCAGCAAAGTATATTTAAAGAAGCAAAAGGAAGGAAATTATGAGTTTAATATTTTTTGATCATTAAAAACTGCATTCTTTTACGATTAACATATTTATTGGAATTATGACAAGTGCACTTAATTTAAGCTCTTTTGAAGCAGGATTTATTTCTTTTAAGTGAAACCTTCCTCTAACGGAGAGTAGATCACTTAATAATCCATCACTTAGCATAGTGTTGTTAAAAAACAAATGTAAAATATCCATTGTTGAATATAAAACATGTTCTGATGTCTGGTCATATAAACAAGAGAATCTGGAATAAATAAAGGATTGAAAGGCGTTACGATGACAATTCATTATAGATTCAATATTTACCTAATGCCACCTACAGCTTTAGATGGAGGCCTAACAATTAGTCCCTCTTCTCGTAACATCTCTAAAACAGCTTGTTGTTCAAGTCGCTCTTTGTCTTTTGAGCTCAGTTTTCTTGGGCATGCTTTACCGACGATGATTAGTTCTAGACAGGAGAAAGGTTAGAAACTTTCTAGGACAATATATACAAATCAATTCAAGTATATTTTTGCGAAAAAAACAAACAAAAAAAAAAAAAAACGAAATTCTCAAAATTAACCGAATATCTTAAGCTCCAGAAACGGAAAAAGTAAGGCGTCAATCTTTATCGACCAATGCCTTATTTTAAATTATTGGAATAAAATTTCTATAAGGGGCCGTATTCATATTAAAATGAGTACTAACTTTTAATTTTCAAACATAATGCCCTATATTTAACTACGGAAATAAGTTTAGCGGGCTCAAATTAAGTCTGTATAACAAATTTGATTGCATTCTGTCTAGAACAGAAGATTTTAAGGAAACACGATTTAATGGCCATCACTGCATTGAAGTTACTACTTTTAAGGTCAATGTTTATCAAGCAAAGAAAATGAATCTATAGTTCGATTCCGGAATTTTGATATTTGGACGCTTCTGCGCATGGCAGAAAAGAACGAATCCATTCTATTTTTAGGGAAGTTCGTTTTGCAGGTGCATTTATTTAGTACGCGAATCAGAATGTTTGTTTCGTTGTTTGTTGGAATCAACTAAATTTATAAACTTTCACATAGCATCAGTTCGGAAGAAATCAAGTATGCTGAACGAACTAGAATGAGAACAAAAACTGCAGACGAGAACAAAACGGTAAAAATTCCTTATACCAGCAGTTCCGCCCTTGAACATGAATGGATTCCTCTTGGCACTCAGCCAGGCAGATCGCTTTGGTTTGTGGTAGAACTGTAACCCTAAGCCCCGGTAAATTCTTGGTTTTGTGCCTAAATAAGGTAAATTCTTGTGCTTTTTTCTGGAGAAATATTACTTAAATTACAATGACTTGAGCTATGAAATAAATTTGGACATGATTGCGAGAAACTGTTTCACATATTTTTTTCGAAAAAACGTTTTGTGAATGTAGCGTAAAATACATTAATTTGAGGTATAAACTGAATTTCGACAGGAAATTGGGGGAAAAAAAAGAAAAAACGAAAAAAAAAAAAAGAAAACTTGTATTATACGCTATAAAACACGTGTAAGAAGTAATATTGAGTAAATTTCTTACAGCTTTTAAGGGGAATTACTATGCTATCTTTTGTTTTATCTTTTTACATATCTTTATTATGCCAAAATGTAATATTTATGCCATCATCCAAATTTTAAATACTTCCAAGAGATTGACGGAATTTGTAATAAGTTGCTCTCTAAGGGAAGAGAATAAATTTGTGAATGTAAAAGACATACAAGAAAAATAGAAAAATTCGCAGAATAAGTTGCATCTTTTGTAAACGCATAATTTAAAGTACTTGCTTTTCCCCGTTTGTATGCATACACAGTTTTGATACATATAATACCGTTATTAAACAACAGCATAAAACTATAAATGTAATTTTTAGTTAAAATATTTGGAAAGAAAAAAACTATAAATTTTTTTCCCACGCAGTCTTAATTTCGGTGCAGTGATGTTTTAATGAAGCAATGGAAAATTTTAATCTATTTGTAAATTAAAGAAAAGCTTTTTTATCCTACTTTCCCGTAAAAGTAAAAAACTAATAATAAAGCATGAAAAAAGCTTAATGTATCGAAAAAGTATCGTTAAAAATAAGGAACAGTCAAAAATAAGTGAAGTAATTAAATAAAGATTGAAAAATAAAAAATTTGAAAGTATGTTTTTGAGATGAGGGAAATGTGTGTATGTCTGTCGGTCTTCCCCTAATAACTTTTGAAGCAATAGTCCGATTCGAAAGATTTTTTTTTCATTCGAAAGATCTCGGCAAGGACATCTCATTTCCACATCTTACTTCTTGATTTGAACAATTCCACATCTTACTTCTTGATCGTTCAATTTTGAACAGTTCAAAAAAATCATAGCATTTGCGCCTATGACCAAATTATATAAACACTCGACGTAAGATCCAAGTTCCTATGAACAAGCTTATTGGAAGAAGCTCTCGGCGTGAAATATTCTTTAGTTTGAACAATTTTTGTTCATTTTTGAGCAGTTAAAAAAAATTGAACATTAGCGCCTACGGGGAAATTTAAATCTTATATATATCCTGATCTAACAGACGGATTTGCTTGAACAAATTTTATCGGAAGATGGGATTTTCTTGGAAAGATGTTATGACGTATAACAGGTACAGATATGAAGTTCAATCATAAATAAACGTGCCTATTTTCCTATGAAATTTTTTGATCGAGATTTTTAATGATATTTTCGCATGAATTTATGATTAAATGAATAAGTGAAAGAATGAATAAATGAATGAGTGCGTGAATTAATATATATTAGCCGTTGAGAAAGGTATATTTGAAGTAATTAAGAACTAAACCTAAATGAGAATGAGAGAGAGATATAGCTAGATTATAAATTTGAAGTCTGGGATGGGGAGTGTATACGGGGAAGTACGTTCGTATAAAGGAACTCTAGGCTCATATAGTTCTGGACGGAACTTCTTGTTTTTACTTGTTATCGCTCCCAATGGAGTCTTATGGAATATTTAACAGTCCAAAACATTTCAATACAAAAATATAGTATTCTGAAAAAAAAAAAAAAAATAAATAAAAACTTAAATTTTGCGCTAGTATTTACGTTGTAAACTTTCTTATGTGCAGTTTCATGAAATATAAGTTTTACATAATACAACTATTTTTAGTACGAAAAAATATGTTTTTATTAATGAAAAAATGTGAGGCTCAAATAACGTATGTGCTGAAGTTTTGTATTAAAAGTTATTATAAAAATACTAAAAAAATATTATTACAAAGAAAGACATTAATGATAATTTTACTGGGTTTTCATGTTTGAACACCTTCCTGGCGTTGAAATCATGCGTATTTCAAAATAAATACCTCTTATATTTAATGCAAATTTAGTACTAAATTTGAATTTTGTTTTTTGTCATAGCAAACAGTAATGCCAAATAAGTGAAGTACGTTGAAACTTTTTCGAGATTTCGAAATGTAAGCATGATCTTAAATATAGGCGAAAAAATTAATAAATGAAAAAAATATCTTCTGGCAATCATAAATGAAAGCAATGAATTGCACTTTGAATTAATTTTCTTTAAAAACTTCCTTATTGTTTTTAATATCAGTTTTGTCCCAAAGTCACTATCTACTCTTATAAGAATATTTATCATTGAAATAAACCGCTGAAAATACTGTAAATAATCAAGAACAAAACAATGGGCAATATTCAACTGGCTACTGAAGAGAAAAGGCTTCAATGATGAATGGGACCAATAATGGGGATAAAGAACCTTAATGACCGAACTAATGACTTTCGACACAAAAGAATGAAAAATTAAGTGGATGTTCGAAAGAGGGAGTGAAAGAATAAATCTCGTGTTTCAGCAATGTAAAGTAATAAATTAACGAGAAATAAGAAATTTAAGAAGATTTACGCGGAGTTACCTTAGTAGTGGTATCATGCTGAACGTAAATATAATCCGTAAAGTACAAAAAAATAAACTAAACAAAAGAGATGAAAAAAATAAGACAAATGGAAAAAAAAAAGGCTTTAGGTAAGAAAGAAACGTTTTTTTTTACTACTGTTTTTAATTTGAGGTGCTTGTATATTGAGTTGAAATGATTTGCTTCTTCGAATTGTTCTTATGTCCATGACAGAAAGAGAAGTCATCTTACAAAATTGTTGCTTGTGATTAGTGAATACTGCAATGATGTAACCATGATTTGGGTAAAAGAGTCTTTAGGAAATTACACAAATGGAGTGGATCTTGAATTGTTTTGTACGTAATTTTTTGATCATTTTTGCCACCCTTACCTGCTACAGTCTACTTCAGCTAGACTTGCTTTGAATGAAATGCATATTAAATTAATTACATCATTGTTAAAAAAGCCCCTTGGCTGAAACAGGACCGTTCATCTTGCTCAAAAGGTCACGTGATTGTAGTCGGACACTCTTTCATATCGACAGCCTAAATGTAACCTTAACGCTAAGTCTATAAGAACTTAAAATTTTAATAACATTTATATTTATCTTCAGATTTATAGACAAAATAGTATAAATAACAGAAAATGAAAATAAAATATTTTAATTACTTATATACATTTAAATTTATTATAAACTGAAAAGATTCACATTATAAATGCCTCTGTGTTATTACTTTTACTGTTTATTTGAAATGCTTCCACGATTTTTTAAAGGGGTTTCATTTTGGGTGTATTTAATATTTTTGTTAGCACTTTATAATTTTATAATGCTGTGTGTGCTACATAAAAGCGTTCACAAAACCGTTAATTTTATAATGTATGCATTGCTTTAAGTTAAAAAAAAATAGTGTCACTGCATTATCATTTTTATTATTTCCAATAATAATGTTCAGTCCTGAGGTAACGTCGCACCCAGCAGCAAGTGCGTTTTCGTTTGTGAACCTAAACTGGTACCACCCTTCACATGGTTAAGCTAGGAATGTTTAGCTACGGCTAAACTAAAAGTTAAATAATCGAATCTAACAATGTTAATGTAGCTAATATTAGTTTGTTTTACGGAACAAAATTCAATCAAAACCTTTATCGATTAGCAAGATTCGATAATCTAATAGCTAAGCATTCCGTTATATAATAGCTAAGCATTTAAAGATCTAATAGCTTAGCATTTAATGAACTAATAGCTAAGCCTTTAATGAAATAGCTAATCATTCAATGATCTAATAGCTAAGCATTTTATGGAAAATATTTAAAACGTGCAAATACTCGTAAATGCTCTCACCCAAGTCGTCATTAGGGACAAACTGGTTGTTGACTTCTTGAACTTTCTCAGGATCGGAATTTTCAGTGATGATGTATGAGTAATCATCTTCCAAATCGTAGTTTCCAGAATCTGAGCTGGCGTTGGATTTGGTAGATAAATGAGACGAATTGCTGTTCATAGATTCCTGGAACCACACAATACACTCTAAGTTATATAAATGAGCTCATAGGTTTGCTCATAGGCTTTATCTAAGGTGACTTATTTTATAACAATAGAAATTAAAGGTAAATTATAAATAGTAAATATAATTAAATAGAAATTAAAGATTATCTTTTACGCTTTATCTAAAGTGATTAATTTTTGTAACATTAGAAATTAAAGGTAAATATATCTGGAAATGTGAACGTCGGATTTTCTGAAAATGTAATTTGCAAAATATGAATGAGCAGAAAACACATAATGCAAGATGCTTAATATCTTTAACCCCAAGTCGACCAATCTTCTTGCCGGCAAGGCTACTCCCGTTAATTCTCTACAGCCTCTCTACTTCACACCCTTTATCCCTGTTAGCTCGAGGACTTACGGCTGCCCTCCCCGGGCATGGGTAAGTGAAGTCCGGCGAATGCTCGTTCAGGGTCCGAGACAGGTTTGCTGGGCTTTATGCGTACAGCCCTACAGCCCCGCCGGCCCAGCCTAACTACCTCTTGCTGTGTGGACCTGACCCTCCTTGATACTCCTAAGGAGTATCAGTGGAGGGTTGTTGTTCCCAATTCTCTACAGCCCAGTGCCAATATGTTCGAGCCTACCATCAGGAAGGTTAAAAGTTTGCTTCCGTGAATGTATGCATGTCTTCAAAGTTTTGAATATCAACAGTATGCTAGTATATTGAATCACTAACGGTTCTTGGTTTTCAATCGTCCGTCATACTCCATCTTACCGTCTCAGGATGCCCTGAAGTCACGCATTCTCTACTGCCTGTGCTTTAGGCATCGCAATGTTTCAGGGCGTCTCGCGCCGTTGGAATAAAGTATGGAGGGAGCGTAAACACCAAGTCTTAATTCTTGTTGCATATGAGGAGTATGATAAGCAAATACGATCCAACTTTGCCCCTAATCATTAGACTTCCTTTGTCAAAGTGGTAAAGCACTTTTTTAATACCGCAATAATTCTTGAATCGAAGACCACCGCTACAACCTCCCGCTCATCTATACCTACTTGCCTATTCCGTTCTTACACTTTACGTAATTGGTTGACTTAAAGATTATCGACTAAGAGCAGGATAAGGAATCTACTATTGTTTAAAATTGCTCAGTCTGTTTTTAGCTTAAGTGCTTTACAGGTCCTAAACACTGAAAACATATAGTACCCTATGCATTTATTTTCAAAACATACACAATAATAAACCGTATATATATAATAAGCTTTACTAAAAATATTATTGTTTAAGATTAAACACAAGAGGAGCAATCTGCAAGTCTAGTAATATGCAGCTCCTATTTACAGAATTGTAATATTATAACTGGCTAAATTAAAAAATGCTCTTTAAAAAGCGTGAATGTTTTTCTGGTAAATAATTTTCTTGTTGAAAAGTGAACTTGTTTCACTGGAATCATGAAAGTTCTGAATATTTCTGTTATAACTGAGGACAATGAAATTATGAATAATAATAAGGAAGAATGCAAGAAACTGAATGCGATGTTTACTTCAGTTTTTTATACACATTTCGGCTACATACTTTTATGGTTTTCTCATATCCATTCACGCATTTATGTTAATGGAAATACGTTTAGTTGTTTAGATATCCCTACCCAAAAACGTTATCCAAATAAATAAATGTTTTGAACTGGATCTTCAAAAATGTAAATATCTGTTTTTTCCTTTACTTAAACTAAACGGGTTGGAAGCACGCACTTCCTTTTTCTTCTCATCTCTCAAAACGGAACATTGATTTTCTCATTAACGGCTGCCGTGAATCCAAATTCACATTCATCTGGCGAACTGAACAACTATTTTAACATTAGTATGGAGTCGCAATAATCATTCCGGCATCGATGCCTTTGCTCTTAGAGGGGAATATGTGTAACTCCTAGACGATGGAATCTTTTATCTATAATCAATACTAACGTTCTCTAGCACCGTCCATCCACAATTTCCAGATTCGTCTTTCTAATCCTAATATTTTTGAATAATATTCAACTAGAATTTTCGTGCGTTTGATATGAATCGCCGGGCTTCGCAATCAGATATTCTGAAGATTAAAATTCCTTACCATTATGATAATTTTGAACTTAAATCTCACTGAATTCCGAAATATGGAATATAATGACGTGAACATCAATGCAATATTTACTGTTAGGTCAAAAGTATTTTTAATGTAGAAAATTTCGAACTATCGTTTTAAACATAACAATAGTCAATTTTCTAATCTTACATTATTTGAAAAAGTTTCGGGAGCAAAAATTTTACGACTAAACTCATTAGTGGATATTGTCAACTGGTTAGTGAGCATGACCAGCTGATTCCTGTATATGGTTAGCTTATTAGTGATCTGATTAGTGGAAGTTTTTGACTGATCCGAGAACATAGTAAACTGATTTTTGTTTTTCAAATTGATAAATGACAAAGTATAAAAGCTGTTCCGTAATTCGGAGCTTTTTTCCACGTACATCCTTTGCGTCTTTCTTGTAACTTTGAAGCTTTCTTGCATGCAAATATTGTAATTATCATTCGAAATTTATAACTGACTAATGTTCTTTTATCGAACATGCAGTCGGCACAAAAATAATTTCTGAAGATTTCCGTTAGTGCTTTTAAGGAAGGAATTTTTATTCAGTAAGATGGAAAAATATTTCACTTTCATGATATGCAAAAATAGAATCACCAGCTTTGACTGAAAAAATAAATAAATTTCATTTCGGAAACAAATTTCAGTTTTACAGCAACGAAAACAAGTTTCATATTTACAGCAATGATATATCTTATTACTTTTTAAATCATAATTTTTATTTTGTTAGTTTTTAGTTTAGTGTTACTAAAAATAAGCATCTTCGATGGCCTGGCGAAGAAAACATTTTGAAAACAAACTTTTAAAAAAAGTAAATTCTATGTTAATAATATGTTAGAATTAATTCTTAGCACATAACTATACAAACACATTATTAGGTAATGTTTGCTTACGTTTAAATAAAGAAAATTTAAGTTTTATGTAAAAATATTAAGCAATTTTAATCATTTACTTTCCATTACAGAAATGAGCCTCTTTCAAGGTGTTTTATGATCAATGCTCTTCTGAACCACATACTAAAGGTTATAATTCTTATTCACATAAGGAATAGCGAAGTCGAATTTTGTACTCACGTTGATTTTTTATTTATAATTCAATACATTGTGGTTTAAAATACCATAAAGATGTTAATGGGTTATTGTATCTGAAATATAATTTCGCATTATTTCATTTCGTTCTAACTATTTTTGCACACAACTATTGCACGTTCTTCATAAAATTCTGAAGCATTTAGTTAAATAATACATTTGCAATATTTGTGCCGATGAAATTATACTCATATTAGTATATTTTTGAGAGGAGTGGCCCCGGTAGGATTCGATCATTAGAATTTCAAACTTTGAACAACCTCACTTCCAGAAAAGTAACGGAAAGCTCGAGGAAATACAACTTTGATTTTTTGCAAAAATGTCGGATCTCCAATTACTGTTTTCCTCACTCAAAACCTATTATTTTATAATAAAAAACATGGTGTATTCATTTTTTTGTATTATTTTTTCAGAAAGCTTCGTTAGTATTTCTTGAACTAATAAAAGTAACGACTGACATTGGTGCTTTCTTTTAGAAAAGCGTGCGTTGAATAGACAAAAGGCTTCTTTCAGAATGAAAGCGCTACTGGAAAAATCTTTCTGAAATGATAATTTGTATTTCAAGCCTTCGAAGGTTTTTAAAGACACTGAAATAATGATTTATGTTTCCAAAAGGAGAAAAAAGTTGAGCCCACGAGCAGAACATAAAAGCAACTAAATCGATCATAAGGAACAAAATCGATCGGCTTAATCGTTTCTTCCGTATTTTTGAGGCTGGAAAGAAAGCTTGATTAACAAAGAAGACGACGAAATTATGCTACAATGCCATTTCTCACAGAAAGTTCAGCAAGAATTTAAGCAAAGAAAGTAATTTATAAATTGACATTTCACGTTTGTAGTTTCTTTGCTTACGGTCCGGTTGTTGTTGTGAGCAAAGCATTGCTATGGCAACTGAAATTTTAATATAAGAATATTGATTTTGTAGCATAATTCTGGGATCAAAATATAAAGATACAATTCAATTTTTTTTTTTTTGCCTTCAACAAATTGATTTCGAATGATAAATAAGTCCAAGACTTAATATTTAATTAATTAGTAGAACTAAAAGCTATCGGCTCTTGATATATAAACCAAGAGCATCCCCAGTTTCAAAACAAATGCCTATTATTAAAATATATTTATTTAAGCAAATATAGTAATTATTACTTGATGATATATTTTTTCTGTACAAAGTCATTGTAATAAAAAAATATTACAACAATTTAGTTTGAGTGTAATGCGTTTTGGTAAATGTTAAGCAAATTTATCTTTACTGCTCGTCACCCAATGGTCAAAATTGGACCGTAAGTCATTAAATTTTTAAATTTGAAAGTTATTGAGACTCATTTGTCAAAGAGTGCAACCCTTATAATCATTAATATCTATATATATATGTTTATGTGCTTATGATATTATGCACTAATCTTCGAGTTATTTGAAAAATATTAACGATAGGAAAAATGAGGTGTATCCATAATAAAAAAAAACAATAACGCGTTTCTTAACAAACTAGATTTGTTTTGGAGAAAATTATAGTTGGGCATACATATAAGACAGTGCGGCTCTATAAAAGAAACAATCAGTCTTTGAAACTTTTCCCCTATGAAAATCATATGCATAACCCATCCGCATTATAAGCGCCCATTTCCACAATTGAATTTCGGGATTTGAACGATGGAAATGGGTTAAAGCTCGTCTTTGTAGCTTACATCAGCAGAAGGAAGTGTATGTTGTTGTTGTTGTCGTATCCTCGCGTGCAGCGAGGAAGATTGGGTGCGCTGCTCCTGAGTCTAACGGGGCCCTTACTTCCGACTTCCGCCCCTCTATATGTGGTCTCTTAATTATTTGCACCAGCTCCCAGATGAGAGACCGTCACCTGGGGTTGCCACCCCCAGAGGTATCGTTTCACTTGGAGGACATTGGAGCCACGACCTATTTAACGTACACCAGCTCCCTTTAGCGTACACGGCCTCACAGGAACCAGCCGCGAAAGGTTGTCACCCTCCCAAGCACTGACCTAAGTCGATGTTACTTCACTTTCGGTGTTCTACGGGAACCGAGCTTCTGCCGACTGGTCCACTGCGGGACAAGGAAGTGTATGTAATTGAAATGTTAAAAAGTGGAATTCATCGTTTGGGATTATGAATTGCTTGATTATTAGTACCGGAACCCGAACCGAGCTTTGTTGTAGACGCGGATTCAACCATTTCTCATTGGTGCTCCTTCCAGTATTGGAAAATTTACGAGTGTACCCTTGCCCCATAAGTAAATTGTCGTAGGATGAAGGCATACTTCAACTTTGACTGTAAATTGCAAACTTGTTATTACATTTGTAATTCCTTCTAATGAAAAATCTCAAGCATAAAATTTTAACAATTGCCAGTAAAACCGTATGTATTTTTATTATAGATTTTTTTTAATGGTTAAAAATATTTTTCTCTAAATTCTATGCTTCGAAGTTTCACTTACCACAGGCTATGGGGTATGTGTAACCTCACCTTTTTATACACATATAAAGCATTCTAAAAGCGATATTAAACAAGCGTTCTGGTTCAGATTTTACTGGATGTTTAGCTTCTGAAATTATTGAATATCTTGATTTGACTCAAGATACAAACGTTTTCGCGCATCTCTTCTTGCATTTTGTGAAATGCGTTGATTTTTTTTAAAATTACGTGATATCCTCTTTAACGTGGGGAAAAAAACGATTAAAAATCGGCTATTCTACGTCTAAATTTAACCTTTATTTACAATCAAATCTGAAACAAAAATAAAACGGGGTAAAAAAATGCTAAGCAAATTCCTTGCAGAGGTTAAAGTTACTGATTTTTATTAAATTTGACTTTTAAACAAAATAAACAGAAATAACATCAGAAACAAGGTTATAAACTCCTGGTTGCACACATTGTATAACCTAGTTTCATATGTCTCATTTGTGTATTTCTAGACTTGAATTCAATTTCTCAAAACAGCAATACTTTTTAATGCAGCAAGAGAAAGATAGACGTCCAGTAGTGATAAATAACAGTAGATAGCAATTGGGGGTTCAACCCCCACAGGAGGTGGAAGGTGGAAGGGGGCGTGGTCCCACCGCCTCCACCTCCTCCGCCTGATCCGCCTGCCGAGTAGGGTTGAGTAGTAGGGTTTCCTCGTAGAAGACTACGGGGGTTTCTGAGTGGAGTTGAGTTGTTACTCTGCGTCCGAAGTTTTGTTTTTAGGAATGGCAACACCGATTTAGTTTTGGTTTTGATTAAATTTATATTTTAGGGTATGGCAATGGTTCTACCGTATGTTGTGGTTTCCATGACAACGTATTTTTACGAAGAGCCTCCTAGTGACAAAAATAGGAATAATTATTTTTCGGACTTAGTCGTTTTCCGAAGTTATTTTTGATTTCCAACTTGGATTTTTCACGAGTGGTAACATTAATTTTTGAATTGGCAACATATTTTTAGTTTTAATTCCAAGGTTTGAAACGCTCATGGCGTCACCTAGTGAGAGAAATTATTTTTTGAACTTAGTCGTTTTCCGGTGTTATTTTTAATTTCCAACTTGGATTTTTCACATTAATGTTTTTTATATTATACCACTAGATTTTTTTTCAAAGTTTAAGAGTTTGCATGAAATAATAGAAGTTAGAAGATGTTCAGCAACTTTATTTTACATAGAATGATAAGCGAATTTTTCATCCATTTCAATATTTATTTATTTTGTTTTTAATTAATATTTTTTTTTACACATTTTAGCGTTTCAAACGGATACAATCTCAGAAATTATTGTGATCATATACATCACGAGTAAAAAGAAACTTTAAAAAATAGTCGAGCATATTGCTAAATTTGTAACTGTAAAGCAGCTTAACAACACGATTGATATATAATACATTTAACGAACATTTCAACTATTCAAAACTTTGTCTTTAACATTTAACGAATTTTGCATTTATTCAAAGAGTTATTTATTTTCAAAACTCTGTCTCTAACACAGTTTTTATAATTTACACAGAATAATACAACCGAGGAAAAACATTTAAGAAACTATTTGCAGCGCGACTTTCATATATTGGAAATGTTTATTACTAAAGTACGAAGAAACTTTACGTTTTAAATTTCATGTTTTGAAAAAGTCTATTACTACTTACCTACATACAAACATGGAATCTCTACTTTAAGACTAAGCTCGTATGGATATAGACCCTAACTTAAATACAGAAATGTCTAAATCGTACCAAACATAAGGTACAGAATATGAAAAAGTTAGAAATGTTAAGATCAAAGACTTACATTACTAACTGAAATAAAGAAACTCAACTTTCAACTAGCTCTGCAAAACTAAGATTCTTCTAATAAAAATTGAAAAGTACCATCTATACAAGACGGTGAAACTTGAATTCGTCTAGTAAAACTTGTCATAAAAAGTATAAAAATACTTAAATTTACTAAAACAAAAGTTTTCTATAGCAAAATGTTTAAAATTAACACGAAAAATGTAGAAGTACTTAGCACAAACCGCTAAAACTGAGAAACTTCATAAATGTAGAAGATATAAGAAAAAACGTAGAGAAAATGAAGACAAAAGAAAAATTCACCAATACATATCAAAAATAAAGCTAACTGAGATATACAAACGTATGTGAAAGTAAGATCGGAGAAGGTCTAATCGCGATAAAACTTGCTGTAGAAGTGATTAAACTCTGAAGGATATTTCATTTCAAAAAAAAAAAATTAGATGAAGCTTTGAAAATATTTTGAAAATAAAAGCAGAGAGCTCGAGAGAAAAAAAAGCCTCCGTCTTCATTCAAGTCTCAGAAAGAAGTGACTCAAATCATAATTAAAGTCTGAATTCGTCGCAAACTGTCACGTTTAATCCATGCTCATTCAAACTAACGGGAGAAAACATCTTGGAACTAATAAATTAAATTAACGCAAGAACGGAGTTATGAAACGAAGTCCCAATGAAACGGAGAAAAAATGCACTGCAAAGCTCTAACCGCATTCGATGAAGTAGCAAGTTGAAATGACGCGATCGTGGGGAAACGTCTTATCGCTGCCCCGAACCGTAGAAGGGGTGCTGTGACCTCGAAAGGAAGTCAGAACTTCTCCAAGGTTAACATTATCTATGATTCAGGGTAATATCAGTTACTCACTGAGATTAAAGAGTGAAACATTTAACGAACGTTTCATCTATTCAATGAGTTATTTATTTTCAAAACTCAGTGTTTAACACAATTTTTAATATTTTCACAGAGTAATACAACCGATAAAAATATTTAACAAAACTATTTCCAATACAAGTTTCATACATTGAAAAGGTTTATTAGCAAAGTTCAAAGTAAACTTTCAAGCTATTTTCACTGCAAATTTCATGTTTTGAAAAAGTCTATTACTAACATACAAACTTGAAATCTTTACTTTATTCACACCTTTAATATTATAATCAAGCGCATAACACATTAAACGAACATTTCATCTATTCAAAGACTTTCAAAACTTACTCTTTAACATTTAACGAACATCTCATTTATTCAAGAAGTTATTTATTTATTTTCAAAACTCAATCTTTAACACAATTTTTATAATTTACATAGGGTTTATGATATACTCCGAGAAAAATATTTATCAAAACTATTTGCAACGCGTCTTTCCCACATTGAAAAAGTTTATTACTAAAGTACAAAGAAAACTTTCAAGCTATTTACAATACAAATTCCGTGTTTTGAAAAAGTCTATTAATTACATACAAAATTGAAATCTTTACTTTGAAACTGAGATTGTAAACAACTTTATACAGAGTTCAAGTTAAATATAGAATTGGTTAAAATCGTAGCAACATAAAGTACAGAATGTAAAAAAAAAGTTAGAAGTGTTATACTCAAAGACTTGCATTACTAACTGAAAAAAAGAAAGATAGCTTCCAACTACTACTACCAATGCAAAACTTATATTAACCTGCTAAAAACTCCATAAGAAAAGTCAAAGTACTGCGCGAAAAACATCAAAACTTAGAGTTATCTAGTAAAACTTAGAACGAATAATGTAAAACTACGAAAATTTTCAAAAATAAAAGTGTTATGCACTTGCAAAATGTAAAAAGTACTGTGTACTAATGTTAAAACTTTAACTAAAACATGAAACGATGATGTAAAAATATGAAGTATAATATCTTAAAGCAACACTAAAATGTAAAAGTACAACGTACAAAACATCAAAACTTAGATTCATCTAGTAAAACTTAGTATAAAAATGTAAAAGTACTAAGGATAGAACCTCAAATATACACTAATTTGATAAAAGCAAAATGAAAATGTTAAAGTGCAAAAGGCAAAACATCAAACATAGATTAAGATATTAAAACAATGTATCATAAAAATTTTGAAAAAAGAAAAAGAAAAAATACTACATACAAACGGTCAAAACTTAGAACTAAAATTTTTGATAAACCATATAATTTCTAATTCGTCTAGAAAAACTTAGAGCGGAAATGTAAAATTACTGAAGTTTACAAAACAAAAGTGTTAAGCATTCGCAAGTTATTAAAACTACAAAACGTAAAAAATGATTTCTCTACAAAAACTTAGAATGAAGTCGTAAAATTACTAAGTATAAACTGTTAAAACATCATAAAAATGTCAAAATGACAAGTATAAAGCAACAAAACATAGATTTGACTCCTGAAATATTAATCAAAAATGTAAAAATTCTAACAACAAAATCCTAAAACTCTGAAAAATTAAAAAACACGCAGTACAAAACAACAAAACATGTAAAAATGCTAAGTATAAAGCTGCAAAACTCAAATTCACCCAGAAAAACTCAAAACAAAGATGTAAAAGTAAGGAACTTTCCAAAAGAAAAGTGTTATACACTTGCAAAATGTTAAAACTTAATGCAAAAATGTAAAAATTACTACGTACAAAATGTAAAAATTCTAAGTATATAACGTATTCATCAAGTGAAACTTTGTACGAAAATGTAAAAGTTTAAGTACGAAACTTAAAAAATTTAGATGGATCTACAAAAATTCAAACTAAAATCGTAAAAAGTATGAGTACAAAATGTTCAAACATTCTATAAATGCAAAAAATTTAAGAGTACAAAATACAAAACGTAAAAAAAAAAAAAAAAAAAGTTAGAGTTATCTTCTAAAACTTAGACTGAAGTCGAGTGAAATTACTAAGTACGAAGTGTTAAAACATCATAAAAATGTCTAAATAACAAGTATAAAGTATCAAAACATAGATTTGTACATTGAAATGCACTTGCGAAATGTAAAAAGTACTGTGTACGAATGTTAAAACTTTAACTAAAACATGGAATGAAGATGTAAAAATATTAAGTATAATATATTAAAGCAACACTAAAATGTAAAAGTACTACATACAAAACATCAAAACTTAGATTCATCTAGTAAAACTTAGTATAGAAAATGTAAAAGTACTAAGCACAGAACGTCAAATATACATTTATTTAGTAAAAACTTAACGAAAATGTTAAAATACTATGGAGATATAAAAATACTAAATATAATATACTGAAGCAACACAAATTGTAAAAGTACAAATTACTAAACATAAAAAATTTGGAGTTATCAAATAAAACTTGAAAACATAGATTCACCATCAAAACGTAGATGTGTTTAGAGCAATCTTAATCAGAAAAATGTAAAAGTTCGAAGAACAAAATGCTAATACTGTGAAATATTAAAAAATACACAATACAAAGCAATAATGCATGAAAGAGTGCTAACTTCAAACTTAAATGACAAATTAACTTAAATGACAAAACTTAAATACATTCAGAGAAACTTAGAACGAAAAAAATAATAGTACGGAAATTTGCAAAGTAAAAGTGTTATGCACTTTTCAAAATGTTAAAACTTAACTTTATCTACTAAAATCTGCAATGATGATGTAAAAATACTAAGTATAATATATTAAAGCAACACAAAAATATCAAAATATTAAATACAAAACGTAAAAAAAAAAATTTAGATCTGTCGACTAAAACTTAGACTGAACACATAAAATTATTGAGCACGAAATGTTAAAGCATCATAAAAATGAACAAATAACAAGTATAAAGTATCAAAACCATAGATTCATCAACTGAAATCTTGATAAAAAATGTTAAAGTTCTGCGAACAAAAATGCTAAAACTGTGAAAAACTAAATATATGTAGTGCAACACAACAAAGCATGTAAAAGAAAAAAGTTCAAAATTAAAACTGCTTTAATCTTAAAGTTACAACTGGAGATATTCTTCTCGCGAACAAAGAAGTGGCAACTAGGCGGCGATGAAGGGTGCCCTAACCAAGCACCGACTCTCCAAACTATTAGTTTGTATAGTTGTATACAAACATTAGTTTGTATACAACTATGTTGTACAAACTATGTTGTACAAACTATTAGTTTGTATAGTTGTATACAAACATTAGTTGTATACAAACATTTACTAAATAAATGTATATTTGACGTTCTGTGCTTAGTACTTTTACATTTTCTATACTAAGTTTTACTAGATGAATCTAAGTTTTGATGTTTTGTATGTAGTACTTTTACATTTTAGTGTTGCTTTAATATATTATACTTAATATTTTTACATCTTCATTCCATGTTTTAGTTAAAGTTTTAACAATCGTACACAGTACTTTTTACATTTCGCAAGTGCATTTCAATGTACAAATCTATGTTTTGATACTTTATACTTGTTATTTAGACATTTTTATGATGTTTTAACATTTCGTACTTAGTAATTTCACTCGACTTCAGTCTAAGTTTTAGAAGATAACTCTAACTTTTTTCTTTTTTTTTTTACGTTTTGTATTTTGTACTCTTAAATTTTTTGCATTTATAGAATGTTTGAACATTTTGTACTCATACTTTTTACGATTTTAGTTTGAATTTTTGTAGATCCATCTAAATTTTTAAAGTTTCGTACTTAAACTTTTACATTTTCGTACAAAGTTTCACTTGATGAATACGTTATATACTTAGAATTTTTACATTTTGTACGTAGTAATTTTTACATTTTTGCATTAAGTTTTAACATTTTGCAAGTGTATAACACTTTTCTTTTGAAAAGTTCCTTACTTTTACATCTTTGTTTTGAGTTTTTCTGGGTGAATTTGAGTTTTGCAGCTTTATACTTAGCATTTTTACATGTTTTGTTGTTTTGTACTGCGTGTTTTTTAATTTTTCAGAGTTTTAGGATTTTGTTGTTAGAATTTTTACATTTTTGATTAATATTTCAGGAGTCAAATCTATGTTTTGTTGCTTTATACTTGTCATTTTGACATTTTTATGATGTTTTAACAGTTTATACTTAGTAATTTTACGACTTCATTCTAAGTTTTTGTAGAGAAATCATTTTTTACGTTTTGAAGTTTTAATAACTTGCGAATGCTTAACACTTTTGTTTTGTAAACTTCAGTAATTTTACATTTCCGCTCTAAGTTTTTCTAGACGAATTAGAAATTATATGGTTTATCAAAAATTTTAATTCTAAGTTTTGACCGTTTGTATGTAGTATTTTTTCTTTTTCTTTTTTCAAAATTTTTATGATACATTGTTTTAATATCTTAATCTATGTTTGATGTTTTGCCTTTTGCACTTTTCCATTTTCATTTTGCTTTTATCAAATTAGTGTATATTTGAGGTTCTATCCTTAGTACTTTTACATTTTTATACTAAGTTTTACTAGATGAATCTAAGTTTTGATGTTTTGTACGTTGTACTTTTACATTTTAGTGTTGCTTTAAGATATTATACTTAATATTTTTACATCATCGTTTCATGTTTTAGTTAAAGTTTTAATATTAGTACACAGTACTTTTTACATTTTGCAAGTGCATAACACTTTTATTTTTGAAAATTTTCGTAGTTTTACATTATTCGTTCTAAGTTTTACTAGATAACTCTAAGTTTTGATGTTTTTCGCGCAGTACTTTGACTTTTCTTATGGAGTTTTTAGCAGGTTAATGTAAGTTTTGCATTGGTAGTAGTAGTTGGAAGCTATCTTTCTTTTTTTCAGTTAGTAATGCAAGTCTTTGAGTATAACATTTCTAACTTTTTTTTTACATTCTGTACTTTATGTTGCTACGATTTTAACCAATTCTATATTTAACTTGAACTCTGTATAAAGTTGTTTACAATCTTAGTTTCAAAGTAAAGATTTCAATTTTGTATGTAAGTAATAGACTTTTTCAAAACACGGAATTTGTATTGTAAATAGCTTGAAAGTTTTCTTTGTACTTTAGTAATAAACTTTTTCAATGTGGGAAAGACGCGTTGCAAATAGTTTTGATAAATATTTTTCTCGGAGTATATCATAAACCCTATGTAAATTATAAAAATTGTGTTAAAGATTGATTTTTGAAAATAAATAAATAACTTCTTGAATAAATGAGATGTTCGTAAATGTTAAAGAGTAAGTTTTGAAAGTCTTTGAATAGATGAAATGTTCGTTTAATGTGTTATGCGCTTGATTATAATATTAAAGGTGTGAATAAAGTAAAGATTTCAAGTTTGTATATTAGTAATAGACTTTTTCAAAACATGAAATTTGCAGTGAAAATAGCTTGAAAGTTTACTTTGAACTTTGCTAATAAACCTTTTCAATGTATGAAACTTGTATTGGAAATAGTTTTGTTAAATATTTTTATCGGTTGTATTACTCTGTGAAAATATTAAAAATTGTGTTAAACACTGAGTTTTGAAAATAAATAACTCATTGAATAGATGAAACGTTCGTTAAATGTTTAAGAGTAAGTTTTGAAAGTCTTTGAATAGATGAAATGTCCGCTTAATGTGTTATATGCTTGATTATAATATTAAAGGTGTGAATAACGTAAAGATTCCAAGTTTGTATATTAGTAATAGACTCTTTCAAAGCATGAAATTTGCAGCGTAAGTAGCATTTAAGTTTTCTTCGAACTTTGGTAATAAACCTTTACAATGTATGAAACTCGTGTTGGAAATAGATTTGTTAAATATTTTTCTCGGTTGTATATCATAAAATCTTTGTAAATCATAAGTTCTGTGTGAATCGTAAAAAAAAAAAAAAAAAAAAAAAAAAATGTTAAAGATTGAGTTTTTGAAAATAAATAACTTCTTGAATAGATGAAACGTTCGTTAAATGTTTCACTCTTTAATCTCAGTGAGTAACTGATATTACCCTGAATCATAGATAATGTTAACCTTGGAGAAGTTCTGACTTCCTTTCGAGGTCACAGCACCCCTTCTACGGTTCGGGGCAGCGATAAGACGTTTCCCCACGATCGCGTCATTTCAACTTGCTACTTCATCGAATGCGGTTAGAGCTTTGCAGTGCATTTTTTCTCCGTTTCATTGGGACTTCGTTTCATAACTCCGTTCTTGCGTTAATTTAATTTATTAGTTCCAAGATGTTTTCTCCCGTTAGTTTGAATGAGCATGGATTAAACGTGACAGTTTGCGACGAATTCAGACTTTAATTATGATTTGAGTCACTTCTTTCTGAGACTTGAATGAAGACGGAGGCCTTTTTTTTTTGTCTCGAGCTCTCTGCTTTTATTTTCAAAATATTTTCAAAGTTTCATCTAATTTTTTTTTTTTTTGAAATGAAATATCCTTCAGAGTTTAATCACTTCTACAGCAAGTTTTATCGCGATTAGACCTTCTCCGATCTTACTTTCACATACGTTTGTATATCTCAGTTAGCTTTATTTTTGATATGTATTGGTGAATTTTTCTTTTGTCTTCATTTTCTCTACGTTTTTTCTTATATCTTCTACATTTATGAAGTTTCTCAGTTTTAGCGGTTTGTGCTAAGTACTTCTACATTTTTCGTGTTAATTTTAAACATTTTGCTATAGAAAACTTTTGTTTTAGTAAATTTAAGTATTTTTATACTTTTTATGACAAGTTTTACTAGACGAATTCAAGTTTCACCGTCTTGTATAGATGGTACTTTTCAATTTTTATTAGAAGAATCTTAGTTTTGCAGAGCTAGTTGAAAGTTGAGTTTCTTTATTTCAGTTAGTAATGTAAGTCTTTGATCTTAACATTTCTAACTTTTTCATATTCTGTACCTTATGTTTGGTACGATTTAGACATTTCTGTATTTAAGTTAGGGTCTATATCCATACGAGCTTAGTCTTAAAGTAGAGATTCCATGTTTGTATGTAGGTAAGTAGTAATAGACTTTTTCAAAACATGAAATTTAAAACGTAAAGTTTCTTCGTACTTTAGTAATAAACATTTCCAATATATGAAAGTCGCGCTGCAAATAGTTTCTTAAATGTTTTTTCTCGGTTGTATTATTCTGTGTAAATTATAAAAACTGTGTTAGAGACAGAGTTTTGAAAATAAATAACTCTTTGAATAAATGCAAAATTCGTTAAATGTTAAAGACAAAGTTTTGAATAGTTGAAATGTTCGTTAAATGTATTATATATCAATCGTGTTGTTAAGCTGCTTTACAGTTACAAATTTAGCAATATGCTCTTGACTATTTTTTAAAGTTTCTTTAATCGTGATGTATATGATCACAATAATTTCTGAGATTGTATCCGTTTGAAACGTTAAAATGTGTAAAAAAAAATATTAATTAAAAACAAAATAAATAAATATTGAAATGGATGAAAAATTCGCTTATCATTCTATGTAAAATAAAGTTGCTGAACATCTTCTAACTTCTATTATTTCATGCAAACTCTTAAACTTTGAAAAAAAATCTAGTGGTATAATATGGATTAAAGGATGATTATCTAATGTAAAAGTATTGTTAAATTAGTATGTATAAACCTATTGATGGTCATTTTCTAAGTTCTAAATATTTCAACAAAACTTTTAATTGACTAAAATTTAGTAAATTGTGTGGATTGATTTGATTTGTGCATATTAAGTCCACACTTTTTCAAGAAACTGTTTGATAAGTTCTCAGTTAATTCTGTCTTTCATACTTTAGGAAAAAAGATTTTAAAAATTTTTATAAGTCTTAAACATTTCTATAATTAACTTTGACTTAAATTTTGTAAATTTCGAGGATTGATTTGTTTGGTTCATATTAAATATAAACTTTCTCAAGAAGCTATTTGATTGGATCGCGATTAATCCTGGGTTTAATATTTTGGGGGAAAAATTACAAGTGTAAAAATGAAATATGTTTAAAATTAGGAGATAGTTACTACTTATACATTATTAAGATTAAAATAGTGCTATGAGTTGATTAAAAATTGTGAAATTTAATTCTGATGGAAATAATTAATTCTCGCTAGAACATAACAGTTAAATTTAATACAATGAAAGGGAAAAAAAAAAACATAGCATTCACAGCTTTCTCGAATGGGTTTTACAACTTAAAAGTTCTGAGATGTGTGAATTTCAATATCATGAGGAAAAAATTTGTGTGTTTCATTTCAGATTCTAATTGATGATTTTCACGTATGTGAGATATTATAGTGTTTCACTGACTGTAGAAGTTAAGTCTCCGTTTGAGACTTATTTTATTCAACAGCTAGAGTCTATGAAACGATCTCTTGTTTTGCAGATTATTTTGAATTCAATGATACAATATTTTTTTTAATGGATTACTCATCTAATGCAATATTCATCAAATTATGTGGTTATGTATTCTAAAAAACAAATTGACTGTAGAAGTGAAGTCTCACTGCATGATACTTTTATATTTTTTCCACTTCTAGGGTCAATTTTTTCCGTTATGTGTAATTGCTTGAATATTTACAATTGTTTTAAAACGAGCAAATGAAATGAACGAGTACAAAATAGTTGATGGGGTGTGATTAAAAGTCACATCGGGATGGTGGTGGGACCATCAACTTAAAATTAAATTAATTTCACTTTCATGAAGTAAAATATTCTATGTCCAAAAAAATAATTTTTCTCTCACTAGACGGCAGCATGAGTGTTTCAACTCTTGAAATAATAATAAAAAAAATTAATGTGAAAAATCCAAGTTGGAAATTAAAAATAACACCGGAAAACGACTAAGTTCAAAAAATAATTTCTCTCACTAGGTGACGCCATGAGCGTTTCAAACCTTGGAATTAAAACTAAAAATATGTTGCCAATTCAAAAATTAATGTTACCACTCGTGAAAAATCCAAGTTGGAAATCAAAAATAACTTCGGAAAACGACTAAGTCCGAAAAATAATTATTCCTATTTTTGTCACTAGGAGGCTCTTCGTAAAAATACGTTGTCATGGAAACCACAACATACGGTAGAACCATTCCCATACCCTAAAATATAAATTTAATCAAAACCAAAACTAAATCGGTGTTGCCATTCCTAAAAACAAAACTTCGGACGCAGAGTAACAACTCAACTCCACTCAGAAACCCCCGTAGTCTTCTACGAGGAAACCCTACTACTCAACCCTACTCGGCAGGCGGATCAGGCGGAGGAGGTGGAGGCGGTGGGACCACGCCCCCTTCCACCTTCCACCTCCTGTGGGGGTTGAACCCCCAATTGCTATCTACTAATAACGCTCAACATATATTTCACAACTGCATTGTGCTTCTATCCTACATTAAATAAAAACATTGTTACAAAAACATAATCATAATTTTTCAAAAAATTAATTTTAATCTAATTTAACTCCCTTTATCTTGCAATATAGCATTACCTGTAGGAACCCATCTACTGAGTCATTGCTGTCCGTTTCTTGTTCTATAATGTTAGCCACTGGCCATGATGACTCGTCCATAAAGGAACCATTCAACTGGATAAGTGTAAGGTCTTTGGGTGTGGAGATTGCCCAGAATGTCGTTCTTCAACTAGAATTGAATGACTGAATTGACTTGGAGTACAGCCCATGTTATGTTTTTCTCATATTACGCGTTTATAACCTGAAAAAGAGTAAATGTTTACACTAATAAAATACAAAAGAGGAAAAATTTGTATAAGTAGGGGAATGTGGGGCAAAGTGAAATAGTTAAGAGAAATAACTTTTTACAATGCAGAAATAGGCTGCTACCAAATAGAACCAACAATCTAGGCAGTGAAGTCATTGCTGTCGAATAGTGGAATTCCTTCCCATGTAGCGGGCACTGGCTCCTTGCACCGTTTGCCATAAACGTGACCATGTACGAAGAGATAATTAATTGTTTTCCGTATGAGTTGACAGAATTCGTTCTTCAAAATAGAATAATATGATTATTTCCAGCCTTCATGTTTTATTGTTGTTTCCATATGTACAACTGTTTAGTTATGCATTAAATTTTGTCTACTATAACAACTTCAAAGAGTGTTGCTAGTATAACGCTAAATGTGGGGCAAAGTGAAATAGTTAAGAGAAATAACTTTTTACAAAATGAACAAATTAGAAATTTATTTTGAAAATAACAGTATCTAAAGAGAACTATCTCTTTTATAATAGAACTTCTGTTAAACATTTTTTTTTTCATTCTAGGCAGTAAAGTTATGCGTTGAAATGAAAGGGGAAAATTATCACTTTGGCCCATGTATGGGGCAGTAGGTCCTTCCTCTGTCCCGTTTTGTTAGTAAACAGTGGGTGTCAATGTAACTGAAGAAAAAGCATAATTTCAATTTTGATATTAAATCCAGTATCATTTCAAGACAGAATACTCGTTGCGCTTTTCTTAAAAATTGAATAATATATTAATTTTTCCAAACCTTCAATAGTTTTTGATCTGTCTGTAGATTCGCAATGTACTACACAAATGTAAAATTTTAGTTTATTTCGTCTAAATTTTGCTCTATTATTTTTCTAATGCAATGTTTCTTCAAAGAGTAGTACGTGCTCATTTAGTAGTATACCTTGAAACTGTTTTTTTTTTTTTTGGGGGGGGGGGGGGTACACAACGATTCTGTGCAGTCTATGTCGACAACCAACATTCCGCGCAAAGTGAATAAACTCTTGATAAAAGCTTGACAGGACCCCATGCTGCAGAAGAAACGGCATTAGGTCTTGCGAGTTTAGGATGACCCTGAAGATTAAAAAAATTACAACTCTTTGCGTCAACAACCAAAGATTTGGAGATGGATGTCTGTCGAATTCAGTATTCGCAATATTAGAATGTATCCTATGTACTCACTTTTCTCCTAAATATTGTGGAAGGTACGTTCTGAGGTACTGAATTCATATTAACTTTTGATAAATTATGGTCGCAATTGCTAGTAAATAAAGAAAACATATATAAGTAAATAGTTTTTTTAATAGCTAATCTATTTAATTAGCCTATATAAGCAAAGAGCCTTAAATGTAAAACGGTTCGTTATACTATTATAAAGTTATCAATTTACGGGAATAATAGAAAATAGTACTACTGGTACTTCCTTAAACAAATGTTTAGTTCATACACATCAGTTCGTACTTTCTTGGAATATTGCATCATATGTTTGGGTTGCTAAAAGATAGAAAGTTAAAAGTTAATGATACGTTCGACTTCCCAGTAATGTACACTGAAGAGCCAAAAAAACTGGTACAGGCATGAGTATGCAAATAAAGGGGTATGGAGTCAATCAGAATACAGCGCTGCGATTGGCAACGGGTATATAAGAGAACCAGTGTCTAGCACAGTTCTTAGATCGGTTACTGCTGCTACAATGCCAGGTTATAAAGATTTAAGTGAGTTTGAACGCGGTGTTATATTCGGCGCACGAGAGATGGGACATAGCATCTCCGAGATAGCAATGACATTTGGATTTTCACGTACGACATTTCACGAGTATACCGCGAGTATCGGAAATACGGTAAAACATCAAATCTACGACATCGCTGCTTTCGGAAAAAGATTATGCAAGAAAGGGATCAACGACTATTGACGAGAATCATTAAACGTGACAGACGTGCAACCCTTCCACAAATTGCAGCAGATATCAATGCTGGGCCATCAACAAGTGTCAGCGTGCGAACCATTCAACGAAACATCATCGATAGGGGCTTTCGGAGCCGAAGGCCCACACGTGTACCCTTGTTGACTTCACGACACAAAGCTTTACGCCTTGCCTGGGCCCGTCAACACCGACACTGGACTGTTGACGATTGGAAAAACGTTGCCTGGTCTGACGAGTCTCGTTTCCAGTTGTATCGAGCTGATGGGCGTGTACGGGTATGGAGACAACCTCATAAATCCATGGACCCTACATGTCAACAGGTGATTGTTCAAGCTGGTGGAGGCTCTGTGATGGTATGGGGTGTGTGCAGTTGACGTGATATGGGACCCCTGATACGTCTAGATAAAAATTTGACAGGTGACGGGTACGTAAGAATCTTGTCTGATCACCTGCACCCATTCATGTCCATTGTGCATTCAGACGGACTTGGGCAGTTTCAGCAGGACAATGCGACACCCCACACGTCCAGAATTGCTACAGAGTGGATCCAAAAGCACCCTTCTGAATTTAGATACTTCCGCTGGCCACCAAAATCCCCAGACATGAACATTATTGAACATATTTGGGATGCCTTGCAACGTGATGTTCAGAAGATATCCCCACCCCTTCCTACTCCCACTGACTTATGGACAGCCCTGCGGGATTCATGGTGTCAAATATCTCCAGCAGTACTTCACACATTGATCTAATACATGCCACGTCGTGTTGCGGCACTTCTGCGTGCTCGCGGGGGCCCTACACGATATTAAGCAGGTGTACCAGTTTTTTTGGCTCCTCAGTGTAGTTCTTCTATAATACAAGTTTATACGTGTGTTTTTGGCAATTAGCTGTGTTAAAATACACCAAGAAGTAATAATAATTTTAAAAAAAATCAAATAATGCACACGTGCTTCGTAATGTTGTTTATAATATTGTATTTGTATTGCGTCAGCGCTTGAAATCTGCTTTTAAAAACCTTTAAGGGACTTTTTTTTTATTACTTTATGGACATAAAATTAACTTTTATCATCTTTGGCGTAAGTAAAGGAATGTCATTGGCAGTTTCATTAGCGATATAAAAATTCTTTACACATTCCCGTATGGGATCATTCATAAATGATGTCACGCTTCGAGGGGGGGGGGGGGTTTCGTGAAATTGTGACAAAGTGTGACAAGGGAAGGGGAGGGGGTAACAAGAAGTGTGACATCGTGCATTATGCAACATAGCGTGACGCGTGATAAAGGGGGGGAGGGGGGTCCGCTGAAGTGTGACATATTGTGACAAAGGGGGGAGGGGGGTCAAATATATGGGAAAAAAGCGTGACGTCATTTATGAACGGCCCCTATGATTAATTGCATGACCAGGAAGCTTTTCAATTTGGATAGATAAAGTTTATTACTGAAACTAATCTTATTTGAAGGACTAGACATAAAATAAAATGCTTTTTATAAGGAGATCACTATATTCATCCGACAAAAAAATCTCCATTTCTTCAAAAATGTCACTTAAATATGTTTTTTCTACCAAACTTTTAAATTGCACTGACACTTGTACTTTAGGGAGATGTTCTTTATCATTATTTCGAATATGGCACTTATCTAATGAGCTCTAAGTTTCGTTTAATTTACATTTTATAAAAATATGTGCATTGGGGTTCGTTTACATTTCTGTGATGTTTTATTGACATTTTCTACTTCCCATTTTCGACTCGAGATTATTACTATTTTTAAATAAAACAAATGGGTGTGCTTCAAAAACATTCTTTGAGGGCTGTACCCTAGTACAGCATTGAGGACCGGTATTGAGGACCGACTGCCACCGCTGTAATGAATATCATTCTTCTATATTTGAAAAGCGTTTTGCACAGTTACTTAAAACTATTAGGGAACTTTCTAAACTGATAAGACATTGCAAAATACGGTGCCTAATATTTAACTGTAAATGAATTTAACTGTTTTTTTAAGTAGCTGCACTACTAGAAGAGGATTTATAGGTCAGAACCTCCTACAGAACTAACTCCGACTCTATAAATATCGCAATTTCAATATGCATCCAAGAAACTTAGCAGAAACATAATAAATTTCAAACTAGGCCTATTTTTAACCTGGCTTTCATTGTAATCTATTCATCTTAGAAGATTATTGGCCAATGTTAAGATTTGAATAATTCTGCAATGCGGGAAGGTGTAGAAAAAATATATATTTAAAATTTGTAAAAAAAAATGTTGCGCATCCACTTAATCACTTTAAAAAATGTTCGTAAACATTTACTGGAAAAGGAAATTTTATTTAACCAAATCGAATAAAAAATATTTAGCAGAATTGGATACGTTTTAATAAATAAAAGTAATTAATTGCATGCTTATTTTTATGCAGATATCAAATAGTTGTTTCATAAGATCGGAGACTTCAATAACATTTAATTGAATGATCTTTGCCAAGTTGCCGCCCCCCCGGGGGGGGGGGGATCGACCTGGAACTGAGATGCTGTTACGCATGCGTAGTGGAAACAGCATGCGCGGACTTTTCGAGTCATCGATCAGACAAATGGAGAGCCAACTAGGCGAATGGAACACATTTTACCCAAATTCTACACCAGCCGATCAATTCATTCATTTTTGGCACCTAGACCAAACCATTGTTTACTAGGCCAACATTTTCAATAACTTTTACTTTAAGTAAAATTAATATTAAAACACTTCCTGCAGTATTGGTGCTGAAAGAATTTTCGCGGCAACGAATATTACATTACTTTTCTAATAGTAGCTTTCATTATTGTTACATTATTTGAATTGCTTTCAGTATAAGTATGAATATCGGAAAAAAAAATTATGATTATGACGTGATTTTTCTTAAATGTTTACTTTGGACAGTGAAACACATTATAGTTTTATGTCTTTTCTTTCTGCACGTAGAAAATTTCTGTTGACTATTATAAAATGAATGGATCAATCGAATGTTTCTTATTATTTTGTATTTTTAATAATTAGAAACTTTACGGAACATAGATTTTATGAAGTACAAAGTACGTAAGCAAATTACACTGTTAAAAATTTTCATATGAAAATAGTAAAATAACCATTTATTTGATTATTATTTTACCATATTTAATTACAACAGTTGAATAACCATTAAAAAGATGGTACTCAAACCGCTGATTGCGAAAAAAATCGTTTATTCTCTGTTTATCCTAAAGAACGTTTAACTAACCGTAATTTTCAAGCGCTCTATAAGAATCGGGCGTCCATCTTGGTTGCGAAACCTTACCGGTCGTAAGTTGTTTTAAAATAGGAATACGGATTTATTAGTTAAAATCTGCATGTGTATATATAAAAAAAGAAGAAAAAAAAGTGGCTTAAGCAGTGGTTACTAAATAGAAACACATGCACGTAAATCAAAAATTGGAGACATCAGATTCCCGAACTGTTTACGAGTGAGCAAACCCATAATTTGAGCTACTGAAGCTTGTTTGTATTTTAATTTTGCAGCAAATAAAATGGTTTTCTTCAATATACAGTAAATTTAGACTAAAAATGACTTTGGATCCAATCAAAAACTGAAATCTCAATTTTAAGGCAGGTTGCCTGTTGGAAAAGAAGATTTATTGGTAAATAAACGGCCGCTTCATGTGGTGTAGATGGTCGAATGGCTAGAGAGCAAGGTTGGTATACCGTACACCCGGGTTCGATTCCTGCAAGCTTCGTTTACGGTTTCTACGCCTCGAATTGGTTCAAAAACAGTAAAATTTTATTTTGAAACCATTTTTAAATGGTTATAAAACCATAAACTTTTGTATTTACGGCTTTTTAACCAAGTTGATTGGAAATGGTTAGATCCCGTAAAGATAAGAAAAATGTTCCAAGCCGTAAATTTAACGGTGAAGTAGATGGACAGACTGCTGCCGGCTATATAACCGTAATTTCATGATGAAATTTCTAACAGTGTAAGTAATGTTTTGAAAGCATGTTTTGCTTTTTCAGGAATTCTTTCATTCTGTGTAGAAAGTGAGCTTCGGAAAGAAAGAGATAATTTTACGTAAATGTGTGTAAAGGAAATATATGGTAACGTTAACCTGTTGATGATATTAACATATCCTAAGTCTTTATGGACAGTAGTTTTTATGATTCGTTTTTGATGAAGATACTGGTTTTACAGTGAAATTTCAAGTTCTTTTTACGATATATATATATATATATATATATATAGAAATTTCACGTTTTTTACACACACACATATTGAGATAACTTTGTAGTGACCAAACACAAATCCTGTTTTTAAATTCTTATAAGTTATTATAACTGCAGCGAGTTTAATAATTCTATAGTTCATTACACTAAGACTTCAGAATATCATTAAACAAAAATCTCACGGATCACCAGATTTATGTTACTAAAAATATAATTAGGCTTATGTATTTGTGCATGGATATATCGCTATTACATGCATGGAGTTTAAGCAAAGTGACTCTCAGGGTGCTTCCATACCAACCACAAGAGCTACGTACGACGAAGACAAAATGTTTAGAGCATGTCATTGGTTCGACATAATTTTATAACCTCTCCCTCGCGTTGGCTGATTTGCATTTTTTATTGCGTCAATAACAAGGACTTTTCCCCAGACCACAGTGATTGCTTGATTGCGTTATAGAAGCATTCATCACCTCTGTTAGTTTGATAACGATTGCAACAGTCTGTTACGACAAAGACAAAATATTCTCCGTCGCCTTTGGTGTGGAGCCCCCTTGGTGCTATTTACACGCATTGGCAGAAAACGAAACCTTTTAAGAAGGAGGTTTCTGGTTGCTATGAAGTTTCTTATACAAAGGACGAGCACGCGAGTGGTTACATTTGACTAATGAATATATTGCGAGAATTCTAGTGAACCGAAGCTGTATTTACAGAAGGGTATGTATGTAAGGTGAGATTCTCGAATTGATGCTCAAAATTTCGGTTGCAATTCGATTGCGGATGTCTTTTGTCTACTGTAGCAATGTCTCATAAAAATAGCCGTGCTCATTTAGAGCTTGTATGACAGTTTTAAAGTGGATGTATGTTCGCAATGAAAATGGCTGGTCGACGTCGGGATTGAAGTGGTTATTAGATGATGATGGGGGAAAGACCGGGTTAACAACGGCGGATGTCAGCGTCACAATGGCTGTGGTCGACCTAGAGACCACAAACTGCAAGCATCAAGCCTGAGAGATCATCACATCAACTGCAAGAGCTCTAACTTGTCGTGGTGTAACTAAATATTCGCTGTGTTATCAACACAGTTGTGTCTAACATGGCAATTCGTGGACAACCGAGAGGATCGCATGCGAGTGGGTTTGAAGTCTGTTTCGTTTGAACTACTTTATCTTCTTTCGTTTCCGTGTAGTAGTTTCTAATGGCGTTAGAATATCGGTTACAAGATGTTGATTTGGCTGGATTCCGGGAAAAAAAGAAGATTCCTAGAAACTCCAGGGGGCAGTTTGGATATTAAGGTAAAGCCGGTAGAGTTGGCGCACAATTGGAAAATGATAGAAAAGAATGAAAACGTTAATTTTTTGCCAAACTTTGATGAATATTATAGACTACATTTCTTCTGTTTCCAACACTATTTTCTTGTTATGCGGTACTTTAAAACGCAACAGGCATAAAGCAAAGACATGTTTTTCGCTTCTCTCCTAATAGGGCAGGAGAGATTGCCCACATGGGTGGTTCACTCACATGGGAGATGGCTTTCGATATAGAGTAGATTATATTAATAGTAGCTGCAAGTAAATTGTCAAGATAGCTGAAAAAGCGTTTGCTAAAAAAGTATCTGGCAGTACTCTCATCACAATGAAAATCGAGGAAAATTCAAGACCTTACATTTGGTAAGCAAGCAATAAAAACGGCATTGTATCATGCACTTTTAGTGAAAAAACTTATGAATTCAAATAGACACTGTGTTGTTGTGGCTGTAGAACTACCCGATATCGCCGGTGCCCTCACACCTCCCCTTCCCTACAAAGATTTAAGTGCGCCATCTCACCAGTTTTTACCTTATGTACATACCGAACTCCCCCCCCCCCCCATTATTAATAGAAAAAATTCGGCAACTGAAAGTACTTAAAATTCCTACTTGGAAGTGAACTTTTAATACATTTCAAACACCAGTTTAAATAATAACCTTTAATGACTCGCGCTGGTATATTTTGCACAGCATTGGAGCTTAAACGGCTACTGTTTTATTTCTGTCCCCCTTTAACTTTTCCTCTATGCTAATCTATAGGTGTCTCATGATGAGGGATATATGATGCTTTTAAAGTCAAAGTCGTGATTATAAGTCCTTTATAGACTTTATATTACTTTGGCTTTATCAAACACCAGCAAAATTTAACTGCTCACATCAGCCATGTTGACTGAGGAGAATAGTGAAAGTCTGCAATGTACTTACAATGCTTTGGCTTTAAACGCCTCATATGAAGATTTTTGTTTTTATTCGTTTGAGCCTAAGAGCTTTAGTGAAGTCTTAGTCTCTCTGACGTACGAAATGTACTACTGTGAAAATCTGGACCTCATCTGTGGTAGATCCAAAAATAATGACTACAATGAGGTGTTGTGCATGCAACATGTTTGTTTGCAAACAACATTCTACTGAAATTGTCAAATGTAAAAATTGTACTTCGCTAAACGAAGGAAAAAAGCAAGTAGGGGAGACTGGGTACGGTTGAAACGATTTAGCTTATATCGTCCATAGAATAGCCGTTAATAAACTTAGCGATGAAGGGGATATGATAAATACAAGAGCGCGATTCTGTCTAATAATGGGCAGAATAGTTTGATTTTGCGATGTTTCATTTTTAGTATAAGATGAAATAAAAAAAAATCTCATTTGTTTCAGTCGTCCCCATACCAGGGTCAGCTGAAGCATATGCCAAAAATACGAAATTTAATATTTTAACATGTTTTATTTATTATTTATCTCATTAAAACTATTAAACAATCATAAAAATCAAATAAAGGAACATTTTCAAAAACGAAAATTGAACAAAAACTTAACGCATGGCACTTCGACTAGAAAAATAATTGGAAAATGTACTAAAATTAAATATCTAATTATAAGTTTTGTTTTTTGAATCAATCAGAGTCAATTGTGACAAACATAACTAAAACCACCTTCTGTGTACTCTTCATGAGCCCACAGTTTACAATTTGTGAACTGTTTCCACTTTTTTCCAGGTCTGCTCACTGAATACTGCTACATACAAACAAGGCAAAAAGCACTCCTCTTCCTTTGATGATGATTCCTGTTGTGTCTACTTCCTATTTGTGGTTTTTCTTTTACCGTTACCCCCATCGAATCTTTTTAAAGTTGCTTAGCTTTTGCGCGCTTTAATTTGTCTTCATGCATCTTCCTTCTCTGGTGTATTCTGTGTAAATTGTCGACTTCCTGGTTTTCCGACCTCTGTTTGCTTTCCTTGGGCTTTAAACAAGCATAAATTAACCTGCCCTCTCAGAGTCTTTCTTATACGAACCCTCGGCATCTAGAAAACGCAAAATTTAAATAAATATATTGTTTCAACCGTACCCACATAAAATAATTCAACCGTCCCCACCCCAAAAATTCAGTACAAAACCCTTTTAATGAATGGTTATAATAATTTTATATCTAAACTATTGACGCTACCATATTCAACAAGCTTCACTTCAAATGGAAAAAAGTGCTCAATACTCCTACTTTAATAAAAGCCATAATAATTACGAAAATCTTTGAACAAAAATACGTACTTTTGCTTATCAAAACACAATAAGGCCTCTTATAAAAAACTTTTTTGACTGAGATCGACGCAACAATGAACCTCGCGTTCAGACTTGCTTTCGGGCTCGTTCATCTTGCACCCATCACCATACTGCACATTGCGCAGGAGATATCAACCGTCCTTTGTTTCAAACGCACCCATTCTCCCCTACTTGCATTGTTTGCATTTTACTGATGGTTTGAATTATTTAATGAAAATTTCATTGTTTCTTACGTATTGACACACATGCTTATTGTATTTGATTCAAAACACTTATCTTATAAAACAATATTTTTATGTAGACATTTAGAATTATATAGTGTTGAAAATATACGACGCGTGGGAAATGTTTCTGTCTGAATAGTCGCGAGTAGTTAAGAGTTAACTGAAACAATATGATAACCAGCAGCTGTCACTGCCAGCTTTCAAAAGCCGGAAATGCTTATCAGAAAACGATAATGAAGCTTCCTTGTGTGTTTACTTTCATGCGTTGTGTTTCTTTTCTTTTTATAAATAACTTTTCTTTTGAAGAGAATTTTAAAATTTCTAAAAAAATCCACTTTAGTCACTGAGGTAAACAATACAGGCGCAGAAAATAGTTAAGAAAATTAGCTAATATTTCATTTTTTTTCTTATAAGACCTGATATTCGCATAGGGATAAAAGAATCTATTAACGCTTTCGCGAATCTTGTATTCGCTTTTTTTCTTACGCTGTCATTGTGAATTTTCTTCTTTTGTCGTAGTCCCATCTTTTCGCGCTTGTTATGGACCTTCAAGAGCTTTTTGTTTTCTTCCTCCGGCAGTTCTTTTTCTTAGCTCAGTCATCCAGACTATAGAACATATGACTTTCTGTTTCCTTATATAATCAAACTTTCTGGAGTTACTGACTTTGTCTCTTATACAATGGCGGCAATTAATGCCTGGCTTATTTTTTGTCGAGAAACAAATTGGTATCGTTAGAAAGAATTGTGTGCTTTATGTTTTAGCAGCAATATGGTAGATGTTCTGTGTTGTTCTTTTTGCCTTATAATAAACAAATAATTCGTTTAACGGTTGCATCCAGGGAAAAGAAGTTTCTGATTAACCATAGGTTTTGAAGTATTCAATGTATATGCAACTTGTTTTTCTAATTTAATATACTTAGACGATTTTTGCATGCAATGTTTTATTTTAAGTAATTCTCAACATCATTTACTTACTACTTGTCAATTATTTTAAACACATATTTTCAGTTATGTTTTTTTCTCATTTACCAGTTAGCGTTTTAAAGTTACTCATGCTAACGAACGAAAAGTACTAAAAAAAATACAATAATAAAGCAAAATATCAAGTCAGAACTTTCTTTAGTGTACTGAGCACATATCAGTGACCCAATAAGTAAAGAGTAAGTTTTTTTTCTTTTTTTTTTTGAGTATGGGAATAGTTTTTCTACGTTCCTGGGATTCAACTGTATGATTTTAAGTTTAAAAATGCTGTATTTGTTTTGATTACACTCAACCCTAGATTTATCTAGCTTTCAGTTCTTACTATTTTTCTCTTCTCGTCTCCACTTTTTTATAGCACAAAAAACTCTTCCTAACGTTTGCATTGCAAAAATTAAATTGTATTTTTTTAATCGGCATAAACTTTATATAGAAATATATTTAACGATTAAGTAATTTAGTATTTCATTAAATAACACGTGAAATTTCTCATGCTGCTTGAAGAAGGTGCTGTGTAAAAGTTCACTTCACGAGATAATAAATTTAGCTGTTCTGTTCAATGTTGAAAATGAAGAAAAAACAAAATCTACATTTTACTTTCGATGTAAATAATAGGAATAATCAAGAAAACCATGGTGATATTTATACAATTTTATATTGACAAAGATGATAAATTGTACACGTCATGATGGTCACAAACTTGAGAGCACTTCTAGATCCTGTTATAAAACTGCTTGTAAAATTTAAAAATAATATTGCACTGAGGATTTGTTTAACCCATTAACGCATTTGCCCGTGTCTGACACGGGCGAAAGGTACTGGCAAATTTGCACATGCCCGTGTCTTACACGGGCGATCTTGTACTTGCGTTATTTTATTTCTAATGCCCGTCTGAGATCCGTTTACACTTTGTTTGTATAATAATTTTTTTATAGAACTTTTACCCCACAGCCAGCTTTATAGTCACCCCCTACAACTAAAATTGCCAAAAACAATTTATACTTTACCTGTATATTTATTTTCTGTCAAAAAAAAAAAAAACTCGATCATTTTTTACCAGTTTTTCTGAATAAAAATCGTGCTTCAAGGGGTTACAAAAGAGCATTCTAAGTTTTTTTTGTCAATACCAACTTGCTGTTTGTTATCTATTTACGTGGATGGTGGCTAAAACAGCCGAGAAAATTAGCCAGTTTATGAAATGAAGGTAAATTTTTGAAAAAAATAAGAAATAGTGGTGAGAGAAGTCCCAATGTCCTAGAAATTTCCACGCTTGAAAATGTTGGTCGTTCCCTTTTTTGATGCCTTTACGGTTCAATCTAAAATATTTTGATCTATAATGAAATACAACTGTGGTTTTGAGAATGATTGTAGTTATGTCAAACCAACATTTTAAGACACACAAGTAAAATGTGAACTACATGGACGCTCTTTTAAAAAAATAGTGACTCATCTGGTGTTTTTCAGTCAAACTCAAAATTTCTCTCTCCAGAAATTCTCAGCAATTTGTAAGCTCTTTCTTGCGGCATTTAATACTAGGGGAATGTGGGACAAAGTGAAATGGTAAAATACTTACTCTGTTTGCAGGGCCACCTATTTAATATCAATTCAACTATGTTACGTAACATGTAATTGATGCCAGACAAAAAATAGTTAACTCCGAACTTCAAGCTATATGATAATACAAGCCATTTTCAAAATTTGATGCTCGTGTTACAATATTTTGTGTTAAGTCAAAAAATTGTTTTGCTGCTATATAATGATAAAATGTCTATTAGTATTTTAAATGTTAATTGAGACCTACTAATGTCCAGTGCAGTGTTAATTTATTTCAAGTTAGGCTTGTTTTGATTTCAAATGTTTAGTACAGTTTGTCATGTGCATACGGGACAAAGTGAAATACACATTTCATTTCACTTTGTCCCTACACCAGTCCTCAGATAACTAAATTTTTCGTTCATTTTTTCAATTATTAATTTATTTATTTGTTCATTTATTAAGTAAATTTTTCATTCGTTTATGTAATTAATAATTTATGTTTTTACATGCATTAATTCCTTTATTCATTCGCTCGTTTTATAAATCATAGATTCATTTAGTCATTCATGTTTAATAAAGGAATATTTATAACCCTCTGTACTCGTAAATATGAATCATTACATAATATTTAGGCTATCTTTAGGCGACACACGAATGGAAAGGGTTAATTATCCCAGAGAAAACTATTTCATTTGAAAAAGATATCAATTTTTCACTTTGCCTATCTATACATGGTGTAAAGTGCTAATTTTCCACTTTTACTTTAACGTACAAATTTAGACTAAAATGAAAAATAAGATTTCAATGTAAGTTCGATTATGAAATTCATAGTTCGGTTTTATATAGGGTCAGTTGGACTAAATATGAACAAGCTTCATACTGCACTTGTGATGGTTTTGAAAGATTAACTGCGGGTGAGCGATGAATTGTCAACATAGGGAAAGAAAGCATTGAAAGAGTTTCATATGTTTCGAAACAACTGGGGAAGAGCCACCATTGTCTGAAAATGACACGGTGAAAAAAGTTGTTTAAAAAACTTTAGCGATCTTACCAGTTTCCTCTCCAGCTCATTTAGAAACACGAAGTAAGTGGTTTCAACCCTTTTTATTTATCATATTTAATGTTGATAAAAATATTTAGTTATGAATTGCATCCTCTCTGTTATTTTCCTTGTGCATGTGAGGTGTTTACAATTACCCCATACATTTTGTATTCTGGGATAATTGTAAACACTTAAGTTTATCCTATTTCCAATCTTTTGGAAAATTATATTTTCATGAAAATTATACTTTTGTGTCTATTTTACATAAATGCTGTTGCTGCTGCTAATTCCACTCGCAAATTCAAGCTCTCCTCGCAGGGCAATTAGGAATTAAGGCAGATAAGGGAGCGCCTTCCGTGTATTAATGAGCTCCGCTCGGTTTTAGGTATGGCTTGACTAAGCGGGGCAGTCTAATTTTAACCTAGATTAGCATCCCCAGAGGAATTACTTCAAAATTTCAGGACATTTGAAGCCACTACGGATTTTACGTGCACCAGCTCCCATTGGCGTACATGATCCTGGAGCAATCAGTCGCGTGAGGAGGTCACCCTCTCAACCATTGCCCACTGCCTGTGCTATTTCACTTTCGGTGTTTTGTGGGAACCGAGCTTAACTGACTGATCCACTGCGAGAGACACTTACATAAATTTACTGCAATATTTGATTTTATGTAAGATATTTCTCAGAAAATGACTTCATCGGACTCAGAAATAACTCAGCGGACCACATGCGGCCCGTGGGAAGCAGATTGAGGACCATTGCTCCAGAACTTCCTAGGCTTCCAATCAGATTGTGTATGCCACTGTTTTTATTTGCACCAACCTCATGGGAAAATAAACCAGTGTTTTGCTCCTATTTACCTCAGAGACTCTGGAATAAATGTAAACACACTGGGGTAATTGTAAACACAAGTTCATTCACTAACAAATAGTCATAAAGACAATATGTTTGTGCACATTTACTTACAAGGAGGGTAGTTATTAGCAACAATGCTCATAATTTTATCTCTCAATTCATTCAAGTGGTAAGGAAGGATCAAAAGTTCAAACATTGAAAAAGCGTTCACAATTACCCCAACTGACCCTGCTGTTATTTCCAAAATAAATTTCCAATTTGTTCATTTTTAAAAATGTAATTTATCTTAACTGTTTAACTTTGCCCCACATTTCCCTACTTATGAAGCATAACATAAGAAATGTTAAGTTGTTTATTACGTTAGGTTATTGAATTGTTATGTTAGTTGTTGATGCAACCGAAAAATGAACTTTTGCTATCTAGTACACAAAAATATATGCCTCCCAGAGAAAAACAGCAAATGCTGGTTCCCCTCAGTATAACGATTCAAACAACGTCTTACCATGATTTTACTTTCGTCAGCTTAAAACTACAAAGGATATTTTTAAGCAATTTGTAGCTTGTAAGTAAAGTGACGTATTTTTTTCTGAATTGAGATCATGAACTAGCTAAGTTTGGTTCTTACAAGTTTACCTCTGGTTTACAGAAATGTGCTCGAATATGTTCAAATAGCTTAGTCAGTAGTTTCAACTGAAGCCCCTTTAGATTACTGGTAGAAGACGCAACAAAAATAAGTACTGAGATAAATATTTTTTTAATGTGGATTATCTCTAAAACTAGTTTAAAAAATTTGAAAGCATATTTTTAATTTTTCAGGGGGGGGGGGGGGAATTACTGCAGAGCTGCTGGTTTGTAAACGTATTGTTTTTATAAACGTAAAAATATAACTTTATGCACAATGACAAAAAAAAAAAAAAAAACTCACCGAAAATAACTCCTGATCACGGAATTCTTTTCATTGCCTTCCGTTATTCCGTGTTCCACATGTCACAGACCGTATTCAGACAAACTTTCTTCATTTACCTCATTTTATATCACAGGTTAAAACTTTTCTTCAGCATGCTACACACTTTTCAAAGTTACTCGCAAAACAACTTAATGAGATAAGAGTTTTTTTGGACCAAAATAACACTTTTTATGCGTTCAATATGGTCAAAACTAACAACTGAATATACATCTACAGTAAATTAGATGCATTCTCAAAAGTCAACTCTTAAATCGTCTTTCGCATCGACTCTTCCTTACCTTTTTTGGTGTTTTTAGTTCTGAAAGAAATATTGCATGAGCCTATGTTTTTTATCTTAGCATTTTTTCCCTATTGCTTTTACGTATAGTTTTTTTTTCTGGAGTCATTTCTCTGTTCAGTGCATCTTAAAGCTTTGTATTCAACTTCTTAACAATTTCTAGAATTTTGATTTTTCATAGTAGTATTTCGTCTCTTCATTTGGTACTTTAAATGTTTGCTCAATTTTGCTCTAAAAACGCCGTAACAACAACAGATATAACAAGACATAGAAAGATAAAACAAGCGATCCTTTCGCAAACGGGGCAGGAGGAGCAAAACTCGCTTCCATCATGAGGGTGCACTCTATTTTGATTTTTCATCTCCGCACACACGCGATTTGGACTTGGCCAACCGGGGATTCTGATTAAAAGTTCCAATTGTTGGAGTTTCTTCGGAACTAGTGGTCATAAATCGATTGTCTGGCATTCAACGCGTTTTTGCCATAGAAACGTACGCAGCAGGTGTATTAGACACACGGAAAACAAACGATTGTTGAATGCCCATGAAAGGTGGAAAAAAGAATTCGCTTTAAACTGTTGCTTTAACGGGAAGGAGTAAACAATAAAAAACGTAATTTATCTTTTAAACATCATTTTGGCGTGTAATTAATGCGAACAGCATGATTCCAGGTAGATAAGTTTTTTTTATTGGAAAACAGCTCGAGATTATTAAATTAGATTTGGTTGGCTTCGATATTTGGTAGATTATTAATGAATCCACTCCAACTTGTTTTCACTTAATATAAAGAAAAAAAATCATTCAATAGTTTGCTATACTTTTTATATGCAAATATATATTGTTTAAATTGACTTAGTATTTTGAACATTGGGAAGAAACATTAAATTAGTAAATCTACCGTACTTAAGAGTTTCGAATAATATTTAATGAAATATTATAAAAAATATTAATACATTTTTTTAAGGAAAACTTTTAAGCATATTGAAATCACTCCAGAAAATTCTTTTCAATGAAAATAATGAAAAATGAAAAGATATTTTAATGTTTCTAACACTATCTTTGCGGGACAGTAAGTATATGTTACACTTAAAAATGTCCGCAAGAAAATACTAATATAACCATTTATTTGATTGTTATTTTACCATATTTAATTACAACAGTTGAATAACCATTAAAAAGGTCTCTTAAGCAGTGGTTACTAAATACAAACACATACACAAGTAAATCAAAAATTGGAGACATCGGATTCCTGAACTGTTTGCGAATGAGCGAACCAATAATTTGAGCTGCTGAAGCTTGTTTGTATTCTAATTTTTGCAGCAAATGAAATGATTTTCGTCAATATACAGTAAATTTAGACCAAAAATGACTTTGGACCCAATCAAAAACTGAAATCTCAATTTTAATGCAGTTTGCCTGTAGGAAAAGAAAATTTATTGATAAATAAACGGCCGCTTTGAGTGGTATAGATGGCCGAATGGCTAGAGCGCAAGGTTGGTACACCATACACCTAGGGTTCCATTCCCGCACGCTTCATTTACGGTTTCTACCCCTCGAAGATTCTACGCCCTGAAATGATTCAAAACCCGTAAAAATTTAGATTCGAAACCGTTTTTAAATGGTTATAAAACCGTAAACTTTTGTATTTACGGCTTTTTAACAAAGCTGATTGGAAATGGTCTAGGTCCCGTAAAGATAGAAAAATGTTTCAAACCGTAAATTTAACGGTGAATTAGATGGACAGACTGCTGCCGGCTATTTAACCGTAATATTATGATGAAATTTTTAACAGTGTAAGTAAAGAAAGTCTTTCAAATAACTGGGTACTAAACTAAATTTGTTGAGACTAAAAAACTGTTTAAAGTTTACGGAAAGACCATTTAAAATGTTGTGGAATATGAAATTAATAATTTTTCGTCTTATGAGTTTAATACTTTCAACGCGAAGAACGCGATAACTCTTCTTCCAGGAATATTCACTGTGCGCTAGGAACGAGATAACTCGTCCTCCACTCCAGGTTTTTCTATGTTCTTGCAGCGTGTCCAGCAATTTATTTATCAACATTTTAACGCAGCCCTGTCCATAATATTTTGTCTTTACAACCTTTTTACAAGATGTCGCTAGCAGCACAATTTTTAGAGCCGTTGTGAAGTTTCGAAACTGAAGATTGCTTTGGACTTTTATTACGTTTCTCGCATTTTACACATATTTGTTACTCGCTTTGAGAAAAAAAAAAAAAGAAATGAAAATTACACAATAAAAAGCACGTCAAAGCCTTCAATATGCGTAGTACCTTGCTTTGAAAAGTTTCATACTTTAGAAAGACTATAGTTTATGCGATATTTGATTTTTATTTTATTATTACTTTTATGTCTGTAAACACAAATAAATCATTGTAGTGAGTATTGTTATTGATTGATTATAAATTTTAAAAGTAAAATAAGCAAGTTTTAAATGAATTTGCGTTTTGTACAATTTTAGCTCGGTGGGGAAGCTCTTAGCGCAGAGCGTGGGACAAAAGTGCTCAATTGCTGCTTTGTAAGTGTTTAAACTGAGGATAATTGATTGTGAAACTTAATTTATGATGCTTAAGAGTAAAAAAAGTAATGTTTATTTTTAAAGTGATTTCGGAGAGCAGTTATTTCCCTTTCGTACCTTTTAGCCCGAAACCCTAGAAGGACTATAGACTTCCGTGCTTGAAAGCAATGGATGTAAAACCATAATCAGGTCACACTTCAAATAAAGCGACTAAGCAAACGAAAGCCTGGAATGCTTCTCCATTAGGTTTAAACAATATCTACCTATAAAAGTAATTAATCGGCGGTAGAATATTATGAGAATTTATTTACAATTTACTTATTTAAAAGCAATTTTTCCAAATTTTGGTTCTCTATTCGCGTCAAAAACTGTCAGCCGTATAAAGGAAAAGTACCAACGCTCATACCTTTAATAAGAGGGTATAAAGCGATTTCCTCACCCAGTCTTGGTTTTAGGTCTAATTGTAACGTTGCATTGTCGTGAATATCATTAGAAAGCATATTATCAGCTTTTTAAATCTAAAAATGCAACTTTTTTTTATGAGTTACGAAGTCTAAATTTGTGCACGGTCCTTTTCTGCGTAGTCGAATTTAGCAAATTTTTGTGATTATTTTAAAAAATAATACACAGAACGTTTTTTTACTGTGAGACAAAAATTAAGGGATATATTTAATCCTAAAAGTGTTGGACTTTTTAGTTCCGAAAAAAAAGAAAAACAACAACCTTAATTTATTAAAGGATCAGTTAAAAACTGAATAAGAACAATTCATGGAAGTAATCTTATTTCAAGATTCATTGTAAATTTTCTTTCGATGCCTATGAAGGCTTTACAACAAGGACCTTTTTTCATTTATGTAAAAATTCTATTGTATGTAGGTAAAAATACGTTATTCAATATACTTTTTAATTTGTACACGACCCCACAGTCAGGGACGGACTGGGACCCCTAAAAGGGCGGTGGACCAGCTAACCAAAGGCGGCAGCCCTTACTTTAAAAATTATAATAATGATAATAGAAGTAATAATGATAATAGAAGTAATAATGATAATAGAAGTAATAATGAAATTAAATGTGCGTGACACATGGTTTTAATGCCTCTTTTGGTAAACTTGAACTCCTAATATCAGTCATACAAGAACATCCACTACTTCCGGCTTAGAAACAGAGAACTTCATGGCTTAACTTAGCTTGTTTTGCATGAAACGCTTATGCTGCAGTTTTAATTGAAATTTTGTTTTAACTAGAAAACAGGGCGACTATTTTAATTTATGTAGTAAACTTCTATAACTAAATGCACAAAGCAGACTTTTGCTTTGAAATCTTTGATTCTTTATGTGAAAATACTATCGCCTGCTATTCTCACTCAGATACGATATTTTTTTTTTTATAAAGGAGCAACACAAATACTTTATAATTGCTACGCATTACTTTTTTCCACCTTTTCAAAAAAAAAAAAAGAAAACCCAAAATATTTAACTTGTCTTTCTTGTTTTTTTTTGCCTGGACCAAAATTTTTAAAACTTACCAAGAGTATAGTGGTTATAATATGAACAAAAAATCTATAATGCAATAATATAGTGTAAAACGGGACAAGCTAGAAATCTGACCATGCCATGCAAAGCTCTAAAAGGACTGAAAAGAAATACAGACAAGTGATTGCGCACGTCGGAGGTATAACTTATACAATGAAAAACAAGGCTAAACTGTAATTTAAAATAATTTCACGTTATTTTAATTGCACAAAGTTAAATTATTATTATAAGGCTCAACTGATTGAATGAAGACATAATTTGTATAAACAGATAAGTTATATGCAACAAAAAAATAGGATTATATTAAGATACAAGGTTGTTCTTACTTCTTATTCTTGTTCAATTCTTTTTTTTTTAAACAGGTGGAAATAAAATTACTGTTAATTAATACAAGAACAAAGGAAGCTACAATGAAAAGAAAAATTCATTACTGCACTTTTGTGTAATATTTTTAAAATGTTCCTTAAATTTTTCTACGCCCGTTAAAATTATTTTTTAGGCACATAGAGATAGAGGTACAAGATTTATAAATTTGACACAATCATTGAGAAGACGAAAATGAAGCAATTTTGCTAAGAATTAGGCACCTTAATAAAATACTTAATCTAAGTTTTTTCTTATTTTTCTAGAAATTTAACAATAATTGATTTGAGAAGTAATTTTCAGCTGGATTTTCGAAGAAAAATTATTTACAAAAGAGTGCTTAGTAAATTAGAAGTATAGCGCAAAAAAAAAAAAAAAAAAAACATACACCGATTCAAAGAAGCTAATTCGAAATAATAATAATTCAAATTGCTACTTTGCACTGCTTATTTTATATAGTAATTTATTAGCGGTATTCTCATATTTCTATTATCGTTATTATTCAGAAACACCATTCAAAAGAATAAAACTAACAATCGGCTTAAATTGTTATTAAAGACAGAAGTTTCTGAAATGTTATATTTGAAATCTAACGTAAAAATAATATTTATAGTTTTATACTGTTAGTTATTGTTTGTAACATATTTTAAATATGAAATAAGCAATATATGTGCATTTTATATTTTGATGTAATCTTAAAAGTAGGTAGTAAGAGTAAAATTAATGTACTAGTTTAAATAAAAATTAAAATACAGCTGCAAATATTTTTTTGATTATTACATTTTTATTATTTGTTCTTTTTGAATTATTAAAAGGGCAGTAGACATATGTATTCCTAAAAAAAAATTTTAATTATTTTTTCGACAGGTTCCACTTTGCGGTTGAAATATACAAAAATATTGACTTGAAATAAAAACTTGAAAATTTAAAGGAAAACTAAAATTTACGTAATTTCGAAATTTTAGTTGCTATTTTGTGATAATGTAGGAAAGTTGGAATAAAGTGTTATAAATGTGAGTCCATATTTTAAATTAATGAGTCAATATCTTCTGGTTCCAGTTTAGGATCTGTATTATGAAAATTAAGCCTAAAATATGCAAAATTTTACATTTTATGCAATTAATTTTCATATTTCCGATTCGTTCGAAGTGGAAAATGATTGGAGAAAAATACGTTCTAAACTTTAAAAAAAGTCAATAAATATCTTTCGGTATAAATAAGTGCATTTCAAATTTTGTATGTATGCCTTCTATGCCAGATCATTACTTTTCTGTATAATCTAGAAAACAATTCATTTTTTTCAAAATCATTTTTGCACTCCTTCCTAATTAATATGTAATTTTTTTTATTTTGTTTTTTCTTCTACGTTAGCAATGAAAAATTCCGCCATTATAATATTATTTCCTTTAACCCCCTTTCTACACCGCGTGAACCTCGGGGTTTCGCGAACCACCAGTTGGGAAACGCTGATTTAGAGTAATGGTTAAGGCAGTTTTTTTAATGAATAAACAAATGTTTAGCATATTAGTTACGTAAATGACACGTTAAAAATTATGCGTAAATAAATATAATACTTTTACTTCAGTTATTTCAAATATAGTACACTAATCATATCGATTGATTCTTGTGAAATATTATATTTGTATAAAAAGTAATAATAATAACAAATTTCAGGCAAATTTTAAATTTTTGATAAAAATCATGTTTTTTAAAAAATGATTTAAAACACCGATTTAAACACTTCATTTAAATCACCGATTTAAAATACTTGATTTAAATCACCGAATCCTGTAATTTTAGTTATGCGAAATTAATGTACAATAGCTTTACTTTTAAGATAGTTGTGATAAAAAATTATGCGCTATTTTTGGTTATCAATATAAATAAATAAAACTAGAAACAATAGTTAAATTACTGTTTCTATTTTTATTATAAAATTAGATACGCTATCTTAAAATGAAAATAACTAAAATCAGAGTTGAACTGAGTCAAATTAATCTGTTTGGAGCGAAATCCAGATTCTAAAACAAATCTGACTCAGAATAAAATACCGGAGCAGAGTTCCACCTAGTAGAAAAGTGTAGAAACGCATTCCCTACATATAAGAAAATTGTAAAATTAAATGAAATGCCCCATAAGTTTGTCTAATAAAAATCTAAAAAAAGTTCAATTTTGGAATAATTACTATGTTTTTATTAGTTATTACCAAGTGTCGTGTCTTTTGCTTTCTGAAATTTAGTACATGAATCACTTTTTGAAAAGTAAATGAACTTGTTTCTACTGTAGTAACTGCGTCCCTGTGTTTTATTTTAACTGAACATCGCCCGTATGTCTTTTTAAATCAGAATATAGCTCTTATGTTCGCATCTGTCTACACTGTGTGCGTACTCCCCCCCCCCCCCGCCTTCGCCCAACAGCACAAAATAAAACATGTTATAAGGCAGGAAATGGGGTCAACAAAATTTCATACACTTTTTCAATTTTACACAAGCAATGATTCCCAAATTGTGCACCGAGAAGATGAGAAGTCTTTACAGGGCGGCACCACGAAATTTTCCAATAAACTTCAAAAATAATTAGAAGTTTGCTCATTATGAAGCTTTAGCAATACTTCGCAGTGCCGTATAATAAAAACAGGGGGTGTCCTATAATAAAAAATTGAGGGTTATGCAATGCAGGTACACTAGTTTTATTAATTTTCGTATGTTACTTATGATTAGCAGGGGTGATCACCCTTTCAGAGCGTTCATGTACCCCCTAAAAATTACGGAGCCCCTCAAAATCGGCAACCCAGTAAACTGGCCAAAAAGAAAACTCGTTTTTTTCCAGAAATATATGAAATTCCAGTGAACTTTTCACAATCAAAGAACTCACTGATTTTGGAAGATCATTAGACATATCAGTAGTATATGTAATGTGTGTTGTGGAAAATATTATTGTTGATTTTTTTGGGAGATGGAAAGTGAAAGCTAAAAAAAAGCTGTCCAACGTGCCCTTATACTTGTTATTAGAAGTTGAGAAGAAAAACTGTTGATAGTTATGAAAAAGAAATTTGAAACATACACACAGATAAAATTTATTTTCATCCTTAGTTGTAAATAACATGTAAAACAACATGTATCTCTAAACATAGCTGTAAAGAAAAGTAGATTACAGAAAAGATGTTTTTGGATTTTTATAATACTTCAGTAACATGAAGACATTAAATACAAACACAAAAACACACAAATTGCCTCATAGGGGCTATGAATGAATATTGATTTCTGTACAATGTATAGCAAGAGAAGACTTTGATAGAAAGAACACACATATTGCCTTAAGCGTGCACAAAAATGTCTAGTAGGCCACTCGGTAGTTTTTGTTGCAGTTTTGTTAGTTTGGGATTTGAAATTGTATTGGCATATGGATCCTTTTTACTTTTTTTCTATTCGATGTTCATAAGCCTTCGAATGAAGTGTAAATGAAAGAGTATATACTCGAAATGTTTGATTTATTTTTGGTAGCTATAAAATGAAAGGTAGCACGCTCTCTGATTGGGCAAGTGATTGTCCAAAATAGTAAAAATGCTGTTAGTGATCCTGGATCAAAGAATCTTATCTCTCCTCAACAGCAGTATCAAACTGATTATCTTCTCCGTTCAGTTCAATTATTACTCATTCTTCAAAAAGCGCAAGAAGTAATACTTTGAACTATCACTAACTCTGTTCGCAATTTCCTTCCATTAGGAGCAGGTTTTTAATAAATATTTCTCAGCTTTCAAAATATCCTACACATTTAATTTAACTAGTTTTAACGAATATATTTAGAGGCTATTTAAAGGTACTTTAACAGCACGCTACGGTGCCTGCGTGACATATGTGAGCTAATATTATTTTGCCGTCATGTAATTGGAGGACACATTCAAAATAGGATCATCTCGTAAAATATCTTTATTGTATCTAGACAAAAATTTGAAATTAATTCACCAATATTGCTCAAAAGTTCTCAGCTTGAGTGATACACATATGCCACTCGCGTGGATGATACAAACATAGACACAACGCGTGAAAAATGTCCTCCACTTTACTGGTCATCCAGAAACTACGCGAAGATTTATTTTCACTCGTGTAACTCGCAGTTGCCGAATTTTCCTTTTCTAGTTTTATCCGTGGCATGAAATTGGTGTTATAGCATTAAATGAAGTGCATAGAAACAAGTGCTTTAGTATCACTATTTGTTTTAAAAAGGAAGCGACAACAGCAACATCTATAAGATGAAATATAAGAAAAAGGCATATCTCATTGCAATTTATAAATAGCTTACAATTTGTTTAATTTTTATTAAATATATATATACACTTTGCATCTTATATAATTAACAATGAAAATCAACAAATTGATAAGTCAAGATGTATAGTATTAACAGAAAAATTACGTTTTTAAAATGAGTACGAAAAACGCTTTTTGTCCAAACTGTCTTAATGTGCTGCGCACTTAAATTTTTGTCCTTCAAATTTATAAGTACAGTAATTGCTTTTTTTTTGGTAATGTTTTCATTTCGATCAAAAACGATAAGTCCTTTAGTTCGAAAGTTAATCGCATTAACCAGAAAACCGCATAATCTGGTTAATAATGTTTAGGCTGATCAATGACAAATTTCTATTTATAACGCATTTTAATAGAAATTTGTCGATGGTATAACATTAAAACTTTTTAAATTAAAAAATGTCATTTTCTTTAGTAAAATTTTTTGAAAATAAAGTTTGCGAAAAACTCTCTTTTTTTACATTAATCACTTTTTTTTTGTTTTTTTTTGCCATATCTAACCGAAAGAAAATGGTTTTAATTTCTGCACTCTTTGCATTAGAGTAAAGCTGAAAAAATGTACAAATGCTGGTAATAGACACTACAAAGCATAGTAAAGTGACATTTTTCATAGTACAAATATTTTAAAGAAAAATGAAAGTATAACAATGATTATTTTACTAACAAATTTTCTGTGTTATCAGCATTGAACAAAAATAGTTCAATAGTAATAACATTCATTCGCTGCTGATATAAAATTATTAAATCGAAAAAATGAAACACATTAAACGTCACTTTTTTGTTTAATTAATTTTTTTTTCAACACACTTTACAGTGCTTATTACTTTATGGTTTTAGTCAGATCTCGTCTTTATATCCATATAAGAAACCATGTCTCTACGTAATAAGTAAGAAAAAAAATTTCAATTCTTTACAACACAAAAAATAATCCAAATTAAATCACCTAAATTAGATTGAAATTAAATAAGGAAAAAAAATATTTTGCAGGATAATTCTTTAATAATTCTTACTAATACTGATAAAGATTAAACAAAATTGTTTCACATGCAGAACCATTTATGTCTTTCAAATTAAAAAAATATTGTTCATAGTTACTGCTGCAATTTTTTAAAAAGTGCGGTTAGAAAATATATCTCCTTTTCATTTTGTATATTCTCTTATTATCTTAACACAAAGCTTTTCGACTTTGTACTCTGTTAACCCTCTGAGTGTTCATTTTTTTAGCGAATTCGCTTTAAATATGCATACATTTTTTTAAATTACATATTTGAAATCTACATATGTTTTGGAGTTCAAATCAACTATACATTTTTGCAACAAAGATTTTTTTATCATAACTTTGGATCATAGGAACAGGTATTCTGAAACGTCGATTTTATTCATTAAATTTCCTAACTTTATGCAACTAGAGTCATGTCTGGAATAAAACCTTAAAGTCTAAATACTTCAGAACTTTCGTTACTGACGTTTAAACGATGAAACTGCGGGATAATATTTTATATACATGCAAAAAGCTCATGGCCGTGGAAATAACGGGATGAGCAATTTTCGCTTGTACGTGGAAATCGCGAAACGAGCAGTCAGAGGGATAAAATTCAAGAGATTTAGTACTATCTCTATGAAAAGGACCTTCCTCAGGTAATTTTATTCCAATAGCATGACATGAAACTTCATTTTAGTTAGGGAACTGGAACAATTAACATATCCAAGTTACACCGCTCAGGCTTGTAAATACTTGACACAACTCTGCTTCAACTCCTCTCCGTGATCTGAATAGTTCAAGTAGGAAGCCTATTTATCATTTTTATTTTTTTAATTTAAAAATTTTATTTATTCTGGGGATTGCAAATTTAGTTGTTTATAGACAAGTTGTTTTTCAGAAATCTTTTTTTTTAATCAGTTCTTTATTCTTGTTCAGTCAAAACTAATGTTAATGCAGAAAAACGTCATTTTTAAATGCTTAAGGAAATTCTAACTTTTAAAAAATCCAAAGCAGTGGAGCAAGATAAATTTCCGTGGTCCTGCTCCACTTTTGCTCCAAGCTCCGTTTCAGACCTCTGACCTTAGATGATCAATAACGAAATGCATATAGTTTGCTTTTTGTTTGGCTTATTGCGATTTTTACTCGCGAAATTACAAAATTACCAGGTATATCAACGAATAATTTGTAGAATAAATACCTAGTTATATTTATAAAAAACAAACGAGCAGTTTTATTCGCTATTTTTGCAGCAGATTTATGCATTACATAAATAAAAACAGGTATGAACAGCTTGGTCTTCGAGAATAAATGCACAATACTTGCACTGGAATAGTGAATCTTCTTCAGAGACCAGTAAACCTCTCTTTCTAGTTTGCGCTTGATTCAGCCGAGAATTAACAGTTAAAGTGTGATACCTACTATTTATTGTCGTTTTTGAAATTATCATTGCCTTAACTTGTTGCATCATTAAAATAAATGAATGTGTACTAGTAAAACTGAAAAACCATTATTCACGCAAAGAAAGCACAAATGAGCATTAAGATGCAGACATATGTTTCGGGATTGCTTGGAATCCCTTTTTCAATGCAGTAGTGGAGCTTCTAGATGCAAAAACATGTAAACATCCGCTTCATTTGGATGTTTTTACATCTAGAAGCTCCACTACTGCATTGAAAGGGGATTCCAAGCAATCCCGAAACATATGTCTGTATCTTAATGCTCATTTGTGCTTTCTTTACGTGAATAATTGTTTTTCAGTTTTGTTGCATCATTGCCAACTGATCATTGCCGATCATATATTTTTTACTCGCATCATTAAGTGACGAGATCTGACTTTTATCTAATCACCAGGTTAAAAAATAGATCACCGGTATTCATACACATGTCATCCCATCGTCATTTATACATTTTCTCTGAAATAACAAAATCATTACACAATAATTTTGAATTATAGATACATCTATTTCCGCTTTTTTTATAAAAATATTTAAAGCAGTAGTATGGTCGACAAGAGTTTCCTGTATTTTAGTTCATGCGATCATGTAAGAAATAATTCAGCAAAAGATATCACTTAAGAAGTCTTCGAGATTGGTGTGTGGAAACCTATTTGTAAGAGTCTGTCAAATAACTATAAATCTACAAAAATACACACTTAAACACTCATACAGTGAAAACAATTAGACAGTTAAAGAATTCATAACTACTCAGCACCTTTTAACGCAATCCTGAAAATGAAATTTAGAGCAATGAAATATGCATTGCCAAAATTTATTAGTTACTGAACTCAGCTCCATGGTAGGAATCCAGAATAATAAATCGTGACATAAGCAGGATTTGATTTTTCTTTCAACAACGATATAAAGAAAAACATTTAGGCCTAAGTATTCTAAGCATCCATACACATATCGTTTAACTATTGCGTGGTGTTTGGAAACTTAAAGCTTCTAGGTCAGCTGTGAAGCATTTTCAAAAGTATGCCTAAACTACATACACATTAAAAATCGGGATTTAATAAATGTGAAGTTTACACTAAATTTTTATTAAATTCATTGGAGTAATTGATTAACTTTAAACATTTCACTAGTTAAACTATTTACTTCTGTACCTAAACAAAGGATAATTTTAGGGGAAAATGCAAATTATATTTAAGAAAATAATTGTAGTTTTTAGAATTCATTATGTAACTTAACAATTCAATATTTTAGTCTTCAGTTTTGTTGGTTAATGAAAGAAAACCATGATATAAATGTAAAAATTCTGATTTTGAGTTGTAATAAAAATAGTTTATGTCAATATAACAATTTGTTTTACGAATATAAAGATAGTTATAAAACAAATTCATCAATCACTTTTAGCACCTTTGTAAAGTTGCTAAGCGAACATCATTTGAAATGTTTCTTTGCTGATACATGAAAGATTTTTTATGAACAATTCAGAAATTAAAATTATTAAGCTAGTGTTTTATTATTTTTTTTATTGAAACTACTAATAGCGTAGAAACATGAAATAAATAGCTTTCTCCTTTTCCATTTTTAGTTTAAAAATATTCATTAAAGGAAATAAACTTATTTGAGCAGAGTAATTTTTTTAATACGTGAAAAATATATTGGCACTAAGATTTTTTTTCCTTTTGAGCATTACAATTTCATTAAGCAAGATTGCTCCCAGATATGCATCTTTTATGTAAACGTGAACTGCAATGCAAAAAAGTTTTCTAAATCAGTAAAAAATAAGTAATTTCCTATTTGAGCGTAACTCTGTCCCTTATAATAGAATTGTCATGATAATGCTATGGATGCTTTAATCCTCTACGACAGAGTTAGATGTTAAGTGCTAAGCCCACCGTTATAATAAACCTAAGAAGAACAGCAAGAACATGTAGTATATCAAGAAGGATATGGTCCACATACATATACAAAAAACACAATGAGAGCGGATGTAAACGATCCTGTACACAGTTCAATTTACTCTAAAAAAAAATATCAATCAAGAAAAACAGTGTCCTTCTATTTCACGGAACTGATATGGAGGGTTGAAATCTATATGAAGAAAAGCGACGTCATAGGTGACCATTGGTTGCGGTCTCTGTGTTGTCCTGGATTGTCAGAGGGGTGTAGGCCCACGTGTTCTGGTCACTATTGCTTGAAGTTAGCTTCCTATTCCTTTATTCTCCCTTCAGCAGTTGTACGCGAAAAGCACAAATCACTGCTTGCTGAAGAGGGATTGCTAAAAAGAAAATATTTTTTCCGGATTATTCATCTACGAGACAGTATATATATGTTGCGGTGAATCTCCGAAATCGGAGAATGTCGACCATCACCGGTGGATGTCGACATACACCAAGTAGAGAATGACGACATTCGCCATCTATCAGACCGGTGATTGCCGACATTCTCCAATTTCGGACATACGCCGTAACATATATACTGTATTTGAAAGTTAACACCATTTATCCCGTAAGAACACGCAAATTAATAACATTGTTGAAAATGAATTACATTTTTCCGAAGTGAACGAACTTGTTTAAACTGCCAAAATCTTTGTTAATACTGGGACACATAAGACCCGCGGTCATTTTCAAGTCGCTCTCTAGCAAAATATGCGAAAGACTCCTGTAAAGTGGCGCTCCTACTGGTTTTAACAGTACCATTAGGACATGTTTGTCAAGGTTACTAAAGACTAATTGGACACACTAATGTCTTGTAACTCTGGTGAGCCCTTTTAAAAATGTTTAGCATAAGTCTCTTACTCATAGAAATGTCGACATTCACCATCTATCAGACCGGTGATTGTCGACATACACCAAGTAGAGAATGTCGACAATCACTGGGGACTTATCACCACTTCAAGGCTTATCACCAATGTTATTCCTATTAAAAATTTAAACATTCTGATGGTTACTGTTCGTTCTTACGGTTTAAGTATTTCCAGAAACAAGAAACACATTCTTAATATTTCTTTGATTTTATTTTCATTGCAAGGAAAAAAAATATTAATTTAAAATTGTTGAAGGAAAACTCAAAAGTATTCATAGTTTTTGCTTTCATAAAAGTATTCAATTGAATTGGTTCCTCCATAATGTAAATATTCAAGTGATTTTAGTTCCGTGATCATTTCCTGCTGGAGTACGTTACTGGAGTTTTAATTACCTGATCAATAAACGCACAATCTAAACACTATACGTAAACAAGTCATTAAGACTTGTTTAATTATCAAATAAAGAGAAAAATTGTAATCGTACCACGCCTGATCCTATTTGCTGAAGTAAACTGGACGCAGAACCAGCAGGGCTAGGGCCTCGGCTATTGCAGGTGGCTGGGACTCCACTACTGGCATAAAGAGCAGCAGCAGAGTATCTTCGCATGTTGGAACGACCTGAACTCAAGAAATCCATTCCTACGTTCGGCGTGGTAACTATAGGAGATGGGCTTATCTGTAAAAGATTAATAATAAAAAAAAACAAGAATGAATTAATGCAAGGGCGGGTCCAGGAGAGAATTTCGGGGGGGGGGGGGGAGGGGCATTCGAATAAAATTTGTAGTCTTTCACTGGGTAATTTTAAAGCAATTTTAGGGTATTAAAAATAAGTAATTTTTAGGTATTAAAAAGACACTCACTTACCTTATTTTTTACACAAAATAACCTATTACATTATAAGAATTAAACAGCATACAATTTAAACGCTTTTACTCATAAAAAATACCGAACAAAATTCGCAATTTTTAAATCCAGGGGCCAGTCCCTCCCCTTCTTCCTAATGCTCTTACAGAAGAACCACGTGTCTGCCTTATCAAACGACACTTACAAGCTCCCTCCCCTCAGCATCTTCTTCCCAAAAGGAGGCTTTGAAACTTTGTAAAAGGAAAACTATTGTATTGTTTGAGCTTACATGATTTAGTTATTTTTTAATTTTGACATTTCAAAATTTTCCGCCCCCGACAACTGCCTTCCAAGAGCCCTTGCCCTTCCACAGGAACCGGCCGAATGATCAACGACGCAACATATTTAGTATACCTCAATTTTAGTTTCCGACAGTTTATACAAGTAAATAATTCTATTTATCAATTTTAATTGATAGTTTAAATCAGAGCGCCGAACTAGGATTTTAATTATCTCTTTAAAAAAGTTAACTTTTTTAATTAAATATTTTTTTCTTCTTTTACTTTGTTTTCTTTTTTTCTTTTTTCTTTTTTTTTTGTGCATCAGAGTTGAACTTTCCACCCTCCCAGAAGTGCCGCCCGGGGCGAGGGCCCCAGCTTTCCCACCCTCCTAGATCAGGCTTTTGGCTATGATGACATTGGAGGAGGGCGAGACAAGCCAGCAAATCTCTCCCAGAAATTTTATGGAATTGACACCCTACAAACATAATTTTAAGCTTCCTTTGATAACGTAAGATGAAATGCGAAGTAGCAATTTCCTGCCTAATTTGTTTGTGAAACTGAAGTAAACTGTAATCTATATTTGAAAAGTTAATGAAGTGAGGACTGCTGCTTTCCTTTCAAAATTTTTAAAAATGGTAATTTAACGGTTGGGGATGGAGTTTCGAGGGTCCTTCTCCACCTAAGTTTTGAAACTGAAGTCCTAGAAACCCAATCTTTGGTGATGTTAGAGGAAGGAGTCTGGACGTTTTTTTTTCATAATTGACTGCCTAAAAACGAAATTTTAATCTATGATGGAAAGAAAAGGTTGGGGTTTTCTCCTTTTTGTTTTTTTAATTGAAGTGAATTTTAGACTATCTTAGGTGACTCTAGGGGAAGGAAGAATTCGGGTGCTTACTCTCGGGAATCTCTAAATGCAAATTTAGTATATCTCTCATGACGTCAGGGAAAAGGTGGGGACAGGGTGGGTATCAAAGGCTCTTCCACCGGAAAAATTTCAAAATTGAAATCTTAAACACTCATTTTTAGATCACATTTAATGAAGTTATGGAAAGCAGGTTCAGAAACTTTGCATGGTACTTTTTGATATTGAGGTTCAAAAAACGTAATTCCAGGTCACCTCTCCCTGGACATTTTTCAAATTTGAAATTCTAAAGGCGCAATTTTTTGGTGACGTGAGGCATATTCCTCAAATGCTTCTGAAAACAAAATTGAATGAATTTTTCCTTCGGTGCTTTCCCCCGCGGATTTTTTTTTAAAATTAATTTAAGAAGACAATTTTGGCTATGTTTGATAACTTTAGGAAGTTGTCCCAGGTTCTCTGTCAGAAATGTTTGGAAACGAAACTTATGTATTGATAAAATATCTATGCATTGATATCCAGAGAAAACAGAAACAGCAGAAACATTCATCAATATCCGCCGGATTGCAACTAAAATGAAAAATTAATTTTTGTTAAGGAATAAACTAAATTTTTTAAAAACAAATATCTCTTTCCTTTCTTCTCTTTTTTGCCGGCACCATCTGTAGTGACTGGGAGACAATATCTCGGCACTCGGTGACATTAATGTCGCCCACTTTCTATCTTATTTTATGCACTAGTTGTAATTGCAATGGGAAATAATTGCTGATAGTATTTCCCAATCTGTTCAAAAAATTTTTGGGGTTGATGATTTGGTTTTTGATTTTTTTTATTCCGAAAAAAAAAAAAATCGGAATTTTTCTCGGGGAGGGGGGGGGGGGGCATCGCCTCCTCTCTGGATCCGCGCTTGCCTTAATAAAATATTTAGTGAAAGAAAACGTACTTGTAAGTAAGGCATATAACGATACGTGTTTATTTAAGAGTCAACTGAGTCAACAAATTACTTGAACTCACGAATTTCATTCTGTTTCTGATCGGAATTCTCTCTTTTCACGTGATCAAACGCGAAAGTTTACTCAAATTTTCCCTTGTTTCATTAAAAAAAAATTTTAGTTGAGTTTTGAATTGCTTAGATTTGATTGCTTTCTCTCTCCTTAATTGAAAAATCTTGGAAAATAATGCTCCGATCTTTTAGCAACTTTACATACATTTACTTTCTAATTGCCTAAATGTAAACGACAAGGTTCTGTGTGAAAGAAAAAAAATATTTTAAAATATGCAAACGTTTATCTGATTTTGAACTGTTTCAACTGCCAATAAAATTATAGGCTCAACAGTTCCTTTCATATTCAGTTTAGTGTTTATTTCAGGGCTGTGGAGTCGAATTTGGGAGAATTTCGCGGTAGGGGAGTCGAAGTAGGACTTATTTGGAGTATAAGAGTCGGAGTAGCTTAAAAATGTGTCGAATATTCGTTACATCCGTAATATATCTTTGTAAAGGAGTCGGTTCTTTTCCCAACCGACCCCACAGACCTGGTTTATATTAGCTGCACTTGGAAACGACAGTAAAATTATTGAAACATGTGAAGTATTGAAACATTTGAATGTAATATTTTTAAAAAAAATATCCATAAGATCTTCATTAAATGATTTTAAAATCTTTCATGTAGCTTTAAAATTGCATAAAATTAAAAAATCTGCATGAAATTTTCGACTCGATAATAGCGATTGTATCTTAATTGCTTAAATTTAAATTAAGAAAAGAACAAAATCATATTAAAATCGCTTCAAAGTGCACACCCGTGCTCTGAACCAGCTTTGTGCTAAATTTTATGACCCTTAGAGGCTATAGGTTCGTCTTAGTATCTCAGACAGATGACAAGCAAACAGACACTGTGCTTTATGCATATGTAACGATGATGGATATTATTTTAAACGCATGACGTCATAACCAAGGAGAAACATTATAAGTTTAATTTTCATTTCACTTTGTTTTAATAAAATTTTTAGTCTAAAGATAAATCCTGGGTAATAAATTTAAATATCTAAATAACATCCATTTGTTAGTATATTACTTGAAGCGGAACTAATTTTTGGGACTACCCTTAGTTACATATTTGCTATATTTAATGAGGTATTAATAAGAGAAAAGTAATCTATAAAAACATTTGCATTCATTAATCGTTTAATTGAATGCAAACGGCAAAATTTTGAGACAACTATATTTCAAATGTAGGTGAATTCTATGTAAAAGTGGACATCTTTGGAAAACATTAAAATGAAAAATTTTAACAAGTATTACGGTTCTTATATTTTTTTGGATACAGAAGTTATTTACAAGCACTCTTCCTACCCCCTTATGAGAAAATAAGTCTTCACAATAAACAATTTGACTGTCACTAAAAGAATATTAGAAGCCCTTTTATCTTTTGTGTTGCGTCAGTTACTACTATTTTTTGTATGCATAGATAGTTAGCCTAACACTAAAGAATAAGTCTACACCTTTTTAAGCATGCATTACTTTTCCATTTAAATAAAAATTTCCTTGTCACAAGTTCATAATTTAGATTTTTGAATTTGTTTTGTACTTTCCAGTACAGGTGTTTATTTCATGTTGCGTCAGTTACTGTAATGTTTTTATAATTTTTTCTCATTACGAGTTGAATAACAGGGTGTCAAATAAGGCCGTATACTTTTCTCCACCAGACCCCTACCTGTTAGCCGATGCCTTAGAATTTCTTATGCACGGGGAGAGGTAGTGGGGTCTACGGATTTTACATGCACATATCCCCAAGTACACATGGTGGTCTTTAGTGGGTATCGAACGTGCGACCTTCCAGGTGGAAGTCCGACGTGCTAACCATTAGGCTACCACGGCCCTATAAGGCCGTATACTAATGTTTTAATGTAGCTGTATAAGACAGTAAAATAAACTATTTTACATATAATACTTTACTCATTGTAATTATTTGAAGTCAACTTTTTGCTTCCAAATGTTGTGTCAGATACCGTGGAATGCACCTGTAGGAAATGGAAACATATCAATTGAACAATATTAAAAGTAAAAATACTACCTTTGATGTTGAAAATTGGAATCTTATATCTTGAGGACACACACTAGAATGTCTTCGCATCTGCATGTTGCTAGGAGTATATGAGCCATCAGGACTTGAAGGTGCGATGAGGATTCGGGGAGGTTGTATGGTGTTGTCAGAATGGCGCCGGCCGGGCAATGTAGCTTGGACACGCAGAAGGTTGGAATCTGGTGACGATGCTTCTGTAAAAATAGCTTAAGGAGTTCTCGAAACTTTATACAGTAACAATTTAAAAATGGATAACATTTGAGCTAGTGACGGGAAAAGCTTGTCGAGATAATCTCTTTGTAAAATATATGCAAAGGGTAATTAATAGACCATGTTATTCAAGTGTATTCTTTACAATGGAGCTATGTTATTCATGTGAATCAGTATAGTCTTCTCTAATAATTTTTCAACATTTATTAACAAGTTATTGGAGAAAGCTGGTTTGAAAATTTCACTAATGTCCGTCTTTTTATTTGATGAAATTAGAAAGCACATTCGGAAAATTGCTGGTGGTTGTGATATCAATTCAATTTGTGACTGATGCCTCAATTTCTCTAAAATACGATGCTCCCCCCTCACCTGAATGTATTGAAAATCTTATTTTGCGAAGCATTAGTATTGATAATGTTTATGTAACTTAGAACTTAACTCAAGAACATGTATGTATGCTTAGAACTTAACTCAAGAACATATTCCGTGGAATAAATATATTTTTGTATAGCTGTATATGTTTTGTAAATATATATATATTCCAAATTAGGCCACGTTTAAAAGGAAACATAATTATCGTGAATATGTGTAAGTGCTCCTATAACAAACATTCAAATATCTGCCGTGTAACATCCGGGGTGTTGCTGCAACAATTTAGTTACAAATACAGAAATAAATAGATTAATTAATTAAACGTTAAAAAGTTATACCAATTAAGGGAAAGTATCGGCTTTGAAATTCTATAGCGCTGTTCTTCAAAATTACGCAAAAAAACTCTGTCTAAATATATATAATATAATATGTGTCGATTCAGGCAGGGGGCTACCTTCATAGTCTCAGAAGTTTTTGAATTTCACATATGTTAAAATTTAGAACAAAGTGAGTTATAATTATGTTTTTGTTTTTTAGGCTCAAAAAAATTCCTGGCCCGATATACAGGCCGCTAAAGATGGCGCCTCCGGCGCAATTTCTCACTTGCGATTTTCGACAAAAACTTTCAAGTGCTCTGTTTTCTGAACGGTGCAAGATATTTTGATGCAGTTTTTTTATTTAAAAGATAATTATATTCTGTTTAAGATGAAAGGCTACATTTTAAAATATCTGTTCCACGTTTTTTACTGCAGCTTTCTGAAAAATTTTCTAAAAATCTTTTATATTTTTCTCTCAAAATAGCCAATCTCAAAATTTATTATTTTTTTTTACAGTTGGTTAATACCATCGAGTACTACATTCTTTGAAAAAGAGAGCTCTCACTTTTGCGAGCAACGGTTTTTAGAAACAATTTAATATTTTGCCATATATTTTATCAGTTTTCTTTATAACATAGTCATATATTGGTCTCATTAAGTCAAAATTATCCAAATTTAATTTTCTTTGACATGGCATTTAATTCTTAATAAATATTAGCGCATGAAAAAAATCATGATTTTTTTTAAAATAAAAAAAAAAAAGTTTTTTAAAATTTTAAACCAGATTGCTTATCATACTAATAAACGTAACTTAAGATTGACATTCTGAGTAAAATTTAATGAATATAATATTTATTTAAGTGAAAATAAGAATTTTACATTGAAAAGTGTATATTTATGCTAAAAATTTAGAAAAATAAATGCAATACATTGTACTTTCAACCCAATATGTTGAAAACATTAATTACTGCACATTCGCCAGGCTGCTAGCAAATAACATAAATATATGTAGACCAGCCATTAAAAATAATCTCTGTATATCATTTATTCATAATCACAAACAGATTAATAATTAAATTTATTTTTAAATAACACATACAGTTAAGTATTTTCTTGATTCCATTTTCCATTAAGTAATTTGAAAAAGAAAACAAGTTTGGTTGACTTTTCTACTCCTAGGTTAATTTTTGAGCTTGTTGTGAAGAAATCCAAATGTAGAAAACTTTAGTTCAATTGCTGCTGAATGAGCAGCTGAATAATTTTTGGTTGTTTATTACCCATGAATTCTTTTACAGCAGTTGCAGTTTCCCACACTCAAATGTTGACATAGGCTGCAATTTCATTTTTAAATTAAATTCCACAGAAAGAAAGTGCACAAATTATTAGCTTCAACCCATTGGTTCATAGTTCAGTGTTTTCTTTAACCAAATTTAATTGGCTCTTAAACCTCTTATTTTATATTTTGGGGTTAGAGCTGGCTAAAAAAAGAAAAAAAAAGAAAGTAAGGTTTAAATGCCTGCTCATATTTAAAAAAATATATTGTATAGTTACTTTATCTTGCTGATTTAGGTTATTTTCTAGCTTTTCTGAATACTTGTAACAGCTTCGGCTATTTTAATTATCTTCAAATTATTTAAAGCAGTTAAGATTGGTTTTAATTGATTAGGCAGATCCTCTACATTCTGTTGCATTGTCCAATTGAAAACATTTTGATACTTATTTCTCTATTAAATTTCTACTTCATTCTTTAAATATCTGCATAAAAATTAGACAACTCACAATGCTAATTCAAATTAGTAATGCATTCTTCAACATTCTTGTTTGTTTTGATTTTTGTTAGAACTATTGAGTTAAATCAATGATTTTTTGAAAAAGTCATTCACTGAATGACCCCACATGGCCTTTCTTTCATGCTTCAAATTTCTAACTGGTTATCCAAAGATTAGCCTCGAGCTTGTCCTCAAATACCCCATCGAATTGCTAGTGAAAATGTATTTTAAAATCTGCCACAAGTTTCTATATAAAAGAAAGAGGGAAAACTAAATAAATAAGTATTTTATTTAAGGTTTCTAAATTATTTTTCTAATTTGTCAAAGTCTTCAAGATGCGTTGGGGCAGTTTTTTTAAGAAACCAATTTGCAAAAAAAAAAAAAAAAAATAGTAAGATGGGAATGGCTAATCTGGAGTTTTGTGAGTCCTAGCGGAAACAAGACAACACGAAAATCTGGAACGAAATAAAGCAATAAAAGTCATATAAACATCGATTATAAATGACATGGCAGGATTTCAAGAAGTATGGACACTGGATGATTGTAAAAGTCTCTTCTTAAAGTTTTTGTGGTATATTTCGACAATATTAGTCGCAATGTCATTTGACCCATTAAGGCTTGTTTTATCCCCCCAGCTGTTCAGGTATTTCTCGTGGCAGGTCTTTTATTCATTAAATACTGCTACGGAGAAGAAAGTAGTTCCCCACACCAATCTAGAGGCTTATACAGTCATTTTCCTACGAAAAACATGCTACCTATTGAGGTGACCGTGAAAGATGAGGTACAAAGTAAGCACGAGTAAACTTGCTGTCCGCTCGTAATGCGTTACGTGTAAAATGAGTTTCAAAGCATAGTTTTGGTTTCGCGTCTTAAATAAAAGTAACTGTAAAGGGGTAGAGAATGTAGCTACTTACCTGATCCACCATTTGCTGATGAGCGTCTTGCCACATCGTCAACTGAAATGGACTGTCGTCTTGATTCTAAACGGAGAGTGGGTGGCCGATGTGGATAGCTAGCAGATTGCTCAGCCGTTGTGCTGAATGTAGTAGGAATACTGAAACAATAATTTACTTTAGATTGACATTCACAATATATTGGAAATGCATAATTAATAGAATTTGATTATGAAAATACTATTTGATTATCGTCGCAAAGGGATGACTAGTGCAAGTTGAGAAATTGAGAATGAACAGTAAATGAAGAGGACGTAGATGATAATTGGCGGGAATAGTGAATAGTTATGGTATAATGTCTGAAAAATAAGTTTCTTCATGCTAAAAAATAATCCTAAAATAATTAGTAAGAAAAAAGCTCGTAGTGAGTCTTGCTAGTTGCTTTCTGAATATGAGAAAATAAGGTACGTTTGCTAAATAACTCACATGAAAAATAAATGAATAACTAAAAATAAATAAAACAAATTCATTATAAACACTGACTGGGAGAATATTAAGCTAATTTTATAAAAGCATGGATATGCTGTGAACCAAAATTAACATTTCGTTTAGTGTTATATTTCCTCCTGTTTTTTCGTGATCTTCTCTTGTTAAAATGTTAATCAATACTTCCATCAAAGTATAGCAAATGAACTCATTTCATTTAAAAAATAGATTGGGTCTTATTAAATAGATTATTTAAAACTTACTCTAATGAGGTAGAACTTTATAAGGTATTTATTCAATACCACAAGAAAATTTATCGAACGAGGAATTGTCGAACTCTGTAAATGAAGTTTCAACAATTGATATAAAAGTTATATTTTCCTCTTTCCTCACTTAGTTTGTTTTAAAGTAAATAATCGGAAGTGTTGTTCTTTCAACTTCATAATTACCAAAGTAAAAGCAGAGAATACGTTAGAGCACACAAACTAAAAAAAAATAGAGAAATGCAAAAAAAAAGTAAAGAAAAAAAGAATTATGTACAGCATGCCAAGGCACAAACTTACAATGAAAATTTGCTATGTATAATTTCACACTTATTTAATATTTTGGTTGGTAGAAAAGTCACTCACAAATCACCATTATTTGGCCATTAACCATGATGAAGAACCAAATCATTGTAAAACACATTTTATATACACTAATCTAAACTACTACACGATTACATAAAACTATATCTACACAATACAATCATCGTGCGCGATTCCACGCAGAGAATCGGATGCGTTGCTTTCAGGCTCAAAGTTCCAGCTCGTCTGTCCCTGGGCTCATAGAGCCGTGTGATGGCGCTCAAGTCGCGCTCGCCATATGACTCCCCCTCCAGTCCGTGAGGACGATATGAAAATGTGATAGTTTATGGAACTGGGATGCGAAAGCGAACTTTTCCGCCGTACCGTGTGGTTGTGCCGGTACGCAGACAGGATCGGAGACGGTCGTTGTCTTCGTCAACTGCGATTGTAGTTTGTGGATCTGCCACAGTTTGTAATAAAAATGCAGGTTTAATCCTAACAATACTAACAGTTTGTTCACGACCGTTTACTTGGATGTTAAAGTATTTTTCATGTCGTGAAATGACAGGATAGGGTCCGACGTAAGGTGGTTGCAGTGAGCGTCTGACATTGTCAATTCGTAGAAATACATGAGAAGAATTATTCAAATCCTTGTGGATGAAAACGTCTTTAGGTCCATGTCGTGCAACTGGCTTAGGACGTAAATTGCACATAAAATCGCGTAGGCGTTGAATAAACGCTGGGACACTAGGTGGAACATCACTAGGCAATCTGAGCGTAGTCCCGTAGAGCATTTCTGCTGCTGAAAATGACAGATCTTCCTTAACAGCAGTTCGCACACCAAGAAGGATGAAAGGAAGCACTTCAACCCATTTCTCGGTGGCGTGGGCTGTAATGGCTGATTTCAGGTACCGATGGAAACGTTCAACCATTGGCTTGAGGGTGGTAGGCTGTTGTACGGCTGCGGTGTATTCCGAGCAGGCGAGCCAAATTTGAAAATAAATCACTCTCAAACTGTGATCCTCTGTCAGTGGTGACTTTCCGGGACTCCATATCGGGATATCCAGTTGGTAAGCAGAGCATTTGCGACAGTTTCGGCAGTGGTGTCAACTATCGGCGTAACTTCAGGCCAGCGCGTATAACGATCGACCGCTGTGACGCAAAAGCGAAAACCCTGAGAAACGGGAAGTGGTCCGACAATGTCAATATGTATATGCGCGAACCTATCCGAAATTACAGGATAATTTCCTAAAGGGGATTTTGTATGCTTTTGAATTTTAGCTCTCTGGCACGCTACGCAAGATCGACACCAAAGTGTGCAGTCCTTTTTTAAAGAAGGCCAAATAAAGCGTTGCTAAATAAGACGAATTGTTGCGCGGATCCCGGGATGTGACAATTCATGCAATTTAGAAAAAATGACTTGTCTGTACTGTTTGGGAATGTAAGGAAGTGCAACATTCGTAGAAGTATCGCAGCAAAGTATTATACCATCTGGAGGGAAAGTAATGTCTTTTAAAATTAAACTAGTGTTAGTTGAAGACCTTAAATTTTGTAATTCGGGATCAGAATTTTGGGCTGTTGCAAACTCAGCATAGTCAATTTGACTAGCGAGTGCAACTGCTTCTACTCGGGAAAGGGCATCTGCAACAACGTTTTCACTGCCAGACACATGTTGAATTGATGTTGTAAATTGGCTGATGTATTGCAGATGCCGATTCTTACGAGGTGAAGCGTCATCTGATTTTTGCCGAAAGGCATAAGTAAGAGGCTTATGATCGGTTAGCACTACGAAATCCCTGGTTTCTAACATATGCGCAAAGTACCGTATGGAAGAATATACTGCGAGTAACTCCCGGTCGTAGGCACTGTATTTTTTTTCGGCGAGTGTAAGTTTCCTTGAAAAAAATGCCAGAGGTTGAAGAGAGGAATTCTTCATTTGTTGAAGGACGGCACCGATCCCGATTTCTGACGCATCTGTATGCAAAAATAGTTTTGCATCAGGAGCAGGATGTGCAAGTGTAGCTGCAGTTGCAATAGCTGCTTTGCAAGTTTCGAAAGCGGATGTAGTTTCGGTTGTCCAGTTAATTGGGGTGAGATCCTTCTTTTTGGTGGTGAGCAAGGAACTAAGAACAGATTGTTTTTCGGAAGCATGATCTATAAATCTGTGGTAGAAGTTGAACATGGCTAAAAATCTACGAAGTTCCAATACCGTTTTCGGCTGGGGAATACTGGTAATTGCGGATACTTTAGTAGGAGAAGGAGCAATGCCATCAGTAGACACATCGTAACCCAAAAATGATAATTTTGATTTTCCGAACACACATTTTTCAGTATTTAAAACAATCCCGTACTCATCAAAGCGTTTGAAAATTATCTTTAAGTGAGAGAGATGTTCTTCGAAAGTTTTAGAAGCCACCAAGACATCGTCTAGATAGGCAAAACAAAAATCGAGACCTCTTAAAACAGCATTTAAAAAGCGTTGAAAGGTTTGTCCGGCATTACAGAGGCCGAACATCATTTTTGTAAATTCAAAGAGACCGAAAGGTGTAATGACTGCTGTTTTAGGGATGTCGGATTCAGCTACAGGAATCTGGTGATAAGCACGAACGAAATCTAATTTAGAATAAATTTTAGTGTCATGCAAGCTATACGCAAAATCGTGGATGTGTGGGAACGGATATCGATCAGGAACCGTGATAGCATTTAAACGCCTATAATCTCCACATATTCTCCAAGTGCCGTTTGCCTTCGGTACCATATGGATTGGACTAGCCCACGGGCTGTTAGAAGGCCTGCATAATCCGATTTTGAGCATGTACTCAAATTCCTTTTTGGCTGCTAAAAGTTTATCCGGAGGCAACCGTCTTGCTTTTGCAAAAACTGGCGGTCCGGTTGTTTGAATGTGATGTTGGACATGGTGAGTTAAACTGGTAAAAAGTACGTTATTGGTACAAATACGAGGATACTGCGATAAAAGTTTCCTATAGACAGCATCCTCTACAATAGTTGTTAAACCTAAAGAAAACGTAGGAGAAGTTTCTCCTTTAATTCCGACGTAGGTTGAAGAATCGATTAGTTTCTTATTCTTTAAATAAACCAATAATTTAAAATGTGTAAGAAAATCAGCGCCGAGAATGGGCTGTGTAACATCAGCGACATAAAATTTCCAATGAAAGTGTTTTGAAATGCCAAAATCTAAAGTACGCGTAATCTGACCAAAGACAGTAATTTTTGAACCGTTAGCTGCGAAAATTTCTAAATTGTTATTAGAGATTAAATTTTTCTTTCCGCAATGTGTCCGTGGGATTACGGATACAGCAGCACCTGTGTCCACAAGGTATCGGCGATTCGTGAACTTGTCATACACAAACAAGCGACTGTGACTACAACCTGTATCTGCCGCCGCTTGAACAGAAGGTCTTATTGGTTTTCCGAATTTTGGGTATAACTGCAAGGAGAAGCGCATTTTTTTGCTTTATCGCCAAATTTATGATGATACCAACAGTGCGGTTTCAAAGTAGAGCGATTTCTCGAGGCTGAACGAGAAGATTGACGAGATGGTTTAAAACGCTTTTTGTTCGAAAATTGAGGGCGAGATAAATGCTGAACAGCTTCTGTAAGTTTAGCAACTTCATTCTCTAATTTATCAAAACGTGAGAGTTCACGCGTAGTATTTACTGATTCTACTGTGTGAGCAGTATTAGTAACCTCTAATATTTTATCAGCTTTTTCGGCCAAGGACGATAAATCAGGTTGATCTTGAGTGTCCGTACAAACCGAAAGGATTTGTTGTACGGATACTGGTAAGCGCTGCAGAAATAGTGAACGTAAGATTTCAGTGCTTATTGAGCTACCAGCTAACTCTTGCATAGAGCGCAATAAATGAGACTGTCGCTTATCCCCTAACTCTAAATCTTTTAAAAGCATCTTTAATCTAGCAGTCTCTGAATCAGCGTAGTTGGATATAATTCTTTTCTTTATAGTTTCGTACTTGTTATCTGCTGGCGGCTGGCGAAGTATGTCAGAGATCGATGTTAATACATCACCGTCTATAGCTGAAACCACGCAGTGATACTTAGTGTCATCTGCACTGATGCCAGACACAACAAATTAAGACTCCAGTTGGAAAAGCCACATGTCGGGATTAGCCCGCCAGAACGGTGGAGCTTTAAAAGCCACTCGAGCTACGACTGGGGGGTCGGCGGTCGCGTTCAAGGACGAGGAAGTATTTGAATCCGGCACAATTTACGATCGCAAGCGAGCCAGGGAGCGGAAATAAATCAGCACACTGAATATATTCAAATGTATAAGGGTAATACTACAGCAAAAATGAGAAATGTTACAGGGAAATGCTTAAAATAGTAAATAATATGCATTTATAAGTAAATAATATGCATTTATAAGTAAATAATATGCAGTATCACAGTGAATATAATAAAATGAACGATATGAATTTAAAAAAGGAATATAAGTGATTGCAAAACTTAAAATTTGAAATATATTTACATATTTACAATTGCATATGTAAGCTTTAGACTAGTTGTAAGAAATGCATTAATTTTTCCTTTCATTATTGAGAATCATAAAAAATTTATTACTGAAGAACTTACAGGAAAGTCGCGCCGGTTGACACCACTGTATAAAAATTCCATTTGCGCATTAAAGCATGTAAGTCCGGTTCACCACGTTTGGCCATTAATCATGATGAAGAACCAAATCATTGTAAAACACATTTTATATACACTAATCTAAACTACTACACGATTACATAAAACTATATCTACACAATACAATCATCGTGCGCGATTCTACGCAGAGAATCGGATGCGTTGCTTTCAGGCTCAAAGTTCCAGCTCGTCTGTCCCTGGGCTCATAGAGCCGTGTGATGGCGCTCAAGTCGCGCTCGCCATACATTAGTCCAATTACCAAATAAATAATCTACCAGTAACAGTAAAGTGCAAAGAAACAAAAATGTATAAACTAATTGAATTAATTCTTTTTGTGCTTTGTTGACTTTTGCATTTTTAAATTTTACATTTCAGAGCACAAATCTTACAACTCAATTTATTATTAAAAACTATTATTGACATTAAATAATTGGGAGAAACAGCGAATTAAAACATATTATTCAAGCAAATTAATTTATTATGTGAGTACATATTATTAGAATAACAAACTTTTTTTGTCTAATGGGCTGCTGTTGGCATCTGCCAACCAATTGTAGACTTAGTGCGTGCCCCAGAAATTGGTACCACCTCTTTCAGCAGCACCAAAATGGGTGTGGTACCATCGCCACAAGTGAATTTGGACGACCAGTTTACCCCCTCGATTTAGGCACTTGGGCTCTAACGATGCGAAATTGAACTAGGAATTTAATTTTGCCGAGAGTAGCCCATGCCAAATGGTTTCTCGAAGGAGCTTTTACATGCCGTATACGACATGGGATTTTCTGCATTTTGAAAATCCACCTCATACAGCACCTGTTTCAGTTTTGAAAGTATCTGCTACTTGAACTGCGTTTTAGAAAAATTAAAAAGCGGTGGAGGAGGAAGGAGTTTTTTTTTTTTTTTGTCCTTTTCAAATTCATTTTTTATAAATTTCATTTGAAAGAAACATTTTCTTCCCTTAAATGAGTTTTTTAAAAATTTCATTTATTTAAGAAAATTGTTTTTAAAAAAGGATTTCGTTCAAGGAATCTTGAATCATACTTACATTTCTGTTGAAGAAAGTTTTTCTAATTTGAGCTTGTTTCTTTGGTTCCTTGCAACGTGATCTAACATTTCTCTCAACAATTCAACAAGGCTAGTGAACTGGAAATTTAAAAAACAAAACACACATACAGAAGTTATACAAGTTGATTAAAACTCTTCAATATTGAATTCTTCATTTTAAAATTTTTTTAAAGAAATAATGTTAGGATGGGTTAAATGGGTGTCCGTAAAACTATATTGCAAGAGTTGATTGTAACAGTTGTTTAATGTTCGTGGATGAACCTACACTTCCCACACACAATGCAGAAACGCATATGGGTCATGCTACAGATAACCTGCAATTTGACTACATAAATTTTCAAATTAAAAAATCAAGATAAATTCTTCAAAAAAAAATCTGAAGGTTGGCTTATGATATGTATAATATCTATAACATCTGTCCCACAGATCACCTCCGTTTTGATTTTGTGAAAAAAAATTAAGAAGAATTTAGCAGTCCACAGAAGTGATGACTATGTCCACAGAAGTGATATCGCTGAAAACATACAATTTCTGATGGGGAAAAAAGACAGCGAGTTTATGCGAAATAATTTTGGTATTTAATAATCAGACAAAATTTATTGACATGTACCAGTAATCCAGTTGTTCTATGACAAAAAAGAAAGTATAAATAAAATAAAAAAATATAGACAAAACAAATTTTGTAACAGATTAAGTTACCACTACTAACTACGGAAATTTATTCTAAGCTTGGGAATGGTGTTAAATCATCCTCAAATATATAACAACCTCTTCTGTTCCTGGTTGAAAACTTTAAAATATTAATTACGTTTTTCTTATCAACTATTTCTTCATCAACCTGTTGAGGAAAAGAAAAAAATTTATTTCCGGATCTCCTTAAAACGTTCACTTTGCACTCAGTCTGATGCTCTTCTATAACAACTCCTATATAATGGTTCTTAAAATTTTTCTTTCCTTCAAAGCAGACAATCACATATTTATTCTCCATTCCTTCAAGTTCATCTAAATTGGAGCTGTTATGATCATCATCAAAATGAACAGGAATTTGAGAACTGAGCACACTTTTTTTCAGGTTTGCACGTTATACAGACGTCTCAGACGTCTTGCATCTAGAAAGTGCTTGTTTTTCTTTGACCAAGTAATCTGATGTATTTTCATTGTACCTTTAAATGTAACGATATTTATTTTTTCTAAAATCTCATCAATTTTCTTCATTTCTACATCAGCATCTTTAGTGATATCAATCACTTTGATAGCAGGGCATCTTGTTTTCAGCAGAGAAACAAACTCATCTTGTCCAGTAATATCATAGCCATGTGCAATAATATTATCCGCAGTTCTTTTTAGCTTTCCTCCCACACCATCAGGCGCCCCCTTTCCATGACTAGATTCTGAGAAATGCCAAACACATGTACTTGCTCCTGTTTCTTTTGCAATGAATGCTCTGAAGAGATAAAACATTTTTTTATTTCGATATTGAGTGCTTGGCCCATCACTTAGCATCAGTAGTGTTTCTAGTTCAAGTTCTTGAAAAATTGGTTTCAGATGAATACATATAGCTGTTTAATCACGGCGTAAATTTTCTGAGACAGAAGGGATGTCCACAGAAGTGATGAAAACTTCTGATTTATTGAATAATTATATTAGGGTTAATTCTATGAGTTTGTGCCATTTATAACATTTAGAACATCATATTTTGTTTAATATGGCACGTTGAATAAAAAATATAATTTTAAATTGTTACTTTAAAAAAGGTCACAGAGGTGATGACATAAGCAGAACAGATTACGAATGAACATAAAATACCAAATTCTTACCCAGAAGATTTCAAACTTATTCAAAGCAACTTGCTTGCATTTCCAACATGGCTACTTTTTCTTTTATTTGCCACTACGAAAGAATAAGTACCGCCGTCTAGAGAGTTGTTTTTTTAAATGTTTTTAAATGTCCACAGAAGTGACGCAAAACCTTGTGACAAGCTTTCTTTTTGAAAAATATTCAATGTGACAATAAATAGGGCAAACAATTCGTATGTAATGTTAAATTCATACGTTTTCTAATGAAAATGCACATACTTAATCTACGTATGTGGTATAATACATCAGCTACAACTATTGAAATAGTACAAATCTGGCTTGTGACAGTCCACAGAAGTGACATATCACCTTCTGTGGATATATTTTTTTAATATTTATTTTTTCTAATTTCTAAAATTTTTCAATTATAACTCAGAAAACGTATTTTTACATGTTAAATAAAAAAATAAGCAATGTTAATAATAATTTACATTTTATTGTTTTGTGACTTAAAATGCAGGTTTTCTGTAGAATCACTCATATTACTCTTAAGGCTTAACGCTAAAAGGTAGGGAGTTGTCGGTTAAAAACTCACTATCTGTTGGTTGCACAACACCCCCACAGAATGGTTTGCTAAAGCCCTCAGAGACCGACAGCCTCCCAATCAAACGGCTGAAGTGGACTTGGCGGGCTTTATGTCTAACTGATGCAATCCGGTTTTTGTGAATAAAGTGTACTTTGTCTCGTGACAGAATTTGTGTCATTCATTTCTGTACAGCCTAAATATCTTAGTAATAACTTAATAATTTAATGATAATGAATATTACTACTTTTGAGTTCACAAAACTTTCATACGCAGTATTACCTAAGCTAGGTTTATTCATAAATTTGAATGTGGGCATTTGACTGGTAGGAATTAGTAGCTGATTTTCGCTAAAAGGACACGATGCACTGCCTTTTTTTTACGTTAGCACGCTATATTTTAGCTAAGGTAAAATTTGGATTTGAGCTTTTGAAAATCCATCATTACCTGAAATAGTGTAACCCAGGACCGACTTCTCTAGGTTACAACTGGCATAACGTTTTCGCATGTAAATTCATAATCATTGGTATACTCACACATCATCGTATAAGTTAATAAAGCGATATCATTTTCATCATAGGAGTTTAAATTTCACATATTTCGAAAAGTGTATAATTTTTTAATTAAACTAGCTGGTTTTGTGGGAATTGTTGCATAATCTTTCTTCATGTTTGTAACAAGATGTTTGTTACATCTCGCGCGAATTTAGTTATTTTAACCGAATACTTTGGTTATTCGCTTAGATCTTGGTGACAAGCCTTTGCATTTTTATTCACGGTTCTTTCGGATTAACCGCTAGGCGTAACCACGACTTGTTGCCTCTTTTTTAATTGCCTACGCGATCAAAAATTTTATACCATTTTATTCTTTCGAAACACCATTTCAAATTATTTTTTTAATTAGTTTTTTTACCCCATAGTTACCCTTTAATCACTGTTTATTTTCCACTTGGTTCCGTCGCCTTTCGACTTTACAAATTCAAATAAATTTAAATACGCGACGGGAACTATTTACTTTCGCGGAGTAATCTTCCCCTTTCGCGCCTTGCAAGTGTGCTATCGCTGACGAATTTTGCTTTTCCCTGGCATTACGACTGGTAGCTGGTGAAGGTGTATGACGTGAGCCCGGGGTTAGGGGCTTTTTCTCCTCTTCTCCGGGTAAGCAACCGTTCTGCAATCAAGTTTTATTTTAAAGTGCAATTTAATTTAACCAGCCTAACAATTATAATAGATCTGTGTATTACCATGTCTTCAATATGCTTTTGATCACCTGTGGACAGTTTCACTTTGATCGCTTACGGAAATATCAAAAATTGCATAGGCGATATGTAAGCAGTTTAACAAGTTTTTCATAAATGTCAATGTGAGTTCGGCATTATCTTATATTATCCAAGTTATATTCTGGAGCCGACGGGCTACCATTACATCAATCAGCAATTCACAAAATTGGAAGTAAGCGGTGAGAGCAGCTACAGAAGAAATCGGTGCTTTCATAAAAACCGTTATGTGTATGAGTCACGCCAGCCAACGAATCATCAAAGACGCTATTAAAATCGTCATCCCATTACTGAACACACATTCAACCAGTCATCTTCAACAGTAACTTGCAAGAAAATGATTTAATTTAATTTCTCCAAAAGTGACTTCAAGATCATTTTTTACCTTAGTACGAAATTTTTAGAAACATTTTGCGCAATCGTAAACCTGAAACTAGAAGATGAGCTGTGTTATTTTCTACTGATGATTCTGCCAGCCAAACCAATGTGAATGCAGGTTGTATGTAATTTCTGTACATATATATATCTATATCCCAGATGCAATATTTTCCGTTATAAATGATTTGATGATTTGCTGAAGTAAAAAATATAAGTATTTGGTATACCAATTAAATTAATTTTCTACTATGCCTAATATGTAAAATAAAATTATTTATTCAGTTTAACATCATAGCTTTGGTATTTTTTGGTAATTGTCTGATCTTATATTTATAATAGTTTGATTGAATTATCTGCCACTCTAACTTATGATATATAAGTACCAGTTTGGCATAAATGCTCTAACACATTTCCTATCTTAACACAACGCAATGTATATTAGTAAACTAAACCACTACAACACCATAATGTTATCAAGCTATATTTAAATCAGAATGGTACACGAAACCTTTTCCTTTGAATTTTAGTTTTTTAAAAATCCATCACTTACCTGATCTAGTTTAAGCCCAGGACTGACAACTACAGGTATTAGTACTGGCATAACTTTTGTCGCAAGTAAATTCACAGTTAATCCATACCTCTTTTCTCCTAGCATATGTTTATAAATCCCTACAAAAAGAACGTTTTTTTTACTTTGCATATATTAGCAAAAATGCAAACATTTTTATTACAGCAAAAAGGTTTTTCAGTGATTTCTGATAGATATTATGTGGATCATAATATCTACCTCTCTGTAATAAAAAGCTTAAAAAAGTGAACATTGAATTAAACTTTTTACTTTTTTCACTTGCCAAATCGTTTAACTCCACACTGTTAGAAATTTCATCATGAAATCACGGTTAAATAGCCGGCAGCAGTTTGTCCATTTAATTCACCGTTAAATTTACGGTTTGAAACATTTTTCTATCTTTACGGGACCTAAACCATTTCCAATTAGCTTGGTTAAAAAGCAGTAAATACAAAAGTTTACGGTTTTATAACCATTTAAAAATAATTTCAAAACTAAGTTTTTTCGGTTTTTGAACATTTCCAGGTGTAGAATCTTCGAGGCGTAGAAACCATAAACGAAGCGTGCGGGAATCGAACCCCGGGTGTATGGTGTACCAACCTTGCACTCTAACCTTTTCGGCCATATAGACCACTCAAAGTGGCCGTTTATTTATCAATAAATTTTCTTTCCCAACAGGCAAACTGCATTAAAATTGAGATTTCAGTTTTTGATTGGATCCAAAGTCATTTTTGGTCTAAATTTACTGTATATTGACGAAAATCATTTTATTTGCTGCAAAAATTAAAATACAAACAAGCTTTAGCAGTTCAAATTATTGGTTCGCTCATTCGCAAACAGTTCGGGAATCCGATGTCTCCAATTTTTGATTTACTTGTGTATGTGTTTCTATTTAGTAACCACTGCTTAAGAGACATTTTTTCTTCTTTTTTACATACACATGCAGATTTGAACTGATAAATCTTTATTCATATTTTAACAACAACGTACGACCGGTAAGGTTCAACAACCAAGATGGACGCCAGATTCTTATTGACTACGAAACCTAGTGGCTCTTGTAAATTACGGTTAGTTAAACGTTCTTTAGGAGAAACAGAGAATAAACGATTTTTTTTCACAATCAGCGGTTTGAGTACCATCTTTTTAATGGTTATTCAACTGTTGTAATTAAATATGTTAAAATAACAATCAAATAAATGGTTATATTAGTATTTTCTTACAGACATTTTTAACAGTGTACTAGTCACATAAAAATTGTGTCATTACTGATGATTATTTTTTGGCTATTCTTTCTTATTAGTTTTTATATCGTCAAATGAAAGCTACATCTGTATTTATACATTCTATAATGTTGATTTGAATTTTTATTATAAAGGGAATTTTTAAAAACAATGTACATTATTTCATCGTATTTCTCGAGTTTTTGTTTCGTGGAGTTAATCGATGTCTGCATTGAACGACCGATATATATATATATATATATATGCATAAAACCTATGTATATATAGTAATTTTTATTAAAATTTCAATGCCGTAGTATATATAAGTGTCTCACATCGAGTATTCAATAAAAAAATGGAGAACCTCTGGGCAGCGATGTGTGTTTGTGTGCTTTCTAGTTTAAAAGAGATAAATATACGATTCGCATCCCGCCTGGCATATATTTTGCAAGGCATTCCTCAACAGCTGTTCCAGATTTTCAGCATTTTCAGGAGATGTACATCCCACATTTTAAGAAAAATAATGAATAATAAAACTGCAGCAATATATTTTATACATAGATTTGTTATGTGTTTGTCTTACGTCGAAAATTAACAGCACTTACCTTTCACAGTAATTCTTAAATATTGCAATGAGCTTATTTCACCAACATTTAAAAATCATAAACTATTTTTATGAATATTCTGAGCTTCAATATTTCACTTCATCATGCTGTAAGCATTTACACCTTAAAGTTTAAAAACACTATTAAGTGCTCAATCATTTCTTCCACATTTAATATTGCTCACCTTTTCCGTGCAAACTCAACTTTTGAGAAATGATTTGTCTTCAAAATTAGTCACACGTTACTGAATAATAATTACTAAGGATAATTCATAATAATGGAAACATTTCTACGATGAATATTTTATTTTGGGCTCAGCAATTTATAGTTAGTCTTTTATTTCTGTCTCCGTTCATGAAAAATGTAATTCATTGCATGTTAGTAACATGAAGCAGAGAAAGCTTGGCAAACTAATATTCTTACTTTAAAAATCAAGGTATGTTCTATTATTCCTTTTAAGACTTATTATTGACTTAATTTATTGAATTTCTTAATTTTTGAGAGTTTTGACAGTTATATAATTTAGTCACATGTTACGTAATGCTAATTTAATGTGTGTGTAAGTCCAAAAAAAAAAAAAAAAACTATTGATTTTCAATACATTTACTTTTAAAGTTTAGATTTATTAATTGATCAGAAAAGTAAATATTGACTATATTACAGATTTTTCTGTTGTGTTTTAACAACTCGGAAGAATATTATTTGGTCCATAAGAATTTATAAAAAATTTAAAACATCAAACAATGGACGCATTCTGAGCGACTTCATTTAAAACTGTTAGACGCTTCGAATGCACTTAAAGGCCCTTTGAAGATTCTATCGTGTGGTAAATGATTTTATTATACACAAAATGTTTTAATCTTACCTATATCTCAATGCGTTTCAATTTGTTCAATTATTTGTGAGTTAGTCAAGAGCTGCAGAATAACAGTTAGGTGATTAATTACATTCTTGTAACTTCCCTTGTTCTATTTGCTTCTAGTGCGTTCATCGTTTTTTGAAAAGTTATTATTTCGGGCTTCGTTTGCCTGTATCCATAATTTTAAACAAATGTGATTTACTGTGAATTAGTTATAATCTGAACGATATTCTGTGGCAGTAGTAGTTCTTATTTGTATTTTTCATTAAATACTTACTAATTTTGAGAAAGATATGATTTTTGAATAGTATGCTATATTTACCATATAGGTTAAATGCAATTTTTTGTGCATTGAGTTATCAAATAAATTTTCAACACTAGCATTCATCAATATTTTCTTGCTAGTGAGATTTTTAAAAAGTTTTTTAGCTTGGAGTCGGTGGAATTTGTATATGCCTGTTCAAATTAAAAGCAGTATCTTCCTTTGTGTTGAGGTTTTAATTGTGACAAAAAAAAAAAAAAAAAAAAAAGGCTTGTGGAAAAAATGTGTTTAACTTGTGAATTTTAAAAAGAAGTTATATATCATTAGTAGGAGCTTTTATGAAGAACACACCGAATACTCATTCGAAAATCTTAAAATGCTTTTCTGTTGGAAGAAATAATGAAAGCAATATAAATCATGAACTAATACACAATTCATTGTCAGAATTACTAAGGTGCTATTCATGGTTTTCAGATATTTTTCCAAAAATTTGCAGCGTCGCAGTTTTGCAGTAACGATTAAGGTCGAAAATTTTTTACAGCTTAGATAAGGGAAATGTGAGAAGCGGTTCACAATATATTTTGCAAATAGTTCGCTGTAAAATTAATAGATGGCGCTATTGTGTTACTGTTCTATCCCAAGCATAGGTTACTTTATTATGCTAACAAGTAACCAAAACAAATGATGGAGTTTTATCTCAGTTCTTCTTGTATGACAATAAGAGTTTATAACTTTTACAGATGCGGTGTTTTAGATTGCTATTTTTAAATAAAAATAAAAAGTATTGCAGAAAAAAGTATTTAAAACTGTTAAAATTATTTTACGAATATTTCAAACTAATTGAGTCGAACAGTAATTGTTCAAATGGTGTATGACTGTATAATATTTCACTAAGCTACTAAAGTGTTATCAATTATTTTTCAAACTAATATAAGAAATTTTAAACAAATTAATGAATTTTCGCATTAACCAACAGGATTAAAATAGCTACCGAGTAAAGTAAATCACGGGGAATAATACATTCAGGTAAAATATTGATGTAAGTAACTAATAACGTTCAGAAGAGATTCCCATAGATGCGTTTAATTTAACTTGTAAAAAAATAAATAAATGAAACTATTATTCACGTTAAGAAAGCACAAATGAATGCTCATTTGTGCTTTCTTAACGTGAATAATTGTTTTTCAGTTTTACTGTGCACAAAGTTCATTTATTTTAAATGAAACTATGGTTTATTTTTTTAACTGATTAAATCAATGAAACTGACTAAGTTTATATGAAGCATGCGATTTTGTCAAGGAAAATATTACGGTGATTGTTGATAATATTAGAACTTATCCGTGATTTTTTAAACATGTTAGCAATGTGTTTAGAAACTGAATCTAGAATAATTTATGTTAATTTTTTTGTGGGCCATCAAAAAGTTTTTCTTTTCAGTGAAGATTATTTTCTTTATTGAGAGTTTTTTTTGCATAAAAATTATTTACTAAACAACTTGATGTATAACGGAGCCCTGTATAGTTTAATAAATATTGCTATTATTTCCGCTTATATTATGCTTTTTAACTCGTTACCTGGTACTGTAACCAAGCAGAAAACCTTAAAACAAAGTCTGATTCTACAAATGCATTTCTTTTACAATTGAACTGACTTAAATGAGGACAAAATAAAGAATGAACAGATTGGTTAACTTACTTACGACCGGCATCAGTATGGCTGGATCCTGAAGCTTAGCTTTACCAAGCATGGGGAGTACTTCATCCAGGATATTGGTCTTCTCCAGTTTGTCGATGATTTTTTCGACGCAAGTCAAAGCGATGGCTTGCACCTGAATATAGGAATCTTCCTATTGCAGTCATCATGCCATTAAAGAAGACAAGCAACAGAGGGTGGTCGTGCAAGAGACAAGGAATGGAGAGAGAAGCAGAGAAAGAGAGAGAAGGAAAAATTTACGTCAGGACATGCAATTGGATTTAATGTGAGCTATGCACGGGATACCAAATTGCCGATGTAGTAGTCAGTAAGCTACTCACTCCTGTCCCGCATGGGACTCGATGATGCTGATAGTTTGATGATTTAGCGAAGGTGATGAATAACACGTCTTATAAATTCCAATATCCTTCGATGTTTCCTGAAGTACAGTCAAAAAAGAAAATATCTGGTCTTTACCTATGGAGGTTACTTCACAATGTGTTTGATACATCATACATAGTCCTCATATTGCTATTAATTTTAAAAGGAAATTATTCAAGAGAACATTATTCTGATTCTTTTAACTTAGACTGTGTAAAAGTAAAAGTATTGAAAAATTTTAGGCTACATCTCTAATTTATAGTCATTCCATGATACTATATATTGATCTTTTTCGTTATTGTATTCTAGATTGCTTACTACCGCCGATCATCACGTGGTATTCAATTGTGTGAAAAGTCAATACATTGGCTTGGGGGTGGTGGTGGGGGTGTTAAATATTCTCATGAATTTCGATTTTCCTGTTCTTGAAATGTGGTGAAAAGAGAAGATGTAAAAATATTACAGCTGAAATTGTCTTTCTATGATCGTGATTAATGCAGCTTACAAAACCTGATTATTCTTAAGAGCAAAATGTCCATCAGACCATTATTTTAATTTTGATTCTGGAAGTTTAAATTCTTAAACTCGATGAGATTAGAAAAGTTAATGCTATTTGTTCTTTTTTATTGAAAAAAAGGTAAATTGCTTTTCGTCACAAGTTTTAGCTTATGAATCTGGTTTTGCTTCGCGCTGCACTCAATGGAACTAGCGACAAACACGGAATGGTAGATGGTAGTGATTATGACTTTTCCTACATGAGTAATTTTCAACCCACTGCAAAAAAAAAAAATCTTTTTTAGCATTTGTAAAACTTGTTTTAAGGTTATTGGATGTTTCTTACTGTTTTAGAAAGAATATTTGTTTATAATCGATAAATCGTTTCTTTACACTAAACGAATGCATTGAAAATTTAACTAAAATTAGCTTTCAAGAAGGAAAGGGAAAAAATCATCATACGGAATTTTATGTTATTGAATGGAGGGAAAAAAGTTAATGGGGAAAACATTAGAAAACTGGCCTAATATTTCTTAAACATATACATTTTCTTAATGTACGAACAAGAATCTTCTATATGCAAAACTAACGTCGTGTTTGCCGGATTTTCATTCAATGCTGTTGTCTGTCAGAATAAATTTATTGGATGATATAATTGCATTTCAATGAAAAATAAGATCAAATCAAGTTCTGTAAGGCCCATTTATTCTTGTCGACCGTTATCATATCTTTGTGAGTATTGAGATTTATTCAACATAATTGGGGTTACACTTTGATATTACTTCGAAACTGCATTTCGATATAACTACATAATATAAAGCGTAACAGTGACGGCGTATTCCTCGTAGGAATTGTCAGGAAATTCGTAAGTCTCAAACTTACGCAAGCTGTGAAGCATGCTTCGAGAAATGGAGTTTTTCTTACCGAAACAATGTTGAGAGGAAAAAACACACACACATTAAAAGGAGTGTAATTTATTATTCCAGTTGGTTTTAGGATTTATGATACAATTTACTCTTACGTTTTATAAAATTTTTACTTTTTCGTAATTACCGTAATTTCTTAATTATATGTGAATATTAAATATATATGAATATTGATTATGATCGGTAATTTCTTAAAATAGAGCCACTCTTATGAGCACGAAAAGTAACTTTAGCGAACGAAGATATTTTTAACACTGTATACTACAAAAGTGGTAAAAAGGGCAATGTAGTCCCGTAACCTATTTTTTATTACACTTAACATTAAAATTTATTAAAACTGACGTTCGAGTACATTAAGAAAGATAATAAACTCACACAACTCCATGCTATGGTTTTTGAAAATGTGGAAGATTTGAGCACAATTGAAAGGAAAATAACGAGATAAAGATTACGAGGTGTAATGTTACAATCAATTTAAATTGCTAAAAATCGCTGAGACTATACATATGCAATATTATTTAATATTGCATGTCGGACGCATGAAGTGAACTTTTGCAGTTTGACTCGATATTTTTTTCTTATTTACTGCAAGAAATATTGATAAAAATCGTTTTATGTAACAGTATTTGTACTCTAGCTCTTCGTGAAATATTAAAAATCTTTCTACGAAGAAGTTTATGTAAATTTATCCCAGTCTGTTAAAACTCTTTCTTGATATTTTCCTGAAATACATACTTCATTCTAAAATTACGATACTAAAGTTAACACTCATTATATATCGAAAATTAAAAAATAAGCACTGAATTTGATTTAAAAAATGATTTCAAAACAAAATAACTAAAATTTTTTTTTTTTAAATTTAATTAATAATTAGTTTAAATAATAATTAATGGCCAATTTCCATGTTTTCCATGTTTAAAACAAAGTAAACTATCTGTCGATTAATTAAAAAAACAATTGGATGTTTTAGCTTTCAAATTGCACAAACAGTAGTTAATAAACAGTACTTTAAAATGTACCCAATTGGGTACACTTGGAATAAAGAGGTTAAAATACATAAACTATTCTATGAAAAGTTGGAAAGAATCAAGTTTTCTGTCGTCGAACATGTTTTTACAATTTTATTAAACCATTTTTTTTTTTTGCTTTCAAATAAAAAATCTAATTTTTGATAAAATGCTACGTAATTTTATTCTCTCACTGTTTTTAACAATTCTAATGCAATAAAACACAGAAGAATAGAATGCAGGAGTTGAAAACTGACTTTCCGCACACCATTTTCATGCTGCAGAGGAAGTATTAAGCTCAGAAATAACTTCCTGTCATAAGATCTAATGCTTTAAAGTTTAGAGTTCATAATAATCGTTTTATGAGTGTAGAATTGAATAGAATACATATGTGGCAAAAGATAATTATGATAATGGTTTCGCCTGCGTTATATTTGTGAAATGCAGTATTCCAGGCATTTAAGTCAATTCATCGATTTTAAAACATTTTGTAAGATTAAAAAAAATTTAAACTAAAAAAATTCTGAATTTCCAAAATTATGCGACATATGTAGCAATATATGTAAAATTTTTGTTGATGAGAAATTTTGATTTCATATACAGGGTGTCTATAAAAGAACTCCGGGGTTTTGAGGCAAAATATTTTAATGAAATAAAAAACATACATACATGTTTTATACATGACTGAAAAGCTTACATTTTCAAGTTTTTTTTAACACTTAGTAAAGTTCTATATGAGCCCCGTTAGTGGCACGGCAGACGTCTAAACGGTATTCTACCTCTTCCCATGTCCTGGTGATCATGTCTGGGGGGACGGTTGCCACACAATTGACTATTCGTTCCCTGAGATGTTGAACATCACGAATTTTCTCTGCATACACAAGATTCTTGATATGCTCCCAGAAGAAAAAATCCAACGGAGTCAGATCAGGGCTCCTTGGAGGAAATGGAATAGGTCCCTCCCTTCCGATCCACCTGTTGCCGAGCCGAGCGTCCAATGCCTCACGCACACGGAAACTGAAGTGTGGCGGGGCCCCATCTTGTTGAAAGTAAACTAAACCCTTCTCCGCTTCAATGTCATCTAACTGAGGAAAAAGATACTCCTCCAACATATCAAAGTAGACATCACCATTGATATTTCTTTCAATAAAAATAAACGGACCTATGATTCTGTCATGCATAAGCGCACACCAAACATTTACTTTGGGCGTATCGCGTTCGTACTCGACGAACTCATGGGGCGGCTCAGAACCCCAAATTCTGCAATTATGCCGGTTTACGTGACCATTCACATGAAAAGAAGCTTCGTCACTAAAAATTACACTTTTTAAAAAACCATTATTGTCATCAATTTTATCTAGCATTGAAACAGCAAAGTCGTATCTCTTAACCTTGTCTGCTGGTTTGATGTGGTGTACAAGTTGAATCTTGTAAGCAGTTAAACGTAGTCTTTTATGAAGTACCTTACCGACAGTTGATCTTGGTAACCCCAACTCCAGGCTGCGTCTTGTCAACGATTTCTTAGGGTTTCGAAGGCATGAAGCTCGGATTCTGTCCACTTTCTCTTGAGACACACTCGACTTACCCGGCGACTTTTGCTTCAAAACACTTCCTGTTTCCTTAAATGCACTGAACCATTGACGAATGGTTTTGTCAGAAGACGGGTTAACACCATAGTTACGTCGAAAGTTTCTTTGTACGGTAACTACAGACTTCGTTTCTATGAGCCAAATAACACATTGAGCCTTTTGTTGCGGAGTCGCCATCATTTCAAATTTCGCGACGTCATTTCAAGGTCAACGCCCTGCAGCGCCGCCAACAGTTGATACAAACATTCCCAATTGGTATGAGTAAAACTTTGAGCTACTCTTTTCAGAGAAATAGACTAAATTTTGCTATCTTTTATAGTTAGTGAGATATGAATTTTTAAAACCCCGGAGTTCTTTTATAGACACCCTGTATATATATATATAAATGATTAAGTGTCTAAGAAATTTCTTATCATTTACTAACATTTTATTTCTAGTTAAACAAATGCCTAAAATATTAATTTCAGGTATTTTGGACAATTCTTTAGTATTACAGGTTTAATGGTTAAATTAAACAAAGTACTACCTCAATTGTTTTTTTTTTTTGGTAACACATAAGAACAAACAACGCAGATAAAGATGCTTAGGAGGCATTACTACTTGGTAAAAAATCATTACTAATAATAGAAGTGCAGTGAAATTTGGTGTAAGTTGACTACTTGTAGTGCAGCCCTTTAGTGGTCACTTAGACAGGTGGTCACTTATAGAGGGACCATCTATTTTTTTTTTGTAATTTTTTACGCTATGATTTTTTCATTTGTAGATAATTAAAATATAGCTTCATGTATTAACATTATTTTAAAATAGTAGCTAGCTATTTCCCCACAATTAACTAAAATATCATTAGAGAAAGTTAACGTGAATGACTTACAATGGGTACTGGAGGGTTAGAGTTAACCATGGGTACCGGAGCTGAGATAGTAGTTTTCTGAATTTACGACACGCCAAGTTCAAAAGGTTCGCCAGCACTACTGTAATAGAACAACATAGCTGCTTTTAAAGAGTGCAAAGAGAATTACAGAGTTCATATGCCCCAAAGGTACGATGAATAATACGGGGGAAAAGGCTATAGAGGTACATAATAAAAATGAGGAAAGCTAGAAGCCTTATTAAACAACAGCAAAAATAAGTTCAAGGAATTAATCATTAACATTCGGAAGCTATGCTGTTCTGATGTACAATGGAAAAATACAGTGCAGCAAGGAAGTGTATGATTGACAGTGTGTAGCCTTTAGGAGAGCAAAATATTAACACCATTTTTATTTTTATGTGATTAGTTTTCGTGTATGTGTTTTTTAAGTACAGATTTTTCTAAGAAACAAGCATTGAACCTTTTAGCACCAATCTGATCTATGTGGATCTACACTGAACTTTATGACCATACTTCTCCTTTTGATTTATTCGTACTGTGAAGAACCTGAGAAATGTAAAGCGGTAGGTTAGTCAAAAACATTCTAGATTTTCAAGATTACTGAAAAATAATGACATTATTGACACCTCATGTTAATACCTTAGATTTAATATTACAGTTCGAAGATTTTCTGAAATAAGCAGTGTAATTTTTGCTTAAATACTGTTACTCTAAAAATAGTTACGTGGTATATGTTTCAAAATATATTCAATAAAAGCAACATTTAAAAAAAAAAAGATGAAAAATAAATAAATAAATAAATGCCACCTTATCACTAAACATAACGCCACAAAAATGGTCTCATACCACTAACAAGTAAATTATGTTATCCAGACCGTAGTTTTAGTGTAAAAATACTTAAGAAATCTTAAGAAAGAATTATGTCAGCTAAAAAAAAAAATGTATTGAGGCCTATGTTAATTTCAAGTGATAAAAGTGTATTTGAAGTCGAAAGTAACCTTAAACGTCATTTTATCTGCGTACCATTTTTCCACAGATATAGCCAATGCATTGAGTTTTCGAGTGTTACTTTAGTGTTTTCTGTCACAGTAAACAAAAGAATGGGTAATACTAAACTTGTCAAGTGAATAGTATTTTCTTTTTTCTGAAAAAGAATGTATTTGGCAGAGAGAAAATATACATAAAATTTAAATCCTGTGCATAGCTTCAGACCAAAAAGGAGCGTGAGAAGAGAAAACACGAAAAACAGAATGGACAGTTGCGTGACGTATATAAAGTGCTATTGACATACACGAGAACAAAGAACATAGAATTACAGAACACATTTTTTATATTTTGAACAAGGAACGAACTGAGTTGCATAAATGTTAGCATTACAATAAATTTTATGGGGAATTTATGAATAAATTTTCTTTGAGCATATAAAAAATTGAAGTACTCGAATATATCAGTAGCATAACTTATTGTTTAAAAAATATTTTACATGATTAATTTTCCTTTTTTGAAGATTTATTTGTTATGTTAAAAATTTTTTTTCTTCATAAAAAATAAAACAATTCGGTCTTGAGAACTTACCTACGTTAATTTTTAAGAAATAAATACTGTCACTGAAATCATGCATATATTTTTGGATATTTTTTGGCTGTAAAGTGTTAAAGTAATTAATTTATTTCAATTTATTTTTTTGCAATTGAGCATTTCAGTTTTTAATAATTTTCAATCCATCGATGATTTTGCACAGTATAGATTTACGACCTGGGAAGGAGTAAGCTTTTCATTTGCATTTAAATAATAAAAGGTAATGAATAAAGTATGTTCCAAAATAAAAAGCTATATGGTAGTGTGAACGGTTATCTTCCATTTTTGTGTTGAAATTATTGTTAACTTGGAACAAAGGTCATTTTAAATTATACCGCAAAAAATGGATCTAGCACCTCGCGTAAATTTATCGAAACTCCCCTTCTTATAAGAATGAAACTTTCCTAATTGTTTGATCATAATACATGTTACCTCTCTGGAAAACTATAACTCATATTAGTGCATATTTTTATACAAGATATTATGAAGATAGTCCATTTTTAAGCAATAAAAAAATTTCTTATTTATTTGCTTTTTTTTATCAAACGAAATATACATTAATTGTTTAGTCTCCAATTTGTAATGCAAAATATTTTTTTTTTGGAGTTCATCTTCAGAACCTTTCCTGTCATACATCAATTTCAAAATTTCTGCGTAAGTGCGGTTTAATCTTACCAGTATGAAAGCTCGTACGTTTTACCAGTCTCGTTCTCGATGGTAAAGTAGGCATACATACATGATTTTCTTTCTGTGTAAATACGTGGGTGCTATGCAGCTGTGCGATGAATACGTTTTTACGGTGAATAAAAAAATAAATTTACAGAAATACTATGTGTAGAAAATATTCATGGGCTTACCTCCTGAGAACATTCAAATAATAATAAAGACAAAGAATTTAAAGATCTTTTAAGCCTGATTAAAGTTGAAAATTCTCTAATAATTAAAATGTAAAATTACCTCAAATATTAAAATCGACATTTATGAAATTACACTAAATTACAGTTTGGATGTATCCGTTAACAAAAACTATAAGCTAAGGAAGATGTTGAATTACGCAGCAAAATGTATCGTTTGTCATTGAAAAATAAAAATATTTTTTCTAATTACTAGTTGAAGTTTGAAACGTATTTCAAACATCCTAAATGAAAACTATTAATGGTAATGTTATTTAACACGCGAAATGAACAACGTTAAACATAAACTTACTTTACGGTTAATGTTTTAGGAGCGGTTGTTTTTTGTAAGCATATTTCTGTACTTGAGAGGTAAAGAGAACTGTCTATTTTTTTCGAAAATTCGGATCAAAGTACCATAAAGCATTAAGTCCAATTCTTAACAGTGAACAAGATAGACAGTTAAAAAACAACAATTCACTGAACAAATAATCACTAATGAATAAATAAATAAATACAATTTCTTGGAAAGTTTTGTTTTTGTGATATTAGTGCTCTTTACCTCCCAGGCATAGATTTATTCTAAACAAAATATTTATCTACTGAATTAGATATACAGAATTTGATATGCTTTTCTGAATAGTAACACAAGAGATAATTTTACTAAAGAAGAGTTGAATAATGCTACATATTTTCCTTATTAGATTTTCTCGTTTACTGTTCGAAGTGCTAAGAAATTTTGTTGCTTTTTTTTCTTGCCTTTTTTCTTTGTTACTTCGAAGTTTTTAGTTATAGTTGCGCAATAAATCATCGCACATGATAAGTTGCTAAGGCGTAACAGGAAGTAAATTAACTTTTATTTTAAAAATCTAGCATATTAATCTAAAAATGTAACAACTTCAAAGTTATATAAAGGAGAAAAAAATATCGTTTTATAAATCAAAATTAAAATATGAATATAATCATAAAGTTTTCATAAAAATTTTATGAATGTTTTGTTTTCTTTAATTGTTCGTATAGCCTGTCATTTTAGTTAAATTAGTATAGGCAGCAGCAGTTTAATAATTGCAACTAGCAAGACTGCATGGATTGTTTTTTTTCTTTATTTTTTTATTATGTTTATTTTTACTTCAATTTCATTTTTCGAGAATGAGGGCTTATTCATCGTCGAAAGTTCTATTATTTGAGCTGCAAAGGAAACAATTGCTGCTTTCGTGCAATAATAATTTAAAAATGTATTGTAATACTGCGAAATGATAAGTCTAATGTGATACTTCTGAAACATCTATTTAATAACTTTTTGTTTATTAAGTCTGTATGATACTGAAAGCGCATGAAAAATGTACTGGGAAACATAACGGAGCAAACCATCTTCCCTTGAGGATGGAAAGTTTATGCATGATATATAATATAATTATACATATTTATGCTTTATACTGAAACTCATGTGTCTTTAAACATTTGTAGTACGCAGCTGATGCTTTTTAATGTAATGTGACGTTTCTTTAATTTCAAATGCAGTTAGGAGTTTATTAATAACTAAAAAGTTTTTTTATATTTCTAATGGGCTGTTGTTGGCTTCTGCCAATTGCAGACCTAGTGCGTTCCCGAGATATTGGTACCATCTCTTTCAGCGGCACCACAATGAGTGTGGTACCATCGCCGCATGAGAATTTTATTGTCCAGTTTGGACTCTGTTGATGCGAAATTGCACTAGGAATTTAGTTTAGCCGAGAACACCCATGCCAAATGTCCACTCAAGGGATCTTGTACGTGCCGCATAATCATACGACATGGGCGCAAACGATTTTCTGCGTCTTGAAATTCCACCGACACTGCCACCTTACCACGACGCCACCATGCATAACTAAAAAGTTTCAGCTTATTAAATTACTCTATTTTTGCTGTTTTGATAGATTTACGGTTGTCGTTCGTAAGGAGAACAATTTCAACTATAGTCACTTGAAAAGTCGACAACTTATTAATAAGAATTCTTTTTTCCCAAAAATTAAGAATAAGAAAATCTTAATGCCGTTGGGTTGCATGAAATTTCCCCGGGTCAAACAATAGTCACGTAAGTGGCTATTTGGAATTCATTTTTGAGGGATTTTTGTAAGAACTACTTTAAACCAAATTTCATGCTATATTTGAAATTTAAAATTTCTTAATCAATTCTAATTTCTGAATTAGTCGAATTTTTAATCGAAATCATTTAAAATCCATATTTAACACTTAATCATGACCACTGATACAGCTCAATGGTCATCATCTACATAAATATATCTCAATGTGAAAAGTGGGCAGTGGTGGCCTGGTGGTTAGGATGTCGAGCTTCGGATAGGAGGATCTCGGGCTTCGATACCCGAGCCGCTGAAGACCCACCATGTACACTTGGGGATACGTGCATGTAAAATCCGTGGACCCTGAAGTCCCGAGGCAGTTCCGAGGGTAGCGGAGGGGGGAGATTTTCCCTTCCCTTCACGCTTAGGCCGAAGGTGGCGTATTTGTGGTAGCACTATTTGGTGTCATCCAAGTACATAATGAGCCAAGTCGTACTTCCACCGTTGTGGTGCTCATATGAACGGAAGGCGCTCCTTACTGCCTTAATTCCTAGTCGCTCTGCGAAGGGGAGCTTGTATATCCAAGTGGTATTAGGAACAACAACAACAATGTAAAAATTTTGGTTTTCTTACTGCTTGTTAACATGCTTTTTTTTAAGAACTAAAAGAATTTTCTGGAACGCGAGTTTCAAATGAGATATATTTAATATCTGTACCTGAGAACCATAGTATCATAAGTCCATTTTTCGATTTTTTGTGAGTTTACACTTAATGGACACACAGAGCACCGACGACAAAATCACTAGCTACGTGAGGGTTCCGAACTTCCATCAGGAAAAACTTCCATCAGGACATCTTTATTCTAAAGGTCGCACGGAAAAGTCTAGTCTTATGCTACTAAAAATGTTTATTTCTAACTTCATCGAAAAAACTCGCTAAATGGTCTTAAGATACTATGACTCTCATGTGCAGATATTATTAGTCTAATAAGAATTTAAACAAAAATTGAGCACTTTATTATTCTAAAGTTTCTAGAGGACGATAAAATACACAAAAATATCCTTTCATTTCCTTCGAGGATCAGCACAAATCGAGCAATTAAAACAAACGCAGTTTACTTTGCTATGGACGTTCTTACGATTTACGAAGAAAGGAAAATTAATTTACACGTTAATTATTCCTTAGAAGTGCACTAAATTAAATGTTAAAATATTTCGGAAGGAAACTGAATTTTTTTTTCTGCCATGTGATAACAAACAGAGGAAAGCATTGTTTTCAGAAACCGCTCGCAAAAATTCTGATGGTTTCATTTTGAGTGCAAAAATAACATGCATCGACGTTCATTTCCGTCTTGAGATTTAATTTACCGATTTATGTTTATTTATATTAATAATCTTGATTTATTTTATGTAATGTACATTTTTATGCGAAAAATATAATGTATAAGTTTTCTTGCAACTTTTGCAATAAAGACAAAATACAAATAGCTTTAAAAGTAGTTCACTCTTCGCATAATATAATTATGTATTTTGAAAGAAAAACAAATTTAGCTGCGACTGAACGTGATTCTTTAGAATGATAAATTTATGCTGCCATTAAATATTTACTGATTTGAATGCATAAAAACGAGTAATAAAAATAAACCCTTTTTTTTTTTGCTTTTTAAATGCAAGCCAGCTATTGTTTAACCATTTTTATAATATAATAAGCGCCTTTCATTATTCCTTCTCGTACGAACGTTTTTGTTACATTGAATACATAAATTATCTTGTCATGTGTAATTACTTCTGTCATAATTTATAAGCTGGAATCACCTGCGACCTCAGCTTATGATTTATTACAGCATGATCATGACAGAGTAATTAATGCTTACGATTTGTGTTGGAGGCAATGTTGAAAACGCAGAATCACTGCAGAAAAAAAGGCTAAAAATAATAACGAATTTCCCGGATGTTGCTACTTTGTTTTCAAGAAATTATATTTGATCATGTGCTCACAGTACTGCGCAACAAATTTAGTTGTGTTGGAATTTTACAAACTAAAGTTTCAAAGTTATAACGTTAAATAAAAAGATAAAATGAAACCAAGGTTATATATATATATATATATATATTTTATTTAAAGTCTGCAATAATCTGTACTTTATGGCTTCCCAAAATATTTCTCAATAAATTCACTATTTCCTTTTTTTGTTTAAATTACTCTTTAAAGAAGCGTCTTATAATTAATGGCTTAATTAATTGGTAAACTTTAAACAAAAATAAAAAAGGAAGGAAAGAAAATTAAAAAGTTTATTATTGCCGGGTGTATTTTGAAAAGAAAATTTATCTCCAAGCGACTGAAAAATTGGCCGTTTCTCCAGATTGCCTTTTTCATTATTTGATATTTTGCAATTATTATAAAGCATACATAGCTAAATTGCTGCCGTCCCAAGTGACATTTCTTTTCACAAAAAGGAAATGAGTTCAAGAAAGAAAAAATCTAATTACAATCTTAATAGACATTCCTTATCGGAAATCTATGATTAATTAGGCTTGAAAATTTTTCCCACTTTTCTTTTCAATCTCAACCTATCTAAGGCTATTTTACCATTCATGAGTTTCCTGCAACTTTTCATAAAATATGCAAATATGATGGGAATATATAAACATATTATTTCATTCAAGCCACATGTACGGAACATACTAAACCTACTTCTAAAAATGCTTGTTTATTGATTGTGTTATGTTTTTATTCAAGAAAAATCCAATTTCTGCTCAGAAGATTAAAAGGAATGCTTAAGGGGTCATTCGACTTTAATAATTTATCGGAGTATTAATATAAGTGCTTGAAATAAAAGTTTCTATTCGTTTTTCAAAACTTCTTTTGAAAAACGAATTTATTTTAATGCAGAAAAGATTTCAAATGCATGTTTGAGTATTTCGTGCATATAATAAGTCATAAATATTTCTTTATGATTTATTAATTTTTTGTTTAAATTTCAAAGACAAAATTTTCATACTTCTATTGCAGGTATGAAAGTTTATTTTTAATTCGTTCTTTGTTTTCAGTGTATGTCAGCATGCAGGCACCCACTACACAGAAAGAAATACTGAAACTTACCTTTAACGAAAAAGATTTTGTAATTAATTAATTATTTAATGTAGCAATATATATTGAAACACCAGACTTAAATGTAAGCATAAAATCTTACTTTAAAATGCTTGACAGCTAGGCGCTCTTAATTAAACTACACATTCCGTTACGCAACAGCAAATATTTTATTTACATATTCATGTAATTTAGTGAGTGCTGTTGAAAGAAGGCTTTTTTTTTTTGGAACAATGAAAGTCAATTTCAAGAAACTTACGTATACATAGTATATTTTACAGAGTATATAACAAGAAGCACTCAATTTATCCATCTAATGATGATAAAATAAGCCTAGATGATAAATGATGGCTAAAATGATAAAGTATAAGCATATATAGAGATAAAATATTATCAATATGATAGCCCCAATAGAAACAATTGTCTACTGCCATCTAAAATTATAGCATAGCACGTGTAATTGTTGATTGCAGGGAATGTTACGCATATGTTTCTTTCATGTGCCATGCTGTCTTTACATGCAAACATGCTATGCTGGCTTCATCGGCCAGATATCTTACAAGATCAAGACGTTAGAGTGAGTCTGTAAAGATAACCCGCATTGCTATTACATTGGTTACAAATATAAAGTTGCCAATGTTTCAAATTGCCGATATCACAACTTGAAAAGCGCCCTCTGTTTGTGGTTTAACGAGCAGTCCGCCATTTTGCTTTGAAAAAAAAAATTTTTTTGAATGCCATGCCATTCTGGTCGATTTCGTTTTTGCCATAGCTTTCTCGGAAATGTGTAGTTTGATTTTCATTTTGTATAATAACAGGCTTCTGCGTGGCTGCATTTCAAAGTATGAATCTTCAGAACGTGTATAATGTGTATTAATTATGGACATCTACAAGGTTATACTTCTCAGACGTGTACTGCGAACATATTACTTACCGAAGTAAACAGCTCCTTCAAATTACGGTTCCAAAAAAAACATCACCAACTTCAAGTTTGGCGCCTCATACTGACTAACGAAACGTTTCGTTTTCTAAACTATTTCTGAAACATTTTGTTGGTAAACTATTTTCAAAGAAACAAAACTATGCTATGGTTACAATTTGGTAATGGACTAAGTTCATAATTTCTTTCATTTGATTATCTTATTAAAATAATAATAGTTTGACAGTTTGTGCTCCTATGTTGCATAACATTGGATAACAAAAATGTATTTGAAATTTACGTTCTGTGTTGTTATTTGACCATGTATTTATATATATATATATCCGAATGGGGAAAGTAACACATATAACTATCATCGTGATGGAAAATTTCTGAGTTGCGTTTGTTAACCTGCGTCTACTTAGCTTTATATCAAAGGGTAGCTTAGTTACTGAAATTTTGTGGTGGCCAATGACTTTAATACTGTTCGAAAAAAAAAACAATAATATAAAATACAGCAGTTCTTATTTTTTTAACAATATTTCAATATTGATGATGAACATAAAGTACGTTTCATGTATATAATGGACTGTAATGATTCTGTAAATATTTTAGCTTCTTTATATAAAACTCTAAAAATAAATTTAAAATCACGATTAATTTTATAGCATTTCATTTAGTTTACGATTTAGAGTAATAAAGTCTAAATACGGCATTTTATAGGGGGATATTATATATAGACAATAACTCACTGCAACCTGTTTTCCCCACTCAAAGTGGTGCTCGAAAGAATTTCGTGTATAGCTAATTTTCATGTAACTGAAAAAGTTTTTAACTTTTCCAAAAGTTTTACAGTTGGAGCTTTAGGAGTTATTGTAAAGCCTACCCACGCAACCGAGGTAACTATGCATTTTGAAACTTAAGGAAAATGTTTTTCTTGGTAATTAATTCATTGTTCTAGACCAGTGTTTCCCAACCTTTTTTCCCTCACGAACTCCTTCTAAGATCCGAAAAAAATGGCGAACCCCCTGGTGCAAGGGGTGACAAAACTACAAAATTTGCTAGCACATTCACTTTTCATGTTTTACAATGCTTCATATAAAAAAATAAAAACCATAATAATTGTAAAACACCTAAGTTTAAATAAAACTAAAATACGGCTACGAATATGTTATTTTATTATTATGTTTTCAGTATTTGTTTTTTTTTTATAATTATTACGGCAGTAAACATATGTATTCCAAAGAAATTTTAAAAAAATATTTTGGCAATAGGTTTTTTGCAATTCTTGGTGAAATATACAAAATTAGGTAAAGTTTTGGAAATTTAAAGAAAAATTAAAATTTTATATATTTTAAAATTCATAATTGCAAAATGCAGTATGCATTATAATGCAGAAAAGCTGGAATAAAGTGTGCTAAATGTGAAGCCAAGTTTAAAATTAATGAATAGATAACTTTTGGTTCCATTTTAGGATTGTGGTCCAAATTTTAGAAATCAAGCCAAAAGTAGAAATAAGTGCATTTAAAATTTTGTATGTATGCTTCCTATGCCAGTGCACTACATTTCTGCATTATCTGGAAAGCAATGTATTTTTTAAAAAATTATTTTTGCACTCTTTCTTAATGCGTATGCAAATTCATTATTTAGTTTTTCCCTTTATGTTAGCGATAAAAAATTCCGCCATTGCAATATTATTTTCGCGAACCACCGGTTGGGAAACGTTGTTCTAGACCAATGATTCTCAACCTATTTTTTGCCGCGCTTTTAAGGGTTTCAAAACTTTGCGGCACACAAAGAAAAAGATGTTTAAAAATTTGTTTCCTTACCAATAATAGTCTAAAATAGTTTACAATAATTTTGAATGTAAAAGAAAATAACAAAATATGTACTACTTAAGCAACAGTACGTTTATTAAGAGATTAATTACAAGGTAATAATAATAAGAAGAAATTTGAGCTTGATGTTTCTTTGATGGATTCATTTATATTTGGTCGCAAAAAGGACAATGCTACTCTCATATCGTTTTCTACATTTAGAAATTTTTACAGTTAAAAATATGGTATTTAACTGTAAAAACAAGTTTTATTTTACAGTGTACTTTTCTTTAACTTAAACAAGCTTTACTCCTAATAAAAAAAATCATTAAAATTTTTACTATATGCATTTCTAAAATTAGGCGGCACACAAAAGTGCCGCAGCTCAAAATTAGAGAGAGAGACAAAGAGAACATTAGAGAGAACAGCTCAAAATTACTGCCATAATTCCTTTAAATTTTTTATATAATTTTATTCTATTTAACCTTTCGCATTTGTAAACACAACACAAAATTATGAATTTCAATGTACTGAATTATTTAAGTTAAGAAAACTTCTAATATAAGAAAACCTTTTTAAATGCATTTTATATTAAGTATTCTTTACTTATGGAAGAAGTTAATTTTTTTCTCAAGTGTACTACTCAAGGCTAAAATGAAGTAACTCTTTCCTGAATAGTTACTGGTTGGAATTAATCTGAACTAAATAATGGTCGGGATGTGTCTCATTTACGTTTTACCCAAGCGAAACTGTAGCTTTACGACGCGTGCAAAATTTTCCCTTGCTTATGTATATGATCGTAATTTAAAAAGTTCTGCCGAGAATTTCCAAGTACTTCTCGGAAAAATTGTCTTTACTTTGAGTTTTTGTTTTTGCATCACTGAGTTAAAGCTCTGAAACAAAAGTCAAGGATCATTTGAAACAGTTTTGAGAGTGAAATTGCGAGAAATAAATTTATTCTGCTAAAATATTTTTGTATTTTCCTTAATTTTATGGTAATGTGCGCTGTGAAAGTAGACTTTCTAAGAAATATTAGCATGGAAATATTTAGCTTAAATAAGCATTTTTAATCTGGAAGAAAATGATTATAACGTAAGACAAAACTTATTTTGCTTGTAAATATTTCTTAATTAGTTGAGTGTTTCTCTTCATCTTAGGTCGTAATCCATACTTTAAACAAACATCAAAATGCATTTCATATGTTCTGAATTTTATCATTTAGGCAGTTTCAACAGTTGCATACTCAACATATATTTTGTTTTAGAAGCATACAATTTAAATGTAAATCATGCATACTTCATTTTTACTTTCCCATGGAAATATTTTCATTTTTGAGCAATTCATCTTTCTCTTAAAAATTTAGAAATAAAATCGGTTACTTATGAAATAACAAAGAGAGAAAAATTGATTATTTTCTTTAAATCTTAATTTTGTTCTTCTATCGGTTAAGTAATCTATCGGTTAAGTAAAATATATGTATTTTTTATTCTCAATACATATTTATATTTTTAATGTTTAAGGATACAGTCTGGCTAAAGAGTTAAAAACTCTGCCTTGAAGTTCATGATCAAGAGAAAAACTTGTATGACGAATGTGCCGCATTCTGTTCTCGTTTTTTTAAATTTAGTGTAGTGTACTTGATTCCTTCCAAGCGAACTTTTAAACTTTGGCGATATATTGATGTAACAATTAAACCTTATGTAATATTTATTTAACTTTGTTACTTTAATTATTTTTCTTTTTTCCGTTTTAAAGCAGACGATACCAGAGTAAAATTGAAAGTCATATATTCTACCGATCATCTGCAACTAAACTAAAAAAGATCTTATGCTCCTAAGCTAAAAAAATTAAAAGAAAGTTTATAAATTTATGGATAATATGAGTTTTTTTGTTGTTGTACTTCAGCGAAAGTATAGTACAATTTACCTGAGTATGTAGAGTAATAAATCCCTGAAAACCTGTATGAATTATTTTATGCTTCGTTAGTAAGTATTTTTTATTTGAAGGGCTGTCTCGGGTTAAATATTTGAATCATCATTATCTTGAAGCTGCATAAGGACAATTCCAAGCCAATGGTTTTCTACCCACCCGAAAAAACTCCGTGGGTCCCATGCAACCCGTGGTTCGCAGGTTGAGTATCGCTGCTTATTAGTACATAGGGTATTGCTGTTTTATTTCTTCATCGTGATTTGAAATAAATGTATATACATATATTGTGTCTGCGACATTTGATTCCTTGTTAGTTTGTTACAGGTTGAATGTTATTCTGTTAAGCACGAAAATTCATTTTACTTTATATTTGTTTATGGCACTAGCAATTTTGGGAGAAAATTGCTTTTAAACCTCTTTTGAATTAAATCTTTCGTTTTCATAAAGAATCGTCAGTTATTTTATCCGCAATTTACATAAATATAAAGATATGTCAAAACCATGATAATTTGTGTGCTCTGTTACAGTGACCCTTTTTTGTTTATAATTAATCATTTTAGATTTTTGGCTTAAATTAACTCCCTTTACCTTGTTCCTACCATTATATGCAAAACATAACCGCAATTTTAATAAGTTTTTAATTTTTTTTAAATGCAGCTAGATGATTTCCCCCTATGATTGTTACTCTGTTACGATTGAACTGTCCATCGACGTGTGATAAACATTGCTCATAACAAGAAGCAAAAATTTTGATCGTGTGCTAGTTAATAAACGCATCTGTAAAACAGACTTCTCTAAAACTCAAATGGATTTTTCCTTTTCTGCCATGCGCAGAAGTGTTCCCCTCAACGTCATGGTCGGACTCTATGATAATCCAAAGAAAAAAAAGAGCCTATCGGTTCCTAAATAAAATCGAGAGTTTTTTTAAATGCTAAACAAGTTGATTGGATAAATAAGAGAACATTTGCTCAATATAATTAATTTACTTTACTTTTGAGTGTAAAAAATATATGGCAGATATTGTGGTTAAAATTTATTTTAAAATTAGTTACAAGCGTTACTCAAAAAATCGAGTTTTAAACGCGCGACTTAAGTAACACGATAAAATCTTTTTTCCCCCGAAAATGATTAAAATTAAAAAAAGAAAAGAATAATTTTTGTCAGTTTTTTCAGAAATTTGATGCATCTCTTAAAGATTTAAAACTTTATTGGAAAATGATGACTTTTTCTTTCGTGGATAGGACGTAGAAATATTGTTAAAAACAGCTTGCTATTATTGACTACATCAGATGTAACTTCGCTTGCCGATCGAGATTTTTTCCTTCTTTATTCTTTTCTCTTCGTTTTTCAAGAAGTGTTATAGAATATTGGTTTTAGTCATTGTTCGGGTATGATAATATCGATTTCTAATGCGTTTTCATAGCTCGAAATATTTGTTTACTTTATGACTATAGTGTAGAATACTTTTTCAAATATCTGGAAAATATTGGAGTAAATATAAGTGTTTTGTTTTCAGACTGTTCGGAGAGTCTGCGCTCTAATATAAGTCACAAGTTCCACAAAAAAAAAAAAAAAACTACTACAGTGAGTTAGAGTTCGATTTTTTTTCAGGATATAAACCAATGGCACAATTTAAAAGTGACATAAGTAAATCTACTGTAGTAGTTAAGGATATGCAAAATATTTTTTACTATTTTTCATTGCGGTTTGAGCGTTTAAATGGATACTGTTTCTAAATTGGAGAGTGGCTTTTACCATAATGGCAACAATGTGATATAGATCACGTTGCAAATTCATGCACAAAAATAACGAATTTAAAACAATTTACTGCTTTAAAAATTAAAAGAAAAATAAAGATTTGAATTGCGGTAAATGTTTTTTTTTTAAAAATTTTAAAATTCAAGTGTGTTTAGAATATGTAAGTAATATTTTCATAGGAAATATATAAATTCATATATTTTCTATGAAAAAATGAAATTCATATGTTTACTATACACAGCTGATACATATCTAATGAGTAAATTTTTATACTAATTACTTTACGAATATAAAAATAAAAATTTTCAAAGCTTCCCGGTTTCATTTTAGGCTGCAAGCTGCTTTTAACATTTCTTTGTAAGTGCAACCAGAAATATTTTTTGAGCCTAATTTTCTTTTGCTCTTGGATATACATATTTTATTCTCATGTTGAAAAACAATGTCAAAAAAGAAAATTAAATAATTAACCGATTTTTAACTAAAAATTTTCAAGTTTACTTTTTACTTACATAATTTAATATATATTACTTGCACCAACATTATATACTAAGGGTTCACTTGAGTCTTAGCTTTTATTCTTTCCTCGTCATTTCATATTTTTATTCGTATTTTACAAATAAAATTATGATAAACTCATATTTAAGTCATAATAAAGCAAAGAAAGAAAAAGTATCCAACAGCTATTTTTGATTCAGAGTAGCATGCAAAACCTTACCTTGACACCTGAGTTATTATCAAAAACTTGTTTTGTTCTAGGTAAAACCATCTTCCTCACAGCTTGCTCTTCCAAAATGTCTGAAATTTGTGTTACAGCTTGTAAAGCAGCACACTGAAATAAAATTAAAAGTGCTTTTTAAATTTTGTCTTTAAAAATATTTTAAAGAATGATATCAATCTATGTATTAAGAATGAGTGAAAAAGAGTAAATGAGGACAACTATGCTAAATCAATAAATTGTCCTCTTGGTAAAGTTCAAAATTTACTTTATAACGTACCATTTATGTTTAGGAAGATTCTTTGTCACCGAAACAATACACTTTATTGACATAAAAGACTAGTCACTTTAGATCAGTGGTTCCCAACCCCAAATGGCTGTGAACCACTCAGAGCGAAAGTAAATTACCAAGGACTACCCCCATTACATTTTTATTTACATCTTATAAGATAAAACCAAATTCAGAGAAGATGAAATATAACATTTTTTGAAAAAAAAAAACAAACTTTTATTATTAATTAAGAAATTATTATAATAGACAATATTACAAACATAACCCTAACTCACTAAAACTAACAAATAATAATAAAAAAAATGTTCCGTAATACTTAGTCTGTATGAAGGTAAAAATCACTAAGTAAAAAACATCAGTTGCGAGATATTTTCCAACTTAAACATTTAAATCGTTACAAATTACAATAATTATTTTACAAACCCCAAATTTTTACAGTAGGATTACAGACACAAATTTTCAGTTATCACGAAATAATTCAGTGTATATTCCAATTTTCTGTATCAGTCTGTTGAAAATATTTTTGTGGAATGAGTGACTTTCGCCTGGCGATAGGTAGTATGTACGATACACGGAATACGAAAGATAACACGATTTATATGTAAACTCAATGCACTTCTATTATAAAAAGAAAGTTGTTTCACTGAGCGATACTCAGATATAGTTATTACAAAAACTTTTCATCGCAGTTTTAATACTTTGTTGGGATTTCTTTACGTCCCGAAAACACAGATTTAACGTCAAATACAGTACTAATGCGGTGTCAGTACTGCTTATCAGTTAAAAGAATTGCTACCTGAAATGTTGAAAAGCATAAGCGTGTTAAATAGCAATCATTAAATATTTCTGTTAAAATAGTTGATTTCAAAACTAAAATTATTAAAAAAACTTATAAAGACATAATATTATAACACTATATTTATCTTTGTCTCGTCAATCTCCATAGCTTCCTGAAAATATACTTTTAGTATATTCAGTAAAATATAATTTAAGTATATCCGGGACACTCAGTATTCACAGAGCAATGGCTATTTTCTATGAAACAAATGTCAACACATTTAAGTTGTAAGTATAAATAAAATAAAGAAATTATTTCCATCACTATTACTAAATAAAGTGCCTATTAATAATAAATATGGCAAACGTAATTTACTCAACAAACAAAAAATCTTGTTATTCTAAAAAGATCTTATTGAAGTTCAACACATTTCAGATTTATTTGTATGAAAGCTAGGTAAATGAAAGAAGTTCTCCAAATACAGATATATAAACGGAGAGCTAAAATGAGCTATTTCTAAAGCTAGACGTGAGTAATAAAATTTGGCTTTCACAGAAATATTATATATTTTCGTAAGATCTGAACTCTTTTGTCGTTAAACCTTTGAGAATATTTTTAGGAACGATTCTCGGAAATATTTTTTAACTGCATTTTTTAAATAGTTTGCACAGCTTTAAAATTCGCAGTCATATGTATTATATATAATTATATAAAACAATAAATTCCTGATTATCCACTTCGCGGGCTATCACTGTCATTCGCAATCGCTTTTTTATAACCTTGAATATTTGACAGTAGAAAACTAAACACGCACTTGTTGAAAGATTAAAAGACGTCATGATCAGCATATGTAGAATCAGCAAAAGATTCATCACTTTTGTGACAAGATGTTTATATATATATATATATATATATAAAACCAGACCGGGGGGGGACGATAAAAAAAAGCAATTACATGTTGGAAACGAAAAAATAATAGCAACTGAGTTTTTTGAAAAAAAAAAGAAGGATAATGTTAATGAAGTCAGTCATTCCTAACTGTGTAAGTATTATAATTAACAAAAGGGTTTGAATACATTTTTAGATTATATGATAATGCTGACATTAGTCACAACTGCAGACGTAGAGTACTTGCTGATCCTGGTTCGGGTCACCGTCAGGTTCTGGCAATTTTTGATTTCCCAGTTATGCGAAATTGTAGACCACAGTCAAAGACCTCCTGGAATTTTAAAGAGGCAAACTGGGGCCTCTTTGGTTCTCTTTTTCACAAAGAACTCGAACCTAGAGACATTGATTTCAATCTAAACATCGATTCTTTATATAAACTTATCCGTGATAAATTTGCTCGTTGTGCTAGGAAAGCCATTCCTAGGGGCAAGACAAAGAACTACAGATGTTTTTTGGTCAGAAAATTTAAGGTACCTTGAAGAGAAACGCGACAGATTTAGAAGAAAGGCAGAACTAACTGGTCGTTAGTTCAGAACTGTCTGATGTTCAGAACTGGGGAAAGCAGGCTGCTCTTTTTAAGAAAACTATTTTTGCAGGAGAAACGGGCCACTTTTAATGAATTTCTTTCTAACCTTGATTTCCGTAAGGATGGAACAAAAGCTTACAAATTTGTCTCAAACATCAATAACAGGGATGCAAATTCGCAGGGCCCAAAAAGACCCTTCCGGGTAGAAAAAAAGATAATTACTTCAGACATTAAAGTTGCTAATACGTTTGTTCAACATTTCTCAGGTTTACAGCAGAAAAATAGGTACGCTAGAAAACTTTCAAGAACTTTATCAAAAAATCTTCAATGCAAAATGAATAAAGAGGGAGCTTCTTCCAGTGATTTAAATATTTTTAACGCCCCTTTGGATTTAAATGAGTTGCTGACAGCATTGAAAAGTTTGAAACCACGTAAATCTCCCGGTGAGGATGGTATCTTCGCAGAATTTTTTTTGCACATGGGCCCTCGGGCCTGCGAGACTATACTAAAGCTATTCAACTTAATCAGGTACTCGGGAAGTTTTCCTTCCCAATGGTGTAAATCTACTGTTATTCCAATTCACAAAAAAGATTCAGATCCAGGCCTTGCGAGCAGTTACATACCTATTTCTTTGACCAGTATTCTCTGCAAAACCATGGAGAGAATCATCGTGAGAAGATTAGACTGGCTTCTGGAGATAGAGGGCAGGCCGGGAGAGGAACAGGCTGGCTTTAGAAAGTTTAGGTCTACTGGACAACATGTTTCATTACTTAGTCAAAATATAAATGATGCCTTGGACAAGAGGCAAATCCTCTCCGCTGTCTTTATTGACCTAAAATCTGCATATTACCTCGTCTCGAGAGAAAGCCTACTTGTAAAATTGTCAAACATCGGCATCCAATCCAACATGCTTAAATGGTTTACTGGTTTCCTGAAAACTCGATTATGTAGAATTCGGTACAACAATTGCTTTTCAAGATACAGAGCACTTAAGACTAGTTTACCGCAAGGTGCAGTCACTAGTTGCATACTCTTTAATATTATATATATAAAGGACTTGGTTACTGAATTGAAGAAGATAAACGGCATTCGGTGTCTGCTTTACGCTGATGACTTTGTTATCTGGACTACTTCTCCCAAGAACAAAGCAAGCGAAAATATACGGAGTATTTTGGAAAAGGCATTGTTGGTAATTGAGGAATGGACTGATTTCAATAATATGAAGGTCAATCTTGATAAGACATTCGTAGTATCTTTTTCTCTCACGCACCAACCTTTTCACCCAAAGATTTATTACAAGGGTCGTCAGATACCACCATCTGAAAATTTTAAATATTTGGGCAGACAGAAAACTTTCATGAAAATCTCACGCGGAGGACAATATACGACCTGCTCTAAAAAGACTAAAACTTTTTAAAATATTGGCTGGATCCAAATGGGGCTGCTCAAGAGTTACGTTGAATTATACTTATAAAACGTATATATTACCCATTCCTGTCTACTGTAGCGAGCCATTGATTACTGGATCAGAGCAATTTCTTAACCTCTTTGAGACTTTTCAAAATCAGGCCTTACGTTTGATTACGTGGGCTGTGAAGACAACACCCATTGACTGTATGCTGCTCAGCACAGACAACAGACCATTCAAGATGATCGTTCAGGAAAGAGCCATTCTCTTTTGGGAGAGAATATTCAGAACTCCTAGATGTCTGTCCCTGTGGAGCCAAACTCCCCCTGTTTCTGAGATAAATTTGAAAACACAAAATGGATTCCTGCAGGGAGTTGCGGAAATGGTATTTAAATTAGACCTGAATTTGGAAGTCGAACAATTCCCTCCCCCCGTTAACACGATTGACATTAAGGGGTTTTCTGCCAGCCTTGAGCTTATCAAGGACGTCTCAAAAGCAGATAGCAGTGAAGTAGTTTTAAGAGCACTTGCCTTTGAAACAATGGATTCCTTTTACCCCGAGAAGGATTAGTTGAGGGTATATATTGACGGTTCTAGAGTGAGCGGTTGTGTCAACGCTGGTGCTGGCTTTTACTGTGAACTTTTTTGCCTTTACGCTCCTATCGGTAGCTACGGATCAGCTTTCGATAGTGAGATTGCGGCGATTCACCAGGCCCTGCTACAGCTACTGCCACGGTTAGACTCTTTTTCAAAAGTTGTGTTGCTGACTGACTCAAGGGCAGCAATACAGGCAATCAATGCACCTAGTCACTATCGAACTTTAACTATCGATAATTGCTTAAATATTCTCAACTGTCTTGTCAGTAAAAATAAAAGAGTAGTTATTCAATGGATTCCGGCCCACTGTGGAATCCATTGAAACGAGGCGGCTGATTTCTTGGCAAAAAAAGGGGCCTATGTTTTTCAGATATCAAATCCCAGACTTCCTTTTAAAAATATTAAATGTCTAGTAAAAAACATCTTTAAGGACTCTTTCCTCGAGGAACTTAGACATCGTAATTCCTAATAAACCACGGTTAAACCAGATTCTAGATGTCCCTCAGTGGCCTAGAATGAAATCTTTTGCCATGTTTCGTCTTTTATCTGGCCATGACTGCCTAAATAAACATCTATATCGCATCAAGGTGGTTACTGACCCTTTTTGTACCTTGTGTAACCTTCCGGAAGAGATGGACATGTCTCATCTGTTTCGACGCCCCGCCCTTCCTCGGACATCAATCCGGGAACGCTACTGGACTGCTCGCAATCATTTATAGATTTATTGTTATCTTTTGATGTTCAATTGTCTGTTAATGTGCCATTAGAAAAAAAAACATTTTTAGTTTCATTTCTGTTCCTCATCATTTATGATATGTGTTATAAGCGGAGTTGATTGTCCACAGTAGCCACACCACTGATTTGGACGTAATAAAAACTTAATTTCTTCCATATATATAAGGTAATGATCAGCAGTATATAAAGAGCTGACAGAAGGTTGCTATTTGTAATAACACGTCATTTTTTTTCTTAAAAGTTCGATATGCTACGCACAAATGAAAGTGTTGCGAGATTTTCTAGCACCTAGTGCAATTCAGCACATCATGTATGAAATCAAGAAAATTTGAATTAATTCCTGAAAACGTACTTCCCACTTCCGCGTAAAAAAAATTACTCATTTAATTCAGTACCATCTTCGGTACGGAGTTCAAACTAAGTAAAGAGGCTAATACCCCAGATGGTTTTCCCCCCTCTACTCTTTAACTTTTCGAATGAAGCCGTGATGTTGTGAAATTAATTTTTGTAGTCATAATCATTATTTTCTATATTTTGAGTCGTCTTAGTGCAATCAAATTTCAAGGTTCCTGTAGGTTTTGACCAGAGACTTTAGCTATCTATGAGCTTGGCATAAAGGGTTCATCTCGGGTCTTCTTTGTTAATGACTTGAATAATTTTTATAATACTTTCATTGTTGACACCGTTTAAATTATGTAAATAAAAAGTTATTTGTCTTCCTCTTGAAGTCAGATTTTCCCCTTTTGACACTAAGCCCCTTTTGACACTCATATTTATATATTAGATCAGATTTTGGAATTGCAAAACATTGTGTGCATGAACTATAGAATGTACGTACCTATTTTACTTATAAACGAGAAACTGAATTAAATACATTTATATATATAAAACAATTGCGCGTGATGTCCGGACGTCATATTATACATTTGACAAAGAATCACGTGACAACCTCAGGAGTTTAAATGATTGCAATATGTTAAAATCCAAGCAAAAATGTTACTTGAATCTGTGGTGTAGTTGACTCAAAAGCGCTGTACAGCATAGGCAGGACATCGGCCTTTATATCACTTTTAGGAGTTTTCTTCATTATTATGTCCAAGTTTTCCAATAATGTCACAGTTGCCTGGAAAAAAAATTTACCGCATGAATACTAACATTTTTCATGAAAGAAAAAGTCGGCATAAAAGTCGAAACGTTAGCTTTTGACCGAAGTCATCTGAAGGTGCGTAAGAAATAATATTCAAATTATGAATCTCACGTTTGTTCAGAAAAATTTCCCTATACATACCTTAAAAGAAAGAAGAAAATTCAATTAAAATTACAAGATATTTTTCAAGGGAATAGAAAGTGCAAAAAATCCAAAGGAAGTAAACGGCTCAGAAAATAAAGCAGATATTGTGCAAAAGCAAAAAAAAAAAAAAAAAAGATGATTGTAAAGCGCAATGATGAGGAAAAATAATACTAAATTAAGGTTACATTAAAAGCAATAATAATACTTTAAACTAAAACTAAGTTGGTTATTTGAAGAAGAAAAAAGTTTGTTTTTAATGAGTTTTTGCGTCTCATCTTTGTACTGGCTCTGATTCTTTTTCGTTTGAAAGCTGAAAAAGAATAAACAAAATGGAGAAAACACTAAATTCTCTTTTTGACGCTGAAGTTGTGTTTTATGTCACATTTTCTTGAGTTCTCGTACCGAGCAATATTTTTAAAGGCTGTTCTTTCTTTTATGGGAACTAAGAGTCCCCAAAGCAATAAGAATACTTGCTTCTCACATAGTATTCTTTTTTCTTTTTTTAACGGTCCAAGACAACGATTCTGTTTTTAGAGCATCATAAACTGTTCTCATTCTTAGCTTTATCATAGGACAGTAAACTAAGTGCGGAAACAGACGTGTTGTTTTACCTTCATTTTTTTTAAAATGCTATTCAAAGCAATATGTTTGCTCATTTCAGATCCTGATGACAGTATGTCAATTAACATTTGAAAGACTGTTATATATCGTAATACTTAAAGAAATATATAATGATAAAGTCTTTAATTTTTTTGTAGTATTTTTAGTCTTAACGTCATGAACTTCAATGCGCCATAGTGATTTCTTAATTTCTTTTTATGACGTTTTCATGGTGAGAAAAAAAAATTATGTTATTTACATTAACTCTTATAGTGGCGTAGTTATATTGTCTTTATTAAAAGAAATCAAAACAGACTAAAGACAAAGTACAAAACAATATTTTAATAATAAAATTATTTTTTTGGTTATACTTGAAATTAAATTACACATACTTGAAATTTAAAAAGTAAAATAAAAAAATAAATGAAATATAGAAAAAATAATACTGTTTAACACGCTTATGCAGGCGCTGATATTTGTGTTTCTTGGCTTAGGGCGGCGTGAGTATTCAAATGCTAAACTACTACCATAAATATGTTGACCTTTAATTTTGAAAGTCGTACAAGAGTCCTTGTTTAAAATTTTTAACTTTATGGTGATTTTTTACCCCCCCCCCCCCTTCTGATGGAACATTCAAGAATGAGTCAACTACGGAGCTCACACTCATGGAGGACTCGAGCGTAGTCACCTCGACTCTCCAACCGGCTTAACGCGCCGCCCCGATGGGAGAATCGAGCGTAAGCCACAGGTGTCACGTGTCGGCGATTTATGAGTTTTCAATTATTTTATATAAAAATTCATTTTTAAAACTAGCATCTGGTATCTATGTATCATAAGCTCAATTTTGAAGTTTTTCAGAACATATAAGTAAATAATCGCTCAACTTCCTTAAATTTATGTCCCTCAGTCGATTTTCATTTTTCCTCCTACTCGTCAGTCTTGAGTACCATACTAGTTAATTCTAGTAGGCGACTTCCACAATTATTTGCCTATTCAGGTAATACGAAGTTGAGTCAAACGAAAACCGCAAAACTGCTATAGAAAATCTAAAGCCTTTGTTATTACGATCAGACCCTGGTACGCATGCGCGTGGACTCTTCCGCCATCAATTGACATTGGTCCCACGAAGTGGGACTACGTGACACAGCAGCGCGATGCGGGAGTTTCCAATAAGCCTAAGTGGCGTGCACCAAAGAAAAGCAGCGTGCAGAGATCCGTTTCCTGACTGACCTGTAACTGCATTGCAATATCACCGAAAGTGACTTTCTATCCTAAAGAATAATCTCCTTCGCCGCTGCATTCACCTCAGATGTCACAACACGATATGCCTGTCCTGGCCTCGGGCCATCTGCCAAGCTTTTTGTGTCTGGGTTACGTGGAGTTGCGGGACCAATGTCAGCTGATGGCGGGTGAGTTCACGCCCATGCATATCGGGTCTGATCGTAATAAGAGAGGTTTTGGATTTTCTGTAGCAGTTTCCCGGTTTTCATTTGACTCACCTTCGTAAGAGTCATCTGAGTCGGAAATGATAAAGCCAATGACAGTGGGGTACGTACACTATGTTAGATTGCATGTTTAATTTATGCATGAATAGTGGTGATTTTTTAAACTTTAAATTCTATAGGTTTCCCCTTTCAATGATTTCAAACAAATTTTCGCATACAAACCTTTTTTGTTTTTCATGTTTTCTTTGCGATCCATCTCAATTTCGTATGTTTAGCCAACTGTGACTGATGTCCATAGCACAAGATGCCATAAATGGAAAATGTTTAGCTTCGTGTCGAACGTAAAAGTAAGGAAATAAATCGCAGTAAGATGCAAATATACAATGCAAGTTCTAAACTCTTCTACATGAACGTATATTAACTGAAAATTTTAAAGTGAAATTCGTTTTACTACGATGTATTTTCAAACTCTACAAAAATGTACATTCTTTTTTGTCTATAGATGTTCCTCTTGATATCACACAATTTAAAATTGAGACTTTTCTTTCTAATAATGAATTAATTCACGTGAAAAAATATGTTAACTTTCTGTTGAAGGAGAACTAACTATAAGTTAATGATCTTACAATTCAGAATTTATCACATTACATTTTAGAAGGGTAATTAAATCATTAATATAAAACAATTGAGTTCATTATTGCTTGAAAAATGCTATCTAATGTAATATCCTATATGTAGAAATGTAAAATATTTTTGAAAATGGTTTCGAAAAAAAAAAATAGATATTTGAAACTGTCTAAAACGTCACTTAAGTTGCTTTTTAAAGACAAACTGAAGTTTTCCAAAGATAAAGCTCACATTTTTTTCTGAGTTACTGAAGTAAGTCTCAAAACAAAAAGGGAGCATATTGAATGGGAAAAAATCCTTTTCGCTTTTACCAGAAATGTCACAAAGTATCAGGGCAACCTAGGACAAACGGTTTTTTAGATCTTTTTCCATGTTTTGTTTTCAGTCGGTTGAGCTCTTTAAAGATGCAAAGAAAGGTTCTATTGAAAAATCGTTATTTTGGGTTCAAAGTAAACACCTAAAACAGCTTTTCAAATTATGGATGGCCATAAAATTAAGTGATTGTTCAGCATTTGCCGGAACACAGAATTAGTAAATATTATTAAATTAGAAATTTAGAATAATATATATATATATATACAGAGAGAGAGAGAGGGCACTGTAAAAATATCACAAAAAGAATAGCCAAAAATTAATAACACAGGGAAATAAATTACTTCAATAAATACATATTGAAAAATTGTTTTAATTTGAAATTTAATAATTATTGAAATCATGATTTTTGAAATTTATTGACATATAATGGCCTATAGTTTGCGTTAATATATTCGGTATCGTTTTCATACTAATTAATAGTTTTAAATAGAGTTTTTAGTAATTAATATATTTTTTTCTTCAGAAAATTGAATCAGCTGTTTAAAATGCTACAAAAAGGGTGTTGGCAATATACTCGTTTAGTTTTTCACAAATTCCTGTTCTTGTTTAACAATATACAGTTACTAATGAAACTATTTACAAAATAATTGCTATATACAGGGTGGCGCAATAGAACGTGCATATTTAAAAAATAGATTAAAAAATAAATACAAAAGGCATAGTTAAAATAAAACTAAGGAATTGTAAAGTAATGACTGGAGCTTATTTTTTAAGACTTACATCATTTAAATGATGACTCTCTCTACGACAGCACTCCTCTAACCGCGAACGGAAATTACTGAAAACTTTCCTCAGTAATGCTGTTGTAATTTCTGCCATTTCACCACGGATATTCTCCTTGAGCTGATCGATGTTTCTCGGATTATTACTGTCTACAAACACAGTCTACAGTAATAATACGAGAAACATCGAAAAGTTCAAGGAGAATATCCGCAACAATTACACCAGCATTACTGAAGAAATTTTTCAGTAATTTCCGTTCGCGGTTAGAGGAGTGCCGTCGTAGAGAAGGTCATCACTCAGATGATGTAATTTTTTTTTTTTAAATAAAACTCCAGTCATTACTTTACAATTCCTTAGTTTTATTTTAACTATATATTTTGTATTTATTTTTAAATCTATTTTTTTAAATATGCACGTTCTATTGCGCCACCCTGTATTATATAATGCATATTATTTCAAAAGTATAGACATTTTACCTCGAACACTAAGTAACTCTATAAAGTTGGTTTTCCAGATTTTTATACTACGGTGCGTATACCAAAAACTGGTAAAATGTATGTATATTACTTTTTTTAGTGACGGTTTACATGTGCATAACAGACTTATTGTTAAGCTAATTTCTGAACATGCATTCGTTTTTAAAAAGATATTTATACACATGAATTAACTTTAAAAAATCTGAAAACATTATTCTGTAATCGGTAAAATTTATAAAATCCATCATTTTATTGCAACAGTAACTCTTTTCACTAACATAAAACATCTTAAATAATAGGATTTCTGACATATACATTTATAACATACGAATAATGCATGACTTTTAATAAAATTCCTGATGATATCCATATGTAACCACCGTGACATTGAGTATTTGAAAAAATTCAGAAATGTTGGTAAGTATGAAAATCACACTATCTTTAAAAGGTTATTTTAAAAGACAAAGTAAATGTTTATGCAGAAAACGTTGAATTTTACGAACTTGCTGAATTTCCGCTCTAAGTGTTTTGCGTGTTATTCCTAATTGGCAGGAGATAAGCATTGTTAATTGTAATACGATAGAGAAATTTCCTCTTTAACCGTAGGCAATAAATTGCTGTTGCTGCTATCTTTTCACATAAGAGAAAACATAAAAAGAGTAACCTAATAACTTTCATTCAAAGCGTGGCAGATTATTATGCTTTCAATAAGCCACTAGCTGATTTTATCTGAACAGGAAATGAGAAAGATACAACAGTCACGAATAAGATGAGAATGCTGTTAGTCTTATACGGGAAAAGTTCTATTGTGGTGCAAAGTGAGTTAAGTGGAATCAAATTTTGGAGTGGAAAATTTGAATATTTTCTGCGATGTTTTGTAGAAATTGAAAAACTATAAATATTATTAATATTTCATTTCCCAGAAGGAAATTAGTGCTTTTCAAATTTAATACTCCAAACCGATTTTTAAACAATATTCCTGATCGTCTAAGAACTAAGTGGGAAAAATTAGCATTTTATGAATAACAGTAATGTATTAGCGTTTCATTATGAAAATACTAATAAGTGAATTCTAGTGTAATGAAGAACACTCGAGTAATTTTCTCATTTTCTTTTCTTTTGTAAAAAATACAATTGTAAAAAATATGTATTTGAGGAGACTCCCACTAACATCGCAAAATAAACATCGCAAAAAAAGTGAGCTCCTCATCGTCACAGTGGAGACAACAGAGTCTTTCCTTCGCACAACTAGCATCTAGTACGTACGCCTCAACGGTGATGAATTAAAGGATTCCATATTCCTTCTAGTTAAAGGTTTACTCCACGGAGACCATACCGTTTTCATGTTTCGAAATTTTGAACAGTAATGAAAGTATAAAACTTGATGTTGTAACATCATGATAGATTAAAAAATCCCCAAAGATCGTTCCTCCTTTCTTTTAAAAAAAATCACGCTGTGTGTTTCATTTATTGTTTCTGACTACATGTCGGCTTCAAAATTCGCAGTTTAGAAATCAAAACATGGTTATAAATTCGCAATGAGTGATAAAGATCAGACATAAGCATATTATCAGGGAACATTACTGAGTTTCTAGGATAAATTGCTACAAAGGTGAATTTTGAATAAACAATCCGTTTAAAAACAGAGTGAATGTGACCTTTGGTATATTAACCGCTTATTTATACACTTTTACAAGGTAAATATTTAAACGCAATCACAAAACGAAAATATTACTTAGGACCAGATCATATTACGTTTTCTTTTCATCACATTGTTTGCCTCTCGTATCTATACATAAGTAGGCAAAGACAAAACAGTTAAGTACCATTTTCTTTTTTGTGTGTCAAACGATTTTATTACTTAAAGAAGAATCCTTGCTATTGATAAGTTTTCAATAAATTTTTTTGGAAATAGTTAATTGTTTTTCTCCTACTTTCAACGTAAATTTGAAGCCCTTTTTTTTTGAAGTCTTCATTCGTCATGCTTTCATACTACTACATCTACAATTTATAATATTTGTACAATACTCAATACATTTTTTTTACTATTTGTAATTGAAAGAAGAAGAAATGTCAAGAACAAAACAAGAGAGAAACTGTAACCTATTACATGAATGTCAAAGGAAAATAATACTAATCTTAAGGTGCCAGTTAATACATTTCCAAAATATCTACACAGATTGTTTGTCCAGAAAATGTGAAACAAAATAAAATAAAATTTGAAGCGAACAATGTCTAATATAATATAAAGTGAGATAATAAGTGCGGTGACGCGTTATTTTTCATCGAATCAGTGTATCGTAAATTTGTTGATTTGCGTTAGCACTTTGAACTCTTGATTAAATTGAAAGGGAATGTATTTCTATTTTCTTTACAGAAGTAGAAGTGAAAAACGGTAAAGTGTATGCACAATATAGGTTAGGAATGCATTAAATTAAATAACTACCTCAGTGGTCAATCAGTTGCACTCAAGAGAGATTGTCGCAGATTGAAATATTTAAATAAAACAAACTGTTGTCAAACGGAAAAACTAAGATGTCTACAAGTTGTTTAAACATTCGAGGCTGAACTTTTAGAAATTTATGAATTGGCGGTCGAATTTCGACCGCTTTGCGAACTCTAGTTCTATTGAATGTGGTGTGCGGAAAAACGGAGCTTTAAAAGATAAAATATTTTAATCACACTATTTGTATGATATTTAATGAATTGCTGTCGAATTTCGACCGCTTTGCGAACTCTAGTTCTATTGCATATACGAGGAAAAACGGAGTTTTGTGAGATAAAATATTTTAATCTCAGTATTTGTATGACATTGTGAGGAACAATACGCATGATATGTTATAATTATAAATAAATGTTTTACCTGCACTGATTTGGGCATGCTAAACACAGTTCTGAATACTGGAAGAATTTCGTTTTGATATTCCTCTATAGTACTTTCTTCTATCATGAATAATAAAGGCTGTAATGCAGCTGCTAAGACTTCAGGAGACTGCAATTCAGTCTTTAACGAAGGTAGAACGTGCTGGAACCAAAGTTTCTAAAGCAATAGAAAAACAAAATCTTTAAATATAGAATTGATGAACAATATGCTTTATAAAACTACTTATTATAAAATACATACGTGGCATAAATTACATGAAATTTGAGTTTTCAATTACGTAACACTTGTCATAAGCCAAAAAAAAAAAAAGAAAAAAAAAAAGCCTTATAAACTATTTGCAAAAACGACAAAGCAAAGTATTATTCATTTGCGTACTCCGTATCGATAATTTGCCTTGTGAACTTTTTTGTAAATTACATAAATTAACGTATGGTAAAAGATGGGGTAAATTAACGGGCAGAAGATGCGCACAAGAAAAAAATAATTATCCTTTTTTTCATAAATCATTTTTCTCATGTGAACTGAAAACGTACATCATACAACTAATTCTGTACTCGAACAAATGAAGAAAAAGAAAATTTAATACTGGTCTATTTCTCAATTACGAAGCAAATATCGATATTTTAACTAATAATTACCTTTAAAAGTCAAACAATGGAAATACCCCTCCCCCTTACGCGGAAAGTAAAGCAAATATTTACGCAAAGAATTAATTTTATTCGAAATAAATCATAAATTTTCGGAAAATGGCTTCTTAGTTTCATAGCAAATCTTGCAACCGAAATACTTTATACCAATTTGTCTACCTTCAGATATTTTCCTTCTTATTAGAATGCACAGTGAGATGACATTTGCGAAGCAGAAGTTCCCATTGTTATATTTTCGATTCATATGATAAACAAAGCTAGCAATTCCAATATTTCTGATTCGTTTCTCAGGACTCGTGAGCTCAAACTGTTTGTATTAATAATTATCCAAACATTTCATCCTCTGAAAATGAATTCATTTCTAATGCATTGTGTATTTCAACAAGTGATATATCGGATTCTAATTTGAATGCAGCCATTTCAGATAAGATTTAACAGCTTTGAATTAAAATTTATGCATTATTTCTGAAGCTAATTACAATAAAAACTAAATACATATTGATAAGTTTAGTGTTTAAGCAAAGTATTTAAATAAATTGTAAAAAGACTAAGAAGTAAAAAACGTCATGAAATAATTTTCTTCAGGAACATTATTTCATGGCGTTCTCACTACCATAATCAAATAAACTAATTTAAATTAAACTAATCTCATGACGGTTTCTAAAATAAACGATTTCTGAAATAAATTAATTACTTGTTAATTATCACTTTCAGTTAAAATTTAGGCCGCTTCTAATGTGCTTATAGCAGTGAAATACATAAAAACAAGGAGTTAATTTTAATATCAAATAAAGTTCTAGTACTTGTACAATCAATTTGACTAAATAATTCGCAATAAAATTTAATTTACTATACGCTGAAGAATAAAATCGCTATTTATCACCAACTTGTTAAATTGAAAAGTGAGATCGATTACCAAAGCTTTTGGAAAGATAACATTGTACAGCTAAAAAGTAAGGGTTATATAATTTATACTATAATTTCAACTATTAAATTAGTGTTTCTTCAGCGAGAAATAAGGAATTTAACAGTCGAAAAAGGAACTAGTTACCCGCCATAACTATCTCATGGGACCAAAAGGTCTAGTGTGCTGAAATTATTGGTAGAATGGGACCAATATATATTTCATACTTCTGTTACAGAGAGTAGATCCTGCCTCTGAAAGTAACGAATTACTGTAATAGGCTGTCGAAGTTCATTTAAAACATCAAAAAGTTAGGCGGCAAGCTTAGGCATGGACAGCATAGATTTGCCGTTAAGTCCATGAGACTTACGCAAGAAATTATGGATTTTAAAAAGCAATAAATACCGTGTGACATGTTTAATTCTACGTAGTTTTAAATTCATTCTCAGTCGAAATATAATCATGGTACTGTATTATTATTATTATTGAATGTTACTCATGGCGTTTAACGAGTTGATACTTAAACAAAGTTATCAGCTTGATACTGAAAATCCCAGGCATTATTAAAATTGGAAAAGCCATTAGTAAGCAAAAACCAAAATGAAAAGATCACTTCGTAACATTTGGGTTCTTTTAAATGAAAGAATGATATGATGTATATAAGTTATGGTGAGTCTCCGAAATCGGAGAATGTCGTCAACCACCGGTGGATGTCCGCATACACCAAGTAGAGAATGTCGATGGATGTCGACATTCACCATCTATCAGACCGGTGATTGTCGACATTCTCCAATTTCGGACCTACGCCGTAACATATATACATACAAAGCCCTTATACAATGCTGTATAATTCATCTAAGTCTTTTGAACTTTTTTTATTTGGTTTACATGACAAAAATGTTCTGTATTGAATTACGGTGCAAATGTTTTTAACTTTGTCATATGTCCAAGCACTAGCAATAATAACATGTATAATAAAATAAATCAATTTCTTTTTTCGATGAAATCGTTAAAGACACTTTCAGTTATAAGAATATGTCAGGTATTGGAAACCTTTGACAAATAGAATAAATAATTGTCATTAGAAAGAATATATATACATATATCCTAAGATATCTAAATATAAATAGGTATTTTTCAATCAATCTGCAAAATTGCATTAGTAGTTAGAATTGCTCAGAAACTTGCCATTAAAGTTGATGGTAATTACAAAAGCAATCTTCAACAAGAAGAAATAAAACAACGCAAACGTAATTACTTTCTTCTTGTTTCGCTGCAATGGAGTTTAACAACCAGGTAAATCCCAGTGCGTATGTAAAATTTTATTTTTACCACTAGGAGAACCTTATTTGGAGACGCGACAAGAGATAAGAGCTCAACGGCTAAACATTATCAATTGATAGCAGTTTATATAACATTTTATTTCAGTTTTAATAATTATGATAAAAACAATGAAGCATTGGTATTCAATCGGTACTTTATCCTTGAATATTTTGTGAAAAAATATATTATAATACTAAACATTTGTTATTCTTCCAATGGAATAATTCAGCTGAAGTTTCCTTAATTGTAAACTGCTGTGTTTCTCTTAAATACGTATGTATTCTAAATAAACCTTCGGTGTGTAAAATTTACCCAGTGAAGGATACTCTATGATATCTTCATAGGTAGAGTTCTTATGGTTGAAATAGTAACAACATACCTAAAAGCTAATAGTTGTTGGATAAATTAAAATAGAGCTTGATGTGAATATTAACGCAATTTCATTGTATTTAAGTGCCCTTCCAGTTGCTCAGAGATCTGATTAATAGCTACCAGTGAGTGATATGAGCATCTAAATAACCTACTGGTAACTGTTAAATAACGATGGGTTCTAAAATATTTAAGCTAATAACGATGATCTTTTAAAAGATAAGTTAAACCAATTGACCTTACCTTAGGGATACTAAATAATGTTCCTTGTAAATTATGGTAAAAGTGTGATTTATGCGTTGAATCTTTCATTTGAATCACATCTAAGTATTGCAGAGCATGCACAGCAGGTTCCATAAAATATTTTATCTGGAAAAAGACGGAAAAAACAAGATTTTTAGACAAAAATAAGTTGAAGATGATTGAGTAAAAAGTACTTTCCATCAATTTGCTATTATTGGCATCTTAATCAACGTATGTCACTAATTACACGTCATATGTGTACTCATACTGAAACTACAGACTGAGAAATTATGCTGATTCCACACCGGCTGCAAAAGCCGAAAAATACGTTGTAGTCGTCTATGATTGGTGTAGACTGTTGCTATGGCTTTGCACCAACAATTAGTGTTCTTGCAGGGTTTTACATTATAGCGCAAACAACAAATGATACTCCTCTGAATGCACATAACTTTTAATGATGCAGTAAATGACAGAAAATGAGTGAGCACTAGAGTATATTCATTATATTCTAAAGAGCCAATTAGGTGAGTAAACAGTCTGCTGAAAGATTCTCGTGCCTGTTGCCAATCGGTGTAATTTCAGCATAAAACTGTCTTCACACAGCAAGCGACAATACTTGTTTGCACGACGAGATGTTTGTGGCTGATACACCTGCTATGAGGCAAGCATTAATGATTAACCACGTGTTATGGCATATGATTAGTTGGAGAGGATATACAGCTACAGTAATATGCCACATATATCTTTTAACAAGAACAAGAATTTATAGATGAAAAATATGTTAGCAATTCAACTGTACCTATACTTATTATATTTCAGTATTTTGTGTTACGAAACAATCGAGTAGAAAAAGGGTTAAAAATATAAGAAACAGTCATTCATTAAACTTCATTTTGTATGAAAAACGTGTATTTTTCACTTCAAACAGATGAGGAAAAAGAAACCTTGGGTTAAACAAATATGACAATAAATTGGAAAAGTTTAAGACATACAAAAACCTTTTCCCTTTACCGTACAATATTTATTATATACTTACGCTGGCACAGAGACAAAAAAAATCAGAAATTGGCTTTAAAAATGTTTATTTTTACAAGACTTTCGACACATCAGTATATTGATTGCAATTTTCGCTCTCGTACTTGAGAATGGTCCATTGAGATTGCGATCGCAATTTGTGTAAAGGCTTCGTTTTTGTGTTTGCGACTTTAATTGATGGCTATTACTAATGGCCAAGTGATAATAAAAAAATAGCAAATCGCCAGTTTTGGTGACCGACGTGACATTTTGTGGTCGCCCAATAAAAATTTATAGTCTCCAATGGCGACCGCTAGTCTCGACCTTTATTGATTACTATAATAATATTGGATCTGCAGCTGATTTTAACGGGAGGAATTATGTTATGTTATACATTCTATGATTAAGTTCGTTAAATTATCTACCTGAAGGCAATACTTAATATGCTTATTAGTATGTACATTTAATATTTCTTATAAAATTTGGGTTTTCAGTATCGTGAGTCATATGAATGCTTACCATACAGAAGTTCTGTGCGTTGGGACGTCTACGAGCGTCCATTTCTAACAAACTTTGCAATGGTTCTTGAAGGTGATGTGGAACTCTTTCAAGTAACTCGTTCAAGGTCGAGTCTAGCTGTATTAAAAGAATAAAAATAAAAATACATTAATTACTCGCTCATAATAACAAGAGCTGCTGTATGTAATAGTTAAGGATGAGAAACGCGACCGATAAGATATATTTCATTTTCTAAAGTTTTTCTTGAAGCACCTACATTATTTCTTTTTCGATAACTTAAATAATCTCTCTATATATGTATACATTCTTACTAGTGAATTAAACGAATGTTGTGGATTTTTAGAGTACATCAGTTTTATATTTTAATTTCTTTAGTTTTAGTTTAATTTTAGTTTTATATTTTTTCTGGACACTTTAAACAAAATGAGTTACATGTGCTATATTCGTCATTCGACTAACAAATGACGAATTTTTCTAACATGAAATTTGGTCTAAATCTTAAAATTATGTACTATTTTAAAATTATTCTTTTATTTGTGTGTTCGCTTTTTGTTGTAATTTGAAACAACTGGCCTTTTTGCTATGCACCCGCCTTAGACCCCCTTTCGTATTACAACGAATTTTATTTTTTAACTGTATAGGAGTTTAAAAACAACGTTCAAAATACAAAATAGCGATACAAATTTACATACATGTGTTTCTGTGATGAATGTAACTTCTTCTTCAATTCAAAACTGTATAAGTTTATGGATAAAAATGCATTCAAATGGTTCTATAGAAGTCCTATATAGACGGAATAGAAGATTAGAAAACCTGAGATCATATATATTACTTTGCGTAATTTGCACAAAAGTAAACTTTTAATTCTTTATTTTAGAGGAGTTTATTTTTGATGAATTTAAAATTTCAATTTAGTTAAACACACAAATAGTAAGTTTGATTTCTGGGTGTTTCATCTTCAAAATGAACAAAAACAACAAAAAAATATTACAGTTGATTAAGATTTTGACGAAAAGAAAAGCAAGTTCCAAAGAAAGATTTTCGTAATAAACGAAGATAATCTCATATGTTTTAGAATCTTATAAACAGGCTTCATTTTTCAAAGTTTCGCTAGTAAATAACGATGATATAGTCTCTTTTTATATGTAAAAATGTTGTTATAAGTAAAAGTAATTAAAGATAATCTTCTGTATTTTTACTCGATTTTGAAAATTGTCAAATATTTGAGATATTATATTTCAGAGCATCGGTTGAGCAGAAAGAGGGAGGATGGATGATAAATTGCTTAAAATAGAAAAGAGCTGTTTGATGAAACCATGATTAGCTCTTTTTTTGGCACCCCTTTACGGATCTTGATCAAATCAGAATTGAAATTCTGCTAAGTTGAAGAAAAAGTGCCTCTTAATAAATTATTTTACTACAATAATAATTGGAAACTATCCTAAGAGGTGAATTTTACTTATAGCAGAAAAGTGCAAATTACCATAACCGCGTTAAAAGATACATAATTTAATGCTGCATTGAAAGTATAAAAATATATATTTAGTATTTTTGTCATAAAAATGGGAGTAAGTTTATCATAAAACGTTTGAAGCAGAAAAAATTGTTTTGTAAGACTAAAAATATGAGAAGGAAAGGTTTCGGGAATAATTGCTTTTCTGTGTATAAAAAAGCTTTAAAAGAGAAAATACACATTAATATGCATGTATAGATGTAGAGACAGAAATCGGCTGAAAAATATGCAATCTTCGGGAAAGGGTAGGGTACTAACAGACGAATTAGAATTACATGGCAATGAAAGAGCCTCAGCGCGATCTTAGCATAATAAGATGGCGTTGTTCAGCAACTAGTAAAATTTGCATATACAATACATTCGACGAACATTTGGAGCAGGTATGGGGAACATAGAGCTAGCTCTAAGCCCACACGCGGCCTTCTCAAGCTAAAATATCTAAAATTTAAAAATATTTTGTATCGTTTTAAAATAACCTTCCCGGAATTTAATTCCTAATAAAATTTTACAGCTATGACTCATTAAAAAAAGCGAGTGGGAAAGCCATCTATAACAATGTGTTCAAATACGTTCAAAATGAAAGATAGTTTTCTTAATGCATCATCTACAATTTTAAGTCAAGTACTATTGGATAGAAAGTGAAATAATTTACTTAAATCATATGTATTCGTAAAAAAATTCAAATATCATATGTGTTTATTGATTTTTCATTCGTTTATTTTCGTCTACGAAAACTGGTTTAAGAATTTCTTCAAAATATTAAATTTAACATTTACGTCCAAGTCGAGTATAGTTGACTTCGTCTTACATAATTCCTTTGATGCTCTGTCTAAAGAAAGACTGTCGTTGTTTCATGACTTAAATTTAATATTTTTTCTTGTAGGAAAAGTAGGAGAATAAATTGGGATGGATGTTGTGAACGACAAAATGATATTGAATACGAATGACTCGAAAATGCAAACTTTGTATTTTCCTTCCATTCTTATTCAAAACGATTTGATTTCAATATTACTTGATGGATAAATGCAACCCAATTATATTAAAATTTGATGGTGAAAATCAAATTTGATTGATTCAATACCGTTTAAATACTAAATGCGAAAATAAATAAATATATATATTATAAAAAATATAGTTTAATTCAATTCTATTGAGAAATTGGGGTTTTTAAAAATCTGACACATTAAGAGTGTTGTTCAATTTTCTAAAATAACTTATTTTCAAGGTTTTTAAACATCATTAAGTATTTAACTGAAGCAAAGAATTATTTTAAAAAGTTTTACAAATGTTAACTCCACAAAGAAATGAACACACAATTTCTGTATTTTATTACTTTTCATTAAACATATGCCTTTTACGCTAAAATTTAGTGCCTACTCGATCAATTTTATCAGTTAAAAAAAAACCTTTGATTTTGCTCTTATGAAAATAAATAATGGGGTATAAACAAATAAATAACCATTAAAATAAGGAAGTTTAAATAAGTGAACGTACAAAAAAAAATTCAATTTGTTTTCAAAATAAAAAACATGTTCTCAGCAGTTAACTAAAATAAATATTAATCTGACTTTAACTATGCGTACTTATTTTCTTAGTATAGTGAAAACCAGATTGAATTCTACAGCAAAAATACTAATTGGAAAACTTAAAATAGTTCTATCTGACCTATTTAAAATAGTTAACAACTTTTAATTACATTACAATTCAGCAAAAGTAGTTCTATAAAAAGCAGTAATTAAGTCAAATTTCGAGTTCTAATTACTCGCAAAAAGAATCTCAAAAGAATAATCTCATTAGTAAAAGTCGCAATTTATCATGCTTTTCATTTTTTAAAAAAAGTCAAAACAAAAGAAATAAATAAGTAATAATTCAAAATAATCTCTTTACGAAAGTCTTAACATTTTTTTACGTTACGTGTATTTAAAAAGAACACTTTTCTTTACTTTAGTTTTTCTTTCTGAAATGAGCAACGGAGCTACAATTTCAATTTTCATAAGCATAATATTTTGCATTCGTTATTTAGAATTTTCGCTTGCTTGGCTTTAGGTTCACCGAATATTTCAGTGAATGTTTTCAGAGCATATATCGTTCATTTTGGTTTTATTTATTTCTATTTTTGGTCCTGAAGGTATCCGATTACCTTCCAAACACCATTTTCGACCCAAATATCGATTTTTCACTTTTTGTATATTGTTAAAGCTTGGTTCTTTAGCTTTAAAAATCTATTTAGATTTTGTTTTATCTTATTTAGAACCAGAAATATGGCCTGTTTTACATCATAATGTCTCGATATTTTTAAACCGGAAGTAGTGTTCTGCTCACCGGAAGTGGGCAGAAATCTTTGTTTACGTCTAAATTTGTTTAAATATGAACGGTAAAATGTGTCTTTTTAATTATTATAAGCTTAAAATTAATTAATGAAAGCATGAATAACATGTTATGAATCTGGCAGCACCAGTTTTAGGAACAGTTTTGGCAACAACGCGATCACTTTTGTTTACAATTTTCATCAGCGTTTCCTATCTCTAGCGATCTTTATTGGCAATTATATCTTTTTAAAATTTTGTAAGAAAATTAATTTTCCGATATAAAATGGGAAAAAGTGTTGGAAGAAAGAAAAAACAGCAGTTTCATGGAAATAGATTTGCGAAAAAATCAGAACACATTGCTGACGATAATGAGAATTCGCAGAGTGTTAGTGCATCTAAGTTAGGTACATTTGAATGTTACCAGGCAGATAACATCGATATAACTGGAAACAGAATTTTTGATATCAATATCCGGTCCGATGTATTTAAAGAACTTTCATGCCCTAAATGTTTTTCAAATGAATTGTCTATTTTTGAAGACTCTAGGTATTGTTTGTGTTCGCATCTGAGCTTAAAATGTAAACAGTGCGAATTCAATAAAAGTTTTGCATCATCCAGCAAAACTGTCAATGAGGCAGAAATGAATTCTAGGTTTGTTTACGGAATGAGACAAATTGGTAGAGGATTTGCTGCTGCGTGTAAACTGTGCACAACACTAAACTTACCAACTCTGTCCAAAGCTGCCTACCAAAAGCAGGAAGAAAAGCTTTTAAAAGCTGTTTCTGAAGTTGCTGAGGAATCCATGAAGTAAGTAGCTGCTGTAGTTACCTCTAAAATCAACAGTAATGAATGTGGAGTTTCTGGTAGATGGTGCTTGGCAGCGTAGGGGCTATACTTCATTAAATGGCTGCGTTTCTACAATTTCTGTGGACACCGGAAAAGTGATTGATCTTGAGGTTATGTCCTCATACTGCATCGTGCGTAAAAAAATGTTCAGCTCGGATAAAGAAGGCGTTGCGTATGAGTCTGAGAAAGCGGACCATGTCTGTCACGATAATTTTTCTGGCTCTGCCAGGAAAATGGAGATGGTAGGGGCAGAAATAATAGTTTCAAGATCCCTGAAGACGCGGAAGCTAAAATATGTGAAGTACTATGGTGATGGAGACCCGAAAGCATTTTCATCCGTGCAAAATACATATGGCAAAAGTAGCGTTTCCAAACTGGAGTGCATTGGGCACATACAGAAACTTGTAGGAACTCGCTTACGAAATCTGAAAGCGAAGACCAAAGGCCTTTCTGGAAAAGGAAAGCTTACCGACACATTTATCGACCGGTTGCAAAACTATTATGGGATATAAATTCGGGAAAATCTGGGAAACTTATCAGGTCTGCAACAGAATGTTATAGCTGCACTATTTCATTGTGCTTCAAATGCTAAAAAACCTATGCATGGTCAGTGCCCTCTCGGTAAGGATAGCTGGTGCTTCTACCAGAGGGGCTTAGCCGAAAAAACTCCAATTCAGGAAAAATACAATGGTTTACCACAAAATGTTTTAAACGTCATGAAGCCAGTTTATCTTGAACTGTGTTCCAGAGAGCTTCTAGAAAAATGCTTGCATGGCAAAACCTAAAACGCTAATGAAAGCTTCAACGGAATAATTTTGGCAGCGAATACCGAAGGAGGTTTTTGTTTCCCTAAAAACTGTTAAATTAGGAGCTTATGATGCTGCTATTCAATATAATGATGGCTTCCAGGGGTGTCTAAAAGTCCTAAACAAATTAAATGTTAAGAACATTGGATTTTTTACATGTAAATGTTATCGAATGCTCGACAGGACTCGAATTGATGATTCAGAACGCCATGGCACCCCAGTTGTAAAAAAAAAAAAAAAAAAAGAAGAAAGAATTTAAGAGCAATAAGAAAAAAGAAACCAATCTCTACAGTGTACAAATCAGGAGCATATTAAAGTTTGCCTTTAATTTAGAAATTCAGGATTTGTTTTTATGTTTTGAATTTCCATAAATTTCAAGTTTATAATGTTTTACGTTCCTGCAAATCTATGGATTTTTGTGTAGATGCTTTAAAAAAAAAAAAAAAGAACAGTTGTTATGAGCATCATATATTTTATACTATATAACTCAGGAGCAAATTGAAGTTTTTTTTTTGTTGCAAAGGTATGATACTGAGTTAAATTTAGTTTTTGGCATTTTCTCGAAATCAAATTTTTAACATTTTATGTTTACGCAAAACACCATAACTATAAAAATTGAGGAAATTTCACAATTTTTTTTCTACATGATTTACAAAGTGTGATGAAGGAAATGAACTGCACTCATAACTCTAGATGAGTTAGTTTTTTAATTATTGACGATAAAATTTGAGATTTGCGAGAGATTTTTTGAAAATTTCTCTTTGGCAGTGATTTAATGCACATATTTTTTGAATTTTTTATGTTAGAAATATGAGAGTAGTTCAATCCCTGGATGAGAGTTTGATGTTGATAATAAAATTTACAAAACAAAAATATCTTGAATTTAACTTGAGTTCTAGTGTTTTGCAAAAGTAAGCACTTTCGCAAAACACTAGAACTTAATAAAAATAATTTAACTTTGTGCAAGTAAACGATAATAATAATATAATTACACGTTAATTTAAAGCACAAATGAGCAATAAAATGCAGACATATGTTTCGGGATTGCTTGGAATCCCTTTTCAATGCGACAGGGAGCTTCTAGATGCAAAACATCCAAATGAAGCCTTCATTTGGATGTTTTGCATCTAGAAGCTCCCTGTCGCATTGAAAAGGGATTCCAAGCAATCCCGAAACATATGTCTGCATTTTATTGCTCATTTGTGCTTTAAATTAACGTGTAATTATATTATTACTAGAACTCAACTTATTTTTGCTGTTTTTCTCTCATTTTTCTACCAAAATATTTTTAAAAAATGCATATTTTTTTTGTGTTAATGTAGGTTTTTAGGCATATTTTAATATATAATGCAAAAAAAAAGTTATATTTTAAAAAAAAAAAAAAAAAAAAAAAAAACCCTCGGAAGGTATTTGGATACCAAGAAATCTTTAGAAAAGTTAATAAAAAAATCAGAAACGCACATATTAATACAATAGCAGTTGCTTTTACTTACGAGGGGTGTTAATTACTTGTAGAAGGTAGCCATAAAATAACGTGAGGTGTTAGTGCCCTACAGCGCGTGCTGTACTTGACGAACATTGACAAAATTTTATGTATGTATGCAGTATGTCGTTTCGATTAATAATAATGCAAAACGCTGACGTTAGGGAAAGGTTAGAACTTTAATTCACTTCATTTCATTTCAGGACTGACTTTTTATCTCTAAACATTTCAGTTGATTCTTTAGGGTATATCTTTTATTCCATTCTCGTTTTTGTATTGAAGAAATCCTTAAGATAGTTATCTAAAAAACATTGACTGAAAATATTTAACACAGAAGTAGTTGTGATTACTTTTGGGGTGTGTAGAGCCGTGGTAGCCTAGTGGTTAGGATGGCGGGCTTTCGACCGAAAGATTGGGTGCTCGATACCCGACCCCCTAAAGACCCATCATGTACACTCGGGGATATGTGCATGTAAAATCCATGGACCCTGAAGTCCCGAGGCAGTTCCGAGGGTAGCGGAGATGGAAGATTTTCCCTTCCCTTCACGCTTAGGCCGAAGGTGGCGTATTTGTGGTAGCATCATTTGGTGTCATCCAAGTACACAATGAGCCAAGTCGTACTTCCACCGTTGTGATGCTTATCTATAAACGGAAGGCGCTGCCTTAATTCCTGTGGCATTAGAAACAACAACTTTTGGGGTATGGTAAGTAAAGTAAGAATACGGAAAGAAGTTGGAAAATAAGATAGGTTGGATACTTTTCCTGAAATTTTGTTTTGAAACACTTCGAAACAAGTGAAAAAATTTGGAGATTATTGGTAGGAGTGATTTGAGAAACACCGATCTGTCTTGTTGAAAAAAATGTATTACTGAAGTGACAGCATGATTTAGAAAAAAAAAAAACTGCAATACTTCTCCCATATGAATGGAACTTTACACGTGCTTTGCCTTAAGTATTTCTTTTGTCTTTGAATCTCACAATCATTTGAGGTTGCTTTTCAGATATGAAGCCGAACTTGGTTATTCCGAGCTCCGATTTAACGAGAACACGGGCTTAACGAGATTTATTAAGATAAATTGTTGGTTTAATGCTAAAAGACCTTCACAACAAAGATCTGGAGTGGAGAGCAGAGCAGTGAGGCAGCGAGTTTTTGATTGAGGCAGGATCGGGAGTCGGAAAACGGTAATTTAGTGTGCTTTCTATAAATTTCATTACAATTTTCAAAGTGATTTCTTCCGCATTAAAATAAGTTTTGAGGGAACACCGACAAGGGATGAAAGGTGGTTTTTCATTTGAAATTTTGCTGAAAAATATCTAAATCGAGGAAGAATTCAAATATAAAACAGCTTTTTACTGCGTGATAAAACTATCAAAATTAATAAATTAAAGAAAAATGATCAGTAATATGTTCTTGATTAAAGTTATCTAGTTCAGGAGAGGAGTTGGACCAAATATTTAGAAGTCGGAGCAGAGCAACTTAGAAATGTTGTTGCTCTATTTCCTGTTTTATAAAACCCGGTTATTACAAGCCTTATTTGGATTTAGCGAGCATTTTCCCACGATATCATCATCAAAATTTTCTCAATTTAAATAAAATTTTGATTAAAAGTTGAAATTTTATGCGAATCGGATAAAGGCACGAAAATGTCAAAATGTTTGCAGAAAGTATGAGTTATTTTGATCTACAAAAGTTTCAACGCCGACAGTGCAGAAAACAAAAATTTTGCAAACAGCGTTGACCATTTTTTCCCCTTTGCAATAGATGATGAAAGATTAAAAAAAAAATATTTTTTAAAACCTATCATTTTTAGTATATTCATTTCTATGGAATAAGATTCGAATTTGTAATAAACCCGGTTATCACGAGCACTCAGTCTCTTCACACTCGTTATAACAGAGTTCGGTCGTATATTTTTTACATACATTGCTGCAGCAAAGTCCTTAAAATAATATGTATATATTTGTATAAAAGTTTTCACAATTTGACAAAATTATTTTAAATGTCTGAAAAATAAAGTAAATGTAAAGTAGTGAAAACTGAAAAATGAAATGAGGAAAAAAATCTAGTATATTAGAGGCAATTTTTCTGCATGCATCCAAAGAATAAGAGGTAACATATATAAAAGAGAAAACATTTTTTTAAGTGGGAAAACACGAAAGAAAAAGCATAGGAATAATTAAATTTTTGTGATTAACATCAGTTTATTATAACTGCATCTAAAAGAAAAAATGGATCTTGAAAATTGTAATTGAAGTAAAACAAACAAGGTTTCTGAATTCTTTACATGGATTATCTTATTTTGAAATATACATTTTACTAGCGTCATGCATTAGTAGCCACTCTACTTGAAGCGTATAAAGAAGTTTAAAGTACTTTTTCTGAAGCGGCATAATACTGGGAAACAGGATTATTTTTGGTGCGTAATGCATGTGACTCCGCAGCAAAGGACGATATAATACGTCATATTTCTTTCTTTAAATATTTAAATCGAAATATACAAATGAGAAACATTTTCCCTTGAGAGATTTTCCGGAACATGAACTTACCCTTGTTTAAAAAATATTGTTTAAAAAATAATTTTTAAAAAATCTCAACAAAATTTCAAAATCAAAGTACTGTTAGGTAGTAATTTTTATATCATTTTTTTTCCAGGGACTAAAATAAAGGACATGAATGCAAGAAATAATTTTTAGTAAAGAGTAAAACCATCCCTGATGCAGACTGTGAAATGCTAAATAATTAAAAAGGAAAAAAAAAGACCAATTTTTCACCGTGAAATCGCTAGAGAATTCCTTTAATTAAACATGCTTAATTATGTTTTAAAATATAACACCCATTTAGCAGATTCAAAAACAAAATGTATAAAATGCAATTATGAGTAACTAAACTCATTTTAAAGTTTTTATTTTAATCCTTTTATTTTCTTTCTGTTGAGAGTAAATAATTACCAGTAAATACAGAAAAAATTGTAAACTGTAGTCTGGATCGTTAAACATTATAAGTGCTTTTTTTTAATGTTTAACCTTTACGAGAGAAGTCGTTAATGCAAATGCAATGTGGAGTTTCTCTCCATAAAAATATAATGAAATTCCAGAAATTGTACATTTCTTTTTTCTGCTTTTTTTCTTTCTGTAAATTGATATGTCATATAAAACCGATATTTTCGTAGACTTTTTTTTACTTATAGCTTTTGTTAGAATAGAAGTGAGAATTTGGCTTGAAACACCCTATAAGATGCAACAAACACTTCAATAAGTACACAATAGGATCTATATTGCCAAATGCAATATCATGTATATTGAAAAAGTAAAGAAGCGATATTTCTGAGAAAGCGTTAAACTTAATTTAAATTGATCTTCATGCGATATGTTTGCAAATCGGTTATGAATTTGGTAGGACGTCTGAAGATAAATGCATTAAAAACTAAACTTCGAGCAGGTGTCTACTTTTATTAGCGTCAAGAAGCATTAGAACAGAAATAAGAACCGTTGGTTTCTAGTCTAGAAAAAAAGAAAAGAAAAAAGAAAAGGGATTCTATTCGTGAAATTCGTACAAACTTAGATCGTTCTCTGAGATTAAGCTGAAGAAACTATCAATTTATATAATAATTTGTAATATATAGTAAATATATATAATCAGCAAGCAAAAAAAGTTTTCTTTATGATTTTTATTAAAGGACATTGCAAGATTAACAAAATAATTCATTGCAGCTCCCCTCCCCCCTCGCTTTTTCTTTTTATTCTTTTTTTAAAATTCGAGTTAGCAAAGAATGTTACAAAAACTATACACAATGTGTATAATAATATGCATAGTGTAAAAAAATGTGTAAAAATCATGGTGAAAGAAACATTTTAAAATTTAATATGTTCTACTTTTTATTGTAATAAATTGCTTTATTTTTTATAAATAATCGTTTGCAAAAAGTATAAAAATAAACGATAAAAAACAAGAAAAAAGCTGTATTTATTTCTCTTTTGACAGCTCATTGATATACTTAACATAGTTTCGTCAATTGGCAAAGGAAAAAATAATGTAGGATTACAGGGAAAAGCAATATAATTTGTTCTATGACGGCTTTAGCAAAAGCGTTCCATCAGGAAATAGTCCATGCAAGTATTTCTTCAGAGTTGGATATTTTGGGTATGTTTATTTATCTTTTACTTTTTCTGTGAAGTGGAATGTAAACACAATGCAGGAGAATAAACCCATTAGTGCCTTGTTTTTTTGTACAGAAGAGGTAAGAAAGGAGATTTAAAAGAAAAAAAATAAGAAAATGAGATTTTTTGGATTATTTAAAAAGGGGAAAAAAATTAAAATTCAGTTAAGTTTTGAAAAACTAATCTTAATACTGTTGAAACGACTAGTAAGCACGCTCTTTATAGTAAAGGAAGAAAAAAGAGGCATTAAAATAAAAAAAAACTCGGTGAAATTTAAGACGCTTTATTTTTTCTTCCCCGAATTTCAAAATTTTAAGATCTTAAACGGCATCAAAAAGGTCAAATTTTTTGAAACACTTGTATTAAGGTAGGATTTTTCTTAAAGCGCTGGTTATAATATTTTTTCTAAAAAAAAAAAAAACTTCTCGACTTAAAAAATACATCCCATGGTCGCGATTTTATATGACGCAGTCCAAATAATAGATATTAGGAATATCCTGAACCAAGAAAGAAAATACTTCATCATTTAATGGTTTTTATGCTGAATAAAAACATATTTTATGTCTTAAAAGACTACAACTTCAACAAAGAAAAATTAGTGGGGGAAAAGAACGATTAAAATTATGTGGCGCCTTTAATTCAAATAACCTCATGTCATTTATATTATGTTTTAATAAGTGATTTATCGACACTTTCCAGAATAAAAAAAGTCATTCATCGATTTTGATACGGAGAGGCAAGCTGTAGGAACAGCAACAGCAAACTCGAACAAAGACGATTGCAAGCAAGAGGTATCATGAAGTAATTCTAGTTTTTCCTCTTGGTTGAACAATAAATTGAGATATCTTATATCTAACTTCTAAGTTTTGACAATGTTAGAAATAGTTTTGGAGTTATTTCCGATTGGGTTTCGTTGGAATTTTCTACTTCTTGGATTTATTCATAGCTTTTTGAAGAACAACCGTATTTTAATAGGCATGTCCTGATATATTATCTTTTTTTAGTTTTGTTTCTAGACATTGATATATGTTATAGTGTTTTCAAGCGTGCAAATAAATATTGTTGTCATCACGACTTTCTGTACTACTTACACGAATCGTTTGATCAGCATGTTCTCTCGATATGAACCCTACAGGACGTGTTTGAGAAGCGTTTGCAGGCCAAGTAGATCAAGTTCTGCTTGACTGTTCCTCCCACAAACTGTTCTATAGCTAGAGAGATCCCTTCTGAAGGAATGGGGCAAAAGAAAAACCACACCCCCTCATTGACAACCCGGAAGACAGTTTCTAAAAGTCTTTCAATGTTAATATCCGAGGCTGAATCTATACTAAATGTATTTTCAGTCAAGAAAATTGTTTTTCTTGGTTTTATTTAATAGACAAATTGCGTGTAGTAACTTTATTTTCCTTACCATACTCTAGGTTTGTCAGCAACTAAAATTTTAATTTTATCTATTAAAATGACCAATATATCTATCAAAAGTATCATCCTTAAAGATTTCTTTTCGTGAATATTTAGAGGACTACATACGTATTCTTTTCTATATTTACAATAAACTTCGGTCATAGTAAAGTGTTTTTTTTTAAATCTTACACACGTCTCAGGCCCACAGAGAAACGTTTCCAGCGAAAATATTTTACGATTGTTTGCTCGAAGTAATGCTGTATTTTTAAAGTATCAAAAAGGTTTCTCCTGGGCAATAGAGGAAGAGTGGTCGAAACTAATTTCCTGTTTCGCTTGACGGAAAGAAAACATATAATGGTAAATTACGTCCCACATATTGTACTCTGACAGGTTCTCCATGAAAGTGGGAAGTGAAAGTCCTTCTGATTAAGTTCATCGCACAAGAAACCCTTTTGTAGCAGAAGATGAAAAAAAAAAGCAATGAATTAAAATCTATCATACAACTTTTCTCTGGAACGGAAATCGATTTTATTTTACAAGCCCTATGCTCCCTCCAGGATATTGATCTTAGTAAGTTGGCGAGGCAAGAGGTTACTGTGAATCGCAAGAAACCTTTAAAGTACCTCTTTTTACTGATTGCACATAATTACACTTTGTTATTTTAGCAAAGATAGCCTTTCAAATTATATTAGTCAATTTATATAGTACTGTACTCTCGGCAGTTTACCCTGAACGTTACATGCCTTACCTTAAACTCATATTAATTTGAGCTTTACACGTTAGCTTATGATAAGCAATTGTACTTAAAAAAAAAAGGCTCTTAATCAATCTTTACCCTAGAATTTTGTTTAAAGCTTTGCGTTCTGTTTTTAACTCGTTTAAGTTTGTGATGCTTAAAATAGAAATTGTTCACCAAAGTAAATTTTCTATGCACTCCTTTGTATTTCATCATCAGGTACTACATAGTATAATCCTGCAGTGTTCTTTTCAATTAGCATTAAGAAATAAATAAATAAAGCAGAAGCTTGCTATAGGAGAATTTTTTCTTTGACTGATACATTTTGTGTTTACGTATTTTTAGATGAGTTATTGTACGAAACTACAAAAACATATATATGTGGTATTTATTCGAGTTCAACCATTCAAACAATTTTGGTTAATGCTCTATTCTATGAAATCTTAAAAAAGAGTTGAACAACTCTGCTAAACCATGACCATATGCTCCTATAATACTTGTAAACTGAGCCCTAGAAAGTAATTTAATTTAAATAAATAATTTTGCAAAAATGAAAAATGATTTCTGGATATCAACAGATTAGGCTTAAGTCATACTATCGATCTTTTTGAATTTACAACAAAAATGCACTTATATAGCTATAATATGAGTTACAGATAAGAAATTTACCTTTTCAAGACGTATGATCATTACTATCCGTAAACTAAAAGTCTTTAAAATTTATATTATTTAAGCTCGCAAAATGAAATGACTGTACTATGGTGGAAGTTTGTGTTATCGTCGTTAAAAGCTTGAAAAATATTAACTCTTATAGCTATCTTTAAATAAGATTTGAAAAAATCTACCTAACCACAGAATCATATGATCACTACTATTCGCGAACTAGAAGACCTCAAAATCCATTTTATTTCATTAAATAACTTTGTCAAAATAAAAATGATTTCAATCTATTGACAGTTATGCTTGCGTCATGTTATCGATTTTTCTAAAGTTTGCGACAAAAATTCTAGCTATCAAAGAAAAGGTATCTGAAAAATATTTCTGGTGGGCGATTATCGGAAACAGAATTCTCATGTTTTTCTTCACTAATGAGAAGTTTTGGCAACGGTCTCTCATTTTTCGATTTACTTGACTTAAAGACATTTTTCATCGAGGGTAAAAAAATGTGTCTAGAATTTCTTATGCAATTTAAAATCGATTTTTTTATTAATGCTTCAAAAATATAGTAAAGAATGTTGAATTTGTTTCAAGACAAATAATGACTGGATGTGTAACTCATTTATTGAAGTGAAAAATCGGTTGCTTAAAATTTTTAAATTTGAATCGTCAAAATGAAAGTTAAAAAATAATAAAAATGATGAAACGTAATATAAAGTTTTATAACGATTTTCGCGTAACAAGAAACACTATACAAATAAACATATTAATAATTGATGCATTTCGCTCTAAAACAATGTATGTGTTTATTTGAAAAAAAAAATCTAATTTTATATGAATCAAGAGTCAAAATTCATGAGTAAAATAAATTCAGATAATCAAATAAGTCTTAATGATTTCAAGCAGTAAAAAAAAAATAAAATAAAATAAATAAGCGATTGTTTGAGCTTGATGCATTTGAAAGTGTTCTAAAGCTTGCTGAAATAAATTTAAATGAATGGAGAGAGAACTACTGATGTATGAGCTACTAATGTCTCACATCAAAGTTTCAATTATGGCCAAATAACTGTTTTAAATATTTCAACAAACTGCAATGCATCTGTTAACCATTCCTTACAAAGGTGCATTTTCTAATTTTAAAGTGATACATCCGTTTTATGATTTTAAGGAACTTCAACCCAGGACCTAGAGTTTCATTCATATTGTTTCAGTTTAAAGTGACTTGTTTAAATTTATCTTTTAAGCCAATTTTTAGACAGGCTTTTTTCACTGCACAAAACCAAGTAAATCCATTTTCTACTTGATAGCAAATTAACGACTCATATATTTAGTATTATTTCTATATTTGGTATTGTTTCTGTCTATTGCAAGTGTTGGTGGGAAAATTTCGTAAGTACGTTTTTCATATAGCAAATAGAGAATTTTGAAGTCTGTGTACGTAGCAGTGCTTTTTACACTTTAAAAAATGGTCTTAATATATTTGAAAAATAATAAAGAATCTTCACTGAATCATCTAATTTTTTAAATATAGTAGTGAATAAAATCAGCTTTTTTAAATTCATAAAATATTTATTTTCCATGCTAAGAATATTTTTTCCCTTTTTTTAATCCCTTCAAATCAATTCATGCAACTGTACACAATGTACCATAAATCTGAGAAAATTGTGTAAGGATACTTTTAAAAATTGAAACTGGATAAAATTTGCCAAATTGCTTTATATAAATATTAAATACATATAACCCTTCCAAACCCCAGAGAAATTGTTACACCTTGTATTTATTTTAGCCCCGATTGAAATTTAATACTTCGAACTTAAATGCCGCACTGTATTTTTACTTGCAAGTATTTCAATGAAAATTGCAAATACGGGTTTTAAAGTTTTCTTCTTCAATGTAAACAAATGAAGATATGATTATTACTTGATTTCTTTTAAAAAGTGAACGTGTGATTTGTTGATTTGTGGTGTACTCAAAGATAATAATTTAGAACTGACGTCGGATCTTTTAAGCAGTAATCGTCTTTAGAGAACTATATTACACAAATAAAAATAATGTAAAATATAAGGGTTGAAATATAAAAATATTATACCGCTAACCACCGTTAGGACTTTGAAATCGAAGCTGAATTTGATTACAAATTTTGTGTATTTAGTAATATTTTTCCGTCCTCTTAAAAAGTTTTGTATTTTACACTTTACAGATCGAGTTATACTTCATATCTGTGAACACAATTAATCAGGTAAATTTTGTAACAACCTGTGTAATTAAGAAATCGGGTTATGGTTTGTAAAATATCTGTGAAATACAAAAATCAGGTTACATTTTGTAGCATATCCTGTGAAATCAAGAGCAAAAGTAGCATTTATAATAAGAAAGGATGGATGAGGTCAAGTATTTTCTTCTCACTACAAATACGATATCTGCTAAACTCGGAAGTAATAAATAAGGTTAATGTCATTGTCGGTGCCGAAAAAAATCGATTTCATTTTATTGAAAGCGCAGTTCCAAGATAGTACGTAGATTTTGTCAAGTTACGATATATAAGAAAAACATGCTTAAAAAGTCCGGAAATTCTTCTTTGGAAGATTATTGGAAATGGAATTCTTATATATTCGCTCACTAATGAGTAGTTTCGTCGGCGGCTTTTCGTTGGTTTTTTACGATTTATTTGATTTGATGACGCTTTTTTTTCGATCAGGGAAGTGTGCGCAGCGGATTTTTACCTAATACAACACCAAAATGTTTTCTTTTGACCAATCGGATTTTAAGAACTCAATACGGTATTTTATTGTTATGATTTGCAATAAAAGACTATGTAGCTTTAGTCTCTCGCGAATTTTCAGTTAATGATTTTAAATATCACCAGTTTGTTCTATTTTTGAGAATACGTATTAATCGACGATCACTCTGCTATTGTATTTCGTCGTAGGTTATGTTTTTGGGGTTTTAACCGGGGTATATTGATGCTATTCCGTACTAGAGAAGTGAGAGAAAATATGACACGAGTCCTACATGATTAAATGATAATTCTTTTCTAGTCACATAATAGCCACCATTTTTTAGCCACTCAATATTTGTTTCGTTCGTTACAATTTTTAATTTTCTTGGAAAAAAAAGAAAGGAAAAAATATATTGACTTAAATGTAAAAATACAGGACATTTATATTTTGTTTAATCATGTTTGTATTTTAATTCAGTGTTCAAGACGAAAAAATTTAACACTCAAAAAGTGAAGTTTAAGTTAAAATAAAATTTAAATTTAGTAAATTTAACTAGTTATTCTATAAAATGCAAAAATTGAAAAAAAATGTGCAAGTAAATAGTATACTTAATAAGTTCAAAAAACTAAAATTTAGCTCAAAAGTATGCAGGCAAGAATAATAAAAAAAAGTTTCCAATCAAAATAACTTCTTATACATATGTCAGTGTGAAAAAAGTTTTCGGATAAAAATAAAATGTATGTGTAGTTTAAAAGCTCACTGAGGGGTTATCAGCTGAAAGTTTCTATTAAACGTACTCTTAACTTGACAAAAAAGTGGTTCCACAAAATCTGTCTTCGTGGATTTTTTTGTATTTGCATTGAATCATGAGGACGAACATTTCAAAGGAAAATAGGAAGCTAAATATATCAGTCGAATTCTTTCTTCGATAATGTAACTTAAAAACTGGAATTTGCTACATCATTTCGGATAAAGGTTCGTAAAGCTATTTTAAAATATCGTGGATCCATTACAAAATTACTTTTGATACTGACTTGCAAATTTAGCTATACATTTATGTGTACAGTTAAATTACATGCATAAGGTACATATGTACCTTATGTATATATTTGTATACTTCTATGTAATTGAATATTTTCGAAGATCATTTTGCGTTTTTTTGATGTGTTCGAGTTATTACTTTTGAAGTCATGATTTATACTCTGACATCACGTAACCCGGCTATATTTCGATTTTTTACACAGCTCGTGGAGCTATAAAAGGTATCAGAGTTCTTACATAGCATTGTATTTATCAGTAAGTAAAATAGCATATTCTACAAATTTTTACTAATAGCCAAATTTGAATATAATGATTTTTTTCTTAATTTTAGATTCTGGCTTTTCCTGTATATTATGTATATATTAAAAACTAAGATTCTAGCGGCCGAGGAATAGGGCAAAGGAAACTTCAACAGAAGTAAATTTTATCAGGTTTATTTGTCTTGAATATCCTCCTTTTCGCAGTCTGAAATTTCCACTAGTTTTTTCAAAGGTTAGTGAGCATCAGAGATGAGCAGTAGCAGATTGTATCGTTTCCTAGCAAATAAATCTAGCTTGTCTATGAATGGAATACAGGCCGACGACACACAACCCAATATTTAGCGTGCCCGGTGAACTCCTCCTATTTACCTGATCTTATGACTAAATGAAATGATCAGTACGATGACAACATAGCTTATGATGACACGACACATTTAGGTAGTCATGGATATATTCCTTTTCGAAGTTGCAAATTGGTCCTTAGTAAAAAAGGATAGGTTGTCGGGTAACAGAGAGAGATATAGAGCAAAAGAATAGTTTTGGGGCTCCAGAAATGTCCTGCGTGAAGATTCTGACAAAGGCGGGTCCTCGGCGGGAGCCCTGAAAGCGATTATACGGTAGTTGTAGATCAAAATAGTTAGGTAATTAGGGAAATTGAAATTAATTTGAAAATGATGCCATTGTGACAAAGTTTGTAAAAGGCTTTTCGGATATTCGTAAAATAATATGATTAATTATTGATAATGAAACCTGTAGTAATGTAACTCAGGTTCCTAACAAACTGATGTATTGCATTATATTTAGATCTGTAACCAAATGTTTCGTCGAGTATGATTTCATTGGTGTTAATGACATCGTCAAGGTACATTTTGATAATTCTGTCACATAATCTTCAATGCGTACTAAAAAGACTAATGAAAAGATAGTTTTCAATATTGTTAAGATCTGCTTTTTTTGTGAATACAGATCACCGAGAAATTAAAATTGGGAAAAAATGCCATATTTTCCAAAGCACCTACTGAATGTGGCAGAGAAAGAACAAATTTACAACTCGGGAGGAAAAATCAAGTTAATTATAAAGCAGACCGACTTCTTTGACTTGAAATGGAGAAAGAAAAATGTCCCAAGAAAGACTTTAGAAATTTTTAAAGGACAAATAACTGCAAAATAAAAAAAAAGGAAATTGAAAAACTGTCATTGCATCAATTTTGTTTTAAAAATATTTTAATTTTTGGAATTGACACTGAATATTTTTATTTAAGCCGTACCTTACTATTGATTCGCAAACTCATTTCTCAGATGAATTGTTTGTTCAAAGAAGATAAGAAGCGGAAAAATACTTTTTAATTTTGTTTTCTTGAAGGCATAATTAAACAAGAGCGAAAGTTATGCAGCAAATACGACAAATGTGATAAGCGCAAAATAATTTATTCCGCTATTAACATTATTTCAAGCAAGATGATGAATGGAATAATTAAAATGTTTGCGAACTGTTTAATGGCTATATTTTTTCCTCTGAATAAATTTTATCTCTTCTTGGTAGGAGAACTTTCTTTTCAGTCCGTTTCAGCCGGATTAAATTTAATATTAAAAAAATCCTTTAAGAAGAAAAAATAATGCAAATTTCGCTTGTATGAATTAATAACCTTCACTATAACGTTAAGTAAAAGCCATTTATGCGCATTTTTGATCACTTTATTAAAAGGGTTAATCCTACTCTAGTGTTAATGTGTTAATTCTGGAACCTAAACGGTAGTATTGATAGAAACCATGAAAGCGTACTTTTTATTTAACTTGTAATGTACATCGCTTGAATACACTCATTTTTTTTCAATAAAAAGAGAACATTTATGATGTCGAGAAAAATGTCTAATGTTTCAGAAGTAACAGATCCTTAAATGGAATCAAGATTAATGTAAACGTCGTCAGTTTTAATTCTGATAATTTTCTTGAAGCATGGTAAAATTGGAACATAAAAAACAAAGTTAATATGAAGCATGCCTTTAGTTTAACGTACACCATAAGGTAGAGCGGGACTAGTTCTCACAGTTGCAGTAATTTAATAGAATCGAGGCGTTTCTGGGGCCCTAGAGATAAACTTTTCAGACGGAATTTTGAAAAAAGAGAGTTAATTTTTTATCCTTAATGTACGAAGTCTATCCCAAAAGTATCCGACCTACGTCGATTTCTTGGCGCTTGACCTATTCTTCATCATCCGGTTGGGGACATCCTTAAAAGTGGTCCCCATTTGATTGAATAACACACTTATATCGATGCTTCCACTTTCTAAAGCAGTCTTGAAAGTAAGTTTTTGGAATGGCATTTCGTGTATTCGTCGCATTAGTTTCAACAGTCTCTTTGTTGTCGAACTGGTATCCTTCGAGTGGCATTTTCAATCGCGGAAATAGCCAAAAGTAGTAGGGAGCTATGTCGGGACTGTATAGTAACTGGCGAAGCAGTGCAACACTGTGTTTTGATAAATACTGCTGCACAAGGTTTGACGCATGCGCTGGAGCATTGTTGTGGTGAAGAAGTCAGTCACCGGTTTGCCAAAAGAGCCGCCGTTTTCTCGGTGAAAATTCGCCAAACTGTACTTTTTGGTATTCCAAGGTTATCTTCTAGTTCCCTCTTAGTCAAACGACAATCTTGTCCAATCGAAACTCGCACACACTCTACATTATCGAATGTTGCTCCCGTCCAAAGTCGACCAGAACGAGGATCACTGTCAACAGATGTGCAGCCACTTTTAAAGCGCCTGTACCACTATTTTATATGTGTTTTGCTCATGCACTCTTCTTAGAAGACCTTTTGTAACATTTCAATAGTTTTCGCACAACTTTTACCAAGATTAAAACAAAAATTTTATGCAAATTTGCTGTCCAGTTCTTTCCCGTCATTCGTAACAATATACAAAATCCGACGAATGCAAAACAGACGTAGTAAAAAAAAAATAACGTTGCGCCGGAACTAAGGCGTCTCATCGGTAACTAAGGCATTTGAGGAGAAGGTTAGGAGTTACTGGTGACGTTCGTACCTTACAGAGGTCGCCTGAGTGTTATGGCGCAAAGATATGAATGCAAGTCAGATACTTTTGGGACAGACCTCGTATAGCTTCGTAATATATCCAATATCAATAACATAAAATTTCAAGCTTTTTTAACCGCAAATAAAAAGTTATGACTTGTCCAAAGGACACGAGGCAGAACATTTAAATTTTGTTACAAAATAGGTTCAAATTAAAAGATTTTTGCTTATATTAAATCCTTATACTACCGTCAACTGGGGTGACTTTGCGCAATTTAAAAATTCAAGTTGATAATTTTCCCATAACCCATCTTCTGATACCTTAGATAAAATTTGTACTTTTGGAAGGTGGTTCGCAGATGTGATTTATGTAGTTATTTTCTTTTTGCATCATTCCTCCTCGTTAAAAAAAAGGAATATGGGTGGGCAAAGTCACCTAGTGACGTGGGGTCACTTTGCCCACCAGATGTTTTCTTCGTGTATCAAGGCTGTAAATAAAGGATGGGCGAAGTCACCTCTTCAGGGTGTTAAAAGAGCCACAGTAAACACAAAAATTGTTCAAAAATCGTTTTTCTTTTAAAAAAATACAAAAATTAATGCAAATCTTGGACAAATAATGCTAAAACGTTTTGCAAAACGTGAGCAAAAAAGATGAATTATGAAAATAAAGAACAGTTCACCAAGAAATAAGTGCCAAAAAGAATCTATCAAGAACTATGTGAAAAAAAAAATTTCTCCAAATCGTCTCTAAAGTGAAAACTCTAAACTAAAGTCTCTTTTCTGTGGGCGGAGTAGCCTTGAGAGCAATTTTGTCTCGTTTAACGCTGGCTTCATCTGCCACCTGAGTAAAAGTGAACGATATTCCCTTATCCTTGGTTCTCAAGTATGAGACCTCAAAATCTCCATCACTACATTCATTAGTAATTTTTGCCATAAAATGCTTTACAGATTTTTTGCCCAGGATTTTCACCACAACGAATTCATTTTTTTTCTGAAAGTAATCGGTTCTTAGTAGTTAGTGGAATCAGTCTATTCCCCTTCCTCCTCCATTTCAGAAAAAATTCCTTTTGGTTATTATTATTAACCTAAACATCTCGATAAATTGCAAAAAAAAAAACTCCTATTACGATGTAACACTTTAAATAACAGGTGGGCTAAGTGACCCCAAGTTCCCTGCAAATCGTGGGGCGACATTGCCCAGTGAAATGACAATCAACAGGTTGGGTGCAGGAATGAAGTTCCAAGGGGATTATATTATTCATCACATTTACTACTAATAATAATAACTGATGAAACTCACCTTGTTTTCGTAGAAGCTGTGTGTCTAATTTTGAAGAGCTGTAATTTTCATGGAAAACACACTTCACAAATGAAACAGAAAAATGGTGATAAAACTTAACAGGAACCGCTTGCAAACGACAGAATAGCTCGTAGACATTGAGGAGGAATGTATAAGTGATTGCCTCGCCTCAGACGAACTATCAGATATTTACTATGGAGGCGCGAAACTTTTTTTCAAAATATCGCAAAGTCACCCCAGAGGACAAAGTCGCCCCAGTTGGGTATATATATATTTTATTTAAAATATGTACTAAAAATTACATTTAAGTAGTAATAATTGTTTTAAAATATAAGTATTTTTACTACTCAAAGTTTCGTTCCGCCGATGTGATGGAAAAACGGAAGCAAATGAAACTACTTTCTTCTTCTTGAAATTACAATAAAACTTATTTTTGAAAAAATGGACATATCATACAGAAAGCTCTAAAGAGTAAATTTAAATAAATTTGATGATCATAACTTGAACATTATAGATGCTGCGCCCGTTAATGTCCGATAAAGTGTCCCCACGTCTTAAAGGGTTAAGGGAGACCCTCATCAACCATCCGTTCAACTTATTAATGTGTTATAATATAGGACAGAATCAGGAATAATAAATCCTGGTTCAAAGAGGAACTTTTGTTCTTATGCAACCAAAAAGTCTCGATCCCTGATCAGCTACGACGGCAAAACCTTTAGTAGGATTTTCCCTGAATAAGAGAAGTAAAAACTCAATGTGCAAAGGTATTTTTAAGTCCTTGAGTTTTAATGAAAAAATAATCAACTAATGATTATAATAAAAAAACTAAACTTTATTTTTGTACTTCGAAGCGTGATCTTTTTGCTCTCGATTTTTATTTGATTTTTTCTACCTTGAGTCATACTCATAATGATACTGTAACTGAATTCGTTTAAATGACTTATTTCGTCATAAATATCAATACATAATACGTGAAAACTATTTGCTTACTGAAACTAGTATGTTGTTGTCGAATATCCAGTCGCGACATGCGGTCACCCTCTCAAACACTGACCACAGCGTATATTGCTTCACTTTCCGTGTTATGTGGGAAACGAGCTTAATCGTATAATTAACTGCGGGACAGGAACACGAATATGTAATGCTGTTAAAGTAATAAATGTAAAAGGGGGGATCAAACATAATTTAAAATATTGGGTAATGTAACAAGCTCTACCCGGTAAGTAAAAATATATATATATATTCATTCATTAGGTAATGGTCCGTTTTATGCTAAATCCCGTTCACGATGCAATGAGACTTATAACAGAGTCATTAATTTTTGCGTTTAAGCAAACAAAGAAAAAAAGATAATATTTTTCGTGCATATGATGTTAAAATATTTTTTATAGTCTATATCATTGATAATAAATTATAATGCATGTTTTGAATAACTATAAGTGATAATTTTCATATTTTAGTATTCATTTAGTCTGGAAATCAAAGAAATCATGTTTTATAAATTTAATTTAAATAAATATTGAATCGATTCCTTTCTCTTCACTGAGTAATAAAGAAAGCATATTTACGATGTAAATATTTCATTTAACAAAAACTACCTATTGTTTTAAATCACATATTTAATTTAAATAACTTAACTAATTAAATAAAGAAATGAGTTAACATCACCTTTTCGAAAAAAATCTTATGTCAAGCAACACTAACGCTTGCTTGAAAAATGTGCAAAAGAAATACACTTATCAAATTTTCATTCGTAGGAAACACGAAAAGAAATAATTAATGTGCATGTCATTTGGAATAGAAAAATAAACTTAAAAATTTAAGCTACGACAAAATATAAAAACGCATTTGCATAGAAGCATTTTTGTTAGTGAATGGTTTGTAAGAAAATAAAAATATGCAAATGCATTTGTTTTAAAATTTTAAAAGAAAAATAGGATGAAATAAAAATTCGAATCCGATGTGGTCACAAATTAAACGGTTGCAATTAGAAAATTGACAAAAAGTAAACGGTGGAAAAAAAAGTTTTGAAACTATAACAATGCAACAAATATTGCTCGTTACAGAAAGATTTATGAAGGATCAGACATGAAACTAGCAATTATGATGCTGTGATTAGTTTCTTTTAAAAGGATTTTCCATTCGAAAGAACAGGCGGCTAATTTGCAGAATCAATGATCTTCACGTCAAAAGTGTTTTTGTCACATTTATTTTCTGTGCGCTATTAATTATTGCTGAGCAGCGCGTTGGAGTCGAGGTTAATTGTTTTCAGTCTAAATGGAAATTCCGTAATTGCGAGCACGGAGTGGAAATTCGTGCCGTAATTTTGATGACCAGTGAATTTTAATGAGCTTTCGTATTAAAGAAAAATCTTACCATCTCGAGCTGTTTCTGGTAAGTGGCGCAGCTCAAGTTTGCTTCAATTATAGAATGTCCTCCGTTGTAAACCGCGCAAATTACCAAACCTAAGGAAAACATATCGCTCAGCGGACTACACTTGGAATGGTTTTGGATTTCAGGAGCAGTGTAGTCGAGATCCGGCTGGCCCATTTTCGGTAATTTGGATGTAAAAGCTTGGCAAGGCACCGGCTTCTGAAATGAGAGAGAAATTGCATCTATTAATACACTTATTTTTTGGATATATTTTACTATTATATATTTTCTATTTAATAAAGTAAAATATTTCAAAAATCAAGAACTGATTTGCTGCTTTTAATACGTCGGATAGGGTTGAACCATACGTTGAAGAAGAATCACAGCTGCAAATTTCGACGGTTCTTCTATAAGGAATAATTTCTGGAAGCAAAGCTTTTTTCATTTTATGAGACATCGCAGACAGTTAGCATGTATTACTTGGCTGTGCCATTTTGTTTTATCATGTACTTTTGCTTAAACAAAAATTCAAAAAAATGTTGTAAGATTATTGTAATTTAAAACAGTGCGATTGGTGGATATCAAAATCTCAACAAAACAGGGAAATAAAAACATCATAAAAAAAGCTCCCCAGATGTCGCTGACACGAGCTTCGATGTATATTCATTACGCAACACAGTAAGTTGCAATTTTATTTTTCAAACCATCAAACGCAAAAACTAAAAATGGCATAACTTATCGTTCCAGTCATAAGAGCATTTAAGCACATTGCCGAAAGCTTAAAAACGGATTTAATCAAGTCATCTTAAAGTGAAATAGTTATTTTATAGCAAAAAATCGATTAAAAAACTGATTTTCCTTCACGGGTTATTTTAAGAAGACTAATAAACTGTTTTGTATATTCCTGAAAGTGTCATACTTTCATAGATTTAAAAAATATTTATATTACCCAATGCGTCAAATACTTTATTAAAAGACCAGAAACTAAATTGCGCGAATGAAGTTTCTTTAGGGGTCAACTGTATATTGCTGAAAAAAAGAAAAAAAAAAGGTTTACAGAAAGATTTAAACGTTGCTTGAATTTATCTGCCGATAGAGAGAGCAAACAAAAAACCACGACTTTCATAATAAAGGTTGCAGTTTTAGTAAACCTCCTAAACGAAGGTTACCCTCAGATTGTTTAACAGTGCTTTCAGAAAAACGTTATCGTAAGTTTTATCGCAAAATAAAAAAAATCATACATGGGCACAAGTGTTGAGGAATGTTCTATCATTATAAAATATGCATGTCTTGAAAAACCCAATTTTAAATAGTTAGTGAAGTAGGATAAATCTGAAAAAAAAAAAAACAGTTTAATTACAATTAGTATTTAAAGTTGCATCTAACAACTACATTTTTTTAGGCTGTGGAACAGGGTTTTATAATTCTTACAAAATAAACCTTTAAACTGAGTTTAGAAGATAATATCATGACGAACTATTTGCGTTCAGTTAAAAACTTACAAACAAGTTGTTGATCATTATTCAGTACATTCAGTAAAAGTACCTTAAATTTCAAAATTGGTAGTTTGATTGGAAGTTTGATAAAAAGTTGTATACGAAGGAAATTTTGTAGGGTTTGCATGTTGCTGTTATGTATCTAAGAACACTAAATCATGTTTTTTAAGCATACCGTTCTTGAGTAAATGTCGAAATTTCTTTTTATGTTAGAATATTTTTGAGAAAATTGGAGAGCGCTTCTAAGGGGACTATCACACGAAACAAATTTTAAAATAATCGTTATCCGCAACCTTGATAGCAATTTACCAACCGGAAGTTTCTTACAGGGTTTCCCCCAATTGCTCGAAAGGTTTCTCATAACGGGCTACCATTTTCTAATCTCTATCCACGTGTTGAACTTTTGCTCATTCGTTTTTGATCTTTCGTATTTCGTTCAAACAGATTGGTTTCTGCATTCAGAGAAGATCCGATGATCAGAGAAGCTCCGGAAATCACTGTGACCTCCCAAACACTTCCCTCGGCAAATTCTGACTAACCTTTCAATAAATATGAAGATTTGGTACAGTAATCGTTTTTTTCCTCCTCCTACATGTATGTACTTATTATACATTATTGACTGACAGCTATATAGTTGTCCATAACAGTAGTAAGGCATCAAGTTTTATTTTGTATATACAATGACGATTAATTCTCAATACGATCATGTTTAATTAAATTTTAGCTTCATGATTCAGTGAAATGTGAAATTTCAGTCGGGAAATTTTGAATACAAATTGTTGTGATAGTACAATGCAATATGTTCACATGAAATATTAAAAAGTTAGGTAATGGTTATACATAGGGGTAGGTGGCCTAAAATGATCCTATCGGGATACACATATGTTTTCTTCCATACAGGTAGAGCTACCTACCGCGGTACACAAAAACTAAGTGTACCGATTGAAGAAGTAATTGAGGCTTTCAAGCGATTACAGCATTACGTTACTGAATATACTCCTTTTGAAAAACTGGGTTTTAGAACGTCTCTAATAAGGTAAGCGCTAACTTTCCTATTTATTTAGATTTACAGTCCTTCATGTACAGAAATATGGCTTGATTTACTCAATGGAGCACGTTTTTAGTTGTGAATTACAGTTACTTATTTTGTTAAGTTTCTCTGCGTCCTCCAATAATAAGACCGGAAATGGGCGGCCATGTTGGAAGGTAAAACGATCCATTTGTCTGTTCATTTTTTAAAAAAGAGTTAACAGGAAAAACGGAATTCTCTATACGAATTATGTCTTCATATTTATTTTTTATTCAGTTAAAGACCATAGCCAATAATATTGGACTTGAATTAATACAAATGTAATATATTGTTCTTTTCATTTCAGATGGTTAATCACTACAAACGGAAAACTGAAAACAGAACTGGAAATCGATGGAAAGTGCCATTTTATTGAAGAGTTCTTACAAGGATAAACTAATCATGTAAAAAAAAAGAACATGAGATAAAACACGTTGGAACTAAGAAAACCCAATTTAAAAAAATCTAAATTTAAAAACGCAGTAGCCAGAACAAGCAAAGAAAAGAACAAAGTCAAAGCAAAAACGCATTCTCATTATTAAGAAACGGGTTTCTTAAAACTATTTGGAACAGATGAAACATATTCAGAACACGAATGCAAGTATATGCCTTACGAGGGAACCACAACCCATCAATGATACTCTTCAGGCATAGGGGTATCAGGGAGGGCCAGGTCCACACAGCAATGTAGTAAGGCTGGGCTGGCGCCCAGCTAATCAATCTCCCGGTGGGAGCGAGCCGTCGATGAAATTCACTTACCCGTGCCCGGGGGATTGCAGCCCTAAGGCTACGTGCTAACAGGGTAAGGGTGTGAAGTAGAAATAAAGTATATGCCTTACGATATTTTCCTTCTCTGCAGCAATTGAATCTTGGATCCAGTGTTACAAGTGCCGTGAGCAGATTCATACTGCGTGCGCAGTGATAAATGAGAAGGAAGATAATGGTATCTTTGTGATATGTGCTCAAAGATGCCGAGTTTCTGGATGTGGCATATATAGGAATTATTTAAATTATTTCTGTGGGCTCTTATTTTTGGATAATAGTATTGAAATATTCCATTTTATTGTTTTTTCACGATTATTTGTGGCACCTTTTTATTTAGAAGTTTTCATAAAATAAATCATGTGTGCTGTTTGATTGTAATACTTTCAGTATTTCATTATGAATTGTCATAATTTCTTTTACATCCCTTATTTTGCCGATTAAAGCCAATTTAAAATTCTAAGACGCATGATCCAAAATGCTTTGTGCTAAAATATGAGAACAAGGAAAAAACAACGTAAATAAAGCAAACTGTCAAAACAATAATGCAGTAATGTTGTTTTGACAATTTTGTGCTTTAGTTACGTTGTGTTTCCTTATACCATGGCTGCCTGCGATCATATAGCGGCTGTCCAAACGGGCGAAAAAGTGCGTGCAAGCAGAACTTACATTTTCTGCCACTTCAGTCAATTGGCGCTGTTAGCATGTACTTAAAAGCGAGGATTTAAAGGTCTAACCATTGCAATATCATCGCGTTAAAGGCTTAAATTTCAAGAAAGATAAACATTTAAGTGTTGAGGGCAAAGTAACTATCAAAATACGTTGCAGGGGTATGTATTTGCCATTAAAACGTTTTTAATACAGAGGAAAAAATAAAAAGATCGTTTTTTTGGTAGTAACACATGCAGACTTTGAAGCTGCTCGTTAAGATACAACTCTTCATACATACGTATACTTTTATATATAATGAACACAGAGAAAATTTTCTTTGAAATTGGCTGATCATATTATGCTTTCAGATTTATTTTTATTTTGAACGACAATAATTGCGCATAATTTTCTGAAATACATTTATCCTTTCACATTGTGTAACACAAATAAACTGGCTATCAGGTTTTTGAAAGCCGTTTTGAATAGTCTTTAAATGGTTATTAGTTACTTTATATTAAGCAATTTTCAATACATTCATGTTAATACTATTAAATAACAGCAGTTAAAAGAAAAATGACAGATTATGATTAATAAAGTTATTTTAAATATATGTGTTAATTGAGTTATTTCAATTCCATTTATTGTAAATTTAATTATTACAGGAAAGTGGAAAAGTTAGGTTGTGAAGTGACTTAACAAATAAAGATTAGTTGTACAATTATGTAATGAAGTAAATGATAAATGCAACCATTTTTTATTGTTATTTACAGACTAATAGCATAATACTTATAACTAATATTGCATTGTATAGTATAGCTGACTTCAGTTAACTTCAACAGATGGATTATCATATAAGAGTAGCGACTTTTTTTGGCTGGTCTCATCTAAAGCAATTACATTAGTTAAATATTTAGAATAAAATCCTAAAATATTAAGTAAGGAAAGTCAAACATTAGGCCTTTGTATAAGAAAACGATTCAATAAAATAAAAAATCAAGGGGAAATATTTTCAAATATTAAAAATAAGTACAATAAATGAGAAATTAAAAATAATTATTTAAAATGCTTCATTATATGCAGTTCAGAGTTATCAAGATTATTTTTAAAACTTGTAACTGACAATACATGGGTGCCAACCCCCCCTAAGCAAGATGGTGCATACTAATAGGTACGATGTCACCCGAAAAAGACAACCACCCGAAAGGGCTAAAACTCGATGAAAGCATGCCCCCCTGTCCAGGGGTGTCAAAAATTTCACCAAAACATTTATTGCGCAGTCTACGCCATGAACTTCTCTCGTGGATACCCCTGGATAAGAGCAATTTTTCTTTAAATATCCCTTTAAGCATTTTTATTTAGATGACATACTCCTTAACAACAAAAAGCAATGAGTATTCTCAGTCGGGGGGGGGGGGGGCAGGACCGTTCGAAAACTTTTTTATTTTACACGATCATCCCTCCACTTTTCAAAAGCCCCCTCCCCCACCACTATTTCATTACAATAACTTATGCTCTTATCTGTAAGCATCCCCCCTCTCACCTCATTTTTTTTTCTGGACTACACTGAATATTCTCAATTTTTAATACCAAGACTTTGCAACCGGCAATTTTTCGATGAAATCTACCAAAAGCTTTCGGATTCTCTGATTTTCTGTAACCTGATTTTCCTTAAATCCTTTCTTAAATTAATGTTTCCCCACTTTTAAATTAGAAATCAGAAAGGGTCCTTCATAAATGATTTCACGCTTCGAGGGGGTGGGAGGTTCGTGAAATTGTGACCAAGTGTGATAAGGGGAGAGAAGGGGGTAACAAGAAGTGTGACATCAGGCTTATACAACATAGCGTGACATGTGACAAAGGGGGGAGGGGGTCAAATATATCCGAAAAGAGCTTGACATCATTTATGAACGGTCCCTTGGATAGTTTATTTACTTTTCTATGTTTTAAGACTCTATGGTGTACAAAATGGGTGTACTCATGAACGCGTGGCGAATCAACAACAAATCTTAGAGGGAAGTCTCCCTTTCTTTTAGGTATTTCAATTGTGACCCTTGATCATGTGGCGCGAGTTTAATTTTAAAAAGGTACATTACTAGATTTATAATATAGATTCTCTCTCACTCATTCCATTTAACTTTAAATTTCTTATGCTTGTATAGAATGATAAACATCTCAGAACAAAAAAAATAAATTTAAAAGCATAATCTAGACATAATATGAAGTTCAAAGTTTACTTTTGAGTGGTAAAAAATTAATGAGCGGACCAACGTTCTTATAGCGCAAGTTGCAAAAATTACTCCATACACATGTTTTGGAATTAAAAGGAACCACTTTATCAATGCGTAAAGATTTGACCTAAAAAATGTAAGTAATCCAAGTGAGTGTAAATCACTCGAATTACTGGTATCCAGATGCATACAACTCTTTTCATTGATAAAAGGATTCCTCTTATCCCGAAATATGTTTTCTGAAGTTTGGGCTATAATGACGTTTGTTTTCTTATTAATAACCTGAAGTACAAATAAATAAAACCAATGCATAAATAAATAAAACCAGTAAAGTTCGAGACATAAGAGGAAAATGCAAATGTCAGCCCTCGCTGGTTAAAAATATCATCTAAAGCATCAAACTCACGATTTCTATTTGCAGAATAATTGAATAGGTGACATGGAATGAAAAAACAAATAAAATATATGCATCTAAACCCAACGTGAATTTAGTAAATCCCTAAAATTATAAAATGTATGCATTCACTAATTTTATGCTTAGAAAGAACACTCTATTGCTTTCTGTCGTTTTATTTCATTTACGATGAAAAATTTCTTTAAAATAAATATATATAGGTTAGACACAATTAAACATCGGGAGACATATTTCCGATCAGTAATGCATGAACTAAAAATTTACCAAAAAGAAATCTTCATGATGCATGCTGCAAACCCGGCAAAAACAATGCTTTCGTAATGTATTTCCATACAAAACTAGTACATGCTTGCAGCGCACCAGTGAGGAAAAAAATAACTATCGTTTGAACGCTTATTCCTTTGTTCTGGCGCCGCGTCTGGACAGCCGCTATATGATCGCAGGCAGCCATGCTTGTACTCTCAATTTACAATTATTTTTAAATGAATTATTTTTCTCTACGGCTAGGATAAAATGATCCTGTGGGTAATTTTACAAAAAGCTATTTTTCCACGACTCAATTTGGCTTTAAAATATTCTTAACGTATGTTTCTAATGCAAAATATAGTGTAAAACATACTAGCAAAGAGCGAAATATTTATTTGTAGTTTTGTTTTACACAAGTTTTGCCCTTAAGGTGATCCTTTTAGGCCATTTATCCCTATGTAATTAAACAATATGGTAAAAATTATTATTTGGTATGCTGTGTGTTTTGTAAAAATGTTTATAAAATATGTATCAATCTTATATTAACAGTTTTTTTCTAACTGTTCATTTAAAGTTACATAAAACTGTTGTGTATATAAGCTGCAGCGCACAGAACAGAAAATTTACGGAGATGTGAATAATTTAGTGAATGAAACTTTGAATTCTAACGAATCATAAAATAAGGGAGTTCGGTTTAAATTTAATTAAAATAAAATGTGAGGGATTAGTTAATAACTTATTAAAAATGAAAAATAGTACAAGAGGCCTTCACTATTATTGCTGATCTATAGTATAGTTGCCCATGATATATAAGTGGAAAAAAAAGAAAAACGGTTGTAATACTGTCTCTAAATTTATCACTTAAAACCCATTGCATTTTAGCAGCGATTTATCATAGGACACTCGTTTCAATGTCCTGCTCTTGTAAAGTAACGACTTTACATCCGACAAATATGTTTTCACATTGATTTCACAATTAAAAAAAAAAAAAACTAATTTAGAAATCCCGCTCTTCTTTTAACTAAATTTATTCTTCGATCAACACTCTTCAAATTGACAGTACGAATTTCCAGTCCCCTGATTCGAACGTTCTTAACTTGCCTTAAAAGTAAAAGTGCCAGAAGCAATTTTGTTTTCAGCGGAGATAACGACTTACTCCTAATTTGCGCAACTGCAAATTTCTATAGCCTATGAGCATTTTGAAGCAACTGTTGGTAGAAGCTGATAGAAAAACTAGCTTCCTATTGCAGTTGCGCTTGCTTGTTATTTCTGTCGTGTGATAATCGCAACTCTCGAGTGTTACGGAGTTGATTCGAAGCATTCTTTTTCACCAGACAGACATTAACGTTCATGAATCTTCAGAGCTGCTCCCATGCGAATACTTCTGACATGCGTCAGTATTAGTTTAGTCATAAAGAAAAACTGATAGCATCAAAGAAGAGGTCTCTTGTGATTTTCTATTGCATAACGTTATTATAAATTTGATCTTGTTATCATGCTGCGGATCATTAGAATGCTAAACAATCTTTTAGTCTCCCTCCATTACAAAACACTTAGCTTTTATTAAATTGCTCCAATCTATATTACTTGTATGTTGATTTGAGAATAAGCTTGTCGAAATAGTTTGCATGACATGTCTCATTAATTAAAATAAATAAATTATAAAAAATAAACAACGTTATTTTTGTGAAGAACAAATTTTGTTTTAAATCATACATAACAAAGGAGTTTTATATACCTAGAAGACATCTGTTAAACAATAACAAATCGTACAGTATAGATTCACTTGATATCAGTGTCTTTTTACCGGTCGTAACAGTTAATAAGTAAGTCATGTAACTTCAAAAAAGATCTGAGCTTCTATATTGGCTAAATGTAGGGAAGAAAGCCGATCGTTTCCATAGCAACACATCTAAGAAACTTCGAGAACGATTTTCATTGGACAAAATGAATTTTCAAAGTTTTCTAAAATTAATCTGTGCTCCGTTTAAAAATTAGATTATATTAAATAGCACCTCAATTGGGAAACAAATTCTATAAGACAATAAATATTCTCTTTAAATTTCCCTCTGGAATGTGCTATTTTCACTTTTTATAGTGCTATTATTTTTATCTGTCGCCTCTGAAAGCAAAAAACTTTGCTAAGGGACATAATAAAAAGCGAAATTGGTCTTTGTCAACGTGTCTAGACAATGCCAACAGTAAGTTGACAATATACGCCAAAAGATCAGCAAGCAGTATTCTTTTTTCTAACGACGCATTGAGGAAATAGCTCACTTAACACATTTTTTTGGAGAATGCTACTTCCGACGTAAGCTTACTGGTATCGATTAGAATTCTTTTTTTTGGGGATGTTGCAATGTAATTACTGAAATCTTTTTGAACATTTTTCTAGTAATCGGCCATTGGGAAAAGAATGCACAAAAATAAATAAATAAATGAATAAATAAAATAATAATAATATAATAAAATATGAACAAACAAAGCATCTTGGTATTAAGCAAACATTTTGTCACAATTGCCATCGTATGGCACTAATAGCTCTATGTGTCTAATAAATGCCTAAAATCGGGAATTATAAACTCATCTCCGATGTATATGTGACTAAGGTAAAATAAAATAATTTTTAATTGACGCCTGCTGATAAAAACCCACGTTTATCTCGTGGTAAAATGCACGTTTGGGTGAATGTCAAAAAATGACGATTATTGCTAAGCGAAAAAAAAAAAAATCATAACTTTTCAACCTTTTTATTAAGTGGTTAGGGGACACCGGTGCGAAATGGGGGTAGAACGAGATACGGCATTTATTTCCCGACAGTGACGCTAGAATAGCCCGGCAAAGCCTCACGAGCTTTAATTCATGCAGGACATTGATGAGTAGCGTCTGTCTGATTGCCGGAATTCTTAAAAAAATTCCTTCGTTTCGTACACTTTCTTTCTATTAACTTATACGTGTATGTGTGTGTTTATAAATGTGTCTATCTATCTGTCTGTCTAGCTACCTATCTATACAAACACCTAAACACATTTCAAAAATGAAGAATGAAAACAATTTTCATTTCACTCGCATCTTATTTTAGTTAGAAACAAAAGACAACTTCTTTTGACGATCTTATAATGAAATTTATATATATACTAGTATATATATATATTATACGAGCTTCAATTGATATGCTGATAACTAATAACTATTTATTGCTGCTCGCGACTCTTGACAAATCATTAGCAATGTTTGCAATCAAGTGTTATTCTCTCCTAATGACCGAGTTGAAATGACAGACGAGATGACTTATACATTGGTTACGCTTGGATGAATAGTCTATTTCGATAATCTATAATTATGCTATCGACGAGAATTATGTTGGTCATATAAATACAACTCTTAAATAGACTAGAACTAGAGATTATTACAGTTAAGAAAATTTAATTACGATCAGTTAATGATATTTGAGATGCAATATCGGTGATTATCTGAATTCTTATTTTTTTTAACTTTAAAACTTTGGAAAAATATACTGTGAAATTTTTGAACCAATATAAATTTTATTGCACGGTTCTTCTTCTTATTACCCGCATTTCTTTTCAGGGCAGCTGCAACCCAGAATTAGTTTGAAAAAAAACAATTAACAAACTTTTAGTAATTATTATTCTTTTGATAATATCCCAACTCTAGTCTTGAAATATTGTCAATTCAAACTATCAACTCCTTATGAAAAATAGTAGGTTAAAATCATTTTACAAACGCCCAACTCCTGCAGTAGTTTTACTTATGTAACTTTTAAAATAGTGTAATCGGTTTATATCATGAAATAACTAACTGAAAATTTAAATTTACTGCTGTAGTCGGTCTTTTTTTTCCACTTGGTGATTTTTATCAGAAAAGTCCGATGATATGTAGTTAAAAGTAATATCGTATCACAAGTGTAGTAATGGTAATATCGAATCATAAATGTAGTTAATGGTAACATCGTACCTAAGTTACATTAATGGCATTTTTTTTCACGTTTTTCTAAAATAGTGTTTTTTTTGCAGAGGTAAAAAGACGAAAAAATTGAATTTCTTATTTTAGCCTACTTTCCTGTAAAAGGAAAAAAAATATGAAAGAAGGCTTAATGTATTGTAAAACAGTTTAAAAATAAAGGAAAGTCAAAAATAAGGGAAGTCATTTACTTAAGATTGAAACTAAAAAATTTGAAAGTGGCGTTTTCAGATGAGGAAAATGTGTCTGTCGGTTTGTAACCCCTCCCAATAACTTTTGAGGGAATTGTCCGACCCGAAAGATTTTGTACATTCGAAAGATCTCTCGGACATCTCATTTTCATATTTTACTTTTTGACAATTATTCAATTCGAAACAGTTCAAAAAAATTTTAAGACTAGCGCTTATGGGGAAATATGAAGCAAATTATAGAAACCCTGGATGCAACATCCAAGTTCCTTCGAGCAAGCTTAGAAAGAGCTCTCAACGCGAAAGTTTTTGATTTGAACAATTCTCGCACAATTTTGAACAGTTCAAAAAATTTTAGCACTAGAGCCTACGGGGAAATTTCAATCCTATATAAATCCTGATCTGACTGACGGATTGGCTTGGTCAGCTAACTTTATTGGAAGTATCTTATGATGTAAAACGTGCACAAATATAAAGTTTATCCAGAACTAAAGGAGCCTATTTTCCCAAGAATTTTTTGGATTTGGATTTTTAAGGATTTTTCTGAATGAATGAATGAATGAATAAATGAGTGAATGAATATGTAATAACCGTTAAAAAGGTATATTTGAAGTAATTGAGTTTAAAGCTTAATGGGAAATATAGAGATAGTAGATTATGTTTGATGTTGGGTATATACGGGAAAGCAGGCTCGTATAGTTCTAGACGGAACTTCTTATTTAAATATGCACATGCACTTTTTATATTTAATCTTTAGTTATTGAATTAGGAAATGAGACGCGATGTTTGTTTAATTACATCATAATTATTTGTAAGAGGAATGTTCATCGGTATTCTGAAAACGAGTACTAGATTCTATATCAATCAAATATTTAATTCATTAATTTGTACAAACTTATTTTATTATCAGTAACCAATAATCTTTTTATTCGGCAAAATGATAGCAACAGTAATTGGATATATAAATCCATTTACGGAACAAAATTTAATTTGGTATTTTGACAAATGTAAATTCATTTTAAATTTGTGTACTCATTAAAAATTTAAAAACAGTGACCGTGTCTTAACTGATCGATAATGGAATTTTCTGCGTATGACCAAAGAACACTATTTTGAAACATGGTATAGTTGCATATCTTTTTTTTTGATGACTGCTTGCGCATATGGTAATATTACATTCAATCAGAGTTCTATTTGTAGTCACAAGTTAGAGTTTGATTGTTTCAGTGATAAAATTTATGCATTTTATAACATGTCAATACAAAGGCTCTAGTTTGGGTGCCAATGTCCCGTTGGAATCGGTGCGAACCTGGTATTTGTTTACAAGCACATTGTTTTATTATACGGTCCAGTCTTTAGGGAGCTGCATATCCCATATTCTACTGGCTCATTTAATTGATAAAAAACAAATTAATTCGTTTTTCCGTCCGTCCGTGTACCACACGACCAACATGAGCCTTCTCCTTTACTAACCTTAAAGGGTGGTAGAATAACCGTTATCTAATCTTGAAATGAAAAGTATTCCAATGATACTTTAAAAAAATATATATACCTATTTTCTCATAAGGGGCACAATATGCAATTAAAAAATTGCCGGTGCCACTATCTCTAACTAATTGAAACTTTTTTTTTTGCTATTAAAACCAATTATTTTTTGCGTATCATAATTAAACTAAGACATAAGAAAAAAAAAGAGGGGGGACCCTGATATGTTTTTGTTTTAATTTTATATTTCTATAACTTTCTGAAAAATTTAAAGAACCATTGAGTTTTTTTCTTTTTTCTTCGCTAACATGTTTTAATACCACTTGTTTTCTGCACGGCATGTCTTATATTAAACATTTAATCCTTGAAACTATTACTAAAATTCAAAGGTAATTAATTTTAGACTATAATAATTTTGTTTAATAAAGTAGATAGTTTAGGCTTTGAAAGAGAGCTGAATGAATGCAGGACACTAAAATAAAAATATACTTCTTTCAAATTTGAGGTATAAAGACAAAACCATCAAACTCAAAGAAACAGATTTCAAGAACTATCCAATTTTTACCATTCGGGGAAATTTTATCGAACTTAGGCAAAACCGTTTTTCATTTTAAATAAACCTTCAGAAAATTGCTCCTTAGATTTACGTTTTTCATTTTTTTCTATTCAGCCAGGGAAAGTAAAAGTAGGAATGGTAAAAAACGTTTTCTAGAAGAGGTTATCAGAATGTAAAAAAATATAAAGCCTTTTTTTATTGCGCGTCATTTCTTGCAGCTGTTATTAGAAGGAATATTCGCAAGATGTCGTATAAAAAGTTCTAGAAAAAAGATTAAGATTTTGGATTAGAATTGGAACAGAGTATGTTATTTTTAGAAAAAAAAACCCCTAGTGGCATTATAAAATGCATAAGCTGTATAAAGTTAATAAACACCAATTTAATTTTTTTTTGCTCACAAAGTTAGCAATATTTTTTACGCTATATAGGATATTTTCTGATAAAAATATTTTTGTTTTGCGTTTTAAAGAGCTTCAATGAGCGAAACAAATTAATAAGTTTCGTAACTTATGCATTTTTAATAACAATTTCCTTTTACTATCAATAGCTACATTTCTACATAGTTATAAAATTATTTGCGATTTTATTTTGTGTATGTTATAGTAAGACAGAAGAAGGAGACTAATATCTAGCTTTATCATTATTACCATGCAGAAAGAGTTTAATGAAGAGTTTTAAATTGAAGGGAAAAAATAGAAAGGAAAATACACTTTTCTTTTTTTGCCGTTTTTAATATCAAATGATAGACTCACTTCTGACAAGATGCCTGTTGTATTTACTGCATTTGTAAATTGCTTAGGAAGAGGAGTTAACACATGCTGCACCTCGAAAAAGCTTGACAGGTCTTGGAAGTCTCGAAAACGTCAAGAATTTGGAAATCGGTCACGAAAGTAACGATGTCGTCAGGATAATAACGAATTGGTCACGACATTTTCCATTTAACAGGACCGGTCCCCCCAGAAGTCATCGGATATTCGGAAACCGATAGATTTTTAACTATCCGGAGTCAACTGATTAATTAATGCTATATTAAGAATATATGTAAATTACGATCTTACCACGTATTTAGAATTTGCGGGATGTTAAGAAATATATAGAATTTACAGTTTCGAAAATCAGAGCTCTTTCATGGTACATATCCGTCAAAGCATACCAGATATCCAGTATCCGGTAAAATCAATATCTGGCGCATCAATGAAAGATCAGGAAAGCACCCAAAAGTGTCATGAAATTTCACTTTTGAAAATCTGCAGACAGCCTAATTTTTTTTACAGCTAAGTCCGCAGAAAGAAAGTCAGATGCACTTTAGCACCAATGCATATAGCTACTAACTATTTCAATGAATTGAACAATTCCGATAACTTATAGCTTGCAAAGCTCATCTTACGTGTTTGCTTAAAAAGAAATGAAGTTCAATAAATATTTCCCACAATCGAATAAAACTTTCAAAATTCCTTTAATTCAGAAACGACTCTAAATATATGACAAAACATCTGCAGCTGATATTATTAACTACTAAACTATCGCGGAAGCTTCCTATTCCCCCCTCCCCTTTCGAAAAAATCGTAGCGTGATATCGCATTACAACGATTTGCATATCTTGAAGAGACTTGATAATAGACACAGACGGCGCTTCTCTTTCCTTGCTATTACAGTTCCAAAAAAAAAAAAAAGTAAACGAAAATTTACTCTTTTTAAATTCATTTCCAATTAAATTCTCAGTTTGTTTAAATGGAAAGAACTTTTTTTATTTTTATTTTCTGGAATTCCCAGGAAACGAAACGAAGTTTTTAAAGCCTGGCTCTTGAGCGCTCAATTGAGAAATTGGTTTATGTGAACAATTTAATAGGATTTTTTCCCCAGCCCTGGGAATAGTATTGCTTTAGGTAAGAATTGGTTGCTTTCCTACGGCTACTGATTGTCTTTCAAATGCTTCAAGAAAATTACGAATAAAGAAGTTTTATAGATTAAAGTTTAGTACGTGGTTTAAGCTTGGGTTTTCCGCTTTGATGTTATTTGAAAGGTATCCCGAGGCGTTGGGAGTATTAATTGTACAGTTCTTCACGAAACAAACACATAAAATTTATAACTGCTATTTTTTTGTTGTTTTATTCTAATAAAGAAAGATTAGTAAATTACGCAGAATGTAAAAAAAAATGTAGATTGAAATTTGTTAAACATATTGAAGAAATTATGCAATTAACAAGAAACAAATTATTTTGAGACACCAAAATAATATCACAATTATATATCACAGCCAGCTCGGAATCAACTATGAATTTCTCTAGAGCGTTCTTTCAGTAAGATCTAATTTTGACTTGTATTCTTCAATTATGTTAATGAATTCATTCAATTCACAATCAAAACTGTTTAGTCAGAGTTATTAGGATGCTTCGCAGAACATGTTTAAAGTTAGCATGTATGAAACTGTTTCAACCATAATTCAATCTATATTTCAAGTAAATATCGTTTCAGAAAGCGTATATCACACAATGGAAACATTAATTATTTTATTGCACCAATATGAATTGTGATACAGAATTAATAAATAAATGAATAAAAATTGAGGTTATCCAAAAAATAGGTTGATTAAAAAATATTAACAAATATGTATGAAACGATATTAGTCCATATTGAAAAAAAAAAAAAACACCGACTTTTCGAACTCTTTAGAACCTTGAAATTAAATCTTTTCGTTTTGTTTTGCTGGTGTGAGATTAGTGTAATTCTTAATTTGTTTTCCTAATTGGTCATTTAGATAATTTTTAATGTGTATCTCGTTTTAAGTATCGTTTTTTAAGAAGAGCTTAATGCAAGAAATAATCGCCGTGAAATTTCCCGAAAAAGTAGCAAGTCGATGGTGAATAAATTTTCGAAGATATTGGATCAAAAAGTCCGTAGACTTTACAAGGAAAATACAAAGAAGTCCAAAAATGCACGGGGAAAAAAACCGCTAGTTGGTTAACGTGTTTTTATTCGAATAAGTATTACATTATTGCATATTAAAACTATTTCTTGCGTAAGGTTTTCTCAAATTCAAGCATCGTTTTTATAGAATAATAATACAATATCAAATTATATCTGTTAGATATTAGATTAGTTTGGGAAAGAAAAAGAAACAAGGCTCTATTGTGTTCAAATTAGACAAATTAAATTTCAATTTGCAGAATTTTGACACATACCCGGTACTTAGTGGCAGTTGAGGACACATTGCGAAGTCTAATAACAGCTAAAACTTTCAGTCCCGAGCAAATACAACTGTCCCTTTTTGTTTCTCTTGGTGGTTTCATTACACTTTCCTTAAAGTTTTAAAGGGGATAATTAAAAATTTCCTAGTAATGAAATACGTGAGTTAGTACGATGATAGCAACATAATAGCTCTCTAATATCTTATTCAAACGTACGATTACTTTAAAAAAAAATAAAGTGTGATCTTATTTATTAAATGTCACATATTTAAGCATTCGTTTTTTTTATACGGCTCCGTGTTTCAAGTGTTCTGCGCTATAATAGTATTCCTAAAATATACGCACGAACGAAGTAATATTGTCTCCAAATTGAATTGAAAACGCAATGCTTACAAATTTTAGAAGCAGTAAATAAGTGTATCTAATAATGTTATAAGTAGGTTTCAAATTATTTTTCTAATAGTTCAAACCCTTAAAACTTTTGTACACATAGTGCTTCTTAATATTTTAAAATCCTACTTTTTAAGAGCATTGTTTCAAATGCAATTCTGCTAAATAATACTACCGTCTTAACTAGAATTTATTGAGTCATTTAAGATTCAGTATCACGGTAGAATGGTCTTCAAACTTAAGAGATTACCCTTTGGGAACTAAGTTAAAGATTATTTTATTACTTTGTAGGAAAGGATCAAAAATGTTCCAATTAAAAAGATCTGATTTATGTTTCCTCATATGTATGTCTCATTCAGTAATACCAGGTTCAATATTGAACCTGTACGAAACACTGTCAGACTGCCATCAAGTACTTTAATTATAACTGTCGTAATTATACATGAAATAATGGTTATTTTTGAAAAATAAACAGAAATAACAGCATCTTGTTTAACTACGGAATACATTTAATTTAGTAATTTTTCGCGCGGTGTTTTAGTAATCGATATTGGAAATGAATTTTATTGTGGCTGCATACTTAACATACAGAAAACATAGGAGTATCAATCATAAAGCTTATCTTGGATTGATACAGTTTCAGCATATTCAAAAAAGTTATATTGATATTTAATAGACTACACAAACGAAATTTTGAAAAAGGTGTTACTAAATGAAGGTAGACTGCTAGGTAGAATTTCATTTGGAGGGCTCAGAATATAAGTGAACCAAGTCCATAAAAAGTTTCTTTGGGATACAGAGGTTTAAAGTTAAAGCTTTATAAGAAAATTAACTCTTAAAATTTTTAAAATTATAAAATAAATTTTAAAAGTTTAAAGAGAGACTTGGTTCATTATTGCTCTGAAATTTTACATAGTTAGTGCCTGCTATTGCACTGCTAACTCGAAAAGGAAAAAAGTGGACTTGATTCACTTGTATTCTGAACCCTCCATTTATCTGAAATATTCAGCATAAAACCATTGGTTATTCCGACTCGATAATACTGCATTCCTATTTTACTAATTATGGTATTTTCTATTAACTAAACTATGGTCTTAAAATGTATATCATATACAACGCATTTTCTCAGGATATACTTCAGTCACATGCAACAGTCTTAGAAGAAAAAATCGTTGTGTAACAAATTTTATAAAGCAATTATTTCATGCACAGAAAACTGAATCTTACTAAACCAAAAGCAGTTATCGTTCTGAAATATATGATTCCCGAACAAAAATCGTTAAGAGGAAAACAAGTCTACCGTAATGCACTTAATAAAACAAGACTTCGAGCATAATGTGCAGCATAATACTTAATAATAGAATACTTCCAACGTTTTTACGACTGAAATTGGGGTGCAATCTTACGCTAGATTAAAATAAATGTTGATAGAATTGTGAAATTGAAAATATTTTATTACATTCGCAACGACTCTTTCCAGTCAAGACTTGATGGCATTTTTTGGTTTTTAAAGGAATTGCCTTTTTTTATCCACGCTGTTCTAAAAAACATCCACGCTAAGTAAATGGGATTGTAACCATCACAAATGGAGAAAAATTGCAATAAGAGGCTTCCTCTTGAAACTTAACCCAAGAGGATTTTCTTCCGAAATATATAAGGTGCTTTATTTTCATTTATTGTTTTAGTGACTTAGATTTGTAAAAGCCATAAAATGCTAAATTGTAAATGACAGCCTAGCCAGTCGAAGGTACGGATTCTCTGCGTTAGACAAGAGAGTTATTCACAAGAGATTTCTAAGAGGGACATTTTATTATTATTTGCACAGACTCATGGGCACTTGAAAGAAAACGAAATGAACGGTCTAAAGAAATTCAATGTAATGAGAGAAGGTTGATAGATCATGTGTATTAGGGATATTTAAAACATGAAAATTGTGAATGGTTTTGAATTTAAATTTTGAATTTAAGTTTTGTTAGTAATAAAAACCTACTTTTTTACTTTAAAAACAATTTTCGTTAGAGCTGCGAAATTTGGTTTTTTACATTTACCCCGCTTTTGAAACGTTTTCGTGAAAAAATAAATTACATAGATAAACGTGTAAAATGAAGTTGTAAAATATGAATATAATAGAAAACTGCATTTTTTTCATCGTAGAAATATGGATTTTAACGAAGTTCAACTGGACAAGATGTAAAATCATTTGAAGCTTTTCTTGACGAAATTAGCGTTTTGCAATTAGTGATTACTTGACAGAAAAATATTTATTTCTTCATTAAGATCATGAATGCATCTAAATCGTTCAATAATTAGAGAGCTGACGTTTACTGAAAAAAGACCTGTATTTTTTATTGCGCGTTTTGAGCGCAAATTCGATCCCCGAATAACTGCAATACAAGATACTATATTTTATTTAATTTTCTTTTGGCCACGTGGTTAAAAGCAAATCTGTCAAGTTAAAACTCCAGGATTTGATGCCTGCATCTCCGTTTTTGGACGATCATCAGTAAAACAAATGTGTCTGCAATTTTTCTAACAGCGAATGAAGAATCAATGGAACGTCTGAATATCGACTTCAATGGAAATAAATCAGAAGTACTGGTTTATTTAATACTGTCCCTAGAGTTCAATAAGTTTTTTACGGATACATTTCACATAAATTCATTGCAAAAACACGAACTATATCATAAAACAACTTTAATTATGCAATTTATGAGCATATAAGAAAGCGGAAGAAAAACTTCGCACCTGATAATTGTTTTGCACATATTTTAACAAATTTTAAATATTTACAAACTTACTATTGAATTAACTGATAAAAAAGTAATCAATATAACAAAAAATATTGGACTTATTCACAATTCTTTTTGGTATAACAAAATATGGCCTTGGGATAAATGAGGGCATAATATTCCTTGTTTAGTTTACAAAAGGAAGAATCTTGAATTTAGTAAACGAAATCTCTTCGCTAGTGGTGTTTAAGGAAACCATTGAACAGTAATAATCTAATTAAAACTAATTGAAATCATTTCAAGTACTCTTTGTCAATGTTCCCTTTTAACCCTATAAATAGGTACTATCCATCCTCAGGAGAACTTTTCCAAATTTTGCTTTGTAGCGTTGTGCAAATATCTCAAACATTTTTATGCAATACTTGAATGCAGACTGAACCGTCTTTTGAAAAGTAAGTCGCATAATAATAATAAAATTAATCGAATAATCGGTAACGTTATATCTCACGTTGGTTAATTATTCGAACAAGCTGAAATATCATTAAAATAAACGAAAACAATTTGACGGCTCTTGTTACGTTAATAGTTATAACTTTAATAGAATATATATATATATATATATATGTGTGTGTGTGTGGGTGATGTGTTTATGAAAAGTGAGTAGTAATTTATTAATAATATTTTTAAAAAACCTTACAGTATTATACTCAAAATGTGTATTAAGACAAAATGAAGGGGGAAAAATACTGTGCGCCTTACTAAATATTTTTTCATTCTCTAGGCAGTAAATTTAATAGTTAAATTGATTATTTTAATGTAAAGAATGACATTAAATTGAATTTTCTAATCACTTAGAAAGTGTGATTCATTTACCCTTACAACAGTCGATTTGAAAATTAAAACTCATTGTGGCATGAAAAACGAAATGAGAGATTTCTATCTGAAAGAAATAGATAAACGCAAATACAAAGAAAGCTACCAATCACGTAATAAAATGTTAGTTTAGCACAGAAAAATAAAAGCTTAAACCCAAACGAAATGATGATAAAAAAGAAGAAAAATATTTAAAAATAAATTTTAAAAGAAGCGCGACGGAAACTCATCTCCACAATTCTTCAACTCGCAAAAAGCTATCTCTTGCTTCTTCAACGGAAGCAATTGTTTTTTGAAAAGGAAAGAGTAAGGGGGATAGGAAAAGAAAACAACAAGTAAAATGCATTTCTTGTTAAAATTGTAAAATAAGCTGGAATTTTTTGGAAAACGTTTTCTGGAATTCAAGACCTGCCTTTTAAAAAGCAGTTGGAAATTGTAATTCAAATCTGCAATTCAAACGTTTGCGTATAAGAATTTAAACATGTAGGAAACCGAAGCTGAATCCTTGTCTAAATGTTTAATCCTTCACTTAGATATTTTTTCCTCTCATCGTTTGAAGATCTTGATGCGTGTTACTTTTCTTAAGTTTAATGCAACAATTTATGAATTACACTTACCGCAGCAAATTAGAAATACCTAATGTTGGAAATTAATGTCCTGGAAACAGTAGTAGGTTTGACTTAAAATTTACTGTCTCATTTTTTCTCGTGTGCTGTTTATAATTTACGGTAAATATTTCAGGAATCGCTGTTTTTTAATTTTGATTCCGTTGAGAGTGCAGATTTTGCAAAGCTAAAACATTCCTCAGAAAAAAATAATTCTGCTTTTATGAATAAAATAAGCGAAGTTTAAATACATTTCACGTTTTGACAGTCTTGAATACGAAAACGAATACCTCGTTTTGGAATTTTGAAAACATTTTTTTTTGAAGATGCGAGGGAAAAAAAGCGATTGTAATGCAGGAAAAAAATATGGCAACATAAAAACTGCATTGTAAATTGTAAATATTATACATATAAGTTAAAGTTGATGTCAGTAATAAAGATAGTATGATACCGTTTGGGTTCTAATTTAATGCCCTTTAAAATTGTGTTCGTTAGCTTTGAATACTGTGTCTCTCAACATATGTGTCTGAATGACAGTTTACAGAGTTTGAAAAGGTTTTATACTTCATATTTTTATGCTTCTTAAATTTTATTTTAAATTTCATTTTCAAAAAAAAAAAAAAACCCGTTAACGATAAGGGATGTAGAAAATGATTTACAGTCTAAGTTTTTTAAAAATGTAATATGATTCAAACGAACAATGTTCCTTCGTTGTTTCGCAAAGTATATTTTTTTCCTAATGGGGCTGCTTATGGTCACTAACCTTTGCAGACCAAGTGCATTGTCCGGAACTCGGCATCCATTCTTTCAAGTAGCACCACTGTCGGCGGAGGCCATTGCCACATTGAGAATTTTGACGCTCAGTTTCCCCTAGATGGCGGCACCTGAGCTCTAATTGATGCAAATTGCACTAGGAATTTAGTTTAGCTGAGAGTATCCAAGTCAAATGTTTACTCAAGGGATCTTTTACATGTCACATAATTATACGACATGGGCGCAAACGATTTTCTGCATCTTGAAAAACCACCGACGCTTCCAGGTTCGATCCTATTACCTGGGGCGTACGAGTCTTTTCGTAAAGTATGCACATGATTGTTCCTAAATCGTTTCAACAAGTAAGATGGATAATAAATATTTGTGAAGAAGAGCACTTTAATATAACGTAACTTACGGCCGTATTTTACTCTAGCTATATAAAATGATTAAGTTTTATAAATGTTCAGTAATCGCATAAAGTTATCCGAGCTCTCACTCACTTCATACTTTGATCTGTAGGACCACATTGATAGAATATCATGTAATATAATGGTAATAAACTAGCTCCCACCACCAACGATTTTAAAACAAGTAGTGTCCGCTCAGCGGTCGAAATTCGACACTAATTCATTAAATGTTTCAAGTTCAGCCTCGAATGTTCAAACAACTTTTAGACATTTTCGTTTTTCTGCTTTACAACTTTTTTTTTTTTTTTTTTTTGTTTAATATTTCACTTAGCGATAATCTCTCCTCAGTGCGATTGATAGACCACTGAATTAGCTATTCAATTTAATGCATTTATAACACACAAAATACATAAACTTTATCTTTATGCACTCTTTCTCCTGTACAGAAAATATAAATAAAAACTTACACGCCACCCTATTATTAGTGAATAAATTAGAAATAAAAATACTCACTTTCAGTTAAATCAAAAGATCAAAAAGCTAATGCAAATCAAGATACTTACGAAACGTTGATTCGAAATAAAACAACGCGTCACCGCACCTATTATTTTTATGTATATTATATTAGACATTTTTAGCTTCAAATTGTATTTTTTTTGTTTGACGCTTTTTCATCAATAAAAAAGTTTCATCAATAAAAAAGTAAAATGTTTCCGAACCGGATTAAAACAAACACAAAATAAATAAATAAAAATAATTTATTTATCAATCTGACTATCTATATTAATTATATAAGCGAAAGCTCCATTAATTTTTTTGTTAAATACCCAAGATTTCATCTTAACTTCTTAAATTACTCATTATATTATATCTATAACTTTAAATTATTCGTAATTCTGCGTATTGTTGTGCCGGGTATCTTTATTATCCCTAAATTAAGTTATACTTCCCCAGAATATTTGGAAACAGAAATACTGTTACAAAATGTGGCTCACTCAGATGAAAATTTCTTTGTTTGTAAATGTTAATATAGTTTCACATAAGTTATTAAATTATTACCTTTTTTCCTACCTAAAGAATAACATCCTATACAAAAAAATCTGTCTTACCAAACAGTGCAGATGAAACATAGATAATGGCAAAGGTTTTTTCTTTTTAATTTCTTTTTTTATGTTGTGATCTTTTATCGGATAAACCTTGCCTCAAGTACTGAAGATAAATATTGTGCCCGTAAAGAATAAGTCTATGTTAAGGAATGCTTTTCAAAGAAATGTTCTGTGGATTACCTTTTCCAACTTATCGCTCTTATTATCCATCTTTCTTATAAAAACAATGCTGAAGAAGAAAATGATAAGTGCATTTTTTCTCATTTTCATTTAGCTGTAAAAGTCATAAATCCTTTGAAACTGCAAAGCATAAAATCCTTTTTAGTAGTCTTATCTAGTGTGTGTTCGCATTAGAGTAAGAACTAAAGTATTAAATATACATGACTTTTAAAAGTAAAATGCGAACTATCTTAATGGAGCATCTTACATTCACTTGATATGTGAAAAAGCAAATTGCGTTTAACAGCATTTATATGTTCTATTCCGTGTCCCTTTCACAGCTTCCATTCTTCCTTTTTTTTCTTTACCAGAAGAAAATCGGAAGTAAAAGAAAAAGGGAAATGTTAGCGAAAAAAGGAGGAAAGAAGAATAAAACAGGAAGATCAATATTTACTGAATCGATTTCCATAGGAAAATTTCATATTTGTTTTCTCATCTATTGAGATTCGAAAACAAACTAATCTAATATCTAATTAAAAATGAGTAGTTTTGTTGTTTGCGCTTTTTCGTGGATGTTTTTTTGTTGTCATGCATTCTCATTAACATCTCAGTGCCTTAATTATATTTTGAAGCACTACATTGAAAGCGAAGTACAAAAGGAGGTTTGAGTAAAAACTTTTTGCTTAGTAAAATTAGATTACATTTGGAGGCTCACAGAATGTGATTACTAAAGGAACTTTTATTAAGGTTTTTTGTTTTTTGAATTCGTTCTCTCTCTTTCATTTCTCCGGGAGCTAAATTCCAGGTAAACTTGAACCGTATACTCACTGCCTCGACTTTTTTTAAAATCATTAATTACCGAATATAATTTATAAGCACTCTTAGAGAACAACCGTTTACATCATTCACAGGGCACATACTATTGAACAGACATATTATTCAATACTGAGCATATTGCATTTAGTCGAGGTCGGAAGTCAATGCTTTTCTTACCAACTCCTTACCTTCAGCATGATGCGTTAGTAATGTTTTTCAAACATTCATTATTAGAACTAACTATATCCTGCGCTTAATAAAAAGGTTTTTAAATGAATTTTTTAAAAAAATGAAAACTATTTAAAGCGTTATAAAAACACTTTTGATAAAAATATCTGTGTTTCCCCAAAGGAGTTTTTATGACTGCTTTCCTTTGAAGCAATATTTGTATTATTTTTGTAAAAATGTTGAGCGTGTTTCTTTCGCCATCTTACAAGGTTCCACTTTTCATTGTTTTGAAGCAGTGCTATTCTAAGTATGTAAATTAATCCATTTTATATGTCTTCGATTAATTTCTTACAAGTAATTTCAAGATTTCTCTGTATACAAATACATTTACACATTTCTGCATTCTTAAAAAATATTATTTGATGGTTGTTGCAAAAGGTACTTGTCTCAATGATGTTTCAATACGCCCTATTAATGACACACAAACATTTTGAAACAACGTTTGTTTACATTTTAAGTCACAGTAAAGATGATTAAATATTTGTGAGAAGACGAATAGTATAACTCTCCACATAAAATAAACACCTATTAAGGTTGAAAAAGAACTTTATAAAATATGTCCTAATAGGCCCCATTAATGGCACACAAACATTTTAAAACAACTTTTGTTTACATTTTAAGTCACAGTAGAAAGTTGATTAACTGACCACATCGTCAATGATTCAAATAAAGCAAGAAATACATTAATACAAGTGAGCCATTATTATACTTAAGAGTGAAATTTTTTCTTAACGTAATAAGTGAGGAAATTCTTTTCTGATATGCTCGTACTCTATATATTCTAACCTATAATAGTACTATGAACATGTATTACATAGCTTAGGATCCATCAGGAAATTATGCGTAGAATTTTAATCAGCTTGCAAAAAGTGAAATGATCATTTCACAACGCATAAGTGACATTACAACCAGTTCAAATGTCTTGACTCATCTTTACAATTAATTGTAAAATATGTTCGACTAAACATAAAAGGAAAACCAAAAAAAAAAAAAACCCTTGAAATCTTATTTAAACATTCGAGTTTCATTTACGTAAAATGTATGGTGCAGCGAATGTTATATAACTCAATTTCATATTAATCGATAGTCAAGATTAGCGAGAGTTCATTAGGGATATCAATGCTAAAAAAGTCCTTTATTTCCTTATTTTCTTCCTTTACTTACTAATTAGACTTAAACTCCACCTTTAAAACCCCTTTATGGTAGAATAATACAACACTTCATATGATTGAAGATTTTTTCAAAAAATTGAAAAAAAAAAAGAAATAATTTGCTCATTAAATATAAAATTATATTTCAATAATTTTCGTAATATTTTAATGCTTTATTCTCTTTCTATAATATACAATCCTATTTTTAGGATATTTTTATCAATTATCATTCAATATGTTCATGTAGTGAAAATCGTCAACTCATTTTAAGTAATAGAAACGCTGACATTTGTGTCTAGGTCATGGATTATTTCAAATTGATAAAGAGTAACTTTTACTCATTTTAAAACTTTTCGATTAAAATCGATTCGGAGTTTTCGGACTCATTTTCGACTTTAATTTCTTTCTCAGTGGTGTGTCCTCCATGTAAACAGAGCTGCTACTGATTGTCTTAGGAAAGATTGAAGTACACAATTTTCTAGACACATTTCGGAAAAATATAAAAGTAACAAAATGCAGTTAAAGGAATCAAAGCTTAATATATATATTAGATTTAAGAATTGTATATGCTATGGCCCGCGTGTAATAGCATATCGAAAAGGGACTCGGCAAGCGCCACCTAATGTGCATAGGCGAAGTGTTGACCACTAATGATGTGTGAGCGAGTATGAGTGATGTGAGTGCTTAAATGCATGTGGGAGGCGTCTAGAGTTGTCCGTTATCCAATTTTCCAGACTAACCAATTTATTAAAGAATCTAAGTAACTTAATATGAATACGTAGTCCATTTTTTTTGAGTTATTATTTATAATCCACGCACACTGTTTCAAAAAAGTACACTACACGTTATTTGGTGCTTTTTTCAGCAGTAGGTGCTCAATAAAGAAATAACTTTCGTTTGATTAAAGTATTTTTTTTCATTAGGATCAGAAAATGTATCTTCAAGGTCACAAAAACCGGTTTTATAAAAAGCAACAGTAAACTAAATTTAGCAAAAAAGAAATATGATTAATAAAGTAAGAAATTACAATCGTTTCGAATACTATTAAACAATAAAGAACTTACCATGATATCAGTTTCGTTGCATTTCTCGGCAAATTCTAGTCCCGCCAACTTCCATGTGCCCCGTTTATTAATGATCACCGACTGTGGACACAGGTTTCGGTGAATCAGCTTGCACGAATAGTGCAGGAAACAAAGAGCTTCTGTAAGCTGAAATAAGTTATAATCAAATCAGTTAATCAGCAACAATCAATCAAATAACGCTTTATTATGTAAAAACTATGAGCTCAGGTTTTGCTGACTGCATGAACTGTTAAGAAAGCTAATAGCTTACAAGTTTCAAAATGCATATTGTTTTAAATGTTTTTATTGCAGGAGAATAGGTTATAGACGATTATAAAAGCTTGAACAATCTAAGAAAAATTAGCCATACAATGGCTGTTAGCACATATTTTAGACGAATTTCACGGTCATTTTAAATGTTTAATTTAATAATCCTTATTCTAAATCGCCTTTCTACAGCATTAATTATCTAGAAAACAATGCCTTTTCTTAGCATCAAAAGATATATTTTGTTCCACTCCTCTTGAACCAAACTTCATGAAGGGTTGTAGGCGTAACTCTAATTAAATGAAGTACAATTCTAGCAATGTAAGTGTGTAGTTTTCATTAAATCTTAAATGAATATAATTTTTAAAATTAATAATTATTCTAACGATAAAAATATTAGAATAAAAAACTTTTAGCTGTAGCACAATAATTTTGCGATTAAGATCTCATCCTCATCAAAATAAGAATGTTTTAATAAAGGTTAATAAATATTACATCACGAACATGGATAATAAATATTAAAGGTTTCATCCATTAAAATGGACAAGGAAGATTGACAAGCGAATAGAGTGAAAAACAACAATCAATAAAGTCTCACCAATAGAATTCATAATAACGGTCAATAAAACTGTCTTCAATCGAGAAAAAAAAAGGTCAATAATAAATGTCAAAAAGGGTCTCATCAATTCATGAGATAATAAATAGCAATAAAAATCTTTTAAAACATCACAACAATTAATGTTATCACACATAAAACGGATGATAGACGATTTCTGTCTAATAAAAATCTCAGTATTTTTTCAGTATGGTGAACACTTTAAAAAAGGAATATAGTGACAAATCAAACCTTAATTTATAAAGTTTTAAAATAAATGCCATGCAGTAATCTAATCCTTTATCAGGGAGGACTTTCACTAATGACTTACTTGTAAAAGCCCATATTTGATCTCGATGTCCAGGAATGTGTATTCTTTCACCATAGGTGGAAGGTTTTGGGGCAGCCGTTCCTCCAGACATCTCAAAACATTAGCTAAAGTCCCTAATACAGGTTCAGTAGCAAAGGCTAATGTATCACTAAAAGGAAAAGAAAACATCTCTAAGCTTCCATCGAAAACTCTTGTTGACAGTTAGAACAAAATACGGCAAGAATTGAAGTAAAAAATAAATAAAAAATAATGAAACAAAATTAATAATTAAAAAAAGAGTATCGGAATAACCTTAAATAAAATCACAATTTAAAAAATAACTGAGATTAACTTTAAAATTATCATGTGCCTTTATAAAATAAAAAGACATTTACTTTTATTTTATAAAGGCAAGGGAAAATGCCAACGTTGAAAATTCACCTTACAAAATAACAAATGCTTAATTTTATAAGTAAAGAAAGAAAATTTCAATGAATATTTTATACGCTAAAAATGTTTGGCGTGGTTCCTGATTATTACAGAAACAGATATTCACGTTTCTTTAAAATTTCAGTAATGTGTATGATCCATGATAGTTCCTTTGTGCTAAATTTTTAACATACCATTCGATTCAGCAAGTATTTGTTGCAGCACATTGTTTTGAAGCTTTTGTTTTCCTTCACTAAACATATCACTTCGCCAGTGTACGTGAAAGTTTTTCAGGGCCCCCGTTTCAGAGAATGATACGTGCTTTTCTTACTTTACCGTAAGGAGATTTCAAAGATGCTGAAAGCATAACAGTAGCTGCACTCGTTGCTTTGTATTATAAAATATAGAAACTATGACTTTTTTTCTTGCTTTTTCTTATAAATATGCAATGGAACATTTGCATTCTTTATATAGACCATGAAAATTTCAATAAAAGAAACAATTCTGTACCTCAGAGCCAGACTAACGTAAGTTACATTATTACTACTTTAAAAACTGAGTGTAAAAATGTAAAAGAATGATTTTGTTGCCTAATAACAAAGCTGTTACATGAATTATGCTACAAAACATGTTTGTTAACATTAAATACTATGCACGCTTTATGCCTTGTTGCTTAATTTTCGTACAATTAAACAATACCTGAAAATAGCTATTTTTGGATTTGTGTTAGTCTGTTCCTGTGGAGAATGAAAAAATCTATTTTGAAACATTTTGGAGAATGTTTATGTGAAATTCAACCGTGATTTTTAAAATTGGTTATAAGTTCATTTTTTTAGGATTTGAACTTTTTTAGTTTACGTTCTGTAATTTTCTGTCTAAGAATAATTTACAAATTTTTTTAGACTCATGAATTGCTGTTACAATGACATCAATCAGTCTAAGAACAAGCATACAAAAAATAGGAAAAATTTTGCCATTTTGTTAAAACTGCATGACTTGCTGATTGAACAATTATAATTGCTTGAGTTGCTGATTGAATTGAGCAGTGAAATTGCAAAACTTGTTGTGAAATTAACTGTATCGAGATTTTACTTTTAAAAATTGCAAGTTTTAAAATATAACTATAACATTTTTTATTCATGACGAATAAATAAATAAATAAAATAGTAATATTAAACTAACAATGAAGTCATAATTTTTGAACTGTTCAAAAGTAAAAAGGTAATAGTTTAATGTAAACATTTCGAAAATGTTTGGCCATAGTAATTCATAAAAACGTAAAAGACATAACAGAGAACAAAGACACAGGAACAGCTTTTACTATGCCTTCCTTTTATTATTAAGACTGATTTTTGTATGAAACAAAGTTCATTTAAAATCAAAAATAAGTCTAGTGTCGCGATTTGAAGTTTTTATTTCATGATTGTTCATGATTAAAATCTTTACCTATAATATGCCTTATGGCAATTTAAAAAGACACCTGTGTTTTATAAATACTCATGATGTTATTTTTTAGGATATTCTTCTAAATGTTTTAGTGATTTGAAGTATTCACCAAATAACATTTTAATATAAAATGATTAAAGAAGTCATTGCTCCTTACACGAATGTGTCCAGATAATTTCTTCAAATTATCCTGATCACTATTATTTCTTGGAAGCAATTGAAAATTCTTAATAATGCAGGGTATTTTCTTCTTTATTTCTCCCCTCCCCTTAAAGCTATCTATTTCATTGGTAACAAAGACTTTCCGGCAAGAAGACTTTGGTGTACACATTAATACATAAATTCTTGTAACTTTGAGAAAAAGTTTCTTATTTGAAACAAATGTGTGCAGTTAAAGAAATGTTAACACATTGTGGGCGGGATACGTACTAGTACGTATTCTGACGATTGACACTTGAGCGCGGGACACGTACTAGTATGGACTAGTGGGCCGTGGGTAGCCTAGTGGTTAGCACGTGGGGCCGTGGTAGCCTAGTGGTTAGCACGTCGGACTTCCACCTGGAAGGTCGCACGTTCGATACCCACTGAAGACCACCATGTATACTTGGGGATATGTGCATGTAAAATCCGTAGACCCCACTACCTCTCCCCGTGCGTAAGCAATCCTAAGGCCTCGGCTAACAGGTAGGGGTCTGGTGGAGAAAAGTGGTTAGCACGTCGGATTTCCACCTGGAAGGCCGCGCGTTCGATACCCACTGAAGACCACCATGTATACTTGGGGATATGTGCATGTAAAATCCGTAGACCCCACTACCTCTCCCCGTGCGTAAGCAATCCTAAGGCCTCGGCTAACAGGTAGGGGTCTGGTGGAGAAAAGTATGGACTAGTGTTACGGCATGGTTTTTTTGTATCGCTTTTAAGAGTTTTAGAGAAAGAAGTAGTAGGCTGGTAAACACATGTAGTAAGCACATTTTTTGCTATCCTTTGTACAAAATGAAATGGAACACAGCATGTCAAAACACCTTTGCGGTGGTATACAAAATCACAGCAGACGGCCCATAGCGCTAATTAGTTTTATGATTGCTATTTTCATTTTTTTATAATGTAAGAATCATTGTAAATAATATAATTAGAAAAAATTGAAACTATATATTTCTATTTGATTTCTCATATTTACGATACTATTATAAATTTATCCACTAAAAATTTTATTGTTTGCTTACAACAATCATAATATTATATATTTCAATATAAAATACGAAAAGTTTAGGTTAAAAATTAAATAATTTTCGATTTATTGAGATTTTACTGAATACTTAAATTTGCGCGCAAAAACCCCCGAGCCCGGCACAATTCCGCCGCGAAATGTACCAGCACACAATGTGTTTATACGAAGACTAAAACTATTAAAAGTTATGTTAGCAATCGTTATAAAGATTAAGACGAGTAACTGTGGTTTTATTAAATTACCTTAAATAAATAAAATGAAAGAAATCAAATACAGAACAAACTCAGAAGACGATTTGCTTTTCACTTTTTGCTGGATTTGCAGTAACGATGCTTCCAATTTCCCTCTGTAGCAGAGAGGAATTATGCTGCGAAGTAATTTTCTCACTTAAGTGATTAGTTTTTCAAGAAAATTAATTGCATGGACTAGTTTAGGGAAATAGCTTCTTACCTAAAGGCAGCTAAGGAAATCACACTTTTTTAAATCTTTAAATGCATGGGCTTTCGAGCATCATCGGAGGATAAGTTTCTGATCAGGAATGAATTAAATTGGTTTACGAAACTCATCTTACGGATAATTTTCACCAGCAAGAATAATGTGAATAGTTTAATAGCTTCTCGGAAAAAGTATTGTTGCAACCAGAGAGGAAATAATTATCTTAGCAAGGAAATACATGTTTTTTAACAATGATTTTAAGGCAAATCTTATTATAATAGATTTCTTTTATTTACAGATTAGAATGTCGAAAAACACCTATTACTTTAACTAAATAGTTTATGAAATGTTGCATTATAGTACCGAGTTTTCCGTTAATATAATTATTTTTAACAGGGGAATTTCCTTACGGTACATATTCTTGAAATACAAAGCAAACTCATATGCGTATAAAATTAAGTTTAAAATAAGAAAATAAAGTTTTAAGTTTCTATAAAATTATTTCCTTTTCTTTGCTAACGTAATACTGAATGTAAGTACTAAGCATTTAAAATGTTTTGTTTCTTTAGAATATGCAAACTATAACTATAACAAAGTTTTCTCACTTAGATTCTTCAATAGGATGATAAAGGGTGAGCAGTTTAGGATGTTTGAGTCTGTCCAATTGTCTAACGCTGAATCTTAAAATCTCAGTTATCGTTTCTTTCCTTTTTGGCTTATGAAGTTTTTCGGCCACTCTTTTCTCAAAGTAAAATACGGATGCTTCCTAGAAGAAAAACATAATATTTATTAAAAACTTTTATTATTATTATTTTTTAAAGATATTACCAGAGTTACGTGTTTAGCCTTAGAAAATGAAAAACTACAGTATTATAAGACAAATGATCGAAATGCTTTGTGCTAAAATATGTGTACAAAGATAAAACAACGTAAAAAAGCAAAAATTGTCAGAACAAATAACGCAATTAGCTATTTTGAGGCGACAATAGAGCCTCTTCTTCATCAGTGCAAAAAAGAAGTGCTCAACACACAACCAGAAAGTCAACAACAACTTTCCAGTTGCGTGTTGAGCCCTTTTTTTAACACAACTAGAAAGTTGTCGTTAGCTCAACAACTTTATGGTTGTGGGATGAGCACTTCTTTTCTGCACAGATGAAGAGGCTCCATTGTAGCTTCGAAATAGCTATTTGGGTTATTTCTACTGATAATTTGTGCTTTTTTACGTTGTTTTATCTTTGTACTCAACTACAGTGTTGTTTGGGAAAAGAGAAATACTATCGCACATAAAAAAAATCATGGTGGAATACGTAGTTTAAAGATGAATGTTATCCACATAGCAATGCAGGGTCGAGAATACAACACTCACGCTTTTTTTCAAAATAAATGAATAAATAAAATAATAATAGAAATTAAAATAATAAATGAAACAAAATAAACACGAGAATGAGAATCTTACACATAGATCAAGAGCAACATTTTGTTTATCATAATTCAATAGCTGCAATTGTCCATGATGTGTTCGAAGCTTTCGAGATGAGCTCCAACGAGTTCGACACATAATATTAATGGATTGTGCTTTGGTAAACCTTGCAGTGTCAAACGTTAACAGTCACGTGGGTCAGAGTTGCCTGCATAGAGTTTTCCCTGCCTTACATGTAAGAAAAAACAATAACGTGCAACGTTGTACCCCATTTATTCCGAATATTTAATTTCCACGCTAGAATGTCGCCAATCGCAAACTGATTGGCTGTCAATTGTATTTTTTTAAAATAAAAGCATACACAATGAGAAGTCTCTTTGACTTTGTTTTTTCTTTTTGATTCAAGAGCCTGCAATTTAAAAAAAAATGGCACTGATCTGATTAAATTGCGAATATTTCTGGAATTATCCATGAAAAATTGCTTTATAATATAATAAAACGTAAATTTAAAAGGGAGTACACGAGTAAAATATTTTTTTGGGAATATACTAAAAGAAAAGGAAAACAAACATCTCAAAACGATTTCTTAAGAGCAAGTTAGAATGCATTCATTGATTTTTCATTTAAAGAGATTACGAAATAAAGAAATTTTATTAAATTTTGAAACTTTTTATTCGTTTTTTCTTCTGCTGTTCGGTTTTTAACAATGTTTGCTGCAGCTTCAATTTTTTGAATAATCCCCCACCCACATTCTTGGACACTCTTTATGTTTCTGCGTATTAAAAGTTTTTTCGTCGATTCAATTGTGCATTATGAATAACGACGGAAACTGCATTTAATTTCAGTATTTTTTTTCTTTTTGCTTAAATTGTTTCGTTTTGAAATGTTTTGATTTTTATTTTAATATCTGTGTTTACAACTTTGATTACACATCTTGATACTGTAATAGTAGAATTTATCTTGTTTTTACTGCTAGACGGAATTTAAATTTATTTTGCATTATTATAATGAAAATAAACACACACACACATATAAATGTATATATCATATATGTATCTCTATCTATCTATATATATATATATCAATCCTGTGTAAAGATATTTATATTTTTAATGATATCGGATGAGAGCTTTTATATTTTAAAATTTTTAATTATTGATACCGTTATTGCTATAAACTTAACAGAATTTGATATATTTTTGTTTTAAATGGCGACATAAGGTTTGTAGAATAAAACAAAGAAAAGATCTCATTCTGCCTTGGACGAATTTTGAAAACATAAAAAACGCAATTGACGATTTCAGATAGCAGCCGTTGAGCAACTTCTACGGTTGGTGCTTTTCTGCACTCGTGTACCTTTTATGATGACGCGTTGGGATCAACTGGTCGTGGCCGGATGGAGGGGGTGTCTGTTATATAACTGTGGTAATGTCCCAGCTAGAAAAAGTTTGCACAAAAAGTGCAAAAAAAAAAGGGCATAAAATGTGCAAACTAAATTGTGCATAAAAAGTGCACAGCAATCATGCATAGTAAAATTTTGTGGCGACATCTATGGGTCGTCTGAGTAACCTTCCCTAGCGTAGGAATGAATGAGAGAGAATCTGGGGTTAGAACTGACGACCTTTAATTTACCTATCCAACGCTCGAACCACTGCGCCACAGAGTCTGCTACTTGGGGAAGAAGTTATGTTATGTATTTACGGAGGTGGATTATGGTGTATTAGTTGCACTAGGGAGCTGAAGATGAAGAAATCTAGGCTATGATAGTTGTTGTAAATAAAATAGTTTTTGTTGCTCAGTGACATTCAACAAAGTATCTAAAGAAAACGGATAATGATATGAGATTTGTCTAAAGTTTTATTACGTTACTGATAGTGGACCATCTGACAATTTAATGATTACTGGACAAAATGGTATAAAATCACATAATTCAAATAAAAGAATATGTTTTTAATGCAGTTATTCGGTCATATCTTTTTTCTTTCTTTCTTTTTTTTCTCGATTTAAGCATAATATACATTTTAGACAGCATTAAAAAATCTCGATTAAAAAAGTTCAAATTTAAAATGCATTATTTCAATATAATCTATATCATTGAAGACATTTATTAAATATTAATGTGCTAACGAGATGACTACTTACATTTTTTTTTCATTATCATAAGCGATTGAATTATGCGAATGTAACATAAAAAAGTAATAATGTATGTTATCAATTAAGAAAAACTACTTCTTTTTTGGTGTGAAATTCGATCTTCTCATAGTCTTAATCAGCATCAATGGGGAAATATTATTAAGAAAAACTACTTTTTTTTTGGTGTGAAATTCGATCTTCTCATAGTCTTAATAAGCATCAATGGGGAAATATTAATAAAAATTATTATTATTTTTTTGTATTGAATTCCCAGCTAACAAAATAAATTGAAGCAAGATTGCATAAAGATTTTCACGCCAATACAGAAGTATTGCATAAAGAATGCCAAACTCTTTACATGTTACTCCCGGTCGATTGTCAGCGGATTGCCACAATATTTACGTCAATGTGTATGCAAGAGAAAATCAATGTCCTGACAAGATAGGTTGAAATGAAAACATTGTATAAATCTTGTCCTGACAAAGTACATTGAGACGTCAACCAGCCTGTAATATACTTGCAAGGTAGTTTATGCTTGAAATACTGCATACACCTTGACATGAAAAAATTTATTGACAAGGCAACCCTTTATAAATATTAAGGCAATGTATGTTTTTTTTTTTTTTTTGCAATATCGCTTCCAACTTGATAAGACAATGTACATTGTCGCAACAATCGCTTATAAATTTTTAGGCAATGTATGTGTTTTTTTCAGTATTGCATCCAACTTGTTATATTTGTCATGGCAATGTACATTGTCGAAACAATCCCTTATAAATATTTAGGCAATGTATGTGTTTTTTGCAGTATTGCATCCAACTTGCTATATTTTTGTCATGACAATGTACATTGTCAAAACAATCCCTGAAAAATATTTAGGCAAGGTATATTTAAGAGCTCCTTTTAAAATATAATCTAAATTATCATCTGAATTTGAATTTTGAATGAAATGTAACTTTATATACATAATGATGTAAGAATGAAAAAAAATTTAAATTCAAAAGGTTTATTCACACATTAATTATACTCTCTCTGCAACACATAGAAAGATTCTTAAATTGGTTAACTGAATTATATTGCATTTTTTCTTTCTTCGTGAAACAATACAACAATAATGTTCCATAAAACAATAGGTTGATCACTATATAGTGTTCTAAGTGTGGGGGTATATAATTCAATAAATTACGTATAGAATGTGCATATAACAAAGGATAATGCAATTAATGCGTGAATTAACCTTTTAAATTTAAATTTGTTTTCATTCTCACGACTTTATGAACATATTCAAATTCAGATGATGCTTTGATTTATATTTCAAAAGTAACTCTAAAAATAACATATCTTGCTTGAGTATTTATAAAAAGCACTGGAAATTTTTCAAAATGGAATCACGCAGTTTTTTTCATTATTATATTCTGAAATAATCACGGCACATTATAATTGTGGAAATACATTGTGATGCTTTCCTTACGTTTAACCCTAACGCAAAACACGAGGCACTTCGATCTCTCTGTCGATACACTGCGCGCTGCGGCTAAAAGGAAGTGCACCGTATTCCAACGCATGCGCAGTTACGACGAACGCCCCTCAATCATCTCTGATTGGTTCTCAGATGTCTTGTCGGTGACAATATTGTCTCAATATTATATCAACTGTGTTTTTTTAACATTGATTGTGATAACATTCAGGAAGGATGAATGAGGCAAGATTGCATCAATATTTACATTTTAAACAAAATAAAATTTTGTCTGTGTTTTGTCACGTAAATATTGCCATGAAAATATATATGCAATCTTTTAACAATATTGCAATTATCAATATTGACGCCGTCAATGCATTTGCAAGGCTGACAAGGCGATAACAAGATTGTGGCAATAAATTTTGCTAGCTGGGTTGACAAGCAGATGTTTTTGGGCATTTCACAGATACACAATTTTTGAAAACACATACAATTGCAAGTATTGTATGCACAAAATGTGTACTATTTTTAAAGCCTTGATTGAGCCCTGAATAACATGCAAAAGTAAATTAATTTTTTTTCATTCGGTTATAAAATTTCTCGTGAGCGACAGTTCATGTAAAAATTTAGAGATTTTCTCATACCCTGATGAATGTATATATATAATAAACCAAGTAGTAGTTAACTATGTGGTACAAAGAAAGAAAACCATCAGTTTGGAAAAAAAAATGAAGTTTTTGAAGAATTGAACCAGACTTGTGTTATGGGTAAGATTAAAAAAAAATGTGCAAAGTTTTTATAAACGCAGAATATGCACTTTTCGTTGTGCATAAAAAGTACACAAAATTTGCTCAAAAAATGTATACTTTTTGTAGTATTCAAAAATGTTTCACGTTTTGTGTAAAACTTGTGTACAATGTATACTGTTGTGCAAAAAAAGTGTACACTTTTTCTAGCTGGGGTACTGGAGAAATAATTATGCTGTTCCTCACTACGTATCAGCACTTTCTTGATGCGAAACTGATGGCTTTTACTTTAAATAAAGGTTCTATATGTACAACACCTCCTCCACTTGGAGCACATTGTAAGGTATATGTTGAATTAACTACGCTATAAAAGCGTAGTGGAAAAAGATTGATGCCCGTACAAAATAAATGTTACAGATTCATCGTACTTCAGTAACAGTTTACATGTTTTGAAGTAAACATCATGACAGTGACTAATGATTCAACTATGATCAGAAATTGATCGCGGTAAAATAAGGCTTATTAACTAGTGCTTAAAACAATAAAAGATAGTCTTTAAGATTTCATATACTAAATTATTTTGAGCGAAAATGTGCAATGGCGCAGTGCTTTAAAATGATATATGGCCCCTACGTTAGTAAGTTACGTCTAGAATTATACTACTTCCCGTATACATCAATATCAAATTTACAATCTAGCTATCTCTCCTTCTTTTTCATTTAGTTTAGTTCTTAATTGCTTCAGATATAACTTTAAAAAAAAACTGAATAAAAATAACAGATCACAACTTTCACAAGATTTGACAGAACTTTACGAACTTTTCCTTTAATAAATAAAATATTTAAAAAATAAAGAAAACAGTTTTATCCTCCTTTAAGGTTTAATAAAACAAAATAACTAGCAATGTTAAAAAATACGTAATTGAAAAGTGTGTTGAAACTGCAAAACAGATCATTTAAAAAGAATAAGTTTCGATGAAAATTCTTTTTGAAGCATTCACTAGGAAATGAGTCGAGAAAAAGTCATCATAAATTAAATTCATTTCAAATTAGGTAATCTCTTTCAAATAGCATAATCAATTGATTTTTGTGTAGCTTATGGAATTTTCAGTTTGACTGCTCAGGAAAAAATCAAACAGTTGACAATATTGGACAAAAACCTAATTAAATGTTTTCAGTGAATCAGTGTTTAATTATATTTTATTACTCATACGTGATCTAAAGGTAAAAGGTTACGCAGAGCATTTAAATTTAAAAAGTAGGGTACAAATTATCTCTAAATCGTATACCACCAATCCGAAACTGAGTTCAGCTTCCATTGTCCGTTTTAATAGTGCAAATTTAAAGGGAAATGTAAGATTACTTATTTAAAGAATCCAAAGTTAGTATTATGATTTTTTTTCTTATGTGAACAATATTTTATCGGATTTTATAAATTTTGGATGCGAAACATATCCACTATATATATTTCAATATATTAATTAAAATACTATTAAACCTGAAGGCTAAAAATGATGTCGGAAACATTTTAACGTAATTTTCAGTGTTATATTAAAATGTTTGTTGCTGAGAACATTCGTTCTATACACAGTTAAAAATTGAAGTTCAACCTTACACCACAAAAGTGAAATGAAAATGGTGAAATTTAGCTGCAACCAAAATTTGGTACTAAGTTGAACTATTTTAATGGTTCCTAGTTTCACATTGATGGTGAAACTACACCATTATGATGGTTGAACTTAGTACCAAATGTTGGTTGCAGCTAAATTTTAGCATTTTTTTCTCATTTTTTTGGTGAAGTGTTGAACTAGAGTTTTTAACAGTGTAATAGTACAATAACTGAAATGAATGTAAAACTCTTTTATTTATTTTTAGTTTGAAAAGCATTTTTTAAAAATATTTCACTTCTTTTACACACCTGGTGTTTTGAAACAGTCAAAACTCCATTAAAATATGCAGTCAACATGGCTTAAAAATCAAAACAAAATACTGTATTTATCGATCGTCTGCTTGCTGGAACAAATAAATATTAAGTCGCCACGGGGAAAGAAAGAACTAAAAGCAAGTAAAAGTAATTAGGGGTGTTATCAATTTACTCAGGGCTTTAACTGGTGCTTTACTGTCTTCTTCGTTTTTGAGACTTTTTCTTTTCTTTTCCTTCATTTTTTCCCCCTCATTTCAATCCGAAACTCAAATAAGTTACGTATCTCGCAGTAGTGATTGTTCTTAAATATGTGGTATTTTCTTCTCTTTTTATCCGAAATGTACAATAACCATCTGAGCTAAAGGGATATAGCCAAGGAGGAAGCATTTTCTCTGGCATTATATGAGTGTCCAGCCTCTAGGAAAGATGCGTTACAGCAAGTTATAGGAAATAATTTAAGTTATTTTATTCAAATTTACAATTAGAAAACCAGTTTTTAATTAAAAATGTTTTAAACTTTAAGTGCATTTAAATATAACGCTCACCGTGACATATATCTGAAATTTCTTCATGGTAACAGAAACAAAGACACAAAACAGACGACTCATCCGGAAGGTAAGTTTCAATGGACCTCGTGAATGTCTTGTATTTTTTCAATATAAACTATATATAATTAACTTTCTCTTCAAACAATTTAAAACTCATATGGTTAAATAATTATAAATTTTTCAACTTATATTTCTTGTTTACCTTTCAGATTTATGGCAATAATTTTTACAATCGCTCTTCCGTGACACAGAATGGCTTGTCTTATCCTTTTCTTATTATAGGAATGTTGCAATCGAAAGCATTCATGGTTAGCAAACATACAATTCAAAAGGGAACTGTAACTAAATTCAAAATCTAAGTGTACACATACAGTGATACACAACTAAATGAAAGAATTATTATTACAGTTTTACTTGGTAACAAAATGGCAACAATATAGATAAAATGTAATAGCGCCTTCCTCAATCGTCTGAGTGAAAGAAATAATAGTTAATAATCGTGCAGCTTTTTTCTCGCTAGGGACATAGACTAAAAACCTTTGCTAAAACCAACTATAACTCCTAATTTGATTTATTTCGAAGTGGAATAAATTTCCTTCACCGCAAAAAAAAAAAAAAAAAAAAAAAAAAAAAAAGAAAAAAAAAAAAAAAAAAAAAAAAACAGCTCTTAAGAATGGTGTAAAAATTTTAAACCTACAGTTATATTTCCACCTATAAATTAGCCAAAGAATGTTAATTGACCACAAATCATCATGTACCTTTTTTAGACCCGATGCCATTCTTACCTTAATAACTAGCTTTTTAAGTATTAATACCACTTGATTTTCAAAAATGCCCATAGCAAATCAGCAAAACTTTGTTTCGGAAGGTAAATATCTAAAACCCGATTAATCTATGTATATAATCGTAAATTTGTTTTTTTTTCTTTATAAAGAACATATACATAGAAATATCATATTTGTATTCAGTTATTTGATTTTGAATAATGGATGAGATTTCAACGGAAAATTACATTTTCCAAAAAATGTAAACACATTTCATCGGAATAGTACTTTATTATAAATTTGGAGTGAGGTAAAGATTGAATAGCCATGTATGCAAAAGAAATGCAGAAAAGATAATCAGAAAAGCAATCACAAAGAATTCTAAAAGGGTAACAAAAACAAAATTAGCGTTACATTTGGGAAGAGGTTTCTGTTGAGAATAAGCAGCGATTGGATTTCGTATTGATTTCCTCTAGTGCTATTTCTCGAGTGCAAGCAATTGTAAGAAGAAAAAGTTTTGTGAGAGCGGTTGTGAAGTGTCTTTTTAGGTTGTGGCGTTTTTTTCAACAAAAGACCAAGGCAACTTAATGAAATCCCCCATTCTTTACCTGATACATTAACTTCGTATTTTGAAGGATATTAATAGAGGTTGAAATTTGTGTATAGTATGTGATGCAAAACATGTAAGCATATGTCTCAAAGCATGTTAAAAGGAATATTTTTGACACAAGAAAGAAAGCGGGTCTGAAAATATTTTAAAATTTACTGAGCATTGAATAATGTATATATATGTATATATAAACGAAAATGCTGAAGACAGATTTTCCAACAGAAAAAAAAATCTAGTATAATATCAGCAGCGCTACGCTACTGTTGTAGCGCATTGAATAATTATTATGCCACAGATACACAGATACAATGCACATAGTTAGCAATTAAAATTTAAATAATTATTTAATAAATAAGGGCAAAGTCATTGACATGGAAGACACAATAGTTTAACATCACGAAGTGTCAAATCCTATTGAAAAACCTAACGAATTAAGGAGATTAAGGTTACTTCTGTGACATTTTCTTCATTATTCTGTCATTATTACTACCATTTTATACAGAAGATTTTATTCTAACCGAATATTAAATGGAATAAAAGAATTGCCATAAATAGTACAAAAGAAACGAATGTTAAAAAGAATTAAAATACATAAAAAAGTTAAACCATACATACGCTCACAGGGGCACCACCAACCACATGTATGAGAAAGAGCTATTAAGCGAAATATTTTATTCAATATGCTTTTTTATTATTTTACAGTGAAATATATCTCCCCTGTGGATATTTTCCTCGGAATGGTATTTTCTCCCCGTTTTAAACGTACACTTAAAATTGAGAAAATATGCTTGCTTATTCTTTAAAAGTAATTTTAACTTAAAACTGAGAACTGCGCTTGCTCATTTTTAAGTACCGATGTTTACGTAGAAATAATAGTTACAGAAAGGGCAATGTTTTATTTTTAATACAATAAATCAAAAATTTATAGAGCAAGGCTACGTTCATAATTAATACAGGAATCATTTTAACGATTACTTCTTAAGAGCAATATTATTTTTTATCAAAGTTAACGAACTATTTATCGCGCGAGACGTCAGAACGATTCAAGAATGTGAGTAGTCTGTTCGTCTTTTCGGAGCAGGAATCCACTATAAATAATTCGTTGGCTTCGGATCAGACGCAATAAAAAAAGAAAACAGAATTGACAAGTAGTTAATTAAAGTTTTTATGGATTGGGCTATGAAGAAATTTTGCAAGAAATACACTTCTCAAAACAATTAAAGGATCACTACTTTGGAATGATCGTGTACAAGAATAAGTTTTATAATAAATATGAGAATTTGAGAATTTGACCTTTGGTACTGGACACCTTTAATGAGAAACAACAGAGTTTGTTTTTGTTTCTTGGCTTTCAATTAGTATAGATAATTCTGATGTTTTTGTAAACACACCGAAACAGGAATGAAAAAGAGCAAGATTCCAAGTACTAACCAGTTGTCAATCGAACTTACAAGGTGCAGTTCACTCATTTTCTGTTTGCTTCGTCCTGTTTACGTACCATGGCAGGTGTTAGAAGATTTCTTTCTTACAATGATGTGACTAGGGCTGTCACATGGATTGAAGGTGGTGTTTCTCAACGTCAGGTGAGTCAAAGGTTCGGTGTAAGTCAATCAGTGGTTTCAAGACTTTGGAACCGCTACCAACAACTAGAGACTGTCCATATAAGGCCAAGTCAAGGGCGGAGGAGGTCCACTTTAGCCCAAGAGGACAGGTATTTACGTCTAAGTGCCCTCAGACGCAGATTTTCAATAGCCAGGGAGCTGCAAAATGAGCTAAGATGAGCAACGGGGACCCAAATTTCCCACCAGACTGTACGAAATCGACTTCGGGAAAGTGGATTGAGATCTAGACGACCAGTCCAAGTACCTCGGTTTACAGCACGTCACAAAAGAGAAAGAATTCAGTTTGCTTGGACACACAGACGTTGGCACCTAAAGCATTGGCTTAAAGCACTCTTTTCTGATAAGTCTAAATTTACTCCTTTTGGTAATGATGGTCGGGCTAGAGTATACAGAAGAAGGAATGATCGTTTTATTCCCTGCTGCTTATCTTCAAGGGTCCCATTTGGAGGAGAATCAATAATGGTGTGGGGTGGAATAACACTCGATGATCGTACAGACCTTGTAGTCATCCGCAACAGATCCCTGACCGCCCAGAGGTATGTTAACGAGGTGTTGGATGTCCACATACGTCACAGAGCAGAAGCAGAAGGGCATAATTTCATTTTTATGCACGATGGGGCCCGTCCCCACACTGCAGGGATCGTACGTCAGTACCTACAAGACCACAATATCACCACTTTGGGGTGGCCCGCTTGCAGCCCGGACCTGAATCCCATCGAACATGTCTGGGATCAACTGGGAAAAAGTATCCGGAGCCGTCAAAACAAGCCACCACTTTGGAGGAGCTGGAAATCGCTCTTCGAGAAGAGCGGGAGCGTTTGCCTCAAGGAAGCCTCAGGAGGCTTATAAAAACCATGCTCCGGCGAATCCGAGCTGTGATTTCTGTCAGAGGAGGAAACACAAGATACTGAGCCATTAATTGTAGCACAAAAACAACTTTTTGTTTACTTTTGATTTTAATAATTAAAGGGTTTTCATTTTGATTTTGGTAGTTTTTTACTTCTCTCACCTATTCCCAATACACAACAAAAAATTATTCAATAATTCAGCAAGGATTTGGTAGCCATTTGCATTGCCTTTCAAAATAATATAACATATAATCAGTTTTTTAACTGTTAAAAAAAGGACAAGCTTATAAAGAAGTGATCCTTTAATTGTTTCGAGGAGTGTACTTGAGAATCCGCAACTTGTACCTTTTGAAGCTATATAATTTATTTTTTCCCTCGTTCGATGTCCGCCTGATGCTGTGGTAGCGTATTAGGAAACTGTCTGGAAAGTTGTATCAAAATTGAGATCGCACCGAATCATTTTTGATAAAAGGGTTACTTAAAAAATAAGAATTTTGGTTTTTTAAATCTAAATCATTTTGACTCGGAGCTATTTTGAGAACATGATGTTCTTGAAAATACGCCATTTTATCCCAATAACAAGAACTTTGATGTAATAGTGTAGTAATCAACACCTTTCCAATTAATAATTTAATGCTACTACTATGTATTTCATATATTTCGCCCAATATATTAACTATTATTCAAAGGGATAATTTTTATAAATCTCAAGTAAACTCTGCTCATTTAGATCTGCCATTAAAAAATATGTACTATTTACAGGAATTGAATATTAAAAAGAGATGTGAATCATGAACGGTTTGATCACTTCTGTTGTTCATATGTTACCGCTAAAGCCCAAAAAGAGAACTTAAACAACTGAATCATGTCCCCTCTAAGTCTCCTTTGCTCATATAGTATACATTGTTCATATTGTATACAATGTATACTCAGAGTATACTTTGTAAGGTTTTTTAAATTCTGGTATCATAATCTAAACTTGAAATACATTTTACCAACCCAGTTTAGCCTTCCTTAGAACCCTTTATAATAAGGAAATATCTTTCTTTAAACAATGAGACCAAAAGTGAGCAGCATACTCCAAATGCGGTCTTATCAAATCTCTATATAAAGGTAGGAGACCTTCTCTAGACTTACTCTAAATATATTTATTGACCAAACCAAGCATTCTGTTAGCTTCGTTTCTTCCTGTAAACAACACTAAATAAATAAATTAATAAATTTCTGAACTTCTAATTACGCCCAAATGTACACACAGTAGCTATACGAGATTCGTAAAATAAAAGTACATCACCAGTCCTTTACAAGCATACAAAATTAGTTTAAAAATAAACATCAAAGTCAAATAATTATATATATTTCATTCTCGACACACATATGTACACAATGTTGATTAAGTTGTCTTTTTGAAATTTTTGGAAAACTTTATTTAATTAACAGCTACGAAAATAAACTAAAACAAAATCTTGACACTTAATTACTTTCCTGTCATGTTTCTGGTTGATCACAATATTTTGGTAAAAATGTATGCACAACTTTAGGGAATTCTTCTAATCAGAGATTCCGATATATTTATATTTTAATTAATCTTCAAAACAAACTTTGGAGATAAACACGCTATCAATTTTTAATGCATTTTCATATTTTAGCGAGATACTTGAAACGAATTAATTTAAATTTTCCGCATCACTGAAATAGTTTTCTAGAAACCTAAGTCGGATAATTGGGTGGGTACTCTTCCCTGATTAAAGTAGTAATGAAACAGAATTGCAAATAACCAAGTAAGAACTTTGAATGTTTATTTCAAGTAAATGCGCGCGTACTGAATCAAATTGCCTCTAGAAAATTGGCTTTAAAATGCAATATATGTTTACATTTGTTTAACTTCATAATGGCCTTGTTTTTATTTTCCAAAAGAAAAAAAAAGACGTGGTTGTTTTTAAAATTTAGAAAGTTTAATTACCAAATCTAGTTTTACTTTTCCAGAAAATTTAAGTTTGGTAGGCTTTCTTGCAATACTTTGCATCTATTTAGAAATCAGTTTAATAAGCGGACATTTCACATAAGAGGATTACATAATTTTAGAAAAATTTCATACGATAATTATTGTAAAATATTGCAATATTAAAGGAAAACACATTGCCTATAATCCTATAAGTACCATAGCGCGGGAATGTTAAAACCACGCCTATACTGTAACAAAAATCTAGCTTCTGTAAATCACGGAAAACTAGTTTAAAATTTAATAATTAAGTTTCTTGATCACCGTCAGTCAATTAAATTTTTGGTTTCCCGCACGAAATATTAATTCAGCGTATTGGCAGATGTCGCCACTATTGCGGCACAATATATGTTTCTGTCAATTAACAAGGTGTTCCCTGTTTTTTATAGTATGCACTTTTCCGTTTGACTCCTGAAAAATAATTTCCTGGAGCTTCTCATGTATTTCGGGCAAACATATATATATTTTTTTTTTCTATAAACATTTTCATATTTTCGCCAGAGATATTGTTCATGTTTTTTCTTGTAGGGGAAAGTAGGGACACCCTTTATAAACCGGTAGTATTTAAAATTACTTGGGTTTGTTGGCGGAAAGAGTAGACGAGTTGATAACGAAGTTTTGGCACCATATGCAACTTTCATCAGGTTAGATCAGTGTTTCTATTATTGTAAACAGCTTAATTCGGCAAATTTCTTAATGCGCTATTTTCTAGTTTTATTACATGTTCTCAATGTATTATTTAAGATTTTTTTGCTTGGTCCCACTGCGTGCTTTCTTGAGTTGCACTGCGAGTGCTTTTATTTTCTCCAATTTGCTTAATACTTTGCGTTTTACCCTGGTTAATGCCTATGGGGCAGTTTGGACAGTCAACCTTGGGGCACTTCAACCTGCCCCAAAAGCTGCCCGAAGTACCTCAATTACTAATACGCTTGCTCATATTATAATTAATTTAATTTTTCATTTTTATGATTCATTCATTTTCATCAATCAATAGTTTTTTTTTGGTAAATATTTTTTCCCCACCCCCATGTCCAAAGTTTTTGTCAAGCTGAAATCAAACTTAAACTCAAAATAATAGTTAACTGCAGCTCTACAGTGAATTACATTGTATTAAATCTTTACATTAAAGTGTTTTCACATTGCAAGGATGCTTCCTTGTCGAAAATTTTGGTGTCTGGATTACGGTTGAGACTCAAATACAATAAATAACTGCAAACTATAAAAGCATCCCTCAAAAAATATTTTCAACAAATCTTTTTAACGTATAAAATTAAATTCAATATGATACACATTTTACCTTGTCTAAAGTCTCAAGTTTTTAAAATTTGTAACAAGTTTTTTAAAAGTTTTAAACCATCCGATTAGATAAGATTGAATAAGGATATAACAATGCATGCGATTAGCTGTGTGTGAATTAGTACTATTTATTATTAGCCTAGTGGTTAGCACGTCGGACTTCCACCTGGAAGGTCGCGCGTTCGATACCCACTGAAGACCACCATGTATACTTGGGGATATGTGCATGTAAAATCCGTAGACCCCACTACCTCTCCCCGTGCGAAAGCAATCCTAAGGCCTCGGCTAACAGATAGGGGTCTGGTGGAGAAAAGTACTATTTATTAAAAAAACAAGTTAAAATTTGAACAATTTCATCTCTGAATGTGTCTGACTTCAAATCTTTACATTTGAATGTTTCTCAAATTGCATTACTTTTTCTAATGTTGAAAATTTGGGGATCTGGATTACGTCTGAGATTTAAACAAATAAATAAATACACACTAAAAAAAATTCAAAAACAGTTCAATTACGATTTTTTTTGTAAACGAACAAAAACTAAATTGGACATGATAAAAATTTTGCCTAAAGTTCTATTTTTTTAAAATTTGGAATGAATTTTGTTAGTAAGTTCAAAGCTCTAAGATTAAATACGAATGTAATAATAATAAATTTAATTTTTGCAAATAAACTGTAATAAACATTTTCGCGTTAATAAAGCACAAAGTAGCACGAAAACAAAAACCTTCAAATATATTGCTTCCAACAGAAAGCAAAATGTGAGATCAAATAAGATTTCACTTTGATGATCATTATGGGGGAAGACGACCATTATCTCAAAAGCCATTTATCGTAGTAGAGTGCGGAGTTTGAGAATCATTATGCATTTCTATTCTTTCCCTGCAACGCATAAATCCTCATTATCAAAGATTCAAACACAGCGATGGCCTGAAAGTGTTGAATTTTCTAGAAATAGACTCCGTGCAATATATTCGAAAACTAATGTAATTTAGTGATCTAAAATAAAATGTGACTTGACATTATATTCTTAAAATTTAAAAATAGAAAAATATGACTATCATAAAAATTGAAAACGAAGCACAATATATTTAATGCATAGGCATATGTTTTACATCGGGTAAATTATTTTTAAAATTTTATTCAAGTGTTTCAAAATGCAATATTATTAATAAAAACTTTATTATAATATAAACTAATAGATAGTTTCAATAAATAATCACTTATTAGCATCAGAAATGTCTTTTTATTTTTCATAAGTGTTAACTTTTGATAAATGATTCCTATACATTTTTAGTTCCGATCTCGACAATGACATTGATTTTCTCACACCAGGTTAGGATTTTCAGAAATTGCAAATTTAAAAATTTGAAAATAAACTAAAAAATGCTACATGTCCTTGTAATTTATTCATTGTTTTGTGTTTCACCAAAATACTTTTATTATGTTGCAAAATTTCAAATTTAAAAAAATTCAAAAAAATATAAAAAGTTGCTGCATTTTCTTGTGATTCATTCATTGTTTTGTGTTTCACCAAATACTGTATTATTATGTCTAACCTTTTAAACAACCTAGATACGACCGTTGCTGTCATTTTGTCCACAATAAAAAATCCTGGATGAGTATAGGATTTTCAACGAAAATATCACGCACGCAGAATTTTTTTACCCTTAGGATAAAGTAAAATACTTTAACTTTTAAGAAATAGAGCAAGGTGTTAGCATTGAACCTTTGTTTTGCATTTGAACCAGTTACACATATTTTGCAAAACAATTAAATGTACCGTTCTTAACATTTTCCACGTGGCAGCAATACTCAACCGTTGGTCCACGGTCCGGATGCAGTACGCATGTTTTTGACGCCTTTGGTTTGATGTTTTTGCGCAAGTGCACTGAAGAAATCATTCCCCCCCCCCCTTTTCACAAGCAACTGGGCTTTATTTTACCTAGCAAATGAGCGTTGTGAATTGCATTCAGCGATATTATCAATAAGCACTCATTAAATGTCATTAAGTTGTATGTTGCAGTCTGTATGAAACAGCTGGAAACGTCCTGGAGAGTAAGAAAAAATGAGGGCCACTGACATCTATTGTTTTTTTTTTTTTTTGGATGCGTGGGTTGATATTTTTACAAAAAAAATCTAGAAATTCAAGAAGACTAACATTTTAAAAGTATGTATCAAGAACGTAACAAAAAATGTAAATTGGTAGCTTCATACTTAGTCTAATTGGCAAAACGTAGTTTTTGGCAGCATTTTGAGAGGCTGGAGAGCCAAGGGGAGTTACAATCTATTTTAAAAGTTTTAAACGTTTTGCTTCTGACGCACACATATGTGGTTATATATAAGTGTGGATTTTTTTTCTGTAGGAAAAAGATTTAGTCACATTATTAAATAGCTATATTACACCTGAATTAGACGTGCGGTGTATTGAAAATCAAACTATTGAAGGAGTTGTGGTGTTTCTTCAATAGTATGATAATCACAAGAGTCACATTCAAAGCTTTTTATATCACAGCCAGTAAGAGTCATCATGTAAAGGTTTTGATTGTATTTTAATGAAACATCGTGTGTTTTACTGGTATGTATCCATCCGATGGAAAATAAATGATACAAAAATCGCAAGCAAAATAGTTTTATTCTAGCAAAAAGTATACTTCTTGATCCAATTTTTTAGAGCTACTTTGCTCGAGAATAAATCAAAACCCCTTTCCAAACTACGCCATGAAAAACACTTTGATATCAGAAAATGTCAGAAACGTGAAAGGACTTTTGAAGTCGAAACACCGGCACATGGGAATTCTTGGAAAATTTGACAAATTTCCTGTTTTTTTCAACAAATGCTTTTGTTCTTATGCGTGTCAGAGAATCTTTTAAAAATGAATTACAGATTTTTTTTTCTGTATTTTTGCAAATGAAGGTTTGATTATTTTATTTGTTTTGCATTTTTATTACATGGTAAAAATTCTTTAAATACGGGCGGGTAGATGTTGGAGTAGAATAAAACAAGCTGTGTGCTAGGCATTATCGAAATCATTTTTTTTATTTGAAAGGCCCGTGTATGCCATTTTGTATGTTATGTAATATCGTTCAAATGTCCACCGCTACTCCTCAGGGTGGCACGAATCCCGAGTGGTCCAATTTTTAATCACTCTACTGCATAGGTCCCATGGAATTTGAGCATTGGCGTGGGTTATGGTGACTTTAAGGGCAGCAATCGGTAGCGGCTCATTTGTATAGACGTGAGACTTCAGTTAACCCCACAAGAAAATGGCTAGTGGGGTCAAATCGCAATCTTGGTGTCATCTCTGCGAGAGATAACCATAGTCTCAAATCGTTCTAGCAAAATGTGTATTGGGGCGTCCGCTGTGTGATGGAACTGCCTGTCGTCTACATGTATATCGTTCCATTTGGGCCAAAAGAAATCGGCTAACATCGTTCTGTAGCGCTCGACGTTGATGATAATGGCCTCCACAACGTCGATTTCAAAAATAGCGTCAGCGACCCAAAATCCGCATCAAACAGTAACTTTTTGTGGATGAAATGCCACTTGGTGAACTTCGAGTGAGTTGGTGTCGTCCCATGTACGGCAATTTTGCTTATTAACATAGTCATTCATTCAAGAATGCACCTCCTCGCTAAAAATGATTTTTCGAGAAAAATTGGGGTCCTCTTCCCAACGCTACGAAGCCCACTCAGCGGGTTGTGTATGGAATGATGCTATATTCTATACGTAATGGCATACATGGGGTCTTCAAATAAAAACGGAATTTCGTTAACACCTCACACACAGCTTGTTTTATTCCATTTCAACATCTACCCGCTCTTATTGAAAGACCCTTTAGAATTGTAGTTTTGAATATCTGAAAATTCTCATAAATCAGAAAAAACGAAAATGAATTACGTTATTGCGTAGGTTTTGAGCTTCATAAAAATTTTACTATTTCTTTTATTTGTTTTAATGACTGATTATTTATAGCAAAGACGAAACCTTGAATAAGTTAGAAAAGGAAAGCAAACGTTTATATAAATAATACGTCGAAATTTTTTCTTTTAAACATTTGGGAATTATACGCGTTGGCAATACTATGATTTTTTAAACTTTCATATGCAGTTACGGGGCTGAACATACTTTTGGAAGTTATTCTCTAAAATTTCTTTTCGAAATATTATTTTTTAAAAAAATTTACTCTTTTTTTATGTGTACAGCTCAGATTACGGTGAACACCCTGAAGACATAACTTTTAAAAATTCTTCTCACATTTTTATATTGTAGTTGCGCTGTTACAAAAGACAAATATTTTTCTTTTTTTAATTCCCTTAGTTACCAAATAAGTTCATTTAAATAAATGTTTCATCATATTCAGGCAAGCCAGCTGCTTGAATAACACCGGATTCATTAATGCATGGATGTCCCCGTGCTGAATTAATTATTGATCCACTCAGATAATATCTTGATAACGTAGAAACATTTGCAGCTACAACAGTTATTATTAATAATATCCGTTTCAAAATATAACTTATTTGAACGTAGTCCCAAAAGGCTGTATACACGAATTAGAAGAGATTTCTGATTTTACATTATATTCAAGATAATAACTAGAAGGTAGTCCTTATTTGTGATACAATGATATGGAGTTTTTTCAAATTCATTTTATTGTATTGTGCCGTTTTTATTTTCAGTTGGATTGTAGTGCGCTGTGATTTTACCCATCAATTAAATTGTGTTGTACTGTCTACTTGTTTTACATATATTTTATTACTTTTGAGTGATAAAAGTGAATTTGGCGTTAGGCTGCATTAGAAAGATACTTGCCCTTTTAGAAGGGAAGATCAGAAAGGGGCAAGATGGGTTATTTGTCAGTATCACTTGTAATTGAAAATAAATCATTAACGAAAGAAAGTTATTCTTTAACTCAAAAATAATGCTTCTTCGATTGTTGAGACTGTAAAACACTTAATTTTGATGTTGGAATTCTCAATTGCTTTTTACAGGAACGTCTTGCTGCGTCATCTCTCTGATTTGAGGATGGGGGCACCTTGGGGCAATTTTTGCAAAGGTCATTTTTTTCCAAATGAGTATTTTTTACGCCTTTACAGTACTTTTATAATAAATGGTATCTCACTAAAGTTTATTTAGCAATCTACTATGTTTTTTTTTCCTGTAAGAACATAAATTATGTAAAACCCCCCGGAAAACACCGTTTTGATTATGGGACACTTTAGAACAGGCCCTTTTAATAAGAGAAGTATTTGTGAATGCATATATATATGATTATGTCTCAGGAAATTAAGAGATAATTAAGAGAGAAAATGTTTCTTAATTCTTCAAAATAATCTCATAGAGATCAATGTAGTTTACTGACATTTTCTCCGGGAAATATTTTCAATTAAAATTCACAAAGTTTTGAGGTTCATTTCATACAAGCATCGATTTAGAACTAGATTGTATAGATGAATTATTTTATATACTCTGCACTATAAAAGGAAGTCCGTTGTTAATATGTGTACAGAATAAACTTGCAATTAGACAATCCGTCATAAAATGACTAAAGTGTTACACAAAACAAAAAAGCGTATTATAAAGTTATGTTAATTGTGTAGTAAAATATTATTCTTTCTCTATTTATATGTACATAAATATTGATTGCATTCTTAATTATGTCAGCCCAGTTTGGCTCCACTTCATGCAATAGTATTCGGCAAAAAAAAGAAAAAAAATGTTTAAAAGTTTTATGCCGATATTTGGTTGATAAAGCCATTAATCTTCTGTTAAAGTTTCAAATTATAAAATTGTTACAACTTAAAAAAGTAACGAAATAAATATTGGCCGTAACACAATATGCATTGAATTTGAGACAAACATACTAAAACTTAAACGTTGTGAAAATGTACCCAGATTACTCCACCTAATTCAGTTATATGTAAGAGCCCTATGCATAATGAAATACTTAATGTTAAAAAAAAATAAAAGCGAAAACAGCTTTTTCTTCTTTTTTGCCATTTTTTTGCATTTGAATCATTTGTCTAGCATTTATATGCCAGAATAACGACAATTGGTCACTTAAAAAATTCTACTTTTGCTGAAAACAGCGTGATTTCTAAAAATCTCTCAATATGAATAACCTAGTTTATTTTCTTAGGGATTTAAAATCAGGTAAATGACAGCATAAAAAAATACGCTCTTACTAAAATTGCTTTAAAAAGATTTGTCCTAGAAACTGTCTTCTCTATTCCTTGAAGTCCTCCTAATGTACCCCCATACATTAACGTCACGAACTGCTCCACCAGATCTTTTCCAAAAGATATGATTAAATATAATGTTCTAGAATAAGAAAGATTTGTAGTGGCCAGATAAGCTCAGCTCTTTGAAAGAAAAGAAAATATTTTAAAAATAAAAATAGTTTTTGTACTAACTAAATCATTAAAAAAATAGTCTGCTAAGTAATATTAAGTACTATAGCAAAAACACCCCATAAAATAAAAACCGATTTAATTAGATCTTAAGGAACAGACTTCATCAAATCGCTTGAAATTACAGTTTTAAATAAAGACGGTGCGGATTATCTGGGGGGAATTGTAAGTTTATAGCAAATCGACTTGCCATATTAGATAATAAGTTGATATTATATTAGTCGATTCATCACACCTTATTTCGTAGAGTTACGAAATTATGGACCTTGTCCCCACTATGCTCCATTCCCTCTTATCCTCTACATTATAGCACAGTGGAGTAATTCCATCATGTGGTCCTAAAATACACCACTCCCTTTGTGATTAAAATTGACCTAACTTGCCGTGTGTGCCTCATAAACAGACTTACGTGTCATGTATATGTATTTAAAAATATAAGAGTAAAATAAAACACAGACTTGCAACTTATTGCCATCTCTTATATTAGAAGTATCCGCTCAGTCAAATCAAAAATAAATATTCATTATTTATTTAATGTATTCAAGATTTATTTGTACTTTGAGAACGATAGAAATACTTTGTCATACAAACAAATCATTGTATGTAGAATTTTTAATAGAAAAAATGATGGGTAAATAGGAAACATTGCGTAAACACTTGAATAAATTTTTAAGAGGTGGTACCAGGAAAAAAAACACTCATGATATAAAGTCACCGATTCTAACTAACTCCAGAAGAAAGTAGCAACCTCTGCAATGTATATTTAATATTAAAACAATGTGAAAGAAACATAGTGAAGTCACGTCAGCACGAAACGAAGATTAATGTAAGAAGTCTTATGCATCATGAACGACATCATATCGTACATGCAGAGCGAACACCGAAGAAAATTGGATAGACATACAAACAAATAAAATAAAAGAAAAATCCTCAATGCTGAACGTTTGGATGGAAAAGGTATGTATTACAAAATTCAAAGCGTGCTGTTTGAAATGCTAAAAGACTCATACATCAATGCGTATTCGTTGGAAAGTTTGTACTTTTGAAAAATATTGAAGAAGTTATTTGTTTTTATTTTTCTGTTCCAACACAAAGTAATAAATCATTCAATTTTCAGCTTTTAATGAATGATTCACATCTGTTAACTCACATTGGATTTAAACAGTTTTTGAAATAAATTTTAAAGTCACACTAAAATTATCAGACCAGTCCTTTTGGCTGTCTCCATTTTTCAGAATTAGTTACTAATTATAGTGCAACTTTCAATTGCACTGGATTTAATAATACATGGTAAGTAGGACAAGTTAACGTGACTGAAAGTTTTATTATAATTAGTAGCAAACTTGGTGTAAAATTAAAGTTTAGAAATGGTTGAAAATAGCTGTTTAAATCTATTGTTAAGAACACAATGTGGTAGTTCAGTATTCCATAACATTAAGTAAAAAACCGCAATTCACATTATAATGAGAGCCGTTTATATGTTTTTCGCTTTTAAAAACATATTTTTGTGTCAAATTATTCAGAGTTGTTAATTCAATTTTGTAAAATTGTTCAGAGCTGACTTTAGTAAAGTAAAAATTCCATTTTACAAAAACAAACTCGGAGCTTTACTCCTCACTGAAGATGAAATGGTTCTGTTCTTAATATCTTGCCACTCATAAAATAATCCCTCATTTTATGAATAACCTGTGAATCTTTATTTAGAATTCTAAAGTCGTCACCCCCCCCCCCCCAAAGCAAATCATTTGTTTTCGTTTTATTAATTTTTGATGATGATTAAATAGTTACTAAAAACACATTAATGAGAGACTGAATAAACTTCGTAGATCTCTACAATGGAGTTTAGTTACCTCTACGGGGGGATAAAGCCCTTCTGGGATATGTTCAAAGTGTTTCTTGAGTAAACTGCAAAGGACATGAATAGACAATAAACTAAAAATTAAAATCTTTAACAAACATAATATTTTCAGGGATTATAGGCCGTGGGCCAACCAAGATGCTTTTGGCTGACGTTTCGCCTGACATGTTTCAGGCTTCTACAGCTTACTGCCACTTTGGAAAAAAAAAACCTTTAAAGTTAAGAGGATGCTTATTTTTGTCCTTTTTACATAGAAATCTTTAAGTAAGAGACATTTTTCTGTATTTTCTTTCTACGTTGTTGCTTTTTTAAAAAGCAAGGTAAAAAAATAGAAATTTGAAATGAAGCATGAAAAGTGCAAATTTATCACACGAGAGAGTTTTTTTTCCTCTTAAAATGCCTGTTTGCTTAGATTAATTTCGCAAAAGTATTCAACAGTTCTATTTATAGATATTTTTAAAACGTGAAAAGGTAATTTTTTTATGTGATTAGATGCGTAAATTTGTGTAAAAGTATTTGACGGTTTTCTGTGACTAAAAATAGAACTCCTACTATTACAAGAATCTCTTACTTTTAGGTTTTCTTACTTTTCTCCTAAATGAATTTTGCCAAGCCCAGTAACGAAGAGATAATGCACATTTTTTACAGGTAATATAATATATTTTACAGGTAATAAATACACCTTTAACTACATTATCCAAAATTCTACAGGCTTTACGAATTTTATGAGAAAAGTGAAAAACCATTCATCAGCTCACTACACTCATTAGTCATTATCAATGCGTTCTCTGTTTGCTCTTAAAATGTGTCTTACTTCTCACAGTTTTCTTGCTTATTTAACAGCGGTAGTGTTACAAATGATGAGTTATGGCCATGCATTGGATAATTCATTTTGGCATTAAATATTATATTACTATTTTCTTATTTTTGATGTAAAAAATAAAAACAGAGAATGTTTTTCTGAATTCTCTGAAATGTAGAGGTGGGCGTGAAACACAGATTAACTGTTGACTCCCCTCGAAATTTTATCAATTCGAACTACTCATTGTACAAGAAGTAGACAAGGCACAGCACTTCACACACACAATTGAGAAACTGCACTTGTCTGGGAACTACTGCATCATCCGCTACTCACTAGACTTGGCCTCCTGTGTACTACCAGCTACTTTTTTGATGTTTTACGCACTCTCCCAGCAAGTCATCAATTTTTCAGGGGAACAATTACGAAGATTTCGGAAAATGTGTTGGAAACTGGATCACATAAAAATGAACGATTTTCTCTGGAGTCATTCGCAATTGACAGGGTAGATGAACAAAATGTATTGCTAGGAATATCACATACTTTGAATAAGGTATTTTGTTTTACCCTTCCCTCAAGGCACGATTGATCTCTTTAACAAAAATTAATAATTATTAACTGACAGACCCTGTAGGCGGCACAAACACTCGACTTACAAGCGGCTTAATAACGGAACGTGTTTGTAGTCTTTTTTGATGGAAACTCTACCGATCGGTAAATAAATGAATTATCTAGACGTTCATTTGTAGGCACTAAGGTATCAGTACGTGCAGAATTTGGGAATCTGGTATTGATTACCGTCCCAATGGCATACCTGTATTGTACCAAACTTATTTCTTTGAGGAATAAATTAGTTTTTTGCCTTTTTTCTCCTAAAAGTAAAAAGTAGAAAAGAAAACGGCATGAAAGAAGACAGTAAAGTTGTAACATTGTGTGCTACATTGAGGTCTGCTTCTTATATACTTTAACTGTTATAGATAAAACACCATTAGGTGCGTACTCTTATTGTCTTCTCTCATAAATACTAGAAAATGTTTCAATTTTTTCTTGCTAATAATTTGATTTATTAAGTACTTAATTCTAGAATTAGTCTCAATATTTTCTTAAAGTTCGTTTTGAACCACTTTGGTGAGAAGAACAAGAATGGTGAATATCAGCTAAGTTTTAATAGTTTCACTATACCTTTTGTAAATTGTAATGTCACACACATTTGTTCAGATGAATTTTTTTCTTGAACAGCATCAATATATATTAGAACTAACTTTGCATACAATTGGATGCTGTTAACAATGACAGCTAATAAACTGAATTTTCGATTGTGTATGTCTGAAGTCGATTTTTATATTTTGAAACGTTCTTCGATTTAGAAATGTCGCTTAGGAATAGCCAAAATCCGAAAATCGCTTTCGTCCGAACTGATTGTTTCTTTTTTACTTTATACAGTGTTTTTTGACTCAATGATCTACAGGGTGTTCATTAATTACTGTCGGGTTTCCGTGCTTCATAACTTTCGAATAAAAAACATTACGCAAAAACCGATCACGTATTCGTAAATTACAACTCGAAGAATTTTATTAATGATATTAAAAAGATAAATGAATTTGCACATGGCTACCCTTCGTGGCTAGTAACACATCGAGACGACATTCCATTTCCCTCCAAGTGTTCTTCAGCATTTGTGGGGTAACATTTTGGATCGCAGTAACAATTCTGCGCTTCAGTTCATCAAGGGAGGGCACAGGGCTCTTGTACACAATGTTCTTGCATATGTAACTGCACAGCTGCTTGTCACGTTGATTTTCGTGGACTGCGAGTAAACGTTTCTTGGATGCGATCAACATTTTCCTGCGAAGTGCTTGGTCTTCCCGCTCCCTTTCGGTGTACAATGCTACTAGTTTCCTGAAATTGTGTTAACCAGCGTCTGATAGAATTATCCGAAGGAGAATCTTTCTTGTACGTGGTCCTGAAGCGACGTTGAGTAGTTATGACTGATTTAGTTTCGAAAAACCACAATACACACATTGCTTTTTCTTGCACACTCGCCATTTTTATTTATGACATCATAATTACCCAGACTGCAAATGTGCTAAGATTGCATTGTTGCCACGTAAAATTCTTTGAGTTGTAATTTACGAATACATAATCGGTTTTTGCGTAATATTTTTTATTCAAAAGTTATGAGGTACGGAAACCCCGACAATAATTAACGAACACCCTGTATATTGATCCAGAAGAAGTAGTATTTTCATTTTCTGTTGTAGTTCAGCATTATGAAAAAACGTATCGAAAACTTCCTTTCTCGAAATTACTAAGTTCTTTATTTTTCCGATAACATTAAGCTATATGAGTAAACTACCAAAAACTGCACAATCTAGAGAAATTTACCAACATGATAATCGAAAGACGTGTGTCAACTGCTTCTATCGGACTTGCTAGAGTCTAGCAGTAACTTATTTAGTCATGTATATATTAATACCTGTAGTAACATATATACTGTTGTAATAATCCGCATATATATATTAATACTCTAACGCTCCAAACTAATCTTAATCTTCATGCTGATATTAGACAGTTGTCAGTAAAGATGTTAGGCGCATGAAATTCGTATTATGAGTTGAAAGCGTTACAGTTGACGATGATAAATTAAGGTTTATCCTAAACAATTTATTTTGTATTTACTAGCAATATTGTACCCTAAATAAGTTTATAGCAATTTTGTAATTAAAGCATTTTAAAAGAAGAATTACTTCAAGTCATATTATCGTAAGCCTTTTTTTTTGCTTTTTTACTTAGTGGAAAAACTTACTAAGTTATTTAGAGATACATTAAAGATAAAAATTTTCTAGAATTAGAAGTAGAATATTTCTATAGTTTTATTTTGGACATCTATGAAGTTGCATTAAGTTTTTTTTTAAACAAATGTGAAACAATCCTTATAAAGAAAACATTATTACTAGACGTAAAAAATCGATATAAGCTGGTATCAATATTTTAATACATTGTACATATCAGCAAATCAGAATGCAGTAACCCCTCGCTATATCGCTCATTCGGATATATTGCGCTTTTTCTATGTCTCCCAAAATTTTAAGTTTAAGTTCTTGAAAGTAAAAATATTGCATTTCTCAGTAAAGCCTTTTTTCCTCAATTAAACAAATCCATCGAACAGAAATGTTTTCCCTTTCTTCTGAATTTACTGCAGTTAAAAGCTGCAACAATTCTTCTCCCACTCCCCAACTTACATGCCTGCAGAATGATTCTACTCAAGCCAGTTGACGTTTTACTTGATATTTCTTTTTGTATTTATTCTAACTCGCATAGAATGATAGAGACAGATATTTATTGCCCAAGGATTTTTATGAAAATATTTATTTTTATTAAGCTATTTTTATTAAAAAAGTTGTCATTATGTAAGATTAAATTAAACTTTTTACGTTGACAGTCTATTTACTTGTACTTTTTGAGTTATTTCTAATGGCATCGGTTATATCGCGCATTCGGATATATCGCGCTTTTTTGCTGTCCCCTGACAAGCGCGATATAACGTAGGGCCCCTATAATATGTGATGAAAATGAAATCAAATTTCATTCTTCTGATATATCATACAGAAATTTCAATTACAATAAAGCACAGATAGATCGAAACAAATCCCGAATATAGCTGTTTCGAGGCTTAAAAGATAATTTTTGTTTACCGCCAAGTTGCAAAAGTAACAAGTCGGTAACTTTCACAATTTCGTAAGGCTAAGATTAGCTTTTCAAATAAAAAAAAACGCTACAAAAGTAGCCTTGAAAAAGCTGTACTGATACACATTTGATTAATTTGCGTTTTACTGACGTTGCAACTTCCTTGCAATGTGATCAATTCCTTCTTATTTGAATTTATTGCATTTCCATCACAAATTTTTTAAGTAAATTAATGGTTGCATTTTTGTTAATAAATTGATTGTTTTGTAATTTTAAATTTGACATTATTCCTTTAATAAACTACTGTTTGAAGTTCACGTACGCGTAGGGGAAAGTTGGTTGGAATGGGACAGTTGCCTTAGTGTCTAAATAAAACATTAGAATTGATTATTAGTTCCTATACTAGATGGATTAGTTATATCGTCTTGTATGATCATAATTGTTGTATGTATCAATCAGAAAAGCTTGTTTTTAGTAAATATAAGTTCTTAATTTTTCAATGATTTTTTCAGTCACAGTGTTGCTACAATAAAAATATTATAAATGTATTATAAACTGAAAGATATAGTGTTTGCAGACTAAATTTCAGCAGAGGGAAGATTGGGACATCACCACTTCGGCAGGAATGGGACAGCACCACTTCGGGAAGAATGGATATTTATTTTTTCTATTTGATCTTGTTCATTTTTCTTCTCTTTTTTTATTTTCTAAACAGGTAAATATGCTAACAAATCAAGTTTTTAACTTTTAATTATGTTAACAGCTAATAAAATTAAAACAGCACGGAAATTAAGAAGAAAAAAACATAATAAAGTGAATGAATTATCTGATGAGAAATCAATAGATGGAAAACATCAAATTGATGTTTTTTTCCACAATTCTATAATGAAGAGTCTTTTCATTTACATCCTACTCGTGATGATAGTGAATTTGCACAAGAAATTAGCTGGTTAACGGAGGATCCGAAAGTACGAGTGAATAAATTGAATCTGGTAACATGTTTGACGAAGAAGACAATAACATTTTAGTACATTGATTGAGTCGAGGATATAGACAGTGATACGGAGTGCTATCATGTTCAGTTTCTGAGAAAGAATGCCAAGAAAAAATTTCATTCTCCACAGGAAGATGACTTCGTTGTAGTAAAGAAAAATGAGATCATTATGAAATTGCCCCAACCACAACTATTTGGTGGTTCCAGCCGAACTCAATCTTACTTTTATTTAAGTTTTGACTTCTCTGAATACAATATTTGTTATTTTTTTAAAATACTGTCCCATTTCTCCCTCATGTGTGTCCCATACCTCCCTCACGTGAGGGAGGTGTGGAACAAAAATGTTTTAAAATTTGCATGTGTACATAAAGGTAAGTTCTATATTTTGCTGTATTTTTCTCTTCTTTTTTAAATAGCTTAAAGAATATACTATTAGTTTCTTAGGTCAGTCGAAACTAGTGAAATGAAAAAAAAAAAATGAAATCTCTCCCATTCCTCCCGACTCTCCCATACTTCGTAAAAGGTTTCCGTGAACGAAGTTTAATGAGACGAAAAGTTTCAAGTGTTAAATTACACTTCACGTTCATGAACATAACCCATTAAAAACATGCATGTTTCAAATTTAATTTTACTTTCATGGTGATTATTTGATTTCAATTTTGAAGTCTTGTACTTGTGCACAAATATAGTGCAGAACAATCCCTTTTTTCTTCATAGCTTCAAAATTGTCTTACAAATAGCATCGTAAGTTTTACTTGTTACGTGGGATCACGTTTTCTCCCGTATCCTATGCTACAGTAGTGCAAACGAAGGGAATCGTGGGGGACCGCTCCCTCCACTTCCCCTGTAGAGACGCTATATCTTTTAGACTTGTACTTTCATTTCTTACACAGCTTTTTTTTTTTTTTTTTGAAAAAATATATTTAAGTTTATGATTTTCAATTTTTTTCCCTTACGAAACTATCTCCTCTCCTGAGTTATACATTCCGAAATTTTAGTTTTATTTCACCCAAACAACATCGAAAATTAATGTATCTAAATATATAAAAAGCCTATGGATTTTTCTTGCCCAGTTTTTATTTTTCTTCTCAGATAAATCGATTTCACCTCCTTTTTATTACACCACTGGGGCGCATTAGACGTTTTGGCTAAGCGTAAGATTAAGGAACGTTTATGGGCTACAGTTTCCGACTAAATCCGAGTTTAAAGTTCCAAAGCCAGCGATTTTAAAAGCTTTTATTATACTTGCTCTGTCATGGTGTATGTTTGGTATAAGCTTTTTAGAGAAATCTAAAGCTGAGCCTTTCAAAAGATTCATGCAACAATTTTTATTGAAAAGGAGGGATGAATGAAATATTTGCATATAATAATAAATTTAAACTTTTTATTAGATTTCTTGAAATTATTAATAAATGTTTTAAGCTAAAAATTGTTTTCATAGGCATTTTGTTATGGTTTGTTTTCTGATGAACAATGTATAAAATAAAATCGAATCACCAAAACGTCTATCTTTTATTTATTTTGAAATCTGACGTAAAATATCCTGTTGAATATTTTCAATGTGCATAAAGAACTGAGGTCTAATTTATATACTATAAACTAGTAGCTCATTTTTATGCCATTCGCCTTTTTGTGACGAAACCACCTTAGCGACTGCTTAAATGGCTTGCTGACAATCGCAGATTACAAAAGTAATCCAATGATTTGCTACGAAATAAAAAAAAAAAAACTTTGTTGCATTTTAAGGCATTGTCGCAACATACAGCAGTTAAAAATTAGTTCGTGATGATGAAGATGAAACTTTTTATCCGACAGATCGCAGCCCATGTTTTCTAAAAATTCCATAAAACATTAAGTAAAATTAATTCATCAAAAATCGGGGGCGGCGAAGAGTACAATTACGGCAAAAAAGTGACCTGTATACCAAACCGACACCGTTTTCTAAATACGCGCGGCACGAACAAACTCTTTCTTTTATTTTATATATACATATATATAGTGTACTTATGGCATGTCTTTATTTTTTAGAAAAGAATTTCGGGGTGGTTATAGATATAACCGAAACTAAATTTTGAGATAATTGCATAAGAATTATTCAAAATTGTTCATGTGCTTAAAAGTAATAATACGCACCCAAGATTACGTAATTCAAAATGTTATTCAACCTCTGATAAAATGAACAAAAATGAGAGCTAAATTAAAAAAATATTGTTAACATTTGTTAATGTAGCTCCTGAAAAACCAGTTTGCTTTGTGCAGCGGCTTTTACATTAAACGTTAGATATGCATATATATATGATTTTCAGTACTTTTTATTTGAGAATTATTTTCAATTACTTTAAGTAGTTATGTAAACAAGAGGTAAAAGCTATGCGCGAAAATTAACGACATTCAAACCTTGATTCAACGAAAGGCACTCGATTCAAAATTACTCATTTTATATCCTTTTAAGTCTAAGATTTTAATTACTCTTTCCACAGAGGAAGTTTTAATTAGTGTAAAGTCTAAAATACTCTACTAAAGAGAAACTAAAGGTTAATGGGTATACTGAAGGTACATTTTAATGTTGCTTTTAAACCGTAAAATATGTTTTTAGCTCATTTTCTAAGAAACTGCTTAAAACGAAACTAATTAAATTAATTCATTCTGTCAGAAATCTTAACTACACTTTTCAAATATTAACCCAATCGGAAATTACAAGTTGTTACATTCAATTAAGGGTAAAAATATTTCTTATTATTGTATTAATTTAAATTTTGTGTACAAATTGCCTTATAATTAGACTATGGACAAAATAATAAAATAATATCATAAATTGATTTTGTGCTAACTAACTTTTAAATTTATTTTCGACATTTTACATTTATTTTACTTAAAAACACAAAAGAACATAAAGTCACAAAAAAAAAAAAATAAAAATTAATAAATAAAAAAAATAAAAAATCAGCAACAAATATACAAACGCATAAATAAATAGAACGCGTTATTTCTGTATAAAGCGCTAATAAAATTCAGAAGTATGACATGAGAAAATGTCTTTAATGCCTGCTTTAGTAATCTAATCTAACACAGCTGAAAAGGAAATAGAGGAGTAATGTTCATCAGTTTAGCGGAAGGTGGGGATACAATGAAACTGGAATTTCCCAGTGATTCAAATATACAAGAAATAGAAAAGTATGCCATAATTTAGTTAACCTTTAAGCATCACTGTGGAAACTAGTCCCCTCCTAATTCCATCTTGTTGTAACTGCAGCCATTTCTGTTTCTACTACCAATAATAAACATTCAGCGAAGTTTTACTTTTCTCGATTTGAGCTATGTATAAGTTATTATTCAATAGTGAATATAGTTCTCAATTGTAATCATGTAACGTTTTTATTCGAATTATAAATTTTGTGCCCCAGCCTTGGACTCATGATTTCAAAACACTTCTTGGGGACACAGTGATTCAAGTTCAATTCACTCTGCACACAGTGATTCAAGTGTTCAGTTCAAGTATTTCTTAGTATTGATGAGCGTATAGTGAAACAGATACCAATTAATGCCTACTCGAAAGCAGATGCACAATTAGTTTCCTGCAGAATTCCAATGTTATTCTAGGATAAAATGAATCATTGTCCATCATCACATTGTTATCCTTCAGTGTATAATTTGACGTTACTTTTTCATTAGTTTAACTACTTATTTTTTAAATGACCTGTATTTAACCCATTTGCTTCTTAAGCGCATATATGCGCGCATTTAGTCTGGCCATTATCAACAAAGCGCATATATGCGCGCATTTTACTTAGGCTCTTATCACCGGAGCGCCTTTTGGTGATAAGAACGAATTTTCAACTTTCTCGCGTGATGCAAATGGGTTAATAATGTACTGTCATTATATAAATTATTTTTTACCCTATTTATCTATATTTTACCCCGTTCGCGATTCTAATGTGCTTCGCAAGGGAGCATAGTGGGACATCAGGAGCCAAACTTGAAATATTTAATTTTCTAAAGAAAACGTTAAGAAAAAAAAGAGAAATTAACCAAAGAAAGAAAGCTAAAAGCTTCCAAAACGTTGTTCTGTATTTAATAATAAAATGAAATAAAATAAAGCGGCGGAACTTATTATCAAACAGGTGAAAATTCCCCCTCTCTCCTCAATTCCGATACATCAAAGATAAATAAATATCCAAAACTCATGTTCGTCTAAAACGTGAAAACGCATTTGGAATTTTAAACGGAATATTTAAAACTGTAGTACTGATTTTAGCAATTTATGCTCGGCAATGGATTCTTTTATCAAAGGGTAGATAAATTTAATGTTTGGTAATCATATTCCCTTTCAGAAAAACGAAAAAAAAAGATCGCCTTCTCCCCTATATTTTTATCATTTAAAGTTTTTCACTTGTGAGGCAACAATAGAGTAACATAGTTCAACAGCAGGTTAAAGGCTCGGCTTTTTAGAAAACGTCATGCTCGATCTCAACGGCATAGATCGTTCTGACGTAACATGCGCAAGCTGTAGCATCGCTGCGATGCCAGGAGCACTCACACTAGATAATGTGTGATTTCAAGTCAAAGTGAACCCTGCCAACTAGTATAACAGGGTGAAGAACTGATTGGTTACGTCATTCATTCTATGCTGCAATTATATGTTAGCGTCAGAGGAAAAAAAACATCTGGTTTCCTTTGTACTCAATAGAACGGATAAAATTACTTGATCACAAAGTTCTACGGTCTTTGTATATATTGTAGGTTATTTTGGAAATACATCTTAAAAGTCTGTTTCTTCTTCTTGAATAATGCTATATACATAAACCAAATTATACCGAAGTTATTTTTTATAAAAGGGAAAATAATATATTTCACCTAAAAGTTCACATTTCGAAAATTATTTTTTTTCTTTGTATGCTCACAAAATATTATTCATTCATTACTTCGGCTGGAGCTTGTTTTCTTTGTAATATATAAAAAATGATCAAAAACAAGATCTTATTATAAAACATATAAGTAGAATGTAAGTCACCACCACAAACACCTCCTTTTCGAGAAAAGTTTTTCAATTTCCTATCAAAGCGTTCGCGTCTCCAAAGGAAAAAAAAATCATATCGCAACATAAAAGAACTTTGATTGAAAGATTTCAAAACTGTAGCCCGTACGGAGAAAAAAGTGCGGAGGAGAAATGTTTGGTTGCTATAGAAATCATATAAAGAAAACTGGAGTGAAAGGGAATGAAGGTAAAATATTTCAAAGAATAAAAACGAAAGAAACGGGCATTGAAATCCAAAAGGATGATTTAATGTCCAAAGCCCTTCAGGTTGGCCTCCCTTTTAAAAAGAATAGGGATGAAATCTGTCGAGTACCTTCCACTTTTCGTTGTATCACAAGTTAACGGTAATTTTGAAAATCCCTTTTCCTTTCGGTTTCTCCCAGAGAAAGTGCCTTTTTTTATTCCCCCCCCCCCCCGCTCTTCAAAATTTCCCCTCTTATGAAATCCAATATATTGAACGTTGGGAAATTGTGTCCCAAATATTGAAAGTTCAAAACTGAAATATTCTTTTTTTTTGTCGCTGGTTAAACTGTTTTTGCGTAGACTCGATATATTTTTTTTTATTTTGAAATTTATGCGCAATTAAATGATTCACTTCACCGTACTTGCTACACTGCAGTAATGTAACTAATTATTTAAAAATAAATAGACATATATTTTAGAATTTCAGCTCAGAAATTCAACTACAAGAATTAAAAATGCATGAGCTCAGTATGAAATTTATTTTGGTTTATATCAATATTTATATTTTAAGAAGCTAAGACTTTATTCCTAAAATTTTGGGATGCGGTAAATTTAATGTTTGCTTTATTGGCGTATTATAAAAAAAGTCTTTTGTGTGTGTGTTTCGTCTTCTAAATGTTTTCTGTTATGCATTTAAATGCGTCTGTAGCTTTAGTCTGTCAAAAGTAAAACCATGTGAAAGACTTTTCCTCCGAATTCCGCATTGATTAAACATTTGCTATGAATGACACTTTTCCAGTAAACTACGACACTTGAAGACTTGATCTTTCTGCACTTGAAAATAAATACGTGAGGCTCACTTAATCGCTTGTACTAATGTAAAATTATAAAATAAACAAATACTTTAGTGAAGACTTCAAAAATACATAACCTGAGTATTTAATGCATTATGATATCAATGACATCAAGAGTTACGAGCAATTGCTTTTAGGAGACAAACATTCCTAGAGCTGAAATGCGTTGATTCACCAAAAAGATAAAATTGCAAGTCATGTGTCAGAGTTTAGTGCTACAAGTTAATATCTTATTTCCAACTTTTATCCGACTGAAACTAACTAAAATACCATTTTATATAAAAAACGTATAATTTTTAGCTGCATACGCATATAAGTTTAAAAAAACCATAAGCAATGTTTATTTGCAATCAAATAGGTTTAAAGCATTTTTTTGAAATACTTAATTTGCATGTACATGCATATTAACTGCATGTAATTTAAAAATACGAGAACTTAAGTAGTACAGGTTGAATTAGCACCCCCCTTTCTTATTCCTTAATCAATATTTATTTCGCAGTAAGCATTGACAATTTTCGAACAACAATTTTGTGCAGAATATTATAAATTCTGCCTTTATACTATAAGCATATAAAACTATTATTAAAGAGCAAATTTCTTTAAATCTACGGTTGAAAAAGCATTATGTTTGTGACAGAGATCGTTTTTTTTTAATCTCTCTTTCAGTAAAGTCTCAAGTATTTGTCAGTATTTGTTATCATTATCATTATTATTACGAAAGAGAGTCAAATGAAAAAAGGAAAGATATTATAGAAAATCAAAAACCTCTCTTATCACGATCAGATCCGTCATGCATGCTATTGGATTAATTGGCATTGGTCCCGCGACTTCACGTGACCCAACAGCGCGAAAGGGGAGTTTTCAATGTAGCAGCCCCTCTGTTGAAGTGTACCAAAGAAGTAGCGCGGACTGATCCGTCTCCTGACTGACCTGTAATTGCATTGCAATATCACCGATTGTGACTTGTTTATAAAAAGAAGAATCATCTCATTCGCAGTTGCTATCACCTCAGCTGTCACAACACGATGTGCCTCGCGTAGCTTCCGCGCGTCCTCCAAACGTTTTGTACCTCTGCTGATTTTCTTACGCCATCCGTACACCTGAGTCTGCGATAAACATGCAGCCCCATACTGTGCCAAAATGCGACGATGGATTTCTATCGCTTTCGAGCTTTCACTGTTTAGAAAACAGAAATGGTGTACTCAGAGGGGCAGCCATATTGGAAACTCTAGTATCGCGGTACTGGCTCACGTGGAGTCGCTTGACCAATGCTAGCCGACGGTGAGAGAGTTCACGCGCATGCGTACCAGATCTGATCGCAATAAGATAGGTTTATGACTTTCCATATCAGTTGTCTTGTTTTTATTTGAATCATTCTCGTATTGTTACTATGATTATTTTAAGATGCAAATAATTATTTAGAATTTTTTGAATTATCATTCGGAAAAGGAAAACTAAAGATTAAATGAGCTAATATTACACTTAGTCACCTAAAAAACAAAAAAATAAAGAAAGAAAAACATCACATCAATGTTGAAAAATTCGCTGTAGGTATCTAAAGTGGAAAATTTTAATTTTTGACTTCTTTTCATAAAAAAAGTTAACGATTCTAAAAAAAAGTAACATATTAAAACTACTTTGAAATCTTGCGGCTGATCTAAGCAGATTATTTAAAAAGAAAAAGGCATAACAAATAATAAATACTGTTATTCCAGCTCCAAAAAAGAACACAGCTGCATATTAACTCACGCTGTCTTGAGATAAAATATTTATTACGCCCATCTTATCTTATGAATATACGGAAGAGGACAGAGAGATTGCCATGATGCATTTCATAGAGAAGTACTTTTTATTATTTTTAAAACTGAGGTTGCAGATACTTTTGCTAAGATTTCTTGGATAATAAAATTCTTAATTCCTATCCTTAGCTCACGGAAAATAAATAATGAAGTTGTGCTGATAACTATGCGCACAAGATATTTTTCTATCATAAAAATGTAAAAAAAGAATCTAGATCTAGTTCGAAACATTTAAGAAATAACTAGTTCAATCGCTTCAAAAGGAATATATAATTGCAGTAATTTACCGAAAACAGCTCTAATGACATTTTACATGCAATTTATAATATATTTTCAGAGCACAAATATATATTTTGGAATTTAATTAATAGAATCTGTATCAAGTTTGATAAATTACAACTAAAAACTTCACTGAAATTTCTTTTTAAAATGCATACAAAGGCTTGTAATAGAAAATTCAAAGAATGTGACTAAGCATATTTTTAAGCTTTACAAACGCAGACTGTTAATCTCAAAATTTTTATATTTGTCTATCATAATATTGACCGATAAAGAATACGAAAGTAAAATATGTCACACCCTTATCGAATCTAGCGCTTTTAAAAAATCTCAGAAGTTCCCTTTCAATATAAGTAAAGCTTCGTTATTCAAAAGATTTGAATAAGTAATCACCGACCGTTGTGAACCTGTTTATTTAGTTTCTTGCGTATAAGACTGAAAGAGCGACATTTTGCTTAAAAGAAAATTAAAACGTATTTATATATTTCCATTTAAAAAAAAGTTTAAACATCTTTGATTGTTAATTAATTCATTTTTTTGCACTTCAAACATAATCCAGACAAAAGAGTTCGCGAACGCTTCAAACATTAAATTAATATAATTTAGACGTTTCACTAAATATTGATTTTTATACATACTTTGATATAGTAATTTCTTGATTTTATATTAAGTAGACATGGCAAAATATATTTCTCCGGAGTTATTAAATATGCATGCACAGATAGTTATAGTTAACCTTTTCATACTCTTTAATAAACAAATTTCAGCACTCAGTGATTTAATAATAAAACCATGAAAGTAAATTTATGATGTGACTGCTTCATAGAAAAGTTTATTTTTTTGAACTGGAAAAATCATTTATTTTTTAATATTGTTTTATGTGTAAATACGTTATTCGTGAACGACAAAAAAACTGAATCAATGGGTGCGAGTAAAAGTTGTTCCAAAATTCAGTGCGGATGAGCGCAACCATCCTGGAAATGTCTTTCAGTGCCCGCATTTTCGTTCTGATAAAATAAACAACTTTACAGAAAGTTCTGAAATGCAGGCGGAAAGAAAATATTAGTGTTTTATTTGAATGTTTTTCTAACTTTTAGTATGCTGTGGTAGAAAGTTTGTTCAACTTTTTACACGACTCGTAATATGTTATAGAAATAAGAGGCACAATACAAAGAGGCTTGCAGTAAATCACATTACCAAAACCGAACACATACAAATATTCAAAAGTTCAAACATTGAAGGAAAGTGCTGCAACTAAAGTTCTCAAAATTGTTGATTTAGAATATAAATATTTTAACCAATAGGGTTTTTAACTAGAAAAAAATCCATGCAGCACAAGGGGGGAAAATTAAGATTTTTACAACAAATACTGCTGAAATATAAAATTCTGCAACAAGAAACATTAGTCTCTGGAAATTAGGTACTTATATATAAATATATATAGATTTATATATATAAAATATATTAAATAAATCAAAACAAATAAAAAATGAATAATAACAAGAAAAAACTAAGTGTGGGTATAATTACGCCCTTCTGATTTAAAGTATAGAGAAAGTGAAAAAATGATTTAAGCGAATGCAGAAAAGTTTTAGTGTTAATTAATTATGATTATCTTTCATTCAGCTACTAATGCTTAAATACTGAAATTGTTGTCGTAAAAATGTAAAATTCAACTATATAATTTAAGCAAAATATTTTTACGTTCATAATTTAGATATGACATTTTATAATTTCTTTACAGAATAACAGTTGGTGAAATTCCATCACGGTAAAGCTCCAAATTATATTGAGACAAGTTAGGTCCCTATTGTTCCAAAATAGGCCAACGTATGTGTCGCTATTTTCTTGCCTTAGAACCAGGGCCTGACTTAGAGGTTTTTGTCCCCCAATTTTTCTTAACCCTTTTGCATAGTGTATTTACTTTCGATATATAAATATATATAGTGAGTGCTACGGTCATTGTGAAATCGGTTGTTATTAAGAATAACCTGTTGTTATGAAACATTTACAGTGGTAATTATTAATAAAACAGGTAATTTTATATTACAATTAAAAAAACTTAAATTATATATTGGAAAACAATTCCCTCCCCTTAGAAATCTCATGGCCAGGGCACAGGCCCCGGGTGCCCGTGCGATACTCAGGACCTGCTTAGATCCATTTCCAACAGATAAACTCGAAATTAGTAATTTACTCCCGCTGAATGTCTGTTTAAAATCGGGTAACAGAGTATGAGAAAAATCAGTAATAGAAACCTTTTACGTAATGAACAACATGCAAAATACACTCGTACAAATGATTATCGTACAAATGAGGATAAAACACATTAGGCAATAAGAAATAGAAAAGCTTTAAAATGGAAATATCTTCAAAAATTGCCTAATAATTAATCACTGCTCGTTGACTATTAACCGTATATAATTTTAACTGCTTTTTCTCTGTTTACAATTAATATAACAATCGTTAATTTCAAAGAAGTGCCTTCACTTATTTTCAACTCTAAAAATGTTTATTAGTTTACTATAACATTTGAAATGAGAGTTAAATAAATGAGTATCAGAAATCAAACAGAAGATTCAGTATATTTGATTCCCATTTTATATATTGACCTTGTAAATATGAAATAATGTTACAAGAGGTCACTATTTTAAATGTTTCAAGGCATCACTATAAAATATAACGAGTAATTAATGTACAAAACCCTAATATATTACTAGCGAAACAATCGACGTTAAAATTTATCACAATTTGCACTTAAAAAAGAGAGACTCAAATGAATGGTTAAAGACTTTATAGGTTGATTGCGAAATTCTGAGGTGTTAATTGAAAGCTAACAGAAGATTTCTTACCCTGTCCTGGCCAAAATCCCTAAAAGACTATATAACTTTATCAACGTTGTATTATGTGAATAAAGATCGAATTGTGTCGAAATACACGTAAGTAATTAAAGTTTATTCCTGTAGAATATGCTACAATGGAGTTAAATCCTCAACGAAAATCTCCTATTGATATTCATGAATTTATCACTAAACGTAAGTAATGGCATCGTAAATATGTTTAACACCTTTAAGTTTCCGATTAACCTATGAAGAGACACGGGTAAATGTTTAACTTTCTACAAGAGTGAGAAAATTCCGTTAATTCGGGTTAATCCTTCGGATTCCAGCCCGCTCCTTAAACAATGAGTTTGCGCCTTACAAGGCTATTATTACAAGCTTATATTCATGGGAGAGCGTTTGATTTATAGAGTGGAGCTTTTTAATCTCAAAGCATGAATATTATTTTAAATAGAATTAGAATGAAGATGATAAAAAAATGAAATAAATAAATTGATAAACGAGAAATAAAGAATAATTTAATTTAGATTATTATTTTATTTCGAAAATTAAATTAATTTGATAAGTTAGTTTGCACGGGCATTTATGCTCAATTACTCACATATATCATAAACTATATTAAGGAGTTCTATTTCTTTGTTATAGTTGACCAGAATCAAGAAATTGCATAATGGTTTAAGACATAGTTAATGCTTATTTGTTCCTTTAAAACGTAGTAGTGATAGAACATTAAAAAGTAGTTTCTTCTCGGCACACGTTTTCACTGTAGCCTATAATCAGTATCTAACACTTTGGGGATGTTAGTACACTTTCTCTTGATAAATTGTTGGTTTGATGGATACAGATTTTTTTTAACGGAAGGAACATATATTTTTCTTAGATGCAAATGGGATGAACAGTCCCTTTAATAAACGAACTACAGATTTTTCGTTATTACACGGTTAACACTCAGTCTCATGTGAAGTTCTATTTTTTACTTATTTGGTAATATTTATATTTACATTGTTCACACTTACCAATAAAAAAAATTAACCAGGCATGTATTTAGAGGACTAACAACAAACTGATAAAAGACAAAACTAATGTTTTTGATTATCCTGCTTCGTAAAAAAGGCTCTACAATTCAAAAATAGTTTACTTGTTATGAACAGCTACACTTTTCGTACAAAAACTGCATATTTTCACGACGCTATAAGCTTTTCTGACAAAAATGACAATTTCCTATACAGTTTTCTGACATATAACCGCGCAGAATTTTCCACCAAAATTTACTAGATTTTCAGAAATATTGACAGCATACTAGAAAACATTATACTGAAATTTAAAACAAAAATAACTTACTGTGCATACTCGGAACACATCATTTTTTGACTTTCATACTTATATACACGTGACAAGTTGTAAAAAAAATGCAGTTGAATATAATGCAAATTCCGAAAGATGCTCTAAAAACCACGTGGGCCATTTGGAACAACACAGAAAGGTGTTAGTGTTTGTTAACATGGGGAGAGGCAAGGAGTTAACACACTGATTGAACAGGGTGCAATCCTTTGTTTTGAACAATGGGGTCTAAATTCCTGAGAAATAGCAAAAAAGTTAGTTAGGTTTATGGCAGTTGTTAATAACTCATAAAAATTAGGTATAATTTTTGCTTAGTGGAAAGGTATAGGACGTCTTTTCAAATCGACTCTTCGGCAAATGAAACCTGTTGTTAGCTAATCAACTTAAGTATGTTATTTTTTGCAAAGTGGATGAGTACTAACCGAATGGTATAAAGTGCGCTATTTAAAAACACAAACGTAAAAATCCGTAAAATAAAATGTCAAACACCTCTAAGTAAAAATCATAAAAGCACGCTTTGATTTCCCAAAGTAGCTTGTTGGTAGCTTCGTGACGGTTTGGGGTGCCTATTACTGCTAACAGAGCTGAATCAAACTTGTTGTCTCAAAAAAAAAAAAAAAAAAGATTGAGAAAGGTTCTTAGCTAATCAGATCCAACTGCTTGAGTGGCTGGCCATCAAGATGCCTCATCGGAGCCCAACTAAAATTTTTTAAGCATTTTGTTGCCCAATTAATGGAAATGGTATAACGTACAGCAATTAAATAAAATTTTTAAATGACTATTGAAAACGGCTGGGAAAATATATCAAAGGAGACTATGGAATAAAATTCAAATCCTATGACCTCGAAAAAATATTTAATTATATGAAAAAAACATTTTATTGGCAGTTTTTTTTAATGATATTGCCTTAATATTTCTTCCAGTTACCACAGAAATGATTCAAGTAAAAGCTTTTGGACTTTTTGTGGATATGCTTAGAAGTGCCACTTGTTACATCGTGCTTAAATTCCTATAAATTTACGTAATACTTCATAGTGCAATCAACAAATCGCTTATAGAAATAAAGTGTCATATCTGCAAAAAATCGTTTTTTTGCAGATATGGCACATCAAAATGTTCAGATTTTTATGTTGGGAATACTGCTGTAAGAAAATATTCAAAAATTAAGGCTAGAGGCCAACTGCATTTTTTTGGTGAAATACTGTATTAACTACTTCTTATATTTATTTTTAAGTTTTTTGACATTATTTTAATATGCATCATGTGAGATAAAACTAGAACAATAAATATTTTCTGAACAAAATCGATTATAATATTCATTGCAACTAATAAGGCAATTAAATAAAACAAAGTGTAAAACTTTCAAACGCCTCTTGAAAAATGTCGATTTTGTAGATATGACAGTTCATTTCTATAAGCGAAATCTGGGTTTTGTGGAATAATTTTTTTTTTTTCACTGATGTAATAAAAGTCACCTGACAAAAAAGAACGGAGCTATGTTAATTAAATTATATAGATCTTCTGCCATTCCCTGAAAGTCTGCTACATAAATTATTTTGCTGTCACAGTCGGTGTGAAATCAGTATCAGTAACGTATCAAAAATAATAACAATAAGTTAACAGAAAAACCAAACAACTGAAACAAAGTAAAAACACACTAATGTTGCAAAACACTGCAGACATTTCTTTCTAGGCTACAAGAAACCCCCTTTTCAATGAAAAAGAATGAGCATCTAGAAGAAAAACATCCAGATGTGTACAACATTCAACAGTTTACAACTTTTTTCTTGTTTTTTGGTTTAAACGGGTCTTTTCTTGGGTTTCAATTTTATGTTTTTCATATAGAAGCTCACTCTTTTGCATTGAAAAAGGGGTTTCTCTCAACTTTGTGTAGCACAAATGCTTACAACTTTTATTTGAATAAGTACCAAGGTCGTACGATAGCAATCTTTTGCAACTATACACAAACAATTTTTCCAAACATATTGACCTATTTTATCCATTTGACACATTTCCGTCACTCAGCAAAATTTCTACTCGTATATTAAAAAAATAGTTTTGTAGGATTAAATTATTTGCAAATCCTTCTTGCATGAAGGTACAGGAGAATACTAGCAAGTACCAACCCCCCCCCCCCCCCCGTCAAAAAAAAAAAAACTTTACATTATTATTTCCTTATGAAAATTCTAGCTTCACGCTCACTCAAAAATCTAGTAAAGTAGCTTAAATTAGCATAAAGGCCAACAATTGTTAACTACAGTGAAAATTTGTCCATTTTGTTTCACTATGAACTTCTATCAAAAAGAGCATCACGGCTATGTATTTTATTACTTTAAAAGAAAACCATTACTCTGATTTGTCCTTAAATTATGCAATAACAATCATTATATATAGATTATACGGATATTTTCAGCTTATAAATCTATTTTATATGCTTATTGTTTTATAAAACCATATAGTTGTAACTTATTACTCTTTGTGTTTAAAAGTAAATTAAGATGATAGTATTTTTCGCATACTGTAAATGGACTTATCAAATAAAATGGCTATAATTTTAATTTCAGTCATTATATGTTTCCCCTCCATAATGAGACAAATCATAGAGCTATAGAATCCGTCCGTGGTTAGGATTTTTGATCGAACAAAACCATCAGATTTATTGTCAGTCAAAAAATTGGAAGAATTTTAAGTAAAAGTTAAACTATTATGTACTTGATAACTTTAATGGATAATAGTTTTAAGAATTCAAAATTTTGTAATGCACAAACATTGTAATAAAACAAAATCGGATACACACAAGTAATTTTCATGCACAATGTTGTGCCAAAAGTGTAGGTTTAGTTATATGGAATTAGCGATTTGTAAAAATAACATTATTTCGTAACCTCATACTTAATAATTCCTATAAGTCAATCACAACATTATAAACACAACGGAAATCATTTAATAGAAATTCAGCAACATCATCAACGTTTCAAAGCAAAAGCAATACAGTAGTATGTTTTAAAGTTTTTTTTAGACGTAATATCAACAACATTTGTTTTCAGACCAGAAAAGAAATTGCTCGGTGGGAAACATGAAACCTTTTATAAGAAGACAGTGAAAACGTTTCTAATTATTACTGGAAGTAAAATTTATATGCCTAAAAAAATTTCGAAATTCTCTATGCACTGATAGTGTTTCGGGTGTTAATATGTACAGAGAAAAAATACTTATTGCCAACTATTCTATTGCTGAAAAATGAAACTTCGTAATAGAGTATTGTACTTCATAATCGAGTCTTTGTACAAAGACAAATAAAAGTCGACCGAAAGATTATCTCTACAATGACCTTTGAAGTATATTAAACATTGCATTCTTAAGCATTATATCACAGGGAAAAGAAATTTACTATAAAACTGCCAGTTTAAACAGACATTTGGGTTTGTTATGCAAAGCATAAGAGCAAATAACAGACAAGTTTCAGAAAAACGCATTTTGAGGCAAAATAAAAATCTGCTTGTAATGCTTAAAAACTGTTGTAATAAGGAAAGTATAATCTTTTATTTACTGTTTCGCCAACTTTCAAATAATGGCTTAAAAGCGGATGTTTTACGGGACATTTTAGAAGTTCACCTGTTGCATTGGTATTATAAAAGAAATATATATCTTTTGATAGTACCATTATATCCAGCTTCAAAAACATAACATTTAAGCTATAGCAGTATTTAAACACTTAGAGCCATCTTTGTAAACCGAGTTAACTTTCCAACAAAACCAACAACGAAACCATCGTTTTAGAAATGTAAACAAACATTAGATAAAAATCGTTTTTTACTTTTTGGCGACATGATAGCGATCTATGTTGATAAAATTGCTTATTCTTTAATAATATGCAAGGTTATTTATGCTGAACATTCCCATAAAAACAGTATTACCCTGGCTCGGCATTTCAGTTCCTCCCGTTTCTGCGCAGAATCCAAGACATTGAAGTTTCCAAATTGTCCGTACAGCATCAGAACTTGTGAGTATGGTCTTCGGAAGGAAGCAACAGGCACCGCCACTTCTTAAGATTTGTCAACTCTTTTTTCAGCCGACGCCGGCAGTTGGCTCGTGCACCAGGAATCAATCATTGAGAAATTAAGTTGAGAATGGAAGTTTCAAGCCAAGAACCTGTCGCGCGCACTTTGGGCAACCGATCTATTCGCTACCTTCGCTGCTGCATCTCTTGGCCCGGAACAGATTGGTTGCTTGGCAACGGAGGCTGCTGCGCCCGCGTGCAAGAACTGGCACGTGAGATGAGCTACACGTGGCCGCCCTCACCACTCCCACCACCCCCACTACTTACATTTCGGAATAGAAAAAAAGAAGACAATGGTCATTGTTATTTATGCCAGATATGTAGAAATCTACTCTTTGCAATGTTTCATTCGAGACATGTAGGTAAAGCAAGAAAGTTGTGCAGCTGGTAAAAATATTTCTTATTTACGTTTCGGAGCTTAACCGAGTAGGTTGAACAAGCTGTTATTTACTTTCAACTTAAAAAAAGAAGATGGATTTTCGCGCTGAATTAATATTTGCAAACGGAAAATATGTTTGGAATAAGATTTTTTTTAAATTAAAAAATATAGAACGTACATATAACAATATACACTTGAAAACTGTTGCCGTAAAACTGCTTGTTTTAAGCAAGTGAGTTGGTTGCTTAAAACTATCGAAAATAACACAAATTCCAGATTAGAGAGTTTCTAACGATTCTTTGCAGCCTTTTTGCTTAAAACCAGACGTTTGCGGACATTTACTGTGTTTTCTACTGTTTTGCATAATCAACCGAACTTAAACTGGAATTTTCACAGGGAATGGGATAAACTCATAATTCTAGGTTTTGAGTAACATAACATGTTAGACTGAAAAAATACTGTAATAAAAAGTGCACAGGACACGTGTTTGGAGGATGTCGAGAACTTTTTTCCCCCAAAATGTCGTATTTTTATTAAATTGAAAGTACATTTAGCTTAGTTTAAACTAATTATTTGCTGTTTGTACTTTTTGATACTCTGAGTGTTATATGACTGTAACAAGATGCTTGTTACATCTCGCGCGAATTTAGTTATTTTAACCGAATACTTTGGTTATTTGCTTAGACCTTGGTGACAAGCCTTTGCATTTTTATTCACGGTTCTTTCGGATTAACCGCTAGGCGTAACCACGACTTGTTACCTCTTTTTTAATTGCCTACGCGATCAAAAATATTATACCATTTTATTCTTTCGAAACACCATTTCAAATTATTTTTTTAATTAGTTTTTTTACCCCATAGTTACCCTTTAATCACTGTTTAGTTTCCACTTGGTTCCGTCGCTTTTCGACTTTACAAATTTAAATAATTTTAAATACGCGACGGGAACTATTTACTTTCGCGGAGTAATCTTCCCCTTTCGCGCCTTGCAAGTGTGCTATCGCTGACGAATTTTGCTTTTCCCTGGCTTTACGACTGGTAGCTGGTGAAGGTGTATGACGTGAGCCCGGAGTTAGGGGCTTTTCGCCTCTTCTCCGGGTAAGCAACCGTTCTGCAATCAAGTTTTATTTTAAAGTGCAATTTAATTTAACCAGCCTAACAATTATAATAGATCTGTGTATTACCATGTCTTCAATATGCTTTTGATCACCTGTGGACAGTTTCACTTTGATCGCTTACGGAAATATCAAAAATTGCATAGGTGATATGTAAGCAGTTTAACAAGTTTTTCATAAATGTCAATGTGAGTTCGGCATTATCCTATATTAGTCAAGTTATATTCTGGAGCCGACGGGCTACCATTACATCAATCAGCAATTTACAAAATTGGAAGAAAGCGGTGAGAGCAGCTACAGAAGAAATCGGTGCTTTCATAAAAACCGTTATGTGTATGAATCACGCCAGCCAACGGATCTTCAAAGACGCTATTTAAATCGTCATCCCGTTACTGAACACGCAGTCAACAAGTCATCTTCAACAGAAACTTGCAAAAAAATGATTTAATTTAATTTCTCCAAAAATGACTTCAAGAACATTTGTTACCTTAATACGAATTTTTTAGATACATTGTGCAAGAACTTAAACCTGAAACTAGAAGATGAGCTGTGTTTATTTCCACGGAGGATTCCGCCAGACAACCAATGTGAATGCAGATCGTATGTATGTTTCTTGTACATATATATATCCCAGATGCAATATTTTCCGTTAAAAATGATTTGATGATTTGCTGAAGTAAAAAATATAAGTATTTGGTATACCAATTTAATTAATTTTCTACTATGCCTAATATGTAAAATAAAATTATTTATTCAGTTTAACATCATAGCTTTGGTATTTTTTGTTAATTGTCTGATCCTATATTTAAAATAGTTTGATTGAATTATCTGCCACTCTAACTTATGATATATAAGTACCAGTTTGGCATACATGCTCTAACACATTTCATATCTTAACACAACGCAATGTATATTAGTAAACTAAACCACAACACCACCATAATGACATAATACGAATTTATACTACTATTCATAAAATTTGTAAAAAAAAGTCGCAGACGTAATATTGTTTCACTGTCTTCCCTTTTTAAAGCATTCATTGCTTTTGCTATGGAAATATATAACTTATTAGAAATTCAGATGGCAGGTTCCGTTGATGTTATTCTCGTCTGAAGCCATGGGCTTCCATGATATATAAATTGCAATTAAATATACTTCAGACTGAGTACTTTTCTGCATTATCAATAATAATAATAGTTATTATTATTATTGTTTTGAATAGCAGTAAAAAGCCTTATTTGCTTTGCCTTTTATTTCTTAAAATGCTGTAGCCGTTTAAGAAACTCTGTTACCCCATGTTAAGAAAATAAAAAGCTTATGACTTGTTTTTTGTTCCAAGATAGCTCTTCTCTAGTGTAATGAAAGAAATTAATAGACTAGCGAGTTTTCAGTTTTCAAAATATTACATCTCAAAGAAATTATAAAGTATGAATGTGGAAGAAGTGGCCTTGTAAAGTAGTTTTACTTGACAGAAATTGCTTTTGTTCATGTATACAAGGCCTTTAACAAAAAATAGAGCACAAAATCTAGCATAAAACTTTGATCAATAGATAATCGTTACCGGATTTACATCGCATATTAAATTGCTGTAGGTCTTGATTTAGATGAAGTATTGATGAGATCACCTATTATGGAAAACCTGTCTTCGGTATGAAAAAGAAAAAAATAAGTCGCATATAATCGCATATAAAAACGCACGAACAGTACAGTTAGATCACTCGAAAATGGGAAGAAGTTTAAAATCTTAGCTGTGACGCTTACAAAATTACTAATTTGTAGCTAATTTCATGGGCTAACAATGCAACTCAGAAAAATTCGTATATTTTCATCACGAAGCTCGTTATTTACCTATAAAATGGGGAAAATTTTAAACTAGTTTCTTTTTTTTCCGCAAATATGTAAGCTAATACCTTCTGACAATATCTCTACTAGTTACACATAATGAAGTTCGATTGGTCTGAAGCATAAATGCGATTAATACTAGCGATGAGCGCTTTGAAAAATAATGAACAGCACTGGAACGGAAACTGGTACATGATAAATATCTTTGTTATAGCTAACTTATAAATTATGCGGAACTATCCATTAAGGACATTTGCATAACTCACAGTAGTGAATTAGTCTCGCAAACAAGTCTCATAGACTAGGAAGGTTATTTAGTGGGAAATATTCCCAGTCGCTTCTCTCTCCTTATAGGTGGTTTAAACCACTTACATAATAATAATAATTTAACTTTGTGGAAGTAAAGAGTAATAAAAATATAATTTCACGTTAATTTAAATGATCATTTGTGCTTTAGATTAACGTGAAAGTTTATTTTTATTACCACCTAATGTTTATAGCGCCGTATTTTTTTTGCTCTGATACCGCTGTTGGGTTTTCATTAAGCACATAAATATAATAATGCAAAAATAGGATTGGTTCCATTTAATGTTTTCGAAATTTTGCACTTGTTAAGCTTTTGTTACTTTTGTTCTTAGTATGGATCGGTGATCCTGGAGACTGCTATTGATTATACGAGCCTTTACTGGTAACCATGCATATCATGCGTAATTTTTAACAACCACTAGCGGCCAAAATTACTAAGTGTGTTTAGATTGTTTGCGCTAAGGTATGTTTTATAGAGATCGCTCACTATATATAGAGCATAAAAAAGCCTTTCATTGTTAATCTTAAGCCTTCATCTCATCGGATAAAACGCAATGCTAACTTTAGATATCCTACGGCCTACGGCAATAGAGAACATGATGCACGAAAGACTTACGAATCCTTATGATTACTTTTTGTTGCAAAAGTAATGGAAGTCAACTATTAACATTTTTAATAATGTTCAGCATATAATGTTTAATTAAGAAAGAGTTAACTGTTTTTAAAGGAAAACTTTTAACTTAAAATAACGATGATTTTTTTCTACGAATAACAGCCTCGAATCAAGGTGGAAGTTTAAACTGTTTACTTCAAGAAGGTACTTACCATAAAAAACATTAAAATCTAAATATCTAAAGCATTCAGATCTCATGTTAAAAGAATGTTTAATAAGTTGGGTAGTACATTTTCCAAGCAAAAAAGTACAACAGTTCAACGAATTAACGAAAATCATTATACAGTTTTATTTACAATAACGAATTGAATTCAGACAGTACGTGCAGTGCATGCAACAAAATACGGTATAATCTATCGAAAGCCATTTATAAAATTGATGCTACTTGCATAGATTACTATTGAGTAAATTTCTGAATAGACTAAGTAAACGTTAGGCACAAAATGGTTTCAGTTAAGCAATTTGCATACGCACTAGTAAGCACGTGCAAGAGAATTGAAAGAACTCCCAGTCTAACATACAACACTGCAAACCCTGCACTGAACTTATTATTAATTGATACTCAGGATTTGAGGAATGTTAATCTTTCCATTTGTTACCAAAACAACAATCTACAGAGATACTGAATGGAATTTTATCAGCGCGGTGCTAGTTTATTAATTTATTTTTAAATGCTTTCTTGAACTGTTGTTCGTTAGTTATTTACGTGGTTCAAATTAGAATCTGTGAAATATATTTCGACGACCATTCTATAGTTGTTACTCGATAAGGGAGATTTATGTTTTATTATAGTGAGTAATTTTACACCTGTTTTACGTGAGTAATTAGAGAAAAAAGCAAAAAGAAGCGCAAGAGGCGCTAAGCCCTTAGTGCAATGAAGTGGGAAAGAAAACAACTTAATATCTTATTATTGTAAATAATAGTCCTAAATTGTGACACAAAATGTAAATGAGAGCCACTTTTCCGTTGAGAAACTTACTAATGGTGGATCTACGGGTAATTCAGAATTTTAGACAAAAAGGAAGATGTAGAAATAATTAATGAGAAAAGAAATGAAACTATGATATCTTAGGAAAACAGTTAAGCAATGAATATTTTAATTAAATTGGTCTCTACGTAGATTTATAAGTAAATACATGTAGGTACGTTCAGCTTAAACATATTTCTGAACCGCAGCTGCAGAATTTTACCCTTCTCTCCGTTATATTTATAAAGGATTAGATTTGCCTTTATATTTAACCTTATCTCATAAGTACCCATGCATTTCTTCTTAAATCCATTCAAAATTTTTCAAAAAGTAATTCGATAACTGACTAAATATTTTATGAAAATGTAAGCTACACTTGAAAAATAAGTACAAACATGCTTTGAAACCCTTTCTAAAATTTATTTTTAAACAACAATTTTTTTTAATGAAAATACTTTTTTTTAACCATTCCCTCTAAAATATATTCTGATAAAATTTAACTTAAAGACCAAATAACTTACTAGGTGCTTAGGTTCTAAAGTCTCCCATTTTCTTTTTTCGAGAGAGGGAACATATAAACATGTGGGTTTGCTAGAAAACGAAGGCACTCAATGTGAAAGTGTGACAAAAGTGACAGCACCATCTGACGCACACAAACCTACTTGCAGCAATTTGGGTGAATGAAAGAATCTATTCATACTTGAAATAAGATTTTTTTGATCTTTTTATTCATTTTCTTCATTTTGATTGTCTGAAATATATTGGAATTCATCAAAATGTAATGGTGTTGTTTGATAAATATGAAGGAATGTGCAATGTTGATCGTAATTATGCAGCACCCGTACTATAAATTTTCCATTGGTTTCTACAAGTGATAGACAAAACGAACTGCCAATGACTGAATCAGACGCTTATCAATACATAATAAGAAGTTATAGAAACTTACATTTTGTATAGTTATTTTTTAAAGTAATGCTCGAAGCTTTTAAACTATTTTAAGTTACAAAAATGTAATGCTACAAACTGAATTATTTTTCAAATTGTTTTTTGTTCTTTGTAAACATTTTACAGTTGAAATGCTATATTAAAGCTATGAATTATACACTTTATCAGTAGTCCCCAAATTGCGTGCCATATCACCCTAGAGTGCCACGAAGCGACTATAATATTATATCCAAGTTCCTAAGCAAGAAAAAGATGTAAATTGTACAGATAGGTTTTTACTGAATTTTAAAAAAGGGTTTTAATGTTTGTTTCTATGTATTACTACTTATTTCTGTGATTATTTTTTGAAAATTGTACATCGTGAAAAAATACAATTGTATTTAGATAAACATACATTATATATGTATAGATACCGATAGGTGTTATACGAGCACGGCTCCATGAGAAAATTTTAATTTTTCTAAGGGGCATTTGCATTACTCACAGTAGGAAAGTTTTTTTTTTTCTTTCTAATGGGGCTGCAGTATTGGTCCTCAACCATTGCAGACCTAGTGCGTCCTCAGAGATTGGTACCAATTCTTTCAGCGGCACCACAATGAGTGTGGTACCATTGGCGAAATTTTTTTTGACGCTCAGTTTCCCCTAGCTGGCGGCACCTGAGCTCTCGTTGATGCAAACGGCACTAGGAATTTAATTTAGCCGAGAGTATCCATGCCAAACGGATACTCAAGGGATCTTTAACATGCCGTATAATCATACGACATGAGCGCAGACGATTTTCTGCATTTTTAAAATCCACCGATTTGGGCCAGGTTTGAACCTGCTATCTTGGCCGTACGAGGCCTGCGCCTTTCCACTACGCCACCCTGTCGACAAGTAGAAAAGTTTGGGGACCCTTGCATCATGCAATACTGCATTTATCTCGTATGCTTTCCTTTAAGCAGCTTGGTATTTGTTAATGTGTTTTTGCTGTTTTATGCTTTTAACCCATTCGTCCATGCAGCCTGCTCCACATGTTATTTACGTCAGGAGTACGTTTGAAATAATAGCAATACAAATATTTTTATTTTTTTCTTAAGAGGTAAATAAAACCTTTTATCACAATTTTTAAAAATGTACTTGCAAATCTTCAGGGTTCGCATAAGTCTGAGGTAGTTGCACAAAACGTAGCCTTTTTTTTTTCGCATTGCTTAATCAATTTAGGAATTTTCGCAAATAACTTATTCCTTCATTTCGTAAATAGACTGTTTGGCCGGCTTGCAAAACATTTTTGATTTAAAATTTTGATTTTTATCTCCACCTTTCTGTGCATTGCATATATATATATATATATATTGCCTAAAGGCTATTAATTGTAGCTTGTCAGTATAAACACAACACTACCTACCAAACATAATATTTTCCGGGCTGATAGGCCGTGGTCCAACCAAGATATTGGGTTGGACTACGGCCCGGAAAATGTGTTTGGTGTGAACACCGACTGGGAAAGCCTAAGTTCCAATATAGCACACTACCTTTTGTGAAACTATTCCACCAATAAAATTCGCTTGAACTTCAAATACGTGTTTACTTAGTCACATTAACTATCAGTAATATATCATTAAAAAATGCATGCAAGCTGAGAAAAAATAGTCCTAAGAGTTTACAAGCAAAGAATTGAAAACGCAATTAATAATGAAAACCCAGTCAGATAATTTTATTTTAGTGTTATTCACATTCGGAACTAATCTGTATTATCTGAATTTACGCGTTCTTCCTGCAAATTCAATGATAAATAGGTTTATTCCGTTACATTTCAAACAGACGAGCTTCAATATTTGATAATGGTTCGTGCTTTGTTGTGGATCGCATTCAAACCCTCTTTTCTAACGATCCAGTTTCCGGCTAGTGCTGAAAGAACAATGAATACGGATGGTTTTATCGAATAATATGATTGTATAGACGACAATTTTATTCTAACTTAAATAAGAATGCGTAAGAGAAGTTATATATTTGTACCCGATGATATTATTTTTTTCTATTTAAATAAAGAAAAATATAAGTAACGCGTTTTTCAAAACCAGTTTAGTTTTTAAATTGAATTGAAAAATTGTTGAACCATTGTTGTTTCTTAAAGTTATTGTTTGCGATACAGAAATAAAGTTACGCAACATCATTGAGTTACGCTTTTAAGATGATGTTGATGTTTATTAAGATGATGACTACAAAATTTTAAGATAATGGTATTTGACTATCAAGTAAATAGACATTTTACTTGATAGTCAAAAATATTGGTTTAAATTCATTAGGACTTGTAAATATTGCTAAAAAGCATTGTTCTTTTTTTAAATAAATCCTTTTATTGCATGTTTATTAAGACGTATGTATTGTTGAATACTTCCCATTTAGCAATAATTACTAAGAAAAGTAATATCTTTGGGTGTGCTGGCTCCAAATATTATAATTTGGAAATAAATTTTTTTTACATGTCACTAGTTACCTATGCTGTGATTGAAAGGTAAATATATTTTTCAAGCTATCAGTGACTATACAGAGAACGTGTACTTTCTGAAAACGTTCGTGTATAATGATAGTGCGAATATATCTTGGAAATTTGCGTAAAGAAAATATTTTGTTTCAACAAGATTTACATCACATCAAAACAATTATTTCAGATCAGCACATATAACTTTTACGTGAAAAGAAAACAAGCACTTATTGTAAAGTATGCCAAAGTTATTTTATTTAATTATCATTCGTTATGTACTATTAACGTATTCGAATTATTGCTTTTTTTAAAAGAACATTTACAATAATGAGGCACAGTGTTTCTCTCTCAATATATAAGAGTACGAACATAGGAAGCAAATGTTAACTCTTACAACAACATATATTACTGTTTACCGGGAAAAAGCACTATAGATTGAAATTTGTAGATTTTATTTTGAAAGAAAATAAATTATTTTCCTTTTTGATTGTTGATGAACAGAATAAATAAATGAATAAAAATACAAATTAAGTTTCAATATTAATTTTTACACAAAATAAATCATTATATGATTATATACGTCACATATATTAATAACGACAGAGCGTTTATGGTTAATATTTGGAATGTTTAATTCATTCCTTTGATGCTGGGTGTGCTACTTTACTGAAGGTAGCGCATATTGTTTGCGTTCTGATAAGAGTCTCTAAGTCCACAAAAATGTTTGAGGGACTACTGTATACTGTTAGAAATTTCATCATGAAATTACGGTTAAATAGCTGGCAGCAGTCTGTCCATCTAATTCACCGTTAAATTTACGGTTTGAAACATTTTTGTATCTTTACGGGACCTAAACCCTTTCCAATCAGCTTGGTTAAAAAGCCGTAAATACAAAAGTTTATGGTTTCATAACCATTTATAAGTAGTATGGTTTCAAAACTAAATGTAAGTTTTTACGGTTTTTGAACCATTTTGAGGCGTAGAATCTTCGAGGCGTAGAAACCGTAAACGAAGCGCGCGGGAATCGAACCCCGGCTGTATGGTGTACCAACTATGTGCTCTAACTATTTGGCCATGTACACCACTCAAAGCGGCCGTTTATTTATCAATAAATCTTCTTTCCCAACACACAAACTGCCTTAAAATTGAGATTTCAGTTTTTGATTGGATCCAACGTCATTTTTGGTCTCAATTTACTGTATATTGACGAAAATCATTTTATTTGCTGCAAAAATTAAAATACAAACAAGCTTCAGAAGCTTAAATTGTGGGTTCGCTCATTCACAAACAGTTCGAGAATCCGATGTGTCCAATTTTTAATTTACGTGTGTATGTGTTTCTATTTAGTAACCACTGCTTAAGCCACTTTTTCTTCTTCTTTGTTATATACACATGCAGATTTAAACTAATAAATCTTTATTCATATTTTAACAACAACATACGACAGTAAGGGTCAAGATTGAGTTGTGCGGTGGCCACTTATTCGTTCCACAACCAAGATGAACGCCTGATACTTATTGACTGCGAGACCTAGGTGGCGTTTGTAAATTACAGTTAGTTAAACGTTATTTAGGAGAAACAACGAATAAACGATTTTTTTCACAATCAACGGTTTGAGTACCATCTTTTTTATGGTTATTCGACTGTTGTAATTAAATATGGTAAAATAACAACTAAATAAATGGTTATATTACTATTTTCTTATGGAAATTTTTAACAGTGTATACATGCCTTGAAGCCGTAGATTTATATTCATTGGTTATCACGTAGTGAACGTTTACCTTTATGTAGAAAATAAATACCAGAGAACAAGATTTTGACTTACGAAGCAATCTTGTATATTACCAAAACGTATATTACCATTTTCAGAAAATTTTTAACAGTGTAGTGAATTATAATTTACGATTTCAAGAAGTAAAACAGTTATACTCTTTAAATGTTAAATCTGTAAACCTATTGTATGAGTTAGGATGTTTTTAAAATGAGTTTTGTTATTCTTTTTAGGAGAAATTATAGGAAGGAGAGGTAAAAAATATAAAGGATAGGAGAAAAAGAACAAAACTGAATAAACAATGAAGCTCCTTTTTTTTACTTTAAAATATTTAAGGACAACACATTTATCCAATTTTCGATGAATTTTCCTTGGTTTTGTGTAAGTGTATAAAACAGGAATTTGTTACAAATTTAGGTAGCATAAAAACATTGGATTGGGTTTCTGTAGCATAAAATTAAAACTAGTGTCCAAAATCTCCAGATAATTTTGTTTTAATTTCTGCAATTATGTCCGACTAGAAAAGATATTTCGATCTGTAATCTTAAGCAGCGTTTTGGGAAAATATCTGAAGGTCAGAAGTAAAATTGTACAGTACATTGAACGTTAGTAGTCAATATCGCTATACGTAAAAACAAAATATGATGTGTATGTGTAAAACCTTTGTAACGAATTCAAAAAGGAAACTGAAGCAAACGTCTGCTTGCTCACTTTCAAGTAGGAAATATTCAGCTGCCAAATCAATCATCAAACAAAATATTGCTTGGAATACGTCGATGCGAAAGAAAAAATGCCATGTTACTATTCTAGATACAGCAGAACGACCGGTTTGGTTATCTGTAGTTTAACCACCAGTTTTTTTCCGAAAAACTTGTCCAATTTCAGGTTTCGCGGGGTGACTAGGAAGGGAAGGGGAAAAGTTACATCGAAAAGTATATTACACAAACAAAGTGTAAACGGATCTCAGACGGGCATTAGAAATAAAATAGCTCATGGGCATGGGCAAACTTTCCATTAACTATTGCCTGTGTAAAACACGGCAAACTGTATTTGATAGCCATAGTATCTGAAGTCCAATTTTCGAGTTTTTGCGAGTTTACATAGAGATACGGATCACCGACTACAAAGCCACTAGCTACATGAGGGTTCCGAAATTTTAAAGCTCCCATCGAACATCTTTATTTTAAGGTACTCTCGGAAAAGCCTGGTCTTTTAGTACTAAAAATGTTCATTTTTTAACTTCATCGTAAACACTCGAAAAATCGACTTAACATACTATGACGCTCAGGTACAGAAATACAGAGAGGTCCAAAACAACGTATCACTAGTAGACAGTGAATATCTTTATTTTAAACATAATTTTTAAATTTCAATGTTCTGTAACAAGACTTTTAATCGATATTGTAAAATATGCTTAAAATTACATGTATTCAAAGTGACCAAGCAAGATTCATAGCTGCATGTCATTTTGTTCTGAGTAGGTTCCCTGTCAATGAGTGTGCACATTTTCTGTACATGGTATAACGATACATAAAAGTGTTTGGATTGTTGCATTAGTGGGAATAAAATATTATTTGATTCGTAGCTTTACAACAATAGATTGGGAAAAACTTTTGGATACGAAAGAAAAAATATACTGATTTAAATCGGTAAATAATGCCTTTAAAAGGTTTTTTTTAACTTCTGCGATTAGCTTCAAAAATCATTTAATAGTCTACAAGGCAATAAGCGTACTTAAACGAAAGAAAATAAATAAACGCTTGCTCCGGTTCAGACAAAAGTATTCAGCCACAGAATCAATCATCAAATGTATAACCTGTAACATTTTCACTGTAAAGCGGAAAATATCTCACGTTACTATTCTGCATGTTCTAAAACATTTTATTAAAAGGAAACCTTAAAATGAGTGACAGTAATCCTCTTCAGAGCAATATGTTTTAGCTTCTAAATTATCTTGTTACTAAGAAAGGATGACGCAGGAAAGAGATATGGGAGAACCATGTCTTATCTCCGTTCCTTTCATGCCCCTAAGAATAATCGAAGAGACATTCGTTGTCTGTAGGCAATTACTTTATCTCAAAAGTTATGCAAGGATGGTGTTCGAAGATGCATTTTTTAAAAGGTAATTTGTTTTATCTCACTTGTGTTTGGTATTGATTTATACTGAGCATTAAATGCTCTATTTCTTATGTACAATTAAAAGCTTTTGTGGAAATAATAATTTATAATATCATTTCATAGCTGTAATTTATTTTGCTGTTCATTTAGAAACGGAATTATGAATAAGAGCATATATTTCTCATATAGAATGTTTTTGATAATTTCAACTTTTGTAACTTTTAACCAGTTAACTGTCATGCCCGAAATTATCTCGGGCACAGCACTGGTCTTCCAAAATGTTACGCACGAGTATTACTCGGGGTATTTTTTTTTTTTTTTTTTTGAGTGCATCGTATTGTTATACCCAAATATATGTCGGAATAAGTTTATTTCGGCTTCATCTCTTTGTGACACACGAATATATCTCAGGAAAATTAATTTGTGCTGAATTAAGCCTAAAAGACAATGCAAAGTTTGCTGATCAAAAAAAGATGCCAATGGGAAAAAGATAAAATTGGAAACAAGATTGTGGTGTACTGATTGTAGAGTTAGTTTGTGTTCTTGGAAAAGTGTTTCCAGTTATACCACACAAAGCTGAATTACAGAACAAATAATAGGTATTCATTTTTATTTATTTATTAAAAAAGTAATTAAATCAATTATTATTTTTAATCTTTAGAAAATAATGCTCCACAAGAAGCGAACTTTACCGCTGCCACTCTGAGTGGCAGCTGCCTTAAGCGAATATGCAGTGGCTGCAAAACCTTAAAATTTTTAGTCATGTAAGTCAAAACGTCAATTTTTAACTACTAAGTATATTTTATTTTGTCCTAAATATTTGATTTTTGCAATAAAAAAATGACAATTTAAGTACCCAAATCATCAACTTAACTTGACAGTTAAAAACGTTAATTACGGTATAATATCGCAGTGAAATTTTAACAAGGGGCTTTTTTTGGTATAAAAATATGAATGAAGGTTTAACATTCATGTTCGATAGTTCAGAAGAAAGTTCGTTATTTTGAGTATCGCAATACCGAAACATAATGCATGTTTCTGACTTCTGCGAGGAGCCGGTGTATGGATTAAGACGCCATGTGTTAATATTCTTCGCTTATATTATTTTCCGAATAATAAGTGATGACGTCTATGACGGTATTGGTGACCGTTTATTGAAACCAGTTTGCAAGTTTTATACTTTATTCTTAAATAGATCATCGTTTTAAGAAGTAGTTATAAATTAAACAAGTGTCATCAATTTAGTTACATTGCTAATACTTTTAAAAAATAAACAAAAAAGTTGGGAATGAATGAGGGTTTTATTGAGTTAGTAAATTGGTTGAATTTGAGCTTTGGAAGATTACTTCGTAGTAAGCTGCTAATATTACACTAGTAAAATCATGCATTGTTAAATACAGGCAGAGAAAAATATCATTTAAATTAAAATTAGCGAACAATTAGTAAAATACATTGAAAATGCGACATTTCATCTCTGGAAAAGAATTTATGCCATTCTTGTGGTAGTAGTTTAGAAGCTGCAAACCAAACATTATTAGATAGTGTTATCGCAGGTGAGGAGTTGGATATTATTGGAATTACGCAAACATGGGTTACTGATGATGATAAGGATTTAGTGAGCGTTCTGTATACAATTTGTTTAGGCAAGACAGGCTGGGTAAGAAAGGTGGAGGGGTTTTATTCTATATTAAGGACACTTTTATTTGCAATGAATTGGGCATTAATAATAAGCCTAAGGATATTGAAATGGTCTGGGTGGAGTTGCTGAGCAATAAGGGAAAGAAGTTAGATTTGGGAAATGTTTACAGGCCGCCTAATGTTAGTCAGGATCAAGACGAGGAGATGTATAGTCTTATTAGGGACATGTCTGGTAAGGGCTCTGTCATCATGATGGGGGATTTCAATTTCCCGGGCATAGACTGGAATAGTTTTTACACTAGCAATGGTAGGGAAGAAAATTTTCTGAAAGTGATTGGTGACTGTTTTTTGGATCAAGTTGTTACCCAGGGGACAAGGCATGGTGCTGTTTTGGATCTAGTTTTTTGTGATGTCGGAAGTTCTGTTCAGGGGTTGAGTATAGGGGAACATATTGGAGATAGTGATCACAATGCTATTAGGTTTTGGACCAGCTTCGATGCTCACAAAGGTGAGCATTTCAGATTTGTACCTAACTTCAGGAATTTTGATTATGTTGCACTTAGGCATAGTTTGAAAGAGGTTTTTTCTTCTGGGTTGGAGTATATTGAAGCTGATCTTCAGTGGGAAGAGTTTAAGGGGAAATTGGAGAAAACAGTGATAGATTATGTTCCTTTTAGAAAGAAAGGGGATTTCACGAAAATTTGGCCCATATGGTTCTCTAGGGAGGTGAAAGAAGCTCTCAATTATAAGCAAGCCACTTTTCGGCGACTTAAAGAGACTGGGTGCCATGCTGACAGGATTTTGTATTGTGAAGCTAGACGTACTTTCAAGTATTTGGTACGGAGTAAGAAAAGGGAATTGGAGCAAAAGCTTGCAGATAACATCGAAAGGAATCCTAAGAAATGTTTTGCTTATGCTAATTCAGGGAAAGCTCGTAATACTCAGGTAGGCCCACTAGTGGATGAGAAAGGGAACTTGATTAAAAATGAGGGAGATATTGCTGATATTCTAAATAATTTTTTTTCCAGTGTATTTAACAGAAACTGTATCTCAACAGTTGACATAAGCGAGACGCAAGCTAATACACAGCTTGAGGATTTTGTATTTTCTAGTTATGATGTGTTGTTTCATTTGAAAAAGATTAAAGCAAATAAGGCTCCAGGACCTGATAATGTTTATCCAAAAATTTTAGTAGAATGTGCAGAGGAATTAGTGGATGTTGTCTTGACTATTTTCATATCTTCATATAACTCGGGGACTGTGCCAGTGGATTGGAAGCTGGCAAACATAACGCCGCTCTTCAAGAAAGGGTCTAAAACTAAGGCAGGAAATTATAAGCCTGTGAGTCTTACTTCCGTTCTTTGTAAAATTTTTGAAACTCTGATAAAAACCAAAATAGTGAATTTCCTGGAGGCAAATGGAGTGTTGACTGATTTTCAGTATGGTTTTAGGAAGGGTAGGTCCTGTACAACTAATTTGTTGCATTTCTATGACAAGGTTACCATGGCATTAGATAATAAAAAGTCCGTAGATGTTGTTTACATTGACTTTCAGAAAGCGTTTGATAAAGTACCACATGAAGCTCTTCTTAGCAAACTTGCTTATATTGGTATTGGTGGAAAAACTTTAATTTGGGTTAAAAATTGGCTGACTGGGAGGAAACAGAGAGTAGTAGCGAAGGGCAATTATTCTCAGTGGATTGATGTTTTGAGTGGGATTCCACAAGGTTCAGTTTTAGGGCCAATATTATTTATTATTTTTATTAATGATATTACTCAGAGTATTTCTGGGAACATCAATATTTTTGCAGATGATGTCAAAATCATGGGAATTGTGGACACGGAGGAACAAGTCAATCAGTTTCAAGAGGATTTGAATCAAATTTCTAGGTGGGCAATTAAGTGGGGTATGTCTTTTAATATTGGGAAATGTCAAGTGCTTCATTTTGGTCATGGGAATAAACATGCAACCTATTGTTTACAAGGTTCTGTCATTAGGGAAGCAGAAGCGGTTGTTGATCTAGGAGTATTGATTAGTCACGACTTCAAGTCCAGTCTGCAGTGTAGCATAGTAAGTAACAAAGCTAACAGGATGCTTGGGTTTATCAATAAGGCTATTTTGAACAGGTCTAGGGAAGTTGTATTGCCATTATACAGAAGTTTGGTAAGACCTCATTTGGAGTATACTGTTCAGATTTGGTCTCCGTACCTAAAAAAGGATATTACCTTATTAGAAAGGATTCAAAGGAGGGCTACAAGATTGGTAAGTGGTCTTTCAGACTTAGATTATGAGGTTAGGCTTAAAAGGCTCAATATGTATAGTCTTGAGCAAAGGAGAATCAGAGGGGACATGATTCAGTTGTTTAAATTCATTAAAACGGGAAATGTTGATGGACTACAGCTATGTGCTGAAAGTAGAACCAGAGGTCATTGTTTTAAACTTTTCAAATCTCAGGCTAATCTTGAAATTAGGAAAAACTACAACTTCAATAGGGTTGTAGGCAGTTGGAATAGTTTACCGGAAGCGACTGTTAATTGCAGTGGGGTAAAAACTTTTAAGAAAGCTCTTGATGTTCATTGGGGACTGCTAAATTAACTAGGACCAGCCTAGCTGGGTCCTGAGCCTGTTTCTGGTCGTCACTTTTGTATTTGTATATTAATACATTTTTATCATGTACTTATATAGAGCATATTGGTCTCTAATATTCACAAATTTCAATATCTATTATCTTTAACAGTTTTAGCATTTGTGTAAATTATATTGCATTTTTATACTTTTTAAAAAATTCTTTTAATCTTTAACAAAATATTTACGTGTATATAAAAACATTATTAGATTTGTCAATAACTGTTCGTTTTTTTTTCAAACCAGAAGCTCAAGTGGAAAAAGTATCTTTTAAATTCAATCTTCCTTACAAAATCTAACGCCTTGATATTACGACGACGATTTACAAAACAGGGAAAATATGCAAAGTTAAAAGATACGCTAAGGTTTTAAAATCTTTATGCAGATTTTGTGTTATTTCTCATCACGTCTTAAAATCTTACTTGTTATGCAATCTTCTCTAGCAGAAATGGGCCGAAATTTAATCTGAAATTCCTAACAAGAACCCGTTGTGGAATAATTTATAAAAAGTTTGTTTTTAAACTAAGGAGAAAACAACAATGCACTTCTAAAGCTCTCTGGGTTTTAGGATGTAAGAAAATAATACTTGGCCTCAAAAAATGATGCGAATTTAATGAGTTATTAAGATAATTCAGAAAAATGAAAGTGAACTATGTAGCGTAATTTCTGTTTGTTTTACTCCAATTTTTTTTAGATTTTTCCTAAGTCGTTTATTTTTACTGACATAAAGGATCCCACGTAGATGTTCTTACTTGCTTTATCTTTTATATAAGTTATTATGACCTTAACATTGAAAATAACAAACGCTCTTTATATATTTATTCATTTTGGAGCAACGTTATCCGAAAATCTGCAGTCGTTGTGCAACATCCCTACCTTAAAATAAAAATAACAATTCTGCTGCTGTAAAATTTTTATTTTAACCATAATGTATGATGTCACCTCCTCCCCTCCACTTGTCACTAACTATCACAATATCTAAGTTTTTTATTATGATTCTAAAAAAATATTATGCTGCAAAGAAAAACATGAGCAAGTAGTACAGTTATGTATACTAAACGGTGAAAAGGCTGCACTTCGATCGCTAACTGGAATGTCCAAATATGAATATGTATGTGCGTAAAGCTATCATCAATGAATTAGTATGATGATACAGAGAAAAAACTGAAAGAACTACCTCAGTATTTCATAAAATATAAGTTTCTTCATTCCAGTAAAAAAGTAGCTTTAACAAATACTTTGTACACTTCATTTTTTTTACGTTTTGAAGTTTCGGATGCAGTGCATTGATGTGCTTCTAAGTCTAATATAGTCTGAGTAGGCTTGTTATGCGTTTTATTCCTAGTACACATGCTACGGTTAGGTGGTAGCACGAAGGTAACCTGCCCTAAAACTGCTACCCTAAAATTAAGGTGCCTGCCTACGATAAAAAAGTCATTTTCGGCAAAATTGTCGAATTTTTTTTTATTGTTTTATTGCAAAGAACATATTTCTGGGATTCCAAAAATGTTTCATTTTTGTTTTTACGATAAGTAGTATAGAAGTTATGGCTAATTTAGTGCACCGGAAGAGGAATTTAAATGACCGGAAGTGCTCGTCTGACGTTGAAAGTAAGTGTAAACATTGCAGTTTCGTTTCGTTTTCTTGCTTATTTTTGCTTAAAAACAATTTTAAAATGTTATTATTACTTATTTATAGTTTATATCGTTACTCCAGGAAACTTTTTAATACTAAATTTAACGGCATGGGTTGGCAACATCTGTATATTTACAGAGATTGTTTACATTCGTTTTACGTGCTTGCTTTAAATCTTGTTCTACAGCTAAGTTTTTTAGATTATATATTCGAATTGACATAATAGATTCGAGTGTTCGAGAAAAATAGTACAATTTGTATGATTCTATTGTAATCTTTTCAATTTGGAGTTTGTCATTTCAAAATGCCAAAACAAAGATCTGTAAGGTACAAGAAACGACGTTTCAATGGTAATCGTTTTACTGTTCAAAGTCCAACTTGTTTGGAAGAGATTACAACTGCCAGTACTTCAAAGTTGAATGTTGAAGAAAGTAAAATACTTGAAAGTGAAGTTCATGAACTGAAAGGAAACAGAATTTTTGATGTTTCGGTGTTAATATCGATATTTTCTGTCCTTTGCTGTCCATTGTGTTTCAAAACTAACTTATCACTAATAGAAGACTCTAAATTTGGAGTTGGCTCAAACTTTTCTTTAGTGTGCAAATGTGGTTATAAAAATTGCTTCACTTCAACCCCCAAGATTGGTAAAAGATATGTTTTGAATGCCCTTTTAGTTCTTGGATTAAGACTCATTGGCAAAGGTTATACAGCCGGTAAAAGACTGCTTTGCACTATGAACATACCATTTATTACAAAGGGAGCATTTCGACGACATGAAGGTCAGCTGTTGAATGCTGTACGATCTACAGCAGAAGAAAACATGCAAGACGCTGCGGTAGAAGTAAAGGAATTAGTTGATAGCTCTTCTTGTGGCGTGTCCGTAGATGGGTCATGGCAACGGAGAGGCCACACTTCTCTAAATGGCCTCGTGTCAGCGATTTCTGTCGACACCGGAAAAATCTTGGATTTGGAGGTAATGTCCTCATATTGTCGAATTTGTGTAAAAACGCCTACAACAACTGCTGAGCACATGTGTCGTAATCATGTTGGATCTGCCGGAAGTATGGAAAAAGTAGGTGCATACCGGATTTTTGAAAGATCGGTAGCACTTAGAGACCTTCGATACACGAAGTACTACGGCGACGGAGATTCGAAAGGACATGTGGCAGTCAAAGACGTTTATGGCAAAAATTCAGTGCAAAAACTGGAATGCATTGGCCACGTGCAGAAAAGAGTCGGTAGTCGCCTCAGGAAACTGAAAAAAAGTACAGGACTTGTAGGAAAGCGAATGTTCACTTACAAGTTCATAGATAAACTACAGAACTATTACGGCATAGCTGTCCGAAGTAACATAGGAGACTTGCAGAAAATGCAGTCTGCTGTTATTGCAGCATTTTTCCACTGTTGCTCCGGGAGTAGCCAGAAAATGCATCGACAATGCCCGGTTGGACCCGACAGCTGGTGCAAATTTCAGCGTGCTATTTGCACGAATAAGAAAATTGGTTTCAAATCCCCTTGCCTTCCTGATGATTTGATAAATGCAATAAAACCAACATATATGAGTCTATGTGACAAAGAATTGCTCCAGAAATGTTTACATGGGCTAACCCAAAATAATAACGAGAGCTTCAACAGCTTGATTTGGACAATTTTGCCAAAAGAAACTTTTGTACATAGGCAAACACTAACATTAGGTGTATATATAGCAGCTTTGCTGTTCAATTCTGGTTTTAGGGGACTTACTCCAGTAATAAAAAACCTGGGTATATATATAGGAACTGAAACAATGAAAATGTATGAAATGTTTGACACCGAGCGAATAAGCAGCTCAATACGCCACTCACTTCCCATTGCAAAAGTATTACCAATTTGAAGAGATTTAAGAAGTGGAGGGATTTAAGAAGTGATACATTTCAAAAAGAAAGAAAATCTCAAATTATTTTAAGGAATTGGTAATACTTTAAAAGTATTTTTATTTGAGGTCAGCTTTAGGAACCGTTTTTTAGGTGTCAGCCTTAATGCACTTTACCTTAAATTGTTCTTCAATTAATCGTGCGAAAATATATGTTAAGTAAAGTTTTAATATGCATCTATTCCAAATGATATGAAGGACAATGCGGTCGTTTTGGTGTTTAAAGTATTTATCGGCTAAAACTCATAAGCCCATAGTCAAAATACCATCTAGTGAAACGCATTAATCTAAATTAATTTGCATTCAAAATAATATCAGGCTTCATTATATAAATTTACTTCAATTTCCTGCTGATGCATATTATGCTATTAAGACTAATTGCTTCTCAATTTCAAAAACTTGGATATGATTCCAACTTCCCTGGAAGGCTAAAAGTGATGCCTTGAGAACATTTATATCGCAATTATAATGCATTTATTCCAACTGATATCAATGACAAGTGGGTCGTCTTGGTGTTTAATGGATTTATCGGCTAAGACTCGTACGCGCATAGTCGAAACACCATCTAGTGAAACGCATTAATCTAAACTAATTTGCATTCAAAATAATATCAGGTTTAATTCTATAAATTTGCTTCAATTTCCTCTACTGATGCATATAATGCTATTAAGACAAATGGCTTCTCCATTTCAAAAAGTTGGGTATGATTTCAACTTCCCCGGAAGGCGAAAAGTCGTGCCGTGAGAACATTTATATCGCAACTATAAATCTGTCTGAAATCTGCACAAGTGACACTTGGATCGAAGCTTGAAATTTGCTTCAGGGTTCAAGTTACATAGCAAATGCTTTTATGCAAAATGAAAGATTTCTCCAGATATTATTCAGTAATGCAATAAGGAAACTACATTTTACAAAGTTTTTTTAAAAGTTTTATTTCGGAATATTTCCTTCCTGTAAAAACATGTGGGAAAGGTTTTAAGGTATTTTAGGCAATGTAAAAGGCATTTGAAAAGAAAATATAATGTAACAAAAAAACCTTTCTAACATAAAGATATAACAGAAATAACTTGAATTTTTTATGCTGTTAAGATTATTTTGTAGCTGAGGGTGCAAAAATTCCTCTGGCAATTAGTATGAAACGTAGAATTGCATCGAACAAAAACCTACCTGGTATCTGTATCGGAATTTGTCAAAGGAATTATATTCTTTTAATTGATTGATCAACTTGTGTTGTAACAGAACCACCTCTAAAAATTCATATAAAGGACAAAGACTTGGAAGAAATCGGCAAAGAAAGACAGTTTCCAGAACTAACTTTCGAGGATTTTCCATGCTTCACGCAATATGATTAATGATGTGTTTCTAATATGCAAAGCTGGATTAATTCGTGCCGAACTTCAAGGGAAGAAACAACTTTCAACTTTGAAGCAAGAGACAATAATATTTAATGTGCATGAGGCATTGTACAGATTTCAAACTTGTTGATTTTTTCTCTAATCGGCATCATTCCGCATGTAAGTAAAGAAAGAAACACGATATTATTTCATAGAAAGTATATTAATGTATTGTTTATATTGCGATTTAATTAATCAATGACAATGCTAATTTCCAAAAATAACTTTCATACGAGATTTTTTTTTCTTTTTTTAATCCGATATATTTTTTATATTTCTCCAAATTTGGGAAAGTGGTTAAACATTGAGAGAATTTAACAAAACTTTTTGTGGGCTCTAACTGAGCCATTAAGTAACATTTTTATTGTATACGAATACAAAATTTGGAGTTATTTCCCATTTGCTTTAAATGAATTTTTCAATTGTTTTATTTGTCACGTAGTGTCAAAGGAGCGCGTCTAAATATTAAGCAATGTTTAAGAAAATGTGTGTGTGTTGACTACTCTATTACACAACTTTTGCTCACTATGCCAAAACCGATTTCGAAAAAAAAAAGTCTTTTCGGCCCACCCTAGTGAATATGTATGTACTTATATTTTTTAGAGTTAATATTTAAAATGAAAATCAATTTTTTGAAGAAATAAAAACGTTTTATCAAAACGCAAGAAAAGCAGTATTTTTACTAAAATTAATTTATGATTGGGAACGTTTTTCTCTTCTAAATTTAGGAATAAATTACTAAATTTCAAATAAATGGCAATTATATTTAATCAACAGTGAACAGTTTCCTCAAAACGTCTTTTTATTTTGTAACACTAAAATAATTATCATATAGTTATTTTGAAATCTTTTGCAAACAAAAATTTATAGCAAATACGGGCTGCAATTTTTCAAAGAAAATCGTTGAGAATTTAATTTATTATGTCAATATTATTCTAGGAATGCTTTCTACCAATTTAATATTTTTTCTTTTTTTTTGTATTAAATATTGCGTAGAAACTATAATTTGAAGCGTTTCAGTATTTGCTTTAAATATTGTTTTAAAAATGCGATAATTATGTATTGGAATACAAAACGACTAATAACTTTTTAAAGAAGTAATTTCATTCAATTATAACCATTTAAAGAGAGAAGTAGTTTTTTTGTGAATAAAAGAAATATGATCAAGAACCCAGAGAGTTACTGCCTTAAGCTAAGATAGGAATAAACAGAGAAAAATAAATATTTACTAATCCCTCGTCTAAACAAAGATAGATTATGCCTGTTTTTATGGCGAGTATAAACATCGAGTCATTTGCTTTTCAGAGAAAAGAATATACTTGAATGCAGAAAATATATTACTGTTTCTGATTTTCTTTGCATTTCTTTATTTCAATTCAGCGAGATTTTTTCCTCTTTAAATGTATATTTGAGAGGAAATCCGTGTTCATTAACTAAGGTGACATTTTTTACAAAGATAAGTTTAGAATTTTTCCTTCTAAGACATCTTTTATTGCTAAAATTGTTGAAAGAGTATTTTAAAGTTTTTGTAGAAGTTAATCATTTATCATTCAGCAACACGTTTATCTATAATTAGAAAATTAATCTACCGTATAACACACGTAATACTGCATTTCATAAATGTATATTTTTAAAGAGTCCCTGCAGATTTTTCGGTACTCATCGTTCGGTACTTTCATCGTAACTAAAAAGTAAGTTTTGTGTTATTGTTTTTTTTAGATAAAGGTATGAAGGACGAAGCCTTACAACACTATCAAATAAAATTTAAAAGAATGAAAACAATTAATCTACAAAATCAAATAATAAAACTAAAAATTTTAAACTATTATTTAATTTCTTTAAAGTTCGTACACACGAAAGGAGTTTATGAAATTTATTTTGAAAAGTTTTTTCTTTACAACGTTGTAGTCCCACAATCAATTTCAAAGCACTAATAATATTTCAGTATTCTTGTTAGATTTGTGGTGTAAACAAAGAAAATCAAATATTATGGCTATAAAAAATAAATTAAAAAAACCTAATTGCTACTGCTACTACTACATTTCATGCTAGTACTAGTTCAAACCTTGCAACAGTTTCATTAGTAGATTATTGGATATTCCCCAACAATTTCTTAGCAGACATTTAGTATCCCACTTAATTAATGACCACTTGCAAAAACAAATAAGGACTCACTAATTGCAAATGGAAAGAATGATAATTACTATCGAATTTCTTGTTACTAGTTAGTGTTTTCCCGCATCTTTAAAAGTAACAATGATTTAAAAAGAACCTACTTAGAAAATTATACAAAAATATGCTTCAAGGTTTTCTCAAAACAAGACAACTGTATGTAACAAAATGGACTAATACATTTCCAGTACTAGTTACATTTCTATTGTTTTATTTAAGGTAATATTTATTATGTCTCATTTTTTAGAAGAAAATTGTAAAAATGCTGATAATTTATTTTAAATGACGAATTGTGTTACTATACGAACTTACAGACAATGCAAAATCCAAAACCACAAAATTATATTATGCTAAATTCATTACCTAGCAAGAAGAAAGTATTAATACTATTTTATTTCATACTAAGCAAAACGCATCAAAATGTAATTTAAAATATACCCTCTCATTTTTTACGACGCATTTTTTAGCGCTTAAAACTTTTGAAGAAATAAAAGTAAAAGATCTTTCTCTTTGTTGAAGTGTTTGAATAAGAATTTTTTTCACAACGACGCAGAAGGGGAAATCATTTTTATATTTTTTTGTTTCTTTTCATATTCAGAGAAACATGATGAAACATTCTAGAAAGTAGTAAATTGATACAAAATCCCAAAAGCGTGGTAAGGACTTGCAACGAAAGAGCTTCGCTACCCTAATCCCTTTTTAATTACTTTCCCCAAATTCAGTAGTGAACTGAAAACTAAACGAACTTTTTTTTTCCGCTCGTGAAGATTAAGGTTACTGTGACGAAGTTTAATATTAGTCTATCTATCTTTGGAATTTTTCCATCAACAATTCGAAACGTAATCATACTATACCGGGTGAAAGAAAGATATACGTAAACCTCAGAGTGGCTATTTCTCTGAAAACACGGACGAAGTTTCTAAGCTTTCAAATTTATGTTAGTAGCATACCAGTTTACTCAGAACAAAGTTAAATTTTTCTAGAAAGGAAAGTTTCTTTTTTCGTATTCCAGTGGAATAATTTACAATACATTATAGATAAACTCGTGTTTGTGATAGAGCTTTAGAAGGATGTAAAATTGGGAGAAAAATGAAATTATGACAATGCCTCAATTCGAGTCATAAGTAATTTTTTATTATATGTACAACAAAGTGCACTTTTGAAAGTGATGAACCGATTCATTGTAATATATATAGAAGTGTTTGCATTATCTATACCTATAATAAAAGAAAGTGTATATGTGTGTTTGCTCGTGGCTCGCGTCCCGGGAAGACGGTAGTGAATAGAATGTTGAAATTTGGTACGCCAGTGTATGTTTTGTCGCAGTTGGGCACCTCGGTGCCCAATACTCGATAATTAATATATATATATATATTACACATTTTAGGCAATTTTTCGAAAAAAGAGCCGCCATCTAGCAGATTTATGTGCAGTTAACAACCTCCTCTTGTTATATGTTCAACAATGTTTTAAATACAACAATGTGTTTAAATGCAACAATGATTTTAAAAATACAACACTGCTTTAAAATAGGACAATGCTTTCAGGAATTACTTCAGAAACTGCAGCCGAAATTTGCTTAATGCCCGTATTTGTATTATGCCGAGTTGAGTGCGTTGTAGGCTCCAAGCCAAAATTGTGTGCGCCGAAGGCGCCACTTTTCTCCACCGAACCCCTACCTGTTAGCCGAGATCTTAGGATTGCTTGCGCACGGAGCTGATGGGCGCCCGAAGGCTCCACTAACAGCAGTCCAGTTAATCAGTTAAAGTTGCGGTCCACCTTCTTTCAATGAAACTAAGTTTGAATACAATACGAAACTGATGCAGGATGTGGCAGTCGTTAAAACAAGACAAATAAATAATAAAATATGAAAAAAAAAAATCCAACCATCTTTTTACCAATAACATAAATTAATCCTCTCTTCCTTTATCGTAGATAAAAAAAGAAATGAGATGCAATAGCACTTGGGTTTTAACACACATATGAAGGAATTACGCTGATGACAATACCGTTTTTCCGGAAATATCCCATCAAACTTGTCGACCTCATTTATCAAGAGTCACATTTTTGAAATTTCTATACATAACGCCTACATTTTTTTCTCAACATTACGAAATTTTTCCTAAACATAGCTACATTTTCCATTAAACATAGACACACTTGCCGTACACATAGACGCACTTCCAATTCAAAATTTCTTTTCTAGCAGGCATAATTTATTTATATTTATTTTCACACGCGAGTAAAATAATTGAGGGGGTCCCCACGACAGTAAGAAATTTTTAATGAACCAAACTATACTATATTGTTTCTGTGACGCCGGATAATGGAATATCCCGTTTATTAGAATAATTTTCGTGACAAATCGGCTATTCCATTAAGCGGGTTATTATAAGAATTATGGTTCATTATTAATTGCATCGTTCATGAGTTTTCATTGGTTTTCATCATTGATAGAGCATTATTGATGCAGTCACTTAAGAAAAAAGATTAATCTAAAAATAAATGTTTTGTCATAATTAAGAAAATCTGTGGGACTTTCAATGTATTATACCTTGCATAAATTAAGTGACTTATCAGACACTGTTAGGGAAAGATCTAACTTTTACATAGACGTCAAACATCGGTTTTTCCACGTGCTCAAAAAATATTATAAAAGTAAAGAAAATGAAGGAAAACATTACTTATAAGAAAAATGATAAGTACAAAGATAAAACAACGTGAAAAAGCACAAATTAAGAATAAAAATTATCGCAAATAGCTATTTTGAAGCTACAATGTAGCCTCTTCATCAGTGCAGAAAAGAAGCGCTCAATACGCAACTAGAAAGCTGTGAGTGAACATGCAAGAACCAGAAAGACAACCGGTATTTATACCAAATGTGTCGCGTTAGAGAAGTGACCAAACATTACTTCATTTACTGATTAAGAAAAAATCAGAACAATCCGTTATACCTTTTCATTACCTTTTACACTTCGTCTATTTGAATTTACTCTTCCATACATTACTGTAATACTATGATATACTTTGTCTTATATATTCATTATGTTGGGCTATTTTTCCACATACCTTATTGCGGACACTAATTAAAACTAATACTCTATGTAAGGCATCTGGAGCTTTAAACCGCTATAGACACCAGAATTTAAGCTGAAACGGGTATTTTAAGTAGGAAATATATGATAATTGCACTCAGATGAATAATTGCTTTTCCACTTAGACAATACCAGATAGCATGGGCAATTGCCGCGTGATTTATTATATGCTTTTCTATTACTACATTCTCGAACTGTTTATGCCCTACTTCATCAATCATTTACCAGATTTGCGAAACTTTCGAGTTTTCCATAACGGAGATGAAGATAAATCAGAATTTCGATTCATTTCCATCTAGTTGAAGCACAGCAGATAAGAATGAGAAAAAGGCTCAGTTACTGAATATGTTTAGCAGATATAATTGCTCAAATTTAAGATTTTTTACGATATTAATGCACGTTTCTTAAATGTCTCGAAATTTCGATTTGTCTCAAACATTTCGATCGTCATTAGATTGAAACGCAATTCGCACGCGAAAACAAGTTAGTTCTCTCTCAGTGATCTTGCAAAGCGCATATATCAAATCATATATCGGTTATCTGATTCAGTTCTATCGTATTCAATCGCATTCATTAAAGTATGCATGAGGAACTCTTCGTAAGTGGAAGCTAATTGATGGTTCATGCATATGGAAAATGAATGTTACTTCAATTGATCAAGAAACGAGATTATGAATTAAAAATAAAAATAAATAAATGATTAGGAACGTATTTAGAAGTAATATGGTGGTAACGTGATAGAATATTCTTATCAAGCGAATTATTTTTTGCACCTATTTAATGTATTTATGAATTTATTTTTTATTTCAATCGATCAATGTGACATTGGAATTGAAAAAAATGGAAACATTTTACGCAAAAGGAATAAATGTGTACATTATAAACCATGTATATGAAAAAAATTGAAAAAAAAAAGTTTCCTTAAAATAGTAGAAAGAAAAAAGATGCCAAATCAACACCGATGCTTTCAAAACTACTGAAAAAGCTTTTCATTAGCGTAAAATGTTGAACTGACCTCCAAGTTGTTTCTGAACATAAAAACAACAAGCAAGTATATTACTTATATCAAAAGAGTACAATAGTAAAACATAAAACATCTTTGGCTGTTTAAGTTAGGTCTCCACGCGTAAAAGCAAAAGGAGAAAAACTACTTTTCTGTTTTCTTTTATTGTTTGGTTATTTCTTTCATTTGCAGATTTTTCGTTGTTTTTTCAAAATGCCATCTTTGCGTCTTGTTTTAAGTTTAATTTCAACTTTTTTGCTGAATATCCTGTGGTGAGGAAGAGGAAATACACCATTTAGCACCAACAATTGTATGTACACTATTGACAAGCAAGTAAGTACGTTAGATTTTGGAATACATAGATTATTAAATATATTCGTACGTTAGAATACATTTTTTCTGTATTTGAAAACCCTATATCAAAGTAATGATTAAACTTTGTGCAAAGTAATAGAAATAAAATTTCGGATGTTTTGCATCTAGAAGCTCCCTGTCGCATTGAAAAGGGGATTCCAAGCAATCCCGAAACATATGTCTGCGTTTTAATGCTCATTTGTGCTTTAATTTAACGTAAAATTTTATTCCTATATCAAAGATCTACTAGACATTTCATCATCTAGTTAAGATAGTTAAAACTCAATGTGATTGATTATTAAAAAACATACACTTATACATACAACCACCCACCCCATATACATAGATCTTAATCTCTGAAAATTAATATTACATTTTCGCAGATGGGATAATTATAAAGGGCGATCTTTTAATAGATACATGTGCTTATATTGAACATTCTTCTCTTAAAGCACCAATTCCATGCACTGACGAAAGAGTGTTCTGTTAAAATTAGTTCTCATTGTTAATTTATGATTTTTAAAATTTGACCTTTTTTGCCCAAGATTTCTCGAAAGCGTATATTTAAGCGGGAATATTTAATATAGTCAAAATTATTATGCGCAAAAAAAAATATCATCATTATTATTACATTTCCAAGAGTTCAAATTAGAATAATATTTTTCAATTTTTTAAGCTGGAAAACAAGAAGAAGCCGAGGGTGGAGGCAAGATGGAAAGGTCTTTAAAAATGACATGTATTTTTTTTTTTTTTTCACAAGGTGAAGGCACTGGCCTTGTCGGCAAAAAAGACATGTACAAAAACCCATGAATGATGTGGTGCTTTCTTGTTAAACTGGTGATCCAAATTTCTTCAATCTATCTTAACCCTACACTGCGCAATTTTTTTTTTCTTTGTAAAATTTTTTTTGTGGGTTTGTTTGTGATAGTTATAAGTGGGAAAAATACTAAAAGAAATTCTTATTTAATTCGGAAAAGTATAATTCGAGAAAATTTGACATGTTGTTTAAAAACAACACTGCGCATTTAGGGGTAGCAAAAATAATTCTTTTATATAATCACTTTAACAAATGAATCCAAATTTTAATAAATAGGCATGCATTATAATTATAAAATAGCACTAAAATATGAAAAATTATTAAAATAATTTTGTTTATTATTATTTATAAATTTATTAAAGTAAAATTTGCAGATGTAGCTAATAATTATTAGTTAGATGTACGAATTTTTACTTTGATTCCCAATAAAGTTTAATAATAATTTCACTGAAAGATTTTAAAAAAGAAACCTAACATCTGTAGGGGGTCTATGCGATAATGTTCGTTTCTTCTTTGGTTGAGCGTGAATTGATTTTAAACAAAATTCCTAAATAATAATTTAATCGACCACTAAAAGCTAATTTGTGAAATATTTAATAATATACTTCTAAAAGATAATAAATAAAGTGAAATAGAACAACCTGTGACACCTGTTTTTGTTTATACTGCGAATAATGCAGGAGCTAAAAAATTGCCCCCGAATGCGCGGTGTTGTTTTAAAACAGCAAGTAAAAAAGGCGCCTTAATATATATTTTTCCCGAATTTTTTCGGACAACTTATGTTTATTTTATTTTAAAACTATGTAAGCAATTAGAGACTATTTTTTAAAATAAAATTGTTGCTTAAAATTTGTAGGAAAAAAATTAAGTTACTGTTTTTTTACGAAATCAACATGTCTTACGATTTTGTGAAAAAAGATGAACCTTGAGTTCAGTTTACAAGATATAGGAGAAACTATATTAACTATTATGATCACACATACAAAATGAAATGAAAGTATGCGCCACTTGTTACAAATATTACAAAATAAAAGCTTTGTGAACGAAAAATGGAGGTGTTGTTTAAAAACAACACGGCTCAGTGCAGGGTTAAAAGTCGGCAAAGGTAACGTTAAATTACTTTTTTGCATTTTATGAAAACCGGGTGGTTCTCACAAACATGATTCAGAGTACTTATCAAAGCTCATAGTAAGAGAACATACTAAAATATATACTGTAAAGGTAAGACCAAGTCAGATATTAGAGTATCTGTATTACGATGCATTAAGGTACGTATTAGCTACTTTTTATGAAATATAATATGGTACATTATAGCAGTTTAATTTAGACTATTTGCATCAAATGGGATTTAAACTAACCTAGTTTTTCCTGCAAATGTGCTCCCAATATGTGCTCCTTTAGTTACACGGCACATATCCAACCTACAGTCCAATAGGGAAGTCTCAACCTACAGAATCTTCCTATTTTGATGCTTAGATATTGTTAAGACAGTTATAAAACTCAAGAATTCACCCATGCCGAACAAAGAAAATTGAACATTGATTTTTAATTAATTTTTAAAAATTCCATCCACAAAAAACGAGGCGGAGCCTAATACGTCACTGTCTGATGTCAGCGGGCACCTCGCGCCTCGAACGGCTTCGAACTCCTCGTATTTTGCAGTGTTCATTCAACGATTCATTTAACTAAACGTGCGTCCATTTAATTAAACTACTGTCTATTTTTTATATTTTTCTTATTCATCATGGACTGTAGGATCCCTTTTAGACAACAAGTTTTTGATTGCCCATTTCCGAGTTAAAATTCGTTTTATTTATTCAGTTACGTGTATTTTTGTTGCTTGGCGACTTTTTGGTAATGTTTTGGTAACCCCAGTGAAGTTCATCATGCTATTTAGTGTAGTGCATATTACTTAGCTTATCGCTTTCTTGGCAATGAATCTTATATTTTTGAAATGAAGAATATTATTATGCTACAAAGGATTTTCGATGTTTAATTTTTTTTTACTTAAAGAAAATTCCGTTTTTTTACTTGCGGTTCAAGTGGGAACTCAAAAAAAAAAAACATTGGTGAGGTTTTTGAATTGATCATGTGTTTCCTTTTCATGTGAAAAAACACCTGCAAACAATGGCGTAGCTGGACCTGGATTTCGGGGGGGGGGGGGAGGGGGGTTCTTCGGGAGAAGTCTGCTAACTTCATTGTTTTCCAAGAAAAATTGGTCCAATTCTAGACAATCTTCACCATTTCAGGGGGGGGGGGTTATTCCCAAAACCACCCCCTTATCTACGCCAGTGCCTGCAAATTAGCATAGAAAAAGCATTAAGCCAAACGATGTTGCAACTTTTATTGACTTTAAAATGCAGGTAGTGTAGTTAGATGCCATACAGAATCTTTTAAATTTCATTTCCCAATCGTGGTATATCATGTTTAACTTTATATTTTTCTGTTTAAGTCTGGAATCCCTTAAAATGCTTTCAAAAAAATTCTTTTAAAAAGGGTTATAAATATTATATTTAAATTCATTCTATTATTTTGAAAAATACTTTAGTCCTTGTTTAATCTTTCAAAAATTATACAGAGAAATGGCTGTTCATAAATGATGTCACGCTTTTTTCCCATATATTTGACCCCCTCCCCCCCCCTTTGTCACACTTCAGCGGGCCCCCTCCCCCCCCCTTTATCACATGTCACGCTATGTTGCATAACGCATGACGCCATACTTCTTGTTACCCCCCTCCCCTCCCTTGTCACACTGTTTTCACAATTTCAAGAACCCCCCTCCCCCCTCGAAGCGTGACATCATTTATGAATGATCCCGAAGGTAATTATGATATTTTTAATAAATAGCTCTTGCAGAGAAGAATATATATGGTGATTCAGCTGTTGGGTATGTAGAACTAAAAAGGACAGCAGGAATTAGCACAGTCAAAAGTCGTGTATGTCCTGGGCACAAATTAAAGAGCCCTAACCAAATTGTTATGGTAGTCAAAGAAGCAAAAAAATAAAATTGAATCAGCTGAGAGTTGCACTGCTGCCAAAGATTAATGTGTATTTCCTACTTGTAATAATACAAATTTCAATTTACCTAAATTTTTCGATGTCTTGAATCAAGTTATTTATGTATACTTTCATTACTTTTTAATGTAATTTTATCCCTTGAACAGGAAAATTTTCATTCTCGTTTTCGATAGCTCAAAGTATTTTCTACACTCCAAGGCCGTATCCAGAAGCGGGAAAGGGGGTTTCCCGAAAATGTTCGCAATGAAGCATATATTCCTCCCTGAAACTTTTCTTAACACAAGTGTGTCCAAGTTAACCCCCCCCCCCCCTGCCTCCCGAAAAAAAATTCTGGATATGGCTTTGCTGCACTGAAATTATTTCTTTCCGGTTCTGTGTTATTTCCATTGTTTTGTGATTAATCAGCTCGTGTTGTTCTTACACTAATATCATTTAAATTTTAAGATAAAAATAATCCTAAGGGCCTTAATTATGCCATTTTTCTGTTATATGTATTATATATATGTATATATATTTATTTATTTATTTGTGTTTTGAAAACTATTAGGCACGAACGAAATGTAAACCGGTACTGTAATTTTAAAGTAGATATGTTGTTATGTCTTAGTTGTACTTACAGAAATGATCTTCACAGCAGTGAAAATTCGACTTCATAGAAACATTTAAATAGCCACGCTTTTCGAACTTTAGTTAGGGTCCCTTGGAACATTAATGAAGCGTTTGCCTGTAGTTTTTTTAGTCGTTGATGTGCATCCAGGTACAAAACAATACTTGTAATTAGTATTTGACATATTGATCGAACGCAAATGTAAGAAAGAGCACAACGACAAAAGTATAACACAAAGAAACAAGAAATCCCCCGTATATATATATATTCAGAAAGAATATCTTGTATCCACATAAAATGCTTCAATTTAGCAACTAATAAATTAATAATAATAGAGTCTGTTGGACGAATTTATTCTAAAAAAATATTTTGCGCAATGAATATTTAATTTAATATATAATTTTAATAGTTTATCTTTTAATTACCCCCCCCCCCCCTGCACGAGAAAAAAACGCCAAATAAAGCGCCCTTTTTATATTTAGTTTATCAAAAATCAACGGTACCGGAAAACATTTGCTGGAGAAAACGCAAATTAAATCCCCCGGGACTCGAACCAAGATTGAACTGTGCACAAGCTTTCTTCCCTAACCAGTCGGCCATCTTCACTGCGTAAAGCGATGTCTATGTATCAATAAATGTTTCCTTCCAACAGGTAAACTTCATCATAGTAGAGATTTGAGTTTTTAATTACATCCAAACTCATTTTTGGCTAAATTTAGTGTATATTGGCGAAATTCATTTTATTTTCTGCAAAAATTAAAACATAAACAAGCTTCAGAAGCTCAAATTATGCTTTCGCTCATTCGCAAACTGTTCGGCAATCCGATGTATCCAATTTTTGATTTACGTGTGTATGTGTTTTATTTAGTAACCATTGCTTAGGCCACTGTTTTTTAATTATTTTGTCATATACATGCAGATTTGAACTTGTAAATCTTTTTATCCAAATAGATGAGCTCCAAACGGCTTCGCTCCACATGGCTCGCTTGTGAATGGCTGGCTTTACGCTCGCCAAGCTATATACGTCATCCAACCTGTGACGCAAATCATGCCCGATGCGCAGAAAGTTTTTTTCGCGATCCCTGACTGCGCATGAATTTAAAAAATTATTTAAAAAATAACGACTAATCGTATAACAAAATTTTTTGCACAGATGGTGTTAAAATATGTTATTCTGTAGATTAAAAATAAAATTAGAAAATTGAAAACTTCCCTATTCTTTTCATACTTTGGTTAACAAGTCCGGCGCAATGGAAGCAACAGCTTCTTCAATTCTGTCAAATCATTAAGTGACGGCGGAACGTAAACGAAGGGGATCACATTTAAACTTTAAAAGAAACGCACGTTGAACTGAAATTACAGATTGACTTTTAGCAAATTGCAGAACACAAAACGCTTTACGCTCAGGAGTTTCCATTTTTCGTATGTGGCGCTGCAAGCCAGAAAACAACTAAGAAGTACTCGCGCATGCGCTTATCTAAAACTGTTTGAATTACTTTTTAATTGTGACCTTGAACCAACACGCTACAGCGAATATAGTTGATGCTATTTAAATTTATAACTGGGACATTTTTATGGACAACCCCAATAACTCAGTATTATTAAAAATAATGAATCCTAAGCTGAACGATGTTACGGTAATTTTTAAACGATTTGTAAACTGCTGTAAGTAAGGGGTCGTTCATAAATGATGTCACGCTTCGAGGGGGGGAGGGGGGTTCTAGAAATTGTGACAGTTTGTGACAAGGGGGAGGGAGGGGGTATTAGGAAGTGTGACATCACCCATTTTGGTTAAAGTAAAAGTATTTAACATCAGCAAATTATTTTTTTTTTTTTCATTTTAAAATTTGCTTTGTATTCTTATTGATTTTATATCGGTAACATCGATGCTGATTAGGGTTTAAATTATCTTCTAGATAAAGGTTAAAAGGAAATCTTGGGTGTTTAGATTTTTAAGACAAAGTAGCGCGTTTCATTTTTACTGACTTCGAACAATCTTAAGAGAAAAAAATATCGAAATAAAGCAGCTGAACCCAACATAAGTATCATCTCAACTTTGGTTTCCTTTCATAACTATTTTGATAAAATCCACACGTATGAGCAAAAGTATCCAGACAGTACGATACCACCTAATTCTGTTTTTGCACGAACATTTCTACACGAATTGACTCAATACCAATTTAAAATAAATAGTATTATTTCATTTATTTTTTAAGCAAGTCGTTTTGATATAACACAAGCTGTCGAATTCAATTCCAAACTTCTCTTTGCCTAAATTCTAAGATTAAAAAAAATTATTTATGGCGTAGTAGACATCCTTGCTTTTTTTCCTTGTGCATTACAACTACCACACTCGACGAGGTTGCGTAACAGTTAAAAGCAGGGCTCGATAAATACTGAGCCCCGACTAGATATTCAGTGCTGGCGCAAAAAAACACAAGGATTATTCTACAATTCTTTTAAATGAGCTCTCATCACTTGGATTATCTACTTGGTTAGTTGGGGGTATCACTTGGAAGCTGTTTACTGATGCCTGTTTCCTAAATGGATTTATTTAGATATCAAAATGTGCGAAGGGGGAGGGGTATATTCCGCTATCACCCCCTCCCCCCCTCTCAATACTCACTTGGGAGCTGGCTCCTTACTCTTTTGCCTGTTGCCTAGATTTTTAGAGAATTTCTCAACTTTTGAGCTCGTGTGGATTTTGAGAAGCTTGCTTTTTGTTTGGTCTATAAAAAAATTTTATTGCTGGATTTTATTCCCCCAAGATAGTCTGGTGTTGTTTGGCTAATGACTTTTGAAATACATGAAGGGGAGGGCCTGTCTGTGAGTTGGCGCTTGCACAAACAGAGACTATTCTTTCGAGAGCTAATTGCTAGTCTAAAATTTTGTACCTAGGTTATATACAATACATAACATTATACATATTATAAGTTCATGTGAAGAATGAAATGAGAAGGCAGTTCAGTTATGAAAAGTCATTTCGAGGCGGATTTTTCTTATTTTGAAATTTAATCTCTTAAGAGTACTTTGTGTACATAAAATAAGGATAACGTTTTAAGAGCAAATTAGATCAATCTCTAAAATTCCATTGTTTTCAATTCTTCTTTTGTATTAATATTTTTTTTACTATTATATTATATGCTAATTGTTTTTATTTTAAACCTTAATTTTATTTTACCCAAATTAAATAGACAAATACTTATTCTTAGGCTCATAAATGTCATAAAAATTCAAAAATAAAATTGTAAATGTGATCTATAACGTAGTGCTTTGTTTCTAAACTGCAAGGGTATATGCTGACGTAATATAGCGTGACATGTGACAAAGGGGGGGAGGGGGGTATGCTGAAGTGTGACACTTTGTGACAAAGGGAGGGAGGGGGGTCAAATATATTGAAAAAAAGTGTGACATCATTTATGAACGACCCCTAATGGTATTTGCTAAAAAACAAATTCAACAATTTATAGTTTTTGTGAGAAATTTTTGTGTTATCTTTTGTTTCACAAAAGTCTTAAACTAGGCAAATTTATATGTGTATTTCCTAACATCATCTTATATATAAGCCGCTAAAGTGTATGTTTGTCATCGATGGCTTATTCTGAATTTCTCACTCCGAGAAAACTGCATCGTGCAGCCATCTACACAATTGTTTCAAAATGAAAACGACTAATAATCAAAACATTTCTCTAGCATTTTGAGTGAGGCATCGCTAGATTTGCAATCTCCTTTAAAAATTAATGTAAACGTGAATTTAATTTAATCCATCGTTCATTGTTTTAATTTATTTATCGTCTGCGCTTTTTATATGTATTAAAGTGGCAACGCTCTTTTTTCCAGTTTCGTTAAAACTATTGTTTTGACAATGATTATGTTGAATATAAATAAATATTTTTCACAAACAATTTGATTATATAGTAAATAATGTTTTTATTTTACAGATTATTATAACTTAGATGTTTTTTTTTCGGTAAGAATATTTTTTTCCGAAATTATTATATGTTTATTATTTATTCATTAAACTTTACTGTTCTACCGGATAAATATCTCTTTAATTTGATGTGCATTTCCGGTTACTGGGAGAATTGTATATTTATAATATCTAGAACAGAGGTCATTTCGTATGACCGCAGGGCTTACTAGTTACATTCATATTTAGCCTACGTACATTTCTGCCTCTACATATGGGACAGAAACCAGGCTCTTTGGCAGGGAATTTTTATTCAACATTAATGCTTAAAATTTTTTCCTCATTTAATGGCTGAGATATTTCCGCAAAAGTAATTCTTCGAATTCCATCGAATTTACACAAAACTCCGATAAAATAAAAGATGAAGTAAGGATCTTAAGTATTGCTGTTCTGATCGTGTTCTTGATTTATTCTTACGACGATTTCAACAGCAATAATCAAAATGACTTTGAGAGAAATTTTTGGAAAGGAATTTTTCTAGCGAAGTATACTTTAAGGAGGAGATAAATCTAGTTAGTTATTTGGCGCAATTTGGTGATTTGTTTTCAGCTAGAAATATAGTATAAACTGCTTCTTAGGTGAAATAAATGCACATGTCCAAGTGGTGGTTACTTGAGAACATAAAACATTGAAAACGAAATTTTAGTCAACAGAGTTAGTTAACACAATAGTACAAGAATAGTAATTGACATTTCAGGAAATTACTTATCATTTAAGTTAATTGTAATTACAAATACAGCTCAAGTGCCGAAGTAGAAAAAACAAGTTTCAGTTATATTTAGATCAGAATAATACATAAACAGGAATTCGGTCACTTTAATTTTATACTAAAAGTGAAATTTATCTGATTTGAGTAACACTTTTATTTAAAACTAATTTTGGTACAATATATTAAAGTACATGGGGGAGGGGGTTAATTTAGGTTAAATTTCCACGTAAAATGGTTAATTACTTAAAGTTAATGGTCGCTTAAAACTTAAGCTTAATAGTCACTTAAAATAATATGATAAAGATTAGAATTAAAAAGGAATTTACTGTCTATAAATTACGTAAATATATTATTAACGCGGTAAAAATATGTAAATGATATTTTTTGTATTAGAAATACGTTGTGTAGTGTACCCTCCAGAAATGCAATATTTGTAGTCAGTTTAAATTAACATATTCAAAACATATTTTTAAACATCCCACATGTTCCAAATACGTATCAAGTATATAATTCACATATATTTTCCAACCGTTTTAATTAATTACATTTTAATAATTAAATTTCACACACCGGATAACCGGATATATCGTTCAGGGGTGGGATTGGATTCCGGACATTTGAAATTCTGTCGGATACTGGATTCCAAAGTCTTCAGGGGGACCAGTCTCGTGTGACGGAAACTGTTCTTGACCTATTTGTAATTTTCGTGACCTGTAGACACCCTGTTTTAATTTAAACCTTAATCAGCATCAATGTTATCGATACAAAATGAAATCAATGAGAATTTTTAAAAAATAGATATAAAGTACATAAAAGTGCTTAATCTTCTGATTTTAAGTGTTTTTATTTTAACTAAAATGCGTGATGTCACACTTCTTTCTACCCTACCCCTCGACACAAACTGTCAGTTTCTCAGAATCCCCTTTCCTCCCCGTCAAAGCGTGACATCAATTGTGAAGGACCCCGTATTGAGAATAGTAGAAGCCTTGCCTTGCTGACTTTCTGTTATAAAACAAAACCCTTTTTTTTCTTCACAAAACAGTGCAAATTCAAAAATTTCTTAAAATGGAGGTTTTTACATTTGTGTACATCCATTTTGCAGCAAACTCTACAACACTTTTCTTGTCGCATCCATTTAAAAAATTTGATTATTCATTTTGCTAAGGATTTTTTTCTAAAAGCGCATTTTAAAAACGTGTCATCCATCAGATGGCGCTGTTTCAGATGCAGACTTCAAACGTCGCCGAAACGTTAGTTAATATTCCAAACGAGCTTTCCCTTTCATTCCGTTTCTGGCGACTCAAAATGTTATCCCTCGGCGACCGACTAGTCCAAACTGCCGTTTATTGAATGGCAAACAACTGTTTTATTCCCCGTGTTGGAGTTTCCTTTAGCAATCAAGGGCTGGGCCTGCTCAGAATGATTTATGATCTTTACAGAAGGGAAACTGTTTCATTCATGTTCGAAAAAAAAAGGAATGGACAAGCTGTCTTCAGCATAATGCAATGGAAGGTTTTGCTCAAACTTGGAAAGAAATTCTGCTTTCTATATTTTCCTTCATTTTGGAAAGCATTTGGTTGCGCGACAGAATTTGTCACAATGTGAAAAAAACAAAATCTTAAGAAATTATAAGTTAGTTGTTTTTCGATTTCTACGAAAGCAAGTTACATTTTAAATGATCATTTATTTTGTAAAAAATGTATATGTGTGTTGCATTATGCGTCAATTTCGTTTAAGAGTGATACTAGTTTTAGTTTATTCAGGTATGCGTATGGGTACGGAAAATAAACATTGGAACTATTTTTCTGGTAGGAGGAATAGCAATCGTATATTTTAAGGAATAATAAAGTTAAATGGAACTAGTAGTAAACCCGAAAACTGTGACTGACCTTCAGTGCATAGGCTCATGAGGTTTCAGACATGGCACACTGTTAAAAATTATGTATTTAAAAAAAAACAAATAAAAAAATAAATAGGTGTATTTTCTTAAGCGATTTTGACTAAAACATGACCAAACACTTTTCTCAGTTTTAAGTACAGATACTTACGTAGCAATTACAGTTACAGAAATGGCAAATATTATTTTATTTTTGTTGCAATAAATTAAAAAGTCATATACCATCTTTACGTTCGTAATTAACCCAGGGTAATTAACACTTTTTTGACGAGTACTTCTGCAGTACAATAGTATTTGTATCAAAATTAAGGAACTATTTACTGCGCCTAGACGTCAGAACGATTCAAGAGTTTGAATAGTCTGTTCGTTTCTTCGGAGAAGGAATACAAGATGATTCATTCGTCGGACTCGGATCGCACGCAGCAAGACGAGAAAAGAGAATGGATAAAAAACGTTTTTTTGGATTAGGGCATGAAAAAATTTGGCACGAAAGTGCTTTGCAACCGCAGCTGGTACGTTTGGAAGCTATATAATCCAACTTGTCCTTGTCCGTTCGATGTCTTCCTGGTAGTGGTAGAGCATTAGCTCACAGACAGGACACTCCGCGTTCTAACCCCAGCTTCGGCAGCATTTTACTGATCCCAAAGACAAAGCACTCTTTCTTCACACATATTCTCTTATTTCTGATACAGTGTTTCCTCAAACGTTTTTTTTCCTTATTTCTTTTTAATTGCTGTTTCACAAATGAGATTGTACCGAATTATTCTTGAGAAAATGTTTATTTCGAAAATAAGAACTGCAGTTTTCAAATCTAAGTCATTTTGACTCGGAGCAAGAACACGATGTTCTTAAAAATAAGCATTTTAACACATTAATAAGAATTTTGATTTAACTGCCGTTTTTCAGTTTTCGCGAAAATGTTTGACCAACCGTAACAACTGAAGGTCCGATCATAAAATTTACAAATTAATTAAATTTAGATACTGCTGTTCATTTACGAAATCTGCTACTATTACCCACAAACGATTATTCTCAGGAATGTTAGATACGTTAGTGTAGATTTATGTTCTATATACAAATTCCAAATTTACGTCGAATTTTCACCAAATTGGACACACAAGTGTTTTGGAATACGGATGCCGTTGTAGGGGAGTTTTCGAGTGCCAAAAAAAGTTCCGAACCGTTCGAATTTTAATTTTAGAACCAGAAAGCCCGTAAAAAACTGTTCCTGAAAGAGTTATACTTATTATTCTAATGGGGATTTTTCTGGAGAATTAAAAAAAAATATGTATTTCAACCTGTGATATTCCTGATGGCAACTTTTAGAAAGACTGCCGTCGATGTTATTTGATGGCTTAAAATATCCATATTCTAAAAATGATTTTAAAGGGCAGTTGTCGGTATCCTTACAATGCCATTTCGAAGACTGTTGACGTTGTCTTAGAACTGATACCCTTTTTATATTACGGTCTATTGTTTTCGTTCTGATGACGATTTTTAGGGGGCCGCTAACGTTATGTAAGGACTTGTATTTATTCTAATGCGATTTTTTGTGACTAATGCCGTGGATGTAAAGGGGAGTTTTACGGACTGCGGTTCTTACTCAAACGGCGATGTGTTTACAAAATATTTGTGTAAGCGATAATTTTTGACTTCATGACTTTATTAAGAGTAGTAAACATACTAAAAGTCCTCGTCCCTGGGAGGTGAGCCCAAGGTGGGAGGGGTGGAGAGCCCCCTTTTGGGTTTTTTGACTTATATTTCGGAAACGGCTGACTCTACAGAATATGTTCTAAATAATAGTGAAAGCCAATTACAATTCCTATAAAATTGCTTCGAAACATATTTGTTAAATTTCTGACGGTTTTCGGGATACATAAAAATCAGTAATATTCTACGAATTCATTTTTCCTTCACACTTTTTTATCAATTATTTGATTTTAGTGCCTCACATGATCGTTTTTTGGAAAAAATTGTAGGAGTCGAATTGGTAGAGCCATAAATTACCTTCAGTTTGATACACTTTTGCTTCACGACTTCAACAAATCAAAAGATATAGAATTTCTATCGGGTACGCTCATTTTAGAAAGTTTGCAAATTAAATACTTAAGTTTTCACTAGATTAGATTCAAAGGTAGTATGGCCAGTAACGCCTTTCAGTAGAAAGCACTGATTTCAGACATGCACATGCGTAAATATATTTTTTGCCTCGACATCACATATTTTTTTCAAAAAAATGTTTTAGCTTCTACAACACAAGTATTTTTGTTTATTAATAGATACTATAAGTGGAAACGCTGATTTCCTTATAAATAAACTACTTTGCATTTCGAAAGGAGAAAATTGTTTAAGAAAGTAGTTTTTGTGGATATTTTCCAGAATTTTACGGAGCTCAAACTTCCTATACTTTTCAAAAAATAAAACTTTTCCTTTTTCCGGACCCCGGTGTCGGTTGATTTCCTTTTTGAATTCCTAATGACTAACATCAAATAATCAGTTCTGCTATTCAAGTGCAACGGTTATGATATTCTAACATAAATGAACATACAACCTGCTTATTATTTTTTAGTCTCTTATTTTGCTGAAATTTGTATCAATTGCATTTTTTCTATACGTAGTTTATGTACAACACAATTTAAAACTTAAATTTTTCTTTCTTATTTTGCAACAGGTTACACTTCACCTTTGCCGGCCTTTTCTTCTACATAAATGTAACTGTTCCGAGTTGGAAGCTGCCTTTTATTGCTACTTAGAAATGGATTTATGCCTTTGCCTGATAAGGCGTGTCAAAGTCTTGTCCTTTCATAAAGACTTGATAGATCATATTCAGCAGATCTAGTATTGGATTATCTGGATGAAAAATTCAACACCTGGGGTATTGGCAAATCGATGGAACAGTGAAAAGGATAAATAACGGAATGTTATTTTTTGATTTAGAAAATATCTACAAAAGAATGTATTTACTATTTTCCATGGATGAAAAACACTCAGGAATGGGTAAGGATTTTACAAATGAGCCTTCGGTACTTTTTATCAAAAATATATTCTATTAAACAAAAATTTCCAAATTTTATCATGCAAAAATTGAGGAACGATATTTCACTTTTAAAAAATTGAATTAAAAAGATAAATAACACTAGGAAAATATAACGCAAATACATTAACAATTATGAATAAATTTAGAAAAAAAAAAGAAACAAAGAAAGAAAGAGAAAACAAAATAATAAAAGAAAACAGCCAATATTGTTATATTACGCTATTAGTAGTATGTATTATTACATTTAGAGATAAATACATTATATATATATATATATATATATATATATATATATTACATTTAAGTGTTATTGAATAAGTGGCGACAGTAATTGTCAGAACATGAAATTTTCTCTGAAAGTGTTAAAAGTTGCTCAAAACAGAAATAGAGTAATTTAGAGCTTTTTCAATAAAATGTTACTAGATGATAAATTTAGTTAAAAAATTAAGCAACCACTTTTTAAGAAATGCCTTCAATGAAAAACACTTAACGTAAAATATTCACTTTGAGAAATCAAAACACATTTGCTTCATTGAGCAATGGAAATAGATTGAGTGCTACTGTTACAATAGGTGATAACAGTAAACTATCTTTCACCTCAAACCTTGTTATTTATATTAATTCTCAATGTACATCCCATGGGAAGCCACTGGCATCTTATTATGAAAAATAGCATGGAAGCAAACATCTGATTTGTTTGAATATATCCTTTTAAACAACACAATGCGAGAGAACAATGTTGTTCTTACAAAATGGCAAAACATATTCCATACAGTTGTTTCGGAGTTACAAGAAAGGTTATCCCCCCCCCCCCCCGCGTGCATTGTAAAATGGGTGATTGTAACCCAGAAACTATTTTTAGGAATATATGTATAACTTCGTAAGTCACAATCTTGTTCTCTGGCATTTATTTTCTGCATAAAGGTAAACGTTCACTACGTGATAACCAATGAATTTAAATCTACGGCTTCAAGACATGTATACACTGTTAAAAATTTCCGTAAGAAAATAGTAATATAACCATTTATTGGATTTTTATTTTACCATATTTAATTACAACAGTTGAATAACCATTAAAAAGATGGTACTCAAACCACTGATTGTGAAAAAAATCGTTTATTCTGTTTCGCTTAAAGAACGTTTAGCTAACCGTAATTTACAAGCGCCACAAGGTCTCGTAGTCGATAAAAATCGGGCGTCCGTCTTAGTTGTGGAACCTTACCGGTCGTATGTTGTTGTTAAAATATGAATACAGATTTATCAGTTCAAATCTGCAAGTGTATATAAAAAAGAAAAAAAAGTGGCTTAAGCAGTGGTTACTAAATAGAAACACATACACACGAAAATCAAAAGTTGGAGACATTGGATTACCGAACTGTTTGCGAATGAGCGAACCCATAATTTGAAATGCTGAAGCTTGCTTGTATTTTTATTTTTGCAGCAAATAAAATGATTTTTGCCAATATACAGTAAATTTAGACCAAAAATTACTTTGGTTCCAATCAAAAACTGAAATCTCAATTTTAATGCAGTTTGCCTGTTGGAAAAGAAGATTTATTGATAAATAAACGGCCGCTTTGAGTGGTGTAGATGACCGAATGATTAGAGCGCAAGGTTGGTACACCATACACCCGAGGTTCGATTCCCGCACGCTTCGTTTACGGTTTCTACGCCTCGAAATGGTTCAAAAACCGTAAAAATTTAGTTTTGAAACCATTTTTAAATTCTTATAAAACCGTAAACTTTTGTATTAACGGCTTTTTAACCAAGCTGATTGGAAATGGTTTAGGTCCCGTTAGGATAGAAAAATGTTCCAAACCGTAAATTTAACGATGAATGAAATGGACAGACTGCTGCCGGCTATTTAACCGTAATTTCATGATGAAATTTCTAACAGTGTAGCACATTTCGCATATTTTTAATAGTACAAAAAAATATTTATTTGGGAGCCCATGGACATCCTATTTTGAAATTTGATAACTGAAATGCAACGAACACATATTCCAAAGGGGAAAAAAAATCAAAGGCGGTTTCTTTGTGATGTTTCCAGAAGTAAAAAAAAATAATTCTAAGAAACGTAAGACGTGCTGAATATCATCGGAAAGATTATAAAAAGTAAAAGAGAATGACTCCAAATTTAACTTTTTTTTTCGAGAGTTGTTAAAATAAATAATACTCTCCAATGTTGAGCTTCTTAAAAAAACAATAACTCAAAAACGTACAGTGCAAAAATTCTGAAATTCGCAGAAGGTTCTCACGATTACTTGATTTAGTAGGGAATGACCCAAATATGTTTTTGGCACTTTGCATTTGATAAGTTTTTTTTAAAGTTACTTTTATCGTTGCTTATAGAATATTTTAAAGAGTACTAAACTAATATTCTATAAGTATATATTGCTTCACATACATTTCCGTTTTTCTTCAGAAAAACCGCAAGTAAATAGCAGAGATGAAGAATATAACACAATTTCAAGAATATCGTAACCTGTTACACAAAGCTTCCGATATTTTGACATTGAAAAATAATTTTTAAAGGAGAACTTTATCGATTGTTACAGATGATAAACTTACCAACCAAACTGACTTTTTTATTCGAGTTTAGAGCATGTCTGCTCACCTTTATTACACCTGTTTGTTATGAGATGGAATATTTTATAAGTCCGTTGTTGTCTGGAAGACATGTTTCGTTGTAAAGCTATAAAAATTTATGATTGGTCAGAGTCGTATAAAGGGTATAAAACTATTTTCCTGGCTTTTGGTAGCATTTTATGGTTTAACGCTAGATTTCTTATGTAGTTCAATTTTTCTTTTCCTTCTATTTTACAAGGCAGAATTTTCTTCGGGATTTTGAGATATTTGAATAACGGATAACAGAAGGTATAAAAGTGTGAATTTTTCTTCATAATATCACAGAAATGAGAACCACACACACTATTATTTATATAACAACATACATATATCTTCGTCTATTATATGATCTAAAAGTTTGCTCAAATGTTTAATTACTCAGGCAAATGAAAAACAGTTTTGTGAAACAAAACTGAGCGAGAGAGAGAAAAAGTTTCTCTTTTATGCGAAATTTAAAATAAAAAAACAAGGTTAAAGCACAAAACAGCGATACAAACATGCATACACGTGTTTCGGGTTTACAAGGAAGTCCTTATTCTATGAAAAAAAGAGGAAGTGATATCGAATAGAAAGACATCCGTATTTTTATTGACACACACAGCTGTCGTGAGGATAAGCGACAAAACCTTTTGTCAGATGTCTTTCAATCCATAAGCTTACATCTTTTATTATTGAAAAACAGGTTCCGGGTAACACCGCAACACATATACAAAATTTCATACATTATTATTATTTTTTTGCCATTTAACGGTTTATAGCTGCTATATTTGTTTCTTTTTTTATAGCCTGTATACAATACGCTCTTTTACAATTTTAGTTTAGTTAACGAGAACTGATAGAGTGCGTTAAAACATATTTCGCTGAACAGTTATTCTGTAAATGAATTTTTTCTTTACATTTTCACATGGATACTCATTTACAAATTTTGCGATAGATTTAAGAAGTTCTATTTAAAATCTCTTATGCCCAACTATGTAAAAATTCTCAGTCATTCTTATTGAAAACCGGAAGTCATTTTGACTAAGAAATATATGTATTCTTGAAAGAAATCGTAAAAATGTAAAAGATGAGTCCCATGTTTTCAATTAATGCAAATTTTTTGTCTATGATCCAGATTAAGATGACGTGGGTAAAATCATGATTAACTTAGATACAGTAACGTACTGGGCAATGCCATGAAAACAGGAACACTAACATAAAAAAAAAAGATTTTCTTGCACATATGCAGTTTTTTTTCCTCTAAGGTAAAAATATGTGAATTTTTATAAAATTATGTTTAGAAAGTTAGCAGTACTTTTTTGTAAGTTTTATAGGAAATGATTAACAATGTTACTTTTGTCACAAGTGTTGTTGTCTTTACAGAGGTTCAGAAAGTTCATCTTGTTTTCGTAAAGAAAGTAACAGGTATGTATAAAATCCTATTTTTTTATTGAAATTTATATGTGAGGTTAGACCAGTAAATAATCTTTAAACTGTGATTATTGTATTGAAAATTAATTCTTATAAATTAGGCCTCATAGTAATGTAACATCAGTCACAAAAAATTATAGAAGTTTTTATTACTAAAAGAAAATTAGTGTTAAGAATATAAAAAGTCATATTCTCCTCATTCATGATAATATCTTAAATATAAAATACTTAAATAGGTAATAATAGTTCAATTTATGAGTTAAAAACTTCTTTAAAATATGTAACATCAGTCACATTGTAACATCAGTCACTTTTCTCTTTTCCAGTTAGATACTTAAACATTGCACAAATGGCAACGACTGCTGCAGAAAGGCAAAAAAGGAGGCAAGATAAATTAAAGAAGGAAGGAAATTATGAAGATTACAAAAAGAAGAACAATGCAGAAGCTAAAAGGAGTAAAGATGAAAAAGAAATGATCTAGCCAAGTTACCTAAGTCAGTTCAAAATATAGTTTAAAGAGGAATCAACGAAAATGTTAGTAGAAACGAAAAAAATAGTAGAAAGATATAAAGCATTAAAGTGCAAAATTTCAAGTAGCAGTGACATAACCCCTTTTCCAAAATAATAAAACTTTAGGAAAAGCAGTAACTCGTGCAAAGTGCGCCCTGCCATCTCCACGAAAGCAGAAGGCTGCCATAAAAAAATGGTTTGACAATGAAATTGGTGAAACAGGTGCTCCTATTAAGCCCAAGTAAGCATTTTTACAGCAGCACTGCCGCAAGCAGTGTAAAAATCTTTGAGATCTCATCATACGATTTACAGTTGCGTTATAAAGAGTTAAATTTGAATAAAATATTTTCTGATTCAGAAGCTATAGCTGGTATCAAGCAGCAACACTTTTTAGAGGTGGTAGACAAAATCACCAAAAGCTTCAAATCATCTAAAACATCATTTTCCGGTTCGAAACCAAGCGAACAAGTTCCAGAATTGGTGTCTACAATTGGAGAGTGGGTTCTTCTGGAATACGATGGACAGCTCTATTCAGGTGAAGTTAGAGCCATTGAAAACTATGAATACTTGGTCTGTGTTATGATTCCAACAGGGAAGCATTGGAAATGGTCTGACAATGTGGATGAAATTTATTACTCGCAAGAAAAAATATTAAAAAAACCTAGAACACTACATATAGTAAATGCACGAGGACACTTTTAATTTCCTGACTTGCACTAAAAACATCACTTGTATAATTATATTCATTTACTATTGTTTATTTTTGATCATTTAAGTATATTTGTGTAACTTTGTAAAAAAAACTGCTAATTTGACTTTTAAGGAGAAATAAGTTATAATTTTAACCAATTAATGCTGGTGTAACATCAGTCACAAAATGTTTTCAACATCAGTCACGAAAATTAAAAATTTCCTCCACTGTAAATTTTGAAGTTTTTAAAATGAAACAAAGTGTATTCATAAATTTTGAAATCTCTACTTGACTGGAAAAAAAATTAACCTTCATGTTCTCAGTTTGAGGAGAATTTCAATTAATATAAAAGTTGTTTTTCCTGATGTCTCTTCTGTGTAACATCAGTCACAATTTTTGATTTACCTTAATTCCACACAAAAAAGCTTTTTATGTCTAAAAACAGGTATGGGTAGCATTATTGTACTCTATCATGGTATTTTAGATCAATTTCAGTAAAATAAAATTACATTTTAAGACAGTGCGGATTTTAAAAGTTAAAAAACTTAGTCAAATGGTAACGTCAGTCACCGTGGAATGACCCTACTCAGTTATGTGTATTTCTTTCTTTCTTTCTTTTTTTTTTTTTTTTTGGTTTGATTTCCTTGCCTATTTAGTTTGACATGTAAACAATATTTTTGGGCAGCTAAACAACGGAAACGTAGGAGTGAAGATAAACTGCATGAAAGCTTTAATCGAAGCCTATTTCAAATAACGTTTTATTTTACGACGTGTTACATAGTTATTTACATGTTTCCCTCACGAACTTTCAGCTGTGAATAAAAGTAAATTTAGCACCGAATTTAGTCAAATTTAAATTATAGTTGAAACTAGTTTAAATGATGTATACATAAATTTCAGTGCTTTGGACTTAATTAAGCACTCTTTAGTTAATACCGCCAACGAACATGAATTTTAAATGATATAGAAAAAAATTAAGTGTGATTTAAATCAACTTGCGTAACATGCCGCATCATCTAATTCTCAAAGTTTATACATTGATGATTTCGAATGGATTATTCCCATCAGTTTCTATGTTTTCCAAAAGCACTCATAGTCGTAGTATTTTTAATACGCAATACATCACCAAATGTCTCTATATTTATTTCAATTTGTCATCAATATCCAGAATAATTGTAGGCACTTAAACGTGCTTATAAAGTTTATTACAGAATTGGAAGATGATTGCTTTGGAGTGCTAATTTCAAGTGCTAAGACTGCTCCATACACATACTCCACAAAACTTTCAGCACTGCCTTAAGAGGCATTCCGCAATAATTAATGCCATCTATTTTAAATTCAGGGAAATGCTTTAACGCTATGATGATTTATTCATGCAGTTAAGATTTGCATTATGTATTATTTAGTGAGTTTGTCACACATATGCATTTTATATTTAGTATCATATCTTAGTAGAAATGCAAATAGTTGAAGAAAACAATGTATTGATACAAGCTAAACAATTTTAATAATACATGAAAAATTTCTAATCTTATAATTAGTTTACTAGTCAAAATAATGTGCTCGTATTCTAGTTCTATAGTTTGACGTGTATGTTTTAGTTATATAGTGTGCTAGTTGAAATGTACAAAATAACTTTCATGCACAAGATAACTTAAATGTACAATAAATCTTGCATATAATGTTTACAAATAAGTTTTGTTTTGTTGATATGCTGTGTTTACGTGTTGTAATTCTGTACCTGAGCGCCATAGTATCTTCAGTCCACTTTTCGAGCTTTTGCGAGTTTACCTTTGGACACACAGAGTGCCGTTGACAAAGCCACTAGCTACATGAGGGTTCTGAACTTTTAAAGAATCTTTATTCTAAGGTTTGCACGGAAACGCCTAGTCTTATGGTACTAAAAATGCTTATTTTTTAACTACATCGCAAAAACTCTAAAAATAGACTTAAGATACTATGGCTCTCAGGTACTGAATTCCCATTGACATGTACTGCTCACATATCGGACCCACAGGTGAGCAATTAAAGAAAAGGCTTAACTTGATCTTCGTCAATATTTAAGCCCAAAATGTTTTTCTTTTAAGATCTAATTCCATTTTGTATTTAGGCGATGGTAAAAAATAAATTAGGAAGGTTGTCTTCATTTATGCGACGGCGAAATAAGAAGAAAAAGCATAAAACTGAAATTAAAAAAGAAATAAATGAAATAAATATTTATTAATGCCTTTCCTGTATTTTTTTAAGATGTACGATTCATCTGGGTATGTCAAATCTCTTATAAAATCATTAAGCACTATAGGGTTTCAAACTGTTTAAACGAATTTACTTAAGATTTACATATCTAGAATCTAGATATTTAAATTAGATCTGGAATCTAGATAAATAGAAAAGGGTTAAAACCACCTATAAAGCAATGGCGCAATGACTGCGCATTTATACAAGAGTGTTGTCTAATATACTTTGGTAATTAAGTTTAATCATATGCACCAAAAAGGAATTGAGAGCTGCAACTCTTTTTGTGCGTTATATTTTCATGGAAAACTTAACAGCGATTGGAGAAAACATGTTTAAACTTATTTAGATATTTTATTTTGTTTACTGGAATTGAAAACATGAATTCAAATAAATACACCTGTTTGCGTTATATTTTATAAAGTAATACGCTATGAACATTTTATATTGACGATTCCGGATTATTCATAACTACTTAACCTTTTAACTGTCATGCCCGAGATCATCTCGGGCACAGCACTGGTCTTTCAAAATGTCACGCCCGAGTATTACTCAGGGTATTTTTTTTGAGTGTATCGTACTGTTATACTCGAATATCTATCGGGAGAAGTTTATATCGGTTTCATTTATTTTTCAAACCCGAATCTATCTCAGGAAAAGTGAATTTGCTCTGAATTGAGCGTACAATACTGTGCAAAGTTTGTTGATCAAAAAAGGATGCAAATGGGAATAAGATAAGGAAGGGAAGACGATTATGGTGTACTTTTCTCCACCAGACCCCTACCTTTTAGCCGAGGCCTTAGGATTGCTTTCGCTTGGAGCTGGTGGCCGATTCTGGAGTACTGATTGTGGAGTTGGTTTGTGCTTGGAAAAGTATTTTCAGTTATACCGCACAAAACTGAATTACTGAACTAATAGGTATTCATTTTTATTTATTTATTATTATTTTTCAATTATTGAATTAATTATTCTTAATTTTTAGAAAATAATGCTCCACTAGAAGCGAACTTTACCGCTGCCACGCTGAGTGGCAGCTGCCTCAAGCGAATATGCAGTGGCTGCAAAACCTTAAAAATTTTATGCATCAATTTTCAACTATAAGTATTTTTTTTCTTACTAAACATTTGATTTTTGCAATAAAAAATGACAATTTATGTACCCGAATCATTAAAATAACTTGACAGTTAAAGGATTAATAGTTTGTTCTTTATCATTAGCGAAAGGAAAATTAATTCATCAGGAGAATGAAAACCTCATTAAAGGGTCCAGAGCCAGACATACTTTCATCACAATATTTGAAATGTATGCTTCGTAATTGGTTTTTTTCTTTAATCCATAGCGTATAGGCTAGGCGATTGAACAGTTAAAAGCAAAATCATAGTTATGAAGACGAAAGGAAATTCGCTTCTTAATGACAAATATAAAGAGTAAAAACCTTGCACTTGGTTTACTTCTATTTTATTAAAAAAATAAATCAGGTATTTACTACAATCTTATAGACTCATGCAAATAGCCAAGAAATGACTTTTGGAGGAGAATTTCGCAATAACTTGTATTATGAGAGAAAATTATATTTAATAAATAAATTCAATCAAAATGGTAAAATGGTTCGCAAACTAACAAGAAGGGGTAGGGGGGGGGGATAATTAAAAATGTAGTCTTTAACTCATCTTCTTCACTTTTAGAAAACCCCTCATAAGCATACGTAGCAATCCTGGATATGGAAAAGGGACCACTAGTCTATAGAACCTCAATGAGGGAAAAATCTATTAAGATGACTTTTGAAAAAATACGCTGTCTTTATGTCATTGTATATAGAAATGTCACTTGTATACGTGCATCCCCGAAAATTGCAGTGCATGTCCAGCTACAATTTCAGGACTGAACACAAAATGCGGATGTATGTTTATGACCATAAGCATGCTGCAAATGCTGCAAAATATTTATACTATATAAATATGAAATGAATGTTTTTGCGCTGTGTAGAGAAGTTGACTCATAATACGCTTCTTATTGAGCAATTATTTTTGAGATTAAATTGCCAAAGCTTTAGATATTAAAAAAAAGACTAAATTTTGAAGTACATCTTACTGTTCTATTTGATTTCAGGTTTGATACGACATTACTGGATTGTAGGGGGTGCATAAATTGGAAAGGTGCAGCATTTCCCCAATAAGGTTTTATTGAGGTTCCAAATAATAATATAAATTGGAACAAATTTGAATTTTAGGAAAAGCTTTTAGAGCAGCATCAGGATCATAACCCAAGGCACTTGTAGACAAAATTTCGTACTTCTGGACCCCTACACCTGGCCAAGAGGGATTCGAAAGCACAGACACACAAACCTGTTATATTAATATATATTATTAACACACAAATCATGATAATCTATTTATAAAGCAAATTATACCATCTCGTAATTTACACAATATACATTATACAGCATAGACTGTTGCCCTTTTGAAAAGTCACCAAAATTACGAGTCGAATAGTATATATTTGATACATACTCTTTGATGTCTTATAATAAATGAATAAATGAATGTGCCATACAATGAGAAAGGAAACATTATTATAGCCTCTAGAGATCCAGAATTTATTTCGGAATTCTATTTCCAATAGACTTACTCGCTTTGTATGATTCTGTTTCAAAATAATAGTATTAGTTAAAATACCAGGAAAAATCATCCAACACCTTCGTTTCTATTTTACGATCCTTTAAAATAAATATTAGATAGGCGGAGAAATAGTTTTATTTATTCATTATTTTCATACACATCTAGTTTGCACATTTTGTTGTAAAAATCTAAATTACTCTTAAAAAGAAAAATTATTACCATCGCTATTCGAAGAATTTCTTTCACGTTTTCCCTAAAGTTATCAGCATAACAACCAGAAGTAATGATATTCCATTTTGTAAACATTTTAACGGTCTTTATTTTAAACTTTTATTGCATGAATGATTAAAGAGTTTTATTTATTTATTTATTTGTAATGCAGAAAGGGAGTTGGAAACTTTTATTTATAATTATCACACTTTGACTTCACAAGGAAAAAAAAAGTCCGTTTTCTAGTGTCACAAGATTTATTTCATACTCGAAGTATTTCTTTAAAGATCACAGAAGCAGCAGTTTAACATATATTTTATTTTTCTAAAGCCTTTACATTTACCATTGTTTGAATGAAGAATAAAGCTTGTATGTGTGTTTGTAATATTGAATGATGATGTTGCATATTAGTTTGGTTGAAAGGATTTTATTGGAGCTCTTTATTTTGTTACAAAAATAAATAAATAAATAAGTTACTAATGTAAATTTTCAATTAATCGCATGAAATATCCCCAAATCCGTCATAACTTTTCCCGATACACATACACACACACACACACACACATATATATATATATATGTGTGTGTGTGTGTTATAGTTTAATGTGTTGCGAAAATTTGTTAGAGGTGTTAGAGGGCGCTGCTTCGCAGCTATATAAGCTATTACAGCGAAGATAGCTAGGTGGAACTTGAATTGTATTCGTGCAAGAAGCGCACGCATTTATGAGTTAATAAAGTTTTATTCACTTTTTAACTTGTGTGTGTAAGTGTTCGAGCGTCTGCCAGCATTGCAGAAAGGAACGAGAAAATTATCGACATTATTTTGGTGCATCGGCCGGGAAGAAACCAACTTGCTCGCATTGGTGGGGTGAGTGTTTGTGCTTGTAGTAGCCTTGTGAATTTCTTGGTTTAGGATAGTTTTTAATTGTTCAGTCTGTGTTTTCTCGTTGTTGGAAAGAATTAGACGTTGCTTAATTCGTAGAGTATTTGCTTTAGTGAAAAATGGTTTGAGTAATGTTGGTGGACACTTTTTTGAAATTTATGGTTTGGAATTAAAGTGCTGTATTCGATTTTTGGTTTGTTAAATAGTTGGTGTGTTAAGTTTGTTAATTAGTTAAATTTGATTCATAATGAAGGATAACGTTGAGGCAGTGGTTGTTGTTGAAACAGTTGAAAAAAATGAAAAGGCGACGAACTAGTCAAAGGGCTCAAGTCACTAAGCTAGTAGAGAATGTAGAGACTCGCCTAACTGATCCAGATATTTGTTTGGATGTCTGTCAAGCTTTGTTAGAACAGTTGTTGATAAAAGATGAGATTTTAGCTAGTTTAGATTCGGAATTAGAAAGTAGTATAAAGTTAGACGACATTGATTCTGAAATTAAGCGTATTGATGAATATAAAGACAAAATAATTCAAGCAAAAATAAAGCTTCAAAATAAAATTAAGTCTTTTGAAACTATTACGCAAAATACATCTTACGTGATGAATAATAGTTCTGAGCCTAGAATTTTGCCTAAATTACCGAAATTAACTATTGCAAAGTATTATGGGGATCCTTCTAAATATTTAGAGTTTTGGAACCAGTATGAAAATTCAATTCACAATAATCGATCTCTATCTGATGTTGATAAATTTTCGTATTTGAAATCTTTGTTAGGTGGAAAAGCACTTTCGTGTATTAAAGGCTTCGCAATTTCGAGTGATAACTATAAGGAAGCAGTTAAATTGATTAATAGTACTTTCGGTCAAACGGATGTTTTAATTAGCGCGCATACTTCAAGTTTGCTAAATCTAAGTCCTGTAAAAAGCTCGAACAATTTAGTAGGTTTACGTAATTTGTATTTCGAATGCCAAACGCAAATATGATCCCTTGAGTCATTAGGAATAAAATCTGATAGTTACAGTACGCTTTTATCAACTATTGTTATGAAACTTTTTCCTTCAGATTTAGCGCTAGAGTTTAACAAAACCCATCCAGATAGTTGTCATTCGCTTGATCAGTTAGTTATTTTTGCATAAAGCGATAAACGCAAGGGAGAAAACCTCTCACATGAACGCTTCAGATAATCCAGTTTACAACAGGGGCTATAAGCAGAATTACGCGCCGAAACATTACCTTGCAGACAGAAGTAGCTTTTCAAGAAATTCCCCTTCAGCTACGGAATTGATGATTTCTACAGAGTCTGTTAATACGTGTATTTTTTGCAAAGCTTCCACTCATAAATCGGAGCTGTGTAACTCGTTAACAGTAGAGGAAAAAAGAAATAAATTGATGAGCTCAAATCGATGTTTATTGTGTTTGCAACAGGGTTGTCGGATTAGGTTTTGTAAAAGTGGCAAAGTTTACACATTATGCAAGAAAAGACATAATCGATCTTTGTTTTAAGCAAGAAAATAAGAGGTTAGGTCAAACTGAAAACAAGCTTAATAATGCTAATAATTCTGAAGTGATTTTAAACAGTAGCGATACCACTACTATTTGTAATTATTTGGCAGATTAAAGGAATCGGGGTGTATCGTTACAATGTGTTAAAACTGAAATAGTCGGGGAAAAATTCTTCTGAAGTAGTTTTTGGTGTGTTTGACAATGGATCCGAGAAGACTTTTGTCTGTAGAGATACTTCGAGAAAATTAGGTTTGAAAGTTTTGGGCATGGAAAATTTAAGTATATTTTCGTTCGGTTGTGGTATTTCAAAGCAAGAAACTTGTCGGAGGGTTGAAGTGCCGTTAAGGAATTTAGTGAACGGGTCTAGGTGTAGTATTGTAGCATTAGAAATTGATGTAATTTCGAAGGCAATGATAAGTTTACCAAATAGGAATCTCTGGAAAGATATAAATTCGATGGGTTATGCGTTGACTTATACTTTAGATTATTTGTCACGTGATAATAAAATCTCGTTGCTCATTGGTGCAGATAATTATTGGAATTTAATACATAAAGTTGAACGGTTAAATTCTTTGTTAGTACCATTAGAAACATCTCTAGGTTGGTGTGTGCAAGGGAATTCAGAAGGTAGAAGTGCGTTAACAAATCGATGAATTTAGTTCTTCAGACAGAGGATTCTATTTCTGATGATTTGAAACGGTTTTCTGAATTGGAAAGCTTAGGGATACAGGATGTGAACGCAAATTGTCTAGGTATTAGGGAAAAGGAAATTTTAAATGATTTTAATGATTCGATTCAGTTTGTAGATGGAAGGTATTGTGTAGAGTTGCCGTGGAAACCAGGAATGAAAGAAAGGTTAGCCGACAATAGAGAATTAGCTGATAAGAGGTTTGGTTAAAAGGTTTAGAAATAACCGTTCACTGTTTGAAAGTTATAAAGGTGCGATTGATGATTATGTTGCAGATGGCATAGTTGCAGTTCCGTCATTAGGATAGATTGTCGTCTGGTCAGGCATTTTACTTACCTCACCATGCGGTCATTCGCGAAGACAAGACAACCACTCGTCTGCGTGTTGTATTTGACGGCTCTGCCCATGATGATTGACAATTGTCATTAAATGAGTGTCTTTTTAAAGGACTTAATCTTTATGCAAGTCTTCTAAATCTGCTGTTAAAATTTAGACAACATCAAATAGCATTTACAGCGGATATTAAACTAGCCTTCCTGCATATCAGAATTGCAGAATGTGATCGCGATTTTGCGCGATTTCTGTGGAAGAATGATCTGAACTCAACAGAGCAGACTGTGTTACAATTTAATCGCGTTTTATTTGGACTAAAGCCCAGCCCATATCTCCTAACTGCAACTTTGAAATTTCATTTTGAGAAGTTTAGTGAGCAATTTTCTAGTACAGCTGAACTGCTGTTGAAATCCATGTACGTTGACGACTTGATTGGTGGCCGAGAAGAATTAGAGGAGGCTTTCGAAACTTGTGTCGAAAGCGTGAATATACTGAAGAAAGCTGGCATGGAACTTTGTAAATTTAAAACAAACTCGCGTGATTTATCTTCTATGCTGAAAGATAACAGCATACAAGTGGACAGTCCGACAACTTGCTCCAGCCGTACGAGTGTTCTTCAAAGGTGCTGGGTCTCATTTGGGATCCAGGAGCTGACTCTTTTAAAATTTCCATGACAGAGATACTGACAATTTTAAATCAACGTATTAGCTCAAAAAGATTCGTGTTACAAGTAGTAGGACGTATTTATGATCCAATTGGATTTCTTACGCCATTTGTCGTCATAGCAAAATGCATTCTTCAAGAATTGGGGAGTTCCGGCGTTGACTGGGACGATGAGCTTCCAAAGAAATTGGACCATAAGTGGCAGATATGGTGCAATAAAGTGGAATATTTGAACAATATTGAGATATCCAGATATTACCTTAATGAATTAAAATGTTGTAAATTTACTAACTTTGAGATTCATTCTTTTTCAGATGCTTCTATTTCGGCATATGGGACAGTGGTCTATTTACGTGCAGTAGCACAGGACGGTAGAATTGTAACTAGTTTTATTTGTTCGAAAAGTAAGGTAGCTCCCTTGAAATCACTTACCTTACCAAGGTTAGAGCTAGTGGGGGCCTTATTGTCTGCTAGATAAACTAAGAAAGTAAGTGAATGTCTGAAATTTAATGCGACATGATTTTACTGGACAGATTCTACAATAACACTTCATTGGATCAAAAGTAATTCTTGTAATTATAAGCAATTTGTGAAAAATAGGGTTGAAGAGATTTAATCGCTAAGTGATCCAAGTAAATGGCGTCATTGCCCCGGGAAGGAAAATCCCGCAGACATAGTGTCTAGGGGAATGTACGCGTCAGAGTTAGCAAAAAGTGATTTGTGGTGGAAGGGGCCACTATGGCTAAGACAGCCATCTGAGTGCTGGCCAAACATAGAAAAGGAACTAAACCTTACTACAGAAAATCTCGAGTTTCATAAAAAAATTGTAACTACTGTACAAAATAGTTGTGTTGTCAATCCCAAATTTCTGTTAAATTTAAACGAGTACATCGATTTGTTAAAAGTTTTACGAATAACTGTTTTTGTCAAACGATTCATTACTAAATTGAAAGCCCTTGCAGTAGAAGCAGGTCCAATTTCCGCATCTGAATTAAAAGATGCAGAGCAAACATGAATTAAACATGAACAAAGTGTTTTATATTCCTTGGAACTAAATTGCATAAAAACTAATAAACAGATTCCTAAATGTTCTTCTCTTTTCAAATTAGCTCCCTTTTTAGATAAAAGTAATATTTTACGGATTAGGTCCAGATTAGAAGAATGTCTGTATTCGTCTGATGAAATTCATCCAATACTTTTACCAGAACAATCAAGATTTACAGAATTATTAATTGTTAAAGAGCATAATAAAATTTTTCATGGTGGTGTCTCTGCCACTCTTGCAAGAATCGGAAACCAATTTTGGATTCCAAAGGGCAGACAAATTGTAAAAAGGGTTATAGGGAAGTGTTTAATTTGCAAAAGGTACAATTCGAAACCAGCTAAACAAGTGACGGCGCAGTTGCCCAAAAGTCGAATCTTTGATACTCCCCCTTTCAGTATAGGTGTTCATTTCACTGGTCCAGTGTTTGTTAAATCGGACAAAGCAAACTCTCAAAAATCTTACATAGTTTTATTTACTTGTAGTGTAACAAGGGCAGTTCACCTTGAATTGGTTACAGATATGACGATGAAAAGTTTTATTTTGGCGTTAAGAAGGTTTATTTCTAGAAGGGGCAATTGTAAGGTTATCATTTCAGATAATGCTAAAACATTCAAAAATACTAATGACATATTAAAGGGGATTTCTAAAATTATATTAGATGATAAAGTTAGAGTTTATTGCGTTAGAAGGAATAGCTTGGCAGTTTATTGCACCTCGCGCCCCTTGGTGCTGTGGATTTTACGAAAGGCTAATGAAAAGTGTAAAAGATCCTCTGCGAAAAATTCTTGGCAGAGCTTTGCTAAATTTTCAGGAAATGACTACTATTCTTTCTGAAATTGAACTAATTTTGAATCATAGACCGCTTACTTACGTTACTAACGAAATAAATGAACCAAAACCCCTAACCCCAGCTCATTTTTTATATCCAGGTCAGGAAAATTTTATTTATCCGGTTTATTTTAAAGAAATTTTTAATACTGAAAAAAGACCTAGAGAAAATTTAACTAGAAGGAAGTTATACCAGACTAAAATTCTTCGTGATGTCTGGCGGAAATGGAAAGAGCAATATTTGCTTCAATTACGCAATGCTCATGATTTTGTAAATCCTACCCCTGAAAATAATATTAAGAAGGATGATGTTGTACTAATTGAAGGTCTCCAAAAGTCGAAGTTACTTTGGCCACTTGGTATAAATTCAAGAGATATTTTGTGGTCGAGACGGGAAAGTACGTTCTTGCTTGGTGAGTACGTCAAAGGGTCTTTATAGAGACGGATTCAACTATTGTACCCTCTAGAAATTTAAATTTGTTTCTTTGTGTATTTTTGTGAATTTGTTTGTGTATGGTATAAGTATTATAAATTTGAAGTTCAAATGTGTTTATTGCAGTGAAAAATTTGTTTTGATATAATTGATTTGAGTTTTAAGAAATTGTTTCTGCATTATAGTTTATTCTAAAGTTGACAATATCTTTGCAACACATTCAAGAAAAAAAGGGTTAAATTTGATTGTAAGTTTTAGTCAAATACTTTATTTACAAATCGAACTGTTATGTGTACAGAGTACAGGTGGGGTGTGTTGCGAAAATTTGTTAGAGGTGTTAGAGGGCGCTGCTTCGCAGCTATATAAGCTATTACAGCGAAGATAGCTAGGTGGAACTTGAATTGTATTCGTGCAAGAAGCACACGCATTTATGAGTTAATAAAGTTTTATTCAGTTTTTAACTTGTGTGTGTAAGTGTTCGAGCGTCTGCCAGCATTGCAGAAAGAAACGAGAAAATTATCGACATAATGAAAGGAAAATATTAAATTAAACGAAAATTAAACTAGTATGTATGTAAAAACAGTAATAACAAATTAAAATTTAAATTTATTTGTAACGTTTACTAAATTTTAACTTTAATTTAATTGTTATTAATGTTTTTACTTACCCACTAGTTTAATTTTGGTTTAATTTAATTTTTTCCTTTCATTAAACTATTCTACAACTTTAAGTGAGCTGTCTTCTGCGCCTTTTTGCAGATCGAGTCTACTTTGTTATTACTTTCAGATTTTATATATATATATATATATATATATATATATATATATGATGGCTGTAAGTAAAGTTACTTTATTTAGACTTACATAGAGCTTGTTTTAATAGAAGCTTGTTTATTAGTCTTTAAAGGTTGGTATAGAAAATATATGGAGCATGGGAGAACTAAATATACTGTTAAGAAGCTTCATAATAACGTTTTCTTTCTAAATACTTTGCAAATTCATCTGAATTGGTTTTACCCTAGTTACTAGTTTTATTTTATAAAGCAATTACTATTTGTAACGTTAACTTAATTTATTAACTTGAGAAAAGTAACAATATCAATAACGTTTCCCTAAAGTAAGCATTGATCACTAATAAAATTTACGTTGTACTTTATGTTGTTGCTTTATCAATCACTTAATATTCTAAAACTCACAATGATTCATTAAAAATGGTATTTAAAAAAATAGGTTAAACATTTCTTATAAACACTAAATTTTGCACATTTTTTTCCGAATTATGAATTAATGACGACTTTGATAAAAATTTAGTTTTCTTTCTTGCAAAGATAAATTTATGATTTATTATAGCACGAAAAAACTCTAATTTATCAATTTATTTTCAACATTTCCATGATATTTCATTTTAGTATCCCTAAAATATAATTAATTCAATTATAAACGCTGCTTCCAATTAGTTACCTTTAAAGATTCTTTCTGCAAAACTTTATTCAATTTTGAGTTCCCATCTTAATCTTACCTCAGTTTGTTTGCAGCATTTTGATTTAATTTTGGAAAGTGCAAATCTCAAACTTCTAGCAGTTAACCAGAACAAAGTTCTACTTTAAATACCGTAATTTACTGCTCTAATTTGCAAGGGAACTCTTTTCAATCTTGTTTAACTTGCGGCTTTAAATATATAGACTTTTATGTCATTTCTCTTTATTTCCAAATGAGCAAAAGATTAAAAATCCAGGTAATAGTTTATTAAATTGATAGTGAAATTAATTTTAACTGTTTAGTTTTTGGTCATTTTAAACAATAGCTTGGCTTAGTTGTAAAGTGAGAGATATTAGATTTGTCGAAAATCGAAAGCGACAATGTTAAATCTCACAAGACGAAAGTAATGGATCATTCGTAGTTTTATTTGCTGCGATTAAATAAAGTTCAGAGAAAACTAAATCATCAAGTTGTAAAGACTGACGGGTACTTTTACTAAACAAACTCAGGAAGCACCCAAGTTACGTATTAATGTATTTGCATATCATTTACGGAAAATAAATTAGTTTCACCTCTCTACAGTGCAGTCAACTATAAGATATTTATAGTTTTGTTCTTTTATTTGCAAAGAGAGTGAAGTTTCTCTTGGAATTAAAAATAGAAAGAATCCTAATGGTGCTAAAGTTGAAACTTGCTGACTTTCTAGTAAAAGGGGCAAAGAAATAGTGTTTGCTTGTTTAATGGGACAAGAATTCTTACTTCACTCTCAATAGCAATTGAATAAAAAGCATGGCTCCCTGAGAAAATGCAAGGAGCAGAAAGACATTTAAATGGGAAATTTATTCTATGTGACTTTGTTTGAATGTAAAGTTAGATCTAAGGAAAACAGAGATTGTGCTCAGCGTACAATAATTAAACAGATCACTATATTTCGTTGAACTTTGAGCTGAACGAATCAGTCTAATATTTACTGTATAAGGGTAGTAAATAGGAACATTCTTCATAATAAATATCTTATTTTCTTCGCTTTCAAAAAAGACGTTAAGTATTCGAAAATATGTTCACACAAAAAAGGAATACATTTCCTAAATACATTTTTACTATTAGTTTTAGGATATAATTTATGGAATAATAGTTTTTATTACGAATTTAGTTTCTAGGTACTAAGAGAAATCATTCACAAGTAAAGGAATACCAATTAAATATTTGTTTCGATCATATTAATTGTTTTTTCAACTATCATAAAAGAGGCACTGACTAATCTTAAATTGGTATTATTATTATTTAAAAACCTACCAGAAAAAGTGTAGTGTTGTATTGTTTAAATATAAGCCATATTTGGCCATTTTTCTGCAAAATGGCCAAAATCGAAACTGATTGGAAGAACTATAAAACAAAAAACTACGTCCGTAAAATCTTCAAACTAGTCAATTTGTTAGTAAAAATTACGAACAAATTGCAAATATACATGTTTTAACCGAGTATTTCTATTTCACAGTCATTTATAATGAAAAATAACACAATGCATTAAATAATGCCCTATCTGCCTGAAATTAAGCAGCTAAAAGAAAAAATAATGTATATAGGGTCAATTGGAGTAAAATGGTAATAAAATCCACGTTTTTAACTTTGGTAGCCAATAAATAGAAAAAAAATGTTCAAAACCTTCAGATTTTTCAGTTGATATTTTACATAGCATTATTAAAGAACACATTGCATTAACTTTTGGAAAATTATAAGAAAAAAGTAAGTAAACCATTTTTATGAGGCTTTCTTTTAGGGATGTATTTATGACCACTTTACCCCATGGGGTGGGGTAAAGTGAGTAGTGCATGGGGTAAAGTGGTCACATAGGAAAAAGACATAACGTATTATTATTGTTATCTTACAAATCGCAAGTTCCTACAGAACATGAAATATACGCCAATGACCTTGCGCTGCCCTTTTTGTTTTTCATTTTGTTATCTCTGAGGATCCGCATTTATTAATTATAATTTATGAAAAATGTCTTAAATAGAAAAAAAGGGAATAAATACTGTGCAATTAAAGTTTGATTTCTATGGTCTTTTTACAATTGTGTTAATCTGTATTTTTCAAAATATTTTCGTGTTTTCGTGCACGCGAAAATTATATACCAATATTTGAAAAAAAAGGGAAATTATCTTTTAGTATCTTAAAAATATAAATGCTATGACAAACTTATTTCTTAAGTAAATTTTAAGAAATCTGCATTTATTGGTAGAAAAAAAGCATTAATATAATGAGTTTAATACCATTTTTATTAGTTACACAGTAGGAACACGAATATTGAATTTTCAGTATTATGTTTTACAAAATGGCACATTTTCACCTTAGAATGTATTTTTTGTGTTCCGAATAGGGCTTAGGTATGTCGATTAAGCTTATTCATTATATATAAACAATCTTAAACGTTAGTATTGTTTTAGAAATTCAGAATTAAATGATTGCTCTAAAAACCCTCTGATGAAAATTTACAGTAACACAAGACATATTAAATAAACAAATTAATAATAAGGAATAACATTTTTACTATAACAAAAATACGCTTCTGGAGGAAATTAAAAAAAAAATGATAAATTTATATTAGATCATATAAGAGCTGTCTTACAAAAAAGAAAACACATTTCCTGCATCTAAAAGCTAACGATCTCTCCTGTGCCGTCCACTAAAATTTGTATTGCCCAAAATAAAAAATATATCATACTCCACGTAATAGAATAAATGGCAGTTTCGATGGTGGAAAGATATTTACGATCACAATCAAAATACTTTTAAGAGTTTAGCTGCTTCAGGTATCGTATCATAAAGAAAATTCCAAGAAAATAACTCTTTTCTTTTAAAACTGAGAGTCCTGAAGTATAGTTTCTTTTACAAGTGAAAATTAATCCCGCATTAATTTCATATAAACCAAGAAAGCAAGATAAATGATGGTCTATGACTTTTTTTCTCTCTGTCGTGTTAAGTCTAATTTGTTTCCGAGCTAAATGTACTGCTTTTTCTTTAGTACCATGTTAAGCCTCATTTTTTCCCCCCGAGCTCAAAATATGCCTTTTTAAAACGGTAAAGATAATAAAATATGCCATTTAGGAAGGTGCTTCTCAGTAAATAATTATCATAATTTATACCCTTGTATATTTATAGAAATGGTTAATCTGCTTAGCATTGAGCTAGTAAAGTATCATAATTTATATTCCTTTGATTTCTACAAATGAATAAAATTGAAAAATTGAGATAAGCAGGTAATATAGAATGTTAGAAGTATAAAATATTGTTCTGACATCCAAAAAGGCTGAAATTATTTTATACTTTTTTAAGAAACGTTTTGTTTTGTAAAACCAGTTATATAAGCCACTTGTGGAATTATTACAAAATCTTACAAACATGCAATGTTTAACCACACGCGCAAAATTTACAATAATTATGCATACCTTTATTTTATTGCTTCGTGTAAAGTATTTTTAATATGCTATGCAAAGATCAATGTGTCAAAAGAAATAAGATTTATTGTCTTTTGATTGCACCTGAAAATTGACTTTAAAATACAGTCATTTATATAGTTTGACTAGCAGGTTCAAAAATTATATAACTAAAGAGCACCATTTTGATTTAATAACAAATATTATTGTCTTTGCGTCACACAATGTTTATTTGTTATAAACAACTACAATATTTAATTTTTAATGTTTCCATATACTTAACAGTGCACCGTTATGCAGTGTTTAAGTAATATTACAAACACTGCTTGAAGTACTACACAGGAATAATAAGAATGCTCTATTGAAACCATTGAAGGTTTCAAAATCCCATCCGAATACTCTTGATCTCGTTGAGATTCGGTTTGAACAACTAACAATTTGTGCAACTTTGGAGCATTTGTTGAAAAAATAATAATAGGGTAACAGCTAGTACAAAGTACTATTTAGCTGCAAAAGCTGTTAGTTTGGAAGTGTTCTGGTAATGTAAGGCGTGTGCGTTATACTTCAGTCGAGAAAAAAAAACACGTATGTATTAATTGTTCGTGAATAATAATAACAATAATAATAATATTAAATAAGTTAAAGGATATTTTTACTGATCACCGTTACAGTACTGATAAATTTGGTGTTAGTGAAACACGGATTAACTTCATTTTAAAATTGCACACTTTTCAGATAAAATGGTTGATAAATAGATGCTTAGAGTCGTGGTGGGGTGGGAGGGGATTGACAAACTTGTGGCTGTATCGGAAGAACAGACAAGCCTCGATGCTTTAGAATTTAAAATATTTACCTATTGACTGGTATCGGAACAAAAAAGGGGGTTATAAATTTCTGTAATAAATTTGTAAGATAATTTATCTCATGTTTTACTGTATATTCCCTTTCTTCAAATTCATCTTTATAACTAATTTAAAATTTAAATATGCCCTTCAGACCCTTTACTTCTTCAGAAAAATAAAAATACAAAGTTCATCAGCCATTTATCAAAAAAATTCCATTTATGTATAAATGGAAAAGAACGTTATCACTTAACATGTTTAAGAAAACTATAGTATTTATTGGTTTTAAATTCAATTGGTTAAATTAAAATCAATTATTTTGAGAGAGATTAAGAAATCAATGATTTCAAATAATTGTGAAATATAAATAACAAAATATATGAAGCGGAAAGATGCAAGAAACATAACGTAATAATTTTCTACTGTAAAAGCAAAACATTGTATAATGACTAATGTAAGGCAGAAAAAATACTGCACTCAAACTTTCTGCAAGTGCGAGGTAAAAATGCCTCCGGTTTCATTATGTATTGAAAGAATTTAATAAGATCTCAGATGAAAAAGTTTTGGTTATTTTTCCCCCAGCAGAGTTATTAGATTTTTTTATTTATAAAGTTTTGCCATTGAGATTGGACTCGGACCGAGTATTTATTATGCACGAAGAAAACGTTCTACATTTTGTTTTATAATCACTTTAGCACGATCGCATTATCCCTTCGATTTTCCCTTATTATATGCTCATAAATTCTGCGATGGAATTTTTCACGGAAGAAAAATTATATTTTGTTTTGATAATAAATTCAATTACTAGATAAGACTAGTTATTAAATTAATTATCGAAATTTCAACAGTTAATATTAAAATTTTAATAGACTATTGTTTCAAAAAAACCAGCTTAATTATTTGGAATTAATAAGCAGTTATGTCAATCATTCTAACAGTGTCTAATATTAATGTTATTAACATTTTTATGCTTTAAATATATCCATATTTCTCGCCTATAAATAGCCTTGTTAAAATTCCAGTGCAGTTCAGTATGTCCTAGAAAACAAAGCAACAAGTAAATCCTTTAATCACTTAACGCATTTTCCCGTGTCTGACACGGGCGAAAGTTACCGGAAAGTTTGCCCATGCCCGTGCTTTATTTTATTTCAAATGCCCGCCGGAGATCCGTTTACACTTTGTTTGTATACTATATTTTTTCTATGTAACTTTTACCCCACCCTCCGCTTCCTAGTCACCCACCACAACCTGAAATTGCAAAAAACTTACACTATACTAGTTTTTCAGAAAAAGACTCGTGCTTTAAGGGGTTAATAGCTTCAAGAATATTAGGGATCATTCATAAATGATGTCACGCTTCGAGGGGGGAGGGGGTTTCGTGAAATTTTGACAAAGTGTGACAAGGTGAGGGGAGGGCGCAACAAGAAGTGTGACATCCCTGCTTGTGCAACATAGCGTGACATGTGACAAAGGGGGAGGGGTGTCAAATATGTGGGAAAAAAGCGTGACATCATTTATGAACGGTCCCTTACTTACATTAATATTTTGAAAAATCAGAAAATAATTAAAATATGGACTTGACCGTATTAGCTTCTGAGTGCATGAAATACATAGGAATAGTTTATAGGCTACCTTCCTTTTCTTGAAAAAATGTAGTTCTGTCAGAAAAATCGTTACAAGTAAATATTCAACAGAAATGAATGAGAATTCAATAAAAATCGAAGAAAGTAAGAGACGAAAAAGAGGGTAAAATGAGGTAAAATAAAGAAATAAAAAAATGCATCTTGGTGCATGAAAAATCAAAATAGGAGAGGTAGTTTGTATACATGTTAAGCCACATACAAAGAATAAGGGGTCTATCGCAATATTTGCGACATAATGTATACAGCCCGTAACATGCGCATACATACTATAGCCTTGTATTTTCTATAAGATTTAAATAAATGGAAAAAACTTGGTTTTAAGTTATGCCTAAGCATCAATTTGGGCATTTAAAGATGAATCAGATGAGTTTCCTGCCTCCTTTTGGGAAGTAATGAAAAGTTTTAAATGCTATACCTTTTGTTTTGATTCCGCATTTATATCAGGGATTACGAGTGATCATACGTATCATCCTAAATTTCATATTCCCTAATCATTATGTTTAAACGAAAGCCTTCTTTATATGGAATTTTAACGGAAATGTTGCAGCTGAAGTACAATTTCTAAACGGACAAAAGACAGTATCGAATATGATAACAGTTGTTGGACATAGTTGTTTCAAATAAAAGCACCAGAGCGCCCACATTGCAAAATGTTACAATACAAACTCAATTTTGTCACTTTGAGACACAATGGAAATGATACATTTCCGCTCTAGTGTACTAATTAACAGAAACACGTATATTGATTGCTGGTAATATTTCCAGTTATAACTTCGAATGCAATTCCCATTGCTTAAGATAGCAAATTAAATTTCGTAAAAGGTATACAATGAAAGTAATCTGAACTTGATCTTTTTACGCGCAGCTTTTCTATATTTTGAATTTTTCATACATAATATATAAAACATGAATATAACATTTAACTTTTCTAAACTCACGCAGTGAGCAAAATACTAATACCGAGAAGAAAACATAGTATATCAGGTATTCTACTTCATAGGCGAAGGTGCTGCTTTGCCCAACTGCCCAACATCTCCTTTGTAACCTTCTCATGCTGAACATATGTGCTTCGCAATTTTTTGTCTTCATCTGACTGTCGACGGCTACGATTTACTCATCGTGGGAGTTCGGATGCAACTTTTTTTAAAAATGTGATTGTTCTTTTCATCAAGCGAATGAGCGTGTGATTTACCGAAAACTGTTTTTTTTTTATTTCGTTTCATCAAATGTTAAAGGAGGTATGCATATAAGTAGCTTAAAATGGATGAATAAATTAATTACATAGTATAGTTATTGAATTATTTAAATTTTTTTAACTAAAAAATTGCATTTCCTTACGGGGATAACTTCACGAGGAAGGTTGTTGGTTCAAATAGCTTTGGCTATAAAGGCTTCTTATAAAACTTATAAAATACGAATTTATAGTTAGCAAAAACAGCTTTTTCTTAGTTTACATAAGGAACATTTTGTACCTGACAAATAAAAGTACTGAAGTTGCTTGACATAATATTTCATGAAAACAGTGCACATGTACGAAATGTTTTGAATAATATTATTATTTTGGGTAACGTTTGGTAATTAGAATAAATAAAACAGTTTTCTAGTTCAAAATAATTCATTTGCTATCATTTTTTTACGGGAAATAGGAGGTTTGAGAAAAATTCTCACGCTTGAGTCCTCAAGTTGTATTATTTTAAGGGTAAAAACGGGTATATTCAATGAAAAATATCGTGTGAATGAGCCTTATGGTTCGAAAAAAATAATAACATTACGTCTCATATAGAAGGGATCAATTTTTAGCCAACTTTCCCATAAAAGCAAAAAAAAAAAAAAAATATAGTAAAGCATGAAAGAAAGCTCAATGTATCGTGAAAATATAGTTAAAAATCAAAATTCAAAAATAGGTTAAATAATTAAATAAAAATTGAAAAATTAAAAAATTGAAAGTAGGGTTTTGAGATGGGGAAAAAAGTGTGTCGGTCCCCCCAAATAACTGAAGGGTACAGCGGAAAAACGATCAGAGTCCATTTTTTTTAAAATTTGAAATACTCTTAGAGGTTTTTCATTTTTTGTTGCATGAATAGTAGTAAAAATACTTTTCGGCAATGTGGGTATTTTAAAATTAAACCAAACTTATTGTTTTGATAGAAAAATGAGGTTGGTTATGCTATTTTATTGAATAACTCAAAAAGTTTAAAATGTGACTGATCGTTTTTCCCCTGTACCCTTCAACTTAAAACCCCCAAATAACTTAAACAAGCTGATTGGAAAAAGCTCTCGGCGTGAAATATTTTTTGAGTTGAACAATTTATGTTCATTTTTGAACAGTTCAAAAAAATTAACATAGTGCTTACGGGGAAATTTCAATCCTATATAAATCATGATCTAATGGACCGATTTGCTTGGAACAAACTTTATCGGAAAGCTCGTATGACGTAGAATATGTACAGATAGAAAGTTCATCCGAACAAAAGATCCTTTTTTCCTATGAAATTTTTTTATTGGGATTTTTAAGATTATTTCGGTATGAATGAATGATTAAATGAATAAGTGAAAAAATGAATGAGCAAATGAGTGAATAAATGAGCGAATGAATGAAAAAATAAATAAATGAGTGAATACATATATAAATGAGTGAATGACTGAATAAATGAATGAATGAATGAGTGAATGAATATGCATTAACCGTTGAAAAAGGTATATTTGAAGTAATTAATAAGTAAAGCTAAACGAGAGATAGCTAGATTATAAATTTGAAGTTGGATGTATGCGAGAAAGTGGGCTCGTATAGTTCTAGACGGAACTTCCTGTTCTTATGTTAACATTATTAGGGCTGCACGTTTTGGCATAAAATTGAACCTCTTACTAAAATACACAAAAACAAGAAGTAATCTAACTTTTTTTTATCTATGAGTTAAGCTTTATTCAACTCTGAAAAATTTCCGAATAAAAAACAATTATGATAGTATTGAAAAAAAACTGCACCTTTGTGTAAAAAAAGGAAGAAATCAACAATTACTATTTTTTTAATTATAAAATAATGCGTAAAATTAACTGACAAATAAATTGCTTAAAATACTTTTGACATTTAATATTTTTCTTTCGCTTTTAAATTATTAAATATATGCTCATATAATTTACATATCTTCGGAATTGACCAGACTGGTAAGTAAAGTGTAGATACAGTGATAGATTGCTAATGCTATTTGCGCACTTAAGCAAAATGACGCGACGTGTGATTTCGCTTATCAAGGATTCCATTACCTACTGTTCAATGACATTAATAATATGACAGATAACGTAAGCGCAAATAACTCCGGAGATATTTGTGAGCATTGACTTTCAGTTTAATGCAGTGGGTTATATAAGTCGCGTCATTTTCGCCAAGAGGTTATTTGAGAGCAGGATGACTGTTTGATGAAAATTAATGTACACTTTAGAAACGATTAAAACGGCAGAACTTCAAATTTCATCTTGATTTTATTTACCTAGAAATTGTGTGATTCACTCTTTCTGCATTAAGTTTAACTGCCAGATGTAGGTCTTAATGATCAGAACTCCGATATTTCAATAAATGCAGCACACCCAAAGCCTTGGATAAAATAAACATAATAGCAACAAAAATATGCAATTATGAATAAGTAATAAAAATAATAAAATAAAATCAAGAAATTTAATGATAAATTGTAGCTAAAAAATAATAAGGCAAGAAAAACAAACTAATTCTCACTCATGTTAGCCGTTACCGCCTAAATTTTAACTTACACTGGTAAATATTATTGAGAGTATTTTCATCAAAGTGCAATAGTTAGTGAAAACTTATGTATTGTATTGTACTCTTAATTTATAGCCTTTCGTATTTACAGTGGTGTTTTTTTATCCAACTAGAGCAGAGATTTTACATGTTGTTCCTTTAAACTAAGCGTTCACACCGTTTTTGAGTTGTGGCCAACTAATGAGTACCAAATTCCTTCGTGGCCCCCCTCATGTATGTCTGTACGCAGAACACATAAAAAGGATAAACACTTATGTGTTACATTCAGAGCTATCAACATCAAGGGGAAAAAAGAAAAAAAGAAACTGTTGAGGCAAACACCTCCCTCACCTTTTAATATTCCAATTTTCTAATTTTTTTGTTTTTAAATATTTATGTACTTATTTTATTACGGGATATTACTTTTTAAATTATCATATTATTTTTTACCTTATTTCTAAAATACATTTAAAGTGTATGCTTAAGAAAGGACCATACAGTTTTCAAAATAAAAAACTGTACTTCAAAAATGTTTAAAATAAATTATTATACTTTTTTTTAGAAAATAGTGCAGTAATATAATCATATTGTAATATGTCACTTCTACTTAAATCATTCATATTATGTTGTTCCCCATGAAAACGCGAATCATGTAATAAGCTTTTTTGTAATAATTGTTAAACAATCCTTCGAGGCTTATTTATGAATCCTTTTTTGAGAATGCATTTTCTGAAATTCCAAAACAGGTGCCTGGGACTTTTCTTTGAAAATGTGTTTTAAAAAATTGTTTTTTGAGAGAGAAAAGAAAAAAAAATGTAGGAGTATATTTAACTAAATCAAGTACCATGCTGTGTGTTGAGGATTTTTTTTAAAATCAGCGTATGTATTTTTTTTTGTCATTTATACTCCTGCAAGACACTTTAAAAATAATATGGAATATTTAATCCTTATGTCTGAAGGATTATACTAATTTGAGAAAAAAATCAGCTTTAGCCTCCTTCTCAAGATTCCTGAATCCTCTTTTTTTCATATTTTCTTCTCTAGTCCCCTAGATTTTTTCCGTGGCCCCCAAGGGAGTCATATGGACCAGGTTGAGAAACCTTGCTTTAAAACACAGGGAAAGCATTTTCAATCATTCAGTCCGAAATTACGTAATTCCGATCTTGTAACACTGACTTTATAACAAGCCAACGCTATGGTAAGTACGCTATAGATGACATATATTTAATTTTATTTGACATCTTTTTATGTTGTGGTAAGGCTTCTTAAACTAAGCAGGATGTTTTGCAAATAGTCAAAAATTTAACGTCTAAAGGATTTGAGTACGTTAAAGAGTACCAACAAATATCGATATAAACATCACAATGTATCACTGACACACGATGACAACACAAATATGAAACACATATTTAAATATTTACTTTTCTTAACTATGTATAGACGAAAGACAAAAAAAAAAAAAATCACGAGACATTGTTAACCTAAATATTTTCAATCGCACGTAACTTTTTTGTGCTGTATAAACAGTAATTAATAATGAAGTTAGTCGTATTTTCATCTTCCTGATGTTGGAGATGTAGATTTTTTGGCACTTAACAAAACATGAATACATCTTGTCTAAGTATGTTTTTTAAATTTACAAATATTTGTTACTTAGCAGCTGGCGTAAACACCATGAAATCTTCAAGATTAGAGAAATCTTAAATTCAGTTCATCGGTTTGTTTTAAAGCAGTTAATGTAAGTTGATTTAACGTTTCGACTTATTTGAAAAAATACTATTACCACATCACTGCACGAAAAAGAAAATGAATAACCAAACCATTGAACACTTTTATCATAAAGTTAATATATATGATTACCTTACTTTATAGGATTAAAAAAATCAATACTAAATTTAACTGAATGAAAAATTGTTAACACTGGAAGCACCGAGCCGTTTTCAAAACTTCTAATCTTTCAATTTCTAAACTTTCATTTTACACCAAGTTGCTACTAATTATGATAAAACTTGCAGTCCCATTAACTTGTTCCACTTACCGTGTATTAAGAAAAACCAATGCAATTGAAAGTTGCACTCTAATTAGTAACATATTATGCAAAATGAAAGTTTCGAAACAGTCCAAATGACTGGGCTGGTAAATTTAGTGTTAAACGGATTGACAGTTCATAAACCTTTTAAAATTTTTTGACTTATACAATGTTTTCTTCTATTTCTTTTAAATGACTGTTTGAGCTATCAACCGTTATTTTATTGAACCATATACGAATCACTTAAACCAATGTAAAAGTTAAGACTTCGCAAAATAAAAAAAAAATGTATTTCCAGAAAATGGAAAATTAAACAATTTTTTTTGGTTAAATATTCATCACATTTAAATTTTTATTTTGACGAATTCATTATGCATGAAAAGAGTCTCAAAATAATATTATAAATGTGGTAAAACTAGAAATTTTTAGCCGACAACTAATCTTAAAGGTATTGTTATATTTTCAAAAGTTTTACGACAGCATTTAAAATTAACAGCACTAACATGAATTTTTGTCGGCTCCATGAAACTGCTCACACGTTAAATACAAACATTTCTTCCCTTTTCAAGCCGTTGTGATCCTTGAGAGTACTCCGGAAATTCGAAACGGGCAGAAGGAATAACTGGAGCAGAAAGGCGTCTTACCCTTTTATCCGATTTCCGGACAGCTTCGTGTATTTTCCAGACTAGTTCTGGACCTGCACTGGCGACTTGTTTCCCAATATCGAAGTACTGGGTTATTGGATTCGTTTCTTGGGGGGTCTGAGGAGTGGGCTTCAACTTGGAGAACATCCCGGTTGATAAGACAGTAGTCACCTTTGCCACACCATCGATCTAAGGACAGACTGGCTTTGATGTCACACTTAGCTCTGCTGACTCATAGAAGCGTAAACTGAATTCTGAAAAGAAGTTAATGGTTAGGTGTTTCACATCTCATAATAGATTGGAACAAGCAAATTATTCTAAATTAATTAATTTTTAAACAATTCCCCTATTCTTTACTTTACAAATAACTTCTTGACATCTAATTAGAAAATTAATGTTTGAATAGTTTTAACACCAGAGTTAGATTCAGAACTATTTTTAGGTAAGCAAAGGAAACTAGATTATACATAATTTCGACTGCAGTAAGTTATTCGGCCGCCTTGCTCTCTTATTCTAAAATGCCGCTCCAACCCCGCCCCCAAGAAGCAGTAGACACAATATTACTGAATTTGCGACAAAATCAGGAATAGTCTGTTTTATTCACAATTTATCAATTTTTACTCACCATATATTTTAATGAAATTACATAAACATTAATTTTTATCACAGAATATTTTATTACACTATTATATTGTTATCATATACTAAACTTCGATGGGTTTTTTGTTAAATTATTATCATTTGTAGTATGTATGTAGTGATGAAGAAATTTTGTTGATTGGTTTATGATTTTCAATTCTTCACAAATAATTTCAACATCATCTTTATATTATGTGTGTATATTCTGCTTTTCTTGGGGTAAAAAAAAATCCCACAAAGCGGTCATGAGCCAAAAAAAAAAAAAACCTCGCATTACTGCCCTCTCCCTATTTTTCGATACATAAAAAATAAATAAGTAATTAAATAAATAATTAAAAACAAAAAAAAGTTTGAAGTCTTGCTTATCTCCAACACGTTTTGTTACTCTAAGTACGAGGAGGGTAAAGCACATTTCGTAACACAGAACTGTGTATAATATATGATTCTCTCTAACACCCCCCCCCCCCCCCACGTCTTTCGAGACGTGCAACACACAAAAAGGTAACCAATATCCCAATTTTTAAATAGTTCATCTAAAACAATTATTTTTGAACTTGAAAGCACACACATAAACAGACAATTATATTCATATTTACTTCTAAAATACAGAAATTTGCTCAGAAAATTCTCTTACATCTGGACATATAAAAAATAATTTATGTAAAATACATTTTACCGCTTCTTATTTTCATTATCTATTATTTCAAGCCAATAGTGGTTGTTAAGTTATAGTCCCTGCCATTCTATTACGATACCAATGAACTATGATCAAAATTCACGGTGTATCGGTTCTCTAGTTTAATTAATTGTGATAACCAATTACTTCGTTTCAATTGAATACGTTCTCAATTCATCATGAGGAATTCAATTATGTAATCACAACAGGCAAATTTACAAGGGGGGGGGGATGGGACCCGTACGAAGAGACATTAGGAAGACAGGCTACTTACGCCAATATTTCTACGCTTATAAAAATATTGATCTTTATTTTCAGTCTCAAAATGTTTCATTCCCCTGAAAGATAAATCTCATTTGCCTTTGGCGTTCACGCTTTTTAGAATACAATATAATTATGCCTTTTTTTAAATCTGCGAATAACTTTCATTTTATAATGTAGTGTGAAGTAGTAAAGAGTGTTTTTGATCTGTGTTAACATAAATGTCCTAAAAGCCTCATTCTACAAAAAAAAAACCTATTTTTGTTTAAAAAGAATATTACTTAAAATAATAATAATAATAAATGATTCAGAAATCACATACAAGTGAAGGGTCCACTGGAAAAACAACCTAAGTCACATATTATTTTTTGAACTTTGCTTTATGTTTTATAATAAATTATGTAATATAAATATATGTATTATAAATTAGTTTGCATTTACGCCCTTAAGGAACTGAAAAGAATATATTTTAGTTTATTTTAATATATATAGATTGACTGACTCCTGTAATGCGAAACATATATCCTAGAGGAAATGTATCCGGTTCTAATCAGAATGTTCCAGGCTTTACACCAGGAGTTACATTAGCTGATTTGATAAGCGGGGATGTGAAGTTGTTATAATAGCATATTTTCCATCCCTCATTCAAAATTCAGATAAACATTTTTTCTTATTTTCTCCCTTTTAATGAGAGGGAAAGAAAGTTGTAATAATAATAATAATAAAGAAAAAACATATACTCTTCAATCAAATATTGTGAAAATAATTTTTGATTCAGAAATTAATTGCCTTGCTCTCGATAGATAAATTCTTAAATATTTATAATTTAGACTTGGAAAAAGGATCGTAAATTCGTTGTTTTGATTGATAAATTTTAATATTCAGTTTAATGTAAAATACAAAACATATTTAGATCAATATAATCATAGAAAACACGGAAGAACTCAAAAACACTGCAATTGACAAATAGGACACGACAAGAAGAGTATTTTTAATGTGTTTTGTCACGGTTTTATCATGTACTTTCCCTTTAATTCCTTTTCTTGACTTTATTGTTGCTTGAATTTAAAAAATACTATCTCGAGAATGGGCAGACGAGGCCAACTGATTTCTGAGGAAAAAACACAAATTAGACTGCTTTTTCGTATGAACATCAATTAACTGACTATTACACTATTAGTTGTCTAGCATTACACGATTTAAATTCTATGGTGGCACTACTGGCGCGTTTTCGTGGTTAGTAGACATCAAGGAAGGCACCTTTCTCCAAAAAGTATCCTGCACCGAAATAAACATAGTTTGAATCAGGCTTACAATAACATAACTATATTTTTTTCTCTCTCCAAAACAAAAATGCACGTGATTTTAACAGGAAATGTTCAATTTTATACTCGAGAAATTTCATAATTAAATCCGCAACCACAAGTTAGTAAATTGTAGTCGAAATTGAATTATGCCAAAACGTGGTGATAGTTACGAGATTCACCCGAAATCATTTTCTGTGTGTATTTTCACAAAAAAAAAAAAAAAAATGTTTACATGGTTAAAGGGGCAGGCATGGTAGCCGAGTCACGTTCTTGAAATATACGCACTGTCAGAAACGTATGCTGAAATCTCACGAAACTTTCGTCGTGTTTGACGAAATGGCTCTGTGAAAATGCTCCGAGTAAACCTTTTGTCAATTTGGCGAAATTTGTGTAGTAACTTTTTCAAGTCACCTGATCGCGCGAGAAAAGAATCGTTGTAAATGACGAAATTATCTTGACGATTGAAGAATCGTCAAAAGTGAGAGCTCCATTTCTAAGCGTACGTTTTCCATGAGTAGTATTTTCAAAAACATTTTACGTATGAAAATATTTTTTCGTTTAATGGTACAATGCCCCCTCCCTCAAAGAAATACAACTTGACAACATCAATATATCAATAAAACTTAAAAATTGCATAAAAATGTTATTTCATAAAAATGAAGTACATATATTTTCGAGATTCAGTGTAAAATGCATCGTTAAGTTGCAACAATAAAAGAGCAAATGTGCTTGCTAAATAAAGCACACTTTCTCTCTCTCTCTCTCTCTATATATATAATGTATTATCATTTGGCATTTTTTTATTGTACTTCTTAAAACTTTTCTTCACTGATTCACTAAATTACCTTCGTTTGATATTCTTCTTATTTTAAGGCAGATAAGAAATTATCAAGAGTTTTAAACTCCTTTTTTAAACTTTAAAAGTAAGAAAAGATTCTTCTACAAGACATAATGGATTGCACTCCATTTTGGATCATGAATCAAATGTTAAAAAATGCGTTTTTTGAATACTACGTAAGATCTAAAGATGCAGTTTAAAAATGAATGTTCACGGAAAATGGTCCATAAATGTACTATTTATCTTCAAAAACATGTCATAGTTTTCAGGAATGAAAAATGAGCTTGTAAAAAATGCCATTAAACGGACAAATATGAAATATTTCTTGTGTTTAGTATTTTGAAGCAAAATTAAAAATGTCGAGCTTATAACATTAAATAACACAATATTTGAGTACATTTCGTGATGTCGTTAGAAAGCGCGATCCCAGGGAAAAAAAAGTAAAATTATGTACATCATTGTTTTTCTTTAAATAATAATACATTAATGAAAGTATTTGGTAGAATTAGCTGATGAAGGGTTACGAAAAGTTTGTTTTCCTTTTTTGATGGTAATATATATATAGAAATGTAAGCTTCATTATTTCCGACTAAAACAATGAGTTATTGTGATTTACTAAAATCCGTTTTTTACAACATAACTGCATTAAAGCACATCTTTTGTTTTAAGTGCATCAGTACTGAGTAAAAAACGTTGGTATTGTAGTTTGCTGATGTGTATGATCTAACTCGACTGTTATGATCTGATTCCAAGAGTTGGTTGCTATTTATTATTTATGTTATGCTAACTTATACGAAACTTCAAATTCAGTTTTTATGTGCAATAATAGCTAGAATGTTTGCTGCGTATTTACTTTATATTGCGTATGATTATTTTTAAGAACCGGTATAATATTCAGTTCTTCTCGTCTCATAGTTATTCTACTCATGAATTTGATTTAAACCAACTGATTCAACACGACATATTTTATTTAAAAAATTATTATACATATATATATGCTATTGGTTGCTAAATGCGACGCATGGAGCACGTGATGTTTTTCTGTTTAGATTAGGAACACACATATAGTTCTTTTTTAAAACTACTTAAGCCACGAATTCGGTTAATAATACCTACAGTTCACCCAGCGGTCGAAATTCGACCGTAATTTATTATTTTTTTCAAGTTTAACGACGTTTAACGACGTATTGGAACGTTTAAACAACATTTAAACATTTTACTTTTTTTTGTTATAATAGTTAGTTTTGCTTAAATATTTCAACTAGCGATAATCTTTCTTCGGTGCGACTGTTTGACCACTGAGTTAGTTATTAAATGAAATGCTTAAGTTACTGTAACGCATATTATGCATAAATTTTAGCTTTCTACACTTCTGTAAAGAGAGTAGTAATAAGAATTTTCATGCCTTCCTATTATTATTGAATGAAATAGAAATACAAACCCTCAATTTAACCATGATTTCAAACGTAAATGCAAATCAACAAACTTACGAAACGTTGACTCAAAGTAAAATAACACGTCACACCGCAGTTATTACACATTGTTAGCTTCAAATTGTAGCTCACATTTTGTTTGACATTGTACTGGATATACAATCTGACTAACTTATCATATATATGCGTATATTTTGGAAATGGATTGACCGACACCTTGAGATTAGTATTATTTTGCTCAGAACTTCATTTAATAGATTACATATTATCTTTTGTTTCATAATTAAGTTCTTCTTTGAAGTATAAATAGTATAATATGTTTTAAGTATTGGCACAAATGTTGTAGATAGTAAATGTAGATAGTATTCTGAAAGTATGACGAATAAAGACTTCCAATCTACGTCGAAAGTAGGAGACTGAGGAAAAAAAGTTAACAGTTCCAAAATTATTCCCATTGATAACACTAAAACTCATCAATAGCTACTAAAGAAAAAGTAAGAAAATTGGTTGACAGAGGGAAAAATGGTACTTAATTGTTTTGTCTTTGCATATTTATGCATAAATTAATTTAAAAAAATGTTTTCAACTTAAATGTGTGTTTTTTTAATATCTGTCTGGCTTGTATAATAATCCTGATAAATACTTTGAAATCTATTCGTTATGGGCCCTTTAATCTCTACTAATAATAAAGCAGCAAGTATGTCTGTCTATGTGTGTGTGTGTGTGTGTCTGTCTATCCGGCGTAGTGGCGCCGGAGTAGGCTCCAAGTCCGGCGTAGGGCCAAGACCGGTTGGTGGATTTTCATGAAATTTGGGACGAAATTAGTTTGGAACAGGGGGATGTGCACCTCGGAGAGTTTTGTCTGAAATTTGGAAAATTGCATAACAGGGATCTTTTCTATAGGAAAAAAATTTCGCATCGTTTCAAACTTGATACCATTGAAAAGCCCGTAAAAAACTACCCCAGGAAGAGTTTTGCTCTATGTGCTAAAATTTTTTTGAACGAATTTCCTGCGGCTCACAAGGGATCAACACCTTTATTTTGATTTCCTCATTTTGACATGTATTTCACGGGATCATTTTCCATACTGCACAGAGGTTCTTTAAAGAAATTTTATCCTTTATAGCGATTTTTGTTATTCCAACTTATTGTTACTATTTATATATATTTTTTTTTTCTCCAGTGAATTAGCACATATGTTATTTTCCTTTTTGAGCTCGGATGAAAGGTTTTTTCCGCTTTCAAAGCATTGCTTGCTGCTGTTTGTTTCTGTAAGCTACAAAATTTTGTCCTTCTGTTTTACTGTCAATGAATAATAGATAAAAATTTATTATAGTTAAAATTTATTATTTAAAACTATTCTAAATGATTATAATCGTTCTTTTTGTGAGGGTATTTGAACTAAACAAACAAACTGCGTTTTCTTTTTCGTTTTGTTTCGTTTCTTTCTTTCTTTTTTCCTTTTTTTATTGTGTGTGTTTTGTAAAAAAAATGCTTAAATGTGTAGGATCGCTGGTTTATTGCCGTGCGCGGATAATTTTTAATTATGTGGAATGATATACATTTTAATAAAGTAACATAATTTACACATTAAAAAGTTATCACTATATACACAATAGCGAATCGACTGGCCTATTCATTTTTTAACACGGGCGTGTACCGCTAGTTGTACAATAAAATGTCTATTGCATATTGGTGTTTACAATGAAAAAAGCTTTTCTGCAAACGAGGTATTTACAGACAGGATTCGAAGAGACAGGATGTAGAAGAGATATTGTCCAAATTTTGAGGAGTAATTTGACTGGAACTTGAAACAACCAATGAACAATGCAAGTATGCTTTGCTGATTTAACTATGGCATTAAAAGAATTTTCATGTTTGTATTACCTTTCATATTGAAATGATAAAATAATTTCGAAAAATGCGGCTGTTAAATTTATCAAAATTTTGCTTGTTTCTTCTGAAATGAGCAATTTCATACGTGGCATGTTTGATGAAAATGCAGAAATTCAAGTGATTACAGTAAAGCTGTGGTCTTCCATATATATGTATATATTGGTGACTCTAAGAAAGTAAAAGCTTGTATTCCATACTGATATTATTGTCACGTTTTATTTCTTAAGAAAATTTTTGTTTTGCATAATTTCATACTTTAATACTGTAATTCTGATATTCAACTATGCCAAAATTCAAATGTTTACTCACTAAAAATTCTTTAGTGAAACATCATCTACATGCCCAGTCACGTATCTGTAGTTTTTCTATTCTAAAAACTCTGGACATGAAATGGTTAGGGATTGAAGCTGATTTTTTTTCTCTGTTACGAACATTAATTATACCATCTCAAAAAACAAATGGAAACATTGCCCCAAGACGTTCGGTCATCCACATGGTTGGAAAGGAAATGGCAACATAACTGGAAAAGACGCATTTTAGTTTGTGTATTCAGACCGAAGTTGCATTTTTTATTCTTTAAGTATTTGTTTCGATTTGTAACAATTTTAACTTCCTTTTCAAACCAAGTGTTTTTAATCCTCGTCATTAACATGGCATGTAGAACGCAGCTAAAATGTAAATATAAACAAGTTTTGATAATCTACAGTAATAAAACTTGCAATTCTAACTTCTTGGTAAAGATTAATCCGACAAATCTTCACAAGTAACTTGTTGAGAAAATAATAATTGCATTCTCATCATCTACATGCCCTTTATCGTGCGTCATCCACATGCCCGTTATCGTACCTCACCCACATGCATTTCATTAAATATAGCATGATCGAGATTAGTTGACTAATCGCATGTTGGTACTGTTCCATGTGTCTTACATTCTATTTCAGTAATGAATTACTTTACACAATGTACAATGAACTAATCATGACTATTTATGTTACCCTAATGTGACTCTTGATCTCTACACTTTGGTTAATCATTTCTGGATCTCTTCTATCATGTGTAAAACCCATCGTTCGATTTATTAACTTATTATTCCAACGTAACAGTTACATAATAATAATGTCTGTACATTATTTATAAATTACTTTCCCAATTTACATTTAAAAAAAATATCATAAATATGACCATTAAACCACCGACGTATCTACTACCGCACGAAAAACACAAATATAAAAAATACAATAAAATACAAATAGTTGAGCTCTACCGATGTCTCATTTTAATAATGTAACCTTGGAAGTATTTTTATATTTGTTTTCTTTTTTTTTTCTTCAGATTTTTAAAATAAAATTAGTTTTTTGAAAAACTCAGACCCCAAACTTGGGATTTGCAGAATCAACCCGTATTCTTTGTTTACTTAATTGGAGTTATTTAGAGTGCTATTGGTCTTGTGAAATAACTGGAGCCAGAACAAGGACGACTTAAGTGATTAATAATTAACTTTTGAAATATTTAAATTATATGTTTATGGAAGTATTTGAAATAGATGGTGTAAAACCTAGATGCATTGATATTTAAAGCATTGAACAGATTGTTGTTGAAACATAATTTGAAAATATTGTTGATTTTTGAAATCACGATAGATGTAACTGAAACAGATAAAGTACAAAGATCAGGTTAACTAGAAAGCGTAACGAAACTAATTAAAAATACAGAATCGCTTTTGGTGTCAAATGTTGAAGATACTGTTGTTGAAGCACTGCAGTAAGTATTAGAACAAATAAACATAAAAGAATCAGAACTAAACGTCTTGAATTCTGAAATCGAACTTGAAATAACAGATCAAAGAATATGAGAAGGAAGTAAACGCAAGCGTATAATATGAGTATAATACAAGCGCGATAGTATAAGTAGCATTAAATTCAAAATAAAAAGTCGACTTAGGCAATTAGAATGGTGTTTCTTCTGTTTATGGAGATTCTGAACGTTCTCAGCACGTTATGAATCAAGAAAGGATACCGTTTAGCTTAAAGTTGCCTAAACTATGGATTAAGCCATTTATGGAGATCCCAGAATGCTTTATGAATTTTTTAACAGTTTTATCAGTGCAATACATAAAAATGAATCTTTATCAAACATAAAAAAATTCGTATGCATGAAATGTTTAATAGCAGGCTAAATTTTTAACATAGTTTCCGGATTTTCTTTAACTGAAGGGAATTATGACGAATGTTTAGATCTATTGAAGGATCGGTTATGGAATAAAATAAAACGTTATTGCATGTCACATATGAATAAATTATTAAATATAGAAGCTGCAAAACACTCATATAACTTAAAAGGACTGAGAAAACTGTATGATTTATGTGAAATTAGTTGTATAAATTTAAACTCGTTTGAGGAAACTTCGGGTTCCTGTAGTCAACTTTTTATTGCCATTTTACTTAAATTATTGCTTTCAGTTTTAATGTTTGAATTTCATAGGGAAAAAGATCCGTCTAAAAGTGACGTAACTGAATTAATAGAATTCATAAAAACAGATAATGACTGCAGAGAAAGATCATTATATGTAATACGAAAAACCGAACGAAGAATCCGATAATAAGAAGCAAAGTAGTTAGAACTATAAATTAAACTCCCACAAAAGACAAAATATTCTGTCTGTCGCTGAATTAAGTTTCGATTCTTCATTGCGCATTCTGCGACGAGACAGAGAAAGAAACACATAATTCTGACGCCTGTCTGAAGTCCGTCTTAGAAAGAAAAGGGGCTATGAAGAAAAACGGAATTTGTGATTTATGTCTGAAGAAAGAAAACCATTTTGCGAAAAATTGTTATTCAAAAATAAAATGTGATCATTGCGGTTGGAAACACAATAGCTTAATTTTTGAAAAGGATGAAATGAGCGAAGGAAAATCTCTTAGTAGGGAACATAATTTAATGAATAAAAGATTTTTTGAGTAGGTTTTATTCCGGACTATGGTTTTTAAAATTCGTGGGAAGGGTATGGGGAAATTTATTCGGATTTTTTTTGATTCAGGCTCGCAAAGGTCTTACATTACGAAATATTTAGCTAACGCTATGCAGTATGAATGTATTGATGAAAGTAATGTGATTCATAGTCTGTTCGGAGGCGATGAAATAGTTGAAAATCATAAGCAGTTTATTGTACGCTTAAGCAGCGTTAGAGAATATTATTATTGCAGTTTTAAGGTTTTTGACCAAACTGATTTGTTCGGATGTTCCAGAGATAGATATTAGACCTTTAGTGAATTAAAATCCCTTAAATTTTTTTTGAACAATACTGAAAAAAATGAAAGAAAATTGTTTTTTAAGCTCTCCTGCTGAAATTCACGATCTAATAGGTGCATACATTGCGGGTAAATTCTTCAATGCTTAGATTTAGTTACAGTAACATATTTTAAATATTAACTACTTACAGACGCGTTAAAGAACAGACACAACCAAGCATAAAAGAAGGTAAGCATTTTCTTTGCTTACTTAATTTGAATTATTTCGAATGCTATTGGTCTTGCGAAAGTGTGTTTGAAAGAATTCTACTTCCCCACAGATTTTCCAAGGTAGCTCTAAACTAACCATAGCAAGAAATCGTGGGTTCTGTTCTAAGAGTTTGCTTCGAATTGCTGACATTTAGAGATTTTTACTTGTAAGGAGAATGTCATTCTCATGAATCCTATCGATGGTTATTCATACACATAAATAGCTTAAAATTGATAAAAGAAATTTATAATAGACTTGGCAACACGATTCTGGGTGAAATATTGCTTGTTGTAAAACACATACAAGTAAATTATGAATAATATCCTTTTTGAAAATGATCAGTAAAACAAAAATTTCCTGCAGGCAGTTCAATAATAAAATTTATGTCCGAAAAGAGGATGATTTTACGTCGAAGGGTATTGATACCATGTCGATGTCCACAGCTGCAATACCATTCTTAGGTGGGTTAATGTATGGTAACCGACTGGATTTAGGTGGGTTAATGTATGGTAACCGACTGGATTTGTAATGAAAAGAAAATCACCTGACCTAGCCAAAACTGTCGGAACACTAGAGGATGCGGATTGCGCACATACTCTGGAAGACTCACCATTTTTCACGTACGTTTCTCATAAGCAAATACATGGTGGTCTTGAGTGCACAACTACATAATGGACACTAAATAGCAACTCAAGAGGAACCGAAAGCCTTCTTCCGCACCTTCCTGCTTAGTCTACAAGCCGAGTATGGTATGTTTCAAAAACATTAGTCTCGCGGGAGGCCCCCGAATGATAGAAATAACTTGGGTGTACATGAATGTAATCAAAAACGATTCTTTTCAAAGAATATTTTATTATTTTTATTCAAATAGGGCCTTCATATACTGGAATTTGTAAATAGTACATGATTCTAAGTTTTTAGTCAGAATTATAACAATGACGTTTAAGTACAGTTCACAACACAATTTTGAACTCTACATTTAAAAAAAAACCGGTATACAAGCATCCTAAAAATGTCGTTTATAGCGCTCGGGGAAATAGGGTTAAAATTAATGTCATGAACGTCTAGACTCCACAGATATTTTAATTATATTTTGATCCAAAATAGAAAATACAGTAAGAAGAAATTTGCGCACTTTCCGCTTTGGTTCTTCGGGTCAAAAGAAAATGCTAATACTGTATTACTGAAGCAGAACAAAATGAATTAACTTTACATAGATAAAATATAGCCCATCTATTTTTTTACAAAGCTTACTGCGAATGACTTTCTTAAACACTGCTTTTCAGTTTTAAATAAAATATGTTTAGAAAAAAAGGTGAAAAATAATAATGCTTTAAAAGGATTCGACTCACTTTTTCAGATTTAAAAAAAAAGGGCTGATTTAAAATTCTAGGGGACTTATTTTGTTTAGCAAGATTTAAAGAAAACCAGTTCAAAAATTGCGTAGTTTGTCCGACAGTGAATCAATAACAGCAGTGTTTCTCCAAGAACGTCAAAGAAAACGGAGATTTATGATTAGAATACTGACAAAAAGTTCTCTTTTTACAACGTGGTTAGAGTTTCTAAAGAAAAGGCACCCCTATACATTTTCCCACTTGCAAAACGTCAACAACTCCTGCGAAATATTGGAAATTGAATTACAAGGGAAAAAATTCACCATTTTAAGTTTCGCAAAAGGAAAGAAGAGGAATTTCCCTTTTTTCTGCTCTTTCTGTTCAACGATTGTAACCTAGAAAATAGTTCACCTGTTGCCTTGTCACGCGTTTTAAAAGTTACAAATTGTAAGAAAGATAACACATTGCTTCAGAATTTTTTTCATATTTTACTATTTTTTACTTACGGATAATGGAATAGGAAAACGTGTATAATTTTCGTTGAACGCAACTTCCATGGCCCAAAAACGGTCCTAGGCAACTCAAAGATTTAATGATGTTGTACAAAATGTTTTCTATTGACCGAAAAAAATGAGACATAAATCAAAGGAAAAAACACCTTTAACCACTTAACGCGTTTGCCCGTGTCTGACCCGGGCAAAAGTTACCTGCAAATGTGCACATGCCCGTGTCTCACACGGGCGATCTTGTCTCTCGCGTTTTTTTTCCTCATTCCCCTCTGAGATCCGTTTGCACTTTGTTTGTGTAATAATTTTTTATATATTTTTTACCACACGCCCCGCTCTCTAATCACCCCCTACAACTGTAATTTCCAAAAACAACTTATACAACACCTATATATTCATTTTCTGTCAAAAAAAAAAACCTCGATCATTTTTTACCAGTTTTTCTAAAAAACCTCGTGCTTCAAGGGGTTAAAAGAGCAAGGGAAAATACTTGCTCTGATATTGTTGCATTATGTCTTAGCCCCCAAGTTTTCATAACTTTTTAAGCTTCAGATTTAAATATTTTGTTTACCTCTTAAATTTCAGTAAATTTAATTCAATATTAACCGATTTTTAACCGATTCGAATTTTTTTTCTATAAATAGTTAAGAGATAGTATTTTATTTAGACACTAATTTAAAAAATATAGTTAGCTTTATTGATAAAGGAAAAAAATGTTTTTGACGTGAAAATTTTGCATTTTTACAGATTTTATGATTTTTTTTTCTGATGAAAAAAATGAACAGAATACCATGCATTACATCACTGTGGCTACACTTTGTGCAAGGTGCTATTTAAATTCTAAGAAGGTTAAGTACAATTTAGCTGTAGTAATAGTGTAACAATATAGTATATTTCTTAATAAAAAGTTATTAAATCTTATATTAAAATGATTAAATAAAAACAAGTTTGAATTTCTGGCTTTTTTGAGAAACGCACAAAAGGCCCTTTTTGAAAAATCATATAAAATCTGTGGGGCAAAAATACACAATATAATTGATAGCAGCGCATAAAGCACTTCAAGGGCATCAAATGAGCAGGTTTTCATATTTTAAAAAAAAATCTTTTTTGAGTAATCACACTTCAAAAATTGTGATTTTTGAACATTTCCAATTTCAAACTTTAAATTCTGAGGGGATAGGCATCTCAGACCTACAATAAAATTTGATTCAAAACTTCCATAACAGCCCTTTATATGTTTTGTCAACCCCTCTGTTTTGTCAAAAATGATTTTTTTTTCATAAGAAAAAATCATCAATTTGGTAAAAATGCCAATTTTTCAAGTCGAAAACACTTTGTTTCTTTATTAATAAAGCCGACTAGATTGTTAAAAACAGTGTTCAAATAAAATACCTCCCCTTAGTTATTTATAGAAAAAAAAATATTCGAATCTATTAAAAACTTTTGAAACAGTGGCCATTTTAAAAGGGAGTGTTTTTGCTGATTTTTTGAGAACGGTCAATTTTGTCTCAAATTTTATAAGTCTGTAACTAGAGAAATATTTTTTTTTTTTTCAAAATCCTTTTGGGGTATCTTATGTGTTCCTTAGTTGTAACTACTGTAATTTTTTTAAAGAAATCTGTGAGGGTCATGCGACACCCTCTGCCTGATCTGAAATGGAATGGCTCTTTGGCATTCCTTTTTGTAATTTACGTATTTTTACTTCATATTTATTTTTTTATTTCTTTTTTACGTTTTCTTGTGTCACCTTTTGTAAAGTCTTCGTAGCTTCTTCAAAAGTGTTTATTTATTAGTGTTGATTGGTTTTTGAAAATAACTATGCCCCAATATAACGGCCATATGGCTCCATTTTCTTGCACTGAAAGAAGTTCTTCCGAAACACGTGTATGAATTTTTCATGCTACATTAGTAAGCAGCTAACTAATCATGCCCGAGCGTTTCGAAGCAGTAAAATATACAAGCATATTAGATTTCAAATTCGCGATAAAACTCTTATTTACTGCGAATTAATTATATATTTAAGTTATTATTTAAGGGGACACCGGATCTTTAAAATAAAAGGTTTCTTTTCTAAAAAAAATTCACTGTAGTTGCACTTATTTTATCGTTGGTTATCTATATTATGGCTAAATTTTAAATATGAAGCCAATAAAAATTATGTTTGACTAAAACAATTTTCAAAATTGTTAAAAAATATGAGAAACACAAAAGATAAGTCTCGCGTCTGATATTTCATTCAAATTGCATAAAAATTTCCATATAGATATATAACAATAATGTAAATACTTTCTGGTAAACAGTTGCAGTTTAATCTCATAAGATATTGAAAAAACATTTTTTTAAACTTCCAGCATACTTTTTCAAAAATGTTTGCTTCTCGCTACAGTTAAACCAGTACAAAAGTTTTTAAAATGATTGCTTCATTAAAAGTAATTCCATAAAATATTTGTAAAACCTTTAAGAAACTGTATAAAAACATGTAAGCAAATTACTCAAAAATTCAGACGCAAGAGTCAATTTTTGTGCTTTTCCCTATTTTTTCGAATATTTCATAATTTTGAAAAATTTTTCGTCTAACATATTTTTATTTGGCTTAGTATTTAAAATTTTGCCAAAATATACATAATTAGTGCTAAAATAAATCCAATCACAGTAAAAAATCAAAAAAAGAAAATTTTCATTTCAAAATGTCATTTGTCCCCTTAACTGTAGTAGGTTTATCACTTTTATATTTAGGTGAAATTTTTACCCTTGAGATTTGCATAAAACAGATTACACTACTGGTCGAATAAATTGTTTTTTCTAGTGCTTTTTAATTAATTTACAATCCAAGAAAACGTGAGAAAAATATCAATGACGAAAAAAACGACTTATTCTTTTAATGCCAAGAAAATATGTTATTCAACTAACTTCATTTGAGGGGAGTGGAAAAAATTACACGGCCTGGTTATTTTATAACTACTAAGCCCGGCGGTCATACGACATGGTCGCTGTTCTAGATATTATAAATATTCAATTCTCCCTGTAACCGGAAGTGCACATCAAAACAAAGAGATATTTATCAGGTAGAACAGCAATGTTTAATGAATAAATAATAAACATATAATAATTTAGGAAAAAATATTCTTACCGAAAAAAAAAAAACATCTAAGTTATAATAATCTGTAAAATAAAAATACTATTTACTATATAATCAAATTGTTTGTGAAAAATATTTATTTGTATCCAACATAATCATCGTCAAAACTATAGTTTTAACGAAACTGGAAAAAAGAGCGCTGCCACTTTAATATATATAAAAAGCGCAGCCGATAAATACATTAAAACAAAGAAAGGAGGATTAAATTAAATTCGCGTTTACATTAATTTTTAACGGAGGTTGCAAATCTAGCGATACCTCATTCAAAATGCTAGAGAAATTTTTTGATTATTTGTCGTTTTCATTATAGAAACAATTGTGTAGATGGCAGCACGATGCAGTTTTCTTGGAGTAAGAAATTCGGAATAAGCTATCGGCGACAAACAGACACTTAAGCGGCTTATATATAAGATGTGATCCTTATTAATACTGTTATAAAATTACTATTGTTTCAATATTAATGGTTAAAATTCCCAAAATTATATAAAATATATCGATAAGTCTGTACGTAAGGATTTTTTCAGTATCACAAAATAGTGAAGTATATGCGTCTATCAAATTGAGAAAATCAAATATTTTTCTATTCATCGCATCATCAGCTTTATCCATGATCTTGTAATTATAAGGCTTGTTTCTTTGTTCCCTCTGTTTACTTCATAACTCTAGTAATATACAATAATTGCTGTGTGTGATAATACCTTGATACATTGTTAGTTAACAATGCACACCAGTGTAGCGGTGCGAGTCGACACCTTCATAAGCCGACTTCTGTCCCGGCCAGTAGGTACCTTAAGGACAAGCATGGAAGTACTGGCTTTCCACCGTGGAGGTCCATGGTTCTATCCCCGTCTCCGGCAGACCACCTGTTCCACCAGCACCACCGCCGTGTCCTCGCATGCCGTCCGCTACAATTGGTGATCTCAGGAAGTGATCATCACCACGAACACCCCGCAGATTGCGCCATGTGACGACACACATCCACATGCAGCAAAATGGGAATCCTATCACGCAACAGATGGCGCTACAAGACCTCGCTAGAACGCATGGCCATGGCGCCCATCTGTAATCAATCAATCATTTACTCACGCGCAGCATCAGCATCATGGAGCCCATCTCTCAATGGTGCAGCATCTGTGGACAACATCGTTCACTCCACTACTCGTTCACTAGTGGGGGAGTACTATAGCGGTGCGAGTCGACACCTTCATAAGCCGACTTCTGTCCCGGCCATTAGGTACCTTTTGGCAAAGCATGGAAGTACTGGCTTTCCACCATGGAGGTCCGGGGTTCTATCCCCGTCTTCAGCAGACCTCCTGCTCCACAGCACCACCACCTTGTCCTTGCACGCCGTCCGCTACAACCAGTTTGAAGTTAAAAAGGAACGGAAAGCTAATATGTAAGATAGGTAATAAAATCACTACTTGCCATATTTAAATATTCAGCTGTTCCTGTCCGTAGTTCTTTCAGACTCTTTGTGTAATTTAAATTCGGTTCTTATTTATACAATAGTGAAATTCCGGTAATTCCTTTTACATGAAATTGCGTCACCTCTTCGTATACGAAACTAAATTATAAAATCAAACCTTTAAAGAACCTTTTTACATGTCCTTTTCTTTTTCTCTCTAGCAACTAAACTCAATATTTATCACTCCGGAGTTGTGTTTTAGCATACCCGACAATAATTCCCAAACTTACTATAAAACTTACTGCTAAAAACTGAAACTACATTTCACACTCACTTTCTTTCAGTAACTGAACTTCAAAAGCACTCCTTTAAAGTTTATTTTCAATTAACCCCTCACATTAATGAAATATTATTATAGCGTTTAAAATGAGCGAAATTGCTTGGTTACCCGCAGACTGTCTGCGACTATAAATTTTGCTGCTGCTAAAAATTATTTTCTTTTTGCTGTTTTTGTTGCTTTCCAAATAATAAGTAAAAATAAAACAACATAGAAGCAGCATTTTGATAAACATGCAATTCTGATTCAATCAAGTAACATGACTAAAGGTAAAATATTTTAGATTGAATTATCTGAAAAAAAGCAATCAATGTTGCATACGTAGTTAGAGGTACTGATAATAGTACTAAATTCAACTATTGGAATGAAGTTTACCTCTACCCCTTTATAATGACTTCAATCTCCCCTCCAAGATTGACCGACTCTTAGGGGGGGGGGGGGGCAATATTACTCCTTGATTTAGACATTAGTCATCTTGTCGTATGGCTTGAAGCTGCCTATTATGCGCTCTATGCCTTCCCCGATGATGACACCCCGTTAAGGATCTAAGTGGTATCGATGAAAGCCATACAGGGTCGCTGCAAACACAACTTCTCTACACGCATTATTTTATAGTGAGTTTATAGAATAGTGATTGCTATACCCTAAAAAATATTTGAACTCAAACCAAAATAAACCTTCTTGAATACAAGATTTTAACATGCTCATGATTGTATCTGTATGATACATGAAGCGAGAAGTGGTCGTATATTATCTGATTTTCTTATCACCTTTTTAGCAGTTCTCAATTAAAAGATTGAAATATGCATATTAAAAAGTTTACTTATTTCAGATTTTAAAAGCCCATAAAGTACTGTACAGATAAGCCACTCATGTAGAAAAACACATAGAAAAATGTTCTGATATAACTGGATAATTTGTATGGCATAAAGGTCAAGACTCAGAAATTTTGGAAGTGGCCAGTGGCCACTAAACTTGATTAACTTGGTGGCCACCTATGCGAAGCAGGGGGGGACATGCCCCCCCTCCCCCGCAATTCCTTATGTGTCTTATTTTCAGTAAAGAAAACATAATAATTTGTCAAAATTATTAAGTTTACAAAAAACAAAGACTTTCAAATTGGAAAAAGAATACACTAGATTCGTTGGCGATGGTAAATTAAGGAAATATGAATTTTTGTGATATAGTTTTTTGTGTTGAATGTTTTACAGTACAAAAGATGTAAATGTAAAATTTTTGTTAATAATAGAAGCAACATATAACAAAAATCCCAATTACAGAAACAAACCTTTTACAAAAAACAGCGATGATAAATACGGACCATTTTCGAACACAATCATAAAAAAAATGTATATTTCCAGTTCTAAATTTGTTCAGTACATTTTATTTTCATTCATTTCAAAACTTTTTTTTAAAACTTTTACACCATTTTCAATATGGCGCGACACTTATATTTTATAACTTTTTGAGAAAATGGCCGATCTGAAATGCAAGAGTTAAGGCTATGAGAAAAAAAAAATCAAGATTTAGATTGTTTCCCACTGTATTTAAAAGATTTATATGGCAGAGAAAAGGATTACAAAAAAAAAAAAAAAAACAGCGCAATCGGGAAACGTTTTCGCATTTTTTTCTTGTGAAAAGGGAAATGAAGATTATCGACCGAAATTCGGTTACTTGAATGCCGAATTGATGCGTTTTTATTGTGCTTGTGTGCATGAAAGAAGCAAGAGTTGTAAATTCTACAGATGTATGTGAAAAGGAAGGATTTACTTTAAAAATTAAAAAAAGGAAAGGTGGTGATTGCTCTTATTTTTTTGAATCGCCACTTTTTCAAACAAGGTCGGCACGTCTCGAATGGCGACCGTGAATCTTGACCTTTAGTATGGTACCAGGTGTCTGATTTCACAAAAATATTCTTTGCGTGTAATGACGATAAAAAGTTAATAATATACGAACTCCATATGCACAGGGAAAAGATAAAGATTTACTTCTGAGGTGAGATCAATCATACACCATATGCAAGCTATTGTACTCAAAGATTTTTTATATTAAAATTCCATTTTTATAATTTTCATCATGTAATCTAATAAAATACAAGTAATTGCATAAAGAGAAAAATATATTTGATGAAAAAAATGTGTTGTCTTAGTATGGCTTAAGAAATAAAGAATGATGATCTGATAAATGAATAAAATTAGTTGACGTTATCTCATATTTGATTTTTTCAAGAGAACCAATAATAAAAATCCTGAAAGTATTCGACCCAATTTAGACAAAAGACTAAAAGAAAAAACTGAAACCATATTTTTTTCTTTTCCTAGATCCGAGACTCAGGCCGGTTATTAAGCATATTGTTTTATTTCAAGGTTACGAATACTTCAAAAGAGCTGTCTCATTTAAACTTCAATCTGGAATCGTAACTGAAATTAGAAATTTCATTGGAATGCTGCCAGAATTTTCTGGGACCGCAATTAAAATTACATTTGATAACTTGACAGAAATTCAATAAATGCTTCGTGTCACCACGAAATGACTTTCGATTCTAAAATTCTATCTAATTTGGCTGCTACCTTTTTTGGTTAATCACGAAATCTTTTGAGAACAAAGTAATCAGTTTACAGCTCCTACATTAAACTGAACATACTGTTTAAATTAAAAGCACTTCTAAACGTAAGATTGAAGTATACTTTCATAAACTTTGGTTTAAAAATTAAATGTTATAACAAATCAGGAAAAGATAAAAGTAACTCTTATGAGTATAGTTTTATACCTTGAATACATAAAGGTTCAGTCATCCATCTCCTTAACACGATTGTTAACTAATGGAAAAGCGTAAATAAAGAGGCTATTTAAGAGAGAGTAAAGATGTTAGTGGAATATTTTAACCACTTGGCCAGGAATGACAAGTAGCACTCGTCCTGCTTAAAACTAGCCAAAACAATTATTGACGAGTAGCACTCGTCCTGCTTAAAACTAGCCAAAACGGACAATGGCGAGTAACACTCGTCATGAAATTTGTAAGGCAACAAGCCTTTAAAAATTAAAAAAAAATCGGAAGTCATTGTTTCCAATTAGAGATATGTTTTTTTTTATTTTTTAACACCGCACGTTTTAGATTAATTTCCAGGTTAAGGGGTTAAGCACCATTTGTCGTACTGATGAAATTGATAATTTATGAGCTATTACTTAAAAAAGCAAAATTTAATCTTTGCTACCATTTGGATGTTATCTCTTATGAAGCTAGTTTCTAACAAGACGAATGTACCCCCGAATAAATGTTTGTAAACAAAAAATCCTTTTTTTATTATGATATATACATTGACCAGCTTAATATGTATCACTTTTGCCATTTTGGCATAAATATAGCTGAATCGTGATGCAATCTGCTTCGGAATCTGTTTGCATGCATGTTGGAATTCGACAGCTCAAATAAAAATTCAAAATACTTCATTCTGCATAACTTCATTATTCTAAGATTAAAGCCATACTGAAAAAGTGTAATTATATTATTTTTGACATTTTACTTTAAATGCAGCAGAACAATTGAAGAATCAATAATGCATCTGTTTGTGTTTTTGTTCGAGTCAGAAAATTCAATTAAAAATTACTTCGCTTTATTCAGCTTAAATATTACAAATAAGTTCTTGTCTAGTCTCAGATGCATAAGTTTAGCTTACGATAGATGTTTATCATTAAAAACAAACAAAATGATGATACAGTTTGTGGTTTAACTATAAAATTTAATCAAAATGCAATGCATTTAATACATTCTGTTTGCTAAATTTAATGCTATTTTAATAATTTAAATTTTAAGATGTTTTATTGGAAGTGCATTAAAAACTGTATTAATTAAACAATGTATTAAAAACTCGTAATGCAATTTTTAACAAATAAACCCTAATTGTGTTTAATACCTTTTCTGGAAGTTATATCATCGTTTTAAAATTTGCATGTTCATAGAAGTAATGTAAATTGGAAAAGACAAAAATTGTGAGTTTAAACTGGGCATATTTTTTGTACATTAACACGTCCTGCACAATATATGAAATGCGTTAATAGAGCTTCGGAGGGACACAAAATATTGTAATGCTTAACAAAGATTTTATTTTTGATTAACCATTCATCCTTTTCAAACAGAAACATCAAAATTAAATGATAATTATCTACACACATTATGTTAATGCTTTCTTACGGAACAACAACAACAAAAATGACAAAAATCGTTATTCTTGTGCTGAAAATGATGCTAATAGTATTCTAAATTTTAAAAGCGCTGTGTAGAAAACAAAAAGTGCATTTTCTCGTATGCAAGATATGAATAATCCGGCTGATAGCCCGAACCTCATAATGTTTTACATTGCTAGTAATAATAATAAAAAATGTGCGACTAGTAATAATAGAAAATGTGTTTCTAGTAATAATACAAAATGGGTCTCCAGTAATAATACAAAATAAGTCATTAGTAATATTGAAAAATGAGTCATTATTAATAATACAAAATAAGTTAGTAGTAATATTGAAAAATGAGTCACTATTAATAATACAAAATGTGTCACTAATAATAACACAAAATACATCAGTAGTAATTGGAAAAAAAAGAGCCACTATTAAAATTACAACGTGTCACTAGCAATAATACAAAATGTGTCACTTATAGTAATGCAAATGTGTCATAATCAATAATGCAAATTGCTCCACTGCAAATAAGCAAATAATTTTTCAAACTTCTAACATAGACAACCGTTTCAAATTTAATAAAAATAAAAGAAAAAACTGCAAGCGATGTACGACTCGAATATATAGTTGACATCTAACATTTAACCACAAAAAGCTATTAAATGGAGGAATGTATTGAAGCTTCAACAACACATCGCCAAATAGGGATTTAATATCCATGGCTACCACAGGCATCTCAAGCGTTTCTTTCACTTTATCTACTGTAAAGCCTTCGGAATGGGGCACTTGACAGTTTGATTAACATTCCGCAAGGCTTTTCGTAATCCTTCAATTATATAGTAGCACCAGATATTAATATTTAATTGCTATCAAGTGAATTTGCTTTTCTATGATTTTCGCCGTTGGATGACTTTGGAACTCGACTTAAGGCTTTTATAGTCAGTAAAAAATACAAAAAATGTAATAATAATAATAATCAGCAACATTAGTTAACTGTTTTGAAACAGTAAAACATTCTGAAGTTCTAGAAAATTAGTTCCAGTTAAATACTATGCGTTAAAAAAATTAACAACACTATTTAAAAATGCTTTTCTTCGCCTTTATTTCTGTGATTGAGTCATTCTCGATTCTAATGTTACTCAAAAAAGATGCTATTGTGCAAAGAATACGAAATGGGTTTAATTATTTATCATCGTCATTCAACTGAAATGTTAACATGTTATGATTCTGTTTCCTATTTTGCTCTTAGAAAACAAATTCTAGCTTTTTTGACGCGTACAGATATTAAGAGGAGTGTATTTTTTTTAAATCACTTCTTCGCACAAAAAAACAGCTAGGAGCAAATCAAAGTTTTTGTGTTGAATAATTATAAATAAGATAAAAAATATGCTAACCTATAAATACCTATGATTTAGGTTTATTTATTTTATTTATACTTTTATATATTTTGAATTATTGATGCATACTTAAATTTTTAGTGATCCTTTGATGAAAGTGCGGTTATACCGTATAGGTTGGTATGATTCGCAATATATATATATATATATATATATTTTTTTTCTAGTTTTTCAACCAAAAATGTGACTAAGATAAATGAAAATTGGAACTTTATGAATATGATGAATGTCTCAACCACATTGATATAAGGGTATGAAAATTAAAAGGGAAATTACAATAAAATAAAGAGAAATAATTTTCACGATAATGAATTTCTTTTCTTTTGAGGAAACAACATGTCGCAAATGATGATCAATTCAGTAATATATGCAACGAAGTCTTCACGCTAAGCATTATTTTCCATGAAATAACTAAGCGTAAAAACCACCATCGAAGAAGAAAATGACGACGAAAAAGCGATCAAATTCAGCTCCCAGTTGCTATAAAATCTGCTCAGAATCATACACCACTTTAAAAAAGGAATTTATTTATTTACTTATATTTAATTTAACCGTTTATTTTGTAAATTATATCGCAAGGAAAACATTTTAAAGTAAGGATACACTGCGGGCAATTTACCAACCTTCCATGACAAATTTCTGAATTTAATTTCTCAGTAGTTTTTTTTTCTCCTTTCTTTAAAAATTTTAGGCAATAATTAAAAATTTTAGTGGTAGCCTAGCGGTCAGGATGTCGAGCTTCGGATCGGTGGATCTCGGGTTCGATACCCGGGCTGCTGAAGTCCCACCATGTATGTACACTTGGGGATATGTGCATGTAAAATCTGTGGACCCTGAAGTCCCGAGGCAGTTCCGAGGGTACCGGTGGGTGGAGATTTTCCCTTCCCTTCAGCCATAGGTCTAAAAAGGAAGGTGGCGTATTTGTGGTGGCGCCATCTGCTGTCATCCAAGTGCATTATGAGCCAAGTCGTACTTCCACCATTGGTGCTCATCTTGAAGCGGAAGGCGCGTTCGTTACTGCTTTAATTCCTAGTCGCTCTGCGCAAGGGAACCTGGATATCCAAGTGGCAAAAGTAACAACAACAACACGCAGTAATAGAAATCACTACAAAATTCATACTATAAACACTCTCACACACACAGACCCGAAAAACCTTCAATATTTTTTTCAGACACACATACGCATATTATATACATGTATAAAGGATGTCCAAAAAAGGACGCGATATTTGAATATAATGGAAAACTAATTAATTAAGTGTTCGCAACTGATAAAAGAAAACAATTTGACAGCTGATAGAGTGACTACACACCATACAACATGTTTTACAAGCATGCTTGCGCAGACGTGTTTGTGCAAGCGTATGCAGGAGAATTTTGCATAAACGCGATTGTTTGCACAAACATTTGATGCTTGCATTGTGATGAGGAGTTCACTGTGATGATAAAGACGGCAAATTTCAATTCAAGGGAACTGATATTTATTGCATTCCATTCATTTTTTCTTACCGAACGATTTTTTTTTGTTTTGTTATAAATGTGTTTTATGTTTGTTTTTTTATATTATATAAGCGTTCTATTTCGTTATATTACATAGTTTTACCTTTTAACTTTTCATATATATATATAATATAACTGATTTCTAAAATTGTTTCATTTTCCTGTATTTTATACGGATTGTCGAGAAAATTTAATGGTTACAAGATTGCACAACAAATTTCTATTGAACTTGAATTTAACTTTTAAAGAAAAGACAAATAATATTTAACGTATATTTTCCATAATTTAAAAATTAATTATTCTACATGGTTTTGGAATTTAAAATTCAATTAATTAGTTTTTAATCGTATTTTCTAAATCATTCAAGATTAATATCATGTATCGGAGAAATTAGCAGGAAGGCGAGGTTTTCAAATTCATAAAGAATCACACCTGCAATTAAGCTCCATAGCAGTAGATCTTCGAAAATATTAAAGATAGTTGAATTTCAAGGGGGTTAAAACAAGATTGCTTTTTGAAACTAATTAAATATCTCCCAGCTCAATGCTATACTTTCATTTTACACAAATTGTTCAGGCACGAAGGGATTTTACGAGGCTTGTCATTAATAATTAAACTACAGAATTAATTACTTTCTCATGACATAACCTTCTCTCAATTATAGCACAGTTTTAAGCTCTTCTTTGTTTCGCAATATTTATTTTCGAACAATGCTTTTCTCCCGAACAAAGTAGTTTACTGGCAACGTGTAGTATTTAAAATGTGTAGTTATCATTTTTAAACTCAACAAATAAAATCATGACACAGAATCCGGTTGAATGAGCAATGATTTGAAAATGAAATTATTATAAATTACGCGATTGCTATATACTTCTGAAGAGCAACGAAGTGTGTAAACTGATCTTACTGGAAAGTTAATGTTTAAAAAAATTAATAAAAATTAATCAATATTTCTAACTTAGGAATTACTATTTTTATCTTACTCTTATTAAGGAAAATATTTAATCAATGTTTTAGCTTAGCATATTTTTGTTTGTTGGTGTCAATACCTGAAATTAAAATATATTAAGTAATTTATAATTTTATCTTAATGCGGAACTAGGAAAGGCAAGTGGGTTTTCTGAGTAAATATATCATTAGTTATCATGCATTCAAACTAAAATAAAATTTAAAAAAATAATAAAACAGGAAATACATTTTAATGTCTGAAATGTTTCATAAACAAGAAATATAGAGTAATACGATTATTTGTGAGGTATATTTAAGATAAAACCGGTACAGTTGGCGCACAATTCGAAAACATGATACAAAATAATGAAAACATTAACTTATTGCTGAACTTTTGGTGGATATTATAAACTGCATTCCTTCTGTATGCATTTCCAGCATAAGTTCCTTGCTATATTGTAATTTAAAAAGACATAAGGAATAAAACTAAGACACCTATTTTCTGCTTCTCTCCTTATTGGGCGGGTGAGATTGCGCACATGGGTGTATATATGCATGGGAAATGGCTTTTGATAATAAGTATATCACATTATTAATAACTGCAAGTAAATTATCAAAACAGATAAAACAGCGTTTGCGTAAAACTTATCTTGCAGTACTTACATCACAATGAAAATCAGAGGAATTGAGGAAAATTGTAGCACTTACATTTGGAACGCTTGCAATAGAAATGACTGTATCATACACTTTCAGAGAAAAAAAGTTATGAATTCGTGTAGACACTGTGCTGTTGTAGCTGTACAACTACCTGAAATCGCGGTGCACTCACACGTCCCTTTCCTCAAGTGCGTCATATTTCCGACCGCGCAATCTCACCAGGTTTTACCTTATTAATGTGTCATTTTTTCAAGGAGTTAGATTTCGATAAGCTTAAAAGTAAGTTCAGAGGTTGAATAATAACTGAATAAGTTCCAGTTAAAATAATTAGTTATATTCAACAGAGAAGGCATTCTACAATCACATGTTCTTAAATTCAATCTTGTGCAATACTAATAATTATGCTTCAGTTTCCTTGAAAGTAATTCTATTATTTATACTCAATAACATGTCATGACATAACACAAGGTACTCTGAAAAGGGAGCCTATCCGTATGTGATGCACAAAACGTCGAAGCAATAATAATATGTTTTAAAGCTTTTATGAAGTATTTTCTTTAGCACGATAATTCCTTTTTCCTTTCTGATTTTTAAAAATGTATTTTATTAATTATTTATTTTAAAATTTTACAGTCCTTTTGCAATGGCGAAAAGGAAAGGGAAATATAATGTAGTTCTTAATAAACAGCTAATTGTTTTTTTTTATTCAAAATAGATAACACAGAAGACAAAACATTTCCAGTCGAGAAAATTCCGAAACCAATTACTTTCCATCCAGTTCGCTTCGTCATTTTCTACTTTTGTTTAATTGATTATGGTACATTAAGGCACTGATATTTTCGCAGTTTATATGTATTTTTGTTGTACATATATTAATAGCATATCATGTGAATTAAATAAATAATTTTTTAATATTCTTGTTTATCGACAAGTATAAAATGATGCATTAGCTACAAAGATGCTTCACTGAAATCGTGTTTTGTAATTCCTCGTGATAAAAGCAACTGTAAACAGCAGATTTGTGGACGATCCCCAGTCTGCGACTTGATGGAACAATATGCGGGAAGTCGTGTTTTCCTAACTATGTCCATTTATTCTTATTCCTAGTAGCATCTCGAGGTTATATTTAGGAAACTAAAAAGGTGCCGTTTGAAGTACTCTTTCTTTTCTGCATATATTTCACCCAAATGGAGGATGGCGAACAATGGTTTATTCTTTCAAACTTTAGGGAAAAATACTTTGTTTCCTTTTATTAAAATCAGATGCTTCCACAGTTTTCAAAACATGTTATTTGTCATGTACTACAGAAAGATTTTTTGACGCCCGTCTTTTAGCTTAAGAATAAATGTAAGTTCCACATTTAACAAACAAACAAATAATAATAATAATAACTTTATTTCTACACAGTCATTGAAATATTACTAACGTATTACTATTTCTCAGAGGGAAAACACACAAGTTTTAAACACCATTTTAATTAAGCCTTCCAAGTCTTATTTTATTTTGTACAATTACATAAATAGCGAAGGTTCTTAGAAAATAATTACAGCGACAAATGTAAATGATGATATTTTGTACTGGTTTTCAATTTTTAAGAAGAAAAGGAAATGAGAAACAAAATATTGGACCAAAAACTGCCCTATTATATGCTATGAACGAAAATACATTTTGTTCCATGAACAGAAATGAAGCAATGGTACAATTGCCTTAAAACAGATTGTGAGCACTATATATTACCTTAAATAAATAGCTATTAACCATAAGCAGCATTATTAAGCAACATAATTTCGACTTCCAACAGACATATACTCCGTATGTTGATACACACAGGTACTTCATATGCTATATTCACATTTTGAATAACTATTTTGCAATAAAAGGAGATGCGCTCTTTGAGTATCGATGCAATGCATACAAATTAAGTGCTTCAATCACTTGCAGGAATAAAATAGTTAGAGAACTTGGGGTATAGTAAGATAGGAGCAGAGTGGAAATGATAAAATTTATTTCTATGCACAGTCTTGCTTACCTTACAGTTTGCAAATGGTTAGCTCTGGACATCAATGCATATGATGAATTTATCCCTTTTGAAAATCGAAAATTCACTTCTGTGTAATATTTTGAAATAAGTCAGTAATGTGTTTTGTTATTATACATTGATAAAGTTCATATTATGCATTATGTAAACATTAATTAAATCCTATTGCATTATTTGTGTTTGAATATTATGTGATATTTAACATTTTATGTGCTATTTAATGTTTTAAGTGCTTTTAATTTATTTAATATTATGCCCATTTTTTAATTTTAATTTCCGTAAACATTTGTGGGATTCAATGTACATGTGGGGGAAAGAAACTATTTTATTTTGTTTATCCCTTACAGCGTATTAATGAAGCATATTTATGGGACCATGCATGATGATTTCACTGTTTTACTGGGGGGGAAAGGCAAAGTTCGACTTGCTACTAGAAAAGTGAAAATTCTCGAAAAAACAATCACAAAATAATAATAATAATTTAACTTTGTGCAAGTAAACATTAATTGAAATAAAATCTCACGTTAATTTAAAGCACAAATGAGCATTAAAACGCAGACATATGTTTCGGGATTGCTTGGAATCCCTTTTTCAATGCGACAGGGAGCTCCTAGATGCAAAACATCCAAATGAAGGGTTGGATGTTTTGCATCTAGAAGCTCCCTGTCGCATTGAAAAAGGGATTCCAAGCAATCCCGAAATATATGTCTGCGTTTTAATGCTCATTTGTGCTTTAAATTAACGTGAGATTTTATTTCTATTAATCACAAAATACTTAGTATGGCACTACTTTCAATGGTCAATTTTCATTACAGCACTACCTCCTCATACGGTCAGTGAGAGATTTGTTTTATCCTTTAATGTAAAAGCAAGGGTTAAAATATATTTGTATTTCAATTTAAAATATCGATGAATATTTTCAAATGCGTACCAGTAAGGCAAACGCCCAAAGACAAAGTCTTCTCATTAAAACAATTTTTTATTAATTACACTGCTGGCCACCCAAATTGCAACACCAAGAAAGACAAGAGATATCACAACAAAATTTATTTTGTAGATAACATGTTGCCCAAGTATCAAATGATTAAATTTATAGACTTCTGTGAGGTGTGGTTCCTGCCAAAATCAGTAGCCAGAGTAGCCGCCATTGTTGGAGATCACCGCTGCCGCACGCCTCGGCATTGACTCAAAGAGACTTTGGATGTGTTCTTGGGGTACAGCAGACCAAGCAGCTTCCACAAATTGCCAAAGTTGATCTGGTGTGGCAGTTGGGGATGTATGGGTCAATCGTTGAGCAACCATAAACCACATGTTTTCTATCGGCGAAAGATCCGGAGAGCGAGATGGCCAGAAAGCAATTCAATCTGGCGGTTGACGAAGAAGCCTTGGACAATGCGTGCCACGTGTGGTCGCGCATTATCCTGTTGAAATATGGCTATGGGCAAGCCCTGAAGGTAAGGAATGACAACTGGCTCCAATACCTCGGAGATGAAGAGCTGGCTGTTTGGAGTACCAGCAATGCGTACTAGAGGAGTGCGAGAGTGATATGCAATACCGCCCCATACCATAACACCCGGTGCAGGACCAGTGTGGCGGTGTATATTGCAGCTGTTTAGCATCCTCTCTCCACGGTGTCTCCAGACTGGAATCCGACCATCGTGGTAATGCAGACAGAAGCGTGACTCGTCAGTAAAGACAATTTTATTCCATTCCACCGTCCTCATCCTTCTTTCATTGCACCATTGGCGACGGAGACGTGTGTGGTTCTGCGTCAAGGGTAGACGAAGCAATGGACGTCTTGCAGACATACCACTCTGTTGCAAACGTGTCGAATGGTACGCGCAGACACTGGATGATGCGTTACAGACTGAATCTGCTGTGCTATGGTTCGTGATGTGACTGAGCGATCCGTCACTGCCATGTGCACAATATGCCTGCCTTCACATGAAGTGGTGCACTGAGGTGGATGCGATCGATCACGTCGGTCCGTCGTACCCTCCTGCATCCAACGATCACATATCCACATTACAATTCTTTGGTTTCGTCCAACACAACTACCAATTTCCCTGAAAGATAATCCACAATCTCGGTAGGCCACTATCCTTCCTCTGTCAAACTCGGATACTTGATCAAAAGATGATCGCTGTTTTCTACGAGGCATAATTGATCGTTTTTTGGAAAAAACCACAAGAAAAACACAATTCCCTACTTGAAATCGTCAAATCTCCAAGCCTTAAAAAGTCCTTTCAAGTGGCGCCACAGGCGCGCGTGATGTGCGTCTGCGCTGAAATTCTAATCATTTGCATACCTCACATCCGCTAATGCATATTGTAAATTTTATATTATTTGCACTCTTCCTTCAGGGTGTTGCAATCCAAGGAATTCTTAAACTCCTCTAAATGTATATATCATAACATAACAAGACTTTCCGTCTAGAACCATACGAGCCTACTTTCCCGTATACACCCAACTTGAAATTTATAATCTAGCTATGTCTTTCTCTCTCTTTCTCGTTCAGCTTTAGTTCTCAGTTAATTCAAATATACCTTTTTCAGCGGATAACATATATTCATTCACTCACTCACTCATTTATTCTTTCATTTATTCGGTCATTCATTTATTCATTCATTCACTCATTCATGTATTTATTCTAAAACTAAAACTAAACTCAGTGGTGCGCCAGCCCTATTGAGGACCATGACCTACTGTGCCCATACCAGTTTTCCGAGACCGAGGGCCCTGGGGGCAGAAGCAGAAGTTCCGGTCAATTGGTCGCCCTGACGGGGAACCCCCAGTGTTTAGTTCCGAAGCATGCTTGGTCCTCATTTTATCGACCCCACTGCAGGGATGGAAGGCTGAGTCGACCCTTCCCAGCCCGGGAATCGAACCCCGGACCTGTGGCATGGTAGCACGGAAGGCTACCACCATGTATTTATTCACTCCTTTATTTATTTTTTCATTCATCCACTCATTTATTTCGTTTATCATTTATTCACTCATTTATTCATTCATTCTTCCACTCATTCATTTTTTTCTTTCACTCTTTCATTTATTCATTCATTCATTCTTTCACTCATTCATTTATTCATTGAGAAATATCCTTAAAAACACTGATCAAGAGATTTCATAGGAAAAAAAGGGTCGTTCAGTTCTTGTTGAAGGTATCTGTACATGTTCTACATCGTAACATCTTTCCGATAAAGTATGTTGCAATCAAATCGGTTTGTTGGATCAGGATTTATATGGGAGTGAAATTTCACCGTAGACGCTGTTATTTATTTATTTTTTTTGAACTGTTCAAAAATGAACAAAAATTGTTCAAATCAATATTTCACGCCGAGAGGTTCTTCTAATAAGCTTGCTCATATAAACTTGGATCTTGTGCACATAGTTTACATACATTGCTTAATTTTTGCCCACAGGCGCTAATGTTAAGATTTTTTGAACTGTTCAAAATGACCGACAGACCGACAGACACACATTTTCCCCATCTCAAAACCTTACTTTCAATTTTTTATTTTTCAATCTTTATTTAATTACTTCACTTTTTTTAAACTTTTCTTTATTTTTAATGATATTTTTACGATACATTAAGCCTTCTTTCATGCTTTGTTATTATGTTTTTACTTTTACAGGAAAGTACCCAAAAAACCGGCAAATGAGGCAGTGAGAAGCAAAGGGATGTAAGCCAAAGCATAAAAGACTCAACTGGAAAAAAACTTGAATGTAGCTAAGAAGTATTATTTATTTGCATTCATCGTTACATGTGAAAAGAAAAAATGGTTGGTATGTTCACGTACTTTTAGATAATATATGTAAAAACATATATTCAACGAAATGTTTCGAAATCTCCGTAAATGTCACGGTAGGTAAAATTTCTCTATAAGGAATTTTTAACACTCGGGTATTTTCTTCGATATTCCTTTTCTTTCTTCTTTTCCATATTGCTTAAGAAAGTTTACCTTGAAAGTTTGACTCCTCTATTTTTATTTCTGTCTATCTACACTACTTCGTTCAGTTTCTGTACTGTTTAATAAGATATAAATAACTCTTTTATTTTCCCTTTAGAACCTCTTTTTACGGAAGACACGTTTACTGAGAGGACACATTCGCGATAGTGTCTTACAGAAGAAATAGCTTCTTAACAATGCAATTCATTTCCGTTTTCCACAACGTCCTTTTCAATGTTTAAGCAAACCAAACCACGGTTACTTCCCAGCGAAGATTCATTCTTCGCACCTCCCAAATAGTGTAGTAGTTTGATTCTCTGGGTTTGTAAACAATATATTTTTAAAATCTTTATGATAGTCATTTAACAACCAGATAATTTTCACAACTTCGCTAGAGCTAAACAGGAATGTTTTTAAATTAACTTTATTTTAATTACAAAAGTAGAAATGTTGTAATTTAAAAACCGTCAGGTAATAGTTATTTTTTATGAAAAAAATCGATTCTGAAGAAATGCGTTTTATACTAAATAAAATATGTTTCTGTAAATACTTATCTATATACTTGTAAAGATTATTTAATATAATAAGGGAGATTCGTCACTTTCACTATTTATAATTTTGATACAAATATTTATGCTAATTAAACGAACTTTTAAATCTAAATTTATTAACAGTATAAAATATTTTTGAGTTTTAAAAACGTAATTTAGAACTAATGTGGCGCCGAATTCAAGTAAAAGTACGAATAAATCCCGTTACTTTTTTTAATTAGGTAAATTCATACTCACGTATATGTACCAGATCTAAAAATACAACCTTCAGTTGAAGCAGATCCCTTTGCAGCAAATAAAATGATTTTCGTCAATATACAGTAAATTTAGACCAAAAATGACTGTGGATCCAATCAAAAACTGAAATCTCAATTTTAATGCGGTGTGCCTGTTGGAAAAGAAGATTTATTGATAAATAAACTGCCGCTTTGCGTTAAGTAGATGGCCGAATGATTAAAGAGCAAGGTTGGTATACCGTATACCCGGGGTTCGATTCCCACACGCTTCGTTTACGGTTTCTACGCTGTCGTAACAGAAAGATAGGGGGTTACAATGTGATAGGCATTTTTACGACCAACGGCGACAGTCCGTCTGGACCAACAATAGCGGAAAGGACTATCTCAACAAAGGCCCATCGGAGGGATAAAAACCATATAAATTTTATGGCACGAGATGGCTGCGGAGGCAACAACCCCGTGAGAGCACCAGAAGAAGGACGCTCTGATTGCGTGGATCTGTACCGCCCCACTGATAAACTCGCCAGCCAACGGCCGACGGGAAGCGCAGTGGTTGGGAGAAATCTAAGAAAAGATGGGAGGTCAATTGAGCCAGAATTGGTCAAGACCTCCCATCAAATCAGCAAGGGGCTTTTGGTTAATTAAAACCAAAATCTCGGCGAGAGCGTCATCAGAACATCATCAGATTTTGACAGAGGAGAGTTTTCATCAGATCTTGACAGAGGAGATCAGTTTTTCCCTGAGACCACTTCATCTTCCCAGAAGAGTCGCGAGAGACTCTTCCAAGGCAGAGATGGGCCCTTTTCGTACAATTTTTGATTGATAACATCTGCCGTCTATAAAATAGGCGCGGCAGGCTTCTTCTACAAGCAGGACTATGATGATCGTCATTCGCTTCCGGACGAGGAAGGATCGCCCACCCACATATATGGATTGATTTTCACAACAAGTGCTGCCCTTTGGATCCGGACATGGTTCGTTTCCTGCACATTTCCTTTTTCTTTTTAATAGTAATAGTCTCATGGGCCTAAGTTAATGTCTATATACGTATGAATAAATTAGTCTAGTTTAAAGAAAAAATTGGGTTTTATTGTCTATACCACTTTGCGTATCACGCGCCCTTATGTCGTGAACCTGGCCGCGACATACGCCTCGAAGATTCTACTCCTCGAAATGATTCAAAAACTGTAAAAATTTAGTTTTGAAACCATTTTTAAATGGTTATGAAACCGCAAACTTTTGAATTTACGGCTTTTTAACCAAGCTGATTAGAAATGGTTTCGGTCCCGTAAAGATAGAAAATTGTTCCAAACTGTAAGTTTAACAGTGAATTAGATGGACAGACAGCTGCCGGCTATTTAACCATAATTTCATGATGAAATTTCTAACAGTGTGGGATCACGACGAATGGCTGAACGTAGATTGTACATAATCCGCCTTATGCATATAATTCCATCAGCACCAAACCAGTGACACATAAGATTACAATGATGGTGTCACGAACGAGTTACTTAGACAACTAAATAGCCATAGTCTATGGTCACAGACTGTGGTCACTAATTGAGCATCTGCAAACGTAGGGTATTTAGAAACCCACGATTTTCTCTTTTTTGCCCCATTAAATCTAAATCGTTGTTAAGGATGATTTTGATCACACTGCTAGAAATCTGAAAGATGTAGCATTAGAAGTTACCAATAAACTGCAGAAACAAACAAGGTTTATTTACGAAATGATTCATTGTTTATTCTGATTTCTTAAAGAGCTTCAGGTTGCTCGATCTAAGCGTAAGTACTTTTCTAAAACTTAAAAATTTAATTTGACAATATTTAAAAATGTTGTATTGTAAGTCAGTAATACATTTTAGAAAAGCAATCATTTCTGTAATATTTACTTAGAAAATAATGTACTGATTTATGGGAACATGGGGACTACGCACAATTTATAGTGCACGAAAAGTTTGTGAAAAAATTGGTTTTGATTCCTAGTGGTTATTCCAAAGCTCAATATAATTTACAGCAATCTGAAACTTCCTAATACAAATTTAAATAAATTTACATCACATTAAAAACAAAGATAAAAATAAAGCTAATCACTGATAATAAATTTATTAGATCTCCATGCTCATAATTCAACTTTCAGTCGTCAAGAATATCAAAGTGCAACGAGTCTAACTGCGTTTCAATTGATCATCAAGAATTTAGAAATTCTTTCAAACTCCATTTGTAGGCAAATTTGGCAATTACCCAAGACTCAGAGCTCGGCACAATATTATATAATATTGTCTCTATCTAAAAATTGCAAAATAAGTTTATATATAATTATAATTATTATTGAAATTACAATAATTTTTAAATGAAAGGAAAGGGATAATGTAGTAATTGATAATTGATTACACAAAGATGTATAGCTGTGCGTGAATGACTAAAAAAATTGGAAGGTACTCCAAATTGATTATTTTATAACTGCAGACTTCCTTGAGAAAAAAAAAAAAAATCTTGTACTATCACAAATACATTACCTAACACAACGTTGTTCCTATTTTTCTCAAGTCAGCCTTCTTGAGCGTAAAATAAACTATACATCTGAGCACATTTGCGGTACCTTATTTTAAATTCCGCTACTTCTCAGCTCTTATCAGCCGCATTTTTCACTTCCCGGAACACTTTTCTGTCAGCAGGAGAGTATGCAAATTTTACTGAGGAAACTCTTTGGATTTCGACAGTTTCTTAAATAGGTGATTTCTAACGAAAAAAGTTTTAGAGTATGCAACCTCAATCGTCAAAGAAATTTCTTTTGAAGGTGCAGAGTAGATAAAGACATCTGACATATTTTCTAAGTTCTTACTTATTATATTGTTTCAAAAAGTAGGAAGTTAATTTAAAAAAAAAATATGTACTGTTTTTTTACGAAGTAAAAACTAAGGCTTCGGTTATCTATCAAAATAGGGAAAGGCTTTGGTTATCCATTAAAATAGGTAAATTTGACAATCTTATTAAATCTCTGAATTTTTCAAAGACAGTTTTAAAACTAAAATTACTTTATGCCAAATTACCTTATCGATTTTTTAATATTGTTCGTAAATAACGGAGCGTGACTTTGAAATGTATTTTGCATTCGGTGAGATCAAATTAGTTATTGACAGTATGAAGAAAAGTTAAATGACGAGCACCAGTTTTACAAGTAAAGAAATCATAACACCTCGTATTGGCACGACAGTTGGCGATGCTTACAGTTCGCCTAGTTACGCATATGAATTTACAACCAATCCGTAATAAGTGACCCTACTTTCGCTACAAAGCACGTGCTTTAAGAATAGTTTTAAAGGAAATAATTATCGCATGACATTCTTTTTTTATTCAGGGGATCATTTTATGAATTTTATGAAACAAAAATAAAACCAGAAGCTAAAATTTTTCCCATTCAAATAAATAGGGATTTTTTTACAAATATTTTTAAATAAATATTTCTTAATTTAAAAGTCTCGACCAAAATCTACATTCTGGACCTGGAGTTAATATTTCTAACATCCTTTGCCGCCTTATAGACCATTTTCTTTTGAAATGTTACAATATAGCTCATAATATGATATTTCAACACGCATTGAAAACGAACCATATTAACTTCTTCATCAAAAGCGAATTCGATCAAATTATCAACAAAGAAATCCCTTTTCTTACAAACAATCACATAACTACTGCTCAAGCAGCGTCACTACTTATGGGTTTATGGCCACATGATTATGATTCAAAGGATAAGTAACCTAATCCAAAACTTAGGATATCAACATTATACAAGTCAAGAAAGTAGAGAAATCGTCTTCAAAAATAATTTTCTAGCCTAAATATTAAGAAAATATGTCCTTATTTTATGGGTAACGTTATGTACATAATGACTGAAATAAGTTGGTCTAATTCCAAGCTTATACCTCAACAATAAGATAGTAGCAAAAAATAGTCATATATTGTAATGTGTTTTTATTAATAAAATGCTTAAGGAATTGAACACCTTGAAGAATGGTTAATTGTTTGCAAATGTACTCGAAAAATTAAGTTTATTGTAAATATTCGTCTTGATTGCCACAATCTCCCCTCTTTTTTTAAATTTATTTTTGGGGCGCACTACATATTAACATGGTATGCAAAAACTATTAACAGCAGCAAACAACTTCAAAACATATCGCTTGTAGAAATGAACAATGTCATATATCAGCAAAAAAATGTTTTTCTTTTTGTTTTTATATCAAAATTTTCAGATTTTTGCACTCTTTATATTGGGAATACTGCCGTAAGTAAATGTTCAAAAATTAAGGCTAGAGAACACTAGTGTCACAATGGGTTTTGGCGGGAACCGCCAAAACGCACAGTGACTGGGGGGAAGTTTTGGCGGGAACCGCCAATTCTCGCATGTCAACACTGCCCTATTGCAGAGTAATGCGGTTGGTTATAGAATTTCAAAGTGATAGCATCTCAATTTTTGCAAGCACAATGTTTATTAGCTTTAATTTCAAAATTCATGTAGTTTATATACTCATAACACATGGAACTACTGACGTAACATCCGATACGACAGTATTCATTTCAATTTTTCATTTTTTGAATACCGTCTGGTTGGTAGATACGGCAGTTTCCATTTCTGATTTATTATTACCTTTCAGCAGCTTTGTGGAATAAACTTATGGTGTTTTAGTGCATAAGGTAGTATTCATTTCAATGTTTTTATTTGGTTGCTTTCTTAATGGTACTGCAGCACAACTATCACAATATTGTACATTTTATTAAAAAATATTAAAATTACCTTCCTATTTTAAGTTCTAAATTGTAAGAATTGCATTCCTATTTCCTAAGTTAATAAACTTTTTTATTTTTATATTTTGTTTTACTTTACCTTTTAAATACTCTTTAGTTTGCTACTTTTTAGATAATTTATAGGTAGTATTAAGGCCTAATTAAAGCTTATATTAATCAAATAATATAATCATGTTCCAAGGGGAAAAGTCTAAATAAAAAAGTAATAATAATATTAACCGGAGACAAGTAGTTTTTAATGAATTGGACAGTGTTACCCCCATTTAGCTACAGGAACGAACAATAATTAGTCACTGTACTACTTTTTAATAACTTACAAACTTTATTTTTTTTTGGTGCAATACTGTCATAACTGTACTTTTCATAGTTATTTCTAATTTTTTTGATATCAATAACATCCATCATGAGAGAGAAACAAGCAATGGCTATTTTCTGCACAAAATCGATTCTAATAATCATTGAAACCAATAAGGTAATTAAATAAACAATTTGCAAAAAGTTCAAACTCCTCTCTTGAAAAATGTCCATTTTTCAGATATGACACTGTTCATTTCTATAAGCGATATGTTTTCATTAGTTGTATAATATTTATGCATTGATAATTAAATGGGAATATCTGGAATCCTAATTCATTACGTAAACAAATCACAATTAGATAAAATATTCAAGTCACTTTTATGCGCTTTCTAAAGAGATTTAAGAATTCGACAAAGCAATCAAATTTCTGATTATAGCATTTTTATCTCAAACCTTTATTCACATACACTTTCAAAAGAAAAAAAAGTACCTCTACGTTCCCAATGAATAATATTAAGATACTACTACCAATTACATCTCTACTTATTCTATTAAAAGAGAGTCATAATAACCTAAGGTATTTCGCAACGAAATTCAAACTGCAAAATGAATTAGGTATGTAATTAGATTACCACACTTTAGATTAGATCGTTTAGATCCCGATATAAAGCATCCAATCCTTAGTGATTTTCTCTGCAGTTCCATCGCCAAGGAACTTGCTTAGTGAAGAAGGTGTGCTACTTAAGGCGCTGAAGCAAGAACTGTTCCAGGCTTTGGGCAGTTTGGACTCTCTGGAGGCAGTGCAAGCGGAAAGACTGCTCTTGTGTGAAAACGTTCCGCTACCAATTACCACTAATCAAGTACTAACGAAAACCCCCAAAAGGAAATGTCGCTTTCTTTCTCCTGCCTTTTCTCACGACTAGAAAACTCATTTTTCGAAATCGATTCGATTAAAATGAAAACAGTGGTGCTCTTTGAAGGCGTTTTAAATTAGCGGCGCTTGGATTTGAAGTGAATTTAAAGTGGGAAGTTGAAATCTTTGGGAAAGACGCAGTTATGAAAGAGTTTGAGTTTTAATTTTATCTCATAGTTAGGGCACAACAGTTAAAATAACGAAGTTAATTCTGAATCATATGCTTCCTCACTTCTACAAACGAACTACAAAAACTCGTAATTAAAATTTATTAGTTAGGTTCAACAAATACATTTATCACTGCTTTAATGACAAATATAGCTTATGTGCTACTAATGATTTAAAAAAAATAGTTTTAAAGTAAAAAAAAACTTATGCGTTATGTTTTTAATGCCGAAACGAAAATTCAATATTTTAAAATAAGATCTGTGCTAGTGTAGAAAGCATATTTTTTATTATTTGGTAGGTATAAGCAAACTTGGATTCTCTTAAATGTAAAGAATGGTTTTAAAAAACGTGAGAATTGATGCAGTTTTTCTAATTGTGGAAAAGCTGTAATTATTGTGAAACAATAAATAAAAATGAGAAAGGAACTGAAAAAGTGTATGAAGGTATTTTTCTAGTGAAGAAGTAAATAAACTTTTATTTCAAATAACAGTGGAGAGTGTCTGTCATTTTTAAAACCTGCATTTTGATGACAATTACTTTTCTCTTTTCTTTCCTTTTTTTGTTGTTTTATAGGTTTTTTTTTCTTGTAGAGACTTTTGTGAGTTTTTGGTCCCTTTTTTCAAACATTTTATTTTATAGTAATTTCTGGCTTTGAATTACTTTTACATAAAATGTAGCTCATCTACTGATTTTGTGCTTTATATTCACTATGTTAAAAAAAACAAAAAAACTCACATAAAATCTATCGGAGCATGGTCACAAAGACAAGCAAGGTTTTAGATAAGAACTAGTTTCCGAACACAAATAAAACTCTTATCCCAGCAGAAGCTGAGAATTTTAAAAATGAAGAATTGTCTGTAAGTTAGTCAGATTTCTTCAAATATGCACCAATCACACCTTCAGATGTCGAAAGAAGCTTCTTCATATTGAAAAATATTCTTCAAAAGAAGAGACGTTTTTCTGGCATTTGAAAATATAAAGACAAAAATAATAAAAAAATAATTTTTTTTTGTAATTCTGATTTTTTTAAAAATTTTGTGGAACATGTTTTGAAGTATATTAAAACTCTTTGAAGAAAAAATCTCATGTCAGGTATCAATTAGTTTTTTCATTCACTTTTCTGTTATTTTAGTTCTTAAAATTTATCTCTAACTTGAATGAAAACGTACTGAATCTACATCTTTTATGTTTTTAAAGAATGTATATTAGGAAAAGACCTATTATTCCGTTTGGTGTATAATACCTGTTAAGGAATTGTACATTAGCTGTGCACAAGTAGTTGTGGACCTGAATTTTATTTTTTCAAAATATAAAGCCTGATGTATGAATAACTAAGAAACGGCTATTTGCAAGTGATGAAATTTACTCATTTAATTAAACTTTTAAAAAATATGCTTGGTTATTCAATGAACTTGACTTTGTGAACGATGTTTATGGTATGGGGGAGAAACGGGACAACATACAGTTGGCTGGACAGACAGCCTCATGAGCCGGATTTTTCCGACAACTATTCTATTTTTGACGAATGTGACCTATTCTATTTTTTGACGAATGTGACCTATTCTGTTTTTTTACGAATGTGAAAATACTTATTGGCTACTCATTTTCGTCAATTTTTTGAAATCATATTTAAACTAACAGCCTGAGATGGGATGTATTTCATAGTAATTTTTACTGAAGTAGTTTCCTCTTTTCATTGAAAATATTTTTTCGGGCATGCAAACTGCGTAAAGCTGCATTGTACAGTTTCTTTGCAAAAATCAGTTTGAAAAACACGCAAAAGAATTTATCACAGAAAATAATATTGCACTTTGTTTCAGTTTTGTTGAAAATACAACGCGTGATTAGAACCATAGGAAAAATAGTTTGAAAAATCATTCATTGAAACCTATAACATTTACGAAATCGAGATTTAAAGTGGATGATATATCACTTTACATACACGTAACTAGAAACACGGTCGCACATGCACTTGTTGAGGTTTAACTATCGGCTAATGCTAGATTCAAAAAATTACAACATACACTTTCACGATAGAGTTATTCGGGAAAGACGGAGCACCTCGACTGAGACTACCTTGTCGTGGTGGTCCCCATATATTTTTACTCGCGAGTAATAAAAATAAAAATAGATTATGCCTGCTAGAAAAGGAATTTTGCAAGTGATCCAAGGGGTAAACATTTGAAAACTGATGCATTGCTTACGAATTACTTAATAATACCGGCCGAAAATTCCCCGTTAAATAAAAATCTTTATGGTCGGGAAACACCAAGGATAACTTTAGAAAATGTAATTTAGAATAAATAAGGGTCTGAACGCTTGTGGTAGAACAAAGGTTACTTGCAAAACACCAGGCTGAAATGAAAGAAAATATTTAAATAAAACACAAAAATAAAAGGAATGACTCACGAACGATTGTGCTTCGCGTAGTTTTATTTGAAAACATATATTATAAATCCTCATTACTGAGTATTTAACAGCTACTTTTGCTCTACATATACATTACGCTAAATGATCATATCAGTACAGCGAACTGAGCACACCACTCTTCTCGTAGATTGAGTTATTTTTTTTTTTTGTAGCAGCACAGAAACGATCAGTATTCTCGGGGGGCGATCGGAGTAGGAGCCAGCCGCTCGTCATGCGTCGACGGTCATCGAGAGTTGCCCCTTGAAATCCAAAGTCCGGAAAAAGAGCTCCCGCGCCGAGAGACTTACGTCAGCAGCACGTAACATGAGAGCATCCAGGTCCGTCTGTGGCGTGTGCGTGAGAGCGAGAGTGAGTGTCCCTCCCCCAGCTTGGGGGATCGCTTTTATAAGCGGTATGCCACGGTTACGGCATCTTCACAAACTTCAGCAAAATTCCCTAAAAAAAACATCACAACCCGACTTTTAAAAGGTCAGCGGTTGCGTCTTCGCAATAATGGTATTGCGTGGCAGCACGGGAGGAAAAAGGGGAGGTGCAAATGACAATTGATGATAAGGGGTCTGTCAACGAGGCGGCCAAGGTCAGCAGAAAATCTCTTAAAAAGTTGCACTTGTCGTGTACTTTGGTGAATGCACTTTTGAGTGGAAAATGGTACAAATGATTTTTGCAAAAATTAAGATTCTGATTAAAAATAGTAGCCATTAGTCTTTTTACGCAAGAGAAAAGAATGTCACAGGTCATCGTGACATACCTGGAATTGAATGAGGGGTATTGTCGTAACAGAAGTATATGGACCCAAATTGATGGGCATTTTTACAACAGACGGCGACAGTCTGTCTGAACTGACAATAGCGAAGGATGCTATGGACACAAAAGCTTACCCATGAAATAAAAAGCAATATTAATATTAGGACACTGAATGGTTGCGGAGGCGAAGACACCGTAAGAAGACGGTAGCACCACGGGCAAGAGGTTCTGATTGCGTGAATGTTCGCAACGCCCCACTCATAAAATCGCCAGCCAACGACCGATGAAGGACACCATGGTTGGAGAAGACCGGTGAAAAGGAGGGAGGTAAGTTGGGCCTGAATTGTCCAATAGCTCTCGACAAATCAGGGAAAAGCTTTGGTGGAATGAAAACCAAAACCTCTGAAAAACATTAAATTTTTCCTAAGTCTTAAAGATGAGATTTTCCCTAAGTTTTTGAAGATATGCAAATCTGTCCTAAGTGAGATCTCTCCTAAGTTTCTGAAATTTATTTTTACTTAATCTCTAAACATTGAAGTTGAACTTCAGCTCTGCCGTCTGTAAAGTAGGCGCGGCAGACTTTTCTCCGGAGAATAATTCTGATGCTGTTTCCTGCCGAGAATTTCCATGCGAGCGGTACCTAGGTGCCAGATGAGGAGGAGCATAATCACTGAATCGACGGAACAACGACCGAGATGCGGAACCCTCGATTCGTGGATTAAATCACCAAAATAGAAGTGCTGCACAGCTGGATACAGAGGCTTATGGTTCGTTCCATGCACATTTCCCTTTTTATCATCTAGATAATAGTATCATGGTATTAAGTTAATCAATTGTTTGTTTATATATATATATAATTTCATACAGTAGTTTCCATTAAATAAATTAATCTAGTTTCCCTTAAAATAGTTTGTTCTTTTTCTTGGAACCTGAAACACCTTTTGTTGGTCGCAACCTATACTTCTTAACACTTTACGATTTCATGCGCCTTTACGTCGCGAACCTGGCCGCGACAGGTATACACGTTTGTGTCTTAGTCACTCAGACGTTACCGAATTTTCGAGACAAGTCGGAAATACACGCCGAAGATGGAAGAATATCTTATATGGTGAATGCAAGCAGTTAATATACAGTTATTTTGCCAATGCGGTTTGATATTAAATGTCAAGAAATGTATTGATTCTTGGTAACTTGTGAGGTTTATAATAAGGGAATAGTGAGTATCAAAATATTTAATATGCAGTATTATTGTATGCATTTTTATTGTATAAAGGGGGGAGTGTACTATTAAAATTTGGGATGCGAACATTGGATTGCATGCCATGTAGTAACCGAAAAAAGCTAAACATCGCCTTTCACGCTTAAAAAATAGTTCTTAATTTTTTAAATGAACTATGAAGTCTATGCTACTGTGCTAAGCATAACAGTCATATCTAGCGTTTAGCAACCAGGTGGTTCTTTGTAATTTATTTTGCCTATACAGTGTTTTCTGATCATATATAAATGAGAAATAATGGTAAAAAATTCCGAGAAATTGACATCTTGCTCAATCCACACGGAGGTTTACAACTTGAATCTTTGAGTTTAACTGTAGACCACTTTTATGTTGAGCGCGGCAGTATGGTCAAGGTAAGTTTTTCTGCGTAACACCCTTGCTCATATAGTATTTATGACCAAATTCCGCATGCTTTTTGCTTTGTTTTACTGACTTGATTCAGAATAAATAAATTATACTACGCATTTGTATTTTTTTTTGAAAAAATGAAAATCATCGTACCGTAGAAAAACAAATACTGCTAAATTTCATAAGCAATTGAAACATTATAGTACCCTTAATAAGCCCTGACATCAGGTGCGACACATACATTTAGGGAATACATCAAATTGAAATGGAAAATATAAACATTTCACGTAACGAACAATTTATACTAATTGTTTAAGTGCAAATTTGTTTTCTTCAACCTTTTTGGGGCATGAAGCTCTTTTTTCATTTATAGACAATGGACACGGCGAGAACAAGAAGCTACGTAATAAATATGCCTTTGATAGTTTTATATCATAAAGAAGAAAATAAAACGTAAAGTAATGGAATGCTACTTTGGTAATAAAAAGCAGACACAATATTGACTTTAAAATCGAAATTGGTTTCATCCGACCGACATAAGACGTCCAAAGGTTGACAGGTGGAACGTAATACAGTACAAGTTTTGTGCTGTATCTTGGTTCTTTTGCTGTTTTGATCTTAATACGGTAGATCAATAAAATTAGTTTAAAAAAAAACTCTACAAGCAGGTACTAAAATTTTAACCAATCATGATTGTAAAGCAGTAAGATTTTGATCATTCAATTGATGACTGGGGCAATGTTAATGTAATTAACAAAAGTATTTTTCACATCTCTGTACGCTTTGCTTTTAAGATTTACTAGCTACTTTTCTTTTCATCGACTAAATTTTTAAACAACTATTTACCAATCATTTTTCGTTTTACTTTTCCAGTTCCATCAATGTTTGCTTTGAACAAATACAAACAATGAAAAGCGAAGTAACCCATACACAAATAAGTATAAGAAAATAAATACAAGTTTATTTCTTCGTTTTGACCTACTTGCTGAAATACGCAGAACCAATACTTCTTTTTCTTTCCTACTATAAACTAACTACTCCCTCATATATCGAGATTTTATAAACCAGCTTTTATAAGTACCTGAAAAAAGGCATACTAAGCCGATTCTGCAAGATAACTCAGCATAACTGGAAATATTTTCAACCGGGCTGATTTATTTTCTGCTCTGTTCCTGATAATATCGGAGCAGGGAAAAAAAGAAAAGTTTAAAAAAAAAGGCCCGCATACTTTATACTTCTTATTTTCTTTGCCTTTGCTGAAAGGGAATTCAGAATTCTGATTTTAATAATAGATTGGAATGCTCAGTGAAAAAATTATAAAGAAAATATTTTCTAGAAGGTATTGTGCTTTTTGAAGTATTATAACCGTATCAGTGACCAAATAGTTCGTTAAGCTTTGCCTGAACTTGGGAAAGAAGGAAGAGGAATTTTTAACAATAGTTATAAATAAATAACCAGGCTTATCTTAAAGCATTTTTAGCCTATTTTCTGACAAAAGCTAAATAAAGAATAATACTATAATCCATAATAATTCCAAAACCATGAAAGATTTAATATTTCACAAAACTATCAGCAAAGAATCAAGAAGAAATAAATTAATTCAATAGATATTGAATAATAACATTTTGAAAGTGGGGCTATAGGATGGGAAAATATATGTGTTTGTCAGTTTGTTTCTATTAACTTTCCCGGGAAAACTCAGGTTCGAGCAAATCTTCTTTTTAAAGATCTTCTACCATGGACACCGCAATCACGTGTTACACGTTTTTAAATGAAAAAGGTTTTGTTAAATTTGGAACAATTTAAGAAAACATTCTTCGTACGTGATCCAAAAGAACTTTTGATGTAGGAATTAAATAAGTTAAATAAATATAAAAGAGAGAAAAGAAAGATTTCTTTAAAGTATAATAATTTTAAGGCCGTTTTTTAACATACAGAATTTTAATATTAGATCGCATAACAGAAAAGGAAATGTTTATAGCTGAAAATGCGAATAAAAATAAAAATCATCTTTCAGTGAAAGTAATGGATTGAGTGACTAGGTGGTTTGATGCGGTAAAATTAATTGTTTGAGTCTCAAGAATTTTCTTATATATATGCTAAAAGTGCGGAATGAAATGCCTAGTAATTTTTTGGAGAACAATAGAAATGGTTATAATTAACACTAATTATTATGTAACAAGTAATTTTTATTTGACACGCTACTAGATTGATATGAATTCAACTGCTATCAATAGATGCGAAAATTATACTAACCAACAGCAGCGTCTCCGCATTTTCGGTACAGAACAAGAAAAGCGCTATCGCGCTTCTCCGCATTTTCGGCACATAAAAAGAGAAGCACGATAGCGCTTCGCCGCACTCAAACGGTTAAACAACGTTACTTGTTACGCAAATGACCTACAAACACGTTTATTTTAAATATAAATGCTTAATAAAATGTAAATATTTTATTGTCTTTTTTAAAGAGAAATAATGATATTTTTTGACGATTTGTGTGGTAACGATTAAAAAATAAAACAATGTTTTTTTCAGGGAAAAAAAGTTTACTACGTGAATATTTTTGTTTAAAATTAGGAGACATTGTTAATTATGTTGCTCAAGTTTTCTTACTTTATATTTTGTACATAAAGTATAGTCCGTACTTTCATGGCGATGTTTCATTCAAACGATTTTCCTTACTGATAAGGTTACCACATTGCCACTATTAGATTCACACGCGAGTCAAATAAATTGCACTATCTTTTATACCTGATTTGTTGTTGTATTTAAAAACATAATTTCATTTCCCTTCTTGTGAGTTATTCGCTTGTAAATTGCACGAAGTTTTTGCTATTACGATTGCAAAATGTATTCAGGTCGATGACATTGATATGGGTATTCAGATTGGAAAATCCAACTAAGATAAAGAATTATGGAAAGACTTGCAGATCAGTTGGGATGGCAACGCCTCACAATGATACTTTAAAGTAACCAAAGCCAGGAATTTAATTAAAAATTACAAATGAAATTATTTCGTAAAACCCTTATTTTTGAGCTATTCAAAATTGAACATAGTAAGTATTCTTTTTCTTTTTTTCAAACGTAAAACTGATGTGTCGTAGTGAAGATATTTATCAAGTAAGGTTATTTCATCAGAAGTTACTAATGGGGAAAACAGACATACGTTGGCACTCCTAAAAGCAAAACATATTTTTAATAATTTTTATTTAAATAACATTTGTGATTTATTTTTACTTTAAAAAGAAATAAAGTTTTACAGAAAAATCAAGATATTATATATATGATTTAATTTATTTTGTAATTTTATTGCTTTCCAATTATTTTTTAATTTCTAAATCTGCGTCAAGAGGCTAAGAGGCTTATAAAATAAAGATAATGGTCCAATTTGGATCTCTAACGGCTGTGGTGAACTTGTTTGGTTCTTCAAACTAGATAATAAAGAAAAGAAGAAATGCTCTGTTTCCAAAAAAAAAAAAAATTAAAAAGAAATAAAATGTCCAACGTTTCAAAGAATGGCATTCATGTCTTCAAATGACTCACGATGATGGGGGTTTGCTCCTTAAATGAACTGAAAACTTCAAGAAACGCAGATCTGAACCATTGAACTTCAAAGGTTTCGTATTGCTTTTGTTGTTGTTTGCAGTCTTTTTTACTTTCCAATATATTTCTTGGCGAATATAAAAATATGTTTTCAACATAAGACAAAAAAAAAATGTATAACTTAATTTGACAGTGATTGGCTATTATATATTGATACGAAATTATACTTGTAGATGTTGTGTATGTGTTATAATATGTGTACTTTATTCTGATCTCTCTAAATTTGGCTGTGATTTCTTCAATTTTCAGTCAGAAGTGGCTTAGTTTTCAAAACTCCACTAAAAAGTTGTTTTTCCTGCTAAGTTTTAGTTTCGGGTTCTACGAACGGCGAGTATCTAGGCAAAAATTGGCGATATTTCGAATTCTATATATAACAAGATTTTTCTAGAATTTTCCTGTGTTTTCATGATTCTTGTGATCAGAGGGTATAAATAAAGAGTCGTGGGATCTTTTTAGTTTCGGTTTTACATCGTTCTAATTAGTTCTTTACTTTGTTGAGAAGCCTTTGTGAGATGTATTTTACTTTTGTGTATTCACATTTGGAAGTAAATACGTGACTGCGATTGGTTTTCCGGTGTTTTAAGATATTTGTGCAATTTTTGGTGAATTCAGCTTTTGTAAAATTGTGTAGTTGTAAATAAAATTGATGTGTAATTTACAAGGGCCGATCATCCGTTCAAGAACAAGTGGAGCCCGACGAACTCAATAACGTTATATTAACCATATATAAAATAAATGTCTAATAGTTTTTCAGTAAAAGCTTGTTATACTTTTATTTCAAACAATAAATATGAATATAACTGAAAACAAAATAATAGAAAAGCAAGTCATAAGAGATTTTTGAAGACATAGATAATTTGGCCGAACGAGCGTAAGCTTATTATTTCCTTCAAACATGTTTCTTTTCCACTATCTATTCAAATGAAGTTTATTTCAGTAATTTGGCAACATCTATCCAAATGGAAGAAGTTAAATAGGAAAGCACCACTGACTCCGGAACGAGAAATTTAAACGTCCTCGCTTTTAACGCTATAAATACCCCGGACTCTCCAATGTCGTTATAACTGAGGGAGACTATATGTGTGTGAGAAGAAAAATTAAAAACTTCTTATATGGTTTCAAAACAAAAGTTTTTGACACTATTTTTTATTATAGCCGATTTGGAAAGGAAGTTAGGCTTAAAGCAGTATGTTTAAACAGGGATGATTTACGTATCAAAATATGTTTACGTGCTGGATGCATATCCAACATCATGTAAGATATTTCCCCTGGATATTACATTAAAACGTTGCATGGGTAAAGAAAAAATTCCTTACAATTTACCACTCGTTAAAAAACAAGAAAATAAGTTGAAAATTCAATTATCCTGTTCTACAATACGAAAGTAAAAAGCTTTAAATTAAGTAAAGTTATAAAAGTTTTCTTTGCATAATAAAAACTAAAAGTATAAGAATTCCCAATTGCAATCTTCAACCAAGAAAACATAGTCAAAAAGGGAAATTTTATTACAGTGGATTTATAAAAAGTCACCACTATATAGAGTCAAAATTTTCAAAGAATATTGAAAAAAAAAAAAAAAACTTTACGGAATTCTGAAGAATACATTTGCAAACCTATTTCAAGCATTTTAATTACTGAGGTCTATTTTCCTCATGTTTTGGCACATTTATATGGAAATCATAAAAAAATTATGCTTTCATGGTATTCGCAAGATAAAAACGATTGAGTAAATTCAGAAATCTCCTATTTTGCAGGATTTTATTCTTAAATTATTCCTGCGATTAAATTCCATGTTCGAATAATTTTCTGTTCAAAGAATTCTAAAGGAGAACAAAAAAAAAAAAAAAAAAAACGCAACGAGCCTAAAGAGCTTTTTACAGTAATCTCTATTTAAGCTTTAAACTCAGAAGTATTTCTGGAATTTCTCGATTTAGCATCAAACAGTGATTAAGGAAAAAAAGAAAGAAAGAGATATTTTAAGATATATAAAAAATAGAAGTATTCTTTTGCCGAATATTTACTTTTCGAAGGCATTCCTTTTTCTGTCAAACCTATATTTAGTACATTATTCGCATGGTCTATTTTAGAAATTTCTTTCATGAAATGCTTTTGACAATATTGTTCTAAGAATTACACTCAAAGTGTTTAACTATTGCTCACAATAGTTTCTTCTAAATATATTTTATCAATAGATTTGGTGATACGGAAAACTTCTTTTTATGTGGTGAAACTGCAAAATTTGTTATTCTGCTACACATTAATTAAATCATACGTCTTTCAGCAAAGACAAAATTATTTTGATCGCCCACACGGAAGTTTCGCCGAACTAAAAAAGTAAAAAAAAATAATAAAGAGCACTTCTGAAATATTTGAACTTAATTTAAAATATTTCGATAATTTAATTTTGTATAAGAGAGAGAGAGAGAGAGAGATGTATACTATAGAAACGCAGTTATTTGGAAATAAAATAATACTTTTCGAGATTAAACTTTGAGAAAATCAAAAATGTTTGCCCTTTCTACACAGTATATATTTTATATTTCCTAAACAATAAAAGAAAAAGGAAATATTTCAAATAGGTTTTAAGCTATATAATATTGGAAGAGTAAGCCATCAAAAGGGAAAATGTCTGCTTATTTGAAAAACTTTTTTTGGCATTTTTTGTATCGTTAAGATAACCTTAGTCGAACCCCCTAGTCCAGAGACGGCGAACCTTTCTGAGACGTATGTCAAATGTTGTTCATATTTTTTTCATACTAGCTAGTGGGTCAGTAATGCCCATGTGCACCAAAGTTAAACATTTTTTAACTGAGTATTTTAAAACTGAACATGTTTAAAACTCAACTCTCTTAACTGGTAAAAATGGGAGTGGTTTGACGATTTAAAATGTTTTAGTGGGGTAATAAGTTCTTAAGTGTTTGGGTGCAAATGGCAATAAGTGTTTGAATAAACAAGGATTATCGAAAAGTACTTACATTTTATTAGAAGAAAGTGCTTTAAATATGGTTATTTGCTTTGCTTTGTCGATTTTTTTTCAACAAACAAAAGAGTAAAATTATACATGTTATTTGATATTTTGTAAACACTTTTGCCTTATTTTAGATAATAATAACGCATTTGTCATCATTTGCGTAACTTTAGAACTGTAATGATCAAAATGAAGGTTATAGACAGCATTTCAATTAATTTGTGTCAATGCAGTGCTTGAAAAAATACAAATAGAATATAAATTATTCACATTTTCATAAACCCGAGTAAACAGACAAATGGTTGCCTAGCAATCGTGGGTCAGTTAAAAATTGTGTGTGGGTCATTGTCTGACCCACGGGTCATAGGTTCGCCATCACTTCCCTAGTCTCTAGAGCTCAAACGGAATAAATCCGACCCCTACAATTTGTTCAGGTCATTTCGAACAAAGGGACTATATACTGATTGAATCTGTTGAACAAAACGTGTTTTTTTTCAAAAGCTAAAATCTCCCAATCGGTACCTGGTATTTCAATTTCGTGTTCCACCAATTTTAGGTTCAAGTACTTCATTATTAGAATATGAGGTGATGATTCATTAGGGTTTTGGCGAAATTGGAGCTATCAACGTTCAGGTTTTCATTCAAAAGGGCATATTATCACGTTTTTCAAACAAAATGACACATATCCAAAATCACTCCTTAATTTTTTTATATGAAAATTTCTTACTCTGGCGCATAATCTGTTATACCTTTGCGCTAAATTCTATACCCAGAAAACATTATAAAACTAATTTTCTATTAGCCTAATTCGTTTTTTTCCCTTCCTGAACATTTTTGAAAAATGGATAAGTTCCCTTTTGATAAATTAGTCGTCAATTATTATCATTACGTACATTTTAAAATCATATTGCGCGTTGAAAGATTTTATAAATTGTTGAGATTACATACGAGCAAGTATAAAAATCAACGCAGCGCTCTATGACAATTAGGACTGACAAGGTATACGGAAAAATCACATACATCATCAAAGAGCGGTTAATTTTAGCTGAGAAATTTAAAATTTTTGACTTAACTGTTTCTCTGACTGACTGACCGAAAGATAGACACTCAACACTCCTCTCATTTTTTTGCAATTTTTTCTATGTTTAATTAATTACTTTTTCTTAAACGAGATTTTCCCGGTGCATTAAGCCTTCTTTCACGCCTTTTATTCTACTTTTACGGGAACGTAGGCTAAAAGTATGTCCAAAATTTTGAATTTTTTAATGGATTTTTTAGTTCAAAAATAAGTTTTTTAGAGTTGTTGGTTTTTTTAGATAAAAAGGCTGGTTAAATTTCTAGTGTGAAACAAAAATAAACTTAAAAAATATGTTGTTGTATATGGTCTACATCATAAGCTCTTTCCAAAAATGTTTGCTCCAAGCAAATCCGTTGCTTTGATCAGGATTTATGTAGGATTCCTTTTCCCCATATTTATCTACTAATATTAAATTACAGTGTTCGGGTGTCTATGTGTGTGTCTGTTGGCGGTCTACAGAACAGATAGTTGAACCTAAAGCTACCAAATTAGGCACATATATTGTTTGGAACTTGAGGATGTGCACCTCGGAGCCACTTTTTCAAAAATTTGTTCTATTAAATCCCATTTTAATTCCATTTTGGCGAAATGGAAATATTACCGCCAGGTTAATTTGTGTTACATATCTCTACTAATAAAAAATTACAATGTTCTTGTGTCTTTCAAACCTGGTTGCAACTGGACAACTTTCGCAACTGGTCTGTCTACGGAAGCATTCACTCTGACACTCGAGGTGTCAACACGTATCTGGTTGTCTGATAAATTGGGTCGAAAAGGCAAACAATATAGCTTAACCCTATTAGGGAACTGCCGCCACCCTTTCTGATGTCCCGGTTCCGTTAGCTTGAAGGGCCGCATATAAATGTGTGTGGTAGAACTAATTTTGGTGGTCTTATGTTTAAATTGAATGCTTCAATTAGAGTTTAGCAAACAATTTTACGCAATAATTTTAGCGCAGGAGAATGTTTAAACATTTCCGAAAAATCCGACAAGTTTATTAAAGACTCTATTTATTTTTTACTTATTCGAAATCAACTCCTGGTGAAAAAAATCAAATTTATGACTTAGTTAACCTGAAATTTGATGATATTCTATAAATGCTAGGCAAATAGTCTTAACCAAGAGCTCAAGGATGTAAAATTTAGCGAAAACGGTGTTAAGAAATAACTAAATCTAATTATATTTAATCAAAGGAAGCAAAAAATTAAATAAATTTCTAGTATCGATACTCAAGTTGATAATACTTTACCCAACTTGACTTAAAATGTGAAGTTAGTTCTTAGTCTTTTGATACAATTTTTATTGAAAAATGTTCTTCACAAATAAATATCGAAACCACAGCTATTCGGAACACACCAGTTGATAATTCAACTGATAAATTTGATATTGTAAGTAATGTAAATGCTATAAAGAATGAAACAATCCTTAGCGAGTATAATGCTAATAATTGTAAAAATCTGCGAAATGAATTTTATACAATGTTATTCAAGTAACGGCTCTGATGTTGAATCGATAACTTTGAAATAACTCTAATAATGATAAATTTGCTAATAATAAAAAGTTGCAAAAACGCAAAAAATGCAAAATCTGGAGGGGAGTTAGCATTTTTTTTTTTGCATTGCCCTCTATGGATTGCCAACATCAAAACGGAGGAAAAACTAAAATTGTTCTCTGTGCTAACTTTTGAAACTATTAGGGTTAAAATTTTGCAAAACGGCCAACTTTGTGCCAAATCCCTCAGATCACCAATCGTCTTCATGAAAATGACATTGGGAATCACACCCTAATGTTGCGGTTTGAAATAATTATCAAAACTGTTATTACAGGGCTTCCTCTAAATGCCTTTCAGGAATGAATATTAAAAGAATTGAAAAAAAAAAGGTTTCTTTTCCTTCATATAATCTGAAATTCATAAAAGTTCATATCATGAACTTTAATGCCTTTGTATACTATTCATTAAAAAAATGATAAAGTTCGAAAAGTTGATTTCGCAACATCAAATTTTTGCATTTTAAATTCATTATCGGAAATGTCAAATGCAGCGATTCTCAACCTGTGTGGCGCGCTCCCCTAGCGGGGCGCGAGCACTCGGAAGGGGGGGCACGAGAATATCCAAGAAAAAACATAACTTTAAAAAATTAATTAACTGACTGAAAAGAAAGCACTCATACACATAGAAAACAAAATAAATTTCGACATATTTAATAACTTATTAAAGAAACAAATTACTAAATTAAAACTTTCTTAATTAAAACATACTAAACTAAAAACAAATTTAAAAATTATTAGCATCTTCCTTGGGCCTGTCGAAGTTTCTAGAAGCCTATCTTGGGAGTTTTTCGAAGGAAGGCTTAATATTAGAAATAACGACCTTTAGTTGTTTCCATATTTAGCCGAGATCTACAGTTTGTCTTCAAAGAAGCCACAGCAAGAAATCCAGTTTCACAAAAGCTGTTGAGGATGTTGAAAATGGTAATAGAATGCGAAATGCCCTCGTTTTTAGTGCAGAAAAATCACCCTCTATTCCTGTCAATTCAAATAGTGATTTATTACTAAAATTACTTGTTTTTACTCTCGTTTTGGCAGTTAGTTAAAAATAATTCAAAAACATAATCAGTACTCATATACATTATTATAAGACAAATGATCAAAATGCTTTGTGCTAAAATGTAAGTACAAATATAAAACAACGTAAAAAAGCACAAATTCAGAATAAAAAGTAACGCAAATAGCTATTTCGAAGCTACAATGGAGCCTCTTCATCAGTGCAAAAAAGAAACGCTCAACACGCAGCTAGAAAGCTGAGAGTGAACAGGACACGAAATTGGAGAGAAACATGTGGACACATGTTCAAGAGGGCTGCGAAAAACAATTTTTAAGGCACTGAAGTAACCTTACTGAAGAAGAAAAAAATAAAGACGTAGTAAACAATAGCAATCTGAACTAGCAAGTGAAAAAATTAAGTTAAAGTACAAATAAAAAATATCTTAGTCAAAGCGATTTCAGAAAGCTATTTTACAACTTCAAAAGTATTTCCGACAAGTAACAGAGATTTATTTTTATAGAGACGCAAAAATTTTTCATTTAAAATCAACTTTTGTATAGGGTTTTATTACCTTCAGTAATGATTCACATGGATACCGTTTCATAAGTAGCATACTTGGTTTTAATCACTTAATTTTGTATTGGATATATTTACGCGAATAATGGATATTTCCTACAAGTGCCTCCTTAGTCACGTGTCTGTGGCGACCTGGTCGGTATAATATGTCAAAATATATCATTCGTGGAATCGCTTTAGAGCATGCATGTTCCCATCAATATTCTCCAGCGCACAGTTTGCTGCTCCTTTAGTTCTTGTTGATAACTAATGTCAGTGTGATTTGTGAGTAATTCGAGAAATGTCTTCATCTTTTCACATCTTTGTGCGCCTTGAAATTGTTTTGATACCCAATTAGCCATTTATACTGATGCTGTATGTATCCCTGTCAAAGAAACGAATCAGCTGGTGTCAAATTATCAAAACCATTATATAATAAAAAAAAAAAACCATTATGTGTAATACTAAGCACATATACGGCAAATAAAACCTTTGTTTACCCACGGCGTAATATAATCTATTTAATTTTAAAATGGCCGAAAAAATGTATGATCACAAGAATTACATAATCTCTCAAATTAGAAACCATAGTTAAATGCGTAAATGTTCTGTCAATTTCGCTTCCTTGCTAGAAACTTTAAAATTCTCAAAAAAAGAAAGGGATTTTCAAATATGATGTTTACTTAACTTTTATCAACTCACTTCCCCCCATAACACTGGTCTACAAAAAAAAAATCCTGCGCCAAAGACTTTGTTAACTGACTTTGGAAGTGTTTTTCACGCAGAACTCGAAAATTAAAACCATTTTTCTCTATCACGTAAGGATTTTCCGTGCAAGGTGCTGTAACAGTTTACATTAATAACATTTACCCTAAATTATTGCAGTACCTTACAAGCAAAAACCTTAAATGATAAGGAAAATGGTTTTCCTTTTTGAATTCAACTTAGAAAATACTTCTAAGATCCTTCAGAAAAGGCTTTAGGATCCCCCTCCCTCCCTTTTATTAAGGGCATTGTAATTTTTACATTAGAAGCACTTCCACCAAAAAATCAAGTAATTTTCTATTTTCCGCAAAAGGATCGTTTTCGACATGTTATAGCATACTTTGCCTCAGGAATGTCCCTTTTTAACGTCCAGCAGTAATCTGCTAACATAGTTGCACTCCACTTCCCTTGATATTTTTTTCCATAACTGAAAAATCCTGATGGAACCTCTCTCCATGTTCATCGCTTATACAGCTCCCGGCATTTTTACACAAAACAGGAGACTCTATGATAAAAAAATAGTAGCTCATGCTCATTAAACGCGTCGTACAGTATCAATTTTTTGCCTATTTGCCTTTGTTTCCCAATTCTCGCGAAATTCCTACCGAGGCCCGCACCCAGTGCAGTAATTTGATATGCACTTCCGTTCGGGGATCTACGGGGCTGTTTGCGACATTTCACTTAGTTTTTTCCAGCAAAATAAAACGACCACTGATTCAACAGTTGACATTCAAGATCTTTTGTGTACTTCATCTCAATAAAAATGATGCCGCATGTTCAGAAAAACACTCCGAAAACATAAAAACAGAATATTCCCTTCCTCATAACTATAAAACGATACGTAGAAAAATTTTGATAGCAGATATATGGATTCCTCGTACAAAAGTACTACAGATAGAGTGAAATTCATTCTTGGGGCAAAACACGTGTTTACCAGTGTGATCAGAACACAAATATTACAAAGCTTCTGTATTAATAATCCTCCTATTATCATTGTACTTTTATACGAATTTGCACTTTAAAATGCGATAACTACTTTATTGTTTTCTCTCTTTCGAAAGCTAATGAAAGTCAGATTTGAAAAAGCCAAAATCAATAATATGTTTCAGATTGGAAACGTTGATATTATTAAGAGAACAAAAAAAAAAAAAAAAACACAATTCTTCAAACAATATTTTTTTCAACTTCTATCGATTTCCGAGAATCGCTTTGGGCAAAATCATATTTCTTGCAAAGCACTAAAATAAGTGTTTATCAAAGCAAGACGCATAAGCATTAAAAAAATATATTCATATAAATATGATCTAAATTAAAATCAGAGATGTGTAGTTTAAGAAATTTTTAGTATATTAATAAAAGGTAGAAATTAAAATACAAGTGAAGATTCCCCGCAAAAGCGATCAGATATCTTAATTTGGTGGGTTTTTTTTTTGGGGGGGGGGGAGTTACTATATGCACTATTTATATAATCTCTAACTTTGCGTATGAGGTTCAAATTCGCAATGGTTTAATCTTGTCGTGTTCATAATGATAAAAATAGTTCAGAATGTTTTTATGTTTTTAAAATGGACATTACTCCTGCTCCCTGTGCGATATATATATATGTATCTTTTAAATGAATCATTTTCATGAATGCGGGTCTCGTCATTTGTCATTTACCACTTCGTATATCACGGATGCTACACGTAATAAAATTAAAAAAAGAAAAAATACTTTCGTTGCTGAATTCCAACTTTTAAGGATATTCGACTTCGATTACTGTGAAGGGTTGCAATAACTTTTTATACCATCTTCGGCGCTTTGCATAATCTCATATCATTAGCTCTAATGTGCTATGGAGCTGGCCAATTTCCGGACGTCCGTTTTTTTTTGGTGAATAGCGTTCTTTCTTTTGTTTTGTCTATTTTTATTTATTAATTATATATATATATATATATATATATATATATATATATATGGTGTTTACCGAGAACCACCGGTTTTAAAACTTTATTAAATTTTTGAAAAAAAAAATATTTTTAAACAATGTGTTTTACAAACTTGAAATTTTAAGAAACTCTTTGCAAAAATTTAAGTAGCAAAAATAACATCGCGTAGGTGGCGTGCTTCCAATTAAAAACATTTTTCCAATTCTCAAAAAAATACGGTCCGATGAAACCACCCACTTCACCTACCGCACACCACACTGTCACTCGGACACTGTGCGAAGGCTTCTCTTGCAATATTTGTGGATTTTTTGAACACCAAAATCTACCGTTTTGCTTGTTTACAATGCTATACAAATTAAAATGAGACTCGTTCCTCATGAGTAAAACGTTGGGTTACGGACTCATTGTTAGCGTAAAACCGTCACAGAACAAAACAGCAGTGCTCAAGGTCACATCTTGATTGTAACTGAAACTTCCAACTTCCCTTAACACAGCGTTTCTCAACCTTTCAGTATTCGCGGCCCAGTTTTCAATCATAATATTCATTGCGCCCCCCCCCCCCCACCAACAATAAAATGTATACAACAAAAATGTATATTGAGTACCTTGGATTCTGTTTCTGAATTACTTTTAACTAACAGCCAAAACAAGAGTAAAAGCGGGTAATTTAGTAATAAATCACTATTTGAATTTTAGACAGGAGCAGAGGATGATTTTTCTGCACTAAAAACAAGGGCATTTCGCATTCTATTACCATTTTCAACATCCTACTTTTGTGAAACTGGATATTTTGCTGTTGCCTCTTTGAAGACCAACTATACATCACGGCTAAATATAGAAACTTAACTGAGAGTGGCTATTTCTAATATTAGGCCTTAATTCGAAAAACTTTGCTTTGCAAGACAAGCTAGTGAAAGTCACTAATAACAATTAAATTTATTTTTAATTTAGTATGTTTTGATTAAGTAAGTTGTTTTACTTTAAGAAGTTAATAAATATGTCGAAATGTATTTTCCTTTCTATGTGTAGGTGTTTTTTTTCAGTTAGTTAATTATTTTTTTAAAATAATACTTTATCTTGGATATTCTCGCACCCCCTTCTAGTGTGCTCGCGCCCCCTTAGGGGTGCGCGCCCCACAGGTTGAGAATCGCTGCCTTAACAGAATCCCAACCGCCATCCCGCAATACTCGCCGTGAACTACCCAATAAAAAACAAGCGGTTCCCGGTAATTACGCTGTATATATATATCTATATTTATATATCAAAGGGGTTTAAAGATTTAAATGCTTTTACACATTCAAAGGAAACACAAAAGCTATACATATCGAAAGATTTGCCTAACAGAGTGAAACTACAAGAAACATTTTGAGAAACAACTGTGATTACAAATCTCATGCAAAATACTACATGAAAATTAAACACCGTCTTAGGAAAATCGACCAAATTAGAAGCAGTAATAAGAATAACGCTCCCTTTATTCGAAAATTTAAGGAATGCATTGATTGAACTTAATGAAGAAAAGACAAACAGCACAATGTTACTTCATCAAAGCAAAACCATGCCTAGTAAAACAATAAGTTTTTACTTTAAGGGTTTCAGGGCAGCTTATCTTTCAAAATGCATATAAACATGAAACAAGTCTTAAAGGATTTCCTATTTCCAAACCCTCAATCATGCGGGAAAAGTCTTTTAACCCCAAAGTATATAAGGTACATTGTTTAAAGGAAAAAAAAACGAGGAGTTATCTCTTAGTTTAAAAATGGGGATATTGTCTTTGCCTCAAATGTAAAGATCGCGAAACTCTGCATTTTAGCCGGTGTTTTAGTTTCGTCCACTCTTTTTCTTCCATTAAAATAAATGGGATAGTTTCTTTCTTTCTTCGCTGGAGAAACGTAACGTTTATGCAATGCAGTACGATGAAGTATATATACACGTACTGATGAAGTACAATGAAATATATATTTACGCACTGATGATACGTACTGGTGAAGATGCTCATAGTATTTTCAAACAATTGTACTTCCAGGACAAGTTTTTGTGTGGGGTTAATTGAAACTTAGATTATTTTTTAATAAGTTGTTGTCAATAGTTCTCCAAGCTAATGATGAATATATATGTATATATATATATATTCTTCAGATTGTTGAATGCGGTCATTGTTGAATGAGCTTTGTCATTTTCTTCCTTTTAGTTTCCGAGAGAAAGAGTTTGTGCAAAGAACTAGGTTTTAAATGTTACTCGTTGATCAATCAGGTACAATCCCTTTACATTCAGGTAAACTTTATTTCTTTTTTTCAAATGATACTTCAAACCTATGCTACCAGTGGTGCTTATATTATACTGAAAGAAGGGATTGCAAGAAGGGTGCAATTGTAGCAATGTAAAATATGTGATTGAACTCTGTCTCTTTACTATCTACTTTGGATTAACACTCCCGATATACGTAGAGTATAGAGTTGCCCTTTGGCTGATTGATTGAAATTAGCAAGTCAAAAAATAAATTCAATAAGAAGTAGTATTTGCGGCTACAAGCAGTTCAAAAAAAAAAAAAAACAAGATGAATTCCGTCTTGTTGAAAAAATAATACAAATAGTGTTTTGAATTGTTGAGATTGTCTCTTGGTTTTGACTTCATTCTATCGGTCCTACGGTAGGCATAGTATTTTTATCTTCGGGATTCCTCTTCCGGATATTTTGTCATCGGATTAAAAATAATTTTTATTCTACGTTTCTGATTAAGTCATGGTTTTTAAATTTTCTTTCGGGCTTTTTAAGACTTAATTAAAACACAACATCCGCAATTACTCATTCAATGCATTCAACTCAGTCATATAGAGAGTTAAAACACTTTCTTTTAAATTCGCACACAAGAAAAGGGGGGGGGGGGAGGGTGAGGAAAAAGTTTTTAACGATTCTTTCTTATTGGGAAGAAATCCTATACGTTGCAATATACTGCAATAAAGACTTTAAAACGTATTTCCTTCAAAACTAGAGCAGACGGAGCAATATTTTAGCTCAAACATCATCGACCAAACACATATCACTGGAGAAAGACACAGTAGAAAATAAATCATAAAGATTTTGACTAATGTCTCCCGCATAGTATTAACCTTCATTTCATTCCCCCTTCCTTTCGTCCACAGGTAGCGGGCGCAAGATTTTTAAGCGGATTTTTAGGATTTCTTACTTAAAGGTAATATTTGTACTCGATAAATTCCGCTCACATTATTTATACATTTCTTACAAAATGTCTACATCACCAGAATAATTTGAATGTTTTAAATCTAGTAAAGCATAACCTTACAGTTATAATAAATTAGTAAGCGTGATCAATGAATGAATGTAAAAACAAAAATAACTAATTTACAATGCTGTTTATTTTCTTTTGAGTGAACTCTCAATTTTGTATTTTTTGGAACGAAATGTAGTGATAACATGAACTATACATATAACAATGTATCTTTATGAGTACTATTTTTGAAATTTGCAAAAGATTAGTCTACGAAAACAGGGTCACAAGGGCAGAAAAATAGAAATACCGAAACATGGATATTAAATTGGTTTTTATACGCTTAAAATGTTGAAATATTATATTTTTAAAAAATAAAAGTCGGCTAAAGTATTTTTGTTTCAAAATGGCTGCCTTAGTGAAATTATGTGCTAACCGATTTTTTTCAGTCTACTACATTATTGTTTTTTGAACTTCATATTTTGCAACAACTTTTTCAACTTTCAAAATATTTTATTGTGATCATATATTTTCTATATTCAGTAGTTGTGCCATTAGTACTTTTTTACAAAATTAAGGTAATAGATTTTTAGTAAAATTCAGTCATGTAACTCCATGTTATGGATGTAATGTGAGTCAGGAAAATATACACTTTGCTTTATAACAAAAATATAAATTGTCTGTTTTAGGTATTATAGGGTATACTTTAAAATATTTAAGATTTTGTGGATACATATAATAATGATATGAAGTGTATGGTAATGTGAATCACGCGTAATGTAAGTAACCCTAATGTGAATAGCAGTAGAAAAATACCATTTAAATTATATTTAAATTAAAAATATTGTAACATACTTAGAAACTCATTATCGTGGCTGTATATTGAAGACAAGTATATTACCAGCTTGAAGTAGGTGACTTAGCATGAATTATAAAATGTCCATGAAGTGTACGTTCAAAGGCTGAAAGTAAATCTTCAGGAGCTAATTTGGCATGTCTGTAAACTTGTAACTAAGTTATTTAAACCTGTTTTTGTGTATGTATACATATGTGTGTGTATATATATATAAATATATATATATATATATATATGTGCGTGTGTGTAAAAATACTCCTGGAACGAAAATATCGAAATGATATATCTACATTGCAACATTCTAGTGCAAATCAAAACAAAGCATTCATTTAAGTAGACTTCCATTAAAACTACTCATGTAAATTTCAAGATGAAGTTCAGAGTTAGCATTGTCAACAGATGCAAGTCACTTTTACTGCTGCAAGTCTAAATCCTAGATGTTAAGTCATGAGTTTCATTTCAACTAGTTTTCAATATATAAGTTAATCAAATATCTAGCTTGAAAACGGTTTTTGACTAAATATTTCGTTGAAATTGACTACAAAGCTAATGAGCTCACAATTTCTTGTGTTAATTTAGTCAGTTTCTCTATTGTTTCAGTCATAGATATTGAGGAAAACTGTACGGCAACTACCTGCCGTCCAAAGTCAAAAAATCTAAAACTATAAATGAAAAATACTTGATTCAATTTTCCATGAATTGATTTGCATTTTTCTTGCATATTTTTCAATAATACGTTTTATAAAGTTTTAGTAACATGCGCAAATTTTAAGAATCAAGTTTAATCATCAATTACGGATTCAATATTTCTACAAATTTCAGAGATATTAAATCAGCCTGAAACTCTCTTTAACCTGACTTTTTTTTCCTTAATTCACATTGTTGACAGATGTGTAAGGTAAATTTCTAGGTAAATTTTTTATACTGTAAGAACTATTTTGCAAACTCAACCAGATTAATTGTACTTCATAATCGTAAGTTTGCTATAAAACATTTTACTTCATCTTTACCAGAATCTTTAGAAATGGTAAATCAGACGTGATTATGTATTTCAACTCAGCCTATATTTCTCTTTTCCATACAATATATACATATTTTCCTTTTTTTCCTAAAATAAATCAAAAGAAAGAACTGTTTGCTCTCGTCTTATAAAACACTGTCGAAGAAATGTCTAGTATAAAATATAAATAAATAAAACATAAATAAAACACTGCAACTGAGCACATTAGAATCTGAAAATTATTTCTTCACCGAGTTCCTTATAGTTCGATTTCAAATGAAATACAACATATTACTGGGTCCATTAAAATTTGTGCACTAAAGAAAAGCATTCTCAGAAAGTTATTGTTTAATGGAATGATTGAAAAAAAATATTCTTCACTGTCATCGGCTTTCACCATATCGATCTCATGTACTCTGTTTCTCATCCCTTGGATGCAAACAAGAAAAATACATAAAAAAACTGTTTATCTTGACTTATAGTGCTTTTTGGGGAGGAGTCTTCAGAGATCATTTGAAGCTTGCCGGAGTTTCGCCCAGTCTTGGTCCAAATGCGATAACGAAAAGTAAACATTTCTTCTTTCGGATCAATAGATCGTGTCAGATAATAGGACATTTTCTGCGTTTAAGAATAGAAAATGAAAGAAGTTGTTTTAGACTACTCTTCAGAAATGGTGCTTATTATGCCTCGGACTCAAAAGAACACTAATGATGTTGATGCAGATGCAAGGAAATGGATGTTTTTGTATGCATACTTTCCGGAAAGTATTTGTGGAAAGTGAGATAAGAAGTTATTTAGGAAGATTCCTAAGGACTGAAATAATGCGTCAATCAACTTTTCAGAAAGTTACTGTATATCCTTTCAGTTCTATATAATTTTCGTAATCATAGTGAAAAGTTCAGGTAACTTGGAGTTTGTTAGACTTCTTAATCATTCATAACTCGCGTCAAAATGAGTAAGCTGAGAATTCGCGCGTGAGCATTTTTCTCCCACCACGTATTTTAATCAAAAGCAGGATAGTTAGTGAAATATTTTCGACTAAAAAGCATTTTTATTTTTTTTAATCACCAAATGTTACTCAAAATAAAATTATTATTCAAAATATATCGTACAGGTGTATTGTTTTCATGAAATATTACCTCAAGCAATCTAGGTACTTTCTATTTGAAGAGTGTAAAATGTTCCTTATGAAAACTAACAACAAATCGTTTTTACAAACTATGTAGGTATATTTCATAAGTTATATAAGGGCCATTTGAACCAGCAACCTTCCTCAAGAAGTCATCCTCGAAAACAAAAACAGTAAAAAGAAATGTAACAGTAAACATGATTCAATAACTACACTATGTAAACGATTTATTAATCTATTTTAGTTCATTTAGGTGCATTATTATTGATGCACCTGCTTTAATATTTGATGAAACAAAAAAAAAAAAAAATGGTTTTCGGTAAATCATACGATCACTCACTTGATGAGAAAAACAGTCACACTTGACTTCTCCGGCCAGCAATTGTCTCCGTCGACAGTCAGACAAAATATTTACAGCCTTATTCACCACCCGATGCGAACCTCTGTCAAACGCTGATTTGAGCTTTTATATTGGTTGAGTAAACTTTTGATCTGAAGTTCGATGGTTCTAATCGGCTGTTGAATAAGGCCGTTAATGTTTGCGAAACACATCGGGCAGCACCTTCGTCTATGAATTTATAATACCAGATTTACTTTTTTTTCTTCTTGGTGTGAGTAGTATGCTCACGGCACGAGTTTTGAATGGTTAAAAAAACATATTTCTTTGTTTATTTTTTTACACGAAAATAAGTCTCTTAGTCTTTAAAGGAATGTTTACTGAAATAATGTTTTACAAAACACACTAGAACTCTTGCGCAGTACATTTTTTGTGCCAGTGCTCTACACTTAAGCTTTCCTGGAACCACATGAGCTTATCAGGCTATCAGAATAAGTGTATACTCGAGTTTCCTTAAGGTCATCCAATAGTATTTCAGCCTACCTAAGTTTTAAAGTACTTAAGCTTAATTAAAGCAAATTAAGATCATTTAAATTGGGTTAGCTTAACTAAAGCGCCCGCAGTTTATTTAAAGCATCTACACAATATTCGTATAAAGCATCTACACAAGGTCCTTTTTTGCTACCTGATCTCACTTTAAGGCACTTGAGTTTATATAAAGCTACCTGATCGGAATTTATGCTACTAAGCATTATTTTAAGCTACATCCTCTCATAAGGGGATTTATAATTATGTGTTTTTTGTATTAATTAAATGAAAGCAAAAAAAATCTAATAGTCAACGACCATGATATTTTATACTTGAAAAACAATCTAAAAATATAGGTGCCATAAAGGCACATTAAAGACTTGCACGAAAGTTCGGCACAACACAAATTGAAGTACAATAATATAAAATACAAATTGAAGAAAAATAAACTTCAATATTAGGAAGCATAAGCATATGTAAGTACAGAATAAAAATAATGAGAACAGAAACGCACATATGTAGCGAACTTGCAATGACCTTAAAATGAATAAAATATGCGATACAAAATTTAAGACAAAGAGATAAATTTTAGTATTTGCTTACACAAGAAAACGAATAATTTAAATAATCGATGAAGCCACCATTTTCTTTGTATTATGTTAAACAAGCAATCTTTTAAGTTAATTGGATTTTTATTAGGTTTATTATTCCACGAAAAGCTGCACGTGCAAAGTAAAAAATCAATTTTTCAAAGATAGTCTATTTTTGAATCTGTCGCTTAAAAATGTCGCTATCCTAATTATGAGAAAAACAAAGCTAAATTATGCTTTTTAAATAAATTATTTTATACTGAGCGTAATGTCAAATATTGTCCTTATTTGAAGGGGAAAAACCCTATTTTTTTGCTTACTTTTTAAAAGCTTTAATTTTGTTTGAATCCAATTGTTTAGAATGCAATTAATTTAACAATTTGTGGTTTTCTGAGGTAGCAAGATTAAACCTTTGCATTTTTTCCCTCCAAAGAAACAATTTTTCGTCATCTACGTCGATGCAATGCAGCAAATAGACAATGGTGGAAGAATGCAAGGGCTACCGGAGATTTTTGCGTCAGGACGGTAAAGCGATAACAGAAAGGGAATATAAATCAGCTTTTACAGCACCGAACTTTTCGTTATCAAATAGCTGCTTATGACCTGCATAGGGCGTCAAATATGATTACTGAGGCATAGGACCTGATAGAACTAAAGTGCATGTAAAGTTTTTAGTTACACCTATCACGAGATGTTACCATGAATGCAGTCCTGAGAACAGAGCATGTTTCCTTCCTTTCGTATTTCTTATTTTATTGTTTCCGTTGATTATTTTAACTTTGATCTTCCTCACTGCCGTTGCCCCGATGTAGCATTATTATTATTGTTATTTTTTTTTTCGTGTTGCACGTATTCCGCTGAAAATTACAGGCCATTTAGGCCTATAATTTTACAGCGAAATACTTTTCGATTCTATTTTATTCATCGTTTCCTTTTTTTCTTAAAGGATTAGAAACTTCAAAATATTAACCGAAAATAGCCTATTTTGAGCTAAATTTAAGCCCTTACTAGTCATTGCTTAGATAACTAATTTGAATTAAGTGAATTTTTCCATTGGTTTCGTCTATGAGTATTTTTCTTCATTAGGATAAACTTACGTGCTATGAGATTTCGCATTAAAAATTGAATATCGAAAATAAAGTATTCCTGGGTTGATACTAAGTGAATATTAGAAAGTATATTCTTAAGAGGTTCCACAGTCTTTGATTTCCTATGCATTCTTTAATCAAAAATAATCCAAATAACTTTTCGATGTTAATATATTAACTTTTTACCAGATTTTTCTTACTACATGAATCATATTGCTTGTGTAAAAAAAACTATTTCGTAAGCATTCAGCATTTCATTTTGTTGTATACATATCTAAACGCCCATTTTAAACAAGAAAAAGTATTCATTATAATATATGAAATTATTTTAAGGGAAAAAGAGGATACCGTTAAGATGTTACCATGTAGCACATGACTTGATTTCTTATTTGTTTCGATTTTTCTAAAATAATGAGAAGACATTTTCAAGCTTTAATATGTTGAAGTTTTTCCAGAACATTTTACCACATGACTCATATTTTCCGCACTAAAAATGCATTATAGTGTAAAAAACGAAACAATTCATGCCTCTCCGCTTTTCATTGTTTAAATGGTGTGCATTTTTCATTGTAAATTTGAAAAACGAAAGGAAAGAAAAAAAAAACATTCATTATTTTCTGCACATTTGCCTACTCTAACCATCTTGCTACCTTTAATTGCAAGCTCACCAGAAAACTTCTATTAAAGAAATCGCATTCAAAAAAAATGCAGCAAAAAAGAGCTTTCTTTTCTGGAAGCCAAAAGAAATTAGAAAATCTCCATTCATTTCTACAGGCGGCGAAACTGAAGAAAGATATTTTTTTCCCATGCCCGTTTACTCTTTCTTAAAGTCTCTTTCGACAAGGGCTATGCCAGATGGTTTTCTTTATTTATAACATTTTTTCATCGGAGAAAACATTTTTTTTTTCGAAGTTGAAGAGCTCCTTTTTGTATTTGCTTTAATATTTTATCAAGTATTTGCTGTTGCTAGAATTTGGCGAAAGTATTTCCATGTAAGAGGTATATTTTTCGAGTATGTTAACTTGGATGTTTTTGTGTCTCGAGAAATATTTTTTTTTAAATACGAAAGAAAATCATTACTTTGGCTTTTAAATGTTTATCAATTATCCAATCGGGATATTTTAAATTTAGTATGCTTGAATAACCATTGGATGGAGGAAAATATGGAGAAAAGGTTTCGAAATTTAAAAAAAAGTGAATGGTAAAAAAAAATACAGAAAATGGTTAAACATTTTGTGACTAGAATTTCAACAAATATTTTTGATACAAAAATGAAAAACTAGTATTTTTTCAAAATGTGAATAAATGTATGTTGTTTAATAAAGCCAATTCATAAGTCTCTTTTACGTATAATTAAAGTAACAAAGAATAATATTTTTAATGTGATTTTATTTTTTACCACATATGCAAAAATTATTTTTAATAGTACATATTTTACACACACACATATTTTAAATAGTAATGCCAAAAAACATATGCTGTTCTAGTATTAAAAATAAAAAAGAAAAACTTGAATTACATAATTGTAAATATAGGCTGACATGTAGAGGTATAATTAGCATCAAAGACCATTGTTACCGAGTCAACCTTATATTGCATTTCATACACCATTCAACTTTCTAATATCATTTACTCCTACACCGATTTAATAATTCTAACTTAAATGAGCTTTTTATCACTTTATTTATTCATTTTGAATGTTCAGAAAAACCAATCAAGCCTAAATATAATTTTATAATATACGTATGATATAACACATAATACTTGAAGTACATAGTGTTTCCAATTTGGGTTGGAACAGCACATTAGAAAAGGCAAATCACTACAAGACATACCTTGAGTTTTATAGAGTGCAACTTATTGATGCATCTGTTTTTATCTAGAATTAAACGTTTTGAAAAGACGCATTTCATCTTTTGCTTATTTACTGAAAGTTTAATTTTTGCCATTAGAAATAAAATATCTTAGATTATTTAACACTTGCCAATGCTACAGTTTAATCACAAAAACGGTTTTAAAAAGTGTTAAAACTTTTTGCATTTTATTCAACATTTTTTTGAAGCAACTTTTTAAAAATTATTCTTAAATTTATTTTTAACAATAATTTCACAGATCAGTTACGTTTTTATGTTTTTTTTTCATAGTATTTTCCTACGAATAAATAATGCGTCAAAATGGAAGCATATCTACGTATATAGAAATATATAATACTAAACTTTAGCACACATTACTGCATTTTATCTAGGTGCTTTTAATCTATATATTCGCATACTTTAGTGGTAATTTCGCAGGTTTCCGTCACATTTACATATTCTTAAAAGCTATGAAAGTCAAGATAGATTTGCTAAAAATAAAGGCTTTATCTTAAAATTATTTTAAGTGGAAAATTACGGTGTGGATAGTGTTAGCCACACCATACAGAAGTGGCTAAACCATCTTCTATATTGCATCGTTTTCTGTTATAGATGTTGGAAGTGCAGTAAATGCACTGAAGCCAGTCTTATTTGAAATTCCTACTATGTAAATGTTTAAAAATCAATGAAATAAGACTTAGTTTGTTTCTTTCCCTGTTGACATTATAGTGCCATGAAGTCTATGTGGTTATCTTCATACGCATATGCGTCTATTCTCTCTCTATAGTTGGAAACGAGACTCCTTAGACCAGGAACTATGTTTCCAATAGAGCTCTTGGCAGAACCTAGCGCGGCGTATAGACTTTTTCGTGCAGTCATTTGCGGTACAAGCGTGGGTCTTCGACTCAGAAAATCCATATCAGTGACGTTCCTAAGAACACTTCTCACAATGATACTTGCTGATGCCCCAGCATAAAGGAAGTTTAGCAAGTGTTGGGCTCTTTTATCTTTTTCAAGGGTTCTCATCAGTCGCCAAAGGTCCCATTCTTTCAAGGTATTTTTTTGCCCACGCCGCAATTGCAGACTTGATGTTTCACCGGGTATCTGATATTCATGGGTAGCATTACCAGACACGTGTTGTCCTATGTAGGCGCGGTTGACCTCATCGCAAAATGCTGATTGGTCGCACATTTCCATTATTTGCATAAATCAGCATGTTTCAAGTTTTTTTGCTACCCAATGTATATACGTAGATAGTAAAAAAAATATTCATATAATATTATCTGTCTATTTATTTGCACGTACAAACAAAATAAAAGTATACATAAAGACTAATATTAAAATAAGAATTTTTTTCCCAAGTACGATTTAGTGTTTTCGTGTAATCTTTTATAAGCAACAACTTAAAAAAATCATGTGTTTATATACCAGAAATAAAACGGCAAACAATCGCATGATAACCTAAAAATATTACAACTACTTAACAGTAATGGGTTTCTTTACTTCACTAATGCTCTACTTCGGCCAAAATATGAATTCATCTTTTAAACAAAAACGTTACGTTCATCGATACAGTCTCCTTTGATTAGCATGAAAGTCATCGTTCATTCGATTTCTCCCAGATTCAAGACTAGCCTTGTGTTCGTCTCTTGATGGCTGCTCGATTTCAATTTGCGCCGAGCTTGACAGTGTGGCGCTCTTTGCTAGACTACTCAATGAGATTCTTGCGTGCCATGGATCAGTTTCATAAAGGACTCGCTTCAAGCGTCCTAACCTAATGGCTTGAGTGATACAACTTCCTCTTTTCATCATGTCGTGACCGATATTGGAAGCGAGGAAAAATATGTGGTTGATAAATAAATTGATACTGATCGCTTATAAGGCAAATTAATATTAATTTCCTGTTGTATTCTTAAAAAAGAAAACCATTTTGTAATATCTGCACTTGTTTTGCAAAGTTGATGAGTTCGCGTGCAATTTATTTCCTCTTTTCTAACAAAATGCTAATATGTTTTTGTAAAATAACTTGATGAAAAGGAAAACGTTAATGCAACAATCTACTATTTTTCTTTTACAACAATATATTTTCCATAAATATATTTTAAGTGCAGAAAACATTACATAACCACAGAGTACAAACAGTAATATAGTTCTGAAATATTGATAAACGTGTCAGAAATTCCACAAAACTCAGAAGTTGAAAATTTTATCTGAAATGTATTCCTAAAACGTGTTTATTATCCATGAATTTTTCCGTTTTCGGAGGTTACTAACGATAGTAATAATAATAAGAATAAAAGCAATTGCACAAATAAAAAAGAGCACAAGCAATCAGTGTAAAAAGATTGTCAAATTTCCTTCTATGCAAATTAAGCGGCAGAGAATTTCTAATAAAACTGGACGTTCTTTGCTTAGTATGGTATCACGTACGAATGTTTAAAAGTGTTATGTATAAGAAAACTATGTACCATTAATTCAGTGTCCAAAAGAAGATTTTGCAATATAAATATGTCATCAAAATGTTTCCTCAGAACTTTATATACATATATATATATATATAAATATAGAGGATGAGAAAAGTATTAAAAATCTTAAATTCTGATTCTGCTGCTAAAAGCTGGATGCACTGAAATGAGTAATGGCATTAAACCAAAAATGTTGTTGTTTTAGTAGCACCAATGAAGACACCGAATTTAACGCTACATTTTTCTTTTTTTGTTTATAATTTTTACTTTTTATGGAGGGTTATTTACCGAGAAAGCATTGAACATTATGCTACTCAACAATTTTCTAGCGTAACTAACTTTATTTTGTCCGTTTTATTGAAAAATGAGAATATTCTTTGCTATTAGACAATTGCCTCCAACTTCCCAGTATGAGCAATCCATTCAGCTCGGAAAAAGTGATCCATCACTGGCAAGATGATAATAACATCTATAAAACAGCGAATCTACCAATAGCTGACAATATTTCTCACGGCTTGTAGACGAAAAGAGATCAATGGCTGATATATTTGCTACATACTTTTAAAAGCTTATTGTTCATCACGAGTCAAAAGGAAAAAAAGGTACTTCTTGTATAGTATGCGGTGTTACATTTGATAATGAAACATTTTTTTGGTGCAACATTCTGGTCTAGACAATATCGAAATATCTGGGATGAGAAATATTTTCTAGTTTAACAAAGAGCTATGCCCTGACGTCATCGTTTTGCATTTAGAACAATAACAACTGGTTAAAGTAGTAACTTATCATCGATACATAACATATTAAATCTCTCCGTGACGCAAGAAACATGTCTAGTTTATTCAGGCATTATTATCTTCTCGCATCGTACTAATTTAATGTTCCTTATTCTTTATGTACTGTCAGCATTTTGAAGCCAAAGCAATGAACTAACATTCGTTATTGTGGTATCCTAAAGTAACCTAAGTTTGTCAATTGCACTAAGCTCAATTTTTTACAGCACTTCTGAATCCCATAAATTTATAGTGAAATATCTATTAAAACTACCTAAGAACAGCACATAGACATAAATATAAGATAAATAATTTCTAGTTGGATTAAGGATTATAGGTTTTCATGAGCAAAGTGAAAAAGAAAACGAACAGGAAGCATTAAACCTCCCAATTGATTAAGCAGTCAATTTAAAAAATATTGTGCTGTGATAAGGCAGAGTTTGGCATAATGATAAAGGCATTCATGACAAAGGCAGAATAAATGCGATTAAAAAAGGGAAAGAAAAAATAGTAACACTTTTATATTTACAGCACTTGACGTCGTTCTTGTAAATTATAGTGATGAAGAAAGATTCATACAGTAGTTTTAGCGACTATAACTTCACTTTAACTAAATTTACTTTCAAAAAAAGAAGTTCCATTTTTGTTAGCAGCAAGGTGAAATTATTTGACACTAAAAGTTAAATAGATATATTATATGAGTTACTCAAAGTAAAGAAAAATACTGTGTCAGAAGTAAACATTGTTTGAGTACGTCAAAGGTGAGACGTTATTAGAATTAATCAAAAAAAGAAAGAGGAAAGAAAAGAAAAGTGATCTGTTTCTAAGTTTGTCAGGTGAGAATATTTCGATTCCAAGTAAAAGAATAAGAAAACTTCAAGTTAGAGCAAAGCGTCTAGATTTTTTTTTCATTTTTTAATATTCAGTGCAGTAAAATAAAACAGAAAGAACAGCAGTTCACTAGATTTTTCATATGGAAAGTCGAAAGAACAGCTTTCTATCTCAATACCTAGAAATTTGAAAATGTAGCACATATATTATTTTTAAAGTGTTTTCGAGGTCGAAAAGAAATCGGAAAAAGGGAAATCGGATCGCAAATCGGCTTTTAGATATTGATAATCTTTTTTTATAAAACAGAAGCGAACTGCAACCACCATTTTACATAAAGCGAATTTTCTTCATTTCTTCAAGTGTATTTTCTTCATTTAACACTTGAAATGAACTGCTAAACTGATCTAGAAGTTGCCGAAAGGAACCATTAATATGGTTTCAGAAACTGTTTGAAGCAACGCAAAACGGGTTTTTTTTCCTTTCTGATAAGAATAGTTGACAGTGCAGGCTGGAAAAAAGGGGTCTTTATCCTAGAAATGGAATTAAAATTGGAACGCGTGTGAACACTTATGTTTTCTAATCGTCGAATCACAGTACAGTTGATTGCCTATGAGTTGATTTTTGTAAAGCTTGTTGCGAAAAAAATTAAATGAAGGTTCTTTCTGAATGCTACATTACGACACCTCGCCTACACATTCAGCAATGACTATTGTCCTCGAATCACTCAATCTTAATTGGATGATATGAAGCCCCTAGTGGAACCTACCCTTTGCCACCCTTTTTTTTCTCACTCGTTAGTTTAGCTTCATATTATTTTTTTTTTTTTGTCTGATCTATGTGATATATGTTGTAGCTCGGGCACGATGCATCAAGTGCATTACGTCACATGAGGAGTAATTGTATAGGGATTGCACTGACGCAGTGCCGAAGCATTGGTAGAAAGAAATTAGCCAGTATCCAAAACATTGGTCACATTGTCTTCAAAATAAAACATTTTATTAAAGGTATCAAGTCTTTTTTTTTTAAATCATTTTTAAAAATTATTTTTATTACTGTTATTATTATTATTATTATTATCATTTTATTTCTACAATTGCATAAAATTTATCAGCCCTTAAAATCTAATGTATATCTATATATTTGTTCATTTTCTTAGATTCACTAATACAAATAAACATCTCTGCGATTCAAATAAAATGAGGAATATATTAAATTTTTACTCCCATTTAAGGAAAATATTAATATTTCTTATATAAGTAGCTTAATACGAAATCATCTTTTTAAAATTACGTCATTTCAATGTCAAAGTTCAATAACGACAAGCCTATTGATTGAAAATAATTGTTACTACACTGTCAGAAATTTCATCATGAAATTACGGTTAAATGACCGGCAGCAGTCTGTTCATCTAATTCGCCGTTAAATTTACGCTTTGGAACATTTTTCTATCTTTACGGGACCTCACCATTTCCAATCAGCTTGGTTAAAAAGCCGTAAATACAAAAGTTTACGGTTTTATAACCATTTAAAAATGGTTTCAAAACAATATTTTTATCATTTTTGAACCATTTCGAGGTGTAGAATCTTCGAATCGTAGAAAGAGTAAACGAAGCTTGCCGGAATCGAATCCGCAGTGTATGATCTAACAATCTTGCGCTCTATCCATTCGGCCATCGGCACCACACAAAGCGGTCGTTTATTTATCAATAAATCTTTCTTTTCAACAGGAGAAGAAAGATTTATTGATAAATAAACGGCATTAAAAGTGAAATTTCAGTTTTTGATTGGATCCAAAGCCATTTTTGGTCTAAATTTACTGTATATTGACGAAAATCATTTTATTTTCTGCAAAAATTAAAATACAAACAAGCTTCAGCAGCTCAAGTTATGGGTTCGCTCATTCGCAAACAGTTTTGGAATCCGATGTCTCCAATTTTTGATTTACGTGTGTGTGTGTTTCTATTTAGTAACCACTGCTTAAACCACTTTATTTTTCTTCTTTTTTTATATACACATGCAGATTTGAACTGATAAATCTTTATTTATATTTTACCAACAACGTACGACAGTGAGATTCCACAACCAACATGGACGCCCGATTACGGTTAGTTAAACCTTCTTTAGGATAAACAGAGAATAAACGATTTTTTTCACAATCAGCGGTTTGAGTACCATCTTTTTAATGGTTTTTCAACTGTTGTAATTAAATATGGTAAAATAACAGTCAAATAAATGGTTATTTTACTATTTTCTTATGGAAATTTTTAACAGTGTATAATTACATCAAAAAAAAAAAAACAAAAAGAAAGAAAGAAAAAAAAATATATATATACATGCAAATGATGGACAGAACTTTTAAGTACATTTATTATATTCACACATAATTATTTTTTTGAATTAAGTGATATAATTTCTGCGAAACATATACTTTAAAAAAGGATCTTCCCTTTAAATTCTCGTAATAACCATTTTGTCACTAAATAATTTTTTGTACTTATTATTTTATTCAAAATCCGTACTAACTTTAAATACTTACAAGCATAGGACGGAAATACCGATTTAGCACCTAGAACAGGACAGAATATAAAAAAAGAGGATAAAACTTAGAAAAAAAAATGAAATAATAAAATAAGCACACTTTTGTTAAACGAACCGTTAATTATTCATAGTTTTTAAAGCAAAAAGGAAGACTTCAAAAATGTCTTCTTCCCACCCAATTACCGTTAGAAAAACTTAAAAAGCCGACCTTTCAAACAAATCATTCTTACGCCAAACCACAAAAAAAATATTTTCATGGTGGTAAAATGCAAGTCCTGAGAATTTTATGAGAGAAAAACGTTTACATCAGAGGGGTGGGTTACAAAGTCCCATCGTAAAAAATGCAGTTCAGATTTTTCCCTCCGAAAGGAATAAGAGTCTTCTGTTACGAATACGGCTAAAGCTTCACTTATCAATACGGTTACTGATATCGTACTTTGGCAACGAAACACAAAATTTATTTTCTTTTTTTTTTAGAATAGTGCTACTTAAATTTGAAACACAACTGCAGAGAAAATCCTACACGTATTGTCGACCCCTAAAATCAATGTTGTAGAACGTAGAAGAGAAGATCAGAAGCGTGTGTGAAGAAATTGAAAATTTCCATTCAATCTTTTACGAAAAAGTAGCTGTCGTCCGCAGATGCTAGATATGAATAAAGCAAACACAGCTTTTCGTGAAATTTTTATTATTGTACACGAGTCGCAAAATAGATGTCCTCACAGGGTACAAAATTTGTTTAATATTACTTAGAAAGAAACATTTCTTAAAACAAATTTTCATTTCTTGAGAAAAAAAATATTCTTCTGATTATATTCTTTTGAAATTATGCATTGCAAGAATGAGCATTCTTAATCTTCCCACTCAATGTTAAAATCGTTGAATGTATATTAGTATACATACATGCGCAATCCCACTTAATGTATATTAGTCTATATAAGGTAAAGCTAGGAGAGTCTGCGCACAATTGGAAAAATAATTTTAAAAAATCGAAGTATGACTTTTTTGTTAAACTATTGATGAATAACTGCGACATCATTTGTTTTTTATGCATTTCCATTGATATTTCGTTGTTTTGCTTTAATTTAATGCAACAGCTGTAAGAAAAACCAAGAAGACTAATTTGAGCAATCTGTCCTTACAGGGTAGGTGTGATTGCGCACATGGGTAGGAGAGATTGCTATTCATAAAAACTGCAATTAAATTGTTAGCAATAATATTTACACTAAAACTATGTTGTTGTAGGGTTTGTATAAACATATACAATTTTAATAGGAATATTTTAACTCAATGATTAAAGAATCGGAAAAAACAGTGTTTTAATTAAAGAAACAAAATAAAGAAGAAAAGAAGGTTTAAATTATAATTAATCTTATTCATTTTCAGTTTCAATGTCTTTTGCTTGTTAACCGAAGTTGTTGTCGTCCATAATCGGTATACTTATTGTTGTAAGTAGTGCACCCATCTGCTACAAATAGCACACTTAACCCATTAATGCCTACCGTCCCTTTTTAGGGACAGTCTGAAAAGTACGTCTGAAACACCCCCCCCCCCCAAAAAAAAACATTTCAACAAAAAATTGTTTTAATGTATGCCTAACGGGTTATTATAAACTAAGGAATACATTAAAACATTTTTTTTTGTTGAAGTGCTTATTTTTGGGTGTTTCAGACGTACTTTTCAGACTGTCCCTACAAAGGAACGGTAGGCATTAATGTCACTGGTCGAAGTTGTCTCCTGGTACAGTTTCAGACATTCAGTGCACTCATCCTCGTTGTCCTGTCTGACATGGTCCTAAAGATTCAGTATTTTGACATTATTTTCTTCTGAGGTGGCTGATGACGAAGATGTTTCAAAACTCAAACATTTTGTTTTGTTTTCTTCCCTGCAAGGTTTTGGTTCCCACTTTTTCTGAAAGCATCTTATCTTCAGACGTTCGCTTCTTTTTTGTAGCTGCTTTTTTCTTAATTTTTCTCTCGAATATATGTGCGGGTCAGTAACATTCGTTGCACTTTGTTTTCTTTTTAATTTTGATGGCATTAAACGATTTGAAAAAATAGTTTATTAATAAGAATATTTGTATAAAACTAGCACATTATTAATTTATTAGCAACATTTTCGTCTAAGAAAAGAAATTTGTTCACAAATTACTTTATTTGCACATGTAGTTCTGAAACGTATATTTCATAACTTAAATCTTCAAAAGAAATAAAATCACACGAACTTATTTTCAACGATTTATACGGTATAAAAAACCACAGTCCCTTGAAAACACAAATTATAAAGTCACGACTTCACCTCTCGATATAGAACTATAGTCAAAATATTTAATTAATGCCTGTTAAAGAGACACCCGAGATTTTTTTATTTAAAGAAATAACTTCAAAATCAATTTAAAGTTTTAAAATATTCAAGTCTTAAAAATGTGTTGAGAGGGCATAAGTATTTTACATTTTATGTTTTAGTAAAAATTCAGAACGCCCCTTATAATCCATTAATGGAGCGAATTTAATCGATTCATACGTTTCACATGTAATTTGCAATTTATGCTGCATTACCAACAAGCTATGGGTAATAATATAATGCGCAATCTCTCCTAGCATGAAAACTAACGGGAGAAACGCGTAATCTCTCATAAGTACAAAACGCGCAAACTATCCTATTTCGGTAGGACAGATTGCGCGGACTTTTACTTAAATATGGCTGCTTCTAGAAAGAAATACTGGCCTTTCCACTGTTAGTCTAGCTTAGTAGCTTACGAAAAGCAGCTTAAGTTTAGAATATTTTGTACTACTGCTACTCTATAGAATTTCAAAGAGCGCATTATGAAAATTCAAGCACTTACCTTGTGAAAACAATACAGAATATCAGTGCTTAATCACAGACGTTCATATCAATCAACTTGCACTTTAAAGTAGACATTCCACTATTGTCGTTGTACAAATGCATGGCGTTTGGTCGCGTGCACCCTACTTCTTCCCCCCGAACTCGTAGGTGCGCAATCTCTCGGACCGCGCAATCTATCCTAGCTTTACCTTACCTGCTAGTCTCTATATAGAGATAGATAGGTAGATAGATAGATGTGTGTCTGCAGAACCTTTTTGGGTTTTTTTTTTTTTGACATGAGAGGTTTGGTCACCCTTCCCCCGAAGTTACCGGATATCCGGTATCCAAATGAGTTTTAAGTATCCAGAATCACGAAATATCCGGGCATATGAAATTTGATTATTAAATTTATTTAATGTTTTGAAAATACATGTAAATTAAAAACTTGCTACGTATTTGCAAGTTGTGGTGTCCGTAAATATATGTATAAAATTTTCAACTTTCGAACATCAGAGTCAGATATCCGGTACAGATGCGTCAGACACAAGAAATCGGATATCCGGTATCCGGAAAAAATCATTGCGTTATTGAATTGGGGGGAGGGCACCTGTGCGATTGAGCTTGGGTATTGGGAACCCCTATTATCAAGAAAGAGTTGAACTGAATAATATCTAATTCAAAGCGATCGCCAAACGCTGCAGTGACCTAAACAGCATTTGCCTAAGTGGAGTTAATCAAAGTGTGCATTGAACGGCTCATATTTTAAAATAGTAACCAAATTTTCGGGTTAAAGGAGTTATGATTATTGAAACTGTAGCTTTTTTTTTTGAACTTCTTATTTGAAAAGCCTAAAAATTATTTAACCCACAATAAGTGCGTTTTTAGGGAGTTTTGGGTTCATGACTAATATTTTAAGATAGAAAATGCAACATAAATATGACCAGGTTCATGAGCCAAAAACTATGGGATTGCGAAACAAATTTTGCAATGCCTTTCATTTTATTAAGCAGATACATAAAAATAAAGAAACCTGTAATGTTTTATATATTTCTTGAAAACATCCCATGCAAATACCCACCTACAAACAGCAAACAGCCTCACCCAGAAACCAGTTCACTCAAAAACCAAATTTTTGTCTCTATTATTGATTCGGATCCTTACAAATTTATTGTTGACTTTTATATAGTGTTTTTTCTTTTCTTCTAAATGTACTATATTTTAACAGTGCTATAGTTACCATGCAGTTACCATATAGTTACCAACAGTGTTAGCGACCATGAAACCTATGCAAGCTTCTTGGAACATAGTTAACATTGTATGATTGAATGGATTTGTAAAAACGATGCCATATTCGTAACATTAATTCCTTGCACTCCCAAACTTTAGGTATCGCTGGATCCATCTGCTCCAGTCATGGTATTGATTGTTTTGCCTAAACGTGGGTTAACCGTGACTGGAATTGTTCAGCATTGCATTATGATAAAAAGACTCGTTATTATGACGCTGGAGACAGTTTATAGTGCACATTATTTTTTTCTGAGTGTGGGAGCACTGAATAAGAAATGTTGTATGCTTATAACGACTCATATACATAATAAAATAATATGTTCATAGTTTTGAGTTATTGTATTTTTTAAAATTGAATTTATAGAAGTTTTAGAGCGATATACGTAATAGTTTTTTCTCACCTCCCCATTTTCTCATTTTCGGTAATATGTAACCTTTAGGTATAACTAAATAAATGTGCATCAATATTAAATGTTTTAACTATGACATGTTTATTATCTCTTTTAACATTCATACAAACTGTTTACTTGTAAAACATACTTTCAAAAATACATAATGTTTCTCACAAATATACAATATGTGTATGTGTGCGTGAATATTTCTTAATTAATCGTCACATATATGAACAATTGCATTACATTATTATTGATTGATTTGTTAATTTCCATATGAAAGAAAAACATATTTTTGTATATTCATACAAGAATGCATCTAAATATGTCTCTTGATTTTTATTTTTTTAAAAACTGTATTGAACTTTATTTATTTAAATTTTCTTTCGACACAGAAATGTGCTACTCTGCTTTCAGTATCGATGGATCACTCGTACGTATGAAGGTCATTCAAAAGATCATTTTATAAGGTGTTTATCATTATTTTTGGAAACTTTTTATGAGTTAAAAAACATAATCAAAATATGTTAAATAAATAATATGTATCTTAAGGCACTGCAGAAAAAGTATCACGTTCCGAAAAATCCTATTTCATGCCCCCCTTCATTAGTAGGAAATTGTAAGGAAATGGCAAAAAGCTTAAGCAGAGAGACCTTTTATTACCAAACGTTGAAAGACTTTTCACCATCATTATTTTCTAAAAGTAAAGCTACATTACACCCGTCTTTTTTCAACTGTGATTTGGACGCTCGCTAAGCTAAGCCACAGAAAATATAATAGCTTTTATTAAATTTGTGATAAAAACGGCATTAAATTTATACATATTTTATATTTGAATATCTTTCTGGGGGGCACATTCTTTCGATCGTAATTAGATATTCTGCAAAAAATAGTTCCTTCGGCATGAAAACACCCAATGAAGAAAGAAGAAAACAAAAGGAAAGAAAGCATACGGTACATAAAACACACAAGGAAGTCGAAGAAATAATGCGCACATATGTATCACCAAAAATAGCTTTGCTCTGGATTTTTCCGTGACAATTGTCATAAATGATTTGTACAAAGTTTTTAAACTTAGTCTGTCTAATTACTTGCTTATATACGCAGTAAAACCCCGTTAAAACGCGGGTGTCGGGGGACATGTTTGGCAACCGCGTTATAACATAGCCGCGGTATAGTGAAACTTTACCCTGGAACTATATTCACGAAATAATACTCGCGTTTGTTGCATTATTTTTAACTTTATAAATTACTCGTAACTTTCCTTCTCCCTATAGTATAATTTTTTTCTATTCTTCTTTGCTGCCAATTAATTCACTGTAATTGCTGTGCAAGAAGCACACATCTCAGCTGCGCAATCAGTCTATCGAGAAATAGGTTATAAACCAACTGTGTTCCGATAAAAAAGCTGCTTAAAATCTCTTTATGTTATCAACATGGGATTGTTAAGGGATGGTCTTAAGAAAGAATTAAATTTGGAAGGGGGGAACGCACTTCTGACTGGGGAATATGTTTACTTTTCAGTTTTCAGGAATGTTAAAATATCTGGAATACAAAGGTTGATAGTGCTATAAAAGAAGTTACACACGCATAACTAGACTTCTGAAAATGGAATAGTTAAGCATTGAACTGAACAGTCCTTGACAGATTGAGCTTCGCCTATGTCAAGCGAAACGTCAGGGCGATTGCACCCGATTTTGAAATCAAGCTACATGTTCAAGTTTGAAAGATAGAAAAAGCAAGAAAAAGTTGTGCATCACGCCCATCACAATACGACTTTATCTGTTAGTGTGTCTGGGGTGTCTTGGTGCTCTTTGGCTAGAATATTTCTGTACTCGGACTGGCTTTATTTATAATGGTAAATAAGGAATCACCTTTAAATGGCAATGATAAAGGGTGGTTTAAACGTTAGGAGACATGATAGTCACCGTGGTATATCCGATTCCGCGGTATACTTAGGCACGGTATAACGGGGTTTTACTGTATATATAATATATATATATATAAGTTGTTACAATTAACAATTATTGAAGTGCTCTAGTAGTATTGCAGCGTGCAGGAGGCTATTTAAAAAAAATCTAAGAAATTTTGTTGCATGTAACATACGCACATGAAACAAATGTTTCACACGCACCATGCTTCCATATGCAATGTCAAGTTACGAAGTTGTGTTGTGTTGGGAACAAATGCCATAAAAAGAATCAATGTTCTCAAAAACTTCAAACGAGTATTTATTTGATTAATAAACTAATATGTCTATATACCTATGTCATTTATCGTTTATCAGTTAAATTATCAAGAAAATAAAATTTTCTGTTAATAGAACAGCTAATAGAGAAAACTAAACTAAAATACCGTTAAATGAAGTAATATGCAATCAACAAAATTTATCGCATCTTTTTATTAGTATTAGTAATCATTAATATGTGTATTGAACAGCGTACGCACAATGCGCACAATATGCGTCAACTCATGCTTTTATGTTGGGTGTTTTCAAATAAATGTTTTCAAAAGCGCCAATCATCAATTTTTTTATTATTTTAGCTAACATTTCGGTGCACTTGCCGCGCACTTCTTTTATCTGTAAAGGCTAAAACTTTACAAAATGATTTTTTAAACGTGAAGTTGATTTTTAAAAGGTAAAGCTAAAGTACAATATAATTGAAAAAAGTAATGTGCATTTAAGAAAATTTTTTTCTTCGATGCTTGTTTACAAACATCGGAAAAACGCACTGCAAAGAAATGTCGATAACGTACTTTTTTAATCCTTCAAAATGCAATAATAGTATTTAAATAGCAAGGTTCCTACCTAAAAGGTCTCATTAACTGAAAACTAGCTGCATTAATTCAAACGATAAGGAATATACATTTGACAGGAAACAAATATGCCATCACTTGTTAAACAATTCTTGTTTCCCTTAGCATGTAAGAAATTATCATATATTTTTCGCAGATATTTCTCTGAAAGGGTAAAGTAAATGGCTCTTATGAGCATCGGGAACAAAAATGACCTCTTATGGACCAGCGATGGTAGCAGCGCCTTAATTCTTTTTTACTGCCTTCTGAGAGCCCAAGCAAGGGACTGACCCTGGTTTATTGATTTTTTAGAAGAATCGTTTACCAAGAGTTTCAGCTCACAGGTGTTGCTTGCTTTGATGAGGAAGAGGAGACTAACCACCTGGCTGAGCCCTTGTTGCCATGGAGACGAACATCAGTATTTTTTTCTGTTGTTTCTTTCCCGATACGGGCCATCAAAAAATCGTTCGTTCGGATAGCCGAAAATGAGTTATTTTCCGCTATCATTTGAGATTAATTGGAAAAATGATTCTATTAAAAGATATGTTTGAGTTTCTGCTAAAGAAAAGATTCTCAAAAAAAGGTTTATTTTCGAATTAATAACGACAATAAGGCATTGGACGTGCTTAAAAGAATAATAATGTTATAATATTTTTAACACAGTACATAATGGACTAAGAACTTTTCATGGTTTGATTCGCTTAGATTCAAAGTTTAATGCTTTCTGCAGTAGTAAGCTATTCATGCGTTAAACGAAGAAACAGTAAACGGATCAAAATTTAGCAAATCCGAAAACTGCTTGAATTTTAAGTAAGAATTTTTGTACAAGTGGAACTTTTTAATAATTGCAACTCGAACTAAATAATTGCTCATTTTTTTATGTCTTTCATTCCCTTCCGTTAAAATATGCCTTTAAAAGCAAGAGTAAAGTAAACATTTGCATAAATTATCCTTTATTTTTTATTTTAAACCAATTCTTTTGTTTCTCAACATTTTAGCAACGCAAACATTTACGAAGGAACAGAAAACACTATGAAGTAAAAGCTAATGATAAAAAACAATTTCTACTTACGAAACAAATGTGTATTTCTGTTAGAAGAACCAACGTATTATTCATATAGGTACGATATAAAACATATAATTTCGTCTCGTACAATTCTAGATAAGAGTTATTTAATCCTTTTAAGTTCCCAGGTATTTGTCATATATCTAAAAAAGCAATCAAGGAAGATACGAAAAAAAAGAGGAATTAATTATTTAATCTTAATATTGCTTTTTATAAAAATAAATTAACTTTGTGCAAGTAAACAATAATAATAATATAATTACACGTTAATTTAAAACACAAATGAGCAATAAAATGCAGACATATGTTTCGGGATTGCTTGGAATCCCTTTTTCAATGCGATAGGGAGCTTCCAGATGCAAAACATCCAAATGAAGCAGGCAGAACAACAAAAACAAAGCTTATATAGCCTAAGAATTATCTGTAAACCAATGAGAATAAAGGCAGCGTAAAGTGGAAGTAGAAGTAGCAGGAAGACACCAATAAGAGAGCAACAAAGGAATCCAGTTGAAAGTACAGGAAGTAAAAAGGAATATTAATAAAAATAAAGCAAAAAAGACGACAGCATGCTTAAAAATTGCAAAAATAATGAAATAAAATACAAAGAATAAAATTGAAATAAAAATAAGTACAGAAACTACCAAAACAAAATGCAAATCAAAGTACACATGTAGAGGGGGAGGGGAGGGGGGAAGGAGAAAAATAGACACAAAAAAGGAAAACAACAAGAAAACAACAAATTAAAGAAATTTATGCCAGACCTGTGAAAAATAAGGAGTTGAAGAAGAATCATTAACCAAATTAGAACTATTCCTGTTAATATGATAAGCTCCCCAAAAGTCAAGCTCTAAAGGGGAAGAACATTTTTGAATAATTTTACCAGAATCGAAATCAAAAGAGTGGTTGGAATTCCAACAATGTTGAGCAATGCTAGACTTATTTAACTCTTGCTTTCGTACATAACCTTTATGCTCATTTAAGCGAATTTTCAGAGCACGTTTTGTCTGTCCAATGTAAGAAAGGCCGCAACGGCAACTAATTTGGTAAATACAGCAAGTGTTAAGTTGATCGACAGGATCCTTAAGAGAAGAGAAGGAAAGTTTGTTACTAGGAGAAAAAACGACTTGAAATTGAAACCTTTTTAGGATTTTAGCAATACGGAAACTGACAGAATGAAAGAATGGTAACGCAACCAAATTCTTTCTAGAAACCACATTATTGGGACCAGAAGTTTTCTTAGAAAGTTTGTTATGAATAGAATCAATTAAAGAGTGAGAAAATCCTCTATCAACAGCTACAGCTTTCAGATAGTTGAGTTCAATCTTGAGAAGCTCAGGAGAAGAGCAAATATTAATAGCACGATGGACCAGAGCATTAAAAGCCGAATATTTTTGGTTGGGAGGATGAGACGACAGTCTGTGAGGAGGTAAAGAAACAGCGAAAGGTTTACATAGACAGAAGTAGTGAAACCAGACTCACTCTTAGAAATAAAGACATCAAGAAACGCGAGGCTACTATTAAGTTCATTCTCACAAGAAAACTGGATATTAGGATCAATGTAGTTCATAATAGAAAGAGCATCATCAATATCTAACAAGTTTCTGTCCGTTAGGACAAAACAATCATCCACATAACGAACATAAAATTGAAATTGCAATTTCTGGAACAGTTTTTCCTCAAAATAATGCATATAGAAATCACTTAAAATAGGACTAAGAGGACTTCCCATAGCCAGGCCATCTACCATAGCATAGAATTTACCATTAAATACAAAAGTGCTCTGTTGCAAGCACACACGAGTAAGGAAAACTAATTCCTCAATTTCCACAGAAGTAAAATGGAATTCAGAAAGCCTTTTCCTGAGGCAAGTCAAAGCGCCATCAACAGGAACATTAGTAAACAAAGAATTAACATCAAAAGAGGCCATAACTGAATTATTCGGAACGAAGTTATGAAGTTTCTTAACAAAATCGGTGGAATTTTTAACAGTGAAAACATTCTGACTCCTAAGTGGAGAAAACACAGAAACTAAATACTTGGAAAGTTTATATGAAGCAGTGCCAATATTGGAAACAATTGGTCTGAAAGGAATACCTGTCTTGTGTACCTTTGGTAAAGCATAAAAACGCGCACAATTAGCAACAGAAGGAATCACAGACCGTTTAGCAATCAAAGGAATAGAATGAACTGACTTAACAGCAGAAGAAATAGCTTTTAACTCTTTGTCACTAGGATCTTTATAAATTTCAGAATAAGGACCAGAAGCAATTAAGTCATCAGTTTTTTCAACATAAGATGATTTATTAAGAACAACAATCTGACCACCCTTGTCTGCTTTGGTAATGACCAAATCAGAATTGGAAACTAAATTATTGACACATCGTTTCACAGAATGGGTAAAACCAGTATTAGGAACTTTTGAATTGAAATCAACATTGGAAGCAATAAGATGCCTAACCGACTCTTTTTGAGTGGAAGTTAAGGCACTAAATTTGAAAGCTTTTTCAACCGGAGCAATAAGTTCAGAAAAAGAAGGGTTTTTAGCCAAAGCAAAATTGTTATTACATTTCAGAGCATTTATTTCATTACTATTCAAAGGAAATTTCGAAAGATTTACAACCGTGTTCCTATTAACAAGAGGCAAATCAGTCGGAACAGGAACATTTGAATCGTTACACAACTTAGTAAATTTCTTATTTAAAGTAACTTTGTGAATGTCGGATGAACGAAGAGCTCTTGCCCATGACATTCTATCAATAGACTCAAAATTGAAAGTAGAATTAGATACAGAAAGATGTAAATCATAAAGTTCACGTTCTATGAACGAAAGTTTTTTCCTAGTTTCCTGGATAGAAGCTCTAAGTAACGCTAATTTAGAACGAAAAATTACCTTATCAACCCTAACAGAATGCGGTAAATTACACTTCAAGGTGAAAAACTTAGGAATAACTTTCTTGCGCCTGCAAGACTGAAGAAATTTTAAATGGTTCAAAAACCGAACCTTTTTAATCCGTAGATTACAAAATCTGTTAACCTGAGACATAACCAGAATCAAAACAACCAAAACATAAGGGGAAAAACAATAGCTAAATCGTTCAATAAATAAAAAATAAACAGAAAGAACAAATTCAAAAACAAGTGCGAAACATACACAACGTAACAAATTGCTCATTTGTGCTTTAAATTAACGTGTAATTATATTATTATTATTGCTTTTTATGTTTTCATCTATTCATTATTTTTGCTGAACACAAGTGTGAATATTTGGATTTTTGATGTTATATTTTTCATTGGAAAATGTTTCTAAAACTATGTTATATGTTTGGAATTATGCATACTAAAACGTTATTGAAAAAATTAAATGCTTATGCAGTTAAGACATAAAAAATGATTACTTATGTATGCATTGCATCTTTGTTCGTAATTTACTCGTTAAATGTTGCAGAAACTCAGTTGTTGGTAAACTATAGCTAGTTGTATGAGGTTGTTGAAAAGCGGTTTTCGCATAGAGTGATACTAGAATCAAATTTATCACAGTATTAAAATTTAAAGCTAAGTGCAGAATATAAAAAACCCAGTACGAGGTTATAGTTACATTTCAAATTGCAAATCAGGGGATGTTAATGTAACACTTCTAATTCTACTCTCCAAAGGAAGAGTGTGAGAGGGGTGTACGTCAAGAGAAGCTTTTTACGTTGTAGCACGTTTTACATTAACTAATATCAGATGTAAATATTGTTCGTCATCTCTCAAATATATCGGGTTTTTTCATTGCTTTGATTTTTTAAACATGCGAGCAATTACAAAGCATTATCGTATATTTCAAACGTGCAATACAAGAAAATCGTTAGTTTTTAATTTTTTTTCAAAAACCTTCATCGCCGGTAACAGGACGTCATAAGGCATTAAAATTAACCGTGTTCCCTTTTTCAGCAATTGGTCTTTAAACAAGCCAGTATTTAAACTATATCCTGCCTTTTAGTATCGCATAGGTTGGGTTTTCTAGCAGTTTTAATGCTAACACCGAGTCAAAATTATCCAAAGTAGGGTTTTTTGACCAACAATCACTTACAAACTGTTATAATACTAATTTGCCTATATTTTTTATTTCAAAGCAAGCTAATCAGAAGAGTTTTATAACAACTGCGTAGTTTCTAATTTAAATAATAAAATAAAAAAATACTTTATGTCACGTTATTCGAAGAAACCGAAGAGGAAACAATGGGGGAGCTGTGACTGAGTAATGACATTGTTGTGCTGTTTTTCTGCACAAAACAATAAACACAGAATCATTCTCTTTTAAAATGAGATGAGCAGATTAGAGTCCATAGCTTCCATCAGTTTTTGTGATTCTGCAACTGTAATACGAAGTCATAAAAAAACTACCTATAGACTATAGTGCTGCTCTTCGACATCGTTTTTTTTAAATAAACTTTAACTATTCCTGCATATTAACCAATGACTGAGTAATCATTAGCTTACTTTAAACCAGTTGCAATAACTATTGACCAATAAGACAAAATAATTTAATAAAAATCGCATCAAAAACTTTTATTTCATACCAGATAAAGAGGAAAATAGCTCTTCAGAACGAATCCATTTTTGCTAAAATCAGGGATCTGGAGTGGAGCGTGGAGCGACGACATTTTGCTCAAAACAAGAGCGGAGCCGAAGCAGTGGATCAACGATATTGTGCTCAAATTGGAACGGAGCTAAAGTAGTGAAATTTGTTGTGCTGCACTGCTCCGATTTAAAAAAAAACTTTTCAAAATTTTAATCATATCAAAAAACAAATTAACGAAGAAAAGAGATAAATAATATAATCTATTAACGTTAATCGGAGCACAGAGTAGATCCATAACATGTATTTAGAAGTCGGAGCAAAGCAACTTAAAAACGTAGAAGCTCCCGAACTCTAGTTAAAATAACACCTTTTTTCATTATTTTCCTACTTTTAATAACAAAAGCTAAGTTCACTTTTAATTGTTAAACAAGAGCTACACTGCACACATTTTCCAGACAAAATAACCCTTTACACGAACGGTTCGTAACTGCACGAGAACTAAATTAAAACCATGCCTTTCAAGAATAAATGTATCGCCAAAACATAAAATAGTTTCATAAATGCATGCAAGAACACGCTTTAGATCGTCAGATCAAGAGAGTGCGCGTAATAACCCGTTGTTCGGAATACCCTACACAACGCGCGTAGAGCTGTGGATGTTACAACGTTCCTCATTCCAAACAACAATTCATTAGAATTTATTTTGACATAGAAACAATGTTTAAAGCTGGGGGAAAATCGGTTTCAAAAATGTGCTATTGCTTTTGCAGGATTATGTGTTACAGCAATGAATTCAAGTACTAAAAATATATTTAAACTTCTTGTTTATGTTTTAAAAAAATGAAGAAAAAAATCTAACCACATACCTTGTTTAGACGAGCTTGAGTGGAATAATCCAGATGACTTGAAAAAATATTTAAAAATGGATAGTGCATATTTCGATTTCTTATTGAAGTTAATGAAATGTATTGATTTTCCAAAAGAAAGCCATTCTTTGGGGGGGCGGGGGGGGGGGGGCAATTCCTTATTGCAGCAACAAGAATCTGCTTATTCGGTTAGTTACCCAATTTCCTCGGAACGAAGAAATAGGTGATCGAAAAATAATAACTGTTTATTAAAGTTCAATTCAATTCAATCGTCAGCTTCTAAAAAGAAATAAAATTTAAATAATTTCAATTTGAAAGCGAAAAGTTAAATATAGTTTTATTTTTAAGCTTATCGTCTGCTGCGTTTTGACTAAATGTCATTCATTTATTATTATTATTTATTAATATTATTTATTTTTTGAACTTATAGATAAATATATTTTTCATCATATGCGCTATTAAAATTATGTGCGTCAAATAATCCATGTGCTTAAATATTTGAAATAAACTATATTCAGAACAAAAATATTTTCTTTCCTTTTTTTCCTAGTTTTGATTTTATAAAGTACCGATGAGTATTTTTAATTTTAGCTTTGAATGGTGTGTACCGTAACAAAATAAATGCGATTAAATTAAATAGTCTGACGTAAAATATCTAAAAATTCATTATGAAGTATTTATATATATCTATACCTGATAGAGCCATAGTATTTTAAGTCTATTTTTCGAGTTTCTGCAATGAAGTTTAAAAACTTAAGAAAAAATAGTACGATAACACTACACGTTTTCCGTGCTAACCTTAGAATAAAGATGTCCAATGGAATCTTTAAAAGTTCAGAAGTAGCCAATTGCTCTGTCGTCGGTACTCTGTATGTCTATTAAGTGTTAAACTTGTAAAAACTCGAAAAATGGACTTTAGATACGAGAGCTCTCAGGTTCAGACATTTTGTGAGATTTACAACACAAAATCTCTTTCAGAAGAAACAACCTAAGATAATTGTCTAGTCATGCCACACAATATATTCGATGCACTTCGATCAGGAGTGCGGTTAAAAACGTACGTGTACCCTTTTGCGACATTTTCTGACTGATACGCTACATAAAAGAGCTTCCGAGCGCACTCTTAAATCGTATTATCGTGCTCCAAAACAAAATCTGTGCATGTGCACTTTGGGAATTTCATTTGAATAACTTGCTAGCAGGAGCGCTGTTAAGAACGCAGGTGTAAAGGTTACTAAGGTCTTTAATCAAGCAAGTTCAAATCCAACGTACGTGTTCTAAAACAGCTGCAGAGCAACTCTGAAAGAAGGCGCCTGATCTTGAGAAAATTCTTGCAATGGCTAATTACGTAAGGGCACATAGCATTGTTTGTTACCGGCGACACAAACATGTTTTCCACACCCCTATTTTAACAAATTGAATCGTTGAATCCTTTTCCAACGGATGTCTTTTTGTCATAGACAAATAGTAACTTGATTCGTTAAGGTCTTTACCGAAAGACTTTCTGTCTAGTTCGGTTTTTGTTTGATGAATGACTATTAACCCTCTAAATGCGAATTAAAAAATTGACCTCGTTTACTACACGGATAAACATTACATGAAAACAAATAAGAAATGTGTAAAATTTAGTCCTTGGAATTTGCTTACCAAGCGATCTCCAGTCCACAGGCTGGGGCCAATATATCCTACTCGTAATGAATGTTGTGTTACATATTTCACAACTGCGATAATAGACTTCCAATAAAGAGCACGTGGCGCTTTAAAAAACATTATTTATAAATTGTTCATGCATCTAGTTATCTCAAAATGAAACATAAAAAAATAGTGTGGTTATACTTGAAGGACTTACATTTCCCTTTAGAAAGGATCAAGTTTAACAGATATTAATCCTGTATTGCTACTTCAAAAGACTTGTTATGAAAGGATTTTCTTTACGACAATTCCCCTTAACCCTAATTACTTTGCTATAGTTAATTTTTACAATAAGTTAATTTCTTATACTAGTAAGTATTTAAAAATAATTGGTATAGCGCTATGCTTGACGGAACAAGCGTAATACGTATTTTTGCACCTGGGTGAGTATAGAACAACTAAGAATGCATTTGCACAGGTTTCTCATGGAAAGGTTTTCTCCTGTTGAAATATTTTTTTCATAAAAGCAGTTTCTCGTTCTACACGATTTTTTTTCTTTTCTAATCACCGATAAGTCAACAACTCACATCGGGGAAATTTTGATTTTTTTCTCGCAAAACATGACGCAGAAATTGTTGAAAAATTAGTTATTACATACAAAAATTTAAGCGTATGAGTGGGTTTCTCGGTACAAAAGAGAATGTCCCCATTCATTACAAACACCTCTACAGAGGGACAGACGTTCAAAAAAAAACTTGCATTTTGACTTAGAGGCGACAATGAGCAGTTATAGAGTTGGGTAAAATAGTTGCACATTTTGAAAGTCAGGGAAAATCGAGTAAGAACATTTGCTTCAAAGTTGCACCTCGCAACCTCCTTTTCACCTGTTTTTGGCAAAAAAAGTCCAATATAATAAATGCTCCGTTTGCTTTACTCTCCTGACATAGCTTCACGCACCTTTTTTCTAATTTTTTGGGTGAAAAGGAACATGTAATGATTGTTATTTCGTGATAAGGTGCAGGAAAAAAACAACATAAGGGCTATTGCAATCAAAACAAACAAGTTCTTAAAACGTTTCCAATAATGGATATATGTGTAATGTACCGGACATTAAAGGTAATAAGGTTGTTAAAAATAATTACGTATCGCCTTTGAAATTATTCCTTTGCTTTTGGGTGGAATTTATAATTTATTTAATATATAATTTATATAATATTTAATTATAATATATTTTGGGGGTAATATAAATTTACTAAATAAAGGGGCTAAAGCCCCTTTATTTAGTAAATTTATATGTTTCCTCAAGATAGGTTTTTATGAACGTAACGTTCTATTCCAAAAGAAAGAAGTAAAATACACATTAATATATAAGTTGAAACAGCAAAAGGATGTTACTTAATGCAGAAGGAAGTAATTTTGAAAATAGCTTTCTTTTCCCGATGTTGCTCAGCTTATACATCAAGAAAGAAATAGTCGAGATTTTGCGATGTCATTTATTTATCTTAAAATTTCGTGCTTTTCTCGTTTCACGCATATTCAGAAAATGCAGTAAACTCCAGACTAGAAGTCTTCAGATATTTAAGCCGCTACTTCCAGAAATTGTTCTACGGGCGACTTGAAGAATCTTAACTTTCTAGCTTCTCAAAAGCAGTTGAGCATTTTAGGAAAAATTTGATTTGCTCGCTTTCAAACTGAAATTGGATTTGCATATTGATTTTTTTGACGTGTTCTATCGTGGCTCGGTGCTTTTTACTGATTTATTCAAGTTGGTTGAGATATTTTTTTGAGGTTATTTAGCAGGTTCAGTGGATGACACTCGTTTCTTTCACACGTTGCGGAAAATATAAAAACTTTCTATCAAATTTTGTAAAAAGTGTGGAATACTGCGAAAACTAAATCACAATCCTGCATTTTGTTATCAAAGTATTTCAACGTCAAGCGATCTAAATCCCTTTTAAATAAAAAATGATACATTGTTTTCTAAAACACTTTTTTTTAGAAAACAATGTATCACTTCCAATTGATATGAAAAATTTAATCTTTACAGTTATTGTGTTGTATACCACAATTTGCAGTACCTAGAAGCGTGCATGTTGTTTCCCAGCTACCTGTGCTGAAAGCATCTCTGTATACCTGGTATTTCTGAGAGGCAATTTGCCCCGTTTAGAGTTAATCTTATTATAAAAATAAAATATGAATTATAACTTTTCATTAAAGTTTTGAGATTATCTAAACTGCAGACCTAGAAGCTTCAGGACGGCTTAATAAATGGCACAAAAAGTTATGTTCAAATTTTTAGGCACTTCAGTCTAAGTTAAAATGTGACAAGTGTATCCGTAATATTTAAAAGAACCATCGTTAACGTACTTGTAGAGGAAATGAGTTAAAATAGCATCCTTATCGAATCTTGTTCTGGTAACAAATTTTCATTAATTTTATAAACGTATTTTTCGTCAGCAAAATAAAATTAAAAGCCATGGGTTAGCCTATATTTGAGAGTGCTCCTTAATTCTCGTCAAGTTTTGGTCGCTGTTGATCGCCTAGCCGGGCGATGTTGCTTTATTTATTGGCGATGTTTTTTTTGTATTATTTGTGTTCCGCGCGAACAGGAATGGCGCCAAACAAAAATCGCCAATTTCGCCAAGGCGATTCTTCTATCTCAACTATATTTTAACCAAGCCATGTCCTTCTTACCTGTAAAAATAATTTTTAAATTTATGTTCATGACCATTGCATATTAATACATTTGATGTAATGATTTTCCATTTTTAACCCCATTTACATATTTCTCATTGTTGTTGTTTCTAATGCCACTTGGATATCCAAGCTCTTCGTCACGGAGCGACTAGGAATTAAGGCAGTAAGGAGCGCCTTCCGTTTCAAGATGAGCACCAGTGGTGGAAGTACGACTTGGCTCGTAATGTACCTGGATGACAACAGATGGTGCCACCTTCCTTTTGAGACCTATGGGTGAAGGGAAGGGAAAATCTCAACAAACCGATACCCTCGGAACTGCCTCGGGACTTCATGGTCCACGGATTTTACACGCACGTCCCCCAAGTGTACATGGTGGGTCTTCAGCGGCCTTGGTATCAAACCCAAGATCCTCTGATCCGAAGCTCGACATCCTGACCACTAGGCTACGACAGCCCCAGTTCTCATTGTTTTGTCTTTCGTTTTAATGATTTATTCTGATTTAGCAAATTTGTATAAATGTCGATGTTTTCAACAAAAACTACAGCTTGAAAAAAAAATCACTACTTTGAAATGTTGTTTTTCCATTGTAAATAAAAGGCAAAAGTATAAAGTTGTGGGTAAAATATTCATGTATTATGAAAAGCCCTTTTATTCTTGGATTATGCTTGATATATTACCTTATTAAGTAGTCAGCATAATTATGCGGATAACTGATCGATAGACTTTCAGAATTATTTTACCGTCACAAACCTTAAATATAAGATACTTTCTTAAATAAATTTTATTTATCTACTGAGTTTGCATGGCGAGTTACACTGAGTATGGATATTTGGGAAAAGCGTAAAGAGTACCACAGGTCCTTAACTCTAATGATCATCTCGTAGATTAGCTATACTCAACCTACTGCCGACGAGCTTTAGTGAGCGTCCTTGTAAAGACACTCGAAAAACTTGTAAAATCATTACATAAACTTATTTTTGTGCATGCGTACCATCCTTCAAAACGTTTTGCTCTTCTCGCAAGTAATTTAAGATTCTTTTGTCGGTCACAAGGACCGTTTGTTATATGAAGTGAGCGACATCATCAAATAAACAGACATTAGTTTTCATTAACTGCGGCTGCGACCCTTGTGATAAACTTATGACGCCTAAGTGACACGAGAAAAAAAAAAAAAAAGAGCTTGAGTATCGGTATTCTAGATAACAATGTGTTATTCCAACGATTCACAATTTATTAACTAACTACTATTAAATAGCTCAGATCTACTGTTATTTAGAACGTAGTTCAAATACGAAGGATCAGAAAAAAATGTACTTTGCGTTCGACTTCACTTTAGTGACACTGTTTGCTTTAGACAAAAAAAAAATGAATGATAAAGAACCTTCCTTTAGAAGCTGTATTTTTCCTATGGTGTGTACAATTTTTATTTTTATGATTACAAATATCAAAGTTTTTTTATATTTTTGACACTATATTTTTTCAATTGAAATATTGTACAGAAACAAATCTAAAACAAATGAAGCATCAAAACAGTATTGTAACTTAATGGGAAATATTCCCTCTTGCATTGACTGTACTTGAATATATGAATAAATGCAACAAAAATAGGGCGCAAATTGCAGTGGCATTTACACTTACAGGTGTACAAAAAAGTGCACGCACGTGTTCTGGAATTACCTCTATTTTAATGCGAGAAAGCAATGACAAAATGAGTTATTTGTAGCGCCGAAACACGTAAGCAAATTTTAATTTGAAAATGTGCGCCTGAATTACGCTGTATGTATTCAAGTGCAGAATTATAACAAATGTAATAAAAAAACGTGCTATTCTGTTTGTATTAAATATTGACATTTCTCACAAACAAGAGGAAACGTTTCACTTTTTAGTAGAAAATTCATCAAAAAATGAATTGCATTGATGAATAATTTTAATTTATACTCTATCTTAAAAAAGTCGAAAATAATTTTATTTAACAGAAAATTCGAAGGAAGTAAACAAAGTTTTAAACTTTATTTTTATTTTCATTAACAATGAAAAAGTATAATTATTAGAAAATATTACAAACTATTGATTGTCTTCTAAATGCCTATAAAATCTTTTTTTACAGAATATCAATATCTTCAGAAAAAAAATCGAAGAAAATCCTAGTTTCTTTCCCAAACTTCTAGAACACAGGTATTGAATTATTTCATCGTTGGCTACCAGAGTTTTACGAATATGACCCACCTTTATTGATGTTTTCATTTTACGACTTTTTTCATCTTTAAATAAATAATATAAAAATAGGATTTATCCAATCAATATGATACAGCATGTTACGTGCAGAACAGCAAAATATTTATATTGCATCTAAAGCCAAGCTACCACAAGATAAATAAAAATTTAGTTTTCTATTCCGCTCGGAAAATAAAGGAAGTTTCAACAGGAGTATCGCATCAGCAAGCTTAAATAAATACTAAAATAATAATACATTATAAGTATATCCTCGTTTGCATTTCTTCTTAAGATTTTTTCGTCAAATATTTCATTAAATTTCCCTATATAGAACGAATGAACTAACATAGATCAGATCTTTTTAAGTTCTTTCTTTTTCTAATTAAAAAAATCATGTTTTACGAGATTATTTTTGAAAATTATAAAAGTGGCATTATTTAAAAACGTGTTGGATTGTAAAACAAGGTCTTCTGATCAAGAACAACTGATCATCTGGTAACGTTCGACCCTACTAGTCCCTTAACTATTATGATGTTAAAACTCTTTGCTTCTTTATCTATGATAATTGTTATTGTGCCTACGTTTCCTTACTATTTAGTATATTCATGTTTTCTTAATTAAAAACCTTTTTGTACACTGCTGGCCACAGTAAATGCAACATCCTGAAGGAAGCGTGCAAATAATATGAAATTTACAACATGTATTAGTGGAAGTGAGATATGCAAATGATTAGAATTTCAGCGCAAACGCAGATCACGCGCGCCTGTGGCGCAACCTGAAAGCGCTTTTTAAGGTTTGGAGATTTCGACTATTTAAAGTACGAAAATTGTGTTTTTCTTGGGGTTTTTTCTAAAAAACAATCAATTATGCCTCGTAGTAAACAGTGATCATCTTTTGATCAAGTATCCGAGTTCGACAGAGGAAGGATAGTGGCCTACCGAGACTGCGGATTATCTTTCAATGAAATTGGTTGTTGGGTTTGACGAAACCAAACAACTGTAATGTAGATATGTGATCGCTGGATGCAGGAGGGTACGACGGACCGATGTGATCGATCGTATCCACCTCAGTGCACCACTTCACGTGATGACAGGCAGATTGTGAGCATGGCAGTGACGGATCGCTCAGTCACATCACGAACCATAGCACAGCAGATTCAGTCTGTAACGCATCATCCAGTGTCTGCGCGTACCATTCGACGCCGTTTGCAGCAGAGTGGTCTGTCCGCAAGACGTCAATTGCTTCGTCTACCCTTGACGCAGAACCACAGACGTCACCACCGCCAATGGTGCAATGAAAAAAAGGATGTGGACGGCAGAATGGAATGAAATTGTCTTTACTGACGAGGCACGCTTCTGTCTGCAACACCACGATGGTCGGATTCGAGTCTGGAGACACCGTGGAGAGGGGATGCTGAACAGCTACGTTATACACCGCCACACTGGTCCTGCACCAGGTATTATGGTATGGGGCGGTATTGGATATCACTTTCGCACTCCTCTAGTACTCATTGCTGGTTTTCTAAACAGCCAGCGCTACATCTCCGAGGTGTTGGAGCCAGTTGTCCTTCCTTGCCTTCAGGGCTTGCCCATAGACATATTTTAACAGGATAATGCGCGACCACACGTGGCACGCATTGTCCAAGTGTTCTTCGTCAACCACCAGGTTGAATTACTTCCCTGGCCGGCTCGCTCTCCGGATCTTTCGCCGATGGAAAACAAGTGGTCCATGGTTGCTCAACGATTGACCCAGAGTACATCCCCAGCTGCCACACCAGATCAACTTTGGCAACGTGTGGAAGCTGCTTGATCAGCTTTACCTCAAAAACACATCCAAAGTCTCTTTGAATCAATGCCGAGGTGTGTGGTAGCGGTGATCTCCAACAATGGCGACTACTCAGGCTACTGATTTTGGCAGGAAACACACTTCCCAGAAGTCTATAAATTTAATCATTTGATACTTGGGAAACATGTTATCTAAAAAATAAATTTTTTTCTGATGTCTCTTGTCTTTCTTGGTGTTGCAATTTGGGTGGCCAGAAAGTGTAGCTTACAAATAAATGAATGAATAAATAAAAATTAAATAAGATAAAATCCGAATGGCAAAAAGGCTACCAAGATTGCAAGTAACATTTTTTTTTTTTCTACACTTCGTTAAAAATGAAATAAGATGTATATTAAATTAGGAAAATGGGCTTGAAATAATATATGACGATATGAAAATAAACGTATTTTTAATCCTTACTCTATGAGTCTGATTTAAGTTTAATATCCAGGGTAAACATATAAATTTATTTTTTTATATATTTATTGATTTCGTTTACCGTTTAAATCAAGTTATTTTCAGTGAGGAGGCGACATCACCCAAAGTAAATAAAATTGAGTTAGAAGGGCCACTGACACCGAAATGAAAAAATAGCTGAAAAAACTCCAATCCTTACAATAACTTCCTTGTATCACTTAAACATCGTACTAAAGTGAACTCATACATGAAGAAAAGAGCAGAAAACGCAAAAGGCAATTTTCTCAGAATGACTTATTTGTTACATAACATATTTTTTTCTTCCTATCAAGACCTTCAATTGACTCAGTTGCTTTAAATCGTGTCAACCTTTGTCACGATTTGAAGCAACTGAGTTTTATTACATTGAAGTAGTATCGGCATTGAAGTAGTATATCTATTTATATATATATATATTTAATGGGTACATTTTGTAAAGCATATGGCAGAGTCTGTTGTTGCGCCATCATCTATGACGTGCAAAAATATTAAAAACATAAAACACAAAGAGGCAGACAAAGTTTCTTTCCTCTATGTAGAACTTAGCATTTGAATATGCAAAGAATTTTTGAAGTAATTTTGTCTTATGTGTTAACTTTTTAAGCAAAAAATACTTTCCTTTTCTCTATAAATATTCAAATAAAGTAGCATTCATTGATGCGAAAAGAATCACCTTAATTGGAATAAAAATTAACTTCACGTAACGACATAGAACAAAAATAAATCTTTCTAATAAATTCATTATGCCTTATAATTTATTATTTCGCAAAAATAGATTCCTAATTTCATTACTTACTTCGCGATTCTTTTTTTTTTTTTCGTCTCGTTAAATATTCAAGTACACTAAGACATGTAATTCGTCAACAAACTTAACTAATCTTCAGTGCTTTTAGACCGAATCACAAAAGATGTGAAAGAGAGATCAAGGACAAAATAAACCTTCCATTAAGGTCAAGCCGCAACTAAAAAAGCAGAGTGTATCTAGAGACTTTTGCAGTTTTATTTGACTACGGGCATAACAGATGAAGGGAGTGGATCAGCTAATCCTCCCTGACTAAAAACCTCCAAGTCTACTGATCAGACCACACCCCATATGGCACGCCCGTCAGTCGCCAACAGCTTATGTCACTTATTAATTTGAATAAGCTCGAGCCTGTGTTCTCTATCAACGCTTATTAATATAAGTGACAAATTATCCTGACGTAATTAAGGCAAACATCATTTTTTATGCCATGCTAATTGGTTTCTATTCACTGAACATTTTAGCAAATGAACTTAGGCAATTCATTTATCAGTTTGTTTCTTCTTTATGATGGCATTTAGCAGATGCCCACTTTTATTACCCCAAATGAATGTATGTCTTCATAAAAGGCAAACTGTAGCATAACGCGACTAATTTTATGCTGATTCCAAATATCATGTTTTAATGCATTTTATGGACAATTAAATACAAGTATAACAGAGTGATTGTAGTTTGTTAAGAAATTAACTAAAATTTTAAGGATAAGAGCTTTTAGAATTTCCTGTGCAAATTATTTGCAAAACACAACGCCTGTCTTAGCATGTGTTGCAAGGAAAATAATATATGTTTTTTACACAACATATTTAAATTTACACGATCAAACCCCCGATTTAATTTTATTTATTTATTTATAAAATTTACATCCAACATTTAGAAGTTTCACTGATGTTTCTTGAGCCAAAGTACTGGATCGCAAAGTAATTTTATTTTTAAAATGGTATGCTTGCAATGCTTTGAACGTGGCACACATGCTTGACCGTGGTGGAACATGATTTGTGATCGAGGCACGTTTTAATGAACAAAATTATTACAAATTTTAAATAATAAGTAGCCTATTGTTTCCTACAAGCTATGAAAATACACATTATTACGGAAAAGTTAATATTTTGCAATGACATCGCAAAAAAAGCATATTTCAAAGCGTTTAAGAATTCAAAAATTTTAAACACTAGCATTTGAGAGAAAATTTAATTATTTTATTCAAAGAATCAAAAACACATAAAATTTGACGCCTTACGAAAAATCGAAAAAAATGAAACAAACATTCTAGGTTTGTGTGTTTTCTAAAAAGTATAAAAAATGCTACGGATAAAAATCGAAAGATATTTTAACTTAACTTAAACAATGTTAACTTAATTATTAACTTAACATTGACGAAGGTAGTAAATTCATTGAGTGAACGGTGTTATTTATTTAACGAGTTCTTGAAATTTAAAGCGATTTTTCACATAAATTAGGAATCGCAAACTTTTTATTTTTGATCAAAATGATTTTCGAGCTGACAATTTTTCTTTTAATTGTAATTTTAATTGTTAATACCTTTTTTTCGGTTTCTTTTCTTTCCTTTCAATTTTTGTTTTGGTTAAACGTGCATAATGCTGCATTTTGTAAAGCGCATGTTGAAGGATGTAAACAAATCTGTATTTTAAAACATTCCGCATACACCACAGGTTTTTACAGTACATACTTGTCTCATAGTGATTGACTCTTGACTTACAGAGAAATCAACCTTCAAATTTATTTATTTATTTTTTTTTTGCATATTATCAGCTTTGAGACCGTTTAACTAAAAAAGCCAAAATTGAACCTACTATTTTATATATTTTTAAATACTATACTATGGTGTGTAATTAATCCAGTAGTTCTTTGTGTGGTTCACTTTTTGATTTAGCGGATATTCCCGTTGAAAAATGGGACAAATAGAAACGAAAACGCCATTTACTTATTACCTTTGCCGTCAAAGCCACGAGTGACCTACCAAATCATTTGTGCAAATGTGTAACTTGTATTCAGCAGTATTCATATTTAAAAGAACATGTCATTGGTTACTCACGGTTCTAGAAGTAACAGGATCATATAACTTGAACCATATATTCGAGACCTTGAATTTTCACCGCTTTTCAAGGACAGATAAGTCAGATTTCAAAGAGGAGATACTCCACTTTTTCTCATCACCGTACCACTAACATATCCTAACAGATTTAAGAAAATTTAAGGCATCAACTATCACACCCTCATTTCTGTTGTCCAACTTCAAAAAAAAAAAAAAAAAACACTCTGAATGCATCTTTAGAAAATTTCCTAAAGAAAATTAATCAAAATATTTACGAAATTAAGAAGTATTTTAATTAAGTAAAAATAAAATTCATCGTATAATTAAGAACGGATGTTTTTCATCTAGAAGCTCACTCTTTTGCATTGAGAAAGGGATTCCTTGTAACCTCAAAGACGTGTCTGCATTATTTGCAAATTTTGTGCTTAATTTTACGTTGATTTTTATTTTTACTTTGTAGCATAAAGGTATATATTTTTTATTTCATGTTAATTAAGTACCATTAACTTAAATTTAGTAAAATTAAGTACTAATATTTGTTTATATTTTACTTTACATGCGAAATATGTATAATTAAACATTGACAATTTTCTGGAAAATATCATAAATCAAGCTCACACCTCTTTTCCGTTTCAAACTGAAAGATTTTGAATAATAATTTAGCAGGAGATAAGGTAAGACACAAATATTTAAAAAAAAAAAAAAAAAAAAATCCAAAAAATAACTTTCCAAAGCTTCTTTTGGAGGTTAACGACTTTGAATTAAGATTAATGTCTTGAATTTATTTCACAAAAACCTTAATGAAGAACTTTGTATTCGGGTCTTTTAAAAGAAAATGAAGATAGGGATAAAGCACAGAATGTAATGAAGAAAACATTTCACCATCCATTGGTCTACATTTTAAGTATTAATTTTATTGAACTTCGTTTCACGGTTATTAATGATACTGGAAACGTGAAATAAACTGGATGCTATAAAGAACGGAAGATAAATGTTCCCAAACCTTTTAGGTGTTCTTGAGTATCTGAAAAATAATTCTTAATGGACGTTTTCGGAGTAAACCATTAAGGTGTACTTATATATTGAAGGAAGTTGGATGAAGCTACGTGCCAATACCATGTGTCTTCATAATCGGAAGTCAAAGAATTTGAGGAAAAAATATCAGCGAATGTGCAACTCCAAAATTGAGATTTCCCACCTTTAAATCACTTTGGAAAAAATTGTGCAAAACAATAGATGCTCTTGGTAAAGCGAATATAATCTAAGGAAGCAAAGAAATTAAAAGCAATTTGAATAAACGAAAATATCATGTGTGTCATATAAGGTTCAATAGTAAAGCCATAATTAAGATATGAATTATATCTAGTTGGCGCATCGAAAATATTTAAAGGGGGACACAGCATTCACTACGTTTTTTGCGTTATTGCTTCATGTGTATTATCATGTGTATTATATTCATCTTACTGATAAATTGACATATTTCGTGTTATTTTTTTAGGAATTGCCATGAAACATGCTCTTATCTCTTCCCAAGTATTTCATGTAAAGACTTTCAAGTCAAATAAGGAGCGTTTTATTATTAGTATTATTTTGATTATTGTTATTATTTCAGGAATGTACAAACACAAAGAATCCCCCACAAGAGAAACCAAAAACTTTCTTTGTTAAAATATTTCTCCTATTTTTCACTACTCTCCAAAATAGCGTTTTACTCTTATTTTTAGCTTCCTTCTTTTTTTTTTTCAAAATCTTAACCTCATTATGTTACGGAACTCGGAATACTGTTGAGTGTTTGCATCCTCAAAAAATTAATTTCTTGACTCCGCAATGAGATGCAGAAGATATGCTTTTCTTCAGTGAAGAAAATCATTAAAAAATCAAAATGCTAATATGTACATTAATGAAATCAAATCGTTAGCATTACAGCAGCAACTTTGTCTCTTAGATGCACCGCTCATGACTGATTTTCCATTTGTAGCTAATATTACTTCAAAATCTTTCATAGGCAGTCAATGACCTGCGTATGCACTTTTTGGCGTTCAGTTGGTGTAAAGTTGAAATTTATTCATTTTTTATATGTATTTTAAATTATTTTAAGTGTCTCTCTAAAAAAATACGGATAGCATAATGTTTTTTTCGCATATGATGTTCGTTAACTCAACTACGCATTAAAAATTCAGTACGACTAGTCGACCTGTGCGGAATTCCGCAATAATTTGGGAGAAAGGACTTTATGAAGAATAGAAAAAAAGGAAAAGGGTGTTGGTACAAAAGAAGACATGTAATTGAACACATCAGTACAAATAGCTGTTACAATTTTTCCCCACTATTATTTCGATATTCAAAATAATAAAATAATCACAATAATAATGATAATTATTTTTATTAGTAGTATTCATTGCATTAAAATACACTAACGAAAAAGCTCCAATAAAAATATCGTTACTGTTGGTTGGTTAGGCTCTATCCATTCATAATATAAATGAATGTAAAAGAATATCTCGTTTTCACATAAAATGTTTTAAATTCACCTCAAATAAATTAATAATAATTGAGTATGTTTGATGAACTCATTCCAAAAGGTTATTTTATGCAATAAATACTTAATTTAATAAGTATTTTTAATAGTATATTTTCTACTATTTTTTAATTTATTGCATGAAAATAAAAACACCAAATAAAATATAAAATAGCCCTTTTTATATTTAGTTTATCAAAAACCAACGGTCCAGCAAAACAATTAATTGAAGAAAACGGACACGAAACGCGGGACTCGAGTCACGGGTGTTGGGTATACCAGCCTTGCGCGCTAACCACTCGGCCAATCGGCCTCTAACCAACATACACAACACCAATTTGACATCCTCTTCTTAGATTATTTTGAATTTTCAATTTAAGAGAAGCGTTACATTTTTAGACCGATTGTATATTTTACCGGTGTAGCGGTTAAGGAAAGCTTTAAAATGATGCCTCATTCATGAAATTTGATGAAGTATTACGGAAGTTATGGCGTACCGACCAAAAACAGGCCCTGAGAAATAATATATATGACGATTGCTCATTTATCCTATTGTCATAGAAATGAGCAATCGCAATGAAATTTCCATACGTAACGGAGTTAAGAAGTTTCATGGGCTAAGAAACGTTATACCGTCTATATTTTTTTGAGACAGACACTTAAAAGAATTTAAAATACATCAAAAAGGAATCCTTTTCAACCTTACACCAACTGAATACCAAAAAGGTTGTTCAGTAACTCCAAAAACGGGGGCAACTAAACGCAAAATTTTTACACTGAAAATACAGCCATGCGCATGAAAATAGTGTTAGCAATATTTTTAGGAATGTTTTCCTGATTTTTATCTAGTAACGCGAAATACTTGTCGCGAAAAAAACTAATTCCTTGAAATGAAAGAAAAAATCGCTTCATTTATGTTTTTATCTTTTCCCCTTGAGTTTCGTTAAATAATTTTAAAAGGTTTACATATATGCATAGTATTATAAAAACTTCAAATTGACAAAAACGGCGCTTTTTAACTTCTGAGACGTAAATAAAAAATATTTTTTCCCCATGTTTGGTATATCCATTCATAATTTTCAGTCATTAAAATTAAAAAAAAAAAAAAGAAAAAGACCCATTTCAGATTTTTTCATTTTCTTAATTTTACATTACTAAGCTGAATAAGTTTAAACAACCAATTACTTCAAAGGTGAATTCCTTGTCTAATGAAATTCAGATTTCAATATGAAACAAATCATTTGTAAGTCCAAACGTTCTCGTATTTGAGAAATAACGGTTTGCTTGGAAAAATTTTTACTTGAATTTGAATTCCTTTTTTTTTTTTTTTTGTTGTTTTACCGTTAAACCCTCAGAAATATACTCAATTTCTCTTCGATTTTTTAAAGATTCCTAAGCGGAATAATTCGTTCTATCGGAAGTATTCTTCTTTTCGCTAGAAATTTATATTTCACTTATGATTCCTATTCTAAATAGGAAAAGCACATTTAACTGAAAGATATTATAATGAAAGAGCTTGATTTCGGTAGTTATAGGAGCAGTCTTGGAGTCTGGTAAAAGGAGATGTTCTTTCTGAAACGTTAACTACGCATTTGTGTTATATTTTTACGGGGAATGCAGGAAATGATTGTTTTATATTACGCTCAGTTGAGGAAAACAGGAAATGTCTAAGATACAATCAAATTTCAAGCACAAATATGTTTTTTCCGAACAAAAATCTTGCTCTCGAACAATTAAATTATTATGCATGAAAAGAGTAAGGTAGCGTTTGGAAAAATATTTTTGTTCTTGAAAGTTTTCCTAAACTTTCTTAAGTTGTGAAAAAATGATGTATATTTGTCAAACTGCTTCCACTACAAAGAAAAATAACTGCAGGTTTCATGCAGAATTGTGTTTTTAAGAAAGAACACAAAATAAACTACTATGATAAACGTGAATAAAATTTCAATATTTAAAACCTAGTTCAAATATTTACAGTAAAAACGTTTGTATTTCTTACACGAAACAAAGCGATTGCAATGTTTCCTCTAGTACGTTTTCAATAACTTCATGGTGAATTAAGCTGGCTAATATTTTCTAGAAATAAAATAAATAAATTGAGTTTGCTAGCTCAATGTTTTTTAACAAACATTCATTGGTTTTGAAATCAAACAAAAGGAAGCGTTGTATATCATTGGCAAATATGTATATTTTCAATCTTCCACATATATAGTTAAGTCATTGCTATCAAAATTATTATTTCTGCAGAACACTTTTGTATTGTCTTTCTTATTTTTTGCTCGTATTTATAAAATTATAGTTTGATAAACATCCAATGGATATATATGCACATATTTTTAAAATTTATACTGAATAGTATCTCTGTATTCTGATTCGATCAAATATTTCCGTTAGTTATACGAAAACAATAAATTCCTGAAAGCCATAGTACACGTCAATGAACGTAGGATTGAAATCATTGCCGAATTCAATACAGACGTAAATAAGAGGATTAACTAAAGAATAAAATAGCATGTATTTTAAATGTCACTTCAGACGACGTGTAATGACTTATATATAGCTTCGAATAATTACATAAACTTTAAATTCTATCTAAGAGTTTCATTTTCTTAGTTTTCAAAGGTTCAGCGTCATCAAATTAATAAAAATATACATTTTAAATGAACCCTATTTGCAATCGTAAACGTGCCTATATAACGCATATATAATTGATTTTAATAGAATGATTAATTTTATGTTTCCATGTATTTTAATGGTGTTTAATACGTCCCCAAATAAAAATGCAATTTTGTGAAAAAAATGTTTTTTTAAAGATTTTAAAGAATATACAAAATGCAATGAAATTTACAAAAATAGGAATGATTTCATAATAAATACATACTAACATATAATTACTTAAGTTTGTTTCTATTCATGTTCGCAACTACAAAAAATGTGCAATATATATATTTATAAATTGCCCCTTTTAATTAGGTAAAAATAAGAATAGTCGTCTGCAGAAGGAACTTTTACCCCACAAAGATGTTAAAACTCACATTACGGGAGCATGATATAGTAATGAAGCAGTTACAATTACCAACAAAACTTCAACTGATCCATAATAAAGATATGTAAAGTATATCAGAAAAATACAAGCATTGTATATTTTTATGTGGTTTATATAACGAGGTTTAATAGGTTAATTAAAACCGAAATAGATGTTGCAATTTACTTGGCATTCACCAAAGTTGGAGATTGATTGATTGAATGAAAGTAAAGATAAATCAAAGCGGTTTATTTTTCACACAAAATAAATAATTGGAGACGGTACAGCAAATATTGACCGAAAATAACTATTTTTAGTTTTATATTTCTTAAAGAAGTATTTTATTCACCGGGCGTGTTTAACTAACAAACTGCAAAAGCACTTCTAATGTATACACGGTAAAAAAAATCTCGTTAAATTTGCGGTTTTAAACTGGCAATTGGGTTTGTTGTGCAAAACTGTACAAGTTCCGACGTAAATCTCGAGTCGCAAACGATTTTTTACCGTATTTTTACAAAAATTATGTTTTCGAACTGTACAAAATCGGACTACGGATTTACTGCGTAACTTTTATGGTTGTACCCAACCAACAAAGCAGCCAGTTTAAAACCGTAAATTTTACGAGATTTTTTTACAGTGTACATATAATAAAAGAAAGTTTGTGTGTTGGTTTGTTTTCTTTGTGGTGCGTGTTTCGTAAAAACGGTGAGGCCTAAAAACTTGTTTTTTTGTATACTGGTGTAAGTTTTAACGTAGTTGTGTACTAAGAAGCCCGATGTTCGACAAATTAACTTTTAAAAAATTTAATTATTTTATGCAATTTTTTCGAAAAACATTCGGCCATATACTGATTTTTTTGTAATTAACAAAAACCTTATTGTTATACCTTGCAACAATGATTTTAAATGCCATAATCCATTCAGGAATGGCGTCAGCAATCCTCTAGGGCTAGCCGCCGGTGGCTATTGGATCTAGTGTTTCTACATTTTCAAAATCCATGGTTTGTGTTGCTAATTTTGAAAAATATTCAACGACAAAACTTTCTTGCAGTTTAAACAAATTATATTTTTACTTTGAACTCAACATTAAGTTAAAATCAAGTTGTTTCGACACATAACTGCGTAATTTGAGTAGAGCATCTTTCACTTTTCCTTTAAAAATAATGTTAATTATGTGCAGTATATTTGAATGAAATTATATCAATATTTGATTCAAAATTGTTTCCCGAGAAGGTTTTTTTATTTACTATATTTTTTTTAGAATTTTCTAATGATGTTCCCAAAATACTTCAAAACATAATTTAGCCGAACCAAAGTTCACTAAACAGTTAACACCTGCGTAATATATTTTGAATAAATCTATTCACCTACTTCAGGCAAATACTTGAATAATTATAGTGATCCTTCTATGGTTAGCATGTTTCTTTTGTACTTGTTGGAAAAACATAAGCAACCATTCTTCGTCGAACGAAATCTTCTATTCTATCTGTTTCTCCAGTCTTGTTTTCAGCAGGGTCGTTATCTAAACAATTCTTTCACATGATCCAAGTTTCTACTCTCACTTAATCGTTTTCGACAGGTATTCCTAACGGATAATCTGTTCCCGCAGAGAGTGTTGAAGCGTTGTTTGCAGAATGCCTTTCTTACCGTACTTTGAATTTTTTATCTCTCAACGATGTTCTCTGGCGTAACAAAGTATTTTGTTCGAGAGGTAATGTTGTTTTGGGAAATATAATCAGGAGAATGATTCGAACTGGAGGGGATACAGGAAATAATCCTTCCCTTTGACTACACAGAAAAAAAATGTATTTAATTCGACACATTATTTATGGCCAATTCCAGCTACATTAATAACGTATATCTATTGTTACTAATGGATGTTTTCCTGTAACAAAGTTTTAATAAATCATTTGCGTTAATTCTGTTGATACCAAAAGTTGATATAATGCATTTGTTACTGGTAATATAAATGCATTATGAACAATCAGCTTAGTTAATTTTTAAGAGATATTTTTTTCGATTGCCGAATTACAAAAAAAAAAATAATGTATGTTTGAAAAATGTTCATCAGCATTTATTATTATTATTGCCCTGTCTTGAAAAAAATATTAATACCATATGATGCCTTTTTAATGTTTGAAAATTAAGTACTTGATGATGAGTACGTATTTACATACCTGTGATTTTCCAAAATCAAGTTTCTAAATTCAAGTGAGCAAAAAATTGCAAAATTTCCATAACTTTTTATACTTAACGAATATGGTAAAACAAAGGTACGGGACCTATCTATGTCTATCAATTGAAAAACTATATATATCAAAATCGGTTAATACGGTGAGAAGTTATGAATCGACAAACATATAATAAATAAACACAGCTACGGTGTGAATTGAGCATAGTATCCTTTTTGAAGTTTATGGTTAAAAACCACTAACTAAATCGAAGAAATTGATCTACAGTTACGACTTTTGAAAACTGGCATTTTTCCGATGCAGAACATCACTTTCCTCTGAAAATAAAAAAACATTCGATAATGACACTTTAGAGCGGGTAGCGCAGGGGTACAAATTTACCATTTTTTTCTTTATTCTTTTATTCTTTAACATAACATATTTAACATTCTTTTTACATAACTTCTTCAGAAATAGCAGCCTGGCGTAACGTGAATAGCATTCGTTTACACCCTCCTTCAGCAATTTCGTTAGTCAATTATATTATAATTACTATTAGCGGCCTGCGCCCGATAAACATACACCACGGGACGACTTCAGGACAAATTTGGCGCCAAAAAGAAAATGCTACCCTGGATATATCACACCATTTTTTATTAAAAAACCTTATAAACCATAAACACGTGCTGCAATGCTTATAGCTATATCACTGTATTTTAACGTTGTTTTAATGATAAAAAAATGTTGCATATTAATTCACTTATTTGTTAAAGAAAATCAAAGGAATACTTTCTTAAATGCAAGTTAAAGTTATAGCCCTAACTTTTTTTTTTCAAAAAACAAATATGGTCAAACAAAGGTACGGAACCTTAAGTTATATCCCCGTCTATGTATTAAATACATATATATATAGTGAGAGAGAGAGATAGAGAGAGATGCATATACACGAAAGTCGTTTAATTCAGTAAAAAGTTATGGATGAACGAAAAATAAATAAATAAATGAATAACAAATGAATGAATAATAATAAAATCATACGTACGGTATAGGTATGAGTTGATAACCACCTCCTTTAAAAGTTCGTTAAAATTTATGAACATTAAATACGAGCAACTTTTACTCATATCTTTGCAAAAATGAATGTTTTCAAAGACAATATATGAAGTGTAATTTGTGTTCTAAAAGTGACAAGTTGGAGGAAATTTCAAATTAAAATTCATAAATGTTAGTCATGTTCCCTTACATTGAGAGAAATTTGAATACTTTTTTTTTTCAGTAGGAACCTATAATATTATCAACTTTGGTAATTTCCGGTTGATTGATTGCAATTGTTTTGATAATGAACTATCTTATTTTTTAATGAAACACCTATTTAAAGCCAGATAAATATAAAAAAAAAGAAACTATCAATACAACAGTTTGATTTGTAATTTCGAACAAATTTTATTTGCTAGCGCCACTATACGTTACGTCCCAAATCTTCTAAATAATCAATAATTAAGAAGAAAATTCAAATTCAGTCAACGACTGATTAGTTTTGTGAAAAGCAAAATTGTTAGTCTGCGACAGAATGACACTTTTTGGAAATAAAAATAAGTTATTCTTCATTTTTTGTTTCTTCACGCTAAAAACAAAATTGAGAAAAATTCAGTTATCTCATTCTTCATCAATCACTCGTTTCCTTTGTATTCATTATCAAACTCAAATGAATTGTTGAATTTCATATTTTTATTCCTTATTATGTTTCATGTAATTGATAAAGCTTAATGGTAGTGAAAATTACGTTGACAAAACTTTGATTGATACGTTGTCTCCTGTCTTTAATGATATATTTTATGCCATTCATAGGGTGATTGATGTACCATATTATTCCTGCATTCTAATTGAAGCTGTGTCACGTTAGTAATGACTTATTTAGAATCGGGATTTCTATTAGAGTCGTTATAAAGATAAAAAATCGGGTGTAACAAGGCTTTTACAAAATTTTGCAAGGTTTAACTATACACGTTATACTTTATTTGAAAAGTTGAGAAGCGTACTTTTAAAAAATACTGCGTTAAAATTTTAAAGAATGTCAATAAAATTAGAAAAAATGCATTTTCGTCAAAATGCCTATCAGCATCCCTTTTACTTCTTTACGTTACTAATAAAAGGTAAATGAAATAGACAAACTGTGTGTTTAACCGAATATAATTCACCATTTACATGAAAGACATAATTTTCCAAACCATCTGCAGCTCCAATGCTATAAATCTAGAAAATAAGCAACACTTCAGTTTCTCTGGCGCTCTTAAAAGATAGTAGCATGCATTGTTTTAGGTTCCGAAGATCCAAATTCATGATAATGCTTCTTTTAACGTATGTTTTGAAAAAAAATCATAAACCTCTTTGTCACCAAATAGCATTGCAGCATTTTAAGCTGCTAAATTATTAAAATGTTTCTAATCTCACAGTGGGAATTAGATCTTTGAGTAACAAAAGGTAGTAGAATTCTCGAATTAAAGTAATTATATAAAAATGCTATGTTGAATTATTAAAATTTTGAGTACTTGCTCTGAAATGTTCGTCGAAATTATTCTTAAAAGCAAATTTCGCTTATTTGCCATGCATAAAAGATAAACCATTAGAGTTTAAAAATGCAATGAAAGCTGCATGTAATAAAAATGAGTAATTTCAAGAACAGTTAAAGACTAACAAAAATATGCTGAGTGGTTTTAATATTTTTACACAAAATTAATATACCAATTTTACATAAAACTTTAAGTTCGACAATGATGAACAGGTTATTTGACGACACAATAGATGTTAAATTTCCGTTAAAGCGGATACGTTTTAGATATCAGCACGTTGAAATAAAATAGTTCGAGTATTGTTTTTTATCTCGTTGCCTTAGATACAGTTGTTAAGGCGATTTTTATAATCTGTTTTTTTTTTCTTTTGGCATTTATTACAATTTATTCATTAATTACTACACTTTTATTTGCATTGCAATCCAAAGTAAATATAGCATGTTACGTACTTATTTAGATGACACAAAAATAGTTAAATAACTATGTAAACGTATTAAAACGTACGATGTAAACGTATTAATTATTACAAGTCAAAAAACTGAACAAAATCCTACTCCTCAAATGATGTTTTGAATTTAAATTAAGAATAAGAAGAATAAATAAATAAATAAAAATTAAACTGCAAAGAACGTTGTAAACTGAAATATGAGAAACACTAACCAACGTTTATAAAATCAAAACTCCAGTACGCATAATCAACGGATTCTTAATGTTTTTTAAAAAATGACTTCTATTATGATAGGATTATTGTATGATAAGTCATATAGCAATGATTCAGGCTATTCGTTGATGTAGATGTTTTTTTACTGTTAAGAAAGTTTATTTATAACAATGAGAAAGAGCTGTTTTTGCACTCTTCAGGAATCTAGTTTTAATCTTAAGTCTCCATTGCACTTGAACTAACTGCCCATCAACACCTCTCTTACTATATATACCAATTATACGACTAATGCAGCAGAAGTAAAGTAGACAAATTAGATGTGTCAGTGCATAATATCAGAACATAAAGAAATTGGGAAAATATAAATGCTAGCCAGAACTTGAGAAATTCTTTTAAAAAAGTTTTCACTTCTCTGTTTGAAGAATTTACAGACAGTTACGCATATCATTAGGAGGAAAGGAAACCAGTGATAATTCCTTGGAAGCGAAAAGATCAATAACATTAGATCTGACAGCCTAGTAAAAAACAATCTGAAAGGAAAAATCGATAATTACCACCAAAGTCATTAGAAACAAAGTAAAATGTTCTCATTTGCAATGCATTAATATTTTACATACAGGAAAAGCACCAAGTATGCTTCTGAAGAGTTAAATCTCACATATGTTATACTTGCCTTTTTAATATTTATTTTTTAAAAGACGCAATAAAAAAAATAGCTGACATTTAAAGACATAAAAGTTTCCTTCATGGAATAATAATATTTACGGCATCTACAATTATTATAATGATTTTAACATTATGTGATCTAATTAAAAAAGGGTGATAGTCTTAATTTTTAATTATTCCTTTAAAATCTATTTTAAATGTGTATTTTTTCTTTTTTTGGTTGAAAATATGGTCACATAACTATTATTGTCTGTTATATGTCGCATCATTCCCTCACATTACATGCTTCTTAACAATCATATTTATATGAAATATTTTTGACAAATCGTTTAAAAACTTATAGGCGACATTACAAAACGACATTTCAGCATGTTTTCGTCTTCTACTTACTGAAGCCCTCATGTCCTTTATAAGAGCAAAATACAAAGAAATAGGGAAGAATTAGGAATTAGTATCTTGTTTGAAAGCATTTGCACACGATTCAATCTATAAATCACCACAGCTTTACTACCATTTTTAAAATTTAACGTATTTATCATTCCCTCCCAAATGGGTAATGTGGTACTCATAAAATAAATATAAACTTTCTATATTTCATACTTTAAACAATTAAAAGAATAAAAACACATAGTTGCAATAAAGTACATTAAACAAAAAACCATAAGTTTCACACAAATACACGACCTTTGAAAAAACAAAAAAGCAAATACCTCGGCATTATCTCCAACTAGCTATTTTTTTAAAAGCAGATATAGCAAAATAAATATAGCCTACCTTTCTGTACATATTTAAATATTTTTACGTTTTTGTTGCACACATTCGAGGAAATTTCAGAGAAAAATTAATGCAACAAAATTTACGAATATTGCATTTTGACAAAACAAAAGTGTAATAAAAATGAGATTGGGCTTTGATGGTTCCATCACTTAGTTGTGATTGACGCAGTTTCATCATCATAACTTTTTTTCTCTATTACACTGAAGTCCTTTTTATTTGGAAAGTGATATTTTCCCTTTTCATTCTTTCTCATAAACTGAAAATGATAAGACTCCATATCATTGTCTATATCCTCGATTTTGACAATATTATAAATTAGTGTCTTCTTCGTCAAAACTTTAACAAGCATCATTCACTCTTATTTTTGGATCTTCTTACAACCAATTAATTTCTTGCACAATTTCACTATCATAATGAGTAGCATGTAAATCAAAGGACTTTTCATCAGGAGAGTGGTGTAAAGAATAATTTGAATTAATTGGTTCATCGCAGATAATCCATTCAGTTATTTCTATTTTTTTCTTCTTTACTTAAGTGATGTTTTCATGTTATTAGCCGTTATTATTAATAAAAATTAAAACCTTGAATTGTTAGCATATTTAGTTGTTTAGAAAATAAAAAATAAAAGTATAAAAAGGAATTCGATCAATTTAATGAGGAATAACACATGTCCTACTCCTTTTTAAATGATGCTGTCCCATAAATTTCTCCTACTGCAGAAATTTCTTTTAAAATGCCTATCACATAAAACATGCTGGATTTAGGCTTAATTTGACTGATGGTTTGCAAACACTATATCTTTAAATTTATAATGCATTTATAATATTTTTATTTTATAAAAACTATGACTGAAAAAATCATTCAACTAATAAGAACTTATAAGTACTTCTGAGACAAAAAATAGAAAGTTTTCTGATTTTAAACACAGACAAAGTAGCTGGTTAACAATTAGAAACATGCCCAATAGGCTATAACTGATTCATATAATAGAGGAACTAGAAATATATTCTAATGTTTTATTTAGACCTAAATGTAATTGTCCTATTAATCCCACTGCCTCATTCCTTCAAACTCCCCCAATCTATTATTTCTAAAATACCTATTATAATAGAGATAAAGGGTTTTGGTTATCAATAAGAGATGTTATATATTTGATCTTAATATCTTTGAATAGGTTAAGCTCGTGTATAAAAATTTGGTAACATAACTCCAATGTTAATATTCATTCAAAATTAATTTCAATGTCTGATTTTTTTGCATCTAGTTTGCCCAGCTCACATAAGTGTACATGATTTTTCAAAAAAAAAAATCCGTGTCATAAATATTCCAAAACCTTTAGAATAAGCGATATCAGTTCTCTAAGTAATTTGGATTGCTCAGATATGAGTTTTCAAAGAAAAATCCAATGTTAAGAGTGGTTCGTTGTCTTTGCTGGGTCCGATTTCAGCATTACACGTTGATAATCTCTTATTTTCTTTTTTTACTGAAAACGTGTAATCAGATAGGATGGAGGTGTATTGCACTGTAGATAGTTCTAAATTAAAAAAAAAATGAAAGCTTCAGATCGCAAGTCATATTGACTCTAAATTTTAAACTTACATCAAGGTGTTTTTTTTTAAGTGTGTGTGTTATGGAGAACGGATTTTAACTTAACAACAGCTCATATGAGTGAAAATCATATGAACATATTTTCAAATTGATGGTATAAATTTATATCTAGCCAACAATTCAAAAGATTTTTCTAATATTTTTGGCAAAAAACAATCAAGAATTAATGTTTACTGTAAGAAGTAGACGGAATTCTAAAATGTACCATATTTACACGCTTAACCATATTAATTCTGTTCATGGGTCATTTACAAGCCAAATCGAACAACTCCTCAGACAATATTTACTCGAGATCTAAAAAGGCTTTATTGACATGTAGCAAGTGAATTCTTAATAAAGTTTTGGCTTAGCAAATTATTAACCATGCGACAGTAAAAAAATATAACGCGAGTGTCCCATTACTTCTATGGAGCACACACTCTTTTTCATCAGTTTTCTCAAGTTCTGCCATTGTGGTAGAAAAGTCATCCAAATAACGACTTAAGAAATCATGCCAAAATATTTTCCCAATGATAGGCAACTTAGCCAAAAACGCAGTCATCATGCTTAACAAACATCTTGTGGGTGTGTATGTAATACATCGCATTGTTATTCTTGTAAAGTAGTCATTTAAACTGATCATGCCACACGAAGTCAAATAAAGGCTGAATAAGAGGAATTCAATGGATTCAATCAACGGATGTACAACATTCCATTTCCTATAATAGATTAAGCTTTGAAATTCTCATTCGAACATTTAGATTAAATCCGAAGAGTTAATTAGCTTTAATTGTGACGTGTTTAGTAACTGCTAAATCTGTACTTATTCTCTTCAGGTTTGTACTACATGTCCCTACATATTATTCTCATAACATATCTTATGACTTCATCATAATTATTAAGCAGTTCGAGAACTTCTTGACAATTTAAGAATTCCTTATTTTTACTGAAGATCTAAAAACTTAATTTGATTTTTTGTAAATATTATTTACAACAATATTAAATTATGTTTGAGAAACACTAATGATGAACCCAGAAATTATTTAATTCTTTATTTAATAATTAGCTTAGGTTTTACCTTATTTCATCTTGAACATGAAAAAAAGAGGAACTTAAGCAAATTGTTAAATAAAATATAAAATTATGAAATTTAAGTTGAATAATTTTGAATTAAGAAACGTTTTATACAATTTTGAATATAACATTGAGGGAGGTGGGGGGGGGGGGGGGAGTGACTCAAATTCACAATTAGAAGGGGAGACCGGGGAGAGTCCGGACAAGGGGAGACTACGGACAGCCCGTTTTACATCTAACCGATTGCTTTTCCCGAGCAAAAATAATTCTGTTATGTTGTTGTAGTATTCTGCTATTATTATTTCCATATGCAAATGGCTGCCCATTAAATCAGGTGTAAAACGTGCAATCCGTAGCTTCCCCCTGTCCGGACTCTCCCCGGTCTCTCCTATTGCAATTTCAGTTGTATTCGGAGCTACAAATACAAATTTCAGTGTACGAAAATGAAGTTTTGCAACAAAAATAAGGGTTTCTTATAACCCTGAAATACCTGTACGCAATTTTTATTGCAAATTCCTGCGCAACAGCATCATATTTAGTTATGTATGCGTCGTTGAAAAAGGCAATCCTTTTATGAATATTTTACGCGATGAAAGAATTCTAAGTTTCTAACTCATTGAAATCTATGCTCAGATGTTGCGCTAATTATTTGTACGTTATTTTAATACAGGAAGAATCATTTTTTCCCCGACATTTAGAAAACACAGAAGCGGGTATCGCAGGGACAATTTTGGTACGGCATACTATTGCCTGTACTAGTGCAGCCAAAAAGCACCGATTATAAAATGCGAAATATTCAATAGTTAGGGATGCTTCTTTTTTATGCCTAAAATGTATCGAATGAGTTGCATCAAACTAAAACGAAGTGCAATAAAAAAATAATCGTAAGGACTTTTTAACTTCTCAGTAACACAAGTGACCAACTTGATAGATAAGTTACTACAAATATTTTGTTTTTGCAGTATAGTTGCAGAATGTGTATTTTCCTTATCCCTTAAAGCAAATTGCCTACATATTTCCTTTCTATCCTTTCAACAAAGTTACTTGCACATTTTCCTTATGACTTGAAGGGAATCAATTTACAAAACGAATGAAATTATTACTTTTGTCTCAAGTCATACTTTATTCGAAATACTCAATCTGCAAAGTTATATTCCAATGTGGCGGCTGTTTATTTACAAATAGTTTTATAATAACCAACCCAACAACAAAAACGTATTATAATAAAAGAAGAAATAAACTACTTTTGCTCCTCTACCAAACCAAAAACCTATAAAATTTACAGAACGATTTAAATTGTATTGAGCATTTTGCCCTTTTTGGTATATTTGACATAACTTGAATCAATGAACTTAATCGACTTGAATTGATTTGTCCTATTTGTCGGAATATTCTGTTTTTATGGCATTCCAAATGCATTTAATTTCTATTTTATTAAGAAATCAGTAAGGTTTATTTTAACGAAAACATTTCGTATCTCTAATTGAACTACTTAAACGGTTTTTTAAATAAAGCAATGATCACATTTAGCTTTATTTATACATTAAGAAAATACTAACAAAACCTACCTTCGTAAAAGCGCGTAATTATTCGAGGCAATTTCGTATTCAAGATCATACATGAAAATTAAGCATCTCTTGTATCATATTCAGCATTTCTTAGCTCAAGCTTTCTCCTGAAGATAAGAATAATCGATTTTCTTCATAATTATTCCATTTTGTACTCGGGTAGCATGGGAAGATATAAAGGGAGGCAAAATCCCTAGAGAATTTAGCCAGAATAAATCGCATGCAGATCGTTTGCTTAGAAACCAAGAGTATTCTTTAATACCATCATTTGTTATAGCACGTTCTTTTCGCTATGGTGATTACTTCACAGACGGAATTCATTTTGCATACATGCTTGAGGGAGAAAGAACACGCAATTTGTTTGACCTGTTGCTTGTTTAACTGTTGAAGTCACGCATTCACTTTTTACCGGAAAAATGTTAAAATCCTCGGAAATGAATTTGTTTTTGTAAGTATAATGGTTTTGTAATATGTGATGAAAGATATTGCATCGTTTCAGATAGCCTTATTTACAGCATTATCATTTGTAATTTTGTATCTGTTATTAATGGCTTCTTTAGGGAAGAGGTAAACATTACTTTACCATAGGTTTACCCCGTTAGTATAAAGGAAAGTATTTTTTTTAAATTATTACTTAAGATTGAATGAGCATAAATTTGTGAATGTAAGATGAGTCTATGAAATTGCTCTCATGCTGTGAAATTAAAACAAGTAAACGTATACGATTTGAACGTAAAAGTTCAAGTCAATGAGATACGAGCCTATTTTTATAATTATATTTATTTTAATGAACATACGTGAAAGAAATCGTGAAATAAATTTCTATTTAATATTTTTTGAGTGGAAAAAAACATAGCATATTTAAACATGAAAATTGACAATTTTCGAACAACGGCTTCATTAGTGAAAAAAATGATGTGTCTTACTCTAGTTTTTTATGCAACATGACTTTGTTATCTATTATCTAATATCGTTTTAATTAATTAAATGATTGAGGTCCGACTATTAAAGCTTAGAATGAATCTGCTATGAAAAGTTTTATTAGCCAGAATTGAGTACGCTCTCAGAAGAGGCATTTGAAAATTTTAACAGTTCACTTAATATCATTTTAAAATCTATTTTATGTTTGACATAACTTAAAAGTACCACCAACAAACTCACCGAATAGGATGTGAATTTGCAGTCAGATCCCATTGGGACTTTCAAATCCTTTTATTTGAAGCTTTCAGTTACCGAAACTAAGTGGCATCATGATCTGGTTTTGCATGGTAAAGATTTAAAAAGCCATTTATCTGTTAACACATTGTTTGAAATGGCCTTTTTGACTAATATGATATTGCTAATTTTTTAAGCACTCCGGATACCTGATTAACACATTAGAAGCGGGCGGCAGGTACTAGTATCCGTTTCGTACATTGCCGTTTAAAAGTGGGGCTGGTATTTGTACCCGTTTTAAATCACCACTTTTAAGTCACACTAGGGAAAAAATAATGCTTCATATAATGTATGAATTGGTGTATTTTTTAGAACATTTTTTAACTTGGTCAACTTAGCCCGCTACGCAACATACGTCGCTTGCTCAAAATGTGTTCATAATTGAGGTAAATCTCTTAAATATTTTATGAATTCTTAATATATGTAAACAATGTAATGGTTACATTTTGAGAGTCCGAACCTTCTTTTTTTCCTTAGTAAAGAAAGTTTGCTAAGCCCTGCTGGGACTAAAATGGTTTTAAAAGTTAGCACATTTTAAAAATAATAAAAAATAATCCTTATACATAAAGAAATATAACAAGAAAGATTCAAACTTTTTTTTCGAAAAATAAATTGATTTATAACGTAAAGATTAAATTCAGATTTATAGGAGGTTAAATAATGTTTTTATTTTTTAAATATTATGTGGGTCTTATTGTTTTTAAATTTATGCCTAATTTTAAAAATGACAAAGGAATTAATATGGAGTTAACAGTTCCTGTTCCTGAAGATCTAAAGAACTTAATTTGAGTTTTTTCATAAATATTATTTGCTATAATTTGTATTATCTCTAATAAACTAAAAACTAAAACAAATAAAAGTATGTCATTAGCACTCACAAATGAACTCAGTAAAACATACTTAATTCTTCCTTTAATGCCATTTTCTTTTATTTTCTTTGAGTCATATCGCTCTTGGATTGGAACTGTGAAACTCACATTAAAAATGTAAAATTAAAGCATCGGATTTCCAAATAGAGTCATAAACATGCGAATTAAAAAAAAAATCTGACATTAGAGTTATAAATGTTACGAAAGTTACATTAAAATACAGTCAAACCCCGCTATAACGAACCCTCAATGGACCGACTTTGGAGATCGCTAAAACCGAGGGTTCCCTATATCCGATTTTGCAAAAAAAGTGTTAACAGCCCAAAATACTTCTATATAATGAACATATTTCTCTCAATAATCAGGGTAAAGAAGTAAAATATTACCTTTAAATATGGTTTTTAATAACAAACAAACAAATATTTAAAATTTACCTTACTATTTATATATAGTATTAAAAAAAGATATTATGGGCTGTAAACTTTTAGATTTTATATACACCATTGTAAAAAATAGTGTTTGACTAGACTAGAACACAAATGGCAAGGAATGTTGCTGAGACAAATCGTAGAAAAGACTTAAAATTTTGAATCGCTATAGCTGATTTTCTAACGTTTGGTGATCGTTATAAACATTTGAAAATGCATTAATGACATACGGTTTCAGTTGGGACCATTTATAAGGTTCGTTACAACCGGGGGATCGTTATATCCCGGGTTCGCTATAGCAAGGTTCGACTGTATCACATAAAAACATCTTACCGACAAATAGTATTACCGTAGAAATTATATAACGCAAAACATAGTGTCGGAAAAACAGGCAAATTAAATACCCCAAATCGAACCATAGAATACGCATTAAACACACCAATTTATACTACAAGTAAATAAAACGAGGCAACGCCGAAAAGAAATGGTGGAATTTACGTATATGTGGAGAAAAGACCTTAATATCTGAAGGTGGAATTTGGCCGCCAGGGATAAAGACGTTGAAAACGTGCTCCGTTTTCACCATTTCAAATGTCAACAGAAACATAACATTTCTTTAAGCTTGATGTAGATAAGTCCTTTTTTCCTGTTACACTATATTTTTTAGTTAGAGAATTAAATATCTTACAGAGGGTTCTTATTAACATTCTGAAGAAAAATTTTAATTCATTTTTCTTGCTTTAATACGGCATTTACTTGAAAAAACTTCAAATCAAAATTTTTGTCAGTAAAAACTTTACGTTGAAAATATTAAGACAAATCAAAGAAGCGAAAACCATACTGGAATCCTTGATAGTGAAAATTTTAATTTGTCAGAAAAAATCCATTTGTATTTTTATATATTAATATAATCCGTAACGAAGATAATCGAACAACTATTATTGATTAGTAGCAAACATACTTTTCATATACAGCAATTATATGAATTTTAAGCAACCCCATCCAGAATTATCCAATCGAATTTTGAGAAACAACAATATGTGCGCAGGCAGCACTGTTCGTGCCACAAGTAGTTAAAACATTTTTGAGCAGACATTGGCACACGGTGTTCAGTAGCAGTTAAAGCTGTCCAGCAATTAATAAGTGCAGTTTTAAAGCTAATTACTTAAACAAAAAAATGATAGTTTGATAGGTATATTAAAAGCATAATGCTTCAGTTACAGTCATCAATATTAAAATTCAACCAGGCAGGAAGTGGAAGAATTATGCAAATTATAACAATTCTTTGAAATATGCGTTAAAGTCCTTTTTTAACTATTAAATTAACGATTGAGAAAAAAAATGAATTACACTTCTAAGATTCTTAAAAAATATAGCATATAGTTCACAATTAAGCGCATTTCACTCTGTGTAGATTCACTTGGTACCAATAACTAATCTCAACACAACAATGTGGCATATTATCGCTAAAAGAAAATACGTTTTATGAATGCTATAAAATGTACGAGTCGAAGCTGAATTACCAAAAAGAAAATCATTGTTGGTAAAATTTTGCAAATTGAAATTACGACTATAAATCATAAGAATATAAACTCAAAGGATTTGCTTATTCCAAGAGAAAGTTTTTCCATAAAGTTCAAAATATACATAGTTTTATAAAACAGAACATATAATAAAATTTAAAAAGGGATTGGCTTGTTGAGTTTTTACGCTTTGACGAAACAACAATAAATAAGTGTTACTCTACACTGAGTTCGTATTTAAAATAAATAAGACCCAAAGGTAAATACAAAGAAAAGCAAAGGACAAAAAACGTCTCGAATCTGTTCATCACTGTGAAGAACTACGCTAAGTGAAATCTTTTTAGATTAAATCGACAGTAGAGTTTCTGACAGAAACAGCAGCAGGATATGGAAGGTTTCAGTTTTCTTTTAATACAAAGAGTATCAACTGAAAAACTCTCGCACGCGAAAAACATCAAACATCATTTGGATATTTTATCAAGCTAGTTAGTTCAAATGATTTGAATAAATCCTGTATATCTTATTTCCAGATAAAGAACGACTAGGTTTACTTTTGCTGTTATGAAGCGAGCATGTCCTTTCAATTTTTTGTTGCACTCTATAACTTTTAAAGAACACAGAACGTGCATATTATATATATATATAGTATATATATATATATATATATATATATATATATATGAATGATATATTGAAGATTAGAAAAAACAACAACTATTTTTCCAAACTCGTTCTGGAAGACGAACTAGAGAATCAGATTTAGACTTTTAAAATGAGAAGCATTATAATTAACCAATAGCACAAGTAAGTAAACAAACAAATAAAGTAAATAAACTGACATTGTTCTATTAATAAAGAGACACACATTTTTGCTATTCAAAACCGTAAACTGATCAAAATTCAGGAATTTAGAATTTAGATGCATAAAAATGTTGAAAATTTCTTGATAAATTGATAGAACAAAACTGCTCCATTTAGTGTTTTTTGGTGAAATTCAAGAGTTAACAAGAAGTTCCGTCTAGAGCTATACGAGCCTACTTTCCCGTATACACCGAATTCAAATTTATAATCTAGCTATCTCTCTCTCTCTGTCTTTCTCGTTTAGATTTAGTTCTTAATTGCTTCAAATATACCTTTTTCAACGGTTAATGCATATTCATTCAATCATTATTTATTAAGTCATTCATGTATTTATTCACTCATTTATTCATTCATTATTTTGCTTATTCATTTAATCATTCATTAATTAAAAAATATTCTTGAAAATCGCGATAAAAAAATTTCATAGGAAAATAGGCTCGTTAGCTCTGGATGAACTTTCTATTTGTACATGTTCTACGTCATAAGAGCTTTCCGATAAAGTTTGTTCCAAACAAATCGGTCCGGCAGATCAGAAATTATATAGGATTGAAATTTCCCCGTAGGCGGTATGTTAATTTTTTTTGAACTGTTCAAAAATGAACAAAAATTGTTCAAATCAATATTTCACGCCAAGAACTTCTTCCAGTGAGCTTGTTCATGGGAACTTATATCTTGTACCCAGAGTTTACATAATTTGCTTCATTTTCACCCATAAGCGCTAATGTTAAAATTTTTTGAATTGTTAAAAATTAAACAAAAAATTGCTCAAATCAAAAATTAAAATATGGAAATGAGATGTCCTCGCCGAGATCTTTAGAAAGCAAAAAGAATTTTTCCAATCGGACAATTCGTTCAAAAGTTATTAGGTGGGGACAGACCGACAGACAGACAGACCGACAGACCGACCGACACACTTTTTCCCCATCTCAAAACCCTACTTTCAAATTTTTTATTTTTCAATTTTTATTTAATTACTTAACTTATTTTTGACTTTTCTTGATTTCTAATGATATTTTCACGATACATTAAGCCTTCTTTCATGCTTTATTACTATTTTTTTTTACTTTTACGGGAAAGTAGGCTAAAAAGCGAGTATTTTCTTTCGATAATAAGAAGACAAAAAACATTTTTAATGAAGGTAGAAAATGAAACATTTGCGAAGCTTCAATCAATTAAGATAATTTTAGGGAAAAAAATACTGGAAAAGAATTGGGAAAGTATAATTTTCCACGCATTATTTTTACTTAGTTAATTTTAGAAAGAAAGATTATTTTACATTAAAAAAGTATAGCAGTATTTATTTTGATGTTGAAAACTGTTTCGCAATCTCGCAAATGTTACTTAATATCATATTAAAACTTTTTACAATTTATAAATAAAAATGGTTAAAATTAAATATGCATTTTTTAAGGAAATGAAAGTAGTTATGACTGAGGCAGTTTAAAATTTTTTCTATGCATTCATATAAATTAGAATATGAGGACTCAATGTTTTATCTCATCTAAAATTAGCTGATAGAAACCTTTATAATGTTGTGCTACCACAAATAGTTTGGAATTTTTAACTTGGGTATTAACTCAACATTTTTAAAAAGTGTTTTGCATGCAAACATTTTGGACAAAAATCCGTTAACACTCTCAACTAATATAAAAACATTTGTTTTGATGCTGCTATGTTTGAAGCTATTTTATAAAGGATTTTACATCATTTTTTTCATACTAAGTTTAGTTATTAGTTTCATAACTTTTTCGATTTTACGTGTAGCATAAAAAAGAAGCAGATTAACAGGTGGGCTGTAAAGTTCGTAGGCCGACACATAAATGGTGCTACTAGTATTAAATCCATGTGATTTTTAGTTTGCCCTAACCGTCGAAAGACACGTGTATAAATTTGACAGCTGTCTGACTATCAGTTTGTGAGATATCGAATTTTAAGTGAAGCAACTTTTGTTAGTTTGAAAACAATGTATGAAAAGGAATTTCGTGCGGTAATAAAGCATTGCTTTGCAGCAAAAAAAAAAAATACTGTTAAAACCATAGTTTGGCTTGATAAACATTATTCGGACTCTTCACCAGGAAAATCAACCGTTGAGAAGTGGTTTGCTAAGTTTAAATGAGGCGAAATGAGCACGGAGGACGAAGCACACAGTGGACGACCCAAGGAGGCTGTTACCGACTAAAACATCAAAAAAAGGCCACAAAATAATTTTGGATGACCGTAAAGTGAAGTATATCGAGATATCTGAGACTAAAGATATCAAATTAACGTTTTGGACATATCGTGAATGAATATTTGGGTATGCGAAGGGGCTCTGTGCAAAGTGGGTGCCGCGCGAGATCACAATCGACCAAAAACAACAGCGAATTGATGATTCTGAGGTGTGTTTGAACATGTTTAATCGTAATAATCCCAATTTTATACGTCGATATGTTACAATGGACGTAACATGGCTCCATCATTTCACAACGGAGTGCAATCGACAGTCAGCCGAGTGGACTGCAAGTGATGAACCAAATCCAAAGCGTGGAAAGACACAACAGTCAGCTGGAAAGGTTATGGCATTAGTATTTTGGGATGCGCATGGTGTAATATTCATCGACTACTTTGGAAAGGGATAAACCATCAACATTGACTATTACATAGCGTTATTGGAGCGTTTGAAGGACGAAATCGCAAAAAAACTGCCCCATTTGAAGAAGAAAGTAATTTTTCCTCAGGACATTGCACCGTATCACAAGTCAATCAAAACGATGCCAAATTATATTAATTGAGCTTCGAATTGCTTCCGCATCCCCCGTATTCTCCAGATCTGGCCCCCAGCGACTTTTTCCTGTTCTCAGACCTCAAGAGAATGCTCGCTGGAATAAAATTTAGCGTCGGTTAAGAAATAATCGCTGAAACTGAGGCCTATTTTGATGCTACAGACAAATTGTACCATAAAAGTAGTAACAAAAAATTTCATGACCGCTATAATCGTTGTATTAATCAAATCAAAGAAAAAAAAATTCAAATTTTTTTTTTCTATGTTAGCCTACGAACTTTTCAGCCCAACTGTTATATATATATATATATATATATATATGTGATATGGAAAAATCCTTTGTATCCTTTGTCAGGCTGTGATATGGAGAAATCCTTTGTATCCTTTGTCTGGCTTTTTCCATATTAAGCTTGACAGCTCAGGGTTGTCCCACTCATAAATTTCTCTAATGCGTTACCATATATGGTCATGCCTAAGCTCAATTTGGTTTCCCTCATTAATTCCCTCCAGAATATTTTTTACCCCGTAGACTTAGGCCAGCCTCTGTCTACGGGATTAAAGCCAATAATATATTCTATTTTCCATATGGCCCTCCTACTTAAACCACGTGCCATCACGTGGTGTAGGGAACATTGTCTGCAGTCTAAGAGATTTTCCCCCATATAAATACGACGGCCCGAACGAAAATCGGGGTTCTTGCTTCTTGAAACTTGCTGATGACTTCATGTCGTTCGTTCCAACAATATTAATGTTGTGATAGTTGTGTGTTAAAATGTACCAATAAAGAATTGCAACGAAGCCCTGTGCCTCGTCTTACATGGGTCTTAGCGGCCACTGCTGTAGAAGATAGAACGGGACAGCCGTTCTTACAAGCCGGTAGGATTTATGTTCCTATCCGGGCTCCTGCAGAAAAAAAAAAACAATCGACGAAAAGCAATACTAAATCTGCAATGTGCCGCACCGATATAGCAGCGTGGATCATCTATCCAGACGGTGCAATGAACCGATGTGCACTACTTTCACAGAGTGGGGAAGAGCTCGCCCCCGTTGTGGCCTTCAGAAGCGAAGAGTATTGGCGTTCTGCTGCGTGATTTCACCAAAGAATCGTGAATGTGTGGTGCTTTAGAATTGAAATTACTTTCATGTGCTAAAGTGAATTTGGATAAAGTAATTTTTAATGTGTTATTTTCTTCATAAATATCTTATAATTATATGAATATCTTTTTCTCCCTTTTGGTTTTTTTACATGATATTGCTTTAGAATTTATTATGATATAAATTGATCATGTGCTTTGGAAGAATAAGTTCTTTATTTGATAATATATTAATTATCGGTTTAAATTTTTAAAAGGGATCTTGTCAGCACGGTTTTTTTTTGACATTAAGATGTTTGAAATGGTAAATTTATTAATGTGCTGTGTAATTGAAATTATGGTATACTTTTTGCAGTATTATGAATAGTTCTGTATATATTTTGGATGTTATGCATTTGTTTACGAGGAATATTTTTGTTGTTAAAGTGGGAAGGACAAAAGGGAAAAATGTCAAAAATTTGTGTGTTATTAGAATTATGTTATTACGTAGGGGTAAAATGAGCAAGACCATTGAAAATGAAAAAAATTCTGACTTTGAGTCTTCCCACAAAGAAAATTCAAACATGGATGGGGATAACTTAAACCGTAATGATGCGGAAACTCAAGCAGAGGCAACTGCTGATTTAAGCTTAATAAAAATGGATTCAGAATATCGAACGATTAGTGAGAAAATAAAAGAGATAAGTTTGGCCGATGGCTCTTCTACTTCAAAAATTGAAATAAAAGACACAAATTCGAGTAGCTCACCTGAAATTTTATTATTTGAACCAGAGTTAGGGATAAATTTTTCAGCATGGTTAGCTCACTTTAACCAGCAAACGGCTCAGAACAACTTAAATGATAATTGGAAATTAAAACAATTTCAGAATTTTATTTGCAGTTCAGCCTTAAAGCTCTACATCAATCAATGCCTTTGCTGTAATTCCTTTCATGAAATCAGTCAAATTTTTGAAGAACATTACTTTACTCCAGCAAGTAGTTTTCTTGATTTTCAAAATTTAAAATTTTCTGGAAATCTGAAAGAGTTATACTCCTATTTTACGGAAAAAGTAGAAATGGGAAGAAAAATAAAACTTAGTAATCAACATATCCTTGAGGGGTTTTCAGTTGGGCTACCAGCACAAGTTAGGGCATTTTTGGTAATAAAAGAGCCAGAAACTCCCACTGAATGGCTTCAGGTAGTTTCAAAATTAATAAATGAAGTTCCACATGAAACACCCAAGCCCGTTTATAAAGGGGAACAACAAAATCTTTGTAGGGTGAAGTCTCCCTTTTATCAAAATTTGATGCCAAAAAATCAAGTCCAAAGTAATTTTCGTCAACGATATAACTATTCTCGTCAAGATAGAAACAATGTATACCAACCTAATTTTTACCAACAGAATAAACCTAGATTTGTAGGTCACAATGAAACACAAAATGCAGTAAAAAGACAGACTGCACATTTTTCGCAGGAGTTACCCCCTAATCCTTGTAAATTTTGCGCACAACAAGGAATCTCCAACGCATATCATTGGGGACAAACATGTGTGAATAAGCCAAATACATCGAATGCTGGATTTAAACTACCACCTCAGCAAAAAGATAATCAATTAAGAGAAGAAAACGAGAGAGTTAACGAAGTATGACAATTAATAATACCCGGGTATATTATTAAAAATGAGGCGAAATTTAAAAATGATTATCAACTATATAATGAAGTGTACACACAAAATAAAAATTCGAATTTAAAGACTATTTATCTAAATGTTGATACCGGTTCAACATTAAATATCATCTCAAGTGCAATTGCAAAAACATTAAATGTTTCGATTAAAGAAAAAATCGATGTAAAAATAAAACAAACGAAGGGAATGCTACAGCTTAACCAAACGTGTATTCTTTACCTTAAGGTCGGCAATATAGTTAAACCGGTGGAATTTTATGTTCTAGACACCGATTTACCTTATGCCATATTAGGTTTAAAGAGTTGCGTGAGACTTCGTTTGGTCATAGATTGTGTAGGACATGTCGTTATGCAGGATCAGAGAAGGCTGATCACCTTTTCTGATTCCGAACCGAATGACTTGTCTTTGCATATTTTACCTGAAATCCTAGTTAGGAACTGTGGAAATAAAGTAAAAGAAAATAAAAACGAAGATAATAGTACGGGAAAAATACGCAAGAAAATTGATAAGGAAATTAAAAGAGTGAAAGATCCGAAATAAAGTAAAACTAAGGAAAGTGTGACGGAATTACATTATAACAAAAATGAAAAGAAAAAGAGTAGCACGGAAAAGAAAACTTGTCTAGAGAAAGATAGAAATGAAAAAATGAGTTGCGAAAAGAATAATCATTTTCGTATTTCGTCAGATGTTTCTGGGACTGGTTGCGGCATTGGAGGCCTACAATGCCGCGATCCTGTCGACGGCCATTCGGAACTTGAGAAAAATTCGAAATTAAAAGAAATATTGCAAAATTACGAAGATATATTTTCCAAAAATAAATATGATGTTGGAACAATTGGAATTGAACCTCAAAGGGTAAGGTTAACATCCGACTTACCGGTGTCGTTAAGGGCATATAAAACTTCCCCAAAGCAACAAGAAGAAATTGAAAATCAAATTCAAGAGTTATTAAAGGCTAATATAATAAAAGAAAGCTCATCGCCGTATTCTGCACCTGTTACACTAGTTTTTAAAAGAGACGAAAATAAAAAAAGTCGATTATGTATAGACTACAGAAAGTTAAATCAAATTACTAAGTCCGACGCAGAACCATTACCCCTGATAGAAACACTTGTAGATAAATTAGGGAAAAGCAAATATTTTACCAAATTAGACATGGCTTCCGGATATTGGCATATACCAATTCATCCCGACGATACTGAAAAGCTCGCTTTTGTCACTAATAGTGGCTTATATGAGTGGAACAAATTACCCTTCGGGTGGAAAAATTCAGGAAGTATTTTTCAAAGAACTTTGCGTCGAATACTTACAAAACATAAAATAAAATTTGCAGCTAATTACTTTGATGACATAATATTTTTTTCTGAAACCCTTTCAGAACATTTATATTCAACTAATTTTTGAGATATGCAGACAGGAAGATTTAAAGTTAAAAGCATCAAAATGCTCTTTCTTACAGACTAAAAATTGAATTTTTAGGGTATGAAATTTGTAATGGTTTTGCAACGCCCGGTAATAGTAATATTGAGGCTATTAAAAAATTACAACCGCCTAAAAATGTTAAATCTCTCCAAAGATTTCTTGGGTCAATAAATGTGTACCATAAATTTATAGATAAATATGCAACTATTAGAAATCCATTAAACCACTTGCTGAAAAAAGATACAACTTGGCAATGGACTGACAAATGCCAAGAAGCATTTCAAGTTTTGAAAAACTCCTTAATTTGTAAACCAATTTTAAAAATATTTGATCCTAAAAAAGAATGTCATATTTGTGTTGATGTAAGTCAAACTGGTGTGGGAGCAATATTAAAACAGCCAGACAGTTCGGGTGCCTTACATCCCATAGCTTTCCATTCCCGCTCATTAAAAGATTACGAGAAGAATTATAGTATTACTGAGTTGGAATGTCTAGCTGTTGTGGATGCTTTAAATAAGTACCACCACTACCTCTTTGGCCATAAATTCGTCATACATAGCGATCACGGGGGGTTAGTTTGGCTCAAAAATGTAAAAAACTTAAAAGGTCGTCTGTTCCGCTGGTCCTTACAATTAAGTATGTATGACTATGATATTAAATATACGAAAGGCACCACAAACTTCGAGGCTGACATGCTCTCAAGAGATATACCTGTAAATAATGAATGTGTTGAAAAAAATATAGGAAACCACGTTTCGCATCTACTGCAATTGGATGAAATTCAAGAGGCTCAAAAAAATGACAATTTAACTGGTAATTTTGTCGAAATTAATAACGTGTTATGCCTGTGTAAAAAGGGTTTTACTAAAATTGTTGTTCCTTTTTCCTTACGCCGTAAATTACTTGAGACTGTCCATGAAAAGTTTGGACACCCAGGAATTCAAAAAACAATTAATTTACTTACGCCTGTATATTATTGGCAAAATCTAACATTAGATATAACTGGATTTAACAAACATTGTCATATTTGTCAGGTAAACAAAAAGCCTCGACAAAAAAGATTTGGCCTTTTACAGTCTATGCCTCCAGTTGATAAACCATTTGATCTCGTTGCAGTAGATAGTGTGGGTGGTTTCAACTATTACAATTCCACAAAAAAATATTTAACATTGTTTATAGATCATCATACTAGATACATGTGGTCTTTTGCATCAAAATCAATCACTACCGAAACTTACGTCAACTTTCTTAACCTGTCTACTGTGTAAACCTCTTCACCAAAAATGGTCATTATATGTGTAAACATTTCGGCAAGCATATCTTTACTTCCCAGCAATGCACGCTTTGACCCCCTTTACTTTACAAAGGAAGTCCATAGAACCAAAGAGAGTGGAAGATCGTTGATAGAACTATTGTATTGAAGCCCCGATTCAGTAAAGCATGCTAAAGGGTTCTAATCGTTTTCCTAGGGGGAATGGGGAGCGCGGATGGAATGCACTGTTTTTGCACGCACTGAATTCCTTTTGTATATGTTTTTTTCGTCGAAATGTAGAGAGAGAGACGCAGCGTCAATCCTCAGAAGACTTTCCACGCTTTTTTTGCTTCATTATGTTTCATAGCAAGTTAACTAAATTTAAATGATATTTTATATTCGGCAATTGCAAATTAACTTCTCTAGCTTTAAATAGCGCCTTGATCGTTTACTTTAATATTTCATAGCATTTAGGTAATAAGGAAAAAAAAACAAAAAAACGACATTATGAAGAGTCAAATCCTTTTCTTTGTTTCTTTCAAAGCTGAAAAGTATTAAAAACTCATTCATAAAATTCAAATTATGTTTAGAAACGTACTGGGAAAAAAAACGGAAAGTGAACCTCATAAGGATCGAAATATACTGTCGGTCTTTTGGTCATGGAACTTATTTCCGTAATTTTTTTGGTTTCTGACCTTATGTCCGACATTTTTTCCATATGTATTTCCTAAGCAATAAAGTGTCTCATGGTTACCTGATTGCTTTTTAGCATCATGAGAATCTGATAAATGCCTATGAAATGTTAATCCATTTTCTACAAGAATATGAGAACACATTATGAATAAAAACATATATAATGCCTCAAATGTTGTAAATTACGCAAAATCTTATCGATGAACTGTTTTATAGTTTTGCCTTACAAATTTGTGACTAAAAGCAGGCCCCGTCATATACATATGAATCGGGGCAAACCAATCTAAAGTGTAACCCGTAATTTAACCAAAATGAAATCTAGGTTTTCGAATAACGAAATTCAAACTGATACAAAATATGTTGTGGGCAGTGGTAGCCTAGTGGTTAGTACGGCGGACTTCCACCTGGAAGGTCGCGCGTTCGATACCCACTGAAGACCACCATGTATATTTGGGGATATGTGCATGTAAAATCCGTAGACCCCCACTACCTCTCCCCGTGCGTAAGCAATCCTAAGGCCTCGGCTAACAGGTAGGGGTCTGGTGGAGAAAAGTACAAAGTATGTTTATTATTTATCCATGCTTATATTAATAACTTTATATGTGCAATATGTTCATAATTATAAGCATTTATAACACTAGAAAAAAAAAACTTTGCAAGTTTTACATTATAAAGTCGTCTCAAAATTATTCGTGACATTATGTCACTGAACTCATGTTTCGAGAAGTGGTTATCTGCAAATTCTAACTTGTTTCTTAAATCAAAGTCATATGAACTAGAGGGAACATGCAAATGTGGAGGTCGTTAACTTGAAAGAGAGGTTCAATCCACTTCAAGGGAAAATTTTTTTAGCTATATCTTACATTAAGTATACAAATTTTACATTATTTAATAAAATTATTGAATAATTATTTCTTGTCAATCTGAGGCGGAGTATAGTAATCCGATGGCACGATTTGCTCATCTGGCAAATAAATAAATCCGATAACAAAGAGTGTTAGAGGAATATTTTTTACAGCTATAAACACGCAATAAATTACTAAAATTGGTGTAAAGCAGTTTAGATTTCTCTAAGTTATTAACTTACTGATATTGCGAATACTGCTTTAAAAGGTCCCCATTTTATGTCGGGCTCGGGTGGCCGCACCGTACGGGGCGTATAGGGCAACTTTTGCTGCTTCAGGGAGCCTCTGATCTACCCATAGTAAAAGAAAACTGAGAAATGGAATTTGGTAGTTGAAAATTTCTATTTAGAATCACGTTTAGAATAGTACATGGAAAGAATTAGGTCACAGATGGGGAAGTTTGATTTAGTGAAATATGAAATTAGCAGTATGCATTCTTTTGGGGAAAGAACATGTTTGTAGAAACCAATACACGCTCTAGAATCTAGATTCATAGGAAACTTTAACTGGGTGTGTAAGTGATAGCGAGGATTTTTTTGAAGTATTTTTGAAGTACAGAAAATTTCATGAGAGAAAATGTTTCTCTAATCTACGAATGTTTCTAGTAGAAATGCTCTTTCTGTACGGAGATTCCAAGCAGAATTTGATTGCATTCGCGCAAATTTTCATCGTACTTACTTTGCTAAATTATTTGCTTATTTGATGTGAATTACTTTTTTGCAAACAAAGCATATAGTATTAAATTCTTTTTTTTTAAATACAAGCATTTTGTTAGCGTTTCTGACAATTAAGTTTAAAATTATTCATCAAAAAAGTTCGTCAGTAACGTAGAATTTCAATCCTGGTTTTCGTAGGAAAGGAAGCCATGATTGTGTTTTGTGGAGTAGCGGATCACCCATCGACTTTACACCATCCGCGAACGTTGCGTACATAGTTTTCATTGCTATTTTAATTTCCTTCAGAAAATTGTTCAATGTCAGAAAAAAACACGGAAATCAGAACTGTCATTACTTTGACTTAATGTCTGACCTTATGAAAGCATCTCCAAGTATTCGCTCCAAATGAAGCAACCGCAGACTATACTAAAAGCAGAGTTGCCAAATTTGAGCCGGGCCAAAAAAAGGTGTAGCCGGCTTTTTTTTGGTCGCTCTACCCCCTTAGGGGGGGGGGCGAAAAATTCAGCAGCGTACCACCCCAACTTAAATCTATTAATATTAAATTCCTTTCGTTCATAGGAAGTCTCAATGCCGGTAGCAAAGGTTTAGTTATTTGCAGCCAAAAATATCATATGGGAAATGCTCAGGTATCCCTTTTGTGTAGATTTTATGCTTTGAGCTGCTAAAATTAATTTTTTTATCTTGAAGTTTTTGAATTTTTATCAGGAGTGAACGAGGGTGCTCTAAGTACTAAGCAGTTCCTCTAAAAAAGTAAAATCGTGCTGTTTCTAACAATTATTTGTATATTTTTAGTTCATGCATAATTTCAATGACTATCGTTCATATAATTGTAAACTGCTCTAAAAAATTTTAAAATAAATTCATTTTCCAAGGAATATTAAGGCTACATCTAAACATATGTTATGAAACAAGTGCAAAATTACAAACCGAAATATATTACATCGCTGGCTTAGTATGAGGATACCGCCTGAAGCTAACGTAACGGATTGCTTAGAATTCGGCATTTGGTTTCGTAAAACAATAAAATTAGTTGCGAGCTATCTAGCTCCCCCCCCCCGTCCCCAAGGACCTTCCCCCCTTCCGAAATGAGGGTCTCGCTACTCCAGTATATAACATTATGAGGCCGTGGTAGCCTAGTGGTTAGAGCGTCGATTTTCCAACTAGAAGGTCGCGCGTTCGAAACCAAATTAAGTGTTATTATTTAGCATAATAATACTTAATTAATAATGTATTAGGGCATGAGCTCTTATAGGAAGCTATCCAAAAAATAGTTTGCAATTCCTCCTGTTCAAATGAAACTCCTGCAATAAATGCTAGGGTGCGATTAATGTATGCAGGTTGATCCAGCATATTTTAGCAAAGGCCGTGGTAGCCTAGTGGTTAGTGTCGGACTTCCAATCGGAAGATCGCGTGTTCGATACCCGTTGAAGACCCACCATGTACACTTGGGGATATGTGCATGTAAAATCAGTGGACCTTACTACCTCGCCCCATGCGCAAGCAAACCTAAGGCCTCGGCTAACAGGGTAGGGGTCTGGTAAAGAAAATATATGACATTATTACATAAACTCTTTGTTCGATTTCGTATGATTCCTCACACTGCATTGTGAATTCCGGCACCAAAAAAAAAAAAAAAGTGTTCATCGATAAACGCAAATGCACAGACTACAACAATACCGGATCTTGGAATTTTCCGTGGCGGGGCCAAACTTAAGAATGCCGCTTCCCACTTTCCTCCATACAATTATTCTTCATATTTCACATAAATTTTATTCAACTCAACATTAGGGGATAGAAGCAATATGAAGAGTCCCCCTTAACTGGAGATAAAAAATTCTGACAGTTGATGGGGGTCTGAGGGATTCTCTCCCGGGAAATGTTGAAAACTATCTGCAAACTGGTGCAATTCGAGGCCTTAAGAGGTGCATTTGAGACTGCAAAAATATTAGTAAAAAAGGAAAAGCAAACAAAAACTTTTTCAAACGTAAAAGTTTACTCATGAAAATGCAGAACAAAATTGGCATTTTTAAAAAAGTCCAGGTGGCAAGATCGCCCCCCCCCCCCTACCTTTCTTACTAACGCCCATATTGAAGAGCCACGTGTCAGCTTTCTCAAATGACTCTCCCTCCTCCTCGCCCCTTTTCAAAAGGATGCTTTGAAAATTTGTAAAAGAAAAGCTATTGTATTCTTTGAGAATAGCATGATTTATATTTCTCTTTTACAAGGGGAAAAAACTTTTGTTTTTTAAATTTTTGGCAATGCTAAATTTGCCGTTCTCTAAAACTGCCTTCCTAGGAGCAGTTGTCTGCCACAGGTGCCCGCCAACTGATCAACGACGCAACATATTCATTATGTCTCAATTTCAGAGTTTCGGCGGTTTATACAAATAAATAATTACATCAACCGGTTTTAATCGTTAGCCAAATAGCCGATCAATGATTAAAGCGCCGAACTAGGAGTTTAATTCTCTTACCAAAAGTTAAATTTTCTTAATTAACTACTCTTTCTTTCCTTTCTTTCCTCTTCTGTTTTATTTTTGTGTGTGTGTGCATCACAGTTGAATTTGCCGCTCCCAAAAATGTCACCCGCGGCAAGGGCCCCGGATTACCCCCCCCCCCCCTCCCTAGATTCAGCACTGGACTATCTGGACTGGAGTCAATGTATTTCAAGTTTGTTTTAAAAAAGGTTCATTCAAAACTTTTATGATAATTACTGTTAATATCACTGATGCAAAACAACGGATTGTTTTAAACAATGCGATTCCATATTTAATTATTTATTTAACAGGGAAAAATCAATGCAAACGTAATTAATTTGCATAAAAATCAGTAAATTTTTATTGCAACCTTTTTTGTTAAAAGAAAAGTGGTTAAACGCTGGTATGGGACTTAAACGGGGCCGTCTTTCTAATCGTTTCTCATCAATATGAGTTCATTCATCTGAAAGTTATAGGTAGAAAGAAAGAAACGCAAAGAAACTTTGCGAATCGATAATTATAAGTCGTGTGCTTTTCAGGATTTCTTTAAAAGGAAATTCTTTCATTAAAATTTAGGAAATTTCTCAATTTATCGGAGCTGGTGTTTTTTCATGGCATGTAATATGCATTCCTTTCCGTAATACCCATCCCCCAATTTTCAGTGTAAAGCGCCCCCCCCCCCCTTTTTTTGCATGAAGGGGTTCAAAATGATCAAATTAAATTTAAAAAAAAGAAAAAAGAATATATTTCTTTATTTTTATATGTTTTTTTATTTATTGGAGAAGCTTGTTCGAATTTTTAATCGAAGGAAAAACAATGTTAAATAAGAATTTCTTTCATTTGATCACAAATTTCATTTTCAGATACATAATATTTTGCGACAATATATAATTTCGAGTTAAGTTTTCCATCACCTTTTACAGAAATAATACTTTCAAACAAAAAATATTCCTTACTGTCTTATTAGTCACACGAGGTCAAATTTACCGCTGTCCCTACGAGCACGTGGGCATAGAAAATCCGGTTAAGTGTAAGTAAATCTGACTGACAATTTGACGCCTACCCTTTCTTGACCATTCCTTTGTGCGAAGCTAATCTCGGAACAACCGCCGCGCAAGAAGTTTCAGGGAGCAAGAAGTACTGTAAGAAAGCCCATTGCCCCTTTTCCAGGGGCTCGGGCTACACAGTTAACTGGTTAAACAAATTTTCAGTGTTCAAATACCTAAAAGTGTATTAAGTGATAGAAATCCATCGTTTACTTCATCTCATTTCAAGAAATTTCTAAAGCACGATAAAATTAAACAGTTTTTAACCACAGACCATAGACCAGAGACAAATGGTAAAGTGGAACGTCTGAACCAAACAATAGTCACTCGCCTAAAGTGCAAAGTGAACGCAGCTTCTGGAAACGTGCCATGGCCTAAATTATTAGAGCAGGTGACTCAAGAATACAACCTAACTCCACACTCAGTTACGAAGTTCCCACCTGCGTATTTAATGTACGGTACAGTGCCTTTTCAAAATCCAGTAAATGAAGACATTTATCCTCCTGTTGAGGAAGCTAGAAAACTGGCAGTGGAAAGAACTAAAGAGTACCATGAAAAAAATAAAATATATTACGATGCCAGATTTGTGGACAAAACTTTTAATGCAGATGACATTGTGATATATGAAGAATTCAAATATCCGAATTCACGAAAACTTTCGCAACCGTTCAGTGGACCATATAAAATTCTTCGAAAAGTTACGGATGTAACTTATGAAATCAATAAACCGAATGCACACAACAAAGAAAAATCAGACATAGTACATGTGTCAAGATTAAGGAAATATTACCCACCAACAAATTTCAAACTATCACATGAATAATGTGATATAAGTCATTCACTTTTGAACTGCAACAGAATAATCCAACTGTAATTAAACTGAACTGTATATAAAATTTTGTAAATATCATTTAGTAAGAGTTTAGGAAAAAATATGTGTATAATAATCTGTGATGAAAATGTTCAGTAATTTTTGTAATTGTATAGTATTTTGTTCAAAATGTGATATATTTATATAAAATTTAATACATGAATTTATGTGGGGAAAAAGGCTGCAGATAATTCACTTCTTCAATATTTAACGTAATAGAACTTTTGGGAAGGGGGGATGTAATATGGAAAAATCCTTTGTATCCTTTGTCTGGCTTTTTCCATATTAAGCTTGACAGCTCAGGGTTGTCCCTCTAATAAACTTCTCTAACGCGTTACCATATATGGTCATGCCTAAGATCAATTTTGTTTCCCTCATTAATTCCCTCCAGAATATTTTTTTCCCCGTAGACTTAGGCCAGCGTCTCTCTACGGGATTAAAGCCAATATTATATTCTATTTTCCATATGGCCCTCCTACTTAAACCACGTGCCATCACGTGGTGTAGGGAACATTGTCTGCAGTCTAAGAGATTTTCCCCCATATAAATACGACGGCCCGAACGAAAATCGGGGTTCTTGCTTCTTGAAACTTGCTGATGACTTCATGTCGTTCGTTCCAACAATATTAATGTTATGATAGTTGTGTGTTAAAATGTACCAATAAAGAATTGCAACGAAGCCCTGTGCCTCGTCTTACATGGGTCTTAGCGGCCACTGCTGTAGAAGATAGAACGGGACAGCCGTTCTTACATATATGAAATACGGAATTTTTCTAGATGTAACAGATACACAGATATAAAAGAAAAACTGAGAAATAGTCTCTGGAGACAGTCAACAGCATTAGTTCAGAAATATACGCTATTGCCGTAAATAAATGATCACTTAGTCGTTTTGTCCTATCTAAAAAAATACCAGAAAGTTTATCCTGAAACTTTAAGGATGTAAAAACATGTAAAATGTTATGTGTGCCGAAGGCAAAGAGGGAACCAGCAAAAAATTTATGAAAAGAAATTGTTTGCAATGAAACTGTAAAAGTAGTGCTTAAAATGCGTATTGGGTTTTGTATGTGATTATGATTTAGCTTTCAATTATCTGTATTCATTTGTATGATAGTAGCACTTAAATACATAGTGTTATGAATGTGTCCTTTGAAAATTGGAAATTTTTCGTACGTTCATAACAGGCACTGTTTTCAACACAATGCAATGCTAGTTTCAGAAAACTAGACAAACGCAGTAAAAACACTACTAAGAAATCAGAGCATAATAATATTACATAGCTGAGGAATTATGAACTGAAACAACACTGAACGTTAAATGTATTTTACCTTTTTTTTGTCTGAATAAAATTTACCACTTAACGTAAAACTTCCGTTACGTAAAGTATATTAAAGCACACTTTAAAAAATATTTTCAATTAACAGCAACTAATATAAATAGAGAGCTCATTCCCCTAATTCATAAAAATCAAAACTTACATTGAAAAAATAAATTAATGTATTCCTGATGGATTTTTTTGCAGATATGTTAATATTGAAAACAGCGGAAATAGATGTCACGTAACACTTTAACATTATTTATTGTCAAACTTTCATTTATTGAAATATCCTTCCTATACTTTCCTTCAAAGCTTCCAACCTTCCATGTCAGAATAGGTGATAGTAATGAAGGAATGTACGAATTCCAAAACCTTTTTTTAAAAATAAGTTTTAATTTTCTGCACAATTTTGTCGTAATTTATAATAAAAAATTGTAATTCATTAGGAAATAGTAGAGGGAAAAAATGTTCGTGTAGGAAAAACCATATTGATGAGTTATGAATATTTTGAGCATGTGTTTTATGTAATAGACCTAAATAAGCTATTTTAATTATGTCTTAATACTAAAAACACACCAAGCGTTCTAAAAATTATACAATACGTACAAACTTAATTTTTGTTTTTGAAAGAATTGTCTTTTTCTTCCTTTAAATAAGACCACCAGACTGTTTAATTTCTAAAGAAAACAGTTTTCTACCTCCCAAAACTCCTTTTTAATCTGACTACGATTTACAATTTTCCACAACTAATAAAAACCAGTTTTCAATTATTTGCAAATAACAGAAATAAAGCTTTACATATTCGTGGTAAGGTGCATCACGAGATCAAATAGTTATGCATATTTAGAGCATACTTGATGTAATGGAAATATGGCAACAGTTTTTTTAGACACATCTTCATATTATAAAACAGCTTATTGTTATGCGTTTGTTTGCGGCGAAACTTTTAGTCATTGACGTCTTTCTATGTTCTCCTTGAAATAAAACTAACAGGCTCATTAAATGTTATGGAAAGAGTTTAAAAGTTGACTAGTTTTCAAAATTCTTCAGAAAAAGACTCTTTATGAGAAACAAAGAAATCAAAAAATATATCGGAAAACTGCTCTCAAATCTTCCAAGACAATGCTTGAAGCGTGTCTGGAAGTGTGCCACGAAATTTGAAGGATGAATGAGCTCAAAGAGCACTTACCTAGGAAGTTGGTTGCGGAAATCAGCGGACACATAGTTTTGTGTCATATTTGGGAGCGCAAAGTTGAAGTGACATACGCTTCACGAGGAAAAAAATGGCTGTCCGAGTAATATATGACACGGAAAAGAAATATGAGGAAACAGAATCATGCTTTTTCTAGCGGAATATTCTTTCCTTCAATACTTCAGGCTGACATCGATACGTGGCAAAAAATCAATAGTCTTAAAAAGGTTTACATGCGAGTAGTCATTTTCTTTTCTTTTCTTTTTTCAATTTCGTAAAGAAAGTCAATGATTTTTGTTATCAATTATTCAAAATGTATTAAACAAAATTTCGTATGAAATAGTACCTTTTTTAAACGTTAAGAAAGAAACATTACTGTTAGCATATGACCTTAATTTAGTTGACTTTTCTTTTGCAATGTTTCTAAGAACCTTTAATGATATAAGTTTGCTAAAGCGTTTATATTTAGTTAGTTATTTATTTGATTTAATTAATTAATTATTTCTGGCAAGGAAATTTAGGACTTAGCGTTATATTGTTTCTTATTCCTGAAGTAAATTTTACTACAATGTTTAATAAAGAGACAAAAAAAAATGTTGCATAAAAACTTCTTGTTTTGACCTTCAGAAAATAACTCATTCGCTTCAATATCTCAGAAAGTACAATGCGCCTTTAAAACACACTCAATCAGAGTATTTCCGCCACGACGTTTATCCAAGGCATAGATGCAAAATAGCTTGAGTTGCACATAATTATTCCTTTTTTTGCTTACAATGAAACCAATATTCTAGTTTAAAAGTGTTAGATGAGAATATTTCTCAAATATTTCAGTTATATGAACATAAGTATAGTTTTATTTCTTCATTAATTCGAGTTCATTAAAGATACTTCAATGAGGTGCAAACAATTTTATGCACTGTTAAAAATTTCCGTAAGAAAATAGTAAAATAACCATTTTTTTGATTGTTACTTTCCCATATTTAATTACAACAATTGAATAACCATTAAAAAGATGGTACTCAAACCGCTGATTGCGAAAAAAAATCGCTTATTCTCTGTTTATCCTAAAGAAGGTTTAACTAACCGTAATTTTCAAGCGCTCAATAAGAATCGGTCGTCCATCTTGGTTGCGAAACCTTACCGGTCGTACGTTGTTGCTAAAATATGAAGAACTATCAGTTCAAATCTGCATGTGTATACAAAAAAAGAAGGGAAAAAAAAAGAGGCTTAAGCAGTGGTTACTAAAGAGAAAGACATACACACGTAAATCAAAAATTTCAGACATCAGATTCCCGAACTGTTTGCGAATGAGCGAACCCATAATTTGAGCTGCTGAAGCTTGTTTGCATTTTAATTTTTGCAGCAAATAAAATGATTTTCGTCAATATGCAGTAAATTTAAACCAAAGATGGCTTTGGATCCAATTAAAAACTGAAATCTCAGTTTTAATGCAGTTTTCCTGTTGAAAAGGAAGATTTATTGATAAATAAACGACCGCTTTACGTTTTGCAGATGACCGAATGGTTAGAGAGCAAGGTTGGTATACCATACAAACCGGGTTCGATTCCCGCAAGCTTCGTTTATGGTTTCTACGCCTCGAAGATTATAGGCCTAGAAATGGTTCAAAAACGGTAAAAATTTTGTTTTGAAACCATTTTTAAATGGTTATAAAACCGTAATTTTTTGTATTTACGGCTTTTTAACCAAGCTGATTGGAAATAGTTAGGTCCCGTAAAGACAGAAAGATGTTCCAAACCGTAAATTTAACGGTGAATTAGATGGACAGACTGCTGCCGGTCATTTAACCGTAATTTCATGATGAAATTTCTAACAGTGTACTGATGCATAAAATTATTCTTCGTTCAAACGTTGAAAGAGAAAACTTAAAAGAAAAGAAGAGAAAGCAGAGACGAAACTCATCATTTTACCTTAGCAATAGGCTGTACAAAGGTTCATAGTTCTAAAGCCATGATTTTAAATTTAAAATGTTGCTAAGTTTTGCATAAATAAAAATGTAGTAAACCATCACAAAATCATGGCCGATGGGTAGCCAATCTGATGGGAATTCAAAATGACTGAGGACTGTTCTTCCGAAATATATATTTTATAAACCATAATGGCAAGAAGCAGAAAAACCTTATAGACGTTCAGGATGATTAGTTAATGAATATGCGTTCAATTTTGCAGAAGTAATATGCAATAAAACTTCGAAAATTATGGCGTGTGAACAGCCGATCTGATGGAATTTTAAGATGACTTTAATTTCTACTTTTACAGAAATCTCCCAATATTCGAGACTCACTGGAACGATATTTCTGGTGTTTTATTGAATTCCGAAGTTGTTTTATCTACTAACACTGTATCTGCTGTATGCTTACATTTTTTACAGCGACGGGAGAAATTAGTTTCACTCTGATTGTTGTGAATTTACTTGCAAATGCTTTGATCAAATGATGAATTTATTTTAACTCACGTTACACTATTAATTTAAATTACGTACTTTAATTCTGTTGCACATTAACGTACTTGATGTTAAGTCTTATGCCGTAATTCGGCCTAAATGTTTTCGGCCAAAAAGTTTTATATATTACAAAGGAAGAATTTGTATTTTAACAAGTTTCCCCCCTAAAAAACCAATAACAATATACAAAGTAGGGATGTAACGAATAGTGATTTGGCCGAATAGCAGAATACCGAATATTCGGCCATTTCTTCCAGGCCGAAGCCGAATACTCTGTCCTTTCTTCAAGGCCGAATAGGCCGAAGCCGAATATTCGGCTAGGCCGAATACCGAATATTCGGCGGCCGAATATTAACATTTCTAGAAAATCGTTGTAATCGAAAGTATTTGTCAAATTTAAAATTATTCACAAAGTCAAACACCAATTACACACAATCTATGATGTATGATTTAATTCTGCGTGTTAAGAATTTAGAACTATTTAAAATTAATCTATTTTCACTATTGTTTTGAATGTAATAAAACTAAGAATTTCCCCCACAAGCAAAATAGAAATGACAGGTTTTACGGTAAAAAGCATTAGCATTATTTTACTAATTATTTAATTGCAGTGAAAGAAGTACTAGTGCTTAGTGATTTTTTACCTTGCTCAAAACTGTTTTATGGAGACATTTTAAAAGTTATAAAAGTTAATACTTTTATTTTATGGGGTTCTTTTACATACCTCTTTTTAAAAGATCTATGCATTAAAACTTAATGCACTTAACTGGAATATGTTTTTATTTTCAAAAACCCCAATAACTTATGCTATCTAAATATTCATGATATATTCTGGGCTTTTCACATTTCTCTCCAACCCAATATTCACAATAAATCAGTCTACTCAAACAAAGTCTGGCTTCCACTTTGTTAATAATAACAAAATGAATTTATCATATTCTCTATTATAATTAACTATTGGCAGCTTTTGGGAGCAAATGCTAAATATAAAATACAATATTACTACAACTTTAAAATGTGTTTTTGCTCAGTCAAGCCTAAAACAAGATATAAAAAAGTAGTTTATTCTAAATTATTTTTATTTCTTAAAACTATAGTGGACTAATGTATTATTTTGCAATAATTATAATACAATTTTAAATCTTTAAAAATCTACTAATTTCTTTATTTTTTTACTTTTTTACTGCAGCAGCACTATTCGGACGAATAGTCCATCAATATTCGGCCAGGACGAATTTGACCTTACCCAGTATTCGGCCAGGCCGAATATTCGGCTGGGTGATGAAATGAATATTCGGCCGGTTCGAATATTCGGCCAAAGGGCCGAATAGGCCGAATACCGAATAGTGGCCGAATATTCGTTACATCCCTAATACAAAGCTATATAAAGCTATACAGTATTAGAAGATGTACAACAGTTACCACGATCTTGCTAATTTTATACAAGGTATTGCCATTATTCGTAAAATGTTTTGCTTTTTTAACAATAAGACTAAGAAAAAAGACAACACTTCATTCCAGAGAGACATGATGTTGTTTTTACTTCTTAGAGAATATTTGTTCTTTGTAGATCATATTTATATCGCAAAACTAGTGTCCTGTGTTATTACCATTTAAATGAAATAAAAGTGAAATGTTAATATAATATATATATACAATATATATATATATATATAAGTATATATATATATATATATATATATATATATTATATATATATATATATATATATATATATATTATATATATATATATATATATATATATATATAATTATATATATATATATATATATATATATATATATATATATATATATATATATATATATATATATATAGAGAGAGAGAGAGAGATCTATACATTTTTTAAGTAAGAAAAATGAAAAAAAAAAATAAGTGAAAATAAATTTACTTACCATAGATGTTCGTAAAAGAACACAGCACCAAACACTATAAAAAGTATTTTTTCAGTTTTTGCTCCAGTCCGCTCTGTATCCGTTTGAAAACAGTTATCCTATTTTAAAATACCTGAAAATAAACATATCTCTTAGTTACAAATACAAAAATATAACTGCTTACAAAAACGTTTGAAACAATGCATATAATTTACAAATTAATAATTTCGACTTGCGATTTTGTGCCCAGAACGGCTCGTTCAACAGAAATTTTCAGTTTTTAATCGAACAGGTGAAAATGGGTTAACCAAAACGTTTTTGCTTTCTCACTTATTAAATAAATAAATAAATTATTTATTTATTTCCCGTTTGGTACAAATACAAGAAAAAAAAATAAACAAAAAATCCCCTTACAAAATAACGTTCTTGTCAAAAAGGGTGAAATAATAAAGTTTTAAAAACAAATAAACGCAGCACATAGGGGAGACCGGACATTAGGGGACCCCGGGGACGGGACATTTGTCCCGAGTCTCCCCTTGTATTCTGTTTGTACATTTCACGTATGCTGAATCCAAGGAAGAAAGCATACGTTTTTTTGTTTGTTTTTTTTTACAAAATCCTTTTAAGATATTTTATATGTCCCTTAGTTGTAACTACTGTAATTTAAAAAAGAATCTGTGAGGGACATGTGACAAGTTTTAGACCTGTCTTCCTGATTTGAAATGTAATGACTCGGCCGTGACTGTAAATGTGCTAGATGATGGACTGGAGGTTAAAGACGTGATTAAAAAAAATAAGCTTAGAATAAGCAGAAATATTTTTAAAAAACGGATTTACACTGAGTGAAGTAGTATTTGAGAAAAAAAACCTAATTTTTTAACAGTAATTTTAGAATAAATGTGTGGAAAATGAAGTGCATTAATAGCAACTGTAGTCAGTGCGGTAATGAAATACGTATTGCACGTATACTAATGAAATACGGATACGTTTCAATCTGTTATCATATTGTACGTTTTATTGAGAACTTCTTTTGATGTTTTGATTGGTTCGTGATTAAGCAGAAACACATTTTTGTTGCAAATTAGGAGGATTTCTCCAGGGCCGCTATGCAACTATATGCAACTTTTTATAAATGGGGCTGCAAAAACACCTCCGCTAATAATTTCCTGAAATGGTATTTGCATGTATAATAGTCAAAATGAAACTTTTTTCTAGTGGAATGTCTCTATGAGGAAATTTTTCGTTACATAATATATGTTATTTCTAGAAGTGAAGTTTCTAGGAAAATTTTTATATAACATACATGTACTAAACTATATTTAAAACGATGCAATACCATATCTATATCTATCTATCTATATATATATATATATATATATATTGCACGAAAATATCAGTCGGCCATTTCATGAATATTTGACTCAAACTAAATCCTGCTAATAGCTTTGCAAATATCAAACTTTAAAAACTAATCCTTGTAAATCATTAGCCATGTGGTTTTTCTAGGTCACCTAAATATAACTCGATCTAAGACTGAAAAAATTGGAATGTCAGTACTTTTTTTTCCTGGGGGTCTTCAAATTTCCAATGCTGCAAAAAAGTAATTAATTATTTACCAAATTTTGATGATGTAGTTCTACCATAAACCGTATTTACCTTGACAAAAAATGTAGCAGAAAAGTAATGTCTCTAGTGTCAGGTATTTCTAAACTGCTGAATATAAATAATATATTTTTGATCGTTTAGCTTCAGATGTTTTTCTAATGTTTTGCCCCTGTTTTTGGTACAATAGTGATTGCATGAAGAATGCGGTGGAAGAGTTATGAAACGGTAAGTTAATGAGAATTTGAAGGAAAAATTGATTTGTTGCTGCCGTGAAGTGAACGAAATAATATTCCTATGAGGGTTACTTGAAATACCTTAAATGCTCTATGAAATTTATATATATGTACACTGCTGGCAACCGAAATGCAACACCCTGAAGGAAGCGTGCGAATAATATGAAATTTACAACATGCATTAGCGGAGGTGAGATATGCAAATGATTAGAATTTCAGCGCAGATGCACATCACGCGCGTCTGTGGCGCTACTTGAAAGCGTTTTTTAAGGCTTGGAGATTTCGACGATTTCAAGTACGGAAATTGTGTTTTTCTTGTGGTTTTTTCCAGAAAACGATCTGTTATACCTCGTAGAAAACAGCGATCGTCTTTTGATCAAATATCCGAGTTCGACAGAGGAAGGATAGTGGCCTACCGAGATTGTGGATTGTCTTTCAGGGAAATTGGTAGTTGTGTTGGACGAAACCAAACAACTGTAATGTAGATATGTGATCGTTGGATGCAGAAGGGTACGACGGACCTACGTGATCGATCGCCATCCACCTCAGTGCACCACTTCATGTGATGGCAGACATATTGTACGCAGGGCAGTGACGGATGGCTCAGTCACATCACGAACACACAGCAGATTCAGTCTGTAACGCATCATCCAGTATCTGCGCGTACCAATCGACGCAGTTTGCAGCAGAGTGGTCTGTCCAGAAGACGTCCATTGCTTCGTCTACCCTTGACGCAGAACCACAGACGTCTCCGCCGCCAATGGTGGAATGAAAGAAAGATGTGGACGGCAGAATGGAATGAAATTGGCTTTACTGACGAGTCACGCTTCTGTCTGCAACACCACGATGGTCGGATTCGAGTCTGGAGACACCGTGGAGAGAGGATGCTGAACAGCTGCGTTATGCACCGCCACACTGGTCCTGCACCGGGTATTATGGTATGGGGCGGTATTGGATATCCCTCTCGCACTCCTCTAGTACGCATTGCTGGTACTCTAAACAGCCAGCGCTATATCTCCGAGGTGTTGGAACCAGATGTCCTTCCTTACCTTCAGGGCTTGCCCATAGCCATATTTCAACAGGATAATGCGCGACCACACGTGGCATGCATTGTCCAAGGGTTCTTCGTCAACCGCCAGATTGAATTGCTTCCCTGGCCGGCTCGCTCTCCGGATCTTTCGCCGATAGAAAACATGTGGTCCATGGTTTCTCAACGATTGACCCAGAGTACATCCCCAGCTGCCACACCAGATCAACTTTGGCAACGTGTGGAAGCTGCTTGGTCTGCTTTACCCCAAGAACACATCCAAAGTCTCTTTGAATCAATGCCGAGGCGGGTAGCAGCGGTGATCTCCAACAATGGCGGCTACTCTGGCTACTGATTTTGGCAGGAACCACACTTCACAGAAGTCTATAAATTTAATCATTTGATACTTTGGCAACATGTTATGTACAAAATAAATTTTGTTGTGATATCTCTTATCTTTCTTGGTGTTGCAATTTGGGTGGCCAGCAGCGTATATATATATATATATATATATATATATCCTACATACTTCAATTGTTTTATGCGAGTTTAGTGACACAAATGGTACTGCACTATTCAGTAAAGACTGCAAAGAAAGTCTGAGAAAAAAACCATAGTAAAATAATAATTTTGTTTTTGCTTTCTGACATTCGTTCCGCTTATTTGTTACGCTGTGTATGTTTCGTATTTTGTTTTTGAAATTTGTTCTTTCTGTTTATTTTTATTTATTGAACGGTTTAGATATTGTTTTTTCCTTTTCTGTTTTGTTTGTTTTGATTCTGGTTATGTCTCAGGTTAACAGATTTTGTAATCTACGAATTAAAAATGTTCAGTTTTTGAACCCCTTAAACTTTTTTCAGGCTTGCAGGCGCAAGAAAGTCATTCCTAAGTTTATCACTTTGAAATGTAATTTACCGCGTTCTGTTAGGGTTGATAAGGTAATTTTTCGTTCTAAATTAGCGTTACTTAGAGCTTCTATCCAGGAAACTAGGAAAAAACTTTCGTTCATAGAACGTGAACTTTATGATTTACACTTTTCTGTCTCTAATTCTAATTTCGATTTTAATTATGTTGATAAAATGTCATGGGCAAGATCGCTTCGTTCGTCTGACAGTCACAGAATTACTTTAAAAAAGAAATTTACCAAGTTGTGTAATGATTCAAATGTTCCTGTTCCGGCTGATTTGCTTCTTGTTAACAGGAATGCGGTTGTAAATCTTTCGAAATTTCTTTTGAATAGTAATGAAATTAATGCTTTGAAATGCAATAACAATTTTGCTTTGGCTAAAAAGCCTTCTTTTTCTGAACTTATTGATCCGGTTCAGAAAGCTTTCAAAGTTTTTTTAAGTAGAAGTTAAGGCACTAAAGCCTCAACTTCCACTCAAAAACAATCGGTTCGGCATCTTATTGCTTCCAATGTTGATTTCAATTTAAAAGTTCCTAATACTGGTTTTACCCATTCTGTGAATGGGTAAACCCCCATTTGTCAGTAATTTAGTTTGAAATTCTCATTTGGTCATTACCAAAGCAGACAAGGGTGGTCAGATTGTTGTTCTTAATAAATCATCTTATGTTGAAAAAACTGATGACTTAACTGCTTCTGGCCATTATTCTGAAATTTATAAAGATCCTAGCGACAAGGAGTTAAAAGCTATTTCTTCTTCTGTTAAGTCTGTTCATTCTATTTATTTGATTGCTAAACGGTCTGTGATTCCTTCTGCTGCTAATTGTGCGAGTTTTTATGCTTTACCGAAGGTACACAAGGCAGGTATTCCTTTCAGAACAATTGTTTCCAATATTGGCACTGCCTCTTATAAACTTTCCAAATATTTAGTTTCTGTGTTTTCTCCATCTCTATACTAAAAATTCCACTGATTTTGTTAAGAAACTTCGTTCATACATAAACTACATAACTTCGTTTTATTTAAATTATGTCTGTTTTTGCTTAAAAACTGGGCTTCCGTTTCTTCTTTTTATTATTATTATTATATATGTATATCATAAGTAACGGAAGTTTCAATTATTATGTCTATGTATATATGTATATAATTGAAAACCACGACTTAGCTTTTTATAACACTATACATAAAATATAACGCGTAAATGTTGAACATTAGTAAACTTAGTAATGTATTTGAATAAAAATTGAACACAAGTGCAAGTTGCGGTATTCTACATATTTAGAAACACTCCGCTGAAGTAAGCTGAGGCGGATTTTTATTACACCTTTCACTGGAGCATTAACTATGAGTAAAGAGTTTGGAATCAAATTATGCACACACCACAATATAAGGACAAATTATTCAAAGCGACACTGTCCCCGTAAGCATACCAATCCCCTGAAAGCATGTTCAATGGCGGTGAACATCGTGATCGTGATTCAGCGAACACTTATATGCAAATCTTCAACCAAATTTTCATTACGTCCCAAGTGCTGGAGGAACTGGACGCATGATCAGAGTAAAACGTGAATAGAAAATGCTAATCACGATATTCCACTTAATAATTTCCTCAATTACTTTCAACTAAAGTTAGAAATTGCTAGAAGATCATATTAGACACATTCTGTTCGCGGTTATTATTGCACTATTTTATGAAACAAGAAATATTTGCATGATAGATTAGCTTAGTTTTGTTTTTCGCTGTTTCTACGCATTTTAAGAAAATAATGCTAATAGTAATTATAATCAAAATGAACATCAAGTGATTTTTTAAAATTGATTTTTGTCTAATACGTCCATTAAAATATATAGTTAAAACTAACATTTTCAGTATTGATACACAAGATGACGTGTACAAATTATGAGGAAAAGATAATTTTTTAAGTCACAATTTTATGAATCTTTTGACCCATAACCTTTTAACTTTTAACCCCCCCCCCTTTTAACTTTTAAAAGACCACAACCAAATTTTGCGATTTTTATGAACCGTATTTTCCAATAAGCGTTCAGTTTACAAATAAGGACTGAATTGCTAAAGCTGAAAGTTCCTAAAAGATCAAATAAATATGTGATGTATTTGGAAAAAAAAGAGGGAACTGGTAATTTATCATATATATGGTAGGTATTAACTGAATACTAAGCTTAATGGATAAACCATACAATAATTCTAAAACTTGCAGATGGTATGTGTTTTCATATATCATGTAACTTAAAGACTATTTTTTAAAGAGCATTAAAATATTTTAAAATTGTATACTAGAAAGAACCGTATGCATATCGAAAGATATTTTTTCCCCTTATTGAACGTTGTGCTTAAGAGATTTTCCAGGGAAACAGAAAACTGAAAGCTTCCAATTTTGTGTGCACAATATTTTGAAGTAACCTGAAATTTAATTTGTATCTCATGTAACATCTTTGGGGGGCGGGGGTTGTAACATATTCTTATAGACGCCGAAAAAACTATTAAATTAATTGATATTTGTAGTGGTTGATAACCAGGGTAGTGTTTACAAATGTGCTGAGAAAAACAAATTGGTGTTGTTATATTTTTATATAGGGAGCTCCGCCCCTTCCCTCCCCGCTGCTAGCCAACCCATCTACGTCTTGCGCTTGCAAAGCGGTCGCACCAAAAGCCAAATTACACCATAGTAAGTGATCTTTTTTTTAAATATCTGAAATTGTACTGTGAAATAAAATCAATGCGAATAGAAATAAAATTGTGGTGTAGAAATTTCAAAACACTAGCTTTAACTACTGCAAAAAATTATGAAAGAGAAGTCCATGTGTTATCAGCTGCTAAATTTACAAGAAATTTGAATTTTGTAAACTAGAATTAAATACATGATGCGGAATGCTATAGAAATAACTATTATAAAATTTAAGAAAAGATGTGAAACAAATACTACTGGACACACAATCCATAAACTACCAAAAACTATTTTTTTTTTTTAGATTTTAACTCTCGGTGTCAGAGGAAATTAAACAATATTAAATCATTTAGTTCACTGAACTCATTAACGTATGAGAGAGATGTGACCAAATTCTGGGACAAAAAAAAAAGAATGAAAATTTCAAGATTTACAGCGTTAAGTAATTCGCTGAAAAATGCCAATTGAGAGAACTGAGCATTAAAAAATATTCCTGTCCGAAAAATCTGATGCTCTTTTCTTTCTAAGTCGTTGCTTGACATTTAATTGACATCAAAACAAAAAGTATTTGCTTCTCGGCAAATAATGTTAATTTTGACCAAAAATTACTCATAAAAGGTATGCTAGTAAACAATGCGTTTATTCAGTTTCCTATTGGACGCTATAAAACATTAGATGTGGAGCAATACCATTCATAGTAAAAACAATATTAACAATACAATGTGTATATAGTAAAAATAATACTAACAATACAAACAATACAATATAAAGCATAACCTGAAGAAATAAGAAACAATACTTTTTCTCGGGAGTATTGATGATGCGTTAAAATTTCAGGAACTGTGAATAAGAAAATTTAAAAAGGGGGGTAGTTATGGACAAGGGTATATTAAAGCCCCAAAATGTTAATTAATCAACAATATGCAGAGTAGAAACGGAACAAATGTCTTAAGATAATCCTCAAGTGCACGAAGTTACTTCCTGATCAATTTTTAAATTCTTCAGCGGAAATATTATTTCCTTAAGAAATGCAAAGCTGAAACTACTACAACAACTGCGGTAAATCAACATTGATTAAAATAGCCGCAACCATATTCAACATTTTGATGTCACCTTCATAACAATTCTAAGAATTCATGAATGCTAAGAATTCCTTCCGCAATGACAACTCGCTAAAAGACACAGCGAGCTCTTTTGTGAAAACTTAATTAGCTTCAGCTTTTTAAGGTAGAGTTGTTTTATTTCCCCATCCCATTCTAATTTTCTCCACGATTTGATGAAAAGCTTTTACTACGAAACGAAAACAAAAGTCCATTTTCCTACCTTTTCCCCCCGGAAAGGTATTTAATTTGAAAATCCCCTCCTACCATTCGTGGCAGTCTCTGAAAGTCCTAGCTCACCTGTCACGTGGAAGTATGATTTATAATGCAACTAGCCAAACGCGGGTGAGTACCCAATCGATGGCAAAATGCATAATTCGAACATTTCTTTTTCTTCGTTGTCTTTGCAGTGGCTCGTTTTTCTTTTCAGAAACGAGAACAGAGGTGATAAATAATTGCTTTGCATTCTTCTGAAAGGGAACTTGGGCTCATTTATCACTCAATTCAATGCATTCGGACAAAATCAAAAACACGCTTCAGTAGGATAATGTGATGTATTTATGTCTGGGGACAGTGCCATAAACCGATTAGAAATATCAGAAACGCAATCCCGTAGATTAGAGAAACTACATAAACTGTTGCACGGATTTAATTAAATACGTATACAGTACAAATATTTATCGCACATCTGAAGTTAATTGATTATCGCGTAGTTTTAACTAGGGATGTAACAAAGTGATTTGGCCGAATAATCGAATACCGAATATTAGGCCATTTCTTCCAAGCCTAAGACGAATATTTGGCCATTTCTTCTAAGCCGAATATCTTAGGCTGAATACCGAATATTCGACGGCCGAATATAAAATTTCTAGAAAATCGTTCTAATAAAAAGTATTTGCCAAATTTAACAGTATTCGAAGTTAAACACCAATTCCACAAATTAATCTATGATGTACGAATCAATTTTTGTTTGTTAAGAACCTAAAACTATCTAAAAGTAATGTATTTTATGTATTGTTTTGAATACAATAAAACTGAGAATTTCACCCACAAGTGGAATAGAAGTGACAGGTTTTAATGTAAGCATTAGCATTATTTTATTAATTATTTGATTCAAATTAAAGAAATACTATTGTCTAGTGAACCTTGCTCAAAATAGTTTTGTAAAGATATTTTAAAAGTTATAAAAGTTAATATTTTTATTTTATGGACTTTTTTATCTACCTATTTTTACATACCTTTTTTTTAAAAGATCTATTAAAATTTAATGAATTTAACTGGAATACATTTTTATTTTCAAAAAGCAGAATGACTTATACTATCTTAATATCCACGATATAATCTGGGCTTTTCATTTCTCTCTTACACAATACTTACAATACATTAGTCTACCCAAACAAAGTCTGACGTCCACTTTGTTAATAATGACAAAATAAAAGTATCATATTCTCCATCATAATTGCCAGCTTTTGGGAGCAAATGCAAGGCATAAAATACAATATTAAAGCATTAAAATATGTTTTTGTTCAGTCAAACCTAAAAACAATGTTTACATTTTTTTTTTCTAAATTATTTTATTTATTAAAACTATACACTAATGTGTTATTTTGCAGTAACTATCATACAATTTTAAGTGTTTAAAATCTATTAATTTCTTAATTTTCTTACATTTCTACTGTAGCAGAACTATTCGGCCGAATAGTTAATAAAAATTTGGCCTGGTCGAATTTGATATTACGGAGTAGCCGATTACCGAATAGTGCTGAATATTCGTTACATCCCTTGTTTTAACTAAACTCATACGTATGCATACGTCTTATATAAATCGCAAGTTATCTCGATAAAATGATGGAATTAATTTATCAACCAATACTTACTTGAAGTTATATTATATGATTCAGATATTTTGTAAAAGCTAACTATTTAGGTAATCAAGTTAGTTCCACACACAATGTGAAGTGCTTACTGCGAAATGTTGAATGATATTTTTTTTCTTTTCATTTTTATATTGCTGGAGTTATTTTACTTTTAAAACTATAATTTACATATTTTAAACAAGATAAATATTTAAATGGACAAGTTCGTATCGAACAGAACCTGAAAGGGATAATCCGCAATTTAAAATGAGTGTATGAAAATAAATATAACAAAAATGTAAATTTTTTTGTTATATTTATTTTAATAAACAGATGAGAATTAGCATTTCAGACGCGCTAAATTTTTAACTAAGTTCCATTTAAATAAAAGCCGTTTTAAAGCACGAGTTTACAAATCTATGCTCACAATTGCTTTTACTTGTGCATTGAAAGTTGTAGTTGAGCAAATGTGATAAGTACAATAAGTATTTATTTTTTACGTGGCATTAAACTATTCAAAACGGATACATCAGATTAAATGCAAATTGTTTCGTTTTCACTTCATGCGCTTTTGCATAAGTAAAAGTACGTAAAATTTGTGATATTATTAATTTAATTTTCAAAGCCATTACTGCTAATGGCAAATCTTTTATTATGTTCAGCTTTGCGACAAATATTAATGCAACGCACCTCAAGATAAATAAATAACGAATATATATATATATTTATATATATAAGTGTGTGAGTTTGCCCCCTTAAAACAAGTTTTTCTTTTGAAAGAAGTAAATTTGTCCAAGTATATATTCAACTTTATATACTGTTTTTGTTTTCTTAAAAAATGCATTTCATTTAGAAAAGGGCAACATTCTTACTCCCCTCTTTTCTTCCCCCCCCGCACACAAGAATTAAAAAAAAGTTTAGTGCTCATATTCACGTTATAATTATCTGTTAGCCAAATAAAAATTTGATAGAACAAACCTATTTCAAAAATAACATTTAAAAACTAAGGTGTTGAAAGGATGTATTTATGTACACAATTTGTTAAATAATATTTTCTTAAGAAAGCATAGGCATCTATGTGGACCACAGATTCCAAGTTTTAATAATGTATGTGTGGCAACCTGTTTATGCATCGTTATTATGCAACCTGCTCAACCTGCTCATTGTCATGCATCGTTAGCGAACTTCTTAAAGTTTTGTGGCATCAGTGCTTGTGGCGAGAAGAACAGTATAAATGCCAAGTGAAATGTTTTTTCACTCGCTCTCTTTCTTTTTGCTGTGCAGCAGTCGTGTGCCCGCATGGGTTGTTGCCCGCGGCGCATGTTTAAAAGTTTGTTTTGATTTACTTTGTTTAATTATGTCTTTGTTATTTATTAACTTTGTTGAGTTTTAAATTGTGTAATGTCTTTCATCAGCTTAAGTACCTCAGCCAGTTAACGTTTAATTTCACCATATCCTAAAGTTAAATTTTGAGTAATGAATTTACGCCTTGCATTTACGCAAACATTTTCAACCGCTATAGAATTAGTGTTGTGTTAGTTTAAATTAGCATTCCGCTAAATATGCCTATGTCTTTTATTATCTTACAACGAATTTCATAGGTAATTATATAATATAAGTTTGATCTTGTGAGTTATAGCAGAAATTTGCTAATAAATTTATCACTCATCTATAGATGTGTTATAACTTTTAGCAAATGCAGGAACTCCTTTAGCAATTCCTTTGAGTTTTAACTGCGTTTGTGTTATGATTTTTCTATCGATTCACTAAAAGGTAATTACATCAAATATATTCAGCCCCAATCCAGACTTAAATTTGCCTTCGAGCTGTACTTCCAAGTTTTCTTTTTATAGCCTAGCTTAATTGATTGCACCCAACAGAAAGTCATTTTCATACTATTTCTAGATTTTGCATGTAAACCAAACGAGGCGCGTTTAGTGGATATCATCGTGATTCGAGAAAAGTTTTAATTAATGTGTGCAGTGAATTAGATTTTATTGCATTATTATTTATTTTGAAGCAACTATCTGGAAATTTATTTTCACGTCAAAAACGTTATTTCGGAGAAACGACCTTAAATTATCAGTAGCGGATAAGATGGATGAGTACACACTTGATGTTTTTGTTTTTTAATTTATTTCTAAAAGGTCTTACAAATTATTTCTTTATATGTATACATACTCTTGTTGTGCATTCGCTCTTAATTTTTGTTGTGGACTTAAGAATGGCGAAAATATATACTTTATTATACCACATTTATTCACAACAAGTACTTTCAGTGAGGCCGAGGTAGCCTAGTGGTTAGGGTATCGAGCTTCGGATCGGAGGATTTCGGATTCGATACCCGAGCCGCTGAAGACCAAACATGTACACTTGGGGATACGTGCATGTAAAATCCGTGGACGTTGAAGTCCCGAGGGTGCCGGTGGGTGGAGATTTTCCCTTCCCTTCGCTCATAGGTCTGAAAAGGAAGGTGGCGTATTTGTGGTGGCACCAGCTGTTGTCATCCAAGTACCTTATGTGCCAAGTCGTACTTCCACCGTTGGTGTTCATATTGAAACGGAAGCCGCACCCTTCTGCCTTGATTCCAGGTCGCTCTACGACGGGAGCTTTGATATCCAAGTGGCATAAGCAACAACAACAACAACTTTGTTTCAGTGATGAAGGAATACGGTATATTGCATAGGAAATTAACAGAATACATTTCATTTTTAAATTGTTTACAAATATACTACTTCATTCTGCCTCTATTTACAAACTTAAACAATTTCATACCTAAAAACGTTCATTCGGTACTTAAAGCATGAATAAATATTTATTCAGTTATAATAATCTAACTGGATGGTTTGGCATAAACACATATCAATTTCATGAGATGAAAAAATAAATAAATAAATACATAAAATAAAACAAAATGGAAGAAAAAAAGAAAGAAAGACCGAAGGGCGGTTTTAATTTGAAGCTAAAGTACATCTGTAAAATAACGTTTGTTAAATATTTTTAAAACACGCTCCCGTTTCTTGCAAGGTGAATTAGGCAGATATAACACATTAAAATTCTAACAAAATTGAAATTCAGATTTACGAACAAATAATGTACTTTTTTTAATTTCAAATACACATTTTTATTTAAAACATGACTTAAAATTATCTAAGTTATTGCTCTATTTATTGTATTGTTTTATTTTACATTATTATTATTTTTATTATTATTATTATTTTGAGAGACATGTGAATAATAATTTCAAGGAAAAAGAGTATTCTAAAGGTTTCATGTAGGAAAAATTGATTGTAAAATTGGTTGAAAACATTAAAAGAAATAAAAAAAACATAGTTTTCATAAAATAAAAAATTAAAAAACCAGTGAAGACAATAATAATAATAATAAATTAATTTAAAAACATATAAATAAAATAACCTAACTTTCATTTACCGAACACAGTTTATGTGTAGACACAGGGAGGAGAAAATGGCTCTCATTTTTTGTAAAGCATTTTTGAATGTGTGACATTAAAGTAAAACAGAAACCATTTAAGTTTACTGTTAATATTAGAAAATACTAGAAATGTAAGCTTAGCTGAGAAAAGGATGTCAAGAATAATATTTGTGTAAATATTAAATTATATATTGCTTAATGAAAAGAAAAGAAAAATGTAACGTCTGAATTTACTCGTGGTTCCAACTCTCAGAACTGCTATTTGCAATATAGAAAGATGACTGCTTAGGATTTGTAAAGTTACTAAACTCAAAAGTTCGAAATTCAAAAGCTTCAAGGGAGATTCTTTTGTTATAAACTTCTTTTTCTGCTCTATTAAACAAACCCTGAAGAATAAATTTATTGGTCTCGCAACATTACATATTTTTTAAAGCAGTCATTTATTTCTACTTTACTTTTTTTACTTATTGGATAGCAACTTAACTTCGGTGTTCGGTAAAAATCTTAAATGCTTTTAAATAGTTCGATACTATGAGTTATACTTCAAAAGCTTTATTTTATGATTTCGTGCTATTTCTGGTAATTTTATCATGAGTTATGTTGACGTAAATTTTTTACTCAGAATTACGAATTAAATAAAGTTCAGAATTGAACTCAAAACTCATAAGAAAACACTAAACATTCCAGTAGGATGAGCTTTTGAGTTATTTTAAGCTTTTGTTACTTTAAAGATGACTTAAGAAAAACTAAAACACGAGAGGTACAGAAAAAATGTAACATCAGACACATCAAAAGGTCATTAAAAAGTAGAATGCAATTGTTTGTGATGAGCTTTAAGAAGAAAACTGGATTCAGTGTAAGTCAGGTGAACGCTGGTCATTTGAATTTCGAGCAAACATTGAAAATTCATAATTTTACTTTTGTCATCATTTTAAATTGGTTAAGTTTGACTAAGAATACAAATAAATATATTTATAGTGCTGTGTCATTTATGGAACAATAAATTAAACACTTTATCTTAAAATACTTAGTTGCACTTATTGGCTTGCTATGTTTTGGCTGCCCGACATATTTAAATCTTTTGGGAACATCAACATTCAAAGAAGTTGTCCATATCTAATGTTACATATTTTGTTAATTTTTCAAAAATACTTAAATTTTATTAATAAAGAAATGAGTTTGGTGAGTTTTAGCTCACTTCAACAACTGATAAAAAAATTATGAAAATGCTACCCCCCTTTTCCCTATATTACATTCCCTATAATAATATTATAGAATAATATAATGTTTTAAACGTATTCAATTACCTCTGATACAATTTGAGCTTTATTTTAATAAAATTCTTGCTGTGAATTAAATGTCTAAGACAACATACATTTACACTTCTTAATAGCTCCTATTTTGTTCTTACTAAGTGACGTCATTTAGTTTTCCTGAAATTTATGACGACTTTATGTGGACTACGTTATTAAACAGATGTCTGCTACAGATATTCACAAAGGAGTCGTTTGCAATCATTGTCGCTAATTTGCTCAGTTGGCTCAGACAGTTTAGTGAATAATCATTTTAACGACAAATGTTGTTTCATAGTATTAAGTCTTTCCTTTCTTAAACAAAACGAATATATAAGCCATAATGAGAGCACAATAATTCACTTATGAATTGTTCTTTAGAGCTGGAAAAAACGGTTAATCTTCGTTTCTCATGTTTTGAAATCAAGTATTCTTATTGTAATTATTAAAAAATGAAAATCTAAAATTATTATATTATACAACTATATTTTAGTTTCTTCCTTATCGTTTTTGCATTTTAAAGTTCGCTACATTTTTTATAAAGTAGTATTCAATCTATTTACGTTTATTCAGATTAAAATTTTTTTTACATCCAAAATTTTATTTCTGAAAACCATTTTGATCCCAATTTTCAGCTGTAAATTAAATTTTGAAGATTTCCTAATCCTAAAAGAAAAGTTATTTCTGTACAAAAATAGTCTACTCTGCCGTGTACATACAGTGAATCTGTAACACTAGGTAGCTTTCTCACTTTTAGCGTAAGTTTAAAATTATTTCAGATATACATTTTTGACACCAAAAAAAAAATATGTTTTATGAAAAATTAAAAATGTTATCTATAAGGTGAACAATATCAAAATCAATCTCTATAGCTGATAGGCATTAAGTTCATTAATCTAGAATTACCAATTTTTTAAAGAGGAAAACCTTTAAATTAATGCAATTTTTAAATATGTAGGAAAAAGTAAAACTAAAACTTAGCAAAACGTCCTACCAATATAAAACTTCACACTGACTAGTTAAAGTGAATGAATAAGAAGGTAGAAGGGGGCACACTGGAATGCATGCTCCAATTTCCCAACTATTGCAGATAGAAGCTATAAAAAATTCTGCTAGCTTGTATACATAATGTTTGTTTATAGCAGTGATTTTAGCACTGGTAAAAATTCTGTTTCAAACATTCACAAAACAAATGGTTAAATTTAGCAGCAGCCAGCATTTAGTAATAAGTTAGTCCACATTCATAGTGAAACTACACCATTATAATGATTCAACTTAATACAGAATGTTGGTTGCAACTAAATTTCACTTTTTTTTTTTGTGAAAGGTTAAACTAGAATTTTTAACAGTGAAGTGATTTGACGAAGCAAATTTCTTATGAGCCCATAAAAAAGATTTTCTGTTATAATAACGGCTGATTGTTAATAACTTCATTAGTAGTAAAAATATGTTTTCTTATTTATGCAATATTCCATATTCTTTTAAACAAATAAGCTTTCCTTTCCACTATAAGTAATAGTCCCGGGGTTTTAGAATATTACGTCTAATCATTTTTTTACAAATATGGCACATTTTAATACTATACAGTGAAACTTGCTATTATTGAGTGGTATTTTTTATGCTATTTTTCTAAAATGTGATTCGTTTTGTGCGATTTTTCTTTTTTATGCTGTATATCAGAACTAATGATGTTGGTATTACTATAACACCGATATAAAGTTTTGTATCAGTGTACATATGAGTATGTATACTGATATAATGCGTGTACTGTTTGCGTCAGCTAATTTCTATGTATTACACTAGGTATAGGTTAGATATGACTGTTAGAATTCCGATGTTTATGGATTAAACGATTTCATTTGCTAAAAAAGGGTAAGAAAAACAACTTGCCTTGAAAATTTAAAACAGTTTTTCTTACGATATTTTTTATGCGATCCCTATCTACCGCAAAAAACAGGTTTGACTGTATAACGAAGGGATGCACATTGGGACAATCCCAAAGTATTAGAATTGTTTAGGTAGCGTTTTTCTTCCGTATCAACACTTTTTATGCATTACCTAAGCTTTTTATTTTATGCCAATAGGAGTCGCAGACAAAAGGTTTTACTTTCTTCCTTTTCACATTAATCAAGCGCTGTTCTAAACAAGTACAAAAAATCATTTGTATGCTCATCCTACAATTTTCTAATTTTAATATAAAAAAAATATCTTTATTATATATATCCCTATATGTGCATATACAAATATTTTCCTCTGATTATGGAAAAAATAAAAATAATTGTCGAAGGTGATATAAAGGGGAACCAATATTCTCCCAACGTAATCCATGAAGGGAGCACATCAGAGATTTTGAAATAGTTCTTTTTCTAATATTTTAAGAATGTTGACTAAATATGTTTAAATAAAAAATGTCATAACATTAAAAATAAAACAAACTTTAAATCATAAGAAGAACCTATTAAGCTTGGGAAAAAAAAACCCTGAACGGGAAGCAATTATTTTACCATCACATACAGACGCTCTTAAATTAACGCAGAATGTATAAAGCTTGTAGTCATTACACCGTTAAAAAATGTTTTATTATTTATTAGTTTCAAAACAAAACAGAATTAGAGTAAAATATTTACATTTGGGTAATTATCTCTGTAGTTGAAAACAAAAACAAAAAAAAAATATTTCAGCTTTTTCATTCAGGAAAATAAAGCGCTTTAAATTTTAATGTAAACCGCATAACCAATCGTTCGTCTTATTCAATCTTAAGTCTTTATCGTCCAAAATTAATCAATAACAGTTTAGAATGAAATTTTTTTATACCATAATCATTTATATCAAGGTTAAACTCGTTTTCAGCTTGCTATATTGCATGGAAATTGAAGCAGTTTAAATTCCGCATCACTTTATATCAATCCAGCAAACTATAACTTTCGACAATGATCCGAGACATGCATCTCGTATTTTTTTAATAACTTTTTAGCCTACGTTCCCGTAAAAATAAAAAATAAAAGTATGAAAAAAAGTTTAATGTATTATAAAAATGTAGTTAAAATTTTTTTAAAAAGTCAAAAGTAAGTGAAGGAAAGTTAAATAAAGATTGAGAAATAAAAATTTGAAAGTAGTGTTTTGAGATGGGGAAATGTCCGTTTTTTCGGTTTGTCTGTTTCCCCTAATATTTTTTGAGGGAATTGTGTTGTTCAAAAGGGTTTTTTTTGCCCTCGAAAGATGCTCTCGGCGTGATATTTTTGATTGATTTTTACATAATTGATATTGTGATATTTTTTGAAATTTTTTTGATTTGAACATTTTTTGTTCATTGTTGAACAGTTAAAAAAAAAAAAAAAAAAAAACATAGCACCTACGGGAAGATTTCAATCCTATATAAATCCAGATGTAACAGACAGATTTGCTTGGAACAAACTTCGTCGGAAAGATGTTATGGCGTAGAGTATACGCAGATACGAATTCAACCAGAACTAAACGAGGCAATTTTATTATGGACTTTTTTGATCGGGATTTATTAGGATATTTCTGAATGAATGAATGAGTGAAAAAATGAATGAATAAATGAGGGAATGAATGAGTAAATAATGAAAAAAATAAATAAATGAGCGATTAAATACAGAAATGAGTAAATGAATGAATAAACAAATGAGTGATAGAATGATAGACAATGAATGAGTGAATAAACATGTAATAGACGTTGAAAAAGGTATATTTAAAGTAATTAAGAACTAAAGCTAAATGAGAAAGAGAGATAGAGAGAGACAGAAAGCTTGCTAGATTACAAATTTGAAGTTGGTGTTTATGAAAAGGTAGGCTCGTATAGTTCTAGACGGAACTTCTTGTTCTTTTCTATTTCTTGGTGCAAAAACTGAAAACATATCCAGATGATCTTCAATTTTTTTGATCTCATTACTAAAAGTAATTCTTAATGCTATTACTTTTTTTTTGTTGGATCAACAGGCTTCAATTTCGTGCATTAGCGCTAATGTTAAAAGTTTTTAAATTGTTGGGAAAAAACCCACGTAAAACAAAAACAAATAAAAATATATTGTAGTACGTATTCTTCTTCAAGAACTCTTTCGAATAAAATAAAGTTTGTTCAAAACAAATTCACCTATTAGAGCAGGATATATAAATACTTCCCCAGGGGATTCAAAATATCCTTTAGGTGCTAATGGAAAGCTTGCTTTAAATGATTTAAAGCAAAACGTGAAACATGGGATGAGGTTTCCTTACACAAAAGCATCTCGCACAAAAAACAGTTCAGTTTGAATTCGATCAACTCAAAAGTTATTAGAGTTAGACGGCAGACCGACAAAATCATATTTCTCCCACCTCATAAACCAATTTTCCAACTTTTATATAAAATATTTACCAAATTATCCTACTTTAATTATATATTTGCCTTTTTGACTTATTTTGGTTTTTAGATATATTTTTACGAGATAGCTTTCTTTGTTTTTATAATTTATTGTTATTTGTTATTACATTTTTTTACTTCTACTGGAAATAGGCTTAGTTAAAAGAGTAACCAAACTCTGAGGGAATATATTTCATTGAAAATGTTGCAGATTTACTTTAGTCTGATTACCGTGTTTAATTAATTAAGTTTAACTAAAGATGTTTTTTCTAAAATGTCATTGGTTGATACAATTACCAAGTGCGCGAAAAGTATTATTGTTTTATAATCTTGAAGGGCACTTGCCGAAAGCGACTGTGGTAGTACGGGTACAGAAGTTTTATTTCTGTTGAGGCAAGTACTTTACCTTTAAAACCAGCATCAATTACACCTAAACTATGAGTACGCAAAAGTTCTTAAATCATTACTTCTATACATTGCAATTTTCATGCATTCTTTATTTTGGTATAATTTTACCTTAAAAAAACGCAGTTTTAATATAATTTTCCTCCATAAGAATAAGATAGTTTTTATTTAATTTTTTTTTAAATGCAATTTACGTGTGAAATAAATGCGTCATACTAAATATAATGATATTTTGGTAATTTCGTAAACAAGTTTGATGTTTCATGTTGCTTTTTAAAAATGAAAGTTCTATAGACATAATATAATCTTTATTTATATAGCATTTGAAGGGTTATCCACAGTCAGTTTATAACTTGGTGCGAACTAGCATTAAGGAATAGAGCAGTTTATCAATCATATTAGTTTTGACAGCAACTTCTTTTAAGCAAAGTTTTCGGAACTGTGGAAAATTTCTAATCCAACTCATTGTTTTCCTCTAGAAAAGTAATCCACCATGACGAAGTGATTTTTTTTCTTTTTTTTTTGGTTTGGAATACTTTTCTCACTATTACTTTTCCACAATAGCTGTTAGTTCTTCTCTTGCTGCACAAATACCGTATTGGTAATCTAACGCGCATTATTCCCATTTTTCTTATTATAACACATACCAATGGTTTTTTCCTTGAAATAATTAAATATTCAAGCCAATTATTATTTATAATACTTACGTGTGCAGGGGAGCTCGGGGCAATTTAGGAACAGTTATACGCAGTCATGTATTTTGTAACAACTTGCCTCACCAAGGTGCATGTTGTTACTCACTGGGGTAAGTTGATAGACAAAATATTTTAACTAATAAAATCGGTACAAAATTGTATTTATTTGTGCATTTTATAGAAATTCAAAGGTTTCTTTATCTAGGTGGACGCTTTTCTTCTTTTAGTGAGTAATAGTTTTCTCTTCATTGACTTTTTTTTAATTCTCCTTTCAGACTATTTTCTACTGCTTGAATCTTTTTAAATAGCACTCCACATCAGTTTCCACTTACGGATCACTTTTCTTTTGCCAGCTTTGGGAAATGGTCTTATTACCTATGGACTGACATGGACTTCTGCCCGTACTAATAATATAGAAGTATCTGTATTTTATGTAGAGTAGAGGTAAGGTTATGTGCTTGTGCTGAAGGACCTGTTTGTGATATAGAACCACCTTCTCTTGTTGAACAACCGCTGAAGGTGTTTTGGCGTATCTTGAGACTGGGATTTTAATCTACCATAGGCATTTGGCAAGATTGGCGACAATGTGTCTCTTAAAGTGTTATCTGTGAAGAACTATTGAGTTTTGTGGTAACCAACGCTGGGCACACGTGCATTTGGATTTGAAATGCTAAGTAAACCCTGTTTACTTTACTTCGCAGTCCTGATTTGTAAACTAACATCACGATCTTAGTTTGACAGACAATATTTTGTTGCTCTGAAATGTTTAGCAGTATATCAGGCTAAGGTCGCCAAACATATTAAATTGAAATCGATTATCGTTACAATTTACAAGGACTAGCAATTTTAATTTCAGAATACCTCTAAGGTATTATGAAATTTACTCCGTGTTCATTAGACATCTTTCACAACGAACGACCAATATCATCAATCATCACTTTTTATGATGCCCCTAGAAACATTTTCTGTGGCAGGATGGTTCTTAACGGTCTTCCCTTTATAATTCTTCATATTAATCGTACAAAGTAAAGGATATATATAATGTAAATGTTCATGAGGCAAGTTGTTACACTGTAGCAACTTACCCCACATGTGGCCATTTTACCTTTGAATACGTATATATGATATAATAAAGCTGTAGATAACTTTTAGATACGCAATCTCTTTCTTGAAATCTAGGATCCTGTCCAAAGGTTCATTCGGAAGGAAAAAACAACAATTTAAAAAAAAGTTACTTTTGAAGACAAACTTTTGAAGACGTTTTCATACGCAGTATGTCTTCTACTAATTGGAAACATTTCCAGGACCGGCGAAAAAGTCACAATAATGAAAGCTACCATATAACGTGACAAAAGCGAGTTATGCCATGCGGTTCGTTTATATTCGAATGTAACAACTTGACCCATGTAAAAACTAGCCTCGATCTCCTCTACATGTTCCATACATTTTACCAAACCAATTACATACCGATTTGTACCAATTACATACCATTTTTTTTAAAGTAGTACAATGTCGAATAAAAAGTTTTGAATTGCAGTAATATCTTGTAAAATACCACATTATATGATTAATAAATACTAATCAGACTGGTATGGATCATTCCATTTTCCTAAAGTATAGATATAACCATGATCCAAAATGTTTAGCCGGCACTAAAATATTTAACCGTGTACTATTTTATTTATAAGTTATAAAAGTATAAAAGCAATATAAAATACATTAAGCTTAAAAATTATTTTTTCTTTAAAATCAAAATACTCTTTTTTAAGAAACAAAAATAGCAGATAAATAAAATAAGGAGAAAGTTTTAATTTTATATTTTTTTCGTGCAAAATATTCTAAGGTACTCCAATCATATAAAGCTCTTGAATTTCTTCATTTTTGTTAGGAAATTTCAAGTAAGTATGAAGTCAGATGTTTTTATCTTGTAGCCACTTACAATCTAAATAACGAGAAAGTTTACTTTCTATTTCCTTCTTGTTCCTCAAGACAGTAAAACAAGAATGCAAAAATTCAATTTTGCTCTCCATTGCCTTTTGATTTTGTATAAAACGAAATTTGATTTAATGTATCTTGAGAAAGAAACTCGATTGGTTGAGAGAACGAAGATCTCAGCTGTCTTAAACAGTTAGAAAAAGCAAAACAAAAAAAACATATTTTTATTCATTATATATATTTTGCCCTTTCGCTTCTCTTAAATTCTGTTTACTGTTGAATTAAACGTTTAGACGTAATATGTTGTATGGCAGGGCTTCATTTTAATAAATTTTAGCCTTATATTAAATTAAATGCATCGCTTGTAGAATGTTAATACAAAGTACAGATGTGTAAGCCTAGATGTGTACCACAATATTTTGGTTTGGTACCATACGTTTGTAATTGCATGAAAATAGTCAGTAAAGTAATTATTTTATGAGCAGTTTCGTGAAAAAGGTATAAAGATTTTTTTAAATCTTTATACCTTTTTCACGAAATTGCAAGTTATGACATTATCGCTGACGTTTAATTGAGAACAATGATTATATTCAATTCTTCAACTTTGCGTTCAGCAATTTTAGTTTTCAATGATTTCTAGGCTTAAACCTTTCAGCAAAAAGCAGCAAGTAATCACCTTAGCGCTGATTGTGCATTGAAGAAAACTACTGATATAACGGAAACGCTTTCAGTGATAACTAAACAACAGCAGTAAACTTGGACTAGCAATTTGGTTCTAAATTATAGAATTGTTGTAAAAAATGCTAAACTATGATAGCATTGTAAACAAGCGACGAAATGAAAACTTAAACCTGGTACAAAATCATAGAAACAATTTCCAAACTACGAATAACACTTAAATGATTTAGTAAATTGTAAGGATCTGCTAAAATATGGTTCAAAAGGAGCCAGTGTTGTGCAATTTGACAGAAAGTAAAATCAAATTCTCGGTTGTAAGACTGATAAAGGTTTCAGTCTTTTCAACCTTTTATTATTATTATTGTAGCGTAGTATATCATATATATATATCTTTAATTGAGATTTTAAATTACGTTTAATTTACTTTACGTCTAGTTAATCATTTAAACACAACTTTATCGTTTATAGGTATATAGGTATCCTTCTATTAAATTGGTATATATGAGGACATGCGCATGTTTTAATTTACGTTGGTTTTCTGAAATGTCCGGTACATTTTCATTTGTTCATTTAAATAAGAAGCAATAAAATAGTATTTTTTAATAGGTTAGGAATTATATATTCATTACCTAAAGAGAACAAAAGCATAAATAATTCCAATATTATGTTATAAAATTAGTTGCTGGTTATTCACGTACTTACTAAGATTAAAAAATCAAATGTTTTTACATAAAAATTCTTCTTTGCTAAGTTACGTCTGCAACGGACAAACAAATTAAATTTATAATGCAATTTAAAATTCTGAGATTTTTCCTTTTGTCTTAACACAAAGTGCAATTTTTTGTGGTTATTTTCGTTAACGATTTTATTATTTATGAAACAATTTTACGCAGGGGGAAAGCGTATTTTGAACACGGTAGTTAGATTCAAAATTGAAGTTTTAAATCGTTATCATTTAATAAATCTCTAGGTGCAAAAGTTTGGTATAAATGTACTACGATGATCAGAAAGTCAACATTTTCCGTTTTAAAGAGAAAATTTTCCGTTTTGAAAAATCACAAAATTTTTGCACTATAAATTTATTTTTTAACATAAACATTTTACACATGTACCTTACTAGATTTTAATTATGTTTCTAAACAAAGAATATAGGTACCTGAGCAACGCATTGAATTCATCAAATATCACAGTTGCTTCTATTTCTTTAAGTTTAAGAAAAATTCCATGTCAAATCCTCAGAACAGTATTTACTTTTTTTTATCACCCACAGGGCATTTACTTAACATTGTTAACTCTATCACAACGTTTTCGAAAGTCTCTAACACAGATTTCATTTAGTTACACAATACTCAATGTTACTTAAACAGTAAAGTGATTAACTTAATGTTACATCACAAGAAAAAATCCATTGTAATTTCAGAGACTGAAAAGTACAATAAGAATACTTGAGACACTTTGCATCACAAAAGACTTATTTCAAAAGATTGATTTTGTAGCAAGGCGACGTAATGATTTTCTTCTCTTCATACAACGACACAGGTAAACAATAGCCGAAGCAGCTAAGCAAATGACTGGATCATTACCACGACGGCAATTGCTATTAAAATCAATGATTTACTTATTGACTCGGCAGCTGGTGTTCTCGAAAATAAGCTAATAGTTTATTTTGCTTAGCGTTTCGGTGGCATTTGTCTTATCGACGTTTTTTTTTTCAATTTAAAGGACAAATTTAAAAAAAAACTTCATAGTAACTGAAAATATTTTTAATCATTCAAATTCACGGTTAAAAACTTTTTACCATTTTAACATGAGCACCTTGACAAAATTGCAAAAAAAAAAAAAAAAAAACCGTTGAATGAGATTAGTCTGAAAAACAATAGAAATGACACTCAAGATTATTTAAATAGAACACCATGTGTTACTACAAGGGAGGAAAAAAAGCTTAGCAATGGGTTGGAGGTGCCAATTAAAACCCTTAATGTTTTTTAGACAAAGATGAATTCAAGTTTTGATTTTCAAGGACAATTCACTTAAGAAAATTGATAAATATGTGGAGAATAAATGAAACATTTGCCACTCATTTTGTAAGCATGAATTATTTTTTTTAATTAGTTAAAAAAATGGCACTGGCTTAATCAGAAGTATTTTGCATGTTTAATATTTGTTTCAGCAGCATTATGTTAGATGATATATCAGCGGGCATGATTTGGATTTTAAGTGCCTTTGACACTAATATTATTATATAATCATTACATTTACTAAGAAAATCAATAGGACCATCCGCTTCGTAAATGAGCTTTTATTTTACAATTTCCAAAAGCAGTAAACTGAAATGGTTTCGAAATGGTTTATTGATGGATGTTTAGCGGGCTCCGGAAACTTATGTAAAGCTTTCATTTATAGCTTTATAAAAACTAGTTGCAGACAGAGTACGCATAAAAAGCTTTTTTGCCAGCTCTCCTTCAACACAGTTAATCATTTTTATTCATAAGGTTTTGTACATTTCGAGGTTAATTTGATGTTTAGATAATTTTTAAGAAAGGTGAACCATATTTTAGGGAAATGTATCACCAGATAACTAGAATCGATGATTATTTAAGTTCAATGATGCATAGACCCAGTAAAATGTAAAGAAATGCAAAGAATTTCACGATAGTTTCATCTGTTTCGTGTTTTTTAAATTTTATGTTCTCGTGAAGGGCTTGCGCAAATTCTCTCTTCGTGTTCTCTCTTCGTTACCAGTATTTTTTTATTTTAAAAAAGTAACATCGGATTTTTTTACACTAATGGTAGGTAATTAAAACACACATTAATAACAAATAACATAACGTTAGTTTAATGCGTGTAGTACACACGCAAATAAATTTCTTATAATACATTCATAGAATGTTTGAATCTTAAGTTCTTTCTAAATGAAAGAGGCATCAAGAATGATGACACACAATGTCAGTCAGAGAAAAAAAAATGTTTACCGAGAATGGGAGTCAGAACTATAATTCCTTTCGTTCCGATATCATTTAGATACACAACACTATCCATGGATACTCTACTTCGCATGTCACACACAAATACAAATACCGTTATCCACAACTCGATATCCATTTCCATGGTCTATGGAAGAAATAGTTGTAGGTAAGAAAAAAATAGTGAGACATTTTCGTCGAAGTGAGATTATGTTTTGCTCAATAGCCCCGAGGCACGGAATGCCTCTTCGTAGTGACGTTCCACTACTGAAAGCGAAGAAAAAGCATTTCCGGCCAAAGAAGACGTTCGGACTGAAAAGACAGTGATTTCTGTTCCTAAGTTGGAAATCGATTCATACTGAAGAATTATTTGGATAAAGAAAAGTTTCAGATAAAATTAAATTACTATAACTGTTCTTTTCTTGTGTCCGATAATGATAAATAAAGGAACAAATTTTCGGTTTTATTCATTAAAAAATATATATACAGTAAAACCTGTAACGCTGACCACCTTTGTAAGCTAACCACCTGTCTAAGGTGACCACTTTTGTCAGAAACGGAATTATCCCTATATTATATAATGCAGAGACACCTTATAACTTGACCGCCGGTCTATATTGGCCACTTATGTACCCCACATTTGGGTGGGAGCATTTTACAAAAACACTTTGTAAGTTGACCGCCTAATTATTGTTCTATATTTATTCGTTTATTTTTTTTTTGCAATGATAAAAAAACTAAAATAACATCTGCATGATATTTTTATGCTATAATGTTAGACCGATATTTGTATAGATGGATGAAACATCAATATAAAGTTCCCCTAAATCTCTTTGTAAGTTAACCATATGGAAAAACTACTAAAACCACTCTTTTATTGCTTAAATGAGTTTCTTCTTTTTTTTTCTATTTGATATAGCCATTTTCAAAAATTACGCATTTTTAAAATTCTTTACTATCAAATAAGTAACTTGCATAATTAAAAAGGTATGTATCTTTATTTTAACTAAGTACTTTACTTTTAAAGTTGTATAGGATACATTTTAAGGAATTTAGGTAAAATTTCTCTAATAATATGATAGACAATTGCGAAAAAAATAGTCAATTACTATTTTAAAGAAACGTTAATACATGAAGCTACATTTTAATTAGTTACAAATGAATAAATGCATAGTGTAAGAAATGACAAAAAGAAAAAAATCTCCTCCCTCTATAAGTTGACCACCTGTAAGACAAATGATCAAGATGTGCTAAATTGTAAGTACAAAAATAAACAACTTTAAAAAGCACAAATTCAGAATAAAAAGTATCGCAAATAGCGATTTCGAAGCTACAATGGAGCCTCTTCATCAGTGCAGAAAAGAAACACTCAACAAGCAACTAGAAAGCTGTGAGTGAACAGGTAAGAACCAGAGAAACAACAGGTATTATGAAAGGTTTCTAAGTTCAAATCTGCTTATACTATAATTTTACCCATTTATCTAAAAATCAGTCGACAAATTACTAAAATATTGAAGAAGTTTTTGCTTGATACTGTATTTTCTCCTGTAAATAAAATAAAATTTACAAATTTGAAGCATCTCATTGACTTTCACAGCAACTGGGGTATTTATAGTATTTCTTGTGAATGTGGTCATTCTTACATAGGTCAGACTAAACGTGCCTTAAAGCACCGTCTGAATGAACATGAACATAGTGTCAAGCGTAAAGAACTTGCGCGTTCTTCTATTGCCCAGCATTGTTGGACTTTTGATCATTGTTTGGAATTTTCTTCTTTACCCCTTCTGCTAGAATCATCAGTAAATGCTTTTCGATCTACGACCTTGATTTTTGGGAAGCTTTTCACATTTGAAAAAATTATACTTTAGTAAATGATTTTTCCTGTACTCCATATTTTACCGACATTTGGAAATATTTTTAATAATTTTTCTTTAATTTCCTCTTCTTTCCCGCCTTTTCCTCTTGGGCTCTGTTCCCGCCTTGTTCCTGGCCTCTGATTGGTCAATCGCTAATCCGACACATTTTATATAAATACCGGTTGTCTCTCTGGTTCTTGCCTGTTCACTCACAGTTTTCTAGTTGCGTGTTGAGATTTTCTTTTTTGCACTGATGAAGAGGCTCCATTGTAGCTTCGAAATAGCTATTTGCGATACTATCTATTCTGAATTTGTGCTTTTTTACGCTGTTTTATCTGTGTACTTACAAGTTGACCACCTGTCTCAGTTGACCACTGAAGTGCTGCACCGCAAGTGGTTAACTTACACAGGTTTCACTGGATAAGTATTTATAGATTTTATACCAGGTCTTTTGAAATGAGTCGGCTGGCAGGTGTTGTGTGCTCCAGGCGGACATGGAGTTTATCCTGGCTCTGAGAAGCCCTTCACTTACATATTTAAAATGTGACCCTGTGTCTAGGGCTGAGTGAATATCTAGTCTACTTAAAATATTCATACTTGGAGGGTCTTGCCAATGGTCGACAATTGATAGCTGCTCTCAGTATCTAATTAACACATTAGGAGCGGGCGACGTTGCACGCGCAACTATGTTGCGTAGCGGAGTAAGTTGACAAATGTTCTAAAAAATACACCAATTCATACATTATATGAAATATTATTTTTTCCCTTGTGTGACTTAAAAGTGGTGATTTTAAACGGGTACAAATACCAGCCCCGCTTTTAAACGGCAATGCACGAAACGGTTACTAGTACCTGCCGCCCGCTCATAATGTTTTAAGTATACATTTCCTTCCTATATTCTGTTGTTGATTTTTTACGAAAGCAAAAAATTCAAAATTTCAACTATGTGTTTTCATGCCAATTTTTTTTCAGCATCGGAACAGTTCTCTAATATCAGTTAACCTATAACAGTTTTCTACTATTTGTGAAAATGAATAGCAATGATTTTTACTGTTCCGATAATCTAACTGTAGTTATTTTTGTTCAAAAAACTTTACAATTGTGAACTGTTTTTTCATAGTGTCTAATATGGACATAATATCATTATTTAACAATGTTGTTACTTGACTATGCTGCTCATTAAAATACTCCAGTTTGATAAATGTACACATATAGTTTTACAAGGTTCGCAAATATACACACATAAAAATATCTTATTTTATCTTGCAAACAGGTCTCAAAGTTTTTTTTTTTTTTGGTTCATATCTGTGTTCAGCAAATAACCGGAACAGAAATGATTGTAGCCATTCTTGTGCCTGGGTTTTTATTTTAAAAACTGAATTGAGTTTATAAGTTTGATTTTTATATTCATACTAATTTATGCCATACAATTTTTAAGTGAAAATGAAAGTCAGTAGTAGTATTTATAAGTAGCACCATAAAGCTCGCTAAGAATATTTAACGAAGTAAACAGCCGAACTAGACGCTATCAGCTATTTTTGGCCCTTACCTCAAGAGTTTGGAATTGATTAATTCTTATTAAGGCATCATCTTGGTAAATCTTACTGTGACAAGATTTCGAGGAGTAATAATACATGTTGTTTTTTCTTACACGACATGTCAGTATAACGGCTCCAGATTGGGTGCTAATATCCCGTCGGAATTGATGCGAACTTGGAAATTGTTATAAAACCCTTTATTCCACTATATAGTTCAGTCATTTGGGAGATTAACTAATTTATTCTTCGTAACTGTAAAGTAAAATTTTGTCCAGTTTTCTAAACGCCGTATAAAAGTTTCCACACAGTATTAAGTTTCGAAATCCTGCGGAGTCAAATGCTACAATTGATGGTACTGCAAAATGTTTCTAATATGTTGTGTTCTTAATATGATCTTGCCTAATAACAAATTTTTTAAAAAATAATTAACTTATCACTCATTTTAAGTGAAGCAAATTTTATAACGGAAAAATTTTTTTTTTTACACAGTTGTATCTTAATAATGCAATTGGTCAGTAGTTTTCATGGATGTCACATTTAAACTATACAATTACTTAACTAGAAAGTTTAATTTCAGTTGAACAGTACACAATTCCCATACGCAAGATATAATTTAAAAAAAAAAAACGGTTTTTTTAACCACTTAAGGCATTTGCCCGTGTCTGACACGGGCGAAAGTTACCGGAAATTTTGCCGTTGCCCATGCGTTATTTTATTTCTAATGCTAATCTAAGATCCGTTTACACTTTGTTTGCATAATATCTTTCGTCTATGTAACTTTTACCCCAACTCCGCTACCTAGTCACCCCCCCCCCTCATCCCACAACCTGAATTTGCAAAGAATAACTTACACTATGCTAGTTTTCAGAAAAAAATCGTGCTTTAAGTTGTCAGATTAAGTTGTCTTCTCTTCAGATTAAGTGAAGACTATCCAACATTTTAGTTAGTTGACTGACCATTACGGATACTTTAACGGAAAATAATAGCTATAGGTTATTTTACTGCTCAAGTTTAATGGCGATCTGTCAAACGGTGCGATTGCTATATAAGACAAAATATCAACAAAAAATTCTTGTCCAGTGTGTACAAGTGTTCAAAGTATGTACGATGCACATTCGTCATATCAACTATTCATTTTTTTTCAAATGTGGTTTTTCATTTAAAAAAAAAAAAACACACAGACCATATTTTTTCTTGACTGACATTTATAGCGTGCAGGAAGCATATTTTTCTGGACACTCAACCTTCCAATTCCCTTAATTATTTATTACGCTGTTCACTTTCATATGTACTTTCTCAGTGTAGCGATACAAAAAACAGACATTGGAAAAGGCAAAGCCTTTTAATTCTGAAGCAGCTATTTATTGCATGTAACACATTCATTATAGATTTGACGTAGGTGGGGCAATACGTGATTACCATTAGTAATATACAAATGACTGATTTAATTAGCTTTTTCCTTTCGTTTTCATTTTTTTTTTTTTGGTAAATCGTATTTTTTATAGGACTTTATATCACCGACATTACCCTTCAGAGTTAAGTCCTTTTCCGAAAAATAAATTCTACTACAATGGATTTGCCAAGGTTTAGAGTGATATAAAACTTTCGTGTGAACGTGTACCTGGTGTTATTTTACGAGTCCACAAAATGGAGGAAACTGTTTTACGGTCCGAAGTGGGATTGTATTGAAATTGGATGATCGCACCTCAAAGCAATGAAATGTTTTCGTATTAAAAGCGTAAAGACATTTTAGCTAATCAACTCATTATTGCTTCTTATGAGCAACCAAAGATATATTACGTAGTTTCGTGACGAACATCATGCTTTTTAAGCATGATGTTCGAAACGAAACTTTATTCAAAAGCATGTTTTCGCAATTCATTTATATATTACTAGAGCTGCATACAAGAAATCTTTATATTTCCCACTACAAAAATGGAAAACAAACGAAAATGGGAATAAAGAAATAAATGAAAAAGAGGAGTTACATAAAACGAGCTTTTACAAAAAGTAAAACGATGTAATTCAGTACAAATAGCAGTTGTGTTGAAAAAACACATTGCAGCAAGTATTAAGTTGAAAACTCCAATTAAGGTAAGTGGACAATTACATAGAAGTGTCTAGGAATAATATACACTCATTCTCTAAGAATAAATGTTACTATATGGCAAACGTGGCATGAAATATAATACACACTCTATTATGTCTAATAGTGCGTATAGAATTAAGCATTCCTACATTCTACACGTCCATGGACAAGAAATGTTGTCTTTACTTAAGAAAAAAAAAACATTGTGAAATATGAGCTGCTCAGAAGTCACAGTGCAAGTCCCATCTCATTGAATTGGCGATATTTAAGGTTTTAAATAAATGACTGATAAATAATTAATTTGTATTATTACTACATTTCGTATAAGTATTTTATGCACTTCTATTATAAAGGGTTTCAGCGTTAGTGTATAGACTAATGATATAATTTTTAAAAAATCAAAAATTCCAATTACTGTTTTATACTTCTTGTCTTCTAAGCAGCTCATATACATCGCATCTAATCTCATAATTTCGTAGGCGTCATATTTCAACAAATTTGTACTATTAAGATTTGTTTAGAAAGAAATTTGTGAAATTTGAACTGTGTGTTACATTATACATACAAGGTATAAAATATAAAACAAGTGAAAATAAACACAGTCATAAGGAAGGATTGAAATTTAAATGAAAATAACACACAAAAAAAATCGTTTTTTCTCCTCTTTAACTTCTCTAAATTATTTCACCTGCTTCCTTTTCGTCAGTTACAACATTTTTTTCAGAAGAAGAGAACATTTTGCAAACAATTTATAAGCATTAAAAAACGAATTGTTGGGGAATCCTTTTCAAATTCATTCTCTCGATTTGTGAGAAGGATTTTTTTAGTGTATAATAAATATCAATATATTTAATAAGAAGTTGTTAAAATCTAAACACGAGTCTTAATACATATGCCATAAACGTGCAAATTTCATAAATACAAAAATAGGGGTCCCCACCCGGAGTTGGTCATGGCGCAGACTTGAGGTTTTTTTTTTTTTCCAAGGGTAATGGGGGCATGGTCGAAAGTTTCTCCGATCTGAGCGGGTCGTCGTTTTAAGGGTGTTCCGTAGTTTTTAAAGGGGGGGGGGGAGCGCCATTGCTCTGAGGGCGGACACACCCTTGTAGATAAAAATAAACAAAACATTGAACACTTAAAGACATAACCGAGTTTTAAATTATGAAATACCGATACTATATTTCATGGTATCAAAATCAACAAGAACCTCAGCCTGACTATCTCATATGTTGATGAAACTCTCAGAAATCACTCTTTTTCATCTTAAATTTATATAACTTTAAATTTTTATGATTAGTTTAAATTTTTTTTAATAAAAATGAATTCAAAAAATAACTCTAAACACGTTATTTTAGTAACTTACTATTTTTAAATGATTAAATTTTAATAAATTTAATTTTTAGTACAAGCAACGTTTTAAACATTCTCTGATAAACAACAACAAAATTAGTCTTAATACCTCTTTACTAAATAGATTATTCGGCCTTTTAGCAGAAGAGAAGACAGATTTGTTTTGAAAGATCTTCGAATTATAAAACTAATTAAATAAATCAGAAATTGTCTTGTCTTTAAGAATATTTTTGCATTGTAATAAGGTTAAAAACATCGGTAATTATCTCCCATTTACATTTTTATCGTTGGAAATATTTTTTTCCTTCCATTTTAATGGTTTTCTATTATCGTTTTATTGAGTTTTACTTTTAAAGTTTAATACCGTACAGCTTTTAAGGAAAACATTTTTTATGCACGATGAGTAATACTTTGAAGTAAAACGAAGGAAAACTTAATTGACTCGAAGCGAAAGTCGTCTTGTTAGGAGGAACTCCCTCTAATATAAATGGAACAAAAATTCTTTAAAAAAAAAATCCCCGATACATTCGACAAAATTATTCAATTAAACATGCTTGTTGGAAGCGTTTTTTTTTTCTTTATAAATTTTCTGAAGAATATAATACCAATTTTGTTGACATTTCATTCATTAAAATAAAGGTATTCCTGAGTCAAAAAGCAAATATTTCAACCTATCAATGAAAAAAGTCCAGCGATTCTCAACCTGTGGGGCGCCCCCCCTAGGTGGGAGCGAGCACACGAAAAGGGGGGGGGGGCGCGAGAATACCCAAAAAAAAGTTGATTAACTGACTGAAAGGAAAGCACATATACACATAGAAAACAAAATGCATTACGACATATTTAATGACTTATTAAAGAAAAACAAATTACTAAATTAAAACTTTTTCATTTAAAACATACTTAAATAAAAACAAATTTAATAATTATTAGTGACTTCCTTGGGCCTGCCTTTCAAAGCAACGTTTGTCGAAGGAAGGCTTAATATTAGAAATAGCCACTCTCAGTTGTTTCTACATTTAGCCGAGATCTATAGTTTGTCTTCAAAGAAGCCACAGCAGAAAGTCCAGTTTCACAAAAGTAGGATGTTGAAAATGGTAATAAAATGCGAAATGTCCTTGGTTTTAGTGCAGAAAAATCTTCCTTTACTCCTGCCCAAAATTCAAATAATGATTTATTACTAAATTAATTTTATTACTAAATTACTCGTTTTTACTCTTGTTTTGAGAGTTAGTTAAAGATAATTCAAAAACAGAATCAGTATTTAATATATATTATTGTTGGATACATTTTATGGTAAGCGAGGGGGGGGGGGGCGATGAAAATTATGATAGAAAATTGGGCCGCGAATACTGAAAGGTTGAGAAACGCTGGTCTAGTCTTTTTATGCATTTTGTTTGAATGTTTTGTTTTGACCCAGCTACTACTGTCTGTATCACGGTCATTTAGGATTTACTTGAAATATATTTAGCGATTACAAGACCACACAGAGGTACACCAATTTATTATTTTTATTTATATGAATAAGTTGAGTAAAAAAATATCATTAAATAATAATAATAAATATGTTCCTGAAATGTAACAGGACCTGGACTTAAAATTAAAACTTTTGAGAAAATAACTCTAGTTCATTTCTCATAATGATAATTATGTACTTTAACCGATATTTTCACAAAATTTAGTTATTCCCAAAAGCATCATAAGCAACCTCAATTTCCTCAGCTCGTAAAGTTACATCAAATTGGATTCTGCGATGATATATTTTTTAAATTGGTGATGAAAAAACAAAGAAAAAAACAATCGAAATCCTATGTGAAGAATAAGGAAAACAGTTGATTCAAGTAGTGGATTTTGTAAGAAACCTGATATCTGAAGATATACATCCAATAAACAATACCTAACTAATCCGATTTTCCTTCATACGATACAAAATTATTAAATAGCATTAACTTGAACTTTTGGGTAACTGTATTGAATAGGAAATACAAAACTGGTCATTACTACCAGAACATACCCTATAATTCTTTGAAACAGTCCGGAAGAATATTAGACGGATAGGTTCGTTTCAAATCGGATTTCAATCTGCCTTAATTCTGCGCATTAAAGATAACATGCAGAAAAATTTATTCTTGAAAATTCTAAATAAGCTTTATTTTCCTTTTCTTCACAAATGATGTTTAAGATAATATAATTTATTTTCACTCGATACAGAGGTTTTATACAAATAGGATTTGCCAGAAACAGTATCCTGATATTTGAAAAATGGTTGGTTGTCGTGTTTTAGGGATAATACGGACGAGGTCGCTTTAGATCTGTAGGATCATGGCAATTTCAGTTAATACCATAGTAATAAAATTCAAAATATCTTCAACTTTTTCGATTTTTTCTTTTTGTTTTCTTTATTGTTAAAAGACCATCTTTAGTGTCACCGTTTATTTTTTTTTTCAATGAAAAGATTTGGTTTTTTTTCCTTTGACACTTTTTTGCTCAAAATCGACCTTAAAATACGCGAATCAAGTATTCTATTTTTGGAGTACAACTTCAAACGTTCTTAATGCATTGGCTTGAAGCAAATTTGCTTGTTAGAGCAGCATAATTTATGTAAGATAGATCCTAATACCAAGTTTTTTGACATGTTCAAAAGTGAAGAAACACATTTTCAATAAAAAAATATGAAATATAGGTACGAAAGGTTTGGGCAAAGAATTTTTTCAAGTCTAATTTTATCTTTCGTCTATGATCATAATCCTTATGAAGACATAAAACTATAAATATATACATGTATGTGTAAACGTAAGTACTGTAAGTAGGTATATGGGTTAACAAGAACCCCCCCCCCCCTCCTGAAAAATGTCTAGCAATGCCATTAAGGGCATTTTAATTATATTTGACATGCTCTTTTAGTCCAAAGTGTTGAAACAGATATGAGCTCTAAAACAGTTTTTAATATATTTAACGTCGTTTTAGCTTATTATTGTTAGTTAAAAATTGCTTAAAATTATATAAAAAACTTAAAACAAAATTATTCTTGCATATTTCTATGAAAGTCAATAAAACACAACATAACTATATAATTTTAACTAAGTAAAAAAATTATTAGTTTAATTCTATTCCAAAGAACATTTGTTCAGTCCAACTTCAGTAAATGAAAGATTCTCAGCTATCATATTTTTAATGTCCTCTCTCTTTTTTGACGACTCATGGTTGAATGATAATTATCTTTAACAATAAGAACATCTACGTCAATACATATCTTTTTATTTTCTCGATGATGTAAGCTCGGTGGCATTGCAAGAATCATGTAAAAACTAGAAAGTTAACAAAATCTACAGTAATACTTATCCATCATACGGCATACATAAAGCCACCATCAACACCTAAATTTCGTAACTTATCCCAAACGAATGTTTGAATGATTCATTAACTTATATTCTTTAGAAAAAGATAATGAGCTTTTGCGTAAAAATTTTATTTTATATCTATACTAGAAAATACATCTGCATTGATTTTTAAGGCAAGAACTATTTTTAAAAAATAATGAAATAACATCGCCGGCATTCTGTTAATTCACTAAGTCTCTCAAAAGTAAACACCTTAATAACATTACTGACTACTACACTGTCGTGCTAAGTCCAAAAGCCGTATCTGCAGCTTGACATCAAACTTGGATATTGTAGATTTTACTCATTCATTTATTTGATTTAGAGACCACTTTTTCGGATTAAAAAAAAGTTTCTTGTTAAATATGATCACAGAACATGACATTTAGGTAAAAATAATGACACAGAACCATCTGAAAATAGTTCTATTTCGCCAAAAGTGTAGATAAATATATTTTGTGCTTAGCATGGCAGTATAGTGAATTAAAATTTTTAAAGTAAAAGTGTACGAATTAGGGGTATGTAAAGTGATTTTACTATCCTTCATAATAATTTGAAACTTTAAATTGGCAATATCTCAAAACTGGAGTGACGGTACTTCCTGACTTTTGTGAGAAAATCAACGATATATAAAAGCATCAATCGGATCGAGCTATGTCATTCATTTTATAAATGGCATTCATTTTATAATAGTAAATGAAAAAAATCACCAAATTGCATATTTATGAAAATATGCAAACGCACTTTCATTTTAGGTATACTTAGTAAATATCGTTCATCCGAAATTTCTATCTTGCCCCATTTTGTATGCATAAAAGATATTTCACTTTGTCGGATGGACATGCCTAAGTTCCATTATGAAATGCCATCCTCTGTTCGGACGCTCGAATGCGGGAGACGGGGCAAATGAGGGGAAAGGTGTCAAGTTATGAATAATTTCTTCTGGGACCCCTTATTCTCTTAGCTCCTTACTGTATTGTTCTCTGCTCATATGCAAATTGCATTAACATATAGTTGCTAATCTTCAAAACTATTGTGTGACTCTCAGGAGGAAGTTAGTGCGCTGAAAAGCCACTGAAGGAATAAAATTAATTAGGTGGAAATCTAGTGATTAAGCCATAATTCTCAGCTCTTCGTAACATACTTGAGGTTTATTCAATAATATGTATAACATTGTAGTTTTTTTCTTTAGAAACCGACAAAGTTTTATTGTTATCGTCAGTTGAAGTCTATAATATAAACTTTTGTATTTTATTGATGATTACTTTTGACCACTTTAACGCAACTTAATTATTGTGCTTAATTTTTTTAATTAAAGAGTGGTGTATTTTGTTGTTACCACAAAATTATGTTAATATAACATATATAAATAAAGGATAGTAAATTTAACATCACCAGTTGACACTCCTACAAAATTTAAAAATTTAAAAATCAGGGCACTCCCGCGCTTGAGAATTTCATGCGTAACATGTCGCATTTTTCTCTTATTTCACATGTATATTCGCTACGAGTATAAGCGCGAGTTATAAATTTATAATGAAAAGCAATTTTCATTTTAAATACATACACTAAAAAGTGTACAGTAAAGTAGCTCCATATTTGGTGTTGAAAAACCTTAAAAACTGGGTAAGCAAGCACGTTCTTTCAAGTTAACTCAAAATCAAGCGTTAATGAACAATTTTAGATGTTGTAGTTTTAATCAAACGCCAATACTGGTGAATTCTTACACCATATTGACACCATTTTTGATATATTTTCAGCTGTGAAAACACCAATTTTGGTGTACGTTTGGAAACTCTGCGATGACAGCTATAGATTATTTATAAACAAACACGCGCTTTGTAGTGCCATTATGGAACAGTTGTTGCGGAGCTTTTTTCTTATGCGGGGTTTGCACTTTTTTTTTTTTTTTTGTGTATAATGAGGGCAAATAAGTTAATATAAGATAAATAATTAAGTTAATATAAGATGTTACTTTATTTATATGTATCTCATTTATATTTAAGAATTTTATTACAATAAATTTCTGTATAACGCATGACATGATTCTGAAATTTTCCACATTGAGTCGAATGTGAATTTGTTCTCATTAGCATTCGTTTGAATCACGGACCAGTTTTATTTTTGAATCAGTAAGTGCATGTGTGCATGGTAAATTATTTTAAATTACGTAATATTAATTTTCAATTGTACTCTAAACCTCCGTTTCGAAATGTAATATTGCAACAATATTCCAAGCTTCTGAGATGAAATACATTCAATAACAGTTTATTCGCTTTTTATTGGTGAAGAATAAGAGCTTTTTTAACAATGTAATTCTTGACATTTTTACTTATAGAACAACATTGCAATGCCTCAATGCACATTTTGAATACAATAAGTAAAATATGTATTCCAATGCTTAATGTTCATAGTATACTACAACACCACAAAACGTTTTATATTATTAAAATTTTTATCATTTTTAATTTGTTTGAACAAAGCAGCTGAACTACACAGACTGCTGCTTCTATGTTATTCTTATTTGTTGATTTTTTTAAAAATATTCTTCGCAGTGCTTGAGCTACGATAGAATAGCGTTGAAGTTTCACCTAGATTCTTTTTAAAATATATATTATGTAGTCAAAGGTATATAAAAATGACCTTTAAATACATTTTATTCAATATGCATATATATTTCATAGGTATAGTACTATTTTCTAGTATATAGTTGAATATTCAGCCAATTTTTAAATATTTTGATGGCGTTTCGTATCAGGGTACAAAATATTCTATGTGTTACATACATCTTGTGAGAATCTAAAAAGATTCTCACAAGATGTATGTAACACATAGAATATCCGATAATTTTTCGATAGAAAGTAACATTTTTCTTTTAACATTGGGATGGTTTGCAAGTATAGTTGAATGTTAGGTTCTGGTTTATGAGTATTCCTGTATAAAAACTTCCATACTGGATAATAATTCCAAACTACGATTATAGTTTATGTTTTGGAAAAATAAAACCCCTTTTTTATCATCATCCTGACTTGTTTACTTTTTAAAATAATGTATGTTTCCTCAGTCACAAAAATATGCAATTTTAATGTCTATTAATAATTTTTACTAATAGCATAGCTTTTTTTCTCTGGTATGGTAATTTAAGTTAAAGAAATTTAAATAAATATATCATTTTTGGTCACTGAAGTAGCTATACTGATTTATACATATATGTCATTTAGTTTTTTCTTTAGTATACATAAATTATAGTTTCTAGAAGAGGTCTTATGGATGCAAATCATCCATCTTAAGGATTCAAAAGGTTCCCTTCCACACCCAGAAGCTCCCCCAGAAGCACTGAAAAAAGGCTGCCTTGTAACCTCGAAATGCGTTTCTGACTTTTTTCTTTTTACAAACTCTGTGCTTATTTAATGTTTTCCCTACCTTTTGATATAATGATTGCTGTTTCACTTTTTGAAAAAAATGTCTGTCTCCTGAGTTATGATAATTATGCCGTTAAATTACATATATATATCGAGTATATTTCTTTATATAGTGTTATCTTTTTTCTGGTATGGAAATTGAAAAAAAAAAGTTAATGAAACATGTAGTTTTTGTCATTTAAGCATCACTACTTTTTTGCGTGTGGGTTTCCCTTAATATAAAGTGTGATTTTGTTCAATGTTATTCCTCCACTTTTTAGAAAAATTGACCAAAGTAGTAAAATTTTCGCACACTTTTGTATTACGAACTTCAAGTACTAAAAGAATATCATAAATCTACATTTGACATATATCAACAAGTTAAAATAGATCAAGAATACTTAATTTGTAATTTTAGTGTTACTAGACACCAAAATTGGTGGCAGCTATTTTACACCAAAAATAGTGCAAAGGTAATTTTTTGGCATTTGAATCCACCATGAATTATATTTATTGTTTGATTACACAAACACTAATCTTTGGTGCATCAGTACACTGAAAATAGTTGTGGTGTAGTCCACCACTTTTAGCGTAAAGTGGTGGCCCCCATTTTTGGTGTTCTACTACCGCAAACCTTTTTAGTTTAGTCCTGTTTGTTACACCTCTACGTATTTTTACGGTTTCTAACTTTTTCTAAATTTGTATATATACAGTAAAACCTGTAAAGTTGACCACTCTTGCAAGCTGACCACCTGTTTAAGTTGACCACTTTTGTCAGGAACGGACGTTGTTGCTGCTTATGCCACTTGAGTAATCCAAGCTCCCCTTCGTCGAATCGACTAGGAATTAACGCAGTTGGGGACGATTTTCGTTTCAATTTGAGCACCATTGGTTGCTCATAATGTATTTGGATGACACGAGATGGCGTCACCACAAATACGCCACCTTCCTTTTAGACCTATGGGTGAGGGGAAGGGAAAATCCCCACCCACTGGTACCCTAGGAACTGCCTCGGGACGTCAGAGTCCACGGAGTTTACATGCACTTATCCCCAAGTATACATGGTGGGTCTTCAGCGGCTTCGGTATCGAACCCGAGATCCTCCGAACCGAAGCTCGACATCCTAACCGCTAGGCTACCTCGGCCTTCTGGAACGGAAGTATCCATATATTACATAACGTAGGGAAACCTTTGTAACTTGACCACCTAAGTTGACCACCTGTCTATATTGACCACTTATGTACGCCAAATTTGGGTATGAGCATTATAAAATACCTTTGTAAGTTGACGGCCTAATTATTACTATATTTATTTGATTGGATACTTTTTCAAAAGTAAAAAAAAACTAAAATAACTTCTCCAGGATACTTTTTATGCCATAATGTTAAACCAGTATTTGTCTGGATGGATGAAACATCAATATAAAGCTTGCCTAAACTTCTTTGTAAATCAACCATATGGGAAAACTACCATGAGCACTCTTTTATTTTTTAAATAAGTCTCTTTTTTTTCTTCTACTAATGCAGCCATTTTGAAAAATTGTTTATTCTTGGGAAATCTTTACTACAATATAAGTAACTTACATAATTAATAAGATTTTATTTTTATTTTAACTAATTCCTTTACTTTTAAAGTAGTATAGGATAGTGTTATTGTAAGAAATTCAGGTTACATTTCTCTAATGGTATTTTAGAAAATTGTTTAAAAAAAAGCTAATTACTGTTTTAAAGTAACGTTAATACATGAAACTATAGAACTATATTTTAATTAGTTACAAATAAATAAATGCATAGTGTAAGAAATGGCAAATGGCAGCAAAAAACATCTCCATCCTCTATAAGTGGACCACTAAAATGCTGCACCGCAAATGGTCTGTCTATATATATATATATATATATATCAAACTTAGAATAAGTAAAAAGGTTAGTGTACCGTGTTATGTATCTAGATAACACGGTACATTCCCTAACTAATATTTTTACTAAAACCCAGACATACGTATTGCAGCTTTTGAAATATCACAATTTGAGATCATTTATCAGACGTACTAAAATCTTACGAACAAATGATCCAAGAATCAATGAAAAGTTTTCGGCGACCTGCAAAAGCAAAAATCAGGGAAAAGGTTTTAGTCTTCTCAAGGGAATTCAAAAAGAAAACGAAAAATAAATGAAACTTTCCTGAGCAGTATAAAAGAAAACGAGATCTTGAGCAGAATAAAAGAAAAATATAAAATGGAGTTCAGTACTTACATTTTCTAGTACTAAGCCTCAATAGCAAGGTGACTTATGTAAATTTTAAAGACATTATTTTGTATATTTACGAGAATAAATGTGTAATATGGTAATAAATCTAAGTGTAAGGAACTGGAAAGAGTTGGTTACCAAACAACGGTAAGGTTGGCAAATTTAGAGCTCAATAAAATAGCCTTTTAGGCATGTAGGCTGTGTAGAGTTTTCGCAGAGATTACGCAACTATTGGTAGCCAAATATTTTCTAAATATTTGAAAAACTTTTGAAAAATAAAAATATAGATACGACCGGATTTTTTTTCGTTCATATCACGTTTACACATAGAAATATTTATCATAGGTGGGAAAAGTGTATTTAGTGTCAAATTATTCTTATTTTTTGATACGATCAAGTGTTTGAAAATCATTGATGCGAGATTTTCAGTTATTGGAGCTCTTTGATGTGAAAGATAAACCTTATTAGCAATATGTGGCATGTGTGATGACAAAAGTTAGAAAGACCCCGGACAGTAGTGCTCATGAGTATGGCTCTAAGATTTGTAAGTTTAATTACATATTATGAAGTTGCGACACCTTAGCTGAAGTTTTTTTCTACGAAAGAGAAATGGACTCGGGATAGGATGAAAGGATAAATATCAAACCTTCGCACCTCAACCCCCTCCACCCCGCCCCCGTTGAGTAATATCAGCAAAAATTGCAATACTATATAACGCACTTGACGCTGTACGGAGAATGGCTGAAGATTGTTTGAAAGTTCGCATAACGAAGGCTGCATAAAATAATAACAATAGCATAAGAAGCAAACATTATAAGGATGCACGTAGTCTAAAAAATCGAAAAATCCTTTGGAAATATTATATATTATTGATTTAGTTTTTATAAATTATCCTAAAAAACTATCTTAAAACGGCCAAGCTGTTATTAATACCATCAAACAATATTTACATGATTAGAAGACATTTTTTAACACTAAAAATGTACTGTTCCTGCGATTGAGAACGATTACGTTCCAAATTTAGAAGTAGCTGATCTCAGCAGTTCAAAATAAATAGCCTCACATTCCTGAATGGAAAGTATTTTAGAGAATCAGATAAAAATAAGTAAGAAAAGGTGGATAAGAATCACAAGCGTTTTGGGGTTAAACTATTCGGCTTAGGGACTTACAGATTAAATTCAAATAATCAATGTTTAATTAAATACAATAGGTAATTCTATGTAGTTATTTTTAGTATGTTTTTATTTTACAGAAATTAAAAGATTTAAAAACATGACAGAAAGCTTAAATATATTGAAGAAAAAAAATCATCAAGAAGCAAAATACAGTATATAAATTGCGTTATAACACTTCTTAAAATGTTACTTACTATTGATGTTACAACCTTATTCACGTAGTGCAAGATAAAAATCCAGCATAATCTAGCGCCATTTTGGATTCAGAAATTCGAAACTAATGTGAAGCGCTCACTCCATGAGACGGTCTTTGTGCTCTCTGAAACTCATAAAGCCTTTCTTCGAAGTCAAAATGCATGGAAATCCTATTGTTAAGTTTGAAACTGAAATGCCAACCTGGCTTAGACGAAAGGGAAAGTAGTATCTTTGATGGTCAAATGACGTTTCTCTTTTCACTGTCATTACGTTTCAATGGTTTCATTATGTCATAAATGTTTGGGAAGTCACAATCCATGAAACTTAAAATGAGGTCTATTCTTAGTAACATTTTAATATTATAAAATGCGTTTATCTAACAATGATACGCATAAAGCCCTTATATATGTAAAGTTCCTCAATTTAGGCAAAACAAAATTGCGACAAAAGAAGTTAGTTAAAAAGCAACGAATTTAAGTACAGCATTAAATCACAAAAAGCCTGATTGCATTGCGATTTAAAGTTGTGCTTAAATTCCTGACTTTTTTTACTTACTTCATTCCTCAATTTAGCCATCCAAAACAATGGTGATTACTTTACTAAAAAAATTTCTTGTTACCACTTTTGTGAAAACCATTTTTGGTGTTTAGTTCGTGTAAAGTTGAAAATTATTCATTTTTTGATGTATTTTAACTTTTTTAAGCGTAAGTCTAAAAAAAAAAAAAAAAAAAAAACAGACAGCAGCAGAATGTTTTTTTAGCATATGATGTTCTTTAACTCATCTACGCATCAAAAATTCATTACGATTACTCATTTATCCTATATTTATAGAAATGAGCAATCGCAAGATAAATTTCGATTCGTAATGGAGTTAACAAATTTCATGTGCTAAGAAACGTTATACTGTCTGTATTTTTATTAGACAGACACATAAAAAATTTAAAATATATCAACAATGAATAATTTGCAAGTTTACACCCTCTGAACACCAAAAATCGTGGCAACTAAACTCAAATTTTTTACAGTGTATAGAGAATGACGACGGGATTTAGTCTGTTTGTTATTGGCATGACAAAACTCAGCTCGTTAATTACAATTTAAAGCTTATTTTACTTCAAATAGAAACACATTATGCATTATGTGAAATAACCATAAAAATTGAAATAATTTATGGAGCTACGAAAAAATACCCTCAAAAAATGTATGCTTATGCAAAATTTTTGACTTATTTCCCGAAACATTTTATGTTAAAGAAAGATAAAGAATCTTTAGGCGTAAAACAAACTATGTCTTCCCTTTGTCGTAAAAATAAAACCGCTCTAAGGTGAGCAAGGAAGAAAGCCCTATTACAGCGTTTTTTATTTAACCGTCATTCATCATTTTTGTGTCTCCTAGCAACCTGAAGATTCATTTTGTCTTGTGATTTATGCCGATGTCACGGACTGAGCAAGAAAGCAGGAATGTCAGCAACATGTGTGATTGATTTTGGTTAACTTCCGGTTCAGACTATAAGTATGTGCTATTGTAGCACTGTTCACAAGATTTGAAGAAAAGGGCGGAAGTAGACTGAGCCAACGAAATTTTCTTCGTGCGTTACAATGTGGTTTCTTTTCTTGAATGTACTTTTACAAATTAGAAAAAAAAATCATATTTCTAATAATATAGCTCTAAAAGTTGAATAAGTAGATAATTAGTTTATATTAGTTAATTATATATCTGTGAGACCTTCTTTAAGATAAATCTATAATTTAATCTGTTTAATTTGTTTTTTCTCAAACATAACAGAATAAATAAATGAAATGGAATAAAACAAATACATAATTTTTGATGTTCACTTCCGTCAGAATTGGGAATATATATTTTTTTGTTTGTTTGTTCATTTATTTAAAAAAATTGCAAACACTGTACATTTCAACCGCAGTTTTATGATCATATGAGATGATTTTTATGCAGCTGTAAGTAGGCCACTTGATATAATTAAATTATTTATTTTACACAACCCCTATTGGAGATGGTTTTGACAAAATGAAAAAAAATGTTTACTAAAGTCATAAAATTGTCAACTAGTAATTTACTTAATATGTGACGTTTCACACTAAAAACAAGTCACAAGTTTGGATTAGAATTTTATTGCTCTAACTTTGACATTTAAGCTCTTATAAAGAAAATCGGGGTAACTTATAAAACACATGAAAGTTTGTTTGTTATAAGAGTTAAACGTTTATATTTGTGTGCTAATCATAAAACCAAACATTGCAACAAAAAAATTCATCTAGGCATGTTGGGGTTTAAGAAACCTATTTTCAGGGAGAAAATCCCCTAAACTTCTGCGCACTAAGCCCCAGTTGCAATGGAATTCCATAGTGGCTGCTGCTTACCTCAACTATCAGAAGCTCAAAACCTTTTTTAGACCGCAACACATGCCTGCATATTTCTTGAGATTTGTACTGTACAGTCCCGGTTTTTTAATAAACTCATTTGTGGCACTTGTTTAACAATTAATCAATTTGTAATGCTGCAGCAATGTGCTTGTTAAATATATATTTAAGTAGAATTTTTTCAGCATGAGCTCTGTATATGTTTCTTAATATTCATTTTTGTGCACATCTTATATGCAGTTTCAATCAATTAATTGTAATGCTGTATACATTTTTATATAAAATATTTCATTCAAAAAATATCAACAATCCTTACAAAACCGTTTTATTAGCACATTCACGATACTTATTTCTGTCACGTTGCGTATACATGAAACTTATAAAACACTATTTAATTTAAAATTGAAATTACTCGTCATGTACTCGATGTTGTCTCACTTACTATTGAGCTTAAGCTACGGGATAGTTGTCCGAGTATTTTATTCACTTTAACAATACATACAATGATTAATAAATGTTTCACACCTGAAAACCAAGAGACACAAATTGAATCAGTTATTTGAGAAACCCCATAAGCCACACTTCAGCAACTTTTGGAAAATTGAGAGAAACTGAAAGTTGATAATGACATGTTACGGACATTTTTCCTGTCTTAACCGTTAGTACTAGTTCAAATACACTGTCCATATTCTTCATTAACCTGGATTACATATACATGAATTTGTATTGAATTTTAAATTTTGTTGACTTATGGGTTTTCTCCAATTAACGTAAAAAGGTGCGATAAAAACAATTTTTTGTGTGCAAAATATGGTTTAATTGGATGCTAAGTGCATGAATTATCTTAAAATAAATGATATAAAAGTAATTGAGGCAAAAAGTAAAGCATTATTATCTATGACGCAATACAACTCGGCTGTCTACGGAAAACTGAATTGCGCTTGCGGGAAGTTGAGTTCATTAGGAAAGAGAGGTACCCAAAGCAACTACGCCCATACTGCATGTACCGTTATTTTTCGCAGACTACCCCATACAGGGGTGCTGCCGCAGTGCCTTCCTCTTTAAAACTCCCCACAAACTCTCAGACAGCTTAACAACCAAAGCCGGCCATAGGGACCGGACTGGCGAGCGTTGCCTACCTGCTCTACCGCCCCGGGGCCACAGTCTCACTGCAAAGTGAGTCTAACATCCGCTGTGAGCGGATCGGTGGAGATTTGGCGTGACCCAGTCCTCACTACATGGAGGCCCCCGAGTCTGTTGAAAAGAATGGCAAGCTTCTGAGATATCCCAGAATGCATTGGGTTGTGTTTGTTTATATCGCGATCCATGTACACTAGCATGCAAACAATGTAACTCACTGACTTGTATGGTTTCTCAAATACATGTAATAGTCTTTTTCCTCCAGAGTGCTTTATACAGCCAGAACTGATGTGGTTTCTCTATCAAACGATGAATCTTCATCATAGCAATCGTTTTTTTACAAAAACTTATTTTCGCCAAAAATGTGACTTATGGGGTTTCTCAAATAACTGATTCTATTCAAAGTCATTATAATTTTACTTTCTGACACCACCTCTATATCAATCGCAAGATAGAAATAATTGTTTAATTCCTAAAGCTATTGAAATACATAACTGATTCATACGATAGATACTTTTAACACGTGTAAGTAATGACATTTGCTTATTAACTGGTACTGTTGGGAAAATATATATATATACACATTGGATTTCTATGGATTGGAAGTCTATTCTTAGTTTCATTCGAAAGAATTATGAATACAGATTAAAGGTACACAAATAAGAGCATGCATGGAAATAAAGAAAGCATTTCTTCTGAGACATAAGTATTCAATGCTTATAGACCCAACGAACAACGAGCTATTGCATAGTTCCTATCCTTCAATTATCGTCCTTGTATCTCCTAGCAACCTGAAGATTCATTTCGTCTTTTGACTTATGTCGGCGTCGCTGACCGATCAAGAAAACAAGGATGTCATCACAATACGTGATAGATTCTAGTTAGCTGACGCATGAAGACAATGAATATGTATTTCTAGGAGACATATAGACTGCTACAGAAAATTGTTTTTTTTTTTTCAATCGGTGAAAATTTGCTGATTTAGACGGGGATTGTTTAATTTGCAGTTAACAAACAGCGGGGCATAAATTTTGAGATTTTTAGAAATGCATGCCCAATATGTAATAAATACTGTCACCTTTTGTATGAAACGGAATATGAAACGGAGAGTGCAAAGATGTCATGAAGTTAAAACAAATATATAAAACATGGCTGATTAATAAAGAAGTTGATTGAATGCGAGAACATAGGCTAAACATGCACGACTCATAGGAAATAGGACTCCATGGATGAAATATCATTAAAAATGCTTAAATGCAAGGGACATGATTGAACATGAATTTGTATAATATAAACTTTTCTCAAACTTCCGATTGTTTGTAAAATAAATTGGATTGAATAGTTTTGAATGATAACAAACATAAGTGAATGTTTTACTGATGTAATGTAGCAAAGACAATTGTAGATATTTAAAAAACGGCAACTGTTAAACTTGCTTGCTTACTGATCCAATGAAAAAACGAAACAAAAATAAATACAGTCGTGTTTAAGGAGATTAGTTTGTATATTATTCCACCAACGATTGTTAGTTATTCTTTCCAAATATCCGCAACTATTCTCATTAAATATTGAGAGCTCTGAAAAAGGCTGAAAAATATTTTATTGAAAAATATAAAGTATTTGAAATGGCAATAACTTCGCCAACATGGTAGCCCGCTTTTGGTTTTTGCAGTTATAAATAAACAAAAGTAGAAAGGTTCGTTTGGGGGGAGGAGGGAGTAAAATAATGAAGAATTTGAAAATGGTACAGTTGCTCCTATTGGCTTCATAAGTCAGATGTAGTACATATTCTCCGTTTGACACTTTTTGAGTAGAGTATGTGGGTCTGATAGTTTTAAATGCATGTGAATTGACAAATGTTTGCTTTTGTTGAATAAAGGTTTGTCTTAAGAAATTTGTTCAAAAAATCACTCTGCATTGAGGTTTAATAAAGAAACACAATGGTGAATTTTAGAACTTCAATACATTATCATATTTCATTCTCCCACTTTCACATTAATTTTGATAGAATTACTTGAATTGTTTTGCTGGTAAAATTTTTTTAATGAAAATTTGTTCAACATTTTTTTGTTTTTTTACCATGTATTTAGTTATTTTACGACTAATATAACTATAATCAATAAGATAAAGAATAAAAGTATATATTTCAATAATCAATGTGACGGATGTAAGAAGGCACAATAATTGGTTAAGATCTTCTCATACTAAAAGTAATTATTGACATGTGTGGGACAACAAATCTATTACAGTAAAGAAAATAGTGTACTAAATAGAATTTTAAAGAAATGTATCAGTGTCCTTTCAATCTGCAATGATATTGCAATACATATATCCTTATTGCATTTAAAAAAAAATCTAAACATAAGTCTTGTTTTATTGCATTTTCCTAGACTCTTACATCACTTCAAGTCAAGTTGAATGTTTTGGAAACAGTTGGTAAAGTTGCTTACGAAACATTGCTGTATCAAATTTTATTTTTCACTTTAACACTATAAGTGCCGTTTGGATAACTTGCCCTTTTTTTTTTTATTATTTTCTGCGTTTTTACTCAACATAAAATTGAACAGCGAAGCTCTTTTTTTTTCCATTTTGCTAAAATATTTTCAAGTTTCTGTGACAAATTTTCTAATTTCTATGTTAATTAATTAACTACATAATTAGATTTACCTAGAGCAGCCATTTGGGGTCATTTTGTCCCGCATAAGAAAAATTACTAATTTTCAACTGAATGTCTATTTTTTGAATTCCCGACGCCTCAGTTTTGTTCCCTGCTCATAGGGGAATAATACATCTTTTTTTTGCAACGACTCAGCAGAGGAGAAAAAATAAACCTACGCTTGATTTTGTGTTTGGATAACTCATAGAAAATCTGCCACTAGTACGATTATTCATTTCTCCATTAGCGACGTTGTTCTAAATGTTCTGGTTAGCTCAAAAATGTGATAGCCCGGCTACAGCTGCTGTCGAAAACAAAAGTTGAGACCATATTGAACAGCAGTGTTCTCAGAGCTTTTGATTGCAAGCAGTGCGTAAGCATATTTGTGTATAAGAAATGCGAAAAGGATTGAGTACACAGGAGTGCCTTGCCCTGCTAGAACAGTTATATTCAGATATAAGGGGGAGGGGGGTTGCTGTTTTGTGCAATATATGCCCTTCAATTGTTTGTGTACCGAACCTGAAAAGGAGATGTTCTTGCAGAGTTGCGAGGGAGAGAATAAAACTTTTATTACCTGTAAGGGATGACAGCAACCAATTTGTGGTAAATGTGTTGCTGTTGCTGTGATCGTCAAGCGTGCATACTGTTGCACTTCTGCTAATAGCTAGAAAACTTAAAACTTAACATTTTGTGGGTTTATTCGTAATCTGCGTTGTGTAATATCACCTTGAAATACATGTTCGAATTTGTATTGTTTTCAATTGCATGGTTTGCTTGCTTTCCACACAGTTTCATTTTCAATTCTAATTTTCATCATCGGTATTTGCAAATTTTGTCTATTTTCTGATCACATACGCTACTTCTAAATAACATAGTGTAATAAAATATATTGCATTATATGACCGTTTTTCAAATCTAAAAAAAAAAAATCGTGTGTAATCAAAAAAAGTTATAAAATCTAGAAAAGTTGTTAAAAAATGAAAAATTTAGCAAATGATTTAAAATGATAAATGTGATTTTTAAGGACTGATGTTCTTACTCAAAGTGGATGTAAAGATAATTTTTAGTGACTACTGTTCTTACGTAAATGCATGTTTCAAAAGGCTTTCGTCCTCATTCTAATTGGAATTTTTTGCTAATTTTCTCCTTCCCGTGGAGAGTGGTAAATATGTCACACGTGATTTTAGCCTTCCTCCACCAGGGATGGAAGCAATATTCGAAATATCCCGCGTAAAGCCGGACGACGCAGCTAGTCACTAATTGCATATATTAACAAAACTTGTTTTGTTTTTTTAAGTAGTGATGGAATCATGTTAAATAAAAAAAGAAAAAAAAATGGTAGGGTGACAAACAATGGAAAAAAAAGCTTCGTTTAATGTACAATTTACGCCTCACACGTGTTTTTAAGTTTTTTACTAAGATCAGCATTTGAAACAACGCTTAAGAATGCGTGTAAATTCATTACTTTATTTAAAGAATTACTTTTATAGATACAATTCTTTCACATTAAATACGTAAAATCAGAAATATTTTTACACATTCTATAATGTAGAATGTCTTCTTTATTCAGTACGTACGATTTTGTTGGACCATTTTTCCTCTTTCTCATTTTGGTGCTATGTTGGAAAAAAGCAACTTCTTAAACTCATTTCGTAGGACATACAGATACATCTCTTTTGATTTCGCGCTTTAGGCTATCGGGGAGGGAACTAAATGATTTCATATTTTATATTTCGTTGACATCCGAAAACCATTTTTGTTGAAAACGTATTTATTTCAATAAGCTCAGTGACAAACAACAACTTGCGTTATATTTGATTCAACATTCTAGAGGTACTTACATCGTCATTTCTTTTAAAAGGGGAAAAGGGGGGAAAAAACTTGTAGCTTGACATTTTGTTTGAGTTTGCGTACCAGGTAAGAGGGAAATTTATAGACGGTTGAATTGTATATTTGGATATTTTTTTGGTCCATTTTTCAAACTATGCACGTCATGTTTGGATTTTTCGCAAAATAAAGTGCAGAAATGTCTTCCTAATTATTACCCATATAAGTGTTCTTCATATATACGTTATTTCAATGTTATACATATAAAAATGTAGTATAACTTATTATAGCAACACAAATATATTTTAAAACATCTTATAAACATGAAAGTGAGTTTTTGACGATGAAATAAGATGAAAAAGGAAGTAAGGTATTTTGTGACGATAAAAAAATGTTTAAACATAGATGAAAAAGTATCAATGCCACTTATTCGGTTAATGAATGTTTATCAAGTTAAAATAAAACATGTTTTTTCTGCTTATTAACGTTAATTGTTGTAGTAAACATTTTAGTACGCGACTTTTTGTTTTTCATATAAATGTATGAATATTTAACTTGAAATTCCGTTTCAGCCTTTACGACATTGAAGTATATATATATATATAGTTTCTGCAATTCGGCTTTTAAAGTATGCTTTGATATTTAGAAGCTTTCCAAATTTATTTTCATTTAAAAAGTGCATCGCATTTGTTCTTCAGATAACGTTTAGTGAAGCCATGTTTAATACCGTATTTAAAATTGATGACAAAACACAATCGAGATGCATTAAGTCACAAATTAATAAAAAACGACGTTTTCTCAGTTTTACTAGTACTAATACTGAAGTACTCAGTACTACTAAACATATACTGTTCACTCTTAAAAGCACTTTTGAGTTCAAAAATTAAAGGGTAGCGAAAAAAACACTAAACGTGATTATGTGTGTGTGTGTGTGTGTGTGTGTGTGTGTTGCAGGTAGAAATTATAGAAAGTTTATATATTTAAGTAAAGGAACATAAATTAACTAAATTAGTATTATCTCTAAATATGTTTTGAAGGCGAACATTAAATAAACAAATGTGCATATGAAGGATTTATTTGAATAGTGTTAAAACTCCATGTTTGTGCATGTTGATATAGTCTTAAAATTGAAAATTATCCGGTTGAGATGCTTGATACATTGCATTTGTTGGCAGCAGAAATACGCTGGAGGTGTATCATTTTGAAATTAAGGTAGGAATGCCTGGTATGAACCTTCACGGACGCCAAGTACAGTTTGCTCATTATTCAGATAATGTACACACATTAAAAGGTTAAATACAATGCAAAATCAGTAACGTTTTTTGGAGGGTCGCATGCACATGTTTCGAGGTTATATAGAACACCTTTTTCATAACAAAAGAAGTGAGCCTTTAGAATTGAAAAGCATCTGTCTGCAGCCTAACTATTAAATTTATGTCTTAAGATTCCGTATTTTCTTGAACAAAGTTCAAAAATAAAGGCAAAAGCACGTGAACTGAATAGCTATTTTTCTTTTTTTTCTTTTTTTTTTTTGAAGACGTTCCTACAGGAATATGAAATTATCGAAATTGGCACATATTAAAGCAAAACAATTTTGAGGAAAACGTAGTGTCAGGTGGTGTAAAGTGGTCATAAAATCCTCGTTCTTCAACTTTCTTTGCCAATAAATATAAGAATTTTTTCACAATCTTCAGATTTTTTGCTTGTTATTTTACATTAGATTATTAAAGAACATATTACATTAAATTTTGAGCAGAAAAAAATAAGTTAAATAATTTTGTGACGCCATGTTTCTGGGATGTATGTATGACCACTTTACCCCATGGGGTGGGGTAAAGTGAGTAGTGCATGGGGTAAAGTGGTCATAGTTGAAAAAATATATATATAAAAGTACTAATAACCATAATACTTCACAATACTTAACAAAGGCTCATTTTAGAACGAAAACAACTTTATTTCCCTCAACTGAATTTATTTATATCCTCTATTATGGTCAAAAGTTAGCCTCGTCTCTGTAACGCCTCGTAAGGTACTTCAGTCTCTTCAGCTGCTGCATATATGGTCTTAAAACGAAGTTATGTACCAAAACATGTTATCATACATAATAGTAGGTATTATTGGGTTTTAATCCCTAACTATTAGATTTAGAGTCTGTACTTTAACTCAATACATATAATAAAACATAAAAATGAAATTCAAAACTTCCCGTGAAAAAAATTAAAATAGCTTTTAATTGATGACTAAATTACTTAAATAACATATTAGGAAAATATTGCTAATAAGAGAGTTCTGGATAATTATAGCTTATTAAAAATCAATGGAAGAAAAGTACATATTTTAACCTAGCTATTTTTAATTCTCTCTCTCTTTCATGTATTGTTCTTGTTCGAAGCACTGCTAGTTTTATACATTTACAGGTTAATAATACTTATAATAAATCTGTTTATAAATGAATCATTGATACTTGAAAGTTCTTGTATTAAAAAGTGCTTCTGAAAAATTTTCAATACTAAACACACCATTGTAAGAAGACTGCATTATAGTAATTTCAATCTATTGCATTTGAGCTCAGTTGTGTTGGTTCCGGATTTCTAAAAAGTAAATTTAAAAGTTATTTTTAAAAAAATAATACAGTATTAGTGAAATTAGTTAAAGTGTAACTGACATCTGTCTCGTGGCTTAATTTCTAACAAAAGAAGTGCAAGCACTTAAAGTAGTCTTTGAAATTTATTTTCTTGCGTAAATAGCTTGAGCTCCCTCTAATCGTTAAAAATTGAAAATAAATATGGAAACTGAGCTTCGTGAATTCCTATACAAGTCAATACCTGGTCTACCACATAAATTAACCTAAATTAATTTTAGAACATCGACGCATGTTAAGCCTAATACTACGACCTCTTTACCCCATCTTAGTTAAACTACTTTAAAATAATATATAAACTAAACCTAGCTTCACGGTTAGTGAGGAAGTATTTTTGAGATCTGTGTAAAACTATCTGCACCGTCCATTTGCTGCAAATTCTTTAAAACAAAATATCACAGAGAAGTTAAAAGAGCTGTTTCAATTTCAAAGTGTTGCATAAACAAACAAATCGAGTGTTTTCGCCATCTAAAGAGTTGCTATTAATATAACTTTGTATGTAAATTTTAATTTTTAATTACACTGGTCAACAAGTGTTTTGCCCCAAGAATAAATTTCACTTTTCCTGAATTAGTTTTGCACGAGGAATCCATATCTGGCATCAAAAGTTTTCTATCACGTATAGTTTTTTAGTAATCAGGAAGGAAATGTTCGATTTTTACGTTTTTTCAGTGTTTTTTCGATCATGCAGCATCGTTTTTATTGAGATAAAGTACACAAACGAGCTTGAATGTCAACCGTTAAATCAGTGGTCACTTGATTTTGCTGGAAAAAATTTAGTGGAGTGTCGCAAACAGCCCCCGCAGACCCCCGAACGGAAGTGCGTATCAAATTCCTGCACTGGGTGTGGGGTCTTGGTAGGAGTTTTGCGAGAATTGGGATACAAAGGCAAATAGGCAAAAGATTGATGCTGTACGACACGTTTAATGAGCATGAGCTACTATTTTTTATCATAGAAGTCTAATGTTGTGTGTAAAAATACCCCCTGAAAACATGGGAGCTGTGTAACCGATAAACATGGAGAGCGGTACCATCAGGATATTTCAGTTATCGAAAAGATATATCAAGGGAAGTGGAGTGCAACTATGTTAGCAGATTACTGCTGGACGTTAAAAAGGGACATTCCTGAGGCAAAGTATGCCAGAACATGTCAAAATAAAACCTTTTAAGGTAAATAGAAAATTACTTGGTTTTTCGGTGGAGATGCTTCAATGTAAAAATTACAATGACCTTAAAAAAAGAGGGGGGGGGGGGGTCCTAAGGACTTTGACTTATCTTAGAAGTATTTTCCAAGCTGAATTCGAAAATGAAAACCATTTTCCTTATCACTTAAGGGTTTTGCTTGTAAGGTACTGCAATAATTTAGAGTATGGTATTAATGTCAACTATTTACAGCACCTTGCACAGAAAATCCTTACGTGATAGAGAAAAATGGTTTCCATTTTCGAGTTCAGAGTGAAAAATACTTCTAAGATCAGTTAACAAAGTCTTTGGGGCAGAAAAAAAGTTTTTTTTTTGGAGACCAGTGTTATTAAAAGCTAAAATAAAAAAATGTAAATCAATTCCTTTTTTTATTTCAAAGCTATAGCTTTTTATTTGCCGTATGTCCACTTTACCCCATTGACCACTTTACCCCACCTGACCCTATAAAATAACAAAAGTTCTTCACATTGCCACAATTTCTAAAAGGTTTCGCTTTTATGATATATCCCATTTTAACAAAAGCACCTTTTAGTATGTATTTTGTTTAATTTTAATTAAGTGAATCATCCCTAATAAAACATGCTAAAAATATTAAATTTACATGATATTTTAATTGCGGACCTCAAGATTTAGCGCAATATATGAACCTATCCCAAATTTATAATCAACTGTTAATCGTTAAAAAAATAAAACTAAAATCACTTCTAGTAACAGGAAATAAACTACTTCGCAAATTGTGAGATTAATTCGAATTCATGAGTTATATTCAGAAATATGTAAAAATTAAGACCCCGGTGGTTGCAAATCTTGTAATCAACCAGTAAACGCATCAAGATCTGCACTTGGTAATAAATGAAAGTTAGTATAATACGAGTATTATGACCCCAGAAAAACCTAAAATACTTACATGCATTAAGATTGTAAAACGTAATGTTTTCGACAGCAACATTTCCGGCTTTTATTTTGTATATCGCTAGGTTAAACGTTTGGTAAGAATATTAAATCAAATGCAACAAAGCTATGCAATAGCATTTGTTTCTCAAAGAAAATTATATCCTAAAGTACTGTGTAATTGTATTACGAAGTTCAATACAGTTTCTACATTTGATTGTGAAATAGCAATAGTAAAGTAAAACCAACTTGCGGAATTTCTTCGATGTAATAAGATTCATAAAATCATTTATTCACAGCGAAACCCAATATTAACCTAAAACCCAATGCTAGATCAAAAATAGCATTTAGAAAGATCAAAATTCAACTGTAAAGATATATTCTTTGTTTCTAGCGCTTATGAGTACGAACAATCCCATTCATTTCAAGGGAAATAAAAACATATGAAACTTAAATCCACAGCGGAATATTTTTGGCGTAATAAGTTTTATAAAATAACTTTTTCATTTCGAAAAGTAATTTAACAAGTGTTGTTAAACCGTAAAGTTCGACTAAATACTTTTTAAGCGGAGTGCAACGTAGATCTACCTCCTCGTGGTTCACTTCGACCAACGTTTTATACGGCAAAACGATCTACAGTTTTGGCAAGAGTAAGTCAAAGTGCGAATCCTGAAGAGTTTTCAGTGGAATGGCGAGGGCAAGTCTCATTCAAGGAAACAGGGAATCCTTCACATTTTAAAAACGCATGATGTTCTCACCTCTGGGTCCTTCAGAGATCTAATACCAGACATCCCTTTAAGAATGTCAAATGTTTAATAAAGAATATTTACAGGGACTCTTTCCGCAATGAAATCAAGAATCGTAATTCAAACAAACCATTCGCATCCGCAATGCCCCTCAGTGGAAGGAAATCTGAAGAAATTTGGAGAAGCTATGACTTATATGTAATCCTTTATATGGGCAAATTCCTGTTCCCACGGTATTATAAAAATATTTTTCACGAATTAAATGTTTGTACAATTGGGGAAAAAAAAACATTTTTTTAAAAATGTAAGCTTGAAAAAATTACTGCTCTTTAATTAGTAAATCAAATGAGAAATTATTTAATGTAAGTATTTATTCATTTGTAGGTTATTGATTTAATTTTCTTCTACACAATCCATTCTTCTTTTCTTCAAAAACTTTCTGAAGAGAAAAGCGTTGCCTTTACTCCCCCCCCCCCTTAAAGACAACTGTGTATGCCACAGATATAACTAAATTGAGCGAGATAGAGTTTTTTTGTTTTTTACTGAAGGAATAAAGGAATGATAAACTTTAAATGTTTTCGTAAATTAAAAAGATATTTTTGAGAAAATGAATGTAATTTAAAAATTTTATATTGGCCTCTTTCTGAATGCAATGTTTCAATAATTTGTGATTTAGAAACCGAAAAAAAAAATTAAATTTTGATTAAATAAACCAACATCTTCCGGTGGAGCTAGAATTTTGAAAAACAAAATTACATATAAAGGTCGACAGCTGGGGGGGGGGGGGGGGGGAATACTAACAACTTCCTTTCTTTCTTTTATTTCCTTTTTTTTAATGATTTTTTTTATGCCATTCGTAACATTTATTAGCCTTTCCTTTCATAAGATTTTTCCATCTTTCGATATCTTTTACTTCTTCTTATCCTACTTTTCCGTAAAAGTAAAAAAAAAAAAAAAAAACAACGAAAGAAGGCTAATGTATCAGATCACAAGAATATCGTTAAAAATAGGAAAAAGTCATAAACAAGTGAAGTAAATAAATACACATTGAAAAATTAAAAAAAAAATTGAAAGTAGGGGTTTGAGATGGGGTAATTGTGTCTGTCGGTCTGTCTCCCCCCCCCCCTGTAGGGCCCCATTTGTCCCCGAGGGCAAGCCCTCGTGGGCATCTAAAAATTCGATGCGCCAGACAATGGCAGGTGCGGGGGGGTTCTGGGTGCGCATGTCTCCCCCCCCCCCCCAATAACTTTTGAAGGAATTGTCCGATTCGAGAGATTTTTTTTCCCTGCATTCGGAAGATCTTGGCGAGGACATCTCATTTTCATATTTTACTTTTTGATTTGAACAATTTTTCGTTCAATTTTGAACAGTTCAAAAATTCTGAACATTAGCGACTTTTTCCCGAAGCAAAGTATGCAAATTTTGGGCAGAAGATCCAAGTTCCTTTGGACAAGCGTATTGGAAGGAGCTCTCGGCGTGAAATATTTTTTTATCCACTCCGAATTTCATAGTTCAGAAAAAAAAAAAAACCGACAGTGCCTACGGGAAAATTTCAGTCGTATACAAATCCTGAGCTAACCAACCGATTAACTTAAAAAAAACTTTATCGGAAAGATGTTATGACGTAGAACATATACAGTGGAAATCCTCCATTCGTACTTGTCCCTCAATTCGTACGGCGCCAGGGATCAGCTGGGTCGCCAGTTTAGCTTTTTTCAAGAAAAAAATCGAGAAATTATGCTCGTTTTGAACTCGTCTAGAAGTAATTTGTTTCGCGTTTTGGATTTTCTTTAAATTTTAATACTTTTTGAGATTTTACTGACAATTTTAGCTTTCTAAGGGGGCATCTAGAGGAAGTGGTTGAAGAATTTTCTTCTTCAGAGGAGGAAAGTAGTAAGAAAAGCATTTACTTTGCAGAAATTAAAGAGCTGTGTTATTCCTGCAAAAAAATCGCAGAGAGTGATGGGAAAACAGCATCCCAACACTGCTGTGGTCAACAGCAATGTTGGGATTGTTCAACGACAATGTTATTGGCCATTTTAGAAAAATTCTGAACAATCGTCAAAGCCAGACAACATTGGACAGGTTTTTAGGGAAAGAAGCGCAAGATTCTTCTAGTGCAAAAAGAAAGGACAACAGAAAGGGAGAAAACACTTGAAGGGATATTACCTGATGTTTTTATAGAAGGGGCCTCCTCTTCCTCTTCCAGCCCTTTCATTTCCTCATCTCAACATTCCACATATGCCATCAGCTCACCTCAGTACAAGCAAAGTGCAGTTAAATTTTAATTTATCTATAATTTCATGTACAGTACTGTACATTTGTTTTTCATAGGTTTAAATAAGCAGCCATCTGTGTGTCTGGACCGGATTAATCCAATTTACACTGTATTTTATGTGAAAAAATAATTCGCTATTCGTACAAGTTGCCATTCGAGCTGCCTCCTGTAATGAATTGTGTGCGAATAGCGAGGTTCCACTGTACAGTACACTTCCTCGGGGAATGGCGAAAAGCATGGGACATTGTTTAGAAAACAAACCACATGTTTCTTTTCCTGAATCGCAAAAATTATTTTCTTCACAGTTCACATGACTAAACTAAATACAGTGGAACCTCGGTAGCTCGACGCGCAGATAAGTCGACTAACCCTTGGTAAGTCGACATATCCCTCCCCTAATGGTTGGCCCAATGCTAATTTCAATGGGCGAAAAACTCTCTAACTTGACACACAATTTTCAGAAACCCCTGTAAGTCGACCTCCATTTTGTATTCTTATTAACTTTTTCCTCCGGAATTTTTCCACGGTGCACAATTCTGGGAATTTTACAGCGGTGTTTTTTCATCAATAAATGAATTCTTTTCTTGAAAGTGTTCCTATAAAATTTCCTTATTCCCCTTGTACCTTTCTACGAACACGAGAAAAAAGTTAATTGCAAATTAGCAAGCCTAATAGTGTTCGGGAATTTGTTTTCTCTTCAGAGGGAAAAGCAAACAAAAATTATGGATTTTTTTCTCATTAGGTATTTTGATTTAATGTTAATACATTACAAATAAATAAATATATAAACTTTTCAAAATAATAATAGATAAATAATAAACGAGAATAATTTCGTACACTGGAATTCACTCTTATAACTTGAATGGCAAGTAAATAACAATACAGACCAATATCAGCGATTGAAGTTACGGAATCTCGGTAACTTGACACCTGCTTATCTCTACGGCCCGCTACTTTTTTAACCTTTTGAGTTTAGCCCGCAGCTTTCCAAAGGCTGCCCATTCCTGGTTATGCAATGTTTGCTGTGTGGCACTACGAAATAATATCTTATTAGCTAAAGAATAAAAACGGTTTGGTTGTTTCTCATCCATAAGCTTACTTCTTTGCATTGCAACACGGGCTCCTTGTAACTCTGAAACACGTGTCCGCAATTTTTGGTTATGTTGACGTTTTATTCTTTAGTTTCGCAACTCAAATGAGGAATAATTATTTCTCTACATTAAATTTATGCATGCGAACTCGCGTCATTAAAGAAAAAATACTATGTCTCTTATGCAAAATTTCTGCATACGATTTAAGTCAGGGGTTCCCAACTTTTTTTTTCCTAGCGAAGCCCTTCTAAAACTCGGAAAGAAATTGGCGAATCCCTTTGGTAGTCCTTAGTAAACGGGTAGGAAAACAATAAAATTTGCTTGCACATTCATTTTTCAAGCTTCACAACAGTTCATAACAAGCAATGAAACACAATTCTTAAAATATCTAAATGGAAATAAAAACTAACATAATAGCTACAATAATAATAATAATAATAGTAATACAAGCATTTTAAAAATTAATTACTTATTTTTATTATTTGTTCTTTTTGTATAATTAATAGTAGCAGTAAACATACGAATTTGCAAAAGCTCTGTTTTTAGTAATTATTTCCTCGATACTGGGAAAAAGTTGTGGAATAGCGGAATGACACCAGAAATATAAGTAAAAAAAAATTAGAATCAATCAATAAATATCTTAGGGTTCCATTCCCACGTTGAAATATACAAAATTCGCAACAGTTATGGAAATTTACAGAAATATTGGGAAATTTACATGTTTTCAAATTTTCATTGAGATAGAGCAGGAAAGTTGGAATAAAGTATTATTAAAATGTGAGTACAAAATTTGAAATTAAAATATCTTCCTTCGCACTAGCGTGGAAAAAGTGAGAAATGGTAGTAGAAACATACCTCTCAAATTAATATAGATCAATTAATACCTTTTGATCAATAAACCACTTCACGATCAAAATTTTCAAATTTACGCAATGCAGAAATAAGTGCATTTCAAATTTTATGCGTATAGTTCCTATGCCACACAGAAAACAATTTTATACAAAAAAAAAAATCATTTTTAATCTCCGTTCTAATATGTATGAACATTTTTAATTTTGTTTTTTGTTTTGCGTTAGCAATTAAAAATCCAGCTATTGCAATATTATATTCGCGATTTGAAATTTTTCCCTTGAAAAAAAAAATATCAACCATTTCCAATGACTGGGTTTGAGCTTAAAAATTCCCTAGTTAGCATGGGAATTAATTAATTTGAAAATTGTTTTGATTTCATCTGTCATTTTTTGCTCTTTTCACCGGAGAAAAAAACTCTCCAAAATAATAATAATAATTACATTTTCTGATGGGCATGTGAACCCGAATTGTTCATTTTCTCTGTCAGATTACTAATCACTACAATATGGATGCCTTTTCTTTCAAATGGTAAATTTTTTCTTGAATTTTGACGTTTAATATGACGGGATCTCAATATGCATTAAATTTAACATTGATTTTAGACTTTGAGTCACCATATGACATTTATTTTTTCATTATTATTATTTTTGTTGTTGTTAATTTTTTTTTTACGAAAAAGAGAGAAATCCGTTCAGTGATGCATGAAAAATTTCAGAATTTAAAAGTTATTGTCTCATTTTTTAACTGCATGTTACATTCCTGCAAATTTGCATTTTGTAATGAAATTTATCTCAACGAATCCTTTTATTTCGCACATCCCAGAAAACACAAAACAAACAAACATGACAAGGAAAAGAACTATGTAGAATTCATTTCAGAAGATAATTCCATACATTACAGGTTTTGCATTTGAATAACTGAATTTGTCACTAAATCTTCTTGTCATTTTTTTGTGCATGTACATTATTTTCAGATTATTCACTGTTAATCATGTACTTCCGTCCAAGTTTCAAAAGGTATATTGAAACATTTTTTGAAGTATATACTGCGGAAACTGTTTTTAAATGCGCTGTAGATGGACTTCCTTTATTTACTCCTTATTATTTTAACCAGATGTACTTATCTCCTTTTGCGTAAATTATATCCTTCGGGAAAACCGTTGTCATTTTGAGTCGCATCGCATATTGAATCTTTATTGGTTATATTCATTTCTGTTCTATGCTGCTTCAGTTTGAAGTGCGATCTTCCGCGCTCCTCCGTTTTTATTTACTGGATAATAAAAACAGGCAAGCTCGCACATGAAGAATCGGCACAGAAGAAATGATGCAAATGCGCGTCTCAAGCCCCCCCCCCCCCCTTGTCGATGTGCCCCGTCTGTTCCGTATTTGCAGTTTTAAAATTGGCAGCCCTCACCTCAACCTGCAACCATACAAACTTTATCTCGATTCAACAAGTCTTGGTAAAAAGCTGTCGCCCTGCGAGGTCTTCTAATGATGTTTTTGTGCATTCAATCATAAGAGAAAACCAGGAAAACTCTCAACTTACTTCTCGATAAGTATTAAATAGAAATTATCACAGCAACCACCTCAGCTCGCTTATCAAAGCAACGTTTGTTGCCAGGATAAGAAATTGGGACTTCTGGTTCCGAGGAATATGCCGCCCTAGTAGTCAGGCTGCCATTTTGAAAGTTTTGAATACCTTTTGCGCAGGGAACTGGAGCAGAGTTATTATTATCATTATTATTATCATTATTTATGTTAATTTATTTTTTTTGAGTTGCTATGCTACAGCTCCCCTCCGAATCTTATGTTATAGTTTCAAGTCCGCTCCAGCTCCATTCACTGCTCTGAATAGCTTTTAATGGCAAATATAATATTTACCGCTTTCGTTTATTCAGTGTATTACGGAAAAATTTTAAAAGTCGTTTAAACCCTAATATTTCAATAAATATTTAATGTTTCGTACATAATGAAGGAAAAAAGTAATAAATAAATGCCCTCGGAAAAAAGGCCACTGTTTCAAAACAGTCATTGCCAACCATTTGCTTATTTTCTTTCTTTTTTTTTAAGTTCTTTTTTTTCCTTTCTTCCCTGCCTTCTTTTTCTTCTTTTTTTTGGTGAATTTGTAATTGCCGCATAATTTTGCAACAGCGAAAGTATGTTATGCACATCCCCAGTTTCAAGTTCGTGATTTAATTTTGCTGAGCAATATATATTTTACAACATACATACGTAGATATTCATAGCTGTGCGTGCGGGGCTTAGAGATACCATTGTACCCCCATTAGCAAATAAAAATGAAAGCTAATTACAAAACTGGCGACTTCTTTCGCGTTTGTATTCAATAGATATGCTTCTTTGCGTTTAATTTGTCACAAGTTTCCCTGGAGATGCATCTGGGACCCAAATCTTATGGGCAGGGCCGGCCTTATCAGTGTGCAAAGTACAAAGGCGCCATCATCTTGGGGGTGCCTCAGCGTAAGAGCAAAAAAAAAACAATAATCCGTGTTTCATAAAATTAGTTCAACAAAATTTTAGTTGTCTTCACGTAAGCAGACCCAATGATAGTGACTCCTATCAGATACTCCATCTTTCAAGTGAAAGAACTTAGCGTCAAAATTCACTTGTAGCGATGGTACTATACCTACTGTGGTGCTTGATAGAGATGATTAGATGGTACCAATCCCTGTGAACCACACTAGGTCTTCAATTACGAGAAGCCAACAGCAGCCCATTAGAAATAAAAAAATACATTATTTGTTTCATGTATGTAATTATTAAAATTTTTAAAATAATTGAAAACGCAATAAAATTATACACAATTTGAATTTATATTATTTTAGTTTGTATGATGAAAGAGGGCTAGGGGCAACTATTTTTATAAAGTCCAAGAGCGCCGAATACCGTCGGGCCGGCCCTGCTTATGGGTGTATTTTGGTACCCCCTTTAGCACAGTAGCGTCCCCCCCCCCTTGCTAAAGCTCTGCGCACGCTTATACAAACACATATTACTTGACTACATATTGAAGTGCCAATGAAGCGGAACTACACAGAAAGTAAAGAACCATTGAAAACGTTCTTTTGTCAGAGAAAAAGAAAACCAGGATGTTTTATTCGAAAAATGATTCGGGAATTTTATTTTAAATGACAGAAATATAAAGGAAAGAAATAAAATGAATGTGATGGTCTCATCATATTGATCAAGTATTCAATATGCAATAATTAGCAAAACATAATTGAAGAAGTGTATATAAATAAAATAAAATGCAAAATAACTAAATAAATTATATAAAATAAAGAAAGAAACGCAAACATTCACATTTAGTTTCAGAAAAAAAAATAAGAGTAGTGGAGCTTAACAAATCTTCATTTGCTACTCCTGTTTCGAGCAAAACTCGTTGCTTAGGTTACCTCTTTTCTTATTTATTCATTTAATTTTAATCATAGTAACGCAAAAATTTCTGCTCTTAAATTAAGCTTTATACAAGAGACGAATTAGCGCTCTTTATGTAACAATAACTGAGAACAGCATTCAGCAAGTTTTCGCTAAATAATTTTTTTTTTAATTTTTTTTTTTTTTAATATCAAGCAATTTATCGCAAATTTTGATTGATCAATTTGTACTAAATTAGGTCTAGAAGCAAGTTCTCAGAAAGACAAACCTTTGTTTTAAAAGTATCGTTTACATTTTCATTTTTACAGCACTAAATATGCAATTTACAAACAATTCGGGAGAATGAAAGAAGGGTAACAATATGTTTTCTTTTCGTTTCAATTCTCAGCCACAGAGAATTAATTTTGGAACCGGAAAAGGAGTAACGTTGTGTAAGTAGTAGAAAACACGTGCATGCCGCTAGCGACTACACTAACTGCAGGGGGTCTCGGCCTGAAGTGACAGGTCAATTATGGGGGACAGTAGACCCTTCTTCCAAGAGCTATCGTACATTTCATTGGTCGTTGAAATGTCAATCACTTGAGGTTGACACACTCCCCTCATGTTCTTCGAAGGCCATCTTAAGCCTAACCACGAAATTTTTTCTGACTGAAGAGCAGTCTTACGACAGGAATTACAGGCAAACGCAACCGTAACAGGAATCGTCAACTCTATCGGAAACTGGTTTTTCTACCAATTTACCCCATAGTTTCCTCAAAATGCTCGTGTGCTATACCAACTCACGGCTGCTCGAATTAGAAGCAATTCGTTATCTGCGTAAGAAAAAAATTGCTTCTAGAACGTTTAATTTAAGGCAAATCAAGAAAGGACCCAATCATGGAGCTGGAATTTCGTGACGTCAAATCAACTTTCCAGTAAACATGGCGGTGAAGGATTTGAAGAGTGGCGATAGAAGGATAAATTAGTTTTTTTTTTTGGTTTAAATTTTCGAAATCATGCCGAAAAAGCATTTGTAAGATGTAAAGTCACTAATTTACTAGTGCAAGACATTTCAAAGAGTGTCTTATGATGAAATCGCAACCAAAATGCCAGTGCGTTTCAAGTGATAAATTTAGAGACAGTATAACAACCGTTTTTTTTTCTTTCTGTTTTTTTCCTTAATTTATATATCATAGACAACCATTCCATAGCGTTATCAGCAATAATACTCTAGGCATCATACACTGTTTTACATTTTTGATAATTTTTTAACTAATCTCTGTCATTTTATTTTAATTAAATTTAAACTGCAGTGCCATTTTCTGTTTCGTCAGAATTCGAAGTTTGATGTCCAGTAAATTGTCACAGTGAAAAAACTTTTAATTAGAACGATATTAGATGAGACACAGAATACAAAATATTAATATTTTACCAAAGTATATTCCTTAATCAGTAATGTCACTACGGAAGGGTGGCGGAGGGGCGGCCCCCCCCCCCCCCCCCCCCGCGTGACACCCAAAATAAGATATAGAGTTTTAGAAAAATACATGTACTTTAATTATACAATTTTACGGGTGCTATTTCAACGTATCATAGCTGAAAATAAATATAGTTTAGTGAAAGTTACCCCAAATAAATAAAATAAGATTTCTAAAGAGTTTTTTCTTTTGCCATCTGAAAATAATATAAACTACAAAACTACAAGTTCATACAACACAACAAAGTTTCTTTCTTCTTTCTTTTTGGAGGGGGACACCAAAAATTACCGCCCCCGTTTGACACTTATGCTAGGAACCGCCATTGCCTTAATACATTTCCATTAAAATTAAAGATCTTGTTATGAATAAACTCATGACATTTAATTTGTTACTAAAATTCGTAAGGTATGTACAACCTTTTAACAAAACTTCTTAAGATTTCATCCATTTCGCCTTATAACATAATAACAATTTGCATTAAAATTTTTTTGACATCTTTAAGCAGGCAGGACAGTCTCAAACTTATATTTTTTAGGAAGGGAAGGGGGTAATTCTTAATTACCCGACTGAAACTTCGTATTTTACTGAATCGCGAAGCTCAAACTTAATAAACCATAATCCTATTGAGAATAAGTGATCATTATATACATAAAATAAAATCTGATGCCTTGCATTTGTTATTGACTGTATAGCTGTTAGTCAATAATGTACCTGTATAATAAGTACAAACATGTAGGAGGTGGGAAAAAGACAAAAATTATTGTTATACCAAATGGTCTAATTTAACATGGTCACTCAGAATTTGCAAAATAATGACAATTTTAGGAGGTCACAGTGACATCCCGTGACCTTGCATGGGAGTGCGCTTGAATGCAGAAACCTACTTTTTTTGATCGAAATTTCAAATATAAAAAATGTAAACAAATGCCTAACACGAGGATACAGATTAGAAAATGGTAGCTCGTTATGAGCAACCGTCTGAGAAACCGGTGGCAAACCTGTAGGAAACACCGCATCGAAAATTGGCTCTAGAGATTGCCGATAGAACGAGGTGGAAGTAACGTTTGCTTTTAAATTCCTGTCGTGTGATAACCGCTTAAGGAAACATCTACATCATATCAACGTGGCAACTGATCCCTTCTGTACCTTGCGTCATTGTCAGGAGGAGATGGATCCGTCTCATCCGTCTAGAGGCCCTTCTCTTCCTCGGAAATCACTCTGGGAACGCTATTGGACTGCTCGTCTTCATATATAGATTAATTATTATTCCTTTGACATTTAATTGTCTTTTTACCTGCCATTGGAAATTTAAAAAATAAGTACTTGAGAAAATTCAAAGCTCAAGAATAAAGTAATATTCCAATCCCCTGCTCTCTTCGCTCGCCAACCCACGTGCTCGTTGCGCTTGCTAAGCGTTTCGCGCCAGCTTCACAGCCACTTGGAATTTGGCGATGGACTTGGTGACCGAATAGGTGGCAAAACGGTAATATCTCTCTAAACTCGACGCCAACCTAGATGTCGGATCATAAAAGAACAACATCTCTGGCTGCACACCCTGACGTACGGTTTATAATGGCATACTTTTCAGTACATATTTCTACCAGATAAAGTTCTGAGGGACAATACCGGGTGAAATGGCTTTTCCAGAATATACCTAATATGATGGCACCTGCATCGTTCCCTGACGGTACGGAGGAGTTGTTATAGACATTCAGAGAAGTGAAGAGATTTTTACTCATGCCATTAAAACAAATCTCAATCAACTGCATTTGATTGGAATAGTATCGCATATCAATTTAAAACCCATATCATTAATGCGATGTGTTTCACAAACAATTTATTCGCAGCGAAAACACCAACCTAAAAAGCATCCTCAATCTAGAAAGTCATGCTAAATCTTAATAAAAGCATTTACGAAAATTCTTTGATGAAGATTAAAGAAATATTCTTTATAACAACTTTCTTAATATTCTAAAGCCTATTTAAAATCTTAGAACATTACAGTCATACCATAAAAAAATGGAAATAAACAGGGAAAATGCCGCAGAATATGATATTTTAAGCAAAAAGGTGGATAACACTCTGCCGAAAATATTTAAAGCTGTACTTCTGCGGACGCAAAGCCTAATTACATGCATAGCAATATATCCTTGTTAAGCCTAAATAAGATTGCAAGTCATTGAGAAGCTTGTTTGTGACTCGATACTTTCTACTGAGGTGCTCTGGAAGCCGTTTTTGTCTCTCCATAAATTTTATTACACATACTTTTGCTGAAAAGGAAATGCTTCGTGGTGAAAGCGGAGTTCCGCATGAGTTGTAACTGAAAATAATTTAGATTTTGAAAATATGTCTAATAAGTACGTGAAGTATTACAAAAAAAAAAAAAAAAAAAGATTTTTTTTTCTCACAAGAAATGTCCACATTTTCATCGAGCTCAGACCAAATTTGACGTTAAGTCTTGCAAAAAATACTCGGTGTCGAGGGGGGGGGGGGACGGAAAACTAGCATGTTTTGTAGAAACTATAGATATATATTTTAAATTAATTGAAACAATTTTGAAATACCCAAATCTCTGTTGATTGAAAGTTTCGCAAACTATGAAATTATCTAGGTAGAGAAAACTTTGCTTTTATTTGACAATCTAAGCATATAAATGTAAAAAACAAATGGTTCATACAAAAAAGATTTAACTATTTATTTTTCACTTTTAAACAATGTGAATAATAGAAGATGCTATAAAAATGAAGCGATATTATATACAATTCGAGTCATTTATGATGACTAATTTTCTAATTGAAAAGAAAAAGGATTGGACAATATTTCAAGACGAAAATCCTTAATTGATTCTTTAACGAATTGTCTATTTGCTACAATACAGAAATGTATTATTCGAAATTGTGAAAAACAACGAAAAGCTTATAATTTCTTGCAAAATGTTGTTCCCTTTTTTTCAATATTAGAAAATGTTATTTTATTTATTCATTACCTTTCAAACGCTTACTGAAGCTGTTTGCACTTTAGGTGATATGAGTTATTGTCCGTGATGTAGTTTTAAACTTAAGTAACTCCGTAGACATAGATCTTTAAAATAGAATACATGAGCCTTTTCGCCGTTTCCCCCCCGAAAGCGCGCGTCAACATCTCCTGTTGGACATCACGTGATCATGGGACGGTGAAGCTACTGTTTTTTCCCTTTGGACGAGTTTGCGCTTCATGCAAACAAGTCGCAATGTTTTGTGCAAGTAAGGGAAAATAAAAGCTTAAAAGCAATTAATATGTATAGTTTCCCTTTATAACTTTTCCCTCAAGCACAAAACCTATTTTACCTTTTATCACATTTTAAAATATTGAATAGGAAAAGAAGCATTTGAACGTTACATATTGAGTAAAAAAGGCAACATAAAAAAAGCTTCAAACTTTAAACAAATCGCTAAAATATTAATAGTTAAGCATTATATTCGCTTTTAACTGAAGCATTTCGAAAATTTTAAATTAATAACAACAACTGAATCAAAACATTATTACCTAATAATCATATATAAATACGTATTTACAGTATATGTGTTAAAAAGCGGCACATTTGAATTCCGTTAGATCATACTTAATGGCATTTAAGAGCTATTAGTTTAACTACAAGTTTTTGAAATAATTTGTTTTATCCCCTAAAAAACGTTGATCACTCCTGGTTCTTTGAAATCATTGATTGGATGTGGTTAAGCCAGAGTAACATTTAACAAAATAGCTTTTTTTGAACATCTTGTATCGTTTGTAACCTCGATTTCAAAAAGGATGTTTTGATTCTTTCATAACTTTTCATTTTATGAACCGAATTGCGTATCCGTATATTTTTTTTTTCTTGTTAGGTACAGTGTGATAAAACTCAGGTCCCGTACCTTCGTTTAAACATGTTAATTTGTTAGAAGAAATTATGGGCGAAAAATCTCTTATTTTGATGTAAACTTACCTTTCCTTTTATTCCACGGATTGCAATTCTCGGGACTGAATAAATAATTAATGAATGTACAGTTTTAAAAATAGTTGCCATAGTGCAGTAATAATAATCTATACAATAAGAGTTGCAAGGAAGATTCAAAATAGCATCCAGTAAAGTATAAGGGGGTAGATTTGGGGATAACCCCCCCCCCCCCTGAAATGATGAAGATAGAACAGAATTTGACTAATTTTCTTTGTAAAACAATGAAATTAGCTCACTTCTCCAGAAGAACCCCGTTCCCAAACCTGGGTCTAGCTACGCCACTGACGCACGTACTACTGAAAATAAAAGTAGATATTTTAGATCTTCAATCATACTTAATCATGAAGTTAGGCCAACGATTCTCAGTGATTATAGTATTTGTTTGCAAATCTAAAATTCTCAAATAATTCGATAAAACGGAGTCGTTTTTTTTCCCTTTAAATGGATAGAGGATTTATGAGTTTAAAAAAAATTCTGAACTTCACACAAAATCTTCGGAAAAAGTGAATAATTAGGTGATTCCCCCCTCCCACAATACATTTATACGTATACAAAAAAGCCGAGTAATTAATTGATAGTTTTGTAATATTAATACCAGAAGTCATTTTTTAAGAAAGATTATTGTAAGCTTTTGAAGCACTATAAAGCAAAGAACAGATTTTTTTTTTTCAAAGAAATATTAAAATTAATAAAACTTCAGAAAACTGATTTTTTTAATTTTTTTTATTTTTGGAAAAGGTTTACTAAAATTTTCGGAGAATTCCTGGTATGGGGAATTCCAGGAATCCCCCATAAAAGCACTGTGCCGTAATGGTTCCGCATTATATCACCTGCCTATGTTTCTTTTTAAAAAATGCACTAAAAATAATTTATACAATTTTTTATTAATAAATAAATAAATACATTAAAAAACCGGTTTCACACCAGAATTAAAGGGAAAAAAAATCAAAGTACCATTTATATAATTGAAAATTCTTCGGTAAAGTAAAACAAAAATCCAATACATAGACAGAATAATTCAAATAACATTTTTGAAGTCTGTAAACAAACTACGCGTAAAACCACATGTAACAGTAAATCAATTAGGGATATAAATTCATTTAGGAGCTGAGAGGGAAAGATTTTTGAATTCAATAATTTTCGTATATGTTGCATTACTAACGGGGTGTATGACGATAATTCTGCATTGTTTATGGTTTTGCGCCGACTTCAAACTATTACATTTGAAAGCAGCACTGATGTTTTTCAGAGAATGATTTTCGTTGTTACTTTTCAACATTACTTTTAAATTATATGTGTAAAGAGTGGTATTTTGACTGTCCCCTCAGTTTTAATTAAAGTTTTGTGTGTGTGTATAACCCCCCCCCCCGCACAAAATGTTAATTATTACAATTTAAATTTAAGAGTGAAAAAAGGAATGGTTATCGAACCTCGATTGATATTAATTCCGTTAAACTTGTATGTACTATTTTTTGTGAATTAATTTCATTGCATAAATAAACTGCGTGACGTTCTGATATTTAAATACTTTACAATGATTAATTTTATTAACATGAATACCTATCGCAACCTTATAGAGCAAATGCGTTTTTAAATATATAAAGCCGTAGTTCGAAAATAATTTTATTATTCTTGAGATAATGTTTTATTCCCAAAAATTTTTCATTTTCGCGAAACACACCTTCAGATGTTCTGTTCAAAATGTTACATCTTTCGACAACTATAACACGCCATGTCATGAATTTGACTTAAACTTTTAAAATTCCGTTATATTTATTCCCGTTTTTTTGCTTATATGACACATCGGTTCAATTTTGGTTCGATAATCTCAGAAACAATGCCTTCAAGTACTTAGATTTGCGTATATAAATCAGTAATTGCATTAATTACGTCCTTCATACATATGTATATATATCATACGAATAAAATGAAAATATTTACACGAATCCAAGCAGGGAATCGAGAGACGAGTCCCATGATCACGTGGTCTGTCGAAGGGACATGTTGACCCCACAGCTCTGCGGAAGAAAGGCCTATCTATTCATTATAAGATCTATGTCCGTAGAAAGCGGGTAAAGCTTTTTTTTGGTTAAGGTTGAAAAAAATATCATAAAAACGCCCTCGGGAATTCTGTTTAGAATACGTAAAACTTTCAATGTGAGTAATGGAAGAGAATGAATGTGTTTTGAATAATGTTACTTATTTTTTCATTTGATCTAATGACGCTTTTATAATTGGTTGGCATTAAAGGAAATGAAATTCGTAAAGTAAAATTGTTTTGCCGGAAAAGGAAAACTCTAAGGATTTCGATTCTACAGATCTGGGTGGGTTAAAAGCGTAATTTTGCTGCTCTATGGTTGTAAAACCTTTTAGCTATTCTAATAACGACATGCTTTAAAACTAAGTCTGCTGAAGACGCAGGAAAAAGAGGCAAGGGAGTATCTAAAGAGATATTTACTAATACATCTTGAAAAAAATTAAAAAAAAAAATTAAATTTTACAGTAGTGACCAAACATGGGTGTTTAGAGGCAAGGGTGCTTTGAGGAAAGGGTGTTTTGAGGTCATGGGTGTTTTGAGGCAAGGGTGTTTTGAGGCCATGGGTCTCATGAATTAACATCAGTTAGGCACTTACGTTTATGTTTTATAGTTACGTTTTTCTAGAAACATAACTGTAAACTTGTTACCCTAATAAGGTCAGAATCGGCTGTATGAAAATGATTTTAGTTAGAGTTCATGAAAAATATGTACACGACGATGTTCTTGTCCCGCAGTGAACCAGTCGGTAGAAGATCGGTTTCCACCGAAAAGTCAAGCAACATCGACTTAAATCAGTGGTGGGGAAGGTGACAATCTCTCGCGGCTGGTTCCTGTCGCCCGTGTACGCTAAAGGGAGCTGGTGCACGTTAAATAGGTCTTGGCTCCAAAGTCCTCCAAGTGAAACGATACCTCTGGGGGTATCAATCCCAGGTGACGGTTTCTCATCTGGGATCTGGTTCAAAAATTAAGGGACCACAAAATTTGAGGTCAAGCCAGTCTTCAGCCCTCGTGTTCCTTGCCCTAAAATGAAGCTGCATATTACCATAAGCTAGTGGATTATTGATCTCCTGGACTTGGTAGTAGGCTTTCCTATGCCATGGGGACTAGTAACAACAGGATGTTCTTCATCCTACTAAAGCTGATGATGCCATTTTGGATTCTCTTTTGTGTGTTACTTAAAACTGTGCTGTCTTATTTGCAGATTTAATGAATCAGAAAACCTTTTGATCCTCAAAAAATTATATTTCTCACCTTTTCAAATTATTTATTTAACGAATATAACTCGTCATCATCTTCGTCAAAGATTAGGCATACCAGCCTTTTCCGACTTCTAGATCTAACTATACTTTCATGGCCTACATTGATTGCCTTTTTGGCTTGCAATAGAAGGTACATCTAGGTAGAGTGCACTCTTGGCCTGATTTTTCCAATCTTTCCGATATTCTCCGATTTTTTCTTATCTTCGTCATTTATCTTACTAAGATTGCCACAGCCCTTCAAAGATCGCAAGTACCGAATCTCTGAGCCTTGAATTCGGTTTGTATCTAAGATGCATATGTTTTGAAGCCATAGAGTAAAGTGGGCACCGGAAATTTAAATATATACATTCATTTTTTGTAGAACATAGTATTATTACGGCCCATACTATTTCTGAATGAATATATATATATATATAATAAGGAAGGATTTTTTAAAATTTATTTATTTATTTTCTTTATAGCATTGGCTTATCTGGATAATAGTGACGAACATTTAAAGAACGATTTGTACTTTGTTCATTTGGTTAACAATATATTAATTTTTCGATTCCATGCGTTATTTTATTTGAGCTAAATTTAATAATAGTTACATCGTAATTAAATCAAGCCTTTTTGAAATTTGATTCTAGAATTTCTCCTCTTGCATATGGAGAAAAGGCCTTGCAAAATTTAATTCATGAATATAAACGTATATTTATAAATTAGAATATTCTGGTACGAGTATGTTCCATACAGTTACTGATTTAAAAATAATAATGATAATAAATAGTGTTGTAAATGATTCATAATGTTCCAAGAAACACTTTAAGATATTTTTTTAGAAAATATACTAGCACATTAGAATAATTCAGTAACACTGCTCTGCAGTGGTTCGCTAACAACCAAATTACTGTTTTTATTATAGATTCATATTGTTATCCAAATACCTGTGAGTAAAAAAGTTCCACCACGTCACATTTTTGTGTAAAAAAAATTGGAGCTTTCTGCTATTTTTCATGATTTTTTTTTTGTCGCATGTGGCAACCCAACGCTTCTGGTACCCTACAATCTAGTTATTTCTGACATTACATTATGTAAACCTTCCTTTTTAAATATAGTAGATTAATCTACTAATAATACAGGAGATTAATCATGATAAAAATTGTGATTTAAATGCATTTTTGAGTTTCTTCTCTTACTATACGATAGTCATAACAAAAAAACTGTACGTGTTACAGCTTTTTTACAATTATATTCGAATTCTACTCTACAAAATTAGTTGAAAATAGCTAATTGTATTTGTGTTAGGGAAAACAAGTTTTTCTTTTTGTCGACACATTATCATGTTTCAAATAAAACCTTCACAGCCAACGCAAAAAGTTGCCATTTTCATCTGTTCATTTGTTTTATTGAAACATTTTCTTTCATAGTATTGCAAGTAAGATACCATTTTATCCTAAATAAATGTTTGAAATCCCATACAGTATTCATCCTTTTGTAGTACTTACTTTTAAGTCATTTGTTTAAAAAGCATACTTTTTAATTGAAGAAAAGAAATGATAACGTTTAAAATGTTTACTCTAAAGAATAGCAAATTTTCTAGCTTATGTACAGTTTAAAGAAAGATATTTTTAAATATATTGCACATTTATTTACAAAGGTAGGGAATAAAATGTTAAAAAGGCAAATCAAAATTCAGCAGTAATGTACAGATGTAGCAAAATTTCAAAAACGAAACAAGAAAGAGGTTTTCAAAGCGGATGTGATATCAAACGTTGCATTTCCTTTTGTTTCGCCTCCAGGCGAAACCGGAAGATGGGGAAATCGTACTTTTTATTATATTCATAAAGCCATTGAGAAATATGTTTGAAATTCAAAATGTTTTTCTTTTTTTTTTTTCTTTTTAATCTAAGCTTTGTTTAGCTACTAGAAATTTTTATTTTTATTGTTTTAATTCGATTTTGATGATGCTCGAGTACATCAGATTTTTAGTTACTGTTGTTTCACTTTCTCTTATTTATTACTATATTATTATTTCATTTATTTATTTATTTTAAAGTTCATACTGCACCTTTTTCTTAAATAAATTTCTGCCTCGTACTGTTTAATGTAAAATTTGTATGACTCTTTTTAATATTTAAATTTTGCATGATGAGTGTAAAACTAATACTATATTCTTAAGTAGGGTTATATCTTTTTCACATAAGAGTTTTTCAAAGCATTTTTACAATAACAGGTAATCAAAAAATATCCCTGAGCTTAAAAATAAACTGCATGGAAAATATGAAATCAATCGGTTCAAAACCAACGGAAAGCAACGGAATCCGAAGCAGTTTTGTTTTTTGTGACTGCGTTGACCTTGAAGTCATTGCGCGCAATATCTTTTCTTCAATCAAAGTAGTCGTGATGAGAGCAAGACAGGACTCAAATTAAAACTTACGAAGTGCGGAGCTCTGTAATCTTCAGAACTTGTTTTCAAACTTAAATAGCTTGAATTTCTTCTAATATTTAAAATTTTCATATGAAACAGAAAAGAAGTGCAGGAGCTGTGAGCTCCCATGAGCTGCTATGCCAATTCAGCTGGTTAATATTAGTATTGAAAAATAAATAAATAAATAAAAATGGCCCTCATTTTGAACTAAAACCAGAACGGTTTATTATTATTATTAAAGACTTAGTTGTTTTTATTTAAAATCAGGGAATCTCTTTTTTTTAATGATTGTGCTGCACATTCACCATAATTACTGCATCACGTCTGGAAGTGATGTTGGCGCCTGCACACTTTGAATTCAAGATCAATGCAATCAAATACTACCATTTCTATGTTGGTTTCGTAACGATCGATCGCATATTTCTCGTGTTACTTTATTTATGAAATCTGGATACGGTTTTAATAATACTGTATTATAAAATTATTATATGGTTTAAAAGTAAAAACGATAGCACTAGAAAACCTTTTTCAGCAATGTCAAACAAAAACAATAAACTGTACTGAAAAAGGGATTCCAAGAAATCCCGAATGTCTGAATTTTAATGCTTGCTTGTGCTTTCTTAATGTGAAATTATTTTTTGTACAGTTTACTTAGCACTAAGTTATTTTATTATTTTAAAAACAACAAAGTTTTTTTTTCTTTCCATAATGTAACATGCAAGCACATCTTTGAGAATTACAAAATAGTAGGTGTAGAACTGTAGAACTTGGAGTCAGTAATGGAGCCTAAGATGATGATGTGGAAGCCCTGCAGCTTTTCTACAATAAAAATGAAGAAAAGAGCTTGATATAACGAAAGCGCTGTTACAAAAATTTCGTGGTTCATCCTTTATGTACTATAAATTATTCGAGCTAAAATCGACCTGCAGAAGTACATTGATAATGTGAACTTCAAATACCATCCATTTATATCATCGGCGTTCATCAAATCCAAAACTCCAGATTTGAGATATTTTCCATTAAAACTTACGAATTCCTATAAAAAAATAATTAAAATTAATTTGCAGACCTTTAACTACTGCAGGAGGTTTACGTATGTAAATTTAAAATCACGTAATTGGTTTATATCGTGAAACACATAATTGTAAATTCCAGTTCCCTGCGGTTGTCTGCCAAATTTTCTGCAGACTTCGTGACTTTAGCAGAAGTTCAGAAGCTCTGAAAATTGTACTCAAAATGACTTTAGTTCTGAATGATATTTTGCTGCATTTCGTTTTTAAACTTAGGTGTGTTTCAGTGAATAAGCATTCAAAGTGCTTTCTTTTTTTTCGAAATTAAAATGTTTAAACCTTTTTAAATACATATGCAATCCTTTCCTAACAACAACAATCAAATTGACTTTAACCTTATGTATATGCATTCGCGTACATTTCGAAACATAGTAATTATTTTGCGCACACACCATTTGTTCATAATACAGTCACATTTGTTTTCTTTTTACTTTTATATTTCAGAAGAATATTAGAACGACTACAGCAATTTTTTGTTTCTTTGAATAACATATTTTACATTTTCTTCCAAAATGTGTACCTGCTGCTTCTATAATTCAATAATACCGACCTGCGAATGATTAATGAGAAATCAATAAACATTTTTGAACGTTCCGTATATTTCTATCGCGCTGTATAATAATTCATTTCCACCGCCTGCAATGGAGAGTAATTGCTTTACGATTTTTATTCCGATATTTAAAATGAGGAAAGGCACACGTGTTTCATACTTTTGATAGACAACACAAAAACTACATTCTAAAGCGAGTTACATCGTATATAGAGTATATAACGATGCATCGTTAAAAGAGTTCCATGACTCCAAGTACCTTGGTGTAATATTTGATAAAAAGCTAACTTGGAAGACTCCTGTGGAAGAAATTGCTTTAAAAGTGAAGGGTAGATCAAAGATAATGAAGAGACTTGCGAGGTGGTCGAGACACTCTCAATTTAACGTATAAAATGTATATTAGACCTATTTTAACCTAGTGCTGCGAGCCTCTGATAACTTGTAGTAATGAAGTAATGAATAATATGGGAGAAGTTGCTCAAAATCAAATTCTTACACTGATTCCTGGAGCTGTAAAGACGACCTTAATCCAGTCTATGCATTTTCTCGCCGATAATAAACCAATGGAAGGGGTTATTGTGGAAAAGGCATTGCGTCTTTTAGAGAAATTATTACGTCTACCAGGTGACAACTACTGGAGAAACTATGATACAAACAGATCTAGAAGACTAAAAACTCAGCCCGGTAATACTCAAAGAATAAAAGCTACTACGTAGAAATTACCTCCTCTCTAGCATACACTCTCCAGCTACATCTTTAAACCAGCTTCGTTGTAAAATAAAAGTTATAGCTGTTTCAAACTTGACATAAGCGTTTAGTTTCACTATGCCTGGTCAATATAAGAACGAAAGTAAATTAACTGTTTGACGGCCGCTCAATATTTTTCTGGATAGTAGTCAGGAGCCGCTTGTTCAATTATTTATTTTTTCAACAAATTGCGCAAAAATATTTATATTTCACGGTTAGAAACTATAATGTTATCCAAAATTTTTCCGCTTTGAAATATATTTTTTTTCATTCGAAAGATCTCCACGAGGACATCTCGTTTTACTTTTGTTTTGTACAATTTTTCGTTCAATTTTAAACAGTTCAAAAAATCTTAACATTAACACCTATGGGAAAACATGAAGCAACTTATGTGAACTATGTGAATAAGATCCAAGTTCCTTTGAACAAGCTTTTTGGAAGAAGCTCTCAACGGGAAACATTTTTTGATTTTAACAATTTTTGTTCAATTTTGAGCAGTTGAAATAAATAAATGAATAAACATTAGCGAAAACGGGGAAATTTCAATCTTTTACAAATCCTGTTCTAACGGCGGATTTGCTTGGAACAAAATTTATCGAAAAGATGCTATGACGTAGAACATGTACAGATACAAAGTTCATCCAGAACTACATGAGGCTATTTTCCCACAATCTCTATTGGGTTTTTAAGGCTCTATATGGGTTTTTAAGGATATTTCCCAAGGAATGAGTGAATGAGTTAGTGATTGAATGAAAATGAGTGGATGAATCTGTATAAAGCGTTGAAAAATCTACATTTGAAGTAATTAAGAACTAAAGCTAAATGAGAAAGAGAGAGATAGCTAGATTACTAATTTGATATTGATCTATACGAAAAAATGGGCTCGTTCAGTTCTCTTGTGTAATATTAGGTTAGTAGCACTAAAGCATGTAACTGTGCACACTAACTTATGTCTGATGATCCATTTGTTAAACAGGAAAAGATTTAGATGGTTTAAAATATGTTCCTTCACATCCTTCGGCACTTTTGAATTATTTACTGCTGTGCGTTGACGTATTGTTGCATTTTTGCAAAGCTGGATTCTCGAAGAACTTCAAAATATTCAATAAACATAGATTAAGGATCGTTTCACCCATTTGCATTCATTTCTTTCCCCTTCCAATTTCCCTATAAATTTCATGTAATGCTAAGTTACCAACAAATTCTGTCAACAAAATATTACCATTGGCACCAGTTTTGACGGTGATTCAAGATAATTTCGTCACCTCCCAAGAATTCTGGGTCTTTTCCGCATGTTGTGAGTGCTTTGTTCTAGGTGGCGTTTATGTTTTAAAAGCTTCATCTATTATGTATTGAGTGTATTTCGCAAAGGACGAATTGTGGCCTCTTTATACCATTGTTGGTCACTTTAAATATCTTCAAATATTAATGTGAATATTTATGAATTCTCCCCAATGGTTTAAATTTCTAAAAGAAGAAAAAAAAATAAATATGCTGTTTAGTTAAACAGTAGTTTTGTATAACTGCCATAAAATTGTTATTTTTCTTATTGGTGTGATTAGTAACTTTGGTTTTGTGTTGATCTTTACCGAAAAGTTATATCTGTTTCAAAGAATGTATAATGGTAGCCGTATTTAACTTCGTTAGAAAGTTATTTTTAGTGTCATTACTACTAATAAAAATTCATACATTTATTTTAGTACTATTCATTTAACATGTATAATTAATTATCTTAGCATTCATAGCGAATGTTACAAAATTGATCGTGTATATCGGTAGCAGGCTCGTGTAGTAAAAGGTATAAATTCCCATAACTTTAAGTAATTTGTATAAATTAATAAAATATGGCTGAAGGGAAATTGTGATTCCATTTACGGCTAGGGTTAGAGAGTTGGAAGTGCTCGATCCCTGTTTAGGAAGGTTTGTCGAAAAAAACTTTTTTTCGAAATTCAAAATTTCAAGTTGATAAAAAGTTTCTCCTATGGACCCACACACAAGTACCACAAAAAAAAAAAAAATACCCAGATTAAAAAATATTTATGTCTCCCGCACAAAGCCAAAACTTGATGATGAAATATGATTTTATTCAACAAATTGATTTTTATATATTTTTTTTTAATTAGGGATAAATTTTCAAAAATTTTCAAGTTGAAAAATGCAATAGTTATGTTTCCCACGTAGTACTAAAAAAATAAAGATTTTTTCTTTTAAGGTGAAAGTTAAATTTTTCATTACAAACGTAATATTATTATTATTTTGTAAATAAAGTTTTGAGAATTTGTTCGCTAATAAACATTTTTTGACGCAAATTTTACGTTTTTTTATGAATGAAAAAATGTAACTTATTTTCTGATTATGCCGTAAGATTAGTTGTCAAATTTAAAAAGAATGAAGGCTATAAAATAATATTTCAAATAACATTTTCATTTTATTATCTAGTAGTATATTATTACAAAAATTGAATATGAAAACTCGACACCAAAACATATGTGGATGTTGTTCATGTGTAATACATATTAATGTTATATCAACCCATTCCCATTACTAGTTTTCCCAAGGTATGTGTAAATGTTGTAGGCGTCCTTTTTAGCCTGAAACAAATGATTTTAATGTTGCTAGCTCTCGTTGCATATAGGCCATGAAAACTGAACTATTTCGGCTGTTAGAAAAGCGGCATAAAAAACAATATGTTTTTATTTAACAGCAAACATAGTTTTTGAGAATAATATTTTATCGAAAATTTTAAAAAACTGATTTGCTCTCATATAAACAAAAGTGACTTACTTGTTCCTTTTTTAAAGTCCATAAAAATGCATAATAATGGTTTTAAAATAGCTTTTTGTTTTAAATTTTGAAAAGCGTTTCCCATCTAGAAGACATGACCGGTTGGCTAAAGACATCCCTTTCCATGGAACCGCAAACATCGTAATCCGGCAACATATGTGACACAATGCAAAACAATTATTAAAACAGTCAGTTGTACCACTAATCGACAAATAAAAATCTCATCAATTTGTATTTCATACTAAATCGATTAATAGTTTTGGTTCGAGCATTTTTGCTTCGTTCCCTACTCTTTAGACATGGTCTTAATGTTATAATGCCACATTCACATATACGGCATTCATTGGCGTTGAGAGTAGAAACGGCATGTGTCCGTGACATATTCCGCTTCAGCACTAAACAAAAAAATACTAAATGGTTACTAATTGCAATCAAACTCATTTCCTTTCTGCACTAATCAATTTATTTTCACGACAAAAAGCGCTGCTAACTCAACTTCATTTTTTTTAAATGTGCCCTTTTTGGAACGATCGATTCATATCTATCAGTGGTTAATTGTAACACGCGCGAAATTGTGCTTCTTAGAGGCAATAATACCCGATAATGTTAAATAGCATCATTACTGCGTTCACTCAAGCATAAATACGTAGTTCTAACTCTTGTGCTCGTAACCCACCTCGTTCTGACATTTTTTGAATGTTACTTTCACCATCTCACTCAGCATTCTGTCATAACGACAAAACAGTCAATCTCTAAAACATTGCGTTAAACCGAAAGCTAATAAAGACATTTTTGTGAGGGAAATAAATTGGTCCGTTCATTCCCACAAAGGACGAAATAAGAGAGATTTTTTACCATTGCCCCATTTAGGATATAAAATACTTTATAAGATTTTTCCAGTTTCTTCTTAACACATGTAATTTCTCAGAATGCCCAAAGGTGTGTTAGTAGTCGTAATTATATAGAATCAAGTAATAAATTTCATGATAATGTTTTTTTCTCTCTTTCTTATTAACCTTCATTACTCTCAAAGGAATAATACATAAGAGTGAATCATGAATACAAGAAACAGAAGAGGTATTTCTATTGCTCTAACATGCTGTTGGTTGCCTTCCTGCTTCCTGAAGTACAAAATAAAAATAATAGATGAAAGAGTGAATCCCCGACAACGGAACAATCTTCAGGGTTGGTATTTTAATATTAGAAAGGGAGGTTTCTTGTTTTTTCTTCTTTTTTTCTTTCTTTTGCTCACTTGTTTTTAAGTTTTTTCATTGATGAACTCCGAACACTTCTGAATGACTGGTTTTCCTCTTAGCATCAAATGTATTATTTTATATATGATTACAATCAGAACAAAGTTAAGAAAAAGTATTAAACTAACTATAAACGAATAAGAAGCTCCTTCCAGAACCCTCCTTCCAGTATATATAAGCAAGCCTTATCCGTATAGCAACATGGTTTGTAACATTAGCTATGGAGTTTTTATATATCTTTATATATATATATTATATAAAGTATAAAACATTGAAATACCATTTTCCCCTTTGTTTGTCAACGGATTTTCTTACTTATTTTTTTATAAAATTTACCAGGTGTATGCAAATGAAATGAGACGATTCTTTAAAAAAAAACAGAATAAATTTGCGAAAACTGTTAATATTTCTTTACTCGAAATAATATCCATCGCTAGCTACACATTTTCCCCATCTTTCGGGCAATTTGTGAATACCACACCAAAAAAATGATCGGTCTTTTGAGGCCAGCCAGTCATCAAGCCAAGATTTGACGTTTTCGTAAGGAGCGCTGGTCAGCCAATGCGTGTCCCAATGATGCAAATAAGTGGTAATCGGAAGGAGCCAAGTCTGGCGAATAAGACGCATGCGCTAAGGGTTCCCAGCCGAGCGCCTTAACGATGTCCTTGGTCGGTTTCGCACGGTGGCTAGGCGCGTTGTCATCAAGGAAAATGACTTTGTGCTGCTTTTTCTTGTATTGCTCGCGTTTTTAGTGTATAGCATCGTTCAAATCAAGTAATTGTTGCTTCTAGCGATTAGTATTAACGGTTTCGCCGAGTTTGAGAAGCTCATGATAGATTGGCCCGTCCTGATCCCAGAAAATACACAGCATTGTCTTGCGGCCGAAGCGATTCGGCCTTGCGGTCAATTTGGACGGCTGTTCGGGGTCAACATATGATCGATTACGCTTGGGATTCTCAAAATAAATCCATTTTTCATCGCCAGTCACAATATGATGGAGCTATGACTTGCGTTTGTAGCGGGCAAGCAACATTTCGCACACGATTTTTCGGTTTTCCCGCTGACGGTCCGTTAGCTCGTGTGGCACCTATCTACCGACCTGTATTATCTTGCCCATTGCTTTGAGACGACGGGAAAGTGCTCTGGTCAACATTCAACTGTTCTGCAAGATGTTCTTGCGTTTGGCCATCATCTTCATCGAGTAATGCTTGCAATTCAGCGTCTTCAATTTTTTTTGCTGGTCTGCCACGCCTCTCGTTTCTCACATCGAAATCACCATTCTGAAATTTTTCAAACCACCTGTAGCACTGCGCAGAGCATTGCCACTGTATGCTTCTACAAGCAATTGATGCGATTCGGCAGCATTTATCTTCAGATGGTAACAAAAAATTAATGATGTCCGCAAATCATGGTCGGAAGGCATAAAATTCGACATTTTCAACACAGTAAAAAAAACACAATGCACGCTGAAACTCGTCCAAATCTAAAGTAAACGCATCAAAGGTCAAACTATAAAAAATCACCTGTCACGGTTTCGAGATGTTTGCATATATGCTTGGTGACATCTGTTAGCAATCGTCTCATTTGATATGCATACACCTGGTAGTAGCTATTGATGAATTTTAGTGTGTTATCAATAAAAAATAATTTTGGAAATAGTTATTTTTTCCTCCCACTTCCGTCGTAGATTCGAAGTCTTTTTTTTTTAAATTGTTTTTCGACGTACTTTCATCTACAATCCACAAAAATTCTACAATATCTAATACATGTTTTACAATTTATAATTCAAAGAAGAAATGTCAAGAACAAAACAAAAGAGAAAATGTATTGTATTAAATGAATGCCAAAGCAAAATAATACTATCTTAAGGTTCATACGTTTCGTAAGAACCCTAATCGTACGGTGGTAAATATATTTACCCTTTAACTTTCTTACATGATCTCTGTTATTCAAAAATTTGATCTCAAATTCAAAGAATTTTTCGTCAGTTATGCTGTACAATAGCATAACTGAAGAAAAATTAATATTTGTTATTAGTATTAATTTTTCGAATTTTTACAATTCTTACTAAATGTAAACCAGAAGAATCGAGACCAAAAGAAAACAAATTTTGTAGTCCTTACAAAATTACCGTATTTTTTGTTATGAACGCAGTAGCAGATAGCAGCTTAAAAACTGTTATTTGTTAGAGTGAGGCGTACATAAAATGCGGCGTATGATGGCTTTATCACGTTTGGAAATTGTTTTTTTTTTACCTTACAAAGAAAACTATTAAAAAATTATCAAAGGTAAAGTTTAGTTTAAAGCTTTTTTTAAAAAAGGTTTTGATTTTTTTTTTTTAAATCATAATTCCGCTTTTTCTTCCTCACGTCAAATTAGCTGCTCTTCCTCTAAAACGTATGAAACTTTATTAATTTAAAATTCCCATACGATAATTAATTTTCGTTTGATATGGTTTTTAAAACGTAAGAATGCAATAACATCGACTGTTGATGATAGAGCAACGTAGAGTGAGCTCACAAGAAGGAACTGAAAAACACTTAGATTCGAATTTCAGAGCTATGCGCATTCAAAAAAAAAAAAAGCGCGTTAATTTTTTCTAATTTGAGGTATTATATCATACACAATTTCGAGTTTTCTCAATCATGAATAAAAAAAGTTATAAGTTGTCGGGTAATGCGAACACCGATGCAAAACATTTAAATTTTACGACAAAAAATTAGTTAGAATAAAAATATTTTTGATTGAATGAAAGCTTTATACTATATCAATTTAAAATATATACTGAAAATCACATTTAATACACAACATTTTTTTTTAATATAGGTGTTTTTCTACTCAATTTTCCGTTCGGCTGACATGATTGAAAAATAAAAGTTATGGCTGCTAACTTCTTTACTATACTATTTTGTTGCCCACTTCAATTCGAAGAAAAATTTGAGCACATCTCATGCATAGAGCTTTAAAGATTAAATTAAAACCGATACGATGAAAATTACTTGAATATTATAGATGCTGCGTCCATGAAAGTTAATGTCCGGTATACCGGACACCACGTCTAAAAGGGATATACATATATATGTATGTGTGTCTGTAGAAAGAGAGAGAGAAAGAGAAAGTAAATGAGCAAAGCATTCAGCATAATGACATTTATTTCCTTTCATATGAACTTAAAAAATATTATCGATGAAAAGAAAAAAAAATCATCAGAGATATAAAATATTTTTCACAGTTATTTGCTCGATATAAAATGATATCTCAACCCTGATCTCTGCATTACTTGAAGATAGTAACTGCTGCGTAAAGCGGATAAGCTCCTTTTCTGTATCTGCTAGAATGAGATTTTCTTTGTCGCTCCAAAGACAGTCGCAATTTCCTTTTCGAGAACTTATTTACCGGTCCAGTAGTTCGTAAGTAAGATATATAAAATAGAAATTCAGACAATAAATTTTATTCTGCATAACGGCCATTCATAAAAATACTTGTATGAAATGTAACTCAAGAATAATTTACTGCAGAAAACTGGCTTTCTTTGCGTACATTATTTTATTTTCTGTTTCCTTAGAAAAACTAGTTGCTTAAGTAAATAAAAATGGACTGTTTTACTGAGGAGTAAATATATAGTTTCTTTACTGAAAGAAAACGTTTTGAAATTCGAAGCAAAATATTTTTGGAAGCTTATAGGAAGTTGGAAATTTTGAAATAGTGTAATTAGATCTCTAATGGTACTATACTCGATAAAAATAAACTAACTGATCATCGAGCTACGTAATTGCATCGAAAAACAGCTAAAGTCAGTAGAAAGTTTTTAGAGGTAACACAATTTGATAATAAACAGCTCAATAACCACTTTTATTGTACAAAGTGTCCCAATAAAGTCTGAGAATTTCAGTCAAAGCTGCAGTAAAGGCTGCAATAAAAGCTGCATTAGAAAATTATGATAGGCGTGTAAATGAGATGAAGGGTATCTAAAGTTAAAAACGCTTCAAGGTACTAACTATAACCTATCAGATAGATTTTTCGAAAACTTTTCACTCAACAAGCAGTTTCAGTTTATCTTCTGTCATGAAAAAAAAATGATGATTAAATAAATAAAATATAAGACAAACCAAAAATAAACAAGAACAATGTCAAACGAATCGAAAGAAAACTACTTTTACTAATCATCTGGTTTTAAATTAAAAAAAATAAATCTCCAATCTTTAACGAAATATCAAGAAAATATCTTGCATTTGAATACTATGTTATTTTAGTTTTTACGACAGTCAAAGGGAATATTGACATAACTGTTGCTGTTCTAATTGCAAAATTTGCATCACTCAGAAAATTTAACGCTTACATTCGAATTATTTACAACCTGAAGCGCCTAACTTGATGCACAATAAAGGGCTCGTGGTCACCCCAATGTTTCCCATGTAAGCTTAATATTACAGGGGAGAAAGGGAAGAAGAGCGTATTAACTTTGAAGTGGTGCCCTCCCACTTCTCCTGTTTTGTTTCGAAATTGTACAATGAAGGGAAATGCTGACTTATTAACGATAGCACGTACTCACATTATGAGAGAGGGTAAAATTTGGCAGCTCAACTTTGTTTGCGCAAGTGATCAAGTAAAAAGTGATCATAAATATTTCAATGTTAACTGCTGAATTTCATCTTAAGTTGTATTTAAATTTTATTTTTATAGAAGAATTATTTACACATGAGCAAAAACATCTACATGATATTATTTTTTATTTCAATATTTATTGTAATTTTATGACTCCATTGCCTATACAACTATTCTAAATGGGACAGAATTCAACAAATGGACAGAAAACGTAATTAGATTTTGCAGATATCAGAACGTTTGACAAACATTCGCAAACAAAACATCGATTTACCTTGGTTTTACTGAATTAATTTACTTTCCGTGTTCAAACTGTTCATGTCATTCACATGTCTATAAAATTGCTTTTGTAAATGACATGTTTTCAAAACCTTCTTTATAAACGTAACACTCAGTAAAAAAAAAAAAAAAAAACCAGATCTACCTACCGCTCCTGCAAAAATGATTTAATAACTGATCTTAATAAATCATTTTTGGTGAATCCTTTTCATGCTTTATTGAAAAATAGCAATATTTTCATCAAATTTTACAAATTTAACTGGTTACCACTAGAAAAAATACAAATATTTTCATATGGATATAATATATTATGTGTTAATAATAATTTAACTTTGTGCAAGTAAACGTAATAGAAATATAATTTCACGTTAATTTAAAGCACAAATGAGCATTAAAATGCAGACATACGTTTCGGGATTGCTTGGAATCCCTTTTTCAATGCGACAGGGAGCAAGAAGAGATGCAAAACATCCAAATAAGCAGACAAAACAACAAAAACAAAGCTTATATAGCCTAAGAATTAACTGTAAACCAATGAGAATGAAGGCAGTGTGAAGTGGAAGTAGAAGTAGCAGGGAAAGCACCAATAAGAGAGCAACAAACGAATCCAGTTGAAAGTTCAGGAAGTAAAAAGGAATATCAATAAAAACAAAGCAAAAAAGACGACAACATGCATAAAAATGTGAAAATACATGAAAATTGCAAAAATAATAAAATAAAATACAAAGAATAAAATAGAAACAAAATAAGTACAGAAAATACCAAAACAAAAAGCAAAACAAAGTACACATGTGAAGGAGAGGGAGGGGGGGGGGAGGAAAAAAAATTAAAAATAGACACAAAAAAGGAAAACTAACAAGAAAAACAAGAAAGAACAACAAATTAAAGGAACATATGCCAGACCTGTGAAAATACATGAAAATTGCAAAAATAATAAAATAAAATACAAAGAATAAAATGGAAATGAAATAAGTACAGGAAATACCAAAACAAAAAGCAAAACAAAGTGCACATGTAAAGGAGGGGGAGGGGGGGGGGAGAAAAAATTACAAAATAGACACACAAAAAAAGGAAAACTAAAAAGAAAACCAGGAAAGAACAACAAATTAAAGGAACTTATGCCAGACCTGTGAAAAATAAGGAGTTGAGGAAGAATCATTAACCAAATTAGAACTATTCCTGTTAATATGATAAGCTTCTAAAAAGTCAAGCTCTAAAGGGGAAGAACATTTTTGAATAATTTTCCCAGAATTCAAATCTAAAGAGTGGTTGGAATTCCAACAACGTTGAGCAATGCTAGACTTATTTAACTCTTGCTTTCGTACATAACCTTTATGCTCATTTAACCGAATTTTCAGAGCACGTTTTGTCTGTCCAATGTAAGAAAAGCCGCAAAGGCAACTAATTTGGTAAATACCCCAAGTGTTAAGTTGATCGACAGGATCTTTAAGAGAAGAGAAGGAAAGTTTGTTGCTAGGAGCAAAAACGACTTGAAATTGAAACCTTTTTAGGATTTTAGCAACACGAAAACTGACAGAATGAAAGAATGGTAACACAACCAAATTCTTTCTAGAAACCACATGATTGGGACCAGAAGTTTTTTTAGAAAGTTTGTTATGAATAGAACCAATTAAAGAGTGAGAAAATCCTCTATCCACAGCTACAGCTTTCAGATAGTTGAGTTCAATCTTGAGAAGCTCAGGAGAAGAGCAAATATTAATAGCACGATGGACAAGAGCATTAAAAGCCGAATATTTTGGTTGGGAGGATGAGACGATAGTCTATGAGGAGGTAAAGAAACAGCGAAAGGTTTACGATAGACAGAAGTAGTGAAACCGGACTCACTCCTAGAAATCAAAACATCAAGAAACGCGAGGCTACTTTTAAGTTCTTTCTCGCAAGAAAACTGGATATTAGGATCAATGGAGTTCATAATAGAAAGAGCATCATCAATACCTAACAAGTTACTGTCCGTTAAGACAAAACAATCATCCACATAACGAACATAAAATTGAAATTGCAATTTCTGGAATAGTTTCTCCTCAAAATAATGCATATAAAAAACACTTAAAAAAAAGGACTAAGAGGACTTCCCATAGCCAGGCCATCAACCATAGCATAGAATTTACCATTGAATACAAAACTGCTCTGGTGCAAGCACACACGAGTAAGAAAAACTAATTCCTCAATTTCCACAGCAGTAAAATGGAATTCAGAAAGCCTTTTCCTGAGGCAAGTCAAAGCGCCATCAACAGGAACATTAGTAAACAAAGAATTAACATCAAAAGAGGCCATAACCGAATTGTTCGGAACGAAGTTATGAAGTTTCTTAACGAAATCGGGGGAATTTTTAACAGTGAAAACATTCCGACTCCGATGTGGAGAAAATACAGAAACTAAATATTTGGAAAGTTTATATGAAGCAGTGCCAATATTGGAAACAATTGGTCTGAAAGGAATACCTGCCTTGTGTACCTTCGGTAAAGCATAGAAACGCGCACAACATGATATACATATGAAAATACATGAATATTGCAAAAATAATAAAATAAAATACAAAGAATAAAATGGAAACAAAATAAGTACAGAAAATACCAAAACAAAAAGCAAAACAAAGTACACATGTGAAGGAGATTGCAATTTTCATGTATTTTCACATTTTTATGCATGTTGTCGTCTTTTTTTGCTTTGTTTTTATTGATATTCCTTTTTACTTCCTGAACTTTCAACTGGATTCGTTTGTTGCTCTCTTATTGGTGCTTTCCCTGCTACTTCTACTTCCACTTCACACTGCCTTCATTCTCATTGGTTTACAGTTAATTCTTAGGCTATATAAGCTTTGTTTTTGTCGTTTTTCTGCTTCATTTGGATGCTTTGCATCTCTTCTTGCTCCCTGTCGCATTGAAAAAGGGATTCCAAGCAATCCCGAAACGTATGTCTGCGTTTCAATGCTCATTTGTGCTTTAAATTAACGTGAAATTATATTTCTATTACGTTTACTTGCACAAAGTTAAATTATTATTATCTGTTAGGCTTAACGTGCCTGCATTTTGTTCTCCTTTCTTTTGTTTTGTTCTTCCATCTGTTCGCTGCTTGGTGAGTTTTTGATTTTTGTTCTTTCCTCATTGCCTTTCTTGACTGTGTTTGTTTTTGCTTTTTTGTTTTCTGTCATTTGTTCCGCATATTGTTACGTTGTGCATGTTTTGCATTTGTTTTTGAAATTTGTTCTTTCTGTTTATTTTTGTTTATAGAACGGTTTTGCTATTGTTTTTTCTCCTTATGTTTTGTTTGTTTTGATTTTGGATATGTCTCAGGTTAACAGATTTTGTAATCTACGAATTAAAAAGGTTCGGTTTTTGAACCATTTAAAATTTCTAAAGGCTTGCAGGCGCAAGAACATCATTCCTAAGTTTATCACTTTGAACTGTAATTTACCGCGTTCTGTTAGGGTTGATAAGGTAATTTTTCGTTCCAAATTAGCTTTACTTAGAGCTTCTATCCAGGAAACTAGGAAAAAACTTTCGTTCATAGAACGTGAACTTTATGATTTACATCTTTCTGTATCTAATTCTAATTTCGATTTTGATTCTATTGATAGAATGTCATGGGCAAGAGCTCTTCATTCATCTGATTGTCACAAAATTACTTTAAATAAGAAATTTACCAAGTTGTGTAACGATTCAAATGTTCCTGTTCCGGCTGATTTGCCTCTTGTTAATAGGAATGCGGTTGTAAATCTTTCGAAATTTCCTTTGAATAGTAATGAAATTAATGCTTTGAAATGTAATAACAATTTTGCTTTGGCTAAAAAGCCCTCTTTTTCTGAACTTATTGCTCCGGTTGAAAGAGCTTTCAAATTTAGTGCTTTAACTTAAACTCAAAAAGAGTCGGTTCGGCATCTTACTGCTTCCAATGTTGATTTCAATTTAAAAGTTCCTAATATTGGTTTTACCCATTCTGTGAAACGCTGTGTCAATAATTTAGTCTCAAATTCTGCTTTGGTCATTACCAAAACTGACAAGGGTGGTCAGATTGTTGTTCTTAATAAATCATCTTATGTTGAAAAAACTGATGACTTAATTGCTTCTGGTCCTTATTCTGAAATTTATAAAGATCCTAGCGACAAGGAGTTAAAAGCTATTTCTTCTGCTGTTAAGTCTGTTCATTCTATTCCTTTGATTGCTAAACGGTCTGTGATTCCTTCTGTTGCTAATTGTGCGCGTTTCTATGTTTTACCGAAGGTACACAAGGCAGGTATTCCTTTCAGACCAATTGTTTCCAATATTGGCACTGCTTCATATAAACTTTCCAAATATTTAGTTTCTGTATTTTCTCCACTTAGGAGTCGGAATGTTTTCACTGTTAAAAATTCCACCGATTTTGTTAAGAAACTTCATAACTTCGTTCCGAACAATTCGGTTATGGCCTCTTTTGATGTTAATTCTTTGTTTACTAATGTTCCTGTTGATGGCGCTTTGACTTGCCTCAGGAAAAGGCTTTCTGAATTCCATTTTACTGCTGTGGAAATTGAGGAATTAGTTTTTCTTACTCGCGTGTGCTTGCAGCAGAGCACTTTTGTATTCAATGGTAAATTCTATGCTATGGTTGATGGCCTGGCTATGGGAAGTCCTCTTAGTCCTATTTTAAGTGATTTTTATATGCATTATTTTGAGGAGAAACTATTCCAGAAATTGCAATTTCAATTTTATGTTCTTTATGTGGATGATTGTTTTGTCTTAACGGACAGTAACTTGTTAGGTATTGATGATGCTCTTTCTATTATGAACTCCATTGATCCTAATATCCAGTTTTCTTGCGAGAAAGAACTTAAAAGTAGCCTCGCGTTTCTTGATGTTTTGATTTCTAGGAGTGAGTCCGGTTTCACTACTTCTGTCTATCGTAAACCTTTCGCTGTTTCTTTACCTCCTCATAGACTATCGTCTCATCCTCCCAACCATAAATATTCGGCTTTTAATGCTCTTGTCCATCGTGCTATTAATATTTGCTCTTCTCCTGAGCTTCTCAAGATTGAACTCAACTATCTGAAAGCTGTAGCTGTGGATAGAGGATTTTCTCACTCTTTAATTGATTTTATTCATAACAAACTTTCTAAAAAAACTTATGGTCCCAATCATGTGGTTTCTAGAAAGAATTTGGTTGTGTTACCATTCTTTCATTCTGTCAGTTTTCGTGTTGCTAAAATCCTAAAAAGATTTCAATTTCAAGTCGTTTTTGCTCCTAGCAACAAACTTTCCTTCTCTTCTCTTAAAGATCCTGTCGATCAACTTAACACTTGGGGTATTTACCAAATTAGTTGCCTTTGCGGCCTTTCTTACATTGGACAGACAAAACGTGCTCTAAAAATTCGGTTAAATGAGCATAAAGGTTATGTACGAAAGCAAGAGTTAAATAAGTCTAGCATTGCTCAACATTGTTGGAATTCCAACCACTCTTTTGATTTCAATTCTAAGAAAATTATTCAAAAATGTTCTTCCCCTTTAGAGCTTGACTTTTTAGAAGCTTATCATATTAACAGGAATAGTTCTAATTTGGTTAATGATTCTTCCTCAACTCCTTATTTTTCACAGGTCTGGCATAAGTTCCTTTAATTTGTTGTTCTTTCCTGGTTTTCTTTTTAGTTTTCCTTTTTTTTTGTGTCTATTTTGTAATTTTTTCTTCCCCCCCCCCTCCCCCTCCTTTACATGTGCACTTTGTTTTGCTTTTTGTTTTGGTATTTTCTGTACTTATTTTGTTTCCATTTTATTCTTTGTATTTTATTTTATTATTTTTGCAATTTTCATGTATTTTCACATTTTTATGCATGTTGTCGTCTTTTTTGCTTTGTTTTTATTGATATTCCTTTTTACTTCCTGAACTTTCAACTGGATTCGTTTGTTGCTCTCTTATTGGTGCTTTCCCTGCTACTTCTACTTCCACTTCACACTGCCTTCATTCTCATTGGTTTACAGTTAATTCTTAGGTTATATAAGCTTTGTTTTTGTTGTTTTGTCTGCTTCATTTGGATGTTTTGCATCTAGAAGCTCCCTGTCGCATTGAAAAAGGGATTCCAAGCAATCCCGAAACGTATGTCTGCGTTTTAATGCTCATTTGTGCTTTAAATTAACGTGAAATTATATTTCTATTACATATTATGTGTTCCCATAAGACAAAATATTTTTCTGCGCGTGTAAAAAAGTAAAAGTGCTTTTTATGTCCGAACCTCCAAAGCTGTAAACTTGCTTTCTCTGAAAAGTGTATATATATATATATATATATATATATATAAGTACCCGTTCTTTATCTATTTATTTTAGCTTTCAGTTAAATGCTTGCACTAGTTTCCGCTTTCATAAGTACAACGATTTGTATCGTCGTGTCTGGCACTTCAGGCGCCAATGAGCTTACACAAAAAAATATTCTTTTTTTAGACATTGTTTTATCCTTATTAATGAGATACTATTCTTTATATCGTTGGCGTTTTGCTAAGATTCATATATATATATATATATATAGAACATTACACTTTTAAGATTGCGTCAGTAAAACTAGTGTAGGAGTCTTAAGAGGGATTTTTATTATTTTTCACAACCGCTGAAAAGTTTTGTTTCTCAAAAAAAAAAAAATAAATAAAAATGAAACATAATTTTTTGAAGTTATTGCTGCATTTCCCTTTGAAATATAAAATTTCATATTTTCGATTTTTTTTCTAAACTTTGATTTGAATGCTTAAAATCTAAAATATTACTTTAAGTCAAGATTATTTTTTTTTCGTTTTGTTTTCTAAGCTGCATAGAAAAGCATACATTAATGTACGTTTAAGTTTTTAAACTAAAAAAAATAATAATATAATAATTTTAAAAAAGGAAAACAGTTCAGGTTGCAATTTTAACTATATCTAACGTTTTATTTTTTAAGCAAAATTCATTGTGTAGTTATATTATGTTCGATACAAAATTGTTCTAGCTTTTCAGTGCAGAACATGAAGCATTAACCAAATAATTTCTATCAATGATTAATTAATGCGCACTCATAAGACCCGCGCGTGAATGTGCGAGGTCGTGCATAAAGGCACCAGGCTGCTGAATCAAAAGTCATCCTTTAAAAAACCACAATAAAACCAGAAAAAAAACAAGAAACAATTGGGTTGGCTTATCCGGAAAACCCCCGCCCCCTGTTTTTTTTTCGAACCCTAAAAAAAAAGCGTTCAGTCTGAATTTGCACGACGGCGACGAGCAGGTTTGGCGCAGACCCGTTTTCACATTACGTTACATAATAGACAATGTTTTAACTATATAGTAGTTCCAGTGCTTTTGTACGTGCCTACAAAGAACATGAATTTTATGTATTTGTTGAAATAATGTGTCTCCTTGAAACTAAATTTATTTTAACAAAATATATTGCCCCTAACAACTTGTCACAAATGTCTTCAATGTCTTTCTTTTTTTCTTTTTTTGGTTTGTTTGAGAAGAGAAACCGATAGAGAAATTAGTCATTTTAGTTAAATCACTTAATCAGTAAAATAGGAAAACACGATAAAGGCAGTTAAATTATAAAGCTTTATTTATTTTCAAAGAGGAAAAGGAAAGAAGATACAATTATTAACTAATTTGATACGATTTGTGCATTGCTTTTATAGAAAATTGAAATCCACGAAGCACTGTAATTTGAATTGCTTTTAATAACCAAATACTCCTGTTTGTTTACGATTTAATAACATCAACAAATACGATCACCTCCAAAAAATTAGAAGCAACATTTAATCAATTCATTTGCTCAAATTATTCAATAATGCCTTGCCAACAATTGACTTTTAGACGCTACGACAATTATTAAATTCATGCGGAAGGAAACATTGTTTTAATTAACACTCCTGCGACCAAAGATTATTAAAGGGAATTAAATCGAGTTAAAAGATTTTTCTTTCGTTTACGCTTTTCATATGGCAATAGGAAACTAAAAGGTACATCACTTCACTAAGTAATAAATAATTCCGTCAGACAAGAAACATTAAAAAAAAAAGACTATTTCTGAAATGTTTCCAATTATGAAATATTGAAACTGAAAAATAATTTATGTTTTACTTTTCGAATTGCTTAACGGCATTTTTTTCTGCTGAGCGAAATATTTCGCGAAATTTGATTGTACTCTTTTAGTCACATCGAAATATTTTATCTTATCTCAAGTCTTCTGGTTTTTATTTACTTTAATTAAGGCTTTTGCACTTTTTAGTCATTTAATTATTAGAAAAAACGTTAACTGAATAGCTATTGCAATTAAAAGTTTTGTGATCCAAAATATTTGTACTCACAACTAAATATAACTTTCCATTTTTTCCTACAACTCTTAGTGCGTTTAATTACATGAAGAGCAAATAATTTATTTAATCAATCAGCAGATTATAATAACTAAATAACTTATCAGATTTACTGCTAACTGATCAATGAAAAAGAGCCAAGAAATTTCTGGAAATAAAATTATTTTGTGTGATTTTTGTTAAAAGAACACCCCTCTTCCATGATTTTGCAAATGGAGTAAGGTCTGCTTTGATTTTATCGAATTGAGTGTGAGAGGATAGATGAGTGAATGATTAATTCTTATGAAAAACAATGCACCAACTGTTTTTTTTTTTCAAGAAAAAGATTCAAATCGGAAAGGGAGCATCGAAAAACAACAAATTGCCGTACAAAAATTATAATTTTATTTAATTTCATGCTCTGAAGTCATAGCTGAAGCTCGATGATTTATTAAAATGCAAACAAGTAGTGGGTTAAGGAATCCAACATTATTTTGATGAAAATGTTACAATAAAATATGAAAATTCAGGTGTTTTTTAGCCTTACAATCACCTACTTTTGTTACGCATTTCAGTAGATTTAATACTTAAATTTAAGAATAGATTAAGTTTTATGTAAACGAAGTTGAATAATTCCAAATTTGGGTTCAATATCGGATAATAAAATATTTGACATCCAAACCTTTTTAAAATCGAAAATACTTACCCCATATCTGTATCAATGACGCTTTGTTTTTTAAATATGATCTATCTCAATTAACACTCGTCCTGATATAAATTTCCGATTCTAGGTAAACTTTCCAGACTCTCTACTGAGCAAAACATATTTTTGGTAGGCATTTTAAGTTGTATTGTCGGATTTCTTTTAAACTCTAGTCTGTACTGAATCATTTTTTCTTTTAGCAGAGCGTTAAGCTAAGGGGTAAAACACAATCAGTCGATCTCTTACTCAACAGGTATGACTCCTTGCCTTTTTAAGCTCTTTCCTAAGCTTTAAATCCACTTAAAGAAAATATTTGGCGACAGAAAAAAGGTTAAGAGAAATGCGACGAGAGGATTAATGATGGTCACAAAAAAGGTTTTCCAAGTACAGAAACATTGTTGGAATATGTGTGGTACATTTGCTGGAGACAAATTTGAAAGGAATAAGCCTCACAGTAAATAAGAAGGATATCTTCAATTTCTTGAGCAGTGGAATGGCACTTTTTAATTAGCATATCTTTGCAGCTCCGGTTATGTTTTATTTTACAGCACACAGCTAAGTGGATGAACGTGTTAAACAATGCTATACCTTCTACAAAAAGAAGAAAAAAGACATATTGTGAAGTTCCCACACGAGCATTTATGAGCATTGGGACGCAAAATAGTTTTTTTTCCTTAAATACTAGGAAGGTCAAGGATTTGTTAAATCATTTACAAAGAAAGCATCTTTAATTTTTTCCCTTTTTTTGTTAAATCATTAACCTTAAATGCTAGTTCTTTTGTTTCAAGTATATATTATTCTTACAACATAAAAAAGTTATAGAAAACAGAAGTTGATATGCCTTGCGAAATCATGCCAATAATTTTCTCTAAAAAATATGAAACTTAAAATGACGCTATGTTTAATTAATATAGCGTCATTTTATGTTTTATATTTAACAACTTTTACGACTTTTGCCTTATTTAAGCTAAATAGAAATTTAGAATATCAGCCTTGGTTATCTATTCCCCATAATTCAAAACACTCCTTACTGGCATAGTGTCATATCAGTAAATTTTCTTAACACTGTTTTGACTGTTTCAGAAGTTTACTAGATATACAAATCGATTTAAAAAAAGAAAATTAAACTTTCTTGGCATACCATAATAATGAAAATAAATACTTACGCATAGCAATTTACAGAAAACTTAACAACATTTAATAACTACTGAAACGTTTGCATCTGTTTCCACGCCGCACTTGTCACACGCGTTAAGCACATTCTGAGAACTGATTCATACAATATTATTAAATTAATCAAGCTCTAAAGAGGATTATTTCCTTAATGTCAGTTTAACTCTTATCAGATATCTAAGACTGTTTAAAGATCAATAAATTTTCTCTTTAAAGTCCATGAGTGTTAGAAATAATTCATGCTTCAAGTGCTATTATCGATAATTGAGAATACTTGGCTTCATGGAGCAGTTAGAAAATAAGTAATTTATGAGTTGAAAATTTGTCATTTTCTCCTTTTATCACGGATGTAAGAGTATTTAACTTTAGATCTAATGAAACAAGTTCATAAGTTTCCTTTAATAATGATATGTGTCCCAAATCAGTCACAGTAATTTTTCGTATATGGATGTTGAAGGTAAGAAAAGGAAATATGGTAAAAATTTCAGTACGAAAATAGTAAAATAACCATTTATTTCATTGTTATTTTACCATATTTAATTACAACAGTTGAATAACCATTAAAAAGATGGTACTCAAGCCGCTGATTGTGAAAAAAATCGTTTATTCTCTGTTTATCCTAAAGAACGTTCAACTAACCGTAATTTTCAAACGCTCAATAAGAATCGGGTTTCCATCTTGGTTGCGAAAACTTACCGGTCGAACGTTGTTGTTAAAATATGAATAAATATTTATCAGTTCAAATATGCATGTGTATAAAAAAAGGAGAAAAAAAAGTGGCTTAAGCAGTGGTTACTAAATAGAAACACATACACACGTAAATCAAAAATTGGAGACATCGGATTCCCGAACTGTCTGCGAATGAGCAAACCCATAATTTGAGCTATTGAATTTTGTTTGTATTTTAATTTTTGCAGCAAATAAAATGATTTTCGTCAATGTACAGTAAATTTAGACCAAAAATAAATTTGGATCGAATCAAAAACTGAAATCTCAATTTTAAGGCAGTTTGCCTGTTGGAAAAAAAGATTTATTGATAAATAAATGGCCGCTTTACGTGGTGTAGATGGTCGAATGTCTAGAGCGCAAGGTTGCTGTACCATACACCCGGATTCGATTCCCGCACGCTTCGTTTGCGGTTTCTACACCTCGAAGATTATACGCCTGGAAGTGGTTCAAAAACGGAAAAAAAATTCTCTTGAAACCATTTTTAAATGGTTATGAAACCGTAAACTTTTGTATTTACGGCTTTTTAACCAAGCTGATTGGATATGGTTTAGGTCCCGTAAAGATAGAAAAATGTTCCGAACTGTAAATTTAACGGTGAATTAGGTGGACAGACTGCTGCCGGTTATTTAACCGTAATTTCATTATGAAATTTCTAACTGTGTATGTAAGCGTAAACGAAGGTAATACGTTTTAACGAAGCGATGGAAGTGTTAATATTCTACACCAGTATTTATATGAATATCTCATTAAAAGAAAAAGAAGAAAGACATATTATAAAAAATCTTTCATTTGTTCGGCATCAGTATTTAAAATGCCCTTTTTATGTTGAAAAATGGAGGTGAAAAATCTAATATAGATTTCAGAAGCAAATTAGTAGAAAGGCTTATACAAAATTATTACAGTGGTACACAAATAATAAGGTAAACCAAAATTTTCAGCAATTTGACGACAAACGAAAGGTCATTTTCCTAGTTTTGTTTCACCAACACTAAAAAAGAAGTTTCTCAATAAATCGCGATGTCTATAGTGCTAAAATGGTGATGAAAAAAAAAGGAGTGTCGTTATTTGTGTAATGTTTGCAATGTTAAGATATGTGACAAGATTCTAAAAAGTATTTTCGCTTTTTAAATTTGGCCAATACAAAATTTATTTATTTATTCATTAAAAAATGGTTACATTTTTATTAGTAATTACACGAATTTAACCTTAAATGTTTACTATTGCAAGAACTAAGATGTTTAAAATTTTTCATAAGTGATGGAAGATTATTCTATTACTCACTATGTCAGTAACAGCCTAAGAAAACAATGCATTGTGCTAGGAGACAAAATCAACTTTGACTAATATACATAATTTTTTTATCGCGAGACAATAAATATTAACACCATTTTATTTTTCAATAATTCAGAAAAGTTTTAAATTTCCATTATTGCTTGAAATACGTGCAACATTTAACTTCCTAAACCATTTGGTTTTATTTTTTCTTACATTGACAAACTGACGCTGAATTAGTCAACCGAAGATTATGGAGGAATTGCCCTCTGATCGATAAAGCAGGTTGTCATTTGATGTCAAAGGTATACATATTCAGAACGCATAACTTGATCTATAAGTCAAAACGTCCTTTAGGTGTTGACTTACGGTTGAGATAACTTGACAGTGCTTCCGTGAACATGATGTATTTACCATTTAAGCTAATTAATCGTACATAAACTACATTCATAAATCTCAAATAGACAGTTATGTTTCAAATGCTTATATACATATATGAGAGTGAAGAAACTTAGTTTACATTTGTGTTGAGATAATAGAAATTTTCTTTTTTTCTTTTCTTTAAAAAATGGAGTACATTTTGGGATGTCATTTTGTTTATTGCAAGAAATAGTGTGCAAAATAACCTTGAAAAAATATCAATATACATTTTAAAATAGCTGATTAAACTTCAAACGAGCACTTGACTGATTAAATAATGATTCTAATGGTAAAATTAAATGTTTTCCGTATTTTCTTTTGTTATATTTAACTATGGAACGAGTAATGTCATTTCCTCTTTCATGAAGTTACGAAAGACAAAAGTTTTATCATTGTTTCTTCATAAAATATTGCAGGGTGGTTTCAATTTATAACAATGTCGGCGTTTGAGTATTTTCTGCTGTAAAATTTATCGCCAAAAACGTGAAATTGTTGTCAACTGTTTTTTTTATTTTTTCAAATGTGACGTTTTTAAAGGCCTTCTTATGTTCATAGTGAGGCGATTACAAGCCAATATTATATTTTTTCGACCAGCTGCTAGTCAGTTACGAAGTCATTGTTATACAGACTACAAATTTCCTTTTCTTTATATTTCTACATGGCACTAATCGCATTTTGTGAGATAATTACTTCAAAGCACCTTTGGAATGAACTATTTTGCTTTCATAAGGAATCGTCGGCGTTATCCGTGCTGGTTATAAATACAAAATAATGTCAAAAACTTAGTAATTTGTGTTAATCTGGTGCAGTGAAATTTTTTGCTAATAATTAATCGTATCAAAGGTGTCGCTTAAAGTAACTAATTTCATTGTCCCTGCCATCAGTTGCAACTTAAAAACACAATTTGATTACATATTTAAAGCTCTTCAAAAGTAGTAAGGCAATTTTCATTCTATGATAGTTAGTCTCTTGCGATATAATTGTCTAGTACATGCATACGGTCAAATTGATTTCTCAAGCCTAAAACATCGAACGGCAATAACATTGCTGATTTGATTGATTTCTCAAGCCTGAAACATGGAGCAGCACCAACGTTGCACAACCTAATCAAATCAAATACGGAAAGCAATCAAATGTTGATAGTTGCAATACTGAAAATCAGTTCACTTTAGTGTTACAGGATCGCCGTAGCCGGAGATAAAATCATCTCTGGAAAAAAGGCAGAAGCAAGATAAGGAGAAAAACGAAAAAAAAAAAAAAACACATTAAACTTCTCAGCTGATTTCAATCAAAATGTGTTTTAAATTTATGCCAAAACTTACTCCGCATATGATTACAGAAGGGTTTAAAAAGTATTAAAATCGAGCAATGTATTAATAACCCTGCATCAGAAAAAGCTATACTTATAAAAATGTACTTTAAAGTTTTCTATTAATAAATACGATACTCATTCAAAGAAAGCATTGGAATAATTTATTCGATTTCGTTAAATTGCTACGAAATATTAAGCTCCAACAGTTTTCTAATAATAATTCATGCGAGTCAAAATACCTCTTGGATGTTAATTTTAAAGCAATATTTACGAATTTTTATAAAACTATGCAACTTCCAAATCCTTGCATTACAGTAACTTTGATAGAAGATTTTAATTTCAGAAAAAAAATTTGTAGGAATATTTTATGCAAATGTTTCATTATTTAAAGTGAAAGAAACTTTTGACCAACTCCCGTACTTTCTCAAATAGGAAACCAGTAAAACTACAGCGAAAGCTTTTGGCTAACCACCATTTAGTTCATTTCGACTAACTATTTTATTTTAATTTTATTGCGTGGATATATTTTTTCTCTTATTGTTTAAATGGGATAAGCACAAGTCAAACTAGACAGCTATTTTTATTACTGTAGGACAGAAACAAAGACCATTTAATTAATTTGCTTAAAGAAAATAAAGTAAAATAATTCAATTTTCGTCTATTACACGTAGAGGTTCTGTAAGCCATTACGTATTGTTTGTTGTGTCAGGTTCTTAAATCGGAGGGGGGGGGGGGGAATTCGGTTATAGGCGACCTTTTTTCTACATAATTGTGAAAAAATCGTATTTATGTGGTACAGTGCATGAAAATTGCGCTTGGGATTAAAAAAGAATCATTTTATCTAACATTTTAAACACAAGTACGTAAATAAAAAAAATAAACATAGAGAAAAGGGAGCTCAGGAAAATATGGTGTTAGATAAAAATAACTGTTGTTTATGGCTCATTCATGAATGAGGCCTTATTTTATCATATTTTTAAACCCCTCTCACCGTTTGTCCACTAAGTGTTAACATCATCCCCTCCCCATGCAACCCCTTCGCATTCATCCACACAAATCCCAAGAAGTTCTTTCAATATGACACTGATAAGTTTATAGCATGCAGAAAAATAGTCAATGTCAAAAAATACCTTGATTATATTTGTTTATACCAATAATGTTTCATTTTAGAGCATGAATTAAATAGTTTAAGTTAGTAATTAAAATAATAATCATGAACTAATTTTAAAAAACCTCCTTGTTTAATGAATTGCTAATGAACAATGAAATGTATTCTCATGTAAATACACATGGAGGTATATATCAGGGCAGCAAATATGCAAATTATAGTCAAGCTTTAACCAAAAAGGAGCAGAGTTATTAAAATTATTCACACTAGCCTTTTTTTATGTTCATACTAGCTCCCTTTTCCCCATACACTTACCTATCTATCCATTTTAATGTTCGAGAGCAGGAAAACATAAAACGTAATCGTAAACGTAAACGTAAAACATAATACTTTTGGATAGCTATGTTTTAAATCAAAACAGTAAGATCTGGTTGAAAGTAATCCTTTCGTTGAACTAAACCCTCCGTGATATTCAATATGCTTCTAAGACGACTCTTTATTTATATTCGCAGTACTTTAAGTCTTTAAAGTTAGATGCCACTTTGGATAATCCCAAGAATGCTTCTTCCGAATACATACTTGCATTTAATCATACTTATTTTGCTTCTAGAATTTAAGGGTATCTACTTCAAATACCGAAAGGATTTAATGGCAAAAATGTGATACATTAAATTTAACTACTTCCTGTGGAAGTATTCCTATAAAGAATCGATTTATCCTAAACATTTCTTACTTCAGAAATGACTTACTTTATATTGTACTTATAATAGAAAAATAATTTAATGTTAGTAACTTTCAGAGTGGCTTTTGCAGTCACGATTGGTCTCATTTTTTCAAACTCCTAAAATTTCCTGATTTATACTGAAATTCTTAATTGCTGTTTCAAAGCTACAGTACAACCTCTTTATCAGTACGAAAACGCTCAACCCAGACATCAAGACTTTTGGCATATAATTCCTTTTCCGTTCTTTCAACAATATATTTTTTTTTTTCATTTTAAATATATTTTACCACAAATCATTTTTGACCATTATTCATAGAGTATATAAGTGTTTAAAATTCTTATAATAATATACGCAACGCAAGAAGTAACTGGATTGAAGCTTTGAAATAAAGGGAAATGATCCTTAACCCCCATAGTTTTGCATTTTCCATGGAAATGATGGGGAAAAACTTCGTCCCGAGAAAGACGGTTAAATGAAGCAAAACTCAGCTTACCACAAAAGTTTTTTTTCCTCAGCAAGCTTCAAGACAAATAATGCATTGCACCTGGACATTTTCTCAGCTATTTCCGATTGTAAATATAGTAGACGAATATTTTTATCCAATGGCCATATATTTTCTGAATGTTAGCCTTCACGGCGAATATAAATTTAAAGCATAGTATAGTTTGTCAGGGTGTATGTTAGATGTTTTTTGAAGAACATGTTAACGCACGTCCCTTTATATTCTTCCGGTAAATCCAATGTTATAGATGCTGCAAAATCATAGCTAATGTTTGAATAAATGCATTTGTATTTCCTGTAACATATTGCTTTTGCTTCATGTGGAACCACATCCAATTTACATAAAATTCTGTTAGAGTTTTTTCAAAAATAAAACTTTTATTTCAATGAAAGTTTTATTTTTTCACGTATATCTAATAGTGGACGGTCATCCTTACATTCGAACATATTTACGGTGTACGCACTCGTTTTAAAGTAAATTTTGAGTTTATTTTTACTTTGAAAATGTATATGCATCGTTGTCGTTAAACTTTATGACCAAGGTGGTAATATATATACATATATATATATATATATAACTGTATATCCATATACTATATAACAACTCACCTGTTTCATATTATTTACGAAATTTTAATTTAGTTTGAAAATAACTGTTAACCGTTGTTGCTATTATCAATTCAAAATCGCGAGTTTTCACTCCTACGATGCCCAGTATAGCTGCATTGACACTTCCTTGCTGTGCTTTTATAACGTGTATAAATTCCTATTATGTGTGTTATTTTTTCGTGTCAAAAATACATTTTTTTTAAAAATGGAATAATTATTACGAAACTTATATCCAAAAGCAGATTTCAATTCTTATATATCAATCCGCTTATGCGTTTAATATACAATAATCGTTCAATTGTTTTTAGAAAAAAATAAAATGAACCACTGATTTCAAAAATTGATGATAACGATGTCCATTTCATTTACACAATTAGACTTAAAGGAGATTCGTATTTCCTTTAATCTAGAGCTCATGTTTCGAGTGGAACTACACGCATTTATCACGAAAATTAATATGAGTTATTTGGTTAAACAAACTTTTCTTTAAAAGGTTGCGTTATTTAAAAACATGTGTCCAAACCCAAATTATAATCATTAAATTTGATGCAATGCATAATATAGCGCTATTTACTCGCTTTAAAGTAAATTGCATTTTCGAAATTCGTATTCTGTTTTGAAATTATGCTAACTGTGGTTTCGAAAAGCAGAGATCAGGAAAGTCATTTTACTTGGTTCAGCGATGATCAATGCCTTGGACGTGAATAAGAAATTATATTCATCAGAAATGTTAAATGACTTGTCGGAGTACATTGAGCTTTGAAAATGCAACAATAATATTGAATATTACAAATTTTAAAGAGGGTATATAATTTAATCTAAGTGCATCGTCTCCAATCAAAGTCAAATCTTATTAAATTACAAAAATGATAGTGATTCATTGAAACACGTAAACTATCTATATATATATATATATATATAATATATATATATATATATATATATGAAAACATATGGCTATGAGTTATGCAAAAACATTAGTTACGATATTGTACGCATGAGTTACTTCCACTTCGTTGCAAAAAGAAATATCTGATAATTAACATTATAATACATGATGTATATAGTTTTTCCTGTGATTTACATATGCAAACAAAGTTATACTACTCTATTTTGAACATGCATCTAAGAACATGTTTCTTTAAAAAAATAAGTAATAATGTATTAGAAGATGCAAAGCAACACTTTTATGACGAGTATCTCATTATAAAAGAAGTAGTCCATATCCAAGATTTTCCAGAGTAACTCTCCCACTCTTAAAGCATATGTCTTATATTCTACTAAAAATTGGTAAATGTATGTTCTTTATATTAAATATTTTAGAAAGTAAGGAAAAAGTACTAATTTTGAAGTAACTCCAAAAGTTTGTAAATCTCAGCCCTGCTTTTTCTTGCGCATTTTCTTTGAATTATTTATCACTATGCTCTTGCTGGTAAACTCCCAAATCAATAGAAATGTTTTGTATACCATTAATTTGTTGTTTTCTTAATTAGGCATCGACTTTTTTAATATCAGTAGGCAGAAAAAAAATCAATTAACATAATTATCCAGTCTTCACTGAATAATTATATTCCTAAAATAGAACACGTAATTTTCCACTATTTTAAATAAAATTATGAATAAACTGTTTTCAAAAACCTAGTAGTTAATGTATTAGTCACTAATGAAACATGCTTATTTATTTCGTACAGCATTTGATACAAAATCACAAGATTTCTGATCTCGCTTACTGTGTAAGCAATTTCATTTAACATGATGAGATCTTATCTACTGCAGTAAACAATCCTTATAATTACAGTCATAACTCTTCCAACCCAGTAATCGATAAACGTAGGATTCTCATTAAATCTAGACTTATTCTGAAATCAAATTTCATAATTATTTTTCGGAATTTTTTCTGAATAAATGTATGATGACTACAATAATGCTTTTAGAGAAGAATATGAAAAAAGACACTATCGGCATCTTCATTATGTGGAAAAATATTATTCCGGTTCGGGCATCTTTATTATATGTATAAGGAATGCACAATTTTTATAAGGATGTTAACAAATTAAGAAATACTATTAGATTCTAACGAAACTAAGATATAATAAAAAGTACAAAACTGGAGGAAGACATTTCAAATGAATTGGTAAATTACTTTCATTTATACATTATTAGCATTGCGTTGTTAAAACTCATACATTAAACAAAGACCTGTGACATTTTTGACAGTGACATTACAAAGCAATGAAACTTATTAAAAATAAATATCTTCTGAGGAAAAACAGTATTAGTTTTTTTCCCCTTTTTTATTATTTGCGTTTATAAAAAAATACAGTTCGTAAGTTAAAAAATTTCGCAAAAAGTTATCAGATATATGAGACGTGAGTTACACAATATCTGAATTATCTGCACATGGAGCATTAGTCAAAATAATAAGCTTCGGCAAAAAAAATTGTTCAAAACTTGTAAAAGAATCAAAAAGGATGAAAATTGTACAAAACTACACAGAATAACGATGTTTATATGACTATATACGCAAAAGTTTTTACAAGCGAAAATTGTAAACGGACGTTTTCTTTTTCACAAATTGAATGAACATTACGGAACTCTTCCTAGGCTTTCAGAGCATTCAATCCACCCGTCTCTAGTCATCGAATTAGTAAATAATTCATCGAGAAAAAGGCAGGCTTCATCGTTATTTTGCTCATCAACAGTTTAGTTGCCATATTTATCATGTGCTCATTCAGAACATTTTGGCTTTAATAGTGTCTTTTTTTTAGCAGTGCTCGACGTGCTTGTTAATTCTTTAATTTCTTTTTAACCTACTTTCCCGTAAAAGTAAAAATAAAGTACGAAAAAAGGATTAATGTATCGTATCAATAGCGTTGAAAATAAAGAAAAGTCAAAAATAGGTGCAGCAATTGAATAAAGATTGAAAAATTTGAAAGTCGGGTTTTGAGGTGGGGAACAATGTGTGTCTTTCGGATTGTCTGTCCCCCTAATAACTTTTGAGGAAATTGTCCGATTTGTAAGTTTTTTTTTTTTTTTGCATTGGACAGATGTTGGTGAAGACATCTCATTTGTATATTTTACTTTTTGATTTGAGCAATTTTTCGTTCAATTTTGAACAGCTCAAAAAATTTTATCATTAGCTCTTATGGGGAAATATAATGCAAATTATATAAACCCTGGAAATAAGGTCCAAGTTCCTCTGAACAAGCTTCTTGGAAGCTCTAGATGTGAAATCTTTCTTGAGTCGCACAATTTTAGTTCAGTTTTGAGCAGTTCAAAAAACTTTAACGTTAGCGCTTTCGGGTAAATTTCAGCCCTATACAAATCCTGATCTAAAAGACGGATTTGCCCGAAACAAACTTTATTGGAAAGATCTTATGGCGTAGAACATGTGCAGATACGAAGTTCATTCAGAGCTAAAGTGCCTATTTTCCCATGAAATTTTTTGATCTGGATTTTTAAGGTTGTTTCTGAATAAATGAATCAATAAATGAATGAGTAAAACTATTGTATTTATAAATGAATGAGAGAATGAATCTGTATTCACCCGTTGAAAAAGGTATATTAAGAGTAATTAAGAATTACAGCTAAATGAGGGAGTATATATAATTGATGCTGGTGCACACTGGAAAGTAGGTTCGTATAGTTCTAGACGAAACTTCTTGTTTTAATGTAAAATGGAGTTCCCGTTTTGAGCTATAAGCTTGTTCGTTTAGTTTTCTGCCTATCTTCTTTCTTCCTGTTTTTATTCCTTCAACTTCATTTCAATTTTTCGGCTTCAACTTTTTATTTATAAGGGGTAGGTTTTAAAAGTGCAATTGTACCTGGTATTTCCCCACTTTTTTTCCTTTCAAGTAGCATAAATTGCTGTGTCGGAGGTCACAATTTTTGAGCGAAATTTTAAATATCGATAGTTATTCTGAATCCAAGAGCTTTAGTTGTGAATATACTACATATAGTGAATTCAAACACTTTTTACCCTACATATCGGTCTAGTGGCCGTGGCAGCCTAGCGGTTAGGACGCGAGCTTCGGATAGGAGGATCTCGGGTTTGATACCCAAGGCGTTGAAGACCCACCATGTACACTTGGGGATACGTACATGTAAAATGCGTGGACCTTTAAGTCCGGAGGCAGTTCCGAGGATACCGGAGGGTGGAGATTTTCCCTTCCCTTCACCATTAGGTCAAAAAAGGAAGGTGGCATATTTTTGGTGGCGCCATCTGGTGTCATTCAAGTACATTATGATCCAAGTCGTACTTCCACCATTGGTGTTTAGCTTGAAACGGAAGGCGCTCCCTTACTGTCTTTATTCCCAGTCGCTCTGCGACAGGAAGCAGGGATAACCAAGTGGCATTAGAAACATCAACAACAACAACATATCGGTCTTGTCAACATAAAATATGACATTTCGTCACCCTAAAATCAGACAAAAACTTTCAAAAAGTATTCGCTTCCAAGCCATGGGGCTGACATACACGAAATACAGCTTCAACTGTTTTTAATAGCTGCTGTCTTAGTAACTTATATTGTTCTGTCATAAGATCTTCATCATCACACAACTGCGGGGGTCGTTGTTTGACCTGCCCTGTACAGTTCTACACCAATTCTCCCAAATCTTGATTCGTTATACTTTGATATACATAAGGATGAATTTTTGTACTAATTGCATTTGAGCCGGTTGGTACTCTGAAAGATATTTCTCAGTAATTTTTGATCGTGTATCATTCTTCAACTAACACCAGATGAAAGAGTTTGAACTGCTACTCTACTGAGTACAAGGAAACTACACAAGGAACTGCTACTTTCATATGTGCATTTTTGAGAAAAATGTGTGTTAAAAATAAACACATACATAATATTGTCCTCGGTGCTTTTTTCTGAATTGTTTATTTTTTAATTTACATTATGAATGAATAAAAAGTCTCTATCCTAATTGAAAGCCAAAGCCAGGCACTTCAATTCGCAAAAAATGAAATCATTACGTGTCAGTGAAATAAATTAGAATTAAACTTCCGTAATAAGATTAAATGAAATTGTAATTGATAGAGATTAATGAAACTCTGATAAGTTTGAAGTTCAGCAAATAAGTTTCGAAAAAATTATATTATATTTATGCACTGTATTTGATTAAATCATTTTGTACAATGGCAATGTAAAATACGACCCTGCCTGCGAGGAACAAACTTTAAATCAAAAATATTTTTTTCAAAAGTTATCATAGTATTTCTTAACAACTTCCGGGCTAGCTTTGTTTTATTCTGGTTTCACACCGGCTACGAGTGTTACGAAATCTTTGTCGCCGCTCTTCTGTTCAAGCGTAGTTCATGCTAATCACCGTTAATGAGATCAAAGAGCAAATCAAACATTAGTAGCAATCTACCCGTTGAAAACCTATCGTTGAATTATAACTTTTGAAAACCATTATTAGTTCTATTTAATTCAAATAACACAGTTTTAGGCTGCGATCCCCTGCTAATGTTTGTTGTTTTCCTACGCCGTAAAAATATACGTTGACCTTCTGTACTGCATAGGACCGTATTTTTTTTAAATGCAAGCGGCTAAGTTACAGAATTATTTTCTATTACTTTTCACTTCAAAACAATTCATGATTTAAAAAGTGGCAAGTTAAAAAGTTTTAATATTAAAAAAGCTACATAATATTAGTATTGACAACAAAAATTGAATTTTCATGAACAATTTAATCATAATTTACATTAAAGCAGCCAAATTTAAGTAATCAATTTGAAGAATTCCTTTATTATCAGTTTTAGAGCACTGAAAAAAAATCTTAAACTGAAGTTGATTAGAAAAGTTTCGTACTGTGATGGAATTTCTTCTTGTCAATTTTATCAAAGGCTGAGGTAATTAACTTCTAGTTTCAAAAAACCGCCTCATGCAATAACTATTTCTCTTTTTTTAAACTGAAAAAGTAATTAAAAAACAGTACATAGCGCAAAAAATATTAAAAAATAAATTTGTGCTTTACGTATTTGACTTTTTTTTCTTTTTTCTAAAGCTCGATGTTCAAAATTATTGTCTGGAAGTAAGAAAAACAAAAGTTAAAATTAAAGATAGTTCCGCTTTTCAAACTAAATAGAAAGACAGTATATTTTTCCCAGCAAAAAATTTTAAACTTTACATTTTATTGCATTCATCTATGAATTTTTGGAAAAAGTATGTACATTTGAAACTTCATTAAAAAAATTGCTATGGGGAAAAATTTAAAGAAATATAATAGCATTTATCGAAACAGTTATGTTACAGTGCTATTTAGTGTATAAGACAATGTTTTAATGAAACATGATAACACCTATTCTTAAATTTAAATGCGTACACACATTTAAGCTTCTCTTAGTTTAATGTAACAGGTCTGGGTTTAACACTGTGTTAGCACGCCGGTGCAAACTGAGTATAGCACTAACACATACCATCGGTGGCGCTCTCTCCATTCTCCCATTCGGTGTCACGTACCACCTGTGGCTCACGCTCGAGTCTCCCACTAAGCGGTACATTCTATGTAAAGTTTCTTTTTTTAATTGTAAAACATTCTTCGGAAAGTATATCTCCTGCTCATATTAATTTTGTATGTTTGTTATGTAGCGTTATTCAAATTTAAATAAAGTGCAAAAAAACAATGAAATTAAAACAAATCAGAAAAAAATTACTGTGAATATACTGAATTGTTATAGATTAAGCTTCTAAAACGTGCGTCACATCGTATGAAAGTATGGGAGTCCCTGCTGCAAAATATGTAATTCATCATTAAATGCCTTAGTGACTAAATTTTATGCATTGATTTAATAACTAACACGGATAATGATAAATAAATTCCCACTTCTGAGAAATAAAAAGAGAATAAATTTAATAATTTAAAATTCTATTTATACTGCACTTAATCGAAATGACAAGAAATCTCAGTTTTACTGCAATTAAAATAAAATTCCTTTTGATGATTTTTTTTAATCGCAGGTCTTAGTTTAGCTACATTAGTTTAAAAATATTTTACATTACAAATATAACTACGAATATGAATAATAATGTGCAATTATAACATAAGGAAAATTAAAATTTGAAATGCCAAAAGGAAGAGTTAAAAGTGTCCGTTGCAACCACGTCACAAAGTAATAAAATATGTACAAAGAACTAGCTACCCTAACCAGATTTAAGTTAATGTTTTACAAATAGCGATTTATCTTGTAAAAGATCCGAGTAAAACTTCAAAAAAACTTTCAGTTTTTGCATCTGTAATGAGTATCTGATTTTAAACATTAAATATTTAATAATATAATGGCAATAAGTGTTAAAAATGTAGCATTCGATGGAAATTTCTAATTTGGAAAGTAATTACTTATTTAAAAATTAAAAATATTTTCTTAAAATTTGATACGTAAAGTACATTTCACTTTTTCCTTTGCAGGAACAATCCCGAATCAGAATTAAAACAATTGCCTAACATGTAAGTAGAAAACAAGTTTGTCTAGAAATAAAATGGAAGTCGTAGTAATATTCCAACTATTAATGAATTTTGTATCAGGAAATTCAATTATGTTTTTAATTTAGGCCCCTTTTGTCTTAATGTTTAATCATACAGATGAAGGGAAAACACATCACAAAATTGAGTTATAACAAACATTCACCTCGATAAATTTTGCATCTTAATGGGTAAAAAATATATTTAAAAATAATGAAATATATAAATAAATAGTAAGCGGATAAAAAAGAACTATGTTTACAATGCTTTACCAAAACTTACTAATTTTAAGTTATTTAAAAAAAAATATTTTTCTTATAAATCTCTGACAAAAAATAACTATAATAACAATTGTAATAAAAATAACATTTGATACGGGTGTTGAAAACGGAAAAAGAAAAACAATGTGCAAATCTTTTTTGCCCATTTTTTGAGGGATTTTTTTTTAAGGGGATACATTTTGTGCATTCATTCACCGTTTTAATGGAACACAGATTTTTAAACCTGTATAAACCACTATATCGCAATCGTTCACACAGCCCGTAAAATATCAACGCATATTTGATTAATGTGTAAGAAGGAGCCCATCACGCGGACTGTCAATTGTCACGTATATAAAAATTGGTGATAAATTTATTTTCAAGCTTTTAAAGGTTTAAATCGATGTTCAATAAGAAAATAATCTTTGTTCTTTAAGAACGTAAAATAATTAAAACATGTCTGTTACTTACGTTTAAAAGTAACATTCCTGCCGGCAGCTACGACGAATAATTATAATCCCAGTCATTTACTTTCAAAGCACACTTCTCCAACTAGAGATGCAAAGCCTAGAAAAGCAATTAACAATTAATAAATTCGTTGTCAATAAATATATAAAAAGGTATGCATTTTTAGTATATATTTTTTACTGATAACATTTTTTGCTGAGCGTTGATCACAAAGATTCACTTTTTCCTCCTTATGCAGAATTTAATATTGTGTCCATAATTAATCTTATTTGACCTAGCTATCATAGTTTCATTTTGAATTTTATTCTAATTTGTTCAATATGGATATACCTATGACCAACGTAAGATGTGACTATGTGTCACCAACGTAATTTTATTTTCCTCTCATCAGGAATATGTTTTTTTTTATTTTCTGAAAGTCAGATCTTACCACTAGATGTACAGTAGGAAGATTGACTCTACAAAATCTAAAAACATGCAATCCTATTAGTGTCTTAGCAAAATAATTAATTAAATATAAGTAAATAAAAACCTTCCTATGTACTCGGCAATTTATTCTTTAGATAACAGAACGCCCCATTAGAGTCTATGTTGTTCTCATAATGCTCATGGTTGGCTGGAATAATTAATAAAAGCATATGTTTTAAGTATTTAATTCATTAAATACCTTCCCAAAAATGTACATTAAGTACATGTATTTTCTCAAATCAGCAAAAGATTATAATTTAAATAAAATAAATTTTTTTTTTTTTTTTTGTAAAACATTTCAAACAAGTAAAAAAAAATCAGATTTTTACCATTCAAGATCTTTAAGAACGTTAAAAATGTCGGAGAAAATTAAGACACCAAATGGTGGTAATAACTTCCTACTATAACATAATTTATTCATTTTAGGGCAAGACAACACAAGAGAGACCCAGCTTGCTTATTGAAGACAGAACGTTATGGGCATAATTGCTTTTTTGATTTTTTCAACAATCCGAAAAGGCATGCACATCCAATTATTCATGCGCATAGCAAACTACGTTTGTTTTTGAATAAGAGTTATGATCGCGAACGAACAGATGGTATGAGCAAGAAGAGACACTAACTCGACGATGTTTTTCCATCATTACATAAAGGAAAAGAACAATAGGGGAGGAACCGCTTCAGCGGCCTCTTCAAGCATTCTAAGAGACGGTTCTTCATTTTCTTCCTCTGGATATAATGTTTGACGTTTGCATTCATCTTCCATGCACACAACGTCATCAGTTAGGATGAGTTTTTATTAAAGAAGAGAAAGTCATACGAGTGTCTTATCTTGTATTTGCGCTACTGAGAGTTGCTCATCGTGCTAAAAATACTAGTGGGTTGCCAAAGTGTCAACACTCATGAATTTCCCAATGACAAGAAATACATAGCAAATATACCTAGAGAACAAAAATACCTAGCAGCCAATACAAGACACGTATCAATAGAAGCATATAAATAAAACTCAAAGCACGTAAAAATGTTTTTAAAAAGCATTTAATATTTACCACGGTGTAAATGTTTGATAGAACAACTGAAAAATGTGTGACATAAATTTGCGAAATGAATGCTATTATTTAAATGGGTAGTATGTTTCAAAAGTGTCTAAGCTACACATCAATATCCGAAAGTTTTAATGAAAAGTTGCGTCCTACTATAAAATAGAGTTGAAGAAATAAAATGTTATGTTAGTGAAATAAGCAGTATATGCTAACTATATTAAATTTAACTTCATTTTTAAATATGCACTTGTAATAAAAGACTTAATTCACTTTATTGCTAAAACATATCATTAATATTTATGAGCCTCATATCAACACTTGTAAAGACAAATATCAGACAGTGAAAATCATCGTAATATATTAACTATAAAGATACACTTACACTGTTAGAAATTTCATCATGAAATTACGGTTAAATGACAGGCATGACAGGCAACAGTCTGTCCATCTAATTCACCGTAAAATTTACGGTTTGGAACATTTTTCTATCTTTACGGGACCTAACCATTTCCAATTAACTTGGTTAAAAAGGCGTAAATACAAAAGTTAACGGTTTTATAACCATTTAAAAATGGTTTCAAAACAAAATTTTCACCGTTTTTGAACCATTTCGAGGCGTAGAAACCGTAAACGAAGCTTGCAGGACTCGAACCCCGAATGCGTGGTGTACAAGTCTCGCTCTCTATCCACTCGGCCACCGTCATCACGTAAAGCGGACGTTTATTTATCAATAAATCTTCTTTTCCAACAGGTAAACAGCCTTAAAATTGAGATTTCAGTTTTTGATTGGATCTAAATTTATTTTTGGTCTAAATTTACTGTATATTGACGAAAATCATTTTATTTGCTACACAAATTAAAATACAAACAAGCTTCAAACAAGCTTCAGCAGCGCAAATGATGGGTTCGCTCATTCGCAAACGGTTTGGGAATCTGATGTCTCCAATTTTTGATTTACGTGTGTATGTGTTTCTATTTAGGATCCACTGCTTAAGCCACTTTTTTTTTCTTCTTTTTTTATATACACATGCAGATTATAACTGATAAATCCGTATTCCTACTTTAAAACAACGTACTACCGGTAAGGTTTCGCAACCAAGATGGACGCCCGATTCTTATAATAATGATTTTTAAATTAATAGTAATTTTGCACTTTAATAAAATTTCATGCTATTTTATTTTACGCTTTAAACATTTTGTTTATTAATTCATGAACGATATTTAACGAAAGTTTCCAGGCAACTAATGTAAAGATTTTAATTTTAGCATTTGATGTTTTTGTCCTGGTTTTTCCTACCGTGAAAAACGATTGTAAATACGTATAGTCAAAAAAAAAATAAAAAAAAAATCTACAAATTTAAATATTCATATGTGTACCAAATTAGGCATAACACACAGTATCTCAGAACTAAATCAAAAGTAAAACTTATGAAGCCAACAGTAAAATTCTTCAGAAACTTGTATTTAGATGGATCTTTGATATTAAATATGCTGATTGTTACGATACATGCTACCAAATTAAATATGAATATTTTAATGGAAAATAGTTTTAAATAAGGTATTTTTAACATAACAATCCAGAATATTTTTAAAGCACTAAGTATTACATTTCACAACTATAAAGTCTTAAAAATGTTACAAAGTTCACAGGAAGCATATATAAGTGATTTTCAAGTGAAAATTTCACTTTTCAGCTAACAATATGTGACATATAAAAAATAATAATAAAAAAAACCTTATAAGATGGACGAGTAAACTTGCCTATTCCATAAAATCAAATTTATGAAAATTAAGTAGTGATTTTACAATATTCAAACGCAAACAAAAAAATACAATCCTCACGAATAAGACGCTGCTCACGAAAATTCGGTTCGCTGTATATAAATCACAAATAGATATTTTCCAAAGCACCTGTCATTGAAGCAGAAACGTCGATTTTAGATCTCTACTTCGTTCAAGACTTCGAGGTTTTTGCTACACCCGATCAATATCCAATCCCAAGACTAAACTGGGAGTCTCCATATTTTATATTCCTAAAACTGATTCTTCTTCTGCTATTTTTATGATGCTCCAAACGATTCAAAAGTTTGAGATTTTATACAAAAGGTAGGAAATATTTTACCTCCTTATTGCATTCGAAAGATGAAAATGAAAAAGAAAGACTTTGCGGAATATTATAAGAATAAATATTAAGTTTTTGTGTTTGCAATGTTTAAACAAAAGACGACCGTAATTTTTTTTCTCCGGATGTAAACTGTAGGCTCTAGAAAACTGAAATTCCTTTCAAAAATTTGAAATTTTATTTTTATAAAAAATAAGAAATAGTTTAATTACTTATTGTACTTAAAGAATGAAAATTAAAAAAGAAAAGGATTTGCATTATAAAATAGTCTCATTTATTGTGTTTTCATCAACAAAGATGAAGAAACTCTGCATTTGTGATTTCCCTTTCGGCGTCGCCACTCGTTATTTCATGAGTGGTTACTAGGAAGTGGAATAAAGTAACGGGACGAAAAAGGGTAAAAGTAACGTTTGAAGAAATGCTCCAATCTCAAATGTGAGTCTTTAATTTTATCATGTGTTCTTTTTTATGTTACACAATTTCATTTAAAAAGCATCATTTGGGGTAGTCGAGTTGTAATAACCGTTTCCTTTTGGGGCTGAAGCAGCAGGGGTCTTGATAACAGCAAAACCACCGTCCAAAAGAAAGATCTAGTATGAAGTTCGTTGATATAAAGCATATGAGCTACAGGAAATATGTAATCAAAAACATACTTACGAAGTGCATCTTGCTAATTAATATGCAGAGCCTCGCGTCCCAGGATTTTTTTTCTTTTTGACATAAGATTTATGGTAATGCCGTATTTGCCAATAAACAGTAATTAAATTGAGATAGAAATCGTGTAAAAATTTTGGGTTTTTTAAAAGCTACATCAAAATTTAATTTCATACACACATATATTATTTTACACTAACAATACGTTTTTCGCCATCATTGACGCTAGTAGAGAACATAATGTATATGTATACATCTGTTGTTTTTTTTAATGTCATACACCAAAATAAGAAATACCGACGGCAAAATGACGTAGTTTAATTTCGCCTAAACGTACACTAAACGAAATTAAATACTTCATTTTAAAAACTTTACACAATAGTTGTAATTGCTTTTGCTTAGTGCAGAAAAACCCAAATTATACTTCACAAAAATTTTTAACCAAATATTGATTGCATTTATTCCCCAAGTAACTCAAAAACGATTAGATTCAATCTTTTTCTTCTTAAGCAAGTTTAATTATATTGAAGTTCGCGTTTCTCTTTTGTTAAAGCATCTTAATTCTTCCGGAAGTTTTTTCAATATTTTTTATCTTATTGATTTTCTTTAAAAAATCGTATAATAACTTGTTTTTCTCAATAAAACACTTTGAGTTGTTTAATTACAAGGGTGCATCAATTTTATCGTTTTTTTTCTTGATTGTTACTGTCATAAAAGACTCAGAATAATATGTTTAATCAAAGTGAGATTTTAATGCTTTTGACTGCATTTTGTAATTTAAAAAAGTCCAGTTATCTATTGTAATCAAACTTTTTGAGAACTAAACAAAAATTAAGCAACTTTTATTAGCCGTATTTTAATGACTGAGAAGGTTTTGAAATAAAAGAATTTTGAAATAAAAAAATCAATTTATACATTCAAATACTTTACCACGAGGACTAATAATAAATCCAAATCACTATCACTTTCAAAAATAGTAACATTAAGTATCTGTGGGGTCATACATAACACATTATGATGAATCATTATTATTAGCAAATGGCTTGTTATTTGGCCTTTAGACTTCGGGCTCTCTAATACTTTTCAGACTGGCTATAAAAAGAAGATAGTGCTGGGAACTTGTTAAATGTAAGGCAGTCATATGCAGGCCAGTCATATAAAAACAACATGTAGGAGAGTCGAAAATGTTTAAACGAGAGAGATGGACACGGAGACAATAATGTCCTGTCAGGGGACAATCCCCAGTGTCTAAAAGTGGGTGGAAACCCATTGAAAAGGCACTTTATTAAGGAAATTTTAGAGCAAAGTCCTTCATCTCAAAACAAGGAATTTATTGGTCTCATTATTACAGTATGAAGAATAATTAAACCACTACTTAATCGCCAGTTTTCATTTGGGCACAATATATTATCCATTTTTACAGAATAATTGATAAGTCTATTGCATTTGTAAACATCTTGGCAATTCTACACAGCTCAGTAACACTTTGATACTACAAATTAGGAATTATAGATATGCATTTACATTCAAAATGTATTAATATATTTACATCATTGCTTCAATTTTATTCCCCTAATTTGTTAAAAAACTAATTGTTATTATACATGTTGAAACGCACTTTGTATTAAAATGAATGAGTGTTGAAATCGAATATTTTCATATGATATCTAGCTTCATCTAAATTTTTACGTCATGAAAATAAGAGAAAATTGCCGACCATAAGTATATTTGATGCCTTTGACATATTGTTTTGGAACAAAACATAGAAATGATGGAGCAAATTCACGGTTTATGTTGAATATAGTCATTAGTACACAAAACGCTAACAAAATCAAATACAAAAAAAAAAAAAAAAAACTAAAGTAAAAATACATCAATACTTTTCCATCCTTCCCTCTAATGAAATTCAATACTCTCTTTCATATGAACACTTCATTACAGCTCAATTTATTCTTAGGCGTTTTCTAAGATGGAAACACTTACATTCGTCTATAAAAAAAATCAAAAATATTACTTAACAGCGAAAAGTGGTTTTCTTTCCTTCTTTTTTTTCAGTTGATTTTCATAAAGCTAAAATTATATCATGATCATTTTAAGATCTTTAAATTTTATATATTATGTAAATATTAAGTTTTATATAATTAATACATAAATTTTCAATTGGGTATTTTGAAAAATATTTCAGTGGACTTTTTAGCAAAATAATAAATCATCATATTCTTCATTCTACCTTTTTTTATTCAGCCTCTAAAGCTACCGCTGATACCATATGAATAGTATTAAATTTGAGCGAATCATGATATTTATTATTTTTGTTTAGTTTCAAAATGGATTGGGACTAAAAGGGTCAAATATATTCCACTATATCATGTTTGTATGTGTACACCCCAAGCTATAAAATAATCAGAAACCGATTCAAATAGTGTTCAATATTTCTTTAAATAACTTCAAGGAACGCTACACCCCGCAGTGCAATGAAGAAAAAATGTAAAATTTCATTTAATTACTTTTGTTAAAAAAATCATAAGTAATAAATCGAATTTGAGAGTACATAAAAGCATTTTAAAACAAATTAAAATATATTTTCCACATTAGTTACATTTTATGTGCATTATTTAAAGGACAAAAAAAAGAAAGCTCATTTTCCATTAGCAAATCTGAAATCTTAGATTTTCATTCAAGTTAAACAATTCATTCAATATACAAGACTATGAAATGAGGGATTTTATATTACATTATTTCAAAGGAAGGATAACTTAAGTCTTTTGAAAGGAGTTATTGAAAGAGTTTGGAGCTCAGTTTTCAAGTGCAATTGTGCTTCAAAAATTTTAAGTGTTTGCAGTAAATGTTAGGAAAAATTCTTAACGGATTATGTCTGTTTGAGAAGCACAATTCAGCAAAAATGTTGGGAACAATAGAAAGCAGATGAGATCCATTGAATGAAAGTTTTGAAGAACATTATAATCTGAACGGAGGAAGTGTATTCAACGACATAAATTTAATTAAGCTCTAGCTTTTATTCCATTTTTAGTTATACTTTGTATAGTTATGTTAGTTAAAACACGAAAAAGGCTATTTTCATTTGTTTCTACTAAAAGTAAATTATCATAAAAATATAGTAAGAAGGAAGACTGAAATTAAAAACTGAAATTAAGCATATGTTAGTTATTTCAGTATATATTTTCAGTAATCCAGTAAGGGGTACCTAATGAACCTCAAATGCCCGAAGGTTTCTCAGGGCTCTACCCGAAGGTTTCTCAGGGAACTAGCACGCTGGGAGGTTCCCTAGTAAGGGCTAGTTGTAATTAAAACTACTTTGTTTAGACATCTGTTGAGTTCATTTTAATATGAGTGTATTATTGAAACTTGGTATTTACGTTAGATGGATCATGCGGAAAAGAAATTTGCAATAATAAAATAATAGTTCGAATTATTCACCGCCCTAGAATTTTGAGCCTTAGGTGAAAACGTCTGGCTAACCGATCAATTTGGCACAAATGCAATGTACCGTCAACAAATTATATTTTCCTCTGAAGCTTGTAAACATAGTTTTGAATCACCCACTGCCCCATTCCTGAAATGTAAAGTAGCTGTCCCCTATTTTCGTGCCACTGCATGGTAGGTCTAAGGTTTCAAATTAAAAAGTAGAACATTGAAGAGAAAAATATAAATAAACTGTTCATTTCATTGGTGATGATCCCGTGCGAGCGTAGTATATGCACGATACACGTTTAGAAAGAGACTTTAATTTAACTGATGTCTGAAGTCAATGCAAAAATGAATCTTGTGACCTTAAAGAGCTTCAATTGGAAATTACATATAAATAAATATATATATATTGGGAACACCTGTGCGGAATGTGGTAGCGGAGTAAATCGGGATACTACATTTATTTCCCGCCAATGGCCCTACAGTAACACAGCTAAGTTTTACGAAAATCAGTTGCATACTGGACGTTGATGAATAGCGTCTGTACGATTACTGGAATTCATTAACTCACTTTGGAAACTATTAGCTAGTTGTGTGTCTTATTGTGATGTCTGGAAATTTTCGAAGCAATGATCGAAATGCCAATGGTTAATGGTAACCGCTAACATTTTTCAAATTTTAACGAGCGGCGCAGAAAAGGATAGGGCGGCGTCTCCTCGCACTCTACATATATATATAAATTTGTGGATGCCGTTTTAAGGATCACGGTTAATGTTATCAATAGTTTAATGTTACTACAATAGCTAAGTCCCGTTCACGTGTACGAAAATACATTGAAATCTCATCCTTTTTTGTAATCAAAATTTCGTTTATTGTTATCAATTTGCAGAAATTATTTTCCTTAAATAAAAAATATCAAGAAAAACTAGGGAGAAGAATAATCTTTTTCTATTATTATTTTCTTATGTTTGTAATTTTTTTGCTGAACTTCCAGAAAGGTACTCACGCCTATTCAATTGAGCGAGCCGATGCGAATCAAGTATTAATGTGTTCAGGAAAAATAAAGACGACCCCCTGACAGTTTTATAAGCTTCGTAAACATAACAGGTAAGCAACATTTCCATGATCTTTTTTTTTTATTATTATATTATTTACTATTTTTTCCCGCTAAATACATTCATTTATTTTCAACAACACGTAAATTAATGTTGTCTGCAGAAATGAACAGTATAATTGTTTGTTATTGGCAAATGTATGCACTTTTACAACATTATCGTTTATTGCGGGAATCACGCGGTTTTAAACCTAGACGTGATTACACTAAGCGGCGCCCGCTGTATGTATATATATGTTGCATGTATAATTCATGCAGTAGTCATGAACGCTATGGGAAGCAAAAAAATGTTCCAAGCCCTTATTTCCTCTATCTTTCTCCTTCTTTTCGTTTTAGTCAGATTGAAAACTCAAGACGTCAACTCTTCTTCAGTTTGATGGCAGTTTTTATCAAAAAGTAGGTTGCAGTTTCGTGAAATGTCAAATATTACCATTTTATTTTTCAGAGATGGACTTGGACTTTAAAATGAATATCTGAACTAATAAAAAGATAAAAAAACATATGGTATAGGGAAAAAGGTTTTTCCCTGAATAAATATAAACGATAATTGGGTATGGAAAATACATTACCCTGTAAAGTATATATGTAGAGCATACAGTAACTATATACAGTATAAATTGATAAATATAATAATTAATAGTAACTCGTAGTTAAGGTTTCAAAATTCTAAAAATCCAACTGAATGATATGGACTAAAGTTATATATTTATTTTTGTAAATCATTAAAATCTTTCGCAAAGTAAATACAGATTGAAATAAATTTGTAATCGAGTGCGCTGTTAGGATATGATCAGCATTGGTAGGGAAAATGTCTCTTATTTATACTCAAATTCTCTCAACTGAAGAGAGGAACATTAATTGTGCTAGAGATAAAAAAGAACGATTGTAACCAATATTAGTCACCATAGATTCAATGTAAGTTGAAGGCATGACCATCAAACAACATACAAATTTTGAACCACTTCCTTATTTAGTGAATATATGTAACTTATATATTTTAACATAGAAGTCATATCTATACAGATTAAATAAAAAAAAAAGGATCCTGGCTCATTCATAGCGCAAGCCATGCTGACTATATACATATATATATATATATATATATATATATATATATATATATATATATATATATATATATAAAGAATTAGTTTACACGCAAGCAAAAGTAAAAAATATTATCACTATGCTTTAACCGACTGCATAAACGCTTAATATTCAAAATGATAAAATATGCAATCATAGAGGTCAATTAATAACTCAAAACACAAATAACACAGAATTTTTGAAAGATTATCTCATTTACATTGCGTAGAAAGAAACAAAATCGAAACTTGAATAAGCGTATCAGTGTCCCACATAACTTACATCCATTTTAACAGAAAATTTATGGTTAGTTATAATTATTATGAGTTTATGATCATGCTGTTTATGAGCATTTCCATCATAATAGCTGACATGAAGACATTATTTTCCAGTTCTTGAGGAACGATCTTTAAAATTTGCGGTTGTCGGATATAATAATTTGCTCATTAGGTTATAAATTAAGGAAATGGGCAATTTCGAGTGTTAAAAATGACACTCCAGTAATGACTTTGAGCAAAATCTCTGCGAAAAAGGGTAGCATAATCAATTTTTATTCAGAATTTCTATGACGATGTTAAATTGCTTATAAATGTCTACTGACAATCAAAGGTTTAAATCCTTTTCTTTATATAAAAAGACAAACAAATTGATTTTTTCAATTTTTATTTTTTCTATTTTACTGTGTTTGCTTTAAATGCTACACCAAAAATTTGACGTCATATGGGGTTACAAAATAGGTTATTATATTCAAATAGTTGATGATAACGTTATAAATCAATGCAAACAGTTTTAATGCGATTGATTGGTTAAAACGGTTCTACCAAGATAAAAATAACTTTATGAAGCAGATGACGTTTAATTCGTTTTTTAAAATAAATGGTCTTAATAAGCATCATAAAAAAATAACAACAATGATTAATAACTTTTCCCCCTAACAAATACTTTCACATGAAAATAATAGCAACGCAAAGTGTGAATGAAAAAAAAAACAGAACCAACATCACATTTGGAATTTTGAGTATAATTTCTTTTTATGAAGGGTAATGCATTAATTCTAACAAATATATGAATGCTGAACTTAACAGTTTGAAATAAATTACTCAAACACATCCACGCTAATGTAGAAAAAGAGAACTTTTCATGATATACAGTTGAACTCGCTTAATACGAAGTGCCGAAAATTCGCGAATTTGTTCGTATTACCCATTATTCGTAACAACCGTGAATAAGTAAAATTGTGTAAAAAAAGTATTAGAAATCTACGTTCATATTTAAAAATAATTACTACTATATAAGAATGACTCGAAGACAGAGGGTTTGATCCCTGAGCAGACTGACCTGCCCGAAAGCCAACACGTGCATGAGCTTTATTCTCCACCCAGAAAGATTCAACGTATGATTCGAAATACGTACTTGGTAGTTTACAATGACTCAAAATAACCAACAATTCGTGGAAAAAAATTAATTATATGCAATCGAGAACATTTCTTGTGAATATGTCAGAAATTTTGTTTGTCTTAGCCGAAAATTGTATTTTAGGTTTTAGCCGTGATTTCGTATTAACCGTGTTTGTATTAAGAAAGTTCAACTGTATGTATATATATATATATATATATATATATATATATTAATTTAAGAGGTGGTATTGATAATACAGACTCCATCATTAATATTAGTGAGTGTTGTGACAGCAATAACACAAAACTCGCGTACTCTAATGTACTTAAAAAATAAGTAGGAGTACGCATTTAGTACCCTACGATTTTTTTTCTTTTAAACCTCAAAAACATTAAACAATTTTAAAAATATATTTAAAAAGCAAACCATGTATGCCTACAATGCTTGCTGGATAAAATATATTACTAAGTTTCGAAAGGGAAAATGTATTATAGGTACATCCAATTGGTTTAGAATGGTCCAAATGTATTTCTTGCAGCATTTTGTCATAACTTCCAAGTCATAAACCCCAGAAACTCGTATCGAATCCTCTTCATCCTTCGAAATCGGTGAATTAGCTATCGAACACTTTTGTAAATCTTTCCAAGCGATACCTGGAAGAATATCAAATTCGAATTTATGGTGGTAGAACCTCAGGGATTGCGGAAGTTTTATTAGCATCATCATCGGCTGAATCGATAAGGTGAGAGATTTCAGGCTTGCTTTTTATTCTCCATCAAATATTGTTAGAGTTGTTCTTCACTGGATAAAATATGAATACCCTACATTTTATGCCAAAATATTTTCGCAATTGTGAATTATTTCTTGAGGTACATCTTTCACTTTGTGGAGAAAACTTTAACTCAATGAAGCACATTTTAAAATTTGAACTCTAACGGCATTACAGATTATATATTATTTTATCAAGTAAAAAGTAAAGGGTTTAGACACAAACATGGGCCCTTTTATTTAACTTACTAAGGTCTTGAAACTACTTTTAGGAATGAATTGGACAATGGGCCTTTGGTTTTTGTAAATTGGCTTAACTTAGACCCTGTACACCATTTAGGTTCCTCTTTGTAGATATTCACCTATTTCAGGAAACGATTAGATAACCAATAGTTATTGATGATATACATTCTATTTAGACATCTGTAGAACAAGAATGTTCTTAATACTTTCTTGAAGTGGTGTGCTGAATGTCTAGGTGTCTCGTCAATGATGGAAATGTGAGTACGCTTGGAGGTTCAAACGGTATTTCGTGTCGTTTATTGATCTTGGTATTTTCTACCGATTTTTAAAGACAAATATTACCCTTTTTTTTTTCAATCTTTCGTTCATTGCTTATGCATCCAGAGCACGAATGATAAAGACAGTCAAATATCTGCGATAGACCATACATATCGCTGGTTTAAAATTAAAACGACACTTCTGCAAATTACACTACTTTTCACGAGAGCGTTTTAAAAGTTTTTTTTCGCAAAAAAAATGTTATCTCAGTGGAATCAAAGGCCATTTAGTTTTTATTGCGTTAAATATTTTTTTATAATTTTTACTATGAATCTATTTTGTAATATTAAATCGTAAGGAAATCGATTTTTGCAGTAGTGCCGTTTTAATTTTGAACCAGCGATATGACGTAGAAATCTCTGGTCATGCCAGAACCTTTCTAAATTCCTCAGTCGGTTATTGAAAATAATGCCAAAGAATAATTAATCTCCGCTTGAACAAAAGATAAAACCCTCGGAGATGACAAATGAAAATAAACACTCAAAAAACAGTAGGAGGGGACAATATTTTGTTTTTCTCATGAAAAGTCGTATTCGTTTATTTAAATGGTAATATAAGCAGAGTTCGTTTAATATATGGAAGGCGAAAAAACTTTCCCGTAAAAATAATTGACACTACTGCTATTTTTCGTTGCACAAAATAGTGTTATTCACGTGACCTTATCTACAAATAAGGATTTTTCTGCTACTGCATGCATTATGAGGATTAGTTTTTACTGACAAATTGAAAACGGTACACTATTAAAAATGATGTGCTTAAAAATGAAAAAAAAATACCTTTTTATTTTTTAAAGGTAATTTTGACTTAAGAATAAGGAAGTGCCGTCCTTTCTTTGATGTTCGCCGTTCGTTCGATTTAAAGTACCGATTCTTACTAAGAAATTATAGTTACAGAAAGGACAAGTATTATTTTTATTTCAATAAATCAGAAATTTATACAGCATTTTTACGTTCATAATTAATACAGGACGTTTTCATCAATCACTTATTTAGAACAATAGCAGTTGTATCAAAATTAATCCTTCAGAATTCGCACGTTGCGCAAAATACTCACACCAATTATTAACACCGGTATTCACCGTTAACCTGGACCTGCGGTCAAGAGTCTAACCGGGAGTTAAGTTCACATTTGCTATTCACCGCTAACCGTTCTCGGCTACTGGGAGATAGATAACTCAAGTTAAATTCTTAACTCGCCAAATAAGTGGGTTGACAAACCAGCGCACGCGCAGTTGACTTAACTTGTCAACAAATACAGTAATGGCGGATCAAGTAGCTATAGTTCAGATTTTCGTAGGAGGTTCAAATTAAAAAAAACAGCATGACAGAAAATTTTGTGTAATTGTTTCATCCGAAATTATCTTCGATGGAAGTATTTTATTAGGAGATGTGAAGATTTATTCCGAGATAGAATGTTTCCAAGTAAACGGAACTAGCTATCTACCCAGTCGATTCAGCGAGAAGTGCACAATTCCGAGAGCATTCCGTTTAATTTCTTCAGATTGCCAGAGCAAGAATGTGTACTGGTACGGTACTTAATTTTTTGAAATTTGTTAATTCTTTCACTTATTTTGAAAATGTCATATATATTTTTTAAATGTAAGACTCATTCTGCGCTCTAGTAGAGTTAATTTAGTTCATTGCATGATCAAATGAAGTATTTTGATCATGTTGACAAATTGTTATTACTTATATACTCGTCATTATTCTTACATGCTTTTTGAATACATTCACTGATCACAATCAAGCTAATGAATTAAAAGAGCATTTCCCCTCCACAAATGTTTTTAAGAAGTATTTTTCAAAACAATTCCTGAACTGTAACAATTAAAGTTATCTTGAGATTGCTTATGTAAGTTGTTTCAAATTTCATTTTGGAAGTAAGCATACCTTTGTTTTCATTCGTATAATGTATATACTTTAATTATTGCATTTTGCTTTTCTTAGCTCATTATCAATCAAAATTTTTTGCAGCGTGAATATTGTTTATGTAATTAAAAGTAGTCTATTAATTGCTTATTCATGTCTATGTATAACATCTGAAGAACAACAATGTGGAATGAACTTTAATTTAAGAATGTCTGGAAACTAGATAGGTGTCTTGTTTGCAACGATGCCTTAAAACCAACGTAATTTCAAAATTTATCATTCTAATTACTGCTCATGTAATCATGTAATTAAAGGTAGTATATTTATTGCTTATTTATATCTATGAAGAACATCTGAAGAACAACAATGTAGAGTGAACTTTAATTTAAGAATGTCTGGAACATAAAATTAGATAGTTATCTTGTTTGCAGCGATGTCTTAAAACCAACGTAATTTCAAAATTTATCATTCTAATCACTGCTTAGTATAACATGTGCGGCGGTGAACAATATTTTTTAAAAAATTTATGCTTGATTATGCAACTCCTAAACAAGAGGTATATACTGAGTTTTTAACAAGATTGATGTTCCTTTTATGTAATTAAAGGTTGTATATTTATATCTATGTAGAACATCTAAAGAACAACAATGTGGAGTGAACTTTAATTTAAAAACGTATGGAACATAAAACTGGATAGGTATATTGATTGCAACGATGCCTTAAAACCAACGTAATTTCAAAATTTATCATTCTAATTACTGCTCAGTATAACATGTGCGTAGTAAACAATATTTTAAATTTATGCTTGACTATGCAACTCCTAAAAAATAGGTATTTACTGAGTTTTTAGCAAGATTGATGTTTCAGAGCTCAAAATTTGCCAAGCATTTTGTCAAATGTTTTATATTTTATTCCCTCTTTATGGATTGTATATTTTGCTTTCAGAGAGTCATTGCAAATTAAGAAATTTGAAGTTATTGTTGAATTTTAGCCCTGATGCAGATGTTTTGAAGTTTTGCATCATGGTTTTTAATTTTACTGGAAATGTTCTAAAGAAGACAAAGAAATTTAAGAGCTCTTGATAATGTACTAACGCGTGCGTACATGGAAAAAAAATCTCATTAAAGTATAATTTTTTTTTTACGTAGTAGATTCTATTGTTATTCCCATGCAATTAAGCTAGTACTATTCTTCTTTTACATTTTATTTGTTCTTAGTAGTCCATGTTTATGCTTTCAGAGAACGCAGGTTTAAAAAATTCCTAAGAAAACTAGGTGAATTTTAGCCCTATTGCAGATGCTATACCAAATTGCATCATTTTTAAAATTTTGCTGGTGGTTATTTTAAAAAAATGTAGGTAGAAATAAAATTTGTATCTTCTTGATAATATGATATTTATGTGTGTGTGCAGAAAAAAATGCATCAAAATATTTTATCTAGTATAATACTTTCATAGTTTAGCTTACGCTCTTATGCACATTATTTACATCAGCTAATATGTACTATATACTTTATTTCACTATTATGTTGCATTTTTCCCATTTCATACAAAATTTTGGAAATAATTGTGCATGCTAGTTTTTGAGCAATCTGAATCTAGTACTGATAATATTTTCATGTGTTACACATTCATTTAATATATTTTGAGAAAGTCCATCTATTATTTTTGAATTATATTTTGCAAAGCCCTCTATGTGGCCCTCAATGTATTTAAACGAATCGATATTTTTAGCTACATTATTGACTTAAGGTAAATTTTATGTTTCAGATGATTTTATACCAACGGTGAATGCTGAAATAGAGCAGTTATTCCAAAACACACCTGTAGCTGAGGAAAAAATAATGTTCCAAACCTTGATGAATGGCAGTTTTTACAACTGTTCTATCAACTAAGATTTATTAATCTTTTTGTAATTGATCTATAAATCAAATATAAAATTTAATTTTATTAATAAATACCTTCAATACATTTGCTGAGTTTTGAATTAATTATAATAAAAACTTATTTTCACATTTTTAGAACACAATTTTTTCAACAATACGTTAAGTATATTTATCTGAAGGGATTCATTAATGAATATATGTAAATATATTATTTAGCTAAGTTTTCATCGCATACGTAAGCGTCGTAAATAAAACTATGTGATCACAATTGGCCAACCGCGTTCACTCGCACTAGGTTCTGCTCAATTACGACGAGTTGATGAACCTAATAATTTAATAATTCAGATAACCCGAGTTGAAATCGTATTCACCATCGAAAACAAATAAGTTAAGTTTTCGATGGTGAATACGATTTCAAACTTCCAAGGTGAACGCTTCGGGTTAGGAGTTACTCAACTCGGAGTTATAAGAGGTTCAGTTCTAGGTTCGCGGTGAATACGGCTGTAAGTCTTTGACTGTCGCCAGGGGCGTTTGCTTCTTGGAGTACGCAAGTGTGATTGTTTTACTCACCGTGCGAGTTCTGGTGAAACTTTGTTTTGGAATGTGAGGGTTTTTCTCATCAAGTGAGTTTTCGTGTGATTCATCGAAAAGTATTATTTTAAAAATTTTGTTTCATCAAATATTAAACCATGTATGTACTTGAAATTACTAAAATAAATGAATAAACCAATTACATAGTATAGTTATTTAATTATTTTATGAAAATTTAATCGCTCAAATTTAATCGCTAAAATTTAATTATTTCTATCGCTGTAGCCTAGAGAGCTTTACTGGGAAGAAAAATACCTATGACAAAATTATTTTTAAATGAATTGAATTTTTACTACCAAATAGAAAGTAAAAGACTAAGAAATAAAAATGAACACAGGAAATTGTCCTTTCTTCCATTGTTCAGCGTTTTCTGAAGTAAACTTTCAAGAACAAACATTTGTTTTTCAAAATATTTTCAGTTTTAGTTTTAAAATACTCTTTTCACACTAATTGTCTTCGAAAATGGATTTGAGTTTAAGTGAATCTAAAAGAATACGGAATATTTATGACAATAAGCAAATTTAGCGTACCGCAATGTTTGTTAGATCAGTTCTGGATGTACTTATTATTTTATACTTACTATCAAAAAATACCAGACGTATATATACATTTTTATTTCCATGATAAAACTCAATAAAAGACTCTCGTGTGCAACAGTTTACTCTTTTTTTTATCTTGGAAGTACATAGTTATAACAGAATTTAACATCTCTTGAACTAAACCGCAACGTCTTTTTCTACTGGAGTGACACTAATACGATAATCACCTCTATCTATGTTGATCGGTGATAAAACCGTGACATAAAAGAGAACAACCAGAAAGGATTTGAGGGCTCTTAACTTTTAATGATCTTTATTATTTTTGTTCATTGAAGGGTTAAGTAATCATTTTGAGAATTAAGCTGACATTTAACTTGCTCGCACAAATTGCAGTAGAACATTATTAAAACACTGCAGACTTAAAAGTTAATCTTTTTACGTTTAATGAATTATTTGCTATAAGTAAGTAATACATTTAAAACTTGGGGGAGGTGAATTGTAGACCTGTGTAGCGATACAAAAAAAGATAAATTAGTAAACTCAAATATGACAATCTTATGAGTCGGGCTAACAGAAAAATGGAATACAACTGATCCATTTTGAATGAAAAACTTACTGTAGTATGATTATAATCGGATTTTTCTGAATTATGAGCAGATGATTTGACACAGAGGTATTTTTGGAACTTCAATTTTGAATTATTTTAATGTACAAGCACAATTATATTTTTATGAGTGTAATTTACACATATTTCCTTTTTTTTAAATCTGAGCTACATCCGCTTACTGACGTACCAAGGAATGGAATGAGGGAAAATCAATAAAATGTGAAACTACTTCACTATCAAGAAAAACGAGGGAATCCAATTAGTTATTAGGGAAAAACACAAAATTTATCCTGAAAATTCAAGAACGCTACTTATCCGTCAAAACAGCCATATTACCTGGTTTCTGATTGCAACTTGTGCAATGCAAAGAATACTGCACGAGATCTCCCCCTACTGAAATGCGTGGGTTATAAGTTAACCTGTAACTTACCTAATTTAGTGTCGCCGTTACAAAATGTTCTTGAATAGAGAAATTCAACTCATACTGTATTTTCAGTGAAAGATCTTGAGAAAAACATTTTGCAAGTTATCCGCACTAAAATGTGAAAAAGCAACTTAAAAAAGTACTTATCCTTCCACATAACCCAGAGCTTTATTATATACCGTGGAACATTTCGAATATTTACAGAAAGGAAAATAAAATCCCTTCGAAACAAAAAATAAAACTTTCATTCAACCAGAAAATCAAGTTTAGTAGAACAATACTAGCTCTTTTTATTCTGAAATAATAAAGCATTCTACTAATTTTTTTTTACTAACGTTGTAATTCATAGTCTGACAATGGATAAAAGAATTGGTGTCTCCATACTAAGATACGTAATAAATTGTCACGATAAGGATGCCTGAAATCTTTAGTAAACAAAATAAGATACTTTGACTAAAAGATAACTTTACTGACAGATTTTATTCTTATCATACGTATTTTTGTGTTAAAATAAACTAAAACTAGTTCGCAGACTTTAACGAAACCTATGGTGTACGCTAGCGTGGTATCACATGTTAGGAAGTTTTCCCAATAAATGTATAGAGAAACATAGGCAACATAAATCATATAAAATATTTTCAATGCCTTTAAAGTTTCTGTTTGACCATAAAATTATATATGTTGCTCAAAGTGTAGCTATTGAAGAATAGCGCAATAAATGGCATATATATTTACGTGAAACGGATATATCCTATTCCGGAAGAACGAGCTTGTCAGTCAGTACGGAGAAATGGGCTGTTTGCAAAATAGGGGAAGATTCCGTGTTCTGTTTTGAATATTGAATCCGGTCAAAGGTTTGCGAAAAACAAGTCACTTAAAAGACAGGGGGAAAAAAATCATTTTGCGCTGAAATACACTTCAAAAGATAGGTTTGGAGAATATGTCATCGTTGTAGCACAGCTACGTCGATAATATATAAACCAAAATGCATATATGGCAGAATGCGTCCGAAGTAGCACTGCTGATTGAATTGGAACGGTATTGGTTAAAAAGGCTTTCACGCATTCTTAAGTTCCTCTACACTTAAATCACTGCTTTCATATGAGCGAATTGTTTGACAAGTGGGCATCGCCAAAGTGACACGAATGTCCCACAGTTGCTTAAAATGTTGTACACATGTATATTTATATACATATACAAAGTTGTATATATATATTTTTGTTGGCATGCGGAAATACACTATACACCATACATAGCTAAAGACGCGACATGTCCTTGCTGCCCACATTACTTCACAGTAAGAGCGCCATCTGCAGGGCAGAGATTGAGACGAAGGAAGTGCTTAATACGAGAATGGCATTATAAAATGACTACATTTGCTTGTAAATAGTAACTGACAATAGCTTCATTTATTAATTAACATTTGTATTGCTCTAATAGTGATGACATTTGTGTTGCTGTATGAGATCTGTTTTTCCCTTTACTCCTCTCGTAATTAATTTAACGTATTTTATACAGTAACGTTCGATGAAAAAGGCAGTTTTAAGTAAACTCAGAGAATATAATAGTTAAACGTTTTAAAGTGAATTAAAAGTTCACGTTAAAACTTTCGATGAAAAAGGCAAGTTCTAAGTGTGCTCATAGAATACAATAGTTAAACTTTTTAAAGTGAAATAAAAGTTTGGATGCATTTTTATTTGCTAGAGCTTATTGCAAAACATTCATTCAAATCGCCAGATATCTTCGAGTATGTATGGTTTTCAAGGAAATAACTATATCGAGAAAAAAAAGCATTATTTCAGCAATAATTATCAGAAACATTTAAATAATTCTTCGACAAAAGTCGGTAAAAAGTGAAGTGACGCTCACTTTGTCATTACATAATAATTGACCATTTTTAACTTTAAGAACTCTGTTTACAGATTTTGTAACATAATTAATAATTAAAAAAACATTAAAAGTAATTAAAAAGGTTTTTTTTTAAATTAATTGCTAATGTTCAAACATTTTGTTAAATAAACATGGAGCACTGACGAACATCCGATGTAAGAAATATTGTTATGAAACTAAAAAATGAATAATAATAATTTTTTTTAAAGATAGAAAGAAAAACTCTATATTCTCATTTTTTCAAAAGTGCATAACGATCAGATAAATTGCCTTAATTTCATTTAGCGTTATTTTTAATTTTATCGTTGCATAATATATAGTAATATATATCGTAAAATATCATTGACCATAACATATTTGCTGTGGTTAATTCTTACGAGACATGAAATAATGCAAAAATGTCCAAATGAACTTAATATTAAATCTTAGGTGCACGTTTCAGTTATATACGTATATAAAATACCATTGAAATGAAACATATCTGATAGATTTTAATTAATTTTCGAAACTTTTCGAGAATAAATGCGGAAAAAAGGGGGATGGGAGAACTTCAAAGTTTGTATTCCTAAACCCAAAGATTGTTCGTTTTAATAAAGATGCCGTATGTTTTTGATCGATGCATAAAGATGTTAAATTTAAGTGTATAAATGTTTCACAAATATTTTCATTACAATAAAGAGTTGATGAAGTTTCGGGAAATCGGTAAATGGAAGAAAATATGCTTAAGAACGTACAAACATTTTGTTATTTAACCCTACACTGCATGATTTTTTTATTTCTTCTGAAAAAAATATATTTGATTTCTATAACAGAGTAAGTTAAAGGAAAAATACTTTAAAAAAAATCAAAAACAAAATTTACTATGTTTTTTTGAGGAAAAACGAAATTGTGCCAATTGGCTACACCATGCAGCAACATGCTTTAAGGTATGCGTACACACTCGAATTTTTTTCTTTAATTTTGATTTAAAAAAATCCAATTTTTCCACAGTTGATCAGTGATGTGTCTTTGATGACATTTTAGAGGGGAAAATCATATTAACCTAAATATTATTTACATAATTAATATTTAATGACCTAATTAGCATGATTTTTGAAACATGATATCTTAAAATGTAATTTGTTTAGACATACAGTTCCCGTTGAAAATTACAGCTAATATCACTCTTCATGTTGGACATGCCGCACAATCATGCGACATGGGCGCAGACGATTTTCTGCGTTTTGAAAGTCTACCGACTTGGGCCAGGTTCGAACCTGCGGTCTTGAGCGTCAGAGACCTGCGCCTTACTACAACGCCACCCTGTCGACAATTAGACTCATTAAACCTTTCAAATTGCAAATTTAATGATATTTTATATTCTGCTATGAATTCAGACGGAAATTGGAACAAACGTTGTTTTATAGTTTTATACCTGCTTCCTGCATGGTGTTGCCAAATGGCTACAAATGAATTTTGTTATCTGAGTAATTAATTATAGAATCAAATTAAACAAAATTCACCAAAAATATAAACAAACAATCACTCTTTAACTATCAATTTTTTTTATTGAAAAAACCATTTTTTTTTTGCTTAATGTTGCTGCTTTACTTTAACGTTTTTGGCTCTGAACTTAAACTTTCAAACTAACAAACATATTTGGCAAAATTTAACTTATGTCGGCATCTAGTTTAAATTTATGAGCTAATGACATAAATCTAGGCTTATATTATACTTCTTGCAAAAAAATATTTGTTTCAAAACTGTTATTAAATCTGGTATGGCAGTAAAAACGTGTGTTGCCAAATGGCTACACTATGCTCTGTAGGGTAAACCCTACAATGCATGTTTTTTTTATTTCATCTGAAAAAAATATATTTGATTTCTATAACAGAGTAAGCTAAAGGAAAAATACTTTAAAAAATCAAAAACAAAATTTCCTGTGTTTTTTTGAGGAAAACGAAACTGTGCCAATTGGCTACACCATGCAGCAACATGCTTTAAGGTATACGTACACACTCGAATTTTTTTCTTTCATTTTGATTTAAAAAATCCAATTTTTGCACAGTTGATCAGTGATGTGTCTTTGATGACATTTTAGAGGGAAAAATCATATTAACCAAATTTTATTCACCTAATTAATATTAATTGACCTAATTAGCTTAAGTTTTGAAACATGATATCTTAAAATGTAATTTGTTTAAACATACAATTACGGTTGAAAATTACAGCTAATATCACTCTTCATGTTGGACATGCCGCACAATCATGCGACATGGGCGCAGACGATTTTCTGTATCTTGAAAATCCACTGACATGGGCCAGGTTCGAACCTGCGGTCTTGGGCGTCCGAGACCTGCGCCTTACCACTACGCCACCCTGTCGGCAATGAGACTCATTAAACCTTTCAAACTCGAAATTTTACGAAATTTTATACTCTGCTATGAATTCAGCCGGAAATTGGAACAAACGTTGTTTTGTAGTTTTATACCTGCTTCCTGCATGGTGTTGCCAATTGGCTACAAATGAATTTTGTTATCTGGGTACTTATGGAATCAAATGAAACAAAATTCACCAAAAATACAAACAAACAATCACTCTTTAATAACCAATTTTTTTTATTGAAAAAAAAAAAACATTTTTTGCTGAATATTGCTGCTTTACTTTTACGTTTTTGGCTCTGAACTCAAATTTTCAAACTAACAAACATATTTGGCAAAATTTAACTTATGTCGGTATCTATTGGAAATTTTATGAGCTAATGACGTAGATCTAGGCTTATATTATAATTCTTGCAAAAAAAATTGTTTCAAAACTGTTATTAAAGCTGGTATGGGAGTAAAAACGTGTGTTGCCAAATGGCTACACTATGCACTGTAGGGTTAAGCAGAAAAAATAGATAGTTTTGCTATTTATATGTTTGTTATAAACTATTTAAGGTAAATAAAGAGTAATATTTTATGTCTTAGCCAATATTAACTAATGAAATAATAGCTTTGACTAATGAATAATGAAGGGATTTCAAAAATTGACGTGCATAGTTTCATAGAAAGGAATTCCTTTATTTTATTTATTTATTTTCTTATCGTTTATGAGTAACAGTTTGTAGTTTCTTACATCTAAGTTCTTGCAATGCACAACAATATTTTTCAATATTTAATGTTTAAAATTTCGGCTGAGTGAAAGATCCATTATCAACAGCTAATTTATTTTTAAGAATAAATTCCATATAACAAAGTAACGTAGCTTATTCCAGTTAAATGATAACATACTGTTTGTTAGTTTTATAAACAAGCAGTACACATCTGTATTAAATCTTTGCACTCGAGAGGCGCCAATACGACGCCCGGCCGATTTGAAGTGTCAACTCGAACGGCGCCGATTAACTAATTACAGATTGTAATATTTATCAAAGGTTATTGTTTTCGACATATAAATGAATAAACTGGTGAAATTTTATTATTTGTATACGTTTGTTTGTTTATAAATGTTTTTAAAGTACTTGTAAAGTGTTTGCCGAATTTTGCCGAAATCCTCTAGAGTTGCTGGTTCGTGCAAGTGAAAAAGGGCCTCGAGTGCAAAGGGTTAAACAAGATGTGTCTGTAACGTCGTTCAAAATAAAAAAAAATATGCTTATATTTTCAGTTTAAGGATCCAGACAATCTTTATAAAAATATTAAAAGAATTTATTACATTCATTTTCAAGTATATTTCTAACTAATACTCTTGTTTAATCAACTACAAGTAGTTCTTTGGTTAGGAACCATTGTAACCACGGACCACTGGACTAACAGGCTGGATAATTGATTCGTCAAATGAAAACGAAAAAAGCAGTCAAAACCGGTTTCATTACCACTGAACAGGTCGGTTAAAACGACCCGATCATCGTGTTCTCTGTCCTATAGTTGTCTGTTGAGCAGGCGAATTTAGTGAAAATAGATGAAGATTTTAACCTGGAATGGGGCTCCTTTTATCGGTGGGTTTTTAGAGGTGAATTCGCCTACTGAATGTTGCCGCTTTTTATAAATTAGTGGACGGAACATCGTAAGAACACGTTTTACAAACAGTACGCATCTAGTGTACGAATTACGGGGTATAAAGAGTGCCGGATGTCAACATAGTTAGAAAAGATAGTTGATTAGTACAGTAGAAACACAACGACGAACATTTTACTGCAACTGCCTGCTCGAGTAAAGCCATGTTCAAAATAGTCATAAAATAAAAAATTAATCAAAATATTAAGTTTAGAACTTAAAGTTAAATTGAAAAGTTTCCGTGTTATTCTTGTTCTCAAAAAAATTACATATACATATCACACATATCAGTTGGAGTTTCTGTATAGTATAATTGTGCATTATACTGCCGTAATTTATGAAAAATAAATAAATCAATAAAGATAGAAAATTAATGGAAATGCACAAAGTAAATAAAACTTTTGATAATAGAGTTACATTTTTAAGATAACTAGAAAAAAAGGACATATGCAATTCTTCTAGCAGTCATGTTTACTGTTCTTTCTTCATCGGAGAAGAAAAAATACACACTGATAAAGAAAAGTTCTCTGAACCGAGTTTTTAGAAATATTGATTTCTAAGAAACAGAATTATTTTGAGGTCAAAAAGCTTTTAAACAACTTGTAAAAAGTTTTAAAATAAAATTAAAGCGTAAAATGGGTAAATAAATTCGATTTTTCTCAATCAATGAAATTTCTTTATGTTGTATACTACTATTATTTTTAGAGGAGCTGCATTTTCTAGTAGTAATTATTCGCACAATTTTTTACCTAATATTTTTGGAGCTACTATTACTGTTAAAATAATGAAAGAAAAGAAATACATTTTTACGAACATTTCGCATTTTTGCGTAGTTTTTGGTAGAGATGAAACATTTTTAAATGTATATATATATATATTAGTCATTGGTTTCAACAATGTCTATGTACGAGTTTATATATATAAAGATAGATACTTAGATTTGATTATTAGTGCTTAGTTGGGAACATTTAAATCTAGTGTATTGGAATAAATTGTATGGACATAAACAAGATACATAGAAATAGAAGTACAGTTTTTTCGCTCAATACGTTTCTTCTTTATAAAAGAAAAGATTTTCTACGAGTACGAGTTTTGTACCACCATTAAGAGTAACGTGTTTTGAAGGATGTAATTATCGAACAACGTATAGAGAGACGTTCAAGAAGAAATCAAAAGAGACTACACTGTAAAAAAATTCTCCTCTCTAAAATAACGGGAAAAGTACAACAGCAGAGTTGCCGGAAATATTCCGTTTCTGATAATATTTTCCCGAAATTTGACAGAAGTTCCATTTCTTTTTTCTCCGTTAATCCAAATCAAATTGTGAAAGTTGAGCAACCGTAAAACGGAAAAGTTCCGTTCTCGTATTTTCAGGATGTGATATTTCCGTTTTTGGAAGGAAAAACCATGTATTGAAGCACTACGGAAGTCTTCCGTTAAAATCAGTCAAAAGATACTCTGAAAATTCAGGTTTTTTAAACAGTGTATCATACGTGCATATTAAGCTAAGTTAGAGCAGGTAACTTGCAATGTAGAAGGTTAAAATTTATTTCCAAACATCATAGGCACGAAACATCTGATATATGGTGACTATCACAATAAAAATAAATAGAACATTTCAATACCAAAAATGTACACACTGGGTAAAAGAAGATAAGGAAAGTGCTACTATATTTTATAAAGAATAAATTGCATGAAAAATAGAGAAGGTATACTAGAGTAATAAAAAGAAAGGGAAGCGGTAAACGAATGGAATGTAAATAAAAGACAGAATTTAGTTTTAGTTAATGAAGTAGTAGCGCTATCAGCAAGACGATGAAGTGCTCTAATTAAAAATGGCTCACGACAATAATTCAGCAAGGAGATGAAATACGGAGACTGAAAATATTAAAAGAGCAAAATAAAAGATGACCTAAAATGATTAAGATGGAAAAGAAGGGATAAAACACAAGTGCGCGTTGCAAACAAAGGAGTTATAACAAACAAAGGAATATATTCTAAATTTAGCCATGAGAAGCAAAAAGTAGCGGAAATAAATTATTTGATGCAATTATTTTGAGTGTTTTTCTTTGTTTCGTATGTTTACTTTTTAGCATAATGAATTTCTGAAGCAACTAGTGAATTCCAGCTAACTTAATACCAATTGGAAAAAATCAAAAACGTTATTTGAAACATTTCCTTAAGTTTTATGCAAATTTTTATTGAAAATCTTGAAGTTGAAAAAGTTTGAGGAGGACGTAAATGGTCTAAAAAGCCAGACATTGAGTGGTATGATTCAAATCAGCGTCCCAGTGCCTGTGTCAGCTCAAAGACTATTTGTATTTCCTGCAGATGAAACCTATTTTTTAATGCATACCTATAACGTTTCAAGCTACTTTTGAAACGTATTGTATGAACTAAAACTTCATCTTACATTAATTTAGTGCTTTAAATTCTTAGTCAGTCATTTTTTTAAACTTTGCACTTATAATACTTTATAATTATAAAACCAAATTGTAAATCTTAAAATACATTAAATGTGACTTTTGTGATTCAATAATAGTTTACAAGAAGTAAAGATATTACAGATTTATATATAAACTGAACATTCAGTGCAGAAGCAGCATGCCTGTCGTAGAACGTAACATCCATCACATCTAGTAACGTCACATAGTTACACAAGATAATTTCTTATAACAGCAAACTATGACCTTTTTTAAGGTTCTGATAAATTGCATGCATGTCTTGTAATGATATTTTAAAATTATTAAACAAATGCACATAATAGATTGTTAGACTTTGACAACTAATAACGCTCTAGAGTAAAGGATGTTCCATTTTATGTAACATCCGTTGCAGTCAAAATAGTTTTATTTTTGGCTACCTCAAAAACATAATGTAAGTTTTCAAATACGTGCAGTTCATCTTTAGAATAAGTTTTATCAGGAAGAAAAATAATTTTGATTAAGCATTAGTACGTATCTTATGATCTGTATGTTTTTTGTATGTATGTAACGTACGTTACTATGGAATTCATCAAATGTTTCTTTATACTATGAAATAATCAAGAACTGTTAGACATACAGTTTCAACATATTTATAATATTTTTAATATGTTAAAATTCTTTTCAAATAAATAACTGATTTTTGATTTCGGCCAAAAATTACAAAAAAATAAATAAATACATTAAAAAATCTTCCATTTAATGATATAGCGCAAAATAATCAGATGTAACTGCTACAGTTCAATGACTGTAAGGCAGAACTCATCGGTAGTCATTGTTGGGTTCTTTTTTTTTAAATCTGTATTGTTTTTTTTATTACCATTTACATTACATCATTCTTTTCAAAGACTTTTTTTATTGCATGAATTGACCTACTCTTTAGAATATGTGTTTTTTAATGAAGTAAAAAAACTTAGTTTTTATTTTATCGCCTCGATCTTAAAATATCATGAAATAATAGATTAATATTTCATTTTAATACTTCATGTAGCATTCGGACAAAGTAGCATATTTATGTATGCATGAGAACACAAAATATTATTTCTGTAAAGTTTGTTGTTCTCTGCTAATTAGTAATATAATAAAAAAGCAAAACTGTCTTTCTTTCACGTAAAAATACTGGAGGTACCATCAACAAGATGTATTCGCAAAAATAAAATAGCCTTTAAAAGTTACTAGAAATCCGAAATACTACTAGCTTCGAACAGTTTACTTTAAGATATTCCTTCAGCGATACTGCTAGCAGGAGAAAGAGATGCTAAAACAAATTTCCTCCACGTTTCAAGCTAACAACGTTCCTTTAATCGCAGATAGTGCTCTGAGAAAGGTGGTTGTGCTATTCAGAAGAAGGCAACTCATTTGAATTTTGAACAGAAACACGTCACGAAAAGTGAGTTTTAGATTTTCTATGGTGGAATTTATTCCAATGCGGTTCCTAAACTGAATAATGGAACTGTATTTTCATTTTTCCGAGGAGATTTCTAACGGGACTAGAGTTCAATTTTATATTTTTGTGACGTAAAAGCAGAGTTCCTTCATGGCATCGATGAATTGACATTTGATATCAGACATATGTCACATTCCTATTAACGTAATTGAAAAAATAGACAAGATTCTAAATAAAATACAGCAAATTACATCACCTAAAAAGCATGTTAATAATGTGTTGTGTATAAGAAATGCCACTCAAAATTAATATTGAGATTAATACAATCCACTGCATACATGAATTCTGCTTTAATTTTTAAAATCTCTTTTTTTTCCTAATGGCTGATGCGGGTTTGCACCAATTTCAGAACTAGTGCGTTCTCCGGAAATCGGTACCATCTCTTTTAGCGACATCACAATGAATGTGGTACCATCGCGCATGAGAATTTTGACGTCCAGTTTCTCCACCTGAAAGGGCGAGCAACCGGACTCTGTTGATGTGAAATTGCACTAGGAATTTAATTTAGCCGAGAGCATCCAAGCCAAATGTCTACGCAAGGGATCTTTTACATGCGACATAATCATATGACATGGGCGCAGACGACTTTCTGCATCTTGAAAATCCACCAACACTGCCAGGCTCTTTCCTCTGACCTGGGGCCGTACGAGTCCCGCGCTTACCACGACGCCATCTTGCTGGCTTTTCTTGAAATATTATGCGCAAAGCTATCTCTTAAAATAAAGGTTATAATAGATTTCCGTTTGCTGCATCAAAAGGCACTAATCGCTATTCGCAAGATGGAAGGCACGTATAAAGAAGCAATCATTAAGAACCTAATTTAACAAATCTGAATCATTTAAAAAGATTCAGATTTGAAAAAAATATAGATATCGTTAAAAACTAATTAAGATAAAGCTGCAAATAAAAATATAAGTATGTTTACAAAACGCGAATACGCTCTTCGAAATTATTAAGTAAAAAAAAAAACGATTACATCAGTTCTAAATTTCATTCATGTTTCCTGAGATTTAATGACCCGTCATAATGATCATAAGTTTGCGAGATCATTTTAAAATTTTTCGAGACCATTAGTGTTAAGAGAAAAAAAACGTTTTTCAAAATCAATGACGTATTTGAGGTTAGGATGAAGTATATAAATGGTTCTTGACGCATATATTAAATGCCATTTTAATCTTTTCTGAGTAATAATGAACTATTTTTTGAAGATTGTTTCTATTTGGTTAGCAATAGCTCTTATCAGATGCGACAAAATGGGATTAACAGAAGAAATAGTTAGGAGTTTATTAGTGATTTTGTTGTACATACATAATGATCAGTTGCTGTTATTTTAAATTATATATTGGTGGAAGTGAAATCTTACGAGGACATTAAAGAGAGTGAATATTCTTCAAAGATATCAAACATGGAAACCTAGTTACACACGAAGATTACCGCTGTACAAAGATACAATCATAAGAAATGACATATAGGAAGTGGTGAGAAACATCGTAATGTACTCAAGAGATTAACATCAAAAAATTAATCTTTTGAGTACATTACTATATCGTGCTCAAGTAATGTATTTCGAGTGTTGTTACCACCATAAGGGAAAACGGTATATTGCATTACAGCTTTAACGTTACGGTATTTAATTAGGAAAAAACTAATAGTTCCATCTGTTGATACATTTTTGGAGAATTCTTTAGTTTACTGTAAGTAAAGGCACATGAGATCCCATATTTTGGGAAATTGAAATCACTTACACCAGTATGTTTCTCATCACTTCATATTCTTTGCACCTAATAGAAGTATTTAATATTTGTTCGCAAAAGCAATTAGAGAGTGCAGCTCAATAACCTTAAAAAAGAAAATTGATTCATGAAAACGACTGAAAAACAAATGTTAACACACTAATTACCAGAAGAAAGAGCAATAAGGCGATAGCTAATGATATTAAGTGCAAAAAATGCTTAGCTAGGAAATTGGTATTGTTCTCTTCTTTGCTGTTTACTCTGTCAAGAGCCAGGAGCTGAATTATTGCATAACATCCCTACGTACCCAATAAGTACCGTTTAAGTTTCGTGTTTCAGAGCCTGCATAAGAAAGCAGAAAATAATGCTGCAGGTGGTTGGTTTTCTTTCTGAAGACATAAGCTTGCGAACACTAGGACAGTAATTAGTTCTCTAGAGTGTAAATTAGAGTTCTTTTTTTTTTTTTTTTTTACCTTTTCTTGAAATAGGATCAGAGATTGAACATATTTGCCCGAGAAAGATTTATCCGTTTTTTTAATGCATTTTTAATTTCTTTCAAGTACCCCCAATAGATTTGCACTTTATCTTTGCACTTTGTTTAACGGCAATGGTCACAACGACTTACAGTCTATGTTCTTCCAAACGTTTTGATAAAGTTAAATAATATTTGGTAAAATATTATTTGGTGATGTTATATTCTAGGCACAACTCATTTAAAATTTTTAATTGCTTCAAACCATTTTAAAGAACGTTATATGCATTTGCGATATTTGAAGCATAATTTTCGGCTGTGTACGATACATTGGTTGAGTGATTGGGCTTTAAATGAATGCTAAATTATTTAACCTTAATAAGTATTTAAAAATTAATTAATGTTTTAAAAAAAATTAAAAACCTTCCGAATGTTTTTCTAAGTACATAAAATTATGCAAAACGAGAAATATTTATTAATGTAAAAGAGAATTACTTTGAAGATCGGTAGCACAAAAGATTTATATTTACATGAAGTTTAATTTTTCACTAATATAAAAACTAAAATTATTTGCTAAAACTGTGGTTTACTCATGACAAAAAAAGTGTTTAGGTAGGTAAGAAAATAATGGGAAATATCAACTACTTTTACTCTTTCAAATGCTAAGCTATCGACCATTGTAGTAAAAATAAAATTCAAAAAAATATAGGCATTTTAAATAAGTACATTTTTATATCTACTACTGATTACTTTTATATTTATGACATTAAAACTATCGGTAGCACAAAATACTAATTTTTATATAAACGTTAATTTTAAAAAAAATAGAAAGACTAAAATTAATTGCTAAAACTGTGGTTTACTCATGAGAAAAAAAAAAGTGTTCAGATAGGTGCGAAATCTTTAAACGTGAAAGTATTTTTTCATAGCAAATTAGCATATCAAAACATAATGTGCGCTAAAATTAATGCGAAATAGCGCTCAACAAAAATTATTCTCAGCAAACTTGAAAGTGACTGTACCATTCAGAAAGTCGAATTAGTATCAAATAATTGTAATTCAAAAGTGTCAAAGTGTTATTGCACAGATGCACCACACGTTCACAGCGATTTTATATCCATGTGAAAGTCGTCAATGTGTGTCACATTAAAAATAACTTACCTCAAAGAGCTCTGTGATTGTGAGGCATAAACGGGCTGTGAAATTCACAAACCAAATACTTCAAAGAGCTGCTATTTGAAAGTATACGTTAACGTACATATCCTTAAATATCCTTACATATCCTTAATATCTAGTTCAAGGCTGATAAAAAGCATGAAAAATATAATTTTACAAAACTCGGGCCGGCAGAGAGATACGATGCTGAAGAACTCAATAAGCATGCACCAATATCCATTTCTGGTTTTCCAAGCCTTTTGTAACGTATCGTCGTCGTACAGGTAAAAGTCATTGAAGGCTTGGTTTTTAAGCCTGTCATGCTCGGTGTCAACGAGCCTTGATGCCTCATTATCATGCATCTCCTTACGACGTCTGGAGCAAGCGTAATAGAGAAATGTGGCTTCAAGGCGGATAAGACGGTGAGATTGAGAGTACTGCAGTGAATTAGATTTTACGCTCAGGAATTTCATGGGAGAAACCATTTATACAATTTAAAAGTCATATTATTACTTTGACTACTGCAGGGGCTATGGATCTGATGATGTGTACTATATTTCATAACGATTCGGAAGTTTAAATTACTGTTCGTCTACGAAGGCCGTGACTTCCCGTCAAGAACCATTCAATTTGGTAAAGGGCTGATGCGTTGTGATAGTGGCTTTCCGAAGTTATATTTTAGGAGCATATTTGTTGTTTGTTCCCCGAAGTATGTTTATTCCATTTCCTATTTGCAATTTTAGCAAAAAAGAGGGGGGAAAGAAGGCAGCTGGATTTTTTTTCTTCATAAAAGTAAACATTTCCTCATCGTTATTTCGCCTCTCATCCCTTTTTCGATGAAATTAAACCAGACTTGACGCATGCTCAAAATCAAGAACGGTTTCTGCTAAGAAAATCAGACAGTAACAACATCTCAAACAGGAATATTTTTAAACAGAGCAGCTACAATATTACAAAATATAAAAATAAATTGTCACGTTTTCTTACTTTTATTTACTTGTTCAGCCGGTTAGTGATGAAAAAAACTACAGTAACAAGAAATATCAAATGTTTTGAAATGTAGCGAAAAAAATCTACTTCAAGTATCGGTTATTGCTTTTCCGCAGTTTGTCACATAGTATATCTTTTTTGTAACAATAAATAATGGTGTTATACATTTTTTCGTCATTTTATTTATTTAACTCTTAAAAGAGTTACGGGAAGCTTCTTCTTTAAAGCGTCCCAACGTAAACAATTTTACTAAGATACAGAAAGAAATTCATCAAGTAATGCTAATCATTGCAGTGGCTGGAAATCTGTTTGAAAGGTATATTTAATTGATAACATCAAAGAAAATTTTAGGCTGCACAGGAAAAAGGCATACTTTTAAATTATAGCTTTGAAAGAGTTGCATCCATTACCCAAAGGAAGCTTCGTAATTCATAATTGCACCCGTTATGCTCGGAAAATCGCTAGAAAACTGGTGCATTTATTGATCTGAGGGGAATTTTGCGCAGTAAATTATACCTATCATAGAACGCAGGTGTGCTTATCAGTTCCTTTTGTCTTTTTCAAAAAAGAAGATTGAACGACGTAAATTTATCGATCAATAATTCCATTATTTTGTAAATCTGCATGTCTGTTCGAAGACATGGTTCTAAACTTTTCAGTTGGAAAATTAGTTTAGGCTAATAGCCATTGCTCAGTCCTAATAAATAAGTTTTGAAAAACAAAAACTGGTACACTCCGGAATGAGTTGGAATCCCTATTTAATGAAGCATTCTTAAAATTTTAATTAATGAATGCTTACCTAACTGCCATGTCCTTTTTTCTCCTCGTACCTCGTCTTGGAAGAAATATTAATATTTCTTAGTTTAAATTTCAGTTGGCACTAAAACATTTTATTATTTCATTAAATTTAATAGTCATTACAACTTAATTCAATTAAAGCGCATGTTAAAAATCTAGCAGAGAACATGTATTAATAGTTGCATTATAGACGAATACAACAGGTACCATAAACACGACTGTTATCACGACACTAACTTTTAAGCGATGTTCCATACTTCTGAATAGTAGCAATTCCCCGTAGCGCCCTAAAAGCAGACCCACCAATTCCTTTGAAAAACCAATCTATTGTATGCACACATCAATAGCATTGATAGGAAACGAACTGGCTTGCATTTTTTTAGATACTCATGCATTGTTTTTTTGTGTAAAAAACCCTATTTTAAATTGTTTCCCCTTTATAACCTGATATGTAACTTAATTACCGTTATGGTAAACTTCCTAATTTCAGATTTTTTTTTTTTGCTATGCCACTGCTTAGAACATGCGCGTGGTATTATTATTTAATAGTATACGCTTTCCAAAACACCTTGCATTATACTAACTCCAATGTGTTATAAAATACGGTGTGATTTTCCCTAAATAACAAGAATTCAGCTTATGAACAATAAATATATTACCTTTTAAATTTAGTTACTGAAAATAAAATAATACTCTTTATAGTAAAACATTCAATCATGTAACTTGCTTCATGCATTTTAAAAATTGCTATTGGTTTTCATACTATATTGCTCAAATACAATTTTTTTGTTCTTATAACAAAAAATCAACAAAAAAGCTGCTCAGTCATGAATTACAAATAAATTTTAATGGAGTAATCTCGGCAGTACAAAGGCCGTAAAGTACTCATAATCTAACTATCAAATATTCTCTATGTATGAAAAAAATTTACTTCTCGAAAAATCATCCTTTATCTTGTTTAGACGTGTTCTAAGAATATAAAGTAGCACTGTGCTTCGCAAGGAGAATCCGTGATTAAAATTAGTAATTTAGCGTTAAAAAGTATGTTTTTTCAGGAAAAAAACAGTTTTATTTCAGAGACCAGTTAACCGAAAATATTTCTTCCTTCATTTATTTATTTTTCATTTAGCAGTAATTATTATAGTTTAATTACAAGCGGTTTCCCCTTCGAGAGAATGTTAACTAACACAGATAATTTTTTGAGCCAAAAAATAACGTATTATCAAAATAAGAATGATTATTTTCTGTCATAATCCATATTTCCAATAAGGAATTTCTCATGATTTGAATAGCGTCAAATCGCAGGAGTTTGGACATTACGTCGTAAGATGGGTAAGTTCCTCACGTAAAGTGTTGACTTTCTCTTGGAGCGAGAATCCCGTAACTGCCACTAAATAATTTCAGCCTACGTTAAATATGTGTTATCTCACAACTTTGGTCTTCCAAACTTTTACGAAAACAGTTTCCAACAACACGCACCAATTTTAGGCAACTACTTTCAGCGAAGAAAATATTCGCTCGCTGAATAATATTTTTATCACATATATTCAATGAAATTAAAATATCGCTCTTAGTATATTTATCACTAAATGTAAGTTCATTCCTATTTTAAAAAAATAAAAGCTACCTGTTCTTTTTCATGTTTAAACTGTAATTAATTATAATTACATTATTTTTTTAAAATTTATTGTCAATTTTTGCGCGACGTTAAATCTGACAATTATTCCGAGAAATCACGAATATAAACGAATTTAAGACAAAAATTTAGTCAAATTTCATATGAAATACTCTTTTAAAAATAAATGAGCTATTACTGCATTTTTAGCCTACTTCTCTGTAAAAGTAAAAAAAAAAAAAAAAAGATGAAAGAAAGCTTAATGTATCGTGAAATTATCGTTACAAATAAAGAAAAGTCAAAAATAAGTGAAGTAATTAAATAAAGATCGAAAAATTTAAAAAAGCAGGATTTTGAGATGGTAATGTGTGTGTCAATCCCGCCTCTCCCCTAATGCCTAATAACTTCTGAGGGAAATGTCCGATTTGAAAGTTTTTTTTTTTTTTGCATTCGAAAGATCTCTGCGAGATCATCTTATTTCCGTATTTTACTTTTGGATTTGAACATTTTTTCGATCAATTTGTAACAGTTAAAAAAGTATTAATATTAGCACCTATAGGGAATAGGAAACAGATAATATAAACCCCAGGCATAACATCCATGTTTCTTTGAACAAGCTGATAAGAAGGAGCTCTCGATGTGAAATATATTTTGATTTGAACAAATTTTGTTTAATTTTGAACAGTTAAAAAAAATTAACATTAGCGCCTACGGGGTCATTTGAATTATATATAAATCCTGATCTAACGGAAGGATTTGCTTGAAACAAACTTTATCGTAAGGATCTTATGACGTAAAACATGTACAGATACGAAATTAATCCAGAACTAAACGAACTTATTTTCCCATGAAATTCTTTTATCTGGATTTTTAAGAATTTTCCTGAACGAATGAATGAATAAATTAGTTTGTGAGAAAATTAATGAATAAACGAATGAGAGAAAAAATTAATGAATGAATACATGAATAAGTGAGTGAATGGGTACTAACCCTTAAAAAAGGTATATTTGAATTAATTAAACTATGCAAGAAAGAGCTGCAGTTAGCAGCATCATATATTCCATGTTGGTGTACACGGCTCGTGTAGCTCTGGACGAAACTTCTTGTTCATTAAGAAATTTATTTATTTGAACCCTTCAGAAAAGAGTAAAGCAAAACTCAGTTTTTTTTAAAAGTAAATATGTGTTTAAATTCAGAGTCTTCTGTTTTGATCACTGAATTATATTATTTTTGTATAGTTTTTAAGTAACCTTCATTTTTACTGAGAGTGAAACGGAAAAAGTAGCAGTAAGCGGAGTTGATACTTCAAGACAGTAAAACTAAACACTTCTGTACCTGAGAGCCTTAGTATATCAACCCCTTTACGATCGTGTAATTTTCAAGTAAACGGTCATAAAAGTGCTCTTTTTTTTATCCCTGAAAATTATATAAAAATATGTGCATGAACAATATATATATATTCATTTTTAATTTTTGATTTGTTTTTATTTTGAAATTTTAAACATTCCAGCCCGGAAATACCATGGGAGCAGGAAATAGAAGGCGAAACCTCAGCCCGTCATTTTCATGGGAGCGAGAGGGAAGGGGTTAAGTCCACTTTTCGAGTTTTTGCGAGTTTACACTTAATACGGAAAACAAATGACAAAGCCATTAGCTACATGTGGGTCCCGAATTTTTAAAGTTCCCATTCGCCATCTTTATTCCAAGGTTCGCACGGAAAACTCTTCTCTTATAGTACTAAAAATGTATTTTTTAACTTCATCGCAAAAACTTGAAAAATGGAAAAATGGACTTAAAGATACTATGGCACTCACGTAGAGAGATTTCTTTTCTTCAGTGAAATTACCAGTGATTAGATAAATATTCTGCTGCATAAATGACTTCTGCAAAAAAGAAGTTGGAAAGAAAAAATAAATAAACGGGTGATCGCTGATGAAACATTAAGACGAGTTTTCTGGAAAACAAAGCCTCAAGGTGTATTCGCGCCAGCAGTTGAACAAAGGAAAAATTAATGTAACTCGTTTTTCACGGTTTTACGACCTTAGGGCTCTACCACGAAGCTTTCGGTAAAGTTCCGAATCGGTAACTTTCCGGCCTCGGAACTTTGCTATTCCGGGACCGAAAATCCGTTAACTCAGTCTGGGAAAATTTTTTGACAGCTGGCTTCGAGTTTCCGGGAGTGATATCTTTTCAGCCAATCACAGAACGATTTCAAGTTTGCTTATATATTACGGCAACCCTTGCTTTCGTCCGCCATTTTTGTTTACAGCAGATTTCGATGCGTTTTGCAATGTGTTTAAAGAAAGCTGGAAGGATTAAACGCCATAAGAAGTGGTATGAAGGTGCAACTAACAAAAAATTGGTTCTTTGTTGGTATTTTAATGAATATTTTTTAAATAAATTATCATTACTTTGCGTTATGTTACTAACAGAACAGCTAACAATCGTTCTGCTAACAGCAAAAGCGACTTTGGTTGAATGTCATCAAAATCCTCAAAAACGTTCGGGGAACCGTTTTTATTTTAATATGTTATTAAATAAATATTCTATTAGTTAAAAATCATTATATATGTATTTGGACTTTAAGGAATGGTAAACGTTCCTTTTTTAATGAATAAACATATAAAACGTCTTTCTGTTTGAATGCTGCAAAACGGATTCTTTACAAAATTTTTTTTAAAAAATTGCTTCCAGATTTGGCGATAAATCATGGGTTACCGTAAAGTAAAGTTTAGCCGAATGCTGCAAATGTTTTTATTTTTGCAGTTAAATATTGTGGATTTTGATAACTTTTTTTTATGTCAAATTTATATGGAATTTTTTAAAACTATGACTTTCAGATATATTTACAATATGTATATCACAGTGAAAAAAATTTAACACTTGAATCATGAGATCAAATTTTATTATTTATGTGTTTTTTTCGAATTGAAAAATTCATGAAAAAGAACAAAACAAATCTCCATTATTTGGAATTACAAAGCACTGAACTAGATGCATGATTTACTTTCGTTTACTATGTGTTTATGTATTTTGCTGTTTTTTGCCTGTAATATGAATCGAATATTTACCCTTTACGTGCCCTCCCCCCCCCCCCGGAAAAATCACTTGCGTGATCGCTTTGCATTAATTGTACTCGTGTTTTTACATTTCTCATATGGCGAAAACAAATGTTGATCTCGATGTAAAATAATTTAGTTAAACTGTATAATTGTTTACTAAATGCAACCATGTTGGTAAAGTTTTAAATAATGACAGCAAGCATATAATAGAAGCGTACACACACAAAATATACTATATATATATATCATACCTATGATATAAGGTTTCACTTTTCCAAATATCCGGCTCATATAAATTTAGAAATTTTGGGTTTTTAAATTTACCCCGGAAAATAAGGTCAAGTTTTTAAAAATTAGTTATAGCTTATAATCTTTTTATCTGAACCAAAATTTAAGGCACGTAATTAAATTACCAAAAATTTTTTTCCCTCATGAGATTTGTTTTCTTTTTATTAATTTTCATAAAGGGAGGAAGCTTTTTGAAACCCCAAAAATTTTATTTTAAAAATTCCTTACCATGAAAATTAAAAAAAACCCCTTGTAAAAAAAGTTTATTATTAAGGTTTTTTGGAAAAGCCAACCAAAAAAACACCTTTTTTTGGGGATCTTTCCACTGTGTCAGTGGCTGCTTATAATTTTCCCCCCCCTTTCGTTTTGCCAGTTATGCCCTTTCCCCCTTTTGTCCACACTTCAGGAGGGGGTAGCTTTCGCCATTATAGATTAAAGAACAAAGGGCCCCCAAAGTTTTCCCATTCCTTTTGTCAAAGCTGACCAGACCAAAAGGAAAGAATTTCATTCGAACCTTCCTCACTCTTATCGTGTCATTATGTCGGCAAAGAGAAAGACGTTGACTCTATCAGAGAAAGAAAAAATTGCTGAAGATTTTGAAAATTCAAATTTATCGAAAGCACGATTTGCCGAAGAACGTGGTATACCACGCACCACCTTAAACAATATTCTGTCTTCTCATCGCAATGGAAATGGGAAAAGAAAAAGGATGCGTTTTTCCCCTTATGAGAAAATTGAAGAAGCCGTTCTCCAATGGATAAAAATGGCTAGAGAACAAAATGTGCCAATATCATGTTCAGTACTGAAAGAAAAAGCTCTGCAAATAGCCACGGAATTGGGAGAACCTGATTTTATGGCGAGCAATGGATGGATTCAGAGATTTAAAGTAAGACATGATTAAACTTTCAAGACTGTGTGGTGAAGCTGGAGATGTAGAAGAAACTGTTTTAAATGACTGGAAGAAATCTGTGTTAGAAGATGACATTTTGAAACGGTATAAGTCATGCGATGTATTCAACGTCGGCGAATGTGGTCTTTTTTTCCGAGTCTTGCCTGACAAAACTCTCGCATTCAAAAATGAAAAATGTGTAGGTGGCAAAAAAAGTAAAGAAAGACTTACAGTATTTTTAGGGGCCAATATGGATGGCTCTGAAAATTGAGACCTCTTGTTATTGGTAAATTCCAAAAGCCACGTTGCTTTAAAAACGGAATATGGTGTCCACCACATGCGTAGCAAATTGCTTTCGTCTTGCTGGTTTTGTGGATTCTCTGAGTATCGTGGATGACGAAACCGAAGAAGAAGACGATATTCCTCTATCTGTTCTGATGGAAGATCTGAGAAATCGTGGCCACGCCATTCAAGGGGAAGAAGAATATGGTTTGATTGATGAGGAAATTGCCACCACTTCTGAAGCTACAATTTCTGAAATTGTTTCACAAGTTTCACTAGTTGTGGACAGTGAGGACAATGACAGTGATTCTGAGACTGTAGCTGTAACCCAAGCGGAAGCCTTCAATGCAATAAATGTCATACGCCATTTTTTTACAAACCATGAGGGAGATGACGAACATTTTGAGAAGTTACAAATTCTAGAAAACATTGTTCGAAAAATGAAACCAAAAACGAGACAGACCTGCATGAATGATTATTTTAAATAAGGTAAGATGTTATGTATGTATGTACACTTTGAGGAAATTTATAAACAGCTTTATTTTAAACTAAATTTTAAAAAAATATATATAACTTTCTTTAATTCTTTACTGTTAAAAAATTTATTGACTTAAATATTTACCAAATAACTGATGTTTTCGTTTGCATTACCATTTTAAAAAAATCATAATGTGTATTTACGTGCTTAGTTATGAACTGCTAATGAATCGGTTAAAAGGTCACCCCGCTTATAAGGTCACTTTTGCGATGTCCCTTAGGGTGACCTTATATCGAGGTCTGACTGTATATATATATATATATATATTATGTATATAAATATTCGATGACTTTGCTACTTATTCAAATTATAATTCAGGTCTCATATGAATTAAACTTTGGGTTTTTGAAATACTCCAATAAAAGGACAATGCAAACTTTGTGGATCAAAAGTTATTTTATGCTAAAATACATTATCTGAAAAAAATGTAAGAATTGTAATTTATGCACTTATTTGCCTTGTAAAATAATATTACTTCCTTATAGAGCATTTTGATAAAAATTTCATTTTTATCTGAAATATTCATAAAGGAAAAACTCTTTAAACTCGAAAAAATTTTTATTCTTCAAAAAAAATTCATTTTGTTTTTTTTGTACCATGCAAATAAACATAAAGAACGCACCATTGTAAACAAATGTGTTATTATTATTTTATTTTGCTGTGTTTGGTAAATGCAAATCCAGAACATGAACAGCACAAATTTCTTAATTTTGGGGTATCTTTCTAATGTGTCAGTGGCTGCTTATAATTTAATGACACCCTGCTTATCGACTTACTGCCTACTTATGGCCTTCCGTTTAGATAAGCACCACATTGCTGGAAGTACGACTTGGCTCATTATATGTATTTGAATGACACCAGATGGCGCCACCACAAATACTCCACTTTCCATTTTTGACCTAAGAGTGAAGGGAAGGGAAATTCTCCACCTTCCGGTACTCTCGGAACCGCCTCGGGACTTCAGGGTCCACGGATTTTACATGCACGTATCCCCAAGTGTACATAGTGGGTTTTCAATGGGTCGGGTATCGAACCCCAAATCTTCCAGTTAGAAGTCCGACATCCTAACCATTAGGCTACCACAGCCCATTCTAAATATTTAATAGCATTGAATAGAAATTATAAGTCATAAATGGAAATGAAATTAGTTACATTGGTACTTTCTTTTCACATCACTACCAACTCTTTTATAAGGAAACTTTTATGTAACAGAGCTAATAGCAATTTTTTACTTTTTCAAGCAAAATAGTTTTTTTTTTTTTTTTTTCAAATTAACATTTCAAAGATAAATATTACCAAATATTTATTAATTACAACTAATTAATATTTATATTTATTCATTGCTAATATTGCATTAAATATAAATCGATTGGATTAGACCCCTTTAGCTTTAGGACAGTTCAAGACACTTTCGGATAGTTTTCGACGGTAAAAACAACATGTCCCGTCCGAAACTGGTTTTGCGTCCAAAACCCCAAACCTGGATTCAAAGTTTGGCTTGTTAATTTATTAATTTTTTTTTTTTTATGATGATGGTAAACTAGTGACTTGATATTTAGGAAAGAAAAATGGGAGGAAGGGCTCTCAATTCATTTTTTTCTTTTTTGTTTTGAACTGCTCCATAGATTTATGCACTTATAGCGAATGAATTTTAAGTAGTACAAAATGTTTGCTCTTCTGTCTTTTTTTCTTTTTTCTTTTTGCTGAGACATGACAGTTAGAATATCTCTATGTAATTTAAGAAAACCTATAGTGCATACATAATCACAATCACTATACCAGGATATATATACTATAAAAGCATCTTAAAGTATCGAAATTGGGAACCGATCCACAACTAGAAAATTTATTAGAAGATGTTAAAAGAACTACTAGAAGTTTCGGGACTTTGGTACATAAATAAAAAATAATACTTTAGTATATATATATTAGCAAATTTTAAAGGTAAAATATTTAAAAATAGCTGCAAAATAAAATAAAACACTATATAACAAATGGAACAAAAAACAATCAAATTTAGATCAAAACAAAAAATAAGTAAATTAATAAGAAGAAATGAATGAAATCCGATATATACTCGTATATTATTCCTCATTTTTTATATCAACGACTAGATTTTTTACCAAATCGAAGATATAAAGTAAAAGAACAGAGATAGTTTAAATATATGTTAAACAATAAAAAAAAATTAAAAAAACGGCCAATTTATTAAAGTTATGCATAAAAAATTAGATGAATAGCATAATCAATGCAAAACTATATGAGAATATGTTGAATGAATCTATAATAAAACCAATGTATGAAAAATAAAATTTTTACAGCAAGATTTTGTAACTTTTTTTTTTTTTTTCAAATGTATTTCTTATCTATGCTAGAGGCTTCAAATGTACGGGCTTTTAATTCTTCAATGAGCTTTTCATTTATGTATTAATCACAAGAATTTCGAATCGGTCATTTTAATTCATAAAAACTGGTAATTCTTTCCAAAATTTGGCTCTCTTCTTGATCGCAGATAGCTAAAAGTACATTTCGGCCTCGGAACTGAAATACAGGGACCTCTTTCCGAAGCGGTAACTTTCAGTCGATTCCGGGAGCAATTACCGGAGGCAGCGCGTCATGAGTCACGTGAGCCCTTTATTCCGAGAATGGTCAGTCGATTCCGGGAGCAAGTTACCGGAGGCAGACCGATTCCGATGGCCTCTTGGTAAGCCAGGTTTCGGAAAGATGACGTCATGAGTCCCGTGAGCGCTTCAATTCCGAGAGTGAATGACTTTCCGAACCCTTCGTGGTAGAGCCCTTAGTGTTGAATCGAAAAAAATTAGTAAAATGACCTTCATGAGTTACCGGCATTTAGAGCCTACCCTTCTGAAAAAACGCCTTCAATATTAAAAGAAAAAAGGGGGATCTGTGTTAGCTTAGTTAACTAAAGCGAAGGTCCTTAAAATTTCTACCGCAATGCATTGCATAAACCAACCACAAAAGCTTAGTGTAACGTCTTTAAGTCGGGAATATGAAGTGGATAGCCTTACATGTTCGAAAACGGACGCTATAACAGACATAAGAAACATCTGTTTACAGACGAGTCTGACGTCTGAAAACAGGCGTCAGCAAACAGTCGACGCATATATACACGTCTGAAAACAGAATATGCTCAGAATATGTGTTTTTCCTAAATATTTCAATATTTTTCTGATCCGTTTTATTAGTTTAAAAAAAATAATCATGGATCCTTTTTCGTATAATATCGTAGTTACTATGATTTATTTATATATGTTTAACAAATCAATAGAGTATTCTAACTATTTAAGATGACATTATTTTTAAATATGTGTTAAAGATCATGTTTCAACTTCTCATTTCGCATTCATGTAAATCAGTGGAGTTATAACTTTGTATTTTTTTTCTTCTTAATGCAAAATACAAGAAACATTATTCATCAAATATACATATATATATATATATATATACGTTGTTTTAAAATTTATTCTTTTCAGGAAAAAAACTAGTTTTATTGCTGAATTTACTAAAAGTTCCAAAAAGTGAAGTTAGCTGGTATCTGAACTAAGCGATTCAATTGTTCCCGCGTTTTCCACCGATTTATTTCCTCGTCCGACTTTATTTTGAAGTGTTCTGTATCTGAAATATACATATAAAAAAAGTATGCATTTCAGTTTTATTTTAAGGGTAAAGTTCATTGAATTTCGGAAATATTGTCACACTAGCAAAATTACCCCGCGATGATGGATATAATAAGATTATTGAACTTTTGGATCAAGAAACGTTAGAATTAAAACATATGTGACTATATATTGTCAACTATTGATTATATTATAATAAATTATTGTCGGAATGGAGTTTAACACCTATATATGCATAAACTGTGTTCCCGGAACTCCCTGCACCATCCGAAAGAAATTCTCCCTGCTGAAAGCTTAATAAATATCCCTCCTCCCCCTTCGAAAAAAGGAAAATAAATAATAATAATATAACTTCTTTGTAAATTAGTATTATCAAAAATCAAACACATCAAAAAACTCGATCTTACCTCAATGTTAATTCCACTTTCAAACCTAACTCTTGGTTAACTCAACCTTAGGTTTTGAGTTTGAAGGTGCTTTGGGGATAGATTTGCGTTACAAAAATAAAATACAATAATTATCCATATATGTTAGTTAACTAGCAATACAGATAAACAGGAAATAAGATGATACAACGATTGCTTTGTGGATGCAAACTGGAATGGGTATGACAAAGGCCACTGAATTAAATACTGAGAAAATAAAGGCAGTTCTGCAGGAAAAAAAAGCACCGAACTTAACTTTTTACTAAAACGTTTTTTTTTTTTTTTTTTTAATAAATATTTTCCCCTTTACATACTTATTCTGTCTAAATTACAAAATCAACAATCAAGGGAGCTCGTAAAAAACTACAATTTTCGTCAAAACAACGTTCGATTAACCAATCAGGTGAATATATAGGATATATGGCAATTCGATTTGTCGGCAAATTCGCTAATTACAAATATATTTATCGGAAAAACATAACTGTCTGTGAAATATTTCTTTCGGATTAATTTGGAACTGCATTTTTTACTTAACCATAAATACAAAAGTATATAATTATCAAAATATACGCCTCATTATGAATGCGCATGAAAGACAAAAATAAATAAATATTTTGTTACATTACTCAACGAATTAAAGAAAATTTAGACAGTAAACTCTAGACATTAATTTTACCTTTATTTCTGTCAATATTCCTGACAAACATATTTGTTAGACAGGTGCAATCAATTGTTTTAATCTCATCTTCCGCGTGTTTTATCTGACGGTAATATATAACTAAAACTCTTTTATCCTTTAGTAATAGCCGCCTTTAAATAGAAAATGTTTGCTTCCAAGTGATACTTAATTAAAAATGTCATTCTTTACACAATCTAAAGCAACTTCATCAAGGCCTTTGACATTCTCCGAGATTGAGCGATAAACTGGATCAAGCCGGCGTTAAGTTGTCAGTACCGTACGTTTGAAGTTTTTTAAACCACAGTTCCGCTCAACGATTTGACTAAGTTTTTTTAATTTTTGTTTTGACTTTTTTCCCCACAAAAGACATGGATTTTTCAGTTGAAGGAGCCTTCTACGCTTTGCCTGAAGATATCAGCTCTTAAAGGCGTTTGTTTTCTAAAACTTAGGTAGTTCTCAAAAGTTTCTGTTTTATGTCAGGTTCAACAGGAAAATTTACGCTTGAAGTTCTTTGACCAGAAAATCTACTTAGATCTTTGAAGTCTAATTAGAAACGGCGTTGATGTAATTCTTTCCTTTAATTTTTATTCATTGTTTCAAAAAATAAATCTAACGTGTCAAGTCCTCTGCAATTTAAAGATGTAAAAATTAAATTTCAAAAAATTAATGCAATCCCAGAAACGCAAAAGTCGCTGTGTCATAATTTTATATGTTTTTGAGTGTAAATCTATTCCATAATGCTAAAACTGAGTAAACTGATTTTAGACGTTTTTGTAATCATACATACGGTCAGTTGGGTTATTGAAAACATGGGGTAAATGGAAAACATTTTCAATATACTCTTGTGTTGATTTTGAAATTTACACCAATGATTATCAATAACTTGGCAACATATGGACTATATTGGAGGATTACTATACGATTCCAAACAACTTTGGAGGCGTCACCATTGTTTAAAGTTGTTTCGCTGAAAATAGTTGATCAATAAAATTTAGTGATCTTACATTTTTCTTCCCAGCAAATCAGTTACTATAAAAACATTAAAAAATGTGATGGAATGTTCGATGTTAAATTCAAACTTTAGTTATCCTAAACTTTCCTGCTGAAGTTCAGAAAAATAAAGTGTGCTCATAAATAAATACCCAAATTAAATAGTTTAAAGGGCAGTAAAACTAACTAAAACAAAAAACAATGAATTAATTCAAATGCATGAAAATTAAATTCATGATGTAATACTGATATAGCCAGAATAAAAAAATTCATAAAACAGTATTATTGCATTATTTTAACCCTTGACTATGTTGCAAAACAGTTGAAAAACTTGGAGTGTTGTTTAGCTTCCGAGCCTTCAGGCTCATGTAAAAATATTTTGAAAAAGAGAACTTAGCTGAAAAACTACATTTCTTTGGTCATTTACCAATTACTCTAAAAGAGATTCAAAAGTTTAAGATAATGCAAAAAAAAAAAAAGAAAGTAAAATAGTATAATTAATAAAACTAACTCACAATCCAGCGCTTTCATTATGTGAAAAACGGGAAAAAACAACCGTGTGTTACCTCGAAAAAAACTCTTTGCTGAGATTGTTACACTGCAGAGTCGTTTAATTCAGACACAAATAAAAAAAACTCTTCGTAAAAATTCGTGAAAAAGACAGCTATTGCAAAAAAGTAGAAATATTTAAAGCTCGAAAAATATTGCCCTAGGAGTTAAGGAGTGAGTAACGTTCTACCTTTCTATAAATATTTAACAGAAAGCAAATAATGAGAATATCAAAGTTTTCTTGAGAAACAAGTTACAGGTCGGTTGATACAAGTAACTGTAAGAACTGAATTGAATACTTGAGGAAAATATTTATGAATATATGTGATGTAAATAATAAACTATTATTTGAAGTTACTATTTTTGCTTCAAGCAAAATTCAAAAGTTACAAAAAAAAAACTTTGCATGAATGAAATTTGCATGAAGGCATTCATTTTTTCTAAATAGAATAAATTTATTCATTGCAGTAGGTAGGCTTTTAATACGAGTAATATAAAATTTCAGCTGGCTTTGTCATTTTAAAAAGGTACTTTTTATTAATACAATAAATTTTTATTAAAAGCAGTAAACGTTTTGCCTTTTAAATCTGTCTTTATCACAGGGAAAAAATGCTAATTTCAGGTTATTATTTTTAACCAAATGTTCAAGAAATATTTGAGTTTTAAATAAGCTATTTTTTTTATCTCTCAAACTCAAAAAAAAAAAAAAAACTTTTTAAACTTAAAAACAGATGTTTTCTACTTGAATATGATTTTAGGCAAAAATTTTTTTTTTTTTTTTCAAATATTGTGTTTTACAGTACTTAACCCTCCAGAACTCGTGCCGTGAACAACATATTCACACAAAGTTGATTCTACTTCGTAGGCGAAGGTGGTGCTCTCTAGTTTCTCCTTGTGACCTTGTCTTGCTACCCCGGTGTGTTTCGAAATCATTTACCTTTTGACTGTCGCCGGTGGCGTTTGCAAGTCAGAGTAATGAATCAAGTGTCAGTGTTTTTCTCACTGTGCGAGTTCTAGTGAAACTTATTTTCTTTTCTTTCATCAAGCTAGTGCTCGTATGAATTACCGAACTTTTTTCTTGTCTTGTTTCATCAAGTATTATACTAAGTATGTTCCTAAATAGATTAGAATAAATGAATTACATGGCAGAGTTATTGAATCATTTATAATTCATAGCACTATTTTTTTTTCGAGGATGACTTGAAGAGAAATGTTGCTCGTTCGAATCGCTCTCGCTAAAAATACTTCTTATAAAACTCATAAAATGGATACACATAGTTTACAAAAACATTTCCTTCTTAATCTTCATAAGGAACATTTTGTACCCCACAAATAAAACGTACCGAATTTGCTTTATATAATATTTCATGAAAACAGTACACCTATATGACATATTTTGAATAATATTGTTTTGGGTAACATTTGGTGTTTAGAATAAGTACAAATGCTTTTGAGTTGAACATATTTTATTTACTATTTTTTTCTCTTTTTTTCTCGAAGGAAGTAGGGGTGTGAGAGAAATTCTCACGAGAGTTCCTCAGGTTCCTTATTTTGACGCGACTTCTGAAGAGTTAAAGATTTTTAACATTCATTTTGAACATCGGCTATTTTGCTGTACTTAAATGAACTTAATATGCTTCACAAAAATTGTCGTAAGTAATAACACTTTATTATAGCCGTATTTCACAAGATGCTTATAGTTATATCTGAGCACAGCCTCTTCAATATTTATTGATTTTTTTATCTGGTAAAAATTAATAATTAACAACGATATTTATTTTAACGAAAATTTGATATGTTTATGTAATTTTAACAGACTAAATTTAAATGTGTGAGAAAAGCGTTGTGACCGAGAAATTACAAAATATAAGTAATAAGTTTCAGAATATAAGAAGTTAGCCTATTTTCCCGTAAAAGCAATTGAAGAAAAAGCATGAATTTAGGCTTGAGGTATCGTAAAAAATATCATTAAAAAGTTCTGAAGATATTAATAAATTAAAAAAAAAAAAGCATTTTTAAAATGGGGGAGGGAGAAGAAAGGGTAGAATTAAGTAGGGTTAAGACCAATAGAACAGTGTCTATTGGTCTGCCTCCCTGCCCCAGCCCCCCCCCCCCCCCCAATATTTTTTGAGGTCACCTCTTCGAACCGATTCTTACATATTTTGAGTTCAAAAGATCGCAAAAGCGAGAACACTGCATTACCGTGTTTTGTTTTATTTGGGCTTTTTTTTTTTTGTTCAATTTTTGGTTTTCAAAAAAAAACCGTAACATTAGCGGTTACGAAATTTAAAGCCTGTATAAATTCCCATCAAACCGACGGATTCAATCTTTGCAACAAACTTCATCTGAAAGAGTTTATGACATAGAACGCGAACAATAAAGGATTTCTTTTATTTGGATTTTCTAAGGATATTTTTTGGACAACGGATTTTGGACAACTGAAGTTACCGTCTACAGAAGAACTTTTTTATAAACATTTTTATAAATAACTATGAACATTAAATATAATTTTTTAGCAACTGAAAATCGATAAAAATTGCAGAGTCTCCGAATATATGTTTAGCTTTTTTCTTCTTTGTCAAAAAAAAAAAAACGTATATTAAAAAATAATTTCCAGTTTCTCGTGAACGAACATTGACGAAAGTTAGGCACTGATTGAATCAAATGCGACGTTCTCAATTAAAGGGGGGGGGGGGGGGTTGATACGTGTAGAGGTCTCAAAAAATTTAAAAAAAATTTCTTCATAAATCGAATCTACAACTATTCAATAATATACCCTGAAAATTTCAAAGCAAAATCCCAAGTCGTTTAAAAGTTATAAGCATTTGAGCGAGCGCCTCTTTTGGGGCAGTTGAGCAGATACTCCCACATTCATGAATGACCTGAAGGGTATTAGAGAGACAGAAGAACGTTAGCCAGATGTCCTTTTGTTTATTTTAACAATTGAGACCTCGGATAGAAATTTCCATAAGTATTAGTGTCTATAAGTATAAAAAATGATTCATTACTGCCTTAAATTTATCTTCACTACTAGTCTTTTTTTCAAACGCGTTTTTCTCGAAACTATTTTTTTCGAATTGGCGTACACTCTAGCTCGCAGATTTTTTGATCAATCTCTATCAAATTTGGCCCACATTTTCTTTATATATATATACGCTCTAGTTGAACTAGAATTATAAGCATATCTTCATTTTTACTTTTTTTATTGTAAAAAAGAGAACAAAAAAAATACCGGTTAAAAGCCGTATTTAATTTTCCCATTGTAAAAACAAAATGTAAATTTTTCAATTTTTTGTGATGATTTTAGTTCAACTAGAAGATACGCTTATAAAAAAAATAAATTTAAAAAAATTGATTTCAGATAAAAATTGTGACCTCCAAGATGTACGCAAACTGCCGATCCGGGCGGCGACTTACAGTGTGCAGCAGCTGATATCTCCGGTATTTTTCCAGAACAAAATTTCAGTAAATGTTCTTCCAATATATCTATAAAATAATCGCAAAATCTCAATAAAATATATTTATTCTTTATATGTTAAAAAAATCATGAAAATTTCTCTTAATACACCATCCTTACACGTATTTCCCCCCTTAAAACGTTTTATTTTTCATCCAAAAAAAAAAAAAAAAAACGGACGACGAAGGGGGTTATTCATTTATTTTATTTTTTTGGATGCAAATGATCATCAAGAAAACTTTATTATTCATTTTTAATTTTCAAGATTATTATCGTTATGAACTGTTTGCCAACGATTAAAAATTATATATATTTTTTTTGTTTTTGATTGAATAAAACGATTTATTACGCTAAAATGTAAGTCTTTTTGTACCGTATAAAAATTACTTTTACTTAATTAACTTATTTTACTTCACTTATTTATTTATGAACTTCGTTACGCGGTGGATTTTTTTTTTTTTTTTTTTTGCCATTCAGTGTTGCCTTTTTTGTACAAATTGAAAAATTGCTTTAATTAAAAATTGTCTTATTCAAAGCATTCACAGTTGGAAACCAGTGAATTAAATCTCAAATTGCTTAGCAATTTGAGAAAATGAACTTTATATCGTATTACTTCTTTATATGCATTACTTCTTTACTTAGTATTAGAGCTTTATATCGTATTACTTCTTTATAAGTATTACTTCTTTTTTATGCCAATAGCATCTTGCTTTTTAATGATTTCTTCCTCTTTAACGAATACATTTTCAAGTAGCATTCATAGAATAAATCCTCATAGAGTTTCAATATGAAAACATTACAGCATTTACGAACGAAAAATTAACCGAATGTAACTTAAATCTAAAATTTATCACCCCCATCAAAGCAGGAAACGGAAATAATATTAAGATCGGAAGCACGTGAGTTGCTCAGATCCATGTAAAAAACGATGATAGATGTAAAACAGGCTTGCTATCTTTCTCATCATCTCCTATCCGCTAATTACTGCTGTTGGAGCACAGAATTTCTCTTTTATTGATCTCTCTTTCTTTAAGCCATTTCCCGCCTTGCTCAATCAGTTCCATACCTATTTCCTGGTTTATCTTCAGTACATCCTTATCACTCTAACCTTTGCTACGGGAAGGTTTTTAGCTACGACTAATGAAGCTCAGTGAATTGCATCTTGAAGCATAATCCTCTTTACTTATTCCAGAAGAAAACAAATATTTTGCTTACAACAAAGGAATGCTTTATTTAGAAGTAATAGGTATCCTTTTTTATCTCTGCCCTGCTTATTTTATGGATGATTTGTTTACATCATTTTAATTATTGTTATTATTATCATTGTTATTATTTTTTTTGTATGTTTGTTACCCAAAAATGAACTGAAGGTTGCACATACAATCCCAGCTAGAATAAATCAGGAAGTAAGAACAAAGTGCACAAAATCTCAGCTTGTTTGGCACCTCTGGTTGAGCATAAAAAATGCAAACTGAATTGTGCATACGAAATACATAGTAGTGCAACAAATAGTGACGCAATCTGTGGGTCGCATGGGTCACCTCTCCTAGTGCTCCAGATGCTTACTAGTAGGGAGGAAAGTTACGCATTATGCATTTCAACAAGCATATGTTGTTTACTTTGAATTACGTTACTTTTTTTTTTTTTGCATCTGGTTAAAGCAGTTATTCAGTCATATCTTTTTTATTCCTTCCTTATTTACCATAACATATTTCAAACAATATAACAGTTAAGATTTCGGTTTTAATTAGTTGTATTAAAAATAACACATAATAAAATTTCAGCATTAACAAATCTTTATTGAATATTTATTTTAAACAAATTGTAAATTCAAAATGTATTATTTCAATATAATCTGCATTATTTTTCTGTTACGATATAAATGTCAAAAATGTTATCAGAGCTTGGCTATTTGCATTTTTTCCCGTATAATGATAAGTTATTTTGAGTTCTCCCAATTTCACATAAATATAATGTACGTTATCAGTTAAGAATTTTTGTGTGAAATTCGATCCTGTCATACTTTCAGTGAGCATCAATGTACTCAACCGAACCGAATATTTAGTATTACTTGCTAGAATATGCGCACTGTATATATGCAGAATTTATATAATATGCTTATATATATATATATATATATTGAGAGAGAGAGAGAGAGAGAGAATATATATATATATATATATATATATATATATATATATATATATAGAGAGAGAGAGAGAGAGAGAGAGAGAGAGAGAGAGAAGGGGGGTCGAAAATTTTAGTTATTCCGAAAGTGTATAAAGAAAGCAAAAGAAAAATCTTGCCCAAATTTTCCTTATCAAAACGAAAAATGTTCTCAGAGAGTTCTAACGAAGCAAAGAAAGTAAAACAAAAGAAGAAAAAAGCTTATTATCAGGATAAAAGTAGGGAGTTATTAAGTTAGTAGGTAATTTAATTAAAAAGGTCTTTATTATTTTTATTTTTACCTATTTTTTAAGGGGTTAAAGTTACTTCCGTATCTTGACCCGGCGTTCTCAACTTATATTAAAAATTGTTATAGACACAGCAGTTTTTTTTCTTTCTTCGTGTGTGTATTTTTTTCCCATATACATGTAAGTTATAACCCCACAAATATTTAATAAATATATCTGCAACGCTAAAAATCCTTAATTTAGAACGATATCTTCAATGACCGCGAACAATCAGATGGATGCTTTTGTTTTATATTACATCTAGGTACGTGTAATATGAAGCACTGACTGCAGGACAAAACTAGGAAAGAAAATATTCCAAAGATTAACAATCTGAATACTTATCAAATATAATCAATTTGATGAAGATTATGTAAAGGTTATCAAAGTTGTAGAAAAACTATTTTGAAATCAGAGCTTAAAAAAATAATTTCTAATAAAAGTCATTCTTAATACGCGTATTGCTGTTGTTACGTATACAAATTAAGTACCATCAAATTGTACAGCATCAGTTGAAATTACTACGCTTTAAAAAGACTAATACAAAATCATTGATAATTGTTTCATTCGAATGAGTTACTGATCAGTTACTTGTTACTGAATTTACATTATATCTCATTGTTTGATCTACCTCACTCTTCCGAATCAGGAGATTCTCAGCCTAAAGCTTTTACTTCCGAAAGGATCTTCGAAAGCTTTTATAAGTTTTGAAAGAAGTAATGGTATTACCTCTTTTATACCCTATGGCAACGTAAAGACGCAATGAACTATACTTCCGTGTTGGAGAAAAAAAATCGTTTCTTTAACACCGTAACACGCTTGAAAATGAACCTAAAAAAGAAAATTGTTAGGCAGTTTTTGACGTTCTGAAAATATATTTCCCAGAAAACGATTTAAAAGAAAGTTATAAGAATGAGAATAAATGATTTAGGGATTTTGCTTGGGTTTTACAGGTTGGAATAATTTATTTATCATGCTTTATGCTAAAGAATACTTTGAAGCAATACCGGTTTATATTAAAATCTATGTTGCGTGCAACGTTGTTGTTAAATATCCAGTTAGTTGCGCATCAATGTTTTAACATACATAAAGAATGCGCTATTATATATGTTGAAGCATAGCTGTTTTAGGGTTTAGCTCATAAAGTTGCATAACTTACGTAATTCAAAGCATTCTGGCTACAATTGTTTTAAAAATTGGAAAACGTTATTTATATATTTTATTATGAAATACATGCCTTTTCTTGAGATAATAAAAACCACTTTAGTAAAGAGACAAAATTAAGGGCTAATAGAATTTTATTGTTTGCATATATTTATTTTGAATAATTAAAATAAATTATTTTGAAGTCATTTCCATCTTAGCTCTATAATATGTTATTTTCCCACTAGCGTGTTCTTCCTATTAAAAAAAAAACGTCCGTCCTACTTTTTAGTACAGATACCATAACTCGATGCTAAACGGTTATAAATAAACGAACAACTTAAAGTAACGTGGAATGCAATACCAATCATAGAAAATTTAAACAGTTTTAATGATTATACATTATTTTTATTGCTAAAAATTGTTTTAACAACGAATAAATGCGTAGAAGTTTTAACATTAAATGTGACTACACTCACTACAAAGGAAATTATTAGCAATTATTCCTTTAATATACCAGAAAACCTATTTTATAAGCTTATAGGAAATACGCTTCATCAAATCACTTCACTGTTAAATATTGTAGTTCAACCTTTCACAAAAAAATGGTGGAATTTAGCTGCAACCAACATTTGGTACTATGTTGAGTCATTATAATGGTGCATTTTCACTTAGTTCCACCATGAACGTGGTTCAACTCAGTTGACCAACCAAATAGGTTAAAGCTAAAATTCTAAATTTGTTGGAAGAAAGGGTAAACTAGAATTTGTAATACTGCACTTGCTCAAATATATTCCTAACAAAATAAAAAATGCTTCAACATAATGCCATAAATAATAAAAAAGCACAATCTTGAAAACTGAATTCAAACCATGCGTACCTTATTTGTTTCTAATGAAAACTGACGCCTCGAATTTGAGAGATGAATTATAAAATTTCTACAATCTGCATACAACAAATAGAAGGAAGGTTCTTTATTTGACATGCAGTTGTTGATGACATTGTAAGTAAAGGAATAAAGCTGCATATGTCTGGTTTTGCAAAATGTATTTGTTTTATGAATAAAATATTTACATACATAAATAATTGTTCAATGTGAAAAGTTGATATTGCTTGATCACACACGTACTTGACAGTTTTAAAACAAAACGTGAAGCACCAGAAAACACTTTTAAAATATTTTTATCTTTGCAGTTGATATCTTAATCTTCAGGGGATTATAATAAAAGTATTATGATCGAGAAGCAATTTTTGAAAAGCCCATTTAGTTGCATTAACTAAAAAGAACTTCGTTAGTCTAAAAAGCATAAAATCAAAGCATGTAATTCATTATTGTTAAATTTACGAAAAAATGTGCGCAATTTAAAAGGCTGCGTAACTGTTCAAAACGTAACAATAGTATTGGTAAATTTTAATGAAAGAAAACTGTCAAACTTCAAAGCGACTTAGAAAAGAAAATGTTCTTTTTCAGTGCAGGCATAAGTTATTGGTAATGTTAAAGCAAAGTTTGCCCCGCCACCCAAACATTAAATAAATAAATAACATTGTACCTATCTAGGCGTTTTTTTTTTTTTCACTTTTTTTTCTTACAATAATTTTAAAGTTACGTATGTATACATTTTAGCCACAACATTTCATATAACTTTTAAGTCGACTACATAAAACTTTAAACCAGCGTTTCCCAACCGGTGGTTCGCGAACCCCTAGGGGTTCGCGAAAATAATATTGCAATGGCAGAGTTTTTAATTTCTGACGTAAAAAATTGAAATAATAAATTTACAAACGTAATTAGGATGAAGTGTGAAAATGCTTTTTTTAAAATCAATTGTTTTCTCGATAATGCATAAAATTTGTGGACTGACATAGGAATCATACGTAGAAAATACGAAATATACTTATTTATACTGCTAAATAATATGAAAAATTTGAATCTCAATGTGGTATCGAAAGTAATTCACTGTTTTATTTTGAATTTTGATTGCATGTTTATCTTTCTTTTTCCTCGCTAAGACAGAGTCGGAAAAAGGAAAATTTACTAAAATGAAAAATTTTGCATTATTTCGGCTAATATTTCACATACAGACCTCAAAGTGGATTCGGAAGATATTCATTCATTAATTTTAAATTTTGCAGTCACATTTATCATACTTTATTTCCAACTTTTGAGAATTTTGTATATTTCAACCCGAACATAGACCGGAGCGATTTTCACACAAATGAGACGTTCTGAATCTGACATAAGTAATTGATCAAAAGTTTTTTTTTAATCATTTTTTTTAAATTTTCGGGTAATAGAGGCATTTACAGACTGAAAATTAGACAAATTTTCGCAATTTCAATTTCATTTTATTATTATTGTTATTTTTTTAGCATTCACTTGCGACTTTTCTTCGTTATTAGGGTTATTTTTACGGGAGTTAAATAACTAAAATCAGCAATACTGGTTATTTTTCTTTTACGGGAAAGTCAGATAAAAAAGCGGATAATTGTCTGACATTGGTATTTGTGCATCGTTCTGGTTTTAATTAGTCTTTTGACTCAATTTCAAACAAGTGAAAGTTTGACGTATTTTTGTCTGGAAAAGTTATCCGAGAGTGAAAAATGAAGCTCATCTATGCCAGGCGGATAAAATGGTACTCCAAAACATACTTTTGAAGTCATAATTTGTACTTAAGCAAACGCGAAATATTGTGCGGTAGTTTTTAACTTTACGTTTATTACAGGGAAATTATTTTATATGCGAGAGTTATCTATGTTGACAACTAACCTTTATCCGTTCATCTTTTATCCTGATAAATGAAGAAAAAAATATTTTACCAGAACTTTTCATTTTATTTCTAGTAATAAATAGTTTATATTAAAACTAGTGTAAACTCTAAAACTAAATTGAATTGCAACAACTTTAATTTCAATATTGAATACAAATAAGTCAAGAATAAGAGTTGAAGTGATATTATTGATTTCAAATAACAGGAAAAAGTTTTATCTTAGCAAATCAGATTGCGATAAAACTTTTAATTTACATAATAACAGGTAGAAAACAGTATGTTCAATATTATGCTTTCGGAAAATCAATCGTTCGACTCTGCATCAGCGTTATGATTTAAGTATATTTGCTACAATGTTTGAAAATATCACAGCCTCCGTTAAGGTCAAAACGAGGCAAAATTGACGAAACACTGAGGGTTTGTTGAAATTCAATATTATACTTACTTGAAATTTTATTCTTACACAACACAAGAGAAAGGACTATGCCTTAAATTGCATTATGATTTAAAGGAGCTCTTCATGATTATGAAGATTTAAATCATCGAATGTCGGCCATCGAAGCCATGAAGTGGAAAGAGAAAAGCTATTATTCACTTCCTATCACTTTCACCTTTCAAAATTTTGTGTCTGAGCTGTAGTGATGGAGAATAAAGGAGATTTATCGCTTTTATAGCAGCGAAAACTTCTTCAAATTAAAATTTCGCACACTTGTTTTTATTTTTGAGATATAAACACAATAAATTCATCTCTTAGAAATGGATAGCTTTTTCGCATTTTATAGGATATAAACTACTCATTCAATTATCACCAGTTAAACTCGCTTTCACGCCATTTTGTACAAATTTAATATCATTAGTGAATTCGTAATATAAGATATGTTATTGTTTATACCGAAAGAAGTTGTAATGCTTTGCATATCACACGTAAACAACGTTCTCGAAATTAACGTCATTTTGATAGCAGACTCCCTTAGGTTTATGAAAATATGCTCTATTTAGAAAGCGCTCATTTCACTTAAAAAGGTTTTTTTTCCTTTAATTTCACTACCAGATTAAAAACAATAATAGCTGAATAAGTCAGTGTTAACGTTGAAACTTTTTAATTATTGGTCTTACTCCCTCCTTTCTAGCCCACTTTCCCGTAAAAGTTTTTAAAAAATAAAAATAAAAAAATGCTGAAAGATCGTTAAAAATAAAGAAAAGTAGGGATTTGAGAAGGGGAAAATGGGTGTTTGTCGGTCTGTTGGTCTGTATACCCCCCTTCCTCGATAACTTTTTAGGAATCTGTCCGATTTGAAGAATTATTTTTGGATGCGAAAGATCTCGGCCAGGACACCTGATTTGAAGAATTATTTTTGGATGCGAAAGATCTCGGCCAGGACACCTCATTACCTTTTTTTTAATTTTTTGACATGAGCAATAGCCTAGGCAAATTAGACATATGCTTCCCGAAAAATCGTCTAAAGCTGAAATGTGTTTTAATACATTTTAGGGGTCCCAAATAAGAGTCCTGTACGTTTGCGACGGATTCTGACTTCTGCTTAAGTTTTGGGAGTCAAAAAAACCGATAAATTTTCGCACTTTTTTCGATTTTTCACTTACAACTCTGAAACGGCGCATCCTACAGAAAAGTTTACCGTTAGCTTTTTTAAGAGCATTAAATTCTGCTTCGAATGGTGTTTAGTATGTAAAAATGGGCTCAGTAGTTTAGCCGCAATCGAATTTCAAAGTTGGGCCATGTTTTACTAAGTTGGCTGAAAAGTCAATTCAGCCCGTTAAATGGTTACTTTGGGAACGTTTGATAAGGAGAAATCATATGAACAACAGAACATCATGAACTTTGTTCTATCTAGTAGAAATAATTTAAACTAAAACAATAGTTTTACTGAATTTCCTCCCCCCCCCCCTCCCTTCAAATTTTACAATTTTTGTTATTTTGATAGAGATTGATCATACAATGTTATTGAATTTTTGAACATAATTTTCTCTAAACTGTTCATTCCCATCCAATTCTGTATTTATTTTGGAAATCGCATTTAATGTTTCTTTTAATTTTTAATATCGTGCTTTAGTAAAGAGTATATGGGGGGAGGGAATGAAAGAAGGGGGGATGGCATGATATAATAAAGTTAATTAAGCCCTTTGAATGGATTATATTATGAATAATTTGATGAATGTTTTATTCATTGAAAATCATCTAAGCTGAACCAAGAGTGGGGGAAGGAGGGTCACAGCGCCTCTTTGGAATTTCAAGTGTAATCCCCATTTTTAATAAAGTATTAAATATCTATTTTTTGGGGTTTCAGAAATTCTAGGATCCGCACCTAAACACTCTAAAATGATATGTGGTTTAGAAAAAATTATGTTTCAAAATTCAATAGCATTGAATAATCAATCTCCATCAAAATAATAAAAATATAAAATTTGAAGGGGGGAAGGGAAGGAAATTCAGCAAAACTATTGTTTTAGTTTAAATTATTTCAACTTGATTGAACAAAGTTTGTGTTGTTCTGTTGTTCATATGATTTCTCCTTATCAAACGTTCCCAAAGTAACCATTTAAAGGGCTGAATTGACTTTTCAGCCAACATAGTAAAACATGGCCCAACTTTGAAATTCGATTGCGGCTAAACTACTGAGCCGATTTTTACATACTAAACACCATTCGAAGCAGAATTTAATGCTCTTAAAAAAGCTAACGGTAAACTTTTCTGTAGGATGCGCCGTTTCAGAGTTGTAAGTGAAAAATCGAAAAAAGTGCGAAAATTTATCGGTTTTTTGACTCCCAAAACTTAAGCAGAAGTCAGAATCCTTCGCAAACTCACAGGACTCTTATTTGGGACCCCCAAAAGGTGTTAAAACACATTCCAGCTTTAGACGATTTTTCGGGAAGCACGGCCTTTTTTTGGTCTAATTTGCCTGGGTTACAATGCTTCGTTCAGTTTTGAATAGTTCAAAAAACATTAACATTAGTGCCTACGAGTAAAAATGAAGCAAATTATGTAAACTCTGGGCATAAGATCTAAGTTCCTCTGAACAAGCTTACTGGAAGAAGCTCTCAATGGAAAACCTTTTTGGATTTGAGCAATTTTTGTTCAATTTTGAACAGTTCAAAAAAAATTAACATAAGCGCGGAGAAAATTCAATCCTATATCAATCTTATTCTAACAGACGGATTTTATTGTAACAAATTTTATCGAAAATATGTTTGACGTGGAACATGTACAAATACGAAGTTTATCCAGAACTAAATGAGCCTATTTTCCTACGATAAATTTCGATGGATTTTTAAGGATGTTTACGAATGAATATATGAGCGAGTGAGTGAATAAATGAATGAGTGAATGAATATATAAAACCGTTGAAAAATGTATAGCTGAAGAAATTGAGAAATAAAGCTAAATACGAAAGATAGAGAGATCGCTAGATTAATCACTTTAATATTGGTGTATATGGGAAAGTTATCTTATATAGCTCTAGACGGAACTTCTTGTTTATACATTAAGTCTTGAGTATTTCGTACACTTTCAAAAAATGTTTTTTTTTTCTTTTTACTTTCACATTTAGTCAATGTAGATAAATAACATATTAATAAAGTCCAAAACGCGCAACTAACGTTAAGGAGCACGATATTTTTTCTCTAAAAAACGCAACTAAACGGGAATAGTTATTTACTCTTTATTTGCGTCAAAAAGTTGAAAGTACGAGCAATTTTTAGGAATATTTCTCATCCTTTGCCTTGTTCAGCAAATACGAAACGCATGAAAAAGATCAACTTCTCAATTTGACATGCAACTAAATATCCCTAGTAGGCGTTAAACATTAGGATTTTTTTCTCATATTTAAACTATAAAACTAATTAAAAACATAAATTCATACACGTCAAGCGAAACAAACTCTGAATCTGATTTTCATGTGATTTATCCATGTTAAAAGAATCCATTGTTTTTCTAGAGATAGTGACTTGCCAGCTTTTGTGTTGATTTTGCGTACATTTTTGTTGAAAATTAAATGTATGCGAACTATTGTAATATACGAATAACTCAGGTTAAAACGGAAGCTCAACTCTACTTATTGCTTCTACCACCAAAACGATGCTGTGAAAGAATGTAGAAGGTGGATACAAATGCAATTTATAGATTATTGGCAAAACTCTTGATAAATTGCAAAACTGGACTATATTTTCGAGGAATGTCAAGGTAATCCAATATGTGTTAAAGTATCAATATATTTTAATGTTTAGTGGTAATCCGAGCTGTCTTGAAAAAATATTGGAATCTGAGCAAGCAATAAAATTGTTACTAGCTTTTGTGTCAATCGATTGAAAGGTGGTAAAATGAAAAAAAAATAAACATTTTATTGAACATTTATTGACATAATTCTGCAGGGAAGAAGTACATTTTTACGCTAAAATATTATGTGGGTTTCTCTTACATTTATACACCACCGGGTAAATGCACAAATGGAAGTAATTTAACAGTATTTTCTTTGCAATACTTTATTGTCTACGTAAGAATTGGATTTGAAATATTTAAATACCGCTTGAATTTCTCACGAAGACTCACACTTTTTCAGAACTGGTAGTCAATTTTAAGTACTCTGGGAATATTATTATAACAAACCACGGATTGTTTTGCTGCGTTAATGTGAATATCTTTCTTTACTCTGAGAAATGGATTTTTGGCTATTCAGTTTATAAATTATACTTTTGTACTAAGGTATGAAGGCTGTACTCCAGTTTTGTTTTCTTCTAATCATGAAACCCCGCCAGGTTTTTTGGGTCATAAAATATTCGCCCTTTCTTGAGACATTTATTGTTGACTTTATGCTTGGAGCAAGAATAAAGGACGAAAAGATTAATCGGTAAGGACGCTATTAAAAAATCATTGTTTTTTTTTTCTCCACGATTCTTTCATTTCTTACATTGTGTTTTGAATTTTATATTAAAGTTTCCCAATGAATACCACAATTTTTATTAATTTTCGTATGTATATTATCAAAATTTATGAATGTCTTGAAATTTATGTATATGTATTGAGGAATAACTTATACAGTGTAAAAAATTTCGCTCTTTTAATTGCTGTTTATTTGCATTTTTTTTAATTGTTGCACTAAGTCTTTCTTCTATGGAAGAGACGCTTCCCACCAACAGAACGTGCATAAAGGACTGTCTTGAAAATGAGTATCCATTAAAAAACAGAACAGGCACGTCTTATGCACCGACATTGGATCTACACTGTTCCACATAATTAACTGCAATCTGGGGCTCTCCAACTTAGGGGGACTGACGTAACCGGTGCCCCCCCCCCCAAAAAAAAAGGCATCAGATTTCTTGTATCCGATGCATGAAAAATCCGGTTATCCGATATGAAATTTACAGGTTTCAAACACCAGAGCCGTCACGGAAAAGTCACACAAGTCTCACCGGATGTCCTGTAAAATCAATATCCGGTTTATCCCTAATCCTGGCCATGGTCCCCCTCCAGAACAAAATCCTGGGTTCGCCACTGATAGCAATGCTATATGAGTGCGTTGTCGTCGTCCTTTTGAACTGTATGGTAATCCAAAAAAAATAGTTTGTTTTAAAGAATGAACACTAAATTGTACCATATTTAACTTTTCATTTTAAGTGTAAACATATTCTCTTGTGCATAATAAAAAATATTACAGGTAATGCAAAGCTTCAGATTCAAGTTCTGTATGAAATTCATTTATGGCTTAAATAGTAACTTTCAAATTAAATAACCGTAAGTAAAAATTAGCTTACTTGAGAATTTGTAACACGATAAACATCATTCAAGGGTTTGAACAACCTCCTCAATAAGCACATGATTTCCTCATAATTGGTTTCAATGGGGAAATAATTAAGTTTGAGCATTACTTCAGCTTTAAAGCAATCTTTAAAGCCCGTTGTTGTGTCTCTAGAGTCCGAAACGTAGACGTCAAGCGGGCAAAGTGTATTCATCCGCATACCACCGATCCCAATGTGAATTGAGACACTTAGAAGCAAGGGAGTGTAAACGACAAAATTGAGGATTGGGAAATAAATACTGAAAATGATATGAGAAACAATCTTATGTTTTACAGGTAGGAGATATGTTAGTGGCAGCCCTACCAGGCGATGCTTACATTAACATTACACAAAATCCTTTTGCATACGATTGCAATAATTATAAGGCAGGTGGCAGTTCTGATGATATTAAAATTGGGTGCAGCTAATTCACTTAACTGTTAAAAATTCTAGAACAGCCTTTCACCAAAAAAGAAATGTTGACATTTAGTTAAAACCAGCATTTCGCACAAAGACGAATCATTATAAGGGTGTCGTTTCACCAAGTTATAACATGAATGTGGTTAACTTAGCACCGAATGTGTGTTGCAGCTAAATTTCATCATCTTTTTGTTGAAAGGTAGAATCAGAATTTTTAAGTTTATGGTGCACCTCGGTAAGTGTGTTGTTAGTTTTCAGGAGGTTAAAAAATTTATCGCTCTTTATTTTAATATGAATAATATTGTTTTTAAGGGTCGCATTAAAATTAGACGAAAAACCATGACAATACATAATTTTTCATTCACTTTGATTTTTTTTTTTAAAGATGACAGTAGGGAAGCACCGATGAGCAAATTGGCCGATTACCGATTATTTGGCAGATTCCAATTAATTGGCAGCCGATTTATTATAATAGTAGTTATTTTTAATATTACCATTTTTCCATCACTATTCTTTTGGTTTACATATTTCAATTTAACGTAATTAGCTAAAGGCTAATTTCTGTGAATATGAGTAATTGCTTATTTTCCCCCCATCTTCATATTTTAACAAGAAGTTCCGTCTAGAACTATACGAGCCTACTTTCCCGTATACACGAAATTCAAATTTATAATCTAGCTATCACTTTCTCATTTAACTATAGTTCTTAATTACTTCAAATATACCTTTTTCAATGGATAATACATACCCATTCACTCACTCATTCATTCTTTCCTTTATTCAGTCATTCGTTTATTCATTCATTCATTAACTCATTCATGTATTTATTCATTCCTTCAATCATTTATTCACTCATTTATTCATTCATTCATTCTTTTACTCTTTCATCTATTCATTCATTCATTTTTTCACTCATTGATTCATTCATTGAGAAATATCCTTAAAAATCCCGATCAAAAAAATTCATAAGAAAATATTCTCGTACAATTCTTGTTGAACTTCGTATCTGTACATGTTCTACAGCGTAATGTCTTTCCGATAAAATTTGTTGCAAGCAAATCCGTCGGTTAGATCAGGATTTATATGTGAGTGAAATTTCCCGTAGGTGCTAATTTTAATTTGATACCTTTCCATTATCACGGCGCAAATCTCGCCAAGCAGACTTTTTGTCGACAGTGCACGAAAAAGGTTGCCAGCGGCAATATTCCGTTTGGCGTTGGCGGCATCATTATTGGCGAATTTACCGCCTCCGTCGAGATAATGGAAAAATGACGCTATTTTTTTTTTTTTTTGAACTGTTCAAAAATGAACAAAAATTGTTCAAAATCAACATTTTACTCGGACAGCTTCTTCCAGTAAGCTCGCTCATATGAATTTGGATGTTGTGGCCAGAGTTTACATAATTTGCTTCACTTTTGCCCATAGGCGCTAATGTTAAAATTTTTGAACTGTCCAAACTTGTACAAAAAATGTTCAAATCAAAAAGTAAAATATGGAAATGAGATGTCCTCGCCAAGACCTTTCGAACGCAAAAAGAATTTTTCGAAGCGGACAATTCGTTCAAAAGTTATTATAGGGGGGGGGGGGGATAGACAGACAGACCGACCGACACACTTTTCCCTCAACTCAAAACCCTACTTTCAAATTTTTTATTTTCCATTCTTTATTTAATTACTTAACTTAATTTTGACTTTTCTTGATTCTAATGTTATTTTCACGATAAATTAAGCCTCCTTTCATGCTTTATTATTATTTTTTAACTTTTACGGGAAAGTAGGCTAAAAAGTGTTATTTTTCCTACACCATTGGAAATTTTAGGATGCTGTAAAATCAATTTAAGCAGTGTTGTTATAAATTTAAGTTTCTTTTATGTTTCCTGTATATTTTTTTAAATGATGCTTTTCTGCTTTTCTTAGGCTTTTTTTTTGGGGGGGGGGGAGGGAGGTGCGCCATCGCTATAGGAGAAAGGGCACCTCTGGTATTGTTGATGGATTTATTCAGCCCGGTTTCTTGTTTTTGACACACTAAATGTAATTTTAATTTAAAAAACACCTTTTCGCCTTTTCATTATTGGGTAAAGTGCCCGATTATGGCAGATTACCAATTACTGCCAATTAATCGGTGAATTTCGACAGAAGAGTTATATCATCATTAGCTATATTTAGTTTAAACGGACATTTTTTGCATCAAGCATACAACTAATTGCCCATGCATGTCTTCTTTATCTGATTTTTAAGCACATTTTATCTCAGATATAAAATTTAATGGGAATTTTTAATATAGTCATCCTATTGAAAAGTCAGCTTTAAAAGTAAAGAAAAATTGTCCTTAAAAACATAGCCTGCAATATGTTTTCTAATTTTATGCTTATTCTACTTTGAGAAATGTTAACACTTCTGATATATGCTAAATATGGCAACAATAACGATATAAATTGCATATAATAATGTAATCTTCCAAATTATTTGTAAAATATAATGAAGACGATTTGGTTATTATGAAGGTTTGAATATGTTTTTTTTTTTTTTGCATCATTTCAAAGCTTGAATTGTAAGCTATTTGTAGAAGTTATAAGTTTCGAAAATAATTTAATGTAGTATTCTTAATTAATATTATCTCTGGTAATAATTTGTGTGTGTATATATTACGTTGATCATGAAAATTGAGTTTTCTTTATTGAAAACCTAATACTGTATCCTTAAAGTTATAACTTGTTTATTTCATTTTTTAGCTTTTGTTATATCTATAACAACTAAATTTTTTGATTTTTAAAAAATAAAAAGTTTTTTCTAAAATGTAAATCTAAAAATTTTTCCGCTATTTTTAACTATTTGTTTGCTTCTGAAAACCCGATTTAAAAAATTATTCTTTTTTTCTTTTCCCGATGGATCACGATATCGATTTTACTCTGTTGTTTTGCGAAGATGACCACAGCGGATGATATTCTAGGCATCTGTTTAGAAAGAATAAATTAGCTACGGAAAGAAAGGTGTATGTTTCTAGCTGAGAATCTTAAGTAAAACAAGTCGACCTACAGGAATTTTAGAAGCAATACCCTTAAATGTTTTCACTCTTCCTCGTAGAAAAATTTTAATCATGCCTCACTGGATGCAAGGTACTAGAAAAGTTATTAAAATTTCATATTTGGTGTTTGTATTCAAAGCGAAGACTATTTCTACCACCAATTTTTTTTCTTGACATTTACATAATAACGTTTTAGGTTTCATCATTTCCAAAGAATACGTCAAACACTTTTGCCTAGCAAAAATTTGAGCAGTTTTCGTAACTAATTAAGAAGTTTTGCTGGTATAGTATTTCCAAAAACGTAATGTTCTTGCAATTTCAATTGCAAAAATAAATAAATAAAAAAATAATTACAGAAGAAGGTTAAGAAAAGTAAATGGCAATTTGCAATACATATAAATATATCGCGAAGTTTTGGAACATACGTAGATAAATACCATATAATATATAAGTTTAAAAATTTATTAATGGCTATCGAATACCAAAAGATATTCGATATACCGTATCAGAGTCAGTAATGTGTGTTTTTCAAGCTTAATCCAATGTCAACAGCTGTAGGCAACTGCAAAGTCATTCTCGAACCGGTATGAAGGTACTTGAAAAAAAAATATATGCAGGCATCAAAATTGCTGTATGAAGTGGCCAGGGGTTGATGTACGTCTACTTTAGAAACATTCCCTTGAGTCACTCTATATTTAACCCTTTCTAAAGCGGTGGGAAGTATACTTCCCCCCTACTTCATCACGTTATAGATGTTATAGTGAGCTATTTTACCCTTTCTGATTGGTAGAATCTTGCCCCCAAAGACGCTGGGAAGCATATTTACCACCACATACATCAATATTCCCATATTAGAACTATCCCCCCTTCAAAGGGAGGTGCAAAAAATCATGTTAATCTTATTGAATGTCCTATATGAATTTCTTCTCTGAAACCAACCAAAATTCGAAAAATATTTTCGTATACGGATGCTACAAAAAAAATGGCCCTTTAAAGGGTTGCAGCGATGCGGACGTTTCGGACAACCATAGTGGACGGCAGATAAACACGCTCACCATATAACATCATGGAGTGGCTGTTTGACAATCATTTGACAGAGATGCATAACACGTGTGTCATGCACAGACATTAAACATTTAAATGAGTGAAGACAGAGGGGAGGCACTGACACTGTGCATTGCCAAAAAGTTACAGACCAGTAGTTGGCGATTCGAACCCCTTATTAACAGCCACAGCGAGGGACCAGTCATAGCAGCGGTATTAAAGTCAACCTCTGCAATACTAACAAACTTTCTTGGTCAGTCCAACTTGTGATCATTGTCGAGAATCTCTCACATCCAACAGTTTGCATGATTCAACATGTTGGTCATAGTGAGAAAATGATTAAACTAGCGAAACTTTAGCAGCAATTGCATAATCAGATATCACAGGACGCTATAACAAAAAGCTCTGTTTGAATGTCTGATTATACTGTGGTGCATCAGAAATAAAGGTGTCTCAAAGGATTACTTAGTATTTTTCTCATATTTCCAGTTATCCTGAAGTGAATCACCCTTTATATTTTGCTCTATAATGACTTTCTTAAAACAAAGTACAAATCAATAGTTTCAGTCTTTTTAGATATTTCAATCAGATGTCCTTATTTTGAAGGCAGGGATGGTAGCTTGTTACTGTAATACTACTACCCAAACAAAATAACGCACAAGAGAATTATGTTTATATTTGGATGAACTTAACAATACTTAGAAGTAAACAGATAAGGATTTATTATTCCAAACATTATTTGCAGATTATGTACGAAAAAAAAAATGTTTCGTTTTTTCATTTACGATTAAGTAGATTTTGCCGAAATTGGAAGGTAATATTATCGTAAATAACTTATATTTAACTTTCCAAATAAGAATTTTGTGAAATATATGCAACCAATTCATTTCATTTACATATAACTTTTTGCAATGAAAAAGATCAAAACAAATATATTTTATTCATAAGAAGAACTGCGTATTACTTTAAACGTATTTCTATAGCTTTCATAAAATTATTTTTAATTGCGACTTCAAATTTCTTTCGCAAAGTCATGTTTCTTACTCATGCAAACTCCTTTTTAGGGTAGAATTCACTGCATGCCTAAAATCCCCATAAAACTAATTTGACAATTTATATTAATCAAATATGTTCAAATAAATTTTATGACTAGTGAATCAGCATGAGCTTTGCAAAATTAAATTATACTACAGAAAAGAGACGAAAATATTATGCTAATGAGAAAGAATATAAACAACAGGGTATATTTCTACATCTCGTTTTCAATTACTATTGATTTTTTAAAAATAATGTTGAAATAAACTACAGCATCTCCAACATTCTTGAATATATAAATATTTATGTCTGTAAACTAATCCCTACTATTCACTAATGATTTTATTCAGTAATATTTTGTTCGGAAGTTTATTGAAAAATGTTAAGATAACTATAGTTGAAAAACTTTATTTTTCAATAGGATATGTTATAACGCTGAATAAAAAACTATTTTATTTATCAGAGCGTATAAAACTTTACAAAATAATGAAATAAATAAAAATAAATTAATAAAAACGTATGGAGTGTAGTACTGCTGTTATTATTTTCATCATTTTGTTAGTGACAGTAATTAGTTACGCTGTGGGAGGAAACGGTAGAAGCGGTTGCCTCCTTACAATAATTATGACGTAATTTAATACACTAGTTAACACGAATTACAACGATCACAGACATTTAAAATTAGAAATAAGAACTTACGCCTCAATCATTTAAAATTATTTTTACTTTTATCAAAAAAGTTACTTTTCCGCTTACCAGGCACGAGGAAAAGAATCATTCATTTTTGGCAGGGGCATTTTCACAATCATATTCCTAGTGCGTGTGTATACGGTCGTTAGGAAAAAACAGCTAGCATGTGAAAAAATAGAGAAAAAAAAAAAAAAACAATTCCAAAGAAAAACTATTCCCCTAATGGAGATGTACGGGAAACGAATCTTCAAATGCATAAATCAGGAGGCAATTTTTGAAAATATAAAAAACATTGGCCTTTCCAAAACACATAGAACTCATACTTATTAAACAAAAAATCTAGCGTTATGCATAAAAATATTATTTGCCATTGATAGATACCCTTTTTAAATATTAGTTGAATTTGTCAATGGATTTCGAACATCCTTATTTAAAATCAAAGAATAAATAATAATTTTATTAACCCTAGAAGCTAGCACGGAAATCCTGGAAAACCATAGTTCGAAACATCTTTATTTGTTCTTCTATAAAGCTGGATATTTTCGAAGAGCATTTTAAAATTTTCAACACTTTATGTAAAACAGTTTTTGAATGATGAATTTTTTGTGATACTGGAAGTAAGATTTTTCTAGCGGTATATGCATCAGATACCTGGAATTTAAATACCGGCTTCAAGCGTTAAAGACGCAAAATACATAATGTTTTTGGAACCAAAATTTATTTCACCTTACAAACAACTGCTTTCCTGAAAGAATATTTATTGTTTACAAAATATTTCAGCGGTTTTGTACACTGGAGATCGGACAAGCTTTTCGCCAAAAATAAGTTAATTATCGTTGTATTACTATAATTTTCACACTTTCAATTAAATTTCTAAATAACTCGTGCTTTTGTCACTTCGTAGTTTTAAGCTGCGGTTCTATACTAATATATTGTATGGTGTGATTTTTTGGGAATACGAGCAAAAGAAATGTATTTTTCTTTTAAGACTCAATGAATTTAATAGCTTGAAAATGTCAAAAATTATTTTTAAAGAGCTCCGAAAATAAGTTTTTTTTTCCATATTTGACTAAGTTGAATGTATAAATTCACAAAATTCTAATTAGATACATAAAAGAACGAAATATTTGGTCACCTAAGGCAATAAATAGTTTATATATATATATATATAATATATATATTATTATGTTCTGTTTTCAATCACTATGGTTTTTTTTTCTTTTTTGAAAGTAAAAATTGCTCTATAAAAATTTCATGGAAAAAAAAACATTTGGCAAAGTTAATTTAGCAAAGGCCATACTGAATAATACAACAATATCGTGCTTTTTTGTCTTCTAGAACTTATAACTTAAGCTGTTCTTTTCTTTTAATCATATCAATTTACGTACTGAAAGTAAAATACATACAAATTATACATGCATAAAAATGCATACAAAAACTAAAATAAAAAGGGAACGATAACATGTGAATTGCATTGATTGACAACAAAATACAACTGTTTTAAATTGAATTAAACATGGCAACTCTCAAATAAGACAGAAGGGTTCTGACAGTATAAACGATTGTCTTCATAATGTTAATAAATATTTACGAGATTTTAAGTCGGGAAATGTGCAGAAACGTAGATCGATAAATACCAGACTACACATCATTACGTTTGTAATTGCAGGCACCAATCGTAACTTTTATCCAAAAGGGAAGCCAAATCACTTCTGAATATACAGATTATGTGAAACATTCTAACACGAAGCAGACAAAACTTCAAAAAGATTACACTAATCTAATAGTTTTTAACAGGATTTACGTTCTGTAATTAATTTCATTGGCGAAGGTAGTCGTATTAGTTGAGTTTGAAGCAAAACCACCGAAGTCATAATGTAATTTTGAAAATTGATTGTAGTCGAAAGATTACATTGCAAAATTTAAATCACGTTTTAAAATAAAAGTGTGATATGTTTATAAGTGCAATGTCATACATTCATCGTATTTCTCAGGCTCTAATTATGTATATTGGTGTTTTTTTTTTTAATTTTACCTCAATTTTGATGTGTGCATGTGTATCAAATTTGTAATTTTAAAATGAAAAGGTTCTACATTTCAAGTACTTTATTTTAAACATTTTCCACCATGATGTTTTATATTTGCAATGCAACTTTATGCTTTAACTTCCTGCTGGATAAAATATGACAAACCAAAATGAAAGCTTAAAAATCTGAATTACAAAGGCTACATATTTAATGTGATAAGAGCGGGTTGTTTACAAGGACTAAGAATTGATTTTATAATAATCATGGAATACAAGAGAGGTACTGTATGATTTCTTAGCTAAAATCCTGCTAGATTTTTGGTGTATGTCAAGTCTGCTTTGATTTCATAGAAATAGGTGTCAGACAGGCTTCTCACTTCATGATAATGTGGTCCTACTTGGTGCTTTGTTATTCTCTTTTTCATTTTCCTTCAATTCACATTAAAACATTGAACTTTGACGTTAGAATGCTTTTTATTACTTTCCATAGCGAACTTTTTAAATCAGTGAATACCAATTAAATGCATTTTAAATGACATGATAAAACCTAGAGATCATTCATTTAAAAAAAAACTCTGCCTCCACACATATGTACCGACATGTAATGCACAGTTTATTTTTTAAGTAAAAACAGTAATACAAAGTTGTTCGAAAACTATTAGAGCTTTTTCTTGCCATTTAAGTAGACGAAACACTATCCCATCATTTTATAATTATGAGAGGCTTTAAAAGTCATCCTCTATCACGAACTATGCGAGATAGTTCACAACAGTAGGGCAACAGGACGTGTAAGTTCAGTTGTAAAAGAAAACACAAATGAATGTACTCAAATGTTTAGTTAAGATTAATGTCTGGGAAAATGATATTTATTTAAGCTGAGCTAATATAACGAAATCAAAATCATCGAAGAGTATCAAATCGCAAATTAGTTAGAGAAACATTGCCTAGTATTTTAGAGATTAATTACTGCTTTGTATTTCTCCTGGGTAATGTTTCAATGCCACAATATTTAACTTCAACATGCTTGAGAGAAAAATATATCCTAGAACTTGCGGAGAAGATTAATTTCACAACGCTTAGAGATTTTTGTGATATAAAAAAACCTGTAAGTTTAAACCGTGGCTAGAGTTAGAGGCGAAAAGCGGTAGATAGTGCTGTAAATGCCTGCAAATAAACGTTGTTAATCGTCCTGTTCTTTTTTTTATTTTAAAAGAGTTTCGTTAACTCACAGTTATTGTATTGGTTTTTAATTAATATATTCACGTCGCTGTTTAAACCCAATTTTACGTGAAATGTGTTGTGCACGAGGGTAGAAGTAGATTAAAATTCCCTATATGTTTTAAAATTAATTACTATTAGATCATCAGTGGTTTGCGTGATATTTATGTAAAATAGACAAAACAAGCATTACATATTTTAATTCGATACATTAGTGACTGCTTTTTGGTCAGCTATTTTTACCTAAGTGTTTTTAAGATTTTTATCTGTAAGGAGGAATGAACACTTTAAATTCTGAGTTTTCCGTTTGAAATATTTCTGACGACTGAAGTTAGCTTTCCATGTTCATGTTACTACAAAGCTTTTAATTTTGAAAAAGAAAACCTAAATTACATTTTATGAGTGTTATTTAGGGTATGGAACTTAATTTGCGAGAATTAAGTTTGAAAATTAAATTTAGCGAAATATTCAAGTCAGTACAAAATGAATGAATTGCTCTATCGCTACTGCGTTAACAAGGTCACTTTTCATTCAGTTGTTTATAAATGAGTCCATGAATTTAGACAATTTGATATCAAACTTGAAGCTTCAAATTATCTAAAATATCCTTTGTGATTTTTTATCAAACCAGTGAATTCATGTCTTTTAAGTTTTACATTTTTCTAAAGCAAATTTTTTAATGATTTACTATCTCTGTATTAAAATATGAGAATGAAATTTGATTAGTTAGAAAGATTGATTCGAGTTTCTACGCTTGCGTGATCTTCGAAAGTGCACGTAAACAAAATTGACAAGAATAATTTATTATCTTCTCAGATTCGGCAATCAAAAAACGAAATGCCGCATTTTAATAAGATGATGAAGAGAAGCCAATATTGTTTGTTTTACAAACTAATTCATAACATACGTGTGACATTATTTTTAAAAAAATAGTAACAATGTTTAATGTGTTTGATTTATTTTCAAATCTCAGTCCACGTCAGTTTCAGATAATACTTGCAACCATATGAGAAATGAAAGCTAAGCCTTTGTACTTTAATGATATGTTGATTTTAAAGAAATATGCTAGCTTATGGAAATAAAAATAACAACAGTAAAATAAACTGATGAGTTCTGTAGATATGGATACTTCCTGTCATTTTTCGTAAGAACAATGCATTGGTGAGTGCGTACATCTCTATTAAGGGAGAGTAGTATACAGTGAGAAACATTTTACAAAAACGTCAATTAAAGCTAAATGTAATAGACTAAAGAAATTAAGTACTGGATGTTTACTGGGCTTGAATATTGCCGCGTTTCCGATTCAAGGATGATAAAGTTGCCATAATTCCAAATGATTCCAAACGATTCCAAATTACTCCGGCTCGAACGGTCAAAAAATGTAGTTTCTTTCTATAAAGAACTCAATTCCAACGAATAATCGAAACTATTAGTTTTATTACTATGAATAGAGCAACATGGGGATTTACCCGCTATACAACTTGAGCAACAAAATACAAGCAACGAAATAAAGTTCAAGTTCAAGTTTAAGCTTTCGAGTTAAGAGTTTTTATACTAGAGTCCTTTGGGAGTGCTGGCGCCTATGGCGAGCATATATTCGCCAATCTAAAGCTCTGGCGCCAACACAGTGCTGTTTCATTTTATTAGTATTTATCATTAAATAAAGGTTTAAAAAAATTGATTTGTTTTTGCATATTTAGAAGTTAGAAAATCAAAAATAAGCGAATAAATGGGAACGAGATCAATAAGGAAGAAATAGGACATGTCCCATCTCACTCTAAATGGTGCTGTCCCTCCCTCTGCAGAACATTCTTTGAAATAGCCTATCGCATAAAACGTGCTGGGGTTAGGCTTAAGTTGACTGTTAATTTACAAACACTATGTCTTTCAGTTTATTATGCATTTTTATAATTTTTATTCTAGTAACGACGTGGCTGAAAAAATCATTGAAACATTAAGAATTTTTATTTACTTCTCAGGCAAAAAAACAAGGCTTTCTGATTTTAACTACAAACAGTACTGTGGCTGGTTAACAGCAAGAACCTATAAGTATTCCTATTAAGCAGAGGAACTAATAATCAATTATGATGCTTTATTTAGACATAAATGCAACTGTCCTATTCCTTCCAACTCTCCTCTACGTATATATAATATTATAAAATCAACGGAAGAAAAAGAAAACCTATGATTCAAAAACTTAAAATATCATTAAATATGTACAGATACTTAAGGTTTAAAAATTATAAGCATTCAGGCAACAGCCAAACATAATTCTACGCGACACGTTCCAGTGATATACAATACATTTGCACAAGGAGAAGTTTAATTAATCCCTGATTTGTCACAGTTATTGAATAACTCAGAAGCTACTGAGGCTCCAAGAGTTATTTCAGCATCAATATAATGATGAAGCTCTTCAAGACAATTTGCTATACACAGCTTTAGATATACACGACAAATTCATTCCAGAATAAATCAGCAAAATACTCAATTTAATCTTTAAAGTGCACCATCTCCACAAACAAACCCTTACTTACAATTCAAAGTCCAAGTTGTTATTGTAAATTAACACTTGTTGAGTAAGCTAATCAGTTAAACAAATCAAGCACATTTGACACTCGGTGTGTGATCAAATTGTACTTTTAATGACGTGCATATTTATTTTAGAAATTGCCTTGCCAATCATTGCCTACTTTATCCAAATTATATCAGAAATTTCTCAGAAAATATATTTAGTAAAAGGCTACTTTAGGAAACAGTTTGTATAAGGTTGATAACAAATGTTACCGACTTGAAAACATCTAAACGAAGATCTTATTTAGATGTCTCTTGATTCAGCTCATATCAGGCGGTTACTCTGCTAGGCAATAATTTCAAGCTAAGACTGGTTAACTTAAGACGGACTACTCCCTTTATGCATATAATTTTTAAAGAAGTATTTTTTAAGCATTGGTCAATCGATAATAGTTATAAAAATTGCACAAATGTCAGTAACGACATTAGGGTTAAGAATAAGGTTTTAAAACTTGAAATCAATGCAATGAATTTATTTCTACGTTCTTACGTGGTAGAGTACTGAATATTTTGGTATAGTATATATATTGTATATTTTTTAAAATAAATTAGAGTTTAGGAACAAAATAATGTTGATAGTAAGAGAATCAAAGATGAATGCAGAAATAAAGGTAAAAAAGGCTAGATTAATTAACATAAATTACGTTTGGAGATCGTGGGGTCAAGATTAAAACATTGGAGAAATTACTACTGTACTTATATTTAGTTATACTATACTGTATTTTCTGGACACTACACACTACCAGAGGCCCCTTTATTTATAAACATCTAAAAATAACATTTATCGTTAGATTGTAGAGCCACAGAAAGGAAAATAATTTTTCGCTAGTTTATAAAAATCAAATCTACTTTCAAAATCCAAGAAAATTGACGTCTGAATCATTTTCTTATCCCTGCCACTTTTAACACTAACGAGAATTTTAAATGAAACGCTTAACATTTTGATATCAGTTTCGTGCTACAATGCTATCGCACTCTATGGTATTTTACTTATTATCTTAAAGTATCACATTTTTGCTATTCCTTATAACTTTTTTTTTGATATATAGAAAAGATTGGTTGAAAATTGAAAGTTTTTTCTTTGCTGATTTTTTGAATTATGTCATATCTTTCTCTTAGGCTTTTAGAAAATAAGAATTTAATACTTAACTGAAAGTTTAAGATCTATTATTCTTGAATCTGCGTAAAACACATAAAGATGCCTCTGAAGAATACAAATACAACGATCGATACCACAAAAAGTACATGTACTTAAAAATACCCTTAATTTAATTTATCTTAGAGTATATCCAATATTAATATTTCTTTCAAATTCCAATTTAATTTGGTTAAGTAATTAATTTTTCTTCAATCTTTCAGCTTAACGAAACTTCTTAGTATATTTTAAAACTTTTCTCTCTCCTTTTTTTAACGTACAATGGTTAAGTAAAATATACGCGTTTCATAAGTTTTGGAAGGAAAAATTGCATTGCTGTTTTCCCTATGCCTTATTACTTAGGCTCTGCAGATCACAAAATTGCTGGCAAAGTACTTATAAATATTTATATGTTCTTAACGCTAATGTTAATGGAAACGTAGCATAAAATATGTAACTACCGATAAAGTAATGCACGTGATTTCCCTTCTAAATGTTTTCCTTTACTTTTCGACAAAAGTCCCTCAGGTAGATCACGGTTTTGATCAGAAATATTAAGAACCTCATGAATATGAATCATTACTTTAGCGGTTGATTTTCTGAAAGAAACGCAGTTCTTCTAAGTCAACTGAAACTTACGATTTCTAGTAACCGTTATTGAAATTACAACTAAAAAGCAATTCAATTTTGAGGTTTTTATACATGAGATGTATAAAATTCCCTCGATTGTTCTTTTTAAGGTGAGCGGATACCATGAGACCATTTATTTTCTCTATGTTGTTTTTATTTACAATTTTTGTCTCATGTCATGTTATAACACTTCATAAGAAATTTAATATAAAAAAACTGGACTTCTTAAGTTATCCGCGTACGTTTAAAACTTCATTTTCCGTCAAAAAATCACTTTATAAAAAAACTTCGGTGTAGTAAAATATAACGTTTAAGCATTTCAAAAAGGTTTTGTTTTATCTCTACGTCATTTAAATATATATTTCAAAATACGTAGAAATATGTAAGTTTTCATATTTCAATTACATGCAATAAATTATAAAAACTCATATTATAATAGAAGCTTATTGTGGCATTAAAAATTCTATAACAGAATACAACTGATTGGAATCAGTTCAAAGAGTTTTTACATTGTACTTCTCAATCTGACATTTTTTTAAATAAAAATGGAATAAGACTGAAGTCTTTTTCGGGATCACACATGAGAAAATAATTCAAATGATATGCTGGGCAAAAGTTATTATTTAAAGAAATGTTACGTTTGCGAATTTTCCAGTAATTTTAATTTAATTATAAAATTTATCAATGTGAAGCTAATTATTAGTTAAAGATATAAATATATCAACGCAGTAGACTTATAAAATGACGGCATAAAGACACATGTAAGTATAAAAAGATTTGTTGAATTAGTTCCTCAGTTTGAGAAAATGCTCTTTTTGATCTTCTATATATAAAATAACTTGCTTTTTCCCCCCTGAAGAAATTCGAGTATTCCCTAAACATGGAGATTTCGAAATATGCAACATGAAGTTCAAAATGATATTTTTGTAAAAATTCTGCTTATTTAATGTCATGGGCGTCCTTAAAATGTGTAAAGTGTTCAGTACAAAAATAACAACGTTTCATCTCTTCGTTCCCTGCTTTAAAACTAAATCTGCAGTTTATTTTTAAAATCAAAATAAAACATAATTACTGCTTATGTATTACTCTCATTCAGAACAAAGTATAAGCGAGATTAAAATAGTGTTGCTGTAACTGAATTCTGGTTGTGTACCAAAAACATTTCTAAAATATCTTTATTGTAACTTGAGAAACCAGATAACTTGAGATTCGAGAGTCGCTTTTGTTCCCAGTTTCTCATTTGATCGTGGCGAAAAACGCTTTCGGATATTACTGTAAATCAAATCTGCCGTAGTCTCAAGAGCATTTCAAGCAAGTGTTTACTTTTTCTATCAGTTCTTTTCTCAGCTTGAGTACAAATTTCTGCTGGGGCTACATTATGTCTTCGCTCCCGAGAGGATTTTGTTTTATCTGACATTGCAGCAGAGAGAGTTTTTGTGTAATTTTAAAATACAGAAAAGCGATTGGGAAAAAATGAGTGAAGTTAAAATAGAAAAATTAAACAACTCTTGGTGTGTAGTGTCATCTGTTGCAAGTGCGATTAAAATACGGCGAAGAAAGTGTACAGAAGAAACTTTGCAATGGTTTGTTAATTTAACTGAGGGAGACCAATAAGGAATTCAATGCACTTTTATCACATATTTTTTGCGAATATATAATACTTAATATACATGAGTGCAATATTTTTACTGTGAAAAAAAAATTATATTAATATATTAGGGTGTATACCGATTTTCAAAAGGGAAACTTCCGGACTTTTCATGACATTTTCGTTTTTTATTTCGGGACCTCTTGGTGATATATCGGATGTTGATTCTACCGGATATCGGATATTCGTTGTTCCCTGTACGGTTCATACGCATCGGATATCTGACTCTGAACCGTTTGAAACTTGTAAATTCTATACACATTTTTAAACATTCCAGAGCTTTTGAACGTTTGTAATTCACATATATTTTCAAAACATGTTGATAATTTAAACTTTAAAAATGAAATGTGACATGCCGAATAACTGGATATTTCTTGCAGGGGCTATATTAGATTCCAGATGTTTAAAAATCTGCTGTATATTAGATGTCCGATGCCTTCTGGGAGGGTGGAGGTATAGTCCAGTCATTATAGTAAGTTCACCTCGGAATTCGAGATACCCAGCTGTAAGTCTGTAAATACTTGTATATTGACACCCTAAAAGTTGTCTCAAAACCTACATATGGTAGGGTGTACGCAACTATTAAATTTCAAGGTCAAAGGTCACAAAAATCGTTTTTTTTTTTTGCGCTTTTTTTGTAAATATCTCATTTCCTATGGGTTTTTTGCTATTTGTATTTATTATCAATATTGTAGCATACAAAATTCTCTACAAATTTTGTTTAAAAAAAATTTTTTATTCGGTGAACCGTTTTCGAGAAAGAGGGCGGAGAGCGCGCGGTCACAGGATCACTTCAGGTCAACCGGTGCCTCCGGTCGAAAACGCGCCATATATAGTTGATGATCAATAAATCAATGATTATAATTATTTGTCAATTTTTATTAACTATTATATTATATTTTATCATTTTCTTCATGCATTAAATCTATATCTATTCAATAATACTGATAACCGTTTCCTAAAATTGTATTGTTCATTATTGATCGCGGATTTCTTCTTCATCATGTTGTATGGAGCAGAGAAGATACTTTTTCTATTCTTTTTGATAAATACATGAATTATTTACAAAGGCATTACAGTTCCAAAATAATTGCTGTATTTGACGGATATTCAGACTACAGTAAGAACGTAAAAGCTATGGAGCAGCAGAGAAGAACTGCTGCACTTTCAAAAACGTATGATGTCTGTTTCGATGAAACAATGGTTGTACCAGTTACTCAAGAAAAATTCTTATCAAATCGAAATAACAAAAGATATGCTCATTAATATGTTAATTGAAAAATTACAAGCTGCAAATATTACTACTGAACAAGCCAGAGATGATGCGGATGTTCTTATTGTTGAAACTGCAATTGAAGAATCAAAGTCTGAAAAATAGGACAAGGTATTGATTTACTTGTCATTTTAATTGGGCATACACTGTCTTACGAACAAGAAATTTTCTTTAAAAAAGTTGGGAAAGGAAATGTAAAAACGGAGATATACTCGACTAAAGGTTTTGATAATTATCCTCATTCCAAAACACATATTTTATTTCTGCACGCATTAAGGGGCTGTGACACAACTTCTGCGATTTTTAAAAAGGGGAAAAAATCATTTTTAAAAGTTTTTGAGAAACTGACAAATTTGGATGAACTATCTGCAGCATTTGAGGAAGAAAATTGTTCGGCCCAGAGATTATTAGAGAGTGGAACTCAAACCTTATTGGCAGTCTATAATGCTCCGAAATCTATGAAAAGTCTCGATCATCTTCGTTATATGCATTACGTCAAGTCTACAAAACTTAATAAACCTGGGCAGCTTTCAAATATTCCACCAACAAGTGCAGCTGCTCATCAACATTTCAAACGTGTATATTATCAAGTTCAAACTTGGTTAGGGCATGATTTGGAACCCCAGGTATGGGGTTGGGCAATGCGAAATGATTTTCTGGAGCCTATCATGACAATTTTACCACCTGCTCCAGAAGATTTGCTAAATACAATTTTCTGCAACTGCAAGAGTGGTTGTGGTTCGCGATGCGAATGCAGGAAAGCGGTCTTGCACTGCTCTTTAGCTTGTGGCCAATGTAATGGGCAAGCTTGTCTCAATGCTCTACCATATCAGAGCGACATTAACGAAGATGGAACCTTTGACCCCGAAATCATGGAAGAACTTGAGACAAATGTCGTTGAAGACGATAATGAAGACCAGTTTGAAATTTACCAGCAGCCGGAAGACGACGATGAAGAGGAAGAAGATGATTAAAATTATAAAGTGTAGTTTTTGTACTCTTTATTCCATTTTTTTACTTTTAATAAAAATAAATGTATTAAATGATATTTTTTAATAAAAAGATTAATTCATAATTTATTTGTTTTTTTTTCATCATGTAAGAAGTTAATTATAAGATTAATTAAGTTAAAATTCAAATATAATTCCTATATTTTCATTAACAATTCTGCATCTACATGGGCAGGTAAGTGTTGTTAAATAAATTAATACTGAATAAAAAGTGGATAGGTTAGGAAAAAAAAAATGATAAAATATAATATAATAGTCAATAAAAATTGACAAATATTTATAATCATTGATTTATCGATAGTTCATCAACTATATATGGCGCGTTTTCGACCGGAGGCACCGGTTGACCTGAAGTGATCCTGTGACCGCGCGCTCTCCGCCCTCTATCTCGAAAACGGTTCACCGTATAAAATATTTTTTTTAAACAAAATTTGTAGAGAATTTTGTATTCTACAATATTGATAATAAATACAAATAGCAAAAAACCCATAGGAAATGAGATATTTACAAAAAAAGCGCAAAAAACCGATTTTTGTGACCTTTGACCATAAAATTTAATAGTTGCGTACACCCTACCATATGTAGGTTTTGAGACAACTTTTAGGGTGTCAATATACAAGTATTTACAGACTTACAGCTGGGTATCTCGAATTCCGAGATTTTTACCTAATTTAAGCTTAAATGACTGGATTAGTATCGGAACCGTCGATTTCAAATTTTTCGGGACTTTCGTAACCAATAGACACCCTGTATAGGTATTGTACTATGTGGAAAATCTCTGCATATCATATTTATAATAATAGTATTACAGCAAAAAACGAATTTCTCCCTAAGTAAATACTGTACGAGCCCTGTAGTAAAAAGGGTTAATGTTGCATTAAGCGTAAGGTAATCTTCCTAGGTGTTATACTACTTACCGTTTACTACGGCTCAAACATATGTATCCCAACCTTTAGATTTAAAAGTGTTTGGAGAGCAAAACTCTCGCGTATAAATATCTTACATGCAATAAGTTTAAGTCACCTTCTTAAAGATGATCAAAAAGTCATAGTAGGATCCTTTGCAGAGTGGGAGACTTCAAGCAATAAGAAGGCGACAGCCTGCATCAGAAAATGATGAGAAAATTATTTATACTAATATATCAAGAATCTGGGGCCGTAGTGGTGATGGCCTCCTCGTAGTGCGGCCTGGGTCACGCTTAATTCCCACCTATCCGCTCCCGGCGGATGTTAGACTCACTTCACTGCAAAGTGAGTCTAGTAGGTAGAGCAGGTAGGCAGCGCTAGCCAGTCCGGTCCCTATGGCCGGTTCTGGTTGTTAAGCTGTCTGAGAGTTTGTGGGAGGAATGTTGGGGGAGTGCTGCTTTCCGTGCCCTTCGGGGTAATCTGTGAAGGTCCTCGATGATATGGACAGTAGGACGTATGTTGCATTGCGTACCAAGGATCTGGAGCAGCCATTTTCTTGTAGCAGATCCGCTCCGACATCTAAATTCTTCCTCCGTCTCCGCTATGTGCTCTAAATAATTTTTATGGATTAAATTATCTTTTTTATTTAGTTAATTAATTTTTTTATATTATTATAATAAAAAAAATAAAAAGTAAAAAAAATCGGAGCAGCGGAGCAAAATAATTTTTGTTTCACCGTCTCCGGTCTAGTTTCGAGCAAAAGATCGTTGATCCACTGCTCCTAGCTCCGATATAAATCCCTAAAAAATACCAAACAAGATATTTTAAAAATATGTTTTTAAATATCGATCTAACAAATAATCATGTAATTTTTGGATAACTGACGAAGCAATATTTCCTCAGACGGAATCCTCAGGCAACTCCCGAGATACACGAAGCATATATATTTTAATTGATTACGACTGGGGCATCTATAAATTAAGAATCAAACTTGATGAATACAATACAAATATTAAATGTGCTTAGTTTTTAACTAATATAGCTCTTTTACGCTCTTGATATCATTTATCCTAGTTGAAAATGAAGCACAAATTGTCTGTAAAAAATGAATCATTTAATGAAAAAAATAACATTTTAATTTTGACTACTTGGTAAATGTATCTTTATTCCGTTGTTGGAAATTAATATATTAACATAATTAAACATTTCATAGCTCTTTTTTGTTTGTTTGTTTCTGTTCGTTTCATTCTTTTTTCATAAATTGAATGCGTCTAAGCTTTCCAGTTTATAATGGAGACTTTTCTTTTGTTTTGTTTTGTCGAGTTCAGAAAACTAGTGAAAGTGATTTATAGTTTTAGCAAAAGTTTTGTTTTGATGTGTTCAGACAACTAGTGAAAAATGTGTCTCGTTTTCATAAAACAATAACGACATTTTGAGATATTTTCTTCCTCGTGTTAGAAAAGAAAAGTTTAAGACAATTTACTTTATAAGATTAATATAGAAAGGATGCAGAAGGGAAATATCTAACGCAGGATAAAAAATATAGCAGAAAATCACAAGAATTAATTTTCGTTACACAGTTGAGCAATTAATAATGTTTTTCAATAAACATAATTATCAATTATGTACAACACAAAAAAAGAAAACATAACTTCAAAAAGCTGCTGTTTCATGCAATTACTTTTATTAATTCTCCAAACCTAATTTTGTAAGAAAATCGCAATTACTTCCTAAAAACTTAATAGCTGTTAAAGTCACTAAAAGTATTCAAGGACAAAAACTTTCAGGAAATTGTTTTTTTCTTCACCTACTTGTAAGAGTTCTTGATTTGCACTTAATTATAGAATCGGCTTCCTTTCCGAAAAGTAGGTACTATAAAATAATCATAAGAAGGAAAAAAAGCCTTGTTACTTCTTGGCTGTTAAAACAAGGATTACGGAAATAAAAGTCTTTTTGTGTGTAGATTTTTTATGCACAAACTGATTTTAAGGAATTCTCGGAATGCTTTTTTATTAGTATAAAGAGCTGTTCGTTTTAATAATACAATCTCCTCAAAAGTTTTTGACTTGATTTTAGTAGACCTCTCTGTCTTTCTTTCTCTACATACATACATACATACATATATAATATATATATATATATATATATATATATATATATATATACACACAGTAGCGTGCAAAAAATTCGTTCCACCCTGATCTTCCCATTGGATTGATAAATTCTTTTATTCCTCCTCTCGTTCATTGTCCGAAATGTATTAGAAAGTTAGAATATACAAGAAACATCAAATATTACATTGGTTCAGAGCATATTCCACGTGTACTGCGTAAAATGACTTTCGTCGGTGTGCAAAAATATTGGGCCACTACTCGCCGCGGCTCTGTACTCCCGGTTTGTTTACATTTTAGACTCGCCGGTTTCAAAACATGATTCACAAAGGAAAATTAGTCTTCTTGTGGCAATGATGCAGAAACACACGAATATTCAGGTTCGTGAAATCGTGGAGAAACTTTCTTCAGAAGGAAAAAGTTCACGTTTCATTGCAAGGGCTTTATCTGTTGGTAAAAGTACTGTTAATCGTATTATTTCTAAGTATAAAACCACTAACTAACCGTGTGCTAAAATACGGAGCGGTAGGCTGCGAAAAACATTGAGTCGTGTCGACAAAATAATAAGAAGAAATTGTGATATCGATCCTCGAAAAAGCGCAGCCGATTTTTCACGAGAATTAAGAAGTGAAAATCTACCCGATGTTAGCCAGAGTACAGTGTCTGGACGTCTGAATGCTGTAGGGACGATTGGACGGATTGGCGCCAAGAAGCCATTAATTAGCAAAAAGAATAAGAAGGCTAGGTTGGACTTTGCGAAAAAATATGAGCACTGGACGGCATCGGATAGGCGGAAAGTGCTATTTTCTGATGAATTGAAATTTCAATTGTTTGGAAGTGATGGTGGGAAATACGTAAGACCTCCAACAAGTACCAGATATAAAGTAAGGTATCAAACTCCTACTGTTAAACACGGTGGTGAGACCATCAAAGTTTGGGGAGAAATTTTTGCTCATGGCGTCGGTCCGCAGGTGGAAATACACGGCAATATGGATGCTGCAATCTACAAGAATATTCTGCTAGCCCATATGCTTCCATTTGCAACGAAAAATTTGCCTCTTGGTTGGATTTTTTAACAAGATAACCATTCAAAACAAACTTCGCGTCTTGTGAAAAAATTTCTTCAGCGCCGAAAAGTCCGCCTCCTAGCTTGGCCATCGCAGTCACCGGACTTAAATCCCATTGAAAACTTGTTGAAAGACCTAAAGCTTCGTGTTGGAACGAAAAATCACTCCAACAAGCCGGAATTGTGAAACCATTTGCGACAAAAGTGGGAGAAATTCCCAAAAGAACGAATCTCACGGTTAATCGACTCAATGCCTCGTCGGTGTGCTTCAGTCATTACTGCTAAGGGCATGGCAACAAAGTATTAAGTCGAGTGAAGGAGTACAAGACGATGGTGAAATACGATGTCGAAATACGATACCCCAATTCTCCTCTCCCTGCGGTGGCGGGAGTAGAATAGCGCCGATGTAGCTATGCATGTCGTAAGAGGCGACTAAAATAGCACTATCCGATTCGGGTGACGTAAGGCTTGCTTTGTAGCATGACTATGGCCCCGGATCGGTAAAGCAGGTAGGTAAAGCTCTGTCAGCCCAGCCCTTTATGGCTGGTGCTGGTCTGTCAACTGTCAGAGAGTTTGTGGGAGGTTCGAAGGAGGACAGCGCCACGGTCGCACCCCCTCATACTGGGGGGTAGTCTGAGATAACCGAAAAGGTTCAATCAGTATGGCCGTGGTTAGCATTGAGCACCCCAATTCTCTTTTATTCTTTTTGATTTTTCTTAAAAGTAGTATGTGTCCCGATACTTTTGCACAGTCATTAATAAAGAAAAGTTAAACAAATAATTATTTGAAAGTAATATCAATGTATATAGCTCATTCTTTTCAAATATAAGTGAATATCTGCCATAATCGATCGTTTATATTTCTTTCACCATCGTATTTATGTACAATATGTATGAAAAATAGGATGGCCCGAAACTTTTGCACGCCACTGTATATAATATATGTATATATACATACATACATACATATATATAATATATATACATACATATATATTATATATATATATATATTATATATAATATATATATATATATGTGTGTGTGTGTGTGTGTGTGTGTGTGTGTGTGTGTGTAAGTGTGTAATTGGGCCAATATACGACTACTTTACTATTAATTCAATTAAAGTTTCAGCTCCATTGAGTACTGCAAGAGTATAAAATTTAAGATTAGCTTTGACACACACTAAATTTGCATTAGCATTTTTTTAATGAAAAAATGCCTTACCTTCTGCATTTGTAGCATCAGTGATACATCATGCTAAGAAAAATGTATCACCCTAGGAAAAATGGTTTGGAGGTGATATAAGAGAGCTATATTGAACATTTTTTTTTTCATTAGGAATTTACTCATACCCATTAACTAAAATACTTCAATTTTATATTTTTTCGAAATAAACAAGCTGAAAACAAACAAGAACATAGAAAAACTTCAAGTTGCTTTTATTGCAAACTTTTGTTTCGTTGTTAATGTTTGAACAAGATATACTTCTTAAAATTATTCAAATCGCAATACATTCTAAGCGTAGGCTTTTAACACTTACGGAATTCAAAATTTATAAATATGGTTATAATAATCAACATAAATAAGACTTATATGGCTAATTATTTGAAATGTTATCCTATAACTTTTTTTTTTTTGAAAATAAGAAAAAAATCGAGCTGAATTAATTTAAATTCCAAATTGAGATGTTGAATAGGACTCCTAAAAAAGAGTAGAAAATGTCTTGCAAACGGAATTGAGCGTATTAAGCACCTATGTATAAAGTGTTTGTTGAAGAGAGCGTTGTTGGAAGTGCATTGTTGCCACGATCTGTCCAACATTATTAAGGGGGTGTCCAGAGATAAAATATTATAAGAGAAAAACCGCGTTTTTCTAGAAGGGAAGTAAAGAAATTATGTTATTAAATTTTGAGGTGTGGTTTTACATATATTTAAGCAGTACAAAACACATTTTTTTAATCAAAAAAAACGTAATTATAAAATAATTCTATGTCATAAACGTCGTGTCGCTTATTGGCTGGCGTGATAGCTAAAAAACTAAACGACTGAATTTTTTTTTACTCTTTAGTATTAAATTCTCTTCCAAATGAACTGAAAAAGTAAATTTTAAAAAGTGTAATTAAATAGATTTATAGCACCTAAAAATTTATTTATTTAATTACTTAGTTTTTAAACATTTTTCTTAAAAACCCGCTAAAATTTTTCATTTTAGCGGGTTTTTAAGACAAAAATTTAATTATTTACATTTTTTTCTGCCTTTTTTTTAGAGAGAATTTAATACTGAAGGAAAAAAAAACTTTGGTTCCGTAAAATAAGTCGTTTAATCTGTTAGCTATAAAACCCGCGAATCAGAGACAAAACGCCCATGAAGTAGGCTTAAAAATATTTTACAATTGTTTTTTTTTAACTTCAAAAAAATGTTTTTTCGTATTCATTAAATATATATTAAACCATGCCTTAAAATTCAATACAATAACCGTTTTTTTTTTCTTCCCTCGTAAACAAAATCACAAAAGTTTTTAGAGCATTCTAATTCAGGAAATTTCCTTAAAAAATTTATTTATACAAAATATGCTAAAACAAGCACTGTGATTACACTAAAAAAATTAAGTTTAACCAGTCACCAAAAAAATGGAAAAAAAGGGTCAAATTTAGCTGCAACTAGCATTTGGTACTAAGTTAAACCATTATAATGGTGTAGTTTCATCTAGTTTCACCATGACTGTGAATCTAACAACCATTACACTGGTTCAAAGTTGTTGGTTGAAGCTAAATCTCACCATATTTCTTTTTCCTTCTTTGCTGAAAGTGTGAACTAGATTTTTTTGCTGTGTAGAAGTTTAGAATGAAGACTCGCTTTGATATAACCGTAAAAATCGTGTGTTCGCAAGGAAATAATATCTTATGTAATGATCAAGCAATATTATTAAAATATACATTAAAAAATATAAGCCGCAGTAACATCATAGTATAAGCCGGAGTATGAATGCAACTGCTTTGTCGAAAATGAAACTATAAACGGATATTAAAAGAAACTGACATAACCAAGACAACAACACACTGAAGAAACTGAACGCAAATTAAAAGTTAGAATTAAGTTTTTATTTGTTTAATAGCAGTAAGAAAAGATTAAATACAAATAAATTGCTCCAGGAAAAACAAAAGCTATATAAAGTAATTACCTGTAAATATCTCCCGGAAACTTTAATGTACGTGAATTACTTCGCCTTTAGCATTTCTGTTATGTGTTACGGGTTTTGTTTCATTTCATTTCATTTGCATTGTAAAAGGGGTTCCTTCCAACCCTAAAACACATGTCTCCAAATTTTCTGAAAATTGTAGTCGACATTAACGTTGCTTTATCTTTACATTTACCAGCACAGAAGGCAGTATCTTTATTTCTTTTCTGGTACAAACGTTGCTCGAGCGCTCACTCATAACCTGAAATAGACCTCTTTACATTCCATATGCGCATTTGCACTCTTATTGTTCGCGTTATATTTGAATATATTCACTACTTTAAAAATCAAATCATACTATTGATTACGTATCTTACTAACTCAACAAAATCTGATAGTAAAAATAAGGCAACTTGACACCGAATCATCGGAATTTTGAGGCTTTTGAAACAAACTACTTAAAATGTATAGTTTTTCGAAATAGCTGAACAATAATATTAGTTTCTGAAAATCTGACTTCGATGCGGATCTACGTCGACATGGAGAACACACCATTTGCGTTATCATCTGTTGCAGTCACATAACCGGATTACGATCAATATCTTTAGAATTCATGCTAATCATGCGAATGCGCCTCACTTGGAATTTCTACCATTCCAAGAGAGGACACCGGGATGGTTCTGCTTATTCATAAGGCTGCATAGTGAGTGGGGAGCTTCATTATCTAAAAATTTGTTATGCAAGTAGGAAGATAATAAAGAGAAGACGATCTCATTGTTCTGAAAACCCATGAACGAAATCTTTTCAGTTGTCTTCCGAGGAATATGTATATACCGATTGTTCGTGGGTACAATTTTTATTATTTAATTCCGCGAGAAGTCCTGGTATGTGTAGTAAATGAATGACAATCAATACAGTGTACACGACATCAACTCAAGTCGATATATGATTCACGCATGATGAAAACTATTTAACGCTTCGTGTAAGAAGAAAGTTACAGTTGCCTTATATTAATGCATTCATATTTTGAGAAGACATGTTAACATTTTTAGCATGACATGTGTCTTTCACCAAAAATGCATCGAATGTTTAGTCGAAAAGTCGTTAACCTCATTTATTGGTGTTATGTGAGTTTAAATACGAATGAATTGATAATAAATGGAAGATCGACACTTTTCTAAAAATAGTAACGTCATTAAGAAATCAGTTAAATTTTGTATTTTGAGGAATATATACCGTATATTCACGCAATATATTTTTTATGCTTTAATGGACAGATAAACCGCAGAATGTAAGAAATGAATAACAGTTAGTATGATGTACACTAGTTTAGTTCAGTTGTAGGTACAATTAACAGCTTAATATTATTAGTAAATTTAATGACACGTCGTGTAAAAATACCTTACAAAGTTTTATTAACAAAGCATTTGCTCTTTTCAACGAATGCCCGACCCACAACTAGAAACATCACCATGTATTCAGTGTCTTAGTTTATTTTTTAAGTAATTATTTGTTGTTTCGGATTTTATAATTCTCAAAATGCGGAAGAAGAAAAGTATTATGACAAAATAACTTTTAAATACTTGAATATTGGAAGTAAATGACGAAAGAATTTGTAGTTATTACCTATCTAAATTTCCTTAGACCGAACATTTAAGCAGAAAAATGAAATCATAACCTTTACATTGCAGCTCAACGCTTTTCAATTAATGTTGGTGTGTTTAATGCTATGGCTTTGCAAATAAACACTGATGGGGAGACTGGGTGGTAAATTTGCGAGTGAAAGAATTGGGTAAAACATTGATCAAATTTAAGATAAATGTTACCGCTGTTACAGTTGGCAATTTTCAAAATATGTGAACATCTAGGAGGAAATGTCTCAGAGGAAAAAAGTGATTATACTCAAAATATGCTAATTTCAATTGGCTATAAATATTACATTTCTTTTAGGTACACTACACAACATATTTCTAAAACAAAAAAAAAATCATTTACATATTTTTGCAGCAGATATAGACCTTTGTATCTAGCAGTTACATGGTAATGGACTTGACACTAACAGCAAAATATCTGCCAAAATCTAATAAATATCACTAAGAAACAAAGCAAAATATTTAAAAAACTAACTAGCTAATAATATTCGAGCAAAAGAAACAATGAATTTCTACATGAAAATCTAGGAACAGACTTGACATTGAATAAAAATACTCATCTTACAAGAAATTGTTAACACTAATAAACTGTTGTTTTTCAACAAAAAGGTGAATATTTAACTAGCATCAGTGCGTTTATTGAAAATATCTTGACATCTGTTGGTAAAATTTTAACCCTTTTTTCATGAAACTGTCCTTGGTAATGGACTTGACAAAATATGAGAGTCAAAATGGTTTGTAGAAATTCATTTTTTTTAAATTTTTTTTTGAGGGAATAATCACAAAAATTTAAAATAATGATGAGTTATCCGATGAAATGTTTCAATTTGCTTCCTTTCATAGTGAAAATTAAGCAAAAAATAATTTATAAATACAGAAGAGGGACAGCTACTTTTTTTCAACTTCTCAATACAAAAGTCTATCTTTGCGGTAAAAATACGTGAATGCTATATTTTTGCATTAGAAATCTATTGAGTAGTGTACTTTAAAGAAATGTAATATTTACAGTCAGTTGAAACTAACATAGTCCGAGTATAATCATTTTTTTCACAATGGGACAGTATATATTTTGAAAATTACCCATAATACAATGCGAGTCACTAAATGCATCTTTGTTGTCTGCGATGTTTTAATGAAGATACATTAATATGATGATTTTAATATTCTCCCCACTTTCTCTTAACTATTAAGGATGGATAATGAATTATTTGATGTAATGCAAGTCTTGAATTAGCATTAAACAAAGGGAGATGGTGGAAAGATAAGTTGCGCTAATTGATTGCTTTTTATTACCTAATTGTTTGTTAGTGACTGATTATACAAAATCAGAGATATAAATTTTAAAAGTTGCAAAAAAATGCATAGGGTAATGTCACTAGTTGAGGATCAACCTATTTCTTTTTTGGTCGATTGTGAAAGTGGAACTGTACATTGCGTATTTTTTTCCTTTGTATAAACACCAGGTGCGACATTTTAAAAATATTTTCAAACAATGCTTCTTCCATCGACATTAAAAACAAAAAAAGTTTCTGCCCACGGAAACGGCAGCTCATTTTTTAAGAACATACTTCATTACAATTTGCGCTTAGAATTATATTTCCTTGCATATACAATGACAAAAAACGAATATACTTTGAATTTTAAGCCACAACCAAAGTCTCCCCTTACTCTGGATTTCTAATTGATTTGAAACCAGTTATCGATTGCACCTATTCTATACCTTACAGAAATTTTATACGAAAAACTATTTTTTTACACGTTTTCGAAAAAAGTAAATTATATAGTTACAAAAATAACACTTCATCAAATTAATTTAAACTGAAAATAAATTAATATCAAAGTTTGATACTTGAGCTACATTAATAGTATCATATATTTATTTAAAACTGCAATCAAATTAGTTTCTTACTATGCTTTTAAATATTACTAAGACTTACGTCGATTAATTGAAACATACGAATATTTTCATCCCCAGCAAATAGAATATCGAAAACTAAAGTAGAGTTTTGTATTGCATTATACGAAACACTTTATCATAACAAAACGAAGTAGGAAATATAACTGTTTGCTTAACACAATTGTATTCCGTTGAAAAAGAAAATGAAGTGAATTAATAACTACAGATCAACATTATGTTCTTTCCTTAGGGACCAAATAATTAAAATCACTTTGTTCGAAAGTGTTCTTAAATATTTGATCACTGACCTTCGCTTTATTCACTTTTCATTATATTTTCAAAATAAATGTCCCATTCATTTCATATTCATTATGAAATGTAATTTGTTGTGGTATAATTCATAAAAAAATGGTATACGTTTACTTTTTCCTGTTTGGTTTGTTATTTTTTTTTAAGCATTTTTTGCACAAAATTGAAGTGTGCAAACAATGGAGAAATAATTAACAAAACTCAATTACAGCAAATGTTCCTCAATATTAATTCTGAAAAGCTTAAAACATATATAAACAAACAAATAAAGTTAAAACAAATTTTATATATTACTATAGAATATCATCCAGCTTTTAGCTTTCCTTAAGACAATTATTTTACTTTTTACCTGCTGTCAAAAACATTACAAATTTTACATTGGAAAACTTCTGAATAAACCACTTTAATCAAAAATAAAATCATTCTCACATTTTTCGATTCAGTAAAAAAAAAACAATTAATAATCCCTAACCTTTTTTAATGTTAAAGCTGCAGAGAAAAGTCTTTCAATTTTCATTGTTTTAATTTTTCTTGAAGTTAAAAACTAAATGACACCCAGAATCTTTCTCTTCTAATTTTTTTGACTTTTTCACATGAGCGATATATTTTTAGTGTTTGTGGTTTTTTAAATATTTTTTTCAATTTCTCCCGTTGGCACTAACTTTTTTTTACACTATAAATTTTAAAACCAACGAATTATTTAGGTACGCATTCTACGTCAAAAGTTGCTTACGATAAAATAGTATTTCAATGAGTCCGCCTTCTGGACAAGGATTATTATAGAATTTAGGTTTTCCCGTAGATCCTAATCCAGCGTTTCTCAACCTTTCAGTATTCGCGGCCCAATTTTCTATCATAATTTTCATCGCCCCCCCCCCCCACTTACCTTAAATTGTATACAACAATAATGTATATTGAGTACTTTGGATTCTGTTTTTGAATTATTTTAAACTTACTGATAAAACAAGAGTAAAAACGAGTAATTTAGTAATAAAATTAGTTTAGTAATAAATAACTATTTGAATTTTGGGCAGGAGTAGAGGTTGATTTTTCTGCACTAAAAACAAGGACATATCGCATTCCATTACTATTTTGAACAACTTACTTTGTGAAACTGGATTTTCTGCTGTGGCTTCTTTGAAGGCAAACTATAGATCTCATCTAAATATAAAAACAACTGAGAATGGCTATTTCTAATATTAAGCCTTCCTACGAAAAACTGCGCTTTGCAAGACAGGCCCAAGGATGTCACTACAAATTATTAAATTTGTTTTTCATGTTATGCTTTGATTGAGAAAGTTTTAATTTAGTAATTTGTTTTTCCTTTAATAAGTTATTAAATACAATCGAAATGTATTTTGTTTTCTACGTGTACATGTGCTTTCCTTTCTGTCAGTTAATCAATTTTTTAAAGTAATATTTTCGCGCCCCCTTCTCGTGTGCGCGATCCCCTAGGGGGTCGTGCCCCACAGGTTGAGAATCGCTGTCCTAATCCAAGTTTTTCTTAAACTATCCAAAATTGAGCAAATAAATGCTCAAATGAAATCATACATTATGGGAATGAGGTGTCCAGGTCTTCCGAAGCAAAAAAAAATGAACCGCACTATTACTTCAAAAGTGGAACATATTGACAAACCGAAATATACAAATTTTGCTCTCATAGTCCTGCTTTCATTTTTTCCCTTGCAGTATGTATTGAGACATTTCATTATTGTCTCTTTAGCGAGATTTTTGAAAAAAGCTTTATGCGTCTTTTCATGCTTCATAATAAAAATTATTATTACTAGAAAGTTGGCTGTAATTTAAAAAATGCTTCATTTATTTACTGAAGGGAGAACAATAACTTTTTCAGACTTTGGTTTTAACCCAGTTTATCTTTAAATTCCATAATGCTCCACTACGGAATTACGTTAGATCAATCAATCATAATCTGTATTATTTTAACTAAACTAAGTAACTGCGTTTGAGTGCTGATATATAATAAAATTGAAAGCTTTAAACCTAATAGGTATTGATACCCACTATATTTTCAACTACATCTTCTTGTAGTTCCTAAAAAAGTTTTAAAGAAGGGAATTGTTATGACTGACAAAACCGATAATAAAAATAGTCTTTGAATTAAAATATTTTATTTTACTAATGTACTTAAGAATATTTAAATGAAACAAATAAGTTAACTTGAATCTTTTTTACTTCATGATACTACTTAACAGTTTATTTCTTCTACAGGAGCTAATTTCTGTTTAGAGGCTAAAACTAAAATAACAATAAATTATTTCCTATTCCTTCACATCGCCTCCTACGAGGCTAAGATTTATATAACGCAAAAGTAACGAAACGTTATTAAAAGTGTAATCATTACCTCTTATTAATTTTAATTTAAGAAACTTTTTTTTTCTTTTTTGAAAACATTTGCTCGCTTTCGCTCATGCTCAGAAAAAAAATTATTTCCTTTAAATGTCGATAATTTATGAAATATTCAATATTTTTGTTTCAAATTTCAGTATAATGCTTCATTCGTATGCTGCCAATTTTTCTGAAAGTTTGGTAATGTTTTGCGAAAAACTGCGTGTTTTAAGCCAAAAACATGTGTGAAATTCGATAAATGCCCATATCTTTGTGAATATAAGTAGTACCATTTTAACGAAAATGTCCAAAATAGTAAATTAGTCAAAGCATTTCAACTATTTTATGAAATTTACAGCTTATTCTTAACTTTTTACGATGCAGGATCATGGAAATCCTTTTACTCCTTTTTTTCAATTTGTTGTTGGTCTTCTAAATTCAAACGGGAATGAAGTTTTACTAGGAAGTGTGAACATTGTAGATTAAAACATTACCAGATAAGCAAAAACCGGATTTTTACATTAGAAGGAGTGCTAATACGAAAAATCCGCAGTACGTCAACTATTTTGACCTGGGAATTTATGTTTAATTCAAAAACTTCTGAAACTGTGAAGGAGAGAATGTTTTTTACCTGCCTGAATTGACATGAACTATGCCACATACACATAGAATTGTTATGCAGGCATCAAAACGGCTGAGGCTAAATAGTTGTCACCACTGAATATATTTTATGTAGAATAATTAATTTGAGTTTGGGCTTACGCATTACATGTTATAATTTCATCATAAAAAACATTTAAAAAATATGTTCACCCGAGCATGGCTTTTGATTGCGCAATGACGAAAATGGGACAGAAAGTGTCACTTTGTGCAGCACCGTAGATTTAAACATACTACAAAAAGAGGGACGACAACACCGTATTTTGTGGATAAAGGGAAACAAGCAAGAGTGGCTGATGATAAATGTAAAAGAATGCACGTGGAAATCACCAGTTGAATTAAAATAACAAAAGAATCTGAATAGATATAGAAATAAACAGTTTACAAAGGAAAATCATAACAACCGATATTTAGAGACCAATTACGAGAAAATGAATGCACATATATATCAGCACTCATAGAAAAAAAATCACAAATGAAAACAAATCTAAACCGAAGCCAACATTAAATTTCGTAAAATTGAAGAGAAATACGCATAGAAACCAACACTTAAAGTACAATACAAAAATAATATGCACAGACATCAACACTTAGAAACAAATCACAGAAGAACACACATACAATGCAAAACTTGGAGGCAAATCTCAAAAGACAAATCAGTACGTAGAAACCCGAATAATTGATAATGATATCAATCTCTCAACAATCACTCTTTCTGTGCTAAATATTCAAGGTATTCTTAACGTGAGGAAGAATATTTTCTCTCATTTTGGGAATAGCTATTCATCATATTCCTTTCAGAGCACTTATAAGTGGTTCCTTGAACCATCCGAGAGTAGGAGACTACTGTTGACAGTGATCGAGTATTTCTCGTTTACCGTAACATTTTCTTATCAAAAAGGCATTTACCTGGTGTAACATTAAGCATGAAAAAAAATCTCTTAGTTAGAAAATAAAGTTTTGGCATGAATAGCAGAATGTGTTTTATCATTTTCTCTCAAAAATTTTGACATCAAAACACAAAGCTTAATAAACTCATATTAAAGTTTTGTGTTTTGTGGTGGTACGTTGCACCAAGAAATGGGGCCAAATGACTACTAAGGTAGATGCTAGTTGTTATACACTTTGAGGTTTCGTGCGTATATTGTGAAAAATATAGTAAAATTAAGTACTATTCTTAATGAGCAGCAAGTCGGCACCATTTTTTGCTGCAACATGCAACGAAAAATGTTACAGTGTAGTCAAATGTATAGTTAGGCTGTAGTAACTAGCAAGTGTTAAATTTTAGAGGTATCGATTCAAGCAACTGTTAACATGATTTTAGTTTTGACAGTCTAAAGTTATAAATATTAATTATAAGCAGGTTATTCATCCCCTACACGCATTTTTTCAGTTTAGTCTGAAGAAAGTATAATCATGGGAAATAATTAATATTATTGCGAACCTCCTAAAATTTAATGTTTTCTGCGACAGTCTACCAATAGGTTACAGATTGTTTTTCTCGATATCTACCACTACATTTTCTTTAGATTATTTCCTACGACAAAAAATTCATCACTCTTTAAAAATAAAATTATTTCATAAATATAAGTAAAAAATTTTTTATTCAAACGTTGGAATTAGAAACTTTAAAAAAGTAAAATATTGCACATGCTTTTCGAACGCGTTTCGAACACTTTTTGAAATCCCTTCTGCACACATTAAAAATACATAAAATAAAATACAATGGGTATGTTATAATACAACCTTATTTTTTTCAAAAAATGTCTCATCGAGGCATATTTCAAATAATTCCAAAAATAAAATTCAAAAACTTGAAGTTAAATATATACATATTTGAAATAATTGCCTAAGAATTCAAAGCGGTCTTGTGATGAAGATTATAGACTTTCTTGAAACTCTAAATTTGACCATATTTAAATATTTTTAAGAAGCTTTATCAAATACGTATTAAGTATTTAAGTAAATTTTCCTTTTTCAAGGATTGAAATTACACTTATAATCCAGTCATTTAAGCTTAAATTAGGTAAGAATCTCGGAATTCGATATACCCAGCTGCAAGTCTGTAAATACTTGTATATTGACACCCTAAAAGTTGTCTCAAAACCTACATATGGTAGGGCGTACGCAACTATTAAATTTCATGGTCAAAGGTCACAAAAATCGGTTTTTTGTGCTTTTTTTGTAAATATCTCATTTCCTATGGGTTTTTTGCTACTTGTATTTATTATCAATATTGTAGAATACAAAATTCTCTACAAATTTTGTTTAAAAAAATATTTTATACGGTGAACCGTTTTCGAGATAGAGGGCGGAGAGCGCGCGGTCACAGGATCACTTCAGGTCAACCGGTGCCTCCGGTAGAAAACGTGCCATATATAGTTGATGAACTATCGATAAATCAATGATTATAAATATTTGTCAATTTTTATTGACTATTATATTATATTTTATCATTTTTTTTTCCTAACCTATCCACTTTTTATTAAGTATTAATTTATTTAACAACACTTACCTGCCCATGTAATTGCAGAATTGTTAATGAAAATATAGGAATTATATTTGAATTTTAACCTAATTAATCTTATAATTAACTTCTTACATGATGAAAAAAAACAAATAAATTATGAATTAATCTTTTTATTAAAAAATATCATTTAATACATTTATTTTTATTAAAAGTAAGAAAAATGGAATAAAGGGTACAAAAACTACACTTTATAATTGTAATCATCTTCTTCCTCTTCATCGTCGTCTTCCGGCTGCTGGTAAATTTCAAACTGGTCTTCATTATCGTCTTCAACGACATTTGTCTCAAGTTCTTCCATGATTTCGGGCTCAAAGGTTCCATCTTCGTTAATGTCGCTCTGATATGGTAGAGCATTGAGACAAGCTTGCCCATTACATTGCTACCACAAGCTAAAGAGCAGTGCAAGACCGCTTTCCTGCATCCACATCGCAAACCACAACCACTCTTTCAGTTGCAGAAAATTGTATTTAGCAAATCTTCTGGAGCAGGTGGTAAAATTGTCATGATAGGCTCCAGAAAATCGTTTCGCATTGCCCAACCCCATACCTGGGGTTCCAAATCATGCCCTAACCAAGTTTGAACTTGATAATATACACGTTTGAAATGTTGATGAGCAGCTGCACTTGTTGGTGGAATATTTGAAAGCTGCACAGGTTTATTAAGTTTTGTAGACTTGACGTAATGCATATAACGAAGATGTTTGAGACTTTTCACAGATTTCGGAGCATTATAGACTGCCAATAAGGTTTGAGTTCCACTCTCTAATAATCTCTGGGCCGAACAATTTTCTTCCTCAAATGCTGCAGCTAGTTCATCCAAATTTGTCAGTTTCTCAAAAACTTTTAAAAATGATTTTTTTCCCTTTTTAAAAAGCGCAGAAGTTGTGTCACAGCCCCTTAATGCGTGCAGAAATAAAATATGTGTTTTGGAGTGAGGATAATTATCAAAACTTTTAGTCGAGTATATCTCCGTTTTTACATTTCCTTTCCTAACTTTTTTAAAGAAAATTTCTTGTTCGTAAGACAGTGTATGCCCAATTAAAATGACAAGTAAATCAATATCTTGTCCAATTTTTCAGACTGTGATTCTTCAATTGCAGTTCAACAATAAGAACATCGGCATCATCTCTGGCTTGTTTAGTAGTAATATTTGCAGCTTGTAACTTTTCAATTAACATATTAATGAGCATATCTTTGTTATTTCGATTTGATAAGCATTTTTTTGAGTAACTGGTACAACCATTGTTTCATCGAAACAGACTTCATACGCTTTTGAAAGTGCAGCAGTTCTTCTCTGCTGCTCCATAGCTTTTACGTTCTTACTGTAGTCTGAATATCCGTCAAATACAGCAATTATTTTGGAACTGTAATGCCTTTGTAAATAATTCATGTATTTATCAAAAATAATAGAAAAAGTATCTTCTCTTCTATACAACATGATGAAGAAGAAATCCGTCATCAATAATGAACAATACAATTTTTGGAAACAGTTATCAGTATTATTGAATAGATATAGATTTAATGCATGAAGAAAATGATAAAATATAATATAATAGTTAATAAAAATTGACAAATATTTATAATCATTGATTTATTGATAGATTATCAACTATATATGGCGCGTTTTCGACCGGAGGCACCGGTTGACCTGAAGTGATCCTTTGACCGTGCGCTCTCCGGCCTCTTTCTCGAAAACGGTTCACCGTATAAAAAAATTTCTTTAAACAAAATTTGTAGAGAATTTTGTATTCTACAATATTGATAATAAATACAAATAGCAAAAAACCCATAGGAAATGAGATATTTACAAAAAAAGCGCAAAAAAAACAATTTTTGCGACCTTTGACCTTGAAATTTAATAGTTGCGTACACCCTACCATTTGTAGGTTTTGAGACAACTTTTAGGGTGTCAATATACAAGTATTTACAGACTTACAGCTGGGTATCTCGAATTCCGAGGTGAAATTACTATAATGACTGGACTATTAGAAGAAGAATTCTAGAATGAAATCGCATTAATTTTTTCATTAAAATATAAATACAGAAACTTACTCTAATGAAAAATAGTTTAATATTTTAAATAATTTTTTACTTAGTTGAAGAAATTGTTGAGCTATGTGCAGTGAAACCAATCTTTAATGTTCTTTTATTCCAACAAAAACATTTATTAGTTAAAAATTTTAGGTTATAATTTAAATACTACTAAAATAGAATTTCATGTAAACGTAAACATTGCGGTAAAAATTGTTGATAAACTTTTAATTACATTAAAATTTTCGAGTTTTAGACGATAAAAATCTGCCTCAAAATCAACCATAATTTTCCAGCGTACTGACCTTTATTCTATGCACTAAACTACAATAGACTGTGAAAAATGTTTATTGTAAATAGAGCCCGTTATTTTAATTCGACTAAACAGATATTGAAGTAGACTGGGTCATCGGCAATTTGTGCCTCAAGATTCATTCATTTAAACTATGGTCAGATTCATTCAGAGTCAACTATGGAAATCGAAAATGAAAGATATTAACAATAGAACAACAAATGGCTTTCACAGAAGAAATTGAAAACACCGATATTCTTTACATAAATATGTAAAATTACTACCTTGTTCCAAGTATAATATAAAGAAACTCTTTTACGACTTATTGATCCCACATTTATCCTTATAACATGAATCTCTCCGCAAATATGCTCGCTACATGTAATGACATTTATAAAGACAAATGGCTAATGTCTTGGGACAATACGAATCAATATCAATAATTGACAGTAAAATCAATGAAAATATAATCAGTTTCCAATCACACAATGGCTAGTCGTATTTTTCACACAAGGAGGAATATTTTAGCTTTGAGGATAGCTATCGATCATATCCTTTTCAGTGAATCTATAAGTGGTTCTCTCATCCACCTGAGACTACTGATGACAGTGACTGAGTATGTCTCATTCCCAAACGATACATTCTTTTTATCACGATGGCATTTACCTAGCCAATGAGTGAGCAAGAAGGAGAAAAATGAAAAAACGTATAAAAAGTGAAACCGTTCAAATCCCTCATTAACAGGAGTGTGGAAGTGCAATCCGAAAAAAAAAGTCAAAGGTATATTCTCGTAACTACCTCGTTTTTTTCAAATGTGATTAAATTGACTATTTCTCATTATGCATGACTTATCTTGTAACACATCCAAATGGAAATGCCAAATTTTGCGTAAAACGACACACTTAACGTCTTTATTATCATTACCGATTAATTTTAACCTTGAACTTAAAACTAAACTTTAGTAACAATGCTAATATTTCATAAACCTTGGTAAAGTTCAGTAAAATAGGTTGAAATGTATTTAAAATACCAATTATTTTATACGGATGTAATTGCGGTACATTTTAAAAGCAGCATAAACTGCAGATATCTAGAGAGAACAAAAAAGCCGTTACATTAGAAAATAAATCAATTTTTGTTTTGCCTCATGTAAAAATGTATTTTTTCGGCGTCTATAATTTGCTATCTATTTTCAAAAATGTTCTTAATCTGGTCATCATGGCACGGTTTTTCGATAGTAAATTACAATATTTGACACGTAAAATACAAAACAAAAAATAACAAATCTTCGCGTTTTAAAAGGATATTTTATGTAACATTTTCAAGCTCGCTTTATAGAAAAATACAATAAACTTTCACAAAATGAATAAAAATGTCAGTCTTTAAAAAGGAAAAATGTACATAAAAATATTTATAAATAAAAAATATTATAGGTACAGTGGCGTTCTTAGCATGGGTGTTACCCCTCCCGCCGCACAAAAAAAGGCTGTTGTGTAGTAGGGGAGATCGGGGCTAAACCGTACACCCATTTTTTTGGCCTAGATTTCAAGCTAGACGATCCCGTCAAATGTTGCAGTCTAGCGGCAGATGGCGCAAGTTTACAGTATAGATATCGTTTCGCTATTCGTATGAGTATCAGTGTCTCAGTAAAAAAACCTGTTTTTACTTTTTTTCTTCTAATTTTGGTCCAGGACTAAATAAAAGGTAAGTGAAGAATCTTTTCTTGTATGCAAGTAACTGTAAGATCATAATAAAATACTTCTCTTAAGCTCTGTTTTGGTTGTTAGCGATGATTGGTTAAGTAATAGAATTTAAGGTTATTTTAATATATTACCACAAGGTACAGATTGGGGCTAAATCGTACAGAAGTGTACGGTTTAGCCCCTAACTGTACGACATATCCCAAATCTACCTCTCAATCAGTATCTTTTAATTCTCTATGTCCCACACCACAGTCCAAAATCAAGAAAGTAACTTCTAGACAACAACATTCAGTAATTTTCACAAAGTCCTCAAATAAAGCACAACTGGAAGAGTCAGCTAAAGTAAAAGAGCTGAAGGAAAAAATGCAACAACTGCAGGGAAAGATAAAAGATGAAAAGGTAGGGCAGAAAAATGCAAAACAGGTGAACATGGGACTCAAAAGTAACACAAAAGCGAATCCTAAACCCAAGAAAACAATTTTTAAAACAACCGTATCTGCAAAATCTAAAAGCAGGAGAAACATCGAATTTGATGATTCATCATCGGAAGACGAACTTTTTGACATGAAAGACATTGTCGAAGGCGATTATTTAGATTATGTGGATCCAATGAAGTCATTTCTTGATAAAGGGTTCACAAGAGAAGCTTCAGGCTCCGAGGATGTTTGCATTTTGTGCGGTGATTTCGGCAAGGACAAAGAACTGTGGTACAGGTGCTGCTCATGTTCAGGGTGGATCCATTCAGCTTGCAGTGCTGCGGAGTCTGCAGACAACTACATTTGTGATTTGTGTACAACGCTTAACGTGTGACCTTTTTTCTGCTCTCTTTTAGGTTTGTAATGAAATCTTAGAACTTTTTTTATTAAAGTTAACCTGATTTTTTTTGGATTGTAATTTGTTCTGAAATTTCACAATTGTAATACAGTTTCTTAGTTACGACCTTTATAAGTAATAAAATGTTTTTGTACAGTAACCTATTGCATTACAATTATTACTTACTTAAACAGATGGTTTTTAAACTGTACGGTATAGCCCCGACCCCCGGGGCTATTTCGTACAAGGTAACTTTTTTTAATCACCAATTTTTATATGTAAAAAGTGGAATAGTTCCAAAATGTTTATGTATAATCAGTAGCCGAATAATCAAATTATATATTGCTTTTGTTCATATAACCTTTACTTTGTAATTTGCTATGTATCGAAGAATTTCCCTTATGTGTATGGTATAGCCCCGCTCTCCCGTATAAACCTGAAGTTTTGTATTGTATTTAATACATTATATTATTTATCTGAAATTTTCTCCAATTTCGAGCAAAATCTCGTTTTTCCATTGATTTGCGCTTATATTCCACACTCCGCTCCATATCCCCATTTTATAGCATTTTCAGAAGTCTAAAAATAAAAGGAAAAATAGAAAAAGAAGGAAAATTTTATTTATTTTTTTTTTTGTGTGTGTGCGTTTGTTTACTTTTCAGTACACTAAATTTATTTTAAAGCGCTATTATTAAAGTTATGACGCGCAGTAAAATTGTATAAGTCAAGTACTGTATGTATTATATATATATATACAGTAAAACTTGTTAAGTTGACCACCTGTCTAAGTTGACCACTTTTGTCAGGAACAGAATTAGCCCCTCAACCTCTACCTCACCCTCTGTAAGTTGACCACTCAATTGCTGCACCGCAAGTGGTCAACTTACACAAGTTTCACTGTATATGTATATATAATATTAATGTCTTCCTTATTTTAATGGGAACAGGGCGTTTCTGGAATTCAACTAGAGACGCCCCCCTAGTTTTCTGATTCTGTCATACAAAATAATGTATACAAAATTTGAACTCATTTGGAGAACACTTGTTCCTGTTCCTAGAACGTTCAAATTTAAACCTTCTGACAAATTTTATACACATCCTTAAGCTTTTCCTTTGTGCACAACTAACAACCATCCTTAGGTTTAAAAGAAATTTTACAATGAGATAACTAAAAGAGAAACACACACACATACATTTCTCTGATCTAGGGTTCATTCCAACTTTATTTTGGATATTGAAATTGAAGTACATTTGAATTATATTTATACCGTAATACCAGAAAATTTATACAATTTCTCCTGTCCCTATATGTAGAGCTGAAAACAATCGCAGAATTTATAGTAGCGCCTTTCATGAAGGATTCAGAACAAGAGCACACGAAACACTGAAATTAAAAAAAAATTCAATTGTTTCTCATGGTTTCTACAATGGTGTATATGTGATTAATGGTAATTAAAAACGTCAAAATTTAATAAATTATCTTACCGCCAGGTACTTTACTCTACCTTCCGTTATACTTGTCCCCCTCTACCCCGCACTCTTTGAGCTTTGTCTAGTTTTCTAGATAAGTTCGGTTCTTAAGTTTGGTTTGCTTTGGTTTAATATAAAGCGCTACCAGGGGCCTGGGTTAATATCAATGGATTGAGCTAAGGAAAAGGTTTTCGCAGTTGCAATATTACTTCCATCTTAAATACTTGAGCAGTAGTCGAAAATATTTTATTGAGTCACACCTCAACATTTCAGTGTAATTTGTATCCATTAATGTAAAATACAAACCGTTTAAAATAAAGTAGCTTCTGTTTTCAGTTGTCAAAATGCATAGATTCATTATGGAAATTGATGATTTCAATAGCGTTAAATCATGGGAGTTAGGACGTTACGTTGTTGATTAGCTTAAAGATGGGTACGTTCCTCACACAAAGTGTTGACTTTCTGTTGGAACGATAATCCCGTAACTGCCACTAAATAATATCAGCCTTAATGTGGTACATTAAACAGGTGTTCTCTCGCATCTTTGATTCCCAAAACCTTAAGGAAAGCGGTTTCCAGCAGCATGCGAAATTTTAGGAAACTATTTTGAACCTAGAAAATATTTTATGGTTTTTACGATTTAATAGTAAATGTCTTCCTACTGTAAGTATGACACTTTTCAGATTTTATTTCTTTCTTTTCGTATTTGTCTCAATTTCTGGTTTTGAATCACGGAGCTGAGAAGGAAATTTTATCAAATTTAGCATTTATGCAATTTAAAAACGTAATATAAGTTATGAAATAAATTATTTAAGTTACGAAATTTGCTGTGAAAGATTTTAATCAAATTATACAATAAAATTGAACTATTGCTGTTACTGCATATTTTTCACTAAATGTAATTTCATTTTTATTTTTAAAACTTACTTTTCTTGTTTATGTGGGGTTTTTTGGGGTGTTATGTGTACGATTTACATTATTTTTTAACTTAATGAATCATGTTTTGTGAAAAATGAAATATGACAATACTTCCCAGAAAATATGTACATGAAACATTAAATTTCGACGGAGACTGATTAAACATTATGTACGTAAACTAATTTTAGGCATAAATTTAAAATCAAATTTGCATATGAAATGCTCTTTTAATTATACATTCGTGCGATAAGTGCGTTCCTCATTATAAAATTAATTTCACGCTTCAGATTTTCTTTTAATTTCAGTTCAGTTTTTGAAATTTATATATATATATATATATATTTATATATAATATATGTATGTATGTATATATATATTTAATATTTTCCATTTTGAATACTGAACTTTATTACCGTTGTGTGATTTTTTTAAAAATCTTCTGGAAATTAACATGAACTAAGAAAACAATGATGACATGTTTAAGCTCAGTAACCAAAATGTTGGTTATGAAATCTCCTACAGCCACTCGATACAGAGGACAATCAAAGAAGACGAATGTAACGTTTGATACCGATAATATGAAGGAGACAAGTTTAGGAGTATGAACGCAGACGCTATCGTTTCCCACCTACATTGTTTCCTTTCTTAGGATTGCTCCCTTTTCTGATCCGTCATTTAATTTTAAAAATAGTAATCATTTTGTTTATCATAGTTACTATGCACTTTTTGTGAACAAATCATTAGTATTTTCGCAATTTAACTTCCTACGGTGTTTTCAGACCAATCCAACAACAGCAAGCAACGTCGACGAAACCTTTCAGGAAGCTTGATTGGTTCTACGTAACTTACGAACCACACCCTCGTATTGACTGATTGGCGTTTCTTATTGCGTCATTAAAAGTGTCTTTCCTTCATAAGATCGTGTTCACTGCACCATCGAAGTGATACGTCATCGTTATTAATTTCATAACCATAGCAACAGGCTATTGCGGCGAAGACAAAATGTCTTCATCGCTTTTGGTGGGAGAGCTCATTTATTCTTTGCGGAGAACTTATAAGATTATGTTTTGACCAGTACCGTTCTTTGTAGCCAGCAAATCTACACTACTTTTTTGGTACAGTGTGCCACAAAATATTTTACAGTGCATTTGGTATCAATACGGACACCCAATTCTTCACGCAAATTCGTAATATATACAAAAGTAATTAATCTAATGGCCTATCCATGCACAGTACATTCACATCTAGAGTATATGTTGTTTACAATTATCTTACTTAGAAATCTAGTATTAGTATTGAATATCTAAAGTAGACTTTTACTTTGCTAATCAATATGTAAATGAAAAAAGAACATACATGAAAATGATCCATTATCATAATGTATAAATCATAAAGAAAAATAATTTTAATGATTATATTTGGTGTACAAAACACAAAATTTGTGTAAACGAAAACAGTTTATACCTAAAGAGTAAAATACTTAGTAAGTAAAGCAAAGATATATTGTGAATTCAAATACACAAATAAATCTCTCATTTTAATAAAGTAAATAGATGAAGCAATATATTAGCAGTATTCAACAGTAATAAGTGCATAAAATTCTTGATTTATCCGAAAAAGTGCTTAAAATTAATTAATCTAATTGATATTCTATTCTTATCGCATTCTCATTTGAAGAATGTATTATTTACATTGCTCTTACTTCCAAATGTAGAAAGAAAATAAGTGACTGTGTTTAAAGAGCTAATGCGATTAATTAGTAATTTTGAGAGAGACGTTTTTAAAATATTCAGTCTTTATACAGCTTAATTATGCATTTAACTTGCATCCCTTCCAAAATGCAAATATACCTGATATTTCAGAGACATCAAAATTGCATGAATATCGAAAGAAATTGCAAATAAAATTATGCAAGATATTAAGCAAAGGTACGTAACTCAATTTTTATGCATTTACAGTTTAAGTCTTCCTTTATTTTTTTACATATACTTAAGCAAATTATTTTAGCATTATATTTTAAAAAACTATGTTAGGTGAAATTACTGAAGGAGAACCGAAGTAGAAAATTTTGTGCGTAAAAAGGGAATTAAAAGTAATCATCGAAAAATAAATTAACTTCAAAAATGTAGCATATCGAAACAAAAGCAGCAAATTTTGAAGTAGTACTTAAAACTTCAAATATTACTAGTCAAAAACAGCAAATTAAAAATTAGTAAATAACTTAAATATAAAAACTACAAATTCTGTGCACTTGGAACAGTGTTATTACAGCATTACATTCTGCATTATTATGCATTATTGACACGTGTGAAAGTTTTAAAAGAGGCTGCTTTTCAGTGCATGAAGAAATAAAAATGTTAAACTGTTTAAAACCAATCATTTTTTTACATAGTTCTAACTTACACCGAGTACCGTATTTTTTTCAAACGATAAGTTATGCTATTGTGCAGAAATTTTGTTTTTCGTAAACTTGCTCAAAAGTATATTTACAAACGTAATTACCCCACTCTAACTCAAATCATTACTGCATGGACTTTACTTTACCAAAATTAGTAAAATCGTTTACTTTTTGCCTGAAACAGTAACAGTACTCTCGCAATATATTTCCACTCACCGTCGTTCACAGTTTTGTTCTTATGTCATTGCCAAAATATGCATATTTTCACAATTATCAACTTTTGAAAATACTACATTTTTACACTTTTAACTTTGCTAAAACAGATTTTTACATTTTTTTCTGAGCAGTAAGTATTTATTTTTACTTCAACATCAATTTGGAAAAATGACAAATCGGTCATTAAAGGAAGAAAATGCTTTCTCAAATGAAAACAGCTTTTGGAATAATAAGCCATGTTTATGTTTCAAAAGTTATTAAAATTAAGTAATATTTATCTATTGTTTAAAAGTTTTTTTTATTCCTACACAAATTCGCTGTTCGAACAGTATTAAATGTAGTATTTTCGAAATATATCTTATTCAAGTCATTCACAATATTTCGAGTGAAAAAAAAAGCTTATTTGATAAAAAGCGTATTTGATGTATGAAAAACTTCAATGTTTTTTATGAATTTTAATATTATATATGTATATGTACGTGTGTGTAGAAAATACAAAACTGCGTAAGCGGATAAAACTGGGAGTTGACCGTTCTGACTAATTTACTTTTTGCCATCTTTAAAAAAGCAAATGAGACTAGTTGCAGACTGTGGAAGTGCTTCATAAATAGACCTAAAAAAGTTTTAACATTTATATTTTTGTTCCAGCGATTTTACTTTGTAGTTTGTTATTACTTAAATACTTCTTTTAGGAAGGTTCAACATTTAATTTATAATTTTAAATCATAAAACAAGATTTTGAAACTTACTTAAAATAGGCTGAGCCCGCTTTTCTGTTGAATGTTGTAGCAGGATAACACCAGGTAGTGCAAAAAATATCTCCTACATTTTGAAGAAACCCGGAGAAGGGAAAATGAAGACGAAATCTTTTAACTCTTCCCCTCACAAATTCTAGCTGAATGTTGAAAAACCAATATAATAAAATAGAAAAAAAAATGGAAGCTCTTAAGTATCAAACTATTTAAGGCTCCTAAGTTAAACACCGTCAAAATATGGTAAAATGGTCGTCGACATCAAATGAAGACGACATGGAAATTGACGAAGCCTATATCTTTTAAACTAAACTATACTCCAAGTCAAAAGCTCTGGAATGCTGGATACAATGTCTCAGTTGTAAAGGATGGGCACACGAAGACTGTACCCTTTCCCGTTTTTATAATTTCGTTTCTTAAAAACTAAACTAAATTAAGTTCCTTCTTGCGATTAGTTCATGTTCCAAGTTTATTACAATCAAAACCTACATATTTTTCGTACATGTTATTCACGTGGTTGAATTTTTCTGCGCGTCATCATATTCTTTGACATTATATATGCGATTATAAACTCGAAACATTATTTCTACATAATAGAAGAATGAAATTATAATCCCTAGACTGATTTTTTTCTCGTTAAGACACTTCTATCTTCGTCTTAATTAAATTACGAAAGAATTCTCATCTACATAGTTCGTACAGAAAGTGAAAGCTATCTTCCATAATTGTAATTTACGGTCTCAAATCTGCATAAATTAAAGGCCGTGTAAAGTGTCTCCCAAAACGAAGATTGGAATAGGCTTTACAATAACAGGATGTTGTCGTTGTTTTACAATACGATAAGCATCTTTGATAAGATAGCACTGCTGCAGCTAAGATTTTCCGCGCAAAGCCTAAATATTTTGGTTCTAATAGATGAATCAAAAATAAGCACCACCATACTGACCTTATATAGTTATTTAAAAAAATAAATAATGTTCAATAAACAGTGAATTACCTGAATAGCGCTGAGCGCTGAATACTATAATCATCACAACCAAATCAGAATTTTTCCACTTAAGTGCTATCACTTAGTGGTATATATATATAGTTCGAAATAATATAACTTTCTACAATTGCACAGATGTTCGTGATTAGCCTTAATGCGAAATAACCACGTAATTGATGGTTGTGTGGACCTGCGTCTACTGTTTATGAAACATGTGGATAAAACGAAAACATATGTAAAAAATAAATAAAACGAAAACAAGAGTTGTGTTTCTTAATTTTTTTCACAGCATACGTAGTATCTTAGCATTTACTGTCATTCTACTTGCATTTTATATTACTTATTCCTTGCAGCTTAGGATATTTACTTTGGTTTTTTTCGGCATATTTTATTTTATAGCCTTTTTTATGCGTTTTTGTTTCCTAAGCAAAAACAAAATCGTTCAGATATCTACAACCGTGAAAATGTGTGAGCACATGAAGTTATTAAACAGAAATTAGATACACAAAACTTAAACAAAATTTGCTTAAATATACACTTTTATTTCGCATATAACATTTAAACAACACGTTTTATTTTATGTTCTGCATTGTTGCAAAGGCTTTTCTGAAAATTGTCTGCAACGTTGTTTTAAAATATCTGTTTACAACCCATGTATTGTATAATCATGTTTAAAATCTAAACAAACAACATATTTTTAGGAATTCTCACAGCCAAAAGTAAGAGGAAATCTGGAGAGCAATATGTTTCAAATTCTTTTCGATGTTAATCGATCGTCTGCAATGAGAGAAACTTGTTGAACGATTTGAGACACTGCCCAATACTTCATTCAGAGGTTAGTTGTACTCATGTTCTCATAAAACAGGCAACCCTTGCTGCTGTAAACGTTTGAAATAACGTGTACTAAAGAGGAAACAATTATTAGCTCTCTGATGACTTATCTTGTGCCCCCCCCCCGGCCCAAAAAAATATGAAAAAAGAAGCAAGTAGTAACCACTGCAGCTCTGCTAAACGATCTTGTTCACTAGTATTCAATCTTTACTGACTGACAGTATTGTAATAAATTATTTAAGGAAACAGACTGCCTAAATTTTAAAAAGTTGATAATTTTCACGAAGGCCTTTCGACATTTCATAAGAAGCTACACCTAGGTACCAAAAATGTGCGATTTTTTTCGCTCTTTTTAAATGCTTTGTACGCTCACTTTTAATAACTAGCTTGTTAGTATATAACATTTTAAGAACAGTTAGTTAGAAAAAAAATATTTACAGCAATATTTTTACATAATTGTCTTATTTTCTTTTAAAATATGTGTTAATTAATGTAAAACAACAGGCAACACTTTTGTTACTTTAACTGCAACGGTATGGTAATATTGACAATAAAATGACACTGTATAATTTCACATAAAACCTAGGGAAAATAATGTGAAAGGTAACAAAAGTCATTAGTGAAAACGTCATCAAAAACGTTTTTCTTAAGACAACACAATGTTACGATAGTATTATCTGTAGTTCTAGAAACAAATATCAAGTAACTTTTTTAACTATGTTTTCCGACGTTTATTCAAAGTTAGATTTATCTTGGCAATTTGTTTCAAATAAATTTAGCTACCTTAATTGCTGTCAAATAAAAATGGAAAATTTGCGTAGCAGAAAAAGATATATCTGGAATGTCGACACAATTTTGCAGTCATTAAATTTCATGCTTCCCTTACTCATGATTATTTTGTTTTTTTATATATATTCTGAATCAATTTTGCTTCAACGTTCACAATTATTACTTTGAAAGATAATTTGAAATACTTGCGGCTTGTCTACAGCTCTTAAGCTTCGAACTTTAATTAAGATTCAAGGTTTTTTTAGTTTAATTTGTTGTTCATTAGTCATAAAACATATTGCACTACATATGTAAGATTTATCATCTAATAAAAGCTACAGGATACATGCAGCTTTTTTATCTAAACATTTTTATTACTACTAACTCAGGAATTACAGCTTATTGAACATGGTAACCAATTCATGCAATGTCTTAAATATACTAGAACCAGCCTAGCTGGGCCCTGAGCCTGTTGCTGGTCGTCACTTTTGTATTTGTATTCGTACTGGTAAAAAGAAACATAATTGTTCCTTTAAAATTAGAAAATAAAGTTGGCGATGAATGTTTGCCAGTTCATTACAAAGGAAGACATTTTTTTTTATTGAAATTTACTTAGTTTTCACTTATTTTATATCGCTATCTTTTATTTCTTATAATGTGTCGTATTTTCAGTTTACTATGAAACTTATTTTCATGAATGAAAGTATATTCCTGCTGGAATTATGTATATTATTATGTGTTATTATTTACGCCAACGTGTAGAAATAAATGCATTTCGAGACGTGACTAAACGAAATTTTAAAGGTATTCCAGGAATAATTTTTAAGATTATAGTATTTAGAAACATTTTAATTATAAGTTAAAATATTTATCGTAATAACAAAGTAACTTAAACAATATTTATTATAATCATTTTCAGTACTGCCATTCCATTAGTAGTTTAAGTAACACCGTTTTAAAAGCATTTAAAAGTGCAAGATTTACCATGAAAAAGATATTTTCAACATATAAAAATAATCAAATTTTAAATTTCAAACTGTTTTTGCATTTATGTATGCAATAAGTGGACAGATTTGTAAGAATGAAATGCAAGTATCATCTCTTTATTAATGTATCGTCCTGAGACCTGGCATCCAATAAAATGGATGTTTTGCTTTTTCTCCCTGTTGTGATAGATTTTATTTTAGAAAGCAAGACCTGGACTGGAATTTTAACGGAGGAATAGTAAATCACTTTTTAACTTTGAGAATTCGGAAACGGTAGTTTATTTGTTTACAATACGGCAAAGAACACGAGTCAAGTTGGAATTCGGCGCTCTCGCGGTTCTTTTGATTTTCACATTATTTTTTTTCTTTTTTAATATTGTTCTAGGATTTTTATACAAGTTTGATCTCTTTTCTTATGTTATAAGTAATTAATAATTTTTTTTGTTTATTTATTTTTGTGTAAGTATCGCACAGTTCTAGTGTAGTTATGACCTCAGCATACATTCAAATGGATGTGCCCCCCAGAAATATTTAAAAATTCAAGTTTATTAATTTTTTGAAAACGATCACTTTTAATGCCCAATTGTTCAGGAAAACTAATAGAGAGAATATGTTTATTTTATTTTGCTCGGGTCTCAGGAGGCTATTTATAAGCAAAGACAAAACAGTTAAGTACCATTTTCTGTTTTTCAACCGGTTTTTCATACTTAAAAAAAAACACTTAATGCTTTAGAACGAGCAGTGCTCGCGCAAGTCACTTGTTCCAAATTGCATCAACCCGAGCGCTGCTCGCCGGTTTCAATTTGTTCGTAGTTTGCACAAGACATGAACGATCCACACTGGCCAGACGCCGTTGAATATTTGTTTGAACTAGCGGATATTCGTAATAGAAGTATAATTTCACGTTAATTTAAAGCACAAATGAGCATTAAAACGCAGACATATGTTTCGGGATTGCTTGGAATCCCGTTTTCAATGCGACAGGGAGCTTCTAGATGCAAAACATCCAAATGAAGCAGACAAAACAACAAAAAACGAAGCTTATATAGCCTAAGAATTAACTGTAAACCAATGAGAATGAAGGCAGTGTGAAGTGGAAGTAGAAGTAGCAGGGAAAGCACCAATAAGAGAGCAACAAACGAATCCAGTTAAAGTTCAGGAAGTAAAAAGGAATATCAATAAAAACAAAGCAAAAAAGACGACAACATGCATAAAAATGTGAAAATACATGAAAATTGCAAAAATAATAAAATAAAATACAAAAAATAAAATGGAAACAAAATAAGTACAGAAAATACCAAAACAAAAAGCAAAACAAAGTACACATGTGAAGGAGGGGGAGGGGGGGAGGAAAAAAATTAAAAATAGACACAAAAAAGGAAAACTAACAAGAAAAACAAGAAAGAACAACAAATTAAAGGAACTTATGCCAGACCAGTGAAAATGCATGAAAATTGCAAAAATAATAAAATAAAATACAAAGAATAAAATGGAAATAAAATAAGTACAGGAAATACTAAAACAAAAAGCAAAACAAAGTACACATGTAAAGGAGGGGGAGGGGGGGAGAAAAAATTACAAAATAGACAAAAAAAAAAAATTAAACTAACAAGAAAACCAGGAAAGAACAACAAATTAAAGGAACTTATGCCAGACCAGTGAAAAATAAGGAGTTGAGGAAGAATCATTAACCAAATAAAAACAATTTCTGTTAATATGATAAACTTCCCAAAAGTCAAGCTCTAAAGGGGAAGAACATTTTTGAATAATTTTCCCAGAATTGAAATCAAAAGAGTGGTTGGAATTCCAACAATGTTGAGCAATGCTAGACTTATTTAACTCTTGCTTTCGTACATAACCTTTATGCTCATTTGTTTTGTTGTCAGATGCTCATTTGTGCTTTAAATTAACGTGAAATTATATTTCTATTACGTATACTTGCACAAAGTTAAATTATTAAATTATTATTAGCGGATATTGTTTTCTTTGTTATACACTATTGTAAAACATTGCAAAACCTTTTGTAAGTATTTATGTCCAACATTTTTACTTCTTCAAAATTTCTGAAAAATGAATGTATGTATATTGATAAAATGTTTGATTTTGAAGGGTTCTAATGGAAAGTGACAGTGAATTCGAGGAATTTAACTTGGATAATTCAGATAGTGGATCTTCCACTTCAGTTCCGAGTTTGGAAACAGAAGAAGAAAATCAAAGCGAAGGAATAATTGAATGGGCTGAAATAAGGATAAGTTCGGATGCTCCGCCCACTTCAGCTCCATTTGAATTTATTGGAAAATCGACAATTGATCCCCAAATTTCATCATTCACTAAGCCGATACAGTTTTTTGACTATTTTATTGATGATGAGTTAGCTGTAAAAATTGTGGAGCAAACAAATTTATTTTCTGTACAAGAACAAAGAAAGCGGCTAAATGCGTCTTCAAGCGCAGAGGATCAGTGGTGTGTAACCCTGCCGGAGAAGCGTATGTTTTTCCCAATCGTAATGTCTATGAATTTCAAATGTAAAATATAAAACCCGATGTTTTTAGTTACATTTTTGCGAAAAGAACCCGAGCATGAAGCGGTTAATAGCTATTAATGAATTTTAGTGTTATCAATAAAACACATTTCGGAAATACTTTTTCCCCCTTCTACTTTCGACGTAGATTTGAAGCATTATTTTTTTAGAACTATTTTTCCGTCATACATTCGTACTATTCCTTATATCTGAAATCTACAATATCTGTACAATACCATTACTTTTTTTTTCAATTTATAGTTCAAGGAAGAAGAAATGTCAAGGATAAAACAAAACATAAATATAATCTATAAAACGAATGTCAAAGTAAAATAGCAGTAATCTTAAGGTGTCAGTAAGTCCATTTCCAAACAATATATACATAGGATAAGTCAGTCAGGTTTTTTGTCTAGTACAATGTCAAACAAAATCAAGTACAAATCGAAGTTAACAACGTCTAATATAATATAAAGTGAGATAAGTGCAGTGACGCGTTATTTTGGTAAGAATCAAAATTTCATGTTAATTGATTTGCAATCGTGTTTTGAGTCGTGTATTTCTAATTCATAAAAAATTAGAAAGTTGCATGACAATTTCTATTTCTATCTTCTTCACAGGGGAAGGAGTGCAGAAAGATAAAATGTTTGTATAATATGTATTACAAATGCATTAAATTAAATAACTAATTCAGTGGTCAATCAGTCACACTGAGGAGAGATTATCGCTAATTTAGCTAATTTAATATTTAAACAAAACAAGCTGTTGTCAAACAGAAAAACAAAAATATCAAGCGTTCGAGGCTGAACTTCAAAAGTTATTGAATTACTGTCGACTTTCGACCGCTGGACTAACTCTACTTTCTCTTAAAGAACCACCCAAAATCGGCCCTAATTTAGATATAAGTTTTGGAAACATCTTAGTTAGGCTTTCCTTTATGTTTGTTTTGTTTAAATTCATTTTCAATTTTCTTGAAAGAAAACGCGGTTGTTATACTTTTATATGACTGGTAAGACTCTTGGCGATTTTTTTGCATATTTTTTTCTCATGCATTGTTGTATTAAAAATTTCTTCGTCAAGGAAAACATTACATTTTTTGTTTCAAAGCTTCAGAAACATCTTAGTTTGGCTTTACGTTAGTTTGTTTTGTTTAAATTCAATTTTAATTGTCTTGGGAGAAAACACGGTGGTTATACTTTTATATGACTGGTAAGACTCTTGGCGAATTTTTGCAATTTTTTTTTTTTATTTATTTCTCATTGCATTGCTATATTAAAAATTTTTTCGTCTAGGAAAACATTACATTCTTTGTTTCAAAGATTCACTTTTTATTAATAAGAGTGGGAGCAATTTAACAATGGGATATATACTTAAAACGATCCTATCGTCATAAATGTTTACTTCTTGATTTTGATCTAGAAATACATATTAATTATTGTGACTACAATCACATATTTATATCGATAAATATTGAAAACTTTTTATTAATTTTCCTTTGTCGCCAAATCTGAAAATTTCTTTATAAGAATGTTAAAATGTACAGTAAATTCTTCATATCGCCGCCAAGAGTCATATAAAGAAATTATTATGTTCTTTTTATATACTACTGATCGAACTTAGATTTTCGTCTTCACGAAAGAAGTCATTTGTAGATTTCCGACTAAGACTTCCTAGTTTTACACACAATTTTAATTGGAGGTAGGGAAATAGATATTCATAATGGAGTTGTGTTCTAAATATTCGTATTATAGAAAAATTGATACTTTTTTTGCAATTAGTAGGCCCCCACAAGAAACTCCTTAACGCAACGGATGGATATGCAAGTTCTTCCTGAAATGTAAATGTTTCATCACATTGTATTTAAGTACCACTTTTGAATTAAGACTTTATATTTAAAAATAAATAAATTAATTAATATTTATGGCTTTTACATTTAGACAAAAATTACCTCACTTCATTTTACATAGGTACTAAAACAGTTTAAAAATACAGAACACTACGTTTCGGCTAAAATTATGCAGAATGAATGGAACACTTAATGCATGAAAAAATCCTAAGCTTCCTGATTCGGAAATTCATCGCCAATTGCACCAAAAAACAAAAACCGTTCTTTCGTAATTCCTCGAAGACGTTTGTAAACTGAAATCTCAACTGTATTATATACATTAATCTCACAAATATGTACAGTTTAGTCTGTGTAGGCTAAATACTGTTTAAAAGAGCATATTGCTGAAGAAACGCCTGAATGTAATTGCATTTGGAGAGCGAGCGCCACAATCTTGGGTCGAAAAGCCATTCGAAAGGAACTGCTTGCAGTTTCGGGGGTTGGCGAGCGATAGCGAGCAGGGGGTGGGCCCCCTAGTATTGTACAGCGTCCCACAAAAGCGATACTTTGCTGCAATATATGGCAACAGCTATAGGCTTGATCTTTTTTTTTTTGGTTTCGTATCGATTCGCTAATGTAATAAACAGAATACTGCTCAAAAGCTATTTTATAATCGTCTTCCTCCTCTTTCTTTTCGCTTTTAGTTTTATATGCTTAGGTTTATTGCCTGCTTGTAGGTAAATGTTATTTTACTTGATTTAATTCGTTTAAATTAATTTTGCTACTAGATATCTTGAGTGGCAATATTTTTGTCATTAATTTTAGATCTCTGATTAAAAATAGATATCTAGTTTAAATACAACAGTGCAACTTCGTTACATTAATATTTAAATTTTTTAAATGACTACAGTTTAAGATTACTTCAAATATGACGCGTATTACGTGATATTTTTTATTTTCGAAATATTCAGTTTTCTACTTTTTTAAAGGTTATGTAGGACTGAAGCAAACTAATATTAATGACTATTTTAATGTGTGACCTTAACGATCGTTTTAATAATAGCTTTCAATTATTGGATATATTTTTTGTTTTCGATATGTCTTACCTTAGAATTAGGCATATCTTATTTAGTGCTTTTTTAGTATTCGGTGATTTTTTGACTCTCGAATTTACGAATTTCGTCCCAAACTGTTTGCGTCAACAGTTTGTACTATGTATATTAATTTCAATGCAATATAAGTTTGCAATCACTTTGGTCTGACCACTGCTTAAGGCCGTTTCATTTGGAACAATGCAAGAGCACATTGTTGAAGCCAAACATGCTAGACTAATGTTATAAACGAGTGCAACGAGTTGCCATATGTATATACAATCATCTAAGTTAGAATGGTGCTCAAGCAGTGCTTAAGGGATTTTTTTTATTATTTCAAGTAAGATGTATATTTCCTTGGTCTCAAATACACTGTTTGACTCTCTCCTTATGTTCAGTAATCGAAGTACTTTTTACTTAGTTTATTTAAATTAAAAATATTTGGAATGTATGGAAAGGATATATGAGTGAAATTTAAGGAAAAAGAAAGAAAATTTAAGATTTTAAAAACTGGAAGAGTAAATAATTTCTGAAATTTATCTCATTAAAATATTTCACTCCTATTATCCGAAACAAATATATATTTAGTAATTTTTGAGGATAAATGAAACTAATTCAAATTACTAAAAAAGGAGATATTTTTTTTCAAAAAAAAAGAAAAAAATATATATACAATGCTTCTTTTATGTTTTACTTTTTTTACCCCTTAGGTAAAAAGGTTAAAAGAAAAATATCAAGAAAAAAACCTATTGCATAAATATCTCCTACTACAGAAATTTCAGTTAAAAGGAAAACCAATTTAAAAAAACAAAACTTATCCCTATGGGAAAAAAATCTTATATACGTTATCACTTAACAAAACACTCTAGAATTTCTTTTACAGCAAAATTTTATTCCGATCTTCTGAGATAACTAGATATCTAATCTTCTGCGGGAAAGATTAAACTTTTTAAAGTAATAGTAGATGTTGATAGAAAAGGGAAGAATTCAAAAAGTAAAGGTGAGTTTATATTAAATTCTTTGAATTGTGGTTCCATCTGAAATTCGTTGAAACTTTTCTTGCAACACATTGAAATCTTTTAAAACTTCTTTAAATATTGCAAACCATGAGTTACAGATTCTGCAACAAATTCGCAATTTAAGTAAATCAGACTACTTTTGATCTTACATTACATGTATATTCATTACATTAGAATTACAGTACATTATTATTAAAATATTAAAAATTTGTCTTCAAGCGAGAACGATGAAGTTGATTATTTAAACTAATTTTACACAGAACAGCCACATGTTTTTCACTTAAAAAGCAATATAATCGCTTCAACGATATGCATTATCTATACAGTAATTTCTACAAATGAGTAATTTTTACCCGAGAGTAAGTTAAATTCTTTTGACATAATGTTTAACATTGACAACATCAGAAAACATAATAACTCGTATTTTGAAAACGTTATTTTCTTTCAGGTAATTAACCCATTCACTCCCAAGACTCCCAAATTGTTGTTAATACAGGGTGATTTAAAAAGAAGTGTACAACTTCAATGCACTATAAAAAGCAAGAACAATGTAAAATATTACATGTTACCTGCGACAAAACTGTATGGGATTACTTTAAGTTTTATTAGAGACAGTCACAGATGTTCTATGCGTGACACCTTAGTAACACGACGCACATCAAGCCGACAATCCATTTCCGCTCAAACGCGTGTTAAGGTTTCCGATTTGAGTCCATCCAAGTGACTTTGGGACTTTAACACACGATTGAGCAGAAATGGATTATCAGTTGTGAGACTAAAGGGTCACACATATAACATCGGTGACTGTCTCTAACAAAACTCTTGAATTGAAGTTGTATACTTTTTTGAATCACCCTGTATTAATATTGTTCATTTGGTTATAAATTCAGCTTTTGAGACCAAGCAAAAAAATGAAGATGACGATATGATAATTATGTTAAATCTAATAATCATTCCAAACTTAAACTTTTGGATAACAATGTTTGACTTGTGTGTCAAATATACAGCACCAAACATCTACTCTATGGTGTCTGATAAAATCGAAAAGCATTTTTGAAGCATTTTGCAAGAATAAAAACTGCGCTATTTTATCATGAGTATGATCAATAATTGTTTTTCAGATTCCTGCAAATCTTAAATAAACACTTTCTTCAGTACTTTTATTTACCTTGAATCATGAACTAAAAAATCATACGTTCTTTAAATCGATGCAAATCCTAAAAGCATTGCTTTCATTTGATACCAAGACCGTTTCTGATTACAGATCCATAAGTATCCTTATCAAAAGTCTTACACCGAACATTCACCCATTCGCCAAATCTTTCGCAGACAGCACGCAGCGTTTCCAATGCAACCCTTCATTTTGATTTGACAGTCACAAATCTGTTTGCGTGAGTGGTGGTAAATAGGGTGTTCTACTTCACGTTAAGAAGAAATTGATTCCTTCGGAGAAATAAAGCACTTTCCAACACTGAAACATACTCCCATTACTGTTATTCATTATTTCGCTACTTTTAAAGATTATGGTATGAGTAGATTGAAACTACCCAGGATCATTCTGGTAAAAGATGAGCAATTATTTTTGTGGTGTTCCAATTAAGACGGTTTGTGACGTTAGTACGTTTTTGCTCAACATTGTAAAAAAGCTACAAAGAACATGAGCCCGTTTAACAAGTATGCTGATTTAAAAAAAAAAAAAAAAACTAATGAATCGTTTGGCGTTTTACTTTTAACCACGAATCAAGTAATTATACATTATATAGGCATGAACAACATAAAAACTATACGTACGTCGTTACTTGCAAATATTTACTAAGTGTTTACTTTTATTATATTATTATTCACACTATGCGGAATTGTCTGTGATAAAATCATTCAGGCGAAAAATTGGTTCAGTTATATGCACAGAAATCTAATACTGCTACGGCGTTGTGGGTTGCTAAAAGTTAAGAGAAATCGTTTGTGTGAGTGTGCAGTCTATGGGATATTTATTTCGGAGTAGAACTCGACAATCACTCTAGCATTAACATTCCTGTATGTATTAACTTTATTGAGGTACTACAACTTGAAAAATGTCTACAAGCTTGGTTATCGCAAAATTACTTACAAAATGCAACCACTCGTTCGGGTTGACATTTCAGTTTTATCTCGAACCATTTGACTCTTGTCTTAACCAAGGTTCTATCAGCATCGAAAAAGGCTATTTTGGCATATCGGATACATGCTGCTTCACTCAGGGCAAAGCCCTTAATTTCGTGACCATGCATTCCTTTCGAATGTCAAACGCACCTGAAAATATTGCACTTGAACCTCATTCATATTCATAAATCGACTTATTTTAGTGCGCCTCCTCAACGGCGCAATAGGCTCAAAGTAGTTATTAAAACAAGGGTGAGTCGGCCAATGCACTTACTCGTAAGTATGTAGTAAAGACATATGCCCAACGTAGCACTGTTTTCTGGTGCATTAAAGATCTCCCCCCCCCCCCTACCCTAACTGAAAATGTTCGTGACAATTTCTTCGAAATCGTACATTTTTTATCCAGCTCGCATGAAAAAAAATTTACGGCTTAATTTCATGCCTCCGAGTTTAACATGGCATACCCCTCAATGTTTACCATTTACACAATAAAATCAGAACGAAAATATTAAAACATACAAACATCCTGTAAAAGTTTTACATTTTTAACACGTTACTTAAAACGCATAATCATAAGTTATGTAAAGTAGATTAAAAATGTGCAGTATATCCATTAAAATTATTTTTGGCCTTCTTACATTGTATGATATTTATTATATATTTGTTTTCTATTATTCCAAGAAATGAAACAGAAATATCTTTTAGAGCTTATTATTTATTAATTATAGCAAGAAAATTATTAGGTCTTACATTTACCATTTCATTTATTTATAAAAACATGTTTTAATAAAAGCGAAAATATTTAAAATGTTAGTAGAATATAGCCAGCTAATTTATTATTGTATAGCAGGTTCTTATTCTGAAGGTCTAAAGCATTATATTTATAACCAATAAAGCTACTTAATCAAGAGAGGGTTATTTGTTATCAGCGACCTTCTGTTGAGATGGATCTTTAATCGGGAATGTTGTCAAACAACTTGTGCCCTTTGATATCTGAAATGTCCAAGAAAATGAATTTTACACAGATTCTCAGAATAAAGATACTAGCTTATTAAACTCAGCTGGTTGCGTCCATTTTTACTATAGGAAGACCAGGCTAGTGGTTAAAAATTATTTAAAACATTTTCTAGTAAGTGTACAGCGATTATTTTTATGAAACATGCTTTAAAATTTATCATAACTAGTGCAGATGAGTAGAATATTTTTACAAAGCAGATTATATAACCATAATTCAATCTATGAACATTTAAGTACATTTATGGAATTTGTAACAACATAGTGTAACATACCTTATTGTGGGCTGAGTGGGGTATATTATTACACTAAATATTTGAATCAATAATAATAATTCTAGTATTTTTGTTTATATATGCGTATATAAATTTGTTATATTGTATTCTTATACAAAGTCAGCCAATATTTTGGTTTGTTCTTGGTGCATGCTGCTTTTGATTTAGTGAGTAATACAATAATTTTTCTCTTTATTATTTGAAGTTTCTCGGACACTACTTTCCAAGTATTTTTCTTTCCTTTATTTTTTTTTTTTTACTGGTGAATCTGTTAAAATAGCATTCACCATGTATTTCCGATTTTTTAATCACTTTTATTTTTCATGCTTTGGGAAATGGTTTTATTTCCCGGACTGACATGGACCTGTGCCCGTATCGATACAGGAGAATCTGTTTTGATGTAGAGGTAGGCCTATATGTTGACTTAAGTACTTTTCTCTACCAGAACCCTACTTGTTAGCCGAGCCCTTTAAAATTGTGCTCGCACGGAGCTGGTGGTGCCTATATGTTGACTGATGAAGGCACTTGCTTCTGATGTAAGACCTCCACCGGCTGTCGCGGTATTAATAAATGTATTTTCTGTAACGTTTTGTCCCACGGGAATATTCCTTGCCTGTGGGAGGTCAGTAATGATCTACGGCAAGAATGACGGCATAAAGAGCCTGCGTAGTCATGCAATTTTATGTGCTGGCAGAAGCCAAACTTTTTCGGGGTGAATTTAAAAGGTTAGATGGTTAAATGTTTTCTAGGAAAACAAAAAAAAATGGAAGAATTTGGTTGTCATTAGCACACACAGCAAAAGTCAGGATTACCAAAGAGCATTTTACTGTGCCGCTACAGGCACCAATAGAACAGGTTGACCCCTCACCCCTCCCCCCACACAGAAAACATCGGATGCAATTCTTGCGTTACAATATATAAGGGCAAAATAATTGCGGGAAAATTTTCTCAGAAAGACAAAAATGTTAACAGCAAAAAATATTTTTTTAAAAAGAAGAACCATTTATAGTGAGTTATAGATATGTATCTGTAAATAGGGGAGAAAAATATTATAGAAGATGCGCAATCTTGAGTTACAGTTTAGCTTCCTTAGGGGAAAATACAGTGAACTTAGCATACGAACAAGAAAAAAGAAAAAAAAAAAGAGGAAGACTGAAAGGAAAATACTTAATGGTACCATTCAAAAAAAGAAAAAAGTAATAATAATGCAAGAGTAAAGATTACAATTTAAAAGCATATATAAATAACATTAAGCTACTGAAAAATCCAAACAAATATATTAAAGCATTTGCAACAATAAATAGGAAATATAACAAGACTTCTTAACGCACATCTGCAAATCATTTCCAGTAAAATTGCCGGCATTTATAATCGTCATTTTATGTTTGCTTCAAAACCGCAAAAAGCACAGTAACTTTCCGTAACTAAAAGTTTTTAATCATTCTATTCAGTTTTTTTTTTCCTTCAAACCTGTCTTTTTTCTCCATTGAGCTGCTGTTAGCTTCTGCCATATGCAGACATAGTGCGTTCTCCTGAGATTGGTCCCATCTCTTTCAGCAGCACCAGAATGATTGTGGTACCATCGCCGCATGATAATTTTGACCCCCAGTTTCATCACCTGAAACGTGAGCACCCGGATTTTGTTGATGTGAAACTGCACTAGGAATTTAATTTACCCGAGAGCATTCAAATGTCTACTCAAGGGATATTTTACATGCCGCATGATCATATGACGTATGCACATATTTTCTGCATCATGAAAATCCACCGAACCTGTCTGCTATGAACTGGGGAGTACGAGTCCTGCGCCTTACAGTGATGCCAACGTGTCGGCCTCTTTTTTTAATTTTTTATTCTTTAGTCTTTTTTATTATTATTCGCGGGATTTTACTGTATTTATTATGTTTCGCACAACCAACCGGAACTTTTTCTCCTCCCCCCCCCCCCCCTTTTTACATTGCAAACTGGCTTCGTCGGAATAAAAGAATTTAGCGTATAAGTTTACTTTCAAAGCCAGTTTTATACACACAATATTACCATTTTTTTCTTTTTTGGCAATGGGAATTTATTATCTTTTATTCCTTGCTAATGATTTTTATTAATTTTGTTTGAATACCATCGTATTAACGCGTGAAAAATTCCATAGCAGTATTTCATCCGTAGAGCTTTGCCCCGAGCAAAGATAAATAAACTAGTTTTCTTTTGTAATGTAGTTAAAATTATTTCGTTTATGACGTACTCTGTTATATTTAAACTGTTTTTTCGCTGAATTATGAAGTTTTTAATTGAGTTTGCAAAGTTGAACCCTAGCAATTGTAAGTATGGAAAAGAACAAAACTTAGCCCAAATTTAAATATATATTTTATAACACATACGTGATATATTTATTTTAAGATTAAAGTCAATTAAATGATAAAGTAACTGAGTGTTGAATTTGCATACCATTAACTAAATTAAATATTTTCCCCTTTAATTTTCACTGAAATCAAATCGAAAGGATTAATTTTAACTAAAGTACACTGAACATTTATTTAAATGAACAAGCTGATATCTGTAATTGAATTTTTATTATCTTAGCGAATTTTCATACATTCAATGAGTCAGTCGATAAATTTTTTTATCGATTTAGCAGCGAATCCGGCATTAATTTGCGAAGAAATCTATTTTAGAGAAATTCTCTCGCTCTTTTCTCCCCGCAACAATTTTCTTTAAAAATTGACATGCATTACTGCGTTTATTCTGACGGCAGTTTTTAATTGTGTTCATTATTAATATGTAACATACGTCTTTCGGAATTAAAATATATTTTTGCTGCTTCTAATCACGACTATGACATTGTTATAAGTTATCCTATGACTATTTTCAAATTCTGCTTTAAATTTAAATTTGTCTAAAATTTATAAATTGCATGTTATTTCTTATCTTTATAAATCATAAAACGACAAAAGTAAAATTAAGTTACTCTTGTTAAGGTTGTTTCAGCTACTTACTTTGAAAAAAGTTACTGTGGACTCTATTGCAATTAGTATATGTTTTGCGTAAAATATGAATTCGTTTATAACTCTGAACTGTAAAGCACCCACTCACCCCTAATTAAAAAAAAAAAACTAGAACATCTATTCCTAATAATTTTGCCTGTTTCATTGCGAGAATATGTTGTCCCTCTTTTTTTTTTTTCAGCAGCCTATACAATACGGAAAATACAGTCACCCTTAGAAGTCCTCTAAAAGGGCATTTTTGCTCTTAGGTTGTTTGCACGAAATAATTTTCGTTTAGCACATAACCCGTTGAGGCTCTGAAGTCATTGAACAGAGATACAAACATCCCTCCTCCCAACACAACTTTCAGTTTAAATTCTCACAATATTATATTATATAGAAAGTAAAAATAAAAAAATATTACCCTGCGATACACAATATTTACTGTAAATGCAATTTTTTTATTTATATTTTAAAATACCACCAGGTTTTCTATTGTAGTTTATTTTCATTAAATATTGTTAAGTTTGAACTTAAATATTCTAACCTGACCCTATATTACTCCCAATCACTAAACCCATTCGCTCCAGCCATACAATCATTACAACCGTTCCATGTATCAGATCTGTCTACGCAACGGTCATAGTCATTCCATTTAGCCATCTATTTCCTTGATTAAACTGAGATTCCACATTTTAATGGTCCATTCACTGGAAGACACGTACGTACTACCTTGAGTGACGAAGACATGTATTGAGAAAACAATTACATGTACAGTTTAAGGAAATATTTTACAATACCGAAATATGCATATAAAATTGATTATGTTATCAGACTAATTGGTTTTGATTTTATCAATATCCATGACAATAACACTGTTAAGAGCTTTTCCATGAAAAGGATTTTACCTTAATTAAATTGTTAAACAATATTTCCTCTTATTTTTCTTACAGAAATAGTATCAAGGTAACACTAACTGTTAACAAGGTAAGCATTATCAAGGTAATTATAGTGTTAACCAACCGTTTACTATAAATATTATGCCGGGAGGGTGGCGTAGCGGTTAAGCGCATGCCTCATACGCCCAAGTTCGCAGGATCAAACCTGGCCCAACTCGGTGGATTTCCAAGATGAAGAAAATCGACAGCGCCCATGTCGTATGATTAGGCGGCATGTTAAAGATCCCTTGAGTATCCGTTTGAAGTGGGTATTCTCAGCTAAATTAAATCCCTAGGGCAGGTTGCATCAATTAGAGTTCAGGTGCCAACATCTAGAGGGAAACTGAGCGTCAAAAAATTTGCGGCTATGGTACCACACTAATTGCAGTGCCGCTGAAAGATTTGGTACCAATCTCTGGGAACGCACTTGGTCTGCAATGGTTAAGAACAAATATATGAGTACGCATCCCATTTGAAAACAACAACAACACTATAGATATTATTCACGAAAATGTATATTTTTTTCCTATAAAAACTTTAATTACACGGTAAAAATTTTAAAAGTAATGCAAAAAAATTTTGACAGTTGTTTTTCTTTTCTTTTTGGTTGTGTGTGGGAGAGAAAGTGTTGAAACATACACTGCTAAAAATTTCCGTAAGAAAATAGTAAAATAACCATATATTTGATTGTTACTTTACCATATTTAATTACAACAGTTGAATAACCATTAAAAAGATGGTACTCAAACCGCTGATTGCGAAAAAAATCGTTTATTCTCTGTTTATCCTAAAGAACGTTTAACTAAACGTAATTTTCAAGCGCTCAATAAGAATCGGGCGTCCATCATGGTTGCGAAACCTCACCGGTAGTACGTTGTTGTTAAAATACGAATAAAGATTTATCAGTTCCAAATCTGCATGTGTATATGAGAGAAAAAAAAACCTTAATCAGTGGTTACTAAACAGAAAGATATACACACGTAAATCAAAATTGGAGACATCGGATTCCCGAACTGTTTGCGAATGAGCGAACCCATAATTTGAGCTGCTGAAGATTGTTTTGCAGCAAATAAAATGATTTTCGTCAATATACAGTAAATTTAGACCAAAGATGGCTTTGGATCAAATAAAAAACTGAAATGTCAATTTTAATGCAGTTTTCCTGTTGAAAAGGAAGATTTATTGATAAATAATCGACCGCTTTGTGTGGTGCAGATGGCCGAATTGTTAGAGAGCAAGGCTGGTATGCTACGCATCCGGGTTCTATTCCCGCAAGCTTCGTTTACGGTTCCTACGCCTCGAAATGGTTCAAAAACGTTAAAACTTTTGTTTTGAAACCATTTTTAAAAGGTTATAAAACCGTAAACTTTTGTATTTACGGCTTTTTATTCAAGCTGCTTGGAAATAGTTAGGTCCCGTAAAGATATAAAAATGTTCCAAACAGTAAACTTAACGGTGAATTAGATGGACAGACTGCTGCCGGTCATTTAACCGTAATTTCTTGATGAAATTTCTAACAGTGTAGGGGAAGATAGTTGTGGTTTTTTTTTCTTTTAATTTATTTTGCTTAAGGAACTTTTGCTTCACTCAGTGTGCAAATTGTATGTGTTCTAAAATATTTTTTAGTTTCCGTTCCAGGTAAAGATAAAGGAAGTTGGTGAATATATTATGCATAAAAGTAATGCTTTGAACTTCAAATAATCACTTTGACTCCATTGATCAGTAAATTAAAATTAATTTTAAATTACTGCGCATTAGCCAAGAAGATTAAAGTATTTAATTTCGTCAGAAGACAATGTTTACTTTCACTCACAAAATCTAAAAGTTATTTGAATTAGTCATTTAGAAAAGGATTTTACTTTACTGAGATTGCATTGTTTTATATTCCCTTATACCCTCCTCGTAATTCTTGTTCCTTTCGCGGGATCAAAGAAAGTCATCTCAGCTTAAACCTCAAGGGTATTTTTCCTTCTGTTCTTCCCGTGTTTTGCGCTCTTCTAGCATTTAGGGAAAAGATAGGAAACGCTTGTACCAATCACAAAAACTTCTATGACGAAGTGTAGCCGTAAGAAAATGTTATATTAAGCTTCTTTGCTTTCTTCGCTAAAGTTAACATTAGAAATTTAATTTTATCCTAAAACAACGTTTCACATCATGGTTTAAGGTAAATTCGGTTATAAGAAATTCAATGTGAATTTCTTAACATTTGTTTTCTTGTCTTCAAAATGTTCGCATTTTCAGATCTGAAGCCTTAGACAAAATCATAATCCTATATCAGAAATTCGTCCACATAAAACTTTCGGAAACCTATTTTCTACGTACTTCTCATGTCTTCAAAATCATCAAATCTATGAGGTAATATTTTTTTAATCAAGTTAATTATTATTCATCTCATTTTCTTCTATTGTAACACGGATTTCTTGTAAAAAAATTAAGAGTTGTGTAGTCAGACCGCAGCAAATCGTCATGTCGAATGCAAGAGGTCGCATCCGTTGGGGAGGAGGGAGCTAATTTTATCTTTTTTGACCGTAGAAAGTTATTGAATTAAGGTTACTTAATTTAGCCCCTTTAATATGGCTATATACTCCTAAAGTGAGATATGGGCAAAGTGCCCATAGCGTACTAAGCTGTCAGATAGGATTTCGGAGCCATAAAAAGTTTTCATTGCCGTATGAACCTGTACCACTTAATGCTGTAGCCGCAAGGGATGTACAGAGGATGAAGAGAAAGCGACAAGCCCAAAAACGAAACACGAGAGAGGAAAACCAGAAGATAAACATAGTTTTTGTTTTTAATTTCTCTTACTTTTTTTGATTAAAATACATTATTTCTTAAGATAAAACCACTTTATCAAGTTTGTTTTATTTTAAAATTTAAGTGGCTACTTTTCCAGGCACTTAATTTTCTTCTACGATGATGTAAAAATTCCATTCTTTCATCACTAATGTAGAAAGTTTTAAACAAAGCAGTAAAACAATCTAAAATTTACATCACCATTTTTTTTAATTACAAGTATACCTGGCTTTGAATTCTCACATTACACGCTTATGAACTTAACTATAGTTGAAGTTGGGGAATATTGAACCGAATACGTTCATATTTTTTAACAATTGGAAAAATAAATATAAAATTTGCTTGAAAATTATTAACGCTCTATGCTTTATTCTGAAAAACACAAAAATACAAAATTAGTGCTGGATTTAATTCTTTTCTTCATAAATTGATAAATAAGCATAGAAAAGTGCATCAATAGTGCATCTTTTAATGTTAAAGTAAGGAATTGTCCTTTTCAACAGTCACGGATTTAAAGTCCGAGACGTCTTCAGTGTAGCAGTGTATTGATAGCGACTGAAAATACTTACGTAAATACAGAGTTTTCAAAATTTTTTGACATAATGAACGTAACAAATGTAATTTTGACAGAGGCATCAACATTTGAACAGGTTCTGAGACTGACACACTTCTCCGCTCCCCCATAAGGCTAAACCAAATCAGCCACCGAGCTCTTAAAAACCTTTAAGTTTTTTTTCAAACATAATGAATATTTATCGCGTTTTATGCCTGGAGATTTTGAACCTTAAATTGCATTTTTTGTTATAATTTCCGTATTATACTTCGTTCCGTAAAATGAAAGAGCGTGTGTTCCTTTTCGTTACAATATATACTTGAACGCTCATTAAAGGAGGTTAGGAAATAAATACCCTTAATATAACATCATACATGATAAATTTTAAGAAAATTCAAGAAAAGTAACCCCTTAACGATCGGGTAATTTTCAAGAAAACGGTCATAAAAGTGCCCTATTTTTTATCCCTGAAAATTATATTAAAATATTTGTATGAACAATATATATGTATATTCATTTTCAATTTTTGATTTGTTTTTAGCTTGAAATTTTAAACACTCCAGCCCGGAAATATCACGGGAGCGAGAAATAGAAGCCTAAACCTCAGCCCGTCATTTTCACGGGAGCGAGAGGAAAGGGGCTAATACTATACAAAGGAAAATCAATATGTCTAAGACACATGCATTTTTTAAATTGGCATTTAACTTCAATTTTATTTAAGAGTTTACGCTGCACTCCTTTACATCCTTCAAACATATTTTTTTTTTTTAAATCACTTTAAAAAATAACATTTATTTCACCTTGCGAAACATCTACTTGAAATAATTTTTAAGGTAAGTAGTTTTACTCCCGGATTGCTTGTCATTTTCTGTTGAGGGCACAGAGGATCATAACTTGTCGATATGTTTAGTTTTAATTTTCTAAACATTCCAAAGAACTTTTACTTTGAAAAATAAGATATAATGATTCAGGAAAACTCTTTTTAGGGGGGGAAAACATACTCCGCTTGCTCTTTATACAGATTAATTGCTTTAAAGTTTAGTTATTTTAGCTTCGTAAGACTTGTCTAGTATTCATGTTTATTTATGTCCAAAAAAAGGGAACTGCGCAATGTTGTTATCTCGTCTCAGTTTCAAATTTCACAATCTTATCGAAAAAATTTATTTTGATAATGAATTTACTTTAGGCTACTAAGAAAATTATATATTCTTTTCCTTTTTTAACTTGCTTATTTGTCTATTTTTTGTTCGTTATTTTAATTCAAGTATAGGAACTTCTTTACTTAAGCTTTTACATATTATAACTACATATTTTAGCTCTTTAGCAGAATAATAGAAACCGCATGGCTCTGTGCTTGGTAAATAAAAATTAAATTCTTGAAGAATACACAGAAATATAACGACAAACAGAAATATTTCAAGCATAAACGATACATATAATACAATTACATTACCGTTTGTTAGCTTTGTTATAATTATCAGTTAATGGGAAATATTCACTTCATGTGAACTAAAATCATACAGACTTCAAAATTTTCGAACATGAGAATAAAAACGATCCTGTTGTTGTTGTTTCCAATGCCACTCGGGTATCCAAGCTCCCTTTCGCTTTAGAGCGACAAGGAATTACGACAGTAAGGAGCGCTTGCCGATAGAGGAGCACCGCAGCGGTGAAAGTGCGACTTGGGTCAAGATTGATTTAGATGATACCAGATGGCACAACCACAAATAAGCCACCTTCCTATTTGGACCTAAGAGTGAAGAGAAGGGAAATTCTCCCTTCGCTTCACTCGCAACTGCCTCGGGACTTCAGGGCCCCCGGGTTTTACATGCACATATCCCTGTGTACATAGTGGGTCTTCAGCGGGTCGGGTATCGAACATCCAATCTCCCGGATGGAAGCACGACCATCCTAACCACTTTTCTCCTCCATCCTCCTTCCCTGTTAGCAGTAGGCCTTAGGGATGCCCTGAATCCGGGGGCGAGGAAGTGGGGTTCACGGATTTTACATGCACCTATCCCCTAGTGTACATGGTGGGTGTTTAGTGGGTATCGAACATGCAACCTTCCAGGTCAATGCGAAATCTCCGCAAAGCTTCTGGTCTTTTTTTAGAGCAACCAAAATAGGATTTTTATAAGTATTTTTATCCATTTATTCTGCATCACTTTATTCCCTCGCGGATGTTTCAAATGAAATACTAGAAAATTAAAGATACCATTTTATGCTGTCGTGCATTTCAAGAACCGAACTTAAATTTACATCACACATAATATCATTTTTTATCCCTGCCCCTCTCCCCATATTATTTATCTAACTATGCACTTTCACTCCCCCCTCCCGTTTTACGAATTTGGATAAGTACTTGCTTGACAGAAAAGCTCTGTAACTAGCTCATGTATTTTTTAAAACTTTTTTTAAAAATTTTCCTTAACTAAACCCATTATCGAATTAAAGAAAAAAAATCAATTTCATAGATATTGAAATTGGATAAGTTCGCAAAACTTGCTGTAAAGTAATAATGAATTTCTTTTATTTTATATGTTCGAACTCTTAAGAAATACATTGCATTTGTTTTACCTTTCAGTAGCAAACAATATACCTGCGTGAAAGAAAAAAAACAATTAAATAATATTTTTGAGCTCCACAAAGCTTCCAATAATGCGTCAAAAATATTTCAAAATTAATAAAAAATAGTATATTCTTACAAAAGATGTTATTTTTCGATTCTTTTCAAAGCAAAAAGGTTTTATTTACACAATTCTTTTTTCACTTTTAAAAGCGAAATTAAGATAAGCGCCATTTTCATTAGATTTCCAAACCAATCTAAAGAGTAAAAAAGAAAGAATAAATGCATTTCGTGAATTCCGAAAATAATAATAGATTTTTTGAATAATTTGATTTAAATGGCAGAGTTCTTATCGTGTTAAATTTTAAAAAGCGTTGGCTCCAAATTTAAGAAATCAAATCTTAAATAAACCGTGCGCTGCGTTTCCTTGAAAAAAAATGTCCGTTAATTTTTGCGATAATTTGTTAGAAAAAAATTGTGAGAATTGCAAAAATATTAATATTTCTTCTTTAGAATTCTTTTTACATTTGACTTTAATCAGTTTTTAGCTTTTCTTAGAGTTTAAAATTTATGATCTTTGAAGAATTTTTTCCAGCGAAAAACTTAAACATAAATAATACATCTTCCTTTAAAAATAAAAAGTTTTCCTTTAACATATTTACCATAAAAAGGCAAGTGGAAAAAGAAAGGAAAATAAATATTTATTCAGCTATTACACAAGCAATAGGTAAAAGCTAGAAATTGGTTTTAAGAAGAAAAAAAGTTCAACTAGTCGAAATTGCAGCTATTTAATTTAGAAATCGGCAGGATATACGAATCTTAAGAATCTTTAGAATAATAATAATAATAATAAAAACTAAAGATTCACAAAACTGATTCCCATATATATCTACGCATTCTTTAAAGTGTACATAATTTTACAAGACCAGAATTCATTTAACTTATTTTTATGTGAAATTATAAAGAAATAAAGCATTTCGTACAATTCTAATTTTTTATATCGCATGTTCATGATATTTTACGTCCAAGTTTTTGCTCCACTAAAAAATAGTTTGTGATTATTAAATATCACTTTATTATTGGTTATTCTTGTTATCATTTTGCACATTATTTAGCTGTGACGCAATTCTACGTAGCAATCTTAAGGTTAGATTTCTAGAGCTTTCAAGAAAATTAAAAAATGTGTAAGGACATTATGACAGTTTAAATAAATGCTATCTTTGTCATATGTATATTTAATTGAATACCAAATGTTTATTTTACTAATTTCAATTTATTGTCTTCTAAACCATGAAATACTGTAAGTATGTTCAGAATATATATTTCAATATAATGTCTTACATATTTACTGTAAGAGCATATTCTGAAAAAAAGTTTTAGTTCAGTATTAATTTATTAAAATGTTATATATAATAGAATGTTGCACCAAAAAATGGCTGGCTTCAAAGAATAGTGCTTAAATGTATCACATTTTGGACATACTCAAATAAGCATGCAAAGCGCACTATCCTTAGAAGCTAGAAATCTCAATCTTTACTTTTTTTGTATGTGTGTGTGTGCGGTGTAACATACTCCTAAATTCCTCTCAGTATTGAGTGTTCGAACACGCGCTGTTGTTTGTTGTTTCTAATACCACTTGGGTATTCAGGCTCCCCTTCGCAGAGCGACCAGGATTTAAGGCAGCAAAGGAGCACCTTCCGTTTTTATAGATGAGCACCACAACGGTGGAAGTACGACTCAGCTCATTATATATTTGGATATATATAATGATATATACAGCAGATGATGCCATCACAAATATGCCACCTTCCTTTCTTCACCCAAGAGTGAATAGAAGGGAAATTCTCCACTGAACTGCCTCGGGACTTCAGGGTCCACGGACTTTACAAGCACGTATCCCCAAGTGGAAATGGTGGGTCTTCAGCGGGTCGGGTATCGAACACTCAATCCTCCGGATGGAAGCTCGACTAGGCTTAAACAGCATTAAAATACGCGATTCAAAACACTGAATGAACCCACTCTACAGTCCATGTCATTAGGTAGATATAGCTCACACAGCGACGACTTCAATTAAACTAGTAGTATCGCACTTTTAACAGTGCTGTTAAAAATGTTATAAATTTTCTTTAAAAAATATGTTGTTTTACTTTATATTTACAACTTCATTTTTGAATTAGTGTACCAAGTATGATGAAAACACCTTGAACTTTTAGTTATTTCTGGTGCAACTAGAAAATTTGCACCATATATTGGTGGAAAGTTTAATCAAATGTTTTTGTGAAGTGACAAAAAAACTTAGTTAAATTTTTACAATTCAGATATTGACTACATATGCACAAGCTCTGAAGAAGGAATTCATTTCGTTGATAAGTGTTTTAACATACGGCCTCTAAAATTTATACTGCGATGCCATCAAATGACCTAAATCCGACAGTTTTAATTCCAATTAGAAGGTTACAATTGTGAACCAAACGTTGAAGTTTACTTTGATCAAAATCAAAGAATTAAAGCTTCGATTAAAAGTAAACTGATAAGACAGTTTTGTTTGTTTCTTCTTTGAATTTAAAATATGATTGAGCTGGCAGTTCTGTTAAAATATACTTGCATTTATATATAGTTGAAGTAGTTAAATGAATTTGCAACGATACTAATTTTTAGGGCCCAACTTCTTGTACCACTATTAACTTAAAATCTTCTTCCCTGAACTTCCCTTCCTTCCGTACCCTGAAGTCCCGAGGCAGTTCCGAGGGTGGTAACGGAAGGTGGAGAATTTTCGTCATCTTCATTCTTAGGTCACAAAGGAAGGTGGCGTATTTGTGGTGTCATCCAATACATAATGAGCCAAGTCGTTCTTCCACCGTTGTGGCGCTCATCTATAAACGGAAGGCGCTCCTTTACTGCCTTAATTCCTGGTCGCTCTGCAAAGGAGAGCTTGGATACCCAAGTGGCATTAGAAACAACAACTCACATGTAAAAATTTCAAAATCACAAGAAAAACAAATTGCTTTTTTAATATTTAGAAAACAAATGTGACTATAATACATAACTTCTTTTACATAAAATATTTTTTAAAGTTTATATTCAGTAATGTAACTTTTAGTCACATGCAAGACGCATTAGAAATAATTCGCATTCTTTAAATGCCCGTTAAATATTTATAAATATATTGATTATCAAATTTTCGATTCTTTTAACAGTTAGCACAAATATGTTAGGGCTCTTTTGACTTTAATTTGATAATGAGAATATATAGCAAAAATTGTGATTCTGAAAGCTCTGTTGAACTTTTTAAAAAATCAATATTTAAAAACTTCTTAGTGGGAAATTAATTAAATTACATACCTCTCAATCTACGTGCTTAAATGCATTTTAAGAGACTTTTTATTGAAAATAATGCTTATTAATGCGCAAATATCACAATTCATTACCCATTTTATGTTTTTATTTATTACAGATACGGTATTACATTAAAAAAGAAAATCTCTAAATTAACCGTTAAAATAAGTAATTAATAAGCTCTTTAGAAAGACACACAAGGTTCAGTGAGAGTTTTTATACCTCATATATCTGGAAAGACGCAATTATATTTGAGCTCCTTAAACCAATTACCAAGCATATTAAATAATGTTTTTGCAACTTTACATGCAATTGATCATTAAATAAGCAAGACAATTAAAACATCTGCTATTTTTTTCCTCGGAAAGTAAGACCATAATATTTCAAATGTTAATGAAGTTAAGGACATCAGTATTTTTTTTTACTCACATCCAGCATTGTTTTTAAACACACAATTGAAATTTTTATTTCTTACTTTAAGCTTTGTGCGATTTTTCAGAGCATTTTAGAAAGAGCGAATAGTTTACGGATATTGTTTGATTATTTAATGAAACTTTTTTGCTGTTGCTGTAGATTTGTAAATTTAATGGAGAATTAGAAGTATTATTCACAGGTATCTTTACATATGTACTGGTATTTCACTGTACATATTAATACCTAAATTTGGATTTAACGTACTTTTAAAAAGAAAAGCGAAAGAAATTCTTTATTTTTTTCACAAATGAACTATTTATACATAAATTATTCATATGTGGAGACTGATTTACAAAAAGCCGCAATTTGACTCGGGGATAACCTGTGGATTTTCTTTTTAAATGCAGTAAAAATTCGGGAATCTATTAATAATGTTAAATTTTTGTCAGTAGTAATTTAGAATTTTTTATGACCTATACATAACCTCTTCATTCCAAGTGTACCCAATTGGGTACATTTTAAAATACTGTTTATTAATTACTGTTTGTGCAAAATGAAAGCTAAAACACCCAATTGTTTTTCAAATTAATCAACAGATAGTTTACTTCGTTTTAAACGTGGAAAACATCGAAATTGGGCATTAATTATTATTAAAACAATTATAAATTAAAATTTAAAGAAAAAATGTTTTTTTAGTTATTTTGTTTTGTAATCATTTTTAAAATCAGAGAACCAAAAAAGTGCGTCAAAATTGTTTGTGCTTAGCTCTGGGGTATGAAGAGGTTAAAAGCAAGTTACAAAAAATGCAGAGAACTGCATACATTTAGCTTTTAATCATACTTTGGGGGAAAAAACCTTCAAAAAGTGATTAGCAGTAAACAAAATTATCTCGTATCAGAATACAATCAAATGGGAGAATGTAATTGAACATTTTTAGTTTTTTCATTTTTTAAAAAATTATTTAATAAATATAATTTGATACTTGAAAGTGCCTGCATTTCATCAATGATTTAGTGAAAACTAAAGTAGTAATCCGAAGCTAAATTAATCGTATTTCTATCTTAATGTTACAATTTAATAATGAGAATCCGAGCAACAATTATGCGAAGGAAAATTCGTTCAGAGGTATTTTAGTTGTGAAATTTCGTACGGTTTTTCAATTGGCGATTCTTTTGGTAGTAGTTCTGCCCCACTTGCAAATGTATTCTTTATTTCACGGTCGTAACTACTTGTTTTTCTAATAATTATTCAACAGTTTTCTTTCTTCTTCTCCATTTCAATGAGGGAAGGGGGGTAAAAGACGGCGCCCCCACACTATTCTATGGGAACCGTTGCCGGATATTATAAGGAATCCCTCCCCCTTATTGTTCGTATTTTTTCCCCTTTCTCTTAGTTTAGCCCAAAATTATGCTCTGTATGCTTGCTTACTAAAAGTGATTTATATGTCTTATACTAAGTAAGATGTTTAAATAAAAACTGCTAAATTATATACATCACCAACAAAGAAAGAAAGGTCGTCACTGACATTCATTTAAAGGGAAGAAAAATATTTCCAAAAATCTTTTTAAGATATACCTAAATTCGCTGTAAAGAACATTATTGAAGAAAAGAAGAAGAAAAATGGTTAATCTGAAAATAAGTACTTAATTTCTTTCGATAATGTTCTCATTTTAGTTGCACTTTATTTTCTTCTTTGAAGTCGCAAGTATTTTATTTTTCCAGTAAACAAGCGATTAACAAGACAACTAGCATTAATGCACTTGTACTTCTAGAAACTGCATCATATTTAACAATGCTACACTGCTAATGCCAATTAAAAAAAATCATGTTTGTGCCTTTTGATGAACCTACGGTCCTTGTTGCTCGATGCAGTAGCAACAATAGCTCCGGTTTTGTGAGGCCCTGGTACATGAATGTCTCTAACAACGAATTGGTATGCTACTGTGTTATATTTTTTCAACATTTACACAGAGAAGAAAATGCGATATTTTAAAATCATAATGTTAAGTTACAAAATTATCTAAATGAATACGCACATAAAGTCGTCCTATAATACAATGATTTTCAATGCCAAACTACGAATATATTTCTTATATATATAAATATATATATATCCGACTTTAGAAGAAATTGTTGCTTATGCATATTATCTTCTTTTGTTCCTTTAACTCAAAGAGTATTTCAGCTATCACACTGGAAAATAACTAGAAACACAATTTTCATACAAGAAAAACTCACTAGTTATATCTAGCTCATAATAAATATTACTATTTTATAATTAATACTATAATAGATAAATGTTTTGCATTCAGCCCTAGTACAATAAAACCCTACTACTATAAAAATTATATTTTCATTTGTTTTCTGGTCGTGTAACTTTCAGGTATAATTGGTCCGTATTATCTTGAAATTTCACACTATGCGATTTTATTTTCTGTAAAGTTCAAGGTCAAAAATATCAAGCCACACAAAACACCTGAATGGAAAAAAGAAGTTGATTGCTTATTGTTTTAATCGACCCAACTAACTTAATTGGAAAGTCTTCAAAAATTTGTCAGCGAAAGTATCGGGACATGTGAACATACCAGGACGACCAACAACATATTTCATTAGTAATATCAATAAGCCTGATTAAAAGCGTTTCATTAACATTATATTATCAATAAAATTGTTCAACTATAAGTAACAACTATCTGTGTTTCATTTAAAAATTGAAAAAACGAGAAGGAAAAAAAATACAGTAATATATTAAGCATGCTACCACTATGTACACTTGAAACACTAGGGGTACTTGAAACACTAGGGTCAACGATTGTGGACAATCCTCATAATTAAAAGCAGTTTAATATTGACATCGACACTAAAGTTGCACACGAAACTTTTCTTTAATCAGACGGTTTGATAAATAAATGCAAGTGAGAAAATCTGGAAGGTGTGCATCGCTAAAACAGAAAAAATCTAGAAGAGAAAAATTTAAACAATTTTTTTTTTAATACAGTCTAGCTTAGATCGACATGGTAAACTACATGAAAAAAAATATTAAATATTTTTGTGCATGAAAGTGATCCCTATATACTTCTGTATTATTATTTTATCACTGAAGCAGCAGGATTGAAAAGAAATTTGCTTCAGTTTATGTAGCATATGCGCTATCACTGAATAATGTATGAAAAATTTCTTCAAATTATTTTTTAAAAAGTTTAAATCGCTAAAGTGTCGCGATGAAATGCTTCACTTCTTTACAAGAATATATATATATGTGTGTATTAAAAATGGTTAAACTTGCAGTTTTAAAACCATCCACGTAAGGTAATAAACATTAATAAAGTTTTAAACTTTTTAGAAGTAATGGCGTTAGGAAAAAGAGCTATTTCTCTAATATTTTCCTACAGTTCAGTGCTTACGAATATTATGCACTTTTTTTTAAAAAACTTGAATATATTATTATTAATATTAAAATAAATTGGAGCAACAATACTTAAAGTGCTTCAAAATCACACTTTTTTGTTAAAATTCAAATAATTGCTTGTATAGAAATGTATAAAAAAATAATTTTTAGCTACGTGACAGTAAAGATTACACAAAAAAAAAAACATCAACCAAAGCATACCGGAAAATTAGAAATCCTTAATCATTATTTTTTAGGAAAATGAAGCAACAATTCCCAAAGAGCATTGAGAAAGAGGATGTTAGTTTTGTTGCATAATTAATAGTGACTCATCAATTAAAACAAACATAAAATTCACAGAATTTGATTGCATATTATTTAAATTCCCCTATGAAACATTTGAACAAAAAAGGAAAAATGTATAAGCTCGCTGAAATAAAGAAAGGTAAGAGAAGAAACAAACAGTTCACTGCTGTACATCTAGTTATTGATTATCTGTTCTTTCATGTTGCAATCACTTTGTAATCGTCATTTTTGAAAAGGCATCGTTGCTCTTTCAAATCTATTTTTTCTTTCAAAAAAGTGCAAAATCTTTGGACATAAAAGACCGAAAAAACATTTTATTTTAAAGCTCTATGAATAATAATTTGAATTTGCAAACACTCTGAAAATTTAAATTGAAGATAATTAGTCTTCCAAAAGCAATTCCCTCGTGATTTTTGCATTAAGCTTGTAATTTAATAGCACACATAAAAGAGCATTCAGTTCTGAATAAATGAACATTTCCAGCAGAAGAAAACATCAAATCAATATGCCTACAATAAAAATTTCAAACTGCGAAAAAATAAATTTCTTCTGAAAAATTAATAATTACTAAAGCTTTTTATAGCCATTTCATTTTTATTCAATGTATTTAAATCAATTGTGAATTCAATCACCATGGCAAATTTCTTTTCAAAATTAAAATTTGCTTGTCAATATAAGTGTAACGCAAAATAAGAATTGTAATAAAGGCGTTAATTTTTTAATTACACAAGCAATAATTAATGTGTGTGTAATACCAATATACTATAAAAACTTCCTCTTACACTATTAAGAAGTCAAAGATTAGTTTGATTGTTTCATATTAATTCAATTTAAAAAACAGTAACAATTACAACCATACAACCTCATTTTTGGATCTATTTTATATTTTAAAAGTTTAGTATGAATATTTTTTCAAAATCTATGGTGCAGACAATTGTTTCAATATTTAACGTGTCTGATTGAATATTTCGTTTATTACACAAAAAGAGCTAATATATATCTATATATAAACAATTTTTAGCAATAAAAACCATAATACCCGCAACTGAAAATATACCAAGACATATATCCAACTGTTTCTACTGTCGCATTAGAATTATACAGTTTCTATTGTCCCACTGTCGTTTCTAGTTACTTCGGAGTTTGTGAGTTTATACATAATTGATAAATGCATAAGAATTTTCGTTGCCAATTCGTATTCAAAAAGAAATAGTATTTTTCAGCAAAAAAATAATCACAGTAAAGTTATGCTTCTAAATTCAAAGGTCTTCTAATATCAAAAGCTAAAAATATAATGACTTCATCACCCAAAGGATGGAATTTAAAAACATTTTTTAAAAGTCACAACTATGAAAAGAAAACAGTAATGCATAGTCTAAAGAGTTTATGTCTTACCCTTCACATTATCAGCTTGGTTTTTTATTAGGAGGAAATTAGTTTTGAGACAATACATTTATCCATCAAATAAGTCAATTTTTCGGTACTTTATGCTACTATAGGTGTTACGGTACACGGAAATTAAAATAAATTATGATTTTTATTAATTTTAGGCTACAAAAGTGAACGTTCCATGCATGTAGAAGCACTTTTTTTTTGTAATTATTTCCTTTTCATTTTCAAAAACCATCAAACGTATAATTTAAAAACATTGAAACTATTGGCTAGCGCAGAGCGATCGCGATCTATGCATTAAAATATCTCAAATTATCTGTAGTTTTTCATTTTTCGGATTAACATAAAATTAACTGAAAGATTTCGAACACAGTAAAACCACTGCTTTGATTATCCAATTTAGACGGATAAGATTCTGTCCTACTTAATTTTGATAAAAGAAACTGACTTACGCATTTCAAAGCAAAAAAACTCCAATCAAAAACCATTTGTGTTGATTTCAAAACAGATATGACATTTTTCAAAGCATAAAACTCAGTACGAAAAATGTAAAGGACTTTTTTTATCAACAAGGACTATACGTATATATAGTTCCAAAGATTTCTTTTTTTTTTTTTTTAGTTATGTCAAAGTTCGATATATATATTTAATTAACAGCGATAAATTACTCTCTTTTAAACACATAAAATACATTAAATTCTTTAATTCAAGCTTTAAACAAAAACTGAATAGTTTCGCGCAAATAGAACGGTGTTTTACACCCGGCGGCCGTCCCGTTTGCGTTTTCTAGTGCATTAATCTAAGACGAAAACCGCGCTGCGGCTTTCCGCTACCACACCAAGAGAACTTACAATCAACAAGTCCTTACCTCTACGGGAGAGAAAGATTTAGAGGATTACTGCGTCCCTTCGGAGAAACAAGCAGTTCTTAGCAAATAATTTCTTTTTTGTTACAAGTTCCACAATGCGCGCAAAGTTTGCGATAAAAATATCAATCGGGAAAAGAAATTATTTTTTTCCCACAGGGGAAAAAAGCACAATTGAAGAAAAATCTGGATAAATTTTTAAGAGCGAAAATCGCATATGAGCATCCTCAGATCCAAGAGAGGTATTATGTATAGGGAGCAGTTTGATGAAAGGCAGTACTGCTGTGATGTAGGCGAGTCAGGCGACTGAGGATTCCTGTTCTGTCGGGAACCTGTGGATCAGCGACGCTTTTCCTTTTGCCACCAAACAGCCTGCATCGTCTGGCCAGGTGGGCCCTCTACCGGTTCTCTCGCGAGTTATCGACGGTCCCCTCTCCCTCGCGAGGGAGCTCCATTCAGCTTTCGATTCGGAAAGGGGATATTTTCAAAGCAAAAACACTTTCGTGTGCTCTGCCCATTATACAGAAGAATTGAAAATGTATATTCATTGCGGTAGATACGAACAGGGGTGCAGCCAAAGGCACGCGCGGTTGCTGTCCCGTAAAAAGAGGAAAATAAACTAAAATATATATGTCGAATTATTTTCTGTGAACAACTTTTTTTTATTACTCGAATGTTCATCATAGCATTGAAAAAATACATATGCATAAATTACAGCTTAAAATAAGCCTTTCGGCGGATTTTTTTTTTATATACCTTTCCGTTAATAATTTTTAGAAACCTATTTTTGGATAAAAATATGTTAAAATATTACTAGTAGAAGATGGTGTTATAAATGGCTTCAGGCAGTTCTACGATTGAGCACTAAGGGAGTCTTGACCCTGTAGACAACGTTTTAAAACAAAACGTAAACGTTAAAAGAGAAAGAGATTAACTTGCAAAAATTTAATGATTTCTACTCTTTTTGTTCAGAGTTTAGCATTATTTGTGACACCACCAAAAACCGCCATTCAAATATTACATTATTTAAAATATATTTTTCAGTAGTGTTTTTTTTATACTATTTTTAATGTATGGACCCATTTTGATATAAAAATAGATTGTTATTAATATTTTAGTTCCAATTACAGCAATTTTATAGTAGATAATATAGAATAGCTGCTTTATTGAGAACAAAATAAACATTGCATTCAATTTTCAAGTCCGAATTTGGGTGGGGGTAAGGGCAATACTGACACAAGCTGCTTTCTTAAAACATGCTTCAAGTGCTGAGCACAAACAATTGCATTTCATATAATACGCTGCATAATTAAAAAAGCATAACATATACCTTGAAAGTAGAAGAAGGGACTTTCGGTAAAAGGTTATACCTATTTCAGGACAAGGTAAATATTATCTTTTATTTAGTTGAGATTGGAAAAATAAATAGCTTGCAATAAAGTATTATTCGTAATGCAGTACAACTAGCTTAAAGTTTCCGCATCACAACCGTAATAAAAATTAATTTGAAGAAGAGTCTTGTTTCAATCAGGGGAACAACAATTTTCAGTGGTTTCAATCTGGAGCAGAGCGTGGGACAGGAGCGTGGAGCAGTGAAAAACGAGATTTCGCTCGAAACTGAAGCAGAGCCGAGTCAAAAATCCCATGCGAGGTAAAATAGGAAGTATTGCTTTTCTTAGGCTTAGCAGGCATGAAGCAAGCAATTATGTTTTTTGTGTGTTTAATTACTCCACAATGATTTTAATGTTGAAATTTTAGCATTTAAAACATAAATATATTCTGGAGTAAAATGCATATTTTTTTTTTCAAATTATGTAAACGAGAGCTTTTAGATCAAATTCTTAAAATCGTTCTATTAATATCGTCTTTAAAAACTGCTAAGAAATAATTAGGATTCGAAAAACTTACAAATTACGTACAGATTACATAATTGTTCGGCAATTCAAAGCATTGGAAGAAATAAATAAAAATAACTACTTAGTACAGACAAAATATGTGTTTCATTCCTTTTCACTCACTCAGAAGACAAATCATATTTCGTATAGAATCAGGACGCAATACATATTAAACAGAATAAGAGGCACTTTTTTCTGCACATTCTATGCAATTCACAGCCTCCTGCAGTTGTCTGAGTCACAGATACGACTTGGTAAAGATGGTAAAAAGCTAATGTTTATTCAAACAAAATATATTCCCCAGCAACTGTCCGGAGTCGTTGAGGAATTTTGAAAGACGCTTGGAAAATACATTAGGAAAGCAGAAGGCAGAATCATTATTTTGCGGAAACAAAGACCAAATGACTTGGCAAAGAAGTTATTCCATTTTTAGCCTACTTTCCCTTAAAAGTTAAAAAAAAACAGAAAATCTATGAAAGAAGGGCTAAAATGCAGTCAAAAATATCATTAAGGGAGAAAAAAAAGTCGAAAATACATTAAATAATAATATATATATTTTTACATTTGAAACATCTCGGCTAGGACATCTCATTTCCATGTTTTGTTTCGTGATTTTATTAATGTTTTGTTTAATTTTGAACGGCTCTAAAAACCTTAACATTAGCATATGGGGAAATATGAAGCAAATTATATAAATCCTGCACTAAGCCCCAAGTTCCTTTGAACAATCTATTTAAAGGAGCTCTTAACGTTATATTTTTTATTTGAACAATTTTGTTCAGTTTTTCATCAATTCAAAAAATGTAACAATAGCGCCTACTTGGAAATTTCAATCCTATATAAATCCTGATTTAACAGACGGATTCGCTTGAAACAAACTGTATTGGAAGGATCTTATGACGTTGAACATGTACAGATACGAGGTTCATCAAAAGCTAAACGAGCCTCTTTTTCCGTGAAATGCTTTTATCTGGAATTTTAAGGATATTTCAGAATGAATAAATGTGGGGTAACTTCATGTTGGGGTATACGGGGAAAATGTCTCGTATAGTTCCAGCCGGAACTACATTTTTTTCTTTGTAATTATGCATGAAAGAAACCATCTACAATCAGCACAGTTAAACCTCATAAGGTAAGACACATTATATTTCTGAATATCAACGTAGAGTCACTGTATGACACCTTTAGTTGTTTATAAAGGTGATAATTTGATGCACGGAGGACTTACATCAGACATGGACAAAACATTATCCTATGGGCTGCAATATGCATCGTAAGTAAAATTATTTCAAAAAATTAAATTATTTTAAAATGCTCTTCAATCTCATGACTTATTTTACCCTAAAAAATGGGGAAAACAGTATGATCTGAAATTGCGCAATCAGTAACAGTTTGAGGGAATTTTACTGCTTTTTTCATAAGAAACACTCTGACATTGTGCGGTATTTTTCCGGCAGGTCGGGTACTTGGCGGTTTTCCAGGAGGGTTGCGTAGTAGTAATGTGTTGGCCTCTTTCTCACAATTTTGCAGGTTTAAACCTACTCCAAGTCGGTTCATTTTCAAGATGAAGAAAATCGTTCGTGTCCGTGTCGTATAATAATGCGACACGTTAAAGATCCCTTGAGTATTTATTTGACTGGGATACTCTCGACTAAATTAAATTACAGTGCAATTTCGCATCATCAGAGGCTAAGTGTTTCCATCTCGTGGAAACTGGGTGTCAATTTCTCAAGTGATAATGTCTTCTGCCGATAGTGGTGTCCAATGAAAAAATGGTTGTCAGTCCCTGGGGAATAGGCAGGTCAGCAAATGGTGAGAAACAAGTATGTAGCCCAATTAGAAACAAACAATAAACTGTTAAGAGTTAGATATATAGCAGTGCTAATGTAACTATAGTAGATATTTTCATAACAATGCAACAAAAGCTTAAAAATTTCTCTTTATTTTGGCGAATATGAACGTAAAAAATCTTTTCTATTTTTAATGATACAAGGTCATAAAACTACAGCGTATTATTTTCCCTTTTTCCGCCGATATCACAATAAAAGTCGATTTACGCGAAAATCACCTAAAGTGGAAAATATATTGTTCTACTTATTATTAAAAATTCAAAACCATTTTTTTAAAAATCAGATTACACTTTATAATAAAAGTTATAATCACCATTACCCATGATTATGTTCGATTTCCGATTCGCCTTCAATACATTCTACGTGCTATTTTGGCTCTCAAATATATTATGCTCTCCATTTTATAATAAAGCTGTTAAAACATTGCTAAGCATTCTGTTTAAAACATACTCTCTTTGTTTGTGGAGAATGAATTATAACACTAAAATTAATCGTTAATGTTAATTGTCATGTAATTCAGTGGAAACAAAATCCACTTCATTATTTCTAAATCTATAAATACAATAACAACTTATAAATATATTGAATTATGTTCGTAAACTCTGTTATTAGAAACTAGCGTAGCAACTTTTCTTTGCAATTGTTTATTCATGTTTAATCTATCTTTTAAATATACCATCAAAATACAGTAGGGTATTCGATATATAGAAACTTCCTTCTCTTTGGATGACAGAGAAATCAACATCATTAAATTTGACAAAATCGCTACACGAATTCGCGTTTTTAAACTAGAAATTTCCTTCAAATCTTCTTGACACTTAACAGGCATTCCTTGTGATTTTGTTTCTTGTTTGAGAACTTATTTTTTCGTAACAGGAGGCAAACTTTCTTGTGTAGCACGATTCCTTTCAATTATCTGCATTTTCGGAAAACATTTTTTTCAATACGTCATTCAATTAACGATCCTTTACACACTTCAACTGCACATCTGAGATACAATGCATAAAATAAACATAGTTGAAAGAAATTCAAGCATTATGAAATTTGAGATACATTTAACATATTTGAAAATCATTCTACGTAATGATTCCATTCCTTCCATGATTGTTCAAATTCAGCGCATGTAATAATTATAAATTCAATAAAAAGACACCATAAATCTTTTTAATTATTTATTTATTTTTTGAAAATTTCTTTTAAGGTTCTGATGCAACACTATATATGGTCGTATCGCTACATGATGATGTATTAAGAAAAAAACTTCACCTTAAGACAACACAGAGTTCGGACATTGGTTCATAAAAATTTTTAAGTGTTTCAATAAAATATCTACTGTAGTCGCTCTCCAAAAATACTTAATGATTTATCGAACAAAAGGTATTCCCACTCATGCTTCTAAGTAGATTTTTTTTTTTTTTGTTAATTCTCTTATAGGATTTTAAAACAAAATTTGTGTAAAACTAATCCTTGTGGAATAAGGTTACTTATTATTTATTACCGTGCATTAAACAATGAATTGAATAATAAATTTATTGGTTGCTATTAAAGGTAGAAGAATCTTTAAATACCCGTCATCTTGTAATTGCTGTCCTTTTAAAAGCTCTACTATTATTGCTGCATTTGTATAACAACTGTTTCCTAGTGTTTTTTGAAGATTTAATGTTTATTCAGAACAGCTTCCTAAAGATAGAAAAAAAATATTCCGGAACTCGTCAGACAGTGAAGGATGTTAAATGTGAGGCCAATGTGATGAATTCCTTTGTATAGAGACAGATAAAAATATATTTCTTCTCTTGTAAACTACAGCTTTCACAGTATATTTTACTGCAGGAATTCTAACATCATTAACTGTAAAAAATTATTGTTCCATCTATTTTTTTTAAATATTTATTCATTTTTCTATTATCCTAATTTTAATGTGCCAAATTTAGTGGGGGTATATTACAGATCATCTAAAACTTCTATGCTAAAAAATCTCTTTTTATATCAAAGCATGAATATAATTATGAAAAAAGATTAAAATCAATCCCATTTTACTTAACATTTAGTTCCTCTTGCCAAACAACATACATGAAATAGATAATTTAGGTGTTAATTCCAAACATCACTGCTAAAGATATACGGATGTTAAAAGCTTGCAGATTCCCGATTTCAGTCTTTTTAAACCTACATCACTGCCACCAAGTGTGCAATAGAACAATTATTATTTTATATTTAGATTACATTACCTCATAACACTAAAGAGCTCTTCATTGAGTTAAACTATAAACACTCCAAGACCAGATCACATAAAAATCTAAATAGCTCCGGTTGTACGACTCTCACTCGATGCTCCGTTTCGCAAAAAAGGCTAAATCGGCATTTTTGTTTCATTCCTTTATGAGCTGAAGTTGTTGTAATGTACTTATGTTACACGAAGTCAATGGTATTTGATTAAATATTGAGAATCATTGCTTTCCAGCGATCAAACAACTCGTCACGAAGCCGGACTGGAAGTGGCAAAGCTTTTTCCATCAACACGTGACTTTGCTCATCAGCTTCCGAAGGTGAGGGAATGTGATTTGTTAACTGTCTTCAAATACTAAAGCGAGGGCTCAGTGAAGCTATCTTATTTACAAAACGCGCATTTGCTAAAAATTAGCTTCTTTACAACAGACGTTCAGTTTGACAGCTTTAACCAAAAAAAAACGTGTCAACTCATACTATATATTTATGTTTCATCTGTCAAAAAACAGTTCTAAAATATTTATATTTTGTTTTTATTTCTAAAACTTCCAGTTTTAAAGCTGTGTGTTTGACAATTAGACATAGAAATGTTCAACGATTAAATGTTATAATTTTTAAGACATTTTAAGGAAATATAATAACTAATTAACTAATATTATTACAAAATGAAACATGTAAAGAAAATAATAAGGAATGAACCAAAGGAAAATAAACATCTTGTTCAAATTTTTTACTAAATATTCTCCTTAATAGGTACGAAAATTTACTATATATTTCCCCCTGAACAAGTAATTTGTTTTAAATTATTAATGTTTTGAGTATTTAAAACTGAGAAAAATTAATAAATTGTAGTTTTAAAAAAAGAAGAAGAAACGTTGATAATTGTTACGAATCGGATCCGTCAGTAGAAATACTTTGTTTTAAAATGAGAATTTCTATAAAAACAACAAGTTTACCTCTTGCATTCTCAATTTTGAAAAAGCGGCTTACGCCTTAGCTATACATTTTCACCATAAAACAGTATGGTGCAGATTAAACTGAATTTTTTTCAACTTCTCTTCAGGGGAAAATACTTGGTCAATTTCACCATATTTCATACATACTACTTTCTTCAGTTCGCGGTTTGATTTCTGAAAGAAAAAAAAAATTCGCATTTCAGCAGCTAAAAGAGTAAATGACGTTGGTGTGCAGGCAACTTACTACAATTTCTTTGCAACATCATCTACCTATGTAACTAGTCACTTCGCATTTTTTTTGCTAAAAGATAATTTCGTCATGAAACTGGTTTTACCATAGCGGGATTCACTTCTTGAACTATTTCATCAGGAAAAAAGAAGTGCTATTGAGTCTGAAACATTTGCAATTAACAATACAACTCTCTAAACGAACTCGACCACAGAAACGGCGTTCAGGTAAAGTCAGTTTATTGGTGGCGAGATTTCCTCCCCCAAGCTGCCAAAATGAAAAATATTTTCTTCTATTGGTGATAAAAATACAACGATATCCACGGTAACATGCGCAGGAAATTTGAGTGAAATTAATTGCGTAGTTTTACTTACAGAGTAAAACTACGCATTTAATGTACATACACACATGGAAGGAATGTACATACACTTACGGAAGGAACTTACACACACGACTTTTAAACATAATTTTTGAGGTCGGTGCAAAATTATGACAGTCTGATTATCATTACACCATGCGTTATTTTACATTGAAACTGTTGCAACCTCTAGGCCATTTATGTTTGTAATTGATTCATTGTTACAAAAATAATCATGAATTAAAATCCATCATAATTTTGCACCGACTTCAAAAATTATGTCTGAAAGTCATAACGATGTTTTTAAAGAATTAATTTCACTTTTTAGAGCAATATATAATTTGAAGTCGGTTCTATTTTTTTCCAAAAATTATTGTTTCAACATATATTGATACTTACATATTATCAAACTACTACATTAGAGTATATTGTTTTCAAATTCGTTTAAATATGAAAGGTATTATGACAAATAAATACGAATATTTTTAAACCTAAAGGAAAACTAAAAACAGAAGACTGATTTTAGTTTCAAATAGAAAGTAAGGATTAGATTATATATATCACATGTTTTGTGCATACTTTTGTATATATATATATATATGCATTTGGGTGAAGCCTTTCGTTGACGCAGGATAAAGCCCCCATCCTATTAATAATAAAATACTACCACAGAAAATTCTAAGGCAGTAATTTTTTATTCCAGAATTATTCGTTAGAATTATTTCTGACTTGCACACATTTAAGTATAAATAAGCAGTAAGACTTGTTGTAAACAGCAAGAGACAAGCAACAAATTTTCCGCACACATTTTATCTGACATTTTCTAATTCTTTGGCACAACTTGCACTATTCAGTCTGCTAGTGACTTTCGGAAGCAAAACGTATACAGAGTATCAGATTGTGCTTTGCTAGGTCTTTTCCGACCTACTACACTGGATACCTTTATTCGTTGATGGACTATAAAAGGCACGTTTTGGCAAGAGCGCACGTGCGAGGGAATGTATTCCCTCTAACATGGAAACGCAGATATCTCGTCTCTTACACTATTTAACCCTATCTCTAACCTCGTTTACGGATACTACGAAGAGTTATTGCTCTAAGAAAAGGCCATTGAGCGTAATTTTAAATAAAAGAGGCAAGAACACGCACACATTTTCTCACACAAAAAATTAGCTCTAATATTTTCCCATGGCATGTTTTTTCTTAAGAGTGAAGGTATGTAAGGTAAAGTGCCCTAAAGCTGACATCCGAAAAACGGTTCCTAAAACTGACACACTCAAATAAAAAAACATTTATAGCATTAACTAATTCCTTAAAATAACTTAAAATGAGATCTTCCTTCTTTTTGAATAGTATCGCTTCTTAAATCCCTTTCTTTCTTAACTCTCTTTAAATTGGTAATAATGTTTTTTTGTGTCAGCTTTAGGAACCGTTTTTTGGGTGTCATCTTTAGTGCATTTTACCTTACATATGCAATAAACGCTTGAATGGAAAAAGAAATCACAAACAATGTTTTATCTTTTTGACGGATTTTTTGATACTGAATTATTTTACTCAAATATGATTCAAGAAATACTGTTTAGGAATGGGATATAAATTGCTGCAGCTTTTCAGACCTAATGTTTTGAATATTGAATCTGAGTCATAATCCCCTACCTTTAGGATCGGTTACAAATTTAATGGTTTATTTCCCCAAAAAGTTCTAAAAACTTACTGGTTACAATTAATGGTGCTTAATTTTACCTTATTTTGGTGCCATACATTGAGTATAACACAATACAGTAAGCCCTCTCCTTTGCAACTACAAATCCGCCCATTCACCCTTTTTTCGTTGAGTGTAACTTAACACCAAAGTTTTTATAAGGTTTCCGGGTTTGAACGCAAAACCCAAGGCACAAGAAAGACCTCTTCTGCAACTGAGCGGAGGCAGGCCCTTTACTGAAGACATCGTTTAAACGAGTTATCGGTATCGCTTTCCATATATTGAAGCATTTGGTTGCACTCTATCTAGAAATCTACAGAATTTTGAACAACATCATTAAAAAAAGCTATAAAGTTTTATAAAACAATATAGTTTTGTAATGCATATTTTTTTTTTCAAATTTGCGTATTAATCATGGTAGAAGCAACATAAACGTTGACTTTCCTTGATCCAAAATCTGATGCATATATGTGGGGTTATTATCGGTATATAAGGGGATCCCTATATTCTTGAAGAGTATTTCCAATAACACACAATGCTAAGATCCAAATTAAATATATTTACAAGATACTTACAATATATTATTCACATTTTCGCCACTCCGACCGGTTCCGATGTTTTCAAAAAGTTTCAGCACACTCTGCTACCCACGTCCACTCAAGACCAAAGCGCGAGACCATATCCGCACTTCCTTCACTTTATATCCCGATGGCGCTACAGTCGATCCAGTAATACCCATTGGGTCGTACATATACATGTTACGGTGAATGTACGAAATCGGTGAATGTCGACATTTACCATCTATCAGACTGGAGAATGTCGACATTCTCCAATTTCCGACATTCGCCGTAACATATACATGTATATATTCATATATATAAGTATGCAACCAGTTTAATGAACTAATTACGGGAGTAAAAAGAACTGAATCTTCCAGTTTTAATATAAGATGCTTATGAAGATGAATGGTCAACATCGCACTTTTTTCTTTCAATGCTATGTATTGACAATATATGCACAGACTTATGTTTATTAACAAAATATAATACACTGTTAAAAATATTTCAGCCTGTATATTTTTGGTTGGCTATGTGTTTTAAACAATAATCAGAACCAAACACTGCAGAAATTATTTCAGGTCAGTCAAATTAAGTTAAAAAGATGCTTTTTCCCTGCACTAAAACAGGCACCCATTAAAACAGTTTTAATATTCAAACACAAATAACGTTAGAAATCAAGACCATTTATTTTGTTTCTCGTCTTAGGAAAAAAATCTTTTTGACTAACTTTTTTACTTTTAAGATTTTCCAAAACAATAGCACAGTATACAGATTATTTTAAGGTCATTAGAATAGTTTCTTGATAAAACAGGGTTTATTCATTGCCGTATGCAAAACATAACTGGTACTAAGCATAAAATACATACTCATCAAAGCAGTTCAACGGCCTAATATTTTTACATTTTTAAATAAGTATTAAAAAAGGGAAATCCACTTTTAGCATTAAAAAGTTATTTATTTCTTCCTGAAAGTGTAAATAAAGAAGTAACGGCAGTTTATTTTTTTTTTTTTTTTCAAAAAAAAAAACAAAAAAAGCAATCTGCTCATCATTATGATTAGCAGAAGCTAAAAAGTGCCTTTTTAGACCAAAACTTGGTTAAGTTCAAGGATTCGAAATTATTAATAGAGTTCAGTAGTTTAACAACGAAGAACGAGAAAATATTAAAACAATTTGTATCAACTAAAATAAATCTTTTACCGTGCATAAACGAAAAACAATTCCATAAAATTCCATTCGATCACCCAAATTCAGCAAGTCAAAAGTATTCACTCACTGATTTCGATAATTGTACTAGTTGCCTGTAAATTAAACTGAAGCTTAAAAAGCCATAGGCTTATGGAGTTACGAGTGGGAGTAAACTCACAATGTAATAAAGTATTAAGAAACTCAAATGTGCAGCACGAAATGCGTGAATTATTTTCAGAATACACTCATGCTTCAAAAATAATGTGTCGCTAGGTAACGTTTAGCAATAGTAAACAAACAGATACAAATATTAAGTGCAAATGCTTTTAAAGAAAAAAAAACGAAAAAGAAAAAACGTAAATATACAGAAGCACTTGAAAAATGAAATGACAAAATAAACTGGAAAATTAAAAATGAAGCGAACTTTGATATATGTACACAAGAAGACATCTCAATGGGAACGCTATTACAGAATGAAATCATAATGAAACAAAAAAAAAAGTTGAACGTAGAGATAGGAGGAAGACTTCGTTAAGCTTCATTGTAAGAGTGTACTATTGTATTTTTGGCTCATATATTCACTTCACAATTTCATTATAAATTTGAGTGCCCAATATTTATAACGAAAACACAAAGAACACGGATGCAGAAATATAAATCTTTTTCTCAAAAATAATCAGTTGTTTCAAGGATTCGAAGACCCCTATTTCTGTTATTAAGGTGTAACACATCTGAGCTGTTTATAGTACACAAATCAGACTGCTTTTTAAAAAACAATCCTCGAACCGAGACTTCTTTCAGTGGCTCCACTGAAATTTCGAAACAGATTTTGGCATTTATTCAAGCGAGTTTGTTGTGTGCATTAATCTCTCTTGCTTTTACTTCTGTCCAAGTAATGATTTCCTTTACTAAAAATGCCTGTATTTCAGGATTCACACTGGGGAAAAATACAAGGTGGGCTTTCCCACCTTGATCACAATTTTAAGTGGGATTCTTAAAATTTAAGCGCAAACAATTTTTTTAGTGGGATTTCAAAAAATATTGCGGGAATCGCGCAATTGCGCGGCCTAGCGTGAACCCTGTATTTTTACCAGAGAGAATGACGAACAGTGTGATAAAAATATCAAATATTCATTAAGAGAAGGTATAAGATAATAGATAAGATTAATAGAAATAATTTAAAATTGTTTTTGTTCTATCAACTTACGACTTCATGTTAAGTATATTTGCTACGTTAAATTAAATTAAAAACAAAATTTAAACATTAACAATACATTTCACAGCAACACAAAATATCAAAGTTAATTAATTATATATCAATTAGCAAAAACGAAAATGAATCTCAACTATAATTGCATATGCATGAAAAAGATTAAAAAACATGTTATATCTTTTACAGTGATTTCTTTATACTTCAGTACACTATTTTTGTAGAATAAATTACCAGTCAGGATAATCCCTTTTTTCATTTTCATATTACATATTTCAATTACTGGATTTGTTGAATTTTTCATTTAAAAACAATATCAAATCAAAAATATGAATTTTCTCATTATTTCAAGAATAATGAAACTTTACATTTCACAACAAGTATCTGCTAGAACGCAAATCCAACCTATCTTCTACGCACAGAAAATTAATTACCTTCAGCCTTTCATATATCTCTTAATGCTAATACTTCTGCACGGGGTTTTAGAAGAGATTAATAAATTTAGTAACCCTCTAGGCAATTTATTTCCTTGCAAGAGTTCAAAGATTTTGCAAATTCACTCATCCCTTCTCTACGGTTAGGAAATTATTGTTGAATTTTAAGAGCAAGCTTCTCCCTTTTCTAGTGATAACTTTTTCTTAAAATTTTAAAGAAAAATAAAATACAAATAATTTATCGCCTAAAATGTCTTCTTTTTCTAGATAGAAAAACTTCCCGGTAAGTAATAAAATCAGTTCTATCCCATAATTTCAACTTTTAAACAATAAATATGTCTCGAGAATCAGAATGCATTGCATAATTTTGAATACTTATTTTTTATTTTTAGTTATTTAAATAAAAATTTAGTGATAAAGTGATTTAATAACTTTTAATTACTATACTAAAAAATTTGGTGTTTAGTTGCCACCATTTTTGGTTTACTTTTGGTGCTCTGGAACACCAAAGTTGAAAATTATTCGTCTTTATATTTTTTATGCGTGTCTGAAATGCATATGGAGAGTATAATATTTTTTAGCACATGAAAATTTGTTAACTTAATTACGTATCAAAATTTGGTAACCCTCTAGGCACCACACCAAACAACAACAAAACAACACCGCTGGAACACCAAAATTGAAAATTATTCGTTTTTGATATTTTTTATGTGTCTGTCTAAAACGTGTATAGACAGTATAATATTTTTAGCTAACGGAATTTATTACTCAGTTACGTATAAAAATTTCGTTACGATACGATTGCTCATTTCTATGAAAATAGGATAAATGAGCAATCGTAATGAACTTTTGATACATAACTGAGTTAACGAACTTCAGGTGCTAAAAGATATTTTACTGTGTGCGTATATCGCTTATAGAAATGAACAGTGTCATATCTGGAAAAAATCGTTTTTTTTTTCCACCAAGCCAACCCCAAAAATAGTGGTTACTAAACACCAAAATGTTTACAGTATTGATAGACAGACCGATAGATATATAGATAAAATAACATATAATCGTTACTTACCCTCTTAAAAAATATCCTATTTGTTGGTAATTTACAAATAAATATAGAAAAATACAGTTTTTCTACGCTCTCTCTTTCTTTTTTCAGATAATTGGATCAAAACATTCTGCAGTGTTTAAATATTATTACGCACATATGCGTTACCTTATTTATTTCGCGATACCGTACTGCCACCTTATTGAGAAAAGACTTTTGCACTGTAATGTGGACATTCTTTAAAACTAAAAATGTGTGTAAAACATTTTATACGAAATTTCATTAGATTGCTTTTAACTCTTTCCGACTCCCCCCCCCCCTTCCCCTCTCTGAAACTTCCAATATTTTTCACTTGAAAAAAATGATATCAGAAACAAAATATGTTTGCTATTATTATCAGTATTCAAGAGCACTATTATATTTGCATACAGATGAGAATTAATTTGAAATAATACAAAAATCAAAAGTTACTGGCCTATGTACAATCATGTCTTTTACCAACGACCCTTGTGAAATCTCTTAAGAAACTTTATCTTTGACAAAATATATTAATTTTAAGCCTTTATACTAACATAAGTGGGAATGTAATTAGAATTATAACATCTTAAGAAAGATTTTACACTTATAAACATGTCAATGTCTCTGATTTTGAGCACTGAAAAAAAGTTCCCAAGTACACAAGTTGATCCCTACTTTATTGAAATAAATTACATAATAATGAACTAAGGAAAATTAGAATTTCATGGTCAAAAAGGAAAAAAAGGAGCAATTATTAAGCAAGAAAACTAGTTTCTAATAAATTTTAAAAATGCTGTAAGGCAAATTAACAAATTTAAACATCTATACAAAAGAGTGAATATTGGGAATAAGCTTATAAACTTTGCATGTTTTACGTAAAATTACGCATATTTTGGAAGACGATGGTTGAAAAATCTAAAAGTATATGCGTTAATCAGTTTACTACGAATTCCTGTGATATAAAGTGTAAATAAATATTTCAAGTGCTTTGATACACCTACTCTCAAAGTTTCTCATGTAAAATAATTACATGAGAAAAAAATCAAAAGTTAAAGTAAACTAAAAAAGGCAAATGTACCTCAATAACTGCTTTAATTTGCGTCTTAAATTTAAATAAGTTAATGAAACCCATATAGTTATTTCCTCCAAAAATCCATTAGTTATTCTGTTTTTTTTCCTCTAGCTGAAAGTAGTTTAAGTGTATTTCAAGGTCTTAAATTACAGCGAAGCGTTAGTTCGCGTAAATCGCATTACGACATTCATTGCTCTGAGTAGTTCAACTTAAGGGGGTATTCTAATGTAGAGGCATGAGGGTCGCCCGGTTTTTGAAGCGCTGTGCATAGGAAACAAAAATATTTTTACTATACCTTTTTTATCATTTGTTTATTGATGTTTGATTATTATACATACAAAATTTAACCAAAAAAAAAAAATTAAAATTGACAAAGTTATGAGCAGTCAAAGTGAGGGGTTCAAAAAAAAAAGAGGGTGTCCTGGCGTGCATTATATTACAACCCTCCTGGTGATCTGAAAAATAAAAAACAGACGGATTCTTAATTATTATAGATGCCGCTATTGTATGACCCTTCGACAAGTTTTTTTTTTTTTTTAATGGCAGCTATTTGAAAAGATTTTTTTTTTTTTTTTGCATATTTTTTTAACAATTCCTATTCTTTTAAAAATACTAAATAAAAAGTTATAGTTTTGAGAAAGGTCCACACAATAAAGGAATGTATAAAAAACATCCTCTTCGAATTTGAAGTAAATCGGTCCATTAGAACTCGAGATATCCTTACCGCCAGCTTGAAAAAAGAAGTTTCGAGAAAAACGCGTTCCAAGTTTTGAGACAAACTTTCGGCAATTTTACTTATAGAATGCTACAGAATACTTACATATTTTTAATCGGCGATTCCTGCTCCATAAAAGAATTCTTCCTCTACTTCAAAATGCTCATTCTCCGATGCTCTCTGGTAAAGACGAGCAGTTCAACCCTCCTTTGACGCCTCTGGAGTCCGGAGTTCCGAGCGCTCGATACGCGCTTCGTCTCATCTCGTTGCAAAAGCATTAGCTTCTGGGCCAATCGTGATGCCCATAACATCTATGACCTTTAATATGGGTACAAAACCTTCATTAAAAATACTAACTGCAAAGGTTGGTAAGAAGGTTGGCTCAAAACTAACTTAAAATAAAACTAAAAGGAGAATATTCCAACAAAACAAGTTTCTATGTCCTTCAATTAAATATAGATTTAAAAGAGATACTGAACAATAAAGATTTTATAAGGGATATTCAACCGTAGGGACTCGGGAACGCCTACCGTCTTTTGTTGACTTGTAGCGGTCGGACCGGAACCGATGCCACGTCAATAAAACGGCTATAACTCCTGAAATAATAAGAGTTTTGAAAAATCCTTTTAATGGAATATTCTTGAATGTCTAAACTTTGGAAATATGAAGGAAAAGTTTTTTTCGATTCTTTCAAAATTCTACACTAGAATACCCCCTAAGTTATCGATTCTTTTTAAGTTTCAAAGTTCCTTTGCCATCATGAGATTCGACTGAATTTACATTTACACTTCGGAAACAATTTTAGATTCATAGTCTAGATTGCGACATTAGTCAATTACAAATGCACATTTTATTGGGCTTAAGAGTTATTTACATTTCTAAGAAAAACGTATTAAAAGTTTTATGACTTAACCCCATCTTCGACGAATATTTTCATTTTTTATTTTTAATATAGTCAAAATTGATATGTGACATATTGTGTCTTTATATATATAGATATAAATTTAGCATCAAATTAAATAAAAATTACATCAGAAACTAAAAAAACAGTCAAGTTTATTTAAGCTCTAAAGCAGCTTAGTATAGAAGGACAACTGCAAGTAAGATACTACTCTAAGTCTTTTTGTAAACACACATTATATTCATATACATATTATATATATATATAATATATATATATAGTAAAAAGTTTCAAATCCGGAGTCATCCGGACCAGCTATTCCGAATTTTAGATCATTAACATTTTGCTTGTCATGAAACTTATACACTTGTTCACGTGTTATATACTTGTGAATCCTTACCATTCAATGTAGGGTCAGAAAGAACATGAGTTGAGCCGCGAGAGGGTGTCTATGGAAAAAATAGAAAAAATGTGCACAGACACACACGCACAAAAAATAACGCGCTGATAATCTTTATTCTTAAAAATTTTACAACAAATGTTCAGAATGTAACAAAAGAATCGGTTGACTGCCGCTCCTATGAGGAAATAAAGCTTATATGGAGAAAGAGGGAACTCAAGAAAGACAAATAAGAAAAGACAAAAAACATTGTTTTAAACTTTACAACAAAACTAGCCCTCACTTGCTTGAACAGTCGTACTGTGCGCTGAAAGTTGCTTCTATCGGCAACTTGCAGAATCCCTTGCAGCTTTGACCATTAGTTTTTAACATATCTCTCTCTCTCTGTTTATTTATACATATATATATATATATATATATAAAAGCAAGTCCCAAAGGCAAATCGAATTTAATTTCTCATTGATTAAATAAAAAAACAAAAATAGTACTATTAGCAACCTGCAGTTGCGCTACTTAATGATTTCTATTAATAATGCTTATTTCACTTATTTCAATCACCTTCTCCATCGTTAAATCATCGAAAGTTACTAAATAGATATATAAAAAGTTGATATTGAGCTTATCGTTTGTACAATGTAACAACTAAAGCTTTCCCGGGCAATAAAAGAAACTTGAAATTATTTCCTCTTAAAATAAGAATATTTTAAAATTCTTATTTTAAGAGGAAAGTGGGGATCCCTTCCACTTTCCATTTCGGGTCAGCTTACGGGCGGAATGGAGCCAAATTCTGCACTGGAATCATATCAATCCTTCTTTCAATACTGTCGATACACGATATTCCCGCTTATGACTCGCAGACAATTCTACTCCGCAAATGTAGCGATATAATGGCCACTTTCCCAATTTTTATTTTAAGCAGTGAAAAGTTAGGTGTCATTTCCAGCCCATTTACCTCTATTTTTTCCCCTAAATATGTAGTTATTTTTCTTTAGTGCAATTTAAAATTCTTCGGTACGTATTGGTAACATAAATAGTTCGAAACACGCATAAGACCCATCATTCCTAGCTTTCCTTTCATCCATATTTTGATAAATTAACGCAAACTTGACAAATGCGCAAAAACGCAAATTTTTCCTAAGTAAAAACGGATAGGAATTGCAAACTTATTTTTCTTTTGGAACCATTACAGCTATCATAAAAGCTGATGAAAAGTAGATTATTACTCAATTACTGCACATATTTTAATAAACTGTAATAACTGTAGAATACTTTAACTCAAAACATTTTTGATATGCAAAACTTATTAACAAACCATTTTTCATGAAAACAAGGACTAAAATACATGCATAAAAAGTGTAAAAGTCCTAAGATTTCAATTTATCACAATCTACTAATGAAACATCGTAGGTTTTCACACCCTTGAGACTTTTCAGTTCAATTTGGGAAATATCTAGCTAAGTATCTTTCTACGAACATTTATTACTTTAGCTTGTAAGTGCTTACAATTTGGTTACTTTTTGCTGCAACCTTTTGCCGAATATCTCGGCTACCACTCCTAAAGCTTCACTTATTGATCACAGAATAATCCATTTTCTTGAAGGCATTACGGAATGTTTTGTTTTTTTCCTTTAAAAATTCAAGATACAAGGAAAATCCTATCCTAGGTTTTCATTATTTACTCTTTAATCTGTCTTATGCTTTAAATATTTAGGTATTTCATTACATGAGGAAATTCAGATTAATACACTAAAAATAATGCATTTGTATACGTAACCGATCAATGAAACACATTTAAAGTTTTTTTTATTTTTATTATTTAATCGTTGTTTTTACAATTTTTATTTCCTTTTGATACAATTACGAACGAATAAGTATTGCAACATTTCAAATCAAAATTTAATTAATGAATTCAAGCAAATAAATTTATCCTGATTCTAGCAAAGTTTTTCAATAAATATGGTGGTAAGCCATCAAAGGATTTATAAAATTACGACGATTGAAAAATAATCAATGTATTTTGTATGTTAATGTATTAATACATAAATTATCCGTATTATAGTGTAAAAAAGGTCAATAAAACGAAAATACTTTTACATAAAAAAGTGTTCATGTCGACAAATTGCTCATATCGAACGTAAATCATATGGACAAGGAAATGGGTGAAATTTGAAGAACAGTACCTCAAAACTGTTCAAAATATCGATTTTTTATTAAGTATTTAGAATAAATAAAACTGTTTTATAACCTCGTGCAAAATTTCAAACTAATGTGAGCAATATTTTGCAAGATATTCCGGTTTTTGTAAATAACTTTAGCGGCTTTCATTCAATATTTAAAATCTTTAAACGGATTCTTCTTTGCTTTGCATTTTTTAACAATTACGTATCGTAAATCTCTAAGGGCTTGATCAGCTAAAGAGGCTAGGCTTTTTCAGCTAAAGATACAGCTTTGAAACTTTGTATATTTCACGGAATATGTTTAACAAAAATTAGCGTGGGTTTGACTCTGAAGTTAGTAGTTTGTTTTTATTTAATTGATGAATTTTTAAATTTATCCTTTTTTTTCCTGAGATTTCCGATTATTAATTCCATGCGAAAATTTATTCTAGAATGTTTGGGAAGTATTACAAAGAAAAAATCTCTTGAAGAAAAGTATAATTGAAAAAGTTATACGAAATTTAAAACAAATGTTTTTTTTTTAAATTTTAAACTGATGATTGATCATAATGAGGCCCTTTTTTTCAAATTTCATTTCTTGTTATAAATGGAATTATGCATTATTTTTTATCTGATTTTTAAAGGAAAAAATACAGAAAGAGATACTCCACTAAAATTAGTTTTTAAGGTATGTTTAATCTACTACGAATAATTTTAGGGTTCCAGCATTTCTGGAAATACTTTGCGGAGTATCAGCTACGGTTTTACATAGCTTTATATGTACTAAATAGTTTTGCTTGTTGTCCTACAAGATTATAAAGTTTTAAATCTTTATTATCTTAATTTACTGTACCAATGAGCTATGTGTTTCAGAAAATAAGTAACGATCGTTCCGGAGTTACCTATAAACCTCAGAAAAAGCTGAATGTTCTGGGAAAAAAATGATTATAATCGAACAGTATATGCTCTGATTTACATAGATGCTCTTATTTACATAATTTACGCAAAAAGAGGAAAATTAGTTAAATTAGCGTTTTTGCTTAACATGGGTGAAAATTTTCTTATGAGCACTAAAATGTTAGTTTTGCAGCTTAGAAGTGCCTGTAGTAGTCATTTAATAAAGATAAAAAAATATTTAAGATCTTTTGAGCTCCGTGCACGTAAATATTGACTAATTATTCTAAACATATTTTTTTTAATGCATAGCCTTAAATTTGTAGAATGTTTGTTCTCAGCATAGAAATGACTCAAAAACAATAGGGGAATAAAAATAGCTTAACCTCTTCATTCCAAGTGTACCCAATTGGGTACATTTTAAAATATTGTTTATTAACTACTGTTTGTGCAATTTGAAAGCTAAAACACCTAATTGTTTTTTAAATTAATCAACAGATATTTTACTTAGTTTTAAACATGGAAAGCATGGAAATTGGGCATTAATTATTATTTATACTAATTATTAATTAAAATTTTTTTAAAAATGTTTAGTTATTTTGTTTTGTAATTATTTTTTAAATCAGTGAACCAAAAATTTGCGTCAAAATTGTTTGTGCTTAGTTCTGGGGTCTAAAGAGGTTAATATAAAAGCATGTGACCCAAATTCTATATTTTGATCGCGCGGTTAAAAAATTAAACTGCTATAAAAGCGCAATGAAAAAATTGTGGAACAGGTTAAATATTTTTTGCATGACTAAACAAAATTTGTAGTCAGCAGCGAGTTAATTACTTTGCACAAAAACAAATTTATTGAGCAAGAAGCGTATTTTTTCAGAAAAATCACTGTAAAAGAAGAAGCACGGTAGTAAGAAAATAACAGCCATTTTAAAAGCTAACAGAGCCTATCGAAACGTTAGATAAGGCTCTAAATACGACAAAAACATCAATTTTAACGTTAAACAACATTTTTGTCAAATTTATAATATAAGTTATTAAAAAAAACAAACTGGGGCAAATGTTAATTTCATCTCTAAGTGATTATGTACATTTCGTGAGAATATGACTTATATATATATATATATATAATGTATGTGCAGATATGTAGAGTTACATCTTTATAGAGAGTTCAGTTGAAAGAAATAATGGATCTGTAAGAAAGTAAGAGTTTCTTTCGGAGGAAGTAATCCGTATCGTAATTTTATAATATAAAGTAATTAAGCTTTGTTTTTTTTCATTTCAAATGGCACATTAAAAGACAATTGAACATCGAAAGATAACAATAATTTATAAATGATTACGAGCAGTCCAGTATCGTTCCCAGATTGATCTCCGAGGAAGAGCGGGACATCGAAACAGGTGAAACATGTCCATCTCTTCGAGAAGGTCACACAAGGTTCAAAAAGGGTTAGTAACTACTTTGATGCGATATAGATTTTAATTCAGGCAGTCATGGCCAGATAACAGACGACATGGCCAGCAACATATTTCAATCTAGGCCACTGAGGGACATCTAGAAGCTGGTTGAGCCATGGTTTATTAGAATTGCGATTTCTACGTTCCTCGATTAAAGAGTTCTTAAAGATGTTCTTTACAAGACATTTAATATTTTTAAAAGGAATATCTGTAAAACAGAGGCCCCTTTTTTTGCCAAGAAATCGGCCGCCTCGTTTCCCTGGATTCCACAGTGGGCCGGAATCCATTAAATAACTACTAGGTCGTTTCGAAAGTTGTGTCCGTTTTAATGACATGTGTTTTTGTAGCTCCATATCTCAATAAATATTTATTCTACTGTGTCGTGGTATGTACTGATCGATGGAGAATTTTGTACTCTATACAGTGATGCTGTACATTTATTCCTAATTTAAATTTTTTTATTATTTTCAGCCTATTACTATATGATGTCATTAAACGATTTTCGGCCAATTTTTCTCTACGAACTCAAATTGAACCAAAGCGCTGCCGAAACAGTCCGAAAATTTAACCAGACATTTGGCAATGATGGTGTTAATGAACGCACTATTCGACGTTGGTTTGCGAAATTTCGTTCCGGAAATTTTAGCCTCGAAGATGAGCCCCGAAATGGTCAATCTAGAGTAATCCAGGACGAGGATTTGAGGACCCTGGTGGAGACTACCCCATCACAAACGGTGCGTAAGACGGCGGAAGAACTAGGCTTCAGCTCCCATGTGGTTTTTGATAGTTTGAAACGTATTGGAAAGGTCAAAAAGCTCGAAAAGTGGGTGCCCCACGATTTAAACGATCTGCAGATAGTGTCACGTTTCGAGGCTTGTACTTTTTTTTGCTTTTGAGCAACCAAAACGATCCTTTTTTGGATCGGATTGCCACGTATGATGAAAAATGGTTTCTCTACGAAAATAGGAAACGTTCAGGACAGTGGTTGGACACCGATGAGCCACCCAGGCACTTCCCAAAGGCGAAATCCCACCAAAAAGAGATCATGGTTACTGTATGGTGGTCAGCGTCTGGTGTGGTTCACTATAACTTTCTGCAACCAGGCCAAACCATCACAGCAGAGTCCTACTGTGAGGAAATCGACGAAATGTACCAAAAATTGCGTCTGCAGCAGCCAGCACTGGTCAACAGATCCTGCTCCACGACAACGCCCGGCCCCTGACACACAAATCACCGTCCGAAAATTAAAGGAATTGAGCGTCAAAGTTCTACCCCACCCACCATACTCCCCAGACCTCTCGCCAACCGACTATAATATTTTCAAGCACTTCGACAACTTTATCGCCGGTAGAACCTTTGCCAATCAGGACCTAGCAAAAATGAAGTTCGTCGACTTTATCGAATCCCGAGCACCCAATTTTTATGAAGACGGAATTAATCGACTTGTGTTACGTTGGCAAAAGTGCACTGATGCAAATGGAGCTTATTTCGATTAAATTGAATAAATATTCACTGAGATATTACAGTTTAAAGTAGACTCATAAAAACGGACAAAACTTTAGAAACGACCTAATATTTTATTTTTACTGGCAATCCAGTTGAGAAGATATAAGCAATTATCGATAGTTAAAGTTCAAGAGCGACTGGGTGCATTGATTGCCTGTATTGCTGCCCTTGAATCAGACAGCAATACAACTTTTGAAAAAGAGTTTAGTCGGGGCCGTAGCTGTAGCAGATGAATGGCCGCACTCTCACCATCAGAGCTGATATATAGCTACCGACGGGAGCGTAAAGGCAAAAAAGTTCACAGTAAACGCCAGCACCGGCGTTGACACAACCGCTCTCTTTAGAACCGTCAGTATAGAGTACTCTCAGCCAATCCTTCTCGGGGTAAAAGGATTCCATTGTTTCAAGGGCAAGCGCTCTTAAAACTATAATACTTCACTGGTTTCTGCTTTTGAGACGTCCTTGATAAGCTCAAAGCTGGTAGAAAATCCCTTAATGTCAATGGGGTTAATGGGAAGAACAAATTGTTCGACTTTAAAAATTCAAAGCTAATTTAAATACCATTTCAGCAACTTCCTACAGGAATCCATTTTGTGTTTTCAAATTTCTCTCAGAAACAGGGGGAATTTGGCTCCACAGAGACAGACATCCAGGAGTTCTGAGTAGTCTCTCCCAAAGGAGAATGGCTCTATTCTGAACGATCATCTTCAAAGTCTGTTGTCTGTGCTGAGCAGCATACAGTCAATGGGTCAGCCCCCGTAGTCAAACGTAAAGCCTGATTTTGAAAAGTCTCAAAGAGGTTAAGAACTTGCTCTGATCCAGTAATCAATGGCTCGCAACAGTAGGCAAGAATGGGTAATATATACGTTTTATAAGTATAATTCAAAGTAGCTCTTGAGCAGCCCCATTTGCTTATTTGTTTATGCATGTATCTCATTAATTTTCTGTATTAGAAATTCTTAAATCTCATTTACGGGCGTTCACGCCTTATTTTTATTTTTATCTTAATTCATTTTATCTACTATTTATTTCACTTTTGTGTTGTTGTTTCTAATCCCAGATGGTGTAGCCTCGCTACACCATCTCTATAAAACCAAAAATAGCTAAAAAGTCCAAAAATAAAATTGGACCCGTTAACATTTTAAGTTCAGGAGTGGCCTGAACAGCCTTGCACCTGTGACAATCTGGAAAAATTATCTCACCACGTTGCAAGGCAAAGGATTTGATGTGGCCACACTTAAAAAGCGTGAGAGAGCACGGCTGCTGACTCCCCGATAAATTTAGCTGGTGACACCATCGAGGTCTTTTCCCAAAGTACCATGGATGAGCAGGTGGAACCCTCCAAGGTGCATTTAATTCCAACCTTTTAATTTAAGCTATTCCCATGTAAGTTAATCTGGGGTTGCCATGTAGGGTGTCAGCAGAGGCATCTTTGGCCAGTCTATCAGTCCAACATGGGAAGGGACCCATTGAAAGTGTACAGAGTATCTAATAGAAATTTCACTTTCGTTATCATTGAATATATGTATTGTCCTTTTTATTTATTTAGATGTCTATTTATTTAACCACCTATATATTTATCCATGAAGTTTCCATCCGGTTACGAGCCCGCATGTTTCTTTGTTTAATCATGTAGGAGAAATTTCATAGTTACCTGCAGACCGGGGCTAATTTACCAGCTTTATCTTCTATAATATTTTAATAATAATAAATAGAATACAACATTTTGGGGGGAAAATTAAGCTAACACTATCAACATACCTTCAGGAAGTACTAGAATTAATCAATTTTAATTTGTAATTTGGTTTAACAGTCTTTCTTAGTACCATTTTCATCATTACAATGCAATAAAAACATAAAATCTAGTTTTCCTCAATGATGCTGCAGGATTTATACGCTCAGCGCTTGCACATAAATTGAAATTTAAATTGAAACTGAAAGAAGAATAATTTTGAACACCTTTCTCACAAACTTGTTGTTCTTTTCTTTTAACACCAGAATGTAAACATTTTTGTTTGATATATTTTCATAAAATAGCTATTTATCAACAGAAAAACGGCATTCCACTAAAACGTAAACTTTTTAATTAGAACGTCTAAGTGCATGTTATTTCTACCTTTCCACATTGAATACATTTAATACGGTTCAAAGCTAAAAGAAAATTTATAAATCTCATAAATATTGCGTTGGTGATCTTATGGGGCACATTGGTCATCTGGGCCAACGTGTCCAAGGAGAAATGACCAACTTATCGCAATTTATGATTTCAGTGAGTGCTAAGCAATTATTTCAATAGCGTTTCAAAAAAAAAAAAATACAATAGATACGAACAATTATATTTCTGAATATTTAAAAATGAAAAACACGGCCTATTAATAAATAAACTATTATTTATAGGCGATGAAATGTACTCCCTTCAATGACATTTTTTAAAAATAAAGATTGTTCTTTATTAGATGCAATGATATGATAATGGTTTTCCAACGATATTCACGTTAAAGGAGAGAAACGGTTCAACACGCACACATGGCTAGAACGACAACTTAATGGGCCCTAATCTTTCTAAAATATTGGGATGTGGCCAACTAGCCTCAATAAACCCTCTAGAACAGGGGTACCTAACCTGTGGGGTCGCGATCCCATTTGCGTTCACACTTGCGTGAAAACAGGAATACTATATATATATATATACACAGTTGTTCTTAATACGAACATGGTTAGTACGAAATCACGGCTGAAACGAACATTTTGTTCATTAAGTTTTGTTTACTATTTATTTTCACTAAATATCTCACGCATATTACGAAGACTAAAATACAAATTTCGGCTAAGACGTACAAAAGTTCTGACCTATTCAATAAAAATTTTCTTGATTGCATATATACATATATTTTTACAAATTGTTGGTTATTTTGAGTCATTGTAAACCACCAAGTACGTATTTCGAATCATACGTTGAATCTTTTTCCGTAGAGAATAAAGCTCATGTACGTGTTGGCTTGCGCACAGGTCAGTCTGCTCAGGGTTCAAACTTTCTATCTTCGAATTATTCTTTAATAGTAATATTTATTTTTAAAATACAAACATGCATTTCCATTACGTTTTATACACAATTTTACTTATCCACGTTTGTTACAAATAACGGTTAATACGAACAACGTCGCCAATTTTTGGCACTTCGTATTAAGCGAGTTCAACTGTATATCCATAGATATATCCATATATATCACAGAAATATCTAGGGGGACCACAGGAGAAGATGTGAGAGTAGGGGTATCATGAACCATGTGAAGGGAGCCATGACTGACCTTTTCCATGCTTCTAAAATCTTTCACCATGAGGGTGAAACATTCTATATAAATTTGTACCAATGCTTTCAGATATAAATAGGCTTCCCATACTTTTGGTTAGTGAAACCGGGACACATTAATATGGGATGGGCATACCGGGGGGTCTGAGGAAATTTTTAAGAAATTTGAAGCAAAATGGTGAGTTTAAGCCTTTTTTTAAGCCTCGCAAGTAACGGGAGTGAGGAATCTGGAATCCTAAATTGTTAGTCTACCCACCTTTTAAAAATTAAAAAAAAATTTTTGCTACTTAATTTACTTAAAAATATTTTTTTTCCTTTTTAATGAAAATTTTAACTGCTCTACCATCTAGAAAGAAGAACTAATAAAATAAAGTTTAAAATACTTCATAAAATTGTTTAATTGAACAATTAATTACTAAGTCTTATTTTTTTAAACTACAATTTTTTGTCTAACTACAAAAACCATTTCAAAAAAATACTTTTGTCAAACTAAAAAAGCAATTAATAAGTTAACAATGTTATTCTTTGTTTTCAACCCACTCATATTTCTGACTTGAATGTACTTTTTTCAAGATGTCTTTGCTAAGCTTGACTTTTTCATGAAAAACAGAGCCAAGAAAATGACAAAGTTTATTTTACATACAATCAATGCTCTTGCAGTGGACTCCCTCATTAATGCTATGTCACTTTAAAGATTCTTAATGTCTTCATAAAAGATTCTTAAAAACATAAATTCATTACTTTTTACATTTTACAGTCGTTTCCGGGACATTGATAAAACTGGGCAGGACACCGGGACAAGAGCAAAATACCGGGACTGTCCCGGTCAAACCAGGACGTATGGCAAGCCTAGATATAAACGACCCAAATTTGAACTCATGAAACAGCGCAACGCATGAAACTTCTTACGTGAGTCCGTTTTCATGGGGAAAAGGCGCAAAATTATTCTCGATTAGTTTCATGCTTTCCCTATTAATGTATTCTTGAGTTTTGTTAATTTTGAGGTTTATTAATCTTTAGTTTTGCTGCGATGCACTTTTTGAATTTCAGAACTGCATGGTCTGTTTCACCTTTAGCTTTTTAAGGCTTCAAGTTTACCGTAATCTAAACATTATAAATAAACGAAAATATAAAAGAAGACCCAATATCCTTGTATTCAACAATAAAGTTAATTAAGTCAATAAATATTTTAAAACAAAAAAAAACATGAGGGCAGGTTTATTAGATGTGTATACGCAGGTTTATTAGATGTGCAGGTTTATTAGATGTCCCCCCCCCCTCCTTATAATTTTTTAAAGATTAATCCGAAACAAAAACCCTCCAGGAAATACCAACATTTCATTCTCCACTTATTGCTTTAAAGAATTTTTTGTTCAATTTTGAGAAGTTAAGAGAAACAGCATTGGGCTCTACGAGGAAATTTGAGTTCTTTGTAAATCCTGATTTAATAGCCGGACTGACTTTGGATTTATCTCAGCAAAAAGAACTTCTGATGTAGAACGTTCACTTGAAAGGATTTTCTGCTTCAATTATTTTTAAAGCTACATTTGAGCAGATTTAAAAAGTTTAAAATTAGCACCTACGGGAGATCTTAAACTTTTGTTTAAAAACCAACAACACTAAAAATAAAATGTTCGGGCCAAACATTGAAAATAAAATCAGAGATTTTGAATGCGTTTAAACTTTTTTTTATTTTTCGTTAGCTCGTTTTTTTATTATTATTTAGATAAAACGAAAAAAAATAACATTGATGACTGGACTGTCTGATTCAATTAACGAATTCAAGAAATGTAATGTAATGGTTCTATTGGTGATACAATTTACAGAAACATAAATCTTTAGCTTTGATTTTCAATTTACTTTAAACTCCACATTTTCTAATGCAGCTCTACATTTTTACCTTACTCTTGTATGTGTACCTATCGAAAATTTAAAATTTTTCTTTGTAGCCATGTATCTTGTATTACCGTTACTTGTACTCAAAATAACAAATGATTTCTATTACTTATTTGTTTTTATTTGTATCATATTTATTGTATGATCACAAATAAATGAAATAGTAACAATGTTCAGAGGCGCACCGAACGGGGAGAGTGTCGGACATGTGACATTGGATATTGTATATCGCTGCATCCCTCTTCCTGACTTTGAGTTTTGACCCTCCACCCCCCCACCCCCAATAAACACATCCCCCAGTCACATGAAATAACACTGGTAAAGGGGAACCCCGGAAGAATCTGTCGCTTCTAAGGGGTGCCACAAGTCGAAAAAAGTTGAAAACCCCTGCTCTAGATGATGCCACAATACCGTAAACACAATTGCAATTTGTTATGTGAACAATTTATGCTGTATGGTAGAAAATAAATTTTTCGCTGGACAACCAATTCAAAATGATAAAGAGAATATGATAATAAAGAAATAATAAAATAATAAAAACTACTAACAAACTTTTTTAACAAGAACAATCAACTTTCTTGAACAGAATTCGGAAATTGCCCTTCCTAGACACGATTCATTTCAGATTTGACATTTTAGAGTATTTCCTGCTGTGTTTTATTTATCGTGTGTATTATAATGGTAACTATTCAAGCACCAAAGTTCTTTTTAACTTATTAGTTCGAGCAAAACCAGACAAAAGTGTCTTTACTGCATTAAAATATGTCTACAATTTTTCTCAAAATGTTTTTACACTATTTATTTTGGCTCCCTTTATAACCCTCCAAAATTCCCAAACTATGACCACATTCCGACGGCTTCTGTTAGAGTTTTCTTCTTTCTCGACAGGGAAAATATGAAATATATTATCCTGCTATTCATTGTGGAAGCTAGGGAAATTTAATAATGTTATGTAAAAATGCAAAGTTTTGTGTATGCATACTTTATTTCAAAAGTTTACGACTGTTTGGGTTCAAAAACAATTGATCGTGTTTTATAAAGTCATATTATGAATAGCCTCAAGAACTCATATGAAAAGAAATTTGATTTACGGTCCTTTTATAATAATAGGTAACATTTTAGTTGTAGGCTGCTCAAGCTCTAGCTGTCAGGAAATGCTATCAAACTATATATATATCAATTAGTTAATAATTTTAAAATTTTTGTAATGCACAAGATTGAAATAGATATGTAAAATTATAAAAGTTGTTCGAAAAATAAAGTTACTTTAAGAAAAAATAATCTTTGCTTTAAATTTCAGTTTGCTCTTTTGCAACGCTATCTTTTTGGTGGATTATTATCACATATTCAAAGTAACAATTGTTTGCTTTTTTATAGGTAAAATTATTATTAAAAATTATCTATACGGATTTTTGGTCAATGTTTCATTATTAATGATTATCTCCTATAGCGGTTTCAATCAACTTTCCCCCCTAAACACGGTTATCACAAAAATTCAGTTGTAAATATAAGGTAGGTTTTCAAAAATTATTTTTGTAGCAGTAAATCTTAAGATAAACAGTACAATTAAAGTACATACCTTTAGTTTCTTTTCAATTCCTTTCGTTGAACAATTCTTCGCTTGGAGTTTCATTATTTATTGCCCACGATACTTTTAATACAATAGCAGAATGGTTGGAACATATCGTTTGTTCTTTCGAATGATGTTTCTATGCTCAGCAGTTGCCTTGATAACGACTTAAGAAACTTTCGGAGAATTTTTTTTTACTACTACTACTATATAGACAATTCAAGTAACATACGTTTTCAAGTTCATTTGCAATCTCACGGAAAAAGTCTCAACTCTCATCTAGTATAACAGATAATACTGGAAAATACAAAATAGAATGTTACAATACATAAAAGGAACGGGACTTTAGCCCGTCAGACTCTTCGCTGCGCGCAGGCGGTTACCGGGGCCGGTCGCTTAGACCGCTAAGCCCCTGAGGATTCTTGTTTGTTTGCTTACGACCATTTCAGGTCACATAAATATTCGAGTTTGTTTGCTATTCTCAAGGATATGCCTCAAACTCTCGTCTAATATGAAAGATAGAACAAGACAGCACAACATATTTTAATATACAAAGAAGGAAATACACCCAGGGGAAAGTGGGAATCGAACCCACGCCTCTTTCACTCCGCGCAGGGAGGCACCGGAACCAGTCGATTTGACCGCTCAGCCACTGAGGCCCCCTGAGGATTCTTCTTCCTACTTTCGTCTTCTACAACCGCGGTATAGGGGCCTCAGTGGCTGAGCGGTCAAATCGACTGGCTCCGGTGCCTCCCTGCGCGGAGAGAAAGAGGCGTGGGTTCGATTCCCACCTTTGCCCTGGGTGTATTTAATTCTTTGTATATTAAAATCTATTGTGCTGTCTTGTTCTATCTGTCATATTGGACGAGAGTTTGAGGCATATCCTTGAGAATAGCAAATAAACTCGAATATTTATGTGACCTGAAATGGTTGTAAAGAAAGAAGAAAGAAAGAAAGAACCGCGGAATAGAAAAAAAGATAATTCATTAACTGATGGTTTAAAGTTTCACTTACTTTTCCAAAAAAAAAAGAAAAATTAATAAATATTGCTTAACTCATTTGAGTTCAAAAGAAATCTAATTATATTGTAGTATGGCTTTTCTGGTTATTACAGCTTTAATACGTACTTTGACTGTCACCTTTTGTTGGTCTTTGAAGCTGAAACAACGTGTGCAAGTCCAATTAAATGTTTAGTAAGTTTTAGTCATTTAGTCTTTCTACTAATTGAAATTTCGAAATATGTGTTGTATCATTTTTATTCTTCAAAGTTGGTCTTCAGTATTATTCCTTTTTACGCAGCATTTTCAACAACTTGCTGTAGTGGATAGCCGTGTTTTTTATATCGCGATTTCACGAGATTTTACTTAAACGTTCTCTCCCAATAATCGGGACCTGACACGATATATATGGACCACCTGAGTCGTATTAATATGGAATTCTAGCGACAGACGTCAAACTGTATAGAAGTTACGTGGTCTTTTAAGTAAAAATGTAGTCTATATTGCAGGAAAATGTATTTGCCACATATGATCAATTTCTATTCTATTTAATTTTTTCAAGCAAGCTTATTTATGTTACTCGACACCATCGAAACACATTATCAAAACAGTTCAATATTAAGAGCGTTAAAAATCAGAAAACCAAAAGTTTTATTTCAGATTGATATGGCGAGTTCGTTTTGAAGGAGCAACTGATGGCAGAAAACGCACTGAATAACGCTGTTCATTTCTTTCGCCTATGGTCATGTAGCACATTACGACAGTGAATTCAGAGGCCGGCGCAAATCTGGCATAGAAACAATATTTGCAGTTTCAATCACTTATCATATTCCTATACTCGGCCCTACGATTCAAAACCAAAATCAGATTTGCATTTATAAAGCTGAATGATAATGGAATAATTAGTTTGACACATGGATTTCGCCACATTGCTTCAGCTTCAACGTGTGAACTAAATTCCATCAAGGTCTCCAGTTCCAAGTTGAAATAAAACTTTTGGGGTCCGATTTTGAATGTTTTTACTGTCAAAATTTCTAATCCATAGCTGTCAATGTCTTCCGGTGACTAATAACTTAAGTAGAATTGTTTGAAAATGATTGAATTAATATAAATTGCTCAATCTTCCTCCACGATAGACTACATTTTTACCTAAAATCTCTAATAACTTCTTTAGTTTAGCGTTTGCAGCTAGAATTCCACATTTATACTGTTCAAGTGGTGTAGTTTCAGACCATAAATACCATTTTCAGATCCCCGATTTTTGAAAGAGACCGTTTATTGTTTAGTAATAGTACTTACTTGTTTATGTAATTTTGTTTTTAAATTAATTTTCCCCAAATTGCACTAAATGCAAGTTTGAAATTCTCACCACACTCTGGAGTTATTGATCTCTTATTATGGTTAACAAAAGGATAGAAAATTTGGTTCATGAAATGTTGGCCACCGCTTTCTACAAAGTTACTTGAGTAGGTAAGATGCATTTTTGTACATTCAATCATAGATCTGCTAAAAATTTCAAATGAGCCAAATAGGAAATCTTTTTATTATTATTATATTTGACTGCCAATATCAAACAAAGCTATTAGCATATTTTCATGAGTTGGTTAACGCGTATAAAAGCAATGATTGAAAACAAGTTTCACTATCAGATATAATCAAATATGTCTGTTTGACAGTTTCTTAACTTGGCAAGAACGTAAATACAAGTCTCTTTAACCCCTTGCAGCACGATGTTTTTTTTCAGAAAAGCTGGCAAACAATGATCGAGTTTTTTTTTTCACAGAAAATGAATATATAGGTATAGTATAAATTGTTTTTGGAAATTTCAGTTGTAGGGGGTGACTACAGAGGGGGGCAAAAGTTATATAAAATAATTATTACACAAACAAAGCGCGAACGGATCTCTGAGGGGCATTATAAATAATGCAAATTTACCGGTAACTATCGCCCGTGTCAGATACGGGCAAATGCGTTAAGTGGTTAAGGGACTTTTAGAAGGCATCGTTATTGAGTATTAGTAACGAAAGCATATTTTTGAGGAGTTAATGTTATGGTGTACATCACTCGGAAACTAGAAAAGTAATAAAAACTATTTGTGTCTGTGTTGTGGTGATACGTTTCGAAATTGCTTTAGAATGTGTTAAACAATTTAAATGTTTTTATAAATTTCAATTTATATGCAATGATCATACATTTCTTTTGTAATATGGTAATCCGTTTTATATTATCTCTTTTATAATAAACGGTAGTTGTATAATGTAGTAATTGTTGTGAATTCATACTTAAATTGCTCAGAGTAGGTAGTTTTCCGTATACCTTCTGCTGCCCACTGCATACTAACAAGTTATAACTCATTATTATTTAAAACAACACATTGCATTAGTATTTCATGTTTATGTAGCAACATGTTTGCAAATTAAATGTCCTTTGACTATGCAAATTAACCATTATTTTAAAGTATTTTAATTCTAACATATTGATTAAATGCAACAACTTTAAACATGTTTATTGAATGCGGTAAACAGCGATGGACGTTTAAAAACCAAAACCCCTAAAAATGTTTCAGCTGGAAGATGAGAGCTAATTAGACCATGAAGCAGCATCGAAAGTAAACTGAAAATAGTTTAGGTCATCGCATTATCTAGCTTCTGGGATTTAGTTAATTAGATTTTATATAATTCATGCTATGTTACTTTTAAGCCTGATTAAAACTTTCATCTTGATTTCTTAGTTCTGAAATGCAGTTTTTCCGTACTTCATACAATTTATACTTTTAGCCGGTGATTTTTTATTCATTTATTGATATGTCGTGTCAAATTTTAAAAAGTAACATTATTTTCTAAAGTTAAAATCTGTTCCTTTTTATTTTACTTTTTTTTATTTTGCTTGGACGAGAGAAGAAAATTCAAAACGATACGAAGAACTATATAAACATTTTTAAACACTTAAAGTCTTATCCATTTTGAAATCTTATCCATCGTATCCTATAAAGTCTTATCCATTGTGATTCAATCACTAAGTAAATGATTGAGTCAAATGGCTCGTTAAAAGTGCGCACTGATATCACATTAAACTACTATAAAAGCTGATGTTTCAAAGTTTCTTTGGCAAGCAAAGTGAAGAGGAATGTCCGGGAATAAGTATAAGTAATAATTACTTCCTTCAACTAAATCGATATGCTTTCTTAATGTTACTTTGAATTTCGAAGTTGTTTTAACACTAAATAACTTTGAAACTTCCAAGAAGTAATTTAAAAACATTTTTCTTAGAAGTATTTCAAAATTTAAACTGTTAGAGATAATTTAGTGGAAGGGTGTTATTCCAAGAAACAGTAGAGATAAACACTGGACATAGTCATTCGTACCTGGCGTCTATGTGAGTTAACCATATTAAAAGAAAAATTACCGCTTTTTTTTTACTATTCTAAGATGCAGTAACATTAGGTTTGTTTTAGACTTTTAATGAAATAATTTAAACACCTGCATAATCTCAACTTCCTCTCATAAGATAGCATTGAATCGATTATTTCAAAAAGGTATCATCTCCAAAAAAGGTAATTTTTCAGGAGATCAAAAAAGCTGATTTTTTAAAAATAAAGTATTTTATTGGACTAGTTCTTCTGTGTTTCTTTTTAGCTATCTCAAGGTAATACTAATTTGTGTTAATCGTTGTTTTAATAAGTTTGTTTTGTAATCAAAATTTAAAACAAAAATTCTGAGATGTTCCCTTTTCGAAATAAACGTTCTGTTTTTAGGTTGGAATAAGTTAAACAAATTTCATTAATATGTTCAATTCTGTACTTAAAAGTATTAAAAAACCTTATAAAATGATGATATACTATTGACTCAAAGTATAATATGCAAAAAATGTCATTTTTCATAGAATTTTGAACTATTTTTATTACTGTAGATAAATTTAAAAAATGTGGTCAGTATTATCATTAGTTATGGGCCACAAAAATAAATCTTCGTAAAATTGTGTTCTGCTGGAATATACTGAATCACTTTTTTGATGCCGACTACTTTTTTTTGCATTAATTGGCACTTTTGAAGAGTAGGCTGGAAAATCCATTTCGTTTGGTAAATACAGGAAATTTGGTTAATGCTTTACTAAAAAGAAATTTCTCTTCGTTCATATCATTATCTATATATTGGGTACCTTAACAGTTTCATTGGTGACGGACCCGTTTATAAACTGGTTATAGTTGCTCACTGAAAATGAAACCTTTTGCTTTCTTGGAATTTGCTTTTCAAAACTTTTTGTTGGAGAGTACAGTCTTTTTGTAAAACGGCGGCCACCATTTTTTAAAATCTCTAAATTTGGAAGTTGTAACGTTGTAGACATCAAATTTATTGGCATTTGAAGATTATTTTATTAATTCTGTTTAATTCTCTGGGGCGTAAATCTTATCTTCTCTTTTGATTTTGCGTTTGACGACACAAAAATCATGATCACAAGCATAAAAGGAATGCCCACGCAAAAGCAAAATAATGGAATATGTTGCTAAAACGTTTGCTTCCAGCTAGAGTCAAGAGAAACTGAACAACAGTATTATTTATGTTTTACCCTGGACATCCATCTGAAAAAATATGCAGTTCTGTAACTTTAGCTGGAATATTATTCTCGACGTATTGTTTTAAAAACGAGCATACTTCGTTCGGCACTTTATGCGCTTCACCTTCGTGGTAAGAATAAAACATAGCTTTTCCCGTCACATGGTTGTGAATACAGAATTCAAACAGCCACAACTGTCTATAATAAAAGATTTCTTGCACTGGTATGAGCGGCAGGGGTAAATTCTGCATAAAATCGAATGACAATGCCATAACACTTTCATCATTTTTACAAAAATCTATAACTTCCTTAATTTTTTGTAAAACCTTTTTGCCCTTCGTTTTGTGTACCACCTTCGTTATGTACAGCAACTGCTATACACGCTTTGCATTATCATTAACATGGGGATTGCGTATTTTTGTGTTCAGTTCTTCACATCTAGAGCACACATCTATTTGAGGTCTTCCAAATCCGAAATCAAAATTCTTTAAAATACGAATAGAAAAAGCTATACTTACCTTTGTCTTTTAAATCTGGATGTTTGCTAGCAAACATCTGATGTAAATTTTTATACTTGATGTATATTTTTCGTACGTTATACACTTTTTCCTTTTTAAATGTTATAGAAAATTTACGTTATCCACTTAAATGTAGTATTTTCCTTCATATTGCTGCAGAAATACCTAGAAATGATAAAACTGCCAAACCAAAGCTATGAGCATGTTATTCTATGTAATAAAAATAATTTCACTTTAGGAAAGCACAAATAAGCATTGTGCTTTCTTAATGTGAAATTATTTTTTATTACAGTTTACTTGCATAAAGGTAAATTGTTATTATATGTTATTCGATCTCAATGAGTTCAAATGTACTTAGAATTATGTTTGGTTATTATTTCCTCTAATGCAATAAGGCGAACGAAAACCCAGGTTTTTATTCATTAATGTTCAATTGGACACTTGATGCTCACATATAGGAGGAAAAACAGTTTCATCTTAAAAAAGATTTTTGGAAACTTCAGGTCTGAATCCCTACAAGGACGCATGTGGTTATCGCTATTTTAATCGCTACTTTAATCACTAATTTTCTCTAAAATGAAAATAATAGAACACATATTTTTAATCCAAATTAACATGACATGAATTTTAAAAATATTAGTGAATTTTGTAAAATTGAAAACCCAAAAGCTATTTTGTTCTCAATTTTGAAGAATAGGTAAAAGGCGAATAAGTAATAAATAAACTCGAAGAGTGAAAGTGTGTAATGTTAACATACTTATTCTTTAAGGATATGGGGGATATGGACTTTTATTCATATCCAGTAGCCATAGGGCGTTAGAAATACACTGTTTAAATATTTAGGAAGTTTCGATTTCGCATTCTAACGCAAAAGACAGCGGGTGTTTCTTATAATTTTCACAGATAAAATGCTTTGGACCAGCGTAAGCCGCTTAAGTTCTCTAGAAGACTTAAGTTTCATTTTTGTGAAAACTTTTCTTTGCATATCATCAGTGTTGCTACTGATTTTAGTATTTTAAACCTATTAACTTCTAAAGCTTCTAAATATACAATCCGTTATCTTTGCGTTGTTGTTTTTTTCTAAGTTACGCATTTCAAGCTATAATAAAAAATACTGAAAAGTATACTTTTTTAATTACATAATAAAAACAATTAGTTAATTTTGTTAAATGTAACCGTCTTAAATTTAAATGTCTTTCAAGTTGGAGATTATGTCACATGAACATAACAGAAACTTGTATTTATTTGTAACTAGTACCACGGCAGTGCCCGTGCTAAAACTGCTCATTGAAAATGGGCGCAGCCATTGCAAAGCGGTTAAAAGAAGTTGTTTGCGGTGACATTGAATATTAACGCCATTCTGCTCTCTGAAAAAAAAATTGCGTTTTATGGATTTATTTAAAATATGACTCATGCCGCGGCGTTTCCCGTGATAAATGCATGTATACTCCGAAAACGCATTCCGCTACTCACTTTCCATGACGGAAAAGTTCCTGTGCTTTAATCGTCTAAAAAATGTTCCTACCCCCCCCCCCCCCCGACTACCAGTATCTACATTTCTATTATCCTCTCTGGAATGAATTAACCTATGCACTTCCTTTTTCCCTTAAACGAAGCTATCGTTTTAGAATCAAAACGAAATTAATTTACAAAACGAATGATAATATTTTCCCCATATGAAGTTTTATTTAGTTTTTTATGGATTTTATAAGTATTACACCAATATAAAATAGCTTAAAACCCTATATACAGTCTTCCGTCAAGGGTTCTTTTACATATGCAACAAAATGACACATATTTTACAAATTAGTAGTCTCCAGAACCATCTTCCTTTATGATCTTTGAATAATAAATTTATGTTTTTCTTTAGATAATAAAAATAACTAACCCGCGAAAAAAATCCATAGTTTATATGTGCTCTTCTTTTTTTTCAAAATGAACAAAATTTCTGGAGGGAAAATAATTATCCTAAACATATTGTAATTTAATTATTTCAGCTAACGTCTAAAAACAGTTTTCCTTCCAGAAGAGAAAATAAAATATTTTTCTCAAGCAGCGATCTGACTTCTACCTCTAATTACTTTTGGCAGCTCTTCTTCTGGAAAATATGCAGCATTATAATGTTTCTCCTTTTTATGAAGTCTGACATATTTTTCTCAATTTAATGCAGGAGAGTTAATATAACCATCAGAATTTCAGATTTTTAAAGTTAAATAAATAATTTTTAGTACACAAAAGATTAAACCTAATTTAGCCCAAAATATTCTAGTGGAAGAAAATCCTCTTACTTGTAAATCGAATTAATGGATCCGAAGCTTTTTTGAATGATGAATATAGGGAGCATATATTTGAAAATTTTGAAAATAGGTGTAAAAAGATGTCTACATTAATTACTTTTTTTTTCTTTTTACATTTGCATCCCTAATTTTAGATAAAATAAGTCATAGTGTAGCATTTCCTTTTTAATTGAGGTAGGTAACCGATACAACAAAATACAAGGTAATCAATTGAGGCACCTAGAAGCACAGGGGTGGCAGTGACAAAATTGAAAATTTGGATATAAATGATGCAAATGATAAGGAAAACACTGTTCTATATTGTGGCAAGAGATATTAGGGGTAGCCCTAACAGGTGCAACCCCCCCCCCCCCCCCCAACATGATTTAGAGAAAGCAATAGCATTAAAGATCCCATAAGATCCAAACTTTGAACACGTTTGATTCGGATTCGTTTTTTGGTCACTTAAGTCCCTTTGCTTCTCACTGCCTTAATTGTGACAATGAGACTCAGTTGCGATTTTTAGCACATCTTCAACCCTTACTAAACTGACTGAAGTAGGATTGCGACCTACTAGGATAACTCCATTCCATATGTATTTTTAATGTCTGTTACAGCTTTTTTGTTTCAGGTGTGATTACGCATATTCATGACTAATTTCAAAATAGTTTAAGAATTTTAATACAAGAAATAAATTTTCTTTCTAACTTTCTAATGGGGCTGCGTATGGTCATTAATCTTTGCAGACTTAGTGCGTACCCCGGTAATCGGCATCCATTTTTTCAAGTAGCACCACTGTCGGTGGATGCCATTGCCACTGAGAATTTGGACGCTTAGTTTACCCTAGATGGCGGCACCTGAGCCGTTATTTGATGCGAATTGCACTAGGTATTTAATTTAGCCTAGAGTATCGAAGCCAAACGGGTACTCAAGGGATCTTTAACATGGCGCACAATCATGCGATATGGGCGCAGACGATTTTCTGCATCTTGAAATTCCACCGACTAGGGTCAGGTTCGGACCTGCGATCTTGGGCGTACGAGACCTGCGCCTTAACACTACGCCACCCTGCCGACGTCAGGAAATAAATAATCTGAGTCATTATGTAAAACCATGCCGTAACAAACATGACAAAAAATAGACATGACTCTGATGTCATGTTTTTACATATTTCAAAAATATTATTTATTGGACTAGATTTCTTCTGAAGAAATCTAGGGATCACAAAGGAGTTAGGATAAATTTGGAATTAATATTTCAATTTCAAAACAGGAAATTAGTAAAATTTAGCATTTGCAATCTTGGCACCTTTTAAATTGTGCTCTCTACAAATGAATAGCCAGTTAGAATAGCCTGTTGGAAATTGTTGACATTGAAGGTTCGACGGAACTAACATAGAAATGTAATTCATATTGTTACGAAGTATGCGCTGTTTTGAGAGCAAATAGTATTTTAACGAACCAGTCGAAGTTCGTTCGTGGTTATAAAGAAATCAACATGGACCTAAATTCTTACAATTAGGTTTATTCACATTATGTACCAACCATCTAACCCAAAATCCTAAGCAGCGTATTGGACCATGTCGGTCCAATAGGGTCTACGGCACCAAAGTATAGAAATTTTGAAAAAAAAAATCTACAAACCATTCATTTTTAATCATATTCTCGCTCTTGAAATATAATCCTGGGGGAAAATGACTTTTTATATTTTCTTGTATTTCTTTCTGTTTTTTTATTTTTTTTTATTTTTAATTTGCTTGTACCAATTACTGTGTTAAACATTAACAAAAATGCACTAACTAATGGTTCACTTTACTTCGTAATCGTAAATTATCGTATCTTACGGCTCACAATTTTATTTATTTATTTATTTATTTTGGAGAAAATGTGTCTAAAATGTCCACCAGATCGATAAAGAATAAACTCCCAAACATTTAAAATCTAAAAATAATTACTTCTTCCACAATGCACAAAATCTATTAATTTTTCCGAAGGCCCTTTTGATAATTCGAGACAAAATTTTGTCATTTATAGACTGCAAATGTAACTTTTAAAAACTAAAAAGTTCTACTCGTTTATCTTATGTATATACCCAGTATAATGTGGAAAAAATTCCAGTGATAAGAGGCAGAACAATTACAAAAAGAACAGTCGTTGCTTCTTATTGACATGCGCCAATTTTAGGGATTATATCATTCATTAAATGACGGGAAATCCAAAGGACTTGTGAAATCACTGATAGGTGAAATTACTGCTAGGTAAAATCAGCTTCTACTTGATCACAAGACAGAAATAATCCCGAACATAAAAACTTTCAAGTGTTTGAATTGGAGAAAATATTGCATTACTGGTTTGATTTAAACAGCGTAGTCCCAATTTAACAAAATTTATTTTTGACCTGCAACCTTAGTCTTTAAATCTAATCTATATCAAATTTGTTACTCCAAACTAGAAATAGAAATTTTATAAAATGAAAAATGTGGAGAATTTCGCTGTGTTGCATACTTTTCTTTTAGTGCCATATGTATAGTTTGATTTTATCTGCGTTTTATTTCTTTATTTTTATCAAAATTCTGGATCCCGTGTCTCAAATTTGTAGTCGATATAATCTTTTAGCTGAAATCGTTGTTGTTTAAGGATTAATTTTGTGCACAGTTGCGTCGCTTTATTTTATTGCTATCTTATATTTATTGAATAGAAAACATTTCATGCGTAATAGTCATTCATTAAAAATATTTTTAGTTTAATAGTTAAATATAAATTTAAAACCCGCATGCTAAATTTGTAATCTATAAATTCGTTTAAATAGAACTGTGGTTGAGTCAGGATTTATTTTGTGCAGAATTTATTTTCTTTATTTTCTTGCTGTTGTATATTTATTTAGTGGAAAAAATTTTATGTTTTAAGTACTAGTGTAGTGTATGGGTTATCACAAGAGAATATATTCACAATTTTATCTACAACAATATTTATTATTCGTTATTCACAACATATTTAGTGTAGAAATCTATATTTTCAAGAAAATTGCTCAGAGACACACATCGGTGAAATTAAAATTCTTGTTTCATCTAGATCCGTAGAGTTAAGTTGAGTTGTAACAATGTCCTATTGGCGCAGAAAAAAAATGTGAGTGGCATATCGCTACACTAGCATTTAGCATGTTTTTAGTTCAATAATTATGCATAAGATAAAACTTTCATGCTAAATTTGTAATCGGTACATTCATTTACCGTAAATCGAGGTTATATAAAGATTTTAATTATTCTAAATTACGGCTTCTTATTTTCGTACAATCGTATGTTCATTCAATAAAAAATATTTCCATGCATTGAGATCAGGCTTTTTAAATGTTTCAGTTTAGTAAAAAAATATGAATGAGTAAGATAGTAAAGAATGAAGTTCTATTTCACAATGCATTGTTTAAATCAACACCATTGCGTAAAAAGCAAATGTTTCGATTTTAACGAAATGATTTTAAGGGAAATAATTTATTCTAGACTTTTTAATGCATTTTTTATTTATTTATGAATATTTTGTTTTAAATTATTCATTTCCTTCGTCTTTCTGACATTCGAGAATCACGTGAAATTTTCTAGACTTTGAATTATCGTTGAAAATTGCATAGAATTGTAAAACTCATTTGCGATATAAATATGAACTTGAAGAAATGTCGTTGCCTTAACTGAAATCTACAAATTTTATTAAGTTGCATAAATTTCCATTAAACATTTGTACATGAATTTTAAAATATCATACGTACCCGATAAAATGAAAACTATGTAATTGTGGAGAATTCCTTCTCATATTTGCTCCAAGTTAGCATTCCAGCATAGAAGTACAAAAGTTAACGTACAAGAGCGTAGTTTATTGTACAATTTAGCTCTTGTACTTCTTGCCACGGGTTCCATTGAAACTTAATCAAGCCTTAGTATCGGGCCTTAGTAATGAGCTCTGTAGTACAAAAATGCCGTGCTACGATCTGAAATACCAGAGATATCCCTGTCTGGCTCAGTAAAAGACTGTAATCCCTGAAAGTTGAAGCCCGCTATTTTATTTTACTTCCAAAGTAGGCAAGAATTTTCTGAACTGGAAATTTATTTTATGTAGCAACTTCGTCTCAAACTAAACAGTTGCATCGGTTACATTACTTCAATTTTCAAAATGCATAAATAAATAAAAACGGAAAAATATAAATAAATGATGATATTAGAACATGATAGTTTTACATATTATAACACAATTTACTTGGTAAATGAACCAGTGACGGCGTCGTTTACATCGTGGTGACATGGTGGGATTCACGCTTTGAATTGGACACTTCGGTGCCCTTTACAAGATTTATTTTTAAAAAATGCACAGCAAACTAAAGACTATGCATGATTTTTTTTAAATAAGATATTTATCATAACAGTGATTTTCAAAGAATCTTGTGCAACAAAAAAATACTTCGAAATTAAAACCTGCAGAAATTATGTTTCAAATACTCGAATTTAAGACAATTCGGTAAACATGCACTAGAAAATTAAAAATTATTAAGCAAATTCTTTTGGCGCTCCTGCATAGCAGTTCTTTACGAATTCAGACGGCTGCCCATTTTGCCGCCCCTTTACGATGCCGCCTGATGCGATCGCCTCTTCGCATCCTAGCACCGCATGGCCCTGCTATGAACTATGATTATTTAGGCGAGTCAAGAAAACTAGTATTTTGAAAAAGAAAATGTAACGCTACTTCATTGGACGAATATCTATAAAAATTCTCAGTTAAGTATGCATCCTTATAACGCAAGTCTTGTTATTGTTGGCGTTGTAACTTGGTGCACGATTTTTGAATTTTTAATAAACTACATGCCGTAACTAATTTCGTTAGGGAAAAATTTCCAGAATCGAAATTAGAAATGCCTTGCCTCCAATTCAATTCGATTGTCCATATAAACTTACGAATTCATCTGCGTCTATTTCCAAAGCGCGTTTACCTTAACTTTCATTCGAAAATGCTCTTTGTAAATCTACAGATTTAACAAGTAGGAAATGAGATTTCTGTGATGCGTTGCAGTTGATTTGTGATTTTCTGCAGTATCAAGTCACTGGTGACAAATATCCGTTCTCAATTCTATTTAAACGGCTATTTTTCATTGAGAACAATTAGGTGAGTATAGCATTTAAAAAAAAATTAAATATTCATGTACTCAGGTTGAGCCCAAAGTTGAAATGTATTATTTTTCTTTTCTTTTCTAAGAAATTGTATATGTATAGGAACTAGTTTAAACATCAGTGCGGAAAAAAGATGTTTTCAATTTGTATCTTATGATAAACTACTCATTTTTTCTTATTTATTTATTTTGTGTTGCCAAAATAATAATAAGAGATAATAGACATAAGCGTTAAAGTTCGTTTCATAAAGCATAATTACGTTATTTTATTTTTATATATTAGAGGATTATTTGCTGCATTGATTCCTAACAAAAATACTTTTGGAGCGAAGAATTCCAATCACTTAGCTGTACCGAGTTTTTTGTTGAACTATTTACAAGAAACAGGAATAGTTTCTACAGATTATTTACTGTCAGTTTATTCGATGCTTGTTGACAAGGTTTTATTCATAACAATAATAGAATGAGTTTATAAAATAAAACCACTTATAAATGAAATCATAATATGTTTTTAATTATATGTGCAAAATATGTACTCTTAAATCTTTAAAAGAAAGATGAACTAAAAAACATTAACTTACGCTTTCTAGTACACAAAAAAGATCATTTCAGATAAAGTTGATATTTTTATTACATATCAGTTAAGGGGAGCCGGCACCATAAGACCATTTTTTTTCTCTATGGTGTTTTTATTTACAATTTTTTGTCTCATGTCATGTTATATCACTTCATAAGAAATTTAATATTAAAAAAGTGGATTTCTTAAATAAAATTTGAAAATTTTAATTTTTAATACGAAATTTAGCAATTTTTAAAAATGCATCTTCTTTTTCGAAAATTGGCGTAAAGTCTCAAATCTTTTTTTATTGATTCATTACCCATAAAGCAAAACTTTCATGCTTTGAATTTTTTTTTAAGTCAAATACTTTCTGAGAAAATAATAAAAACTGATTTAACGCAGAAAAACAACGAAAAATTCAAAAAACCTACAAAAAGAATTTTTTTGAAAAAAGTACTTAAGTTATCATAAAAGTAAAGCGTAAACTTGTTATGTATAGTTTAAGGAATATGTGGGGAAAAAATCCACATTTTAGATAAATTTTAAAAAGCCGTTGCATTTTAATTGAGATGAAATGCGCAAAAAACAAAGCGAGAGAAAACAGCATTTTAAGTTTTCGGCTTGCAAAAACTTAAATCCTTTCTTCCTCAAAATTTCAAGTAAGGAATTTTTTTTTCAGTTACAGTCACGATGAAATCGCTTATTTTATTTTTAAAATAAATATAAGCCACTTGGCTTACATCACTGTGCAACAAATTTGAACTTTTTTTTTTGTCCTTTAGATGAAACTATGCGATTCTATATAAACAAAAGGTGCTTAAGTCAAATATCCAAACCAAAATGGTCCATCACGTACCATTTTTGCTGGAGGCCCACTTCTCATATTTATACAATTTGGTTATAGAAGAGTGTAACTGCGGCTTACTTATTGAAAACACAAACACAAAAAAGATTTTTTTTGGCCGTTTTATCTTGTGGGCATCTGTTGGTGTGCCCTGATAATATATTAGCAATATTCAATTCGTATACTTCAATTCTATCGACCGCTGAAACGCTTTTAAAGCACAGATATCCTGATGAGACCTTTCCCCATTCTCATCATTAATTACGCCTAGGTTTTGAGGAAAGAAGTCCATATGGGAGTCCAAAAAGTGTAGTTTTAATGAAATATAGCAACCTAATAGTACAAAAGCATTTTATCATGTCACTAACAAGATTTTCGTAATTTTCAGCTTTCTCATTTCCAAGGAAACGTGAGCACACCGATTTAAAGGCCATCCAGGCAGATTTTTTTGCTTCTCACTGTTTGTTTTCATACTCTTTATCATGAAAGGACTTTCTTAAGTTGTGGGCCAATAAAAATCCTTTCTTTTAGTTTTGCCTCACTTAATTTTTTAAATTTTTTCCTGAAATATGAGAAAGTCACTCCTCTGTCCAGAGCTTTTACAAATATTTCGATAAACCAAGTTTAATGTACAATTGTGGGAAAAAGGCACATTGTAGATTTACAAGTGGCTAATTTGATATGCTTTTGCCACTCAAAATTTTGAAATTTCCTTTGTGTTTGCAGAGTATGCTACATGAATGAATAGGAAAACAATACTTAGATGGAAGAGCACCTATAAACAAGCGCCACTCTGCTGAATTGTGCTCATGTCCTAATGCTTGAAACACTACATTTACATCACAGCAGCATACTATGTTTTCTTTCTCCGCAAAATAGTCTACAAAATGTTTTTGTCGTCTTGTAAAAAAACTCGAAACTTCGAGAAGTAGATAAAGCTTTTGTTGCCAAAACATGTCGCTAAAGTAACCCAAGCTCATTAAAAAGGTCTCAATAATGGCAACGATTTCACTGTCAATGAGAAAGATATAATTTATAATAAATTAAGTCGATAAATTTTGAAAATATGCACATTTATCCAGAAAATGCGTAAAAAGCTGAAATGTGGAATTTCGGGAAAATGGTACGTGATAGGCAAAAAATAATTGCAGATTCGTAATTCTCAGCCAAAAATACATAAGAAACAGACATTTTCATCCAAAGGACATTTTTGGTGTTGCACAGTGATTCAGAACAGTTACGGTTTCGGAATGAAAAAGTGGCAAATCACACTGTAGTAAAATCAATGATAAATCTATAAATAGTGCTTCAATTTTTCTGAAACTTTCAGAGAACATTTGTAAAGATTTATTTTACTACTTAAAGCAATAAAAAAAATTCAATTTGTTTCGACATTTTTGAGTGCCCTTAAAAAATTATTATAATAATTAACACTTTCTAGGCCGGTATCAATAAAATAGTTGCATTCCGAGCTTATATGCAGTTTCTATTCTGGATGTTTCTGGCAAATCCTTTTTCTGACATGTCTTACTTGCGGAGTCAACGAAAGCCAGGCTCCTTTGAGTCAAGCGTAAAGTGTATCTAGCTAGATAGGAAGCTTCGGCTGTATTTTTTAATGATTTTCTCGAAAAGCAAGAATTTGCAAACTATATATTTTTTAAAATAGCATGGCACCGTATCTCTCTCACTCTGTCTTTTTGAGTCTACGAAAAATTGTTATTATCAAAAAATGTTTCATTTTTTAACCTCTTCAGACCCCAGAACTAAGCACAAACAATTTTGACGCAATTTTTTGATTCTCTTATTTAAAAAATGATTATAACAAAAAATAACTACTAAAAACTTTGATTTTAATTAATAATTAGTTTAAATAATAATTAATCCCCAATTTCCATGTTTTACATGCTTAAAACGAAGTAAACTAACTGTTGATTAGTTTCAAAAACAATTGGGTGTTTTAGCTTTCAAATTGCACAAACAGTAGTTAATAAACAGTATTTTAAAATGTACCCAATTGGGCACTGAAAGTCGCAAGGGGTTATGAAATCACTACTAACAATTTCCCATGATTATATAATGTAAAAATTGTTACAGTGAAACCTGTGTAAGTTGACCACTTGCGGTGCAGCACTTTAGTGTTCAACTTAGACAGGTGATCAACTTATAAAGGGTGAGGATAATTATTTTTATTTTGTCTTTCTTACACTATGCATTCATTTCTTTTTAAGTAATTAAAATACTTTGAAGTTTAGCTTCATGTATTAACCTTACTTTAAAATAGTACTTAGCTATTTTATTTCACAAAAATATCATTAAAGAAATTAAACCTGAATGACTTACAATGTATCATACAACTTTAAAACTAAAGTACTGAACTAAAATAAAGATAAATATCTTTTTGATTATGTAAGTTTATTTGGGGGGGGGGGGATGGTAAATATTTCCTTAAAACACATAATTGTTCAAAATGTCTATCTCAGATAAAACAAAAAAGTAGAAATTTATTTAAATAATAACAAAGTATTCAAGAATAACAAAATATTCAATTATAAAAAGTTCATACTGCGCTTTATAATTTGGTCAGGATCTGCAGGCACTCTGTGGTTGGTGCACGTATGTGTAAGTGAGTTTTCCTTTCAAGCTATTAAAAATGCTAAAACACTCTCAGAATTACTCCCTAGCAATTACCGTTTTGCATGCTTTTGACATGGATTAGCACTCTTTGGCAATATTAAATCTGAAACGATATACTGATTTCAGAGATTGTTTTAGAAATCTGGATCAACTCAATTTCACACCAGTGATGAATGTATCATGGAGCAAAGTTGACGCATCTGATTGCTGATGAATGTGCCTGCATTAGTAATAATATCTGCATTGGAAGTTAAGAACTATGGTAATGTGAAATTTGAAATGACGAATTGCTTTCAGAGAGTTGGTGTTAAATGTCTGGTCAGTTGAATTGCACATCAATTATGAATTGAAATGCTTGCACCCGCGTATTTATGAAATAAGAATCGGAAGGGGACTGTTGATTAATGTGTTTACGTTGGTTATGATATCTGTACGATTTAACTTGTCATTTGTCTGGCATTTTAATAGTTGTTTTTGAAGCAGAGAAGGATCTATAAGAGAAAACGATGTATTAGGAAAAAAAATTTTCCGATGAAAAAAGCCTTTTCGTTTAAGTATTATTATTCAAGACAGAGAATTTTTTTTTAAGAAATAGAGTAATTTGTTATAAATAATATCTGTACCTGCAAGCCATATTATCTTAAGTCCATTTTTCGAGTTTTCTCGAGTTTACACTTTTGACACTTAATGGACGTATAGAGTGCCGACGACAAAGCCACTAGCTGCATGAGGGCTCCGAACTTTTAAAGCCCCATCGGACATCTTTTTTCTGAGGTTCGCACGGAAAAGTCTAGTCTCATAGTACTAAAAATATTTAGTTTTTTACTTCGTCCCAAAATCTCGAAAGAAGAACTTCAGACAATATTGCTCTCAAGTACAGATATAATTAGGTCATTCCACGGAAAATGGCCTACACTTGTAAAATATATTTCATTAAAGAATAATAATTTTAAAAAATATATTGAATAGATTCTTTTTCTGAAGAAATCCATAAATGTGCGATTTCCTAAGCCATTTTTCCCCAGGTATGTTTGTATAATAGTTTTTATACTTAACATTAGTATCAATGAAACTCTTTGGGGAATCCTAAAAAATATTTTTTTTATGTTCTGTTGTTGACAAAAGCTTTGCTCAGGTAGGGGCAAAATTTTTGCAACTTCTAATGTAACAAAAGTTAATTATACTTTAGTTTTAATAGACATATAGTTATAAGATTCTTCACCACTAAACTAGTAGTTTTTTCGTAATAATTGTACTAAACTATTAATTATAAAACTACGTCATAGAAAAAAATAGGGTTTGAAATACATCATATAGGTAAAAGTGATGGGTCACTTTCACACCACAATTAAATCATAATTCTTGTTATTGGAATAAAATGGCTCTCTTTCAATACACCATGTTCTCGGAATAGTTGTTTTCAAAATTACTTAAATTTGAAAAACCGACCTCTTATATTTTAAGTAACTTTTTCTCAAAAATGATCCAATACGATCTCATTTTTGAGACCACTAAAAAAAGAAAAGAAAAGAAGTTTTCTCGCTCGGGTCAGAACGCAGACTATCCCAGATGGTTTCCTAATACTCTAATCACTGCTCCAGGAGGGCATCGAACGGAGAAAGAAAAAGTGAATTATATCTTCCAAACGTACTAACTGCGGGTGCTAAAATACTTCCGTGCCAAATTTCTTCATAGCGCAATCCAGTAGAATGTTAATTATCTACTCGTTCATTCTTTTTCTTATTTTACTGTGTCCAATCCGAGTCCGACGAATTATTCATCTTGTAGTCTGGCTCTGAAGAGACGAAAAGACTACTCATATTCTTCAACGGATCTGACGTCTCGAGTGGTAAATAGTTCCTTATTTTTGATACAAATACTATTATTATGAAAAATATACGTTAATAAAAGCTCGATATTCATTATGAACGATTAGTTGTGCTATACATTTTTTATTTATTGCAGTTAATACATGCCCTTTCTGTAACTATAATTTGTAAGGAAGCAATGATATTTAAAACTAAGAACAACGCTTGCTCATTTTTTTGTCAAAATTACTTTTAAAAAGTAAGCACGTATGTTTTCTCATTATACTCAATTTTTATCTAAAATCACAGTACAGATGCACGGAGTGACTGCAAACTCATGCGGCTGATTTGGGAACACCTCCTTATAATTCATGCTTGTTCTCACAATCGTTAAATAACAAGTAACTAAATTGCCGATATCTTTGAATTCTTACGATATTCAACTAAAATTTTTTATGAGTTGCCCTGTACACGTGGTAATGAAGCTATGAAAATTAAAAATTGCTATCTTTTGCGCCTGCACAGAAAATAATAATCCATTTAAATGCTCATTTTGTTTCTAATACTAATTTTTTAATCTCTAATTTCAGTAAAGTGATTATCTTGTATGTAATCAATTTTTCGGGAAGTTTGGTGAAATTTCCTGCTAAACTCTGCATGTTATGGGCCAAAAACATGCTGGAGGAATTGGCAATTTGGAAAGAAATGTTTATAAATAACTTTGTGAGTATGCGTGCTCTTTACGAAAATGAGTATAAATATTGTATATAGGAAGTAAACTATTCTGAGAAATTTCCAGCTTATTTCAAGCATTATGCGATACAGGATTATCAAAAGTATCTTTATCTTTTCCTCAATTTTCTGTTGATACTCTAAGCGCGTGCGCATGATATTTTTTTTTATTGGAAAGTATGAAGTAAAGCATGCCTTTTGGATAGTTGTAGTAACAAAACATTTTGCGTTATATCTCTCTAGAAACTTAAAAACTTGTCTAAAATTGGAAGTAGTCCATCACTTCTGGCTAGATAGTGTTTATCATCGACTAAACTTGCATTTTTTAATTAAAGGAACAAGCATTAGACATAGGTTTATAAAGATATATATATCATTAGAAGAGGATTATCGAAAAAGAGTTGCAATCTCTTAAAAAATTAATTTTTTCCCGTTCGGGAATAATATTTTCATTGACATATCGTAAAAGATTTTTTTTTCATCCAATCACAACAACTGACAGAAACCCACCAATAGTTTCGTATCTCTTCAAACTTGAATGCTTGGTGTGAGCGATTATGTTGTTTGGCTTCTCCTCTTCATAAAGAGCAGCACGACTGGAAGCATTTATCATGATTGACTTGAAATGTATTGATGATTTGGAAGCAGTCAATTCTGTTTTAAAAAATCGTTTTGCATTTTTAAAACTTAATTTAATTCTAAAATATATGTAGCTTGGAAACATCTAATTAAAATATGGAATTTTGAACCTATTTTGGTTTTAAAAATTTCGGAGCGAGAGTGTTAATGCAATGTACAATGTGCTATAGCGTAGATGTTCAATGAACATTCTTCAAAGTTATTACAGCACTAGGAAAGCTCTTTACTGGACCGTTGTTATGACGGAAGACAGTCTATAATATCTTGCTATTAAAATGCTCGACATTGAAAGATTACTCGTAGTTATGACAGGAATAAAAATATATATCCGTTCCAGGATCAATGTTATAGCTTAAGAATTTGTTTTCTAATTTTTAGTATACGCAACCCAATTTTTTATCATATCATCATCCTAACCCCTCATAAAGTGACAATGTACATAATAGTGAAGTATTTTGAATATTTTTAACTCTAATGCTATGTTTCGAGCTTAATTTCAACACCTTAATATCCATACAGTGACAAACCAGAATCGATGCCTCTCTCGACGTTCTCTGTCTTACGTTCACCATAACGGACTATAGAGGCATTGTGAGAATTTCCGATTTGTCTCAGTCTGCAACGTCGGAGTGACCGTGACGAAAAACGTGCAAATATGATACACCGTCTTCAATTTCAGCCAGGCTCAGTCGAGTCAATCCTCCCATTACTATCGAATCTATTCGGAATACGTATGTTGAAATTTGCGTGTTAACTACAATCCACGGTACATGTAGGGTTTATTGGTGATATAATTGATCTGCTTGAACATATTCGATGGATTAAATGCTTTGAATCTTCTGGTCAAAGCAGGGCAGAACACATATGCTGGATACGAGTCATTTAGTTAATTCCTTTTGTAGGAATTGGAATTGTGGAGCTCAAATTTAAAGCGAAAAAGCTATTTATTTGTATTTGTGGATATGTTAAAGATTAAAAGGCTGAAGAACAGAATATAAAAGTTATTTTCTAGAAACCATTGAAATTCTTCAGCCATGCTGGCTAATATTTTTAAAAAGTATTTTCTTGCTAATATCGAGTTGATAGCATGTTGCGCCCTAGTTAGAAGAAAACTTCAAAATACTCCCGAAGATCTCTTAACTGCAAAAGCAGAAATTTTCGTTGACCATGGCAAGTAATGAAGTCAAAGGAAAAGGAAGAAATCCCTCCTTCAATTTAGGGCTTGAGTCTATGACGAGTTTCCCGCCTGAAAACAGGTGCATTCCTTATAATAGGATTACCATTCTTAACATCGTGCTTTTGTGAAAAAAATATATCTGTAATTGCTTATCTGAGGACAAAAATATAGATTGGTAAATGCAGACAAATAACTCAGTGCCTATTTCTAATACTGTACCCTCCTTCCCAAATTTTGATCTCCAATCTTCCCTTGGGGGTCGCTCAGAAATACTAAACATGCTTTTAATTTAATATTGATAAGTTAATTATATATTGATCAGTTCTTTTGTTGTTTCAGAATTCATTTTGTTTTCCTTTCCTTGTAGTAAGTCATCTTTTTATAATAACTTATTTTCCGTGATATGTAGTATGTTTGACCCCTAGTGTGCCCCCACAGGTTGAGAATCGTTGACACTTAAAATAGCCTACAATATTCTGTGGCATAATTGTTCAACTTTGAACAGAGTGTATTCTTACACTGCAAAAAAAAAACAGTTCAACGTTGCACCATAAATATGGTGAAAGCTGAAGGGCTGCTGATGATTGAACCAAAATCATGGTTCAAGCAGAAGTGCGAAATCTAAAGTTACGCCTTTAACCATAATTTCGGTTCAAACTTGAACCAAAAAGACGAACCCGGCACCCGGCCGGAAACAGAGAGCCGCCATCTTGTCAAGCTGTGACTTGAAGCATTTATTTTTCACACCAGTAAAATGTAAGTAAACTTTAATGTATATATCTAATTTTTTGTTTGATATTTCTTGTTTTCTGTGTTTGTATGTCTTAATACGCACAAAATAGGGTGTAAAGCCTATTTCAAAAATGTTATTATCATATACCGATCCTGTCACCTTTAGTGTTAAATTGACTAATTAACTTTATTCAAAATTTTAAACTTGTGTATATTTATTTAATTTTGCTTCAATATTAAACTATTTTTTTTTACTTGATTTATCATTCACCTCCATACATTTTACTTTTGGTTCCCCTGATCTACATTTAAAGTTGTAACGTTGACTTGTTTACATTTTAAAAATTGCATCTATTATCGGGATTTTTACTCTAAATCATTTATTTTTTTTCATTTTTATTTCCAAGAATACTTTTCTACAGCGTTACCTTTCTAGCTGTACCTCTTAATTTTGATTTAATTGCCTGTTGCTGTCTTTTTGAAATTTATTGAACTTATTTGTTGTTCGACCCATTTTGCACAATTTTTACCCGTAGTTTTTATCAAAGGCGTAGCCGGTGGAGGGAAGGGGGGGGGGGGCGAAGGTTCGAACCCATCTAAACTCCCGAAATTTTGAAGTTTCACATGCTATTAATGAATATTCTGATAAGACAACCTCAGTTGTATAAAATTCAGTTCTGTTTATTTCCGATCCCGTAGCTGAAGGGGTGAAAATTTCTAAAATTTTGCATGCTATAAATGAAAATTTGAAAATTAGTGAGTAAAAGATAGTCTGATAAGAAAACACTCATTTATATAAATGTAGTTAGTTGAATTTTAATTCCAAGGCCACAGCCAGGAAGTTGGGGGGGGGGGAGAATCCCTCCTGCCCTGAAATTTTTACATGCTCTGAAGGATAGTTTGAAAATCAAAAATATTCTTTTAAAAAAACACTTTCATCAACTTGACCTATGCCCCCCCCCCCCCCTCCAAAACCGATCCAGGTTGTGGCTTTGATTTGTAATGATTCTTCCTTCCTAATCATTCGAACTAACTATTACATCAAGAGCAGGTAAAAACAGTTTTGTATTCAAAACATGTCTACTATAGGAATTTTTTGAGAAATTGGGTCAATTTTGCGTGATTTTCGAAATAGCAGTTTCGTTGCCTTTAACGTTAAATTAACTTTTTTCCAAAATTTTCAACCTGTGCATGTTTACTTGATTTTGCTTCAATATATGCTTGCTTCTTACGTGATTTAACACTTCCTCCCCCATGTATTTTATATTTTGCTCCGGCTCTACACTTACAGTTGTAACAATGATTTGTTTATGTACTGAAAATTGCATGTTTTCTTATTACATTTATTGCAACATTAGTTTTTCTCTTGTTACTACCAAACCACTTTTCCGAGCTGTTACCTTTCTGCTCTTTATATCTATATTTTTTAATTAACTACTACCAGTGGTGGATTTTAGACTACTTTTACTCCCTGCTGTTCTCTCAAGAAATTATCCCTGGATCCGACCCTGACTACTGTTGTATTTTCAAAATAATTGAACTTTCATTTTTCTACCACGACTGCAATTTTACAGAATTTTCACCCATAATTCCTTCTAAATTTTCGTCCCAATCATTCAAACAAAATTAAACAAATGAACCTCTTTCAATAATCGAGTTTTAGAAATTAGGGAAAAAGTTGCAATCGGAGATTTCAGATCTCTAAATGAAAAATAGATGTTTTGTCAACAAAAATGGTGCATTGCACTACACGGTTGATGTCAACAGAACATTGAATAGACGGCTTACAAATCAGATGCGCTTTACTGTCAGTTCTTTTATATCTTTACAGGGTGAAGTCTTACTCATCTGGGCGGTCTTAGTCTGAAGTGCCACGAACTACTGCACGTTTTAGCCTTGGAGTAACATCTGTGCCGGAGCCCCCCCCCCCCCAATAATTCTTAATTATTGTTATTTGTGCATTTCATGGTTTTTCAATTATGTTTTCAGTCATCTTTGTATACATATAAATAAATTTAATATTTTTGATGCTGAAGAGTGTTTAAATATATTTTTGAAAAAAAGTTACATAATTCAGAAATTTAAAATGTTCGCTATCAAATAATTATTAACTTATAAGCAAAATTTCAACTGCCCTTTTTGTTAAAACTATCTGTTGACGAACATAAAAAAGTGTATATATATTTGCAAAGGCCTTCCTTATGGGAGGGGGCTTAAAAATTTTAACAGTGACTTATATTGCAATTTTGAAGAATATAACTAAGTAACATAGTTACTTAAAAAATACAATTAGTTTCTGATACAGTGCATTGGTATGTTCATATATATAAATATATGAATAAATACATTTATATATATGGAACATTGAATCAATTATTGAAACGATGGACTTCCTAATAGCAATGAATCTGTTCTTAGAATTAAATCAAATAATTAGCAAAAACTGAAGTTAAATTTACGTATTAAAAAACAGAAAATTCGCTTTACAAATTAAAATTGGTAATAAGCTTGTTTCCTGTCTTACGCTTGAAAATAAAAAAATAAAATTATTTATGTTAAAAGTCACCATTGCAACATAAAATGGTGCAGTTAAAGCTCCACTTTCATGCTACAACTCTGAGCTATGACAGTGGCTAGTAGGAAGTCCATCGTTATGATTCAGAGTTGAACCAAGCTACCAGTTAAAATAAAATCTATGGTTAAGGTTCAAGGTTGAACCATAATACTGGTTAGAAAAAAAATTGATATCATGGTTCAAAGTTGAACCGTAATACTAGTTAGAAAAAATTCCGTAATCATGGTTCAAAGTTGAACCGCAGTACTGGTTAGAAAAAAATCCGTAATCATGGTTCAGTGCTGAACTACATTCATGGTGAAACTAGTAAACCATCATAATGGTTCAAATTAGTACCAACTGTTGGATTCAGCATTTTTTCACCAACTTTTAGTGAAAGGTTGAACCAGAATTTTTTACAGCGTAGTTGTAATATCCCTGAGAAATGTATTGACAAGATCGCTGTAAATAATCACGATGAGCTGCTAAGTTTGTTTTTTTTTTTTTTTTTTTTTGTAAATATGCAACATTGAACAGAGTATGATATTTTCATAACAAAACAAAGAAATGCCTTTACAGGATCACTGTTATAACTTACAATACATTGTTCAAGGAAGTTGTTAGGCAAATTCATTTCCGAAGATTAAAATATGGGCATTGTCAGTCTAAAATTTCTCAATGAACTTTTCAGTTCTAAAAAATGGAGATAACTCCAATTACTTTAATATATTACTATGGAACGTTTCATGCAATTAAATTTCACAATTAACTAAATCTTCAAAAAGAAATTCAACGGAAACGAATACTTTTTTTTTAATTATTAAGATTATATTCGTAAATTGAAGTTTAACTTTGAATGAGCAGCAAACTTTTATCTTGTTTATGAGTCAAAAAGTTCTCAGACATCCTCCCAATCATGCGTTTTACGCGATCGAGAGAAAAGCAAGAAAAAATTGATTTTTAGACAGGAAACTAGACAATGGAAAAAAAGTAATTACTTTTCTAATGGTGATATTAATTGTCCCTGATCAGGAAAATCCTTCTTAGATAAATTGCTATTATTTCAGTGGAAAATTGCTTGTTTATATCAATTAAGAACAATGGAGGGAACTAAATTTAAAGTGCCAATCTTGGGGGTAAAGTTTTATAGATAAAAAGTCTCTTTTGAGCTGTAAATTGGAATTAATCCCAAATTGCTGTAATTTCATTTTTTTCTTTTTCCAAGTTTTTAAGGGATTTCCTAAACTCAAGTGTAATTATTCAAGAGAGCTGTGTGTTGATCGACAGTGATTAGTTGAACGTGAATGAAGGAGAAACTCATTTAATTGAAGTTATATGCTGTTATTTGTTATAAATAGGTAATTCAACTGGTTAAAAATTTTTTGCAATCTCTTGTTTTATTTATACGATTTCTATTCGCTTTATTGAACTAAAACATGTATGTAAGGTAGACCTTCCCCCCCTTCCGCCTTGTCTTTTTTTAATGAAATAATAATCGATTTATTTAAGATTGTGAAAGGATAATTGAAACGGTATATCATCCCCCCCCCCCCACTCATTGAGATGGATATTTCTAAATTTTAGCAAGAAGTTTCATCTAGAACTATACCAGCCTTCTCTCCCAAATACATAAATATCAAAATGATAATCCAGCTGTCTCTCTCTCTTTCTCATTTAGCTTTAGTTCTGAATTACTTCAAATATACCTTTTTCAACGGTTTATACATATTTATTCACTCATTCATTTATACATTCATTCATTCTCTCACTCGTTTATTCATTCAGAAATATCCTTAAAAATCCTCATCAAAAGTTTCGTGGGAAAATAGGCTCGTTTAGTTCTGGATGAATTTCTTATCTGTACGTTTTTTACGTCATATCATCTTTCCGATAAAGTTTGCTCCAAGAAAATCTGTCTGTCAGATCATTATTTATATATGATTGAAATTTCGCAGTAGTCGATAATGTTAAATTTTTTTGATCTGCTCAAAAGTGAACGAAAATTGCTCAGATCAAAAAATATTGAAATAGATTTTTATTTGCTTCTTCCAGTAAGCATCTCTGGAGGAACTAGGATCTAAAGTAAAGGGTATTATATACTTTGTTTAATATTTCTCCATAGGCACTAATGTTAAAATTTTTTGAACCGTTCAAAATTGAACGAAAAATTGTTCAAATCAAAAAATGAAATATGGAAATGAAATGTCCTCTCCTGAGATCTCCCGAATGCAAAAACAAAAAAATCTATAAAATCGGAAAAATTCTTCAAAAGTTATTAATAGGTGGGCAGACAGACCGACAGACACATCTACCCCATCTCAAAACCCTACTAAAATTTTATTTTTCAATATTTATTTACTTAACCCATTTTTGACTTTTTTTAACGATATTTTTACGATACATTAAGCCTTCTTTTATTCATTTTTCTTTTCTTTTTTTTAACTTTTACGGGCAAGTAATCTAAAACGCAGTGCAGAGCCTTTCATTAATGCACTCATATTTAGGAAAATTGCAACACCATGAAGGAATCATGTAAATGAGATCACATATAGAGGAAATGTAAAGTAGTGCGTAATATGCAAATGATTCGAATTTCAGAGTAATTGAGCATGAGTGATGTGAAACGCACAGGCTAACTTTGCTGTATTAATACGGAACCGTTGAAGACCTTTAACTTTTCTATTTTTTTTCTTCTGGAGGTAAAATATTCCATGATGTAGTAGTATGCCTCGTCTGCGGCAAAAAGGAGCAAGTTACGGAAATTTAATTTCTTGTTAGACGCTATAGTGGTCGTACCATTTTCCAGACTACATTATCCAGGGTTATACTTGACGTACGCCAGACGTAATGGACTGAGATGTATTTGGGTATCATGAACGAGCTCGTCTCTTAAGAATTTCAGGTAACCTCAATAGCAACTGTCACATCAGGAAAGTTGCATAGCCCGAAGTTCGTATCCTAAGAATTTCAGGTACCCTCAATAGCAACTTTTACATCAAGAAAGTTCCATACGTAGGATGGAGTGAAAACGAAGGAAAATAAAACTTTTTTTTTTTTAATTTTTAACAGCTAGGCATGCCAAAATCTGCCGATAGACCAATAGACAGAACATAGTGTACGAATTTCCACAGATTCGAAAAATATTTTGATCTGCCTCCACAAACTTTTAGTTTTCAATAAAAAGCGATATTCCAACGATTTTACGATATTTCAGGCAAATTGTTGCTGAGTTCACTCACTTTAAAACTTAGTTAATACAATGAAATAGAAACAGTTACGAAGTGAAATGAGAGATTAACCGTTTTGAATCGAATGTGAACATTAGCTGTCGCAAAGAATATGTGCACAGGCAAAGTCATCAAGCGATTTCTGGCCACAAACAGCTTTCGCCGCCTCGGTCACCATCCATTGCGATGAATGACAGTGTCAACTATTTTCGTTTGCTTATGGCTGAGGTATCGTGACCAAACAACCAAGGTGGTGAAGATGACTAGCTCTATCTTTCATAAGCAGTGGGTTTTTACTACAAACCATGTTGGAGCATATACATGAATAATGAGCCTAACGGGTGTTTTTAAATTCTCCGACTGTTCCATCTCACTAATGGGATTATTAGATTGGCGGTAGTTATCCATCATGATTAATTCAGGCAACCAGGGTTTTTCATTCCCAGATTGAGATTACGTTCACCTATGTTGATGCTATTGCCTATTTTCAGGAAATATTGCTGATCTGTACTTAACTTCCTCGGATCAACATTGGACAACGGCACGATTACAGGTTCAAATAAAGAGACAAGCTGATCGCTACACGTCACCAGAAGCTTTCCGATACCTCCAGAAAATCCTTATTACTTAAGGGTGTATTCTAGTCTAGAGGCCCGAATTTCGAGCGTTTTTTTGGCAATTGATAAAAAAAAAGCTTTTGATATTTTTATCATCCATTTTTTTTATCATTTGTTTATTCATATTTGAAGAGTGCACAAAATTAATTTCATGAAAAAAAAAATCTATTGAGTTATGCGTCCTTGAAGTAGAGGGGGGGGGAGGGGAGGCCGTGTCCTCGTCACCATGGTTTCTACCCTTGTGGTCATCTGAAAAATAAAACAATGATGGATTCTTGATTAGTATGAATGTCGCTATCTCAAGAAGCTGCAAAACTGAAAAAAAAATTTTTTTTTTTCATAAAATGGCGGCTACTCAAAAATAAAGGTCGATTTTTTCACTAATTTTTTTAACTTCGTCGATTTTTTTAAAAATATTACAAATTTCAAATTTTCCTTTTTTAATGGTTCATGTGATAGAGAGATGTTTAAAGAATATTCATGAAATATATCAAGTAAATCGGCTGATTAGAACTTGAGACATTGTGGCAACTGCATCGAAAAAAGTAGTTTCGAGAAAAACGCGTTTAAAGTTTTACATTAAGTTTCAGGCAGCGTAACTGATAAAATAGTACGTATAACTTACATTCTCTTAATCAGCCATCACAGCTTCATACATTGGGCCTTCCTCTACTTCATATTGATTGATTTGAGCATTTCTGTCCTTATAACGAGCAGTTCTTTCTTCTTTTGAAGCATCTGAAGCTCGAACCTCAGACCGTTGAATTCTTACAGTGTTGCGCCTGACAGCAAACGCGAAATAATTCGAATTTTGAAAAATTCTTTTAGGAAGATATTCTTGAATATATAAACTATCTAAATGTGGGAAAAAAAATGTTCGATTATTTTCAAATTTTTAGACTAGAATACCCCCTTAAATGTTCTCCGATTGCGCATAATGTTCTATGAAACTAACGATTATCTACTCAGCAATGTCTTTGCTCGAGCTTAATGCCAGAGTCATAATGCTGAAGTACGAAGAATCCGACCGCCTAAGCATGTGATAATGCTTGTGTGGTCTTAAATGAGGGTTTTTCCGTAGTATTTACTGTCATCATCGAGAATTTGCGTCAAAATTTGATCCTTTCGTCTATATATCACATTAAATGTGCTTTTTAAAATTAGAATAAAAGCAAAAATTAGTATTAAACAATTTGTTGCCAAATAGTTTTGAACAAAATAAGAACTACTTAAATAATTCAGCCCGATCGAATAGAAACCCGAAGAAGTTCAATCCCGATCATTTCGAACATGAAGTCCCATAGTGTAATATAATAACGATGTTAGAAGCCACAACACAAGCTGAATTTAGGCTGAAGCAAGCTAATAAATCATAGAAATGTAAACCCGTTATGTGTAGATAAATAAAAGAAAAACTTTCTTTCTTATCGGGGGAAAAATAGCCCTTTTTTTTTTTTGGTTTACTATTAGAACTGCTAATGAAATAGCTACATTAACAACACATAGTTAGCATTGGTAATGTTAATAGTAATTAATAATTACCATCGCCAGAAAGTAAATGAAATATTTTGCATAGCATTCAAAGTTTCCGGCATTTTAATATACCGTTTCGGCATAAAGCGTTAAAATGTTGATTTTTTCAACAAGGAGGAGGCAGATCAAAGATTAGACAGAAAATAAAATAATTTTGCAGGATTCTTAGTATGGACAAATGGAACATTTTCCATAGTCTAGCTGATAAAAATAAAAAACAAAGTTTCTCACTCCACCCTATTGCACAGCCCGTAGTCATACCATTGCTTCGACATATTCATGGAGCTTTATTACAAAAGGACAATATTCGCCTACACATTGCTAGGAATGCTCAAGGCTTCTTTCTCAGCACAACAGTTTCCCGTTTTACATTGAGCTGCATATTCACGGATATGTCACCCACTGAACGTCTCTAGGAATTTGTCAGTCAACAACTCGCTCGTCCAACAGCCAATATTGCCGAATTTTGGGTCAGAGTGGAAACATTATGGAATGTTATTCTTCAAATAAATATTCAAAAGATGTTTGATTCCATGCCAGCACGCGTAGAAGCTGCTATATCATCGCGCAGATGCTTCAACAAATATGGATTTTTATCGCTGAATATGGCTGTATTGCTTTAAAACGTTGATTGTTTGTTTATTTTACTACGTACTATTACTGGCATAAATCCCATTCATTTCTGAAGCTTCCGTCATGGTACCGCAGTTTTTACAAGTATGACTGTATTCATTCTATTATCAGCGACAAAATGATCTCCCACCCCTTACTTTGCGCTATATTACACCCCCCCCCTCCCCCATAACTCATATATACACATACAGTATGTACTTTTATATAAAGCCTTAGTATGTACTTTTATATAAAAAATCGGGTTTGCATTTATATGCAATACTTACTAACACTGTTCGATGGAAACATAAAAGCCCCAACCTGTTTGGTATGATATTTAAGATAAGTACGTTTTTCGTTGCGAAAAACAAATTTGCAAATTTTCTGCTGAATATCCAATTTTATAATCTTTGAAATGTATGCAGATGAAAATAAATAAATTTAGGCATTATTGCAGATCTCGCAATTTAAGATTAAGTTAGTGTAAATCTTGGCTATGCTTTTATTAACAGTTTCATGATTTGTATGAAATGTGCTTGTAGTCAATTATTGTTTACGAAACAGGAATTCATGAATAACGTATTATCTAAGTTCCTAGTATCAATTGAGATCTGAAGATGCGTAAACATAACGTAGGTTAAGAAGGTTGAGCAAATAAACTTGAATTATCCGTGATTTCAACACAGTGACGCAAACACACACACATATATATAGATTTTAAAATTCCGTTCAAAGTTCATTAATTACCTATTAAAAGTGATATAAGCGTAACTGGCGAATTTGGCACTTTTTCGCACAAAAAGAGGTATAATTTGGTTTGAGTGGTTTTAGATTAAGCATTAAAAACTACTTCCTGTAACCAGAATGCGGTGAACTAGAATTTACATGAATTATATAGACATTTTATTACTTCTTCCAATGAATAATTTTTTGCTTGTCAGTAATTACATGGTCCGAGTAAACGTAAACTAATAAAGAATCTTTTAAGATCATCATAATGAAGTTAATCTATTACCAACCGATCATGATTTGTTTGCCAAAATGGAGTTTCAAAATTTCATACCTATTTTTTCCAATACGAAAGCCCAAAAAGTTAAGAACTTCATTTTTTTGTTCGTTATTTAATTAATTATAATTAAATTCTCCTATACTATTGCGTATCATTTAATAGTTCTTCATGTTGCTACCTACACTTATGTATTTTGAGTTGCTCCTCTCCATCGCTGCTCCGACTGTCTAAATACTTGCTAAGGCGCCGCTCCACCTCCGCTATGAGATCCGAATAATTTCAATAGTTTATATTATTTATCTCTTATTTTTTTAGTTAATTTGTTTTTTATGTGATAAAAAATTTAAAACGTTAAAAAAATTCGGCTCCTTTGCTCTGCTTCAGTTTCGAGTAAAATCTCATTGCTCCACTGCTCCGCGCTCCTGTTCCACGCTCTGCTCCAGATCCCTAAAAAATATGCTTATTGAATGTAGCGATACAGTAGTTGAAAAATATTGGCATTTAGGATTTTATGAATAAGGCATTGGGGGAGAGATTATGAATCCTAAGAGGGCTGCGTAAATTAAATATTTTTTCAAATTTAATATGTTTTGCATTGATAGCTGAGTTTTGATTATACTTGGAACAATCACTGGACTTTATAACAATAAAAAAATATCGCACAAACCACTGATAAGAGCTGTCATCTGCTAATTTGAACCGACGCTTCATCAATCGGTTGTCTTAAGCATGATGAATTGAGCATCACGTTTGTCATGATAATGGACAGCGCACTCGCATAATTAATTCGTTTGATAGAAAATTTTCAAATGATTGATACGTCTTAACAATTTATATTGAACATAAATTTAGGGCAAAATGCACGTCTTCAAAAGTAACTTTTAAATTGAATCACTTTCGGCAGACGTTATTTTATCACTTTTAAACCCGCTTTGTAACGGGACCTGGTAAAAATACGGGCTGCTTCTGATAGTTATCTAAATCTGTGCGCACTTGATAATGATTTATATGTATTGCGAAGACGTCTGTTTTGAAACTTTCAATGTCTTCTTGGAAATGCCGTAAAAGACATTAACTTAAGTGCGCATTTATTTCTTCTGCCCATTTTGATGCATTACACTCGACAGCTTCTGTCTGTATTTTCGGCTCAAATGCTACTTTTTTTTTTAAACCTTTGAAATAATATTATACTAAACGCTTTTTGAATTGAATAAATATTCTTTCTTTTAAAGTGATAATTAATTGAAATAGCCTTCAATTAAATATCGTCACTTGCATCAGAAAAAAATACTGTATAAAATATAAAATGAGTAGTTCAATTTACTTAACCGATTGGATTAAGGTCAATTTAAAATGCTGTTAATGACTACACTTAAGACCAAACTTTTTTTTTCTGCGTGCCGTCTCCAATGTTATAAACATTCTTCTTCGTTTTCTTTGTTCTACAAAAAAAATTATTTATACAACAACCTTCATGGAACATTAAAAATAAAAAAATATGTTTGTCAAGAGTTAAAGTTTTGAAAACGCTTGAGCTGAGCTTGAAATCCAAGGTAAGTCCTGAGAGAGAAAAGCTTAATTCTTAATTGCTCTACTTTCAATTAGGAATACTCAATAAGTATGTTAAGGGAAAAAACTGTGAACTTTACAATATTTCCGTCTGTAATGTCCCGAGCCAAATATAGGATAAGGTCACTATGGTTGTCGATCAACCTAAGTTTGTTGGTTTATTGCAGTGGAAAGAATTAAAGTGAACTAATTATTTTAACTGAAACATTATATTCGACCTCTTAACTTCTTTTTAAGGTAATTCACATTTAAAGAAACTTCAATTTTGTATTTATTTATTTTTTTTTTTTTTTTGTTTTTTTCCCCCCCTGCCAAAGTAAAATTAACATTTGCACAATTAGTACACCGATACTAGTTGCGGATCAGTCAAAGAAAAAAAATTCTTTTTATGTGACCTATTATATAACAACCCATAGATCCAATAGGAAATGCATGACGCATGCGAATACGCTAATTCACAGAGAAAGAACAAGATTAGATCCGAAACTAGATGTGAATAAAAACTCAAAGTACTACTTCTATGCTCAAATAATTGCCTCAAAATTACATGATTGTCGTAAAAATCGAAACAACGTGTTCTGATCACGAAGTTACGATATTTTGAACACTGTACGTCCATAAGTGTACATTTGAGTAATGTCCAAGTACGTTATTGGTTAATGCTTATATGATTAAAGGCACCACAACTTTCATTTGTTGCACTGGATACATTTTCATTTCCTAACATCATCTTCAAATGTCCAACCGTATGCATTGTCAGATTCTGCTATGAATTTCACTCTTTCAACATAGTGCTGCCTCCTCTTCTTTATTTTCCTTTTTTTTGGGGGGGGGGGGATAATCTTTCTGCATTTTAATCAAAATCTCGATTGTGGTGTTGTCATCTTCTGATTCCAAATGTTCTCGTAACATATAATCTTAAGGAGTACTACCAATAAAGAAGAACTTTCTCTGGCGTTAAGTGAGCGTCCAGGCTGTTGTCAAAATGTGCTTCAGCTGATTATATGAAACAGCTAATATTGTGCTCAACCTTATGTTAATTCTTAACCAGAGTTTGTAAATGATCTATAAGAAATATTTGGGTAGTCCGATTTAAGGTTATTTCTGCGAATAAATTAATCTTGCATTTCACCGAATATGAAACAGATATTTTTAACGTCAAACAAGCGTGAATTGTACAGTGGTTAGAAATTTCGCAAATCGTTCGATGCCCTGGGCTCAAACCCCGGCAGAGAGTTTCTATGATCTAGTGCAAATTTATTTTGAAAAGACAGAGAAACTACCTGTGAAAAAAAGGAAAAATAAATGTTTGTAACGCGTAATAGTAAAAGATCGAAAAGAATGTTCTTGTAGTTTTTCTTAAATTAGATGGATTAAAAAGTCATTCTGACAGCTCCAATTTATGACGTAATTTCATATAATAGTCCCATTAAATGTTAAAATTTCACTCTCATCGCCTCCTAAAAAATATATCTTCAAAAATGCATAACGTATTATGTATTTTTCAATACCTATTTTGCTGGCTAGGAGTCCTCTAAAGTTTTATAATGCTTACTTTATTTCCTCCTTCTACCAAATTCTTTTTCTAAGAGGAAAAATGTAAAACAATTGTAGAAGTGCGATAAATCAAAAATGTAAATAGGAGAAAAATCAATGCAGCATTTGAATTATTTATTTGCTTGTAAGTGACGTTTGCTAATGAAATGAAATATTTATTACGCATTTATCCTCATAACTAGTACTGTTAATTCCACTTATGAATAATATGCACGTGTGCTTCTAACTACTGCTCATAGTTAAATCAGTATTTATTTTTCGCACTTTTTCCATTATAATAATTGATTAGTAAGTCGAATAAATTATTTCTGCAAATAAATCTCGCTATGAAGAAATTGCTAATCAGTATTAGAATTATAAATACAGTGAGTGTTTTTATAACATTAGAATATAGACCATTCTTCAGAAATGGACTGTTTTGCACTTCGAAATTTTCATTTTCTTAGATTTTCACAAGGGGTGACATTTTTTGAATGACAAGATATGTATTTCTATAAAAAATTTCTCATTTTTTTGTAATTATATATTTTTATTTGTCTGTCTAAATAAAATATAGACAGTATAATATTTTTAGCCCATGAAGCTCGTTAACTCATTTGCGTATCAAAAGCTCATTACAATTGCTCATTTATCCTATTTTCATATAAATGAGGAATTGTACTCAAATTTTGACACGTAACTGAGTTAAAAAACATCATGTACTAGAAAATCGTATAATGTTATTTTTTTTAATTCAGACAAAGAAAAAAATGTAATATATAACAAGAACTGAATAATTTTCAAGTTTGGTGTTACAGATTTCCAAAAATGGTGGCAACTTAACACTAAAACTTTTACAGTGTAGGAAAGGTTTTCTACTTAAATTATTTGTTTCAAAAACAAAATGTTTGCCTGCCTTTTTTCATGTTGTTTTGATTAAACGTTATACAATATATTCAGTTATATAGCTGTTAAAAAATAATTGAATGTGCATGATCAAATATGGTTCAGAAATAATTTGAGAATTAAAATCATGGAGTCATTTTATATTGTTCCACTACTTTACAATACTGGTTTAAAACAATTATTATGGAAACAGGAAAAAGCTTTTGTTGTTAATTTTTCGACTTTTTAAAACAACTCGCAGTCATCGATTCTAGCTCGCAAAATCAAGCCTACTCTGATAAAGCATGACTAGTTCCCGACAGCACAAAATTAATTCAGTTTGCATTTGGGTGAGGTCGTACATTTTGTCGTCAAAGCTTTAATAGAGAATTAAGTATCCTCTGGGAATACGTTCGCTGTGTCGTTGCCATCAAAATTGCTGTTAGCAGCTTATTGGTTCATAAAATGACATCCCAAGATTTATTGTCATGGATCGTTGGAACTGTAGTCGTTAGCTTTCAATTTTCGTCTTTGCTCTAAAGAAAGCTTTAATAAGCTCATAGACATTTAATAAAAACGGTTTATACAATGTCTTTGAAGATACGAATTTCTGTAATGTAAGCGCAAAAGTTTCATGAATTTATTTCTCTTAAGTTTATAAACTGAATAAATGAAGAAAACTATTGTAAATAAAATTATTTTTGGAACTTTTATAAAATGCTTCATTTAAACCGAAAATTTTTGGGATTTCATGATCAGAACTGTGTAACATTTATATCAGTTCAATAAAATAATTATTAAATTAAATTTTTATGAAATATTTCGTAAGATCTTTTTATATAATACATCTTTTATGTAAAAGGAATAGTTGTTTAGGTAAGCCTGAGTGCTGCATTTTGTCAATAACGTTCAGTAATATTTTATTTCGTAGATGGTTCATCAAACTGAATTTTTATGAAATATTATTGTATAATACATCTTTTTATGTTAAAGTAGTTAGGTAAGGCTGAGTGCTGAATTTTATCAATAACGTTCAGTAATATTTTATTTCTTAAATGTCATTGGGCAAAATCTTAACAACATTGCTGATTAATACTTTTGCCAAATACATGAATGATTAAATGCCATCGATCACGCTGAATTGTCAAGTTCTTTACAAAGATATTATGCGAAGACATTAATGAAATATATGATGTATTCATCAATTGCTGTTTCATCAGACACGGAAATATTACTGGTCTGTCACAATTAAACACATAGATAGTTTTTAGAAAGTTTTTTCCTTACAAACTAGTTAGTTTGATCAAAGCAAGCAGCAAAGCGCATTTAGGCAACATTATGAACACTATACCACCTTGTAGTTTTCGTAGGAAGTAATAGTTATTATGAAGCAGTTTTAGCATAAGTTCCGCTAAATAGACCATTATTACGACATGAACACAAGTTTAGTGTTCATACGCTTTTGTCCACACTACATTAATTATTTGTTTTAAACGTTTGATTTTCATGAATAGTCCGAAAAATAAGTAAATACATTCCGTCCGTTTTGGATTTGCCAGTAAAATTCAGCGTTCTTAATACAGTGACAAAACAATTACCAACGTACTTATAAATACCTGTTAGTGCTTTATAAAGGTATTATAAAACAAATGCTTTTTCAAAATTAACTACTTCAAAGCACTAATTTTCAATTTATGTGAACAAAATGGTAAAATTTATTTTGGCAGTACTGTTGTATCCGGAATAAATTGATATTAGAAACAAATCTATAAAAGGGGCATTTTTTGTTTTGAGAGGCAAATTTCCCGATCTACATTTTTTAAATCTAATTGCAAAAAGTTATTCAGATTGACGGATTCATATCGATAAACCTCACTATTAAGAACGTTCTTTTCCTATTCGTTTAAGCAGTAAAAATATTATTAAAACTACTTCGAATTCTCTTAAAACAAAACACACACCATTACATATTTTGGAAATTAAACCAGTACTTCTCAACAAGCGAACAAATCAAAGTACTTTGTACCCTTTTGTACTTGGTATGACGGTGCTCCAACTCCTGAAGCCTATCTCGAAAATTAGAATCCTCCATAAATATAAAAGGCTGACAGTTCGGCTTTAAATAATGATTCATACGAAAGGAAAATGTTGCTTGAGAACTATGCTCAAACCATTTCGGTACGTTTTTATTGCTTATATAAAACATAAGTGCAATAATCCTCATTGTGCTTCTTCAGAGCAATTTAAATGTTTAAAATATGCATACGGTCATAAGTAAAAATCAAATTATCACCGACTGTTAAAATCTACAAACAGTTAGTGACTTTTTTACTACCGACATCATTTTTTTTGTTAAATATGTATCTGGGTACGTCATTAGTGCATTTTTCAAGTACCTATTAAAATTTTTTGTGACTTTAATCAGTGAGATGTTTTATAAAGTATATGGCGCTTCTGACTAAATGCATCACTTCTTATAATAATGTTTATCTTAAAAAACGACTATTTTTCCATTCAGAACATAAATTTTCTCAAAACGCTTTTTAAATTACAGAAAGTTTGTGCACTTCTTTCAAGATTCGTGGCAACTAAGATTAGCACATTAGCTTTAAAAAACACAACCAATGATTCGTTTCGCAAGGAAAAATATAAAAAACATTTTTAACTGTAGACCTATTATGCACATAATGCGACGTGCATAATAGGTCTACAGTTATTACAACCTGTTATGCACGCGGACCAGTTATTACGACCTATTATACTTATAGTCGTTATTAACCATTTTTTTTAAAATAGCATAACGTCATAACCATAATAGAGTCTTGTATTGTTTCAAAAAAAAAGGTTCACTCAATTTGAAAGAAAAGAATTATAAACATCTTCCTTCATGTTGTTTTCCAGAAAATTTCGTGTTCTACCTTCTCGCCACATTCCCCATATGCCTGTGCCTAAACTTAGCAAAAATACATAAATATATAAATTAATCTTTCTGTATTAAATTTTGTCTTACCTTGTACATAGTGCACGTTGTGCTTAATATTACTCCCTTCTAAAACAAAAAAATACTTAAGGCTAAATATGTCCAGTATCAGCAATTAGTAGTTCAATTTTTTTGCCTGAATTGTTTTCTTACACAATTCTTTCTCCTTACATGTAAACACTCTTTTTAAGAATATGATAAGGAATATGTCTTAACTTCAATGACAAACAACCATGGCCACAAAAGGAGGATATTGACGAAACTGCTTTCAATTAGCTCATTTTTTATACCTGTAACTAATAAGGAAATGTTTGCATGGTTTAACGGTTCGTGGCTAGAATATCAGTTCCAATTATTTGACTCGCCGGTATCGTGGCGTCGTGGTAAGGCGCGAGACTCGTACACCGCAGGTCAAAGGATGGAGTCTGGCAGTGTCGGTGGATTTCAAGATGCAGAAAATCGTCTGCGCCCATGTCGTATGATTATGCTGCATGAAGATAATAAAGATCCCTTGAGTAGATAATTAGCTCGGACGCTATCGGCTAAATTAACTTCCTAGTGCAGTTTGCATCAATTGGAGCCCAGGTGCCGCCATCTAGGGAAAACTGATAGTCAAAATTCTCCTAGTTGTAATGGCATCCGCCGACAGTGGTGCTGCTTGAAAGAATGGATGCCGATTTTCGGGGTATGCACTAAGTCTGCTAAATTTAGTGATCATACGCAGCCACATTCGAGAGAATTATTTGACTCGAAATAATACTTATTTTTCCAACTTTAATTACATTATCGAAAAACTGATATCTATATTCATAGGGCTGTTTTTCGTTTGGGTGTTAATGGATTGTTACATTTTGCCTACTTATTTTTGTAATGCCCCTGTTTCGTTTGTGGGAATTTTAACTAAAGCTATTTATCTATTTATTATACAGGTTTCGAATGAATAAGATGCTGAATTTCAATATCCTTCATGCAAAATAAACTATTGCAGCAATTTAGAATAAATTGTTTATTACTGCACAACCAAAAATATAAATAATATACTAACAAAACAAATTATATTTTATCAATGATACATATGCTAAATTGTCGGATATTGTGCGGTATGATATAGATAATTTACTTCGTAATATTTCATATGCAGTTATATTCGCTTCTTTTTACTATACGTGAAATATTTTACAGCATAACTTTTCGGAAAAAGAAAGCCATTTTTTGCATCTTCCCAAACATATAGCTAGAAACATTTATTCATTAGCTTTATCCAAAAGGAAACTCGTTAAGTCGCTTCATGTACAAAAGAATATCATTAACAACCACCATTAATAATGATATTCATTAATAAAGAAGGATGAGGTTCCTTACATTGTCATTTAAATTATGCTACTTGGCTTCTACTTTCTTCTATGTTTCGAATAATGCTTTCGATTTTACTAGAAATTATGCCTGTTGCCCTGAAATTAGCTCTTATTTTATCAAAATTTAATATATATATATATATATATATATATATGAGCGCAATATTATTTTTTAAGATTATCAGTTACACATCAATTTGACGTTGCAGCGTTATTTGGATATTAAAACACGAATAAAAATGTGTTGAATGAATAAAAACAAACTCACATTTTGAGCATTTACATTATAAACCTAAATCACACCGTAGGAAGAGAAGAAATGCAAACTATTCAGAAGCGTTTTATTATTTTGGCTAAATTAGTTACATGTAACATTAATATGGGTTAAGAAGCGAGAATTTAATGTTGTAAAATTTGTCACACAACTTGTTAATCCTTGCTCTTCGTTAAATTTAAAAAATCTATTTTACTTTGTAAACATAATTCTTTGAAAAATATTAAAAATGCTAGGTCATACGTAACATGTTACTATTTCCTAGATACAACGTAATTCCAAAATCAAATAGCGTAATGTCGTATCGGAAAATGCAAGGTGAATCTGATGCCAAAATTCCAATACGAAACTTAATGTAGCGAGAAAGGGTTATCTTGTCTGCACTGAGGCTATACTAACCGAAAAACAATTTTCGGAATTTATCTACTTTGGATAGGTTGTTTTCTCTGCATTTACACTGCACTGGTAAAAAAACAACTTTTACAGAATTTATCTAATTATAACACGTATTTTCATACATGTTCTTTTACAGAAACTCTACTTTATTACATTTTTATTATTTTTATTAAAATAAATTCATTTACTTCTACTGTGGAATGATGTGCTCTAGGCTCTGCACGGGTTTTAAATCAACAGCCAAGCCTAAATGGAGGAACAAATAATAATTTTAAATATACCTGAACCATCTCAAAAATCTACAATTTAAATCTTCAGAACTCACGCCGTGAGCTAAATACTCACACAAAGAAGAAGAAAAGTGTATCTGGTATTCTACTTCACAGGTGAAGATGGGGCTCTGTCTAGCCTCTCCTTGTAACCTTCGCTTACTGTTCCGATGTGTTTCGCGAACATTAAGTTTTGTCTGAATGCCACCAAGGGCGTTTGCTAGGCGGAGTGGTCAAGTGTGAGTGTTTTACTCATCAAGCGAGTTATGTTGATTTTTTTTTTTTTTTTTTTTGAATGTGAGTGTTTCTCTCATCAAACGAGTGCTCGTGTAATTTACCGAACACTTTTTTTTGTTTCATTAAATATTAAACCAGGTATGTACCTAAATCGACTAAAATAAATGAATAAATAAAACGCATAGCATATTATTGAATTATTTAAATTTCTTTGTACTGAAAAATCGTTTTTATTTTCGAGGATGACTTCACGAGGAAGGTTGTGGGTTTAAATGGCTCATGCTAAAAATGTTTCCTATAAAACTTATAAAATAGACATACATAGTTTGCAAAAGCATTTTTTCTTACTTTTCATAAGGAACATTTTATACCCCAAAAACGAAAAGTACCTAAGTTGCTTGACACAATATTTCATTAAACCAGTACACTTGTATGATATATTTTGAATTATATTATTTTTGAGTAACATTTAGTGTTCAGAATAAATAAAAATGCTATTCAGTTGAAAATATTTCATTTATTATCATTTTTTTAGGTAAATAGATGGCGTTTGAAAGATGCTCACGCGCAATTACTTAGTTTGACGTGAGTTCTGCAAAAATGATTTTAATAGGTGGTATACATATATTTATGTTATTTGCTTATAGGCTTGCGAATGTACAGTATTAGCTTTTCAAAAAATTTCTTGTTTAACAGCATATACGTATTAGATTTAAAGTACAAGTAATTACAATTATTTTCTTAACTTTTTAAATGTAAAGCTATTATTAGCACTTAAATCTTTTATATCCGTTATATTTTTCTCAGAATGTCAATCTCAAGTTATGCTTATTGATTTCAAAGGAATCCGATTTCAAGCTTGTAAAAGTCATAAGAATCAAATAAATCCGATTTTTTAATTTAATATATATATATATATAACGATTTCATGTCCTAATACTTATTAAGAATTAAATGCCATGTCACAGAAATTTAAATTTGACTGTTTTGGTTTCATGAGACCAATCTATATGACCACGTTATAAGCAAAACTGTTTAAATATATGGCAAAATCTGAAAGTTTATGAAACCCGTTTAACTCAAAAGTGGAAGGCTCTCCTTTTCCGAGAATGTAGTACTGAACGGTACTAACCAACAGTAAAAACATTTTTAAAAAATAAAATTGGCTTTTTTGAGAAAAAAATGAAAAAGTTTAATTTGTAGAGGGGGGGGGGGCGGTTCAGAAGGATCCAGATAAAAAGGTATATGTGCCTACAAAAACTAAATGTCACGCGTTGTGGCCCGCAATAGACTTGACGCTGTTCCTAGTATCAGAGTTATCATTTCATACATAAAGCCATACGAAGTACTTCTAGATATAATAAAAACCAGTACCATTCAGCTCATTAAAATTTCTCCTTATAAAATCTTGTTTGAATATACTATTCAAAATTGGATTGAATTGATTGAATATATAATATTTTCTTTTAACTATTAATTTATGAAGTTACTTTTACAAGCTAATAAATATCATTTCAACCAAAATGCAATTTCTATAGCGAATAATCTGTTTTCAGTATGTTGCATTAATAACATACTATTGACGGATGCAGGTAATCCACGACAACAGTTCGACTTTAAAAAGGTTTCACGTATCAAAACAGTTAAGAAACGCTGCTTTATTCTAATAGTAGGGTTAAATAAATGGCGGGATTTGGTTTGAAAGTTAAATATCTATCGGTTCAGTGAGCACTTTTGCTTTAAAGCAAATGATGGCTTCCGAGCAAATTTCGTGAAACGATTCTGTCCGTTTTTAAAAATAATGAAAACATTTCTAAGATACATTTTGCAAAAGGTGAATCACGAATTCTATAATTATAAAGTTACGTATTTAGTGATTACGTAATTAGAAACTAATGAAGCTTAGTTTGATGTAAATTGGTTTCAGTGTCGGATGCATGCATCCCTTAAACTATACTTTATAATTTGTCTTTCCGATTTGTTTTTAGGCATAATTTCTTCATTACCTTAAATTCAAGAGGTTCAAATTTCATTATATGGCATTTTAAGCAGTTTTAAGACTTGCAATCTCACGATGAAATAAAGGCTCTTTTACAATTTTATTTAGGTTTTAGCTTTGCAGTAAACCATGAGTTTTTGAAATTATATGGCACAGTTTTGTTATTTTTTAATTATTTTTTCTGATTTTGTAAACTGTGTGTGCTCTGCCCAGTTTGTTCTCATATAATAAGCGCTCTTTAATAATGTAGTTATATACAACCATATTAAGTCACTTTTAAGGTTAAAAAACTTTGCCGAAAACTATAAAACTGAATGGGGAACAAGTCCTATCAGTATCACCTTCACAAATTAATGCACACTTATAAAAACTTTTATACTTCCCCTTATCTAAATCGACAGAACTTTTCTGTCATGTGATATTTTGTTTTAATTTAGGAATAAGTCTCAAGTTAATGTGTAGCCAGAAAACTAAAAAACTGAAAACTATCTAATGATCTCCTTTATTTATCTCTTATTTTTTCATCAAACGTAAGAATTTTGCTATATTACTTTAAATATTGGTATCTGCAAGGCGAGATGCTTGTATTTCATTAATTATTGGTCAATAGATTTTTTTTTGCTTTTTTTTACTAACATTTAAAAATTATGTATATTATAATTTACACTATGATATAGCACTTCTGTTATAAAAAAGGTTTCACTTTTACATTAATGTGCTTTGAATTACTTATATGAATATTAACATTTAAAAATATTCTTTGAAAAGGAATTCTATAGAGCGTAAAAAATTCAGGATCTGTGGGCGTTTTTTCTAAACATTTACATATATAATAAAATTATTTTTTTTAGTAATAAAAACAATCGTTAAAAAACAGGTTAAACTTTAATTAGAGATAGTAAAATGCGATGACAAAATATGATCTCCAAAATAACATTAAAGCTCATCATAGCTATCCTAACTTAGGTGTTTTCCTGAAATGTTACTACGAGGAAGCTAAATAATAAAAGAATAAAACGTATAAATTCCAAATAGCATTGGTGAAATATGGGCATTTAGATGCAACAACAAAGTAAAAACAAAATATTTTAATGGGTTAGCTTTTCTAACCGCAAAACTATGAACATATTTCTTTTGTCTTTTCTTGCGAATCATAAACGATGAATGTAATGGAATATTGATGTTTCAGTGAACAAAATGGCAACAGCGATCTTCTACTAGATGGAACAGCTGTGACTGAGTAACATTATTAATTTTACAAGTGAAGGATAAATGGCGTTCAGTAAATCAAAATATTCAGTAGACAGTTTTATTAAGTGATAGAAAAAAAATGACCACCTTTTCAAAATAAAATAGCACAATAGCGAAATACCAGGAAGGCGTAGATTTATAATCTGATGTTTTTAGCATAAGTTAGAAATAAATAAAACATATACACGATACGAGATTCAATTATTCAGTTTTAGATGCAATTGCGTAAATCGAATTAGATCAAAAATAATATAGTGATTTTTTTTTTCAAAAATAATTACATGCTTTTGATGAACACAAAAAATTATTTTCACATCAAAATAGAAAATCGTGTGATTTTTATTGCATTCATTTTTTTTTCTTGCCGGTTCTCGCCATTATTATCTGTTTAAAGATATAGTAGTAAAAATAGAAGATTAAACCATTCTTGTGATTAATTTCTTCTTATTTATTTTTTCGCTTGTTAAATAGAGGTATCTAAGTAAATTTATCAATGATGTCTGCTGACAGCATGCAACCTCATCTAAAGTGTGTTCTTAAGGAATTTTGCAATGATTGGCGTTGAGCATGGAACAGCTGAAACATTCAAGAAACCATTTGTTGTTGGTCAATCATTTGATGTTGGTCAGAATCAATAGATTCTGAAATTACTCGAGATCGTCATTTGATCGTAGATCATTCGATTAGGAAATCACTCGATTATGCAATTATCTTGATCATGCGCATCACTAATATTTGTTTCTACGAGATCCGGCTATAAAATTCTGCATAATTATATTTTATTAGTAAAATATAATTCAAACGGTTGGTTTCTGACAATGTAATACAGCACAGCCAGGTTTCCTAGTGAAATCTTTCGCGTCTAACCTTTGTTAGTGTCATTATAATCCGCTTTTATAATAATGTATCTAATGTTTCTTTTTAAGTAAAGGAAACGTAAGCGAATATTTGGTTACAGTTTTTTGCTTGTCGCAATATTAAGGTAACACGATGGAAACGATCTATTTTGTCGATTTTATGCACACATTTGGTTTGAAACACAGTTAGGGTGAGGTGGAGCAAATGTGTTCTCGATTCTTCAAAAATGATATTCATAACGATTGTACTCAGCTAGAAAATTTTCTTCATTTATCAAATTTCTAAGTTTCATACTGAAATCCATCAAAAAAAGCTTTCAACTATTTACTAAATCGATTGAGCCACAAGCAGAAGCTTAAAAAAATGTTTTAGCACTACTTGCTCTTGGTACAGATATTGGCGTAAGTACGTATCAACCTTGTAGAAACTATATTAACATTTTCACTGAACAGGACCGGAGCATCTTACTATTATTTTAACAATCTTTAAAACATTATTTCCTCTTAAACTAATAGGTATAGTTTTCATTAAAAGTTATGATCTTACGCTAAATAATTTAAACAAGAATAATAAATGAAGCAGGAATATCAAGTGAAACATTTAATATAGAGCACAAAATCTTTATCAATTATAAAAGAAAAAAAGAAATAATTGAAATATATAGAAAATGCGAAACCATGTCACCGTAAATTAAAACTTTTGAACGTAACAGGAAAAATGAGTTTATATCTTCTGTTCTCAATTGGTTGGTGGAGAATGAAGATAACTTTTTCTTCTTCACTGAAATCCTCCATTTAAGGGGAGACAGCACACAAAAATATCGAAAAAGCCGAAAAAGTTTTTATTGGCTGAAGTAGTAAAATAAATCTTTAAAAATAATCCCTGAAAGTTTCAGAAAAAAACGAAGCAATATTTAATGATTTATCATTGATTTTATTACGGTGTAATTTGCCACCTTTTCATTCCGACACGGAAACTGTGCTGAACATAAGTCACTTTTTTTGTTTTTGAAAATAAAATAAACGAGAAGAAGCAATTTTATCGTAACTGCAATTGAAAAAAAATGTTAATTACTTGAAATTTTGATAAAGATATTGCAAGCCGAAAACTTAAAATGCTGTTTCCTCTCGCATTTCAGCTGAGTTAAAATGCAAAGGCTTTTTTAAATTTTTATCTATTATGTGGATTTTTTCCCCACATGTTCCTGAAACTATACATAACAAATTTATGCTTTACTTTTATGATAACTTTAGTATTTTTTTTTTTAATTCTTTTTGTAGTTTTTTTTTTAAATTTTTCGTTGTTTTTTCTGCGTTACTTCAGTTTTATTTTTTTCTCAAAAAGTATTTAGCTAATAGAAATAGCAAAGCATAAAAGCTTTGCTTTATGAGTAATGAATCGATAAAAAAATGAGATTTTAAGCCAATTTTTGAAAAAGAAGATGCATTTTTAAAAAATGCTAAATTTCGTTTTAAAAATTAAAACTTTCAAATTATATTTAAGAAATACACTTTTTTTTAATATAAATTTTCTTATGAAGTGATATAACATGTCATGAGACAAAAATTGTAAATAAAAACACCATAGGAGAAAAAAAAGGTCTCATGTTGCCAACTCCCCTTAAAGGCTATACAAAAGTATGGAATGCCCTTTCAAGAAAGAGGAAGTGCGACTCTTGGTAAAGAGAAAGCCTGGTTAAGGTATTTAAAAACATAAGCCATGTATATTATTAGTAACTACTACTAAATCGAAAACTTACATCGGCTGACTTCCAATGTTCTGGACGCCATCAAAAGAAGCAAAAATGAAATCTTCTCAATCTTCACACAACAGCTGTTCAGAAAATACGTGAGATATCACCGATTGTGTTTTAGCTGCGTAAGTTATTGCTAGTTTATAGTGGTAGGAATTATCACTGGGCAGTAACTTAACATATCCAACATATGGCGGGAGTTTCTTCATGCTAGAATTCACATAATGTTAAGGGGACGCTCTAACTTACTGGACGCACTTGCCCCCACTTGCAATACTAAATTGAACTTTAATTTTTTTTTCGTTTGTAATAACCTATGGTTAATACATATATTATATAATAACCTAACTCAAAGTAAATAGGGGTTTCCAGTATTTTTCACAATACCGTATATTTAAATACACAATACCCAATGGCTTCTTGTCAAAAAATTCCTGCTAATAATAATCGTAAGTAAAAGAACTAATTACTGAGGTAGATAAGAACACTTGATTTTCAGTATGCACTTTCTGAATAAATATTTACTAAGCAATGAAAATAATTTACGTACGTAGTTGTTTTTTCATTTCGCAAAAAATCACTAGTAAAAACTCGGGCCTTGCATATGATCTCCAAAGAAGCAACTAAGATTCATTAAAAAATCATTAAAATGTCTTTAGAAGAGTTATTTACATTTTTTCCCGTATGCATACATATTTCTTTAGCTCATGCGTTTGGTTTAGCAGCTTTATTTTAACCGGAAAAGAAAGTTCTAAATGGAAATTGGATTTAATTTTTTATCTACTATCAGGTCTGCTTCAAAAAAGAAAAGAAACGGAGAGAGAGAGTGAAGTTAGTTTAAATTCAAAGCTAAAGCATAATTAAAATTTCAAGGGCAACATAAGTCATTGTTATTAATGGCTATAAATATTTCAAAATGGCTTATAGTCAAAGTGTTGCATATGCAAAAATATAAAATAAATTGCAGAATTCGTTTTTTTTTCTTTGTTATACTTATTTTGGCACGATTCAGACATTAGTTTTAGCAGTTTAAAATGTTGTAGTTATATTATTAAAGACTTTAAATAAAGTTCAGTTTATTTTTTTTTTTTTAGTTGTAAAGTTTAGTTTGAAAATAGACTTTAATTAAATAAAATGAATTACAACTAATTTTGTAAAGGCTAAGAAAAATAAATTTATTAAACCTGAAAAGCATACTGAATAAAAAATAAACAGACAGATAAAAATAACAGACATATTATACAGAAACCTTTCTTTTTTAATTGTTAGCCATAAATTAAAACTGAAGTAATCCTAAAATCATTACCTTTATTCTTTACTATTTAATAGATATGAAATAAGTAATTAAGTTTGAAACTACCAATATGACTGAACTTAGTCTTAAGATACATCTATAATCAAAAAAGGGAAAGAGAGCTCATGTATATTTGAATGGTTCAAATGTGCATCATGTTGCAACACAAGCTTAACTATTGAAAATATATTTGTAATTTAACTTGGGAGCCAAATCGCTTTGTAGGATTACCTTATTAATACCACAACGTTGCATTTCAAAAACTATCGAGAACTCATTTTTACACCAATTAACTTTTTTTTTTACTTTGCACCTTTCAAAACATAATACTTCAAACAACGTAAAAACAAAACAACCCACTACTCTGAAATTCAGGTATAAGGTAGTACAGATACTGCCACATATTGTTGTTTTTTTTTTTTTTTTTTTTTCAATTTAGATTAACTCAGAAAAACGTGTGTTCTTCAAATGTGACTTATCCCCAATTTTCCTTATAGTCAAATGTCCTACATGGCATAATAATAAACATATCTTTTTTATCCATCTGGGGCCCTTCATTTCATTTTTATCTGACTTTATATTACTAAAAATAATTATTTGACTTTATGTAAGTAATGATTAAGGTACATTTTTTTTACTTATCAGTTTATAGGAAGAAGAGGAAAGATTAATATTTGCTCCAAGCACCATTAGTAATAAAACAGTCCTGCTCTACATCAAAGTTAACTGCTATATAAAACGACAAAACATTTTTATGCTTTAAACCATCTATAATAATAATTGGTGTACCAGCATTGTACAAATGAAAGTTGTTTAAAACGTAGAATAAAAGTTCCGGCACTTTTTAATCTTCAGAGATAGAATGCTTTGCTAGACAAAGGCATTTTGGATATGAGATTTTAGTTAAAAGCATCAGCACACAGTTTCATTCCATTTAATAATCTACTGGGATGATTAATTACTCGAGTTGGAATAGTGAATGGTGGAGGCATGAATCAAGCAATGGAAAGATTAATCACGCAATTTATTTCAAACAGCGTAGTCACGCTAGTTTGGAATTTGAAGTATACAACTAACACTGATATAATTAAATAAACTGGATATGAATTTGTGGTTAAATCAAGTTATTCTGAAGAATGTCTTTTAAGAAAACTATGCCAGTATATAATTTCAGATATACATATATAAAATGGGTAACTTGCTGAACAAAACAGTCTCATATCAAGAATTAGATAATAATAATAATAATTAAAAATAAATAAATGAATTCAACTTCAGGATTTTTAAAATGCATTGACGTACAGAAACTAGGAGGAACGTTTTTATGCTAAAACCATGCAATTTTTTACTGATTTACTATACCAGCTCGATGATGCTAATTGTGAGTTGCTATCATGTGTAACGTCTCCCCAGAAGAAAATTAAAATTCCGTCGAGATGTCACGCGAAAGTGAAGTTGGAAATAAAATACTCGGTTTTCGTTTATTGTTGTAAGAATTTGTTTTAAAGCAGCTTTTACACGTGCGCTCTTAACCGTGCTACAAACAGTAAGCCATCCACATGCGCGCCCTAAGGTGTGCATGTAAAGGCAATTTTGGAGCGTGCTCAAGAACGCGTTAAAGAGGTCGTTTAGATGCGCTTTTATCATTTGCATTTTAAAAAATGTCGCAAAATTGATCTTGTCTGCAAGTACGATGGTAACCACGTTCTTGATCGGTCGCATAGGATACTTTGACAAATCCAGCTGAGCGATTCTCCCAATTGGTGCTTCTTCGGAGACCGTTCTTGAAAGACCGTTTGTCCCGGTTGGGTGTTTTAAACCCCAATTAATATGTACAATTTTATAATGAGTTTTTAAATGTGTCGACATACACATTGGATTTTATCGCGTTTAGAGAACTACCGTTGAAACCTTTTAAAAATAAAGCATTGAGAAAAACAATTTTTATATGGAACTTTTTTTCAAATATTTCAATATCTTTCAGTATTCGACACTCTTAATTTTAATAATACAGACAATAAATATGTTTTTTTTAATGCATCGTTGCCTATTTATTCAAATAAGTCATGTGTTATTTGCAAATTAATTTTATCTTTCTGCTTAGAAGCAGACTATTGAATTGAATTTTAATAAGCGGTTATTATTTTTCTATCACTTTTATTTCAACGTGTCTAGGAAAATTGAGCGGTTAAACGGATATGGCACATTTTCGTTGCTAGATGTAAAGAATTTTTATTCAATTTACGTATTTTTTTGCTATTCGACTAACCAAGGTAAATGCTTGTATTATTATATACGTATTTTTTTTTCAAACACGTCATTTAATTTATTTTTCTAACTTGAATTAATTGCTGCTTCACATAATCTGGCAGCAGCAACATCACCCAAGACTTTAAGCATTTCTTTTACGTATATTAAGAATGCGTGCCAACAAATTTGGAACTTAGAGAGTTATCATTTCAAAACTCCACACGCCATGCCCCTGTTTTCCCTTTAGGGTGCATTCACGCCAAAGGCAACGGAAACACTTCCCCTTCGTCGTAATAGATTCTTGCTATGGTTATGAAACTAACTGCAGTGGCGGATGTTTTCGATAGCGCAATCATCAAATCACGGTCGTCAGAGTAAAAGTCATTTTTAATGACGCAATAAAAACGACAAACCGTCAACACGAGTTATGTTCTTCTTAAATCACTTTCGATCACTGTATGATTTGATTGATCTTTTCTGGATACTTTCTGCTATGTGTAAAAATCATCTCTAGATTTATTAATCCAACGTATCGGTTATACATTAATAATGACTGTACATTATTTTTAATCAATATCCGTATTCACATGTTTAAAAAAATGTGAAACATTACCATTAAGAAACCAATCCATTACGTCATTCACATGCCGTGTAGTTTCACCATGAATGTGATACTAACCATTATAATGGTTCAACTTTAATACCAAATGTTGGTTGCAGCTAAATTTCATCATTTTTTTATTTTTTTCATTTTTGTGGTGAAAAATTGAACTAGAATTTTTTTATTTAAGTCAAGTGGATGTGAATAATAGTCTGTAGAATGAATTGAATATTTAAGTGTAAACTCAGAACTATTTTTTCATTCAGAAATACTTTCAAGTCTTTTTTTTTTTTTTTTTTTTGTTTCATAGAAAATAGGACAAAACAGTATCTTCAAATTAGAATGTAAAAATTAATTACATTCAGCCTGAATGAGATTTATTTTACTACTTTCTAAAGCTAAAATTTGTTTTCAAAATATATTTTATCGTTATTGTTTTCTTGTAATATTTTTCAGTCATAACCTTCCTTAGCATTTTTTGATTAAAATCAAATTGATTGCATTGAAGGAAATAAAACAGTATATGGAAAATATTCCCTTTCAAATTGTTTGATATGTTTGAAAATATAAAATTTTCTTTGAGGGTACGGTACAGTAATACAATATTTGTACATCTTTATGAGTAACTTGTATGGTTTCTGTGATTAAATTCTGCGAGGTTGTCTAGTTCTTTTCATCTTTCAGATAACCTTTCTAAAGATTGCAATTTTCCGGTAATAATACGCCTTCTTTGGTCTCAAAATAAAAAAAGCTTTCTGAAGATATTTAGTTATTTTAGTACACAAAGACTTTTCAATTGTAAGATTAGTATGCATAATTTAAATTTAAAGATATGTATAAACATAGTTTTTACAATTAACAACAGGAATATAACGCAATAGAAATATTTGATTTATCTACTGGTGAATTCCATGCAAAAGTGACATGTTTGGGAAACATTAAAATGAAAACTTTAACTAGTATTACTTTATGTTTTTTGGGATACAGAAGTTATTTACAAGCACTCTTCCTACCCCCTTGTGAGAAAAAACTTCTTCACAATAAACAATTTGGCTGTCACTGGGTGAATATTAGAAGTCCTTTTTTCTTTTGTGTTGTGTCAATTACCACTATTTTTATACGTATAAATAATTAGCCTAACACCAAAGAACAACGCAAATATACATCTTTTTAAGCATGCATTACTTTTTCCTTTAGATAAAATTCTCCTTGTCACAAGTTCATAATTCCCAGATTTTTGAATTTATTTTGTATTTTCCAGTACATATGTATATTTGCGTCAGTTACTGTAATGTTTTATATATTTTTCCTCATTGCGAGTAGAATAACAGGGTTTCAAAAAAGGCTGTATACTTATGTATAATGTAGCTGTATAAGACAGTAAAATAAACAATTTTATATATTGTACTCTACTTTTTCAAATTATTTAAAGTTGACTTTTTGCTTCCAAATGTTGAGTCAATTACCGTCAAATGCACCTACTTATGTTCAGGTCGTGTACGCAGGAGTAAACCTGGACCAAGTCGGTGGATTTTCAAGGTACAGAAAATCGACAGCGCCCATGTCGTGTGATTGTGCAGCATCTTAAAGATCCCTTGAGTATCCGTTTTGCCTGGATATTCTCCGCTAAATTAAATCCCTAGTGCAGTTTGCATTATTTAGAGCTCAGGTGCCGCCATCTAGGTGGAAACTGAGAGTCAAATATTGCTGCAATGATACCACACTCATTGTAGTGCCGCTGAAAGAATTGGGACCATTCTTTGGGAACGCACTAGGTCTGCAATGGTTAAGAGCCAATGCTACGCAGCCCATTAGAAATAACAAAAAAAAAAAATTCAGGCCGCAAATTTTACATATGAACGAATTATCACATTTCTCCGTTAACATTGAAAAAAATTAACGAACACTTTTTTGGTAAAGGGTCCGTAGCAAACTTCAGGCCCCAAATACAATTTTCTGTCTTATGTTTCCCCCTTTAAATAAACATGCATGGAAAACAGCACTCAAAACCAAACATCTGCTGAAATACCGTGAGCAGTGTCTGACAGTGAAAAATTAATTTAGTGTGCATTTGGTCGAGGTCATACATTTCTCCATCAACCCCTTAAAACAGAATTAAAAGTGTCTGCTGGGAATACGCTCGCAGTGTCACCGCCATCAAAATCGCTGTTTGAAACTTATTGGTTCATGAAAGTGACATCGTAAGATTTATTATCATAGATTCTCGGCACGACGTCTTTAGTTTGGAAGTTTTAATAAGATCACGGGCAAATAATGAAAAATTATAATGCTAGAATGGCAATAATTTCATTCATTCTGCGGGTAAAGATGTTAAATGTAAATATAATTTCACGAAATTATTTTCTTCGTGTATTTTTTTTTTTTTTTTTTTTGAAAACTGAAAGTATTTAAAAGTATATTTTACGATAACGAATTATAACGAAATATTGTCTATTTGAAACGAATATTTGATGTATATTTTTATGGTTAAAATTTAAACGAACCTTTTTTCTATGGTATTTTCCTTTTAATCTTTATTTTTAAAGACAACGTCGTAATTTTTAATTTTTTCTGAAAAATGAATTTGTCTGGAATGACTACATGTATATTCTATCAAAAATTCTTTATTGTTAGTGAGTTATCAATTAGTTAAAATAAAATAAAAAAATCTTAGATGAAATTTAAAATTCTGTCTTAGAGGTGACCTGCAGCCTATATGTGTGCCAAACTTAATATTTGTCACTGCTCTAATTTCATCTTGAACACACGCTCACGTTTTCCTGCAGACCTTTATAAAACATGCAGATACTCATATGTCTGTTTATAGATAGTCATATATCTGTTCAAGCCAAAACGAACTACTCTCAGATAGGTTGTTTTATTTTTAAAAGTATGTTATTAAATTCTGTATTATATACCAGTATTGATTTCGTTTAAAATATTTTTAGTAAAACGTTATGTTTAATTATAGTTAATATATTTAAATATGTGACCTAATAATGTTTTATAATATTCTATTATAACGACGTATTATAGCCTACTAAGAACCCGAATTGCAGTAATCGAGTGCCTAAGAACCCAAATTTTGCTGTAGCAAATTGCTACAGCAAAACACCAATAACGTTAAAAACTTATTCGTTAAACCAGATAAAAATATAATTTAGTTTTATTTTGATTAATACTGCTAGGTTTTAAATATAATTTCCGTATTTACATAAAGCTATTATACGAATTCTACAATCAGTACTTTTAAAATTTCTACGATACTAGAAAAATATGAAACACAGATGCTCTCTGCAACATACTTTCAAAACACAAATTGCTGATTTACGTGACAAAAATGATAAGGATAAGTAAATTATCTTACTTTAAGTCTGGTACTTGAGTTTAGGTAGTTAAAACTCCATGGTTTATAAATGGGTGTTTTGTTAATCAAAGTTTCGTCCTACCGTTGCACTACAACCTGTATGAAGTTTATTTGCACAAAGATCTCCAGAGCATTATAAAATATTTATTTAAGCACGAGTTAAATGTACTGAAATACTGAATGATGGAGATTTTAGAGAAATAAATGAGACTTTTTCCTAGTTGATATAATTGTCTTATTCGTGTTATTAAAATACTCATTTAAGTTCTCTAATAAAAATGTCATTAAAGAGTATACTTCCATGAATTCGCAATTCAAGTTAACTATTTACATAGATATAAATTCCATAACATTAAATCTGAGGGAACCTGAACAATAATGGTCATATTCATTTTTCGATTATTCTTAGTTTGTAGGATATTTTGCTGCCTGAAATTTTATCTGGTAGCGGCCTCAAAGCAGTTCTTTTATAAAAAATATATTAATAATTAAAATTGCCATGCAACGAAACTTCTTCCGTGTCGTTCAGTTTCAAAATAAAAAAAAATGTGTCATGTAATTATTGTCATCAATAATTTGCCCTCTAGTACTTGCGCTCTAAATATTTGTATTGTTAAATTTTAAAATATATTTTGCAACTTAAGTGTTGTTATCACTATATAACATTTAAATATTATGTATTTTAAATATGCTCATATATAAAGTACTTTTTTTCAGTTTGAATTCTATTGTATTGCTACCATTGTTTTTATTGTTGAAGATACATATTTCGTCACCTATGCCACATCTTTATTAACAATTGCAAAGTTTTTGTGTATCTATTACTTTGTGTGTTATTTATTTTTCGACATTATTTTCTTTTACCTCATAATTGAGCAGTGGCGAAATTCATAGGTAATAACTATCGATATTGTTGTATTACTGTTTTTCATAGAAATAACTGAATTAAAAATAGCCGTTTTGCAAGAAGTTATTCCTATGAGAACGTAACTGCAGGCTTCTAACTAGAAATGTCAAGCTGTTTTATGATTAATTAAATTGCTTTAAAAAGTCAAATAGTTAATTAAAAAGCTACTTTCTGACACTTTTAAATTTTAATGAGTTAGAAGATTCGTCATGTTCTGATCTTTAATCACTCAACACTAAAACTTTTTTACTTAGTTCTTAAGATTGATTATAATAAAGGTTAAAATTCCAACGCCTGATAATATTTATCTAAACAAATTGTTTCAGACAATTCGTATTTTAAAAGAAGGCTACATTAGATACTAATTTTTAATAGATTTTGGCATCAACTGACAAAGGAAATGCAAATGTTTTTTGCTTCAAAAAATTGACTTTTTAATTTAAAGACGATTTTAATGACATTTAGGCAAACATTTTCTGTATAAGTTGCCATTTTTTATATCTAAATACATAGCGCTAAATTTGTATATTTTAACATTTCTTTCAAAAACGTTTGATCTCACTGTTGGTTAATAATTCTAACATTATTTTTCTAGCAAGTCAATATTTGATCCTCCTAAGATCTTCGTAATTTTCAGCTTTCTCATTTCCAAGGAAACGTGAGCACACTGATTTAAAGGCCAGCCAGGCTGATTTTTCGGCTTCTGACTGTTTGTTTTCATACTCTTCATCGTGAAAGGACTTCTTTAAGTTGTGGACCAATAAAAATCCTTTCCTTTACTTTTACCTCACTTAAATTTTTGAATTAGTTCCTGAGATGCCAGAAAGTCATTCCTTCTCTGTCCGGAGCTTTTACAAATATTTCGATAAACCAAGTTTTATGTGCAATAGTGGAAAAAAGGCACATTGTAGATTTACAAGTGGCTCATCTGATATGTTTTTGCCACTCATAATTTTGAAGTTTCCTTTGTTTTTGCAGAATATGCTGCAAGAATAAAAATACTTAGATGGAGGAGCACTGATAAACAAGAGTCATTCTGCTGAATTGTGCTCATGTCCTAATGCTTGAAATAGTACGTTCACATCACAGCAGCATACTATTTCTTCTTTCACCACAAAATAGTCTACAAAGTATCTTTGTCATCTTGTAAATGACTCGAAACTTCGAGAAAGTAGATAAAGCTTTTGTTGCCAAAAATGTCGCTGAAGTAACCCAAGTTCATAAAAAGGTCTCTGGAATGTCAACGATCTCACTGTCAATGAGAAAGATATAATTTATAGTAAATTACGTCGATAAATTACGAAAATATGCGCCTTTGTTACGTAAAAAGCTAACGTGTGGAATTTTGGGAAAATGGTACGGTGGTAGGCAAAAAATGATTTCAGATTCATAATTTTCAGTCAAAAATACATAAGAAACAGATATTTTTATCTAAAGGACATTTTTGTGTTGCACAGTGTTATTTGAGATGTGTTATGAAATGCAAAATAAATGTAATAAGAAAAAAAAATATTCTTGAATAAAACACAGAAGTTGTTGCTTGTACTATGTCATAAAAACACCATTGTTGCTTTTAAAAATTCAATGCACACAAATTAAATCTCATCAACTGGTAACATTACTTCTAAATTATTGCTGAAAACATTATTTGGGGGAGGAATGTTAGCCTGATTTTGGAGGATTTTAATGTGCAAATTGCAATTATATTTTCAGATTTTGCATGCTATTACATATCTTAAGTATCTTCATAACGCAACATAACGTCTTCCTCTTCCATACATTAAAGGCAAAATCGATCTTAAAGTATTCGTATAATCCATTAACATTGAGTTCGACTTTAATACATTATTTCATGCCTGTCTTTATTGTAAATATTCCGGTGCTTTATTTCGTATCCACCTTTATTACAAATTTCCTAACGCATCAAATTTCGGTAGTTACTTTAAGTGTAAAATTCTTGAAAAGTTATTTGCCTGTTGACTATTTTTGCATGTTTAATGCAAGAGGAAATTATAACGAGTTGAATAAGGTACACATTTTTCGATTACTGTTGTTCGTGAAATTAGAAAGAGTACCTGAAATATTCTTGAGTTATTATACCTGAAAAATTTAGTTAAAGTAGTTAGGATAGTTTAGCATTAGAACATTATGTTGCGTATTTGAAGTATACTTTTGAATAGTAAAACTGTCCTTTAATTTTTCTTAGTTGCTTTGCATTAATTATTTACATTTATTATTACGTATTGAGTTCATTATTTTGGCTGTGTTGATTCAAGTAGGTAAATTTTAAATACTGTTCGCTCAAACTATAGTGATATTCTTCTTGCTTTATTTTGTGAAACAAAAAAGAATCTTAAATTTGCCTGTTTCTGCATTGTAATGTTTCTATTACCATATATTCATTTACTGCAAAAAGTAAACGCTTTTATTTTTTTAATTATTATAATAAATTATGATTTTACTTAGTAGTTTGAAGTTTTTCTTATTCAGTTGGTATGTAGAATAGAAATGCATTTTTTTTAGTATTTCCATACACATTTTTCAAATTAGATGCACTTAATACTCATTGTATTACCTTTTTAGTTAATCATTGTAGGCATTACATTGTGTAAGTAATAAGAAAATTATTAGTGTTATTCTTCGTTTTCGTTATTCTTCGTTTTCACCAGTATAAGACTAGTCAAACTCACTAAATAATGCCCAATATACTTTGGTTCAATCTTCTTTCCCAAGTTTGGCTCAACTTTTAACCAAATTTAAATTCCCTGAGTTTTCATTCAACCGAGTTTGAATTTTATTTTTCGAAGTTTATCTTTTTAGTTGACAGTAGAGGAGTTAAATATTCATTTAAATGTTCTTAGTTACATTGATTACTGCGCATTATGTTAATTATAATAGTCATGGAGTCAGCAAGTAGCCTTAAATTACGATTCAACCCGGTTTGAAGTTTTTAAGTATATATTTATGGAATGTATTTCGCATATAGACCTTCTAAACAAGTAATATGAAGCGGTATTTAAATATAATATTTCACAAATGTAAAACATTCTATAAATGAACTTTAAAAGTAGTAGTTTGGTGAAAAAACACGTTGCAAAAACACGCATTAACAATTGAAATAAATGAAATTTGAAATCTTAGTTACTGTTTCAAATAACTAAATAAATAATGTTAAAAATTTATTAATTAGTTTGGGTCATAAATTTAAGCCCTGTAATCTTGATTGTATTTTTAAGACTATATATTTCATTGTTTTGTATGTTTCTCATTGAACAGATTGTTCATATTTAACGATTTCAATTTAGGTCAATAATTAAATTTGATTGAAAGCCATTCAAAAATATTCCTTAGCGGTGCATTTGTAGTTGCAAATTCAGTATTTTCACCAATAATAGAGTTGCAAGAATCATTTCAACTACACATACCGAATTTAAATATGCAAATCCAAATTATGTTGATTTGCAGTTAAAGTCAGTTACTCCCGATTGTATTGATTTTTAACATAATGTCTATGCTAGGTTCAATTTAAAGCTGAGTTGTGCAGCCTGTGAAATTCTTAATTATAGAATATGAAGCAATCTTTATAACCTTATTAGTTCAAATTAAAAAATTAACAGGAGCTTTTTTTAAATGTTATCTTGATATATGTGTATAGTTGATTTCAATTAAAATATATATAATCTTACGTGAAGTCATTTGAATTTAATTCATTTAAAATGCCAAAAATAAAAAAGTACTTGTCATTGAGTTTGATTACAAACTAACCAACTAAAATTAAACAACTATATTTTACACACTCAGACAAAACATCAGCAGTTTGACTATAATAAATCTAAAGTTAATTGCCATGAATCTGAATATAATTAATCTAAAGTTAATTGCCACGGAATAAAAGATATTTTCCTACGGTCTGGAGAAAATAGAGATAATAATAAGTGCACAAATTTGATCGCTATATTTGTATAACCTATTACTTCTTTTTTGGCTTTGAAAAGAATGTTCCTATACTACTAGTTTGATTTCAACTCTAGCAGCATATTTAATTGCGATTAAATGCTGGGCTTTCAAGCTTCAATAAAGAATTTCTATCTTGTAAATATTAAAAGTATTATTTATATATTAGAAGAAAGTTCCACTGAATGGGCGAACAGAAATTTTAATATTCCTCGCAATAAGCTTCAATCCCAAAGGAGGTCTAGTGCTAGTACAATCTCCAGCAATTGCAATGCAGGAGTCATTCCAGGTATTAAATATAATTAATATAATTCGGTAAAAGCGAGTAATTATATAGTAGGTTAGAGATGGTATTTATTAAATATGGCAACAAGAATTAGCAAAAGTATGCACTCGGTACACGCGCAACTGTTCAAAATCATTACAATAAGCGATGTTGAAAATTAATTTATTTATTAATGAGGCTTGTAAAATGTGGGGGCCCATGGGAGAGCTGCCCTGTTAGCTCACATAACAATGACCTCTGATCGCGATCACGAACGAATACAAAAACCTAACCTCAAAATGCAGGTGTATGCATTGATAGTATTCTTCGTCTTGGATTTTACTATGGATTTTTTAATTTCAACCGGTTCCCTTTCGTACCGATTCCCCTGTCTCACTTTTGACGGCATATGAAAATAGAACTTACTCAAAAATACAATGAATTGAAACTCAATGTATGTGCTTTATCTGTATTAAAAACTGAAATTAGTATTTAATGCCCGTTCTTGGTTTAGTTTTGTGGTGTGCTTGCGGATTGGAACAGGAAGAATTTGGTGTTGAACCTCTAAACAGAGACATGTCAACCTCTCTCTTTTATTGAGTTTCAGTTAAAAAACAACTCCCTACTTTACTTCTCAGGAAAATATTTTGTCCATAACGATAGGAGAAAATCAATCTTCACTCTTCATGATGCTAGTGCAAATGAGATCTAGTTAAATTTAAGCTACAGCTTTTTGTTCTTTTGTTACTTCTCTCGTGTTGTTTGTTAGCATGCTTTATATTTAATGGCTTAAAAACCTGAGCAGGCTATACTGCGTCAAGAGTAATTAATTTCGCGTTTTTTTGGCTTTGCTGTCACCGTCCAGGAAGGTTGCTTTTTACCCAAGATTTAGATTACATGGGCGATAATCTGTTATTTCAGAGAGAGAAATTTTTGAGAGGGATTCCCCACATTTGTTTATTAAGTAGAAAAAAACAGGAAAAATATTAGGTCACTTGATGAAGGTTAAACAGTGTCTGACTAAAACTATCTCCCATTTTCGCTCCTCAAAGAAGCGACAGCAAACCAGTGACTTCCGGAACCTTCTGGTTTCTAGCCAAATCTGTTACCGCACTCCCCAGAGGTAATCAGTTAAGCAGTGTCGGCTTTAAGTTTCCTCATCGTCTAACTAAGCAGAAAAACGCAAATGAGTATGCCATATTTATAACATACGTGCCATACTTATATATGTTTTGCTAACTATAAGTTTCCTGACAGAAAAAGTTGCTTGAGGTCACAAATAAATAGATGAAATTGAACTCTAAGTATGTTTCTTTCGTGAATGCTTATTTCAAAACTATACTTCCTATAAATGCATCCTAATATTGCTTGTTTAACACTTCTCATTTCAAAAACCTTTCATTTAAAACAAAAATTAGCAATGCCACCCACTGACTCTTAATTTTAGTTCTATTTAAAATTCATTGCCAACATTGAATATTGCTTCTACGAAACTAATTTACATATACTTGAGTATTTATTTTCTCCAGTCATATTTGATTAGTAATTCCAATTGATAATAAATCTTTGAATATTTCCTTTTGGCTTTCACAATTCTCATTTGCGACTCAAAATCAATACCAGTTAATGTAAACTAAAGTATTTCCCATAAGAACACCATCTGTGGACATTAATTTATTCTGGAATATGGAGAAAATATTTTTTTCTGGATCCTCACAAACGCCTAGCAACAAACACTCATTCATAAATCCAATCCAAGAGGAAACTCATTAAGTCCCTTCCATGGACAGAAGAATATCATTAACAGTAATCATTAATAACGGTATTGATTGCTAAAGATGGATGTGATTCCTGCCGTATTGCCGTTTGAGCTTGAAATATGCTATTTCGTTTTGCGCTTCATCTGCTTTACGATTGTCCGTAGTTTAGCTGAAGGTAATATCCAAGATAAGTTTAATACTTCATACAGCAAACTTTAAAATTGTTTTAAAAATTGAAATTGTTTTATTATGTTTAATATTTTCTATTTCTCTTAATATGACATGTAGCGAAGAATAAGCCCCTTTTACTATTTTTTTCTTATATATTTAACGGGTTTTTTTTTTTTTTTGTCCTATTTTGAGTACTTAAGTACCTGAGTGACTTCTTTTGAATTGTGCGTGCAATGTTGCTTTATATATGCGATATTATTATCATTCATTTAAAATTAAGAATATTTTTTATTCGTGTAATTTTATACGGGATTTTTTTTTAAATTTTAGACAATTTTAATACAATTCGAGTGAACTACCATTAGACGAACTTCGTAACTCTAAACAGGGGGTAACTTTAATTATAACTATCTGGTATTCAAATGCATCCCGGAAATCAACTAAGAATTACGTGACGTGTGGGTGCTGAAGGGGTTAATATTATGAGAATGTTATATATATGTATGTATGTGTGTGTATATATATATATATACATATATATGTACTTAACATTTCTCTTTCTTTACCTCTTGTATTGCACGGCGTATACCGTAATCAAATTCGTCGCCTGTTATCGCATTATTTTGCAGCTTATTCTAACAAGTTATCGTTATGGCGGCTGTTCAGTTATCACCCAATAAAACAATTTGCTCAAACAATAATGCATTGCACTTGATTTCGGAAAGGCTTTTTTTGCAGAAGAGCCTAGGATCATATTCATTTAAATAATAGCAAATGGTCTGAGAGGTCATGTTTCTTTCGTTAGAGGGTAAAATATGACAGAAGTTAATTATAGAATGATGTATTGCGTTAGTGATTAAAATTTTTCTGTAATAAATTGATGAAAGTTATAATAATGTTTGAATAAAGTTTGCCGGTTCATTAATTTGGTATATTGTTATTTATTGAATCAGCAGTGATTAACGATGAAGATTTCTCAAGTACATATATCTCACGTTGTAGCTTAAAACTACAAATTTTTTTGTCAATTTATTTGTTGTTGAATACATTAAAATATGTCCTTCGGTTTTATGTCTCATAGATAGCAACACATATAAGATGAAAAACCTATAACATGCCTCTTCAAGCAAAGTAAAGAGTATTGAGGATTTTAATTGACATTGTAGGACAAATTAAGAGATTCGTTGGCTGATACGCTTTCTGAATTTATGTGTGTGTAACGTTACATACGAGTAAGGCTGCCAAGTTTTCTAAGGGCAAAATGTGGACAAATCCGCTGGTTGTCCCACTTTTGAAAAGCACTGTAAAAACTTTTAGCTCAAAAATACATGAGGATCTCCTGGAAATCATTTATCTGGAGTCTGGCATAAATTACAGTGGCTAAAAGCAAGACGAAGATTTAAAAAAAAGAAACCACAGAGAATAAAAAATAGAAAACATTCTGTAAATTGAATGTAACCGATAGTGTGCCGCAGCTGTGGCGCCATCTCTGAATGCACTGAATTTCTATTTCTGGTACATAACCTAGAAGATGAGTTCAAATGAGCCCATGCTGCTGTGATTACTGTGCCCGAGGCCGCTTGTCCAATGATGCCACCGAAATCTGGAAGCCTGGTGGCCAATGGCTAGCAGGGTGCTAGCTAGAGCTGATGTTAAATTATACGCACATAAATATATGATGAATTTTTGACATTTTTTAAACTGTTAGTCGCAGATTTCAAGCTTTTATTTAGGCATTCGTTTACAATTTTTAAACAGGTAGTGGCAGATCTCAAGTGTTCAGTTTTACGTAACTTAATAAATCTTTCTCTGTACTTTAAGAGAATGCGGAAAAACAAGAATATTTTTTAAATCTATTTTTAAGAAAATTGATTATTTAATTTAAATCAAGTTCTTCGTAAATTTAAAGAAACACTGAGTTTCCCTTCTGTACTTTTACAGAAATTTTTTAGTGTGAGAAGTGGGAGCAAAAGTTGCAATGAGCTGGTTCACATATAACTGTAAACAGCTGTGTAGAAATAAATTTGAAGGGAAAGGGGGAGAGGATCATTTATAAAGCATAGATATATGCATACTTTTACCGCCACGCAGTTACATAACTTTGTTGCCGTCATTAATTGAAGATGATGTGGCGAATTCCTACAGTTCGACCACAGAGTTTTGACACATGGAAGTTTCTGCGCATGTCAGAAAAGAAAGAATCGATTCAAGTTTTAGAGTCCTTGAATTGAGTGAACTTTGTTGCAAAATTAACATGAACCTGTTACTGGACACGGACTTAAGAAGTTTATTCGAGAATGAGGGCCGAAATTCGAAATAATGTATGTTCAATAAACAATAATATTGACAAATACTGAAATTTAGTTACAAATACAGCTAAGACTTTAAAAAATGTTTCTTTAATCTTAACTGGAATGAATACATACTTTTAAAATTATCGTTAAAGTGAAAACTTAAGAACAAATTTGAAAACGTGGGGGCAAATGGAGACAAATATCAGAAATGTGGTCCCCACTAGCTATTTCAAACCGTGGGGGCTGTCCCCACAAAATGGGAACGGTTGGTCGCCTTACATACAAGTAACATTTAAGGATAGCGAAGGTCTTGATTTGCAACGAAGGAAGTGCGGTTGATTTGGTGTATTCAGAACTTATTTTAATTCATAAATAGTCTTAATTCCGTCTACTGTGTAAATATTCACTTGAAAATGAAAACAAATGCAAGAGCTTAGCTCCTGTGAGATCCCATACAAATAAAACCTGCTAAAACGTGATTGCCGGATGCCTTCAGATCTCTAACATTGAACTTTCCCAATAAAAAGTACACAAATCTTAATTTTTACCAACATAGCCAACTGTTAGCAGTTACATAAGAACCTGCTTTTCATCTTCCGTATCGTAATGAGGGTATTGCTAAAACAAAAAGCGTACGGTATCAATTAATCACCGAGTCTTAACACTACCCTTAGTGACAACTAAAGCTACACGATTGGGTATAAAAGAGCAATTTATACTAATATCTGATTTGTGTTTCAGCTCTCTTTTGTCGGCAAGGAATCTCCACGTCAATGAGCATTAATAAATACCAAATATGTGACTTACTTTCACTGAAAGCAATGTCACTGTTTATCACGTTCCCCACTTCTTTTCTTTGTCACATTAATCTAAGCTGTCACATTCTGTCAATTATACCAACCCGACGAATGTTGTGATTCTCGCTATTTGTGATGTCATGGTTACAACGACATCACTATGACGTTGGTATGCGGACTTATGATTCTTAGCCTGCCAGAAACTATCATCCCTTTGTAGATCAGATTCTACCAGAACACTGAATTACCACATAATAGTTCTTCAGTTTAAGCCTTCTTATCTCCTCCGCTGGGCTACAAATGCATTCTATTTTTAGTGATACTTTGTCTCCCAAATAAACTGTTAATCATTATAACATTATTTTTGCTAGAAGGACGTAGTTTTGTTACTCATAAAGATCTATAAACATAGAACCTTTCTTTATAAGATATCGGTGAAATACTACGAACATTCTTCCGGCTAGCTTTGATAAAAACACGAAGCTATTTGATATTTTTTTCTTTTATATATATATAGATAAGTATAAAACCGAAAAATATTTTTAAATGAGAATTAATTCAGCTGAGAATCATTTGTTTACCGGTAATAAAAAATACCGTTTCATAATGTTGTTGAAATTTTTAATAAATTGAAATTTTATTTTCGGTAGCATGAATTATTTTTTCATTTGTGCGAACTCAATGTATTACATTTTGTTTTGAATTTATTGAAAAGTGTATAGTTATTATTAGGCATTGAAAAGTGTATAAAAGTTACGATACATTTATAGATAGATTATTTCAAGTATTTTTTAAATTTATATATATATAATTTGAAAGTTAAGCACTTACAATCATGTTTCAAAAAAAGTTTGCAAAGTTAAACACAGCAAATCTCGTTTTGATTTTGCTAATATTTGAAAACTTGAAGACAAATTTCTACGATACTATTTATAAACAAAAAGCCAGTTTCTGTTTTCTGACTTGTCATAATACCGAGATACTATCGGTATTATGACAAGTCAGGAAAATCATAATTAATATGAGTTATGGCTTTTTACTTAAGTGGTAATGTGTAGGCGTTTTTGCTTCAAATAGAATGTACTTCCACCATTGGTGCTATCTTGAAAACGGAAGGCGCTCCTTACCTCCTTAATTCCTAGTCGATTCGAAAAGAGAGCTTGGATTTCCAAGTGGCATAAACAACAACAACAACAAAGGAAGTATAGTTTCATTTCATAGATGAAATAATGATTTCAGAGGAAACAAATTCTTTCGATACAGTTTACGACGATAGTAGGGTGCTTCCACACCAAAAGCGACAGACCCATTTTGTCTCCGTCCTAATAGACTGTTGCTATGGTTATCAACCTAGCAGCGATGGCGTTCCTCTTGGATACTGCAATCAACAATTCACGATCTTCTGAGGGAAAGTCTCTTTTAGGAGTAATTTTTCCTGCTCTAATATAATATAATGAAATTCGTATATTTTTTAAATAGTAAAAAATGTATTTAAAATTCGCATTTAGTATACGATTCTTAGAAATAATATTAAACTTGAATAACACAATGACAATATATAAAAATACATATTTTGATATGAAACAACTAATAACACAAATCCTTTTTCCTCCGACACAAATAGAATAATGCAATATGCAAACGTCAACCTTTTATACAGGCAAAATTCCAGGAGCCAACCGTGTAAATAAGGCATGGGTCATTGCTTTATAAGTATTTCAGCTTTTTTTAAGTAGTTTTGCCGAGAAATAACAATGTTGAATTTTCGATTTTTGTCCAGCTAGATATAGTAAATCGTCCACTCTCCTACGCAAGCGCAGAGCATATGTTTGAAGGCAAAAATTATGTTCTGCGATTGCGTAGATGAAAAAAGACAGGAATATTGTCTTTGTCGCCTCTCATGTGCATTCTAAAATTAAATCAAAGGATACTTTGTCTCAGTCATAACTACCACTTACCAAAGCTCCATTAATCTGATGTTGAATAACATTTTGTATTGTTATAATTTTGTGAAGGCATTATTGACTTTGAATAAATGTACAATTTTGTGGAGTTATTATGAAATTGACTAAAATTTCAAATACAAATACAAAAGTGACGACCAGCAACAAGCAAAGGGCCTAGCTAGGCTCGTCCTAGTCAATCCCCAATGAACATCAAGAGCATTCTTAAACGTTTTTATCATACTGCAATTAACAGTTACTTCCGGTAAACTATTCCAACTGAACTGTACAATCCTATTGAAGTAGTCATTTTTCCTAATTTCAAGATTAGCCTGAGATTTGAAAAGCTTAAAACAATGACCTCTGGTTCTACCTTCCGTGCATAACTACGGCCCATCAACATTTCCCGTTTCAATGAAATTAAACAACTGAATCATGTCCCCTCTAACTCTCCTTTCCTCTAGACTATACATATTGAGCCTCTTAAGTCTAAACTCATAATCAAAGGCTGAGAGACCACCAACCAACCTTATAACCCTCCTTTGAACCCTTTCGAAAAAGGTAATATCCTTCTTTAGATAAGGAGATCAAAACTGAACAGCATACTCCCCAAATGAGGTCTTACCAAACTTATGTATAATGGCAATGCAACTTCCTTAGACCTGTTCGAAATAACCTTACACTGTTAGAAATTTCATCATGAAATTACGGTTAAATGACCGGCAGCAGTCTGTCCATCTCATTCACCGTTAAATTTACGGTTAGGAATAGTTTTCTATCCTTTACGGAACCTAATCATTTCCAATCAACTTGGTTAAAAAGCCGTAAATACAAAAGTTTACGGTTTTATAACCATTTAAAAATGGTTTCAAAACAAAATTTTTACCGTTTTTGAACCATTTCGAGGCGAAGAAACCGTAAACGAAGCTTGCAGGAACCGAACCCGGGTGTACGGTATACCAACCTTGCTCTCTAGCCATTCGGCCACCAACACGATGTGAAGCGGCCGTTTATTTATCAATAAATATTTTCCAACAGGCAGATGAAATGGTGTCATATAAAATACTGTACTGAAAAAAGTAAAAATCTTCTTCAGTGTGTGGCGCCTCAATGAAAGATAAGAAAGTAAATTAATTGCATATGTCAGTTTTATTGTGGATTTGCTATAACAAAGTTTGTCTTCATTAAGGAGCACATCGTTTAAGTTTACATTTATTTTATTATTGTTTTACATATATTTTTAAGAGTTATGTTACATTGTCTTAGGTGGTATTTTTCATTGTCCACATTATCCCTCCCACACTGGGCGGTATGTGGGTGACCTGGCGGCCGCCAGAGGTCCCGAATTGAAAAGGGGCCCCTACGTTATTTTAAATTTCCCTTTTTCTCATATTCTAGATTCCGTGGGTTCTAGGAGGTGATCTCGCGCTAAATGATGTTTTGTGAATTTTTTACAGAATAGGAAGTGAACGAAAAAATTAGCAGTTTAAATGCTGGGTCCACACATTCAAAACCGAAGTTTTCAAGAATATTTTAATTTTCCCCATATTTATTTCATCCCCAGGGGCCGCATTTTTTAAATATGCTCCTGCTACGAAACGAGGCTAGTATGGACCAAAAAAAAAGAAAGAGAAATGTATGCTGTAGCAATAGAGCGGATTTCAAAGTATATCTCACTCTATCAGTTTTTTTATGTTTCGTTAAGTTTTTACCTATGAATGGTCAATACTATTTAAATTAATTCAACCAGTATTGGAAGTTTTAATGTAATTTTGATTGTAAATACTGAAATAATAACTGCTTATATATATAGGGTGTTTTTTTAGAGGCAGAGATCTTCAAATGGAAATAAAACTCAAAAAAATGTATTTAATATTCATGTAATTTGCTTTATTTGGATAATTTTATGGCATTAATGTTTGAATATGATGTCCGGCATGTGGCCACCACGGCTGACTCGTACATGGCGTAACCTGGTCCAGTTTTCGTACATTTTTCGCAGTAGATCTGGCTGAATATCGGCAATAATGCGCCGAATCTTGACTTCCATGTGCTGCATTGTTCCTGACTTATCAGCGTAGGCAAGGGACTTCACATATCCCCAGAGGATATAATTCAAGAGCGTCAAATCGCAAGAACAAGGTGGCCATTTTACAGATCTACTGCGAAAGGTGTGTGAAAACTGGTCCAGTTTTCATACACAGTGAGGTTCACACACAGTTTTCCAGGTTACGTAATCTACGCGCCAACCGCGGTGTTCACATGCCCGACATCATATTCAAACATTATGCCATAAAATTATCCTTCAAATAAGACAAATTACATGAATATTAAAGACATTTTTTTGTGTTTTATTTCCATTTCAAGTTCTCTGCCTCTAAAAAAAAACACCCCACTTTTTTTTTCACAAAGAAAAAGTAATTTGTACATGAGATTTGTTTATTTATTTATTTATTTGTTTTTTTTTTTTTTTGACGTATTTCATTTATCAAAGAAAAAATGGGAAAGGATTGGTCAATTTCTTTAATGCTCTTTGAAGCGAAAGAATACGCTAAAAAGAAGAGAGTGCTTACACTTATTCTTCGTAAAAGACAGAGGCATTGATGCAAAAAATTATTTTCATTCCGAATCGCAATATTTCCTCATTTTCTCCGAAACTTGATTTTTTTTCCCTTTCTTTTTGAGGAAAATGATGATTTGCTTTAGTTTTTCCTGGGATTCTATTTTTTCTCAAAGTAATCAAAGTAAAAAAAAATCTAAATTATAGTAAATTTAAAAAAAAAAAAAGGTGTAGTTTGTTTGTACCTGCAGATAAAGCTAGTTGCTTTTATTATTTTTATTATTTTCATCTGGGGACTTAGCGCATCGTTGAAAAATACCATTCAAACGGTAGCAATGATGGTCAAAATACTTTGATACTGTAAGACGAGTTTCACCTCAAAGAGTTGAAGTATAAATACCATACGAACTCCCCCAAATATCGTCCCCCATATTTTTTTTACCTGGCAATTTATTTATTTGTTTAAGATACCAAGTTGAACGCAACTCCGCTTCAAAATGCTTCCCATTAAATTAAATGTTATTGCATAACTTTTTTTTCTCTCTCTGTGTTTTTACATTATTTTCTGTTATTGCTGTTAAAGCTCTCCAACCAAATTTTTCAAATTACATCCTTTTTTTTCCTTTTTTTTGTTCTTAAAGATAAGAAGTTGCCGTGTTTCGCAAAAAAATGTTTCAGTGTCACTCGTTGTGAGCTGGCGCATTCTTGTAATATAGCAGTTGTCCCCCGATTGAAAGAGTTGAAATCATTTAATGCATCACTACACTAATAAACATTTCCGTAAGAAAATAGTAAAATAACCATTTATTTGATTGTTATTTTACCATATTTAATTACAACAGTTGAATAACCATTAAAAAGATGGTACTCAAACCGCTGATTGTGAAAAAAATCGTTTATTCTCTGTTTATCCTAAAGAACCATTCATTCACTAACCGTAATTTTCAAGCGCTGAATAAGAATCGGACGTCTATCTTGGTTGCGAAACCTTACCGGTCGTACGTTGTCGTTAAAATATGAATAAAGATTTATGCATGTGTATATGAAAAAGGAAGAACAAAAAAAGTGGCTTAAGCAGTTGTTACTAAATAGAAACACATACACACGTAAATCAAAAATTGGACACATCGGATTCCCGAATTGTTTGCGAATGAGCGAACCCATAATTTGAGCTGCTGAAGTTTGTTTGTATTTTAATTTTTGCAGCAAATAAAATGATTTTCGCCAATATACAATAAATTTAGACCAAAAATGAGTTTGGTTCCAATTAAAAAGTAAAATTACAATTTTAATGCACATTACTTGTTGAGAAAGAAGATTTATTGATACATAAACGCCAGCTGTACGTGGTGAAGATGGCCGAGTGGATAGAGAACAAGGTTGTACACCACACACCCGGGGTTCGAGTCCCAAGCTTTTCGTTTACGGTTTCTACGCATTGAAGATTCTACGCTTCAAAATGGTTCATAAACGGTCGAGAATTTTTTTTCGAAACCATTTTTAAATTGTTATAAACCGTAAACTTTTGTATTTACGGCTTTTTAACCAAGCTGATTGGAAATGGTTTAGGTCCTGTAAAGATAGAAAAATGTTCCAAACCGTAAATTTAACGGTGAATTAGATGGACAGACTGCTGCCGGTTATTTAACTGTAATTTCATGATGAAATTTCTAACAGTGTACTGCATGCAATGAACTAATGTTGGTTTTTAAAATTATCTTTTTCATTAAGTTGATTGCAAGAACTTTGGAAGAATGTTGATACAAAATTTAATCCACCCTCTGCGATTTTTCTCATGAATGTTACCTGCCAACTGAGCAGAGAGAGTGTTTGTGACTGCCTACTCATTTGGTTACAAATTAGAGCACTTTCTTTTTTTAGAGTTACTCCCACGCACAGAGCACTAAAAAATTTAGTGGTATGTTTTACCAAAGGATGGTGCAGATTTGCTGGCTACAAAGGAGGGTGCTTAATTGTTTTATATTTTGGTGGGAACTTGCGTATGTTGCACCAAAATATAGAAAAAATAAGCACCAACTTTTTAAGTAAGCAGCACTTTGCACTATTTTTTAGTGCATTTGGTAGTAAGTTGCACGCTTTTTTGGCAAAACATGCTGTTGAATTTTTTGCAGTGAAAAAAAAAGTAAACTATTTTGCCAGTTTCAGTGAAAGAACTCAGAGCAATATTTTCTACTTACAATAGAAAAACATAAAAGCCTCTAAGAATGTTCCTTACTTGCGCTCTCTAAAAAAAGCTCTCTTAAAATGTTGGAACATAATTGGATATTTCATGTAACATCAAACAGGGAATATTACACCATAAGTTGAAAATGTACGAGCACTAATAATAATCGAATGCAGGCGCAAGCATCAAGTGTTAGAAAAGCCAAAAAAGAAACATATACATGCAGAGAAAATTGAAAAGTTATGTTTTATTTGAAACACTAAATTTGAAACTATGTATTATGCTTAGAAAGGAACTCCTTTTACAAAAAAAATGGCAAATGACAGTCTTTGGGAAACAACGAACACAACTAATGTCATTGGGGAAAATAAAAAGGAAGGGTTATAGATATGGAAATGCGTCATTACTTGCAAGTTACAATCATACTGTTGAGACAAGCCAGACCTCGCATTTCCATGGCATCGCTTTGCAGGAAAGCATTGAAAAGTAGAAAGAAAAACATTTAACAAGACAAAGTACTTGCCTTTTTCCTGAAATAGTTCTTTGAGCATCAATGACCCGGTATGTTGAAGTAGGGAAAAGGGGGGTAGTGTAATCGTTAAGATAAATTACGTTTTTCAAAATGAATATATTGGAAATATATTTTCAAAGCAATAGTTCATAAAGAGTACTATGAATTTTAGAATAGAATTTGCATTGAAAAATTTGCTATTCCTTTTAGGCAGTAAATTTGTACGTTAAAGTAAAAAGTGTAAAATGATCACTTTGCACCATGCATGGGGCAAAGTGAAATATTGAAATATTTTCCTAATGTAATAGCTTTTTATTGAATAATTAACCCTTTGCATTCGTTTGTCATCTTATGGTAGTCCAAATAATATGTAATGATTCATATTTACGCTTACAGAGGGTTATAAATACTTTTTATTAAACATGAATAACTAAATGAGTGAATGATTGATAAACCGTGCGAATGAATAAAAGAATTAAAGAATGTAAAAAATAAATGACTAATTAAATGAACGAATGAAAAATATACTTAATATATAAACAAATAAGTGCTTTAATAGTTGAATAAATGAACGTCAAATTCAGTTATATGCTGTCTGATGTAGAGACAAAGTGAAATTAAATATGTATCTCACTTTGCCCACATTCCCATATATGCATTTTAATCATATAATAAACGTAATAATCAAATCTATAGTAATATTGAAACCAAACTAGTAAGAAAATCATACAATATAAGCGCGTTTATGAATGTCAAAACATTTTTATAAATTTTTATGACGAATCACGATATACGGAAAAATATATAACAATTAATATCCATGCTATAACCATCATTGGCGTTAAAAGGGAATTTTTCTATAAATTATTTAGTACCGAAACTTCATAGCACATATCTTTAATAATATGATACGAAAGTTCAGTTACCTATATCATGTCATAAAGCACATCTTGTAGATATGCAAGTGAGAGACGGCAATTCCTGCTTTTACGTATTTGAAGTGATTGAAACAATTCATATTTTTTTAATTTTGAATGCTTTTCTTATTACTCTCATTATGTCTGTTCAGAAGTGCTTTCGTTAGAATACATAAAAAAGAAACTTGGTAGTGTTTTGATAATTATTGTAATTATTATTAATTAAGCATTGCGTTTTATCGAACACTTGAATTTGCAGCCAACACTTCATCGAAACAATAGCATTCAGTTCTCTCTACCTTTATTTTTATTTATTCAAAGCAATATTTTAAACAGTAATAAACGTTTTTCAAGTTAAGAAAGCACAAATGAGCATTAAAATGCCGACATATGTTTCGGGATGGCTTGGAATCCCTTTTTCAATGTTGGAGCTTCTGGATGCAAAAACATACAAATGAAGCAAACAAAAAAAATAAATGACGTGATATTTTAAACTTTAAAGTGATCACGTGTTGAAGCACATTTTCTGAATTTATCGAGTACACTATCAACCAAATCGTTTGACATCACAATTTCGGACTATAACATGCTCTTTCGTTCTTTCTTCTTTTTTTTTTGGCCATTCCACATCTACAATGTGTTGTTTTCAACAAAAAAACTGTTTAATCTCTGTTGACTTTCATTCTAGCGAATCCCGAACATGACAAAAGATATTTCATGCAAAATTGTGTGTGTTTTAAGTGTCTATTAACCAAAAAGTACTGTTATTAATGATGCTGAAATTTAGAGATGCATTGGCCCTAGGCTCACATCAGTGTTTCTGCAACTTAAAATCACTGAATATGCCGGAAAAAGTTATTTATCTTAATTTTTAATAACATTTGAAGGCAAAAACTAAAACATCAATTGTATGAAAATCAATTTGTGTTGGCATGAGGTAAACCAGAACTGATTTCTAAACGACTGTTCTTACGGAATTCAATGCCATTACGTATTTTGCAACTTCTGGAAATTGCTTTTAATAATTTCATATCGAATATAAATACATGTCTTCTTCTGATAAAATTTCAAGAAAATAGTTACAACGGTTATAAGAATGTTCTTCAAAGGGAACGCGAATATATCAATGGTAATGCTAAACTAGTTTTTAAAAGGAAGTTCCCTGGAAAAAGTCAGATATAACCTTTTTCTTATACACTTATCTAAGCAACATCTTGGTCTAAAAAATACTTTTTAAGATACACACGAAAAATAATATTTCTTACATGTAACTGAACTGTTGCTGTACCAAACTACATGAAAATGTTTTATAAACAGCTTTCTGAACATTTGTTTCAACTAAAATTCACATTTCTTTTTTAAATATTATTTTTGAATAATTCGCATATTACTTCTCTAATGCGTGAGGACTTGTGACTCTATAAAAACATAAGCATTTTATTTCGACATAATTTAACCGAACAATATACGTAAGCAATTGACTAACACAATTACTAACGCCATACTAACATTAAAGCTTTTTTCCCTTAAAGAAAAATACATCCTTGTCTCTTGGCTAGTAAGATTAAAGCTATGTTAATTTCCTTTCTTCGTATTAGTGAGGTATTCAAATTTCTGATCTCTTATTTACATCATTGAGAAATAATACATTAAACCAACACTAGAAAAAGTGGCTTTTTTTAAATTATATTGCTTACAGATATTTTATCAAGCATTTAAGCACACTAATGACTTTTGAAAAGTTGCCACATCAACTCATTAAACGTTTTCTTACCCATAACTAGGATTTTTGTAGAAAAACTTCAACTTCAAAAAACGAAACGCATATTTTACTACTCCACAAAAGACGTGCAACAAGTAAAACATGTCATATCCTTTATATTATTTTTATTAAACAGAGGTAGGTGAAATAATTTTTGCGTAGGCGGTTTCCAAATAATTTGCTTTAGATATTCAACTTTCAGTTAAAAATCCAACTATCCATTCTTGACAAACGATGAGTTTTCATTTACACAGCTTCAAAAAAGGATACGAATAGTGTTCAATAACTTGCTGAGACGAATTCCGGAGCTCCTCTGAGTAGTGGAGTATATGTGAGGTAGTTCGGGGCTATATATTACGGACCTGTCAAGTTTTTTCCTTTCGTCGATTTGTTCTCAGAGTTGGAGAATGTATCCATTCCAATCATTGTTTTGAAGGGATTGCCTTTTTTTCTTGGCCCCGCATTAGTCATTCTTATGTTAGAATTTTTTATTGTATTAAAATGAGATGTTTGTATACCAGATGTTTCTAAGTTTAATTTTGTTTAACTTGACAAGAATAATTCGTAAAGTACGACTTACATTTAGACCTTAGTAGCAACATAAGTAAACTGAGATCTGCCTAACTTATATAGTTTGAAATGTATCTCGTTATATTCGTATTTATGCTTGCTCGAAGTTGTATAAATTTCAAAGAGGAATAGATTCGATGTTAGCTAAAAAAGAATGATTCAGATAAAAAAATCTTATGCCTCCCTATCGGACTCTAAATTTAAGAAAAAGCGCAAAAAATGATTTACGCAAAATGCGGAATTTTGCTGAGTTCCGCAATTATTCTTAAAACTGTTTTTTCTGAAATTTAGCTCCAGGTTGAGAAGAAAATGATCTCAGTTTATCTGAATCATTTTTACTATTAATATTGAATATATTAGGCAGTGTATTAATTTTTCGCACTGAGACCTTCATTTTACACATATTTATCTTTTATTTAAAAAAAAAAAAAACTTTTTTTTTTTTCCTTTTTGAGGGTTTTAATTCCTTGGGAAGCAAAAGATATCACTTAATCCGGATGAAAATGTTTACACATTAAATTTATTCCTAGAGACAAGTTTATCGCACTATTAGAGTGTTATAGCAAAAAAAAAGTGTTTTCGGCTCTTCCTGATATTTATGTCATTCCCGAGTTTAATAGTTTCGTCTGATTTCCCCTATACACACTGTGTCTATACCCCTCCCCCCTATAATCTGAAAGTACACTAAAAAATCAGCGTTAACTTTACACCAATGATGTATGCTGCAAATAAATTTTCTCGTTGGCACCAATTGAAAGTAGAAGTTGTTACTGCTTTCATCGTAATTAGTGCGCAAATTCGAAAATACGTTTGAAAATACATTATATTATAAATGAAAGCTTTATTTAAATAGGGGTGAACTCCGTGTTTGTACATTCTGAGATAGAACCTTCAAGTTTGACGAATGGATACAAGAGAGCAGAAGAATGCATATTGCTGAGATACTTGAAAAACTACCTTTGTAAAAAGCAGAAATGAGCTGGAGGTGAGTCAGTTTTAAAACAAGATAGAAATGAGTTGTCTGACCACGAAAATGAGGCTATCTCCACTTTTTAAAAAGTGAATTTGTACCACTATTTAAATGAGGGCCTTTAAATATATATACTTGTACAAAAAAATATAGCAATTTTTAATAATGTTACTAAACAATGCTTTAAATTTCTAGTCATGGTGGAACCAATTGCTCTAAGACCACGTTTACACCAAAGTCTTCCACTAAATTTTCCACAATTTGCGGCAATTTGTTGCTTTTTCTACAAAATATAGCAACTTTTCTGTCTTCCACTTGTGGAGAGAGAAATCTTCCACTAAATTTCGGTTTCCCGCGGAGTGTCGGTAAAGATCAAAGAAGGTTGACAGCTAAAAGTGGAAAATTTGTTGCTGCGCGCTTTGCTCTAGCAACTTGTGGGAAACTAGTGAAGAACTATTCCCCCTCCATGCGCCCCGGACGTGACGGGGCGCCAATTCCTTGGCAAAAAGTTTTCCACTTGTTGCTCTAAATTTGAGAAAAGCAACTTTTAGTTTTCTACAAAAAAAATCCACGCACTGCTCGGTAATTTGAGAAGAGCAACTTTTAGTTGACAACTTAGTTTTCTACAAACAATGTTTTGTCACCTTTTAGTTGTCAACTTTGGTGTAAATGCGACTTAACATTTGAAGAGTTATAGCGTTGTTTTGTTGCAATGATGATTTCACTAGCAGACATGTATCCGCTTATGGCGTAGGCGGTCGAGTAGGTCGTGCCTTGGACTCTGCGCCCGAACCCGTGCAAATTTGCAAATATTTTATACCCCTAAAAGAAAAATGGTTCAAATTTGCTATTTACAAAGGATAGCATTTACTTTTAGTGCTAACTCGAACTTGCGTACGTTGCACCATAAAATCCAAAATTTAAACACCATCCATTGTAGCCAGTAAATTTAAACTATTTTTGGTGCATTTTTTTTTTTTTTTTGAATGTATACATTTTTTTTGAATGGGCGCAGCATACTATGGTCACAGCTCCGCCTTTGCCGAATTTCGTGAAATAAAAAAAATAAATAAAAATATCACGGTTATGTTAAGGAGTTCCCACACACAATTTCAGATTTTTTTAGAAATTCTATACTATCAGAAACGCAGTTCATTTTATATGCTAAGTATCCAAGCGCCTTATTGGCAGAAGTTCAGTTGTCGTAACGCCATGTTCGAGTCAGTTAAGCTGAAAATATGCATCTTCAAGGACGAGTAAAATACTTGCATGTATTTTATTGCTATTCATTTCCCAAAACAGTACTTCACTTCCATAGAGGTTTCCAAAAAAGTCGATCTCTCTTAAGATTGTTGCAAATATTTGACGAAAGCTACAAACCATTTTATCATGACTTCTAGGAATTCCTTTATGCATGTGATTTTATCTTGGAAAATTATTCTCTAGTATTTCTATTATATTAAACGCAATTGATGCCTAATAAGCAAAAAAAATGCTTATGTCAAATAGCAGTTAAAATCGTTCTTTTTTTCTTTTTAAAGAAATTTTGTATAATACTCTAGATATAATTAGTTTTTAGAAATAAAAAGAGGAAGAGGCATAAGAAGCAAACTTAAGAATCTTGAAAGAAAAAATATATATTTCTTACGGTTCATGCCGTTTAATTAGATTTTTTTCATTAAGAGATAGCTGCGAAATGTAATTATAATAAATGTGCTATGAAGTCTTCACACCAGGTCCTTTCTTAATTATATGGTCATAAGCGTTTTTGCATTTACTTTCACCAAATATTAATTTGTTCTTATTTAAATTCAGTGTATGAGTTTATTTAAATGGAGTTTTGTATGTATTTAAAACTTTTTTTAATTTATTTATTTATTTATTTTTACATGGTATAAAATTTAAAACAATAGTCTAAATCTGGAATACACTCTATAATATACAGAAAATCTAATTGTTCCATAAAACTAAATTATCTTATTTATTATATATTTTTTAGCAAAAACACCTTTTCACATGTAAGGATTGCCAGTATAATGTAATTAAGTAAAGCACATTATATTTCATCTTGCCAACAATTAGTATTGATACTAATAATCGAGCAATATTTCTTCAACAGATAATATTTTTTTCATATCGAGTTCCTAGAAAAATTCACTAATCGCAGAGAACAAACACAATGATAGGAATTTGAGGCAAATAATGATCTTTGAGGTGGCGTGAGAACATGTTGATCCAAGTAATCTCCTTCGTCAAGAATATGTGTTGACGCGTTCATCGAAATGGAATTCAGTATTTGACGTTTAAATAGTAATCCTTCAGTCCCCTCCCCCCCCCCCCCGAGTATTTCTAGAAGTTCTATGGGACGTTTGGGAACCCCTGACTGTATGTAATTTTATATATTAACAATTTTCCATTTAGTTTTAGTCCGGTATTTGAGTTTTATCATTATTATATTAGTGTTATGATTTTAGTATTATGATTTTAGCATTATGATTTTAGTATTATATTAGTAATGATTTTAATATTATTATATTAGTACCATGATTTTAGTATTATGATATTAGTTTAGTTTCGTTAAAATATTATCTGAAATTTGAGAAAATCCTATAACGGTTGACATTTATCTCTATAATGCAGAATTACACGACTGTCTACCAGAACGACTGAAAATGTTGTCTAAAATTCACAAGAATCGTTTTACTTTTGAAAATACTACTTGAAATTCAGAAACATCATCGAAATTCTGTAAATATTTCTCAGAACTTAAGATCTTCTTCCGCTTTGTGGAAACTTACTTCAAAATTTCTTGGGAAAAGGGATGAAATAGCTGCACGTACTCTATTCGCCCTTTTTATGGCCATTTGCCTTTTTGTGCGAAGCAGTCGCCGAAGATTGCTGTTTTGTAAACCGAGGAATTGCTGCTCAATTTCTGAAAGTATTGTTGCATTTTAAACATTGTTGCAACATATATTAGTTAAAAACTAGTTCACGGTGAAAATTTCTGCTGTATCCGATAGGTGTCATTACATTTTTCCCGAAAACTCACGTAAAACATTAACATAACATTTTCAAACTTAATTTATCAAAAATCTGTTTCCAAGGTACACAACTTCGGCAAAAATGCACCAGTAAACCAAATTTCATCTTTTTAGGCATCTTTAATCGTACCGTTTTCCCTGTGTGCGCGCCAAAGAGAAGAACACAAACAAACTCCACACTGTTAAAAATTTTCGTAAGAAAATAGTAAAATAACCATTTATTTGATTGTTATCTTACCATATTTAATTACAACAATTGAATAACCATTTAAAAGATGGTACTCAAACCGTTGATTGTGAAAAAAATCGATTATTCTCTGTTTATCCTAAAGAACGTTTAACTAACCGTAATTTTCAAGCGCTCAATAAGAATCAGGGGCCCATCTTGGTTGCGAAACCTTACCGATCGTACGTTGTCGTTAAAATATGAACAAATATTTATCCCTTCAAATGTGCATGTGTATATAAAAGAAGAAGAAGAAAGTGGCTTAAGCAGCGGTTACTAAATATAAACACATACACATGTAAATCAAAAATTGGAGACATCGGATTCCCGAACTGTTTGTGAATGAGCAAACCCATAATTTGAGCTGCTGCAGCTTGTTTGTCTCTTAATTTTTGCAGCAAATAAAATGATTTTCGCCAATATACAATAAATGTAGGCCAAAAATGAGTTTGGATCCAATTAAAAAGTAAAATTACAATTTTAATGCACATTACTCGTTGGAAAAGGAGATTTATTGATACATAAACGCCCGCTGTAAGTGGTGAAGATAGCCGAGTGGATAGAACGCAAGGCTTGTGCGCCACACACACGCGGTTCGAGTCCCAAGCACTTCGTTTAAGGTTTCTACGCCTCGAAGATTCGACGCCTCGTAATGGTTCAAAAACGGTCAAGATTTTGTTTTGAAACCATTTTTAAATGGTTATAAAACCGTAAACTTTTGTGTTAACGGCTTTTTAATCAAGCTGATTGGAAATGGTTTAGGTCCTGTAAAGATAGAAAATGTTCCAAACCGTAAATTTAACGGTGAATTAGATGGACAGACTGCTGCCGGTTATTTAACCGTAATTTCATGATGAAATTTCTAACAGTGCAATAGAAACAATGAAAACTTCCTTTGACTGTGAAACAATTAATTTATCAACAATATATTTGAAGATTGGTTTATTTGTTTGTTTCGAACATACTGTATGTTTTCGATACAGCTGTACTAATGGAAAATTAATAGAAGTTTCTATTTAGCAAGAAGGTGGAGAAAAGCCTTAAACAGATCACATCAGGCAGCATCAGCATTATTCTGTCACTCTGCTTTACAATAGTTCTTGATGAAGATTAGGTTGTTGATCACATCATCCACCTCTGTTTGTCCTTGGATTTATTGCATTTGAATTTCAGTGGTCTTACTGAAAATCTCATACATATGAGATAAGTCCGAAAACAAAGTGCTCATTACAAAACTGTTTTGAATTGGAACTTGATTATTTTCCAGGTCGATAGAACTTATGAAACTGGTGACTTTATTGATGATCCTCTTTCAATTGTCTGTTTAGTTTTCAATGTATTTATGTCATAATTAAAACTGGTATATGGACACACTTGTTTTATTCTTCAAAAAATTTCATATTTTGTCTGTTTTTAGTCTTAAAATAAATTTAAAACTTAAATGTCCTTATTTACTCAAAATGTTTTACTTGAAATTTGTTTTGATGAGCTACAGTTAAAATATTTTAAAAGAAAAAAAAGTCATAAAACTGAAATCAGTCTTAAAATGGCTTGTGTAAATATAGTATCTATTTTTCGGTTTTTCAAGTAAAATAAAAAGTATAACAATAAATCAAAACTTTTTTTTATGCTATCTGTATAAGTACGGGATGTTTTTCCAATATGCATTGTTCATGTTTTTACTGTATTTAGAATACATAAAGTTCTAAAGCAAATGCTTTTGTTAAATAAATATGATGTTTTCTATGGTAATCCATATCATGTAAATAAAATTTTTCAGTTTTTTGAAAATATTTTGCTCTTGATGCACATACAATTTTGTCTATAGGCTAAAACTAAATATTGCATGTATGTAATACTTTGGAATAACAAGAATCTAAACCTCTTATTCAGCATAAAACATACTTTTGTGTTAAAGAAATTGTAAAACACAGAAGGTAATGTAAAAATGTGCATGTATGCACATAGAACGGAGACATATGAGCGTAACAAGGCATGTGTTTTTATGAATTTGAACATAACACTGGTCTACAGTGGTTCGCTAACAACAACCAAATTATTTTTTTTATTATTAATTCATATTGTTATTTAAATACCAGCAAGTAAAAAAGTTCCACCACTTCACATTTTTGTCAAAAGTGGAATTTTCTACTATTTTTCGTGGTTTTTGTGTTGCATGTCACATCCCAGTCCTTCTGGTGCTCTACAATTCCGATGTATCTAGTTATTTATGGCATTCCATTATGTTAACATTATTTGTTGAATATAATTGTCCGTTTTTACATAACAGTTCATGTTGAAAATGGCGAATTTTGAGCGTAGACGGTGCAAACTATGACATATAAGTTTTATTACATTTGTGGACGGTTTATTTTAAAATCTCAAGGTAGACATTTAACTCAAGAAGTTAGTAATGTTTATTTCTTGTACTTCGGGTGCAAAGTAGGTGACCAGGACAAAAGTTGGGCTTCTCATGTGTGTTGCAGAAGTTGCAATGGACAGTAGATGAAAGGCAAAAGAAGCTCTTTACCGTTTGCTGTCTGAAGGGTGTGGGGAGAACCTTCAAATCATTTTGATAGATGTTACTTTTCTCTTACCAACACAAAAGAATACTCCAAAAAGTCTCTTATGACTCCCAAAACTGGTCTCTTATGGCAACGACTTACCGGTACCAACTGCACCAATGAATTGGAAAAATATTAACGTTCAAGAGATGAGTGGCATTGAAGACACATCTGAAACAGATGTTGCTGAAGATACTTCTGACTCTTATTTCAATCCTGAGACTTAGAGTGAACTCCATTGTATTCGTCAAAATGAACTGAATGATTTGGTGCGCAAACCAGTTGTCTATTTAGCTTCAGTGAAAGAAACGTGTGCTAACATGACGACTATTATAAGCACAATTAAGTATAAACAGTTCAATTTGAAAATTTGTAGAGACTCACTGTCTCCACCATACCATTTCCAATTCTACGCTACAAAATTAGTTGTATTCCAATTCTACGCTACAAAATTAGTTGTATTCCAATTCTACGCTACAAAATTAGTTGTATTTCAATTCTACGCTACAAAATTAGTTGAAAATAACTAATTTCATTTGTGTTATAGGAAAAAAGTTTATTTTTGTCGACTAGTGTAATCAACGCTCGTTCATCTGTATTTTATCCCTCTATAACTCATAAACTCGAATTAATTTGGTCTTTTGCATTTGAGATAACAAAAAATAGATCTCTTATTTCAGGACTTTTATTTGTTTTTATAAATAAATTTCAAAAGCAGCGCTTGAACGGTTTGTTGCCTGTAGTCTGCTACAGGTTATTTACACGTAGGCTCAGACCGGGATACAGTGAGACGAAAAATATGAAATTCTTCAAGAAATTCGGAAATATTGATACTATAAGAAAAATGTTAATGAGGATTTGTATTACAACGTAAGTATGAAATCTTCTGAAATGCCAAAATTTTCATTATCATTTGAAGTTATTGAAATAAAATAAAAAACATTTTGTTTCACTGTGCCCCATATTTATGGCACAGTGCAAGACAACATAAGGGGTACAGTGAGACGACGTATAGGAGTTAGTAAGACATAATATGTCCGATGTTCAAAGCCAAAATTCAGTCACATTGAACAAAAGAACAAAGTTTCATCGCACAAATTAAAAAAGTTAAAATTGATTTCAAATTGTAAAAAAAATTGATTTCTTGATTTTGCTTTGTACTATTTCTTTTCGTTGGAGCTAGTAAAAGCAATTCAATATCTTTATTCTTAACGTCTGGTCAAACCCAATAGGTAGATTTTCTCAGATGTCAACATGGTTTGGTTGATTATATTCTTCCTCATCAGTTGCATCCTCTTGGCCTACAATTTTTTTTCTATATTTTTCACAAACTTTCTTCTTTAAAAATTAGTTTTTCAGGAGTATCATAGTTGCAATGGTACCTTTCCTTTTTTTACGCCCTTTCTTCATTGATCTCTTTTCGATCTTAGGACACTCTCTGAAATTCTCAGTGCCCAAGAAAATACTCCATGCTACATGTGAGCATGAGGGCTCATTTGTATCCGTTTTATCTATAGTTGACAGGTTATTATGATCTACTTTATCTCCGGTGTCACTTGGAATCAGTGGCGTCAGTTGCAGATGAAGCTAAAAAATCCGAATATCTGAAGAAATTACTATCCAAATGGAAAGATTTCCCATTTCTTGAAACCAAAACAATATTTATAGCGTGCCCTATGGTGCGCAGTACCGAGGCAATCAAATTCAAACACCATCTTCAGTTATCATTTTGACCGCATTTCTCATGGAATCGGCAGAAAACGTCCCTATTTCCGTCTATTTCCGGTATTTTTCGAGTTTTGATATGGAAAAGTACCTGTAAAAAAAACAACAATTTAAAAACTTTGATGGATCAGAAAACAAAATTAAAAATATCCCTTTCAACGCAAAACTTAAGGTAGGGCACCCCTCCCCCCCCCCCCCCCCAGAGGGAGACAGTCTTGCTCTGCCCAGCTACGACTGTCTAACGTACCCCACTCCGCCTTTTCTACTAATGCAACATTTCAAGCAATTTGTTTAAAGCATATCCTAAATGTTTCAGGTGACATTTGCCACGATTGAGCAATTAACGATCAAATGGTTAATTTTTATTCATAAAAGAAAATGTTACAAATCGATTTATGCGAAAATCTAAAAAAAAGAAACACTGCTTACCTGAAATCGGAGAAATAACGATAATTTGATGGCAAACAAAAGCAGCTCCTTCCAATTCCAGATCCCGCTTGCCCAATTGCTATATACCTAGGGGGCTGGATATCTAGCGCCATTTCTCTAGTCTTATTAAAAAATCCGAAAAATTGATTTGTCTCACTGTGCCCCGGTCTGCCCTATGGTAGATGTGATTTTCTTTCATTATTTCATTCCGGATTTTTTTGTCCCCACCTGCACACGTGCAATAACAGCATGAGTTAGTAAAGAAACGACTTTATGCTATTTTTGATCGATTCTTTGTGAATCAAAGACGTAAACTGTCTTAAACTTTCCTTAGATACTTGAAATTCAATAACTTCCCAGGAAAGAATATTGTATCTTTTTCCATACATGATTTTTAAGCAGTGGCGATCAAAAATGGAACACTGTAAATGTTCGCAATAGCCAATGCAAAAACCCTCGTTTGAATATTTTCTTGTACGATTCAGAATAGTAACGTGTTGAATGTCACAAAAAAATATGAATACTTAATACAGAAGGGAGACATTCTAAATTGGTACTTTTTAAGAAGCTTAATTTGGATTTCAAATATATTTTTCAAATTTTGTATTACCTTTCAAAATAGTTAAAGCTAAGATTTTTTTACGCGGGATAGGCACTTTACCAAAGATGTATTTGAATAAATCACGCGAAGAACATTTGGGCGAATTGATGTTTTTCGTTGATCGACGAGTAACTATACTAACAGCCGAAATAATTAATGAAAGGCTATTCCTTCAGTTTTCCTTGCATTTAATCCCGGAAAGTATTAAATGTCAATTTATGGTGATTTTTTCATATTTCGCATGCAACTCTATATTTTTACAGCTGCCTAACTACTAGCATGTACAATGTGCATGTACATTGTCCATACTCATAACTACATTGTTTACTTCAAACGCTAGCGAACACGATCAATAATGTTTTCGCACACATGTGGCTGTTTAGTCGAAAATAATACACAAGTGAAGTTACTGGATTTATAATGGGAAATTAATATTTAGTATAGTGCTGAAATATTTCCGTTATTGATCTACGAGGCATTTGAATACACCTCATTGGCTAAGAACAATCTGAGCTGATTGTTGTACGTCGTTTCCGAAGTTCCTCGACTTCAATTTATAAAACGAAACAATGCCAAGTGTTGCCAAATCCAATATAGGATTTGTTCGTACGATTTAATTCGTGAGTCAATGAGGTTTTTTTTTTTGTAAACAATAGTCTTTACACCACAATTTGTGATCATTTGATTATATACTTTGTATCAGAGGTTTATAATCTCAAAGTTTTATCTAAGATTTAAACTGAAAAAGAAAAAAGTAACCTAGAAATTAATTTATTTTTAAGTACTGAAAACTAAAACTTCAAGGCCTATCGAATTAAAATGCAACATAATCTTCACTAAGTAAATCAGTTTCAAATTTGGTCTCACCACGTTAAATTTTGCCATATTTTATTTAATCATGTTAGCTACAAATGAATTAGGAGTAATTACAGCTTGATTCTAGAAGTGTCGTCTCTTATTACGAGCGAACGAGTCTTCCATTTATGCATAATTGATTTCATATACACGGGTATTTCAGCTTTGAAATGGGTTAATGTATAATGCAACTCCCTCGCTTAAATTATCAACATTCGGAAAGAAATTTTGCTGCTATCTAGTGCATCTGGCAAAATTCGGTAACTTTATCTAAAAGTTAATAGAAATAAATAACCAAGGAATAAATCCGAGCTTTTCAAGTTGCAGTGTCCTTGTATTCCCGTTGCGTAATCCAGTATTTTATTTTGAAATTGTGTAAAAATAGTACGCTATTGTTTTAAATTTCGTTGCTAAGTGAAATCTTTGCAGCAAAAGGCAATTATTATACATATGATTTCAGCATATTTGTTCTTCAACCGTGGAACATGAATATCATCGAAATTTTAGGTTACCAAGAAACATAATCAATAAAATGGAAGCATTTTCTATATTTGCTCTAGTTCAAACCCCATCAAGTTCAAATAAATGAGAGCAATTGAGGTTGGTCCTTTGAGCTAAATTTTGAAAGGAAATTTCTCAAGTAGAATTCGGTCTTCCATCTTCTTTTTCGTTTAAGAGGAAGTTCAGCCCATTTCCAAAGCCGTCATTGCCTTCAAATATTGATGAATGCGATTTCGAAACTTTTTTTTTAATTTCATTTGTTTCGAGAGAAGATTTTTAAGAATTTGCAAACGAATCTCATAACATCATTTTGCGATGAAAATAAATAAATAAATAAATAAATCATTAAACTGTAACATTTGTGCATTTCACAATATAAATAGAGGCATAGTACATATTCATTAGGAGGTTGCGAGCTTTCTCAAAAACCTTTTTCCATCAAAGTTGAAGGTATCAGATTTCAATGAAAACATATAAAGGGGAGAAAAAACAAAACAGGAACTCGTGAAGTCCGAACGACCAGACAAAAAGTAGATTTTTTTTGTCTCTGTGATTTAATTGAAAATTTATTTACAGTGGAAAAATCTCTAATAATCCTTAATGTTTACTTTTGTTCATACATAGTATGCCGCCGTATTATTATAATCACTCTGCACTAACCAGTAATATTGATAACTATGTACATTTTCATCAAAAATAAAGGAAAATAAAAAGATTTCGCTATCAGTTATTTATGAGAATATCTTATTACCATCTAATAAAGCAGAATTTTCTAATAAAATGATAATAAATTCTCAAAAATAATAAGTACTTTGTAGCCAGAGGCTTAAAAAAAATTTTTTTAAAGCCAGAGTATTGAATACAACGCAGCTTTTTATTCACATGTGCATATTATGATATCCATTAAACATCAAACATGCGACACTACTTTTCACTAGTTTTTCAAGCAAAGCCATTTTCAGTGCTGCTGTTTGGCCCGTCCCAGTCGTAGAAGTTAAGTTAGAAACAACCGATGTCTCTAAAACGAACATCAATAAAATTCAAAATTTATAGTACAAACTTCCTTTTCACAGCACTTCAGCATCGTATAGAAAGAATTCAGGTTTTGTAAAGCAGAGAAGATCAATTCAGATTACAGCTGATTTTTCTCATATTCATCATTTCCCACGAAACATCTTTATTTACTAAGCTCTACAAAAGTCAAGCTTGTAGTAAATATTATTTAAAGGTTGTATTTGAAGATTTACAATTAGCACATTTTATTTTCAATTATGTATTGTATTAAAGTATTATATTATTTGATTTTATCATGTAAATCAAAATGTTGCACCAACTTTTGTTTGTTCTTATTAATTTTCAGTTCCTTTGAGTTTGAATTGCAATTACTGCTTGTGATAAAACATCGTTGAGTATAAGATTACTTACACTAAACTTTCATGACTACTAATTAGACTACTAATTCTCATTCACTGTTACCACTTTCAACTGTTGAAGAATGTTTTTTTATACGATCCCTTGGTAATTTAATATTTACAGAGCCTCTAATTAATTTAATATTTACGCATTTATGCTATTGAGAACAAAAAAGCGTCACAACTTTTATGTTTGACTTTATATATCTTTAATTACACTAGTGTGCAAAACTTAAGCAACAGGTGGTTTTTTTGCCATAACTCTTCAAAAAATCATCTGAGAGACATGAAATTTAGAAATGAGAGAGAACAGTTTTGTACTTAAAGGATGATGAAAGCATAACTGCGTAAAAATGAATAGAATTCATAGAATGTAGAATCAAACGAAAATAGGCTTAATTAAACTCATATTATCGTTACACGCGATTGTCTATCCAAGAGGAAGAATAGCACGCAGATGTTCCTTAGTATGGGATATGTCCTCCTCGTGCTGCAATGATTGCTTGGCATCGTCTACCCATAATCAGCACCAGATTCTTCACCAGTTTTTGGGGTAAGAAGGCCCATGCCTCAATCAGTATCCTTTTCAGCTCTTGGGTGTTCCCAGGAGGATGTAATCGCGCCGCAATGCGTCTCCCTAAAGCATCTCACACATGTTCAATAGGATTTAAAGCAGGGGAGTACGCTGGCCAATCAATTCGAGTGATATCTTCACTCCCCAGTAGCTGCTGAACAGATTGTGTCCGATGTGATCGTCCATTTGTCATTCATAAAAAGGAAGTCTGGTCCAATGGCACCTCTGGACAGACGCACGTGGGAAAGGAGTACCTCCTGACAATTGCGATCTTCTGTTACAGAACCTCTGTCGAAAATGTGGAACTCAGTCCGCCCATTCAACATAATGCCTCCCCAGACGAGAACTCCAGGACCACCGTAACGGCCTTTTTTTACGATGTTACTGAGATGAAACCGTGTCCCGACCTCTCTCCAAATCAACTGGCATCCAGAATCGCGTGTGGCACTGAAACGACTCTCATCCGTAGAAAGGGCATGACTCCACTGATGAGAGGTCCAGTTTTTGTGCTCCTTGCACCACTCTAAACGACGGCGTCGATGGCTTGCTGTCAAAAGGATGTAGCGATCTGGACGACGAGCGTATATGCCACCTTTGTGATGGCGTAGGGCCACAATAAACCGTGGCACTTGCTGCCCGTTGCTGTACACAGTTGCTGAGCAATGGCGTTTGCCGACAGGTTCAGGGTTCTTTTCGCCTGTAGGATGGTATATCGGTCATCCACTGCAGTTTTTTTTTTCTGGAGCGGCCCCCGCCAACCTTTCTGAGAGCTGTACCCGTGGTTCGGAAGGCTTTCCAAGCGCGAAACGACGCTTTCGTTGAGTCCGAACTCTTCCGCTACACGGTCACACTGCGACCCTCCCTACTTTTCGATCATTCTTTCACGTGTGAAGTCGTCCAGATGATATCTTCCAGTCATAGTTCACTAAAAAACTCACTTGCACCTACAGCGAATGTCTTTAATTGCATTTACATCCTTCCTTTTATTGTACTCTTAAGGTGCGCGCGCCTACAGCCCGCGTTTTGCATACGCTCACATTGCCTCTGACGCTTTGTTCCTGATTTTTGCATCCGCATGACCTTTCTACTGAACTGCATGTTCATTGTACTAATTGCAAGAACTCTTTTTCTGCAATTTCATAGCTATCTGCTTAAAATTTACATTGTTGCTTAAGTTTTGCACACCAGTGTATGTTCAATGCAATGCAATATTCTGTTTTCAAAAATTATGTTCTAACGAAAAATAAGACATTTTTAGCTGTGCTGCCATATTATTATAGCAGTTATAACGTTGTGTAATCATAAATAATATAAAAAATAATATTCTAATCCTTCGAGTCGTTTTGAATTCATTTTGAAAATTTTTAATCAGGGAGATATGTCTGTAAATTTACAAGCAGCAAAAAAATATATAAGTAAATTAATAATGAATGAAAGAATTTTGATAGGGGATTCAACCATCTTCCGGCTGCCTCGCAAGACATCAATACCGGAACCTACGTTTATAAATCTATTTGCTCCGGAGTGTCATACCATTCGTTAAATAAGCAAGTCATGAGAAACCTGAAACAATTGCGAAGTGCACTTTGACTTTTCCACATCCTGAAGTGACTTACGAGGCTACAAATTTCATTAGCATAACATAAAGCCCCGTCACTCAGGATAAGATGCAGCATAATAGAAGAATATCCTTAGAGCATTTATTCATATAGAGTAAAAACTTTCCAAGCCCCCAGAAGTTAAATTTTAAAGTCGAGTCAATTGTTATATTAGGATTTTAAACTTATATTTTCTTTAGCATGCATTTATTTATTTACTTATTTTCAGTTTCTACTGAAGTAAATATCGTTTAAATTTATGAGTTTTAAATAGCACTATGAGGCGAAATTCGATAAAATTTCATAGTCGAAAGAAGTTTTCGAAACAAAATAAATCATTGTTCCTAGATGCTAAATTCATGTTCATTATTATCATAAATATTAAATAAAATGTAAACCTTTGTGCTACGAAGTAAAAATTAAAAAACAACGTAAAGTTAAGCACAAAATCTTCAAAAATTGCAGACACGCGTTTTGAGGATACAGGGAACCATTTTTTCATTGCAAAAGAGTGAGCTTCTAGATGAAAAACATCCAACTGAAGCAAAGAGACCAACAGAAACACAGCTTAAGTGCAACAGAGGATTAACTTGTGACCAATGAGAATAAAGGAAGCATAAGAAAGCAACCAATAAGAAAACACCTAAAATGAACCAACCTAATTGGACAAGAAGAAAAGATAGGAAATCCAACTCATGGCAAAAAGAAATAGAATAAAGCAAGAAGTGTCTAAGGAAGCAGAAAAACGGCCAGGCATAAAAGCAACGTTACAAATAATTAAAAAAGAAGGAAATATGTACAGAAGAACAGTGAAAACCGAAAAATAAAATTCAAAACCATGTACACATAAAAAGAAGGCCAGGGTAGAGGGAGAGTGATATAAAACAAAAGAATCCAATGAAAAGTAAAATAACAAAGAGCAGAACCAAAAAAAAATCAACTACACAAAAAATTAAAGCAAATGCAACAAACATAAATCCAAAACAAACAAATAAAAAGTCCAAAAAGGAAAAAATGATTATAGAAACCTATGCCAAACTTGCGAAAGATATAGAATAGAAGAAGGTTCATTAACCAAATTGGATCTATTCATGAGAATGTTATAAGCTTCCCAAAAGTCAAGATCTAAAGGGGAAGAACATTTTTGAATAATTTTACCAGAATTAAATTCAAAAGAGTGGTTGGAATTCCAACAATGTTGTGAAATACTAGACTTGTTAAACTCTTGTTTTTTTTGCACATTATCTTTGTGCTTTTTGAAACGAATTTTTAGAGCACGTTTAGTCTTCTCAATATAAGAAAGGCCACACTGGCTAGTTATTTTGTAAATACCTTAGGAGTTTAGCTAATGAACAGGATATTTAACCCTTTAACTACGATAACCTCAATAGACGATTTGGCGAAAATTTTCTGTGGTGCGGGTAACGTCAATAAGCGAGTTATTGACGTTAATTGGCGTAATTTACTTTTTTTATTGGTTAGTCAATAACAAAATTTGCTATGGCGAAAGTTCATGTAAAAAACTCATGACATCATGACATATACATAAAAATAGGTATCTCGCCCTTTATGCAACTTTTGGATACTTTTTTTTTGGCGTTCAGACAAACAGACTTGTGAATATATTCTGGTAGTTAAAGGGTTAAGGAAAGAGAAAATAAGTTTGTTAACAGGGGAGAAAACTACTTGGGATTAGGCAACACGAAAACTCACAGAAGGAAAAAATGGTAATACGACCAAATTCTTTTATTAAACCAACTGTTAGAAATACCAGTTTGAGATTTTTTAGAGAATTCAGCATGAATTGAGTCAAAGAATGAGAAAAACCTTTATCAATAGCCACAGCTTTGAGATAGAAATTCAGCCTTGAGAAAATCTGAAAAGCAAATATTAATATCACGATGGACAAGAGTTTTAAAAGCGAAATATTTTTGACTCGGAGGGTGAGACGACAATCTATGAGGAGGTAAAGAAACAGCGGAAGACGCTTACGATAAACAGAAGTACTAAACCAAATTCACTACGAGAAATCAAAACGTCAAGAAAAGCGAGCCTATTATTGAGTTCATTCTCATTATTCAGAGCAAGAAGTTTATCTGAAACGTTGCGTCTGAATCTTTCACATTACTCCGAGACCCAGACGTTGTTCTGGAAAAACCAGATTTTTAGTATTTACACTCTCATCGGGAGAGCTCTCACTTTTGACGATTCTTCAATCGTCAAGAAAATTTCGTCATTTACAACAATTCTTTCCTCGCGCGATCACGTGACTCAGAAAAATTACTACACAAATTTCGTCAATGTGACGAAAGGTTTACTCGGAGCATTTTTCACGAATCCATTTCGTCAAATACGACGAAAGTTTCGTGAGATTTGAGCATGCGTTTCTGAGAGTAGGTATCAGTACTAGTTTTTATGTAGATTTATATCGAAAGTGAAAACGAAATATATCTTTTAGGCTTTAAAATATTTATTTCCCATTTTCCTCATGGTGTAAGAACTTTTTACTTATTCATTTATATTAGTATATAATTATTATGAGTAGATATATTATTACTAACGAATTGAGAAATAAAACTACATCATTTAAGACAGATGTAAGAAAGATTTACCACTATCATAAAGATATTGATTCTTTTTCTTTTGCCTTATTTTGTTTATTTTGTCGTAACGAATAAAACCATTTTAGTTTTTATGTTTACTGATGCATAAACTCCCATCCCAATTAATCAATTTATAAAGTTTGTCTCGAACAAATGTCTGTTGAAGTAATAAGACATAAAAACGTATCTCCTCCCGAAGTTTTGGAAGAAAACATTTAAATTGAGTTGACTTCATTTATCATGAGAAGATGCTTTCTAAATGGTTGCATTTTGCGCAAGAAAAGGTAATTTTACCGTTAGATGACTTTACTGCATTGCCTAGCAATGAAGCATTGTGCGTAAATTAAAGTTGTAAAAACGACGATAAAGAGATCATTTGCAAGACTCGGTGTATTAAACGTAAAATTCACGACCAATAAGTCTGAAATTGCTCTTTTGATTATCATTAAGCTTTATGCTCGCAATCTCCAAGGACACGTTGTGTTAGCTGGTTGTTAAACCTCTAGACACGATGCTTATATCTAACCACACCCAGGAAGGGAATAAAGTATTTATTTCTGCCAGTATTCTGTTAAAACGTTCAGCAGATTATTCACTGATCTTGGATTGTTATGATGTAATGTGAAACTATAACTAAATAAAGAAATTCGAAAGTTAGAGGATTAAATGCTAAAAACTTTTAACCAAACATGCGAAATAGCATTTAATCTTGCATAAATACCTGATGATATTTATCAGATTTTTTTTTTAATTTTGATGGAAGTCGGTCATTCCATATGAAATTGACAATGCATTGAACCTAACCATTTAGATATCACACTCATTGACAACTTAAATTTATATACATTTTTAAAATTCTGCCTTTTGCAGTCGATGAGTTATTATATTTCTTGAAATTTGCAAAAAAAAAAAAACTTTTTTTAGTTTCCTGTTTTAAAATGCAATAATTCCAGTTTTATGGGGTGTAAAGCATTCGGCGAACGCTAATTTTAAAGAGAATTGCGTGATATTTAATTTGGCTATAACTTGATCACCTATCATTAAAAAAATTGTTGTACAAAATTTTGAAATTTTTAACATTGGGTGCGTGCTCCAGTGATTGACACTTTTAGAGTAATTTTCCCCAGTTTTAATAGTTTAATCATCAGAAATTACTTTTACATAGTTTGTAAAATAATATATCTCTTAATAGACATTCAAGACCATATATATATATTAAAGTATATCGTTTCCATAATTAACAATTTCAATAAATTTTTATTTTATACCCACTCAATGCTCCAGTAATTGACACTGCTAACTTTTCATTTTACCAGCAAATGACACCCTATGTTTCAGTGTTTGACACTACATTAAATGTCCAATATGTAAAATAGTTGCTTAACATGAATTTAATACTATATCAAAGTAATTCTTCTATAGCATATAAACTTGAAATATTTTTTAAGCATTGTTTCATCATACTTTCTTAAAGACTTCTAAAAATGTTAAACTGTATGGGGAAAAAATATTATACTGGTAATTGGTGGCGGTGTTCCAGTAATTGACACCGTTCTCCTAAAGGAGTGTCAACTGCTGGAAAATCTGAGTAGAAAAATTCAGAAGTGATATAAACTTAATCCGCGTACAAGAACCCCTAAAATTTTATAGATTTAAATTTAATAACAAAGAATATCTATCAAACCACCAATGATTGAAAACCTATGTCAATAACTGGTACATATTCTACTAAATGATTCAGTAAGTGACATTGCTTATTAATTCACAAAAATATGAACAAGCACCTAAATTTACAATTTAGTAGTTAAATATATACATCTAATAGATTCAAAATTATAGCTATTTAGAAATATTGTTGAAATTAATTAAAATGTAGCAAGATTAAACACTGATTGACCTTAAGACTTCAAGCAAGCTGAATAGAAAATATGGCTGTGTTTTTCACTACACAAGTTTCACTTACATTTTTGTAATAGAAATACCATTTGATGAACAAAAGTAAATCAGTAATTTCATGAAGTAAGTGTAGATACGCAGCATTTATACTTATTGATCTTAAATCATTAAAAGGTCAATATTAATTTGAAGTATATTGTAGAAAACACTCTCCACGTGTACTGAAATGTACACTTGCGTACCCTTGCGTCAAGATTCTCCTCCTTCTTGCAACATTAATCAGAAGCTCTGCAACCTCTTTTCAAAAGCTACTGGAAAACATCAAAACTTGAACTATGTCACGTTTTGCTTGCCCAAAAATAGCTCTTTTTCAATATTGAGCCTTGAAGGAACCACCGATCATGAATGTGTTTACATCGAATGAAGCCTTAGACCTACGAAAAGCTCATACGGCTTCAGATGCAGAAATTTCAGTAATTTTAAATACGTGACTTATACTTCCTTTCGTAAAATTAGAAAGGCCTAAGAAAAGAGGCAGAGTCTGGCCTGTGATTTACCAATACCTACGAAAAATATCCAATAAATCTAGTTTTATGCAACTTAAAGTAAAAGCAGCATTCTGTTAAATAATTTTCTCTTTTTTTATTTCAGCAAGCAAAATGCATTAAAAAAATTTACTAATAATTTAATGCAAATAAACTTCAAAGTATAAAAAGAACAGTTTAAAGTAATTGTGTAAATATTATTTGCTTTTGTCTCACTCCTTTTGACAGGCCTTGCAATATTTAACACATAAATGCTCTACCTTCATACGAAATGTAGTAAATACTTATAATTATAAACGATAGACTTCGCGCTAATTATAAATTAAAGAAAAACAATATGTTAAGAAACTCAACTTATCGCAATATGAATCTTAAGCGAAATGTTTTGAGCTAAACTCTGCTGTTGAAAGAGCATAGTTCATTTTCAGTCAAGTTTTGATACTAGTTTGACAGTGACTGGGTCGTGGTAGCCTAGTGGTTAGAGCGTCGGACTTCAACCTAGAAGGTCGCGCTTTCGATACCCGCTAAAGACCACTCATGTACACTTGGGGATATGTGCATGTAAAATCAGTGGACCCTACTATCTTGCCCCGTGTGCAAGCAATCCTAAGGCCTCGGCTAACAGGTAGGGGTCTGGTAGAGAAAAGTTTGACAGTGACTGCAGACAACAGCAAAGGTTTCGCTTAGTTTCTTGGTTTTTCCCTTTGTTTACTTTTTGATGCAGAACAAATAGATCTTTACTTGTTGATTTCTTTCCTGTCGTCAGCATTACTTTATTACAGTTGAGCTACTAAATGAGGGTAATATCGTACCTTTACTTCCAATATTTTGTTATCAATGCATCCCTATCATCAACACTATCAATGAATAATTTCAGATAGCTGTCAAACACAGAAACATCTCTTACGCTGTGGCTAAAACAAATTGTTACAAAAATCACTTTCCTTTAACTGCATGCAATGTTTGCCCCTTAAAGCATTTGCCCGTGTCTGACACGGGCGAAAGTTACCGGGAAATTTGCCCATTCCGCCTGTGTTATTTTATTTCTAATGCCCGTCTGAGATCCGTTTACACTTTGTTTATTATAATATTTTATTTCTATGTAACTTTTACCCCCCCCCCCTGCTCCTTAGTCACACCCCCCCCCCCCCAACCTGAAATTGCAAAGAATAACTTACATTGTACTAGTTTTTCAGAAAAAAAACTCTTGCTTTAAGGGGTTAAATTTGGATCAGTTTCGGAATAAGTGTTGCAGTATTTCAAGCTGTGTTTTGTGAAAGTTATAATACGAGTTATTGTGAGCCATTAAAAGGATTAGACTATGTTACATTTAAAGGCGATATTTCCTACCCCCCCCCCCCCCCACCTTAAACTTTCAGTGTAACTATATCTCCACCATTATTTTGGTTTAATTATTGTTAGTATAAATAAGTGCTCAAAAAAAGACGTTTCACGTATTTCCTGAAAAAAAAAAAAGACAACATCGTACTATTTTTTTTAATTCAGAAAATCAGTTATCCTAAATTTAAATAACTTTAAGGTCGAAAAGATGGTACATTTAACTTGAGCACGAGAAATTGGATTAATTCTATCGCTAGCCAGGCATAGCTCTAACCTAATTCCGTTATTCTTTTCTTCAAATGGGAATTTTTGTAGAATCATCTGAAGTACGTTTTGTCGTCTGAATTCAACGTTTCTCTCTCATCGATCTTAAGATTTATCATATTCTTTATCTCAAATAAATTGCAGCACTTGTCTATTTGTCATCATTTTCCCTGCACATCATTGCTTTTCGGTTTTCCCTGTCCATTTCGCAACGTAAAACCTACAGCGAATTTCTTCTATTGAATTGTTCCTTGCGTTTGCTCTTTTCCGCAATAAACTGATCTTCAATAAGATACTGAGAAGGGGAAGTGTCGGAAGGTGCTAATAATGCCGTTAGTTTATGTTTAGGAAGAAATGCATCGGTTTCGTGAAGTAGCAAACAAGATTTAGTTTACCAAAAGAAATATTTTTCGCTGTCTTAATTTGAGCAGTTGTGAGTAATTTTGTAATGTAGCAAGATTCAAATTCGAAAGATTTAACACAAAAGGATTTCTAGTTAAAAGTAAATTGTTAGAGTGACTACACATGCTCTAACATGTTCGGCAAGCAATTTTGCATTAGCGCGATGTTTGCACAAACATCGTTAATGCTTGCGTAAATATCCCGCTCATGCAAAATTCTTCTGCATACTCTCAAGTTTGCATGCATGCACAAATATGCACAAGTAAGTCACAAGTTTCGCTTTAAAAGTTAACACAAATCAAAAGTTAAAGTAAATCGAAAAATATATCCTGTGTAATTTCAGAAGAACGTTCTTCCAAACCTCATCAAAATCTCCAGTATACGTTCTTCGAAAAATTTATTCAAAAATACGTCAGGATAATGTTTATTAAACTTAAAATTTTGTTTATGGAGTTAAAGAGGTTCAGAACAATATAAACATAAGAAAATGCCCTTAAATATCCCTAAATTCGAATTAATTTTAATATTTTGTAATACTTTAGTAAATGCCGAATGGATTTAAAACCTGTTAAAATTTCGCTAACTTTTCGCCGCCAAGCATTACTTTCCCAACTCTCTTGGAGGAACTGTCCCGTCCTCATAAAATGGTGGAATAGTCCCATCTGCTTAAGAGAGGGGTAAAATTGTTGGCGGAAATGTCCTGCTCTGTGGCGGAATTGCGACGTGCCCAGGCAGGATAGGAGGCAAGGTGAAGCATGTCCATTTCCTCCCGGCCATCGCACAGGGGACAGTAGGGGTCGGGAGCCAAGTTGATTCTGTGAAGGTCTTACGCAGACAATCGTGCTCAGAAAAAAGTCCTAGTATTGCTACAGCCCTATTTCTGGGCCACTCGAGATGATCATGGATATGCCAAGATTAGTGATTGTTTCAAGTGGCAGCGTCCTGTAAGAAGCAGCTCTTGAGGGCTTTTCTGACTATAGTAATGAGGGAATGGTAGGCCATACTATGTTTGCCTGTCTGTAAGATAGATGCCCCCTTCCTCGCCAAGAAATTTTCGGCCTCGTTCTCCTCGATTCCGCAGATAGATGGGATCCACTGCAAGACAACTGCTTTGCTGCTGTTTTATAATCGCTCCATAAAGTTATGCAGTCATCGATATCCTGTTATTGCGAGAAATGTGGTGAATGGACAGCAATGTGGAACAGCTCTGGAGTCGGAGAGAATTACCACATTACAAAATTGTTCCAAACGATTTTGTAGTTGCGAAAGGGCCAAACGGATCGCCGTGACCTCTCCATCAAAGGCTGACACAAAATTACCTACAGGCCAGTAAAATGAAAATAACTTAGTGTGGGACACCTGCTCCAACATTAATGCAATCACTAGCTCTAGAGCCATCCGTATAAATCCGGAGCCAATATGGAGCAGGTTAGAGGGTGTTTAAAGTTTCATAAGCTACTGATCTTAGGACGCTATCATTAGCCTCTCCTTTTAACACGCTTTGACTCAAGTTCAGGCGGATATGGAAGGTCATATTTTCATTGGGGTTACGAGGTAAAAGAAATTGCTCCAAAATCAATGTTAAGGTGAGAGATCCGTTCAGAGAGATCAGTGATCCCCTGCGCAAATTTTCTTTGAGCCTTCAGATGACGCTCTGACTCAGTAAAGGCTTGGTTCCAAAGAGACATATGACCGGGAGTTTTTATTATTTTCTCCAACAGGTAAGAGTGCGCGCTCTTTGATAATAAACCTGAGAGGTCTGTTGTTTGTGTACAACAGAATATAGTTAATTGGGGTGGTTTCACTGCACCAGGTTATGAGGCGTAAGGCCTGATTTTGGAATTTTTCAAGGTTATCTATAATTTTCTTTGAAGAAGTAACCAGTGGTTCACAACAGTAGGTCAAGATAGGTTGAACACAAGAATTATAGGTTTGGCTAAGAGTAGATCTAGAACATCCCCATTTTGAACCAGCCAGAAGTAGTCTTCAGTAGTGATAATGTCTTCGATGTCCGACTAGTGACATCCACAATGTTGGAGTTCCAGGTTAGTTTCCTGTCAAAGGTAACACCCAGATATTTAAATCTATCTGACACTGGGATAAAGTGGTCTTTGTAAGAAATTACCGGTTGAAATGGTTGATGGATGAGGGAAAAGGATTGAACAATTGTTTTATCCAGATAGACCATCATGTTTTTTTCCACGGTCCATCTTTCCAAAATGAGCATTGCTTTGTTTAATGTAGATTCGATGAATTGTTTTGCTGTGGGCTTGGGGATTCTGTCCATGACTAGGTCATCAGCAAAAAGAAGGTATTTAATGCCGTTGATAGAGTTCAGTTCGCTAACTAGTTATTATAGATATTAAACAGAGTGCAGCTAGACACTGCACCCTGTGGGAAACCAGTCTTAAGAGGCGCTGACTATTGTTACACAGATTACCGTTCACTGTTAGAAATGTCATCATGAAATTACGGTTAAATGACCGGCAGCAGTCTGTCCATCTAATTCACCGTTAAATTTACGGTTTAGAGCCTTTTTCTATCTTTACGGGACCTAACCCTTTCCAATCAGCTTGGCTAAAAAGCCATAAATACAAAAGTTTACGGTTTTATAACCATTTAAAAATGGTTTCAAAACAAAAGTTTTACCGTTTTTGAACCATTTCGAGGCGTAGAAACTGTAAATGGAGCTTGCGGGAATCGAACCCGGATGTGTAGCATACTAGCCTTGCATACTAGCCATCTGCACCACACAAAGCGGTCGTTTATTTATCAATAAATCTTCCTTTTCAACAGGAAAACTGCATTAAAATTGAGATTTCAGTTTTTGATTCGATCCAAAGCCATCTTTGGTCTAAATTTACTGTATATAGACGAAAATCATTTTATTTGCTGCAAAAATTAAAATACAAACAAGCTTCAGCAGCTCAAATTATGGGTTCGCTCATTCGCAAACAGTTCGGGAATCCGATGTCTCCAATTTTTGATTTACGGGTGTATGTGTTTCTATTTAGTAACCGCTGCTTAAGCCACTTTTTTTTTCATCTTTTTTATATACACAATATACATGCAGATTTGAACTGATAAATTTTAGGCATATTTTAACAACAACGTATGACCGGTAAGGTTTCGCAACCAACATGGACGCCCGATTCTTATTGAGCGCTTGAAAATTACGGTTAGTTAAACGTTCTTTAGGATGAACAGAGAATAAACGATTTTTTTCGCAATCAGCGGTTTGAGTACCATCTTTTTAATGGTTATTCAACTGTTGTAATTAAATATGGTAAAATAACAATAAAATAAATGGTTATTTTACTATTTTCTTGCGGAAAATTTTAAGTGTTATTATGCATTTTTCCAAACGATTTTCTCATATCCTTGTTCCATCTGCACACTTAAATTATTATTTATTTTTATTTCTTATATTCCCCCGATTCCTTTCTTCAGAAAAGACCACTTCTGCTGCAGTAGATCATTAGCTTATTGAAATTGATATAAAATTGAATAGTTTAAAACCCGACTATGAAAAAAACTAAAAAGAAATAAACAAGTGAGGTGCTGGTTGCTATCATTGTCTTACTGAGATGGAAAAGTTTTTTGAGATGTTAGATATTTCTGTTTGTTTAGTTCGATTAAAGTCTTCTGAACGTTGCACATTAATAACGTTATAATTATTTTCAAATGCTGTGGTCGTTCGTTGTCAAATACAAAAAATAAACATTCATATTTGATAGATAAATAGAAACACTTTGCATATCTTTTTATTCTTGATTAACTGCATCTGGTGGTGAAATTATTTATATATCAAATTATTGCAAGCCATATGATCTGGTAAAACAATTAAAAGTGTTCCAGTTAAGACATTTAGAACAGAAGATAAAATATATTTCCGTTCATTATGAAAATACTTAAAATCTTTAAAATTCAAAGGTACCGTAAGCAAAGTGTAACGGGGAGGGGAGATTTTTCATTTTAAAGATGCATAACGTTTTATTTTTGTAGGTCACACATTGTTTTTTTAACCTGACTGTTTTCGACGTTTCTAGCATCACAGTGAACCCCTCCAGCAAGTAACTATTATGACAATAATGAGCTAATTAATTACCTTAATTATATTACGCATTTCTTTACAAATTATTATGTTATGTGATTTTTCCCCTCCAATTCATTGATTTTTTTTCTTGAAGAAAAGTAGTAAACAAAATTTCTAGAATAGAGCAGTTTTATTCTAAAGATTTTTCCCCCCTCAAACAAATTAACTATAAAAATGCAGCCTATGTCAGTCGGACTACAATAACGAATTGATTGACACCTCAATAATCAGTAGTTAAGGCACTACGGTGGAATACACGTAAATGCCAACATTCATATATATATATACATACATAAGCTGCTAAAACATATGTTTACATACATGCATACATACATAGGCTGCTGAAAACATAACCCTTCCTTTTAAATTTGACGCAGTCGGGTAAAAAGGTTTCGTTTATTTTAAAATGACATAAAACATGCTTCGTTCTTTTCAAGTAATCAAGCAAATCCCAATAAAAATACTATATCTTAAAAACCTTTTTAAAGTAATGAAGGCTAAATAACAGTTGAAACTGCACTGCAGAACTCCACTTAGTTCAGTAAGTAATATTCAACTGAAAATTGATGGTTCAACTTTGCCACGTTGTTTATTTTTCTCCACACAGCTTCAAAAAACAGAGTCCAGACTAGAGTGGTGTTTAATAAGTTTCTGAGACGCATTCCTGAGATCCTATATTTGGAGGAATATGTGTGAGGCAGTGTGGGGCTATATATTACGCAGCTGTCAAGATTTTTTTTTTTTTTCCTATCTGGTTGACGTGCTTCCAGAGCAGGAAAATGGATCCATTCCTTTCATTGTTGTGAGACGAATTCCTATTCATTCTTATTCTCGCATTATTCGTTCAAATATTAGAGGAATTTTCTCCGTTATTAGAAAAACTATTTGACTTCCAAAATTTTTTAATTTTATTTGACTTGGTGTCATGAGCTATTGAAATATGATGCCATATAAGTTTCCAGTTTCCTTTTGAATGGTTAGCGTAGAGAAAACCTTTGCAATTTCGAAATGTGAAGATCGTTTATGTAATTAAATGTTAGTTAGTTGATATTGCTGGTAAATTTTCTTGAAGAGTAATTTTGCAAAATTATACATGGTACTGTGATACATTGCACTGACATACATGTAATTGAACCAAAAAAAAAAGTAACAGATTTGCTTTTACGTAACTTTTAAAACATAATTACGTTTATTGGTTAATAATTATTTTGAAAAACAGTTCCATATGCAATTTATGTGTAGTGTATGCGGTGCTTGTTCCAAAAACTTTTGAACAAAATCTAAACTGCAAAATTTAAAGAGAAAGCAAAAAAGCACGACAAGATCAGCTATAATTGAACTCGTATCAAATGAATGCAAGTTTCGTGGTTTTTAGTGTATTTTAATATATGTTATGACATAAGAAACTACTTTAATGCCTATATTTTTGTTTGGGATAATCTTGAATACCATGCGTCCATGTTTATCTCGCTGTAAAAATAATTGAATAGCATTTTTATGCAGTTTTTCATTCTCTATTTCATTTGCTAACTTCATCAAATTATTGTTATTATTATTGTTATTACGCAGCTGTGTCAAGATTTTTTACGAATTCCTATTCACATTTCATCATCATTATTATTATTATTATTAATGTTTTTCTTTATTTATTTATTTCCAAAAATGAAGTCAAAAATATTAAGTTTGTGATTCTGAATTCAGCAAATTTTTAATACTAACTTTCAGGGGGTTTTTTCTTGCAAATCATGAAGTATTTTTTGTTGTTTATGCATTTGTAGTATTTGTGGTATTTTTTACATATATCTTGTGTGCTAAGTTGCTAAAAAATAGCTACTGCAGTAACGAGAGTTTTGATGTCTCTTCTCATCAATTTTATTTGAAACGGAAATGCACCGACGTTAAAGTTGACTGTACGACTTGCAAAGGTGATAAAGAGTATCAAAATACCTTTAAAGCTTGCGTCAGATTGTTGGCTGGTTTCTGTTGTTTATGCTATCACAGTAAATAATGTTAGGATTGCAAAAAACATTATTCAACCAAAGTATTCTTTCGTTTCTCGGGGTTTTTTTTCAGTATAACAACATTTACATGCTTCGTCCCCCTCTCTTTCATAAACATTGCAATAAGGGATTATTATTATTATTATTATAGCAACATTTCCGACGCTTTGGATCCCTCCCCCCTCCCCACACACACACACACATTTCGTACTAGTAAATGAAGTTACCGTCAGCCGGGGTGAATTTGCCCACTTCTCAAATGTTAGTTTGTATCATTTTTGACAAAACTAACCAGATAACAAACGTAAGTGATAAACCTTTCATTCAATACAACTAAGGGACCGATCATAAATGATGTCACGCTTTTTTCCGATATGTTTGAGCCCCCCACCCCCCCTTCGTCACAGAATGTCACACTTCAACGCACCCCCTCCTCTTTGTCACATGTCACTCTATGTTGTATAAACCTGATGTCGCACTTCTTGTTACCCCCACTCCTCCCCTTGCCGCACTTTGTCACAATTTCACGAACCCTCCCCTCTCGAAGCGTGACATCATTTATGAATGATCCCTAACTACTCTTTGCTGTGCAGCAGTTTGTATCATTTCTGAAGCTTGCCAACTTCGCGTAAAAGGTTGCTAGTCGTATTGAATGAAAGGTTTATCACTTACGTTTTGTCAAAAATGATACATAGCATTTGAAAAGTGGGCAAATTCACCCCGGATATGACAAAGTCACCCCGGTTGACGGTACTATTTTTGTTCACTTGTTCTCCCAGATTCTCTGTTTTATGAGTCCTTATGGCAAACCAGTACCGATTATTAAATTAACCAGCAAGTCATGTTAAAGATAAAAGATGCAAGAAAACGTATATTAATGCATGTTACCAAAAATAGTCAAATCTAAGAATTTCATTAATACATATTTAATTCCCTTAAGCTATTATTTTTCCTAATCATCACTTATTGCCGTAGTATTTCGTGAAAATCGTGAAGTTGATTGCAAATATTTGATGGAAATAAATTGCGAATATTTAGCATTATAAACGCAGTTTCTCCAAAATTTTAATTTCTACCATTTTTCTTTCTGAACTTATAAACCTAGTTGAAGAATGTAACCAAACAGAACCACGGCATTTATATCAAATTGACTTTTTTTCTTAAAATGAAACTTAGTTTATTCTTGAGCTATATTTAAGTTTTTATGAATTAAAATTGAGTAGTAGTAGCGTTGGGAAGTACTCAAAAAAACAAAATAAAACTATATTTTTCACAATTATAACCATTTAATTAGATTTTTTTCTTATCAAAAGTAACCATGTGACGTAGCTATATGAAACATATTTTAAATTGAGGTTTATAAAGAATTATTTTATAATTGTATGGTTGCGAGCGTTTTGCATTTCATTTCATTAACATGATTTCTCTCTCATTTGAGTTTTACGCGTGTGCTTGTTGGGCAAAAATTTGACATTTGAAATTTTAATGCTTTTTATCGAGCATAAATAGGTGTTTAAATGCAAAAAAGAATTTATTAAAACCCTTTAAAGGACCATTTTTTTTTTTTTTTTTTGTATTATCGGTATATAAAAAAAAAATATTTCTGATTTTAATTGGTTTTAAAAAAGAAATTCACATAGGACATTAAAAAAGATAAATATGATTTTTTCCACCACCCCTTTGAAGGGGGGGAGGGATAATTCTAATATTTGAATAATCATGCATGTGGTGGTAAATAGGGTCAGGTGGGGTTAAGTGGTCAATGGGGCAAAGTGGACATACGGTAAATAAAAAGCTATAGCTTTGAAATAAATAAAGGAATTGGTTTAATTTTTTTTAATTTTAGCTTTTAATAATTAAAAATTAAATTTTACATACAAACTTATATTACGAGCAACTCTTTAAGTGGCAAAAACACTCGATTTGTTTGTTTATACAACACTTTGAAATTGAAACAGCTCTTTTAACTTCTCTCTGACATTTTTTTTTAAAGAATTTGCAGCAAATGGACGGTGCAGGTAGTTTTATACAGATCTCAAAAATACTTCCTCACTAACCGCGAAGCTGGATTTAGTTTATGCATTATTTTACAGTAGTTTAAGTAAGATGGGGTCAAAGACTAAAGAAGAACAGCCCTTTCAGTCGGGCCGCCTCTCTTAAACTACCTAATAGTAATGTTGAACCCAACTCATTACAATGCTGCTTAAATCCAGCAGGACTTCCCAGGGTTCACTTTCACTTCAACTTAAGCTCTCATGTAAACAAGAAAGACTACATTCCCGAACATCTTAAACAACTGACCTTGGAACACCTGAGCCACATTCCTAATAATGCCATTAAAATATTTTCTGACGGTAGCAAAACTGACAACCTGGCTGGCAGTGGCCTCTATATCGAAACCCCCCAAGATACTTTGACTCTTTCTCATCGTAATCCTGATCACTGCTCTGTCTTCAGAAGTGAATTGATAGCAATATACCTGGGACTAGAAGCTATTCCTCCTGATCAGGATTACGGCGACCTTTGGATCTTGTCTGACAGCCGCAGTTCTCTCCACCATCTTAGTAATTGGCTCCTTGTGGGCGACAAGATCAGCACCTCTATCCTGCTAAAATTAAAGCTCATTTCACTTAATCATGACGTTCACTTGCAATGGGTGCCTTCCCATGTGAATCTCCACGGGAATGAAATGGCTGATACTCTTGCTAAGGAGGGTTGCAGGATTTCAACGGCTCCCTCCTCCACACTTTATTTTTTGGAGTTATACTCCCTGGAAAAATCAAAAATCTCGGAGGATTGGAAAACACCCCCAACCCATAATTGGTACAAAGGATCAAAACCGGGTTTGTCCCTTGACCTCCCGGGCGACAGACGTACGCGAACAGTTATTTCAAGGCTTGCTAGTGGTCACATCAAGTGCCTCACTTTCAACGAGGGCAGGAAAACCTTTGTCACCTGCACCAAGTGCCAAATTCATCAGGCTTCTCCAGACTACATCTTGGGATGCATGGGACTCTCTAAGGAGGATCTCTATAGTAATCCTCTCCTTGTCTTCGACTCCCTTTTAGTCAACGAACTCTTGGATCTTGTCTGACTACGTCAGACACTGAGGATAAGCAACAACAACAAAGTGGTCATAGTATTAGTCTTAACATGCGTCGATATTCTAAAATTACTTAAGGTTAATTTGTGTGGTAGACCAGGGATTTGACCAGGGGCATAGGAATTCACGGAAGCTCAGTTTCCCTATTCATTTTCAATTTTTAACTATTAGAGGGAATTCAAGCTATTTACGCAAGAAAATTAATTTTGAAGACTACAGTGCTCGCACTTCTTTTGTTAGAAATTAAGCCAAGAGACAGATGCCAGTTACACTTTAACTAATTTGACTAATACTGTATTATTTTTAAAAAAATAACTTTTAAATTTACTTTTTAAAAAACCGGAACTAACGCAACTGAGCTCAAATGCAATAGAGGTTGAAATTACTATAATATAGTCTTCTTACAATGATGTGTTTAGTATTGAAAAATTTTCAGAAGCACTTTTTAATTCAAGAATTTTCATGTATCAATGATTCATTTATAAACAGACTTATTATAAATATTATTAAGATATAAATGTTTAGAACTAGCAGTGCTTCGAACAAGAACAATACTTGAAAGAGAGAGAGAATTAAAAATAGCTAGGTTAAAATTCTCCCATTGATTTTCAATAAGCTATAATTATCCAGAACTCTCTTATTAGCAATATTTTCTTAATACGTTATTTAAGTAATTTAGTCATCAATTAAAAGCTATTTTATATTTTTTCACGAAAAATTTTGAATTTCATATTTATGTTTTAATGTTTTATTATATGTATTGAGTAAAAGGACAGACTTAAAATCTAATAGTTAGGGATTAAAACCCAAGAATACCTACTATTATGTGTCCTAACATGTTTTGATACATAACTTCCGTTTTAAGACCATATACAAGGTGTGTTCCATAAGTAATGCGACCAAATTCATAAAAAATGATTTATTAAGCATATTCTTACAGTTACCTAAAAATCTTCAAAATAGGACCCTCCTGCGTCGATACATTTCTGGAGGCGGTGTTTCCAGGCCTGGAAGGCATCCTGGAAGACCTTCTCCGGGATGGCCTTTAGTGCGGATGTAACATGAGCCCGGATGTTTTCAATCGTGTCCCAATGTTTCCCTTTCAGGACTCATTTTAAGCGGTAAAACAAAAAAGAGTCTGGGGGAGCCAGGTCAGGACTGTAGGGAGGCTGGGGAACCAATGGGGTGTGGGTCCTGGCCAAGAAATCGTTAACAACGAAGGCGCTGTGGCTCGGTGCGTTGTCGTGATGAAGTTTCCACGCATCCTTGATGTCATTTCGACAGCGCGCAACCCTCCTTTTCAACCTTTTGAGCACTTCCAGGTGAAAAGCTGCGTTCACAGTAGTCCCGGTCCATCGCGCCGTGTTACGTTAAGCTCAAAATGGGTTCACGAAAACACACTCAGTAACTCTCCGGCAGCTCGGAGCCAACTGAGAATGGGTGCGGTATGAAGCTAACACCCCCTCCACTTAGCCCAGCCAGTTAGAGGGTGCTGCGGTATACAGTCGCATCTGGAAAAAATTGGTCGCATTACTTACGGAACGCACCTTGCATGCAGCAGCTGAAGAGACTGAAGTACCTTACGAGACGTTACGAAGATGAGACTAAGTTTCGACCATGATAGAGGACATAAATAAATTCAGTTGAGGGAAATAAAGTTGTTTTCGTTCTAAAATGGACCTTTGTTGAGTATTTTGAAGTATTATGGTTATTAATATTTTTATATAGTTTTTTTTTTAACTATGACCACTTTACCCCACCCCATGGGGTAAAGTGGTCATACATACATCCCAGGAAGGAGGCGTTATAAAATTATTTTACTTAAATTTTTTCGGCTCAAAATTTAATGCAATCAGTTGTTTAATAATGTAATGTAAAATAACAAGCAAAAAAGCTGAAGGTTTTGATCAAATTCTTATATTTATTGGCAAAGAAAGGTGAAAAACGTGGATTTTATGACCACTTTATCCCACCTGACCCTATACTTTCCAGAGTCTTTGCAAAATTCTACCAATCAGAAAGGGTAAAATAACTTACTACAAACATCTAGAACTTGATGAATTTGGTGGGAAGCATAATTCCCACCGCCTTAGAAAGTATTAACTCATTTTAACTTAGTTGCGATTTCTCTGAAATTAAAACCACCTAGGGGTGACTGGGTACGTTTGAAACAAAGGACGATTGAAACAGGGTTGATATCTCCTGCGCCGTGTGCAGTATGGTGATGGGTGAAAGATGAACGAGCCCGAAAGCAAGTCTGAACACGAGGTGCATTGTTGCGTCGATCTCAGTCAAAAACGTTTTTTATAAGAGACCCTATTGTGTTTTGATGAGCAAAAGTAAGTATCTTTGTTCAAAGATTTTCGTAATTATTATGGTTTTTATTAAAGTAAGAGTATTGAGCACTTTTTTCCATTTGAGGTGAAGCTTGTTGAATATGGTAGCGTCATTAGTTTTGATGTAAAATTATTGTAACCATTCATAAAAATGGTTTTGTACTGAATGGTAGGGATGGGGACGGTTGAACCATTTTATGTGGGTACGGTTGAAACAATATATTTATTTAAATTCTGCGTTTTCTAGATGTTGAGGGTTCGTATAAGAAAGAGTTTGAGAGGGCAGGTTAATGTATGCTTGTTCAAAGCCTAAGGAAAGCAAACAGAGGTCGAAAAACCAGGAAGTCGACAATTTACACAGATACACCAGAGAAGGAAGAGATAAGAAAGATGCATGAAGACAAATTAAGGCGTGCAAAAGCTAAACAACTTTAAAAAGATTCGATGGGGGTAACGGTAAAATAAAAACCACAAATAGGAGTAGACACAACAGCAATCATCATCAAAGGAAGAGGAGTGCCTTGTTTGTATGTAGCAGTATTCAGAGAGCAGATCTGGAGAAAAATGGAAACAGTGCATAAATTGTAAACTGTGGGCTCATGAAGAGGGCCCAGAAGGTGGTTTTAGTTATGTTTGTCACAATTGACTCTGATTGATTCGAAAACGAAAACTTATAATTAGATATTTAATTTTAGTTCATTTTCCAATTATTTTTCTACTCAAAGTGCCATGAGTTAAGTTTTTGTTCACTTTTTGTTTTTGAAAATGTTCCTTTATTTGATTTTTATGATTGTTTAATAGTTTTAATGAGATAAATAATAAATAAAACATGTTAAAATATTAAATTTCGTATTTTTGGCATATGTTTCAGCTGACCCCAATCACTGTTTCAACCGCCCCTGGAACGGGGACGATTGAAACAAATGAGATTTCTTTTTCAATTTCATCTTATACTAAAAATGAAACATCGCAAAATCAAACTATTCTTCCCATTATTAGACAGAATCGCGCTCTTGTATTTATCATATCCCCTTCATCGCTAAGTTTATTAGCGGCTATTCTATGGACAATAAAAGCTAAATAGTTTCAACCGTACCCAGTCTCCCCTATTTCATACGTAAACAACGTGAATATGTCAGAAGTTATCATTTTTTTGGAATGGTTGCAACAAAGTTAAAATGTAATTATTTAATAAAGAGATAATATCAAAAAATTGCTTTTATTATAATAAATATTTAAATATATCTTTTACTTTCATCAGCATAGTCAGTGGTAGCCAACCTTATGAAGACACTGCGCAACTTTACCGCTTTCAAACTCTACTAAGAGTTACTACCTCCAAGCCCACCACCCTCCCAAAAAAGGACCAAAAAAAGTAAGAAAAGTTGTTAAATTCTCAGATGTTTCTTACATGCCAATTAAATATTTTTTAAAAAATAGAACCTACTTTAAATTATAAATCGCGCTAAAAAGTAAAAAATAAATTAATTCCTCAAACAACATCGATACGACTTTTAAACATAATTTTTGAAGCCGGTGAATAATTATGATGAATTTTGAGTTAAGATTTGTTTTTATCGTAACCATGAATCAATTACAAATATAAGTGATCTAGGGTTTGAAACAGTTTTAATGTAAAATAACGTATGGTGTAATGCTAGTTAGACTGTCATAATTTTTCCACTTCAAAAATTATGTTTAAAAGTCGTATCGAAAACTAATTTATTTTTCACTTTTTTGCGCAATTTATAATTTAAAGTCTGTTCTATTTTCTTTTTTAATTATTTTATTTTATTATTTTCAGTGTAAATAAATTTTTACATAAGTACTCTATGTTTAAAAAATCCATATGAAAGGGGAAACCATCTTTGAGGGAATGGCACTAAAAACTAACCCTTTGTATGATAAATTCCGTTTTGAAATCAATTTTAAAAGGTCACTAGAGCAAACAAACTGATTGAATTTAATTTTTTCTTCAGAGAAGTCTTCAGTCAAACTCTTGTTATAATTGCTTTTAATATTACAGCTTAATGGCAACAAACTGTTTTTTAACAATGAATTTCATGTTTATTAACAATTTTCCCAACAGAGAAAAATAAAGCCAAGCATTTCCAATTAAATTTAAAAAATACTTATTTTTCACCTATAACGTTTTTCCTAAAAAACAAATGCAATCAAATTGATGTGCGATATTTGAGTTAGACGACCCTCTGCCGATTTAAGAAAAAATCATCAAAATTGGTGCATTTAGTAAAAAGTTATGGGTAGGAATGTGGCTTTTTTTTCATCCATAACTTTTTTTTCTAATTATTAAATATGGTCATACAAAGGTACGGAACCTATGGAAAACCATCCTCGATCGATTAAAGAAAATCATGAAAATCGGTTCTACCTCTGAGAAGTTATGACTGGACAAACGAACAAAAAAAATATGACATACGTACAGTATGAATGTATAACCTCCTTCTTTTGTGAAGTCGGTTAAAAAATCGGTTCATCCGGTTAGAAGTTATGAGTGGACATACAAACAAAAAAAACGATATACTTACAGTATGAATGTATAACCTCCTTTCTTTTTGAAGTCGGTTAAAAAACAGAAGCGGGGAACGATATTGGCAGTTATCACTTTTTCCATACTCACTGAGCAAAGCGCTATTCAATGCGAATATAGCAGAAATATGGAAAATTAGCAATCGTTTGTTTTTTTTAATGAGCAGACCGAGATTAACCACCTTAGTGCAACCGCAATCTACTGAAAAATTCCGCGTGAGTAGCTCGAGGTCGACAGTTTGGGTTACTGGTCTAGATAACATTCAGGATGCGAATGTTGGGGTATTTATTAATAATCAAATATGTATCTTGTAATCAAAATGATATTTGGGGTATAATTACATTTTGACACATTACACATTAGCTATGAGCTAGAAAGTCCTACGTTCATACTTTTCATGGATGCGGAAACGATTTATAAAGAAAAGAATAACACACTGAAACAGCTTTTACGAAAGTATGAAATAAGAGCTAAGTACTAAAGAAATTTTAGAATGTTGGTATTAATTGTTGGACTAATGGTAATTAAATTTATTGAAACACACAAACAGAAAGTGGAAATAACTCACAGTAAAGTAATATCAGAATTTGTCTTTTATTGAACATTGTACCACCTCGCACACAGTGAGATATAGCAATTTTTATATTAAAAACTATCCCAGTTCTAAGCACGAACAATGCTTCTTTACATAGAAGGTGCCATTACGCATTCGGTTGTAAACCTTAGAAAAGTCACAGAACACGTATAAGGTCAATAGAGTTGCATCCCGAATTTCTTTGTTTTTGTGGACATTGACTGAGAGAGAACCATGACAATAAGATTAAATTACAGTGACATTTAATGACCATTACTCTTTTGGGATGGATATAGTTTTAATGAGGCACAAACATTGTTTCACTGTGTAAAAAGTGTTCCAGGACTCACTGTGTACCATTTCACTTTGTAACAAAAAAAAAGGTGAATATCTCTACGTTTCGATAGTGTAGGCCTTGGTAGTCAGAGGATTAATAGTGCAACATTCATCAATATTCAAACTAAAACAATAGATGCAATTAAACTGAATATATTTGATATGTAACAGATATAATAATCTAGGTTCAAGAAATCATGTATCGTAACTTCCATCGGAACTAACATCAGTGCTTGAAATTTGGGTAAGAAAAACTCCTAACAAAGCGTCACTGAACGAACAGCTTGACATCTAGCGGCACAAGCATTGACTTCGCTATAAAAGCTTATCTGTTTCATTGTGTACCATGTCTCACTGCGCACTACTTTCCTATGCATTATTTTTATCCGGTGCACTTTAAAGATATACCACATTGCCAAAAGTGCACCAATCCGAAGTTCTGTTTACACAACATCTATAATTCCAAGGCAGATTCGCGTGAGCCAAAAAAAATATGCATTCTTAAATTTTTCGAAATTTTGCAGCGACATTTGAGGGAGTTGCTTACAGAGGCATTTGGGGGGGAGGCTGGGTCAACTGTTTGGCCGATTGGGGGACTTCGTTGTTTTTAAGAGGGTGCGCCATTGCTCTGAAGGGAAGCACCCCTGATTCTAGTAATTGCTTATTTGCGAAATGAGTAAATTTACTATCGAGGTTACTGTGGTGAACCCTGGGTCAGCAAGAAATATTTACTCAATCGTCTTGAAGCGTTGTACATGAAAACTTTTTCTGGAGAAGGGGGGGGGGGGGAATCTTCCGAGCTCATTACATCAATAGCTGCATATTGAGTACATACATAATCATCGGTATAAACTTTTGAAACCGATTTTTTTCCAGATACATTGTTCAAAAACTTTAATATTGCATCGATTGAGTACCTGGGACTTCAAGAGATTGGTTTGCCTGGAGTTCCAGGGAGCAGGAGGGGCTAATCTCGAGTAATTTTTAAATTTCCACTGACGTTGAAAACGTTTCTTCAAACTTCGAAATTGATGCAGATGTTATTATTAATATTATTATTTATTACCCTAATAAATTTATCAGAAAAACTTAAAATTGCAGTGATTACCCTTTTTATCGACAGTATTAGCAAAAGTTATGGATACGGCTGATGTTTGATTTCATGAATCTAGCTATTTTTTACTTACGAACCATTTTCCTTAGAGTAAATAAATTGCGGTCCAAAGCTATTTTTCTTTTTTGATGCAAAGACGAGAGAGCATGAGAAACGCTGGAGTAGGTATTTCACTTGATGCTTTGACTTTTAGCATGATTTATGAATTCCTTGTGTTATCTTCAGTTTTGAGATCCTACAACATCACAATCGGTAACTTGAGGAGAAATCACATTTCTTGTTCTGTGATAGACTGTGTAATTATGTCAGTGGAAATGTCATACTTATGTATGGCATTTCGATTGACAGAATTTCCATGAATATTTTGACTTGCAACTGACGAATTAATGTGATCAGAAAAGACAATTAATTCAGTTTTAGCTTTTTAACAAAATCGAATAATTATATAGGGCTCACTTTAAAACAGCATTACAAATATGCAAATGTTGATACATTATTTTGCATAACATACGCAGGAAATTTTTCGAAATAAAATCGAAATATTTTACTTTGTTTTGCAGAAGTGTGTTTTGATTCAACTTATTGATGGCAGAGTTTTGTAAATTTTCAAGAATCTGGTATTTTTCTTGAAGAAAGAAAAAAGAAATAGATTCTAGTCTGGGAGATCTAATCTCTTTCGCAAATTCTTTGCGAATTACTCCAATTGCTTAAAATTGCATTTCTTAACAAAATTTCACCAAAGATAGTCCTTTCAATTTGAATTACGTTTGAAGTTTTGATATGTGTAAGCTTTTCAGCCCATTAAAATGCAATATTCTCTAAAATTAGTAACGAACTCATGTAACTTTACAATCAGTCCTTTATTTTCATATCGCTCTTTCAAGGCATTAAATAAATAATCAAATATATCATCAATCCTTTCGATTTGTTTAGTACTTCTCTTCAAGAAGAAATTGCAAATAAAAGAGCCTTTGGCTATCAAATAAATATCTTGTCATATATAGTTCGGCTATTAGACTGTTTTGTAAAAAACTATTCCAATTACCATAATTGTCATATCATTTAGGTAATGCAACTCTACACGTGAAACTAAAACATATTTTATCTTGAGGGGAGATTATTTTGAATAATCAACGCTAGATTACGTATTATAACAACATTTTTTCGCTTGATAATTATATAAAAAGATATTCAAATTGCTTTAACATAAGTTGATAAATGATTTCACAATTAGTTTAATTGAATCTTTTTTCAAGAAATTAATTGTTTTTTGTCGGTATTTTAATCATCGAAAGCTTTATTCTTCTCATAAAATTTATCAAGTGAAACTACGAGCAAGATAAGGTATTTCAGTTACCATTCCTGTTGAAATATTAGAATTCTTGGATAAGGTCACGATTAATCTAAAATTACTTTATTGTTTCATTCAAGAACCTCTTCAAAAAGCGTCTGTTATTGGAAAATCAGAAGGAACTGATTGATTTGTTAGTTTCAACAGGGATTCGAGATTTCTACTGACTTCTTTCAAATTCTTCAAGACCATTGAGTTAATTCTGCTGTATGTTTTTTATTATGGTGAATTCCAAGTAAAAGCGGACATGTTTGGGAAACATTAAAATGAACAATTTTAACAAGTATTACTTTCTTATGTTTTTTGGGATACAGAAGTTAGTTTCATAGAAAATAGGACAAAACTGTATCTTCAAATTAAAATGTAAAAATTAATTACATTCAGCCTGAATGAGATTTATTTTACTACTTTCTAAAGCTAAAATTTATTTTCAAAATATATTTTATCGTTATTGTTTTCTTGTAAAATATTTTTCAGTCATAACCTTCCTTAGCATTTTTTGATCAAAATCAAATTGATTGCATTGAAGGAAATAAAACAGTATATGGAAAATATTCCCTTTCAAATTGTTTGATATGTTTGAAAATATAAAATTTTCTTTGAGGGTACGGTACAGTAATACAATATTTGTACATCTTTATGAGTAACTTGTATGGTTTCTGTGATTAAATTCTGCGAGGTTGTCTAGTTCTTTTCATCTTTCAGATAACCTTTCTAAAGATTGCAATTTTCCGGTAATAATACGCCTTCTTTGGTCTCAAAATAAAAAAAGCTTTCTGAAGATATTTAGTTATTTTAGTACACAAAGACTTTTCAATTGTAAGATTAGTATGCATAATTTAAATTTAAAGATATGTATAAACATAGTTTTTACAATTAACAACAGGAATATAACGCAATAGAAATATTTGATTTATCTACTGGTGAATTCCATGCAAACGTGACATGTTTGGGAAACATTAAAATGAAAACTTTAACTAGTATTACTTTATGTTTTTTGGGATACAGAAGTTATTTACAAGCACTCACCCCCTTGTGAGAAAAAACTTCTTCACAATAAACAATTTGTCTGTCTCTAGATGAATATTAGAAGCCCGATTTTCTTTTGTGCTGCGCGTTGCTTCAATTACTACTATTTTTTGTATGCCTAACACCAAAGAATAACACAAGTGTACATCTTTTTAAGCATGCACTACTTTTTCACTTAAATAAACATTTCCTCGTCACAAGTTCATAATTCAGATTTTTGAATTTGCTTTGTTTTTTCCAGTATATATGTCTATTTCATGTTGCGCCAGTTACTGTTATGTTTTCATAATTTTTTCTCATTACGAGTAAAATAACAAGGTTTCAAATAAGGCCGTATACTAATATATTAATGTAACTGTATAATAATAGTAAAATTAATTATTTTATATTTAATACTTTACTTATTCTATTTATTTAAAGTTAACTTTTTGCTTCCAAATGTTGCGTCAGTTACCATGGAATGCACCTTATGTAACATCCTATGAGAAAACCTTAATGATATTGAAAACACATTTTTGAGTGTTTAATAAAAGTATCATCACATAATACCATCTTGGCAAGTGAGTTCTCAGCGTTACTTTCTAACTCAAGATTGATAGTTCCAGCTAGAGTTTTAAACAATCCTTACTATGCATTCTCAACTTCTTCGAGATTGTTAAGTGAGAATTCTAAAATGCTTCTCCATTATTTCTCTGTTCAATGAAATATTAGAACAAAATAGTGAAATAACATTAAAAAATGAAACTTGCCATTCCTGGAAAAGTTTAATTAATGAAATATCCATAATATGTTATCAACGTTTACCATTCAAATAGTTCGATATTTTATGTCTTCAGTTCGAGTTTATTATTGTTATGCATCACATAAAAATCAAAAATTAACGGAACTGTAAGTTGCTAATTTACATTAAAAATAAATTAAATTGGCCTGATCAATTTCTAGTGCTTCCCAAATTACTGGAATTCTTACTTAATTAAAGTTTACCTTGCTTTTCATGTATGTTAAAGAATAGAAGATTCGTTTATTGTTAAATGCAGACTACGGTTTCCTAAGAATGGGAATGAATCGAAACAGCAAAGGGGAAATAGAGTATGTGGAATTTCTTGGTTTACTTTTTACTGATTTTATAGAAAAACTTTGAACGCGAAATGCAAGAAAAAAATCAAAGCTTAAAAGGAGCAACTGCTTAGAGGTTTACGCATATGGTGAAGTGTTCCTATACCAAATATTATGAAAACCTGTTGAGTGGTTTAGGATTTACGTGACTAAACATAAAAGAGAATTGTTTGATTTTATTGTTCGCTGAGATATTCTATGATTTCCAAAGAGCCCATGAATTTTAATTCATGGTTCCGACGAAACCGTTAAAAATTTAAATTGATAATTTATATTATATCTTTGAAGTTTAAATCGATGATTGCAACAAAATCTTTAAAATTTGTTATTTATAGTTCAGTTAGGTTCGTCGAAGCTTTAATTGATGAGCATTGAAAATTGAATTTATGGTTCTGACAGGATTGTTAATGCTTTAATTGATGTCCCGATAAGATCATTTAGTTATTCCAATAAATATTTTCTAATAAAGTGATAAATGTTTTAATGGTACATTTCATTTGAAACATTTAAGAATAACTTTCCAAAAATAAGTGTTCCTTATATATACAAGTGTGTGTAGGGAAGTTCAAATCTCTGCGTGTAAACATCTGCACTCAAATGCATAACCATTTTGGAGATTCTTAAAAATCTCACATTTTGTGAACGATTTGGAGCAGCGTGTAGATAAAATAAATATAAGAGTCCTGTCAGGAAAAGGTATGAAGAATATTGTTTTTTAAAAATGCCGGCGTCATGGTAAGCGCGCAGTTCGTACGCCCCTGGTCTGAGGATCGTGCCTGGCAGTGTCGGTGGATTTTCAAGATGCAGAAAATCGTCTGCGCCCATGTCGTATGATTATGCGGCATGCAAAAGATCCCTTGAGTAGACATTTGGCTTGGATGCTCTCGACTAAATAAAATTCCTAGTGCAATTTCGCATCAACAGAGTCCGGGTGCGCGCCCTTTCAAGTGGGGAAACCGAACGTCAAAATTCTCATGCGGCGATAGTACCACTCTCATTGTGGTGCCGCTGAAAGAGATGGTACCAATCTCTGGATGGCGCACTTGGTCTGCAATAGTCATAAGCCAACAGCAGTCCATTAGAAATAATAATAATAATAAAGATTGTTTTAAATTGATCAGCATCTGCGAAAACATTTGATTAGCTACATATGAATAATGAATAGCAATACATTGTTTGATAAGTTACTGTTAATCAAAACGCAAAAACATAAAATAATGGTTTAGATCTTGATACTTTATTTTTTAAATGTCGGTGGAAGGTGAAGAATCAAGATAGGACACAATGGGGGGGGGGGGGAAGGGATCGGTATGATCATTATTTTTATGGGGAGAAACTAAACAAAAAAATTTAAGATTCTATGACTCAGATAAGACCCTTAAATTTAAAAAAATTTATATGTTTCATTGAAATAACAAGTATGTTTATTTAGAAAACCAAAAGAAACAAGTTACTTTTTTTTTGTATTGCCTAAAATGGACATTAAGAGCATAGCCATAATCCCGGACACATTTCACATTTTTTCCACCAGAAAAATAAGTTTGCAATTTGGATTCGGGTCTTATCCGAAGATTTGTGACACATAGTACACAAGTAATACAAGTTTTTCAGAGTTATTTCGAGTTTCATCGCTCACGGAGAAATTTAATAGTTTCCAAATTTACAATATTATTTCCCCAATTTTGTACCACCAATAATAGGGGCACCCGTTATATTCGCAAGATGGTAGTATTCGGGATTACTTTTAGTATTAGGATATATTATGAAAAATATCTTTCTTTATTACAACTATCACCGTGAATTACAGGACAAATTAGTAATGGAAATGCATACAAAACCTTTGAAGCCTATATCACTGATTAATAGTTTGGCAAAATGGTCAACATTTTCATTTATTTTTTTATTTATTTTTACTAATTTATTGAATTGTGCACAAACCCTCCTAGTTTTAATTTATGTACTATCGTTTTTAGAATAAGAATCATCCTAACACGGTACGGCTTGAGTTTCTTAAACAAAAATTAGTTTTTATTTAAAACATTTAATAACGTTTGTGCTCTAACACAAGTATTTTTTTACGAATACCACCTGTTTATCGTGCATAAACCTTCCAAGAAATCTACTGGAGTTGGAATGTTTTTAACGCAACTCCACACTTTTAAATTACTTAAAAGAACGAATCCCATTCAATATAGAAAAGTACAATAGATAGAAAAGGAATTATTCAAAAATTGATTTTCATTAAAGGGAGATGAAAAAAAATGGCAAATACGTTAACGCCAGTAGTTCACCAGCAAACTTTCGGAAACTAAGTTCTGCGTATTCAAATTATTCCCGCTATTTTTTTTTTTTTTTTACTGTAAAACTTTTCCTGTGTCTCCGATTTCCGAAGTGAATGAAATAAATTAAAAGAAAAATGGTTGCAAATTTATTGCTCTTTCAACTGATATCAAGTAAAGAAGACTGATACAACAAATTATTTTAGTCTCCAACCACGGAAAAAATTTATCATTCCCTGAGGTGCACAATTTTTCTCTCTTTTTTTCCAAAAGTAATTTAACGGCGATTTTCATTTCCTTCAACTCATTCTATCTTTTAAAATTCTATATTCCACTATCGCATTGTTTCAATGATTTATTTCGTTGCATGTAATGCGTTCTAGGTGACATTGTAATTAAAAAATTTTCTATTGTTTGAAATTTTGTGATTGTTCTATGTTTAATCTGAAAACAGTTTATTTTGAAATATTTCGTTTCAAATTTGAATTCGTTTATAAGAGTTCTTTATTTGCCAGTAATACTATTAAGGAAAGCTATACTGAGCATAAAATTAAATGATGTGATTTATGTATTGCTTGAAATAATTCAAATTCATTTGCAAAGCCAAAAGAGAGTATCACTTTCTGCCAGTGCTCAAGTTCTGTATCAAAACTTGCATTTGTTCGTATCTACAACTAACAGAAGTAATAATTGTGGACACAAAAAAGAAGAGGAGCATCTGTAGATCTTGACGTAACATGCTGAGGCAAAATTGTGTACCATTTTACTTATTTTTTTGCTTAAGGTGTTTATATGCTAGCTCGATTAACTATGCGAAACATTTCAACAACACACTGAATATTCTTACTTGCGTGAAATTAAAGAAAGACTGTTTAATACTGAGATACTGCTCATCCATAAAGATATAGAGAAATTTTCCTATGCACCCTGTCATTCTTTGTCTTAGTACAGGTGCTTTCTTATCAGATTTCTCTCATTTGAATTGTGTCCTGAAACTGTGTGAGCTTCTCAAGTTACTATTTCTGACCCATACATATTATTGTTTAAGTGACCGTTATCAAAAAATTGTCCAGTGTGGCTTGTCATTATGTTTCTTAGTGGTGTTTTCCTAACTTTATTATTAGTTTACTGTAATTTGAAGTTGTTCATTACGAATAATATCTTAAATGTTTTACAAGTAATTGTTCTTAAACGGCACATGTTATCTCGTATTTAAATATTTGTTATAAAAAAATTGTTCAGTGTGAGATTTCTTTTTTTTTTTCTTAGTAATGCTTTCATAACTTTATATTATCAGATTCCTCTGATTTGAAAGGTTTTTTCTAAAAATCAAAACAATTTCTCAAGTAACTGTTCCTGCTTAGAACATGTTGTTGTTTAAATGATCGTTATCAAAATATTGTCTGGCGGGCCTTGTCTTTAATTAATTTTTCGAAGTGATACTCTTCTTTAATAATTACTTCTCTGGTCTTTCGCTTGCAAATATAATCGTCACCATTTCTCCAATTTCCGATGTTTTGAATAAGAATTCATTTGCGTTAATAAACGTGCAATCAACTTATTATATAATGCAGACGTTGAGAAAGATAGTTCTGATTTTTTTTAATATTAATACCGCAACTTTACATGCATTAAATGCATATTGATTTTTCTTGGGCCTCAAATTTTTAATAAATTCGGTCGATTTCGGAGAATAAAACATGATTGTATTTTTACATTTGAAGCCTTTTCCTATTTAAATCAACTGATTTTAGGTGAGAAAAAAATATTTCCCTTTTTTTATCTATAAATTTCAACCATCAGCGTCAAGAAAGCTTTGCAAAAGTACAAGAAAACTTTCAAATTTTTGTAGACTATACTAATGCCCAATTTAAGCTGCTTAAATGTGCTAACTGCAGTGGTCGAAGTTTCATTTTGTAACGAACCATTATTTGGGATTGAAATTTAGTGTATTACAGTATACAAACAGCGTATTACAGTGTATTAGAGTGTTCATCGTATTACAGTGTACATCGTATTACAGTGTATTACAGTGTACAGCGTATTACACTGCAGTACAGTGTATTACAGTGCAAAGCGCATTACAGTGCAGTATAGTGTATTAAAGCGTACAGCGTATTACAATGCATACAATATACAAAGTGAAAAGATATTCTTGAGGAGTAAGATCTCTTCCTATTTTCTAAAATAAAATGCTAACAGTGTCTCAATATTTGAAACAATGTAACATACTAAAGAGAAAATTATTTATAAGATAAGAAATGTTGTCTAATCATCAGTGTCAGTGTAGTATATCAATTTTATCCCCAGTTGAAATTGATATTATCATTTGTGCTCGTTGTAAGGACCCAAGAGTTCAACTATTTGTGTTAACGTTCTTTTAATCTCTCTTTAATTGAGTGTCGCATGCAGCATCTATATTTTTTTTCTATAAATGTCCTGCTGCGTAAACTCACGTAAGTAATCGGTTAGTTTCTGAGAAAGACAATATGGCTCACCGCTCAACTCATTGGGAGTTAGTTTGCTTTGTTGCTGTATTTTCAGGGTTGCCAGATTTTCCAGAAGATTTTTAGCCATTTGGGAGGAAACATTTCAGCCAAAATTCGCCATTTACTTTAAATTCGATTGTTGTTGTTACTGCTCTTGTTGTTTTTATAATATCAATTAAAAGATACCTGAGCTCCGCATCGGATGTTCAATTTGTTGGATATCGGATATCCGATGTCTCTTGTCCGACGAATTTATACCGAGTATCCAGCTCTAATGTTTGAAACCTGTACATATTTTTAAACATTCCACAGCTTCCAAACACCGTACAAGTTCTTCACTTACATATATTTTCAAAACAAGCTAATTTAATAAATTTCAGAAATCAAATTTTACTCTCTGGATCTTTCGTGTAGTGATTGGATCTGGTGCCGGATGTTTAATAAACGTTCGGATACCGGATATTCAGTGCATTCTGAAAGGGAGAACCGGTCCCTTTCGTCCACCCTTATCGGTGCCCTGTATATGTATACATGACTAGCGTGATATGTAAAAGACCAGCATTCATTACCTTTTTATCTAGTGCATTTTGTTTATGCAGTTTCGCATCTTGTAATATACTACCTTTACCATTTTCTGTTTCAATATCATTCAAATAATCAACAAAACAAATGTCAACTGAACATATTGTAAATGTACATAAATTTCAAAGCAAGCAAATCTTGTTTGAAATAAAGAAAAAACAAATAATACATTTTATTACGGAAAACTAAATTTAAAATTAGCCAATATTAGCCAGAATTGCTTGTGACTAATAACTGAAAATACTTTTAGCCAGCAGCATCATAAACTAGCCACATCTAGCAAGCCTGTATTTAGTGACTCAGAGACATACTGCTCCAAGCAAAGATTATTTCCTTACTTCTTCTGTGCAGAGCATTTTGGTAAAAACTGCCTTCCTGTAGAACTTCTACGGGTAACCTCCTTACATTTGCGTAATTGAATATGCGAAATCCAGGAAAACTTCAGGAAAACAAAAGATGAGGGTTCATCAACTTATCGCAGCAGCCACCTCCTCGTTTCTCGAAAGCAACCATTCCAACTTCGGGATTAGAATTGTTTCCGACCCAAATTCGTAACCGCTGTGCCACGAGTCAAGTCCTCAGACTAAGAAATATGTCTAAATACTGAACCTATATTTTTTTAATTTTTCCTTTTTCTTCTCTTAATTGTCATTTATTTTGATATTTGTACGTCATCCTCAATTTAGCTTTGCTAGTCTCAACGTTATTTCACTGACCTTTATGAAAAAAAAGTAAAATCTAGTCTTTAACCACTTAACGCATTTTCCCGTGTCTGACACGGGCAAAAGTTACCGGAAAATTTGCACATGCCCGTGTCTCACACGGGCGATCTTGTATCTCGCGTTATTTTACTTCTAATGTCCGTCTGAGATCCGTTTACACTTTGTTTGCATAATAATTTTTTATATAACTTTTACCCCACCCCCTTCTCTAGTTACCCCCTGCAACAGAAATTGCCAAAAACAATTTATACTATACCTATATATTCATTTTCTGTCAAAAAGCTCTTATTTTTTACCAGTTTTTTCGAAAAAAACTCGTTCTTCAAAGGGTTAAAGAGTTTATAGGTAAGTAGTACAGCAGGCTGTATTTTCTGAAATTTCCTTGAATTAAAATGTAACGTCAAATGCTACTTGAAATTGTTCTGCGCAGTGATGCACTTAGGCTTTTTCATATAAAAAATTGTTTAGTAACTTTAAAACAATTTGTCATACTAATTGAACTTGTTTTATTTGCCTCATCTTAAAAGAAATACGTCTGAAACGATGTGTCTCTTAGATACAGTAGAAAACCGGGCACTTTTTACATATTACTTAAGAACTTAAGTGGACGTAACAAAGCTCTTTTAAAAAATTGAGTATCACTTTTTCCCCCAATGATTTTTTTTTTTTTTTTTTTTTGTTAAAATTTTACTATACTGCTTTTTTGATGCTTCGTATACTGCGTTTGAGAGTACTACTCTATATTAATGATAATACCGGTATACCGAATACCGATATTTTATGTTATTTTGCAATTTTGTAAAACAGTTAAATACCGGTATTTTCTGAATTAACTATAAATAATAAATATTTTTCCAACTAAAGAGGTTTTAATTTAACGTATTAGGTATCCACTTTTATTTTTAAATCAATCATTTGAAAACAAAATTTTATCGTAAATGCGAATTAACAGAGTATCAACGATTAAAAGCATCTGAAGAATACACAAATATATGCTTCTCACTAGATGGTGTGATTTTTAGGCTGTCCCACTTGCCGCTTTGTAAAACTGCATTTCAAGCATCTGTTACAACTTTATGTTTTTTGTGAATAGTTTGTTCTAACCGTCAATTGCTGCATTGCTTGATATTAATTTTTCTTTAATCTTTGTCCCAACTATATTGGTTTTCACGGGAGACCTTTTCTGTTATAATGACAAATGATAATTTGTCGCCGGTATTAGTTTGTTATCCTATCTCGCTCTTTGGTCCTTTTCATGGCGAATGAGTATTTCGTTTCTTTTTGAACTTTTCTCTTGTCTTGAAACTTTTGGTTATTACAACTATAATATACCTTCAAGTCTCCCTCCAAGTGGATTTCATCTAAACAGTGGCAACCGTTATGAGGATTATCAATTGCAAATATTTTGGTATATATGGTTTTGTGTTGCATATTTGTATTTATGAATTCAATTAGACGCTTGTCTCTCTTTGCGAAGTGTTAAAGTGAAGAATTAAACCTGTCATAGAGAAAAAAAATCATGCCTTCTTGTTTTAAGTCTTGGAGCATTTAGATATTTTTAAATTGATAATATCCTTTTTCGCAGATTAGTACATCTTCTGTTATACTTTACCGGTTCAAAATATATATATTTGCTCCGTATGTATTTTTTTCAATCTTATCTATTCGTAATGACTTCAAATAGTATAAATATTTGATTATAATATTTTATCCTTTATTTTATATTTGTTCATACCGAAATTATTTATATTATGTTAGTTTATACTTACACCTTTTGTATGAAACTACGAAGTATGGAAGGATACGAAATAAGTAAAGAAACAAGTATGGCTTTTTTTTCATTTTTTGAAAAATTTCTAATACCAGCATCCCGGTATCACGCTATAAAAAATATCGCATACCGATATTGTATTTTCGGTCCGGTATTACAAACACTACTCTATTCCTTTTTTGTTTTGGTATTTAATTTTTATTTATTAACTTTTTGAAGCACAAAACGCTTTTATATTAACTTATGAAATGAATTTATGTTCTTACAAACTAGTTTGCATTAGAATTGGAAGAAAAACTTTAATTAGGGTTAGAAATTTGCTGATAGTTTGGGAGGAAACTGAAAGTTGATTATGATTGAGCAAAAGAAAAGTTATAGGAGACATAAATCAGTTGTTTAGAGAGCTCTTAATCTTCATTATATATATATATATATATATATATATACTTGTTCAATGCAATGTACGGTGCTTCGGAGTAAAACTCGATACAATGTATGACAAACGATATAAATGGACTGTAGTAATATTTATTCCAACACAACACATAGGTTTGAGACATAACTTTGAAATATAAGATTGTGGCGACAAGGCCGAGAAAACACAGACGCCGATTAGGGCTGCAGGATGAGCATTGCAGATATTGATGAGCGAACGTTTTATATATATATAACGTTCGCTTTAAACATTATCGTCTGGACAGATATGCAAATACTGTTGTTGATATGTCCAATACAGTGTTTTTTCTTGCACCGGCAGTGACGTCATGCTTTGTTTTTAGTATTCTTCTCGTAAACTATGGATCGTACAGGAACGTTTCTTTGGGCAGTTTTTATGTACTCCCAACGAGGAATCTAGCTGTGCAGAGTTTATGCGGTCGTTTTGGGACACCCTGTATATATATATATATATATATATATATAATATACATATATGTATATAAATATACCTTACGGCGAATGTCCGAAATTGGAGAATGGTCAACATTCTCCAGTCTGATAGATGGTAAATGTCGGCATTCTCTATTTGGTGTATGTAGACTATTTTCCGAGTTCGGACATTCACCGTAGCATATATATTAGTCCAAATTTTATTATTTCAATCTATGTAATATTTACAGGGACCAGGGATTTAAATTACGTGTATTCATGACAGAAACAGTGATTGAAGTTTAGGTTCTAGATTTTTTTTTTTTTTTTAATCCTTAAATGCCTTGCCAATGGAACGAGCACGAGCTGTGGTTTCGTACCTAGTGGTATAAAAGAAAACAAACTTTACAAGACTGTAAAGTTTAATAAAACTGGATTCTATGTATACATTCCTTACTACTTCCAAACTCTGTCTACTATGATGTGCGTTTTTCTAAGTTTACTTTATTTCTGAATATTAGTGTATAAAAAAGTTATATATATACATATATATATATATAGGCTCTTGGTTTGGGTGTCTAGGGGTTTCTAAAATCATAACTCACCATAAAGATATAAAAAACTGACTATATTTATACGTTCCTATTTACAAAACTATATACAGAACAACTTCAATTACGAACAACATCATCCGAGCACCGCAGCGCTTACGTCCACACAGAACGGAGTCTTACTCAAAACTGACTGCTTACGCTCCCCATCGTCAGATGGCGCTGCTGACAATGTCTCTTCGCACTCGCATCCTACAGCTCGGTTATGCTGACACTTTGGCTGTCCTCAGACAAACCTGGAAAGACATTTAAAAAAAACAAAAACAAAAACAACATAAAACAGTCACAGGAAAAATGAAAAAAAGTCAATGTCTATTGGTTCAAAGTCCAAGTTGCGGGACCAGGGCTTCATGAAGTCGGATTTTTTTTTTCTTTTCCTGTCGTAGTATTTACGATTCTCTCCCTGAATCTTCAAGATATTACCTTTCCCTTCAATTTCGCAGCTTTCTTTGATAGAATCTTTAGGACAACCACTCATTTCTTTTTTGGGACTCTTTTCCTTATCTGCAGTGAACTCCTCATCACTTCCATCTTCAGATTTCCCTATCCCTTCATCCTCAGAATCTGAATCCTCAGTATACTTCAGAGCAGCTTTTCGTCGCCTTGATGAAGTTGATTTCTTTTTCTTTTGACTGCCATCACCATCAGCCACGAAGTCTTCATCCTCATACTTTGCTTTTCGCTCTTTTTTCTCAGAGTCGGAATTTTCTGCATAGGCTGCTTGCTTTTTAGGGCGTCCACGTCTCTCTGGTTTCTTCTTGTCATCACTTGTGGATTTTTTTTTATGTGTGTTTTCTAGATTTCTTCTCTTTAACCTTAGCATCCGCATCATCCTCATTTTCAGATCTAACAGCTTGATCTTTCTTTTTCTTTGATTCTGATTTATCATTGGAATCTTGCTTCTTTGATTTCTTCTTACCAGTGCTCTCGGCTTCAGCATCTTTATCTTCTGGGCTTACTTCTTGATTTTTTGTTTTCTTAGACTTTTTCTTGTCTTTAGTTTCCGTTGCAGAATCTTCATCAACCGATTTGGAAACGGCATTTTTCTTAATAGTATCGTCTTCCGAATTTTCTACTTCACTCCTGAAATCTTTCGCCTTGTTTTCTTCTTTGCCATTGTTTCTTCCATCTACAGATCCGACATCTTCCTCTGAATCGAACTCGTCATCTGGTTTAGGATCAGTTCCTCCAAGCTTTTTTTTCGAAGTTTCTTTGTGATTCTCTACGTCGCTGCGTACTGTATTTTCAGCTTTTTTAGTTTTAACCTCTTCCGCAATTGTTCTTCGATTAAGGACGTCTACGCGTTTCATCTGGATTCCAGCGGAATAATTTAAACAAGATTGTCTGTTATTTTGTTCTTCCGAACCTTCCGTAATCTGTTTTTCAACTACTTTTTGTTCGGCAAATGAAATTCTTTTGGAACTCACCATAAAGATATAAAAAACTGACTATATTTACACTTTCCTATTTACAAAACTATATACAGAACAAACTTCAATTACGAACAACATCATCCGAGCACCGCAGCGCTTACGTCCACACAGAACGGAGTCTTACTCAAAACTGACTGCTTACGCTCCCCATCGTCAGATGGCGCTGCTGTCAATGTCTCTTCGCACTCGCATCCTACATATATGTATAATATTTTCAAAAAGGATCAAGCGTTTTTAAGGGGAAACTATTTTCAATACAAGCAATTGAGCAAATACAATTGCATTTAGAACTTGATTCAATTAAATTTTTTTGCAAAAATTTAAATCGTTCAAATTCTTTTGGTTTTGTAAATTCCTTAACCAACAGGCAAGGAGGTGAAATTAGATAGAGTATGAAACAGGAGTGCCCCCTCTCCCCCCCCCCCCCCCCGCCCGAGTTCAATGGCGCAATTCTTTCCCCCCTCTTCCTCTCCCAAGTTCAATGTCGCAATGATTTTTACGATACCGGATATTCAGTTTCTCTGTTGTCTAACGGCTCTGTACCGGGTATTAGGTTCTGATGCTTAGAACCCGCAAATTATATAAAAAATGTATATATATATATATATTAGCACCCCCACAGCTTGCAAATACATACTAAGTTTGCAATTGACATGTATTTTCAAAACATGCTAATTAGTTAAATTTTAATAATCAAATTTGACTGCCGAAATAGCCGAATATTTCGTGATTCCGGATAGTTAAAAATTAATCGGATACCAAATAACTGATGTCTTTTGGGAGAAATATCCCCCCCCCCCCAACTCATCAAAAAAAAAAACATCCAACTTCAAAATGTTCTACACACACTTCTATCTATTTATCTAGCTATATATAAATATATAGAAACAGATATAGATATGTATTTGCATGTGTATATACATACATATGCACTTATACTTTTTTTTTTACATCTGAAAATTCCGCAAATCCGTATAAAAAAGAAACAAACTTCCTAAAAAATCCCTCCCCCCCCCCAAAAAAAAAAAATCTTATTTGTCAATTTGCGCCATGACTCTCCCCCTCCCTCCTTCTCTGTGGGCCTCACTAATAAAAAATGCTTGTATAAGATACAAATTCCATATCATTTTCGTAACATTTTCAATTATTTCATGCAGCTTTTTCGATGCTTCAAACTGTCAACCTTTTTTCGTTGGTAGTACGGTTTTTAATTTGCTGTTTTCCTATGCAGTGGGAGGGCCCTTAAAAACCTCGAAACAGGAGAACTTGGAGAACTAAGGGGCATTTACGTCACTTTGATCGGTTATTAAAGAAAGTTATGTTTCCCAAAATGCCCTTAAGTAATAATTTTTCATCCACTATTACAGCGGCTCCCAAATTTTTTGACCACGGAACCCTTAATGGTTCACTTTTACTTTGAGGAACCCCCATTATTATGGTTCATATCAAAAATCAGATTTAACGATCCGAGTAAGGCCTGTTTAAAGGACTCCCCCCCCCCTTCCCCCCGGGAAATAAACATAAAACGACTCATTTTGAATTGAAGGTTTTAGTATTGTAAAATTCTAATTTGGAAAGCTCCCTTCATGTTTATCTTGCTCCCCTTTGCCCCTCCACCCCCCGAAAAAAAATGCCAATTAATTCCCCTGGATTTCGAGACAACTAAAAAGTTGAAAAATGGAGATAATTGCTTAGCCTTCGGAATTACCTTTGTTACTTATTTTTAAATTATCAGGCTGTCAATGAAAGACACTTTTGTAATTGAAAATAACAATAAATTGCAAAATTTTTGTAAATTATTACACCTGTCACTGTATTTTTAGTAAAGGTAGTAGGTTTTATCTCAGATAGTTGAATACATACTCCTGGAGTAGCGTCCCATATAAATCTGAATTTGTGTTTAAATATGCACAGGCCAAAAAATCTTGATTTTTTGCTTCCATATGTTGCTGCAATAGCAAGGCCGTATCCAGAGCCCCCCCCCCCCCCCTCCCCCGAAACCCCAAAATTTTTCGCAATTTAGCATATATTCCTCCTTGAAGCTTAATGCAAAGATTGCAATATAAGATTCAATAACTTGTTCAATGAAAGTTATCCTAGTGACTCTAGTATTTTAATAATTTTCATACACCTTAAAAAACTGCAGTTTTAACAAAATAATGTTGAAATCTTTATTTTAAATTAGTAGTTTAAAAAGGGGGGAAAATACATGAGTCATGGTTTATCTATACTAAATTTAAATATTTAAAATTAATGTTTACATTACATTTGAAAACAATTATTGAATTTTATTATTAATAAATTAAACTTAGTAAAATAAAATGCTGCGTTCCACCGATAAAATCATATTTTTGGTCCAAATCGAGCCTTCCACATGGTTATTTTTATCTCCCCAATTGACTATTTACCATTTTGATAAAATTATTGTTTAAGAACGTCTCTATTTTCTTTTATTGTTTATATCGGATTGAAAACGGAAAAATTCAACACTAATGCGCTGTTTGAGCAAAGTCCTTGAAACGTTGATTTGAAAGTTTAACGTTCAGTTGAAGCATTGTCCAGCAGAAAAACTCAATTTTTAAGTGTAAAAATTATGAACAGGAAACAAATGAGACTTGACTGTGCACACTAACTTCAAACTTTAGGAACCATTAATATGCACAAGAGGTATTTGACTATAAATACAAATTTTTATGCCATCAGCAAAACACCAGTTTGTTGTTTACTACACGTAGCCGGCACGGTAGCGTCGGGTAAGGTGCGGGCCTCGTACTCCCGAGATCGTGGGTTCAAATCCGACAATTTCGGTTGATTCTCAAGATGCAGAAAATCGTCTGCACATAAAGAACCCTTCTTGAAAATCTATTTTGCTTGGATACTCTTGTCTAAATTAAATTCTTAGTGCAGCTTCGCATCGAAGTGCTTCACTTCCAGTAAAGAAATTAGACGTTAAAATCATGTGGCAATGGCATCCGACGATTATGAGTCAACTTGAAAGAATGGATGCCTGGTTCCGGGGAATGCACTAGGTCTGCAAAGGTTAATGACCAGTACGCATCTCATGTAGAAAAAAAAAAAGAAATGTTTACTAAGCCGTACTCTTCGATTCCTTTCGGGAATCATGTCAAAAGTATTACAAAACCAAATAAATTCCCTTTTATGCTCATTATAGTCATTATCTTCGAATATACATCAAACGATGTATTGTATAGCCCTTTTGAACTACCCCGATAGAGTTTCAGGGTGGTCTAAATCATAGCAGCGTGTCATTTTACAATTTTTTAATTATTTTTACATAAATTAACTAATTTTAAAAATGCTCTGAACATTTTTTTTTCTTATTTTGCTTCCTTCAAATGTATTTTTATTTTCAGAAAGGGAATTAACTACTACTTTCAGCTAAAATTGATCGCGAAACATTTTATGAACATTACGAACTGAATATAATTTTATATAATAAATAAACGGAACCCACTTTGGGAAACGCTGCACTGTTAGACCAAATGAGACATGGAATCTTATCATCTCTTGTGGCGCCATCTAGTACATAAATAGTAAGTGAAATAAAATATATATTTATCATAATTGCTACTTAGAATTTTACTGTTAGAAATGATGACACAACTTCCAGCCTGTCCTCAGGCACCACAAAAGCAAAAATAAATGAAATTTACCTCATTAAAAAGCTGAACTTTTCATTTAACAATACTTCACTTAGTCTAAAAATTTTAAAAACTTTCTTATCCAAACCGTTTACTACCTCTTGGAACTTATCTAAGTTTCAAACGAATGATCAGCATTATTTATTTGCTAAATATTTTAATGAATAGTTATCCTTATAGAAAGAACTTCTTATCCTTGATATTCTTTGAAAATGTGCGTTATATATGTTTTATTATTATTATTATTATTTTATTAAAAATGTGAAATAATACATTTCAAGAATTTAAATTCAAAAAAAAAAAACCTTCAAAATTTAAAATACATTTTAAACAATCAAAATTAATAATTAGATTTAAAACGTATCATAAAATTGACCTTATTGAGATGACCTGGGGTCCATGCGGACCACAGCACTTTCAACCAGTAATCAAAAGCAGAAGTGTATGTCGGAAAACAACAGGGTTTAGCAAAATGAATAAATTGATCAAGAAAACTTCATAAGAAGCATTGATTACTTACAATGAATGCACAATTAACTTTTTAATTAATTAAACCACATTAATATTGAAAATAGTAGCTTGATGGGGGCCATGTGTACCCCAGGTAATACCAGGGTATGTTACGATAGGACATAGTGATAGGGTTAAAATATTTTGATTGAAATTTAAAATGCAAATTTGTATTCACGAAGTTGTGCACATTTTTACATTAAGATTCACACGTTGCAGGATGTCTGAATTTGAAACGTATAGCTTCGTGTGAAGGCGAATCAGTATTTCTGTCATGCACAAAGATGATTAACTATGAGTAATGCTTACCCAATGATTGCAATGTTTTAAAAATTTATTATCTGCAAAATTTGAGTAAAAAATTTGTTATTAATTCAGATGAAGGAATGTTTGTAATGATTGAAGGTTTTACCAGCGGTATGTTGAAGCATTTTTAATAACGGGGTTCTATGTTTTTGGCCGTTAATCATGATGAAGGACCAAAGCATTGTAAAACACATTTTATATATACTAATCTAAACTACTACACGATTACATAAAACTATATCTACACAATACAATCATCGTGCGCGATTCTACGCAGAGAATCGGATGCATTGCTTTCAGGCTCACAGTTCCAGCTCGTCTGCCCTAGGCTCAGAGAGCCGTGTGATGGCGCGCAAGTCGCGTTCGCCATATGACTCCCCCTCCAGTCTGTGAGGACGATATGAAAATGTGGTAGTTTATTGAACTGGGATGCGAAAGCGAACTTTTCTGCCGTACCGTGTGGTTGTGCCGGTACGCAGACAGGATCGGAGACGGTCGTTGTCTTCGTCTGCGATTGTAGTTTGTGGATCTGCAACAGTCTGTAACAAAAATGCAGGTTTAATCCTCTCCATACTAACAGTTTGTTCACGACCGTTTACTTGGATGTTAAAGTATTTTTCATGCCGTGAAATGACAGGATAGGGTCCGACGTAAGGTGGTTGCAGTGAGCGTCTGACATTGTCAATATGGATGTGTGCGAACCTATCGGAAATTACAGGATAATTTCCTAAAGGGGATTTTATGTGCTTCTGAATTTTAGCTTTCTGGCACGCAACGCAAGATCGACACCAAACTGTGCAGTCCTTTTTTAAAGAAGGCCAAATAAATCTTTGATTAATAAGACGAATTGTGGCACGGATCCCGGGATGTGACAATTCATGCAATTTAGAAAAAATGACTTGTCTGTACTGTTTGGGAATGTAAGGACGTACAGTGTTTGTGGAAGTATCGCAACAAAGTATTATACCATCTGGGGGGAAAGTAATGTCTTTTAAAATTAAACTAGTGTTAGTTGAAGACCTTAAATTTTGTAATTCGGGATCAGAATTTTGGGCTGTTGCAAGCTCAGCATAGTCAATTTGACTAGTGAGTGCAAGTGCTTCTACTCGGGAAAGGGCATCTGCAACAACGTTTTCACTGCCAGACACATGTTGAATTGATGTTGTAAATTGGCTGATGTATTGCAGATGCCGATTCTTACGAGGTGAAACGTCATCTGATTTTTGCCGAAAGGCATAAGTAAGAGGCTTATGATCGGTTAGCAGTACGAAATCTCTGGTTTCTAACATATGCGAAAAGTACCGTATGGTAGAATATACTGCAAGTAACTCCCGGTCGTAGGCACTGTATTTTTTTTCGGCGAGTGTAAGTTTCCTTGAAAAAAAATGCCAGAGGTTGAAGAGAGGAATTCTTCATTTGTTGAAGGACGGCACCGATTCCGATTTCTGACGCATCTGTATGCAAAAATAGTTTTGCATCAGGAGCAGGATGGGCAAGTGTAGCTGCAGTTGCCATAGCTGCTTTGCAAGTCTCGAAAGCGGATGTAGTTTCAGTTGTCCAGTTAATTGGGGTAAGATCCTTTTTTTTGATGGTGAGCGAGGAACTAAGAACAGAATGTTTTTCGGAAGCATGATCTATAAATCTGTGGTAGAAGTTGAACATGGCTAAAAATCTACGCAGTTCCGATACCGTTTTCGGCTGGGGAAAACTGGTAATTGCGGATACTTTAGTAGGAGAAGGAGCAATGCCATCAGCAGATACATCGTAACCCAAGAATGATAATTTAGATTTTCCGAACACGCATTTTTCAGTATTTAAAACAATTCCGTACTCATCAAAGCGTTTGAAAATTATCTTTAAGTGAGAGAGATGTTCTTCGAAAGTTTTGGAAGCCACCAAGACATCGTCTAGGTAGGCAAAACAAAAATCGAGACCTCTTAAAACAGCATGTAGAAAGCGTTGAAAGGTTTGTCCGGCATTACAGAGGCCGAACATCATTTTTGTAAATTCAAAGAGACCGAAAGGTGTAATGACTGCTGTTTTAGGGATGTCGGATTCAGCCACAGGAATCTGGTGATAAGCACGAACGAAATCTAATTTAGAATAAATTTTAGTGTCATGCAAGCTATATGCAAAATCGTGGATGTGTGGGAGCGGATATCGGTCAGGAACCGTGATAGCATTTAAACGCCTATAATCTCCACATATTCTCCAAGTGCCGTTTGCCTTCGGTACCATATGAATTGGGCTAGCCCACGATCTATTAGAAGGCGTGCATAATCCGATTTTGAGCATGTACTCAAATTCCTTTTTGGCTGCTAAAAGTTTATCCGGAGGCAACCGTCTTGCTTTTGCAAAAACTGGCGGTCCGGTTGTTTGAATGTGATGTTGGACATGGTGATTTAAACTGGTAAAAAGTACGTTATTGGTACAAATACGAGGATACTGCGATAAAAGTTTCCTATAGACAGAATCCTCTGCAATAGTTGTTAAACCTAAAGAAAACGTAGGCGAAGTTTCTTATTGGTTTTCCGAATTTTGGGTATAACTGCAAGGAGAAACGCATTTTTTGGCTTTATCGCCAAATTTATGATGATACCAACAGTGCGGTTTCAAAGTAGAGCGATTTCTCGAGGCTGAACGAGAAGATTGACGAGATGGTTTAAAACGCTTTTTGTGCGAAAATTGAGGGCGAGATAAACGCTGAACAGCTTCTGTAAGTTTAGCAACTTCATTCTCTAATTTATCAAAACGTGAGAGTTCACGCGTAGTATTTACTGATTCTACTGAGGGAGCAGTGTTAGTAACCTCTAATATTTTATCAGCTTTTTCGGCCAAGGACGATAAATCAGGTTGATCTTGAGTGTCCGTACAAACCGAAAGGATTTGTTGTACCGATACTGGTAAGCGCTGCAGAAATAGTGAACGTAAGATTTCAGTGCTTATTGAGCTACCAGCTAACTCTTGCATAGAGCGCAATAAATGAGACGGGCGCTTATCCCCTAACTCTAAATCTTTTAAAAGCATCTTTAATCTAGCAGTCTCTGAATCAGCGTAGTTGGATATAATTATTTTCTTTATAGTTTCGTACTTGTTATCTGCTGGCGGCTGGCGAATTATGTCAGAGATCAATGTTAATACATCACCGTCTATAGCTGAAACTACGCAGTGATACTTAGTGTCATCTGCACTGATGCCAGACACAACAAATTGAGATTCCAGTTGGAAAAACCACATGTCGGGATTAGCCCGCCAGAACGGTGGAGCTTTAAAAGCCACTCGAGCTACGACTGGGGGGTCGGCGGTCGCGTTCAAGGACGAGGAAGTATTTGAATCCGGCATAATTTACGATCGCAAGCGAGCCAGAGAGCGGAAATAAATCAGCACACTGAATATATTCAAATGTATAAGGGTAATACTACAGCAAAAATGAGAAATGTTACAGGAAAATGCTTAAAATAGTAAATAATATGCATTTAAAAGTAAATAATATGCAGTATCACAGTGAATATAATAAAATGAACGATATGAATTTGAATAAGGAATATAAGTGATTGCGAAACTTAAAATTTGAAATATATTTACATATTTACAATTGCATATGTAAGCTTTAGACTAGTTGTAAGAAATGCATTAATTTTTCCTTTCATTATTGATAATCATAAAAAATGACTGCTGAAGAACTTACAGGAAAGTCGCGCCGGTTGACACCACTGTATAAAAATTCCATTTGCGCATTAAAGCATGTAAGTCCGGTTCACCACGTTTGGCCGTTAATCATGATGAAGGACCAAAGCATTGTACAACACATTTTATATATACTAATCTAAACTACTACACGATTACATAAAACTATATCTACACAATACAATCATCGTGCGCGATTCTACGCAGAGAATCAGATGCGTTGCTTTCAGGCTCACAGTTCCAGCTCGTCTGCCCTAGGCTCAGAGAGCCGTGTGATGGCGCGCAAGTCGCGTTCGCCATAATGTTAACCCATTAAAGCACGAATTTTTTTCTGAAAAACTAGTGTAGTGTTATTCTTTACAATTTCAGGTTGTGGAGGGGTGACTAGGGAGCGGGGGGTGGGGTAAAAGTTACATAGGCAAAACATATTATACAAACAAAGTATAAACGGATCTCAGACGGGCATTAGAAATAAAATAATGCACGGGCATGGGCAAACTTTCCGGTAACTTTTAAATATCTAAATGTTATTAATATCTATATAGAGATATATATTACTGTCCTAAAATTTGACGCAGAATACAAAAAGTTGGCGGGAGCCTCTCCCTCATCACCCTTGGGTTCTACGTTCTAATGATGCTAAAATTTACATTCGTATACAACTAACTTCATAAAATTTATGCATCACAGTTATGCCCTTATTTTTCCAATAAAATGCTTCAATTTTAGTGGGCATACCCATTTGTGTTCAGTCATTCAGAAATTCAAATCACTGATCGCCATTTTTCTTTATCTTGTAATGAAATTTTTTAGAGATCAATTTCCCCAGATATTATAGCATTTCTCTCCTTTTTCTTTCTTTTTTATCTGTGTGAAACTCTTTTTAGCCTACTTTCCCGTAAAAGTAAAAAAAAATAATAATAAAGCATGAAAGAAGGCTTAATGTATCGTGAAAATATCTTTAGAAATCAAGAAAAGTCAAAAATAAGTTAAGTAATTAAATAAAGATTGAAAAATAAAAAATTTGAAAGTAGGGTTTTGAGATGGGGGAAAAAGTGTGTCGGTCGGTCTGTCGGTCTGTCTGTCTGTCTGTCTGTCGGTCTGTCTGTCAGTCGGTCTGTCCCCCCCCCCCCTAATAACTTTTGAACGAATTGTCCGATTGGAAAAATTCTTTTTGCATTCGAAAGATCTCGGCGAGGACATCTCATTTCCATATTTTACTTTTTGATTTGAACAATTTTTTGTTCAATTTTGAACAGTTCAAAAAATTTTAACATTAGCGCCTATGGGTGAAAATGAAGCAAATTATATAAACTGTGGGTACAAGATATAAGTTCCCATGAACAAGCTCACTGGAAGAAGTTATTGGCGTGAAATATTGATTAGAACAATTTTTGTTCATTTTTGAGCAGTTCAAAACAAATTAACATACCGCCTACGGGGAAATTTCAATCCTATATAATTTCTGATCTAATGGACCGATTTGCTTGGAACAAACTTTATCGGAAAGCTCTTATGACGTAGAACATGTACAAATAGAAAGTTCATCCAGAACCTACGAGCCTATTTTCCTATGAAATTTTTTGATCGGGATTTTCAAGAATATTTTTCAATTAATGATTGATTAAATGAATAAGCAAAAGAATGAATGAATAAATGAGTGAATAAATACATGAATGACTTAATAAATAATGATTGAATGAATATGTATTAACCGTTGAAAAAGGTATGTTTGAAGCAATTAAGAACTAAAGTTAAACGAGAAAGACATAGAGAGAGATATAGCTAGATTATAAATTTGAATTCGGTGTATACGGGAAAGTAGGCTCGTATAGTTCTAGACGGAACTTCTTGTTATTGTTATGAATAATAACTTTTGTACAATAGAGTATTTTAATTTTTACTTCTAAGAATTATTTGTCACATCGCTAAACAAATGCTTGTCGTCATTATTTATATCATTATTTATATCATGCGAAACTCTTTTTATTGTTATGAATAATAACCTTTGTACAATAGAGTATTTTAATTTTTACTTCTAAGAACTATTTGTCACATCGCTAAACAAATGCTTGTCGTCATTATTTATATCATTTCAGTGTTTTTGAACATAAATTAAGAAGTTATGATTTCATTAAAAAACAATCTCAATTTTAATTTTATCACTTTTATATGATAATTCTAAAATTATACTTTGAATTATTGACGCTAGTTTTTCAGCACTTGCCAAAAGTATGGTATAATTATTTTTCGCGTTATTTGGAAGATTGTATGAAATCCGAATAAAATATATAGGCAATCTAAATTTGAAAATTTCTCATAGAAAAGCATTAAGAACACGGTTTGTTTGTGCCGATGAGAAAGAGACATGGCATGACAATGGTAACCCTCATCCCTCTGATGTTAGCCACCCTAGCTCCATTAACACAAGGTACATAGAAAGGAGAGGTAGTGACGTCGCCTGCCTTCTGCTGTACTTGGGGCAGGATACGAGTTTTTTTTTTTTTTTTTTTAGTTTGCATCCTTTTTTCGTCGTTTAAAGCTAAAAGCTCGTGCATTTTCATCTTGTCCCTTGTAGTTTAAAGTTCTATTGCTTAGTTCGTCATACGATTTAAAATTTTTAAAGCTTTTAAAAAATGGTATTTTGTGCTGCAGCTGACTGTAAAAATGGAAACAAGGTGCAAAAATGTGATGTTTCATCGTTTCCCAAAAAACGACGAGATTCGGAAACAGTGGATAATTATTTGCCGCCGTCAAGATCCATTTTTACATGAAAACGCCAGAATTTGTTCGATTCATTTTGAAGACGAAGCTTAACATCAGAGACTTAAAATCAGAACTTTTGAAAACGAAACCACAGAAACGACTGAAGCCAGACGCATTACCTACGTTGCATCTTCCATCTAAGCAAAATTCGTGCAATACAGAAAGAAACTCACGTACGCAGAAACGTGTATGGAAAAAAATATCGAAGAACTTTTACAAGCGAAGGCAACTTCTTTTCAGCTTTCGGATGCTCTACGAGAAATTTCGATTATGCAAGTGAACGAAGACCTAGAGCTCTTAAATCAAAATATGTATTTTGAAAATCAACTGAAAGAAAAAGATGCCTGTATTTTAACGATTGAAGAGGAAAAGAAGCAATTAATACAAGAAAATACAAAATAAAAGGAATTGTTAAAAGATGCTTTAAAAAGGGGAGAAGAAATGAAATTAAATATGGAACAAAAAATTAATGATTCGATATTATCAGTAATTTTAACGCCAGGACGTCTGAAAGATGGCTATAAAAGAAGACCTTGGTCTTCTGATGACAAAGCAAGTTCTCTAGTTTTGAGATCAATATCATCCAAAGCTTATGATTATTTGCCAAGTCATATAAAATTTTCTTAGCCAAGCATCAGCACCTTGAAATCTTGGACAAAGAATTTTCATTGTTCACCAGGAACCTTGAACCAAATTATTACATTGATGAAAGAAAAAAGCTAAAAATCTTTCAGAACTGCTGAAAATAACAGTTCTTTCGTTTGATGAGATGAACGTCACGAATGATATCTATTATGACCATGCAGCTGATGCAGTTTTGGGCCCTCATAAAAATGTCCAAGTTGTTCTTGCTCGAGGACTAACGCACAATTGGAAACAACCTATTTATTACGAATACGATAAAAAAATGACTGTTAATTGTTCGAATAATATAATACGTATGTTACATGAAATCGAGTACACAGTAGTTGCAATCGTATGATTTTAAAAGCAGGTTGAAAATGCTGTTAATCGACTCGAAACTTCCTTTTCCTGTGAACAGTAATATCATCGCGGAAAATGAAGATAAGATTTTAAGCGCAAAACTTTTTTTTGATCTGTCACAAAATTTGGAATACTGCAGCAAACCAAATTTTAATGATGACAATTTTATTACTGACGACATATGTTGTTCGACAAATTTTAAAACGAAGAATCTGTAGAAGCTGTATGCTGCTTTGCTGGATATTTGGCAGCCCGATACAAAAATCTGAGTTTAGCAGAAAATGAACCGTCAAGTTCAACTGGCTGGATTGAGACTTTTGCTAGAGGAGGATTATTACTTCCAAAAAAAAAACTGGGAAGAGGTGATTACAAAGTTTCAAAGTTATTTCATTAACATTCATGGAAAAGAAAACATTTCCAAATATGGTAATATAATTTTTAAACTTCAAACTGTGCTAGAAGCGAAATTTCCTCGAATGGATAAAAAACTTCTTCGAACTTATGCAAGAGCTAGGACATTTTTTCGCATAAAGTACTTGAACAAAAAGAAGAGTTTATGCTCGGAAAACAAAAGTTCATCTCAGTCCCGGGCGAGAAAAAGTTGAAACAATTTATGAATGCTAAAATTTAATCTCAAATGTCGAGGGAAAAATGTTTTCCTCTTTTCTGATTAGGTTAATGGTAACTGTCTATACATCGTAAATATAGTATGATGTTTGTAGTTTTTTGTAACAATAAGCAACTCCCCCCCCCCCCCACGCAAAAAATTGCATCATTTGCTCAGAAAACTTTAAAATGCATGCCCAATAATCAAATTATCATGCTACGCAATGAGCGGATTCCAATCGAATGCAAAAGAACAAATAAAATTGTTATTGTTTTCATAATTGAACTACAGTCCACTTCTCTCCGAGCCCCTATTGAACATTGTTAACCTTAGCGAGCCGGAGCATTTGCACTATGAAAGATAAAAAACTGCTCACTACTTTAAATCGCCACAAAGGTGTTTATAAAACAAAACTCGGAAGAGTTGCAAAATGTTTGGATGAATTTCAACTAAAAGACTCTCTTGATGAAGTTACCTTGAATGCAAAATAGGAGAATTTAGAAGGATGTAAAGACAGGTATGGACAATTTGCTTCAACAATATATTGATTTGCCAAAAGAAATTGATCTCACAGATACACTTGCTGAGATGGATAAACAGGAAGAGTTACAGGAAAATCTGGAGGTAAGAATTAAACTCCTTTTCGAAATTTCTGTGGATGCTCCTAATGTTTCAAAGACAGAAAAGGTTAATGAATCTTTTTCTATAAAATTGCCTGAAATTCCCCTTTCACATTTTTGGGGTAAATACGAAGATTTTCTGAATATTAAAAGTCAATTTGTTTCCATTATTGGTGATAACAACAATTTAACTGAAATGCAAAAATGGTCTTATTTAAAGGCATCTTTAAAGGGAGGTGCGGAATCAGTTGAAACCTTGGAAAATACATATGAATCGCTTTTTTCTGCCTTGGTTTCACGGTATGAAAATAAAAGAGCAGTTGTTGATGCTCATGTTTTTTTAATTTGATAGTTTTGAAAAAATAAACGAATCACCAAGTCAATTAAGATTTTTATTAGATAGCACTAAACGTTCCTTGAGATCGTTGAAATCTTTAAATTATGAAAGAAGTGAGCTTTCCGAGGTTTTTATTTTGAATATTTTATTACAGATATTAGATAAAGAATCAAGGAAACAATATAAATTGACTAACTAAGAATGCTGTGCCAGAACTGAATGATGTTTTTAATTCCTTGGAGAAAGAACACGTATTTTGTAAAGTTTAAGTAAAAATTGTAGTGTTGCAAGTAAATCCAGTTCCTTGGCAAAAATGCCCATTCAGACAAGTAATTAAAATCGTTCTCGTTCTTTACTGTTAAAATCAAATCAATCATCGACTTTGTGTATTTTGTGTAAAGGGAATCATCCTATTTATAATTGTGAAATATTTAAAGAAATGAATGTCTCACATAAATTTGATGTAGTTAAAAAAGATATAATTTATGTTTAAAATGTTTGAGCAATTCTCATATGATGCTGCAATGCCAATCGATCGAAATATCGTTGTTCATTTTGTAAGGCGTCTTACAATTACTTGTGAAAAAATTCCGCCGAGGAGAAGCGAAACCAGACGCCAGAAAACTGAAACTTTCCTTGAAGATGATGCACAAGCAGCCTCGCTCCCCAATTTGGCCCCTCCAGCTACCGCTCATAAATACCGCGGTTGTTTATGCCAGAGATAAACAAAACAACGGGCGATCCTGGATTCGGCATCGTAATGTAATTTTATTAGCTCTTGATGCAGCTAATGCCTTAGGGATGATTACTCCCAGTGACGTAACTAGGCGGGGGCGGTCCGCCGGGCGACACTGTTTCAGAGGGCAGCAAAAAGTCCAGAACTCCCGTCCCGACAAAACACAAGCTTGTTTTACTACAAATTTTAATTTTTTAATGCCCCGAATTGTTTTTGTCTCCAAATACTATAGGCTGAAACTGCATTTTTGGCACCAATATTGATGAATTTTGGGTGAAATTCCTCGACAGGAAAGGGTGAGGTGCCTGAACCCCTCCCTCTTTCCCAGTCACTAAATATAGCCTAGAAATGCGTGTTTTAGGCTTCAATTTCTAAAATTTTCCGGAGGAGGGCCCCCGAAACCTTAGAGGAGGTATAGGGTAGAGAGAGCAAGCCCATTCAATCCCCAACTCAAAGCCGCTCCAGAGTAAATCAGCTGTTTTGAGAATCTCGCCAAACGGGATTTCAGTTACGGGGCGCAATCGCTGTTTGGATTTATATTCTCTTAGAATCACGTATATTTAGTTTTGCGAAGTCTTGAAGATTAACTCTTCTGAATGTGTTCGCTGTTAAATGAAATTTATAGAAGTTGAGCAAAACCTTTCAGCACATAAAAATTCTGTGTTATCTTCGGATAGATAATTTTATGTATAAATAATAAAAATTTTTTAGAGAGGTTATTTCATTAAAAAATATTTGTTTGTACACATTACAAGGAGCAAAATTTATTGTATAATAAATTCATAAGACTTAAGGACAGAAAAAAGGTGTGTTTTTTTTTTTTTTTTTTTGCTACCTAAATACAAGCTTTAAAAAAAAATTACACTTTTTCGGTACAGTACGGCAAAAAAGAACTAAACAGTACAAATAAAAAGTATCAGATGTATATATACATAGGGTGAGCAGAAAAAAAAACTTACTTAACATTTTCTTTTTAAATCTTGATACCGCGGAAAATTTGCGAATTGGGGAAACTAAAATGAGGTAAAATAAATAAATAAAATCTGTTTACATTTTCCAGTCGCGCAAATGCTCTAAAGTTTGCCGAAAGTTGGAAAAAACCGATTAAAAATAAATAAAATTATACTTATAAGTGTTACTAATGGCATAAAAGAAATTGTTTTTAAGCATTGAAGAACTTAATAAAGGGGAGGAGTAGAACTTGTTAGCAAGACGAAAGGAATTTCATTAATCATGAAATTTATCTTCATACTGAATAAAACATATTTATATTATTTCTATAAATGAAACATACATCGACTATCTAAATTTAAATCAAGGAATAAAAAAAAGAAAGAAAGAAAGAAAAAATATAAAATACTTTTCTTATCTTCATCTTTTACATAATAATAACAAAAATATGCCTACGCATTCGATTTCAGTATTTTGTATATTGCACATTTAGCGAGAAATAAATTCGCCAAGTACAATTCGAAAACTTAATAAGAAATATGCTTAAAAAAGAATAAAAATAGCTTAAAGAAAGAGATAAATTAGTCAGATAGTATTTGTGCATTACTATAATGTATTTTACATTTTAAAATTTGCTTTATACGAATAAAAAATTAGCATTTCTAGGTAAAATCTGTGAACAGCACATGTCCGATGAACAATTGTTTTATTTTTTTTAAGGAAAACAATGGATAAAACTGCGAGTTTTTTATTTTGAAAGGTTGTAGGATTCCCGGTGACATGTCTCTGAGTGCATACATAAGCACAACAAGATGTAACCATTTTTAAATGAATTTATTAACCACGATTCGTGATGCTAAAGCTAGGCTTCCGTAGAAATAACAGGAACGGGAGACACTGGCAAAACTCGTTTGCCTAAAGTCACGTGACTTTTACTTTGGATCGGGAGCTGTAGGGTTGCGCGCTCTCTACCACCAATTTCCTCCTCTAAGCCCGAAACCTCCTATTTGTGCACAAATATCAGTTACTAGATTTATATCGATTTTGCTAATACCATAACATAATTCTCTAAAAAAAAATACCAGGTGGAAACCGTCGACCATTTTGTCGACGCGATTAGACAAAATGCGGACATCCCAGCACATTGGCGAATAACTGTTGGCATGTTCAGTTTGGCGCACTGGAAAATAAACATGGCGGCTGTTGATGCAAGGCAATGCTGATACAAGATAATTCAAAATCGCATTTAAACATTTAAATTATGAAAAGTTTCCTGACGTTTTGATTGATAAAAATAAATCGGAAGTAAATGAAATAATACTGAGGCTATAATTTGACAGTGGGGATCACGCTAAAAGTTTCAAGTCTTGTTTCTCACCAATTACACATACCGTACAGATCACGTACAGATGTTTTGCTTCAAAGTAAGTTTTAATGGAATTTTATTGTTATTAATCATGTACACTTTTTTGTGTGGATGCTTGAGTTTATATAAAAGGTGGAAGGACCTTGCCTTCTCTTACTTCCTTGATTTCACATCGATTATAACTCATATTTGAAATTCATCAAGTACAAAATTGATAACACCGTACTTTTTTTTTTTTTTTTTTTGCTTTGGTTTTTCTAAATTTTTTAAATTTATTTCTCTAAACATTTAATTAAAATTAATGACACAAATGTTAGAAGACTACAGTTTTCCATTAAATATTCTGCATGGTATATAATGTACTTCCATGACGGCTGTAAAATAAAACGACTTGTGGCATTTTGGCAGAGTTATCAATAATCTTACTATAAGAAAATAATCTTACTATAAGTGTTTAAGAAAAAGATTACTGACATACATGTGAAGAGTTTTTCACTTTTTGGTATAGCAATGTAGATTTTGCATATATATAGTGGACGCCGCTTTATGTAATCTCGGTTAGTCAAAGTCATAACCTGTTACGGATAATTATAAAAATGACTTTATTTTACTTCTATATATTGGTACCACTAATGTAAAAAATATGAATTAGCAAACTTTTGTACTTATAATAGTCTTATGAATTTACTAGTGGTAAATGATGGTAACGTATTGTAAATTTTTACTGAATGTTTCAGCTAGCAAAAAAAATCCCACATTACACTATTACTAGAGTATGACTATTCGGTTGAATAATAGTAATCATTTGTCGTTAATATCTGAAGTTGCCAAATAGCAGTTAAATATTTGTTACATCCCTAATTGACACACAACTGAATTTAATTGAGTACTGGTTTTGACAAGTTAAAAAACCATATTATATACTACTACCAGTTACCTTGTTAAAAGTATTGATATGTACAGTTGAAATGGAGTTCAGGCAGCTAGAGTTGTCCTTTGCTCAGATAGTTGCTAGTAGGTGGCGTTACCTGCCTTGAGTAGTCAAAATGTTGCGTTCAATTTTGTCAAAAAGTGTGTGAAAAAAATATTATATTGATATGCATTGCATTTATTTAATTTGTACATAACTAATAATTTTATAACTAATAATTTTATAATGTAAATTACTTTTTAAAATGTTTTTTTTTTTGTAAATTCTGCATCTTCGCTGTGACCGGCAGCGATGGGAAGTTTGATTTTGTGATGGCATCGGCTGGAGGACGGCACGTGCTTTTTTGGTGCTTAAAAACGTTTGAACAGTGACAGTAAAAAAGAAGGGTAGTGAAAGTAGCGCCAGTGAAGTGGTGGAAGCGAAGCCGGCTTGATGCGTGAACTTGGACAAGGATTAAAAATGTGTTCAACTAGAAGGAGTGCAAGTGCCGGTGCGTGAGGAAAGATTCTTGTCAAGTGTGTGCGGTGGACAAAGTTTCAGAAAGGAGCCTACGAGAAAGGGATGGTCTCACATCAATAAGCTTGTGCCCGGTGCGCGATGCGAGTGTCTTCGGCCCGGTGTGTTGGTATGGAAAAGATGTTTCGTGAAGAGGGATTTTTTTTAACATTGTTTTAATTGTTCTTTTGATGTCCCTTGTAAATTAGATTTTATATTGCTTTTAATGTCCCTATTGGACAAGTTTCACAGTTATTTTAAATGTTTTAGTGAATACTCTATAATAGAATTTTATAGATGGCGAAACTAGATAATAAACCAATTCTTTTTTTATTGTATTCTATGTGCTTGTTTTATTTGGGCGTGACAACTGGCAACAATTTATCGGGATAAATTCATTTTTATATTGCTTAATGAACCTGTGGATATTGCGGGTACCGAATGCCTCTTCTGGCAATTAAAACGGTACAAATAAATGGTGCCGTGTCCTTTTTATCATTTTACTTCTATTGAAAATTTTTTGGGGGGAATTGTGCCAATGGTCTCGCTCAGGTAAGGATAAATGTGGTGCATGTCATATTGTGTATGACTTACAGTGGCAGTTGGTTCTTAAAATCCTGAAATTATATTTTTAAATTGTACTCTATCAATCATGTGCACCAATGGTGAAGCTCCTCTTAAAAATATTTTCGTCCTTGGATTTAACGAGTGGGTTTTTTCAGCAAGTAGTTGACCCGGCAGATAGGCATAAGTTGGCAGTTTCAACCGACAAGGGTCTTTTTCAATTTACGAGAACTCCCTTTGGCCTCCGTACAAGTGCAAATTCATTTCAGCGGCTAATGGCCATAGTATTGTCAGGCTTAGATGTTTTAAACATAGGTGTATATATTGATGATATTATTATTTCAAGTAATGATATTGAGGATCATTTCAATAAGCTACAGCTGGTCTTTGACAGATTGAGAGCCCATAATTTAAAGCTGAAACCAAAAAAGTGTAAATTCTTAACCAAAACAATAAATTATTTGGGTTTTGTCATTGAAGGTGGCAAGGTCTATCCTGACCAAAGAAATTTGGATGCCGTAAAAGCGTTTAAAATTCCACACAATCGTAAAGCCGTAAGAAGTTTTTTGGGATGTGTAAATTATTGCAGAAAATTTATACCTGATATAAGTAAGAGGACTAGAAGTTTAACAAATTTGACAAGAGAAAAGGTTAAATTCCAATGGAATGCTGAGGCGGAAAAAGAATTTGAGGACATTAAAGCAGCTTTTTTAGAACTGCCTACCCTGAGTTTACCAGATATGTCTAGGGAATTTTACTTGTATACCGATAGTAGTGGTTTTGCAATTGGTTGTGTCTTGGCACAGCTGGATGATGAAGGTTTTCCTAGGCCTGTTGCTTTTGGTAGTAGAAAGTTAAACCCTGCAGAAACCCGTTACTCAACGACTGAACGGGAGGCTTTGGCTGTTGTCTACTTTACCAATTATTACAAACAATACCTGTTGGGAAAAAAGTTCTTTATATTCTCTGACCATGCCCCGTTATCTAGTTCAATAAAAATAAAGGACTCCTTTTGTAGAATAGCTCGTTGGACTTTGTCCTTGTCACAGTTCCATTTTGAGGTAAAGTACATTTCCGGAAAAATCAATAGTATTGCGGATTTCCTCTCGCGAAATTTATCATTGGCAGAAACCATAAACTCCCAGATTTTTTTAAGTGAAGAGCTAGAGGAGGCTGAGTTTGGCAGTGAAAGGTTTTCCCTGGAAGAACTTAAAATTGAACAGTCAAAAGATAGTTATTGCATGAAAACAATTGAAGCGTTAAAATCTAACTCTAAAACCAAGCCTGTTAAAATAAAATTTTTTCTTGAGGGAGATATTCTAAAATGTAAAGAGGGTAGAAATGTTCAAACTAAAGTTGTGATACCACAGTCCTTAGTTAAATATGTTTTTGAAATTTATCATGATTCTGCGCAAGCCTGCCACCCCGGTATTAGTAAGACTCTTAAATTCTTAAAGAAAGAGTTCTTTTTCCCTCGTATGTTAAAGCATACAGTGAATTGGATAAAGTCATGCAAAAGTTGTTCTGAGCGGAAAGCTCACCAACCCAAAAGGCCAGTTGATTTGCAAAGAATACCGGTCCCTCATGGGCCGTTTGAGAAAATTTCTTTTGATGTGGTAGGGCCACTTCCGGTTACTGATGAAGGTAACAAGTATATTGTAACTTTTATTGATTATTTCACTCGTTGGGCGGAGGCTTATCCTGTGAAGTCAGTCGAAAATGATACTATAGCAGATATCCTTTTAAAGTTCATTTCGACATACGGTTCATTTCGACCGAAAGTGTTAGTTTCAGATAGAGGAACAAATTTTTTAAGCCAATCTATGCGGACCCTATATGCTGAGCTTAATATTAGGAACATTGATACCATTACTTGGAGACCGACTTCGAACGGATGTATTGAAAGAACACATAAAACTTTAGCGAATTCCATCTCCCATATTGTGAGGCAAGATCATAGAAATTGGGATAAGGTGCTTAGTTACGCTCTCCTGGCATATAGGAGTTCAGTGCATCAATCAACTAAATTTACTCCTGCATTTTTGACATTTGGACGGGATGTAGAGCTACCCCATAAATTTCTAGAGTCGAAAAGCAAATTTAGTTACAATGATGAATTTTCATATGTAAATAATCTGTTGGAAAGGCTAAAGGGAACCTACCAACAGGTTAGACAGAACTTGATTGATGCCGCGGCTTCAAACGAAGTTCGTAGGTCTAAGATGTCAAAGCCCACTAACTTTAAAGTAGGGGATAGGGTATGGTGGTTTAACCACTCAATCAAGCCGGGTTTGTCTAAGAAGTTTGCAAAGAAGAACAGGGGTATTTTCCAAATTGTCAAAATATTATCACCTGTGGCGGTGCAAATCAAACTGGAAAATTCCGAGGATACACGAGTGGTTCATATAGAAAATTTAACCTTAGTCACTGAAAGGGATGATACGTTAAAGCCTGATTTAACAACTGTCAAGGATATAGAAACTGAAGTTAAGACAGTTGATAAAACATCTGAATTTGTACCTGTTACATATGGCAATTATGAGTTACGACCTCGTGTTGATGGTAAGGTTGCTAATGTCAGAAGCTTATCTTAATGTATGTGTAATTGTTTTTCATGTCTTTTTTTTGGGGGGAAAGGAAATTTGTTGCTATTTGTTCCTAAAATGAAAGATTGTGTAATATAAAACAGAAATGTTGGGTTTATGCAAATGTATTGTTGGATAATCATTTTTTAAATTATTTAATGTGTGTAGTGTATGTAATATAAGCAAATGTATTTTATTTTCCTTCTTGATGTTCCTTTAACAGTGTGATGAACAGGTGATCGCGACACCTTGAAGTTACCTTTTGGCAAACCATTGTACGGTGTTAATGATAGTGAGCTGTATCCGTACAGTTCGGTGGTGCTTTTGTTACCATTCGTATAATTTGGTGGTGTCAATGCTGTTATTGGTTTAAAAAGATTGAAATTTTTAAGGAAAATTTTAAGAAAAAAAAGGATTTTTTTTTTCATTGGGAGGGGGAAGTATTTTGTACAGTTGAAATGGAGTTCAGGCAGCTAGAGTTGTCCTTTGCTCAGATAGTTGCTAGTAGGTGGCGTTACCTGCCTTGAGTAGTCAAAATGTTGCGTTCAATTTTGTCAAAAAGTGTGTGAAAAAAATATTATATTGATATGCATTGCATTTATTTAATTTGTACATAACTAATAATTTTATAACTAATAATTTTATAATGTAAATTACTTTTTAAAATGTTTTTTTTTTGTAAATTCTGCATCTTCGCTGTGACCGGCAGCGATGGGAAGTTTGATTTTGTGATGGCATCGGCTGGAGGACGGCACGTGCTTTTTTGGTGCTTAAAAACGTTTGAACAGTGACAGTAAAAAAGAAGGGTGGGGAAAGTAGCGCCAGTGAAGTGGTGGAAGCGAAGCCGGCTTGATGCGTGAACTTGGACAAGGATTGAAAATGTGTTCAACTAGAAGGAGTGCAAGTGCCGGTGCGTGAGAAAAGATTCTTGTCAAGTGTGTGCGGTGGACAAAGTTTCAGAAAGGAGCCTACGAGAAAGGGATGGTCTCACATCAATAAGCTTGTGCCCGGTGCGCGATGCGAGTGTCTTCGGCCCGGTGTGTTGGTATGGAAAAGATGTTTCGTGAAGAGGGATTTTTTGTAACATTGTTTTAATTGTTCTTTTGATGTCCCTTGTAAATTAGATTTTATATTGCTTTTAATGTCCCTATTGGACAAGTTTCACAGTTATTTTAAATGTTTTAGTGAATACTCTATATAGCAGAATTTTATAGATGGCGAAACTAGATAATAAACCAATTCTTTTTTTATTGTATTCTATGTGCTTGTTTTATTTGGGCGTGACAACTGGCAACAATTTATCGGGATAAATTCATTTTTATATTGCTTAATGAACCTGTGGATATTGCGGGTACCGAATGCCTCTTCTGGCAATTAAAACGGTACAGATATATAATTGAACTTTTTTTTTTTTCCTTTTCTTTCCAGATTCCAAGAAATTAGGATTTCAGATGTCCAGTCTTTAAAACAGTTCCTAGCTGAACGGCACAGAGAAGAGAGATTTGGTTACATTTGTTACCATTCCCTCTACATGTGCTTTTCGGATCATTCTGAACCACTTTGGGATATTTTTGCATTAAATGTTAAAGAACATAGTACAAACATGATTGCTGGATGAAAAAGAAAAGTCATTACTCTTAGAATTAGCACTTGTAAGAAAAGATTAAAATATATACAACAATGAAGTCATGCATCACAAATAAACAATAACAGTATTAGTCTTCTATATTTTGGAAATGCTACATAATCACTAAAGATAAATGTACTGTAAAAGTTATGACAGCACTATACAGACTTTTTATTCCTGTCAATGTTATTTCACAGGATAAAAAAATAAATAAATGAAAGATGATTTTGGTGCTTCCTAAATTATACTTGCCACTCGTTTTTAACATTTGAAACAAATTTGGAAAGATTTACATTGTAAATATTATTAAAATTATCTTTCAATCTTCAATACAATTTTTAAATTTTAAGCATTTGCCCCTTTCCCCCCAAGTTTTGGGTGAATTTTTAACAAATTAGTAGCCTCTCTAATGGTAATTAAAATTAAAGTAGAATATTCTAATTTTCCAATCGATAATTAATTATAATAATGGACTATTGTGTGTCAAAGTTCCAAAAATTAAAACTTCAGGCAGATTTGTAATTAAGTATTGGTGAAATATGTTTGAACTTCTGGAAAATTATTCCTCTTGTGAATCTGCCTTAACTGGGAATAATTGGAAGTAGCGTGCTCTTAAGTCACTTTTGTAACATTGTAAATGGGGTTGTTGACTGTTTTTCAAAAATATTTTTTCTTGGAAGAGCATGGTTGAAAACATGGGGTGCGACACTTTTTTTTTTTTTTTTTTTGAATTTATGATTTTTTTTATTTTTAAAAAAAGGATTTTTAACGATGCACAGTAGCTGCCTCGATTTTTGCCGCTATTGAGCATTACTCACAACTGACACCGCTCTGAGTAGAAGGCGGAGAGTCCTTAAGATTACGCTGTGTTTCAGGGTTTATTTTTGCCATCCTTCCAATCTTAGCAACTAATTTGCTTATTTAAAGCAAATAATAGCTCATAAGCATTGCACATGTTGTATTGCAACGCCTCAAACAATGAATTTTAAAATGATTCAGAAATTGCATAGTTAGTTCAAAAGATACTGATTTTCGGATGAACATTTATGCTTACAATTTAAAACACAATTCGTTACAAGAATGATATTCTTGAGAGGCCCTTCTACGAAACTGGACACATTTATGTCCCTTTACGTGACCTCTATATTTCATTTTAAACATTTTTAAGTGCTTGGAATACATTTTCATACGGTAATGGTTAGCGGCCGACTTTAACCTAAGAAATACTGTTAAATAACACTATTTCTTAGGTTAACGTATTTAAAATCGACTGGCCAAGGGACCGTTCATAAAGGATGTCACACTTTTTTTCAATATATTTGAGGCACTAAGTGCCGCACTTCAACATACCCCCCCCCCCCCCTTTTGTCACCATGTCACGCGAAATTACATTTACATAAGTTTAATTTGCTGATTTAAATGTTTTTATAGAAATCAAAACGTACGATGTCACTTCTTGTCACCCCCTCCCCTTGTCACAAACTGTCACACTTTCTTGAACCCCCCTCCCCCTCGAAGCGTGACATCATTTTTATGATTGATCCCTAAGGTATTTTCCAGTCGATTTCAATTGAGCCATAAAAATCGTCATTATATTGATTTGATTATATTGGACAGAATATATAGAAGAAATAATTTGAAATATTACATTAAGATGCTAAGGGACCGTTCGTAAATGATGTCACGCTTTTTCCCCAGATATTTGACCTCCATCCTCCCTTTGGCACATAATGTCACACTTCAACATACCCCTCCCCCCTTTGTCACGCGTCACGCTATGTTGTATAAGCAGGATGTCATACTTCTTGTTACCCCTCCCCTCCCCTTGTCACAATTTCACGACCCCCCCCCCCCTCGAAACGTGACATCATTTTTGAATGATCTCTAAATAGAGTTCACCTATATCAGTTTGCTACTGATAAGCTTCGCCTGAAAGTTAAGAAATCATTCTTTTCTCGGGTGCGTAAAAACAATCAAGAAAACGCTTCCTTGAATCTAATCAAATACTTCTTCATTTTTAAAGAACACATTAATAAGTAAATAATCCGTCGAAAATTCAAAAGATAATGCATTTTTAATTTTAACGATAAAATTAGTGGTGAAGTGAATTAATCATAATGTCTGAATTAGCCTCAAACGAAAATGTAAGAAAACTGCTTTCTTGAAGAAAAAAAAGAAAAAAAAATAGGTATGTGTTTCTGAAAAGCTAATTCGTTCGCATCGTGTTCAAATTCGCGTTTTTTGGCAATTATTTGCGAAATATACTAAGCCGGTTCTTTTAGTTACGAAATGTTGAATTACAAAAAAGTATGCAGAGCCAAAACGGCCTTTGCTTCTATTAAAGAAGTTGTTTAAAAGTTATTCATTAAAAAAAATGTCTTATAGTTTTAATTAATTTCACCGAGCATTAATAACATGATAAAGTTTCCGTGGTGTAGACTTTAAAAGTACGCCTATATAGCATGCAAGAGAATTTTTATCTCTAAATCCTTAGAAATATGTAATTGTGTAGTTATGTCCTGTTTCTCAATTTTATTTTTTACAATAATTATCGCGAAGCATAGGATGTATTTATTTGATTTGCAGCGGCTGTGCCTCAGCCTTGCAACCTTAACTGCAACCAAAGTGAATCTGTTCAACTCAACTCGAGTTGTTACTTTGTTTTGATTCAGTCGAATCTCCGGAGCCATGCTCGGCGTTAGCGTTTTTGGCTTGTCTTATTTCTTAAAGTTGTAAATAGTTTTGTCCATGTAAATAAAGTGTTTTCCTATTGTATAAATGATTTCTACACTGCTTACTGACCCGACAACTGGTGACCAACGGACGTTTTTTCCGATGTAGTCGGATTTTTGGACTCTGAACTTTCTCCGCGCCACTTCCCTTCATGTACGGTAGAAAAGCTTACACTCCGGCGGCGACATTGTTTTCTCTTCTCTTCAAGGCCAGTCTACAGTGACTTTTTTAATCGTTCGCTCACTCGTGATTTTTCGTTCTTGTTATTGAAAATGTACTCCAGCAGAGTTAGTGTTCGGAAGCTCTGTGCGGCTACCTGGTGAATTTTTAGTTCCTTCACCAACTGAGGGTGGTGGTGCAGATTTTGTTGCAAAATTGAAATCACATATGCAATCTCTTCGACCACAGCCACCCCGACATCATGGCAAACGCCCAACATTCATCCATCCTGAACTTTTTACCTCAACTCATGTTTTCCTTCGCAGGGATATGGTGCGGCGGCCTCTTCAGCAGCCTTATGATGGCCCTTATCTGGTTCTGAACAGAAAAGATAAGATGTTTCACCTTGACATCAATGGGAAGCCAACTCCCGTCTCAATTGACAAATGCAAACCTGCTTTTCTGCTCAATGATATGCCATCCCGACCAATAGCCCGTCCTCAACATTCAGCTGACCGACCACAGATGCAAGATGACCAGATCTCACCTGCAGAACCACTAGGCGAAGCATAGGATGTATTTATTTGATTAAATTAATAAAAGCTATTTTTCCGCAAGCCCATTAACAAATAATAGAAAAAAATATCAAATATCTTTCGAAATTTATCTGATTATAATATATGCCGATTTTACGACAGACAATTTTTTCCTCATCTCCTATTTGCAGAAAATCTTTATCATACGTATGGTATTCCTAAAAACCACCATAATTTCTCAGGTAATCCGGCTTTAAAAATTTTATAAGCAACGCGACCTTATGAAAATGCACTGTTTCGCATTGCGCGCCGAGGAGAAAATGTGCAAAATCAGTTGTGACCTCATACGAGACCACGCCTATAGGGCATTCGCAATGACGTCATTTTTGCATAGCAACGGAACCTGGCAACAGCTGCTGGAGGACAAGCAACTTCGGCTCCCCGCATGTGTAGCATGCAGTTGCTGATGTAGAGTAATATTTTCATCCTTTTTTTAATTTTAAAATGTCTTCTGCGTATTGCGAAAGCCTCAACAATGAAGCTGAGGGAATATAGATTGAAAAAATCAAGATCAGCAACAATAAAATCCCGTGTTTATTATGTAAAAATGAACTTTCAACTATCGTATCGGATTTTCCGCACTTGACTTACATAGATATGTCAATAACTTATTTTACGTTGTTAGGGCATATTCTTCTGATGAATTTAAAGCATATAAAAGCCTGCAAGCGTTCTACCATTTTTTTCATTTATGAATTTCAAATGTTTTCGCCAAGAAAATAGCAAATATGTGTGTGGTGACTATGGAAAGGTGAGCAATAGTCATTTAGCATGCAGAGTCTGTCCAAAATATTTTACTGCTGTTCTTTTTTGGTGAATTTTAATACCTGAAGTGGCAAAATATTTTTTTTTATGAAAGTACGATGTATTTTTGGAGAACTGTTAATTTTATGAAATTTACTTTAGTGAGAAAATAGTTAAATTTTAAATTAGCGTAAAATCTGAAAACTGAAAAAGAAATATTAACCCCGTACATTAGAACGAGATATAAAAGGGAACATAGTCATTTATTCTTGGTTTTTAGTGTAATTAACAAATACTTGTATACTAGTGCGCTTTTCAAATGAATCCCATAAAGGTGTGCATCAATATTAAAGGAAACTTTTCCAATTGTCTAAATCACCGAAATCTGATGCAGTATATTTCATGTCAGAAAGACCGTTTTGGATATTTTGAATTTCCCAAATACATGTTTTAGAATTTGTGTTTAACTGTTTAGTGAATGGTATTCTATGCAACATGTTTTTTTTTTTTCTGTGACATATGCATTTGTATTGTATAGCATGTCTTTAGTGCTACTGTTTAAACATGCATATGTCGCATTTAAATTGTTTATGCTTTTGATTTCTATATCGTAACTTAACTATGTTTATACAAATTGTACGTTTTGATTGAAAAGAATGGAGGGAAAAAATCCCAATGGTCTTTTGATTATGTTTGCCCTTTACTTATTACGGCATTCGTTTTTGATCAACTTTTAGGATATTATCCCACCAAGTGTAAACATAGGCTTGCACATGTTTTTGTATTGCTGTAAAGCAGCTGCTTTTATTTTACAAGGCACGAAAAAGACAATGTTAGAACAACATTTAATAATTTGGAATGCTGAAAGACGGCAGGTTTTGTTTGAGTTGGTCTTGCAGGGGGAGGTACGCGTCTAGTAATTTCAGCAACTTGAATACTTGTTTTAATAAGTTCGGAAAGACAAATCTAAGTGGAGTTTGCTTTAAAATCAATCCACAGTTGAATGCCAGTTAATCCTGTAATTTCAGCACTTTTTTCTAGAATATAAAGTAAAGCAGATACTGCAGCCACACACCTTTGCAATTCATCATTTCTTTCAGTGTTTTATAGGTAAAAATATACTTAAGACTACTACCCTTTGCGAAATTGGCGATTTTTGTTTGGCGCCATTTCTGTTCACACAGTGGTGTAGTCCTGAAAAAAAAGTTGGGGAGATGCTTAATACAACCGAAGATAAACAATTGAAATCAAAAAGTGGGGAACGCTTATGTTAAAATGTAAAACGATTGAGGGGACGCTTGTATTAAAATAAAAATTTAGGGGGACGTCGTCTCCCTTCGACTACACTACTGTGTTTGGAGCTTTGCAACACCCAGCTTGGCGAAAATCAAAGGGCACCCTTAAATATAGACTTGAAAAAAAAATGGTTAGACTAATTGCTCAAATATGAATTTTCTAATCATCTAAAACCCTCTAACCATATTAAAAAATGCTTTCCTGTTATCCTTTTTAGTATCCTCAAAAATATCAGGCCCTCCACTGTCTGGTTGGTCCTTAATACATTTGTTAGTCTTAAAATGCTGGTAAATTATGAAGATGACTTCTACTAAGACATTTTGCAGAATGAAACTTTTCTTTAAAATAATCAAATGCTTTAAAATTTTCCACTTCTGAAAAAAAAGAGGTGATCTAAAGGAACATAGAAAACCAGCAATTTAGTTTTTTTTAAACCCAACAGGTGGAACGACTGAGGCAGGGTGGTAGTGTATTACTTATTGATGTAATGTATATCCCTGTAATCGTGGTCTTCAAAATCAATGCCTCAAATCATTGTTATGTTCTATGTTCAAGTCTTAGACGCTTAGCATTTTCAGTACCTAAAATAGAATTATCCCAAAAAGCCTTCATACTTCCTTTTAACCATTATTGATACACCTGCATCCCTGTGATGTGTTTTCTTCCTTATCCTCTTATCCATTTGCTCATCTAGTATTTTTTGTAAATGTCCAATTAATTAGCCATGCCTTTTTCCTAAAGTAAAAATTAGACGGAACCAAAAAAATAAACACTAATGAACCAATTTCCCACTGCACATAAAATACCGTTACCTACATTATTGGTTATTTTAAATGAAGTATGACAAGTGATAATAATTTTACGCTCACTTTTGTATGATGTACTTGCACACTAGCTAGTGAGCAATTCCATGCATAACAGAACAATATTTTTGATAAAAAATATAGTGCTTTTTTAGTATCCGTGATTATTTATTCAGTAATATTTGGTAAAATGTAAACCAATTAAGGCATTAGATTTATTTGTTCGTCAAATTTAAAGATTTTTTATGGTATTTGAAAAAAGAATCCTATGTTTTTCACATGTTTTTAATTTTTTATTGAATGAAAATAGAAAGAAATGTTATTTAATAAATTTGTAACAATATATAATGCGTACTTTAAGGGGGAGGGGAAGCCCTTTATGCTTGACACGATCCAAATGTGTGTTGCCTGTTGATGCTAATGCAAAATTAATGCATTATCCTTTTCCTATATCTAAAATGTATTCTGAACATTGCAAAAGCCTTGATAATGAAGCTAAACAAAGATTTATTGAAAAAAATGAAGATCATCGACAATAAGAACCCATATTAATTAGGTATAAATGAACTAATGTGTCTGATTTGCCGGACTTAACTTACATAGACATTGTCAATTACTTAAGTTTATGCAGAGGCGTAGCTAGGGTTTTCAGCGCCCGGGGACAACTGAAGATTCTGCGCCCCCCCCCCCCGTGCCCCTAAAGGGAATTTTTAAAAAAATATGCTTCTTAAATGATAAATAGCTCTAAAAAGCCGCCGCTTTAACTTTCATTTTTAATAGCGACTATTCACTTATAAGGGAAAAATGGGACACTTTGGCTTCGCAAAATTATTTGTCTGATTTTCCACACACTCCTGTGCTACATTGGTCATTCTCGATATGATTTGCAGTGCTCCCACTTTTTTGTCGACCATATTCACACCTCTTCAGTTCAAATAATTTTCTTTTCGTATTCAAAAATAAAATAAATTAACGTTAAATTGGCGCCCCTCGACTTTGAGCCCGGAGAAAGCTGTCTCTCCTTGCCCCACCTAGCTACGCCTCTGAGTTTATGGTGTCGGTACACATATATCTGAGGAAAAGCTCATAAAAGCCTGCTAGCATATATAGTGTTCCCTCGCCACTTCGCGCTTCATGTTTCGCGGCTTCAGTGCTCAGCGGGTTTTTCTAAAATATTCATCAAAAATTAAAATGAAAAAATACAGCCATGTCAGCAGCCACATTGCGGAAAGAAACGTTGTTTCATGTTGATGCGAGAGAAAAGAATCTCTGCATGTCAAAAAATAAGAGGTGAGTTGACTCAGAGTACATGCCACAGGCTCTCAAAAGCTCCCACTAACACAAGACTCTTCGCCTCTCTCAGAAATCAATGTTGATTAATGCTCATTACTGTACTATAAAGTTTTGTAATTAACCTTATTTATTAGAACCGTAAGTAATTACGTATGCTGTTGTATTTTTTGTCTTAAATGTGTGAATTATAAATACTGTTTACATATTTAAAGCATTCGTGTACCCGGATACACGAAAATTCTTAGGGGCAGATCCTTAGGGAAGGTTCTGGTCCCCATTAACCATGAAAAACGAGGGATCACTGTAGTCAATTTTCTTGTGGATGGGTGTCAGATGTTTTTGTCAAGAAAATAGCAAACATCCATGTGGTGACTGGAAAGGTGAGTAAAGTTAATTTGGCATACTAGGTCTATCATAATTTTTTGCGGCAGCCTTTTTTTTTCCAAGTGAATTTTAATTTTTTTAAATGTAAAAAAAAATTACTTTTTGCCGAAGTATGATTTATTTTGGGAAAATTCTGTTAATTTTATGAAATTAACTTTAGTGAGGAAAAAAGTTAATCTAATTTAACAAGCAATCTGAAAACTGAAACAAATATTAGCCCAGTACATAAGAATGAGATAATAAAAAAAAAAAGTTTTTTATTCTCCTGCAGACTTCTAGCAAGGTAATGCATAACATAGTTTGAAATTTGGTGAACGTTTCTATTATGTTGTTTCAGTGCATGTAGAGAATATTCAGGAAATCGCTAACTTCCTGTATATTAGCTTTAAATTTTGCTAACATACATTTCTGAATTTTGTAATAGTAACATTAATAAATTAGAGAAACTGACTTCAAAAAGGGGAACAGATAAACGAAGTATGGATAAATTTGTTGATGCTGCTTTGAAGAAACAAAATATTGAAATCTATTTAATCAGTAGGAACATTTAGGCAGTAGAAAGATGGAAAATGTACACATGAAAAGCTGATTTAACTTTTCCAATGGACTGAATAAAAAAACGTAACATACGGGGAAGCGTAAAGTACGGGAAATGTGCATTCCGGATGTTTACAGATTTTCGAAGTGAAATTTCGCGATCTTTCACCGATACATCGGATTTGTTTCTTATAAGACGTATACATATTGGATATCGGGCATTACTTTTAACCGAAAAAGAGAAATAAAGAAACAAAATCAATAGAAAAAACAAAGAATACGCTAACAAAAACAATTAACAATAATGAATAAGCAATGTCAACTAAAAAACAATGAAACAATAATTTAAAAACAAATCAAACAAAAGAATTAATGAAAGAGAAAAGTAAAGCAAACAAAACAGACTACATAAAAACAACAAAAAATGCAAAACAAGTTAATTAAGCATAAATAATGTAACGAAAAGAGGAAGGTAGAAGTTTAGCTGTCATCATCATCATCAGCGATTGCTTGTCCTCCAGCGTGACGTCATTTGCGAATGCCCTATTTTTAAATGAAGGGCTTTTTCAAACCTCTCTAGTTAAAAAAGTATTTTAAGTAAAACATTTTTTTTCTCGGTAATATTGTTTTTTATGTTCCTATTCACGATTCCAATACTTTCTGATCAAGTTTGCGACTGAAGGTTACAACCCCATTGCAGTTTGAAATTCTGAAAGATGTTCATGCCTCTCCAATTAAATTTTAAGCATTTGATGTGTACAAAATTTTTTCATTTATAACGTCACGTTCCACGAATGTATTGCATAAACTATAATTTTTATTCTTATAACTTGGATATAATGTTTGTGTGTGTACATATCTTTCATTTTTTGTTATGGTACTATTATATTTATTATACATGAAGTACTTTAAAGTAGCATGGCAAAAATGATTTCTGATTTGCGAACTAAGAAAAAAGACTGCAATTTTTTTTCCTCCTGACAAATAACTTACATCAATGAGCCGCGATGCGTTAACCATTGTTAAATCATTTTGCGTTTTTCTCATCTCGTGTGGGGAAAAAAAGTCGCTATTTGTCCGCGCTTCCCATCAAGCCTGCAACCCTAATAAAGTTGCCATGGTTAGTAGATTTTCGCTGGTTCCGTTTAACAGTAATACCTGTCTTGGTGTCTTGTCCCCAATGTGCTGGGATGTCCGCATTTTGTCTAATCGCATCCTCGACACAGAATGACGAACGTAAATTCCCGCTGCAGACGAATTAAATAATCCGTTGCCACACTGTCGGGAAAGTTCATAGGGTATGTCCCCAATATAGGATCAAAATTTTGCCACCAAAAGCTCATCGTATGATTTTTAGGCAAGAGCTGCTTTGCTGGTACCGACAAACTTTCTACAACTTTTTAACTCACAAATATAAAATTGTTTACTTTAGAACAGATTTTATCACATCATTTTTTGAATAGTATGGAAAATCAATAGTTTATGGTTAGTTTACAAGAGTATATTCCCCCTATAGGGGGAAAAAGTTGGAAAAAGGGTGGGGGAAGAAGAAAGGCATATACAGATATTTTCGATAGGCTGAAAAGATCATGATTTAACGTTTTTCCTACACAAGATTTTTGTAAAACTTGAACAACTCACATAGAAAACCAATATCTTCTCTAAAAAAAAAAAAAAAAATGGAATGATTAAGACTATTATTCTCATGCGACACAAATTCTGCTTCCGCCTAAGGTTCCTCTTGCAGAACTTCGGCAGATATCTCTTATATTGTATTGACGGAATATAGCCATATTACTAGCGAAATTTCAAGATGACTCCAAACCACGAGACGTTGGACTTCACTAGGCATTCTGAAATAAACATATCCGATTGGCTAGTTCGTATCACGTGGTACGGTTTAAGAAGTTATTTGTTATTGAAAAGGGGTTGCCTAGTTTGAACTGTTATCGCTTCAACTTAAATTTTTATGCGAAGAATAACACAGTGAATTCCCGAGTGCCTAGTGCTCGAAAGAAAAATGTGTTTTGAAACAGTTGACTTCACTAAGCATTGACGGATAATGGTGAAAATCATGAATGTTATGTATACGGTAGTTTTTTGTTGCGCATAATTTGCTAATTGGTATTTAAATTATTGTGTAGTGAGATGTTTTTTTTTCGAATTTAACTTGGTATTCATTATAAATACGTTGTTAATGGTAAGTTTATAAAGTAGTGGATATGCTAAATTTTTTTTAAACTCCAAACTAGTTTTTGTCAAATTTTCACTTCTTAATGAATTAAATTTGTTACATCTCCGTGTTTCATTGTAAAGTTAAGTATGAATGTAAACCTATCTTTTAGAACCATTAATGATATTTTCAAAATATCAACTAGAGATGCAATGGCTATTTGTTATTCTACTGAAATTTTGAAGAATGTTTGATTTGTCTGAGAATAGCAGATCGAATATACGAATGTAGTAAAGCTGACTAGAAGAGACATCATTTGAAATAATTTTTCAAAGGCAATGCACTCGAAATATTATACAAAGAAAAAGCGCATACATATATGTGTATTATATTGTATATCAAGCAGCCCTCGTGCTTATTTGGGAAACTGAACTTCAAGGAAAATAGTTGATCTCATCATTGATAAATAATTATAATAATAATCTAAAATTCTTAATGCTCTATCATAATTTTTATACAGTGTTGTACTTCTATATCCAGATCTTGATGCATCTGAGAAATTTGATGGTAGTCTAGCTAGTTTAACTGCTTCAAATTGAAAATGTTTTGAACAAGCAAAAATAAACAGAAATCTTATTTTATGCTTTGAAAAAGTGATTAAGTTTCTCTTATGTGTAAAAAAAATCATCTGTTGCATTAGATATCTATTAATTGTGGGAAAAGAGTGTTATGAAAAATATTGAAATTCATCAGATCATTTTTGGTGAGTACTCTCTTGAGTACACATTGAAAATGATCAATTCATGCTTCAATTCATAAGAGAAGAGAGAAAATATACTTCAATTATCAATTTCAGGTATAAAATACATATCTGTGTGTCTTTTATTTTGCTTCACTTTTTAATTATTTATTAATTGTTTATGAAGAAGTTTCTTGGAGATACTTAAGTGAATGATCCCTAAAAATAAAATTAACTCCATACAAAGTCAAGTCTGCAAAAAAAAAATTTGCTATATTTGTATAATAGACTATCAAGTAGTTTATGCTCAATCTATTTATTTTAAGCTGATTTGTATTGATATTGTATTTTTAACCTATTCTTTTATTGCATATTTTTATCATGAGGTTACTGCAAGAAAAGAAGTAAATTTAACTAATGCTATGTTGAGGCAATTGTTTTCATGATATACTTCCTGCACATACATTTCTACATTTATATTAAGTAGTTTTCTATAGTGTATAATTAAATTTATATGTTTCAAAAGAAGTTAGAAACAATTATTTTAAATTTCCATAAAATTCTTCTTCTTTTTTCTTTATTGTGTCCTTTTCATATTTGATTAATTCTCTAAGCATTAAACTAGTTCACCAAGACTATAAATATCAGAAGTTACATGCAAGACAGTTTTAATGGAAATGCTCTGAGACGAATATCTTTTAAGTAAGTAATTGGCAGCATTTCTATACTAAAAATTGCCCGGTAATTCATCTTCAATGAATTGTCCACAGTTTTAAAAATAGTGGCATTCTGTGAGGTGATATTTCCAGGCACAAGAAGAAAATGCTGTAGGCTTTGCTCAAGGCATCACAAAGCAATTGGTTGTAGAGTTTTGATAAAATAATGAAAATACTCATGAATTTATAGATTGTATGGTTTATTTTGAATAAAAAGCACATATTTGTTTGTAATATTTTATTATTTCTCTCTCTCCAGATGTATAAATCCTTAAAATATATTTTATTTAAAACCTATGAGATAAAATGTATTACATAAGCTCAAGAAATATGAAATGTGTATGGTTTCTTATTTACAGAAACTCTGCATTTCTTTTTTCACCTTTACTAACTTTAACTATTACAGTTGTTTTAATGCTAAGGTTATATAGCAACAATTCTGTGACTGGAAAATAATTTTTAAATGACTTCTGTCTAACATGAACCTTTGATAACTCATTACAGCTATCAAAACCACAAAACAATACACACATGCATATTTTTTTTAAAATTTCATCAACTCTTGGTTTATAGGGGCCCCAAATAGTCATTTTTGTTCTTTTTCCAACATTTTGAGTGACTGTACGCTGTAAAGGGGTCACAATTACACTTAGTGCATCTGTATGTGATTAGTGCTTCTTAGTGTGATTCTTGTGATTAATTTTTGTGGTACTTCATTCTGTATTTTTGTCCCCTTTGGAAGTTAGCAAAAATTTGATATTGGCCTTAAACTTTGACCCCTGTTGTCAGTATTTAAATAGTTAACTTACAGCAGTCGAATTTGTCCTGCAACTCCATTACCTAATATACTTTAATACCAATCTGCAAAATTAGCAGCCATAAATTCACTTCATATAGCTTTGGGACAAATTGTAAAAAGTCTAATAATCCCAATTTTACCCACGAGAACGATTTTTGATGACCTCTATAAATTCCAAGGTCATAAGTAAAGAAAAAAATGAAAATTGTTCTAAACATCTTTTGTACGTATGTAGCTATCAGGGACGGGAGTATCAAGAGAAAAAAACATGGTCGAACAGCACGTTTCTTTATAATCCCATGAAATTATATGGATTGACCCTTTATTTAGTAAATTAAAACATACATCTAGCGTAGGATAAAGTTTTTGAACATTTGAAATTTTAAATAAAATTATCAATCGGTAATGAAACGGACCAAATACTGAAATGAAATAAATCAATGTAAAGAGAAAAATGTAACGTCAACTAATAAAGCGACGAAAAAAGCACGATTTTTCCACTAAACAATACAATTCAATCAAACTTGGAGCAAAATAGTACGTTAGCAACTTAACCTTTAGAATACGGCGGTACAGCATATGTACCGCAAAAAAGTTTGGCCTTCCTTACGGCTGCGGTACAGCATATGTACCAGACCTTCCGTCCCCTTCCTGAGCGGAAGGAAATCACCAGGAGGTGAGAAAGTAATCGAGAGTTATTAGCATTTCCTGTCCTCGCGACGATTCTTGGCGAAATACGCGACGCTGATTTACTGTCTGGCGAGTATTTGTAATGTTTCTGTTTTAGACACACATATAATCGACGGATAACATTTATAGTCATATAAATACTCACTGAAACATAGCCAATCACTTGAACGATCTCGGGGGGGGGGGGGGGTCGAGGAGCACTGACTTTTAGATTTATAATGTATTTATACGTGTGTTTACGTATTATTACGTGTTGTGGCTTTTTATCTATAAATTTAATATATTCCCTTTGCTCACCCCCCCCCCCCCCGCAGAAAATATTGAAATGACGAGCCTGAATAAAACTTTTAATATTTGTCATCTTTTGGTATTAATTTTAAAAAGAGTTATTCTGTCACGCTCAGAGCTCTGCCGCCCTGGGTTATAATCCAATTAGCAGCTCGATGCGCTGGAGGTAACATACTATGCTTATAATTCTTCCTTTCTTGGTTTTCTAATAAAAACCACATGTACACTACGCGTGTCGAAGTCGTAATAATAAGAGTCCACCCCATCATGTCATAGATCCCGGTAAGTGCATTCAACTAAAAATACAGCAGTGAAGCAAAAGATAAAGCTAAACCATCGGTAGTGAAGGGAAATTAAGTACAATAGCTGCACATTGGGTCTTGCTTTTGTTAACAAAGGACCTCCCCCCGGAGCCATCAGCAGACAGGGGTTTTTTAGAAGTACAACAGATAGTTTGAAGCGAATTCTGTTTATCTTCGGTGAATGACCACTTTCCAGTTACTATGCGAGTAAATCAACAAGTCATTGTGGTGAAAATAGAATAAAAGAAAAATTGTCTATTCATACCTGCAATTTTTAAGTGAATTAGGATAAAGTACATCCGTTATGAGGATATCAGTTTCAGCAATAATAATGAGGAGATACTTTACTTCCTTGTTCAGTTCGTGAAACCGCTGCGAATTACAGAATTCGTGTACTAATAATATACTTAAAATGTTTTACTTGTTTATTGAAGTTGTTGATAATGTTTTGCAGATATTTAATATAATATATACTGTTATCATGACTTCGCACCTGAGATGTTTGTCGAAAACTAGGCAAATTACGTACAAGTCCCGAAAGAAAGCAAATCAAAAATCACAGAGCGGAAAAATCGCAAAATAATAATAATATATATATATTGATGCTCTAAAACAATGAAAGGTCACTACTATTCAACTATATGAAACATCACTTTTTATTGTTAATTTTAACTCTAATTTGGGCAAAAATTTTGATTGCCTTTTTTTGCTTAGCAAAATTTTTTAGACAAACATAGGGAAACTCCCCTTAGACTTCAATAATAAGCTGTAATTTAAATGAGGAAGAAAAAAAGCTGCATGTTTCCAAATTATTATTATTATTTTGATTTCTTCCTTTTTTACTTTTTTACGGAAATTAACTTTAGAAATCATATAATTACTTCGAATTGGCGATTGGGAGCAAAAAAATAGCAACTGATAAACAAAAGTTTATATTTTGGCAAACCTTCTAATGAACTCAATCACACTCAAAGGAGGTATAATGGGAGTTAAGGACCCCCGTGGTTACACCGAGGGGAAAAATATTCCGTAGTTTTGCCGTTGTATGAGAGAATTTCGGGAGCTCGAGCGCCGTAACCTGAAGGTTAACGACAAAAACAACGATCTTTGAGCAGAACGAAATAATTTCATTCAGCAGGGGCGGATCCAGGTGATCGGCCGGCGGGGCCCCGCGCCGACTCATTTTATTGACTTGTAATTAAGAATAAGTTAAGGGGGGATATGGGGGTCTAGTTAATCCTGGAAAAATATTTTACCCATTTCCTCGCAAGGACTAGTCCGCCACGGAAACCCGATATTTAATAAAATTAAGTCTCAAATTATGATTTTATGATCAAGAAATGGTGTCCGCAAACGGAGGTACCAAAAAAAAAAATGTTTTATTTGAGAGAAATATCTGCATTTGAGGGATGTCCGTTAAAATAGGTTTTTATCTATTTTTTTATACTGTGGATGTTTTTATTAAGTTTCCATTTAAAAGCGCATGATCAATAATCCACCCGTGGATGAAGGCTTTCAATGTGATGATTTTTTTCCAATGCATCAGGAGGCTTGAGGTTCCGAGCTTTGAAAACCCGTGTGTGGGTGGGGCACTCAACCTACGAAAATACTGGGGAAGGAGACGGGTCGAAGATTAAATTTAAAAGCTATTTCTGTCTTGCATGTTCGTTAAGTATTTGTTGATGGGAAATATCACTAGCAGGGATGCCCCCCCCCTTTAAGGCGATAGCGCACCCCCTAAAAAGCTCGGAACATCCCCCAAACCGATGAATGATAATTTCAAAATATCAACTAGAGATGCAATGGCTATTTGTTATTCTACTGAAATTTTGAAGCATGTTTGATTTGTCTGGGAATAGTAGATCGAATATTCGGATGTAGTAAAGCTGACTAGAAGAGACATCATTTGAAATAATTTTTCAAAGGCAATTTACTCGAAATATTATACAAAGAAAAAGCGCATACATATATGTATTATATTGTATATCTCCTGCTTATTTGGGAAACTGAACTTCAAGGAAAATAGTTGATCTCATCATTGATAAATAATTATAATAATAATCTAAAATTATTATTAGAACCACTCAAATAGGCAAAGCCACCTCCCCCCCCCCCAAAAAAAAAAATTCCCCTAAAACGTTCAAACCCTGGTGGGGCCCCCTGACTTATTCGTGGTAGGGTTGCTGCCGCAAAGCCACTTTACATTTTAAAACCCCCCTTTTAAATACCATTCTATTGCTTTCTTATTCATGTTGCAGTCTTATATAATGAACTGTACTTTTGATAAACGCAGGGATATTGATCGGACCCTATCTCCCCCCCCCCCCTCTCTTTGTAAATTATATGTGTGAGATTGGACTGCTTTAACCGGAGGTAAATCCCTTAAATATATTTTAATTCATAACAAATTCCAATTTATTGACAATGATAGCTATCGTTTGTGTAACCTTGGTCGCTTTTTTTGTTCTCGGAGGTCATAGGGTGCGCGATTAATTTGTTAAGGAACTTCGATATCAGAGTTTAGACGCATATGAGGTTGGAATATGTGACCCAAATAGTTAAAATTTTGAAATGTGATCTCAGAAATGTAAGGATAGACTAAATGGATATTGCAAGGTTGCCGCCCCCCCCCCCCCTCAGAACGATAGTACACCCCCTGAAAATTAAGGAATCTCCCAAAATCGATGTCCCCCCTGGGTAATGTATTTGTGTATAATAACTTTCTCCCCCCCCCCCCTTTTCATGTAGAATTCTTTCAATAAGACTTCCGGGAAATTTATTTTCTGTGAGATGTGACACACCTCACTGCTTTTTAATGTATTACAATTTTTAAAAGACGGAATGCTAATAATGTTAAATTAAAAAGTACGAAGCACCACCCCCCCCCCCTTTCCCCCACAACTACTCACCCCAGCTCGTGGCTGCGACAGCAATACTGATAATCGAATGCCCAGTGGAAATGCAAGCTCAGGTCTGTCAGTACGAAATTTTCCAAACACTGGGTCAAAACTTTATACAGGTGCATATGAAAATGCATATTAGTTGTTGGGTGAAAAAAAATAAAATAGATGCAGACATATATAATGGATTGTTTCTAAAATCAATTTTGGGTTAGCGGGGGCATAGCCCTTTCCTGATCCCCAAAAGGACAGGCCTACGAGAGCTATTACCACCGTTGGCAGGCCTGTCCTTTGCCCCCTGATTTTTAGAGATACATTGCATTTGTACATGTGTTTATGTGTTTTGTTGCTTTTTACACATATGTATTGAATGTATACCATTTGCTCCCCCCTCCCCTTTGGAAAATTTTGAAATGACGGGCTTGCGTCGACGGACATTATATCGTCAGCAAAGTACGGAAAACAGAAAACATGCCAGTTGTTACATTTGTAGGATGGATTAACCACCCATTTGCTTTTTACTTGAGTATTTGCTGGCGTTTTTGTTTGCTGAACGCGACAGTGACAGCACAAAATAAGTAATAATGAGGTACAATTATCTATATCCCAACCATGCTGCTCACTTGCCCAGTTGGTGAAAGGCCAGGGAGACAGTTGTGACCAAGTGTAAGTGTACAACAACTGAGTCCCTTTTAAACTTTGAAAGTTCATCAACTGTACTTCGTTTAATGTTGTGGCCGTGGTAGCCTAGTGGTCAGGATGTCGAGCTTCGGAACGGAGGATCTAGGGTTCGATATCCGGGCGGCTGAAGACCCACCATGTACACTTGGGGATACGTGCATATAAACTCCGTGGACCCTGAAGTCCCGAGGCAGTTCCGAAGGTACCAGTACGTGGAGATTTTCCCTTCCCTTCACCCACATGTCTAAAAAGGAAGGTGGCGCCATCTGGTGTCATCCAAGTACATTATGAGCCAAGTCGTACTTCCACCATTGGTGATCATGTTGAAACGGAAGGCGCTCATTACTGCCTTAATTCCTAGTCGCTCTGCGAAGGGGAGCTTGGATTTCCAAGTGGCATAAGCAACAACAACGTTTAGTGCTGTGAGATTTTAGGCATGATTTTGCTGTTGTATGTTTCGTGTATGTATGGGGGCAACTTTTTTTCGGCTGGTGACGTGAACGGCAATAGGTAACTCCTGAAGGGAAGGGTCGTGTCACCGAAATGCAGCATAGTGGCCATTCATAAATGATGTCACGCTCTTTTTCCATATATTTGTCGATTTCACGAACCCCTCCACCCTCGAAGCGTGACATCATTTAGGAATGATCCCATATGGTTTGATGGGTCTTCATTGACAGAATATATAAAAGCACCCTATAGCGATGGCCTCGCCAGCAAAGGCGCCCCAAATCATATGACACAGAGCATTGTGTCCCGCGTGATGTAGTGCTCTTATTTAGCAATTGCTGATGTGATGATAGAACACCTATAGAATCATTGCAGTCATCAACAGATTTCTTACGTGGGGACCACCGTTCGAGAAACCAACAAGCATATGACTCATCTGAGTCTGAAAACATGACACTGTATCACTTCGTTATCCACGTGGCTGTTTTTTGACATCATACATGTACGCGCTTTCTGAAGTAAGATTGATTATGTCAGCAGTCTTTCTAAACTGGCTTAGTTTTGGTTGTTAGCCAAATGTCCCGTTCCATTTTACCGAATCGGCCTGAAATCACACACACACACATATATATATATATATTGAACCAAGTGGTCAAATTGCACAGGTTTCATTGTACATTGAAGTTATACATGTTTTTTATGTATTTTGTTGCTTTTTACCTATAATAAACATCGAAAATATACCCTTTGCCCCCTTCCCGCTAAAAATTTTTGAAATGACGGGTCTGGGGAGTTGGCACCAAAAAGCAACAGTACTATTGTACTTTTGTAATAGATTGTATCGGGAGCAATCAGCGTACATTTTCGCTTCATTCTTCGTATTTCTAAACATTTTAGCGTCCGACTTCTCGCCTACGCGTGATTGTCTTTGTTTCGAATTAGATGTTAGGTGTGCTATGTTAACGTGGGTAAAAGTTGAAGCTAAGGCCCTACTTTTATTAAGGCCCCTGTAGGCGAATTGAGGCAGTGAAAAGCAAAGGGATGCAAGTGACTAAAAATGATTCTGAGTAAAACGCGTTTAAAGTTTAGATCTTACGGGAAATTTAATGTCATATTTTTCTAAATCACGTTGGGGTGGAGCACCATGCACCAGTTACAGTTATCACTAACTCTCTTGCCACAATATAAAATAATGCTTTCTCTATTATTTGCATTAGTTATCTCCAAATTTTCAATTTTATCACTTACACCCCTTTGGTTTCAGGTGCCTAACTTATGCTCTGGGAATTAAGAATCTCGGCGAAACACTAAAGTAGCTTTCACAAAATTCAAAGTAGGCAGAATTCGGGTCTTCCTTTTTTGAAAAACGTCTAGTTCATCAGCGTAACAAGCCAAGCGCAGGAGGGGAAGGGGGTGCTATGAATGCAATAGAAAGTAATCTCAACACTAATTCTTGTCAAAAAGTATTATGAAATTTGAAGAAAAACATTTTTCATCATTTTAAAGACTAAAAATCTACCATATTTTTCCTTTTTAAGATGTTGGTGTAATTCTGGCCTTGTGGCACTAGGCCCCCTTTTTTTAAGAAAAATTTTATTTGAGCTGTATTTTATCTCCAAAAGTATTAATCAGAATGTAGTTAAAGCACAGTCTTCATTTCAAATACTCATTTACTGAAACTGAATACTTCTTGCAAAAAAAATATTAAATTTTTAACTGAAAATAATCTTAACATTGGAGTAAATACTGGTGGAATCATTCTTTAATAATTGTCATTAAAAGCAAATCCAGGAAAAACTTTATTACAAAAGTAAAAAAGAAAAATGTACAAATCTTCCATCTTAATCTTTCCACTCCACTTACTATTTAATCATGTATTTTTCTTCTTTTTAAAATACCTGATGTAACAACAACCATCATATACATTTTTAAAATTAATTACAGTAACTTTTAAACTTAATAAAAAAATTCACAAAAAACTTCAAATAAAATTATTTAATTAAATTCTATTAAAATATACATAATTCATTCATCATATTGGCAAATAAAATGTAATTGAGCAGGAAATATCAATTATTTTTTTTAAAGATTAGTATAGCAAAGATAGAATTAAAGTAGATTTTAAAAAAATGTCTGCCAGAAAATGTTTAACTGCTACTCTATAATTACTTTACATACCAACTAAATCAATTTATTACAACTAGATACTGCTGCTAGTAAATAAAACAAATCATTACTCATCTTAATTATTAAGTTTTAATTAGGTGTGTGCAAATGTTTCTACTTTTTTAATTAAGTACTTCAATGATTTAATTTAACCTGAAATAAAGCACAATGGGTGTTGGAAATCCTTCCCCCTCATCTAGAAACAGAATATGCATGATACATAATCCATTTTGGTAGTAAGGTGTTTCTTCCTATTATTTCAGTGTCTATTGAATCTTACTGAATGTGTTCAAAAGAAATTTCTTAAGTTAAGTTACAAATTAGGCTCTATTTTCAAATAAGTTTTGGTGTTCTTTGTCATAGAAGTCATAATAGATTATCCTTTAGGGGAGGGGGGAAAAGGACAATTTAATCTATGTCAAAGAATGCCACTTTTTAAACTTAAGAAATTTTCATTCCGACGCTGAAATCCATTCCATTTTCTTGGAATGGATTTCAGCGTCAACTTTTTGAAAAATTATGCTCACAAATTTACTTCAGGAAATTTTATAAAATCCTGCATTAACAAAATATTTTTAATCATTATATGATCATAAAATCAATTACATAATGCCTATAAATAAGTTTTTAACCCTTTATAATAATATAATGGCCAAATATAATGGAATTGTTAGTATTCAATGAAGTATACAGACTATCAGGCATGCAAATCGAGTTTGAATGCTATAGAAGAGAATACAAAATCAACAGTAAAAAGCTTTTTAATATGTTTGAAGCAGGATAAACAGATATTTTTCCATACCCAAGATATTTTATAAAGCATTTTGCATCACTCAGTATGCTAACATATTCAATACATAAGGTAAAAACAATTACATTTCAAAGATATATTGGTTTTTATGCCAATAATTATCCATGATTTAAAAAAAGGGGTTTTATAATTGCGAATATAAGGAGCGGTCCATCATCTGATCTAAAAGGTAAGCTTTAAGCATTTTTTTAAAGGTAAAGAAATATGCATATAGGCGTATATAGACAGGTAACAAAATTGTGGAGTAGATTCTCATGCAGGTTAAAAAATTCGCAGGATCTCTCATCCAGGGAGAATAGACCACAACTTGGTTTTGCCTGGAAAAACGCTTCCAAAAGAGAGCCATACTTTTTCAAAATATGGACAATCTTTGAAGCTGCTTCACTGGGCAGTGTTACACATAACTCTCCAAAAACAGTCCTGTTGTTTAAAACAAAGCTTTTGCCAAGAGTTCCTGCAAAGAAAGTAAAAACATTTGATATTACGAAACATTCATACTCTTATATAATTAACCTGCTCTTTTTAAAACCTTAATTGCTGCAATTGGCACTTTTAAACAGGAAATTTCCGTTCAGGTGCAGATAACAGGACATCAAGAATTATTAAATAATATATGAAAAACAAACTAAACCTGAATAACTTTTCTCGATGAAAGGTGAAATCATAGAAATCTCTCTCTCCTCAAAAAATCCTGGATCTGTGCCTGATTTCATCACTTATTTTAGAGACAAAAAAGTAAATTACAAGTAGTGAAGGGAAGGGGAGGTTTGAAATTATTTTAATAGAAATGCAAGTGGGATGTTCCAGGTGAACATTAGGAATTTCAATGTAATGATGGTCATTTATATTATATTTTGTGTTTTAACTAGGGGCTTTCTCATAATTATTTTCCCTGCACACACAATAATAATTATTTCCAGACATTAAAAATATGGATAAGTAAGCACTGGTTAATAAATCATAGAGAAACATATGGGAAATTCACGAGTGCACTGCTACAGGACAAACCACCAGGATTAATGTGTGGTCACTCTGCATTGGTAAATGGGGAAATGAATAGTAGTAAAACTTTAGCAGTGGCCCCCACTAAACGATGCCACTGGGTTTACTAGTTTTGCATGTTAGTTAATGCACATAAAAACCTCATTTTGCAGTACTCCACATAAAAATGCATGCTAGAGCAGCTGCAAAATATTACTGATATAATATACTCGATAAAAGAGCTAGAATTTACATAAGGTGCCAAAAACAGATATATGCTGACCTTTCCTGTTCAGTTTGTCTGGGAAATGTGCTTGCAGAACCCAATATCCCAAGTAATGAATTGCTTACCTATTTAATAGCTACCGCACATAAATGTTGTACAAAGCAATAGGGAGAAACAGTTCTCCCTCGAAACAAAGTCAGTTCACCTGGAAAAAAAAACATCGTGGAGCATCTTTAGGAATTATCCTATATAATACTGCCTGTTACTGTATCGTACACGATGTTAGACGCGAGAATGTGGCTCGTTCACCACACAATGTGATCAACGGTTTTCAGACAAATATGTATGAATACGACCAGAAAAATACCTGGGAGCATTTGAAATTATTACCTGTTGGATAGCCAACTATATATCAGCATCGTACGAGACAAATTCCATCACGAAGAGGTTAGAAAAATACTGTATAACGGTTCTTACTGCGTAGACAAGGATTTCGGATAAAAACCTGCAAAAGTTTCTTGAAAAAATAAAGATAAAATGCGTACCTGTCGATAACAGCACTGTTGTCATAAACGATTTAAGATTTCAACATCACCCAGCTATATAAGAACGATCAACCTTTTTACCTGAAAATAAGAACATCTTTAGCATTGACTGAGAACTAAATTTTAATAAAAATAGTTACCTGATATTAACAAATTAAATATGTGGAAAACACATAAAGAGTTTAATTTACTCTAGTCAAGTATAAAGAATAAATCATGATGTGATATCTGATCTGCAATTTTTCCCGCGCAAACAAGTGAAAGTGACGCTTCCTTCTCGCCAGACGGACGCCGAGTGCTGAGAAAAGAGAAACATCGCCAATATACTTTGGCAGCATTAGTTATCGCCAATGCACTAGGCATTTTGTGGTAACCATCCGAAAATGCCTAGTGAACTCTAACGCCTCATCTCCAAACCAGTTTTGGCCCCAAAACTGTTTGCAAAAGGCCTGATAACCTATAGAAACTGAGCGGTCAAATCGACTGGCTCCGGTGCCTCCCTGCGCGGCGAGAAAGAGGCGTGGGTTCGATTCCCACCTTGCCCTGGGTGTATTTCCTTCTTTGTATATTAAAATCTGTTGTGCTGTCTTGTTCTATCTGTCATATTAGACGAGAGTTTGAGGCATATCCTTGAGAATAGCAAATACACTCGAATATTTATGTGACCTGAAATGGTTGTGAAAGAAAGAAAGAAAGAACCTATAGAAATGCATTTTAAACTTAGACCAATGCCATCGTGAAACCTTCATTAGTAGCTTATAAAAAACCGTATAAAACTGACAAATTTTTTGTTTTATATTTGCTAATCCTATGCCTCAGCTGCCTTAAAAACACTTTTTGCGCACTTTGAAATTGCATTATCTGTTCAAAAATTTCTTTTCGGCAACCATGGCTGTACGCAATCTAAACTAATAAAACATTTCTAAACAAAAAGATCAAATTAATCTGAATAGTTAATTTAAGCATATTTTGAGATAAAAAGCATATCATTCGGAACACTTTTTTTAAATAATGAAACAAAAAAGAAAAAAGAACGAAATCACATAGTGTTTATGCAATTTTCTTTTTGCCATGGATGTTGCAAAAAGGGTGCGGAAAAGCCGGTTTATTCGCGGTAATAAATCGGGTTTTTTTTCCAAAGGGAATTTTCAAATAGTTTTAAGAACAAAAAATAATTTTTGACTTTAACGATTGACTTAGCGATTTCAATTTTAATAATGCTTTTTAGCGATGCAATGCTTTTTAATGCATTGCATCGACTGCATGACTGCAAACTTTAACTACATTGTTTTAACACAAAAAAAAGCTGCTTTAATAATCATAATTTCAGCATATTTAAAAACCCATCTGACGAAAATTACATGTTCTCGTGACCTTAGACCCAGTATCAACATCAAACGATGATTGAGTTTATTTATTATAATTCACAGTTTTTTCTAAAGTTCCATCTAGATAACCTTGAACCTAAATATGGCGGTGGCTGGTCATAGCATAGACCTCTATGGTTAGAATCCGTTTCGTGCTGGTTGCATTCCTTCTAGAAGTAACCGTTCTTGAGATCGCAATGCTAGCAAAGCAACCAAGCTCTTACGACAATAATGTGGCTGTGACGAGCACAGTGGCTGTGACGTCAAGAGTTCGCCGGATTTGTTGGTGCTTATTATTCGATATGTCAATAACAAAATCTGTTGACTAATTTTAATCGATTGAGCTGTCTGGTTCAGTTTCATCTTCTGAAATGTGTGCAACTGTATTGAAAATCCTACCTGTGATTTAAAATGTTGGGATTCGGTTCACAGATTTATGTACATGACTATATATATTTGTACTTTTGTATATTTTTAAGAAAGCATAAATGGCCTCTTCTTGAATGAGTGAAATTATTTTTCAGAATAATTTTCTATCTTGTTCATCGTTGAAGTTTTAAGAAACTTCCATGGAACGATCGATGATGTATGGTAAGTTTTCGCATTTCTTGTCTTTAAATTTGTTTACCAAATTGCCTATGAAAATTGATTTTTGTGACATCGTTTGAACTTTAAGTTGCATGCATATGTATTAAATTGTATTTCATACATTATTTTTTTTTTACTTTATGAGATATGCCATCTGTTTGCGAAAATTCAGGGTTGCAATTTAATGCATCTTGATTAAATGAAACAAATCTCATTGCTTGGCATTTAGTGTACTGTGATCTTCTTTGAAAGATACTTTAATTTTATTTCTGATGTTATGTTCAGTTGCATTTCAAAAACATCTTTTTTTCAATGCACCTTTTGCATTATTTATGCGTATTTTTTTATTATGCTGTAATAAATAAGTCCATACAATTCTTTGAGAGTTCAGTCTTCCTTAAAATAGGGCTGATTTGATCTGGTTTTTTTTTTTTTTTTTTTTTTTTACAATTGCATTTCTGCATGTTTTTGAGGCATAATAATATCTTGTGTATTTTTTAAAAATTTGGACAATAATTGTGTTTCCAGATTGTGTAACATATTATTGCATGCATGTGTTAACATTTGGTATTTAGCAATTAATTACTTTTAAAGTATCAAACAGGGGAAGAAGTAAATAATACTGACAACAAGAATGGCCAAAGTAAGGGGGAGGGGAGAGATGAAAGACTGAATGTTTTGACAAGAAAGTCACTTTCATTAATTCAATCCTTTTGAAACAATTTTGTCCTGGCACGTTGCTAGTCATTTTAACTGTATCATCTTTCAGATGTATTTATATATATAGTCAAACTTTAATATCTTGAATTTAAAAAGAGCAGTAAAAAAATTCGAGTTAGCAAATTCAGTTTGTTGTCAATAGATGGAAAGCAAAAAAAAAAAAAACTTATGCATAGAAATTACATGCCTCTTTGAAAATAAAAGTACATTACATAAGTCATTTACTTACACACATTCCATTACTTACACACATTCCATCCAGGTTTTAAATTTGAATTTTTTTCATATTTCACAACACTTTCTATATGAGAAAGATCTCTAAAGGTCTCTTGTGTCAAATTTGGAAGCGATTCAATAAACCTTCTTAAAAGATCAGCAGCTAATAGAGCTTCTTTGTTCATTGGTTTTTCCTGAGTCTTGTTAATATCTTCCCCCTCGTCATCTTCTTAAATTACATCCCAAGCTGTAACTTGCGAAAAAAGAATATCATGATCTTCCCACTAACCACAAACTGCAACTGTATCGTCAACATCTTCAAATTCCAGTTCTTTTAGATTTATCATTTCTGAAAGTAGTCCCCAATCTTACATTGGCACAATCTTTTCAATATCATCATTGTTGGTATCATATGCCATGTCATTTTGTTCATTTTTTACAAATCCTGCTTTCTTAAAGCAATTTGAAACTGTCGATGTTGTATCACCATTCCATGCTTTATCTGCCATTCTCATGGCTCACTCCAGATGACTTACTAATGGAGAAGTTGAATGGATTTCTAAAATGGCTTGAATTTATATTTGTCTGAAAGATATTACGGCTAAAATTTAATATATGGTAACCCATGATTTTTCGCCAAATTTGGAGGCCTGCCGTGCCCCGCACGAAATCCGTTTTGCGGCAATTCTAATGTGTTTTTTCCTTTCTGTCTCAGAAGACAGCGTTTTGACTCTTTGATTTGGCAACTTTTTTGGAAAAAACGGCAAGGAATATCGTAGAGTAAATTTCTCCTGATATTACTATACAGACAAACTTATAATGTCAAAAGTACTTAAACAGTCTTAAAATTTGGTTTATAGCAGAGAAAAACGTAAACAATAACATATGAACAAAAAATGCTCCCTCATTGGTTTGACATTAATAGACACACTCCCCTCCACTAAGGGAAAACTTTCTAATTTTTACCCGTCTAGGTCTAGGGTTTCTACCGCGTCCACATCTAAATTCTTAGTTATGGTCAGGGTTCACACTGGGGAAAAATACATGGTGGGATTTCCCATCTTAACCAACATTTTAAGTGGGATTTTTAAAATTTAAGTGCAAACAAATTTTTTTTTTGAGTGGGATTTCAAAAAATATTGCGGGAATCGCACGGCCTAGCGTGAACCCTGATGGTGTTTCACCCTCATCTCTTCCAACCTTTCTAAGTTTAGGAATATTTATATTTTTACTTATTTATAACTATGCATTATATGAATTGATTCCTTTTAAAACTGAATAATTTAGATTATAGTCTTTACAATAGAGTTCAGATTTTTCAAGAGGCAACTGGACATTTTATCAAAGTTGTATTTCCTTCCTATTTTTTCATTTTTATGATAAAATCCCAATTTTTGCTAGCACTGTAATAAAAGGAATGAAGACAAAAAAGTTAATAAACATTTTAACCACAAGCACTATGATCGCGAGTGTGTTAAAAAAAGAAAGGAAGGAAGAAAAAAATCTGCAAGTTTCACTGGCGTAGATAAGGGGGTGGTTTTGGGGATACCCCCCCCCCCCCAAAAAAAAGGTAAAGATTGTCTAGAACTTGACCAATTTTTCTTGGAAAACAATGAAATTAGCCGACTTCTCCCGAAGAAACCCCCCTAAAACGCCTCCGGGTCTAGCTACGCCACTGGCAAGTATTAAACACCTTATAACTTTAAAAATCTGTTTTATTAACTACAATAACTTGTATCAATAGGTATACAATGTTTTCCATCATTCTGCCAATTTTTTTTCTAGCACTGTAATAAAAAGAATTGAGACAAAAAAAGTTAATCAGCATTTTAACCACAAGAGCTATAATCTCAAATGTGCCTAAAAAAAAAAGAAAAGAAGGAAGAAAAAGTCAGCAAATGCTTAAAATCCTTATGATTTTAAAAATCTGTTTCATTAAAATTTTAACAACAATTTAGCTTTGTCCACTTGGATCAATATACGTATTTTCCAGCATTCTGTCGATTTTTTGAAATGATCGAAAAGCGAATAAGCAGCGATAAAGGGAGTTACTCCCTAAAAGCTCCCCTTAGCTGCGCTCTTCTTTATGTTTAGAAATTAAATAAATTATCTCAGTTTTATTGAATGTCAAAAGTACATTAAATAATTTAATAAATATTGAAATTTAAAAAAATTGAAAGTATTTTTATGAAATGAGGAGATGTTTTGTTTGTCCCTGATCCCATCCCCCTCCTCATTTTTCCTCTTTTTTTTTTTTGTGCTGGGAGAGGGGGTGAATGAATAATCTGTTCGAAAGATCTCAGCCCTTACACCTCATCCTCATGCTTCACTTTTTTTATTCAAACGTTTTTTTCATTCAATGTTTGAGCAGTTCAAAGAAAAAACTAACGGCAAAATTTGAAGGAAAAAGTTGCCAAAGGGGGATTATATCACAGGAGTACCCTCTCCCTCAAGAAATTTTGGTAATTGAAGTGTTAAAAGTGCAGTTTTAGGCCATCTTTGGTAACATTAAATGAGATCACTAGTTTCATGACTCTCCCTCCCCCTTGGTTTACTGCTTGATCTGATGTGACACAAAATCAAAGACTGGAATATATTCAAGTACACACCTGCTGAAAATTCTCAACAAGCTTGAAAACTTCCAAGCTTTCAGTTGTAACTAAACTCGTGAAGTTTTAAAAAAACTTTTACGTTGAAATTTAATTAGAGGTACAGTTCAAGATAATTCTTTTGATATTCCTGACGTTCACAGAATAAGTAAGCTAATTAAGAGTAAAGAATATAATTTTGTAAGCAGTTCAAAAGACTTCTTTGCTTAAAAACTAAGGGCACAAATTAAAAAAAACTTTGGACTTATCTTTAAAAGAGTAGCTAACTAAGTCCCTCTAAAATGATGCCCTTACGACAATAAATTTGATTTTAACCCTAGGTATCATAGCATACACTGTAGGCAACGTATCATTCAATCTGTGTGGTTGTAATTTTCTTAAAAATTTTAAAACCCTGAAATATGCCTATTTTTTTCCCTTTACAGTCATTTAAGATAACTTTAGGGCCTTTCCAGCTGAGGGCAGTACTGGACCTTCTAGTTTTTTTTTTAAGTCAAATGTACTTAAAAAATATAATGTGGTTCAAAGTTACCCAAAATGATTATATAGTTATTTTTATTTAGCATGTTTATTTATTTTTGCTGTTGTTGTCCTCTCGAATCCAAAAAATAAAAGTTGAAAATTGATAGACGATTAATAAAATGAAATCCTTAAAAAAAAAGAAAGGAAGCCTGAAATACATGTTTTATTATTTTATTTATTTTTGTTAGTATTTTAAATCCAAAAAATCAAATTAAACCGAGATTGAGGGTTGAGGAATACCTTCTTGGCTCCTAATTTAGCACTACTTGTTCTGCTGAATAGTTGTTTAGGAACACAAAGCAGTATTTCTTCTTGTCTCTTATTGGTCAAATCTGAGCAACATAGTACTCTGCAGCACCTGTATGCATATTTCTTGTATTCTGATACTTTCAAATAATTTTTAGGACATTTTAAAATGGTTAACACACATCCCGGCAAAACTCGCTGAGTGCATAGGACTTTCCACTTTCCCCATCTGTTGATTGACATCACGTCCCTTCTGTTGTATTTTCAAACCATCAGTTACTCTTTTTGAAATTAAACTTACTCAATTCCTTAGCAAATGTTTCAGATTTCTCTTTTATTAAATTTCCATTGATTGGGATGTTTTGTGCTCTACATTGAGTAATCCACACCATTAGACATTTTTCCATGTCATGAACTCTAATTTTCTTTCTTTTACTGGATCTATCAGCACACTTTTCCAGATTAGCTTCTTTATTTTTCAGAATTGTCAGTAACATGCTGTTTGGAATTCCAAACCATAGCTGAAAGTATCCCATCTATAGGCAGATTTCTGTCTTATTTTTATAAATTGTTAGACAGAAAAGGGCAGGATATTCAGAACTAAACTATTTTATAATATAGATTTAAATGTGTTATAAATGTTTTTCAATACTGCTTCATTTAAAAACTTAATATGTGATAGTGTTGCTAGTTATAGTAAGTTTAGTAATTTTTATTAAAATGCTTCAGAATGATTTTAAAAATGCTCCACTTGAGCTCCCATCTTAATTATTAAATATTTTATTGCTAATATTAATCTAGTTTTTATCGAGAATAAAAAGTAGATAAATAATTAATACAATATAATTATATTAAACAAAGTTTTTGGAGAATGCATGTTTTTGGATAGTTACAGAAATTATTTTTAAGTTCCATCCTTAGAAATCTTTTTACTTTCACCCATGTTCCAAACTCACAATTTCATTTTTCTTTTTGCCCTTTTCCTACTTCTTCAATAACTAGTTTCTTCTCCTGAATTTAAAGCGTGTTTACCTTTCGTTTAGTTGCCATTGCCAACAATCCCTTCATGTAAGTCAACTGCTGTGAAAGTTTCCTACCTGGATTTCTTTTCACAGTACAAGACGAGGAGATGACAGGAATGAGATAGTCTAGGGTAGAGTAGCAAGCAACAGAAAAATCTTCCTCCCTCCTACTTGTCTCCCACCAACAGGGACGGATTTACAAATTTTTACACCCTAGGCCAAAGCCCCATTTTGCACCCCCTTCCTTCCATTTAAATTTTTTACTTAATAAATAGCATTAGATTTAACATACAGTAAGAATTTTTGAAACATATATACTTAATAAACATGTTAGGCGCTGGCCTTTTCTCATTTATTTTTGAGGATTTTTTCACTTTCGACTACTGATAAGCAGGTAGAACTTTCGTTAATGTCCCCACATCAGACATCATGGCTCTTTCAGCTCAACATTGGGGGGGGGGGGGGGGCGGTCGAGCCATATGAAGGGCCCCTCTTAACAAGAGATATGAAATTCTGGCAGTTAAAGGGGGTCCGGGGGTTTCTCTCCCGGAAAAAGTTTGAAAACTATATGCAAGCTGGTGTATTTTGATGCCTCAGGAGACTCAATTGGGACTTCAAAAACTTTAATGAAAAAAAAAGGAAACAAAACTTTTTTTATTTAAACGCTTTTACTTATAAAATTTATGAAAAAAAATTGGCATTTTAAAAAAATCCTGGGCTGGACACCCCCCCCCCTCCTTCTTACTAACTTACTTACCTTCTTTTTTTTTGTGCATCCCCCGCCAGGGCTGCCGGATTTTAGACGGGCCAAAAAAGGCCGGCCGGCTTCTTTTGGTTTAAACCGCTTAAAAAAGGCCGGCTTTTTTTTAATAAAAGCCGGCTTTTATTAAAAAATATGTTTAAAAATTTTTTTTACAGAAAATTATTAACTAAAAAATTACATTTATATAATTTATGCAATTAAATTATTACTGCAATAGTAAAATACTTGAAATAAGAGTGAAAATTAGTTAATAGAATGATACATTACAGAAATAGCAAAGAGAAAGAAAGTGCTGCTTATTAGAAATTTATTTAGATTCAATGCACTTTAAACAATTTTTTTTCAAAGATTTTTACTACTAAGAATTCAAAAGCTTACTTGACACTACTATATGAACTAAAGATTACCAATCATTTGCGTTACTCCTTAACTCATAATCTTTTGTATATTTTAAAGCACCTTTAATTTTTTAAACTTTTTTCAGAACCTTAACTAGTTCTCTGATTCAAATAAAAATAAAAGCTATTTGTCAAATAAATTGCATAAAATAAAATATTCCCATCTTGAAGCAGACCAGCTAGTCAACGTTAATTGTACTAGAATGATATTCGTCTTAAAAAATTTTAATGTTATGTATATAACAAAAAATCCTTATATAAAAGCGAGCCAACTACACACCACAGACGACTTCTTTTAAATTTTTGCCATGAGTAGTGCTGTACGTAAACACTAGTTTAGCTAATCACGATTATGTAAGTAGTATTTTGTTAAAGGAAAGGAAATACTTCAAATCACTGTTTTTCCTACTCTTCCCGCCTTCAACAAAATACTTTTTTGTTTGTAGCATAAAATATATGATAGAAAAAAAATTAATGAATATAGTTCTTTATTGCAAGTTTCAGTATTCTGAAATATTTTAAAGTAACTAAATTTTTAACATTAAAATATCAATCTTAAGTGAGAAGTATGTACTTGAATCTGTAGTAGGATAGCTTTTCATATATGTATTAAGATAAGGTATTGTGCTCGACTATAGAAGAAACCAAATTTGATTTCTCTCCCAACCTGGATTTAATTTCCTTCTCCTTTTGTGTTGAAAAAAATAGATTCTGTATAGCTATAAAGGCAAGAGTTTAATGAGAGAGTCTCACGAAATGAAGCACACGAACATGAAAATGGCAATCAGTATTGTAAAATGCATTCAGGTTGTGTAGCAAAATAATTCTGAATCTAATTTAAAATTAACTCCATTAGAAAAAAGATTTGAGCTTCATTTTACACAAATTAACAGTAGCAACATAAATGGAAATAGTATAAGTGCTAATAGTAAGTAGTATTGTGTCTAATTGAAAAAGGCCAATAAAGACCGGCCTTTTTTAAAAAAGACCGGTCTTTTTTAATAAAAGCCGGCCAGTCTGGCCTTTTTTAAAAAAAGCCGGCTTTTTTGCAGCCCTGTCCCCCGCCCTAGATGAGGCACTGGAATCCTTTTCATTGATGAAACTACTGTTTTTCACGAAAAAAAGAGAAGAAAAAATGAGTTGTTCAAATTTTTGTTCGTTTGTATTTTACATCACTTTTATAGTTATTAACAAAGTGTAAAATGAGCAAAACTTACCGTTAAGGAAGCACTTCCTATATTGTGAATGTGATGGATCAAATTACTATCTTCGCTTGTCTGCAAGGATGCAAGGACACATTAGGAAGATAAATATGAAGTGGTCCCCTTCGAAATTCAGAATTTAGACATGTTTCAGAGGTAGAAGGCGTGAATCTATGTAATGATCTATATATTTTTTTTCAATTGGTCAGGACCTCTTGCCGGTCCTGCAATTGGTTAGTTACCTGTCACAGATATCAGCCCACATACCATCTGGCATTTCCATTTGCTAATTACGGAAGTGCCATACTGTCTTCTGAACACACCTTGCAGTTTTGCGGCATGCACAAAAAAGGCGTGTAAAATTTACTTTCCAAAGAGAGCAATCACACAAAAGTCAAAGTTTCGTTAAGTTCCATGTTCCATTCATAAGCCAGACTATTGATAGATAAAAAGGGGTTCCGAAAAACACCTATGAACGCAGACGTGCGACTCGCAGGAATAGATTTTTTTCGCCAAAAGAAAGCGACGGTCACCTGTTTGTTGAAGGTCATTTACGTAGATTTACAGCACACAGCCGGGACTGAAGACGGGAAAAGATTTGTTTTCAGCAGCTTAGAGCTTTGAAGTGTTATATAATGATGGGAAGATAATGTGGCAGAAAATAGTGAAAAATCAGGAATACACTTCAATTTCACTCAGAGTCACTTCAAGTTTTTTCCCCTTCAGTTGAATTTGCCGCCCCCCAAGAGGTGCCGCCCGGGGCAAAGGCCCCCCCCCCCCCGTAGATCCGGCACTGGCCATTTTCTAAAAGAAAGGCAGGCAGACGAGATTTTTGCATCTCATGCCGTGAGTGCAAAAATCCAGTTAGGTTTTGGCGCCCTTTATTGGTACGATAATAAAACATGTCAATAGAAGTTGAATATAATTGTGAAAAAAAAATTTGGGGCTATGAAGTAAAATAAATATATTATTTATTTTATCTGTTTATCTGAAATCTGTTTTTGGAGGAAAAAGCGAGGGCTGTTTGCACTTTGTCAAATGTAGCGAAAGATACAGGGGAAGTTGTCTTTTGTGAGGTTCAAGTCCGACTGCTTTCTGCAATCATTATTCCTTCAAATTGCAAGAATTTTTAACCTGCTTCCCGTTAACTCATAATGGATGTTTGAGAAAAGAATGAAAGAAAAAGAAAGAAAGAATAAATAGTCAGTTGACGAAAAAGTTATTTCAAAATGCATACATTGCAAATAACATTTTTAGCGATACTAAAAGAATATATAAATAAAATTGAAAAATTAAAATAAAATGACCTTTCTCGTTTTATATCGATAAAAATTTTATACTTTGGTTGCTACTTCTTCTAAATTTACGCCCTCTTAACGGCTGCGCCCTAGGCCATGACCTAGGTTGGCCTTATGGGAAATCCGTCCCTGCCCACCAACATTTTTCCAGCAGGTGTGTGACCTTGAATATAGGCTTGGAAAGAGGGTGAAAGTCCCTACGCGGCGACAGTGTCACAGAACGGCAAGGATGTCTTTCAGAAAGATTTTCATTTTAGAAAAAAAAATCATATTTTTGGGAGAATTGACATGTTTATGCAAAAGTGCTGAGATCGTTCTGTATAATCACTTTGTTTTTCTGCAGACAATGAATCGCTTTCTAACATCTTGGATTAGACAAAAGCACAAATGTAGGCTATCATTTAGACTATTTTCAAAGCGCTCTATACCCTATTGCTTTCTTTGCAGAAGTTTAATCGTTCCCTAATAATTCTCGGTTTTGCACTTTCTGTTCTGTATTCGGCAGATAATTCGTAACGGCGTATAATTGTACCACGTGCCGATCGATGCAATGAAAAATCATGTTTATGCAAAAAATAGTATTAATTTTTGCTCAGTATGCCTTTTAATGCTAGCAATTAAGTAAAAGAATGAAGAATACTGTAACCCAAAAGAAGTTGCTGAAAGAGTCCTGCATTAAAACAGCAAAACGTTAATATTATGCATGACACGTGGCATCGAAGGAACTCAAAAATAAGCTACAAACTCAAAGTTTGTAGCGTGTAAAAGCCAAATATAAATTATGTTGAACCCTAAAAGTTTTAAAAGTTCGAGTCTTTAACGTTAAACGTTTTAAGAATATCAAGTTTTTGCAAAATGAAGCCAATTTTTTTTCCTCTCCGTCTGGCGGTGGGTTGTCTAAAGAAAACTATCTGGGTTTTTACAACACCTCAAAGAGTCAACTTTACTTATTAAAGCTTTAAACTATATTGAATAAATTAAAAAAAAATTCCTTTAAAAATCAACATCATTTATTACATGACGGGCCAATCCTTAAAAGGACCCAATGATTTGCTAAGAAAGAAGAATTCGAAGCTAACACAATCTTTTAAAAAACAACAGAGAAATTAGAACAACAGAGATTTACGAAAGCAAAAATAAATATTAACTGATCAAAAACAACCTAAAGCCATAGTATATAAGTTGACTAGAATCTGTTAATACGCTAAGCAAAACCAACGGCCATTTTTTACTGTCGCACCGCTCTCAAACTATTTCTAAAAGTGAGACATCCTATTAGAGCCGATCCATCATACCGATGAAGAGTGGAACATCCTCTCTACTGAACGTACGAGTGTAAAGGAAGAATTAAAACTGAGAGACAGTCCGAAGCGAGTACTCTGCTTATTAACTACCCCAAAGGCAGTTTACAAGTAACCAGTCAGCACAGAGCATCGTTTACATTGTACGCATGACACGTGCGCATGACATTGTCACTGCGTCATTGACACGTGCGTAAGAACCTTCCAGAAAATTCCCGATAGGAAAAAACAACGCCTCCAAGTTTTGGAACTGGCTAACCAACTAGTTTGGCTAAAACGTTGACTTGAAGGAACATCGTAAGTAAGATGAGATTTACCAAATATTTAACAGCTTTAAAAACAAATTTAAGGAAAAAAGTAAACATTAAAAATATTTTACATTTGAATTAAGCGATGAGAAAATAAGTATTTAAAATAAATAACCATTTCCTATTATTACATTTCCCCCCTATTCAATTATGTATCGGCCTTTGAAGTAGTTTAGCAGTAAATATTAGGTCTAACCTCTGTTAAAAACATAAATATGGATGACAAAATTGAACAGAATGAATGATGTACCCCCTCTTGTAGCAAATTTATTTTACAAGTATTTTATTTAGCAAATTTTTCATTAAATTGACAAAAAGTTTAACATTTCATGAAACGTAAAAAAAAAAAAAGTTTATGCTTAATATACTTTGTATTTTTTAATATTTAGGAAATAATAATCAATATGGAAACCAATAACTGATGTTAAAAAATATTGTTTGTTCATTACAACAATTCTTTAAGCCTACTTTCCACGTGCAAGCGAAGGAAGGCGTACGTTCTGCAATCTTTTTGCATCCACCACAAAAATCAGATTTCTTTTTCATTTCATCCAATTATTTTGTTTCTTTTCAAAGTAAATAAATGGAATAAATTTTAAATTTAATTAAATACTTAGTTTGAAAATATATATTTGTTCCCAAAAGTGTTTAGTAGTGGGCTTTCAAATGGTATAAAATTAAACATTGAATTGCAACTTTTTTCTTTACTCTTTGAGTTCTGTAATATAATCACAGGCAATTAAAAAACATTAAACATAAATATAAAGAACGAAAAATTAAATTAGACAATAAATTATTAACGTATAATAAGAAATAAATTTTGTGTTTCTATTATAGAACTGAAAAACATATTTTGAAACTTTAATTTTCTTGCTGCAAAATTATTTAAATCAGCAATTTTCTTTTGGTGTCATTAATTACTTCCAAGTGGGCATTTTGGGTTGAAATTTTAAGGAATATTTCTTATTCAGAAAAATTGTAAATATTACTACTGGTAGCAAATTGGATGAACTTAAAATTTTTTTTGATAAAATATGAAATTAATATTCAATTTAATCAAAATTTTATTATATTACTACAGTCATAATGGTTGAGCCTAAAATTATTTTCTAGAAAATAAATGCCATTTAATGGTAAATATTTTTAAATAATTGAACCTTTTATATTAGAAGAAAAAAAAAGGGTATAGCTATTAAAATTTATTGAAAAACTTGTCTCGTGGCATGCATGATTAAAAAAAAAAAAAAAAAAAAAAAACAAGACGAAGAAGAACAATTTTAAGTCTTCTTCCAGCTAGCAATTTTTAACTATTAGAAAAAAACAGAAAAAAAATTAATAAATAATCCGTTTCTTGAGAAAAGTTTTTCAAAAACATTCATAATAGCTATAAGTTTAGTTAGTATTAGTTTTTGAATAGATTATGTAATGAATATTTCTAAACATTTAATTCAAAAATATACCCTACTGGCATCTAATTCATTTAATTCAAAAGTTGAGGAGACATATCCACAATATTTAAAATATTTAACCAATATTATTTAATCAGGAAATTGTATATTTGTTGTGCTTTTCCTCACACATTAAATGCAAATCCAATATTTTTAAAAAGGAATAAAAATAAATGAACTTCATGACTTGCTTATTCAGCAATGATTTCTTTAATATTAGTACATAATGAAATATTGAACTGAAAGTAAATGAGCTTTTTTTTACTGATATTATTATTACTATTATTTTTTAGGTGCTTGAATATTATTAGTTATCAATGACATACGTTAAAACTAAGTGGAAGGACGATGGGTGAACTGCAATGTACTTTGGAATTCTCTGTTGAGCTTCATAAATTTATAAATGTGGACTTGTTCCAAAGAGGGTTTGTATTTATTCTACTTGATATTTATGATAAACTTAATGATAGATGCTTGAAAGTTATGAAAAAGAAGCCTGGAGGTTTCTCTAATGAAATACATTATGTAACATAACTTCTGAAATTCAATTGCTGTTTGACTTTTGACAAATAAAACTATGATTGAAAACAGAAGATAGTGTATTTAGAATTCATATTTAAAATGCACATTGTTCTCTGAAGATCATGAGGTGAAATTTATTTTGTTTCTCAATATTTTGAAATACACCCTGACTCTCATTTAAAAATTCTTACAGGTCTTTATTATTTTGTGTAGATTCTTGATTCTGAGTATTATTTTCTATTTTATGACTAGAAATCTTATGATTAAAGAAATGTGTGTGGTAAGCTTTTTAATTATTCACTTTCATTTTTACTTTAGATTTTATCAAGTGAGAAGTACATTGAAGGCATCCCCAAAGCTTCCTGTTAAAATAGAAGTAAATTTGCCAAAAAATTCTTGTATGTATTGTTTTATTTTGGTATTATATACCTTATTTTTGTGTTGTCATTTGCAGACCAGATGACTTAATGTTATAAAAAACAGAAGGAGTGTTAGTTTCTTACTTTTTAAAAAAATCTTTAAACAAAATTTAAAAATAGAGAAAACGTGTAATTATTTTCATGTGTAATGATTTCCATTTTAAAAAGGGTATATTATTGACTTTAGAATTATGTTTATAAAAAGTTATTGATTAAAAAATATTTTTTAACCAGCTTTTTTGTTAAAACAACTAGCACATTCATTTTTAGTCTAAGTTGTTTCTCTTTTGTGTGATTTCTTATGTTTAAACATTTTCATCTGAAGTGCAAAACTTAGCATCAGAATTTAAATGAATCTGAATGAGCCAGAAGCTGATAATAAAGAGAGAATTTAAACTGGACACAAATGGGATGGAGAAACTAAGAATTCAAACACTGAAACTTTCCTCATGAGAGAAAAGTTCATGAAGAATTACTTTATTTCTATCCCTCAAATAGTTAACTAAGATTCTTGTGAAAAGGGCCATATTAGACTTGTTGCATCGTACAAGCTATGTTCAATATTTAGAGAATTCAACTGCATGTGCATAAGTATCTGCCTGTTATTTTTCTCTATATACATACATATATATAGAAACTGTTTAAAATGGTTCAATGGCTTTTTATGATTTTTTTTCTTATATGTAATATTTTTGTTGTTAAATTCAATTTTTTTCTGTTTCTAAAGTACTCTTTAATTTTGAAATTTTTATTGTAATATTAATTTATGTATCTAATATTAAAAAAAAAACTATTATAGTTTTTGACCTTTTATTCCTTTACATTTATTGAAATTTTTACCGTTCACGGAAGGAAAAAAAACATGATATGTTTTTTCCCTCTTAGCTTGTTCTTTGGTCTTTCCAGCCTGTATTGTCAATGGAACGGCTGTTAGTAAAACCTTTCAGATACTTTACAAAAATGAAGAGGTTGTTTTAGATGACATAATAGTTTTCAAAGTACACACACTTGTTGAAGGACACAAAGTAAGTCAATGTATAGTAAACTTATGACCTATTTTAAAATCATTTCCAAAGTTTATCCTATAAAATAATTGAGAATAAAGTATAGATTTCATGTTTTTTCATTTTTTTAAACTTATTTTCATGAGATGTCAAGCAATTTTCTTATAAGATGTGTAAAGTATCATCAAAAAGTCAATTTATCCATGATTCAGCTAAGAACATTTTAATGAATGAAAATGCTTCAATGGTAACTGCAAGTGCACGTCAACCAATTCTTAAAAACAAATGATTATGTGATTCCACAAATCCAACTTGGAAAATTATTTCGAATTTTGTGGACCTGTTAATATATATATATATATATATATATATACACACACACACAGTTCGACCATGGTATTTTGACATTTGAATGCTTCTATGCATGGCAAAAATAAACAAATCCATTTGAGTTTTAGGGAAGCTTGTATTGCAGGTGCGTTTATTGAGTACGCAAATCACAATGTTTGCTTCTCTTTGTTGAAAGCAACTAAATTTATTACCTAGCATATAGCGTCAGCTCAGAAGAAATAAAGTATGCTAAATGAACTAGAACAAGAACAAAAATAGCACATTCCTTATACCAGTAGTTCCTGAGTACATTCTTTGCACTCTGTCAGGCAGATCGCTTTGGTTGATGGAAGAACTGTATATATATATTGGTGGTGCACCAGTTATGCACTGTGCACCCTCCCAGAATATGAATATGAATAGGTTTAAATGTGAAAATGGTCAGTTGTTGGCCATTTTCATATTCAAACTAGAAATACTAAGAATATTGATCACAATGACCAACCCATAGTACATTTTATAAACTGGCAAGTATGTTTTTTAATCTGCTCTGTGATTGGCTCAATATTTTCTTTTGTCTAGATTCAGAAAGCATTTGAGCATGTGTGTAAAATCACTGATTTCTAATTGGCTACAAAAGATGGCATTGACATATAAGGCAGGGATGCCCAATACCTGCCCTCCTAAGTGCGATGGCACCACTCCCCCCGCCCAAAGCTAAAAAACCCTCCTAAAATGATGACCCCCCTCAAAATCAGATAAAATACCACCATCTTAAATTTCAATGGTGCAGTCTGCAGCATGGCTGCCCGCTAGTTGCGGGAACAGCGCGCAAATGAACTTTTTTTGAGTGGGATTTCAAAAAATATTGCGGGAATCGCGCAATCCCGTGGCCTAGCATGAACCCTGTTTTTATTATCTGTTTTGTATAAGTGCATATTTAATATTTTAGGACTCTTAGTTTTATTATAAAGTAAAAAAAAATGTTTTGGTCACAACTAACTCATTGGTCAATATAATAGGTCACAACTGGTGCAAATTGTACTTTTTCAGTGTAATTGATTTATTTTAATTCCATTAACTTAATTGCTTATAAGGTTATATTTGTGCTAAAGAGGCTTACTTTTGTGTAGAATGATATATTCATTGTTGGGGGAATTTGGTCTCTTATAAGTTTTGTTTCTCCTTAAATTGGCCTCAATTGGTACACCTCGTATTGGTACCATATACGAGGGGCATTTTTTAAGTAAGAACCGATTGCACATCGTGTTTGCGCATCCAGTCAGGTGACATCAGTTCAAGGTCGGCAACTCTTGGCAGGTGTCCCACTACACTGCCATTACGTTTCACGTCTCTGCCAGTGCTGGTTGTGTGGTTATACTGCATAGTATGTCATCATGTCTATAAGTAATCCCGCCGATTGTGAAGTGCGTGCCGCTGCCGTTATTCGGTTTTTGAATGCAAAAACGTTCGTTCTGCTGAAATTCAAGAACGAAATCGCAACTGAACAATTGTCACTGGAAAGCACCGAATCATCCACCTTACAGCCTAGACTTGGCACCATCAGACATTCATCTCTTTCCAAAACTTAAGGCATTTCTCAGTGGGAAACATTTGGAAAAGAATGACAGGCTTAAAGAAACAGCTACGAACTGGTTTAATTATCAGGCGACGAGTTCTTTGATGAAGGGATTCAAAAGCTGGTACCGTGGCTTGACAAATGCTTGAATGTTGATGGCGACTATGTTGAAAAGTGAAAAAATGTTCATATTTTAGTTTTTGATATAATTTGTGTTATTAAATAAAGTTTTTTTTACTCCATTACAGAACGGTTCTTACTTAAAAAATGACCCTCGTATATATATACACTGCTGGCCACCCAATTTGCAACACCAAGAAAGATAAGAGATATCACAACAAAATTTATTTTGTAGATCGCGCATTATCCTGTTGAAATATGGCTGTGGCCAAGCCCTGAAGGTAAGGAAAGACAACTGGCTCCAACACCTCCGAGATGTAGTGCTGGCTGTTTAGGGAACCAGCAATGCGTACTAGAGGGGTGCCAGAGTGATATCCAATACTGCCCCATACCATAATACCCGGTGCAGGACCAGTGTGGCGGTGCATAATGCAGCTGTTCAGCATCCTCTCTCCACAGTGTCTCCAGACTCAAATCCGACCATCATGGTGTTGCAGACAGAAGCGTGACTCATCAGTAAAGACAATTTCATCCCATTCTGCGGTCCACATTCTTCTTTCATTGCACCATTGGCGGCAGAGACGTCTGTGGTTCTGCGTCAAGAGTAGATGAAGCAATGGACGTCTTGCGACAGACCACTTTGCTGCAAACAGCGTCGAATGGTACGCGCAGACACTGGATGATGCGTTACAGACTGATTCTGCTGTGCTATGGTTCGTGATGTGACTGAGCCATCCGTCACTGTCATGCTCACAATATGCCTGTCATCACGTGAAGTGGTGCACTGAGGTGGATGCGATCGATCACGTCGGTCCGCCATACCCTCCTGCATCCAACGATCACATATCCACATTACAGTTGTTTGGTTTCATCCAACACAACTACCAATATCCCTGAAAGATAATCCACAATATCGGTAGGCCCCTATCCTTCCTCTGTCGAACTCAGATACTTGATCAAAAGATGATCGCTGTTTTCTACGAGGCATAATTGATCGTTTTTTGGAGAAAACCACAAGAAAAACACAATTTCCGTACTTGAAATTGTCGAAATCTCCAAGCCTTAAAAAGGGCTTTCAAGTGGCGCCACAAGCACGCATGTTGTGCGCCTGCGCTGAAATTTTTATCATTTGCATATCTCACCTCCACTAATGCATGTTGTAAATTTCATATAATTTGCACGCTTTCTTCAGGGTGTTGCATTTACAGTGGCCAGCAGTGTATATATGTACCATTGTCATTTGAAGATTTTGATTTTCCTGAAAGAATATTTCAGTTTTCATGTTATGTTGAAGTGCATGGTGAGTTTACAAACATGTTTCAAATCAAAAATCTGTCCACAAAGATGACAATTTAAAATTTGGTGAGAAATTTAAAGCAGCCAGTGCTTTGACAAAATAGTCAGTCTTAAGTGGAGGAACAGGTTGTTGAAAGTGTTAGGAAGTATTTTATCTGCCCTTCAAACAAAATCTTTATGTGTTTAAGAAGGCTATTTGCATAAGCAGGGGCTTTATGGTTTGAGTGTGGTATGCTGTTAGTAATACTATTAACTGCTTATTAACCCCTTAACGCATTTGTCTGTGTCTGACACGGGCGAAAGTTACCGGAAAATTTGCCCATGCCCGTGCATTATATTATTTCTAATGCCGTCTGAGATCCGTTCGCACTTTGTTAGCATATTGTGTTTTGTGTATATGTTTTGCCTATGTAACTTTTACCCCACCCCCCACTTCCTAGTCATCCCCCACAACCTGAAATTGAATAGAATAACTTCCACTATACTAGTTTTTCAGAAATTTTTTTCTCGTGCTTTAAGGGGTTAAATAACCAGCTTAGTGTTAATGTGGTGAAGAAAAATTTAGACTGCAAAAACAACTAAGACAGTCTTGCTTTAGCAATACATTTTATTTAAAAAGATGCCATATCTGTTTTGAATGTGATAATTTTCTGCTGCTTCTATCACGCCTCTTCTGTGCGGGTTTTCTATGTTATTCAAAAGATATAAAGAAATGAAAGGAAACATTGAATCATTTGAATTACTTATTTATTACAACCAACAAACAGGGGGAACATGATTTAGACACACATTGCATTTGGTTTAACAGTTATGAGAAATTAAGAGGGAAATAGGTTGATGGAGACATACTCACCACTCATCCTGAACTCTCCCGGATTACGTTATCTACGATCTCTCCACCTAATCTCTCCTTGATCACACTAGGTCTCTGCACCTAGTCTCTCTGTCTCGCAGTCTTGCTTTGATCATAATCGGCCAGGCTTTTATAACTTCTGAATTCGGGACTTTCGCCCCTCTTCCGATATGAGACTTGAGCTTTCCCACGTAAGATATTTGCTTTTCCCGATATCGTGTAAAGCCAACTTTATTACTGATTACGAGTGATTGGATTTCAGACTCTTTCATGAATTGGAACGTGTTCACATTCTGCAGCTATTACACGTGTAACTAAATTGTTTGATTTAAAGGGTTCAAGGATATATACTAATCTGCTTATTCTGTGATAAAGATAACTTGGCCAAATAGTCGAGAAATCACGAACCGACTGCTACTTTGAAATTTTAAGAGATTATGGTTTTTTGTATTAATTATTATATTGTGGCTCACAGCAGTGTCACACTTCTTAGAATTTCATTCTTTTCATTGTATTAAAATCAAGAAACATAAAATTAAACATATTCTCTTTCATATTTATAATAGGTCAGAGAATCTCTTTTAAAGGCTGACTTTCAAATTGCTGTTGAATTGTGGTTTACGGACCAATCATTTGGGTAAGAACACACACAAGTAATATAGTTATCTCATAATTATGGTGAATTTCTCTTTTAATAGTTACAGTGTAACCCCAGTTTTACTATTGCCTATGGACTTCAATGCCAGTGTTAAATCTAGGATATCATTAATTCAATTATCATTAAATTGGATAGGTACCATTCATCAAATGCCATCAAGGACATTTAAAACCTCTTACTAACTTGAGGAAATTGTTTAATCGAAGTTGTAATATATATTAAAAATATAAATACAAATACAAAAGTGTCGACTAGCAACAGGCACTGGGCCCAGCTTGGCTGGTCCTAGTCAATTTAACAGTCCCAATGAACATCAAGTACTTTCTTAAAAGTTTTTACCCCACTGCAAGTAACAGTCACTTCCGGTAAACTAACTGCCTACAACTCTATTGAAGTAGTCATTTTTCCTAATTTCAAGATTGGCCTGAAATTTGAAAAGCTTAAAACAATGACCTCTGGTTCTACCTAGGCCATCAATATTTCCCATTTTAATGAAATTAAACAACTGAATCATGCACCTCTAACTCTCTTTTGCTCTAGACTATACATGTTGAGCCTGTTAAGTCTAAACTCATAATCAAAGGCTGAGAGACCACCTACCAACCTTATAACCCTCCTTTGAACCCTTTCTAAAAAGGTAATATCCTTCTTTAGATAAGGAGACCAAAACTCAACAGCATACTCCCCAAATGAGGTATTACCAAACTTATGTATAATGGCAATGCAACTTCCTTAGACCTGTTCGAAATAACCTTACACTGTTAGAAATTTCATCATGAAATTACGGTTACTGTCCATCTAATTCAACGTTAAATTTACGGTTAGGAATAGTTTTCTATCTTTATGGAACCTAATCATTTCCAATCAACTTGGTTAAAAAGCCGTAAATACAAAAGTTTACGGTCTTATAACCATTTAAAAATGGTTTCAAAACAAAATTTTTACCGTTTTTGAACCATTTCGAGGCGAAGAAACCGTAAACGAAGCTTGCAGGAATTGAACCCGGGTGTACGGTATACCAACCTTGCTCTCTAGCCATTCGCCCACCTACACGATGTGAAGCGGCCGTTTATTTATCAATAAATCTTTTCCAATAGGCAAACTGCCTTAAAATTGAGATTTCAGTTTTTGATTGGATCTAAAGTCATTTTCAGTCTAAATTTACTGTATATTGACGAAAATCATTTTATTTGCTGCAAAAATTAAAATACAAACAAGCTTCAGCAGCTCAAATTATGGGTTCGCTCATTCGCAAACAGTTTGGGAATCCGATGTCTCCAATTTTTTGATTTGCATGTGTATGTGTTTCTATTTAGTATCCACTGCTTAAGGGGGTATTCTAGTATAGAGGCATGAATTTCGGCTGTTTTTTTAAGCGCTGTACAAAGGAAACAAAAAATATTTTTACTATCCGTTTTATTATCATTTGTTATTGATGTTTTATTATTACATACAAAAATTAACCAACAAAAAAAATTTAAATTGACAGAGTTATGAGCAGTCAAAGTGGGGGATCCAAAAAAAAGAGGGTGTCATGGCGTGCATTATTCAAACCCTCCTGGTGATTTGAAAAATAAAAAACAGACAGATTCTTAATTATTATGGATGCGGCTATCGTATGAAACTTGGACAAGTTAAAAAAAAAAATTACAAAATGGCGGCTGTTAGAAATTTTTTTTTTCTTTTTTGCATATTTTTTTAACAATTCCGAATTTTTAAAAATACTAAATAAAAAATTATAGTTTTGGGCAAGGTTCACACGATAAAGGGATGTATAAAGAACATCCTCTACAAATTTGAAGTAAATCGGTCCATTAGAACTCTAGATATCCTTACCGCCAGCTCGAAAAAAGTAGTTACGAGAAAAACGCGCTCAAAGTTTTGAGACAAGTTTTCGGCAATTTTACTTATAGAATGGTACAGAATACTTACATATTTTAATTCGGCGATTTCTGCTGCATATAACAAACCTTCCTCTACTTCAAAATGCTCATTCTCCGATGATCTCTGGTAAAAACGAGCAGTTCTACCCTCCTTTGACACCTCTGAAGTCCAGAGTTCCGAGCGCTCGATACGCGCGCTTCGTCCCGTCTCGCTGCAAAAGCATTAGCTTCTGTGCCCATCGTGATTCCCATAACATCTAAGATTTTTAATATGGGTATGAAACTTTTATTGAAAATACTAACTGAGAAGGTTGGCTCAAAACTAACTTAAGGAACTTGCTAAAGCTCAAAACTTACTGAAAGGAGAATATTCCAACAAAAACCATTCCTATGTCCTTCAATTAAATATAGATTTAAAAGGGATACTATACAATCAAGATTTTATAAGGGATATTTAACTGTAGGGTCTCAGGAACGCCTACCGTCTTGTGTTGACTTGTAGCGGTCGGACAGGAACCGATTCCACGCCACTAAAACGGCTATAACTCATGAAATAACAGTAATTTTGAAATATCCTAACTTCATAATCAAAGTCTTAAAGACCACTTACCAACCTAATAACTCTCCTTTGAACCCTTTCCAAAAATGTAATATCCTTCTTTAGATAAGGAGACCAAAACTGAACAGCATACTCCAAATAAGGTCTTACCAAACTTCCGTATAATGGCAATACAACTTCCTTAGACCTGTTCGAAATAGCCTTATTGATAAACCCAAGTATCCTGTTAGCTTTGTTAATTACTAAATCAATACTCCTAGATCAACAACTGCTTCTTCTTCACTAATGATGTAACTTTCTAAATAATAGCTTCCATGTTTATTCCCATGACCAAAATGAAGCACTTGGCATTTCCCAATATTAAAAGATACCCCACTTAATTGCCCACCTAGAAATTTGATTTAAATCCTCTTGAAACTGATTGACTTGTTCATCCATGTCAACAATTCATATGACATTGACATCATCAGCAAAAATATTGATGTTCCCAAAAATACTCTGAGTAATATAATTAATAAAGATAATTAATAATAGCGGCCCTAAAACTGAACTTCGTGGAACACCACTCAAAACATCAATCCACTGAGAAAAATTGCCCTTCACTAGTACTCTTTGTTTCCTCAAAACACAAATTAAACTTTTTCCACCAGTACCAATATAAGCAAGTTTGCTAAGAAGAGCTTCATGCAGTACTTTATCGAATGCTTTTTGAAAGTAATTGTAAACAACATCTATGCTCTCTTTATTATCTAATGCCATGGTAACCTTGTCATAGAAATGCAACGAATTAGTTGAATAGGACATACCCTTCCTAAAACCATATTGAAAACCAGTCAACACTCCGTCTGCCTTCCACCAATAAAAAAACCCAACCAAATAAACCAGTTTTCTTGCTTAAACAAATGTTTATTTTTAAGCAGGGCCTATTCTGTTTCTACCTAATAATTTTTGAAAAGGAGCATATTGAATGCTTTATTTGTTGAGAAAATTCAGTAGTCATTTCTGCAAGTCTTTTGGATATGCAATAAAAATTCATTCATATGAAAATATTAGCATATTGACCTAATATTCATTAACTGACAGTAAGTAAACTTCAAAAAAAAAAAAATATTTTCAAAATTGTCCTTCCCAAAATAAAATTTAAATTTAGGAAGTACAGGAAATTTTTAGAAAAGAAATCCATTGTTAAATTTGACATAGGAACCTTGAACCATAGCATTAAAAACTCTAATGGTTTGGGAAGAAAGTAATCAATGACTTGTCTTTGTGAAAAATATAATGTAAAACATATTTGAAACAGAGAATTAATTTTGCACATAGCATATTCAAAATGAATAAAATCAACATGAAATGGCATAAGTGAAAGTCAGAAGATTTAAACTACAGACCAGTTACAAGGGCAATCAGCCTCCTTTTGTCAGTACTGAGTGTAGTTGCGAAATAGTGTTGTTGACAAGAAGTTTAAATACTTAAGACATGGATCCAAAACTAATTGTGTCTCAGCATTTGCTAAAACAGGATTGGCCGGGGAGATATTGGAAAATGCAAATGCAGAACCATTTAACATAGTAGAAGAAATATGTTCAACAGCAAAAGCATTGCAAATACTGTTTAAATTTCTATGAACATGGAAAGCTTCTGATAGTAGAAGTCTGCAAATAATTTTAGCCTTAGAAAATTTCAATTTATGGCCAGTGTCCCAACAATATTTTGGTATTGATGGTATGTTAATTTCTAAATAAGAGATTGATAATATTATAAAAGAGGGATAATTGTTAAAAAAATCATAGCCACAAATATTACTGAATTTATCATACAAGTTGACTTCTACATATTTTGTCAACATACAACATGTGTTGACTTCGTACCTGGTTTCATAAGTGCACTAGATAAGAAATTTTTCTCATATCACTTGTAAGAACTAAATATCTGTCTGCATTATGGAATGTATTTCTATGGTTCCCTATTTGTATAAAGATTAATTAATAAATCTTTTCCCGTTTTGCGCATTTTTTCCTAATTTAGGTTTTTACTTCTACTATCACACTCACATGGAGTTTTTCAACTGTTAAATTCCTATCAATGCTTTGATCTTTTTATATGCACTACCTCCCTTTATAATTTTACTTCAGTGTATGAGACACCTTAACAAAATAAATGATGAACCTTAACTTTTTCTTGAAGCAACATGTCTCTTATATTCGTGCTTTCCTTTCCCTTTCATTTATTCATTTAATTATACGTTTTTTCAATATCCTTTTTGCATTAACTTGGTCAAATGAAAATTGATTTATACTCAATATTTTCTTGAAGCAGAAAATTATTCCCTGTATTAAAATAATACAATGAACTGGAAAAAAATGCCTTTCACAGTACTGAAACAGATCTATGCAATTTTAATTGCAGATTTGCATCCCAATATGTATTCTTTCTTCTGATTTATGCATTTTGTGTCAATTTTGCAACTAATTTATACAATATGCTATATAATTATTTTTAATTATGTGCTGTTCTAATGACTTTTGTCAAACAGTTCCTCTTTTAGACCTGACCAACATATATCCATCCATTGTGTGAGTACAAGAACATTGCTTTTGCATTTCGATCCAGTCAGGGGATTGCATCATCATATTCCATTGCTATTTGATTATTTTCATTTATGTGCTGTTACCATTACCATCCATGCCTCTCTCATTGCTCTTTGTCAACCATACCTCAGGTTAGTGCTCTCTTTTTTATTTTGATTATTATGAATGGTTTAATGCAATAAAATTACTTTTTACAAGGTTTGTACAGGTCACGAAAGTAACGAAAATGTCAGTAAAATCGCAAATAGGTCACGAAAATTTCCCATTCAACGAAACCAGTCCCTCCCCAGAAGACATTGGATATCTGGTATCCAACATGTTTTTGATTATCTGGAATCCAATTCAGCCACTGTACGAAATTCCCAGTTATCCTGCTTTTTTATTTTTAAAATTTAATTGGCCAAAATGTTTTGAAAATATCTGTTAATTACAAACTTACTATGTATTTGGAAGCGGTTTGGGGATGCTAAAAAATATGTATAGAATTTACAAGTTTCAAACATTAGAGCTGGATATGCAGTATTTATACCTCATACAGGGAACACTGGATATCCAATACCTTGCAGAATCAACATCCGATGTGTCACCAAACAATCCTAAAAATGTCACAAAATTTCACTGTTGAAAATCTGTAGATACCCTGTGTTATCTTACTCTCTGAAATTTGTCTTTATCACTTTTTGCTGGAAAATTTTAGTTATATATCAAACATTTTAAAAAATATTTCTTTGTAAAAAAAATCATTAATGAGACTTGTTTATTTATATGTTTTATATCTTTCTTTTCATTAAAATTATCTGATGTTTACTCTTTTATAAAATTTATGCTATATTGTTTCCATATGATACATTTCAACTCAATGTGTTAAAAAAGTGTACGTTTTAAGTGTATTTAATTATAACAGATAAACTTTTTTTTGATACACTGAATTTCGTTCTTATGCAAAGTTTTGTATTGATTTTAAAATTGCTTTCATTTTTCTTTCTTTTTTTTGAAGAGGCTAAATGATTCAAGATATAGTATGTGTAAGTTTCTTTCATTTCCCTGAAGGAGCTAATTATTATTCAACATAATTGCAGGTTCTAATTTGCAATTTGCTACCATTTATTAGAAGGAACTAAATTAATGATTTTGCTCCTGTAACTTGTTTACAGCACATTTCAATTAACCCTTTCAGTATATTCACTACGAAGAATGTATTTTTCCCAAATGTTTTCTTATCACTTTCTGTTTTATACCTTTTTAACATTTAATCTTCATTCTATTTACTGAAGAATTCTGTATTATTGCTTACCTGACATTTTAGGAAAGGTGTAATGGTGTCTTCTCATCAGGCCAGGTGAGTAGTTCAAGTACTGTGAAAATTGTTAGAGTATGGCATTTACAATTCGCCATTTAATTATAAAGTTTTTTCATCTAAATGGGCAATACTTCACGGCATGTGAAAAGCATGTGCTTGATTAAAAGTTCTTGAATCCCACATTAAGACTGCGTAATGCTAGATAAATATATGTAAAAGAGCAACATTTTCTTAAATTGAATTGTTGTAGGTTTTTGCTTTTCAATAGTTCGGGGTTAAGCACACTGAAAGTGCTTTGGCTAAACAAACTACGGTTGCCAAATTCAACATGTAGGAAATTGTGATGTTAATAATTTTGTTTGAAGTTCCTTTGATGATCAGAAATTTTGTACATTGTTTGTTCTTTGAATTGAGAATTTTGTGAAATTTTTTAGAAATGCAGTAAAACATTTTTGAAAGGTTTAAAAATCAAATTTTTTTTAAACGGTTTGAAAATGAGACAAGGACTTATCAGTGTTGGTTTGTCTCAAAGAATGATCAGTGCAGAGCACCTTACAAATTTCAAGCAAAAATACACCAGAGCCGACTGTAGCATAGGTCAGACAATCTTTAAAACAAACATTAAAAACAAAAATTGAAATACAAAATGTGGGGTTTCATCCATGCCACAGTTCTAAGACTAAAATAAGGGACACACCAACAGACCCTCTCCTGAAATAATTAAAATAAACCACTATTACCTAAAAAATCCAAGTAAAAATACCAAATATGTGTTCAACTGATCAGTCTGTTCCAAGTCGTCGTCCATAAAGATAAATCTAAAATCAAGTTCGAGAAATTCATAGCCGTGTTCGTAACAGGTCGACCAGCCAAGCATCGAATAAAATTCGCCACAAGCAGTGTGCTTTAGAAAAATATTGTCATATGGGTGACAGTTAACTGTTTTCAAAAAAAGCGAAGTGTGTGTTGAAGGAAATATTTGAAAAATAGTAGTTTAAAAATGCAGGAAGAAAATTATTATTTACAAGTGTTTTTTTTTAAGTAGAGCAATTTTGTTATCAAAAGCAAGCTTGGTGTTGCAAATTCTTTTGATCCTAATCGCTTGGGAAATAATAATTCGAATGAGCACTTTTTTACTCAGGCAGGAGGAGAAGTATTGAAGGCTATTGACGATGAAATTAAATTCACGGTGCTTTTGGTTTCATTTTGCAATGATTTCTAGTTGGATTTAGTACAATTGGCCTCGGGTAGTGGTAATTGCCTTATCTTTTTTAGCTACTCTTCTCTTCAGTCAGAGTAGAGATGAATGTGCTGTCATTCCTTTGATCTGTAATGATATTTAAAACAAATGATTACTTCCATTATTACATAACATGCTTAGTTTAGCTATTTATCTATGTTAGTCTTCTTCAATCCCTAATTCCTAGTTTCTCAATATGTTATTGTATAAATGAAAGCTTGAAACCTTTGTAGTTCTCTGCTTTCTAATGCCTAACTTTTTCCTTCATGTGTGATTTCTTATATATACATAAAGAGTGATCAATATAGTTTTAACTGATTTTAGTCTAAGGCAGAGATGGCAAACCTTTTTCAGACAGAGGTCAAATTTTGTTCATAACTTTTTAAGTACTAGCTGGTGGGTCATTAATGCCCATTTGTACCAAAGTTAAGTTTAACAATTTTTAACTGAGTATTTTTAAAAATAAATATCTTTAACCCTTTAACAGTTTCATTTTTTTCCAGAATTCGGTCCAAAAAATGTCATATTTTTTGAATTGCATTTTTTGTTTCATTTTACATTTTTAAGTAGGATATGTTATTAAAATTAACATTTCTAATATTTTTAAGCATTTATTGCAACTTTTTTTCTTTCATGAAAATAATAAATTCTCCCTGCACAAGTTGTTTTTTATTCCTACATGAACGCCGAACAGGGAAGTTACATTTACAGTTAAAATAGTACAATTACTTAGCAGTTATTCTTGATTACAATTCAATTACATTTACTATTATATTTTTATATAAAACATACTTACCCTTCTTTTTTTTTAAGATCTGACCGTCATAATCCATGAAAGCATCATAAAACTGAAGTTTACCAACAGTGTCATCGATATCCAAGTTAATTTTTTTAATTCCCTTGAAAGCAAATCTAGGAGGCGGATTGGATGGAGTATCACAGTTAATTTTAAAAAATTGCCTTGCTTCATTGATTCCATCTGTACTACTATCAGAGTCACTAGTATCCAAGTCATCTAATAAACTTTCACTACCATCATCAAAATTATTCAGGCAAATTTCAGATTCTGCTTCTGAGTCACAGTCAGAATCATAGGAAATTAGCTGTATACGTGCTGAATTATCCATTATTTAAAAGTAAAAATACATTATACAACTTTTACGTGGATAAAATTATCAAGCGTGATTCACAAGATATAACCAAAATGATAGATACTGAACTACAGGAAGCATAAACTTGTCTTCTGATACAAAGCATGTTAAAAAAAAAACCCACGCTTTTGGACCAATCAGAATAAAAAACACAATAGACAGCAAACTATCATTTAGTGGACAACTATCGCCATCTGTACGAATAATTTAACTAAAAATGAAAAAAATGCGGCAAAACAGTAAAAGCGAAATAGAAATCAGATTGCCAATACGGCGTACGGGCAAATCAGTAAAGGCCCAGCAAAACAGGGAAGGGGTTAAAATTCAATTATCTTAAATAGTAAAAATGGCGTGATTTGACAATTTCAAATTTTTAGTGAGGTTAACAATTCTTAAATGGTTTGGTGCAAGTGGCAATAAATGTTTGAATGACTAGGAGTAAGGAAAATTACATACAATATATTATGAATTATTATTTGTTAGTATATATACTCATATATATGTACATCAAAATTGGTTATATAGTATTTAATGAGAAATCTGTTGCTGTTTATTTTCAGATAGTTTTTTAATATTACATTAGGTTCATATTTCAAATTCATTAGTTAACTCATTTCGCGGTTAATTATCTATCGAGTCTATTTCTATTAGAAGATTTTACAAAGTTTATTGAAGAAAACAATTTTTCACATGCATATTTGGACCCAAACATTGTTAAAGGAGCCTTCACTAGTTTTTTCACTAGAAAGCAGAGATGATATAAAATTATTTGCTAGAGAATCCAATACGTTTAATAAAATTTTAAATTTTTACTGTGGGATCAATATTATCTGCGCTAGTTTCACACAGTGTTGTTTCTACTTCAAACGTCAAGTCTTAAAATTTTGTTTTCCACACTACACTGCTTCAAAAATTCAACTAATTCCATTTCTAAATTATCAAGTCACATAAATTTATAAAGTATACGTAGTCACATAAATTCGGTTAACTCCATTGTTTCAAATTCTGTCTCTTCTCTATTAATAATAAAGCAGCAAGTATGTCTGTGTGTGCGTCTGTCTTGGAACATGGGGGGGGGGGGGGGGCACGCACCTCAAAGTGTTTTTCTGAAATTCGAAATTTGTTCCTTTTTTATTCCAATTTATAGGCAAAAATTGCAGGGTTCGTACGGTCCTTAAAGGTTCTTAGAAAGTCCTTAATGTTCATTTTCATTTCTAAGGCCTTAAAAAGTCCTTAAATAGTCCTTATTTTTTTATTCCAGGTGCTTAATTTTTTTTGTTAAAATAGGAAAGTACCCATGTGCTCTATTTGTTTTGCTATCTTTTGTATTCTTCACAAGAATCAAACTCCTTTCATTTCAACTACTTAATCGAACCTCAAATTTGGTTTGCTCGGGTCCGGTACTATCGCGGCTTTCAGACAGACCCAAAACGGTGGATTGACAGGACCAAAAATGGCAGATTTACATAAACATCATCGCATTTTTACTACAAATTGCAGTGCTTTCTCAACTGGTAGATAAATAATTAACTCTTGTTTTTTTAATTTTTTTTTTTGAAAAGGTATAAGTACAGTAGAGCTCCGATTATCCGGAATGGTCGGGACCGAGGTAGATCCGGTTAAAGAAATATCCGGATAATTGGATTGCCAACTTTAAAGCCCCTATAGGGCTAGGTTTTTTTAGGCAGCTTCAATTCACACTTCGTCCAGACTTAAGACTTGCATTTGTAGTAGTGAATATTTTATCATATTATAAATGGCGTGTTTGCCATTGCCTCACTGTTTTTTAAATATTTGACACAATTGATGTACTGATGCCATATTCAAGGGCTATGTTAGGGACCGTTCATAAATGATGTCACGCTTTTTTCCTATATATTTGACCCCCCTCCCCCCGTTGTCACAATATGTGACACTTCAGCGGACCCCTCCCCCCTTTGTCACATGTCACACTATGTTGCATAATGCAGGATGTCACACTTCTTGTTACCCCTCCCTCCCCTTGTCACACTTTGTCGCAGTTTCACTAACCCCTCCCCCCCTCGAAGCGTGACATCATTTATGAATGAACCCTTGCTTCCATTTTCCATTTTCTCCTCTGTTCAATCTATTCTTTTTCATTACAATTTCTATTCTTTTATCAAAAGATAACACTACTCTTTTGCACTTCCCAGACATGTTTAAAAAACAACTTCTACACTTGCAGATCCCAATCAGAAAAATGTGGGTTCCTTCAGTATGAAAGCGCACAACCACGTGATCATTTCCTGAGGTGCATGGTTTATCTTTTATTCAAGTGACTTTCTCAAAACAGTTTTCCTGGAAATTTAGTTAAGCATAAATAATTTAACTTGACCCCTTGACAGTGAATGCAGTACTTCCACTATTTTTCTTCTATTAGTTTCAATACTTTACTTCCGCTCTAATGCCTCTAAAAAGAATCTTAATCCCTTTGTTCAGTTCCTTCAGTAGGTACAATTCCCCATGCTAATTGTAACTGAATGGAACAGACCTTGAGGGAAAGGGGTGGGGAGGGAGGGGGGAGGGTGATCCCTCTTTCTTGGAACGCCAAAAGGTAAGGGAGAAAGGAAGGTGGTTTTCGACCTTCAATCTGGACTTTAGTGCTTTAAAAATATATATATATATTTTTGCAGAGCACAGGGGAAAAAAACGCATGATCTCCGACCGATCCGGTTGATTGGACATATATATTTTTACAAAAAAAAAATGTTCATGGATTTTGATAAAATGCCAAAAAACTACAACACCCAATGCAGTTAAAATAAACTTGTACCCACCCACATGGCAGCTTCCAATTTGTTATTTCCTGTAATTATATGAAAAGAAAATCGAGCTACATCTAAAAAGAATTAAAATATTAGTAGAGAAGTCGAATCATAACACCAAGCATTTGTACAAAATGCTTTGGTGCCCAGTAACTGGGCACCATTTAAGACCACAGAAAAACAAAGCACACAAGTTCCCTCATTTTGCTTTTAAAAGAGAAAAGAAAAAGGAATAAAATTTGAAAAATGGACTTTTAAGGACTCGAGGGGGGAAAATTTAATAAATAAACAAAAATCGAAAATTTTCGAAAAAGAACCGAATTTTGGGATTACAAATTTGGGATCCGATACAATTTATTAAGTTTAGTTACAATGTAAATGAATATTTTTTTGCATGAAAATTGCTACTAAATCATCTACATTCTAAACAATTATCAATAAAGCAAGTAGAAGCAGCTCTTAACAAGTAATCAGTAAATAAATATTGCTCTTGAAGTTTTTTTTTAATTTAGGGGGGGGGGGAATACTTCAAAGAGGCATTTTGTTGACATCTAGCTCAATAAATGAGATATATTTAACTAATATGTAGGAAAAAAAAACTTTCAGCTTTTTTTTTTTTTTTTTGCATTTGGCCAATCCCATAGTATGATTATCGCTTATTTATACTGTTAAAGGTAAAAGAATGATTTATTTTTATTATCATTTTTCTTACGTCTTACACTATAATAAGCGCTGAGTTGCCAACTCTCCCGATCGCTTTTCAGCTGATCTTTCGCTAAACAGTTTTTTCTCCCATTGTTTTTTTTTTTTTTTAGATGAAATAAATTCCCGTATCGAAAATTTGTTTTAAAGCAATATTTTAATACTTGGTAAATTTTTATCGACCAATTTGGCTTCGCGATCGTTCGCTGTGGGGTTTTGTTGTGTGGGAGATGATGGATATTTGCTGCGTTAATCAAAATTTCTATCTCGTGAAATTTCTTAATTTGCAGTAAATTGAAGGAATCGACCTCTTCTTAAACCTATACACTGTAGTTGCCAAATGCTCCGTTTTCCCCTAGTTTTTCTGTTTTTATTTGTGAACTTCGAAAATTCGATTTTTTGTAAAAAGATCCGATTTTTCGAGCTGATGTACAACTATTTTTATCTAAAGCAGGGTTGCACAAACTGGCCCGCGGGCCAAAATTGGCCCGCTAATACAGTTGATAAAAAAGAATAATTATAATAAAATAAAAAGAAAATACGAAAGAAAAAATAATTGTAAAAAAAAGCTTATGAAAAATCGCAGTAAAACAAGAAGTTCCGTCTAGAACTATACGAGCCTACTTTCCCGTATATACCAGCTTCAACTTTATATTAAAGCTATCTCTCTCTCTTTCTCGTTTAACTTAAGTTCTTAATTGCTTCAGATATGCCTTTTTCAACAGTTAATACGTATTTATTCAATCATTCATTTATTCAGTCATTCATGTATTTATTCACTTAGTTATTAATTCATTCTTTTGCTTATTGATTTAATCTTTCAATAATTCAAAAATATTCTTGAAAATCTCGAACAAAATATTTCATAGGAAAATTGGCTCGTTAGTTCTGGATGAACTTGCTGTCTGTTCATGTTCCACGTCATAAGAGCTTTCCGATAAAGTTTGTTCCAAGCAAATCGGTCCGTTAGATCAAGATTTATATAGGATTGAAATTTCCCCGCAGGCGCTATGTTAATTTTTTTTTGAACTGTTCAAAAAATGAACAAAAATTGTTCAAATCAATATTTCACGCCAAGAACTTCTTCCAGTGAGCTTGTTCATTGGAACTTGGATCTTGAGCTCAGAGTTTGCATAATTTGCTTCATTTTCGACCATAGGCGCTAATGTTAAAATTTTTTGAACTGTTCAAAAATGAACAAAAATTGTTCAAATCAATATTTCGCGCCAAGAACTTCTTCCAGTGAGCTTGTTCATTGGAACTTGGATCTTGAGCTCAGAGTTTGCATAATTTGCTTCATTTTCGACCATTGGCGCTAATGTTAAAATTTTTTGAACTGTTCAAAACTGAACAAAAAATTGTTCAAATCAAAAAGTAAAATATGGAAATGAGATGTCTTCGCCGAGATCTTTTGAATGCAAAAAGAATTTTTCGAATCGGACAATTCGTTCAAAAGTTATTAGGGGGGGACAGACCGACAGACAGACTGACAGACACATTTTTTCCCCATCTCAATACCCTACTTTCAAATTTTTAATTTAAAATCTTTATTTAATTACTTAACTTATTTTTGACTATTCTTGATTTGTAACGATATTTTCACGATACATTAAGCCTTCTTTCATGCTTTATTATTATTTTTTTTACTTTTACGAGAAAGTAGGCTAAAAATACGATCGCAACGCCGCTACTGAATTTTGATCGCAATTTTAGGAGCTAATTGCCATGTTTAATTTTATTTTATTGGAAATACTTCAGAAACTAATCAAATCATGATAAAAGTGGTAGAATATTGCATTGTCATCTGGTTCTGAGCTATATGTAAAGTTTCAAAACAATAGCTTATCGGGAAATGGTCGAAAATTCGATTGCTGGATTTTTTGAACAGCCATTAGTGCGTTACTTCGTCTATAAAAGCATTTTGTTCCATTCCTGCTATGATTTCTTTAGTTAATTCAAAGCAACGATCGTTAGACATAGCAGGCAAAATGTCATTGTTTTCGTCTTCATCGCTATCTTGCTCTTTTTCATCGTTCGGGTGTAGCACCATTTGGATGCTTTCCGAATCGGACATCTTGTTTATCAAATTATTAATTTCGTAAAATCTGATCATCAATCATTTTTACAGAAATAAATGATTTCAAAGAGGAGGAAAACGAAATGTAAGAAGCATGTTTACATGCAGAAACGCGCAAATTTCATACTTATGTAAAACGACTTTGCTTTTGCGAACTCAATTTTAATAAAGAATTAATTTTCACAGTCGCAATTTTTGTTGCCTTGATATCAATTTTAAATTCTTATTACCTTATTTCAGCTCTTAAATAAATAAAAAAATATACAAAGCAAAAATTAACGAGGTTTACTTTTCACACGATCAGCTTTTGCGGAAAATTCGCGAATCTGCTGTATTAGAAATTTTCCGAACGTTCGTTAGTCCGACTTTTGTTGCAATTCGTCTTCGAATACTGACGAGACAATTAAATAAATGTATAAGAATAAGAATCTAATTGCTTATTTCTTTCATGTTTAATTATTGAAGTAAAATAGAGAAAAGGTTTGATTTTTCTCAAGTATCGTTGGAGATTTTTTTTTCTTCTAATTTTCATCTGCAAGTAAGTTGACGCAGGGGAGCAATTCAGGGGAGGGGGTCCCCTAAAAACATCGTTTTTAGACTAAATTGTTCCACTTATAAACACTGAATATGTTACTTGTAACGGAAAAATGCGTATTTTTAAGGGCATTTTAAAAAATTCGTATTTTTACTAAATGGGCAAAAAACTTTTCAAAAATGGCGGGAAATTCACGAAAAAATTCCCGGTTTTCTGGTTCCCGGATAAGGGGTTCTGTACTGTATTACTATGCCAACTTAACTAGTAATAAGATTTTGTAAATGGTTAGTTAAAAGAACAATTCTACTAGCCAAATTGAGTAGTAGTAATGAATGAATAAAAATTTATTAATTAAACATTAATTTTCAGAATTAATAATATCAATATGAATAATTATTTTACTTTATAAAAGGTAATTTATAATCAAAATTTAAAAAATTTATTGTTGATATATATTTAGGAAAATTTTATTGTTGATATGAATTTAGGAAATTAATAAATAAATAACGATTTTTTACATTAATTCACAAAGATCAATTTCTAATCTGCAGGAAAACTAGTGATTAAAGGATTAAAATTTAACTATATGCCATGGAACAAAATAATGATATGTTGATTTTTGATAAAGGAATCAGTTAAACTTTTTTTTATTGTCCATGTAGCAATGTATAAATTTAATATTACTATGCCAATTTAGCTAATAAGATTTTGTAAATGGTTGATTGAAAAAAAAACAATTCTACCAGCCAAATTGACTAGTAGTAATTCATAATCGCAAGGGTTTAACGTGATGTACAGACTCACAGCATTTGGATTTTGCTATTTAACATATGTGTGTTTATTTCTTCTGTATTTATATTCGCACTTTTAATTAATTTCTCATTTTAACCCTTAATATATATTTTAAATTTTAAAGAATTTGAAATGTCAAAGGAAAATTATCTAAATTATAAAGAAAGTTATAATTTAGAGAATAATGCTGTGTTTTTCTAAGTTTAAATTACCTTTTTATTTTCCATTTGTTTCATTTTCATAATTTGCACACATTTTTGTAAAAAAAATTTAGTATTCCTCTTTTTTGCCATTTGATGAATCACTTCATTGATATATATAAATGTTGTGCAATTAATTGTTTAGAAATCTTATACCTCATTTTGTTTTAATTCATTTACATTATTTTTTAAAAACTTTTATTTAATAATCTGTTCCCGAGTACAGTATTTATTAATACATGTAATTTGTGCATATTACCTCTAAATAAAAACTGAAATACACTCTGTATTTTTATGAATAAAACATTATGTTACTTTGGCCCCCAACCTGATACTTTCTAATTTTATGGCCCTTCATACAAAAAAGTTTGTGCATCCCTGATCTAAAGGGACTGTACTACAAAACAAGAAAATTTTCAAGAAACTTTTTAAAAAGACAATGTATTCATTTACATGAATTTTCATAACTTATAACGTGAAAATGTAAAAACCTATTTTTCGGAAACTTGCTAACATTTAGCATGTGCTTCGCCGAAAATTGCACGCAGCTTTTTAGACTTCTATCTTTTTGCATCCTGTAAATATATCAATTATTTAAAAAGTTGACAGTTGTTTGAGTACTGTCAGCCCCGCGTAAAGGAATACCGTTGGTTCCAGCATATTTTATTCGATTATGCTGGGAAATTTTCCTTACCTTACAGTTCTGATAATATTGCCTCGAAACGTAATAATAAATCAGTATACCTATTTAAAAGAACTTATTAATGTTAGTGTTTAAAAGTTCTTTTAAATAAAATAAATAAGAACAAAGTAGTTAAATAATTAAATACATTATTATATATATGTTTAAGTACAAGTTAAAATGATGAAAAGTAAGGAGTTGCTGAATGATCAACTTGAAAATTCATATAATTTTCTTATTTATTTATTTATTTTTGAAATTTAATCAATTCTGTTATCAAAAATATTTTAAAAGCAGACCAGTATTACTGGATTATCCGGGGAAAATATTCGATTAAACGGAAAGCTTGAACATTGCGTCTATGGGGAAATATTCGATTCCGGAAGGTTTCATTCTTATAAGCAGGGTATTCCTTCATCCGTTGCCTGGTTAAGGCAGTAGCCTGCTTTAGAAGGCCAAAAAGAAGCGTTTTTTGAGGAATTTTTTCAGAACAAAAAAAAAAAAGCAAGTCTAGCGAATATTTCAGATCATTTTATAACATATTTGAACAAGTAAAAAGAAAAAATTAAGACAAAAATATTCAAATGCAGCCGATTTTTATACACATTTGTGCAACACCTTGCAATTGCGGTCTCCGATCGGCGGGAAAGATGGCGCTCGTAATTTTCGTCTGAAACAAAAAAAATAAAAATGTTTTCAATTTTCATATATTTATCTTCTGTTTAAACTAAAAAAAAAAAACGAAAATTTGAAAAATTAAAAAAATTTTTCAGGTTTGAAAAAAAAAGTGTCTTTTTTACAACAAAAAAATCATTTCAACTTGCTAAAAAAGTTGTTCAGAATTTTTGTTTCACGAATTTTCTTAGTTCAAATAGAAGAGAATACAAAACTGAAGCTGACAAGTTTTGTTTCGTTTTGTTTGGTCGTCTAGTTTTCTTGCCATCAGGCCGCCAATTTAGAAAAAACATAAAAACAAAAACTCGAGAAAACGCGCATGAAAGTTTACGATCGGCAAAATGTTAATTTTCTATTACTTACAGTGATCATACTGCGCCATATACCAAATCCTTATAATTGAATATATCGTTATAATCTGTATAACAACTTGAGTCGGTACTTCTACGAATTCAAAATATTATTTCGAACGACCTTTGAACCTTTTCACATACATAGTTCGGAGCTATTCGACCGAGGGGACGGCGCACGCTCCAGCTGCCGAGTGCTCGTACACCTGCTCGACATCTGGCCACGTTTAGGGCTGTATTTTTTAAAATATTGAGAATTAGCCTCTATAACTTTACATGCATATTCTTAGATATATTAGGAATCGATTTAAGCAATAAAAAAAATTTCGTTTTTTTGAGCCTTCTAAAGCAGGCTCCGGCCTTAGTGGATCTGACAGTATTTGCAGCTTGAAGTCTGCTTGTTTTATTTTTTATTTTAAAATAAATTTTTGAAAACTTTATTTTAGTTAAATTTTGGTAGTTACTATTTGAGGGTAATGTACAAAGTTTTAAGCAAATAAGCTCCATTTTTTATTTGTATGTTGTTTCTAAAATGAAATATTTTTCTCAAGTTGAAAAAGTTTTTTCTAAATTTTTTGCAAGCTCTTCTAAATAATAAAAAAAAATTATTTATGGCAGAGATAAAAATTTAAGTAAGCCTAAATTGAGATGCTGGCAACATAAGTTAAGTAAAATGAAAAAAAAAATCTAAATTAAACACAAATTCTCAAGACAAAGTGCAGTTTTCTTTAACATTTTTTTAAATTTAAATTGTTTTTCATTTAGCTTGTATTTTATAGCACTTACCATTTTTGATAATTTTTCATATCATTGATAATTTGCTTATATATGATTAATACTTGTGTTGTGTGCTTCTTATTACTATCTCCAAAAATTATTTAACTCTCTGACTGTATTGTACATTAGAAAAGCAACAAGTCAAAGAAAGCTCCATAAAATTTTTTGTGTATTGTTCCTAATAAAAATACGATGTTAAATCAATTTCCTCTTTCAATAATGCTTCCTTTTGAAATAAACATGACAGTTTGTATATTTCGAAAAATTTGTGAGGTCCTTAAAAGTTTTTGTAGGTCCTTAAAAAGTCCTTAGAAAGTCCTTATTTTTGGTTTTGCCAAAAGCGTACGTACCCTGAATTGCATAAAATGGTCGCTTTCTATCAGAAGGAATTATTGCATCCTTTCCAGCTTGATATCATTGAAAAGCCCGTAAAAAAAACTTCTAGAAGCAGCTTTGCTCTTTGTGCTAAAATTCAAAGCCTCTAAGTTAACTATAAAAGAAGTTATAAGCATTTTTCTCTGTAGTTCAAAATTATTTTTTAACGGTAATCAACTTTAATTTTATTTTCTCCAGATGATTGATTGCTTTTTATTTTATTTGAATTGTTACCAATTTGTCTACATGTGTATTTGCTAAATAAAATTATCTTCACAATGCCCAAATGCAATTTGGGCATTGTGAAGAAGAGGTTTTGGGATTCTTTACCAATGCAATTTTTAAGTACCGTATATTTCCAAATATAAGTCAATCCCTGTATAAGCCGAGAGTGCATTATTCCTTCAAAAATGTACCAAAAATTCAAAACTCATATATAAGCCGAGATAAAAATTTGAAGGAAAAAAAATTACAGCTCAAAGAGAGTCGCCAAACGGGGCGAAACATTTGCCAAGCAGGTAACACAGGTCAAATATTTTCCAATCAAGATGTCTGAAAGTGAGAAGCTTGGCGGCAACGGCGATAGATTGATCTCTGATAACCCTGTCTGAGGCTAGTGCCGAGTGAGCGAGCACCGAGCACATGTTCCCGCGTTCCCACCCTATTCTTTCATTTTCATTGCTTTTTGCCCCTGCGTTTGCTTAGTTTGTTTTACCTTTTTTATTGTTATTTTTCTACATTTATATTAGAAGGATGAGCGGGAATAGAAAGGCATACACAGATAGTCGGGAGCAAATTTCGCCATTTTGTTTCAGCGATGATTTCACAAAATCCAGCCGTTAAATATATGTATATTCTTTTAAATAAAACTCTGCTTATTTTAAGCTAATTATTTCCTTTATGTAGGAGACATAAATTACATAATTAGAGCTCTACATTAGTCGATATTTCGCGATATATAGACCAACCTTTTTTTTTAGATTATGAACCCGTATACAAGCCTACCTCCTCGATTTAGCTTTCAAAAATGTTCCAAAAATTCTCGGCTTATACACGGAAATATATACGGTAATTTATTTCTGTTTTTGGATTTTGATCCTTTTTTAAAAACAAATTAAAATTTATTTCCTGCTGCTCACAGGCGATCAATAGCTTTATTTTGACTTCCTTTTTTCGTGTCATGTATTTTACGGGACCATTCTACGTACTGCACAGGGGATTCTTAAAGAAATGTTATCCTTTATAGCTATTTTTGTTATTCCAAATTATTATTACTATTTATATTTTTATTTTTTCTCACCAGTGAATTAGCACATATGTTATTTGCCTATTTGAGGTCAGATGAATGGTTTCTCCGCTTTCAAAGTTTTGCTTGCTGCTGTTATTTTCTGCAAGCTACAAAATTTCGTCTTTCTGTTTTACTGTTAATGAATAATAGTAGAAATCAATTATCCTAAAAATTCATTGTCTTAAGCTATTCTAATGGATTATATTCGTTCTTTCTGTGTGGGTACCTGAACTAAACAAACAAAATTTGGTTTTTTGAGAAATTTCCTTTTTCATTTCGTTTCTGTCCTTTTTTTTTTCATTTTTTACTGTGTGTGTTTTGTAAAAAAAAAAAAAAAAGTTGCTTAGAAGTGTAGGATTGCCGGTTGATGGCCGTGGGCGGCTAATTTTTAATTCTATGGAATGCTGTATCTTTTAACCAAATAACATTATTTACACATAAAAAAGTTACCACTGTATATATAATTGCGAACTGACTGGTCTTTTCACTTTATAACACGAGCATAGCCATGTGGGTACCGCTACTTTTATTGATTGAATCTCGCCTATCTTTGTGCCTAAACTTTCAAACCAACTATATGCCTAAACTTTTAAATTGATTGAATCTCTCATCAAAAGCTTGTTTTATTTCTTGCATAATCATTAAATATTTTTTAATAGCATTTTCTTGAATGTCAGCTGAGTTTTCAAAAATTGTATTTTGAAAATATATTTGTAATTGAGAAAAATATTTCATGATTTTCATTTCCAAATCCTTAGTTAAGACGTTAAATTTCATTATAAATATTTTAATATTTTCAATCATGGTTAAAACAGTTAGTCTTTGCCCTTAAAGTTTTTTATTCCGTTCATTAAAATGCTGAGTGATGAGACATAAAACAATAAATTATTTAACCAATGTATATTGGATACAAACAAATGGGGTTGCCTAGCAGCCATGGGTAAGTTAAAAATCTTGTGTGTCTGACCCATGGGTCATAGGAGGTTTGCTATCACTGGTCTAAGATATGGTCAATAATATTAAAGTGGTCATCTTAAAAATTAATCCATGTGTGCTGTTGCTGTTAACATATTTGTATGTCTTAGATGCATTGTAAATTGTCTGTTTTCTCAATTAAATAACAAATGTTTTTTACATTCAATATTTGTTTAAATATTAATAAAAATGTTATTCACTCAAGTTATTTTATTATAGTATGCAGAAGCCCACAAAACAAACATTTCTTACTGGAAGCCCTCGTCTTTCAAGTAAAAAGTCTCATTCCAGTTTGGAAAACGTTTTGTTTGGACCACAGGTAGATAATCCAATTGCAATACATTAAAATTTTAGCAATTTGTAAAGATGTTTATTTCAAGCATTTTTTTCATCATTCACCTTTTAATTTTATGTAAAGTTATAATGTATAGAGAAATAAAAGTTAAATGATAAAGCTAGTTACTTTGTGCTAGACATATTTGTTTCAACTTTACTTTTCATGGCACCAGATTTGTAGATTCTTGGTCAGTATTCATTTGCTTATTCATTTTTATTTTTACTTCATTAGAAATTAGGCAGCTGATTTCAAGGATTTTTATGCGCAGCTTCTTGTTGCCAGTACTTTCAATTTTGTTTCAATAACTTATCTAGCAAGATATCTCAATGCTATGTACTGTGTTTTTGAGGTGTACTTTAGAAGTCATGTAAGTGGTAAATTATGGAAACTTCAATTTTTTTCATTTTGCTGTAGCTTTTCAGTAATTCTTTTCATGTGTATATAGATAGATATATATATATATGATGATATATATATATGTATGATAGATATATATATATATTGATGAATGCATTTGTTATGATCGTTCATTTGTTTGTTGAATCGTTCATTTCAAAGTTGGTATATTTCTTTTTCAAAGCAGAAAAAAAAAAACAGTCTAAAGCAATAGGCTTCTTTCAAGTGGAAGAAGTGGAAGACAGTTATTCATTAACAATTTACCGTATAAGTTGCAATTTTATAACATAAAGTAAATTTATTTTAAAAGAAAACCTTAAGTACATATAGTTAGACCTGTAAAAACATTTAATAAATGTGATAAATTATAATTAAACTACTTAATACTATGAACTTCAATTTAAATAGCAGTGTTTTATGATTTAAAGTTCTTATACATTGTATTTAACAATTTATAATATTTCTCCAGTGTTCTTCTATTTTGTTCAGTCTGAAGACTTATTAGATAGATAAATGGTATTAATTAATGCGATAAATGGTATTAATTAATGCAACTCAAGAAGATAAGTGTGGAAAAACTTGCCAAACAGTTCTTGGTCGTTAAGTACAACACCTGTAAATTTTAAACGCTAGCTTCATCTACGCTCTTTATTAATTCAAAATTAAAGATGTACAATAAATTGTGTATAAATATGCTTTAATTCTTTTACACTAATTGATACTTGCAGCAACATTGAGAGTGTCTGAATGTCCCACAAAAGTCAAGAATTTGAAAATCAGTCACGAAAATTGCGAATCGTTCACGAAAATTTTCCACCAAAAACAGGACCATTCCATCCAAAAGACGCTAGATATCCAGTATCCGATTGTTTTTAAATATCCGGAATCCGATCTTGCCACTGCATCAAATACCCAATTATCCAGCTACCAGCTTATCCAGTTAAGTACAACACCTGTAAATTTTAAACGCTAGCTTCATCTACGCTCTTTATTAATTCAAAATTAAAGATGTACAATAAATTGTGTATAAATATGCTTTAATTCTTTTACACTAATTGATACTTGCAGCAACATTGAGAGTGTCTGAATGTCCCACAAAAGTCAAGAATTTGAAAATCAGTCACGAAAATTGCGAATCGTTCACGAAAATTTTCCACCAAAAACAGGACCATTCCATCCAAAAGACGCTAGATATCCAGTATCCGATTGTTTTTAAATATCCGGAATCCGATCTTGCCACTGCATCAAATACCCAATTATCCAGCATGTCAAATTTTAATTTTTAAAATTTAATTAATTCACGTTTTTTCAGAATGTGTGTAAATTACAAACTTAATATGTATTTCAAAAAATGTTGGATATTTAAAAATATGTAGAAAATACATGTTTCAAACATCAGATATCAATACTGATCCGTCAGACAAAGGATACTGGATATCCATTATCCGGCAGAAACAATATCCTATGTAGTACCAAACCCTTACAAAAAAATTATAAAATTTCATTTTGAAAATCTGTTGATAACCTGTTTTAAACTCGCATCTTTTCCATATTCTGTAAATATGCTACAGAAGACAATTGCAAAAAAATTTGTAGATCAATGTTTATTTTCATAAAAAGTATAATTCCTGAATAAAAATGATTGTAATTATCATAAAAGTGACTACTGCATGAAATTTGAATTTTCTGTTCTGATTAACATCTTACTTAAGAGCCCGCGTCAGTCAGAAATTTTCCCGCTGATCAACTTTTTCTAGTAGATGTAAAGCATTTTCCTTCCCCCTCTCGATGTGATAGTCTTTGCACGACAATCAACGCAAAATTTATTGGTTATGGAGAGGTTGACGAAGGTGCCTCATTTACACCCTTCGAGGTGTCCCGTTACACCTTGAAGCGTGAAATGGTTGGATGTTGTATAATTTTTGTTGGTTTGAGGTTTGCCTGGTCAGACTTCAATACAGCACAATTTCACCATCCAGAAGAACTATTTCACAATCGGTGTTTTATTATACCCAGCATTTCTTACATAACTAGTAAATTTTGTTAATTATTATTTATTTTCTTTTCTGGATTTCGTTTATAAAAAGCGCTTTCATCAGATGCTATTTTACGAGTGATATACTAAATACCAGGAGCGGACTGGGAAGAAAACTCGGCTCGGGCATATTTCAAACAGCCCTTGAAGGGGAGGGGAGAGAGGGAGGCACTCACACGAAACAGAAAATGAATGCTAATCAGATATTATGCTTCCTCCCCCCCCCCCCCGAAAATTTTTGAAGTTTACTCAATGACAACAACGAGTTTTAATAGCATTTTAAAAAGAATTTTGGCTTTTGAAATTGCAGTAATTTACATGAAAAGAGGTAGAGTTGAAGAATAAACATGAAAATTATGTACCCATCGTACTCTTTGTGTATTGAGTGTGCTACAATTAGTATGTTAACATCAAGTAAAAATTATTTCTAGTTATGAAAATGCTAAAAGAAATGTTTATTGTTCTGGTTTCCAGTACTATATAACTATAACATACAATAGTAGCAGGTTTAAAAAAAAACCTCTCATGCTTTTTTCCCATATATTTGACTCCCCCTCCCCTTGTCACAAAATGTCACACTTCAACATACCCCCTCTCCCCTTTGTCACATACCACGCGATGTTGCATAAGCATGATGTCACACTTCTTGTTACCCCCTCCCCTCGTCAGTTTGTCACAATTTCGCGAACCCTTCCCCACCCCCTTCGAAATTTGACATCATTTATGGATGATCCCTATCATATGGTGATCGAATAACTGATTACATATTACATGTGTCCTGTAAAAATAGACAAATATCACCTTCACTTTTCTCTCCAGCGTGCTAGAGATACACCTTCCGTTTCTTGCGATGTGCAGATAGTAAATCATTTGTCCACTTTCATCGTAATTACAATATTGTAGAAGCCACAATTTTGTGCTATGTATATAATTTAACAGAAAAAGCTAAACAGAAATATTATTTATTTAAAATAAATCAAAATTAAATTTATCTACAAGAAGCATAAACATATATCCTACAAGTCTTCGCCACACTTCTCAAGCAAAGTAAGAAATAATTCTTGCAGTCAAAAGATGGACCCAGGCAGCAGGAAGCTGGTGGTAGATTGAGGGCAGATAAGAACTCGTGGGAGATGTGACCATTTCCGTGAAAAGAACGTAGGTGGCTCAGGGAGGCGGTGTGTCAACGAGTTCGCTAAGGGGGGAAGAAATTTTAAACTTCTGAATTGGAATAGATTCACTTCTCAAATGATTTCTCCTGTTCTATAAACATACAAAAAAAATTTTAATGTCTTTAGATGACTGAGAAAATGGGCTATGATTCGATTTTTTTTAAAATCCGAAAATTCCATCTGGTTTATCAAAAAACCACTTTCATTCACGTTGAACATTCATATTTATTTTTAAAAAATTTAAATAATTTTAAGGAGAAACTATGAAGTTTAACGCATAGATTTGTCATTAAAGATTAAATCCAAAAAAGAAAATTTTGAAAATTTTAATTTGCCGATAAGCTATTGTATAAATGAGAAGACATTTCGACCCATTCGTTAACATAGTTAATTGAAAACTGGAAATCTGTCTGATGCGGGCTCTTAAAAGACTGCATTATAAAAATGATTGAATAAGTATATTGGCTGCAAATTATGTACTATCTACACCTTACTTCATTGGGGTGATGACATAAATAAGTAACCCATTTAAAAATCTTAGAACAACAGCAGCATTAATATTAGCATTCAGATATGTATGTTTAAATAAGTATATATTTTAATTACAAAATTTCTTTTTAATACAATGATAATATCAAAAATAATATATATATATATATTAGGGATGTAGTGATTAGTGATTTGGCGTAATAGCCAAATACCGAATATTCGACCATTTCTTCTAGGCCGAATACTCGGCTTCGGCCAAATACCGAATATTAAAATTTCTAGAAAATACAAATTAAAAAAAATAAAGATTTGAGAATGAGACAAGGACTCATCAGTGTTGGTTTTTCTCAAAGAATGAGTGATGCAAAGCACCTCACAAATCCCAAGCAAAAACACACTAGAGCAGAACACACTTTGAGACAAACTAACACTGACGAGTGCTTGTCTCATTATCAAACCTTTAAAAAGTTTTTTTTTATTTGTAAACCTCTAAAAATATTTTACAAATTTGATCTTAAGGAGTATTCGGCCAGGCCGAACATTCAGCCAAAGGGCCGAATACCGAATAGTGGCTGAATATTCGTTATACTTAAAAATTTTTGTTTATGGAAAGCATTCCTGTTGTTTTTGTGAACTAGTATTTTTTTTTTGCCATTCCCAGAGTAGTAAATTGTTTGTACGTAGAGGGAAAAAATTACTTGGATTTGTACACATGAACAGCAAAATCACAATCATGATTCCTCAAACTTAACTGCAGTCAATTAATAAAGATGTTTTTTCCCCTTCTAATCATCAAACCTGAAGTTACTTGGAGAAAAATAGCTGTAGAAAGGAGGACTTTTTAAAAACTGTCCTTATACTGATATGAGAAGGATAAAAAACAGCATATATTTAGATAATAAAATAAAAGCAAAGTTTTAAGGCAGGGTTCACACTGGGGAAAAATACAAGGTGGGATTTTCCTCCTTGACCAAAATTTTAAGTGGGATTTTTTAAGTTTAAGCCTAAAAAAATTTTTTTTTGAGTGGGATTTCAAAAAATATTGCGGGAATCGCGCGATCGTGCGGCCTAGCGCGAACCCTGTAAGGTGATATATCCCCTCTCCCCGTACTCTGTTGTTTGGGTCTTTTAGATGTGTTGTTCATAAAATGTAAATTATGTGTTTCCGCTATATTGTAAATCATAAAATTCTTTATTTCACCTTAACTTCAGCAAAATTAAAGCTTAAATTGGTTTTTTAACAGAAAAGAAAACAAGTGAAGACTTCATTTTTATGAATTGTGATGCAAACTGCTACCAATCTTAGTTGCATTGTATTTTTGTATAAATGTTATGTCTACAAAAAATTAAATATCAAATAGCCCTAAAATGTACAATGCTCTAACTATTTGTAAATAAAGTTATTGATATAGACAAACTTTTTATAAATAGTTAATGAATTGTAAACAATTATCTTTGCATTGATTGTAGTATTGAAAAAGTAAAAAGTGATAAGGCACAAAATAGTTGAAAAATAACTGAAGACTTATTCTTCTTTAGATTGATTCAGTGTGTGATTTTCGAGAAATTTGTTTTTCTTTCAATTGCGTGCTTTATTCATATGATAACCCATAATCATAATTATAATACCATAAAATATTTTTCCAAAAATTTTTTCTTTGTAATCTTAAACTCCTTGAAAAGAATGTTTTTAAACTGATATTTGTATCATTTGTATTAGCTTTTTAGGACATTATTATAGGAGTATAATTCCAAAGAATTCTTTTATCTATAACACTTTGTGTAATGATGACTATGAAGCTTATATAGAAATGCCAAAATTTGTTACATAATAATGATCTGCAAGTCAATTTTCCAAAAAATTTAGTTAAAACTAGATAAATTGATTATGTGTCCTATTTAATATGTTAATGATTTGATTGCTGTGCAATAAAATAATTTTGTTCTTTGTCAAAACATTACTTCAACATTGTAAAATGTTTGTCAAGTAAGAAATTTACATTCCTTATATTTGATTTTTTATTACTCTCATTATTTTATTTAGATGGGGCGCACTGCAACTAGCTCAACTCGCTTACGTAGAGCTCGTTTAGTTCATTGTGAACTTTGTACTCTTCTACTTTCTGCTCATAATAGTTTGTGTCGAAAATTATTTGAATATATGACTTTATTACCTCCTTGGCAGCAACTAAAATTAGGTATGGTTTCAGATTTTTAACTTGCTATAAAATCAGTAAAATATTAATCTGATCTCATGTTACATTATTAAAAGTAAATTTTCTTATTTAGTTTTTCTGAAAACTCCTCATAAAAGCAGTGATGCAGAACTTCAATGATTCAGGACACCTTTAAATACCATTTATAACTATATATTATATATATATATATATATGCATGTATCAGGGTTGGCAGGTTTTTGACACATGACAGTTTTTGACAGTTTAAACCATGGTTTAAACTGCGACATCAAAAACCCCCTTGTCAAAAATGTCAAAAACCCATATTTGTATGAGAAATTTATTAACAAGTAAAATTTATTATTAATACAGAATAGTGCTCCAAATATTTTTCAGAAAAAAATAAATTTGTCACCTCTTAAGTGGTTTTAACCTTAAATGAAAAAATATGTTTTGTGCTTTGTATTAGTGATGTGAGTAGGGCAAATGCCCACTGAATTTTTGCAAAACATTTTTTATGAGCCCAAAATGTGGGCAATTATGAAAACATATTTTCCTTTACATTTTGACATTTTTAACAAGAATTATGGCTTATGAATAACAAGTTCTTTTAGAATATGCATTTCATTAGTAAGAGTACCAAGGGGACTAAAATTAGTGCTAATTACACATTTGTACATTTGTTAGTGTTGATAATAAAACATGTAATAATTCATAATGTTTTCAGTATAGATGCTGTTGGTAGAGCTGTTAGCCTATTTATAATTAAATACAATGAATTTTTTTCAAATTATTTTACCCAAAACCAAAGAACTAAAAAACCATTTTATTCTGCTACTATTAGCTTTAAAAAAATAATGCTTAACCTTGAAATAATTTATAATTATTTTTCTAATTCATGATTCATATTAAACAGCACATAAGTCTTAATATTTTCTAGCAATATTCTAAATGTGTCATCTATTTTATTCACAATATTTAGTTTATCTAGTAACTTAGCTGAATACTGGGCAGTGGTGTAGCTAGCAAGGGTGACACCCGGGGCAGTTATTGATAGAGTCACCCCATGGAAAAGATAAAACAAAAAAAAAAAATAATATGTAAGCGTGAATTATTCATTGTGATGCAAATACACTAAAAAATCATCACAACTTTGAAACAAAAAAAGAGGGGGGGGGGGAATGCCATTCTTATCATCAGCATCATAATATTTAAGGAATTAATGGCAAAGGTGTGTTTAGCAGTTAAAAAACACAATGAAGATATTTTTGAAAGGAAACACTTTTCCAGGTTGAAAATAAAAAGAAATTGATACAAAAGAGCTTTCAATGAGCTTTTAAAGGCTCTTTTTTTCATCGTGATTGGGTGTCACCCCTGAAAGGGGGGCGCCCGGGGCGGACCGCCCCCACTGAGCTACTCCACTGATACTGCGATAATCAGTTTATACTAATGTTATTCAATTCTGTCAAATATCCGAATATTGTTTTTTTTTGTGCTTCCTCGGTTTTGAAATTTCAGTTATTTGAAAGCACTGACTGAAAAATAATGTATGTCATAATTAAAATTCAATGCCTAATGTTATATATGTGTTATTGTGTTTTAACTCATGAAAATGTTTATTTGAAACATTCATTTGGCCATATGTTTTCTGAGAGTTAAAATAAATAATCCCCCAAAATTTTTTTATTAGTTATTATCTAAAAATGTCTTAATTATTGTTGAATTAATCATAATTTGATAAAGTTCAACATTTGCTAGCAACAGTTGTTTAAATTTATGTAATTTCTTCTAAAATTTAGGTCAGCTGAAGATTGAGATAGGTTTTTGACAGTTTAAACCGGTATTATACCTTTGTCATGACAAAAACCCAACCCTGGCATGTATGTATGTATATATGCATGTATGTATGTAGGTATATATGCATGCGTATATATATATAAAGTATATATTATATAAGTATCTAGACAACTTTATCTATAACAATTACTTAAATAAATAGATAAATGGCAAATAGCTGTATACTATAGTCTGTGTAATTAAAATAGGCGCACAACGTCGCATTTCCTGCTTCGTTACCATGGCAACTGCGAGAAAAATAACAACGCCAGACTTGTTCTTTTGCACTGCAGTTAAGGCAATTGCATTACTACACCTCTGATTCAAAATATTAGATTAATTTATAAAAATTAATAGGAAAGAATTTATTTTCCATTTATTTATTTTTGATACTAAGTAAATGCAATTAAATTTCTCATAAAAAAAATCTAGAATGATTAGATAAGATTTTAACATTTACAAAATATAAAATACAATAAATTAGTTATAAAATAGCTTTCTGAAACACTTCAAAATATTAGAATAAGACTTGGATTGGTTCAAAATATTGAGATACTTTATCTGACGCAATCTATTTTTACCATTGAGAAATAAATCTGATTTGAATTTGTCTATTATTATTCTAACTAAAACAACAAACTTAGTTATGTTCACTGAACTAAAGGGGGGAAACGTTTCTAGCATGGAAACCATGGCAACCAGAATGAAAAAAGGTAGAGTTGTGTGACCTAGACACGCCGATTTTAATTACACAGACTATAAGTCAAGCAAATAATGAGCATGAAGGGGTTGTTTCCTTTTATATTTTTTTTGAACATGAACCTTTCAAATTTGTTCATACACTCACGGACATTGAAAATAGCGCACCAAGAAGAATGCGAGCTACAACCTCGAAGCTATGCAAATGAATAGAGTGGCGTCCGGTATGCAAATGATGAAAGTCTAGTGCACATGCGCGTGTCCACGCACGCTGCACTGGCGTTGCAAACAGGAAACGCGGCCTATATAAACCGGTGTATTGTGGAAGATTCATAAACGTGATGACCACGAATCGACGCTATAAGGTGTACCAAAGTGTATGTGCGAACAATCTCTAGACACCTCAGGGAAGCAAATCGGCAATCCCAGCGCCCATTACATGTACTGCCAGTAACACCGTCACATCGGTGGCTCCGACTACAGTGGTGCCAAGGGAGAGCGACGTGGAGCGTCACATATTGTAGACGTGTGGTGTTTAGTGATCAATGCCACTTCGTTTTGGGGACAGATGATCACCGTGTACATGTGTGGAGACGCCCTGGTGAACGGTGAAATCCCACCCTCACTATTCAGCGACACAGTTTCCGCACTGCATGCATCATGGTCTGGGGGGACATAGCCTACGATAGCCGCTCTACTCTGGTGGTGGTACATGGTACATTAACTGCTCAGCGGCATGAGGATGAAATCCGACGGCCTCATGTGCTTCCATACTTAACCGGTATTCCAGGTGCAATTTACCAGCAGGGTAACGCTCGTCCGTAGTCGGCTTGTATTGACGGGACTTCTTACGATGTGTTCGGAACTTTCCATGACCTGCTCGCTCTCCGGACATCTACCCTATTGAGCATGTATGGGACCAGCTGAAACGCCAGTTGCCGTCGTGCCACTCCTTGCATGATTTAGACAGAGTTGTTCAAGATTTGTGAGCACGACTGCCTTAGGACAACATCAGACGTCTTTTCGATTCAATTCCGAACCATATTGCTGCATGTATCGCAGCCCGAGGCGGTCCGACGCGCTATTGAGTATAGCTGGCTCTGGACGGCTCTGTGATTATGTAACTGTTTAGTTTTTTTGATCAAGTGTATCTTTCATCTTCATCATTCACTGAAATAAATTTCATTTCAATCCAATTATTCCTTCTTGGTGTGCTATTTTCAATGTCCGTGAGTGTATTTAAAAAAAATAACAACAGTTATTTTGTGAAACGCTTACTTCCTCTTTTTTGCTTGCAGCCAATATACTAGCTCTGTAAGCAAGGAGTATATGTTGTACAGTTTTTGAAGTTTTTTTTGTTCATTCATTAATTTTGCTAAAACATCTCTGGACGAAACTTCTGCCACTGATGAGCCAAGTTTCATCTATTTTATGCGTGGTTTATTATATATAGGGCAGACACCAGCAAGAAAATTGTGGTTTCTAATAAGACCACCCTTGGTTATGACTTAGTATTCAACAAAAGTAATCAAATCAAATTTATGTACATAATTACACTTTTTATTCATATTTAAAATATATGTATCAATAAGTTTTCCACCCATCCTGAAAAGTTTATATTTTTTCTTCAAACCAATTAGTGCAAAAAAAAAATTTCAAACAAATTCAGTAGTCTTAGATATCTCATTCCCCCCTTTTTTTTTCTTCAAGAAACTCTCTTGCCGCTTTAAAAAAGAAAGGGCTTTTTTTTTTTTCTAAAATTATGAATTTTACAGTTTCCTTGGAAGTCATAATTTACCTTTTTAGACCATGGTATCAATGGGAAAAGGTAGCTAGAAATAGAGCTCTGTGACAAAAATTTCTGCCCACATAAAAATGTATTATTTCAATAAATTAATGTAATGTATTGATGTACTTTAATGAGAAAATTGAAAGTAAAGAACGAGCTTTGTTTCTGTTGTAGGTGGCATGTCTCTGCAAGACTCTGAACCAATAAAATCACGAAAATAAAGAATATTCTTTTCCCGGCTAAGATTATTTACTTGAGGTTTTATTGAGTGAATGATGGATATGCATTGCAATATCCATTATAAATTATATACTAACTTGCATATGAGACGGTAATTTTTTTTAGTAGAAGGCCCTACTTTTAGACAAATTGTTGCATTAAAAAGCTGCAAAACGAAGGCCGGTAAAAAAATCGAGGGAAAAAAGCATAGTTTGGTGTCTATACTGCAGGACAACATACTGTTTTCAATAAAGTTTTGATTTCCCCGTATTATGATGCAGTGCTGTAAGTATGTTAAACTACATTTTTCAAAAACATTGCTTTGTAATGACAAAACTGATGTTCAGATTGATTCAAATTCAGACTTGAAAGTTGAACTAAGCCGTATGCATAGGTTTGTTTACATTTTTTGTGGCTTCCGATTGGCTGCTGGCATTGAAATTTGGAGTAATATTCCTTGCACCTTGTCTTGTAGCTAGATTCCATATTTTTAAAGCTAGCCCTGGTTTTGAATCAAGATACTTTAGTATTGCCAACCATTTTATCTACATTTCAGTTGTTTTTTCGTGGGCAGAAATTTAGGTTGCAGGATGAAACAATATAGCTAATTGTCCCAATCTGTTTGAGATTCTTGAATGTTGTCTTCTCAGAAACTCAAATTTCACGGCAACTTTTAAAATGTTCACTGACAAAATTGTTCACATTTCTGCAGATTTCTGGCCTTTCTTCATCTCTGCATTGATTGAATTAGTATCTCAACTTTGCACATTAAAATCAGGGACAAATTCAGCATTTTGAATGAAACCACACTTGTTTAAAATTTCACACCTTTTCATTTTCCTTTCACTGTCATTTTTTAAATGATCCAGTGATAGAATAATTGCAAAATGAACTATTAATGCACTGAAAACCAGTTTTTAATCAATTATCATCATATAGAGCATGACACTACTCTAAATAGAGGCAATAGTGGGTAGGTGTCATTGACAGCACAAGTAATGGGCCCCCCAATAGCAAATGTCTATCTGCCATGCGCCTTGTGATGGTACAGACAGACACACGGACCCATAGTAAAGGTGCTGCCTGTGTCTGGATGGTTGAAAGTGATACACTTGGCTCTATATGTGAGTGTCGTATGATGTAACAATGTTCTCAACTGTTGGTTTTTCGAAGAGAGCCAAAGCCTGGTCATCATGTACTCTCATGTCCACTGGTGCCAAAACCTCCTCACATCAAAGTCTGAACAGCCTAGGTGGCTTGTTACTCGCCCAGCTAACCACCTCGTTTCCATCATTTTGATAGTTCTTCCTCTCTAGGACTCCGAGAGCTGCTCACATTGTCTCTAATGGCAGTGTAATGGTATCTCTGTTTGAAATGCATCTCTCTGCAACAGATTATGTACACACAAACAAGCTTTGCTTACCTATTTCATATTTCACAGAGTACAAACCCCCTCCGGTGGCATTATGCAATGCATAATTAATCTAAATTTTGAATAATTTGCATATCTGCCTGACAGGTACCTTCATGCCAAGTTTGGTTACAATCACACAATTATTTCTCGGTACTCAAATTTTTATGGCAACGAGTTTTTTGTATGTATACATGCTTTGAAATATCAAGCACATACTTTAATTGCATATCTATACACATATATATATATTCAGAAATATCAAGCACATACTTGCCAAAAATTGAAAGGTGTGATTAAAAGTTGAAAGTTATCTTGAATCTGCTCTCTTGCATAAAGTTATCGTTTTAAATTTTAATATTTTATTAGGCGTGCCGCTCGTCATTGCACGGGCCATCTCAAATATTGCGACGCTTCCATGCATCGCATGGGCTGCGCTAGCTTAAATACAACACGGCATTGAAATTCTTTATTATCTATCCATACACAGACATACAGACCCAGACCGATATTAATAAGCAATGGCCTTCGCGCGAGCCTAAATAAGAGCATCAGTCCCTAATAATCATAGTTTAATTAAAATAAAAAAAAAAGAAGCTCCCAAAAAGCAGTTCTTTTGGCGTTCGATTTTTGTTAAGAAACCGTTGTACGCCCGGCACTGCAGGAGCTTAAATACAACACTGCATTGAAATTTCTTATTATCTATCCATACACAGACATACAGGACATGGACGAATATTAATAATAGAGAAATGCAAAACATTCGCATTAGAATAATTACAATTAGTTATCCCTTTCAATCCTTTTTCAACTTTACGCCATTTTCGTTTCATGCATTCAGAATAATTTAAAAAATCTTTAAAAGTCCCCGTTAAAATAGGAAAAATAGTTTTTACTAGATAGCAGACCATAAATAAATTAAAAAGAAAGAAGGATTAAGTTTATTATTGCAAATACAGCGAAGCCTCACTCAAAATGCTAGAGAAACATTGCTTATTAGTGTTGTTGATTTGTTACAAAAATGGCAACAAATGCAGTGGTTTTAATTAACACGACAACTGTATTATATATTGTTGGAACGATGCCAACAATGCAAAAATAAAATAAAACTTGCAAAAAATTGTGATTTTAATTAATATCTCCGCTAATTAAAGCCGGACACGGATGAGACCGGCGATATGGCTTCCCCGGAAAATTCCAAATCCGACAATACCAGTCCCGACATCGGGCAACCTGCCGAGATGAGGTGACAGACGCACAGAAACACAGACAGACGTGGACAGGTTTTAATAGTATAGATTATGTACTTTATTTTAGATAGTAAATTGTTGGTAGTTACTTATTGTGGGGGGAAATCTTCAAAATCAAACAATATATCTGTCTCTGAGAGCCATAGTATCTTAAGTCCATTTTTCAAACTTTTGCAGTGAAGTTAAAAAAATAACATTTATACCTATAACTATAAGACTAGACTTTTCAGTACAAACCTTAGAATAAAGATGTCTGATGTGAGCATTAAGAGTTAAGAACCCTCATGTAGTTAGTGACTTTTTCATCGGTATGTTGATTAAGTATGTCTGTATGTCCATTACGTGTTAACTCGCAAAAACTCGAAAAATGGACTTGAGATACTACAGCTCTCAGGTACAGATATTTAAAATTGACTTTAAGGTTTTCATAATACAAAATGTGCTTGACTGTGTTAAAAATTTAGAGTTACGTTTTCTTTATTGTTAATCCCTTTATTCTAATATTAAACTTTTATACATCTAATTGGCCATGATTCAAAGATTCAAATATGCATGATTATTTAATGTTATGTTTTTGTTATTGTTAATCTCTACATTATAATATTAAAAATTTCTGTTTTTTATTGGTCATGATCATAGGCGTAACCAGGGGAGGAGGTTTGGGGGTTCAACCCCCCCCCCCCATTGGGTATTTACTTATTTATGCGCATTTAGGCATACAAAAAAATTTCTGGCTACGGCCTTGCAAAGCACATAATTTTTTCCCCTAAGAAAATTAAACACATATGCATATGATTTTATTTCCTCTTTCTCTGAAGAGTTGTGATCATGACCAAAGTATGCAGCTCATAATAAAGAGGACTTTTCATCTGGTTATAATCAACCCCCTTATCACCTTGGGGGGGGGGGGGGGTTACAGTGAAAGGTGGCTTCAATCACCACACAGACAAACAGAGATCCTTTCAATTACTCGAGGGTTTTCTTTCCTTCTTGATGTTTTTTTTACCCAAAGGCAACAATTTGGGAATACAATCGCACAAGTAATAAGTTTTGTGGAAAATATTCTCTACTGTGATGGAGTTTTGTTTTCTGATAAACCGGTGTTGTAGGCGCTGGGGTCTGAAAATGAAGGAACCCTAGCCAACGATTATCCTAATGGGCTAAACCCTCAAGTCAGGAAGGGATGCTCGTCAAGAAACTTCAAGAGCAGTTTGTATTTATTTCTGACTTCCTGTCCAAACACCCATTTTGGTAAAATCTTTTTTGTAGATGGGCCTGTTGGAAAACTGATAAACTATTTGCATTGCATTCTCATTTACAGATGTTCTCTCATCTCTTATATTTTAAATGTTTTTTCTTTTTCTTATTATGGTCCATCACTGATTGCATTACGACTCTGGAAATCATCCGTTCAACGTTTCCAATCTCACTGCTATGGTTTAATGCTGCATTTTAATTTAAAATCAAGTATTATTTATATTTTAGCCAAATTTTTAATTATTTTCGATACATAATAATGTTTGCACTCCAGCGATGGACACATTCGTCATCCAAAAAGAAAAGAAAATTTGATTCAGACACTTCCACTTCTGAGGTATGTTTTGTTACAAATGTAACAAAATTTTTAGAAATTTATTGTGGGGATGAGCATTTTTGTAGGGGAATTTGGATTTTTTTCTCTAAAATTCCACTATTTCCCAGTTTTAATATTAGGAATGGCTGGACATAGAAGATTGCTTAGCGCTAAATATTGAATTTTCTATTGCGTTTGAATTAAAAAATAAACTAATAGATCTAGTAATGAATGTTTAATGTTTTTGTGAATCAAGGCCGTATCCAGAGGGGAAAGGGGACCCACGGACCGCCCCCCCCCCCCAGAAATCTTTTGCAATGTATCATATATTCCTTTCTGAAACTTTGCTTAACATAAGTGTGTCGAAGTCTGGGCCCCCCCCCCCCCCAAAAAAAAAATTCTGGATACTGACTTCGCTCCGGAGCAGGGGGAGCATGTTAAGGATTAGAAAGGGCAGTGTATGCTTCAAAATCATACCCTTTATATATACATATATATAGATATATATGACTAGAAATGATGTTAATATGAATTTTTTTACATATATGATAGCTTTTTGATGTATATATAGTAGATGTATGTTTAGATCTCTGGTGAAGTTAGAGGAGTGGGTATTTGGGGCTTCTGGCAACTTAAATTTTTGTTACTGGTCTTGCATCTATAATGCTTAGGCTAACTCTGGAGGCAAGGGTTTGAGGGCTCTCCCCAGGAAACTTTTTGAAATCTTACTAGCAATGTAATTTCGGTATACTTTGGTGATGTTAGAGGAAACAGAAAGGAGTTTGGTTACTCTCCCCCCCCCCCCCCTATTTTTTTTCAAAATAAAGTCTTTTAAGTTACTTTTGGTGTCGCTCATGATAGTGTTCAATGTCCTTTCGCTGAAAGTGTTTCTGAGAGTAAAGTGTCTTAAAAGCGTAATTTCTCTTTTCTTTCTTTTTTTAAAATGTGTGATCTGAATTTTTTTGCCGGGGGGGGGGGGGGGAGGAGTTGACTTGCTCCGAGGGGATATCATCCCCCCCCCCCCCCCGGGAGATGCCTGAAATAAACACGGAGTATGTCTTTAGAGACAAGTATTTATGACTAGTAAATTTTCAACTCTTTTACACTTCTTATTGGTGTTTAGTCTGTATATTTTAAGGAGACCCCCCCCCCTTTCACCAACCCTAGTTACGCCTATGGTCATGATTCAAAGTATATAGATATGTGTGTGTGATTCAGTTAAAAAAGCAGATTTATTCTTTGCATTTATACTTCAAAAATGATTATTGTTACATGTTTTTGAAATATTGAACTTGATATCCTTTATTTATTGATCCATTTTTTGAGAGAGAATTTCATTTTAATATCTTTGTGGCTTGTTGTAAAATACATTTTATAGTTGTAAGGAATAGCTGGCATCACAATTTATTCTGTTCCTTTATTGTTTCTTTATTTATTTAATTTTTCTACTTATCTACTTTTTCAGAGTCCTTTGAAAACTCTGTCTATTTGGAAAACTTGAGTGATTTTGCAAAGGTAAATTGTATATTTGTTTATGCATGTGGTGTGGGGAATGAAACATTTAACTTGAAGAACAAATTAAAATTGCATTCTACATGCCTGTGCAGCGCCATCGTGCAAGTTCCTACTGAAGGCTTTTTTTAGGGTTGAAGAAAACCTAATTTTTTTTTGAAAAACACAACCTGATGTTTTTTTGGGTTGTATTTGACTTTTTTTGGGTTTTAGTGTTTTTTTTAAAGGGCACCTGTTTAACACTGCATCATCATGGACCATGCAACTTTACACATATGGACAGTGCTTCTCTGGTGTTACATAAGAAATATATTTGCAGCTTTAGCTTCCCAAAACTTTTCTTTTACTCTACTTTTTGTTAAATTACCCCAATATGAAGGCATGTTTACCAATTTTGTAAGAGCTGCAGTTTTGCATAGGTTATTTGAATGATTAGTAAAGTAAAAATTACTCCTCCTTTTTTAAAAAAGATATTTTAAAAAATATTCTTTGCAACAATTTCTTGCAAAATCATACTGATTTTTGTATGTTATGCTTATCTACAAAGCCTGTAGGTTATAATAATTTAATTTAAAGCTCGTGAACATTTATTTCTACAATAATTGTACTATCAACCTACTTTGTTCTTTACCTTTTCATTATTCTCATATTTTGATTTGGATTTCTAATATAAACTCAATGACCTTTTAGACATCTTTTTCCTCACATCTCCTCATAATTTTAAGATGTGTTTAAATTTTATGAAATTTGCATATGTTTTTTTCTTTCTAATGGGGCTGCTTGTGGTCACTAACCTTTTGCAGAACCTAGGGCATTCCTCGGAAATCAGCATCCATTCTTTCAAGTAGCACCACTATTGGCAGATGCCATTACTACTTTGAGAATTTGGATGCTCAATTTCTCCCTAGTTGGTGGCACCTGTGCTCTAATTGATGCACAACTGCACTAGGAATTTAATTTAGCCAAGAGTATCCTAGCCAGATGGATACTCGAGAGATCTTTAACATGCTGCATAATCATACGATGGTGTCACTGTCGTTTTTCTGCATCTTGAAAATCCACCGACTTGGCCAGGTTTGATCCTGCGAACTTGGGTATACAAGGCCAGTGCCTTACAACTATGCCTCTCTGCCAGCAATTTGCATACATAAAAACTATCAACATTTTACTAATAGTTATATATTAGATGCTGCCTTAAAAGTCAATTGATTTGCCTTAAAAAACCCTTAGAACTTTCTGAAAGTAAAAGCTATCTAAGTTTTACTAATAGTTATACATTAGATGCTGCCTTAAAAATCATTCAATTTGTCTATTAAAAACCCTTAAAATTTTATGAAAGTATTTGAGTGAGAATCCTGAAGGGATTCTCACTCACTCAGAAGGGAAATATTAATTAGCATATAGTTCTGAATACCATCTGCACTTTTTTCTTGCTCATGTTGTAAATTGCCTATGTGATTCTGGAAGGCATCGTTGCATTTTAAAGCATTGTTGAATGTTTAAAGGATTGTTGTAACTTATACAAAAATAAAATGTTTGTTAATTGGCAATAATTTTATCTAAAAACCACATAAAATAATTAATAACTTCAATTAATTTATCCAAAATTTGATCTTTGAGGAGCTCCACATACCTAATTTAGCAGTCCCTTAGGGACTGCTAAATTGACTAGGACCAGCCTAACTGGGCCCTGAGCCTGTTGCTGGTCGTCACTTTTGTATTTGTATTTATTTGTATAAAACTATTTCAATAACTATAGAAAAACCACACATGCATATAAAATTTCATCTTTCTATACCATACAGTTTTCCGGTACACATACCACAAACACACAACATCTTTCCTTTATTATATATGTATATACACATTTGTGTCTGTATATTTGTATTATATATGTATGCAAAAGCAAAGTTTTCTAATTATGCTAGCCTTTTATTCAAAATTGCTTTTCATCTTTTAGGAATGTCATAAGTATGTAAAAAACACCCCAGCTATTCCATCCAAACAGCAGCTTTTTGGACCTTATGAGGTAATGTATTTGTGAAGAACATTTTTCTATTTGGCTCATCATGAATTATAACATAAATGAATGGCATACAACCAATATTTTGTTTGGTTGAATACATACTAAACAGCTCAAAACAAATGAAGGATGTCTTGAACTTGCTATGAAATAACTGAGGAAAAATTATCTCTATGTTTAGTTTCCGAATATGCTTTCGTTTTTTTTTTTTTCTTCCTTCCGCCCCCCTTAAATTCAAATACGGTCTTAGCCGATTTCTTTTAAACCAAGCATTGTTGTGAGAAGGAAGTTCTTGGGATGTTATTTCTCCCACTTCATTTTGAGATAGAAAAAGCACAAGAAATCAAAGTGAGAAGAAAAAGTCCTTTATTCAGAAAGAGTCTAGAATTGATTCTTGCATCTGTACTTAAAGAAATGTAAAGATTAAAAAAAACTATTGCATATGGGTCATTCCATGTCAAGTGATCCAAAATCTGAGAAAAAATGTACCTCACCTTCTTTGATTTTTTTCAAATTTAGCTTATCAACTGTACCCCTCAAGGTAATTAAAAATCCAAATTTTTAGGTTTTTATCTTGTTTAGTTTTTTAGTTATCAGGTTTTGATTTTGTAAAAAACTCACATTTTTACATGTATGCTTCAACACAAAACAGACCATAACTCATTAACTAATAGAGATAAAAAGTTTTAGTAAAAAGCATTTGAAGTACATTGAATGCAGTTTTATATGATATGCATCATGACAAATTTTATTGAAATTTTAAATTTCAAAAAATTACCTTAAAATTTAGATTTCTTGAAAAACGTATGATTAATTTTTTAAAAAAAATTCTCAAATATTTCTGTGCATTTTATCTTTGTCTATGCAAAATTTCAGCTTGGGGACTCAATAGGCTCATATTTTCCCGAATTTTCAAAGATATTTGATTTACCAAAAAATGAACATTTTTGTGATTTAAGCTGTTTTTAAGATTTAAGGGAGATGGTTTCTTAAAGGAGATGATTTAATTAGCCTTCTAAACACATCTATGCATGAGTGAACAAGCATGGACATGTCTGTGGATGAAATGAACAAGTTCAAAATTTATTTGGGGGAGGGGGCAACGAACACATTCTTAAGTACAGTTATGTACTTTGTAATTTTTGCTTAATACATTTTTACACTTGAAAATTCAATTTTCACTTGATATTGTCTTTCTTCTAGTTGTAAAATAAATCATAAGCATTGACCTCACAGTATTGATTTAATTTGATTGTTTAATTATTTTTGAATTTTCTCTCTGTATGATATGTTCTTAGTGTTTTTTGATTAATGTAGTGTACTATTTTTTATTGAAATATCATAATCTAGGATAAGACTTTTTTTTTTTTTCATTCTCTTTAGGGCATGGACACTGAAGAAAAATTTTTAGTGAAAGCTAGTAGTGATATTACTCAAATATCTGGTGCTTTAATATTGTTGTGGGAAAAATTTCTTGATACTGTTGTTGGAAAGGAAAAAGTGCGTCAGCATTTATCAAGACAAAGGCATTTTCAACGGGTTAAACGTTTCTCTGAAGCCTTTTTCATTGTTGAAAGAACAAGAGATTCTGTATTATCACCATGTGACAGCAGGTATACTATATGTTGAGTTAGTTAACATTTCAGTTATTGTTTGTTTCAAATACCAGGTTGATCACAACCATGCTGTTTTCCACCTTACTGCAAAGTGCTTTATAAAAATGCTTCTAAAATCATTAACTACAGTGCACTAGTGTTGCGCAATTTTAATTTTTAATATTACGATTCATTTTCATTACGTTATTACGATATATATTGTAATGTTTCAATATGTTAAATTCGCTCTTTACTTAAGCAAATATGAGCACAGACCCAACGATTTCATCGGCAAAAGCCCTGCCATGATGATTTCATCGACAAATGCCGACAGCATGATGTTTTCCCCCAAGTCATGAAGAGCAAAGAAGAGAAGTGCTGACGAAGAATGGTGTATCATCACCAGTCATGATGTCATCAAGAATTATGATATCATCGCCAATCACGATGTTGTAAAAATCATGATATCGCCAATCACGATGTTCATCCAGCTCATCCAATAAAATTACCATGATTTTTTACCGCTCCCCCTTTAGGGATAGGTATGCCTCACACGTTTAAAATTTGATGCACCTCGTGGCAAATATACTTCCTACTGCCTTTACAAATTTCTGCCAACCCAACGGGTGAAATAGCTTACTGTAAACATTTAAAATTTGATGAATTTGGTGGTAAGTATACTGACCAGGGCCTTATAAAGGGTTAAGATAAAAAATCTTGTAAAATAATTTAAATATGGACACTTTTTTTATTCAATAATATCAAGGGTCATTTTGAAAAGGTAATTATTGATTGTAATTTTGCCACTGTTGAGGTATTATTATATCTAATGTATGCATAGTGTTTATATAAATGTAATGTAACATGGATTATAGTAAATTTATGTATTGTTTAAAATATATTTGGTGCTAAACCAACTACAGGGCTCAAAATTAATTGACTTTGAGTACATAAAAACATCCAATATACCAGCAGAAGAAAAAATATAACAATCTTTGGGAACACTAGAGTTGAAATTAATAATTTTTTCTTCAGTAATATCTCTAATGTGCCTGCGTTTCCATTAATGATTTGTATGTAAATGTTTTAAAAATTAATTCATGAGTTTGAGATGCATCTTCAAGTGAAGGGGCAATAATAATAGTTATTTATTTTTTATTTCATTTATTTTTATTTTACTATTTTTTTTGTGCATTTTGAATGCAAAATTGGTATTATTTTTCTTTTTATTTATTTCTTTCTTTTCTTGCTGATCAATAATTCAAACATTTAAATGCATTGTCTAAATGTAACAAATACCATTGTTAGTGAAATATGAAGTTAAATTTTTCATACATGCCACTAGTCCAATTTCAAATGGTGAGAAAATCAGTCATATGCAGTCAAACCTCATTGTAGGGTCGCTCAATATATGAAATAGCGTTTGAAAAGTCTGGTCTGACCTATAGGGCTTTCTATATATTTTGTTATTGCTTTGTTGTTCCACTTGTAAGGTCACTTTGGGAACTTTCTTAAAATTTGCAATCACTATATTTTTCTTTCAAGAAGCAATTGCTTACTTATAATTTTGTCAAGCGAGTCTGCTTAGAAAAATTATGGATGCTTTCAAAGAGCACTTCTTTCTCTCGCACCGGAAGCTACACCTCCCCCTCCCACTCTTCCTGCATTTCTTAAGGAAAAGGATAGATTGGAAATTCAGCCCATGGCTCAAGCAGATGCCTTAAAAGCATTTAACTTTGTTAGATGTTGCTTTGTGTATTCAACAACATCAGATGAACACTGTAAAACTTAATGATCTAGAAAGACTTGTGTTAACAATATTTAAATCAAGACAAAGGCGGTACTGCATAATTAAGTACTTTAAATGATGGAAAAATATTTTTTAGCTATTTTATAAATATACATCACGTCTTATTTTATAGATTGTATTGTTGATTTTTTATATATTTTTATTGCAATAAGTTTAATAAAAGATAGAAATTCAGTTCTTACTACTTCCCTTAAACAGTTATAGTAGTAGCTTGCTTAACACTATGCTTAAAATAACATGCATATAATACTTAAAATAGATGAATTTTTCTGCTTATTGAACTTATAATGAAGTTTGACTGTACATTTATTTAAAAATTGACTAGTTATAAACTTTTTAAAATCTATATGATAATTTAGAAATTAGTATTCATTATCTTTGAATTGAATTCATAAATAGTTTGTCAATAATAGTTTTTACTGTTAAAACCTGAAACAATTTTTCAAATTTTTTACTATTTTTATAGAATAAAATATTTTTATACCTCCACATGTTTCTAAATGTCATTTGTTGCAATACTTTAGATAAATGTAATTGTCAATGCATTTTAAATGCAAAATAATTTGTGTCTTTTTAGGTTTTAGGAAAATATGCAATGAAACAAAACTTTACAATGCTATGTCCACAAATAAAAAGTATGCTACAAATTTCTAAAATTTGATGGTTTATGAAAAAATGATTGAATCATTCAGTTCTTGATTTAAAATATATCTAGATGGTGGTGAGAATTCCGGACATTTTTCAGAATTGTACAAAGGCTAAAATATAGGGCATTTGACGTTTTAGGCACTTCATCTACTAAATATGGCCTTCAGATGGGCCCGCAGAAACAAATCTCGGAAATAGGGCTTTTTTATGGTTCGTTGAAACCTTGTGCAAGCGTACTGGATAGCTAAAAGCTCAAGGTTACATACTTTAAATTTAAATTGAAAGGGATCATTAAACATATTGTCACAAGAATAGTTAGTAGGTTAAAGACTAATATAAAAAAAGGAAAATTCATAAACCATGGTGCAAAAAGCGGTTATAATCATGGCCATTATACTCATTGTTTGCAAACAGGGTTCATACTCAAATAGCCGGAAAATTTTCATGACTTTTCCAGAGATCAAAGCAGAATTCCTATGTAACATTTAAAGTAAAAATATTTCTTAGCAAATGCACTACTTGTACATTAAATAGGCTCTCCATAATATTAGGGATTGTAAGCCTTTGTTCCGAGAGAAACACGTTCAAAGTTTCGATCTTATGGGATCTTTAATGCAAATATTTTTCTAAATCATGTTGGGGAGCAGCACCTGTTAGGGCTACCTCTAACATCTCTTACCACAATATAGAATAGTGCTTTCCCTATCATTTGCAGTATTTATTGTAAGCCTTTGTGCTTTACTTCAACATCTCGTAATCAGGGTTGCATGATTGTCAAGCCACTTAACTCAAAATATTTTAGTTGGAAAGAAAATATACAACAGAGAAAAAAATAACAGCAAACTTAGTCAGGTTCATTCCTTCCTCTCTCTCTTTTAACACTTCAATTTGCCCTAGTTTGGTGCTCCGATTTTATCATTGATCAGCATTTTGCCAAGTCACCCTTTTTTTTTTTTAAATTTTCTTCTTATACCCATTTGCTCTTTTTTTTTTTTTTTTTTGAAAAAAAAAAAGTTGAATTTTTTTTTTGTGCATAAACATATTTAATTTTTTTCAGTATTGAAGCCTATCAGGAAGTCTCTGAAAACTTGAGAAAATCATCATACCTGAATCTGTTACCTCCTCTTGAAGTAGAATGTATCGAGTTTGATGGTGATTTAAATTCTTTGCCCATTTTATATGAAGAACATTATCAGGAAACAGCTAGAAGAGGTTCCAATAACAGTCACCATAGTTCACGTAAGTGCATGCTATTCATTCAGTAATACTCGATTCTAAAGAAAAATCTGAAGTACTATTTTAATATGATGTAATTAATATTACTTAAAGTAGTAATATGTTATAAATAGTGTTCCTTGCAAGAAAAAGAGTTCCTTCTTTATAAGTAAGTTTGAATAAATTAACCATTGTGTTTGCAAATACTTAATTTTGTTTTTAAAAAGTTTAGCACATTCTCTATTTTGGCTGATAAGGGGTCGGCCCCTCTTTTTGTGTCAAAACTGCCACGGTTGAGAAGGGGCCGGTTATAGAAGTTCATACCTGCCAACCCTTCCTCATTTTTCAGAAGCTTTCCTCATTTAGTCCCGATTTTCTGCTTTAATGATCAGATCTTCCTCAATTTTGCTAAGAGTAATAAAGTATGACACGCAACTCTTTAAGTGCATACAGATTAGGATGTATATGCATTGGGAAACCAAGTCTGAACTGAGCTTCAACCAATAGGCTCAGAATCCAAACGGAATAGCGACTGGTTTACAGTTTAGCTGTATTTTCCCCCTCATGGCGATATATTTAAACATGACGATTTTTTGCACAAGAAATAACAAAATTCATTTGTCTACAAGTGTTTACTTTTTAAATTTGCAGCATTATTTTGTTTCATAGTAGATAATCAAAGGTATAGAATTGTCTTAAAAATCATAGCAAGAGATGTTTGTATAATATAATTAGACCAAATGCCTCATTTGATAAACGTATGTTTTGTTGAAAACGTCAACATAAAATAATTGTAAATATTCAGTAATGATAGTAAAACAAATTTTAGTTACTTCAATCGTCCATGGTGTAATTTGGCATCGTATAAAATCTTCTGCATTTTACGTAAGTTCTTCTGCAAATTTTTAGGTTATCTTCTGCATTTTTCAAAATAGGTGTTGGCAGGTATGGAAGTTGTTACCAAACTGGTTGAGACGACCCCTTCTCTCGAGGACAGTTCTTGCAAATCTTGCTTCGTCCAAATACGTGTTGCCCGTTCTTCCAGGGGCAAACCCTTTATTGTGCTTCTCTGTTGAAACATGGCGAATTGATGGCTTGTAACTTTTAGGAATTCAAGAAGTTAAATGTGTGCAATTTGTCCAATTTTCACATGATATACCTATCATTATCTTTTCGTTTAGTTTGAGTTGGTAAATATATAATATTTCTAATAATCAGGCAGGGTTTTTCTTAATTTCATGGAAGTTCGTTAAATTTTAAAGCTTGAATAAACCAAAGAAGCGTAAATAATGCTTTTGATTTTTTGCAACAAATATCCATCATCCTTATATTGGGCCCTTCACTAGCAATATTTACCTATATTTTAGTCTGATAATAATCCTTGAATTTTAATATATTTTATACTATTCCTTTAGTCATTATATTTATAATTTTTTTTGCCAGAGTATTACTTTGCAAATTGTTGAATTGATAGTTTAATGTTTTGTTTGGTTTTCAAGTAAACAATAATGTTGTGTTTGCACGTAAGTGCGTATGCCTTAAAATTATGCCTCGTACATTAATATCCTGTTACACAAACTAAACTAAAATTTTTTCACATTTTTTGAAAGAAGCTAAATTTTTAAACATGATTCTGAAGAGTTTAATATTTATATAAGTGCAAAATTGGAAGAAAAAAATATCCCGTGCATGCAGGAAACTACTTATTAAATTGAACCGAAAATGGTAACGATATATTAATGAATTAACTTTAAACCAAAAATATGAAAACAAATTTAGCAAGTTTTATCCAAACTTTGAGTGACTAATATGTAAGTATGTTAAAAAATGCATTAAAAAAATCAAACAAACAATAAAATATATTTTAAACCTTATATTTTTTACTAGATTTAGAAATATAATTCCTTTGTAAATATGAAAGCTTATTCAGTGCATTCCTAGCAAGGATCATCTTCTCCCCCCAAGGTGGCAGTGGTTTTAGGCAGAAATACGGTCTTACTAAAAGAGTAAATATAATTAAAATGTACCTAGGGGAAATGCAATTGTTGTGCATATTTCTTTCATAAACTCTTAAATCCAATTTAATTATCATCCCTAAAAGGATGTCATGCAGGACAAACAGCCCCCTCACCCACTCTTCTTCTTAGTGGCGTCAATGGCTTATTTTCTTCCTCTGGAGTACATCAAATCTACCGAAATATAGCAGCAGTAAATCTTATTTTTGCAGTTGCGTTTAATTTTAAGTGTTTCATTGTAAAAAAATTGGGTGGAAGTACTGGCACGTGACTTTATGACTTTACTTAGAATCAAACTGCTTGGATGCTCATTGCAAGCTCTAGTAAGAATGGTTCCACAGGGATTTGCATTCATAGCCTTCTGGGAAGATCTTTCTATTTCTTATTCAGCTATACCCTAGTAGTAGAGTATAGAGAGCAGTTTTTAGAAGACCTCTTTCAGTTGCATTCACTCAAATGCTTAATAAGGGAAATGCCAGATTAGCTGTCAGATTTAGCTTTTGTGAACCTCTATTTTTAAATATTGCTTATGCTTAAGTAACTACTTTCTGTATTTTCCCCGTAGGAAAAAATTCCCACCTTTAGGATAAGTAACCAAGTAACAAAAATATTAATCTTTGTTTGCTGATGTTTGTGCTTTTTTCCTTCTCCTTCTTTTTCATATACAATTTTTTACTAGTCTCCATGAGCACTAATTTTACGAAATAATTTCCAAATGCATACTCTACAGTAAAAATAACGTTAAAATTGCAGTCGCAAAATGAGGAGAAAAGAGTTGCTGTATTGTAGCAAAACAAAAATCTGTTTGTTATCTGCGATGCCCGCTGCACTGCTTTTCGTCCTGTTCAGATAATACCCAAAAATCTTGTTCACTAAAGCAGAAAATAAAAGACATAAATAAATAAGTAATTGATTTTCTTAGAACCAAATTTTCAGGTTACAACAAAGAACTCTATTTGCATTTGAACTACTTAAAGTACAAGAACTTAAATAATTCAGAACAAGCCCACAAGGAGAATTTTTTCACAAAGTGTTAGGTCTTGTTTTGAATTTTGACATGAATAGGTCTTTAAATTTGCTACCATACGGGAGCAATCCAAAAAATCTAATGGTAACAAAATCGGGGGATACTGTTTGACGTTGTAGTTTCGAATCTATCCTCTACATCCAAAATTAAATTATACCACTGGATAGCTAAAGGATCAAAGAATTCATTACGATAAGCGAGAACAGTGACACCATTTTGAGGTTATTTTGCTGTGTATCGAAATTTGCAATTATTATAGCTTTTGACTCTTAGAAGCTACGATGTTCGTTTAAGTTTTAATCATCAGCTGTCGTCAAAATCTATCGATTGTATATAAAACATTAGTTTAAAGTAGTGACAGTGAATATAATAAGGTGTTAGAATAAAGAAAATATAAAAAATATATAGATAATGTTGGCTTATAGGCGTTGAAAAGCCAAAACTATAAAGGTATTAATTAATAAAGTTATATTGTAACACAATAATTATTTGTTTCCTTGCTTTTATTCTAAATACATCAAAAAATATATATTTTATTTAAAATATATAACCCATTACATAAACGTATTCATGTACAACACACGGCCGTGTCCATGACACAGCTATACCCCACATTTGTTTTAGAAAAGGTATGGAATAGTTTCAGATGAGAGTTTTGAATATTAGAATGAAAAGAGCTTCCTTTGGTAGGATAGAGGGTATCAGTAATGCCCATTACTCTTTACTGTGGGATACAGAGATTGTGTAAAGTTAAGTGAACAAATGGAGAAGAACTGAAAGGAATATGCAAGGGAAGGCTGATCCAACTTACTGAGATAAGTGTAAACAGATCTCATACAGAATTGGTTAAATATATTATTCTAAGCTGGGTTTGACCATCGGAAACCAGCAGAAGTTTAGATAATTTACTTAATTTGACCTTCCTGTAATAAAACTTTTAACTTCATAAAATTTCAATATCAGGTAAAAGTTAAAAAAAAAGTGCTATGTTCAAGTAAGTTTCATAGTGGAAAAAAATGCAACCAACTTCTAAGTAAAAAAGAGGTCACTTTTTGCATAATAATGCAAAAGATAGGTTTCTGGCTAGTACTTTTAATATTTAAACAGATTCCAGATAGACTCAAATATTGTGTGTCTCTGCTCTCTTTTGATAAAATTAAAATTTGCTTCATGCAGTTGAATAATCTAATCGTATCTGATAGATCTTTATAGGAGAAAACTTGATCAGAGCCAATTACTGGAAATCCGAAATCCAACATCAACTTAAATGTAGAATGAAGATATGCATTTCTTTTTTTTTGACAAGCTAAATATATTAAGCAAAGCATATAATAAGGCATATTAATAAGGATAAAAGAGTAGCTATTTTAGGAGATGGGAGGAAATTATCACACCTAATTAGAATGATGCTTTCTTTGTGTTGAAACATTGAAACCATAGCTTAGATTTTTAAGTTATAATGGTTCCCTTTTTATTATATTAAGCAAAATTTTTTTGTTTCTTGTTATTGAGGCTTTGAAGCAGAGTTTCTCGAACTGAATCACATAATACTTCCCAAAGAATTCTCGGTGCTGCATAAAAGAACACTTTAGAAATGAAAAATATTTTTATTAAATAGTTTTAAAAGTATAAAACTAAGAATTATTTTTACTGGACAGACCTTTTGCACTCATTGTTTTTTAAAGGAAATATCGAATATGAATCATTGATCAGGTGAAACATTGCATATATAAACAGGTAATTGGCCTTCACTGTGGCAGTTTCTTCATCTTGAGAATATGAATACGTGCCTGATTGGATGTCTGCTACAGCAATTATATCGAGGTTTGAAAATGAGAAATTAATCTAAGGTTTGTGTTTTGTAACCCACAGGCTTTGGTTCAGGTTCAAAACCCATCAGAAGAATGGATATTGTTAATTGGTATACAACATCCTCAGATTATGTCCCAGTGGTTCAGATTCCATTTAAAATTGTATATCCCCCAGTGATTCATAGGGCACTTCATGTTTAGCATGTTTAAATAAAATTAAGAGAATGAATCTGTGACTTTTGGCATATGGTTAAAGATGGATGTAAAAACCTATCAGTTATAGCAAAGTTTTTTCTCCTGCCCTTCCTAACTCGTATTTATGTGAAACATTTTCTTTATGCACTGTTCATTTTCCGAAATCATGGAGCCCGAAAACGACCTCATCGTGCAAATCAAAACGGCGTCTTCTATCTCATTAAATTTCTGTCTCACAACACCACATAAATATTTGTAATACACTAATATTGCTGCAAGAAAAAATTTAATGCTCCACATTGAATTTCCAATTTCAAATTGAAAAAGTTTGTAAAACATCTGTTTTAAAACATAAATGCTAGGTTTTCTTCACCATTAAGTAGCTGATTTATTTGGTTGAAAATATTTACTAAAATTTTATCATTGTAATTAGACTGCACAAAATATGAAATAAATCATTAAAATTTTTAGTACTCTAATTTCTTTAGTTCCAATAATGAATATACATTTTACATTTCATGAAGGTTCCACTATGTCACACGCCTCTAGGAGCACCCTTTTTAAAATTTAAGTTTTTTTTTTCTTTCTCTGCAAAATGAATATTTTTTTCTTTAAAATTTGTGATCAAAATTTTATTTTTCAGAGTCGGAATCAGGTATAAGTTTATCAGATGTGAATTTTCTTGTTGAAGAACAAACTGAAGAAATTTCTGATGCAGCTCGCAGAAATTCGCAAGGTTCTTTGGGGCAGAAATATAGATCACCTGATATATCTGCCACTCCAACAAGTCCCTCTGCTTACTCTTGGTGTCCCGAGTCGATGGTTTCATCTCATGGATGCATCAAATCCTCTTGTTTACCTTCAAAAAAATCATCTTTGAAAGATAAAATTCTAAATTTTAAACCAGATTTTGAAGGAGATTGTGAAGAATACAGTGATGCATTCGTTAAAACAACTCATAAAGTTGCTCTGAGATCTAAAATAAAACTTAGATCTAAAACAGTGAACTTTTTACGCCAATTAAAGAAACCACCTAGTAGTCATTTACCAAACTCGGTTGTTTTATTAGGCGTTAAAAAGTTAGAATCATGTTCAGTATCTTGTGCTATTGCTAAAGCTTCAAGAGTGCCCTTTGCTATAGAAAGCGGAATTCGACATTCTCAAAGTACACTTTCTGTTATGAGTACATTATATACTGAAGGAAGTACTTCCATTCCAAATAGTGAATCTATGCCAGATTTAACAACTGGATTTATTCCTCCACCCCCTCCACCTCCATCAATTCAAAAGTCAAGATTTTTAAGCATTGGCAATGACCATGAAAGATCTGAAGCAAACACTAAACGTAACGAGAATCTTCTTGATCCGATGTATCAAGTAAAAGGAATAACCAAAATCTCTTCAAATCATCTTACTGTAGCTCATGCACAAGAAACTATGGAAAGTAGTTCACCTAAATCTGCTGATTCTTGTCAGAAAAATTCAAGTCCATCTGCTAAATATGAAAATAGTGTGAATGGTCATTTATCACATTCTGTTATCCATAAAGATTCTTCCACTAAGTTAAGTAACCAGTCCTCAATAAATAGCCAAAATAGTTGTGATCCTGTAGTTGCAAGTCAGCCCACAAAAGCTCAGAGTGAAGGTATGTTTGATAATGTAAAAAAGAAAAAGTATAGCAAGTCAGACCCACCACCTCCATTAACCTTACATTCTAAAAAAAATTATGTTTCTGAAACAATTTCTAACTCTAGTGTTTGTGAAATAAGCCCACCATCACCACCAGTGCAATTCAAGGATCCCCCTGAGACAGGATGTTCAACTACTCCGTTATCTGATAAAGAAAAGAAACTGATTCCACAAAAAAAGCAGCCTATTACAGCATCTTCCAAACCTAATGTGAGAAGATACAATGATAACTGCTTAACAAGTGTTATTTGCCAAGGGACTTTATTCTTCCCACGACCTCCAGCTCAGTTTGGAGATGATGTAGCTGATCCTGTCTCAGAAGAATCTATGAAAGACAGCTGTAATACCATAGGATATGAAGAGATTCATAATGAAAAGCAAAATATTTTATCTAAAAACGTAGATTCTAGTGAAGATGGAAGTGACACTTTTCTTGAAAATATTAATAAAGATTTAGAAAATGTGTCATTTTTTGATACCAAATGTACTATATTTGAAATGTTGACTGATTTCACTGAATGTAGTGATACTTATTTGCCTTCTTCTGATCTACATTCTGGTGCTGTCAGTTCTAATGATAGACAAAGAAGCTACAGTCTTGTAACTGAAAATTCAGCTGAAGATGATACTCCTAGTGTCCGTAGAGCATCTGTTATCGGAACTGAAATGATTAGGTTTGTGTTCTTAACTATCATCATTCATAACCTTTTTGATTTATACCCCTGCAAAAAATAAATAATAAATAAATAAATATTGGCTTTATTAGTAAAAATTTTTGCTTTAAATTTTAATGAACTTTATAAATTATGTATACCATAACACTCCAATTGTTAAACTCTTTCATTCTCGGTACAAAAGCTTAAGTCTAAGAATTGGTGACGTATTTAAAAATACTCTAATAAAAGCACTTAAACAAATACAGATAACGTGTTCAAAATAAATGGTGCAGGTAGAAAGAAAATGTAAGTTGTATAGATTTTGCTTTGACTTAATTCTTTATGCTACCAATTGATATAAAAGTTAAGAAAGGAAATAATATTATAAATAAGTAACAACAGGGAACGTTTAGAGTTGATTCACTATGTTAAGTTGTAAGATATCCATTTTTAACTTCACTAGAATTTCTCTTATGCCTCATTTTAGTACTTAATTTTGCTATTTATTTATTTTTAATGCAAGTATAAAGTACTAGTTAAGCTTTATTTAAATCTTCTTATGCTACTGAATCTTTGTAATGTACTGTGATTTTGTTTATGGTCTTGCAATAACAAGATGTATGTTAAAGCTTTTTCCTGTTTTTTCTTGTTTTGGCTTTTTTACTTATATCGTTGTGTAAGATCTTTTTATGAACCGTTAAAAGGATATTCTCTTAACTTTGCTTTGTACATTATTAATTTTTTACTCTTAAAATGTCATAATATTGTTTGATCATTAATCCAGTTACTTTTGTCGTAATGTTTTCAAAACTGACTCTTATTTCTTCTTCTTCACTTTTTTTTTAATCGGTTGTTTTCCTTGTAAGAGCTGAGTGATATTCAATTTTTAAGTCAGGAAATATGTGCCAAACTTTTTAAACTTCTATGTGGATTAACAAAAGAAAAAAAAAACTTTCCTTATGCCTAGTACGTCAAATGCAGACATACCAACTGGTCCAGATTCCCCAGAGTTGCTTCAATAAATCAGGAAGAAGTGCGGGAGGGGGTTCAAATCTTACTCCCCAAAACACCTAAAATGCTGCTCTTTAAAATTTTCACTTACTGGGGGTTTTTTCTTCAATTTTTTTATCTGCAGTTAGTCACATTATTAACCAGTGTTAATATTGATCATCCCAACCTTATTAAAATACAATTCTAAATAAAAAGATGCATTAAAATATTTTTTATTGAATGTGAACAGTTAAATTTATGAATTTAAAATTAAAAAAATAATAATAATAAATAAATAAGAAAAAAAGTAATCAGAGGATATATATATATATATATATATATGTGTGTGTTTTAAACATTAAAATAAATTTTATTAAGTTTAATAAAATTATATTTAAAGCTATGCATAATATAAATGAATATTCATATATTTTTTTAATTTTTATGTGATAAATTTCAACACCACAAGATGTAAAAGTCAACATTGCTATCTTGAGTAGGAGCACCAAGTTTCCTTCCTACATCCCTCTCAAATCCATAATGCAATTCGCTTTCTGACTCCGACTCCATACTGTGCACAATCTTCAAAAACTATTGTCACGGAATACAAACGATGTGTGCACAAAGTGCCTAAAGGGTAATTCCATGTCAAATCAACCAATGGTCAAAAACTCGCGTCTTTGGGTTTCATTTATTTTTGGCTCCAATGGAGTATTCATATAATAGATTTAAAATTCCAAATTTATTTTATTTTATTTTTTTTATTCATTCGTTTTTGAGATATAATTTTTTAAATTTTGACAAAATCATAAATTTTTTGTTTGATCATCTTTAGATGGCTGTAATTAAAAAACTATTTGCCCTAAATAGATGAAACTCATACTGTTTTGTTCAGTATTTTATGGGGTTTTATAAAATATATAACATGACACAGCTACTGAAAATTTTTTTTTTTTGTTTTGCAAACAAAAAATTTATAAAATTTAAAATAATTCAAAATCAAAATTTTTAATTTTTTTGAAAAAAAATTATTGTACTTTGCTTCCTTTTAGCAACATGTATGCAAAATTTCATCATGGTATTCCTGTGGTATCATGATGGAAAAAAATATTTTCTCTTTGAACATTTACATTCATATAGGTATTCTAGCCTAATTATTTTTTTTTTAATATTTTTATTTATTTATTTTTTTGTGTAGTTTGTAAGTTCCTACTGTTTTTTTTAGCAGCTAACAGTAAAAATTGATTAATATCAACCATATTAGTGTACTGATAACAAATATTCCAAAGTAAAAATTTCAAAACATTTCAATGAAGAATGAAAGATTTCAAATAAAAAGGACAGATGAGTCTGGAGTGTCATAATGAGTCACACCACTTACCAACATCATTATTGTCCACCCCTAAGCAGACACTCCCTAGCTGCAGCTTCCTGTTGTAACTTGATCCCTTTTGCTTTCTCCTAGTGTAACCTGAAACCTTCGGTTTCTCCCACAACAGATTTATGGGAAACTTAGTGTTCTTTACATTCTTGTGAAGTTCACACTCTATTTACTGCTCTCCTTAAAGCATTTTATTTTCTTTTTGTTGTTATTATTATAGTAAGAGGTGAAATTGCTTTACATACTTGGTTTTGCATTAGGCATGCTTTATACTAGAATCACTCTTCAACAAAACAAATGTTTCTTATAAGACTATTAAAGCAACTGAAGAAGATTTTTCCCCCCATAATGCTGCAGGAATACCATTCTGAAGTTTTGCATAAATGTTGCTAAAAGGAAGCTAAATAAAATATTTTTTTTCCAAAAAATTAAAAATTTTGATTTTGAATTTTTAAAAATTAAAAAAAAAAATTCCGTGCTGAACAGCAATAATTATTTTTTTTGCATAACTGGGTCATGTCATATATCTTATAAAATATATGACATGACCCAGATATATAAAATGTTGAAATCTTTCATTCTTCACTGAAATGTTTTGAAATTTTTACTTTGGAATATTTGTTATCAGTACACTAGTATGGTTGCTGTTAATCAATTTTTACTGTTAGTTGCTAAAAAAAAAAACAGTAGAAACTTAGAAACTACACCACAAAAAAAAAAATTAAAACAAAAAAATTTTTTAAAAAGTTATTAAGCTAGAATACCTATATGAATGTGAATGTTCAAAGATAATTTTTGTTTCATCATGATACCACAGGAATACCATCCTGAAATTTTGCATACATGTTGCTGAAAGGAAGCTAAGTACAATAATTTTTTTTTTAGAAAAATTAAAATTTTTTATTTCGAGTTATTTTAAATTTTATAAATTTTTTGTTTGCAAAACAAAAAAAAAATTTTTTTTTTGTAGCTGTGTCATGTTATATGTTTTATAAAACCCCATAAAATACTGAAGAAAACAGTACAAGTTTCATCTATTTAGCTCAAATAGTTTTTTAATTACAGCCGTCTAAAGATCAAACAAAGCAAAATTTTTGATTTTGTCAAAACTCTAAAAATTTATAACTTTGGGAGGAATTTTTGAAAAACTTCAAAACTTCAGTTTTTTCATCATCAAAGTATAATAAACAGACAAAAAATCATTACAATCTAAAACACTGACCTCAAAAATTATTTTTTTATTGCTTGATTTGACATGGACTTACCCCTAAGTAACTGAGCTAATATTACAAATGCACAAATAAGCACTAGTACTGACATATAATTTAAAATAAAATGAGCATGATAATGTAATTGTTTTAATCTTTTTGGTGCATTACTGTTAAACACTCCAGTCCAGAACTTTCCATCACGACAGATGGGAAGCAAATGCTCACCCCTTGATGGACAGGAGTGAAAAGTAAATTTGATTTTTTAAGGCAGTAAAAATTGAAATTTTCAATAAATTATTGAAATTTATGTGCTGTTGAATTTACTCACCTTCCGGTCAGTAGACCTGCATGTATTTAAACTATTTAATATAATTTAACGTTGAGTAGACATAGTCCTTCCATGAATTTAATTAAAATGATGTGTTAAAATCTTTCTAGTAATTGCATTAAATTAATTATGAAGTGCTTTTCTTAGGTGTATTAAAGTAAAACAATATTTGTGCAAGACTTTATAATGAAATGCTTTTTTGTTTTTAAAATTTTCTAATCAGATAAAAACTTGTGACACTTTTATCATGCAATCATTTACATACTTACATAATTTTTGCAGCTTTGTCAAAGCAAAAGAAGAATTTAGAAAACAGTTGCAATTTCCTTGGTTGTGGTACAGGTATGCTTATATTTATATTTAAAAATTATGATTTAAGGTTTCAGTCTTAATATTATTAAAACTGAAAGTGTAATCAGTTGTTAAACATGTCAATAAGACAGAAAAAAAAACGGTTTTTTAAATTTTTTTCTTTTCATATATAAGCTCATACTTGATGCAATTAATTATTCTGTAGATAACGTTAAAGTTTATTTTAATTGAGTGTAAGATAGTGAGGATAAATCTAACCTATTTCATTGTTTGTTATGGTTCATAATTTCTTTTGTTTAATATGTGACTGTAATGCTAAACTTTCTTCACGACTCTTCTTCACTACCTTTTCCTTCAGGCACTTAAGTAACATAATTCATTATTAGCATATATTTATGCTTTTATGTAGTAGTTAATTTATAGATTTCAGCTTTATTTTTTGTGGAAAAATTTCTGTAACAGAGCTATTGTACAACGGACAAATCATATTTGAATACCCTACTAATAGTAACTGCATAGTTGTAAAAACTGAATATTTACTGTACAACAGTTGTACTACCACCATAAATGATAAGGTTAATGTGTTATGAACCTAAATCAATGTTTCAATATTTAGGAGAAGCATTTGTATTTTATTAAATTAAATATGCACTTTGCATAGTAAGCATTTAGTGGATAAACTAATTAATTATGTTCCTGAAAAGTCTCTTTGTATTTACAATCGGCTGTGACAACCATCTATTTAAACGTAATTGCCATCTAGATAAGTGTTTCTTAATTTCTTTGATTTGCTAAACCCTTTTTAAGGTTGACTTCTACTGTGGAACCTGTTTTCTTCAATAATGTATGGTAGTAAGTAGGGAGGAAACAGATATGTGTCAACTATTTGGTATCCATATAAGACAAATGATCAAAATACTTTGTGCTAAAATGTAAGTACAAAAATAAAACAATGTAAAAAAGCACAAATTCAGAATAATAAGTATCACAAATAGCTATTTCGAAGCTACAATGGAGCCTCTTCATCAGTGCAGAAAAGAAACGCTCAAAACGCAACTAGAAAGCTGTGAGTGAACAGGCAAGGACCAGAGAGACAACCGGTATTTATACCAAATGTGTTGGATTAGCGATTGACAAATCAGAGGCCAGGAACAAGGCAGGAGCAGAGCCCATGAGGAAAAGGTGGGAATTGAACCGGAAAAGGCGGGAAAGAACAGGAAAGGAAAGGAAAATTATAAAAATTGTTTCCAAATGTCGGGAAATATGGAGTACTGGAAAAATCATTTACTAAAGAATGAGAATTTTTCCAAATGTGATAAGCTTCTCAAAAATCAAGTTCATAGACCGAAGAGCATTTACTGATAATTCTAGCAGAAGAAAATTCAAAACAATGATCAAAAGTTGAACAATGCTGGGCAATAGAAGAATGCACAAGTTCTTTATGCTTTACATAATTTTCGTGTTCTTTCAGATGGTGCTTTAAGGCACATTTAGTCTGACCTATGTAAGAAAGACCGCATTTACAAGAAATACTATAAATACCCCAGTTGCTGTGCAATTCAATGGGATGCTTCAAGTTTGTAAATTTTATTTTATTTACAGGAGAAAATGCAGTATCAAACCCAAACTTAGCAAACCCCCAACTTATATTTCAGCAACTGATTTTTGGATAAAAAGGTAAAATAATAATATAAGCAGACTCGCACTTAGAAACATTGTGAGAGGGAGAAGGCTTAATTAACCTGTTATAAATAGAATCAATGACCTTAGGAGAATAACCACAATCCAAAGCCACTACTTTAATGTAAGAAAGCTCAGCATGCAAAGAGTTAGAAGAGGAACATATATTCAAAGCACGGAAAACAAAAGCCTTGAACGAGGCTAACTTTAATTTGGAGGGTTAGAATAGCTTTTGTGAGGAGGTAGTGTAACAGCAAAGGGCTAACGAAACACTGAAGTCATAAAATCGTCATTACTTTTAGTAATTAAAATGTCCAAGAATGAAAGAGAACTATCAACTTCCATTTCAATTGGACGCTAATCCGACACATTTGGTATAAATACCAGTTGTCTCTCTGGTCCCTGCCTGTTCACTCGCAGCTTTCTAGTTGCGTGTTGAGCGTTTCTTTACTGCATTGATGAAGAGGCTCTATTGTAGCTTCAAAATAGCTATTTGCAATACTTTTTATTCTGAATTTGCTTTTTTACGTTGTTTTATTTCTGTACCTATATTTGGTATCCAGCTAATTTTTAAGTAGTTGATTCAGCCACTGACTAAATTATTCGGTATCAAATCCGGCACTGCAATAAATATCCAGAATGTGAAGCGATATATCCAGCAGTAATTTGGGGAGGTAAAATTTTCCATTATGTCTTTCCAAAAAATTTTCAGTGCTAAATAAAGTTGATTTTATATCAAAATTTTGTGTGACATAAAATTTTTGATATTTTCTTTCATTGATCAATTTCAGCTTCTCAAGCAAAAAATGACAGGTTACAACTTCAACTTTGTACTGAACATTTATAGAATAAATTTCAACTTTGTTTTACTTAAGGTGTCTGCCTGCACCAAAAAGACGAGTTTTGCGAAAAAAATCGATATTTTTTTTATTTTATATTTAAAAAGAATATGTATTTAAGATTTCAAAAATGTTTGGTTTTTGTTTCTACGAGACATAGAAACGAAGTTACACGCAATTAAGTTAACCAGAAGTTGCATTGCAAGCACATAAAAGTGGAATTTAAAATGCGTTTTCTGAAAAACTACTTTTTTCAATATCTTTGTTCACGGCAGATCTCATAACTCAAAAAGTTTTATACCCATTACTGATTTTTAAAGTATTGTTTCACACATTGCTATCTGTGTTTTGAACTAAAAGCTAAGCTCTATGTCAGTATTTAAAAAATTTACAGGCATTTATTTGTGAAATATTTCGGTTTTTTTCGGTGAAAAACGTATGAATTTCAACAAAACTGCTATATTTTTCTCAATTTTGGACCTATTATAAAACTTTTAGTTCAGAACACAGTTAAATAATATAGAAACATATATTATTAAGGATTTTAAAATATATTGAGTTAAAGTGAGTATAGAGTGTTTGGCGTAAACTGTAAAATTCGCCTATTTTTTGCTAAAATTTCCCAATTTTTCAAAATTTTATAAAAATATAGCTATTATTTTGTTTGTTTTATTAATTTTAATTACTTTTTAACTTAAAAAAATATGCATTTAGTAATTATTTCATTGTTTTGAAAAAAAAGCCTCCGAACTTAGGCAGACTCCTTAAGTTTTGTATATTGCATCATTTTTTAAATAATGACAAGGCATATCCCAATTTAACTCATTAACTGCCGAAACTCAAAATCGTTATTTGTTTTCGACACAATTAACAAAATTGTTATTTAGGTCACATACAATAGTAATATACTGCAAAAAGAAGAAAATTGTAACTATCTTTAGAAATATGGGGTGAGCGAGCGCAACACCTGTATTTGCTTCCCCCTCCTCCTCCATACAAACAGTTCATTTGTGGAATATGCTGATAAGCTGTGACCTTGAACAAAAGTATTTTACTTCCAAGCCCTGTTTTTTGTTTTTTAACAATATTTCTAAAAAAATCAGAGATCTCAAATTTGGGAAGAAAAAATCAGCAAAAATAGTGCTTGTTTTTACAAGTAAAAAAATTCTTTTGAAGCTTTTTTTTTTGGGGGGGGGGGGCATTTCTATTGATAGTACTAAATTTAAAACTGCAATCGATACAAAAATAACTTTATTAGTGAATGTTTTACGATTTTTCATAGTAGCCATTGCTCAACACCAGCGGCTAACAGGTTAAATAATAAAAGAGCACTCATATAAAATGAATAGGCTTTTTCTCTTGCTAGGTCAGAAAAAATGAGATGTATCAGAACCTAATAGGGCATCACTAGTATCTTCAATTATTAAGAGACTTTTCCTCATTAACGACAGTAAATTGCAATCAAGAAAGTCTTCCACACTATTCTCTGCTTTAACATTAATCAATTGTTCTTGAATTCCAATTCTTTTTACGTTAATTCTGCTTCTTCATGATTCATGGGCTGCCTAGTGCCCTAACCTGCAGAGCGTAAGACTCCTGTGCCATATAAAAGGGTTTAAATCCCAACCAAGACATGAAGTCTTAGTGGTTTGAACTAAACTTTAAGCTGTAGGTCTTCCAACAATCTATTGGAACAGCTCCCGCTCAGCCTGCTTTCAGTCGAATGCAAGTAAAGTGCACCCTGGCATTGCGAGAAATTTTTGCAGGGAGGGAGGAGGTTCACTGATTAACCTAAGTATACATGCATACATACATATACACATGTATGTATGCATAGAGTTTGTCTTCATGAGGATTATGATCAAAAACACAAGATAAAATTATACTCTGTGTGTTTGAGTTGCAACTGCACTGAAAGACTTTCGAACTACGATCACATGCTATTTAGGGAGCTGAACTGACTACTTTTAAAATGTTTTTTCTATGATTATATTTGTCTCAAATTTGGTTAAACAGAGCTAATTTTGCATCATAGTGATGATGATTAGAGGCACCAAATGAAGGCTTTCCCACCCCCACCTCTTTTTTTCTTTTAATTCAAAATTTACTGTTTGCGGATTGTTACTTTCACCTTCTTTTGCTTAAAAGAAGCATGCAATTTGTCTTTATAATTAGTATATGATTATGATCACTTCTGTCCCCCCTTGCTACTTCACTGAGTGTCCAAGATGGTCGGTCATTGAGTTACAACCAAAGAACCAACATGAAATGTAGCAACACAATTATTATTCCGATCTCTACTTTTTTTTGTTCTAATTTTGGTAGAGATCTGCAGTTATATTAGATCATATTTTGTCAGATATGTTTAATCCATATTTTTGTCAAACAATTTAAATTCTTTGCTCAGTTTTTCATTCATTTATTATTATGTTTCCACATTTCAGTTAGAAACATGCTTACAAGCCATTTCTATGGTAATTATTTAATTCAGTTTACATTTTTTTGGGGGCTTACTCAGCCGAGTAATTACAGGATTTGGCGCTCCCAAGGTGCCTGAGCTACCCAGTATCCATGGGTATAACTGAATCCTCCTCGGAGGTTGAATGCTGGGCTAACCACCCGACTTCGTAAAAAAACCCTGTTCGGAAACTACTAACAAAAGAAAAAAGCCGGACTGTTATTAAGGATGATGGAAATGGACTACAGAAAAGGACCAAGGATTTGAGATTTAGAACCTGGAATGTGTTGAGTTTATTTCGACCTGGTGCAGTGAAGCAATTGCAGAGACAATGCAATGAGTATAGATTAGATATTTTGGCAATTCAGGAGATCAGATGGAAGGAAAGCAATGGTGCTGATCTTGGACATTATTCTATTTTCAACAGTGCCAGTTCAGATAGAAATTCCCATGGCACAGGATTCATTGTGAGGAAAGAGATAACGAGTGAAGTAATTGATTTTCGAGCAGTAAATGAAAGAATTTGTATATTAAGATTGAGAGCTAAATTCTTCAACATAACCTTGTTTAGTGTGCAGGCTCCTACAGAAGATGCTGAAGAGGAACAGAAAAATTATTTCTATGAAGATCTCAAAATTGAAATTACAAATGTACCAAGACATGATATAAAGATTATATTAGGAGACCTAAATGCTAAAATTGGAAGAGAACCCTGGTTTAGATCAACAACGGGTCGGTTTAGCCTGCCTGACACCAGGTATGAAAATGGATTAAGAGCTGTGGACTTTGCAACGTATAACAACATGGTTATTAGTAGTACATATTTTGATCATAAGAGGATTCATAAAGAAACATGGACTTCTCCTGATGGGAAAACGAAAAACCAAATAGATCATATTTTTGTTGATAAACAACATGCCTCTGATGTTATGGATATCAGAACCTACAGGGGAGCAGAATGTGATAGTGATCATTTTTTGGTAGTCATGAAATATAGGCAGAGAATATCAAAGGCACATAACATCAAAGGTAAAAAACAGGCAAAGTTTAATGTGTGGAAACTAAAAAATAAAGATGTCAGAGAGAGTTATGGCAGAACTTTGGATGCAAAGATCAATGATGAACATCTAAGGAATATAGGAAATCTGTCAGTGGAAGAGAAGTGGAAAACATAACATATAAATATATAAAATATAAAATATAATTATAAACTCAGCTGATGAAATATTAGGGAGAGAAGAAAAGAAAAATGAAAAAGAATGGTTTGATGAAGAGTGAAATCATAGTTGAAGAAAAAAATAAAGCGAGGAAAAATTTAATTGCCCAAAACACAAGAAACAATGAAAAAGTCTACAAAGAAAAAAGAAAACAAGCTAAGAGAACCATTCGTTCTAAGAAAAGAATACTGGAAAGAGAAAAGATACAGGAAGTGGAGGACCTATCTGTAATAGGGGACATCGGTGGAATGTATTCAAAATTAACTTCTATAGGAAGAGGGTACCAACCACGAACTACATTTTGTAGGGGAAGAAATGAAAACTTGGTTGGGAAGGAAGATGAAATTTTAGAGACATGGGCTGAATATTTTGAAAACCGATTAAACCAAAATTAAGCAACTGGACAAATAGAAGATGATTTGGCTACATCAGAGAATCATTGCGACCCCCTAGAGGTGGAAGAAGTCGTAGAAGCAATTAAAAAGTTACAAAATGGAAAGGCTCCTGGGGAGGATTTGATTTCTCCAGAACTACTAAAGTATGGTAGTGAGGAGTTATACAAAATGGTTTATGATTTGGTAAATGAAGTTTGGGAAAAGGAAATTATGCCAAGCGAATGGAATAGGGCAATAATTTGTCCAATTTAAAAAAAAGGAAGCGTCTTAGACTGCAACAATTACCGAGGGATCTCTCTACTTAACTTGACTTATAAAGTCTTAACTAAAGTCATGGCTAGTCTACTTAAACCATTGATAGAGAGAGAAATTGGAGACTACCAATGTGGGTTTAGGCAGAATAGATCAACGGTCAACCAGATATTCTGCATAAGAAATATCCTGGAAAAGTTTAAAGAAATGAATGATGATTTATGTTGATTTCCAGCAAGCCTATGATATATAGAGAAATGATGATGAAGACTTTACACGAGTTTAACATTCCCCTGAATTTGATAAGGTTGGTTAAAATGACAACTACACCAACTAAGGCAAAAGTGAAGATACAAAACAAATTGTCCAAGGAATTCAAAATTGTGACTGAATTGAGACAGGGCGATATTCTATCAACCTTGTTGTTTAATGTTTGTCTCGAAAAAGTGATGCGTAATACATTATCAAGTAGAGGTGGAACTATTTTTAATAGAACAAAACAGGTTCTAGCTTTTGCTGATGATGTAGTATTGATGGCAAGAAGTAAAGTCACACTTGTTGACCTTTTTAAAAAATTAACCAGAGAAGCCCAGTCTTTTTGGTTTGAAAATAAATATTAAAAAGACCAAATACACGACAATGGATTGTAAAGGAACTGATACGAACACAGAACTTAAGATAAATGAAGAAACACAATTTGAACGAGTTACAGAATTCAAATACTTGGGTTCTGTTATCACCGAAAACAACAATATTATGCCAGAGGTTAAACAAAGAATAAATGCTGAAAATTGCAGATTTTTTGCACTTAAGAAATTATTAACATCTAAAGTAGTAACAAGTAATACAAAGGTCCAGGTTTATAAAACTATAATCAGACCAACAGTTACCTATATGGGTCAGAGACCTGGACTTTAACTCAAAAACAAGAGAAGATGCTAATCACCTGGGAAAGGAAAATTCTAAGAGCTATTTTTGGACCTGTCAAAGATCTTTATAGTAGGCGTTATAATTTCCAAATTGAAAGATTATTTAAAGGAAAGATATAATTAATTATGTAAAACAAAAAGAATACAATGGCTGGGACACCTTGAAAGAATGGAGGAAAACAGAGGCACCAAGAAGATTTTCAAGGGACAGTGCTAGGGCCAGAGGAAAAGAGGAAGGCCGGTTAGAAGATGGGTAGACGAAGTGGAGAAAGACCTGAAAAATCTAAATGTAAGAAACTAGAAGGAAAATTGTTAGAGAAGCCATGGTCCATCATGGACTATAATGCCAAGGAGTTAGTTAGTTACATTTTTTTAAAGAGCAAAACTAAAACACCACTACAAACTGCACACTATGTCAACAAGCCTGTATTTAATAAATATAGGATAGCAGAAAAAGGATTTAAAAAAAAGATGTATTTTATTAAAATGTGAGTATTGAAAGAAATGATAGAATTCAATCTCTCTAAATAATCATCAGGGGGGAAACAAACCATTATTTTTGCAAAGACATAACCTTTTCTCAAAAATTGTGTTTCTTTCTCACAATGACCTTCTTTATGAATATTAATATTATGGAAAGACTAACTTTCATGGAAGGCTTAAATGATCTCTTTGGAGCTGAAGAGTTCTGCAGAACACAATTTAAGAAACACTGATCTAGATCATCCAAAGTTAATTCTCTTAGTATCAGTGTGCATTATGTATGATAATTTTACTTTATGATGACCTTATTAATTTCTGATTTTACTTTCAGTGATTTCCCTAGCCTGGCTTCTGATGTTCCATATTTTCAATGCGATAGTGACTTGAGGGCATTCAGTCCAGAGGGCATGCATTTAGTAATTTGTGTTCATGGATTGGATGGTAAGGTATTTTTCTTGTGTCTACTTTTTAAATATTGTTGTATTCCTTTATGTATTTGACAAGCACAGTTTTGCTAAAAAAAATGTTAATTTGCAGTAATAAAATCGTCCATTTTATTATTGCAAATCAATTTTCTCACCTTACAAATCAACTGTTTATTTCATATCTTATTTGCTATAAATAAACATTATTGCAAATCAGCTGTTATTAGCAAAAGTGTTCAGATACACTAGTTTTGCATATGTTTACTTTTAAACTATTATTATATATTTTTGTGTATTTAAAGAACAGTTTCTCCAATAGTTGATTTGCAGCAACAAAGTAAATAAATATTACACTTTTTATTACCAAAAAAAAAAAAAAGTTTCCTTCTGCAAAATATTTTATAGCATTTTCTATTTTGTGACAAGAGTTCACTAGGAAGATTAATTTAATTGTTGGAAAATAATGTTTTATTTTTTATATTGTTTTAGAATTTAATTTTGAAAATAGTGCTGTGATGCAATGTTTTGGTAAATTATTCTTCTGATTTGAAAAAGTAGTCATCAGCATCCACGGTTTATTTTGAAATGAGGGCCATAATTAGGTATAGGATCTGGTAAAAAATTACAGTGGAATTTTGCACATAATCAGCATTCATTTTAAATAATAATAGTAATAATAATTAAAAAAAACTTGAAGATTTAATTTATAAGAACATGTGTTGAACAGTTCGAATCATATTGACATAAATTCAGCAATATTGTATATTTTCTTTCTACAACTTATAAATGTTTTTACAGTACGTTAATATGGTAATCACAATTTTAAGTTCACAATCAAAGCTAAGCAATCCTCTACGACTGGGCAATGGATTTGCTTTTTTTTTTTCCAAATTCCAGTCTATTTTATGTCTCCAATTCATACCTGTATACGTTAAAACACTGAAATTTTACTAAATCCACCTGACCAGAATATCTGCTTCTGCACCCCAGGACCCTCAGTTGCGTAAGCTGCTATCTGCTCTGTTCAAGCAATCCTAAGGCTTTGGCTAACAGGTAGGGGTCTGGTGGAGAAAAGTATCGTAAGCTGAGATGGACTCTGCAGGCACTGGCCACTATGGTTGGTCTTGCTGCTAAGTATAGTTCATTGATTTTAGATCATTATGCTAACGTAAGAAATAGGTGAAACGTGCATAATGCTGCATTATGTAAAGCACATGCTAGAGTATGTTAACAAGCCTGTAGTTTAAAAAATTTTACATGCACCATAGGTTTTAACCCGAGTCTGAAACTACAACACATGAAGTATAAGTACATATCTGTTTCATAGTGGTTGACTCTCACTTACAGAACAATTGACCTTCAAGTTTGACCTTTTTTTGAAAATTATCAACTTTGAGACAGTTTAACTACAAAAGCCAAGTGTGAATCATGCTGTTTTATAATTTTCTAACTACCATAGTATGGTGTGTTGATTAATCGAAGAGCTATTTGTGTGGGTAACTTGACGCTTTAGCAGATATTCAAGTAGAAAACCCGACAAAAGCAACAAAAATGACATTTTCGAGTGACCTTTGCTCTCAAAGCCATAAGTGACCCCTCAAATTATGTATGCTAATATGTACCTAGCATTAAGTAGTATTTAATTTTTTTTAAAATGTCATTCGTCACTCACGGCTTTAGAAGTAACACACACGATCATATAATTTGCACCATATATTCAAGAACTTGGACTTTAACCCCTCTTCAAGGACAAACTAGTTGGATTTCAAAGGGAACAGACTTCATTTTTTCTTATCATAGTACATCTAACATATCCTGAAAGTTTTAGGAAAATTTAAGATATCAATTATCAAAAGTTGTCCAACTTTTTAAAAAAGGACTTTTAATACTTTCAAACAGAAAATTCTAATTCCTGTTAAGGTTGCAAAAAGATTGCACATTTCACTTCATGACCCAGAAAATAAATATATCGATACATTTTGTAATGTACATGTATAATCAAAAGTTTTTAGTTAGCAAAGTGTCCTAAGTTTAGATAATTCTGCTGTTTTGGCATCCAAATTTCAGATTTTTTACTGGATAACTATCTCACTTTAATAAATTTTGGAAATGAGCTTTTCTGCTTGAAGCATATCGAAATGAAATTTAATTATTTTATTTAAGTAATGATTGCTTTCAATGTTGAATTTCTCAGCAGTAGTTTAAAAAATATATCTAAAATCATGTATAAAATGTTGTTAGTAGGATAAGTGGGTTCATTGTGTCTTGAATACATATTGCACATCTTTTTTCCTCATTTTAACAAATTTCCCAAAATGTTTTCAAAATCCATTACATTGCTTTGGAGGAGATTTTCCTACCCTCTTCATTTATCCAGGATTACAACCATATTGTTAATGCTCTTAATCCTGAATTTTCAAACAAAGGTCTTTGTTTTATTACTAGAGTTCGCCCAATGGTTGGAATTTGACAAAATTTATTAAATTTTTCAAGTTCAGCTTTGAACGTTTAAACAGCGTTTAGCCATTTTAGTTTTTCTATTTGGCAGCAGTTTCTTTTATTTAAACAATTCAATTTGTGGTAATCTTCCCTCAGAGTAACTGATTGACCACCGAGTTAGTCATTTAATTTAATGCATTTTTAACACAAATTATACATAAATTTTATCTTTCTGCACTCCTTCTCATGTAAAGAGAATAGAAATAAAAATTTTCATGCCCCCTTTTGTTATCAAATAAATTGGAAATAGAAACACCTACATTCATTTTAATCAAGAGTTCAAAATGCTAATGCAAATCAACAAACTTACAAAACGTTGATTTGAAGCAAAACAATGCTTCTAAGCACTTAAAAAAATATCACTTTATATAATATTAGACATTATTTGCTTCAAATTGTATTTTATGTTCTTTGGTATTGTACTCGAGAAACAATCCGACTGACTTACATGCATATATATATATATATGTATGTATGTATAATTGAAAATGGATTAACTGACCCTTTAAATTCATCGTCATCACACATTTACAGGGCACTGCACTTAATATTATACTTGGCATTGTTAGCTAAAAAAATTTTTGTTTTGTTTGACGTTGTACTGAACATTTAATTATCATATATAATTGGAAATGAATTAGCTCACCCCTTAAGATTGATGTTATTTTGTTTGAACATTCATTTAATAGATTATATTTTCTCTTTTGCTTTGTTCTTGACATTTCGTCTTCTTTGAATAATAAGTACAGTAAATCTTGTTTGAAACACTGTTGTAGGGACCAGCTTGAAAGAGCATCTTAAGCGGGAAAACGTCTTATGGGTGAATTAAAAAGAAGAACAAAATGACACTTATGTGCTTAATTTTGCAACAATTACAAGTCCTTATCTCCTAGACATGAGCTGTCAGTCTGTTCTAAATCATTCCACCAACCAAACACAGCTTTCTGAGCACAGTTACTTCTTACGTCTGGTTTAATTTCATCCCAAGCTGAGGTGATGTAATTAATGGAATTGAAAACATTAATTGTAATTGACCTGGTGCATTCCATGTCTCTTAAATACCACAGGATCAATTTCTTTCAGTATTTTTGTTTTAAAATTTTGAATGACACCCTGGTCTAAGGGTTGAAACTTAAATATTGTGTTTGGTAGCAAAAGGACAAATTTTATGTTGGTCACCAAAATGTCTTATGGCTGCGCCGGGCCATTGTTGATGCAAAGAGAAGGTTCTTTCCGTTTCCCCATATTGAAAATGGTATTTAGCTGTTGAATCCAGTTTGCGAATAGCTCACTTGCCATCCATATCTTTGAGAAAGTACTTACATGGAAATGTACAGAATTTTTAAAACACCTAGGACATCTACTTTTTCCAAGCAAAGCCCCAAAAGTACTTATCAAGTATTCCGAAAGTACTACTCAAGAGAGCACCCAAAGGTACTAAAGTACTTACATGGGAATGTACAAGTATTTTAAAAACATCTAGATCAGGGTTTCTCAATGGCAGCCATATGTCCCCCTTGGGGGCCACAGGAAAAATCAATTGATCCACAGGGAAAAACAGTAAAATAGGGGAGGCATAAACCTCCGAAAGGAGACCATGAACCAATCAGCGGCGGACTGGCTATGTGGGCATTCGGGCAAATGCCCGGTGGGCCGGTCCTCCCTGGGCAGAACGCAAAATATCTATCTATTTTTTCCCCTAAAGTAACTGCTTTCATAATGTTAATTAAAAAAACGGGGACCAAAACTTTGCCGTAACTCGGGCTTCAGAGAGTGCAATGCAGCAATGGAGCCAAATCTCTAGGGACTGCTGTTGGGCCACATGGGGAGGGGGCAAAATTTTTTAGGGCCGCCTGTCCGTATAGACAACCTAAACGGCTGCCTGAGGTGCAAAATTTTGGGGACTGCAAAATTGATTATATTTTATCCTTTTAATTTTGTAAATAAATAAATAAATAACATGCATCAGTTTTGCGCTTTTGGCTGCTGCCTAAGTTGTCTATGTGGAAGATCTCTCGGGGCCGGCGCGTCCATACAGAAAGCCTAGGGTGCAAACTTTTGAAATCCGCAAAATTGATGTTTTTTTTTTTTTTTTTTTTTTTTTTTTATTTTGAGCAGTGCCGGCGGGGAAGGCTAATAAGGCGGCGAGGAGATTGCCTCACGGCGCAAAGCCCTAAAAAGCGGAGTAATTAACAGCTAATTAACATATTACGTATTCTATGCCCTTCTATGATGAATAGGAAAAATAAATCTGTCTTGTAGACATTTAGTATTATTCAAATACATATCTACATATAAACTAATAATATTTTTAATCCCTACAATCTACAAAATACGGCCCTGAGAATTTCTACTCCTAGGGCCAGCGTGAAATATTCGCTGGGCCGGCCTCGAGAAATCCTCAATCGGCCAGTTGTCTCGGCCGACTGCCGAGTTTTTCCATTTTAAAGTACATTAAGAACAGATTAAGAAGTAATTTAACAGGACAAATTGAAATCATTTATGCAAATGTCGTGTGGAAAAGGCGTATTAGTAAGGCGTGGCATGGAAAATCTAATATATGATTTAGTAAATAAGAGTCCCCTTTTAAAATTGCTTTTAAAATACTAAATGGCCTTCAAAAGGAAAATAATTTTTAAGCAAATATTGTAATGTATATTTATTTGATTGTGGGTGAGGTTTTTTTTTTTTTTTTTTTTTTTTTGAAACCTGTTACTATTTCAAAAAAATGTACTACTAATGAACTTCAGTATGTTATAGTACTGGAAACCAGAACAGTAAACATTTCTTTAACTTTTTCATAACTAGAATTAATTTTTACTTGATGTTAACATACTGATTGTAGCAAACTCAATACACAAAGAATACGATGGCTACCCAATTTTTCATGTTTATTCTTCAACTCTACCTCTTTTCATGTAAATTACTGAGTTTTAAAACTAAAATTCTTTTTTAAATGCTATTAAAACTCGCTTTTGTCATTGAGTAAATTTCAAAAATTTTCGGGGGGGGGGGGGATGCATAATATCTGATTAGCGTTCATTTTTCGTTCCTTGGTACTGTTCCCCTCCCCCTTTCAAGGGCCGGTCTTTTTGAAATATGCCCGGGCCGAATTTTCTTCCCAGTCCGCCCCTGGAACCAATCATTTCAAACTGATAAAATATTGAATGCTGTGGTATCTATTAGAACAACTGTTAATTTGAACTTCTTATATATGGCAAATTTAACCAGCTATCAAAATTGGAAGAAGCAAGTTCATAATGAAAAATGAAAGCTTACATGAGGGGGGCTATGTCGAAATTTGGTACTCATAAGGGAGGCCACAAGTTGAAAAAGGTTGAGAACCCCTGATCTAGATCATTAACTTTTTGTAATCACAGCCAATTTCAACTTGTGGGTAATAGCAGAATTTGTACATGCAAACTGTTATAGTTGTTCCTTACTCTTTGTTCTACCAAGTATGTCTCATTTTTAAAGACAAACGATTTATCTGGCATGAGCTTAAAAACAGTTCTAATTCATTGGTGTGGTATACACCCTTCATGAATCATCTTTCTAAAAGCAATATAAGAAAGAGAGAAGAGCATCTTATTCAAACACAGTGCATAGTAACAAAGCATCTTAACAGATGGATTTTTACATTGAGCAGTATAAGAAATGTCTAAGGGCAGTCAGAAGTGTGTCCTAAATGGGAAAGTGTCTCAAGCGAGTTTTACTGCAGTGAACAATGTATTGAGTATTGTACAATATTGTAGATTGTAGATATAATGAGTAGTATGAAAGTATGACGACTAGACATCTAAAAATAAACTTCAAATCTACATCGAAAGTAGAAAATAAAATAACTGTTTCAAATTTTTTTTATTGATAACACTAAAACTCATTAATAGCTTCTAATAAAAAAAAGTGAGAAACTCGGTTGATCGGAGAAGATGGCTCTTTCTCCTCTGTTTTTTTTTTTGCCTATTTATATATATATACATTTTGAAGACTTTAGGACTATAGGAACAAGCTGAAAACCTATTCTGAAACCAGCCATATGGCTCAAGGAGCTCTGTTCAATAATATATATGACTTACCCTCTTGCATCATAACTATATAATCAATATGATTTCTATTTTTTCAAATACATAGGACTGATGAAACCCTGACATTTTATAAACTCAAATATGCAATCAACTTCAGAAGCCAATGTTGACTGCCCCTCCACTTTTTTTCTGCTCCTATTAATTTACCTGATATACAGTATAACATAAACCAAAAGGATTAAATTATTTAACACTAGAAAGACGGAGGAGGCCTGTGTTGCCCCTCTCGATATTTGCTGTTCAGTTGCCAATAATAATTGACTGAATTCATTATAGCTCTCCCTTGTAATTTCACCTAATATAATCCAAATTAAGTGCTTATTTAATAATTTTTGTTTATCCCCATAGAAGCATAAATATTAAGTCTTATACTTAGAATGACTGGAGGTGCCACTATGAGCCCTAAGGTATTTTACGGTGAAAATGGTTAAATTATTAATATATTTTAATGGCTGTAGCACGACAAAGTGTCATTCAGTCAAGTTTGACCTTGACTTTTCTCTTTTTTACAACCCCAACCAGTTTCAATTTTAAATGCTAAACAAATTCCACCCTGGCTAGCCGAACAATGACTATTCCTCCTTGAACGATAAATAGGTTTTACATTTTGAATTGAAAAAAAAAAACCTTTTTGTACACTATCTTGCATTCAGTTGTTGTATAGGAATTAGAGAACATGCATGGGGCAGATGGACTCATTCAAAAATAAATTTAGAAACAATTATGCACAAAACTCTCGCAAGGGCCACACTACTCCTTCAGTCTTTCTAGGTATACAGGAATTTTCCATCTTTCTAGTGTTAAAGGGAAAAACGAATTTTTATAACTCTTGTAAAAAAGTAATATTACACACTAGGAATTTTCTACATTTGTAATATATATTGAATTCTTATCTTTCCATGTTTGAAATTAAGGAGTAGAAACCAAGCATTGAGATATCTGTATGCAAATAAATTAGATTATAGTAAACACGTTAAATGTATTATGGGCATGAAATCTAATTTTTACTTATGTTGTAGGCAACAGTGCTGATTTGAGACTAGTTAGAACTTATTTAGAGCTGGGACTGCCAACAGTAAATTTTGAGTTCCTCATGTCGGAGAGAAATCAGGTCAGAAAATTTTACATAAAACTTGAAATTGCATAACACTGTAGCTTTAGTTTTTTCAACAAATTTTGTTGTATTATTTCTTGACCATATCTAATTGTTTTAGGGAGAAACATTTGATGATTTTGATACCATGACTGATCGTTTAGTGTCTGAAATCAGCTATTATGTTGAAGTTTATGGCTTAAAACCAGCAAAAATTAGGTATCTAGTCATTTTTTATTTATTTATTTTCTGTTAAAACTTTTTGTTTTATTTTCCTTTTATGTGCAAGAAATATATAAAAATATGAATTGTTTGAACATTAAAAGTTATTTTATTTGATGTGTTAGTTCATTCTTTTTCATTATGAAACAAAAAGTGTGTGCCTCAGTATTTAGCGATACATTTTATGTTTAATCATACTGTAAAAACCTTGATGTAACATTAATAATAATAATTTGTTATTTCTATTTCTGCCTCCCCCTCCCCCAAGTTCTTGAGAAAACTATTTTTCTATATTATGTACTGTTACTTTTTAAACATGTATGTACAAAATAATAACAATTGTAACCAATTTTATGAAAATTATGGTAGTGCAAGCGTTGCATATTGTTGGCTGTAAATCATTATACTATGAATGATTTTTTTCCCCTCTCCTTTGTGAGATATTGTAATTTTATTGTTTTGACGTTTTTAATTTGGTAAAGAATAATAATGAAGAAAATCTAAATATTTTGCTTTGCATAAATGTTAAATTTCCTATATGCAAACCAATGTTTAAATCATGGATAATAATAGAGGGCAAGTATTTTTTGTATGCTTCATTTTTAGTAGATCCTGCTATTGCAATCTGGATCATTTTATTTTAGAATAATGGTAGTTGTTTTTAATTGCATTTTATTACCAAAGAATTTCATATATATATATATATATATATATATTATAATGAGTTATTAATATACATTATTTAAATATTGCCCTCTACATCATTTAAATATTGCCCTCAATTATTTAAGCCTTGAAGAGTAGCAATGATACAATTAATTTATGTAAATGAGTTTTTTAACTACAGTCGAGCACAGTTTATTTGTTTTTACCATTTAAGCATTCTTCAATGGTCTCGGCAGAATCCAATAAAAGTTAATGTTAAATGATGTCATTTATACGTGTTACGGTAATTGTGCTTTTCAGTTATACGTTTTTCTTTGCTTAGTAAAGAGAAAAAATAAACAAATCAGTCTCAGATTAGCATTTCTTGATTTTCCAGTCTTATAAAAAGCATTTTTATCATCATCAAAACCTGCACAGTTGAACAAAAGTTGTACTTAGGAATGTGAGCATCCCACTTTATGTAAGATAAAGGGTTTTTTATCTCTCCCTCTCCCCAGACTCGACTGGGAACAACTTCTTTTCTTGTCAGCCTCATTGGTGCCTATCATCGATCCTATCATTCGTCACTAGCAGTTAATAAAATTTTGTGCCAATAAAAAACTTTGTTCTTGAAGGAAAAAAGTGCAATTACAAATCAGTTATTATCATTGTGCTGTAAAATAATAAAAAGAACTGAATGTTATTTACTTCATTACTTTTTAAATGTACAATAAATCTGTCTGTGTTGCATAAAATGATGCTTTGCATTAGATAAGAAGCTTATACGTAACTAACTAAACTAATCAATTAACAAAACTGTACATCTTCTTTTTACATCAAACCTGTTTTTTGTTTTTTAAATATAAACATTGAATTGGTTTTTTTGTCCCTCCTTTGATCATAAAATAACTTTTCAGTTCTTCACTTTATCTCAGGGTCTTCGAAGTGATCTTTAATTTTAAACAATATTTCCATTCATCTCTATCCTCATCATTGTCAGAAAGCAAATCGTTTGGTTGTGCGTCAAAGAATAAAATTTAAAACTTTCAAGTCCTTTTCCTGAATCCATAAATCCTCATCAATTTGAATATAGACATCAACACACACACTGACTAACTTTTCAGTTCTTCACTTTATCTCAGGGTCTTCGAAGTGATCTTTAATTTTAAACAATATTTCCATTCATCTCTATCCTCATCATTGTCAGAAAGCAAATCGTTTGGTTGTACGTCAAAGAATAAAATTTAAAACTTTCAAGTCCTTTTCCTGAATCCATACATCCTCATCAATTTGAATATAGACATCAACACACACACTGACATTTGAATCCAAATGTGGTATTAGTACATTAAGTTTTTTTGCTTTTTTTTTGCACTATCAGGTATTACTTATTAACTCCTACTGGGAAACTCCACCTTTTAAAAACATTTTAGGCTTCTCATGGGTTTCACTTTTTTAAGAACTGACATGATTCAAAGAATGCATCCAAAACAAATACACATTTGGCTGATTTATCACGAGATTTGCAGGAGGAAATCTGCAAAAGTATCTGAGGAGAAGTCTTACGTATGATACTCTAATGCTGCAGTTTATTCTCTGATCCAGAGACTTAATATTGAATTGGTTTGAGGTGGCAAAAAGTCTTAACTTTACATTTCCCAGTTTTAAGCCTTTCGGGTGTGAAGCAACCTTGTTCAGGAAAATATTTTTTATGGCTTGCTTTTTGTCCTTTATCCAATAATTGATCACTCACTATCTTAGTTGGCCTCCGTGTTTTATTGTTTCAATTCCAGGAAAGAGAATGTTATGTTTTCAAATGCAGGATTTTGAATGATAATAACTGTGTTGCTATTTAACCTTTGTGTCAAGTTTTATTTTTCAAATTCTTTTTTATATTTATTGTTACACTTACTTTCCAATATTTCATTTAGAGAAAGTTTATCAGCATAGAAAAAAAGAGAAGTTTAATTATGATGGTTATTGGTGTCTCAACATTTAATTGTACGTTTTGTTTCTGTCGACTTCTGGAATTTAAATAAAAATTTTGTTTTGCTTTCTGAAACAATATGAGAGTAGATTGAAAATTTGTTTGCATTAATTGGGGAGTTCTTTTATGTGAATAAATAATTGCTATTAGTTCTTATATAAGTAGGAAATTGAGCTACACTACACCTCAATTTTTATTTCTTATGCAATATTTATTGCAGTGAAAAAGTGGAGGAGCAATAAATTTTATCAGTGTTAGCTTTAATAATTTATTAGCTCTAATAGTTTTATATTTTGAAAATTTTTAATACTTCCTTTCTTTCCTTGCTCAGTCAGTTAGTTCACCCTAGCTTATCGTGGATCAAGATTATATAAATAAAAGTTACGGTAGGAAAAGTTGCATTGATTTGGGAAAAGTGTTGCTGTGTGATTTATCAATCAATAATCAAAAGCTTTTGCATTTTTGAACAATATGTTAAAAGATTCAAAATATGAGAAGCAAGAGATTTGGTTCTATAGAAAAGCTTTTTCAATACATAGACAATTTGGTTTTAATCATGATTTTCTCCAGCACAGTATAAACCAAGCAAACTGGCAAAGTAACTCAACTGCATAATTTTGTTGCCTGCTTCAAATTGTTGCTGCTTAATGAACAAGAACTGAAAAATAAAATTACTTTACATTAACGATTAACTGATTTTATTTTGTTAACTAAAATAGCACTTAAAATCTTGTTCTGACAGACATTTGAAATTATTCGTAGTATAATTTTGAAATGAACTGCTTGGCAACTTTTACTGAGAGAGTTGGGAAATAATAATGTTTGTTTTTTAATACTTCATTTGTACATACAACGTATTTAGTATTGATTAAATAATTGCATTGTGTGTTGTTCCAGCTTCATTGGCCATTCACTAGGAAATATAATCATACGATCAGCTCTTACCAGGCCAGAAATGAAACCATATTTAAGTCGACTTCATACATTTCTTTCACTCTCTGGTCCTCATTTGGGAACATTATACAATAGTAGTGGATTAGTTAATATGGGTAAGAATTTGTATAACTTACTTTTAAGTAATTTATTTAAAATTATTATTTTTAAATAATTCAATATTTGGTTGTTAGGTATGTGGTTCATGCAAAAGTGGAAGAAATCTGGATCACTTCTCCAGTTAGCTATGAAGGATTCGTCAAATTTAAGGCAAACTTTTCTTTATAAATTAAGCCAAATGCCTGGTAAGCTTTTCACATAGTAAATTTTAAAAAGTTTATTGTGTTTTTTTAAACTGTTACTGTTTATAAATTAACTACTACTGTTATCCTTATGTTTTTAGGATTAGAACACTTTCAAAATATCTTATTATTTGGATCTTCCCAGGATCGCTATGTACCACTTCATTCTGCTCGAATTGAGCTGTGTAAGCCTGCCCTCAAAGATACGTCCATACAAGGCAAGGTTCTTTCTCTTGTAAACAGTTACTTTGATTGAATAATATTGATATCCTCCCGATAAAACTCGGGAGTAGCAAAATTTGTCAGTATTATTTGTTTCATGTTTTTACTCAGTTTGAAACTTAAAAGGAAAGAAAATTGTCTGCTGTAATTGGAAGTTTGCGAAGTTTTGTCAGAAAGCTTTGCAGTTGGACGTCAGTGTGTGTGGCACATGTGTTTTGCCTGATTGTACATACAGTAGCTGCTGGTTAATTAAGGATAGTTATTTAACCAGTAGCCAGAATTTTGTTGAAAAAAAGTCAAATGGTGATTGCATGTAAAAAGAATGCAGATGATTTTTCAGATAGGAGTCATTCCATTTCAAATCAGGCAGGCAGGTCTAAAACTTGTCACATGACCCTCACAGATTTTTTTTTTAAATTACAGTAGTTACAACTACGGGACATATAAAATATCCCAAAAGGATTTTACAAAAAAACATTTATTTCTCTGGTTAGACTTTTAAAATTTGGAACAAAATTGGCTGTTTTCAGAAAATCAGCAAAGCACTCTTTTAAAATGGCCTCTGTTTCAAAAGTTTTAAACCGATTCAAATATTTTTTTTTCTATAAATAATGAAAGGATGGTATTTTGTTCAGATACTAATTTTAAAAATGTAGTTGGCTTCATTGATAAAGAAAAAAAGTTTTTTAAGTGAAAAAATTGCATTTTTACTGATTTTATGTTTTTTTTTTCTTATGAAAGAAGTTTATTTTATACAAAACAGAAATGGCAATCTAAAATGCTGTTATGGAAGTTTTTTTATCAAATTTTATTGTATGCCTGAGATGCATATTCTCTCGGAGTTTCAAGTTTGAAAATGTTCAAAAATTACAATTTTTGAAGTGTGATTATTCAAAAAAAAAAAAAAACATTTTTTAAAAATCTGTAAATTTGCTCATTTGTTGCTCTTGAAATGCTTAATGAGCTGCTATTAATTATATTGTGTATTTTTATCCCAGAGATTGTATATGATTTTTCAAAAATGGCCTTTTGTGCATTTCTCAAAAATGCCAGAAATTCAAACTAGTTCTTATTTAATCATTTTAATATAAGATTTACTCAATTTTATAAAGAAATATACTATATTGTTACACAATTACTACAGATAAATTCTACTTAACCTTCTTAGAATTTAAATTGAAGTGTAGCTACTGTGATTTAATGCATGTTATTCTGTTCAATCCAATTACTAATGTTAAACTCACACCCTTTACATCAAATATCATGTTACAGCACTGACATACATAGTTTTGAACACATTTGTAGTTATGTACTTAAAGCAAAATAAGTAGAATCAAGTTCTTGAATCATCTTCTACTGCTTATTAGCAAAAAAATGCAAAGACTAGGAGAGTACAGATGGTGTTATATTTCTTACTTTCAGCATTACTATATATATGTCTAGTTTTTTTCCCATGGATTCTACTGGCTATTGAAATATTTTTTTTAGTTTATATGTGTAGAAATGATACGATAATGTCCCTAAGCCATTGGTGATACATTCGGAATTGGTCCCATCCAATAATTGCCATTAACATGTTCAATAAATTTTCCTATTTAGAAATCATGCATTGAGTTATATTTGTTTCAGAGGCTGGTAGTTTTCTAACTGCTTCCACTTCTTGTTTGATCATGCACCCCATAATGTTTTGATTGTATTCCTACAATAGATTTTATGTTTGGTGTTACATGGTATTTGATGTAAAGCGTGTGAGTTTAAAACTAGTAATTGGAACAGAATAACATGCATTAAATCAGGGTAGCTACACTTTGTGCAAAGTGCTATTTAAGTTCTAAGAAGGTAAAATACGATTTAGCTGCAGTAATTGTGTAACAATATAGTTTATTTCTCAATAAAGATTAATTAAATCATATATTAAAATGATTAAATAAGAGCAAGTTTGAATTTCTGTCTTTTTTGAGAAACGCACAAAAGACCATTTTTGAAAAGTGATATAAAATCTCTGGGGCAAAAATAATAGCAATATGATTGATAGCAGCTCATTAAGCACTTCAAGGGCAATAAATGAGCAGATTTTCAGATTTTTAAAAATGGCTTTTTTTTGAGTAATCACACTTCAAAAATTGTAATTTTTGAACACTTTCAAATTTCAAACTTTAAATTGTGATAGGATATGCATTTCAGGCTTATAATAAAATTTGATAAAAAACTTCCATAACAGCACTTTAGATTGCTACCTCTGTTTTGTATAAAATAAACTTCTTTCATAAGAAAAAAAACATAAAATCAGTAAAAATGCAATTTTTTCACTTAAAAAACTTTTTTTCTTTATCAATGAAGCCAACTACATTTTTAAAATTAGTATCTGAACAAAATACCATCCTTTCATTATTTATAGAGAAAAAAAAATATTTGAATCAGTTAAAAACTTTTGAAACAGAGGCCATTTTAAAAGTGAGTGTTTTGCTGATTTTCTGAAAACGGCCAATTTTGTTCCAAAAAAAAAAAAAAAAAAAAATCTGTAACGAGAGAAATATTTTTTTTTTTTGCAAAATCCTTTTTCAAATCCTTGTAACTACTGTAATTTATTTAAAAAATCTGTGAGGGTCATGTGACACCCTCTGCCTGATTTGAAATGGAATGGCTCATAGTTGATGTGAAGTAATGGACATATTATGTAGTGGAAGGGAGACCCCTAACTGCAAATGATGAAAGCAATTGTTTTGAGCACCTCTAAAAATTAGAAATTAAAAAAATTAATAAATATGAAAAACTACTGATCTTATTACAAATTATAAAAAATTCCAATGAATATCACATAAAACTCCTGCCTGATGAAGAAAAACTAAAATAATATTTGAATTCAGCATGAAAAATACTTCTAGTAGCTTGTATTTTTAATCATGTGGAAGAAAAAAGTTAATTTTTGTAGATCAGTGTAATTTTTTATGTTTTATTTTTAAAATATAAGATTAAAAATTTCTCTCCTGTTCGTACTTTCATCTATCATATTAATCTATTTTTAACTTATTATTTCCTTTTTTAACTGTAGGTATGGTTTATCGAGAAATGGTTACCAACCTTATGCAGCCAATCATACAAAATCCAGATATTGCCCTCCTTAGATATGATGTCCATCATGCTCTGCCCAGTAGTGCCAATTCTCTGATTGGCAGAGCAGCCCATATTGCCGTCTTAGACTCTGAGTTGTTCATTGAAAAGTTTTTAGCAGTTTGTGGATTGCGATTTTTTACCTAATTTATACTTATAAAAGAACAAATTTAGATAGTATATGGAAACTTACTGTGATGCTGTTTAAACTATTGCTGTCAAAGTTGGAAATATTTTAACTTGAGTTATGTTTATTGAAATTGAAAATTATAATTCATAAGAAGGGATGTGCAATGCCGTTTAAACTGACACTTGTTTCATGAGAAGCAATAATCATCTTGATTATTTCATATTAGCTGCTACTGTGGTGTCTCTTCATAAGTTTGAGGATATTCTTGCTAATTTAAATGTGCATGTTCTCAGAGCATGTATGTTAAGTTTTATTTGAATTGTTATTGCATTTATTTGTTATACATTTTCAGATTTTATATTGTGATATCATATTTATTTTGACTTAACTATTGCAGTTTCTTATATATTTTATTTCATTTCTTTTCCCTTCAACAAGCTACACTTTTGATTTTTTTATATTAATGCTTTTGGTATTTTAATCAGACATCATGAATAAATGTAATTATACTTCTTTTTATGGCATGACTAAGTTTTGAAGGTAGTCTAAAATTGTATTCAAAACAATTTACTACTTTGTTGTTTTCTTGATTGCAATTTTCTTTTTTGCAGTGTTATTTTATTCTTACCAAATTTAAATTTTAACTTCATATTTTATTTGTTTAATTATAGGATTTGCTACGTATTTCAATGATAAGTGTACAAAATTTTTTTAGAAATGTATGCATACACTTCTGCTTGAAAGTACATTTTAAAGAATCATTCAAAAATTTTAAAAAATCTGTTCAAAACACTTAGACAATGAAAATTCAAACAAAACAGTTATCTACATTTCTCCCCGGGTAGCAACAAGATAACAGATGCTGAGTTGTCAATATTTGACTCTAATTAAATGCTCTAAATTCTTATGAAATCCCAGAGTGTTGAACAGTTTTAATCTTAAAGTGAACACTCTTTCACAACAATGGACCTGCACTGCAACTTTTAATGTGAAAGGTTTTTGTGCAGTGATGTAAGGTTGAACCTTTTGCCACTCTTGTCTAGAAGTTTACAACAAAAATTTGAAAGTGGTAATGATATATCAGGAACTGCTCATCTTAGAAGATCAAAGTAACATAAGTCCATCAAAGTAGCACCAGGTCTCTTCACATGGTTCCTAAAATGTAATAGCCTTCATCCTTGTAGATGGTTCCATTTTTTTTTTTGAGAGAAATAACTTGTTGATTTAAATATTTGTGATGAGGCCTTGTCTTAATACAAATGGACCTGTTTGATGGCCTTTATACATACAAGCAGATCTTTTCTATAAATGGCAAAAATATATCTTGGTGATAGTATGCATAATACATATGTTTTATTCGCCTAATGAATATTTTAATTGATCTTCAATGTTATTTTGCAACTGCTTTAAGCAGGGGTGAAACTTTTCCGGGGCTACCCCAGAATTCAGGGTTTTTTAATTAAAACAAAACCCGGAATTCCAGTGCTTGGACGTGATGATTTACATATATAAAACTCAATTAATGCAACAGCTCTTTTCGTGTGTTCATTGGAAATAAGCAAGGTTTTTAACTATAGGGAGAAGGGGGTTTCAAATTCTAGCAAACAACGTTGTACGTAACGCACTGAAGTACGAACGTCGAGCAAGCACGCAGGTGTATTCAAAAGCATGACAAGAGCTACCGCTAGTGGAGGAACTTCCCCTTCCCCAGTCTTCTCCTAGGAGTGCTGATGAACCAAAAAAAAAGTAAAAGCGCTATATACTATACGGGCAACCGCAGATTCGCCTTCAAGAGAATAAACAATCACAAATCCTCTTTTTTGCAACTAAAGCAACCACGGGAAAAAACAAAACAAACAAAACTCTGTTCCATGTTCTGGTGATTCATCTTTCGCCATCTTGGACTTTGTTCTCTTTGTTGAATGTCATATGAATAATTAATCCTTTGATTTTGATGCAAAAAAACCTTTACACCTTGCTGTATTTTTTAAAATTATTTTTTGTAGCTCATTTATTTCATGTCAAACATTTTGTACTTGTAAAATAATAAATAAAAACATCTTATTCACCTATCTTGCGCTATTTTGAAAATGAGTTGTTTTTTTAAAAAATTGCGCATGCATTAGAAACAAACATTTTTAAAAGAATGAGAATATAATCCTTAAAATGTATTTGGGATTGCAGTTGCTCAATTTTGAATTATTATCCGCTTTTTCTATCGTGATTTTTGTTAAGACTTTTTCCCTTTGCAAATATTGTTAATTGTGTTGCTTCTGTTCCTTGTTTATAATTTCAATAGCAATCTAGAAGGGGGGGGGGGCGATATTCAGTAATTTCACCTAAGGGAAATTCAAGAAGAGGAAGAGCGGTTGCTCGGTATTTTACTCTCCTAGTCTCATGGTAAAATAACGTTCAAAAGCGAAGTTTTTTTTAAAAAAAATTTTCTCTTATTTTCTAGACATTTCGCCGTAAAAATGTTTTGGTAACCATACACATTAGAAGCTTAGATTCTGTACAAAATGTGAAGCAATATTTTTTATCTAAAAATACTTCTACATTGTAGTAATAAACCCATGGATGAATCCATTGAAAAATAATTTGGAAAATTTAATGAAAAGTCAGTTTTAGTTATGGTTATTAGATAGTAAAAGCAATGATGCAGTGTATTTTCCACATTAACTGGAAGATTCCTTTTCTTTCTATGAAAAATTTTGAAAGTAACCTGTCAACATACATACCGGCCAACTTTTACAAATTTCGAGTAAAATTTACGCATTTTGTCCGTTTTTTCGCGCTTTCAAGGGTCGGTCCCGATTTTTTATGCATTTCGAAATCCCAATGCATCGACTTCGGAAACACTTCCTAGTTGTCAGTTACTCTTCGCATCTGCCACTTGGACATCGGTTACTTTGAGCTTTCCATTGTTTTTTTTCATTATTAAGCTTCAGCTTCTATAGTAAAGAACTTGCACGGACGTCATTCTGCCACGCCCACTTGAAAATTAGGCCGAAAATAAGGAATTTTCGAAAGTTATTTCAACTTTTAGTGATCACATCAGTAATTTGTAATTATTTTTTATTGCAGCCTTATTAATAATCTAATAAAAAAACTATTTTTGTCTAAAGGGGGGGGGGGGGTAATTCAACGATTTTTGTTGTGCCTCATGCTCATAACACTTTTCAGGGTTTTTGAGTCTGAGTGAGTTTCACCCCTGTTTAAGCTCTGTTGAGAAATATCCATTACAATGCTGGTTTACTTCTGGACAATGTTTCAATGAGCTGAAGTGAAAATTGTAATCAGACTACAGAATTGCTTATAATAATTTTGTAATCATAACAATTGCTAAAAGAGGGCCATCATTACAAAAAAAATAATACAATTCAGATTGCAGTTATTTTTCAAAAATAAAATGTGATATAAGTCAAAAACCTTGTTTTTTATAGTTGTTATATTTTAAAAAGTTAGTAACCGATATTTATTTTTTGATATAGCTCATTGCACACATATATAATTTGTCTTGCCCTCAATAATGCTTGAACACAATATTTAATTTTAGCTCTTACAAACAGAGCATTGGTTCAAAACATATATTTATTTTAAATAGATTGAAAAGCTGAATACATAGAATTTTTAGAACCTCAACTCCATAATGCATATAATGCAAGAAGAAAGCATTCTATGTGATTATACTTTTAAGTTTCAGTACTACTTGATCAAAATGAAAATCAATTTTCCTGTATCCAAAAAGTGCATTTCTGAAGTACATGAAGTTGTATGTATTTATTTCACATTATTTACTGCTTTTACTTCATTAATTATTGTAATTATTTTTGTTTTCGGAAAGTAATTGAAGCAGCTTTTTAAAGCTCTAATAAAAATCATGTTAACTTATCTATATTATTATTTTACTATTTTTTGCTCTTCATCTTTTGAATTAATAGGTAGAGTTTATCACTAAATACTGAAAATCCAACTGTTTTTTTCCCTGTGTTATATTTTCCAATGATTTTCATAATGAAGGCTGTATTAGGGATTTTATAATCATTATAATTATAAATGGGATTATATTATTCCCCTTCATTAATATGTTTTCTCAACCAAAACAGTTTATTCTCAATATTTGTTAGTAATTATAATATTTTTAATTTCTATTTTGATTTCACCGGAAATGAAAAACACATGATCAACATACATTCCCTATGCTTCAACCACTAACTTCCTCTAACATGCTCCTGTTTTTACAGCTAAGATCATAGATGATATTCTAGTAACGACTAGGTGCTAGACAAGGGTCATAAAATGAAGTAATATATTAATTTAGGGATTTTTCATTTTTAAAATTTTATTTATTTATTTTACTATCTATTATTATCTAGGTGATCTGGATTAATTTGCAGCTCATTTTAATGGCTCAAATTGTATCTTAATTTGCCAAGTATATGCATACCTTGCATAGATGCTAGTAGGATGTTTTTAAAAATGGGCAGAAGAATCTTCATACATTGAAAGAAAATAAATCTGTTGGACTTCTTTAGTAGGAATTTAGGCAATTTTTTCTTAGAAAACTATTTTTCTATGAAAGCACCTTAAGTTGCTTTTATTAAAAACAAAAAGCATGTAGTTATTCCTGATTTTCAAGAAATTGAGTTGCATATATTTTTAGATTAAATTTTGTTGAATGCTATATTAAATCTAGTATTTCTTTGAGTACAATAACTGAGAAATTTTGATTATGGAAAAATAAGTAAAAGAAAGAAGACGGCTTCAAAAAATATTTGATGAAAAAATACTTGTGTTAGGTTCCTTAAATATTATTGTATCAAGATTTCATATTAGTTACTACTGTGGTGACTCTTTATAAGTTTGAGGATACTCTTGATAATTTAAATGTGCATGTTCTTGGAGCATGTATGTTAAGTTTTATTTAAATTGTTATTGCATTTATTTGTTATACATTTTCAGATTTTATCTTGTGATATCATACTTATTTTGTCAAACTACTGCTGGTTCTTATTTATTTCATTTCCTTTCCCTTTAACAAGCTACACTCTTGATTTCTTTTGTATTAATGCTTTTGATATTTTAATCAGACATCATGAAGAAATGTAATTTTACTACTTTTTATGGCATGTAAGTTTTGAAGGTAGTCAAATAATATTTATATCAAATATTTAATATTTAGTTTCATTAAATAATAATAATAATAACAGCATATGGAGGTTTTGAGAAAAATAGAAGACTTACTTAAGAGAGGAGTCCAAAGTAAGCCAATCAAGGTGACTTGAAATCTAGTGTATAAAAATAGTCCAAGTTCAACCTGGTTGGACCCAGAATCTACTGCTTTTCAACTATTCTTTTCATTTGCACTTTAAGGCTGAAAAATAAAATTTGGTTCTTTATATTGCAGAAAGTTTATTTATACATATTTTTAAAAAAATTAAATTTGTAGTTATTGTGTTTACTAAATATACCTAAATATGATTCATGACTGTAATCTCTTCAATTTTGAGTTAATGAGATGTTCATTTATTGTAACGTCAGCATTCTGATATAAAAGTAACCAAGTCCGTAACTTCAGTTTTGAAATACTATTAATTTAAACTTTTCATATTGTTATGATGAATAATGAGATGCAAATTTGAATTCCCTGCAGTTGTCCGCAAAAATAAAATTTGTCGACATGGTGACTTTTACCGTACTCCAACGATAAAATCTTCAAATTTTTATTCATTATTTATTGAAATAATCGGTACTTAAATTAAACATTTTAAATGAAAGTGTTTGTATGATAAATATCAATTTTCTTCTTCTTTTCTTTCTTTCTTTTATATTAAAATTTGATCCAAAGAGTGAAAAATCATGTTGAACATTGATTATCAGTAGTTATTTCATTTAAAACTTTTGATTTTCTAATTGTTTTTTACTGATAATATATGTTCTATCAGTAAAAAACTTAATATTATCAGTAAAAAAATAGTAAAATCAAAGCCTAATTAATGTTTGTTATGTTATTTGTATGAATTTTTTGATACTTAAATTAAGTATTGACAAAAATATAAATTGGGAGATTTTAGATTAATTTAGACAAAGATATCTAATTTTAAATGCTTTAGAACATCTTAGAAGGGAAAGATTTCTCTTTATAAGTTCTGGGCATAAGATAGAACGTGGAGTCTTGACGTGATCTGTGTTGCATTTCATTAAAGTTGCAGTTGTCATTTTTTATGTGTGCAGAAAACATGCCTGTAAAAATGAATGACTTAATGACTTAAGAACTTTAGTGTTTGATTTTTATTTTCCTAAATTCCTTCAATGTTGCTAGTAAAATTAAGAAAATTAGTTCCTATCCCTCTTATAGCATTGGATTTTAACACAATATAGGTATTTTTTAGATATGTTTTGAGGATTCTAGAATTTTCAAGCTCTATTAAATGCTGCTAATTTCATGTTGTGCACATAATTTCATATTGTGTGCATAATTTTATAGAGTGTAAAGGTAATTTCCATTTCACATCAATTACATTTGTGCCAAATTTGTTAATAATTTGAACCTTTTTTTTTTAATATTTTATTTTAATGGTAAGAAAATTATAAAATACTTTTCTTCTGAATTTCTCTACATGCCTGAAATGAATCTAAAAAGCAGTAGTAAATCAAACTGTTATTTGGACTTAGTGAATGATAATATCAGCATTTTAATTTACATTACATCTTAATTAGGTCATGTTTCTCATATGAAGTGCTAAAAATATTATTGTCATCAAGACATTGCTTTATTTTTTTTTCTTTTATATTTTTTCAGTGCAATATTGCTATCATATACTTTCATACACTTTAGGTTTATTATTATAAATGCTGTAGTATTTCTATAATGCATTATCATGTTTTTTTGCAGGAAAACCAGAATATATATAGTATATATATTGCTAAAAATTTAAAACATTTAACTATTTGTTCATGACTGCAAAGAGCATATGCCATCTGACAAATCACCATAATTTAAAATAATTGTTTAATTTTGAACATAGCTTTGTGCATGGTAACCAGATATTTTATGTTACATACAAAACTTGTCACACATTGATTTAAGAAAACTTGTTAACTTAAATCTATAACAAAATGCTAAAAAATATTTTGCTTTACAAGTGTTTTGAATAGTTACTATAAAGTTATGCAATAGTTTTAACTTTGCATTGTATGTACTCAGGTTGATTTTTAGTTGTATATAGAATACTTGATTTTACGTCTGGGACATTTTGAAACAAATATTTAGTATAAATATTTGTTATTTCATGTAAAATCATTTATTGCTGGAAGATGTTGCGGACTTTAAGGTAAGAATGTGCACTCAAAATATTATGGTCTGATTATTGTGCCATCTCAACAGAATATTGCAGATCTCTTTTTCCCCCCTTAAGTATTTGTTTCTATTTGTTACATATTTTCGTTTATTTTACAGCCATGTATGCATATATATCTGTTTATATGTATATATATGTATATATGTAAGCAGTTGTGCTTTTGAAGTCTATCCATTTGTAAATACAGTACCCAAAATGGTTCTATATTGTGATCAAATATTTTATTGCATCAACTTCTTGTTATTAATCTTTATTTTGTTTGTTTATTGTTTAAAGTTTATTTATTTTGAAATTTATTTATTTATGTTGAAAATTTCAGTTAATTTTATCAATAGTTTAGCATAAAAATTTGTTACATGGCAGCCTGTATCTGAGCCATCAGTATTAAACTGTTTTAGATTGTTAAACTTTCAGAGCAATTTTAACAATATTTGCTTTGACTAATCTATTTTATAAAATATTTATAATACCTGGATGCATTGACTGGCTTTTTAGCAGCTATATACAAGTATTTGTATTTTATATAATAGCCCTATAATATAATTTCTATTCTCAGAAGTACATATTTAGAGGTTTAGATACTAAATGTTACTCAGTGTTAAAAATATTGTTACTTGCTGGACAAAATTGTTAAATTTTGATTAACGGAAATACTATGTTTCATATCCATGTTAGGAAATATTATTTACAATGTTTGTTTGTCTGTTGTTGCATGATAGGGAATCTCTTTTGATTTAATTTTTTAATAATTTTATTCCATTTTTGAAACTAATCTGTACCGTCTTAAACAAAAAAAAAATTGTTTCTTACAAATTGTAAGTTGAATTGTAGTCTGTATAATTTTTACATCTGTTATAATTTTAAAAACCAATTCTTGAGCTTCCATTTTTGATAACTTTTAAATTTAATCCAGATTGAACAAGACATGGTGAAAAATAAGCTGAAATTGATTAATTAGAGAACTGATATATTTATTTAACATTCTGAAACAAAAATCTTAAATTGCTGTTTGTTTTGTAGTATTTTATTATTGAGAGATTGTAACAAAATAAATCTTTTTAAAACATGCATATTATTGTATTTGCTTTTAAAGTATATATCATAATGACAAATGATAACCATAGAAATAAAATTTCACGTTAAATTAAAGCACAAATGAGCATTAAAACGCATCTGCATTTTAATGCTCATTTGTGCTTTAATTTAACGTGAAATTTTATTTCTATTACTTTGCACAAAGTTTAATCATTACTAAATGATAGCCAGTAAGGTGCATTTTCTCAACTTTCACTGCTTTCGATTATTTCAGTGCATCACTATCGTGAGATTTATATCATAGACTTCAGTCACCGCCACATGACAGCACTATATGTAGCCCTTATGTCAAAGTCACCATTTGGTAGTGCCTTGCCCCTTTTTCAAGGGTTGTTGGCACTATTTTAAGCTGTCAGGGCTCTTGCCGTCAAGTGGTGTAACTGCACTGCAATGCTGCTCTTATCAAGTGGTGCACCAGCACTTCAATGATGCATCAATGTAACTGTCTAGTGGTGCCATTATATTTAGCCTTGATGTCACTAATCATTCCTTTATTGTAGCTCTGTTGTTGGGTTTGTCTCTGCTAAATTTAGTCCTGATGCTAATGTCGCCATAATGAATGTCTCTCATCAGTCACTAAAGCAAAACAGCTTTAACTGAACAAGAAAGAAAATATTTTCTAACAATTTAACTATGTTTTGTGATCGGATGATTTTTTAATGTAACCGAATGCTCAGAAATTTTTTGTAGAGGCTTCTTATAAGAATATTCAAATTGTTTTATCATATAACATCAATGTAAAAAAGAAAGCTATTTTTAAAAAATAGTAAAAAATAGTAATGCAGGTGGGGTAAATACAGAAAGCTATTTTTAAAAAATAGTAAAAAATAGTAATGCAGGTGGGGTAAATACAGATTAAGGGGTACAAAAAATATTACGAAGAAAAATAACTTTTTTTTGTCTGAATTTTAGAACACAAATGTATAAATAAAGGCATATTTACCTCTTACGCAAACCTCATCCTAATTCAATGGAGTTTCTATAAGTTTCAATGTGTATCATGTCTCAATGACAACTTCAGAGATGTCTCACTTTCCTAGAATTAGGGGAAAACATGTCAGTATTAACACCCCTGTGATGTTATTCTTTTTTTTCTTACAAACTGAATAGCAAAAGTGCTGTAATATGATATTTTAAAAGTCTCGAAATGAATTCTTATTAAGCTAACTCCAAATAGGAAAAGCAAGTCTAAATCTGCAAATAACAGCATAAAAAGTTACTAATGCTAACCCTTTTTTCTCAATAACATCGCTGAAAAAGGGAAATTTTTAAAGCTTACGGTGAAACTGAAGACGTGCTCAAAAATTCCTGTATTTTTCACCTACTAACTGCGGTAAAATATTTCAACTTTAATCATTTGCTCCATACAAATTTAGAGTGCTACCTAAAATGAATACTACTTCAGTGACAGTTACAAGCATCAGAGGTCTATGTCATTCTAGGCTCTCTTGAACAAGGACGTCAGCAAACTCCCTTCCCCTAATCGATTTTTCTATACTTTCAATATTCATCATATAATATTTTTTATAATAATTTTATACCTTTTGAGCAAACTATAACACATGTATTTGCACACTTCCTAGTTGTAATGATAAAGGATATTATTCTTGACAATCACCTTGGGGGGGGGGGGCGCAATGGTAGGAGGATGCAGAGCTGCCACAATTCTTATAAAAACAAAACCTCAATTTTTTCACTACCTCTTAGCAAGTTGGCAGCTTCTCCATTACATCAACTATTTTAGATTAGCAGACACCCTTAAGCCTCCCACTATTCTGGTAATATATATTTTTTTTATTATAAAGGGTGTCTCAAAATTTACAGAAGATTTGAATAAAATAGAGGAAAACTAATTAATTTAGTGATGGTAATCAAAAAAAGAAAACAGTTTGACAACTGACAGTTAAGGGTTAGTAAATATGCAGCAGCATACGAGGAAGCGTTTTCAGTTCCTGCATGAGACATTTTCTGGTAGCCTCTCATTTCGGTGACCAGAATACGCTAGGTTATGTGATTTAACACCATTGGATTTATTTCTATGGGGTTATTTAAAGCCAAAGGTCTGTTTCAACAAGCCCCCATCCACTCGTGCATTGAAGGAGGAGTTTCAACGCCTGCATTATTGAAATTTATCTACATTTATACAAAAGGGTCATGGAAAATTTCGACTAAATTGCGTATGTGCGAGCAAAGCGTTGGAGGTCCGATGTGCTATTTCATACATTACCCTATCCTATAGACTTTACGATTAAATTTTTAAAAATGCAACTGGGCCAAAAAACTTTTCTATTTAATTCAAATCTTGCCTAAATTATGGGACACCCTTTACATTAATTAATGTATAGATTTAAGCCATCTGATTTGAATCAAAACCTACACTAATATAGGCATCATAAAACAATATATTTATACACACCACTTAGTATGCAGTGGTGGAAATTGATTTATGAACGTTTGAATTCTTAGCAAAAACTTCTTCAATATCTCTTAAAAATGAATGAAATTTCATACAGTATACTGCTATGTATAAAAATTATTTGAAAAAATAAAATTTTATGTACAGGGTATCTGCTACATTTCAGGTTTTCAGTTCCATGACTTTTGCCATTAACTTTCCATGACCAACGGCGGATCCAAGGGGGGGGGGGGCGATGGGGCGATCGCCCCCCCCCCCCCCCTTGGGCTGATTTAAGTGGATACTACAACGACACTCCTAAGTGAGTTTTTACTCTTTGTGCCCCGGGACCAGCCATTTTTTTATGTTCTTGGAATCCCAAAACGCCCTTCAAGTTCTATGCTTTCCCCCTGTTCCTTTGTCCTTTAGTATTGCTGAGTTGCTAATCCTCGGAGTAATGGGAAAGAGATTCCCTGCTCTTTTCTTCTACCCATCAAACTGGTGACAGCTAGCCAACCCTTAGCACGTGGTGTAAATTCCTGCAGCATTTACGCTAAAACCTGGAGTCTGAAATCATTGAACATTCATAATTACAGATGTTTATATAAATTGCACATACTCGTTGATGGTTTTTTTAGTACATATTTAGTATTACATTTTGAAAATTTTAGAAAATATATTACTAATAATTGCTATTATTTTGTAATTTAGACATATCAACTCAAATTTAGAAAATGTATTTACAAGCCTACATTTTTCTTGAGAAAGCTTAAAGGAAATCCTAACTCGGTTAAAACTTGGCTAAGAAGCAGAATGAGTGATGATAGACTCACTGAATTAGCGTTATTGCATATCCATAAAGATATTACATTGGACGCTGAAAAAATTATAGACAGATTTGCGAAAGCAAAAAAACGTCAGCTTGTGTTCCTTTTATAAGGGCTTTGAATAAACGTATATGCATTGAAAAAATGTGCTAGTAAAATTTTAAATAGCACTACACTAGCATTTTTTTTGTTGTTCCTGCTGTTTGAAAAAAAGGGGGGGGGGGGCCGGAGGGACTGTCGAAAAAGAATGAAGAATCTCCTCCATCCATCCTTACATTGAACCCCGAGATTTCCAAAATCGCCCCCCCCCCCCCTTGAAGATTTTCTAGATCCGCCCTTGTCCATGACGTACTACACGGTACAGTTTTTCCGACAAAAACATACTTTTCAAAAGAGTCCCAATCCAGTTACCTAAAACACTTTTTTGCAAAAATGAAATTGCATTTACCTGAGCTAAGCTAAGTACAGTTTTTTTTTAAACAGTTTTGTTACAAGAAATCACAGAAATGCATAGCACTTTCGCATATTTTTTTCCTGGCAATACATTATGATTAAAAAAAGATGGCAATTTAGTACACTAATAAATATCACACATCCTTTTTTCATATTTAAGAATGTTTCATTAAAACGGATTGATTTCCACCCTCAAAAAACATGTGGTATGAAAAACAACATTCATTTTCATCAATAAAGAAATAAATTAAAAATTTAACAAAAAGTACAACTTTTAAAACGATATGATTTACGCGAAAGCATATGCTAAATTTCTTGCAGTAATGATATAATCTTGAATTTAATGTACGTAATCTGTTACTAGCTAATATTTTAGGATAAGCTTCCTTTTAAATTTTATTTTTTGTTTATTTCAAAAGTTGATTTTAATATAAATAGTTCATTCAAAAAGAAAAACAAAAGAATTAAGAGTTTCTTCTCTTAACATTTAGTTCTTTCCCAAAACATGCGTAATGATACCAATAATCTATTATTAACTAAATCGAGTTAACAATATATATATATATATTAAAATAAAAAAATAAAATAAGCCACTGTAAGCTAGCAGATGTTTAACCAACTTTTAAATCTCAAAATAATTGAAACATTTACTGGATGCAAAGTATTGAACTCTCGAACAGAGCAAGCAATTTTCCATGAAACATTTGTTCAGTGTTGTCATAGTTAAAGAAAGAAAAAGAGAAAGAGAGAATTTTCCTACACAAGCTACAAATTGAGGGCTTTGCAGCAAAAAAGAGTCAACTCCACTTTTATGCCAAACAGAGTTAACAATCGTTTCTTGGGGGAAACAATCATTCTTTCGGTTGGTTCAACAAGGAGTTATCTCCCGTTGATAGTTCTCAAGGTATCCGTTAGAATGAATTAGCCTCTTAGGGCAACATGGAGTTAACTCCACTAGATATAAAAGGGGTTATAAAATTTAAAATTAATTCTTTGTTGCTGCAAACCCTTCAATTATGAAAATGCAATTAAATTATTTGAGATAATGTTTTAAAATAAATTGTAAGTTTGGAGAATGCAAAATGTTAAAATGCTAGTAAGACAAGTAATTTCCTGTAAAAGGGCATATTAATTCATTAAAATTTAGCTTCAAAGTTATTAGTTCTTACCTCACGTGTTCTAGAAGACGGACCCTATCGAAGTCTTGATGTCCAAAAGTGGAATCTAGCGATCGATCGGGGAAATATTTCAATTTGTGAGCATATTTCGACTAAATTTACTTACAATTATCAATGTATTTGTTATTGTACTTGTAAAATTGCTACTGAATTTTATAAAATTCCAAAAACCTTATTAGGTTACATTTTCGGCTATCATGGGATAATCATCTAATGTTAATCCAAAATGAATTAATCTATTCTTCTGATAATTTATACTATAGACACTTCTAAAATTTGTCGGTACACTTCAAGAATTTGGCGGCACACAAAAGTGGCGCGGCACAGTGGTTGAGAATCACTGGTATATACATATAATTTAGCTTCACATGTTTGTCTTTATAACAAAACTTAGCAAGCATCTTGAAATTCAAATTCATGAAGAATAATAAACTCAGCGTGCGAAATTTTTGTAAAACTATGGACAAAGTATAGAAAAATATTTCCTTAACATTTTAAAGGAATTCATTAAATAATTATACGAATATTTCTTTGCAAAGATTTAGTAAAGGATAAAAATGCATCATTAAAAATAATTGCAAAAGTCTAGAGCTCATTGAGTATACGAAATAGCGTGTGGGGGAGGGGAGACACTATTAAACAATTAAAATTAACAAAATTGTAACTCGTTTAAAACACTTTTATGATGTATTTGTTAAGCTTATACTAGAATACAAGAATTAAGCAAGTTAATATTCACTTTTGCTAAAAATAAGTGAAAAGCTGTAATTCAATGACAGGAGCGTAGCAATTTAAAAATCATGGGAGGGGCTCAAACAATTTTGTTTCCAAATGCTCAAAATTATTTCCAAGAAAAACCTATTAACAATTAAAAAGTAATTAGTATTAACTCATTATTATTAATATTAATCACAAAAAATCATTAATAAATGAATATTTTTATAGATCATTAAAATAAATTCATAGTTTTCACAAAATCACGGAAATCCTTATGCAGTATGATTTCTAATGGGAGGGGCTCAAGCCCCCTGAGCCCCCCCCCCCCTTTCCTACGCGCCTGTTCAATGATAAAGCAATTATGTACCTATTTAGATTCCGTTAGAGGGGAGGGGTGACTTGTGAAAATTTGCCACTTGGAACCTCGTGACCACTAACATCGTGCATTATCAGCTCCAACAGACAAAAAATTTAGCTAGATGTGATTGCATACCAAAGACATGCAACATCTTCGACTTCCATTGGAATACCTCTGTGCTGATTCCGATACTTGACGCATCAAAATATTAGGTCAAAAATGGCTTTCGCTTGTTTTGTTTTTTTTTTTTTTTTTTTGTTTTTTTGTGGACACGAAAAACCCCTCTATGAGTATTTTAACCTGAATACTGCTTGTTTGATTACTAATAACGCTATTGTTTTAATTATTTTCATAATTGAATCCTTTTTTAGAAAAGGCACAATTTTTTTTAAATTTATGTTTTTCTAAAAAAAAAAAGAATATTAAGTTAACCACATTATGTTTCAAAAGATAACAATTATATCTCGACTCCATTCATTGTTATGGAATTAGAAAAACGCCTTTGTCTAAGAGCTTGTAATATAAAGATTTTTCCTTTTTGGGGTAAAATTTTGAAACTGCTACTTGTACCATTTCTAACGTTAACAATTCAATTAATATTTATCAATTTAATAAAATTTATATATAATATATTTTTGCTCAGTTTTTCTTTCATAACATTACAGTGAACTAGATACAGTGAAACCTGTGCAAGTTGACCACTTGCAGTGCAGCACTTCAGTGATCAACTTAGACAGGTGGTAAACTTATAGAGGGTGAATTGGAGGGTGCAGGGCTAATTCCGTTCCTGATAAAAGTGGTCAACTTACAAAGGTGGTCAACTTTACAGGTTTTACTGTACTACTTTGTGTTCCGCAATTACCAACTCACTCATGAGTTTCCTAATTTAATTTACTGTTGCTCTCTGTTTGACAACACATTTGAGATATTAATTATTGTGAGAACTAATATTTTCAATAAAAAAATTGCTACTTTGCAGTCTTATTCTTCCAAACTTGGTTTTTCTTCGTACTTAGCGAGCAAGAAACCAACTCACCCATGGTTATCATAATTAAACGGAATGTTGTTCGCTCAGTAAAAATGTCTTTACCATACCGCATTAATCAATTTTATAATGAAAACCTTCAATTTTAATTAAAATTGCTGTTTCGTAGGTTTATTTTTCTAAGCATTATTTCGAAGTGACTTTCTTCTGTGTTCTTCGAACTTAGATTAACTCACCCATGAATATCTTAATTAAAACAATTACTGCTCTTTGGTAACCTATTTTCTACATCACAGCAGCTGTTTAGTGATCTTTTAATGATACTATACATCACGTGAGCAACGATGATAATCAACTACAATGAACCACGCCCAGGACATGGGCTCAATATATGAGTTTGTTTAATGGACACGAAAAATTTTGAGAGAGGAAGTTTGATTCACGAAGTTCGAGTTTAGTAAGAAGATAACTTTGTTTAGTTAAATGTGTTGCTTTTTAAGGGTGCAACTGTCTTACTGCGTAGGAATTTACACAATGAAAGTATAAAACTTTTCTTTGTTGTGGGGCAAAAAATAAATTTTATTATCGTTTCTTATCAAAAGTTAAACTTGAAAGCACTCACTTTTTTACTTGTGTTTTTTAATAAAAATATTAAGTACACTCCTCAAAACAATTAAAGGATCACTTCTTTATAAGCTTTTCATTTTTTTAACAGTTAAAAAACTGATTATATGTTATATTATTTTGAAAGGCAATGCAAATGGCTACCAAATCCTTGCTAAATTATTGATATTTTTTTTGTTGTGTATTTGGAATAGGTGAGAGAATTAAAAAACTACGAAAATCAAAATGAAAACCCTTTAATTATTAAAATCAAAAGTAAACAAAAAGTTGCTTTTGTGTTACAATTAATGGCTCAGTATCTCGTGTTTCTTCCTCGGACAGAAATCACAGCTCGGATTCGCCGGGGCATGGTTCTTATAAGCCTCCTGAGGCTTTCTTGAGGCAAACACTCCCACTCTTCTCGAAGAGTGATTTCCAGCTCATCCAAAGTGGTGGGTTGGTTTTGACAACTCCGGATACTTCTTCCCAGTTGATCCCAGACATGTTCGATGGGATTCAGGTCCGGGCTGGAAGCGGGTCACCCCAAAGTGGTGATATTGTGGGCTTGTAGGTACTGACGCACGATCCCTGCAGCGTGGGGACGGGCCCCATCGTGCATAAAAATGAAATTATGCCCTCCTGTTTCTGCTCTGTGACGTATCTAGACATCTAACACCTCGTTAACATACCTCTGGGCGGTCAGGGATCCGTTTCGGATGACTACAAGGTCTCTACGATCATTGAGTGTTATTCCACCCCGCACCTTTATTGATTCACCTCCAAATGGGACCCTTGAAGATAAGCAGCAGTGAATAAAACGTTCATTCCTTCTTCTGTATACTCTAGCCCGACCATCATTACCAAATGCGTAAATTTAGACTCATCAGAAAAGAGTACTTTACGCCAATGCCTTAGCTGCCAACGTCTGTGTGTCCAAGCAAACTGCATTCTTTCACTTTTGTGACGTGCTGTAAGCCGAGGTACTTGGACTGGTCGTCTAGATCTAAATCCACTTTCCCGAAGTCGATTTCGTACAGTCTGGTCGGAAATTTGGGTCCCCGTTGCTCGGCTTAGCTCATTTTGCAGCTCCCTGACTGTTGAAAATCTGCGTCTGAGAGCACTTAGACGTAAATACCTGCCCTCTTGCGCTGAAGTGGACCTCCTCCGCCCTTGACCTGGCCTTCTATGGACAGTCTCTCGTTGTTGGTAGCGGTTCCAAAGTCTTGAAACCACTGATTGACTTACACCTAACCTTTGACCCACCTGACGTTGAGAAACACCACCTTCAATCCATGTGACAGCACTAGTCACATCATTATCGGAAAGAAATCTTCTAACACATGCCATGATACGTAAACGGGACTAAGCAAACAGAAAATTAGTGAACTGCACCTTGTAAGTTCGATTGACAACTGGTTAGAACTTGGAATCTTGCTCTTTTTCATTCCTGTTTCGGTGTGTTTACAAAAACATCAGAATTACCTATACTAATCCAAAGCCAAGAAACAAAAACAACCTCTGTTGTTTCTCATTAAAGGTGTCCAGTACCAAAGGTCAAATTCTCATATTTATTATAAAACTTATTCTTGTACTCGATCATTCCATAGTGATCCTTTAATTGTTTTGAGAAGTGTATTATTCTTTAATTCGTTTTCGAGCATAAAAGAATTCTTTTTTTTACACGAAAGAAATGTAATAATGGACGTTAAGAAATATATTGGGATTTTCGAAGCGTAAAATATATAACGATGAAACATTCAGAGTTTTGGTTTAGCCAAAAGGTATAGATTAAAACGGCACGAAGTTTTTTTCCGTTTTTATTAAATGCGTATTATTATTATTTTTAAAAGTATCAGATTTTACATCTCGCTGTTACTCTTTGGTGACTTGCAATTGTCAATACTTTTTTTGCCCTTCATTCCATATAGTTCTTTTCATTGATCCATACCATTTTTTTTTCTGCACTGAGAAAACATTTTTCTCGAAAATACATGAGAATCTCCTAGAAATCATTTATCCGGAGTCTAATTTAAAATTATAGAGACTCAAAAATTTGAAACAGCAAAGTCTTTAAAAAAGAAAACTACAAAGATAAAAATCAGAAAACATTCTATTAATTGATAAAATTACATAATATTCCACAGTAGTGGCACCATCTGTGAGTACACTGAATTACTATTTATGGTACACAAAGTAGCAGGGGAGTTCAGCTAAATTACTATTTATGGTACACAAAGTAGTAGGGGAGTTCAGCCGATACCTCCGAGACTGGGAACAAGCCGCAGCACGGGGAAAGCATGACTCATGCAGTTAGGCCGATCGCTTTCCGAGTTCTGTCCTTCAGTTCGCTCGTCTGAAACTTTTCATTTTAACTTTTACCATTGCAATATAAAAATCGCCGATTTTTCTTTCAATATCTTGTTTTTCCTCTCTTATAATATACTAACAATAAATTAAAATATTTCATTCAGTAAAAGTAAATATTTAACTCTGCAGAGAAAAAGTGCACTTTAACTTAAAATTAGTTAAATGTCATTAATTCATAATTATTATGACGTACTTAAATACATCCGAGACTAAAAGTATAAATCCTTCACATTTTATGTACGGCCTGTTTTCAATATTGCATTTGTGAGTAAGCAATAAAAAAAAACAATATAAATGGCTAATATTCATAAAAATTCTTGTAAGTTTCTGCCTACATTAAAACTTATTACGTTCGTTATTTGTGCATAAAATTATTGATGTTAGGGTATACACAATACAAGCAACTAAAATAAACTTATGAGTGTTGGAAGTGATAAATTCAATTTGATAGAAACGAATTTAGACAGCAAATAAATAGTTTATTGAATAACAAATTCAATACAAAAAATGAAACATGAATATGAAACAATCAGTTTTTATAATAAAACTTTTCATGAGATGCATTTTAAATATTGCCATCATGATCTTTCAATTTTATTAATTCAGAAAACATAATTATTAATTTCCCTTTATATTATCTAGTACACCAGATATTAAAAGCCTTTTTTCAAGGCTTCATTTTTAGTATTGTGGTCATGTTAAATTATAAAATATTACTACAAATATTGATATGTATTATTTTAATAGCATCTTCACATCTTTTTTCAATACTAAGACCAGGTATGAATGTTCTAGTTATTTTAACAGAATGAAATTATAAAAGGTATACACAATACAAGCAAGTAAAATAAGCTTATGAGTAAAAATAATTTAACTTTGTGCAAGTAAACAATAATAATTTGGGAAGCTTATCATATTAACAGGAATAGTTCTAATTTGGTTAATGATTCTTCTTCAACTCCTTATTTTTCACAGGTCTGGCATAAATTTCTTTAATTTGTTGTTCTTTCTAGGTTTTCTTGTTGTTTTCCTTTTTTGTGTCTATTTTTCTCCTTCCCCCCTCCCTCCCCTCCCCCTCCTTTACATGTGTACTTTGTTTTGCATTTTGTTTTGGTAGTTTCTGTACTTATTTTTATTTCAATTTTATTCTTTGTATTTTATTTTATTATTTTTGCAATTTTTATGCATGCTGTCGTCTTTTTTGCTTTATTTTTATTGTTATTCCTTTTTACTTCCTGTACTTTCAACTGGATTCGTTTGTTGCTCTCTTATTGGTGTCTTCCTGCTACTTCTACTTCCACTTCACGCTGCCTTTATTCTCATTGGTTTACAGATAATTCTTAGGCTATATAAGCTTTGTTTTTCTTGTTCTGTCTGCTTCATTTGGATGTTTTGCATCTAGAAGCTCCCTGTCGCATTGAAAAAGGGATTCCAAGCAATCCCGAAACATATGTCTGCATTTTTTTGCTCATTTGTGCTTTAAATTAACGTGTAATTTTATTATTATTGTTTACTTGCACAAAGTTAAATTATTTTTATCCGTTAGGCTTAACGTGCCTTGAATTTTGTTCTTCTTTCTTTTGTTTTTGTTCTTCCATCTGTTCGCTGCTTGGTGAGTGTTTGTTTTTTGTTCTTTTCTTAATTGCTTTTCTTGACTGTGTTTGTTTTTGCTTTTTTGTTTTCGCTTTTTTGTTTTCTGACATTTATTCCGCATATTGTTACGTTGTGTATGTTTCGCACTTGTTTTTGAATTTTGTTCTTTCTGTTTATTTTTATTTATTGAACGGTTTAGCTATTGTTTTCCCCTTATGTTTTGGTTGTTCTGATTCTGGTTATGTCTCAGGTTAACAGATTTTGTAATCTACGGATTAAAAAGGTTCGGTTTTTGAACCATTTAAAATTTCTCCAGTCTTGCAGGCGCAAGAAAGTTATTCCTAAGTTTATCACCTTGAAGTGTAATTTACCGCGTTCTGTTAGGGTTGATAAGGTAATTTTTCGTTCTAAATTAGCGTTACTTAGAGCTTCTATCCAAGAAACTAGGAAAAAACTTTCGTTCATAGAACGTGAACTTTATGATTTACATCTTTCTGTATCTAATTCTAATTTCGATTTTGAGTCTATTGATAGAATGTCATGGGCAAGAGCTCTTCGTTCATCCGACAGTCACAAAATTACTTTAAATAAGAAATTTACTAAGTTGTGTAACGATTCAAATGTTCCTGTTCCGGCTGATTTGCCTCTTGTTAATAGGAACACGGTTGTAAATCTTTCGAAATTTCCTTTGAATAGTAATGAAATCAATGCTCTGAAATGTAATAACAATTTTGCTTTGGCTAAAAAGCCTTCTTTTTCTGAACTTATTGCTCCGGTTGAAAAAGCTTTCAAATTTAGTGCCTTAACTTCCACTCAAAAAGAGTCGGTTCGGCATCTTATTGCTTCCAATGTTGATTTCAATTCAAAAGTTCCTAATACTGGTTTTACCCATTCTGTGAAACGATGTGTCAATAATTTAGTTTCCAATTCTGATTTGGTCATTACCAAAGCAGACAAGGGTGGTCAGATTGTTGTTCTTAATAAATCATCTTATGTTGAAAAAACTGATGACTTAATTGCTTCTGGTCCTTATTCTGAAATTTATAAAGATCCTAGTGACAAAGAGTTAAAAGCTATTTCTTCTGCTGTTAAGTCTGTTCATTCTATTCCTTGGATTGCTAAACGGTCTGTGATTCCTTCTGTTGCTAATTGTGCACGTTTTTATGCTTTACCAAAGGTACACAAGGCAGGTATTCCTTTCAGACCAATTGTTTCCAATATTGGCACTGCTTCATATAAACTTTCCAAGTATTTAGTTTCTGTGTTTTCTCCACTTAGGAGTCAATGTTTTCACTGTTAAAAATTCCACCGATTTTGTTAAGAAACTTCATAACTTCGTTCCGAATAATTCAGTTATGGCCTCTTTTGATGTTAATTCCTTGTTTACTAATGTTCCTGTTGATGGCGCTTTGACTTGCCTCAGGAAAAGGCTTTCTGAATTCCATTTTACTTCTGTGGAAATTGAGGAATTAGTTTTCCTTACTCGTGTGTGCTTGCAACAGAGCACTTTTGTATTTAATGGTAAATTCTATGCTATGGTAGATGGCCTGGCTATGGGAAGTCCTCTTAGTCCTATTTTAAGTGATTTCTATATGCATTATTTTGAGGAAAAACTGTTCCAGAAATTGCAATTTCAATTTTATGTTCGTTATGTGGATGATTGTTTTGTCCTAACGGACAGTAACTTGTTAGGTATTGATGATGCTCTTTCTATTATGAACTCCATTGATCCTAATATCCAGTTTTCTTGTGAGAAAGAACTTAATGGTAGCCTCGCGTTTCTTGATGTCTTTATTTCTAAGAGTGAGTCTGGTTTCACTACTTCTGTCTATCGTAAACCTTTCGCTGTTTCTTTACCTCCTCACAGACTGTCGTCTCATCCTCCCAACCAAAAATATTCGGCTTTTTAATGCTCTGGTTCATCGTGCTATTAATATTTGCTCTTCTCCTGAGCTTCTCAAGATTGAACTCAACTACCTGAAAGCTGTAGCTGTTGATAGAGGATTTTCTCACTCTTTAATTGATTCTATTCATAACAAACTTTCTAAGAAAACTTCTGGTCCCAATAATGTAGTTTCTAGAAAGAATTTGGTTGTGTTACCATTCTTTCATTCTGTCAGTTTCCGTATTGCTAAAATCCTAAAAAGGTTTCAATTTCAAGTCGTTTTTGCTCCTAGTAACAAACTTTCCTTCTCTTCTCTTAAGGATCCTGTCGATCAACTTAACACTTGGGGTATTTACCAAATTAGTTGCCGTTGCGGCCTTTCTTACATTGGGCAGACAAAACGTGCTCTGAAAATTCGCTTAAATGAGCATAAAGGTTATGTACGAAAGCAAGAGTTAAATAAGTCTAGCATTGCTCAACATTGTTGGAATTCCAACCACTCTTTTGACTTCAATTCTGGTAAAATTATTCAAAAATGTTCTTCCCCTTTAGAGCTTGACTTTTGGGAAGCTTATCATATTAACAGGAATAGTTCTAATTTGGTTAATGATTCTTCTTCAACTCCTTATTTTTCACAGGTCTGGCATAAATTTCTTTAATTTGTTGTTCTTTCTAGGTTTTCTTGTTGTTTTCCTTTTTTGTGTCTATTTTTCTCCTTCCCCCCTCCCTCCCCTCCCCCTCCTTTACATGTGTACTTTGTTTTGCATTTTGTTTTGGTAGTTTCTGTACTTATTTTTATTTCAATTTTATTCTTTGTATTTTATTTTATTATTTTTGCAATTTTTATGCATGCTGTCGTCTTTTTTGCTTTATTTTTATTGTTATTCCTTTTTACTTCCTGTACTTTCAACTGGATTCGTTTGTTGCTCTCTTATTGGTGTCTTCCTGCTACTTCTACTTCCACTTCACGCTGCCTTTATTCTCATTGGTTTACAGATAATTCTTAGGCTATATAAGCTTTGTTTTTCTTGTTCTGTCTGCTTCATTTGGATGTTTTGCATCTAGAAGCTCCCTGTCGCATTGAAAAAGGGATTCCAAGCAATCCCGAAACATATGTCTGCATTTTTTTGCTCATTTGTGCTTTAAATTAACGTGTAATTTTATTATTAAAGCTTATGAGTGTTGGAAGTGATAAATTCAAATTGATAGAAATTAATTTAGACAGCAAATAAATAGGTCTACAGCCCCCCTCAATAACAAAATTTAATGCAAAAAATAAGACATGAATATGAAACACAATCACAGTTTTTATTACAAGACCTTCAATGAGATGCATTTTAAATATTACCATCATGATCTTTAAATTTTTATTAATTCAGAAACAATTTTAATAGCATCTTCACGTTTTTTTGCAATACTAAGACCAGTTATGAATGTTCTAGTTATTTTAACATAATTAAATTATAAAAGGTATACACAATTCAAGTTCACATTGTGAGAGATGGGGATGATGTTGAACACCTGCTCAATTCAAAACAAAACCAAACTTTATTGAATTATTAAAGTTCCACAATAAGAACGGATTGGATTTCCGCTTACCATCAGAAGTATAGCGGAAATTAGTATGATTCTCTAAAACGTTACATAAGAATTTGGTTAATTCCTTATACGAATTTTTGAAGAAGAAAATTAAATAGACAAATAAAGATCAAAACTTTTCAATGCACAGGAACAGAATGTAGAGGATCGACTTAACATTTTAAACTTATCTCCATTGCCTTAGATAAATTACACTCAGATAATTATAATGTATTTAAATTAAAGTATAATATATTATATTTAATTATATTCTACAACAATGGGAAATTCCATTTCATTTAGTTTTTTCAATTTCATTTGATCAATGAAAACATTTACAGATAGATTTATATCAATAATTACATTTATATATTTTGGAATGTCATCGGTTATTATTACTTTAACAAATGAAAAATTATTGTCGATACTCACAGGATTGAATCCATCTTTTAAATCAATCAAAGTGATTTTTTCTTTCAGTTCATGTAATGAGTCCACTTTACACTTTAACTTATCTTCTTCATATGTTTGTAAACTGTCCGCTAAAACATTTTCTAATTGTGACAGTTCAATTCTTTTTCTCTTGGCCTCGGGTTCTTCTCTTACTGGTTTTGAAGTTGACATATACTCGGGGCATCCAGGAAAAATAGATGGTACAGCATCCTTGCACAGTCTTGGCTGTTCCAATGGCACAACTATTTTCCTTCCCGTTTTTTCACAATCAAATTCTACAGCTCTTCTGATGTCGTTATCACTGAAATGAACCTCACAAACCTGAAAGAAAGCAATTATTTTTCATTGGGGTTGTATTTTTTAATTTATTAAACTTTTAAAGTTTGCATACATTTAAATGCAATGAACATAAGTTTTTGGTAATTAATTCATAATCTTGTCTTCAATAAATTTTTCCTTAATTTGATTAACATTTTTTTTCTAAATGGTAATAAACTAAATTTTAAGCATAGATACAATTAATCTAGATAATATAAACATGAACTATATTACTTTAATCATATCTAATATTCAATACACACTAAGGTAAAATATAGTAAACATGTTCAATATAATACTTGCTTATTAAGTTGCTCTATTTTCATGTAATAAATATACATTTTGGAATAATAGCAATAGTTTAACAGCAGTGGCAGTAATCTTACTGGTTTAGTTGCATTATAATACACAACTGTAATCCAGATTGATTAACAGAGTAAAATAAAATTAGTTATGCATTAATTATTATGAGAATAGTTTTGCATACATTTTAAACATAATGAATACGAGAAATATTTGCATTAATTTAGTGTTCAGCTTTAATTTATTATATTATTATTACTTAATGTGATTCATTTGTAATTTTACAACTGGCATTAACCGAATTTTATGCACTAAAATCATTTAATTTAGATAAAATATAGTGCATGTGAAGTTCATTATTAATGATGTCAAGTATTAAATACACAATACGTACTGGAAGAAAAGACGAAGAGTAGAAACAATGTTCGCGTATTGACCTATTATGATCACTAATTAAATAAACTCTATTTTGAGCCATAACGAAAACTTTTAATATAACTGAACTATAATTTCAGAAAACAAATTATAGGACTCTTTTCCTGATTAAGAACAGAGAAAAAAAATAATAAATTTCAAAGAATTATAATAATGTACGAAAAAGTACTAACTCTGGAATTTTTTGTGATTTCAAAGTCTCTGGGAATAGCAGCAATCCATTTCTTTCGAAGCTGTTCACTCTTTGGAAATCCAAATGTGGAAACTTTTGGCCCTTTTGCAGTGTAATTGCCGCGGCAGTTGGGCACAACACATTTATAAACCATTTTCAATCATTATACATTAGTGGTAGCATTCATTTTTATGATCAATTTTACATAGCTAGTTCAGAAATATGCACGTGTTTGTAAACAAATTGTAGTTCTCATCTGAGAAATCTCACGCCAAAGAGCTGAGGAAAGTATGCGCAGTGCCGAAGGTATCGGCATTGCGCATGCCTAAGCTTCCAAATATCGCCATGGTTGGCTCCTTGAATTCGGTTTGGATTTTTCCGAAAACTGGTTGCCTTGCATCGTTTCCCCACCGTTTTCCATGGGCCTACCTTCCCTACGTCATCGGCGCTCATGGCAACCCGTTGGTAGGCTTGTTCCTAGTCTCGGAGGTATCGGTTCAGCTAAGCCCACGCTGATGGCTGTGATTTCTGCATTAGGTCGCTCGACTTAAGATGACTCTCGAGTTGGGAAGACAGGCCGCGGACCAGATAGGCTGCTTAGAGCTGACTTTAAATTTACGCATCACATTATGCATTTTTTGACATTTTTAAAGGGGTAGTCACAGATCTCAAGTGTTTATTTTTACGTAACATGACAAATCTTTCTCTGTAGTTGCACAGAGTGTGGAAAAACAGGAGTGTTATCAAGAAACTTGATTATTTGATTTGATGCAAGTTCTTCGTAAATTTACAGAAACGCTCAGTTCCCTTTTCTACTTTTACAGTGTGATTTGTAATGCTTTCGAAATCGCACTTTAAATAGACATACACATAATATTGTACATTTTAATCTGCGAGAAATTTGCATTTTGAAAATTTTTTCGAGCAATAGATAGCAGCACTACTTTGTTAAATATTTAAAAAAGACAACATTTTTTCTCAAAAGAGTATCAATGAATGAAAAATTCCGATGGACTTTCCTTCGCGAACAAAATTGTCAAACTATATTCAACATGAATTTCTACGCTGTTATGGACAGAATTTCCTGATGTACAGACAATAAATGGATGATGTGATAGGTTCAGAGAAATAGGCAGCCCATTTAATATTTCCAAAACAGAGACAGGCCTAGTGTAAGCGAAGCTACTTACTAATTAACTCGTTTTGTAATCAGATAAACGAAGTCTAAGAAAATGAACTCAAAATGAATGACTCAAATTACAAATACCGCATATACTACGGAAGTTGGGCACTAGAGACGTCAGTCGCGGCCTATATTGGATTTTTAAGAAATTAGATTTTAGGGTTTTCTTTTCAATCATTCAATGATAAGGCATTTTACATTTTACTAAAGTTTTGTTATTATTTAATGGCTTAACATTAATAAGAAATTAAAAAGAATAAGTAAGATATAAAATCCCTTAAAAAAGTGTTACTATAATTGAAACTATGATTTGAAAGAGTGTATGAATTCAAGTAATGAAACTTTTCATAGATAAATTAAATGCGGCGAGTAATTTTTGTGTTACTGTAGCCTTATATAAGACCATATATGTGCAGGTGGGGGGGGGGGGGCGAAACACCCCTTCATATTTGGACACTATTTACACTAAAAAACGCATGAAATATGTCATTTTATCAGGAATAATGTTCTCTATAAAATTATGCTATTAAAATTTCGTCAAGGGTTTGTCTTCATATTAAAATGAGCATCAACTTTAAAAAATTGAATGACAGCCCCCCTTTTTCTTATGACATACTTGTGTAGCAATGCGAGTTAGTGCTTCAAATCGCCATCTTTGAGCCCTAACCAGCGGGCGCACTTTTTGGAAAAGCGGTAAAGAAGCAAGGCTACCACCAAAAAAATATCGGTCCGATTCCGGCCACACTCGCACATCCTGCATTTGTATTCGGCATCAAATATTTCAACCTTATATTCAGATTTTCGGGTAGTTCCGCTCACTCTTTGCTTCAGAATTAAATTGGGAAAAGCACGTCTCGTAATGTTAATCCTCTAATTCCCAACTCCTCAAGGCGGACGAAAATAAAAAAAAATATAAATAAAATAATAAAACATTAAAAAAAACTTGGGCATTACAGGGTTAAAAAGTTTTCTGATATTTTTGAATATAATATCTAAACTACCATGGGTATGCCAAAAAGTGTTTTTTCATATAAAACTATGAGCTAACCGAACAATAAAAACGGGATTTTCACGGCCGAAAATATTAGATTAATATTTTTCAGGAATTATGAAATTAAATTTCGAAAAAATTGTGATCTGAAAGCATATTATATTTTAATGAAAAATCAGTCTAGATGAGCTTTTTTTTAAGGGTATCCAAGATTTCAGATCGAAGTACGCAGTAGGTTTTATGCTTCACTTAAAAATTCATTTTTCTGCGGTTTAAGGGACCGTATAGCTTTGCAAATTGAAATGACATCAATTTTGAAATAAAGTAGAAAACCTTTGTGTCAAAATATAAAATACAATCACAAGAGCACGTATAATTTGTAAAAAATGTGAAACATTATTTCATTGCTACATTAATTTTCGTTGCCTTAAAAGAAGTGGGTTCAATGTAGATACGACCCCTAGAAAGTTTTTCGTTAATATATTTTGTTCTAATGAATTTTTATGTAATCGAATTTGGTAAGTACACTAATTTGAGCATGTTGAACTCAGTTCCGTCATCAAATCTAGGGCATTGTGTATTTGAAATTTCAAAGTTGGTACTTATTTTAATATGAATATTTCCCGTTGTCAGAACATTATTCCAATAATTTAAAATAATACATTAATCGATGATGAATAACACCTTATTCGTGTTTCAGGAGCGTATTATGACAGAATAATTTTGAGTGCCCCCCCCCCCCCTCCCACTGTACCTGACATCTTCTTGGATTTTATTTACAAATAGCGTAACTGCACAGTCCACAGAATTACTTATAGAAACTAAAACCTGGAATTTTTTTGAAACATTTATGTCAAAACTTTTAAAGTTTTTTTATTGCAACAAATCAATATATTTTAAACGAAATTCTTTCGATAACAAAATATCTTTTTGAAAATATATTTCTCTTCTGCAATAACAAAGCGAACTTTTCAATAAAATAACTTTTAAAGCATCAATACTTTAAGGATAACAACTAAACTAGTTGTCATTATTACAGTTCTTTAATTATAAGGCTCAACAATGCTATTTCTAGCAATTGTAAAATTTTGTCTGAATTATAATAATAGTTTCAAAAATTCGCATCATTGTAATCGACTCGGTATTCGTGCCAAACTGTGTTTCTACTTCTTGGCTCGTATAGTATACTTACTGTAAAAACCTATTTATAGCGTATTTTGGAAAAAAATTTCAAATACAGTACCCAACGGTGCAGCTTAAAAAAATAGGTTAAATGGGAAAAAGAATCAAACACTTAATTCACTCCGAGACCATAAATCAAAATAATATTAAAGTTTACATTACTTTTCAGTTTTTAAAACCCATAGCATTTATTTTCAGCAATGACTGGAGTTTAAATGTCGGTAGCACATGCAAAACTATTTTAATTAAACATTAAAATTAGTAAAGTTCAGATACTTGAATTGACTAAATAAATATTAAAGTTTACATTACTTTTCAGTTTTTAAAACCCATAGCATTTATTTTCAGCAATGACTGAAGATAAGAGTTATCATATGCTTTCTAAAATATGTTTTGGTTCCGTAAAAATTAGTATTAACTGCGCGATCAATTGGTTCCATATAATATTAATATTTATGAAATGTTGCGTGAAATTTACTTGAATTTATGTTCGTTTCAACGATACATTATGCATGTACCGTTAATTGGAATATATCAATCGTTTTCTTTAACTCTTATAGCTTGAATCATAAGTGGATCCAAAAGGTATAAATCAAATTGTTTATGATTCTAGCCCAAACATACCATAACTTGAGTCAGTGGCGGTCCTAGTCTTTGTGGGGCTTGGGCGAAATTCTTTTGCTGGGCCCTTATTATCATCCCTGAGAACTTTTTTCAATTACAAGACAGTAATAATAAGCCAGCTCGAGGCCTTGCTTACCGCGGCGCTCGGGGCGATCTCCCGGGTCGCCTGATCGTGGATCCGCTCCTGACTCGAATTCTACAGTGTATTAACTTTGTACTATTTCTAAATCTTCCTCTTCATAAATTATTCAACAGAGCCACAATTGTGAGTGCAAAGGTAAATACTATTCACTACTCACATTTTATAGCTGATCCCTGAAGTATTATTGAATAAAGGGCTGTGGTAGCCTAGTGGTTAGCACGTCGGACTTCCACCTGGAAGGTCGCGCGTTCGATACCCACTGAAGACCACCATGTATACTTGGGGATATGTGCATGTAAAATCCGTAGACCCCACTACCTCTCCCCGTGCGTAAGCAATCCTAAGGCCTCGGCTAACAGGTAGGGGTCTGGTGGAGAAAAGTATTATTGAATACCAGTTTGAGTATAAAAGGTAGAAGTTCTTCTGTTTATATACACTGATGGAAAAAAAATCCCAACACCAAGAAGGAGTTGTGCTAGCGAAACGAAATTTGGCAGGCGTGTTTATCCATCTGAAAGATGACGTCGATTCAAATTTTGCGCTCGGCGCATCAGTGGGACGCTAGTAGCGACACACGGATGATGCAAATCAGGTTTGCTTTAAATACGCGCTGTAACGTTCCTGAGCGTTGTTTAGCGTCGAGATTTGATGTAGTGAGTTGATGTTAGTCCACAATGCCTTTAAGAAGACGACGAAGCCATTATCAACAGCTCACTGAGTTTGAACGAGGTCGTGTAATAGGCCTACGAGAAGGTCTGTTTTCTTTCCGCGAGATTGCAGAAAGGCTTGGCAGGAATGCATCCACTGTGCATGAATGTTGGCAGCAGTGGTCAAGGGAAGGCACTGCCTCAAGAAGACCGGGTTCCGGGCGGTCACGTGGCACTACTGAGAGGGAAGACCGCCATGTTCAGCGTATGGCCGTAGCGAGTCGTACTGCGTCTGCAACAGAAATTCAAACAGCAGTTGGCACCACAGTGACACAACGAACTGTTACCAATCGGTTATTTCAAGGACAGCTCCGAGCCAGTCGTCCTGTAGCGCGCATTCCACTAACGCCAAACCACTGCCGTTTGCGACGTCAGTGGTGTCAGGCTAGAGCTCATTGGAGGACGGAGTGGAGATCTGTTGTGTTTTCTGATGAAAGCCCTTTCTTCCTTGGTGCCAGTGATGGCCGTGTGTTGGTTAGGAGGAGGCCAGGTGAGCGGCTGCAGCCATCCTGTCTGCGGCCTAGACACACTGGACCTACACCTGGAGTTATGGTCTGGGGAGCAATTTCTTATGGCAGCAGAAGCACTCTCGTGGTTATCCCACGCACCCTGACAGCAAATGTGTACATCCGTCTGGTGATTCAACCTGTTGTTCTGCCTTTCATGAGTTGCATTCCAGGTGGTGTTTTCCAACAGGATAACGCTCGACCTCATACTGCTGTTGTAACCCAACGTGCTCTACAGGGTGTCGACATGTTGCCTTGGCCTGCCAGGTCTGGTCTCCAGATTTGGTCTCCATATCTAAAGAAGGATATTAGCTTATTGTAAACGATTCAAAGAAGGGCTACTAGGTGAGCAAGTGGTCTTTCATATTTCTAATGTGATTCCAGACTTAAAAGGCTTAATTTGAACAGTTTCGAGCAAAGGAAATATATAGGAACACGATTCAGTTGTTTAAATTAAATAAAATGGAAGATGTTGATGAATTAAGTTTTTCTACAGAAGGCAGAACTAGTGGTCATTGTTTTAAGCTTTTCAAATCCAAGACTAATCTTGAAATTAGGAAAATTTACTAGTTCAACAGGGTTGTAGACTTTTGGAATAATTACTGGAAGAAACTGTTACTTGCAATGAGGTAAATAGCTTTTAGAGGGCTCTTGATATTTATGGGGAACATTTGATAAATTGACTTGGACCAAGCTAGTGGGGCCCAGAACATGTTGTTGTTCGTTTCCTCTTTTATTTTTATTTGTATATAAAAACAGTTTTTGCGATTCTGTAGAGTTTGCTCTACTGACCTCTTAAGCAAGAAAGGTGCATATCAAAAGTTGATTTTTGAATATGAGCAAGTTTCTACATATTCATTTTGCGTCCTTTTAATAATTATACATCTTTGAGCTTAGCAATTGATATTTCCATTATTTTTTCTTATTCAGTTGAACGCAATTTGTTAATAAATTTATTGTGAGCCAAGTAAAGGGTCCTTAAATGCAAAAGAAATATTTCAAGGAAAAACTGAGGTATGTCTTTCTTACTTTGGAGGGTAGTTCGTACTTTGGAGGGTTTGGAGGGTCCGGTTTGTTTTGGATGAGTATTAAAAAAACTGGAAGTGAAGCATTGTTCTTTCAGGAACTTCAAAACTTGCCAGGTACAAAAAGGGGCTCAACAATGCAAATTTATTGTAGTTCATTTTTTGGATTAGGACATATTTATAGTGGAACAGGAAAGAAAAATATATATTAGTCAATGATATCAAAGCAATAGTTCTTGAGATATAACAAGGATATGATATTATAAAGGTAATCTAATAAAAAGTGCAAGAACGTAAAAGAGCAATTAAAGTACCAGAAAAAAAGACTTTTAAAAAAAGAACCATAATTATTCAGCGTTTAATATTATATTTTAATGCTGCTACCTGAATATTTCTAATTTGAGTTATTAAATCAATCGTATAAGACTAAGAATACAGAATGAAATTGAAATTTAAGGCATATATATAAAATAATATTATGCATAGAAAAATTGCATTTACATATTGTAACATCTTGAGGACTTGTGTATACGCCGAGTGGTAAAGCATGACTTCGATGGTAAAACTTAACAAGATTTTATTTACATATTATTTACAGCTTCATCAAAACTTAGGGTTGGTAGACAGTGACCGAGGTCGGACGGAACACGTCCGTTTCTCTCCTCGTCAAAAGATGTTCTCTTCGAACTCAGAATTTTCTTACTTCTCCTTACATGTCCGTTGGCCTGGACTCCGGAAACTGCCCAGCCCCCTTTTCAGATAAAATCGAGAGAGGGATGCGGCCGCCCCTTTTGTCGGCGGGTACACAACCCTGGGAACGGAAATAGATTTTGGGCTAAAACGGATGCCAGAGGTCAGGGGCCAAATTCGGACGGAAAGAGTCAGCAAACATCTTTATTTTTGAAGAATTGTTTTTCTCGACGCCGATAACATGAAAGGGGACCGAGGGGAAAGTGGATACATCGGAACGAGGCAAAAAGGACCGGATGCCCCTTCTGACCGGATGCGGTCACCAAGAAGACGCTACAATATAGATAACTCCTTTTTATATAGAAGTATTTTAAAAAACTAATACTTGGAATAACTACTACATGAAACTTCAATATCAAATGACGAAAAAGATCAGAAAGGAACATGCAATTTTATTTCTTATCTTTCTTTGAAATTCTTATATAAAGGTTTTTTAAGGTTTTATTTTGTAAATAATAAAGCTCCAAGATAAAACCTAAATTCCAATAAACGTTCATTCGTTTAAAGCAAAAGAACACGTGATATTTGAAACTTAAAAATATTTTGTTCGAAATGTTTCAAGACGGCTTCAAGCTTAAAAGAAAAACAGGTGAAATCCACACAATTGTCGAAAATGAGCTGCAATATTAGATCTGAAAGTATTAAATTCTTGAAAATGATTGCTCTGATAAAATTTCCTCTACTTTTTGGACAAGTTAAATGAATAGCAGTCAGTTCAGGCATTGCTAACGTTGCAGCTGAAGCCCCTGATACATCAATTGCTTTTATTGGATTTTTGATGGTACTACATTCAATTCTACCTTAGGACATCATTAAAAATTATTGACAAAGAATTAAAACTGAGAAGGGAAATTTAGAAAGTACTATTTATTTTGACAGAAATGAGGATAAGATATCAGTCTACGGAGGAAAAACAGAAATTCTTTTTCAACGAATTTCCACATATAAAAATCAGCTCATTACAGGTTTTGTTTTTTCTGAACAGGCTTTCACACGCGGATGGCTTTTATAAATTGGGAAGACATTAGGTCTCAAAAAATAGCTTGAGGAACATAATTTTGTTTATTCTAGCTTCGAATTTTGGAGCATGCATCTCTGAATTGAACATATTACACAATTACTGATATTACACAAAATATTACCAATTTATCTACGTAAGCAAATAATTTCTTATTTTAGTTGCTAGTGTAAGTGATGGCGTCAATGAAAAAGTAATGTGAAGAGAAATAAAATTATACAAGCAGACGTTTATAGAAGTCTCGATTTTATCAAAAAATTTCAATTGCTTGTGAGATTTTCACACACCGATGAATTACCTAGTTCGCATATAATTAGTAGATTTATGAAAATATATAAAAATTTCAAAACGATAACAAAAGAAAAAAAAAATACACAATTTAAATTATTTGTGTACAATCTTGTAAAATCCTGAAACTGTCCTTTATCTTCTTAACTTTCAGATCAAAAATAATTAAAATGTCAGGAGAAACTGCGCTTTCAGACAAAAAAAAAAGTTTAAGCAAAAACAAAAACAAAAACAAAAAAAAAAAAAGAAAGAGAAACAAAAATTAAAAAAAAGTTTATGCACCAGGAAACAACAAATAACGAAAGTCTTTAATTTTAGTCCTGTTAAGAGATTAGTAGCATAGTTTTTTTTTTTTTTTTAATTTTCTCTGCGACCAATGAATTTTTTTCAATGGATCGTGATGACGACTGAGAGTTGTGAAACATTTTGATATCGGATCGTTTTTTCCTATCGAAGTTTAATAAATTAGAGAAACAGTAAACATTGAATTTGAAAAAACTGAGAAACTGATTGATAGTGAAGATAAACTGGAGCTCTTTATTTTTCTTACAAAATAAAGAGATGCAGACGATTTTTATACAAAATTATTACTGGGGTGATTTTTTTTTCATGCTTGATTTCTAATATTAACATTTTTTCTCCTTGGCAACGATTATTTATTTTCGGCGGAATAAAACGATTGCAGAATTTAACATTAAGGTTTTTTCGTAGTATATCATGAAAACCGTTTTTCTCTTTTCATTCATTTATTTATTTTACCTCTTTAGTGGTGTTTTAATCATGCTTCAAATTTTTGTAGACATTCAGTTCTGCGTTTTCCCACATATTGAGAAACTCTATATGGTTTTTAAAATTCTCCGGTTAAACATATTGATAGTTAGATGAGAAATTGCTAAAATATAGTACCCAAGAATGTGAGAGAATAAATTTGAAGTCGTTCACATAAGAGGTAATATTTGTTTTTAGTAAAATAGATTCATTTGTTTTAATATTAAGTGTATCAACTGCTGAAAAGGTTTAGTTGAAATAATTAAGAACGTAAGCAAAACGAAAGAGAGAGAGAGAGAGAAATATAGCTAGATTTGCAAGTTTCACGTTCGTACGCTTAGAAACACGCGCGTCTAGACGAAACTTCTTTTTTTTTTTTTTTTTTTTTTGATAATTTTACAATCACCATTATAATGCATTCTTGAATTCTTCTTTAAAATATTTTTCTTACTGTGTGATCATGAAAACACATCAAAATGATAGTCTAAAACGTAAAAGGATTGATTAAGATGCACTTTTCGTCAAACAAAATATTGTTTTTGCTTAATATTCTCTAAAAAAGTCGAATCAAAATAATTTCATAATGCAAATTATCATCCATTCTCCTATAAAAAAATTTTAACATGCAATAAATTCATGTCTCTGCCTCTTCGAACCAATTAAAACTTGAATACTGGTACTAGATCTGTGAAAATATATAAATGCATGGAAAAATATTAGACTGTCGTGTTAAAAAATCTTCAACTAATTTAAGGAGAAAGAACGCTCAATTAGAAGTTGTGCATAGTAAGTAAATTCAATAAATGCAAAAAATTCCACTAGTAGATTATTCAAAGTTTGAAAGAAAAAAATCACTGTGCGTTTTCACAAAAAAATATAATATTATGAATACTGTATTTGTAGTAAAAATGAAACCACTCAACTTCTTTGATATTAGAAGTGTATGATAATTATGCTTCCGTATGTTTCAAACTGATAATGAAACTTGAAAAATAAATAAATAAAAAACTTTTAAGAAGGAAAGATTTTGCGCAATTCTGATAAACTTCCAAAGTTTTGAAGATATGAACGGGATATCATTCGTTAATTTCACGCAAGAAATTTTTAATTTTTCACTTTTGAAGAAATTTCATCTTAACTAAAATCATTAATAGAGAATTTAAACCAATGAAAATGTATTGTGTATAAAACAAGTAGGTTATATTCCTATAAATAAAATTTCTATTAGAGCTTTCGCTCTGCATGTAAATAAAAGTAAAAGCACTTATGCAGTTTTTTGCATGGCACCAGTGATCTTCAATAGTATTATTATAAGAATGAAAAAAAGTAGTTTACTTTTGTATTTTAAGTAAACATTATTTTGACTAAAATATGACTAAAGTAATTTATAGAAGAGTTTATACTGATTTCATTAATGAAACTGATAAGCAATCTCATTTCTAAAACTAAACCAAAATAGTTTTTCCTTTTACTTTTTGGTGCTTTACTTATCTTATTCGTTCACGTAACTACTTTTATGGTTTTTATAACTATACATTATCAGGTTTTAACTATTAAAAAGGAGTTCCAGTGAAAATTCCTTACACATTTCTGGAAGTAAGGCCACTTTATGTGTTTTTCTACGGCACATAAAGCTTTAAATAGCCTAAGAGTTTCAAGAATTAACTAAAACCAATCTGATATTCGAAAGAGCCGATCCAGGCGGAGAAAGCAAACTTTTTAGTTAAATAACTTTCTCTGAATCTACGAAATAATCTTATAGAAAGTCGACTGAAGAAAAAAAATTCACATTTTAGAACCACTCCGTTTTCTGAATCGATATTTTGGTTCCAGTGAGATTGAGAAGAGATGTGAAAGAAGTTTACAAATCACGTGAGCTGATAACTTGTTTTGTGCAATGTAAGGAGATAGCTGAAGCGTATAGTATGAAATCTCTGTAGGCTATAATATTTCGTTTCTCACGGTTTCGTAAAAGGTTATAATATTTCGTTTCTCACGGTTTCGTAAAGTCGTTCTACACATAAAATACATTCGCTTGACTGAAGAATTTGAGCTTTGGCTGAAACCGAAAAATTCCGTCTAACAGTACAAAAGAGTTCTAACATAAATTCTCGTTCCTTTTTTTTTTGTTTGGAATATATATATTGTAAAATTGAAAACTTACCCTATACGTGTAAAAGCTATATTTTTAGCATTATGCGCTAGTTAGCAGTTGAAAGATTTTCTGAAACCCTAAATTAATTGCATTATCCAATAATTTATCACAATAAGATATAGCAACAAATCAAATCCATGATGGTCTTAATTCCTCGTGTTTTTCATTTAATAGGGTAATACACAGTATTTAATAATCTGTTAAATAATTTTCAATTAATATTTACATAATTGTACTTTAAGTGAGTTACAACACATAACGCTATTTAAATAATTTAACAATGCTTGATGAAATGAAAAAAAGAGAGAAAGAGGGAGAAAAGCATCCCTACTCATTAAGATGGCGAAGAATTTGTACCGCAATAAACTGAAGCCATGAAAGGAATTAACTCTTGTAGAATTTGTGACATACAGAATCAATGATGCAATGAAAATTGACCCCAGATGAACAGACGACAAACCATAAACGGCTTTTACACTAAAAACATTTTGTAAAAATCTAGAAAAGAAACTGAGTGTTTTTGCAAATTTACGAAGAACTTGTTTGAAATGAAATCATCAAGTTTCTTGATAACAGTTTCTCAATGAAATTTTTGTTTTCCCGAAATCTGTACAACTCTGTACACACAGAAAGGACTGTTGAGTTGCGCAAGTGTTCGTTAAAAACCCACGAATCAAGTTTATCGGTAACGTGTGGTTACCAGTTTAAAAATTGTCAACATAAGCGTTATATATTGCTGGCCGATTGGCGTACGGTTTACTTTCAGCTCTGGCGAGCAGAGGCATTTTGGCTGAGAGGCCTAAAGCACAAGAATCACAACAGGGTAAGTTCAAAATCTGAACTCACCTACGACTTTGTGTACGAGAAATAGTAATGCAGGATACTCGCATATGGCACTACTACTGCGGCGCAGTACCTGTTGCTGTAAATTTTGTTCTGTGTAATTTCCTTTTCTAAAGATTTTGTAGTTTCTTGTTTTTAACTTTCCGTAATTTCACTTCAGGCTCCGGATAAATGATTTCCAGTAGGTTCTCATATAGGCCGTGGTAGCCTAGTGGTCAGAGCGTCGGCCTTCCACCTGGAAGGTCGCGCGTTCGATACCCGCTGACGACCCACCATTTACACTAGGGGACACGGGCATGCAAAATCCGTGGACCTCACTACCTCGCCCCGTGCGCAAACAATCCTAAGGCCTCGGCTAACAGGTAGGGGTCTGGTAGAGAAAAGTAGGTTCTCATGTATTTTTGAGCAACAGTTTTTACACTGTACGTTGCTGAGAGTTAAACAATTATTAGAATCAAGGCCTCTCGTAGTAGTAAGTGAAACATTAACAGTATGGAGTTAATTGCAACAACCCCAAGATATATTCTAGGCACTGAAATTGCAGTTTGAGAAGTGACCTTGTGAGTGTTGAAATCTTAATTGCAATTTCCTACGATATTCATCACGCATTCTATACCTGTTCGTAAATTTTAATGCTAACTAAAATATTATTTTTGAAAAACTGAAGAAAATATATTATTTAAATGCAACTAATGCAGGTAAATATAAGTTTTTACTTACAAAATATCATAACCCATCAATTTATTATTATTAAAATGAAACATCTATTTCCCATAAAATTGCCCAATAAATGAAAATAAGAAAGAACTACACTTTTAAAATAAAAATACCATAACAAATTGGTAAAAAAGAGAGAACCACTTTGCAAATGGTGGTCCCGCAAAACTGCCAACGTAGGAAAATTTTTCAAATTTCTCCTTTTCTCTTGAACTGAATGAATGAAATAAATTTTGGCTTACTTTATCCTCTGAAATCTTTACGCCACTGCGAAAATAGCGGGATTTTAAGAAACATTTTCGATATTGCAATAAATTTTGTTGCTCACTCTTTCCGCGGAGATGAAGTTGAGAAGGCATAGCTGAAATATACGAATCACGTGTGTTGAGAGCCAGCTTTCTCGAATGCCATAAGATACTTGAGGAATATTTGAAAAGAATATTACATTATGGAAATGGAATTTCATTGAGGCAAGCTACATTACTGCAGTCGCAAAAGAAGGTTAGATATATAAACATATCAGCTCTAAGTTACGTCTAGAAGCACCAGTACTGAACTTTGCAAAAAAAGTGAATAAAGTTATGGCTCTGTTTGTTTTTCATGGTTTTATAACTTCCCCCAAGCAAATGGGAATCTCTTAAATATGTTTTTGTTTTCAAGTTCAATTTAAGAAAAGGTACCGAAGCGCAAGGAAATTTAGTTATTGAGGAAAATAATGGCTTAAAATGTTTAAGTCAATGTACTGTAATGGTTAACGTATGGGTTTACCTTGGTGAAGCTAATTTGTATATTTTTAAACACACTTTTTTAAAGGTGATTTTCGCAAAACAGATAAGGGGGTCCCACAAAAACACACAAATTTCAGTTGATCACAAATTTTTGAGAACGGGAACTACGACGCAAACCCCGTAAATATCCTAATGCGTAGGAAATTTTTGTATTTTTTCGTGATAATAGTTGCCTATGAGGGAATGCCATTTCATAGGTTTAAAAACTAAAACAAAATACTAATTTTAATTACTTAAAATTTGTGACAACATAAAGCCATATTCAAACTCTATTTTAAATAAAAGTATTTTTTTCTGCTGAAAACTTGGGAATATCCCTCCTTTTTCAACATGGCTTGATTGCACATACCCATCTGCAGTATTTCATTACCAATTTTCTTAGAAACATATTTCAACAAGACATTTTTTCATCAGTTTTTACTCGCTATATATAAATTTTAGTCGTAGCTATTAGACTTTAGAAGTTATTTTAGATAAATCTTTAGTTTTCATTGAAAACTTACACTATATTTTAATGCTTATTTTAATTTTGAGGGTACTAAGCAATAAACATTATCCACCACATTATTAGCACCACATTATTCGGCGATATTAATCAGCGGGATATTAATCAAATCTGCGTACATTATCCTCACCTATCTTATAAGCAATTAAGTGTAATGCTAAAGACGGCTTCTGCAATAGAATTTAATATACATCCATATATTAAATCCAAATTCTGTTTCCATAATTAATGAATCCTAGTTTTATGTCTAAATGAATATTATGCATAAGAGATCAGCAGTTTTCGTTAAGATAGCTCTTCAGAAGCATCTTGTAAGCATTTCCTGGGGGGGGGGGGGGATTTCAATTTTTATGAGCGACATAAATGGAACATTGCACTTATTATTATTACATTATTTTATAATGTTAATTCATTTAAAAAATAGATTAAAAATAAATGAGTTATTTAGCAACTTCAAAGCACTATTTGCCGAAAAGTGAAAAAACGTCCCTGGCACTTTTAAATAGATTAATTTTTTGACATGAATTAGAAAATGGTTTTAGTTCCTAACGGTTAATATTTAAGGAATATTGCCTTCTATGCATTTGAACAACGTCATATACCTAAATAAAGTAATAAAATTAAGATATTTATAAATACATTTTCAGAGCTGTGTTACTGTTTTTAAGATCATCGTTTTTTACATTTACATACGAGCAAATTATATATATATATATATATATATATATACACTACTGGCCATTAAAATTACTACACCAGGAAGAATTGCAGATGACAAAATGATATTTATTGGACACATAAATTATGTTAGAAATAACAAATTGTTAAATTTTCAAGAAATTTGGGTTTCAAGCTGAAAAGCTAATCATTTGCATATCACAGCATTTTCTTCCTGTCATTTAAATTTCATGTATGTAGCATGTCGCCTTCTTGGTGTAACAATTTAAATGGCCAGTAGTGTATATATATAATATACAATTACGAGCAGCCGTTCATTTATTATAATGTCTGTTTGTAAATCAATCATATCAAGCAGTCGTGACTAAAAACCATCAATCCTTAATTTATTTGCGACTTAAACATGGTAAGTACACAATCCACAATAACACAAAACATCACATGCTATACAGTATTTACATGTCATGAATCCCCACGAAATCCTTGCGAAATCGCTTTAAATAATCTTTCCAGCTATATGTCACGTGAGAAATGCAACTGCTTTGTGCTTGGTTCGTTCGTGCAAAATTTACTCACGTTACGTGATATCTTTCCCGCGCAGTGATATAAAGGGACCGGCTTAAGGGAACTTATATAAAGTGCCTACAATTGTCTGCAGGTCACTTTAGTTTTTATGTTTTAAAATCGAAACTGAATTTAAAAAGGGGTTTAAAAGAGTTGTTTATTTTTTAACGTTATATATATAATACTTAATATTTTCATTTCAATTAAGATGACATTAACAAAGATGACAATTAAACCTCCCATTTTATATTCCATTCAATCGATACAATTGAGTTTAAATAAACTACTGCAGAAAAAGAAATAACGCTTGGTGCATTTATTTAGTAATATTCGTCCATTGTAATGCAATCGTCCAGAATAAGAGGTGGAAGCATTTTGTTACATTTGGAAACACTGTAACACACCAGGCTTGGAGTCGATTACAAAGAAACGTAATCGATTACGATTACGATTACAAAAGGAGAAATTGAGAGATTATGATTACGATTACGATTGTAATCCTTTGCCAAAAAGTAATTACGATTACGGCAACGATTACAGTCGTTGAAAAATGTAATCGATTACGATTATGACATCCGATTACGATTTTGATTACGATTAGATTAGCATAAAATTATCATATATTATGCATACAACTCTCATTTTTACAATAGCGTCATAAATCAAAAGGTTATGATTTTTTATTACATTTTTGATTTAATAAGAGATAACTGAAATGATGATGAATGCAATTAATAATGAAATTATTTCAACATCACAGTTCTTGAATTATGACGTCGTTGCAGAAATGAGAAATTTGTAATATATATATATTATATATATATATATATATATATATATAAATCAGGAAAGGCACATTCAGAATTTTTCGAATATTTAAAACTCATGTGAGGGATAACTACATTGATCGTATTTAGTATATAAGCAAAGACGATGCACTAAATGTGTATAGTATATAATGCATAAGTGATTTACCTGGTTCATAGTTATTTCGTGTGCATTTTGTGTTATTATTGTATTTAATCAAAATTTTAGTTAGCCGCAATTTTTGAAAATGTAGTATACTTCTCCATTGTATTTATTTTCTAGTTTAAATTGTGCAAATATTTCACATAACACCAATTAGTTTACTGAAAATAATAATTTTGTATGATTCTTTATGAAATCACTTATAAGATGTGTATGAATTGTACGGGATAACAAAATATTCAGATAGTGTAAGAGATAAATAATCTTTCGAAAATAAATGCGGCATTTTAGAATAAGTTCAAAAAATTTGAACATGAACATTCAAATAACTCTTAGCAAAATTAGTAATCGTTAAAAAGTAATATGAAGAATAATTATAATACGAATGACTATAATATTTTAATATGATTTTTGTGTTTTTTTTTTTTTTTTTTTAACATGCACGAGCATATAATTTTTTTCCATGTAACTGTTTTAATAAAAAAAATAAAGTGCAAGTAATTTTACAACACAAATTTAACGTACAAGATTAAACTGAAATACAAAATTCTGTTGAGGAAATTCTAAGAAGAAAAAGATAATTAACTGTTTAAAATAATTCCTGAATATTAATTTATGCATGTAAAAAACAATTGGGAGAATGTCTGAACATAAATCACTTTTTCTTTTACATACCTATTAATTAAAAAGAATATTAGCATTAAAATATAAATAAATTTAAGATTTAAATGTACGTACTTTTTTAAATATTCGAAGAACATATTTTAAAAAATAATAATAATCACACGTACCAGGGTTAAGATTTCATGCATCTAAGCATAGAGCATCATATAACGCCTGCTCCTAAATTGCTGAAGTGTAAATGGGCTATTCTTTAGAAAATTTTTTCACTTCTGCCGTTAAATAAAGGAGAAAACGAAAAGGCATTTCGTGTCTCTTTATGTGTGTAGGTGATAGTACTCTTTCCACTAGATTTTCGGGGGGCAGTCTGCTTCGATTATTGAAAGGGAAATGGGGCGTCCATTCTTAGCTCCAGACTCTCGCCTATTGCCCAACCGTTTGAATATGTTTTGAAGGGGTAATTAAGGAAGCAAAATGACCGATGCATTTGGTCCTTCTATAGACAGACGCCTTCCGCTTTCTTATCTACCCCGAAATCTTTTTGACTAGCGGACAGATTACCGCTCTTTTACCGAAACTGGAGGACGCGAGGAGACCGGAAACCCCCCAGAGAGCCCCAAGGTGATGCGAGTGACGACTCTCTTTCTTCTCGGGCTCTCCAGCCATTCCCCGTGGAGAGTGGAGCCGCAATTAAGAATTCTGAGAGACCGCTACAAGCAGGACAACAAGCGTCTCTCTAGCAGACTATATGGTCCTGCCATCAAGGGTCTGCGACCGCCACACAGAACCTTTTATATTATGATCGCCCGTAGGTTACAAACCGCTTAGGATAGGGCTTCAGTAATCAGTACACAGCTTGAATCCTTTTTCTTGTAAACTGATATCTTCTATTCAATGGTAGTGCTAAAAATTTCAGCTTTCAGCAGGTCAAGATTACACGATTACAGGACCAGCAGATTACGGATTTTTTCCTTAAGATTACGATTAAAATTACAGGAGAAAAAGGATTACGGGATTACACAATTTCGATTATGATTATGAGAATATGCCATCGTCAGATTACGATTACGATTTTGTCAAAATGTAATCGATTACAGCCGATTACGATTACGTAATCGCGATTACTCCAAGCCTGTAACACACACAACAGTATTTAAAGGTTATGATTTATAACTGGCGTAAGTAAATGAATATGTCTGTTTTTCTCAAAATTAGAAATAATTTTAATTTGCATTCCTGCTACTAGGGAGAGTTGGATAGAACTAGATGCCGAAAGTTCTTCAGGCTGTTTGCATCCGGTACGTACCTTAACTTCTTTGTCTTCTGTTTACTGACATGAATGTCTTGTTTACATGTTCATTGTGCAGGGTAAGCAAATTGTTTTTATTGTGTTATGTTGTAGTTTTTGTCTCTGAAGTGTGTCATTATGGGAAGAAGACATTCAATTAAAGATTTTGCAGTAGGTTTGGAGAAAATTAAACCTTTTTTTTTTAATATATTTCAAAATAAATACCCCAATACATTTTTTTGAAGTGAACTTTTTCATAAAACGGTGCGGTTTGACAATGCAGGGTACCGGGAAGTTTGATAAAGCCATGGTATTATCTTTCACACACCAATAGAGAAGGATGACATTTTCAATCTGCTGTTTCTACTTTGGAGCAACCGAACCGCGTTCCCATTCATCAGGATCTAACCAATCCAGTGACCCTAAAAATTCTCACTTCTGCTTTCCATGTCTCAGAAGAGGTAGAACTAAGGGAAACACCTTGCACTTATAGAAAGTTCTTTTTCTTGAAACTCGAAATAAAAAGAAATACGAATATGAATGAAGGTGAAAATTTTATACGTAAAGTGGGTTTATAAAGAGTACGTTGGTATTGACAATGATGACAAGGAACCATATAAAGGATTTTTGTCTGATAAGGAGTTCAATCCATTGCCATTTTGTATTTCTATTCTTTAGCTCCCTTTAAATTGTCCCTTGTATATTTGTATACACCTGCAAAGTATATGATTAAATCAACGTTTGAATAAATTTTTATCTATATTCAGCATATAATTATATGCTTCAAGGGGTTCTTAGTGGAAATAGAACTTGTAAAACCTTCACCTAGTGGAAATGCTCGGAATTTCAATTAGGATATATTCCCCGATGCTAGCAGTTGAAGAGCAGAATCATCACTTTTCATCAGCTTAAACAAGTAATCCTAAAGCGTCTTGCTCGAAACATTATTAGAGATGAGGAAGAACTGTAGGTTTACTTGAGTAAGTTTCTTTTCGTAGTCTTTTCGCACTTTAGATTAAAATAATTTATCTGCAATCTTGACAGAGAAATTCGTATACAAATTTAGATTCTTAAAATAGTGTTTCTAAAACTTGATTTTTTTCACACTACCCTGTGGGTCAAAGCAAATCAAACATAACTGTTTTTGAGCAAACGTTTACTATAGTAAATACATGATTTAAGGAAATTGCAGTACCTTGAAAAATCATAGTTTTTATTGAAGGATAGCCACTTATCAAGATGTGACAAAGCTTTAAAAGACGATAATTTACAGTGGCACTGAAAATTTGCTCTGTTAATCCATTAACCAGCAAAATACTTTTGAGAAGCGTATTCACGAATTCATATTTCAACTTTGAAATGAAGCGAGGCTTAAAAATAATCTTGCTTGAAAAAATGTGTTACTTTGTATTCCGAAAGTAATAGAATGTTTTATGAAAGTCAATCTGGTGAGTAATTCAATATTTGCAAAAAATAAAAAAAAACACATAAAACAAAATAAAATTAAACAAATAATAATAATAAACAAAATACTATGGAACCTGCACGTGTACCCTGTTAAAAATAAACAATATGTTTTGTAATTCACCAAGACATTTAGAAATTAAAAATATTCAAATAGATTTAAATTTCTGATGATATCACATTACGGTGACGTAGAAATACAAACTTTTTTTTCACATCATTAAAAATGAAACCTCTACTTTAATCACCACTGAAATTGCTATTGAGTTGTTGGGTGTTAGTTTTGTGGAAAATTGTAAAATGGGACATTAAAAATTTCTGCTAAGCTTTCAAAAAAAGAGTAGTTTTTGAGCAAAGCTATCATAATATTGTAAAAGAAAAGCAACTGAATTTTCTTTCAAAAGAAATTTCAATTTTTAAAGTGGCATTCAAAATAGTAAAGTGATATAATAATTCCGGAAGAAACATTTTTATACATGTCACATTTTCGGGCGTAAAACACGTAACTAATTTTAAGCTACATTTTCTGATTTTCAGTCATATCCGCCGTATATTATACGCACCCTTTTCTTTATGAAGTTCTTGTGCAAGTACTAATTCAGCCAGTAGATGTGTGCATTTATAAACTATTTAAAAGAAATTTAAAATACCGTGAAATACTTGGATATTAGAAGGTGAGGACACATTTTCAAAAGGACGTCAAATAAGTCATGGCAGTATGTTGTGAGTGCTAGGATAAGAAAAACATGGAATAAAAAATTGAACCTGTCGTAATTCAAAAATGATTTTAAAAATGTAGTGTACTATACGGAGCTATATGGAATGGAAGTTGATTGTATATTTATGCATTAAAGCAACATAAATGCTGAAGATATAACAGAAGAGGATTTTGCAAAACTTTCAGGTTATACGATAATGAAAATGGACGAATTACGAGGTCATTTCTTTCAAATAAGAAATTTATGTGCATGCTTATTGGTAATTTTTAATGAGATGCATAACTTTTTTCAGTGAAATGTGATTTTTTTTTTTGTCCTCAACTTCTTCCTTTTCAAATCTACCATTTTTATACCCGGCGTATAATCCGTATCCCTAAATTTCAAAATTATTTGCTGTATTAGAAGTGCGCGTTATAAGTAGAAATATACGGTATGATATATATATATATATATACACACAATGTGTCAAAGAATTTTTAAGGCTGCAGCTGGAACTAAGCTTAAAGTGGCGCTATCTGTGATATCGGGCATTAGTGAAACTCCTAAACAATCAGCTGATCCACTGCCAAAACCTCAGTTCATTTATTTATTTTTTTTACTTTGATGCTTTACATAATTTTTTTACACTATGCAAACAGCTGCGACGCGAGCTTTGGAGGCAGTCCCACAATGTGAGCTGGAACAGGCATTCGAATCATTGTTAAGCCGCTGTAACAAATGTATTGAAGCCGAAGGAGCTAATTTTGAATAAAAATACTTAAAAATATATATTGTCTAGTTTTTATTTTATTTTATAAAACCAGTCTTAAAATTTTTTTTGACACAATGTGTGTGTGTATAAAGATTAACAGAAAATTGTCACGCTATGTAGAAATTTGCCTATAAGCTATCAAATAAAAACGTAAAAGATAAAGCAATTTTAAAAGATTTATACCAACAAAGCAATTTCTTTTTGTCCCAGGCTAACACGAAAAATTTAATTATAATTTCTTATTAGTTTAAGGAAACTATTCGAGAAATTTCGAGTAAATTACAAAGTTCCTCAGGGAAGAAAGCGGTTTAAAATGTAGACTGAAATCAAATTAACCAATTACTTAATTATACGGAATTAAGCAAGAAAAAGAAGTAATAACAGAAGCGATCATCAGTTTCTCTGAAGTAATTGAAACAAACCTAAGGTTGGGGATAAAATTTTTGTTTTGAACTGGTAGAAAACATATATTACAATTGCTATGTCATAGTATTTAAATGTAAGTAATTTAAACACGCACTTAGGCGTTGTTGTCAAAGTTCTCTAAACTTTTAGAATTTTTTTTCAGCTTCTTCCATACATTCTTGTTCAGTCGGACCTTATCTTTTTGTTAGCATTACCAAAAGTCGCAAACTAAAGTAAGCATTGCAAATACAACTTCATTTATTTGAAATAGATCATTTTGCGCATTTATAGTGATTCAAAGAGTTCATAGTTGCTCTATGAACATAGCCCTATTACATTGCAATGAACAAGATCCACCCATTGGTCTAGCGATCATTTAAGTTAATGAACAGTTTTAATGAAAATGGTTTGGAGATTGCTGGATACTCCCAAACCGCACTGGTTTTTCATGTAATGACGAAGTTGACATCAAAGTAAAGAAGGCAACTATTACATTTGACGATCGAATATCCATTAGAGGGCATAAACTCTTTTATCAAATAGAGCGTCTGCAGGGAACGACAGCGTTGCTGGCCTGCACAGACGCAATTTCAATTACGTTCCGTAGAACCGTCTGAAATTTTTAAATCCATTCCAACAGAAGAGAATAAGTCATTCGTAGGATATTCAGGGTCGTGCATACTTGGTTTACACGAAAAAATTTATTCCTTCATAAAGCAACAACAGTATGCAACACATAAGTAAATTAATCGTAATTATATTTGTCGATTGCCCTGATTTTTGTCAACATCACCGAAGATAATTTAATTCATTTCACCCACTATTGAAGACATTGTTAGGGTATATAACCACACAGCAATCTTTTTCTTTTTTTGCAAGAGATTGGAGCTAAACAACATTTGAAGGCTTCATTTTTCGTTTCTCCACTTTTATTAACACGTTCGCTGCTGACCACACGCCAGCGCGTGATGTCAATCTCTTGCCACAGTACCAACCACGTGTGAGAGTTTACAGCGTTGTGCTAGCCACAAGCTCGCGCGAAAAAAGCTGCGCTTTTTCGATTGCTTTCCGCTGCAGTGGGCATTTCAGGTGTGTTTGCTGCGTAAAGATTCATCCCTAAGTGACCGTCGGCGAGCGTTAGAGGCTTAAGCGTGGTGTGAGGGATGTCTCAGTAACCAGCTACTTATTCGCGGGAGGGAAGGTTTCGCCTTTGTTTCAATCTGCTTCAATCCGCATTGTATGTTAGGTGTGTCTCCTCATACTACGTAATGTAAAGGTTCATCCTTAACACGTTCACGCCGGGGCCGATTTTCATGTTTATTTGATGTGAGGCGGCGCTCGAATTCATGCTGCGCTTCATATAGTGAGGGGCCCGATGAGACAGTCTAGTGCGGGCCACCGGTGATACGCGCCGCCCGATGAGACAGTCTACTGCGGGCCACGGGTGGTACGCGTAGCCCGATGAGACAGTCTACTGCGGGCCACGGGTGGTACGCGCCGCCCGATGAAACAGTCTAGTGCGGGCAACCGGTGGTACGCGCCGGCGTGAACGTGTTAAAGTGACCGGCAGCTAACGCGTTTAAGGCGTACATTTTACATAACTCTCTTGTACCTTTTTGTACTGCTTTTGCGCCATTAAACACAAACCAATAAAAACAATCTTATTTTCTTTTACATAATATTAATACATATATATTTACTTCTTCAATACTTTATACTTTGTTTTCTTGTACAAGGTTTCAAACTAAGATCGAAGTTATTTAGTCAGATCATATAACGATTACAATTTTTAAAAAAGTCTTACCTTTAGTTCTGCTCTTATGCTTTGAAGTGGAATGCTTTCTGATAATATTTTGCCCCCAATAACCTTCATTAGTTCCTAGTTCGGATTATAAATGAAATCAATATCAATTTTGCATTTCATAAAACATTCATTTTATAAGTGTATTTACAATACTTGTTTTTCTACAATAAATACCCTTGCAAAAATTATTGAGAGTTAATCGTTATGGTAAAATCTGTCTTAAATAAAACCTAAGTCTACCAATAGATTAAAAGTCAGTAAAACTACCGTAAAAATTGAGCAGTCAATTGTTATGAAACAGTTGGATTATGACTAATTGCATAACGATTCCGTATGAAAGGACATTCATAAATGACGAAAAATGCTAATTTAAATTTAAAAATAATTTAATTTTGGATCATTCATCATTCAGAAATATCCGTAGCTGAAAAGTTATGAGCATCGAAACCATTATGAGTAACGTGAAGAGAGACCGCAGAAGATTTAATCAAAATAACTTTCGTACTTGTTAGTAATACGTTTATTATAAAAATTGTAATCTGGCGCTTAGTATATTTAATACTAATATGATGCCTCCTTTAATAATTGCATTTTCGGCGAGGAAATTAATTTATTTGAAGAGGACTTATTAAGGGGACTAAAATGATAAGTTAAATTTGAAACTTTGTTAATCATAAATTTAGAAAACTGCCGTAACTCATTACGAAATATTTTCTCTTGCATCGTCAAAACTTGAAGCACAAGTTAACGAACCAGTAGCTCATTCTTACCATTCTTCAAGTACTTAAGATCCCAAGAATAGCCCTTGAAATCTTAATTTATTTATTGTCTGACGTTATACAATGCATCTGAAGTCATAATTTATTTGAATAACTGCTCGAGATGATTTTGAAATGTAGTAGAAAATAACGAGTAAAATGACTGAAAAAAATTGTATCTTAAAGTAAATCATCAAATACTTCAAAAGCAGTAATACTTTTATTACGAATACATATATTCCTTATTTCCTCTTTTAATTAATCACATTTTTCTGCGTTCAATTCATGCTAATCCTTGTGGAAAATTTAAATAAAGATAATCTAATTTATTCATTAAGATAATTTCAAGCTTATACGTTTGATTGAACAATTTTAAAAAGCTTTTCATAAATTAATTCCCAGTCGCTAGAAAACATTTTGTTTTATAAGTTACCGATTTGTTTCTGAAATTTACTATTAAATTATAGTTTAGTTTTATTTGATTGAATATTTATTTTTTTGCCATCATGTTTTAATTCAGATTTCAACGGATTAAAATTATTTTTTTTTTACATTTTGATGCACATAAAAATTATGCACAATCTACAAATAGTGAATTTTACAACAAATGAATTCCTTTTCTATTAAAATGTTACTGCAAAAATATTAAATGTTGCTTTAAAAACAATTTCAACGACGTTTCTCTTTAATTTTCTTTTGTGTTCTTTCTTTCGATCTATTTAATTATTTACTTATTTATTGTCATTATCATTATTTTAACAAATCGGAAATTTGGGGGATTTGACAAACTGCTTTTTATTTTTCCAATTTCCTATTATTTATTTATATTCTCTTAGAATGATTCTATGAAACTCGATCGGTTATTTTTTAAATTATGTTTTTAATAGTTGCTTTCTAATACCAGTACTATTGTCAAAATGTTATGTTTTATAAACGAGAAAAAGTTTATTTTCCGTAAATTCATTCAATTTTCTTTTGTCTTGAGGATACAAGTGTTTTAGTAATAATTGAAGGTGCTGCTAAATGTAAAATGGAAATAATTTATTTTTTATTAGTATCTACATTTCAAAAAGGAACAACACAAAGAAAGCTTCTGATTTTGTTGATAAAAGAAAAAGAAGCCTCCTATTGATGAGAGAAAGAACTTTTAATTCATTTATTTTTTAAGCCTAAGTTATTGAAAAATAGATCTGCAAAATTTTGAAAAACTAGGAGAGAGACCGGTGTACATTTTCCATTAGGCATGTTTTTTCCTCAATTGTCTTTAGTAGTAAAATGAGTCGCTCAGTAACGCTAGTGGCTGAACAGACTAAAGCTGTAACACTCCACACCACACCATCTAGGAAAAATGTAATTTTTAATTAGCAACTGCTGTTACTTTATCAGGAGAGCTGGGTTTTATTTTTTGTCAATGGTGAAAAAATTTCAGCTCACACTTAAAACTTAAATTGAAAACACAAGCGTTAAACATACTGTTTAATCATTGCATGCATAAAAAATAGGGTTCATTACTTACCATGTTTAGGGGTTAGGTTTGCAGATAGCCTGCACTGCTACGCTTCTACGTAGTGGTGAAGTTCCTATTTGGCGACAAGGGCAACTGACATGACAAAAATTGACCATCGCCATTTTGACTCATCAAAAATTGACCTTTAAATTTTATTCATTAGAATAAATTCTTCTACTATTTTTAAATTAGGCATCAATATGTGTAAATACACCACAGTTTATTTAGTTGTTTTAATGTTTCATCACTGAACAGATAAAAAAAAAGTTTTGTTTTGTTGTGTCTGTCATATAGGGAATTAGTAGTGGCACCATTTTGTACTAATATTGAGATGAACTGAGAACTTTCCATTTGTATCGTTCCACATTTATGACACTACACTGTTAAAAATTTCCGTGAAAAAATAGTAAAATAACAATTTATTTCACTGTTATTTTACCATATTTAATTACAACAGTCGAATAACCATTAAAAAGATGGTAGTCAAGCCGCTGATTGTGAAAAAAAAAATCGTTTATTCTCTGTTTCTCCTATAAAACGTTTAATTTACCGTAATTTACGAGCGCCACCTAGGTCTCGTAGTCAATAAGAATCGATCGTCCATCTTGGTTGTGGATCGAAGAAGTGTGAAGATTAGAATTCCATCGCATAATATTGCATAGTTTTTATCTGAAGGGGGGAAATGAAAAGAAGATGAAGTTAGTAATAGTCATAAAAACTAGTTGTGGAAACATATCCCATTTAATTATTATCTGATATTGCATTTTTATCTTTCTCAGAATAAAAAAAACTTCTCAAAATGTTGGACATCCAGTAGGTACCTCTTGGCAAAGAATGGAAGTGCTGGCTTTCCAACGGGAAGGTTCGGGGTTCTATCCCCGTCTCTGGTAGCTCCACCGTATCCTCGCACCTCCTCGTCCGTCACAATATTAGAGCTATGAATGGTTTCTACGAATCGAAGATCCTACGCATATAGTTAATTACCATAACCTGCAGTCTGTTATCATAAGTGCTACTAAATGGTTATGAAACCGAAAACTTTTGTATTTACGGCTTTTTAACCAAGCTGATTGGAAACGGTCTAGAACCCGTAAAGATACAAAAATGGGCCAAACCGTAAATTTAACTGTTAATTAGATGGACAGACTGCTGCCGGCTATTAAACCGTAATTTCATTATGAAATTTGTAACAGTGTAAGCTTAAATAAATTAATACTTTCTAACCTAACGAAACCCGTTATCTCATCGTCAATTTTCTTTAAATTCAGAATACTTTTTTCTTTTAAATCTGAAGCTGTCATTGGCAAATAGCTTTTGAACTCAATTTCTTTCGTGGTTTCGTTGCTTACTTGCACTGCAATTTCTTACTTTCAATTTCTTTGAAATGAATACATCCCAGGTTCACCTATCACCCGTATAAGTGGGAATTTTATTCTATGCTTTTGCTGCTTTTCAGCAATATCATTGACTCTTCGAAAATACGGTGTGAATGAAAGAAACCATATAAACAGAGAAACCTCCCCTAGCTCAGCCTGGGTAATGCTATTCACTATTTAAAAGCACTTAAAGGATTTCAGTTTGAAATTGTGATGCCGCCAACGAATGTATTTTGCATGCAGAGGGATATTATCACAAATACCATTATGTAAAAGAAAATTAAAAAAAATATTCACCAGAAGCAATAGACATATTTTTAATATTACTTTCAGATCAAATGTTTAGACACGTTTTGGATGTTTTAGACTACTTGAAAGTATGCAATTGGCCAGGAAACATGCTTTTGAAAGAAAATACTTTTTTTTCTTCCCCTAAAATCTTAAATTAGATTTTGATTTTACGGACGGAGTATTTTAAAGGAATTCAATATTGTATGGTTTCACGAAATACTGATAAACAAGAAGTATTTTATAAGATTTTGCGTCGACGTTTTTAAATGCGCTAACACTAGTATATTTAAAGTATTCGCAAGTAAGTCACAGATTTAATAAAAGATATTATTCATTTTGTTACACATTTTAGTCGAGAGAAATAATTGCCTTCAATTAAACTTATTACAAATATCGTTAAAAAATAGAAATTCTTTAAAATTATGCATTATGAGTAATAGCACATAATTTGCGGTTTGACTACAGGCAAACCGGTTTGCATCCGACTTTGCTTTAGTCGTATGTTTTTCATCCGTACGCTCACTTCTCTGCATTGATTCTGGCCCGAATGCATTCTTTGCCTTCCCTACCAATTATTAGTCGGTAGCGTATCCATCAATGTCAAAACTGTTCCATTCAAACTATCATCAAATATAATGAAATTTTCATTTTATTCAAAAATTTTATGAAGCAGTATACTGCCCGAATAAACAATGCTAGACTACCTTAAGTGGGGAATTATAAAAAAAGTATGAGAAAATAGTATAAACGAATACAAGTATGAAAATAGGCTGAGGGTTTTGGAAAACATTTTATTTAATTCAAATAAGGGGAAACTAAGCGTCAAAATTCTCAGAGTGGTAATGGCATTATGGTTGGGTTATAGTGGTTAGTTATCTAAAAAATATTGCGTTGTGTTAAGATATAAAATGTGTTAAAGCATTTATGCCAAACTGGTTATAATAGGATTATATAGGATAAGTTAGAGTGGCAGATAATTCAATCAAACTATTTCAAATATAAGATCAGACAGTTATCAAATAATACCAAAGCTACGATATACTTCTGAATAAATGCTTTTATTTTGACATATTAAATATATTAAAAAATTGATTAAATTGGTATACCAACTACTATTATTTGCTTCAGTTAATCATCAAAACATTTATAACTGAAAATATTGCATCTAGGATATTAAAATATATATGTACAAAAATTCTACATACGAAAAAAACTTCACATTGGTTGTTAGGCAGAGTCATCGGTAGAAATACACACTGCTCGACATCAAGTTTCCTGTTGAAGTTCTTGCACACTGTATTTAAAAATTTCGTACTAAGATGAACAAAAGTTCTGAAAGTCACCTTTGGAGAAATTTAATCAAATCGTTTTCTTTTTGCAAGTCTCCTTGAAGATGATTTGATGAATATCTTTACTGGAAAGAGATGGCGATTAAAAATAACGTTTTTTTTAAAGCCGTTAGGTTGCGTGTTTTTTAACGGTAATTATTTAAGCACCAATGTTTTCTGTAGCTGCTCTCTCCACTTGCTTTCATCTTTATACATTACAGCTGGAGGTAATGGAAGCTCGTCGGCTCCAGAGTATTCCTTGATTAAATATCAGGATAATGCCGAACTCACGTCGACATTTGGATGATACTTGTTAAAAGGCAAACATCGCCTAAGTCGTTTTTGCAGTCTCCGTAATCGATCCACGTGAAGTTGTTTTAAGATGATCAAAACACAATGAGGATATGGTGATCCAAAAAATATATGGTAAATGTTGGACTGGATAACTTAAAAAGGCACTTCAAAATAAAATAAATGGCTTAACGGCTGCTTACCCGGAGAAGAGGCAAAACGCCCCCAACCCCGGGTTCGCGTCATACAAGTACCCACGCTACCAGTCGTAATGCCAGGGCAAAAACAGAATTCGTCAACCACAGCACACTTGCAAGGTGCGAAAAGGGGAGAATTAATCCGCGAGAGTAAATAGTTCCCGTCGCATATTTAAAATTATTTGAATTTGTAAGGTCGAAAAGCGACGGAATCAAGTGGAAAATAAACAGTGGTTGAAGAGTAACTATGGGGTAAAAAAACTAATTAAAAAAATAATTTAAAATGGTGTTTCAAAAGAATAAAATGGTACAAAATTTTTGATCGCGTAGGCAATTAAAAAGGAGGTAACAAGTCGTGGTTACGCCTAGCGGTTAATCCGAAAGAACCGTGAATAAAAATGCAAAGGCTTGTCACCAAGATTTAAGCGAATAACCAAAGTATTCGGTTAAAATAACTAAATACGCGCGATGTAACAAGCATCTTGTTACATATACAGAAAAAACAAAGATGACAGTTTTTTTGTTTTTGTTTTTTTTTGAAAAGACTTCTCCAAATCACTGAAAGTTTCACGCATTATCTTAACTTTCATTACAAAATTTATTTAGACCAATTTAAAATTTTAATCTAAATTGAGATCAAGTTGTTGAAAAAGTTTGCTAGCATGTAATTTCATTGTTTTGTTATTGATCTCATCTTTAATTAAGTAGTTGTCATTCCTGAATTTTTTTATGACTTCATGAGGTCCATGATACTTTTGTTGCAAATGAGTTGGGATGTTGAAAGGCGGTAACAAAAACTTTATCCCCAATTTCAAATTCTGGTTTCTTTCTCCCTTTTATATTTTTTTTTCTTGATTCAAAATATTGATCCTCGTGCTTATTAAAATTGTGCCTGGTTTCTTTGATTTCATTGGAAATCCTGTCTAAGTACTCCTTGTGATCCTCAACCAGTTTTGGATCATTATGCATGTTAATTGGTATGTTGAGTTCCCTGCCAAAAAATATCTTAGATGGTGAAAAACCTGTAGCTGAATGAATTGCATTATTATAATGGAGTTTGAAAATTAACAATTTCTGAGACCATTCAAAAGTTTTGTTGCACATTGCAGCAATGCTTTCCTTCATGGTTCTATGAACTCTTTCAAGGAGTCCATTAGATTGAGGAAAATAAATTGAACTCTTCCTGTGCTCAATATTTAATTTTTTCAAAAATTCTGCAAATTCACGTGAACAAAAATTTGACCCGTTGTCAGAAATCAAAACTTTGGGAATCCCAAAAAGTGAAAAATATTTGTCTAGAGCTTTAATGATGGAATTGGTTTTTATGTCAGTTAAGGGAATAGCTTCTAGGAATCGAGAATAATGATCAATAATCGACAAAATAATTTTTTTATTATCTAAAGAACGAGGAAGTGGCCCAACGATGTCAATCGCACAGTAATCAGAAGGGTGTAGGTTCTTTTTGGATATCAGATTGTAAGTTGTTGAAGTTTGTTTTGGTTTGTGCTGTAGACATTGACTGCAATTTTCACAAAATTTTTTTGTCATTTTGAACATGCCTTTCCAATAAAATTTCTTTTTTAAGAATTCATAAGTTTTTTGAGTAGCAAAGTGAGGTGCATGAGCCTCGGTTAAACAAATTTTGAACATAGAGCTAGGAACTAAAATTTTGTTTTCCAAATTTTGGATTTGAATTTTTTGTTTTGATTGATCAATTTGATCATGACAAGATCAGTTTGTGAATCAATAAAATATTTAGATTTTGTCTTTTCTGAATTGTTCTCAATTTCCTGAATGATTTGTGAAATTTGTTTATCTTGTCTTTGGTGGATTTTTAAGTTATTATTGTTTAGTTGATCAGAAACAATGAATGTTTGGAGGTTGTTTACAACATTATTTTCCTGAATTACTCTCGATAAAAAATCCGCTGGATTCTTTCAGCCTTCAATAAATGAAATTTTGTAGCTAAACTGTTGTAAATACAAAAGCCACCTGGCAACAATTTCAGGTTGTTTGTCCAAGTGAATGTGATAAGTAAGTGCTTTCGCATCACTCAAAATTTCGAAAGTCTTAGCATACAGTTTGTCATGAAAAAATTTTATGGAAGCAAAAATAGCTAACAATTCCCTTCTAATTGAAGGATATTTATGCTCTGCAGGATTTAATTGTCTGGAAAAAAATTCAATTGGAAAAAAATTATCCCCTACTTTATTTAATAAAATACCACATATTGCAATTTTAGATGCATCAGTCACCAAATATAAATTATCATCCGAGTTGAAGTTCTTTAATGAAGGTTTGTTAAGCATAAGGTTCTGAATCTTTTCGAAAGCTTGTTTACATTTTTCACTCCAGATGAATGGTACATTTTTTTTTGTGAGGTTGACAATAGGTTGAGTGATTTCAGCAAAATTGTAAATCATATGTCGAAAATAATTGATCATACCTAAGTAAGCTTGAACCTCTTTGACATTTTTAGGAGTAGGAAATTTTGTAACTTTTTTTATATTTTCATCAGATGGAGCAAAACCTTTTCTACTTAAGTTAAAACCCAAATAAACAATTTCCTGCTTACAGATTTGCATTTTTGCAGGGTCTAAGGTGAGATTAAATTTCTTTAGTCTATTGAAAACAGTTTGAAGGGTTTGTTTGATTTCAGAAATTGAATCAGCAGCAATAATTATGTCGTCCAGAAAAAATTGCAAGTTGCCCCCCCCCCCTTAGGTCGTTTAATGCCTTTATGATACACATAGTGAAAAATGATGTTGAGTTTCGTGTACCAAAAGGTAAGACAGTTGGATGATAATTGCCAAATTTCGTGCAAAAGGCAAGTTTTTCTTTGTCAGATTCTTTAAGTTGAATTTGGAAAAAGGCAGATTTTAAATCTAGAACACAATAATAAGATCTACCAGCAATGGCATGTAAAATTTCAGAAATTCTGGGCAAACAAATTTTTACGGATTCAGTTATGCTATTTAGTAATCTATAGTCTATTACCATCCTAAATTTCACATTTTTTTGGTCATCCCCCTTCAAAGATTTTTTTTTAACAAAAATTACAGGAAAAGAATAAGATGAAGAAGATGGCTCAATTAATTTTGCATTAAGTAAATTGGCTATTTCTTGCTGAGCAAATTCTTTGGCTATTTTGGGTATGGGATATGGCTTAGTCTGGATAGGGAAATCATGGAGTAATTTAAACTCGGGCACTACTTCATTTGTAGAGCCTAAGGTCATATATGATTTTGAAAAAACTTCGGTATTACTCATTAAAATTTGGAGAATTTCCTTTTGTTGTTGTGGGTTTAAATGAGCGACATCAAAATCAGATTCTTTGATCTCTTCTTTTCGCAATTTTCTAACTTCAGCCAAATTGAGATTGTTAACCTGAAAATGCTGAGTTTTTGAGGGTTCGACACAGTCAGATTCATGAAATTTTTCAATGTACCCGAAAATAGTTTTTTTTCTTAGGGTAATTGGTTTCTCAGTATTATTTTCTACAATAGTTTGAATGCAATTGTTAAAGGATATTTGGTGAATGGATTCAGTAACAGAAATATCCAATTTACCTTTTTTTGGAGTGAGTAAGACTTGTTCTAGATGTTGTAAATTTTGAGGAATTTTTAGTGTTATTATTTCAGAGGATTTTGGCAGTATTGTGTAATTGCACAAAGTTCTAACAGTGTTAATATTGTTGAATTTATGTACATCATTTATATTTTCCTGAGTTGGTTGATTGTTAATTTCATTAGGCAAATTGAAAGGTAGGTGGCAATTTCCTACAATTAATTTCCTGTTTCCTGAATCCAAGATGATTTTATTTCTCTGTATGAAATCATATCCTAAAATGATGTTAAAATCAGAATTCCACAGATTTTTGGTTACAAAAAATATATTGTTGAAAAATGAAGTTTGTATTTTGAATTTGATACTGGCTGCTGACATATAAGGAATAGTGGATTTGTCAAGAGTGACAATTTTCACACTGCGGGAAACAAATTCTACCTTGCATTCCTGTTTTATTTTGTATATAATGTCAGGTTCAATTAGTGATAAGGAAGCACCGCTGTCCAAAAGAGCATTAACAGTTAAATTACCAAACCTAAGTTGGATTATTGGGAGATTGTTGTTGTTTGCATCATTGCATGACAAAACAAATTTTTCTACGGGATTAGTAATTGATTGACAATTGGTAGAAGTCCCTTTTTTTTCTTGTTCTTTTTCTTTGTCATGATTTTTTTTTTGGTTCTCTTTTACCCTGGGCACCTGTTCGAGAACTGGTTTTGGCAAATTTTGTTTTACAAGCACCCCCCTTTAGTTTAAATTTCTTCTGTTTGTAAAATTCCCCCTGCTTTTGTATGGGTGGTTACCCCTTGAACCAATATTTCGAAAATTTCTCCCTCTTACAAATCTGTTATTACCCCTTACAAAATTATTTGGACGAGGAAAATGCCAACAATCAGTTGTCAAATGCCTTTTGTGACAGATGTGGCATGAAACATTTTGGTCATTATGTGAAAAAGAATTTTGATTTCGAGCAACTAAGTTATTTACTTGATTTCTCTCATTTTGGAGCTCAGATAATTGGGAAGACAGATTTTGTATCATTTTATTGCTCTCTATTTGAGCTTGTAATAAAGTATTTATTTGTGATTCAAAAGAGCTATTTGAAGTGGATGTTGATGGCGCATCACCCAAAGCCAATTCTATGTTTGTTGCATATTTTACAGCAGTTTCAAAATCTTGAGGACCATTCTTTTTGACATCAAGAGCAATGTCCTCCCTGACTACTTCTAAAAATTTTGATAACTTAACATTATCAGCTAATTTTATTAATTCCTCACTGCTCGAGTCTTTGATGCCAACATACAGGGAAGCAAGTTTGGAAATTTCATCAGCAAGATTTTTGACTGCCCTGGTTTATGTCTTATTTTTGAAAATTGAGTCTGAATTTGATTGAAGTATTTTGTTTTTTGAAATTTATTTCTCAATAACTTCTGAAGATCCTGGATATTATCACATTTTGATGCAACTGGGTCATTTATGATGAATTCTAAAGCTTTATCCCCCAAGTTTAATTTCAAAACAATTAGTTGTTTTGTATCTGACCACTTTTCAAGGTTTGCAATGCTGTTAAATTGGTTTAGATAAAAATTAATATCCTCATTATCTTTACCATGAAAGAGAGGTAAGGCAGATGCCAAACTTTGACTGACTGATTTACTTGTCATATTTTGATGTTGATTAAGAGCTTTTAAGCATTTAAATCAGATACAATCATCAATGATAAGCATAAATTGTAAAAACAATGCAACAAATAGAACATAAAATATAAGAAAAGAAAAATATGCAAAATAACACAAATAATGAATAAAATATATTGAAAAAAGCATTCGATTGACTATTTCAAAATCTGTGTTTTATATACTGATATATAGAAAATATACCCTTTTAATTTTTTTAAAAAATTAATACATATGTGAAAAAATTCATTTTTTGATGTTTTAGGGGGTATCCGAGATGAATGTCACAGATCATAACCAAAGTTTTCAACCTAATAAAACATAATTAATTTCTTTCGTCGCGGCGCCATTTTTATATGGTTGGGTTATAGTGGTTAGTTATCTAAAAAATATTGCGTTGTGTTAAGATATAAAATGTGTTAAAGCATTTATGCCAAACTGGTACTTATATAGGATAAGTTAGAGTGACAGATAATTCAATCAAACTATTTCAAATATGAGATCAGACAGTTATCAAATAATACCAAAGCTACGATATACTTCTGAATAAATGCTTTTATTTTGACATATTAAATATATTAAAAAATTGATTAAATTGGTATACCAACTACTATTATTTGCTTCAGTTAATCATCAAAACATTTATAACTGAAAATATTGCATCTAGGATATTAAAATATATATGTACAAAAATTCTACATACGAAAAAAACTTCACATTGGTTGTTAGGCGGAGTCATCGGTAGAAATACACACTGCTCGACATCAAGTTTCCTGTTGAAGTTCTTGCACACTGGATTTAAAAATTTCGTACTAAGATAAACAAAAGTTCTGAAAGTCACATTTGGAGAAATTTAATCAAATCGTTTTCTTTTTGCAAGTCTCCTTGAAGATGATTTGATGAATATCTTTACTGGAAAGAGATGGCGATTAAAAATAACGTTTTTTTTAAAGCCGTTAGGTTGCGTGTTTTTTAACGGTAATTATTTAAGCACCAATGTTTTCTGTAGCTGCTCTCTCCATTTGCTTTCATCTTTATACATTACAGCTGGAGGTAATGGAAGCTCGTCGGCTCCAGAGTATTCCTTGATTAAATATCAGGATAATGCCGAACTCACGTCGACATTTGGATGATACTTGTTAAAAGGCAAACATCGCCTAAGTCGTTTTTGCAGTCTCCGTAATCGATCCACGTGAAGTTGTTTTAAGATGATCAAAACACAATGAGGATATGGTGATCCAAAAAATATATGGTAAATGTTGGACTGGATAACTTAAAAAGGCACTTCAAAATAAAATAAATGGCTTAACGGCTGCTTAGCCGGAGAAGAGGCAAAAAGCCCCCAACCCCGGGTTCGCGTCATACAAGTACCCACGCTACCAGTCGTAACGCCAGGGCAAAAACAGAATTCGTCAACCACAGCACACTTGCAAGGCGCGAAAAGGGGAGAATTATTTCGCGAGAGTAAATAGTTCCCGTCGCATATTTAAAATTATTTGAATTTGTAAGGTCGAAAAGCGACGGAACCAAGTGGAAAATAAACAGTTTTTAAAGGTTAACTATGGGGTAAAAAAACTAATTAAAAAAATAATTTAAAATGGTGTTTCAAAAGAATAAAATGGTACAAAATTTTTGATCGCGTAGGCAATTAAAAAGGAGGTAACAAGTCGTGGTTACGCCTAGCGGTTAATCCGAAAGAACCGTGAATAAAAATGCAAAGGCTTGTCACCAAGATTTAAGCGAATAACCAAAGTATTCGGTTAAAATAACTAAATACGCGCGATGTAACAAGCATCTTGTTACAGGCATCTACCGACAGCGGTGCTACTTGAAAGAATGGATGCCGATTTCCGGGGAATGCACTACGTCTGCAAAAGGTTAGTAACCATATGCGAACCCCGTTCGAGAAACAAATAATTTAAATAAATAAATGAAATCCTTAAAACTAAAATTTCAAAATAAGAAAAAGAACTTGGAGAGTAAAATTTTGGGATGCGGAAGAAGCCGTCTCTGCTTTCCATAATTAATAACAACAACTAAGGAAATTTATCAGATTCTGTGCGACATTTTTTAAATTTTTTTTATTATTTCCTGGGGTAAACAGACCGTTGTCCGTACAGGGTTTTTCCAGCCAGGGTTATTCTGTATGAACCAGTTTCTATGATTTTGGAAAATGGACTAATATTGACTCCTGCCGTGAAAGCCTCAGCTCTTTTAAAACTTCTTTTGTTGAAAATATCTTCGCTGAATCACCTCAGTTCCGTACTTGATTTATTTTGATTTCAAGAACTTTTTATTCAATTTTCAGCAGATAAAATGACAATCAGCACTACAAAGTAAAAAATTTGGGGAAACGTTCACTTTTTATTATTTCTAATGAAAAAGGCACATTTTGTTTCGCAAGTTTCTTGCCATATAATTAGAATGCCCATTAGAATCTTTGGGTTTGATCCTTTTAGGGATGTTTTTAAAGCAGCTTAAAAATATTTGACAATCGTCTACAACAAAATACAAAGCATATTACTATGATTGAGAGATAATTAAGGAAAAAATATTATCTTAAAAATTTGAAATAAACTGCAACCGTTCTGAATATATTTCCTATTTTTCGTTCAATAAAATTGGAAACACAGTAATTACAAAACTCAGGCGGAAAAAATAGTAAATGTAGAGATAGGAAAATGTCAAAATCATATCACAAAATTCAAAATTTTCAAACATTTTAACTTTTAAAGAAAAAAAAAGAAAAAGACAATTTTTTTTTTTTATATTTCCTATGTGTATGTGTTATAATTTTATATATCTTATGCATACACACTGAAATAATGTGTTGGAGTATTAAAAATTTCTCTCAATAATACTGATAAAATACAATTTTGCGAAATACGATCATGTAACAAATTGAAGGAAGGAATTTGACATCATTTCGTTGCGATTTATAACTTTCTTTTTTTGCAAAAAAGATTTTTTTTGTTTGTAAATATTTTAGTCAATAAAAATGACCATGTAAAATAACACAAGTCTTTGGAAAATTTGTGTCACAAAATCAATGTTGGTGTACAAAAAATAAGTTCATTTCGTTCCGGACGATATTCTTATTGTTAAATTTAAAAAAAAGAAAAAAATTCCAACTAATAACACTTTTAGTTTTTATACTTGTCGATGGTAGAAAATCGTCTTCAAAGTTGAAATGCCTATTTAATTAATATTCATGCATATAAAAAAATATATACCACATTTTGCTTTTCATCGAGTTTTAAGCAAAAAATTCAAGGTTAGTAAGTTCGTAGTATTTGACCATCTTTCTCATTTCGAATCTAGAATCCAGAGTTTTCAAAACTAATGAATTATTACTTTCATCACTTCGTTCCTATCAACTTTACACGTGCTACTGTCCCTGAACGAGTAATGACAGTCATTACACGGCATGGTTTTGGATATATAGGAGCGCACGTGATTAATTACTACCACTTTGAATCTTTTTCGCGAAATGAGTTCACTTTTACCGTGCCGCTCATTTTTCAAGCAAGTCGGTGGGCATAACTCAAACATCGTTAGTCAATCACTACTGATTTTATGAAGTACTTTCAGTTTAGTTTGCTAAATTTGCCTCAGGAATGTGAAAGTACTTCATTCATCAATGCAGCATTTTGGAGTTTGCTATCGGATATGTGATTTGGAACCATTTATCAAAATGGAATTCCTGTAAGAACTTTTACGCCAGAGTTTCTGGTTTGGTTTTAGAGCATAGTTTCGCATGAATTTCGTCGTAAAGTTATATGAAGGACGCTGTAGTTTTGACATATAAAGATCCGTTAAGCCGAGTGCAATAAATTCACACTAATGACCAGGTAGATTACTTTTTAGCATCACTAGGTGTAGTCATATCTCATACTTAGAAGATTAGCTCAATTGGTCTTTATTAGGTCTTTGTGAACATGATACTCTTAATTCGGAGGTGGTACATAAATGTGTGTTGATCTGTGTCAATAAAACAAATGCATTGGGCTTTGGCATATTAGAAGCATTGTTAAAAGCATTTCTGTTAGATGCATTGCTGTAGGTATAACAAGAACATGTTGAGCCGCATTTACACCAAAGTTGACAGAGCATTGTTTGTAGAAAACTAAAAGTTGTCAACTAAAAGTTGCTCCTCTCAAATTATAGAGCAACAAGTGGACGATTTTTTTGTAGAAAACTAAAAGTTGCTCTGCTCAAATTTAGAGCAACTAGAGGAAAACTTGTTGCCAACGAATTGGCGCCCCGTCACGGCCGGGGCGCGTGGAGGGGGAACAGTTCTCCATTGCTGTTGGCAGGTTGATAAAGGGTAGTTATCATAGCGAATAGTTGCAAGAGTAAAGTAAGCACACTCGTCAAATCATGCAAGCTATTGCTTGTTATACCATGAATGGTCGGTAAATAGGAGTTGTTAAACTAAGTGTCTATTATCAATTAAGTTAATTGCAGTGTGGAAGTTGTTAATTCTTGCAAGAAATGAATCAGTTTGTTTTGCCAATGGGCCAATATTTAACATAAATCGTGAAAGAAGGAATATCGTAGATATTTGATTTCTAAATTATTTAATCCACTATTCGTTATTCAATTATTGTAGAATCTTAAATATTTTTTTTCATTACAAACAAAATAACCGCGAAAGATGTTGGATTTGTGAATTATTAGTTCGAGCCTCCGTTTTTCATTTGGGAAGATAACCGAATGCGACCTGCATTTTTAATTGAATATTAACTGACTAAATTTTCGCAAAATTTTACAGTGATACTTCCTCAAGCTGCATTTCGATGCTTATTTTATGAGTCTAAAACTTGTAATCATTTTTCCTACATCAAATGGTTAAAAAAAACACTAGTGTAGGGAAAAACGTCAATTAAATCTCCAATAAGTACATTTCGTGCTTAGCAATTCAATGTAATGACACTTAGTAAGTTATAACTGCGTAATATGTTATGTATTTTTCCCTTCTTAGATAATAGAAACTGTACTACTGGGCGAAGAAAATAAAGGTTATTTGGGAATTATTACCATGAAGCTTTATAATAGAAGCTTTAATAAAATGAGCTGATGAAAACTTCCGTAATTTATTTTCATGTGGCACTTGCTTAGATATATATCTGGGAACGTCCTGGTAGATGAAGATCCGTGGTAATAAATTTTAAACTCAGGTAAAGTTTATCATAATAACTGCTCGCCATGAAATGATTAATTTTTGACTTACGGTATTTCAGAACAATCTTTGAGAGGGAGTTATGAAAACAAATGCCTTTTTAAAGTACGTGTAATATATTTTGCTTTCGATTGGATAACACTGCTCTGATTTGGAATCCAAACTTGTAGCCCCTATTTTTGTGTGTATACCTGTAATATAATAAAAACTCTGTGTTTGTGATCCATCCTTTATCATCCTTATCAATTACACGGATGGTACGGGACTGTTCACAAATACTCATTGTTTTCAACTAATAGCATAAGATACACTGTACATTTGTAAATATGGGTGTCTGATTTGTGAATAACCCCTTGCGATCCATCTTCTTTTAGAAAATCATGAAATGCAACTTACTAAATCTTCGATATTTTTCCGAATTTTCACGATATTCAACAGGAATTTTTCATAAGTTGCCATGTATGCTTCGGTATAAAGTTATAAAAGGTCAAATTTTCTACTATCTTTTGCGTAAAAAAAAAAAAAAACTGCTCATAATTTATCTAATATTCGGTGTTTCAAATTTCTGTATATTGTTTATTTTGCATGTTGCCATATTCTCGGTAAGCATACTAGTAATTGCACTTAAGTTTGGTGAAACTTCGTAAAAAATTCTCCTTGTTATGGGTCAACAAAGGGGCGGGGAAAAATTGCCAGTTTAAAAAGTAATCCGTGCAACACTGAATGTGTATCTTTTGTTAAAATAAAAATGTGCAGAATAATTATGCATAGGAAGTAAACTATTATTGAGAAAAGTACAGCTGACTTCTAGTTTTTTTACGATACAGAATCACCAAGAATATATTTTATTTATTTTATTACTAATCACATAAACGCAATCGTATGCAGTTTTTGCTGGAAAAAGTAAGCTTAAATACATCCTTCATATGACGAAGTTGCTTAACAGCCTTATTCACCAACCGATGGGAACCTCTGTCAAATACTCGAACCGCCGAATTGAGCGTTCTGATTGGTTGGGGAAGTCCTTGATCTGCAGTTAGAAGTTTCAACCCGGCTGGAATAAGGCCATTAATCCTTTTTTTATGACGATACATTATTGTAGGGTAGTGTACATAGGATAACTCCGAACTTGCTCATTTAATTTTACTGCTGCATACATCACTTATTTTCACCTCGTTTTTACTCATCACTATTAAGCTCTTTGATGCAAGCCAACTCTTCTCCTCCACTGTTAGAAATTTCATCATGAAATTACGGTTAAATAACCGGCAGCAGTCTGTCCATCTAATTCACCGTTAAATTTACGGTTTCGAACATTTTTCTATCTATACGGGACCTAAACAATTTCCAATCAGTTTGGTTAAAAAGCTGTAAATACAAAGGTTTACGGTTTTATAACCATTTAAAAATGGTTTCAAAACAAAATTTTTACCGTTTTTGAACCATTTCTAGGCGTAGAACCTTCGAGGCATAGAAACCGTAAACGAAACATGCATGAATCGAACCCGGGTGTATAGCATACCAACCTAGCGCTCTAGTCATTCGGCCATCTACACCACGTAAAGCGGCCGTTTATTTATCAATAAATCTTCTTTTCCAACAGGCAAACTGCCTTAAGATTGAGATTTCAGTCTTTGATTGGATCCAAAGTCATTTTTGGTCGAAATTTACTGTATATTGACGAAAATCATTTTATTTGCTGCAAAAATTAAAACACAAGCAAGCTTTAGCAGCTTAACTTACAGGTTCGCTCGTTCGCAAACAGTTCGGGAATCCGATGTCTCCAATTTTTGATTTACGTGTGTATGTGTTTCTATTTTGTAACCACTGCTTAAGCCACTTTTTTCTTCTTCTTTTTTTATATACACATGCAGATTTGAGCTAATAAATCTTTATTCATATTTAAAAACAACGTTCGACCGGTAAGGTTTCGCAACCATGATGAACGCCCGATTCATATTGAGCGATTGAAAATTACGGTTAGTTAAACGTTCTTTAGGATAAACAGAGAATAAAAGATTTTTTTTCACAATCAGCGGTTAGAGTAACATCTTTTAAATGGTTATTCAACCGTTGTAATTAAATATGGTAAAATAACAATCAAATAAATGGTTATTTTACTATTTTCTTACGGAAATTTTTAACAGTGTAGTGCTGATGATTTATAAAGTATTTAGTGCGTGATGCAAATGCCTTAATGCAAAATATTCCTAAGAGAACTAAACAGACGGTGTCTTCTTAAAATAAATTATACTCGGGGCAAACTCAACCTGAAAGCTTCGAAAAGAGTATATAATCTAAACATGCTCTACATGGTGTATTTTCGTAGACATAACAAAATAATTAATACATGAAATTTTTTTTAAAATATTTGTATGTGTCCATTTTTAAAATTTCCAAAATATATTGTTAAAACTCATGTGCTTAAAAATGAGAAAATACACCTGCTTATTATTATTATTACTGTTTTAAAGCAATTTTACCGATGCTTACTTAGAAATTATAGTTGCAGAAGGGGCAAATAATATTTTATTTTTACTGCAATAAATTAAAAAAATATAGCGCATTATTAATACAGGACTTTTTATAATGATCACTTCTTCAGAACAATAGTATTTGTATCAAAATTAAGGAAATATTTACCGTGCTGGACGTCAGAATTATTCAAGAATTTGAGTTGTCTATTCTTCTCTTCAGAGAATAAATACAAGATAAATAATCATCGCATTCGGATCAGACGCAGCAAAACAAAAACAACAGAATGGAAGAGTGGATAATTAACGCTTTTCTGGATTGAGGTATGAAGCAATTTAGCGCGGAAGTACTTTGACACCCGGAGCTGATACGTTCGGAAGCTATATAATCTAACTTTCGCCTGTCCGTTCGATGACTTCTGGCACAATGGTAGAGCTTTAGCTAACAATCAGAATGGTTCGAGTTCTAACACCAACGTCGGCGGCTGCCCCCCGCTCCCAATATGACGAGGTACACCTTCAAAAATAAGGATTTTTTTTTTTTTTTTTTGAGAATACGTTTTTGAGTATAGTAGTGAGATCATACCGGGTGGGGAAAGTTTACTTTAAAAATAAGAATTGCGATTTTCAAATCAATTTATTCCAAGTCTTTTTGACTCGGAGCTATTACAAGAACACAAGTGAGCCGTGGTAGCTAGCGGTTAGGATGTCGAGTTTCGGATCGGAGGATCTCGGGTTCGATACCCGAGCCGCTGAAGATCCGCTATGTACACTTGGGGATACGGCCCTGTAAAATCCGTGGACCCTGAAGTCCCGAGGCAGTTCCGAGGGTACCGGTGGGTGGAGATTTTCCCTTCCCTTCACTTATAGGTCTAAAAAGGAAGGCGGCGTATTTGTGGTGGCGCCATCTGGTGTCATCCAAGTACGTTATGAGCCAAGTCGTACTTCCACCATCGGTGCTCAGCTTGAAACGGAAGGCGCTCCTTACTGCGTTAATTCCCAATCGCTCCGCGAAAGGGAGTTTGGATATCCAAGTGGCATTAGAAACAACAACGACAAGAACACAATGTGCTTGAAAATAAGCCATTTTATCTCAATCATGATTTAATAATGTATTTAACGAAACGGAAATCGTCGTACTCAGGCATTATGGTGCCCTCTGGTATTGTTTGCTATAGTTTGTCTAAAAGTAACACGCGAATCTTGCGATATTTTCAGTTTATTTTAAAACTTTTATATAAATGGTTAATTTAGCTGGTTAAGTTACCTTCGTATTGTAAGTCCTGAAGAAACACTTCGAATTACTCAGTTATCACGAACTTTAGAAAAACAAGTAAGGTGTCAATCGACATCGATTAAAGTGTTAATTTAAGTTATTGAAATAAAATTTAGATAAGGATAGTATTCATATTAATGTATTAAAATGAAAGAGAACTTCAAAAATCTGGCTGAAATGCACTATTTTTGAGGGAAAAAAAAGAAAATTCATGTATCTGAAATTAGTTTTAATACCAAATTTGAGAGATATTCTGACAATTAAAATAGATGTGATATTCAAAGGAACCATCATTCTTTTAAAACGCTAATTTACAGGTCGAGTTCCATGAAGACATGAAAACATGCGTGTTTTAACCTTTAACTGCCATGCCCGAGATTATCTCGGGCACAGCACTGGTCTTCCAAAATGTCACGCCCGAGTATTACTCGGGGTAATTTTTTTTTTTTTTTTGAGTGCATCGTATTTTTGAGTGCATCGTATATCCGAATATATATTGGGACAGGTTTATTTCGGCTTCATGTCTTTGTCAAACCCGATTCTACCCCAGGAAAAAGGTAATTTGCGCTGAATTGAGCCTGCAAGACTGTGCAAAGTTTGTTGACCAAAAAAGGATACAAATGGGAAAAAGATAAGGAAGGAAACACGACTCTGGGGGACTGATTATGGAGTTGGTTTGGCTATGAAAAGTGTTTCCAGTTATACCACACAAAACTGAATTGCTGAACTAGTAATAGGTATTCCCTTTTATTTATTTTTTAAAAATAATTAAGTTAATTATTCTTTTTAATTTTAAAAAAGTAATACTCCATTCGGAGCTAACTTTACCACTGCCACGCTGGGTGGCAGCCATCTCAAGCGAATATGCAGTGGCTGCAAAACCTTAAAATTTGTATGTACTTAATTCAAAATATCAATTTTTAACTACTAAGTATATTTTATTTTGTACTAAACATTTGATTTTTGCAGTAAAAAAATCACAATTTATGCATCCAAAGCATCAAAATAACTTGTCAGTTAAAAGTTAAAGACATAAAAGCTACATTATCCACAATAATACTTAATTTTGAATTTGCATTAAGTATTATTCGTAATAATACTTACGTACTTAGCTAATTAAGTCCATCTTACGAAATCCTGTGGTTTTGTTAATATTCCTCTGTTTTACCAAAGGTGTAGAATTTAGCTGTATTGAATGGCTTAAAACGGCAGTAAAATGTATTTTTAAGCATACAAGAAATGCTATTGAAGCTTTAAACTGAAATTTTGTTTATCAATATAAAAGCTTCTCTAGAATTGCTTTTCATCGAAGTATATTGTTTCAGATCAAGGTTTTTAAAGATTAATTTCATAATTGATAAAAAAAAACATTAAATTTGTATTTTCAGCTTCATAAAACGTGTTTTAATGGCTCAGTTGATTCAGTTTCATAAAAATTAGAGACGTAACGATATTAGTTCAGATATTATTAGCAAAAAGCGTTTTAGCATTACGAGATGGATTTTTCTGAATTTAACTGTAAAGCAAGAGTGAAACCAAATGAAACGAAAATTAGCATACAAGGCTAAATTTTAATACTGTTTATAAATATGTGATAAAAAATGGGGGTTACCATTTCAAATTTTAAATTTGATGTTCATTTTATCATGAAGCCCCTCAACAAAATGTCATGATTAACATTTATCTCTGACGAATTAACATATGAGAAAAGGCTTGAGTGCAATAATCATAGCAATGCTCGTCGTATGAAATTACGAGAGTTATTTTTTAAATAAAAATAGAGTGCGAAAGTAATTGAAATGGCAACACTGCAAAAATTATATCAATGGACATCGTACTGAGCTGAAGTAATATAGGCTGCACTGCAAGACCTATAGCAATGGATGCCGTGTGCACAAGAACACAATTTATCATAGGTGAGTACTAAAGTAATTTAGCTAGCAACAAATTTAGCTGTTGTTTCAAGTGCTTTAAAAGCAAAACAGGAATACATCGAATACAAAATTACGTATATTTTGTATCAAACTGTTTTAAGAATTTACCATACTTGCCAAGGCATGCAACATGTGGAAAATTAATATTTTATTTTTGCTAGCTTAACCTTTCTACACATAAGGGTGGTTTCATGAAACAAATTTATTCAAAGCTGTATTTAAATTTATACACGTTATGTTTCTTTTTCTGTAAGTATCACACAAAATTTACAACTCAATAAATATAATTCAACTTAGCAGTAATTCCATATAAAAATAAATAAATACATGAATAAAAGAGGCAGGCAACACTACAATTTTTGGCATTTCTGGAAAAGTAAAACTCTCTACCCCAATTTTTCACAAAGAGCTTCAGCGTTGTCGACATAAATTAAAAATAATATGCATATTAAAGTCTAAAACTGTATGTTACTTACCAAAAAGAAAAAAAAACCTAAATAATTTAGCGTTCAGATAATCGTAGCTCAACTGAATTGCTGCTAAAATATTCGTTGTACCGTTGAGCATTACGAAAAATAATAAAGTATTTTCGACATAAAACAGTCATAAATATTTCTTATAAAATGAATGATGATACTCTAAGTAAAACACTCATATATGAAGTAAAAATGAAGTAAATATTGAACTTCGCGTTCTTCTTTATAACAAAACGTTCATGGTAGACACATAATGAAATAAAAGTTTTTTTTTTCCTCTTTTATGTTTCAAGACTAGTCACGAGATATTATTGACGTTTTCCAAGAAAGAAACGGCCATAACTTCTATCTCAGCTGCCTATAGATCATTTTTCCTAAGGGATCAATAAAAGCTTGACTCCTTAATGGTTTATTTTCTGTTTGAACCAAAAAAAAAAAAAACATTTAGATTTAGATGACGTCTTTTACTACAGATATGCATAATTAATCCCGTGAAAGACGGAGAATCAGGAAAACAAGAGTTCAGAATTAAGTTTTTCTTTTTATTTTAATTTGCAAGTTGGGGGTGGGGTTACTACAGGCCATAATGATTTAAATGATTTTTGAATCATTTATGAATATGTATTTATGTAGATGACTGGATTTCTTACATCTTACAGTGCCCAAATTTTAGATTGTATGTTTTTAATTATTTTTAAACTGTAACATTACGATTTTAATAGCTTTACACTGAGCTATAACTAAACATTACGTTGTTTTTACGTCATTAAAATTTTCATTTTGGAAATTTTCAATAACTTATGTGATGTTGCGTTAAAAACGACGTATTTTGGATCCTGTTGCTACTGCAAGTTGTTATGTATGTCTTATTACTAAAAATGATTAAATCCTGGTTGCCTCCCGAATAAGTCTCAGTTCGAACTGGTCCGTTATAACTTGTTTTAAAACTTCCAACATTTTTATGTCATCAGAAGGAGTCTTCCCGAAAGAAGTTGGAATTCGAAATAATTGCGGTGGTGAGAAAAATACTGGTGTAAGAGTCAGAGAAATGCTTTTAAGGGAGAAATTTTACTTAAAGTTTATAGCTTCTTATTTTTAGAGCGTATAGTAATAGTTATGTCTGATATTGTGGTTTAATCCTGATATAATATGATCAATTGTTCTTCTTTTATCAAAAAAGTGTTTTAAGTGCTGTTGTACCATAAAAATGCCGAATATTTTATTGAATAATTTGTTTTCTTAGCTTTAAGTTGTCTTATTTCAAAAAATATCCCCTTATTTTTAAGAAAAGAAATGAAAATGGTCTAAGCGTCTAGACACTATGGAAATCAGAATACGATTCGGAAATGACATTTTTGTTTTCTAATCTTAAGAGTAATAGGACTTGTTGAAGCATATGTTTTGCTCATTCTTATTTTATATACGCCGTGTCGATAAATAAAATTTTATTTTTGTATATGTCGGTACTTAGAAAACTGACGGAATGCATGCAATACTGAATATTAATTTTGTCTTTACCTCTAACATTAAAAGTTATTTAATTAAAAACGAAAAAACTAAAATTTGCAAAGCTTAACTTCATATTGTACAAGATCGCTTAGTTTATCTTCTAAACATGAAAAGTGCGCATAACTGTACAGCTTGCCAATAATTTATTTTATTTAAAACGTTCTCTCCTTTTACAACATACACATTAATTCTCAATACAATAAGATGTTTCCATTTGGAAAGAAAGAAGAAGAAGAGAGAAAAAAAGTTAAAAATATTAAAGTTACGTTAGACAACTAACATACAGTTAAAATATTCGTTATCTTTATTTTTATAACCAGAGTGGGGTACATACACTATATTAATCCTTTCAGTATATATATATATATATATATATATATTAAAAAGCGTGCGCAATGCATCAGAAAAAATTTTGCCTAAAAGGAAACATTAGCTTCAACATTTCGGCAGTCCTTTTTCAGTGCTCAGATAGCCAGAAAACTAAAGACTAAATTGAAATAAGAAAAGAAGTACTTACCAAAGAAGTAGTGTGTAAACGAGAGATCCAACGCGAAAGAAAAGAAAAAAATTAAAATACACAATTAGAAAAAAGGAAACTATTAAGGACGGCTGGGTTTTCTACTAAAAGAGGACCGTAACGGTAAGGTTGTATAATTCCGGGAAACGTTTCAGGAAAAATGCAAGATTTGTTGTGGAAAATAAGGTGGAAAACTGTAGTCATTTTCAAGTTAAGGGTGATACTGTAATAATTTTTTTTCACATTAAGAAAGCGCAAATAAGCATTAAAATGCAGACAGATGTTTCGGGATTGCTTGGAACTCCTTTTTCAATGCGATAGGGAGCTTCTAGATGCAAAAACATCCAAATGAAGCAGACAAAACAACAAAAACACGGTTTATATAGCCTAAGATTTACCCGCAAACCAATGAAAATAAAGGCAGCGTGAAGTGGAAGAAGAAGTAACACGGGGAAGGCACCAATATTCTTGTTGGAGGCTTCCGTATTGGCATTCTAATGCTTATTTGTACTTTCTTCATGTCAAATTTTTTTTTTTATTACAATTTACTTAGCACAAAGTTAATTTATTATTTTATTATTTTGAGTGAGATAGTTTTTCTACTGGAGTTGTGTATCGGTCGTCGTCATTTGCAGACTTAGTGCATTCCCTAGGGTCTGTAAACTATTCTTTCATGAACCACCACTATTGGCGGATGTCATTATCACTTGAATTGTGGCAGCCAGTTTTCTTACCAAAGGGAGAAATCTAGGCTCTGATGATGTAAATTGCACTATAAATTTAAATTAACAGAGAATAACCAAGTCAACTATATACTCATGGGATCTGTAAATTGCCGCATACTCATACGACATGGACACAGTTGGTTTTCTGCATCTCGAAAATACAGATACTTGAACCCGCAAACAAGGGCATAAAAAGCCAATGCCTTACCTCTGCGCAAATATGTGGACCTCAAATTCTTGTCACCCTAACTTCCAATTCCACATAAATGTTTTTTATGTGGTCTTTGTTGTTCTTATTGTGGGCGCAAAAGACATGAAAGGATATTCATATTGTTTTTGTAACAAGCATAAATTAATATTTCTAAATTGCAGGATAGCTTTTTGTTATTGAATTTAAGAAACAGTTGTTCTTGTACAGCCTAGATAACAAATACACAAATGATTAAATAAACATATAAAATATTCAAAATGACCCTCGTCACACTTATTGCAGGGTCACAATTTCTGAAGTTTTAGGTGCCGGAAAGCATGCCGCATATTCAAACAATACCCCACCTCCTTTTCAAGCATACGTAAACCCGTGTCCAATAAAAGTCACACGTTTCAAATTTTGAAAACTTGTAATAAAACATACAATGTTATACAGGGATGATTGAAATAGATGACATAAAATATAATAACTACGATTCAACAAAAACGCGTGTAGTATTTTAATCTTCTGGGTAAACTTATTGTTCAAGTGAGTTTCGTTTCGTTAATCAGTTTCATTAAAAATGGAGAGTTGCAAGAAAAAAAAAACTCTTGAGCTTTACTGCAACGAGTAAGGAGCACTCATGAACCTTTTGCCGACCTGAAGCTCCAGGGTCACCAGATCTAAAACCAACCGAATTGTAGTCGCTTCACGGGTGCTTCGAGCAGTTTATAACAGGGAAAATGATCTTCAGTAACAGTAGTCGCTCTTGACTTATTCTAATCAAGTAGTTAATTATATGATTCATTGCTTAGAAAGAGGTTCCAAGCTCTAGATATAAAACGATGATTTTTTTCCCCATTTATTAATGGCCTTTACCTGGTTGACCCGCTTTTTTTTCAATTAACCATTTCTTTTTCTTAAGTGTTCTCAACAAGACATAATTATTAAATGATTTAGAATTTCTAAAATCATATTAATTCTAAACCATACATCAAATTGGAAGTGCAACATGAGTTTTTTTGCAACTGATAATAATCTGTATATTTTTTCTCCACCGTATTTACAGAAATCAGTTTTATCTTTAGTTGCATATAACTAACATAAACGATAACACTTGCCATTAGTTTGACAGTTGCTCATGATTTGAAACAGTGAGAATAGCTTTATCAAATGAAAAAATGTTTACAATATCAAATGAAATGATTAAACTCCAACATCTTTATTTGGCCGCAATTTTACTCATTATTTTAGCGTTAAGAACAAAACTTTTAAATATATAGAATTAAATTATTTTTTAATATTTTAAGTTGCATCGTATTTATTTCTACGCCATCGGCGAAAATACTTGCAATAAAAATTGAAAATAGGGTTAAATCTGAATACGTGATAAGATTCTGCTAAAAGACTAAAGCTGTGGGAAACAGTCATGACATTAATATTTTGTTTAATTTTACTAAAATATTAAGCAAGTCAAACAATGAAGCAGAAAATAAAAGAAGATAAAATTTCAACTTCGTCAGAGTCTTATCGGTTGCCAACCACACCTGGTTAGGAAGAGATAAAGTAATGGGAAGATTGTGTTATCCAAAGTGTCAAAACGTTTTAGGTGTAAGCTCAAAATATTTAAGAGTGATTTAATTACTTTTGTAGAGTAAAATATACGTAGTGGTTTGTGAGAGAGTGTTTCAAATTGATAAACTGAAATTGATGTTCAATTGGATTATTTAGCTGTGTAGTAAACCATAAATATTTAACTTTTACGGCCTAGTTTAGTCAAGAGTTTTTTAAAAATATATATGTTGAAGCAGGGCAGGCAAAGACTTGTTGTAAATTAAGAAATATTCTTATTTGTTTTTAAACCTGAAGGTTATCTGAAAGGTTTCTTTTATTATGTAATGCATGCACAATATGTGCAGTTTATTCCCCTTAATGTAATGAGTGTTAAATGTTCAATGTGCTCATGATAAAATCCATGTTAAATGATTGTTTCTTTTAATGATATAGTGCATCTTAAAAGTGCAAGGTTTCCTTGCAAGATGTTGTTCGTTACATGTTTCTTTACATGTTGCATGTGAAATAGGGCTCTGATTCTTAAAATGATGGAACTGTGCTATAGAATAAAGATGTTTAATGTGAAAGCACAAGCTGTAGATGCAATGTTTTTTAAATTAATCTATATCAGTGGTCTTTAAACTACTTTGATCCCTTTTACAATTGTGTATATTCCAACAACGGAAATCCCCCCCCGCACAGAGAAAATTGAAAATACAAAACACTTACCTTCTCTTTCGCAATATAGTACGTATAACTATAACAGAAAAACGTATTCATACATAAAAGACGTGTCAAAATAATTGCATCAGTGCTCGTACCACTTCACACTACTGCGGCTGCTGCCATTGTGCAACATACAAATGTGAGGCAGCTATCAGCTGACTCTAGAGATTGTGACGTAACATTTACAGTGCGAAATTTGAAAATTATAAGCACGGTTTCATTTTTATAACTATCCATCTATAGGAAGATGATATAATTTTTAAAAATAGTATAGCTATTATTACATAGTGGTCAACGTATATAAAGAAATACTTGCGCATGACCTACGGAACACTAGGGTTTGACCCCAGTTTGATTACCGCGGATCCGATAAGATAAATATGAAAATCGATGTTAACTAATTTTTATAACTACATTGCAGAGCTTGCCATACCTGTTCAAGGCATAGATTATAGAGGCTTTGTTTATAATAAAACTGCACGTTCGATAGCAACGCCACAGTTCACTCAGATGTTAAATGAGTATGCTTCATATATCGTTATAATGTCTGGAGGATACTCATGTAAAAATATAATTCTATAAAGAAGTATTTTTGTATTTGGGTTTTATGACGTTTCTTAAACGACAGCGAAAACAACATTTTAACCTCAAATTATGCCATAGTTTGCTCCTATAGAATTCAAATATACTCTTACATAACCGATGCAGCCTAGGTATATGACATCGCAAAAAACATTTTATTTTTCTATTTTTTCATTTTCATTTTCGTTTTTAACAAAAATTGTCGAATTTCAATATACATTGATCATGTATGAGAATATTAATAAAATTCATTATTTTTTTGAAATTATTTATAAGCTGTATTGTTTGCAATTTGTCGGCAAAAAATAAGAATTAGGTCATGCTTCAGAAAATAACATATAAGGTAAATGACCCGGTAGTGGACACAGTTAAGAAAATTTTCGTACTCTTTTACGTGGCAAAATTTTTTCAACTGACTTATTTGCAAAACATGTATTTGCATTAGTACTGGACAGAAATTAATATCATCTATTTTATGCTGTTAACTTGGAGAAATAATTTAAAAAATGGCTAAGGGACCATTCATAAATGATGTCACTCTTTTTTCCCATATATTTTCCCCAAATCCCTAACCTTCTTATTAATCGGCATTAGTAAAGAGCAGCAAATGTGACCGTTGTGGAGGCAGCTATTAAATATTATGATCCATGTACTTGCATAGAGGCTCCACGCCAACTTTAGTTCTATTAACCAGCACTAGGAATCGTTCGCTATAGGTTCTGATAATTTCATTCAAGTTTAATGTTACATTCGCTTATTTTAGGAGCTTAAAGATCTAAGTGTCCACTACTGGGTCATTTACCTTATATTCATTTAAATAAATAAAAAAAAAAAAAAAAAAAGGAAAAAGAAAATAAAAAAGTTACAAACAGTAAAAAATACGCTTGTAATTGGAACAAGTCGATATTTAAAATTAAAAACAGTTTAATTTTAACTTTAACTGAATGCGACTTTTGTTTATCTGAATCAAAATAGCATGAGATTTCATTCGAAGACCTCACTGTCAAAATAAAAAACCCATTCAATATTATTTAGTACACTAATTCATTTCCAGAACTAAAATCAAAGCATTGCAACATTTTCAAGGATTTTCAGATGCAGTTTACTCTATACTCTCGTCAATAGAAATGCAGTTCTCATACTTGTAGATCCTGACGGCAAGTTCTTAGGAGAAAACTCGGAAAATCATCATCTTTCTTCCGAAAGTTTTATCTCTTCCAACGATTTAATTTTGTTCGATCGTAAACGAAGAGAGAGAAAGTACTACATGGTAAGTTATCGTACTTTTAGGACCACATGTGTGGGGTTCCAGAAATTTTATAGGTTTGACAAGCCTCTTCCTCTCAAAGGCAGAAGGATAGAAATTTAATGTTTCAACAAAAGCCGCTGCAACTCGTAGGATTTTAAAAATATCAGAACTATTGCCTTGGAAAGTGCATCAACCAATTTTATGCTTGGCTCATAAATTATGATTAGGATCTGAGAAAATTAAAAGACATCACACATTTTAACATCATTTTCATGTTTCACATTTTTTACTGCTTTTTGAGTGGATATTACTTTACTAAAACTTCATATGAATTATTCAGTAAGAAGAGTCACTGGCCTTTGCTTGATTATTAGAAACTAAGGTACACTGAATTGAATTATCTGTTTCGCTGAATGGTTATTGTTTCATTTAATAAAACAATAACCCTCCCTAGTACCCTATTTTGCTTTAATTGGAAAAAAAATATCAAAGATAGTTGCTTAATTTGGTATCAGTTCATAGAAGAGATTGTTAAAAACTTTTCAAACATATCTATAATATTATGGCTCATTTCGTACTAGGTGTCCGAAAATTAAGTAGGCAGCATAAAATAGTGGTTTTAAATTTGATGTTGGACTTCAAGCAGTGCATTCATTGTTGGAAAAGATGCTGAAAGTGTCCAGTGTCGTCTTCGGCATTTAAATAAGTCAAACCATCTAACTTTTATTAAACGAACTACAAGCAGTTTTACATCCTACGTAAAATTTACAACTTTTTCAAAATTATCATCACATTTTAGTTTATTTTCTCACATAATGCTTACTTTCAGTCACTTCATTTTGAGAAAGGGACTTCTTTAACTACCTTGACTTCATTTTTTTTAATCGAAGAAAGGTTTATTGATAGTGGTTTAAACATTCATGAAATAAACGGAGTTAACGAAATAATGTTTCCTAGTTTCAACTACATATTGATACATAGTCACACCTACATATTAATAAAGTTGCTGCAATATTGAGAACAAATAATGAATAAATCAGGATAGGTTTTTTAATAATGTAAAACATATAGAGGTAGTGCGGTAGAATAGTCGGGTAACTTGTAATACACAGGTTTCTCTTTCACTGCTATTTTGTGGTGATATCATGAAATACTTTTAAATCCGTTAATACTCTGCTGTCAGTTTCGTTCAGCTGTGTGATTCAATTTGGTTGCAGTGAAGGAATCATCGTGTTGCACTTTTATGAAGTTTATCAGTTTTCAGTTGGATTTTTAAAGCAATTATATAACAAGCAAAATTAACACATAAAAATGGTATTCCATAATGCTTGAAAATCTTCTATAAATGTTGATGATTATAGTGCAAAGAAACAAAAATACTTTGAAATGGCTAGTAAGAGGAAAAAACTCATTTGTCATACTAATATTCCTCACTGCACAGACGTACCTCTTCGTTTAATTTTTCATATACCTTTTGTTTCTTCCAAAACAAATAAAAATATTCATGGTTTAAAACAGCCATAGTTTTACACGTGTTATTTTAATTAATGTAACAAATTTTAGTATACGTATCTATTTAGCTATTTTTCCTAGAAATTGCTAGTTAATATACTCTAGTTGGCGATTCAACACATTAATTCGGGTGACATAATAGTAATAGGCGACTCGCTTACCTTTAAATAATTTCTAAGATATGTTAATGCAGCAACACTGCTGTGAATGAATTGATTAAAACTGAATGTGGAATTCATAATTAAAATGAGCAAATTTATGAACACATTAATACATCTGAATACTAAACTATTCCATATCAATAAATTAGTGCTCAGATAGCCAGAAAACTAATGACTAAATTGAAATAAGAAAAGAAGTACTTACCAAAGAAGTAGTGTGTAAACGAGAGATCCAACGCGAAAGAAAAGAAAAAAAATAAAATACACAATTAGAAAAAAGGAAACTATTAAGGACGGCTGGGTTTTCTACTAAAAGAGGACCGTAACGGTAAGGTTGTATAATTCCGGGAAACGTTTCAGGAAAAATGCAAGATTTGTTGTGGAAAATAAGGTGGAAAACTGTAGTCATTTTCAAGTTAAGGGTGATACTGTAATAATTTTTTTTCACATTAAGAAAGCGCAAATAAGCATTAAAATGCAGACAGATGTTTCGGGATTGCTTGGAACTCCTTTTTCAATGCGATAGGGAGCTTCTAGATGCAAAAACATCCAAATGAAGCAGACAAAACAACAAAAACACGGTTTATATAGCCTAAGATTTACCCGCAAACCAATGAAAATAAAGGCAGCGTGAAGTGGAAGAAGAAGTAACACGGGGAAGGCACCAATATTCTTGTTGGAGGCTTCCGTATTGGCATTCTAATGCTTATTTGTACTTTCTTCATGTCAAATTTTTTTTTTATTACAATTTACTTAGCACAAAGTTAATTTATTATTTTATTATTTTGAGTGAGATAGTTTTTCTACTGGAGTTGTGTATCGGTCGTCGTCATTTGCAGACTTAGTGCATTCCCTAGGGTCTGTAAACTATTCTTTCATGAACCACCACTATTGGCGGATGTCATTATCACTTGAATTGTGGCAGCCAGTTTTCTTACCAAAGGGAGAAATCTAGGCTCTGATGATGTAAATTGCACTATAAATTTAAATTAACAGAGAATAACCAAGTCAACTATATACTCATGGGATCTGTAAATTGCCGCATACTCATACGACATGGACACAGTTGGTTTTCTGCATCTCGAAAATACAGATACTTGAACCCGCAAACAAGGGCATAAAAAGCCAATGCCTTACCTCTGCGCAAATATGTGGACCTCAAATTCTTGTCACCCTAACTTCCAATTCCACATAAATGTTTTTTATGTGGTCTTTGTATACTAATATTCCTCACTGCACAGACGTACCTCTTCGTTTAATTTTTCATATACCTTTTGTTTCTTCCAAAACAAATAAAAATATTCATGGTTTAAAACAGCCATAGTTTTACACGTGTTATTTTAATTAATGTTACAAATTTTAGTATACGTATCTATTTAGCTATTTTTCCTAGAAATTGCTAGTTAATATACTCTAGTTGGCGATTCAACACATTAATTCGGGTGACATAATAGTAATAGGCGACTCGCTTACCTTTAAATAATTTCTAAGATATGTTAATGCAGCAACACTGCTGTGAATGAATTGATTAAAACTGAATGTGGAATTCATAATTAAAATGAGCAAATTTATGAACACATTAATACATCTGAATACTAAACTATTCCATATCAATAAATTATAAAATTCCCTTAAGGACGCTTCTCATTGACGGAACTTGAACAGCCTCTGTAGTAAATTGCCAAACGTCAAGTATACGAAAATTATGTACATTAAAATTGCATGCAAAGTAGCCCAAAATATAATAAATGAGAACTGTCAAAAGTCTTTCTAAGTACGAAAAGAAAAACATGTATTCAGTAATAGACTAGAAGTGTTTAACGAATCTATACTACGTTTTCTCAAATGAGGCTAATGAAATAAAATCAAGAAGTTTCGCTTAGAACTATCCGAGCCTACTTTCCCGTATACACAACCTCAAATTTATAATCTAGCAATCTCTCTCTCTATCTCACTTAGTTTTAGTTCTTAATTACTGCACTTATACCGTTTTCAATTCTTAATATATATTCATTCACTTATTCATTCATCAACTCATTTATTTATTAATTCTTTCACTCACTCATTTATTCATTCAAAAATATCCTTAGTGTTCCGTACTCTTATCCATCTTTCTTGTATTACATTACAAACTGTTATACCTAAAGGAAGACAAATTGTTTATTACCAAACCCTTTTATTAATGAAACAAAAATACGTCATTTCGTATGGAGTCCACTTGATTTTATTCCGTCGCAAAATCATTTATTAATTTTCCCCTTTTTTCAGTGTCTTTCTACAATGTTCAATGCGTAACATTGGAAAATCATTCGATATTTTTTGGCATAAATTCTTTGTATATTTGCTGTGAAATGTCTCAATCACCTAGCAGTTGTCAATGAGTCTTGTACGTATAAAATTTGGGATGATTTGTAAAATGCAATAATCTCCATAACGTTTAAAATACTGATTTTTTTTTCTCTCAGTAAACTTTAAGATTTAGTAAATATTTAAACCCTTTTCTCTCAACAGTCGTTCACTGCACTTCACAAGTATAAAGGTTAAAATATGCATTGTGTATTTTGCTTAGTTGCTTAATTTTTGCTTAGTTTTGTGAGCCGCTTGTATGGCGAAATAAATTGAACAATAAAAGTATTTAATTATATTTTACTTTTTAGAGGCAGTAAATCAACCGTACATTTTGCCTCGGGAATGTGATTGAGCTGACGCTGGCCTCTAGTGGTGATCCCGAGAACTTATCAAACTATATGGAGGAAAAAATTCTGCATTCCCACAAACCTTAATATCTTTTCTTCTTTAAATTTACGTGAACAAAATTTTCATTTTTAAATGAATGAAACAATGAATAATTTTCATTAAATAATGTAAATATTGTTCGTTAAAGAATAATAGTTAAAAACTTCACTCACTAATTTTGCTATAAAGCAAAGAATACTGTCTAAGTGTTTTTATAGAACTATGACTAAGTTAAAGAAACTAATTATAATGTACTAAACGTTGTTTTTATAAGCAGCCCTTAAAAATTTCGGAAGAAATTTTTTCAAAGCCATAGTTTCATTTATATGTAGCTATATTACTTATCATTATTTTAAGGAACAGATGAGAGGTGCAGAAAATCCGTGCATAGATAAACTTTCTTAACCCTTTATCTACTGACGGTTACAATTTTCACTCTCTTTAGAATTCCATGCAGTAAACATTTTTACGATATTATGATGGTACTTTTCAGGAACACTTTTAATTCCACCTTTTCAGGATAAATTTCAGCAAGGGTTCTATGAAGAGTATTTTAGCAAGGAAACAGGGCAGCTTTGAAACCGATGCTGTGTTTTGCACTATCATTTTGTTCAGATTGCTCCACTTTTCTGATTTTTTTTTCTCTGGGGAAGTGGTAAAATTCAAGAATTTACTCTGATTTTTTAATATTTTAAGTGTAAGTTAAGAATTCAGAAAACGATATGACCAGAAATTTTTAGTGAGCAGTGTAGGTAGTTGATTTCACGGTTGAATTACTCTCTCGTACGTATTAGCAGTAATGAATTAAATTTATATAGGCTGAGTATTTTATTTATGTAAATCCTTCAATTTTGAGGAACTACCCCCTCCCCCCAAAAAAAGAAAAAAACATTACGTGAAAAAATTTCTACAAATCATAACTCAGTAGAAAAAGGGTTACACCAACCTTAGTTTTAAGCAAAATTCCCCACAAAACTATGTTTCAAAGAATATCAACATCGGTTCTTTCAAGTAAGAAAAAACTTCTTCGTATATTGTTATGTACAAGATATGATTTAGTAGCATCATTTTATATCCAAGAATGTTTTCGGAGTCTTTTTTCCTCGTTATCTGTTGTAAAAAAAGCTATCCCAACAACATGCTCCAACTCTTTATCCATTGCGTTATAAGAAAAAAAGTCACCTTTCAACGTTATGTCAAATCACTAGCCCATAAGCGTTTCGGGCAGCGTTTCACTGGTTGTTACTCTCGCTAAGAATAGGTGGCCAAGATAAAACTAATAGTATGACATAAATTGAGCTCCTTAGCAGATATGTGTAGCATGGTATCATGACTTTATTTCTTTTGGTAACTCATAGATGATAAATTAAAAAAGAAAGAAAGAAAGGAAGTGGGAAGTAAGGTTTGCTTACTAATTTCACATTTTTTAGAAAATATCTTGAAATCTTTTAATGATAATTGTACTTATTTTTATTTCTTAAAAAAATAATTTAACAAAACTAAGTTTTCTTAAGTAACCTATAGACTTTCTTAAGTAACATATTGATAGGTTACTTGACACTCCGTCGGGTACGCTCCAAATCTTGCACCATCGGTCGCGCTGTATCTCACAGATACATTTCGTAATAGCAATGCGTAAATTTAATTATGAAAGTTTTTTTTTTTTTTTGGTACCAGGCCCCACCTCTCCTACACTTGGGCCCTTGTATCTCCTTTATTTCAATACGAAATACAAAGAAAATATTAAATTAAATCGGAAATACTTACAAGCAAAATGAAACGTAAATTAATATAATATAATAATATAGTACAATAGGTGTTTATATATAATTATATTAAGTGAAAATATTCCTTATTAAAATATTAACTATTCAAATAATTGTAGGAAATGAAAAAATTAATCCGACTCGGATACATTTGGTTCATCAATTACACTTTTTTTAAAAACATCACATTACGTTCTAAGCAAAAACCTTTGCTGAATTTTAGGCACTTATATTGCGTTTACCTAGTCTTTTTGTTGAATGACATTCCATGAAATCTCCTTCGTCCTTATCACTTTCATCGAAAACTTCTGCATCAAAATCTTAATTTTTATCAAAAAATAAAATTTTATTAACTGTTTCAAGATTTTTCTGATCATTCAAATCCAGAAAGTGCTTTTTACTCATTTTCCAAAGCAAAATAAACGCAAAAATTAATAAAATTAGTATAGCAAACGGAAAACGTCATCGGTCGCGCTGTATCCCACAGATAGAAACTGCAAAAGAACCCCCAAAAGCGGGGGGGGGGGGGATCCCCCGACACTTACTCCCATAACATTCCAGGAGACCTAGTGACCGGAAGGGCAGATATTGCTCTGGTCAAGGTCGTGACATTCGTCCTTCGATTTAAAAAGAAGTAATTTCAAAGCTTTGTATCTATGAGATACAGCGCGATCGACCGACGGAGTGTTAAGTAACCTTTAAGTAGCCTATCTGCAGGCTTCGGGAAAAAGTTAATGCAAAATAAAAATACGGTTTATTTTTAAACACATACTCATCACTTGAAGTTAAGTATTGATATTTTAGTAGATGTTTTTAAAAACCAATTAAATTTTGTAAGTTGAAATAAATTCTGTTCATGAATGTTTTCCTTAGAAAAAAAAAACTAATCAGTTCATCAATATCTCATTAAATGCCCTTTTTAAATTAAAAATTAAATCAGCTTTTGATGCCAAATTATCTTTATGAAGAAACTTTTTTTAATGAGGGTATTTACGCATATTCGTTTAATGAAAAGCAAAATGTGAAGAAATGTGTTAAAAAAAAGAAATTTCTAAAAGAGGCTTTACGTTTTACTATTTTTTTAATCGGAAACTTAATGAATAGATAAAGAATAAATGAAATGCGGTGGTTAAACAAACATGTATTGATATCCTTCCATTCAACTTTGTTTGTGTTTCTCAATTTAAAGAGTTGGTTTTCAATGGCATGTTTAATGCTCTTATTCAAATAGCTGTGAAAACAGTTTCTTGAAAACAACCCGTATCATCTTGTTTTCATTTTGCAGTTCAATAAATGTGCTGCTTTGAAACAAAAAAGAGAGATGTTTTGGAAGAATGTGTTTGTATATTCTAATACTTTCCAAAAACTTCTTTTATGCATAAATTTTAAAGTTATTCATCTTGTGCGAAAGAGAGTTCAAATTATTTATGATTAAAAGGTTTGGTATATATTAGAAAAGTGGGTAAATGAAAAACGTGTTAACCTTTTTTTTTTCAGTATATATCATATCACATTTTCAGTATATATCTCGCTTAATTATCGCTTTAAATTTGCGATAATGATAATAACAATCGCTTCAAATTTGCGATAATGATAATAATAATCGCTTCAAATTCGCGATATTTGATCTTTAAGAAAAAACACTTCATTGTACAAACATTTCTATGTTTGAAATCTTATTGCTTTATGCAAAATTTGTAATTATTTCAAATTTTGCTTTATTCAAAAATGTATACTTTACTCAATTATTTAGTGTGTAGTAATAAGTATTATTCTCCTTTTTATCATTTATATTTATTGTTTTCATTCTAACAGTAATTTAATAAAAGTGTTAAAATTAAATAATTCATAACTTACTCATCCATAAGCTTATTACTCTCAAATTTATCCTTATAAATATATCAGTCTTAAAATTATCTACTTTGATACTATATCCCACTTCTCAACGAGGCATACTATCAAAAATGTCCAATGTTGCTCAAAAAGACACTTGCCTTTAAATATAAATCAACTAAGAAAGACGCCCGGAAGCGCTGCGCATTTTCTCTCGGATCCATTAACGCTGTTTACAAAAGCAAGCGAACAAATAGGATTTTGGTGATAGAGTACGGAAATACTGCTTCCGAAGTACATCCATTAAATGTCCATATCCAGCAATATAGTAATGAAACAAATGCATCGTTGAAATTTTAGTGCAGTAGGAAATAAAAAATAGAAGAAAATACCTGCTCAAAATGTGACTACCTTTCTTTTTTGGTAAAATCTGTTATTATGCCTTTGGAGATTTGGCTGCCTGCGTTTAGGTAACGATCTTAACCATAGGTCACACCACTTGCTTATATTTCACCCAGTTGTTGTTAAACGGCAGCCTATGACGTCATTTTGAAAAATGGGGAGATACGTTGTACTGATAGTAATAATCAATCTCCTTGATTGCTTAAAAAAATATCGGCTTTTACTTTGGTGCTATTTTTGTAAACAATCAAGGCATTTATATCAATAATGTTTTTGAAATGTTTCTTGTATTTAAATATGAAGCCATTTTGTGAGTATGATATATTATCTATGATAAAACACATTAATTTATAAACCCATAACTTCTGGTAAAAAAAAGAATCATATATAAATTGAACATTTCGTCTAATACAAATGACGTTCATTGTGTGCCATCATTTTTTCTCCATAATTTCATTATCTGAATCGCAAGGTATACTATATCATTGAAAGAGTACTGAAACATTCAAGCTCTAAATTAAACTTTTATTTAAAATGTAAATGAATAGAAAAATATTGAGACATAGAATTGTTCAGTATTGGTTTCGAAAGCATACTAAAACTAAGAACGCCTTTTTTTAGGAACAGCAGATGAGTCGCGTCATAATTCCGTGAATGTTCCATTTTTTCATCGAATTCAGTTCAAGAGTTAAAGCTGATTTTAAAGCTTCCGCTTCATGGTCTTGATTCAAGTCTTGATTTTACTCAACTATTGAAGCAGCATAGTTTTGTATTTTCTTTGAGTTAACTGGAAGAAGAAAACTTTTTGATATATTAGATATTATGCTTTTTTTTCCTTTGGAAGTTTGAGGAATTATGTAGAGTGCCTCAATGTAAATACATGTGGAATTGATTCAGTATTTGTCTTCCGAAATATGAGATTTCGAAACTGATTTACTATCATGACCATTGATCAATTATGTTTACTTACATAAAAGGCAATGTTTTGCGCAACTTGCAGTGCGCGGCAGAGTGCGGAAAAAAGAAGAATATTATTGAGAAAGTGCTATCAAGAAGTTCTTCGTTAATGTTGTTTACAGAATGTTTTTACAGTGCATGTGTGCATGCGAGTACAAACGAATCTATTGCGCTTAGACTTAAAATTTGGTACACATATAGTTTAAAAGGTTGGGTGATGCATCGGAAAGCGTTTTTGTTTTCTTTAAAATTCCGTTCACAATTTTTTTTATTATATTTTAAAAGCTCTGCACACATGCGCAGACAGCAGGGTCGTGACGGGAGTACTGCTCGCAGTCGGCGGTTTATTTTCAATTCGGTTTATTTAAAATTCTCACCTGTTGAAGGTCGCCACTGGTGATAAAAATAGTTTTCTTTTTAACTTTATAACGCAAGCAGCGACGTGTGGGTACTGCTAGCCATAAGTAATATAGTCGTATTTTCTTTATTTTGATTATGTTATGCTTTCGAGAAATATTATTCTTAAATATTTTGTGTGCTGAGTAATTTGGGAATAATGTATTTAGAGAATCTATAATTTAGGGGTTTTTTTTTGTATTTATTAACGACTAAAAACTGAAGAGTCGAATTCTGATATAACGAGAATGAAGAGACTGACAAATATTGCTCGGTTAATCGAGTGCTTTTAATAATCGGGTTTCTTATAAATTCAAATCTTAATAGGTAAAAATTAATTTAATAAAGACGATAGTTTAAAAAGGACATACGTCGTATTTTCATCATATATTGTACAATAAAGAAAGAAATTGTTATTCGAAAAAATTTTATTTTATGTTTACGGCAATTCTTGGAGTTGAAATTGTGGATGAAGATAATTGATTCTTTCTGAAAATTTCAACGTTTTTGTGCTGTTATGAAATTTTCGTAAAATTTCGATTTTATTCATCTAAGGAATTTTTCAAAACTTGTTTCCAAAGAGAAAATGTTGAAGACGCTCTCTTGAAACTCACGAGAAATTAAGAAGGGAAAGATGTCGTTTGATTATGAACAAACTTCTTGTTTAAATTTTATTTCCCGTTGCAAAAAAAAAAAGAAAGAAAAACACTATTTTCGAGTGGTTGTGAGCTAATTACAATATACAGCACAGTTTTCAATAATTTAACTAATTTTACTGCTCTATTATACACCAAAGATTAAAGTAACAAAAGTTGAAAAACTATCTAATAATTGTTTAAAATAACTCCAAATTAATATTTTTAAGATCACTGTACAAAGCATTACCTTCATTGAAATTTTCCAACCAGCAAGCAGGTTGACGTAGTGGTAAGGCACTGGCCTCGTGCGCCCAAGTTTGCAGGATCAACCTGGCCTAAGGTGGTGGATTTTTAAGAAGACAGCGCCCATGTCGTATGCGGCATTGCTGAATATCCCTTAAGTATCTGTTTGGCTTCGATACTCTAAGATAAATTAAATTCCTAGTGCAGTTTCACATCATTAGAGCTCAGGTGCCGCCATCTAGGGGTAAAGTGAAATGAATTATCGAGGGGTTATGGCAGCCACCGATAGTGGTGCCCCATGAAAAGATTGTTGCCAGTTGCTAAGGAATGCACTGGGTCAGCGAATGGTAAGAAATCAATATGCAGGCCCAATTACAAACAACAACAACATTTTACTATCAAGCTAAGAAATAAGTTCATTTATAGATATATCTGAAATTGTTTAGTATAAATTTGACGTGAAAATTTCATACACGTGTTTCGGAGTTACTAGAATTGAGTACTCGAACCTTTAGAATTACAAGGAGCAAGAACATTACTTAAGGTATTATGTTGGTATTTGCTGATATATCGAATCATTTTCAAAATCACGGTTTGCATTCTTATTTCAATGTGTAGCTAAATTTTTGTGGCGTGAAATGTTTTCAAAGAACGATATAAAATAGCAACTTCATTAAATTTTTGAATCTTACCTCAGAGTTTGAATACATATTACCGAATCCTACTTTGTTTGATCCCAATTCTCATCCGAATCTCTCAACTACAAAATCGTACTTTGTTTTTAGATTAGAGTGAACAAACGGGAATTTTGACCGTTTCGAAGCTTTCAGTTTGCACCAAGTTGTTACCAATTATAGTAAAATTTTCAGTTGCATTGACTTCTCCTAACTTACTGTACTTAAGAAAAGTCAATGCAACTGAAAGTTGTTACTATAATTAGTAACTACTTGGTGCAAACTGGAAGTTTCTACGAAAAGTCAATGCAGCTGAAAGTTGTTACTATAATTAGGAACAACTTGGAGCTGGTGCACGTTAAATAGGTCGTGGCTCCAAAGTCCTCCAAGTGAAACGATACCTCTGGGAGTGCCAATCCCAGGTGCCGGTCTCAGATCTGGGATCTGTTTCAAAACTAAGAGACCGCAAAATTTGAGGTCAAGTCAGTCTTCAGCCCTGGTAATTCCTTGCTCTAAAATGAAGCTGTATATCACCCTAAGCCAGTGGATTATTGATCTTCTGGACCTGGTAGTAGGCTTTCCTATGCCAGGGGGATTAGTAACAACAAAAATAGGAACAACTTATTGCAAACTGAAAGTTTCGAACCTGTCAAAATAACCGTCGGCGGTTCTAGTGTTGAAGAGTGTTCTTGTCAGTGCAAAAAAAAAAAAAAAAACATCTATGGACCTTTCTCTTAATTTGAAAGCGTTTCTGAATCCATGTTTTTTGTTTTTTCCTCTATAGCTCAATTTTTGTAACTGAAACCCTGTAACTCTGAAACACGTCCATATAGGTTTTCCTTTCAAACAACGCTGAAACCCAATGTTGAGCTAAATGACGTTAAATATATCAATCCACCACTGCCGGATTACAAAGTAATTAATTAATCTAAATAATACTTAAATATAGTTTCGATCTTCGCCTACTTCATAGAAAATTGACATCGTAGATATCAACAATTTTTCATTTCAAACTGTTTTTTACACAAATCTTTATTATTAGATTGTCGCATATAATTATTATTGTCTATTATTATTTTTTCTGATTTTCTGATCCCACACATTCATGCGTTTTCTATACATTATTTCTTAAAAACGGAAAAATAATAAGACTTCCTTTTATAAAAATATCTATTTTTTGCCCTTGTTTTTAACAAAAGACACGCCAACAAGAGTGACTAAAAAGGGAAGTTATTTAAGCAATTAGCTAATGCATTTCAATCATCTAGAAGCATACCAGAATCTCTAAATACTGTGTTTTGAATATTTGGAACTTTTATTGACTGTCAATTCCTATGGTGATTAATTATGGAACAGTTTGGAGTATGTCGCTGAAATTTCCTCTTTGTATTTTCGTTCATTTCCCTAACAGTAGGAGGTCCGAAACAGCCATATTTTATGCTTATTTTTCTTATTTATATTTTATGGGTGCTTTGACTTTCTTCCTGAATTATTAGATAGAGTTGTTGATCGTATTTTACTGAGTTGTCGCTTTGTTTTTGACAGAATATCTACATTTTTTGTTATGTGTACCCCATAACAATACGAACAGACATAAAGATGTACAATACGAAAACTTCTTTGGCACACAAAAACATGAGGCATGACAACGGTTTATCTTCTGGTAAAATAAGAAACGATGGGAATATTTTTAGACCACGAACGTTCCTCTTCTCTTGGAAAACAGATAAATCTAATGCGGTTATTTATTGTTATTCTACCTCAACAAAGGCGAAATTATTAAGGTAAATGTTGCGTTATCAGATAAAAACAATAGTGCATTAATATATGTTTAGATAACAAACACGACCGATCCCTTTTTCTCATCTAATAAATAATCGAAATATATAAAAGCCTAATAAAAACAAAGTTGAGTTATATGTGAGAGAGAAAAAATCTGAACTGGATGGACAAATAAAAAACCTTAAGATTTAATTAAGCATGCTTGGGGCAGGGGATTGCTTAGCTGAAGTACACAAAACAAATTGCAGCATGTCTTAAAAGTATCTAAAGAGTATAAATATCTCAAGATTTAAGGGGAGGTAAAGTGCATCAAAAGGATTGTGGGAATCGCATACGAATTCACAATCGGACACGTCATAGGAAAGTGCTGTCAGAGGATCAAGATTATAAATGAAATAATGATTTTTGTACAAAGCGTCTCATTGATAGAAATATAAACTTAAAGAGAAATAAAGCACCAAAAAATAAATAAATAATAAACAAGTAAATAAAAATAGGAATTGGATAGATATTTACAGTCGAAAACGTCACAGGAAAGTGTTAGTAGAGATACAGTATCTAAAACTATACAGGCAGTAGTTTACAGAATAACATGTATCCGGTGTAACTCGAACAAGTTATGTACTAGCAGAATACATTGCATTATGTTACAACAGATTGGCAATGTTTCCACTATGGGACAACTAAGAGGGATTTTGTAATTTTATTTTCTGTATTCGGCGCTGGTAATTCTTTTTAGAAGGTAATTATTAACTGGTCTTATTAGTTGTTAATTCCTATTACATCAATACTAAACTAAGTTTCCTAAGTGATTTTGCATGGGATTTTTTTTTAAATTAAGGGTGAATAAGGGCAAAATAACCTAAGTAACTGTTAGAACAATACATTTATTACTACTTCAAAATCCTATTCTGCTTTAAATAAAATCATTTAAAAAAACTTTTGCACTAAAGAAAGAACAACTTTGAAATGCGCCCAACGAGACTTTCTGATATACCTTCTTTCATGCCGATAGGTGGCACATCTCCGAAAAGCACATTCGACTTTGCCACACATGCAGTTAGTTATTGGTATAAGACAGCTTTCCCAACCTTTTTTTCCTTGCAAACCCCTTCCAAGATCCGAAACAAAGCGGCGAACCCCCTTCTATAGTATAATCGTTAGTAACGTGTAAAAAAACATAAAATTTGAAAGCACATTTATTTTCCATATGCACAATAGTTCATAACAAGGAATAAAAATATAATTGCAAAACATCTAAGTTTAAATAAATACTAAAATTACTTTTTATTATTTGTTCTTTTTGAATTATTAATATTGTAGTAAACACATGTATTCGCAAAAAAATATAGTTAAAAAATTTTTTTCCTGATAGTGCGAAAATGTTATAGATCGGTATAAGAAAAATACGTACTAAATTTTTAATCAATCAATGAATATCGCTCGATCATACTTTCGGGTTGAAACATGCAAAATTCTCAAAAGTAAGAAATAAAGTGTGATAAATATAAATACAAAATTTAAAATTAATGAATGAATATCTTCCGGTTCCACTTTGAGGTCTGTATATGAAAAATTAGCCGAAATAATGCAAATTTTTTTCTTATTTTCGACTCTTTCTTCGCGAGGAAAAACAAAGAAAAATATACATTCAAAATTTAAAATAAATCAAGTAATAACTTTTGATACCACTTTGGGAATCAAATTCTCGATATTATGTAGCAGTAGAAATACGTACATTTCAAATTTTGTACTTATGCTTTCTCTGTCAATTCACAACTTTTAAACATTGTCGGAAAACAATTTATTCGAAAAAATAATTTTTACACGCCATCCCAATTACGTATGTAAAGAATTTCATTGATTCTTTTGCATCAGCAATTAAAAATTCCGCCATTGCAATATTATTTTCGCAACCCCCCTATCTACACCACGCTAACTACTGGGGGTTCGCGAACCTCCGGTTGGGAAACGCTGGTTTAAGACATACTAATAGAATCCCCGAAAATGCCGTCGTAAAAATCAATGTTTACAGCTTTCAACTCGTCATAAGAATCTTTGAGCAAATGAGCACGACATCAGTAGCAAACCCAGAGGGTCCACCATTCGTTCATGTGCTTAGGTTATCTCACTGTACTATTCGGCGTCAATTTGATCATCTAATTTGGGTTTCTCTCTGATATACATAAATTGTACTGTGAACATTATGATTTTTTTTTTATTTTCTTTCTTTTAACTTTCGAAATTTTAATTTCAACGTTTAACTTTACGATTTTCTGACAATTTGTTGGTTGAAATTCAGGTTTTGTAACAAAAATTGCTTGCCTTAACAGTGATATCACTTGAATCTTTCTTCATAATTTGTCAAAAAGGTTTACCATCTAAACATATCATATTATTTACTGTATTTTGCAATGAATCAAAATTCGAAATTAAACTGCATATTCGTATGCATGAAACTTTCGTGTAATTACGTTTACATGAATGAATGCAATGAAGTAGTTCCCTTATACTCTAAGAGTACAAAAAGTTAAATAAAATATACGGGGCTTTCATTGATGGTATTTTTGTCTTCAATTTATTCCCAGCTTCTTGTCTCTAATTGTTTTATTCTTATTAACTTCATCTGACATTTCTTTTTTAAGAAACACGCAAATAAATTGAATGGGAGAAATATTGTGTGTTCCTTTAGGATAAAAACAGAGCAGAGCAAAATAAAAAAGACATGAAATGAAAGCTTTAAAACAAGTGCTGATGTTAACTGTCTGTTTTTCTTCACTTTCGTATTTATTCGTTTAAATTAGATAATTAAACGTAGCTCTCATTTTTTTTTTTGTCATTTTTACTTTTCATTCACAAAATGCACATAACGGGTGTTTGAATAATTGTTATTTCTTAAATTTTCCCTACACTTATGTTTTTAATGGAAACTAGTATTATCTTTGTTAATTCAATCAGTATTTATAAAACCAGAAACGTGTATTGTTCAATGATTAATTTCATGAACAGTGACAAATAGTCTTAAAGCTGTTTTAGCTATTAAAAAATTTAAAAAATTATGAATTTAAATGTATTTCTTTTATTTATTACGCAACTTTTAACAGTTGGTAATAGAAATAAAACTGTATTTATTATTTACAATTACAGGTAATGATCTTAATAAATCAGAAAAGATTACTTTTTAAATTTAAATATGTTTTAACTGGTAACAAAGTTTCTATTTATCTTGAGCTGAAGTATTTTTGGGGATATATTAGCTAAAAAAAAAAGCAAGGAGTTACGTCGTTAATGTCTAGAACTATACGAGCCTATTTTCCCGTATACACCATTATGAAATTGTTAACCTAGCTATCTCTCTCTCTCTCTCTCTCTTTCGCATTTAGCTTTAGCTGTTAAGGGCTTCAAGTATACCTTTTTCAACGGTTTATACATATTCATTCACTCATTCACTCCCTCATTTATTCATTCATTCGTAAATATCCTTCAAAATTCAGATCAAAAAGTTTCGAGGGAAAATAGACTCGTTTAGTCCTGGATGAACTTCGTATCTGTACATGTTCTACGTCATAACATCTTTTCGATAAAGTTTGTTCGTTCCAAGAAAAATCCGTGTTTTCGAACAGGATTTATATAAGATTGAAATTTCCCCATAGGCGCTAATGGTAAAACTTTTTTTGAGCTGTTTAAATAAAAAAAAAGTTCCCGTTGAACAACTTTTTGCTTACTTTTGAACAGTTCAAAAGATCTTCACATTAGCGCCTATGGGGATATATGAAGCAAATATAAACACTGGACTTAAGATCAAAATTTCTTCGGACAAGGTTATAAGAAAGAGCTCTTGGCGTGGAATATTTTTTTGTTTGAATATTTTTTATTCAATTTTGAACAGTTCAAAAAAATTAATATTAGTGCCCACAAGGGAAATTTCAGTTCTATATAAATCCTGATCTAACAGACGGATTTGCTTGGAACAAACTTTATCAGAGGGAACATATGACGGTAGAACATGTGCAGGTGCGAAGTTCATACAGAACTAAACGAGCCTATTTTCCCATAAAACTTTTTGATCAGGAAATTTATGGATATTTCTAAATGAATGAATAAATACCTGAAAAAGGAAATGAATGAATGAGTGAGTGAATGAAAATGTGCTAACCGCTGAAAAGAATATATTTAAAGTAATTAAGAACTAAAATGAGTTGAGAACGAGTGAGATAGCTAAATTATAAATTTGATAATAATAATAATAAAATTACACGTTAATTTAAAGCACAAATGAGCAAAAAAATGCAGACATATGTTTCGGGATTGCTTGGAATCCCTTTTTCAATGCGGCAGGGAGCTTCTAGATGCAAAACATCCAAATGAATTTTTTTTTATAAATTTGATGTTAAAGTATGCGGAAAAGTAGGCTTCTATAGTTCTAGATGGAACTTCTTGTTTTGTTTTGAACTATACCTTCTTTCTTCTTTTATTTATTTGTTTGTGTGACATTTAGAGAAAAATTAAGAGATGGAGCTACGTAGTTATCTTAATAGCAGTTTTATATGTTATTAATTAACTTCTAGGATTAGATCACATTCAGTTGAGAATAATCATAGAAGTCAGTCTAAGATATTTACACAATTATAAGCAAGTACTTGGAGCTGAGCGGAGAGCAAGACCGCGGAGCAGTATATTTGCTCAAAGCTGTAGTGGAGCTGAAGCAGGAAAATTATCTCCCTAATTATAATTTAAAAGGAAATACAAGTATCAATATAATGAATTAACCTGAGAAGCATTTCTAAAAATTCAGAAACACTATCATAATAATAAATTACCAGCTTTAACTCTAATTTAATGTAAAATAACAATATCAAGAGCTGGAAGAATCATTTAACAAAAGTAACTAATAAGAGAATTCTTAATTTTTTCTTAAAAAAAATTAAATACTAGCCATGTAATTAATTGCTAGTTTTTCATCATATTCAAGTGAAAAATAATCATGTCAAAAACTCAAAAGACATTTCAAACATAATTAAGTGAAGTGTGATAAAAATGAATAACTTTTTCAATAAAATCACTTGTGCAGTTTTTCTGAAAATATTAATCATAACTTTTTGGTTAATTAACCTCCAAACAGCTGACAACCGAATTTTATATTTATGCACAATTTTTCGTCCCTATCTCTTAACAGACTTTATGAAAACTAAAGCGCAGCATTTTTCCTTGCTTTACCTTATTAGAATTAGAAGAAAGTTCCTGTTATATATTGTCAGGAGCTGTTAGTCTCGCTTCCTGACTACTCTGAGCTTTACTTAATGGCTTGGCTGTAGAAGATACCGAAGTTAATTTAAATTTCTAATCACCACCTGATGACCGTTAATTTTAACTGGAACTGCTTCTGTCAAGAAGTCAGAATGATTTACTTGTGTTTAAATGAGTTTCTTTGCAGTTGGGGTTAAAACAAATTTTCTCTTTACTTGCGATCAGTTTAACAATAAAGGGAAATAAATGATTTTTCACCTGTATGGGTTGCAGAATTGAATAATTACGTTGGTACAAATGATAATTATAAAATTATGATCAAAAATGTTTTATTCTTAACATTTTTATCATAAGTTTATTCGTAAATACAAAAGCTCATTTTCAGAAAACTTCACCAAAAATATAATATCTAAATATATCAAAATGATTCTAATTTATACATTGATCGGCTCTTCTGTAAGCTAACTCCTTTCCTTAGTCATTTTTAAAAAAGAAAGCTCCCCGCTCTTTTCAAAGTATTAATTTGACACAACCTTGTTTCATCCTTTATAGGTAAGAAAGAATCCAACAAAAAAGACGTTTAAAAGACGTCATTTTTACGTCAGTAAAACTTTCCTATACAAATTTCAATGGATAATCATGTTGTCAGGACCGTATCCAGAGGGGGGGGGGGGCGACGGGCCCCCGCCCCCCGCCCCGAAAATCCCGAAAATTTTCGCAATGTAGCATATATTCCTCCCTGAAACTGTCCTCAACATAAGTGTTTCAAAGTCAGGCCCCCCTCGCCCCCGAAAAAAATTTCTGGCTACGGCCTTGCATGTTGTTGATGTAAAAGGAGATTCAATGATTTTAACTTCTTTGGTAACGCTCCGAGTATAATGTCCTTTTGACGTTGCTATAAGTTTTTGTAGGAAATATTAATAATAATGTTCTTTTGGGTACCTAATACACTAACGCACCCTAAAATCAAAAAGACGCATACCAAAATAAGATTGACTGTTTTAATGGGAAATTAGAAACAACAGATTTTATTTATTTTTAGTGAATGTTAATGTTACTTTATTCGTATATTATTATTGTAAAATCATTTTATACAAACTAGATCTCTTGTACCGCTGTAATTAGAATTTCTGCCATTCTAAAAAAAATCATTGGTGGATTACTCCAAAATTTAATCACATCTGTACTAATAATAAAGTACAACGTTCGGGTGGTGATCTATAGAAAAGACCATTGAACCTAAAGCTACCAAATTCGGCACATATATTCTTTGAACACTGAGGATATGCACCTCTGAGCTACTTTTACGAAATTCAATATTTTCTCTTTTGTATTATATTTTAACCACAGATATTAAACTCTTAGCATTAGCGCCTATGAAGAAATATGAAGCAAATTCTATTAACATTGGACATAAGATCCAAGCTCCTTTGAACAAGCTTATTGGAAGAAGTTATCGACGTAAAATATTTTTTTATTTGAACAATTTTTGTTCAATTTTGAACAGTTCAAAAAAAAAAAAAGAATAACGGCGCTTACGGGGAAATTTCAATCATATATGAACTTTGATCTAACAGACGTATTTGCTTCGAACAAACTTTATTGGAAGTATCTTCTAACGTAGAACATGTACAGATACGAAGTTCATTCAGAGCTAAAAGAGCCCATTTTCCCATAAAACTTTTTGATTTGGATTTTTAAGGATTTTTTAAAAATTAAATGTAAGCATTGCAAGATAGACACTCCGAAATTTCATACATTTTAAAAAATTTTCTATGAATAAATTAATTTAAGATGCAATCTTTTCTCTCTTATAATTTAAGCTAAAAAAATATAACAAAAATTCACAATTGCGTTGAATCTCGTGTATTAAGACAGTAGCTGAACAAAACTTATAATTAAGAAAGTAGATGAAAAAAAACTCGTGAAACAGAAAAAGAATGCAACTCATAAATAAGAAAAACAAAACAAACACGTTTTACGAATCATAAGTAGAATAAAAGTCATTAACCAAACATTAGAAAGAGAAAGTAATAAAATATATACATTAAAAAAACTGAAGAAGAAGAAAACTCAGAAATATAAAAATTCTTGCTTTGAATTCCAAAAGAAAGAAAAAAAAGAGCTTCAGAAGAAAATATTATATATTCTGGTATTTTCTAACTTAAAAAAACATGACCATTACAGTATTTTTTCTTTATTAGTCTACGACATAAACAATATAAAATAAAACTTACTAAAACAAAGTGACAATGACAGTAGTGGATAATTATTTACCGGGATTCATTCAGGCTTTGTCTATTTCTAAATTTTCATGTTCATAACTACAACTGGACGCTGACAAAAATATTTGAAAAAGAAACAAGCATAAAACGAAGTGGTGATAAAGGAAGGCATGAAGATAGCCTATCAACTATCAATTGTTGTAAAAAAAGAAGAGAAATAAATAAATAAAAAATAAAATAAAACGTACTAAAACAGTTATTTAGAACAGACTTGTACCTAATCTTCTGTTGATAAGTCTTGAAAAAAAGTAAAACAGATTTTTACATAAGTTTTAAAGAGAAAGCACTGAGCCAGTAAAAGAAAAATTGAAGTACTTTTAGAAAGAGAGGTATAGAGAGTTAAAGAGACTAGACATATACTATTGTTGTTCCAGAAAATGTAATTTTTTGGAAATTTTATATACTTACACACGAATCAAATCTCACTGTTAAATAGGGCATAAATGTTAGCCAGCCGGACATCCCATACTCTGCAGCTTTAATATCCGTTTGACTCTATTACTGGCACTTAAAGTACCTAATGTACAAACCATTTAAGCTGACCAATTGATTATCAGTAGCAAATAATCCTATTGGATAGAACATTGAGTAAGAGATTTTGTATTTTATTAACTTAAGCTAAAAATAGAAAAAAAAAAGAACAGGAGGACAACTGCTTTGTTTATTTCAAAATAGTGTGAGAAAACATAAGTGTAGAATATCGCAACTCTTGATGTAAAAGAAAACTGAACTTATATTTCAAAACATTTCTTATAAGATTTGGGAAAAAAAATAGAATAGTATTAGCGTAAATTTTAGTTTAAAACATAAACATGCTTATGAAATAAAATTGGGATTGGGAAACCTCATCATACGGGGGGGGGGGGGGGGGGGGATGGAGGGGGGGTTAAGACTCTTAACACAGGGAGCGGGAAGAAAGAAAAATGCAAAAGTTTAACACTATGCGATTTGTTTAGGTTAATAACAGTAATTCACGAGTTTCTTTTCAAGACAGAATGTGTAGAAAGCAGAAAAACGTATCAAACAGGAAAGGAGGAGAGGAAACTTATGAAGTAGAAAGAAATTTCGGTTTGCATTTCAAAACAGAAGAAATATTTTCAATAGTAACAAATTGAGTTTAAATTTAAAAAATAAGTATGCATAACCAGGAAAACCAATTCAATGTACTTAATGTACTATATCAATTTTTGGAAATGTGAATCATAAATTTATTTGCTCTTTTTTAAAAATTCTTCTTCAAATAGACTGTCACATTTCTATCCGTCGCAGTAAAATAAAAACGAAAATATGCCTGGAATCGGAAAAACTTTTCTTCCGCGAGCATAAAATTTGGGCCAGCAAAGCGAATGCTGTTTTTCTCGTTTGGGCGTAATACACATTTTACCCCACCCCGTCTCTGAGTGACTAAAATACGAGTATGGCCATGGGGTTAGAAGAGAGACGCCCGGGCTAGATCTCTATAGCCATATCGATCGATCAAGAAGGGTTGGGTAGATGAGAGAAGTTACCTTTCCGGGTGTTCCATTCTACTTCCTGCCTTGGACGTTAACTTCAAAAATTAGCTTCGATGGAGTTCGAATCTTAAACAAATAGAACGCAGAGTTTCGAAACTTAAGAGTCCTGTTCACTATATCAGTATGTCTGTGCGCCAGAGGTGAAGTGTTGTAATTAGAAAACATTAAATTTATCAGGATCTAGACTTAAAAAACATAATATCAAGAAGAAATTTATTTTCGCCTAGGTCAATCTACTATTTTTAGTTAAACTCATTTTAGTAGTATTAAAAAAAAGTTTGTTCCTACACTGTAAACAATTTCTGCAAACGTACAGAAGGGAAACTGAGTGTTTCTTTAAATTTATGAAGAAGATTTAAATCAAATAATCAATTTCTTGATAACAGATTCTCAATAAAATGTTTGTTTTTCCGCGCTCTGTAAAAATACAGATAATGATTTATCAAGTTACGTAAAACTGAAAACCTGAGATGTGTGACTACCAGTTTAAAAATTGTCAAAAATGCATTATATATTTTTGGCATATGATTTAGCTTCAACTCCAGTCAGAACCCTGCTAGCATTTGGAGGCCAGCCTTCCCGATTCCGGAGGTATCATTGTCCAAGCGGCATGAGCTCATTTGAACTAACCTTCAACTTTATGTACTACTGAAATTCAGCTTACACTGATGGAATCACTACTGCGGCACATTATCGGTTACAATGAATTTACATAATCCTCTTTTTTTATTCTCTGTAATTTCAGAAATTACAGAGATTTTCAGATTTTCAGAAAATTCTCATAGGATTATTTTTGAGCTAAAATTTTTTAGTGTATGGAATAAAAACCAAAATTGCTTCTACTTCAACAATTTGTCTTATTCCTTTTTTTCTGTTTAATAGGTTTCTGCCATCTTTCTGTTTTGAAAAACAAAAACACCTGAAATTTTTTAATCACATACCATTTTCTATGGCATGATTTTCTCTTCATGCTGTACCATTTAAGGAGGAAACTCTTTACATGTCTCACAAAGAAATTGTTTAATGTTTAGCTTTGCATGTGGCAAGTAATCTTCCCCTTAAAAAATATAATAATAGTAATAATTCTTCAAAATACTTGAAAAATTGTTAAAATGGGTAAAGAAAGGCATCCCATAGGGAACAAAAGAGGAAAAGCTAGAAGGAGAGCATGTTTGATCCAATGATGCTGTGACATATGAAATAAAAATTTTAAATATTGAACGTATTTCGTCAGCTAGGATGGGTGAAGAGAGGAAGGGGTCTGAAAATATGAAATACCCCATATAGATTAATTAATTAGTATAAAAATGCACTTATAAGGAAATTTAGGACGGTTTTGTGGCAGTTACTTTGGATTTTCTCCAAGTTTTAAGATATGAATTTTGCACAAACTTCTGACGTGGTAGGAGAAAATGAAGGTCATTTCCGAATTCAGCGCTAAAAATACTTGTGAATAAATTATTAAAACCACAAAAACAAAACCACAACTGTCTAGTGTTATGCAGACACTAGTTATATACCGATACAGTAACTTTAAATATAATGAATAATAAAATATTTGCACCTTAAAGCCATAGTATCTTAAGTCCATTTTACAAGTTTTTGCAATGAAGTTAAAAAATAGACATTTTTAGTAGGGGAAAGTCGGATAAAACCGGGAGCCTAACGGTTTTTTTTAAATATTTATTCACTATGGGAATGAAACAGTAAAAAGTTGTGTTAACCTTTAGGTTACGGCGCTCGAGCTCCCGAAATTCTCTCATACAACGGCAAAACTGTGGAATATTTTTTCCTCTCAGTGTAACCACGGGGGTCCTTAACTCCCATTATACCTCTTTTGAGTGTGATTGACTTCATTAGAAGGGTTGCCAAAATATAAACTTTTGTTAATCAGTTGCTATTTTTTTGCTCCCAATCGCCAATTCGAAGTAATTATATGATTTCTAAAGTTAATTTCCGTAAGAAAGTAAAAAAATAAGAAATCAAAACAATAATAAAAATTTGGAAACATGCAGCTTTTTTTCTTCCTCATTTAAACTACAGCTTATTCTTAAAGTCTAATGGGAGTTTTCCTATGTTTGTCTAAAAAATTTTGCTAAGCAAAAAAAGGCAATCAAAATTTCTGTCCAAATTAGAGTTAAAATTAACAATAAAATGTGATGTTTCATATAGTTGAATAGTAGTGACCTTTCATTGTTTTAGAGCATCAATATATATATATAATTTTATTTTTTTGCGATTTTTCTGCTCTGTGACATTTGATTTGCTTTCTTTCGGGACTTGTACGTAATTTGCCTAGTTGACAAACATCTCGTAAAACATTTTAAGTATATTATTAGTACACGAATTCTATAATTCGCAGCGGTTTCATGAACTGAACAAGGAAGTAAAGTATCTCCTCATTGCTGAAACTGATATCCTCATAACGAATTTACTTTATCCTAATTCACTTAAAAATTACAGGTATGAATAGACAATTTTTCTTTTATTCTATTTACACCCCAATGACTTGTTGATTTACTCGCATAGTAACTGGAAAGTGGTCATTCACCGAAGATGAACAGAATTCGCTTCAAACTGTCTGTTGTACTTCTAAAAAACCCCTGTCTGCTGATGGCTCCGGGGGGAGGTCCTTTGTTAACAAAAGCAAGACTCGATGTGCAGCTATTGTACTTAATTTCCCTTCACTACCGATGGTTTATCTTTATCCAGGACCTTATTTTGCTTCACTGCTGTATTTTTAGTTGAATGCACTTACAAGAATGTATGACATGGGGTGGACGCTTAGTATTACGACTTCGACACGCGTAGTGTACATGTGATTTTTATTAGAAAACCAAGAAAGGAAGAAATATAAACATAGTATGTTACCTCCAGCGCATCGAGCTGCTAATTGGATTATCCCAGGGCGGCAGATCTCTGAACGCTACAGAATAACTCTTTTTAAAATTAATACCAAAAGATGACAAATATTGAAAGTTTTATTCAGGCCCGTCATTTCAATATTTTCTGCGGGGGGGGGGGGGTGACCATAGGGAATATATTAAATTTATTGATAAAAAGCAACAACACGTAATAATACGTAAACACACGTATAAATACATTATAAATCTAAAAGTCAGGTCTCCACGCCCCCCTCCCCCAACCCGATATCGTTCAAGTGATTGGCTATGTTTCAGTGAGTATTTATATGACTATAAATGTTATCCGTCGATTAAATGTGTGTCTAAAACAGAAACATTCCAAATACTCGCCAGACAGTAAATCAGCGCCGCGTATTTTGCCAAGAATAGTCGCGAGGACAGGAAATGCTAATAACTCTCGATTACTTTCTCACCTCCTGGTGATTTCCTTCCGCTCAGGAAGGGGACGAAAGGTCTGGTACATATGCTGTACCGCAGCCGTAAGGAAGGCCAAACTTTTTTGCGGTACATATGCTGTACCGCCGTAATTTAAAGGTTAAACTGATAGACAGATCCCTTGTGAAGAAAAAAAGGAAACAAATCAGTGGTGACCAATTGCAATTAAGATCATAAAAACATCTCTATTAAAAGTGTGCAATGTCCCGGTTTTGTCCGACCACGTTGGACAAAACCGGGAACTGAAAAGAATAATTTAATACACATTAATATCTAACAACAAAACTATTTATTAAACACATACTTACAGAATATCACATAGAAAACTTACTGAATTTGAAACTATGTCAAACCTAGAATAAAATTGCTTTAAGTTATACCCTAAGAGTTTTTAAACATTTCAGGCACAAAAATCACAAATGAAAGTTTCATTATAAAAACTATATTTTCATTATTAAAGTTATGAATATTGTACATAAATATAACTATACAGTAAATTACTATTCAACAAGCCAATAAATGATTTGTCCAAAACCAGGTGCTACCGGTTTTGTCCGACCACACCATTTTGAATAAATTTTGCTCTAGCGTTGTTTAAACAACTCATAGACACCAATACAAAACATTAAAATAACGAGTAAATAGTGGGCTAACAGATGTTGTACTCACCTAAACAAAATCCTTAGGTATTTAGAATTGGGAGCGTAATATCATAGAAGGCGAATTCTTATACTTTTACTGTGAATATTTAAACGAATCACTACTTCAAAACAGGTGGTTTAGGCGATTTAACCTCACTGGACACTGTTATGGGTCTAGCATATATTATTAAAGAGATATACCAGTGAATATTTTTATTTGCCGTTATTGTGTGCGAGAAAAGAATGAAACACATTTTGTGGAAAATGCTATCTTTGTAAGTGAAATAATAATTATTTTGGACTAATTAGCATTAGATGTACTACTTCTATGAACAGTCTACTTAAAAATGCTGTTCTGAAACATTAGACGTTTTAAATGGATTGGAATTGATTAAATTTTAAGAATGATAAACCGTAGCATATATTAAGAGAAGAACATTAAACATTTAGGCTTAAAATTACAGAATTCGGCTGAAAAAAATATTTTGGACTATTCTCATTTCAGCCGAATAGAAGCAAATTTCAGAGTCGAAAATACTGAATGGTTTATTTTCAGCACATAGTGTTTCTAGGTATCCGAAAGGGAAAAACTACAGGCACGAATTTGCGTCTCCGTTTTTCCAAAGAAAATATAGTGCTTCTTTTAATCTAATTTAGCAGCAGCTTTTACGTGGACAAGTATAAATTTTTCTTACTGACTAAAAGTTGTAACTTATGTTTCAATTTTACTTCAAAGAAAAAGTAAAAAATAAACCATTTAGAACATAATGTATTCATCATAGGAAAGATATTACAAATCACTAGATCAGTGCTGACCAGGGCTAATGTTTGACATAAGTAGGATATTTGTCATAACCCTAAATATAGTTTTTTCGCTATTTGTTTGGTATTTAAAAATTATTAATACAAAGGTAATGTGTTCATGAGGCCTTGGTAGCTATGCTAAGTAAAAATTATAAAATCGAGATTTTCCAAAGGCGACAAGATTAACTATGTATGACCAGTTTCAGTATTTAAATTAATCTCTAAACATGTTTTTAAAATCTCTAGCGCGCGTCATTTTTTTCCTTTTTATGTCTTGAAACAGTTTAAATATTTTCTTACGAATATAATATTCTGAAGATTATAACGTAACCTGTTTGTATTTTAAAAACTAGCTCTTCTTTTAGCTCAGCAATAAATACCACTATATTTAGATTTAGGTGATCGAACATTTTCTTTCGCGATTGTTTTCAGCTTTTAATCTTTGTGCCTTTATTTACAATTGGAAACTAAAAACTGTAGTCTTAAATAAGTAAACACATTGTAAGACACTCAAAGTTAATAATTTGAAACCAATAAAATGAATGAATATTCAATATCAATATAATTGATAACACTTAGTCTCATGAATCGGTAGAATCTTACGATACTAAAAGTTTTATCTGAAAGGGCTACTAAAAGGGAAAGTTTGTCCAATTCTGGACACTGTTTCTGGCACTCGCGATCAGAGAGCGACAGGTCGATCGACAAACGGAGCGATTTTCCCCCTACTGATCGATTCTCGAGTTGAAAGTGTTTCTCGGTGCAGCGGAACGATACAAGCGATCGAAGGAACGACAGTCGATCTGGGGAGCCGGTTCTTCCCTCTCATTAGTAATTCGACCAATGTTCCTGTTAACCTTCGCGGAATTAACACTGTACTGTTGTACGAACACACATTTTAGCACCAGAGTTTTACATGTGACAGCTGAAAAAATAATGTATAGTTCTACATTTGAATACACAAATAAGTATTTAAATGTAAAACTACACATAAGATAAATTGTATAAAGATTGTAAATAAAATTCTTTTATTTTTTATGTAAAATGAATGTTCTTTCATCGCAAAGTACTTTGACAATTTCATTTGTATACAGAATGAATATTTCTCTTATTTAGAGTGAATAAATTATTTCAAGGTCTAAAACAAAGTTTCAGAAGATTATGAATAATACTTGTTAATATTAAAAATGAAGAATTTTTATTCAGAATCTCATTGATGGAACTGAATCAATGGAACTGAAAACTTAAAAAATATATATATTAGTCTTTCACTTGTGCTTTTTTATGATAAATTGTCAACGGTTTTTAAAAAGACAAAGATGCCTTACTTGGCCTTTGTTATTCAAATTTCACTTCATGCAATAAATTTAGGAAAGAACTTTCTTTTTCAAATGTATACTTTTAATAACAATGTAGGTGGAGACTGGGGTTAAAATGGACCACTTTTGACAATTTTGAGTGCTTACACGCAAAGTAATGTTTTTTTAAGCCTGAAAATAACCAAGCACATTACCTATATATTAGGTTTTATAATATACACCGAATGTTTATAATATGCACCGTCTTCGGTGCTGATCACGAAGAGCATCCTAATAGTCAATACTTATAGCTCTAGAACACGCTGAACTATTCTATTCTAAGCATGGCAGAAAATTTTGTGGGCCGATATGCTTTTATTTTAAACTTGGAAGGGAGTTCAACAAGATTTTTTGTCAAAACACATTGCTCCGAAAGAAGTCGCGCATATTCTGTGAAACTTATAATGCGAACTTTTACAAAAATTTGGCAAATCATTTTCGTGAAATTGATTCAAGGGACCGAAATTCTTAACGGGCACCTAAGATTGCTTATGGTACATAGTATAAATCTTGTGACTAGGTTAAAGTGTTAAAGTAGATAGCGGAGCTTAAATTTGAGCAATATATAACAACATTTCGGGATTAGGAATGCAAGTAATTATTTCACCAACAGCAGCTGCTTCGAAATTTTGTAGGTTTGGTTCTTTGCCTGGTGCAAAAATAATAACATTTCTTAAGTTTTTCTCCCCTTCAATTTAGTTTTTAATAGGGCTGTACGGTTCCATTGGGCTTAACAAATAAATACATTATAGATAAAGGGAAAAGTATAACTCCTTTTTTTAACTCGCAAAATTTTAAGCGATAGAAACAATCGGTAATAAACAATGTCTGTTTTTATTAAGATCATAGAGCTGCATTTGAATTGTTTTATACCAGCATGTTTATTCGCATTACTTCGCAAATAGATTACTTTCAACGATTCTGTTTTTCAACCGCTTAGATCCTGAATAAAATTATGCCATCATTTTTCCAACTGAGCTACTCAAAGTGAAAAACAACTCGTTTTAAACATGAAGTACGAATAGCTTCTTATTTATTTAAGCACTGTGATTATTTTAATTGAGCATTTTAATGTTGGTATTATTTTTAGCACTAACTTTTTTATGAATATTGCTATGGTAGATTAATGAATTTAAAAATACCAAACATAAAACTATGCTGTAAAAGTACGGAACAGTGGTTCAATGGCAAGAAGATAGTTATTTTTGACAAGTCCCATTGGAGTCACGTTTTTTCAAAACATCACATTGTAACTTAGTACAATGAACTCCTGACTTCTTGTGCTAATTAAAGTTCGGACTTACACAGAAAATCGTTAACACGGGAAATCGAATAATAATCATGTATGTCCTCAGATAAGTTAAAAATGAGCCAAAACTCTCTTTTCGTCGTTTTCCGTGGATGTAAAAGTTGACTTTTGAGCTGCTCACGTCCTAGAAAAAGCAAAGAGTTATCCCCATCACTTCTCCCCCTCCCCCCCCTCCAAAGTACCCGATTGATAATTTGAAAAAATGATGCGTCGCAAACCACGTTACCCATTGCTTCCGTTGAAAATGTATTACGGTGCAGACTGTGGGCAACATACCCTTCGATTACTAATTTTGTAATAGTGTTTATAAATAAAATTTTAAAACTCTGAAATACACGCAGTTTATTTATTTATTTATTTGTTTGTTTTTCTTATCTCGAATCCAAAAAAATCAAATGAATCCAAGTTTTTCAATGACAAAGGGTTAGTATCACGTTCTGTATACTTACTAACTTATCTATAATAGCAATTAGTATATTTTTTCATTTGTATTTTTGCAATATGGGGTTCGAAATAATTTAATCTTTTTAAAGATTTTTACTATTTAGTAAAAAAATCCATAAAAAACCTGAGATAACCAGGTGATTTTGAAACTGGAAGGATAATCCGAGAATCAAATAGGTCTGTTAATGAATAGTGTATATTCATATATTCTTTAGAAATATATAAAAAATATACGAATATAGTGCTTAAAAAATATTCTAAAGAATATTTTTTATGGACTGGTTCGAAATATGTTGCTAAGGTTGCAGGTAGTACAGTTTTGACAAATAAAGCCGTAGGTTATCTTCATCAACAAACCACAAAGCAATCTACGAACCATCAACCAACAAACACTTTAGCCACCTATTTTGCGCTAGTCGCGCAATGAACTACTAGAAATGACTGTTTGCGACTTGCGGCTGTTGTTTTCGCAAGTAAGTTTAGACTAATTAAAAAAATCTGAAAACAGAAAATTAAACGAATTCGAAGCTAATTGATTAAGTCATAGAAATCAAGAGATAACTTTCCGCCTTTAAACGCAATTATAATTTCCACAAACCACTAGTAAAAAAGCGAAAATCGTTATGACCAAATATATGTTGGGTAAACAGAAAAAGAATTTCTTTGAAATCGATAGTTTGCAAAATGACCGTATCTAGATAAAAGAGAAAATCTTGCGAAAAATGCAATTTTCATGACTGCATTTATAAATTGCTGTCTTCTCATATAATCCCCCTATCTAATAAGAACGAATACCTCCCCATCTAAGAATACTTTCCATACCAAAATTGTTGTTTTTGCCTTGTAGACGTGCTCCATCATTCTTGGCTACATTATCCTCGTAAACAATACCAACCTTCTGAGATGAAAAATAGAGACCCATTAGGACAATAGAACGGATCACATTCCTAAATAAAAGAAACAGGGGTAACAGAAATGTTTGTGATTTTTCTCTTCTGAGAAAGTCTAGGTCTCTCTGTTCGCTACATAGCAACCGGAATGTAAAAGGAATTTGCTGCGTAACAAGACGCATGTTTTCTTTTTGTCTCCAGCCAGTCGGCTTTAATCATAAATATCTTTATAGATCAGGAATGTGTTGTAAACACTGGCTGTAAGTCTATTATTTGTACCGATCTTTGTTTTATATGATTCGCGAGCACAGTTCCTTTTGCGGGACTTAAGAACCTGGTTTCTAAGCCTTTTCTCAGAAATTATGCGCAACTTCCGTAATCGTCTTAACATTTGGAGGGTTCAGAATACAAGTGAATCAAGTCCACTTTTTGTCATTTTCGAGTTAGCAGCGCAATAGCTAATTTTACATGCACTAACTATGTAAAATTTCAGTGCAATAATGAACCAAGTCTTTCTTTGAACTTTTATAATTTAATTTATAATTAAAAAAAATTTAAGAGGTAATTTTGTTATAAAGCTTTTACCTTAAACCGCTGTAGCACAACGAAGCTTTTTTTGGACTTGGTTCACTTGTGTTCTGAGCGCTCCATTTAATGGCTAAAAACAAGATCTTAATTTTGCGAAAGGAAATTAAACGCATCAACAATATGGACATTAAACGCAGAAGAATCTGAAAATAGAGCTATTATTAGTCTAAAAAAATGAAAGTCAATTCGGCAAAACAAGTATCTTGTAGAGCTTGCTGTCAAGCGAAAAACGAACAAGAACATTCTTTGTCAGGTAGAAAAAATGCACAAATATATTGCTCTTATTAAGCAACTGTGAGCTTATAATTAATTCAGGATAGGTACTTTAACCGAAAAAAGCAAATTAGGTCCGCTGTAGTATTTCTGATAGGCAATAGAAATCAGTTCATGAAATTTCCACCGTCACAGTTTGAACCACACCTGACAAGATTTAAGATTTTCGTAAATCTTACGAAAATTGGGCAGTTTCTACGATTTTACGTTAGTAGTTCATTTTTTACGGTTGTTTTTATTTTTCTTATAAATTTCAGAATTTGGCGATTTTTAGTGGAATACGAACGATTTTTCAGAAAAATGTAGGGAGTTTTACAGCATTTCAGAACCTACATATTTGCAAACCTCTAAAAAGCACTTTATCATGATGAATATATTTTTTATGATAAACAATTTTGTACTTCTTTTTTGGATAAAGCGTAATTTATATATATATATATATATATATATATATACATATATAAATTCATTTATACATGTATTTTTATTGACCTCATAAATTTTACTTTATGGCATTTTTTAAAGCATTTTCATAACTACATTATTTAAACTTTAGTGGTAAGGACGTTGTTAGTTATCGGATTATTGAGACTAATTATAAAGATTGGAATTTTTTTTTTTTTTTTTTTTTAGTAAAAAAATAATGACTTCAATGCCTGGATTATTCATAGAATAAGTATAGGTCATCTGTTTATTTAATACATGGTGAGTTATTTTAAAATTTCGTTTACATTTATGTTGTTTTTCTTTTAAGTTATGGATAATGACGTTTACCATTCTCCATATTTTTCTGAATTGCTCTAAATTGGTATTTCAAGAAGTTGGCAGTTACTTTTTTTAACCCACTTACAAAATGCAATGACGCCCCAACCTGTATTCACACGAGAGTGAATATTTTGTTTTCTTGCTCTTCTAACCAGAATGAGTAATACTAATTAATGAGTATATGAGTATACTAATATTTTAATTTTAATGAGTATACTAATCATGAATAATACCGCCATTAGCAGAAACGGAGAAAGCACTTAGGCAAGGAATGTAAAGACTGGACCATTGACCAATGGCAGCAGAATTATGTGGACAAATAAGCATATTTACTTGTTTCCAACATATTGGTCACATCAGGGTTAAAACGGCACCATTTGAATCAATGCACCCGTCGTGTATTATGTCTACACCAATATTTAGAGGAAGTGCAATCATATGCAATCATATTGCAGTGTTTCTGTTGGGATGAAATTGGTTACCCCTGCTCATATGAGCTCAGTCATTCAATGACTTGCGTATTTTCTGCGGATAAGACGTTTTTCTAGATGATAAAGCAAGGACTCATCGAGCTCGTACTGAGGCTGTCTCCAGAACCTAAAGGCAGTCTGCAGAATTTTGATCTCAGTTCTATTTAAAATCTATAGGATACACATGAGTAGGTATTAAGAGACAATACAAGTCTCTTTTCATAATAAATACAGATTTCGCCTAAAAATAATCTGCTCTTCTTCCCAAAAATGCGAGAAGATACTTTTTAATTTGGAAAATTAATGCCAAGAATGCTTGCACTAATTTGCAACGAATGTGGTTCAATTGAATAATATAAGGTGCTACCTTTTTTATTTGGTCATACAGTGTATATGTATTTTAATTAGTCTTTATATTTTATCTCAACATCTATGTACTCTCAAACATTTTCTTTCCCTACTGTATCGAAAGAAAAAAAATTAAAAGCAAAAACGACCAATCGCAACTTATGGAAGAGCAATAGTTATTTCTAGTAATTACATTTCATTACTTCTTTCAGCTTAAGCTTTTTATCTCTAGAAATAACTAATTTATTTTCCTATTGCTCAGCTGAGTAAATCAATATTACCTTTTTTAAGCAACGAGTGAGTTCTAGAAAAATGTCATTATTTTTCCAATTAATTATATTTTACTTTAACATTAAGCTGGTAAACTTCATGGATTGCCGACTTTTTAAATTACACCGGGGTGTTTTTTAGAATATTCTAATATGGAACTGTTGGTACTGAACTCTGGATATCAACAAATTAAAAAATTTAATAGTGATCGAATTCCTTCGTTCATTCCGTGAAAAATGTTTATTGTACGTTGCATTTATTGAATTATAAGTATATAACCATATGCAGCTTTTTAAGCTGCATTCTTCTCAGTTATATTCTAAAGGGCCTTTTTTTTGCAAGGGTCAATCTGTGTTAAGAACAGGTAGATGGGTGCAGAAGTACAGCTGATCAGTGAGCCTTCCCCACCGTAGAAAGAATCTTAGCAAGTAAGGCATTGGACGGAGACGATTGAACGAAACTAAAAAGTCAGCTGCACATAATCTCTTATTTCTCGTTCACTTGCAAAGCAAAGATTTAAATATTTTCCTGAAAATTCACTTTTACCCTAGAAAAGTACTTTTGTTTGAAGTAAGACGGATTTTCAGGAATAAATACCATTTCTTTTAATCTGAGTAAGAAGTAACTGATCTGCATACAAATATAGAATATAACTCGGAAATATAAATCGTTAGCTTCTCTGGTGAAAAAAGATATTTTTATTTGCCATCTGCAATCATAACCAAAAGTTATTAAGATATGTTTTATTGCTATCTGCAATCAGTTTTACTAACATATTTAGGAGCGTGAAAAATCATTTCACTCAATTCGTCCGAGAAAAATGCCTTACCCTTCTTTGGATTTTCAACTAATCATTTTGCCATTTGTTTTATAAATTGAACATTTTGGGCAGAAGAAAGTATGTGAATCTTTCAAATTGTTTTACTCTGAAAAGTATCAATAGTTTATATTTTTAGGTTGTTTTACTTCTCGGAAAACTTGGGAAAAAGGTAAGTTCTCTCGGTTAATAATGCTAAAATCGCTTTACCAGCATTCCTAACGCATATGCGTTTAAAACATGTAACCAATTATTTTTATTAGTAATAAGTAACCGCTAAGTCCTGATTATTGCAACAATTTTTCCTGGAAAAATTCTTCGCCTGCATCTACATAATTTCTGGCGGATGCGGCAAGTAACGGCATTAGTTGCAGCTAATTTACGAGGCTTTTTATGCGAGATTATTCTGGGTGCTTCAAGTTATTCTCGAATAATTATTTCCGGAAAATGAATAGGGGAGGGTTTCACATTATCTGTTGTCACTTTAATTAGAGAAGAAAACACCTGGCTTCTCAGGAATTTGCTTTTACGAAAGGAAGAAAAGAGATCCTTAAACTTTTTTTTCTTTTTGGTAAGTGAATTCTTGGAAAATACAAAAGAATCCACTGCACTTAAACGAATAAAGATTATTAATACTTAGAATAAATATTTAATCAATGGCATCGGTGGCTCATGGCTTGCAGTAATGATTGCTATTGTAATGCCTAACATCGCAAAAATAAGAGTAGTAATGGTTGTTAAAAGTAACATGAACTCGCGTTATAACGATCTTTGATAGAGAATGACTTTCTTTTAAGATGAAGTTTTTTCACACTCGACATAACTGCGGTGAAGAACGTGCCTCTTGATATAATTAATCGCATAACAGATATAAACCAGACGAGTAGGTATTTTGCTATTCTGCAAACTGGAATATTGCAGTTAATTGGCACAGAAAAAGTGCTAACCTTTGTTAAAAAATGATAACACCTTTTAAGAGATGGAATACACTCGCCCCTCAATGTCCAATACTCTGAGCCCCAATACTCCGAAAATACGCCTATTCTGAACAGAGTTCAGAAAAAATACCGATTTTTTTTAATTTAAAAAGATCAGAAATTAAAAAGACGTTCGTGAAAAAACATACAATGTTGCACAAAGTTAAGTATAGACATTCACAAAGCCTAGGCTTGATCAAAACGCCTGAATCCAAATTGGAATGAAAACTAGTTACTTACATTTTTAAAAATTATAATGGGCTGCTGTTGGCTTCTGCCAATTGCCGACCTAGTACGTTCCCGAGAGAATTGTACCATCCTTTTCAGCGGCACCACAATGAGTGTGGCACCATCGCCGCATGAGAATTTTGACGTCCGGATTTTCCACCTGAAAGGGCGAGCACCCGGACTCTGTTGGTGCGAAATTGCACTAGAAATTTAATTTAGCCGTGAGCACTCAAGCCAAATAAATGTAAATTCAAGGGATCGTTTACAAGCCACATAATCATACGACAGGGGCGCAGACGATTTTCTGCATTTTGAAAATCCACCGACACTGCCAGGCTCGATCCTTAGACCTGGACCGAACGGGCTCCGCGCCGTACCACGAAGCCATTATGCCGGCCTAGTTACTTACGTGTTGGCACCATTCCACATTTCTGTATAATTATCATTCCGTATATCGTCAAAAGTCCCTTTCAGATGTCTCCACACTTAATTTATGTTTTAATAAGTTAATATGTTATTATTCATGAAACCTGCCCATTCCGAAATCCTGCTAAATTCGTTATTGGTACCGAACGGTCCCAATTAGTTCGGAATAGGGAGAATCTACTGTATTTTTCTTTATACTTAAATATATACAGTGAAACTTCTCTTAAAGGCCATCCCCATTCAAGGGCCACCCCTATTAAGGGCCAATATTTTTAGGAACGAAAAGGTTTCCCAGACGATGTTAATTTTACCCCTATCTTCTGATAGCCGGATATTCACTGACAACCCCTCATAAAGGCCATTTTTTTAACATGTGTTTTAAATCCTTAACAGGTGTTATGATTACCTGAACCAAAAGATACTAGTTCAGGAGTTCCAAACAATTGTAATTGCAAGAAAGAATGCAGGGAGGGAGAGAGAGCGAATGGGAAGGATAACAGGTGTTCCTCACACTTTGTTTGACCTTTCAACCTGCAGGGGGTTGGGTTGAAGGGGAAACTTGAAAATATTTATTGTTTTGAAATTTAAAATGTATATATTTTTAAATTCATTTACTCAAAAAAAAAAAAAAAAAACAGGAATTCAATTTGATTCAGATAATGATAATCAGTCTTTCGAGACTGCAGCAGCAAATATATCCTGTCAAGAAACTCCCAATAGAAATAAATAAACTAATATCTCATTCTGAAGCATTAAAAAATGATGCAAATTTAAGTAAGTTGTTCCATCAAGTAAAAGAATCATTAGAAACCGAAATTGTCTGCGAAAGAATTAGGAAAAGTAAACAAACATCAATGGAAAGGATTTTCAAACATGTATAGAGTTTGAAAATGTTAATAAACAATTTGTTTCATAAATATATAGGTTTTGATTTCCTTATTTTAGTTTTCTTTTGTCACCCCCACTCAAGAGCCACCCCTCATAAGGACCAATTTTCAATGGAACGGCAGGTGGCCCTTACAGAGAGGTTTCACTGTGTTCACTTAAATTGTTCATATTTAATTATTATTTTTTAAAAATTCCATTTACTTGGAACTCTATTTCATTTTAAACTCTTCTTTAATAATAAACTGTTTTTTAATAATTTACACAGTGTGTCAAAGAATTTTTAAGACTAGGTTTATAAAGAAAAATAAATGCTAGCAATTATATTTTCAAAAGTATTTTCATAAAAAAATATGCTCCTTCGGCGTCACTATATTTGTTACAGTGGTTTAACAACGATTCGAATGCCTGTTCCAGCTCGCATTGTGGGACTGCCTCCAAAGCTTGCGTCGTAGCTGTTTGTACACAGTGTGTCAACGAATTTTTAAGACTACAGCTGGAACTAAGCTTACAGTGGCACGCTATCTGTGTTATCGAGCATTCCGTGAAACTCCTTGACTATCAGTTGATCCACTGCCAAAACCTGAGTTCATTTGTTTACTCTTTTTTTTTCCCCACTTTGATGACATTGACACTATACCAACAGCTTCGACGCGAGCTTTGGAGGCAGTCCCAAAATGTGAGCTGGAACAGGCGTTTGAATCGTTGTTAAACCGCTGTAACAAATGTATTGAAGCCGAATGAGCTTATTTTGAATAAAACTACTTTAAAAAAATATAATTACTAGTTTTTATTGTATTTCATAAACCTAGTCTTAAAAATTCTTTGACACACTGTGTATATATATATATCACAATATATTTAATGATACAACTATTTGAAAATATCACATAAAATCATTACTTTCGTTAAATTTTAAGTATAACGTATCTCATTGTTCTTTTAAAATGTGTTTAAATTTATACTTTTATTTAATTAAAAAAATCAATCGTTTCATAATTCCCCTTTTCGCTTCCAAGAGCCACTCCGAGCCGATAATCCAATTCACATCTTGTCTTGGTCAATATTACTTGAAGGATGGATGCAATGGCTTCGGTTATCCTGCACTTTGTCCTTTATATGAAGTGCAGAATAACTGGGAAGCCATTGCATCCATTCTTCAACTAATATTGACTGACAAATGCTCCGAACTGGATTATCGACTACATATACCAGTCCCACCGAGATGTTGAGATATCGGGAAGTTTACTAATATTGTTATAAAAACTTAATGATTGTGCATAGATCTTGTTTGTGTACCTAACATGCTTAATGTTTTTTAATATTGTCTGAGCACGAATAACTTTAAGGGGTATCTTGTATTGGTGATAGAAAGAATATTTCATGCGCTTAAATACATATATATCAATAGAGGAATTGTTACTAATGAAGGACATTTTTTGTCGGATTTGAAAAGAAAAGAAAAAAGCAAACATACAAAGTTCAAAGCACAAAACTTTAAAAATATTTTTAAGGCAAATATTTACTCTTCGGAAACGTTCATGAGATAAGAGGAAAATTGACATCAACCTTGTTTATGGTGAAATAATTGAATTTTTGATCAAAACATAACACACAAGGAGAAAAAATAAAAAAGAAAAACACTGCTTTAAAAACGTTTGATTTTTTGAATAAGAAATGAAACTCGGTGTTTAGATCAAAGGCTTTAACTCTTATGAAGTTTACTGTAAAAGGATGAGGAAAAAAAAAGGGTTTTCAAGACTTTCTAATTCAATTAAAAAAGGTGAAAGATATCGTTGAGCAAACATTTCAGGATTTGTTTGGATGTAGTACATGCACATATGTAGTTATAAAATTAAATCCTCGTGACACGAACATTCGTTCACAAGCTGTCCTTTAAGAAAAATGCTTTGACCAGAGTAAGTAAACACAAAATGGTCTATTTTAAGACAATGAACAACAATAAAAGTTGTCTAAGCCATATTTCTTACTTGTGGGTGTCTTTCTTTTACCAAGAGACAGTTCTTATGCAGAAGGACAGAATGCACTAAAGGTTTGCTTTAACGTACTCAAACTTTTTTAATACTTGCTGGAAAAAGGGGAAAAAATAATGGACATCTAAAAGTTTATTATGATACTGGTATTATTGTACATATTTTATTTCTTTATTGCCCATGTTGCGAGGTTTTTATTTTACTCTTTTGAAAAATGCAGCAATAAAGAGAAATTAAACAAGCTGCAACATTAATCGAATTAACGTACTAAGGATCTGATTGCATACACATGTTTTGGAATCCCTCTTTCAGTGGGAAGAAACTATAGGTAGGTGGGAAATAATGAAGCCTGAATATAATGTAGTTATCTGTGCAACTTTCAATTTTTTTTCATCCATCATATGATTTTCAATAAATTAATGCTTTTAATAATTAGTTTAAAAAACAGCATTTCACTTTACCAAATAGGCTAATCTATCTATCTATCTATATATATATATATATCACTTAACGTGGACCAGTTACGATTAAATTTTGCGATACGATACTGACATTATGCAAAAAAAAAAGGTATGGTAAAACAATATTTAAGAATTTCTTTAATCATAGCCTAGAAAAGTAACATAATTTTTTTTTATTTACTATCTTAACTTACGGACTTTAACAAGTTTATTTCTAATTCTTAAAAAGTATTTCCATTCATAAGTCAATTTTTAATTTACGATTCTTTGGAGTGCCAACACCTTAGTTTGTTTATATCGAACATTAATCTCATGTTATCTAGCAATTTTTTCTTAAGCCTTTAGCATTTTAAAGTGTTTTCTACGATTTTAAAATTGTTAATTTGCGATTCTTTGGTGTGGCAACACTTGAGTTTGATTGTATCATCGATCGATCATTGTCATGTTTAGTTTGATTGTTGAACTTATACCCCGCAGTTGTTCCTCAGGGAATCAGCTAATATTTGTAAAAAAGAGAAGACAAGTTAATATAACAGAAAGCGGAAATTAAAATTCTAAAATTTTGAACTATGATAAAAATGACCGAGACATAAAAATAAATGTAAATAGATAAAACTAACGAAGCACGCAACGTTAACGTAGCCCTGTCTCAACATCATCTAACTAATTAATGAAACATCAAAAGGCTTATTTATTAAAAAAAGAATAAGTATATAATTAAAATATATACATAAAATATCGAGTTCCAAATTGAAAGCTTCATTTCCCATTAAATCAAGTATAAAAATTGAAATGTGCTTCATTCCAAATAGTTGCCAAAGTTATTTCAAAATTAAATTAAAATTAAAAAATAGCAAGCCAAAGAAAAGAAACAAGTACATTTAAAACCTAATTATAAACACAGACACGTGCACAAATATTGTGCGAATGTTTTCACACGGAAAACGATGTTTCGAAACATGAATAACATTAAATGTATGAAAAATTTAATTAGGATAGCTTCGTTTCATCAAAATACTGAACCCTCCGTCATCTTTTTTGTAACGTAAAGAAGTTCATGTGTAAAACAAATGTGTACTTTTATTTTTTGATGTTCGCTACTGTACTCACAATTTTTGTAAACGTGCTAATGGCAATATTTTTCGTAACCATTTCAGGAGCTTACATTAATATAATGGAATGAAAAAAATCTTAAATCAACGTCAGTAATATCAAAATTTCTTTGTGGAAATTGGTACATCATTCAAAATTGTCTAGTTATTAAGGAATACTAAATAAAGTTATTTCTCTGGTGAATTCAATGTTAAAATTAGTTGTTAAGATTCAGAACAATGACAAATTCATCAAATAAAAATTGATAATTGGAAGGTTAGTCTCCTCGTGCAAATGTTTCGAAGAAAATTGTTCTATTCAATTTGAATTTCTAAAAACTCATTAGGAGTAGAGAGAAATTTCTACCATCCTAATAACATTAAAAGCTTAAATATGTTGTTATTGATATTTTTATGGGATATTTAATCTGTTTAGTTCTTGAAGTTGCTTATTCACATAAGTGTTATTTCCATAGTCGAAATTTTCCTCGAGTCTGCGCATGAGTCAGGTCTCCTTCGATATCATCGAAATAAGGGCGAGAGGAGAAATAAAGATGAGGAATTTATGATGAATAATAAACCAACTGAGTTCCTCTTCTTTCTTTTTGTGCTAAAGATTCAAATCTGAAGCAGAATGAATAAACTAGGTTGACAAGCAACATATGCGAGACTAAAATATAACTATAGAACTTGTCCATCTCAGTGTCTCATTTCTTTGACAAATGGAATCGTTCTCGAGTGGTAGTCGCGACTTTAGTGAAACGAACAGTATATATATATATATATATATATAACGTAACTCGGGGGAAGATGCAAGTCGGGGGAATACGCCATTATTAACAGTATTTTTATTTTTCGATAGATTACAAAACTGAGCCACTTGTGTGAAGAGTCTTATCCGACATGTGCCTTGTGAATTTATCTAAATTAACAGTCTATAATCGGCGTTATTTTTAAATCTCGTGAGCATGTAACAAGGGGATACCCTTTTATAATATTCCGTTCCTCATATTTAAAGCTTATAAACGTACTAGTTATTTTAAATAAGATATTAGCAATATAAGTGTGTTACGCATTATGTTACACATACGATGCATGTAGAAGCGGCCATAACACTGAAGCAACAAGGAAATTAGCGTGAGTGGCATCTTCCTCCTATACTTGGGGGAAGACGCCACATGGTTCAGAAATAAATGAACTTTAAAATATGTTTTTTATTTTATAATACAGCAAATGGCTTAATTCTTTTCTGTCTTCCAAGCCACACCCCACAGTATTTACAGCTACTTGATCGCTTGTTTTTCAAACCATTGAAAAAAATATTGGCGACAAGCTCTGAACTCTTGGATACACAAGAAGCAAGATCATAAATTGTTAAGTCTTCAGTTTGGATATCTTCTGAAAGCAGCTTGGAGCAAGGCAGTCACAGTAGGAAATGGTACTTCTGGGCTTTCAGCTACTGGGATTTACCCCTATAACTCACAAGCAATCCCACAGCATGCGTTTGCTATTTCTGATGGTTCCAGAAGTGATACAGCTGTGGCTTTCACAAGGGGAGCATGTGACATGCCTACACCCACAACACTACGCCTACACCACACAAAAAAGGTCCCAAGTGTGACTGGATTCAGTGCATCGAATGCAACAAGTGGTTACACGAAGATTGCAATGATGATCATTTGCACTGAGTGAAATGTTGTGTAGGCCATCATTCGACCTGTGTTGTTATTATTTTTAGCAAACTTATTTTTAGCAAATTCTGAAAGGATTTAATTTGTTTTGTTTTCTATAGTCACTGTTAATGCACATTAAATTATGTAATGTTTGTCTTATGTTTTTTATTTATTGTGGTGTTGCATCGTCCCCATATATATGGGGTAAGATGAAACAATTGAGTGACATTTTTTAACATTAAATTTTTCATTAATTTTCATACTGAGAAGCGAATTAACTTGTCCACGTAACAAATTAAACATTGGAAAATAAGGCGTATTTTTTCATGATCTTGTTATTTCAATTTCAGATGTACTAATCGAAAAAACCCTTAAGTGTGGCATCTTCCCGCCGAGTTACCTTATATTTGAATCTGTATTTATGAGAAATATATTTCTTTAAATGCTGGAACAAGATTAAATTTCTTATACCTCGAGAATTGTGTTTCAGTATTTTCAAATTCACTTTTAGGAATATGTACTATAATTGTATTACAGTTTAACACAATTTACAACAACAAAAATCAAATCGAACGAATATTAATAAAGTGATGCTACGAATAAGAAACGTACATTACTTGAAAGAACTTGCAAACGAAACGAATATTCGTTTCCCGTTACTGCCTTACTTTCTTATAATAATTTAATATAAATTTTCAGATCAAAAGAAGCATAATGTAGCAACCGTCAGCGTTTTCAATTTGTTAAACTTAATGAGACTGCATTGTATCACTTCACGTAACTGCTGACAAAAGGGGTTGAAAATTTGCTCTGAGCCATATCAAATCTCCATTTACATTAGATTAAATTCATCAATTACTCGTAACGTCGGAAATTTTGCTCTCTGGAACATGATTCATGGTTTTGCGTTCAGCAATGATTAAGAAATGGATATTATTCGGTCCACTTGAAATTTTTATCAGTCAAAAATATGATATTCCATTCGGCGTAATTCTTCTATATTTGGTTTGCAAACTAGACAGAAATGTTAGTAAAGCGACTTATTTTTAATAATTTTAATCAGAATTTTTTCGATTAGAATTAGGAAATATAGATCATGTTTTTCCTTTTAGAAAATATAATTAAGCGAGAAACAATAATGAACAGAAAATAAAATCAAAACATGGAAAAGTCGAATATTATACTGAAATTTCATGAAAAATATCAAGACCAAGAACGATAAATATTAATTGTGTTACATTTTTAAATAAATTGCGGAAGCAGTTTTTGGAAAATGAGAGAAAGGTGGGTGTGTGAGTATGACCCCGTAATAAATTCCGAGTATATTTCCTGTTTTGATTAAAGTTTTTTTTCTTGTCACGTACAGTGTGGTTATATTTAAAGTTATGCTTACATATTAAAGTTATGTAGAGCTCGTTAGAAAAAGTCCTTGAAACTTGGTATATACGTTATATGGACCATGCGAAAAAAAAAATATTATCGTGTTACACGGTTTCGATCCTTAAAAAACATATTGTCATAGTTTTCTATTTGTTACTGCATGTAGGCGGTGGGTGTACAGGGTGGGGCAAAAATAATGACCCGGTTTTGAAGGGTTTTAAAAAACAACTAATACAGTTTGAGACTTAAAACTTTTATTTTAATCTGTATTTAATACCATTGTTTTACATTAAGTTTTGAATACCGCTTCAGAAAGATGGCGGCCTACAGCACCAATACACTGATGCAGTCCATTTCTGAAATTTTGGGAAACTTTTCTGCACAGTTTTAGGGGAATGGCGAATATTTCCTCGATAACTCGATCCTTCAGCTCTTCATAAGTGTGGGAAACTTTCTCCTTCAAATAACCCCACAAAAAAAAAAAAAAAAAAGCAGAGGGACCGTAATATTGAAATGCACACAAAGATGCAGTCTATCCTCTCTGAGTGGAAAAATAGACTGCATCAGTATATTGCTGCAGAAGGCCGCCATCTTGCTGAAGTGGTATTCAAAACTTAATGAAAAAAATTGGTATTAAATACAGATCAAAATAAAAAAGTTTCAAGTCTCAAATTGTAATAACTTTTTTTTATAACCCTTCAATACCGGGTCATAACTTTTGCCTCCACCCTCTTTTTAACCACATAAATAAAATTTATCGTTGTTCATGAAGCATGTTTCTTTTATGTTAGTATTATTACAGAATGCTTATTTATAAAAAAATAGCTTTCCTTTGGGTAAATTGTGTAATTATGTTGGTGAAATTGTTCCTAGATTTATTACGTAAAATCGACATTAAAAATATATCGTTGAATAACTAAGCCATAATGGCTTGGTTATATTCAAAAAATAGCTAAATGCATTCTTGGTGCCAAATTGTTACGAGAGTTTTGGTGACTATGGCATGGGCTTAACTTTTTTCTGCTAAAATTCCTAGTAACTGTAAATAAGATACATTTTAATCGGTAAATAAGATACATTTAATCGGTACTTATTAAGCGGTAAGTACATATTAATAGACAGGCAATTTTGAAGAGGAAATCGAATTTTCCTTCACAATTGAAGCGCAGTGCATTAGTGCTGTGCTCTCTAATCTATAAACTCACACGATAATTATTAAAAAATTAATTTATTCTTAAGTGGTTTACATTTTAAACTATAAACAAGATTTTAACATATCCATTAGAGTATATATTACTAGAATCTAAGAAATATTAAGTTTAATCGGCACTATTTGAAAAAAAAGATCGCTGATATTTTAGGATACACTTGTATAATAGTCTTTTACACAGCTGAGAAGTTAAACTATTTTATCACACCTACTATATACACGTTTTAAGCGTGTGTTGAAAATTTAATTAATTTAAGCGTTTGGGGAAAATATTTCTAATGATCAGCAAAACAACACGTGAGCAACTTTTATTTTTGTAGCTGGCAATGTCATCTAACAATACATAATTTTTAATACAAATGAAAGAAAAGTAGCCGACAGGGTGGGGTAGTGGTAAGGCGCAGGCATCGTACGCCTAAGTTCACGGGATCAAATCTGGCCCAAGTCGGTGGATTTTCAAGATGCAGAAAATCGACAGCGCCCATGTCATATGATTATGCGGCTGGTTAAAGATTTCTTGAGTATATGTTTGGCGTGGATACTCTCGGCTAAATTCAACTCCTAGTGCACTTTGCATCAATTAAAGCTCAGGTGCCGCCATCTAGGGGGAACTGAGCGTCAAAAATTGTGGCAATGGTACTGCACTCATTGTGGTGCGGCTAAAGAGTTGGTATCTCTGGGAAGGCACTAGGTCTGCAATGGTTATGCACCAATATACACAACCCATTATTAAAAAAAATGAAAGAAAAGTTTTTCTTTTTTCTCAATCTTAAAGTTATTAATAAAAAAAGAGAGATCAGTTTGAGTTTAGTAAGATGCAGTTTGTAAAATTACACTTTTAAACACTTTTGTAGTAATGTTTACTTATTATCTTAATAGCTATTTTTATGTACTCATTTTTACTTTCGAATTCTTTTATTTTTCAGCAATTTTTAATCACACAACACAACTATTACAGCAAATTTCTTTTTTTCTCTGTTTCTCGAACTACGTTCACAAATGTAATCTCTTTAGCTTGCCTTTTAATTCTGCAAAAGAGGGTGATAGCCCTAAAGTTAGGAACATAAAGGGTGCCTGTGGGAAATATTTACGAAAATAGTATCCATATAACTCTTTAATAGCTCTAATATATTAGGGCATTTTTGCTGATTTGTTTACTTAAAACGCTTTCTAAACCACCTTGTTTATTCATTTATTTATTTTTGTTACTGATTATAAGCATAAATCTTACTTGATGTTAAGTACATTTGTTTTCACACCTACTTCCATTAGTGCAATAAAGAAGGTGGTTAAAACTCACGGAATTATTTTATAAACTTAATACAGTGAAACACTTTCTGTAAAACTTCCAAATCTGAAACATTTTCTAAAAAACTGGCACATCTGAAACATCTTCTAAGAAACTGACAAATCTGAAACACTTTCTAAAAAACTCACAAATCACTATAACTATCATTTTCACTGTTAACGTCACACCATATGTAAAAATCTCCTCGCAGCAGAAAATGTGTTGTGATGTTAAAGAAATGGCAACACATTTTAAGCTTCTTTTATTCTTTTTACTCAACCGATAAGAAAGTAAAATTTATGCAAGGGTTACTTTTTATCATACGTTTACAGTTCGGAATTTTCAGTTTTTCAATACGCAAAATTATAAATAGGAAATTTTAAAATGTATTTTGAAGAAGAAAATTTTGAAGCGTTTTGGTAACGAACTTTAATAATTACTTAATATTGCATACTCTAACAGAAACATATCCTTAATGGTACGAATAGGGTAAATAACTATTTTCAGAAATGAAATTTTAAGGCATTTTGCACGGTAAAAATTATTAGTTCAACACTGCACCAAAAAAAGAAGAGAAACAAAAATGGTGAAATTCAGCTGCAACCAACATCAGGTACCAAAGTTGAATCATTACAATGGTTCCTAGTTTCACATTCATGGTGAAACTACACCATCATAATGGTTCAGCTTAGTACCAAATGTTGGTTGCAGCGAAATTTCACCATTTTTTTCATTTTTTTCGGTGAAAGGTTGAACTGGAATTTTTCATAGTGTAACTAATTTTAAAAAATATTGAAAATATCTGTAATAATTGCTTAATAATGCATAATTCTTACAAAAATATTTCTTTTTTTGCCATGAGAAAGTGCATTATTCAAAGGTGAAACTAACAAGGTTATGCCTTGCCACTATACTACACCACGCAAAAAATATAAATTAAAGGTTGCAGTTAATGCAAAAAACTTTCTTAATATAACTAAAGCGAGGTTAGCCTTTTGTGACGTTTTATAATGTTATGAACTGTTTGTCATAACCAAGCACACATGAACTTTCTAACAGTTGGCCTATCAAACATGGTCTGTAATTGGAGGATAATATCGGAAGATATATATTGTCATTTTTCTCAAATAAAAGAATTATTTCATTTTCTAATGTTAGTGTTATTAGTAGTTAGAGAGAGAGAGAGAGAGAGAGAGAGAGCTGCTGCCACTTCTTTATCAACTACAATAAAAAGATAATTGAAATTACAGGTGAATATACAATGTATATTCACCTATAATTCACCATTGTATATTCCCCTAAACAATTGACGGTATTCATTAGAACAACTGTATATTATACAAATAACAGTTACTCTAATGAATTCCGTCAATTGTTTGCTTTTACTATAATGCAACATTTTGCAGTAAATTAGAAAATTTTGTTTCCTATTAGTTACAAAAAATAGTTTTTGTATCTAATACGAAAACGATTTTTTAGTATGATCCATTATGTAGAGTACAAAAACCTTTTCAAAAATACTGAAGTGTTTACAAAGTAAAGTAACCAACTTATGAATAAAATACATGTTCGGCAATAATACAGGGTGGTTATAATTAAACTTCCCCTATTCTAAAAATGGGCGCTAGTGGCGCTGTTTAGCTTTATAACAGGGTTTTAACGTAGGAAATGACCAGTAAGGAATAAAAATAATAACATTTATTGTACACTTTTTCGTCCATATCTATCATCTTGCCATTTAAAATGAAAGTAAAAAAATATCTATAACAGTTCATCTGTGTGGCAAAAAAAAAGCAAGTTTAGGTTATCATGAAAGGAATATTTTTCTCCTTTCATAAATACTGATATCATTTTTTTTATGCCGTAGTGGTCATTTCCTACGTTAAAACTGTGTTATAAGGCTAAACAGCGCTCCTAGCGGCCATTTTTAGAACTATTTTCATAATTCCTTGAGCGTATCTCGTATATAGTCCACATACTATTTTTGGTGTCAATCTGTTGAACGGTTTTAGCTGTAGGATGCCCTGAATCGGTGAAGTTTAATTATAACCATCCGGTATATTCAATAAATAAATAAAATAAAAGTAACACAGTAAAAACACGGTTTCTATTTGGAAGCGAAGCAATAGTACAAAGTTAAAAAATGCTGCGGCGATGGTACAAGACTCATTACCATTTCATTGTGGTGTCACTGAAAGTGATGGTACCAACCTGCGGGGGACGGACTAGGTCTGCAATTGGCAGAAGCCAACAGCAGCCTATTAGAAATAACATAAAAGTTAAAAAATGCAGAGTAAACAAAATGCGGATAGAAATAACCTTTAAGTTGATGGCATGACTGTTTTCCAATTACCAGTTTATTACAGTAAGTTTCTCGAGGCCGATCCCTTTTTCCTTAGTACCTTTACGTGGTTCCTTGTTGCCGCAATTTATTTCCATGTTGTTCTACTCCCTTTGCATTATTTATTCTGTTGCGAATAACTCAATCAAACTTTTAAAAGTAGAATCACGCAATATTTTATTAAAATAAATTGTGTCAAGTATTTTCTCCCCTCCCTAGCTTACTCAATATTTCCCATAAGCAATTTATAACTCTATCAGGGTAAGCGGCTGCTATTTCCAGAGAAAAATCGTTCTCTGTTAAAATGAATTCTTTTGCTCGAAATGATATTGATAGAAGGGAACGGGGAAAAAATCGGAATCATCTTTGCGGAGCTTCGGTTAAATTATTTGTGCATTTCCAGTTTAAAGTTTTAGTTTTTTTTTTTAATTCACAGAAGAAAGAATTGTAACTATTGCGTTATAAAATAGATCAATTCCACGAAGCTGGATGAAAATGAAAAGTATCGGCTTATTTAATAGTTTTGTTTAAGAAAAGCCTTTGCTTCTGAACGTTAACCAAAACGTGGTAACTTTTGTAATCAAGTTCTATGTATACCCATTTAATAGTACGAATAAAAAATAATATTACACATTTTTTTGAATTATTATTTTGTTTTTTTCCCTTAATCAATTATAGACTCTGATTGAAGTGATTTTTTTAGATTCGAGATTCTAAGAAAAATAAATAAATAAATGCATGTATTTCAGAAATTTTGAAAATTCTTTATAAAGAAAATTACTAAAACAGCGATCGAACGGTTGCTGCCTACAGTCTACATCAGGGTTCTCCAACCTTTTTTACTCAAGGGCCACATCGAAACAGATTTTGGAGGCGAGGCGGGCCAACAACCCAACAATATTTCAGTTCAGATGCCTTGCTAGCCCCCCCCCCCCACCCTAATACACCCACGAGTTTTTTAATCATTGATGGTTTTTGAGATCTTCTGGGATTAGTTTTCTAAGCTGCTATATTTCTTGATATCTTTGTTGTTAGCTAACTTAAATTGTAAAATTACAGCAACAAAATCTTTTCGCGGGCCAGATGTGGACCACGGCCGTTTGTTGGACGCCCCTGGTGTACATTATGCGACAGTGTTAAGTTTCACAAAAATTCCACGAACGTAAAAATGTAGCATTTTTTTTTCAAAATGGATAAATACATGTTCAGAAGCAAGCTGCAAGATCTAGAATCATTTATCCTTTCTAGTTCAGATTTTTACGCATCCATTTTCGTTATTATATTACTTAGCAGGTCAAGTAATATGTTAAACATTATAAGGGGAGATGAGAAGCTTAACGACATACATTATGCTAAGAAAATATAAATTAAAACATTGGGCACCCTCCTAAAATTCTACGGAGGCCCTCCCAAAAAATCCTGCTACGTGACCCCCACCGTGGGGGGCATTCCACAGAATTATTTGGGAACAGGATTCAATTTTTGTCTATGCTATATAAAAAGTTAATGTCCAAAACATATGTCTCCCGATTGTTTTAGATTAATGAACGCATATTCCTAAAGAATTTTTTTTTGATTTTGAAAACTTTTGATTTCCAAAAGGTCTCTAACGGCCATACAGGTTTAAAACATTTCTTAAAACAGTTGTAAGAATGACTTTTCAGAATTTCAGGATTATTAGCTGCTGTATTAAAAAATAAAGCAAGAGATAAATCACGAGTTTAATATTTAGTAGACATAAACATGTGCTATTCTTACTTCTTCCGTATTATTACTATGAAACAATTTTTGGGAGTGATTATAGCATTAAAAAATTGAGTTTATATTCTGGTTCATCAATACAAATAAAGCAATTAATTTGGAACAATTATTTTTTAATTAAATGATTTCTCTCAAATATTTACTTTTGTACCGAGAGCATTCGTGATCAATGACAACGAAAATGATACACAAATTTGAAAAGAAAATTTTCATACATGTGATTTGGAGTTTCAGGGATAGTGCAAAAAACGATGTCAAAATCGTTGTAAAAGTAAGTGATGTTAAATATCAACCTAGAAGTTGGCTAAGTTGTTGTAGGCAAAAAAAAAAAAGAAATGGCAATTTATTAAAGATAAAATGCGGGAAAATACGAACATATTTCCTGATACAAAAACTTTAATTATATGTAAGTTTAAGACTTAAAATTTTTAAAGTTTTAAAATTTCAGCATTTCTAAATTGTTTGCAATAATACTTGAAAATTTACAATATACAGCTTAATAATATTCTATCATTTATTTCTAATGTATTGCAGGAAACTGCAAATTATCCCTTCTACAGGCTATATAAAATAATTGACTAAAATCTATTATTACAATTTCTATTATAATTATCTCTATTATTAGTCTATCATTTTATTAATACAAGTTGAATAACGTTTTCTCTTACGCAAAATTAAAATATAATTTTAATATTGACAGTTTTTGTTTTTGAAGTAATTAATGTTCTATCTCTAAGTTCATTTCAGAAGAAAAAGGGGAACATTTTTTTTTCTACCTTACGTTTTAGCTCTTAAATAATAATAAAAAATATCCTGCCTTTTTTATTTTAAGCGTTACTTATCTGTTCGTAATTTTTGGCTGCATGAAGTAGTGTAAAAAACATAAAACTATAGTTTTATATTTTTAATACAAATAAATTAAAAATAGGAGTATGCAAGTAGGCGCGAGAAAATACAATTTTGTATAATATTGATGCGGAACATTCTGAATATTATTGTAAAAAAAAAAGTGGAAAAAAATTTAAAAGAAACTGTATAATCATAGTGAAAAAAATGAAGTAAAGCTAACGTGTTTTGAATTGTTGGTTTGTTTATAATGGGGCAGCATATTAGGTCCTTACCATTCGCAGATCCAGGGACTGGGAACCAGTCTTTCATGTGGCACCACTACCGGCGGATGCTATTAACACTTGAAAATTTTGACCCTCAGTTTCACCTTAGAAGTTGTCACCTGGACTAACGATGTGACACTGCACTAGGATATAATTTAGCCGAGCGTAACCAAAAAAATACTCAAGGGATGTTTAACATGTCTCATAATCATATGACATGGACACTGATGATTTCTACATCTTGAAAATCCATCGACTTAGGCCAGGTTTCATCCTGCGCGCTTGGGCGTACGACGCCATGGCTTTACTACTATGCCACTTTGCCGGTTGTTTTAAATTGTCAAATGTTTGCTTCATTTGCCAAAACATAAAAATAATAATGAATAAAGAAATAAATAAAAAAATAAGAAAATAAAATATTCTTTTTTAAAAAGTGTATATTATTAAGAAATAATTGAATGAATTTTAGCCTAAAAGTTTTTAAAGTCGTCTATTATTAATAAATAATTCTCGTACAATGAGTCGTAAATTCTTGGTCACTAATGTAATTGATTTTCTAAATTGCAGTTTACCGAAGGAGAAATATTGAAACGTTGACGAATATTTGATTAGCGAATTAGTATTGGTACATTTCGAACACTTAGGGAAAAATTAAAAAAATAATAATAATAACAATAATAAATAAATAACAAAACTTTTTAATAAAAGTCCAAATAAAGTCATAAAAATCAACCTGAACAAAATAAAAATCATTTTTGCTTAATTCCATTATTATCTTTTTCTAATCAAAACGATATTTAAGTGACCATAAATAATAATACAAATAACTTGGTAAAAAAACATTCTCAAGTAAACGCATTCTTATCTTTTTAATAAGGTAAATCAATAGAATGTAATAGATAGGGATTTTACTGATATCCTATTGCTCATAGTTACGCGATGTGAGTAGAATTGATATAGGAGGTCCTAAAAATTCCAAAACATGTAATTTATTTTAAATTTTTCATGCATCATACTTCGCGTAAGGTCTCCCACATTCAATTAACTTACTCAGATAAAATTTTAGTACTATTAGTAAGCATCTAAAATGATTTTCGGATAGATTTCATCTCCAGTTACTGAAGTATACCTCAAAGAAAACGCGATATGTGATAGCTTAAAGCTGTTATCGAAATGCAAACAGTGAAACTTCATGTTTCATGTACGAGTTTACTTACATCAAACAAAACAGACAAACAATATTTTCCAAAATGTGTTTGCACCTTAGTAAAGAAAGTAATTGCATAAAAGAAGATGGTAATTTCCTGAAATGTACTTTATTATTTACAAAACCGACTAGAATGCTAAGTAAGTGGTTTAGAGATATTTCACCCACAGAAAAATAATGGAACATTGAATACAGAGTGCTGCTTTTTTTTTTCCTCTTCACTTGAAAGTCTCCATTAAAAATATTTTTAGAGTTTCTGCCATCTTGTAAAAACGGTAATTGTAAGAACAAGCTACTTATTTCCTGAAGTTTATTTCATTATGTACAAAACCGACTTGAATGCTAAGTATTACGAAAATCCTCTCCAGCTAGACATCTCCTTTACGCAGTGGCTTACAGTTCAAATGCTTACTTTTACTCTAAATCATATTTAAGTATGGTATTGTCATAGATTTATTTGAATTACCAAAAACATTTAGCTTTTGAAAGATGTTCATGTACGAAAATTTACATCATTTATGATTTACAAAGAAGGATAACTCTTATTATGTATTACAAACATTTTTTTTTCTCCTTTGTATTTTAGAGTCATTGTTAGTTATATAGTTATTTATTTCAGTTATCACTCATCAGGCGTTTACCAGAGCATAATATTTACAGGTTAACTTCCAATATTCTCCGAAAAGTATTGGCTCCAAAATAAAGAAAATAAGTAATAAGATAAAATGAAACGCCTAACTTAAGACCAAGTTCCAGCATAAACATGCCAAAAGTGGAAATGTGTGAAATAACAGATTGAAGCTTATTTTCGAATATGCTCTTTAGTTACGATGCTCTTGGCGAAGTTTCGGTACCGCGCAAATGTAATGTTTTATTTTGTTCAGTTTGTTGGAATCATTACATGTGCTCGATTGTGGAAATCTGTGTGCATGTGTGTGTGTTTGGTACAGATAACTCGTTTGAATCAAATTACAAAGTCTTCATGATGCAATCTATTTTAAAAGTGTTTTTATGCCACTTAATGACTAAATAGAAATGAAATGTTTACCTTGGCTACATTTTTTCTCCTTAAAATTCTAAAAAGAAAACCTTTTTATTATAAAAGAAAATAATTTATAATAAACCAGACAAAAAACAGATCATTTCAAACATACAAGCTGATTCGTTAAAACATGTACTAACATCTGGGGAGTTACTATTGCTATCTACGTCCTACTGTGCATAACATCTTAGGCCTTCATAGATTACCCCGAAGGGCACAGAACGCAGCGCTTCTCCTTCGAATGCTCCAAAAACTCTCAGACAACAGCCAGAACCGGCCATAGGGACCGGACTGGAGAGCGTTGCCTACTTGCTTTGCCGTCCCAGTGCCGCAGTCTACCTACACAGAGAATCCACACATCTACCACATCCGCCGGAAGTGGATAGGTGGAGATTTAGCGTTACCCAGTCCGCACCGCGAGGAGGCCTACGGACCTACATCTGGGGGGGGGGGTTTAAAATTACATGGCAGTGTATGGTTGCAAACGGTCGTAGCGCACTAAAGTGCCGATGATGTGAAATATTTTTATTTTTAAATCGGGACTCGGTATTTAAGGGGAGTCGGCACCATGAGACCATTTTTTTTCTCATGTCAATTTTTGTCTCATGTCATGTTATATCACTTCATAAGAAATTTAATATTAAAAAAAACGATTTTTTTTTAATATAATTTGAATATTTCAGTTTTTAAAACGAAATTTAGCAATTTTTAAAAATGCATCTTCTTTTTCAAAAAATGGCGTAAAGTCTCAATTTTTTTTTGATTCATATCTCATAAAGCAAAACTTTTATACATTAATTTTTTGTGAGTCAAATACTTTTTGAGGAAAACAATAAAAACTGAAGTAACGCAGAAAAAGCAACGAAAAATTCAAAAAAACCTTCAAAAAAAAGTAATAAAATTATCATAAAAGTAAAGCACAGATTAGTTAAGTATAGTTCCAGGAACATGTGGGAAAAAAATCCACATTATAGATACAAATTTAAAAAAGCCTTTGCATTTTAGTTGAGATGAAATGCGCAAAAAACAAAGCGAGAGAAAACAGCATTTTGGGTTTTCGGCTTGCAATATCTTTATCAAAATTTTAAGTAAGGAACTTTTTTTTTCAGTTACAGTCATGATGAAATTGCTTCTTCTCGCTTATTTTATTTTAAAAAATAAGTATGTGGATTATATTCAGCACAGTTTCTGTTTCGGAATGAAAAGGAGGCAAATCACAACGTAATAAAAATCAATAAATGTTGCTTCAACTTTTCTAAAACTTTCAGGGAACATTTTTAAAGAATTATTTTACTAAATAACTAACTTTTACTAATAAAATTTTTTCGACATTTTTGGGTGCTGACTACCCATAACTCATAATCAGAGACAGTAGCTTGGAAAGGATCGAAGTTTTCCGTTAATCTTGAGTTAGCATACATGTATTTAGAATATGGAGAGCGTAATTGTAGCGCGGTAGAGTTATAACGTAGAGAGGGTATTATGCGTCTGTACGGAACATCCGATGAACAACTGAATTGCTTTTCCACTCCCTCTATATGAAAGCGATATCAAATTCAAATTTGAGTTCTAGTGAACAATGCATTGTAGAAGTTTTCACAGGCATAAGGGGATCATCATGTGCATATATATACACACAACAAAATATTATGAAATATTTACTTCGCAAAATTTTTACACAAATTATTTAAATGTAACGAATACAGATAATAATAAGCAAGAAGTTCGTCCATAGAAACGAGCCTTCTTTTCTTCATTACGATAACCGGCTTTCTAACATAAGCTAAGTCTCTCTCATCACTCTCAGAAACGCATGCTCAAATCTCACGAAACTTTCGTCGTATTTAACGAAATGGCTTCGTGAAAAATGTACCGAGTAAACCTTTCGTCAAATTGGCGAACTTTGTGTAATGACTTTTTAAAGTCACATCATCGCGCGAGGAAAGAACCGTTCTAAATGACGAAAGGTTCTTATTTTTCTTAGAATTTTAGTTCTATTTCTGAGAGTGTAAATTGGTTTAAACTACAAATTATTTCAAATATATCTTTTTAAAAAGTAACGCTACTTTTGAGATATGTTTACATAATACATTTTCTTGTCCATTTTAATTTTATGTAAAAGAAACTCTAATAGTTAGCATAAAAACGATGCCAACTTCTCAAACGGCTCTCTTGGCGTAAAAATTAAGTAAATTTATTTACAGTAATATTTCCCAGTATTTAAGCGTACAAGCGTAGGAGAAAAAAATTACAGAACTGACTTACAACAAACATTTCTCATATATATCATTTAGGAATCGCACCAAAAGTAAATTTACAAATAAATAAAATAAGTAAGAATGATTTTTACAATACATTACAAAGACATCTACTTTTAAATTATTTCTTGGCAAAGATTAAAAAGTAATATTTTACTTCGCCAAAAAAATAAAATAAAACTAATGCATTGTAAAAAAAAATATGTAAAATTACAGAACTGAGAGAAACTGAGAGTGTTTCTTTCAATTTATGAAGAACTTGCTTTAAATCAAATAACCAAGTTTCTTGATATCAGTTTCTCAATAAAATTCTTGTTATCCGCACGCTTTAAAACTACAAAGATCTGTTATGTTACGTACAATTGAACACTTGAGAACTGTGGCTACCAGTTTAAAAGTTGTAAACAGATAAATAAACGCTTGGGATCTGTGACAACCAGTTTAAAAATTGTCAAAAATGCACTATGTATTGTTAGCGTATAATTTCACTTCAGTTCTAGCTAGTGAGCAGCCTGATAGCTCTCGGCTGCCAACCTTCCCGACTTCAGAGGCATCAGAGCAGCGTGGTCTACCACTGAACTCACCTTCGACTTCGTGTACCATAAATAGTAATTCGTTCTCACAAGTGGCGCTACTACTGCGGCACATCATCTGATCAAATCAATTTACAAAATGTTCTCTGTAATTTTCTTTTGTGAAGATTTTGCAGTTTCTTGTTCTCAAGTCCCTGTAATTCTACGTCAGACCTCGGGAAAATGATTTCCAGGAGATTCTCATGCATTTTCGGGCAAACATTTTTTAGTGTGTTCACGGGGAAAAGTATTTGAAAGAATTACCAAAAACATTTAGCTTTTGAAATATGTTCATCTACGAAAATGTACATCATTTATGATTTACAAAGAACGATGACTCTTATTATGTATTACAAACATTTTTTTTCTCAGAAAACTTTTTTCTAATTTGTATTTTAGAGTCCTTTTTAGTTATATAGTTATTATTTATTTATCTATTTCAGTTATCACTTTTCAGGCGTTTACTAGAAGTGAAAATTGAATTAGATTTAATAATTCAATTTTCTCGAATTCTTGGTGCTAAAAAATAACAACTAGCATTATTGTTTGCAAGAAGGTATGAATTTTTTGAAGAGCTAATGTTACAAATGTTTGAATTGCTCAAAAAAACCTTTAAAATAATCAAATCAAAAATTCTTTTCTTGAGACTATTCTACGCCAAGAGCTATTTTCAATAAAGTTTGTTCGAAGAAAATCCGCCAGTTAGATATGGATTTATGTATGTTTCAAACTTCCCCAGAGGGCGCTTAATGTCGAACTCTTTTGAACTGCTCGAAGTTGAACAAAAAATTATTATTCAAATGAAAAAGTAAAAGGAAGAAGGTGTCCTTGTTGAGATCTTTAGAACAAAAAATGTATTGTTCGAATAGGATTCTCCAAAGTTATTAGGGGAAAAGTACAGAAAAACAGACGGACTGGCAGGCACATATTTCCTAACCGAAAAACACTACTTAATATATTATATTTTTCAATATTTATTTATTTAATGTTTAAATTTATTTTTGATTTTTTTTTTTTTTTTTTTTTGATGTAGCGATATTGTTACAATCCTTTAAGCCTTCTTTCATGCTTTTTTAAAAAAACTTTTATGAAAAAAAGTCTGGTAAAAAGGAGACCCGTCATTAAACAGTTTATCTCCTGTATTTGAGAATGCAATTTATTTTTATGAATAGGCATATAGTATCTTGTTTTATTTTTGTTGTAACATAAGAGAAAATATACCCTCTGGGAAAATTCGAAATAATGATCTTGGTAAAAGCCAACTGTCCAAATTAGAGAATTCAAGTTTCTTAGTTTTTCTTCTTTTATTATGATAACACCCTTAAGTATTTCAACTTATTACCTCTTTATTTAATTTCATATCTATATATCTGCATCTTTATACATATAGGTTAAATATTTTAAAATATCTCAATAATATGCTGAAAAACAAGTCTGTTTTCCTTTCGATGTTTAATATATTAATATGTCGGCTTACTAGATTGCTTATTATTTTTAAAAAACTTGCCTTTAGCCTACTTCCCCGTTAAAGTTAAAAAAAATATAATAAAGCATGAAAGAAGGCTTAATGTATCTTGAAAATATCGTTAGAAATCAAGAAAAGTCAAAAATAAGTTAATTAATTAAATAAAGATTGAAAAATAAAAATTTTAAAATTAGGGTTTTGAGTTGGGGAAAAATTGTGTCGGTCGATCTGTCGGTCTGTCGGTACTTTTGAACGAATTGTCCGATTCGAAAGATCTCGGTGAGGACATCGCATTTAAATATTTCACTTTTTGGTTTGAACAATTTTTTGTTCAATTTTGAACAGTTCAAAAAGTCTTAACATTAGCGCCTACGTGAAAATTTAAATCCTATATAATTCCTGATCCAGCGGACCGAATTAGCAAATGAGTGACTAAATGATTAAAAAAAAATGAGTGAATAAATGAGCGAATGAATGACAAAAATAAGTAAATGAGTGAATATATACATGAGTGAGGGAATTAATATGGTATTATTAACAGTTGAAAACGGTATATTTGAAGCAATTAAGAACTAAAGCTAAACGAGAGAGAGAGAGATAACTAGATGATAAATTTGAAGTTGGTGTATACGGGAAAGTAGGCTTGCATAGCTCTAGACGGAACTTCTTGTTAATAAGAGCAGGGTGGAAAGATAGATATAAAACAGCGAGCCATATAGATATAACGAGTGATATTTCCGAACTAGAAAATATTCCTTTGTATCTTTCACAATTTAAGATATTTCGAAACTTCTAATTTCCTCAATGCCGACATCAAAAACTTAAAATATAGGGGAGACTAGGGATACTTGATCCCCACTTTGGTTTTCAATTTTTTTTCTCTGATGCAAATTATCAGTTTTGACTCATTTTTGCAGAATCAATGATACTTTTTGACTGTATTTTTTTAAACTTAAAACTAAACAGATAGTTTCGGTAAAATATTTTTTTTCAATATTTTACTAAAGGTATGTATCCACACACCAAGGGATACACGATCCTTTCTCAAAGAATACTTTTTCTCCCTCGCTGAATTTACGTAGGCTATTCAATAATAAGTTATTTATGTTTATTTCAGTTTAATAAATAATGTTTCTAACAATTCTAACTTTTTTTCCTTATGTATAATAAGAATACGAACATAAAAATAACATTGTTAAAAGAATCCAACTCTATAATTTGAAGGAAAATTTATGATGTTTTATAAATACTGCTATAACGCCTTTGATCAATTTGTTACTCTCTGATGTAGTGATGCACATTATTTAATAAGACAAATTAAATTTTTCTTTCTTTCCTTTTCTTTTTTCTCAAAAGTTCACAGATTTATTAATGAAGCTAAAATTACAACACATAACAAGAAGTTACTGCAAATAATACGGCAGTCAACTTATTTAATTTGTAATATTAAATAACAAAATTAATAAAGAGTTATAACAATGGAATTTATTTGAAGGAAACAAGTGGTTATATATGCAGGTACCAGCATACTTGAAGAAAGAAAAAGAAAGAAAGGTAGCCTAGAAAATTGTTTTCAAAACGGGAGAAGTGAAATACAAACATAATAGTTGTTGCAGATCTTAAAATTACCCTCAATCATTTTCATTTTCTACACTTTTATCAGTCTTTTTAGAAAAAAATTAATTGATGAAGCATACGACCTTTTTTCTTAAAGAAAAATAATTTCAAATTCTGAAAATCCAACTTTCCATTCCATAGACATATTTGCATACACGGAGAACGCTTGCTTTTCCTTCGCTTTGCGAGTGACCGAGGAGCGAACAGGTCACGTGAAGTAGACGGTCCAGTTTCGACCAATTGAAGTCTCTTGTCTTATCTCGCGTCGCCTTATCTGCTTTTGCCTGAATTTCTTTCCACGGCGCGAAGTTTTCAAGATAGGATTCTGCTGCGCGTACAATTTCACAGAACAAGAGGACCCCAATTCGAGTGAATTCGAAACGGTCGCTTATCAGCAAGAGCAAAGACTTCTTAACAGAGATTGTTTTTTCCCATTTAATGCGTTATCCAGACAGATTCCCGCCTTTGTGCCACCGGAACGCCCCCAAGCGGTGTCTACGATTTTACAAGGTCTATGCTCCCATTCTATTTGACAAAGATAATGACTAACTGTTTTTTCGTTGCAAACCTAACCATTGCCAATATCTTTCGGATGAGGTCGAATATTTACGGAAGTTGGTCTTCGGGAGTAAAAAAAAATTGTCTGTAAACACTTAGCCAATTTGTCAGGAGCCGTATTAAAATTGGAACAACATATTTAATATTACCAGTTGATTGCTGTGCACTAGATCCACGAGAAGTATTAGTCTCTTGCAAGTTTTTTTCATCATGATAATATTGTTATAGGGATAATTGATCCCTGAGCTCATGTATCCCTGAAAAGAAGGAATCAACTATCCCTAATTTTATATTTATATGAAACATACATTTTGAATAATAAACAATCAAAGATAGTTTACTAAAGAAATTACTGGATTATTAAGGACAGTTTAAATTAAAAAACCTTATTAGGTGTAATTTTAAAGTTGTATGTAACAGACTTTAAAAACATTAAAATATTTAATTTGAAAAAAATTGTCCTTGCTACATTCAGACTATTATTTCTTGAGCTAAAACAAAATAGCTGAAAAATATTAAGTGTTTTTTGTTTTTGTGTATAGTATAACTTTAACATTGTAGAGAGATTTTAATGCTGTACTAATTGATCTTGATACATTTTGTGAAAAGGGGATCACGTATCCCCAGTCTCCACTATTTTAGGTTATATTTCCAAGGTTTTCTTAACACTGGGCTCAAAAATCAGTTTTAGAGACAAAAAATCCCGATATTTCTTAGAGATTAACTATTTATTTTAAGTCTTTTTTTGATATACGCATTGTATAAACATAAACGAGATGGATACAGTTTAAACTTTATCTTTTTTCTAAAAATAAAACTGTCCATATTTATACTAACCTTATCAGTTGATGTGTACTGACGCATTTAAATACATGTGCGTAAACATGAAATCATTTTGACACGAAATCATCTATACTTGATTTAGTTTATAAATATTACGTTATCTTAGTCATTCAAGTGAAAGTCACTCAGTTCCAAAGTCTAGTTTTGAGACACAGGCATCTTACATTTTCGAATCGCAGCGAAAAATTAAAAAAATCATCTTAAAGACCACTAACTCTACCACAGTACAATTACTGAAAAAAAAAACGTTTAAAATGTATGAAAAATAACAAATTATAAATAAGAACTCACTGCAGTAAGTCTTTTTTTTTTCTTTTTTATGGACTTGGTGACTTTTACCGGAACGCCGAAATAGAATTTTTCCCTTTTCACTGTTTCATTTACTTTTTTTAGAGCTTCCGACATAAATAACTACGATACGTTGATATAATGATGAATAAATAAAATGTGCAAAAATACGTTTGATTTATATGTCTTATATTTTATTCATTTATTTATTTTAAAGCGAGTAAAGTATAAATTATTAACAATTTTGAACACAAAATGTTTTTTTATGTAAATGATGTGTATGTACTTCTGCCGAGTAAGAATATGATTAAATATGGGAAAGTGCCCCTTATTCTGCGAATCGAATGGTATCTCTGGAATAAATGGGACCTTTAACGACGCTCTGGGTAGAGCAAAGGTAAAGTTTCCGTGCGGGATGCAACTCCCATTCATCTTTCTCTCTCTCAATGTATATTAAAATTCCTTACACCTTAGGCAAGCCTTTTAATGTGCGTCCCGAGAAAGTTGACAGAGATTAAAGCTTCGAGTTAATCCGTCCTCTCATTTGAGGTCAGGCGCTGGGAGGCGGAGAAGTATTTGAGGGCGGGAGGACCCGCAAGCTGGGGCTTATTGCATCACGGAGGTCCTTTCAGTCCGGAGTAGGGAGGACGCGCCATGCGCATGCGCACCCCTTCCTCCTTCGGCGTAGTTGAACAGACTCGCGGAACCGCTCGATGATCTCGGATCAGCCGGTGAGAACTGGCAGCACGTGAAACGCCCGTTCCGCTGATATTTGTTTATAAGACCCCCACTGGCCTCGAATGCCACTGCTGAACTGTTCACTCGCTGTCCCGCGAAAGGAGGAGAAAAGAACTCGGTAACAAGTTGCCGGAAACTCGGATCGTTATTCTGGAACGAATACCGAGTGGTGCTCAAAGTCGGAGAAGAGTTTGTTACCGAAATGGGATACTTAATTTCTAGGGGCTGAAAGTTGGTTCGTTCAGGTACAAGTTGACGATTTTCTAAGTTTCTCTAAACGCCTAAATTTGATTGAAGAAGCATGAATAGTGCGGCTGTTATAGGCAGGCAACTGCGTCAGCAAAACACAGGTAGGGGAGCACCACCTCCAGGAAAAGGCCGACAAAGAGCTTTATCTCATCAACCTTTGACCCCGAACCAACTTCAGCAACTTCAGAAGCAGAAAGAAGAAGAGAAGAAAAAAGTTTCGACAATACAAAGCATTAGAAACAAGGTTACCGTCCAGTGTTTATGGTTAACTTGCAAAGCTTTTAGCGGTGGCATGATTCTTTTAATCATCGGAACAACTATGTCTGTAGTCGGTTTCTATGCAGACAGTTTATCCACAGAAGTCATTGAGTCGGGAAACAGGACCATCGAAGTTACCGATACGGACAGACATTATCATCTTCATAATTTGACATATGTTGGACCAGTAATTATGGGCCTTGGAGGTTTTGTTATCGTGGCAGCTTTTGTTATGACTTTTGAGGGACATGATTCTGGATCCAAAGTAGTCCCCATGACAGATGACCACACAACTACAGACGGTTCCTTATTGACTAGTTTACTTATAGAAGAGAAAAGCAAAGACAAACAAAACGGTCCTTCTTCGAGTGGTCCTTACCTATGCGTTCCGCAAACTTTTGATATACCAGATAATATGCGAAGACCTTCTGTAACGCTTTCTAACAGTAAATTAGTCAAGACTCAAATCGCTAAAGAAGAAATTAAATCATCCATGAAAACAAAAGCGAATGAAGCAATTTCAACTCGAAAAAAAGAATCTCCGAAGGTTCAAATTAATGTACCGAACGGTCCGAGCAAAAGCGCAAAACCACCTCCGAGTTTACCACTGATGAATAAGGACAACTGTATAGGCCCAAGCGGTCGCATGAGGAATCGTGAACTTATGATGATGCAACTGTGCCTCGATGAGTTTGTCCCATCTCCACAGGACATAGAAATAATAGATCCCGACGGCTGCGATACTCCACGCCGGGACAACGGGATGGCTTCGTCGATGGATATGGAAGTTTATGTATCGAACTGCCCCATAACTGTTCGTGTACAGGTGGAACCTCGGCATTTGGCATCGATGGAGAGTGATGGCTTATCGGACAGTGATATCTCAGATCCCGGAGAAATTGCTCGCATCTCTAGACGGGATATGGATTTCCCCGAACAGCAAATGCCGTTGCTAGGCCGTTGCAGTCCCGCTTTCTCATCTCCAGAGTTCCGAGGAGGCGCTTGCTCGATGCCGCTTCTCAAGCGGGACTCTTCTCGGAGATTTCCTCTCCTAAGGCAGGGGGCTTTAGACAGTGGCAGAGGTCTTGACGTGCAAACTGAAACTTCTTTAGCGTAATGTCTGTGCTCAGCGTCTTTTTATTTTGGATGCTGTTGTTTGATATTTCATGCTACACTTCGTGGTTCAGACCACGGGACACTAATTTCTGCTAAAAAAATGCAGTGCTTGCAGCATATGTGTGTCCGTCGTTGTCTTCAAGTGTAACGTCTGTCAAGTTTCCCATCCGCATTTGTGCGAACTCTTTCGTCTCTGTGAGGGTAAGTTTTTAATCATATTTTATACATTTATATATAGACTCAATTTTCGCCCTCAAAGCGAAAACCACAAATGGGGATCTAAGGTAATTAAAAATCAAGTATGCTTATGCTTATTATATTTTAAACATTTACTGCTTATTTCAATTATAACTTTGATTGGAAATATTAACACTTGCTTCAAATAAAAGCACTAGTGCATAGCCTAAAATAATTAGTCAGTTTTACCAAGTTAATTTTAATATGATAAGGGGTTTCAACAACACGTTTTTTTTAAATTTGGAATCAAATAACTTTTGCATTATCTTGAAATTAATATTAACAAATAATACTGTTTAGATATAACTATTTCTCATTCATTTGATAACATAAGTTATGTTTTGAAAAATATCAATATTGATAATAAAAAGTGTGATCTTTTTTCTAAATACTGAAAACTTTCATGGTTTTGAATATCATTCATATGCATGGGAAAAAAATCCACAAATAGGCGAACAATTAATTTATTCGATAAATTTGAAAGATTTATTTTTATTATATATATATATATATATATGAGTGATTAATCTTTTGATAATTTTATCAATGAACATTTTATTCTCTAAATGTGAAGGTATGTAATACATTTTATGTTCAATCATTTTAATTTTTTCCCAGCATATCAGTTATTTTTTAAAGTTTTTTTACAACTTTCCATGAACATTTAATTACAGTCATGCAGTCATATATGCAAGTCTGTTTCTTTGAAGCTCATTATATTTTAAAAAAAAGAATATATTACTAAAAAGTTGGTTGATCTTGTCAACAGTGTTTTCGAAATTAATGTTTCAGAGAAATGTGTTGAATAAGATATTTTCATGAAATAGTTTTCAAAATTAATTTCTATCCAGTTATGCATACTTTTTGTTTATTAGATTATTTCTTCATGACAAGAAAAATGCAAAAGGTATTTCAGAAAGAAACTGTATAAAAATATCGAACAGCTTTTTTACCGATTTTCTAACATGACGATTACTTAAAATAACAATGATACTTCAAAATGTAGAAAGTCAGAAAAACTGATACCCGAGATGAAGATTATTGAATTTTAAAAGTAAACATGATGTGCATTACCATTGTGTTAAAATCATTTCAGTTTAGTTTATAATGTATTACTCGAAAGATTTTTGCTGTAATTTTATTTCCGACTTATAATCGAAAGTTAACTTTTTTTCAGTGCCAACAATCATACTGTTTTTAATATTGATAAAACGTACGGAATACATTCTTGTTGCATTATGTACAAATAAATATTTATGAAATATTTCCATTAGTATATTTAACTACTCAACTATGATTTAAGTATTGCATCAATATTTTTCAGTTGCATTTATTGGACCTTTTATAATAATGAATAAATCTTATTTTTTTATTATTTTATACATGAGCTGTATTTTTATATTAAAATATTAAACATTTAAAATATTTTTTATCAAAAGTGAAATTTAATATTTTTCAGAAAATTTATACGTGAAAATTGCGTTTATACGACTCACAATAAATTCGATGCCAACTTTAAATATATGTTTCAAAAATTAAAAAGCATTAGTTTCTTTTATTAAAAGTGTGATAAACTGTGTTTCATTTAATTCTAAAAGGATTTTTAAAAAAGTATTTGATCTTACTCTTGCGTAGTAAATAATACGGAGCATTTTCTCAAGGAACAGTTTGTAAGAAATACGGAAAGAAGACTTAATCTTTTTTGCTACAGTAAGACTCCACCTACCAGATACCCCTCAAATGCAGACAATTTTTAATTCAAAGCCAGCAAAGAATTGAGCCTAAAGAAACCCCTCTTTTGCAGATACCTCTCTATTGCGGAGAAATATTTTTGTGTAGTTTTGTTACAGTAAGACCTAGCGGAAACTCCTCAAATGCGGGCAATTTTTAATTCCCTGAGCCTAACGAAACCCCTCTTTTGCGGACACCTCTCTATTACGGATAATTTTTTTTGCGCACTGTTAGAAACTTCATCATGAAACTACGGTTAAATAACCGGCAGCAGTCTGTCCATCTAATTCACCGTTTAATTTACGGTTTGGAACATTTTTCTATCTTTACGGAACCTAAATCATTTCCAATCAGCTTGGTTAAAAATCCGTAAATACGAAAGTTTACGGTTTTATAACCATTTAAAAATGGTTTCAAAACTAAATTTTTACCGTTTTTGAACCATTTCGAGGCGTAGAAACCGTAAACGAAGCGTGCGGGAATCGAACCCGGGTGTATGGTATACCAACCTTGCGCTCTAGTCATTCGGCCATCTACACCACTTAAAGCGGCCGTTTATTTTTAATAAGTTTTCTTTTTCAACAGGCAAACTGCCTTAAAATTAAGATTTCAGTTTTTGATTGGATCCAAAGTCATTTTTGGTCTAAATTTACTGTATATTGACGAAAATCATTTTTTTTTGCTGCAAAAATTAAAATAGAAACAAGCTTCGGCAGCGCAAATTATGGGTTCGCTCATTCGCAAAAACAGTTCGGTAATCCGATGTCTCCAATTTTTGATTTACGTGTGTATGTGTTTCTATTTAGTAACCACTGCTTAAGCCACTTTTTTTTCTTCTTATTTTATATACTCATGCAGATTTGAACTGATAAATCTTTATTCATATTTTAAAACAACGTACGACCGGTAAGGTTTTGTAACCAAGATGGACGCCCGATTCTTATTGAGCGCTTGTAAATTACGGTTAGTTAAACGTTCTTTAAGAGTGTTAAATATGTGTAAACTTAAGTTTAAATCTCAGGAAATGCAGCTCCATTTAAATACACCTTTATTCTGCATTAGTACAAGAACCAGTATTATCAGGCCTGGTTGCCTTCAACATACAACATCCGGAGTATCAGTGGTTCAGCCAGTTAAGCTCTGCCACTGCCACTTATATAGCTGATACAGTTACAGGTACGGTTACAGTAGATTTCTTTACAAAGAGAAACAGAGAATAAACGATTTTTTTCACAATCAGCGGTTTGAGTACCATCTTTTTAATGATTATTCAACTGTTGTAATTAAATATGGTAAAATAACAATAAAATAAACGATTATTTCACCATTTTCTTACGGAAATTTTTAACAGTGCGCCATTGGTGTCCACGCAGATGAGTTTTAATGTTTTTTCAAAACATCAAAAGAAGAAAAATCAATCAATTAAGAGATATTTATTTATTTATAAGCTTCATAATGCCGCAATTACACATTGCTTGAACACTCGAATTACACAAAAGTTTTGGTGTTTTTAATAAAGCTGTATAACTAGGTATTTTCTAGCTTTTGAAAATGGTTCACTTTGGTACAGGAAAAAACAAATTTAAGGAAAAACTGAATGCAAAACTTTAGCAGTAAAATCATGAATGATTAACAAAAACTATGCAGTCTAAATTTCTTTATTATTAAAATGATTTCTTTCCAAAGTAAATAAAATTAGCTTTAACAGAATTTTTTTAAGAAAAAGGAATATTTTTAAAAATTAATAGCTTCGACGGTATGCTAAGTATAGGAATTTTAAATAGATTATTTTAGTTATTTATTTTCATTATTTAATAAGTTTATATACGTGTATAATGTAATTCCTGGAAACAGAATAACTTACATTACTTAACTGGATTACTAACTAATTTTCTTTATCTCTTTTTATTAATTTAAGAATTCTATAATGTAAAATAATTCATAAATTACTTTTCCGTAGAAAAATTTATATTTTTCTCCCTATCTAATTACATTTTGATGTCAAAATTTATAGACAATTTAACGTGCTACTATTTACTTATCATTCAAAACTCCCATAAGTTGTACACTTACAGGCTCGGTTTTGTCAAATCACTGTATTTAAACTGTATAGGTTTTAGAAAATACAACATTCAACTTTTTTTCCATGCCTATTTATACTGATAGATATGACTTTTTTATACTAATAGATATACTTATGTATACTAATATTACTTATTATAAAGAAAATGATATTTTACCTGCAATGTGAACTTGTTCGTGCGTATGTAAAATATTTGGTTATTATAGAAATAATATTTTAAAAATGATAAGGTTTTGCTTTAATTTCGGAAGATTAAGCTGATTTATATTTGCCATTTGACCTTTAACTTCGGTTACAAATTTAGTAATTTCATTCTACTTATTAAATTGCAATTTTCTTTTAAATAAATGACGTTACAGAGCTCATAACAAAGTGTTATGTAACCCATCCTTATTAATATTACTGGAGGCTTAATTACGATATAAAAACAACTTGACAGCAAAAACAAATCGGAAGATTGAAATGTAAATTACTGGACTGATAAAATAATACTGACCGCAGATTCACTGATGTGCGTCCATAGGGTTGCTTAAATTTCAGTATGTTTTTTAATTTGAAAAATTATATAACAGTGTGTAAAATACAAGTTCATACATATAAATAAAACAATATTATGAATATCATTACCCTCGAAATACACTGCCATAAGTTTAATTTTTAGAACCATTCACTGTAACAGAATTAATTACTCTTTCTTCCTATACGTAAAGTAATGGCAAATTGAATAGATTTATACATAGAAATAGTTAAAAAAAAAAGAGCCGTATATGAATTGCATTAGCTGTTTTTTTTTTTTTTTTTTTGAGTTATAATAGAGAATATAAAAGCTCCTATTAATAAAGTTTTGGTAAGTTAAGTTTTTATGTTCTGGAGCTTATATTGAAAACTACGTACTATTCAGATACATATTTTTACAGTTCTTATTATCTTCCTAATATTTCGCTCACAGATTTAAAGTAACGATTCTTGCGAAATATTTTCTTTCTTCGAATACTTCAACATTTTTTTTCTCGAGATTATTATTTTGCTGAAATTTTAGTAATCATTTAGTCCCTTCAATGGCTCGCTTTTAAGAAAAGAAGGAAAGTTACAATAAATGCTGCAGGGTATAATTTTTCTTAATCTTCAGGAAAACACTCTCCATTGTTTCTTAAGACCTTCACTATATCAAGCACAGATATTTTAAAATCTTATTAATTAATTTTTACTTAACGATGAGAAGAGAAATAATTAATATTAGGTAAAAAATAATATGTATGTACAGTAAAAAAATTATATAAATTTAACGAACAATATTTGCTCTCTAATGAAAAATAAAGCCCGTTTAAAAATATTTCTAGTAATTAATTTCTTCATTTACTCATAAAAATTAGATAAAATATTATCATAAATGAAATATTATAAAACAACGTAGATAGCTTCTAAAAGAGCGTCAAATACGAGTTCATTGTCAGAGTCAAAAATAAATACACCATTTACTTTACGCTTTAAAATAAATAGACTTATCATTAAAATGCGCTTAATTCATTATTTTACGCAAGCTATGAAACAAGTTATAGCAATAAAAAAAAACGTGTTATAGAAGTTATCTTTTACTAATAATTAACTCAGAAGTATGTAAAGCTCGTTATGACAATCTAGTTTTACTACTTACATAGAACCCCATACTTAAAAACTTCTTATATAAAAGAGAAATGATTATTAGCACTTAAACTGATAATGTTTGTTTGGTATCTTTTCTTTAAGGCATCAGTAAATTATTCATTAAACTGTGTGTTATGATCGTTAACCTAAAATAAAATTATTAATTAATCAATAAATAAGCATTTCATAGAAATTAAATGAATTCGATATTAAATAATCGCTCAAAAATTATAAAAACACTTCTTACTTTTAGGGGATACATCTAATGCTTCAAGTCGAAATAAGTAAAACCGGTCTAATAATTAGAAAATTCACGAGTAATAATATTTTTGGGATATTATAACGGTTGAAAAAATAAACTGCGAGACCGAAGTGTAAATACTTAAACCGGACAACAACACTGGTTAACAGCACTGTGTACGCATTTTATGATGATGACTAAACTCTTTTCCTGGAGTTCTTTCTAAATTGTTCTATATCCGTGGGCAAATAATATCAGGCAGACTTCAACCATCTGACATAATATTGAATTGACTCTTTTAATCCATTATAATTACGGACAAATGTATTAAAGTACAGAACTGCAGCAGAGACTCGCTTAGACAACATAAGCAAGCAGACAAGTTATGTTAAAATGGGTCGGATAATCGAAGAAAGGGGCTAAATATAATTGGGGTAAGGAAAATATATTAAATCTATTTATTTCAGTTTTGACGTTACAAACTAAATAATTATTTTATGCCTCAAAACAAAAAATATTCAAAAATTTAAATTAAAGATTTATATGAAGATAAATTCACTTAAAAAGAAAAAGGAGAAGTCCTCTCTTGGTTTATGGGAATGTTTAATCGTTACTTTCTGATTTTATTTTTAACCAGCTATTTTTATTTATTTATTTATTTATTTTTTGAGGCCGTCGGATAATACTCGAAAGACTGGATTCTTGTCGATTTTGAGATGTAAATTCTTGAAGTCCGACAAATGCTGATAATTCTATTGTTCAGATGCTTGAGAAACTAACTTTGTGGGAAACTTGAGCTAGAGGCGTAGCAGTTTTAAGGTAAGGCATAAATGAGTTGCCAGAACATGGAAATAAGGCTAACACGATTTTTTTTCTTTTTAAATTGGAGTTTGATCACCATTCAAATAAGGCTTCCTCTAATGTCGGATAAGAGATTCTGGGACAAACGAGATTTTACGGGAATGATGATTAATTCAACGAAATTTCCGGAATAAGGATTATAAGAGATTATTATATTTTAAACAATGCATAGAAGATTTGAGCCTTTAATTGCTTAATAATATTTCAAATAAGGGACATTAAACTAGAATTAAATTTTATGTATTTCACGACAAAAATTATGCGTGCGCAAACAGTACTCGTGTATGTTCTGTTTCATGTTTTACGAATAACTCACAATTACCCATAATTATTAATAATCACCACTTCCTAGTGATAAATGATTAGTTGTGTTTAATTAATCAAATTAACTGAGCGTTGAAACTGCAATTATTACTAGTGTAAATGCAACGCAATCCAGCCTGCATATCATATGTACTCATTGCGGAATAGGATATTGGTATGTAATGACGAGATAAATTGAAAAGTTTTATAGCCTATAAAATAGTTAGCGATTGCGAAAAACACCAGGCAGTATGGGTACTGCATGGAATTTTTTTAACAAGTTTTGTTTATAAACGTGCACTCGGGAAAATTTTTGTATTACTTTGATTTTACTGAAGCTATTGAAAGAAAATAAAAAACAATCTTTGTTACCTATAATGATTATTATTTCAATGAATAAGTTTTTAATTTAAAAGATATAAAATTAATATTTTTAATATGTCGCCCTCAAAACTTTCCTTGAAAACTAGTCAATTTCTAGGTATTATCAATTTATTTCCAAGAACAGAAGCGTTGGAATAAAAAATATTTAATCAAATATTTAATGCCCGCAAGATGCATAATGCAGGAATAACTCAATTAAAGAAAATGTCAGAAGAAGGAAGAAAACACGCTTCAAGACAAGCAAAACCATAAACCAAGGTTCTTATGAAAACGCTTGTTAATTGCATTTTATATATTTTATCAAATGTAATTATAATTGCAGAAGATACCTCCGAAGGTTTTGCCTTTTTACCATGTTGAGCCTGTAGGCATTGATTGAAATAACTTATATAAATTTGGAAAATGTTAACCTTTGTACAGTTTTTATTCCTACTTTTGCTCATTTGTGTAGGTAATAATCAACCGTTAATATCGTGATAATATTTATGAAGTTCGGATGCATGACATTTTAATTACCAGACTGCGAAAAGAAGTTTTAATTTTTGATGTTATGTCCACATTAAGAATCTAAAAATATGTATTATGGAGATTTTACTTATACAAAATCCCTTCACAACGAATCGCTCTCCTAATGGCGTTTAAAGCGGGACGAAACATTTATATCGCTATAACGGATATTTTGCTGTATCGTTAATTGCTATGACGAGATTTCACTGAATTTGAAATTTGATTGTTCACATTCGAAAGCAATGTTTTTTAAAATGCCTTAGACTTTTTAATAATGTTCTATGAATATACTTTTCAATACTAACAGAATAATAGTACTTGCCGTCAGTTTCAAAAACGGCTATACGTTTTTCTCTGCTTATTCTTTTGTGTCTGCCACGTCAGGCATCGCTGGCTGACACTGAACTTTCCGTTTAGGAGTATTCAATCACCGGTGGCTGAGCGTAGAATATGATATAAAACTAATTTCGCTGTCTTAAGTAATTGTTGAAAATTTATTTTTAATAATCGTAACTTTTATTTTTCCTGATTAAATCAGTAACACGTTGAGTTCCACGTCATCAGTGGCTGATACTCGACAATCCGTTCAGGCCGCATCGGGTATTGGTGAATGACACTAAAATCGTGACATGACTGGAACTTCCTAAAAAAAATCGAGTGGCGTTCAACGTGTTAAACAATGTAAGTACTTTCAGAGTGCGCGATTTCTAAAATATGTTAAAAAGATTTTTTGATAATTTGTATAGGGTATTTTCTATAGGAGGTATCTTTGTGATGATTCATCTATATGTAAAAGAAAATGTCTGTTGCAATGACTAACCAAAATCAACCTCCAACAAAATAATTACATCATCGTTTTTACTAGCATTACTACTTGTTCCATCATATCCAGTTAACACTTTACCGACCGATAGCTTATTAATCGGCTTTTTGTTGTCGATGCTTACCGACCGATCGCCTATTAATCGGCTTTTTATCGCCAACGCCTACCGACCGATTGCCTCTTAATCGCATTTTCTCGGGACTACCGAAAAATAGCCAATCAATAAGTAGCCATGGCGATAAACAATTGGCATTTTCTATATCATCTGCATTTTATTATTAGTATTGAGGTACATTGCTCACTTGCATAAATTGCATTGTTTCGCCAGGGAGAATCTGCGGCTGAGCGGACGGTTGGATGTACGTATGCTGTTGAACCGCTAGCGATCGGTAAAGTGTTAACAGTGATTCTATGAAAGTAACTGGTTACATCTGTTTTAATAGAGCGAGAATCGCCACTCGTTGAGCTTACATGGCCGATGAATCTTGTAGCAGGTTCTTTAACAAATGTAATGTTCCTATGGTACAACAGGACGAAAATATTTGGTCGCTATAATTATAGTCGTAATCAAGCTGAACTTTTACACGTCGTACAAATTTGAATGAAACAGTTTCGGATAACTAATAGTCGGTTTATCGGCTTTCGGATAAGTGATGATCTACTATATGTGAATAGAGCGGATCTAAATAATTAAAATGTTTCAAAATCATAACAAACTTGCTTTTTAATTACAACTACACTGTTAAAAAGATGGACTAAAAATGAGGAAATATTCCTGCGTATTTTTTCAGAGCAATTTTGACTTAAAAATGAGCAAGCTCCGTTCTCAGTTTTAAACACCGATATTTACTTAGATATTACAGTTACAGAAAGGGAAAGTATTAACTGCAATAAATAAAAGATTTATAAAGCATTGTTGCATATTAATTGCTAGCACATAAATCTCATGAAATTTGAGAACATCTATCGAGAAATGGAGCTAATTACAAAGGTTTACATTGCTTCTTTCTTCAGCGTTGAAATTCATCAACAAGGGAAGAATTGAAACAAGTTTAAAACAATAGTTTTCATGAAATCTTAATGGTGTATCTAAGAATTCGGAAATAGGCATTTTTAAATTTCACACTGCATTTGTTTGCTTAGTTTTAAGTTGTTTTCAGATAATGGAATTGTAAATATATGAATACGTTATTTATAGTACTTTTCAGCTGCATAAAGTGTTTAATCTTCGGAAGGTATGCTTCTAATTAATGAATTTTTAAGCAATACGGGCCTTTATCAAGAAGAATATTTGAATCAATATCTTCGGTTAATTCCAGCAGCAGCGAAAGGATAGTTTGTAAGCGGACATTGGTATAATCGGTATCTAACTAATTTTATTGTTCGATCAAAAATAAAAGAGCGCATCATCATCGCTACTTGAAACAATTTACAAGAGCATAGTATTATGACTTTATTTGATAGGTATTTTTAATTTTTCCATTTTAAAATTGGGCTACATTAGGACGTTTTTGAGACGTGTAATCCTTCAGCTTTCACAATATGGGAATATTCAGGACAACCCAAAATCATTACATTTAGCGGTAAGCATTATGGCGTATTTAAGTTTAGATGCTTGTTATGGAACAAAATGTTGAAAAAATAACAATGTACAGTACAACTCTTCCTAACAGACAGTTTTTAATTCTCCGGCAGCAAATCATTGAGCCTAAAAAAATACTTTTTTGGACACGTCTTTATTACGGACTAATATTATTTTTCCTGCTGGTATCCGCTATAGAGAGGTTTTGCTGTATATAGGACTATAAAATATTCGAATTAACTTCTTCAGATCTCTAGACAAGGCTCATGCTTCTGGAATACTTTTACAAGAAATAATAAATTATGTATACAATATTATCCTAGGAAAGTAATTAGTTTCACAGCAGACAATAAATTTTTCATGAAAATGTTAAACTTACACAAAAACATTTGCAGTTAAAATTGTTTGTTGCGGACAATTTTATTAAATTGGAAAAATAAAATCTTTTAAGTATCAGCTCAAGTATTTTATTTTGATTAGGAAAATGATGTTATTTGCTCAAGCGTTGGTTCTCACGTTACGTTTTGCATGCACAAGCACGATGTTTGTGCACGTAGCTTTCACAAGCTGCTTTTGGTACTGAAACCCTACTACTTCACCGCTTTTTAGAAACCCTTTTTAACTTAAATTTAATTTTCAAAAATACATAACTGAATATCTAAAACCGAAAAGCTTTTTCTTTAACTTATATTGGCAATAATTCCAGGAAAGAAGCTAGAATGTATTTGATATAGATTTTTAGGAGCGGCAAGGGTGGTGTTATGGTAAAGGTGCAGATGTCTTACGACGGAACTTGCGGGGTCAAAACCCGACCCAAGTAGGAAGATTTCTGAGTGGAAAAACGTCAGCAGGGGAAAAAATTCTGAATGGCATTATAATCATAAAGAAAAATAAATCATTTAAACTCAAGAACACAGACACTAGAAAAGGTGTTTAAATATTTGTACTTAAGCTTGTATACATATAAATATATTAATCTTAAAATAAATTTAACTTAAGAGCGAAGAGTTTTAAAGATTTTGCTAAGGATAAAGTTTTAATTAAACACACATTTATAATATACGGGGCAAGTAACAGCCATAAGAATGTATGTTACGCATTTAAGTTTTAGAACAAATAAACGTTCTCTTTTAGTGCATAGCATCTGCTAATTGATTTTGGTTCGAGTGTTTCAACGTGAGAAACTTCAAAAAGTTTTTCTAGTAATTATTTCTTTCAACCATGTTATTTTTAAACAAATTTCTTTTTTTCAAATGTTTTTGCTAATTCAAGGAGTAATGATAATAGCTACCAAGCACTCTTTCTGTTTTAGTTACATGTAATTTTTTACGCAATATTAAATAAATAAAATACATTTTGCAAGCCATCACCAACATCAAAAGTTCGTTTACATCACAATTACCACAAAGATCCAAAGTTTCGATAACTTTTTTTTTTTTTTTTTTTTTCTGTTTACGGCTGTGTGAAAATCGATGAAACATGCAACTGCTTAAGTTTTTTTCAAGGCAGCCATTTAATCGATACTCAGTTTGAGTCCCCTGCAAACATCAGAAAAAAAATATTCTTCTTCTGAATTCGAAATTTGTCTGCAAGGGTGACAGGGATAAAGAAAACAGCTCGATCTGACTGTATTATTTTGTGTGTGTTCTAAGGAAACATATAGACCCCGTTTTCAGAACTTTATATTTTATAGTTATTCAAAATATACAAAGTCCTTCATTTAACATACTACTACGAGAAAAATATATTATTAAAAATGAATATTATAAATACACTCCAAAAATATCTGTAAAATAGTAAATAGAGAAATGGAACTGAGTATTTCAGTAAATTTACGAAGTCATTGTTTCAAATCAACTATTCAAGTTTCTTGATTATGTAATTTGAAAAACGGTTAAATAGTGTGTCGCATAGAAGGTTTAGCTTCACAGACTGTTAAACACGTGTGCTACAAATGATTATGTAACACATAAGCTTGTGTTACACAAATGGTTAGCTAATCATGTGCTGCATGAACGTTTTTGCTTCATTCCATGTATTGTATGAACGACTGTACCAGATAAAGGGTTGCGTTAAAGAAATGGTAAATTATGCACGTTTGTTTCAATGTTAAATACTTTAACTACTTCCTAAAACTATAACGTAAGAACCTCTTAACACTTTACCAACAACAGCATATGCACGTCCACCGGCCGCTCAGCCGCAGATTCTCCCTGGTGAAGTAACGCACTTAACGGAAGTGAGCAATGTACCTCAATACTAATAATAACATGCAGATGATATACCAAACGGCAATTGCTTATTGCCATGGCTACCGATTGATAGGCTATTTTTAGGTAGCCCCGAGAAAAAAGCGATTAATAGGCTATCGGTCGGTAGACGTTGGCGATAAAAAGCCGATTAATATGCGATCGGTCGGTAAGCATCGGCAACGAAAAGCCGATAAATAGGCTATCGGTCTGTAAAGTGCTAATTTTATCTTTCGAGAAAATGCAAATGAATTTCAGAAAACTTTGGAACAATTTCCCTCTTTACTCTTTACCAAAATTTCTTAACAACTTTTTAAAACAAAAAATATCAAATTTCCTGAAATCAGGGCAGGTTGCTCTGGATTGCTTATCAAAATTTAATCGATGAACAACTTGATATCATGTGACAATTTAAACTCTATCTATCTAAATAAATAGATAAACGAAACGAAATAAAAATATTATTTCATTTTAAATATACCTCTCAGAAAATTAATATCTGCACAAAGTGTTTAAAAGTATTTTCCATTGACATATATTTTAATTCACAAAAAAACATATGAAAAATAATACAAAGGGAAATCTACGTTATTAAAATCTTCATCTTTAAAAAAATCATTGCTTGTAGCAGATTTTTGTCTGTAAAGTCCAATAGCAATTTTCTAAAAATGACAACAGCTTTCTTTACTTTAAACAAAGTGTACATGAATTTTTCCATAAATAAGAAATAAGTAACTCATTATTATTTGAACATTGAAATACAAACATCTGCATAGAGTTTGGATTTTAAAAATTTATTCTTACAAACATTCAAAACACGCTCTCCATTTTCGTTCGCATTATAGGCTTGAACAAATTTTATTTCTCCATAGAGGTTCTCGAATGAAACGAAAGAAAATATGTTAAGCCTTTTTCATTTATAACAAGAAGTTCCGTCTAGAACTATACGAGCCTACTTTCCCGTATACACCAGCTTGAAATTTATATTCTAGCTATCTCTTTCTCTCTCTTTCTTGTTTAGCTTAAGTTCTTAATTGCTTCAGATATACCTTTTTCAACGGTTAATACATATTCATTCAATCATTCATTTATTCAGTCATTCATGTATTTATTCACTCAGTTATTAATTCATTCTTTTGCTTATTGATTTAATCATTCATTAATTCAAAAATATTCTTGAAAATCTCGATCAAAAAATTTCATAGGAAAATAGGCTCGTTAGTTCTGAATGAACTTTCTATCTGTACATGTTCTACGTCATAAGGGCTTTCCGATAAAGTTTGTTCCATGCAAATCGGTCCGTTAGATCAGGATTTATATAGGATTGAAATTCCCCCCTAGGCGCTATGTTAATTTTTTTTGACTTGTTCAAAAATGAACAAAAAATGTTCAAATCAATATTTCACGCCAAGAACTTCTTCCAGTGAGCTTGTTCATTGGAACTTGGATCTTGCAACCAGAGTTTACATTATTTGCTTCATTTTCGCCCTAGGCGCTAATGTTAAAAATTTTTGAACTGTTCAAAATTGAACAAAAAATTGTTCAAAACAAGAATTAAAATATGGAAATGAGATGTCCTTGCCGAGATCTTTCGAATGCAAAAAAAATTTTTCGAATCGTACAATTCGTTCAAAAGTTATTAGGGGGGGGACAGACAGACAGACAGACAGACCGACAGACACACTTTTTCCCCATCTCAATACCCTACTTTCAAATTTTTTATTTTTCAATCTTTATTTAATTACTTAACTTATTTTTGACTTTTCTTGATTTCTAACGATATTTTCACGATACATTAAGCCTTCTTTCATGCTTTATTATTATTTTTTTTTTTACTTTTACGGGAAAGTAGGCTAAAAACGGATACACAATTGAATGAATTTTTAATATTAAGGACAAATGAAATTTTAAAAATAATTTTATCTGATCTACAACTTCTTCATATATGAAGTTGCGATACTACTAATTGCTTATTGATTAAGAGTTTTGCAATCAAATGATCATATTGTATGAATAATTCAGAAGAATGAAATCACAAGTAAATATTCCGCAAAGTAACAAGTATTTATGCGTGAATAATTCATTCATTTCATTCGACTGTTTATTCGTAGTAAGTTTTCTTATGTATTTATTATTAAAAGATCAGTAAAATAAGTTTAAAGTAGGAAAAAAATATAGGAACAGTAAAGCTCTTTTCAAGAGTTGCAAATATATATAAAATCTTTCCTCAAATGGATGGTATTGACTCAATAAATAAGCCACATGAATTTTAAATGATGGATTTTTCTAATACCATAGAATCGACAAACTCTGAAACGAAACGAATTAAAGTTGTTGGGGAAAATGAGTTTTGCAATATAACTTTCATTTTCCAAAATCAGTGCAATTCAAACACTCAGCGATTTGTCAAAGGGTATAAAATATTGATCGCCGATTTAGCTTTCGTCTGAAACTAAATACCAACTTTTAATTTGTTTACATCGTATTCATTGATTTGAATTTCACCTATTTTTGTTAATCACCTATGCTTGCAATCAAATGTTATATCTCTCTATGTTCGCACGTCTTTATGAAAATGAACAGACTATTTAGCTTTTTGAAAAAAGTTTCGATCTTACTTAACAAACACTTAATCTTTTCGCATTTCAAAAGGTGACATTGAAATTAAGGAGATGGGGGGAATTGAAAGGGAAAAAAAGCTTGCTTTTTAAAAAAAGGTATTACTCGAGTGTAGAACACAAATACATTTTTAGTGTTTCCTACAATTTTATTTTATATTCTATAAATATTGGGATACAGGTTTTTAGATACAGGGTTCTCATTGAGTTTCATTCAACCTGGGTCCCATGGACAAAGTCATCCTATAAACCTTGATCCTTTCAGGAAAATAAGTGGGGCCCCAAGTACTATAAAAGTCTTCAAATGTTACAAAAATGTATATTGCAAATAAATGCATGATAAAATAATTCTTCAAATGATGTACATATTAAATGCCTAAATTATTAATGTACTACACCTAGACGGTATTAATGTGCCGATTGCTAAGGCTATTTTGTAAAACTTCACTCTTATGTAGTTATTATGAATTCACTTGTATTAAGTAAATTTAAGTATATTCTTAAGTTGCGTAAGTAATATGTAATGTTCTAAAAATCTATTTAAAAGTTACTATACAATAAATGTATGTAGTTTAAAAAATATTTTCACGTCTTAACTTTACAACTAACCTTACAATAGATTTCTTCATTTTAATATTAAAATTTAAATGCATATATAAAGTACCTTCAATAAAGTACGTTCGAGCAATAAAGTACGTTTTTCAGGTAAAGCGTGTGTCTAAAATATTTCATTATGTTGAAAATTACTTTACACTCTCATAATGTTTTTCTTCAATTCACGGAAATATTACTGGCAGCAGTGCTGCCGGTAAATTTCCGTTATTTGAAGAATATCCGTTTTTTCTTTCTCATGTCAATTGAAGGAACTTCCTTCCGCAATTTTTTCTGTTCTAGGAGGGGAAATGTCCGTCAATTGAAGAAACTTTCCTATATTTTTCTCCGTCATCCAAGGGTAATTTTCCGTTATTTGAAGAAACGTGCGTTATGTTTATTTCAGTTACATGACTGAAATTTTCCGTTATTTGAAGAAACGTGCGTTATGTTTATTTCTGTTACATGATGGGAATTTTTCGTTATTTGAAGAAACTTGCGTTCGGTTATCTTCTGTTCCGTGATGGAAATTTTTCGTTATTTGAAGAAATGTCCGTTAGGTTTATTTCTCTTAAATGAGGAACTTTTCCAGGAAAACTTGCCCATGCTCGTGCGTTATTTTATTTATAATGCCCGTCAGAGATCCGTTCACACTTTGTTTGTATAATATTTTTCTCTGTGTAACTTTTACCTCATCCCCCTCCCCCCCGCTCCCTAGTCTCCCTGCACAACCTGAAATTGCAAAGAATAACTTACATTATACTAGTTTATCAGAAAAAAACTTGTGCTTTAAGGGGTGAAAGAGGAAGTTTTTGTGCAGATTGAAAAAAGCCGTTTTAATTATACTTCTTTAGTCACTTTCTCAAATTGAAAAATTCCATATTAATCCATGGAGAAACTTAGAACTCAAAATCTTCATTGCTTAATGCACATCCAAATTCTCTTTTCACCATCTGAAAGTGGGCATTTTATACTTTGGAGGGGTTTTCTAAAGTTAGTTTTCTAAACTTCTCTAGTATCATAAAATATAATAAATCCTGTCAACTTATTTCTGCAAACTTAAAAAATGTTTTCAGAAAAAGGCCATTTAGAGTAATAAAATGCCCACTTTCAAATGGTGAAAATAAAATTTTAAAGGTGCCTTTTGGGATAGAAAATTCAACTTTTTTTTTTCATTCATTACTTTCTAGAAAATTAATAAATTGCAATGCAAAAACCTCTTATAACGCTACATCTGCAAATAATTTATTTTTAAGGTTTTTTAAAAAAATAATTAAAAAATTCCTTTTTCCCAGAAGTTCCATTTTTATTTATTTTTAAATACTATTCTGAACTCCCTTAAAAATAATTTTTGGGTGTACCCCACCCGAGCTGATACAATACAATACAATACAATACAAAAAGTACACCAACAACAGGCGCTAGGCCCAACAAGGTTGGTGAATAGATGAGCAATTCCTGCTTGACTTCTTCATGCTCCTCTTCCTCTTCTTCTTGTCCCTACTTTTATCTTGAACGCCCATTTGCATGAAAGAAAAAGAAAAAGCAGTATCAGTTTACATAAAAAACTATTTGAACAAAAGCTAAGAGAGAAACATTATCAGATTTCAACTGGCTGCTCTCTTCACAATCCCCCAGTGACGATCCAAACCTTCCTTAAACGATTTAACATCCTTAGAATTAACAATGTGCGATGGCAAAGTGTTCCAATCGTCGACAACTCTACTGAAAAAGCAATGTTTCCTACACTCCCTCTTAAATTGTGATTTAAATCATTTCAATCCATTTCCCCGAGTCCTATTACTATGAGAAAATTGTAAACCTTCTGTTTCATTTAACTTTATAAATTTGAACAACTGAATCAAATCTCCCCGTTTCCTTCTTTCTTGTAACGTATACATGTTAAATTTCTTTAATCTGTTTTCATAAGCCATACCTGAGGTTCCTTTAATAATTTTTGTAGCCCTGCGTTGAACTTTTTCTAACATGTCAATATCTTTTTTTAAATATGGCGACCAAAATTGTACTGCATACTCTAGATGTGGCCTAACCAGTCCTCTGTACAATGGCAAAATAACGTCTTTTGATTTACACGAAACATGTTTTTTAATATACCCCAACATTCTATTTGCCTTATTACTTGCTTCTCTACATTGATACCCCATTTTAGGATCACTAGAAACCACTACACCTAAATCGTTTACAGTATTCCCTGATTTAATTTGTTGTCCTTGCAAGTTATATGCTGCGCATTTATTTTTATGACCCATGTGTAGAACTTGACATTTTTTAATATTAAATGACATACCCCACTTAGCAGCCCATTCCGATATTCGTGATAAATCTGTTTGAAATCGTTCTATTTGTTCCTCTGTGTTGACAATTCCCATTATTTTTAAGTCATCAGCAAATATACTAACTTTGCCCAGTATACCCTCAGTTATGTCATCAATAAATATTATGAATAGGAGTGGTCCAAGAACAGAACCTTGTGGAACACAACTTTCTACTTCTATCCATCGAGAACTATAACCCTTGATTTGCACTCGTTGCTTTCTCCCGATTAACTAACTTTTAATCCATTCAAATGTATGACCCTGAATACCGAATCTTTTCAATTTTAGTAGCAGAGCTTTATGTGGAACTTTATCAAATGCTTTCTGAAAGTCAATATAAGCTACATCTATGCTATTATTGCGGTCTAACTCCTTTGTTATTACATCATAAAAATTTAAAAGATTAGTCGTGCAAGATTTTCCCTTCCTAAATCCGTACTGATTTTGGGCTAGCAAACCTTTTGTTTCAATAAATTCAGTTATATGACTCTTTAGCATGGTCTCAAAGATTTTACAAATAACTGATGTCAAACTAACTGGACGATAATTCCCTGGCTCACTCTTGGATCCTTTCTTAAACAGAGGAGTAATATTTGCTAATTTCCAATCTATCGGCACTGTTCCTGACTGATAAGAGCATTCAAATATAGACCATAACACACCCCCCATCTCCTCTGCACACTCCGTTAAAAATTTTGGATAGATAGAATCAGGCCCAGGAGCTTTGAAAGGTTTTAAATTCCTTAGATGGTAAATAACCTCTTCCCTATTGAATTTAAGATCATTTATTCCCTCACTGTTAGCATTTTCCACAACAGCGCTATCACAGTTAAAATTCCTACTGAATACAGTTGCAAAAAATTCATTTAACATAGTTGCCATTTCTAAATCATCATCTACTATCTTGCCCTGACTGTCGATTAGTGGGCCCAAGTGTGTGTCCGCTTTCTTGTTACCATTTGCATATGCGAAAAAACTTTTCGGATTAATATTGATGTCATTTGCAAGCTTATGCTCCAATTCGCATTTATGTTTTCTGCTAATGAATTTGTATCTTTGCCTTGATTTATTATATTCAATCTTATGTTCTCTTTTTCCCGTTTGCTTGAATATACCGAATGTCCTCTGTTTCTGTTTTAAAGCTGTTTTAGTTTCCTTATTAAACCACATAGGATATAATTTACGCAACTTCCTTTTTTGCACAAATGGGATATGGTTTTTAACTATTGTATTTATTATATTTTTAAAATCAGCCCACTGTTCTTCAACGTTTCCATGCATTAGCCCTTCCTTAAACACATCAATAAGTTCAGATCTGATCAAATTAAAATTAGCCTTTTTAAAATTTGGAACTAACCTATTATTTTAATCTCTATTTGTCTTTAGAATAATTTCAAATCTTATGATGTTGTGGTCACTATCTCCCAAGTGCTCTCCAATATCTAGATTATGAATCCTGTCCTCATTACTACAAAATAATAAATCTAAAATTGCCTCTTCTCTTGTACCTTGTTGTACCATTTGCTGTAAAAAGCTATTTTGTATTACATTAATAAATTTTTCTCCCCTATCGCTTACTGAAAAATTTTCTTCCCAGTCTATGCCCGGAAGATTAAAATCTCCGATCAAGATAATTTCCCCTGACCTACATGCTTCTTCTATATGCTTAAATAGAATTTCATCCTGTAAAATACTAATATTAGGTGGTCTATAAACATTTCCAATTACTAATTTTCTTCCATTATGATGTAAGATTTCTACCCATACTGTTTCTGCAGCTTCAGATTTATGACTAAAATTTAATTCCCTACAGCTCAAATGATCTCGAACATATAATATCACCCCTCCCCCTTTTCTTAATATTCTATCCTGCCTAAATACAGAAAAACCATTTAATTCTAAAATTGCAGAGTCGTCTTTGTTTGCCCAACTTTCAGTTATCCCGATTATATCCAAATTTTCCATTGCTACTAAAGCTTTCAACTCATCCATTTTGTTCCTAACACTACGTGCATTGCAGTACAAAACTTTTAATTTATCATTTAAACACTTTATCGAAATCTGCCTAGCAATTTTGCCTATCTGCTGAGTAGGTAAGTCACCCCCATTCCTAATTAGTTTTTTGACTCCAAACCACACAAAATTATTTTACTCACCTCTCGGTTTCCATTTCGGCTGAGGTGAATTCCATCGGCGCTGATCCAATCCCGTTTGCAGGCCTTCCATATGTCGACGAACTCCACACCGTGCTCCGTACACAGGTCTTTTAATATGTGGTTTAACACTTTTGCCCTTTGGTTTTGCCACCCGGATGTAGTGCCGTACCTTGGCAGGAGACCCAGCACTTTCAAATCATGTGTTTTCTCCTTTATACATTTGATAACGTCAACAAAGTCTTTCCTGAAAGCATTATTTGTTGACTTTCCCACGTCGTTTGTTCCGACCCACAGCAGTTTTGTCGTCCTTGTTCACTCCATTCTTTTTTACCACTTCATTAACATCTTTTACCCTGGCTCCCGGTAAACAGCATCGCACCATAGAACTTTTTTCTCGTCCAACTATGTTTCCGATAACTCTGACCAATGAGTCCCCGAGAATTACGCCTCTTGTAGTGTCGTCTCTGGCCTTGTTTAAGTCTTTGCAGTCTGTTGACACATTATGCACTACCACATCATTCTTTTTGCTATTTTCTTTTTCTATTTCTTTCAACTTGGCCTCCAACTCCGCTACTTTTCTGCACTTTATACACAAGTAATCCCTGTTCGCTGTTGTACTGTTATCATCTACTTCCGCCGGGCTCAGCATTCCACAATCATCACATTCAACATACCAGACTCCATTTCCATTCTTCAACTCTTTTAAATTTTTCAACACCCCCATCGCAGATAAAGCACACAATCGAGAACAAATCACGTTATCTATTCCACGCCGTGTTACGCCTAACAGGTAACAACAATAACTCACAAAATATAAGTTAAATCGCCAGTTTTTTGGTGCTATCACCTTACCACTAAGCTTTACACAACATATTAAATGTATATCAACCACATTTAATCAAAAACAATAACTAATTACCTCCAAAAGTTCTTATTTTCAAGAGCTTGAAAAACGTGACGCACACTCTGCGCCCCCTAGCGGCAACCTAACTACTAAGCAAGACTAAGTATCAGCTAAGAGCACATTGAAAATAAAATTTTAACACGTATAAGGGACCTATTAATAAAATGCCACGCCAAAAGCTGCACATTACTTCTGACTTTTCACAACTGAAAAATCATTACTTCTTTGCAGCAACTAGTACAAGTTTTTTTTTTCTCAGGATCAAATTTGTAACTGAATTAAATTTTTATTGACATTTATGTGGAGTCTAATATAGAGGAGAAAAAAACAAGTATGCTGCTAAATTTCCAAACAATACAAAGCTCTTAATTGAAAGCACACTCAATGAACGAAGTTTACATGCCAACCCCTCTCATTTTCCTGTCAATTTTCAGCCTTGAAATTTTATTCATAAAGCGAAGAACCTGAAAGTCTAATAAAAAATGCAATGTATTTTAAAATATATGGAAGATGCTAATTCTATGAAGTTTTTAACTTCATAAAGTAAGCATCTTTTTTTAGTAAAATGCAAAATATACTATAAGCCAGTTGTAACAAGATGCTTGTTACATCTCGCGATTATAATAACTTTAACCAAATACTTTGGTTATTTACTTAGACCTCGGTGACAAGCCTTTGCATTTTTACTCACGGTTCTTTCGGATTAACCGCTAGGCGTAACCACGACTTATCACCTCTTTTTTAATTGCCTACGCGGCCAAAATTTTTATACCATTTCTTTTTTTTTAGAAACAACATTTCAAATTATTTTTTCAATTAGCTTTTTCACTTGGTATTTACCTTTCAACCACTTTTTATTTTTAATTTAGTTCCGTCGCATTTCACCGTCACAAATTTGAATTATTTTAAATATGCGACGGGAACTATGTACTCTCTCGGAGTAATACTCCCCTTTTTCGCGCCTTTGCCAATTGTTCCGGGACTGAATCTGTGTGTTTTCCCCTCATTGCTACTGAAAGTCTAAAACGGTAAAGACGCGCCCGGCGTCTGGGCAATTTTGCCTATTCGTCGGGCAAGCAACGTTTTGTTAAATGCTGACTACTACGTTTTAAACTCCAGCTATATTGGTTTAATCTTCAATGTTCTCCTAAGAACATAATTCGTTAACTGTATAGCTTTTGATCTTCGATTTTATATTTTTTTTAAATGTTATATTGCTGGAAGCGATCGGAGTGGATTGCAAGCTTCCAGGAGATGCAGGTTTAATTTTTATCATTCAACATTTAACCCAGAATTGTTGAACTGTGAAAATTACTGTTTTATTGACATTTCGACCGTACTGATGCTCAGAGATGCTGACTGATCAACGAGTCTGAAAATTTCTTGTGAAAATATGGTTGCTGAAAATGACCTTTGAGCTTCGACAATGATCAAGATAACCGGCTTTGTGAAATCCGTCCTCGGAACAACTAGTGCTCCAAAATGAACATTTAAGCGAAATGAAATCCAGCCACCAAATGAAGAAGCAAAAGTACGTTTTATTATCATTGCATTGATCACTCAACTTCAGCAATCATCAATGAACTCAAGTATCAGGTGATATAATCTATTCCATCAATATCTAACACTAGTTTTGTCATAACCGCATAAGAGATCTGAAAATTTCTTCTGTGCCAAATACATAAATTAACGAGTTGTAATATTGTGTTACGCTAATTAATCTTTTTAATTTTTCTTAAAGAGCTCTTTACCTTTTATTATATGCAGTCTGATGTTATAATGCAATAAATCTTTACAGTCAATGATTAATGATTTCGTAATTATTTCTAGTATGTATTTTTTGAATATATTAATTTACATATTTATTTTGCTCAATCATTTTCAGTTTTGAATGCTCTAACATATTTTGATATTTTTACACAACGCAATGTATCATAGTACTAAATCCAAATACAACATCACCATACCAGTATTTCCGGAAGTTTCCTTTTCAGAAAAGTATATCAAACTTTTCGTGAGATTATTTGGTCTGTTAGGACCTTTCTCAGCGCTTTCAGAATATAATTGTTAACAAGTTACCACAGGCCTGCTCAGTCTCCCTACCTTCAAAAATTTCACTAAAATTGAAAGTCGATAATTTGTTGCAATTAACCACCAGTCCAACTTTTGAAATATACCCATTCTCACCCCCCCCCCCCCGAGAGCAAAGAGATATAAGTTATTGATTGACAATAATCCTCATCAAGTAGATTTATAAAAATTTGTCACCATGATACCATATTTAGAAAAAGAAATTAGAACAATTAAAATCATAATTTTGATAATCAATGAGGTACCATTTATTTCTATATTACTATTTTAATACTAAATTTTAAATTATTTAAAATATTTTTCATGTAAGATAATTTTATTCAAAAAAATAACTTATCTGCATAATTTTCAGTATGGTCAGATCATTCACATATTTATGTCTTGTGACCGATTTAATTTATTTATATCTTTTAATATAGGACGTTTTCAACGATTTTTGGGGTCCCCGAGCGGTTTAAATGAAATTCAATTATTTTCAAGGTTTTTCAAGGACCGTGGGGACTTTGTATAAAATATGTACAGTTCTTATTGAAGTTTGCAGGTAGACCAGATATTACGTATTGAAAGCTTAAGAAAACGAATTTTTTATAGCATTGTAAAACATTCGACTTCGATTTAATCTTTTAGAAAATAATCAACCATGCCAATCGTATTTCATCTGGAAAATAAACACAAGGTGAATATGTGAATATCTTAAGACATTTTTTCTCTCAATCATTACTTAAAAACTTTAAAAGTTGACTCATATTTCCGAAAAATTACTGAAATCAAAATTCTGAAATAAGAACTTACCCATACCTGCATTTATATTTGACGGAATGAAACTGGTTAGGCTATACTCTTTTTGTCTTGTCGACTTCTGATTGTATAGCTGAGATTGTTGAATACGCATGCGTGCAGAGAGTAAACGGGAAAAGTTCGTTCTCAAGGGGTACGGAAATTATTTGTTGAAAAATGAGGAATAATGTAGCGTATAAAGACGAATTTTTCTGAGAGTGTATAAATCAATCTTTCATATCTTCACATTCCCTTAAATTGCGAAAAAATATATATATAGAACAAGTATCAAAATTCACTCTTGTTAAGAAATATGAAATCGTTTCAAATCATCCATACAACTATCAATTCATGTTGACATTATCTTCCATTCTACTTAAAACTGAATGCTTATGATGAGAGCCATGGGAAACTTACATCTTTCATCTGGCTAGCAGCAGGAAATTAATCACTCTGTTAGGAATTAATTGCCCGCTGCAATGTTTTTGTCAGAGAAAGCTCACGCATCAATTTTATTAACTGTGAAATCTGCTATTGAAGTGCGCCTAGTGGGAGCATTTTGTACTTGTGTTAAAAGGAGTTTTTTAAATCCGTAATAAAATATGTCTTTCTAGCGCAACTATTAGTCAGCATGAAAAAAAACGATTCGATGTTATACCCTTAACGGCACAACTTCAGTCCTCGAGTAATACATGCCTGTCAAATCGTTTTGTAAACACTTCAGATATTTTCGATAGAAATCCATATTTATAGATGTAACTATAATATTTCTCAATGAGGAATGGCGCAACATATTTCTTCATAACATACATAACGCTCACTAGCGACTATAGTTAAACATCTCCAAAATTTTAAAATTTAATAATTATTGATTCAAAATCTCAGTTTAATGCGCTTTCTTGCCCCAATTCAGGAAAAGTAATTTGACGAAGCTGGTGTGTGGTAAACAGTTCTGCCGTGTTAGGCACAAATGTCGTATCTGAAATTTCAACAGTTCAGAACTCGTCAAAATGACTAACCGGGGAACTTGCGTTTCTCTGACACCACTTATTTACCTCAAAAAAAAAAAGGATAGTATATTAAATATTTTCAACTAAAAACATTTTTATTTATTCTAAGCACAAAATGTTACCTAAAATAATAATATTATTAAAAAATATCGTAATGGTGTACTGTTTTCATTAAATATTATGTCAAGCAACTTAGGTACTTTCTATTTGTGGGGTACAAAATTTTCTTTATGGAAACTAAGAAAAAATTGTTTTTGCAAACTATGTATGTCTATTTCGTAAGGGTTATACCTGTAATTAGCATTTTTAATCAGAGCCATTTCAACCAACAACCTTCCTCGTGAAGTCATCCTCGAAAATAAAAACAATTTTTTTGTGCAAATAAATTAATAATTTAATAACTATACGATGTAATTGGTTTATTCATCCGTTTTAATCAATTTAGGTACATACCTGGTGTAACATTTGCTGAAAGAGAATAAAAATAGTTTTCGAGCAGTTGCTGAAAAGAAAAACCCTCACATTCAAAAAAAAAAAAAAAAGTTTCACCAGAACCTCGCACGATGAGAAAAACTCCCACACTTTACTACTCTGACTAACAAACACCCTTGGCGACAGTCAGACAAAGGCTTAGTGATTGAGAAACACATCGGGACATGAAGAGACGGTTACAAGGATTAGCTAGACAGAGCAGCACCTTCTAATATAAAGTACAATACCACATACATTTTTTTCTTCTTGGTGTGAGTACTATTTAGTTCACAGCGCGAGTTCTGATGGGTTAAGTAAAAGTGAGTTATAGTCACCAGCTGGTTCTTTGCCGTTTGTTTTAAATAAATACATCGTATTGTGGTCCAATATGAATTGGACTTATTTTTTTGAAAAATCTGAAAAATTGGCATTCGAATCAAGCATATGGAGCAGGAAAAATGTAACTATCAACTTCTCATGTTGAGCTCATCTACAGACACTGTTCCACAACCGATTAGATGGAACGGTAGACATCCCGTTTGCAGGTGGAAACACATGTGTCCATTAGCCACTCCCCGTTTGGTTTCTTCCTCAAAAGTTTTAAAATTAAGAGCTTATATAATTATTTCAAAACGTTTTATTCTTAGAAATTAGTCCCTTTTGTTCTTTTTAGAAATAATACGCTCAAAAAACAGGCTGGTAAATTTCAGAAGGATATTAACAGAGTGTATACATTTCAAAAGTGAAATTTCGTGACTTTCGGGACCGTTCGGTGATATATCGGATATTGGGATATAGATACTGCCGGATAACGGATATCCGGTGTATCCATATGACGTATACGTCCCGTATAACCGGATATTCTTCTCTCATGATTGTAACATGTAAATTCTATACATAATTTTGAACATCCCACAGTTTTCAAATACGTAATAGGTTTGTAATTTAATACATATTAATTAATTAAATTTAAAAAATCAAATTTGGCATGCCGGACAACCAGATATTTCGCGCAGTGGCTGGATCGGATTCTGGATATTTAAAAACTTGTCGGATACCGGATATGTGATGCCTTTTTGGGGGGTAAAAATGTGAATGATAATTTTCTTATCGCAGATTTCTCTTTCTTATGGTTCCATATAACGTAAATGTCAAGTTTCAGTGACGTATGATTTTTAAAACGACCTCTACGTAGCTTTAAACGGCGTAGCTTTAGTTATAACCACACTGAATATGCACGAAATATTCAAATTTTAGAAACATTTTTATTCCTGTTTTGCGAAGGCGATTTAGAGGAGAATGCCAAAAAAAAGGGCGATTGTTACTGGAATGCCTTTTCTGGAGGTAAGAGAAATATGCCATTTAAAAAATTCCTTATTTGTATCTTTCTAATCTTCTTATCACAACTTTGACAGTTATACCCGTTTCAAAAATAAAGGCACAGTTGGAGACGTAAGAGCTTTTTTTAAAAATAGTAACTTTTAAACTGCGTTAATCCTATCTTTTTTCCATTTTAAACTCTTATTCCCAGTATTATAAAAATTGAAAGGGAAAAACGACTTGTAATTAGTGCTTTTTTTCAAGCATGTAGCGGAAGAACAACTTCTTTTGATTTCTTTTGAATTTTCTTTCCATGAATAAAGTAGTTTTCTAGACATTTTTTTTTTCAAATTTGAATTACATATTCACCACACATTTTTAAAATTAATACAATGTACATAACGAATCTCGTTTAAAAATATTCCTTATTTAATAAAAAGGGACATTTGATAAATCATTAATTGGAAATTAAAGTATACTGTGCTTTATAATATTTCAGAGAAACGTAAATTAAACTATTAATGCAGCACTAATTAAACTTTTTATGGCACATCATGCAAACTGAACCGGATTTTTTCCGCATTGTTTAAACATTATTTTCTATTTTTCCTTTACCGCACTATATTTTCAGCTCATTTTTCAATAACGGAATTCGTATTCGGTGTAAAAATATTTTCAGAAAAAAATGTTTCAACAAATTTTAAGGTTACCACTTGAGTTAAAAGTTTACTATTTAACCGATAGAAATTATTTTCAAATCTGTTTGCTCAATGTCCTGTCTTTATTATCTTACTATCAGATCACTGTCATTAAATATTCAGCCCCGTAGTACAACAATGGCTAAGTCACGAAATATATTCTTGGCAGCTGTAGAGTTATTTATAATGTATTTTGGAATTATATTATTATTATACTAATGACAAACGTAACACGGCAGTAAAAGTAAATCTATGAGGATTTTTTCGCATAAACTCCAATGAAGTAGCTTGAAATACGCAACGACTAAAAACATTTTTGTTTCGAAATTTTCTGCTCAGGAAAAAAAATATTTTCTTGCCATAACTTTAGAATATTTCCGGTGATTTGCATTGTTGTTCAATCGAATATCAATATAGTTTGAAAACCCAGTCATAATTGATACTGTTTAAACCTCACCAACCTATTGTGACTAATATAATTCCATTATATGCATTAGACAGTTTCGCAGCGAAGGAGGGTGGGGGACAGGAGGTGATAACCGCTTTCGTATAAACACTAAAAGTATATGTATGTGTGTGTATGTATGCATACGTTATAAGCGACACTCTCCCTCTTCCCTCTCTCCTCCCCCTTTTCATGAAAAATTTCTCTCTATGGCACTGGTATGATTCACTCATTGTTTTAACTTTCGATGCATCTTTAAGTGGATGTATTAATGAAAATGCTGATAGAGTGTGAAAATTATAAGGTTCTTAATCATTAATTTTTCAGCGCAAACAATAACTATATATATCTTAAAAGCAAGTTTACACCTCACTAGCAAAGACAAGAATACAGAATAGCAAAATATAAAAGCCAAAATAGACAACGCGTGCAGTAAAACTTCGAGAAATAAATTCTGGCAAACGGTGATGGTTCTAGTTTGCCAATTTTTGCTTATTTCTCAACCACACCAAAGTAAAGGAAAACAATACGTGCAGATAAATTATTGTTGTTGTTGTCGTGTCCTCGCGCTTGGCGAGGAAGAATGGGTACGCTGCTCCTGAGTCTAACGGGGCCCTGGTAGGATGGAGTCCGATTTCCGCAATTTTGAAAGGTCTCTTAAATTTTGAACCAGCTCCCAGAGGAGATACCGTCATCTGGGATTGGCACCCCCAGAGGTATAGTTTCCCTTGGAGGACAGTGGAGCCGCGACCAATAGAACGTGCCCCAGCTCCCTTTAGCGTACACGGACCGCAGGAACCAGCCGCGAGTGGTTGTCCCCCTCCCAAACACTAACCTCAGTCAATGTTGCTTCACTTTCGGTGTTCTGCGGGAACCGAGCTTCTACCGACTGGTCCACTGCGGGACAAATAAATTATTCACTTTTTAAATTAAAAGCAAAGTAGTAATAAATTTTGAAATATAAATGAATGTAGATAAACATTCATAAGCATTTTCATTAACGTGTTTGGTACTATTAAAAAAAGGTTTCTAACAGTACCGTTTAACTTTTGCTTTAATTATAATAACAATAACGTAAAAGAACAACACAATATAGAAGCCTTTTAAGTGATTTACCTTCATTTGATTAATTAAGGAAGTCCAATTTGAGCATCAAGCATTAATACTATAATTATAATTAGTTATACCCATAGATTCTTCATATTTACCGACTGATTCCGAACTACTAAGACATTCCATTTAACTTGACGAAATAATAGACTTTTGTTTTGATTGTTATTAGAAACTAATCACAAATAGCTCTGACTAAATTACATGTCTAGTCAAACCATTATTTTCCTCTCTTATGAAGTACATGTTTCTGATTGTTGTTAAAATTTTCAGGGTTCACGAAGAAAATATCTTTTATCCAAGTATTTATTATTGGTTTTTTTAACTACCTTTAGTTCAACATGATAAAAATATCAAAAAAATATATATTAAATATTTACACTAAATATACCAATATTATGTGTAAATGGAGTTCAGTACGAAAGCATGAAGTAGTTCCGAAGCATGCGCTGTGAATACCAATTATTGTTTAATATCTTCTATACTAATTTCGTGGTACAAACTATTTTTAGACATAGTAATGCATGAAGGATATTCACATCTGTTGTAATTCGAGATCTAAATTCATTCTTTTACAAATATTTAATTTTTTTTTCAGTTTTATAACTGAATTGACAAATGTATTTTATTCGGTTCCCGCAGAAAACTGAAAGTGAAGCAACATTGACTGATGTCAATGTTTGGGAGGGTGACAACCTCTCGCGGCTGGTTGCTGCGGTCCGTGTACGCTAAAGAGAGCTGGTGCACGTTAAATAGGTGGTGGCTCCAATGTCCTCCTAGTGAAACGATACCTCTGGAGGTGCAAATCCCAGGTGACGGTCTCTCATCTGGGAGTTGGTTCAAAAAATTAAGAGACCTTTCAAAAGGGTAGGAAATCGGATTTCTGCCTACAAGGGCCCCATTATCTCGGAGCAGCGTACCAATTTCTTCCTAGCCACCCGCAAGGACACGACAGCAACAAATGTATTATATATTTAATTCATGTCGGAGAAAAAATGCGTAAGTCCGAAATTGAAAAATTTATAGTCTTGAGTTCAATGTTAAATCTTTCACAAATACTCATAAAGGAAATGAAATATGCAATTCCAAACTGCAGTTAATATAAAAATTACGTATTTGCATTCTTTCGATAGGAAAGCTTTACCATGTCAATATAATTCTTGATGAAAGTAAAATACCTTTGGAGTATCGGCGAAGACTAAGAAATAATTTATATCAAGATACTTTTACTAAGGAGCAATAGTCATGTTTCCAATATCGAGAAAATAGGACGTGTAAAATAATTAAGAAAAAATCAGATTGTTAGTCTTTAATGTCACTAGATCGTTATAATCTCTCTCATTCTAATTCAAATTTTTTGTATCATTCCAAAATTGATTTTCACTTTCCAAGAAATACTACGGCACACATTATGGACTTTCTTTGATCAGATATGAAATGGCTGAGTATAAAGTTATGTTTAGGAATTTTACAGTTAAACAAATATTACATGGATATGTTAAAGTTCCATTAGTGTATATGAAACGTCGACAATTTTACAGGAGGTACAAGGGGAAATTAAAAGATTCGGTGACATTATAAAATGGGACCAATATTCTAAAACATTTGAAATCATATGCCCAGTTCATAAATAGTGCAAAAAAGTATTTCAGTAGGCACAATTATCAAGAGTAATTTGAAGATGCGGATATATAATATTGAACCAATAGAGTTTAAATATCTAAGTGGATATCTTTTGATCTCTAAAGTGGGGTGATGAATTCATGCTAAAATCAGGAAATAATAATGGATATTTTTGTAAAAAGATTTCGAAAGAAAAAATCAAAACTCTTGCTTAGATGTATGGATTGCGTAGTTTTGCTTTTCCTAGAAATAAGAAACTTGGCACGAAAAATCACCTTACTTCCGATTTTTGAAAAAAAATTCATTAAATTATTTTCAAAATATTCCAGGTGAGGTAAAAAGAAAACTACGGGAAAACTATCCTTTTTATTCAAAGTATCGAAATGATTCCATATCAAAAGTTTTCAGAAAAACATAAAAGTGACGACCAGCAACAGGCACAAGGCCCAGCTAAGCTGGTCCTAGTCAATATAGCAGTCCCCAATGAACATCAAGAGCTTTCTTAAAAACCTTTACCCCACTGCAAGTAACAATCGCTTCCGGTAAACTATTCCAACTGCTTACAACTCTATTGAAGCAGTCATTTTTCCTAATTTCAAGATTAGTCTGATATTTGAAAAGCTTAAAACAGTGACCTCTGGTTCTACCTTCAGCACATAACAGTAGCCCATCACCCATTTCCCATTTTTATGAATTTAAAGTACTGAATCATGTCCCCTCTAACTCTCCTTTGTTCTAGACCTTTAAGCCTAACCTCATAACATAAGTCTAAAAGACCACCCACCAACCTAGTAGCATACCTTTGAACTACTTTCCACTAAGATAATATCCTTCTTCAAAAATATTTTTTTTCAAGATCAAAAAGTTTTATTGCACTCCATATTAATCAGTTATGTACATTTAGTACTTTCATTTCCAAAAATGAGTATTTCACACATATGACATTTTATACACAAAATTATTAGTCTTCTCAGGCGACTAATTGATTTTCATTTATAAAATATACGTTTAAAATGAATTTAAAGCAAAAATAAAAGCCTTCTACCTCAATAAAAGTCATTTACAAGAAGCTGGGTTTTTTTTTACTTTTTTTTCAAAAGGTTTACTAAACAAACATATCACGTTTCAATAGAGCTATATTGCGCTTAAGAAAAGCAGGAAATAGTTTAAGGAAAATCACTTACACGGCTCAGTTTTTTACACTCTATTTAACACAAAATTATAGCATACTTTTTTGAAATGCAAAGTTGAAAATTAAGAAAATGACTGCTAAAACAGACTGGATAAATCGTAGTGAAAAATGATAGTTCATCTTAAGCAGGGTAATTTGTCTTATTTTCACCTTATTTCGGGCAATTAGAGGAGAAAATTAAGTAATTATCAAGGAGAAAATTATTTTAAGTGGCATTAATAATTTAATAAGAGTCTTCAAATTTCCGCTTTAAATTACTGTTAAAATAATTTATACAGGAGTTGTTTTCGTTTAAATTAGGAACTTCATCTATGAGCATAGAAATTTTGCCTCTTCCCGACAAGCATTTTCAATTTATAGTGGAAGAAACAAATTTTATGCCACTGAACAGAAAATGTATTAATGGTTTTGATGTTTTAAACAAATGCATTCATAGATTCAAAAATGAGAGGGAATGCTTGTGCAGATGTATGTTGATTTATCGTACCAAGTGATGACATATTATTAACTAACTTTTAGTTCCTTATTACCGTTATTGAATGCAATCCACAACTATGTCTGTACTACTAAATGAAATTTTGAACAATGTTCCACAGCAAGCGATGGTGAGAATTTAATTAGCTTTCTTGGTGAGATGTAATTATGGCGCCAATAATTGCATTTTCACAAAATGTAATTACATCAAGAAGCCTTTGTCACAAAATTATGTTGTACAAATGGTGACTAATAGGAAAGACAGCGTTACTAGTCAAATACTAGTAAGTTACTAGTCTTCAATAAGTTAGTTAGGTAGTGAAAAGTTGTCGCGAAGGCAATATTAAAAAACAAAAAACACACGCACATATTTATCTTGATTGTACGTTAAGCTCTGGGTATTTATTTATTCGTGTATTGTTTTTAGGTTTTATCTAAATAAATGTTTCTATCGCAAACATTTTTTAAAAACTTTCAGGGCGATTTTTACTATGAGTAAATAAGAATGTGTGTCAAGAATACTGCAGCGAAAGCAGGGTTAATTAGGTATTTATTATGAAGAAAAATATAATATGAGCCATAGGAAGTGCGGTGCTCGTAAGGGGGTGGTATAAATTAGAATGTTCTAAAAGAGCGGTTTTTTTAATGGAAAAAATAAATGAAGTTATTGAATTTTGTGGTATTGTTTTAAATATATGTAACAAATAAATAAATTAGTGAAAAAATGTATTTGTAAAACTATTTATAAGCCTATTCCATGGCCCTTTCTGACGCCCCCCCCCCCCCCCGTGAAATGACGGCCCGTCTTAACGTGAATCATACATTTTTAGATGCTTGTTGCGGAAAAAGATACATGGAAGTAAAACATTTCGACGAAGTTCTCTAGGCTACTTTTCTTTAAAATGAGAAAAAAATTGAATTTTATTACTAACTCAATTTAAATATTTATATATTTTCTATTGCATGCAAGCTCAATTTACGAACGTAGGTTTAAGTACAAATGATTTAATTGCACCTGCACACACTAAAACAATAATATTTCTAAGTTATAAATTGCATACTGTATAAAAGTTTAGGATTTGTATCTCATGAGATATCGCTTTTTAATTTTCTTGCTTGTCTGCGGATGAAAGTTTCCTCTAAGGAAAAACATTTTCATCTTCAAGTGTATTTAAGGCGATGGGGAACGTTACAAAAAACTTCGAGGTAAAACACTCGACTGAGTTCAAACCATCGAGAGTAAAATTTTAATAATATCAACTCCTAAAAATTTTTCACCTAGATCTCTTTTTAGTTCTAGGTTAATAATATATGAGGAATTAAGTGATGATATTATATATATATATATATATATATATATATCAGTATACATAATACAATGTAGGTTTTTTTTTTTCTTTTGGTATTATTACCTTGAGGAATAAATTAGAGCGTTTAATAAAAACAACTTGTTTAGTTTTCATGAAAACGTTCAATCAGTTAACATTATTTCAAATTTTCGAATCGTAATAATGCAAATGTAATATAAAACAACAGCCACAAATATAAATTTTCAACAAAAACTTCTAAAAATTTTCAAATGCCTGTTAATGTAAATAAAATTACTCTGAAGCGTGTATTCTCCAAAAAAGATTCAAACACTGTATCTTATATATTTTAATAAAAATCTTTTTCATCGAGAAAATAAGGTCTGTCAGATTAATTAGTTCTGCTAATTGTGTGAGGTAAGTATTCACTTTTATTACGAAAGCAACTCCGCTTCAAATAAAATGCTTCTTTATAAAAGCAAGACGGATTTCTTTCTTTTTTAATTTTCGGTTAATGGAAGCTTTTTCCGCAGAAATAAGAACATTATCAAGCCAACACCCAGTTCTTTTTTCAGTTTCAGAAGGAACACTCCTTAATGCCCGCTTAAGGCAAGTTACGTATTTTCAAGTTGCTTAATTATGTTAGTCATGGCATATGTCTGACAGGAACTTATTGAAGATAACGAGGTTATAAGAAGGTAATACACACACATATTTCATTGGAATATATATTCAAAGTGAACATGAAGGGTTATTAGTTGCGTGTTTTAAAGATAAAAAGTAAAAATGCATAATATTTGTTGCGATTCTAGATTTGATACTTGTTGGAGCGGTTTTTTTCCTAAATTGTTCAAGAATGATATGCTGTACAATTAAACGCACCAACTTTCTGTACATTATATAAATGTTTTTGATGGCTATGCCGATTACTTGATATAAAAATTTTTCTAGCATATTGATTGCTCTTGCGAATTTCTATATTATAATTGCTCGAATTTTATTAGATTTTTTTTTCTTTCCAAACGTAAATTCACAGAAAAATTGCAAATTACGAAAATCCGGGCAAACGGACTATTTAACTGATTGACAATTCAAAAATTAAACTATCAAAAAAATTAAAACTGCTATTTGATTTCAACTGCTCTTTTGATGCTATTTTATATGTGAGTCGTCTAGATGCAAAACCAGATACATCTACTTTTCTTCGATTTCAACTTTTTTACACTTTCTAATAGTTTAAAGTAATCTTCATATGGTGTTAATTTTTTAAGTTTCTAAAGCAGCTACATCATGCTAAAACGTGTGTTTGAAATGTGCCGGTTAGTTACAAAACCAGATCCCCCCCCCCCCCCCATGCTTGTCAGCTCTTCTTTTTTTCCCTCCGATTATCTTCCAAGGAAAAATTATTTTTGTGTTAAAATTTCAGCAAGTTAAAAGTCGATTCCAATGCTCTTAGCATGAAATTCGAATTTCTTAGATATTAGTTTTTCGCCCGCCGTGAAAAATTTCATTTTTTGGATGTAGCTGGTTTTGAAACTAGACGACTCATGTGCTTATATTATTACTTTTGTTAGATACTGGAACAGATATTTAAACTATTTGCTTGACTTATTATACGGAAGTAGTATACAATAACATTGCATAAACATAAAGGCTTAGATGAGCGTGTCTTCTTAAACTGCCTTTCTTATATTCTATTAGGTTACTATAGGTTAATACTCGTGAAACTCATATTACTCTATTATAAACCATATAATATTCATACAATGTACCCTAAAAACTTTCTCATTCATTTAGACTTTTGTCTGAACATTGAATTCACTTATTTTACTGAGTGCTAAATGAAGAAGATTTACAAAAGGATAAGTTCCGGAAGAAAACCTAACACAATTAATTAAAATGATTAGGCCATGAGAAATAGACGTATGACAATAGTTTCTTAGAAAGCCTTGATAATTACTTTAAAACCACATCAACTATTGAATGGTTTGAACGCATTTGTTGTAAAAAAGAATGCACGAAGGTTTTATTATGTACCTTGAACTACGCAACGTTAATGAAAAAAAAGGACAAAATTAAAAATTTTAAAGATGCAATTTCATTTTTATGTTTCCCCTTTAAGGTTTAAATATAGGTAACAATTTTATTTTTAATGTTACTTTTAATTTTAAAGAAGCAACCTTTATTTTTAATGTTCTTTTCAAACTTTAAAGATGGTAAATATTTTTTAAGTGTTCTTCTATGGAAATAAACGTACACAATTTTTTGTGTTTGCCATTTTTGTTGACTTATTTTCATGGGCATCACACCCTCTTCACTGGAGCTTCTCTCGTCACTTGTCTGGTGAGACAATCAAATGCGATGTGGTAAAGTCTTTCCTGTAGCGCAAAAGTAAAAGTTCACATAATAAATTGAACTGCGATATTTAAACAATGGAATACAACATTCTTCCCGACAGAATTTTAACTGATACTATTGATAATATAAAATTTGACAGCCACTTTTTTTATGGTGGGGCAACCCTCCTCGGAATTACCCTATCCTCTTTTAATGCACCTCTTTGTTTGGGGACATTAACATACGAGTAATAAGAATCTCTGAAAACCCATGGTGCATGGAGACAGATTTTTCTTTATGATTTTTCTAAAATGCCTGAAAGCAGACTTTAAATTTAAGATGCATATTATTCCAGAGGTGAGAAAAATAATAAAATCTTATTACATTAAATAAATAAACAATAAATAATACCAATAAATAAATAATAAAATATTACTCGCACGTTTCCCATCATTAAAAAAAATAATACTACATTGCGATACTTAGCATTAAAATGTTTTTTAAAGAAACGAATAACAACAAAATAGCATGGCTATTTTTTTTAAGTTAAGATCATTATACATTTTTATTATAAAAAGTCGTAAAAAAAAATTGTAAACGTAATTTTATGTACAATTTTGATTGCTAGTATTGCTGCACAATTTTGAGTGCTACTTGCTATAGAAATACCATCAAAAATACTTTCTTTTAATTTTCTTTTGCAAGTGATATTTTACTGATCAACATTTTCTCTGTGAATAAATTTGTAATTCTCGGAAAGATTGACCTTTTACATCCAGCGTGAAAGCTTTTATACCTTATCAATATACTTCTGCGCATCGGCTATTTGCTCTCACTCCTTTATTGCACAATAGGAAGTTACAGAAATTTTCTGGCGTCTTTTCAAAAGTCTAGACAAATTTTTACCTTTCCAATTAGCTTAATTAGGCCTGTAATTAGACTATTGTGAAATTAGTCTCAGAAAGCTCTTTAGTATGCACTTTATTCAGATATAAATGGAAAGTTTTGAAAAGTTTCTGAGAATAGTTTACAAAAACTTAAACCGATTAGATGAATTCAAAACACAAGTGAAAATTTAATATTAAAGGTATAAATAGTTTAGATTATTAGCTTAGGTTTAGGTGCCTATATGTATTTCAGTACATGTTTAGCATAAGTAATCAGGTCTCTGTTGTAGTGCTTTTGAAAGTACTTACTTTTTAAAAGGAATTTCAGAGTTTGACAGTTTTATGTTTGACGTTTTGCTGAATGCTTGAGTGTGGAGAATTGCTTCAAAGTGAATGAAAATAAATTTATTCATGTGTAAAAAAAAGTATTTCATTAATTGCGTAAGTGTAAAAGCATTTCACTAAATACATACAATTAAGTGATGAATTTCAGCGTGATGACATATTAGAACTGTTGGAAATATTTTCTAAGCAAAGGAATAGTCAATAAAACCCTTTGCTTCGTTGAGTTTTGTCCAAGTGCGTAGTACAATTATACATCACTTCATATATTTTCAGTGTAAATACATGATACATATAAAATTAGATACTTCGTTTTATCACACAGCAGCTTAAATTTAAAATTTTCTTTTGGACGATTCGATCTTATTGGCTCATTGTTTGTTTTTTTTACCAGCTCCTGGAGTAATTATTTCGATTGAAAGATCTGGCAACCAATTTCTAACAAGCACCATTAAAAACACGTTTTAAAAGAATAATTTTATAGTTTCTTTAAAATTATAATGTCAAAAAATAATATTTAAAAGTTGGACTTGGTTGGGGGGGGGGGGGGGTGTTCCGCATTAAAATGTTGGTAAGATTGGGAAACAATCGGTGAAATTGTTTGAATTACGCACCAACTGTAGTGTGCCGCGGGTGGCATTGTTCTTCTACAGAATATAAAACATAAATAAATTAATTAATTATTAAAGAAATAAAAATCGAGTAACTGTGCGTTTTTACAATCAAAAATTAATGTTCCCAATTGAAAGTAATTTTTCTGATAATACAACTGAAAATAGTTTAGACCTACAGACGTTAGAAAATGTTGAGGAATTTGGGAAAATTACGTTAGTTCAAAGATGCGTAGTTTTAAGAAATGCAGAGAGTATGTATAAATTCATCAATGAAATTGGGGGACACATTCTTAAAAAATGCTTAAATGTCAGTTATAAGAAAAAAATCTGCAAATTTATATACATTTATGAATACTCTAGCTCTGAAAAGTGGTTAAAAATATGTATTATCTGTGTCAGAACGCAAGCATATTATCACAAGTCACAAAAACTTCTTAAAATTTTTTCGACAAGACAAAAATAGAAATCAACGTTATTATAGCAAAAATTCCAAACACAATTTTTAATTTTCTTTTATTATTATTATTATTTGCAATCTCTGCTGCAATTCCGTTTACTTGCTCATCAATTCACCAATTAGTTTGTATTTTCAAAGTAAATACATACAAATCATATTCATGACATTTTGGATATTCTATTTATTTATTTTTTCAGAACTAAAAAACTTCGAGACACTGAATACGGTAGAGATATCGTTATTACGCACAAACATGCAAATTAATTCCGTTGCAACTATTTTTCTACTATAATCCTTTTCTCTCAGTAAGGCAGGGGTCCCAACCCTATTCCCGCGGGCACCATGGCGCGCGTCGGAAGGTCTAGGTGCACCCGCTGCTTGTGACCAACGACAAAATATTTCAGTTTTCCATTTTAAACTAGTGAACATTTAGACTCCTCTAGAGAATATGAATAAAGGTCCATATAACTATGAATAACCCTATAATGATAAATGACAATGAATATCATAAAATCAAAATATAGATTACGACTTATAGATGAACACCTTGACGATTGCTTACGAACAGGAATTTCATCATATTCTCCCAATTATGAAGCGCTGGCCAATGACATGCAATGCAAAGATCACATTTACTGTATTTTATATATTTTATGAATAATTTTTATACTTCGCATGTTTTGCAAGCAATTTCGTAATCATTTTTTTACACAAGAATATTAATACTAATTATATTAATATGATAAATTAATTTTTGAAATGAAATTTTTTGTGCATTATATGCAGTGTGTATTATTAACTATGTCCACAAACTATAAATTTGTCTTGAAAAAATAAACGGTGTCCGCCCTTCGACCGATATTCTGTTATGTGCTCTTAGGTACTAAAAGGTTGGGGACTCCTGCACTAAGGTAAACGTGTTATTTCTACAAGATTACTTAACACATTTCAAGTTAATATTGTTTCTAATAGTAACCTGATAATGACTTAGAAACTCCTTTAGTTTTGTTAATACGTATTTATAACATAGGCTGAAATAGTTTGTAGCTACTGATAATTTCGAAGACTCAGCCACACCTCATTATGTTCGAGAAACTTGAGTAGCGCTTTTAGCTTTGTACTAAATTAACTAATTAATCGAGACATCTAATATATTAGGCAGTAAATAATCAAGACATCTATCTGATATATTATACTGCAATTAATTAGACAACTGCCTAATATGTCAGACTAATTAATCGAGACATCTGTCTCCATCCAGACTCCGCAATTTAGGTCATTATATAAGAAAGGCTATGCATCAAATAAATTAATAATAGTATTCAAATAATTCTTTTTCTTTCATTTGATTTAAACACATGGCTATCATAAATTACAGTAAAACTCCTCCTAACGGACTCCCCTCAAATGCAGGCACCCCTCTTATGTGGGCAGTTCTTAATGCTCCTCCGGCAAAGCATTAAGCCTGAAAAACCCCTCTTTTGCGGACACTTGTCTATTACGGACAAATATTTTGGTCCCGTGGAGTCCGCTATAGAGGAGTTTTACCGTACTATCGTACAGCAAACATACAATATGGAATGTATCAAATAATTCATCCCATATAAAACTCTTTGAATTGAAACGCATTAAAAATAATAGTTAATGAGATACGGTACATTCTTTAATCTTTTTGACAGTAGAGATTTTATGTGATAACTGGAAATACTTGAGCTATTAAACATATTGTAAAATATGAATTTTACAATTACTATTAAGATTTGTAAGTGAGCTAACTTTTCAGAAAAGATATGCAGAAATAACGTAAGTAACGTTTAAAAATATGGAATCCATTTTATTCACAAAGAAAACTACACTTGTAGAGTAGACAATGAGGGACGGTTTAAGGACAAAAAGTATAATCCATTTCTGAAAACGGGGCTGTCAGGGTTTTTTTTTTTTTTTTTTTAATGAAGATATTGACATTTTTTCTTTTAACTTAAATCTGCGCCCACGTAACTTGAAAATTTAAGGCAACTTATGAAAGATACAGATGACAACAGTGACATAGCTATGATTAATTCCATCGAGGTACTTAAAACTATTTCCGAAATTTCTCCCAATTTAGAGTATTTTTCGAACTCATGCTACAGACTTATGATATTAAAAACATTATCTCTGATATACTAATCTTACTTATCATTACCTTTATTTAAATATTAAAACTAACATCCCTTTCTAATATCATGTTGAAAGCATTTAATGTATTTGAGGTTATTAAAAATGTAAAGAGAATAACGAAATTTTAAGAAAAACATTTTCCTTTCTCCAATTTTTCCTGAAAGTTTTTCTTCTGTTAGTAGAATAACGTTAAATAAAACACAGTATTTATTCTATAAATGGAAGCCCGTTCTTTGAACTAATATAATGAGGGAAGAAGCGAAGAGAAATATGGTATAGTCGTAAAGATTTCTACAAAGATATTTACCCAATCGAAGAAATAAATTTCTTCCATTCACCATTACCTAGAAAATGAAATTGCAAACCCAATTCATTGCCCTACGAGTTATATAAATAGTACTAATTTTAACATTGAAAAGCATTATTTTTATAAAGATAGAAGCTGCAATTTAAAAAGAGTATTTTTAAACAGCAGACACACTGGTATAAAGGGGCATACTATTTTTTTTTTAAATAACGTTTTACTTAAAAGTAAACTCGTTAGCAAAATCTTCTAAAAACGTTCTCTTACCCTACCAGATACATTTGTTTCCTAAAGTATAGTATTTGAAAATATATTATTATCCGTACTGACTGTCATTTAATTCATGAACATTATATGTATTAAAATAGCAATAACTACTTATTTTACCAACAGTAATGTATTAAATATTTAAAAAACAAATTCAATATTTTTTGTACAATAAATGCATTCTTTTATGTAATAATGTTACCATAAATTAATCGCAACTTTTTTTTTTAATAATAGAACAATAATGAGTCTTTAAAAATAATATAGTTAAATGTTGTAAGCACGAAAAAACAAGCAGTTTTAACTGTGAACAGAAAAAAGTAAAAATCAGGTAGCAATTCCCATTAAATGTGATTACTGTATAAATTAATATCAATTTATTTCAAAGTACCAGGCTATGGATATTCTTAAAATTTCACATTTGCTTGTATTTTAACAATCCGTACTTCGTTTTTGCGAGTAGCATAGATATATTTGACATTTTATAGGGCCATTTTTTTCTAGTAGCGGAACATTAAAATATGTTTTGGATTTAAATTGGTTTCAAAAATAAAATTCGTTTAGTCCGTGAAAAATATATTTTTTTAACTCTCCCCCTCTTTTTTTTTGGGGGGGGGGGAGAGCATGTCTTTTACATTTAAAAATTCATAACTACTTCTTACTGACTGTAGGACGTATACAGGGTAGGGCAAATGTAATGACTCGGTTTTGAAGGGTTATAAAAAAAAAAAAAGAAACTGATACAGTTAGAGCAAGATGGCGGCCTTCAGAACCAATACACTGATACAGTCCATTTCTGAAGTTTTGGGAAACTTTTCTGCACATTTCAAGGCGTATGGCGGATATTTCCTCGATAATTCGGTCATTCAGCTCTTCTAAAGTATGCGGGTAATGTTTCCAAACTTTCTCTTCTAAATAACCCCACACAAAAAAAAAGCTTGCAGCCCGTAACATTACGCGAGATATTAAAATGCACACAAAGAAGAAGTAATGACCTGGTTTTGACGGGGTATTAAAAACAAACTAATGCAACTTGAGACTTGAGAAGTATTTAGTTGAAAAATTTTTGAGATATCAAAAGGAATGATCTGAATTTTCTTCATAGTCATCCATTTTGATATAAATACTGCAAGGAGAAATCAAATATTTTTTTTAAGTAGAGCAGTTGTGATCAAGGATCTGGAGCGGAGCGAGAAGCAGGAGCTCTTAGCGTTGAGATTTTGCTCAAATGTGGAGTGGTGCCGGAACAAAAAAATTTCTCTGATTTCTAATTTAAATTTTTTATCATACATATATAAAAAACTCAACAAAAAAGAGAGATATATAATGTAAACCCTTGAAATTATTCGGAGCTCAAGCAAGTATTTAGAAGTCGGAGCGGAACTGGAGCGGAGAAACTCAAAGAAGTGGTTGCTCCAAATCCTTAGTTATATTTCAAGTTATTGTCTTACAAACCTTCAGTTCATACAAGTTTGGTTACATCAATTTGGTATCATATATTGAATTTTTCAGGATTTGAATGAATTTAGAGTTTTTAATTTTTGTTTTAATTCCTATTTAAATTATTTAATTTAGGCATTTATTTATAACTATACTTTATTTTTCTGAATTTTTGGTTTAATTTAAATTTGCTCTTTTTCCTTAGTTCACTCGTTGCTATGCAGGAATTCTCCCACGGTAAACAATGCTACGTAATATATTATGTTTTGTAACTTGCCGCTGTTGAGTTTCTAGGGGTTAGCTAGGCTCTTCGTTCTGCATTCCTAGCTTATAATAACTCGCTTTCATCAAGTTGCGTCTCATTCGGTTGTTATTTATTTGGCGTTATTTTCCGATAGAAAGCAAACAAACTGCATTCCTGCACTTCCGTTGCAATTGCTTTTTTCTCGCCTAGATTGGCGACGTTTCTGTTCTTCGCAACTCTATGTCTTTCCCTCCTTCGGTTTCTGTGACTTTACGTACACCACCACTTATTCTGTTCGTCTTAGTCTTAATTTCGTTTTGAGCATTTTTGCTTCTTACTAAATTTTTGCCACTGAATTTTTACCTTTTACTAAATCATGTAGTAGGAATTTTAGCGGGAGGGCTTCGGTCTAAACGCTGCTCTCGTATTAATATGTATAGTGAGTCAGGGTATCTAATCAGGGCCAGATTTTCCAGCATCATTTTTTAGATATAAGTGGAACGTCCTATAACACGGTCATTTCCTTTCGTTCTTTTAAATACTAAAACTCCAAATAGTATCTGTATAATGGACACGATACGAACGATGTGTTATTAAATTACTAGTTATCAATCAAGTAAATGGGTTTAATATTTTTTAAAGTATGAAATTGTTTTATCTGAATAAAGTTATATTTGCCAGTAATTATTCTCAAGTTTCATTTCGTAATTTTACATAATCAATTTATCATGGTTTCGTTTTTGTCTATTTTCAGTATTTTATTTTTATATTTAAATCGCGATAAAAAAACAATACTATTACTATAGGTGCATATGGAATGGTAGGTCTGGTAGAGAGAGGTCTTGCGGTTATTTCGCCATTGCACAACCTATTAGATATGCAAAAAAAAAACCCAAAAAATATCTTTTGGGCAAGTTGAAATTTTTTATCTATTGTTTTAGTAGCTGTATAATATATAAATAACAATCCTAGACTAGTTTTTGAGCTTTAAAGTATGACTTGATCCACCCCCCGAATTTATTTAATTAATATACCCAAAAAAATACTTCCTAAATTTTCCCAATTTTTTATAGCATATCCAATAAACAATTTAAAAATTACATGTCAATTGCCGTGAATCTCGTGCGAGTTTTGTTATGCGTGAATCGAAAAAAGTGGCAAATTATGTTATCAAAAACATAAATAACATTTAATAAAACAAAATAAACATACCAAAAACACATTACAAATATAAGAGCACACTACTATCCTGAAAATCCATTTTCTATTCTTTTCATATTTTAAACAACGTATAATCTCGCGAGCTGATTAAAAGAAAAAGTTAAAGTTATTATTCTCAACAGAAATATATTTTTCGCTCGTGAGAAATATTAACACATCCCTCCTTTCACACGACGGGAAAAATGATTCCAAGTTTCTGCAGATGAGTACGCATCTTCACTTGGCTCACTTCTTTAGTCATCCCATCAGCATCCATTTCCGTACCTGCTATATGATGTACGTCAAATTCTTTATTTTCCACTTCTTCTTTTATAAAATGGTATTTTCTTGATATATGCTTATTTCTGTTGTTTACTCTTGGGTTATATATCCAATCTATTGCGGATTGGCTGTCTGTATATATCTTTATTGGACGATGCACTAATTCCTCTTGTCTCAACTCTTCTAATAAATCTATCAACCACCGTCCTTCACATACTGCATCGCATAAACTAACCAATTCGGATTCCATGGTTGACAAAGTTACGATCTTCTGTTTGTTACTCTTCCATCCAATTAATGAGTTTCCTATCTTAACGGTATAACCACTGAATGATTTTGAATCTTTACTGGTACACCAGCTTGCATCAGAATTAATATGTAGCTTTTCTTTGCATTTATCTATCTTTAACTTGAATTCTTTAGTACCTTGTAGATAACGCAATACTCTCTTCAAAGCTTGTAAATGAGTTTCTCTAGGATCTTTTGAATATTGAGATAACTTGCTGATACTGTATGCTAAATCTGGTCGTGTCCCAGTAACTAGATACATTATACTACCCAACATCTCCTGGTACAATTTCATGTCCACTGGTTTGGAATTTTCATATTCATCTAAATTCATTCCAACAACTCCTGGTGTTTTCACAGAGTTACAGTTTTGCATATCAAAACGTTCTAAAATTTCTGTTATGTATTCTTTTTGGTTGAGCATAATTCCTTCTTCATAAAAGTCTATGTCGATTCCAAGAAAGTTGATTTTATTCTTTATTTTTTTAATCTTAATTTCCTTTCTTAAATTCCTCAAAAAATCCTCAATGAGATCTTCAGATTCTCCAATAATGATCCCGTCATCAACATACATTCCTAAAGCAATATATTTATCAGTATCTTGGCTGATAAATACAGATGGATCAGATTTGCATTCTTTCATTCCTATTTTGTTCAATATTTTCTTTAGTTTATCATACCAGCATCTTCCTGATTCTGGGAGTCCATACAAACTTCCAGTGACTAGTAATACTTTTCCACTTTCAATATCAAAACCATCAGGAGGATTCATATGAGCATATCTTTTTAACTTACTATTTAAATAAGCAGTTTCCACATCAAAAATTCTAACTTTGTAGTCATTTATAGCTGATATTTTCAATAGCGTTCGAAAGGATTCGGGTTTCATTACAGGACTGTATGATTCTTTGAAATCTCGACCCATTTTCTCTCTTGAACCGTCAATAACTAATCGAGCTTTGTATCTTTTATTTTCACCCTCCTTTTTCAGTGTAAAAACAAATTTGCTTATGAGAATTTTCGTATTCTTAGGTCGATCAACGATCTTCCATACGTTATGTTGTTCCATTGATTTCAGTTCCTCTTCTATAGCTTGTGTCCATTTTTGTTTCTCTTTAGAATTTAATACATCTTGATAAGTCTTTGGAATATTTTCTAAAGTGACATTTGCTGAGTATCTTGTGATAGGTTTCTTTTCCCTAGATGATCGTCTAACCCCTCGATCTAGTAATGGTAGTTCAATTTCTTCTACGTCTTCACTTCTTCCCTGAATACTAATTTCTTTTGAGTTACCAGGTGGAAGCCCTCTTTTGAGAGCATTTTCTTTCGGGTCCTTTATTCCATTTGGATTATCTTCATTATCCTTGGGAATTCTCACCAATGATTCTTTATTCACTGCATCATGCTTTTGGCAGTCATTTACGTCACTTGATTGAATTGTTATGTAGTCAAGTTCTTCTATATTGTAATTACTGTCATTTTCCTCTACATTTCCCATTTCATTTTCTATAAAAATTACATCTCTACTCTCTTTGATTTTATTTTCTTCCTTATCATAAACCCTGTACGCTTGGCGATCTTTGGAACATCCTAGGAACACACCTGGTCTTGCTCTATCGAACTTCTTCCTGTTCACTTGATCATTCCTATAAAACGCTTTGCATCCAAATACTTTTAGATGTCATACTGTAGGTTTCTTATTACTCCATAATTCCATGGGAGTTTTCTCTCTTTTCGCTGTCGGCGTCAAATTATTCAGATATACTGCGGTCCAAACTGCTTCTGCCCAAAAACATACAGGCAGACCTGCATCAACTAATAAAGTCCTGGCTATGTCAATAATATTTCTATTCCCTCTTTCAGCTATTCCATTGCTCTGTGGGGAATAAGCTGTGGTTTTTTCAACTTTGATGCCTTTTCTTTTGTAATATTCAAGTAATGTTTCGTTTATGAATTCAGTTCCGTTATCTGACCGAATTGATTTCACTTTCTTCGTTGTTTCATTTTCTCTCCTTTCAATAAAGTCAATAATTTTTCTCGATACCTCACTCTTTCTTGCTACAAATTCGACAAAATATCTCCTACTAAATTCATCAATTATCAACAACATATATTTACTTCCGTTTAAAGATTGAATATTCATAGGTCCAGATAAATCAACATGTAATCTGTCCAGAATTTGTTTTGTTTTCTCTTCAGTTACTTGCTGAATTGGGGACCTAGTTAATTTACCTTAAATGCATGCTTCACAAGTTTTCTCATCACCTTTTATATCTTCAATTCCTCTGACAAAATTTCTATTCATCATTTTGTCTAAATATTTTTAATTCACATGTCCTAATCTTTTATGCCAAATCTCTTTAGTTATTTCTTCTGTTTTATGACATTTTTCATTCATGTTTTCCTTCACCTCAAGTTTAATCAAAAATGCATCATCTTCAAATGTTCCTCTGGCAATTGGTTCTCCACTTTGTTTTTCATAAATAGTGGCACCTTTATCATCCAAAATAACTTTCTTACCCTTTTTCACCAGAATTGGAACTGACATCAGATTTCCACTCAAATTTTTAACGTATAGGACATCCCCTAATTTAATATTGGTGTCTTCATATTCATTGTGTGCAATAGCTTTCACATCACCTCTAAATCTTGACTGTATGCTTCTATTTTGTTCAGCTGTTGCAATTTTTACTTCTTCGACTTTTGGATTACTTACTATTTCTTCTTGATAAGTCATATGAGATGAACATGCTGAATCTAACATCCATGTTGTCTCTTTATCATTTTTATAATTATCTGATTTATCATGCAGTTTTGTTTGAAGAGCAAATCCTTTTGAAAAACAAGAGTGTTCTTTCTTTTCTTTGTGAACATAACTACCTTGCTTGCCATTGAATTTCTCATTTTCAAATCCTCTGTTTCTATTCATTAGTCCTTTTGCATTTCCTCTGTTTCCATTTCTTTCATATTTCGAAATTTTCTTCTGATTGTTCCAACATTCAAAGGATTTGTGCCCGAATTTTCCACACGAAAAACAACATCCCTTTTTTCTGTTAAATTCATTAGATTTAAATGCTTGAATTTCAGTCTCAACTTTGTCATATTTTCTTTCATATGTCAACAAAGTTTCTCTCATCAATTCATAAGATATATCAGGATTTGAAGAAACAGCTGTAACAACTTCGCTATATTTCTTCGGTAAACCTTCCATAATGTATCCAATCAGTTCATTCTCTTCTATTTGAGTTCCCAGATCAGAAATTTCATTTGCAATTGTCTGTGCTCTTATCAAATATTCTTCTACTGATTCTCGGTTGCTTTTATCAATCTTCGCTAATCTAATCTTCAAATTAATCTTTCTGTGTTTTTCTACTCCTTCATGACGTCTTTTCAATAATTCCCACAGTTCTTTAGCTTTAGTAATTCCTCTAACAGTCATAACTTGCTCTGCGGACAAAGTCAAAATAATTAATCCATATGCTTCATCGTTTCTTGCAGACCAGTCATTATATAATTTAATACTCGATTCATCTTTTTCATTTACTACTGGTTCTTCTTGTGCAATTACATCATACAAATGCTTAGCTTTAATGAGAGCTCCTACTCTTGTGCTCCATAAAGCATAATTTTTGCTATTTAGAGGTTCAATCCTCGAAATTCCAACACTAGAGTCAGCCATATTACAAATCTGAATTAGCGGTTAGTCTAATCTGCATGTAATATAAATATTTCTTTCATTCATTTGCTTAAGAAAGCTAACACTAATGAGGAAATATCAAATTGCATTTACTTCACTTTTTAGCAACCATTAAACCACTTAACCACGCTCTGCTACCATTTTTTTATGCGTGAATCGAAAAAACTGGAAAATTATGTTATCAAAAACATAAATAACATTTAATAAAACAAAATAAACATACCAAAAACACATTACAAATATAAGAGCACACTACTATCCTGAAAATCCATTTTCTATTCTTTTCATATTTTAAACAACGTATAATCTCGCGAGCTGATTAAAAGAAAAAGTTAAAGTTATTATTCTCAACAGAAATATATTTTTCGCTCGTGAGAAATATTAACAAGTTTTACGATAAGCAGTGGTCCCGTGGTCTTGAGGCGACCAATCACAGGCCGAGGAGCCAAAATCTTTATTCACGTCAGGGGGTTGTTAAAAACCGTTCAAATCGTCTGGGAATTGACATGTATTTTTAAAATTGTTTATTGTATATGCCATAAAAATTTTAGGATACCTTCAGTATATTTTTGGTGTATATTAATTAAATAAATTGGGGAGGGGGTCAGGTCATACTTTAAAACTCAAAAACTAGTCTGGGATTGCTATTTATATATTATACAGCTACTAAAACAACAGATAAAAAATTCAACTTGCTCAAAAGATATTTTTGGGTTTTTTTTTTTTTTGCAAGTCTAATAGGTTGCTCAATGGCGAAATAACCGCAAGACCTCTACCAAACCCACCATTCCAGATGCACCCATGTAGTAGTGTTTTTTTATTATTCTAAAGTGTGAAAACACCTTCTCTAAATTTGTCATCAGTACTACTAGACTTGGTGCTAGGCTTCTAGAATGGACTACTAGAATGTGGGAAGAGCATGAATTAGGAACGAAAATCTAATTTGAAACAACACACTTAATTTTATCTCTGAAGTTTCTCAATGTGCATTCCGTTTGAGTCACTCACATGTTCAAAGAGTGTTGCTGTGTGTTTAACAGTAAAGAGATCTTTACTTATTAATTTTAGCACATTGGCGATGAGAAATACAAATAAATAATAAAATAGCCTGCAACCGGTGGTATAATTTTTTTCTGTCATTTTCTTACAACAAATTTATTTTCACCAAAGGTATATATGTAACGTATGTCCCCCATTTCAACAACATACGTCTATTAGAACGAGCTCTAAGTAGCTCTATTTCAATATAACTAGCTTGTAGATTTTTTTTTGTTTATTTTCGCAGAAAAGATAAAATGTTTACTTCATTAATATTTTATTTTTCCTTTACATCCTTATCTTCCTTTCTTTGACTTTTATAGAAGTTTTTTAAATACATATTTTATCAAAACAGATAAATATATACAGATGCATTTTAATTTAACTAGAGAGGAAAATTTTCATCTAATATGTTGAAGGTAGGAGAGCTGCTTAACATAAGGGCTAATTAAAGTGTTGCTTTCCTTTTATTATACTGATATTTTTGTACTCTAATAACTTCGCAACAATTAAAGTAGATTATTTTTTCGGAGTAATTTTAATTTGCGAAAAATAATATGCGCATACTTTACTTAAAATTTATCTAATGTTCTATTTATCATTTTCAGAGACATATCCTCCTCAGTTATCGAAAAGCAACCTCTCTGTGTTGGTCTTCCTCTTTCGGAAGCCTACCAATCATTTTTGTTATTTCATGCAATTGTAAAAATTCCTTTTTCATTTCTCTTCCGGTAAACAAATAACACTCCAACCAATAACTTCCAACCACAAACTGTGTCACCTCTGATATTTGCAAAAGCGATCTGCAATATTGCAACGCTTTATTGAAATACGCGTAGGGCAATTTTCGCTTCGCCTGCTGAACTTGTTTATCTGTATCCAAGATGTTACTGTGCAGAGCTATCCGGCTCAACCTGCTGCTTGCGATCGATGATTTCATTAGAAGGAGGGACACATTGGTCCGGAATTCCTAACACTTCCTCCTAATATATTCTCTGCTACTTTAAACCTGTTTCTGGTGAAATAAACTGGATTACTTTTTTCCATTGAAACAAAGCCGTGTGAAGATACTTGTGGCTAAAAACGTAAAGCGGCTATATCAATTAATTTTCTCAAATGAACAGTATTTTTGTGATTGAATGTCCAGAACCCTAATATAAGATTATAATTAGGATTTTTTCAGCAGCTTTTTAATTTTCTGATAACGCATTCTCATATAACATTATACAAGTGCCTTAAAAATGAGGTTTACCGGATTAAAAATTGATGTCAAAATATTCGATAATCAATGTTATAGAACGTCCCAACATAAATATATTTTCTAAAGTTGTTATAGTGAGCAAAAGGAAAAAACAATGTGAATAAAGCACAAATTGTCAACACAAAAACTGCAAAACTCAACAATTTGTGCTCTATTCACGTTGTTGATTCCTTTTACTCATGTTTTAGCACAAAGCATTTTAAATCATTTTTCATGTAATTGTTAGTGTTCGTTTAGAGTGCTTTGGTGCACATCATGGAAAACGCACTTTTTATGTACAGTAGAGTCGCGGTTATCCGAGCCCCGATTAACCGAGTTCCGGGTTAACCGAGGCACTCTTGCCGATAGCATTGATGACATCAGTCAGCCAATGACTGACGTCAGTTGCTTTTTCATTTCGCTAGTAAACAGTTAATTTACCGTTTGTTTATCTTCGTTTGTACCGTACTGTTTGGGTTGAGTACTGAACGCAAACGAACTGCTGTGTCTTTGGAGACTAAATTACAAGCCATCAATAGACTCGACAAAGGAGCGAGACAATTAAAAAGGGGCTTCTGATTTAGGTGTGGGAGAAACATCATTTCATAATATGTACAGCAAATGCCTTTTTTCACATCCTTTGACCACCTTTTCATTCATTTCACCCGTTTACCCACCTTCCTTCTCGATTGGGACAGAGTCTGTGTTATCCGAGTTTTCGATTATCCGAGGTACCTTCGGTCCACATTACCTCGGGTAATCGAGGCTCTACTGTACTATATCCATATAGCTTGGCTCTTTTATTTTAAAGTTACGTTGTAATTCCAAGAAAAAATCTGGAGTTACTGAAAAGTCAATTCAGAAAATTATAATTCTGGAAAACTAAATAATTAAAAATTTCTGGCTATAGTTTCCATAGGGTTCTTCTAAAGATGTTCATTTCTTAGGAAAAAAAATTGAATTTATTTTTAGGGATTACACGTTTTTTCTTTGATGCATTTATGAAAGCGATTATAAGCTGTGGTATATTATACTGAAATAGACTTTAAAAATATAGATATAGATATCGAATATAATCACGTGAAATAAATTTACTTGGGATTAGTATTAAGTATCTTTGAATTAAGTGTTTTTATTTTAGAGGTCAAAAAATAAAATAAGTAAATAAAATAAAAGAAATAAAATTACGAACGAATAACGAAAGGGAAATATAGAAAACAAAATATAAAGTTTGAGGAAGAATAAATAAAGTATCTAATTACAGAGACAGCAGGAAAACGAAAGTCTGTAATTGAAACATGTTGCTTAAATTTGAAAAATATAAGTCTAAAGTAAAAAGGGATGTGAAAAAACAGATGTTCAGGAAACACAGCTGCGATACTTTAACTTTTCTCAGTCCCTTGCATCTGTTAAAAGAACACTTCGAAATATTCCCAGTTCAAGTTAAAGCATCTTTCGTCCATTATAATGAGATATAAAGTTTCTTAATTTACATAAGGAAAGTTTCTCTTTTGATTGTTTTTCAAAAACTGACTAATTTAAATTCGTTCAATATTCTTCGCTAATAGTCTAAGATCCGGCTGCAGAATTCTGTGCTCATCGAGTGTTTGCTAAAATCTAAATTTTTAAGCATATTTATGAATAGTAGAATATATATCTACCAGGTTGCCTATCAAAATGTGGCCGCTAATATTTTAAATTAAATTATTGTTAATGGATTTTTCGGAATAAAATTCATTCACTTGTTTTTTAAATAAAATATCGTCCACTTCACGGCAATATAGATAAAGACTCTGAAAAATCACGGTTGCCGTTGAGCACTTAGCCGCACCTCTTCGCAGCCAGGTGTAAACAGGTATCATTTTGATGCATTTATACGTTCATAACGTTCATTTGTTATTTATATATCAAATTAAAGCTAATTTTTTTCTGTTTATTGTGATATACGGTTGCCTAATTAAATCTGGCCGCAAATAAGGGTTGCTGGTTGCTAAAAATGCCAGCTGTACGACGCTTTAAAGCCATTGCGCATGCGTCGTCATTTTGAAAAAGAAGACGATTGTTTTGGAGTATCTATCAAGTTGTCCCTACTACTGTCTGAACCGGTGGTTGAGAACACTATCATTCGACGCATGTGCAATGGCTTTAAAGCGTCGTACAGCTGGCATTTTTAACAACCAGCAACCCTTATTTGCGGCCAGATTTAATTAGGCACCGTATATCACAATAAACAGAAAAAAATTAGCTATAATTTGATATATAAATAACAAATGTACGTTATGAACGTATTAATGCATCAAAATCATACCTGTTTACACCTGGCTGAGAAGAGGTGCGGCTAAGTGCTCAACGGCAACCGTGATTTTTCAGAGTCTTTATCTATATTGCCGTGAAGTGGATGATATTTTATTTAAAAAACAAGTGAATGCATTTTATTCCGAAAAATCAATTAAGAATAATTTAATTAAAAATATTAGCGGCCACATTTTGATAGGCAACCTGGTAGATATATATTCTCCTAATCATAAATATGCTTAAAAATTTAGATTTTAGCAAACACTCGATGAGCACAGAATTCTGCAGCCGGATCTCGTACTATAAGTATTTATTATCATGGTGAGAAAGAATGCGATCTTTAATTTGAAGCATATGAGTAGGTTATTAAAAGTAATAATCGCCATCAGTTAAAACGAAGAGAGCAATTTTAGAGCTCTTAAGTTGCATAATTTTGTCATAATTTCAGTGCTTAGAAATAAGCTAAAATAATTTTGCATGCTGTTTATTTCTTCAATTACTTTAATGCTTCAAAATTAAGTTGCAGAATAAAATTTTAAAGTAAAACTTTTCAAAATATTTTCATAGTCAATCTCTTTTTAAGAGAAAACATTTCAATAGATATCTATTTACTCAATTTTTTAAGCATATTATGCATTCTATAAAGGTTTTAAATGAAGGCATGAGTATGTTAATTATTAAAATGAACTGTGGTTTGATGGGGAGAAAATTTGCTGAGGTGCGATTTAATTTTTAGCAGCAACTATTTGTACGCAATACTAGTTATTTATGAGATATGGCGCAATTGTAACTTACCATTCGTTTTTGGTATGTCGTTAAATTTTGCAGTTAGGTGTTTTTCCTTTCTGTATTTTTTCTAAAGGTCTTCCTAAAAGAAATAAGAAATAGCCTATTTTTTTAATGTTATTTTATTTAAATATAATTTATATGTGTTTTGGAATAAAATTTTAAAAACAATTTATGTTTTTTTATTTAAATCAAGTTATCATATAGTTAAATAAAACATCAATGTTATAATTTTATTTAAACATACTTTACATTTAAATTATTTGAAATACGTTATATGATCATGAACTCGAGTTAAAACAAACCCTGATGTTTATTTTTAGCTTCTAATACGAGAAAGTTCTAAACATTACAGATAAATGAAAAAATCTACGCAAGAGTTTCTTGGCAGAACATTGCAGTTGCATTTGCCTTCAAAATGTTTTCGCACTTTTGTGCAACACGCAAAATCCCGAGGGGGTCATCAAATGAAACCAGGAGTTTAAACTATATGTATATACACACTTTTGTAGAACACTACAGAACAAGGTCCATCAAAAAATTCCGAGATTTTATACCGGTGAATGCTTCTGAAAATGATTAACATGGCCAAATGATTTCAAATAGCCTCGCGTCGGAATATTATTAGTTGGAATACCTTTTCTATGTCAAAGACTATTGATGTCTTGTTGTTGCTGATTGCCATTAAAAGCCGTGTGAAAAAAATCCATCACGTAAGGAGTCATGTTAAGTAGATATCGGCCGTTTATCACATTAATGTTTATAACTGTCAGAATTCAAGAGCGGAGCATCGAGCTAGAGCCCTGAGCAACAAGTTTTTGCTCGAAACTGGAGCCTGAGCAATGTTGTTTTCCCCTGCTTCGATTATTTTTTTTTTTCACTTTTAAATTTTTTTACAATCAAACTATAAATTATCAAACCGTCATTTTTCAAAGTTTTTTCAGCTTTACTGAAAGTTTTTTTTTTCGAAACCACATTACAGAACAAACATTTAGTACTTTCTCATTGTACTATACCGGAGGAACTTTCACCTATAATTTTAATATCGCATTTGTTAGCAATACCTAAAATTAACTTACGTAATATAGCTTCAGAAAAAAGCTCATTTTTGATCGTGATTCTACGATTAAAAATGGTGGAGAGTCAAATCCGATATGTTTTCATTACAGTTTCTATTGTTGAAGGTCTTCTCTTGATTCTTCCAAATTTTAGGATCTACTGCTAGTGATGTCCAATAAACATTTCCGAAAGTTCTTAGTTCGCCAGAACATCTTGATTGTGTGTGTAACACAGAGTGAGTGACGGGAAACTGATGTTTTTGAAACGCACCATACTCCACTTAAGGAAGGAGTAGGGAGGTGCGAGAAGTGGCGTTCAATTACCCTTGAGTTGCCATTTAGTATCCATCATGCCTTTGTGGACTTGATATCATCGCGTATTTGCTTATGACACGTACGTGAAAAACGGCTAGTCAATGTGTGATACAGTTAATTCCACTCGTTGTCCGTTTTGGCAGGACCATGTGGTGTCCTTTTCAATAAATATCCAGTTATTTGCAGTGCCTTAACTCACCTAATAGTGGTATTGTGGTTGTGGACATTACCATGACGACCAATGCAAAAATTTCTCCTTCGTAGGGTAGATGCCAGAGAGTTTGGGTAGTCATTACTGATTCACAGTCGTTCCCGTAAGTGTCATAAGCAAATGCGTGGTTTTCTCGAGTCCACATCGGCATGATGGGTACTAAATGGCAACTTAAGGGGAGTTGCATACCACTTCCACTACCTCTCTACTCCCTCTACAAGCCGAGTATGGAACAGTCCAAAAACCTCCGTTTCCGGTGATTCACCCTGCAATTGCAATCTTATTTTCACATACACAGAGAGAGATGTTATGAAAGAAAATATTATTCCATCTTGAGATGTGTAAAAATTGTGGAATCCTTAAGTGTGTATTCAATCTATTTCCTTGATGATTAAAATTTGCGATGTCGAATATTAATAAGCTAGATACAGCTTTTACCTTACTTTAAAAACCCGTCTGTCAATGCTCGTTGATGAAGTGTCAGTTTCAGAATTTCCGTTATTTATTAATCTCTTTCTTTCCATCACGAATTGCTTTGGTACGGAATCTTAAGTCATTTCATAAAACGTGCTTATAGGGTAATTTTACTTGGTAATGAATATGAAGTATTTGCCTGAAGAAAACTTTCGAGGAAAATAAAACAAATTCATCGTATCTTTTTAGCACTTGAAGGTAAAATATGTGCGTATCATTGACATTTTCAAATTTAATTTAAAAGCATCATTTATAAGTTAATGGTTTAACGACAATCATGAAAAATTTGCCTTCAAGCTAAGGAAACATTTCTTCGTGTGTTCATTTTCGGTTAGGTATATTTAGAAGACATTTTAAAATTTATGAAGGCTCTTAAAATAATTATATTCGGTATTTCATTATTTAAGGGCTTTGGGGATCTTACTTTTATCGCATCTTAGTTTCAAAAATATAAAGCTAAAGCACAAACTATGTTGTGTAGTTTTAAAGAAAATTTCGAAGACAATTCAGAAGTCTAAGTTTCTGAAATACCTACTTTGTTCAAAAAAGGCAAATTAGTTTTGAGGCTAAATAACTAACGCTTTCTAAAAAAGCGTGCACGTGTAACTTCAAACTGTTTAATATACAACGCTTTTAGATTAGATCTTGATGCTAAAAAGGAAAAACTGATGGCAAAAGTGAAAGTAAAATAGAAACTTGCACCTTAAATTAAACGTGCGCGAATGCGGTTAGATATCGATATAAGTTAAATTTTGGTTTGCTTAGGTTTAACTGCTGCCTGTGTATTTTAAGTTACTTGCTAAAGGTACTGTAGTGAAAATGTGTTTAGTAGTATGGATCGCACCTTCAGTTTAAGAGCGCCACAACACAAAATTGACTCTTTTCGAAGGAGACGAAGAAGAAACTTGACCAAAATTTTATGACCAAGTTTTCTTTCTCATTAACAATTGACTGAGGTGAAATAACGCTTTCGATTGTTGTAATCATTTGCGGAAATTGTTCTTAATGTACTTTGGCCAATAATTATGGAATTCTAATTATTAGTTCTAACTATTATTTGAGTTATCTCAAATAACTTTTAAAAATATGTATTCAAATAAAAAATCAAATAAAAACTCAATCAATCATTTACAAATTCCATTTGTACGTGAGTAAGAACTCAGTACACCATGCTTAATTCTAAATTTGCTGCATTTTCATTTTTGGAGTTAGGACCAACTGCAATGGAAGTGCGATATGATGATCCTTCCCCGAAAACGCCTTACTATAATATTTTTTTTCCTTTTATTGTTTCTTTTACAAGTTTGAAGTTGTACATAAGCACATGAGGGCTTTTTTTTTACACAGATCTATAATTTAAAAACTGCAACTTTGTGATTATTATGCAGGTGTTAAATTATGAATTTCTTTCGAGTAATGTATTTAAAATAAATTTAATTAAAGCTGCATTGAATTTTAAGTAATGCTAATCTTAAGTGTAATCATGCGGGAATCCTTAGATCAGAAATAGTTTACTGTTATTCTAAAGGTTCCCTCTATCCTTCTATTAATTTTGCTAATTTTCAATAATTACGTAATTTAAAATTAAAAAAGAAACCTATATATCGAACACCTCCAGTGCAATGACCATAACTCATTGAAAAAAAAAGCGAAAATGTCAATAACTTTAAAATTAAGCGTGCCTTACTGATATTTTTTTTTTTTATCATGTGCAAATATCATGTCTTTACAACATTATTTTTCTTTTTAAGTTGTTCAGAAAATTCAACTAATAGCTGGAACTGAATTATCAGGTAATTTTATGATTTACTAGACAAAATTCGACAAATGTTAAAAACATCCGAGTTGAACTTTGGGTAAAGGGACTTAAAGGAAAACTAGGTTTTAAACTTTAGGTTAACATTTTCAAATGCCTCTAATGAGAAAGCAGTCGATTTTGTGTAGTAGCCCTTTTGCACTGTATGTGCGAAATATTTCTTATTTTTATACATGATTTTTAACTTTGTACCGTATTTTACCCGTTGATATTAACAACAACTGTTTTTTAATAATATTCCGCGTTGCACCAATTTTGAGACTTAAAGCAATTTGTGTTCATTTCCTATGGAAGAAGTAATTTTCTGCAAAAGAGTCATCATCATTGCTACACTATTAGGGAAAAACGGGGGATTTCAAATTTCAAGGAATTCATTCATTTAGACCCTTTACCTTCTTACAGATTAAACTTCGCACTGAATGAACAATTTCATAAATCTGCGAAATTCATCGTTTCCTCTTTTCTTAAACGAGGGATTTTAAATTTTCAAAAAAAAAAAAATAATAAAATCACAATCACAATGGTATTCTTCTTCGTCATATATGGAATATTTAGGTTAAATATTTCGTTTGTAAAAATATGTGCTTTTTAAATTAGTGGAAAAGGATAAGAAAGTCGGATTGTATAATAATCAGCTTTAATGACATTTTTTAGCGAGATTACTGTAACAACTAAATTGAAATTTTTAACACTAAACTACGACAAAGTTTTGAAGAATTATAGAATAAATTTACAGATTACTTAGCTTAATATATCAGCTTTGGCAACAAAGGAGAATGTGGCAAAGAAGTTCGATTTTAAAATATATCATCATTAAGAACATGTAATATTTACATAAATTTAAACTTTTTAAGATTAGCATGATGAGTAAAAAACTTGCAAACTTTTTATTCACTTATAACGTGAAATGAGAGAAAAAAATGAAAAAATAAAATAATATAGAGAGTTATTTAAACAGATTTTCAATGTTTTTATAGTTTAAATACATCAACTAAAAATTGACAGCAGAGACTTCAAACCCAATATATTTCCTGAACTGCCATTTAGTATCTGGTTTGGGAAAAAAAAATCACGGTAGCTTTTAATTTCATGAAAACAAACGTTAAAACGCTTCACTGATCAATTCGTTATCTTAGTACGAAAATTAGTGTCTTAGGAATATCTATTAGCCTGTAAAATCGTCAATTTAGCTGTCTTGTCCTGTTGTGAACCAGCCCAAAAAATTCATCATAGCATTTGTTTTTAGATTTTATGTTGCTTTCACATGAAGGGAAGCTTCTGGTTTTATGCTAATAGTGTTTAAAAGTAATATCTCATGTGTTAGAGTTACATGTTATTAAAAAAATTCAAAAAAAAAATCCACCTGGTTTATTTATAACACAAGTTAAATATTTTCCGATAAAATTATAAAATGTGCTCATCATTTAAGATCAACTGAATCTTCAGACATAAGTCAGAAGCATAGTATTTTAGAGACGCCTTCATGTTGTTCATGATTTTACTAACATATGAATGTTAATGTTTATAGGTTAATAAAAAACATATTCACTTCAATTCTATTGTACATGAAAATCAGTTGCGAAAATATATTTATTTAATTCCTGTTGCATGTGAATTTAGTTACATTTCTTCGAAAAATGTATTATAAAATTTGCTTTCTTCAACCAATTCTTAAATGCAGAGTAAATAAGATTTTTCATAAAATTTTTAGTTCAATTTAACAAAAATCAATTTTGCTTAAGATTCCGAATAGTGCAATGCTGAAATAATAAAAATAAATTTTAAATTTGTACCTGGGTTTCTAAGTTTTAACAGGTATATAATTCAGCTTGAATTGCATGCACTGATAAAATGTAGTAAAAGAAAGGACAATATAATAATCAAATTCGAAAAAAAATGTCCTATGATTTCATTTTTGAAAAATGAAATACTGCATTGATGTCAAGTTTGAAGTTAAATGAAACTGATAATTTCAATTTAAAAAAATCCACCTTGTATAGAAAAATTTTCTACTTAAAACAAAAGTGTTAATAAAAAGTTTAGCCCTAAAACTCGGTTTGTTTCAATCGCATCTCACTTTATTTTTGCAATTTTTTTTTTTTTTTTTTGTACATTGCGTGAAATACAATTTTAAGAAATAAGTAATAACTTTGCGATGTATTTGCTTTTCTGAATATAAAACATATTTTAACTTAAAACACCCCAAATAGCATGGTTCTACCGTAGAAGTGTTAAGTAAAAATCAAAAAATTTCTTTCTATAAAACTCTGATATCTTATGCGAAGGCAAGACTAGTGAGAATACGAAATGAAATAAAACTTTTCAGAGGGAAAATAATTTTCTGAAAGCAAAATTATGCACCTGCTAACCAAGGATTGCGTGCTTTCTAGCAATATTCTAGCAGTTGTCTTGAAATAGACCGATGGAGTATGTTTAAGTGTTAACGTGTATAATCTTGCGGAATTCATGTTGCGAAATGCACTAACTCAATTCACTTTTGAACTCGCTTTTGACTATTGTGTGTTTTATTAAATTGTTAAATTCTTGCTGTCAGATGAATTTCTTTATCATGAAGAAATTAAACCTTTCATATGAAGTAATTAATTAGCATAATCTAAACCTTAGAAAGCCATTTTGCAGTCATGAAATTTGATATTCAGCTACATTATATATACAGTGTGTCAAAGAATTTTTAAGACTAGGTTTATAAAATAAAACAAAAACTAGTAATTATATTTTAAAAAGTTTTTTTATTCAAAGTAAGCTCCTTCGGCTTTAATACATTTGTTACAGCGGTTTAACAACGATTCGAATGTCTGTTCCAGCTCACATTGTGGGACTGCGTCCAAAGCTCGCGTCGAAGCTGTTTGTGCAGTGTGTCAAGGAATTTTGAGGACTACAGCTGGAACTAAGCTTACAGTGGCGCTATCTGTGCTATCGAGCATAAGTAAAAGTTCTTAACTATCAGCGGATCCACTGACAAAACAGCTTCTTCGTCTACTTTTCTCTTACTTTGATGACGTTGACACTGTACAAACAGCTTCGACGCGAGCTTTGGAGGCAGTCCCATGATGTGGGCTGGAACATGCATTCAAATCGTTGGTAAACCGCTGTAACAAATGTATTGAAGCCGAAAGAGCTTATTTTAAATAAAAATACTTTTAAAAATATATTTACTAGGTTTTATTTTACTTTATAAACCTAGTCTTAAAATTTTTTTGACACTCTCTGTATATATAACTTACGAAAGAAGTTTAAATCTTAAAAATATAGCTAAAAATAGTAAAAAAAAATTAATTTAATAAATATTTAGAATAAATGGGAAAATAGGATTATGAGATTGGACCTCTTATCCCTAATAATAATAATGTCTGTCGTTCGGTCAGTCCCCCTTGTAACTTTGGAGGCGATAGTTCTGTTTAAGTCGAAATGGACATTTTTTGTTTGAACGATCTCGGTTGGGACCGCTCTCATTCTCGAGCTTCATCTTTTGTTACTGAAAATGTTTTCATTAAATTTTGCACAGTTCACGAAAACTTAGCATTAGGCTCTACGGGGAAATTTGGCTCTCATATAAATCCTGATTTAACATTAAGATTTGTTTAGCAAAGAAAACATCGAAAATATTGAATACATTTCAAAATCACCAAAATTTCATAAATAATTGAAATGATAAACTAGGGCAATCGACAACAATAAAAACGTTATTTCCATACACATGCGGCATTAAAAGACACGTAAATATGTCAATCACGAAATGATTATGAATAATGAAGTAGATAGAACTCTCTTTCACAAGTGTAAAAGATTAGGGGAGAGAAAGGATCTCGTGAATCATATAGTTTAAAAACCTTTCATCTTACATAACACATTTCTGATCTTAAGTTTTGGCTTTTTTTTCATTTTCTTACTTTACATTAATCACCCTTGAATTGAATATACGTCATTAATATTACACAAGTCGCAAAGGAAATTAACTCAAGGTGCAACGCGGAATTATGTTGCTTGATCAATAATTTATCGTTTTGAGTCACGTTATCTTCCGTTTTCAAAACCTAATGTGCGTTGGAAACTTTGTAAATATTGCTATAAGTATGCAGAAAGTGTTTGAATATTAAGCTTTTTGATTATTTCTCTGGGAAGTAATGAATTTATTTGGTTAATTTTTAAAACTCTGATGTTTTGTTCATGTTTAGGAACAGTCTTGGAACTATAAAAAAAAAAGTTCAGACAGTGGACGACAGACAAATACTTATGTAGAGTTTGATGCCGAGAAAGAGTGAAAGAGGGTCAATAAAAAAGCTAAATAATGAGAATTTTAGGGCAGTATCACACAGCTTATGGCATTTATATGGGCGGATAAGAAGAAGAAAAAGGAATCGTTCCTAGAGATTTAATTATACATCGTGTCCCATGGTATCGTTCCTAGAGATTTAATTATACATGGTGTCCCATAGAATAGTTCCTAGAGATTTAATTATACATGGTGTCCCATAGAACAGTTATTAGAGATTTAATTACACATGGAACAAATTTTCATAGGAGATAGAGCATGTTAAAAGGAATCAGAAGTGACCACAAGCGTCATCGTACGCCACTAGTTTGTGCTAGAGGGATTCGCTATCTGGAATTACCTACCCTGAATTTCTTTCTTCGGAAAGCTACTGCGTATAAAACACCCGTCGAGTGTAATATGGATTTTTATTGCAAGAATAAGCTGCACTATTCAAAAAAATCGCGCTGTTTCTGAACGTTTCCTTCAATACGAGATACAATTTACTTGAAAATAGGTATGTATGAGGGGAAAAAAATCTAAGTTGAGATTTAACCTTCATACATTTCTTTTTCGAAATTCATGCTTAAAATAGTCATTATAATTGCAAGCATGGAGTTTTCGTTTAGAGAAGTTTGAAAAATAAAGTAGAAGAATACATTTAAAGTTTTAATTAGAAGTAAGATTTTATTTTCCTATTTCAAGCATCGTTTATTTCATAAAGTATGCAGGTTTCAAAAACGTAATAAACCAGGAAAAATTGCAGCAAAATACAAAATTTTTATTTAAAACATATGTAGAAAAAAATGGCGGGTTGAGCCACCTTATATTTTTCGTATTTATTCCCTTATTTAACTGATGATCGCAAAATGGCAGTATTATATCATTCAAAATTACACGTTTATCTAATCAGTTAGCCATTTCAAGTATAATGAAGAAGAAATCACTTGTAATAGCATTTTAACGCAAGAAAGTAATTTTTTTGGTTTTAAGCTCTTTTCTGCCGTTTCAGCTATCATTAACGTGCAGAAAAGTAAGTTAAATTGCTTTTGCGTTCAAATTAACGTACTAAAAGACAGTATACTTGATTTTAAAGTTCATTTTAGTACGTTTTTTAAAAAGTTTTTTTCTGAAATGGTTATTAAGGAATGTTTGATGCATATCAATTCAGGGAGGGTTTGAGTTGAAACTCCTCATCGAGTTTTGTATGGTGTTTTTACATTTTTAAATCCACAAAAATGAAATAGTTTTAAGTAGACAAGTTTGAAAAAAAAGTAACACAACTATTTTTAAATTTTAGTTTCCGTTTAATCTGATGATAAAATTTTCTCTTTGAAATTTTAATAGAAGTCCATGATAATTATAAATCTCTTAAAAGAGAAATATTCCTTTCCACAGCAAAATAAATAGCTTTTATGTATTTAATAGCAATTTTGTGCAAATTAGATTATTATTGGTTTAAAAAAAAACATTTTTTATCACTAAAAAAATAATTTTATTTACTGTTTTGGTCCTGCTCCACTGCTGTTACATATCGTACTAAAACTGATGTTTTCGTTTGTGCAAATAACAATTAAATGGAACGCGAAAAAGGAAAAACAATAATATAAACGTACCTTTGAGTGATGAGAAGTTTAAATAATTACACTCCCTAGAGTTTGTTGCGCAGTGAGGTAGAAAAGAGAGTTTTACCAGATATAATGCTGGCAAATGCTTTAATACAGGAGTCGTACAAGAAACTAGTTATTGCGTATACCGCCAAACTGACCCGATATTTGGCTTCTCAACTTTAGCGCCAAATTTCGCGCGATACCCGTTAAGCGGTGGCTAAACGGTTGACAATTTTACTACAGAAATTGACTGAGTGATGCCGTCGATGAAATAATTTGACATTAAAACGACTTGAAATTGATATGGATTCGACACTAAATCGAGTAAAAGTTGGAACATCCCATTCCAATGAAAAAGAGAAGTGCACAACTAGACATTGCACAGTTCCTACATATTTGCGCATTTGCGAAGGCAAAAGGATCTGGTACTTTCAAGGTCAAACAAAATTCGAATGGGATATGCTCCATTTTTAGCCTACTTTCCCGTAAAAGTAAAAAAAAATAGTAATAAAGCATGAAAGAAGGCTTAATGTATCGTGAAAATATCGTTAGAAATCAAGAAAAGTCACAAATAAGTTAAGTAATTAAATAAAGATTGAAAAATAAAAAATTTGAAAGTAGGGTTTTGAGATGGGGAAAAAGTGTGTCGGTCGGTCTGTCTGTCTGTCTGTCGGTCTGTCCCCCCCTAATAACTTTTGAACGAATTGTCCGATTGGAAAAATTCTTTTTGCATTCGAAAGATCTCGGCGAGGAACTCTCATTTCCATATTTTAATTTTTGATTTGAACAATTTTTTGTTCAATTTTGAACAGTTTAAAAAATTTTAACATTAGCGCCTATGGGTGAAAATGAAGCAAATTATGTAAACTCTGCGTACAAGATATAAGTTCTCATGAACAAGCTCACTGGAAGAAGTTCTTGGCGTGAAATATTGATTTGAACAATTTTTGTTCATTTTTGAACAGTTCAAAAAATATTAACATACCGCCTACGGGGAAATTTCATTCCTATATAATTTCTGATCTACCGGACCGATTTGCTTGGAACAAACTTTATCGGAAAGCTCTTATGACGTAGAACATGTACAAATAGAAAGTTCATCCAGAACTAACGAGCCTATTTTCCTATGAAATTTTGTTATCGGGATTTTCAAGAATATTTTTTAATTAATGAATGATTAAATGAATAAGCAAAAGAATGAATGAATAAATGAGTGAATAAATACATGAATGACTTAATAAATAATGATTGAATGAATATGCTTTAACCGTTGAAAAAGGTATATTTGAAGCAATTAAGAACTAAAGCTAAACGAGAAAGACAGAGAGAGAGAGATAGCTAGATTATAAATTTGAATTCGGTGTATACGGGAAAGTAGGCTCGTATAGTTCTAGACGGAACTTCTTGTTACTTATTGCTTCTACGGTGATGGTTTGAAGAAAAACAGATGGATTCAATTGATTCCCTTCGCAGTTAGTGGTGTACACGTTAGTTATGGTTTCACTGCTGTCTGCCGGTGGGGGAGGGGAAAGCGTAGGCGCTGAGCCCTTTTCATTCCGTCTGTTGTTGGGATATTCCGATCGCCTCTCGTTGGGTTTTAAACATAAGCAATCGCATATTAAGCTGTTATGTTTTTTGCCGGATACACATGTGGTTTTTCTGAAGCAGTTAATCTGCCTGTGACCTCTGCGCAAGCACACGAAACACTTAGCTTGTTGCTTAAGCTTATTTCTTCTTTCCGATATACTAAGAGGGCAATTATCTGATTCATGACTTTCATCATTACAAAATGAGCATTCTTTATGTGATTTAATCACATCTGTATGGAAAATAGCTGCACTTGGGATTATGGGATTTGAATTGAAATCTTTCTTACTGTGCAGGGGTTTAGAATAATACTTGTTAGAAAATTTATTATCATGATGATTCCATTTATTTACATTTTTATTTACACATTCATTACTTTCTACTCCTTTAAAAAACGCGTCATTTCTTTCACGACACTCTATTTCAGATTTCAAAAATAGCAAAAGATCAGAAATTTTGCCTTCTGTTTTGTTATACATTGACCGGGTGAAATCCAAAGCTAATTCCCGCGGTATCGCTTTAATGAGTATCGGGTATAACAAGCGACTGTACTCATCGGAATCTATTCCAAGATTTTGTAACCCACGTATTTGTATTTCGCATTCAGAATATAAACGGCGTAATGCAAAAATATCATTTGATCTTCGCACTGGTGCTAAAGATAAAAGCTTGCTCATGTGATCATCTATAACAATTTCTTTTCTCCCGAAACGTTCCTTCAAAATATTAATTGCTGTTCTATAATTATCGCCAGTGAGAGATAAACCGCGAATAGCTATTTCAGCCTCATGTGTTAAGTATGACTTTAAATTGCTAAATGTTTCCACATCCGTTAAACTTTTGTTTTCATCGATCGCAACTTTAAATTGCTCAAAAAATTCTTGAAATTTTAAAATATTGCCATCAAACTTATTCAACTGAAGGCGTGGTAATTTGACAGTACACTGTACAGGACTTATGTTTTCTGAGCCAGAGGCCAAATCACAAGAAACAATGTTCCGAGTTGCTGTTGTATTTGGTTGATACAAAATTCGATTGGCGCGAATTTTCCACATTTGGATTTTCTCATTATAGGATTCTGTAGAAGAGACTTCTTCATCTAATTTATCAACCTCTGTTAACTTTTCTATGTCTGTATCGAGCTCATTTAATCTTGTTTCTTTGATACTTAATTGTGCGAGATACTCTTCAATAATGTCCGTAGACATTTCTGTTCCCTTTTCTATTTCTGCTTTTAAATTAGTCAGCAACTTAGTTGTTGCTTGCCTCACACCTTTTCTAGAACTTTTGAGTCGACCTATCTCCATTTTCACAAATCTAACTATCTCTAGATTTTCAAATTTAAATTATATAAACTGAATCAAACTTGTGTATCATCTAAAGTCCTAGGAAATCTCTCGGGTTTACGCACCAAAAAATTTGTTACACAAAATGCAATATTTCAGTCTAAATAATTTTCGAGTTGAGATGTACTAAATGAAAAATACAAAGGTTCGACTCACCTTAGTTCTTCATCTGTTTTGATGCTAATTCAGTGAGGCAAGTACGATTCAATTATAACTACTCACGAGGAAAGAAAAAATTAACATTTAATTAAAACTAACTATCTACATTGAATTATTTACATTGAATTAAAACTAAAGGGAACATTAGCACTATGCGAGTGCTTCAAATGCACAACCCGCTCCGGGCAGTTCTGATGAGCATCTGGTTATGAAAGTTTATATTTCTTAATGCCCTGACGTCATGCCATCTGGTGAGGCGGTTGGCGCAATCTGCAACACTCCCAATGGACCGCTTTGACGGCTACATGTAGCGGAAAGTTTAAACAATGAGTTGAAAGCGAAATCATTGAAAGCTTAAAGTTATACAAATGCCATTTCAAATATTTTCCTATCTCTTAGTTGATAAAATATTGTTTACAGTATTTGTATATGTATGATGTAATAAATAAATCAAACTTTATATTAAAGTTAAATTTATTCAATTTCTTTTTAAATTACGAGAGAAGGAATCCCTCAAAATGAGAGGGTAAAATAAACTTATTAAGGTTAGGTGGGCCAAAATCAATCTTTTTTTACATAGAGTAAGCTCTGAAACTAATAAATATATTGAAATCAAACATTTTATGAATTTTACGTGTATTATATTTACATATCTTTTTTCTGGGTGCTTTTGCCACAATGGACCGTTTAAAAGAGCATGCTTTGGTACCCCTCCTTTACAGCATGGTGGTGGAAGGGGAGGGTAGATCTTAAATTAGTGTATATTTTAAAAATTGTTTTTGAAAATATATACAAATGTAGTTTTTCAAATAAGAATGTTCTTAAATAAATATATCTTGGTAATAGTATTTACTGGTACAAACGCACAAAAACCTATTTTCCTAATTATCTAATTAAAGGAATCATGTCCTCTACATATTAAAATTGGGTTGCCTTAGTATGGAGGAATATTGTTGTTGCTACGCATATTTCTGTACTTTCTAATCTCCATGATCAACAGCTGAAAGTGCATTAATCCCTCAATGGTGACTTAGTCAAATCCTTTAGGTCATGGGACTCATCACTTGACCGATTAAGTAGATGATATATTTTTTCGTTGCTACTGAACTTATGCCTAAGAACCCCGCCTTATTTCTTTAGCTACTTTTATATTCTGTTCCATTTCTATTGATTTTCTTAACTCCACTATTTTATGAAATTTATGAAATTTATTTAATGAAATTTTTGAAATTTTCCGAATATGTCGAAAAGTAGTTGACTTGGATATATACCAAGTTACAAGTGTATAAGTTTAGCTACTGACGAGTTAGAGCAGTATAAAATTTTGAAAATTTTTGTCAAATTGAATTTTCAGCCAACTTTGACTGAACACAATAGAAAAGAACTTTCTTGGTGAACTTTCAAACTTTGCGATTAGATTAATCACAAAAAGTTGTCTGCGTAAAAAAAATTTCGGAGTTGTATTTTCATTATGTGGCTCTCCAGGTACATCCAAACATGGCTACTTAGTTCGTTCGTCAATGGCAGCTATCTTGGTTCCTAAACTTCGGCGCCCCTTGCAACTTGAGTTTTTACTTTCAAGGTCTAAAAAGTTGGCTAGCTTAGTTTTATACCTACCAGAACCTTTGTGCAAAATTTTATCAAAATCGGTGATGGCCGAGTGGGGACCACTGGTCCAGTTGACGTGGAATGACCCTATACCTACACATGGTAAGTTTTACTACTTTTTTTACTGATATGCCACTATTCTTTTCCTTTCAAGTATACTTTGTGAGTGAGTTAAAATTTGAAATACACAGTATGGGACCACAAATCCGGAGCGCTCGGCGAGGCGATCTTCCCGGATTTTAGATCCTAATTCAAAGAATTTTGTAAGTAGCATCAGTGCGATTTAATTTGCTCTAGAAGATTTTATTTGTATTTTGCTCATTTATAGTATTTTTTATTATCATATATACTCGTCTATCAGTCGCGAAGTTTAGCACAAAAAACGAAGTTGGAGTCGGCTCGGCTTCATTCGAGGCAAAACATCGAAACCATCTGGACTTTTCCCGATATTATTTTAACTTCTTTAACTAACCGATAACAGAAAAGAATTCCGTCAAATTCTTATATGATTTTATACTCTAATTCTCTAGCCACTAAATTGCAGTAAAAGATCAGACTAGCGGGAAAAAGCGAGAAGCGCCGATTTTCAATTTAGCGAATATTCTGTATCGCGCGAAAATTAGACCTCATTTTAAAAAATAAATATAATAAAACTACAAGAAATGAAAAAAAAAAAAAAAGCAAAATTTAATGGTATTAACTTAAAATTAAAGCAACAATTAATAAAAACTCTAATCGCAAAAACGAACCATTTTCAAAAAATCGCGAAATAACTTTTTTGAAAACTGCACCGATTTTAAAAATGTTTATTACATTTTGTTTTCCTTCTGTTTAAAATGCCTATTTCCAAAAAACGGTGCAAAATCTTTCCCGATTTTTCTTCAAAAAACAACAGCTGTTTTTCTTCCAGCTGCCGATTTTTTTTGAAAAAGTTCCGCATTTCGGGATTCCGTCTTTGGGGTCCGGTACCGTACATGTATCATTTTCATGTACTAAAAATACAATTATTATAATTAATAAATGAACGCATGAATATGAATCAATCAAGAGAGTTTAAAATAAAAAATAATAATGAGAAGTACTTTTTAAACGAAAGTAAGGGAAAAACTGAGGCTTGATTATAAAAAAAAGGACTTCAAATTTAAAAAAAAAAAAGGGGGGGGGGGGGACTTTTAGCCAAAAGATCAGCTGTGGCCAGCTTATTATGGTTGATTAAGAAATTAAAGGAAATATCTTTGCCTGACGCGTATTTTCCCACCAAAATTTAACGGCCGATCCAGAAAAACCGGAAAAATTTTCGCTCGCCTATTTTCCCGGCATTTTTCGTTGTTTTCGGAGAAAACATTAAGCTTCCTTCATTAAAAAAGGGGGTATTTGTCCAAAATATCTACTAAAAAAAAACATTTTTCCGTAGTATAATAGCGAAAATATCTGAAAAATACCGATATAAACCTCCTTAATTCTTGCAGAAATCGGAAAATTTTGGAAGGCTTAAAAAAGTAAAAGTGAGAAAAAGAACATATTAAATGTACTCTTTATGAATAGTTGAAGGCTTTAATGTGGTAAAAATTATTAATTTATCCATTCATAAAACAGGAATTCCGACAAAAAGTTTTTTTTTTTCACTTTTTCAAAAATGAAAGAAAAATAAAAAGTCCGATAGCTTTTTTATCGAGATAAATACAGTTCTGCTTTTCTTTTCATTCACTTTTCTCTTTAAAATGAAGTAAAAATAATGAGTGCAAATTAAAATAAAAATAACATCAACAGTCACCACGAAGAGAAACTTCCGTTACGCAATCTAAATGCGTGTAAATAAAACATCCCTCTAATGATTCATCAACCAATTGGTCTATAATCTTATACTTATTGAGTCATCCCTAATTTTTTCAAAGAAACTTTTAGTATGGTACAACTCATGCATTTCAAATAGGATATTTTCCATATCAGCTAGTCAAATTGAGGAATAATGGCGATAAACCCACAAAGTCGTCATATGTGAAGTAAAACGATGCGCGCCATTTTGAAAACACGTTGTTTTAAAACTAGTCCGATAAGTCAAGCAAAGATTTTGAAAAGAATGAAAATGAAAGCTAATGATGGAATTTAATAGCGGAAATTTGCAATCTTCGTACTTGCAAATGCTCCCGATTTGTGTAAAAGGGTTCGTTTTTGCGTTTGTGACTTAATTGATGAGAGCGAGTGGAAAATTCGTTTGCGGATGTAAAAAATAATCCCTTCCTTCCCCGCGATCTTTTTGTATTTTTTTCCGTCCTCGAGTATTTTCAAAAGGCGGAAATCCGTCCCGAGGACGGAAGTATTGCACCCATGGCAAGCTTTCAGATTTTAAGCTTCAAATTTTTTTTTCATAAAGTACTAAAAAAAAATACTAACATTAAATATGACTCCAAAAAATACATAAAGTATTGCTTGCAGTGAAATTGTTTAATACCAAAAAATTAATTCGTTTTAAAAATAAATTAGAATAAAAGTAAATAACTGGTTATGTATTATATTATACCTTCAAGTATTAATCCTGTTACAAACATTTGAATCTCTCTCAGTTTTAACCAGAACATAACATTTTGGTCATACGTCTCATTGCTTGAATTGTAAAAAATGGCGCACAAAAACCTCAGTGTACTTCACTGCGTTTTTTTTTTTTTTAGGATGTGTGTAACTTTTAGGATATCAGATTTCTATTTTTGTTAGAGTTAGGGGCATTTTTTTGAATGAAATCTGTATTTAAAATTGAAATACTTCGATTTTCGACTATTTTTAATACAAAGATTCAAGTCGCAAGTTCCCTCCCTTTTTCCCGAGAATGTTTTTCTAGCTTGATTCTAACGCGTCCGCCTTTACTCAAGGGGTCCAAGACGAAATCCATACAGTAAATATTGAATATAAAATTCGTTGCTTTTGGCGGCATATCTCTAAAATTATCAGTACAGATTACATTCATTTTGTGGTCAATAATGATATTTTATTCAATCTATCGAAGAACACAGAATAATTTTTTCAGCCAATAAGATTTTAATTTTAATTCTTAGTCCAAAATGGATCGGTGTTTTGGGAGAGTAATAAACATGTGAGTTTAGGTGACATTTAAAAGAGAACTGAAGTAAAACCTGTAAAAGTTGACCACCTGTCTAAGTTGATAACTTTTGTCAGGAACGGAATTAGCCCTTTACCTTCTACCCCACCCTCCATAAGTTGACTACCTGTCTAAGTTGACCACTAAAGTGCTGCACCGAAAGTGGTCAACTTACACAGGTTTCACTGTATTGCAAAATATGCTCCCAATTTTTTTGTACTCCAACCAAAAATACTCTGAAGTATAGTAAAATTTTTCCGCTAAAGATCACTAAAATTTAAAACTTTATTCATGAAAAGAAGGGGGAAAACTGCGAAGATGTACAAATTTAAAAATTTTGAAGTTCTGAAATTTTCTAAGAACAATATAGAATTATATCTGTATAAAAGTTGATTCACACTGTTAACAGGTATTCTTTCTGGAAGCACAAAATATATTCATATTTTGCACATAATTTAATAATGACAAAAATATCATTATTATTCACAAAAGAAATGCAAGATGTAAGGCTAGTCTTTAAAGATATATTACGCACATAAAAACAAGGAGTTTTAAATTCCATATGAGGGACCTAGAAGCAAAGGGGTGTAAGTGACAAAATTGAAAATTTACAGATAAATAGGGCAAATGATAGGGAAAGGACTATTTTATATTATGCCAAGAGATGTTAGTGGTAGCCCTAACAGGTGCTGCTCCCCCCAACATGATTTAGAAAAAATGCATTAAAGGTCCCATAAGATCCAGACTTAACGCGTTTTTCTCGGAATCGTATTTTGGTCCACTTACATCCCTTTGCTTCTCACTGCCTTATATTTACTAAGTCGATTGGGCCTTGGTATGCATAGAGACCGTAAGTATTCTAGTGTAAAGTTTATAGCCAGGAATGGTGAATTCAACGCGAATGATTTACCTTCTGTAAGAGAAAACATAAATTAAAATGTCATGTACATTATTTTCTCCATAGATAGAAGGTCTACCAATTAATCCTCTGCAGAAGTTGACGTCAATGTGGTGTTTAAAAAAGACCACGTCAGACTTACATTCTTGTTTATGCTAGCAAAATATCGTTATAAAAGTTTTTTTAAAAAATGAAAATGAATATTCTGATATTTTATTTCAAAAAAATGTCTCCAACAAGTAAGTTTACAACTTATTTTTCGAGATCGTTTCCTGCATTGAATTGAGATCTCAGGAAAGACGTTTTTTCTGTACTTTTTTAAAGGCAAATAATAATCGATCGTACTTCCTTTATTGAACGTAGTGCTTCAAGTACGAAATACGGCAGCCATATGAAAAACGAACCCTCACGTTTGTTGAAGAAAGTGGAAGAGAAATTTCTGCCGTTTTACTGTGCCTTGCATTTTTGATTTACTTTCTTTTTAGCTCGAGGAACCCTTTCTTCTTGGGTCTTTTTATCTTTCGGAGCATGAAAAAAGATAGCCAAGATGACACTATATTTCGAGAAATAGATTCAGTCAGAAAATATAGTTCAATGCCAATTTATTCTTCTCGATTTCAGGTTAGGTTGAAGAGAATGAAAGCCAATCTTTTAAAGAAAGAGATTTTATGACCTACGCTTTGGTTTACAATTGCGAGGAAAATATACGTATCTCTGACTTAAACTACTTATTCTAAAACCATAAAGATAAGGGAAAGATTCCATTATATGATATATAATAGAGATATCTATTGTGAATAAAGAAGCAAGATTTTAAAAGTCTTCAAATAGTAGGCTGGTCGTAAAAGTGCGTTTTATTCAAGTTAAAAGTCGTATTACCAAGATTGACTTTCAAAATTTTATAAAAAGTGACTTTGAGATTTTTTGGATAGATTCTTTTCTTTTTTTTTTTTTTTTTTTTGGGGGGGGGGGGGGAATAATAGTGGTAGTAGTAAGCAGATTATATAGATATTTTGAAAGTAAAATTTTATTTTTTTTCTCTGTATAATGCCAACAAAAGAGAAAATTTGAATTACTCTCATGTAAAATTTAATACTCAATATTTTTTTATATGGCAAGCTCAATCGCACAAGTATTGAAACCTCTTAATATAATGTTTGTCCAACTAATAAAACTACTGTATGAGTGATAATTTAAACAAATCTGGTGTGTATAATTATTTAAAATAACATGTATATGTTTATTGAAACTATTATGTATTTCTTATTTTATTATAAATAGATAATACTATAGGACTTTTTTGGGCGCGTTCCGGGAAAACGGTTCGTAATAGAAACAAGTCTGGCTGAAGTAATTTCTGCCAAATGTTAAACAAACAATCGAAATTTTGACAGCTAATTGAGCCTGAAAATTCTTTAATTATAAGAAAAGAAAATTTATTTATGAGCCTGGATGTTTTTGATAAATTATTATTATTTATTTCTTTTTGCAAAGTTATGTTTTATGTGGTTTTGAGTATTTTTAAAACCACAGACCCCAAACTAACTGCGTTTCTAATGGAGTAAACTATTTTTCAGCCTTTAAAAAGTCGGTTTTAAATGCAATGGGGGTGGAATAATTTTTTTACACTCAATCGCATTTTGGCACATTTTCTAAAATCTTAAGTTTTATATTTTCTAGAAAGTTATAAAGAGGGAAGGTTAAGACGTTCATAATAAACATTATACAACGCATCGCATTTGGCATAAAAATTGTTTACTTTAAATTTATATAGTGCAGTATATATATTTCAGTGAATAACACACAGAACACGCTCCCAAAGGCGTGATCTCAAAAATGTCTTGAGAAGTATATGTCTGAATGTGTTCTTCTTAACGAAGTATGTTGTTGATACAAAGATTAAATTGAACACACCACTCTCAATTCGGTGTATTTTTTCAACTGATTACATAGCCATGGGTAAAATATACGCCCTATAAAAGACAAAAATATCTTGTCTAGAAACATATACGCATTTTGGATTTTGGAGGGTTACTAGGTTGTAAGTGGTCTCTCAGACCTGGATTATGAGATTGAGCTTAAAAGGCTCAATATGTATAGTCTAGATCAAAGGAGAATTAGAGGGGATATAATTCAGTTGTTTAAATTCATTAAAACAGGAAATGTTGATGGGCTGCAGTTATGCGCTGAAGGTAAAACCAGAGGTCATTGTTTTAAGCTTTTCAATTCTCAGGCTAATCTTGAGGTTAAAAATTACTACTTCAATAGGATTGTAGGTAATTGGAACAGTTTACCGGAGGAAACTGTTAATTGCAGTGGAGTAAAAAATTTTAAGAAGGCTCTTGATGTTCATTGGGGATTGTTAAATTGACTAGGACTAGCCAAGCTGGGTACTGTACCTGTTGCTGGTTGTCACTTTTGTATTAGTATTTGTATATTTGTAGTTTACTATTTCATATGTATGTTATTAGTGAGCATTTTGCAAGGACATTTCTAAGAATTTAATCGATTATAGAGAATTTACCTGTGAACGATTTAAGCTAACTGAAACAATTACATATAAATGCCTAAATGTCAAATATTTTTTTCTCTCTGAAATATTTAAACATTTTAGAAGACCTTATTAGTATGTCAAAATGCGGTGTTTTATGTGATAAATGTGATGGATACAAATTAAAGCAGAACTAAAAATTCTTGTCGGTGTCTTGAGCGAAAAGTTTTTATCGCCAAAAATTTTAATTGCTGAAGGACTTCACAGTTTTAATGCGTTAATGTTGACTAGTTAAGATCAATTTAATTTTAGTAAAATACATTAAAAAAATAATTAATAAGTCGACAGCGTGGCGTAGTGGTAAGACGCAGGTCTCGTATGCTTAAGATCGCAGGTTCAAACCTTGCCCACGTTGGTGGATTTTCAAGATGCAGAAAATCGTCTGCGTCCATGTCGTATAATTATGCGGCATGTTAAAGTTCCCTTGAGTATCCGTTTGGCATAGATACTCTCGGCTAAATTAAATTCCTTGTGCAGATTGCATCAGCGAGAGCTCAGGTGTCCCATCTAGGGAAAACTAAGCGTCAAAAAAATTGCGGCAATGGTACCACACTCATTGTGGTGCCGCTGAAAGAGTTGGTACCAATCTCTGGGGCCGCACTAGGTCTGCAATGGTTGATGACCAATGCTGCAGCCCCATTAGAAAGAAAAAAAAACATTAAAAATAATCTTGTAAAAAAATAACCTAGCTGAAGTGAAGATAAGATATAAATCAGGAAAGTAATGGGGATGTACACGGATTTTTGTGAATCCATGAACACCAAGTATTTTGTTACTGAAGTTTATATTGTAAAACCTTTAAATAAGGTACGGATATTTAAATACGTGTGCATATTTAAATGTCTTTAATTCAACAGAAAAGTTAATACGTCCGTAAAAACTTTCACGAGAAGAAAAATAAAAGAATATTCTCATTTAGTTTGTACAAAATATTATGGTCGGAATTAAACAATAACAACACTAATTACATAAATAAAATTAAAATTTGCACACAAATGTTCTCAACTGCATTTATGCTAGATAACGTCACAAGATAACTTGCCTTTTACCTCTCAAACCTTAATTAGCACTTTATTTTCCTCTCCTGGAAAGATACAACAAGTACGTTAAAATGAATTTCAAATCTCACTCGGATTTCTGAATGTCTATGTAGCGAACACTGGTTTTGATTAACATAAATAACTTTTCGTAGACACGTTCAGCAAACATTGCTTTTGATTTAAATGCTACATATTTTTTATAAACGGAACAAGTTTTGAAACGTTTCAGAATACACAAACATAAATTAAAGTGGCTTTGAGATATAATACAAAATTCAACTTTCGTTTGTACAAAATGTTATACATAATTTTTCAAAAAGCAATCCAATAGAAAAAAAGAAACAAGTAAAATTTTCAGTCTTTCTACAGGATTATTTATCAACCTAAAAAATTGTTTTCATTTGATGTGATTTACGAACACTAATGATTTATCTAGTCATTTTATCAAAAACAAATATAGTCTTAGTTACTGCCTCCGAGGTTATATTTTATCGATTTTAGGGCTTTAAAATGCCTAAACACATTCCTGAAAAAAAAGGGTTTGAATGTAGAATATATTCAAAGTTGTGTTTTGGGTAAAGAAAATTAGAGCATCTTATATATGTCTAATGGAATATACGGAAAAGGATATTCGTTAATGAATGCAATTTAGGCAAGCTAATTGCACGAAATAACTGTCAATTATCAACATAATCACGTACAATTATGTATAAATGACTATACTTATTTCTGAAAAAAATTAATCAGCAATTATTTTGCTCTAAAAACAAGCAAAAAAAATGATGAGCAGTGTTCGATTTATTCCCTCATTCAGCATTGCTTTTCGAATACAAATTCTTTAAAAAATTTATCACATTAATTTTTTTAAAAAAGTGTTTGAAAACAACATAACCAAACACTGAAGGTGCTTTCCCACCAAGGGCGACAAAGACAATTCTCTTTTCTCACCTACACAGTTGCAGAGTGTATTTTTGCACTCAAAAACATGCTCTGCGGTTGCGCAGATGAGAAAAGACAAGAATATCGTCTTTGTCGCCTTTGGTGTGAGAGTATCCTGACGGTGTCGTTGCTGTAAGTTCTTGGTAAAATAATATTAAATCGCCAAAAATGTTTTAAGTTACATGGTTTTATTTAAATTCAAAACATCGTTGCATTATCCAAACAAAACTATTGTTGCCAAGCGGAAAATGATAATGCTGATAATTTCCTCAGAGCCAAAATTATTAATTTTTTTTTCCTAATTAACGTTATAATAAATTATAAAATGGATGGATTATTGTATTGTCATCGAAGATAAGCTTGTGTGCAAAATTTGAAGATAATTTATGCGGTAATAGTTGTCGAAAACCGCCTTACGAAATTCCGCCAAAAGTCAAGCTAAGTAAAACCATGCAAAAAAAGAGCAACAGCTTTCTTATCTCTAGATTAAATTTATAAATGAGTAATTAAGGTTAAAAAAGGTGTTCTCTATCTATAGTTCACCATTCTGAAAAAAATAATGAAACAGTTTGGGGAAGTACACAGTGGCTATTTTCTGCTTTAACCGTTTTGGAGTCGGCGGGGAATATACCCGCCAAATTCATCAACTTATAATTCAACTTAAGCTATTTTACCCCATCTGGTTGACAGAAACTTGTGAAAACATCGGAAGTATATTTACCATCAAGTGCATCTTTTTTGGAGCTAATCTAATTTCAAAAAAGGTTTTAAAATACCATTACTGAAAAAAAATTAAAACCTTACAAGAGATTTAAAAGCGCCTATTTCAAAATGGAAATACATGAAAAGGGAACAAAGAACCGTTAGATAGGTTCCATTACATATTATATAATAATGAAATGTCGGCTAAATCCAATAAATAATTTTCTTTTGGTCTATATCTTGATTGATATGAAATATTATACATTAACATATATTAAATAGTACATTAATATGTCAGTCGAAACAAACACAATATGCTAAAGATTTATCAATGACTGAAAAATCATTATCTCTTTAACTAAAACACATACTTTTGAGAAAAAATAAGAAACCCATTGAAGAATATTATTTTTTGAAAAGCATAAAACCAATTTTTCATTATTTTGTCATAAATTGCATTGTTCTCAAATTGTTCTTATAAGTACAGCCATGAAGTAATTTCGTTGAATTGAAAAATTTAAATCCTAAAAGTTAAACTCCCATTTATGTTAAGTGCACTTTTCTCTGGGAAAAAAACCTGAACTGAAAAGAAACATTTCCCAAAGATCTAATTTGATGCTTCGCGTAACCTCCTTGTATACTGAGTAAATTTAATTTATACATGGTAGTTTCTTGGGTGCATATTCATATGCATCTCCAACCTGTGAAATTGCTTATAAAGTTAAATTAATGTGAAAAGTGAATTAGCGACTAAGTCATGAAAGAATGCTTGCAAGTGGCGAAATCCCCTAACGTGATATAAGAAGCCTAATATTATACCAGTGCACTGTGAAGGAAAAGTAAAGAGGTTTTAGGCTTTGAATGTTAAGTACGTTATGCGTAATGATAAAGAATTAAAATATGTCGCTCGTCCTTTCTAGCCTATAATACGCTTTCGTTTTCTTAGATTAATTTTCCATATTGTAATATATATTTTAATTTACGTCCCTTCTCTATCCCCCTCCCCCTCATTTTGCGAAATACTTTTAGGCAATAAGCTCTTAAAATAATACATTAACTTTGTCATTTTTGCTTTCTTGTAATTGATGTTCCTTTTTTACTTTGTGTACTTTCAACTGGGTTCGTTTTGGTGCTTTCTTATTGGTGCCTTCCGTATTACTTCTACTTCCGCGCTGCCATTATTCTCATTGGGGGTTTGCAGGTAAATCTTAGGCTATATCAGCCGTATTTTTGTTGTTTAGTCAGCTTCATTTGAATGTTTTTGCATCTTAGAAGCTCCACTATTGCATTGAAAAAGGGATTCCAAGCATTCCCGAAACACATGTCTGCATTTTAATGATCATTTGTGCTTTCTTAACGTGATCTTTTTTACAATAAGCACTTAGTTTTACAAACGAACTGAAATATAAAAGCTGCAGGCAAGGGAAAAAATCGGGTTTGAAAACTTAAAGTTTGAGCATAGAGTACTGCATTTCATTTTAGATATTCAGTTACACTTAATCTAGTTTTATTTTTGATAAACATACCTTGCGTACCAGAAATATTTATTAAATAACCGCAAATTCATAGTTTCAGGCCAATATTATTTTTCAAAACTTAATTGGCAAAAAAAAACAAACCTCGAATTGGTATACATCATGTATCATGTTTGTCTCATACCCAGCACGTTTTCTTCAAAACATAATTTTGATAAATGTACCAGATCATTAGTGCATTAACAAGCATGTTTTTCAGATATAATTGGCAAAATACAGAAATAAATGTACATCGTGTTTGACTGAGAATATGATAATACGAGCGTTAACCCTCCCTTTTAGGAGGAAGAAAAAAAAAAACAAAAAGAGGTATAGATCATGCATCATGTTTCTTTCATACCCAGTGCGTGTTCATCAAAAGACAATTGAAATAAAAATAAATGTGCTGCAGCATCAGTGCATTAACAAGCATGTTTTTCAGATATAATTGGCAAGATACAGAAACAAATGTACATCGTGTTCGACTGACAAACGTGTTAAAACGAGCATTAGCCCCATTCCCCTTTTAGGAGAAGAAAAAAAAAGAAAGCAGTCTTTGCTTTTACACTTGCTCGAACAGACGGTTTCATGACAATGATGATTATTTTGTAAAATCAAAAGAATATCTTTATTTACTCTCTAACTCAAAAGCTAAATGCGCTGTAAATTTCCTCAAACTTACTGAGCAATTTATTTGGTTTTCTTTCTAAAATGTGGCTTAGAAATGAAAAATAATTAATTTTTCTGCAAAATGTGGACCAATTTCATTTTGTCTTTATTTTCACTTTACAATATATGATCACCTCAACTGAGCATAAACATAAGATACTAAAACTATAGTTAATGAACCTACATTGGAGGGGAGGGGGATACCGATGCTAGTATAATGTTAAAATTGGTTTCTACAGTAATTTCCCAAAGCTTATCTAATTTTGTGCAGACTGTAAAATAATTCATTTTTAACGTTTAAAACTGCACTTGCAATTCACTAAACCGTGAAAAATAAGCAACGCATGTTAAAATTTGGCTGCAAATAAATTTTAATATTTACCCACACATTTTCTACCGCCAATAAACGAGTATCTTATAATAATATGAATTGCTTTTTGCCGCATTTCCTTTTTTAGGTTAAAAGTGTCATTAGAAAAGCTTTTTCCCCCTTATCCGCATTCCCTTTGAAGCAAAGAACCTCTTTTTACTTAAATTTGTCTCATCCTTATTTATTTATTTATTTATTCGGGCACAAAAATATTCGTGTGGATAATTCTTCTCTTAGGTAATTTTGCAGGACAATACAAAAGTCGTGTGATAAATAATGAATGCGGATAAAATTCTTTTCATGCAACAGTTATTCATGGGCAAAAAAATACATTTTCTCTTTAAACATATTGCTATATTTTCGGAGTTTTTTCAATGTATCATGCAGTGCTTTTCCCTGTTATTTGCGTGTCAGAATGATTAAGATGGTCCAGTGAAAGAGAGTCCAACAAACGTGGTGCCGTTTTACTTCTGCCAAAATGATCGCATTTGGAACTTTATTACAGCTGTAATGTAATGATTTATGTTATTTGAGCCATTTCTTTGTTATAAAAAGCTGACTATGTATACTGTATAAAATATTATTTTACATAGTTTTAGAGTACCTAATATATGCAATGATAATTAAATGAAATTAAGATAGTTCTTCACTCTTATGAAAATTTTAAAGCAACTTGAAAATTTAAAAAAATGTATTTTACTCTGTAATGTAAAATGAAAGATTTCTAAATGCATTACACATGAGTTTAATTTTTAACTGCAAGTTTTAAATTCAGGCTGAATAAAATTTTAACTCTAGTGAGTGTTATATCGAAAGCGTCTACCAAATAGTCAATCGTCTTCTATTATTTTTGAGCGAAGCCGAATGTTCGTCGATTAGGCCGAATAAGAAAAAAATGTTACATATTTTGAATATTAAAGATTAAGAAAGTTAGGCATTAGTTGAAAAATTTTTTCCTTTTCAATTCAACGCCACAAATTTCTTCGTACGATCTTATATTGCGTGAGTACACCCTTCTGCATAATGACACGTATATCATTTATTTTGTTCCCGTAGTAGTTACGTACTGCTGAGTGGGAACAACAGGTGCAGTGAAAAAATGGAAGAGCATAACGAACTTGCGTATGTATACAGAAAGACAGAAGGAATGTGTGAAGTCTTTTAAATAAACACTATTCTTATTTTTGTTGTTGTTGTTTCTAATGCCACTTGGGTCTAATGCCACAAGCTCCTCTTCACAGAGCGACCAGGAATTAAGGCAGTAAGGTAGCGCCTTCCTTTTATAGATGAGCGCCACAACGGTGGAAGTACTGCTTGGCTCATTATTAATTTTGATGACACCAGATGGCGCCACCACAAATACACCACCTTCCTTTTCTGACCTAAGAGTGAAGAGAACGGAAATTCTCCACCCTCCGGTACCTTCGGAACTGCCTCGGGACTTCAGAGTCCACGGATTTGCCATGCACGCATCCCCAAGTGTACATGGTGGGTCTTCAGCGGCTCGTGTATCGAAACCGAAATCTTCCGGTTGAAAGTCCGACATTCTAAACACTAGGCTAGCACGGCCCTATTCTTTTTAAACCAAAATAATGATTTTTAAACATAATGATCAAAATATTCTAAAATCTTTGCGAAATGAAAAATATTATTTTCAAGCCTTCGCATTTCATATGTAATCTCGATCCACGAGATGTTAGTTACTTTTATACATTTTCCTTGAAAGGCTGTTTTTGACATTAAAAAGAAAAGCTCCCATCAGTGAAAAATAAGCTTACGAAATCAATATTTTTTAACGAAGGGATAAAACTTCTTAATAATCAATCAGTTGCATATCGTAAATCCATTTTCTTTTGTATTTCATAATCTCTGTTGAACAATTATTTTCGATTAAAAAGGTAATTCCTATAAAATATTCCACTTTTTTGTCGTCATTTTGGAGATGAGACGTTTCATTTTAAATTAAAATTTATTTCTTCAAGAAGTAATTTATCATTATTTTCACAGTGTCTCGTTATTATTGCACAAGAACGACTTAACCTGGCTCAGTTGAAATTTGAAGATGCAAGCAAGCTGTGGGGATTTAGCACCACATAGCAAGAATTGGAATGGAAGTTATTACTTAAGAATTACCTTTTTAAAACTAGTTTGTTAACTTAAAGATTAGCTAAATGACATTGTATGATCCAGATAGACCCATGACGATACATATAGATTTTATTTAACTCACGTTGAGTACATTACATAGAGATTTCCCAAAATTAAAACAAGATATGTTTAATGGCCGCAGGCAAATAGCTTCTAATAGATTTCAAAGCGTCCAAAATGATATTTTAACCGTCGCTCTGCTTTTAAACTCACACTAAGTATTCTTACCCGTTACCTTAATCATAACTGATGCTACCTGTATTTTCTCTATTTATTGTTCCAATTAACTTTAAACTACATTTTCTGTAATATTTATTCACGAGCACCCAGCACCAGGTAGCGCGCGTACTCACATTGTAGACAAAGGCTCATCTATGTCTTAACATCGGTTGTGACGTAAATACATTTAGGTGTAGCTTAGAACTTTTAAAGTTATGTTTAAAAAATAATTTAAATTCATTAAATTACTGCATATAATTATTTCATTTCAAGCTGCATCACTGTTTGTTTCGATAACAACCAAAATTTTTTTTAGGTAATCCACCTAGAACGGTTTTTTAAATGCAAAATATAGGGTGTTCTTTTAGAGGTAGAGAACTTGAAATGGAAATAAAACGCAAGAAAAGTATTTAATATTCATGTAATTTGCTTTGTTTGAAAGATAATTTTATGGCATTAATGTTTGAATATGATGTCGGGCATGTGGCGGCCACGGCTAGAGCATACATGGAACCTGGTGGTCCAGTGTTCACACATTTTTCGCATTAGATCTGGCTGAATGTCGGCAATAATGTGCCGAATCTTGAGTTCCTTGTTATGCATTGTTCCTGGTTTATCAGCGTAGGCAAGGAACTTCACATATCCCCAGAGGAAATAATTCAAGGGCGTCAAATCGCAAGAACAAGGTGGCTAGTTAACAGATCTACTGCGAAAAGTGTATGAAAACTGGACCAGTTTACACACACAGTTTCCCAGGTTACGTCATGTACGTGCCAACCGCGGTGTTCACATGCCCGACATCATATTCAAACATTATGCCATAAAAGTCTCCTTCAAATAAAAGAAATTACATGAATATTAAAGACAATTTTTTTGTGTTTTATTTCCATTTCAAGTTCTCTGCCTCTAAAAAAAACCACCCTTTTTAAAAGACATTAAATTGTATCGATAACAAGTAGCTAATTGTATCGATTGAAGTACATTCATTTATTCGAGTTTTGCCATCTTAGGGCATTCTTCGTAGTTAGGCTGCCCCTCTGAAGTTTCCTTAAATTATTTACTAAAAGTCCTGTTACGATTCATTTAGCACCAACACGAAGTTCTCTTTATTTTCATCTCGTGAAGAGAAGCGCAAGATGAAGAAGTTAGCAGACGTACCTCGAAGCTGAGAACGTGATATGAAGACTAAAATTATTTAATTTCGGTTTCATATGTGCTGAAATGGAAAACCATATTTTTTTAAGAGGGGGGGAATATTCAAACAAAACTAGGTAGGAAAGTAAAGTTCGTTACTTCTTTTACGTATAAGGAACATATAAAATGTGAAAAATTAAAATAAGATGAATTACTTTTAAAAAGAAATGCTCGTAAGGGAGAATGTATAATTCCTTACCGGTTCATCTTAAATTGCTGTATTTTGTAAAACAATTCTAATGAAATACTAGTTCTAGACAAGTCCGCCGAAGACTGTAAATGAATAATAAGTATTCGTATTGTGTGCGAAAAATGATCAACAAACTTTTGTCTAAAATATGATGCAATGAAGAAATAGAGCTACGCTGAAATGAGTATGAATAGTTACGCTGCAACCGTCAAAACTTAAAGAAACTATCTATTTCAGACGGGAATATTATTTTAATTACATTTAAGGTGCATTCAGACCTATTACAACAACGACAAGCAACAGTGACAAAACATTTCTAGGAGTTCATTGGTTCTGTATAACACTAACCACGCCCTCATATAGACAGTTTGGCGTTTTTTATTGCGTCATTAAAAGTGACTTTCCCTTAGACGATCGTGATTTGGTCATTGCGCTATTGAAGAGATGCGTCATCGTTCTTAGTTTGATAATCATTGTACGAGTCTATTGCAACGGAGGCAAAATGTCTCCATTGCTGTTATGAATGAACAATTATTAGTGTATACTTTATGGAAACTGTTTTTTGTAAACGCGGTATTCTATTTTCTCAATTTAATATTGGTTAGAAATAAAATAACATTTAATAGACAATGCAATTTGCAAACAAAACAAAACTTAGAAATATAACATAACATAACCGACTTTACCTAGGAATTCAGCCTAACTTAAGTCTTTATCTAAAGTAATAAGCTATCCATTGATAAGCTTATCACTTTAGATAAGGACTTAAGTTAGGCTGAATCATCAATGGCTAAAATCAAACTCGCTGGCGCAACGCTGACCGACTCACCACACTTGGTTCATCTTGGGTACTATTTTTATCTCAACTACAACGATGAAATTCATAAGTGTCGTTGTTGCTGTTGTTACTAATACCCTAGGCATAGGAAAGCCTACTACTAGGTTCAGAAGATCAATAATCCAATGGCTTAGGGTGATATGCAGCTTCATTTTAGAGCAAGGAACCACGAGGGCTGAAGATTGACTTGACCTCAAATTTTGAGGTCTCTTAATTTTTGAACCAGATCCCAGATAAGAGCCCGTCCCCTGGGTTTGGCACCCCCAGAGCTATCGTTTCACTTGGATGACTTTGGAGCCACGACCTATTTAACGTGCACCAGTTTCCTTTAGCGTACACGGCTCACAGGAACCAGCCGCGAGAGGTTGTCACCCTCCCAAACACTGCCCTAAGTCGATGTTGCTTCCCTTTCGGTGTTTTGCGGGAACCGAGCTTCTACCGACTGGTCCACTGCGGGACATTCGCAAGTGTTCTGGTGAAAATTTACTGCAGTTTTGGAATAATTAAACTAAATTAAAATGCCTATTCTAAACAGCTATTTAAATTATATCCTACTAAATTTTTATTTAAATTTAAATAAAGTTGGATGTTCAGTTTGGTTTCTTACGCAGCTATACTACCCTTCGTTAGTGCTTCACACCTAACACACAACATCAAAGTTGTGACTAAATTGAAAACTTGATTAAGTTTTGAGTAAATTGATAACTTCCAAGTTGCGGGGATGTTAAAACTATTACTTATTTCAAATAACATCATCAAAATTAAAAAGAATAATAATAATAAAAAAAACATTTTTGATAAAGATTTAAACGCTGCCATTAGTCTAGAATAAGGTATAAAACCTTGCTGATACAAAAAATAATATAAGTTCGTCCAGAACTAAACAAGCCTGATCTCAGCATAATAAGATCAATGTTTTAGCATCGGCCGTATCTATTCTTGAAATGGGGATTAATTACTTCAAATATCTATTTTCAACCAAGGAAACTATTTTTGGGGGGAAAAATGTGTCTCTTTCATGTAAAAATAGAACTTATTTTTACATGAAAGAGAGACAAAATTCAAAATTTCTATTTAATCCAAAAGCAATATTAAATCCATTCCTTTTACAAAATAAAATGATAGTAGTTCTAGACTGGCTTTTGCAAAAGGTAAAAGCAACGTGCATATGAAAATTATGCTCGCATTATAGTTGATGTTTTTTAAAGTGCAAAATATTAAAGTAGGATAGGAAGTACTTGAAGATTCATTTCATCAGATTTTACAACATTCAAGTAGCAGAAGAAAAAAGGCTGTTTTTACCAACCTCTAAACGTTATCCCCTTATCACTAGCAATTTTTTTAATAACCTAATGATATAATGCAGTTAATTTTGGTTATACTCCACCCACGGTGAAAGTAAGTGATGACCTACAACACCTTATCTCAAGCATTTGTGTAACTTTTCGTGAAGTTTTGTTGCAGTAAGAGTCATTTAGAAATCTCATTCCTCAACGAAAGCGTACAAATATTACATTTCTAGCACACGAAGAACGAGCATATTAGCTTAAAATTAATAAGGATTTTAGCTATGATTTAATTTTAGGCTTTTTCTCGATACGATATGGATATGAAACTAAACAATTCCTCAATGTTTTAGTAATTTGAAAAAGTGATAAAACCGAAGATCTTGGGTCACTAAACCTATACACCAAAGGTTAATGAAGTGGAATACGACGAAATAAAACTATATGTTTGACAGGCATGATTTCTGACAAGATTAGTGTAGAATTACGTATGTTGCAATGTGTTGCGAGGATGAAAAACTAAGAGAAGTTACAACGTCGGAATGATTAAAATAGATAAAAATGGGATTTGATCACAATTAAAAACTTTTGTTCATGAAATAAATTATTTCTTTCATAAAACTAATAAGTGAAATATCAATCCAAACACAATGAGGATCTGATACGTAAAGTAATTAATACATTTCTGGGACGAAATAAAAAATGAAACTATGTGTTTGACCTGCAGGATTTCTGACAAGAATAGCGTAGCAGAACGTATGTTGCAATGTGTTGCGAGAATAGGAAACTAAGAGAAGTTGCTACGTCGGAATGATTAAAGTAGACAAAAATGAGATTTGATCACAATTAAGTTAACAAAATTAACTATTTCTTTCATAAGTCTAATAAGTGAATCATCAATTCAAACTCCATGAGGATCTCATACGTTCGTTTTGATTCTTAAGAAAGTAATTAATAAATTTCTGGGAAACTTATATATAATGCATGAAATATATATCACGTATTCACCTACTTCATAAAGTTTATTTGATATGTTTTGGTTAATTCGATGCATCAATAGAGGATATATAAATTGTATCATTTCAGTAAGAATTGTTTTTATTATTTTCTGACCATTACAAACTTTTATCTAATAACTATCTATCCAAACAATTTTTGTCTGAAATAACTTTGTATCATGCACATAACATAACATCACATGATTCTTTCTCTATAGCCAGTTTTCGTTCTTTTACGGTTCTTCATATTACCAAACACTAAATTTAAAGAGTTTTTTATCTATCTTATAGCAAATACTTTTAATTATTATTGTTGTGTTTTAAATTCTTTAGCATTAGTCTAAATACTGCTACACAGATTACTTTTCACTTATTCAAAAACCACTTTCTTTTATCAATGCTAAAACCACATAAGCGAAACTACTCTCACAACATATTTTTGCGTCAAGTTATACAATTGTCAATCTAAGTTTGTAGACATTTCGCTAAAAGTGTAGAGCATCTTGCAGATTTAGAACTGACAAAGTCAAAATCATACAGAGGGTTCTTGCACAATATCAATCGTTGCACACTTCTTAACTCAGATAGATATGAATAGATACACATGAAATCTAATAATAAAAAATCATTTTAAAACTAATACTATCAAAAATATTATATTGATATGAACTGTTATGTTGCTTTCACATACCACATTTTGGTTAAATTTCGCAAATATTACATGAAGCATTGCAAAATTTACTTTACCGTCTAAATTTTTATTAAAGAATGAAAAAATGTTTTGACAACTGTCACGAAAAATTTGAATATATTTCAAAGGTAAGATTATGAGCCATACTTAGAAACATTTTGTTCGTTACCAAGTTTGTAAAAAAATCAAGCAATAAGAACACAATTTCTCAATCAATACTATTATTGCAATGAACTTTCACTCCATCATTTTAAAAGCTATATGATTTCAAAAGTACTTAAATTTTATCGAAGTAAAAGCGTCATCTCCAATTTTGAGAAATATAAACGACATTAATTGATCAGAAAGTTTTCCGAATGTTTTCCGAAAGAGTTTTGTTAGCTTTCGTAAAAAGAAAAAACATAAAACCTTTTTTTTTCTCGAAATTATAAAAACAAGCAAGAATGTTTCTTTTTAAGAACATTAAAAATAAAAAGGCATTTCTTTCCGAGAAAATATTTTAGCAACAATAAGGGCGGCGAGAAATACCTTGAGAATACACTGTTAGCTATGTATAAGTATTTTTTTCAGCGTCAAACTAAATCTTCTTTCTAATCAGCTAAAAAACTGATGATATTTCGTTTTTTTTAGTTCGAAAAATTTAATAAAAAGGCGTTCTATTTTTCTTGTATTATAAGCAATAAAATGCAATAGATTATGTTTTAGCTTTCTTTGTATATTGAATAAAAGTAATCTAATTCAAAATGAATTAAAAATTGGAAATGTAAAAGGGGATTAATTCCCGTCTGTAGAAATATTTCACTAAGTTTTAAATAATTTTTAAAAGTGTTTATTTAAATTTTAATGAGCAGGAATGGGTTAAAACTATGAGATATAAAGACGGAAACAGGAAATTACTCTAAACCTGTCTCGTATCAAATTTGTTCCTTTGGTGAATCATATATTTTCAAGTGTTTATTTATTTTATTTCTTTAAACCAAAAATATATATCAATCCCATGCGTCGTTTACAAATGTTCAGAAGAATAATGTGTTTGAGATACAAACGTGGTACAAGGTTTATGTAAAGTGTTTTATATCTTTTCGGAAATAAAAAATAGTGGTATAAAACAAATGCAAATTGCATGATTTTAATGCCAATTTTTACATGAAATGCATTTATACTCCGTTCAAAATAATACATAGGCTCCGTTTTAGAGATTCGTTTCTGCCTTTGTAATGGAAAGAATAATAATTCAGGCTATAGGAAGATACAAAAATTCAGAGAAACTTGCGAGAGGAAAAAACTTCATAACAAGTCTATACGAATATAAGTGGATAATATGATATCAGAGAAATTTGCAACATTCATATCCGATATCAGCTTGATAGAAACAGCATTAGTTCACCTTACAGTAGCATAAATTGGGAAATCTACCACTTACCTCATTGATGTGTTTTTAACCAAGAGCTAATTGTAGCATCAAATCATTTAACTTTCGTGAGCTTCAAGAAATTAAGATCAATATTAACTTAAATTGAAAAGAAAGTAATTTTAGGATCAGGCGAAAGGAAGCGCACATAATATTTTTAGTTTGTCAAAACACGCAGAAAACGCAAAAAAAAAAGAAGATTGCTTATTAAGACATATTTCTCACTGATATGTTCCTAACTGTTTCATCTTTTGCACAATGCAAGAATAGGATTTTTCGGCTTACAGAGGTTTTAACATGAATGTATCACATTTTAAGTGTATTTTGCTGTTTGAGGTACGTGCAACTGTAACAGTTGTACCAACGAATGTCTTAACGCATTTACTACTTTGCCAAAAAAAGTTATGTTAAACCTGCTCACAAACTAAGCGCTAAGTCAGACAAAGATTATTTTATAAGAGTTAATTAACTAACAAAATAAAGCTTGGGTATCTTTGAATGTATGATTTTGTGTTTAAATAACAACAACTAATCACTCATGAAGAATCTCAAAGTAAATTATAGATAAAGACACGGTATTGAAATTTCTTCAGAAAACTGAACAGCAAAAATGTAGTCGTTTTCATATCAAAAAAAAAAAAAAACATAACTTATATCCTAAAACGAAAATCTTCTAGGGCGCAATACCTTTTTTCAGACAGCCAAGACAAAGAAAATGCTATGTATAGACTCATTTGCAGAGTCATTTTTCAGATGTATAAAGCTATATCCACATCATCCTAACATAATTTTTACTCAGAAATTATGTGCTGTGAGTACCTAAACCATAATAAAGTTTTACAAAGGAAACAGTACAATAGTACAATGGAGCACGAGAAATTCTTTACCTTAGAAATCGCGTACATTTTTTTTCGCTTTCAGAAAACCTTTCAGTTATGGGAAATACAATTAAAAGCAGTCATAAGAACTTGTGTTGAGGAATCCCGATAAGTTCTTCAAAGGTTAGCTTCAAAGTAATAATTTGTTTCAACCTGTACTCTCTATTTTCAGGAAATGAAACGCTGTTACATGGTTTCTGTTTCTGGATTTGGTTTTTTAATCATTATGTTTTTGCGGAGATTAGGTTTCAAACTCTTATGCCTAGGAGAACTCAGTTTCCAGTTGTTTCACAAATGAAATTTTGTTGCATGTGAATGCAAAATTCTATTAAAATTTGTTTTATTTAGTAAGCAATATTTTGATTTTCTTTAATTTAAAAAATATGTTTTAGCACACGCATAGTTAAACACACTTCAGAAGCATAGAAATTAGGAAGTAAAAGCAAAAAATTATATATATATGTATATATATATATATATATTACAATCATTACAGAATACCATCTCAATACGACCATGCATTAATATGTTCTTGTAATTCACACAAAAGTCCAATTTCGTGATATACTATATTTTTTTAATCACGAAATAAAAACTATAAAGGGAATTAAATTCTTAAACTATATTCGACTAAATAAAATTATAACATGCAAAAATGTGGCTAAGTAGAATAAAATCCATAGCTTTAAGATTGTATAAAAAAGAAACCATGCTTATCTATAACCTTCGACACTTTGTCACTCTATATGCTGGTTTGGTTGTAACGTTCAATGCTATTCTATTGCGAATAAACTTTTACCTCAACATGCTACAGTAACACTACTTAGATCTCAAATCAATCGGTAAAACAAAGTTTTGTGTCATAATGATGTAATCTTTTCACTTCCCAATGTGAATTCAAAATTACCTAGATTCGTCGCTCGTCACAATGTTGCTTTCAATAAGTTTGTGAAGTCTTATTTGTGGTGTGGATCGATGTTTCAGTGATCATACGTTTCAAGTAATTACATGTTTATCTTTCTAAAGATCCAAAATCCACGTTGATATTTTTTTCGTTTCGAGTAATCGCTGAATGGTTATCTCTGTGTTTATATTCATAACTGCCTCAACTCTTAAAAAGTTGCGAATTTCAACGTTATTCCGCAGACGCAAGTTTAATCAAGTCGACAGTTTTAGTAAAATACATTAAAAAAATAATTAATAAGTCGACAGCGTGGCGTAGTGGTAAGGCGAGGCCTCGTGCGCCCAAGATCGCAGGTTCAAACCTGGCCCAAGTCGGTAGATTTTCAAGATGCAGAAAAATCTGCTCCCTTGTCGTATAATTATGCGGCATGTTAAAAGATCCCTTGAGTATCCGTTTGGCACGGATCCTCTCGTATAAATTAAATTCCTAGTGCCGTTTGCATCAACGAGAGCTTAGGTGCCGACATCTAGGGGGAACTTAGCGTCAAGAAATTGCGGCAATGGTACCACATTCATTGTGGTGCCGCTGAAAGAGTTGGTACCAATCTCTGGGGACGCACTAGGTCTGCAATGGTTGAGGACCAATACTGCAGCCCCATTAAAAAGAAAGTTTAATCAGTTCAGGTGTTGCTGTACCGTTTAAGTGGTCTCGGGGATGGCACTTCTGTCTTTCCCGTGTTCTATTAACAGAATGGAAAGCGTTTGACCACTACGCAAGCGACACGTTGCATCGCATTTTAATATTAAAATTTTACGCCAATTGGTAGGGAATTTGGAATGAAAGCACTTATTTTACGGACCATAATGCAAAACGTTGTTGCATCTACTCCCCGTGTAAGAAAGTAAATCACCTACATTTCACAAAATACTTCCATTTGTTTCATCTCACCATTTTCTTATTAAACTGGATGTGTTTTTTCATCCGTTTTATGACGTATAACTACTAACGTATTTATTGTGCTTAATTGTTCAGGGCAATTAATTTATTTGCACTTGGCCAACTTACCAGAGCACGTTTTTGGCAGGGAGACTGCGACAATGAACTCGGCTTGTGCGTTAGGCAGCTCAGATAAGTGCAAACATGTAGTTTGATATTTTATTGAACATGATGTTCATGCATTTTAAGAAATTCTTTTCGTTGTGTTTTTCATGGGACAAAGATAACTTTTCGCCGCATAATGATCCTTTCTTAAAAAATTATCTCCTATTTTATTTATGTATTTATTTGTTGATTTTTTAAGCTTGTAAATTAAAAAAATATTCTGAAACGAGCTGTTAGAAAATAAGAGTTTTTATTGTAATAAGCAAAATAAAATAAATGCATTTTATACATTACTATATAACTCGAAGCTAAATAGTTGAACAAAGTTTAATGAGAAAAGAAACATTCCTGGTTTAACCTTTACAAAACATTTTCCAAATAATGCTCCCTCCATGGAAATGATCTTCTTAGCAACAGATAGCCATAGGAGATCCATCATCTAACGCATAAAATCGGTATCTCTCCACTTGGCGTTACTTTGGCTTCCATTTATTAGGAATAAAAGATGGAACTATCAAATTCAGCTAAAAACTTGAACTCCCGCAGGCATTTATCTCCATTTTCAATTCACTTGTATTGTGAAAGACGCTTCCTTGAAACTTCTTGAAACTGGACTCCACTTAAATCGTTGAGAAAAGGTAGTACTTGAGAAATTTTGTAACAGTGAAAAAATGTCATGTAAGAGAAACTTTCATGGATGATGTGGCAGCAAGTTTCTTTTTTTCGAAATAATGCAGTAGTTTTAAACGGATTTTTAGGGGTTATTTCCTAAGAGCTATTTTTCGAGTCTACTTTTTTTTTCTTCTTCGTTCTTCCTTTCCAACAAATCTAATTGGTATGAGGCAGCATTCCTCGAGTTTTGAAAACATATTTGAACAATAACAAAACTTTCGTTATTTTTCTGTATTCGATATATTTCGATGGATTAATAAAGTTCCTTACATTTTCCAAGATCACACTCATGCTGAACACAATAACAAACACACTTGATATGTAATAAGGTAGTCATGTAATAATATTTTTTCGTTACAAAGTATTTTATAAGTAGATAATAACAACGTTAATTTAACATCCTCTAAGTTCAATTTCAAAACATTTATTAATGCCAAATTTAAATAACACTAGTTAAGATCAACCACGAAAAGTTGAAAAGCTTAGATGCTATCAGTTCATTTTTAACTTGAAACCGGAGACAATCTTGCTTATATTAGATCCATGATGCGTACAAATTTACCTTTGAACTAGAATTATGTTTGTACTGGCCATTGAAAACTGAGAAGTAGTTTGCCGACAGTGACTTCTTTTCTTCCGTTTCGTCCATACTTTTTCTCTGTATTCAACAAACAAAATACTTGAAATTGTTCAACGATTCCTATTTTTGGTAAAACTTATTTCCTTACTCTCTTTTTTTTTTTTGTAATTTATTGGATACTTCTAAAAAGAAAAAGAGACTGTTTAAATTTGCTTTAGTACTTATGCGCTTACGTGAGTAAACTTTTCTTTAAAACTTGCTGCTGTGCATTGAGCTTTTTGCCCCTAATGTAAGTACTCCACTTTTACCTGCAAAAAGCTGATGTGATGCAGCTTCTCGAAGATTTGCGCTTTACTTGCGTTAGATATTCTGTTATTTGTTTTTTTAATCTTTTAAATGTATTTCCTCATTTTTACAAGAGCCAAGACCGTAGCCAACGGAGCATTTTGGGGGTTTCAAAACCCTCTCGAAAGTCAACGCGAAGAACATGAAGTAGGGTTAACGTGTGGGAAAAATTCTCAGCTAGACTACTAACAAAGGAATATGCGACATTGTAAATAATAATAATAATTGAACTTCTGGTGTCTTGTGACTGCACAAATAGCACATTTGTTTTTCCTGACCAAAACGTTCATTGAAAATTTCATTTTAACATCTATATCGCAAAAACCTATTCTTTCATTTTAATAAAAATTTTAAATAATAAGTTTATTATTTTGATTACTTTATTATTTTTTACTATTAAGTGGGATGACTATTTTTTTACAGATTAAGTACCTTCTCGAGTATCGTGCTATAAAAATTAGAAGCTAATTAAAGGATAATTTATATATTACACTATTTTAAATAGAATCACCCACAAAAATTTTATTACATTATTAAATATTATGTAAACAGTGAAATAATTGCATGTATTTAATTTTAAAAACTGTACGTGTATCTCATATTTGACATTCTAAAGAAATGTAGTGTTATTTTAATAATTATTATATTTTGAGTAGTTTATTTTGCATAAGAAACATTTTTATTACATATATGAGAAATTATTTTTATTATTCTGATGCATTAAAATGATTTTTAATAAGTCCATTAAGTAGAAAAAGCCCTCTAATGATTGTTTAAGCAAATAGTAGCTTGTTTCGCTATCGAGTTCTGCTGGAGTTCGGCCAATATTGGAAAAATATTCTGTTAAAGATTATAAAAATACTTTGAAAGAAAATTTGCAAGCAGGTGCGACAACGATATAATAGCAATTTATAAGCATAATTACCCAATTACATTCAAAACTTTTGTCGCAACAAATATGATTTTAACGTTATTTAAATTCATACATTAATTAGTATAAGTACTGCGCAAGGTTTAGCCATCATCGCAAATGCGAGTGAATTATTATTGCTTGTTTGAGTTTGCACATTAATAACCAAATTTAAGCAGCATATATCATTTACTTAATTTCTGTCCTTGCTGAGGGATGCATTAAAAAAGATTAATCATGGTACATTTTGAAAGTAAAGAAAAAAGTGTTTTCGAAGATATTCTTTAGGATATTTTTTAATTAAGAACGCCTATTTACCAACTGCGAAGTTCTAAAAAAATGCTTGAATCTTTTTCTGTAGTGATTAGAAATATTATCGAATTTGACAAACTCTAGTAGTGTATCAAATTGATTTAATACATTTCCACATCCCAATGTTAGTTGTATTGTTTAAGTCTGATAAGAATTCCACCATGAAACGTAACTCAATATTGTTGAAACTTACAATCATGTTTATTAACTATATATTTTGTCGAATTATCATAGTTGTAAATTAATATACATTTAAAATTTAATGTGGTATACGATCGACTTCGGTTATAGCGTACTGTAAAAGAACCGGAAAATATGGTACGTTATAACTGAAGTACGTTATAAAAAATAGTCATTAAAATTCAGTGGATAACGTGTAAGAAAAAAATGCATATTTTATCGCACGCAATGACAGATATTTTATATATAAATTAATGAGTTTCGCAAAATAAAATAGGAACAAAATCTTAAAGTACTTTCATGTATTTTTTAGAAGAATAACCAGTTTTTTTGCAGTGTTCTTTGATTAGATGAAACAATAAAAATTACATTTTCCATAACTTGGCAGAGTATGAATATTCAGTATGGAATTCATCGAACCGCGATGAAGTTTTATAACACTCAATGCCTCATAAACAATCGGAATGTCCTCCATCTCATCATCATCACTTTCACTAGTGTATTTATTAATTGAACCACAGACTCTTAATTGACCAGAGTAATCTCACTATGGAATGATTTTTAGGATGTCGTAAGATCACTATCCACGGAAATATATGAATCAAACTAAAAGGGTTTGTAAACTGGTAATGCAAGGTTGACAACCAAATTTGGAGATTTTGTTCGAGCCTAAAAAGTACGTCATGACTAGAATAAGACATCTGCTTATTCTGTTATAGCCAAAGTTGCAAATCATTCGAGACCAAGCATCTACGTTACATTCCAGGAACTTGATAACCGGAGTCGACTGAATATATATACTTGCGTGTGTGTATTTTTTTATGTATTAACCTAGAAGGAAATTTATTAATGCTTTATTCGTGATAACTACTCAATTTTTCATAGGTTCATTCGTCGTTCCAGTACCTAAGTATATATAAGGAGATAAAAATTTGTGTACAGAAGGTATTAGGGAGGAGGGGGTAGATGGTATAAAAATTGCCATTATTTCCCAGTCTTTAAATTGTGAAAAGGAAAACCAGTGTGGAAATACATATAGACAGTCCAGTTACATTATGCAGCCTTTTGTAATCAGGAACGCGATAGATAAAATTCGTTTTTAATACAAATGATCATGTTTCGTAGTTTCTCAACGGGCGCCATATGGCCCCTGGGTTCACAGAAGAAATCTGAGGGGGGCACAGAGAAAAATTGTAAAATGGATAACCTATGAGTTTTAAAAAGGAGACCACAAAACAATCATTTCAAAATGGTAAAATATTTTACACAATGGGAAAATATTACACGTTATTTTGACCAAATATATTACAAGTCTATATATGACAGGTTGTATACTTCCCTGGAGTCAAGAATATGTCTTTACCTTATTCAGTTATACCATATATCAGTTGAATAGTGTGGCACTTATTATATCAATAATTCATCTGGACTTTCTTATGTAGGGTATTTTAAATAAGCTCTCCAAACTCGCTTGAAGAAGCACAAATTTGTAATAAAAATTAAAAGTTTAAAAAGCCGAGTATTACAATAACTGTAGTAGCAGAGTAGTAAGCGCATATTTGTTTTTATTCAAGTAAAAATATGCGAAAATCTCTACCTTCCTTTTTTTTCCCTTAAGAATTTCAGGAAGCTTTTCACCCCTTTGTGAAAACTTTGTCTATTCCTTTCATCCCACTCCTTCGCTCCGTGTTTTTTTTTTCCTTTCAGGTTTGTATAATTCAAATTCTTCGCAATTTTTTCCCTCCCTCAATCATTATTAGCTGATAGCTAGACTGTCTTCAGGAAGCTTATTTTTGCTTGTGCCCTCTGTTTTATTATCTTGAATTAAACGAACGGCCCCTTGTACCTTTGAACTATTTTTATACTTTTTTTGCATATTTGTGGATATTTAAGATAAATTAGTCAATTGTATCTTCAATAAAGTTATGACGAATATTTTTGACCCCGTTTTATGTGTGCAAGCATATTGAACTTGGGACCACCCACAAACACATAAATCAACAAATTAATATGAATGGAAACATATGTGCATATATACATACAAATGAGAGAGACGGAAGATTTAGTACACCTAAGGAGGCTACAAGCCGAAAAAGGTTGAGAACCCTTGTGTTAAATAAATGTCAGTCAAGAAATTTTTAAACGCTTTTCCGTGAACGTTCAAACACGACGTGCTAACACTCCCCCTCCCCCATTTTAGATTTTCTCCCATTCTCTCTATTCCATTCACTCTAGAGAGAATGTAAGTTTCTCTGCTGCAAGAAAGTTATAATAATTTTGCGAGTACAGAAAACTATTCATCACATTTAAGGCAAAATGGAAAAAACATAAAACTACAAAATTATTTTGATTGTTTTCATAAAGATCTAAATTTATCCTCCCATATTTTTTTTAACGATTAAAATAAATATAAGGAGTAAAAATATATTTGATTAAAATCTATTTCCTCCCTTTCATAGTTATTCGACATCACAATTTCAAGACTTATTTTTTTTTACTTCAAAGTTAATAATAAAGTTTTCAGACTTCATGGTAAATCCTCGACTTAGAAAGGTAACATTCATGAATAATAAATAAAATATACATTTCCGCTCACTTGAATGAAATGCAAGTTGGATTTAGGCTTATTTGCGTCTTCATTTATTTCTCCGATTCCATTACCTCACACATTCGACTTTATATGCGTAGCAGTCTTTTTTGTTTCTTTTTTCTTGATTCAGAATCTTTACAACCAGTGTTTCTAAATTAACGCATTTATCAATATGTTTCCGAATTCATGTCAAGCAAAAACTGACATCATGAATATTTTCCGCTCTTATGTCTTGGGGGAGAAAAAGAAAGAAAAGCACTTCTTATTTGGAATATATTTGTACTGGAGACAAATGAGACTTGTTATTTTTCAAAAATAATGTACTCTACAAAATGTCGTTAAAAAGTATTCGAAATAGGTTTCTTTAGATTTAGAGAAAAAAAAATCAACTAAAATTTCTAATGGAGAACACATTTTTATCTCGGATTTTTAATCGGCATTCAATTTTACCCTTGAATAGCAATTTTAATTTGCTCATTCGATGCGTCACAAAAAAGACGACAAAAGTCCGGCTGGTAATGCTAAAATGTGTTTGTTGTTTTTTCGCATATTATTTAAGCATCAATGGGTACAGCATGTTTATTATTTTTATTATTTCTTTTTTTTCATTTTTATTTCCACGTAATTTTCGTCTAACAACAATAAGAGCGTGTTGCTTTTCTCCTATGTATTATGCAATAAATTTATATTCATTTGTGTACAAAAGTCTGAAAGCTTACATATTTGAATGGAAACTTAATTTGAAGGATTTTAGATATAAGGCACCTAGAAGGGGCAAAGGCGTGTAAGTAACAAAATTGAAAATTAAATGGATTTTGAGAAAAATAGTGCAAATGATAGGAAAAGCACTATTATATACTGTGCCAAGAGATATTAGGGGTAGTCCTAACATGTGCTGCCCCCCCCCCCCTTCCCCACATGATTTAGAAAAAAAATTTCATTAAAGGTCCTGTAAGATCCAAACTTTGAACGCATTTTTCTCGGAATCGTTTTCTGGTCACTTGCATCCCGTTGCTTCTCACTGCCTTATACATATATACGCATTTGTAAGCCTTACTTGTGCATGAACTTTTAGGTTTATTACATTGTTTCGATGCTTTATAGCATTGTTTCGATGACAGATGTTAGAATAGTTGTATTTCACTTATGTATTAGATAGAAATGAGATGCATATATCGCATTATTTATCTTCCTTTGTACTTCAAAGCGCTGTAAAGCTCACAAAAACTCGAACAAGACTTAGGTCATTTGTGGATGAAAGCTAAAATATTTTTAGTAAATAGTTATAAACTAATTTTAATTATTTTAAGCAAAATGTAAGAATGCTTTCCCATTTTATATATTAAACCTATAGCCATATTTTTGAATGATAGAGAAGTAAGTAAAAGTAAATAATTTTAACAACTCAACATACTTAGGGGGGATTATTAAAAACGTACATATTATAACAAGTAGTATACATCGATTTCCTTTGAAAATATCGTTCTTATTGCTTCCTAAGTCTAGACCTTTAAAGTATAAAATAAAATGATGTTCCCTTGAGCAATTGAAAAATGTTTCATGTTGTATGTTTTATTAAATATATAATAATTTTAAATCTTATTCCCGACAAAGTAATGGTTGCCAACACTGCAACTAAAGACATTCTATATAAAACAAATTATTTTTTAAATGTCTGATAAACTAATACTAGGATAGCTAAATTAAATCAGAATCTTGTTAGAAAATGCACCGTTCTTCAGAATTATATCAATACTATAATTATATAACATAATGGGAGGTAAATTGCAGCCTAATTTAATGATTGTATATGGACTCTTTTTTGCTAGTTTTGTATCGGAATAACCGTTATTTATTGAATTTTATAGTTAAAACATCTAGTTTAGGACACGACTTAAGTGAATAAACTTTTTCTAGCTGGCATTTAACTTTAATCATTTTATGAAGGAATTGTATGTTCTTTTCAAGTCTCTTCATTTGTAAGTATAAAATCTAGTGCTTTAAAAAATATTACACGTAAGTGTAATTACATTAATTTTTGCAATTCGTTGAGTGATTTTAAAAAGCCTATTTCTTCTAAGATTACAATCAAGAACTAAGAGTTTTTTTATGCTTGACTAGGCGTTAATATATTGCTAAGCATTATTAAAGACGAAATTGTGTAATCTTTGTTTTTCAAGTTTCTTCATCTAGAACAATAAAATCTAGACTTTATAAATGATTACTTGATATATTACCCATACCGTGAGATATCGTATATGCTTTTTTTTTTTTTTTTTTTGTAGCTCGTCGAGTGAGTCTTTGTGGCCCATTGCCTCTAAGATTTCGATTAATTACAAGGAGTTTTTAATATTTAACTGGAAGTAAATATATTGCTAACTATTATTAGAAACCAAAATATTTACATCATTTCGTCGAAAATGTAGTATTTTTTTTAAGTATAATTTATTTGATGAAATAGTGCTTTTATAATTCTAATGATTCTGCAGAAGGATTAAAGAGTAACGAGTAGGATAAATAGAACTCAATGCTGAGGTAATTTTAATGTTTTGAAAATATGCGCATAAACGGGAAAAAATAAGGCGTTTACAAGAGTATATTGTGATTTTGCGCAATCTACTTTATTGCCTTACTAAACAGAAAAAATGATTTTAAACCAAAATAAACTAATTAAAAGATCTTGCTTCCAGCGAAGCCTCAAAATGCTAAAAATTGTAACAAAGAATTTTACTTTTTAACGTGTAGGTCAAATGGCAACACTACAATATAAAACAAAGTCTCCCCTCCCTTGGCGCGAATGGCGCCAAAAAGTAATCAGCACTTGTTCCTATTGAGGTCGACCTGAAAACCAAATTTTGTTCGAATTCTTCCATTACTTCTGGAGGTATAGCACTCACGCTATTAGAGAAAAACGTCTCAATTGCTTCGCCTCCTTCAAACGGATTCACGCCAAAAACTAATCAGCACCAGTTCCCATCAGAGTTCATATCTCCACCAAATCCCATTCGATTCCATGCATTACTTTTTGAGTTACAGAAGCCACAAGAAAATGAAAGAAAATAGACCATATACAGACACACAGACACATTTTCTAAAAATGGCCATAATGGGTTCAGCACACCTCAAAATGCGTAAATCCGGCAAAATGCCGACCATTCTCACCAATCTAATAATTTCTTCTATATATTGGATGTATAAGTAAAAATATGTTGTAAAATTCGCAAAAAAGGGATACACATAGTCTTCTGTACAAAATTTTAATTCATGTTTCCCCCCCGATGCATTTTTGATGTTTCTTTTAAAAAGTACGAATTTAAAATATTTCCCATAAATATTAAGTATGCTTTCGTTTCATTAACTAAATTTATTCAAAGTTTATGTGATGTTTTAGATCTTCTGTGTTAAGCTCTAGTTACTGTCAAACAAACGTTTTTAGAGTAAGATTTAAAAGAGTTATTTTCTGTTTTGTATTCATAAATAACAACTGAAAGAAGTTTTATTTTAGTTTCTTACGTAGGAAAATTTATCGACCAAGGACATGATTTACGACCCAATTTGAACTATCCTGTTTCCTTTTTGCTTCAATTTTAAAGAAAAATCTTATCTTATAACATTATTGGATATTCTCTTGAAAGTTTTAGAACTGTATTTCTTTTTAAATATGGATACTTCTTATGGAAATATGCTTTCTAGCTCCCTTATGGAACTACTGCATAAATTCAGGAACTGTATATAGTTTTTCTTGCATCTCTGGGGGTTTAAGTTCCGGTATGAAGTTCTTGTCTGGCAAATAAAAAAATTAGGACATCAGGAAGTTTTCGAGGTGTAAGTATATTGTTAAAATTAGTTTTCAAGAAATATTTTCGCTATAAAATACTGAATTTCTTTCTTTCTTAAAAATAGAAACAACGAATCATTTTAAATAACAAATAAATGTAGAGAAGCTACATTATTTCAAAACTAAGGTATACATATTCCAGAATTATTGGATATCATAGTTATTTGAAATGCACTTTAATGATAAATACATGAATATCTTTTTACAAAATTTGAAAAAAATGAAGACACTTTAGTAAAAAAGTAACATTTAGAAGGCTATAGTTATTTTATGTACTAGAATATTTTTACATGATCTTTATTTCTCAGACTAGTGAATCAACTGCAAGCTTTGCTTTATTCATATTTGGGAAAAACTTATGATGCAGGAATTATTAAATTTTCAAGATATTTAACTACCTGTAAAACTAAATATAAGCATAAATTCGTTAACACTCATTCAAATCAGTCCATACATCATTCACTAGCAGGTCGTCATTTACGGGGGTTAGGAGCGGGCGATTGCTCCTCCCCCGCCTGGCATGAGAAATGTTATGTAGTTATACGTATGTAAGAATTTTCTTGGTTCTTTTAGATGAAAAATACATTCAGCTTATACGCTTTGCCCGCGCTTCTCCCCCCGTTGAATAAATTGTGAAATTACGGTCCTGTTCACTAGTAAATACTATAAAAATCATTTCAGTTGCATTTCATTCAGACATTTTAAGAAATCATCTGTGAAGTACCAACTTCAAACAGAAGACATGATTCTGAGAAAAACGAGTTTAGAACGAGTAAAAGAATGCAGTTCTGGATAGAACAATTGCATGGTAAATGCAAGAAGCATAGGCCATGAAAGGTTAAAGTTACAGATTATTTAAATATTTATATTTATTTATAAAGTAATAAATAGTTCTTGATTGTAATGCAAAATGTTACGGATGATGGTTTTAGATTTGGTATTAATGTTTTATAGGTTTTCTCTAGCTAAATTTAGAACACTGAACAAAACTTAGCTCACTTGTGCTTCAAGAAATCGAGAACAACTTAGTATTAAAATCTGAGCACGTTTCCGCTACGTTCATTAGAAAACGATAAAGGAACCGCCTGTTGCAAAACTAGGACTCTGTCCTCATTTTCAGAAAATCATTCAAATAACAACTCTACTCATATTTTTTCTTCTAGAAAAACAGAAAGTGCTGTAAAATGTGCTATGAATTCCGCAACAACTTTTTAAAAATATGAATGATATAGTTTTATTTCAATCAAAATTAAACAAGAATGCGCTATATTTTAGATCAGAGAATTGCGATTAATGTACGTATATTTGTAATGCACTAATTGATTTATTTTCACTTAATTTTAAGGAGAAGTGTTAATTATCTATAGGGGACGGTAGTACATAATTAGACAAGGGAGCACAATGAAACCGAAAAGCGTTTACAATGAAGTTATTGCTTGTGGCTCTAGATGACAGGCTGATCAGTGACGCTTTGTTTGGGGTAATTTCCAACTACCTTTCAAGCCTGGATTTTCGTTTTGTTGGAAGTTATTAATCGAAAGTTGTTTTTGAACCAAAGTGTAAAACATTTTTCTCTGTTACACATCATCTATCTTAAATTTTATTGCAATTATGTGATTTTTAATATCATATAAATGTTGCATTTTTTTCTCCACATAGTACCTACAATGTACCTCAAAAAAAGAGTTTTATATTTCGATAAAAAGAAATCCTACAAGGAAATTGAACGTTCAATAATGTGTTGTTCATTAACAAATGTTACAATTTTGGTAAGAATAATTTCAAGTTGCAATAATAAAAATTCTAATCCATGATATGCTTTGAAAATGCAATAGAACGATTACCACCGTATAAAACCAGTTTTGATTCCGTTGTTTCGCTGATATTAACCGCCATATTCACCGTCAATCTAACTCCACGCGTGAAACCACGAGATCCGTTAACTCGGAGTTGGGGCTCAGCGCTGCGAAGTTAAAAATCGGTATTCACGGAGGAAAATCAACCTGGGGTTTTCCAACCACGAAGTTAGTCAACTCGACGCCATGTGGGAACGTACGCAGGCCCGTTATTGGTCAAAACTATCACGTGATTTTCTTCATGCTTTTTCGCCGCGCAGTGTACATTTCGTTTCCCGTTTTTTAAAATTCCCGTTCTCTGCGATATAGCGATGAATAAAACACGAGTGGTTTTTAGCCCGTTTGAGAAGGTATTACTTCTAGCACTCGTGTAAAAAATTTAAAAATATTGAAAAGTAAAGAATCCAATAAAATTTTTCTCGGAAAATGAAAATATATATATATATAACGAATAGGAAATTATAACCAATTTTATCATTGTAATATATCTCTTTCTGACATTAGAAATGTACCATTCACAAACGATATATATATAATATAGAAATGTACCATTATGAACCAAGCAGTAGCGTATTATTGTATCTTTTAAATTTTTATTTGAATATTCTTTCATTAAATCAAGGCTGTAACTAGGGATGCCCACGAACCCCCCCCCCCCCCGAAAATTTTCGCAATGTAGCATATATTCCTAACTGAAACTTTCCTCAACATAAGTGTTTCAAAGCCTCCCCCCTCCCCCCCCAAAAAAAATCTGCTTATGGCCTTGCATTAAATTCATGAGAGTATTTAAAAAATGCATTTGATTTCAATTATAACTATTGTAAATACTTTATTCTTACAATCACTTCGCATTGGCAAAGTACAGTAAAAATTTGGTTTAAGTCTTACAACTGCATGAAACGGCAATTCAAAATAATGTGATTTGGGGTTAACAAGAACCCTTTTTCTAATGAAAATATGAATTCATTAATACAAATACATATGGCGAATATTTTGACTTTTTCAAAAACCTTGCAGTTTACCTTTAAACACAAAACTGCCATTAGCATTATGGATTCATTTCATATGTCTTTTTTTTTTTTTTTAAAGAAGCGTTTCACATATTCAAAACCTTTGTTAAATCTAAAAAAAAGAAAAGAATATACAAGCAAATGTAAATTGGTCAATGACATAAAACACATGGTAAAGGTCAACAAGTTTATTTTATTCGACATACATAAATCAAAATATTCCACATGAACTTCGCAGGCCCAGAAGTAACCTTGGCAAAAAAAATCATGACGCATGTTAAATGTTCAGTATATACATGTACACTTTAAAGTAGAATAAAATTATATCAAAAAGCAACAAGGAGAGAGAAAAATAAATAATTAAATAAAAATACTAAAGATATATTACCCCCCCCCCCCCCATTGTTTGGTATTTCTGTTCAATTAGGAATCATGATAAAGTTTCAAAATCTTTAATGAAGTAATAGCTCCCGAGAGAAAAACATTATCGGAAACACACAAAAGTGACAAAGAAATCATTGAACAATACTAGTTAACCTTTAAATTACGGCGGTACAGCATATGTACCGCAAAAAAGTTTGGCCTTCCTTACGGCTGCGGTACAGCATATGTACCAGACCTTTCGTCCCCTTCCTGAGCGGAAGGAAATCACCAGGAGGTGAGAAAGTAATCGAGAGTTATTAGCATTTCCTGTCCTCGCGACTATTCTTGGCAAAATACGCGGCGCTGATTTACTGTCTGGCGAGTATTTGGAATGTTTCTGTTTTAGACACACATTTAATCGACGGATAACATTTATAGTCATATAAATACTCACTGAAACATAGCCAATCACTTGAACGATATCGGGTTGGGGGAGGGGGGCGTGGAGACCTGACTTTTAGATTTATAATGTATTTATACGTGTGTTTACGTATTATTACGTGTTGTTGCTTTTTATCAATAAATTTAATATATTCCCTTTGGTCACCCCCCCCCCCCCGCAGAAAATATTGAAATGACGGGCCTGAATAAAACTTTCAATATTTGTCATCTTTTGGTATTAATTTTAAAAAGAGTTATTCTGTAGCGTTCAGAGATCTGCCGCCCTGGGATAATCCAATTAGCAGCTCGATGCGCTGGAGGTAACATACTATGTTTATATTTCTTCCTTTCTTGGTTTTCTAATAAAAATCACATGTACACTACGCGTGTCGAAGTCGTAATACTAAGCGTCCACCCCATGTCATACATTCTTGTAAGTGCATTCAACTAAAAATACAGCAGTGAAGCAAAATAAGGTCCTGGATAAAGATAAACCATCGGTAGTGAAGGGAAATTAAGTACAATAGCTGCACATCGAGTCTTGCTTTTGTTAACAAAGGACCTCCCCCCGGAGCCATCAGCAGACAGGGGTTTTTTAGAAGTACAACAGGCAGTTTGAAGCGAATTCTGTTCATCTTCGGTGAATGACCACTTTCCAGTTACTATGCGAGTAAATCAACAAGTCATTGGGGTGAAAATAGAATAAAAGAAAAATTGTCTATTCATACCTGCAATTTTTAAGTGAATTAGGATAAAGTAAATTCGTTATGAGGATATCAGTTTCAGCAATGAGGAGATACTTTACTTCCTTGTTCAGTTCATGAAACCGCTGCGAATTATAGAATTCGTGTACTAATAATATACTTAAAATGTTTTACGAGATGTTTGTCAACTAGGCAAATTACGTACAAGTCCCGAAAGAAAGCAAATCAAATGTCACAGAGCAGAAAAATCGCAAAAAAATAAAATTATATATATATATTGATGCTCTAAAACAATGAAAGGTCACTACTATTCAACTATATGAAACATCACATTTTATTGTTAATTTTAACTCTAATTTGGACAGAAATTTTGATTGCCTTTTTTTGCTTAGCAAAATTTTTTAGACAAACATAGGAAAACTCCCATTAGACTTTAAGAATAAGCTGTAGTTTAAATGAGGAAGAAAAAAAGCTGCATGTTTCCAAATTTTTATTATTGTTTTGATTTCTTATTTTTTTACTTTCTTACGGAAATTAACTTTAGAAATCATATAATTACTTCGAATTGGCAATTGGGAGCAAAAAAATAGCAACTGACTAACAAAAGTTTATATTTTGGCAACCCTTCTAATGAAGTCAATCACACTCAAAAGAGGTATAATGGGAGTTAAGGACCCCCGTGGTTACACTGAGGGGAAAAAATATTCCACAGTTTTGCCGTTGTATGAGAGAATTTCGGGAGCTCGAGCGCCGTAACCTAAAGGTTAATAAAATTAAAACAACTCTAAAGTTGTATTTTTTGTAAGGCTTCTTCAGAAATTCAAGATCGTGTAAAGCGAAGAAAGCTCTAAAAACTCAACATATTCCAATTATCGCAACATTCAGTCCGCCATTGCTAATGTTTACATGTACTGCGCATGCGCTCAAACCTTAACTTTGCTCTGGAGCTTGGTTGAGTTACTCGACCTGGCATGGTTTCGGGAACCTGTTTGCGCGTAGTCAAAGTTGATGGTGAATAGGAAATCCGCGGTAACTTCAGGATGGAGACCGGTTTCGCGTCAAACCATGAGGTTAGAGTTGACGGTGAATACGGCGGTAAGCTGTTTGAAGTCAAACTTAATTTTTCCATGAAACACTTCACCGCCTAAACCGTACTGTTGTACCCAGATCTGAGGACTTGTACGCATATATTCAACATTAGCTACAAATAAACAAACCTGTATTTATTTACATCTGCTTTACAAACAAGTGTTTACTAACATGTGCTTACAAAACATTGTAAGGAACGTTGCTACTTGCCTACGTTATGATACAAGTTATTTTAAATTTAAAAAGCCCTTAAAATTAGTAACTGTGTACACCTTGCCTATTATTATCGAAAATATACCCAAAAGAAACATAAATGACTTGATATGCCTTTCAGAGCTATAAAACATTTATTGGTAGTTTAAATTGAACGCATTTCGGCTCTTTTATGAATTTAAAGCAATTCAGAGACTTTCACTTTTTTTCTTTTTCTTATAACCCCAACTCAATCATTTCATACCGGAAATTGAGCCATCCTGAACGAATCTAGCTAAGCTACAAATTGATTTCGAAAGAGTATTCGTTGAAGTTGATTACGTAATGGGGGAAAACGGTTTAAATAGGCCCCATTTAGTGTGATTTTCAATTTCATTGCATTTAAATTACTCAAGTTAAGGAGTGATAGAACAAGTGAAACATTGGTTGGAAAGGTCAGAACTGTAAGGTTAGTGTGAGGGATTCCAGTAATTTCATTTTAGTTTAAACCACATTATACTACTTCATATTCATTCCATACATAATTCATTCCATACATGTGCTCAGTTGGCTTTTGTAAGGTGTCTTCATTTATATTGATGTTCACTTCCTAACAGTAAACTAACTATAAATATTCACAGAAAAAAATCTTCAGCATGCGAGCTATAGAACGGTTGAGAAATTAGTAGAGAAAGTGTCCTAAGTAACATTTGTACTGTAATCTAGATGATGAGACGTACTATGATCTAGATGATGATTCCTATCGCAAAAGTGAACTGTGCTTAAATCATGTGTACTATTAATTTTTGTGAACATTAAAAAAAATAATAATTCAGTAAAGCAACCCATATGTTTTGTTACAGAATAAATTAAATAAAAAAATATTTGAAGCGTTTTATTGAAAAAAAAATAAAGGAACTTTGTGCACAAGTAAAACTGAACCATTTTTGCATCTACACTGTAAAAAATTCTGGTTCAACCTTTCACTAAAAATTGGTGAAATGCAGCTGCAACCAACGGTTGGAACTAATTTGAACCATTATGATGGTTCACTAGTTTCACCATGAATGTGGTTCAGCACTGAACCATGATTACGGAATTTTTTCGAACCAGTATTACGGTTCAATTTTGAACCATGATTACGGATTTTTTTCTGACCAGTACTGCGGTTCAACTTTGAACCATGATATCGATTTTTTTCTAACCAGTTTTATGGTTCAACTTTGAACCATAACCATATATTTTATTTTAACTGCTATTTTGGTTCAACCCGGAACCATAATGATGGACTTTCTACTAACTACTGTCATTGCTCAGAGTTGTACCATGAAAGAGAAGTTTGAGCTGCACCATTTTATGTTGCAATGGTGAATTAACATAAAGAATTTTAATTTTTAATGTTCAAGCGTAAAACAGGAAATAAGTTTATTACCAATTTTAATTTGCAAAGTGAATTTTCTATTTTTTAATCAGCAAATTTAACTTACGTTTCTGCTAATTATTAGATTTAATTATAAGAAGAGATTCGTGCGTTTCTATAATTGATTCAGTGTTCCTTATATATAAATATATTTATTTGTATATTTATATATATATATCAACATCCCAATGCACTGTATCAGAAACTTATAGTATTGTTAAGTAACTATGTTACTTAGTTATATTCTGCAAAATTGCAATATTAGTCCCTGTTAAAATTTTTAAGGCCACCCCCCCCCCCCCCACACACACACAAGGAAGAGGCTTTTGCAATATATGCACACTTTTTATTTTGTTCTTCAACAGGTAGTTTTAACAAAAATGGCATTTGAATTTTTGTTTAAAAATGTAATTGATTTTATTTAGCATCAAAAATATTAAATTTATTTGTATGCATACAAAGATGACTGAAAACATATGCCTAGAAGTGAAATGGAAAAACCATGATATGCACAAATAATAATAATAACAGTAGTTGAACATTATTGGGGGGTTCCGGCACAGATGTTACTCCAAGGCTAAAACGAGCAGTAGTTCGAGGTACTTCAGACTAGGACCGCCCCAGATGAGTCTAAGACTTCACCCTGCAAAGATATAAAAGAACTGACAGTACAGCGTATCTGATTTGTATGCTGTCTATTCAATGTTCTGCTGACATTAACCGTTTAGTGAAATGCACCATCTTTGTTGATAAAGCATCTATTTTGCATTTGGAGATCTGAAATCTCTGATAGCAACTTTTTCCCTAATTTCTGAAACTCTATTATTGAAATAGATGTTTGTTAGAATGAGTGGGACGAAATTTCAGAAGGAATTATAGGTGAAAATTCTACAAAATGTCAATCGTGGTTGAAAACTGAAAGTTTAATTATTTTAAAAACACAGCAGTAGTCAGGGTCGCATCCAGAAATAATTTCTTGAGGGAGCACCTGAAAGTAAAAAGTAGTTCTCTATCGTCAATATTTTTTATAATAAAGTTCATTTAAGAATTTTAATGTTTTTTGGGATGCCTTAAAACTAAGAAATGTAGTTAAAAGCGTAGAAAATGCGTAAAAAAAATTTAATGGAATAATTACAAATTTCTTTCTTTTTGGATGAGACACATGCTCCTTGTGCCCTTCCTGAAATCCGCCACTGGTGGTATTTAATTTAAAAATAGATGTAAAGAGCAGGAAAGAAAAAGGTAGCTGCTTGGAAAAGTGGTTTGGTAGTAACGAGGGAAAAAAAATAACGATTTAGAGTAAAAATCCTGAGAAAACATGCAAAATGTAAAATACAAGGGGGAAAGTATTAAATCTGGTAAGAAGCAAGCATATATCGAAGCAAAATAAAGTAAACATGCACAGGTTGAAAATTTTGAAAAAAATTTAATTTAACGTTAAAGGCAACAAAACTGCTATTTTGAAAATCACGCAAAATTAATCCAATTTCTCGAAGAATTCCAATAGTAGACACATTTTGAATACAAAACTTTTTTTATCTGCTCTTGGTAGAATAGCTAATTTGAGTGATTGGGAAGTAATAATCATTACAAATAAAAGCCATAGCCAGGATTGTTTTTCGAGGGGGGGCGGGCAGAGGTCAAGTTGAAGATAGTTTCTTTTCTATCAGAATATTTTTAGTTTTTAAATTATCATTCAGATCGTATCGCAATATCATGTAAAACTTCAAAAAATTACAGGGCGGGAGGAATTTAACCCCCCCCCCCCCCTCACCTTCCCGATATGGCATTGGAATCAAACCACAACTAACTAAATTTATACAAATGAGTGTTTTCTTATCAGACTATTTTTTACTCTCTAATTTTCAAATTTTCATTTATAGCATGTAAAATTTTAAAATTTTTCACCCTTTCGGCTACAGGTTTGGAATTCAACAGAAGAACTGAATTTTAAACAAATGAGTTTTTCTTATCAGATTTCTTATTTTTTTTTTTTTTTTTTAATTTTCAAATTTTTATTTATAGCATGTGAAACTTTCGGGAGTGGAGGTAGGTTTGAACCATCGCCCCCCTCCCCCCTCCGCCGGCTACGCCCTTGATAAAAACTATGGTTAAAAATTGTGCAAAATCGGTCGAACAACGAATAAGTTTAATCAATATCAAAAAGACAGCAACAGGCAATTAAATAAAAAATAATAGGTGGAGCTAGAAAGGTAACGCCTTAGGGGAAAAACAGTCTTGGTAATAAAAATGGAAAAAATAAATGATTTAGAGTAAAAATCCCGAGAATAGGTGCAATTTTAAAAATGTAAACAAGTCAGCGTTACAACTTTAAATGCAGATCAGGGGAGCCAAAAGTAAATTGAATGGGGGTGAATGATAAATCAAGTTTTAAAAATGATTAAATATTGAAGCAAAATTAAATAAAGATGAACAGGTTTAAAATTTTGAATAAAGTTAATTAGTCAATTTAACGTTAAAATGTGACAAGATTGGTATATGATAATAAAATTTTGAAATACGCTTTACAACCTATTTTGTGAGTATTATGACTAAAGAACACAGAAAACAAGAAATATAAAACAAAAAATTATACTTATACATCGAAGTTTACTTACCTTTTACTGTTGTGAAAAATAAATGATTCAAGTCACTTGACAAGATGGCGGCTCTGTGTTTTCAACCGGGTGCTGGGTTCGTCTTCTTGGTTCAAGGTTGAACCAAAATTATGGTTAAAGGTGTAACTTTAGATTTCGCATTTCTGCTTGAACCATTATTTTGGTTCAATCATCAGCAGCCCTTCAGCTTTCACCATATTTATGGTGCAACGTTGAACTGTTTTTTTTTTTACAGTGTAGAAGCTTCACTACTGTATTGAAAAAAAAGGGATTCCAAGCAATCCAGAAACATGTGTCTGCATTTTAATGCTTATTTGTGTTTTCATAACGTGAAATTTTTGTTCAGCATTTTATTGAATTTTTAAGTAAGAGATGTCTAGGTATTTTGTTATAAAGACTTCCATTTCCCCCCTTCCTGAGAGATTCAGCTTTGAAAATATACTACGAATTACTCACTTTATTACTTACGTGTATGAAAATAGGCTACGTAAAAAAAAAGTTAACATATTAGTCTACTTTAGTACGCTCAGTGTAATCTTTAATTTATGTGTATTGATTGAAAGAGTGGAAATACTCATAATGAAACTAAAAACTAGTGAATGGCCCCTTGGTCTACTTTGCCTTTTTTCCCAAAGGGTCCAAAGAAATAATTAGGGTATTTCTGAGAAGCTAGGTCGAAAAAAAAATTTTACATTTTTTTTTTTTTTTTCAAGTCATGAAGCTGTTTTTCGGAGTATATACGTATTTTTCTGAGCTTTATTAGAACTTAAACTAGAGCATCCTGGACACTATGAAGTAGGAATAGTAGCAGAACTTCTATTGCAGTACAGCTTGATTCTAAATATTTCCATCACTTTCACAGCTTGGATACATAATATTCTAAAATTAGTGTGTTCCACAGTTGAGTGATAATTATACCGGGAAATAATAAAATGAACGCTGTAAAGATCAGGTAAAATTTTTGGGTTGTCACCAATTCACAAGATGTTTCTACTTCCCCAGAGCCAACATATCATTGATTGAGTACTGGGAATAATGGAGGCCGCACATTACTAAATGCCACCAAATGATACGGTCCTCTATAAACTGCTTTTATCCTTATAATAAACATCAGAAGGACACTCTGCAATGTATAAAGAAGCACTTGTCTTTATAAATGTATCTTCTGAACCAGAAAAAATATCTCCTCTAACAACAATCATAGTCTCTTTCGCTGGACAATAATCAATTTTGCCTAACGTATATGTATCGCCCTATAAAAATGTTTTAAGGAATTCCAATAAAATAATCACTGTCCTAATCAATTAAAATTCATTTCCTATCCGAAAAAGTACTTTCCTCTATTGTTAGCAATAAACCAGAACAAACAATTTTATTTTGCATGATGCCTTTAGGAAATTATCTTTAGTGTTCATCCGAGCAGTTACAAACTTTCACCTACTTACTTTTAAGTAGTAAGGCTTTGGTAGCCTAGTGGTTAGGATGTCGATCTATGGATCGGAGAATCTCGGGCTCGATACCCGAGCCGCTGAAGACCCTCCATGTACACTTGGGGGTACGTGCATGTAAAATACGTGAATCATCAGAAAAATCAATTACAAAGTTAGCTTAGTTTAAGTCATTTGAGAAAATATTTATTTGAAGTTCATTTAATAGGTTACTTCATTTTGTAAAACAGCAACTCTTCCAGTAAAGTACCTTCAACGTTTCAGATACTGATTTCTATTAATAATTATTTGGAATAAAGCAAAAATCTTTGCAAATTCACCTGCTTCAGTTTTGACTTGCATATTTCTGTGTAATTTAAGTGTTAGTTATACCAGATTCGATAAACACTGCATTGCTAATTCATATGAAACATGAATAAGTAGTCATTCCTATTCAAATGCACTTACTTTAACTCATTTGATCGTATTCTGTTACTCATTGTAGTTTCATAAACTGAACCAATATATTTCTGTATACTATCTTTCCAAAGTACATAAGATGAATCGATTTTGTTAATTTTAACATGAATCGAATTTTTAATGCATATTTTTAGAAATATTAACTCGCAACATTTATTCATGTCCAGGTTTTCAAAGTGGCCACTTGATGGAAATTGATAGAATATTGCCTATTTTAAGGACCAGTTCTTGGATAATTACATTTACGTGAGGCCACATTTCATTCGTCCAATATTTTATGCAATGAAGAACATCGTCCATTCTTGCCTGCTAAATCATAGCGCTGTACGGAGACGTACCCCCCCCCCCCTTCAGCTTACAAATAAAAATTATTCTAGGATAACTTATGATTATCATGTGTACACTAGGGTTCAAAATTGAGAGAATTTGCATGTTTTCTTGATTTTATTATAATAGCTGAACAAAATGTAAAACTACTGCTTCGAAACAAAGATGTAGTGTTTCAAATACGTAAGGGTTTACAAGTGTGGGGATAGAACTAGTAGAGGAACAGACTTTGAAGGCATGTGAGGGCAAAATCCAGTTTACTTGTTCGCACTTTTCGGCATTTTTTTTTCTTGTTTCCTCCAAACCATGGCATTTCTATCAAAAAGCAAAAGTTTCGTGACAATCCTGGCATGTCAATGTCTGATAAAGGATCGAAATGAAATGAAACTGACAAAAAAGGAATAAATAACTGTTTTTAGCTTTAAACTTTTTCAAAAAAGTTTATTTTATAATGGAATTTATACATAATATAGTTAGGTGGGGTAGTTTGGGAACATTTTCCTTTCATATAAGCAGTATATTTATTTCGATTTCAATGCATAATTCCTTACTGCACTGTTAGAAATTTCATCATGAAATTACGGTTAAATGACCGGCAGCAGTCTGTCCATCTAATTCACCGTTAAATTTACGGTTTGGAACATTTTTCTACCTTTACGGGACCTAACCATTTCCAACTAACTTGGTTAAAAAGCTGTAAATACAAAAGTTTACGGTTTTATAACCATTTAAAAATGGTTTCAAAACAAAATTTTCACCGTTTCTGAACCATTTCGAGGCGTAGAAACCGTAAACGAATCTTGCAGGACTCGAACCCCGAATGCGTGGTGTACAAGTCTTGCTCTCTATCCCCTCGGCCACCGTCATCACGTAAAGCGGACGTTTATTTATCAATAAATATTCTTTTGCAACAGGCAAACAGCCTTAAAATTGAGATTTCAGTTTTTTGATTAGATCCAATTTTTTTTTGGTCTAAATTTACTGTATATTGACGAAAATCATTTTATTTGCTGCAAAAATTAAAATGCAAACAACCTTCAAACAAGCTTCAGCAGCTCATTGAATTGAATTGAATTGAAGTACATTTATTTTCCAGTTCGTGTGCTTAGTCTCGGGACTCGCTTATGAACTGTCGTCCAATATGACAGATAGCACAGGACAATACATGAAAGATTTTATTACATCACAAAGAGAGGAAATAGCGGAAATACACCCAGGGCAAGGTGGGAATCGAACCCACGACCTCGTTACTGCGCGCAAGCAGCGGGCGGAAACTGGCACTAAGACCGCTCGGCCACCGAGGCCCCTTCAGCAGCTCAAATTATGGGTTCGCTCATTCGTAAACAGTTTGGGAATCCGATGTCTCCAATTTTTGATTTACGTGTGTATGTGTTTCTACTTAGTATCCACTGCTTAAGCCACTTTTTTCTTCTTCTTTTTTTATATACACATGCAGATTTTAACTGATAAACCCTTATTCCTATTTTTAAACAACGTACGACGTAAGGTTTCGCAACCAAGATGGACGCCCGATTCTTATTGAGCGCTGGAAAATTATGGTTTGTTAAACGTTCTTTAGGATAAACAGAGAATAAACGATTTTTTTCGCAATCAGCGGTTTGAGTACCATCTTTTTAATGGTTATTCAACTGTTGTAATTAAATATGGTAAAATAACAATGAAATAAATGGTTATTTTACTATTTTCTTACGGAAATTTTTAACAGTGTGGCGATAAATATTTCTTTATTGTTTTAAGTTATAACAATTTTGTAGTAAATTCCTGATATAAAGAATTTATCAATATATGTCACCACAATTTTATTTTTAAATTGTCTCTTTCATTTTGATAAATACTCTTGTTTGTAGTGGAGCAAGGTGGTCTCAAGTGGCCACATAATTATAAATGAACTCAATATTTATGTGTGTGAGAAGAAGAGACAATATTAATTTAAGACTTAGTTAATATGATTTAGTATAATATACTTTTATTTTCCGTTTTATTTACTTAATGGTGGATTGTCAAAGAGCAAGATCATTCCGTACACATTAGCAACGAAATATATATTTTCTTACTTTCACAGTACACAGTGTATAAAAAAAATCATTAGATGTACACATTGTACCCCATAAGTTTCAAAACCAGCTATCCAAAGCCGCCAAAAAATTACTAAAAAGTTTTCGAAAAATGTTCTATTCAAAATAGTCGCCGTTAGAAATAATACACGTGTTGGCACGATCTTAAAGCCTTTTCATGCCTTTCAGAAAGTTGTTTTGAAAAAATGTTTAATCTCGTTTACACGGCTTCTTGAATCTCGTATATAAAGTTAAAATTATCATTTATTTCAGATTAGAGTTTAAATTAAACTGAAAGTTATAGTAGCTTCATAAAATGTGATGATTAAAAAGTATTCCTTAAAATAAAAATGTTTTTCATTAAGCTTTGCAGGAAATTACTTCAACCCTGAATGAGAACTCGTAAAACATCCAACAGCAAAGTCTTTCTGATGAAAATAGTGGCTAGACAATGCTAATATAGTTTAACGTCGAAGAGAAACTCGTAAAATTCTTCTACAGTAATGTATCACTGCATTCATGTTAGACTCTCGTAAGTCTGTCACAGTAGTTTCCTCTTGTAGAATACCATGCAAGTTTAAAATTTATTTTCTTCTCCTGACAAAAAAAAAAACAAAACAGTTATTTTTTGAATAAACAGTGTTGACAAAATTATTGGACTCATTATGCACAAAAAGGGAGGGGGGAGAAGGAAATGCTTAAGTTATTACTATAATAAATTCATTTTATTAACAAAATGACGCATGGTTACGTTTTTGCACAATTTGCAATGGCTGTGTAAGGTATGGTGACCTGTGGTTTTTTAGGTGCATCCAACCGCAACGAACGCGACAAAACCTTTCAGGGTGTTTCAGTGGCTCTACATAATTTACTAACCACGCCCTCACATTGACAGATTTGCCTTTTTTATTCCGTCATCAAAAGTGACTTTCACTGAGAAGACTTGATTGCTCTATCGAAGAGATACATCATCGCTATTAGTTTAATAAGCATAGTAATTGTCTATTACGACGAAGGCAAAATGTCGTCGTCGCCTTTGGTGTGAATGCTCCCGCAGGCTTTTGTCACTTCCAAAATGATTCGTGGCATCGAGTTATGTTTCTTATAAACAAAAAAACTAAATTTAAATAATAATTTACAAACAAAAAAACAGGAGCATTTTTCAATTTAAAATATTAAAAAACATGTTTAAAGTAGTCAGAATTTTTTAATAGCAAAGAAAACCTTGCTAAAAAACAATACATTTGAAAAGAGGACAACACGAAGAATTAAATGTCAATTTTAAGTAAAAAGCAGATTCCGCTGTCGAACAAAAAAATTAATAAAGAGGGGTTTTCTCAATGGCATCAGTGGGACTAAAAGGTATTAAATACGTCAGTGTGATTTTGAATAAATCTGAGAGCTTATGTAGTGTATTCGAGGAAAATCCTTCCTCTCAAATTCTATGATGTTTCATGACCAACAATTGGAGAATTTATACTGGTTCTGGTAAAACTTTTGCTAATTATTTTAACCATTCGCAATCTATTCACATATCCGTAATGTATTATAATAAAATATGTTTTCTCATTAGACTTACAAGTATCACTAGCAAGTGAATTTTCTAGTATTACCAAGTACAAATAAAGCTATTTAACCTTTCATAAAGGCATTAAGGGGCATTTGAACGAGTACTTTAAACCACCATCTTTTTAAATCGATCTCCTTATGTCTTATGTTCAAATTTCACCGAAGTAATGTGTTGTGCTAAAATATTCTAGTTCGGATATTATTAAAGTTTACTATTTTCATTTTGCCTTTGAAATAAAATGTGTGCCGTCCATTAAAAAGAAACTCCGATTTTATTGGTAAATTTATAGAGGAAGCCATCAAATCCAAAAGACTATTTAAAAAAAGAAGGGCTTTCTAAGCAGTGGTAAATGTTAGTATTATAAACAGTTTTATTTTGTAAATCTAAATGTCCGTCTTTAAATCGATATTAAACGAGTTGGAAGTTGATTTATTACCTCCACCGGCTGAATAATAAAACGTTTCCTTCTTTTCCATTTGATCATTTGGAGATTGCCTTCGTGCTAGAGTTATAGATATTTAGTGTGCACAGAAATTCTAACTGAAACTGAATAGACTAAATATTTATCGAAATTTCTTTTAGATTTATTTTATGTGCACTAAAATCTTTAATAGACATTAAATTTTTGAGTACTTGCTTTCTAATGTACAACGTTCTTATATTCCTTAGAAAAACAATTTGTTACTTTTTTTGATATCGACACCTCGGGAAGTTTTAATTGTCCTTAAAGTATGCTACAAAAAAAATCATCTCCTACAGTTAGAAATTTATTTATCTTGCCACTCATGATTTTGCTAACTTACTACTTATTAGAAATTTTACTTGAAGGAGTCTAATTTTTATTGACGTAATATATTGACAGTCAAAACTTCATGAGTTAAAAATCCTTTAAAAAATAGCAAATTGTTTTTTTTAATTAATTGAGGAACGTTGTACGTTCCTACATTGATTAAGATCTGCTGTGCAACTTGGCACCCGTTAGATCTCGTCTCTTTTATCGTCGACACCGACTACTCCGAATGTCGTTTCTAACGAACTTGTCCCCAATTCACGGATTTATGTTTTTGTTCTCATTGAAATCGCCCATCTCCATTGAATAGTGAAAATGCTGTATTTTGGTGCATTATAATGATTTCATAGGAGCAAATAATTAGAGCAAATCTTAATCATGCGCAAATTATGTTATTTTTATCAGCACAATTTTTTTGACGTTTTTTTTTAATATTGAAAGAAATCTTTCAATATTTAAATTAAAAACTAAGATATAAATGTGCTTTGAATAACAAGAAACATATATTAAATTTCAACACAACGAATGCATTAAAACTTTCGATATGCACTTCGTGAGTAATTATTATTCAGAAGCACTACAACATAAGTTTTAGACTTGCGGAGAAAATTAATTCAAATAAATTAATTCCGTTGGTTAATAGAACTGGACGCCCTTTATCGTCTAACCATGCTACTGAGAAAAACAGTGAAGTTTAATTAAAGACACGTAAAAACCAAATTTATACTTATTAGAAGATATCTCGATCAAAACACTAGACCCAGTTTTCTTTCTATATTAAATAAAACAAACCAAGTAAAGAAATGTGCCCTATACATCAGAGGAAAATTAGGCATTTACTAAATTCAAGCATCCAACAAACATATTAAGCTTCACATCTGCGTCATCCGAGTAAATGCTACTACGAGATTCAGTTACTAATAAGATTGCTGAGAAGTGAATTAATTGTTCAGCAGAAATGTAATCAAATTTCTTCGTGTTGTCAATGCCGGGAAGCATGCTATTCTTCGGAACCAAGAAACGATTTAATTAAATGAGGGCTTCAAGTTTCTTCATAATACCAAACGGAAGGAAATAATAAAGACAATTCCGCCCCGGTTACATACATATGTGCTTATGGTTGGGGAGTCCTCTATTGTTCGGACTCCGCAGTTAATTACAGAGCAGTTATTGGGGGGAAAGTTTAAGACCTTGGTTTTTGAAAGCTAATTCAATAAAACGTGCCTTCGGGAATATCCGTAATAACTTCAGTTTTAATTTATGAAAATAATTATTTCTTTATTTCAGTTTCTGAAACTCGATATTTTTAATCTATTTATATATATGATTACGATGCATCTTTTTTTTTTTTTTTTTTGAATAAAATCATGTTTTTGTTATGCATTTTATAATGTGGTGGCTTAGGAAATTACAAGAACAAAATATCGACCTTAGTTCACTCCTAAAGTTATATATATATTACACAAGCGCACAACTGTTTGCATTTTCCGTTACCACAGACATAATCACGCAATTAAAAATAATTGTGCTGTATATTAGATGCTACAATTCGTATACCTAATATAAACGTGAATATGAAAATAAATAGATGTAAATAGATAAAAAATAAATGAAATAATAAAGGAAATTAAATAAAAATAAGTAAATACATTTCAAAAACTAAGCTATATGGCAATATCATTAATGTACGAAAAAGAAAAGCTTCCCAAATAGTATTAAACATCTACTTAATTCTTAGACCTTCTACTAGTCATAATAATTGTCCTGTAGGATGAGGAAAATAAACCACATTTTCTCAATTTCCTTCATTGGTGTATTTACCGTTTCTTTAGACAATTGAAAGAAATTGCTTCATACCATCACAAGCTTTTTGGAGCTTGTCCGGTACATTCAGTATATTTTAATTCCTTGAAAGAAATGGCTACGTAGCATCACCATTTTTCAAATCCTAACACACGTGTATTTAGCATTGTTTGAAATTTTCGAAGAAATGGTTCGCATCGTGCTAAAATGATAAAAATAATGTAATAAATAAACTGATTTGAACTGCGTTTACGTGATTGATTAGTCCCAGGATTTGAATTCAAACATTCAGTGGGAAATGATTCGATAATTAACAAGCCTTCGTTTTCCATTAAAAAAAACTACTGATTCTAGCGAATTTAAATGAAATATCTTAAAACTTTCAATTTAATTAGCCTTACTTTAATAATATCAGCAGAACAATGCTAAATAACCTGATTGTTTAAATATTTGTTCAGAAAACAGAAAATGTTGATTTAGTGAAACTAAAATTATCTAAACAGATTAAAAACAACAATCAGTTATTTATTATTGTTAATTTAATTCTTCTCGAAATTCATAGAATTTATATCGCATTTTTAGCAAAATTTTTACTTTTAATGATTATGATGCAAAAAAATAACTCATATACAATACAAAGTTTCGGTTTCAAATATCTTTTGTAAAAGTATCATTAAATGTTATTCAAAGTATTCAAAAGCTTTTATACAAAGTGAAAAATTCCTAGAATTCTTTGCAATGAATCTCAATTGCGTATAAAATATATTTCTTAGTTAAACCATTGGTGATTAAATAGATTTGAACGGAGCAAACTAGTTTAAGTTTCACTAATTTAACAGATTTCTATTGTCAAACTTTTCCCTCATATACAGAGTATTTAATTAACGTTTCTAGCTTCAAAATAAAGCAATTATTCCGTGTTAGTCACTTGTATCGCAGTGTAAAAATCATGATGAATTCTCTGCCAATTAGGAAGCACAGGATTCTATTCACTATCAATATTTGCCGAGAACTTTACCAAAGTTATTTCATTGAAGACTGAATTAAATATCGCTCAATGTCTTTAGAAAGACAGTTTCAATGAAAAGGATTGAAAATGTTTTATTTAATAACATATATTGGGATTCATATAATTTAAATAATAATCATTAACTGTACCCTAACTTATATTTTATTGGTGACTTGTAAGCAAATTCCTCTAAAAACCCTCTTCTCGGGGTATTAAGTAATACCTTTGTTAATTTCGGAAGGAACAATTGGATCTCTGGAGCGAAAAAGAAAATGACGGCTGATTCAATCTGGAGGGCCAAGTATCTCCAATAATGGTTTAATTGTATGTTAAATAATTTCACATTTCTGTAAACAAAATTTAAAGTAAAAAATTTTGCCTCCCTGTGCTCAAGCACAGAATGGCATCTTCCTAAATACGACCCTCAATATACATAATAGGTGATCATCTTAATGGATTTAGGCTATATATTAGGTTATAGGCATTTTGTTTATGTGCATTTTTCACTCTAAAGGAGTATAACCTTGTTGAAAATACTTCAAGCTAGGTATATACGTGGCATAATCGGTTTGGTATTATAGTTCGTTTACGACAGTCACTTCTTTACGAATAACACTTTGAGAAAGTTTCTATTCCGAATAGAAGTGAAACGCTGAATTGGACACTTTCCGAAGTTACATTTCAGGCTCGCATTTCTTGTTTCTTCCTAATGTTGATGTATTCCATTCCTGATTTGAATCTTTATCGCTAAAATAAAAATAAAGAACGCTACTGGTTTATTGTTCCTGATAAAAATTTCCTCCATCTTTAATTATCTTCTCACCTCTATTTCGATGAAATAAAAGCAGACCTGACGCATACGCAGAATTCAAGGAAAGTTTTGGCTAAGAAAATTGGATAGTATAAATGATTCCTAAGCCGTTTCAAATTAATGCATGTCTAACCATTAACGCTGTTAAATAGATTACTTCCTTCCTGATGCAGTTCAGCATTAATATTGCTGCGATAATATTTCTCATTGTTGAACTTCTCGACATGTTGAATCTATATATCATGAACGAAAATGGCAACTAGCAACTGAAACAAAATTGAATTTAAATACACATTTAATGAACAGTTCTCTTTAATTCCGCAGCACAAAGTCAAGTTCAATGTGGTATTAACCCTCCACTGCGCCGTGTTGTTTTTAAACAACACCTCTATTTTCGTTCACTAAGCTCTTGTTTTGTATCATTTTTAACAAATGGCGCACTCTTTCGTTATATTTTGTATGTAAGATCATATTAGTTAATATAGTCTCCCCTAGATCTTGTAAACTGGGCTCAATTTTGTGAAATAAGTGAAGTTCATCTTTTTTCACAAAATCGACAACAACCGCAAAAAAAAATTCCGCAATATTAGGTTAACGTTTTAATTCCTAATTTCTTTATTATACTTATTCAAAAACTTTTTTTTACTATCATGCTTCATTTTCTGAGCTGTCGCTAAGACTTATCGTTTAGGCGCAGCGTGCTTGAAACTCATTGAATATTGCGTCTGGGAAATAATACTGGGTTGAAATGGATAGACATTAACGAATGACTATCCCGATTCATTTTATTTAATACACTTTAGCTTATTCTGTTCGTTTCAACATTGTTATCAGTCAACGTCAATGGTACAATTTTAATTGAAGTCAACTTCCAAGGTGATTCAATTTTTGCTAAATTTTCTCTTTTACGTTTAACACATACTAAATTTTTCACTCTTTCCTTCTCAGTCAAAATCAAGGGACAAAAAAATTTTGCAACTGTGCTTTGAATACCCATTGTCTTCCTGGATGTTTCTAATTTTTCTTCTCTCAGCACATTGCATGCATTCATTCATTAGTTACACTTATACGTTTTTTAAATAATGGTTTTTTAATAGTACAAGCAACCCTATTTTAATGTCAAATTTCCCTTAATAAAGAATTACTTCCCTTGATAAAGAATGCATGACGTAACTTCTGTACACTTATTCCAACATAAATGAAATATACATTTATGTTTTATTCTGATATCTGATACGGCTGTTTCTTAAACATATAAACGTGACGAGTTATCATTCATAGTCAGATTATGCCAGGAACTAAAGTACCTTGACTTGATATTTTTTTTCCTAAAATATACTGCAAATTGCAGTGTCATTTAAAAAAATAGCAAAATTATATTAATCAAATACTTATAAAAAATTAAAATGCAAAAAGGCAATCTTATTTCATCAATGTGTTAAAACTCACTGACATAAAATATTTTTAACTGCCTTCTTAGCAAAATTTCTTTATTTTTCAAATGCTCTCCATACTACCTATTTAAAGTAGAAACCTTATTTCATCCCTTTATTCAAATATTTTATAACAGACAGAATTTTAAAACTTGGGACTGTATAAAAATAAAGGCTATCCCATTTATTTGGAACTCTATATATTTTTTTATTTTTTTTAATCTAAATCCGGCAAAAATATTTTTAAAACGAACTTTTGGAAGGAACGAAGTAAAATGCTTCAAATAATATTGCTTAGTTCCGTGGGATTTTTCTCTTAGAGAAATTGATGCCTTTTAAATACCACAACAGGTTTACAATGGATTTGATTTCATGTTAAAGGGTTCGTCTTCGTTTAAAATATTCACGATTGTGTAGATGCTCGGAAAAAGGTTGTAAAGAAAAGGCAGAGGGATTCCAGTCATTCCAAATCCCCTAGTATTATAGAAAATGTAAGGGTTTTTTTTTCTTGAACAATGGTTGCATTTGGATTTAAACGTTTACAGTAAGTACGACGCTTCATTTAGTGCTCTCAAGAAGAATAAAAAATATCGAACGAGGTTTTGTGTTATAGTACTTATCAAGTGAAAATAAACTAAATATTCGTCATTTATTTTTTTTTTCCTTTTGAAAGAATGACCTTCTAGGGCTCGACCGATGGCATTTTTTGGCCAATGGGCCGATGCCGATTGTTCCGAAATCGGCCGATGGTCGATTGCCGATTATTCTCCTCTTCCATCGGCCGATGGCCGATGGAAAAAAAAGTCGCTTTAAACCATTAAAACGTGTAGAATGCTTGTCAAAAATGTCATTTAAATCATTTACTATTTATTTTCATGTTTATAAAAGCATAAATGCATTATTCAAGCACCGTAAAATTGTTTGGGTTAAGTTTACATAATAATTAAAACTGCTAGAATCACTCGCGATTCTAGTGAATTAATTAAACTATTTGGAGGTTAAAAAAAATTAAAAAATGCTATATCAGAGAATTTTCTTATCTTTGCAAAAAAAATCCTCAACAACTATTGAATTGTCTCGGGTCTAATTCCCATTCCTTCAACATTTTCTCTTTATAACACCTGCATTGCAAATGCCAAGTGCAGCTGCCTTTATTTTCTTATTTTTTTCATGGAGAGGAATGCAGATGTTACGACACAGGTTAACAAATAAGGTGGGTTTGTATTTTTAGCGAAACGGTCAACCCCCTTCTCTCAGATTTTTTTCATGATCCCCCCCCCCCCCCCGTTTTTTTAAAAGAAAAGCGGAAACGATTACATGTTTTTTTTTCATTAAAAAAGTTATTTTAAGCTCTTTTTCTGAAATAAAAATAAAATATTAAAAAATTTCGCTCGCAGTATTATCCCTTGTACAGTATATCCCTTGTTCATAACCAAGAAATACTGAATATTGCTTTAAAATTATAAACGTGAGATTTTTTTGTCATTACAAATGAATGCTGGGTTTTAAGAACTAATCTTATTAGATTTTTTTTTCTTATGAGTTGAAAATTACACTGAAATACTTGACATGCTCTTTGTATTTTCATGAGCGCAATGTAAGGCCACCGAAATAAACCAATATTTTGAGCACCAGCAGTTTTCTGTTGACAAATAATCTTCCGAAAACACGTGATCGTTTATAAAAATTAGGATGTATTTTGAAAAAATATATATATATATATATTTGTATACGTTGACAATTTTTGAAATTAAGGAAATTGTAGCATTTTTATTAAGGTATTGTTCCACCCTGTATCCCAAACTCGTTTTTAAAGAATTAAATTTTTGAAAATTGCAAATCGAACTTGGACACATAAAACTTCGATCAATAAACATTTATACTGAAAAATTGATTCATATTTTTTATCAATATGTTCTATGTTGTACAAGAAATATTCTAAACTGAAAGCAGATGCAACGAGATTGTTGTACAATAGCAGAAAAACTGTCAACTGTCTAACACGTGGCATCAAAGAAGCCAAAAAAAATGCGCTAAAAAACGAAGTATAAACGGGGGGAAATTAAAATAATTATCGCTTAAAAAATGTTAAGATGTATTTTGAAAAAAAAAAATATGCATTGATCAATTTTTGAAAATAAAGAAATTTTAGCATTTTTATTAAGATGTTATTAAATCCTGTCGCGCTAACTCGCAGGATTTGCAGGAACTCGCATTTTGAGAATTCAATTTTTAAAAATTGCAAGTCGAACTTGGACACATAAAATTTCGATCAATAAATATTTATACTGGAAAGTGTTTCTTAGTTTTGACCAATCTTGTATTTCTTATTTTGACTAATCAATGTTGTAAACTAAAAATGAAATAATGAGAACAACCGCACACTAAAAGCAGATGCAACAAGATTGCTGCACAATTGGCAGAAAAACACGTGGGATCGATGAAGCAAAAAAAAAAAAAAAAACCGCAAAGAGAAAATGTTTACGCTGGTAAAAATTAAAATTATTATCGTACTTTGATTGAGTTGACTTTTTATTGTTTACAATTTCGGAATAATAAGAAACATGACAAACTAAAAGCGGATGGTATAATATTATTGCACAATGACATCTAATGCACTAAGTCATTATTAAAAGAAAAACGGACAAAAATGAGGCAACTAACCTAGTGCGAAAAACAAATAGCACTCATAAGACGCCTCTATGACTTTTACTTAAACATATTCTATTTCGCGAGCATTCTGCTCAAAGAGAACTATTTTAATAATGAAGATTTTCGGGCAGTGATCGCTTAAACTAGTTTTCCGAATTTGTTATCAAATACTTTGTAGAATGACATTATTTTTGTGTTTTTTTTTTAAACTTATGTGCTGCGTGTTATTGTATGGAAATAGAAATTGAGCTATGGAGAAAAAAAGAAAGTGAAAGACAGAACGTTTTCTGGAAAGTTGTCACTGCGAAAAACATCGGCCTTGCATCGGCTTTTAGATGTTTTTTACGGCCGATGAGCCGATGTTTTTCTAAAGTTAACATCTGCCGCCAATGCCGATGGCCGATGGCAACTTTGTTGAACAATCGGTGCCGATGCATCGGCGAGGCCGATGCATCGGTCGAGCCTTAACCTTAACCTATCTTACTAATTTTACTGTTAACTAAATTTTTACCTATTTTTATTCATAAAATACGCTTCACATTATATGTTTTTTATATGTATCACAGGAAAATTCAAGATATTTGAAAAATTGTATAATACCTTCTTACATTAAAAAATATTAATTAAACACTGCATTATGCTCAACATTAACAGCTTCTCTTAGTCAAAGCGAAAAACACGTGAATATTTTACTTACTTCACTTTGCATAGCATGGTATGGAAGGTTGTACAAGGTAAAAAAAAATCAAATCGTCTATAGAAATCCAAATGCATGTCAGAAAGCCACCTGAAAAAAAAAAAAAAAGAGATTATTTTGCTTTAACTTACACAACGGTCCATAAAACACTTATACATTTTCTGTCAACTTTTATTCTTAATAAGATAAAACATTTATTTTTCACTTCCGTTCCTTGAAACTTATTTTGCTTTAAACAAATCAGATTTTTTGTTTCACTCGAGGAATGAAAGTCTTGAATTTGTGGAAAAAGATGTGGTGTTGTTATTCATTTCTTTGTATACATAATTCGATGCGTTTCAGCTAATCTAAAGAATTTTATTTTAAATAACATTTTCATATAAATCTTTGACTAAATTAAATTTAATGCGAAAGAAAACACAGAATTTGTGATTGATTACATTTTGCAATAAAATACACTTAACAAATATAAGAAATGCTAGTCAACTTTACATAACACTTTGACTGGAATAAGAGTTCGCCAAATATAATTATTTTTGATAGGGTCCAATTTCAAAGTGTAAACAGCTCTTATGTACCAGAACTTCAAAAACAGACAACAAGCCATTAAGTTTTTGAGGTATCATTTCAGTTCTAGAAGTACTCGTAAATTCGTTAAATAAATAAAAAATAAAAAAAATACATCTCAAATAATGCAAGCATATTATTAGTATTTGCCTTACAACATGTATTTCCAAAATATCAGTTAATTTGTTATCGCATTAAATTACTGTTTCACTAAGATTATTGTAATTAATAAGACTGAAAATTACATTAAAGTCATGTATCAATGTCAGCATTAATATTTTCGTTCATTACTGTTCAGGTTTAAGGCATGAACTTAAATCCACATTTCTAGATAGATTTAAGAGATTTGTGTTTTCACATTTGCATGCTGGAGAACACAAGATTTCATTTTGTTAAATTAGTTACTCATTGCAATGAAATGAATTTACATTTTCCCTGGAGAAAATGTACTAACACTTCAAGCGAGAATCCGAATTAATTATAAATAAGTGCTGGGAAGGAGTTTGGGAATGAGAACCGATTTAAAATATGAGAAGTAATTAAAACATTGGCAAATCCAAGATTTTAGGTTTCTTTGTTTGCTTTTCAGTTAAAAATAGCAATTCTCAAAAAACAACAAAAACCCCAATTGGCCACTTGTTGCTGAAAAAAAAAATATGCTAAGGTTACACATCTGGCTTCGTAAACTGCTATTACTTAGAATAGTTAATAGAAATAAATACAGTACTAAAAAGTCCAATCAATCAATCGTTGCATTACCAAGTTGCTATTTCACAAACAGTCTATCAGGGTAACTTGAACCATGGGGGTTGATTTTTAACCGCATCATATTTTTTAGCATATTTGATTTAATTAAAAAAGATAGAAGGACCGGTGTTTTGCACTCAGTTGGATAATACTGTAACTCTGAAGTCAATTCTTGGAAGCTATTTTCGAATGCTGATTTGAAATTGTTGAAACCCATGAAGTTGCTGAAATTCTTGAAGTTGGTCTATGCTAAGCAATTTTATAAATTATAAACATCCTGTGATGTTTTAAAATAAAAAAAAAAACTTTCAATGTTAAGAAGTTTATTTTTTTGGTTCAAAGTTGCACAACTATAATACTTTTATTAAAATAATTCCTTCCAAAACCGCTTTTCTGACGTGGTTCAAAGGTACCCTAAATAGCAGGTTCCCTTTGAAACAGCTTAATAATTCATTTTAAATGGTTTTCATAAGTATTAGTTCTTCATTTTTGGTTACTATGCAATATTTTAGGAACTCTTGTGCAGTTTTATACCAGTAAATACAATAACACTTAAAATATCAGTGTGGCGATTAAAAATAGAGAAATTGCGGATCAAAGTTTCCCTTATTGACTGTATTATTAAGCACCTACAAAGATTTGGTGGGAAACTAATTATTTATGCAGTTAAATAAATTTTATTTAAAATTATATACTGTCAAAAAATCTCCTTGCAGAATGTCCATTATTGGGTTTCTGTAAATTAGGATTTAATTATTTCACTCCCTTTTTATCATTGACGGTTCAGTTTAGGCATCTCAGTTTTTCTACTTATCAGAATGGAATGCAAATGTATTTTCCATAAGAGGTATTATGCTCTTGATAGGTAGAATAGTTACTCTTATTTAATTCAAACTCTTTTTTAAGATCATATGTATGTAGTACTGTTCTATGTTTGATAGGTAGAATAGTTCCTTTTGCGATTCCACAGGTATCCGGCTGCGATTACGTAGATAGAGTCGTTTCGATAGGTAGAATAGTTCCTCTTATTTAGTCGAAACTATTTTTGAAGATCCTGTTTATGTAGTACTGTTCTATGTTTGAAGAATTTTATGAGCTCATATAATAATATTTTCGCAAAAAGAGACAAAGCTATGTTTTCCCCATACACTACCGAATACTGTTTTAATAATTTTTGAATGTTTATGTTGTATAAAAGATTCTTAAAACTTCTGTAGCTTTAAAGCTTTTTTTAGCCTACTTTCTAGTAAAAGTTTTTTAAAAAAATACTAGTGTGAAAGAAGGCTTAATGGCTTAATATATCGTGAAAATATCGTTAGAAATCAAGAAAAGTCAAAAATAAAATAAGTAATTAAATAAATATTGAAAAAAAAAAATTTGAAAGAAGGGTTTTGAGATGGAGAGAAAGTGTGTAGGTCGGTCTGTCTGTCCCCCCCCCTAATAACCCCCTAATAATTTGAACAATTTTTGTTCATTTTTTAACAGATAAAAAAAAATAACATAGCGACTACGTGGAAATTTCAATCCCATATAAATCCTGATCTAACGGACAGATTTGCTTGGAACAAACTTTATAGGAAAGCTCTTATAACGTAGAACATGTACAAATTGAAAATTCATCCAGAACTAACGAGCCTATTTTCCTGTCAAATTTTTGGATCGGGATTTTCAAGAATATTTTTGAATTAAGGAATGATTAAATGAATAAGTGAAAGAATGGATGAACAAATGAGTGAATAAATGATAAAAAAGAAATAAATGAGTGAATAAATGAGCTAATGAACGAAAATATAAGTAAATCAGTGAATAAATACATGAATGAGTGAATGAATATGTATTAACCGTTGAAAAAGGTATATTTGCAGCAATTAAGAACTAAAGCTAAACGAGAAAGATAGCTAGATTATAAATTTGAAGGTGGTGTATACTGGAAAGTAGGCTCGTATAGTTCTAGATGGAACTTCTTGTGTTTTTTTTTTTTTTTTTTTGAAAACGTTTATCACCGGATAATATATGCGAATGATACGCAAATGTGCACGTGCATAAGTAAAATTCGTCACCGATGAGCAAAATATAAGATTTAACAAACTCACTATGAATTTTTAAAAATGTGATAATAGAAGAAAATACTCTTATTCCTTCAATGCTTGAGAACTGTTGTATTGAATTTTAAAAAAATTTGAAAAAAAACTCGATCGAAAAATCAAAGCATTTTAGCAAACAGAGGTACTTTCAAAAAAGCTTTCTTTACATGGTACTTTCTGAAAAAATGCGGCATGCAGCAAGTTTTTTCTTGCTTTGAGCAGGATTATTATTCCCTTCACATTTCCTAAATTTATTCAGTAGAGGAATCCGTAAAACAATTGAACCTGTGTAAATAACAGCGCCCTCTTTTTGAGAAGATAAAAACAAGGTTTTCTCCATCCCTAAAAATAAATTTTATCCTAGGTTCTTTCGATTTTAAACGGAAAACTTCCTGTGACAGAAAAAGTGAAGCGTGCCACAATTTTGATATTTCGAATTTCCGAAATATACCCAGGAAAAACTGCAAAAGCATTTTCGTTTCTTATCAGGAATAGATACATTTTAAAAAACATAGACACATAAGTCATGGTAAGTTTTAAATCGCCTAAAATCAATCACAACTGCGTGCAGTCTTGAATAAATTATTTCTTTTTATTAAATATCACTATCTTTAATTTTAACATTGAACCCATGCACAAGATAACGGTTTACAGTACTATTATATAAATACCAGGGAACGAAATTCAGTGAAGCAATAAATAAGTGGGTAATGATTCCTTCACTAACTGTTTATAGCAGCAATTACATTCCTTTAACATGCGATGACGTTGGACGCATTATTTCGGTCATTCAATTGCGTGCAAGTAGTAGCAACACGTAATTCTGTTTTCATGTTTTTCTATTTATTTTTTTTTAAATTCAGTTTCTCAGCTTCCTAATGTGAGAAAACGATGCACAAAAATTAAATTATTTATATACACGTTTTTAAATATTTCAAGTGATATTTTAATATGCGTAATAAAAATACCACAAAAAACATACCATAAAAAACCGTTATCTTGTGCATGGGTTCAATGTTAAAATTAAAGATTGTGCTATTTAATAAAAATAAATAATTTATTTACGCAAAATATATATAATTTTTTTAAATAAAATATTTCTGCTGTTTTAAGAGAAAAGGTGAAAGCAGCATGTCCCACGCAGATATCTCTTCCCTGTTGGCATATTAATTTTATAACTCTTAGAAATACTTAGATAAAATGATATGGAATAAATAATGCAGTTTTTTGGTTAAATTTAAATAATAGAAACATGAAAGCTGGCAAAGGTTTTTTTTTTTAAATTGTGTAGTGTGAACACGATTTTTCTTTTCCTTGAGCAAATGAGAGCGGAAAAAAAAGAGAAAAGAAAATGCATAGTTCAAAATAACTCGCTTACTACCAATAGCACTGATGGATAACCTGTGACACGCAGACGTAATTGGGAAGACAGACTTCACGTATTGGGAAGACAGACTTCACGTATGCATACGAGTCGTCGACTGACAAACAATTTTTTTAAAAATGTGTGTGTATATATACATATATATATAAAGCAGACCACGTCTGATTGTCTGTGCGCATCACCCAGAAAACCATACAGCATCTAGAGTCTTGAAATTAGGTACTTATAATTACGCGGGACCCTGCACCTAGAAACGATTTTTTTTAATTTAAGATTAAAAAATTATTTAAAAAAACCTAATTTAATTTTTCGCATAAGTTGTCGAATAGCAGACAAAAAATTATCGCACATCTAAACATTATATGGGCCAAACCACGGTAACTGGTTCTAAGGCATTAAAAAGATGATGCTTCAATTATGAAAAAAAAAATCATTTATTTAAAACCGATACATTCTGAAGTTACTCAAATATTCGGGGGAAAAAATATTATTTGACTTTTAAACAATAGTCATTTCAATTAAGGCTATATAATTTTCCGTCGCCTATATATTTATTACCAAATTAATATTATATTAAACAGAAAGAACAGAAAGAATAGAATAGAAAAGCACAGAAACTAGAACGAATAATCTTAAGCAAAATACCTAAAACTTTTTTCGATCTTTCAGTAATAAATTATATTTGATAGATTTCACTTTCTTAGAAAATTTTTGGAGATCACTTTCCATTCCAAAAGAGGTTTCATGTTTGGTCTTTCCCAGTAAGGTTTGATATAATTTTTAAAGAAAATGTAAACCAAATTTTTTAAATTAAAAATATTCGAGTTAAATTTCAATTTCTGCAAATTAGCTATTCAAAGAGTGTCTAAAATAGAAATAATTTGCTTATTTGGAAAAGCGTTTATAAACTGAAATTTATTAAATAATAGTCATTAGTAGCTGAAGTAATTTAAGGAAAAGATTTCATGAAACATCAGACATAAAATGAACCGCATTGAACCAACTTTATTTGAAATCTCTAGGTTAAAAAAAAAAATTAATAGAACAAAGCTAAATCCACCGAACTAAACAAATTCAATTTTTACAAGAGCGAGTAGCCGAATTAATCTCAGTAACTTATGACCCTGCTGAAGAACTGTGCTATTAATGCCATCACACGAGACCAAAAAATGAATCACTGCTATCATAAAGATAAGTTTACAAAAGTCATTGCGACAGAAAGCAAAGACAAAACATGCCATCCATCCGAGAAAAATGGGCCATCTTTGAAGGATTTAACAACGGTATTATGACAGCTTTGACTCGAACAGGCATCGCAAACAACAGATGCTATAAATTTGATTCTAAAAGGCCAAACTGTAAATGTGTTTTATTACTAAGCCATTAATGTTTCACTAGGTGCAATAACAACTCCAAGGAGAGATATAAAATGAAATAAAAATGTCGCCTTGGATGTTATGTGCTATAGTTTTGGAAAACAGTAAATATAATTACTTTTCATTTTAATCTGTTGACAAGATCCTCTAAGAAAGCAAAGAATAAAAAAAAACTAATCACTGTTAGACATTTTATTTGATTTAATGGCTTACCAACAAAGTAATAATTACATTTGTTCAACTCCTTTGTTAAACGTTTATGAGTCACTAGTATGAACAAACGTCCTATATTTATTTTACGTTAATAAAGCCTCGCAGAGGCGCATTAGGGTAATAGGAACCTCGTCATAAGGTCATTTGAATTAATTTATATTTTGAAATAATAAGAATTTTTACTATCACCAGACGTTATAAGTAAGAAATTTGTTTTATATATTTGCCATTTATGTTCCAACAATTGTGTAAATTTATTCTACAGCTGGTTTTTCCGGTTGGATATTCGTTATTTGGTTGGATTCTTTTCATGTGTCATATCTTTCAATAGATTGTGCTTTTTTCCTTCGGTTTTGAATAGCTAATTTCATCCAGGTTTAATATCATTAGCATACACATGGTGTGTTCATTTTTTCAGACTCTTATTCCACGTTAAAGATTATACAGTCGAACTTCGATAACTCGAAGTCCCAGGGGACCCCCTAAAATCTTCGACTTATCCGAAGTTCGAGTTATCGAAGTTTCCTCCCATTCCTCGGCACTTGATGTTCGACATGGTTTAAGTGGTTTGATATGTGCCATAATACTACAGTTGTACGCGTTTCAATTTTTTGATAGCCTATGTAAACAACAAGAGAAGAATGGGGTGAAAAGGTTTATTAAAAGTCACAATATTTGGCCTCTTACATATTAGTATACATACCATGTAAATCTCATTTGAAAAAAGCAGTTAATTTTTATTGTTTGCATTTTTTAAAGTTGTTGGCATTCACAAAGTCACCTAATTTTTGAACACAGTTAAATAGGATGTTGTCTGTACCTTCGGTGGTCTCCAGGTATTGTTATAAGATGTGAACAGCGTCCTGTGCTTGCTTACTTGTTGGAGGTGGGTGGATTTCAGCTTCCTCTTCGTCCTCATCTCCTTCGGGCTCTCCGCAAATAGCATTAATTATTGCTTCGTCAGACAAGGGTTCTGACGTTGCAATGTTGCCATAGATGCAAATGAAATCTTTTTCCCAGTCCATATCACGCATGCCTTCAATGTTGTCATCGATGCACATGAAATCTTTTTCCCAGTCCATATCACCCATGCCTTCTAAGGGATCGCAATTGTCGTCTTTCGCTACATTGTCATTTGAACTGAAAAAACCACAGTTCTTGAAACAGTTCTCGATCACCGTTTGAGAAACATCACTCTCCCAGGAGCGCGAAATGAGGCGCATGGCATCTAGCACATTGATTTTGTGCTCTACGCCATTCTCCACTTCCTCGATGGATTGGCGCACTAAGCGTTTTCGATAGGCATGCTTCAGGCACTTGATGATTCCTTGATCTGCAGGCTGAAGTTTTGCCGTTGTGTTGGCCGGCAGGAAGAGCAACTTAATCGCGGACAATATCTTTCAAAATCGTAGATAAAGTGTTTGGAGGTATGCCGTACTTAGAAGCCACATCTTTCTTTTTCAACTGAGGATTTTTTTCAATCTCCAAAATAAGCTTTGCTTTTTGATATAAAGTAAGCGTGATCAATTTCCGTTTTGACATTCCGGATACAAAATGCTGATTAATTCAACAAGCGCAATTCAAAGAATGCAACTGCAACGTCACGGAGTGAAGGAAAGAAGAGCAGCCAGCTGGGAATCCTTATCAGGAATGTGAAACTCTTTCTACACGCTGTCGGGAAGGACCCAATTTTCACAAAACAGGTGAAAACCTACCCAACCTCACAAAACAGGTGCTCTCCCCCCCCCCCTACAATCTCCAAAGTGAACCCACCCCCAAGACAGTGACCATCTTTGTTCAGTCCACTCCAACCTCCCCTTCCCCCTTCCCTCCACAATCTCTTATCTCTGTTTATCCTCTCGGACAATGGAGGGGAGGGGGTGAAGGGTATTCCAAGAATGTGTGACATAAGTGGATGCCATTGCAATTCACAGAAGGAAGACATGAGTGGACTGGCATTCGAACTTTTGAACTGAATCGGTTTTTTTTCGGGGAAATTTATCGCAAAAACTTCGACTTAGAAGATGTTCACTTCGAGTTATCGAGACAGTTTTTTAAAGAAAAGTATAGAAATGATTCGGGACTTGATTAAAAGTTCGAGATAGCGGATTATTCGACTTATAGGAAGTCGAGTTATCGAAGTTCGACTGTACATATCACAATAAAGATCATATGCAGACCATTACCAGCATGGTTGTAGGACGCCAAATAATGAAACAGACAGGGTTCGGCATAATTATATACTCATTCTGAAATAGCAAGCTGTGTTTGTTATTTATTTACACTAAAATCCTCAGGTTTTCAGTAGGGTTAATTAAAGAAGGAATTTCTGCTCAGTCACTTTTGTATCGTTGGAAATTTAGCTCCATCTGTGCTTTAGCTCTATGAGTATATAAAAATATGAAATTTACTTGTCCCCCAAAACTCACCCTTTCGCAAACTGGCCCTCACCTGTCACTATGTATGGAAGGGGTGTAGAACGAATGGAAGGGGTGAAGAGGATTAAGAACGGATAATAGGAGGGGTGGAACGGAGCGTTGGGCAGGTGATGACTTCCTTGAATTAAGGGAAAATATTCTGTCACAGGAACGTTCGGAGGGATTTTTACTTACGACGGGGAAAACTAGTTTGCTTTTTTCAATTTCAGTAATTCGTAGTTCGGCCGCTATAAACTTCAACATCTTTCACTAGCATTCTGATTCTTTCTAAAAAAAAAAAAAAAAAAAAAAGAAAGGTGTTGAAGCAGCATTGTGATTTTCCTTGTTTGAATCTTTGATAGTGCTGAGATATCAAGTACACCTTTAAAAGGAATCGGCATATATGATCTTATTTCATGTCTTTAATAGTGTATTTTTCGAACTCAATCGCACGATAGATCATTTCCACTGTCGTTTAATTTTAAAAAATCAACTATACTGAACAAAATAGAAAACTTAAATGCATTGAATACTGGGGATGTAACGAATAGTGATTTGGCCGAATACCGAATATTCGGCAAATTTATTCCAGACCGAAGCAGAAAATTCGGCCATTTCTTCTTGGCCGAGGCCGAATTTTAAAGTTTCTAGAAAATCGTTGTAGTAGAAAGTATTTGACAAATTTAAAATTATTGACAAAGTCAAACACCAATTACACATAATCTATGAAGTATGATTTAATTTTGTTTGTTAAGAATTTAAAACTATTTAAAACTAATCTATTTTCACTATTGTTTTGAATGTAATAAAACTAAGAATTTCACCCATAAGTGGAATAGAAATGACAGATTTTATGGTAGTAAGCATTAGCATTATTTTACTAATTATTTAATTCAAATGAAAGAACTACTATTGCTTAGTGAACTTTTACTTTGCTTAAAACTGTTTTATGGAGATATTTTAGAAGTTATAAAAGTTAATATTTTTATATTATGGGGTTTTTTTACATACCTATTTTTAAAAAAATTAATACAATTAACTGGAATATATTTTTATTTTCAAAAACCCCAATAACTTATGCTATTTAAAACTTCATGATATATTCCCATTTCTCTCTTACCCAATATTCACAATAAATCAGTCTACCCAAACAGCGTCCGACTTCCACTTTGTTAATAATAACAATCATATTTCCCATAATAATCAACTATTTCTAGTTTTTGGGAGCAAATGCAAAGTATAAAATACAATATTATTACTTTAAAATCCGCTTTTGTTCAGGCAAACCTAAAAACAATGTTTAAAAAAGGGGAGCTTTTTCTAAATTATTTTTATTTATTAAAACTACATACTAATGTATTCTTTGTAATAACTACAATACATTTTTAAATGTTTAAAATCTATTAATTTCTCTTTTTTTACATTTTTACTGCAGCAGAACTATTCGGCCGAATAGTTCATCAACATTCGGCCAGGCTGAATGTTCGGCCAAAGGGACGAACACCGAATAGTGGCCGAATACTCGTTACATCCCTATTGAATATTATATAAGTTAAAAACTTTCTAAGAAAACGAATACTATTTAAGTTAACTTTCTTAGAAAATTGATAAAACCTGAAAAAAAAGCCAAAGATCTAAAAAAATAAAAATAACTGCATCTTGAATATATATTTCAATATTTCGTTTTTTCAATTTTGAAGTTAAAATTTGTAAGTTATTAATACTAATGCATAAATTTGCTTACATGCAATTTTAGGAATGGGAGGGGGGAGCGCTAGCGGATCACTTGAGACTTGATATATATCAGATTTATAAGCTTATGTGTATCATGATGTATCTCCAATTACCAATTCACGTTATTCAAAGTTTAAGTTCGTCTTACATTACGCCGTTCATTGACGTCTAAGTTGATGAACTAATGAGAAAATATAATTCAGCTTCCCCGTGACACTCTGGTTCATATGTCACATTTAAATAGGCATATAATCTTCAAATAGTATGCGTGAAAGGTAATGTTATATCTACAAGCGAAATAAATCCGATTAAATTTTAAATATCTATACTTTAATATTTATGTGAATATCATATGTTCAAGTGCTACGAAGGGAGGGTGGGGAGACAGGAGAGGCATTAAGATATGGCTCCATTCCAGCTCCGAGTACTTTTAATAAATTATATTATTTCATTTCTTTTTCGTTAATTATAATTATTTTCTTTACTATTGAGAAAAGACTAAAAGTTTCCGAATAAATCGCAACCTTGGAGCACAACAAATTTACTTGCTCCGGCTCCGATCCATTTACCAGAAAGTCTTCTGACACCGCTGCTCCCCGTTCTTGCTCTTCGCTAGTATAGGGAATAGGAGCGATATCGTTTCTCAAAGAACCCACATATACAAGCAGTAGATAAAGTAACACTTAGTGTATTGGTAACTGCGATAATTATGCACCGACTTTTAATCATGTTCAAAAATCTTATTGATGTTAAGAAAGATCAGCTGAAATGAGACGCGATTTACCTTAAGTTGGTTGCATTTAGGACGTTTTTGACCGTAGTTATGGCACATCGCCATGTAAGAAAGTAAAAATTCAATGCATGTTTTTTTTTTTTTTTTTGGTGCAAAACTAAAAGTGTATCGAAGAAATTAGGTTTTAAATATAATTATAGAAACATTACTATCACTGTCGCATTTAAGGTAGCTAAAACCAAAACGCGACACTCATTCTAATTAACCTTAACATTTTTTTAAACAGATCATCTGTTTTCTTCTTCACTTTTCTTTTTCATTCACAGGGACGTAACTGGGTCATTTTCTAACTGGAGCAAGACCAGGATTTAGCGCTCCCTACCCCCTTATATACACAAAAAAGTAATGTGTAGTTAGGTAAACACGCACATTTAGTCAATTTGGTTTCCTAAAATAATCTGGCGCCCGGGGCATAGAGGGGTCTGCCCCCTCTAGTTACGCCCCTGTTCATTCAACACAAAAAAGGCAGATCGCTATTTCACGCTTTTGTGTCGCATTTAGAGAATGTTGAGGGCGCATCAAAATGAGTGATATTTATTACAATAGTTATTTTCTTAACAAAAAACGCTTTAAATGCAATGAAAGACTTCGCATTTTGTTCCCGAAGTTCAAAACTTTCAATACATTAAACTTATAAACACTTCTTGCGGTAATATTTAAGGTAAGCGAAGTTTGTCGCATTTAAGGGCTGCCGCATGTAGACTAAATGATCTTATTTAAAGAATGGTTTCTTTTTATATATTTTTTATACAAAATTTTGAATTATTATGTAAAAATATTCCGTAACAGACAAGTTCAATTTTCGACCACGGGAAGTTTTTACCTCATAATTTAAATATTTTCTTCTTAGATTTCAAAAACTCCACTATGAAGATGTGTAAGCACACCAAAATTACGTTTGCACTTAGTTTTTAATTTAAATTGGCAACCACCATCATTATATTTGATGTATAAATACTTCAGGTTTGTACTTTCGTACTGATTTTTTTTTAATGCCAGGAGAATTATTGTGTTCTTGGAGCATTTTTTTCGATGTTATTCTTGTTGTTTAACGTAATTCTGGCAGGGCAACTGATTACTGTGCATTTCTAATGCGATTTGTATTTACTTTTAAGGTGTGTTCTATAAATGTATTCTTTGTAGATTAATAGCTTTCCTCCTCGAGTCGAATCAATGAAACCTATTACGTTCGTTTCTATTTTGAAAAACTCGTACACTACGAGACGCAACTGCTAACTCAGGTAGGCAAGAAAATGGTTGACCATACCACGTGTGGATGTTAGGGGAAGAAAAATCCCTACACTGCGCCAGTGGGGACACCTCCCGCGGTTTTGATTGGCCATAGGGGGCGTAAACTCATCCATCAAAAGCGGGGGCAGGTTCACGGAGAGGGCCAGTTTTGGGGTGAATCGAAAAGTCTGGGTCTTTTCCTAGCATGTTGCCAAAAAATAGCTTTTTACAGCCATACGTATATTTTTAAAGCATCCATTAGTGTAATATTCTTTTATAAAACTAATTAATTTCTGCTAATTTTTCAAGTTTTAAATCAACACCTTTTTATAAATATATCGCTTTTCAGTAGCGAAATAAACATAGATTTCTTAAATCGTTTTCTATTACAAATTTTCACGGTGAAAATACCCACAATGCTTTGTTCCCACCCCTTTATTTGAATATTCATATTATGATATTCGTGTTAGAAATATTACTTAAAGCGTTATCGGTTACGATGCTATAAATTCGTGTAAGACATGAACTTGTAAACATAACTCTGTCTTGAACGTAAATGATTTTAGTTTCGCTTGTCTTGAGGGGTACAAAGTGCTCTCTTTTAGTTCATTAGAAAATCTCTTGGATAACGTGGTATATATATACGTAGGTAAGCCAAAAATTACCTGCACTTTTCGTTCTACAACTTGATTAAATAAATATGGCTGTACAATAGAAACATTCTTTTTCGATATAGTCTCCCCCCTTGAGAAATTCATTTGTTTTAGCGAACTATATGCTTCCGTATGCCCTCCCTGTAGAAGGTTTTCACTTGGTCGTGAAGTCACTTTTGCACCGCATCCCAAGCGTCTATGGCTCGGTGCACACGGACGATTCGATACAGACGGGAACGATTTCGGATGTTCTGTGAAAGTTATGTCATTGTTCGTTGTCATAGAGATGGCTATGTACACACGAAAAATAGTAGTATTTTTTGTACTTAATCTGCAAATATGCTAAAACTACAAGAAGAAATTATTGTATTGACCCATTGGGGCAGGGTTGCGAGGGAGTTGAAGCAGGGAAGCGAGAAAGAGGCAGCGAGGCGCTTGCCTCATGGCGCAGTACATTTAAGGGCGGCAGCTATTAACAGCTAATTAATTTATAACGTAGTACTAGGCTTCTAATGAATAAGAGAAATAAATATGTTCTATGAATATTTAATATTATTTTAATATATAAATACCTATTGAGTGACAATATTTTTAGTCCCTACACTCTATGAAATACAGACAATAAATCTTTATTTATCAATAAATATATAATGTTTTATGTACACTGTGTTGTAAAAAATAAGAAAAAGAGGGGCACCAGAGAAACCTTATTCATCATTTTTTCTTTTATATGAATGTAATTTTCAAAAAATCAGGGCAGTGGGGCAACAATAACGTTATTATTAATGTTAATTAAAAGCTGAAAAAGTAAAATATCGAGCGATTCTCAAATTGAAAAACCAGTTCATGTATTTCAAAACCGTTAAATATCAAATAATAGAGTGCACAAATTTCGGCATTTCAGAAAAGAATTAGCAACTGCTAAAACTTCGAGAATCAAGAAGTGGATGACAAATTGAGTTCGAAAATAAGACTGATTTCTTAAAACAGAAATTTTACAGAAAATCTGAAACATGCTCAGAAAGGAAATGCATACAGGGTGGGGCAAAAGGTATGAACCGGTTTTGATCGGCTGGCGATTAGCCTGTGGTGTGGTGGCCAATGGTAGCAACCATGGTTTGGAAGGGAGAGCATCGTGGGTTTGCTGTTATGACTTTTTTTGAAAATGGCCTTTCTGTTATCGCCACTTCCACCTGTGTGGAGCTGTTAATAAACATAATTTTCGCTATTGGGCTAATGAAAACCCAACGGAAATTCACCAGAGGCCACTTCACTCCCCTAAAGTGACTGTATGGCGTGCAGTATCCCAATTTGAGATTATTAGTGCTTACTTTTTACAGGATAATGGGCGAACCTGTTGGAAGAGTTTTTTGAACCTGAGCTGGAAGAATTGAGTGCAGCAATTAATCTGGGAGACATCTGGTTCCAACAGGACGGGGCTACATCCCACACTGCTAGGATTTCAATGGCGAGATTGAGACAAGGGCTCCCCCAGCGTCTCGACTCTGTGAGGGGTGACGTGGAGTGGTCTGCGCGCTCGCCAGATTTGAGCATTTGTGACTTTTTTCTTTGGGGGTACATAAAGGAAAAAGGTTTTAAACATCGTCCACATACCCTGGAAGAACTTAAGGACGTAATCAGAGAGGAAGTTACGGAAATACCCATCGAAATGTGCAGAAGAACGATTGAAAACTTCAGAATTCGCCTTTGAGAGTGCATCGCGGCTGACGGCCGCCCCCTACATGATAGTATCTTCAAATCCCTACGTAAAAAACTAGATTCTGTACTGAATTAAACAATATGAACAGTACAGTCGAACTTCGATAACTCGAAGTCCCAGGGGACCCCCTAAAATCTTCGACTTATCCGAAGTTCGAGTTATCGAAGTTTCCTCCCATTCCTCGGCACTTGATGTTCGACATGGTTTAAGTGGTTTAATATGTGCCATAATACTACAGTTGTACGCGTTTCAATTTTTTGATAGCCTATGTAAACAACAAGAGAAGAATGGGGTGAAAAGGTTTATTAAAAGTCACAATATTTGGCCTCTTACATATTAGTATACATACCATGTAAATCTCATTTGAAAAAAGCAGTTAATTTTTATTGTTTGCATTTTTTAAAGTTGTTGGCATTCACAAAGTCACCTAATTTTTGAACACAGTTAAATAGGATGTTGTCTGTACCTTCGGTGGTCTCCAGGTATTGTTGTAAGATGTGAACAGCGTCCTGTGCTTGCTTACTTGTTGGAGGTGGGTGGATTTCAGCTTCCTCTTCGTCCTCATCTCCTTCGGGCTCTCCGCAAATAGCATTAATTATTGCTTCGTCAGACAAGGGTTCTGACGTTGCAATGTTGCCATCGATGCAAATGAAATCTTTTTCCCAGTCCATATCACGCATGCCTTCAATGTTGTCATCGATGCACATGAAATCTTTTTCCCAGTCCATATCACCCATGCCTTCTAAGGGATCGCAATTGTCGTCTTTCGCTACATTGTCATTTGAACTGAAAAAACCACAGTTCTTGAAACAGTTCTCGATCACCGTTTGAGAAACATCGCTCTCCCAGGAGCGCGAAATGAGGCGCATGGCATCTAGCACATTGATTTTGTGCTCTACGCCATTCTCCACTACCTCGATGGATTGGCGCACTAAGCGTTTTCGATAGGCATGCTTCAGGCACTTGATGATTCCTTGATCTGCAGGCTGAAGTTTTGCCGTTGTGTTGGCCGGCAGGAAGAGCAACTTAATCGCGGACAATATCTTTCAAAATCGTAGATAAAGTGTTTGGAGGTATGCCGTACTTAGAAGCCACATCTTTCTTTTTCAACTGAGGATTTTTTTCAATCTCCAAAATAAGCTTTGCTTTTTGATATAAAGTAAGCGTGATCAATTTCCGTTTAGACATTCCGGATACAAAATGCTGATTAATTCAACAAGCGCAATTCAAAGAATGCAACTGCAACGTCACGGAGTGAAAGAAAGAAGAGCAGCCAGCTGGGAATCCTTATCAGGAATGTGAAACTCTTTCTACACGCTGTCGGGAAGGACCCAATTTTCACAAAACAGGTGAAAACCTACCCAACCTCACAAAACAGGTGCTCTCCCCCCCCCCCTACAATCTCCAAAGTGAACCCACCCCCAAGCCAGTGACCATCTTTGTTCAGTCCACTCCAACCTCCCCTTCCCCCTTCCCTCCACAATCTCTTATCTCTGTTTATCCTCTCGGACAATGGAGGGGAGGGGGTGAAGGGTATTCCAAGAATGTGTGACATAAGTGGATGCCATTGCAATTCACAGAAGGAAGACATGAGTGGACTGGCATTCGAACTTTTGAACTGAATCGGTTTTTTTTCGGGGAAATTTATCGCAAAAACTTCGACTTAGAAGATGTTCACTTCGAGTTATCGAGACAGTTTTTTAAAGAAAAGTATAGAAATGATTCGGGACTTGATTAAAAGTTCGAGATAGCGGATTATTCGACTTATAGGAAGTCGAGTTATCGAAGTTCGACTCTATTTCTGTATGTTTAATGGTTTTTGTATTACATTCCTTTAAAACCGGTTCATACCTTTTGCCCCACCCTGTATTTATATCATTATAAAAAAGTTGTAAGATATTTATTTCCGAAGTTCAGAAGTACCGCAAAACTTCAAAAAGTTTAATTTGCATCGAGTGAAAGCAAAACGTCCCGTAGCTAAGTGCAAATGTCCGAAAGCAGGTGCATTTTGCTACCCTAGGCACTAATCAATACCTTATGAGTTGTAGAGAGATTTTGGGAGAAAAGAAGATGCAGTTGCCTAGCAACGAAAGAATGCTCTACGTCCGATGGCGTTTCTAAAAGACTGCAATGCCTACTATAAATGTATTTGGTAGGAAAATAGCTATCAACTTTCCGACTATTTACTTAAAAGGTTGCTTTCGTCACTTCTAATCCTTCTTCCATAAGCTGACAATAGCAGTTTGTTTTGAGCAACTAGTGTTTTTCACGTTTGCTTCTTAACTGTGAGTACTATAAATGCATTTGCTATGAAAAAACAAAGCATTTAACTTAAAGGAAAAAAATCTGACTGAAGATTTTTTTTTTTTTTTTAAATTTATAAGAGCCACTTACCCTGTAGCAAACTGAACTTTTGTAGCAGTCCCGGTTATAGGCGGTAAAGCGCAAAGCAATAACAAAAAGTAATGATAATAACATGCCATTTTTCGTGCAGTTACACACAAAAAAAAAACTATTTTCAGAAGGACTATAAATCGGAAATTCCCGGATAAGGACCTTTTGTTAGGTTAATGCAACTACATTTAAAAATTTGCTAATATCGTACATTAATATCCAATCTTGCGCCGTGAAACAGTTAGTATGGGCCCAGAGAGAAAAAGAGAATACGGTTGCTGTTAACGACATTGAATGCTCGTCAGACATTTAATGCAATGAATTTTTGAATACGTAGAATATAGTACAGAAATTATTAGAAAAAAGAAACTCGAAAACTATACTTTGCACAATCTCAAAATTTACTGAATGTGTTTTTTGCGTTACATTTTCAATCGGGGATGTGTACAAATTTGTACCGAAAATATATAATCCAAAACTGTAACAAGAAGTCTAGAACTATAAGAGCCTACTTTCCCGTTTGCACCCAACTTAAAATTTATAATCTAGCTATCTATCTCTCTCTCTTTCTTTCTTGTCTAGCTTTAGCTCTTAATTGCTTCAAATATACCTTTTTCAACGGTTAATACATATTCATTCCCTCATTTATTCAGTCACTCATTCATGTGTTTATTCACTCATTTACTTATTCTTTCATTCATTCGCTCATTTATTCACTGATTTGTTCATTCATTCTTTCACTTTATCATTTAATCATTCATTAGTTCAAAAATATTCTTGCAAATCCCGATCAAAAAAATGCATAGGAAAATAGGCTCGTTAGTTTTGGATAAACTTTCTATCTGTACATGTTTCACGATATAAGAGCTTATAGGATTTATATAGGATTGAAATTTCCCCGTAGACGCTATGTTATTTTTTTAAACTGTTCAAAAATGAACAAAAATTGTTCAAATCAAAAAGTTAAACAAGGAAGTGAGAGGTCCTCGCCCAGATATTTCGAATGCAAAAAGAATTTTTCGAATCGAACAATTCGTTTAAAAGCTATTAGGGGGGGACCGACAGACAGACAGACGGACAGACCGACCGACACTCCCCCCCCCCCCCCGTCTACAAACCCTACTTTCATTTTTTTTATTTTTCAATCTTTATTTAATTACTTAACTTTTATTTGACTTTTCTTGATTTCCAACAATATGTTAACGATACATTAAGCCTTATATCATGCTTTATTATTATTATTATTTTTTTACTTTTACATGAAATCAGGCTACAAAAGGATCCAGATATCAATATATCCCAGACAGCACAAAACGTCCTTTGGATGTCCATTTCATGTCCAGAACGTCCAAATCTGGTCCGATGCCAAAACCGATAAAATTTGGACATCCTCAGATGGGTCAGACAGGACGTCCCTGTAACTACCACTTTGTTTTACCTACGGACGTCCAAAAGTGATCTACATCCTTTCAGGTCGTACCACGGACTTGATTTTCGGATGTCCTAGGGACTGCACTCAAAGGATATCCCGCGTACGGGTCAGACCGGACGTCCCTGTAACGACCACTTTGTTTTAGCTACGGACGTCCAAAAGTGATCCGCATCCTTTCAGGTCGTACCACGAACTTTCTTTTCGGATGTCCTAGGGACTGCGCTCAAAGGATATCCCGCGTACGGGGCAGACAGGACGTCCCTGTAACTACCACTTTGCTTGACCTACGGACGTCCAAAAGTGATCCGCATCCTTTCAGGTCGTACCACGGACTTTCTTTTCGGATGCCCTAGGGACTGTGCTCAAAGGATATCCCGAGTTTGAACTAAATCATACGTTTTTAGGATATTTTTCTCAACTTAGAAGACAATTTTTATTTTGTAATTTTTTTCTTTTGTTTCTTTATTTTACGGTTTACCAGAAGAAAAGCAGGTTTAATATTTAAAAAATAAGTTGAACGTTTTACCATTTCAGGCAAAAATAGTTAAAACTACATGAAAAATAAGGCTGATTTATGTTTTCTAAAGTTAACTGCCGATAAAAAATTGATTAATTTTCCTGCACATAATATATTTACGCTTGCTGTATTTAAGACATAAGAAATATTTTCTCCGAAATTGTAAAATTTCACGTAAACCATCCAATTTTTATCGTAAGTCTAAGGAAGTCCACATTTTGACATCCATAGACGCGTCAAGCATGACGTCCTTGTAACTAACATTTTGTTTAGCTTACGGATGTCCAAAAGTGATCCGCATTCTTTCACATCGTACCACGGATTTTCTTTTCGGATGTCCCAGGGACTTCATTCAAAAGATATCCCGCCTTTGAACTAAATGATACGTTTTTAGGATATCTTTGTCAACTTGGAAGATTTTTTTTTCCTTCTTTATTTAACGGCTTACTAAAGAAAAAAACAGTTTTATTATTTTTTTTAAAAAATTGAAATCTTTGCTATTTCAAGCAAAAATAGCAAAAACTGAATGAAAATTAATATCAATTTATGTTTTCTCAAGTTACTGCTGATATAAAGTTGATTAATTTTACTCCACATAATATATTTACGCATATTTTCTTATAAGCACGAGAAATATTTTCTCGAAAACCGCAAGAGATCTCTCAATACTTGGCCTTGAAGGCAATGAGCTGGCGTCAATTCTGTTCTGACTCAGACGGTTAATCCACCGAAGTTTATAAATACTTATCCTGTTCTTTGTGTCGTCAGTTGTACTGTATCTGTTAAATGTATAGCACAAGATGTTATTTTGTCTATTATCAGCGGAACATGGTTCTCGAATACAGTAATATGCAGATGTTTTCATAGCCTTAATCGATTCGTTTCGTTGTGGTTTTGTGAGAGAATTTTGCTTTTAATTTTTGTTTTTATCGGACAGGATGTGTTCTGAAAAGGAACTTTGTGGAGTATCGCTTTTTGATGGCGACAGAAAACGAATTTTTCTGTTTGGAAGCGGCGTATGCTTTCATGTTCTCACTACTAAGTGATAGCGTTCTAATATCACTTAAAGATGAAACCAGTGCATGTGAAATTTGGAAGAAAGTAGAAATAATAAATAATTGTGGCAAATTGGTACATTTTAAACGTAACTGAAAGTTGTTAAACTTTCAAATAAAGAAAAGTATGCTTTTTACAGCAGTATGTTTCATTGCTGGAAATGTTATAAAGAATGAATTTATTGTGGATTCCGGAGCAACACGTCTTGTTTCGCGTAGCTTTAAGCGAAAAGGAGTGGATTACAGTGAAACATTTTCCCCTGTGATAAGTATGCCAGCTTTGCGTTTAATGCTTGTGATGATTTTAAATGAAGATTTGCATGCATTTGCTTAAGATGTAAAAACAGCTTTCTAAAATGGTAAGTTCAATGAAGTTGTTTTTACGGATCAGCCCCAAGGTATGATGATAACAGTGGACGAAAATGTAAACTTTAAAATAGTTTATATGGATTAAAACAATCACCTCGTCAATGGTTTCAGAGGTTTCTTGAATTTGTTTCAAAATTAAATTTTCAATCTCTTGATAATGGACCTTGTATTTTATTCGCAAGAGTGATAATCATAAAATTATAATTGCTCTTTATGTAGATGATATGTTAGCAGCAGGCCCAAAGGTCAATGAAACTAAAGTACTTATTTCTTTACTATCTAAAGAGATTAACATGTCAAAATCATAAAGTGTTTCTGAATTTTTAAGTATATTAGATTGACATTCACGTCTGATAGTTTGATAATGGATCAAGAATCTTATGTAATTAAGTTGTTAAGTAGATTTAATATGATAGAATGTAGACCCAGTGATATTCATGTTTTCCTTAAGTCTATACCATCTGATTGCAAAAATGAAAAACCCTTTAATGGTCAATTTGAGTAGAATTTTTTTTCTATCTTAAAAAAAAAAAAAAACATTTTAAACTGTTCTTTTTTATTTATGTTTATTTACTTTTATTAAGTTGGCTGTTTTTGGACTATAATTTTTCTACATTAAATGTCTGCGTTATTATTTTGAACTTCATATAAATTTCTTATGTATCATTACCTGTTTGTAGAGTGCTGTAATCACAATTTTGCTATTTGCCTAACTATCAGGAAAAACCCAGAAAAACTATCAGGCAATCTTAAACACTATACGTATGTGTACTACAGTCATTCAGGGTAACTTTGAAAAACGTTATTTCTTTTAGTATACTTCACTAAATAAAATAGAAGGTCCAGTGCTACACTCAGCCAAATAAGTTATAACTCAGTTTTCTACTCCTAATTTTTAAGTTCAGTCAAATATACTAAAAAATATGACGTGGTTCAATGTTACCCCCCAAGGTTCAAAATTTCCCTGAATTAATGTATTTAATAATCATTCTTATATCAATTTGTCCGTACTGGCATTTATTTTCTTTATTTATATTTTTAAAAGTTGTTTGTCATTTGTTGTATTTAAATAGTTGAATTCTAGGATTTCTTTGAACAATATTTTATGAATTGTAAGAAAATTTATTCTCATCATTAGGATGTTTATTAGTAATAAAAATTTAATTAAAAACAATATACATAAAAGCAAACCACTTTATTTATCATTGTCATGGATATCATTTTCAGTAGTTATAGAAATATATAACTTGTACTTTAAATCATGTAATGGTATTTAGGGTTTTGACAAACAATATATTAAAATAAACTATTTCAAAACAAAAAGTAATTCTCATAAAACCGAAAAATACTTGGAGAGGGGAGGGGGTAATTTTTGTTAGGAAACAAAGCTAGGTGAAGGGAAGTTTCAAAGAGTTAAATCATTATTTATTTTCCTCTTTGCACTTTTCATCCTGTTTTTACTTCAAAACATGTGAATACTTATTTGCTTTCATAATTTTTTCCTGTCCAGAGAAGGAGAAAGCGAAAGTGATGAAAAACTTTCCCATCTCCATGATTTTTATAACTATGTACTAATATGTTTCAATAATAAAAAAAGGTTTAAACTTCTGAACCGTGTGTTTATTTTATTTTTTCAATTTTTATTATATTATGATTTTTCTGATTCTGAAACTGAGAACTCTTTATCAACTAATTATTATATCATTTCTGATTTTAATTATAGTACTATCATTTAATTTAAAAAAATCATAATTATATTTTATATAGAATATATATAATTATATTTATATATTAAGAGTTGTTTTCTAGTAAAATTTCTCGAGGCATTTTCAAAATAATATATATATATATACATATATGCACTTCATTGAAATTTTAAATTTTGTGTATTGTGACGTATTCAAAATGAGAATGAATATGAATCCAATAGTACAACATGTTTTTAAAAAAAGTATGAATAATTATTTACTCTAAGCAGGGATTGTCATATCAGTTGTTATTAAATTCCAAGGTAACATGAAATTAGAAACAAAAGTTATCACAAGTTCACTGAAAATATTTTCCTCTTGCATTAAATTATTTACTTGAAATATTGGTATAACTTGTATTTCAAACGAGCAGAAGTTAAAAATATAAATATGGGTTGCTTAAGGGAAATTTCAAATAAAGATTTTAAAGACAAATTATATATTTAAATTGCTGATATATGTAGTAGTCCCTATTTAATTGTATGCAAAAATTGTTTCAGAACAATTATACTATTTTCATTAAAGTACTCTTATTATCATTTTCATAATGAACAAATGATAAATTGCAAGTTTCAGTATATGGTTATATAGCTCAAAGTGTTAACATTAAAAAAAATATTCACAACTGGTTTTATTCAGTCCTGTAGCTGTTTTGTGGACACTTCTTTTTCAAAGTAGTATTTGGTTAAAACCTTAGTATTTCCTGCTGCAAGCTACAAATTTACATTTACAAGATAACTGTTTTAGAACATTTAATCAGAGGAATTATATACATGTAAAAAAAATGTCAAATTACTGTTGAATTGATGAATTAAAATTGCATCTTGTGGGTATAAACACCGAATAATATCTAAAAGAAGTCATGGGAATATTCTAAAATAGTCTCAAAGACATGGGAGGATAAACAAAAATTTATTGACATCCTTGGGATATCATTCTAACGAGGGAAGCGTCCTGTGGGCATTTAAATTTAATGTCCTGTCGTTTTAATGTCCTGGGGATCAATGATATGTAAGTTCAAAAGAGGGCCGGAACAGTCACATATGTCCTAGGGATCTCACTGGAATGTCTTTAGGCCGTTTAGAAGTATTGTCCTTTTAGCGTCTTGGGAACCGTACAGCGCGATTGTCCAAAATAAAGCCTAAATATGAACGATCGGGCGTCCTTAGGACCAATTGAGAACAGACAATTCGCGGACATTAGTTCTACCCTGGGATATATATTGTACTTCGCAGGATAAAAAAAACACGTCCCTCGGACGACCTGTTTTTACGAAGATGTCCTGAAATGACATCATTGGATATCCTAGGGACCTCACTGGAATGTCTTTAGGACGTTGTGATATGTTGTCCTCTTAACGTCCTGGGGACCGTATTGAGGGCTTGTCCAAAATATAGCCTAAACATGAACGATCGGACGTCCTTAGGACCAATTGAGGACAGACAATCCGCGGACATTAGTTCTTCCCTGGGATGTACTTTGTACTTCGCAGGATAAAAAAGACACGTCCCTCGGACGTCCTGTTTTTACGAAGAAGACACGTCCCTCGGATGTCCTGTTTTTACGAAGAAGACACGTCCCTCGGATGTCCTGTTTTTACGAAGAAGTCCTGAAATGACATCCTTTGGATATCCTAGGGACCTCCCTGGAATGTCTAGGACGTTTCGATATGTTGTCCTCTTAACGTCCTGGGGACGTATTGAGAGCTAGTCCAAAATATAGCCTAAACATGAACGATCGGACGTCCTTAGGACCAATTGAGGACAGACAATCCGCGGACATTAGTTCTTCCCTGAGACGTACTCAGTACGTCGCAGGATCAAAAAAACACGTCCCTCGGACGTCGTGTTTTTTCGAAAAAGTCCTGAAATGACATCATTTGGACGTCCGAAGGACGAAGTTTGCTGTCTGGGTATATATATATATATATATATATATATATATATAAGCGAACACGGAAACAATTCTACCATTAAATAAATTAGTAGTAATTATTGCTTGGTTAAAAATTATAATTCTAAACAAACATAATTATCCAGCTTAATGGTACGAAAATTATACGTCAAAAGCTAAAGTTACATTCTACCCTTATGTTACTATAACTAAAGCATTCATAAACAATATTTAATGTTCAAATAGTAATCTCATTAAATAAATATGTTTACGTGCGTTCACAAAGAGTGAACCACCTGTATTAATGATTATTTGAAGCAATTTCTACGCTTCAGACATTAATAAAAGCAATTAGTACTAATCGGTAATGTAAATTTCACTCAGTAACCACATGTTGCAGGGTACTAATGAAAGTAAATAATTACATGGTACAAACTGTTATTCAAGCAATAATTACAGGAAAATGCACACACATATTATATTTATTCCAATTCTGGGAGTAAGTACAAAAATACACTGTAAGTACAAAAATATACTGTAAGTACAGTCCAATTTTCACTGGCTACAGTTTAATGTTAACATATATCATCCCGAACTACAAGTACTTTATATTTTCTTCACGATTCTTTCTAAGAAAAGTTTAATATTTAACTAAATGTTGTGAAAATTTTAATGTATAAATATATAGATACGTGCAAATTATAATTTTACTTGCTTTATTACTTTAAGAACTTACATTTGGTTTCTATAGCCTTCGTGTGCTTTTAAGACACTCATTTGTCGGATTGTTTGTTTTCTACTAATACTCGACATGTATTCAATTTTTAAAATCCTGGGTTTTTTTTTTTCAGTTTATTTGCTTAAGTTAAAATTTGTGTAAAATGTCAATTTATTTTCTTACTCGTTACTAAAGGCATATTAAAGAGAAGTTTCTCAGTTATCCAAAAGGAACTTTTTCTTTAAACACATTTAACCCGCAAATGAAAAATGAGCTTATATAATTCAGAAACATATTTTGTAATTTTTAAATAATAATTGACCATAAAGCTTTTTTTGCAGCTTTTTTTTTGTTGGTACTGGTGCTTTAGTATTCATATGACCTTTTATTATTGCACGTTATCTTTGTTAATGTATTAAACAATTGTGTTTCAATTTATATAGTTGTTTTATGTAGAAAAAACATATTAAAAGCACATAAAGACATAGGTATCGTATTAACCCAACGCAATATGATTTGCAGCCTTATTCACCAGCCGTTTCGACTGGCGGTCGGGCAGCGTTTTAACGGTCGGGAGTCCAAAACAGTACGAAGAGACAGCGATTTACCAGTGCAGACTGTCGAAGGACTTTGACCGTAGAAATCGAAGGGTCAGCCCCTATCCAAACCTACAGCGCGTCTGCAGTAGCGCAGCACCGTCATTCGTAGTTTGCCGATTTCGAAGAGGAGTGTCAGATGAAAGATGAATTTTCTAAATCAATTTTTACTTACGATTGCTTGAGAAATTGGAATGTCGCAGAGACAGTTTGTTCTTCTCGGGTAAATGATTTTGGAAGAAAAAGAGTTTCATGTGCGATATTGACAGTAAAAATCCACCTTCAAGCAGTTGGTAGAATACATTGGAGACAAATTGACAACGAGCAATAAAAATGCATTGTCTGTTGAAGAACAGCTAAGAGCTCTAATAGTTTATGCCACATGAGCTTTTTAGCTTTTGATGGGCAATGCCATTGCTGCCAACCCCTTGAAGAGAGATAAATAACAAACAAACGGTGAATAGTGCCATTGCGTGATGTCAAGTGGGTAAGTTGAGTCAATCTGTCTTCATTACTGTCAGAATACAGAATGTCGAATGAACCGCAGTTCGAATTGAGTGGTGCATACCGATTTTAACAGCGGTCTTGACAGAGGTTCAGTCGATTATACGCCCGACCGGTTGTTTGACCGTGTTTGGTGAATAAGGACGTTAATTTACTATACTCAATCCTTATAACATCGTATAAGTTTAAAAAATGAATGTTTGGGGTTTTACAGTTTTTTGATTAGTATAATCGGTGAAAGTCTCCCTTTTTTAAATTTTATTTTATTGAATAAAAATGACTTTCGTATACATAATAAATTGAATTTATGCGCACACAATTTGAGAGGGTGAAAGTTTTAGAACTTTTTCCTTTAGAACGTTACTTTCCATTCCAATTGTCTCCTCAGAAACGAGCTTTCTTTTATATGAAAAATGTGAACCAAACCGGCTTCAAAGCAACAAAGTTAGTCAAACTGTCCGCCCTGGTGAATGTTCCAAAACGATTGGTTCTTCATAGCTAAAAACATTGAGATATATTCTATTTCAATAAAAATTGAGACGCGTTTATATTTTGGTAAGTGATATGTAGTTCTGTGGCTGTGATCCGAACTTAATTACCATCGCGTCTGATACTGTGAAAATTGAAAGTCATTTATTTACAACTTATTTTTGCATATTATACAGTGAGTATCGCTTAACGGGTATGTATAACAAACAAAAAAGAAAAAATAGTAATCATTACAAAGAGGACATGTGTAAATCGTCGATTTGCGCATGTGACCTCTGCGTCTCCTGTGAGAGTCTGTGTTTACGTTAGTTAAGTAGGCACCTCATTCTCGCTTGCGATCATGCCATTCAAACTTGTCGTATTTTAGAGCAAATTTAGAAGTTGTTTTCGAAGTAGGAACTCTTTAGATCTTCTATTTAGCAATTTACTATCAGTATAAAATTGAATCATGATCAGAGAGGATTGCATTTGAAGTCGCTTTTGTCAGATTTATTCATTTCAACATTAATAACTCAATCAATATTTAGCTTACTAGAACGTACTAAGAGAAAAAGCTGGGGTTGTTATCATACACTGTTAAAAAAACCTGAATTTTCAGATTGTTTTATGACTGATTTTAACAGGAGATTTTTGTAGTGTACTTCAAAACATAGTTTTTTCTTAAAAAAACGGAAATATCACGTACCTCACGATCCTGAAAATACGAGAACGGAACTTTTCCGTTTTACGGTTGCTGTATTTAAGGGGGGAAATACGTGTAAAACGGCCGTATTAAGAGCATTTTTCATGAATTTTTTTAACGTATAAAGAATAAAGATATTTTATTGAAATTTTGATGTTATTTTGTAGATATATTGAAGAACATTTACTGAACTTTACAAACATTTTTCGTGAAAAATCCCGGAGATTTAGGCTGCTGCACACTGTAAGTCGCCACCCGGGTCGGCAGTTTGCGTACATCCTGGAGGTCACAATTTTTATCTGAAATCAATTTTTTTTAAATCCTACTTTTTTTATAAGTGTATCTTCAAGTTAAACTAAAATCGTCACAAAAAATTTAAAATTTTTATTTTTTTTAGAATGGGAAGATAAAGTACGATTTTTAACTTTTTTTTTGTTCCTTTTTTTACAATAAAGAAAGTAAAAATAAAGATATGTTTATAATTCTAGTTCAACTAAAGCATGTATATATAAAGAAAATGGGTGTTAAATTTGATAAGGATTGATCAAAAACTCTGCGAGCTAGAATGTACGCAAATTCGAAAAAAGTAGTTTCGAGAAAAATGCGTTTGAAAAGAGTGGTATTGAAGGTAAATTTAAAGAAGTAATGAATAAATTTTTTTATACTTATAGATACTAATACTTATATAAGTTTCTATCCGAGGTCTCAATTGTTAAAAAAAAATAAAAGGACATCTGCTAACGTTCTCTAATACCCTGCAGGTCATTCATGAGGGAGTACCTGCTCAAGTGCTCCAAAAGGGGCGCTCGTTCAAATGCTTATAACTTTTAAACGACTTGGAATTTTGCTTTGCAATTTTCAGGGTATATTATTGAATCATTGTAGAATCGATTTTTGAAGAATTTTTTTTTTAATTTTTTGAGACTTTTACACGTATTTCCCCCCTTAAAAGAATCAACGGAGAAAAAAGAATTGGAACTTCTGTCATGTCTCGGGAAAATGTTATCAGAAACGGAATGTTTCCGGCAACTTGCTGCAGGTACTTTTTCCGTTATTTTGAGGAGATTTTTTACAGTGTAGACCACGTGTAAGATATTTAGGTATAGTTATTTTTTCTTTTTTTCCCCTATTAGAAACATTTCTCAAAAGTATGAAATATAAATGGTAAAAAGTTTTCCAGCATCAAGCTATAAAAAAGCAATGCATGCTCTCTAGTTTTTCTATTAAAATAAAACTATTTTGTTTCGCTGGAAGGTATTTTATTTATAACTCTTGAACGTGTTACTCCGAGTCATTGTTGAATGAATAAAACAACCATTCCCCAAACAGCACCTCGTACACATTTCTAATCATGAGAGTGAATCAAGTTCTACTAAACACGAGACAAAATAGCCGAGGTGAATACGTGCTAGCATTAGTAAAAAGGGCCGAAATGTACTCAATTCCAATGTGCTGATGTGTAAAGCACCTATTGGCTGAAAATATATTGAGTGAAAGTGGTGTGCTTTCTCAAGCATTGATATGAAAACAGATATACGCTTAAATCCCAATTGCTGATGCGTAAAGTACTTAATAACGGAAAGTGTAACATGAGAAAGTGGGTGTATTTTCTTTATCAGTAGATTTTTGCAGTTGAGATTAAAGTAAAATAATTTATTAAATTTGATATTTTGCTGATACTTGGACCAGTTAATACCATGCATTTAATTAATATTATTTACCAAGAATCATTTAATATTATTTTTGAAGAATATTATTTGAAAATAAAACACGCGTGAATTAATTGACGATATTTGGAGCACACATGTTCAACTCCTTTTAGTGATAATTAATCAACAGAACAAAATTTGCAGGAATTAATTTAACCAGTCAATAAACTGCTAAAGTTTAGCTGCTATTAGAATTATATATGTGGCACTTCATCTATGAGTTTCGTATTTAAAAATTAAACATATAAAATAATTGCTTGTTGGGGATAATGCATAAAAAACATCTTATATATCCCTTTTTTAAAGGCGCTCTCAGCAAAATCATAAACAGTGATCAGCTTTACTTTTAAAGATTTTCAAATCATTTTCACTTAAATGGAACGCATAAATTGTTATTTAATGATATGTCATTATTAAAAACACTACCAAATAGCTAATGGCTTTGATGATATATAATTTTTTGTTTTAAAATACCTCAAGAAAAAAGATCTCAATTTTCTAAAACGATTGAATACGATAGCCATCAAGGAACAAAGCAAAAATCTAAGCCTTGTATTATAACTTACTTTTGCTCTTTTTAAGCAAAAAAAAAAAAAAAAAACTTACGTGGAGGAGAATGTGTTACGTAAGAAAACTGGATTTAAAAGAAACGCAACATTTCAAGAAAATAGAATATTTCACACACAGAATTTAAATGCAATCATAAAAGGAAATATTCATTTCTCCTTAGTTCTTTCCTTTTATCTCTTGGCGGCGAATGCAATAGGAAGAAAAAAAAAGAACGTAACTATATAAGCAACTGCCTAAGAAATGTGACCTGGTATCCTACTTTGCATTATGACAAGGATATACTATTCATGCGAAAAAGGTTTAGGTTCGAAAAAGTATAGAACATACCCGTACAAAATGATGCTATTCATCCAATGACAATGCTTAATCCTGTCTATACATTCCCAAACCTTTTAAATTACAGACAGAAACCTAGAAAATGAATTTAAAGTTATTGAACGTGACAGATTGTAATTGAATAAGTTCAAGTAGATGAAAATATATATTTGCAACAGTTATTTATATTTTTATAATTTAGAAATCTGTACTATGTTTCACTTTATAAACATAACCTATTTGTAAAAGGGCGTTAGTAGCTAGTTGTTTGAGCGTAGAACCGGAGAGTCTGGGATTCGATCCTCGCCACCACCAAAAACCAAGTACATGTATAATACATGCTCTTTAATTTCGTAAATCCTATGGCCGGTCGCTAGCAGTTAGCATGAGTGGAGGATACGGTAGAAAATTTCTTTCCTCTTAAGTACTATTCAAAAATTGTGATGGTGAACGGTAGATGCTGTCGTCAGTCGGGTCGCTAGAAAGTTGGACTCCTGCCTATACGGACCCCACTTGTTTCAGCAGCAGCGCACTCTCGCTTTCTCATACAGGGTAGGGAGGGGGGGAGAGAGAATGACCCGGTTTTGAGGGGGTATTAAAAAACTAATTCAATTTGAGCCTTAAAACTTTTTTATTTTGATCTGTATATAATCCCATTTTTTTACATTAAGTTTTGAATACCACTCCAGCAAGATTGTGGCCTTTCGCTGCAATACACTGGTGCAGTCTATTTTCCACGCAGAGAGAATACACTGCATTTTTGTGTGCATTTTAATGTTCCGCGTATTGTTACGGTCCCCAAGATTTTTTTTGTGGGGTTATTTGAAGGAGAAAGTTTGGAAACATCACCCCCATACTTTAGAAGAGTTGAAGCACCGAATTATCGAGGGAAAATCAGCCACACCCCTTGAAATGTGCAGAAAAGTTATCCAAAACTTCAGATATGGACTGCATCAGTGTATTGGTGCTGAAGGCTGCCATCTTGCTGAAGTGCTATTCAAAACTTAATGTCAAAAAATTGGACTATATACAGATCAAAATAAAAAAAAAGTTTCAAGTCTCAAATTGTATTAGTTTTTTTTTTATACCCCGTCAAAACCATGTCATTACCCCATGCCCCACCCTGTATTTACGAGGACACGAAAACAACTATTTAGATTATGCAAATTTTTTAAGAGCAAATTCAAATCATACAGCATTTCATAAAGGTTAAATTACATTAAATTAAGTGCTCATTACAACAAAAATAACCATAAACATCTATTCAATTAACTGAAAAATCTCTCATCTCTTTTTTTTAGTGCTATAGGTAATTACTACATTAACTTTTTAATATGAGTCATAAAAATTACGATTTGGCATTTAAACTAGTTACACCCTGAAGTTCCTTCTAGAATGAAGTTTAATTTGATTAAGAAATGAAGCTGGAGTACTACACACATTTCAATAGAAAGAAAATAGTTCGTTATCTTAAGATAGAACAATTTTATGAGGTATTATTAGTTTGGTAATAAAAATGAGTTTTAGTTTTACGGGATTTAGACATAGAAGGAAAAGTGTTTTGCAATAACTATTACGACGCAAATCGATGACATTGATGTCATTTAGAATTAATTACATGCAACTCAGAACTAAGTATCTACAGATTTTCAAGGGTGAAATTTCGTGACCTTTTCGGGATTTTTTCATTACCGTTCAGGGATACATCGGGTATTGATTCTGTCGGATATCCGATGTCACCCATATGAAGTATAAGTACAGGATATCTGCAATTATTTGAAACTTGTAAATTCTATACATATTTTTAAACATCATACAGCTTCCAAACTCATAGTAAGTTTGTAACTCACATATATTTTCAAAACATGTTAAATAATTAATTTCAAAAATAAAATGTGACAAGTCGGACAACTGGCTATTTCGTGCAATGGCCTAGATTGAATTCCAGATATTTGAAAAACCTGCAGGATATCGGATTTCCGGTGATTTCGAGAAGGGACCGGTCCCGTTGCATGAAAAATTTCCGTGACCTATACGTAAATTTCGTGACTTTTTCGTTACTTCCGTGACCGATTTCCAAATTCGAGATTTTTTTCGGGGCTTTCGTGTTGTGCAGACGCTTTGTCAAAAAACCATAAACACGGACAAAAAAAAATCCAGCGAATTATGTCAAACTTCATGTATTATATTTTTACATTTAAAAAAGCAGTTATTTATCAGTTATTAATAGACACGCTTATGATGTCTTTACAATTTTCTTAATTTTTTAAGAATACCATACTATCAATTTGCTTTAAAATCGATAATAAATTATTTTGAAACATAAAAAAATAACTGATTTTAGTATTTCGCTTAGTTTAATGGTTAATCTGCATTTATTGTTAGCAAAATACACCCCCCCCCCCCGTAAGGAATTCTAAAATTTCAGAGGATGCAAATTTTTCTGCTTATAAAACTAGGAGAAAGTGTACTTTTTTTTCTTTATTCTTAGCTGAGATATTCCATTTCAGATCAGGCAGAGGGTGTCACATGACCCTCACCGATTCGAATGATTTTTTTTCTATAAATAATGAAGGGATGGTATTTTATTTAGACACTAATTTTAAAAATTTAGTTGGCTTAATTGATGAAGAAAAAAAAAGTGTTTCTGAAGTGAAAAAATAGTGTTTGTTCCGAATTCATGATTTTTTTTCCTTATGAAAGAAATTTATTTTTGACAAAACAGAGGTGGCGATCTAAAGTGCTGTTTTGGAAGTTTTGTATCAAATTTTATTGTAAGCCAGAGATGCATATCCTCTCAGAATTTCAATTTTAAAATTTGAAAATGTTCAAAAATTACGATTTTTGAAGTGTGATTACTCAAAAAAGTCATTTTTTAAAAATCTGAAAATCTGCTCATTTGTTGCCCTTAAAGTGCTTAATGAGCTGCTATCGATTATATTGCGTATTTTTGCCCCAGATATTTTATATGATTTTTCAAAAATGGCCTTTTGTGCGTTTCTCAAAAAAGCCAGAAATTCAAACTCGTTCTTATTTAATCACTTTAATAAAATATTTAATCAATATTTATTAAGAAATATACTGTATTGTTACAAAATTACTACAGATAAATTGTACTTAACCTCCTTAGAACTTAAATAGCTCCGAGCACAAAGCGTAGCTACTGTGATTTAATGCATGTTATTGTGTTCAATCCAATTACTAGTTTTAAATTTGCACACTTTACATCAAATATGTTACAGCACTGATATACATAGTTTTAAACGCATATGAAATTATGTACTTAAAGCAAAATAAGTAAAATCAAGTTCTTGAATCATCTTCTACGTGTTATTACCAAAAAAAAATGCAAAGACTAGGAGGTTCAGATGGTGTTATATTTCTTGTGGTATTATATTCTGGCTATTGAAATATTTGTTCTCGATTATCTGTGTACAAATTATTCGAGAGTGTCTCTAAACCATCGGTGATACATTCTTAATCTGCCCCATTCAATAATTCTCATTCACACTTTCAATAAATTTTCCTATTTAGAAATCATGCATTGAGTTATTTTTGTTTATGAGGCTGTTAGTTTTCTACCTGTTTTCCACCTTGTTTGCTCGTGCGTCCCATATAAGCATTACTATATTAGGGATTTTTACTATTTAGCAGCATTGTAGGATAGCCAATAATGTTTTGATTGTATTCCTACAATAAATTTTACATTTGCTGTTGCTTGGTATTTGATATAAAGCGTGTGAGTTTGAAACTAGTAATAGGATTGAACAGAATAACATGCATTAAATCACAGTAGCTACGCTTTGTGATAGGAGCTATTTAAGTTCTACGAAGGTTAAGTACAATTTATCTGTAGTAATCGTGTAACAATACAGTATATTTCTCAATAAATATTGAATAAATATTATATTAAAGTGATTAAATAAGAACGAGTTTGAATTTCTGGCTTTTTTGAGCAACGCACAAAAGGCCATTTTTGAAAAATCATATAAAATATCTGGGGAAAAATACACAATATAATTGACAGCAGCTCATTAAACACTTTAAGGGAAACACATGAGCTGATTTTCAGATTTTTAAAAAGTGGCTTTTTAGAGTAATCACACTTCAAAAATAGTAATTTCTGAACATTTTCAAATTTCAAATTCTGAGAGGATATGCATCTCTGGCTTACAATAAAATTTGATACAAAACTTCCATACAGAACTTTAGATCGCCACCTCTGTTTTGTCAAAAATAAATTTCTTTCATAAGGAAAAAAATCATGAATTCGGAACAAACACTATTTTTTCACTTCAGAAACACTTTTTCTTTCTTCATCAATTAAGCCAACTAAATTTTTAAAATTAGTGTCTAAATAAAATACCATCCCTTCATTATTTATAGAAAAAAAATCATTCGAATCGGTTAAAAACTTTTGAAACAGTGGCTATTTTAAAAGTGAGTGTTTTGCTGATTTTCTGAAAACGGCCAACTTTGTCCCAAATGTTAAACGTCTGTAACTAGAGAAATAAATTTTTTTTTGCAAAATCCTTTTGGGATATTTTATATGTCCCTTAGTTGTAACCACTGTATTTTTTTCAAAAAAATTTGTGAGGGTCATGTGACAAGTTTCAGACCTGCCTGCCTGATTTGAAATCGAGTGACTCAGCTAACATTTCTCCATCTGGACCTCAAATTCAATTTGTTATACGAGAGGTCTTAATTTGTACAAAATTGCAAGGCCTGAATAAAAAACGTCATTTTATTAAATAAACTATTTAAAATTACGATCAACTGCAACAAAATTAATACCAACTAACTACAATCTTAAAAAATACACTAATAGCTAGTTGTGAGAATCACTAGCAGTAATGCGATGGCTTACTATGCTTTCCAAAAAAAAAAATTTTTTTTTAACAAAGAGGATGTCATAACGTTGTTTATTATTATTTTTTATATTTTAATGGGGTTGAAATACTAAAAGCGTCGAGAAAATTACTTTTACCTGGTTGATTAACATTTTCCACTTGCTCCATAATGCAAAAAGATTACGTCTTCCAGAACGTTGATCGTATATTAATTAATAGGTCTATAATTATTATTATTTAATATTACACTGAAGAGTATCATCTCCATAAATATTTTTAAATATTCTCAATGGCATTCCAATTTCCAATTTTAACAAATGACATTCCTAATAAAAATTCTTCAAATCCTTCTCCTTATATCTTCCTTAAAAATACCCCATCTTGAGGTCTCATAATTTTTCATCTAATTCACACGAGACGGTTTCACTTGACGCATGAAAGATCCGTTCGATTACCTCTTAATGATCCCTCTTACGCAAATTGCAATGGAGGAGACCTTAATTGTCTTCTTTTATTGATAAAAGGTAATCGATAAGGGAAATTAATTAAAAGCCATTTTTTGCTATTGCTGCATGCATTACAATACTTATTATTGAAACAGTTCCGAGAGCTGCTATTTGTTGTTTTCTAGAAGTACACGATTAATTAGCGGAAACACATAAGGTAAAACCTGGTGAGATGGCTCATTTTTAGAGGGAAAGAAAGGTGTGAGTGTACCGCGATTTCAGGTAGTTGTACAGACACAACAGACTTGAATTCAGAAGTTCTTTCTCTGAAAGTGTATGATACAGCGTCGTTTTTATTGCTAGCTTTCCAAATGTAAAGGCTTGACTTTTCAATACTGTCTCTCCGATTTTCATTGTGATGAGAGTAGTGCAAGACACTTTTAAAGCAAACTGTTTTTCAGATATTTTGACAATATACTTGCAGTCATTATTGATGTAATCTACTTATTATCGAAAGTCATCCCACATGTGCGTAAACCACTCATGTGCACAATCTCACCCGCCCTATAAGGAAATAAGCGAAAAGCAGCTAACTTGGCTTTATGCCTGCTGTTTGAAATTACAGTATAAAAAAGAAATAGTGATGGAAATGCATACAGAAGGAATGTAGTCGATAATATTCACCAAAAATTTGGCAAAAAATTAACGTTTTCATTCTTTATCAGGTTTTCCAATTGTGCGCCAACTCTACCTGCTGCTTTACCTTACTTTATTGTATGAGAAGATTTAGAGCACTCACTTTATTTTTATGAATATGTATTTTTTTGGAGTTCATTGAAATCATTTTAAAGAACTCTCTTGAACTTTCAATTGATAAAAATGGCATATTTTTATCTATTTTTGTAGCTATAAACATTAATATAGAACCCCTCCTCAAGTTGCAATCTGAAGACTATCAATATCATTTAATAATCAATAATACGATTTCACGAGTATTAAGCAATTGAAGCAGAAGTTATATAAAGGTGCTTCAATAAGAAATGTATACACACTTTGAGAAATGCCATGGATTTCTTTCCTTTATACAAAGTTACATTTCTAGAAAGCCCAATTGGAAAAATAAATGTAACTTCTAATCAAAATGTTATTAATGTTCAAAATCTTGTTCTTCAGCATCCATACACTTCTCAGTATGAGTCGCCAATGTGTGATTCCATACATTGTACAAAAGTGCCCCATGGTATTTTGCGCACACTGCTTTAATCTCATTCTAATTTCTACGTTACGTTTGTACACCTCATCTTTTAGAAGAAATGCAGCGGCGTAAGGTCTGGAGAGCATGAACAACACTCATTGGCACACAACGTCCTATCCACATATGTCAGCTATTGAAGAACTTTACATTTTTCCAAAATTTTAACCTTGTAGAACGGGACATACATTTCCTACGACAGTGGGAAATATATATATATACCTTTTTTTTTTGAAAATTTACATTACGAAATCACCCAAAATCATCAATAGTGAAAATGTATTCTCAAAAAAAGAGAAATACACTTCAGCAAATACGCATATTTAATCTCGAAAATTTTTAACATTAGCATTCTCTGTTCGTCAAAGTTGAATAAAGCCAGATTTAAAGTAGTTTTTATGAATTCTTCGAAAAGTACCGCCTTTCACTAAGAAAAGTACCGCCTGATATTTCATTCATTACGAAGTATGTATTATTTTGGAAAAAGGGAAATTCTGAATTTTTGAAATGTGCATTTCTTTTAAAAAATAGGTCTATCATAAGAAATATTAGCTGCAAAATATGACTGGCATCTCTTACTGTTTTTAATTTTCAAGCTGTGCGCCAACTGAAAAAAAAAAGATACTTTCACGATAAAAAAAATATTTCTATTTAAAGTATTTTTTAATAAGAACAAGGCACCGTTATTGTGTAATGTTTATTAAAGCAAGAAGGGAGTAAAATACATGAAAATTATTGTCTTATTTAATTATTTATTCATTCCCAAATTTGCATGACTAAATTTTCACACAAAATATTTGGTTATTAAACATGGTACAAAATATATAATAATTACATGTAAGCGAGTTATTTTAAAATAACTATTTAAACCAGTGTTTCCCAACGTGGGGACCACGCCCCACAGGTGGGCAATTCGAAAATGGAATCGACACGAGTTTAACCCTGGTTCTCCGAGCAATTTAAATGCAATGCTAGATTTCGCTGCCAAATTCAATGAAAAAAGCAAATTCTTTAGTAATTGCGTTAAATAATTATTAGGTATAATTTCGCTAGACGATATAACACAACGTGTAGACTTGAGACTGAAGCTAACAAAATTGGAACCAGATATAAAATCTCTGTGCAGCAAGGATCTCATTAATTTAAAATAATTAATTAATATAAAAAAATCATTTTAAAAATTATTTGAAATTTGAATTTCAGTTTTTATATGTTTTGAAAATTTACTTAATGCGTTTCGTTAGCAATTTCCAAGTGATTTCTTCCTAAAACCTATCATTAAAGTTTCTTAAGTACACAATTAAATTTTTAATATATTAAAAATGATGCATGTTACATAGGGGGGGGGGGGCATAAGAATTTTATTCAGGCTAAGGTGGGGCATGGCACAAAAAAGGTTGGGAACCACTGATTTTAAGCACTAAAAATGTTTTAATATTCCTGTAGCCATTCCGAAATGCTTACTCGAGCGTTCAATTTAATTTTACTCCGGTATCTGCCCAAGTGAGTTTGAGTGACATTTCCACATCCATTATTCCCCTTTTCCTTTTGGAAAACTTCCAGTATTTACCGTCAGACCAGGCGTCTAAGATTCTCGAGGTTTGTCCTTGCTCGAATGACAGAGAAGCTGAAGCGTGAAAACGAGTCTCAAATGGCCAAAGTTCGCGTTTTAAGATGAGTTTGCTTGTTTTGGTAAAGGATTAGAGTCCGCAGAGCTGCTATGAAAGGACTAACCTTTCAATAGAAAATGATGATTTTGCAGTGAAAACTCCCATTCAGCAAGAAAGCGACGGAATTCGTGGTAGTATTCCACTCTCAATAAAATTTATTCATGCATTTTGTTAGGTAAAGGTTTGCTATGAAATTAGATTTATGCTTTATAAACTAGTTGTGGAAATAAATGAAGTCACTGAAAACATTTGAACATAATCGGGTTATTTTATTCAAATATTTGTTTTGGTTATTGTTACGCATGTAATATGCGTAGAATATATTACAATTTCATGCAAACTTGCTTTTTTTTAATGTGGAGTTTGGGCATACTAAGGAAACAACTAAAGTCTGATTATCTACGCTTTAGACCGTCATAATTTACACACTACTTGCAAAGAAAATGCAATAAGATAAAATAAATCTGTTGTTATATAATTAGTTTAGTATCACGTGCAATTATTGCATGGAGTTTAAGTATTGCATTTATATAATACAGATTAAGAATGCAAGGACATCACAGCTTTATACTTTTAAATGTTAGAGGACGTTCAACGTGATGTCAAAGGCTCAGTTCATTTTAAAAACTTTTATAAAATTACAAGTGCAATTAATAGCATTTTAATATCTTTATATTAGATTGAATAGTTTTAACTAATTTTTAAATTGTTAAAAATAAATAGTTTTTTATTATGTATTTCAATCTTTCAATGGTATATTTGTTTTAGTTTTTATTGTAATTATTACCGTATATTCCAACATACAATCCATTTTAAAAACAAAAAGTAAAAGCAAAATTTGCGCCGGATATTTAAAGATAAGCGAAAATGTGCATGAAAAATTAAATTTATTCATGCAAACCTGAATGATGTTTATTTAAAAGATATGACACACCTAATGTTCGTCATATTACTCTTTTATATATATGAAGACACAACATAGAATTTTGTCTTATGTTAGCCATCACCGTTACACTTATACAGGGTTGCATAGCCGGAAAGGCGTTCATTAGTTCAAAGGCAAATCAGTTCCGGAAAGGCGTTCTGTTAAGATTATTTAATATATTTTTATATATTACTTGTCCGACAATACAAAATAATCAAAACTAAGAGAGCGAGAGTAACATTTGTTTACACATTAACATAACTGTTTAGTCGTCAAAATAATGCCATGTGACCTTCCGTTTGCGGAAGTGAAATATAGCGCGGAAATTAAGTTCTGGTTTAATTTTATTCTATATACATTTATCATTCTCTCTCATACCATATTTTTAGACTGACATAACACCATTTAGCCTCCTTTTATAAATGTTTTATTACCTTTCCAGCATTCACTTGCTTCACGACCGTTGTAAGCGTTGTTTGGATAGTTTATTGTTTGACACACACATCAAAAAGCTGAACCAGGCCCGTCATTTGCACGATCGGGGGGGGGGGGGGGGATTGCCCCCTGATAGCGCAAATGGCGGTTTTTTGAAATACAATGCATTTATAAATGTGTTTATGTATTTTGTTGCTTTTTACTTATAATATGCATTGAATCCGTACAGGAAATAACTGCCATGTTTGTGTAATTTAAAAATAATTAACTTCTCATGTGTAGTTTATTTCTACATTTAACGCAATCAATTTTAAGTAAATATAGAAGGCTAAATTTGCCATGTTTCGCTTTTAAGAAGCTCCGCGTTTTAACTTAATGTGGACCGAATTCCTATTTTGCTCATATGTATAGTTTTTACAAAAAGGCTCTAAGAAAATAAGTTGTTCGTTTTATAAGAGAAAAATTCAATTTGTCAGTTTCTGTCAAAAAACTCTTTTTTGACGGAACTGTATCTGAGACGAATTGAAAATCCCTATACCTAAAAACAAATCGTGTGCTAGTCCGCATGACATCATCACGTTTTCCAATATTCGAGAACATTCAATTTTTTTACTGGATCAGCTACGTAAAAAATGTTGAGAAACTCAATCATTTCACAGAGCGGAAATTGATCATTTTTTCATACGAAAGATATTATTTCAAGATACCTTAGTTATTATTAATCTTAAAATGAGTTAATATTCAATTATTCTCAATTTTATTTTTCAAACACCAAAATGCTTGCATAATATTTCATTTACTAAGAAAAAAGAAGATAAATGGAACGTTTACATTCAAAAGTTAAAATAACACTTAACAGTATTTACAGACAAAAATGCAAACGTTTTCCCCAAAACCTTGAACCTTTTCGAAAACCTTGTATGCGTACTGATATTGTTCCTGAAGGTATGAGGCTCTTCAACATTGCTCTAGAGCAGGGGTCTCCAAACTTTCCAGCCTTAGGGCCATATTGATTACTCCAGTAAATTCCAAGGGCCAAAACCATATTATCATTAATTGTTGCCGGTGGTAAAAAGTTGAATCAGTCCACTAGTGGTGTAAAATATGATTACTTTTTTGCCAGATGCCATTAGCGACGGGGAAGCTGATGTATTTTCTGTATCGTATGGGTATCCGTTATAATGGGGTACCCGCATCGTATCGCCATAGTAATCATTGATTACAAAAGTAATGAAATACACAAGTAATCATTGATTACTTTTTTCTTCAGTAATCGTTACTTCGGTTCCTAACGAGTACTCAAGTAACGAATGAGTATTTTTTTACATGAAAAAAAAAGTCCGAAAAAGTACGCCACGTTTAAAAAAAACTGCAAATCGAACTAAAGTCCGCAAAACGGCAACACTGCATATTATTAATTTTCCTGTCATTATCTGTAATTTCTAGATTAGTCGTAGAGTACGAGCGAGCCATGAGGAGTAACGTGACAGGACATCTGGTGGACACAAGCAGAAATAGGTAGTACCTTCTATCCCTAACAGATGGCGCTAATAGCACTTACAGAATAATCTCGTTGGTTCGATAAAGTTCTGGTGTCTTCCACTCACTTCTAGATGGCAGTAAGTGAAATATATAAGAAGGCTAGTGGCGCAACCACAAGTCAGTTCCTATGACACTGCTGTGAAATAAAATAGTGCGTACCTCCTTAAAACGTGTTTGTGCGTGTTTAAGTTTAAGACATCTTTGTAACAATATTTTTATTTGAATTGTTGCTTTTGTGTGTGATTTAGTAGAATGGAAAAGAAGCGAAAAAATTGATAGTGAATGCAGAAAATTCAAAGATCAGTGGAACATTCAGTATTTCGTAATTGGGGCCGTGGTAGCCTAGTGGTTAGCACGTCGGACTTCCACCTGGAAGGTCGCGCGTTCGATACCCCCTGAAGACCACCATGTATACTTGGGGATATGTGCATGTAAAATCCGTAGACCCCACTACCTCTCCCCGTGCGTAAGCAATCCTAAGGCCTCGGCTAACAGGTAGGGGTGTGGTGGAGAAAAGTATTTCGTAATTGAGTCCAGTAACAAGGCGCTATGTTTGATTTGCAATGAAAGCATAGCCGTTCTCAAAGAATATAACATTAAACGTCATTATGAAGCAAAACATTTTCAAAATTACTCAAAATATACAGGAAGTTTGCGGACAGAAAAATTCGAAGCTATGAAGCGCGGATTGAAATCGCAGAAATCTTTATTTACAAAACTCAAAACTGAACAAGAGGCTGCAACTCGTGCCAGCTTTCGTGTGGCTCTTGAAATTGCAAAACGTGGAAAACCATTCACCGATGGAGAAATGGTCAAAGAATGCATAATCGCAGTAGCCGAAGAAATGTGCCCTGAAAAGGTAAATTTATTAAAAACTGTCAGTATGTCAGCAAACACTGTGGCTCGAAGGGTAGAAGACATCGCTGAAAATATATCCTCTCAACTGTTCAACAAAAATGGACATGTTGAGTGGTTTTCTTTGGCCTTGGATGAGTCAACGGATGTGTCAGATACTGCTCAGGTGTTGATTTATATTCGAGGAGTAGATAAAAGCTATGAAGTGCATGAAGAACTTCTTGATATGTATAGTATTCATGGCACAACTACTGGTTCAGATATTTTTAAAGGAGTTGAAATGGCCATTAAGCAAAAGAACCTTCGATGGAAAAACTTGAAATGTATAACAACTGATGGAGGCAAAAACATGAGTGGGAAAGATAAAGGAGTGGTCGCTCTTGTGTCAAAGGCTGTAGAAAATGACGGTGGTTCAAAACCAATAGTCTTACATTGTATCATTCATCAACAGTCTTTGTGCGGAAAATGTTTGGATATGTCTGAAGTTCTGAAACCAGTCATATCAACTGTTAATTTTATCAGATCTTTTGGGCTGAATCACCGACAATTCGTACAATTTATTAAAGAGATTGGAGAAAATGACTTACCTTATCATACTGCCGTACGTTGGCTTAGTTGTGGGAAAGTCCTTCAGCGCTTTTTTGAACTTCGAGCAGTGATCGAATTTTTTTTTTAATGAAAAGCATCGCCCTCTTACTGAATTGCAAAACAACGCATGGCTGTGGAAGTTAGCATTCTATGTTGATTTGACAAAACATGTGAACGAACTGAATTTGAGATTGCAAGGAGAAAACCAGCATCTTCCTGATTTATACAATAATATCAAATCATTCCGGAAGAAATTGATACTGTTTCAATCACAACTACGAAGTAAATGTTTTTCACATTTTAAAACATGTGAAATATTTAGCCACACCACTGAGACCGAGTTACCTATCGATTTTGCAATCGAAACTTTGAGTGCTTTGAAAATAAATTTTGATACTCGTTTCTCGGACTTTGATGCCATTGCGAATCAAATTAAGATTTTTCAGAATCCTTTTGATACTGACATTGAAACCCTAGCCCCGGAACTTCAAATGGAAATGATTGATCTACAGTGCAGTGATATAATTAAGAACAAATATCAAAACTTATCTTTGTTGGAATTTTATAAGTGTCTTCCACTGACATAATTTGCATAAATTTGCTCGTGGGCTGTTTTCTGTTTTTGGTACTACTTATTTGTGTGAGAAGACCTTTTCCAAAATGAAGTACACAAAAAATGTTTACAGATCTAAATTAACTGATGAGCATCTTAAATCTCTTTTAATAATTGGTACAAGTAAAATTAGTCCACAACTACAAACTATTGTCAGTGGAAAATCTCAATTACATAAATCTCATTAGTATTTCATATGTCGTTATGCTTGTTATAAGTTATCTTTTCATTTAAAATGTATAAAATGTTAGTTGGATTCATTTCAATAATTTGTTAGTTAGTAAATAATAACCTACAACAATGTTATGAGTAGTTAGCCCATGACCATATCAATGTAGATGTCATATTAATAATTATTCAATATAAAAATAGCTTACTTCAGTAAACTTAATTTAATTTGCTATAAAAAATAAATATGTTCTCTAGAAGGAGTTTTCTTTCAAGTATGCTAGCTCTCCGCGGGCCGGACAAAATCTGTCCGCGGGCCGGATGTGGCCCTCGGGCCGTAGTTTGGAGACCCCTGCTCTAGAGTCATCCCTGTAAAAGCAACAGAATGTGAATGTCACCTTCAGCCACATGAACAATATTGTTTCCAAATCAAAGTCCAGACTTGTTATTCCACAAGTGGCAAGCCTTATGTTCATTAAAATTAATGGTCTACTGATAAAACAGATCAGCGACAGAACAACAAAATTAGTTGGAAAGCTAACTAGATAATGGCGTCGATAAGAATCTATGATGTGTAAATTTTTGTGAATAGATTTTATGTTTTTAGTAATTAATATTTGAATTATTTATGTTTATCACTTCCCTTTTTCGTAATTACTAATTAACATATGCAATATTTTTATATTAATGTTGTTTATTAGAAACCAATAAATGCACTTATCTTAAAAGTAATGTTAATGAACATTAATTTTACATGATTGTAAGTCTCAATTCTTTTTCTGAAGAGTTCTTACCCACAAATCGATCAATGAACAAAGCATGATAACGACGGTTTAACTATTTTTTCCCCACCAGTCTTGCGTTTCGATAAGAAAAAAAATATCACTACCACACTAGCCATTCCTTTTCTTAAAACCATTTTTTTTTTTTTTTAAATTCACTTTTAGTTATTTCGTCCGTCTTTCTTCTTTGAAATTCGGATTTATGCCCCCTCCTTTTTTCGGGTTTTATTTTACTCATATTTTTGATGACGATGTGCTTTGCGCACATATCACTTCACAAGCAAGAAATTAATATAAATGTCAGCGCGTATACTTTAACTGTCGTATCAGTAAAGCGTGGAAATATAATTACTATAACGTATTATGCATTATATTTAACTATGATTTTCGGTGAACATTTAGTTTTATAATTTGTTCAACATATTTTATTGCTTATATTGCAATCCTGTAATATGCTTGCTCTCCTCATAATACTAATTATAGTTTTGTTTAACTATTAGAAAGGTTTTCGTACATATATAGTTCACCCACATCTAACGACTTTGTGTTTCTATGATCCAATACGTTAGACCTGACTAACTTCCATTTAAAGACACTTTTATAATGAAATCCCGTTACAGTGAACTCCCAAGGGATCGGGCAAATATTTGATGAAATGGAAAGTTCGTTGTAACGGAATGTACATTATACTACTGGGTTTTAAAACAGGACTAAAAATTTCCTTCCTTAAAACGGAAATTTTGTTGTATCAGTCTTCGCTGTAGCGATATTTTTATAGAATTCGATAACGACCGCAAATGCACCGGACTCTTGATAAAAAGCACCGCATAACAAAGAAGGGATGATTTCTTATTTAGCAAATTCGAAATGCGATATTTTTCGGGAGCAATAAAAAGAGTACGATTTTCATTTCGAAGTTTCCAACTGTTGCTTTTACAAAATATAATGCAATTTTTCTTGGTACTTATCGCACTTGAGGTTTTATCAGTAATACGTGTTCTACACTTTCAATTCTATTCTTTCCGGCTCTTGTTGCTGAGACTTAGCCAAGAGTGAATAGAAAATCTTTAACTTGGCAAACTTGCTGAAAATTCGTAATATAGAATATTGTTATCTCTCTCTATATAAAAGGTAATGTCTGTCGTTGTGTGTGTGCGATGGCCAGACGTATCTATAGCACTCTCAAACTTGAAATTTGGTACACAGATTGAATTGTCAAGCCATGCACTTCGAAGCTATTTTTTAAAATTTCTAATTAGTTTCTGTGAAAAAGGAATCATTTAATGAAAAGAAGAGGATATCATTACAGAAAATAAAAATTTAGCGATTTCTTTTTTCAAGGGTAATACCAAAAATGCATAAAAGGTAAAATTTCCCAGTTTGCTACATCCCTACTTTGCCTATTTAGAAATTCGGTTTTACATATTATAAAAAAATATTTAAAAATCTACAAAAAATGCAATTAGATTAATCTAATTAAATTTAGCATATGATATCAATAAAGTAGTAACTTGAAATAAAAAAGTTTTTTTTAGTACCGTTTACTTAATGATAAAATACTTTAAATCATTTCAATGCACAAACAAAAACATGTAATTTAATGGGATCTTTCAAATTTAGGGTCCCAAAGTAATGGCCCTGGAGGTCCTCGTGGTAATCAGGTCCTGTATGTAGGGTCTAATATGGGTATCCACTTCTACACTTGTATTATTATTTGGTTAAGAGCTGAAAATGTTTTGATGCAAATTGTGAGAAACCTGTACATTAGTGTCGCTATAACATGTATATTTCTAGTTCGGTTATAAAATATGTTGCATTTTTAATATTTTTTCTAGTCTAATAACATTCACTTTTAAGAAAATGAGTTTTCAGCGCATTTATTCTCTGAATATCGAATGAAGTAGTTGCTCTATATTATGCCCCTATAACGTCATATAATTTCAAGATTTCTAATTTTTTTCATTTGCAATACTTAATTTTACTTCTTACAGTATTTGTGTCAAATAGCAACTAAGAGCCTAGAAAAATTCTTAAAATTAGAGAAAACCTCTTAACTACAATAATTAATTTCATTTCCCTAATATCCCACAGACTCAAAACACGAAAACATTGCGTTTTTTAATATTTTGACTCAAACAAGTCTTTAATAGTAATAATTTATTTTTGACAGCCTAAGTTTCAAAAATGTTATGTGAGCAATGAACTTACTGATATGAATTACTAGCTCATAGCTTTCCTGTAACTTGGGCTAGAAAAATAAAATCATGTTGAGAATTATTTGAATCGAGGTTCTGAAAAAAATTATTGTTGCTGCAGTTTACCTAGGGGTACAAAGTTATTGTGCATTGATTATGTTTCAAAACGTCGTAAAAAAAAATTTACAGCAGTGTAGTTAAAATTTAAGAAATTGGTTAATTGTAAAAATGGTTATAATACCTTGAGAAAAAATGACATTACTCTCCGAGTATAGCCATGTATTTTTAATTTATCTCTCATTCTGCTATGAAATTGTGACCGAGAAAGTTCAGCGAAGTGATATTGGAAACTTTTAAAATATTATACTGTAATTTTGGATCACTGGGTCAGTAGACACACTGTGGATAGGCGATATCCGACAAAATTAATATTCTGTCAAGAATACAGGACTTTTGCCTTCTCTTATTGTTGTAAGCTCCCCGGGAGGCGGGAATATTTCTCAAAATTTCTAAACTTCCGCGACGTTTGGCAGGGTTGATAAAATGAAAAATAAAAAAATTAAATGCAAGACAAATAAATACAAATCTGATGATTCTAAGTATTTTCCTTTTTACCAAAATATGTGATGTCACACTTCGTGTTGCCCTCTTCCTTTTCCAGCCACAAATTTTCATAACTTTTCGACCACCCCCCAATCAAAGCATGATATCAATTTCGAGCAACTCTATACATACTTTACATATTACATAAATTGTATCATATTTGTCAGTGCTGCTTAACCAGTGCTATAGTCGGGAAAGTAGAATTTATACTGTACATAAATTTTTAAAATGAGAGGGTGTATGTGTTTAAATAATTGAAAATTTAGAAGGAAGATAATGGTTTTTATAGATTAAAATATAGAAAGGGCGGCGTCAAAGCGTTCAAGAGTGCCGCCGTGCTGGTACCGCTAGTTTACTATATAACCACTGAGCAACGGGAACAAATAGCAGTGCAGTTGCAGAACACCGGAATTTCTCATCTGAAGGAATCAACTAAAATCTTTTATACTTTTTACACTTAATAACAACGAAAATGATGCTAGTTTTCGTAATACCGCTAAAGATTTTACAGGTCACGAAAGTCCCGAGAAAGTCACGAATTTGGAAATCGGTAACGAAAATAACGAATAAGTCGCGACGAATAGGTCACGAAAATTTGCCGTGCTATGCAACCTCCCCCCCCCCCCTAGAAGGCATTGGATATCTGGTATCCGAGAGGTTTTTAACTATCCGGATTCCGATTCGGCCATTGCACGAAATTTCCGGTTACCTGGCAAGTAAGATTTGATTTTAAATTTTTTAAATTAGCATCGTTTATGAGAATATACGTAAATTACAAATTAACTACGTATTTCTAAGCTGGATGCTTAAATATATATATAGAATTTACAGGTTTCAGACATCAGAGCCGGATATTCGGTACAGATCCGTCAGTCAGGAGATACCGGATAAATATAATACATATGCAGTTGAGCCCGCTTAATGGAATAGCCAATTTGCCACGAAAAATTATTCTACCAAGGAAGATATTCCATTATCTGGGATCACAAAAACAAAATACTATGGTTTGGTACATTGAAAATGTATTATGTTAAGAGGGAAGCTCTTTTAACCGATATTCCATTAAGCGGGTTCGACTCTCTATCTCTCTATATATATATATCAATGTTTGTGTGTCACTGAATAAAGCATATTCAATAATAATTTTTAAAAAGCAGTTTGAGACAAATGAACCATGTCAACTTCAAACGGGTGATGAATCTTTGGATCAATAAATTACGTTTTAATAGTTCTGTAGTTATTTTCGATGTAGTAAAGTTTTCGACACTAACAAACATAGTGAGATTAGTTTCAATGTCTAAAATATTCAAGCAATTTAAGGTCTAATGTTTTAAGCACTCCTAACGTCTCATACTTTGGGAGTGTTGAATACACAACTTCTAGGACAGCAAAGCTCTGTTCGAAGTCAACCTATTTAAGTGCGTGCAACTGAGAGCCAAACGCAATGTTAAACTGATTAATTTCTTCCTTTATGCAATACTTTTGATAAGGGTGGCATTCGAAGAGCAGAAAGTTCAATTAATTAATGCAAAGGAACTGATTTAAACATTCAGCGATCCATAAAGGTCTTTATAAATTAAGCCGATTTTCAATGTTCTCAGAAAATATTATAGCATTACTAGCACTTTTATCGAAAGTTAGAAATAATTGGTATTCGGAAAGAAAGCTCGAGTGAGTACTGATTTCGAAAGTTATAGCATGAGTAAAAGAAACTTCCAAATTACGATAAAACATTTTTCCTTGCGTTAAAATAAAATGGAATAATTGTACAATACTGCCAATTAATCCAGTTATTGAAGTGTACAACATGATCTTAAAATTCACGTTACAGATTCCAGCCTATTATAACTTTTAAATGGAATTAATTATTTACTAAAGTATTAAGCAATACTTGACTTTATTGTATTTTCAACGTTTCTGTGCTGCCTAAACAACTAATTATGCGGCTCACAACCTATGGGTCGTGACTCCAATTAAGGTCGCAGGGTATTTCTTATGGTGATTCGAAATTGTTTCTACTTAAAAAATATATTTCACTGTGTTTTATGTTTGTACTTTTTAATATATTTTGTTATGCAACTGTTGTCTTTATTTATACGTTTATACGATTTTTTCTTTAATTTTTGGTAATCGCAAAATAAATATTAGGGAATGAAATATGTGTTCAACATATATGATAGAAATTATAATAGACGTTTGCGTCTGATTTATGTAATTATTGTGTGTTACTGAAGAAAAAAAATGCAGTCTGCACATTGAGTTATCCTGTAAAAAATGTATTTGTGTGCGTATGTACATATGCGGGTTGATAACCACTGAATTAACCTATTTTTTTAAATGTCATGGTTGCAACCGTTTGTATTCAATATTTTTTGTCTCAATTCTCAGTGAAGAAAAATATCGCCACATCTAAAATCTCGCACTACAGTAAAAATATAATAAAGATTTCTGAAAATGTTGATTTTTTTTTCAAACATGAAGTTGGCGGGGAAACAGTCTTTTAAAATCTAGAAAAGTCGTCCTCTAACTGGAAGAAAATGAAAATTCTAAATTGAGTGCAACGGAGAATAAAAGTAAGCTGCGAATCTCTGGGGGAATTTTTCTTCCCACCGAGAGAGGACAGTTTGAAACTTCCATTATCTTTTCTTCTCTAGCAAAAACGAGAAGAATAAGCGTTGTTGGGGGAAGAAGCGGCAATATATTTTCATTTCTATTCCCTGCCCCCAAAACGTTGAGCCTTTCGATTTACGTTAGCCGTAGAATCTCTACAAAAGATTATTAAAGGAAAAAGAAGCGCGTGCCAGAGAACAACTGAAATGTATATGTGGTGATACATTACGTTTGTTATACCGCTATTCATTATTCAGTACAAATGGATTATACCCAACAATGAGTTTTGCTAAGGCACTGCACCAGAAATTGATATCGTGTTCTATGTAACTAGCTGAATATATGAAGGAAAGACTGAACATTTGTCTCAAATAGAAGAACATCGATCTTCAGCCAATAATGATAATTTACGGCCTGATATTTTGGAAACTGGAGAAAACAGACTTAACCTTCTGACTGCTCATTTTTGTTTTAGCAAATTCAACTCGCTCATGCAACTAAAGCCATCTCTGGAATAAATCCTTAATTAATGTCCAAATACTTGAGAAATTGCATTACTGACGTTTTAACGATGAAACTTCAAGATAATATTTTAAATACACTGAAGAAGCTCACTGCCGCTGAAATCACGGGTTGAGCAATTTTCGCAACATTTTTTTTACGTTGCACGTGGAAATCGCGGGATAAAGAGGGTTAACGCAAAAAATGTGATACTTGCTTATGTCGCCAAACCAAGTGGGAAAAGTTTCTAGCGACCATGGCGACCAGAAAGGGAAAAGGTAGAGTTGTGTGACCTTGACACGCCGATTCTAATTACCTAGACTATAATCATATAATATTTATCCGTAGTACAACCATAATATCACTATATTTATAATCTTAAAAAATTTAATAATAAAACTAACTCATATCTAAGATTCACTAAAATACTCAATCATAACCATCTGTTTTTGCTTGCTTACGAGTATCAGGATGGTATGGTATTGGCGAGAATTACCATATTTGGGATTTTCAAAAATAAATTTGTAGCAATCAATATTTTTCACTGAACTTTTTGTTTAAAGCAATTTTTTTAAAGATTTGTCCGTTTTTATCCAGTAAAATCAGATTCGGCTAAAATCGAGTTTCCTTTATTTGTTTGGGATACTAAATTTTGTGAAACGAGAAATGGTTACATTTTTTAATGTTTGAGCACATGAGGTTTACATAATTAGTTTATTTATGCTTCTGAGATGAATTTTGATTTGTAACCACACTATTGCACAACAGTCACTAATTTGTATGTCAGACTTCGGATAATAAATATGCTAAACTTCAAACAAAATTCAGAGTTTATTTTTAAAAGCAAATCACAATTTCGTATACCTTTGGACAGACGTATTGTGCTTACTTGTATAAGTCTCATTTTGTTTCTCCCTACGTTTTAATAAGCAATTTTACTAGTGACTAATATACAAGGGAAACTGTTACACAACATACAACTTCATGCTAAAACTATTTAGAAAATATATTTTGGCGAATGATTTTCAAAATGATTGTCCTATCAGCAAATGACTGCTTGTTAAAGAGTGAAATCTTAAAAACTGTAGTGCGATATAATTTTAAAAATTTTAATTCGCAGAGACAGGATTAAATAATGAATAAAATGTTAATTAGGCGAAGCAAAATAGTAACTTAAGCATAAAAGGTATTTCATCGAAAATTTTTGCTTTAACTATTACGTGAATAAATGCAATATTTACATATTTATCAAAAAATAAACTCTTGAAACCATTTAATGATTCTCCTAAAAAAAATATGACGATAAAAGCATATATTCAAAAAATAAAGAAATAAATAATTAATTTGAAAAAAAAAATCTTCTACTAATATGATTTTACAAAATTTGGAATGTGGGAAAGTATGTGTATGTGTACATAATAAATGACAAATGTAAAATTAAATACTATTGCTCTTTGCTTAATTCCTTGATATCAATATTCGAAACACAACATCTATATTTATTATTATATATTTAAAAAGAGTTAGAACGAAAAATGGGTTTTTCTATACTAATGTCAATAATCGGATTCAAAAGTAGAAGTGGATATGAGTTTATAATAACAAGAAGGTCCGCCTATACCAGGGGTCGGCAACCTTTTGAGTCGGAAGAGTCAAAAATTACAATTTACAAAATTACAATTAAGTTTTTAAAGAGCCACATTTTTTTTTCTTTCCAATAATAAATAGTACTTGCATAAATAAAGTTTTTTGATAGAAAAAACTAATCTATTTATTCATAAGAAAAAATATCTATTTATATATAAGTAGTGTTTTTCACAATAAATTAAATAGTATATGTATATGGCATCAATTAGATAATTACTTATTATTTAAATAAAAAATTAAAACAATTAAGCATTTACTTACAACACCAACTTGCACTTCAATAACAAACAATTGAACAAACGAACTCAATGGGAGCGATGGCTTTGAAGGGTTATTCAAGTAGAAACGAATTCAGAACGATTTTGAAATGTCTTTTTTTGATAAAAGAACCGCTGGTTGCCGATCCCTGGCCTAGACCTATACAAACCTGCTTTCCCGTATAATTGGGTGTATACGGGAAAGCAGGTGCGTATAGGTCTAGGAATCAACTTCATAATATAGCTATCGCTCTCTCTTCCTCTTTCAGCTTTAATTCTTAATTCCTTCAATATACATTTTTCAACGGTTAATCCATAGTTATTCATTTTTCATTCGTTTACTTATTAATTCATTCATTCATATTTGGTCATTTATTCATTCTTTCACTCATTCATTTGTTCAATCAGAAATATCCTTAACAATCCAGATGAAAAAACTTCATGAGTAAATGCGCTCGTTTAGTTCCGGAGGAACTTCGTATATACATATTCTACGTCATAAGATCGTTCCAATAAATTTTAATCCAAGCAAATCCATCTATTAGATCAGGATTTATAAAGGATTGAAATTTCCCCGTAGGCGCTAATGTTACATTTTTTATTTTATTTTTTTTAGCTTTTCAAAATTGAAAAAAAAAAGTTCAAATCAAAAAATATTTCACCGTCGAGAGCTCCTTCCCTTCAAATAAGGTTATTTAGATGAACTTGGGTCTTATATGCATGGATTATATAATTTGCTTTGCATTTCCCTAAGAGCGCTCATGTTTTTTGAAATGTACGAAAAATTCTCAAGCCAAAAAATAAAATAGAGAAATGAGATGTCCTCGGCGAGATCTTTCGAATACAAAAGAAATCTTTCGAATCGGACAATTCCCTCAACAGTTATTGGGGGAGGGGGCGGCAGACAGACCGACAACCAAATACACCTTTTCCCTATCTCAAAAACCTACTTTCAAATTTGATATTTTTCAATACTTAATTACTTTACTTATTTTTGACTTTTCTTTACTTTTAGACGACATTTTCCCGACACATTAAGCCTTCTTTCATACTCTGTTTTTTTTTTTTTTTTTTTAACTTTTATGGGGAAAGTAGGCAAAAAACTAACAAGATTAGTCTTTCTATTCCGTAATTAAAAAAAAAAACTTGCTTGTGTGTTTAAGTAAATAAATATGCTGCAGCCATTTCAAAAAAAAAAAAAAAAAATCGAGGTACATACATTTTTCCCTTTAATATTCAAATTAAATATTCGTAATAAAAAAATTATTTGTATAGCACATAGTATAGCAATAATGTAAATTTTAAATGAAGTGATAAGTTTCTCAAAATTTTTTAACTTTTATATAATCTTTTACGTTAAAATTATGCTTTTACTTCAAATCCGACAAAACTGATTTGATATTCAATCTTTTCTCAAATGTCTATTCTTAAAGATAATTCATTTAAGATTTACAGTATGTCTCATATATTTGTTTTCTTGCTTTTCTTTCAGGTACCCATGGTAACAATGAAAAGGAGATGGACTCCACCCTCTTCGTGATGTGGAACCAGAGCCATTCCTTAAACAGAAAGAAAGTACCCTTTGAGACCGCAGATTCAGGGATCTTTTCATGTAATGCAGTTTAAGTCCTATCAACCAAAAACCTACAGCCGAATGAGATAATCAAATGAACTTTTATGTAAATCAGTTGAGCTGTATAATTATTATTCATCGCTGAAACTTCTAGTGTTTATAAAGTTCAATTTTGTTAATTAAATCCCCCAAGGCTTATAAATAAAGATGCAGCCGATATTGTAAATGCCAATGTAAATATACTTTATAGTTATATTATTCTATAACAGCTTGAATGGTTTATTCTAAGTTATCCCATCTGAACATTTCTTTTAAAAGTTGTGTAGTTGCTGCTCTAAGAATAATGAGAATTGTTCTGAGAAAAACTACTGCGACGTAACTAAAATACGTGGCGTAATTTTTCTCGGAAGCTTTACTTGTTTTTCCTTTCTTATTGTTTCTCAGAATGGGGTTGTTGAAATAACTACTTTTTCTCTTCCTGGTAAATTGGATGTTTTTTATCTGTTTCTTCAAAAAATATTATTCCTAAAAATCCCCACTTAATATTCATTACTTTTCCTTTGTCGTTCACACTTCACCCATTCCAGTGAAATTGGAAAACTAAAAACTGCAAGTCCAATTTGTCCACCCGACAACTTGCTCGGTAGAAAATTACTCTCTTAAAATAGTGAATTAAATATAATTCAAAAGATTTTGAAACCGCTAAAAAAATAGTTCTTGTACTTAAAAATAAGTTTTCGCTTGAGTTAAAAAATCTGTTTATGTTTTTTTAACATAATTACTCACTAATTTCCCCTTTTTAAATTCAGAGTCTAGTTAAACACATTTAAATACATATAAATATGCAAATGCATCTTTTTTTATACAGAAAAAAATCATTTTCCAAATTAAGCATATTGTAACAAAATCTGCAAATAACGCGACTAAAATGCATTTTTTTTTAATTCAAGAAGTACATAGTCAATTTATCACGGTTAATAAATTATCCATGCAGTTTTTCAATGCAAGTAAAACAGCTTAAATAAAAAGACTTTAATGTTTAACTAGAAAGACGTAGCTTTAAAATCAATTCTGCAGCTCCTAGTAACGATAAAAACAAACATTTATTTCGTCATTGAAAAAGCATATGGCAATGTAACCTCAATCATACATAAATAGTTCATTTAAAACATTGTCATTCATTTTATTAAGGCAAAATTTATTGTATTCACGAAATTAAATTAGATATTATCCGTTTATAAAAATATTTTTACTTATTACTGCTATATCAGAAAAATTTACATTTTTGACATTGGTTTTAAGAAAATTAGGACTTATTTAGTCTATTAAAAAATAATTTAGTTTTTATCCTACCACTTCCTTCTCTTTTTCCTAATGGAGTACGCTTTATTAAAAAATTATGTATTAGGTGATAAGTACTGCCCTCAGCTCTAAAAACTTTTAAAAAGTATTCAGAAACGGCCAGACATTTTACTTTAGAGTGCTGGGGAAATATTAACTGCTGATTTATAAAAAAACAGCCAGCTTCATAGTTTCTTATTTAAGAAGAAATAAAATGTAAAAACCAAAATTAGTTACAATGATCACTTTAATTTTACAGAAAGGGTCAGTTAAGTAAGGGGCTGCGTGTCAATCAATAGCATAATAAATAAAAAATATTGGGCACAAAATGCAACGGAATTTAACCTTATCTGTAAAGTGGTCAGACGTTGTCTGGGTAACATTAAATATTAAGATATTAAAACCTGAAATGTGTGACCGATACAGTTTTGCATATAATGCATATATTTTGTCTTTCTCATTTTTTTTAGAATACTTCTAAATCATTTTTCGAAATGCAGCTCCTCCATCAAATAATCAAATTGTTCACCATTTTTTTTTAGGTTTTATTTTAACGCTGAAACAATACTAGTAAAAATACATTTCAAAGGGAGAGCTGCTCAAAAATATATTATTTATAATATTTTTGGAATCTAATAAAGGTATAGACCCAAAAAATAAAAAATATTTTACACTTATCCAGGTATGTTGATATGTTCTGAAGATAAAAATGGGTGCTTTAAAACGACGACGAAAGATCCCTGAATACGTTTATTGTGTGTGTTGAGTTTTTCAGCGAATGTTTACTGTTCATTGTAATCGTTGTATATACACTTGCATATATTAATATGAAAAATATGAATTGCTAGCTTCATGCAATATGACTTTATAACACTGAGCTGCAAATGACGACTTCAGAAAAAACTTTTAGCAACGGCTCTGTTAATATTAGATAGGAATGGTATGTTTTACTACATAGGAACTTAAAATAGCAATACTCACAGTTGAGAAAATAAATAAAATTTCACAAACTAAATACTTATATATTTGAATTGAAAGGCTCAAAAATTATTTCACTTCTTTGTTTTGAGTCACGTTAAGGAATTTGAGTAATTTTAGCCTCACAGCATACGTATGGTATGACTGAAAAAGCATATCTGTTCATAATTGGAAAATTAAAAGTATAAAATGTCAAAATGCATATGTAAAAGCTTAATTATAAAATTATAAAAACGTAAAGTAGTAACAATACACTGAAAAAATCCAATTATTTTTACACAATAGTTTGCTAGTTTTATAAAATTAATCTTTCTTCCAGAATAAAATGGTTTCTGTAATTTGATTTGAAAACAGATGTTATTTTCAATATATTTTTGTGTAATTAAAAACACTATAGTCATGCAATAGTTATTTGCCAATTCAAAAAAACAATTTTTATTTCAAATTTTTATACCTTTCTTCATTTACACCTCAAACTGAAATTCCCTTTCTAAAAATATTTATTCAAGTTGCTACAGCATTTTAAATCCTAGTAACGTGTTGCTAATCTCAAAGGTTTCTATAAATCTTGAATGTATTTCCTATAATACAAAAATATATATATATATCTTGTCAGTCGTTTAAAATTAAGCCTCTAACAGTTTGCTGCTTTATAATGCTCAGCCAAACTAAACACCTACACAACTAAAAATTTTGTAAACTGTTGCTACGAACTGTTTAAAATACACTGAAATGTTTAGTAAATTGTATATCAATATATGGCGCGCCTGCTCTAGTTGCACCAGAGTGTAGACACATAAATTCAAGTTCATGTTGCTTTTTCTTCATAAATAGGTGTGTAAATTCTATAATGTTACTTATGGTACAACAAGTTGCTCCAATATTTGAAGCGGGATGCCAGACTTTTTTACGGTGATCGCTTAACTTGTTTATATGATGACTTCGCTAGCTGACCCCAAGTGGCATGGCGGTAGAGCACACTGATCCCGTGTCATGATCGTTGGAACTGTCTTTAGAACCGTCCGACTTCGTTCAAAATCGTCTACGCTGAAGGAATTTTATTACACTTCGGTGGTTACTTGCACCAAAATATGGTAATATTAAGCGCCATCCTTTTGTAGCCAGCAAACTGGCATCATTTTTTGGTGCAGTATACTACCAAATTTTTAGTTCATTTGCATTCCGTCAGTACTTCGTCGTACTACAGATGAATTACTTTACTTGATTGATGTGGGTAAGTCAGATAGTCGAACTCATGAAGCAGTTTTGCGCATAGCTAAAACTAGTTCAACTTTGGTAGAAGATATTCACCGTCACAACCACAATCTATATTGTGAAAAATCATTTAGAAACAACATCTTTCAATTCGTTCCATTTAAAATATAGGATTTTTTAAACAAAAAAATTGAAACGTAACACGTTTTCTGAAGCATGCCGTCTTTAGAAATACTTTAAATAATACGATTTTTTTATGTCGCTGCTGTTGTATACGTTGACTTTGTGTGTGTTGCTGAAGCCTTTCTGAAGTTGTCATTTATTCCATCCTGTGGTGTTTCATTTACTACAAACGTGCTATAAACTGCTAATTTTAAGCAGCCAACTAGAGAACTCTTATTATAAAGCTATGATAGTTTAAATTGCGTATATGAGTCTCCGAATGTATTGTGTATTTAAAAATGTATTGTAAGTGCAAAGAGTTGCATAAAATGTGCTCATGGGAAGATCTTAGCATTTCACAGGAAAAGTCTTCCGCCAAACGGCCCATGGCAATTATGACCTCATTATCAAATCTATGTCCTGCTGACTCATTGAAAGGTATAGTAACTCAGGGAGAAAGATTGTCTAGCCATAAAAAGTATGCGTAAGTTAACACCATGAAGTTCCTAAATCAGTTATAGTCAGAGTCAATTCATAAAGCTCATGGTGACGAAAATTATATAAGAACTTTAAAGTGAGTTGCAATCATGATTAAAATCTCCTGATTGGACAATTTCTGATGATTTTTGATAACAGAAACAATATAATTTAAAAAGCATTGGCTATCATACTTCAAATATTTTGCTTTAACTTTCTACAGCCTAAAGACTTTTTCTTTCATTATTAGCAGTACGGTTTTAAAATGTTAATTATTATTATTAAACTCGTCTCTTGATCATGTAGCTTATGTAACGCGCCTTCACTAAAATGGGGTGATGATACTTCCAAAACGAACTTAGCAAGCTTCTGAAAAGACTTAGCAAGAAAAGTGTAATGTGCCGCAGTTCCCTTACCGCGGGAGTTGATTTTTCAACTTCAGTTTTAAGTTTACTTGTTTGTGATCTTTTTAAAATTTTGCTCATAATGTGTTTTGAATTTTTTAAAAATAAGTAATAAAATTAAAGTACATATTTACACCATCCTAAATTGATACATAACGTTTAGAGATACCTATTTATTTAATCCTCAAAAAATTTGAAGCTCTAATTCAAATATTTTCAAAAATGTCCGCAACGTTAAAATATCGACAATGGATGCATTACAATATCATGCTTAGAAAAAGAGAAGTTGAATTCGTGCTTATATGAAAATTACAGATAATTAAAGTCATTCGACAAACACATTCTTAAATGTATATCTACATTATATTTTAAAGCATTTTGTGTAAGCAAAATAAAGTAACATACGACTGATAACTAATGCAAAAAATGCCCAAAATGTACAATGATTTGAACTTCTTAATGTAATTAAAATACTAACTAGATACTAATTAGCCTGACTTGATGAATCTGTTGTAAATAACTATATTGTTATAAGTTTTAGCACACTTTCGCTATATTACGTTCAACGCACTGAGGCTGTAAAATTTATTATAAAACTTAAGAACAAAGATCCAAAATATTACGAGAAATAAAACATTTGATTGATTATCGCAATCAGATTACTTTGAAAAAACAACTAATGTAATGCTAATGGCATTCTTTAACGTATAGATGCTCCATTGTTTTCTAAAAAATAACAGTTATCAAGAACATTATAATAAATGGACAAATATATTTTTCAAAATCAAATTCGGTGACCAAAAAAGGGCAATAAAAATAATCAAGTGCATAAACATCTACGAAAAAAAAGAAGAAATCTCCAGATTGGCGAATTTTCCTTAGCACTTTTTGGTCGCGGTTAAAATTTACAAGTACCTCAAAATCTTCGTACAGGCTACTAGCAAGTTAAAGCAAAAAAGTCTAGAAATAAAGTTTCTATACTGGAAAGGACTTTTTATGCTTCTAAGAAAGAAGGATATGCTTGAGCTTCCTAAGGAACATTCCTAACATATAAAGATGTCATATTTGTTCTTTGAAACATTATGTTTTATAAAACATGTTTAGTCATTTACTGGTTAAACTGGTCAAGTTCTCTCTATTTCTTCTTGCGTTTTAAAATAAAAAGCTATAACACCGAGCGCCAGTTATATAAAATTAAGATTTTATCAACTATGAAGAAACTTAAAACACAGAAAATAAATAAGAATTTTAAACTTGCACGTTCGATTTAAAAAATGCCTCGTGAGTCGTCTTTGAACGTATTTTTCCATAGTAATTCTTTATGATAAAATTTGAAATATTGCCTAGTAAAGCCTTAACTGACACACGTTTTACTATGTCTTTCATGAGTATTAACACTTTTACAGATAAGCGATTTAAAAGACTTTTTAAATGTTTCTTTTTGCTGATCCTCAATCTTGCCTTTCATGTCACACAATGTAGTATGTTAATATGAACGATATTTTTTATTACAAATAGCATCATATAAAACTTACTGTTTTTACAAATATATTTATCTTTAAACTAAGGATTCGTAACTGTTTTACAATTTGTAACTATCATTATTTATGAACTACGGGATTCGACCATTTTAAATCTCTTCAGGTGTTCATAATTTTCAAGTTTTTCGTGTGCAAAATGAAAATGAATCAGTATTCGTTAAAAATACAAGGGACAAACATTGCTTTTAAATTATTTAATAAACCTTACTAAATCTGTAGAAACAAAAAACACGAAAAAGTGGATATTCAAATCGTAAAAATTCACGTCCTTAAGAAATTTAAAGCAGTAATAGTTGAAATGCAAGATTATTTGGGAATTTTATGCGTGGCATAAATAGCTGTTTTGTTATCATGCAGCTATTAAGGCAATATGTTTAGTCAACACCGACTACCATTTCTATTGATTTTAATTTTGTCAGTTATGCTTTCTCAACTTTAATTGAATAATTAAACCACCATTTGTAATCATCCGACAAAGAAAAACTTCAAGCAGTAAACCGACAACCAGCGAATCTTAGACCAATGAAGTTTCACACCGATACTAGATTAGTTTTTCACTGACTGATGAACGTGCCGTGGAGGACATCAGAAGTAAAGTGAACTCGTTGATCGGTTAAAGATCTTTGCAGCTTGATCTTGTGGTTAGTCTTCCACTGACTAATTAACTTATGCGGCAACTTGCTGTGGAGGACCGCAAAAGTAAAGTGAACTCATTGATTGGATGACGATTTTTGTAGGTAGTCGTGTGAATATGAGTTACACCTAATAAACTAAAGGTAAATGATTTCAACCTCAATTAATAAGGTCGACGGTTTCGTGTGTCAAAATTGCTTTGTTATCAGCAATAGTGTTGTCAGAATCCAAATTTCAAAAAGTCCATTTTATGCTGAATGATTAAAAAACGGCATTCGAATTATATTACTACCATTATTTAAGAAATCACAGCATTTTTCTTCGTTTTATCGTGGTACATGATTATGCCCCTATTAAAACATCAGCTAATAACAGTCAAAAGCAAATTATTTTCATTAAATCAATGATGTATAATAGTGTTCAACCTGTCCACAATTAGTTCACAAAGCACAAGATTTTTTTTTTTTTTTTACTTTACGTGTATATACAAAATTTCAATGTCTTAAAAATACTGAAATATACTTCTTCGAAAGGCTATTTAAATTAAAACCAACCACTTTCGTAATAGAACCTACAACTAATACTACAATTTGCAAATAACTGGCGCTCTCGGCAGAAACTGTATATTACTGCATAGGTAGAATGTTTTTAGAAGGAAAATAGATTATGGTTGTTTAGATACATTTAGCTTATCTGTAGAATAAACATCTAGACATTGTATTTGGTACTAATGGTGCAAATAATATAGAATACTTTTTTCTAGTAGCAAGTTGTAGTTATGATTTTTAGCAGATATATTCGTTGGTAGTTAATGAGTGTTTTGTGATAGGTAAGTGTTGCGTAGCTGAAAATCAATAATAATCTGCCTTTTGTAACATTACAGTATGAAGATGCTATACTTATTTTGAAATACTTTCAAACATGCATAAATCTATTGTTATTTTGAAGTCTTTAAGTAGGAATGAGTGTAGCATATCAAACCCGATTATGTAAAAAAAAAAAGAAGTGTGGTAAGATATATTATTGTCATGCAATGGGGCTGACAACCCGAATTTAAAACTTTGTACAGAATAATTGATTGTTCATGTAATGGTGTTGCTGCAATTGTAATGTGAATTTGGATGCCACGATAAAAAACAATTTCTTTATTACATTACAATTTGAAGATGCTAATTTCTAAATGTTAAAAAAGTAATGCAATTTATTTTAATTGAAGCAGGAATAGTGTAGCATATCAACGGAATATGTAAGAAATTTAATTATGTCAAAAGAGTATCATGTGGTACTCGATTAAAAACCTACATTTTAAAAGGCTAATTTATGGTTTTGTGATGGTGTTGTTACAATTGTAATACTTGATGAAACTAACATACGCCTCTTTATAATGCTAAAAATGTTATATTTACTTTAAAACATTTCCAAGGATTTGTAAATTGAATACATTTTTTTTTCGTTAAAAAAGAACGAGTAAAAAATTATTAACTGTGTAACAAATAGAAGAATACTCTCTGTTTTTGTGAAGTGAGTAAATAATAGATGGGTAAAAGTTGAATATTTTAAAGGTTTTGTATTGGTATTGCTAAAACTGTAATATGTTATACAGTCAAAGGTTTTGAGTTGTGTATCAAGTTTTCGTTCATCAACATTCAGTTTAAATTTTTTTATATTATAAAATTTAAGATTTTTATTTCTTATTGCATTTTAAACGGGATACAATTTAGTTTTTAATGTTTCTTTGAGTAATTTTAAGACTGAAATTTTTAATCTTTCCCAGGAAAAATTAATAATTTCACTTTATCAAATAGTTTGGGAGAAAACGAAATCCATAAGCGCTGACGTAACTCTATGCTAGTTCATTTCCTAATCGGCTTCTCTTTTGTTTTTTGCAGAAGTCTAAGTACACAGACTATTTGTTTTACATTTGAACAAAACTTTCTTTGTTTTATTTTATAACAGGATTTTCCAACGGCGGATGAATTGAAAGGCATATCTATGTAAATTTTAATTAAAAACTGGTAATAATAAATTAAACTTCAAATTTTCATCATTTCGCTTTATATTCGCATTTTTATGATAGTATTAGAATTAAAGCATGTTTTTGAAATTGATATTTGGGAGGCCTTCCCAAGGATATCATTTTTGAAACTTAAACATTTTATAAAGTATTTAAGCATGTTTCTAAAATCTGGATGAAACTGTACTAATTCAAGGTACAAATATTTTACATTAGATGAATTTATATGCCTAAATCAAAGCAAGCTATAAAACTTAGTATAGAAAATCATATTATGTGGTGCAACTGAATTTTAAAATATGAAAGACAAATTTAAGAACTCTTTTCATATACAATATACTCAAAAGAGGTAATTCTTTGTACACACAGTTTTACAATTTGACAATGTCGTTGTTTAATAAGGAATAAATTTCGCACTCGAAGTTATTGTACACCGTTAAAAATTGTGAAAATGTTGAACCAATTCTTCGTTTATGTACTCTGCTTTTCATCATTAAGGGCTCCCCAATATCTGATTTAACCAATCCTCTAGTGTTAGAGGCAGACCCAAACTGTGGTTCAGCTCAGCGTAACATTTTTAACATTGTACTATAAAATGGTGCTAATTATCGAGCTAAAATGGTCGGAAAAGTACTCGCAAGTGAAATGGAAGAATTCATATATGTGACCCCGTATTTTTCAGTTGTTCATAAAGAAAAACTATATATAAAACCATGCTTACTTGAGAAAAAAAAAGTATTAATTCAAAGTCTTTAAAACAAAGTCTAAAAAAGCAATTTATTTTTAGTTTTCCAGCGATAAAGTGATATAAAATTATAACTTTCTACTATCTCGGTTTATTCAAAAGTTTAAAAAAATGCTGAACGTAATTCATATACGTTAGTGTACCATGGAATCACAATATAGTTCTTCATGTAACATTACCCACTATTGACAATTGCAATATTTATATGACATTAAACATTTGGCATTAATAAATTTATTGACGAGTATCATGTACTGTTTTTAACACTTCATATTACTTTCCTTCAAAATCAAATCATGCAATATTTTTAATTGCAAAAAGATACTTTGCTAAAAATTGCAAGCGTGTTTTCTAGACATAATTTTCATAATTTTTGCGATAACTTCGAAAGCATTTCTCACGCATATTTTAAATATAACGCGTAAAACCGGAAAGTGTCGCACATTGAGAGAATCAATTGGAGCTTTGATAAAAACAAAGTACTAAATTTTGTACACATTCTCTTCTACTAAAAGAAGACATATCAAGGCAATATGAAGTGTTGATATATCTGCCGTCCTAAGGAAACAAAATAATAATTATTCTTTATCGAAGGATTTTGAGGAACATTGAAGAATGGGTAAATTATGCAGAATTATTTCTTATCTCTTAGTGTCCTATTATCTTTTGTTAACGGCAAATGATTTATGAGATTTCAGTTCAAAATTTAAAAGTGTTATGTACAAGGAACATTGAAGAATGGGTCATATTATTCAGAATTATTTTTACCACTTAGTTCCCTATTATCTTTTGTTAACGACAATGATTTATGAGATTTCAGCTCAAAATTAAAAGTCTTATTTACAAGACCTCGAAAAACTTGATTATATAAGTAATTTCTGATTTTGTTTCCTCAGGACCGCAGTGATTCCTTTTCCAAAAAGCTTTTAAAATTATTTATTCAGCAAAGCACATGCAGTGTAAAAGCACATTCATTCTTGTCAATGTAATTTCCTTGACTTAGCAAGAACTGGAGCTCATACGCTCCGGCTAAAACTCTTTTGATTAATAATTGTAAATTTTTATGTAGTTACAATATTTTTGCTACCATAAAACAATGAGAAAGATTGAAAGAGCTTCTTTATATGTTATTTGCCCAGTACAAGAGCTTGAGCTTAAGCATTCAATAAGTAACCGAAGCTTTAGGTGTTTGTTTATAGCCACACAAAGTATTTTTTTGTATTGACACTTTCGCCAGAAATCATGCATAGTCTTTCAGATCATATTGTGTGGTGAACTACTGTTATGAAAACAAGAGAATCTTCTGTTCTTACGATATACGATTGTAAAATTTACATTATAAATCTATCCCTGTTTTTACGGGAAACTAATCAAAAATTGCATTGCTCAAGCCATCTAAACTTCATTTTTTATTAATGCAAAAGTAGTATAACTCACATCTGACATTGCTTTCTCATTCTGTCTGTAAACTAGTCATTCCGCTGATATGATTGCATTTTAGTATGCGCAAGATTCAATTCTTTGACCTTTTAGAATAAAAAGTATTCCAAGGAGATATCTATAGTATCCTGATACAGTCCTGCAAAGCGAAACTTATGACTTTTGTTACAAATAAAACTAAAACGACACTGATTGTAAGAATTTAAGTTTTAGAAATAAAATTTGCTTAAAAATTAAACAAATATGAGCGCTTTAGGTTTAATTTTGAAATGTACGATTTAAAAAAAAGAAATAAAAAGAAAGTTATGTTCTTCAATAAATTAACTAAAACACCAAAGGAAACAAAAGTTAAATTTCAACTAGTCTTTATTACTACTTAAATAATTATTGTTTTAAAGATTATAACTTATAGTTATTTAGAAATTAATGTTACAATTTTCTATTTAACTAAAAGCATTTTATCAAAATATACTTAGCCCAATTCAACGATATTCATGTTACAAACGAAATGTCCTTCACCTTTTCTGAATTAAAAAAAAAGAAATTGCTTATTTCTTTCGGAATGACTAGTTTCGACTTGTTTAAAATACGATCTTGTAAATCATACTTCAGTCATTACTGGGGTATCAACTTAGACTACATACACCAAGTACTAGAGTATAAGTTTGGGGAAATGATCACAAACGTACTATAGAATCTACAAATAACTGTGTGGCTCATCTATGTTAGCAAGTTTAGACATCGTGCTCGACTAGCTGCCTATGTTACATGTTAAATGCATATATGCTCTATTTAGATTTAATATGCAGCTTTTTAATATAATTTGCATCGTCCTGGAACAGGATCTCCATCAAAGTATTTCAACTCCATGTTGAAACGGATAGCCAAGGTCAGTACTCGGTTCCTAGGGACCAAAAGAAAAAGGTCATAATTGGTATTGCAGTAAATTGCTTGTTCTTTTGGCAAATCTTTGTTGTGGCCAATTGTCTTGGTCGTCATGTGCCTCATTTGTACACTGTGATGTGTGACTAATGTTGTTATATATGTTTTTGTGAATGGGAAAATAGGGAGGGGAGATATCCTGTTTGTAAATAAAAGGTTTCAAAATATACTTTGTTTTGTCATTGGTGTAATTATAACATTTTAAGCTAATAACGAAGCACGAAGTTTTTAATTATAAAATACATGGACTAATAACACTTCATTTTAAAGCACAAAATGCTTTTACAGTGAGTTCAATCTGATATTATGAATTTCTAATGATATAATGCCAACTACACATTTAAATAACATCGAAATGAAAAAAGTGAAATTTACAAAAGATCAACTGACGACAGATATGCAAAACCTTCACTTTTTCAGTATCTGCTAGCTTGTAAAATGTTTGCCGTATGTTTATATTGACGAACGCCATCTTTAGTGATGCGTTGTAAACAAAAGTCGAAAGCCTTTAGGCCTATTAGCCTTATGTCTTTTCTTCTCAAAACCCTAGAGAAGTTGATTGATAGGCACATCAGTGACGAAGTGCTGAAAGCCAACCCACTCTCCAGGCAACAACATGCCTATCAACCTGGCAGATCAACTGACACTGCTCTCTATGAATTAATCACAATTCTAGATGGAGCTGTAAATGGTAAAGAGTTGGCACTTGCTGCCTTCCTGGATATTGAAGGGGCCTTTGATCGTGTGCCCACTCATGTTATTCTAAATGCTCTTATGAGAAAAAATGTCGATCATCTGGTGTGCACCTTTATTGGTTGCTTGCTATCTACTAGATCAGTACAGGCAACTCTTTTAGGAGACACACTTGCCGTTACGAACTGCAAAGGCTGCCCGCAGGGAGGTGTAGTTTCACCTCTTTTATGGAGCCTTGTTGTTGATGAAATTTTAAATAAAATTAACCTCTCAGGTGTGACCTGTATTGGTTATGCAGATGACATAACCTTAGTAGTAAGAGGAAAATTCCAGGATACTGTGATTAGCCTCATGAAATCTGCCCTCAAAAAGGTTGAAAACTGGTGCAAGGAAGTTAGCCTGACTATTAATCCTGGCAAGACAAACCTTGTACTCTTTACTAGAAAAAGAATGAAAAATGTGCAAAGTATAGAATTTTTTAATACTAAACTTGCATACTCTAACGAGGTTAAATACCTTGGTATCATTTTTGACAAGACTCTAAATTGGAACAGTCATGTCGAACACAGCACCACCAAGGCAAAGAGAATATTCTGGGCCTGCAGACGTGCAATTGGTCCCAATTGGGGCTTTTCACCTAGTATTGTCCATTGGATCTATACTAAAGTAATCGTCCCCATTACCACTTATGGATCTATCGCATGGTGGAACAAAGCCTGCCGTGTGACAACAATGAAAGAGCTTACTAGTCTCCAAAGAATGGCAACTATATCAATGACTAGTGCCATGAGGACAACCCCCTCTCAAACCCTAGAGTTACTACTAGGCATTCTACCACTTTATAAGCAGGTAGAGATGGAAGCAATCCTTTGCTCCCAAAGAATAAAATTTCTAAAACTATGGAAATTATCTTCTGAGAGATCCTTATATAAATTTGATACACTGATCAAGGATCACCCATTGCTTTCCATGAACTCGGACTGGATGCTTAAACGCTTTGACTTTGAGTCAAAACACAATGTTGTATTCCCTTCCAGAACTGATTGGGAAAATCCTATTAAGCTTATTGGCCACGCCAATGAAGTATGGTTCACTGATGGATCTAAGACTTCCCATGGCACAGGTTACGGTGCCTTTTGCCCTAATAATAATATTAGAATCTACTCTTCTTTGGGAAGACTAGCAACGGTATACCAGGCTGAAGTGATGGCCATCCTGGCATGCGCAAATAATTACCTAAATAGATGCATCTCTGGCAAAACCATCAAAATCTTCTCTGATAGCCAGGCTGCTCTCTTGGCACTACAAAAACACTGCTTCTCTTCAAATATTGTGTGGGATTGCTATAACACTATTGCTGAATTGGCCGCAGTGAATAAGGTGACTCTTTATTGGGTGCCTGGTCACCGTGGCATTTTTGGCAATGAAATGGCTGACCAACTGGCTAAACTGGGCACAGAAACTCCTTTCATTGGCCCAGAACCTGTCCTTGGTCTGCATTACAGTGCATTAAAGAAAACAATCAAGGAAGTCCTCCTAAAAGAGGCTCACAATGCCTGGCTTAAAAGCAATAATCAAAGACAGGCGAAAGAACTTAACCAAAATTACCCTTGGTTAAGATCTAAGGAACTGCTGAAACTCAGTAGAAATGAGATTAGGGTGATCATTGGTCTTTTAACTGGTCATTGCAATCTCAAGAGACATCTTAACATCATGGGCACGATTGCTGACCCAATGTGTAGAGGATGTCATGATGTAGAGGAAAGCTCCACACATATTTTGTGTTAATGTGATTATTTCTCTGCTCATCGGTTTAAATATCTTGGTTATCACTATATCGAACCCTGGGAACCACCGAATTTCCCTGCTAAATTATTGCTGAAATTCGTCTCAGCCACTGGTCTGTTTCAGACTCATTAACTTGGGGTTGTTAGTACAATAGACCTGAGGTCGCAGTGCTAGTGCTCCTTAGAGCCACCCCCTAAACAATTCATTCATTCATTCATTCATAGTATAGAATTAATACTTATATATTTCTTATTCTAAAGTCACTTAACACGTTGACGGACACGCGCGTCTATAGCCGTCAAAGCGAAGTTTACTATGTGTCATAGTTTTACTTTTGCATAGTGAACTTTCGAGTGTCCAATTTTCGAACTTCACTTGTTCCTACTGTCCGTCAATGTGTTAAAAGCTGGCGGGAGAACTTCCCTTTGGGAAAACTTAGCAGAGGTCCGTTTGCGATATACCCAGATGCAGATTTTATTAGTAACTGCATAAACACTCCCCACCGTTGAAGAAAGAGCTTTACTTAAGTTCCCCTACCTTCAATATCTAGCTGGACATAGTTTATTAACATTATAGATACGGGGAAGCTGGGAATGAAAATGATGATTTATGCTCAGTTTTGGGCTCTCATACCACTTGGAAATTAGGTGATATTACCCATTCATAAATTGTTCTGTAATTCGCAAAAAATTATTTAGCTTAAATAAAAACAACACACTGCTTAACGCTCATAAGGTTTGCTTCTTTATAAGATATGTCCCAATCACAATGCATTAAAATTTTTTGTTTAATATTAAACTAATAAGAGCCGTTGCCGATTTGAAACCTCAAGAGTATTTTAGAGGGAATGTTATTTTAACATAAATAAACATCACTAAATAGTACGTACAATTATTCAACTTCTTATTGTGTTCAGTAGAAAACTGTACTCCTAAAACTGTGGAGCGTAAACACCTGGCAATAATTTATCTAAATTCAGTTTACATTTTTATATATTTGCATGTGTTGATTAACTATCGTCCTCAGGCAGAAATATCTGAAACAATTCAATGCGCGAAGTTTAACTTAGCTTATCCTTACGAATCATTACTCTTCAATGTTTTCATTTTCGCAGTTTGAGACAAGCTTCCCCAGTTAGGGTAAACCAACCAGTGATTGAAGTCTAGTATTATCATTCTTTTTTCAAAATAAGGTTTCAAAAGATAAGATTTTCTAGATGGATTGGCGCAATAATTTCCTCCCATGCTGTTCTGAGTGTACTGATTTCATTTGGATCATAGAAGTATATGTCAGAAAGGAATGTACATAGAAATTAATAGCATAATCATGTTGTTTTCCATAAGTAGCAGAGTAGAGCATACTGCAGTTAAAGCTTTAAGGTTTTATTAAAACGATAAACAAGACGAAACGCACACATACAAAATAGATAAAAAGAGCATCATATTAATTTTCCATCTTACTTTCATCAAGTCCAAGCGCCTTCTGCGCAGTCTTTACAATGTTCCAATAGGCGGCGCTGATTACATCACAAATTGCGTAATGGGTTGCGAGTGTTATTGCATTTTTCTCTAACAGAAATGACCGACAGATACGAGTCTAAAGTAAAAGATTACAATTTAACAATACTCCCTTATAACATGACAATTTTCAAACCCGTTTTGCATTGAAATCCATTAAATCGTAAACTATTTAATCTGTATTCCAGTAAAAAGAAAATCCGAGTTAAGAGTTGTTTCCCTAAAATGTGCATGACTCATTTTTTTACCCATAAGACATATTTGTATTTATTTTAGGAAAATCACAGAAAAACAAAAGTTACTAATCTACCTGCGAAATAGTTTTAACCCTATAGTCACCGATTTATGAGCGAATAAGAAAAATTAAATTTTCTACTAATTTAATGAGTGTAAACTGTAAAATAGGTGCCACCACAAATTTCTTACAGGTCTAATATGAGGGTTATGATACTTTAGTGTTATGTGAAGAAGAATGCATGTTCATTACATCAGTGAAATATAAAACAGTATTTCCAATTCACAAAGGTTGTTTCATTATTGTACTCATATCCATTAAATAATTATTAAAAGATATATGGGTAGATTCTGTGAATTACAGAATTCAAAATAAATGCACAATTGATTGATTAATGACATAAATACAAACTAATTTTTTTGTAGCCATTTTAAGTTCTCAAATGTCTTACATATGAAAAAGAGGTACTTATTGAGCGAACTAAAGGCATATTTTGCAGTTTTTTAAACCAAAATATGGCTACTTGAAGAAGTAGTCCCATATGAAGGTCACTGTGATGTGAGGTTTAAACTCTTACGTTTACAGGGGGTAATAACTCAATCCGGAGAACTTTGTAAGATTTTGATAGACAACAAAGGATATTTAAAAGTTAACAAACGCGGTTTGACTGCAATTGAAGAAACGGATTTATCCCTTTCACTGCTATGGCCACTCATAGTCGGCGAGCGGCTGTATTACGTCACGTGCTACGGCCGCTTTGGATCGGCGAAGGCGAAACGCAAGGAACGATAACGAAACCGCACCTGTGAAATTTTCTGAGAACAGTTTGAACCATGAGTTTATGTCCGTTGTCCGTTCCATCTCTTAGAAATTATAATGAACCGCGTTCGGATTGTTTCCGGGGCTTGTGGTGCTCTCTGCATGCGATTTTATCAAAACCTGCACAAGGCTGTTTCATTACAACACATAAGCAACCATGGATCAAAGACGCAATGCGAGGGATTAGTGAAGCTAAGAAAATTTAATAAAGTATCTTCAGAAAATAGTTTTTTGCTTATATATATTAGTAGTTATATTTGTGGCCTTAATGGACAACCCTAATTATTGCCTGTTATGTGTGGTAAAATTTACATATTTTAAAACAAATTCCTTTTTTTTAAAATGTAGTTCATCTCCAATGGTATACAGCATTACTGGTAAGTAGTTAAGGAATATTTATAGTCAATTTCACATGCCGCTGTTTTGAATAATTGTGTATGATTATAGAAATATATCAGCAAAGAGGGTTTGTTAACCTACAAAAATAATCAGCAGCGAAAGGATTAATTTCATCAGGTCTAAACATTAACTTCACTCTACTTCATTGTTGCTGCCTTGATATTTCAAACACTTATGAAAGTGCAATTAGTTTGAAGGTCCAACTGCAGAGTTCCTTCAATGAAAGCTAACATTTTACTATACTTAGTTTCACTTCATACATTTCTTACTCCCTTCGATATACTGCCAGGTAATTAAACGAGCCAATTACGTTAAAATTATGTACCTTTTACAATATTTTTTAACCTAATTTTGAAAGTAAATAAGGAAGAGTGTTAGCAATAGTTATTTATAGTATTTCAGTTCTTTTTAGCAATTTAAACTAAAAAGTTAACTTAAACTAATAAAAGGAAAATGTCTTTTCTCACCGCAAAAATTCTTTATTGAACTTCTGATTGTTTTGAAACCTTTTTACCATTACTTCTGATGCAAATTAAAATAGAAAGGTTTTTAGCGCTTTTATTTATTTATTACTGAAGAAACAATTACCTTTTAGTTTATAGCTTAACATTCCGCTTCACTAAGTTTTTTCGTTTCACATCGAATTTCCTTTCGCCGCTCAATACCCTGAGTATTTTTTCAATTAAAACTAAATTGAAAAGTGATTGCTTTAAAACAACTTTAAATGCCCAATCAAAATTTGAGCTGCATTTGAAAGCTGATGAATAACATTAGCCATTTTTACATTTATACACTTCAATTACTTTGATATTCGTCGATTTTTCTCAGTAAAGCGCGAAAGTGAGATGCATTTTTAAAATAAATATTATAAAGAATGGACGAATATTAGAATGTTCACGTGGGCACCATTTTAAGCTACTGCATTTATGAAGAATAGAGCAATAATGTGCACAAAGATTATTGCTCAAAAGTAGGCACTTTCCCTAATAATCTTTAGTTATACGTGAAGTTTTCTTTAAATTTTTGTTAATAAATAACAATCTACACTACTTAAATTTGGATCCATTGCACTTGCATGTGTTTTTAACATTAATAAGTTTATTTCGGAAGAAGATTTATGATTTTTCATGCTCTTAAAAACGTAAGAATAAAGCAGGAGTAAGGAATGCATTTAATTCATTGCTATATAAAATAGCATGACAGCGATGAATTTTTACAAATAAGATATTTCTAAAACAAAAGCGTTATTCCTTGTTAGAAAAAAACTCAAATAAAGACTAGATCTTTTACTTAAGTTGCATCAGTTTAATTGTACCACGCAACATGGTCGCTCATAAATCTACGCAGGTTTTATATCTTGAATTGCAGCACTTCATCACACATTAACTCTGAACAGTGCCTGTTTTTCATGCTTCTACGCTGATTTTTCTTTCCGTAATTTCTACAAATGGTTCATGGAAGACACATTTGCTTGTCTGCAGGGTCTAAAAGTTGTGTCTTTGTTACAGGCGCTGCAAAATAAGGCCATTGTCTTGTCTGACTTTGCACCATGCTGTTATAAAATGCTAAAAGACCAAATATTTTTCAACGACGTGCCAACAGACGTGGCTGAAGGATGCCCCCAACATCTAGCTGGCCTATCAGTTTCGTAGATAATACATACTTAAAGTGAGGTCGTATACAGCATGCAACAAAAAATGAAAGTTCATTACGTATGTCTATTTTGTACACTTCCAAAGGCTTATAAATCCACCAAAGGCTTCCAAAGGCTTGAAGTCTTCCCCGATGCCACATAACGCAAACAATCGAATTTTGTCACTTAAAACATCCTACCTTCACAGCAGCGCATATGTTCGACAAATCTCCTTGACACGTTTCGCGGTAACGACTAAACCAGTTGCGTAACTGGAATGATCATTAGTACATACAGCGCACAACTAGTACACGTGATATTAAACGTTCCCATGCACTTCATGTAAAAAAATACAAATCCACAATAAAAGATACGCATGCGCACAACACAAGCAGTGATGACACTAGACATTATTATAATAATAATAATGAGAATATGTCATGCATTAATTTTAGTTGAAGTAGTAAGCAAGTATAAGTACGTTATGAAATGCAAACAATAGAAAGAATTGGATGCCAAGCTATCAAAAATTAAAACGTAAAAGAAGAAAGTTCGAACACAACAAAACATAACAAAAAACTGAAAAGCTTCGAAACAATTATTTTCTTCCTATTCGAAATAAAATATGTTTTCCTTTAACAAATGTACCTTTTAGAAGACTTCAAAAAAAGAAATATATTTTGTCCATATGATAGAAGTTCTAAGCATAAAATTGAATGGTAATTTAAAGGAATACAAACAAGAATGAAAACTTCGATAATAAGATAGGTTTTAGCAGAAAAAATTCTCTTTCTTTGGATGGCTGCTATACTGTCAGCGAATGAAAAAAGAAAAACAAAATTGATTCCAAAGTTTTTCTTGAAATACGTAGGGGTATTTTTTTAATGTAAGAAGTAATTTAGCACACACAAATTTCTATTTTAATGTACATAAAACTAAAAAAAAACTGAAAAAAATATTTTACCGTAATTAGGACGTCATTTCCTGAAATTTAAGAAAAAATCGGCTGCACTTCTTTAGCGAGACTTTTTTATCATAATTTACTACATTTATGATTTTTATAAAAATATATTTACAAAGTAATGCCTCTTCTATCTGACACAAAGAGGAACATATTTTAGAAGAGGTAATAAGTGAAAACATGCTATCAAAATTTTTCCGGAAAATATGATACAAATTATGCAACGTTATAGGTCGCACGAATGTGGTGGAAGTGTACTAGATGCAAAAAATATAATCGTGATAACTGTTTTAACTGTTTTCATACAAGTACTTTTAGAGCTTCTAAATAGAATGTTATTTACGCTTATAAAGTTTTTTAGTTAAAGAAATTTCGAGTATGTTCATTAAGAAAAGTACTTTTGTGAATTTTAAATATGAGTCAAAACCTTTGTTTTTGCTGTTCTTGCCACTTATTTCTATTACTATTATTTTTTTTCAAATGCTTTCAAATGTATAATTTTACATATAGTAAACTTCACACATTAAAATAAGTCAGCTGATAACTGCACACATGTTTAATGAATTAACAAAACAACCGGGCACACAATTAGGAACGCAACCGAAGACATAACTAAAATAGTCAGACAACGATATCCCACTAAACTAAATAGCCTGCTCAGGCGGCTACCGCCGCTTGGTCGACTTGACTTCCTCGATTTCACCATCCTTCCTTGCATTTCTGGAGTGGTCCTTTTATCCCCTTGAAGCATGAGTTTTTTTTCGAAAAACTTGTAAAAAATGATCGAGTTTTTTAACAGAAAATGAATATATAAGTATAGTATAAATTGTTTTTGGCAATTTCAGTCGTAGGGGGTGACTAGAGAGCAGAGGGTGGAGTAAAAGTTATATAAAAAATATTATACAAACGGGACTGAAACGGGCGTTATAAATAAAATAACGCGAGATACAAGATCGCCCGTGTGAGAAACGGGCATGTGCAAATTTGCCGGTACGTTTCGCCCGTCTTCGACAAGGGCAAATGCTTTAGGGGGTTAAGTAGTAGGGAAAAAAAGGAAAGCCACAAAAAGGGGGTTCCGGCACATGTAGATCACGGATAGATATTTTATGACTACAGTGTCATGTTGGAATTCCAACTCTTCCAAGGTTGCCTTGATTCGAGAAATTTTGTGAATTCCTGTTTAAGGTCAAAAAAAACTAACAATTGTACTTATAAATTTATAAACTAATGGTTACGGCTAAGCATATAAGCAATCGTGCAAATACTAATTAAACGGTTGTTTCTCCGGTAATGAGATCATAAAAGAATCTAACACCATAATATATTTTAAGTGTTTCCCTACTGAATATTTGTCAATATAACTGTTTTCAAAAAAAAATCTAATAATCTTGCTTTGACTTTATTTCTGGCACCTAATAATCTCCTTCATTATTTGGCATACCCAGCATGCTATCAGACACAGGCACTAAGCTCCAATCAAAGCGAGAGATCACAATGAAGATACCTTAATTACGTACATTTCTCGTAAAAGAAAAGAGTCGAAGCTCTCCCAATTATTCCACCATCATGGGTACGACGAAAACAAGAGTCAGCAATAGTCATTGATTAAATTTGGTTTAAAATATTTAAATAAAGTTTTGATAGTTCGCCATATTAATGACAACCAGCACTAATTACACACAAAAAAAAAAACATACACATTAACAGCTTTTTGATTTAAAATCCTATCCTTTCAAATATAAACACAGTCACTATACTAAAGTAATCTATTACCAAATTTAATTAAATTATGATCAATAGAAAACATGATATTTACGTAACCTCTTTAAGGGATTGTCGTTATACTAATAAGCAAACTACTTTCAAGATCATGTTGAAACTACCAAGGCTGTTTTTAATGGAAGTAGACATAAATTACTCATTACACAATGCGTAAGTTTTCAAAAATCCCCTACAGAAAACACAGTGCAGTTTTAAAAAAGTTTCATCTATTTCTAAAAAATAATAAAAGCATCTTTATAAATTTATAGTATAAAATTAGAGGAATAGCATTAAGTTTTACTCAGATTAGAAAGATTTGTTGTTTTCATCATTAATGATTTCGTGCAATTTTTGTGTCATATGTGAAACTAGAGGGTTTCGACTATAGAGGAACTTGGATACTTTTAACCTTTGAGCACTTAGCACCATACGGAAGCATGGTATTAAGCAGAGTGACACACCACACTTTTACGATCAGCCATTTGCAAGTAGAATGAAAAGAAAATAATGTGTAACAATTTTACCGAAGACTTTTTTTTTGTTTCCTTGAGAGCTCTGTTTTGCTGAGTCAATGATCATCAATGTGTTAACTGAATTGTTCGTGTACTCATATTGGAGGAACAGTTGGAGGGAAAAAACGAAATACTTAAAATTATTCGGCCATCATACGCTGTAGAAACACAAGCGATGTGTCAATCTTTATCGATTGTCTTCTTTTAAAGTATTGGAAGAAAATTTTCATAAGGGTCGTATTCATATTAAAATGAGTACTAACTTTTAATTTTCAAATAGAACGCCGTATATTTGACAGCGGAAATGCGTTCAGCGTGCTCAAATTAGTCTATATTCGGAATTTGATTGCATTCGGATCATTAAAGAAGAAGATATTAACGAAAAACGTTTTAGGGGGCCGCCACTACAGTAAAGTTACTACTTTTAATATCAATATTTATCAAGCAACGGAAATGAATCTTGCGGAACAGAGTAAAATAATTTTTTACATTATTTTTTTTAATAAACGTGTTTTGGGGGTTGCATTTTATATTTGGATTTGTGGCGCAAAGATGTTCTTTATTTCACAATTCGCGTCATTTCAGTCCGCTATACTTTAAGTTGCAGCCATACAGTCCCTTAAACTGCAGTAAAATGAATTTTTAAATGTAGCATAAAAACTACTGCATATTTTAAGCTGAAATTTTGTATACCCTTATAAAACTTCATATAGATTGATTTTTCATCAAAATTTAATGGGGTTTCAAATGATATTGTTTTTGAAAAATTAATTTCATAAATTCATAAAGAAATATTAGATGAATATTTTCTACCGTGAAAATCAGGTTTTTACTTTTGGGTTAGCTCATATTTTTATATATAAAAGCAATCTTTGCCATACCCCCCCCCCCCCCAATGGTAGTTTAGACATTATATACAAAAATATTAGAAAACGTTTTAACATTATTCAGTTTTATTCTGAATCAAAGGGTGAACAAAATTACACAATTAATATGCAAAGTTAAATTTTGATGCTGAACACAAATGTGTCATAAAAAACGGTGGATGTCATTCAAAATTTTAAAGTTGACGCTCATTTTAATATCAAGACGACCCCTCAACAAAATTTAAATAATAGAACTTTATAGAATACATTATTCTTGATAAAATGGCATATTTCATGTGTCTAGTGTAAATAGTGTCCGAATACGAAGGATTGTTTCGTCCCCCTCCCTCCCTCCTGTACTAAAAGACAGTCCCACGTTTTAAGTTTTATTTTTTATTTGGAGGTTAAAGCATAATAGAATGTATATTGATACGTTAGATCCAACAATTTTCGATTATCTTTCAATTTTCTGCGTGCTGGTGAACGAATAGCGCTAAATATAATACCACATCAAAGAATGCATAATTTTGTTAAATCAGCATAGGAAAATGCAAATAAGCATTAAATAAAAGTTTGAACTGGTAAAAACATCCAAAAATAATAACCTAAAGAAAATTATTTTAGAAAAAGGTAAACATTTAAAATTCAAAGGAATAAAAAATTACAATAAAAGACGCCAATATAAACTTAAACTTAAGATTAACATTATTCTATAGTTTCAGAACAAACTGGAAAAAGATTTCGAGAAATACGTTTAAAAAATAGTTTTGAAGCTAATTAAGGAATAGTTAAGAGTAAATTTACTGTAGTTTTGTATTTTAAAAATGTCATCTAAAATAAAATCTAGACAGCAGTTTTCTAAAAAGCTTATCGCATAAGAATAAAAACACGCTGTTTAATTAAAAGCATTGTGTAAGGAACTAATTAAACATAAATAGGTGTTTAAAAAATGAGGTTTTTATTCCCGCAAAAAAGCTTAACTACATTTTCTATTGTTTTTCAAAAATAAATCACTGACACTTGCACGGTAAGTCCATCGCTGAATAAAACAAAATCCAATTCAATACCTACATCTAATCAATGGCAAGTTAAAAGCGTTCGGTGCCATATTTCTGAATCTTTTAACCCTAAAATTGCCCATCTGAGTACAACTCAATCCTAACAAAAGAGCAAACAAATATGCATTAATGCAAAAAGGTTAGAACAAAAATCATATTCTAATGCACCCCAAGACAATTACTTTACGCAAAAGCGCTACGGAACTTTCAAAATAATGAAAATGCGAAAAGCATTTTATTGAAGCAGTTAAGTATTTTTTTTTTAAACACTGGAGAAAAGCCTGCAGTAATTTTTCAAGAAATACGACTTTTGTCACGTTTTGTACCAGTTTGTTTCACACATCTCAGATTTGCGTTTATCTTTCTGAAGATAAAGTTATGAATTATTCATAAACACGGAGTTTTGATAAGAACTAAATTATTCCCTTTGCGATGATGATAGATTCCAAACTTAATAAAGATTAATTTTTCTTCACAAGTTGACTTTATAATTTACTTCGAATGCTTTAATTGCTCAATTAGTTTTTAATTATGTCGTGAACGCCTTTTTAAGTCAATGTTGTTTCTTGAGATTATGAATCGCTATGAAGAGCACTCAACTTAAAGCTGAAAACTGGAACCTAGTTAGGCCTAACAGGGTTTAATTAAAAAGTAAAACATAAAAACCCACTTGAAAATGCATCATCAGACAGTATTAACCCTACACTGCACCGTGTTTTTAAACAACACCTCTATTTTCGTTCACTAAGCTCTTGTGTATTATTTTTAACAAATGGAGCATTCTTTCGTTATATTTCGCATGTCAGATCACATTAGTTAATAAAGTCTCCCCTAGATCTTGTAAACTGGGCTCAAGGTTCATCTTTCACAAAATCGACAACAACCGCAAAAAAAAAAAAAAAAAAAAAAACGCAGTGTAGTATTGATAATACAAAATATTTTTAGACAATTATCTTTGTGGATGTTGTTTATTGTTTAGGGCTTTCTAATTGGCTCTAGTAGTCAACTGTTTTACAGTAAATTTGTTCAACATCATTAGAACGTAGTTGAAAGGAGGGGGATTGGGACATTTTTCACAAATATTTTTTATTCATTTTTACTCATTATATGCGCCTTCTGATGGTGAAAGTAGAAATGAAATAAAGTGATTATTTTTCTACCCCTACCACTGTCCTATATCTTCCCCCCCCCCCCCCGGCCCTACATTTACAAGATAGGAATAGAATAACACGAGATGTTCAGAGCCCTGTTGCGCTTACTGCACTAGACTCAATGAAACAATATGTACGCGCATGCACATTTTAGTACGTGATTTTGATTTCCAAAAAAAAAAGGCTAAAATTCTCTGCTAAGGAAATTTTGACACTGTAGTCGTGAATAAAAACCGCTCTGTGTAGAGATTATCCAAGGCCTGATTAACGCAGGGTCCCGTTGGCGGACGGATATGTACACATTTTTTCCCCCAAATTTGTACTAGGATAAGTTGTTCAAGCTATAGGTATGGATGTTTGATCGGTTTTCTACACAATTACTTTAAAAATACACGGAATTTTTATGAGGGGCACCATTTTTTACCAGAAACTTGACATCACTTGGGCTTGATCGGCCTTGGAGAGTGGCTTGGGAGAATGGTTGAGAAAATTAACAACATTCATAGACTATTAATTTTCTCTCGTATGCGCTAACTGTTTGTAACCTGCTTCGGCAATGTCGTTCTGTTTTATCAGCGAAATAAACTACCGATTTCTACGATTGAAAGGGTACGAAGAGGACCGATGAGCGTTAGCAACACTTGGAACAAGGTGAAATGGTTCGAGTCTACAGAAACTATACAAAAATGTATGTATGTCGCGCCAACTTTCAAAACATTACGATATCATTGATGTAGAAAAACGAACGCTTACATTTCACCACTTTAACCGCATTTCTAAATGGCAATAAACGTGTTTTCGTTTTGCTAACTAACTTGCTATTTACTACTGTTTTAATTGGCCAGAAGATATTTATCACACGTATTACAATTTCAACGTCAAGCTTTTCCCCCTAGAGTCTACTTTTTTTCTTTAGAAATCGAAACTTCATGATCTACTATACATGTACCCCAAATTTTTCTACGTTCCACACAGCTTAGAAAGCGCTGCAAGATTGTTGAGCACTTTACATTTTTATACTAACTCGTATTGTGATTTAAATGTAACCTTGTGCAACATCAAAGAGAAAAGTAAATTGCCCTATTTTTAAATATTTTCCATTCCTAATACATGAGAAAGAGCAGTAATAAATACCACTTTTAACGATTTATATACGTGTCAAAGGCTTATAAATTCTTAGAAATGGGAATGAATGGGCTATTGATGAAAATGAATAGAATATTTAATTAAATTCAGGAGTAGTTACTTTAGTGTGATTCTTTCAAATTAGGGAAGCCTTCTAAATTCAAACATGAACATAGGCGTAACCAGGGGGGGGGGTTCAACCCCCCCCCATTGGGTATTGACTTATTGAGGCACATTTAGGCACACAAAAAAATTTCTGGTTACGGCCTTGCAAAGCACATATTTTTTTTTCCTAAGAAAATTAAACACATATGCATATGATTTTATTTCCTCTTTCTCTGAAGGGTTGTGATCATGACCAAAATATGCAACTCATAATAAAGAAAATTTTTCATCTGGTTATAATCAACCCCCTTATCACCTTGGGGGGTGGAAGGGGGGGGGGTTACAGCGAAAGGTGGCTTCAATCACCGTACCACACACAGCCAAACAGAGATCCTTTCAATCACTCCAGAGGGTTTTCTTTCCTTCTTGATGTCTTTTTTACCCAAAGGCAGCAATTTGGGAATACAATCGCACAAGTAATAAGTTTCGTGGAAAATATTCTCTACTGTGATGGAGTTTTGTTTTCTGATAACCCAGCGCTGGGGTCTGAAAATGAAGGACCCCTAGCCAACAATTGTCCTAATGGGTTAAACCCTCAAGCCAGGAAGTTGATGGTCATCAAGAAACTTACAGAGCAATTTGTATTTATTTATAACTTCCTGTCCAAACACCTATTTTGGTAAAATTTTTTTGTAGATGAGCCAATTGGAAAACTGCTGAACTGTATTTGCATTGCATTCTCATTTACAGATGTTCTCTCCTCTCTTATATTTTAAATGTTTGTTTCCTCTTATTATGGTCCATCACTGATTGCATTACGACTCTGGAAATCATCCGTTCGATGTTTCCAATCTGACTGCTACGGTTTAATGCTGCATTTTAATTTACAATCAAGTATTATTTATATTTTAGCTAAATTTTTAACTATTTTCGATACATAATAATGTTTGCACTCCAGCGATGGACACGTTCGTCATCCAAAAAGAAAAGAAAATTCAATTCAGACGCTTCCCCTTCTGAGGTATGTTTTGCTACAAATTTAACAAATTTTTAGAAATTTATTGTGGGGATGATTATTTTTGTAGGGGAATTTGGATTTGTTTCTCTAAAATTCCACTATTTCCCAGTTTTAATATTATGAATGCCTGGACATAGAAGATTGCTTAGCGCTGAATATTGAATTTTCTATTGCGTTTGAATTATAAAATAAACTAATAGATCTAGTAATGAATGTTTAATGTTTTTTTCCGTTTTTGCTAGGTCCTGATTGGCAAGGGTTCTAAGTGCTTAAAAAGAAATTTATCAAAGTGCTTAAAACGATGTTAGTCCGTTGACGAAAGGTCTGGGGAGTATGGTGGGTGTGGCAGAACTTCGACGAACAATTCCTTTAATTTTCAGACGGTGATTTGTGAGACGAGAGGCTGGGCTTTGTCGGGGAACAGGATCGGACCTCTTGTGTTGACCAGTGCTGACTGCTGCTGAAGCAAATTTTCCGTACATTTCGTAGATTTCCTCACAATAGGACTCTGCTGTGATGGTTTGGCCTAGTTGCAGAAAGTTATAGTGAATCACAACAGCCGCTGACCACCATACAGTAACCGTGACCATTTTTGGTGGGGTTTCGCCTTTGGGAAGTGCCTGGGTGGCTCAGCGGTGTCCAACCACTGTCCTGAATGTTTCCTATTGTCGTAGAGAATCCACTTTTCATCACACGTGATGATCCGGTCCAAAAAGGATCGTTTTGGTTATGCAAAAGCAATAAAGAACAAGCCTCGAAACGTGACAATTTTTGCCGATCGTTTAAATCGTGGGACCCATACTTTTCGAATTTTTTGACATTTCCTATATGTTTTAAACCATCAAAAACCGCATAGGAGCTGACTCCCAGTTCTTCCACCAACCCATGCACCGTTTGTGATGGGTTATTACCCACCAGGGTCCTCAAATCATCGTCCTGGATTACTCTAGATCGACCACTTCGAGGCTCATCATGGAGGCTAAAATTTCCGGAACGAAATTTCGTAAGCCAAAGTCGAATAGTGCGTTCATTAATACTATCATTGCCAAATGCCTGGTTAATTTTTCGGGTTGTTTGGACAGCGTTTTGGTTCAATTTGAATTCATAGAGAAAAATTAGCCGAGAATCGCTTAATGACATCATATAGTAATGGACTGAAAATAATTAAAAAAATTAAATTAGAAAAAACCGAACAGCATCAATGTAAAGAGTACAAAATTATTCGTCGATCAGCATATACCACGTCACAGTAGAATACATATTTATTGAGATATGGAGCTATAAAAACACATTAAAACGGACATTAAAATGGACAAAACTTTCGAAACGACCTAATATATACATATATATAGATATATATGACTAGAAATGATGTTAATATGAATTTTTTTACATATATTGATAGCTTTTTGATGTATATATAGTAGATGTATGTTTAGATCTTTGGTGAAGTTAGAGGAGTGGGTATTTGGGGCTTCTGCAACTTAAATTTTTGTAACCTGTCTTACATCTATAATGCTTAGGCTAACTCTGGAGGCCAAGGTTCGAGGGCTCTCCCCAGAAAACTTTTTGAAATCTTCCTAGCAATGCAATTTCGGGATACTTTGGTGATGTTAGAGGAAACAGAAAGGAGTTTGGTTACTCTCCCCCCCCCCCTAATTTTTTTCAAAATAAAGTCTTATATCTTTTAAGTTACTTTTGGTGTTGCTCGTGATAGTGTTCAATGTCCTTTCCTGAAAGTGTTTCTGAAAGTAAAGTGCCTTAAAAGCGTAATTTCTCTTTTCTTTCTTTTTTTAAAACTTGTGATCTGAAGTTTTTTGCCAGGGGGGGGGAATTGACTTGCTCCGAGGGGGTAGCTCCCCCCCCCCCCGGAGATGCCTGAAATAAACACGGAGTATATCTTTAGAGACAAGAATTTATGACTAGTAAATTTTCAACTCTTTTACACTTCTTATTGGTGTTTGGTCTGTACATTTTTAGTGTGACCCCCCCCCCATTTCACCATCCCTAGTTACGCCTATGAACATGAATGAAAAGTGAAAAGAGGTTTCATTCTACCCTAATCGCAAGTTTAAACATAATTGTAAAGCTTGTTGGTGTTGATATGAAGATTTAATTCAATGGTACCTCTATAAAAGTTTAAAAATAATCGTAGAGGACACATTTTTGGGCTATTTATGAAAAAGAAATTATGAGCAATTTTTACAAGAAAATAGCTGCATGTAAAAAAAACATTACATTTTTGTGTGTTTACTTGAGCGACCAACTTTATTACTTTGATAAGCAATACGGAGGTTTTGAAAGTACTTTACGTAAACTAACTGAAACTGGCAAGTTGGCAAGTAAAAGGCAACGAAATATTGAAATTTTAAATTACAACAAGCTCACTTATCGTGATCAAAAAAAAAAAAGAAAGAAAGTAGCTGATCTAAGTGGCGGCAGTGCATCGTTGCTCAATTCACACTATAGTCTGTGTAATTAGAATAGGGGCGTCAAGGTCACACAACTCTACCTTTTCCCCTGCTGGTCGTCATAGTTTCCGTGCTAGAAACTTTTCCCCCACGTTAGTTTGGCGATCGTAAGTAAATTTGTTGTTTTAGTTATAATAATAACAACTAAGAGTTCAAATCAGATTTATTTTTCAATGACAAAAATATATTTTGAAGTCTTAAAATACTATTAAAAGATTTGATGCATAATAAAATAACAATTAATAATAATGAAGATGTTTTAAAAAAGCGAAAAGTTTACAAATTAGTGCATATCTTTTAGTTCAAGTTCAGAGTATGTCAATTTCAAAAATGCAAGTTCTAACACAATTTTAAAAAAGTTCATCTTCGCTTTCGCTAAAGCTAGTTTCACTGTCATCTTTCAAGTTAATGACAATATTTTCAACTGCTTCGTCTCTGATAGCAGATTTTACAAATTCTTCCTCCTGTAAATTTTCCGCATGTCTCACACAATTTTTCCAATTATCTACTGATACGTTTAGCAAAGCTTCTTCAAGTAAATTGCGAACATCTTTAATTTTGAATGTTTTGTTTTTGTTCGCAATTTCACCTTTCACTTGGGCTCATATAAGTTCGATTGGGTTATATTGGCAATGATAAGGGGGAAGTCTCACCACTTCATGGCCCATTTCGTATGCCAATTGATCCAGTTCGTAAACCCTGTATTTTTGCTTGTGTTCCTTCACAATATTCAATAGTTCTGGCCTGGTTTGGGTGGCGTTGTGGGGAATATTTTTTACTCGAAGCCAAGCTACAATGTCAGCTTTTTTCGTCTTTGTGTAAGGAATCTTTTCCGCGTATGTTGAATGGTAACTTGCACTGTCCATAAAGAATTACGCATGGATCTTCTAATCCTCGGAGTAAATCGAGAAACCATTCTTTAAAAACTTCACTATTCATTTCTTTGTGATAATCCCCTGTGCTTTGACTGGAATATGAGCTGTGCCGACGGAATAAAGCTTTGATTAGCAGATCCAGCATGGCAAATTATTAGTCTAGAACCTTTCCCCAATGGAACTTTTAGTCCTCCCTTGCTGGTAGAACTGTGCCAAATGTATTTAGGTGAATGGTTTGCATTTACCCAAGTTTCATCGAGATAAATCACTTGCCCGAATAAAGGGTCACTTCTGTTATTATGCATTTTTCTCAAAAAATGCATACAGGAAACAACAATGTCGTTTCTTTCCATTAAAAATGTGCGCCCATCATTGCATTTTTTGTAAGAAAATCCAAGTTGTTTTAAGATTACCCATAACGATTTTTCGCATCCAGAAAAACTGATCTTTTCAGCTAAATGCACTTTCAAACTTGCGATGGTTGGGTATTCCCCTCTGTCATAAAATTCCTGAATAGTTTGGCGAACGACACTTTTATTAAAATCATCCACGTCTGTGACTGATTTTGCACGGGGATTTTTTTTCTTGGGAGACTCAAAAGCTGGTGCATTATTTACAAGATAAGCAGCTGCAGTCTCAGCAGTTCTATCAGCCTCAGCACAAATTAGTTCTTCTGTAAGAAATGCCACACGCATCGGCAGTTACTTTCTGCGTACTTATAAACAGTTCTTTAACAGTAGCGTCAGGCTGCGATGATACCAGTTCTTTGAAATAATTATACACACTGTAAATAACTTGTTTGGATTGTCTTCTGACATCAGGGCTACTCATGATGAAATGATAAAAGGTCTCACAAACAATTTAGCGCTGAATTTATGATACAATAATGAAGTAATAACTGAGAAGTGAGGGTAAAATTAGACAACAAACCTACAGTGCTAGAACTAACTCGATAACCCGGGAAAACATACACCTCAGAATCAAAATATTAGAATAATGAAATTTTTTTACGAATTTAAAATATCGTTTTGTAATTTAATGTCTTTTACTGCAAAGATGCAAGCGATATTTTCATTAAAGAACTTTTTGTTGATTAAACTTATTTATTATCATAAAAATAATATCTTTTAAAAGATAATTTGAAAAAAAAAATGTTGAAAATTCAAAACATTAGAATATTCTTTCAAATGGTTCAAAATATTAGAATATTTATTCAACTGGTTCAAAATATTAAAATATTTCGCAATAATTTTCCTTTAATTATCACCAATTCATAACTGGTGGCATCATTGATAAAATTCAGACGATTTTTTTTAAAACCAGTATTCTTTTTGCAGTTTGTCTGTTTATTCTTCTTAATATTTTGAACCAATATACATTTTATTCCAATATTTTGATGTGTTTCAGAAAGCTATTATACCTAATTCATTGTATTTTATATTTTGTAAATGTTAAAATCTTATCTAAACATTCCAGATTTAATTTATAAGAAATTTAAATGCATTTACTTAGAATCAAAGCTAAATAAATGGAAAATAAATTCTTTCTATTACTTTTTCTCAAATATCCTAATATTTTGAACCGGAGGTGTAGTAATGCAATTGCCTTAACTGCAGTGCAAAAAAAAAGTCTGGCGCCGTTATCTTTCTCGCCGTTGCCATGGTGACACAAGCAGGAAGCTCGTCCTTGACGCGCCTATTCTAATTACACAGACTATAGCACACTCAGATTGGAATGCCTCAGCTTACAAAATTAACGTTGTTTGTCTTGATGTCTATAATCATTCTAATTTTGTCTAACTATTGCTTTTTATCTGCAAAGTGCCTCCTCTAATCATCTTATAACTTATCCCTTGGATGATCCCTTGGCGTAATGACATCTCTTAATGATACCTATTGCAACACATTCCTTTTCAGGGCTAGTAAAACTGAAGCTACGTGCTAAACTATTATTTTAATATAACCGTGAGACGAATGAATAGTTCACTGGAAAAACGACCTAAGTCACATACTACTTGATGAACTTTGCTTTATGTTTTATTCATTCATTTTATAACATAAATGTTAATTTTAACTATACGAGCCTACTTTCCCGTAACACCCAAATTCAAATTTACAATCTAATTTATAGTATAGTTAAAATTAACATTTATCTTATAAAATGAATTAATAAAACATAAAGCAAAGTTCATCAAGTAGTATGTGACTTAGGTCGTTTTTCCAGTGGACTCTTCAAATACGATTTCTTGTATATTTCCAACTTTGTAAGTAAGGCTGAAGTAGATTTTCTCTTAACTCTATAAAATAATCTTACCTGTAACATATTATTATTGCCGGCATGGTGGCGCAGTGGTGTGGCGCTGACCTCGTACGCCCAGGATCGCAGGTTCAAACCTGCCCCAGTCGGTGATTATTAAAAATGCAGAAAATCGTCAGCGTCCATGCCGCATGATTATGCTGACTGTTAAATATCCTTTGAGTATCCATTTGGCTTGGATACTCTCGGCTAAATCAAATTCTTAGTGTAATTTCGCATCGCCAGACCCCTCGTGCTGACATCTAGTGTGAAACTGGGAATCCAAATTCTCAAAGATGGCAATGGCATTCAGCAATGGCATCCGCCGATAGCTGCTCTACTTGAAAGAATGGATACCAGTTAGTGTGGAGCGCACTAGGTCTGCAAAAGTTACAGACTAATACGCAGCCCCATTAGAAACAAAAAAACCCTTCCGTTAAATTTTTAGGTAACATTAATCATTAAGTTAACTAGGGGCACCACCAGTGGGCGGCAGATTGAGCCATTGAAATTTTTAGGGAGTGTTTTCAGAGGGTTTTTGGACGATTTTGGGGGGGGCTCTGTTGTGTTTTCGGGGTGAGACATCGTTCTAAGCTGAATATACACGGCTGAGTTAACCTAAATCTATGAAAAATTGAAAATAACAATGAAATATACTTTTATAAAATTACAAACTATTGCAGGAGAAAAATTGTTATTTCTAGGTTAATTTCGTAGACATTGTATATAATAAAATAAAATTTACTTCAATTACAACAAGAGAAGTATCAGGTACTGAATGAGAAATTTTAAACAATGGGATGAATAATCTATGATATTTAAAGTATAAAGAGTTGATGTCCGTTTGATTTCGATTGCTCAGATAGTCATACTAATCCACGAACATGTTTAAATTTCGTTAAGAACAAAATGTTTGACTTAAGAGCTAAGCGCAACATTTCTATTAAAAATAATAAAGTATTGCACAGTTTAAAATGCTTCACTATACTAAACTTAAGGGGGAGGTTTGATCCAAGGGAAATCGCTCATATTTGATATGAGTCTTTTAGTAGGTATTTTGAAAAAAAAGCTACAAAATACATTACAACAAAAACTTGAAAGGAAAAATAGCCACTTTTTTAGTGTATTAATCTAAGTACCCGATCAATTCAATTTACTTCTATACCTGTGAATGAGACTGGGCACAGAAGAACATGCAAAGGAAAAGAAAAATAATTTCATGACTGAAAATCATATATCATATGCCTCGCCTTCATTTTGCTTGTAAATGGCTATGAGGTAGAAAAACCATGTGATTTTCCTTGATATCAATGCTGCTAAGTGGTTCTCACCAGCTAAATAAATGTTTATGATAAACACAGGGTGGGTCCCCCAAACCTTACTGTCAAATATCCTTAGTTTCCACTAATTGTAGACCTTAGTCACAGGAGCAAAATCCATGGACAAATCAGATACACAAAGAAACATTCTTTTAAACGTGTCTTGAAAATCTGTATCACACTTAAATGAAGAAGTTAGACAATTGAAAGTTATCTCGCTGCAGAAAAGAAAAACGAAGAGAACCAAAAGGATATCCTGTGGAAATGTATATTGGTAAAACAACTTGGTACTAATTGGTGAAACTTTCAGGTAAATGGCTTTCGCAGTAAGTAAGATAATTTAACGCTCACAGCATTCAACCAATTTACACAATTATAAACTGCAAACAAGTTGTCTCTAAGAAACATTTGGAAATTTGTATTTATCTCACTTCGCATCCTTAATAATACACTTCACACGATTAATCAGTTTCTCACCTCAAAACTGGAAAAATATTACTTTAGTAATTAATCGATTGTGAACCCAGCAACTTTAACACGCACGCTTAGTAGCTAATGGATTATTCTGCTTGCATGTACGTAGTGTACGTGATCTCCAACGGAGGTTAATCCAAAATAAATTAGCGATATCAATTGTACCAGACACTTTACTTCTGCATTTTGCTTTATAACAACATAATTAATACTGGAAAGAATGATGTACTTCAATGATGGCAAGCACTTGAGTATCTTTCCCTGCTATAATATATCGTTAGAAACCATTTTTTTCAAAATCTGTTGTAAAACAAAACATATACCTAATAGCTATCGTGCTAGGAAAAACATGTTTGGACATATTAATTCATACTGTATGATTACCAAAAATCATTTTTTTCTGTTGTGACTTTAATTGTGAAGGTGGACGTGTTTTAAAAGCTGAGGCAAAACGATTTGAAGTCTATTGACCCTCTATCACTAACGAACTTCAATTTGATTTTTTGGATTACAAAAGGTGCTTATGTTCGTTTTGTCCTCCTTCAAGTCATTACTCACACCAACAAATTGAACTAGTACACTTATGGTACTGGGCCGTGGTAGCCTAGAGGTTAGAGCGTCGGGACTTCCACCTGGAAGGTCGCGTTCGATACCCGCTGAAGACCACCCATGTACACTTGTAACATGGGTACATGCATGTAAAATCAGTGGACCCCACTACCTCGCTCCGTGCGCAAGCATTCCTAAGGCCTCTGCTAACAGGTAAAGGTCTGTTGCAGAAAAGTATTTGTACTTATGGTACTTCACCTTTGTTCTAAAGGCAATTGCAACGTTTTCAGAGCAACTTACCCACAAAGGAAAAAAAAAATCAGCCCATACGAAAAGGTGTTTACAACAACAGAATAACTAAATCGCGTTTTAATAATAATACATTTCGAAAAAAATAGGTTTCAAGTATTTGAGACATTATTTGCTAAAGCTGCCTTATGATACGTTAGTTTTGAAAGGTTGATAAATTTGCAAAACAGATAACATTTACGATAGAAGTAAAACTGAAAATAAATTCGATACACCGCACTTCGATACAGTAGATATTGATAGAAAAAATTTTAAAAGCAGTTTTACAAATGGTGGTTGTGTAACTTTACATATTAATGTCTTGTCAAAGGTAGGAGACTTTTCTTCGGAATTGGAGCAGGGTTTAAGCCGAGTTCAAAAGTTCTTTAGCAAAAAAGTTTAAATGAGCAAAAAGGCTTTAGCAAAATGCTAAAATGTGATGAATATATTCACGCATTTTCCTAGATGCCTTATTGTGTTTCAGGTTTTGAACTTTTGCTGTATGACCTTTTTAAGGATATAAATCATAACACCTAAGAAAAATGATTGATATTTGAAAAATAATTGAAAGGGAACATGTTTGGTTTTCAAAATGGTACAAGTCCTCCTTCCCCTCAATGGTGCATTCATTGATTGGGTAGACATAATGCCCATTATGACCACATTCTTAAACTGTGTAGTAATTTAAAAATTCAGCTGATTCATTTTTCAGAGGATAACTTTTATACATAAAAAATTTATATCACTCAGTTTATTACCCACTAATAAAGAAAAACCATACAAGGAAAAATTAGCAAATAAATACAGAGATAACAATTAAAACTTGCTTATTTTTCAAATTATTTAGGCTTACAATTCAAAATTCTTCTTTCATATTAGCCCCTTTTACGAAAGCTTCCTGAAAGTTGAAATAACTTCAAGGGCCTTCAAAATCACCATCAAATTATTGACATTATTAATGGATAATCTGTTTCTAACACCATTTTTAGTTAAATTGAGGCAGCTGAACCATCTTTCACAATCAAAAGTGTACATGGGAATAGTTGCACGGTATTCTATTAATAAGAGCATTATTGGGAATTCTTCAGACATGTTTGCATGCAAAAATGCAAGCAACTCCTTGAAGGTCAGGTTTTTGCATCTTTGCTGCAACATATGTCTGAAAAATCCCCATTCAAAAAACGTGTCTGATTCAGAAAAAAATTTTAGAGCAGCATTTTAAGACAATAAATTATACTTGGATTTAATTCCCTCCCGACCATACTGCATCAATTTCACAGAATCCTGTGGCATATTCCTAGGGAAAAATATAGTAAAAAATTTTAATTTTACCTAAATCCCCCAGTCTATCATGTATATTTTCGATAGTACAGTTTATGAAGGTTGTCTTAGCTATTTAATAAAATGTGTGGATTATTAAAAGAAATAATAATAATATTTCAATACTAACTACGATAAAATACAATATCTAAATGATCATCAGAATAATGAACAAACGTTATTAAAATTATTTACATGCATTTAATTCACCCTGTTTAGCACACTTCAGTTTATTATATCCTGCATCAATTACGCTTTTGTTGCTGCAATATCTTGGATAATTTTTCGTTTAAATCCTACTTGAAGTCTTTTGCTTCCTTCATCTCCTATGCAAAAAATGCAGAAAACGCTGAAATTCGGATTCGCGAATATTTGCGTAACTGATCGAGTGGAAATTAAGAGCCTGTTTTTAAAAAATAAATCATATAATACTGCAAGAAATTAAAGCGCAGAAACTTCTGTTTTATTAATTAAGAATAAAAGCATCAATCAACAAACATAACATTATTGCAAGAACGAACCCTGTACAAAAGTCGCGATCGCAAAAATGAAACTACATATTTCCGATTATAATCACATTTCATGTCCTTTTTTAAAAATCATTTATGTCTAAAAATCCGCTGCATTAACGTTCCCTATTTTGTCTGAAAGTAGGAAGATCGCCTTACACGACGGTTTCCGTTTATTTGCCTGAAAGTTGGGGGTTCGGCTTACATGCAAATATACTTGCATAAAAGTATATACGGAAAGATTTCGGTTAAAATAAGAAGAAATTTTATTTGCTTACTTCTTAATTAAACCTAAAAAATAATGGAAATGAAAAAAATACGATTCCCGTAAAGGATGCGGAAAGTTACGCAAAGAAAAGAACGCATGTGTTTCCTGACTTGCACGTGGAAATTAGACCTACGTAGTTTTTTTTCTTTTTTTTTCTTTCTTTTTCTCATTCAGCAAAAAAGCGAAAATGCCTTGTTTCATTTTCGCATTTGGGAAGGGTCTTTTCGCATTTTGCGAAAAATGCGATCGAAGCGGAAACCCTGAAGTGGAGTAGTTTATAGGAAATTCATTTTCTCATATGGTATTACTGGAAGAATAAAATAATGTCTTTTAAATTTATGTCTTTAAACATGACCTGTTAGGGAAAAAGGGGTATCGTGGCCGGCATAGTCTAATTATCCTGCAGGTCACCAATTGCATCCGGTGAAAAAGCTACGGCTTTTATAGTCTGCATGTGAAAGTTGTACTGCATTACTTATTTAAATAACATTAAATTTATTATTAATTACACTGATTTTTTAAAAATCTTTTTAAATTACATTAATTATTATTTTTGAAATATTTTTAAGTAGACTTTCAGGGCTGTCAATTGATATGCCGTTCGTAAACTATCCATTTTCGTAATTGCACTGCCATTGCCATACTCAGTGCCGGATCTGGGGTAGAGCGAGTGGAGCGGCCGCTCTAGGCGCCAGATGGAAAGGGGCGGCAAAAAGCCGAACGCAAAAAACAATTTCCAGCGAAAAAAAAAAAAAAAATATGGCGCCTTTTGAGAGGCGCTGGAACAGTGTTGCCAGATCAGATAAATCCCTGCCTTTTTAAAAGCTAAATCTGACTATTTAAAGCGGCTAGTCCTAACCTAGTCCGCAATTAAATTACTTCCGTTTTTACACTCGGTATTCGAGTTCTTCCATTCACTGAGAGCAAACGACGTCATCTTCGCAAGCGGGAATCCTATTCTTCCCTTTCTTGTACTCCAGTTTTCTCATTGCGTTACATTGTTCTTCGCGGAAAATAATTTGGCTTTTAGGGGACGTTCCGACACTTTAAATACTCCACACAACGGAAATTTTCTAGGTTTGGTTCAACTATTAGGCAATTTGACCCCGTCATGATAGAACATTTTCGCAGTATCTCTAGTAAAGAAACAAAAAACTATTATTTCAGCAAAAACAGTCAAGATTAATTCATTGCATTGCTTGGAAATGAAGTACGAAATACTATTATCATGAAAATAAAGAAATCTAAGTATTTTTCAATCATTTTAGACTGTATGCACACCTGATATCAGCCGCATTGAACAGCTAAGTGTCACATTTAGATTTTTTGATATTGATGACAATTGCATACGTGAATGTTTTGTTACATATAGCACAAGTATCGTACACCAGTGGTCAGGGTATCACAGATTTATTTCTGGATGAGGTGATATTGAAACATGATTTAGACATGCATGATTGTAGGGGCCAAAGCAATGACAATGGCGCCAATATGGTGGGGAAACAGAAAGGCGCCCAAAGCCGTATTATTAGAAAATTTCCAAGGGCTTTTTTGAATCCTTGTGGCTGTCACAGATTGAACTTGATTATTTCTGTGCGCGATGCTGCTAAAACTTCAGTTAAATCAGTGTCGTTGCTCAGGGTTATATAATGATGATTGGGCCCACTAGCCTTGCGAAACCATGAGATTGCTAAGGATCATCATTCAGCAACATGTACATGGTTGGAAGCTAGGAAAAGATTAGGAACGCAAACTGGAATGAATCAACATTTAATCAAACAAATAGATGAAGGAAAACAGAAGTGGGGAGCAATACTTGAGAGAATGAATATTTTGACACATGATTCACACAGCGATATTTCTGGAGCAGATCTGGCTCTAGAAATACTAAGCCTGAAGCAATTCTTACACATACACATACCAAGGAAAACCGAAAGATGTTCATAATGTCTTGAACCAAAATAATCGGTGCGATTTGTCTCCAAACACTTGGACTGCCCTTCGGATACTACAAACAATTCCAGTAAGTGTCGCAAAAGGTGAGCAAAGTTTTAATAAACTTAAACTGATAAAAGCCTACCTAAGATCGACCCTAGCTCAGGAAAAATTGTCAAACCTGCAATTTTATCAATTGAAAATGATATTGCTCAATCCATACCTACAGATAATTTAATTGAAAAATTTGCCAGTGCAAAAGCAAGAAAGTTAAACTTTGTATAGATTAATTAAGGAATGTTTTCTTTTACTTAGTTATTACAGTACCTATATAGGTAACAGATTTATTTAGTGACTGATTGAAATTCACACCAAATACTAATTTAACTAAGTAGCAGTAAAATCTTTCTTAATATTAAAGTGTCAATAAGTGTTGGCGTTTGCAATAAAAGCTGATTCTTGAACATTTGCGAGGTAGAATTTACGTGAAGTGAAAGCGTCGACCAAAGGGCGCCGAAAGACAATCTCGCTCCACCCTGATCAAGAGCTAGGGCCGGCGCTGGCTATACTGACTTAAATATGTATAAATAAAATTTACAACTCCAAAATTCAACAGTAAGTTTCAAAGTATCTAGTGTAGTAGTACTTTTTAAGTTAGAAAAATCTTAAATTTCTCAGGAAATTCAGTTTAAATATTGAAAGCATGACAACAGAAATTCAATCATATCTTCCCTTACTGGATTACCACAAGGCACACTTATCTTTGAGTAAATTCTCTTGATTCCTTTTCGCGCTTAAACTAAAATCGCGGGATGAAAAATAGTGTAGAGTTTTGAACTATCCCGAAGGCTAAAAGCTTGTAAGTTTTACTCTTACATTCAGAAAAATGAAAGCACCGCCGAGTTACGACACAGCAACAAGACGAATCATCCCGAAAGCTGCGAAATTGCATGTTATGCCATTCAAGAGGATTTTAACCACCCTGCAGTTGAGGACGAGATATCTCGTCCAAGATGGAGGTCATTCATATGGTTGAGGACGAGATATCTCGTCCGAGGTAGAATGGTCCCATTTGGTAGAACACGAGCGCCTGAATTTTCTCCGAATGCTTTCCTGCTTCCCTGACTTTTTTGTATTGTTTGGTGGTGTTGTTGGCTTTAAAAGGTTGCGGTGGACGTGAGTGATTTTGATCGACAGTTGAAAGAAGGCGCAGATTGGTGTCAGCGTGTTTGTTGCTCTTTGAAGGGCTTTCAAAATCCTTTGAAATCTAAAAGGGAAGCTACTTTCAATGCAATTTTTTGTGGGGGTTTCTCTCAACAGCATGCTAAACAACATATATGCGTAGGATATGCAACTTAAACAGTTTTTATTTTTTAATTAAAGAGAACATTTTTACAAAATAATGATTTACATTTTACTTTTATAACAATTTTCAAGGCAACGTAATAAATATTATTTGATTTTTAAAAGTTAGTAAAATTTCTTACCTTTGTAGAAAATATTACTATAAAATACCTATTGCACATAAAATACTTACTTTTGAACTGCATTATTTTCATTTTGGTGCTTGTGACACAAATTTGTTATTTTTTCTTATCTAGTAGATTCGGTTTCACCAGAAAAATATTACAAGTTGAGAAAATAACCTACGCTACTAGATAAATATTGCACTTTCGGAGAATAAACTACGATATCAAGTATAGATTATTAGTTTTATGGGGGATGGAATCACTTGCGTAAAAAAAGCTAGGGTATGAGTTCCTATCCCCTAGTGGTGGTTGTTCTGAGTAGTTGGTTTGTATGTATGTATATATGCACATACAGGGACGCCCCGACGGGGATGAGCGAAAGGGACAACTTACCCCTAGAAGGCATGCCATATCCGGTATCCGACGATTTTTTTTAACTATTCAAAATCAGAGCAGGTGTATGTAAATTAAAAATTTATTCCGTATTTGAAAGTTTTGAGATATTTAAAAATGTGCACAGAATTACAGGTTTCAAACGTTAGAGTCAGATTTCAAGTACGGCTACGTTAGAAAAGGGATACCGGATACTCGACATCCGGCAATATGCATTCCATCCATAATCCTATCCTTGACCCCCCTCTTAAAGCAAAATACTCGGTGATCTACTATATGTATACTGGTTGAAACCCCTTCCACCCCCCCCCCCCCCGGCCAGAAAAACACTTTGCTGTTTTGTATAAAGATGCAGTTTATATTATTTTCAGTAGAGGAAAAAGAAAAAAATTAAGAAATTTTATTTTATTTATTTGGCGTAACTTACAGGAAAGGACATTTATTTTCACTTTTTACGCCAGGATGATAAAAAAGCTGCTTTCAACAACATAACAGAAGTGATTGCACCCATTAGTCACATTAAGAGAATTTTTGGATTTGCCATTTTTGTTTTTTTTTTTTTTTTTTGAAAAAAGTTAGCTCTCGTGGAAACCAGAATCTTCGTTCAACCCAGGTGGGCGTTACTTGACTTGTCCTATCAGATAAACAAAGCAGGAAGAGGAATAGGGTCTACTAGAATGTCTTCCTGACTAGTATACTGTGAACTAAGTGGATTTCCTTGGGGTTGCATTGTATTCAGTTACACGTGCATTTAGGCACATTGTAATCGGATTCATAGGTTTGACTGGGCACGTGTAAAGATCGTGTGAGAATTCAGCTCCCAATCCTAGTATTTGTTCTTGGATAAAATGCTAACGCCAGTAGTACAAAACAGTTTTTCTTTTGCCACTATGATGCAAAAAACTAAATTTTGTAAATTTTTTAAATTTTAATTCAGAATGACAAAGATTTATTGAGGCAGTTATTTCTTAACAGGGAGTTATTCAAAAGAAAGTAATATTTGGTAGACAACACGAAACTTTCTTCTACATCTTTCATATTTCTACTCTTATATTGTATAACTAGAAATTTAGCACCTCGAGAAGCTCTTTTACTCAATTTTGAATAAATGAAAAAATTTGATAACTGAATGCCAAGACAATTACAATTTTAATAATTCTGAAATATCAATTACAAGACATGTAAATTGCAGTTAATAAATAAAGTTACATTGTAATGCATAAAAACATTTAGTGCCTATTTACTATGCAGAAGGCTTGAGTTTCTTCGAGAATTTTTTTTTTTTTTTTTTTTTTTTTTTTTTTTTTTTTTTTTTTTTTTTTTTTTTTTTTTTTTTTTTTTTTTTTTTTTTTTTTTTTTTTTTTTTTTTTTTTTTTTTTTTTTTTTTTTTTTTTTTTTTTTTTTTTTTTTTTTTTTTTTTTTTTTTTTTTTTTTTTTTTTTTTTTTTTTTTTTTTTTTTTTTTTTTTTTTTTTTTTTTTTTTTTTTTTTTTTTTTTTTTTTTTTTTTTTTTTTTTTTTTTTTTTTTTTTTTTTTTTTTTTTTTTTTTTTTTTTTTTTTTTTTTTTTTTTTTTTTTTTTTTTTTTTTTTTTTTTTTTTTTTTTTTTTTTTTTTTTTTTTTTTTTTTTTTTTTTTTTTTTTTTTTTTTTTTTTTTTTTTTTTTTTTTTTTTTTTTTTTTTTTTTTTTTTTTTTTTTTTTTTTTTTTTTTTTTTTTTTTTTTTTTTTCGAAAAATGCCTGAGGGCATACAACTCAACTCTACTCGAAAAATGCCTGAGGGCATACAACTCAACTCCACTCGAAAAAGGCCTGAGGGCATACAACTCAACTGCACTCGACTAACGCCTGGGGGCATTGGGAGGCGGATCAGCCACGCCCCCCCTGATCCGCGATCCGCCTCTTGTTGGTAAACTGTCATTATTCCCCTACTAGCTCATGTTGTTCAGAAGGACGCCATTTGCAGATCATTCGCTCATATTTTACTTCGTACCTTTCTGTAAGGTGCAAATTATGTTCGAACCGCTTTAGTATTTATTTAAAATAAAGAAAAATCTCCCCATAGAGTATTAAAAACTACATATAAGTCAATTATCAAAACCTAACACACAGAACCATACCAAAATTGTATACTTATTCTATGCTTGTAATGGAAACGATATGCCTTCTACGTTATTTGATGCCTAAGTAGGACTTTTAATTTACAATGCTTTTTTTATTGTTAGTTACGGCTGATCCCATGGAGCTTATTTTAAAGAGGCCAAGGTTCTCTAGTAATGAGCTAATTGTATTTTAAGCACACTCACTTTTTTTTGGCCTAAAAAAAGTTTGAAAAACATTACAATTACACTGAATTAATTACTTTAAAATGCAGTAGCTGAAAAAATGAAATTAGGTGAAAAAATAAGATACATATACATCAGGGATCTCACCAGAGGAGATTCTGGTCCGTTTTCGGACCCTTCACAAAATTACAGTCAATCAAAACGAACCCTTAACAAAATTCTGAGCTACCAAATCGTACTTTTTACAGAGCTACTTATTGAACGTACGGCAAAAAAAAAAAAAATAATAATAATAATATGACTGCACGTTTAAATTTTGAATTTTCCCAAAATTATTTTATTTTTCGCAATAATCTTTTTAAAAGTCACAAAAAACGGATCCTGTTAAAAATGCTGGATAACCCCCCTCCCTCTCTCTCTATATATATATTTATATGTACATTTAATCCAAATTCCAAATAGGATTGAATTGAAACGTAATGCATCTGTTCAATTACTAAAGACAGCTTCTGAACTATTTCTTGTCTCAGGAAATAAACAAGAAAGTTCACATTTTTTTGCGGGTTCATGCACAATGAGCAGTGATTGACGAGTGGGTGGTTCTTTGGCTCTCCCTCTGGACACAGCTGTCCAGGGGCTATGGGGGAAAGAACGGCTGTGGAGCATTGAGGAGCATTGTAAGGAAACTCACGTGTAGGAACCTGCTTATTTTAAAAGCATTTCTTGAACAGGTCCCTCAACGCTACGAATAGAGCTATCGCCGGTGATGGCTAACTTCACGATGGTTTTAAATAGAGAATAGAGATGTTTATCTGCTATAGAGATATAATACTATTATGGTAGCTAAGATTGTTTACTTCTAGAGAGTCGGAAGGTGGATGTATAAGTCTAAGAATAGTTGAAAATATTTCTAAAAATTACCTTTTCTAGCATTCCAACAACAGTAAGTGCGGCTGTGACGTTAAGCTTCTTTTATTTATACTCTAAAGAAATAAATTAATCCAACTTCAAAGGAAATCACGTGAGTAGTTCGGGAACTTTCTCGGAAGTTTTTGAAATGCTGTTCTTTCTTTCAGCAAGTCAAATTTTAGTTGATACTTTCGAGAGCCGAAATAATTTCTAGCGGATTAAGGAATTTTTAAATAAAAGCATTAATTTTAAGAATACTCTATTGGGGATATTTTTAATGTTTCACTTCATAAAAACAAAGCTCAGGATTTTATAATAATTTACTTTCTTTCATTTAGCATTTACTTACTATAAAACATTTACATAATTAGAATTTAACCTTCTATTTTTTTAAGGTTTGTTTAATTACTTTCGTATATTTTTTCCTTTGCATGACAACGGTCGTCAACTGGCGGACCGCGCTCCAGATGCGGACAGCAGAGAAAACAAACTGGACCCCAAATTTTTTTTAGAAGTATAAAGGCGAATCATAAAATTGACTTTTTGAGTTTTTCTATCGGCAGAATGAACAGATATGGCTGCAAAGTTGTTCCGCCTTTTAAAGCCCTTACTGCATATGGAGAAAATAGACTTGTAAACATATAAAATTGCATGTGCAGAATAATTTTGCAGCAAACATGTCCCAAAAAAGTATGGACATTAAAGAAAAAAAAGCTATTTACCTGGCTAATATTTTTGGTTCCACAAATGTTCGAAACTTCATTTCTAAAAAGGATTTTTTTTTAAAAACCAATGGCCGCCCGCCTACCTAAGACACTCTTCAGACAAGCTGCTCCCCGCATGCGGCTAACATTAAAAAACTTACTCAAGACCGCAAATACAATTTACCCCATTGATTTTTGAATACAAGTATGCCTATTTATTGAGTTTCAGTTTATTTTGTGAGTGAAAATTAACATTAAAAAATTGAAAAGAACTTTTTTTTCTTTTTCTGGACCTAGTATAAACATTTTCAAAAGCATCCGGAACCCACCTAAAATTTCTTGCCGACCCCTACTCTATGATATCTGTCATTTTGGTTCCCTTAAGCAACAACTCCCCTGCGATGTCCACTCCGTAGAAGGTCTGCTTAAAGAAGAACTCATAGTTTAACTTGCTTTATGCGAACAGTTTATTTCCTACATTCTAAAGCTCTACATAATCAAAAAAAAAAAGAGAGAAAAAAAATACAGATTTTAAAAAATGTTACAAACTTAAAAACTTGCATTTTAGTGTCTGCTCAAACACCTATCTCCTTTACTTAACTAAAATATCTATAAATTGTCAGTTTGAAGAAAATATTTTAAGCTACTTCCCTATTGCGTGGTTATTATGATCAAAAATGTATTACCTACCCAACAAAATGTATAAAGAAGCGTAATTTCTCACTCGGTGGGAAAGTTTAAAACCGGCGTAATATTATGCGACGCAATGTTATTTATATATGCTGCATGTGAGTGAACGGTTAGCTAGTTAATATATTTTTGCCGCAAAACTTTTCATTGAAACAATCTAGCAAAAGTTATCTTAAAAGTTCTTAACTTATTTCTGAAAATTGAAAACGTCACAGTACTTAAGTGCTTTTTTCTTACGAGAGGTGCAAAATCACAAAATATCAGTTTGTAGAGAAAACTCTTAGAGTTTTGACAAATGCTTTGATTAGATTCTTCAAAAAACTACCAAACAAAAATATTTGGCACTATCATATTTCTTCATTCTCCTTTTCACACATAGTTTGTGTCATAAAGAGCGACATTATAATTTTAAATATAAAGCACTAGAACACACAAATCATTTTGATTTGCGCTATTTAAAAATCACTTATTTTTTTATGTTCCTGCTCTCAAGCGACGTAGAAAACGCATTAGAAGAGAGTTTTGTTTGCACGCCAGTGTCTTTAGTCAATATTATTTTGTTACATTTCTTATTACACTTACTATCTTAATGCTACGTGAAACTTTCTCTATAAAAATTTACGACTCCAATTTTTAAGATAACTCCAACCATGTTTACCAAACCTAGAAAATTTAGAGAGCTTTAAAATAGCCATCAAAATGGATACATAACCTCCGTAGGGAACATACAACTTTTGAAGTGCTTTCAAACAACGCATGTTGCCATTTTACATTTTTCGGAAATACTTTTTGGCTGAAAAATACCTTGAAAGACTTTTTTTTAACCACTATTTTGAAGTCCCTGGGAAAAGCAAACTTGTTTAATTACCCTTCATTTAATATTGCTTCTGCTTTTAAAAAATTCAGGTAATCAGATTTCTTTTCTAGGAAAAAAAAATATGATCAAATTTAAAAAATGTATAATTACAAAAAAATGAATCAAGATCTTAACTTTAATTCGTAGTTTATTGATTTAGGTAGTGGAAATATTATTTGAAACATCGCTAAAGTTAAACGAGCCCTAAGTCGCTCTCAAACATGTAATATTAGGAAACGCGAAGAAAGTAAACAGAGACTTTAGTTTTTACAGAATTATTGGAAAAACCTAATCGAAGTAATGAAAATTAAATTCTGAAAGTAAACTTTAAACCTTAAACTAAGCATAGTGACTTGCCAATTTGGGAAGTCATAAAGCCTGAGATCTTTTCAACAAAACATAACAAATTTTAATCTCAATAACGATATTTAATACCGTGTAAGCATTTCTCTTCCGTTACAAGAATAAATCCGATTTCAAACGTGAGAACGATCACGTTGAAAATAAATGGCATCACTAAGTCAAAAAGTGTTATTGCACATCTTCTGACCTCTTGCGCAACCATTCAAGTGAGTGATGCTCAAGTCTAGCCGCGGCTTCACACCGTGTGAAAAAACGTTTATTATGTTCATAAAAAAGTACTTCTTCAAAGCCATTATTAGTCATTTAAAACGACAAACAAATTCTAAATTTAGCGAAATGTTCAGCTTAAATACTTCAGGTTTAAAGCCTGACTCATTACTCAATAGGCCCTAAATAATATCCTCACGTATTTGTGCGGTCGAAACAAATAAACATAACGCGAATTCTTCGAGCACTTGAAAAAAAATCATTAAAATAAACGCTGTTTTGTAAAGTAAAAAAATAATGTTTACGACAATTTCAAATCAATACCATTTTTTGTACCACAATTATGAATGAGCTCATGAGCATAAATAGATTAAAACGTAAGAATGCCCTAAGCCACTGGGAAAAACTTGATAACTCAATACGTGACAAAGTTCAATACGCTGGTTAATTCTGCAAAATTAATGGTAGTGTGTATGAGTTTCTTCTTCCTCGAGGCAATCAATATTAAGTGAGACGTTTTACACACTATACAACAACTAGCACGTAAGAAGAACGTTTTGATTGATTAGTCACGTATGATAATGCTCGTTGTTACAGTTCAAAGCACTTATTATTCATCGTAACCCTCTTTGTGGCATTAAAAATACATAATACGTTTTTTCAGGCATTGTTTATCGTTTGGGAACAAGTAGGAAAGATTTTAGCTCTTTGTTTCAGAGTAAGAAGTTACACCTAAGCTTCCATTCAATATTGTAAAATGCTTTCTTTAGAATTTGTGCTTCGCAAAAAAATTTTAGATTGTTATTTAATAACTAAATTGATACCTTTTGCTACGCATATTTCTAAGGATTTAGTTGTGTACACTGTATGTATAGAAAGATAAATGTCATTATTATATTGCTTAAAACAAATTAAAAAAAAGGAAATACTAATTGAAAAATCTCAATACAGTGACATTGGGAGATTTCTTTTCAAGGTAATCAATAGCTAATGAAACGTTTTATGCATTTTAGAACAGTCAGTTGGAGTTGCTATTAGAGCAAATAGAGGCACATCACCTGAGTGAGCCCAGCCGACTTTTCACCTCCCCACCCCCTCCTTAATCGGATTTATTTTTCCTTCCGAAAAGTAAAAAAATGATCACGGATTGGTTACCATCGCAATATGCATCATAATGACTGACAGGCGTGAAATATTTCGTTAGATTTTTTATTAAACTTAAAAAATGTAGAGTTACATGATATTATTTTCGTTAGTTTATCCAACTAACCTATATCCCCTACTCTTCAACTGGGGACCCCCATCCCGAGTGATCTACTTGGAATCAGGTGTTGCGGCCAACTAGTAAGAATTCATTCATTAATTAAGCATTTAACTGATTATTATGTATATCCTTATTTCATATAATTAGTTGTAACACTAACTACTTGTATTTTGTACAAAAGTTCATTGTTTAAATCAGAAAATGAAGCTTTATGTTTTTAGCTTTTGCTTTGGAATGATGAGCACTAAGTAAGAATCTATTTTGCTTATGAATTTGTAAAGAGTTAGGAAACAAAATTTAATATTCTCATATGACAACGTGACTTGAGTTCGTGGTTTTACTACTTCAGTAAATCCAAGTGAAGAACATCACGATCAAAGCAACTAACAGCTCTGGGACCAACGTACTCGGAATTTCTAAAACTGCAATAACATTGCGTTTTTAAAAAGAAAACACGTATGCTGCAAAAGTTTTCAATTACATGCATTTATTAATTTTTCTACATGAAGCCGATTAAAGTGTTTTTAAAACTCAAAGCTAAATATTTGAGATTTGAATTTTAAATTTGCTAATTACGTAAAATAAGTTGTATTGAATCTTGTACTTAATTTAGAATTAAAAATACTTTTATTTTATTTACATTATTAAATGACGTACAAATAGTATGAGTCATGGAAAGAATATGAGTTATGACTGCATAAACGGTTTTGAAAAAGGGTATTCCTTATATTTTCGTTCATATTCAAAAATGCTTCAGCATCAAAAATGTGAATATTTAACAAAGCAAAGTTAGAGCGTTTCAGTTGCTTATATATTTGCTTTAAAATAAAACATAGATAAATATTTATATCGTCATTGTCGTGAACCGGAACTGTCCCACGCATCTGAAATATCCCCCGCTTGACCTCCGACCTCGGCCGAAGGGGTCTTGGAGGGGGCGGTGAGAATCGTGGGAAGAGAAGAAGCAAAAAGGGGACTTGCTACCGAGATTGTCCGGAGAATGGACGTGAAAAAACCGTGCTCTTATCCAAGATGCTGTAAAAAGACTTACTGTATATGTATATTATATAGATAGTTGTACTGTGTCCCATCATCAGTATGTGTTTAATAAATGTCTGGGACTGAATATCGTTTCATCAATTTCGCATCGAGTCGGGAAACCATCCCAGTATGGAATACGCACCCAGCAGAAACAAATAGTAAAACCGCTCGGACACTTTTCATATTAATCTCAGGAGTGAGAATCTCACATAATAAAAAGAGATACCCACAACATTGGTGGCTGCGGTGTGGATTGGTTTGGCCGACGTAGATGTTTTGCTGCAAGTATAACTGAAAGGGAAATTGATTTTCTCTGTTGAGAAGAATGTCGCCCATTGTAAGGAAAAGTACTAGCCGACGAAGGAAGAATGCCCGTATGCAGACCATGAGAACTTTGGTCTATTAAGGAAGCCCATCTTTACCCAAAGAAAGAGGAGCACCGTCCGAAAGGAAAAGTGGAATGCTGCCCATGGAACCGCTGCAGATGGAACCGACGCCCAGTGAACGTGAAACGCCGATGTCCGCAGAGAACGCCGACTGCTGAAAGTGCGCCGTCCTAGTGTGTGATTTGTGCCCCAAGAAATCTGATGTGTTCAAGATTATCCGCTGTGATGTGTCCTGCAATCGTCAGGGGTGAGTGGCATTTGCTTCTGGTTTGCTTTTTGCAGGGATAAAATTTCTTAAATATGTTGCTATCTTTCAAAATATGGTATAAATTGTTTAGTTTTTCATAAAATTATTGATATAGAGGTTAATTTTTCCTTAGAAGGTTAGCACGATTAATTTTGATCTGATTGATAGACAAATAATGTTTTACGCATGATTGATTAAATTAATGTGGTTAAAAATTTGTACTATTTCTTGAGAAATTTTAATTCATTGAGGCAAGGAAATTATTATTAATTTTGTGAATTGTCGCTTATGAGTTGAAAAATTGGTAATTAGTATAGGATTACTACTTATATTCATAAATTATTTTGAAATTTTGCTGGTAAATGCATTTAAGATACAGGTTGCTTTAAAGCTCTGTTTGCGATACGTGTTGATTTATGTCAAAAGGAGTAAAAATGTCCTTTCTCCTTAAAACAAAAAGGTAGATCTGATTAGCTTGGCAGAAGAATTAGGTTTACAGGTTGCATCTACGATTACAATCAAGCTAATAAAGCTTATTTCGGGATCTGACGATTTTAAAGAGGATGAGGAGAGGGTGAAAAATATCCTGGGAGTTATAGTGAAACATCGGTTAGAAAAAGAGGAGCGCGTTCGAAAGGATCGATTCGAAAAAGAGGAGCTCGATCGAAAGGAATGGTTAGAGAAAAAAAGGAGCGCGATCTAAATGAGAGATTAGAAAAGGCAAGGAAAGAAATGGAACAGCGGATTGAAAAGGCAAGGAATGAAATGAAACAGCGGATTGGAAACGTAAAAATAAACCAACAAGTGATCAATGTGGGGGACGGGGGGATTTCCGATAGAGGGGAAAATCCAGAGGCAGAGAAAGAATTGTCATCAGGGCAAACGGTGGCAGTTTCTTATCAGAAAGAAGAAAAGGGGAAAAGCGTGGAGCGAGAAGCGGCGCAGGCTATGGACAGAGCACAAGTAGGGTCATCAGAAGTTTACTAGGGGAAGAACCGAGAAAGGTTACTGTAGTGGGAAGTGCAGAAAAGTTAAAAATGATAAAGGAAACAAAATCGAATATTTCTGTCATTCCTGACGTTAGCGGAGTGAGGGCAATGGAAAATTCTAGGGCGATAAAGGAGAAATGCGCTGAAGGCTCAAAAGGTCTTAGGGAAAATAAGAAAGATAATTGCACAAGGGAAAATCTGGATTATGATGAAATAGATTTAAGTGAAACATGCTGGCCTATATTTGAACCAGATTTAGCTCATGAAGATAGGAGTAAAGCCGAGGGAAATATGTCGCTGGGTGGGTCGGATTATCAACCGGGAAAAGTGTCGGGACAAAGTGCCGTTTAGGAGTCGGAAGGGAGGTTCCGGAGGTTTACAGGGCGAAGTGCCGCTGGAAGGTCAGATTAGATATCAGGGCAAAAGGCAGCTGATAAATCTAGAAAAGGACAAACTGATGCATAAGGGCGCAATGCCGCTGGGCGATCAGTTAGTTAAGCTAGGAACGGCGAGAGATGATAGGTCAAAATGTCAGGGCGAAATGCAGCTGACAAACCGAGGAAATTGCCAGGGGAAAGCACCGCTGGTGGGTCCGGTTAAAGACAAGGAATCCGGGGATAAGGAGTGGTCAAAGGCTGACAAGGTAGGACAACGAAAATTCCAGGACATGGAAAAACACGGGGGCAAAACTCTTAAATTTCAAAGTCGAACGGGATCCGGAAAATTTTCGGGAAAGGTTCGGGAATCTGATTTAATAGGAAATAGATGTTTTCAAAGAAAATCACGGAAGGTCTTAGGTAGAGTCAAAATCCGATGGGAGGCAACGGTTGGAAAGGAATTTAAGGGATTGCGAACATTAATTGGGCCGGATAAATGCTTGGGAACTATGGGAAATTTAAGTAATCCTGAGGTAAACTTACAAGTGGATCTTAGATTTTTGAGACTGGAAGGAAATGAAAGTGGGAAAATATTTTTTGAAAATATAGACTTTCATTTTGAGTTAAAATTTTGTTATAATGAGATAACGGGAGTAGTTTGTTTCCTTCCAAACGAAATGGAAAACGAAATTCCACGCACAGCTGTCCGAAAAGGGAGAAATGAAAGGGGTCCAGTTCTTCCGAAAGAAAAGGAATAATCGCTGGGTGATAAAAATCTTGGGCATTGCAGGGTCAGAAGACGAAAACGCCGCAAGGATAGTAAGACGAGGAGAAAGGAATTGAAGAATAGGAGGGTGTCAGTGTATATGGTTCATTGTGATGATAGTCAAATGTTGGACGATGGAAGGGAGATAGGAAGCAGTGTTCTTGCTGTCCCACAGATACAGCTGGGCAGCGCGGGAACCGTTAATGAGTTTCGGATATGGGGGTGTAAAAGGACCCAAGTTTGCGATAGTAGAGGGCGAAAGAAATGGCAGCTCTAATAATAGACAGAGGACAGCGGTCATTCCGCAAATTAGAGAGGAAGAATTTCTTCCTCGCTTGGTTCAAATTTCGAGTGCGGAAAGAGGGGAGTTCCATGATGGAAATAAAGGGGATAATAGTTTCTCCACGGGGAAGAGTAAACGAAGTTTTGGTGGGAAGGAGGAAAATGAATCGAGAAATCGGATACGGAGGGAACGGAAAGGAAAATTTCTTTTGGAAATTTTCTGGTTAATGATCGTTGCAAGCAAATCGTAGTATTCATGGGTGATATGAAACTGTTAGGGTTTAAAATAAGGATTGTTTTAGGAGTAGGTGATGCCTTAAGGTTGTCAAATCTAAGATTTGAGAGTACCGGTATCGATGATAGGTGAATTATTTTATCACGATAGTTATGATTAGTTAGAATTAATAATAAGGGAAATAGGGCGGACAAAATGCTGATGAATTTATTAGTACATCGATAAAGATTTTTTGGAAAAAAGCGAATTTTAATGGCTTGTATTTCTGCTGTGCTTGAAATACGTTAATTATGTACATGAGTTTCCGTATGTCAAATTTTTAAGAGTGTAAAATTTTAAACTGAGATTCGAAAAAGTTATGTGCATAAAAATTTAAGAATTTTGTAAAGGATCAATGCTTTTAATGGCATTTTTTTTGTTTGTGTGCTATTTTAGGAAAAAATTTATGTCATTGTTTAAAGGTAAAGTTTGAAAATGATTTTATATTTGGGAAACTAAAGTAAAAAGGTGTGGGTAAAGATGTGCAAATTGTAGAGGGATGTAGAAATTATGTTTAGAGCATGATTTGTAATGCTACTAGGTATTCTAGTGAGTTATGCCTTGTTTTTTTTTTCTGTGCATAAATGTTTTTTTTTTTTTTTTGTTAATTAAATATCCCTGCAGATAGCAACTTAAGTGTGTTATTTTAATTTTTGGAAGCAATTGCCATCTTGCCTTGTGTGTTCACATGTGCTGTTTAGAAGTGAAATTAAGTGTGTGTTCACGTGTGTTGTTCAGGAAGTGGAATTAAGTGTGGTTCACGTGTATTGTTTAGAAAGTGAAATTAAGCCCCTATAAAAAGAGGCTAATTTTCCCTCTTGGGTGGGGCGTGTCGTGAACCGGAACTGTCCCACGCATCTGAAATATCCCCCGCTTGACCTCCGACCTCGGCGGAAGGGATCTTGGAGGGGGCGGTGAGAATCGTGTTAAGAGAAGAAGCAAAAAGGGGACTTGCTACCGAGATTGTCCGGAGAACGGAAGCGAGAAAACCGTGCTCTTATCCAAGATGTTGTAAAAAGACTTACTGTATATGTATATTATGTAGATAGTTGTATTGTGTCCCATCATCAGTATGTGTTTAATAAATGTCTGGGACTGAATATCGTTTCATCAATTTCGCATCGAGTCGAGAAACCATCCCAGTATGGAATACGCACCCAGCAGAAACAAATAGTAAAACCGCTCGGACACTTTTCATATTAATCTCAGGAGTGAGAGACGAGAATCTCACATAATAAAAAGAGATACCCACAACAGTCATAAAACACACATTTATAGTACATGAAGAATTGTTTCTTCCGGAGGAAAAGTAATTTTGCAACATTTGTGCATTAGGTACTACTATTTCAAATAGAATGCATTAAAAGAAATGGAATCAAATATGCGTTTTGTTTTACCAACTTACATGTAGTAGCAATTCGAAACTATATAAATAAATTATATTTGCCGGAAAAAGATGAAATTTAATTCCCTGTTTGTGGGATACCACGAAGAGGAAATTCAATTTCATCTTTTTTCAGCAAATACGATTTATTTATAAAGTATCGAATTATTACATGTAATTAAAATGCCGAAGTGATCTCCTCCACTTCAAAGAGAAGATTAAATAAACAATTTAGCTCACAATTCATAGACTTTAATACATAATAAGTTTAAATAAGTCATGCATATGTAAAAACAGGACGAAAAGTTAATTTTTAATGCCTAAATATAAGTTTTATATGCAATGTTTCTTAATTCTAAAAGAATGTTTGCAACAAAGTGTTCAATTCATGAACCAGACTCAAGTGCGTTACAAATCTACGGTTGGTTGATGTATATGCTACACCCATTACTAAAATATTTCTTAATAAAGGGTGGTGCTGAAAGTAATAAAGACTTATACGAGAGGCGTTTTTTATGAAAAATGTTAATAATCTCACAAATAACAGAAATATCTCGAAAGAATACATTATATTGTTTAGCGCATTGAAATAGGTCAAAGAAAACGCCGTGTTACAAACACATCTAACAACCAATTTTGACAAAATATTGCTTAAATAGTTCATTTCGATCCTTTGACTCATGCTTTATTAGAGCCAAATATTACAATGCGTTAATATTCTGGCAATTCTTTGCGGTTATGATTTTATTCTAGCAGATAGAGCCACATGATGGTTTAAAGACCGAAAATATATCACGAAATAGAACTTGTAACGTCCATGTTTTATAAGCTCATGAAAATAATTGATGTTATGAAGACGCACAAAAAAATGGATCCTTTTACATAAGGAAGTAACATTTTCGGAATCTTTATAAATTATTTCTCTAGCCTGTTTTTGTCGCTCCGCGATATTTTCCTTATTCCTTTATCAAATTCCACAATTTAACCCTCATTTTAAATCTTATCGTGCCGGCTAATGACGAAAAATAGACCCACTGCCTAAAAGTGTGCCGCTTCTCTTAAATTTGAGATTTAAAATCATCTATTAAGAGGTCCTTTATGGATCCCAAATTGGTGTTGTGTATGCTAGTTAGAGGCCGAGTGGTTAGAGCGCAATGTTGGTATACCCAACACACGTGGTTCGAGTCCCGCGTTTCGTTTACGTTTTCTCCAATTAATTGTTTTGCTATATCGTTGATTTTTGATGAACTAAATATAAAAAGGGCTCTTTTTTATTTTATTTGCCCCACCCTAGATCCAGTACTGCTACTTTATGCAACTACAGCCATCTGTGGTGTAAAACCACAGATGTGGTGTAAAACCACAGCTCATGCCCGTAGAAATCGCGGGATGAGCAATGTTCGCTACATTTTACGTTGCACGTGGAAATCGCGGGATAATCAGTGTTAATTAGTAGAAAAAGATTGTTTACTGTAGCTTAATGCTTTTGTATTCGATATATTTTTATATAAGGAAACAATATTTCATCACTACAAGTAATTTTTTTCCTATAAGAATTAAACTTTCATCTCTTTTTTAGTGAATCAGGGTTTTCGTTAACCCGAACGGGTCGCAACTGCAATGCTCAAAATAGCAAATTCGCTGTATTGCCTGTATGTACTCTTCTAAATATCTTGGCTTTTAAAAGTTCATCAGTCTAAGTTACATGTATAAACACAAATATTGAAACTGAAATTAAATTGCATTGGACTAAAGCAGAACAATGTACTATATCACTAAATCCAATATCGGATATTAAGGTATGTTTGCTATTGAGCGAAATCAAGTTCCAACCATCTTCCCGTAATGTATAAATTATATGTATTCACTCATAAGGCACTTGCATAGAGACCCATGGAAAAGAACCCACCTTTGAGAATATGTAACTCATTAATTTCAATTTCCGCTATGAAAGGTCTATTCCTTACCGTAATTTTCCTTTATCCTTACTAAGGCTCGACCGATGCATCGGCGCCGATTGTTCAACAAAGTTGCCATCGGCCATCGGCATCGGCGGCAGATGTTAACTCTAGAAAAACATCGGCCCATCGGCCGTAAAAAACATCTAAAAGCCGATGCAAGGCCGATGTTTTTCGCAGTGACCACTTTCCAGAAAACATTCTGTCTTTCAGTTTCTTTTTTTCTCCATAGCTCAATTTCTATTTCCATACAGTAACAGGCAGCACATAAGTTTAAAAAACAATACAAAAATAATGTCATTCTATAAAGTATTTGATAAAAAATTCGGAAAACTAGTTTAAGCGATCGCTGCCCGAAAACCTTCATTATTAAAATAGTTCTCTTTGAGCAGAGCAGCTCGCGAAATAGAATATGTTTAAGTAAAAGTCATAGAGGCGTCTTATGGGTGCTATTTACTTTTTGCACTAGGTTAGTTGCCTCATTTTTGTCCGTTTTTCTTTTAATAATGACTTAGTGCATTAGATGTCATTGTGCAATAATATTATTCCATCTGCTTTTAGTTTGTCATGTTTCTTATTATTTCGAAATTGTAAAAATTAAAAAGTCAACTCAATCAAAGTACGATAATAATTTTAATTTTTAACAGCGTAAACATTTTCTCTTTGCGGTTTTATTTTTTTTTTTTTTTTTGCTTCTTCGATCCCACGTGTTACAGTTTTTCTGCAATTGTGCAGCAATCTTGTTGCATCTGCTTTTAGTGTGCGGTTGTTCTCATTATTTCATTTTTAGTTTAGAGCATAGAAAAAATTGGTCAAAAATAAGAAACACTTTCCAGTATAAATATTTATTGATCGGAATTTTATGTGTCCAAGTTAGACTTGCAATTTTTAAAAATTGAATTCTCAAAATGCGGGTTCGCGCGACAGGATTTAATAACATCTTAATAAAAATGCTAAAGTTGCTTTATTTTCAAAAATTCATCAATGCATATAATTTTTTTCAAAACGCATCTTAACATTTTTTATACGATAATTATTTTAATTTTTCTCCGTTTATACTTCGTTTCTTTAGCGCATTTTTCTGGCTTTTTTGATGCCACGTGTTGGACAGTTGACAGTTTTTCTGCTATTGTACAACAATCTCGTTGCATCTGCTTTCAGTTTAGAATATTTCTTGTACAACATAGAACATATTGATAAAAATATGAATCAATTTTTCAGTATAAATAAATGTTTATTGATCGAAATTTTATGTGTCCAAGTTCGACTTGCAATTTTCAAATAATTCTTTAAAAACGAGTTTGGGATACAGGGTGGAACAATACCTTAATAAAAATGCTACAATTTCATTAATTTCAAAAATTGTCAACGTATATAAAAATATATAATTTTTTTAAAAATACATCTTAATTTTTATAAACGATCAAGTGTTTTCAGAAGATTATTTGTCAACAGAAAACTGCGGGTGCTCAAAATATTGGTTTATTTCGGTGGCCTTACATTGCGCTCATGAAAATACAAAGAGCATGTCAAGTATTTCAGTGTAATTTTCAACTCATAAGAAAAAAAAATCTAATAAGATTAGTTCTTAAGACCCAGCATTCATTTGTAATGACAAAAAAATCTCACGTTTATAATTTTAAAGCAATATTCAGTATCTCTTGGTTATGAACAAGGGATATACTATACAAGGGATAATACTGCGAGCGAAATTTTTTAATATTTTATTTTTATTTCAGAAAAGAGCTTAAAATAAATTTTTTAATGAAAAATAAACATGTAATCGTACCCGCTTTTCTTTTAAAAAGGGGGGGGGGGGGGGATCATGAAAAAAATCTGAGAGGAGGGGGTTGACAGTTTCGTTAAAAATACAAACCCACATTATTTGTTAGTCTGTGTCATAACATCTGCATTCCTCTCCATGAAGAAAATAAAGGGAGCTGCACTTGGCATTTGCAGTGCAGGTGTTATAAAGAGAAAATGTTGAAGGATAAGGAATTAAACCCGAGCCGATCCAATAGTTGTTGAGTATTTTTTTTTTTTTTTTGCAAAGATTAAAAAAAAGAATTGAAAATTCTCTGATATAGCATTTTTTAATATTTTTAACCTCCAAATAATTTCATAGGCGTAACTAGGGTTGGTGAAAGGAGGGGGTCACCCTAAAAATGTACAGCCTAAACACCAATATGAAGTGTAAAAGAGTTTAAAATTTACTAGTCATAAATATTTGTCTCTAAAGATATACTCCTTGTTTATTTCAGGCATCTCCCGGTGGGGGGGCGGGTGCTACCCCCTCTGAGCAAGTCAACTCCTCAACTCCTCCCCCCCCCCCGGCAAAAAATTCAGATCACAAGTTTTAAAAAAAGAAAGAAAAGAGAAATTACGCTTTTAAGACACTTTACTTTCAGAAACTTTCAGGGAAAAGGACATTGAACACTATCACGAGCGACACCAAAAGTAACTTAAAAGATATAAGACTTTATTTTGAAAAAAATTGCGGTCGGAGAGTAACCAAACTCCTTTCTGTTTCCTCTAACATCACCAAAGTATCCCAAAATTGCATTGCTAGGAAGATTTCAAAAAGTTTACTGGGGAGAGCCCTCGAACCCTTGCCTCCAGAGTTAGCCTAAGATATAGATGTAAGACCAGTTACAAAATTTTAAGTTGCAGAAGCCCCAAATATCCACTCCTCTAACTTCACCAAAGATCTAAACATACATCTACAATATATACATCAAAAAGCTATCAGATATTATATATAAAAAAATTCATATTAACATCATTTCTAGTTATATATATATGTATATATAAAGGGTATGATTTTGAAGCATACACTGCCCTTTCTAATTCTTAACATGCTCCCCCTGCCCCGGAGCCAAGGCAGTATCCAGAATATGTTTTCGGGGGGGGGGGGGGGCGCCCAGACTTAGACACACTTATGTTAAGCAAAGTTTCAGAGAGGAATATATGATACATTGCAAAAGATTTCTCGGGGGGCGTGGGTCCCTCTTCCCCTGTGGATACGGCCTTGATTCACAAAACCATTAAACATTCATTACTAGATCTATTATTTTATTTTTTAAATCAAACGCAATAGAAAATTCAATATTTAGCGCTAAGCAATCTTCTATGTCCAGCCATTCCTAATATTAAAACTGGGAAATAGTGGAATTTTAGAGAAAAAAATCCAAATTCCCCTACAAAAATGCTCATCCCCACAGTAAATTTCTGAAAGTTTTGTTAAATTTGTAGCAAAACGTACCTCAGAAGTGAAAGCGTCTGAATCAAATTTTCTTTTCTTTTTGGATGACGAACGTGCCCATCGCTGGAGTGCAAACATTATTATGTATCGGAAATAATTAAAAATTTATCTAAAATATAAATAATACTTGATTGTAAATTAAAATGCAGCATTAAACCGTAGCAGTGAGATTGGCAACGTTGAACGGATGATTTCCAGAGTCGTAATGCAATCAGTGATGGACCATAATAAGAAAAAAAACATTTAAAATATAAGAGATGAGAGAACATCTGTAAATGAGGATGAAATGCAAATACAGTTCATCAGTTTTCCAATCGGCTCATCTACAAAAAAGATTTTACCAAAATGGGTGTTTGGACAGGAAGTCATAAATAAATACAAACTGCTCTTTAAGTTTCTTGATGAGCATTCCTTCCTAGCTTTAGGGTTTAACCCATTAGGACAATTGTTGGCTAGGGGTCCTTCATTTTCAGACCCCAGCACTACAACACCGGTTTATCATAAAACAAAACTCCATCACAGTAGAGAATATTTTCCACGAAACTTATTACTTGTGCGATTGTATTCCCAAATTGCTGCCTTTGGGTAAAAAAGATATCAAGAAGGAAAGAAAACCCTCTGGAGTGATTGAAAGGATCTCTGTTTGTCTGTGTGGGGGTACGGTGATTGAAGCCACCTTTCGCTGTAACCCCCCCCCCCCCCCAAGGTAATAAGGAGGTTGATTATAACCAGATGAAAAGTCCTCTTTATTATGAGTTGCATACTTTGGTCATGATCACAACCCCTCAGAGAAAGAGGAAATAAAATCATATGCATATGTGTTTAATTTTCTTAGGGGGAAAAAAATATGTTCTTTGCAACGCCGTAGCCAGAAATTTTTTTGTGTGACTAAATAAGTAAATACCCAATAGGGGGGGTTGAACCCCCAACCCCCCCCCCCCCACCTGGTTACGCCTATGAATAGTTTAATTACTTTACTAGAATCGCGAGTGATTCTTTCAGTTTTAATTATTATGTAAACTTCCCCCAAACAATTTTGCGGTGCTTGAATAATGCATTTAATGTTTTTATAAACATAAAAATAAATAGTAAATGATTTAAATGACATTTTTGACAAGAATTCTACACGTTTTAATATTTTAAACGACTTTTTTTTCCATCGGCCATCGGCCCATGGAAGATGAGAATAATCGGCAATCGGCCATCGGCCGATCTCGGAACAATCGGCCAACAATCGGCATTGGCTCATCGGCCAAAAAATGCCATCGGTCGAGCCCTAATCCTTACTAACACTTCAAGAATTTCTCGCAGAAATATTCCTCTTTCTGTGGCTAAAAATTCTTTGAAGGCTTCGAAAAAACCCCCGGAGCGTGAACAGAATTGACAGTGATTGATTTAGTGTGAATTGTGGAGCAGCACGAAATAAGTATTTCAAGCGCATACTTGCACAAAAAGAATAGCATGTATTGGATACATTAAATGTTACTTTCAGAAATCGTGAAGGATATCAAGACATAAAAATGAACCATCAAAATTTGCTTTGACTTAGAGTTTTACAACTAATGTACTTCATTGCATTCAATATGTATTAGTCAAGTCCAATTAATTCTCAGTTGAAGAAAATGACAGAGTGAAAGTAAAATTCTCCAAAATGCAAGCAGGGCAATGTAGGGCAGTGAGATGGTAAAATATTTACTCTTTTTGCAGGCCCACCTATTTAATGAAAAAAACTAAACTCAGTGGCGCTCCAGCCCATTTGGGGGCCATGGCATACTGTGCCCATCCCAGTTTTCGAGACCGAGGGCCCTGGGGTGAAGAAGCAGAAGTTCCGATCAAGTGGTCGGCCTGACGCGGAACCCCAGTGTTTAGTCCCCAAGCAAGCGTGGTCCTCATTTTATCGACCCCACTACAGGGATGAAAGGCTGAGTCGACCCTTCCCAGCCCGGGAATCGAACCCCGGACCTATGGCATGGTAGCACGGAAGGCTACCACTCAACCACTGGGCTTCGCTCAGTCACCTATTTAATAACAAGTTAAATATGTTACATAACATGTGATTGATTCCAGACAAAAAATAGTTTAAAGATTAAGCTATATGATAATACAGGCTATTTTCAAAATTGCATCGTGCAAATGATCGTGTAGCAATATTTTGCGTTAGGTCAAAAAAATTTTTTTATTTGTTATTATATAATAAAATTCCTCTTATTAATATTAAATAAGACCTACTAATGTCCAGTATAATGTTAATTTATTTTATGTTGGGCTTGTCTTGATTTCAAAAGTTTAGTAAAATTGATTGTTACAAAGTGAATTACATATTTAATTTCACTTTGTCCCTACATGAGTCATCAGACAACTAAATTTATCATTCATTTATTCAATTATTAATTTATTTGTTCATTTATGAAATACATTTTTAATTCGTTTATTCAATTAATCATTTATTTTTTACATTCATTAATTCCATCGTTTATTCGCTCGTCTTATGAATCATTCATTCATTTAGTTAGTTATTCATGTTTGATAAAAAGTATGTATAACCATCTGCACTTGTAACTATAAATCATTACATGTTATTTGGACTACCATAAGGCGACATCCGAATCCAAAGAGTTAATTATTTCATAGAAAACTATTTCACTAGGAACATATTTCTTTTTTTCACTTCGCCTGATGCATGGTGCAAAGTTATAATTTTCCACTTTTATTTCAACTTACATATTTACTGCCTAAAATGAAAAATAATAATTCAATGCAAATTCTAAATTACATGCTAAATTTGAAACAGACAATTGAGTATTCCTCCTTCCCCCTTGTTTCTCAATAAAAAGAATTGGATGATTGAAGCACACATTAACTTTGCTTTTTAAACTGAAGCAAAGTTTTAATATTGACAAGAATGTCAATGGACAATTCAAAAGCGGAATTTTCTAAACTTTAAATAAAAATATTCAAACAATGGTAAAGTAAAAATTTAATTTAGCAAACCATCATGTTACTTACTCATTTAGAAGAGACTAATGTATTGCGCAATGTAATTGCCCAATACATTGGAATGTGAATCGTATCTTAACATATTGGTGGGCAGTAAGAAATTTCTTGAGTTACAAAAATAGATAAATTACTATTAAACAGCTTAGGACATCTGTATCTTGATATATCACAATTTACCTCATTATCAACCCAGACTAGTTTTCTTTTTACTAGGCATTAATTTCGGTCAAAAATACTGTGTTTTTCAATATTAGCAAATATTTTACAAGTAAAATAAAGAATTTAACACAAGAAATACATACCGTTCTCGTCGATTTATTATTCCTCTGTTTCTTCTCGAGTTTGTACTCGAAAAAATGAGGACTTCGCTCTTTATGCTTTGGTTTCCTTTTCATACTGTAGTGCCGATAAAATAAAAATTAGTTACTGAAAAAATTTACTACCACTGCCCATGTACAGAGGCTGCACACATGCGTTCAAAACAGTCATAAGTGTATCACGGATACGGTTCCAGTTAATTCAAAGATTAGTTCTTCTCGCGGCACCAAACACTATTTTTTTTTTAATTTACGACCCTATCTGTTCATATACATTTTCGAGATTATTTGCTATTCTCAATGGATATGCCTCAAACTCTCGTCCAATATGATAGATAGTAGAAAACAGTACGAAAGACGGAAATTACAAGCAAACATTCAGGGCGTGGCCGAGCGGTATTAGTGCCAGTTTCCGCTGCCTGCTTGCGCGCAGTGACGAGGTCGTGGGTTCGATTCCCACCTTGCCCTGGGTGTATTTCTGTTATTTCCTGTCTTTGTAATGTAACAATCCTTCATGTATTGTCTTGTACTATCTGTCCTATTGGATGAGAGTTTGAGGCATATATACACCAAAAAAAAGAATTAAAGTCAACTATGAAACTTTTAATTTAAATTGAAGTAGGGGGGCCTCAGTGGCTGAGCGGTCAAATCGACTGGCTCCGGTGCCTCCCTGCGCGGAGAAAAAGAGGCGTGGGTTCGATTCCCACCTTTGCCCTGGGTGTATTTCCTTCTTTGTATATTAAAATATGTTGTGCTGTCTTGTTCTATCTGTCATATTAGACGAGAGTTTGAGCATATCCTTGAGAATAGCAAATAAACTCGAATATTTATGTGACCTGAAATGGTTGTAAAGAAAGAAAGAAAGAATTGAAGTAGGGAATATTGAGACATTTTTCATTTGTATAGCTGTTAAATATTTTGACGGAAACAATGGCGCAAAATCTTTCAGAATGTTCCAAAATAAGGATTGAAATTGAATGTCCCAGTAACCAAATTCTGAAGAAAAAAGATCTACATCGCAAATTGAAAGCTTTTAAAACGTTGATTAAAATGCTGCCAAATAATTTGCTATTTCATTTATTTTCTTTTCACGCAAGTTCACAAGTACTGTCTCGACTCTTTTATTACAATATTAATATCCTCGTGACAGAACGGCATCGATCGTAACTTTGAAAATTAATATATCGTTATTTTCCCCTCTTTGAAAATATGACGTCCTTTTAGAAGGATTATCGTTATTCAAAGTTGTTCCCTTTTCCTTTTTCTTTTGGAAGAAAATGAAGCAAGAGATAAAAACAAAAATATTTCAATAAGATGTACGCCATACTAAAAGAGCCTAATTGTTTTTTTAAAAAAAAGGTTTTATTTTAAACATGGTTTTTCTTACGAGCTTGATTTATGCGATCTAAAGAACTTTTATTATTGTTATTATTAGCTATTAAAAGCTTATTATTTAAGCATTTTCCTCGGATTTGTAATTCTTTTAATTTCATGAGAAGCAAAATTATGCTTTAAACTTTAAAAAAAAATTAATTTTCATTTCTTTAAAATTTGTTAAATGCAATCCCCGCAATGTATTTATATACTTTTTCTTCCTTAAAATAAGAGAATTGTTATTGTATATCACATAACACTTTGCTACGTCAACACACTAATGTCTGTCTCTCTACCTCAGTGATTTCCAAGCTTTTGAATACACTAATCAATAGTAGTTTTCGAATTATATTTTTGAGCTACCCAGCTACCCACCCCCAACCCCAAAAATAAAAAGAAAGGAAAAAAAAAGAAGATAAAAAGACAAAAAAAGGCAAACTGCAAAAAAAAAAAAATGCCCGAAAATACGATCTCCTGGTAATCATTTATCCGGAGTCTGACGGAAAACTACAGAGAACGAAAAGCAGAAAACTACAAAGTCTTTAAAAAGAAAATTACGAAGTGCATTCAAGTTCTAAGGCCTCTGATTTTTTTTCTAAGTAACAACTCACTCGAAAACTATGAAATTGGTGTTACTTCTCAATGTAATCTCCCTGCAGACGTACATATTTTTCCCAACTTCGACGCCATGATTCCATGGACGCGGAGAAGGCTTCTTTAGGAGTCTGTTTTGACCACTAGAAAATCGCTGAAGCAATAGCAGCACGGCTGGTGAATGTCCGGCCACGGACAGTGTCTTTCATTGTTGGAAACAGCCGAAAGTCTCTAGGAGCCAGGTCAGGTGAGTAGGGAGCATGATAAATCACTTCAAAGTTGTTGTCACGAAGAGACTGTTGTGGTCGTCCGTCAGCATTCGTGGCACCAACCTGCAGGACACTTTTCGCATTTTCAGGTCGTTATGCAGGATTGTGTGCACAGAACCAACGGAAATGCTAACACTGGAGGCGATCTGTTCAACAGTCATTCGGCGATCCCGCAAAACAAGTCTCACCACTTCCACGATTATGTCGTCAGATCGGCTTGTGCGAGACCGAGGTTGTTTCGCTTTGTTGTCACACGATGTTCTGCCTTCACTAAACTGTCGCACTCACGGACGCACTTTTAACACATCTATAACTCCATCACCACATGTCTCCTTCAACTGTCGATGAATTTCAATTGGTGTCACACCACGCAAATTCAGAAAATGAATGATTACACGTTGTTCAAGTAAGGAAAACGTAGCCATTTTAAGTATCTAAAACAGTTCTCATTCTCGACGCTACTGCTAAAATTCCTTCTGTCCTATAGTGCTACCGTCTCTGTGACGAATTGAGAATGAACGCACGCTCATTTTAAACCAATGCACATGTTTTTATTTCTTTCCAGTTTGGAGGAAAAAAGCACAATGTGAGCTGGAACAGGCATTCGAATCGTTGTTAAACCGCTGTAACAAATGTATTACAGCCGAAAGAGCTTATTTTTAATAAAAATACTTTTAAAAATATAATTACTAGTTTTTATTTTATTTTATAAACCTAGTATTAAAAGTTCTTTGACACACTATGTATTTTAATCTTATATATATAGTATTTTGACCGCAACACGTGTTTATTATTTCAGGTGACATACCTCGTCATCTGAGATTGTGATAATCGATTTTGTTCATTTAATCATTAACTCCTTTGACAATAACATATACATATATATATATTATCTTTTTTTCGTTTTTGTTTTTATTCAAAATACTTTTTTTATTTAATTACAAATGGAATCACCAGGGGATACTAGAAACACTTATCTCTGATTAGTAAAAAAAATAAGGAAAGAAGTGTACTGTGTTATCACTAGACGGTAGAGCTAACCATAAGCATTCCCAGAATTTTACGCAACGCTTTCAGTCTTTTTAAAAGTGGGAACGAGTTTTTCTTCGGAACTGGAGGTTAAATTTACATTATTAATATTTATATGAACAATGCACTCCTTTACAATATTTTTAAGGAAAATGTAAAATTAATAACAGTTGGTCCCATTTGAATCCACTGGTATTGAGTGTAACTTAATAGAAAGCGGTTAGTTTATGGGAAAAAAATGCTCGTATTAGGCAGCAAAACGATGTTTTTCCCAGCTTAAGTAGTCCATCTTTCTCCTAAAAGCTATTACAAAATGTTTTCAAAAGCAACCAACGTAGAAATGTCTTACCTTGTGACACACCCACTTTATGATTAGAACTGTTTTTCTGACTGTAGGCGGTATTGCTTTTGTTTGCTTTGTGAAAATGCCGTTAATAATATCTGTAAGCCATAATGTTGCCCTTATTTCATATTGCAACATTAATATTCCTCTACTAATTTCTTGTTTTTTGCCTGCCCTCTTCAAGTTATCTCATTAGTTATTTTCATAGTTATCTCATTACACAGAAGTGTATTTATTAATTACCCAACAGCGCTTTTTCTCTTTTTTCAGTTTAAGTAAAAATATAATTTACACCCTATCTTTAATATTCTAATTTGTTCCTTGTTATGGTATAAATGGTTTCCAAAAAGTATTTACTATACCTTAAGTTTCAAATTAGCAGTTTACTCAGATTTTTAAATTATATAAATAAAATTTTAGCGTTAATGTGAGCACAAATTAAGCTCAATTGTTTATGAGAGAAATTATCGTTCTCATTTTTATTATACACTCCATTTAAAGAAAATTAAGACTTTGAAACAATATTAAAACTATGTTTCAGAGATATGCCAAAATACACAATATCGCGAGTTTATTTTATGTTTCACTTTTTGATTAATGTGTAATAGTTAAATAATTTTAAGCACTATTTCAAAAGTGCATCGATGTAAACATGTATGCAGAATAATAGATTTATCCACTTAACTTCTAAAATTTTTGCTTGAACAATTACAGATGAGCAGAGACAGTTAATTTTTCACAATTGCTGAAGCTGAAAATTCTTTCATCAACCAGTGCTTCATAAATTGCTTGTCTAAAAGGGCGAATGATATGTTTTTAGGATTTCAAATACGATTGCAGCTACTGTTGGGAGGAATCCAAAACGGTATTGCTGGTGATTAATATCCAACTTATTCGGTACATTATGTAAGGAATAGCAATACACAGTGAGACAGAGATTTTAGAAACGTAAACTAAGGGATAAATACAATTGACTGGAGAAATTGTACATATTGGAGGCTAAATCTGGTTACTGGAAATACTTTCGCACTACATTTATTTATATTTATAAGACAACTAGAAAAAAATAACGTTAAAGTAATATCATAATTCGTCTCATTGTGTACCTCATCTAATGAGACATTGCTAATTTATCTATTTAAAAAATATTGCCTCAATTTTGAAAGCAAACAATCCTCAAGTTCGGATTTTAATAAAACGCCAAGATCGTTCTGAACGACGTCTCCTTGACGTCGCAAGAGCAATGCACTTTATAAAGATGTCTGAAGCACACGCACTAGAGAACGTGCGACGATTTTGCGTGAAACGATAAGACAGAACGTAACTCTATCTTAACAAGAAGTTCCGTCTAGAGCTATACGAGCGTACTTTCTCGTATACACCAACTTCAAACTTATAATCTAGCTATCTCTCTCACTTTCTCGGTTAGCTTTAGTTCTTAATTACTTCAAATATACCTTTTTCAACGGTTAATGCATATTCATTCACTCATTCATTCATTCATTCATTCATTCATTTATTCAGTCATTCATTTATTCATTTATTTACTCATTTGTGTATTCCTTCTTTCACTTATTCATTTAATAATTCATTCATTCAATAATATTCTTAAAAATCCCAATCAAAAAATTTCATAGGAAAATAGGCTCGTTAGTTCTGGATGAACTTCCTATTTGTACATGTTCTACGTCATAAGAGCTTTCCGATAAAGTTTTTCCCAAGCAAATCTGTCCCTCAGATCAGGATTTATATAGGATTGAAATTTCCCCACAGGCGCTATGTTAATTTTTTTGAACTGTTCAAAAATGAACAGAAATTGTTCAAATAAAAAATGTTCCAGCCGAGAGCTTCTTCCAATAAATTTGTTCATAAGTTCATAAGCACTTGGATCTTACGCCCAGAGATTACATAATTTGCCCATCGCCGGTAATGTTAACATTTTTTGAACCGTTCAAAATTGAACGAAAAATTGTTCAAATCGAAAAGTAAAATATAGAAATGAGATGTCCTCGCCGAGATCTTTTGAATGCAAAAAAAAAAAAAAAATCTTTCGAATCGGACAATTCCTTGAAAAGTTATTAGGAAAGGACAGAGACCGAGACACTTTTTCCCCATCTCAAAACCATTCTTTCAAATTTTTTATTTTTTAATCTTTATTTAATTACTTAACTTATTTTTGACTTTTCTTGATTTTTAAAGATTCTTTAACGATACATTAGGCCTTACATGCTTTATTATTTTTCTTACTTTTGCGGGAAAGTAGGCTAAAACAGAACCTTTATACGAATCAGGAGAAATCTGACGGTAATTATGTTATACACACACAGAAGATTACAGATACAATATACACAATACAGAATTCTTCGTTTGAAACAGTAAAAAAAATATTTGCTTTTTCAAAAACTAACTAATTAAATGTATTTGATTAAATATTTTTTGATTTAGTATAGAAATAATAATACCTTTAACAACCAGAGAAGCAATAAATATGATTGAAATAGATAAACTTTTTTTCCTATTAGTATCAAAAACATAGTAAATCCTCCATCATAGAGTCGAAAACATAAAATTTTGCAGTGATAATTCAGATGTGTTACTATAATGCCTGAAATAAAATATTTAATTCTCCGTTATTCGATTTAAGTAAATAATAATCAAAGAACTGTGTTGCTCTTTGCATCAATAATTTCTCGTTTTTCAAACTATTTACTTCAACAACGAAAATATAATTCTTCCTTTAGGTTTTAATATTTTACCATTATTTCTTTTGGCATAACAGAAAACATCAAACGTCAAAGATAATTACCTTTTTTTTTCTTTCTTATTACCTGCCATTCTCCCCCACCCCTCTATTTATTTCTATTTTTTTAAAATTTCTTTTTTTTATGATTGTTTTCCCTCTAATATTTTAATTTTTATTTCTTTTTACTATTGTTGCATTTTTAAATAACTTTAAATTTTAAAATTATAAGTATGGATCGGAAGTGAAACTGCAAATATACTATTTTCACCATAAAGAATTTAGTCAAAAACAAGTTTCAAGCTTATTTGCAAACATTAAGAAAAATGTATTTACTCAAACTCCTACAAAAAGAATGTTAAGGTATTATTTTATTTAAAAACTTCTGTAGTATCGAAAATTACAATAAAAAGAAAACATGAATCAGTTGTTTATTTTAATCCTCTTACATCTCTTAGGACTCTTAAATAAATAAATTCGTCAGTTTCGTTGAGTTCATAATTTTACATATTATTCTTTTGTTTAACTAATATTTCTTTGAATTCTTAATACTTTACAAAACAGAGCAACTTCTATTCCCATTGCGATTGAGTATGCTTGTAAAACGTTATTTCAAAATTTAACTAAACATTCAATCCTAAAGCAACTATTTATCTTTTCAGCTCAAATTTAATCATCTTCATAGTCCTCTATTTAAAAAAAGTCATATTTTCTTTTTAAAAACTCAAAGGTTCAGTAGAAATGCACAATATTTATTTTTTATCGGAGAAAATGATTCAGTCACAAATAGTGTTCTAAAACAAACAACAAAATGTATAGATGAGAATGACTGATATTGCTTATTATCTAACTGCTTATTTCTGAGTAGAGTAGGGGATACAATATATCTTCTTGGGAACATAATTAGGGCATCATGAAAGTAAAGGGAATTTCCATTGCATGTTACTTTTTAAATTTCATCTTAATTATTTCTACTCATAAAATCGCAGTCTTGTTTTTTAAGCATTATTTTATTTACTCAAGGGAATCACTATTGTCATATCTAGAAAATTTTCCTATTTCAATAATCTTTCAATTATGTAACTATACGTTTATAGATAAACAAAAATTAATTTTTATCCTAGTATGAAGTAATTGATAGTAACTATGATGATTATATTCACTGCAAAATGATTAACCTGAGCAAAAAAATTAAGAGGATAGAATAACGAAATTAGCGGGATGAGTAACATTATTGACACAGAGAAGATTCAGAATCTCTATGTCAATAATATTACTGATATTTAAGAAACATTTTTCAAATGTTCATTATGAATAAGTTTCCAAACTTTAGGCAATTTCTGGGCTAGTATATTATCTAGGTTCACCAAAGTTTTATGCTTTTAATAGCTAGTTACTTCTTTTAATGTTTAACTTTTATTACATGCATCTTTTTGTCACAGAAATGCCAACATTTTGTTAAATTTCAGATTTATAACTCATTCTAAATACTTTCTTTCTAAAATCCGTTGGTTACAAACTAATATTACATAACTATTTATTATGCGAAGTTTCACGCTATTCTTAGCAATAGTTTTTGAAAAGTACTCCTTTTCTGGGAGGAAAAACAGTTTTAGGAAAATCAATATTTCATTTTATCGTCAAGCGTTTAACAGATGGTAAAGTTTTTTTTTTAATATATTAAAAATACTTTTAGTGTAGCTAGAACAAAAATATGAACGTCATTAGAAGCATAAAATTTGATACTTTCTAATAATGCAAGTTTTGAAAAATGCGTTTTCTCCTAAAAAACTGAGAACCCTTAACATTTTTTTTCATCGCTGCATAATATTTAATGAGATTTCTAGTTTGAAAGAAATGATTTTCTGTAGAAATCTATTGTTTGAGTGTGTTTTTCGTATAGAAAACTCCAGTAGTAAAATCTAATAATTTAAACTAATTCACCATTTTAAATATTAAGAGTATTTTTTTATTGATAATATTTGAAATTATTTAAATTTTGATGAATAATTAGTTACAAAGATGAAAAATGGGGAAAAAAATAAAACATTGCATTAAACGTTTAGAAGCTGATATGTGGAGACATTAGTAACAAAATCGCTTTTAATGTGCATTCGAGTACCTTGGCTCGGTTCGAACTTGTATTAAATTGAAACTGCAACGAACTAAAGATGGCAGATTCAATAGAATTTCGTATGAAATCAATTTTTTTAGAAACTAAATTGATCTTTGCATTCTGATTTGAAAATTTTGAAGGACGATGCTGGTTGAATGATTTCGCACTTCCTGATAAAATATTTAAAGAAATTATATTCTAATTGTTTCATCCTACTAATGTATATACAATGTATTTACTTCATCGTTTACTTAAATAAATGCTCGCAAAGTTTTGTCGATATGATTTTGAAGTAAGAACATTTGACACCAAAATTTTAAATTAATAAAACATTTTCATCATTCGAAACCGTATGAAACTAACCAAGCTTATCTCAAGCTTAGAAAAACATCGGAATTCCTAATAAATGAAATCTTAACACTTAATTTCACAAGTATTTCAATCGTAGAACTAAGCAGTCATATTTTAGCCATCCTGAGTTGAACTTAATAAGGGAAATCACACTAAATCTTGTACTCGAATCTCCAAACTGCTTTTGGCGAAAAATAATTCCCCACACAGTACAAAAAGAAGTGACACTAAACCAAAAGGATACACCGGAAAATAAAGGAAATGGAAAGCAAAGAAGCTACTTAGATTCTACATGCAAATTGCTTTCCTTATTGAAGAAAGACTGAAAGGGGAAAACGAAATTGTGAAAGTGCATAGATAATCAAATGTTTCCCCTTATGCAGATCGAATATAAAAGAAAAGTTGAACTGAAGGAGAGCAAACAATGGAACGGGATGTAACTTTTGTTTGTGCAATTTGCCAAGTGAAAAGGTGCTAAGGAGAAAATTGTTGAAAGTATTGACCGAAATGAATTTCAATTTCACCTGGTTCTATTCAGTAATGAATATAAACGCAGTTGAATGGCGTCAATTAATAGTGAAAACAATAAGGAAGAATTAGAGTGCGCATGGTTTAATGATAATACATATAATGTTATGTAAGTAAACACATTTTCTTTCTTCAACTTAGTTGTACGGAAACTGAAAAAAAACTCAATCACTAATATTTGTAGAAATTCATTTTCATTCATAATTAGTAGACATTTTAATGATAATTTGACCTATAAGCATGCAAAATAAAAGTTGTAGTAGCATTTGTTTAAAAAAGAAATTGGTTAACTTTTTTGTTTTATCTTTGTAATCAAAATGTTTCGCAACTTTTGGGTGATTCACCTAAGGATGAAACATCCACCTCTGATGAGCCCCATTTCGTCATCGTATTTTAGCTCATTATAATTTTTTTTCAGTATGTCGTAATATTTGTAAAACATTTTTTGTAATATACATATTTTTTTCCTAGAAGCATTTTTTGCTAAAATTAATTAATTCTCCTTGCAATTCGTTGATTTACTTAGCCTTGAAGTATTGCTGCTTAGGAGAATCGTTAAGCTATTCTATGTTTATTGTTTTCATTTATTAACTATGTAAAGAAAATCCTCTTTTATTTAAAAAAGTATATATATATATATATATATATATATATATATAATTTTGAATATGACAATATTGCGACTTTTTTCTTATATGTAACTTATTAACTGAATGAATAAATTAAAAATTTAGAATAGTAACATGTATGTCAGTAATAAAAATCACGAAATTTTGAGTCATAAATTTTATTATATAGGTTTTATATTTAAATAACAATTATTGCAAAATGTACTTTATCGTTAATTTGGATAACATTATCCATCCAAGGATACCTAATTATTTGAATGTTCATATAGTACAGGTGTATTTTATTTAAGATTACGATAATTATCAGTAAAAATGTTTGAAATGAGAAGGAATTATTATATGTAATGTATGACTACTAACCTGAAACCTTTCTAAAGTCTCGATAACTTTTTGAATAATTTTACCAATCATTAATACGAGAAAATTCATAAAATACTAGACGTTCTAAGTGAACTCCTAACTTAGAAACGTGTTATTTCGATTACTGCTTTTCACCACGCCTATACTTAATGCCAAATGTCTTTTTATCCTGTATTGTAATTCTACGCAATATTTCTCGAATGACATTTCTTTTCTCCTGTAATTGCCCTTTTTGCTCATAAAGCGTCTGTGCTTTCCGATCTTGCAAGCTAACGACGGTTTTGAAAGCAATTTGTCCTATTTTTACTTCGCAAGTCTTTAAATGTTGGTTGGCGATAATTTTCACTGTATTTCAACGAGTCTCTAACATTTTACCTAAACCAAAAATAAAAATAGTTATCAGGACTTTATTCTTTGCATAAATTGGTAGAAGAGATTAATTATAAATTAAAAAGGTCAGAGAAAATTGTGTTACTTTCTCATGAAAAATATATAAGTCATTTCGTGTATGTTTTCTTGAAACATCAGTGTAGAAATAAATATTGAAACGACTATTGTGTACTGAAAAAAAAAAGACTTTAAGTCGCGTCATGTGAGGAGAAAAACTAATTGCTAAAAATCTCCAGATTAAAGCCCAAGTATGGGAGGTGATGAAAATAAAATTACACCCTTTTACGAATTAATGTGAGTAGAGAAATTTTGATTTTTGGGGGGAGGGGGTTGTGCTTTACGATTGTTTCACTTATATGGGGGTAGGCAAACCATTGATCCTGTAGATGGCATAATGAACTTTGGCAAAATACGTAATTTAAGTAAGTGCGCTATGCCACGGCTAAACCAACATTGCTCCTGACAGTATAGCTTTCTTCAAGAATATATTGTCACCTGACACGTGTCCAAAAACGTGAAGGCTTTATGAATGAACATGGTATTTCAGTCACAGATTGGCTTGCATGAACCCTACAGAACTGGCCATTCACCTGCATGAACCCTACAGAACTGGCCATTCACCTGCATGAACCCTACAGAACTGGCCATTCACCTGCATGAACCCTACAGAGCTTGCCATTCACCTGCATGAACCCTACAGAACTGGCCACTCACCTGCATGAATCCTACAGAAAATCTTTAGTCAGTTGTCAAGAACAAGCTTAGGAAATGTAACTGCACAAGAAAGGAAAATCTTATTTCAGCTATAATTCGCGTTTTTTTTTTTTTTTTTTTTTTCACGATGATAGTATTTAAAATATTCGTAAGAAGCTAATTGAATCGTGTCTGACAGACTGGAGCTAAGGATAAAAGCCAAAGAAAATCATACTATGTACTAAAAATAATTTCTGCTCTCATTTTTGTAATATTTCTGCACATAAATGAATGTTGTATAAGATTTTCTTTATTTCACATTATTTTGCACAAGAGTGTACATCTTCCCATGATTCGTCACAAATTTTAATGACATTTTTGCAGTAGTTTTCGTTTTGTTATCGTTTTACAGCCGAACTCTAATCGTAAATACTTTCTACATGTATAAAGAAATAACAAGTAAAGAAAAATGTAATCTACACTTTATGCCGAGAAGAAATACTGCGTAATTGAACATTAACAATTTGCGAAAATCATTCATTTTAATCTAAAAATTATGAGCCTATTTTCAATATCCCCCGGTAAATATCGGTTTGTCAAAGAAGATGAAAAAAATTATCTTACCAGATCTTGGATTACTTCAAGTTTAAAGCGGAAATTAAACTCAAGCTTGACATTAAGGACTTCGAGTATTGCCTTAGTGTGAAGGAGTTGAGTGAGTAAATATTGCGGGTAATGTAGCGGTGAAAGTCAACAGTAAAGACCCAGTTTAAAGAACAAACAAGGCTGAAGCTGACAGTCCTCCAGCACTTGTTTCAGGAACTGTGAATGAGGAATCGACACATGCCCCGGACAGCCTTGAAAATGGCATGTGGAGTTTATTTAGAGCACATATATTTTAGGTTGTGTATATGAATACTAAGCGAACTTTTGTTTGCTTTTTAGACGAAACTATAGATATTTACTTATAATTATGGTAAAATTATTGAACAATTTTGGTATTTTCTTTGGTTATTACGCTTTTCTACTTTTTTAATCAAAAAGAGAGGATTTTTTAAATGTATTTTTTTGAATGTAAGATAAAATTTATGCTAATACTTGATCCGAATTTCTGATTTTCAATATTAAAACATTAAACAATATGGTTATACAATCAATTGATGCAATAACTTGTTGTTCCGAATAAAAACAAAAATTCACAATGTATTAAATATATTTCTGCATTAACAATGTAAAAAAAATTTAAGCAGTTTTAGAATTACTTAAGAGCAAAGGCGTTTTTAACTCTGAGCAAATTAACTATTTCAGAGGGGTTTTTTTTCTTTTTAAATTTTTTATTTATTTATTTATGTATTTTTTGTTTTAAGGATTTTCCGCGTTTAGCTATTTTTTACCACAATAATAATTTAATTATTTTTACATAAAATAAAGTTATAAAAAGTTTCGTATTCTTCAATCGATGCTTGAACAATTATGTAATATTCTGCCACGTTTCTTATAGTAGGACCCCAGTTTTTTTTAGTAATGAAATAACGGAAAACTTATAGATTGCATTTATAAACCCTCCTGCCTGCCATGCATAGTGAAATAATGGACGAAGTGGTAAAATTAAGGTTTAATCGTTTTTAATCTGGCTTGGATTGGCCACCAGGGGGCCAAGTGTTGCATGCCAGTGTTTTTGCTCCTGCTGAAATTAAGTATCTTTTATATATTTTTGGATATTTTCTGTTTAATTACTTGTATATTTGCTGCAATTTATTATGTAATTAATATGTTTTAATTTTGTGAGACTGAAACTCATTCTATTTGCTTTTTTGGGGTGTAATTCAATTTTTTCAGTTAAGCCTAACCATGTGGTGATTGTGTACATTTTGTAAGTCTTGGGGAACAGCCTGGTTTTGTTGTTTACTGTAGTTATTTGTGTTTAAATTCAAGCTATTTGCATTTTTCTATGTAATTTGTGTTTTTAATCAGAGTAGTAGCTTAAATTTGCTGATTTGTGTATTATTTTGCTTTTTTGATTGTTTGCATTAGGTTTATTGAGCTATGGGAGTTATATGTTTAATGAAGGAAATTAAAAATGGTAATGGGAGTTGGTGGATTTGCTGTGATAGGTGTGAGATGTTTAGTAAATTGGAGGGAAACGCTAATACAGCTACAGAGCAGGAATATATTTGCACAAAATGTGCTGAATTATTAGAGTTACGTGTCAAGGTGGTAGCATTGGAAGCCGAATTAGTTAGAAATGGGTGAAAATTCTATAAAAGAGGTGGGAACTGCTTGTGATGGGCTTGTTAGGGAGAGTGAGGTTGCAGAGGAAGGATCTAGTATGGGGAAAGGTAGAACTGTAGACCTAAAAACAGAGGGTGTCATTTTAGGGGCTTCTATGGTACGCGGGATAGGTAATGTGGTCGGGAGAACTAGGCGCAAGGTGGCTAGGTGCTGTTTACCAGGGGCTCGGGTGAAGGATGTTAATAAGGTTGTGGAGAAAAAGGGAATGTTTAAGAAGGGAGATTCAGTTACTCTGTGGGTGGGGACTAACGACGTCGGTAACAGCACAAACGAGGAGTTTGTTAAGGATTGGGATAACCTGTTGGATAAAGCAACTAACTTTTCGACTGATGTCCAGGTAGTTGGTTTGCTTCCCAGGTATGGGGTGCATAGGGGCTGGTTAAATCAGCGGGCTAGGAGCATGAACCTGATTCTTAAGAAACTTTGCATAAAGCATTCAATCAGGTTCATTGATGTTTGGAGTTCTTGTCAGCGTGATTGGATTGCGAGGGATGGTCTGCACCTTAGTTCTAGGGGTGTAGTTAAGGTTAGCGATACGATTTTAGAAGCTTCAGAATCAAAAAACTAATTTTGGATGGGGGGTTGGAGAATGTCATGGTGTTGACTTGTGTTCTGGAGGTTTTAAAAATGAGGGCAAAATATTTAGCAATAGTAACATTAATAGTAGTGATTTGAGGCATCATAAAATGTTTAAGATAAGCAAAATGGGCATGCTCAGGTTTCTTTATACTAATGCTCGCAGTATCAGGAATAAGATGGACGAGTTAAAAAGTGTTATCGCAGGTGAGGAGTTGGATATTATTGGAATTACGGAAACATGGATTACTGATGATGATAAGGATTTAGTGAGCATTGCTGGATATAATTTGTTTAGGCAAGACAGGCTGGGTAAGAAAGGTGGAGGGGTTTTATTCTATATTAAGGACACTTATATTTGCAATGAATTGGTCATTAATAATAAGCCTACGGATATTGAAATGGTCTGGGTGGAGTTGCTGAGCAATAAGGGTAAGAAGTTACATTTGGGGAATGTTTACAGGCCGCCTAATGTTAGTCAGGATCAAGACGAGGAGATGTTTAATGTTATTAGGGACATGTCTGGTAAAGGCTCGGTCATCAGATGGGTGATTTCAATTTCCCGGGCATAGACTGGTATAGTTTTTACACTAGCAATGGTAGGGAAGAAGATTTTCTGAAAGTGATTGGTGACTGTTTTTTGGATCAAGTTGTTACCCAGGGGACTAGGCATGGTGCTGTTTTGGATCTAGTTTTTTGCGATGTCGGAAGTTCTGTTCAGGGGTTGAGTATAGGGGAACAAATTGGGGATAGTGATCACAATACTATTAGGTTTTGGACCAGCTTCGATGCTCACAAAGGTGAAAATTCCAGATTTGTACCTAACTTCAGGAATGTTGATTATGTTGCACTTAGGCAGGGTTTGAAAGAGGTTTTTTTCTTCTGGGTTGGAGAATAGTGAAGCTGATCTTCAGTGGGAAGAGTTTAAGGGGAAATTGGAGAAAACAGTGATGGATTGTGTTCCTTTTAGAAAGAAAGGGGATTTCACGAAGATTTGGCCCATGTGGTTCTCTAGGGAGGTGAAAGAAGCTCTCAATTATAAGCAGGCCACTTTTCGGCGACTTAAAGAGACTGGGTGCCATGCTGACAGGATTTTGTATTGTGAAGCTAGCCGTACTTTCAAGTATTTGGTACGGAGTAAGAAAAGGGAATTGGAGCAAAAGCTTGCAGATAACATCGAAAGTAATCCTAAGAAATTTTTAGCTTATGCTAATTCAGGGAAAGCTCGTAACACTCAGGTAGGCCCACTAGTGGATGAGACCGGGAACGTGATTCAAAATGAGGGGGATATGGCTGATATTCTAAATAATTTTTTTTTCCAGTGTATTTAACAGAAACTGTATCTCAACAGTTGACATAAGTGAGACGCAAGCTAATACACAGCTTGAGGAGTTTGTATTTTCTAGGGATGATTTGTTGTTTCATTTGAAAAAGATTAAAGCAAATAAGGCTCCAGGACTTGATAATGTTTATCCAAAAATTTTAGTAGAATGCGCAGAGGAATTAGTGGATGTTGTCTTGACTATTTTCATATCTTCATATAACTCGGGGACTGTGCCAGTGGATTGGAAGCTGGCAAACATAACAGCGCTCTTCAAGAAAGGGTCTAAAACTAAGGCAGGAAATTATAGGCCTGTGAGTCTTACTACAGTTCTTTGTAAAATTTTTGAAACTCTGATAAAAATTAAAATAGTGAATTTCCTGGAGGCAAATGGAGTATTGACTGATTTTCAGTATGGTTTTAGGAAGGGTAGGTCCTGTACAACTAATTTGTTGCATTTCTATGACAAGGTTATCATGGCATTAGATAATAAAAAGTGCGTAGATGTTGTTTACATTGACTTTCAGAAAGCGTTTGATAAAGTACCGCATGAAGCTCTTCTTAGCAAACTTGCTTATATTGGTATTGGTGGAAAAACTTTAATATGGGTTAAAAATTAGCTGACTGGGAGGAAACAGAGAGTAGTAGTGAAGGGCAATTATTCTCAGTGGATTGATGTCTTGAGTGGTGTTCCACAAGGTTCAGTTTTAGGGCCTATATTGTTTATTATTTTTATTAATGATATTACTCAGAGTATTTCGGGGAGCATCAATATTTTTGCTGATGATGTCAAAATCATGGGAATCGTGGACACGGAGGAACAAGTCAATCAGTTTCAAGAGGATTTAAATCAAATTTCTAGGTGGGCAATTAAGTGGGGTATGTCTTTTAATATTGGGAAATGTCAAGTGCTACATTTTGGTTATGGGAATGAACATGCAACCTAATATTTACAAGGTTCCGTCATTAGGGAAGCAGAAGGAGTTGTTGATCTAGGAGTATTGATTAGTCTCGACTTCAAGTCCAGCCAGCAGTGTAGCATAGTAAGTAACAAAGCTAACAGGATGCTTGGGTTTATCAATAAGGCTATTACGGACAGGTGTAAGGAAGTTGTATTGCCCCTATGCAGAAGTTTGGTAAGACCTCATTTGGAATATGCTGTTCAGTTTTGGTCTCCGTACCTAAAAAAAGGATATTACCTTATTGGAAAGGGTTCAAAGGAGGGCTACTAGATTGGTAAGTGGTCTTTCAGACTTAGATTATGAGGTTAGGCTTAAAAGGCTCAATATGTATAGTCTTGAGCAAAGGAGAGTTACAGGGGACATGATTCAGTTGTTTAAATTCATTAAAATAGGAAATGTTGATGGACTGCAGTTATGTGCTGATAATAGAACCAGAGGTCATTGTTTTAAGCTTTTCAAATCTCAGGCTAATCTTGGAATTAGGAAAAATTACTACTTCAATAGGGTTATAAGCAATTGGAATAGTTTACCAGAAGCGACTGTTAATTGCAGCGGGGTAAAAAGTTTAATAAATCTCTTGATGTTCATTGGGGACTGCTAAATTGACTAGGACTAGCCTAGCTGGGCCCTGAGCCTGTTGCTGGTCGTCACTTTTGTATTTGTATTGGTATTAGTCAGCATACTGATATCAGAAGTTGATAAGACATTTCAGTCATTTAATGACCATTTGATTAAATTAAGTAAACTACCAAATTAAATTTTCAAAAAGTATTCATATGGACACTTAGTTCACTAAAAGGCTAAACTGAGAGTATAGACACGCAAAAGATGTTTTCTTTTTCTTTTTTTCCTTTATTTTAACCACAAAATTTGGAAAATAAATAATATAATTAATTAATTAATAGTACAAAATATTACGATTACAATGTAACTTAACTAATTAAAATGATTTAATTCATCGATTTCAGCCATTATGACTTCTACCTAAGTTAAAGTAAAATATAAATACTTCTTTAAACATCTATGCATTGTTAACCCACAGAAACGCATCAAAAAAGCGAACTGATTATAACCCGTTTTACAAAACGTATTTTGACAGTTACAAAATTAAAATAGAAAGTTACATGCCACACAGGGAACAATGATTCAAGAAAAACTTCACTAAAAATAACATCAAAATTTTTTTTTAAATTCAGTCATGAAAGAAGCAACCCTTTTAACTTTCATAGAATATTTTTAAAGCCATTGATCTTGATAAACATGTAGTAGCAGCTGAAATGGAAAGCAAGAACATTTCATACACAGTCACCAGTCATGAAGCCATTCTCTAATAGTTAATAGCATTACCCTCAATTGATGCTCTGTCAATGTCAAAAGCAGACCTGTTCCATTCTTTTTCATTAAGAGGGAAGAAAATATAGATCGTTATAGAAATCATTTATTATTCCTTCCTGAAAAATTATTCTTATTTTCATGCTTGACTTCGTCAAACGATGAATGCATTTTTTTTTAACTCAAAGGATAAAAATGTAACCCCTTCTAAAATGATTTCCTCGTGTTCCAGGTGGCAATAAAATATTTTTAAGCAAAAGGACACGGGATATTTTTTTCCTTCTTCTAGGAGGAAATTCACGCAGCTTACTTGAATGTTACGACATATTTGCAGATGTATTTTCCCCTACTATTGACATGCGTGTGTATTTGATTGTAGTTATGTTATAAAATTTACACTACATTTATATTCATGACATACATTTTCAGTTAAGGTTTTAAAAGATGTACAGATTTTTTTTTTTAGAAAAATGCATGCGATTGTACTGGTTTGTTTCTTTTCCTCTTTTTTTGCATTTTTACAATCGTCTAACAGTATTTTTTTGTAAATTTGTCCTTAAAAATGCTTAAATAGTTGTTAAAAGGTTTTAATATATATTGATGTCCGAAAATAAACTTAAAAAAACAAATACGGCCTCTAACTCAATAATTGTCATTCATTGCAAAGAATTTTGCTACATAAATTCATCATAGAATGAAACAAGATATACCGGTCTTATATGTGCGTGTTTAGCAGGGTTATAAGGATAATGAAACATTTGCGGTACATACGGTAAATCAAAAAGCAAAACAATTACTGACCTAGAAGCTACTTGTCTTAAAACGGAGTTAAATTCACATCATGGCTTTAGTAACATTACCGAGATACTCTATAAAAATTCTTACGGAAGGGAAAAACTCCGCCCTCAATATGAGTTTCTTACGGAAGGGAAAAACTCCGCCCTCAATATGAGTTCCTCCGCTCACCAAAATTCACCACTCCTTTGAACCTTGGTGGGGTAATTATTACGTCAGATGAACACTAATCGAAAATCCGAGTGTGCACTAAATATCAACTGATCACTTTTAATTGTACAGGACTCCTGTCTTGATATGTCTGAGAAGTATGAGAAATTGTTACAATAGACAGATTTTTTTAATTAATAAATTAATTAATTTTTATTTATTTATATTTATTTTTAAGTTTTACTTATTCTTATTTATTTATTTTTTATAAATCTTAGACGCACAATTTGGTGTTGAAATGACCTCGACCAGTCTAATGATATGAATGACTCACGATAGGAAAACTTTTATATTGGGTTATAGGGCCACGAGTTTTTGACTGATGCCGGATTAGCACATAGCCGGATTTTCTTAACTAGGAAGAGTAATGTCAAAAATCTTAGTACAGTATGGTAGTTGGTATAATATATATTTCGTTTGTCAGTCTTTGGTTATGAGGAATCAATTTTTATCAATGAGTGACATATTTTTTCAAACGTCATCTAACGTACAGTTGCAAACTCCTTATCACTATTCCAAACAAAACTTGTGCTTGTTTTTGCTTCTCAAAAAGCAGGATTTAGGAAAAACGTTTATGCATTTTGTTTGCTACAATGTTTAGATTTAGGAAGATAACCACTAGCGTTTTTTTTTACGATGAGCCACAAAATGCTTCGAACAATTAAAATTGTGAGCCCTCTCCCCCCAGTAAAGTTACTTAGGCCTTATCACATACAAAAAGAAATACAAAATAAATATAGGAGAGAAATAGAAATAATTGATTCCTTTCATCTTCCACACTGGCGAGATTTGTTGAATAAAATGGCAACTAAAAAGAAAAACTATAATCAAAACTTACATAAATCATGCCATTTAAACAAAGCTCTGTTACTGAAACACATTTAGTAAAGAATTATTCACGTGTAAGCATCTCTGTTAAACGTTTCAAAATAAAGCTTCAATTTTCTTCCATTCGTGCTTTGTTTCAGCTTGCTACAATGGGAATAGATTCAACACGACTTACACCATTTTGGCTCCAGAAAGGGAGTTAAACATTTTCTGTCGGAAATAGTTTTAAATCTTTGCATCCCCTCGAGCGACGCTACCGCGATGACTCTGAAATGAAAAACGGATACTTGTTCCGGAGGGAAATAATTATCTCTTCCTGATACGGGCATTTGTAATTTGCAAAGGGAGCTCAGCTCCAACGAAAGAGGAAGTTGTCATTTTTTCTCACACCACCACCACCACCAGAGTGGAGGTTCACAAGCTGTCTTGCAGCATTTCCCGAATAAGTGGATTGCCAGCTCGTTGGTGGTAATGATGAAATGGGTGGTAGAGATGCTCTTTTAGACAGTTTTTAGTGGAAGATAACGTCGGAGAGGAGATTTTAACTTAGATTGCAGGTATTTTCCGAGGCGCTAAACGTTAAAATGTTTTGTTTATGGAAAATGTTTTATTTGGGATTTTTTTCCCAGCAGTTTTTAAACTCGTTATCCATAAAATATTTCAAAAATGAAATTTCATCATGAATTAAGACACTAAATAAGTGATAGACGCGATGAATTGTTTTAAAGCTAAAACATAAGATAATTCGTTATCAACAATGTTTATTGGCTAGTTTCGATATTTTCTTTTGTAATTTAAAAATTGCAAGATATTTCTCAAAAACAATTTAAAAACAGACTAATAGCAGTAAATATTTTCAGGATCCCCATTTCGTGAAATAACAGATGTACCACCCTACCCCATAAACCCATGTCTTTGGTTAGCGAACACCCCCTTATGCACACCAGTCTTCTGTGGAACGTGCATTCTTTTCTTGAGAATAAAAAAATGAAACGTTAGCAAAATCATTTTTTAACCATAATCCATTGTATGTTTTCCTAATGCATAGCTAGCAGGTAATGGCAGTGATGTATAACTAGCGGTTTTGTGAGGCAAATCTCTCCAAAGATGAGAGCGGTTAAATGGCTTTCCCAGGATACCCATAACACAATGGTACTGCCTGTATAACTGACATACATACAGTCCGGAGAAAATGTGGTACCCTATCTCCGACAGGTAATGCTTTCGAGGGATGCGACCAGGATAAAGGCTTCCCTAGCATATGCCTTATACGTTAGTACCTGTCCCGTTTCCTGATACACTGACAGTCCGGAAGAGAATGTGATAACAGACAGAAAAACAAAGGCGAACAGATCTTAATAAGGTAATCAGTTTCTAGATTACTGCATTATCTGATGTATTGAGTACATCACACGCACGACGGCGCCGTAGACAAAAGACGTCTCCCTTAAAAAGACACGCGAGAAAACCCGAACACCCATTAGGCTGGGTTTTTTGAAAAAAAAAAAAACACGGGTTTTTTCAACTCTAAAAAGGCTTTCAATAGGAATTCGCCCAATGGCTGGACGTGGGACTGACTGTAGGTTTTCTTTTAAATGTCAAATAAGACCGAAAATAAATGTGAGCAAGACTGAACTCCAATTGAATAATGTAAATAATGTAAATGATATCGTTCTGAAAACTGTTTTTCCTCATTAAAGACAAACAACATTTTTTCCTATACAGAAAGCGTTTTAGAATAGTTTAAGAGCATTGTTTTGATATATTATAGTTATGAAATAAAAATGCGTTTTATATAATTTCAGACAGAATGTATTTTTCTTTCTTTTTTAAAATTTAATTTAAACAAATACCGTTTGAATCGCTTTTGTTTTTTATTGTAATATCCTATGATTATTGTTTGTGATAAATGTTATGTGCTTAATAATTGTACCCCTATAATATTGAATCATAATTTATTTTTTATAAAAACATTTGAAAACGATCGTACCAGATATTATTCCATCAAAAAGGGATTTATTTGTTTTAATGTAGATTAATTGAAAAAGAAAAAAAAAACTCCATATCATTAAAATCCAATTAGCTCAAAAAATACTTGAGAAGAAAAGAATCTTATTTAAAGAAAAATTAACGTGGTTATTTGAATCTCGTTCGGGTCTTCGAGCTTTTGTGTTTCTGTACAGCAACTAGGGTTATTTTTATGTTTCAAATACTTTTTAATTCATTTTAACTTAAGGTCAACAATGAGTTTTTTCCCTTTTACCATGATATTGTTTCCTCTGGTGGAACGTGTTTAAATTCAATATGGTGCACTTCAGATAATCCAGATAATCCTTAGTGTTATTCTTTCTAATTAGTTTTGGGTCTTTAAGTCTTTGGCTGAAGATATCTGCAACAGGACTGGAACAAGTGGTGACTGGATTTAAAAAGGAATTTTAAAATGTATGGTATTGTAAATTTGAAAAAGGCTTCTTCGGCGCAGGAATTCTAAATGCAAAAAGGAAGAAAAATTCGTATGTTGTTGAAGAAGAATTAGAGGTTGAAGACCCGCTGATTCGAATAACAACGCCTTGTGTTGAAGACTGGTATTGGAATTTACCTCCAAAATACATGTTGTTTTCAAGTCCTACAGTTTACAAGTAATGAGATGTGAGAGGGTCTCGTGTGTTTTAAAATAGCTTGCCTCATTTTAATGTGTGAAGAGTTTAAGAAAGAATTCCTTGGATTTTATTAATTTTTTCAAGTGTTTTTATAATTAATAAAATATTGTTTTAATGAGAAGACTTTCTCTTTGAACTCCCACGAGACTGGTAAGCATTTGAAAATATTCATCGATATTTTAAATTAAAATGCAAATATATATATTACCCCTTGCTGTTACACCATATCATTGAAAGAAACCAGTTTAAAATTTCTTTATGAATATCTCTCTTATATTCATAAAGCTATTCATGAATATTTCGTATATTGTTCTCCCTTATGAATATAATTACCTTGAAAGGACACAGTATAACACCCTGTTATTCCATTGGTAGTAAAGGAAGAGCTTTTGAGAAATTAAAATGGCTATAAATAAATTGTTCAAAATCTTCTGTTATCGTAATGGAAGGATAATGGAACTACGATGCTAATTTTTGGAAATGAAATGCCACCTGCTGGCTAAGTTCAGAGATTAACTAGGAGTAAATTCTCTCATAGTACAATTTCTGTCAGAAGATTAATTGATGCATTAGAAATTTCAGCCATTTGATGAGTAATGCTCAAATAACCACGCCTGGAGCAAGGGTTTTACTGTATTTAGCAAAATCAGTAGGCGAAAGGAGAGAAAAACTACGCACCTGGTAGATTTTTCGATATAAGGAGAAGAATTAAAAAGTTAGAGCCATGAAAATGCACTGAACCATAGCTTAATGACTAAGCAAGAAGGGTACAAAATATTAAAATTTTAACTTGATAAAAATATATTACAAAACTCAAAAAACGCCAAATGCATACTAATACCCTCCACGTCGGGTAAGAGTACGGACATGAGGCCAAAGAGTACGCACCCAAAAAATTGCAGCAATAGTCGCTCACTGCTTTCCACTGCTCCGCACTGTCTTCGTAGCTGGAATATTCTTCATGCTCCCATACACCTTCACTCCTTACATATTCCACACTTGATCCAATCGCCATCATATTTACTCACAGCCTGGATATTTGGCCTTCTCATTATTTGCCAAACTTGTTGAGGGAACGGGGTCTTTGACAGAATTCAGATAGAGTTTATTATTTAGATTCAGGGTTTTTCCTTTTTAATATTGTCTGTATTTCTACTTCTTGAAGAACTTGAATGTCCTTTGCTTTCTCAATTTTTTCTTTTCTATTTCGTTTTTTTTTAACAAATTTCTGAAAGGAGGCGAAGTCATGATCTCAGATTTTTGAGATTTTCTTTTCCTTTTAGCTCCTAGTTTTTTAGATTGAGGAAATGGTTCGGAACGACTGACTGAATACTGAAATCTGCCCCAGAAGTGGAAGGTGAGATTTCATTCTCTTCAGGTTCAACTGAAACTGGGTCGTATGTTGAAGCCACAATGAAGGAGAATTGCCTATCTGATTTATAGTATCAGAGTTGTATGGTTCGATCCTTGTAACTAGAAAAGCTTTTTCTGCGATTTGTTCAAATTGTGCTGGAATGACTTGCTGAAGTTACAGAGCGCATAATAGTAGACATATCAACTCAGTGCGTCGTACCCTTAGCCGCCAATGTATTGTTTCTCTGAATCGTTCATAGCTGGCAGTAAAATTCATTATAAGTAAATTCTAACGTAGCCACGCTGTTCAGAAGGAAGGAAACGACACAATGATATTTATTTTAAATGCAAGCTTTAGTGCTTTCTTTACCGAAAAATTAAGATTTCTTTAGAAAAAATTACATGCAAACAAAGCAAAATCGTATCTCGCCTGAATGTATACTAAGGTTAAAAATAGCAATAGCGGTCTGTGAAACGTACTGAAAGCATATAAGTTGAGATAATCACACTCGCCACTTCTTGCACTATTGTCAACTGGGAACAAAAATCCCTGTGTACTCTTACCCTCCTTTCCTATATCAAATGAAATTTTATTAATAACTCGACTGATAAAAAATATTGAAGCTTACAACTTTGAAAAACGACTATTTTACGATTGAATAAAATAGTACTTTCCATCTACGGATATTTCATACCTAAAAACAACAATATTTATTCATCATAAAAGGTATCTGAATTCATGTTTAACACGTTGAGGACGGCGCGTACCACCGGTGGGTCACATGCGAATTGTTTATCTGGCGGCGTGTACCACTGGTGACTCACACACGAATGGTTCATCGGGCGGCGTGTACCAGTGGTAGCTTTAGTCTTATAACACAGTTTTGTTAGATGAAAGGAAAAACTTTGTAATGAAAATTACTCTCATACCTAAAGTAAGGCTTTAATACACAAAATGACACTACATATTTAAACAAAAGAGGAGCCGTTCTTAAAACGAATTTTCAAACGAAAGACAGACATTTTTCGTAGCCTGTTGCCACTGGAAGGAAACAAATGTCAGAAACTATAAGAGCATTAAAATTATACCACAGTATAGAATTATACCACAAACTTCATGTGGTTAAAAATAACATTTTTACTGAAAAATTGAAAAGCTTATTTTTTCAGGTAGAAAAATGCTCCGTCCTCTGCGTGTTAAGGAAACTGCGATGAACTCCACAAGAAATCGAAAAATAGGGCACATTAAAACGAAGCAATATCTTTATACAGTAGAAATGATTTAAGCAATCGACGAGAGACTAAAAGAGAATATGTAATTTTTTTCACAATTACAAAAATAAAAATTTTTTGATATTTTGAATAAAAAGCATTCCATAATTTAATTTTCCCTACAAATTTCGAAGCATAAAAGATATAATGAAGGAAGACACTAACGCATAGCGTTCTTTAAGCAAAATGCACTAAGTGTATTGAATTAAAATTTGTTACTTGAATTATTTTAATTAATGAAACGAAAAGATAAAAATTCTTCACATACTTGAACGAAAATTCGAAATGGTTATTGTTATTTAATTGAAGTGCGTAACTGTCAGGTAACATATTTTCGTCAAAAACACCATTTTAAAACATGCAAAAAGTATTTAGTTTTAAAAGCGAAGAAAAAAAAACATTCGAAGTAATTCAATAAATTCCATATACATTGTTCCTTGATGCAAATAATTAAGAAATAAAGAATGGAATTTCCTGTTTCTCTTCTTTGAGGCTTGAAATCCTTAATTAGAAAAAGAATGCGAAAAAGTTAATGCATAGAACCATTGTTTTGCTGTACGTATTTTATTTATTCATTTCTTTTACGTTTTTCATTTAAAGTCATTCGAAAAAAATTAATCAAATCAAACAAGCTTCATAACAGCTATTTGGCATTTCTTAGAGGCTTTTTTTATCGTTATTATTCCGTAACTTTTAGCAAGGATTTATTTCTCTCGTTTTTTATAATTAAGTACCAAAATCTTCGCAATTAAGATTACGCAAAAAATCCAAAACATAAAAATGTTCCATTTTCTGAATTGGGACTACACAAAAGTTTATAAACATTAATTAGTATGGAATTTCATGAATAACAAAATACCGTTATTTTGCGTTAAGTAGTAGAAAAGAAGTATTTATTGTTATTACTGACTAAAAATATCGAATGAAGCTCGAAAATTATAAGGAAGTTAAATTAATAATTTTTTTCATCATAAAAATTATGTTTTCACTTGCGTGAAAAAATAAATGTTTCAGGAAATTAGAAATTCAAACGGATCTCTCTTTTTTCCTTTAATTTTTCTTAAACTGATTAATGTAATGAATTGCCAGTCACATGCTGGTACAGTGCTAAAAAATGTGCAGTGTCATTAATTGCATAAAAAATGTTGAGAAAAATAACTCGGCAGTTATTTTTCTTATTTTTTTTTCCACTCTGTAGCCACTAATTAAGTTCTTTACGATATTTGACGAACCAATACTGGTTTCAATAATGATGTAGGTATGAAAGATATATATATATATATATATATATATATATATATATATCTTATCCGAAATTTCCCCTGTATTTCAGAAGAATTGGTTTTACTTAAAAAAAAAAAAGTTCATGGTAATTCTACCATTCCATTTTATTTAAATTCTACAGCAAAGAAAGTTTCACCGAAAAATTATATATTTATATTATTATTTTTCTAATATAATAATATTCTATATATAACATTCTATATTATTATTAAACTACGCAATTATGATTACCAAAAAGCAAAACAAGAACATGCTTCGGGCACATTTTCAGCATAAAGTTACTTCTGAAGTTTTCACATAAATGTCTAGTAAATAAAATAGTCTAACAAAAATAAATGCATTTAATATAGTGTTCAATGTCGAGAATTTAAATGAAAAAATCGCAAAAGTAAAGGTCCATGCTACTTGAAGTACAACTTTAAAGTTACTTCTCATTTGACTTGAAAACAGTCACTTTCATAGCCCTTCAGAAATTGGGAAGCTCAGTTTATGCAATGTGCGATTAGTTAATTTTCCCTCCACGAAATACAAATTAGGAATCAAATAAATCCAGCAACGGCGCTATACTACTTTTAATTTGTTGCTATCTCAGCTGCCATCTCATTCGCACCATATGAAAAATTTTGATCACACCTCAATCAAATTCTCAACTGGTTTGAAAGCATGCTGGAAGCCAGTTCAGAACTTTCGAAGTTAAGAGACGATGGAAAATTTAAGGAAGTCCCCAATCACCGATTAGCTAATCTCCCCTCACAAATTACACATCGCCATATAAATAAAAGATAATTACTCCCCAATGAAAGAAAGTATCTTGTTCTTTGTTTCTCGTTTTCTCAGATACGCCCCCTCATTCACTTTAGATGAAAACGTTTCATATAGACTTTTCCTTGCTACAACGATGATTTTAGTCGTAGGAAGACTTTATTCAACAGAAACTTAACATACTAAATAATGTAAAAAGAACAGATATAAGCAAATGCGTTCCCTTTCTCGCTATTTCAATAAACTATTGACTGTCAAAAATAACATTCTGTTTTGCTACTTTAAGTGTTCCGTTTTCTCAAAATTCCCTTTAACCATGGAGTAAATTATCGAGATGGAAATCAGATCCAAAATGTGGTTCAACATATTGAACATTTTATTTATATTTCTTGCAAACGCAGTTTTAATTTTTTGTTTTACTGTGCCAATTTAACCGCTTGCCTGAATATCCCGAGTTATCTCGGGTTCGCACATATTGCAGTTAATTATTATCCCGAGAAAACTCGGGCGAAGCAGAATTTGTCAATGTGTTTTGTTATGAAATATTCATTTTTTTTTTTGGCAGTTTGCCAAGTTTTGTTGGTTAGCGTTCTTTTGGCGGTTTAGAATTAGTTTACTCGGGATAGTAAACTAATATTAAAATGTAATGCAAGGTAATGTTTTACATCTGTAAGAAAATGAAAATTAAAAACCTACATATTTTGTTTTGTTTCGTTTCCTTGTATTTAAAATAAAATAAAAAAATTTGATGATTTTTTTGCATTTTTTTTTTTCAAAAAAAATTGTAAGGGAAGCGGTTAAAAACGAAGAAGCCTATGGACTAAGTTGATAGTTAGGTATTGGCAATGCTGAATTCGCATCGGAAACAACAGTAAGAAAAGTTTGCCGTGCATGTTTTGTGCTTGTATAATGTGTGTAAAGATGATCGATATTTAAAGCAGTGCGCAACTCTTCAACCTCAGCGACGAAACATTTGTTGCTATTGCTCATGGACTACAGCCAACTTAACACCAGTTATAATATTCTCAATTATTCCTATAACGGAATAAATTAAGTTGTTCTCAAAAGGTGGCATGCAGACGCTTAAAGATGAAGGCTTATTCGGGCAGCATTAAGATGAGTTTTTGAAATTAAGCCTGCATTAGACATATTTTTTTGAGTTGCAGTCAATTTTACTTTTTAAATTGTAGTGAACAAGAGCATAACTTATGTTACAGATGTTTGACTATTACAATAGGTCTAATAATGCAATTGCATAAATGACTTATAAACATGAAACAATTAAATAGTTTCTCAGTAATTATAATTAATTTTAATACTCCATCATATGACTTTTAAGGACTTCGTTGCTCTAGCTTTAACGAGAACGATATTTTATTTTATGCCGTTTTGAAGACAAATATTCTTTGTCTTTATTTCCACTACCTACTGGACTAAAATGGAAACAAATTAAAAGATAAATTCATGACTCAGTATAACTGAAGTTTTTAAAATCCGGGCCTATTTTAACTCATCGAATCTTTAAAAAGACTAAGTTTTTGACGCATTTCAATTCCATATTTGAAGAAGAAATGTCTACAATCGTCGAAGGAAACCTTTGAAGATTCCTCTCGAATCAATGATTTACGACTTCCGCTTTTGAAGAACGGGTTTTGCAAAGTGAAAATTTTGACATGACACCCTTTCACAATTTTCTGAATTGAACCAATAAATTCGTTTTCATTTTCAGTAATACTGCATCTTTATTCAGTTACAACTCTCAGATTACGTTTAAAAGGATGTAAGAGGAAGAGTAATGTATGGATAACACGATAGCGAATCGCGAGATTTTAAAAGTATTATCAAGAGTGAATGATGAGTTTCATTTACTTTAAATACTCAAGAGCAGACAGTAAACATAAAATTATTTAGTTTTCAGGTTTAAAAGCATTTTATATTTAACCAAAAAGGGCTTAATTTTTGTGAATATATAAACTCATGTTTGTGAAAATTGCAACACCATGAAGGAATCGTCATAATTGAACGAAATTTAATACACAGTTGACTAGTAGTGGTACAAATAAATGATTAAATTTTCAAAGCAAACAAACAATAACAAGAGATCGGAATCAGTATTTTGTGTAGCCACCACGAGCCGCAATAAGCGAAATTTTGAATGTCTGCCTGAGGAAGAGCATTCCATATTGTTTGTATGCGTACCCAAAGTTCGTCTACAGAAGCAACAGGACGAGGATCACGAGCGAGACGCCGACCAGCGAAATCCCACACATGTTCAATTGGCAACATATCCGGGGAATACGCAGGCCAAGGAAGAAGCTGTACCTGCTGCGTTGCAAAGAAGGATTGAAAAGTCCTAGCAATATGAGGGCGGGCATTGTCCTGTTGAAATACAGCGCCTGGCAATCTTTGAAGGAAGGGAACAGCTTGGGGCTGTTGAACTTCACTGATGTACCGGTTGCTGTTCAGATTGCCCACAATTCGTACCAATTGAGATCGTCCATGATAGGCTATGGCGCCCCAGACCATAACTCCGGATGTTCGTCCACTGTGGCGTTCGATAATGCACTCCGGAGGGTGGCGTTCACCGGAATAGCGTCTGACACGAATGCGGCCATCATGGTACCACAAATTAAAGCGGGATTCGTCAGAAAACACGACATGCTACCAATCAGCACGCCAGTCTCTATGCTGATTGGCCCATTGAAGCCGCAGGCGGCGATGGTTTAGCGTGAGGAGGGTCCTGTATAAAGGAGTCATTGCGCGCAGTCCACGCTGCAGCAGACGTCTACGAATTTATGAAGCACACAATGAAACACCTGTAGCTATTGACCACTGTGCTGCCAATTGTCTAGAGGAAGCTGTACGGTCCGTCCGCGCCATGCGGACCAGGTGTCTATCATCGCGAGTTGACGTCACATTTCGGGGTCCACTCCCGGATTTCCGAGTTGTCCGACCCTCGTCCGTCCACTGCTTCAAAACACGCATCACTGTGCTGCTGTTACGCTTCACATGAGCGGGTGCTGCACGATACGACAATCCAGCTTCATGAAGGCCGATGATTCTCCCTCGTTCAAACTCTGTAAGTTGTTCAAATCTCGCTCTCTTTCGTCGAAGAGGCATAAGTAAAGATTGAGCTAACGTTTACCACTAGCAGATAACCACCGATAACCATACACGCCTCGCTACAGCAGTCTATTTATTCGGATCCATCAGCCGCTCAGAGGGCGCTGCTCAGCATACGCATGTGCTACGGATTTGAAAATCTAATCATTTGCATATCATGCGCTACTTTGCATTTCCTGAAACTTTCAGCTCACTCGCGTAAGTTCTTCATGGTGTTGCAATTTCCACAAACATGAGTTTATATATTTTTTTAGATTCCTCATCTTTAAAACTAAATGATTTTATGTTTATTGTGTGTTCTTGTGCATTTAAAAGAAACAAAACTAAGCATTACTTCTTGATAACATTTTTTAAATTGCCCGATTCGCATCCACACCTTATATAGGTACAGTGCTTTATATTTATATATATATTACCAGAGAACTACAATTTAATGCATACGACAATTTTGTTACACACAGATTCACAGTATTTTACATTTGAATTAAGATAAAAAATGGTATAGTATTATGGGATTTATTATGTTTATGTATCGAAAAAGTAAAACCTAATCTTTATTTATTTATTTATCTTTCATTGGAAGCTTCTCAGATCTATGTTTTATTAACCAGGAAAAGACACGACAGGAAAATAATCATTTAAAATACATATGACATCATATCAGTAATTAAGGGGGGAAATACGTGTAGAGGTCTCAAAAAATTAAAAAAAAAATTCTTCATAAATCGATTCTACAACTATTCAATAATATACCCTGAAAATTTCAAAGCAAAATTCGAAGTCGTTTAAAAGTTATAAGCCCTTGAGCGAGTTCCTCTTTTGGAGCGGTTGAGCAGGTTCATTCATGAATGACCAGAAGGGTATTAGAGACACAGAAGAACGTTAGCAGATGTCCTTTTATTTCTTTTAACAATTGAGGCCTCGGATAGAAATTTCTATACGTATTAGTATCTAGAATTATGAAAAAAATTGATTCATTACTGCCTTAAATTTACCTTCACTACCACTCTTTAAGGTTAAAAAAAGGTTTAAAATCGTACTTAATTTTCCCATTCTAAAAAAAATAGAAATTTTCAATTTTTTGTGATGATTTTAGTTCAACTAGAAGAGACACTTATAAAAAAAGTAATTTGAAAAAAAAATGATTTCAGATAAAAATTGTGACCTCGAAGATGTACGCAAACTGCCGATCCGGGTGGCGATTTACAGTGTCCAGCAGCTGATATCTCAGGGGGTTTTCAAGAAAAATGTGTGAAACTTTCAGTAAATGTTCTTCAATATATCTATAAAATAACCTCAAAATCTCAATAAAATACATATATTCTTTAGATGTTAAAAATATTCATGAAAATTGCTCTTAATACGACGTCTTTACACCTATTTCCTCCCTTAATACACAGGAATTCAGACCACAAAAAGCATGCTTTTAAAATAAGCTATGAGCAAACCTGAACATAAAAAGGTAGATCTACATGCAAAGAGATGTCATGAAAAATTCCGTCTTCAGCATATATTAATATAACAGTTGGAATTGAGTGGAAGCTGCTGGTACTAGCAAGAAACTAATGTTCTTGAAATACTTCTTTCAGTTGAACGCAGAGACCAAAATTCCTAAATTCACATATTGTTTTCCACTGAACATGTTTTGATAATTTGACTTTTTATGTGAATTAAGGAAATAAAACAGTTTAAGATAAAAGTTGTTGAAGTCATAGGACCTAGATTAAACGAACGGATTGAGTGTCCTTACAAGAGTATTGTTATTTTTACTCATCAGAAGGTAAAGTTTAAGTCAAGTATGTAGGACTAATACATTAAAAATAGCATTTATTATATAAATGTATAAAAATCCTTGAAGTAAAAACATCATTGAGGTTACACGAGAGAAAAAAACGGAAAATCAAAATGTTTATTTTATGAGAGGCACAGTTTCTTTAAAAGTAGTATAAACTATACTACTACAGTAATGTTCTTTATTAATTACGAACTCGCAAAAACTGAAGACTTGTTCCTAAGCAAAAAATAAATCTTATAATTAAAATATAATAAGGTAAGAGAATGCAAATAGGACCAAAGTGCAAAGCGTCAGAGGTACAACAGATTCCCTTGTTTTTGTTGCCTTGTTGCGTTAATATTGCGCGTTAGACTAAGATAACTATTATAATAATAAAATTGTCCAGGGGAAAAAGTATAAATGCAAAGAAAACAGAACTAATGTGTGTTTGGTTTTTATTTATTTATTTATTTATTTATTCAATTATTTATTTATTTTAGTAAAGTAAGCTTTTTATAAAGCTAGTCTCACATAAAATTAAATCTAATTTTCAAGTTTTAGATTAAAAATTAAGATTTTGTGAAACGGTTTTTTTTTTAGAAAAAAAATCTTACTTTTGGTTCAGTTAAAGACTTCTCATTTGATTTCGGGACTTACTAAAACAGTAAAACTATTACACAAAATGCATTTTCCCCTCAAAAAATTATATTTTTTTAATACATCATTTAAACCAGCTATGAACGTACAAAAATATTGAATTGGTTAGTATTTTACTAAAGGACATTAAAGTTTTGATGAGTGTTTTTTTTTTTGTTTTTTTTGCGAAATATGTCAAGTAAAAAAAAAAGAGAAAAATTTATTTCTAAAAATAACCCTAAGACGTATTCCATAGTTGGAAGTATTATACACGGGAGAAAGTCAAATTACAGTTTTAAAAAAAGTTCATTTTCTGAGATACAATTTCTTGCTTTTTTTTTTTTTAATTTGAAACATTCCGGCGTCGTAAACATGAAAAGAATTCCATAGTAAATGCTTATAAAAAGTTTAACTTTAGGAACAATTAACTGCTCCTTATTCCTGAAACGCTACTGTTTATACACTTTAAAAACATTTATTTCCTTCCTCAAAACAAAAGTACGTTTAAATGGGTGGTTTAGCAAAAAATGAATTAAATTTTTTAAGCTACATAAGTACTCACACAAAGTTTTCCATGAAATATTTTGGAAACATTCGGAATTTCTTTCCGTAAATTTTTCATTCTTTTGAGGTGGCTTACACTTCGTTTCCCAGCAAATCGTTTTAAAATTAAATTTCGGTAACCCGACTTGGAGACTGGTTGTAATATGAAACACTTGGGCTAAAAGAGAAACGCAAATTTCGTTATTCATATTACTTTGAACAGTAGATTTCTTTAGTACTTCATTATAATTATTTTACATATACATACACACACACACACATATATATATATATATATATAAGACGTAACAGATGCGACAGAAAAAAAACGAATAAACGTTTCTGTTAAATTTGTATTTTCTATATAAAAAATATGTAAGTGCAACAAGTAGAAAAATTCATTATTTAAACAATAATTGAATCAAACCCAGAAAAACACCGAGTTACGTATAAATAATGATAATAATAATATTAATAATAATAAAGAATGAGTCTTTAAAATGATGCAAAAGTGAAATAAGTGTAATGCAAAACGTAAACAGACATTTTGAAAAAAGTGTCAGTAAAAAAAAGAAAAGAAAAAACACCTCGAATCGGAGTCGACACATTTTTAAGCGACTCCGACTCCCTTACCCCAAAATCAGCCCAACTGCGGCTCCTCAGAGTCGGAGTCTGTCCTTTTTACACTGATGGAAAAAAAAATCCCAACACCAAGAAATAATTATTGTAGAGTAATGAAATTTCAGCAATACATTTATATAGGTAACGTACGTAATTGATTACAATTTCAAGATCACAGGTTAATATAAGCCCAAAAAGAGCCATTTGCAGAAGTGAAATACAGGTACATTAATAACCGGTGTAACCGCCAGAATTTTGAATGCAAGCATACAAACGTCCATGCATTGAATCATACAGGTGATGGATGTCCGTTTGTGGGATGGAGTTCCATGCCTGTTGCACTTGGTCGATCAATACAGGGACGGTTAATGCTGGTTGGGGATGACGCTGGAGTTGTCGTCCAATGATGTCCCATACGTTCTCAATTGGAGACAGATCTGGTGATCTGGCAGGCCAAGGCAACATGTCGACACCCTGTAGAGCACGTTGGGTTACAACAGCAGTATGAGGTCGAGCGTTATCCTGTTGAAAAACACCTCCTGGAATGCTACTCATGAAAGGCAGAACAACAGGTTGAATCACCAGACTGACGTACACATTTGTTGTCAGGGTGCGTGGGATAACCACGGGAGTGCTTCTGCTGCCATAAGAAATTGCTCCCCAGACCATAACTCCAGGTGTAGGTCCAGTGTGTCTAGGCCGCAGACAGGATGTCTGCAGCCGTTCACCTGGCCTTATCCTAACCAACACACGGTCATCACTGGCACCAAGGCAGAACCGGCTTTCATCAGAAAACGCAACAGATCTCCACTCCGCCCTCCAATGCCTGACACCACTGACGTCGCAAGCGGCAGTTGTTTGGCGTTAGTAGAATGCGCGCTACAGGACGTCTGGCTCGGAGCTGTCCTTGAAGTAACCGATCGGTAACAGTTCGTTGTGTCACTGGTGCCAACTGCTGCTCGAATTTCTGCTGCAGACGCAGTACGACTCGCTACGGCAATACGCCGAACACGGCGGTCTTCCCTCTCAGTAGTGCCACGTCGACGCCCGGAAGCGAATTTAGAAACACTACCAGCTACGCAGAAAGTTCAGATGGCGCTACGATCGCCCGCCACTTGGCAAGATTTTACTCCTCGCCGAATGCGCCAAGCAAAGGCATGTTGCTCACCCCTGAACTAGAAAGCGCTCCTGTCTGAAACTATTCGCCGTAGGCCGATTTTCACTGCGCTCGTCAGTCGATAACGTTCGCAATTGGGACATTTTATTAGATTTCGGCAGGAAATCTTTTTCATAAAAACAAAAGGATGCCATCAGAACTTTCAGAATGAAATTAAAACACATTTATATACTTACTCAGTATGGAAAAAAAAAGATTGCTACAGTAAAATTGCAATTTTAAACATTTTAGATGTGTTATTTTTGATACATAGATACGTATCAAGATATATTGAAGGATTATATTTTATTTAAGCTCAAAATTTTAACACTAGCATTTGTTCATTTCCATATAAGCAAAAAAAATCCATTTTCATATAGTTTTTAGTAATATTCCTGAAATTTATGAAGTTATGTATGTCACACTTGTCTGATAAATGCAAATCGTGACTCAGATTATTTAGATACTAAGACTTTAAAAATCAAATTGAAATGAAATAATAAATTAAGGCAAAAAATTTAAAAGCAACAAAGCAAAGAATAACGGAAAGCTTTCTGTAGATTTCAAATTGTTAATGTACAAATAATTTTCTGCAAAATAAATCCATGGTAGGCGAATAAAATGATTTTGGTTGTTTTTTAATAAATATAATTTCCTGAATGTAACATTCATTTCAATATTTTTCAGTAAGTGCAATTGCAGATAGTCAATTTTTATTTTTCAATTATTTTGTTGATAAACTTTTTTGCTTGCGTAATATGTTTTTAGAAAGAACAAAAGAAGTTCCTATACATTTCAGATGGATTACCATGAAGATGGTCACTTCTGAACAATGCTATACGACCACTCAGAGAAGCGCTTCCTTTCTCTCCGTAGGCCGAAATCTATTGCTTCTGCTGCGCTGGCGATCAACTCACATTATTAATCAGCTTGTTTTTGCAATCAAACCATCAAATAACGTCCACTGAAGAGTTTACTTATAGAGCACACATTGCAGAACAAATAAATCAAGTTCTATGCTAAAAATTGGCAATAAAAAATTATTGCTTTCCTAAACTTAAATAAACACTTTTATTAGGATAGGAAAATATTTTGTGTTACTTATGAATATTTTTTTCTCTTTTGTGTTCTCATTGACTTCATTTTGTGGCGAAAGCGTCGATGCTGATTAAAGTTTAAATTAGCTTCTAGGTTCAAATTTGAAAGCAAATCTTAGGCCTTTGCATTTTAAGATAAAATAGCGCGTTAATTTCTGCAAAATTTGGAAGATTATTGATTTTAACTGTATATATCAATTATGTTTTGTTTTTGTAAACCTTAATCGCATTTTATACAAATTAAGCACACACAAAATCATTATTATTGTTATGCTCAGAAATATCATTAAAAATTCAAGATAAAATTGGAGATGAGATCTATAACGTAGTGCTTTGCTTCTGAACTATACAACTAAATATGCTTATGTAATATAGCGTGACACGTGGCTGGGAGTACATTGAAGTGTGACATTTTGTGACAAGGGGAGTCAAATACAGTTAAAAATCATGAAATCATTAATTTATAAATGATTCCAGTACATTTTTCCAGAAACATTTTTCAATGTTTCTGACTTCTTATATTTCGGGGGAAATTTATGAATTCCGCCAACGTAGCACGTACAAAAATAAAAGAAACAAGGCATCAACTTTTCATTCAAAAACTTCCCAGTTTAAAGAGTTTGAAGATTGTATCTTTCAAGAAAATAAGACTAAGATCCCCTGACCCTCATAAAAGTAATGAAGAACAAAATAATCCCTCTGTCACACATATTATAAGTGCTACAGCTCAAGAAAAACAGTCACTATTAGATGAATTAAAGCGACTTGTATCCTATGACAATATTGACAAAATAAAACTAAACAATTTCACAAATTATCTGAAGAATATTAAAACTGGTACTGAATTTAATCAAAAATTATATTTAATAAATAAAATTGTTGCACTTAAAAGACAGAAAAATTAAAGTTCAGCCAACATCCCTTTCTAGAAGAAGAATTGGAATGCCAAGAGGATCAAGCAGAATACCTGCAGGACGACCATTAAAGTGCAATGCACACCAGAAATGCAAACGACAAAGAAATTTGTCCCAAAATATTAACTTAAATCAAGCCAATGCCAAAAGCCACAACATTTTTTAGTGTTGATTCTGGAAGCAAAAGCCTACAGATATAAATACTTGTTTCCATTTCTGAGTAAAATTATATTCAAACCACTCAAAAGGTTTTTTTTTTTTTTTTTTTTTTTTTTTTTAATGCATTATAATTTTCCTTCATTTTCTCAACTTGTAGGTAAAAACCCCAAGCCATCAGTGCTTGAGGTTTCTGCTAAAAGTACCTATTTTTATTTTTTAATGTTGCTATATAACTAGACACAGGATTATAAAAAATTTAAATTGAAATAAGTCGTTAAAATGCTAGAAAGTAAGCTTAAATGGACTGAAATCTGTTACATGGATGCAGCAAACCACAGTATGAGTCATGACTTTTATTTAAAACTACGAAAAGGGGGAAGTCAACTTATACAAGTGTTACTGAAGAAAAAAAAGCACTTAATAAATCGTCAGTAGTACTAATTGTCACTGGAGAAATGTGATTTGAAAATAATTTAAATTTTTTCCACTTTAAAATTACATCAACTTAGATGCAAGTACATAGAGTAATAGTTTCAATATGACATATGAGGTGTAAGAAATTGGGGCTATTTTTTCAAATCAAACTACGGTGAAGTACCATTCAAATAAGGCTTTTACTTAAAATTTCAGACATAGATTTGGGAAGGCTATGAAAAAATTTTACATGATAGAAATGGTTCATGATGTAAACATCTTCAGTTATTAAAATCCAAAATACAACGAAACTCAAATATAATTGAAGATAAAAGGACTGCAACATTTCTGCATTAAATTCAAGTGCTCGTAATAAAATGGTTTACTATAAATTTAGATCATTAAGATGAATTTAATGACAAAGAGTTACAAAAGACCTGTTTTTTACTTTTCACAGACTAATTTATTGTAGAAAGAAAAGAAAACTGGTCTGTGTTGTCCCTCCCTCCTCCCTTTTTTTTTTGGTTAACTGAGGGCAAATATAAGTCATTCCAATTGAAAATATAAGCCATTCTTTCTGAAATTTTAAACAATTTGAGCTGTTGTCCAATTCCTCCAAAACTTCATTCAAGATGGTTTCATGAAATAAATGAACACTAAGTCAGAGATTTTGCTTGTAAAAATTGTGTTATTAATATTAACACAACAATTTCTTTTATTCCCCTCATTCTACTGGAGTTCTTGTTGAATCTGGAGTCGCAGTAACAAAGTTAAAGTGTTTATGTATAATATATATACATTATACATATATAAATTTGAATTAATGTTATTGTAATTGTAATTTGGTTTACTGCACATAAATAAAATTATACATCAATCCTTCAAAATAACTTCTATTAATGGAGGGATGGGATTACCTTTCACAATCTGAAACTAAGATATCAAAATTTAAATGCACAAAATGTATCACTGATATTCTCTAAATTGAATTCAAAAATATTAAGGGGCAAATGAAAAAATAACTTTTGTAAGTTGCTTCTTGAGAAAAAAATTGCAAAGTGAAACTACGCACTTTTTTTCACAGTAGCTTTGATTTATATAGCATAGTAGCAATGTGTTTAGATTGATTCAACTGATGTTTGTTCACACTTACACCCAGTTTGCGTACTTCGAATACTAATGAAATACGCCAACAAACTACGGTATCATTTCTGTTGTCTTACAACGTAATTAGAAATACCATTGTGGAATTTAAATACCATTTCTTTCCAGCGACAGGTACACATGAAAAAAGAAAATTAAATTAACGAATGATTAGTTCAAAAACACAAACTGCTTGTAACTTTTTTTTATATATAAAACACATTAATTACTTGTTTTAAAAAAGCGTTTTGAACAATCACCAACATCGTGTCGTATCCAAATCTACTCGTTTACTCTATCTCTAGCATAGCAACAGTAAACAAACAGAGGTGACGCAAGCACAAATCGCTCAAAAGCAACATGGCTTTGCTTGGCGTATTCGGCGAGGAGTAAAATCCTGCCAAGAGGAGCGCGATCGCAGCGCCATCTGAACTTTCTGCGTAGCTGGTAGTGTTTCTAAATTCGCCGCCCGGAACCCGGTCTTCTTGAGGCAGTGCCTTCCCTTGACCACTGCTGCCAACATTCATGCACAGTGGATGCATTCCTGCCAAGCCTTTCTGCAATCTCGCGGCCAATATAATTCAATATGGCGATTGCCACCGAAATTCAGTAGCGGCGCTGCGATCGTCAAAAATTCTTTTCTACCTCTTTAGTGCGCAAGAAAAACGTTGTTTTTTATAAAAAAAATTTATAAACTATAATTATTCCAACTGACTCCGCAGCCCTGGTTAAAAGTGAAGTAGGCGATAGAAATTACACTGGTTTCCGGAAAGTGGCATTAGCAACTTGACAAAAACATTGCCGTTTCATATTACAATCCTGTTTCATAATTACACCTCATCCCCTACATTTTTTTGCATTTGTTAAACCTACATAATAAGTCATTTTAATAAAAACAGTAGGAAAGGAAGGATTGTGTAAAAGTTAACACGAGAAAGCTAAATTCTGAAACGTGCAAGGAACTTAACTACTGTGTATGTTACTGAAAATGAAAAATCGTTAGTTGATATGATTATGTTTATCTGTATAAAAATGAAGTGGAAAACACAGGTTAAAAATAAATAACAGGAGGACTTCTAAACTTTTAACAAAACTGAACCGAACAATTCAAGAAAACATTATTTACCTCACTAAATTAACTTAAATAAAAAAACATCATTCAGTAAAAATAAAAATATTGTGACTAAAGGTTTTGTTGAACACAGTTTTCTATCATAATGTATAACAATTTATGTACATATAAGGGGATAAAACATTATAAACATATAAAACGGAAAAAACATTTATTCTAGTTGCGCAGAATCAACTTCGCTGTACATAATTTGTAAAACCTAGCATCAGAAAAGTTAATCTAGCTGCTCGCAGTTATTTCGGTAAAATATAACTTGAAAACAAAATACTTTTAATTTTTTCGCTTTAAAAAAATTGTCTCGAAAAAAATTGATTATGATACTTTCATACAACAAAAATGAAAAATACACAAATGTTTGGGAAATACTTGTATACTACTGTATGCGTTGTTCCGTTATCTTATATTTCATAATAAAATTGCCTACTTTTTACAAGAAAACTGTAAATGAAACGTTTAGTTAACCCATGTTAATGTACGTAAATTATATTCAGAGAAGCATCGAAGTGTTTAAATTCTTCTGTATCGTAATAATAATTGAAAGTGAGTTTAAAGCTTAAATAAAGAGAAATTTGAAGATATAATTGAGTACCATAATTGCAAAGTAATTAAACCTTTATGACTAAGGGTAAGTTAAATACACTAAAGAATCCCTAGAAGTTTAAAATACATTTTCGCATTCTATGGTAAGTGGTTTCGCTGGGAAAATATACATCACTCGATAGTTTTGTGTGCAGGTAATTACTTCTTATAAATACCTGTCCCTTGAATTATAATATTCACGCTTATCGAGAGATGCTCTGTTATCATTGTTGAATATTTCTCGGATTTTGTAAGGAAACTTCTAAACGACTTCAAAAATCTTTATGCTATTTTAGTAAATTAAAGTATCATTTTGTAAGATTAATATTTTTTTCAGAGATACGCACAAATGTAAAGGAATTTATCTGAACAGGCAAAGAAGAGAACTACTATTTATGTGTGCATATTTCTAGAGATACGATGAAAAAACCAAGGCAAGGGGTTCTGCACCTGCTTGACTAGAAATGTTATGTATGAAAGTTTGAAAATACTCAGAGGAATTCTACTTTGATGGAGGTGTGTATACACACTGTGTCAAAGAATTGTTAAGACTAGGTTTATAAAATAAAATAAAACTAGTAATTATATTTTTGTAAGTGTTTTATTCAAAATAAGCTCCTTCGGCTTCAATATAATTGTTACAGCGGTCTAACAACGACTCGAATGCCTGTTCCAGCTCACATTGTGAGACTGCCTCCAAAGCTCGCGTCGCCCGCTGAAGACCCACCATTTACACTTTGGGGATACGTGCATGTAAAATCCGTGGACCCCGCTACCTCCGCTACCTCGCGCCCGGGGGAGGGCATCTCTAAGGCCTAGTGCTAACAGGGATTGTTTCTTTTTCTCGGGAAAATGCAGAGCTTTAATCAAATGATTTTCAATTTAAAATTTTGGAGAATTTTGATTGTGATTTCTTGCTTAGCAGTGCGTAGATCACAAAGAGTTAATATTTTGAAAGATTATTTTTTTTAAATAAAACAATGTGTATGTATCTATATATATCTATGTCTAGATATTTATATGTATTTATTTTATTTAGTCATTTATTTATTTATTACTTTCATCAGGTCTCATTCTAGTAAAACTTCCCTTTTATTCTGGGGGTTGGGGCGGAACGGCATTTTATTTACTCAACAGACGAGAACATACATTTAAAAAATAACAAAATACGTTCACACACATTTAAAAATTCACTCCTATGCTTACAGAAAGGAGGTAATTGGCCCGCTCTTCTTACCCTCCTGGAATGAAGGTGTAGTCTCAGCGTTCCCTACTTTATGACTCACGCTACATTACTGGCTTCATCAAGCACGACTGCTACTATGTATCACTTCTTTTACTAATACAAGAACCCTAGAGAGATCTTTAAACAAACAAGAGAATAAAATACCAAATTCTTAAGAAACTTAAAGGTCAGTGCAGATTCCGTCATTTGGAATTTTTCCAGGGAGGTAGGGGGCTAAAGGGTAAATTCACCTTGTATATTACAGTAAAAAAACAAAATACATGCAAATTTATAAAATTCCATTACATTCTCAAAGCCGGGGGAGTCGATTGCCCCCCTCCTTACCACCCTAAATGACGGACGTGGGCAGTGACCCTCCTTCTGCACAACTCAAAATTGAAAAAAAAAATCACCAAATGGACCAAAAAATATTAATGAATAACGCTATTAATAAAATTAAATGTAAACATAAAGCATTCAATCTTATTGCAAGTGGTAAGCGCAAGTTACTTTGTAAACAATAAAACAAAAAGTGGTAAACAAGTAAAAGCATTCTAAATCGTATAGCCAGTGAAGGGTCACCATTTATCAAACGCTAAATCTCGAGTAAAACCGACTGTTGCCGTTGAATTCAGCGTCGTCAAGTTAGTCAGATATCAAGTTTTCATGTATTTATTCGTAACATTACTCTTGTTAAATTTAAATATTTTAATCATCCATATTATGAAATGAACAATGGAAAAAACTAGTTTCTTACAAACTGAAGCTCATTCACGTGATGATATTCTTACACCAATAATATTTCATATTATAAATCGAGCTCAAGCTAAATACAACAATCCTTTTATTGGTAAAAATATTTATGCCCTAGTGACAAAGAAAATTTAAATAAACCCCTACATCCCATTTGTCTAAAACGATGCTCAAGAAATGTATGCACTTGGTATGCTTAATGCATTTCTTGCAAAGATAATAAAAAGAATGCAATCGAATAGACTCATAAAAAATCAATAAAACAAAGTTATTATTTTTGTATTCGCATGTTATGTCTATAGAAAAGAATTTCCCGAAAGAAAATACTTTTCTACTTCAATTCCTTCTTCATTAACAACACCTGTCCCGTAAAATTTTAGCTTCCCCGATAAAAGTCAATCTCTTTCCCTAGCTGATGTTCAAGATAGACGACGTCATTGAGAAATCGGAGATCCATTTTCGTCGAAATTGTTCGAATCACGAAAACCCCGCGGCGAATCCTTTTTGCCGCTTTCTGCCAAGGCTGGATATTTCGGCGCTGACGTTGGAACATAAGCTCAAATTATTACTTCCAAAATTGAGGCGGGGACATAGAGATTTTATATGAGATCAGTTTTATTGGAACGCAGTTACATAAGATTTAAATTCTTCCAGGTCATCTCTTTTCTTGGCAGCTCTACTCTATCTCTATCTTTACTCACTCTCTCTGTCTCTCCCTACATATATATACATTCTATCTATCTATCCATCTCTCTCTATATATGTACAGTAAAACCTGTAAAGTTGACCATCTGTCTAAGTTAAAGGTGCTAATCTATTTTTGTAAAGGTAAAAAAAACTAAAATAACTTCTGCAGGATATTTTTATGCCATAATGTTAGACCGTCATTTGTCTGGATGAATGAAACATCAATATAAAGTTTGCTTTAACTTCGTAAGTTAACCATACTATGAGCACTCTTTTAAAACTACTATGAGCACTCTTTTATTCTTTAAATAAGTTTTTCTCTTTTCTGCTATCTGATGTAGCCATTTTGAAAAATTATGTATTTTTAGGAAAACTTTACTATTATTTAAGTATCTTATATTTATCTTTATTTTAAAACAGTACTTTTCTTTTAAAGTTGTATAGGATAAATTGTAAGTCATGCAGGTTAAATTTCTCTCATGATATTTTAGATAATTGTGAAAAAAAGGCTAATTACTATTTTAAAGTAACATTAATACAGGAAGATACATTTTAATTAGTTGCAAATAAATAAATTCATAGTGTAAGAAATGACAAAAAAAGTTTTTTTTTTGCCCTCTCTAAGTTGACCTCCTGTCTATGTTGACCACAAAAGTGCTGCACCGCAAGTGGTCAACTTACACAGGTTTCACTGTATATATATGCGTGTGTGTGAGAGAGAGAGTGTGTGAGTTTTCCTTTCTCAAAACATTTTACCGTCAAAACATTCTGTCTCAAAACATTTTACAATTTTTCACTCGCTTCTCTAATTGCATTTGTTTATTTTTTTCTAAATTTTTACATAGCTTTCTACGTATTATTTTCCTCCCACTTCAAGGCGTAGTTCACCCATTTATCACATTATGTTTCAAAATCATAATAATCCGTGAGAAAAGGACTTTTATTAACCTTTAACTGTGTCCGATATACCCCAAAACACAATGTGTCTGATCGAACCCGAGAAAACGAACATCATGCAATAATATATTGATCACTATAAGCACATTAGTAATCTTAAAGAGATTTATGCTTGTAATTTAAAGCAAAACAAGAGTAGTTTCTAACAATGGTCAAAACATTACAATAATAATGTTTACATAATTTTAGGCAAGTAACGGCAACTAGAAGTAATGTTCGTTCACTCAAAAACCTAATAAAGGCCCCAGATATTTTACCACCGTATTAACAATACTTTTCTCCACCAGACCCCTACCTGTTACCCTGAGGCCTTAGGATTGCTTACGCACGGGGAGAGGTAGTGGGGTCTACAGATTTTACATGCACATATCCCCAAGTATACATGGTGGTCTTCAGTGGGTATTGTCATGACAGTTCGGGCAGTCTGCAGCAAATGTTATAAATAACGGATGTCCGATACTAGCCGTCGTCCCATATACCAGTTCTGCTCCTGCATGACATCGGAAACGGTTATACACCAGGAAGTAATATGCATATAGGAAAAAAAAGTTAGTTAATGTAAGATGTGTATTCTTTTAAGTAACTTAATGCAGACAAGCTCAAAATAAAGTCTCGTGCTTTATCCTATTTTAACTAGCTAGACAATCAAATTAAGTCAATCAGTTATTATCTTCTGAATTCATAAAAGATTGGCTATGATTTTTTAAAAATTACTTAAAAACTGCGTGTTAAACGATGCCCGTCCATTTTATTTTTTTTCTTGTTTTGTTTTTTTTTCGGAATTAAAGCAGCACAAATATTATCACTAGTTCACTTGTTAATTTTGCATCTCGCCTTCAATTTCCACATTCACACATAAAAACTGCCCTTTTTTCCTTTTCCTTTTTCTTCTTCTTTTTCCCCTCTGTTTTTCACAAGCTCGTTAAATCTTAAGCCAAAAATGGTGCATTTCTATAGAGCACACATTTTTTTGTTGTGGATGAACAATTATTAGATAACCATAAAATATAGCATAGTCCTTTACTTTTCCTTATTTTCCATCTCGTTGCAAGTAGCCGTAGGTACTGTTACAAGTTTCGTAACTCAATTTCGTAGATTAACTTATCATAAACTTGAAGTTAACCAACACTGATTCAGTGAAAATTCAGTAAATGCTTCAGTATTTTTTTATCAAAGTAGTTAAACACAATTCCTACGATTTCTTTAAACCTGTAAATATATGTAAAGAGCTGATCTTTGTCATTTACATACCTATACTACATGTCGTCCCTTCTTCAATTTACTTTCATAACATTACTTGAATAAAACTCATTCACGAGAAAATTTAACTATGTGTGGATGAAAGCTTCGAGCAAAATAAGAAAATGTTAAATTAAAAAACAACTCCGTTGAATTAGAGTTAACACTTAGTTTTCATTTGAAGTTAATGAAACAGACTTAGAATTTCCCTTTCGGGCATAGAAAATAATTTTAACTTTTTAACAACTTGTCGAAATCTTTTTTTTTCTCGAGCTATTAAGTAATCAAGTGTTTTATATCCAACATTATTTGGAGAAGTCTTCGAATAGAGACGTAAGACCTCATTAACCAGACAAACATGTGTGAAATAATAGCCTTTTTTAGCCTACTTTCCGTAAAAGTAAAAAAAAGGGGGGGGGGAACAATATGAAAGAAGGCTTAATGTATCGTGAAAATATCGTAAAAAAGAGGGGGGAAAATTAAGTAATTAAATAAAGATTTAAAAATAAAAAATAGAAAGTAGGGTTTTGTGATGTGTCTGTCTGCCCTCCCCCCTCCCCCCCCCCACTCAATAGCTTTTGAGGAGAATTGACCGATTCAAAAGATTTCTCTTTTTTTTTTTTTTGCATTCGAAAGATCTCAGCGATGACATCTCATTTCCATATTTTATTTTTTGATTTGAACAGTTTTTCGTTCAACTCTGAACAGTTGAAAAAGTGCCTATGAGGGAAAATGAAGAAAATTATGTAAACCCCTGAGCATAAGATTCAAATTCCTTTGAAGAAGCTTATTAGAAGAAGCTTTCGATGGGAAATAATTTCTTTTATTTGAACAATTTTTGTTTATCTTGAACCGTTCGAAAAAATTCATCATTAGCGCCTATGGAGAAATTTGAATCCTATATAAACCCTGATCTAACAGACGGATTTTCTTGGAGCAAACTTTATCGGAAGAAACATATGACGTAGAACATGTACAGATACGAAGTTCATCTAGAACTAAACGATCCTATTTTACCATGAAGCGTTTTGATCTGGATTTCTAAGCATATTTTTGAATGAATGCATGAATAAATGAATGAGGGAATAAAATGGTAAAAAAAATGCATATCGCCAATATTATACAATGTTTGTGTAGTGCTACAATCCTTATAGTAAGCAACATTTATATTTCATACCAAATCCAGATTTTATAGTAGTTTCTCATCTTGTATATTTCATCTGTTCTATGATACGTTTAATATATAAAAAAAGATGACATCAGTATTTCATACGGTGCAGATGTTTGCGTTAAGGGATGGTTGTGCAGAATAATTTGATACAAAGTATCTGAAAATTGAGAATGCATAAACTCTTGTAGAGTAAATTAGTACATTTTAGTTCAAAACCAAATGTACCCCGCTTGTATGAATTTAAGCTGTGACAGGCGGGGAAACGTATTTTTAAGGAAATTATTAAATTTCTTTTTGTTATAGAAATCCTTGAAGTCATTTTGGATTGAAATTGAATAAGACTGAAGGCATTTGTTTTACTTAAGTAAAGTTTTCAAATAAGTAATATTCTCGCAATGGTGTCACCTTGTTTGCTTGAGAACAAACATATTTTACTATTGCATTAATAGCATTTCATTTGAAAATTTGTCAGTCGATTGTTAGTGATGAAAATCCATTATTTCCTAAGTAAACATCGGATTTTAGCTCTGAAAACGCAACCATCACTTTAATATTTGCATTTGAATTAGAAATTGAAACTTCATTCCCAATTTAATTAACTTCACTCACAACAACAGTGCAAGTAAGACTGGCATTTATTTCATTCCTAGCAGCGTAATCCATTTCCTTGGAAAATGAAACGTATGCAGCCATAACTCAGAGGTTAAAATTTGCCCTCGGTCGAATTATTGCATAAGTCAAAACAGAGTACAGCATTAATATTGACCTTTAGAGTCTTGTCTGCTTCTTCTCCCTTTTATCATACCTTCCCTATGTTGCGTGTTTTCAGTCCACTTCAGCTCTACTTCTTCACTATTATTTTTCTTCAGTCTTCTGGTTTAGTATTTCTTACAAATATACTGCCCTCTCACTGTGAGAGGGCAGTATATTTTGTAAGGAATCACTTTTTGTGTCCTTTTCTGGCGCGTTTTATATCCTCATTATCGCTGTTTTTAAAGTCAATAGGATTGTGTTCGGAACCCAAGTATCCCTTTAGTATACTTGGGTACCTTTCTATCACTACAGCACTTTTCTGCCACTACACTGTACAAATTTCGTGTTTAGGTGCCACCATTTTTGGTGTTACTGAACATCATTTCTGGTGTTCAGTTGGTGTAAAGTTGAAAATGATTCATTTTTTTATGTATTTTAAATTCTTTTAAGTGTCTGTCTCAAAAAATATAAACGGTTTAACGTTTCTTAGCACATGAAATTTGTTAACTCTGTTACAAATCGAATTTTCATTGCGATTGCTCATTTCCATGAAAATAAGATAAATGAGAAATCGTACTGAATTTTTCATGCGTAGATGAGCTATTGAACATCATATGCTAAAAAAACATTCTGCTGTCTGTATTTTTTTAGACAGACACTTTAAAAAATTTAAAATACATCAAAAACATGAATAATTTTCAACTTCACACCAACTGAACACCAAAAATGGTGTTCAGTAACGCCAAAAAAATTTTACAGTGTACCAGGGTCCTGGAGCGTAACATGGAGCAGTTGAGCAACGAGATTTCCCTCGGAACTGGAGAGGAACCGGAGAAAAAAAATTGTGGTGTTTCTCTGCTCCGTTTGTTTGTTTGTTTGTTTGATTGTTTGTTTGTTTGTTTGTTTTTGTTTTTTTTTTTTTTTTTTGCAATACAGTGCCTGTAAAAGATTGCATATTTATTCACAAATAAATAATCTATAAGTAACTTTTTAAACTTTTATCGCATAAAAAAAATAATTTGCTAAAAAAAGGGAAATATGAAATATATAAATACTAATAAAACTTTTCGGAGCGCGAAGCGGAGCTGAAGGAAAGTCGGAGCAGGTATTTGGACGTCAGAGTGGAACTGAAGGGGAGTCGGAGGAAGGATTTGGAAGTCAGAGCGGAGCTAGAGAGGAAGTGAGGAGCAGGAGCGTGGAGCAGTGGAGCAAAAGAGATTTTTCTCGAAAGTGAATCGGAGCATGAGCAAAGAAATTCGTTCGCTTCAATGCTTCGCTTATTTTTATGTATTTATTTATTTTATATATTTATTCATTGAACTACATTAAAAAATAGAAAAATAAATAAATGAGGTTTTTTTCTTTTTCTTTCAAATTGTTTTATTGGGTGCATATTTTGTTTTCACAACACACTGCATATGAAACATTATATATTTAATTATCAATAATAGCTTTAAATATATCTGTAAAAAACTTTTTTATTACATACGTATCTATTAATAAATTAACAAAATAAAAAGTGATAAATAACGTGATTCATATTAAATCTGTTCGTACGACGGAGTGAAGCTAAAGTATAGTCAGAGTAAGTACTTAGAAGTCGGAGTGGAGCAACTCAAAACAGTGGCTGCTCTAGATCCCTAAATGAATGTTCGTTCATTTAATTGTTTTAATAATTCTTTCTCTCTTTTGTTACATTCTATCATAAAATGAACATACTCATGATAAATTGTTGAAGAAATATTAAACGTTTGACTTTCATAGCAATGAAAATTATAATACATACAGTGGGACATTTGAATATGATTTTAGGAAAGAAAGTTGGATTCAATGCAACAAAAGAAAGTTGTGGTACCTTCAGACATGTCAGAAATTGAGCAACAACGCTTTTAGTAAGAATTTATTCACTTATGGACAATAAGCAACGTTTAACGACATTGTTTAAACTCATGTAACTCCTCGATTAGAGCACGTATATTGGTTGGAATTTTACGATAATGAAGCAATTTCGAGGCAGGCATTTGGGCACGCTAGTAATATTCTAAATTTTGATTCACAACTAAGGTGAGTAACTAGTTTCGAATCACATCTTGTATCTTCTCCGTGGATTATTATAATCTCAAACGCTATGAATTTATGATATCATTGGTTATAAGGACTTTTTTATCTAGTAGCGGGGTACTACTAATTGTGTATCAAACGGCAATTTTCTCTTTAACATAGAAAAAAAACTTATTAAATTGAAGTTGATGTGAATGAACTAAAAAAATAAGTTAAGAGATTGATTAAAAAGCGTCTATCAAAATAACTAGTTAAGATTAATTACCATTTCTGCAGTCGACCAACAAAAGTTTGATGCACGACTATTAACCTTACCCTATGCCTGTGTGTCATTTAATCTTAAATAAAATTTTCATCCAAATTATGTGCATTTTTATAGCATTCACTATTTTTCTTCACTAAATTTACAAAGTGAACTCAATATTAATATATTTCATCGAAATGTAAAATAAACAATTTTCCTTAAGGGCAATAGATAAATTCTTAACAAGCATTTGATGCTACTTTTTTTTTTCTCCTATATCTTTATCAAGCATTTGAGAAGCAACAGAATTTATAATTTGTTTTCAACCTCCAATACGTATTCACTTAATTGTTGAAACCTTTCAATTGTTAAACGAAGATTAAGATAGAACAAAGCAGAAAGGTGAGTCATTGACTTTTTGTTTATCTAAAACTACATCCGAGACTATAATCCATATTCCCTTTTCAACTGTTTATCCACTAACATAATGGGGACTTGTTCAGTTTCAAAGAAAATATACTCGAAAGGAATGATTCTTTGCACGCAATAAAAGGTAACACAGATGTTCAGCTCTTTCGCATGAGAAAAATGTTTACCCTTTATTATGAAACAGTTTCGTTTTATTATATTGTCCACTGAACGTAAGAAATAACTAAGTTCGGGTGTGTTTTTGCTCCAAGCAATGGCGAGTAACGATTTTCAAATAAATAGATAAGGTCACAGAATCATTGTGACCTTATCTATCCTTTTTAATAAAATTCCTTCTATTTTCTGGAGAAAATAAACTTATGTACTACATGCGTATTACATGGAGGACAATGATAGGGAAGAAAGCCTAGTGTGGACAATTTTCATAAATTTTACTAATGCATGTTCTAAATACAATTTTTTTACGAGCCAAGTATTTTTTACAAGAATTTGGACGTTTAATTTGGTTGATATATGAAATTATTCGGAAGTACAGTTTCTTATTTAAAAAAAACCTTGTGGAAAATCAGATTTTTAACATGCAGCAACATTGAAACTCGTATGCTGCTTAACATTTTAAATACGCTGTGTGGATTTATTTAGCACAAAAAAGTAAAATTGATTATTTAGTTAAAGGTTTTATGACGGACTGCTTAAACTTACATTATGATTGGTATACATAATAATTATAAAACTATGGGAAACTAATTACTGTAACTATGCTTGATAATTTAACTCCATTTGTTCTTAAATGTTGGATGGCTCAAACTCCAATAGTATCACATCGTACATTTTAATAACTTTACTAATCTACGACAAGAAGTAAACTGCATTCTGAGCGTTAAATAAATGGATATCGATTATGGGAACATGTTGATGATTAGTTCTTGTGGTTTGCTGCAGCGTATTGTGTTCACCGTATTCGCTAGATATTTTTCAAGATATTTTTCATACTTGAAGTCAGCAATGCGGCAATGGAATGCTGTTTAATGTAACTTTAAATTTTAGAAGTGTTAATAATAGTAAACTTTAGTATTAATATTTTCTTTGAAAAATAACAAATCGACCTAATCTGAAACATACGTTTAGTCTTAGGAAGAAAGTAATGCACCATTTTAAATTATTATTTCCGTCTATTTTAGCAATATTTGTGTCAATCATCTTTATTACTCATCTTATATATAAGATGCTTAAGTGTCAGTCGTCGATAGCTTATTGATTGCTTGCATAACTGTAATGCAGTTGCCATTGTTGTAACACATGTCGAATATACTAATAATCAAAATATTTCTGCAGCATTTTGAGTGAGGCATCGCTAGATTTGCAATATTTGTTAAACATTAATGTAAACGCGAATTTAATTTAATCATTCTTTCCTTGTTTTGATTTATTTATCGTCTGCGCTTTTTATATATATTAAAGTGGCAGCGCTCCTTTTCAGTTTCGTTAAAACTATTGTTTTGACGATGATTATGTTGGATATAAATAAATATTTTTCACAAACAATTTGATTATATAGTAAATAATATTTTTATTTTATAGATTATTATAACTTAGATGTTTTTTTCGGTAAGAATATTTTTTTCCGAAATTATTATATGTTTATTATTTATTCATTGAACTTTACTGTTCTACCTGAAAAATATCTCTTTGATTTGATGTGCATTTCCGGTTACTGGGAGAATTGTATATTTGTTTAATATCTAGAACAGCGGTCATTTCGTATGACCGCCGGGCTTACTAGTTTTTAAATGATTACGAAAAGAAATATATCTTAATTAGGCTTTCAAAACAATGAAAAATAGTATTTAAAGGCAGGAAAAAAAAACTATTCTTTGCTGTTTTTTCCCCCTTTCACATAGCAGATTTAAAACAACTCATTCTTTGTCTTTAGTGAAAGTGTTGTAAGAGCAATATTTCTGCTGTCTTTCAAAAAAAAGAGTTATTATTATTTTCTTTTATTTTTTTTCTGTAGAAAATTTTATTATATCAGAGATTTATCATTATCTACGGAGGGAATGTAATTAGATCCGATTTAAACTGTCCATTCTAATTTTTTTGCTCATGGGATGATCTATTAAAGAATATTGAAAGGTAAAATATATTTTTAAAATATTTATGAATTTTACCTGAAAAGATGTAAAAATTTTGGAATGTATATGTTTTGAAGATTTTTATTGATTTATATTACTTTATTGAGAATACACATTTTCAATACGGATGATGCATACGCTCATATAAGTATAAAAAGAATAGCTATTGTTTCCAGCGTTTATTGATAACGGGGAATATCGCCTAAACTCCAACTGGGGGTCAAAGATTTTTTTAGTACAATACTTGCGAATAGACGTACACAGCTCACTTTTTTGCCAGTGTTGAACACTGGCGAATTGCTGGAAGCATTGTTGCAAAATACATCAATTAAAAGTCAGTTCGTGATAAAAACTGGTATTTGAAAACTGGTATTTTTTTCCAATAGATGGCAAGACATATTTTTCTAAAAATCAAGTGAAACAATAAGTAACTTTTTAAAATTAACTCATCAAAAATGGGGCTCCGAGGGGTAAAACACCGGAAAGAACTACACTTGTTTAACAAAATTAATTTTTCTAGGCCTTATCGTTTTTCTGGAACACTCGCCACAAACAAACATACAAAAAGGCACACAAACTTTCTTTCATTGCATGTATAGATTACGTTGCCCTTACTAACAATGCTCAAACTGCTAACAAGTCAGCGTTACATACATGAAAAACTGCGATCAGCTAATTACCTTTCATGAACTGTCATAAAAAGTCGCACTATAACCATTTATAAAGGAAGATTGTATTAATGATATCCGAACTTGCAAAAATAGACAAAGGGCACAACGAGTTAAATTTCAAAATTATTATTCACGATGCTATTTGTAACCCTTAAAATATCTGAAGACTTAAGCATTGTATTCATTAATTCATTTACAGTAGAACCTTTCTTAACCGGCTCCGGATTAACCGGCCTTCGCTTTATCCGGCACATATTTTCAAAATGAAAAAATAGCTTTTAGAGTACAAATTATATGGAAGAAACAGGTTCTGCGGTTCTCGAGTGAATTTTTTGTGGAATCCTTATCTCCCCGGACAAAAGCGACATTCCGATGTCGGAGAGAGGGAGGGGTTTCTGGGAATCCGCGTACGGGTCCGAGGAAATCAAGTGTGGCTATTGGCTAATCTCAGGTTCAGTGGGTCAGTCAATTCAGCCTTGACCAAGCGTATGATAACTGGTATGTAACTCTCAAAGTAACTACTAACACGCAATAAATCATCACACGACCACTCTCTCTTTTAAATTGCATAATATATCTTCCATTTTTTGCTATCCCCCGCTTTAAACGTATTTTTACTTAACTGGCTTACCATCGGTCCCAATTAACCCGGTTAACAGAAGTTCTACTGTATTTATTTTTGAATATGTTTCACTCATACTTGATTTCAAAAAAAAATTAAAAACACTTATTTCCCAATACTTCGTCCGCCCCCCCCCCCCCTAAAAAAGTACATATTTCATACTGAATATTGTTCGTATTAATTACGGCATTGCCCAGAAGTTATACTTGTAGGTTCAGGATTATGTTATAAAGTTTATAAATGTCATGTTTATATATATATAATATTTTTATTAGTGGATACCACTTCTAAATTGCATAAGCAATTTAGTTTTTTTTCTTTTTTTTTAAAGGCTCAATGTTTTTCGAACGGTAAAGAAGTGAGGAACAATTTATTGATTATTCGTAAAGGGTATCGATCAAATTGTGAAACGTTGCCTAGCAACAAGCCTTCGGATCCTCGAATCTTCAGTTGAAGCCCCCCTTTGTTGACAGAAACAGAGAACGTGCATAAGTTCCAATATCAAATATTAGTTATAAAAGAATACAAATCTAAGACAGTAACAAACTTCAAGTATCAAAACGTATTTGAATATTTCTATGTTCACTTTTTAGAGTACGAGTACTTTGTAGGAATTTTGAGAGCCCTTTAATCTTTCAACGAAGCTAAAGCGCAATCACAACTTACCGATTGTCTTGTTAGCAACATACGGAACTCTCTGCTTAATGGAAGCAGCATGGCAACTTTTTTACAATTGATTAGCATTGTTTCTGAGAATTTTATTCAGTTCAATTTTATTTTCCACACAATGTTTTTATTTATCAAAATGATAGATTGTAAAGAATGCAAATATGAACTATTCGACCGCATAAAATAATTCTTTTAAAACAGCAAATAAAAGTTTGTATACATAAGTTACGCGTTGGCAAAATTTTTAAAGTTATTCTGGACTTATATCGTGAGCCCTTTTGTTGCATTCACGGCACTTGACCCACTCTTTTTGTATTCATCTTGTATATATCGTTACAGTACAAGCATGTAACAGCTACACATCAAGTGGATCAGTTGCACAGTGTCGTACTTACTACACATTGTCCAACTCGACAGATGACACAATTCTCATTGTGTCGTCTGTCGGCAGGGTTGGAACGCAACGTCTCTTATCCTGTGAAATGTCCGACACCCGCCTTTTTTTTTTTTTGTCAAAGGCTTTCTCACTAATTTTCTTCTGCTTTTTTCTTTGCAACAAACCTAGGTGCCGTAACAATACACACAGGATGTGGTTCCACTCGTTTGTGCGACATACAAAAAAAGACATCCCTTTAAGAAAGTGTAGATTCACGTTAGTATATGTACGCGAACCTAACAAATAAAATATCCAAACATTACTTACCTCAGTTTAGGTATGAATGTTAGAACAGCGGTTCCCAATCTTCTTTTTTTTAAGAGTACCACCATTTTTCTTGCAAACCATTTGCGTACCTCTGCGAATAAAGCTTTATTATTATATACAATATAATACTAATAGATTATAGAAAAACACTAGGTCGACTAGGTAATATAAATTATACAATTTTTGATAGTTATTAAGGCAGAGAAAAACGTTTATTAGAATAAAGATGTATGTATAAAATAAAATATATGAAATATACAAAATATATTTCATTTTGGGAAAAACTCCTCTGTAATTCCCTGTAATTGCCCGATCACCATCAGAACAGAAAGCAACGCAATGCTTCTCAGTCCAGTCTTTCTCTTCATTTTTTGACCTACACTCATACCACCTGGAGAGGCTTCGCATACCACTAGTGGTACGCGTACCACAGTTTGGGAACCGCTGTCTTAGAAGATGTAAATATGAAATCAGTTAAAAATATTAAACAGATTTACAACTTTTATTTTTTTACTTGAATATAAAAAAATCATAAAGGTTGTCTAGGTGTCTCATATGAAATACTGATGAATTTTCTAGCTTACCTGAAAATTCCTTTAAGTTTCACTTCCTGAAACATAAGGTCATTTAACTAAAAAGTAAATTGTTCTGTGAGAGTTTATCCAAATTGGTGATTTCAATTCAGTGCTTTAACTTTTGTGTTGCTATAAAATCTCAGATTCTTTCCATAAAAGTGGAAGAAGAACTGCTGGTCTACTTCGAAAATTGTACTTTACTTATTTTGAATGCCTCATCCTTGATAAATGAAGAAAGAGAATCTTGAAAGAAATCGGATGATTGAAAATTTACATATATATTAAATTTTTACAACTAGCATGCTTTTATCGCAGCAGTCTTGAGGCGCCAGAGCTGTAATTCATTTCCCCATCTTGGAATAATATTTTCCGACTTCGTTTTTATTTTTTCCTCATACGGCGAAAGTTATTTTTTTATATTATTGTGCAGCCTTTGCTTATTCCTAATACATATTAGAGGGTTTTTATTAATATCAATGAGAAAAAATATATTAATGTATCTGAAGCGATGGAAACAAATAAAAATTACTTTCTATGTTCTTGTGACAAGTGTTTTAGAAAGCGGAATAAAAAAGTTGAGGAAATTTCTACTAGTACGTGAGGAAAGAAATTCAATGAAAAGAACCGTGAATTAATATTGCGTGAGCGATATACAAATAAATATTAAATAAATGAAATTGAATTAAAAAACAAATGATTATTTAAATAATTAAAGAAATTAAATGAAATAAAATTATACATATATATATATATATATATAAACTAGTTGTCCCTCTTCTGTATTTTATAATTCAGTAGCACTTTTTCACTATAAAAGGAAAAAAATTTTGACTTTTCAACAGGTAAGTCATCATTATTACAGGGTGTTGCAAAAGTAAGGCCCCGGTTTTGAAGGTTTTTTTAAAAAATAATACAGTTTGGGACTTGAAACGTTTTCTATTTTGATCTGTATTTAATACCTCTTTTTACATTGATTTTTGAATACCACTTCAGCAAGACGGCAGCCTTGCAGCACCAATACACAGATGCAGTCCATTTCTGAAGTACGGGGAAACTTTTCTGCACATTTCAAGGAGCATGGCGGATATATCCTCGATAATTCGGTCCTTCAGCTCTTCTAAAGTATGGGGAACTTTCTCCTTCGAATAACCTCACAAAAAAAGCTTAGGGATCGTAACATTACGCGGGATATTGAAATGCACACAAAGATGCAGTCTATTCTCTCTGAGTGGAAAAATATACGGCATCAGTTTTTTGCTGCAGAAGGCCGCCATCTTGCTGAAGTAGTATTCAAAACTTAATGTAAAAAAATGGTATTAAATACTAATCAAAATAAAAAAAGTTTTAAGTCTCAAATTGTAATAGTTTTTTTTATATATATGTGAGATTAGGTGTGGGATTAGCTTACGACACTGGATGTTCCACATCATTTATTAGTAAAGAAAGGTTGAAATATATTACAAGGAAACTATTTACAGATACTTTGGAATCAAAAATGAAATTGGATCGGATCGTCTAAATTCGGATCGCCTTCGCGCGACCGTTCGGTTCTCCTGCTCGAGAACAACTGCTACTCTCTCCCTCTGGCGGCGACTCTTCGTTGCCACAACGCTCGGCCATCGACATATGAGGTCCTCCGAATACATAAATGATAACAAAAACATATAAATGTAAAATAAAAATTAAAATAAAAGGTTCATATATACAAAATAGTACTTTCAGTTCACATTAGACCAGGGCTTCATGTGGTCAGCTGAAGTAGAAGTTTTTTGAGGTCCTTCATGAAAACCTACTTTTTCAACATCGTACCTGTCATGTGATTTTACCTTGGTTACTTTGTAAGGTCCTAAAAACTTGGTTCGTAGCTTAAGACCGCCACCTAACTGAGTTCTTTGAATTGCCACTAAGTCGTTTATTTTGTAGATCTGAGCAGTTTTGCGTCTTCTATTGTATTGACGGCGATTTTCTTCTTGAAGTTTAAAAATATTCGCTTTGGCCTCTTCGCGAATAGTTTCTTTCTCTTGAATCAAGGAACGAAGAAATTCTTCCTCCAGGATTTCTTTAATTCGTTGGTCAGCCTTGTTCCTCATTTTCACACCTGTCATCAGTTCAAAAGGAGTGAACTTTGTGGATCTGCTGACTGTGCTGTTAATTATTCTTTGGACGTCCGGAACAAACTTGAACCACTTTGTTGGATCGTCAATTGCCAGTTTAGCAAGGACTGGAATGAGGGTTCCATGCATTTGCTCGATCTGGCCGTTAGCTCTGGGCACTCCGGTTGTGATTTGTATGTGCTGTACTCCTTCATCTTTGCAGTACTCTTCAAAATCTTTGAAGGTGAAGGCAAATCCTTTATCGGAAATTATTTTGTAAGGATTCCCAAACACAGCTTGTTGGATCTTTAACTTTTGCAGAGCCTCTGCTGCTGACGTTGTTTTGACTGGGCAGAACCAGACGAACTTGGTGAAAGCGTCTACTACCGTGAAAATATGTTGATAATTTTTGTTCGTAGATGGAAGAGAACCGATGAAATCTACGTGAAAAGTGCTCAAAGGGGTGTTGTCCTTTGGAATGGGATTTAAAACGCCTTCTCCTTTGCCTCGCTTTCTATTGCAAAGGATGCACTCAACGCAGTTCTGAATGACATGTTCAATTTTCTTTTTAGCATTCGAGATATGAAAATCTCTTTTCAGCAAATCTTCGGTTTTTTGAACAGCAAAATGTCCATTGTTGTGGATTCCGCGAATAATTTCTTGTTCCATCGCCTCAGGCACAACGATGAGTTCTCGACTTCCATCTTGCAAGTATAAGACACCATCCCTTAAAAGGTAATCATTTCTGAGTCCTGACTCGACCAGAGTTTTTAGCAAATGAAGTCGTTCATCAGCTTCTTGAGCTGTCGCGATCTTACTGGAAATTTCGCTTTTGGAACGAGTGACCATGCAAACAGCATTTCTGCTCAACGCATCTACCTGCCTCATTTGTTGACTTGATCTATGGATAATTTCATATTCGAATTCTTCGAGTAGTAGAGCCCATCTGGCTATCTTTGGTGTCAGGTCTTTCTTTTGCATTGTTTTTTGGAATGCATCACAGTCTGACTATTTTGATTTTTGTTCCCAGGAGGTAACTTCAAAAATTTTTTAGTGCTTCGACGACTGCCAAAACTTCAAGCTCATAGCTAGACAATTTTTCCTGTTGCGGTGATGTCTTTTTACTCATGTAGTGTATAGGATGTAAGTGCCCATCATCAGATTGTTGTAGTAACACTGCACCGAAACCATGACTGCTTGCATCAGTATGTAGTTCAAGAGGTCTGCCTTGCTGAAAGATATGAAGTACGGGATTTTGACACAAAAGTTTCTTAAGTTTGTCAAAAGCCTGTCTCTGCACTGGCCCAAATTCAAATTTTTCTCCAGAACGAAGCATATCACTCAATGGTTAGCTATTTTTGCATATCATGGTACAAATTTTCTGAAATACCCTGTGAGACCTAGGAAGCTCTGCATTTGTTTTTCATTTTTAGGTTCAGGAAAATTTTGAACGGCATTAGTTTCATTTAACGAAGGACGAATCGTACCCTCTTCAATGACGTAGCCTAGAATATCAATTTCCTTTTTCAGGAATTGGCATTTTTTGAAATTAATTTCCAAACCATGTTTTGATGCTACTTCTAAGACTCGATTAAGCTTTTGTAACCCCTCTGCTTCGTCACGGGAAGGTATTATAAAATCATCCATGTATATTACAACTGCCATCCCTAATTAAATCTCTGAACACGTTTAAAACAAAGCGATTAAATACCCCAGGACACGTAGACAAACTGAATGGAGTACGTAAAAATTCAAATAATCCCGCATGACAAGTGAACGCTAAATATTTTGTACATTTTTCTTCAACTGGTACGTGAAAAAAATCCGTTTTTTAAGTCTAGAGTCGAGAAGACTTTTGCTTCCCCCAAATGATCTAGCACTTCTTCCATATGAACCATAGGGAATGAATCCTTCACTATTTTCTTATTTAATTGCCTGAAATCTACACATAGCCTATGCGTACCATCGCGTTTTTTGCATAATAAGATTGGTGACTATTCAGAGCACGAAGGTTTAATTACCCCCATCTGTAACCATTCGTCAATTTGTTTATCAACAATTTTTTGCTCTGCGAAAGGTAATCTTCTAGACCGCTGTGAAACTGGAATGTCATCCTTTAATATGACATTTAAACGCACATCATTCTGTTTGGGTTTTTTAGCCGGCTCATATTTCTCTACTAGTTCAACAATTTTTTCTCGTAAACAATTATCAGCAATATGACTAAAATCGGGAGATGCGTTCTCTAATACCGCAGAAAAAAAGGTAAGGTACATGAAATTTGTGAAGAAATTAATTCAGAATTCAACTGTTCTTTTTGAACATCTACCAATTTATTTGGCTCCAAGAATGAAAGAAAATTAGGCGGAAATAAACCGTCAAATTCTAACTTATCGGAAATAACAGCTTCGAGTTCTACAGGTTTTGAATCTTTGTGCAAAGCAAAACTAAACTTTGCTGTCTGAGCCACAATTTTGTTACCAAAACAACTTTGAATTACGATATCATCTAGCGTAGCTTTCGAAGGAAATAAAGATTTGTGAGCAATTATAAATTCGCTTCCACTATCTTTAAGAAATTTTATTTTTTTCCCATCCATGAAAAGATAAATAAATTCTAACTCACTTCGGCTCATATTTAACGCACTGGCGCCAACACTAGATATAGTAGCATGAATCGGATTCTCGATTTTATTTTTTTCGAATCGCTTTGGACAATCCCGAGCAAAATGAAAACTTTCCCCCTTCCCCCCGCACACATAGCATATTTTTTCTGCCTTGTTCGGAGTTTTATTTTTGTATTTATTGGAGGCGTCATTTTTTATTGCTTGCTTATGGTAATGCGTAACCTTCGTTTCGTTATTTTGCAATCCTAGACTACATGACACAGCTAATGATTTCCCGCTCGATGAAAAAAATAAATCGCATTCACGACCTAATTCAGTAGGCAAAAACCAAGATTTACCCTCTCTAACACTTATATATTGCTTAGTTTTAAAATCCAATGTTTCATACAATTTATCAGCAACAATTAAATTACACAATTTCCTAAAGTCTTTTTTTACTTCCCTTATTTGACAATAGTAGTCAAATGTGGCAGTTAATCGTGACGCAAATTGCACGTGCGACTCATTGGGAAAACGTTTAGCATTTTTAAAATTACTTAAACATTCTTTTGGTGTCGGCTGAAATTCAATTAAAAACAACTCTTTCAATTTTTCCCAATCCGACAATTCTTCCTCGGTTGCATACGTTAAAACATTTTTAGCTTTGACCCCTAGCAAATTAATCAAGATTTCTGCCTGCAAAGCTATCGGAACTTCTTTTGTAGCGAACGCTTTTTCCAATGAAGTAAAAAACAAATGCATTGCTTCGGGTCTCTCAGGCACCGAAATTGTTAGTGTTTTTACACTATGAATAAGAGTCTCTACACTAACCCGAGCGTTTGTTTTTTCTACAGGAATCGATTGGTTGTGTACCGACCGGTTTTCTAATTTTCTTAGCTCTATTTTTTTCTCTAATTGAGCTAATTTTATCCTTTCAATTTCCAATCGAGCTTGTTCATTGGCTGCATTTATCGTACGATCCTCCACAAACGACTTGAGGACGCTACGCACAAAGTCAATATCATTTTTAAAAATATCTGAATTTTCAATTAAGTTTCTAATATCTTTAACTGTGGCATTATCCGGTACAGTTTCACCTAGCTCTTCAGCTAATAGTTTAAGGTCAGCTTTCCTGTTATCAAAAATTCCACTCATTTTGAAACCAAAGCATAAAGTTTACAGTACCTCAGTTGATGAATCCGGTAAATGGCTGTCGGGTGTCTTAGGTAGAACCGGTCGAGCCCCCATGTGAGATTAGGTGTGGGATTAGCTTACGACACTGGATGTTCCACATCATTTATTAGCAAAGAAAGGTTGAAATATATTACAAGGAAACTATTTACAGATACTTTGGAATCAAAAATGAAATTGGATCGGATCGTCTAAGTTCGGATCGCCTTCGCGCGACCGTTCGGTTCTCCTGCTCGAGAACAACTGCTACTCTCTCCCTCTGGCGGCGACTCTTTCTTGCCACATATATATAACCCTTCAAAGCCGAGTCATTACTTTTGCCCCACCCTCTATAAAGTCTTGTGATTATTCCTGCAAAAATAAAAAGGATTTCTGCGAAGCATTCAATCTCTCATGTTTTGTCAAGTCCGTACCAAGGTTCATGAAAAAAATGTTGAAAATTTTATCAACAGATGCTTACACGTTTTCAATAAAAACACTAATACTAGTTAAATAGCTAGTAACGGGTAGCATTTTTTTTTCTTTTGAGTTAAAAAACAAGAATGTAGTGGTGTAAACGATTTCTTTTAAGGTGAGCATAAGAAATCGTAATTAATTTTCAACTCTCTAAAGTGAACTTTCAACGACTCTAAAGTGGAGTGTGAAAGTGAATCACCACAGAATACACAGAATATTTTGGTCACAAGAGGATTTGACCAGTCATTTGTCTGCAGCATCACATTTTTAACAGAACTGTAAAGCACGTGTTAGATGTGTTTAAATACAATTTCTTCCACCAAACGAACTCAATTACGAATTCATGGACAAGTAACGCAAAGTATTAAACGGAATTTGGTGTCGGTACTATTTTCCCAGATTTGCTCGCGTATTTTAATTTTTGTAGACCTCTTTTTCACAAAATTATAGTAAAATTGACTTTAGTTTTTAAAGAACTGAATATTTTTTGAAGGAATTAATGCTTCTGATGTTTTATTATCGCTATCACCATCATTAATGTTTGCAATTTTTCGCATTAAAGGGAAACCTTAAAAGCTAGCTATAAAAGTATTTTTTTGTTTCTACTAAAAGAATAAATTTTACTCGACAAATCGTACAATTTTGGGTAACTGATCATGTGGTTTTAAAAAATGATCAATTTTATTAGAGATTTTTGGAAAACCTTTTCCTACGAAGTTAAAAAACTGCTTCGAATGTAGCACTATTATTTTTACTTATTTTAACTCGAATGCATTACTTTAAACTTGCTATTTCATCCATAATTAAGCTCTTTAGTGAATAACACATTATTAAACTCTTCATACAGTATATTCCGATAGTTATTTAACATAATAAATAAATGACATATTAATATGTTGTTTTAGAAAGTATAAGTTGGCATTTTCTGTTTACATTTTTTTTAATGTCTTTTTTTTTTAATTTTGAACATGGTTACTGGTTTTTTTTTTTTCAATTTGTCCTTTTGTTATTTGCTGTTTAGTTTTATCTCTTATATTATTAAGGGTTTTTTTTAAATGCATTTTTGAATTTCACACAGAATTAACCTGTAAATTTGTAATTTTACATTACAGAGTTAAAGTCTTTTAATTACCATTGTTTCTTTTGGTACGTAGAAATATTTAATATTTTAAACTTCGAACGGAAACTTTAGCTTTTGAATTACAAAAAATAATGTATATATATATATATTTATTTATTTATTATGTATTTAGATATATATATATTAGGCTTCAATCATTATGAGTAGAAACGCTGATCACGACATTTAAGCCCAACGACGCAAAAACCCAAACTTTGCAATAAAACTGGATATTTCTTCTTTCGAACTATAAATATAATAAGCCATGAAGATACGACGCTGGAATATATTTTGAAACATTTACTCTATCTGCTTTTGCAAACACATATCGATAAAAATGAAACAAATTGCAGAAAATGGTATGAAAATATTTCATGATGAAAAATTTTTGATAAATGTGATGTCAAATAAAATGTATGTCAAAACTACCAAAAAAGATTATTTTCTACATTTTTAAGAAATGACTTTATCTTAACAACGATATTATAAAAATTATTATTATAATAAAAATATATATAAATTTATCTATTTATATGTTATGTATTATAATATCAATGAATCGCAAAACATTTAAAATGATTTTTTTTAATTTTAAATTTCTGAGAGGTTTTTTTTTTCTTACAATTTTAAAACCAACATCCTACCAGAGGATAAACGAACTTACATTTACGAAATCACTAATAACTTTGTGGTATTTATAACATAAACTTGCAAATTTAAATCCAATCACAAATAAACATTAGTGCTGAGATCTGATAACTAGTTTTCAGTTTCAGTAAGGTGCTATATCAGATCAATTACATTTGTTTTTAAAACTTTTCAAGCAGACACGAAAGTGTTAGTTAAATTGATGATTGAGTACATAATTTAAATTGATAATTTCCATTCCATCTAAAATATGTAACTAGGTAACCCCCCCCCCCTACCCGTCATTTTGTTAGGCCAAGTTATGCCTCCGAAAGAAATACATTCTATTTCTGCTGTTTCATATATGTAATGGATCTCAAAGCATTTCTATCAATCACACTAAAATGAAAGATACATAAAACGAAAAAGCTAGTAAGGTTCAGAGAGATTTGTGATAAAACTGTTACAAATCTCTCTGAATGTAATGAGGATATCTCCGTATACATGTGTGGTATATTAATGTATATAAAATGTTGGACAAACAGTTCATGTTTAACTGTTAAAGCCTTATAATTTTTAAAATAATCTCTACTCCAATTATGTTATATCTTTACATTCGTATACGAATGTATTTTGTAAGATTAAAATAAAATAAAAATTTGAGAACGTTTACAGTTCTATTAGAAAACTAAGAGGTTTCAGAAATTCTACTAAACTCTTGAAATGTAATTTAACAGGTATGTGAACATGTATGTTGAATATTTAATTTTACATGCATTCATTTGGTAATTCTTCGCTTAGGCAAAAAGGTTGAAGTTTATAAGTTTAATGAAAAAGATGAATAACGTAGGGAGAAAGCGTTGGGTTAACAAGTAAAAAAAGCTGGTCATTCGAAAGTCAGGTAATAATTCAATTAATTGTAATATATTTTACATTTCAAGTAGAATGCTTAAAATAATTTTTCCACATTTTTCTGGGGTACTCCAGAACTACATTAATAATTATCGATGTTTCTATTAGTTTTAATGAAGGAGATAATGAATAACAATAAATAAATAAATACATAAATATATATATATATATGTTCATAAACTACAATGGATTCCAAAAACAAAGGGAAAATCACAAGAACAACGTATACTCAAAATATTTATTTTTAGAATTTAATAAAACAAAGCCGCGGAGCGAAAAACTCATAGGATGGCTAGATCAATCCCCGAACTTGAATCATACAAAGGATATTTCAGATGTTTTACGGCTGGAGAGCATTGCTGCTCTCAATTCTCTTCCTCAGAACCTTGTCACGCTTAGAATTGCTTCATCATCTATGCGATCCATGAGTTTGTAGGGAAGTGAGAGACATTGCTCTTGGAAAGCAGTTGTAAGTATGGTAATGTATAAGAAAGATGAGGGAAAGCAACAATCCGTATCCTTAAGGCATCAGAAAAATATTCGGTGGGGTTCAATTCCGGTCAACGATATAAATTTTACATCAGCAGCGTAATCGTTTGGTACTGAAACTATTCTTCCGTGATGGACTTGACACAGTGTAAAGTTATTGTTCTATAACTAGATTTTCTGCATCGTATCAGAGCGCACATAACCATCAAAAACCTCATCCCATTAGATGTGAGCATTCGCGGTTCTACTTGGAAAAACATGGAGTTTTACTACGATAGGCCAGAAAATGGCAGGTACGGGGGGTTTCTGGGCGCACTACACTACTACCCAAAGAGATACCATCCGAAACACAAAATTTTTTCTCTTTGTCCCTTTCACGGTGTTAGTTGGACGATAAAGTCTTCCATAATCTCTCTAAATTAAACGATGCCTGATATCGCTTTAGAGGCTAGACTGGACACGTGCTGCTTTCTGGGCACACAAAAGGCTGGTCGGTAGCATAGGAAACTCTAACTTGAATTGTAATTGTAGTTCTTTTCTTTTTTTTTGCACATTACCTCTAGTATAGATTAATGGAAATTGTTGTATCACTTAACCATTTCTGGCTAAACCTCCTGGATGCTGAATCAGCAGTTTGAAATGGTTATCAAAGTCAATGAACCACAGAAAGGGGCCATTCATAAATGATGTCATGCTGCTTCCCATATATTTGAACCCCCCTCCCCCCTTTGTCACAATATGTCACACTTCGGTGGAAACCCCTCCCCCTTTGTCACATGTCACGCTATGTTGCATAATGCACGATGTCACACTTCTTGTTACCCCCTCCCCTCCCCTTGTCACAATTTCACGAACCCCCCTCCCCCCTCGAAGCATGACATCATATATGAATGATCCCAAAGACTCATTTAGCCATCTTGTCACCTGCGTGTAAGTTGGTCCAACTTAGACGCTTCTTCTCCGCATGATTCTAATCTCCGAATGACTCTCTACACTTGTCTTTTGGACAAATGATCTCTCAATGGCATTGGTAACGAATTGGCTGTCCCTGATTGCTAATCTCATTATAGCACCGATGTCTGCAGCTTCGCTCTGTAGAAGACACTTCTATTGTACTGCCGATAACTTTCATATTGCCATTTTATTCAGCACCATTTACTTATTAAAATTTAATATGGATTGATTTATTTTTGAGAAAGTTATCGCTATTTTTGCGATTTTTCCTTAATGTACATAAGTTAAAATGGATTTTTTCCCCTTCAAGTGGGGCCAAAAAGTAGGCAATGCCCAAAAAAACCCAAATATAATATGAAAAAAAATCAACTCAAGTAAAACAAGCAAATTTTTAAGTTGTTTGGACGACATTCTTAGTTAATTTGAGATTAACAATTATTTACTTGTGAACTACATAGTGGCTAAAAGAACATTTTAGCTAAAAATAAATTAGCAACCAATGCCGATTACGAATTCCACATATTAATAATAAATAATCTTAAGTGATAAATTTCTGGCACAGAAGAAAAGTGTGATTTAATTTTCTCACAAAAGCATGTTTCTAAGGTAATGAATATTTAACGCCAGTTGATAAAAGCTGAAAGACGATGGGGAAAAAATGTTAAAGCAAAGCGCTCTTAGCAAAAAATTTTTACAAAAGACGATAATGGCACACGAGAGAATAATGAGTAAGGGTTTCTTTCGTTACTGTGGGGTTTCTGGTGAGGGGGGAGCTAGAATTTATTACTTAAGGAAACAAAATGTGAGAGAAAAATTAAGTATTTTAATTGTGACTTTTCGGAAAATGCTTCATAGCAGAACCTTTCTTCTTAAGAGCAATGTACTTTTGAATAAAAAAACAGAAGCATATAGTACAAAATATCCACGTGATTTATTGTTTTCGTTAAAAAGCTTTTGCCTCTGTGTTTTAAAGCAAAACCTATTTATTATTTAAGTTAATGCAATTCGCTTGGTTGTTTATATACCCTGAAAGAAATGGAGAATTTTCTTTCTCAAACACAGTAATAGACTTATATGATAAATATGACTTTAGTTTATTAATTACACACTCCCTCATGTTTCATGCGTAGATACCGTTTACCGTTGCAAATAAGTTAAAGTTATAACAACTCTTAATAATAATTTAACTTTGTGCAAGTAAACTGTAATAAAAAATAATTTCACGTTAAGAAAGCACAAATAAGCATTAAGATGCAGGCTTATGTTTCGGGATTGCTTGGATTCGAAGCAATCCCGAAACATAAGTCTGCATTTTTTTTTATTGCAGTATAACAACTCTGTCTACACCAGTCGTTTTTCGAAGTTAAACGGAATTTAAACTTTATGGAAAAGCCAAACAAATAACTTATAAGTTTCTGATACCTCTTTCTTAGATGATGTAAGGTACACAGTCAAAAATCAATAGTCCAAAATCTGAAGCAATACTACAGATAATTTAAAACCAGAAACTAGAGACATAAAAAAAGAAATTCTAAAGAATAAAAAACAGACAATTTACAGAGGACACTCTGTAAATTAGCAGCAGTTAAGTACCCAAGACTCGATAAATTAACAGAAGTAAAATACCTAATACTTTGCAAAATTACCGCAGGACAAAAAACTAAAAAGAAAACGTATGTGCCTCAGTAGTGGCGCCATCTGCACGTTCGCCGAATCATTATTTATGGCATACTAAATCTAACGTGGGGATATGCGATCTCTGATCGGGTGGGTTTAGAGCTTGAGCTCACTGCATTTTGATTCCACTGCCTTAGACCGCTTGGCCAAAGAAACCCCTGGAGGGAGAGGCCAGAGGTTGAATTTATATGCAGTTGAAATTTCTTAATACGAACACGGTTAATACGAAATCACGGCTAAAACGAATATTTTGGTCATTAAGTTTGGTTTACTATATAATTACACTAAGTATATCACGCATATTACGAAGGCTAAAATACAAATTTCGGACCTATTGACGAAAAGTTTTCTCGATTGTTATATAATTTTTTTTTATCGAAATTGTTGGTTATTTTGAGTCATTGCAAACCACCAAGTACGCATATGATAAAATTTAATGTACCTAAAGAAACAACTAACCACTAAGGATTTTTTCCAAAATTGTTAAATTTTAAAAGGTAAGTTCACTTTTTCTCAAAAGATTTAAAAGTGAATATTAGTAAAAATGAATCATTCGTTTTCCCAAATTATTTTACTTTTTATTATAAGTAGTAGTACTTATTTTTTAAAAGATAAACGTGCATTTCCAATAGTTTTTTTACACAATTTTACATATTCACGGTTGTTACGAATAGCAGCTAATACGAACAAATTCGCGAACTGTTGGCATTTCGTATTAAAGGAGTTCAACTGTACTTTGAACGTAAACTAAAAATGTAATATTTTTTCTGTATTTTTACAGAAATCAATTAATGAGGAAAAGAGCGGTTTTCTGTGGAGTTCTTACTGAGAAACTTGATTCGTGAATTTTGAACGAGTATTAACTTAACAGTTATACTTGCTTCTTTCTCTGTAATTATGCAGAGTGCGGGAAATCAATAATTTTACTGAGAAACTGTTATCAAGAAACTTGATCAGCTGATTTTAAACTGGTTCCTACGAAACTTCATAGAAATACTGAGTTGATTCTCTGTATATTTTTACAGAACTTTTTTAGTGTACATAGGGTCATTAAATCAGGGTTGCTACACCCAGTGCCTCTTCATCTACTGTTCATTTTAAAACAGGTTCCGACATCCCTCAAAATCTTCAATATAGCTTATAAAAATCAAAACAGCATAAGTATTAATTTCACGCTGCACTATCTTTAGTTAAAATAAATGCTATTGCGTGAAATAGCATACACAGCCTTTTTAATGCACCCTTTTTATTTATTTTTTTATTTATGCCTCTGGCTACCCTATACTGTTCCTGTCATGCAATGACTTCACCAGTGTAGGGTAGTCGAGGGACGACAGAGGGACTTAAACTCCTAAGAATATGAATTTAGCAAAGAGGTACTATGTTGCATATGAGTGGGTGGTTGCAAGATAAATTTAAATTTAAGTCGTTATGGACACGATAAAACTGATAATTGATAAAACTAATAACTGATATAAAAGGATTCAAGTTAAATGAGTAAAGACAATAGGGTATAAACAAAATGATAAAAATGAAATAAAATTAAAAAAGCACATACACATACATACACATACAAAAAGGGGGGCAGAAAAGAGTCAGTCTAAACAGTCAAAAATCGTTCACTTGATGATGGGGAGGGGGACTAGGTCGCTTCTTGCACAGCGTACTCTTCGGAGAAGATAAAATCTATTAATCGGGAAATACACGCTGTCCCGGAATTATGGCTCATTGCATGTCTTTTAGCGCATCCTTATGCGAAATACATCACCCTTTTCAGACGCACTGAAAATATTCCCGTTTTTACGGGCCCCATTTGTTCAATCTTAAGCTCACCAGTGTTGGATAATTACAAAACTATGCGAGAAATGATGCTTCGATTTTTGTAAGTATTAATCCTCTGACTGATTACCCCGCGACTTCCACGTGCAACGTAAAATGTAGCGAAAGTTGCTCACCCCGCGATTTCCGCGGACATGAGCTTTTTAAGTGTATCTAAAATATTATCCCGCTGTTTCATGGTTAAAACGTCAGTAATGCAATTTCTCAAGTATTTGGACATTAATTAGGTTTTATTCCAGAGATGGCTTTAGTTGCATAAAGTAGACCAATTTTTAGCGAATCGAATTCGTTAAAAAAAAAAAGAGCAGTCATAGGGTTGCATCCTAGAGCATAGAAACTTGGCAGTGAATCAACTGTTATTTTAGAACTGAGTACATTAGCTGCATATAACTTAATTTAAACTTAAATAATTATATATATATTTTTAAGTGGTTTAAATTTCAAGATATCTTACTCTTTTATTTTCTTTACTGTATTCTGGTTCCATTAAAAAATGTTCGTTTCATTTTAATTTTCATTCAAGAACTCTAAATCTTAAAAAAAATATATCACTATCATGCGATGTGTTTTTCTTAAATGCACAGAAATTTTTAGTTTAATTAGAAACTTTTTAATGAAGCATTTTATACATTTTTAAGAGCTAAAATGTCTGATTCTCTTGAGTTATATCAACTATCTCAGTAGAGAAGTAAGGTAAAGTACGTACTTTGTTCTTTTCCCAGCAATTAAAAATATTATTATTTTAAAAAAACTAATTTTAACTCATACTTATTTTAATTCTCAGAAGAAAACTATTAATTGGGTGGTTTTTATATAAAAAAACAAAGAAAGTACACTTTAAAAAATCTTTGCCCGATAACATAGGAACCTCTCCGAACGTTAGCCCAGCAAGCAAATGTGCCCCCTGAAAAATGGACCAACTTGTTCCGTATCGCAATTTTTACTTTTCTTGAGCGAACAAAAATATTCCGAATGTGTTAGTGAGCAAAGACGCCTTACAATATTTACGAGCAATTATCTTTCTGAATATTATTTTTGAAACTGTAAAACACGATCTATTAATAAGTAAAAAATTATGATTTGTAAGAAATGAAATTCAACAATTTCTTTAATTTTTTAAAAAATCTACCTGGTTCTTTAATGGATACCCTTTTTTTAACAATATTTGTGATAAAGAAGTGTGCCGGGACAGCACAATTATGATTGAACTAACAACCTCATGCACCCTACACTTTCTAAAATATAGTAGCTGGGCCAACCGGCCCCTATGGTCAACTAGCACTGGTCTACCCTACTCCAGCTCAAACGAAAACTAATAACTAAACTATAAATTTTAACTTTTATCGTTTAAGACATTTAATCTATAAACAAACGCAAAAATACCTATGGATTATGCGTAGAAATCAGCTTATAATAGTACTCTACCTTTTTTAAATTGCAGACAGCTCCTCATGTAACCTCCTTTAAGGATTTTTTTTTTCAATTCCTAGTCTTACATCAATAACAAAAACTTCCAATAAGTCTTTTTATTGTGTTTATAAAATAGTGTATCAATCTTCTTCGTTTTTTTTTTTTTATGCCTGAATTCTTAACATCCCAACGTTTTCAGTTTTGACTTATATTAATGATGGCATCTTCCTTTTCTCTCTCTCTACGGCATCCTGTTAGAGTGCTTAAGTCAGCGATTTCTTACAGTTCTTTCGCTGCATTTCTTTTTGTCTTTAAGACTTGACGTAAAAGTGAAAAGTTATTTTATTTTCTTAACAGGGTAAGACGATATGTCTATTTTTTATATGGGTTTTGTTTACATTTCCTTTATTTTTTTTACTTTATTATTTTATGTACATACTATATAATGTAATGTTCAATTTAAGAAGCAGTTGCTTTCTCCATAACGCTGTCGAAATATTTCTTTAACATTTCATGTAATTTTAATATTTTTGTACTATGATACTGTATTACTGCAAACAAAACTTATTTGTTTAAACTATTCAAATGTTGTTTATGAGTGTCACGTTGTAAAAGGAGTAAATGCTTTTTTTTATCATTATTTGAACTGAAATAAATGCATGTTTTATCTTCTCTTTAAAAAGAAAGAAGTCTTTAAAAAGAAAAAAAAATGGAAAAATACTTTTTGGAAAAAAATAGAACCGATTTCAAATTATAAAATTAGCCGCGCGAGTAGTCAGAACCATTCAAGAGTGTGAGCAGTCGGTTCGTCTCTTCAGAGCAGGACTACAAATTGAATAATTCGTCGGATCTGTATCGGACGCAATAAAAATAAAACAGAATGGGACGAGTGGATAATTAACGCTTTTCTGGATTGGGCTATGAAGTAAATTTCGCAGGAAAGTACTTTAACACTCGCAGCTGGTACGCTTGGAGGTTTTATAATCCAGCTATCTGCCAGACCGCTCAATGTTCTCTGGATAGGGGATGAGCTTTGGACTGCTGAGGGATCCGGGTTGGATTCCCCAGCGTTGTCAGAGGTCTGCCGTTCTCAACAACAATGTACGCTTATTTCGACCATGTTCTGGAATTTCTGATAGTGTGTTACCTCAAATAGGAGTAAGCATTAGTTCTTCCTTTTTTTTTTTTTTTTTCGTTGATTTAAAAGTAAGAAATACTATCAAGAATCTTGTGATTGATACTGCAACAACGTATAGCTACAAAATCGACCAATGAAAAATGATAATCTTATAGAAATGTGATGATAGATCACTAAAATCGTAGGAACAACTCTAATAACCTTCAAGTAGAAAATCATCCTCGATTCAAAAAACTACGTATTATATTAAACCCCCTTTATTAAATGGAACATAAATTTAGGGTCATTATCTATTATAAATAGGAATTGAAAAACATTTTAGAGTTAGAATGAAATGAATGAATAACTACACTGTAAAAAAATTGCCCACATGAGAATCTCTTGGAAATCATTTATTCGGAGCTTGACGCAAAATTACAGAGAACTGAAATCAGGGAACAACATTCTTTAAAAAAGAAAATTATTGTGAACAAAAAAAAGAGGGAACATTCTATAAATTGATAACAACAGATAATGTGCCACAGTAGTGACGCCATCTGGGAAGTAATCTGAATTACTCTTTTGGTACGTAAAGTCGAAGATGATTTCCGCTGAGTCCACACTATTGCGATGCTTGCGCCTCAGACCGCTGGTCGAAAGATGCCTCCGGAGTTGGGAGGACTAGCTGGCGAGGGTAAAAGCTGATCACTAGAACTGGAAATACACCAAACGCGAACGTTATATTATGCATTTCTTGGATTTTTTTTAACTGGTAGTAACATATCTCAAGTGTCCAGTTATTCCTTTGCTTCCCTTTTTTGAACTAGTAGTCACAGATCTCAAGTTTCCAGTTTCATGTAACTTTAAAAATCTTTCTCTATAATTGTGCACTGTGCCGAAAACCAAGAATTTTATTGAGAAACTAGATAATTTTATTTGAAACAAGTTCTTCGTAAATTTAAAGAAACCAAAATCAGTTTGTTTTCTGTCTTTTTACAGAAATTTTTTGCAGTGTAAGTAAAATATAAAAATCGTCCAAAAAAATCTTTTTCTTTTTAGTTCTGTTTTATGTTAATTAAATATTTATTGCTCATTTTATCCAAATTTTACCACAAAATTTTTTTGATTATTTCTGATATTATTTTTGAATTTTTACAATATATATAATTTATTTATTTAACTAAGTTATTTATTTGTTTATTTAATCAAAAACTGAAACTGACTCATAAAGTAATCAATTAAGGTTTAAACATCTTCTACAAAACAAGAAACAACTGAAAACTTTCAAAAATCTTCTCTTGCCTTGTGAAGTCTCATTCCGAAAAAGAAAGAGGTATTAAAATTAATAAAATCCACCCTAAATAAGAAACCGAACTACTACATAATGGCCGATTTCGGGCTCAATATTTTAGTTTCAGACAGCTCTCTGATTAATCTTCGTTGTAATTCAATAAAGAATGGAGCTCATCGTTTTTCCGCTTTTCTCACGCAATCCTGAAAAAATAAGCTAAATGCTGTAGTAAAAAAAAAAAACTTAATCTTTCGTCTTTGGAAGATCAAATATTGATTAGTATCTGCCAAAATGTTTCCAAATATTTTCGGTCAACATTTTTCATACAAATTTGTGTAATGGAACTTTATGCAATAACTAATTTTTAAAAAAATGTTTGTTTCTCAATTTTTTATGAATTTGGTAGACATTAAAACACAGAAGCGTTCAGTAATAAGATTCTCACACATTACATCCCTGTAAATCTAGTAAAGTTGAATCTTTTGACTGATGAATCTTTAGCAGATGAAACCGTAGGTTTTTTTTTCTTATTGTTCTGGATAGCCAATGAAAACAATATTCAATTGTTACCAGGTCAATTATTAAAGGTTTGTAGGGAATTTTATTAAACAACAAATCACTATCAATGCACATTAATTAATAAAAGATTGTTTATAAACAAGCTTCATTCAGTTGCACTCTCTCAAAGTTACGTGGTGAGTTATTACATATGTAAACTGTCACCATGAACCGTGACATTATTTAGGTTTTTCTTATGTAAAAAATATTTATTTGTATACACTGTAAAAAATCTCAATGTTATATTACGGTCACTGACTGGCAAACGAGCTGCCAGTCACTGACCGTAAAAATGCAGATCTGCCCGTGATGCTATCATGACCGTAAAAATACAGGTCTGCCCGTAAATTCTTGCCCGTGAAATATATGGCTACTGACCGTAAATTAACATAAGACATCTGGAATAAATAAATAAATAACATTGCTAACACACTTAGAGAAGATGCAGATACTTCCCCGGCCGGGGGTTTTAAATGTGGGATGCAAGCAGAGTATCCTAACCAATAGACCACATGGGAATGTAGTTGCTTTCCAATATAACAGCGTTAAGTAACAATTAAAATGAGTTGTAAACAGGACTGAAATTAGTTTTTTTTTTTTTTTTTTTTATTTCTTTTCACAACACTACCAACTGTTACTGATGAAGATTTTATGTAATAGAGTTATTAGCAATTCTAACTTTTTTAATGCAAAAAATATTATCAAGTATTTATAAATAACAACTAATTATAATTTTTATTCATAAAGTAAGCACATGGTAAGTGACCTTGTCCTTTGACATTGTTCTCCTTGCTATGACGTGTAGTGACATATGATCGCTAGCAGCCAATGGTGGCAGCTCACTTTTGCGGATATCTTTTCAGGAAGTTGTATTTAACGGTCGGAGACCATATTTTCGGAAGAGAGTCGTTCGACGTTTTATTTAACGGTCAACTAGACTAATTTTGCTGTAGCTCTTCATAATAACGGACACTGGACATTTTTCTCAAATAAGGTAATTAGCCGTATAAATTGACGGTCAACTCACCGAATTTTACGGAAATTTCTTAGAGTGTAGAGTACTGAATGTATTGAAATACATTCTTGGGCATTGTCTGCTATCAAGTAGCTATTTTATTATTTGAATTTTAAATTTGTATTTGCAAAAAACACATCCATTTGTATTATTTTTTATATGGAAGTTTGTATTCACAAAATTACGCAAAAAAAAACAACTTTTTAAGGGCAGTTCTGCGGACCTTAGCCGAGTCTTTGACAGCGTCCTGTTATAAATCGTCATAGCGCCTTCCCTTTTTCCTCTTGTGTTGCCACGCAATCCTGTTATTGTGGTGGCGCAATTTCTGACCCCTCACAAATTGGGGTGGAGTTGTTTTTTTTTTTTTTGTTTTTTTTTTCAGATGATTTTGCTGAAATCTTTGGAAGAAGATGCATCCGTGGTGTACATCATATAAAAGCGATCCCCCAAACTGAGGGAGGGACACATAGACTTTCTCTGTCGCCTTACGTGCTGATGACGTAAGTTTTACGACGCGGGGAAGATTTTGCCGCCCCTTGACTTCAACGTACCCCTATGGTGACCATCGATGGAGAGACGAATGACCCACTACGATCGGCAGTGAGTATGCTGCCGTGATTTTCTTCTGTAAAACACTCCAACGCACGTCCCTTAATTGTATGCTGAGACTACGGCACTAAAAGGAACTCTTCGTATAATTTCCAACGGCTAAATATGTATGGATATATGAAGTAATATTTGACAAGTGAATTCAAGAAAGTGGATAATTCGAAATTTTTTTTCACGATAAATACTTGGAGCACAATGGGTCATATTTTTTTATCGTGTTTTTACTATTTTCTTCCATTCTCTAATGGTGTTTTGCAAGTAACCTTTTGTACTACCACTGACGTTGGTGTGTGTAAATTATTCTAAATTTCATTTTGATAAATTTTCCTCTGGTGTTTCCCGACCGATATATTTATAGTAAACGGGGAATATTAGGCCACTATTATTAAAATATTTCTCTGTGTCTTGCATTTGTTCTAATTATCGCTTCCTTAGGATCACTTGCAGAATCCCTTTTACAGCAGGCATAATATTTTCATTTTTATCTCCTATAGGTTTTTATTTCTTTGGGTAAAAATGCATTTACGTAAAATTTTATACTCACCACTTACGATATAAACAGTCATCAAATTTATATAAAGCAATTAAAAAGAAGTCAGTCCACTCCAAATAATATAAAAGCTTTTAATTTTATATGTAAACAGCGAAAAGACAGCACAAAAAAGATATCTTATCACAAATCAAATTATTCACATCATAAGAAAGAGTTGAAGTATATGGTCAAAGGTGTAGCCAATTGTATTGCATCGAAGTTTACGCCAACACAATCAGTGAAATATGTCACTAGGCTATATAAATATTTCTCGTTTCGATGAGTACAATAACTTCTTTTATTATTTCAAAATCCTTCTTGAAGACCATACGTGTTCCGAAACATAAACATTGAGGAAACAATTAAGGCAATCCAAACAAGTAGTAACAGTTTCTTCATGAAAGTCGCACTCCCGGACGATTACATTTGGAAAATAGGTAGTACGTTGAGATGAATACTTTTCGAAGTTATATTTTAAGCTCGCATCAGTCTTTATTTATTTTTTTTAAATTTCAATATTGATATGTTCTATTCCGATTTGAAGCTAAGGAGCAAAGGTTAAAGAACGCAGTATGTATTCTTCTTCATAGCAAGCAAACATTCCTCGTTTTTTTTCTCTGTCTGCCATATTTCGATATAAAAAATGTTTTAAGTTACACGGATTTATTTTTTTAAAAAACTGAAAAAAAAACTCTGATAATTTCCTCAGAGCCATGATTTGAGTATTTTAAAATTCAAAACATCGTTGCATTATCCAAACATTCCAAACAAAGCTATCGCTGCCATTCGACAAATAATAGTTCTGATAATTTACTCAGAGCCACAATTATTAATTTTTTTCTTAATTAAGGTTATAATAAATTACAAAATGGATAGAATATTGTATTGTCATCGGGGAAGATAAGCTTATGTGCAAAGTTTGAAGATAATCTATGCAGTAATAGTGGTCGAAAACCGCGTAACAAACTTCCGTGACAAATCAAGTTAAATAAACCGTGTAAAAATATAAGCAATCTGACGAATGCGCGAAACTGCGGAAGGTTTTGCTTAAAAAATTAAACAGCGTATTTCTTTACTCAATACAAGAACCTTTGCTAATTAATTAAACTAACAAATGTGGTTCTCCAACTAGCTAATAATTTAATTTCCCCATGCTGTACAGTTCAACAATTCAAAGTAAAGTAAATTAGTTACAGTAACAATTATTGTTCGCTACAAGCTATCTGACTGCATGCTTACGAAAACGGTAAATAAACTTAAAATGAAAAGTCGCGATGAATTCGACAGAAGTGGTTTTACATTTCAAGGGACACATTAACTATCAATCCCTTTCAGACAATCAGTGAGATTGCTATATTTATTCGCAATGGGAAATGAAGATTGTATATTTATGAAAAGAAACAAAGTTGGCATTAAGTGCAATTTCATCAGCACAATTGGAACGATCAAATCCATTCTTCAAAAAAGGTTCTCTTTTTTGTTTATTTACCTTTTTAAAAATAAAATATCATAAATGATGCACAAAAATAAAGTTATCCATTACAAAATACCAGACTTAAAGTATCGAAACATTTTACACAAATATAAAACAAATTTGCTTTCCTAAGCTTAATCTCTCATAAGAATTTAATTTTCTCATCTGGTGCGTTAAATTTATTCGGAACTTTTACAACAGCAGTCAGTCCTCTAACAACTTTGGCAAACATGTTACCATCTTTAACTTTGAATAAAATTCGCCACAAATGGTGCCCTGCCCATTTTGTCGCCCCATTAGCATACTCAGAAAACGTGTACACATAATTTTCATGGCATAAATATTCATTCTAGTAATGCTCTTACCACATTCAATTATGACTGGAAAAGAATCAATGGAACGCGCATATTAATTTATGAAATTATGTAACCTGTAAAATAACGTTTAATGTGTCTATGTTTGCAATGACTCTAAGAAACATTTAAACATAATCAATAACAGTCTGTGGTTCGAGATATTTGTCTTTCGTGAGCAGCAAAAGAGACTAACAGAATTCTGACAGACAATACAGACGTTTGCTGCATTTTACTAAATAAGATTTCGCAAATTCTATGTACAGATATTTTATTCTTTTAAACTATGAATGGAGTTTGGTTTGCAATTCTGTTTCTTTAAATATAACCTGAATTACTACAATTTCGCTTGCAGATTTTTTTCAAATGTTTTAACAATCATTGCTTTGAATTTTTAAGATTTTTTGTTGACTAAGTATATAAATCATAAAATAATAAAAAATCTATTAAGAAACACACACATTTAAGATTTCTCTTACAACTGAAAGGCAAAGAGCACAACCGTCATTAATATGTCTTGTATTGAGGTTTGAAAATTGTAATTTAATATTTTATGTTTTGAAATACTTGTACAACTTCGTTATCGTTATAAATATTTTAACCGTATGTAGTAAGTGGTCAGTTAACTGGACAAGTTGTGCTCATTGTAGCTCTACGAACAATATGAACTTATGGTAACAACATGCACAAATGTTTAAAAATGTATTAGCGTACATTTCATTGAGGTCAACTACATGGTTAGGGAGTCATGATTTAATGAGTACCACTGCTTTTTCAAAGGCTCTTCCAAATATGTGTGTGTTTTTTCTTGTTTACGCACTTCTGCTTTTTAAACCATACTTTTTGACGCTGTTTTGAGAGCAGCAAGAAGTAAATAAAAGTTAATTCTTTCGAAATTAATATTTTCATTTTTCTTTGCAACGTAAATTATGCGAATGAAAAATGATTAAAAGCAACTATTGAGAGATTACTAGTACGATCAATTTTTATCCTTGTTAAATACTAAGCGAGAAAACAAAAAAAAATTATTTACTTAAACAAAATAAGGCATAAAAATTGGATCACACTTTTCCCTTAGAACAAAACAAAAAAAAAAAAAAAGAGCACAGAGAAGAGGTAGTTACCAAGTTTTTATGAACGCACTAATTCCGAAAAGGGCAATGCCAATATGCAGCCCCATTTGAAAGAAAAAAAATTGCGTACATATGTTTCGGAGTTACAGTTCCAGGGCAAGAAAATTGACACTATTCGAAACCAAAATATAGTCCTTGATCATTTTCTGAGTTCAAGTAAAAATACAGTGAAACCTATGTAAGTTGACCACTTGCGGTGCAGCACTTTAGTGGTCAACCTAGAGAGGTGGTCAACTTATAGAGGGTGGAGATATTTTTTGTCATTTCTTACACTATGCATTTATTCATTTGTAATTAATTAAAATATAGCTTCATGTGTTAAGGTTACTTTAAAACAGTAATTAGTTTTTTTTTCACAATTATCTAAAATATCAAAAGAAATTTAACCTGAATGACTTACAATGTATCTTATGCAACTTCAAAAGTAAAGTACTTAGTTAAAATAAAGATAAATGTCTTATTAATTACCTAAGCTACTTAAATGATTGTAAAGATTTCCTAAAAATACATAATTTTTCAAAATGGCCATATCAGATAGAAGAATAAAGCAAACTCATTTAAAGAGTAAAAGAGTGCTCATAGTAGTTTTTCCATAAGGTTAACTTACAAAAGAATTTGACGCAAACTTTATATTGATGTTTCATACATCCAGACAAAAAGTTTTTCTATAATGTTTGTCTGGATGTTTTGTTAATGCAATTTTATGCTATAATGTCTAACATTATAGCATAAAAAATGTCCTGGAGAAGTTATTTTAGTTTTTTTTATCCTTGCCAAATTAGATCAACAAATAAATATAGTAATAATTAGGTGGTCAACTTACAAAGGGTTTTTTATATTACTCCCACCCAAATTTGGCGTGCATAAGTTGTCAATATAGACAGGTGGTCAAATTAGGTGTTCAAGTTACAAAGGTTTCCCTGCATTATGTAATATAGGGCTAATTCAGTTCCTGGCAAAGTGGTTAACTTAGACAGGTGGTCAACTTTACAGGTTTTACTGTATATAAACACTGGGACTAACTTATTTGTTAATGCAATATTATACATCAGTTATTTTAAAAGCAAAATAAAAAAGAAAATATTTCGTAATAATAAAATCATAATATGAATAATAAAAAATTCAAATTGAACCAAATATTCATTACTTTTCGAAGAGAGAATAAATAGTTCAACTGTTTAATCGCACAAATAACTAAAAAGTTTTCCACAATTGGGTTAAACTCCTTAGAAAACAACTCGTTCCTCTATAGATCAGAACGGCTATCAATTTTAAATTCTCTTATATTCTTTTTTTTTTTCTTTTTATAATACTATAGGAATCTACGCAGACCTCGAGAAGTTTGAAGAAAAGAAATAGTGAATTACGGCTTACCATCGATTCTTGATTATTTTCTTGCGTGATAACTCGCAACTCGGTGTCTGCGTTTGTTTTTAGTTTCTCAACTGTCTGTCGCTTCCTTATCGGGCAGCTGGAACTCATTGCATCCTAGTGCAAGAATTTCATGAATGTTAGGTTACTCAAATATTACTGAAGCTTAAAACCGTTATTTATTTATTTATTTAAAGTATGCTTCAAATACAGAGGTTTATTGCATAATGGTTTGCTTCGCTTGCTTTTTGTATTCGTTCTCCATGAATGCTTACTCAGCATCTATATCGTAACTGGATACGTATTTTAATTTAAAATTGTATTAAGTACCGTGTTAAATACTACTCTATTGCATATGACATTCCTCATAGTACTAAATGTTATTTTGTTGCTTTAGATTTTATGGTTAATTGAGAAGATCATGAACTCCATGAAGCGACCCTTTCTATGCATATTCATGTCACTCAGTGAATGCATAATACCGTGGAGGTGAGAATTCCGTTCAGATGGTTAGCAGCGTTTCTTTTTTCTCTTCATTCAAAATGTTCGGAATTTATTTGATTTAACTAACTCGAGACTTTTCATGAGTTATTTAAAGGCAACTAAGGTACATTCTTAGTGTGAATGTTCCCTAAGGTTGCATTCAAGTGCGGCAAGCGACGCACGAGGGCAACGAAGCTTTCAATGCGCGTCATTGGTTTTTCTTCTTATGTATTAGCGGCTTAAGTGACTGTCCCTGATTGGTTGCTTGCGTAACTGTAATGCAGTTGCCATTGTTGTAACACATGTCAAATATACTAATAATCCAAACATCGCTAGATTTGTAATCTCCGTTAAAACTTAATGTAAACGCGAATTTAATTTAATCCTTCTTTCTTTGTTTTAATTTATTTATCGTCTGCGCTTTTTATATATATTAAAGTGGCAGCGCTCTTTTCTCCATTTTCCCGTTAAAACTATTGTTTTGACGATGATTATGTTGGATGTAAAAATATATTGTTCACAAACAATTTGATAATATAGTAAATAATATTTTTATTTTACAGATTATTGTAACTTAGATATTTTTTTCGGTAAGAATATTGTTTTCCGAAATTATTATATGTTTATTATTTATTCATTAAACTGTACTGTTCTACCTGATGAATATCTCTTTGATTTGATGTGCATTTCCGGTTACTGGGAGAATTGTATATTTATTATATCTAGAACAGCGGTCATTTCGTATGACCGCCGGGCTTACTAGTAATTTAATAACCACGCCGTAATGTTGTCTAGTAGGCATTTTTTATTCCCTCACTTCAAGGAACTTTCCTTAATTTGTTCATTGCACTATGGAACAGCTGCACCCCCTCTGTTAGTACGATAACCACTTCAACCGTCAATTACGACAAACGCAAAATGTCACCGTCGCCATTAGTGTAAATGCAGCTTGCGTGCTGGAAAAAATATTCTGAAGAAATATTGGTAAACTGGGATTCGGGTTCTCTAGAACTTGGACATTGTCAAAAAGATTCCTTAAGAGTGAAAAAGTAGGGAAATGCCGAAATATTAGTGTAGCCAGGGGAGGTTAGTTTGCTTGCGTTGATACTGCGTTAACACAGAAAACACATTTACAGAGCTCATACTTGTATTAAATGCAACAAATGCATTTAAATAGCCTGTGACTTTGTTCTAAGTAATCTTACTCAAGGTTATTCTTAGTACCCGAGTAGTACTGAGTAGTATACCGAGTAGTATATTCGCAATATTTCATTTAGTACATCAAATTAACTATTTGAAAGCTTTTTCTCGAAGTGTTATATGAGTGATTCTACAGAAAACCTGCATTTTAAGTCACAAAAAAATAAAATGAAAATTATTATTAACATTGTTTATTTTTTTATTTAACATGTAAAAATACAATGTTTTCTGAGTTATAATTGAAAAATTTTAGAAATTAGAAAAAATAAATAGTAAAAAAATCAATCCACAGAAGGTGACATGTCACTTCTGTGGACTGTCACAAGCCAGAGTTGTACTATTTCAATAGTTGTAGCTGATGTATTATACCACATACGTAGATTAAGTATGTGCATTTTCATTAGAAAATGTATGAATTTAACATTACATACGGATTGTTTGCCCTATTTATTGTCACATTGAATATTTTTCAAAAAGAAAGCTTGTCACAAGGTTTTCCATCACTTCTGTGGACATTTTAAAACATTTAAAAAAACAACTCTCTAGATGGCGGTACTTATCCTTTCGTAGTGGCAAATAAAAGAAAAAGCAGCCATACTGGAAATGCAAGCAAGTTTCTTTGAATAAGTTTGAAATCTTTTGGGTAAGAATTTGGTATTTATGTTCATTTGTAATCTGTTCTGCTTATGTCATCACCTCTGTGACCTTTTTTAAAGTGACAATTTAAAATTATATTTTTTATTCAACGTGCCATATTAAACAAAATATGATGTTCTAAATTTTATAAATGGCAGAAACTCATAGAATTAACCTTAGTATAATTATTCAATAAATCAGAAATTTTCGTCACTTCTGTGGACATCACTTCTGTGGACACTCCTTCTGTCTCAGAAAATTTACGCCATGATTCGGCAGCTATATGTATTCATCTGAAACCAATTTTTTAAGAACTTGCACTAGAAACACTACAGATACTAAGTGATGGGCCAAGCACTCAATATCGAAATAAAAAAATGATTTATCTCTTGAGAGCATTCATTGCAAAACAAACAGGAGCAAGTACATGTGTTTGGCATTTCTCAGAAACTAGTTATGGCAAGGGGGCGCCTGATGGTGTGGTAGGAAATACTAAAAACAACTGTGGATAATATTATTGCACATGGTTATGATATTACTGGACAAGATGAGTTTGTTTCTCTGCTAAAAACAAGATGCCTTGGTATTAAAGTGATTGATATCACTAAAGATGCTGATGTAGAAATGAAGAAAATTGATGAGATTTAAAAAAATAATAAATATCGTAACATTTAAAGGTACAATGAAAATACATCAGATTACTTGGTCAAAGAAAAACAAGCACTTTCTAGATGCTAGACGTCTGAGCTATATAACGTGCAAAATTGAAGAAAAGTGTGTTCATTTATCAAATTCCTGTTCATTTTGATGATGACCATAACAGCTCCAATTTAGATGAACTTGAAGCATTGGAAAATATATATATGAGATTGTCTGCTTTGAAGGAAAGAAAAATTTTAAGAAGCATTATATAGGAGTTGTTACAGAAGAGCATCAGAATGAGTGCAAAGTGAACTTTTTAAGGAGATCTGGAAATAAAGTTTTTCTTTTCCTCAACAGGTTGATGAAGAAATAGTTGATAGGAAAAACGTAATTAATATTTTTAAGTTTCCAACCAGGAACAGAAGAAGTTGTTATATATTTGAGGATGATTTAAAACCATTCCCAAACTTAGCATAAATTTCCGTAGTTAGTAGTGTAACTTAGTCTGTTATAAAATTTGTTTTGTCTATATTTTTTATTTTATTTACATTTTCTTTTTTTGTCATAGAACAACTGGATTACTGGTATATGTCAATAAATTTTGTGTGATTATTAAATACCATTTTTTTTTGCATAAACTCGCTGTCTTTTTCTTTTTTTCCCATCAGAAATTGTATGTTTTCAGCGATATCACTTCTATGGACATAGTCATCACTTCTGTGGACTGCTAAATTCTTCTTATTTTTTTTCACAAAATCAAAACGGCGTTGATCTGTGCGACAGATGTTATAGATATATACATATCATAAGCCAACCTTCAGATTTTTTTGAAGAATTTATCTTGATTTTTTTAATTTGAAAATTTATGTAGTCAAATTGCAGGTTTTCTGTAGAATGACCCATATGAGACCGCTCACAGTAGTTATGCCAAAATATTTGTCACGCCAATTAAATGTTAAAGAATTTGAGCTGTTATTTTTACCAATTTGCTGAGAATGTTTCTTTTTTTTTTTTTTTTTTTTTCATTTTCATCAAATATTTGTTACATAGCTTGTGCAGTAGTCCATCAGAAAATCGCTGTCCTATTTATTTCATTTATATGAGTTTTCATCAAAAAAACACTCTACTTTTTAAACTTTTGGACTGTATATGTTTTTATTATTGAATTTAGTGCGGACCTACCATACTCTTGCATTATCTTCGGAAGATATCTAGTATGTAGCTCGGTTTCGAAGTAAAAAGATCTACTTTGTCATTTTTTAATGTTAACAGTGTTAAAAAAAGGGTGCCACAATTTTGTAGGTATTACCCTCTACAAAAATAAAATTCTTCTTCGTTGACCTAAGTAGGAATCGACTTTAAAATATATATATATTAATTGTTTTCTTATTTATTTATATATTTATTTATTTCATCATTTTTACTTGTTAGTACATTGTTAAAACTGCAAATATTTCAAGGATCAACGAATTGATTGAGTTTATCATCGAACGTATTATGTTTAGATAAGTATTTCAAGAATTCATGTCGAATTATTAAGTATATTTGACACAGAGTTCTACAACGACATAATCATAGGAGAAATAAATGTAATGCAAGATGGCATAAAAAAGCAACGAAACGTCCTTTCATTCACAATGCAAGTGCAAAAGATGGTATCGGTAACGAAGTTCTACATCCAGACAAGTCGTATTTTCTTCATTTACGCTTATCTGCTTTCGTTTTACTTGACTGTCCCACAGAAACTAATGCTGGAAATAATGGGATAGTTAACTTTTCTTTAAGATAAAACTTCTTCAGCTATTAAATAAAGTGATAATGTGGCCCGGGCCTAGACGGTTTGCTTTTTCTTCTAGGATTCTTTAAAACTTAAAAAAATCATTTAGAAAAAGAAAAGAAAAAGCCCAAGAATAGAGAGATACAAGAAAAAACTTTTTCATTGTATATTCCCGAAGAAGCTTTCATTGTAAACTGTTAACCTATTTATTACTAGTATTAATCAAACGAATCAGACTGACATACAGTCTGCTGCTTCAGACAACCTGTCTAGGTTGCGGTCAAAGTTGATCTAAGTCACTCAGTGATAGTGTAGAAGTTGAAGGGAAATGTATAAATCTTTCTCAAATCTTATTTTGTATTTCCCACGAACGAAAACATAAGATAACTCAAAGAAAAATCTCTTTCATACACCATTCCTTCATGAAATCATGTTATATAATTTTGAGTTTATTTAATTAACCGTCCTCTGCGATATCAACTTCATCATTACAAAGAATTCAAACATAAAGTAGTTTTCCCAGTTACTCATGATTAGGTGCGCAGCATTTGCACGTAACTTAAAATATGCATTAAAAGTTTACGAAAAATAATTTTAAATACCTTTTTAAAGTACTACTCGGACACTATCGTAACTATATATAAGAAAGTAGGCTAATTTCGTCTATATAAATAAGAGGTCTGTGACTACTTTTGTTCTCCAACCTCCTTCCCTCTTAGCACTAGACCTTAATGATGCCCTCCCCCGGGAGCGAGGTAGTGGGGGTAGTGGTGTCCACGGTTTTACATGCACGTATCCCCAAGTGTACTTCATAATTAGGTAAAATATTAAAAAACTCATTGTGCGACGATTGTTGGAGTTCAAATACGATTCGAATTGTTGGTTTCAAATATGGATGGCAGTCACAAAAAAATATGGAGTTTCAAATATGGATGGATGCCCAATGGATGGCAGTCATTGCGCGCGTTGTTTTGTTTTTACAGTGACGAACGTTGTTTTGAAGAAGTTTGATCTTATTTTTCCACTTTGAATAAGCTGAGGTACGGACCTTTAGATGTTGCAATGCCAGCATTTGCTATGAATAACCTTTAACTAGATATTTTAGCCTACATTTTGATCAACAATATTGATCACTTCCGTTTGTTTTGATGTCTTTAAATCTACGTTTCTTTCATCTTGTCGGAAAGGGGTTATGACGCCACCTCTCCAGGGGTGATGCCGCCACGGTGGCGGCATTACCCCCGGACGCGTCTTTCCACTAGATAGATCAGTATTATGAGAGCAAACACCTACAAGAAAATCACTCCTTATAACATAGCATCAATCTTTTATGGCGCTTATATGTCAGTTGTAACAATAGCGAAGGGAGTATCAGGAATTCGCAGCACTGGGATCTTTCCAGTAAGATAAAACACCTTCAAGGAAGATTTCTTCCTGTTCAAAATCTGGAGCCAATATGCATCGATGATCCAGATGACACAGAATCTAAAAATCAAGAACAGGCAGAAAAGATGATCTTAGAAGAAAATGGTGAAGAAAATAATCTTGTAAATGTGAGCAACACCTCTGAAGTTGGGTTACTGTATGTAGAACCTTGCTCATCAAAAGACCGTTCAGGAAGTGCCTCAAAAAACTTTTCTTCAATCGCTAAAACGTTTTCACCAATTCCAAAATTGGCAGCAGAAAGGGTAGTGGAAAGTTCTAAAAGAAAGATCACTCGTCAATTTTAAAGGGAACCCCAATGAAGGCAGTTTTGGAAGAAACAGTAGCTAAAAGAAAGGAAAAGACGTTGAAAAAGGAACACGCCGAAAGAAAATCGGCAGCTAAGGTTTTGGGAATGTCAATCAAAACTGAATCCCAGGCAAGGAAAGAAAAAGCAGTGACAACACGGCAAAAAAAAAAAAAATAAATCTGTTAAGAAAAGGGGCAAGCGACTTTTTAGTTTTGAAAATTCTTCAGATGAGGAGGACATCGACTTCAAAATGTTGTGTGACGATAATGATGATCTTTTTGATCCAAGCGATCCAAACGTTCGATTTGTGCCATATGCAATGTATATGGGACCAACGAACTGTGGTACAGATGCACTTGTTGTGGCAAGAGGGTGCATTCAGAGTGTAGCGATGCTGAAATAGCTGAAAACTACATTTGTGATTTTTGTTAATTTTAAGAAATCAGATAAATTTAAAATACACTGTTTTTTCACTCGTATAAACTAAAAATGTCATTTCTTTTGCTTTTCAATTCCTATATTGTAAAGCTAATTGCATATAAGATTTTCAATAAATTTTCCGTCTTAGTATTTTAGTCATATTGTCTAGTGGTGTCATTATCCCGGGTTCGTGGCGAGATTACCCCAGCTCCCTGGGTAATACCGCCGCAGTGTAGAGGTTAATAAGTTAATCTTTTGTGACTATTTCCTTTAAGGATTTATTGATAAAAAATTTTGAATACATTCTTAAGATTGCGTACTATGTTCCAAAAATTCATCTAGCTCATAAATACGATTTTTGATGGTGATAAAAATTGAAGTTCCTTAAGGTGGCGGCATTCCCCCGGTCTACCCTAAGCAAAATATCATCACGCACCTTTGGCCTTTGTGTTCTGTTTTTATTGTATGTAATTATTTTGTTTTTATCTATTTATTTGTTTTTAATTACTTTGTTATTTTTTTCATATGCAGTCAAACTTACAATGAAAGTGAAGAGACTGAAACAATTTGCTCGTTCAACTGAGTGCTCGTAATAACCGGGATTGTTATAAATTGAAATATTAGTCGCATAAATATGAATTCAATAAAAATTATAGGCTAAAAAATATTTCTATTTATATTTCTAACATTTATTGTTCAAGAAAAAAAATGGATTATTCGGAATTCCGCCATTATTGGCATTGAAACTGTAGACGAAAATAAGCCAAGACGAAAATTTCACTTTTTTCATCAAAATTTCAATGACATTTCGTATTTTTTTCAATGAGAAAATGTATAAAATGATTTTCATATTGAAGCAACCATTTATTTTAATAACCCTCGTTAAGTCTGGGATCGAAATAACTGAGTTCGGTCATAGTTTTGAAATGTATACATATACTTTTTTAGTGCAAAATTTAATTTTATAATTATATTTTCAATAGGTACTTGTTTATTATAACGGCGACCAAAAAGCGCCAAGAAAAATGTCGGCAAGTGATAAAAAGTTATTTAAGTGCATAAACATACTTATACAAAAAGCGTCGAGAAAAATTGCCAAATAGACGAAATTTTTCTTGAGGCCTTTGCTTGCCTACCTTTGAAAAAATTACAATTGCTTTATACTACAGAAAACGTTTTGAAGTGCAATTAATTCGAAAGAACAACACTAATGTATAAATTTAAAACAAATAATACAACAGTAAGCAGTAAATTTTCCATGTAACAAGGAAAGAATGTAAATAACTCCAGTTTCAAAACACGTTGGTATTACGTTATCTGCATAAAATATATCTCAATGTTTTTCCGTTGTATTAGAGAATCATGGCACCAGAAAATATTGAGTTTTAATTCTTATTACTATCGAATTGCTATGTTGTACTAATTTCATAGGTACACGATCGATACGAGAAGAATAACATTTCATTTCGTTACTAGATATACTTAGTTTTACTATTTGGAAAATTGAGATATAAATAAGAAACGAAATATTTCAATTGTTGAATTAACTGTGGATAAAATATCTGCACTCAATGAAGCGTAATATTCTGTCTCAAGTAAAATTGTAAAAAAAAAATATTTGGGGCTAATTTGCATGCGTGGTTGCAATTAGAAATGAATATAGCTTCATTCTTCAGAAACAAAGTTTCAGATAATGAAATTTAATATCATTGAAAAAACATGAAAACTATCAGAAATTAATATTAATTCTTCAGAATGAACAAATCAATTCCGCAGTAATATTAATCATACATTTAATCCACAGCAATGTTTGATTTATTGAGAAAATAAAATATTTGCAATGTAAATTAAATAAAGGGGAATCTCCTCATAACAAAATCGCTTGATTCCAGTTAAATTCGCTATGAGGCCGTGGTAGCTTAGTGGTTAGAATGTCGGACTTCCAACCGGGAAATTGGGTGTTCGATACCCGACCCGCTAAAGACCCACCATGTACACTTGGGCATTTACGTGCATGTAAAATCCGTGGACCCTGAAGTTCCCTTTCCTTCTCTCTTAAGTCAAAAAAGGCAGGTGGCGCATTTGAGGTGGCGCCATCTGGTGTCATCCAAATACATAATGAGCCAAGTCGTACTTAAACCGTTGTGGTACTCATCTATAAACGGAAGGCGCTTCATTACTGCCTTAATTCCTGGTCGCTCTGCGGAGGGGAGCGTGGATACCCAAGTGGCATTAACAACAGCAACAACTATAAATTCGCTAAACACAAAATTTCGTTACTCGGAAAATAGAGATTTTTGAATTTATTTAAGGGGACAAAGATGATATCGACTTAGTACATATCGAATTTAAGAATCCCTATTCAATGCGCCACACACTGTAAAAAAATGGGTAAAAACAAAAAGGAAATTGAGAGTGTTTCTGTAAATTTACGAAGAACTTGTTTCAAATCAAATAATCAAGTTTCTTGATAACAGCAGAGACTTTTTTTCCCCCACACTCTGTACAAATAGAGAGACCGATCTGATAAATTACCAGTTTAAAAATTGAAACAAATGCATAATTAAACACTTGAGTTATGTGACTACCAGTTTAAAAATTGTCAAAAAATGGATCATATATTGTCGGCTTGTAGTTTATTTCCAGTAAGCCTTCGGGCGCATTGATCTATCTCCTAACGACGTACGCTCACAAAGGAGATCTGGTTAAAAGGCCCCTCCCTGGGCCTAACGGCCCATCAGCAAATATAAGTGATGATGATGATGAGTTCATTTCCAGCTCAGCAGACAAGCCCTCATCGGCCCGTCCTCCCAAATGCGGAGGCATCTTTGACCGAGCGACAACAAGAATCACAACAGCACTCAACTTTGACTTTGTGGACCCGAAATAGTAATTCAGCGTACTCACAAATGGAGCCATCACTGCAAGTGATAGACTCCGATAAATGATTTGCAGGAGATTCTCATGTATTTTCGGCAAAAGTGTTTTACAGTGCAGAGTTTTAAATAATACCAGTACAGCATAAGTTTTTTTTTTTATTTATTTATTTTTTTTTTTTTAGTGGCTAATAACAATATTGTTATTCTATAGAAGTAAAAAAATAATATTTTGAGTCAAAAAGTTTTTCTAAATTCTTTGTAGAAAATGGATTTTTTTTTTTTCGGAGCATAATACTTCGACTTTAGCAGAGGCGTAGTTAGGGTTTTCAGTGCCCGGGGACAACTGAAGATTTTGCGCCCCTAAAGGAAAACAGCTCCCCGGCCTAAAAAAGCTTTTATGCTTCCTAAATGATAAATAACTCTAAAAAGCAACCCTTTTAACTTTCATTTTTATTAGCGACCGTTCACTTCTAAGGAAAAAACGGGACACTTTGGCTTCGCAAAATGATTTGTCTGATTTCCCACGCACTTCTGTGCTACATTGGTCAAACCCTATATGGTTTGCGGTGTTCCCACTTTTTTGTCGAACATATTCACACCTCTCCAGTTCAAATAATTCTCGTTTCGCATTAATAAAAAAGTAAATTAACATTAATTTGGCGCCCCTTGACGCTGCGCCCGGGGACGGCTGTCCCTACTTGCCCCCACCTAGCTACGCCTCTGGACTTTAGGTACCATTTTAGAAGTAAATATTTCATTATATTTTTCCTAATTTTTTGTGCTTCTACAAGGAACACCTGTTAATTTATCTATTTGTTTTATCTTTGATCATGAAAGAATGAACTTTTTTGATTAAAAAAATTAAAATAGTTATTGGTGGAGCGCCTGATTCTCCATAAAAACTCGTCGCTTCATGATGCAAGGATTACATTTTAATTTGAAAAAGCAAATGAAACACTCTTATTAGTGCTAGAAAAATTGTTAAATGCACTGACTACTTATGTCCATTAATAGTGCCAAAAAAATCAAGTTGAAATTATTTATCATAATCTACGTGAAAGTTATCCTGAAAGGTATATTCAAAGTGTAAAGTGGAGAGCTATTCAACAATTAAGAATAGTAAATGCGTCCAGGTGCATGACTAGATCCATACTTCTTTCGCGTAGAGGTTTCGAAATTAAAGTGAGAATTTTACTTTTTAATGTTAATGTTCACTAACTGTCTGAGAAAGGATACGGCATACACTATTTCAAAGCTACGGTGACTTCTACACAGTAAAACTTTTGCGCTTAATCGCCACCATTTTTGGCGTTACTAAACACCATTTTTGGTGTTCAGTTGGTGTAAAGCTGAAAACTATTCATTTTTTTACATATTTTAAATTTTTTTCTGTCTAAAAAAATATAGACAATATAATGTTTCTTAGCACATAAAAATTGTTAACTCTGTTAAATATCAAAATTTCATTCATTTCTACGAAACTAGGATAAATCCTGATGAACTTTTAATATGTAAATGAGTGAACGAACTTCATATGCTAAAAAAAATTATGCTGTCTGTATTTTTTAGACAGGCACTTAAAAATTTTTAAATTTATCAAAAAAGGAATCGTTTTCAGCTTTGCTTCAGCTGAGCACCAAAATTAGTGTTCAGTAACACCAGAAATGGTGGCAACTTATCGCAAAATTTTTACAGTGTCTAAATTATTTACATTTGTTCTACTTTCATTCTCCATCCAACAACATCTATGATTAGTAATATATGTATATTCTTTAAATTAAACACCTGTACTTGATATTATATTTACTAATCACACCGTACATGATCACAGATCATAGCAAAATATATTTTTCTTTCGTTTAACAGGAAATAGAAAAAATTAAAAACGAGTCTTTAAACAAGAATACTTTAAGAATACAGCAAAGTGGTTATCGATTCTTGTATAAAAATATATGCAATAACAATTATCCAAAAGCATTTAAATGGGTAAAAATTTTAAACATGTTATTTCTACCATAATGGTTGATGTTATTTCTATCTTAATGGTTGTATACCAGTCTCGTTTCAACCGGACTAATCGCTTCAATGATGTAATCGGCGTTTTAATCTCTACTAATAGTGAAATCAGTAGCGTAAGCAAGTATTATTGCGCTACACTCTTTTTCTAGTTTTTTTAATGACCTTATCATATGCATTAGTCAACCGTTTCCATAAAAGGGCGCCGGCTATGGTCATTAACTTTCATTAACTTCAACTAATTAAAACCCGCTTGCTATTTCAATATCCCTTTGAAAGCACCTATTTATGCAACTTAAAATATTGTTTTCTCCAGTTAACTCTTAGTTCTCTAGTTTCTACTTTTGTTTGTCTACTCCAAAAAATGTTCTTTTCCTGTAAAAATAAATTTAGGACATGCTAGTTTAGTGGTTAGGATGTAATACTTCGGACCGAAGGGTCTAGGGTTTGATACACAACCCACTGAAAACCCACCATGATGTATTTTTTTGGATACGTTCACGTAAAATCCATGGACCCTAAAGTCCCGAGGATATCGGGGACTGGAGAATTTCCTTTCCCTTCAGTGTTAGGTCTAAAACGGGAGGTGGTGCGCTTGTTCTAGCGCCATCTGGCGTCATCCGAGTACACTTTCTGAGTTTCAACCAAGTTGCTCTGCAATCCTTGCAGTGCTGTTTAAAAACGAAAGGCGATCCGTTTTAGCCTTAAAATTGGGTGGTCATTACCACTCGGGCTCGATGGCTATGAGATTCACTAAGTGTCATCAGTAACAACAACAAAAATTAATTTTGAATCACTTAAAATCTGTATAAATCGAGTACTAATTGATAATTGATTCAAAAATTAATAAAAATTGTAATTGACATTTGTAATACAAGATGCCCAATCGATACGCAGAGTCCAATTTTCGAAGACCCTGACAGAGATCACTAAAACGACCATTTTGATGGCAAGTCTGAAAACGCTCATCCCAGTATTTTCCATGGTAGTTAGGTAATTTACGATTGCTTACTAAATTCCAAAGATCAGAGGAAAAGTCAAAGAATTTTTTCCTTGATGAAAAAAGACTCAATGGTGTGAGGAAATCTGGAAAACTTGAGCTAAACTTCAATAACTTCAACCGTGCTTTCTCAAATCAAGTTTCCGCGAATATAGAAAAGCAGATATTTTGACGTAGAATATTCTGGATTAAATTTGTCAATTTTGAATACGACATATGTCAATTTTTATTACTCATTAGAGCGTACATTTTTACCATCGTAAATAATTCAACAACTAAATCCTTAGAACTACATTTGAAGAAGCTTTTTTTCTTTCCTCTAGTGAATTCGCTATCTTTTCCAACAAAGAAAAAGAATACATTGTGATTTCCTCACGTAACTGATTAGTTGATATCTTCTTGATACCTCTTTTCTCTCTCTCTCTCTCTTTCTCTTTTCTGTGTGATGTCCAGCACTTACTTCTTTTACATTAACACTGGGTAATCCATCTTCTTCTGGGTACGACATTCTTATTTTATATTTCCTTCTTTAAATAATAAGACAGAAGAATTGTGCAACCTTTGTTTATACAGCAACTGTTTAGTCGTTTTATTTTCGTCTGCAGATTTTAAGTGCACCGTAGCCATTTTTTTTCCATTTTCCATCTCTTTTCGGAATAAATTTGGAAATCTTATTATTTATGAGTTATTTCAGACACATACACTAAAAATGTTGCGTTTAGTTGCCCCCATTTTTGGTGTTCAGTTGGTGTAAAGTTAAAAATCATTCATTTTTTGATATATTTTAAATTCTTTTAAGTGTCTGTCTAAAATATACAGACAGCAGAATGCTTTTTTAGCATATTATGTTCGTTAACGCACTTACGTATCAAAGGTTCATTACTTTTGGTCATTTATTATATATTCATAGAAATGAGCAATCGCAATGGAATTTCAATACGTAACAAATTTCATGTGCTAAGAAACCTATACGGTCGATATTTTTTAGACAGATAGATAAAAAATTTTTAAAGTATCAAAGATGAATAATTTTCAACTTTACACCAACTGAACACCAAAAATCGTGTTCAGTAACACCAAAAATGGTGGCAACTAAACGCAAAATTTTTAGTGTACAAGCAAAGTTTGCCATTTATAAGTATGTTTAAGCTCATTTAGAAGTATGCTTGACGTAATACATGATAGTACATTCAAAAAAAATTCAAAACGTTTCCGTTCTTTGTACTGTTTTTTTCAATGCGAAATGCTCATGCCATTCTGTTTTATGTACTATAATTGCATATTAAGTATCTTATTTAATGACTATCTTATTTAATGACTCAATTTTAGAGGCAGAAGCCTCTAAAATTGAAAGAGTTAAGAAAAGATAAATACCTTCCTTTTTTTTTGAAGAAATAGTACAGTGTAACACAATTATGTAGATTTGATAAAACATAGTTTAACCCATACCTCTAAGATTAAAATTCAGAAAATGTTCCTAAAAAAATCAGAATTATTCCGAAAAATGTGGAAATTCTAAACCTCATATTCTGTCTTTAAAAAATCGCCATTTATTAAGGAAAAAACAACTGTACTTATTTTATGAATAATGCGGTCATTAAAATCATAGTTATCAGAATCAAAATATTCCAATCATTGTAATTAGTCTAAATCCTCAAATCATTGATGTCAGTACCATTAAAGTATGAATAAAGTAGTTATAAAAATATGTTTAAAAAATGTCATGAAGAAAAATTTATGAAGTTACAAAAAACTCGATATTAATGATTTTAAAGTTACCTTTTTACTTTTGTTTTCATTTGGTTAGTGTTGCATTACTTCTTATTTGTTTATTTATTTATTTATTTATTGGTTAAGCCCCGACAATGGGCGTTGAAAAACTGCCAATGATAACAAATACTTCCTTAATGACTATTGATGATTGCAATGATTTCTATGGAGAGATTGTTTACATCAAGGAATGCTGGTTTTCTTTTTTTTTTCTTGACACTGAACATTCCCTAATACTGAATCCTTCGATGGCTATAACATATAGAAAAGTTGGTGAAAAGTGACATGTAGATTAGAAATCCCAGTCTGTAAATTAGAAAACGTTTGATAAACAAACTCCAACCACTAAATTAAACCTATTTTTGAAATTTAATGATTATTCGAATATTAAACGGGGTCATATTTTTTTATTCGTAGTCAAAGGTTTGGGAAAATTTTGATGAATGCTAAAATTTTGAGCTCAGGATGATTAGCATTTGTACCACAAGATTTAGTTTCCCCTCATAAGACGAGTCAAATCATCAGACCCCATTTTTCGTTTACACTCAAAAATGGCTATACCCCAGCATTTTACAATTCCAGCTAAATCTCTGTTTCTGAGGGTCTTCAATTAAAATTTGATCATCCACTTATGAGCCCAAAATGAGAACTAGTTATAACATTCTTCAATTACATCAATGACGCTTTGATGGACAGACATGTTTGTTTCTACTAATATCGAACACTTTTTGTTTGCCCTAACTTTGCACTGTGCACGTATACACAGATATTATTGAAACGCCTAAAAAGAAATGTCATCATGTAAAAACAAAATTCATCATGTAAAAATAAATTCATCCTGTAAAAAAGTTGCGTAAAAAATAAAGTTACGTAAAAATTCTTAAAATAAACCTTCACCTTTTTCCTCTTTTAAAAAGAAAAGAAAAATAGTTTTCATGGAAACAATAAAATCACAGTTATGTTTTTTTAATATGCGCCTCTTATTCTTTTGTTCATGCAGAGAGTAATATATTTAACTTCAGAGGCAGATGCTCAGATATTAAATACTATCCAAAATGTCACAATTAAAATGCTTAATATCTCTCTCGCATTTATTTCCTCGAGTAATAAATTTCCTCACTTGCAAAAAAGAAACTCTTGCCTATTATTCTTCGGCATACTATTGTCGTCTTTTATAAAAGCTTTCGCAGCAGAAGCATTTCGCTATTCATTTTTTGAAAACAATTCCCTGCTTTAATCAGCTGGCTTTAAATATTCGCTACGTCGAAAGCGAGCGAACTTTTGTGGCAAAATTATATCGCAGGTCTTTAATTTTATGCTTAGATATAAACATTTAAGATTACGGTATCAACATTAATTCATTAATGAATTCATTGTTTTATTAGAAAATTATTAAAGCATCTGTAATAAAGACAAAACATCTGGCAATTAAGTAATATTTCCTTTGATAACGAAAAATAATAAGATCAAACCGAAACATAAATTAGGATATTAATCTTAATTGCATTTTAATTTTATTTGCGCTTCTGATGTTTCTGAGAGTAATGTATAAAAATAGAAGATAATAAATAAGCCAATAGCTTGATCTCCTTTCTCAAGTATGAAATATATTTAACAATGCAAGATATGTTTTACAAATTTAAACAAAATTTAAGTACCCAACAACCTCCCTTTTTCACTACTTCAGTGCATTTTATCAATTTTGATTTCGATGATTTATGCATTCGTGAGCTTTCCTCATTTAGTTAAATAATTCATACAATCGGCGCATTTTGTCACTTACTAGAAAAGTAGCTTATTTCATGTATTTTTTATATGCATGCATTCGGAAAACTTAATTCATTCCTCGTATTCATCTAGGAAATTCATTTATTTTCTTACATTTCAAAAATTCATTCATTCCTTGTACTTTCTCACACATCTAGAAATTCATCTATTTTCACTCACATTTCGGAAATTCATTCATTTTTGATATTTTCTCAGCCATGAGGGAAAAGTCATTCATTTCTCATATTTTTCTTCTCTTTCAGGAAAATTAATTTATTCCTCATTCAGGAAAATTTTCTTATCTATCAGAACAATTCACTTTCATTCCTCATATTTTCTTATATGTCAGGAAAATTCATTCCTTCTTCAAATTTATTTTTGAAAAGGGTAACGACACATAAAACACGAAAAATGGACAGTCCAATTTATTTCTTCCTTTAAAACAAGATCCCTTTACATGTACCTTTGAAATTTTAAAGTATAATTTGTTCACAATAATGTCTATATTCAACTTTTTTTACTGTTATTAATTTTCCAAAAAAAATGGTTGCTTTGCCGACTTTTAACCGAACAACTTGTTGTTTACGCACAAACTAAGAAAACAATTTGGAGCTCATGTAGTACTTTGACAGTGATTAGATTTCTACGGTTGATTCCAAGAGTACAATGGTGACTTCAAAAACTGGAAGCAACTGCAACAGCTTTTGCACTTGTGCATTGTGTGCAAAAATTGATGAAAGCAGTGCGAAAGTGTAGAGCCTAAGTGACATAATTTTTCTCAGTGCTTTAGTGCTTGGAGCATGGTAATAAAGTAGTAAATACGAATTTTATTGGTTAAACGTTTTTTAAACGAAAGATGAGGCTATCGTTTATAAACGTTTTTTAAACGAAAGATGAGGCTATCGTTTATGTATTGCTACTGCATATTATTCCTTTTAAAATTAATATCAGCAAGACGAACTATTTGGATGAGAAAATCAGGCTTAGCAAAGCAATTTAGAATACTCTAAAGTTTCTCAAAAATTAGCCTGTTGGCTGAATGAAGAAAATGAGAAAGTTTCAATTAATAAAATTTTAAAACGAAGCAATAAAAAAACACTTTAAAATGAGAAAAAAACATATGTATTTTATGGAGAGATTGTACTCCCCTATGGTACAGATGAGAATTCCAAATCTTAAAGGGGAAAAAATGATTTTTTTAACAAAATGCACCATTTATTTTTAAAACTCCTTTCATTTACTTTTAAACTTGTTCACTCATTTCACTTTCTTATGCATATATTTTGCTGGTATTTTTATTTCTTCGTACAATTCTTCTACATTCAGTGCCTTAGCTTTTAGCAAAAAAAAAAAATACTAGAAGATGCAGACAACGAGTGATACATGTATATGAATATTCCTTAGCACTGAGTAGCTTGCTTTGATTGTACAATCGATTCAGCATATTTATGTCAATGCATTTACATATTTTAAGAAAAAACATTTTAACATTTAACTATTGGGAGCGGTATGTAATTGCCTACAAATTAGTTTGTAGGCATGTACTGATAGAAAAGCCATGAGAACAATGTTTACAACGAACCAAGTAAAAGCGCTATAGTATATATAATTTAAAGGAGATAACTAAAAATACTGGTTTAATTTGGTGCGATATTTTGAATCCTAAGAGAAAGAGAAATTACTTAATATTTCATTTCTAAAAAAATATCAACTACAGCAATTTTTAACAAACACTTATAAAGTCATAAAACATATTTTATTGGTGATACTTAAGACAATGCTAATGAAGTATTGATACGTCGTTTATGGTTTTTAAAAATCAAGACTGTTAAATGCTTGTCAATCTTCTTTATCGGTTAAAAACCTCTTCATCTTTAAAAAACGCTTGTGAACTTTAAATGTTTATTTATTCAAGATTTAAAAAATCTTCATTTTCCTCCGCAATGTAGATTTTGTTCATTTTAGCATTACACGTTAAGCACCTATATTTGGTGCCAGCAACATAAAAAAAAACCTCAACTTTGAAGGAGCACTTGAGCGACTATTTTAAATTTTCTATTATATGTTTTTATTTTTTCCACTGGACTAAGGGCATCGACTTTTGGAAAACCTCATTTGGCTTAGCAGGAAGATATTTTTCGAAATTCCAGAAATCATTACGCTTTGCTTTAAAAGGTTTGAAAGCATAAAAAAGAAAAGAAACTAGAAAATGATTTTTTTTCCTGAACGTTTTTCTATTTATTTCAGCTTTAAATCAAGTGAATATTGAAGGGTATTAACTATTGTGATTTATAATGTACGTACTATATAAATGAAAAATATTCAAAAGTCAACTAAATCATATTACCATAAAAAATATTAAAAAGAGCAGAGAATAAATACCATGAAAAAATTAATGATATTATGTGCTTCAATTGCATAAAGGGGGAAAAACGGGTAAAATAAAATGAAAATTATCGCTTGAGCATTGCCAACACAAGAATATGTAAAAGACTATTTAAAAAGTCTTTAAAAGGAAAGCGAAATGGATAGATAACTGCAACTAATTGAACGCCAACTCAACTTCTCAAAAGCTAGGAAACATGTAAGGTTGTTAAAAAGCACAGTCGTCTTATTTTATTTTTATTTTTTTCTTTTATTTTTTTTTTCTTTTTACCTAAAAGCAATCATCCTAATCCAAACATAAAACTACGTCCAAATGGAATCGGTTTCAAAAATATGTGTGATAAATACAGTAAACAATAAAATTAGTTAAAATGTGAACAGATTCATAAAACTCGAAACAAAGCATACTACGCACTAAATACAGTTGGATATTTTTTTAAAAAAATGACACATTTAAGATGCGATACACAAAATTACAGCCAGTCTTTTTTAACGATGATTTTTACTGCCTATGAAAAAAACATAAAAATTAAAAAATATTACAAAGATTTTATTAAAATAATTAAACCAACTTTGTCAACTATTAATTTTCAAGCATACCAACCCATCTATCTCCCTTGGTTCTTTTTTAGATCATATTTGTCAAGCAGCATATTTATCTTTAACTGATTTAAGTTTTAACGGAGATTTGAAGCACGCATCAAAAAACAAATGTCCTGAAGTCTATCTTAATTTTCATCGCCCCCCCCCACTTACCATAAAATGTATACAACAGAACATACAGAATCAATACTCAATACTGTATATTGAGTACTAATTCTGTTTTTGGATTATTTTTAACTAACTGCGAAAACAAGAGTAAAAGCGAGTTATTTAGTAATAAAATTAATTTTGTAATAAATTACAATTTCAATTTTGAGCAGGAGTAGAGGATTTTTCTGCGCCAAAAACAAGAGCATTTCGCATTCTATTACCATTTTCAACATCTTACTTTTGTGAAACTAGATTTTCTGCTCTGGCTTCTTTGAAGACAAACTATAGATCTCGGCTAAATACAGAAACAACTGAGAGTGGCTATTTCTAATATTAAGGGTTCCTTCGAAAAACTTTGCTTTGAAAGACAGGCCCAACAGACAGGAAGTCACTAATAATTATTAAATTTGTTTTTAACAGTATGTTTTGATTGAGAAAGTTTTAATTTAGTAATTTTACTTTAATAAGTTATTAAATATATCGAAATGTATTTTGTTTTCTATGTGTACCGTGTGCTTTCCTTTCAGTCAGTTAATCAATTTTTGAAAGTAATATTTTCTCTTGAAATGTCTCGCGCCCCACAGGTTGAGAATCGCTGGTTTAAGTGAAAACTAATGTTATTAATTAAACAACGTTTTCTTCCCATTGTTTTCATAACTACCTTCTAAGAATGGGTTTTCAATACTATTGTTTGTTTCGATTCTTTTCAAATAACTTGGAGTCATGATTTTTACGAGTGTCCTTACGTTTCATTCCAACTCAGAACGTTGTTTTTTTTTTTAGAATTCTTCTCAGTATCATCATTCAAACATGATGGTAGCATAGATACCATGTCTAAAAATTAGTTCTATGATATACACTGTTAGAAATTTCATCATGAAATTACGGTTAAATGACCGGCAGCAGTCTGTCCATCTAATTCACCGCTAAATTTACGGTTTGGAACATTTTTCTATCTCAACGGGACCTAACCATTTCCAATCAGCTTGGTTAAAAAGCCGTAAATACAAAAGTTTAAGGCTTTATAACCATTTAAAAATGGTTTCAAAACAACATTTTTACCGTTTTTGAACCATTTCGAGGCGTAGAATCTTCGAGACGTAGAAACCGTAAACGAAGCTTGCGGGAATCGAACCCGGGTGTACGGCATACCATCGATACGCGCTAGCCATTCGGCCAGCGACACCACGTGAAGCAGCCGTTTATTTATCAATAAATCTTCTTTTCCAACAGGCAAACTGCCTTAAAATTGAGATTTCAGTTTTTGATTGGATCCAAAGTCCTTTTTACTCTAAATTTACTGTATATTGACGAAAACCATTTTATTTTCTGCAAAAATTAAAATACAAACAAGCTTCAGCAGCTCAAATTATGGATTCGCTCATTCGCAAACAGTTCGGGAATCCGATGTCTCCAATTTTTGATTTACGTGTGTATGTGTTTCTATTTAGTAACCACTGCTTAAGCCACTTTTTTTTTTCTTTTTTTATATACACATGCAGATTTGAACTGATAAATCTTTATTCATATTTTAACAACAACGTAACTGTAAGATTTCGCAACCAAGATGGACGCCCGATTCTTATTGAGAGCTTGAAAATTACGGTTAGTTAAACGTTCTTCAGGATAAACAGAGAATAAACGATTTTTTTCGCAATCAGCGGTTTGAGTACCATCTTTTTAATGGTTATTCAACCGTTGTAATTAAATATGGTAAAATAACAATCAAATAAATGGTTATTTTACTATTTTCTTACAGAAATATTTAACAGTGTAATGGTGTAAAGTCAATGATCCCAAAATCCAGAAAATGTCAAAATTCCTCCCCGCGTTTCCCCTTACGAACACATGCGGATGCGGATCCCGTGCTCGTTAAATCAGTGGTTATGATTGTCCTGTAGTCGGTCGTTAACAGTTACCGTGGGTGCAGGGTGCTGCAGATTATCTCTCCCTTAGAGTGCAATCTATGCTTAAATTGTGGAAATAGGGATGGATTGTTGCTACCATCTATAAAGCCGAACTTCTGCCTTGCGGTGCCTCCTTTTTCGGGTGTCACTCCCTTCTGCTTGCTTTACGAGTAGAACTTGGACTTGGTCGAATGGAAAAAGACAAGTTACCAGTGGAAAGTGGCATTGGTGGCAACAGCAACATAAAATGCAGTACAGGTACCCGTTCAAACATTGTCGTGCACGTTTCAGCATGCTATTTGAAACCTTTTACTATTTATATCATATTATTATCATGTTATTCCCTTTTTCCCCAATGGTTAGATATGACTCCTATCTTTGTTGAAACCAAAAATGTTTTATACATATGATAGACATGCACCTACGATTCACCAAGCACATATAAGTGCTTGGAGATTATTTTACTTCAATAAAGTTGACTGGTTTAATACCGATAATGGTTAGTAGGTCAACTTTTTGTGCCCTCTCTGCAGATATGTTAAATATATAAACTTAATATCTTTGTCTATTTTGTAAAGTACCAACTTTACATACATAAGGAATTAATTTTACCATATTTACTCATTTTCTGGAAGTTACTATGAATCATTTTGATCATTTCATCCTTGTACCTTTTTAGATATTGAACAAATTTTTGATATCTAACGATAATATTTCTAAATAAATTACAAATTTTCACTTCGCACAGTACAAGTGTAAGTAAGCTATATGTTAGTAAATCTCTAAGACATAACTTTCATTGTTTCAACAATTAAAACGATTCATACTAATTACTCTTTTGAGAGAGAAAGAAAAACTAACAATAAAGACTTGCCTCTTTTGACAGCCAGCCTCTTTTCTGAAGCGCATTCATTGTCAATCGAGTAGTGGGAAAATTCATTAAGATATTTCATATGTAATGCAATAAAGATGAAATTACAATGAAAAATAAAGATATCGACACTTCTAAGATTTTCTTATTACATATTTAAATATCCGTATACTTTTAAATCAATCTTTGGATAAAATGTCACATTTACATAATATTAATAAGAAAAGGGGAACTTAATTAAGAACAAAAGAAATAACTTGCATGCACAGCAGGTCATAATTAAAGTCACTAGGCAAGAAAAGTATAAAAAATTGAGGGCTTCTATTTTTAGCTTTTTTTATCTCTTATTTTAAATAAAATATTTGAAAACTATATTTAGATGTGTTTTTATCTAGGGGAATGTGGGGCTAAGTGAAATACTTAAGATAAATTGCATTTTTCGAAATGAGAAAATCGTGAATTTATTTTGAAAATAACTACATAAAGAGAGAACTATGAATCTTATTATAGAACTTGCATTGAAATATTATTTTTAATAAAGTAGGCAGTAAATTTCTACGTTATATTAAAAGGGGGAGATTACAACTTTGCCCCATACATGGGGCAAAGTAAAAAATTGAAGTATTTTCCTAATGAATAGTTTTTTATGTGCTAATTAACCCATTGCATTCGTATGTTGTCTTTTGGTAGTCCCAATAACACGTAATGATTCATATTTACGAGTACACATAGTTATATACACTTTTTATTGAGCATGAATAGCTAAATGACTGAGTGATTGATAAAACGATCGAACGGATGAAGGAATTAATGAATAAAAAATAATAAATGATTAATAAATAAACGAATGGCAAATCTGCTTAATAAATGAACAAATGAATGAATTATTAATTGAATGAATGAATAAATGAACGACAGGTTTAGTTATCTGATGACTGATGCAGGGACAAAGTGTAATTAGATACGTATTGGTATACGGGGGGGGGGATATAATTAGATACGTTTTCGTATACGGGACAAAGTGAAATTAGATACGTATTTCACTTTGTCCCGTATGAAAATGACAAATTGAACTAAACATTTGAAATTAAAACAAACCTAACCTAAAATAAATTAACACTGCATTGGACATTAGCAGGGCTTCATTAATGCTAAAAATATTAATAACAGGAATTTTATCGCTGTATAATAGAAAAAAAAACATTTTTTATCTAATACAAAATATTACAATATGAGCCTCACATTTTGAAAATTGCTTGTATTATTAAATAGCTTGATCTTTAGAGTTAACTTTTTTTTGTCTGGAATCATCTGCATGTCATGTAACATAATTGAAATGTTATTAAACAGGTGGCCCTTCAAACAGATTCACAATTTCACTTTGCCCCATATTCCCCCATACGTTTCTACTTTTTTAAGAATAACTTTTTATTTTACATTCTGAATAAATGCGCATTATAAATAGAGCGAAGTAAAAAAAAAAGAAATTCTTGTGTTTTGTTTCATTTCTATTCTTTTTTTAAATGACCAAATTTAAGGCTATAATAATTAGAGTCGTACAAGGTCATTATGATTGTACAGAAGAACTAAAATCCCTGTACTTTGAAAGTATAAAAGCTTATACTTTCGAATGCAACATATATATTTTCAGCTATATTCCTCCATAAATATGAAAGTTTTACTTTTTTAAATTATTTATTGATTTTTTACATATTTTGCTTTTTTTCTACTGCATAAACAATAGTGCAAACCATAGAGCTAAAGTTCAACATTTTTTCCGAAAAATATTTTTCATTACTGATAAACAATAAAGTACTTCGAATATTTAATTTATTTTCGACATTCAAGAACTAGCCTACAAAAACGTGCAAAAGGTCGCCAAATATTTGTCAACAAGTCCAAGTTGATATTTATAGACTTAATTGGAAAAATTTTTGGTGGTCTGGCTCAAGTCACTGTAAGCTCACAAGAAAGTGTGAGTTAAAGCGTGTTCTTCACATGTCCATAAGTTTCGAAACATTCTGATAATTACTTCTTTATTAAAAAAACGCTTTGAACTGTATGAAGTTTGAAGTATCCTAACGCTTTCTGGTAGAAAGTGTTTTAATATTTTATAGTAAATTGCATAAAAAAGCAGAGAATGAACCTTTCAAAAAGAAATATGAATAAAATATGTCGTTTTATTTCCGTTTTCGAGCGAGAAGAGATTTGTATTTTGATCGAGAACTAACAATTACAAAGAGAAAGTTGTCTGAATGAATTAAGTAAACCACTTGAACATATGTCATTTTCGTTTTTCACCTTCAAAGTTTTATAAAGAGTTTTCATTCGCCCATATTTTTCTTTCATACAAATTGTAGCACTGATGTCAGAATAGAAATTTTGAAAGCAAGTGGATAAAGAACTTTTTTGCATTTTCATTAACGGTCAAAGATAAGTAACTTTAGTTTTTTGCACAGTTCTTAAAAGTAAAAATTAAAACTAAAAGTACCGTCAATCGGGGTGACTTTGCCATATCCGGAGTGAATTTGCCCACCTTTTAAATGTTAGTTAATACAGTCAGACCTCGATATAAGGTCATCCGCATATAAGGTCACCCCGCATATAAGGTCACCCCGCATATAAGGTCACTTCTCCAAAGTCCCGGCTCACTGAATAGGAATTCTTTGTTACAGATTATCGGATATATGGTCAAGTTTTAAAAATCGTTATCGCTTATAAAGTCATTTTTATCTGACCACCTTCAGATAATTTCAAGGCCACGCTAATTCAAATGTACGAATTTCTTCTGTGTATATGATCTTTTATTATCGTCATGCAGGCGAGGGAAGCTCTTTTCTAAAAAAAGCCTATTTAACTTCCTTACACGGTAATTACCCCTCTCGAGTTCTAGGAAAAGGTTGCAGCCAACAAACACACCTGGAGAGTTTCCACTCCCCAGTTCACAAAGAATTTTCCCCCGCCTTCGCTGCCAGTAATTCCTCGTCCCTGTCCACACTTCTAGGGAGGGGGAGCTTTCGCCATTCGGACGAGAACAAAGGACAAGTTTTCCCATCTTGTCACGTGACCATTTGCTGACCAGACCAGAGGAAAGAATTTCATTCGAACCTTTCTCACTCTTATCGTGTCATCATGACGGCAAAGAGAAAGACGTTGACTCTATCAGAGAAAGAAAAAATTGCAGAAGATTTTGAAAATTCAAATTTATCGAAAGCACGTTTTGCCGAAGAACGTGGCATACCACGCACCACCTTAAACAATATTCTGTCTTCTCATCGCAATGGAAATGGGAAAAGAAAAAGGATGCGTTTTTCCCCTTATGAGAAAATTGAAGAAGCCGTTCTCCAATGGATAAAAATGGTTAGAGCACAAAATGTGCCAATATCATGTTCAGTACTGAAAGAAAAAGCTCTGGAAATAGCCACGGAATTGGGAGAATCTGATTTTATGGCGAGCAATGGATGGATTCAGAGATTTAAAGTAAAACATGATTTAACTTTCAAGACAGTGTGTGGTGAAGCTGGAGATGTTGACGAAACTGTTTTAAATGACTGGAAAAAATCTGGGTTAGAAGATGACATTTTGAACGGTATAAGCCATGCGATGTATTCAACGTCGACGAATGTGGCCTTTTTTTCCGAGTCTTGCCTGACAAAACTCTCGCATTCAAAAATGAAAAATGTGTAGGTGGCAAAAAAAGTAAAGAAAGACTTACAGTATTTTTAGGGGCCAATATGGATGGCTCTGAAAAATTGAGACCTCTTGTTATTGGTAAATTCCAAAAGCCACGTTGCTTTAAAAACGCTAAATCTTTACCCGTGGATTACGACGCTAACAAAAAAAGCATGGATGACCGTCACCATTTGGGAGAAAACAATACGACGTTTAGACAGGCAGTTTGTGAAGAAGAAACGAAAAGTTGTTTTCATAGCAGACAATTGCACAGCTCATACCAACATCCCACAGTTAGCCTCAATTGAGCTTGTTTTCTTGCCTCCTAATGTGACCAGCGTTCTCCAACCATTGGATCAAGGAGTTATTCAAAACCTAAAAGTAAACTATCGTAAGCTTCTCTTGAAGGACCTTATCACTGTCATCGACCAAAAAAAGCAGTTTCACGTTACTGTCTTGGATGCCATTTTTTATGTGTACAAAAGTTGGAACATGGTGTCCACCACATGCATAGCAAATTGTTTTCGTCATGCTGGTTTTGTGGATTCTCTGAGTATCGTGGATGACGAAACCGAAGAAGAAGACGATATTCCTCTATCTGTTCTGATGGAAGATCTGAGAAATCGTGGCCATGCCATTCAAGGGGAAGAAGAATATGGTTTGATTGATGAGGAAATTGCCACCACTTCTGAAGCTACAATTTCTGAAATTGTTTCACAAGTTTCACAAGTTGTGGACAGTGAGGACAATGACAGTGATTCTGAGACTGTAGCTGTAACCCAAGCGGAAACCTTCAATGCAATAAATGTCATACGCCATTTTTTTTACAAACCATGAGGGAGTTGACGAACATTTTGAGAAGTTACAAAATCTAGAAAACATTGTTCGAAAAATGAAACCAAAAACGAGACAGACCTGCATGAATGATTATTTTAAATAAGGTAAGATGTTATGCATGTATGTACACTTTGAGGAAATTTATAAACAGCTTTATTTTAAATTAAATTTTTAAAAAATATATATAACTTTCTTTAATTCTTTACTGTTAAAATTTATTGACTTAAATATTTACCAAATAACTGATGTTTTCGTTTGCATTACCATTTTTAAAAAATCATAATGTGTATTTACGTGCTTAGTTATGAACTGCTAATGAATCGGTTAAAAGGTCACCCGGCTTATAAGGTCACTTTTGCGATGTCCCTTAGGGTGACCTTATATCGAGGTCTGACTGTACCATTTCTGAAGCTTGGTAACTTCACCACAAAAGGTTGTTAGTTGTATTGACTGAAAGTTTTATCCCTTGCGTTTGTTGTCAGGCTAGTTTTGTCAGAAATGATACAAACTACCAGGGTGGAAAAAGGACGTAACTAAATCACACCGGTTGACAGTAACTTTAAAAAATGAAATACGTATAATTAACGTATTATCCCTAAAAAATAGCAGCAGGCTTTTTTTGTATCAGTGTAACGCGCAACAGCCAGTGTCGTATCTCTAATAGAATAAAATATGCAATGATTTTATTTTGCTAGTTTTTGCTCACTTCTCAGCACTGTACAAAATCATAGGTAGATTAACATTGATACCAACACACGAAACAAATTCTGAATTACATCTGGACTATGTAAATTTATTAAAATCAATACAAGGAAAGGGGGATTTAATTTAGTATTTAGTTTTTTCTGCATTCACACAGATAAGAAAATAAGAAAACATCATAAGGTAACAAATACTCGCAAAGGATTTTCAATGGAGATAATCGGAAAGCATGCAGTGTAAATTTGAAAGCACATAGAAATATCGTTGATGTTTTACTCCCTATTCAATTGATTTCTAATTCTCTGCAAAACTTTATAGCATAAAAAAAATAGTTTGACATATTTCCATTAATAACACTTTAAACTATTGTGCTTTCATGAATGAAAACTCTGTTGTGTTTGCTATAAAATGATGCAACGTATTCGATATGACTTAAATTTTTGATGCGTACTCAGTCCCAACTCCAATAAATGTATCCTACTGGATACGAGTATCTCAAGTTTCAAAAATCTAACAATTTTAAATATTTTTCCATGGCCCAGAAACTAGCCAGATTTAAATTTTATTCAGAGTTTATTAAGTATAATGGGAAAGCAACTGTCTCAAGATTCTCAAAGGAATAATTAAAGTTTGGCACCATGAAAGACAGAAAGACGTGTTGGAAAACCATGCCTAAAAGAGTGACTCGGGGCATCAGTGGCTGAGCGGGCTAATCGACCGGTTCCGGTACCTGCCTGCGAGCAGTGAAAAGGCGTCGGTTCTATTCCGACTTTCCCTTGGGTGTATTTCCTTCTTTGTACAGTAAATTTGTTGTACTGTCTTGTTCTATCTGTCATATTAGACGAGACTTTGAGGCACATACTTGAGAACAGCAAATAAACTCGAATACTTATGTGACCTGAAATGGTCGTTAACAAAAGAGTGACTCTTAGTGGCGGCTCAACGGCATATTAAATTCTTTGCGGTTCAATTGCACGTATTTATTTATTTTTTCATTTTATTTATTTATTTTTTGTATAGAAAAACTTGAAATTGTTTCTTTATTTCTTTTTAATAAGGTGGCCGATTTCTGATAACATTTACATTTTTTACACTGAAGGTAAATAATATTTTTGTTCAATAAATTAATTATATGTTGCCTTTAAACGGGTTAAACAGATTAACGATTAAAAAAAATATGAAGAGAATTGAAAAAAATATTATTGTTATTATTTTGAGGGATTTTTTTTTTTTCAATTTTAGTCTTGTAGAAATTGATTTCTCGAACTTGCAATACTTTTGGCGATTAGTGTATTTATAAAAGTAAAACCCAGCTTGAACCTGCTTTTAAAATTCACTCAAATTTCCCAAGGAATATTGGTTTCTTTTTAAAGAACTTTCATAATCAGCTAATGCTTCTGTCCGCTATAAGGTTGCGAGTAATTCCAAGCTCAGTGTTTTCTGTATAGAAAACTTTGTTTATACACATTATTCAAACTTAAAGTAAGTGTACAGTTTTGTTTTGTAAGGTATTCAAAAGCGTATTATATTGATGCTATTAGTTTTCAAGACTGATACCAGTGCAAAACACGAGAGTACGATTCATTTAAAACTTCTATTCTCCTAAATAAATTCAAGTTCTGATTTGATCTCCTTAGTTTGAGTTATAACTATATATTTTTCTCTCAGCTTGATTCACGCAATAATGAACCAGAGAAAGTACAATAACGAGTTTCAGTAAGATAATAACACTTGTAACTGAAAACTTTTTTTGGGAACTAAATTCTTAAGACTAAAGACTTTTTTTTTCCTTTTCTATTGTAATCATACAGAAGTGAAAGAAAATTTATTGGTTATTCGTAAAGGATATCGATCAAAACGAGAAATGTTGCCTAGCAACGAGTCTTGGATCCTCCAAACTTCAATTGTATTCCCTTTTGTTGACAGAAACAAGAAAATAAGAACAGTTCCAATATCAAACACTGTTTTATATTAAGAGAATTCGATCCGATTAACTGGTTCACTGAGCATCAGGATGTATTTGCTCATTATTCAGTTCGCTTGTTGCGATTCCAAGAGTGCAATTCCAACTCGCAAATCCGTGAAAATAAATAACGTTCTTTCGAACACATATAAATGTTCATTGGCGTAAAATAAAACTATTGTCTTATTCCCGAGCACAATGGTTTTAGTAATTGCATTTCATTCTAACACGAAAAGACATTTTCAGAGTATATGAAACAGTTCGCAAAACAGTAATATTTGATAAAAGTAAAACTTATACAAATGCCCATTTTACTTTACAATCCAGTTTCACCAGGATATGTGCAATCATTTGTTCGTCGCTTTCTAATAAGAGTAAAATATTCTGAATTTTCACTTTTTGAAAAATTTAACTTTCCAGTTTAATTTCATATCTTATATTCATTGGCATTTCAAACTTAAACAACAATTTTACTCATGAAATTGTAGCAAAAAAAATAAGTTACTTTTTGAGCCCTCTTAAAAGTTGCCTATTCGCTAGCCATCGTGAACACTGCAGCTCCGACAGTTGCCAAACCGCGGCATCGTTTAAGACTGATGTGAAGAACAACGAAATTGGGCATTTAATGAAGGGATTCACTTTCTGATTACTAACAAAAGTCATTACAGTGTCGTAAACTATTCTAATGACTAGTTCGTATAGTAAGGGATAGAGATTCAGTTTCACCCTGCAAGCATGGGAAAAAATTGTCACTTTGGTTATGGCGCACTCGTTTGGGAAGGCATTGTTATAAACTGACTGGTCGATCTCCAAATTTTTGACCAAAGTACTGCAATTGAATATCGCTATTGTCAGATAATTATACGCATGCATCTATTCCGATGCGCCATTGATAGACTTTGTGTTAACTTTCGCGCAGCTAAAAAGTGTAAAGTTCACTGGAGGATTAATCAGCTCAACTGATTAAACTTCTTAGAACATGCACTAGATGGCTTAAAAGATCGACTCATTAAGCAGATCAAAAAACGTTTTATCCAACAAATTTGCACTTGACACACTAATGGCCGGTTGGAATTTCAACCTGGGGTGTCCACGTGCTTTTCGGTATTTCTATACAACGGGGGCTTTTTAACGGTAAGATTGTCTTATATCCACTACAATATAATATAAATTAGTGTATTTGCAAAAAGAAAAGGAAATCGATCGACCCCATAAAAATTTACATTTTCAAATTCATTTTCTATCATTTACAAACTCTGTATTAAAAAAAACTAACTGCATGATGCGGTCTACATTATGTACATGGCTTCTGCTGCATGCTGAAAATTACTGTCATGTGAACTACAAATTCATTTAAATTAAAAATTCATAAAAATTAGGAATGTATATACACTATTTGCAGTATAACTTCTAACACGCGTACGTGAGTACATGCACACTTTCTTTTTTTAATTGAAGACCTATTTTAATGTAAGAAGCCCTTCTTATGTCACACAGTTGCACGAGCAGTTTTTTCACTCTTGGGAGCATTTTTTCAAAGCAATTTGTAGAGAGAATCACAAGGCTTCATCCACATATAATATTACATTTCTTATTTGTGTTTTTTTTTTTCTTTTTGCGGAATTTTAAGCTAAAGAAAGCTAAGACGAAACTAAAAATCCCAGATTTGTCATGCATTAAAAGTAGAGTCCTAGCCAAAGTCTAGGAAGAATATTATGAAAAAACATCAAGGTGCTATGAGTAATCTCCTTCAAATAAAAAAGAGAGAAAGAAAGCACATAAAATAAAAAGACGGTTGAGATAAAAATGAAGATAAAAGAATGAGGACGAAATCACTGGAGAAAGAGTGAATCTACTCTAAAATAACATTCAAGTTATGAATGACAGTCGATAAAACTTGGCTTAAATTTCTCCACATTTGCATGGCTTAACGATGTTTTGGGCTTATATATTGATACTAGTAAGCCCGGCGGTCACACGAAATGACCGCTGTTCTAGATATTATAAATATACAATCCTCCCAGTAACCGGAAATGCACATCAAATCAAAGAGATATTTATCAGGTAGAACAGTAAAGTTTAATGAATAAATAATAAACATATAATAATTTCGGAAAAAAATATTCTTACCGAAAACAACCCATCCAAGTTGTCATAATCTGTAAAATAAAAATATTATTTACTATAATCAAATTGTTTGTGAAAAATATTGATTTATATCCAACATAATCATCGCCAAAACAATAGTTTTAACGAAACTGGAAAAAAGAGCGCTGCCACTTTAATATATATAAAAAGCGCAGACGATAAATAAATCAAAACAAAGAAAAAAGTATTAAATTAAATTCGCGTTAACATTAATTTTTAACGGATATTGCAAATCTAATGATGCCTCACTCAAAATGCTAGAGAAATGTTTCGATTCTTAGTCGTTTTAACTGTAGAAACAATTGTGTAGATGGCAGCACGACGCAGTATTCTCGGAGTAAGAAATTCGGAATAAGCTATCGGCGACAAACAGACACTTAAGCGGCTTATATATAAGAAGATCAATTCTTTACTGAATATGCGTTGGGTAGTGTTTTGGCTTTTCATCTTTTAGTGTCTTTTAAAAGAAGCTTTTGCGACAGTGTTAGCTGGCTACCACTGCAATTACAACATTGGTGTTAGTCATTAACGGGTTTTTGAATGTGTTCTGATGGTGTGCTCTCATGCTGTTGTTCATGATGCCTTTGGAGGTAGCTTTTAATTGCGCAATTTTTATTTTTCAATTCAATCAAGTGTGGGACTAAAAGGCCCACAAGAAGACTTTTGAGATAGTGCTGCCATGTTTTGATATTACCAGATGGGGTGAACAGTATCGTAGTCAATTACATTAACAGGCTGGAGAACTGACTGGTCACGGGACTCATTTCGTCCTTGTCTTGAAGTAAAGGTAGAGAAAACAGCTGACAAAACCGGTTTTTTTCTTGCTGATTGGGATGAATAAAATCAGGTATTCATCAATTTCTCCGGCCTTTATTATCTATGGCCGTGGCGCAATTTTGAATTTTCTTTTCGTTAACGTGCCTTTTAAGGCACCTACTAACATTTATTATTTTTGGGATAGCTATGAATAGCGTATTTTTTGAAGAACATTAATTTACCCTCAGAAATTCATCAATGATTTCGTTGAGAATTTCTTTTTTATTCGTTGAAGATTAGTATGATTGACAGTGAGAATGTTTTTTTTTTCTTGCTTCTTAAGGCTACAGCTTACACTATTTTTTTTTTTTTTTTTTTAATTCTTTATGTGCAAACTTAAAATTTTGTGAGTTTGTACTTATGTTAGAAAAATCACCCCACAAAAAAATTGGCGTAAAAAATTAGTAGATTTTTTTTTTTTTTAATTTTAACTTTTATAAAACCTTCCACGTCCCGCAATTGTTTTTAAAAATTCAAACTTTTTCCTGATTTTAAATACTTAGATATTCTTTTGAATGATAAAATAAAACATTTTATATGATAATTTTCAAAATATAGGCAAAAATATACTTTTATATGAAATTTTCTGAACATTTAGTGATTTTTTTCAATAAATAAATATTTTCTTTCAAATAATTATTACTGCTACATTTCATCCATTAAACTATAACTACGTAATATAACAATATTTTTGGAAAGGTTGGTAGCAATAGCATAAAAATTGCGGCAGGTAGAACGTTTTGAATTTCTGTTTTGAGGTAAATTTGTGGTTTTGATAAAAAAGGCTTGTTTTTCATTTTAAAAGAGTATAACTATATAAAAGTATTTATATAATAAAATGCTTAGTATGATAAACATAAATTTGATATCAAATATTCATTGATACAGTGTAGGCATACTTTATACACCAATTTTCGACATTTTAAGTGTAAACTGTAGCCTTAATGAATAAAGATTTTTATCTCATTTTTATTTCCAACTAACTTTTTTTAGTCAAATTTCAGCTTAGTCGTCAATAAAAACTGTTCAAGTGGCAATCTAGAGGGCATCACACGGCTTACTCAAGTGTGATGGATCAAAATTTTTAATCATGTCGTAATCAGCTTTGTATCTCCTGCTTGTTTTGGTTAAGATACGTAATTCTGTCTTCTTGCTTTGAAAAAAGGGTCTAGATTCAGATTAAATGCACACTTGAGATACTGAGACAACTTTTCTTTTGAGACAGCGTGGACAGAATGAATGAAATCTGTGCTAGTTCTTAAGTAGTGTCTCGTAGATGTGTTGAAAGAAATGGCGCCAGAAAAAATACAGCAGAAGAAAAAACAGAGAGAGAATAAGCGCTTAAAGCAGCCAGAAATGTGAAACGGAACCAACGGAACGGAGAGAAAATTCTCGAAATTTCCAGAGAGATGAACGGAATTGACACAAAAAAAAAGTAGTGTGCCTAAATATGAAGGAAAGAGTGGAAAACTGAATCAAAGACGATGGTCGTAATCACTTTTCAAGCACAGGTTTGCTTGTTTGTTTTTTTTTTTTTATTTATTTTTTTTAGGTCATTCTTCAACTCCTGCTGTGAGTTTTCAACAGGTAGTTGTAGGTATGAAAAACGTTATATCATCTGGCAGAAAGAAGATTTACTAAATGCTCCTCTTTTTTCTTTTTTTTCTTCGTTGCAGTACAAAATAAATGTTAATATTTTGAAAGGTTGTTATTAATTGTTTAATTTTTCTTTTTTAAGCAACATGCAAAGTTCATCCTACTCTCAAAAATGTTTTGTATAAAAAGGTCCGATAAATTACGTAGAAACAAAGGATTTTCACGTGGAGTTTCTTTATTCATATGTAATGAATAAAAACGACTATGCCAGTGGATTGGAAACAAATACTATTTCTTAGGCGTGCTTGTAGAATTGTTTTGAGTTTGCTTTTTTTTTTCTATTTTAATCATTTCTTCCAAAAGTAAACTGCTAGAATATTCTTTAATTGTCAGGTACTTGATTTTTTGATGTTGCTAACGACGCATGGTCGATTTTAAATAAATTTTATCACAAAATGACAATGTTTTAAAACTTAAAGCAATCAAATAATTACTCTTGCATAACATTAACTGTTTTACTCACGTTCCATGACGTTTCTTACAGTGTTTTTATTTGATGGGTATTCTTCTGTCTAACCACACTTGAGCGATTGAAAAAACTGTCAACGCCATTAGTGGGCCCCATCAAGACTTGCAGCCCGATGTTCTACCGTGTTCAAACCTGGAAACATTGAAGGTGGGTTGTTACATTAAATAATAAAATAAACTATATGTATTTTAAAAAAACATTTTATAAAATACAACGTTTTTCTTGCGCAAAATTTTCGGGATTTTTTTTGTTCCAGAATTTTTTTCCCCAAGATTTTTTGACGATCGCAGCGCCGCTACTGAATTTTGGTTACAATTTTCGGAACTAATCACCATATTTAATTTTATTTTATTGGAAATACTTCAGAAACTCATCAAATCATGATGAAAGTGATAGAATATTGCATTGGTCATCTGGTTCTGAGCTATATGTAAAGTTTCAGAACACTAGCTTATCGGGAAATGGTCGAAAATTCGATTGCAAAATTCCAAGGACAGACATCATCATCATCACTTATATTTGTTGATGGGCCGTTAGGCCCCGGGAGGGGCCTTTTACCCAGATCTCCTTTGTGAGCGTACGTCGTTAGGAGATAGATCAATGCGCCCGAAGGCTTACATCACGTCCCCGAAGGGCAGAGGGGGGGGGGGCGCGTCTCGGACGAGTTAGAATAGTAAGCTACATAAAAATACAAGACAACAAAATATATATATATATATATATTTTTCTTTTAAGCATTTTTTTTTTTTTAATTTATACTTTTTTCTTTTTGGATTTTCTCTTTTTTAATTCTTTTCTTCACATATATAAGATAAGTAAATGAATAGCAAAAAAAACGACTATCTCAAGGAGAGCATGTCTAACTGAGGATTTGGAAGAGGATTATGCTTAGTACTGAGAGAATCATAGTTGAGCACACAGGTTCTGTCCGGGTAGGGGTACTTCTGGTTCCTATTTATGTATTGGGATTGGGTACGAATTGCTTCGTTTGGATGGTTTTGGAAGCTGTTGAACAGTTTTAGAGCATTTTTTATAATGTGCCTTGAGATTGAGTCAACAGATAATTCGCTGTGGAGGGCTTTGTTTTTTTCGTACCAATCAGCGTTACCAATTTGTCTGAGGGTTTTATTTTGTAGAATTTGGATTTCGTTAATGGTAGTGCGAGCAGCGTGCCCCCACACCGTAAATCCATAGAGAATGGTTGGTCTTAAGATTTGATTATATATCAACATCTTATTCTTTAATGAAAGTTTACTGTAGCGCCCTAGTAAGGGGCGGAGGAGGTGTAATTTATGTTTAGCGTTTACTAGTTTTTTTTCAACGTGCTTTTTGAAATAAAGGACGGAGTCGAGAGTGATGCCTAGATAGCTAGCTTGGAGTTTGTAATTTAGGGTATTATTCAAAAGTTCAAGAGTTTCGGGGCCTTTTTTTTTATTGTTCTTTTTAAAGTGGACTGCAATGGTCTTAGTGGGGTTTAGAGCGAGCCGCCAGTTGTTACACCAATGTTCTATTTTTATTAGGTGCTCTTGGGCGTATTTCTCAACACGATTACGTCTTTTGTGTTTTACAATGATCGCGGCGTCGTCGGCAAAGAGGGCGGTCATGGTTTTTTCATGAGTCGGGAAATCGGCCATGAAAATGTTGAACAGTTGGGGCGATAATACTGCACCTTGTGGGACGCCACTTTCAATGAGTTTCGTGATGGAGGTTTCATTTTCAATTTGTACTTTAAAGGTGCGGTTTCTAAGATAATTATTGATTAAATCAACAAGGTATTTTGGGAAGTTATGGATTATCATTTTGTATATGAGCCCATCATACCAGACTTTGTCAAAGGCTTTTTGGATATCGAGAATAATGCCTAGGGTTTGCTTGCCATAGTTAAAACCTTCAGTTAAAGCGTTTAGGACTGATTAGTTGGTGTATTGTGCTGTGCTTTTCTCTAAAACCAAATTGTTCTGGGGGGATGATGTTCATGTCATCTATATGCTTTTGCAATCTTTTCTTTATAATTTTCTCATATATTTTGGAAACATGTGAGGTAAGACTTATAGGTCTATAGTTATGGGGGTCCCTGGAGTCGGTGGAGGGTTTTGGTATTAGGGTGATTTTTGAGTTTTTCCAGATAGTGGGGAAGTAAGAAAGCTTGAGTGAGCAATTAATAGTTTTTGTTAGGCAAGTCAGTGCTTTAAGGGGCATATTTTTGAGCATTTTGTTTGAGATATTATCTGGTCCGGTGGCCTTTTTATTTTTAGTTCTTTTAATAATTTCAGCAATTTTGCCTGGGTTAGTTGGCATAAACTGGATCTGGTTTTGGGGGAGGAGTTAAAATCCTGAATTTTCCTACGAACTAACGACGTGACATGATTGTTTGAGGAGGGGGGATTTGGTCGAAAATTTTCTTCAAAAACTTCAGCTAAGGCTTCGGCTTTGTCCCTATCATCAAAATTTATCCTTCCCGTAGTGTGAAGTGGGGGAATACTTTTGAAAGGTTTTTCGAAGGCTTTGGCAAGTTTGTAAAGGGAGCCGTTTTCGGGCGATAAGCTGGTTATGAAATCAGTCCAACTTTGCTCTTTATACTGCCTAGTTATGTTTTTTATCATTTTCTGTCACCTATTTATCTCCGTTTTCAGACTGGGATTTCTAGTGTTTTGCCACTTTTTTTAATCTGTTTTTCTGGACAATAAGTAGGCTAGCGTAAGGGGGAAGTCTAATGGGGGTGTGGTTAACAACCTGCGATTTCGTGGAGGCTTCGTAGGAGCCAATCAGTGACTCAGAGAAATTTTTTACGCTGTTCTCGATATCGTCAATGGTTTGTAGGGTGGGGTTACCAGGGACAGACAAGAAAGCGAGTTAAAAAAACGTTGTATCAATAATAAAAAATACTGGTGGCGATTTTCGGACTACAAACGATAATGCTTGGTTTTAGTTCTTTCATGCGTACGTTGCACCAAAATATAGTAAAACTAATCACCATCCTTTGCAGGTAGAAAATTGGCACATGTTTCGTTCAACATACTACAAACATGTTTACTCTAGTATTTCTTTTTCATTTTTAATTTCACTAATTTCGAAGTGCGCAAAAAAATTCCAATTGTGTAATTAGTTTCTACTTGCTGATTAAATTCTTCTTGTTAGAATACTGTCAACACTTTAAGGAAACCCAATCCGCTAGAGGAGCATCTTTTCATTCTCCTTTTTCCCCAGAAAGATATACAAAAGCTTCCAGGAATTAAAAGGATGTCTTTCGAAGAGATATTTAGCACGGAGATTTTTTCGCGTGCGTAAACTTCTCGAAAGTTTAACTTTCGTGCTACCACCTACCTACCTGTAAGATTTGTTAATTCCGCAGAAAGAAAATTCCTCAAAAGTTATCCATATCTTTGAGTCAATCTAGATGGCGCTGCAATACCATAAAGTTAGATTTAGATGCATTCAAATAAAGAACGCGATCGATTGAATTAGATAAGCATCAATGGGACTCAAATTTTCATAACTTATCAGATTTTAAAGTTCCTTTTTAAATTATTTATTAGCCTGTACTTATTTACGTAGTTAGAAATTGCTTAAAGTTAAAGGATTCGAGATAATAACAAAAAAAACGTGAATCAGGGTTTTAAACAGGGTTAAAAAACGTTTCAGGATTTTAATTTTTAAAAAAAATTTATATAAAAACACATTAAAAAAAAACAGAGTTTCGAACTCGTAAACTCGGACTTATTTGATTTTTTGAATTCGAGAAAAACAAAGAAAAAAAATAATAAGTCCACACTTCTTTCGGCATTTTATTTCTTTATTATTACTTATAAAGAAAATTACAAAAACAGCGATCGAACAATAAACTACATTCATATAACTACTAATTTTATAACTAGTCTATATTGTGCTACAGAGAGTTAAAAAGGCATTTAGAACTTGGAAGCATTGTTTTAAGTAAGGAGCATTAATTATTTTTTCCCATGCATTTTAAAAGTAAAGTTCCTTCTTTTCCTAATTATTTATTTTTTGTCGCTGACAATTTATTTGAATATTTAATTGAATTTACATTTCATGCAAAAATAATATATTAGTAATAACTTCATAAGTGAAATATAAAGTTGAATTCATCACACTAAGCCCCTGAAAAAAATTTCAAATATTGGGAAAAATCACTCTTTATCCAGAAACCTATAAACATAAAAGACAGTTTTAGAAGCTCTCCCCCCCCCCCCTTTCCCTGAAAAAATCAGTTTCATTTTCATAACTTCAAATGTTAATTATATAAACGAATGTTTTTGTTAATAGATGAAACTCTTATTATTTGTTATCAGTTAATTATGTCTTTAAACCTGGCATATTGCTACTAATCGTTTCCAATATTACTTTTTTTTGATGCAGCGAAATATTGGAAAATAAAACTGAATAAAAAGCTAATGTTTTGAAAAAAGCCTCGTCCTTTTTCTGACCTAGCAAAGTTCGTGGAATACAAATGTTGCTAGGAGATGGTTTTACTTAGAAAACATAGAGGAGAAAATAGCCTTTCCTATAATGTTAAATAAAGTTCAGACCTGAATATTTTACTTTCTAAAAGCATTAGGAATTTAGAAGAAATAGGGATAAGACATTTTTATGCTACCACAATAACAGCGAGACCACGATTTCTTTGAAAATGAGTCAAAAGCAATGAAATTGCTTTTTTTTTACGTTTTCTTTCTGATATTAGATTTTTTTCTGCTTTTATATTAGTTGAAAAGAAGAATTTGTAGTCCGTATTCATGAATGGGTATATTTGTCACTTCATATGAAAAAACGCTTGCGGGAAATATTATTTGAATAGTGAATAGCTGTTTCTGTATGCAACAATAAGAAAAGTTAAACTGAGTAAAATCTTAACTTCTGCTATACATCAGTGAGATTGCCTTTATTCTAAAGATTCTTTTGAGTAAGTGAATGAAAAAGAAAAAAAGAACTTTTTTCGCATTGTAAATAAAAAGTAAAATTTTTTTATTGTAAGTAAACATAACATTTTTAATTGTGCATCGTTCTGTTTCCAAGGAAACATATACTATATTTATTATTTATATAATCATACACCACAGCAATTTAGAATTGTAATAATATAACATTAATGTTAACTTACCAATGTAATTAAGGGATATTCGTTCTAATTAATTTTAGAAGAAAGCATTTGAAAAGTCATTCATCCTAATAAAACGAATTTTACTCACTAAAGTCATTGTTTTCTTGTGGTTAAAATTGATTTTAACCCTGAATTTCGTGTCATTATCAAAGGTACGAGGAACATTTTTACCACACGCCTAGACACAAAGGTGATATACTTGTTTTCTCCGATTTTACATGCTTATGTCACAATAGGGTTACAGAAGGGCCATGGTAGCCTAGTGGTTAGGACGTCGGTATTCCAACCGTAAGATTGGGGGTTCGATACCCGACCCGCAAAAGACTCACCATGTGCACTTCGGGATACGAGCATGTAACATCCGGGGATTCTGAAGTCCCGAGGCAGTTCGGAGAGTAAAGAATTTCCCTTCAATCTTAGATCAAAAAAGGAAGGTGGAGTACTTGTGGTGTGTCATCTGGTTTCATCCAAATACATAATGAGCCAAGTTGTACTTCCACCGTTGTGGTGCTCATATATAAAGGGAAGGTGCTCCTTACTGTCCTAACCCTGTCCTGGTGGCTTCTACGAAGGGAAGCTTGGATACCCAAGTGACATTAGAAACAACAACGCTAAGATCTATCACTCTGGAAAAAACCGGGTTTGTGTTTCAAAGAAGCAACCACTTTTTTTTTCTTTTTTTAAAAATAATTCGTATTTATTTATTAAAACTAAAACTTGTCTTTGACTTTTGTATACCCAGTTACTTATTCATGATCATTTCCTTCTGCAAAAAGAAACCCCTAAATTTAAAACAACATCCATCTCAAAATGTCGAGACATGAAGGCGATATACTTAGTTCTCTCAAATTTTACATACTTTGCGATAAAACACTCATAAGTAAAATTTATAACTCTAGGAAAAAACGATTTGTGTTCCTAAGAAGCAACCGCTTTTCGTTTTTTGGAATAGTTATTATTTATTTATTTATTTAAAGTAAACCTAGAACTTGTCTTTAATTTTTGCATACCCAGTTACTTATTCGTTATCATTTCCTTCTGTAAAATAAACACTAAATTTTTAAAAAATGATCACAAAAATATAAGACTAAAATGTTTTTGCCATTCTTTACTGTTAAATATCATTAAATTCAATTATTTTAATACAATAATAATTTAGAGATCAGACATAAAGAGAAAATCATTCAAACTAAATGTAACGGAGAAGAGGAGTTATCTTTCGGAAGTCTTGTAGTAAATAGTTACACTAAGACTTCATGATTTACAAAAGAAAAATAAATTTATAACTAAAAGTTGTCAAATTTTTTCTTAAAGAAGGTGAGCTGAGAAAATCAAAGGAAATGCCGTAATGAATAGAATGAAATTGACAAGACGTAACTAAAAGCTCTTAAATTTCAGTCATGTTTCAAAATTTATCATTCAGCGATTTCAAAAGACAAAATTTTTACGAAACATTTAAGCTAATTTCGATACTTCCCATCTTGAGATTGAAAATAAAAAATGCACGAGATCGAAAGTTTGTAAATTTATTATATAGTCAAGTTAAAGCTTCGTTCTCAGCTGGTTTTCACTATACACACTGAATTATTCAGATTCTTTTGTAGTTCAGCTTCAGCACTAGAATTTTCTCTCGTTCCGTATTTCTTTCTGAAAATACAATTTCTTTTATTCCAGGGAGTTCTCAGCGTAATAGTGGAATCTTCTCTTCGTTCTTTTCAATAGTATTTCAATAGTATGAGGTGGTTAGAAACATACTGGGGTAAGTCAATTTTTTTAGAAAATTCAATTTTCCCCAATATAGAATGTCATCTACCTTTTACAATAAACTACGGAATACTTTAATGAAATATCAACATATGGCACCATTATTTATTTCTTATTCAATGCCAAAGTATTAAAACCGTACTGCAAAATGCCGTTCTTCTCAAAATTCTAATTGCTTAACTTACACCAGTATTTTTCTTACCCCCTGAAGTGAAGATGCTAAATCTGGGCTCGGAACAAACTTTAGGAATTTAAATATTGATTACCGAAGCTAATTACCATTGTACACTATTGTCCCGTTCGAAACACTGGTTTTTATTTTTATGTAGAACCGACATCGATCAAATCTTGTTTTAAATGGTTGTTAAGTAGGTAGAATATTTACGTAAGAAGGCCGCGTTGTAAACTTTTGAGTATTTTTTCTTGTACAAAACTTTATTTCTGTAGTTAGCATAAAGGATTATCCACTGAGTTTGAAACGGCTCCCTAATAAAAGGGATACAAAATTCATTTCGCTAAAACATGAAGCATACACAGTGTGTCAAAGAATTTTTAAGAGTAGGTTTATAAAATGAAAAACTAGTAATTATAGTTTTTAAAGTTTTTTTATTCAAAATAAGCTCCTTCGGCTTCAATACAGTTGTTACAGCGGTTTAACAGCGATTCGGACGCCTGTTCCAACTCACCATTGTGGGAATGCCTCCAAAGCTCGCGTCAAAGCTGTTTGTATAGTGTCAATGTCATCAAAGTAAAAAAAATGTAAACAAATGAACTGAGGTTTTGGCAGTGAATCAGCTGATAGTTAAGGAGTTTCATGAATACTCGAAAACACAGATAGAGCCACTGTAAGCTTCGTTCCAGCTGTAGTCTTAAAAATTCGTTGACACACTATATACATTCAACACACATTCTACGCAATAAAATTTAAACATAGAAAAACCTATTGAGTATTTATCTAATGCAAAAACTGGGATCAGAACTACTTATTTTGACAATTAGAGTGACATAAAATCTCTCATAACTTTTTAAATAAAGCAACTAAACAGTATGAAATTTTTTCAGTGCGTTTAAAATACTTTGAAGTTTTAGTAAAATTAACTTAAAAATCAATATTTTGGTCATTTTTTTAGGTAGTATGGCCCCTAAAATACAAATAATCTAACGAGTTTTAAAGACTGTAGTGTCAAATTTTTCAAAATAAAGCGCTATATCCATTTTTCTCAATAATATTCTAATCAATTGAATTAAAATCGTGGCGTCCATTAAATCTGAAGAATTAAGGTACAAAAAAAGGGATATATTTTTTCAAAGTAAAAGTTATACACACGCACACACACATACATATATATATAATATATATATATATATATATATATATTAGGGTGGCCCTTAACCATATGTAATTTTTTGAAGGTTAAAATTTTGCTGCTCCCAACCCCTGATTCTGTTCAAATGATGAAAAAAAAAAGGGCTATGCAAAATTTCAGCTTAATCATTTAACATTTAGGGGTCAATCCATGTGAAATCATCCAGGTCATGTTGCTCGATGATTTTGATTTTTTTTAAATTTTGGCAGTCAATTTATTGTTATCTTGAGACCCCAAAACAAGTGTTAAAAAGTTTTTTAATTCTTGAAATTTTTTATTACAGCCGTTTTCAAGTCACATCTTTAGTGGTTTTTCATTAAAATACTGCTTTACATAAATCTTTGTAACTTTTTCATTTCTGAATATTTCAAAATGATTTAAAAACCATTATATTCTGCAAGAAATGAGAAAAATTTTGCTTTCGGTTTCTTTTTTGATATATGTTTTTAAAAATACGGAAATGGAGTTTGAAAATACCATTTTCAAAACCAAAACTTGCGTTTTTCACGTTAAAGTTTTTAATGGAAGAAACTAAGACTTGGCTGTACATTTTTTGCTCGGAATAGATACCTTTTGGTAGTTTCATCAGAAGTAGTATGGAACATTTGGAGGGTTTACTTTATTTTATATAATTAGCCAAACTTGGCATCTCGGTGTAGAAATGCTAACTTTGAGACTCAATATCTAAAAAAGGACTGAATGAAATTTTATGAAATTTTAGGGGAATGATCTTTTTATATATATAAATATGCAGTAAAGTCTTTATAAGTGATATCGATGTTGTTTTAGAAATACGGCACCTCGAAGTCAGGCAAAAAATCATGCGTCTTTCCGCCTTTTTTCACATCTAAATGTCATCATACTGCTTTATTTATTTTACTCAATGCTTCAAAACGTTTATAAGATTTTCCAAGGCTTATAAATTTACTTACAGTGAAACATAAGCAACAAAATCAACGATCAATGTTAAATTTCAAAATCCATGTTTGTTTTGTTGTAGTGAGGCAGTACAAAAGGATATCATGTCTTGACTAGTATCCTTTTATTGCTAAACTTGCTAAATGATCTGACGAAGAACAATTAGTCCTGTAGTCTAATTTTTATATTTGTCGAATATTAAAGTTTTGTGTCTGAGACTCGACTTTAACTAATGCAGAGTTAACGTAAAAACTTTGTTTTTTTTATTTTGTTTACTTGCGATGAAGTGAACTAATATATCGTGTTTTAATTTAATTACTACAACAACAAATTTATCTTTTTATTAAAAGCACTAAGTCACTCTTTTCAAACGAAGAAAAAAAAAGAGTATTTTAAAGAGAATCCAACGGTAATTTATGTATTACTATTGTTTCCTTTTTAAATTGTTCTGCTTGTGTTTAAATAAGGTAGAGGGGAAAAAATGTTTTCACGTTGAACTCTGCATTAGTTAAAGTTGCAGTTTCAGACGCAAAATTTGAATAATCGAAAAATATAAACATTAGACTACGTGACTAATTGTTCTTCGTCAAATCATTTAGTAAGTTTAGCAATAAAAGAATACTAGTTAAGACATGATATGCTTATGTGCTGGCTCACTACATCAAAACAAACATGGATTTGATAAATTGAACATTGATCGTTGATTTTGTTGCTTATGTGTAACTAAATTTATAAACCTTGGAAAACTTTATAAACCTTTTGTAGCATTGAGTAAAATAAACAAGGCAGTATGATGACATTTAGATGTGAAAAAAGGCGGAAAGACATGTGATTTTTTGCCTGACTTCGAGGTGCCATATTTCTAAAACAACATCGATATCACTTATAAAAACGTTGCTACATATTTATATCTATAAAAAGATTATTTCCCTGAAATTTCATAAAATTTCCTTCAGTCCCTTTTTTAGATATTGAGTGTCAAAGTTAACATTTCTACACCGAGATGCCAAGTTTGGCTAATTATATAAAATAAAGGAAACCCTCCAAATGTTCCATACTGCTTCTGATAAAACTACCAAAAGGTATCTATTCAGGGCAAGAAATGTACAGTCGAGTGTTAGTCTCTTCCATTAAAAGTTTAACGAGAAAAACGCAAGTTTTCGTTTTGAAAATGGTATTTTCAAACACCATTTCCGTATTTAAAAAAAAAATATCAAAAAAGAAACCTAAAGCAAAATTTTTCTCATTTCTTACAGAATATAATGGTTTTTAAATCATTTTGAAATATTCAGAAATAAAAAAGTTACAAAGATTTATGTAAAGCAGTATTTTCATGAAAAACCACTAAAGATGTGACTTGAAAACGGCTGTAATAAAAAATTTCAAGAATTAAAAAACTTTTTAACACTTGTTTTGGGGTCTCAAGATAACAATAAATTGACTGCCAAAATATAAAAAAAATCAAAAACATCGAGCAACATTTTTCGCTTTTTCTGGATGATTTCACATGGATTGACCCTTAGGCGACCCTCAAAGAGCTTGAGGTAACGCATATTGAATAATTCCATTATAAAAATGTATATTCTTCCCTAGCTCCTAGCTTGTCCGTTACTTCTTTGGGAAATGTATGTGGAATTGTCTGGTCTTCCCAGCAATTGTTTAAAAACATTTCAAATCAAATTTAACCAAAGTAAATTATAAAAAAATTTCAAAGCAGCATGAAAAATTAAGACACATTTTATTTTTAAAAATAAATCACATAGCTTCGATAAGGCAAAGCGTTTTTTATTTACTATAATACTTTTTATGGAATTACAACATAATGTAAGCGAAATAACAATAAATATTATTTTTTCATAAGTGAGGATTTAGTAGCAGTTGGGGTTTTTTTACGCTCTCCGGCAACAATTTGTAACAAATTGTTTCTCAGCATCATTTTTTGTAAGAATGTTATTATAATCTTGAATGAGTTTGATACCTCTTTCTGCAACGTCATTCACAACAGTGATAGTCTGAAGTTTTTTAATTCCACTCTTATAACCAACATCATCTTTCCATGTTGAAGGGTCTTTGTATAGAAAATCGGAGCTGATAGAAAATCTCGTGAAGAAATTTTTTGTACTAGAAGTTACAAGAGACGGAAACTTGATTTTTGAAAATGATGAAAAATCGTTTGGGTGAAGAATGTATCGCTTAAATTGATTTGTATCATCTTCCTGTTCTTATTCCTTCAACCTCCAGGATAAATTGAGCCATACTTGTCTTAACATCTATTGGAACATTGTCATCAAAAAAGGAAAGAGCCACAGTTTCGGGAACTAAGTACCAGAGATGTTTTGAAAATTTTTTTGCAGGAGCCTTACTGATATCTGGATCAATAGCCTAATAATTTAGCAATTGATACATGAAAAGAAAATCATGATAGGGTGATTTAATTGCATCTGGTGACAAGAACCATGTTCGAACATACACTCGAGCAAGAAAAATACATATTCTTCTTAAGGAATTCTTCTCCCTATGAGATAATTTAAATTGATCTTGAAATAAGAATATTTTAAATGCATAGACTGCTTTTGACATAAATTTAGCATGACTTATAGCTCCTGGTATATGAAAGTATATGCCATTCTTTGGAATGCCTCCAAGAAAGATCATTGTTAACTCCAACAATTCTCGATAATCATCCCGCAGTTGTTTATGAGTAGCAAGCTGATCTTTAATAAAATGAATAATGGTAGAGCGGACATCATAAGGCACTCCATTTTTATCAATTATGTAAGCATTTTTGTCACTTTTAACCCAAGTTTCTCTAAATCTTTTAAAAAGTGGAACGTCTGGACCAGTAGTCGCATCCATCAGCAAGTCGAAACAGCTTCTCAAAACTAATTCAAAAATGTGATGACGACAAGGGAGGTACAACAGGTCACGATTGAACAACTTTTCTAGATTTATGCAGGCACCATTTATCCGGCCTGTGTTTCTTACTGTAGTATCACAGCAAAGTGCCTGAATTTTGTTAGTTACACTCCATTTCTCGACTGCACGGTAAACAGCCAACGCTTGCTCTTCTCTTGAAGATGTTGGGATTTCAGGCACTCCCAGCAGTTGCTCTTTGCCTTGAAAGGTTACTGTTATTGCTAGTCTATCAAACTTTTCTACACCTGTTAGTGCTGGGAGCAGTTTTCTATCCCAGTGCAATACTAATTCTTGGCAGTTGCCTAATTTAAATTTGTTCTGGATTTCTGTGTATCTTGCTTCCCTAAATTTTTTTCTGAGATTTTGAAAAGAAGTATGATTTATTACTAGCTGTTCAGTATCATGCCCGAAAGCTTTTGCAGCAGCCATTAATACGAAAACTGCATTTCTATCAGTAATTTTGCACCCATCAAAAACTTCACACAAATTTATACAGTAAATATTAAATAACAGTAATATCTTGAAAAATAACTTTACAGATGACAATTTCAAAAACTCATGGTCGATGAGGGCAGCCAGAATGAAGTCTGATTAAGCTAAAATTTTGCACATATCATTTTTTTGTTGATTGGAACAAGTTAGGGGGTTGGGAGCTAAGCTTTTCGAAAGTTGAAAAATAAGGGCCACCCTAATATATATATACATGTATGTATAGAGTGTGTCAAAGAATCTGTAAGTCTAGGTTCATAAACTAAAATAAAAAATAGTAATTATATTTTTTTAAGTATTTTTATTAAAAATGAGCTCATTTGGATTCAATACATTTGTTACAGCGATTTAACAACGATTCGAATGCCTGTTCCAGCTCACCATTGTGGGACTGCAAAGTTCGTGTCTAAGCTTTTTCAATACAGTGTGGCAAATAATTTTTAAGACTACACCTGGAACTAAGCTTACAGTGGAGATATCTGTGTTATCGAGCATTCGTGAAACTCCTTAACTATCAGCTGATCCACTGCCAAAATCTCAGTTCATTTGTTTACCTTTTTTTTTTCGATGACCTTTACACTATACAAACACAAACAGCTTCGAAGCAAGCTTTAGAGGCAGTCCCACAATGTGAGCTGAAACAGGCATTCGAATCGTTGTTAAACCGCTGTAACAAATGTATTGAAGCCGAAGGAGCTTATTTTGAATAAAAATACTTTAAAAAATGTAATTACCAGTTTTTATTTTATTTTATAAACCTAGTCTGAAAATTCTTAGACACACTGTATATACATGTGCGCGTGAGTGTGTGTTCTGATGTTTCTCATAAATAGCATTTTCTATTATTTAATAATTTGGCAAACTTCAAATACAGATAAAATCAATCGAGCATTCCAAAAATTCTTTACTGTATTTCCTTTTAAATAAAATGACCGATCATCTCAGCACGGAGACAATTTAATTACTTTTCCCTCAAAGAAACTGCATATTACTTTGACTGAAGAAAAGTAATGAATATCATTCAAGTAATTACGTAGTCCTTAATGATGTTGCGTGCCTTACGAGGAGATGCAGAGAGTAAACGACTGAACAATCTTGGCATAAATTAGAAAAGTTTTAAATCTGATGGACATAACAGTTCGTTTAATAATGTGTTTTTCTATCTAGAAACACAAGTTTACCTTTTCTTTTTTACAAATGATTATTTCCGGAAGTTAGAAGCATTAATTACGGTTTGAAGTTTTTGAGAATTTTGCCATGTTCTGAAATTGATTGGTAAGTACAATTAATTGTAGATGTCAGTTTAGAATACTCCCAGTCAAAAGTGAAGTATAACGCGCATTTTCTTGTAACTGCAAATTGATAAATAGACAAGGACGTAGCAAAAGAATTCAAATTAAAAAATTGGGAGAGTTCTCAAGACGTGTTTTCAAAATTCAGTAAGAAGTAGTTTCGAGTAGTAAAATTCTTTATTTTCCGTAGGTCATTCCAAATACTTTCAGAACGGCTTTCAGAAACATATTGGATTTTTTTTTTTTTTTTGTAATATCGTGGATAAGACAAAACTTTAATAAAGGGTAAGAAGCAAAGTGCACCCAATTACAAAATACTTACTTTTACTGGGCAGCAGAGAAAAAGCACACGAAGTACAAAATGGACATTACACTATAGTCAATTCTTCAAGATGTTTGGTCATCCGAGTTTTTGAAATTAATCTCTGTCTTTTCAAATCATATACGACCAGTTGTGTAAATTTGGGTCACTCAGTACCTTAGTGCAAATTAACTTATTTATTCACCGCGAGCCAAAACCACTCAAATATCTCCACAAAAACTCTTACAACTGCGCTCCTTACGGCATGTACGTTTCTGGTGCTGAATAAGGTTATTATTAAGGTTCATTATTGTTTCAACTGCTCCAAAATTGAACAAAAAGTGGTTTAAATCAAAAAAGGAAACATGAGGTATCATGGCGAGGAATCTTTCGAATCAAAAACCTTTCTTTTCGAGCTTTGGCTAAAAGTTGCCACATTGCAGCTTTGGCTAAAAGTATTCAGCACCTTACAAATTTTGCACGTGTCCGATAACCACAGCAGTAAATAAACCCTGGGCCGTGGTAGCCTAGTGGTTAGCACGTCGGACTTCCAACTGGAAGGTCACGAGTTCGATACCCACTGAAGACCACCATGTATACTTGGGGATATGTGCATGTAAAATCCGTAGACCCCACTACCTCTCCCCGTGCGTAAGCAATCCTAAGGCCTCGGCTAACAGGTAGGGGTCTGGTGGAGAAAAGTAAATAAACCCTGTTGAATAAGGAATATTTTGTCGGCATCTAAAAAGGGTTATAAACAATAGTCCACGTCAAAGCTACTAATATAACACCTTGTGTAATCAAATTTGCCATTTTCAATTTTTTTAAATTTATTTTTGGTGTTGCTACTTTTGCTCATTGTGGCTAAATCCTGTCATCTAGAGCACTTTTGGACTTTTGATTTGTGATGTGATACTGTGGGCCGTGATAGCGTAGTGTTTAGGATGTCGGACTTCCAACGGGATGATTGGGTGTTCGATACCCGACCCGCTGAAGACCCACCGTGTACACTTGGGGATACGTGCATGTAAGTGAAATCCATGGATCCTGAAGTCCCGAGGCAGTTCCGAGGGTACCGGAGAGGAGCATTTCCCTTCTATTCACTCTTAGGTCAAAAAAGGAAGGTGGCGTATTTGGGGTGGCGCCATCTGGTGTCATCCAAATGCATAATGAGCCAAGTCGTAAGTCCACCGTTGTGGTGCTCATCTATAAACGGAAGGGCGTCGTTCCCTTACTGCCTTAATTCCTGGTCGCTCTGCGAAGGGGAGCTTAGATACCAAAGGTGGCATCAGAAACAACAACAACAGTGATACTGTTTCAATATGCGTAAAAGAAGCAAACCTAGTTTTAAAAAACGTGTTCAGATACAACTTTTCAAAGTGCAAGGGAAATCGCAGATAGAGATTTCGAAAACTAAAATGCTGACGTCGATCTATATAGTGTGCTACTGAGCGGTTCGCCATGACCGAATCACATGTTAATAGGCCCAGAACCGGGCGCAAACGGATCACGGCAGATCGTGTGAACTGAAAGATATAGAGAGAGGAGTTAAAAATAGAAAGAAAACTTCATCAGAACTCGTTGCTGAGTAGTCAGAAGTTCTAATAAGCCAAATCTCCTCGGACCACTCGTCGACGGCTTCAAGAAGCTGGTGTAAAAGTCTGCAAAGCCAGGCAGAAGACATGACTCGCTGACCAAAACAAAAAGGCATGGTATTTATCACTAAAACACCAAAGTTTCTCCGAACAAAATTGGTTAAATATCGTGTGGCCAGACGAATCAAGCTTTCAGGAAAGTTAATCATTATGATGTTCTATTAAATTTTAACAATTTTTCTTAGAAAATAAAATTTCTTTAAAAAAAATAGTGAACTGAGATCAGTGAAAGGAGTCTACAATATTTATTCACGTTTCAGATTTTTGTGTTATCTATGTCCGTCGCTGGATAGGCGAGGAATTTAAAGCAGTGTGTGGTACTAACCATGAAACACAGTGGAGGCAGTATTATAATCTGAGGCTGCATGAGCGCTTCTGGGGGTTTTCAAGACTCAATTTACATGAAACTCTTAAAATCCAGGATGAATCAGTACTAAAATACTTAAGTACAAACAACCGTAGAAATAAAAAAGGTTCCAACGACAGTTAATTTAATTATGTAAATTCAAGGTTTTTTACTTGTCAAACATGGACGATTTTTATTTTAGGGTTAGGCAGTATATATTTATAAATCCTATGAGACACTTTTTCCAGTATTTTATGGGCAAGCACTGCACAACTGTTAACTAACAGCCTCTAATGTTGTTGTAAAGTAGGTGTTTTAAGGGGTATAGTTATTTTTCTACAGGGAATTTCATTACCCTGCGAGTAATCATTTTTCTTTTTTAAAATTAAAGTTAAATAAATATTTTTTCCAAAGGTTGGATGCACACCTATTTGTCAATGAAAAATTATTTATAAATTATAATTTACAATTCATAATCTTGGAAGTGGCTTCCATGAAATTTATGAAATGCTTCTGTTATACATTTTTCTGACAAACTCTTAAGCATTAAGACAGATGACGCTGCCACCCAGAAAGATTTCAGACAACAGAAACTGTCTTGCTATAAAACAACGTTTAGAAAACTGTTAAAAAAATTTAGAAGCGGAAGCTAATTTTAATACACTAAATGTTTCTGCCGTATAGCCGATTTTTTTTCCCTAATATAATTTGACAAAATGACAATTTTGCAATTGATGCCTCTAAAAAATTGTCAAATAGCTTTAATAATAGAAACTAATATTATTACGTGAATATTTACATCTCATAATGTTTTTCCACAAAAAATTAGACCGGAAATCAGAATACAGAACATTTTTCAAAAGACATCTTATCAATGGGAACTGAAATATTAACACAAACTTTTAGATGTAATCGTTAATTTCTCAACGATGCAAAGACAATTAAATGCATTAGCATAATAAACCCAAGAATCTTTAAAAAGATAATTTAATCTTGTGGTGCCTAAACTATTTACATTAATAAAGTCTATTGCTTAATTATCTAACAAAATATACCAAACTTTTTATCCAATTTAAAACAATCCATCAAATAGCCTTTTTTTCTCTCTTACTGTAAAGCTATAAATATAATAGCATGAAAAAAAAGCGCACCAAAGAGACAAAAAAAATTAATTTAATTTGTATCACTCCGGTTTCAAGAAAAATGCTAACTTGATTAACTCCAAATCAAAGCAATTAAATGTATCAACTGATATTTGATAGAATGTTTTAAGATGAAATAGATAAAATATTTAACAAACTTCGATTAAGAGAAAATATTACGAGACGTATTTATTCTTAAAACTCTCATCAAGTAATCTTTCGCCATTTTTTTTTCTCAGATAGAAGGCAAAATATTCAGACGAAAGTGCTACCTCAACCGGAAAATATTAAAAGATTAAGATGATCATTCTAGCAGCAAAAATTTTCAGAGGTCTTTTTAAAAATAAAAATTAAGGGGAAAAAATCTTCAAGAAAACCCGAAACATAAAAATTATTTGCAAGATTGCTTCTTTAAAAATTTATGTTTTGAAATGTATTATAACTCAGGACTTATTTTCATTAAATTTAATTACATTTTCGATGCATATTAGCTCAGTAAAGGAATTGTAAACTAATTACATTCAAACTTAATAATAACAAATTAGTAGGGTCAGTTGGGGTAATTGTAAACATGGGGTAATTGTAAACAAGCTTCATAACTACACTTGTGGTGGTTTTTAAAACTTCACTGCTAGTGTGTGATGAATTGGCACCATAGGGAAGACACTGAAAGAGTTTTGTAAGTTTCGAAACATTTGTGGAGGCGTCCCCATTGTTTGAAAATGACACAGTGAAAAAAGTTATTTAACAAAATTTTGTGATCTTACATTTTCGTCTCCAGCTCATCTGCAAAAGCGATGTAAGTAGCTTCAACCATTTTTATTTGTCATATGGAATGTTGCTAAAAGCATTTAGTTATGAATTTTATCCTCCCTGTTATTTTTCATGTGCATGTCAGGTGTTTACAATTACCCCATATATTTCGTACTCTGGGGTAATTGTAAACACTTAAATTAATCATATTTCCAATATTCTGGGGCAGGCGCGTAGCCAAGGGGTGGCTGAAGGGGCTGGAGCCACCCCCGAAATTATTCAACCTCGAAAGTTGGAAATAGATCTATGTATGCTTAGATAATTTTAGTTTGAAATTAAAGCTCTTGTTATGTTCTAAATTAGCGAACTGTTCGCGGGTGAGTGCGCAGAGAGGGAATTTTTCTCCCGGAGGACACGCAGCTTGTAACAAAGCGTAAGTTTCTCAAAGAAGGCTCTGTCCGCGACAAACATCATCCCAGAGAAGACATACGAATACAAATCCCTCTAGGGCCTGAGTGCGGTGTGGTTGATCGGTTGATCATGTGGCAAGTGACATCACTTACCAGTGTGGACAGGGACGTAACTAGGTCATTTTCTAACTGGGGCAAAACCAGGATTTAGCGCCCCCTCCCCCCTTTGATACACAAAAAAGTATATGTGTTTAGGTAAACACACACAATTAGTCAATTAAGCGCCCCTAAAATAATCTGGCGCCCGGGGCACACCTTCCTCTAGTTACGTCCCTGAGTGTGGATAACTAGTTGGAAAAGTTTAGGGTTTAATTTGTTTCCTAGAAAGAACCAGTATTCCCTATTATGTGGGGTAGTTGGCTCTGTGTTTGACCCCTAACGGTTCGACCTTCCACTAATATTGAGAACGTCTCATTCAGAGTGTTAGCTCCTGTTTTCTATTTTTCGTAGCTTGATTTCTCACAAGGACGGCTAATTTTCCATATTATCAATCACATAATTTTCGTAAGTAGAACTCTTTTCGAAAATATTTCTTTACTTTTTAAAACCTGGGGCACACAAATGGGAATCGGAAGGGACATCGGACTACCCTAAGTTTATAAACTGATAATAAAATTTAAGTTGAAAGCTCCTTATTATTTGAGAAATTGTAATGAATTTATCAGCCTGTATGATATTATAAATTATTTTACAAATGAAGTTCAAACAGATTCAAAATGCTTCACTGAGTTCCGATGATGTCACGCTTGGAGAGGAGGGAGGGAGTAACAAGAAATGTGATATAACACACCTCAGTTAAGATTAAAACATTTAATATTACCATATTAAATTCTGAAGTTAATTTGAAATTACTATAATTATAAGGGTTTTATGTTTAAATCGAGGCTAAAAGCATTCATGTGATTTTTTTCCCACTTATATTCTTTTTTATTTCGATGTCAAAATGCCCATGTATACGATGAACGAACGCATATGGTCTCCGTGGGAGGATGAAACATAATAGTAAACCATTCCGAGAAATTACTATTTTATGATTGGATACATATTCATAAAAATACTCGAATAAATTAATGTGACCAAGGGAAATGTATGGCAAATTCATTAAGTAAAACTAATGATGAGGATTATTATTGTTATTTGATTCAATTTTTTAAAGAGTATTCGATGTTTATTTAATAAAGGCAATTATTTAAAGCAAAATATATTAAATTCAATTTCGAATTCCAAGTTCACACTTACTCTTTAAACTATATTTCAATTGCATATTAATTGTATTTATTTAACAAACCATAAAGTACCTAATGTAAAGGAATAGCTTATTGATCTTGTATGCTTGGATTACCCCATAAACTCTTAACAAAAAGTTGAATACTTTACCGATTTTGAGAAATCGTTCTTTTTTTAGCTAATGAAGCCGAGCTGCCAAATTTAACATAGAGGTAAAAACACCTAGAGTGTAAATTTCAAAAGAACCACCCAAATATAGCCAACTGAAGAATATTATAGAATCACGATTTTTATTTCTTACCTAGATGATTTAATATTGTCACTTAATGAGCGCTTTTTGCCTCATAAAGACACAATTTCTACTTGAGAAACCTTATTCCCCAACACGCTGTTGAAAAGAGTTTTCAAGACATAGAACCGTGCATCTTATTCATTATATGAAGATGATCTTCCCAGTGGTGTAGTTGAGGGGGTATGCAGAGGGGACGGCGTCCCCCTACCTTTTTATTTTAATTGCTTATCTTATGTATAAGCGTCCTCCCAACTTTTTTTTCAGGACTACACCACTGGATTTTCCTTCATATAAAGATGTGATTGAAGGTAAATGGGGGGATGTGGAAGATGGAAGTGGAAGTCTGCCGAAATGTTTCTGAACCCGGCGATTAGGTCCCTTTACACCTACATGTTGTTTCAAATACTTTACATCCTATCAGTATCAGCAGTTTCAACTGAGCAAAGTTTCTCAACTTTAAGGAAATTAAAAACTTACCTCAGAAGCATGACTAGCGAAAATCACTTAACTGGCTTGGTTTTACGCAATATACATACACTGTTCAGTTTCAGATGACATGGTATTTAACAGAGTTTTGTTAGAAAAGTAATGTTGAAGAAAGACTATGTTTTTTTCTCAAATACTATTTTTACACGTTCTATTAAACTTTAATTGAAATATAAGTTCTCATTTCTTTATTTAAAAAACGATTTGTTTCAATTAATCAAGGTATTTCTCCTAAATGCAGTTTATGCAAAAAGAGTTAAGATTCCTTTTTTTTTTTTTAGTTTGATTGATTTTGATTTGATAGTTATCGTTTTCGAATGTAACATTTATATTTCTCAGCCCTCCCCGAAAAAAAATCCTGGCTACGCCCCTGTTCTGGGGGGACAATAAGTATTATATTTTGATGTAAATTACACCTTTGTGTCTATTTTACATAACTGTTGTTGTTGTTGCTGATGTCACTTGGAAATCCAAGCCCCCCTTTTCAGGGCGACCATGAATCAAGGAAGCCCCTACTGATTATAAATGAGCTCCGCTAGAATGAAGTACACTCGGCTCAGAGGGGCTTAATGATTTTGAACCAGCTCCCAGATGAGAGATCGTCGCCTAGGTTGGTTCCTCATAGGGAAATTATTTCTAACTTGGTGGACATTTGAAGCGACGATGTATTTTACATGCACAGATCCTTTAAGCGCACTCGGTCTCAGAGTAATCAGTCGCGGGAGGTGGTCGTCCTCCCAAGCGTTGACCACGGCCACTTGCGCTTCACTTTCAGTGTTCTGTGGGATCCAAGCTTAACCGACTGATACACTGCAGGACAAATTTTACATAAATTTGTCGCATCACTTGTTTTTTTTTTGCAAGATATTTCTCGTTAAATGATCTCAGCCGACTCATAACATAACTCAGCGGATCACATGCGGCCAGTTGGCCGCAGATTGAGAACCATTGTTCCGGAACTTCTTAAGCCTTCAAGCAAACTGTGTATGAAACAATTTTCCATTTCTATCAACCTTATTGGAAAATAAATCACTGTTTACAATTACCCCAGATATCTGGGGTAATTGTAAACACAATGGGGTAATTGTAAACACGAGTTCATTTGCTAAGAAATAGTCATAAAGTCAAAATTTTTGTACACATTTACTCACAAGAAGTACAGTAATGGCTACAATGCTCACAATTTTATCTCTGAATTCATTCCAGAGGTACAGAAGGATCAAAAGTTAAAACATTGAAAAAGCGTTTACAATTACCCCAACTGCCCCTACTAAGACATAGGTAAAAAATAAAAATGTGTTTTAATTATATTTGCCAGAAAAGTAAGAAGAGGAAACTAAAGAAAATAAAGGTTCGATGAAGAAAGAAGGAAGCAAAAAAATTATATATAATTAAGAAAATTGGAGGAAAAAATATTTCTAAATTCTGAAACATTAACATATGCGAAACATATAAAACACTTCTAAACATTAATCCACCATTTACTACAATACATACGCATTAATTTGTTTCAAACTAAAAGAATCAAATTTTTTTAAACAATATTTTGAGACAGATAATCTTGAATCTTCAGCTTCTAGCTGCTAATACTGGCCGGAATGATTCGGAAGACAAATAATGAGATTACGGGGAGTAACTAGAGGGTGGCCCTCTCCTTTATGAGAAATAAATGAGCCTGACAATTGCTGACGTTTACCTTGTCAACAGATGCAAATTTTACGTGAATAATGCTAAGAGGCGTATGTGAATAATGTCCTCGTATAATTTCAGCTGCAATGCAATTTCAACAGGCGCACATCATTAAGTTTGGGTCATTCCAAATCATAGAACTTAACTCTGCATTATCGTACCGACGATTTATTTAGATGTATATAACAACTAAAGCTCAAATGTACCAAAATGAACTATATTCTTTACTGTAAAAGTTTAGTTCTGATCCCTTCCTGATTAGCAAGCTATTGAAACTGATTAATGAATTTTTTTTCGGAGACTACTGATATTTGTTTTTCAATTTCGCAATTTCTTACGAACAATGGTATAAAACAAAGAACCTTTAAAGTAATAATAATAATAATAATATAAATTTATGACTTGGTTTTGAAGAAGAAGACGCATAACTAATAAAATTATTAATTCTGTACCACAGGACCAGACTAACGTCCAAAAATAGCGATTTTTAGATATTGTTAAATTGTACGAAAATTAACCAACAAGGGATAAAGCATACATATTTTTTTAATGTTAGGTAGTTGTCATTTATTAAAGCTGAAGGTGCGCGGAGAATATATTGAGGGATCATGAAAAATCAGGCATGTTTTGAAGGGGGTTCACGAAAAAAATATAATGTAGAAGGGGCAGGAGGTATATAAAAATTTAAAGTTCTGTGACTTTTTTTAAAGCCATTTAAAAATACTAGGCTGAACTTTGAATTTCTGAGAGGGGTCATGAAAATAATACAGAATCTTGAAGACGGGTCATGTAAGCTATCTTCCGCCCCCCGGTCATAATGAATACTCGGACTTCACTTACCCCCCCAAGTCCACGATTGTTGTGCATCAACAATATATGAAAAAGTTCTTGACAATTTTTTAACTGGTAACCACAGATCTCAAGTGTTTCATTGTGCCTTTGCTTACAATTTTTAAACTGGTAGTTACTGATTTCAAGAGTTCAGTCTTACGTAACTCGACAAATATTTCTCTGTAGTTGTACATGTTCGGAAAAAACTATTATCAAGAAACTTATTAAGATTACTTGATTTGAGGCTTAGGGGGGATGGAGTAGAAAGGTCACAATGAATGACCACTCCCTTAACAGTCATGTTTCATAGCTTAATTCATATATAACAGCTTTGTTACAGGCAACGAAATCACTCTTTTCATTTTTTATGCTCAATTTTTAAAGTAGTGATCATGTGACTTACATTAGTTTGACCCTGAGGTGAGTGAAATCAAAAACTTAGAAAGAAATAGTACTAGAAAACTCACTTCCCAACTGTTTGAAGAAGAAATGCCGCATTTTTCTTACTTTTTCCATGATTTCTTCTCACTACTATTGATTGTCAGGTAAATAAAGAACTAGAGCCTAACAAACGACACAGGAAGTGACCAAGGGATGTTTTCACGCTTCCCAAAAAGAAAAAATAATAAACTACTTTCATCTCAAGACCTTGACGTGTAAATAGGATTTTATATTGTATTGTGTACTGTGATTGTTTGGTTTAGTAGTAAATATAAATGTAGTTACGTGACCAAGTTAGACATTTTTTTTTAAAGTTTTATTTTCTTTTCTTCTTCTTTTCGTTTCTTGAATATAAACTGAGACACATGGAGTTTTCTGAATTACGGTAATATTGGAAACTTAGAATCCTCAACAGCTGCAGATGTTTCTAAACCCTAAGGGTAAGAGGATAATTCCGTTTTACATATCGAGATAAACAACTAGTGAAATCAATTAAAAGCTACAGAATGTGAACTATGTAGACACGCTGTTGCCTGACAGCCGTTTGTATTTTACATAGTTTAATTCCTAAATCTATGACTTCGGGTGAAAGGGCTAAATCTCAATTATCTCATTTAAATTGAAAGTGCAAGTTGACAACATCAGTCAAATGAGATCTGTATTAATTGTATTAGCAATTATGCAACATCAAACAAAACATATATTCCAAAATCCAAGTGGTAATATTTTTAGATTTTTCTTTTCATTGTATACTTCTGAATAACTTAAACTCAATGTCTCAGCATAGTAAATATATTTAGCATTTGGGATTTGAGTTAGGCAACAAATTGTCTAGATGCTAAATCCTCTCAAAATAACTTATCAACTAAAACTCGCGTGCAAATCTTCTTGTAATAAAACCCTCCAACATTTAAGGTTACACTAAAAACGTTTCGAAAGTCTTAAACTACTATGACATAGATACTCCCCCTCCCCCTACATTCCACATTAAAAAAATAATACCTCTTTAAGTTTCATTCATCTTCTGAAGTAATGCGCAGATTAGGTCTGTTGTCCAACGGAATATCATATGATTACCCAGCTCGTCATTGTTGTTACATTTCGGATTAAAACATGACTGACTTTTGTATTTTGTTTCTGGTTATCTTTGAATCATTCAGAATTCTTTGCAGCTATTCTTCGATGTTTTCTGATGTTTCTAAACTTCAATGGAATATTTTTTTTAAATCGTTAAAGCATTACAAAAGAGCATATAATATAATTGCGCATAAAAACGCATATAATATAATTGCGCATAAAAACGCATACAATATAATTTTGCGTAAAAAAGCATAAGATATAATTTTTCATACCTTACTGATCAAATTAATACCCCTAAATTTAAAAAAAATATTCTGGACTTAACAGTATTGGCTTCTGATTAATTTATTAAATCATCCAAATCCAACTTACTAACTATAAGAAAATATTATCTAATTCGTAAATTCGCATTTATTTTTTTAATCAACTTCCTGAAAACAGATCTTCTTATACGGTAAATTTATCAGTCTAGTTGTAGCTTCCTTACCTTTATCTCTTGAGATCGTAAGAAACATACTTACCATAAGAAAATCTTTTTAAAAAAATCTCTTTGCCATACGTGTAAGCAGATTTTTCAAAATAGTTTATTATTATGTAAGATTTTTATTTCCATATTATAGTTGATTTTAACCGATTTCTCAAGGGAGAAGGTTAGACATTCATACTGTATGTATGTGTTTTTTTTTTTTTTTTTTTGTCCACCCATAACTTCTCACCGAATGAACCGATTTGCAGGATTCTTTTTTTAATCGATCGAGAGGGGCTTCCTACAGGTTCCGTACCTTCGTTTGACCATATTTAGAAAAAACGTTATGAGTGAAAAATAAGTATTTTTTTTATTTTAATTGGAAAGACTTGGCTTGATTTTTCTTTGTTGGGAAAATTGTTAATAAACATGAAATTCATTATTAAAAAAGAGTTTGTGGCCATTCAGCGGTAACATTAAAAGCAATCATAATAAGAGTTTGATTTAAGGCTTCTCTGGAGCAAAAATTAAATCCAATCAGTTTGCTTGCTCTAGTGACGTTTTAAAATCGACTCCAAAACGGAATTTATTATACAAATGATTACGTTCTGTTACCATTCACTCAGCGAAGGTTTGCCCTTTGATACGGACTTGTTTTTAAATAGAGCATTTACCCTAAAAAGAGTAAAATAAAATATTTTTTGGAAAAAAATAGAACCGACTTCAAGTTATAAATTGCGCTAAAAAGTGAAAAATAAATGAATTCTTTAAACAACATCGAAACGACTTTTAAACATAATTTTTGGAGCCTGTGCAAAACTATGATAGATTTTGCTTCATGATTACTTTTGTAATTGTGAATCAATCACAAATATAAATGGCCTAGAGCTTGCAATAGTTTCTATGTAAAGTAACACATGGTACAATGATAATTAGACCGTCATAATTTTGCACCGACTTCAAAAATTATGTTTAAAAGTCGTTTCGGTGTTGATTATAGAATTCATTTATTTTTCACTTTTTAGCGCAAATTATAATTTGAAGTCGGTTCTATTTTTTCCCAAAAATTATAATGCATAAGTTCGTTAGCTGAGTCATTTATTAAATGATCAATAGCATGCATAATGCCTTGCATTTTAACATGGAAAGCATTAAAAGTAAGAAGCAAATCAAATTACAGACTGCACTAAAACTCTTTTTATAATCACAAATATGATAAATTAGACGAAAATTAACTGATGTTTAATAATATTTAATTGTACTTATAATTCTAAACTTTGCATATACTATGCATTCTCAGTGTAATTCAGTGCATTCACGTATGAAACACACATGCATTTCTGTTACGTACATGAATGCATCTTATGTATAGTGCATACACAGAGATGCATGCATGTACTAAACAGATGCATTTGCTTGTCTGCACATACGTGAATTTATTCTTGTTCACTTCGTTTCTGCAGGTATAAGGGATAACTATGATTTAAATAGTAAAACGAAATGCTACTGTTGAAACCTTCTACGTTTTGTAATCAAACCGTAACTCATAAAACTCATTATTAAAATCTTGCTTCGCTAAAAATTAAGGATCTCGTTTGTGTGGTACAGTGAAACCTGTGTAAGTTGACCACTTGCCGTGCAGCACTTTAGTGGTCAACTTAGACAGGTGGTCAACTTATAGACTGTGGAGATTTTTTTAATCACTACTTACACTATGCGCTTATTCATTTGTGACTAATTAAATTATAACTTCATGTATTAACGCTACTTTAAAATTAGCTATTTTTCACAATTATCTAAAATAACACTAGATAAATTTAATCTGAATGACCTACAATGTATTCTATACAACTTTAAAATTAAAGCACTTAGATAAGATAAATATGTTATTTTACTAATTTGATGGTAATGATTTCCAAAATGTTCAGAATTTTTCAAAATGGCTAGATCAATTAGAAGAGAAAGAAGAAACTTATTTAAAGAACAAAAGAGTGCTCATATTAGTTTTCCCGAATGGTTAACTTATACAGAGGTTTAGAAAAACTTTATATTGATGTTTTATCCATCCAGACAAATACTGGTCTAACATCATAGCATAGAGAACTTATTTAAGTTTTTTTTATCTTTGCAAAAATAGATAAACAAATAAATATAGTAGTAATTAGGCGGTTAACTTACAAAGGGTTTTTTATAATACTCCCACCCAAATTTGGTGTACGTAAGTGGTCAATATAGACAGGTGGTCAAGTTACAAAAGTTTCCCTACATTAAATAATATAGGGCTAATTCCGTACCTGACAAAAGTGGTCAACTTAGACAGGTGGTCAAATTACAAAGGTGGTCAACTTTACAGGCTTTACTGTACCTAATAAATTTACATATCATAAAGTATAAAAACTAACAAATTAAATGAATAATATTGATAAATCTGTAGTCAGATGGCAAAATGTGATGTCTCACTTTTTTAGCACAAATGAGATAATTACATGCTTGGGGTCTTGGGGATATTTAAATAAAATCTATAAGGCAGCAAAGTATAATATAAGATATAATATAGTATAATATATACTATAAGGTAGTCGAAACGTAAATAAATTACCCGATTTTACATCGTGCAGAGAACTTTGTAATTGTTCGCCTGTAAAATTAGCAAAAACTGAGATATCACATTTTGCCATCCGACTACAGAAATTCATGTGAGAAACTATTTTCAGGGTTCCATAAAAACTCCGGGGCACGGAGCAGAACCAAAGCAAGTACTTAGAAGTCGGAGAAGGAGCAACTCAAAAAAAAATGCTCCGGAGCCGTGATTATTACTACATTTTTTTTTTTTTTTTAATATTCGGGCATCGGTACAAAAAATATTGCTATGAGAAGAATCAGGAAGTATCTTTTAGACAATTTTTTCTACGGAGGGAATGTTTCTCGAAGAGGGAAAATTTCATTGGAGGATTTGGTCTCTCGGTTGTCGGCGTTTACGATAAAGTCGGTGTTTATGATGAGGGGACTGCCCACGACCCTCAAAAGGTAAGATAAACAATGTATCTTGATGTGGTCTAACGTAGGACTTATAGTCCCACGCATTTTTTCGAGCCCACTCACCTACTGCCATCGACCAGAATATGTGGCAAAACTGCGCGCGCGCAGCTATTGATCTTGCAACTGTTTTCGTCAAGTGAAGAGCGCAGAGAAAACTCGGATCTTTCGTCAGCCATGTTCACCATGACGACAATGCACAAGATTAAAAGTAACCATCCTTTACTTAAGCTCAACAAGTCACTAAACTCCAGATTCATTCAAGAAAAGAATTCTGCTATCTGCGAAGGTAAGCTCAACAGTTAGTTTTTCATCCCAGTCGCTCGTATTCACATCCCGTAAAGATCTAATTTCAGAGTACTAAGTGAAGATAAATCCTAGGAAATAGGTACTTTAATCGAATTATCTACATAAAACATGTCGTAATAGGGATATCCGAAAGCTAATATTTGTCATTTGTTGTCTTAATCATCGTTTTATTATCGCGAAAAAAAAACTTCCTGTTGAATCAGTGCAACCTGTTGAGCATCATACAGGTAGGTACACAAACACTAGCTGCGACTATTTATAGTTCACAAATATTAAAACACGAACATTTGTATTAACAAGAAATGTTTGAGCGAATACAAATTCTAATCGCCACTAGCAATAAATTTTAATTTCATAATTTAAATAACCTGATTTTATTATTTTTATTTTATGCATTATTGAGGTTTAAAATCAACACTAAAAAGGGGGCTGCATCAGCTTCTTATGAATAAAAAAAAATTATTTCTTCGAATAAACCATTTATATAATGTTATGTATTTATATACTATTATAGTTTATATAATACTTTTATGTAATAGCGTAGATTTCTATACTATTATATAAAACATTCGTACTGATAAAATGCATGATCGTACAGACATATAAATGCCTGATGAAATTGTTTTATATAAACATATATTAATTGAAATTGTAACCATTGGTTTTCAGCAACTAACATCTAATACTTTTATGAAAAATCTTCGATAACATTAAAAAAAAAGAACTTACACAAAATTAGTAACCTAATTCCGTGTTGTCAAATTCTAAAAGAATTTGTTATTCAAATGAAAATATATTTTTTCAGAAAAGTAGAAAATTATGAAAAAATAGTTTAACTTTCTTACATTAATATGTTTTTGTACGCATCATTTTTTTTGAAATTCAAATTTTTCAACGTTAATTTCAACAATCAGTTTGTCCTTTCGAGCTCATAGTACATAATTTGGAGTACTTGTCAAAAGTATCAGTTATGAACCGATGCTTAAGTATTTTATAAACATTACTTTTTACGGACTAATCTTAGTTCCTTTCTTTTTCCATTTTTTATGTTTGTACATGGCTAAACTTTTATATGAAAGAAAGATAGCCAGATGTGCCGTATCTAAATCCATAACTTGCGATGAAATATGTGAATATTCCACACAACTTAGTGCAAAAAAATGGTTTGCTTCTAAAAAAATCATTTATAATGCAAGTTTATTTTAACACACTTCCGGATGTCTTAAATCTTTAAATTTGACGATTAGAAAAAGTTTTGTGTCAAAACAAAATATAATTCTAAATAATTTCAGGTTTAATCAAAGGGTTTATGATATTAAGCAATAAAATATTCACTAAATTTAACTTATAATATCTTGTTTGTGATTTTTGCCATAATTATTTGAAGCAATCAAATATATGTATTTTAATCAAGTCAAGGTGTTTTTGTTTTATTCCTCAAAGCTCAGCTGTTATTAAGGAATTAAAACTTAAATAAATGTAGGTAAAGTTAAGTTTCTAAATGAAGACCTGTTATTCATTTCTTAAAACTAAACTGTAATTCAGAAGTTACAATTTAGTTTTAAGCCTGTAATAACCCGTCTAAAACCTGTAATTCAGAAATTTGAGTGTGCGATTTTAATTTAATTCTCAAAGCAATACTCATTTAAATTTAGTGATGTACCAAATTATTCAACTGCAGCAAATAAGAGGATTTGCTCCTTGTATTTTTATTTTATGACAAAAATAACAAGAAATGGCTATGAAAATGACTAATTTTCGTGTGACATACAAATTATTTACAGGGTTTTTTTTTTTTTTTTTTTTGGCTTGTTTTAGTTTTTTTTTTTTTTTTTAATATGTATAAAAAATATTTTGGAAACCTTCCTTTCTGCATATATTCCAGAAGTGCTTTCTTCGTTAAGGTAAAAAAAAATAATCAGAGAAAGTTTTATAGTGGGTTTTGAAGCTAATAATTATTGCAAACGTTCTTTGTGACATGCCAGTAAAATGTCGTTTTCAACTTTAACTTAATTTTTTAAATATAAGGAATTTTTGACCTCAGTGTGAAATCAATTTTAAAAAATTCTATTAATATTTCTTTTCCCACTTTATGGTATAGTATTATATTTCTGTGGGTTTAAAAATACTTCTCGTATTTTGTGAGAATCCCCCATATATATTCATAGAAGTGACCGGGGAACAGTAGACACCACGTTTGCACTTTGTTTAGTTTTTTTTAAAGAAAATGGATAAAAGCAATTTGAAAAAAAAATTACAGAACCTTTGAAACCTTTCTTGTCATGTCCTATTTTTTTTACAACAATAGCTGCAATGAGTTATGAGCAAAAAAATATGTAGAGTGGACTTAACAAAGTGCCCCATTATTGGAGCACAGCAGAGTGGTCCCGTTCCGTGGCATAGCGGACCGACCTAGCTTAAATTACATTTTCCCCCTGAAATTACGTTCTTATTATGCTTTCGTCTAAAGAACATAATGCAAACATTTTTATGAAATAAAATTACCAAAATTTTAAGGAAATCAAAATAAACAAGAAACCAATAAAGCGAAGAAATTTTGTTGAGTGAAAATAAGTTGAAACCAGTGAATTTAAAAAAAAAATAATGGTGAAATATGGCAGGGCATACTTTAAGAAACGTTCATGAATTTCCTGAGAACACATATAGGCCAGGAAGAACCATGACAACATCGTTCAATGTCATGTGACCTCCTTTACATTTGCTGCTTTTGAAAATGTAAATTGATTTCAAATTCACTTTTTCTACAAAAATCTTATGTGAACGGAATCGTCATCAGTGTTTTGAAAAAGCCTATCCTACATTGTTGGGCTTTTGTCCTCTTGCTTTTTTACCTTTTACTTGTTTCCATGTTATTCAATCATTTACTCGTATTTCATTTTCACAGATTTGCTGTTTTTATTAATTATTTTCATATTAAATATTTGTATTACATGTTTTCGTATAAATTTAAGTAAAATAAATAAGCTAATAAATATAATTTGTACTTTTATACAATTGAATGGTGGTCCACTGTGCCCCATGTCGAAATGAAACAAATAATGACACTGAAACTATATATGAACTATAAATATGCAAATAATTTTTAGGAACTTAAAAACAACAAGATGTTTCCTTTCTAGAAGAACTATTTAGTACTTATAGACATTAGCTCAATCTTGATAACATTAAAAAAAAATTCAAGAGGGAAAAATTACTTTTAGCTGCTCGAAACATAAAGTCTGTACAAAACGTGTAGATATTTTTGGATGTAAACACCAATAACCATGCTACTAAAGAAACTATAAAGCTCGCAAAAAATGGACACTGGTAGAAACCTATGTTAATTGCTTTTGGAGCTGACGGTAAAAGAAGTACAGTGAAATCTGAGTAAGTTGACCACTTGTAGTGCAGCACTTTAGTGATCAACTTAGACAGGTGATCAACTTATAGAGGGTGAGGTAGAGGGTGCAGGGCTAATTCCGTTCCTGACAAAAGTGGTCAACTTACAAAGGTGGTCAACTTCACAGGTTTTACTGTATATGTCAAAAAGGAAAAGAAAAAACATTTAGAAGAAGATTGGCCAACATGGATGCATTGCTGATCTGCAATCTGGTGAGATCGTCTAGGTGAGAAGTAACAAAAAGAAAAGGGGCAGGAAAGCTGTAAAACATCACTCTGGGTACTGGACACTTCTGTTGTAAAGGCGCGTGTCAAAGTAGGGGAGCTAATCACTTCTTAACGAGTTGCACATTACTTTTAGTTTAGGTAGGATACTTGAGCAAAGCGGAAAAAATAAAAAAGCAAACGCAAAATGTGTCGAACTTTGCATCAGGATGAAATTTAAAACCTATTTGCTCCTAAGGAAGATTCGACACGTTACTTTCTTTTGAAAAAATCTCAATTATGGAAGAAATTTTGTTGATGCTTCATGGAAATTATAGTACAAAAAAGTCATGGAGGGCAATTTTATCGGATATTAAGAAATTGAAAATGCTTCAGAAGATGACAGTTGATTAACGAAGGGGGGAGGGGGTAGTCTCCCTCCCTCTCTAGCGAATATGTATTTTTTTCAACATTTTTATTTAATTAATTCTCTATTGACTTTACGGATGAGTGCTAAAAGTTGTAGTTACGAAACTTAAAATCAGATTTTCTAACTTAAATACAATCATATTGAAAAACAAGAAAAAACCCGCTCCGTCATGGTTAAATACACAGGTTTATCTCTAATATTCTTGATTAATTAAAACTGAGCTCTAGACAACCGAAACAGAAGTAAAAGAAGACGTCGAATTTCAAATTAAATAACACAAAAACTACTATTCGCGTTTATAAGTGTTTTATTTTAGCTTTTACGCCAGAAAGTTCTCCATAATTTATAATTTTCACAACTTTTCACAAAGAAGTTTTTCACTTATAAGAAACGGCACGCAGAAATGGTCCCATACAGCGGCTGCAGCAGCTAAGGGAATCATTATTTTTCAACAAAAAGAGTACTAACTTCAAAAATGAAACACTAAGTTAAATCAAAAGTAAATCGACCTTTAGTATTATCCAGTCGGTTTGCGGGATATTGAATGAAGTGCTACTTAAAAAACGCTTTTAATTCCACTCTGTTCATTTCATATTCCTGTTCCCTCCGTATTTGTTTTTCGAGTAAAACTGTCAAAGCTTGAAAAAAATTTCAGGTGTGTTCCTATTAGCCAAAACATTATATCATATTCTACACTACTGCTGTTATATTACCTATTTTTTATTTTTTACTGAATACTTTTGATTAAACAATTTTGTTTATTTTAATCAAAAACAATGCTACTAAATAATATTAACTGATAAGAGTATTTGTAATAAATTTAGTATTTAGCAAAGTTCCCATACATTTTTTCAATTAATGGCTTTGAAGACTTTCAGTTTTTCATAGCTCAAATTTGGTTAGTTGTTACCAATAAATTACTTATCAGTAATTCAGACTTCAGTTCAAATTCATCTCGTACTAAAGTAAAAAATCCAATGGAAAAATTTTTAAATGTTGTCTTAAGAGTAAATAAGTTAAGTAAAATGCATCATTTTTATAAATACAGGATATATTGTCCACTTCCATCCCCAACAAAGCTCCTGGGGGGGGGGGGGGCTTTAAGACTACCCGTCCCTCTCAGAAACCTTGGTTATACACTGTTAGAAATTTCATCATGAAATTACGGTTAAATGACCGGCAGCAGTCTGTCCATCTAATTCACCGTTAAATTTACGGTTTGGAATATTTTTCTATTTTTACGGGACCTAACCATTTCCAATTAACTTGGTTAAAAAGCCATAAATACAAAATTTTACGGTTTTATAACCATTTAAAAATGGTTTCAAAACAAAATTTTAACCGTTTTTGAACCATTTCGAGGCGTAGAAACCATAAACGAAGCTTGCATGACTCGAACCCCGAATGCGTGGTATACAAGTCTTCCTCTCTATCCACTCGGCCACCGTCATCACGCAAAGCGGACGTTTATTTATCAATAAATCTTCTGTTCCAACAGGGAAACAGCCTTAAAATTGAGATTTCAGTTTTTGCTTGGATCTAAATTTATTTTTGGCCTAAATTTACTGTATATTGACGAAAATCATTTTATTTGCTGCAAAAATTAAAATACAAACAAACTTCAAACAAGCTTCAGCTGCTCAAATTATGGGTTCGCTCATTCGCAAACAGTTTGGGAATCCGATGTCTCCAATTTTTGATTTACGTGTGTATGTGTTTCTATTTAGTATCCACTGCTTAAGCCACTTTTTTTTCTTTTTTTTTTATATACACATGCAGATTTTAACTGATAAATCCGTATTCCTATTTTAAAACAACGTACGATCGGTAAGGTTTCGCAACCAAGATGGACGCCCGATTCTTATTGAGCACTTGAAAATTACGGTTAGTTAAACATTCTTTAGGATAAACAGAGAATAAACGATTTTTTTTCGCAATCAGCGGTTTGAGTACCATCTTTTTAATGGTTATTCATCTGTTGTAATTAAATATGGTAAAATAACAATCAAATAAATGGTTATTTTACTATTTTCCTACGAAAATTTTTAACAGTGTAAGCCATATAACCAATGCTACAATGGTGGTGTTTATGAATGTAAGAATCGACCTCCTCCCCCCTCCCAAGAGAAAATTCTGGAACAGGACAATTCCACCGCAAATCGTATCCCCCTCTTCCCCAAATAGAACATTTCCGCCACTACTGCTATCCCACTCTACCTCGCACAGGACAATTCCGCCGCGCCATTTCCATAAGTTGAAAAAGGTTACCTGCTTAATACTTTCATTTTTGGGGGCACATCTTCTGTTTGGTGACAATACAATAATGTTAGAAATTTATGTGTATAAATTTTAAACAAAGTAGCTTAATTTTACATTTAAAACTGATCATACACTCGGGGAAAATTTACTCTAATGTAAATAATATGTCAAATGCTGTCATTAATGGGAAATGATCACTCTGCTGCGGCGCGCTAATTGCGTTTCATTTTGTAGTGGTCCAATTCCAAATTGGTTTGGGGCCGGCGGAGAACCGACGATTTTGAGCGCTATATACCAGGGCTCGAAAAATCTTTCAAATTTTACATGCCCTGCCGGGCACGTTTTTCTAAGAATTACATGCCCGAACAAAATTGTTACATGCCCAGAAGTTGTTTTATTGCATATTAATAAAAACATTTCAATTTGTCGTATAGCATTAATCAGACAAAAACTTAAATTAACAGCTTTATATCAGAATTAAGAATTATTTTAACTTTAATCTAAATCATTAAAAAATTACGTTACAAATAAATATTACATAATAAGTCCTTACAAGTCCAAATTTACAAAATTTAAATTGTATTACAAATTTCATTGTTGACATGCATGTCCGTCAACATGTCAATTTTGACTACATGTCAAGTTTGGCAATAAGGATGCGGTGAATTTTCAATAAAATACGAAATAAAGTTTTAGAAAGAAATATTTGATTAAAAAATTACATGCCCTGCAGGGCATGTAAGGTTAAAACATTCATGCCCGATCGGAGTTTTTACATGCCCCGGGCATGTCAGGCAATACAGTTTTCGAGCCCTGCTATATACAACCCCCCCCCCCCCCACCACCACCACCACCACCTCTCTCTTTTGCTCAAGAAATACGACGATGTAGTCTTTCTCACAGAAAAGTTAATACTATACTATAAAATGAAAAAAATAAATAACAATTTAATTAACAATATTATTATTAAAATAACTTTACAATTAATGGTATTAGCAATTTATCTTATTTCTAAATTTCATAATGTAATTTTTCCTTGCTTGTAAAAACAATGCTTACAATAATTTTTAGCTTCAAAACTCACTTCAAATTTTTGACGAAAGTTTATTTCATGAAGAAAACTACATTACATAATTAGGTGGAGAGGTGATTCACCAAAGTTAATATTTCATGAAGATAATTAAGAGATCTAGTTAGTTGGGGTAATTAATAGTGGCGGATTTTAGAGGTGGGAGGCTCATTAATTGAAAAAAATTCAAAGCCATTAATTGAAAAAGACAAATGTATGGGAACTTCGCCAAATACTAAATCTTTTCCAAATAAACTTAACACTTAATATAATTTAGTAGCATTATTTTAATTTAAAATAAACAAAATTGTTCATTTAAAAATATTCAGTAAAAAATAAAAAACTACGTAATATAACAGCAGTAGTATACAATATGATATAATGTTTTGACTAATAGGAACGCAGCTGAAAATGTTCTCAAACTTTCACATGTGTTCACGAGAAACAAATAGGAAGGAATGTGAAATGAACAGATTGGAATTAAAAGCGTTTTTTAAATAGCACTTCAGACAATATCCCGTAAACCGACGGGATAATAATAATGGTAGATCTACGTTCGGTCTGGCTTAGTATTTCGTTTTTGCAGTTATTCCTCTAATACTTGAAAAATAATGATCCCTTTTCCTGCTGCCGCTGCTGTATGAGACAATTTCTGCGAGTAGGTTCAAATTGCCATAAATGAAAAACTTCCCTGTGAAAAGTTGTGAAAATTATGAATTATACCGAACTTTCTGGGGAATAGCTGAAATAAAACATTTATTTCAGATATTCCCCCAGCTGTACAATGTACCCCCAGAATTCCCCTAGTAAAAACAATGCTTACAATAATTATTAGCTTCAAAACTCACTTCAAATTTTTGACGAAAGTTTATTTCATGAAGAAAATTACATTACATAATTAGGTGGAGAGGTGATTCACAAAAGTTGATATTTCATGAAGATAATTAAGAGATCTAGTTAGTTGGGGTAATTAATAGTGGCGAATTTTAGAGGTGGGAGGCTCATTAATTGAAAAAAATTCAAAGCCATTAATTGAAAAAGACAAATGTATGGGAACTTTGCCAAATACTAAATCTTTTCCAAATAAACTTAACACTTAATATAATTTAGTAGCATTATTTTAAATTAAAATAAACAAAATTGTTCATTTAAAAATATTCAGTAAAAAATAAAAAACTACGTAATATAACAGCAGTAGTATACAATATGATATAATGTTTTGACTAATAGGAACGTAGCTGAAAATGTTTTCAAACTTTGACAAGTGTTCGCGAGAAACAAATAGGAAGGAATGTGAAATGAACAGATTGGAATTAAAAGCGTTTTTTAAATAGCACTTCAGACAATATCCCGTAAACCGACGGGATAATAATAATGGTAGATCTACGTTCGGTCTGGCTTAGTATTTCGTTTTTGCAGTTATTCCTCTAATACATGAAAAATAATGATCCCTTTTCCTGCTGCCGCTGCTGTATGAGACAATTTCTGCGAGTAGGTTCAAATTGTCATAAATGAAAAACTTCCCTGTGAAAAGTTGTGAAAATTATGAATTATACCGAACTTTCTGGGGGAATAGCTGAAATAAAACATTTATAGACGCGATTAGCAGTTTTGGTATTATTTATTTTGAAATTCCGACGCACTTTTTTTCCCCTCTGTTTTGGTTTGCCTAGAGCTCAATTTTTAATTAATCAAGAAGTTAGAGATAAACCTGTGTAAACCCGTACCGAGGTTTTTTGTTGTTGTTGTTGTTGTTGTTGTTGTTTTTTTTAAATTGTATTTAAGCTCAAAAATCTGATTTTAAGCATTTATTTTTAGTGTTTGTATGTTGAAACAATGCATTAAAAATCTTTAAATCATTTTCTGGGAATCTATATTTCAGGAATTGCTCCAGCAATGGGCGAGTTACCCTCCCCCCCCCCCGCCCCCCTAGCTATTCAAATGTCGTCTTCTGAAGCATTTTCAATTTTTAAAATCGCATAAAATTGCCCTACTATGATTTCTTTGTACTATAATTTCCATACAGTACCAACAAAATTTCTTCCGTAATTGAGATTTTTCCAAAAAAGAAAGCAGCGTATCGAATCTTCCTTAGGAGAGCCATTCCATTTCAGATCAAGCAGAGGGCGTCACATGACCCTCACAGTAGGGCTTGACCGATGGCATTTTTTGGCCGATGGGCCGATTGCCGATTGTTCCAAGATCGGCCGATGGCCGATGGCCGATTAATTTGCTCTTCCATCGGCCGATGGCCGATGCCGATGGAAAAACTTCCCTTTAAACCACGTGTAGAATGCTTGTCAAAAATGTCATTTAAATCATTTATTTATTTTTATGTTTATAAAAACATAAATGCCTTATTCAAGCACCATAAAAGACTTTGCGGGAAGTTTACATGATACAGTAACTTTGAAAGTTCGGACATTTTTCCGATTTCAGTTTTATTAATTTTTTTTTTTTTAAGAGACTTGCTTAAAATTGCAACATTTCATGTGAAATGCAGTTAAACATCTTTAACTGAGCAATAAATAAATAAATATAAGGGCTCGACCGATGCACCAGTGCCGATAGTTAAAAAATCTAGCCATCGCCACCGGCATTCTTCCGAAACTTCGGAAAAACTTTGGCCTATCGACCTTGAATAACATCTAAATGCCGATGCAATGCCTATGTTTTCCGTATGGAAAAATATCTTCCAGACTTTAATTTATTTTTACTTCAGAATGAAAAGTACCAAAAATCACTTTCCTGTATCTAGAAAAAAAACAGGACAATTTCCCGATCGCGATATTATTTTTCGATCTTATATTCCCCTAATCCGTTACTTTTCAGATATACTAATAGTAATACTAGTAAATACAAAACTGAATAAATGTAGAATAAACAATCAGAAGAAAACAAACATCAGCTAAAGCGACCTTGTAAGGCACGTGCACGAAGCAAAGATTGGTTCCGATTATTCATCGTTTTAACTCCGTTTTTTAGTTCATGGTAGAGTTTTACATGAATCCCTTGATTTTGATGCAGAGGAACTAGAACATTTAGTATTCTTTTTTTATGAAACTCATTCATTTTTAAACGAGTGCAGTATTTTGTTTGAATTAAAGATTCCTGAGCGCCCAAAATGTCGCGTTGTTTTAAAATAGTGTGAGAGTTGGACCATGGCTGCCTGCGATCTTATAGCGGCTGTCCAAACGGGCGAAAAAGTGCGTGCAAGCAGAACTTACATTTTCTGCCACTTCAGTCAAATGGCGCTGTTAGCATGTACTTAAAAGCGAGGATTTAAAGGGCTAACCATAGCAATATCATCGCTTATAAAGGCTTGAATTTCAAGACAGATAAACATTTAAGTGTTGAGGACAAAAGTAACTATTAAAATAAGTTGCAGGGTTATGTGTTTGCCATTAAAACGTTTTTAATACAGAGGAAATAATAAAAATATCGTTTTTTTTTTGGTAGTAACACATGCAGACTTTGAAGCTGCTCGTTAAGATACAACTTTTCTTACATACGTATATTTTTATATATAATGTACACAGAGAAAATTTTCTTCGCAATTGGCTGATTATATTATGCTTTCAGATTTTTTTTTATTTTGAACGACAGTAATTGGGCATAATTTTATGAAATACATTTATCCTCTCATATTGTGTAGCTTAAATAAATTGGCTAGCAGGTTTTTGAAAGCCGTATTGAATAGTCTTTAAATGGTTATTAGTTACTTTATTACATTTATGATAAAGTTATTTTAAATATATGTGTTAATTGAATTATTTCAATTCCATTTATTGTAACTAATTATTTTAGGAAAGTGGAACAGTTAGGTTGTGAAGTGACTCAACAAATAAAGATCAGTTGAACAATATGTCATTAAGTAAATGATTAATGCAACAATTTTTTACTGTTATTAATAGACTAATGACATAATACTAATAACTAGTATTTAATTGTATAGTGTGGCTGACTTCAGTTAACTTCATCAGATGGATTATCATTTAAGAGTGGCGACATTTTTTGCTGATCTCATGTAAAGCAATTACACTAGTCATGGCTGCCTGCGATCATATAGCGGCTGTCCAGACGCTGCGGCAGAACAAAGGAATAAGCGTTCAAACGATAGTTATTTTTTTCCTCACTGGAGCGCTGCAAGCATGTACTAGTTTTGTATGGAATTACATTACGAAAGCATTGTTTTTGCCGTGTTTGCAGCATGCATCATGAAGATTTCTTTTTGGTAAATTTTTAGTTCATGCATTACCGATCGGAAATATGTCTCCCGATGTTTAATTGTGTCTAACCTATATATATTTATTTTAAAGAAATATTTCATCGTAAATGAAATAAAACGACAAAAAGCAGTAGAGTGTTTTTTCTAAGCATTAAATTAGTGAATGCATACATTTTATAATTTTAGGGATTTACTAAATTCACATTTGGTTTATATGCATACATTTTATTTGTTTTTTCACTCCATGCCACCTATTCAATTATTCTGCAAATAGAAATCGTGAGTTTGATGCTTTAGATGATATTTTTAACCAGTGAGGGCTGACATTTGCATTTTCCCCTTATGTCTCGAACTTTACTGGTTTTACTTATTTATGCATTGGTTCTATTTATTTGTACTTCAGGTTATTAATAAGAAAACAAACGTCATTATAGATCAAATTTCAGAAAACATATTTCGGGACAAGAGGAATCCTTTTTTCAATGAATAGAGTTGTACGCATCTGGATGCAAGTAATTCGAGTGATTTACACTCACTTGGATTACTTACATTTTTTAGGTCAAATCTTTACGCATTGATAATATGGTTCTTGTTAATTCCAAAACGTGTATGGAGTAACGTTTGCAACTTGCGCTATAAGAACGTTGGTCCGCTCATTAATTTTTTACCACTTAAAAGTAAACTTTGAACTTCATATGATGTCTAGATTATGCTTTTAAATATTTTTTTTTTTTTTTTTTGTTCTGAGACGTTTAAATTTCTTATTTTTGTATAGAATGATAAAGTTAAAAGTGGAATGAGTGAGAGAGAATCTATATTATAAATCTAGTAATGTACCTTTTTAAAATTAAACTCGCTCAACATGAACAAGGGTTACAATTGAAATACCTAAAAGGAAGGGAGACTTCCCTCTAAGATTTGTTGTTGATTCTCCATGCGTTCATGAGTACACCATTTTGTACACCACAGAGTCTTAAAACATAGAAAAGTAAATAAACTACCTAAGTTAACTAATGTTTAAAGGGAAATTTAAAGAAAAATTGCTCTTATCCAGGGGTGTCTACGAGGGAAGTTCAGGGCGTAGACTGCGTCATTAAATTTTTTGATGAAATTTTTGACACCCCCTGGACACGTGGGGCATGCTTTCATCGAGTTTTAGCCCTTTTGGGTGGTTGTCTTTTTGGGGGGTCTTCGTATGCACCATCTTGCTTAGGGGGTTAGCACCCATGTATTGTCAGTTACAAGTTTAAAAAATAATCTTGATAACTCTGAACTGCATATAATGAAGCGTTTTAAGTAATTATTTTTAATTTCTCATTTATTGTACTTAATTGTAATATTTGAAAATATGTCCCCTTGATTGTTTTTTTTTTTTTTTTTTTGAATCGTTATCTTTTACAAATGCCTAATCTTTGACCTTACTTAATATTTTAGGATTTTATTCTAAATAATTAACTAGTGTAATTGCTTTAGATGAGACCAGCAAAAAAAAAAGTCGCTACTCTTATACACAGTCCAGTCACATTAATGTGACTACCACGTACTTTCCACGTTAGAGTTAAATAACCAATCACAGAAGGCAGGTGGCAGCACAGTGCAGTTGAGCGTATATAAAGGGTGTGTGAGGGCTTCGGAAAACATTTCATTCGTTGGCGTAATGCAGAAACGAAGCGATTTATCCGACGTCCAAAAGGGCATGATCATTGGCTTTCGGGCCAAGGGTGGAAGCATTTCCGAAACGGCTGAGTTTGTGAACTGTTCGCGTGCCGCCGTGGTAAAAGTGTACCATGCATGGCAAAATGGGACTGTCCAAAATCAGCGACGTGGCAAATGTATTGCACCACGGGCCATAGATGACAGAGGCGAACGACGGTTGCGGAGATGCGTTCGGGCAGATAGACGGGCTACCGTTGAGCAACTGACCACCAAAATGAACCAAGGGGCTACCAAAAGTGTCTCCCAAACTACTATTCAGCGTCTGTGCCTCCGAAGCAGACGCCTGGTTCGTGCACCTATGCTGACTGCTGTTCATCGACGACGAAGGCTAGAATTTGCACGCCAGTACCGCAGCTGGACGTCCACTGAGTGGCAACAGGTAGCGTTTTCCGATGAATCGCGTTTTATGCTCCATCGGACAGATGGACGTTGGCGTATAAGGCGTGAAATCTCTGAAAGATAACACCCTGCAACCATTGCCGGAACAGTCCAAGCTGGAGGCGGGAGCATTATGGTCTTTGGAATGTTTTCCTGGCATTCTCTGGGTTTACTGATCATTGTGGACGGCACGATGAATCGATACAAGTACGCATCTGTCCTTGCGGACCATGTCCACCCCTACATGCGCATTGTTTTTCCTCAGGATGATGGCATCTACCAGTAGGACAATGCGAAGTGCCATACAGCTGGCAGTGTACGTACGTGGTTCGAAGAGCACCAGGATGAGTTTACCGTCCTCCCCTATCCAGCAAACTCACCTGACTTAAACCCAATCGAGAATCTGTGGGACCATCTCAATCGGGTTGTTCGCGCCATGGATCCTCAACCGCGTAATCTAGCGCAGCTGGCCACGGCATTAGAGTCGGTATGGCTCAACATCCCAGTGAACACCTTCAGGAACCTAAGTGACTCTCTTCCTGCACGTCTCGCAGCAGTCCGCTCTGCGAAAGGTGGTTATTCTGGCTTTTGCCAGATGGTCACATTAATGTGACTGGACTGTGTATGATAATCCATCTGTTAAAGTTAACTGACGTCAGCTATACTATACAATGCAATATTAGTTATTAGTATTATGCTATTAGTCTGTCAATAACAATAAAAAATTGTTGCATTAATCATTTACTTAATTACATAATTGCTCAACTAATCTTTATTTGTTAAGTCACTTCACAACCTAACTGTTCCACTTTCCTGTAATAATAAAATTTACAATGAATGGAATTGAAATAATTCAATTAACACAAATATTAAAAATAACTTTATTAATCATAATCCATGTCATTTTTCTTTTAACTGCTGTTATTTAATAGTATTAACATGAATGTATTGAAAATTGCTTAATAATAAAGTAACTAATAACCATTTAAAGACTTCTAGTAAATTAAATTGATGGCTTTCTCCATACCACGATTGAGTATATTTAGTATCATATTTGACCAGCTCACGGTCAAGGCTTGAACTATTTTACAATTGCTCTTCATTGTCGTTGTATCACATTAGTAGCTTACACTACCATATAGACTCTCTGCTGGTGCTAAGTAAAAGTATTAATTAAAACCCACGGATTTAATACGGATTTCAAAAACCTACTAGCCAATTTATTTGTGCTACACAATGTGAAAGGATAAATGTATTTCTGAAAGTTATGCGCAATTATTGTCGTTCAAAATAAAAATAAATCTGAAAGCATAATATGATCAGCCAATTGCGAAGAAAATTTTCTCTGTGTTCATTATATATAAAAATATACGTATGTATGAAAAGTTGTATCTTAACAAGCAGTTTCAAAGTCTGCTTGTATTACTACCAAAAAAACGATCTTTTTATTTTTTCCTCTGTATTAAAAACGTTTTAATGGTAAATACATAACCCTGCAACGTATTTTGATAGTTACTTTTGTCCTCAACACTTAAATGTTTATCTTTCTTGAAATTCAAGCCTTTAACGCGATGATATTGCAATGGTTAGGCCTTTAAATCCTCGCTTTTAAGTACATGCTAACAGCGCCATTTGACTGAAGTGGCATAAAATGTAAGTTCTGCTTGCACGCACTTTTTCGCCCGTTTGGACAGCCGCTATATGATCGCAGGCAGCCATGCACTAGTTAAATATTTAGAATAAAATCATAAAATATTAAGTAAGAAAAGTCAAAGATTAGGCCTTGCAAAAGAAAAAAGTTAAGTTAAATATTTAGAATAAAATCCTAAAATATTAAGTAAGAAATGTCAAAGATTAGGCTTTGCAAAAGAAAACGCTTTATGATGAGCCTGGAGAATGTTGACCTTCATTTCCATAGCATTTTTTAAATCTTTTTTTCTTTGTTCGTGATGAAAGGAAGGATTTATGACAGTGCAGCGGGGGCAATGAGTAATGAAAATAAACAAGCTGGCGCTTTAACTGGAACACATGCAAATGGTTCGGATCATTCCAAATACTTTTATTTCTTTTTTTGCCGATATAAATATATTCAGTGTTGTGCTTCCTTGTCTTCATTTCTATTCGGAGTTGGCTAGCGCTGCAAATGCTTTGTTATTAAAACGGCAAAGAGAAAACTATATTTAAAAAAAGAGGAATACACCCAATTAGTGAATGATTCGTTCTCAGACAATGATGATAGTTTTGAGATTTCAAAGGAACTGGAAAGTTATAGTGAGTCTGATACTGACATACTATCAGACACAGAAAAACTTGCAGCATGCATGCCTTCTACATCCCGCGACAGCAGGGATAATTTTTATCAATAAAATAATTTGTATTATTTTATTTGTATCTATATGCTGCGTGAACTAAATTCTGTGCTTTTTTTTTATCTGTTCCATACGTAACTTTTTCAGGTAAATCAAGAATTTCATCGTTCTAAAATTTATTTTATAGAATAGTTTTAGAAAATATTATGATGAAGTTTTAAAATTAATCCCGATAGCGGACAACAAGTTTTTCTCCTAATGTACCAAATTTTGAAGTTTTTTAGTTTTCTTATTGATAATATGATGTACAAATAAATAAATAAATAAAACCAGTAATAGTTCGAGACATATGGGGAAAATGCAAATGTCAGCCCTCACTGATTAGAAATATCATCTAAAGCATCAAACTCACAATTTCTATTTGTAGAGTAATTGAATAGGGGACATGTGGAAGTAAAAAAACGATTAAAATATATGCAATATAAAACTAAACGTGAAATTAGTAAATCCCTAAAATTATAAAATGTATGAAATCACTAATTTAATGCTTAGAAAAAACACTCCATTGCTTTCTTTCGTTTTTATTTCATTTACGATGAAAAATTTCTTTAAAATAAATTTATATATGTTAGACACAATTAAACATCGGGAGACATATTTCCTATCAATAAGGCATAAATTAAAAATTTACCAAAAAAAAAATCTTCATGATGCATGCTACAAACCTGAGAAAAACAATGCTTTCGTAATGTATTTCCATACAAATCTAGTACATGCTTGCAGCGCACCAGTGAGGGAAAAGATAACTATCGTTTGAACGCTTATTCCTTTGTTCTGCCGCCGCGTCTGGACAGCCGCTATAGGATCGCAGGCAGCCATGGTTGGACATAAGGAATTAAAAAAGAAAAATAATAATTTTTATTACGTACGGTTAGACCAGAGATGCACGACGCGTTTTTAGCTACCAGTTTGTTTAAAGTTGGGATGCGATACTGGTAAAGAAAATAAAAAACTTTTTTTTTTTTTTTTTTCAATTTGCGCCTTGGCTACCAGTTTTTTGCAAGACAAAATACCAGGGGTCAAAACGGGCGAATTTAAAATTAATAACGTGCAGTTTTCGTTCTCGTATTTGAGAATGGTCGATTTCACAACGGCAGTTTGTATAAAAAGCAGGGTTGCGTTTCAAATTGAACCCTCCAACCCGATTCAAAATACCCTCCCATAACCGACAATTTTTTATATGTGGCGCTACCTTCTGCGAAAACAATGTAACTGTTCAAAACTCCTGAGACTCGAATTTGCTTAAATTATATGTCTACCTTTTTAACGCTATTTTTAAACACAAAATTAGTTCAATTTTGCAATATTTTGGAAAAAAGTTATCACGGTGACGAAACCACGTTTATTCTGGGAAGAGAGGGCTCTGGAGTCTCAAGGGTTTAAACTGCAATTCTTTTTACACAAATTAATGTCGACAGTTATTGCTGCACGCCAAGGGCGGATCTAGAAAATCTTCAAGGGGGGGGGGGGCGATTTTGGAAGTCTCGGGGTTCAATGTAAGGATGGATGGAGGAGATTCTTCATTCCTTTTCAACAGTCCCTCCGCCCCGCCCCCCCCCCTTTTTTTCAAACAGTAGGAACAACAAAAAAAAAATGCTAGTGTAGTGATATTTAAAATTTTACTAGCACATTTTTTCAATGCATATACGTTTATTCAAAGCCCTTATAAAAGGAACACAAGCTGACGTTTTTTTGCTTTCGCAAATCTGTCTATAATTTTTTCAACGTCCAATGTAATATCTTTATGGATATGCAATAACGCTAATTCAGTAGTGAGTCTATCATCACTCATTCTGCTTCTTAGCCAAGTTTTAACCGAGTTAGGATTTCCTTCAAGCTTTCTCAAGAAAAATGTAGGCTTGTAAATACATTTTCTAAATTTGAGTTGATATGTCTAAATTACAAAATAATAGCAATTATTAGTAATATATTTTCTAAAGTTTTCAAAATGTAATACTAAATATGTACTAAAAAAACCATCAACGAGTATGTGCAATTTATATAAACATCTGTAATTATGAATGTTCAATGAAATGTTTCAGACTCCAGGTTTTAGCGTAAATGCTGCAGGAATTTACACCACGTGCTAAGGGTTGGCTAGCTGTCACCAGTTTGATGGGTAGAAGAAAAGCGCAGGGAATCTCTTTCCCATTACTCCGAGGATTAGCAACTCAGCAATACTAAAGGACAAAGGGACAGGGGGAAAGCATAGAACTTGAAGGGCTATTAGGCTGGGATTCCAAGAACATAAAAAAATGGCTGGTCCCGGGGCACAAAGAGTAAAAACTCACTTAGGAGTGTCGTTGTCGTATCCACTTGAATCAGCCCAAGGGGGGGGGGGGGCGATCGCCCCATCGCCCCCCCCCCCCCCCCCCTAGATCCGCCGTTGCTGCACGCCATTGCATCCACTGAGCTAAATAAGAGAAACCTGGAGCGAGGACTGTGGGCGGTCGAACCGCTTCACACCCTTTTCAGCCATCAAGGCAAAACGCGCAAACTACCAATTAGCGCAATGATAAAACGGCTAACTTTAAAGAGCTCTCGAGCTCTTAATTCTTTTCCGATTTTTCTAAAAAAAATTATTCTAATGCTTGACATATAATAATTTAAAATTTCTCATAGCATTTTAGAACAATTATACATTTTTTCACGATAAAAAACATTTTGCGACACTTTTTATTATCTTTGAATGCTATATAGGAGTGTGCGACTATGGCAGGTTTAAAAAATGTTTATTTAGACAGGAAGACACCCTGATTAATTGATTTACTCTCCTTGACTACTGATGAATAAATACTTTACACAGTTAAATTATAAATCTCTTAAGAAGTTTCAGTGAGCAGCTTCGAACAGCATCAATATAGCGACTTTTATTCCCAAAAACGATAAATGCGTTTTTAGAGTTCTTACACTTCGATATTGCACTTAAACATAATATAATTTAAAAAGAAGAAGCACTTAAAATAAGAAGAAAGAAGTCATTTTTTGGAGATATTATAGGATAACATTTTTATTAAAAAAAGTTTGCAAATAACTGGAATGGAGCATGTCATTTTGAGATGAATCTGAAATGAATAAGCATTTACAAATTTTATATTTTATAAGTTTGCTTGCCTATGACCAAGTTAAATATTTCTCACTAATGGAACATTTCATTTATGGATATTAAATGTAAATAAGAATAATAAAGAAATACTACTTATTTTTTTAACCATGCTCTAATTAAAAATATAGCTGATCAGTGCATCTGCTGGGAAAAAGTGTGTGCTGTAATTCAAAGTTTTATAAGCACATTAAAACTCTTTGAGTGCAGATGTTAACTTAGTAACAAAAAAACATGATCATAATAATATTTATCATGATTTTTTAAATCATGCACAAATAAAAATTTCAGCTGATCAGTATATTTACAGGGGAAAAGTGCTGCAATTCAAAGCTTTATGAACTCATTAAAAATCTTTGAGTGTAGATGTTAATTTAGTAATAAAATAATAAATAAATAATAAAATAGATGTTTTTTAAAAACAGCCACAATTTGACAAAATAAAAATTAACACACGCAAAAATCAAAATGTTACTCAAATGAAAAGTTAATTCAAAAACATCAAAATTATTATTGAAATTTTCATTAACTAGCAAATTAAGATAAAAGCAAAAAAGGTACATGATTTAACTGTTTGTGTAACTGATATTTTCACTTATAATAAAATATTACGTAATAAGGTTTGACTATCGAGAAAACAGGAGAAATATTTAGGCTATAATGCTAAAAGAAAAAGTTTTTCAGCAATGTAATTAAGTTGTAATATTATGATTTAAGGTAAACTTTATTCATCCAAAAACAATTTTGTGTACATTATGGGCATAGTAATTAAATTTCTGTGAAAAAAAACCATTCAAAGATAGAATACGAGAACAAGGCATTTAAAGTTTAAATAGGCAATTCGCCATCAAAATGAGCTTTAACACCGTTTTCTTTTAAGTTTCACGAATTTATTTTTACATCCCTTTGCACAACAGGATGCAGACGAAAATAAAAATTTTTGGATAACTATGATAAATTAAACCGAAATTTGTAACAATACCTTGCTTCCACAATGGGAAGTCAGCGATGTTTTGCCTTGATGGCTCGAGCACTATATTCATGCGCGTCGGCTCGCAAGCTGCCCTGTTGAAGCATGGGGAGTCCTCACTCCAGATTTCTCTCATTTAGCTCATTGATTGCATCACGGAATTTTAGTACACAAGAACTATACACATGAACGATTGTGCTTCATTTGAAAATCTACGGATCCCAACCGTTATGGCAATTTGTTCAAGAAAAAAACGAAATACGCATGTAAGTGGATCTTGATAATACTAGTAATTATTATAAGAAAACCAGTAAACAGTAGCGAGCATGCCGAAAGAAGATTAAGAATGAGTAACAATTTAATTATTATGATTGTTGTTGTCATTCTCGTTCTCGCATATGTGGAGTTATTTTTTTCTTTCAATAACTTGTTATAAGAACTGGGATCTTCAATTTTTGCGTCGTGCGTTTACGAAAATAACTTACAGCAAAAATTAAGTTGGTTTCTTTTATTTTTCACTTATTTATTTAGACATGAATAGTTAATCTATAGCGGTTGGGATCCGTAAAAATGCATTTTAATAGTACACGGTGTGCTGATTGATTAAATGCTACAAACATACCAACGATATCACAAAAGCATCCAACTTTAAGCAAAAAAAAAAAAAAAACACATTTTGTAGCATCATTCCTGCAGATATTTTTCTTGCTGAAGAAACATCAATATTTCTTTCCCTCTTCTGTTCTTCTTCTTTTGCTATATGTGCGAGAATTATTCTTAGAATAATTCTCGCTGACTCGGAACAAAAGAGCGAATTCTGTAGAATCGTCGAATGAAGTCACAGAACAAGATATCCGACTGCTTTTCCGAGTATTCCCTCCGAATGTCTATTAACTCCAGCACGAAAATTGGGCATGTTGGGCATAAATAGGCAACCGGATAATAAGAGCCTGAGCTGATATAAAATAAGCGACACCCATTTGCTATCAAAACGGTGTAAAACAAAATTTGGCATAGTTCTAATATTAAAAATAGTATTTGTTTTTTAAAAATATTTAAAACTTCTGTTGTAAAAAACTAAAATATTTATAAAATCTCCCAAAAACTATTAAGGAGCCAAAAGAAAGCCAGGAAGCCATGCAAATTACTTCAAAAGCCAAATGTTTCGTATTTATCTTAAAAATAGCCAAATTAGCAACCCTGGCTCCCCCATGATGGCGAAAACTGTTTTTAACTGCTGTGCTGCCTCTTATTGTATGGAAATAGAAAACTAGCTATGGAGGAGGAAGACAGTTAAAGACAGAATGTTTTGTGGAAAGTTGGAAAACATCGGCCTGGCATCGGCTTTTAGATGTTTTTTAAGGCCGATGGGCCGATGTTTTTCTGAATTTAACATCGGCCGCCGATGCCGATGGCCGATGGCAAGTTTGTTGAACAATCGGCGCCGATGCATCGGTCGAGCCTTACCTCACAGATATTTTTTTTTAAGAATTACAGTAGTTACAACTAAGGGACATATAAAATATTCCAAAAGGATTTTGCAGAAAAAAAAATATTTCTCTGGTTAGAGACTTAAAATTTGGAACAAAATTGGCTGTTTTCAGAAAATCAGCAAAACACTCACTTTTAAAATGGTCTCTGTTGCAAAAGTTTTTAACCGATTCAAATATTTTTTTCTATAAATAATGAAGGGGTGGTATTTTATTTAGACACTAATTTTAAAAATATAGTTGGCTATATTGATAAAGTAAAAAATGTGTTTTCGAAGTGAAAACATTGTATTTTTATCGATATTATGATTTTTTTTTCCTTATGAAAGAAATTTATTTTTGACAAAACAGAGGTGGCAATCTAAGGTGATGTTATGGAAGGTTTGTATCAAATTTTATTCTAATCCTGAGATACATATCTCCTCAGAATTTAATGTTTGAAATTTGAAAATGTTCAAAAATTACAATTTTTGCAGTGTGATTAATACGGTAAGTAAACATTTGGTTCAAAATATTAAAATTGTTCTAAGGTGAGGGAATTTCACTTTTAATAAATTTCTTCTGTTTTACACAAATTAGGAACCTTCAAAGGTATATCAAATCAATGTGTATTTAAGTGAAAAACTAAAGTATGCAATTCTTTTACAATTCAAAATGTGAAAAAATAACAAATAAAATTAAAAACATACGACTTTGTACAAGTTTGAAACTTATCGCACAACTTTTTCCTCAATAACTTTGGAAGTTAACTTATGACAACATTTTCCTCACCAACTCATCCAATCAACTAAATCCATTGTCTGCGGGGTTTTTTTTAACATAGGGAAAAGGTGTTTGTATTTCTTGGGCAATGCATTAAACCAAAACTAGGAAACTGATACGTGTTTATTCTTGCGTTGTTTATTTGAGTTATAGGAGAAAACATTATCTTCAAAGCTGTTCTATGAACATTATTATAAGAAACATTTAGAAATTAGGTATTTGAAATGTCAATAATATTATGTATCAGTGTATAATGTCTATATTCTTGCAAGTTTTGAGAAAAAGCTTAGTTTATAAAAAAATATACATTCAAATCGTTTTTTTAAATAAATAACCCGCATTAGGGGCCGTTCATAAATGACGTCACGTTTTTTACCACATATCTGACCCCCCTCCCCCCTTTGTCACAATATGTCACACTTCAGCGGACCCCCCTCCCCCCTTTGTCACGCGTCACGCTATGTTGCATAATGCATGATGTCACACTTCTTGTTACCCCCTCCCCTCCCCTTGTCACACTTTGTCACAATTTCACGAACCCCCTCCCCCCCTCGAAGCGTGACATCATTTATGAATGATCCCTTAGCACTTAATGAATTTAAGCAGAGTACTTCACTTTTTTATCAAAACTTATAAAACATTGTGCATAACAAGCGAATTTCAATCAGTGATGTAACTAGTCGCGGCTGGTAGCTCAGGCACCCTTGGATCTTCCCTCTTTACCAGGGCCGGCGCTAGACTGAGGCGGTGAGGCGCCGCGCGTCGTTCTTAGGGGCGCATTGGCCATAAATAGTGCCTGCATCGTTTTTAAGTAACAAACAATAGTTTTTATCTCAACAAAATTAAATAATATTTAAACTTCTTAGTTTTACAAATGATTTTGATTAGTTTTATTTTGATAAAATCGAACACAGAACAACATCAGGAACATCTTAAAACGTTTCCGTTTCTTTCTATCCTTTGTTGAAAGGATATATTTTTTACTGGGTTATTTCTTGTTTTGCGCATTATCCTTTTCTTCTCCACAGCGAAAGGCGGTTTCAATCTATTCGGAGGGGGCGCTTTATAAGTATTTGCAGTTCCAGAAAGTGTCTTCTCTATTTTATGACGAGCAGAAAGCAATCTATTGCTTTTTCATTTTTCCTTATTTAGTCCATTCTGATCTGCGATTGTTTTCTTTCAGCTTTTTGACAGTTGAAATATATATAATTGAAGTTTGTATCGATCATTTTTAATTTCTATTCCTGCATAATATATAGTAGGGGCGGAAGAAAGTTTTTTGAATCAGGGTGGCATTCGTGCTAGCACCGGCCCTGCTCTTTGTACACATACATCAGCAGGAAAAGTAGACTGTATCAGTTACGTTTTAATATTCCCAGCACATAAATACAATTCTTACAATAATATGTTAAAACATTACATTTCATTTAACAAGAAAATTGTATTGCTCAAAAGCCAATGCGGTTAAGTCCAGAAAACAAAGATGAGAAAGTGGTTTTTAATGCGTATTTATTACGCAACGCATTCAGATATTCATAACTTACAACAGAACGAACATCCACGACATCTAGCGACGCAAAGATAAACTTGTTGTAAAAACTTTTCTGTTCCAACTGTGTACGTTGTCTCGCTGTGTATTACTCTACCTTACTGTATTCTATAATTTACGTTCTTACAGGTGTTAGTAGGTGTTTAGAAATATAAATTCGAAATAGAAACAGCGTGTGTTTATAGTGATTAATAATTTATTTCGTTAACAGCTTAATAAAAGTCTAGTTTTTTGTATTCAAAAACAATATAGCGATTATGTTTAGAAATTTATGCGCCACAACTGATCAATTTTTTATAATACAACAATGAAGATGCATAAAAGACTCATTAATATTAATTATTCATAATCTTCTAATTTGCCTCATATATATATTATTATTATTATTTCATAAAATGAATAACTGCTTTCATACTGAAACCTCAATTTTTTATCTATAAATATGACCCTCTTACCCTCCCTCTCATTCTTATCGAAAGACTTTCATTTCTTCTTAATTTAAATGTATAAGTATAAGGACTTAATGTACCGCATTGAATCAAGTAAAATTCAAGCTATGAGGTCGCGTTTGGTTGTTAAAGCAAAGAAGTCGAAATAGAAGAACCAAGGACAAGAAGCAAATATACAACTTTGCTCTCTTTATGTACTCGTGTGAAATTTTGAAGCCCTGGAACTGAATTCTTTTTGGATTTAATATGTAAAATGACGCTCAGAATTATTTCGTGACATAATTTTTAAGAAAATATATTTTCTTAAAGGAAGGAAAACGCATCAAACATCAGCATAAAAAACGTAATATTTAATTCCTTATTAAGAATTCAGCTCTTGACAAAACTAAATTTCTTAGTTTATAATTTTATTTCAAGATATCTACTCAAATTTTTTAAGCGCAAAAGGAAAAATTTTTAGTCACAATGAAAAAAGTAAAAAAAATAATACAAACACGTGCAATATTATTTCTCAAAATCAAAAGAAAATAAATTCAAATTATTTTTCAATGAGCATATTACATATTTCTTACATCAATTCCATTATTATTTTTTTCATTACTTGTAGTTTTCAGTACTTGTTTTTAACCTATCCATATGAGATTTATCTAGCCTCCTTAATGCATACATGCACGAAAACTTACTATTCGTAATCACCAAAATGCTAGTGTGCATGATTGTTTTTTGGGGGGGGGGGGAGGGCTTGTAACCTATGCATACGGGGTTGTTAAGGGTGGTTTCTGAAATTACTACATGAATTATTCATAAATAAAGAGTTATCTATTTATGAAGTTTACTAAAAAAAGCATCCTTTGTTTATGATAATTTTTAACGTTTTTTATAATAAAAAAAATTTGCGATTTTTTAGTTCTCTTTTCGTACGCTGCAGATTGGTTTAACCCTTTGCACTTGTGCCTATGCTTTAGAAAGTTAGCAAAATAACTCCGAATTTTTTTTCATGTTTGATCAAGAGGAATTTTTTTCATGGAAATGTGTTCCGATTTAACTAGAAGGTTTACCATCCTTAAATCAAAAATTTAAAAACATAACCCCTGAATACACCCCTTGACCTAAGATGGGAATGTGACCACATCATTTATTAGGACATACGATAGCAACAGTACAGATGGGATGTCCCCTGTACGGGAACATACGAGCGCGATGGTAAAACGAGTGATGTCCCACATACGCACTCTCAGAAATAGAACTCTCCCTTTTGACGATTCTTCAATCGTCAAGAAAATTTCGTCATTTACAGCGATTCTTTCCTCGCGCGATCACGTAACAAAAAAAGTTACGACACAAATTTCGTCTATTTGATGAAAGGTTTACTCGGAGCATTTTTCCCGAAGCCATTTCGTCAAATACGACGAAAGTTTCGTGAGATTTGAGCATGCGTTTCTGAGAGTGCAAGGACGTACGAGTGAAAAGGATTAAAAATAAAATTATTGAACCGCCCCAACTTAACTATTTACAACTCAAAGTATTTTTTTCAACTTTTAGTCTTAATAAATAAACAACTTTCGACGAAGCCTACTTAAAATTCCATCAAGTATAATTTAGCATGGTTTGTTGGAACCGCTTAATTCAGTTTTTCAATAGACCGATAATTTCGTCTTTAATTTATAAATGCATGCTTTTGAAATTTCCCCAAGATTGCTATGTTTTATTCGCTTGCATCATTTTCTTGAAGTATTTTGATTCAACTACACTGTAAATCAAAAATTTTGATATTGGGGTAAAATGGCTTATTTTCAAAAACATCACGTTCTCTTAATAGCTCCGAGTCAAAATGACTCAGATTTGAAAAACAGAGTTCTTACTTTTTAAGTACCCCTTTTCACAAAAATGATACGTTTACGATCTCATTTTTGAGACCACTAAATAAGAAAAAAGTTTCCTCACTTGGAGTTTGTACCTGGAATGTCTTGAATCTACGCTAATGCTCTAACCACTACGACAGGATTACATCGAACGGGAGGGAAAAGTTGAATTATATAGAATCAAAACTTACCAACTGCGGGTGCTAAAGCACTTCCATCACAAATTTCTTCATAGCAAAATCCAGAAGAGCGTTAATTATCCACTCGTCCATTCTATTTTCTTATTCCACTGCGTCCAATCTAAATCCGACGAATTATTCATATCGATTTCTTGATCCGAACAGACTACTTACATTCTTATACCGTTCTGACGTCTCGTGTGGTAAATAGTTCTTTAATTTTGATACAAATTCTGGAGAAGTAATCGTGAAAAAAAAATTTCTGTATTAGTTTTGAACGTAAAGTTGCTCTTTAAACTTTTCAATGATTGCATTTAATACTTGCCCTCTCTGTAACTATAATTTCTAAGTAAGCATTGGTACTTAAAACTGAGAACTGCGCTGGATCATTTTAAGTCAAAATTACTTCTTAAAATATAAGAAAGTATATTTTCTAATTTTTAACAGTGTAAGCAATGAATGTATAAGTATATTATATGCATTTATTAATATATGTGAAGTAAAATGTATTTATTACTTTATAGATTATTAATTGCTGTGAAAATGGAAGGTAATAAAGAACGAAAAGATGAGAGAGATTTAAAGAGCGGAAATCGCATCCACGGAAAAGAAAATGTGCCTATCCCCGAAAATACTCGTTCTAACTGGAATGTAATGCCAGTAAGGGGCAAAGTCACTGATAAATGCTTGTGGTCCGCTTGCAAAGCTATGACAGCAGGATTTCTTTTTATAGTGGTAGGGGCTGGAATGGCAACACTCGGGTTTTACTCTGATCATTTATCCACAGTGGAAGAAACGAAAGGTAACACTACAATTTGGGTAAAAAATGAAAGCAAAGATACACATTTGGGAAGTCTTACCTATTTAGGGCCAGTAGTAATGGGTATTGGGGGTTTTACAATTGTTGCAGCATGTGTCATGACATTTGAAGCTCGAGATACTGCGGCAAAAATTGTTCCGATCTGGTTTCGAAGAACAAGAATACACGTTGTTTCAGGAGGCAGCGGTAGTACACCTTCCGGAAGATCGAGTAAAGCGTCGTGGGAAAGATTTTTAAGTCAAACTAGGACGAGTGAAGATGCCGATGATTCAAGAACAGCTGTTACTCAAGCATTAGTAAATTTTAGTAAATATTTGCAAAACAGTGTTGATGCAAATAAGATTTCACAGCACGGCAATTTACCATCTAACCAGAAGACGCCAGGCATTCGTAAGTGTCCATCTGAACCAAATTTGGGAAAGCTGATGAGGGATGCTAATGGAAATAATCTTCAAGAAGCAATGACATTACTAGAAGCTAGCACACCACAACCATCTCAACGAACTACCTATGGAGGAGGATTGAAAACCATGACAAGATCGTCGAAGCCCCAGCTGCTTTCAGTAGCTCCTGATACTTACCGTCAAGCGGTTTCAATGGATTGTCCGAGGGTAAGTAGCATGAATGAAAGCGATAAGGAAAGTCCGCTGGCAGATGCAGAAACTGGCTGTGTACTTCAAACATGTGAAAGAAAAGGTGCTCCATCTCTTCCTTTTCAAACATCATGTGCTACTAGTTCAAGTGGGTCCATGTCTGTTGATATATACTTGCCTCAAGGATCAGTAACTCTAAAAGTTCACGATGACATGAGAGATCATAAACGATTTGGATTGCGACCTGGTGACTCTGACGACAGTCGAGGAACAAAATTTAGTCAACATAGCGACTTTCAATCGTTTGGTGATGATGATGATTTTTTGGTTGCAGATATTGACGACAGTGTCTTTCTAAATCCGGATGCAGCTCTTTCAGCACCTCAAATAGTTCTCGAAACGTTAGATTCTAGGGACTCAGATATGTTTTCTAAACCAGAGAGCGGCGACAATCATTTTCATTCAGAATCAATCGAAAAAACTCCAGTCATAGAGGACTGGGTGTCATACCCTACCGCCTTTATATCTTCAGGAAATAATTCCGAGTCTTTAGAAGCTTATTCACCTGATGACAGTCTAAAATCATTAAGCCCAACTCAGTTTTCTGTTGATAACACAGACAGAGACTCTCCTGGGGTTAGCATAACTTCCGTGATATCAAATCCAATATCATCTAGAATTTGTGATCGGCATTCCCTATCTCAGACAGATACAAGTTTCTTTAATGTCAGTTCCCTGGGTTCAATGGATTCTTCCCAAGATATCAATTCCCCTGCGACATTCGGCCCATCTTCACAATTTTTCCTCTACAACCCAGAGTCTATATCAGAAATCAAACACTCAGGTACAGATGAAGCTACTACTTCTTCTGGTCTCACACATGATAACGCTAGCAGAATTCAAGCGAATGTGACAGGGAATCAAGCGATTCCTGAAAGCTGTAGAAGGCATCAGTCGGTTACTATTGATTCAGACGCGAATGAAAGCGGAAGCAAAATAAGTTCCAGGAAACACAGTTCTTTAGAATCGGCAGAAATATTTTCTTCGAAATCACAACCTCGAAGTTCTAACTCTCCGAAAAGACAACAATTTTCCCTCGAAAGCTCGGACAGAGGCTCACATGAAGTGCTGCCAACTATGTTTTCCCGATATTTAAGTCCATCCGGGCTCACCTCTCCAACTTCCCCTTCAGCAACGGTTCTTACATTTTCCCCAAGGAAAATTCGTTCTGAAAGTTTACCTGAAAGACGACAGGCGCCATCTTTGAAGAGATTTCCTCTTCTTAGACAAGTAGCTCTTGATGCATTTGCTGAAGAAGGAGGTTCTACTCATCGTCTTGACCGTTCTCAAACACAGATTTCTTCCAAAGATAGCTATTTTAAGCAAGTTTGAATGAGGTGTTATGATTTTTATCACTCTTTATTTCTTAGTATACAAAACGAGATTAAATCTGTGATAGAGTTCAAAACATTATCCTGGACCCAGAATCAGTGCCAAAAAGAAAATTTAAACGATGCTGAAAAACTAACATTTCATGTCTAAAAGTCCCCTTTTCGCCTTTCAGATTTTTGTGTCAATTTCACCGTCCGTCATAGTATTATGTTTATGATAATTTTAACACTCCGGCAATGAACAAAAAGATATCTCATCAACCAATTACATTCATCTTATAGCTTAAACCTAGATAATTCCTTCAAAATTTCATCAGAAACACCCTATCTATTTGTTAAAAACTAAATGAGTTTAGTCTTTAAAGTATTGAACTAAAAACACTTTGTTAAGGCGTTCAACCTTCTGAATGTTTTTATTTGATTGACGAGATATCTGGTTAGTATCCACCAGTGAGTTAAGGGAATTGCTCTCCCGCAAAGCTTCAAATGATGACTGTAGTATTTTCCATATAAGTGTGTTTCTAATTTTGTTCAATGTTTTCATATTTCATTAGTTTCATGCTTTCACACTGTACATTCCGTTACATTCTTCTCTTAGATTTTTGAAGAGCTTATACTTATGATATTACATTTCTCGCATAAGATGTTTTAATTAAATGAGAATTGTACATATGGTGCTCCCTCCACGATCAAATTTTGTGTACCATTGTTTTTGAATACAAGAAAAAATATTTAATAGCTTTTAAGTACTATCTATGTATTTTCATGTTTCTTAATACAATTGAATATGTTCAATTTTTACAATGCTGCACTATCATGCATTTTAAGCTGCGATAAAACAAGTTACTGGCAGTCTACTTATTAAATTTTTTCAATTGCGTGATCATTTTTAAAATTAGAGACTTATAGTGTTAACCTGAATTGGAACTTTTTAAATTTCGTTTCAATTTTGTAACTAGTAACTAAGGAAACAACAATCAGAAAAACCATTGATTTGATCAAATTTATGATTTCGAGGGAAGATTTAATGAAAGTCCTTTCTGATGGAATTACTTTTTATTTATGTTATTCACCTGTCCAAAATTTAAAGTTCACTTTAATTAAAATAAGGCTAAAAACCAGTCACTCCTTGCAGTTGTAGATTAGGGAAAGACAGCCAGGACTCTTGGATTTTCTAGGAAATCAATGCTGGGAGGGAAATTCTGATTATCCAGTGGCGTCATACCGATGCCGAATATGCAATCAGTAGCATAAAATTGTGTGACAACTATAATACCCTCTGGCAAGAATGTTTTCCTCTTATGAAGTTAAGTCTCTAGGGCTTTATTGCAGAGCTTTCAAATGACCAGTTACTACTACTGTACTAAAATACTACTGTACCAAAATACTACTGTTTCCCAGCGAATTTGATCTGAAACACGTATATTTGTCATGAGAAACAACTCACAGAACCAAAACCAGCTACAAGAGTGATAAGTTGTGCTGTTCAGCTCTGCTTTTAATTAACTGTCTACTTACCTAATTATTGGTTCTCAGTGACTGCTATTAAAATTATTTTGCTTGCACATATTTCTCATACTAATATTCTATTATTCTGCGAACTTAGTGTCTTTTACGCTCCAAATTAGCATGCAGGCTCTAATTTTGGACATGTACATAAACTGTAAAACATGTTTCTGTTTAAAATAATAGGGTCTCCTATTTTTTAGAAATCAAACAAACGTTTACTTTTAATAACTAGAGTTCGCCCAAGGGTCGAAATTCGACCGTAATTCATTAAATTTGTCAAATTCAGCCTCAATCGTTTAAGCAACTTTTATGCATTTTAGTTTCTGTTTGACAACAGATTGTTTTGTTTTTCAATATTTCAATGAGCGGTAATTTCTCCTGAATGCGACTGATTGACCACTGAGTTAGTTATTTAATTTAATACATTTGTAATACATATTATGCATGATTTTTACTTTTCTGCACTCTTTCTCCTGAAAAAAAAATATAACTAAAAATTTTCATTCCACCCTATAATTATTGAATAAATTAGAAATATAAACGCTTACTCTCAATTTAATCAAGAATTCAACACGCTCATGCAAATCGAAAAACTTACGAAACGTTGATTAGAAGCAAAATAACGCATCATCGCCCTTAAATATCTCACTTTATATTATATTCGACATTATTAGCTTCAAATTTTATTTTATTTTGTTTGAAATTGTACTGGACAAGCAATCGAACTAATTTAGCATATATATATGTTTTTGAAATCGATTAATTGCCACCTTAACACTGTTAAAAAAAACTGAATTTTCAGATTGTTTTTTGACTCATTTTAACGGAAGACTTCCGTAGTGCTTCAAAACATGGTTTTTCCTTCCAAAAACAAAAATATCACGCACCTCACGATCCTGAAAATACAAGAACGGAACTTTTCCGTTTTACGGTTGCTGTATTTCAAAGGATCAACGGAGAAAAAAGAAATGGAACTTCTGTCAAATCTCGGGAAAATATTATCAGAAACGGAATGTTTCCGGCAACTTGCTGCCGGTACTTTTTCCGTTATTTTCAGAAGACTTTTTTTTTACAGTGAAAATTAGTATTATTTTTCTTTGACATTCATTTAATCGATTACACTTTCTCTTTTGTTTTGTTCTTGACAGTTGTTCTTCCTTAAGTTATAAATAATAAAAAATGTATTGAGAATTGTACAAATATTGTGGATTGTAGATATGCGTACTATGAAAGTGTGAAGAATAAATAATTCTTAAAAAAAGGCTTCGAATCTACGTCGGCAGTAGGAGAAAAAATATAATTATCTATTTCCAAAAAATTTTATTCATAACATTAAAACTCATCAAAAGCTGTTTTATTTTAAAAACTAAGAAAATCGGTCAACAAACATAGGAGAAAATGGTACCTAACTGTTTTGTCTTTTGAACACTAAAGATTGTCTTTGAAGTGTTGAACTTCATCTTTCACCTTGTTGTCGTTGTTAAAATGCATTTCAGCCAAATATAATTTCAACTTAAAGTAAAAGATGAGTTTCAGCACTTGCTCACTGACATGACAAAAAGGTGATACATTCGCATACAAAAACTACTGCCCAAACAAAAATGTACACCTAAATAACGACTAAGTAGAATAAGAGATAATTGATTGAGTTTAAAGCTGATGTAGACGTAAATTGAAAATAAACAATTCTTTAATTTCTAAAAAATAGGGCACCTTACTTTTGGAATTACTCTCGTATTTATAAAGGATATTGATCATTGGTACTAACGACATAGTAATTACAAAGAGTTGAGTCGTATTACATTTATGTAATATATGCCGTGTATGAATTAACTACTTTAAGACTGAAATGCATTACAAAGGAAAGCGTGGGACATTGGGATGCAGAAACAGTCTTAACTTACTTTGGATTGAAAACAAAAATGTTTAATTTTATTAAAAAATCGTTAATCTATGTATCATACTAAATAGATGTATATGTTTGCACTTGTCTTAATCAAATTTTTATCCATCAAGATAACCATTAATTACTCCCTGTCAAATAACCTTATAAGTTACTTGCGTGCATGACAAAATATTTTGTCATTAGTCACAAGATAACTAAAATATTGATGTTGATTTTTAAACGGAAATGTATAACCAAAAGTTTAAAAATAATGTACAATTTATTTATTCATTAGTACCAATTATTTAGTAAAAAGTAGTCCGAATGAATCATGATATATATATATATATACACACACATATCAGTGGAGAAACTTTTACAGTATTCCTTATTAAAAATGCGAAGAGAATTTTCCTATATTGTATTTAATTTTTACAGGAAATTTATCAGCACACTAACACAAAAGTACGATAATTAAAATATAAGGATAGGATGAGCCATTTTTTCATGCATATCATTAATTTCATACACATATCATAACTTATCACTCATTACCCTCTCATTGCTTTTTACACATATTATTAAAACCCACTTATAATCTGTTGAGATATAGTATGTAGTACACTTGAGGATAAGTGCAAAATCCGATCTATAAATTACTGAAAATCATTTCATCAAGGAAATTATAAAATCATTATTAAATATCGTCAAAATATAAATGCTAAATTATCAAGAAAAAAAATAATAATGAGGTTTGTTACGGCTTGATTTTAAAAAATGATTAAAAACCGCGAAATATTTTAATGAACAAAGTTGCTGAAATAAAAGCAACAAAATTATGTATTCAATATTTAAACTCTAAAACTCATGTATGATATTATGTCTTTTTTTTCATAAATATTGTAACTTTAATTCAAAAAGAAAAAAAACTAGCTTTAATTTTGAAACCAAATAACAATCTATTATCAAATACCTGTATTTCAAACCGGAAGTATCTTTCCAGTTCTTATTAAAGATTGTGCACAAAAAATTGAGACTGCTGATTTTTTTTCTTTTTTTTTATTTTGATTTTGAAAAATTAATTGATGACCTACTGTCCCATGACGAAATTTCAAACCTACCATTTTCGTCTCATTTAGAAATGATGTGCAATAAAAAAAATTACTCCTAAAAAAACAAAACCTTTCATTGGAAATTTACAAACAGAAAAATGTGCTTTATTTTGTGTATAACCAAACGTTTTATTTTGTGATGCGAACATTTTAGAAACACTTCTATTAAAAACATTATTCAAAAAATAGTTTACAAAAAAATTGACACACACTCGTTCAAAAATTCATCGAATAAATATCTTGCATTGTATGAAAATTAATATTTCCCGGCATCATTGAAATTTTTCTAACCAAATTAGAAAGCAATTAGTCAAAAACAAACAATTGTGCGAGTTTACTTTCAGCATAGCATTATTTTCGAAAAACGTAAGTGGGTGATTTTCAAAACGATTGACAGTTTGATGTTCGCAGTATAAAATCTGAATTTCCTGTCGATAAAACTATTATTCTGCCATTGTAAAAACCTGTAGGGAAGCATCATTTCATACTTAATTCAATGCATTCATTACATTTTTTCCAAGTTGTTAAATAGTAGGCTTCTTCTATTAATTTAGTTGGAAAGTAATGGAAAATTGCGTGTCCGGAGCAAACAATTCACAGAAAAAGAGTCTTTTTATCATTCCAAGTAATTTTTTTTTTCAATATGATTTAAAACATGAAGTAATATGTGTTTACTTCACAAAAATTCAAATGATTTTACTGAAATGTTTGTCTAATATTTTAAAATTTAAGGAACGTTTTTTTCCGGACATGCAGCTCATGAGTGTTACCTCGAGAAAGTTCCTATCATTTAACTTTCAAAATATTTAAATATTGTACTAATTATTTTCTGTGGTAGAGAAGCCTCGTATGTTTCTTTTAACCTCGTACCATCTAGAATGGGTTAGTTTTATTCCTTTACTGTTTTATAGTGGAACATACAGTTCAACATGATGAGTATTTTTATTACTTCTCAGGAGCGTTACCCATTTATTTACCAATATTTTTTACAACATAAATATAAGCAATTCAGCAATAGTGTATTTCTTGTAGAGGAATCAATCGTTCCAATCAAATTTTCAGGAACAGATTCAGAATTTTTCTTAATGAAGAATTTTTTAATAAATCTCATGAGTGTTACTTGAAAAGAGAAGGAAGTTACAATCTTGATTGAAAACAACCAAATAATAAATAAATCTGCAGATACAGCTATTTTATGAGCTTTAACTCAAGCTGATATTAGTTTTTTTATTCAAGGATATATTTTATTACTATATATATATTTACATTTTAAAAGAAACAACCTGAAATTTTAACTTTGGCAGATATGATTTTTGAGTGCTTTGTTTAAGATATGTTTTATTCTTACGGGGTAAATAAAGAAAAACTCCCGTACTTGTAACCTCCCCCCCCCCCCAAAAAAAAAGTAAAAAAATAAACGTTTTTTCGGGTATGCCAGTTGTTACTTTATGTAAATAAGAAAGTGAAGTGTTGCAAACTATTATCTTCACTTTACTTAAATTAAAAATATGGTTTCCAGAATTAAAACTATTTACTGCCTACTTTAAAACTAAAATTAATTTTTATTAGTTCTGTCTAAAAACATCTATTTCTGAATCAGAATCATGAGAGTAGTGATGTTTTATTACATTTTTAATGTAACATAGCAATTAATGGGATAAAAAATCAATTTTGGTCTCTCTTTTTATAATTGTTGTTATTTTTAAAACTATTATTATTTTTGGTGCATTATTGCAAGAGGATTGTTTGTTTGTCTCATGAGTGTTACTGTAGCTAAAAATTAGAATTGTATTAATATATATTTGCTAGTTCATAATTAAAAAATGGTTTTCTAATTAAGGCTATTCAGTTACTTCTTTACCTGCAGTGAAAACATTTAATTTTTAATAAAATACATTGTTATTGAAAGTTATATCCTTCATTTAAGAAACAAAGTAACACTCCTGAGATAAAGTGCTATTTAAATAGTTTAAAAATTTTAAATAAGTACATTTTAATACTGTTTTTACTTATTACAAAGTATTTAAGATTGCCTAAACAAGATTTTTTAGATTAATTATTGATAAGGATTATTTTACAGAATGTTTAATAACGGTAACACGCATGAGAAAAACCATCACTTGTCAAGATACTTTTTGAAATATCTAAAATATAAATAAATAAACTCCAAAAAAACCACCTGGTCAGAATGCCGCAAAATGTAAGGAATTCATGTGTAGGCAAGCTTTTATGTTTGATGCAACAAAAATTTTCAGATTGCGTCAAACAAAACCCGTCAATAAATTTGAAAATCACCCAAGTATTATCGGGTACGTTTTTTACTTAATTTTTATGCTGGAACATTCATCGAGTCTTGTTGAAATCAGAAAGTGCAGTTTGAACCATTATCAAACTAATGCCAAAAAAAATCGGTAATTAAAACGTGCGTCAAGGATTTTTACTTCATTTTTATGCTGGAAGAATGTAGTTTACAGAGTCTTGTTGAAATCAGCTAGTGCCAGTTTAATCCACTACTACAAACTAATACCAAAAAATCGGTATTCAAACGCACTTCAAGGATTTTTAAAAATTTTATGATGTAAATAGTATATGAAAATGCGCGCCTGAGTCCAGATTCTAGCTTATTTTAGACGTGTACAAACTTTTCCAACTAATATCATTTATTTTTAAACATTCTCACAAAAAAAAAAGATTAAACTGACAAATCGTTTTTAAAGTATGTTGGTTATCTATCGACTATGGAAAGTATTGATACTATTTGTATTGTTAATGATAATGTATAACTATAAAAGTTTATAAATGTGTATAAAGTTATAAAATGAATGTATTTTTTACATTTCTTCAGAAATATGACATATCTGTTATAAAAAATATAATACAAGAAATATATTATAGTATTTTTAAACATAAAAAAGGTTGTACCAGAGATAATAATTATATTTTATGCACTGTTAAGCAATTCTAGTGAATCATTCCTCAAACAGAAATCCTAAATGTTAATTATTTGCATTAATTTAAATTTTTTTTCAAGTGCCAAAAAATAACATTTTCATATTGAATATTCTTGTATAAAAACACTTTCAGTAATATTTTTAAAAAAACTCATTAAGTGAGTAAAAACATCAAATGTCTCCATATCAATCTATAATTTTTGCCATGAATTCGCAGAAATGGAAGAATAAGGACGAACTCTAACATTTGTAATGTATCAGAAGCTCATCTTATCTTAGTAGAATTCTGCTCCATATCTTCGACATTCAGTGAACATCTTTACTCTCCTCATTTGAACTGAACATCATCTCTCTGATTACACAATACCATCAGTTGCATGGTAATCTACAACTGAAAAATAGTTATAAAATTTCATTTGTTTATGTCTGCTGAAAGTAAAACTTTCAGTTATTTCTGTAACTAAAAACAGACTTTTTGTCAATTTTCGGATACAAAAGTTTTTTATCCCTTCATGTCTGATATTAAGCATCTGTTGTTACAAGTCTCCTGAATTCCTTAGACACGCTACGATCGGTAATATATTTAACTGTCCTGAACTTCATCTCACTGATTACACAATATCAGAAGTTAAAATAAAAGCATTATGATCTATAGTTGAAAAATATTTTACTTAATTTAAAATTTCAGTTATAAATGTACACCAGAAATGAATATTTTAATTTTTTAATGCTAAAAACTGAAAATAATTTTTTTTGCAAGTTTTTTGGGTTATAAAACATTAATTAATTAATTTATTTATTTATCATATCATACATCTGCTGTTACAGCACGATTAAAAAATATTAGAAGTAACGACTAATACATTGTACTAAATGAATGTAAAATTTCAAATCTAATCAGAATAAAGTATTTAGAAAAATCATTTTCTCTGAGTATTTCTAGAAATATTATATTGTTTCTCAATACACATACAATGTAAACTTCAAATCTGAAGTTAAATTGAAACTATTTTACTAAGGAAGAACTATGAGCATATTCCGTAACCTCAAATTTGTCTACGGTAATCACTATACCCCAATGCACTAATCTATGTTTTAAAGTGTGATTACAGTTGTTTCCGTATTAACTGCACAAATGTTCTACATGGTCGCACAACATAAATCTATTGCATGGTGATTATGGGACATATCTTTTGTACTGTATTGTTTTTATGTGTATAAACGAACGTGCTAAAATATATGATGTAAAAATGAAAGAAATTCTTAATATGTATCTCAAGATTAAAAATTAAATTTGTTATTTAAAACGTCGATTTTGTCATAATGTTAGAAGTCTTCAATACACTTTAATCTACAAATAACTCCTTTTTTTAATTGAGACACTCAGAAGCAAAAGGGGTGTAAGTGACAAAATTGAAAATTTGAAGATAACGGGTGCAAATGATAGAGAAAGCACCATTCCATATTGTAGCAAAAGATGTTAGTGATAGCTGAAATAGGGGCTCCGTCCCATCGTGATTAAAGAAAAATGAACATTAAAGGTCCCATAAGTTCCAAACTTTGAACGCGTTTTACTCCGATTCGTTTTTTGGTACCCCCCCCCCCCCCCACACACACACACACTTACATCCCTTTGATTCTAACTATCACCATTGATGCATTAAGAAATGTCTATTTCTTGGTCTTGACTTATACGGGGTGACATTTACTACTGAATCGGAAGGTCAAATAAAATTTCTAGTGCTAACGTTGTTCAATGTGCAACAAGCATTCCATCAAATTCAAGCTATAACTAATGCACAGCCTTTATCTTTGCACCAAATATGATGTACAATTAGCAATATATATTCTCAATTGCATTTTTCTCGTAGAAGTTTATTACGCAGTACAATTACAAGCTCCAATAACAATTCACATACACTATGAGGTTGATTTGCTGAAAACATTTCCGATGCTATTGAAAACAGTTTACTTAATGGTTCAACCGCCTTGTAAATACTTTAGCATTTAAATATTTCTTTCATATACACTTTATTCTCCATTATATTTGAAGAAATTCCAAAATGTATGCAAATTCGTTAGCATTTAAGTATTTCTTTTTATATACACTTAATTCTCTATTATATTTGAACGAAATCTATAATGTAAATTAGATGCTATTATTTTGTACTGAACTTCTCCAACGGGATTTCATAATTATTACGTACATTTATAACAAAGTGTGCTATTGTTTGCTTTGTGGAACCTCCTATAACCAGAGGGCCCACTACTTCGCACTCACTCGACTGAGCTGGCGTGTTACATAAGCATAATTTTTGCGCATCCACATCCCCAATCCCCCAAATTTCAATATGTCTTAATGCTATCTATATTCTCAAAAAATGATGCATAAGTTATTTCTTCTCATTATCTGAACATTATTATTTTTTTAAAATTTTCTTTTGAATTATTTTCTTGATTTTTTTTTACTTCTTTTTTCTGTTATCTTACCTTTAAAACTAACCAACACCTTTTAATCACTGTTACATTACTTCCTCGAGCCTCTGGTAAGTTTTAACCACATATATTATATCTGTACCTTAAGATCTATAGTACATTAAGTCAATTTTTCGAATTTTTGATAGTTCACACTTAATAGGGCCGTGGTAGCCTAGTGGTTAGAGCGTCGGACTTCCACCTGGAAGGTCGCGCGTTCGATACACCCTGAACACCACCCATGTACAGTTGGGGATACGTGTACGTAAAATCAGTGGACCCCACTACCTCGCCCCGTGCGCAAGCAATCTTAAGGCCTCGGCTAACAGGTAGGGATCTGGTGGAGAAAAGTTCACACTTAATGGACATACAGAGTACTGACGACAAAGTTACTAGCTACATGAAGGCTCTGAACTTTTAAAGCTCCCATCGACAACTTTATTTTAAGGTTCGCACGGAAAAGACTAGTCTAATGGTACTAAAATCTTTTATTTTTTAACTTCATCGCAAAATTTAAAAAAGTGGAAAGATACCATGGCTCTCAGGTACTTATATATTGTAAGCACTAATTCGTCTGTTTCTTTTACTTTGATTTTCCGCATTGCCAACTTAAATGTGCGTGTTATACATTTTTTTTCCATTCATTCGAGTTGGATTTGCTCAACATCTATCATCTATTTATACTTTATGATACTCCAACACCATTACAACACTACATCATTCTAACTCATTATCTGAATCACTCAGCGTTATAGTAATATTTGAATCGCAATGAAAGATGGAAGAAAAAAAAACCAGAAATATGTAGGAAATAAGAATAAAAGCACTTGATGATATATGGATCAGCTCCATGCTGTATTGCTCAGCATTCCTATAGCAAATATTTTAGTTCCATCTAACAATAATATAATCACTGTCCAGCGGAAACGGATATTAATTGTAGTCTTTAATTCGTATTCCTTGTAAAACAATCGATCTGATTATTACTAGCAGAGGCGTTAACCAGTCAAGTTGTAGCATTTGCCGTAGCAGAAACTTGATTGGTTAAAGCTTAATTAGTTGATGCTTTGCAGATTGAAGCTGTCATATTCTAGGGGAGAGTAAAGACAGGCACGGTAACTAGAGGGGGCAGCCATATTATTTTAGGGGTGCTAAATTGACTAAATGTGTGTTTACATAAATATATATACTTTCTTGTATATATAAGGAGGCGCTAAAGCCTGGTTTTGCCCCAGTTAGAAAAGGGCCTAGTTACGTCCTTGAGTAAAGACACTGTACTTGAATCGACATTTTTCAGAAAGAGCAAGAGTCACACACTTACGAAATTGAATTAGCAGTGCTTTTTCCGTATTGGGATCATTTATAAATGATGTCACGCTTGGAGGGGGGAGGGGAGTTCGTGAAATTGTGACAAACTGTGACGAGGGGAGGGAGTAACAAAAAGTGTGACATCATGCTTATGCAACATAGCGTGACGTGTGACTATAAGTGGGAGAGAGGTACTAAATGTCAACTATGGCCATACTGCACTCTCAGAAACACATGCTCAAATCTCACGAAACTTTCGTCGTATTTGAGGCTTCGTGAAAAATGCTCCGAGTAAACCTTTCGTCAAATTGCCGAAATTTGTGTGGTAACTTTTATAAGTCACGTGATCTCGCGAGGAAAGAATCGTTATAAATGACGAAATTTTCTTGACGATTGAAGAATCGTCGAAAATGAGGATTCCATTTTTGAGAGTGTGTACATAGCGTGGATGGCTTTCCCAGACTACCCCCATACGGAGGGGGGGGGGGCGACCATAGCGCTGTCCTCCATTGAACTTCCCAGAAACTCCGAGACACTGAACAACTAGAACCGGCCATAGAGACTGGACTAGCGAGCATTGCCTATCTGCTTTACGTCCCGGAGCCTCACTACAAAGTGAGCCTAGCATCAGCCGGAAGCGGATAGGGGGAGGGGAGGAGTGTGACATTTTGTGACAAAGGGGGGGGGTCAAATATATGGGTAAAAAGCGTGACATCATTTATGAACGGTCCCATTTCTATGAAGAGAAATCTATCGGTGAAAAAGGGAAATTAATCCAAATGCAACTAGACAATTTATTTACTGGTCACAATTCTTAGTTAGTGCAAAAAGAATACAGTTCGACCACGGAAGTTTGATAGTTGGGCGCTTTTGCGAATGGCAGAAAAGAATGAATCTATTCGAGTTTTAGGGAAGTGAAGGTGCGTTTATTTAGTACGCGAACCAGAATGTTTGCTTCTCTGTTTGTTGAAAGTAACTAAATTTATAAACTGGCATATAACCTCAGTTCGGACGAAATAAAGTATGCTAAAGGAACTATGTAACGAGAAGACAGAGGCACATTCTTTATACCAGCAGTTCCTCCCTTGAACATGAATGGATTTTTCTTGGCACTCTGCCAACCGGCTTGCTTTGGTTGATGGTAGAACTGTACTGGTCACGAATACAAGTCGTTTCGGTACTCAACACCAGTAAAAGAATAGCACGCCATACTTATGAATGTGACATGATCAGAGAAGGACTGGATTCAGCTGGTTTAACAGAGTGAAAGCAAACATCGTCGACGATCTAGCCGTGAATAGGAACATAATTTCCCTTTAACCCCTTAAATCACGAGTTTTTCTCTGAAAAACTAGTAGGGTCAGGTGGGGTAAAATGGGTCAATTTTAGCTATTTTCCTATTTAAAGTTTCATAGCAACAAAACCAGAAACATTTCCCATTTCTTTTCAATTGCATCTTAACAGTGAGCTCCTTTAGATCAATTTTATGTCATTTTAATATTTATTTTTTAATTATGAAATAGTTTAACTGAGCTTATAAAGTTGTGACCTGATTTACTCCATCGTGGGGTAAAATGAGTCATCATGCAAAATATTGCTGAAAACAGTTATTTATTACTTTGAAATTGAAAAAAAAGGTAAGTAACATATTTAGCAACATTTTGAATTATAATTTATATTGAAATGTTAAAATAATATTGTTCTAGATTGTTATATATTGGTTCACATAACACTTCAACATCATTTCTCTCTAACACATCAACATGATCTTTTTTAGGGAAAACATTCAAAAAAAATTTTTTTTATTTAATTTCAATAAAATAAACAACATACACTGTTCAAATTTAGGAAATTTCTGCAGTGAGGTGCAACAGAGTAAATTTTAAAACAATAATAGAATAGAACTAGCTAAGCCCAACCATGACCCATTTTACCCCATCCAAGAAAAACTGATGTAAAAAATTCAATATTTATTTATTTTTTTACATGCTCGGCTGTAATTGTTCTCCAAAGTTTATTTGTGCGGAAATCCTTTAAATTTAGGCAGTTATTTGATAAAATATAGAGATTTTCAGAAGTTGGTAAACCATGTGTTTAGCATACTATCATCCAAAAATTACAAAAATATTTTTGTGTTGCCATATTTAAGAACCCAACTTTTTTTAGAATGAAAAATGTTGCCAACACATTGAAATATAACAAAAAAAATATTGGTTTAAAATTTTCAATTTCAAGCTCTATTATTTTGAGTTTTTTATCAAGTGACCCATTTTACCCCATGACCCATTTTACCCCATCCTACCCTATAGTGTAAGTTTATTCTTTTCAATTTCAGGTTGTGGGGGATGACTAGGGAGCGTGGAGTGGGGTAAAGTTACATAGAAAAAATATATTATACGAACAAAGTGTAAACAGATCTCAGACGGGCATTAGGAATAAAATAACGCACGGGCATGGGCAAACTTTCCAATAACTTTCGCCCGTATCAGATACGGGCTAATGCGTTAAGTGGTTAAATCTTGTTTCGTTATGTGACTGAAATTATTTGCAATTTTTTTAAATTAAGAGTCATTTCTTTTACGCAAATCTGGCTGAAATTATAAGTGTCACCAGTATCCGCGTTACATTCGCACGTTTGTGCGATTAACAATTTTGAGACGAGTGGAGAAAATCAACAATAATGAAATAAAGAAAATAAGTAAGCAGAATTGTTTCAGGTTAAAAACTAGGAGTATTTAAACATGATTCATACATATAATTTTACTAAATATTGTACTAATCTCATACCTACAACTTCAGAGCTATCCTTCATTTTGACAATAACTCCTCTACCTCTGTAATGCATGTTTACAACATGTCAATACACTTTTTGGTTCACTCTTATTTAAAAAGCGCATTGAATTGTGACAACATCTCAACTAAAAAACTATCTTTGGTGTTGATTATACTATTACAAATGTAAACAAGACTATGAAATTAATTAATCCAGGATCTAAGTTTTCGTCCCCTTCTCAAAAATTCCAAATCTCTCATAATTTAATCATCTAAACTTATTGAACATTTTGGTCGGAACATATTCATTGCATCTTTCTAGAATATTTGTAATAAAATGTTTAACCGTCTTCTCAGGAAGGAATTCACAAGTATGAAAGAATTCTAACTCGTAAGTTGGATTTCTTAGATATTTTGAAGTTAAATAGAAGAATATGGGCTGGTTATCAATGATAAAATAATAATAAGGCTTCAAATAATCCAACACTTTAACCTTTGCTGCGAGAGATAAAGAAAAGTCAGTTAAATGTTAATTAGGTAATAGACACCTCGAAGGCGGAAGAAACCTGATAACTTTTGTGACAACGAAAATGACGGTCATTCCCGAATTTCGTCAAGTTAAGAAAAATAGAAGTGCATAATGCTAGCTTGAATATGGAAATGTAGTTTTATAATTACTTTATCTAAAATTGCTGTGTTATTATGGATTTACTTTCTTTGCCGGTTTTGGTAGATTTTATCTTTCAAAGCAAGAAAAGAACAAAACTTTAGCAATTAGCTACCTAAAACTCTTTTAGACTCCATAAAATATATTGCTTTGAAATGCTAACATAGCGGAAAACACAAATTTGAAATCCGCTTTGATGGGAAAAATTATTTTATGCAATGTACAGAAAAATGCAAATTTTTTAATGCTATGTTGAAAAAATGTTTTAATTCTTAATAACAAGGATTACCAAAATTTTCCTTGAAGAGTTAGCCTCTTATAATTACCAACTAACGCGCATACTTTTTCTTTTTAACTACTTAACGCATTTGCCCGAGTCTGACACAGGCGAAAGTTACCGGAAAGTTTGCCCATGCCCCGTGCGTTATTTTATTTCTAATTTGTTTGTATAATATATTTTTTCTATGTAACTTTTACTCCACCCCCATCTCCCTAGTCATCCCCCACAACCTGAAATTGCAAAGAATAACTTACATTATACTACTTTTTCAGAAAAAGCTCGTGCTTTAAGAGGTTAAACGTACTTCAGTCCCCAACCTCCCTCAAGTATACGCGTTTATTTAAGCGATTTATGCATACAGTAACTTGAATAATAGCATGCCATTTTTCTGCATAAATAAAGACGTTGTAGTAAACGGTAGCAAAATAATATAAAGTGTGTTAGTGCTCAGCCAGTCTCCAGAAGTCAGCCACAATGACAGTGAACTCCTTAGAAATATTTTATGTCAGGATTAAAATGAAACATCGCTCTTTCTCTTGTTCATTAACTTTTCAGTGATCCTCTCTCTCCCTCTCAGCAAACATTAGAAAACCGTTAGAACTTTTTTTAACTAGTATTCAGCCCCTTTATTTCAGATGGTGTGATCGTCTTCCTAGGGTGGCCATTCCATTATGTCTAGCTTTTTGTTAAGGGAAGCAAAATCCTTAATGGCAAGCTCTCTTTTCATCTTCGTTCTATTGTAAATTTAACTGATTTTAATATTAATAGAATGTGTAAGTAATTCATTTGATAAAAAATAATATTTTTTGGAATAAAGTGTGTTTTAAAAAAAGAGGCTGACATTAGGATGTTATTTTCCCTAGTAGTCAGCTATAGTAGTATATTTTTTGATTGATTTACCAATTTTCCAAGTGCTCAACCATGTACTTAACACGGCATTTTAATTTTCACGAAATAGTAATTAAACTAAAGCATTAGTATTCAATGACAATTTAACTATGTCCCATGAATCTTCTTTCTCAAATGTTATTATTCTTACAGAAAAAAGATAAATTATATACATGTATACGTAAAAAGAAGTCCATGCCTGGCAAAAGGAAAAGGAAAGAAAGTACAGAATTTTGATACAGTTTGTAGCTACCACAGAAACAAAAGATAAAGAGACGCGATGCCTAATATCATTTTAGTAAGTGTGCAGAAGATTCGGATCAAAAATGTATTTCATGAGATACCCTTGTCCAAAGTGAGTCCACTTAAAATGTCTAGGATCTAAGGATTAAAGCTGCGCAGACATCAAGAATACATAATTTTGTAAATACTGTAATAATTAACTTCATACGTATAATAATGTGTTGTAAGTTTGGCGTAAAATTTAATCCTACACTGCGCAATTTTTTATTTCTTTGTAAAATATTTTTTGTGTGTTTGTTTGTGCTAGTTATAAGTGGAAAAAATACTAAAAAAATTCTTATTTAATTCGGAAAAATAGAATTCGAGAGAATTTGACATGTTGTTTAAAAACACTGCGCATTTAGGGGTAACAATAATAATTTTTTTATATAATCATCTTAATAAATGAAACAAAATCAATAATAAATAGTCTGCATTTTAATCATAAAATAGCAAAATTTATTAAAATATTTTATTTTAATATTATTTATAAATTTTAAAAAAAATTAAGTAAAAATTTTCACATGTAACTAATAATTATTAGTTACATAAGGTGCAAATTTTTATTTTAATTACCAATGAAGTTTAATAATTTAAATAAAAGATTTTAAACAAGAAACCTAACATCTGTAGGGGGTCTATGCGATAATGTTAGTTTCTTCTTTGGTTGAGCGCGAATTGATTTTAAACAAAATTCCTAAATAATAATTTAATCGACCACTTTACGATAATTTGTTATATTTATAACAGTAATCTTCTATAAGATACTAAATAAAGTGAAATAGAACAACCAGTGACACCTGTTCTTGTTTATACTGCGAATAATGCAGGAGCATAGAAAGTACTCCCGAATGCGCATTGTTGTTTTAAAACAACAAGTAAAAAAGGCGCCCAAATATATATTTTCCCCGAAATTTTTCGGACAACTTATATTTATTTTATTTTGAAACTATGTAAGCATTTGCAGGAAAAAATTAAGAAGTTATTGCTTTTGACAAAATCAACATATCTTACGATTTTGTGAAAAAAGATGAGCCTTGAGCTAAGTTTACAAGATCTAGGGGAAACTATATTAACTAATATGATCGTACATACAAAATAAAACGAAAAAATGCACCACGTGTAAAAAATTATACAAAACAAGAGCGTAATGAACGAAAAATAAAGGTGTTGTTTAAAAACAACACTGCGCAGTGTAGGGTTAATTATTACAATGCTTTGACTTATATCCCACAATATTAATGAAAGTGAAAACGTTGACCATTGGGCTTCGCACTGGATTTCGAAAACTGGTTTATAAAGCATTTTCTCGTGTTAAAAATAACTTTATTTTTTTTCTTCAAATGTTCTTATACTCTAAACAGTTAGGTGTAATATAATCAGAAGAGCATAACCTAAAGTTTTACAATGTTTTTATTGTACTTTAGGTTATACTCCTCTAATAACAAGAGTACAATCTAACCATTTTTGCCATTGCTGAAAATTATAATTTAACAATAAGGAACAACAGAGTCAATGATAAAGAAAAATAATGAGCAAAAGCCTGACTACTGTTGATTTTGGCCTACAACATCGTTATTTTCATTACAAACAAAACTGTACGCTACACCATTATCATTATTATTATACCAATCAACAAGAAAACTAAATGATTTACTTTTCAATATTTACAGCAATAATTCAGATACTAAAGTTTCAAAAGTGCAATTTACAGCATAACTATTTTCATTATACTACACATAAAAGAGCTAAATAATGATCTTCTCAGTTAAATAATGCAAAAAAGCTGAATAATTCTCCGTTTTCAAGAAATCATATAGGTAGTAAAATTCCACACAAATATAATACTATAATTATTTCAGCATTAAAAAAAGAGCTAAATAATGTTCAGCCCCGCTTCTAGCCATCTGAGCGCCCGCGTGCAAAACCTATCTTGCCACCCCTTCGATACGAAGGCGGAGGGGGGGTGTTGTCTCCATCATTATTATTACTATAATTTTTATACAGTTAACAGTGCATTTTGTTGCAGACAAAAAAAAATTTAAATGCTCTGCATTCATACCTTTCCAGCATCTGTTTTTTTCCGATTGGTGACACTTACCTACTCTGCCATGAATCAAACATTGAAGGTATCGCACCTCCAATGCACACAAGAAAGACAGAGCTCAAAATTTACTACTTTGACAATCTCAGAAGAGAATTTCGAAAATTTTGACCTTAAGTTTAAATATGGGCGAAATCGACCCTGACCCCCCCAAGATCGGCCAAAATCCTATGATAACAACCCCCCTTAAAATTTCAATGGTGCATTCTTCGCCATGAACCTAACACCCCCATGATGACACACCCCTGGATTACCAAATTTAGATTATGAGCTGATATTGAAAAGGAAAATGCACATCTATTCATTGCCATTTTCTTTTTAAAATTTATTGTTAGTATTTTTTCATACTTTTTACGTTAGATACGTTATCTCCCCCTCCCCCGCCTCTTACATTAAACTGCTTCATTAATGTATCTTGTATCATATTGTTTCCCTTTTTTTCTAAAGTGTGAAACAAAATAAAACAGTTTTGATGGTGAGTAAACTATGTCTCAAAATCATATGGATTCCCTACAGGAGCCTTTTCCCACCTTTGCCAAGAAAGCAGATTTAAAAAGTTTCTTTATGTTTCTCATTTTTAATTAAGTAATAAAACTTTTATTTATTCTTTAAACAATATAACAAGAAGAAAGGACATTCTTTTAGAGCATAATTTTTCAGTAAGTTTGCTAAAAATTTTAAATAATTAATTTATCGAATTAAATTTTTATTATGCTAGTAAAGGTTATATATAAATAAATACGTAAGATAAATCCTTCTTTATTTCACATGTATGAATAAAATAAAATTTTTTTAAAAATTAGCGGTTATTTTTTCAAATTAAAAAAGTGTTTTAATCACATTCAACTAAAATGTAGATTTATAGAATTTAATGTAATTCACATAATATACACCAACTGTGCAGATTTTGTGTTTTGATTTTAGCGTTTACTTTCTTTTACACAACAATATTTAGATTATTTCTCATTTCAAAGGGTATATAAAATATTTAGAATTATTCTTTTAAATTGGGGAGAAATGAGCACAAACTTCGTAAAAGGTGGTCCCCACAAGCTATTTTTAAATGTAGACTGTTCCCTGCTGTCACAAAGGGGAGACATTTGTTTACCATGGGGGTAAATGCAATTTATTTTTTTGTATAACTTTATCAGTTCTATAATGCTTTTAATCTTGATCCCTATTAATTTCAGAGAGAGGCTCGATATAGCATTAAACGAATAGTATTTTCTGTATGGCTTCTTTTAGCTTTGGAATATAACCAAACTACATCGAAACAGTACCGGATCTTGGAGTTTTCCGAGGTGGGGCAAAACTTTAAAATGCCGTCCAATTATTGTTGATATTTCATATAACTTTTATGCGCAGGCCTTTTTTGTTCAGGATTTTTCACTTTGGGGTCACTGATAAACCCATAAAACTTTCGTTAATGTTCCCGCGGCATGTTTTTTTAAGCTCAACATTAGAAGGGGGGTCCGGGGATTCTCCCCCAGGAAATTTTTGAAAACTATATGCAAACTGGTGCATTTTGAGGCCCAAAAAGATGCATTTGGAACAAAAATGCTAGAAAAAGAATGCAAACAAAACTTCTTAAAATTTAAATGCTTTTACTCCTAAAAGTATTCATAAAAATGCAGAAAAAAAAGGCTTTTTTTTAAATTCAGGGGACAAGACTCCTCCCTCCTCCTTTTTACTAACACCCATATCGAAGAGCCATGTGTCTGCCTTCCAAAACGACACTTAAAAGCCTCCTCTTCCCAAAAGGATGCTTTGAAAATTTGTAAAAGCAGATGGTAAAAGGAAAACTATTGTATTGTTTGAGCATAGCATGACTTAAATTTTACGTATTTCACTATTGCCAGGGGAAAACACCTTGACATTTTAAAATTTAAATTTTGACACTGCGAAATTTGCCGCCCCCTAACCTCAATTTCAGTTTCCGACAGTTTATACAAATAAATAATGCTATTATATATCAGTTTTAATTGTTAGCAAAATAGCTGATCAATGATCAAATCGGAGCGCCGAATTAAGATTTTAATTATCTTTCAAAATTTAAAGTTTCCTAATTAACCCTACACTGCGCCGTGTTGTTTTTAAACAACACCTCCATTTTTCGGTTACTAAGCTTTTATTTCGTAATATTTGTAACATGTGGCGCATTCTTTCGTTTCATTTTGTATGTGTGATCATATTAGTTAATATAGTTTCCCCTAGATCTTGTAAACTGAACTCAAGGTTCATCTTTTTTCACAAAATCGTAAGACATGTTGATTTCGTAAAAAACAGCATAGCCCCCTTACCCTACCGGCAACGATTTTCTCCCGCTGACAAAGAAATCACCGCTAGAGGGCATTACCTATTTGCTATCGGAAAACAGTGTTTTACTTGTAAACGCTTGGTAAAAAAAGCGGTAAAAATTGTTCTTTTAAAAAATCATTTGAATTTTTTTTTCATATTTAATCACATGACTCAATAATTACATTTTTTTCGCTCTTACTTTATGATGCAGTAAAACAGTGGGAAATTAAGTGATATTTGAAGTTATTTGAAGTTAAGTGATATTTGATTATTTGAAGTTAAGTGATATTTGATTATTTGAAGTTAAGTGATATTTGATTAGTGAATTTTTGATATCTCGTTAGTCTAGGAGCAATTTAACGGAGCATCAACTTAAAACTTTTATTTCATTAAAGAGGTTTTCTCCTAATTGTAGGTATTTTAAAAGAAAAATGTTGTTACACAAATTAACAGAATTTTTTTTAAAGTAATGATTTAAATGAATAATTATTTATGCAATTCATACGTGAAGAATATAATACACATAATTTCAACTGGCATTTTTACCGATGTAAGGAAACAAATAAATATACAGCTCTTGACTAAAACTTTTAATTTTAATATTTGTTTCAGAACGATGCTATGGTTAAAATAATTAAAGATTTAAGCACTTTGAAAATTTTTGAGAAGATGTAATGTATCACTTCCATGATTGATTAACAATAAAGCTATACATGTGATATATATTTGAGTAGATAGTTATATGGACTCATTTGTTTTAGAAAAGAAGAATGTCTTATTATTATTATTATTTACTTATAGTGATCTTGAAAATTAAAATTTTTTCCCTGAATTTTAAAAGTCAAGAGTTTTGCAAAGGCTCTGAAAAGATGTTCAAAGTTTTGAAATGCTTTTAAGTGTACTTAGAGCATGAGATATATTTTCTCGCAATCTAATATTTTCCAAGAAATCATTGCTTCAAAAAACGAGCAGAACGATGAGGACGTTAAATTGGGAAACTTGGAACCAAATTCTTCATTTAGGCAAGTTATAAAAATTTTGCATAAAAGTCAAGTTTTTATTCTTATAATAGAATCGAATTTAATCTTATCATAGAGTCTGCTCTATCCCCCCCCCCCCCCGAAAGAAAAAAAACCAGTCCTTTTGGTTTCAATAAATAAAATTATAAATAAATAAATAAAAATTATACATAAATAAAATTAAAATGGTTAAATATGTGAACAATTACAATTTATTATGCATTGTACTGAAGTGATATTTTAGGCATGAAGAATAGGACAAATATTACTTCCAAATTATTCTCATTAATTCATCCATAGAATTAAATATGTTCTTGAAATATGATTGGAATTTGATTCTATGCACGAATAATAATTTGTATTTCCTTCCTTTCTAACTTTCATTATTTCTTATTGATTCATACATGTCTTCGTGTAACTAGTTACATTTTTTAATAAAAAATAAATAAGTTCAATTTAATTAATATTTGCATAACATAAAATGCATCATAATATATAATCAACCGTATTCCAAGGACAAGCTACAGTAAAAATTGGACAACATAATAAATAATGTATATTTATATAAAAATAGTTTTGCACTATATTGTTATTAATTAATTGATTTTTTTAATTTTTTTCTTGCCAAATAGATGTTATGAAAGACACACACATAATAATAAGAAGAAGAATAATTCCCTTGTCTTGATATAGCGGAGATCCATTTTTCACGCAAACTAATGTCCGATTGAAACTATTTTTTTCTTTTACTGAATTTGATGTGCAAAATGGAACAACACAGTAAACCATCTTTCTTTAAGTTACATTGGTCCTGAAAAGGACCGTTTTTAACCCAAAGAATCAAATTATTAGGGAAAAAAAGAAGAAATAGCAATGGAAAACCAAATTTTCTACCCTTCAAACTAATGCAAAGTGCGCGGTTTGTAATAGCAGATAAGTAGCGTTCCTGGTGGGAGAAAAGGTAACTAAAATCCGCGGCCAACTTTCCCTGCAAATCGCTAGGCATCTAGTTAAGGGGGCTATGAAAACAGTAACTTCTTAATTTTTTTTCCTACAAATTTTAAGCAACAATTTTATTTTAAAAAATAGTCTCTAATTGCTTACATAGTTTTAAAATAAAATAAACATAAGTTGTCCGAAAAATTTCGGAAAATTTTTTTATTAAGGCGCTTTTTTTACTTGTTGTTTTAAAACAACACCGCGCATTCGGGGGCAATTTTTACACTCCTGCGTTATTCGCAGTATAAACAAAAACAGGTGTCACAGATTGTTCTATTTCACTTTATTTAGTATATTTTAGATTATTGTTAAATATTTCACAGGTCGATTAAATTATTATTTAGGAATTTTGTTTAAAATCAATTCACGTTCAACCAAAGATGAAACGAACATTATCGCATAGACCCCCTACAGATGTTAGCTTTCTTGTTTAAAATCTTTTAGTGAAATTATTATTAAACTTTATTGGTAATCAAAGTAAAAATTCGTACATGTAACTAATAATTATTAGCTTCAATTTTTACTTTAATAAATTTATAAATAATAATAAAATAAATTATTTTAATAATTTTTCATATTTTAATGCTATTTTATAATTATAATGCATGCCTATTTATTAAAACTTGGTTTCATTTGTTAAAATGATTATATAAAAGAATTGTTTTTGTTATCCCTAAATGCGCAGTGTTGTTTTTAAACAACATGTCAAATTTTCTCGAATTCTACTTTTCCGAATTAAATAAGAATTTTTTTAGTATTTTTCCCACTCATAACTAGTAGAAACAACAGACAAAAAAATTTTTACGAAGAAAAAAAAATTGCGCAGTGGTAGGGTTAAATATTTTTTCTTTTCTTTTTTCTTTTTATTCTTCTCCTTTTCTTTTTTTTTGTTCCTTACAGTTGAATATTCCGCCCTCCAGAAGTGCCGACCGGGCATGGCGTGGGTCCCGGCTTGCCCCACCCTAGCTCCGGCACTGCATCGAAACGCTAGTGAATCGCCTGCTCATTTGAATTGCAAGTTGTCACCTAAGCATTTATAAAATTCTTAATCTATGATTTATTTTATTTTTTGTTTATTTATATCTTCTTTTTCTGATCTTTTCTTTAATAAACGCTACGCAGCCCGTCAAAAAAAAAAAAGACTATTAAAATAATGATTATGCTCTTTAAATGAATGCAAATGGGGATCAAAATTACGTCAATATTTTAAATTAAATCTTTAGTTACATTAGTGCCGAAGTTGCGCTGAGCGCCGGGCCACTTAGTGCCACTTTTAGAAACGGCGCTTTATTCATTTAGTTTTATTTTTAGCTAAGTTTTTTATTAAGTTTTTCTGCAGGACAGCACACCTGTTTGTACATTACTATCTTTGCCTGAATTCCCAAAAGAAGGGGCGGCAAATTGACAGACCGCCGTGGCGAAGTTGACTGGTCTTGATCAGGGCCATAGGAAAGAAGAAGGGCTGGCTCATCTCTTTGATCTTTCAGTTTTGCCGAAATCCAGAAGAAAGGGGAGGAAAAACCGGTCTCTGACGTCGTTGCGGAGTAAGTGGCTAAAGTTTCCGTATTTCTCCTGTGTTTCACGTGGTCAATTTTCAATTTTACATTGTTTTGTTGAAAGATTATAAGGAATTTTTCTACAACTAATCAAAAATATTTTTATTAATTCCATTTCCAATTATATATTTTATAAAAGAAAGCATAATTTTGAATATTTCTTCTTTTAAAAGTGTCACAAAATAACCTGCTCATGTAATTTCCCGAATGTGAATAAAGATGCAATCGCTTTTCCTGGTTTCCACTTTCATAAAGCCCGACTATAAATATATTAAACTATTAATACATCCAGAATAATGCAGAAATAAAGAATCTTAACGTTAAAATTAATCAATTTTTTTTTAATCCAAAGTGAACTATTATAGTTTAAAAATTTATACTGTAAAATGATTTTGTAAACATTTAGAAGAGCTCTTCAATTTTTCTCACATTTTTAAAACGCATTATTCAATTTTATTGCGTTAATATTTCTAAATGTAAGTTAAGGTTTTTAAAAGTAATTATCTATTTGATGACTTGAATATCTTTTCATTTTAGATTAATAAAATAATTTTAATTAGCATTATAAAACCGATTGCATTGTATTTCGGCTTAGTTGTATGTATACAGCACGGCTTTCTAGCGTGTGGATTTCATATGGAGTCATGGCATGTTTTTTTATTTTAAAAAATCTATATAAATGTGTTTTATCTAGTATATTTTATATATTTTGACGTTTCATTTTTGTTTTTTATGGCCTTTTGTAAAATACTTTTATGTGTATTGGTACGTTTGGCTTTAACACAGACGACCGACCATTGATCATCTCGTGTACTTGTATTTTGTTAGACAGGTATAGCATGAAGTGTCCCACTGTATGGACCGCTGGGGGTTCAACAGCTTACCAAACAATAATATAATGCCGTGGCCATGATTCAATTCGACGCCCATGGTCTGAGAGCTTTCTGTTTTACACCAATGCCTTCGCAATTACTTTTTAATGAACGCATATTTTTTAAAAAATTTAATTTAAATAAATGATAGTAACATCCAAAGAGAAAAATCTAAGTCATTCGGTTATTATTATGTGGATATTTTTTTGTTGATAATTAGTGTTACCAGTACCGAATGTAGAATTTGGCTTTTAGGGGTGGACCAAGTTTCGGTCATAGTATTCAAAATACATATTCATTATTAGTAATAACATGCATAGTAGAAAAGACTTGTGACGAGAGGTCTCAGTCACTTACCCACGTCGGTGCGCCCGTCAGCAGTGGAGCACACCCCCTAAGAGTGATGGGGCCCCACATAAAAAAAAGACTAAAACACCATACCCCCCCCCCCCCCCCAAATGTTCAATAACGCATTCTGCGCCATGAACCCAGCTCGTGGGTATCCCTGCCCCTGAGTGACATTATTTGTATTTAACTATTCCTTAATTGGAGTTGTTATGATTTGTATTTAATACTAATATTACTTATAGTGAACCATAAAATTGATGTCTCGTTATGAAATATATGTTGAAAATACTGACAGCTACATCCTTGTCTAAAAAGTTTTCAAATGTAAACATTATTTCATAATCTTTAATTACGTGCTCCAGTACATTCTGGAAATGTAAACATTTCCTTTCTGTTAGCATTATTACAGCTTGTTATAACTATTATAGTTTCTATATTTTGCTATTTTTAATTACTATCTGTAATCTGTAATTAAATATATTATTAATATAAAATTGCTTATATAGTTATAATTTACCTCTGTCTTCAGCAATTTCTGATAAGATAAATTTTTAAAAAGTAAATGAATAAGAAGAATTTATTTTCAAATTTGGGAAAGATTTTTTGAGCAGTTAACGAATTTAATATCTCAAATACATTTTCATTTCTGTTATTCATAAAATAATTTTAATTTGTATTCAATCCTGGTTTTATTTCATAATGTTTACATTTTTATGTCATTCATAATCAATGTTTGCTTTTTAATTTTCATTCGAGTTTAAAATTATTCTTATAAAACATAATCGCGTCATATGCACTAGTAGCAAGGGATATGACGTAAGATGATTCATATAACTTGAAAAAAAAAAAAGAAGCTTTTATGCCCAAAAATATGCAGGAAATAACTCTTTTTCCCATTGAAAAACATTGATCAATCCCTCACTTGCTTCCACAGTGACGTCACGGAAACCCACGGATTTCATTCCCCCAAAGCTCTTCTCGCGACATGAGCCAGCCCTTCTCTCTTTCCTAAGGCCCTTGATCTTGATAAACTTCTTACCCATCTGTTCCTATTCTTAAATCGGACATCCCGAGGGAAAACATTAGAATAACCACGGAGACCAAAAAAAATCGCATCCGAGTGTGTCCCCTTCTTTGAACCCGAGGCGACCTGCCTTTTTTCAGATTTCGGCAACAGTTCGATAAGTTAAAAGAGTCTTTCTTGCAGAGCAGGGGGGGAACGGGGGCAGGGGCGTCGTTTTGAGAGAACAAAAGAAGCTTATCAAGTGTCACAGTTGGAGAAAATAGCTGCCATGTGAGAGAAAAGATTTTTAAAATATTGTGAAAAAAAATCTATGATGAAATTTAGGATTGCGAGGCTGAATTTGCCGCCCCCTTTCGCATGGCGCCCGCGTGCGGTGCACGCCTTGCACGCCCGCTTACTGCGGCCCTGATAATGTTTAACTTTTATACGTTTTTAGAAATCACATGCATGCTGAAGTCACAAAGTTACTTTTAACTCCTTAACAGTTTCATTTTTTTATAAATTTGATTCAAAAATTGTCGGATTTTTGTTGCATATTTTTTATTGATTTTACATTTGCGAGTATTAAAATGTTAGTGAACTTAATATTTCAAATATGTTTAAGCATTTAGACAAATTTTTAAACATCAAATAAAACCACGATGTTTCCAGTGAAATTGCGAACGAAAAATGCATGCTTTATACTTATTTTTGAGTAAAACTACTGCAATTACATTTACTTTACCCTTTCTAAAAGCTGTTATTCGGATAGTCATTATTTCTAGAATCATTTACAGAAATTTTCAATTCTGAATCTGAATTGCATTAAATTAGTAGCATACATTCCGATTTAGCCATTATTTTATGGTGAAAATAGTTTCAGCTGACATTATAGCATACAGAGCACAGATTCTAGTAAGCAAAAAGCTAAATAGTAGAAGATAAAAACAGGCCCGGTCATTTCAAAATTTTCGGGGGAGGGGCGGGTGGAGGCAAAGTGTATATATTCAATACATATTATAGGTTAAAAACAACAAAAAACATAAACAGGTGTATGAATACATTGTATTCCAAGAATTCGTGGGGGGGAGCAATCACACTCCTCGGATCACCCAAATGACGGGCTTGGATAAAATTTCTCCGAGTAGTACAAAACCTTTAACAAACGTTCGCCCTTCAGTACCAATTTGAATACTACAAAATATATTTTGTAAACTAGTATCTAATGGTCAACTACTGCCTTATGTACAATTAATTTGACACTAAAATTATAGAAAGGGAGTCTGGGGCAAAACAGAAAAGCTACAGAGAAATCAAATTGCCCACACACTGTACGCGCAAAACAAGTAAAAAGAGATTGAAGCAGTACTATTTTATTATAATACTTCCCCAAAAGAAGCTGATAAGCTACTTACCCTTGAAAATGGTAATTGCATCCTTATGTTCAAGTAATCCATCAGACTTCTTCACTAGTTCATTTTGCTTTTAAGTTTAAACACTGACATTTTAGCAGCATTTCAGTTGTTCAATAGATGCACAGCATTTTTTCTAAGTAAAATTTGAAACAACAAAAGCTATAGTAATGATACAGGATGGCTTGTATTATTACAAATCAGTTCCAATTTGCTTGTTGATCAGTGGCACAGACGTTAAACAAACCCTTACGATGTCATATTTCATCCATATCTTATATCCTCTTCCTGCTTATTTTTCTGAATTTCCTCATGTTCACTTTTACGAATACATTAAACGTATATGAAGATTATAAACACACGCAACACATATACGAAGCAGCCATATTCAAGAATACCAAGTGAGGCGGTTGGAAACCACGGCATTGAAAAATTCACTGACACAAAAATGTCGTAATGTTTTAAATAAGATTCTTGTAGAAAAGACTGTAATTAGGGGTTAATGAAACACTGTGAATTAACCCATAAGAGGAACAATCCTGTGTTTCGGAGGTCGAGGGAAGCAAAATCCACTCTGCACTTTATCCTACACAATTCAGCGCAGAAGAAAATTATACATGTTTCGAAAAACTGCATTTTAATTGTAATACACACTGATTAAATTTTAAAATCCTTGACAAAACTTCTATGACATTCAGTCTTGTTTTGAAGTTTTTATCAATCATCAATAATTAGTAAGCAAACGTTCAAAAGCAAAAATAGCAAAAAATCTTGTATGCAAGTATTTCGAGACTACGAGGAACTCTGAAACACACGTACCCATACCTTTTGCAATTTGTGCTATAAATCGTATGTTTTCTTATTTATTGTTTGCGCACGCAAGTTTTATTTCAAATCAATGACTTAAAATGGCTGCTATGTACGCACACTTTACCACATATATTGCTAATCAAAAACACGTTCTTTTGCAACAAAGTTTAGATTAATTTATCTTAATAAGAGTGGGAGAAAAAACAAAGCATAAGTTTAAGTCGGAAAAGGGAAATAGCAACTTCTTACAAACTTTTTTTTTAGTATTTCTGGATTTTCGTCTCCTATTGGAAGTAGCTAATATTTCAAAAAAATTCATTCCAATTCGGCACTTTAATAACAAATAACAGTAACTACATATTCAGTTCAAGGACAAAACTACATTTGAATTATTTTGCTGATGCTTCTGAATCTACTGTTCGTTTACGAAAGCTGTGACTATCAGTAGTGAACAATTCTATTCAAGGCCGTGGTAGCCTAGCCTAGTGGTTAGGATGTCGGACTTCCGACTGGAAGATCGGGTGTTCGTTACCCGACCTGCTGAAGACCCACAATGTACACTCTGGGATAACTGCATGTAAAAATCCGTGGACCGTGAAGTCCCGAGGCATTTCCGCGGGTACTGGGGGGAGATGAATTTCCCTTCCCTTCACTCTTAGGTCAAAAAAGGAAGGTGGCGTATTTGTGGTGGCGCCATCTTTTGTCCTCCAAATACATAATGAACCAAGTCGTACTTCCTCCGTTGTGGTGCTCATCTATAAATGGAAGGCGCTCCTTACTGCTTTAATTCCTGGTCACTCTGCGAAGGGGAGCTTGGATACCCAAGTGGCATTAGAAACAACAAATATATTCGGCAAAGGAGGGTGATACGCGCAGATCCACTTCCCAAAGCTATAGGCGCTTTTTTTCGATGTTCTTTTCCCGATGTTTATAGATTCCAATCCGATTTGAATCTTTAGCATAAAAATTAAAAAACGGAATTGGTTTATTATTCTTCATGACAAAAACAAAACAAAAAAAAGTTCCCTCTTTTATTCTTTTTTTATCACCTTTATTTCGATGAAAACGAAGCAGACCTGATGCAGGCCATTTCCTTGCTTAGCATGAGCGAAATCGGGGAAGATTTCGGCTAAGAAAATCATTCAATAATGACTGAATATCTACGTGGTTTAATATGATTAGCGTACTGATTCTGAGTTCCAGCTATCCGACATTACGTAAATAGCACTTAATGTTAACTAATGTTGTTTGTTATTTTCCTTTGAAGCAGGCAAATGGCCTATAGGTGGCGCAGTATAAAACCGATGAGGTTACGAATTTGTAAGGATTCTCGAACTTGAATTCTTGTTTTTCGAACTTGATGATTCTTGATTACTTCTTGATAGTAGATTTAATTTATGTTAAATTTGATTCTTGAAAAAATGTAAATAGTGTAAATAAATGTTTTAATTTAAATTTAACTTTGAATTTAGGTTTTCATTTGGACTGTTTAAAGTCATTTGAAATTCTTGTAGAGATTATTATTTTTTATTTTGTTGGCGAAACCCAGGGATAAGACTAGAAGGTAAGCTTGACTTTTTCTTCCTTGCTGAATAGTAGAAGTGGTTAAGAGTAATTATTTTTTACTTAATGTTTCAATAAGTACTTAAAGTATAATATTTTAAAATAATTTTAAACATTTTTGAAAGCTCGTGCCCTTAGCTACTGTTAATGACTATTAATTTTCGTGTTCTAAGTGGAAGCAGCTGCTTTCTATGCTTTAAAGAACAGGAAAAAGAGGAGGAAATTAGTCCGTTCGGGTGAAAAAAGATAAAAATGTTTTCTATATTCTAGCTTTCAAGAACTAGATAACGGATAAATACATTTTTGTGTTCAATTAAAAAAAGCTCAATGCATAAAAAATCGAAAATTAGGAAATATTAAGGAAGACGAATGGGGGAAAGGAGTATATCCAAACACCTCCTGGGAATTGCAGACTTACGGTATTACTGTCATAGTTAAACAAGAAATTGCTAAAAGTGAACACTCATAAATTCCTATCATTCCCAGCGGATTTTTTCCCATTTCTTTGTAGAAAAAGTTTTCCTTCGGAGCAAACCCTAAGAAAGTCAGTAATTTCTCTGAAAAAACTGCTTCGCCACAAATTTAATCCAGCCAGTAAAAAAACATCAACTTTCTGCAAAATACAGAAAATTTCCTAATTGGACAAATATTTCGTTTGAAGACATTTTTGTGGGAGAAAACTGTCTATACAGCTAACTTTGGGAAACAATAAAATACAGAAATCATTGACAGAGATAAGAAAAGTCAGAAAAGAAAGCAGTGACTCAAAAAAGGAACGATTTTCAACACTAAAACAAAAGCAATCTGAAAATAGAAACAAATAATTAATTAACTTTGAAACAAGATGAATAAAACAGAATAATATAATAAAATATATCTATGAAATATATTGAATGGCATGAGTGCTTTGAAAAAGAGTTATAACACACGAAAAGTACGAAATATGTGGATTTAAAGAAACCAATATATAAATAAATAAATAAAAAACTAAAACTACTGACAAACTAAATTAAAGTTTTTTAAGATAACTGTGCAACAAGTAACTTATTAAATTAATCTGAAGTATTTTTTTGAAGAAACGTAATATAAGTCATTGAAGAGTCATATTGTGAAACAACAGAAATCCATGTCTAATAATGAAAGCTTTTTCTTTCTCTTTTTCTCAATGTAGATGAATTAAAATTTATTTTATAAGTTCCAAACAATTTGACTTACAAAACTCGTCACCGAAAAAGAATACATAGTATTAACTTATTGCACTGCTTCACCTTCAGTAGGTAGATAATTCCAATTACAAACAAACACAGATCGCAGAAAAGTCGCTAAGTTCCGTATTTGGCGCCTTTATCACCATTACGGTTAAATAAAAAATACCTGTCATCAACTATGTGAGAAACACCACTGTTAAAAAAAATATTTAACTGAAAGGTAACCCGTTCAGCTCTCCGAATGGTCACGTGATTATGATCAGAAACATTTTCATACTGACCACCTAAACGTATCATTAATGCTCAGTTTAATTTATCTGTGCTCTGTGGTTCCAATTCATCTCCAGTAATTTATGTCCATGGAAGGCTTAGTTTAGTACGAAACACTAGAAAAGGGTAGCATCCAGTTACCCACCACTGCGTGGCCACTTTGTCAGACAAAGTGGTATTTCAAATAAGGAAGGAGCAATGAGAAAGAGTAAACTTACTTTTTAAACAGTTTCGTTCAGAAAAAAATAAAGAATTTGAAGGAAAAAGTAATAAAAGAAAAAAAAATTGCCCCCCCCCCCCCCGATGTAAAATCCATTTCCGTTTTCACTAAGCAAAAAAAAAAAAAAAAAGAGGTCTTTCCAAATTCAGCAGAGACTGGTCAAAAGAAACACATTTGGCCAAGATAAATTATTCTTCTTCGGTTGAATGATAACTTTGAACTTCTCAATTACATTTATAATTCCCTATATAGTAATTATCTTGGTGCTCAAATAAGTTTATTGAATTCTCGAACGCAATCTATATATATTATTTCTCTAGCCTGTTTTTCTGTCACTAGGTGAGATCTTCCTTATTCCTTTATCAAAATCCATGATTTACCTCTTATTTTAAAGCTTATGGTGCCGGCTAATGACGAAAAATAGCCCCACGGTCTAAAAAAGTACCGCTTCTCTTAAATGTGAGATAAAATCATTTAAGAAGAGGTCCTTTAATGGATGCCAAATTGGTGTTATGTATGCTGGCGCCATCTGTTATCAAGTAAACAAACGAGAAACTCCCCTGTTTTTATTGTGCAGAAAATTGGACAGTTTTAGCTGCGTCTGTGTGTTTAACTTTTCAATCGTTAGGCACTACACATTCATTTATATTATGAATGTATAACCAACCAACATTAACTATATTTTAAGTAATGTTACTGTTTCGTTATTGTATTTTAATGCTATGTATACTAATAATGAAAATAATTACCATTATTACTGTGATTATTTTATCATTTTGAATATCTTAATAATAGTGGAGAGAGAAATTGTAACCGCTATTTGTACTGATTCGTTTAATTACATGTCTTCTTTTGTACCAAAATCCCGTTTACTTTTTTCTATTTTTCTTCATAATGTCCTTTCTCCCAAATTAGTGCGGAATTCAGCACGGGTCGACTAGTATTTCTTATAGTCTATGTCAAGTACATCGCTTAAACACATTTAACCACCATGAATGTGAATTAATTGCTTTAGTCGAGCACTTGTTAATGACGTATAGGGGCGCTATATGTTTTTATCGCATTCGCTTCTACACGATACTATCATTTATGTGAAACACTTTACTTTTTTAAACCTTTTTTTTAAAAGTAATAAACTGCTATTTGCCACTATTTACAATATCTATTGGTACATTTACTAGATTTTTTGATTTCATTGCAGTAAAACCTCGATTGTCTCATTGTCTGAAATAATTGGGACCACTAGTACCTTGCCTGTCCAAAATCTTGGTTGATGGAAACTAAGCATAAAAATTTGCCTCGCTCACAAAATTACTATCTTTTAAAATAAAAACAATAGGAAAATTTTTAAATGATAAAAATAAACATATATTACATTTTACAGGTCACCGAATTTAAGAAGAAAATAACTAGTAGCAAGCCTTTGTCCAGATTTTTTTTTTTTTTTTTTTGGGGGGGGGGGGGGTTTCCTCGACACACGTTTCTGGAAAGTTTCAGGGAGAAGAGTAGGAGCTAAAGGGACAAAATTCTTAATTTGTTCTGTATTTCTGTAAGAAATATACTATAAACATATATATATACAAGGCCATATCCAGAAGAGGGGCTGACGGGCCCGCCCCCCCCCCCCGAAATCCCAAAAATTTTCGCAATGTAGCATATATTCCTCCCTGAAACTCTCCTCAACACTAGTGTTTTAAAGTTGGGCCTCCCCCCCCCCCCCCGAAAAAAATTTCTGGCTACGGCCTTGTATATATATATACATATATAGAGAGATTTTTTTTAATCAAAGCATGTTGATCCGATTAATAAGAAATGGTACATTTGTTAATGGGATACCAAAAACTTTTCTAGACAAGGGATTTGCAACCTTTTTTCCCCTTTTGGCCTCTTTAACACATTCGCTGCCACTGACGCTCTGGCGCGTTAGCATGGCCCTACAACCCATGCCCGCGACGCTCTGGGACGACGATCAAGTATGATTAGTAAACTGCTTTATTTTTAGTTCGGATTTGGAAGTTGAACGATGAGGTTTTTGAGGCACATTAGTGAAGCATTATTTTTATATTTTCAGTGCTTGGTTTTTAAAATTTTGTGTTTAAATTTTTTTATGTGCATTTTTAAAAATGGCGGACAGTACAAGTATTGCAGGACCTTCACAGCCTAATAAAAGGAAAGTAAATAAAAAACTGACTGATGCCGAAATATTAGAATTACTAGAAAAGAGTGATCTTTCTGATTATGACAGCGTAGACGACGAAGATTACGGTTGGGATTCTACGAGCGAATCGGAAGGAGATAGTGATGTCGCTGTGGATAACTTAGAAATGTCGGATTCTGACACAGAAGATCAACAATTACCGGCAATCGGACAGGTTGACTGGAAAACGGATTCAAGTTGCATGGTAAGTCATACATTTACAAAATCTGAGTCCTTGCTAATACAGCCAACTGAAAGTACTCCTGTGAGATATTTTCGCCTTTTCCTCACTGAAGGATTTCTGGAAAAAATAGTCGAAGAAACAAATCGTTACGCATTAGAAATGCAACATAGCGATAAAACGAAAGAAAAGTCACGAATAACGTTTTGGAAAGATTTAAAAGTGGATGAATTTTTAGTTTTTCTGGTAGCATTCTTGCAAATGGGGACCGTAAGAATGAATAGACTTCAGGATTACTGGAAGAAGGACCCATTATTTCATAATGCAGGGATTGCAAATAGCATTAGCCGAAATCGGTTTTTATTAATATTACGTGCATTACATTTTTCAAAAAATAGTGGACCTGGAGAACCTCAACCTACAGACAGGTTATATAAAATACGCCCTGTTATCGATTTTTTTTAACGAAAGAATGTGCGATATATTATCCTAATAGAGAACTTTCTTTGGATGAATCTATGGTTCTCTGGCGAGGTAGATTATTGTTTCGCCAATACATAAAGAATAAAAGACATAAGTACGGTATAAAACTTTATATTTTGAGCACATCAAGTGGAATAGTGCAAAAGATTACCATGTATACTGGTTTATTAGACGACTATGGAGGGCAAAACCATACACGAAAAATTGTTTTGCATTTACTGAATGAAAAATTAAATGTCGGTCACCATGTTTTCATGGACAATTACTATAATAGCTTTGACTTGGCCAAGTTACTGTTAGATAAAAAGACACACTGCACAGGTACATTGAGAACCGCTCGAAAAAACACTCCAAAAGATGTTCAAACTACTAAATTGCGAAAAGGTGATACTATTGAAAGGTATTGTCAGGGAACAATGATCGGAAAATGGAAAGATAAGCGTGAAGTGTCTTATATTTCTACGGAATACAAAAATGAAATGGTTGACATTTTAAATAAACGAAATGAAATAAAGCAGAAGTCTTTGCCGATCATCAAATATAATGCGTTTATGTCTGGTGTAGATCGGCAAGATCAAATGCTGTCATATTATCTCTCGGAGAGAAAATCACTTCGCTGGTATAAAAAATTGTTCTTTCATATTATTGAAGTAATGCTAATGAATTCACATGCTCTTTATAATAAATATTCTGCAAAAAAAATATCACTTTACGACTACCGACTGAACGTTGTAAAATCACTTTTGCCATCAACAGACGAACAAAAGCCAACTCCAAAGAATCTCAAACATACTCTTGAGAAAAGAGAACTTGCACCTGGCAAAAAACAAAATACAAAGAAAAAGGTGTAAATCTTGTGCCTCTCAAGGCAAACGCTTCGGACACCACGTAAGAGTGTTGTGACTGTCCCGACAAACCAGAATATTGCTTTAACTGCTGTGAAATATACCATAAGTGATAATATATTGATGCAGTACTGTTCTACACTGACATTTTGTTTGCAATAAGTTTAATTTTTTTTCATTTTCTATTATGTTGTTTCTGTATATTATACAATATTTGTTACGTTTTATAGTCTTCAGAGTTGAGCATTCGACAGGCAATTATGAGTATTCTTTATAATTTTCATTTTGCTGCAACATTTTGAAATAGTAGGAATAATTCAAAAATGCGAATATCTGTATTTTGTGTTAGCTATTTGAAAATATTTTTTGATATTTTTTCATAAATTTGACTTCTCTTTATCCAATGAAACGTTTTATTTCTTTTAAACTGTGACTTTATGTAATGTGTCAATAATTTTGCAGAAAAATGATGAGACGCGCTAGCGCGTCAATGGCATACAGATGATAAGTTGAACGTAAGGTGCCACTGACGCTCTAGAGCATCCGAAATTTTTTTACACTAAACACGAAAATAAAAGGTTTTTCCTTTTTTCTGGTTTTACCATTAAAATATAAGGAACGTTTTTAATCATTAAAACACTATTTTAAAATTCGGCTTCTGAGGATATATATATAAATTTTGGAGGCAGCGAATGTGTTAAGGATATGAAATCTTGTGTCATGGCTCCCCTTATGTATATGCATTTTATGTATGCTTATATAAATACCAGGCCCAGTGGCTGAATGGTAGCCTTCCGTGCTGCCCTGCCACAGGTCTGAGGTTCGATTCCTGGGCCTTTCATCAATTAAATGGGTTCAATAAATTGAGAACCGAGCATACTTAGGAACTAAACACTAGGGGTTCCACATCAGGCCAACCACTTGACTGGAACATCTCGAGCCTCTATCTGAAAACCTGGGATGGTACAGTAGACCTTGGCCCCCAATGGGCTGTCCCGCCACTGAGTTTAGTCTTAGTTTATGTATATTAACCTATTAATTTAAGTGATCTCTTCTTGCACTTTATTTTCTACTTGATCGCTATTAAATATTTTGGAAATAGTGCTTTTTGTACCTCCTTTTGTTAGAATCCTTGCTACTCTGAAAGTTTTAAAGCTTAGTAAAATATTATATGCGTTATATGCTACGCTTACAAATATTTGAGTTATATATTTTTAATTTTTAGGCAGTCCACCAAAAAAAAAAAAACAGTTGGACAATGTGATTGCAAAATATCTAAAGGAATCCGGTAGGAAATGGATTCCTTAGAACATTTCCTCGTGTTCATCCATAAATCTGCCAGCCCCTTAGATGCAGCAGAAAAGATTCATTTATGTGAAAAGCTGGGGGAAACCTTTTATGCTTTTATGAAAGACGGAATTAAATAAAGATGTTTTTGTATATAATATCAGTTTATTTTGTTTAATGTATTTACAATAACTGCACAATTTATATAACATCAAATGTCAAAAAGCTTATGAAGATGAATGCATAATAATTTCCTATTTGTGTGTAAGAAATACAGTTGAATAGTACTTATTTTCTGCCTATAAAACAGTTGCTCTTTCTATTATGGAGTAATCGTAAAATATAATGATAGGTATGATACAAAATAATTGCAATTGGCAATATAATTTGCATTGCAAAATAATTACAAATTGGTCCTTTTGTAATCATAGAAACAATTTTTGAAAAACCAAAAAAAAATATTACAAATATAGTGCCTAAATAGGCCTTTTTTAAAATTTACTGTTTAGAATCATTTTCTCATTTAATAAATTGGGGGAAACTTCTTGCCACTTTATGCATAATGGAATAAAATTAATTTATAATTCAAGTACATTATTATTATTATAACACCAAATGTCAACAATCTATTTTATTAAATAAGATGAATGCATAATAATTTCCTATTTGTGTATAAGAAATACAGTTAAATAATTATTTTCTGCTTATCAATCAGTTTTTTCTATTATGCAATAGTCGGGAATGATAGTTATAATACATAATTGCAATACAAATTTGGTCATTTTGGGATCATGGACCAAGTGGTTTATGAAAAATATAGTATCTAAATAAGATATTTTTAAAAAAACTTACTGTTTAGAATTATTTTCTCACTCTGCACATTTGTGTGTTAATGCAAAAAATTTTGAAACTGGCAGTCAGACATGATTGATTTCTGAGTGCATGTACTAGTGCTTTCAAATAAGAAAGTCACTCTTTGCTATTCATTCTTTAGATTATATTTTTAAAAGCCATGAATGTAATTAACTTTACATTCCTTGAGGCATGTAAAAAAAAGCTAGATGAAAGCAGCCAGAAAGTAAAGATAATATTGGGTACTTCCAAATCTGCAGTGCAGAAAAGAGAAATGAAATGAAGACGGCTTAATCGAAAAAATGCAATTGAATGATCATGAGAGTTTTAAAAAAAAAATTGGATGACTCCATACCACAGAAGGATGCCACACACTTGAGAGAAACTTCAAAATAGTTGTGCAACACTTGAATATTTTGAATTTCTAATTTCATAAACATTTATTTTCTATTTACAATGGCTAGCTGCCAATCAACAGCCCCTTCATTAAGAAAGTAGTTTGCAAAGGTTTGCCTTATTTATACTGCTGTGAACATAATTATTTGACCCGGTTCTCCCCAAGGGTCTCATTCCATCATCCTGATCGGTTCTCCAGGAGCCAGGGGATGAGTCTGGTGTAGGACTGTCTGCAAAACCATCAGGACATTAGAATTGTCTCCCCGAGGAATTATCGGCATTCATCAGATAATTATGCAAACAGACGGCAGATTTAATAACACTCTCAACTGTGCTTAATTTTGCATGCATAGGCTTTCGCAATACTCTAAATCTAGAAGAGAGTATGCCAAATGAATTCTCAACACATCTCCGTGCCCGAGACAGTCTGTAATTATATATTTTTTTGCCCAAGTTTAAATTAAGGCCTGGAAATGGTTGCATCAAATTTTCCTTCAAAAGGAAGGTTTTATCGGCAATAAAGACAAATGGAACCATTTTATTGGTTCCGGGAATATTATTTGAAGACGGAAGTTTTAAAGAATTTTGGAGCATAGACTGCCCGAACACTGAGCGTGTGAAAATACCACCATCACTTTGGTGCCCCGCTGCGCCAATATCAGCAATCAAAAATTTATAGCATGGCATCAGCTACTGCCAGCAGTACCATGCTAAAATGGCTTTTGTAATTGAAAAATTCAGAGCCACTATTTGGAGGTGCCTGAAAAAAAGAAAATAATTAAACTTTTTAAGAAAATTAGCCATATTTTAATTAATTAATAGCACACTGCATTTTCACTAGTATAATAACATGACAATGGTAAAGGGAAATGTAACTTTAATGACAGGAATACTGTACAAGGCTATTAGACATCAAATAAAAAGGCATTTTTTAAAAACTTATCAAAATGATATCATGTTTCATTAAAGATAGTTTACTTGAATAAACTGTATGAATATGCTCACACATATATGACTGTAGAACAGGTAGTATACATTAACTCAGTACCAAAAGGGCTGTTAGAGCAACCAACCCGACTTGACACCCTAAAGGCGTGTCTTTCATTTTAAACATGAGCACCATGGGGGGGGGGGGGGGGGAAAAATTAAAAAATAATAGACAACTTGAGTTTATGTAATACAAGCAGCTTTAAGGACAACAAGGAGTCGTCATGTAAGGAGCAGTGTTAGAAATACACGGTGATTAGTCGCCTGAATCACATCAAAGCTTTTCCTGCCTCACTCACCGTGATCAGTGGTTCTTCAGACCTTTTGCTCTGAGGAGGCATGTTAAGAATTAGGAGGAGCGGAGTATGCTTCAAAATCATATCATTTATGCATATATATATATATATGACTAGAAATTATGATATGAGTTTTTTTACATATATGATAGATTCTTGATAGTATATACAAAAGGTGCAGTTTTAGACTTCGTGAAGTTCGGGGACTGTTTTCGGGGCTTCTGCATCTTAAATTTTTTTGTAATTAGTCTTACATCCTATAATTTTTAGGCTATCTCCAGAGAAGGGCTCCGAGGGCGTTCCCCTATAACTTTTGCAATTTAATTCCTGAGAATGCAATTTTAGGCTGTTCGGGAACGTTATAGGGAGGAGTTGAGTTTCCTAAAAAAAATTTCGAGACTTAAGTCTTAAAAATGATGTTTCAGCATATCTTTGTTAACATAACGATTTAAATGATCGGCAGAAATTGTCACATTTCGAGATTTGTTCTTCATTGCTTTTGCGCAACCAAAACAATCCATTTTGGATCGGATTATCACGTGTGATGAAAAGTGGATTCTCTACGACATTAGGAAATGTTCAGGACTGGTTGGACACCGATGAGCCACCCAGGTACTTCCCAAAGGCGAAACCCCACCAAAAAAAGATCATGGTTACTGTATGGTGGTCAGCGGCTGTTGTGATTCACTATAACTTTCTGCAACCAGGCCAAACCATCACAGCAGAGTCCTATTGTGAGGAAATCCACGAAATACCGAAAATTGCGTCAGCAGCAGTCGACAGAAGAGGTCCGATCCTTCTCCACGACAACGCCCAGGCTCTCGTCTCACAAATCACCGTCTGGAAATTAAAGGAATTGTTCGTTGAAGTTCTGCCCCACCCACCATACTTCCCAGACCTTTCGCCAACAGACTACCATCATTTTAAGCATTTCGATAACTTACTCACCGGTAGAACCTTTGCTAATCAGGACCTAGCAAAAACTGCCTTTGTCGACTTCATCGAATCCGGAGCACCCAATTTTTATGCCGACAGAATTAATCGACTTGTGCTACGTTGACAAAAGTTTACTGATTCAAATGCCGCTTATTTCGATTAAATTGAATAAATATTCACTGAGATATTACAGTTTAAAGTAGACTCATAAAAACGGACAAAACTTTTGAAACGACCTAATACATTGCTTATCTGTTAGTTATCCCAAAACAATAGATACTATTTTTATAAATTTATTAACTAAAACCAAGTTAATGATTTACCATACCTGCAATTCAACGTGTTTCCTATCAATCGCACCACGACATTGAGGGAATTGCCATTTGTCGAGGAATACCTCTGTGGTCTCCAACCAGTCATTCAGCTCTGGTGGTTTTAGAACAGTAGGCTCCAAAACATTCATGATGGCTTCACAAACTGAAGCAATAATACCACTTGTTGAAGTGGGAGACACTCTAAAGGCAAATGACAGACTTTTCATCATGTCCCCACTTGCTAGGTATCTGAAAAATAAATAATTGCAATTATTTCTCTAATCTATGTATTTATCATTCACAGGAAATCACATAAAACTTGTTCTGCTCAAGTATACTTTAAACTATAGCTGTGTTATATAATTGTAAATAGCAATGAAATAATTCGAAACATTTTATTGTTACTTCATAAAATTAAAATAAGACATTTTCTTGTTAAAATATTTTTTGCTCAGTTTCATTATTGAGCAAATATATAGCACGTTAAATTAATGCATCACTTAATTATTTACATAAATGCTAATTACTAATGCAAACTTTAACAAAATATTCAATCATTTCTTAAAAAATGGTAATAGTTCTAAATTCCTATTGAAAACTATAACCATTATTACTTTCTATAATTCATTATGTATTATAATTTGAAATTTTAAAAGTACAATTAATGCAAAATGTGAATTTTACTTAGCAGAATTTTGATATTTAGATATACTAATTTAAGATTTAAGCAAAAATGTAGTACTTTAAGGGGGTATTCTAGTGTAGAATTTTCAAAAAAAAAAAAAATTCATATTTCCAAAATTTAGACATTCAAAAATATGCCATTAAAAGGATTTTTCAAAATTCCTATTATTTCATGAGTTATAGCCGTTTTGGTGATGTGGCATCGATTCCGGTCCGACCGCTACAAGTCAACAAAAGACGGTAGGCGCTCCCGAGTCCGTACGATTGAATATCCCTTATAAAATCTTTATTGTATAGTATCCCTTTTAAATCTATATTTAATTGAAGGACATATAAACTTGTTTTGTTGGAATATTCTCCTTTTAGTTTTATTTTAAGTTAGTTTTGAGCCAACCTTCGTACCAACGTTCGCAGTTAGTATTTTTAATGACGATTTTATACCCATATTAAAAATCTTAGATGTTATAGGAATCACGATTGACCCAGAAGCTAATTCTTTTGCAGCTAGACGGGACGAAGCGCGTATCGAGCGCTCGGAACTCCGGACTTCAGAGGCGTCAAAGGAGGGTAGAACTGCTCGTCTTCAAAAGAGAACATCGGAGAATGAGCATTTTGAAGTAGAGGAAAGTTTCTTATATGGAGCAAGAATTGCCGATTAAAAATGTGTAAGTATTCTGTACCATTCTGTAAGTAAAACTGCCGAAATCTTGTCTCAAAACTTTGAACGCGTTTTTCTCGAAACTACTTTTTTCGAGCTGCCGGTAAGGATATCTCAAGTTCTAATGGACCGATTTACTTCAAATTTGGAGAGGATGTTCTTTATACATCCCTTTATCGTGTGGACCTTGCCCAAAACTAATTTTTCATTTAGCACATTTAAAAAATTCGTAATTGTTAAAAAAAAATTTGCAAAAAAAAGTTTTTTTTCAAACAGCCGCCATTTTGTAAATTTTTTTTTAACTTGTCCAAGGGTCATACGATAGCGGCATCTATAATAATTAAGAATCCGTCTGTTTTTTATCTCTCAGATCACCAGAAGGGTTGGAATAATGCACGCCAGGACACCCTCTCTTTTTTGTGGAGCGCCCACTTTGACTGCTCATAACTTTGTCAATTTGAATTTTTTTTTGGTTAATTTTTGTATGTAATAATAAAACATCAATAAACAAATGATACAAAAATGGATAAAAATATTTTTATTTACTTTGTACCGCGCTTCAAAAACCGGGCGAAATTCATGCCTCTACACTAGAATACCGCTTAAGGTAAAATTGATGCATTGTTAAAATTGGGTATTTAAGTAAGCATTTAAAGTACTCACTGAAGAGTAATTCCCAAGCGGTCTCTCACTGAAATGGAGTCCCTGAAGCTGGTATTTTGTTTTTGGATCAGGGGTCCAACCAAACTCAGCAATTCGTCGAACACAGATGGAGTCATTCGAAAAAGAAAAAAAACTCTTGTGATCATTTAACCACCTTTCTTCTATAAGATTGTTTCCAAACCCTTTCTCTTTCCTGAACTGCAGAATTGGACGTACCCAGTACTGTCTTTTCTTTCTGGCTTCTGACAACAAAACTAAAAACAGTTTCTGTTTATGAGTTAATGGCATTTTGATAAGGAATAATCGTAAACAGAATCGCGATCGTAAAGGCGGCCTCTAGTGGAGACATCAGGGAATTTCAGAAGCGTTTTTGTCTGTCGCTCCTCTCTGGTGTAAATTGCTATATTTCTACCGGAAAGTAACAGTTGCGTTGAACGTTTGTAGTTTGTCAGATTCGCATTTTAGTCTAAATCGTCCTTAACCTTTAAGTTACGGCGCTCGAGCTCCCGAAATTCATCCATACAACGGCAAAACTGCGGATTTTTTTCCCCCTCAGTGTGACCATGGGGGTCCTTGACTATCATTATACCTCTTCTGAGTGGTTACACCCTTTTTCACCCGAATCCTATTTCACCCCAGTGCTATTCTTAATTACCCTGTCAATCAAAACCATTGTAAAACTGTCTTTAAATAAGGAAAGAAACTTTAAAAGCTGGTTTACCAAAAGTCCGCCATTAGTGGTCTCTTGCTGTACTCCCCTCTGCTAGCTCGCCAAGGCATGGATAAGCGGCCAAAATGCTGTAATCCTGTTAAATTCCCAATCCTAACTCACCCCAGTGCTATTCTTAATTACCCTGTCAATCAAAACAATTGTAAAACTGTCCCTCCTCTGCGAATTCTCGGGAAACTAAGTCCCTGATTGAAGGGGAGGCGAAACAAACAACACGTGTTTTTCATTTGATAGCCATTCTAGCTTTACTTTCACTTTCTGTTACATCTGTTTTAATTCATTTGGGCGCTATTATTTTTCTTGCAATTATAAAGTGTCACACACGCTTATAGATATGTAACTTATGGATAAAAGCAAAATAAGGATGAATGAGATTATGAAATATTTTTCAACTCATGGTGCAGACTAACAGAGACTGAGACAAGGGGCGGTAAGGGGAATTACAAGGCCGTAGGCAGGGGGGGCCCGACGGGCCCGAGCCCCCCCCCCCCCCAAAATACTTTCGAAATTTTTAACTTGTCTGAAAAAAAAAATGTAACAAAAAAAAAAAAATTTTGTTCCTCAAACCAATCTGTTCGGGAGCGTGAAGGGGGGGGGGGGTTAGGTTCTCTGTTTTACAAATGGGGAAACGACAAGACGGCGCTTCAAAAATCCAGGGTCTATAAACCAGAACTCAAAATAAGATGTTTTCCCTCAATTCTAAAGACGGTAGGCCCCCCGTGTCGTGTCATCAACAGATAACGGATTGATTCCTTGCCTAAGGGCTACATATGGTTCTAATCACCCGACCACACAACAAGAACAGCAAATCTACTGATCTTTTTGGCAAAATGCAAGCCACCACATCTGCCATAAATATACGTACAACAGTTAGGTGCTTTATCCATCCTTGCCCGAAGGTTACATTCGTGGAAATGACGACTCTTTTAAAACTACCCACATTGTGGAAGTAGAAGATAAAGGAACTTTCAGAGCTAATGCCTAAATGGACCCCCTCGTCTACTACTACGATTGCGGGATGTGGATGTTTGTGCTGTTATTGCTGGGACAAATCTTTATTTTTTGTCTTTTCTTTTTTAAACTAGCAATTCGTAAAATCGAATCAACATCGAAACGCTTCCGACAAGGGGGGGGGGGAGGCGAGGAGAGGGCTCTTGCCCCCTTGACCTTGCCTTGCAGATAGGCAGTTGGGAATTTAGTGGGCTCGTGTGCTCTTGCAAAAGTCTTCTTTGCTTGCCTGCGTACAAATTTTGATTATGAGTAAAAGAAAAGGTAAAGTATTTTGTCTTATTTTGGGAAGAAACCCTGTAGAAATGTAGCAGAAAAGGTATGATTATTTTTATGTATTTTTCAAACTAATATTTTAGCTGCCCCTCTTTTTTTTTTTTGCAATTTTAGTTTCAACTTTGTATTTTCTTCCTCACATGCTGAGAAACTGCATATTAATCTTTCTTTTTTCGTTTTTAACTTCATAGGGGATGATGTCACACTACTTCGAGGGAGGGGGGGGGGGAGAGGGGTTCGAGCAATTTTGACAAGAAGTGTGACATTACACATTTTGATTTCTATAAAAACATGTAAAAAATCAGCTGATTAAACTTATTTTTGAAGTTTTTTTATTTTCATAATTTGATTTTAAAGTTTCATTGATTTCATTTTATATTGAAAATACCGCTGCTTATTAAGGTTTGAACTTACTTCTAGTTAAAATTTTAAAAGAAAGTCTTAGGTATTTACTTTTAAGATAAATAAGTGCGGGTGTTTTTTTAGAATTCAATTAATTATTATTTTTTTTTTGCTATTATGCACTAATTATCTTTTTTTCTATTTTAACCTTAATCTCATTTTATACCAATTAAGCCCACGTGTAATCATTATTATTGTTATGCTCACAAATGTCATTAAAAGTTAAAAAATAAAATTAAAAATTTGATTCTTTAACGTAAGTACCTTATTTCTGAACTGCAACACTGCAAGTACATGTGCTCATGTAATATAGCGTGATATGTGACAAAGGGAGTAGGGCGTGTTGGAGAGTGATATCTTGTGACAAAGGGGGGGGGGGGCATCAAATATATTGAAAGAAAGTGTGAAAGTTTATGAATGGTCCCATAGAGCGTTTACAATAACATTGCGAAGGTGAAAAATACCGCGACAAAATTACTCGTATAGTTTTACTTAGCCTAGTCATAAATTTACATTGAACAAAAAAGATCTTGATTGGTTCTTCTTATTATATCGCTCATGGGCTGCAATAGTGGCACAACTCAAAAAAACTCGCGTTTCGGACTAAGAACAGATTGTAAATATAAAATACACATTTTTTTCAGCAGCAATACTAGCATAACTCATAATTCAATATTAGGCCTTTTGATTTAATAATAACTAAAGCATTTCTTTTATGTTTTTTCCTTAGCAATGAAAAGTTTAAACCCACTTATCTCAAAACATGATTTTTTGAGCTGTGCCGTAATTGCAGCCCATGAGCGATATGTATAATTTTGGAAGTGCTTTATAATTGTCCACGACTGCAAATCAAAGTTATACAGCTTTTTTTGACTTCAAACTTAAAAAAAAAAAGGAGTTTGCAGCATTTAGGTTAAGGAAAAAGAAAACATCCAGTTTTTAATTATTTACATTTAGTTATGACAAAATATGGAAGGCTTGAAACTTGAGAATAAGTATGAGTTGCTTAAATTGTCAAAACTAAAACGGAATAGAGAGTAATTAATTCTCAAAACAACGTATGTTTTCTGTTAACTTTCTCTCATCTTTTTTTTTTTTTTAATAATACTTCTGGGGGCGAAATTGAAAATATATTCTCATCATGCAACATGCAACCAGTGTTTCTTTCAGGCATCTCTCCGGGGAGGGGGGGGGAGGGCACTGCCCCCTCAGATATAACCAACTGCCTCCCCCCCCCCCCCCAGAGAAAAAAATTCAGATCACAGATTTTAAAAAAAATGAAAGAAAAGAGAGATTACACTTTTAGGACTTCAGTTTCAGAAACACTTTTAGGGAAAAGACATCGAACACTGTCACTAGCGACACCAAAAGTAGCCCAAAAGATAAGAATTTATTTTGAAGAATTTGCGGGGGAAGACAAACTAAACTCCCTTCTGCCTCCTCTAAAATTACTAAAGAATCTCGAAATTGCATTGTTAGGCAGTTTTCAAAAAGTTTCCTGGGGAGAGCCCTCGATCCAGTCTATGCCTCCAGTAACATTGACAAAGATAGACTGAAACTTCATTTTTAAGACTGCAGTTTCGAAAATTTTCTTTGGGGAGAACTTCTGAAACTCCTTCCTCTAACGTCCCGAAAGGGCATAAAATTGCATTCTCAGGAGCTAAATTGCGAAAAAATTCCGGGGGAAAAACCCCCGGACCCCCCTTTCAGAGATAGTCAAAACGTTATGGTTGTAAGATCAGTTTCAAAAATTTAAGATAAGAAGCCGAAGCCGCCAAAAAACACTGCCCTAACTTCACCAAAGATAGTCTAAAATGCACCTACTGTACATGGTATCAAAAATCTATCATATACTGTGACGTCATAAATTTTTTAAATCAAACGAAATATGGTTTACAAAAGGCCGTATCCAGAGGTGGAGGCCCACGCCCCCCCCCCCCCCGAAATTTTTCGCAATGTAGCATGTATATTCCTCCCTGAAACTTTCCTCAACATAAGTGTTTCAAAGTTAGGGCCCCCCCCCCCCCCCCAAAAAAATTTCTGTCTACGGCCTTGGGGAATTAGGCAATTTACAGATTTGAATTCCAAATGCGTAAAATTAAACTGAGAAATCGAAGATAGATGAAATCGAAAATTATTCTTGAACAATTCAAATGTAGGTGCCCCTTTAAAAGTGAACCAGACATTTCTGTCGGACCACACCGGAATGGTATTCCGGCACCTCTCTGGCAGTTCCCCTCCCTTTATATATTTTTTCTATCACTATATCATTCGTTTAAAAAAAACAATACAAGGGTCATAGTGTTTTTTAAAGGAGCCGTGCCAAACACCACTCACTTGCAGCACTCAGCGCCAGAGAGACTTAAAATGGTGCAAGCGTTTTAAAGTGTGTTTATTTTGTAATAATTATTGTATGATATTTTATGTCGAGTATTTCGACACCGCTGTCCCATATTATACTTTTGTTTTTGAAGTTTTAAAAAATCAAGACTTGTGACTTTTATGGAGGGCTTGCGGTTAAAAAAAGGGGGGTATGCGGTATGCTTTCTGGCATCTATACCATTTACGAAATTATGCGCTGAGTTCGGGCAGTCACCATTTATCGGATTCACTTTCATAAATCAGTCTCTGATGACTATTATTATGATTCTGCGGAGACCAGATCTGTATTTAAATTGCTAAAAAGCAATGCAAGGAATAGAAAAATTCATAGTTTCTTATATTGTTTTACATACAAACAATTTTCAAAGAGCTTTCAACATTTTAATGCATTGGATCTCACCCTCCCTCCTCCTCTTTTTTCTCAGCAAATAATAAAATTATTACTTTAAAATCTTTTTAATTTAACTAATGTTTACTTATTCATTTACTTTGTTCCAATGTTTATGTAAACAATGCAGCAATACAAATTCAGGTTTGTACTGTGACTTTACGAATTTATATGAGCTAACTTGCATGGGGCCGGCTGAAGTTGATTTAAGCGTTCTTTCAGCCTCTGACAGATTTTATTTATTTATTGTTAAAAACTATATTAAGCCAACTACAAACAAATCCCCCCCCCCCCCCACACACACACACCCATCAAACAATAAATAGCCGAGGCAAAAGAATTTCGCTTTGTCAAAATTTGTCCATTTGAAGCCGTATAAGAAAGAGTAGTATAACAAGACTACAAACAGTGCACATTTAAAATGTCGAAAATTGGCCAATTAAAATGTTTGGGAATAAAGTACGCCTACACTACATTAATGAATATTAGGTATCAAATTTGTGTTTATAATACTAAACGTTTTAATATAAAAGTACTTTCATGTAGTTACACCCTTTTAAAATGAAAAAAGCCTTTTTTCTCAAAATCAAAAATTTACCTCAAAACAGCAATTTTTATGCTATTGCTACCAAACTCAGAAAATTTCATATAAGAGTACATTTTTGCCTATATTTTGTAAATTATCATGTAAAATGTTTTATGTTATCCATTCATTTATAAAAATATATCTAAGGATTTAAAATCAGGAAAAATTTTGAATTTTTTAAAAAAATTGTGGCACGTGGAGCGTTTTTAAAATGTTCAAAATTTACCCTTTTTTAGGACAAATTTTTTGTGGGGAATTTTTTCTAACATAAGTACAAAATTTTCTAAAAATTCAGCATCAGAATCACTCATGGGCTGGCTCACATCTGCCGAATAAGTAGCGTCAGGCAGGAAATTTAAAATTTGTGAGGAAGATTACAACAATAGAAATTATTTTATGTGGAAGGTTTGGGCAATATTTTTATAAACTGTCCAGTACTTTGTGTTTTTTAATTAATCACATCAGAGAAAATAACAAATAATAATAAAAAAGTTTAATAGAAGTCAAATGAACAACTCTGTACTTAATTATGAAATAGATTGATAGTGATGTGGTTACATAATGATACTAAATATATATACAAAACTCCTTGACAATATTTTAAAAGCAAAAAAAATCTCTCTTTAATGGAGGAATTCTCTCTTCAGTCTTCAATCTCTACAAGTCTCTTCTGTCTTTAATGGGGTACTTCAGGGCATTGTTTACATATATATATGCATATATATTATTCCTTCCCTCCCACCTCCTATACCATAACAAGAAATATATGTACGTTTTTCTCTCCATACTGTTTTCCCCTAACGCTGGTGTGAAGCGTATTTTTTTTTAAATTGTGTTGAAGCAATCAAACGTTTAATTTTCCCTGTTTTAATAAACCCTGTTTTAATAAATTTCCCTGTATATTAATTTATTTAATCTTTTTTTAACTTTCGTTTTTACTTATTGCAAAGGTTTGGCGGGCCACTACAACATCTTGGGCTTTTTTTTAATTTTTCGTGTATTTGGAACTGAGTTAGCGAAATCCACCATCATGAATTTTGCTGTTTATTTTTTTTAACTCTTCAAATAATAGCGATGTAAATTACACAGTTCCGATTGAACTACTACATTAATATGTATTCCATTGCAGCGGTTCTCAAAGTGTGTTCCGCGGAACCCTGGGGTTCCACAGAAGGATGGCAGGGGTTCCGTTGGCAAGTTATTATTATATAAAATTATGTTCAGTAAATCATGTTCAGAAAATGTTTTACGATGAAATTTTGCTGAAAGTGGTAGTTAATTCCCTGTCTGAAAATAAAAATATAATTGGAGGAAGCAAAATAAAAAAAAAAGAAAAAGACTGTTCAGAGGGTTTTTAAAATTAGTTAATTAATGTAAAAATTGTAAAATGACTTTTCGCTCTGATTTAGAAGACTCTGAAGTTCTATTAGGGTGGTTCAAAGAGACTATACATCGTTTGATAATGAAAGGTTGACAGTTATATGATAATGACCAATGAGCAAAGAAGGGAATTTAGTTGGTTTTGTTGTACTTTTAACATGATCCCCAAAGGGAGTCGAAGAGTAGTGTTTAGCAAACATTTTTTTTCTTTATACATGGGCTACGTCATTAACTTTTGCAGACCTAGTGCATTTCCCGGAAACTGGCATCTATTCTTTCAAGTTGCTCGATAATCGGCGGATGCCATTGCCACATGAGAATTTCGAAGTGTAGTTTCCTCACGAGAAGGTGAAGCACTTACGATGCGAAACTGCACTAGGATTCTGATTCTGATGATTTCAAAACTGAACAAGGAATTTAATTTATACAAGAGTACCCAAGCAAAATAGATACTCAGGGGTTCTTTATGTGCAGGCACTATTCTGAATCTTGAGAATCCCCCAACATGGTCAGGATTGATACCACGATCTGGGGCGTACGAGGGCCGCGCCTTACACGTCGCCACCATGCCGGCTACTTTTAGTAAACAACAAACTAGTGTTGTGATGGTGGCACTTTTACTATAAAAACAAATTTTTTCCATTTGCCTCTTGCTCATATTAATGGTTCACAAAAGTTTGAAGCTTGTGTGCACAATCATGTCTCATTTCTTTCCTGTTTATGATTTTTACACTAAAAATTAAATTTTTCTGCTGGACAATGCTACGTCAACTTAACTCAACTTTCACATCAACGCTTCAATGACATTACTCGAACTGTACATAAGTTTTGAATTTTTCCATTTTCAATCCGATATAAACAATATAAAGAACAATATTCTTAAACAATAATTTTATCAAAATGGTAAAAAGTCAATGGTAAAAAGTCAAATGGTAAAAGGCAATGGGGAAATAAAACTGGCCATGCGGAAAGCTCTATTTTGATCAGAAATGGTATAAAATATATAATTTTATCGGTGGAACACATCATTTAATTTTACTAAGTTTAATTTATTACTTAGAAAATTCAATGACTGCTATTTAGTGCAACGGAAACATTAATTTTAAATATCTATTGTTAGTATAGATAAAACATGACTCATATACTTTTCACCCTATTTAAAAAACTATTAATTTCAAATAAAGATTTCAACGTTATTTTGTTAAAACTGCAGTTTTGGGTATGAAAATTATTAAAATGATAGCTACTAGGATAACTTTCATTTCATAGTTTACTTTTGACATTCAGTGTAATAACTCGAAGTGGTTGCAAGCATTACAAAAAATCTCACCTCGCTGAATAGTATGAATCAGTAATAAGATTTTAGAGAGACTAACAGAATTTTCGAGTTCATCTTATTCGAAACACTCTTTTCATTATATTTCACTTGTTCATGCAATGAATTTTTGTTTATAATTAAGAAAAACAAATTGAAAACCCGTATTTAAGTAAGCAAGCTATACTAATCCTTTGCAGTAACATATCCATACAAAACACCAAGATATTTTTGCCTGTGCATATTTAAACCCTAATTCAGATCTAGATTGGACGCTACTCCAGGTCTATGTATTCAACTAGCTGAGATAAAAGCTCCTACCTTTACAGTCATTATTAACAATACAGTGACAGGTGTAATAATTAACAAAAACTTTGTAATTAATTCCACTGGGCAACAATTTTTCAAAGTTCCTGTATCTAAGTTAAAAACACCCAATTCTTAATGAATTCAACGTGCTGAACACTAATATCACCATGAAAACTGTATTTTGGCTCTTGTTTTTCAGAGATTCAGAGATATAATGTACCTAATGCTTTAACGTCACTTTTGTTAAAGCATTTTAAAGAATAAACTGATTTATTGTGCATTATAATAAGTAATAGTTCATTTTTAGATGTCCCTGTGAATATATAAATAAATAAAACGTGCAATGAAAGAAACATTTCGAGAAAAAACAAAAGAATTTCAAAAAATAAACAAATACCATAGGTAAAATTCAAGCAAAAAAAGAAGAAAAAATGAACATTCTCTTATGAGTTTTTGAAATAGAAACAGTACAGAAAAATTTCTAGTCCCCCCCCCCCCCTTAAAAACTTGATTTTCTATAGAATTCCTTTTTTTTCGGTAAGTGTTACTGATTGATTGGATGACATCCTGTTTTATTATTTGTGCAAATTTTTTTTCTACTGCAAACATTGTAAAAAATAATAAGAACCTCTATAATTACTAGTAATATATTTTTTGCAGAAGTCGTAAACATTTTTTTCTTTTTTTGGCTGCGGGTGAGAATCAACCAAAGTATGCATTCAGAAGACAGTTTTTGTCCGTAGAATTTTCAATACCATTATTTTCCTGTCATTGGAATTTTATGAGCCCAAATTAATCAATATCACTTTATTACTTATTTTTACGTAATTTTTAATAAATTATCCAAGCTTTCACTTCATATTTATGGTTCATAATCTATTTTGCTTACATTGCACTTTTTTTTTTCAGAAATCAAGTGGTTTCAAATGAAAAATTACTATAATTTGGGGAAAAAAATTAAAAAAATGAACAATTCTAGTAATTAATTTATCACTTTATTATTATCATCATTATTATTATTATTATTATACATACATATTAAACGAATAAGTTTGTTTAGAGTGTTCGTCCTTGGAAAAAATGCTTTGTGCTACTACGTGTCAACACTCGTGATGGAATAAAGTGAATACCCCCTTGTCCGAATAAAAAATTTACGGGGGGTATGACCAAATGACCTTCCGAATTTACCCGACCTTCTCACGGTCATGTCATGAACAGTTTCTGAGGCAACCCCTTCATGTAAGATGCCAAGAAGTCGCCAACTTCACTTTCTGTAGAAAAAATTATTCCGACACTTGGAAAGGCTGAGTAAACAGTTTAGCTTTTTCAGACCCCTTTTCTCCACGGGGGGTACAGCTGGGGAGACTCGGTTAACAATAGGAGCTTTTGTTAGGTCCCTCTTAATTGGTGTGGGTGAGATAGGATTTTGGTGAATTGGGAATACACCTTCTGAGTGTGATTGACTTCATTAGAAGGGTTGCCAAAATATAAACTTTCGTTACTCAGTTGCTATTTTTTTGCTCCCAATCGCCAATTCGAAGTAATTATATGATTTATAAAGTTAATTTCCGAAAGAAAGTAAAAAAGGAAGATATGAAACTAATAATAATAATTTTGGAAACATGTAGTTTAAATGAGGAAGAAAAAAAAACTGCAACTTATTATTGAAGTCTAATGTGAGTTTCCCTATGTTTGTCTAAAAAAATTTGCTGAGCTAATAAGGCAATCAAAATTTTTGCCCAAATTAGAGTTAAAATTAACAATAAAAAGTGCTGTTCCATATAGTTGAATACTAGTGACCTTTCATTGTTTTAGAGCATCAATATATATATTTTTTTGCGATTTTTCTGCTCTGTGACATTTGATTTGCTTTCTTTCGGGACTTGTACATAATTTGCCTAGATTTCGACAAACATCTCAGGTGCGAAGTCATGATGACAGCATTTTATATTAAACATCTGCAACATACATTATCAACAACTTCAATAAACAAGTAAAACCTTTTAAGTATATTATTAGTACACGAATTCTATAATTCGCAGCGCTTTATTTCTCCCCGCACCCTCCGTAATAGGTTATTATTTTTCTCCTAAGTTAACATCTTGCTTTACGTGGTATTTCATGATAAGAATATGAAACGATCACAAACTGAACAAGGAAGTAAAGTATATCCTCATTGCTGAAACTGATATCCTTATAACGGATTTACTTTATCCTAATTCACTTTAAAATTGCAGGTATGAATCGACAATTTTCCTTTGCTATTTTCACCACAATGACTTGTTGATTTACTGGTATAGTAACTGGAAAGTGGTCATTCAATGAAGATAATCAGAATGAGCTTCAAACTGTCTGTTGTACTTCTAACAAACTCCTCTCTGCCGATGGCTCCGGGGGGGGATATCCTTTGTTAATAAAAGCAAGACCGAATGTCCAGCTATTGTACTTGCATTCTCCTCACAATCACTTCAACTCTTTTACTTATTTTTAGTTGAATGCACTTACCGGAATGTATGACATGGGGTGGACTCTTATTATTTCGACTTCGACACGCGTAGTGCACATGTGGATTTTATTAGGAAACCAAGAAAGAAATAATTATAAACATAGAATGTTACCTCCAGCGCATCGAGCTGCTAATTGGATTATAACCCAGGGCGGCAGAGCTCTGAGTGCGACAGAATAACTCTTTTTAAAATTAATACCAAAATATGACAAATATTGAAAGTGTTAATCCGGCCCGTCATTTCAATATTTTCTATATCGGAGGGGGCAGGGACGTAACTAGGTCATTTTCTAACTGGGGGAAGCCCAGGATTTAACGCCCCCTGCCCCCTTACATACAAAAAAAATATATATTTAGGTTAAACACACACATTTAGTCAATTTAGCGCCCCTAAAACAATCTGGCGCCCGGGGCATGTGCACCGTTTGCCCCCCTCTAGTTACGTCTCTTGGGAGGGGTGAGCAAATGGAATATATTAAATTTATAGATAGAAAGGAAGAACACGCAATAACACGTAAACACACGTATAAATACATTATGTATCTAAAAGTCAGGTCGCTATGCCCCCCCCCCCCCCGAGATCGATTAAGTGATTGCCTATGTTTCAGTAAGTATTTATGGGTGAATATTAGGAAAAGTGCCAAATTGAGTATGAAATATTTCAGTTTTTAAAGATTTTTTAAAACTGATATTTATAGTGTATTTTAATTATAAATTAGCTATAGTTTTTTTAAAAAATGAGGGGCAAGATCAAGAGGAAGAATTACCCCCCTTTTTGAAAGGTTCAATTTCTGTACTGTTACAGATCTGATGCCAATGTTACAGATCTGACAATTGTTACAGTTTCTGCCCTTAAGTTGTACAAAATATACTTCCCATATTATTTACATAAAATAATATAATATAGAACAAATAAATATTTATAATAATCATTTGTAAATGGTAATGTTGTTGAAACTTTTGCAAAAAATTAGGTATTTTATAAAAATGTTACATTGAAAATTTCGATTCAAAAAGATTTTCAGAAAGTGAAATTATTCTTATTTATAATAGGTCAAGTGTGTGGGTGGGTGAAGGGATAGTTCTTCAATGAAAACACTAAACGAATAAAGCACTCGTATCTTTAGGGAATATTGTTTATGTTACAAATTCAGGGCTTATGTACATAGGTTAAACTGGAACACGGTTAGTCGGCGTTCGCTTGCCCGCTGCTCTGCTGTACTTCAATTTGCTTGAAGTGTTATCTTGAAATTTCTTAAGGTAAATAGCGCGATCAAACAGTTATAATTACATTATGTCACACTTATGTTACAAAACAAAGTAAAGAATGTTTTAGTATTCTTTTCTTTGTAAAAGTAAAGAATATATTATAAAAATGACCTGAACATAGAATTTGAGCAATTTGAAACAAGGTGAACAGAAAGATTCACAATATCAAGAAATAATGTGCATCTGAATGGTACCAAGAAGAACTTAAGTACAAGCTAAATGTTTGACCCATTCCAAATTTAAAGCTAACGATGTTCTACTGTAAAGCATTTTGAATCAATATTTCTATTTAAAGAAAGAAAAAAAAGGATACTGTGCATAAGAACATAGCTTTTCTTAGCCATGAAATGTGAGCATACATCTCTCTGAAGGCAGCTGAAGCAGGAGAGGTCTTGAGTGGCTATTTGTTTCTTTTTTGAAGCATGCCAGATAATTTGATGTTTTTTCATTATACTTGCAATCTCTTAAAAAGTAAATTTTTCTTTATTTCTGGTGATACCTTTTTTCCCCAATTAGTTTACGAACTTTAGTAGCAGGGGATAATGAATTTTTCGATTTATTCTTGACTTTTAAACGATATATTTCTTTCCTTAACTTTTCAATTTTCATCTCTTGTTTACGAGATTTAGCAATCGTGGTTTTCAGCTCATACCTCATAGAGCTATAAGTACGTTTTGCTTTTTTTCTGCCAGACTTAATCCGTGGAGATTTTCTACTCTCAATAGGTGTTTCTTCCATTACAGGTGTTTCTTCAGCTTGTTTCAAAGACTTTCGCTTTCTGTAACTGCGGGAATCTTTCTTCCATTGCTTTCTTTTTAAACGCTGTTCTCTTTTGGAAAGGTTGCATACACTTTTAATTACACCCCTCTCCCTCATTTTCCTTTTACGTTCCCAGTCTTTTTCTCTATCCAGAGCTTTCTTCTCCTCTGACATGTTTTTCCTACATTTCCTGACATGATCAAGACAATTTTGTCGCCTTTCCTCTATTTCTTTGGATGTTTAGTTTTTTTTTTAGCTTTTCCTTAATTTATCCATGTTTTTGAAAATGTATAATAAACTAAAAGCAAAAAAGGGTAATTATTTATTTACACCAGTTTTTATGTTTAAAAGGAAACAATCATTATTTAGAATAGATAATTTTTTGCACAGCCTAGTATTAAAATATAAAGAACAAAATTAGTAACTTATGCTTACAGATAAAATAAGTATATTTCAAAAACATTACAGGTGAGTTTTAAAGAATGGAACTGATTTAGGATACCGTATTTTCGAGAGAAGTGCCACGGCAAATATGGGGAAAAAGTTAAAAAAATTGCTAATGCGGAGCTTCTACCGGGCAAAACAGCAGTAAAGACGCGTTTTAATAGCGGAACCACATCCTTTTCTTTAAATATCAAAAGGAATATCTTTACATTTTGTTGCTGTGGTAAGTTAAATAATAATAAAAGGGTATAATAAATTTTAATATTTAAAAAAACCGTTAAAACAAGTTATTTTATTTAATGTAATGTTTCTTTGGTAATTAATATTTAAATTTTGGGTGCGGTACGCACAACGAAAAAAGCTTTTCTTTAATACAAATTGCGAATGCGGCGCTTACTACTGAAAATACGATAATCACTTTTTTTAGGTGGGAGGGAGAGAAAGCACAAAATGGTTCACATATTTTTGAACGCAATGTTGTGTTTTCAGAAGCCTTGAAAATCAAAGTTCCGAAAATTTACAGAAAAAAGGTCTTATTTCTTTAGAAACTTATATTTTCGGAATTATTCAAATTTAAAAAGTAATTGAAAGTTTGGCTACGATAGTGATGCATTTAAGCTCATCTTATTCTGCAAAAAGCAACTTCTAAACACATAAAAAGAAAAACTAAGAATGAAAAGAAATAGAAAACGCAAGCATAAGTTCGGCAACAAAGAGCTGCTTCATTGTTACAGATCTGATTGTTACGGAACTGACAAATTTCCCTCATTATATTCGTTAAACATCCTTACTTAATAGATTGAAGCCAAAAAGTGCAACATTCTGTTCAAAACATTCAATTCCTTTTCTCATAGACAAACACAAATTAAAAAATCAATTAATTTGGGTTTTTACTTTCGTTACGGAACTGATCTTTCATTTGGTAGACACAGTAAAATAAAGATTGAAAAAATCTTACCTGTTATTCTGTTGTACTGAAGTTCAAACTTCCAACTGCTACTTGCACGTGGCAAGAATTGGCTCTAGCATACGTAGTTAGTTGGCGCCAAAAAAGTTTTTTTGAGCGGAAATAATACCTCAGAAGTCGGTGTTACGGATCTGATACGAAAACTTGGGACAAGGATAGATTTTGTTTTTTTTCTATGTATATTTACGTTTTCTAAAACATGAAAGTCAATTATTAAAAATGAACATAAAATACATTGTTTCCGCTGACAGTTGTTTTTCTCGCGATGTTATATAATGCACAGTTTATTTTTAAAGATCGCGATTCGTAACTGGGACACGTTACAGATCTGATTTTGGACATATAAAAAGCTTCTTTTGCCATAAAGTAAAGTAACAACTTGGAAATTTTGCCATGGATTGAATGTAAAACGAAGTTAACACTAGTAAAAAAAATATTTCTTTGGTATTTAATAGAAACTTTTTCAGAAATTTCTCTGGGACTCAAATTGGCAATTTTCCTAATATTCACCCTTATATGACTATAATAAATGTTACTCGCCGAATATATATGTGTCTAAACCAGAAACATTCCAAATACTCGCCAGACAATAAATCAACGCTGCGTATTTCGTCAAGGCTAGTCGTGAGGACAGGAAATGCTAATAACTCTCAGTAATTTTCACACCTCCTGGTGATTTCTTTCTGCTCAGGAAGGGGACGAAAGGTCTGGTACATATGCTGTACCGCAGCTGTAAGGAAGGCCAAACTATTCTGCGGTACATATGCTGTACCGCCGTAGTTCTAAAGGTTAAATCTACTACCCACAACTTTTTCCTTACCAGTTTTCCTCTTTCTAGCTTAGTATTATTGCAATAATGCAACATGCTACTACCTTCTCTTTCTTTCTTTTTGTAATACTATTGGTTATAATACATAGATACATTATTCAAAAAAAATCAGTCTCAACAACCTGCCATCCCCCAACCAAAATTACCTTATGACGGCCGTGATTTCAAGTTGATGTGTTTTAAAATGTTTACATTCACCAAATGAGGAAATGAGTGTGATCAGATGTTACATAATCACACAAAACAGAAAGGGAAAGAGGGGGTGAGGGCGTTAAGCAAGTATTGACCACACAATTCATGAAAACAATTATGAATCTTACAAACACATAAAGCAGAAAAAATATCTAAAAACTTCTAACAGACCCCAGATTCTTTACCCCAGCATATTCCGCAAATTACTGGAGCTTTAGTATTAGAAAAATATTTTGCTAAAACGATTAATTGAAGCTTTGAGCAAGTGCAGTATAAAAAAATTTCATATGCTTCTGGTCACAAATTTTTTGTGTATGAGGGGTGATAAATCATTAATTCACGCATAAGTAAATTTATTAATATTGAAGTAATGTAAAAGATAGTGAGTACAGGTTATGAGTGTTGCAACAGCATACACAACAGAATTCAATTTTAAAAAGGGATCTGTAATGTGGCAGAAACATCCGAGTCAAAAAAATTCATTTTAGTTGATGAAATTTTGAACGCAGCCTTTATTCCACCGCCCCCTTTTTTTTTACTTAAAACCATTTTAAAAATAAAAAATAACATAGCTTTACTTTGCAATTCTAAGCTCAATCTGGTATACTTTTATAAATAAAATTATCTCATAACTTTTATTGGAAAATTTCAAGATTTTCACCAGGTTTCTGAGACATAACTTGGGGGGGGGGGGGGGGCAGAGAAGGCCTGGGCCCTGGATACCAAATTTTAGGGTTGCTAAATTTATTAGGTGTGTGTGTGCGTATACAAATTATGTATATACATTTTTTGTGTGTATATTGGAAAGGGCCACCAAGCTCATCATTTCAAAATTTTCCAGGAGGGGGGTGGAGGCAACTCAAACATAACTGCATTTTAAAAACAACAAAATACATGTACATACATATAAATACATTACATTTCCCCAAGCCAGGAGGTAATTGACCCCCCTGACACCCCCTACATTACGGACCTTGGGGCACTAAAGGCTTTTTCTTTCCCCTGTTGGAAAATGACCTAGTTATGTCTCTGCCTGATCTCTATAACTAATGTTTTAAAATTGCCCAACTATTGAAGATTTAACACTACATGAATAGTGCCAAAGTATTAAGGATTTAGTAAAGCATTCATTGCAGAAATCAAGTTTTAAAAACTTGAGTTTTAAAACTTCAACAAAAAAAAAAGGAAGGAAAATACAAGAGACTAGCGTTAAATTTTTTTATTTAATATTAAAACTCATGTACAGGATATTTTCAAAAGAAAATTTAATATCTGCAAGTATATGCTTCCTAAATTTCAAAAGTAAGATATAAATCTAATCCAAATAATTGCCAAATTTACAAAAGTATTGTAAAGTTAATCTAAATAATTGCCAAAAGTATAGTATAAAGCTAATCCAAATAATTGCCAAAAGTATAATATAAAGCTAGTCCAAATAATTGCCAAAAGTATAAAATAAAGCTAGTACAAATAATTGCCAAAAGTATAATATAAAGCTAGTCCAAATAATTGCCAAAAGTATAATATAAAGGTCGTCCAAATAATTGCCAAAAGTATAATATAAAGCTAGTCCAAATAATTATCAAAAGTAAAATATAAAGCTAATCCAAATAATTGCCATATTTTTGTTACTGGAGCATTATCTTTTTTGTAAACTAAAAAAAATTTGTATGAAATCAAATGCCACAGTTTTAAACTAGGAACTTAAATTAACAATTTTAACTTAGTATTGAAAAGCACCATGTATAGGAACAATAGTCATAAATAACAGTATTGTAATTTTCAACAATACTAACATGTATAAAGCAAAAAAAAACATTCAAAATGATACACATAAAAATAACTCACAAGGCACGTTAATAAATACATTCAAAAATTTTCATAGTACTTTATAACATGTAGGTTGAAAAGTGCAAAACTTTATGAAGATATAATTAATCTTTAAATGTTTAATTTTATAAAGTATGTTATTAAGAATGTACATGTTAAATATTTATTTTAAAATGATTAATGTGCACTGCAAAATATGTTACATCAAAGAAATCTAATTAACAGTGAACCTTTTCCTGATCATGAAGAATAAAATTACATTTATGATACCAGCCATGCATTATAAAAAGGCATGAAAAAGTTAAGTAAATGAGCATAACAGAAGTTTTTTAATATGTCGCTTATCATGTGAAACTGTTTCAATTATGAAGCTTTTATACAGAACCAAATTTCATTTCCATGATCTATTAGGTAAATTAATTAAAATCATCCAGTTTTGAATCATTCTTTGTTATTTGCAATGTAAGTTTTGATGTTTTAAGTATTCCAATATAAAGAAAGAACAAAATAATAACGAATACATTTATTAAAACAAAATAATAAATAATAATTATTATTATTATTAGATGAATAGTTATAAAAAGAAAGCAATGAAAATGTCCCATGTCTTTTACTTTATCTTAAGTAATAAACGAAAAAACTGCTACGAAAAATTCGAGAAAAAACTTTTGTAATATGAAAAAAACCTCTGCAATCTGCGAGTTATATATAATAAATGAGAAAAATTTATATGTATTAATGTTGTTATCATTGTTAGTCAAACAAGAGAAAGGGTATTTAAAGTTCTAACGATTCATTTCTAATGATAGATAAGTAATAAATACAGGCTGATATTATATTTTGCTTAAAAAGGGCAAGCACAACAAAGAGTCCCAGTTTTAAAAAATGTAAAATAGGTATTTATATGATTGGAATGATCTAATGAAATAACAAAACTTGAACACTGTGTGCTGGTACCCTCTAAATTTACCAAATCTTAGGGATAGCCCTTTTTTGTGTCTAGTACTGACAACACACAACTAGCTGCATGGTACTGGTGACCAAAATGTACTAATTCATAAGTGAACTGCAAAGTGTTAATGAAGCTAGTTTCAATTCTTGTTATATTATCCTTTTGTCTTGAAATTCCTTAAAATTTGGACAAAAATTAAACCATAATGAATCAAGGTAAAGAATTAATCACCAATGCTTTGTAAGACTAAGTTGTTTTGGGTCTTCATTAAAAAAAAGAGATTTCTGGCCCAATGAAAGAAGAGTGGCAATCCTTCATTAGTTCAAATGCACTTTTCAACCTCATATTTACACACAAACAGGCATAATGTAACCAAAAAACATACAAAACACTTAAATGTTGGAAGATAAAAAGTTTTTATATACAAATAAAGCAGTGATGAGTCTAATATTCAAAAAAATTCAATAAAAATAAGAACTTGAGCTTAAACATCAGTTATTCAAACAAAAAACAAGAAAACATAAACACCTGATAGCATATATATATAGCCTAAAAAAAAGAACTCTGCATAAATGTCCCTAATGCATTATTTTATGAAACAATAATAATGAAAGCTGGATTTATTGTTCAGGCTCTCAAAATATAAGAAACGAATCAATTTTTAATGAAAAATGTCAAATAACCGTCTATGTAAAAAAAAAAAAAAAAAAATTAATGAGGATCAAATATGTATCTAAATACTTAGTTTGACAGATTTTTTCCTGAAGAATATTAACTCAATTTATTATTCAATGAAATATGAATTACACATGAAACATGACATTAATGTATAGAATGATGTATAGAATGACCCATAAGAAGTACCAATTTCGCATGAAAATTCTTGATGAGTAAAATGCATATATATTACTGAAATATTTCCATGAACTTTTCAGAAGTTCACAAAAACAAATTCTGTAATTTTGTAAGAAATGACATAAAATATGATTCTTAAAATAACCAGTTTTTTTTTTTTTTTGTATCACTTCAAAATGAATAAAAATGATAATTTTTGCTACATACATATTTGTGATAGTGTAATTGGATGTGCTTTTTTTTTTTAATTTTTAACAGAGTAAGACGTATGACATCCCAATTAAACATGCTAGGGAAACACCCCATTTTCATTTTTTCATTCAATCTCTGAATCTACTTCAAATTTTGAAAACCTTTACTAAGATAAAAACAAAATACAAAAAAAAAAAAAAAAACAGAAGTATATAATGGAAGTATAGACTTTAAAAGAGCCTATGTTGCACATGCATTCTTGTTGGTGGGGAAACTATCTATTCTAATGGATATATCGCTTAATAAAAAGACTAATAATTATTTTAACCAAAGAAAAAGTTTAAAATTTTAGCTAAGCAAGCAAATTTCAGTAGGAAGGTTTTGGACCCTAATATTTATAAAATATACAAGTGAGGAAAATATATAGAAAAAATGCCGCTTGAGGTAGGTTAATTTAAAAAAACAAAATCTGCTAAAAAGTTTATATATTAATATAACTTTGTTTGCTTAATTTAATTATTATTACTTTTTTAAAAATATAATCACAATTTTTTAGCAGAAATGTAAGAAGTTACTTTATAACTACTGAAAACTAACTGGGGGAAAATGTCTTTAAGAAAGCGAAATTACAAAAAATCATCTCAGTACTGAAGTTCTACTGCACTCGATGGAAATTCAAAAAAAAAAAAAAATCCTAAAACAAAGATAATAACTCAATATTTTCTATTTCTACAATGTTCATCCCTTAATGTCCTAAACTCTGAACTGCGAGGCTTTTAAAAACAAACAACCATTGTCACACATTACTTATGCCAAAATTTCCTGACATGAAATCTAAAATATTTATCATCAATTAATAGTAACAAAACTAGTTACTTGAAACTCTCTGAAAGTTAACACAATAAAAATTCTTACCAAGTTCAAAATGCAAAATAGTGCACAGCAATTAAAACTGTACCATAACAGTAACATAACATTAATACTAAATATTAACTAATCAGGACTAAAATATTTCAAATTTGAAAACTGACTAGTTTTTTTAAGAGGAAACAAAAATATTAATCCCCCCCCCCCCCAAAAAAAAAAATCACTACATTTTTAATAACACTAAAACATATATTTACAGTAAAATAATCACAAAATTTTATCAATATAAAACTAAAAAAAATACATGAGAAATGTAAGGAAACACAACTCATTTTTAAGATAAATACAAAATTATAGCAACACATAGAAATAATTCCATCTCATTTCAGAGGATGAATCTATAGCAATGGACTCATCAAACTAAAACATAAGCATCTAAATATAGACTCAAATAATGTCAACATATCTGTACAGAAAATGCATAATAAAGTGAATATTAAACAACATAACTTTTAACTTTCCAAACATAAATAAATAAATAAATATACAAAAATCAAATTTCATATTCATATACTATGATATAATTGCACTACAGAAACAACACTTTTCATGGCGTAAAGAAAAGTAGCATGATCACATAAATTTGAGGAAAACACCTATTAGACATCACCACTGCTTTTGAAAGCCCTTAAAAATTGTACTTTGACTTAAGAAAAGTTCAAGAGCAACAGCATCACAATGTTTTGAGCAAAACATCAGGGAATAAATTGTTGATGTGAATGCAAACTTTAAATAAGGAATTTACATAATTTATGGCCATGAATTCAATTTTAATAAAATTCAATAAATTGCAAGAAATTATTTTAAATTTTTCATTTTAATTGTGAAAACTGCTCAAATAGTTTGTTTCATGTATGTGTAAAATTTCAGAGTTACCCTGGTTTATCCACATTCGGTCTCCCACCCCAGACAAAAGGGCAATAACTAAGTGGTTGTTTCAAAAATTTTCCAAATATGCTTATATGTGATACACATTATGAACAGCTTTTTACAGAAGTACTTCATGGTAAAATGATTTAACAATTCACTAAACAGTTGTTATTAATGAGTTTAATTTCAACTAATACAAAGAATTGAAGAAATCATGTATGAAAAGATACTTTTTCATTTTTTCCAATTTTAGTTTATACTAAATTTTAACACACGTTTCAAAAATTTATACTATTACTGTATTTATATGATTTAACATTTTTTACAAATATAATGCTAATTTATTTGTTCATTCCCTATGGGAGAGCAGATAACTTGGGAAGCAGTTTTGAAATGAAGAAAAAAAAAATGTCCTAAAATTGCAATGATCAATGGAGAAAAGCAATTAGAAGTACTTCTATTTTTGATACTTTGAAACAATATTCTGGCATTGGCATGCATCTAATGATAGCATATATTTTTTTTTTCACAAGCTAAAAAACCAGGGTAATACTGAATGCCAAATTATTTTTTTGGGAAATGACTTCGAAAGAAAATTTATTATAGTGAAAAATACATACATATAGGTTTAAAACATGAAATATTAATAATTTAGAAAACTTACAGAAATTGACATCACATCAACCTAATTGTGTAAGCATGTATAAAAGCATTTTTAGACACGTAAACATCCAAAAACTTTACAAAATACATTTAACTTATGATGAAGATGTATATATAAAACTTTTAAGCCTTAAAAACACTATATAAAATAGCTTTTTGATCTAAACAAAAATAACATTCATGTATAACATTGTAAAAAGGACGAATCTTTTAAAAACATTAAATGTTTTCATAACATCTAGTTATATTTGACTATAAAAGTTCATTTTTAAATAGAAAGCTCAAATTATTGTAGCACACATTTAAGCATCATCCTTATAGCAGTTAAATGAATTTCATAAATAAATAGCTGAAAACAATGTTTATGAAAAATTTAAATAAAGGCAAACATTTTTAATACAAAGATGAAATAATAATTTTTGGTAAGAATAACATAAAAAAGTTTTTTTTTTTTTTTTTTTTTTTTTTTTTTTTTTTTAACGGTCAAAGGAATGAAAAACATTGAATGTTTCTTATAAAAACTAGAAAGTTAAACAAAAAAGCAATTGAATTAATGAGGAGTTATAAGAAAATGTAACAAAGACACACAAATGAAAAATGATATGTTTGTATAGGTGTGCATAAATGATATGGACTTCATCAAACAAAATAGCATTATCAGAGATTCCACTGCTTGGTATGAATAATACAAAAACATACATCTTTAAACTTCAATTAAATTACTTAATCATTTTTATAATGTTTTTGTTTCAAAGTTATGAAATTATAATATAAGATACATTTTCATCATGCAAAACACTTTAAATTCATATTAAATGATTAAAAGTTTTTCATGTGGGTTTATAATATAATTGAGAGGAGAGTTTTCAACTACTATTAAAAAAAGGAATGCTTAAACTTTGTAATAATAGAGAAGTACAGTCAAACAGCTACACATCATCAAAACTAACAACCCCTGGTATTTTAATAACCCAACAATGAACATATAATAAATATCAAACCTAAATGTAGTGGAAAAATTTATATGAAATAAAATCTTCTTAGTAACTGGTCCCTTTTAAATAAAAAGCAACTTGGTCACAACATTCTCAAAAGTGTCCACACTTTTGAAGCATAAAGAGAAACTGGTAACTGATTAGTGCACTTCCCTTTTCTTAAAAACGGAAATTTTTTGCTTTTATCAATATTATAAGCTGATCAAATTCAAATTTAAAAGAAGAAAAAAAAATCTGGGAAAAAATAAATATTTCCACTTTCAATATTTTTACAATTAAGTCTAAAAAGTTTTTGAATAAATATTGAAAGGAGCGTGGTTTGAATACCTGTTATGTTGAGAAAATTAAGAAAAATCACTCCATAAGCTCTCAATTAACATTCTGCTTTCATCCAAAATAATGCCCGTTAAAATCTGACTAGCAACATGAAAATTCTCCTCATTTGACTCAATAAATGAAGTTTGTGCAGATACAGCTATTAAAACAAAAGTTTTGTTTTGAACATATAACAACAATGTGCACACAAACATAACTTCTGAATTTACCACAGTAGTGAAATTCAAAATTACAACATCATATCACAGCAAGTGCCTTAAAGCACATTAGATACCAATAAATAATCCTTAAAACAAAAATGGAAACAATGTGTATATAAAATATGAAGTTTATGACATTGTGCAATGTGAAAGTAGAATAAACACTCTTCTCAATGTCTTGGGAAACGAAACCAAGGAAAAGAGCATAATCTTTGATACACCTCTCGACGTACAGCAGCAGTTATTTTAGTTCCCAAGCATATTGCTGCTGTAACCATAAAAACAACATTGTAGAACAGAACAATGTAAAAGTTTCCTAACCAGTAGATTCTGCCAAAGTCTCCCAAAAGATCAAAGTTGGTAATACCTATCATTAGAAAAATGAAACATGTATTACAAATTCATAATAAACATACAAACTGCATAACTTACAGATTAAAATAAACTGATAAAAAGTATTGTTCCAAGCCTGTATAAATGTAAGTATTCCTTACCTTTACTGTAATATTGCATAACATTACATCAATAATCCAAACTAAAATTTAAAAAAACTAACAACTTAAACCCATCTGAAAATATCAAAATTAAGAAATACACTATAATGACTAAATTAGTTTTTATGTGCATATTAATAATTGTTATATTGTTTTATGTTTCATATTTACAGCTTTTTCAATTTTAAGTACAAGACAAAGGCATAATTAACCCACAAATTTCAAAACATAAAATAATACCATTTTACAGCAGATACATAAATCAAATCATTAAGAATAGTTATAGTTAACTTAATTCAAAAAAAAAAAAAAAATACATAAAGATACCTTAGTTATGAACAGGTTTGAACTGAAAATTAATGGGGAAAATGCAAATTACCTAAACTTCTTGCAAGAACTGGTAAGGCTGAACTCAGGATAAGTAGAATAGAACAATTCCCAATAATCTGGGGTAAAGATGTATTATGAAGTTTTGGTCTTAAACGACAAAAAAAGGGCAAAGAGTATAGACCAACAATCGATGTGCACCATAAATATCTAAAAGTTAAAGTATCAAACAACATATTAAAAAAATTCATTTTACAGTAGTTATTTAGAAAATAATGCGCTAAGTATAAAAAATATATAATTATAATAAGTCTGCATAAGTATGCATTTATATGCATCGAAAAAACTCAAACAATGTTTAAAAAAACATAAAAATTCAAAGAAATATTTACTATGTTGAAACATTCACTTAGGCAGAAGACTATAAATGAAATATGTAATAAAATATTTCACTTTTTACATACAGAAACATACTTGTGCAAAAGAATCTAGGATACATCTATCCATTCTCTTTTTAGCTTAAAAAGCAAAAGAGGTGAGCCGTTTAATGTTTGGTTAAAGCTTTACAACAAACATTTCACTAAAGGTCTTTGTCTCTCTCCCACTTTTCAACTTCCTTTTCTTGAAGGAATCTTTTCAACTCACATAATTATTTAGCTTATACTATTAGTAGTGGACTATCACCAGAATCCTGATCCAGTCGATCCCTCATTTGAAAATGTTTTGCTTTCAAAACTATGAATCAACATACTAAAAAAAAAACCTGGGAGGGGGCTGCAAAGTGAAGAGAAAATTAAAAAGCAATCAACCTTTCGTAAGAAATAAGTTGGAAGGTGAAGTGCAAAAATATAACACATCGAGATTCTAGTCATTTGGCTAATTAATCATCACATGAAGAAGAAAAAAAATTTGAAAACCAATTTAAAGATATATAAAATTAGTAGTATCTAATATTTTTCTCCTGAGAAGAATCTACAAAAGGAAAAAGAAAAAGCAGTATAGGAAACAAGTCAGTAAAGAAAACAACAAAACTCACATGCTGTTAAAAATTTTCTCATAGTAGATAATTCACAACTAAAAACACAATTGTAAAGCAGTTTTTTAAAAATATTAATACATTTATATCTATAAAAATAAATACAAAATTTGTTCAACAAAACTTGACCTTCATCTTAGTAAGCTAGAAAAGAGAAAGAGAGAGCCATTTTCAGTATCAATGAATAACGACTTCTTTATTACCAAGGAAAGGGCAAGACCTGGGAAATTCATTTGGGGACCGAGACTTTGTTTAATAGTAGTACTTCTTTAGGGTGTTTAATGCTAAACGTAATATCACTGAACAGCCAGTTAATTGGGAGAAAAAAGCAATTGAAATTTCAAACTCAGCTTACATATTCGTACAAAGTTTATTCATGAGCCAGTAACAACGTAACCTAGCCAGTAACGTGCTGGCATACTCCATGGATGTTCAGGGTTTGAGTCTCATGCTTGACCAAAATATTTTTTTAATGTATTTAATTATATTTACAATGAAATTAATTTAATCATTAAACAAAGACTCATTCAGTATTAGATGATAATTTAAATATAGTTTCCATTTTACTTTTTAAATTACAAATCAACTAATAGTTATATTTAAAAATAGTAACTATAATTGCTTTTATCATTAATCAAATATAATTGTTTTAAATTGCTCCATGTGCCTAAATAGTCATAAAAGTTTATTTTATAATTTCCACCAAGCCTGTTCTGATGAAGTAGTATTAATGAGAATGTTAGAGAACAGCTGGTTTTCTACTGAATACAAAGAATGGTCCAATGGAATAAGGGACCAATTAAACAACAGGCTAATTCAAGGCTTCGTGTTTGTAGTTAAAAACTCAAGTAAAAAAATATAAGAAATAAGATTTAAACTTTTTATTTATAATAATAACTATTCAAAAGTATCATTTTTATAAATATCAGTTAATTTGTATCTTAAAAAGTTAAATGGCAACTATAATTAAAATATCTTTTAATACTTAGTTACCCTTTTTTCTGATTAAATTTATTTTATTGTAAAATAATTAATTAAATGAATTTTTTTCAAAAACGGTCAATATCAAGACTCGAACCCCAAGCGTCCACCCAGTACACTGGCACATTACCGGCTAAGCTACTTCACTGCTGGCTCATGAATGAACTTATTAGTATGTAAGCCCAGTTTAAAATTTTAATTGCCTTTTTATCTTAATTAACTGGCTATTCAGCCCAATAACGTTGAGAATTGAACGCCCAAAAGGAGTACTACTATTACACAAAGGCTGAAATGAATTTCCCATGTCGTGCCCGCCCTATATACGATAATGCTAAAATTGCAAAAGATGAAAAAATAATCTTACGGAATATTTGCGACTGTTTCACACATTGAGCACAACATCAGCATCAGTGGCTGACACTGGACTTTCCGTTTACGCTGCTTAAGACACCGGTGGACAGTGTAAAATAGTAAAATAGAAAATAAAACTAAACCGGTGGATAGTATAAAATATGAAATAAAACTAAACCGGTGGACAGTATAAAATATGAAATAAAACTAAACCGGTGGACAGTGAAATATGAAATAACACTAAACCAGTGGACAGTGAAATACAGTGATCTCTTACTTATACGCGGCCTCTGTTATACGCGTTTTTCACTTATGCGTGTTTTTCCCGCAGGACTGGCCAGCGATATAGGAAAACAATGCTAACTGTCATTCATTTATACACAAAACCTGAAATACACCTTTCACTTATGTGCAAGAACTTTTTTCCTCAAGTTTTAGTAAAATTGCTGTCTACGCTATGCTTAATGCAAGAATGTACTTTTACTGCTCTGTCTCTTTTAATGCATTCACAGGCCCTTAATCCATGGTTTGGATTTTTCCAAGAACGCGTTCTTTCTCACACAGGTGTGCATGGGGGAGGGATTAGTCTTGTGATTGACATCGAGAGGGAAGAACGGGTTACATACGAAAAGGTTGACCTCACTAAAAGTCGCAGCCAATTGGTGTGGATGATTAGCACTGACCACGGAACATGCTTTAGGTTTTTGGTCATTCCCATACACACTGTACTCTGTATAAAAGTGGCAAAAAGGAAGGAACTTGTCGCTTTCTCTTAAAATACATATCATAAAAAAATTCGAAGAAAAAGGTTTTAAATCAACAACAGCGTTAGCTGATCATTTCCTTATTCCAGAATCAACTTTAAGAGGAATTTTGAGAAACAGAAAAACAATGAATGCAGCTTATTTAGAATGTAGAGTAAAGGCCAAGAAAAGGAGGCGAATTCAAAGCAAAAAGGACGAAGAAATCTAGAAAGTTTTAGTTCTCTGGTTTAAAGAAACACGTGCATCCAACGTTCTTGTAAACATTGAACTTCTAAGAGACAAAGTTCTGGAATAACCGAAGAGTTATGACATGGAAAGTTCACAAGGATCGATTGAGAAATTCAAGATTAGACATGGATTGTCAACTTGTGTCCTTTCTGGTGAAAGTAGAAGTGTCGCTATTGAACGTGTTGAACAATGCCAAAAAGAATACAAACCAAAAAACACTTACAATTGTGACGAAACTGGACTTCTCTATAGAATAATGCCCGACCGAACTTTGGCGCTTAGAGGAGAACCATGCCATCGAGGGAAAAAAATCTAGAAAGGTTAACTGTTTTGCTGTGCTGCAATGCGGATGGTTCGGATAAACTGCCTCCACTAGTAATTGGGAAATCAAAGAATCCCCAATGCTTGAAAAATGTGAAAAAACTTCCATTTGAATAATGCTAGTAACAAAATGGCATGGACGACTTTGGGTATTTTTCTGAATTTCCTGCAAATTTGAAAGTAAAATGGAAAAAGAGATATGAAAAGTTATCCTTTTTATGGATCAATGACTAGCACACCCAAAAGATGTTCGGTGAAAGATGATTTGAAGCAGATCAGTCTTTGATGCTATTCACACGGTGTGCTCATCCTGGACAAACATTACTGATATTTGCTACCAGAAGAGGAATGAGAAGACGATGAAACACAAAGCAAGCCTGATGTAAGTGAAGATGATTAGAATGAGGTATCTGGTGGACAGGCTTCGTGTACTTTCTCTTAATTCGTGGATGTCAAGGAAACCTTAATTACAAGTGAGGTGCGGGGTTTCGGCAATATTGCAGCTGAAATTGGCGACAACAAAGACGAAAATGTGGAAGACAATAAAGGAGAAACGGCTAAAGTTCCCCCAACCCACACAACAGCATTTGAAGCTTTGGAAACTCTGCGGGATTATTTTCAATTTAATTTTGGAAGTAAAAGAACTTTTTCACACCTAGATGAACTTGAAAAGACTCTCATCAACAAAAAACAATCTTCCCAAAACAAAAACAAACCTTTATTGATGACTTTTTGGTAAGGAAAATGTAATTCATGAAAGTTTGGTACGTATGTAAAAACTTTATTTACATTCTTATTAAGGCAGGGATTCAATTGAAACGCTTTTCGATCATTTTGCCATTTTTGATCGAATGATTCGACCAAAATAATGCAATTCCGATTCAAGTGAAACGCACGAGCATTTTTAACCACGTGACCAACACGATTGTTTTAATTCAATCATTTTCACAATTCGATTGATTTTCTTACAGTAATGGCAGCCATTTTGGCGATCAGAGGTCGCAGCACGCAAAGAGTTCCATGATATTTGCAAATCCGAAGCAATCAATAAAATTTGGGCGAAAGAGAATTTATTCAAAAATATCGCTTAGATAAGAGAGACATTTCTATTTTTGTGCGATAAACTGGAAGGAAAACTTGCTCACAAAAAACATCAGGTTATCTATCCCCTAGAGTTACCGGAAGTTTTTTTCATTTTTATTAATGTATACGAGCAGAACAAGCTAATGTAATGAATAAATGTATGTAAAGAAGTAAATAAATAAAGCTGTAACTTAATGATTATCACTCAGTTTACTAAAATCTAAACAATCGACCTTCAAGGGACCATTTTTTAACTGTAATGCAATTGAGTTATTATTTTGGAAAGTGCTTTTAAAAGTTCAGTACTTTTGTTGACAGGAAAAAAGAAAAAGAATGCAAATTTTTCATTGAAAAAACATTAAATCATTAAATCGTCTGCAGGCCTTTTTTTCTTTCTTTGTCACATTTTTATAGCCTATATGTTTCTTGAATTAAATAATTCTAAATGTGTGATAAAGTTATTTCCTAACCTGCTGCTATTCGCCATTCATAAAAACTTACTACTTGAAGAAAATATAAAATAGAATTGAACGAATTTACCGAGTAAAGAAAGGAATTGATTCTCCTCTAGAATGACACAATTCAGTAAGAATACGAACTATTACCTTTAAAGTATTTACTACATATTATAATCAACAGTATCGAGGAAAATTTCCAGAGTGACAATGGCACTTGTCAATGTTCTGCCAGAATACGATCGCCCCCCTCCCCCTCACTAGGTCTCTAGACAAATTATTAACAACCGAGACTGTATTAACAATCAGCAGAAAACAACACAGGGAACAGCATAGCAAAACAAACGGATCAAACCAAAACAATAAACAAAACACCAACAGATAATGTTACCGTTAAAATAGCTTAGCTTTCTCATTCAATTTTTTCATTGGTTCAGCTTAAAGTTTTGGTCATGTGACGAGACGCCGAGCAAGGAAAGCCTTTGATGGCAACCCTATGCGTTTTGATGAAGTCCAGGAAACAAGATGAATGGCAAAATTCGATCAGTTTGAAAATGATCGAATTCGAGTTAAAATTTCGATCATTTTGGATTTGATCGAACGTGTTTCACTCGAATCTACCCCTAAATTTTTACATTCTTATTAAATTAAAATACATAAACAGCAATTATGCACGTATTTATTTATTAGCATTAGTAGTGTACTATTAATATTAGTTTAAATATGTTAACTTTTCGTGTTTGAGTTTATTTTAGGGTTTTTCTCTAATGCCCAAATCTCACTTGTGTGCGAAAGTTTTGTCTCCTTTGGTCGTGTATAAGTGGGAGATCACTATGATATAAAACTAAAACTGAAAATTTATTTAAATACTTTTTCTTTTTTATTTATTACAGGGTTATATCATTAACATGTTGAGTACCACGTCAGTCACTGGTGAGTGACACTGAACTTTCCATTGAGGCCTCCTCAACCACTGGTAGCTGACACTGAAAGTGTGGCGTGGCAAGAATTTCTTCATAAATTTGTGAGGCACTCGATGGATTCATGAAACAAAAAAGTCAAAATTTGATTCAATATTTAAGAAAAACAAGTCTTGGATCAGGTCCTGTATTTAATCTGCTTCTGCATGTATATTTCTCATTTTGTGACAGCCATGAGCATGTTTAATACACTACTTCTATAATTCCACTATTGTTGATACTTCATAACATATTTTACTGAAAACTTGATGAATGCCTTTGTATAACAAAAACATGACTCTTTTTAAAGATTAAAATTTGATCAAATATAAATGTCTACATTCAGATTGTGTACTTTCTCTGTTGTCATAAAACACAAACTAAATAGAAAAACAAAGGTTAAATTTGCATTGGCCCTGTCAAATAAACTGCAAAACCAATGCAAAAAATATGCCGATTTTAGATTTTGTTTAAATTTTTAAGCTTCTTTTAGTGTATTGAATTCCCATTGAACAAAATAATTGATAATATATCGTAATGAAATGCTACATACTTCTAAGAAATGAAATAGTTATAATTAAATAAAAAGGATACAAAATCAAGATAATTTCTAATCCTGCTCCAATAGGACCCAAAGCTGACAGAGAACTAATGCCTAGAGCAATGTCCTACAAAGAAAAAAAGGTACAGTCATTTTGAACAATACACACTAAAAAATTCATACATAGTTTTGTGCAATAAATATGAAAACTGAGCCACTAGGGCAGCTTTCAGTTGAAGTTGGGCCATGCTCTGTTGATGGGGGACTGAAACATCAGTAGCCTCCAGACTGTCTAGGCGACAATACAGCTAGAGGCAGGATTTTCTTGCGGTGTGCTTTTTTTGTTCTTGCTGACAAAGGAAATTGATGAACAGATAGAAAAACGATTTAATATCAAATTTTTGGGGGAAATTTGCAGAGACCTCTCGGGTATTTTATGAAATGTTGAGGGCTGTTTATGAAATAACAAACTGAAGAAAACAGCTCTTTTCAAGTGGATCAAACATTTCAGTGCAGGTCATGAAGGCTGCAAAGATAAGGCAAGACCAGGATATCTGTCATGAAAATCATTTTCATGACATCCAAAACATAATTTTTCTTACAGTTGATAAAGTATAATATGGTTTCCTTTAAGAGATTAGAGGTAGCAAAAAAATTGGCTAGCCCTTGTGAATATAATGCAGATCCTAATGAAGTTTTTCCCGATTCTCTGGAAGAAAAATACTAGCAATGGGATAGGTTTAGGGGTGGCATCAAATAAAGATTAATAATTCTATGGAAGAAAATCAGTAACTTAGAACTACATTGTGAAAGATGATCATACAATAAAAATGGGTGAGAAGATACTGAAATACTTATTGCATGTGCAAGAAGTATGACTGAAAAAAAATTCTAAATACCTGTGAATATTCGGGCAAATTCTTGACTCCAAAGCACAATAATAATGTATTCTGAAGCACCATCAAAACAGCTATTGTCTAATATTTAAAAAAAGGAATTTTTTAATAAGAAGAAATAACTAAATAAGAAATATACTAAAAGGATATATTAATTAGTATATGAAGTTCACCTAAAAACTAGAAGTTGTCATTTGGTTCACTTCTTTATTAATAAGCATGTGAAATCTTGGAGTCGGTTCACTGATTATTAGATTTGCTTATTACATATAGTTAAATTATTTTCCACTAGTTTTATTTAGAAACTTGTATTTGCTGTTCGGATGAAATCTTTTACCAAGCTTTAAAATATGGGTCATTCCATGTCAAGTGATCCAAAATTTGAGGAAAAATTTACCTCACATTCTTTGATTTTTATCAAATTTAGCTTATAAACTGTACCCCTCAAGGTAATTAAAAATCCAAATTTTATATTTTTACCTTGTTTAGTTTTTTAGTTATCAGGCTTTGATTTTGTAAAAAACTCACATTTTTACATGTATGCTTCATCACAAAACAGGCCATAACTCCTCAACAAATAGAGATAAAAAGTTCTAGTAAAAAGCATTTTGAAGTATATTAAATGCAGTTTCATATGATATGCATCATGACAAATTTTATTAAAATTTTAAATTTCTCAAAAAATGTAGAATGTTTTTTAAAAAATCTCAACTATTTCTGTGCATTTTATCTTTGTCTAGCAAAATTTCAGCTTGGGGACTCAATGGGATCATATTTTTCTGAATTTTCAAAAATATTTGATTTACCAAAAAATGAACATTTTTGTGATTCAAGCTATTTTAAGATGATGGTTCCTTAAAGGCGATGATTTAGTTAGCCTTCTAAACACATCTATGCATGAGTGAACAAGCATGGACATGTCTGTGCATGAAATGAACAAGTTCAAAATATATTTGGGGGGAGGGGGGCAACAAATACATACACATAATATATTTGGGGGGAGGGGGGCAACAAATACATACACATTTTTGCCTTATCATAGCTATTTCAAAGTATTGTTTCCAAATTATTCAATAGTTTTTTTTAAATGAACAAATTGACTTATTTTATCCATTAATAATAATTTTCCTGATTAATTCTCAGATTTCAGATATATTTTAATGAGATATTAATCACATGAGAGGAAAAAAAGTACATATGTTTAAATTACTTCAGACATTCAACACCTTTCATCATATTCACATGTAATATACCCTTTCAGATTTGTCATACATTTGAACTTTCTTCAAAGAATTTCTGTTTCTGAAAGTTATTACTATGTGAACACACTTTTGTAGTAATTTCATGTTCACTGAATGGAACAAAGCTGTGAAACTTCTGTGTTAGTTTGACTGGTAGTGCTCGTAAAAAACCTATCTTTTAAAAACTCCTTTTCTTCTGAATATTTCTGAACAGTTACATAAAAAAACAGAATTGAAGGAATGTTCCTAATACTTCAATTGAAAAGTTGAACTGGTGTCAGGATTTGATCTGAATGCAATTTTTGAAGGCAAGCTTTAGCAACAAGACGTTTCACTGTCCCTGCCAACTTCAACACATACTACTTCTCCGTGAGCTGTAGCAAAGAAATGCCATTCCACAGCAGCTGCTACACCTGTGTTGCAGCTCCTTTAAATTTCCTTCCTTCTTATATTATTTTTTATTTATGTTTTGGAGGTGAGGTATGGAAATGTTAGGATATACAGGTTGATAAAACAAATAGCTTCGTCTTTGCTTATAATGCTTCCCCTTTTTTCAACTTTATTTGTAACGTTACTAACAACCAAAAGCTAGCAGTTGTGCCCCTTCTATCACCATTTCACACCAGTTTAGTTAAATACTTTTTTCCCCTCATATAATTAATGTATCATTAAAATATATCTGAAATCAAACAATTAATCAGGAGAAAATTATTATTAATGCATAAAATAAGTCAATTTGTTCATTTAAAAATAACTATTGAATAATTTGAACAAAATACTTTAAAATAGCTATGGTAAGACAAAAATGTGTATGTATTTGTTACCCCCCCTCCCCCAAATAAATTTTGAACTTATTCATTTCATGCACATACATGTCCATGCTTGTTCACTCATGCATAGATGTGTTTAGAAGGCTAACTAAATCATAGCCTTTAAGAAACCATCATCTTAAAATACCTTGAATCACAAAAATGCTCATTTTTTGGTAAATCAAAAAATTTTGAAAATTCGGGAAAATATGATCCCATTGAGTCCCCAAGCTGAAGTTTTGTATATATACAAAGATAAAATGCACAGAAATATTTGAGAATTTTTTTTAAAAAATTCATTATACATTTTGTGAGAAATTAAAAATTTAAATTTTAAGGTCATTTTTTTAATTTAAAATTTTTATAAAATTTGTCATGATGCATATTATATGAAACTGCATTCAATATACTTCAAAACGTTTTTTACTAGAACTTTTTATCTCTATTTGTTTATGAGTTATGGCCTGTTTTGTGTTGAAGCATTAAAAATGTGAGTTTTTTACAAAATCAAACCCTGATAACTAAAAAACTAAAACAAAATAACAATCTAAAAACTTGGATTTTTAATTACCTTGAGGGGTACAGTTGATGAGCCAAATTTGAAAGAAATCAAAAAGGGTGAGGTAAAATTCCTTGGACCCTGATATGGAATGACCCATATGCATGACTTCTCAGAATATGTTGAATTCAATGTTACAGAACAAAATTTTGAAAGATACACATGTTTTCATTTTTTCTTCAAATCATTTACTTCCTTAACCCATATTTTACCACATTGAAAAATAACTAATATTTTTCCAAGAAATTGTCTTTGCAGATAATGAGGACCCAAGAATGATTATAAAATTTAAAAACTTATCAAAATGTTATTTGTTTCGTTGTTACACGCTGTCCTATATATAGGACGATGGTACAATCCGCTACTGTCATTTTGGCTTTCCAGTCAAGCATCCTGGTATCCATGAAATCTAAGAAAACATTTTACGCAAAGTCCTAAATTGCATTTTTTGCAAACAGTTAACGGGGGGTTTTCTGGTACAGTTTTTGAGCTGACATCTGCGTTGCTTCCCATTCGGATTTTTTACTAAAATATGGTCATTCTGCAATTTCAAAAAGGCTGCGCTTCAATGCTGAACGCCCAGTCGACTTCCTGCAATGTTTCGAGGAATGCACAAACCCAGATAATGATTTTAAGGGACACTTTCCCATTCTATTTTCTCTTACTGTTCCCGTGGCAAAGAATTGCTTGTTTTTGAAATGAACAAAAAAATCATACAATGGAAAAAAGTTATCCCTATATATATTTTGTGCTTTGATGGCGCTTCAACAATAGACAGCAAATCTTATACAACTGTTTGGGATAAAGACTTATTTTCCCTTTTCATCTTTTTTAGCTTTGCTATGACTATTAGAATCAAGATCAGAATTGGGCTTCTCTTTCTGTGCTCTTTGATATGGTATAATATGAAAAGGTTATCCATCAAAAGGAGAGAATCCAAAGCTTATAACCAAATTTCACAGGTTTTCCTTGCATGCACATTTTGTATCCATGTTTCCCGAAATAACGGACCATTCTTTCATAAATGCTTAAATGCTCAGAAAACACACCAAACTGCTGCAAAGTTTCATTCAACAAATTAAAATTGGGCGAACTTTATAATATCGATCTAAATTTACAGTACCATTGTCATTAAAATGCAAATATCTCTTGATATCAAAACATCGCTTTCTTGACATGGATTGACTAACAAGAGTTGTACCTGTATCAGGCAGAGGCGTAGCTAGGTGGGGCAAGGAGGGACAGCTGTCCCCGGGCGCAGCGTCAAGGGGCGCCAATTAATTTTAATTTGTCTCAATTTTAAATGCAAAAAGAAAAGTTTTTGAACTGAATAGGTGTGATTACGTTCGACAAAAACGTGGGAGCACCGCAAACCATATCGGGAAAGACCAATGTAGAACAGGAGTGCGTGGGAAATCAGACAAATAATTTTACGAAGCCAGTGTCCCATTTTTCCCTTAGAAGTGAATGGTCGCTAATAAAAATGAGTTAAAAGGGCTGCTTTTTAGAGCTATTTATCATTTAGGAAGCGTAAAAGGTTTTTCAATTCCCTTTAGAGGTGCCCCTAGGGCTTCAGGCGCATAGGGGGCGCAAAATCTTCAGTTGTTCCCGGGAGCTGAAAACCCTCAGGAGCATTTTTCCAGTACATTTTTCTCTTGGAAGAATGTGATAGCTGCTATAAAAAAATATGCCCAAAAATTGCTTCAGTTCATCTGTTTTCAAACAAAAATCGTGGTTATTTTTCTGTCCAGCATATTTGTTGCTTTCTTCGACAGCTTTCATTATCATATTTTCTGCCATAATCACGAAAAGTTCTACTGGTGATTTTCCTGAAATATTATCTACTATCTTGTGCTTATTCGAAAGTAACTCGGGAGCCGATGAAAACTTTGGTGCACAATTAGTCCATTTTGGGAGGATATACTTATTTCTTCATATTGGTTTATTTCGTTTAAAATTTTTATTGTTCTAGCTGTTTCTTCCGGAAATTTTTCATCAAAAATAGCGTGATTATGTGAGATATTAGAGCCGTTATCATCCATTGCTTCATCATCAGTAGCTATCTGGATCATGTGGCACTATTTTCATTTCGGGGGCACTGTCTTCAGCTTCATCCTCTAATTACATTAAATACATTACATTCTAAGGCTTCCTCCGTCAAGAATTTTTGCCTTAATTTGCCAATGGTACTCATTTTTTCTTATTGGAATGCGAGCACAACTCTCACACTTCGAACTGGAATTACTTTTACTCCCCAAAAGATAGTGTCACCTCGTGGTCAAATACCTCACAGCAAATTTAACAAAACATTTCCCTTACAACCCCCAGAAACCAATTAATACATCCCTTGTTCCAAGAAAACCTCCTATTTTTGAGTATTAAAAGAGAGAAAGCAGCAGGGTGCTGTGCTCGATTGTCCGAACGTTGAAATCCGCAAAGACGCGCTTAGTAGGGGATTGTACCATCGTCCTATTTACAGGACGGCCAGTAAACCTTCCATAAAACTGGTTTAAATATTGATTTTTCTTAGCAGATTTCACTCGCCAATAATGTATAAGAATAATAATGACTAAACTTAAAGTGAGTTTTGAAATATTTCTCACACAATTATTTTAATAAAAAACCTAATTACGTAAAATAAAATAGCTAAAAATCACCAACTTCAAAAATAAAAAAAAACTAAAATTATTAAAATTGAATAACAATTTTTTGTACATACCATTTATCAAACGTACAGTTTATTTTAATAGTGAAGTATATATAAAAAAAGGTGGTAATACTTATGAAAATACAATTATCTGAGCTGTCCTATATATAGGACGATGGTAAAATATGGGTTAACATTAAGCCTTCATCCAAAAATTAATCATCAACAAAATTGAGGGAAATATTTCAACTTAAATATCAAAATTTGAAATAAAAGGGTCAATATTAAATCTTTAACATGGTTATGGAATGCATTTTATCTTTCTATAGAACTTATAAAAAAATAATTTGATACTTAATTATCCTTCTATATAATTGTTTAGCTTCTCTAAGATTACTGTGTGTGTGTTATTCTCCATAATTACAAATTTTGGAATTCTGGTAACTGCTGTTATAAAATTTGAATAACAGAAAAAAACAGCAAAAAGAAGGTGGTAGAGGGGGTAGGTAGAAAGACTTAAAAGACAACTAGAAAAACTAAAAGCACTTACTGTCAAAAAGATCAACACTACTATCACACAAGGATAGCCACAATTTCTCTGCAGGGAAGAAATTCCTACAACAGAAATTTTAAAATTAAATGACAAAAAATTTAAGGGGGAAAAAAGCTTTTTTGATTTCATCCAGTTATTTGTATAGTATAGATACTCTTTTTTGTTATAAATATATATACATAGAAATTTTAAATTTATAATATTACATACTTGTCATTTCATCTTCAAAGATTTCCGATTCTGTACCCGAGTCACCCTGCAGAAAATATGGTAAATATAGACATGAACCAATACAACTTTTTCAATGAGTAAAAAAACACAAAAATAAGGTTCATTGTCTCAAATGTTAAAGATGTGTTCATGCACTAAGCAATGAAATAAATATTCAGATGACAGAGAAGATATAATGCAATGGCAAACTGTCAGGTCAATTTAAACAACTTTGTTTTTCCCCATCTGGCACAGTAATGGTTAAATAATAATGAAGAAAAATATTTGTTTGAAACAAAGACTTTAAGAGATTTCAGTGCGTCCTAATAATTGCTCTAGGTGCTAATAATTATTCTAGGAGCTACACAATGAGATCCACAATATATTTTCTCTTAAATTGTTAAATAGTTACAGATAAAATGCAAAAGTGCGGGACCAAGTATGTCAGAAGGGACCAGATCATTGCTTTTTATTGGCGGCAGTGACACTTCTCCCCAGCGAATTTTATTAAATCGAGTATTCAATTTACATTATTTGTGTCAATAACCAAACAAACTTGTGTGCTGTTCTAGAATCCATAAACTTACTCCCATATGCATTTCTTGTTTTTCAACACCCATAATTTATTAGTATTTACAACTCCATGCATGTTGAGCATCAAAAAAAGAGTGGGCCTGATGTTTTGCCTTGTTGTACTTGATGACTTTTGACACTTACGAGTAGAGACGCTTCAGTCTATCCATACAAGTGCCATAATACTCATGTTCATAATTTCCTTGATATAAAAATTGAAATTGATCCTGATTGCTTCACCTACATCTATGATAAACGATGCAAGTTCAATTTCAAAGTCAACTGTCTACAGAATTTTTCCTCCTGCCTCAATAAAAAAAGTTCTTATTGGGATTATTTAACAAGCAATTTGTATGGTGGTGATCTGCACCTTCTTATTTTTTGAGACAAACCAGCACTGATGAGCCCTGCCTCAGTTTTATTATTTTTCTAATTTTTTTTTACTTTTATTTTCAAAAAATTATATCGTGTACTTATCTATTAACTTTGCTTAAATGTTTGCTGATTTGCACAGCTTTAAGTTATTAGTATTCATTTTTAATTTTAATAATTGCTTTTTTTTTTCTATGTCTCATCCTATATATATATATATATATATATATTTATATATATATATATATATATACAGTGAAACTCTATTATAACATCATTCAAGGGAGAGGAATATTTCGGACGCTATAGCCAAGTGACGCTTTAAGCGATCACCATTACTATTCATGGGCAAATGAAGGGACTGGAAATTCCTGATGCTATAAACAGAGTTGTCCCTATAAACAATGTCACTATAGCCAAGTTCAACTGTATATATATATATAAATATATATTGCACCTATTGTTTCTTTTTAATGAAAAAGTTCTTTTAAAAAGGAAAGTCCTCCCCCCCCCCCCACCTCTCTGCTATTTCTCTCCAGACATGTTGCTGAGGAAAAACAAAGAATTAAGCTGAGCAACCCTGGTCACACACAAACTGTAGGTGTACAGGAAACTTTCTCCAGGAAATGTTTTTTAATCGACCATTACATTAAGCTCATGGCATAAAGAATGACCATAAAGGTTTTCATGCCTGTCATTGCACAAGTGATACACTGCACTACATTTATTTCAGTTCAAAATCTTATTCTTTTACACGAACGATTCTGCATGAGCACAGCAAACTAAATTAGTAGGCCAGTAAGCCGATTGCTCATACGATGCATTCCATCTTAGGGGTAGATTCAACTGAAACGCGTTCGATTCAATCCAAAATGATTGCATTTTCAACTCGAATTCGACCATTTTCAAAACTGATAGAATATTGGCATTCAACTTGTTTCCTGGACTTCGATCAAAACACGTAGGGTTGCCATTGACTGCTTTTCTTGCTTGGCGTTTCGTCACATGACCGAAACTTTAAGCGGAACCAATGAAAAAATTGAATGAGAAAGCTAAGCTATTTTAACTGTAACAGTATATGTTGATCGTTGATGTTTTGTTTATTGTTTTGGTTTGATCTGTTTGCTTTGCTATGCTGTTCCCTGTGTTGTTTTCTGCTGATTGTTAATACAGCCTCGGTTGTTAATAATTTAAGTCTAGGGACCTAATGAGGGGGAAAGGGGCGATTGTATTACGGCAGAAAATCGACAAGTGCCATTGACACTCTGGCAATTTTCCTCAATACTTTTGATTATAATATGTAGTGAATATTTCAAAGGTAATAGTTTGTATTCTTACTGAATTGTATCTTTCTAGAGGAGAATCTATACCTTTCTTTACTCGGTAAATTCGTTCAATTCTATTTTATATTTCCTCCCAGTAGTTAGTTTTTACGAATGGCTAATAGCAGCAGTCTAGGAAACAACTTTATCACACATTTAGAATAATTTAATTAAAAAAACATATAGACTATTAAAACATGGGCAAAGGAAAAAAAGATGCCTGCAGACGATTTAATGACTTTTTGTTTTTTCAATGACAAATTCGTATTCTTTTTCTATTTTCCTGTCAACAAAAGTATTGAACTATTAAAAGCACTTTCCAAAATAATTACTCAATTGCATTACAGTTAAAAAATGGTCTCTTGAAATTCGATCGTTTAGATTTTATTAAACTGATTGATAATCAATAAGTTACTCCATTTGGTTTGTTTGAATTTTTAATTATGCCTTTTGGACTCTCAAATGTAGCTCAATCATTCCAAAGATGTATAAATGAAGTCCTGTGTGGATTTGATTTTGTTTTTGTTTACTTGGATGACCTTATCGCAAGTCGGTCTGAGGAAGAACATAAAGAACACCTGGAAATGGTTTTAAAACGACTCTCAGACTACGGAATTCGTATAAATCTCGGCAAATGCGTTTTCGGTGTCCCAGAATTATCCTTTTTGCGTTATCAAGTTCAAGAAAATCAATACGAAACTGCAAAATCTCATGAAATTCAACAAGTCTTTAATATTTCAAAAAATGGTCGTACTGGGAACTGAAGTTCAACTTCTTTGTGACACGTCTACAGAAAATGTTCGTCCCTACCTTCTTTTAGAATTTAGGAAAACAGCTTTTAATACCCTTCACAATTTAGCTCACCTTGGGGTAAAAGCTATGGTGAAACTTTTAACGTCTTGTTTCATACGTCCCGCAATAAAAAGGTCACAATTTGGACACATAGGGTAGACAGAGGCGAATCAGATCAAAATAAGAAATCTGTTGATAATTCAAATATCACATTCACATAAAACACACTCAAGCATCGTTTTGTGTCTCTCCTCTCACCCCATTTACATTTTGGCAAAATCAAAATCGTAATCGTAATCTGACAATGGCATATTCTTATAATCATAATCAAAATTGCATAATCCCTTTTCTCAGGTAATCTTAATTGTAATCTAAAGGAAAAAAATCTGTAATCTGGTCTTGTAATCGCGTAATCTTGACCTACTGAAAGCTGAAATTTTTAGTATGCCGTTCTACCATTGAATGGAAAAGATGAGTAACATAGAAAAAGGATTCAAGCTGTTTACTCCTCGTGAATGGCCATTTGTAAATGAGGGTCATAAAACGGATCCCTACCTTAAGTGGTTTGTAACCTTTGGGCGATCATAAAAGGTTTTGTGTGCGGTCTCAGGGCCTTCGACACCATCTCGGTGGTGTCGCCTGTCGCCTTGGTGCGGTCACTCAGAATTCTTAAATGGGTATCCATTTTGAGTTTCATCTGTCAAGGGTTAGCGTAAACTGCCCCCCAAAAACCATTAGCAGAAAGAGTACTATCACCCACACTAAAAACACACAAAACACATGTTTTCCAATTTGTTAAGGTTTTGGAAAACAGATGTATGTATACCTTTTGGTGTTTTCTCCTTTCTTTAGAGGAAGTGTATCACATCTTAACCTTTGTAGGTGTGATTATTATTATTATTTTAATATGTTTTCGAACATTTAAAAAATACATAGATTTAAATCTTAAATTTATATTTTAAGGCTATTTATTTTATTAATAGGTATGTAAAAGAAGAAATGATTTATGTTCAGACATTTTCCCAATTGTTTTTTATATGCATGAATTAATATTTATGAATTATTTTAAACAGTTAATTATCTTTCTCTTCTTAGAATTACCTCAACAGAATTTTGTACTTTTTTTTTTTTTGTCTTTTACATTAAATTTGTATTGTAAAATTACTTACACTTTATATTTTTATTAAAAAAGTTTCATGGAAAACAAAAAAAAAATTACATGCTCATACATGCTTAAAAAAAACCACAAGAAATCATTGCAAAATATTATAGTCCTTCACAGTATAATTATTCTTCATATTATTTTTAACAATTACTATTAAGGGATCAAAATCAAATGAAGTTGAAACATACATAACAAATTTATCAAACGACCATGATGTTGATCCCTTCAAGTTCTGGAGCATAAACTGCCATATATACCCAATGTTAAGCACAATTGTGCCTAAGTACTTGTCTGTGTGTGCTTCATCTGCTTCAGTAGAGAGATTATTTAGTATAGCTGGGAAGTATTTTACTTCTCCGAGAATGAAAATAAATGCCGACACTTTTGAAACACTAGTTTTTTTTTTAAATGTAATAAAAAAATTATTCTAAAATGCAGCATTTTTTTTTCAAATGATTATTTATCTCTTACACTATATCTGAATATTTTGTTATCTCATGCAATTCATACATTCTATAAGTGATTTCATAAAGAATCATACAAAATATTATTTTCAATAAATTAATTGGTGTTATGTGAAATATTTGCACAATTTAAACTAGTGAATAAATACTATGTAGAAATTTTTCTCTGATAGCCAGGCTGCTCTCTTGGCACTACAAAAACACTGCTTCTCTTCAAATATTGTTTGGGATTGCTATAACACTATTGCTGAATTGGCCGCAGTGAATAAGGTGACTCTTTATTGGGTGCCTGGTCACCGTGGCATTTCTGGCAATGAAATGGCTGACCAACTGGCTAAATTGGGCACAGAAACTCCTTTCATTGGCCCAGAACCTGTCCTTGGTCTGCATTACAGTGCATTAAGGAAAACAATCGAGGAAGTCCTCCTAAAAGAGGCTCACAATGCCTGGCTTAAAAGCAACAATCAAAGACAGGCGAAAGAACTTAACCAAAATTACCCTTGGTTAAGATCTAAGGAACTGCTGAAACTCAGTAGAAATGAGATTAGGGTGATCATTGGTCTCCTAACTGGTCATTGCAATCTCAAGAGACATCTTAACATCATGGGCACGACTGCTGACCCAATGTGTAGAGGATGTCATGATGTAGAGGAAAGCTCCACACATATTTTGTGTGAATGTGATTATTTCTCTGCTCATCGGTTTGAATATCTTGGTTATCACTACATCGAACCCTGGGAACTACCCAATTTCCCTGCTAATTTATTGCTGAAATTTGTCTCAGCCACTGGTCTGTTTCAGACTCATTAACTTGGGGTTGTTAGTACAATAGACCTGAGGTCGCAGTGCTAGTGCTCCTTAGAGCCACCCCCTAAACAATTCATTCATTCATTCATGTAGAAATTAACTAAATTTTCAGAAATTGCGAACAACTAAAATTTTGATTGTATGCAAAATAACAATGAACCAGTTAAATCACCTTATGCATTATATATAAATTTAGTGCATTGTCTTTGTTTACATACAAAATACGATCAATGTAGTTATCCCACACATAGGTTTTAAATATTCAAAAATTCTGAATGTGCCTTTCCTGATATCTTAAAAGAGTATAAAACAAAGTCGCTTTCCGTGTCTGTATGCTTAAGATCTTTAAAACTATACAACAGATTTTAACGCGGTGTTTGTCTATAGAGAGTGATTCAAGAGGAAAATTTATGGACACATTAGAAAATATCTGACAGGTAGTACCTTTTTAAATTTCTATTTTACTCATACTTCCACATAAATTAAACAATATGGGGGTTTTGCACATAATAATAAAATATATTGATCGAAAGTGCTGATTTTTCTGCACAAGATGAAATTTGTTTGAAGTTTCTAAGTCAATAAGAACGCCAGTTATAAGCTTTTTAGTTCGATTTCTTAAGTCTTAATATGATCCAAAAATAATAATTAGCAGTTTCCTCAACTCCAGGTGAATAGTGTCAGCTTAATTTCAATATAAAACTTATTTTTCGACGTGTACTAAATGCTTAGCACGTACATCACCATGCAGGTTCCACTAGCGGAGCTTTATTTCATTATGAAACTTATTTTTCTGTTAGCAAGACAACAGTTCAACATGATCGGAAAATAAAATTAATATGATATTGCAATTTCATTCTTGCAAACAATCTAAGATTTCATTCCAGATGAAAAATAATGCAACAAATGACGGCATGCTACAATTTGGCAGTTTTAATTACCCTCTGGGTGAGTGCATCAGGCGACGTTTTTTACATTCTTATCAAGGATATTGTGGCAGGCGACGTTTTTTATACTCCTAACACGGACAGCGCTGTAGGCGACATTTTTAAAATTCAGCACGGGCAACGCCGTGCTGGTACCGCTAGTATATATATATATATATATATTACACAACCACAAATTTCTCATTTCTGCAATGAAGTCATTATTCAAGAACTGTGATGCTGAAGTTATTTCATTATAATTGCAATCATCATCATTTCAGTTATCCCTTATTAAATCAAAAATCATAATTTTTTTATTTCCGACACTGTTGCCAAAATGAGAGTTGTATGCATAATATCAGCTAATTTTTGAGAGTCAAAATCGTAATCGATTACACTTTTTAACGACTCCAATCGCTGACGTAATCGTAATTAAGTTTTGGCAAAGGATTACAATCATAATCGTAATCATAATCTCTAAATTTTTCTCATTGTAATCGTAATTATAATCAATTATGTTTCTTCATAATCCACTCCAATGATTGATCATTTCACTTGTTGGGTCAAGGCTTGTCCAATTCAGGACATTACTACGGAAACGGTGGCTAGAGCGTTTTACGAAAACTGGATTGCCCATTTTGTTATCCCTAAAATTCTAACATCTGACCAGGGTAAGCAATTCGAATCACACGTATTTGTTTTACTAATGAAATTATTAGGGATTAAACATATACATACAACCGCATACCACCCAATATCTAATGGTCTGGTTGAAAATTGGCACCGCACTATGAAAGCGGCATTGAAAGCTCATTTAACTGATCGTTGGACTGAGGTCTTACCAACAGTGCTACTTGGGATGCACTCAGCATTCCGGGACACAATACGGGCAACAACAGCCGAACTTGTTTATGGTACTTCTCTGAAGCTACCAAGCGAATTTTTTGCACCCAGTCCGACAGACTACAACGCAACTGATTTTGCCCAGTGTCTGAAGGCAACTATGCAAAAGTTGTGTCCACCCCCAACAACTAACCACAACACCACAAGTCGAACATTTGTCTCTGGGAACCCCAAACAGTGCAAATATGTGTTTGTGCACCAGGATTGTGTGAAACCACTGCTAAGACCACCGTACGAGGGACTTTTTCGTGTGCTCGAGCAAACAGAAAAAGTTTACAGATTGCAAGATTGGTGACAAGACCAAATTTGTGTCCCTAGATCATCTAAAGCCAGGGTATATCTTGGAGATTCCCGAACCAGAAAGTGTGAACAACAACCCTAATCCGAACCTTGTGGAGCCAACAACAGACACCAGCTCAGTTTGCCCACCTGATGAAGTGAAACCATTGCTGAAACATTCTTATTCTGGATGGCAAGTGCATTTCCCTGCACGATTCAGGTAAAGTTCCATTGCACTAGGAAGGGGATACTGCGGTACTCCTAACTAGAACCGCAAGACATTTTAACCACTCGCACCTATTGACTGACTCCTTGGTCAAGCGGAAAAGACTAACTGTTTTTCAGCCCTTGTAACCGGAATGGTTGAAGTGAAATGAACTAAGCTATTGTTGACGGTTGTAGCATTCGTTCACCGTGCCTTGTGTTGTGTGGTTGTGTTTGTCTCTCTTGCCCTAATTGTGAGATGTTTGTAATTGTATAACCTCCTGAGACCTGGCATCCAATAAAATGGAAGTTTTACTTTTTCTCCCTGTTGTGACAGATTTTATTTTAGCAAGCAAGACCTGGACTGGAATTATAAAGGAGGAATAAGAAATCACTTTTTAACTTTGAGAATTCGGAAATGGTAGTTTATTTGTTTACAATATGGCAAAGAACACGAGTCAAGTTCAGGGCTCGGCGCACTTTGGGGTAATCAAAATAGTGAAAAAAGTGACCACAGCTTTAAAAAAAGTGACCAAAATATTGACCATTAAAATTTAGTTTGCAAATACTACTTTTTAAATATTTTTTATACTTGTTCAAAGATTAGAAAATTTCCCTTGAAATAAATCTAAATTTGATATTTTATCAAAATTATTCAGACTGAAATTACTGTGTTAATCTTCTGTATCATTGTAGGAAACAAACCGTTTGATTATTCGATACTGTTTTTGTAATTTCATGGTAGTAACAAAATCCAAGAAAAATTCCCTGATTGAGCTCCAAAAAATTCCCTGATTTTATAATTTTAGTTGTGATAGTTACACGGTATCAATGTCATATATAATGACAGTATGAGTGGCACAATCAGAAAAAATCTTTACAGGAGGGGGTGCACTATTTTTTTCCCTACCTGAGCTTTGTGCAATTCCTTTTTTTTGGGGGGGGGGAGGAGGGATGGAAATAAAAAGAGGTCATAATGTAATTTTCTGAGCAATATATATAAGCTGCAACTGCTAAGAATTTTTCAGATCTAAAGTTTTTTTTAAGAATTTAGATTCCCCCCTCCCCTGCATCATTATTTAATGATTTCTTGACAAGAATATAACTTTATTTTCTCAAGATGTGTATTGCCATTTCGTTGAGAAATCCCCTCCAAAAATTTTCTTTTGGGATTGTGACAGTTAGTTTGGGAGTGTGGGGGGGGGGGGGGGGAGGATGAAAGAAAAGAGAAGTTAAGGTAATTTTCTGAGTGATATAATCTGCAACTGCTAAAAATTTTTAGTCTGATTTTTTTTCTTTTCTAATTTAAATATCGCTTTATTTTCTTAGGATTTGCTCTTCTAGAGTAAAAAAAAATTAAAAACAATTAAAATTATCATTCTAGATGGGGGAGAGGTCACGTGCCCTCTAGGCCTACCCTTCTGGTTGCACCACACTGCAATATCAAACCTTAACTTCGGCACACTAGGGGCCGGGGCCAAGCCGAATTTCAAAATATGATCAAAAATGGCAGACTTACAGCTTCAACCCTGGCACAGGTATTTTTATGCAAAATTGCAATGTTTTCTTAACTCATAGACAGACAAAGTAACTTTTTTTTGGTTGTTCTGCCAGAGAAAGGGCAAAAAAGTGAAAATAGTGACCAATTTTTTAAAAAAAGTGAAAATAGTGCCCAATTTTTGAAAAAGTGACTAAAAGTGACCAATGCAAAAAAAAGTGACTTTTAGTGAAAAAAGTGACTCGCGCCGACCCCTGCAAGTTGGAATTTGGCGCTCTCACGGTTCTTTTGATTTTCACATTATTTTTTTCTTTTTTAATATTGTTCTAGGATTTTTATACAAGTTTGATCTCTTTTCTTATGTTATAAGTAATGAATAAAATTTTTTGTTTATCTATTTTTGTGTAAGTATTGCATAGTTCTACTGTATTTATGACCTCAACATACATTCAAATGGATGTGCCCCCCAGAAAAATTTAAAAATTCAAGTTTATTAATTTTTTGAAAAACATCACTTCTAATGCCCAATTATTCAGAAAAACTAATAGTTGAGAGAATATGTGTATTTTATTTTGCTTCGGTCTCAGGAGGATATTTATCTTGTGAATATTAAATGTGTAAAGTTAAGTAAGAAATTCTAAAACCTATTTCTTTACATTCCCTGAAACCCCGTTATTTACAACAATAGGAGAGCTAGTGACTCGATGAGAGAATCCAAACTGTAGTATAAATCCTTATGTAAGAACACAAAACAAATTGCTATTTCTTTATCAGAAATATTCATTAACTATCTAGTCAATAGTAAGGAATAGAAGTATTCAAAATATACTGTAAACAAGAAATATTCCCTTTCCTCATAAAGATAGGGAAACTGATTGAATCTTCTTTGCAATCCAATGAGACTACAAATTGTGAAATAAAAGCAGTTTAAACTATTCATTTATATCTATAGGATAAACCAGCATTAATAAAACGCAAAATTAGCACAACAAAAATGTAGCCTATTTATCAGATGGTTTTCACACATAAGCTCACTTTCTGCATTGCAAAAAAAGCTTTCTTGTAATCTTGAAACACATGTCTGCAATTTTTCCCCAATTTTTTGCTTCATTAAGGTAGTTTTACCCATAGATTTTCAGCACAAAGACACTCTACTTATTTTTTATTCATTCTATATTCAATAAGTTTTGGTTTTGACATAGAATGTTTTGATTGAAACTGAAATTTCAAGCAGAATTTTTTTTCTGAGTTAAGAAAGTTCAAATTTCTTGGACTTTTCCAGTCTGAAAAGCTTTTCCTAACTTTTCCATGATATCTAGAAGAGTCGACATTCTGAATGGCTCATCAGTCTGTACTCACTTATGCACTTTTAACGAAAACAAACCCTTTATTTATTGAAAGGAATTTTATGTCCCACCACTTCCTTGTTTTTTAAATATTTTTAAAACTAGCAGTACTAAACCAGTTCTATAAGGCTCATTCAATTGCTGAATGCAGTATAAACAGATTTCTATCTCAAAATTTACTGGAAACAAAAATGAGATGAAAAAAAGCCAAGACAGATAAACTTTTTAAAAAATTGATAAAGGGTTTGGTGCAAAGAAAAGCAATAACAAAGATGTTTCAAAAGTTAGTTCTATACATTTTAAAATGCAACAAAAGTAATATAGCAAACTATTTTAAATAAGGAGTTTAAGTAAGGCATAATTAAACTCTTACTATGTCCACTTGTTCTTCAAGACTTGGATTGTCTTCATTTGCAGATTTAAGCTGAGTCAAATCAGTTTTTGGCAAAATTGTGGTGAAATACTCTGCGGTAAATGAAGTTGAACCCAAATCATAGTCTGTTTTCTTGTGGTATGCATATGATGGAGGTTGCCAAACAGGTGGCTACAGGCAGATATTGAAAAAAAAATTACTTTGTTAACAGAATGCAACATAATAATTCAGAAACTGAAGAAGAATGTTTACGTAATAATACTAGAAAATTGTAAAAATATTAGAATACAATCATTTTTTTCTTTACAGCTGAATAATGATTGGACAAATTACATTAAAAAGAGTTTTGATTTTTTTTTTCTTTTAATAAGACACCTATTTGAAGTTGGAATTGAACTGATGGTTGCTTTATAAAAATCCAGTAAGGATTGTAATAAAAACCTGTACCATACTTAAGTTCTAGCTATATCACATTGATAATTTCAATATAATTATTAGCAAAAAATATTAACTATATAGCATTTTCAAAATATAACGCATTATAAAGTCGGCTAATTAAGAAAAATGGTACATAAAAAAAGAAAAACTTGCGATAAAATAATTAAAAAAAATTCCCAATTAAACAAATGTAGTTATAAATTAATATTGACTTCTTTTTATACCTTTCGCTTTAAAAGGAGATCTGTCATTACAGAGAACAGTCGTGCAAAACCAACAGGAGTACATGCTAAAAGAGAAAATATTTCACACTGTACACTAAACATTATAACTATACCTTAAAAACACATTATTTATAATTTTACAGAATTAAAGACACAATAAATAAAAAGCATGTGACAAAAATCCTAAATGAATATACTATCTCAGAGAAATTAAAATACAGAAAATTATTTTTAAAACTTTTAACATAACGTAGGTCAAAAACAGCACAGAAAAGCCAATAAATAATAACTAGAACTCAGGCCAGCATAACGACAATTATCGCCAAAATGTCACAAAATTTACATAAGTTTACAACAAATTTGCCGTACCAAGTATTTTATCAGCGAGTTTGTGTTTACTTAAGCTTACGGGCTACAGAATCAATTTAAATTTCCATCTGACTGTTATTAGTCTTTTCTGGCTGTATATTTCTAGGATTCGAGCAGCTCTCTGTAACATCTCATTGAGGGTGCCAATGCAATTTGTCAGAGAATTTTCAGGGATTTATAGCAGGGAATGTACTAATTCAGAGGGATCTTAATCACGGGTGTGAGTTTAATTTCAGTAAGTCCAAGATTTGGGTGAATGGAAACACAACTTACATCCCGCCTGACAAATTTAAATCGAACACAGAATGTCAGATTGAAATTTGGTTTATTACACTGTCATTTAAAAGTAAATTTTGCATTCAAAAGCAACTCTAGTCAATTTTTAATTAAGGAAAATTTTATTTTTTCTATTCATAAATATTTTTTAAAAAAATTAAAGTCAAATACGTGCTTATTTTACTGTAATTGTTGTATAAAATGAAATTTAAAATATGACTACACAATGACAACACAGCTTTTCTCACAGAATTTTTCCTTGTTCTGTTACAGTGTGATGTATCTACTGGTGATTGTGTAGGACTGACATAAATTGAAAACAGGACTTTTTTTTTAAGATTTTGAAAATAAATGGACTACAGTAAAACTCCGTTATACCGCGGCTCAGTATACCGCGGGATCGGATATACTGCGGTGACTATCGTGATCCCCGACATTTAAACCACCCTTTATCACTGCCATTTAAAGGTGAATCCTTAGTTATGCATGTGTAACTTCTTTTATAGCACTGTCAACCTTTGTATTCCAGATTCTTTAGCATTCCGGAAAAGTAAACATATTCCCCAGTGAAAAGTATGTTCCTCCCCTTCCTAATCTAATTTTTTCTTAAGTTCTCTCCCTCTTCACAATCCCATGTTGATAACATAAAGATATTTATAAGCACCTGTTTCTCGGAACACAGTTGATTTGTAACCTATGGCTTGATAGACTGATTGCGCAGCTGAGATGTGTGCTTCTTGCACAGCAATAACAGTGAATAAAATGGCAGCAAAAAAAAAAAGAAAAAATTATATTATAGGGGGAAGAAAAGTTACAAGTAATTGATAAAGTAAAAAAGGATGCAACAAAAGTGAGTATTATTTTGTGAATATGGTTGCGCGGTATAGTTTCACTACACTGCGGTTATGTTATAACGCGGGTGCCAAACATGTCCCCCGACACCCACGTTTTAACAGGGTTTTACTGTATTAGTCAAGAAGAGAACTTCCTGTTTGGATTGCTGCCAAATGTGGACTGTTGTCTTGTCTTCTAGCAATGGTGGATTATTTATGTTGAAATGTCATAAGAAAATGTTTAATTAATGTTAGTTTAATGTTTTAAAAGATATTTTGGATAAGGAGAAAAGTAATTTTTTGAGTTTAGGATGTGCTTTAAGTACTAATTAAGACTTAAAGATATGAATTGATAGAAATTAATAAGATAGTGATAGGGGGGGGGGCAATGTTGGAATTTTTTCCAAAATTGTCTCACTATTTATTCTCGAATAGAGATTCTCAAAGCCTGAAACTTAAATGCCTTATCATATCTTAATAATGCAACGGGGATTATTACGCTAATGCATATAAACTTTAAGAAACGTTTGGGGTTACCTCATCGGTGAGTGGCCAAGTCACCAAACTGATATCATGCGACCAAACGTAAGGAGCGAAGTCTGTGATGATGCATCTCTGTTCTCCAACGTTCCAGACCGCCAAATTAGCGTAGGTCACATAAGGCTTGGCGGATCTGGCAGGAGAGCAAGTCATATAACCATGTATTTTCTGAATCAATTTCACTCGCTTGGTTGCCTGATTTCCTCGGCACTCCTTTAGGAGGATTCTTTGTTCTTAGGCTGGGAGTGTTGGCAGATAGCTGATATGCTCTGCACTTAGATTAAATTTAATTTGACAATGTTTTATTACTAGTAAGGAATGTGTTGGCTGTTTTCCCGGCAGCTGTGTTAACCCCTTAAAGCCACAAGTTTTTTCTGAAAAACTAGTATTGTAAGCTATTTTTTGTAATTTCAGGCTGTTGGGGGTAACTAGGGAGCGGGGTAAAAGTTACATACAGAAGAAATAGTACGCAAAGTGTAAATGTATCTCAGACGGGCATTAGAAAAAAAAATACTGGGAAAGGCAAATTTTCCGGTAACTTTCGCCCGTGTCAGATACGCACAAATGTGTTAATGGGTTAATCAAAATCTTGGTTTGAATCATTAACAATGTTTTGTCCATCCTTCTTTTTAATTTAATTCCTGTAACTTGCTGTTATCAATAAACACTGGTTGATTTTACACCCTGCCTGCTTTTCTTACTTGCATATAATGCATACTAACTTTACCAGCTATCACAACTCTGCACTTTAGAATGATTTCGATGAGACATCATTTTTATGATTATTTGACCATCTCCAATTTTGATAAAAATGTGCACAAAGTTTCTGGTAGGTGTAAAACTAAGTTAGCCAAATTTTAAGATCTTGAAAGTAAATACTCATGTAGCAAGGGGCGCCAAAGTTTAGGAGCCAAAATGGCTGCCACTGACGAACGAAACAAGTAGCCATTTTTGGATGTGCCTGTAGAACCACATAATAAAAGCACAACCCCGAAATTTCTTTTGCTTAGACAACTTTTTGTGCTTAATCTAAAAGCAAAGTTTTGAAAGACCACCAAGGAAGTCCCTTTCTATTGTGTTCAGTCAAAGTTGGCTGAAAATGCAATTTGACGAATTTTTTTTAAATTTATACTACACTAACTCATCAGTAACTAAACTTATACACTGGTAACCTTGTATATATCTAAGTCGACTACTTGTCAACGTATTCTGAAAACTTCAAAAATTTCATTAAGTTAGGTTTTGATTTATAGTTACCTAAACATGCAGCGGTTTTCAAAAATGGCCAATTTTGATCATTTGAGCCATCATATCTGAGGGGGAACTTAATGAATTTTCTTCGTTCAACTTTCATTAGATAGAGGAAACGGTTTCTCTACCACGCTTGAAATTTTTAAGAAGGTGTTTTTTCGTAAGCCGGAGAAAAAGTGGTTCATATTTGAGTTAAAAACCATGGTGATATGTGGGCATTTTTAACCTTAATTTAGCTTTTTTGGTGTTTCCTTTTAGATTTAAAAGGAAAGAAACTTGCGATGTGTCCTGCAGGGCTTGCGCATACTCGCATTTGATACATAATCAATATTTGAAAAAATTGACTCTCATATTTGGTACATGAATGTCAAACATTGACTGGTAAAATTTAAACCAAAAGACATTTTAATACTGAAAAAGTGATTTGTATTTTTGCCCAATATGCTTTATATTGTGAATTATTAATAAAAAAGAACTGGAAATATTGTAAAATGAAAGTAGATGCAAAAAGTTTGCTGCATGATTGCAGCAAAACGCTCTTACTGTTCCTAACAGGCGGCATCAAAGAAACGAAAAAAATAAGCTAAAAGAAAAAAAAATTCAGCAAATAAAGACCCAATGTAAATAATTTTAATCATTAAGGGGGTATCCTAGTCTAGAGGGCCAACTTTTGGGTGCTTTTTAAAACGCTGTAAATAAAAAACGGTAAAGATTTTTATCATCGGGTTTTTTATCAGTTGTTTATTTATGTTTTAAAAGCACAAAAAGATTTAGTAAAAAAAAAAAGGTCAAAATTCAAAAAAGTACAGGCCTGCAAACTGGAGACTCAAAAAGAAAAAGCTGCCCCCTGGTTGACACGATGCCACCCTCCTTGATGATCTGAAAACAACAATTTTGGTTATTTCTTAAAAAGTAGGGATGTAGTTTTTGTTTGATCAGAGCGATTTGCAAAAAAAAAATTCGCAAAATAGCGGCCATGTAAAAAAAAAGTAATTTTTCCCCCTTAATTTTTCAACTTTGTGAATTTTTTAAAAATAATAGAAAAATTTTTTCAAAAAAGCTCTGATCAAACGATAGCGACATATATTAAAAAGCTCTATATCAAATTTGAAGTAAATCGATCTTCTGAAACTTGAGATATCATGTTAACTATTCCGAAAAACGTAGTTTTGAGAAAAATGCGTTTAAAGTTTTGAGTCAAGTTTCGGGCAGTCTAAGTCATTTTATATGATATTTTGTAGTTATATATAGTAATCATTGACAATTTTGTTAAAGATACAAACTCACATTATTTGTTAGTCTATATTAACACATCTATATTCCTCCACATGAAAAAAATTAAGAAAATAAAGGCAGCTGCACTTAGCATTTGCAGGGCAGGTGTTATAAAAGAGAAAATGTTGAAGGAAAACGAAGGAGACCGATCCGACCCAATAAGTGTTGAGTTTTTTTGCAAAGATAAGAACCAAGTTTAAAAATCCTCTGATAAAGCTGTTTTTTTACTTCCAAATAGTTTAATTACTTTACTAGACTCTTTTAGTTTTAATTATTATGTAAACTTCCCCCAAACAGTCTTTTATGTTGCTTGACTAGTAATACATTTATGTTTTTATAAACATAAAAATAAATAAATGATTTAAATGACATTTTTGACAAGCATTCTACATGTTTTAAAGGTTTATATTGAAAATAAAAGATTTTGTATGACACAGGGAGTATTCAGGTAGCTAGAAGTTGCCTACGGCTGGCTATTGATTCGCTATGGTCAAAACGGTTTAGTTGCCACTAATACAGCTGTAACTTTGAAAAAAAAAAAATTTTTAATCCTTTCAGAGGCATATTTTTGAAGGTCTAAACTTTGAAAATATGCAAAAAAAATAAATCGATTTTTGAAAATTCTAGACTAGAATACCCCCTAAGATGAATAAATTTAAAAAAAAGAAAAACTTATTTTGAAATTTAAGAAATTAAATTTTTGGCAAAATGGCTGCCATTTTTCTCGCCTCCTCATGGCAATAATTGTTTGGTTGTAAACCAATTACTTTCATATTAAAATGTTTGAAGGAATAATATGTCAGAGAATTAGAATTTGCCTTTTAAATTGATTTAATCAAACATTTAATTATTTGCACAAAAAGTTACTCCACAAGAAATAATTACTCTTGCATTTAGAAGTGTGATTGAAAATAAAATTCACCTCCTTTTTCATAAAAACAAGAATTTAATTTGAAACATTCGAGATCAGACAATGTCTCAAAACAACTATTTTTTTTAAAAATCTGTAATTAAAAAAAAAGTTTTATGTAAAAGTTTTGTTATGTAAAAAAAAAAGGTTTTAAGTTTCTTTGATGCTGCGTGTTAGGAACAGTAAGAGCGTTTTGCTGCAATCCTGCGGCAATCTTTTTGCATCTGCTTTCATTTTACAACATTTCTAGTTCTTTTTTATTAATAATTCACAATATAAAGCATATGGGGCAAAAATACAAATCAATTTTTCAGTATTAAAATGTCTTTTGGCCGAAATTTTACCAGTCAATGTTTGACATTCATGTACCAAATATGAGAGTCAATTTTTTCAAATATTGATTATGTATCAAATGCGAGTATGCGCAAGCCCTGCAGGACACATCGCAAGTTTCTTTCCTTTTAAATCTAAAAGGAAACACCAAAAAAGCTAAATTAAGGTTAAAAATGCCCACATATCACCATGGTTTTTAACTCAAATATGAACCACTTTTTCTCCGGCTTACGAAAAAACACCTTCTTAAAAATTTCAAGCGTGGTAGAGAAACCGTTTCCTCTATCTAATGAAAGTTGAACGAAGAAAATTCATTAAGTTCCCCCTCAGATATGATGGCTTGAAAATGATCAAAATTGGCCATTTCTGAAAACTGTTGTATGTTTAGGTAACTATAAATCAAAACCTAACTTAATGAAATTTTTAGAATATGTTGACAAGTAGTTGACTTATATATATACAAAGTTACAAGTGTTTAAGTTTAGTTACTGATGAGTAAAAGCAGTATAAATTTTTAAAAAATTTGTCAAATTGAATTTTTAGCCAACTTTGACTGTACACAATAGAAAGGGACTTCCTTGGTGGTCTTTCAAAACTTTGCTTTTAGATTAAGCACAAAAAGTTGTCTAAGCAAAATAAATTTCGGGGTTGTGCTTTTATTATGTGGTTCTACAGGCACATCCAAAAATGGCTACTTGTTTCGTTCGTCAGTGGCAGCCATTTTGGTTCCTAAACTTAGGCTCCCCTTGCTACATGAGTTTTAACTTTCAAGGTCTAAAAATTTGGCTAACTTAGTTTAACACCTACCAGAAACTTTGTGCAAAATTTTATCAAAAGTGGAGATGGTACGGGGGGGGGGGGCCACTGGTCCAGTTGACATGGAATGACCCTTATATGAGGAGGAAAAGCTTTAATATCTGAGGCAGAATTGCATCGACAGGGATGAAGATGTTGAAAATTTGCACCGGGATTCACTTTGTTATTTTACATGCCAACAAAAACAATGCATTGTTTAAAATTTTAATGCAGGTAATTATCATTATTTACACCTATTAGCTTTTAAAAAAGGAATGAGACATGTTATGCCACAGACTCAGATTCATCTATACATATTCTGAGGAGAGATTTTAATAAATTTTAATTGTTTTAATAAAGCATATACTTCAAGTTAATATTTTTGTTATCATGCTATTCAAAATTTTAGGTTCAATATATAAACAAAAATCTAACTACAATCCGTGATTGCGAAAACTTGAATTTCTGAAACAAATTCAGATGTTTTATTTCTTTGTTTACTTTTTTCCAGTAAAAATCGTCACTAAGAAATGGGCCATTATATACAGCAAAAATATGCACTTTTTACAAACTCAGAAAATGAGCTTTTTTATTAAATTCAAAAAATAATGAAGGAATTTTATGGGGTCTAAAAATAATATAAAAAGTAAATATTTTTCCCGACACTAAACACTTTGTGCCACTTTAACACTAGGCTCAGAAGAAAAATTGAAATATTAACATGATTGTTAATATTTTAAGAGAATGAAAGTATTAACAAGACACAACTATCAAGAAATAACACAGGCAACAAAGACTGCAACTTGTATTCAATATGGCTATTTTAAACATGTACTCGAATCAACTATTCCAAAAAGAAACTTGATGATCTGCACTATATAAACATGAGCAAATATTGTAGGCAGATGACGACATTTGGATGGTTTACTAACTGTTGCATATGGGACAAGAAAACCCAAATAATTGGATAAATAAATTAATGATATAATTTACTATATAATACATATTATAATGATTTAATCCATGTGTACATAATGTGATTTAATGCATAATTAAGCTACCCAACTGTTAAAAGAGATAAAGTGATCAAGAACTGTTTTATCATGCTTGGCAGACAAATGTGTTTGTTCTTTTCATTTTGCCTAATACACTAGGTGCTTCAATCCCTTTTGAATAACATTTAGTATTCCAACTTCTAAAAAACTTTCTATGAGAAAAAAATATTGGAATTTTTTTATTTTGTTTATATAAACATCTATTTCTGAAAGAAAAAATGCATTTTGAACTTACACAACAGCATCAAGACTCCAAAAAATGAGACACATGAGTACAAAAATGGGAGATAAAAACTGGATACGTCTGTAAAAAAATTGTAATACATTAACAAATAAATTTAGATACATACACTATCTAAAATTTTATCATTGTTGGGGAAGTATAAAGAATGAATGTTATCATTTTTATCTGGTTCACCAGAACAGATCTCAGAAACTAAAATGCAGCAGAACACAAAATATGTATTCATTTGATGTACTAAACACGAATATGGCTATTAAAATAAGATATTGGTTCTGGTTTCTTCTTGAGTTGTTAAGCTCAGTTGATTGTTTTGTTTTTTTTTAAATTCAGGTATTGTTTTCAGGATAAAATTTCAGACAAAAGTACTTTTAAAAAGTAGGAATTTAAAAGCTATACAAAACCTCATTTAAAAGGTATATATCAGGTATAAGTTTTTAGAATGAATCAAAAAAATGAAGCAACCAAAATAGGAAAGGAAATTTGACACTTCATTTGAACAAAAAATACTAGTTTTTTAAGATATTAAAGTTATGAAATGGATAACACATTAGCTCTACTGCATAAAATGTAGAAAATATCCAGATGTGTTTCATTAATGTACATTTGAGTTCCTGCAAAATTGATCTGTGTCTCTGTATGTTCAAGAAAAGTTATTATCCAATTCTTTTAAATGTTTTACAAGAAATTTGGATTTTAATTAAATCATTCTGTGGATCTGCATACATAAAAGCTGGTTTTTAAAAAAATTTTGTTTATGAGTTTTAACAGTGAATAAAAGAAGCTATTGTCAGTAAGCATGTACATTACTATATCTTTCATGGATTATCAAAATATGAAATTTATTTTGTACTCTTGTCTTAACAACATTGAAACTTGTTTTGAATAGTATTCTCAGAATAATTTCTAGCTTTTTAAAACTAAATCAGAGAGAAGAACAATCATGGTGGTTACAGAATCCAAGGAAAAAAAATCCTTGATAATTCCCTGATATTCCCTGATTGAGAACCAAAAATTTCCCTGATTTTATAATTTTTATTTTGAGTTACACAGCATCATTGTCATATATAATGACAATATCACAGGAGTGAAACCAGAAAAATTATTTATGGGGGTGCACTGCACTTTTCCATCTGAACTTTGTGGATTCTTTTTTTTTCTTTTTTGAGGGGGTGAAAGAAAAGAGAAAATAGCACAATCTTCTAAATAATATTTTCTACAACTGGTGAGAATTTTAAATCTAAAGTTTTTTTTCTAAGATAATGAAGAAGAAGATAAAGAAGAAGAAGAATAAGAATATGCATTTGATTTTCACAAAATGCATATTGTTCTTTTATTGAGTAAAGAAAACATTTTTGAAAAAATTCCAAATCATCACTCTGGGAAGCCATGGGCTCTCTCTGCCCCCCTTTTGCGCCACTGCAGTATCATGCACAGTACCAGTACCGAACCCCAAATTCAGCATACTGAAGAGCAATGTTGGGCCAAATTTTGGAATAAGAACAAAAATGGCAGATTCTTGGAAGCATCAATGCTGACACACACCTTTTTATGTAAAATTTCAATGTATTCTTAACTCATAGGTAAAAAAAAAGTGACTTTTTCTTGTTGCTTAATTGGAGAAAGGGCGTTTTTAACCAATGGAAAATCGGCAGTCAAGCTGACCACACGCAACGAAACGAAATTCTGCAAATGAAACTTCGGACGCTTGCCGGTTTGGATATTAAAAACAATAATTTTCCCTGATATTTGGGGAAACTTTAAATATCCCCTAATTATTCCCTGATATTTTCCAGAATATAAAAATTCCCTGATTTCTTGGTTGTGTTTCCACTATTGTGCAAAAATTGTTGCAAAATAATTGCAGAATTAAATCCTTTCCCATTCAAGAAAACAATTATTTAACTAGTTATTGTAATTTTAGAAAACCATTATGTCAAAATATTACAATTTTGAATTGAGGAATTATTTAACTAATTTCAGTATTTTTCTTGAATTATATACTTTATTTAATTTTTATAATTTAAAATGATCTTATTTAAAAATGGAAATTTTAGTCTAAAAAATAAAGACATGGTAGTGTAGGATCGGAAAAATGGAAAAGAAAATGTTAACTCGGCTTTCAATATTTTTAGAACGAACAAATCTCATGAATATTTTAGAGTGTTGATTGTTTGAAGCACTAGAGCAAATTAGGGATGGAATGAATATGTTATTGTGCTGAACACCTGAATACCAACTATTCCTCATTTCTATTAACCTGAAGCAGAATATTTGGCTATTTCTTCTAGGCCAAAGCTGATTATTCAGCACAATATACACAGGGGACCAAACATCAAAAATTTCCAAAATTCATTTGAATTGAAACTACTTTTTAAAGTTAAAATTAATCACAAAGTCAAGCACCAGTTTCATGTATTAATTTAGGTATTCTACTGCTGCTTTAATTAGTATGTTTAAAAATAAAAACTTATAAAATGAATGCATTTTTCGTATTGTTTCTAATATAGCAAAATCTATAATTTCACTGATCAATGGCACTTTTTACATGAGCATTTGCATCATTCAAACAAATATTAAATCTAAAATTTAAAAATTACCATTATTTTGTGCATTTTTATCGTACATGAAATAACCAGTAGTGTAATCGAAAGGGGCAATGGAGGATGATGTTAACTCACTTTTTTCTTTTTCGTAACACAAGTGTCAACCCAATTTTTGATTTAAATAACTAAGGATTGCACCTGCATAAGTTCCCTCCACCTTTGTTTTCTCAGGACTACATCACCAGAAATAATTTTACTAAGACATTTTAGAACTTATAAAAGTTAATGTTTTGATTTTAAGAATTCCTTTTTAACTTTTATATTTAAGCTGAGACGAAAACCTTTCTATTAGTAAATTTAATGTTTTTAATTAGAGAGTTATTTTTATATTATGTTATTCCTGATAAATTTTAGGCTCCTCTCCAATTTGCCTTACATAATATTAACAATGAAAGTCTACCCCAACCAAGTCTACCCTCCCCGTTGCGAAAGATAAAAAAAGAAAGTATCATATTGCTCATCTTTCCTTAGTGAGCATTCGTTCTCAGAAGCAGGCACCATGTATAAAAAAATACTGAATAGAATTTTGCTATGAAATACTCATAGGTCTTCTGATTATGAGTTCAAATGATTTCTAAATAATAAATTAAATGAAACAAAAGGCATTAACCGTAGGAAAGAAATTAAATGTTTTTGTAACAAGCAAGATGCATTAAATAAACTTACTCAATATAAAGGAAAAGCTCCAATGCGTACGATGATATATGGCTGTTAAAATACTGATAAGTCCCATAATTATAATGGCCAACAATGTAAGAACAAGAACAACTTCATGTACTCTGGACATTATACCCTATTAAAGAAAATTCACACATTAAAAAAAAAAATCAGGCAAAAATTACTACACCTATTTCAATTACTAAAATCTTTAAAAGGAATACATAAAAATTTCCAAAAATAACCAGATAAATCTCACTACTATTATAAATGCAAAAGTTTAGATGTATGTATGTTTGTTACTCAATCACGCCAGAACAGCTGAACACATCTGGATGAAATTCGGCACAGAGACAGATTATAGTCTGGAATAGCACATATCCTGCTTTTTAACACGGAAAAATGTATGGTTCCCATGGGATATCATTATATAAAAATGGTGCATTACTGTAAGATGGACAGTGTGGCGCAATACTTATAAATGAAATTGAAAGAAAATCAGTGTCGGTTTGAAAACTAAAGTGTTAGAGCACTTGGTGCGTAACTGAGGGACCTGTGTTCGAGTCCCAGTCTGGCCTAATTGAGTTTTACTCAATTAATAGCACATATGCTACTTTTTATCTCAGAAAAATTTATGGTTCCCATGGGATAGATTTGGTTTTCAGAGCAAGGGATCAACACAATTTTTTGCATTGTGGTAGTTTAAGGGTCAGAGAATAACCTAGGCTACTTTTTATCCTGGAAAAATGCATGGTTCCTATGGGATAGTATAACAATTTTATCCTACATGAACCGTGTATTTAAAAAGAATTTCATTAAAGTTTGTTAAATAGAAATTTAGTATTAATCGAGTAAATTGAGGTATGGAGGAAAAGGCTCCCATGATAGCTACATTACTTATCTGTCCTTCTCCCTGGTCTTCTTTTGTACGTGCATTATTACATTTTATTTAAGAGCAATACAAGAAACCACTTAAGATTAGCTCTCTTTTTTAGAAACTGTGTACACAACACTGGCATAATAGTAGAATAGCATTCTGTAATTCTGAAGTGCCAAGAATTACTTGGGTCATTAGCAGAGGGAAGAGTCAACATCGATCGACACCAGAGCCATTGGGTTGATACAACTTCGCTGATAAAGCAGGTCTCCTATGAAGTTTTCCTGCGCTAGTCCCCTTTTTCATGTGATGCACCCCTACAAAACTATATATATTCCCCTGAAACTTGACTGCGTTCGTCCATAAAGTTCTTTCATTCCTAGCATCTAAGACTCAATCTGCTTGCAACGAGGGTGGGTAGAAGGATGGGTGAAATTGGATCATCGTTTCGAAAGCTACGGTTTATTTCTCTGCATTTTTATCTGCAGGAAAATAGATTTCGATATTTTTTAATGGTAGTCTTTTTCATAATATATATTTTTTTCATTCCATGTATTGCCCACATTGTTATATTGCCTGCAGATAGTAAAAAGAAGAAGAATTTTTGTAGATAACCCGCTGCCTATGCACAGATAATTACCTTTCTGAAAAAATATTACCTTACCACATAGTGTTTGTTCCAATTAATTTTTTCCCTTATTTTCAATTTAACATTAAGCAGCATTCCCATTATTTTTTGTTATTTCTTTACACATCATTTAACCAACAACTCATGGAATTATCCATTTAAAAAAGAAAAATAAACACTATTTCTCTATAAAAGAAATAGTCGTTCTTCAACATCCGAATCATTTTATGTGATGCACATCCTATTTAAAAGCTGTTTGTGCTGCTGTAGTAAAAAATGTTTTGAGCTAATATGGTTTTTGACAACTTACCCTAGGAGATCCAGGAAAACCTTCAGCTTCAATGAATAAGTGGGCAAATGGTAGCAAAACGAAAAGAGCAATATTGGAAAATAAAAATATAATCCGCCATAAACCTGAAAAATTAATCAAAATTTTCAAGAACATACATTTGAAATTTAAATTTAGCAAAAATGATATCATAGTTAAAATCTACATCTCACATTGCTTAAGAGAATAAAAAACAATTGAATGTTTTTAATCAGATATTAATGCATGGAATAGAATTTAAAATTGTCAGTTCTTCGAGTTAGGTTCACTTTTTTATATACATTCTTAGAAGGGTAATTTGCAACAGACATTAAGAGTGTTGGGCATAAACTAAACAAATCACTAAATTTTCAATGGACTGATTAGTTGACTATAGAACTCCGACTCCAATTTCAGATCGCTTACTTTCAATATGATTATTTCAATCGAAGACGATGATTAAAGTTAGTTTAAACTAATAAACAAACTTGATTAGTTGCCAAAAAAAATTAATTTAGTCAAGACTAAAAAAATCTGATCTATTTTCATTAATCAGATTTAATTCAAATTCCAATTCATAAGTTTAATCATTCAAATTAACTCAAATGGAAATTAAACTAAATTGAATCAGCTTGCAATTCATCTAGATTGATTTATTTCAGATGAATCAACAATCAGAGCAATTCAGATCGATCTGTTAATCAAATGAACAGCCAACAGAACAAACAAAAGAATGTATTATTAACTAATTTACAGAGTGGTTGATTGGTAGGTTGACAATCAATCATTCATTCTATTAATAATTCATTTAATGAATTAAATCATTCATTTCTTTATTGATTCATCCATTCTCTCAACCAATTGGCCATTTATGCATTCAATTACTCATTCTTTTATTCTCTTATTCATTTACTTACTAACTCATTTATTTACAAATAAAGTGTTTGCAGAAATTTCATTAAAATATTTTACAGGATAAAATTATGCATTGGATTATTCCTTTTAACGATGGTGCAACAAGAACAGATGTCAGATTATGACACAGTGACAGAACTCCTGTATATGCTATTCAGATCCTTTTCATGGCAGTTTTCCCAAAAGAACCATTCTGGTGTCTCCTGGTCATCACACTGTATGATGAAGAGTTGTGTCCTCAAAAGACTACCTGGTAGTAACTCAAAACATCTCTCTGTAATAGTCCACAGCTCCATCAGGAGCTGTATTAGAACAATTCAGGTTTTTCTCCTCCTAAAAGCTCTTTCCTTATACAATACCTCGAGTTTTATTGTTAACTACATTGTTTAATTTAAGATCCTTTTAATATAATAAATTGTTAAAAACATATATACATATTATTTACATTCTGTTTACTAATCAAACAAGAAATGAAAAGTCTTCCAAACTTCCAGATTCTGGAGTTTAGTTCTAAGTATTGAACTGTTTTGGTAGATAAAGTTTATCTTTCATTATACTGTGTGCTGCATTCTCAAACACTTTTGACCCTTCAACGCTACATTGTTCAAAATTGTTTATGCATTCATCCTTCCAGCATGTTTGTTGCACTACAGGTAAATCACTGTGCATGTATGTAAACAGATGTACATCCGACATATGTGTACATGATGTATTATATAATATTTATGAAGTAGAGCCCCCTTAAGGAGATACCATGTGTTCAGAAACATTTTGATAAGCTTTATATTGAAATCAACAGTGTAGAAAGTTCATGTAAAAACATAACCTGAAAATTTCAAGACTTGGTTCTAATATCAGAAACAAAAGAAAAAGAGTAAAAAAAATTCCTGCACTTCTAAAGATAAATTTTAATTTAAAATAACAAGCTTCATAAGAAAGACAAACTGGATTTTGCAATAAATATACACACAAACCTTGTATCAAAGAGGTGTTCAAAAACTGTACATAGTAACTCCCAGGGTAAAAAAGAAGAATTTCATTAGTAACAATTGATATTGGTAGAAGCAAAGCTGCACCAATTGATATACTTAAAGCAAAAGTACATATCCATATTCTAAAAAGAAAACAAAATAAAACTGTTATTAACATGTTACCAAACAAACAAAACATTATTGAGAATATTATACACAAAATTATTATCATTAATAATACAGAAAACTATTTCTCAAGAAGCCCAACTTTAAAAAAATTTAGCCTATAAAAGGATCAAGATTATCTTTCAGAATAAGAATTTCAATTTCAAAAAAGAACTTCTTTCTTCATCAGTTATGAAACAATATACAGTAGAGTCCTAATTATTCAATTCCCTCTTAATCCAGTCAGAGAAAAATCCTTTTTTTTCTATTTGGCCAAGAAAAAAAGAATTCTGAGAGAAAAAAAGTGACACAGAATTACAACTTTTCTTTTATTGTCTAATCCTCCATATAAGAGATGAATATTCAGCAGTAAGAAGAGATTCTGAGACTAAAAAAAGGGCATAACATTGCAGTAACGAAAAAATTTCAAAAGAAACCCTTAAACAAAAAAACTTTCAACAACTTTTATAAATCAACAACCAAATTCCTTATTTCAGTCAGGGTATTAGGCATGGATACATGGGGAGGCAGTTACCCACCCCTCCCCTGAGAATCAAATACTAATAACTGGTTCAACAAATCAAAAAGTCTAATTATTTTATGTCTTTTATTCTTTTAATGTTATTCAAGGTTTCAATCACCATTTTGAAAAAAAAAAAAAAGTCAAAAGGTAATTGCATACCGTCAGCTGGGGTAAGATTGGCCCTTTAAGGGTAACATTGGCCCAAAGTTAGAAAAAGTTTTTTGTGCTGTATTGTAATCATATGATGAGTTATCCACCTAGTTTATGCCTCACTGGATAGGTAGCACCACTGGCTGGACTGATGATGAAATGGAGCTTTAGTTCTATATTTCACCATCACTCCAGTGCTGCTCCATTTTCACTTTGAGAAATTGGTGACATTTGTTGTCTCCCAACTTTTACTTGTGAAAGCTAATTCTTGAAGAGCTACTAGTAGGTAAGTGCATAATAATATTATATATTCAATTGTTTCAAGTATTTTTGGTGTAATAATGCTGTTACCTTTGTTGTTTACAAAATAATTCGATTTTACTATTTCATGACAACTTTGGCCCAAGATGGTAACTCTGCCAAAATTACCCCAAGGCACATATTTTCGATATAAAACTTGAGTAGGTAGTATTTTATAAGCAGTTTGTTAGACACAACCACTTAAAATATTTGTCTTATTATTGTAAGCACTAATTTTTGGATTTTGTTGCAGGAAAAATGTTGAGAAATCGAATAAAACCTCTTGGAACAAGAAATTACGCCAATTATAAACCAGAAATGTTAGAGCAGTGTTTAGAGTCTATTAGGTCTGGTGCCCAAAGAGCTGCAGAAAAAAGGTATAATATACCTAGGTCTACAATAAAAAACAAACTTAAAAGGAGTCATACAAAAAATGTAGGACGTGCAAGAATCTTTAGTGATGAAGAGGAGAGGAGCATGTTTTCGAACAACATTTAATAAAAATGTCAGACTATGGGTTCCCTGTAGTTGAAATGGATTTTCGTTATGCAGTCAAAAGCTATTTGGACAAAAAAGGTGTCCATATTGTCAGTTCAAAAACAATCTCCCTGGCTTTGAGTGGACAAAAGCATTCTTAAAAAGACATGAGAATCTGACTCATTGGATAAGTTCCAATATCAAAAAGGTCAGAGCCGAAGTAGATGCTTCACACATCGATAATTACATTGATAACCTCAAAGAAGAGATTAAAGATGTTCCCCCAAATAACATATTCAGTTACGATGAGACGAACCTTACCGACGACCTTGGGAACAAAAAGGTTATCTGTAAGAGAGGAGCAAAATGCATGGAAAACATTTGCAATTTCAGTAAAAGTGCAACATCAATAATGATGGCTAGAAATGCTGCAGGCGACCTCTTGTCCCCATATGTTGTATATAGAGCCAAGCACTTGTGGTCCACATGGTTTGATGTAGTATGCTTTGAAGATTGGTTCCAGTCAACATTTTTACCAGCTGTTAAAAATCTAGATGGTCCTAAAGTTATCATTGGAGATAACTTATCTTCTCACATCAGTTTACATGTGCTTAAGCTTTGTGAAAATAATAATATAAGGTTCGTTTGCCTCCCTCCAAATTCAACACATCTAACGCAACCATTAGAAGTTGCCTTCTTTGCATCAATGAAAAGATTGTGGTGTGACATCCTCCGCAAGTGGAAAGAGTTAGATTCAGGATCCAAATTTGCAACGATCCCTAAAGATTTGTTTCCACGATTGTAAAAAGAATTAATGGCACGTTTGGAAGAAAAACGAAGAGACAATTTGACGGCTGGATTTGCCAAATGTGAAATTCATCCCTTAAACAAGCAAAGACTGCTAGACTGTCTTCCAGAAAAAAAAAAACCCGTGGATAAAGAGTCCATAGGAGAAGCTTTTGTGGAACAGTTGGAGAAGAAAAGAGCTGAGTTTTTAATTAAAGAGGGCCATGAGAAGAAAGAAGAAGAAATTACAAGTGCCTGCTGGTAAGAGTAAAGAAAGAATGCTGGTAAGAGTTGAAATGTAATACATTTCAAGAGGTTGAAGCAGCCATCTCAGAAGCAGCCAACAAAACTTCTTCCAGTGCGTCAAAGAAAACACAAAGAGTTTCCAAGAAGAAAAACAAAAAAAGGCACAACTCATCTTCAGATGAAGATGATGTTGAGTTGAAACCTGAAGACTTTGCTATTGATAACTTTGTAGTTGTCAAGTATAATGGATAGAATTACCCTGGCAAAATTGATAGCTTATCTGAAAAAGGACCTACAGTTGAATGTATGGAAAAGAGAGTCAAGTTTTGGCGCTGGCCAGAAAAACAAGATTGCCTGACCTACGACTGGGCGGATGTTTGTCAGAAGATCAATCCTCCAAAAATAGCTTCAAAGAGGAACCAGTTCCTTGTGCCAGAACTAGACAACTAGTATGTATGATGTAAAATGACTTATTTTTTTTTAATACAATTTTTTTCACTAAAATGAAGTTTGTTTCATTTATTCCAATTTCTCACCATTTCAGGGATGTTTTTGAAGTAAAAGCAGGCAAAACAACAAACTATTATGTCTGGTGGTAATTTTATCTTGTCTAACTTTAGCCCAACCAATACTAAGCATAGGCTTTATACGGTTTAAAAGTATGGGACAATGATTCCCCAATTCAAAGCAACTTTGGCCCAAACATTAAAAAAATTCAGTGTAATACTGCTAAATGATTATGAGGTCTCAATATGGTTTTAATTTAATGATATAAAGTACATTAAAAATTAATATAATCAATGTCAAAAAATATGGAGCTGATAAAACTATAAAAAATCTTTAGATTTGGGACAATGTTAGTTACCCCAGCTTACGGTACAAAGATTTTATTTTCTATTTTTTCACAGTATATAATCCAACTTCCCTCCTGGCCATTAGATTTTTTTTCTTTTGCTAAGAAGCAGAGCAATGGATTAGTATTGCAGTGGCCCATGGTTCTAAATCAAGCACCAGGAGATTTCTTGTATCCTTCACCACCAATGACGAACCACCTCCAGGACATCCTCATATGCCACATCCCCATATTACCCTCAGACTTATCTTTTTTTCTCGTATTCCAAAGTGGATGGTATTTTGTGAGCGATACACAGGAAAATACAGTATGTAACAATGTGAGAGAGAACAAAAAAGATTAGTAAACTTTTGATTTTGTACACTGTTGTGCATTAGGCACATAATTGATCACACTGCAACTTTTTAAAATGAACCAAGATGGGAATGCAATAGCAGGAACTTCCGGCTTTCAGCAAATATTTTTTTACACATACAATGCTAATAATAATGAATTTGGCAATGAAATAGAAAGTTAAGGTACAAAGGATGTCATTGTAGTCATTGTTTGAGAAATAAGGTGAAGTGGTTCTTATGACAAATTGTCAAACCTCTTCCAAAAAGCCTGGTGGAAAGTTTCCTGGTTTTCTCCTATTCAATATTCAAAAGAAGAGCAGTAACCTTTAAAAGTCCCGAAAGAAGTATTCCTCTAAGGTGCTCTGTGCCGAAAAATATTACGGAATAAATTTGGTTTATCGCAATATAGCCATTTGAACAGAAAACATTACATCACATTAACAGAACAACATTACAACAGAACATTAAAAGATTATCTAGAGCAGGGGTCTCCAAACTACGGCCCGAGGGCCACATCCGGCCCGCGGACAGATTTTGTCCGGCCCGCGGAGAGCTAGCATACTTGAAAGAAAACTCCTTCTAGAGAACATATTTATTTTTTATAGCAAATTAAATTAAGTTTACTGAAGTAATCTATTTTTATATTGAATAATTATTAATATGACATCTACATTGATATGGTCATGGGCTAACTACTCATAACATTGTTGTAGGTTATTATTTACTAACTAACAAATTATTGAAATGAATCCAACTAACATTTTATACATTTTAAATGAAAAGATAACTTATAACAAGCATAACGACATATGAAATACTAATGAGATTTATGTAATTGAGATTTTCCACTGACAATAGTTTGTAGTTGTGGACTAATTTTACTTGTACCAATTATTAAAAGAGATTTAAGATGCTCATCAGTTAATTTAGATCTGTAAACATTTTTTGTGTACTTCATTTTGGAAAAGGTCTTCTCACACAAATAAGTAGTACCAAAAACAGAAAACAGCCCACGAGCAAATTTATGCAAATTATGTCAGTGGAAGACACTTATAAAATTCCAACAAAGATAAGTTTTGATATTTGTTCTTAATTATATCACTGCACTGTAGATCAATCATTTCCATTTGAAGTTCCGGGGCTAGGGTTTCAATGTCAGTATCAAAAGGATTCTGAAAAATCTTAATTTGATTTGCAATGGCATCAAAGTCCGAGAAACGAGTATCAAAATTTATTTTCAAAGCACTCAAAGTTTCGATTGCAAAATCGATAGGAAACTCGGTCTCAGTGGTGTGGCTAAATATTTCACGTTTTAAAATGTGAAAAACATTTACTTCGTAGTTGTGATTGAAACAGTGTCAATTTTTTCCGGAATGATTTGATATTATTGTATAAATCAGGAAGATGCTGGTTTTCTCCTTGCAATCTCAAATTCAGTTCGTTCACATGTTTTGTCAAATCAACATAGAATGCTAACTTCCACAGCCATGCGTTGTTTTGCAATTCAGTAAGAGGGCGATGCTTTTCATTCAAAAAAAATTCGATCACTGCTCGAAGTTCAAAAAAGCGCTGAAGGACTTTCCCACAACTAAGCCAACGTACGGCAGTATGATAAGGTAAGTCATTTTCTCCAATCTCTTTAATAAATTGTACGAATTGTCGGTGATTCAGCCCAAAAGATCTGATAAAATTAACAGTTGATATGACTGGTTTCAGAACTTCAGACATATCCAAACATTTTCCGCACAAAGACTGTTGATGAATGATTTCAATGTAAGACTATTGGTTTTGAACCACCGTCATTTTCTACAGCCTTTGACACAAGAGCGACCACTCCTTTATCTTTCCCACTCATGTTTTTGCCTCCATCAGTTGTAATACATTTCAAGTTTTTCCATCGAAGGTTCTTTTGCTTAATGGCCATTTCAACTCCTTTAAAAATATCTGAACCAGTAGTTGTGCCATGAATACTATACATATCAAGAAGTTCTTCATGCACTTCATAGCTTTTATCTACTCCTCGAATATAAATCAACTCCTGAGCAGTATCTGACACATCCGTTGACTCATCCAAGGCCAAAGAAAACCACTCAACATGTCCATTTTTGTTGAACAGTTGAGAGGATATATTTTCAGCGATGTCTTCTACCCTTCGAGCCACAGTGTTTGCTGACATACTGACAGTTTTTAATAAATTTACCTTTTCAGGGCACATTTCTTCGGCTACTGCGATTATGCATTCTTTGACCATTTCTCCATCGGTGAATGGTTTTCCACGTTTTGCAATTTCAAGAGCCACACGAAAGCTGGCACGAGTTGCAGCCTCTTGTTCAGTTTTGAGTTTTGTAAATAAAGATTTCTGCGATTTCAATCCGCGCTTCATAGCTTCGAATTTTTCTGTCCGCAAACTTCCTGTATATTTTGAGTAATTTTGAAAATGTTTTGCTTCATAATGACGTTTAATGTTATATTCTTTGAGAACGGCTATGCTTTCATTGCAAATCAAACATAGCGCCTTGTTACTGGACTCAATTACGAAATACTGAATGTTCCACTGATCTTTGAATTTTCTGCATTCACTATCAATTTTTCGCTTCTTTTCCATTCTACTAAATCACACACAAAAGCAACAATTCAAATAAAAATATTGTTACAAAGATGTCTTAAACTTAAACACGCACAAACACGTTTTAAGGAGGTACGCACTATTTTATTTCACAGCAGTGTCATAGGAACTGACTTGTGGTTGCGCCACTAGCCTTCTTATATATTTCACTTACTGCCATCTAGAAGTGAGTGGAAGACACCAGAACTTTATCGAACCAACGAGATTATTCTGTAAGTGCTATTAGCGCCATCTGTTAGGGATAGAAGGAACTACCTATTTCTGCTTGTGTCCACCAGATGTCCTGTCACGTTACTCCTCATGGCTCGCTCGTACTCTACGACTAATCTAGAAATTACAGATAATGACAGGAAAATTAATAATATGCAGTGTTGCCGTTTTGCGGACTTTAGTTCGATTTGCAGCCTTTTTTAAACGTGGCGTACTTTTTCGGACTTTTTTTTTCATGTAAAAAAATACTCATTCGTTACTTGAGTACTCGTTAGGAACCGAAGTAACGATTACTGAAGAAAAAAGTAATCAATGATTACTTGTGTATTTCATTACTTTTGTAATCAATGATTACTATGGCGATACGATGCGGGTACCCCATTATAACGGATACCCATACGATACAGAAAATACATCAGCTTCCCCGTCGCTAATGGCATCTGGCAAAAAAGTAATCATATTTTACACCACTAGTGGACTGATTCAACTTTTTACCACCGGCAACAATTAATGATAATATGGTTTTGGCCCTTGGAATTTACTGGAGTAATCAATATGGCCCTAAGGCTGGAAAGTTTGGAGACCCCTGATCTAGAGCTATTTTATTCTACCAAGTGAAGCAGGTACAAAATATAAACAGCACTGGAGATATGCTGTTTTAGAACTGCTCTAGATCTGATGAAAATTTCGTGAAACTGGAAGAATATGTTAATGCTATTGGACAACTAGTCATATTTTTGAGCCCGCTGCATGCAGCATACACAATAGAAGAATCAAGACTCATGGTAAAAGGAAAGAGCAGACAGCTTCTGAGTATTAAGAAAATCTGGAACACAAAAGGGCAGGTGATTAACTTACTCCAATGCCTGCAGATCTTATCCGGGCATATTTTTAAATTGAAGGGGACTTCTGCAGTGGCTTGTTTTCTTTACCTCTCCTACTTTGTGCTTTATCAGGAGGTTCTTGACTTGATCTAGCCTCTGACTAGATCAAGAGGAATAAGCCACAACAACACTGTCTGCGCATTACTTTTTGACAGCTTTAGAAATATTTTTCATAAAATGAAAGTAATTATGATTTTTCCATAACACAAAATTATTTAGTAACAGCATAATTTTACTTGATTAAAAAATGTCAACAGGATGTTTTGTAATTTATAGACTTCAAAAGTTAGTAATTTAGTAGAATTCAGAGATAGTTTCATATATTACAGTCGACGCTCATTATAACAACCACGCATTATAAAAACCATTCCATTATAATGACCAGTGTCCAAAACTTTCAAGTCCCAACTTTATCCCTATGACCTCTATGTTAATTTGCTTTCGGTACAACGACCGTTCTGTATTGTCTAATCCAATACAGTGACCGCATTCAGCAGACACTATTTCTGGTATTTTTCCAAATAATGCATGTTTCTAAATTTGTAACTTGAAATGACCTTGATTATAGTTTACGGACAAGCTGCATGGAATCTTCAGTGTTCAACCCAACTTTGACAGGGGGGCTTGCCACTCATCACAGTACGGAAAGAAGAGGGGGAGGGAATGTGGGATTTTCAGATTTCTTATTAGGAAAAGGGGTTGACAGATGTATTGGTAGTTTTTCATTTGAATCACGTGTTTTTCTAACGGTCAATTCTCCGAAATAAGGGGTTGAAATTCCAGAAATGTGTACATTTTTTCCCCTATATTACGACTTTACAATCCGTTTAATATTTTGCACTGATAATATTTTTTAAATTCCAATAAAAAGAATAATAATTTGAGCATTTAGTAGGAATTTTTGAAAAATTACTAATTTTAAAGGACCTACTGAATATGCATGATGCATTTATACGTCTCTTAGAAAATTCTTCCTCTTATAGTGACCACTCGTTATAAAAACCTTTCTCTGCGGGACGCAGATGGTCGTTATATCGAGCGTCGACTGTACTTGCAATATCAAATGATGAAATATTAAATGAGAAATTCACACACACACACACCATCAACAACTGAAACAGATACATGAGTAAATATCTTTTTAAAAGATCCTGAATATTGTACAACAAACCACATGTTTGCCTTGTTAGTAATAAAGCCTGAGGCCCAGTGGTTGAGTGATAACACTCAGTGCTACTCTGCCACAGGTCAGGGGTTTAATCACCGGCTGGGCAGGGTCGACTCAGCTTTCTACCCCCCCCCCCCCCCCCCCTTCAGTGGTTTGATAAAATAAGGACCAAGCATGGGAACTAAACACTGGCGGTTCCATGTCAGGCCCACCACCCGACTGAAACATCTGCTGCTGCACTCCAGGGCCCTTGTTCTTGTTGACTGAGATGAGTACAGCAGTCCTTGGCCCACATGGACTGTTGCTCCACTTTAATTTAGTTTATAATAATAGTGCTTAGGTTGCGAAAACGGAAACGCGACAAAGTTATATGCATTTATTGGCACAGAAACAATCTTCTAAACTCAACAAAATCTCACAGTTTGTTTTTTTTATAATCAATATTAGATGTTTAATTTACTCTAGTGTTAATAATTTTACCTGGTTATACTACCATATAGCAGTTTACTTAAGTCTTGTCATTTATAAATTACACAATTTAATTTCATGAACACAATTAAAATTTTAAGCCTCAAACTATTAATCAGATAAAATATTTCAAAAGAAAAAACCATCGAAGTTATTCAAAACCACTTTTGTGAATAGCCTGCCTTTAAATAAATGTAGAAGTGAGACAAATAGTTTACTATATAATGTATCTGCAAACATTTAAAAGAGCTGAATATAAAAAAGAAAGCTAAAATTTTCTTACCCTGTTCTGTACGCAATAAAATCTTCATATACAGCTAGAGAAAATAAATCAATTCATTACACAATATGTTTTAAATCACCATTCAGAAAAATTTTAAAGCCTTAAAAATTTAAAAAAAAAAACAATATTTTATGCAGAAATATTTGATAAACAGGAACTTAAAATAGAGAGCATCATAAAAATTTAATACTCTGGAGTCAACGCTCCATTTTGCAAACTCTTTGGAACTAGGAAAAATGTTCATAAAATAGAGAGTATGTAAAGTCAAAAAGCATTCTTAAAATAATGTACTTTTCACTGTTTTTCAATATAAAAGGGAAAAAAATGGGACATTTTAGCAGGCAAGTCATCATTATTTTGCATTCCAGTAATTATTCACACGAAAAAAAAATTAAGGATTTCTACTAAGTATTTTATTTTTCATATTTTGTCAAGTCTGTTACCAAGGCACAGTTTCATGAAAATAGGGTTGAAAATTTTTACCAATAGCTTAGATTGTTAAAAAGTTTTAAGCAATATATTTGCAAAATTTTTCATATTGCATGAGCTACACATCAAGCAATACATAATAAAGTTGAATCTTCATTAATAATTTGTCACAGGACATGTTTATTTTGAACGATAGAACGAGAAGATGATGAATGCAGATCTGATAAAGCAAAACAATATCATGGTTTGTATTCTTTTGGGAAAACAAAAAATAAGGACTTTTTAAAAACCTATAAAAATTTTAAGGACCTCAAAATACTTTCAAAAATTATAAACTTTTATGTTTACATCTTTTTAGAATGAAGCATTAAGAAAGAAGAAACAGATTTAACAGCATATTTTAATTAGAAACACAACACAAACATGTTAACACAGCGCCTTCACTCGTTGCTTCTCCAATGACTGAGAGTCAGGGAGTTAGATGATTATTATTGCAGCTAGTACTAATAACAAAAATACACAACACAAACATTAATTGTACTTAGGCAAATTATCATTTTAAATGAAAAATTATCAAAAATGGTCAGTGCTAAAATGCGAGTTAAATGAAAAGCGAGTTAAAAGAACTGCGAGTGAACGGGCAACGTTCACTCACAACTTTCATATTGTGTGTTGAGCATTTTTCTTTCATGCATTGATAAAGAGGCTCCATTCTAGCCCCGAAATAGCTATTTGCTTCATTTTTTATTTATTTATTTTTTTGACAATTTGTGCTATATTTACGTTGGTTTTCCTTGTACTTATATTTTAGCACAAAGAATTTTTGATCATTTTTCTTATAACCACTGATTGTTGGTCTCAGGCCAGTGTTTTAAAGGGGTATTCTAGTCTAGAATTTAAAAAAAAAAATCTTTTTTTTTCTTTTTTGCATATTTTCAAAGTTTAGATCTTCAAAAATATGCCTGTAAAAGGATTTTTTAAAAAAATTAATTATTTTCAAAGTTACAGCCATATTAGTGACGTGGCAAATAAACCGGTTCGACTGTAGCGAATCAATAGCCAGCCGCAGGCAACTTCTGGCTACCTGAATGCTCCCTGTGTCACACAAAATCTTTTATTTTCAATATAAACCTTCAAAACATGGAACTACTGTGATATAACCCCCCCCCCCCCCCCCCCCCCCCCGTTGGCGACTTTTTCGTTGGCGCCAAGAAACCGTCGCCAACAACAAGATTTTTATGTCGCCAACTTCAAACACAATACAACTCTTGGCGATGATTATATCGCCAACAATGTTACATCATACACATAGCAAACATGTCAAGAAAAATCACTAAAAAACAGTAAAATACCAAAAATTGCAAATTATATCTTAGACACAATATCAACGCTACTATGTAAAGCACGTACAGCATTTTTCATCAGCAATTCAATACATTAACGGATCGATAATTACTCGAAAAATAGAATTATTTACTTTACAAACACTCAAAGTTGAATAAAAACCCTTTCTTAAAAGAACACGCAATTTATGCCCAATAATAACTACTGCAATGATTCATTATTGAATAAAATGATATGCACTCTTTAATGAAAAACATAATTAAAATATCGCGCAATTCAACGCAAAACGAATGTTTATTAAAGCTGTTTGAATTTTAAAATAAGAGACTCCATTAGAAAATATATAACATTGATCAATTAAAGCACATATTACATCAATCTATTGGAAGCCTACACTAAAACTAGCATAAAAACTAGACAACAAAATTAATAACGGTCATCACTTTAAGTACATTTTGTCTTAAACTATTGGAAACCAACATTAAAAATACCATAAAAACACTTCGTTGAAAGAACACGCATTTCATGCACAATAATGACTATTGCAATTAATTATCATTACATAAAATGACATGCATTATTCAACGAAAAACATAGTAAAAATATCGCGCAATTGCACGGAAAACTTCAAATACATTTTACATTAAACTAACGGAAACCCACTTTATCAAAACTAGCAACGCCCCTAATTACTACAGCTAATATTTTAGAACAATTGAAAATTCATTGTTTTATAACCTTACAAACACATAACATAAGCAGATCAGATAATAAACTAACAAAAATAAAGAACTCACTTTAAACCAGTTGGCTTTTCAATGTTAATCCCAAATAACATCAAACTTACAATCCAATACGACGAAATGGTCCGAAAATTACCACTTTATTTTTCTTTGCTTTTAGTCACAATTAACCAAACTTATGCACTTATCAACCAAAACAATTTCGTACTTCAGATAGCCCAAACTACAAACCACGTTTCCGTCAGATTCGAAAAATAGCGCCTTAACAAACTAATATGAATTCATTTATCTCGCCATAATACAAAACAATTGAACTAAATTAATTCACTTTAACACTTTACATTCTTCCTTTATCAACAGGAAATATCTCCACAAACTTTAACCATGAAATTAACTACTAAAAAGCTACCTATTAGTTAAAGAGAACTTTCTAAAGGTCCAACCATCACACTCTAAAAACACCCATTGCATAATCAGGGTTGCCACACATTACCTCAGCCAACATCGATGGCGCTGGGTAAACGAAAAGATATCGCCAACCGAAAATCATTACAAATTGGCGCGCTAGCTCGAATGTCGCCAAGGGGGGATTATATCACAGTAGTACCGAATGCTTGTCAAAAATGTCATTTAAATCATTTATTTATTTTTATGTTTATAAAAACATAAATGTGTTATTCAAGCACCATAAGAGACTGTTTGGGCGGAGTTTACATAATAATTAAAACTAACAGTCTAGTAAAGTAATTAAACTATTTGGAGGTAAAAAAACTGCTACAGCAGAGGATTTTTAATACTTTGTTCTTATCTAACAAATAAACTCAACAACTATTGGATCGGATCGGGCCTCCTTCCCTTTCCTTCCACATTTTCTCTTTATAACACCTGCACTGCAAATGCCAAGTGCAGCTGCCTTTATTTTCTTATTTTTTCATGGGGAGGAATACAGGTGTTATAATATAGACTAACAAATAATGTGGGTTTGTATCTTTAAAAAAATTGTCAACCCCCCACCTCATTATAGAAGTTTGGTTTTTACCTGCTCTGCTCCATTGATACCCCCTTCCTCCCTCCCAACAGTAGTTGTAGAATATCTTTCCCTGTCCGACAGATCCGCACGCATTTTTTTCTTTCATTTCTTTTTTTTTCTTCTCATTCAGCAAAAAATGCTTGAGCAAAAAAGAGAAAAAGGCTTGTTTCATTTTTGCATTTGGGAGGGCTCTTTTCGATTTTGCGGAAAATGCGACCGTAACGGAAACCCTAGTGCGTATATTTTAACGGTGCAGGAATCGCTGATAAATAAATGTAAGTACAAAACATCATATAGAATTACTTAGACTGCCCGAAGCTTGACTCAAAACTTTAAACGCATTTTTCTCGAAACTACGTTTTTCGGAATGGTTGACATGATATCTCAAGTTTCAGAGAATCGATTTACTTCAAATTTGGTATAGAGCTTTTTAATATATGTCGCTATCGTTTGATCAGAGCTTTTTTGAAAAAAAATATTCTATTATTTTTCAAAAATTGATAAAGTTGAAAAATTGAGGGGAAAAAATTACTTTTTTTATATGGCCGCCATTTTGCGAATTTCTTTTTTTTTTTTTGCAAATCGCTCTGATCAAACGAAAACTACATCCCTACTCTTTAAGAAATGACCAAGATTTTTGTTTTCAGATCATCAAGTAGGGTGGAATCGTGTCAACCAGGGGGCAGCTTCTTCCTTTTGAGTCTCCAGTTTGCGGGCCTGTACTTTTTTGAATTTTGACATTTTTTTGTGCTCTGTAAACATAAATAAACAACCAATAAAAAACCTGACAATATAATCTTTACCGTTTTTTATTTACAGCGTTTTAAAAAGCACCTAAAAGTTGGCCCTCTAGACTAGAATACCCCTTAAGTTTTCTTCTGCTAAAATTATTATTAAATGTTCTTTGGCTCATGACTTCACCCTTAATTTTGGGAAAGCTTATTTCATTTTGAAAAATTCTAATTCCCTTGTAAATGATTCTTTTTTTACCCTATTTTTTTCCCCGAATCTGTAAGTGAATTTTCTAGTTGTTAGTTCTCCTTTTTTTCTGTCCCTTGGCTTCTGATGGATTGTCTTTGTTTTCTCCTCTATGTTATTTTCGGTTGACTTCTAATCTGTGCATTGATTGGTTGTTTCTGCCCCGCGTCCTGTATTCCCATTTGTTAACATCTAATCTATTCTTTTTAATATAAATACGGTTGGCAAATCCTCCTGCATTGATTGGCCAATTTATACAATAACTTCCCATACCATTAAAAACCTGAACTCTGACTTTAGTGAATAACGGGCAATGTTGGATCCTTTGAAGTTGTCTCACGGAATGTAATTGGATGCCATAAGACAACTTCAAGGGATCTAACATTGTAACTAGATTAACTAGAATACTTTATCATATGCTACTTGACAGATATAGAAAAGGGAGGGGGGCCGCTTTTAGACAATAGCAACTAAGAGCTTTGGGGGATTTAAAAAGGATTGAAATTAGAAATCGATTTCATAGGGGGGGGGGGGGGAAATTGACTTTGTCAGCTTTTCTTAATGCCTTTGTAAATGGTCCAATACAACCATACATACAACACACATGTGCATAAATGCCTTTAAAAAGATTATTAAAAAACATCATTACACTTACCTCCGCAAAAACTGACTTTGGTTCTATACAATGATATCAGAAAATGAGCAAAAACAAACAAGGAGATGAAGAGCAAGAGAAAGACCTGAAAAAGAAGGGTGAATCAATACAAATAAGGAAAGAAAACAAGCAGCAGGCTTTGTGTTTAGCTAGGTCACAGAATTGGTACGCAACAGTGACGGATCTCAATGTTAATTTTAATGTAACCAAAAACTGCAATCAGTGCAGCCATGGTAAAAACTTGAACTACTTTGAACAGTTTTGCAGTTACTTCAATTGCTGTTACTCTCCTTTCTAGGCTACAACACGTACTGACATTATTCCCTAATATTTAAACTGCTTTCTGCCAATTTATGTATTTCATGTACAGTACTATGTGTTTATTGTTTTTCATTGGTTTAAATAAGTACCATTCGACTCTGTGGAAAGGTTTAATTCAATTTACATTATATCTTATGTGGAAAAATAATTCGCCATTCGTACAACTTGCCATTCAAACTGACTACTGGAGTGAATTGTGTACGAATAGCAAGGTTCCACTGTAATAGCCATTGTAAACTTAAGTCAATCTTTTTTTTTTTTTTTCAAAGGCAGTTCTAATGCAATGGGTCCTTATAACGCAGGGTCGGTACAATGCAAGTCAACTGTATTATCATAAAGAGCACGGATTATATGCACTGAAAAAAATATGCACAGCAAAAATAATGCAAAATATGCATTAAAATATGTAGAGATAGTTTTACTGGTGAAGAGAAATGTTGTACATCCGGCTAAAAGAATGATTGGCCTTTCAATTTTATATTTTGCTATTAAAGCAAAAATATAGTATAAACTCTAAATTCAGAATGCCAAAATTTGTAAGATCCTAAAGATCAGCACTTTTTCAAAAATTTGATTTTTTTGATTGTTCAATTTTGATTTTTTTCTTTTTTTTAGCATTATTTAAATTTAGCTCAAAATCTTGTTAAACATCAATATTCATATTGCTCTCATTTTACACAAAATGCTCATTTTTATTATAAACCAAAATCCTTGACAGTAGGGGTTTTTTTTTAAATTTATTTGTTTTTCTTTTAAAAATTAAAATAAAATGAAAGCAAAACTTGATTTACCTCTACTGTGGTGATCATAAATGACGACAAATAACCTTACATGTTGTACACATAGCTGTTGTTTTCGTTTGACTTCACTATTTTGCTAGATGTGGTTCTATTTTCTTCTTGTGGGGGAGGGGAGGGGAATGGAGCACTGCGCTCCATTCCCCCCCCCCCCCAACTAATTAAATGCTTTAGTAATGCATGAATAACAAATGGTGTTTTCCTGGTTATGCCTGCAAGCTGTATGATTCATGAGAGGAAATTTCAATTGATCAACTTCACAAAATTAAATCAATCGAAATGGATCCTTAACAAAATTCAAAGCTTTCAAATCAAACTTTTCACACCATTATTCATTATAAAAGCGTCAAAATAATAATAAATTTTTTATCACTATATGTTTAAATTTCCAATTTCCGCAAAATTATTTGGCTTTTTACAAAAATCTCTTTAAAATTCACAAAAAACGGACCCTGTTAAAAAATGCTGGATCGACCCCTGTTCATGTTTACTTATAGAAATCCATGAATTGTTTATTGCTTGAGAGAGAAATTATTTATATAAACTCACCAATTTAATTATTAAGTTTTGAAAAAAGGTACAGTCGAGGGTCAAAAATTCGCACAACTTGGGAGAAGTGGTTGTGCGGATTTCAGGCCACTTTAGTTAACTATGTTAAAAAAAGTTCACAAGTTTCCCAGGAGTGAATTATACACGAATAATGCGATATCTTTTTGTTCCACCCCACCCTTAAACATGTTTAAGAACACTATATTTTTTAACCACAAGGTAGAGATTTCGAACCAGCAATAGCAACTGGTTTTGAAGTTATTTGTCTTGCATTCATTGGTCAATTGCGCCATATGTAATAAAGTTCAAACTGTATCGTTAGGTTTTAATGAATGCATGTACAGTACCAAACCCCAAATTCGGCTTGCTCGGGACCGGTGCTAGGCTGGATTGTGAAATTTTCCGAATTTCGGAGCCCGAAAATGGCAGATTTACGGAAACATCAATGCTGATATGTGCATTTTACTTCAAATTCCGGTTTTCTCAATGGATTTGATAAATAAGCAACTTTTTTTTCTAAAAGGTAATATAAGTAAATCCATGCATTAATATATTTCACCAAACAAAAAAATAACTTATTCATGGATTTTAATAAAACGCTCCAAATTACAACACACAATTCAGTAAAAATAAACCATACCCACATGGTAGTTCACCATTTCACTATCACCTACAATTGCATGAAAAAGAAAATAAAGCTACATCAACATCAAAAAAATTATTAACAGAGTCAGTCAAACCGAAACGCCAGGCATTTGTACAAATTGCAAAGTTACTGGGCGCCATTTATGACCACAGAGAAACAAATAGAGCAAGTTTGTTTATCTTTCTTTTTCTCTTTTTTTTTATGGTATTAAAACTTGAAAAACAAATTTTTAAGAACTTGAGGAAAAAACAATTAATTTTTTATAGGGAAAAAAGATATTTAACTGAGCTCAAGAAATCAATTCTCACCTTTCAACATAGTAGGGTTTTTGGTTTTATTTTTGTTTCCTGAGTTTAGTTCAGGTAAATGAAAAACATATATAGAGTACTGCTTCTACTTGAATCAAAATTTACTGGCATTTATTAATTTAACAGCTTCTAAGAATATTATTTTTCTAAATTAGCCCAAAAAACATCGGAAATTTTCGGGAAAAGTGCCGAATTTTAGGATTTTCCGAATTTTGGGAGTTTGAATTTGGAGTTTGGTACTGTAATAACGTTGGGAGTATCTTTTTACTCCGTAGTTGAGGATTTAACATGCCTAAATTTGTCATCGGCAGATTGTGGCCCAAAAATATATTGGTTTTACGTTTGCAAAAATGACTTTTCTGCAAAATCAGTTGGGACAAAATCAACGCGGATTTCGGCCGTTTGCAGATTTGTGGCGCTCGACTGTACTCATTTACCTATCAGTTGACAAAACGTTGCAGGTTTACATAAAAAGGGGAGAACTTATCAGTTAAATAAAAGGAAGAGAGCTTGCCAAATTAGATTTATATTGCCAAATATAGTGTATAAAACAGTTTTATTGAATTGATGTACTAAAAAATTCACATTGGCGACATTTTGGAACAACAATTCCCAGTGGCTGAGTGGTAGCCTTCCGTGCTGCCATGCCACAGGTCCGGGGTTCGATTCTGGGGCTGGGCAGGGTCGACTCAACCTTTCATCTCTTCAGTGGGGTAGATAAATTGAGGACCAAGCATGCTTGGGAACTAAATACTGGGGGTTCCACGTCAGGCCGACCGCTTGACCAGAACATATGCTTCTGCACTCCAGTGCCCTCAGTCTCAAAAACTGGGATGGGCCATAGCCCTGAAAGGGCTGTTGCGCCACCGAGTTTAGTTTAGTTTGCCAATGTCGGCCTTTTAACCAAAAGTTACCAAAAGCAAATTTGCCATTTTCGGCCATGTTTCAAAACCCATGATAGCACCGGCCCCGAGCATAACGAATTTGGGGCTCTCTACTGTATATATTAAAATACTATATTCACGCAGAAGGTAGAATGTGCATTAGGGTGAGCCGAAAAAACTTTTTTTTTTATTTCATACTTGCAATAGCGCGGAAAACTTGTGAATTAAAGAAATTATCAAAATTGGTTGACATTTTCCGGTCGTGCATAGGCCCTAAAGTTTGACAAAATATGATAAAAGCCTCATTTTTGTGATATTTTTTTTAATTTTTGAATTAGATGTTTTGGTAATGTAATAGTTAGTAACATCTTCAACTAGAGCTTAAAAGCATTGTGTTTTAATATGGTTTAGATAAGTTGATATCTTTTGGTCGGTACACAAGCCACAAAATTAGCCAAAATATTGAAAATTTCACATTTCTACAACTTTTTTTTACTATCTTTTATATGCTTAATTTTAACGTACTAGTTACAGCATTTTTATTTTTGAACATAAGAAAATTGTATTTCATTATGGTGTGAATAAATAAAGAACTTCCGGTCGCTCAATGACCCCAATGCTATAAAAGAACAATACCCAAAAAAAGATAGAGTGATAGGATGGTGATAACTGTAAAAGCGGGCAAGGTTCTTTTCGACTTGCTCTATATTTAAAAAGCTTAAATATTTTACAATTACACAACCCCTCCCTCTTGAGCATGAAATATTGCAACCCCCCCCCCCCTCCCCAGTTATAAATAATGTACTTGAAACTTGACAACGTGTCTCTTAAATTCCTGCGCCCTCTCCTCCAGTAACGGGAGCTGCAATTCGTTAGTTACACGACTGACATACATAAGTAGGCTTGCCATACGTCCCGGTATTTTGCTCTTGTCCCAGTGTCCCGCTCAGTTTTATCAATGTCCCAGAAACGGCCAGATGATGAATAAGATGTAAAAAGTAATGAATTTAGGTTTTAAGAATCTTTTATGAAGACATTAAGAATCTTTAAGATGACAGAGCATTAATGAGGGAGTCCACTGCAAGAGCATTGATTGTATGTAAGAAAATAAACTTTGGCATTTTCTTTGATCTGACTTTTATGAAAGAGCAAAGCTTAACAAAAACATCTTGAAAAAAGTACATTCGAGTCAGAAATATGAGTGGGTTGAAAACAAAGAATAACATTGTTAACTTATTAATTGCTCCTTTATTTTCACAAAAATATTTTTTTGAAATGGTTTTTGTAGTTAAACAAAAAGTTGTAATTTAAAAAAATAGTACTTAGTAATTAATTGTTCAATTAAACAATTTTATGAAGTATTTTAAACTTTATTTTATTAACACTTCTTTCTAGATGGTAGACCAGAAAAAGTTCATTAAGTAGCAAAAATTCCTTTTTAGCATACTTTCCCGTAAAAGTAAAAAAAATAAATAATAAAGCATGAAAGAAGGCTTAATGTATCGTGAAAATATCGTTAGAAATCAAGAAAAATCAAAAATAAGTAAATAAAGATTGAAAAATAAAAAAATTGAAAGTAGGGTTTTGAGATGGGGAATTTGTGTGTCGGTCGGTCTGTCTGTCAGTCTGTCCCCCCCCCCCCCCCCCAATAACTATTGAACGAATTGTCTGATTCGAAAAATTCTTTTTGCATTCGAAAGATCTCGGAGAGGACATCTCATTTCCATATTTTACTTTTTGATTTGAACAGTTAAAAAAAAATAACATTAGCGTCTATGGGCAAAAACGAAGCAAATTATGTAAACTCTGGGCCCATGATTCAAGTTCCTACAAGCAAGCTTATTGGAAGTAGCTCTCGGCCTGAAATATTGATTTGGACACTTTTTGTTCATTTTTGAAAAGTTCAAAAAAATTAACATAGCGCCTATGGGAAAATTTCAAATCTTATGACGTAGAACATTGTACAGATAGAAAGTTCATCCAGAACTAACGAGCCTATTTTCCTGTGAAATTTTTTGATCCTGATTTTCAAGAATATTTTTGAATTAATGAATGATTAAATGAATAAGTGAAAGAATGAATGAACAAATGAGTGAATAAATGAGCAAATGAATGTAAAAATAAGTAAATGAGTGAATAAATACATGAATGAGTGAATAAATATGTATTAATCGTTGAAAAAGGTATATTTGAAGCAATTAAGAACTAAAGCTAAACGAGAAAGAGAGAGAGAAAGATAACGGGAAAGTAGGCTCGTATAGTTCCAGATGGAACTTCTTGTTTATTTTTAAAAGGTAGGTAAACTAACAATTTAGGGTTCCAGTTTCCCCACTCCCGTTACTTACGAGGCTTTATAAAAAGGCTTAAAAATTTTGCTTTTAATTTTTTTCTACAGACCCCCCCTGGTATGCCCCTCCTATATGAATGTGTCCCGGTTTCACTAACCATAAATATGGCAAGCATATTAACCAATCGTTACATAAAGCATCACAGTAATGTCAAAAATATCTGATAAATTTTAAACAAGAATTATTAATTAATTAATATTGTTAGAAATGAAGGCTGTTCAACATCACAGTACAAAGAAAATCAAGTTTAGTCGCAAAAGCAATTCAGTAGAACAAAGAATTTGTTTTTAAATGAAAAATTTGAGTAATTTAAATAGCATTTAACAAAAATCTGGCATTCAGATTTAGTTTGCAACCTTGAGCTACAAATTTTTAATTTATACCTGCCACCATGAGTTTATAACGTTGATGAGATCAACCATTAAATCCAATTTTCTATTTTGCTTTTAGTTTCAAATTCAAGATTTTTTTTAAATTATTTCATATAATATACTACATATTTACCCCTGTCTCAACTTTTGCACTGGGGTATTGAAATTTTTAGGGAATTGTTTTCAGGTGTTCTCTTAGCCTTAAGCGGTCATTGTTTTTGGGGCTCCATAGCTTTCTTTGTGTATGTGGGGGGGGGGGGAGGAGTATGTATGTCCTAGATGTATATTTAGGAGTGTACCCTGTTGATACCAAAATCAAGTCAAATTATAAAAATGATATATCTATTTCAACATTCAACAATTAAATGCTTAAAATAATAAAGGAACTTTGTGCACAATTAAAGTGTAAAAAGTAATTGCACATAATTAATGCATTTTAATGCTCATTTGTGCTTTAATTATGTGCAATTACTTTTTAGTTTAATTAAATGCTTATTATGCATTAAAATTTTTGTATGATAAATATCAGTGTCAAATATTTTTAGTGAAAAATATTTTTAAAACTAAGATTATTGGAAATACAGGGCATTTAATGTTACAAAAGCAGTCAAAGATATCTCAAATTTAGTCAAAAAATAAGAGCAACAAGAATTTGTTTTCAAAGTTAAAAATTTGAGTACATTTGAAGAACAGTAAAAAACATCCGACAGTTTTTTTTTTCTACCTCATTATCAGTTCGGGTGAAAAAAGTCTATGGCTATTACATTTAAATACTAATTATTTATCAAACACCAAAAATGCATAAAATTTTCAATATTTTGGCAAATTTTGGGGCTTATGCATGACCAAAAGATATCAACTGATCTAAACCAAATTAAAACACGTTTTCAAGCTCTATTTGAAGACGTTACAAACCATTACATTACGAAAACATCTAATTAAAAAATTTTTTTAAATATCGCATAAATGAGGTTTTTTCATATTTTGTAAAATTTTAGGGCCTATGCGTGACCGAAAGATGTCAACCGATTTCGAAAATTTTTTCTTTTCTATATAATACGCAAGTTTTCCACGCTATTACAACTTCGAAATTAAAAAAAAGTTTTTTCGGCTCACCCTAATGTACATCAATGACATTTATTGCAATAATTCAAATGTTCTTCAAGGATTTCTCTAGTTGGACAATGCCTTATCAAAATATTTTAAATGATCAAAAATTAGACCCTTTGTATACTTTTTCCTGCTGCAGAATCAATGGACCGCAGCGATTACGGATTTTGAAGTTTTCTGGATTTCGGAGGATGATTACGAAACGACGTTTATAACAATGTAATATCATAAACAATGCCCTTTTTCTTATGTAAACGTCAACTACAATGCAATTGATGAATTAAATAATATAATTAGGAATAATACTCTATTCTATTATTAAATCACAGAAAAATTTTTTATAAAAATTGCCCATCATGAAATAGGTCATTCTCAAGTACGAGAACGAAAACTGCAAGTTATTAATCTTAAATTCGCCAATTAGATATTATTTTCATTCTTTTTAAACATTTATTTCCCATTCTCGCACTATTTTAAAACAACGCATTTTGAAAATGGCACGCAACATTTTGGGCGCTCAATTGAAGTACATTTATTTTCCGGTTCGTGTGCTTAGTCTCGGGACTCGCTTATGAACTGTCGTCCAATATGACAGATAGCACAAGACAATACATGAAAGATTTTATTACACCACAAAGAGAGGAAATAACAGAAATACACCCAGGGCAAGGTGGGAATCGAACCCACGACCTCGTTACTGCGCGCAAGCAGCGGGCGGAAACTGGTACTAAGACCGCTCGGCCACCGAGGCCCCGGGCGCTCAATGTCATATATTTAATTTTTAGCTAGCATTCTTAACTGTAACTGTCCAAACTGTAACTGTTAACTGAGTATCATTAAATAATGTTCTTGTAACTTAATGTGTTGTTTTTCATGGCTGCATTCATTAATTAGAAAATACTTTAAAATAACAACAATATATGACACTCAAGAATCTTAAATTTTACAAGTTCAAACGAAATACTGTATTCAATTTGAAATGCATAAAAAGTACTAAGTGCTGTAGTTCTTTTGCATCAAAATCAAGAGATTCCCATAATTCTCAACCATTAACTACAACGCGAAGCTGAACTATGAATCATCGTAACCAGTTGGGCTTCATGCCTGCACCTTCCAAGGTCGTTTTAGCTGATTTTTTCTTTTCTTGTGATTGTTTATTCTCTATTTATTCAGTTTTGTATCAGCTATTATTACAATTAATATCTGAAAAGAAACGAATGAGGGGAAAATCCGATCGAAAAATAATAGCGCAATCTGGAAATTGTCCCTTTTTTTTCTAAATACACGAAAGGGATTTTCAGTACTTTACATTCCGAAGTAAAAAGAAATTAGAGTCTAAAAGATATTTTTCCACACGAGAAACACAGGCGTTGTATTCAATTCAGATGTGTTTCAAGGGCTATATGGGCCGATTTTTTCCGAAGTTAACATCGGTGACCGATGGCCATGGCTAGTTTTTTGAATTATTGGTGCTGATGCATCGGTCGAGCCCTAAAATTTACTTATTTGGTGCTTCATTTAAAAGGTTTAACAGCATTTCACAAGGAACGTTAAAATTTTAAGCAAATCTTTAAAAAATATATATTAAAACTAAAATCGGAAAGTTGTCTGGATTTTCGAGGTTCTACTGTATTAGACGAGCATGTTTTCAAGTGAAAATTCAAATAACTATAAAAAAAATGGGAATATTATTACCATTTTGCAAATCCGAAATATGCTCACAAATTCTACTCTAGACATACTTTAATTCAGTGGCGCTCACCTTCTCCCTCCCCTACCCCCACACATTTTTTAAAAATTGGTTACCAGATAGAGCAGTATTCATTTTTATCAAATAATGACTTTCCATGGGTCACTTAACATATTGTGCTTTGTCAAGAGCAAAATATTTTTTTTCATCGAAAGACAAGTGAAAAACAATAATATGCAATATTTTTTTTAAACTGCATATTCATGCATTTATACATACTAACATGAAAAGAAACAAAAATATGCAGTTGCATAGGCCATACATGCATTCATAATCCAGGCTCTAATCATAAATAATGATACATCTGAAACTTAAAACATTTATCCCATTAATTAGAAGTATTATAAAGAATTTTAAAAATGCAAATAAACATAAAAGGCAATATTTGCTTTTATGAGACAAAAACAAAAATGATATTCTCTTGCCGAATTGTAAACTGATTTAGCTGATTTGTTGTTCAAAGCGTTTGTATCACTAATCCCATTTGACGCTACAAAAACTTTTACTAAAAATCTAATATTTTATTTTGTAAATATTTTGTGTTCCTTTAGCTCTGCTTCCAGTTAGCCTTCGGTCTCCCTTATAGTTAAAATTTTCTACAAAGAACATAAGAGCACAATTCATAAAGAAATGAAAATCAATTAAACCTAGGCGAAAGAATTAAAAGAAGTTTATAAAAATAAAGCAGGAAAATTCATTGAATTCTAGAAAAAATTTATGACTTAGCAGGGAGAGCATGGAAAAACTATTGCAAATTGTTCGATTTCCGAAATGATGGAAAATGAATGGATAATGGATAAAAATCCAACCATCAATAAGAAATTGTTTTAAAATTAGGTAGGTATGCAGCGTTAGATTCAATATTAAAACCAAAAATTTAAACAGAACAATGAATAACATCACGATTGAAACATAAAAATATCTTACTATGTATTCTCTCGTCATATTATGGAATGATTTTACGTAATCTGGATCATCATCCATATCCTCCATTTTATTATGGACTATTTTCATAACACTTAGAATAAAAGGCTAGAAAATATAACCATCACAGAAAAAATAAAAAACGCCGGCGTCAGGAATTACATATCAGTCAAAAACATGACAATCAGAAAACATGCTAATAACACAGCCTAGGACGCTAGTTCGCATCCCATTGGAATCGTGACGTCACTCTGTTTAAGCCGCGTGCGCGTGGACTTATGCTTTAAATATGGTTTTGCCTATTGCTCAAAAAAAAAAAGTGTTCACACCAATTTGCTTTATATACTTTGTACATTATTTTTGATTTTTTTACTATCAATTTAAAAAAGAATTGTATTTGTTTGTTAGAGATCCATTGATTTATTTTTCAAATGGTATGTGTGTTGCAAATTCTTCAGTTTGATCCTTAAAATTTGTAATCCTTCAAAAATTGTGTCTTTCATATTTTTTTCAGTAATCTTGAATTTTTTTGAAAGTCTCCAAGGATTGAATGTCAGCTTGGTATGCAAGTATCTGTTGCATGATTACATGATGTGGTACTTTTATGTAGCACAAATTATTTTCCTACAAAGACTTTGCTGTAGATTCAAACTTGTTTGATGCTAATGCAATTTGTTTTTGTTTTGTTTTGTTTTCAAATTTGTCGAATGTGATTGCTAATTTTAATTTGTTTCTTATTTATGAGAATTTCGCACCTAGTTTTTTTTTTTTTGCGTTCAAGTAATCCAATTTGTTTTTTTTTTTTTTTTTCTTTTTTTCAAATTTGTCAAATGTGATTTTAAATTTTAATTTGTTTGGGATTTATGCTATAAAAAAGAAATAAAGAATTATGAACAAATGTATATGATTTTTTTTTTAATCTAAATCATACTTCAACTTAATGTTTGGTTGCATTTTGACAAAGTTTTAGTGAACAATCTCATATTCTAAATCAAAAGTATTTGCAAATTATTTCTGTCATCAATTCCTTTAAAATATGCTACACACAATATTTTTTTAAAAACTAGTTGGAGGTGATTTAAATTTTCTCAGAAAAATTAACTGAAAAAAAAATCGTACATTTCCCAATATTCCTTATTTTCATTCAAAACAAAATGTGTGTTCTATTGAAAAACACACATTTTTATTGAAAAAAAAAACACAAAGTTTAAAAAAAAAAAATAACAGTAGTAAAAAAAAATTACACAAAGTTTTTATTGAAAAAAAATTATATTGCTTTAATAACAATAATAAATGAGAGCAATCTCCTCTTATCTGGAACGTTAATTTCCTCAGATCTGTTAGAAGCAAAAACTATACTCACATACTCAACGCAGAAAACGAAAACAGCGCATGCGGCTTAAACAGAGTGACGTCAGAGTTCCATGCCCCCGGGCGTGACGTCACGATTCCAATGGGATGCGAACTAGCGTCCACCATAACACAGAAAGACAGAACGTTTGCATTTCATTTCACTTCGGTGATTGTGATAGCAGACGATGAAAGAAAGAGTTGTCACAGGGTGGAGGGCAGATAGCTCTCTATTTAAGGGTAGGTTGAAAGACTACGGATTGGGTGTTCCGAGTTCGACCGGTCAAGATCGTGACGTCACGATTGTTTCCTGAATCGCCGGAGTTTTTGAACGCACGGGGTCGTTTTGAGTGTTTCCTCGCGCAATATTTTCAGTTTTAAAATGAAAAAAGGCGCATTTCTTTCGCGAACTGTTGTTCCAAAAGCCTGCTGAATAGTGACGTCATTCACTTGAGCCTATAGGGCATTCGCAAATGAGTCACGCTGGAGGACAAGCAATCGCTGATGATGATGATGACAGCTAAACTTCTACCTTCGTTCGGCTTCGATGCGATCTTTTTCACCACGTTGCGTTACAATTATTTTGCTCTTTTCATTACATTATTTATGTTTAATTAACTTGTTTTGCATTTTTTGTTGTTTTTATGTAGTCTGTTTTGTTTGGTTTACTTTTCTCTTTCATTAATTTTTTTGTTTGATTTGTTTTTAAATTATTGTTTCGTTGTTTTTTAGTTGACATTGCTTATTCATTATTGTTAATTGTTTTTGTTAGCTTATTCTTTGTTTTTTCCATTGATTTTGTTTCTTTATTTTTCTTTTTCGGTTAAAAGTAATGCCCGATATCCAATATGTATACGTCTTATAAGAAACATCCGATGTATCGGTGAAAGACCGCGAAATTTCCCTTCGAAAATCTGTAAACATCCTAAATGCACATTATTTCCCGTACTTTACGTTTCCCTGTATGTTACGTTTTTTTATTCAGTCCATTGGAAAAGTTAAATCAGCTTTTCATGTGTGCATTTTCCATCGTTCTACTGCCTAAATGTTCCTACTGATTATATAGATTTTAATGTTTTGTTTCTTCAAAGTAGCATCAACAAATTTATCCATACTTCGTTTATCTGCTCCCCTTTTTGAAGTTAGTTTCTCTAATTTATTAATGTTACTATTACAAAATTCAGAAATGTATGTTAGCAAAATTTAAAGCTAATATACAGGATATTAGCGATTTCCTGAATATTCTCTACATGCACTGAAACAACATAATAGAAACATTCACCAAATTTCAAACTATGTTATGCATTACCTTGCTAGAAGTCTGCAGAAGAATAAAAAATCTCATTCTTATGTACTGGGCTAATATTTGTTTCAGTTTTCAGATTGCTTGTTAAATTAGATTAACTTTTTTTCCTCACTAAAGTTAATTTCATAAAATTAACAGAATTTTCCCACAATAAATCATACTTCGGCAAAAAGTAATCATTTTTTACATTTAAAAAAATTTAAATTCACTTGGAAAAAAAAGGCTGCCGCTAAAAATTATGATAGACCTTGTATGCCTAATTAATTTTACTCACCTTTCCAGTCACCACATGCATGTTTGCTATTTTCTTGACAAAAACATCTGACACCCATCCACAAGAAAATTGACTACAGTGATCCCTCGTTTTTCGTGATTAATGGGGACCAGAACCTTCCCTAAGGATTTGCCCCTAAGAATTTTCGTGTATGCAGGTACACGAATGTTTTAAATATGTAAACAGTATTTATAATTCACACATTTAAGACAAAAATTACAACAGCATACGTAATTACTTACGGTTCTAATAAATAAGGTTAATTACAAAACTTTATAGTACAGTAATAAGCATTAATAAACATTGATTTCTGAGAGAGGCGAAGAGTCTTGTGTTGGTGGGAGCTTTTGAGAGCCCGTGGCATGTACTCTGAGTCAACTCGCCTCTTATTTTTTGACATGCAGAGATCCTTTTCTCTCGCATCAACATGAAACAACGTTTCTTTCCGCAATGTGGCTGCCGACATGGCTGTATTTTTTCATTTTTATTTTTTGATGAGTATTTTAGAATAACCCGCTGAGCACTGAAGGCGAGAAACATGAAGCGCGAAGTGGCGAGGGAACACTGTATATGCTAGTAGGCTTTTATAAGCTTTAAACTCCTCAGATATATATGCACCGACACCATAAACTCAGAGGTGTAGCTAGGTGGGGGCAAGGAGAGACAGCTGTCCCCGGGCTCAAAGTCAAGGGGAGCCAATTTAATGTTGATTTATTTTATTTTTGAATGCGAAAAGAAAATTATTTGAACTGAAGAGGTGTGAATATGGTCGACAAAAAAGTGGGAGCACCGCAAATCATATCAAGAATGACCAATGTAGCACAGGAGTGTGTGGAAAATTAGACAAATAATTTTGCGTAGCCAAAGTGTCCCATTTTTCCCTTATAAGCAACGGCGGATCTAAGGGGGGGGGGGCGATCGCCCCCCCCCCCTTGGGCTGATTCAAATGGATACTACAACAACACTCCTAAGTGAGTTTTTACTCTTTGTGCCCCGGGACCAGCCATTTTTTTATGTTCTTGGAATCCCAGCCTAATAGCCCTTCAAGTTCTATGCTTTCCCCCTGTCCCTTTGTCCTTTAGTATTGCCGAGTTGCTAATCCTCGGAGTAATGGGAAAGAGATTCCTTGCTCTTTTCTTCTACCCATCAAACTGGTGACAGCTAGCCAACCCTTAGCACGTGGTGTAAATTCCTGCAGCATTTACGTTAAAACCTGGAGCCTGAAACTTTCATTGAACATTCATAATTACAGATGTTTATATAAATTGCACATACTCGTTGATGGTTTTTTTAGTACATATTTAGTATTACATTTTGAAAATTTTAGAAAATATATTACTAATAATTGCTATTATTTTGTAATTTATAGACATATCAATTCAAATTTAGAAAATGTATTTACAAGCCTACATTTTTCTTGAGAAAGCTTGAAGGAAATCCTAACTCGGTTAAAACTTGGCTAAGAAGCAGAATGAGTGATGGTAGACTCACTGAATTAGCGTTATTGTATATCCATAAAGATTGGACGTTGAAAAAATTATAGACAGATTTGCGAAAGCAAAAAAACGTCAGCTTGTGTTCCTTTTATAAGGGCTTTGAATAAACGTATATGCATTGAAAAAATGTGCTAGTAAAATTTTAAATATCACTACACTAGCATTTTTTTTTTTGTTGTTCCTGCTGTTTGAAAAAAAGGGGGGGGGTGGAGGGACTGTTGAAAAGGAATGAAGAATCTCCTCCATCCATCCTTACATTGAACCCCGAGATTTCCAAAATCGCCCCCCCCCCCCTTGAAGATTTTCTAGATCCGCCCTTGCTTATAAGTGAATAGTCGCTATTAAAAATGAAAGTTAAAATGGCGGCTTTATAGAGCTATTTATCATTTAGGAAGCATATTTTTTTAAAAATTCCCTTTAGGGGCACGGGGGGCGCAGAATCTTCAGTTGTCCCCGGGCGCTGAAAACCCTAGCTACGCCTCTGCATAAACTTAAGTAACTGACAATGTCTATGTAAGTTAAGTGCGGCAAATCAGACACATTAGTTGAAAGTTCATTTATACATAATTAATATGAGTTCTTATTGTCGATGATCTTCATTTTTTTCAATAAATCTTTGTTTAGCTTCATTATCAAGGCTTTTGCAATGCTCAGAATACATTTTAGACATAGTAAAAGGATAATGCAGTAATTTTGCATTAGCATCAACAGGCAACACACATTTGGATCGTGTCAAGTATAAGGGGCTTCCCCTCCCCCTTAAAGTATGCATTATATATTGCTACAAATTTATTAAATAACATTTCTTTCTATTTTCATTCAATAAAAAATTAAAAACATGTGAAAAACATAGGATTCTTTTTTCAAATACCATAAAAAATCTTTAAATTTGACAAACAAATAAATCTAATGCCTTAATTGGTTGATATTTTACCAAATATTACTGAATAAATAATCAAGGATACTAAAAAAACACTATATTTTTTATCAAAAACATTGTTCTGTTATGCATGGAATTGCTCACTAGCTAGTGTGCAAGTACATCATACAAAAGTGAGCGTAAAATTATCACTTGTCATACTTCATTTAAAATAACCAATAATGTGGGTAACGGTATTTTATGTGCAGTGGGAAATTTGTTCATTAGTGTATATTTTTTTGGTTCCGTCTAATTTGTACTTTAGGAAAAATGCATGGCTAATTAATTGGACTTTTACAAAAAATACTAGATGAGCAAATGGATAAGAGACCAAGGAAGAAAACATCACAGGGATGCAGGTGTATCAATAATGGTTAAAAGGAAGTATGAAGGCTTTTTGGGATAATTCTACTTTAGGTACTGAAAATGTTAAGCGTCTAAGACTTGAACATAGAACATAACAATGATTTGAGGCATTGATTTTGAAGACCACGATTACAGGGATATACATTACATCAATAAGTTATACACTACCACCCTGCCTCAGTCGTTCCACCTGTTGGGTTTTAAAAAAAAACTAAATTGCTGGTTTTCTATGTTCCTTTAGATCACCTCTTTTTTTTCTGAAGTGGAAAATTTAAAAGCATTAGATTATTTTAAAGAAAAGTTTCATTCTGCAAAATGTCTTAGTAGAAGTCATCTTCATAATTTACCAGCATTTTAAGACTAACAAATGTATTAAGGACCAACCAGACAGTGGAGGGCCTGATATTTCTGAGGATACTAAAAAGGATAAAGGGAAAGAATTTTTTAATATGGTTAGAGGGTTTTAGATGATTAGAAAATTCCTATTTGAGCAATTAGTCTAACCATTTTTTTTTTTCAAGTCTATATTTAAGGATGCCCTTTGATTTTCGCCAAGCTGGGTGTTGCAAAGCTCCAAACACAGTTGTAGTCGAAGGGAGACGATGTCCCCCTACCTTTTTATTTTAATACAAGCGTCCCCTCAATCGTTTTACATTTTAACATAAGCGTTCCCCACTTTCTGATTTCAATTGTTTATCTTCCTTTGTATTCAGCATCTCCCCAACTTTTTTTTCAGGACTACACCACTGTGTAAACATAAATGGCGCCAATTTCGCAAAGGGTAGTAGCCTTAAGTATATTTTTACCAATAAAACACTGAAAGAAATGATGAATTTGAAAAGGTGTGTGGCTGCAGTATCTGCTTTACTTTATATTCTAGAAAATAGTGCTGAAATTACAGGATTAACTGGTATTCAACTGTGGATTGATTTTAAAGCAAACTCCACTTAGATTTGTCTTTCCAAAATTATTAAAACAAGTATTCAAGTTGCTGAAATTACTAGACGCATACCTCCCCCTGCAAGACCAACTCGAACAAAACCTTCCGTCTTTCAGCATTCCAAATTATTAAATGTTGTTCTAACATTGTCTTTGTCCTGCCTTGTAAAATAAAAAAAGCTGCTTTACAGCAATACAAAAATATGTGAAAGCCTATGTTTACACTTGGTGGGATAATATCCTAAAAGTCGATCAAAAACGAATGCCGTAACAAGTAAAGGGCAAACATAATCAAAAGACCATTGGGATTTTTTCCCTCCATTCTTTTCAATCAAAAAGTATAATTTGTATAAACATAGTTAAGTTACGATATAGAAATCAAAAGCATATACAATTAAAATGCGACATATGCATGTTTAAACAGTATCACTAAAGACATGCTATACAATACAAATGCATATGTCTGAGGAAAAAAAACATTTTGCATAGAATACCATTCACTAAACAGTTAAAAACAAATTCTAAAACATATATTTGGGAAATTTAAAATGTCGAAAACGGTCTTTCTGACATGAAATGTACTGCATCAGATTTCGGTGATTTAGACAATTGGAAAAGTTACCTTTAATATTGATGCACACCTTTATGGGATCCATTTGAAAAGCGCACTAGTATACAAGTATTTATTAATTACACTAAAAACCACAAATAAATGACCAAGTTCCCTTTTATATCTCGTTCTAATGTGCGGGGTTAATATTTCTTTTTCAGTTTTCAGATTTTATGCTAATTTAAAATTTAACTATTGGCTCACTAAAAAGTAAATTTCATAAAATTAACAGTTCTCCAAAAATAAATCGTACTTTCACCAAAAAAAAATAATATTTTGCCACTTCAGGTATTAAAATTCAGCAAAAAAAGAACAGCAGTAAAATATTTTGGACAGACTCTGCATGCTAAATGATTATTGCTCACCTTTCCATAGTCACGACACATATTTTTACTATTTTCTTGGCGAAAACATTTGAAATTCATAAATGAAAAAATTGGTAGAACGCTTGCAGGCTTTTATATGCTTTAAATTCATCAAAAGAATATGCACTAACAACGTAAAATAAGTTATTGACATATCTATGTAAGTCAAGTGCGGAAAATCCGATACGTTAGTTTGAAGTTCATTTTCACATAATAAACACGGGTTTTTATTGTTGATGATCTTGATTTTTTCAATCTATATTCCCTCAGCTTCATTGTTGAGGCTTTCGCAATACGCAGAAGACATTTTAAAATTAAAAAAAAGGATGAAAATATAACTCTACATCAGCAACTGCATGCTATACACCCGGGGGGTGGACGTTAGTTCACATTATGAGCGAGCGCTCTCCAAGTGTGACGTCACGCCAATAGGCGTGGAGCTCTGACGTCACTCTGTTTAAGCCGCATGCGCCGTTTTCGTTTTCTGCGTTGAGTGTGTGAGAGTATAGTTTTTGATTCTAAAACAGATCTAAGGAAATTAACGTTCCAGATAAGAGGAGTTTGCTCTCATTTATTATTGTTATTAAAGCAATATCATTTTTTTTCCAATAAAATGTGTATTTTTTTTTCAATAAAAATGTGTGTTTTTCAATAAAACACACATTTTTGTTTTGAATAAAAATAAGGAATAGTGGGAAATGTACGATTTTTTTTTCCAGTTCATTTTTCTCAGAAAATTTAAATCACCTTCAACTAGTTTAAAAAAATTATTGTGTGCAGTATATTTTAAAGGAATTGATGACAGAAATAATTTGAAAATACTTTTGATTTAGAATATGAGATTGTTCATTAAAACTTTGTCAAAATGCAACCAAACATTAAGTTGAAGTATGAATTTGATTTAAAAAAAAAATCATATACTACATTTGTTCATAATTCTTTATTTCTTTTTTATTGCATAAATCCCAAACAAATTAAAGTTTGAACTCACATTTGACAAATTTGAAAAAAAAAAAAAAAAATTGAATTACTTGAACGCAAAAAAAAAAAAAAAAAAAAACACTAGGTGCGAAATTCTCATAAATAAGAAACAAATTAAAATTTGCAATCACATTCGACAAATTTTAAAACAAAACAAAGCACAAGAGCAAAATACCGGGACGTATGGCAAGCCTATATATAACTTAATTTTTGAAACTTTTCTCTTTGAATATCACTTAAATAGAGTGTCCCTTATCCAGAGGTAAATACATTGTGGTCCCTATTTAAAGGGACTGGGACCAGAAAAAGTGTTCCTTAATTAGAGGTGTCCCTTAATGGAGATACTACTGTATAAGGATTTAACACAAACGAAAATATTTTAATTTGGAACAATTCTTTGTCATAAAATTTTGATGTTTTGCGTAGTGTCCGCTTTCTCGGACAATTTTTATTTATGATTAATAAAGCTTAAAATTGTGTGTGATTGATATTGGACATATTAAGTAGCTTCAGCATTTAGCTTAAAGAGAAAAAAAAAACTAACACACTTTGTTGAAAATTCAGCCAGACGGGGTTAAACTTAAAAAAAAAAAAAAAAATAGCAGACAATCAGCAATCGGTGATTCCTCCCCTTCCCCTCCTCCCTTTCTTTTTTTTTTAAATTTTATTTTTATATCAATAATTTACTGTCTTATTGTACTTTTCTAGTAACTATTATTTCACGCTACATATATTCATTCAATTTCAATTACACGTAAATTAACGTAGTCTCCGAAAATCTGCTGCATAGTATTTATTTGCATTTTTAAAGTATTAAACTTTTATTTTTTAATATTAGCACTTGGTAATTGTTATCAAATGATTTTCGTCCGAAGGTGAGCACATTAACAGGTGTCCATTATAGATTTATATTACACATTATCACTCTCGCAGTAAAGGGATTCCAGACCACAAGAGAACCTACTTCACACCCCAAAGGCTATGTAACAACCGGAGAACCAACCCTCCCTCACTAAATAATGACAAGAAGTTCCGAACTGTGGGGAGTTCATCAGGATCATTACCGAAAGTCACAAATTACAAACAAACAGGGTGGTCTCTGCGTTGTAGGGGCTGTGACGTGCGGGACGACGGTTCCCTTTGGAAACCACTTATGCAAAAAATAATCCTTTATGTTTTTACAGAAAAAAAAAATGAGAGAGAGAAAACTAAAATTAAAATATAATTGTAATGAAGCTGCAATTTTGAACGTAAATTTCAAGCTAGAATTTTTCTGTAGTTTTATTTGATTAAAAGTTATCTACTGTTAAGAATTTGGATAAAGTTTGAAATGCAGGAAACAAAACTGTTTGTTAGTGTACTGTACTATATAAGCTGTTTATTTTACCTCTAATAAAATCATCTAAAAGAATTACGTCATGCAATGATTTTAGAGTCTAACAGCGAGCATTAATGAAAATAAGTCTCTATATATGAATAAACTTAGAGAGACGGGGGAGGGGGTGGGGAATAAAAAAGGGGGCGCAACTTTATTTCAATTAAAAATCAAGCAGAACATCTTAGCAACAAACCAAAAAGCTTGGTACAAATGGTGCCCCTTTATTAATTGATTTACTTTAATATTTACGAAATCAACTATCAATGCTGGTTTTTTTTTTTTTTTAAAGGTAAAAAATCCAACTTCTTTCCAAATGTTTTCATTAAATTTAGACACTATTTAAAAATACGAAATTCATTTAATCCAGAAAGTACAATCAAAGCTTGAATTTAAAAAAAAAAGTTGTAAAGTAATGCCACTTCTAAAATACCAGTGCATCTTTTCGTGTAAATATTTGTTATGTGTATGTCCTTATACATTAATCTACAATGCATTCAGAGTATATTGTTGTAAAAAAGATTGCACAAAACGTTATAAAATTGAAAAAGTCAACAGCTACACTGATAGCATAATCTTTACCACTTGAAGAACATTTATTATTATTATTATTATTACATTTTTTAGGGAAATATGAAAGAATCCGCCTCATCTGAAGTATAGAAGGGTAAGTAAACGTAAATCAATAATTTCAAGAACACAGGGCCAGCGAGAACCAAAGGCAGCAAGGCGCTTGTCTCACAGCGCAGCTTCCTTAAGGGGGCGGCAATTACAATCTAATCAATTTATTAGGTAGTATTACGCTTCTAATGAATAAGAAAATAGGTATGTCCTATGGGGATCTTGATATATTTACATGTGTATTCAAATGAAAGCAAAATTACAGAAAAAAAAAAAAAAAAGATTGAATACCACATAAAACTTAAACTTTGAATGCAATTTTTTTTTCACACAAAAACAGCACAATATCAAGAACAACTCCTGAACTATTTTTTTCATCTTCAAAACATCTCCAGTAAAATTAAAACCTTGATGCAGTTTTCTATAATAACTGCATCAGGGCTAGAATTCAACTAGCACTTCAGATAATAATCTGAGATATCCAATTATCTGTAAGAAGAAATATAAAATATATTAAGAGCAAATAAAATAGAAAGCACTTTAAGATAAAAAGAATTTTTAAAAAATTCACTGCTTAAACAGTAACAATGTCAAAAATATAGCAGTAATTTTGGGAAGGTAACTTATAAAATATAAAATAGGAAATTATATATGAAGGCATTATAATTTTATACTTTGCACTTAGTGCATCAAACTTTTCAATTAAGGTCTCACACAGGTAAAGTTTATAAACATGTTTATTATAATAATGCCCCGATACATTATTATATTATAAGGAAACACAACATAAACCTCAAATTGTCCTACAATGGTAACAAACTGACATCTAATATCTCACAAAATGAATGGAAAATATGCAATTAGATCACAGTAAAACCTCACAAACTCACTCCTTTCAAAATAAATGAATAGACAATTACATAGTACATAAAAAAATTTCATCTTTTAACATCATTCTGAAAAACCACACAAAGCTTTATCTACTTTTCCAAAGATGTTAATGAATCTAAAAGGCTCTTACTGCTTAGGGAGCTCTGAAGGAAAGCTCTTGTTAGATTGCAAAAAGCAATGTTTAATTTTAACAATTTATTAACCCAATGTTCCTTATTTTTATTCAAAACAAAAATACACAAAGTTTAAAAAATAATAATAACTGTAGTTAAAAAAAGTAAAAAAAAATTACACAAAGTATTTATTGGAAAAAAAATGATATTGCTTTAATAACAATAATCTTATTATACCCTGTTCGCACTGGGAAGTTAATCCGGGTTAAAAAGATTAGGGATCAGTAAATCCGGATCGAATATTTTTAAACGGTTCGCACTAGAGAGTCTGCAAATGAGATTAAATAGCCTCGAAAACATTTTGGTTTCGAGGCTTGGGGTGACGTCATCAGATTCGCGGACAGTGTTTATATTTTGATTTTTTCATTTAATGACAACGTGATTCACAGAATTTTGATTACTTTTCCGCTTTTTTTCCATTTTTTTAATGGCACACTTTTGAATAGATTTTAAAATTTATGAAATAAGCACATTCGTGCAGCGATATTAGCTATAAAATGAAGTATTAGATTTAGAACAAGAAATAAAACCTACAAATTTAGCGGTTTTATTGACATGAATGATGTTTACAGATGGTAGAATTCGAAATTAAACAATTCCTGAAAGCATCATTAAATATTTTTTACACTATTGTTTGCAGTAAAGTATTACAAATTCCAACATTTAATATTTTTTAATTAAAAATTTAGAAATATTGCTATTTTAAATCTGTGTTTGAGATTCTGATCAAGTAGTATGTTCAGTGTGATAGTTATGTAAGCATAATTTTTATTTGACTCAAACTTAGCAGAAATTTCAAATGACTTATTTTTATTTGAACTCTACCATTAGTACATCCACACAAATTCTTCTTTCTGATTTTACTATTGTTATCAACACAAAAATTAAGCAAATGTTCCAATTCACTTCCCTTTTCTATAATTCGATTTTAACAAATTCCTTCTTTTAAGAAAAGCAGTTTCTTTTCTTCAAAGACAAGATATGGCAGTTTTATCTGTATTATGGTATACATTCTTAAATTCCATTTTTAAACTTTACCATTTTCTCTACTAAAGTTTAAAATGAACTCATAGTTTGATTTACAGCACAAAAAAAGTTATACGTACTTTACAAATGGAAATACATAGAGCTTATTTGTAAACTTTTCTTTTTTCAAAAAAAGCTTTTATTTCATATGAATTTTTGGTTTCCACCGAAAATAGAAAGACCCCATTATATGGGGGACATGTTTTGCATCTGTGTTATTGTGAGTACAGAGGCAGTGATTTTTAGTTCTCATATTTATTAACAACTAGTAGTTATGCCAGCTCAGCACGGTTTCTAAATACAAAATGTTATTCCATAGAGAGGAACCAAAAATAAAGAAAAGAACCGTTGCATTTTTCTTGAACAATATATACATGATAACTATTTCACACCAAACTGTAACATACAATTTTATGATCTTCAATTTCATGATGTAATCACGGACTCACACATTGTATTATAAATGTTAAATCCATGTGATGCTCACAGGCAGGGATCTCGACCAACTTGATTTGTTTAAAATGATGAAACTTAATACATTTTTAGAAGAGATACACAAATTCTCTGCAATTTAAAAGCAAAATCTGCTGCCCCCCCCCCCCCTTTTTTCGAAGAAGAGCTTTTTCACTATTTCACTCATAAGAATCTTCACTTATGTTTTGTAACATGTATAACAAGCTTTCAATACAATAAGCAGGAATGAACTCTGTATATTTATAACAGAAAAAAAGCTCCCAAGTTTCAATTTTACACAACACGGATTGCTCTCAAGTTTCAAACATTTTATTGATACAATTACAATACAGTATTGTTTTGCCACTTATAAATCCATAAATAATTAAATAACTATAGATTTTTATTTTTGCAATTTCAATATAGGAACATTGTAAATTTTAAATGGAAACAATGAATAAAAATATGATCACTATGCATATGTATATATTGCATATTTCTGTTTTAATATTAGATATTAATGATCAGGAGCGTAGCGCTTCAAAAATCATGGGAGGGGCTCAAACAATTTTATTTCCAAATCCTCAAAATTATTTCCAAGAAAAACCAATTAACAATTAAAAAGTAATTAGTATTCACTCATTATTATTAATATTAATCACAAAAAATAACTAATAAATGAATATTTTTATAGATCATTAAAATATATTCATAGTTTTCACAAAGTAACCGAAATCCTTATGCAGTATGATTTCTAATGGGAGGGGCTTAAGCCCCCTAAGCCTCCCCCTTTCCTACATGCCTGTTAATGATAGGAATTAGTCATTTGTAAAGATTTTTTAACAATCTAGTTCATTTAAATGTACAATATTGCAATTTTTTATTATCATCCACTCACAGGTAGATGAAGATATTCTTGAACCTTTTCTAAATGCTATGATGGGATGATTTTGTATCTAGTTAAACTAAGCAGAATTCATTATCTTTAAAGAGCAAAAGATGCTTATATTATAACAAACCAAGTAAACTCATATTGTTTTAAACAACCAGAGACAATTTTATAGGAACAAACATATAATGCCACAACTACCTGATTATTATGTTATGAAACAGTGGTTAACATTGGAATACTAATAAACAACAAAAATCCAGTATATCGGAAGAAATTCAGACGTGTCTCAAATCACAAAAAAGATCAACAACAGAATGTGTAGATTTAAATGTTACTAGCACATTCTTTCGCTATCAATTTTGTTTTAACCTTTAGATTACGGCGGTACAGCATATGTACCGCAAAAAAGTTTGGCCTTCCTTACGGCTCCGGTACAGCATATGTACCAGACCTTTCGTTCCCTTCCTGAGTGGAGAGAGATCCCCAGGAGGTGAGAAAACGATCAAGAGTCATTAGCATTTCCTGTCTTCACGAACTAGTCTTGGCGAAATACTCGGCACTGATTTACTATCTGGCGAGTAGCTTCAATGTGTTCTGGTTTAGTCACAATTATTATCCTGTCAGATAACATTTATGTTTATCTTCTCAAAAGTATGCTCCGCTTTCGGACCTTTCACAAAATTCCAATTAATCAAAACGGACCCTTCACAAAATTTCAATCAATCAAAACGGACCCTCCATAAAATTCCGAGATCCAAATCGCATTTTCCACACAATTATTTAATATGTAAGCGGCAAATAATAATAAAAAAATTTATAACTTCGTTTAAATTTCGAATTTTCACAAAAATCTTTTCAAAATTCACAAAAAGAAAAAAAAAAAAACTTAAAAATGCTGTATCGACCTATGTATATATAATATGAACTAGTCCAGCACCTGGTTTAGGAGCGGCCCATCAGTAGAATATCAGCAAACAAATCGGGAGAATTTCGTTATGTATATGGAAAAAGAATTAGAAAATTATTAATATAAACCTGATCATCAAAAGATTAAATGTATTCATGTGGTTTTGCCCGGAAACTTATCGAAATCGAAGCTCTAAATCCGCAATTTTGGGCGTCTATAGATGATGTTAGACAGGGGGGGGGGGAAGGGTTGGTACTCGGTCTTTTTCCTGAATTTTTTTGAAATTCAAGTCATAAAACGCATATTAGGTTACCTTTGATGACGTCACAAAAACATCTGAAATTATTACACACACACCAACTCTACTCTCCACACTCCAACTGTAACTAAGAAAAAAAGATTGTGTCCAGTCTGTGCGTATGCAGGGGGAAGGGGGAGGGGGAGTTTTGACCGTTTTGACTCTTTCTCAAGCCTTCTTGATCACATCCCTACCTTCTTTCATTCACGTCAATTAGAAATGCTGTATGTAAGTCCCTTCCTGACGTATGTAATGTCCTCTTTTTCGAAAAACATTTGATTGTTTGATTTTCTATATATGAAATTTTTAATTTCAATCCTATTTTTTATTTGTTTGAAATACAAACGCCTACGATCCCTGCAAAAACTTTTAACATTTCGAATTGGGGTAGTATTTTGCAGTGACACTTTAGGGATTTCTTTTTTTTTTCAATTTGTTTTATTCTAAATATCATGTCTACCGTAACTTACTTTTGCTTTCCTCTTTCCCTTTTCATCAGTTTGAAATATATTTCGGCGGCCCATGCATTTTTGTACGATTTTCGCAATGATGTTTCGAATTAAAAAATAAAAAAAAATATGTAAATATAGAAATGCAAAACTGTCGGCTCACGACTTTGAAATTGTTACGTTAATCTATCTGTTTATTTTTTGCATATTCAGGCTCGCCACGTGTTTCTATAATGCATTGAATTCTCTCTCTTTTTTTCGTTAGAAAGGAAGGTTTGAAACGCGCATTTCGACTGCCCTTAGTTAGGCAATTATAATAATATCGATTTGCCAATGTTAATACATAATATTTTATAATTGATTTTTTTAAAAAGTTTACTGAAAAGATATTTTTTGTAATTTTTATTCATCCATTCCCCTTTCCCCCTTCTTTGTTCTTTTTTCCCGATTACTATCTTGCTTTTTTCTGCAAACTGAGGAGGGAGGGGATGTAAGATTTCCGTCTCGTGATGGCCCTGAACAAAATGCCAAAGTGGTCATTTTGAGTTTTTTCGAGCCCAGTTTTCCTATTTGATATTTTTTGTTGAACAATACGCCCTGCCCTATCTATTACAGTGGTATTTTAAAGAAATATTTGAAAGAAAAAAACAATCTTTAAAAATACTAAAAGATAACTCAATTGGATGAAACACTTTCAGTATTTTTCATCTTTTTATTCATTCATTCAGCGCCCCATCTTTTTTTTTTCTTTCCCCATTGGGACCGTTCATAAATGATGTCACGCTTTCTTCCCACATATTTGATAACCCTCCCCCCTTGTCACATGTCACGCTATGTTGTATAAGTAGGATATCACACTTCTTATTACACCCTCCCCTCCCCTTTCCTTGTCACAATTTCACGAGCCCTCTCCCCCCCTCGAAACGCGACATCATTTATGAAAGATCCCATTACTATTACTATATTGAAATTTTGTGACCCCTTTTTCCAAAAAACCTGGGGGTGAAGGGGGTAGCATCCGCCCTCGTGATGGCACTAAACAAAATGCTGATGCGGTCATTTTTAATTTTTTCGAGATTAGCTTTCCAATTCGATATTCTTTAGGGAACGCTAAACCCTGCCCTACTACCCCAACGGTATTTTAAAAGAAATCCCTACTAGCACATATCGTTCAACGATATCGTAAAAATGAGAAATCTGATATCGCGCCGACATCAGATCGCGATATCAAAACTGCGTCAAAACCGACAGATTTTTTTAGATAGACGCATGTCGTTTTTTGACATTGTGGCGACATCGTAAACGATATATGTCGTCACTTGAATAACTATACTTCTGATATCGCTCTATATCACTTATACGTCATCATTCGATATTGTTAACGACATTTCTCTATATAAGAAAACTGAAAATCATTATATTCTTCTATATCACCTCACGTCATCGATGTGACATTGAAAACTATCCCCTTACGTCATTTTATGTTATCGGCTTTTCATTCAGAAGCTTCGTACTAGATCTAATGTTTTGCTAACTGAAAAAAAAATTTATTCAACATTTTTCCAAAATCATTGACAGATAAAAAATTCTAAACCATTATAATGGTTTATAATTTTTTTACTATAATGTAATATTGACTTTCAATAGTTTGAATGTTGAATAAAAACAAATGACTTTCTTTTAAGAAAACACAATGAAACCTGTATGTATATGAAGCTCCTGAAAACTCATATCAGGCGATACTAAAACCACTTTTATATGCATAAGTCTTTGAGTATATTGAAAAAATTGTACCTGAAATTCTAATCAAAATTCATAGTTAAACAGAAACTTCCAACACTATTAAATAAAAATTAACTTTATCTGAAATTTCAACTTTTAGTTTTATTCCAGTATCCAGTCACGAAAATTGTTAAATCATTTCAAATCTTGATTTAAATCCAATTATTCAATTATTGTGTTTGTGTTGAGTCTTTCTTTTTCATCATGTATCATCAAACCTTCAAAGTGAAGTGTTCACATTAGAATACTTATAAGTTACTTCATCAAGCAGTACAATTTGAGTACATTTAAATTTCCTATTTAATTTAACAAGTCTTTAAGTGTCATAAAAACACCTGAAATTCTCCTCAAAATTTTTGGTTATATGAAATTCTAATTTAAACCTCTCAGTTCAAAATTTATATATTCCACACATATATGGAGAAAAAAAACAGACACAATTTTAACGTCAAGGTGAGGAAACATTTCTCCTGTCCCAAAATGGGACAAGAGAAATGCTCCCTCACCTTGATTAAAAAAGAAAAAATCCTACATCTAAAAAACTTGGTTGTTCATTCTGTGTTAAGATTTGCCTGTTATTCAGCCTGCATTACACCTTAAAATTCCTTTTCATTAAAATATTAATGAATTATTCCATTAAATACTAAATTTTCATGATATTTACAAAATTCATATTTCGGCTTTCACAGTTTTAATGGAAGGATTTTGCTAATTATTATAGTAAAACATTTAGGCTTGTGAACGGGGTTCGAAATTAGGATGTAAAAGTTAGGCGCCACTGGCACCTAACTTATTTCTTTTAATTGCCAAAAATGTCCTGCTAGGTGTCATTGTTAAATAATTCAAATTTCTTGGGCAGATATATTAACTGATAACTATTAAGACAGTTGTGCAACTGTTCGCAAAAATATGGCAAAACATCACGACTTTAATGAGAAAATTATTGATAAGTAAGAGAGAAAAATGTTCAAATATCAATTTCTGTTAGTAACTGTTGGGAAGTTGGTCATTCTACTAAATCACTTACAAATGAGTAAAAATTCACAATTCAAAATTTGAAGGTCAAGAAGATACCGTAATCTTCATAGGTATCGCAAAAACTCAAAATACCGAAGATTAGATGAAATTTGCTCAGAAAATTGTAATTGTATAAAGTAATATATTTAAAAAATAAATAAATACATTTTAAAAAATGACAGTGAAAAATGGGTCGTCAAACTAAAAGTTTTATGAAAGGTTAAATGTCAAAAGTGACGACTGGATGTGAAGTCCCAGTCATCAAAACTAATTTTTTAGCTGCAAAAAACGACTAACAACCACTAATTTCGAACCTTGCTTGTGAATACATTATTTCTCTAATTAATGCAGCAAAAGGGGCCTTTACTAAGGATTTAAATTCATGCTCAGAATGTTTTACTTAAAATGTTTTTTTAATATACACTTTAATTACTTATAAAGAAGGAATACATATAAAGAATATATATAAATTTTATTAAAATAATTTCACTTTTCTAAAAATAAATTTACAAGAATTTAATTTACATAACATGATCTTCCTCCATATGGCAGGTATCAGTTTTTTCTTAATAATCAGCTAAAAATTAAAAATTTTAAATAGAAACAAAACATTAGGAAAAAAGAGCCAAATTCATTGCAATTATGCGAAATAATATGTCTTAAAAATATAAACCTGATGCAAAAAGAAAAAAGAAAGAAGACATGTGCAAATGTAAGCAATAACAATTTAGAAAAATAATACTAATTTATTTTTCCTACGGATAAGGATGGCAAGTTACTGTCAAAGCGGCATGGTTATGATTCGTTAAAATTAGCCAAATGAGTGCCAATAACCGACAGAAACTGCGGAAATGACTTAATAATATTATAAAATTGAGCAGTTAAAGAATAACTCAAGTAACGAAAATGCCAACTAAAAACAATTGCTAAGACATTAAACTATTAATTTCAAATTAGTTTTTTACTACAGTGAAACCTCTTTGAGCGACCACCCTGACGTTCCGTGAAAATTTGGCCGCTCTGAAGAGTTAACAATTAATAAGGTACAGTTTTATGTAATATGAAATAATAAACAAGTCTTACACATATTTCTAATTTAAAATGAATTTTGAGATTTATCTAAAGAGATATTTATAACTTAATGCAAGAAATTTTTTACATTTACAAAAAATTATAGAATTTGAGACTGTACTAAGTTTTAACATTTATCGGAAATGATAATGTTTTCAAGTTCGTTTTTCAGTTTAAAAAGTAAATCCCTAGCTGATTTGTTTTCCATTGCATCAGAAGTTCCAATGACTTTGTCTATTTTTTCCAAAGTCTGTTAAGTTGAAAGTTTAGCTTGCTCACTATCACAAAACATGTCGGAAAATTTCTCGTCAGAGGCGGAATTAGCGCCTCAAAGGCACAAAAATTCATTTGTAAAATCACCGATACAAAAATTGATTAGTAAATTTAAGAAGGGAGTGAGTATATTTTTCTGCAAGAATGCGATGGACGAACACACGCATTCTTGCAGAAGGGGATTGGGTGGCCGTTGCTAAGGGTTATTTTAACATTAAACCTACGGGCCAAAAATTCCATGGAACGAAAAAGAGGCCGTTAGGAGGGGTGACCGCTATTCATAGGTGGCCGCTCGGAAAGGTTTCACTGTATTTATCTCGCTTAACAGCCGCATAATCTGCTGAATATTAAACCATTTTTCAATTCTGAAAGAAATTACAAAATGAGCAATGTCAGTGTTCTATACTAGAGGTTCCCACATTTAAAACAAGCTAACCCACTTTTTTTAAGCTCAGTTTCTGGCAACCAACTAAAGCATCAGCCTACTTCTCTACTTCACATCCTCCACACTGTTAGCTCAAGGCTTTAGGGCTGCCTTTCCACAGGCACGGGTAAGTGAAGTCCGACGAAGGCTCGTATAGGTCTGAGATAGGTTTGCTGGGCTTTATGCGTACAATCCCGCCAGCTTAGCCTAACTACCTCTTGCTGTGTGGACCTGGCCCTCCTAGATACCCCGATCTTAAGGAGTATCATTGAAAGGTTGTGGTTTCTTGTAAAAAATGGAGTTAGTAATACATACATAAATTAATTTAACTTAACTACTGCATATATGAACTACGGCATGAATTTAACTACTGCATAAACATGCACTAGGCTACCCCTTCCATATTGGGTATAGGTATTTGACCTGTCCCAATTTTTTGGGTAACCTCTCTGAAAAGAAGAAAAAATTGATTAAATCTGCCGCCATCTTCAGTGGGAATCGCTGGTGTCCCTGGTTTAAAATGATGTCCCACCCGGCTACCTGTAATTAAAAATAGGTTGTCATGAGTTATCTAAAAAAATAAAAACAGTACTTATCTCTTTTTTTTTACTTATTAACAATTAACACCCTCAAGACCTCATCTTACTAATAGTAAATAAAAATATATTTAATCCTTCTTTTCACCCCTCAAAAACACTTACATTTTTTAGCTACCATCATTAAAATATCTTTTTTTACCTTCCCCTCCCTTTTCTTTCCTTTTTTCCACTCATGTTTTCCGGTAGTTGATTTTTTTCTTTCCTCATTAACTGTAAAATTAGAACAAAAGTATCATATGATTTTATGTACTTATCACAACATGAAACATGAATTGAACAATACATAACATGCTTGTTACGCGGTCCACCACAATAAAAAACCACGTCCAAACACGCATAAACAATTAACTGTTTCATAATTAATATGATCTTGGCTTGACTCCAGAATAGGGGGCCCCCGCCAAATTGGCGATAAATAGTTCAATCTTGCACCCGACCTGCTTTTCCCTGATATAGCTCTCCTTTTCTAAGCTGGTAACCCTGTATTTACGTATTTTTGCGCCTCATTCTGATTGGCTGTTTTTTGACTTGCTCCTAATTCTGATTGGCTGTATTGACCATCGGAGCGAAATTTGGGTAGCGGTCTTTTCAAATCGGAATTAAACCGGTTAAACTGGTTTTTCACTTTCCGTTGGATGCTCTCATTAGGTGGTCGGCTTTGTTTTAGGTCCCATAGTTAAAAATGGCTCCTGTAGGTAAGATAAATATGAAATTTTTTCATTATTTGGAACTGTCGGGAAAGAAAGCTATTGTTGATTGGTGTATGAATGAGGGATTGATTGCTTCTAAGTATGAATGTCCGATTTGTAAGCAAGATATGCATTTGACCGAGCGTAATGATCGATCAGATGGGTATGAGTGGATTTGTCGAGTGAAAGGAGATAATCCCCACCGTGTAAAAAGGTCTGTAAGAAAGGGTTCCTGGTTTGAAGAGAGTAAGTTGAGCTTAATTGATATTTTAATTTTTACGTACTTGTGGGTGTATGAGGCTGGCACGAATCTAATTATGAATGAGGTGAATGTTAGTAGTGACACAACAATGGCTGATTGGAGGAATTTTTGTAGAGAGGTGTGTGTGGATGCTTGTTTTAAAGAGAGTGAAAAGATTGGTGGACCTGGTGTGATTGTTGAAATTGATGAAAGCAAGTTTAGCAAAAGGAAGTATAACAGAGGTAAAAGAGTGAATGGAAAATGGGTATTTGGAGGAGTTGAAAGAGGTAGTAATAAATGTTTTTTTGAGGTGGTGGAAAATCGCACGAAAGAGACATTGTTGAATGCAATACAGAAAAATATCTTACCAGGATCCACGATCATGTCCGACTGTTGGAAGTCGTATGATTGCCTCTCAGATAACGGCTTCGTTCATCTGAAGGTTAATCATTCAGTGACATTTAAAGATCCTGTAACAGGAGCCCATACGAACACCATTGAAGGTCTATGGGGCCTAGTCAAGCGAGAGTTTAGAAAACAGGGCCATCGTCAAACCGAAAATCTATTTGACTCGTACTTTGCAGAGTTCATGTGGCGCCGCAGATACAAAAATGCACCCGAGTGCCTTTTCCTTTCCTTTTTGTCCTGCGTAAAGGCGCTCTATACCCCACAAACTGCCGATGAAGCAAATTCGACGGAAGAATGAAGTAAGTTATTTTATATATGTTTTTTATTTAAAAAATGCTATATCACGCACGTATCAATGCTTAAAATTGTCAATGTTTGTTTTTCTATTTAAAATGATGAGCTTTTTTCTTTTTTGAATAAAATGATGAACTGTGACGATTTTTTGTTGATGTGATCTACTTCAACAGCAACGCGAGACCTAGCTGAAAAATGGTGCTTGTTTACTTGTGTTAAAAGCCGTTACGGCGATTTCGATATACGAAATACATTATTTTTATTTGAATTTTCAATATTTAGAAAATGATGTATTTAGTATCCAAATCGCAATAACAGTTTTAACAGAAGTAAACAAGCGCCATTTTTAAGGTAGGTCGCGCATTGCAGTTGGCGTAGATCACGCCAGCAAAAAATCGCCAAAAGTCGCCAAGGTGCACCCGTTTCTGGAGTAGTCCCATGATCTTAGCCAATACGATTTACACCATAAAATCGGCGAAAAGGTATTAAAAGCATACAATATAAGAATGATTACCTCTTGAATATAGCGATGTACAAATTATGACGACCAAGACGGTCGACGCTAGTTCACATCCACTGCAAACAAGGACAACATTCCAAACAAAGTTGCCGTTCAACAAATAATAATTCTGATAATTTCCTCAGAGCGAAAATTATTAATTTTTTTCTTAATTAACGTTGTAATAAATTATTAAATGGATAGAATATTATATTATCATCGAAAATAAGCTTATGTGCAAAGTTTGAAGATAATTTATGCAGCAATAGTGGCCGAAAACCGTGTAAAAAGCATCGTTTTTATGACATCTGCTATATAGTGCGTTATTGTTTTTGTGATATAAAATGACGACATAATGCTATATGGCGCGTTATCGTTTTTGTGATATAAAATTTCCGTTATTGTCAGAGCTTCTGACAATCTCGTTTATACAATAAGAAAACTTGATAAAATTTTGACAATTTCAAAAAAAAATTTAAGTGCGATATTTTTAAAGTTTTGTTACTTTTATGCATAAAATAGTCCTTAAAACAATTAAATAAAGCTAATTTAAGCTATTATAGAAAATATCATTTCGGTGATATACAGCGATGACGGTCTATATTGTTTGAACGACGTACGATATCGAGAAGATGAAACGATATAGATCGATGTTCTATAGACGACGCCACGATATCATATTTAAAAGGGGAAAAAAGAAGTGTTTAAAAATACTAAAAAATGACTCAATTGGATGGAACACTTTCAGTATTTTTCATATTTTGGTATTAATGTGAAAAAAAGGTGTTTTTGTCGCTCTCAGAGTCCCCCCCCCCAGGTTATAATAGAGTTCGCAGCCCGATGTGCTGGCGGCTGGCGGTAACACACTATTCTTCAAACACTTTCGTTCTACGTTCTCTAATAAAAAACACATGTACACTACGCTGCCCCAAGTCATAAATTCCGTTCATGAAATTGAACAGATACAGAGTTGGGAAGCAGAGCCTAAGATAATCGGACTAAGTAAGTTGAAATGATGAGGGGAATGTTAGTACAATAGGCCGCGGGTTCGATCTCCCTTTTCGTAACAAAGGATCTCACCCCGAAGTCGTCAGCTAATAGAAAAGGACTGAGCTTTTCAGAAGTACAACAGACAAACAACCTTAGGAGTTGGAAGTACATTCTGAGTATCTTCGGTATATGACCTCTCTTCAATTATATGAGTGAATCTACGGGTCTATGTAGTAAAAATACTAAATGAAAATTATCTTTTATCCTGCGATTTTTCAGTTATTTAGGATAAAGTGAATCCGTTTTACTGATGCTTAAGGCTTTTCTATTCTTTAATTCATATTTATGAATTTACTTGCTCTGTTCATAATCACTTTGGACTGTTCATAATCACTTTGGACTGTGATATACACCGTCAAGCAAAAAGTAAACTTAGTAGAAAAATAGTAATCTAATAATGCTCTCTTCAAGATTTTATACTTAGAAAGACTAGGAATCGTTTCGAAAAGTAAACAAATTGCGTACAACTCAAGAAAGAAAGCAAATTAAATGTCAGATCTGAAATCACAAAAAAAAAAAAAGCTATTTTATTGAATCGCTAACATAACGAATAGTCCCAACTACTCAACAAAGGGGAATAACCCTCGTTATTGTTAATTTTTAGTCGAATTTGGGCAGCAATTTTGGTGGCCTTAGCTCAGCAAAATTTTTTTAGACAAACATAGAAAAACTCACATTAGATTTCAAAAAAAGCAAATAAATAAAATAAAATAAATTGCAGCCCAAAAAAACAAAACAAAAGGGGGGGGGGGGATTATTTTTTTCAAATTATTATTATTATTTTGTTCTGTTCCTTTTTTTAACCTTTTCGAAAAATTAACTTTAGAACTTTTTATCGTGTAGTTGCTTCGAATTGGCGATTTGGAGCAGAAAATAGCAGCTGACCAAGGAAAGTTTATTTTACTGCAACCCATCTAATGAAGTCAATCACACTCAAAAGAGGTATAATGGGAGCTTGAGGACTAGACATGACCCCCGTGGTTACACTGAGGGGAAAAAAATTCCTGAATTTTGCCGTTCTATGGATGATTTTTGGAAGCTCAAGCGCCGTAATCTAAAGGTTAATCTGTACTTCTGAACTTACACAGCACAAACTTGTTAAATTCACAATCAAAAGTTTGAAGCTGACTTGAAAACAAAAATTTTTTTTTATGTATATCACCAATGAATAGTTTTAAAAATACAAGGACATTATGTACATGATGTTGATAAAGAAATAAAGTGAAATGTTTATTTCATAATTCACACTGCATGAAACAAGCAAATACTGAAATACAAAGTGTTATTGGGGCTAATCAACCCAAAGGGGGGGGGGGGGGCTTCCTGTAAGGGAATTAACTTGGTTCCATCTTTTCAACAACTAGTAATAATAAGCTGAAATAATAAACCAAACATGATTTTCATTATAGTACAGGAAAACTTCTCTATAGCGAACACCTACGGGACAAAAATATTTGTCTGTGTCCACAAACAAGGAGATTTTTAACACGCAATGCCTTGCTGGGGGGGGGGGGGGGGTAAAAACTGTTCTGCTAAAAGGGATGTCCGTCAGGAGTTTTACTGCATGTTATTGGACAAATAGTAGCATTTTAATAATCAGTTCATAATAATAATAATTGCAATAAGCAAACATTAAAAATTGACTAGAAATTAAAGTGAGTGATGAAAATAATAAAATCATGAAACAACTGTAGTTAAAAAAAAAAGTTTGAGGAGGAATCAAAGAGTCATTTACTCATACTTTTATAATTTCAGTGTTTCAATTCAAAGCAACTACATGTATTTTTAAAAATAACGAGAAAATCAAAAATTATGGTCATTATGGGATTTAACTTGCAACATAGTTTTTATCATAAATAAGGAATAAACAATATGCTGGTTTGCATACAAATAACACTTACTTGAAAGCGAAGCTAGTATGTCAACACCTTTTTCTTCCTGGCTTTCATGGTGATTAACAAGCGAATAATAAATAAAACCTTCGTCACAAAATTTAGTGAACTTGAATGCTTATTTAGCACAAAATCCACTCGATTGATCTTTCGAAGCTGTAGCTTTAGACAATAAAACACTTCAAAGGAAAGGTAGTAAGGATTATAAGTTTTCTTGTTACATGATTTTCCTACACTAATCTCATTCGAATGCCAAACAGGAATGAGGCATATTATAGTGGTATTGTTAAAAGAAAAACAAGTCCAACAAGTTTATTTTTAATTTTAAAAAGGTTACTTATGTGATGAACAACACTGAAAAGCCAAATGTAAACTCTTGGATAACATGATTCACGGTAGCCTTTGCAGTATAGTTCTCTTCTACAACTGTCTCATTAAAACTGGGGAATGATATTGTCATAATATGACCATGTTGATGGAGAACTGGCAGTTACTCTTTGCTTCATTTTTTCTTCCATGTAGAATGAAATATTTTAAAACAAATTCAGCACATTTAGAGTTAAAAAAGAGCCTAGCAAAAGAAAGTTTTTGCAATTCACTTGTAAACATTTCAAGTTCGCGTTCACAAGCGCTATTTTTCAACACCAAATGAAGGAAAACATATCTAATCATCAAATGTTTTCTCATTTTGAAGAGGAAAAGTTCAAATGCCATTACTACAACCCAAGTAGCAAAGTGACGTTTTCTACACGTAATTTTTAAGACATAAAAATCAAAAGACGTCTCTTGTAAAAATAGGACGTTTTCAAAACGACAGTCTAAGCCCAGAAACGTAAAAATTGAATTTGTGACCTTTTTGAGACATTTACGCAAAAAATAGTCAGTTTGGTATCGTTTTAAAAACGTCAGCGTTAATCCCAGTAACGTTTTTGCTGTATGGAGATTTTTAAACTCGCCATCTCCGACTCAAGCGCGCATGCGCAATGCACGATCGACGATGAACAAGATGGATCGTCTGGATGGGACGATGGGAGCACGTGTTTGGATTTTATGTTTATTTGAAGAAAAGATTACAGGTAAGCAATAGGATGCACTTTTTCTGCATTTCGTATGCTTTGTATGATCAATGTTTTTTTAAAAAGACGTACGGAAGTGCGCGCGTGTGTGTGTGTTTATTTTTAATGTTTCTACTTTCCTTGCATGTGAAAATTTAGAAACAGGTATGGCTGGCTGCTTGATATTTTTTTATAACAATAAGGTGCTTATGACTGTCTGTCAGTTCAACTATGTTTTAGTATTTGTCTGCAATGATTTATGCGTAATAAAATAATTCAAGCATACACTTGAAATTTTAAATAATTTGGTACATATGCGTATCAATATAAGGTGTGTTTTCTTTCCTTCTTTTTTTTTTTTTAGTCAATCTCAGTTGTTGTTGGACTTAGCTGCTAATCTAGGAGAAGTTTTTTTTATCTTTAAAGATATTTTTGTCATAAATGATTGAAATGTACACATTTCATATGTTTCTATGCATCATTATTTTAAATCAGCAATTTAATTTAATGCCAGATAATAATGATTTTGTTGTATCAATAAGTTTTCCTATGGCAGTAATTTCAAACTTAATGAACTACCTAGTATTGCCTGCATTATTTTACTGTGAGGAAATCATTTTTAAATGCAAAAGGTATTGAGAAGTTTTCAATTCAACTTTAACTGGTATATTGCCATCTGTTTGTTTATTAGTTATATGTTATTGATTTTTAATTACTAGCTGTTGCATGCAGCTCTGCACAAGTTATAAAAGCAGCACAATCTTTTAATAAAGAGCAAAAAAAAATTTTTTAAAAAGTTTACCCATTTTTTGTTTAGTTTCGTACGTGTAACTATTTTGTCACACAAACCGGAATATTAAAATTAATGAATATGAATGTGCTTTATAATTAAATGATTCTTTGACCATATCGTTGAATTTGTCTAACAAATAGCCCTTTGCAGTGAGAATATAATCTGCAATTACTTGCTAAACGGAAAAAAATCTTTTAAGGTGTATTTATGTGCTTGCACACAAAAGCTATCTCAACATGTTAAATGTTTTGACTCCCATTATCAACTATGTCCAGGAAACCCATTAAAACTTGGCTTGTCACATGCGGGTGGTCCTCTGCAACTTCAGTATGGTTAACTAAACAATCATAATGATGTTGGACAAAATGACGTAAACATGAGGTAAAGTAGATTTTTAAAAAATACTGTGCCAAATATCGTCCTAAATTTTATAAAGTAACAAAAGGTTAAATAACAAGTTGAAAAAGCTAATTGCAACCATGTGGCAATTAAAAAAACTAATTGATTTTGTCATTTATATTTAATATAAATATTTATATAGATTACATTTATATTATATTTTATATAGATTATTTTCTGTTAACTAGAGAAAAGTACCACAAGCCGAAAAGAATGTGGGATTTCTTCACCTGAAATGGAAACATTCGAGGAAAAAAAGGAATTATTAGGCTTCAATGAGAAAGCAAGCTTTAAAGAAAGAATAAGTTTTAAAATTGGTAAGTAAAGAAATAATAAACTTTTTTTACAACTTCAAGTTTAAATATAGATATTTAACAGAGTTTTATGGGTTTTTCTACCTCTGACATATATGATAATTTATTCTCTCACCCCCCCCCCCCTCTTTTTTATAAAAATGTATGTTTTAAACCACTTAAAGTGCTTATCTTAAATAAAAGACCTTCATAAACACCAACTTTTTCAATTCGTCTGCAAGAATAATTAATTCTTATTCAGTGTGTGGTACATAATGTGCGAATTATTATATAGATACACAATAAAAAACAATTTTCACTTCTACTCTAGAGCCAATTTAGTTTCATAGCCGTTCTTTGATAAATTCTTTTGCTATACATCTATACAATGATTAAAAATAGTAACAAAATAATTCAAGGCCGTATCCAGAGGGGGGGGGGCACGCCCCCCCCCCGAAATCCTAAAATTTTTTGCAATATACCATATATTCCTCTCTGAAACTTTCCTCAACATAAGTGTTTCAAAGTTAGCCCCCCCCCCCAAAAAAAAAAAAAAAAAAATTAATTCTGGCTACGGCCTTGGAATAATTCTTGGTCACGCTTTTTTGGAGTACTTAATGGTCTCGTCTTTTTTAGTTTTATGAACTGTTCTAACAAACAATATTAAGGCACACCGACCGCACAACTTTTTCTATATTACAGGGTGAGTCACAAAATAGTATTACACTGTTTCTTTTTAATGCACTATAAATCAAGAATAATGTAAGATAATATGCATTGCCTGGAAGAAAATTGTATAAGATTATTTTCAGTTTTGTTAGGGATTCTCAAGAGTCATATGTGAGACCCGTTAGTACTGATAAAAAACTTTAAATTTAATTTAAGAAAACTAATTTCTTTTAATTTCAGGGAGAGAGACTTACTGTGCATATAGCATTAGAATTCTATCACATTATCTGGAAAATAAAGCCCTTTGATAGATAAAGCTTGACAGGTACCTACTAAAAATTAATTATGCATTGCATTATCGATAATCTAATTTTTTTTTACTTGTTTCAATGTATTGTAATATTGCATTGCTGAATTCAGAGTTGCTAAAAATATTTGTATAAATACATGTATTTTAGTGAAAAAGTTATTAAATAATTTTTTTTTTATCTAAGTATCTAAAGGAAGTAATTTTTGCTCTGAAAAACTCCTGAGCTTGGGTCTTCATTACAGAAAAGAACAGTTTGATTGACACAATAAATTTCCATAATAATGTTAAAACCTTAGTTCTAGCAAGCTTGATGAAATCATAAGTGTAAATATATACGTAATGTATTAAATCTGGTGTGAAAGGAATATGTTTTGTCAATGTGTATTTTTTGTTTCAAATGGCTGATGTAAATGTATTTTCTAATTTGTTCATTATGGTTAAGCCTTTTCCCCAGTATATCGAGAAAAGGTACTCATTTTCAAGTTTCAAGTAATATTAAAGGAACAAAATAGCTCTTTCCTAAATCTGCATAAATTGCAACAAAACACTGCTTCGTTAAAAGCAGATTTCCTCATTCTATAACCATTAATTTTTTTCCAATATGATGACACCTGATAGCACCTGTAATCCTTACCCTGCGAGAAAAAAAAATCTTAAACTGCAATGTAAGTCTTAATTAAGCATTTAATATTGTGCTACTGTATGTATCTGTGGATATTCAGCAAGATTATTATTGTGCCTATCCCTTATTTTATTTGTTGTAAAGTTGACTGTGTTATCATTAACATAGGAAAATGGCAATGACAAAAATTCTGATGGTAGTACTAATGAATTGTTTTCGATTTTTTAAACTGATGTGTTTTGTTTCTTTTTTGGTTGGGGGGGGGGGAGGAGGGCTTTTGTTATAATTTTTTATTCTACCAAATATTTCAGATATAAGTTTTTATAAAACTAATTTTTTTTTTTTTTTTTTAATTTTAATCTATTATGATGATCATTTTTAATTTATTTGTTTTATTTATTTAGTTTGTAAATAAGTGTTTTGATAAAAATATATTCTAATATCTATTCATTGATGTGGACATTAGAAAAAACTTGTTTATTTAAGAAAGCTTGTCATGAAAAATCCTTTAGTGTATTATGCAAAATTTGAAAAATGATTTTAGTTCTTTCTAAAACAATTCAATTGTGTAGTCCTTTACAAGAATGCTGTCATTTTCAGAATTGGTATTTTTGTCAACAAAAGGGTATTTTTGGTAGGACGGTTTCAAAAACTGGAAAGGACCAAGGGAGCAATGAAAAAATGAACCAATGGCAAGAATAGTTATTGTTCATAAATAATGTGCAGTGAGGTCTATAATTTAATAGGGACCTTTATCATTAAATTAATATTGGGGCATTATTGAATACCTTTATTTTGTTAATTAATAAATGTTGCAATTAAAACAACTATTTAATGAAAGTCTAAAGTTACTGATTGCCAAAGGTAAACACCACCTGCTGCATGGCCTAGACCAGCGTTGTTGCTTAATTGTTTTCATCCATGAAACATTAAGGTAGACTTCTACTGTGTGTACTTCCCTTGTTTTTAATATTAGGTTAGGATTTTAATTCAAAGTTCTTGAAACAAATTATTTACAACAGAAATAAAAATTTCTTGTTATTACTTATGCTCTTCAAAAAGTAATTTCAAACGTTATTGTAGTATCGAAGAATAAATAGAAATATCATGGAACCTTGAGTGATCTTCGTGGAACCCTAGGGTTCCGCGGCACATAGCTTAAGAAACGCTGGCCTTGACTGTGCCACACTATGGGTATAAAATCCATTGATCATTAATTTTTGAAGAAGAAAAGTTACTGATGTTACTTGCACTTCATTCCCATCTGAAATAGAGAAATATATGTCAGCTTTTATATTATTTATTTTATTTTTAGGAAGTGTGCAGAGGGATTTAGGTTTCCAAAGTCAAGGAAGTTGAAGACTCTTTCAGTTTCAGTTGCAATTATCTGATGAATTTTGCTTCCCATTTTATTCTCTATTTAAATTTTTATATTGTTTTCTGAAATAATTTACGTTTCTAAAAATAATGTAAAATGTTTTTTGTAAACTTATTTTTTGCCTGAGTGGGAGCAAGTTGCCAAAAAGGTTACAAAAACTAACTATAGTTTATGTCTTTCAACTGCATAGAATTTAAATTTTGTTGTGATTCTAAATATTTATAGAATTTTGAAATATTGTGTAAAAATAAAATAAAAAATAAGATAAATTGGTAAGAGTTTGCATACATTCAAAAAGCAAAATGTTTTGCTTTTACACTATTTGCTGCACATTTGAACTTTGTAAAGATGTTCAATTTATTTCTTAAATTTTGTAATATTGATCTTCATTAAGATAAACTAAAAGAAACAAATTATCTAAAAGTGTAATAATTCGTAAAATTTTGAAGAAATTTTGTCTTTATACATACAAATTGTGTCTATACATTATGTCTTTATACTTAACAAATTGTTTTCTATTTATTTATGCAGTTAAGTGTTATAAGATTGAAAGCACAAAATTTTATCAGATTTGTTTTGCAAACTGATTCTTATTATTGGCTGTTAAATAATGAATATAAGCGGTTAATTAATGTTTCTAAATTCAACTTTGTTTCCATTGGAAAGTGTATTATTAGTGCAAAAATGAACTGTTTAATCTCTCCCTCTTATATTAATGCAAGTATATATAATTGTGCTCCCATTTCTTTGTTTAACCATGATCAATATTTGAAAACTTGGTTGCTTTCTCTCATAATTGGTTAGTTAAATAAAAATTGATGATTTTGTTGTTGGTTTTAGTATCCTAATTTAGTTACTAAAACAGTGAGAACGAGAACATATGACTTGTGAAGTTTTTCATATTTCTCTTCTGAGAATTTGATTTCTGGAGGAAGAGCAGGTAAAACCTGGTGTGAGGATAAGCTTTGGAAGCATAAATTACATGTAATAAAATTAAAATCTTGATCATGATATGTTTTACAATTTTAAATAACTTCTAATGTAGCATTAATTTTTAATGAACAACTTAAAAAGTAAAGTTTTAACTTGTCTTGCTTGTGTATTATATTAGTGTTTGTCATGAAATCTTTAAAAATAAATTGAATTATTTAGAAAGGAAATTATAATTTTGTTGTTAATGACATGTTTTATTAATTATAGTCTTAGTTATCGATTGACAATGATCTATACTTGAAGCTTTTCAAAAGCTTCTGTCTGCTCCGAAACAGGTTGAAACTATTCATGACAGTATGTTTTAGTTTTCCTAAAAGTTTGTTAGAATTGTAAGGTTTTTTTTTTTTGTGAAAACTGTTTTGTGTTATATTTATGTGCATCAGTTGAATAAAAAGAAATGTTTTTGTTATTATTGGTCGGTTTATTTTTAGTATTTTTGAATTCAGTACCCGAGGCATTTGCTAGTCGAAAAGTTTTTTCTTAATCTTGTACCAAAACTGGGAAAATAATTGCCTGCTTTTTACAGCATTTAAAATAAAGTGACTGAAAGTATTATCATTAAAAAAGGGTAAAATTGACTATAAAATAGTTTTTTTTATGCAATAAAAATGCTGCTACTTGGTTGAGGATTTCATAAATGATATCAATGTTTAAAAAGTTGTGTCGATAGAAATTGATTTACTGTCATTTATAAAACGTAAAAAGCGACTCCACTACAAAACGCAGATACGTGACGTAAATAAAAGGTGAACAACCTAGCAGCAAAGTCGTCTGAAAAACGTTATAAAATGACGTTTTTAAAACGTATGCAAACCACATCGCAATGTCGACTAAATAACGACAATCATGTGACGATTTCAAAACGTCCGCAAACCTAAACGATTATCGGCTACAAAACGTCATCAAGTGACGTTTTAAAAACGTGTAAACGGATCAGAAACGTCAGCAATTGACGTTTAGAAGATGTCATTGGAAAACGTCTGGATTTACGTTTAATGTTGAGACATTTTGACCAAATATTGACGTCTTTTGACATCCTTTTTTTTACGTTTTGAAAACGTACTCATGCTACTTGGGAACATCACAAAGAATATAGAATAGTACAATTGAATAAATACTCAAAAGCTTTTGTATCTGGATATTTATTATCATTCGTCTCCGAACTGTAAAATGTTTAACCGAACGAAATTGAGTAAAATAACATGAACGTGACCATAACGCAAAAAACGTAGCACTTTTTCAATGCAAGAAGAGTTAATACAGTATAAAAATATATTTCAAACCTGAATTTCCTCGTCAAGCTTTTATATTTATTTCCGTAGGGTTACGATGAAGCGGCCATTTCCTCACTAAATTTTGTACATTTGATGGTTTCTTTTCGTCTTGAAGTTGATTTATTCCTCCATCCTCAATTCTATCAACAATTTCATTCAATTATCAGTAAAAATTATGTTTTTCGCAGACGACATTTTGTTTCCTAAATCGCGATCACGGATCTTGATCCTCTTTCACAAAGTGGACTAAGTTGATCCACTTGGAAAGGAGGTTTAGTCCGTTTTCGTTGCCAAACTTCACTTCCTAAACTTTTTAGTCCGGATTAACTTCCCAGTGCGAACAGGGTATTAGATCTGTTAGAATCAAAAACTATACTCTCACACACACACTCAACGCAGAAAACGAAAACGGCGCATGCGGCTTAAACAGAGTGACGTCAGAGCTCCACGCCTGTTGGCGTGACGTCACACTTGGCGAGCGCTCGCTCATAATGTGAACTAACGTCCACCCATGCGGTGAGCCGAAGTTGCTTGTCCTCCAGCAGCTGTTGCCAGGTTCCGTTGCTATGCAAAAATGACGTCATTGCGAATGCCCTATCGGTTCACTTTAGCGTTAGCCGATTTCTTTTCGTTTTGATTTTCATTAGGTTTTATTATTACTTAAAAAAGAAAAGAAAATAAATATCTTCGAACAATAGCGCCCATATTTAAACTCCCCCCTTTGCAAGATTTAATATATATTCCCCCCCCCTTACTAAATTTAAAATATATTTTACTCTTCACTTAGGATTCTAAATGCTGAGTATGCTACGTTATAAGCCGGGATACATTTATATGGTGCAAATCAGAAAAATATAAGCAGTATGGATTTTTCAAAATGATGGAAATGAATTCCAAAACGAATGCCTATGCTGTCGCTTGCATAGCATTACATACATATTGCTTGCATCGGGCTAATAATATTTTTTATTCCACTGGTCTTTTACTAGATTGTTGAATTATAATGGGGCTAACTGCTAATTTTGCTTTAAAATATTTATTTTTAGTACTAAGTATTCTTAAAATTGAAGGTAAAATAAATATTTGTGTTGCCAAAGAAATGCACGAGGGATGCTATGGATGCATTATTATGTTGAAACATTTTTTTAGATTTCCGCTAAGTAAGATGAATTTTTTGTTGATCCATTACATTTGAATAGTTCAATTTAAATCTGGCTAAAAATATTTTAAATGAATTTATTGAAAACATACCCAAGTAGCATTTTATCTTGGCCCAATATTGTAACTTGATTGGCAAAAGAATGAGGTAAGACTGGCAAACAATATTGGCTTGGAGGGGATACATTTTAACAATAATGGCCAATATTGCTACTTCAATCTTGAACCAATATTGCGTGCCAGCCTTACGCCAATATTGGCTTTACGCTGGCGAACAAGTTTTATTGTTTCTAAGTGCTTAAAAATATAAAAATTGTTATTGTTATTCCTGAATTTAGCTAGAAAAAAAGTGTAAATGCAAAAATTCATGGCGCCATCTATGAGTCGTCGGATTAACCATTCCTAGTGTAGGAATGAGTGAGTCGGGAACTGGGTTCGAACTGTCGCCCTCTCGCATCGCAATCCAACGCTCTAACCGCTGCGCCACATCTGTTGCCAGCGGAAGTTATACTATATGTTATCTATTTACGGAGGTGGATTATCTTCTATTAGTTGCATTAGGAAGCAATGAAGGTGTATAAAAAGTTATGATTGTTGTTGAAAATGAAGTAGTTTTTTATTATTCAGCAACATTCAACAATGATCTATTGGCTAAACATCACAGAGCAACATTCGTCCAATATTGGTCTACCAGAATGTAGCCAATTTTGCACCAATATTGCTTTCCATTATGAGAGCACTATTGTTGGAGCTGTATTAACCCAATATTGGACCAATCTTGCCTTTCATTATGAGAGCAATATTGTTGGAGCAGTATTAAACCAATATTGGACCAATCTTGGTTTCCAGGCTATATGCAATATTGCGCATGCAGCATTTAGCCAATATCCCAGACAACCACAGATATCCCTCAGACATCCAAATAGATCCATAATACATCCTGATATCTTCTGGATTTGCTGGATAGCTCATGGATATCCATACATATCCAAATCCTGGACTTGGATTTCTGGATATCCCTGAGCTATCCAGGTAGTAACATGTTTTGGATATGGATCTTTGGACAACCTCTGGATATCCCAGGGATATCCAAGTCATGGATTTGGATTTTTTCATATCCCTGAGACATCCAGATAGTAACGAGTTTTGGATATCTTTGGGAAGACCTTAGGACAGCCTATGGATATACATGGATATCCAAATCATATCCCTGAGATGTCCAGTCATCGCTAAAATGTTTGACTTGTAGATATTGATGTATTTGCCTATATTTAGACTTCAGCAGCAAAAATTCTTTACTTAAATATGTTGTAGCTATTACATCATTAATAATACATACCTAATGTGTGTTTTCATTTTGTATGAAACTGTGAATTCAAGAATTGACTGCAACTTTAATGAAGTTTGCTTGAACTTTGTTTATCAAAATCGCGGCTTGTACGACACGTTGATCAAGTTCAATTTGGATATAATTTTCAGTTTGTATACTTCTTTCTAAATTTTTTTTTCATGTTATTAGGCTTATTATGATGAAATAGAATTATTTTATGTTAAATGATTTAGTTCTTTGTTTTATTTTTTTTGCCACGATTGCTTTAATTTCAGTGACGTAGTGTTTTTGTTGACTAGTTTTCAAAAATCAAATAAAAGGAATTAACTTTCCAATTCTATTAAATATTCGAATAGTAAAGATTGTTTTAATAATGTGAGCGATACTCTTGTCTAACGCAAATGCTTACTGATTATTATTTCTAATAATGAGTCGGATTTTCCTCCCGGAGATTAATTTTACGTTTTGATAGTATAAAATATGTTCAGTATCAACTCCCCAAACACTGTATGACGAAACCTTCATCTTGTAGGAAGATTTAACCAACTGGTCAACCGAAAATAAAATAACAATGCTACATTCTGTAATTAATATTTTTTAAATACTAAAAACTCAATGAGGCAAGGTTGTTACAAACCTTGGCTTGACTCCAGAATAGGGGGCCCCCGCCAAATTGGCGATAAATAGTTCAATCTTGCACCCGACCTGCTTTTCCCTGATATAGCTCTCCTTTTCTAAGCTGGTAACCCTGTATTTACGTATTTTTGCGCCTCATTCTGATTGGCTGTTTTTTGACTTGCTCCTAATTCTGATTGGCTGTATTGACCATCGGAGCGAAATTTGAGTAGCGGTCTTTTCAAATCGGAATTAAACCGGTTAAACTGGCTTTTCACTTTCCGTTGGATGCTCTCATTAGGTGGTCGGCTTTGTTTTAGGTCCCATAGTTAAAAATGGCTCCTGTAGGTAAGATAAATATGAAATTTTTTCATAATTTGGAACTGTCGGGAAAGAAAGCTATTGTTGATTGGTGTATGAATGAGGGATTGATTGCTTCTAAGTATGAATGTCCGATTTGTAAGCAAAATATGCATTTGACCGAGCGTAATGATCGATCAGATGGGTATGAGTGGATTTGTCGAGTGAAAGGAGATAATCCCCACCGTGTAAAAAGGTCTGTAAGAAAGGGTTCCTGGTTTGAAGAGAGTAAGTTGAGCTTAATTGATATTTTAATTTTTACGTACTTGTGGGTGTATGAGGCTGGCACGAACCTAATTATGAATGAGGTGAATGTTAGTAGTGACACAACAATGGCTGATTGGAGGAATTTTTGTAGAGAGGTGTGTGTGGATGCTTGTTTTAAAGAGAGTGAAAAGATTGGTGGACCTGGTGTGATTTTTGAAATTGATGAAAGCAAGTTTAGCAAAAGGAAGTATAACAGAGGTAAAAGAGTGAATGGAAAATGGGTATTTGGAGGAGTTGAAAGAGGTAGTAATAAATGTTTTTTTGAGGTGGTGGAAAATCGCACGAAAGAGACATTGTTGAATGCAATACAGAAAAATATCTTACCAGGATCCACGATCATGTCCGACTGTTGGAAGTCGTATGATTGCCTCTCAGATAACGGCTTCGTTCATCTGAAGGTTAATCATTCAGTGACATTTAAAGATCCTGTAACAGGAGCCCATACGAACACCATTGAAGGTCTATGGGGCCTAGTCAAGCGAGAGTTTAGAAAACAGGGCCATCGTCAAACCGAAAATCTATTTGACTCGTAGTTTGCAGAGTTCATGTGGGGCCGCAGATACAAAAATGCACCCGAGTGCCTTTTCCTTTCCTTTTTGTCCTGCGTAAAGGCGCTCTATACCCCACAAACTGCCGATGAAGCAAATTTGACGGAAGAATGAAGTAAGTTATTTTATATATGTTTTTTATTTAAAAAATGCTATATCACGCACGTATCAATGCTTAAAATTGTCAATGTTTGTTTTTCTATTTAAAATGATGAGCTTTTTTCTTTTTTGAATAAAAATGATGAACTGTGACGATTTTTTGTTGACGTGATCTACTTCAACAGCAACGCGAGACCTAGCTGAAAAATGGTGCTTGTTTACTTGTGTTAAAAGCCGTTACGGCGTTTTCGATATAGGAAATACATTATTTTTATTTGAATTTTCAATATTTAGAAAATGATGTATTTAGTATCCAAATCGCAATAACAGTTTTAACAGAAGTAAACAAGCGCCATTTTTAAGGTAGGTCGCGCATTGCAGTTGGCGTAGATCACGCCAGCAAAAAATCGCCAAAAGTCGCCAAGGTGCACCCGTTTCTGGAGTAGTCCCCAAACCTTTTTGTTTAATCACAATTCAAAATGAAATGTCTGGTATATTGATGCTGAAAATGGCATATGGAATTATTGTACCAAATTTTTTTACTGTCCGACTTTGAAGAATAATTTTGTTACTGATCGACCTTTCATTATGGCACTGGGAGTAATCCCGAGAGACGGCTGACACTTCCAGATTCTGATACAGTTGAACCTGTCTATCTCGAATTTCAAGGGAAGGAAAAAAAATTCGAGATGAAGAGGTTTTGATAAAACTATTAAAATTTGCAACTGAAACAAAGACTATATGTTGTAGGTTAAAAATCTTCTGCCTTAGTTTTATTAAGCATTTTACTGTAATATTATACAGTCGACGCTCGATATAACGACCATCTGCATCCCACAGAAAAATGTCTTTATAATGAGTGGTCGCTATAAGAGATGGAATTTTCCTTTAAAAATATACATGCATCATGCATATTAAGTGTTTCCATTAAAATTGGTAGTTTTTAAAAGATTCCAACTAAATTATTTTTGGAATTTTTATGTTTGGAATTAGAATTTAGAAAAAAATATCAGTGCAAAATATTATAACAAAATATTAAACAGATTTTAAAGTAGAAAATATAGGGAAAAAAATTACATTCACATTTCTGGAAGCAGAACTTCTGAGCTGACATGACGCCTGGTATGCAGAGGCGTAGCTAGGTAGAGGTAAGGAGGGACAGCTGTCCCCGGGCGCAGCGTCAAAAGGCGCCAAATTAATGTTAATTTGTTTTATTTTTTAATGCGAAAAGAAAATTATTTGAACTGTAGATCTGCAAATCTTATTGGGAATAAGCAATGTAGAATAAGAGTGCGTGGGAAATTAGAAAAGTAATTTTGCGAAGCCAAATTGTCCCCATTTTCCCCTTAGAAGTGAATGGTCGCTAATAAGAATGAAAGTTAAAAGGGCTGCTTTTCAGAACCATTTATCATTTAGGAGGCATAAAAGTTTTTAACTCCCTTTATTGCCGCCCCTAGGCCCCCAGGGGCACAGGGGGGCGCATAATCTTCAGTTGTCCTCGGGTGCTGAAAACCCTAGCTACGTCTCTGCTGGTATGGTCGCTGTATCAGATTAGACGATTCAGAAAGGTCGCTATACCGAAAGCAAATTCACATAGAGTTCATAGGGATAAAGTCGGCACTTTTACCACTGGTCATTATAATGGAATGGTCTTTATAATGTGTGGTCGTTATACAGAGCGTTGACTGTACTAACTTTTTTTAACGAATTTTAAACTCGTAGACAATAAAGAAATAGTATTCAGCATATCCTTTTGCAAGCCTCTCAAAAACAAGACAAGTACTAAACTTTTTTTAGCAAGTACCAGAAAAATAGTCTTTTAGTGTTTTTTGTTGTCTGGTTGTTTTCGCCTCGATTATACTTTTGAGGGAAGCGATCGCTGTAAATCCACCTTGACCAAAATTTTCCTGAAATTCGAGGAAAGTTAATGTTTCAATAGCTTTCTCTGCTTCTTTTTACAGCGACTTTCGCAACATCTTTGTTTTTCTCAACCTCCTCTTCTACTTCCGAATCACCTTTTACGTTCTCCACGATTTCCGCATCAATTTTGCTAGCTGCCGAAAGGTCACTCGGCTTCGAATTCCAAAATGGCAGCAAAACCAGAATTCGAGATATGGAGGTTTTGGGGGAAAACATTTTGAGATAAACCTGAAAAAAATACATTGAATTTAGGGTATAAATGCAGGGAAAATATCAATTTTCGAGATAGGAAGGTTTTCGAGAAAGACAGGTTCGAGATAAACAGGTTCGACTGTATAACAAATATTCTGGTGCATAACGCTTTCCTTTATAACATGCAAATATTACTGTAACAGCATTCTTTTAATTTTTAGTATGCTTGCTGTAATGTAACTCACTCCCTTAGCTTTACAAAAGGTCTGAAATGTTTTAAAAAGTACTATTATATCTTAAAATCGTTATCTAGATGGAACAGTAGATGATTGTTTATTCATGGATCACAGTAACAGTGTTGGTGAATTTGATTATGTTGTTAAAGACATGTAACAGAAGATGATTGATTATGACAAAACTTTTTCATATTTTTATTGAGTGTGACAAAGCGCTGTCACATTTCTCTTGTGTTGGTTAAAAACGTATGGAAGCACAATTGCACTGCTGTTTCTTACTTTTTTGTATTAATTGAAAACAGTGATATGCATATCAATTGCAGCTTTTTGTTTTCTTAGTACCTAAACATTACTTTTAAATTATAATTAGTTAATTTATAACAATTTCTCTTGTTTTCCAGTTTATATACAGTAAAATCTAGTTACAGTGAATACGGAAATTTCCGTTAAAATGTAACAAAGTTTTAGTTCCGCTTTAAAGTCTGATAGAATAATTTATTTTCCGTTATAACAAATCTCTGTTTCAACAAAGTATTTTCCTGGTCTCTTGGAGTGTGTTGTAATGGGATTTCACTGTATACAGTAAAACCCGTTAAGTTCCCGCTTAAGAAGTTTTTAATTTCAATACCAGTTTCATTCCCATCTCCCTAATGTTAAAATAACCCCTTTTAAAAGTTCTGATTGTATTTTTTTTTTCTCTTAATAAGTTTTCTTATCGGTCAATTTTTTCTTTCAATTGACACTTTAGACTTCTAAAGTTTCTATTTTTTTCAAGTTTCTTTCAATCTACGTAGTTATTTTTCTTTTTAATGGAAAAAATATTAGGAGAAGAATTAGAAAAGCTGTTTTGGTCAGCCTTTTCTCAAGGGTACCCTTTTCTCAACACTAAAAGTTCCAGGAAAACGGGTGGCAGACAGGATTAGTCGGTTATTACGAGAACAATAATGACTGATCAAGGGAGAAGAGAATGTTTGTAGAGTCTGTTAGGGGGGTGTCTATTTTCTGTCTAATTTAAACGTTGTAAAATAATAAAATAATATCATCCCTAAATATTATAAAGTATATCCATTGTCAAACATAGAGCCTACCCGTTTAAGAAGTCTTCCCGCATAAGAAGTGTTTTGCTCTTGGTCCCCTGGAAAACTTCGTAAGCGGGTTTTACTGTATATAAGTGAAATAACTATACATTTATTTTGCACTTACCTTATAGTATATACAAAAAGTTCTTCAGTACTCAAACAGTTAACCAATAGATGAAAATTGTTTAATTTCGTAAATCATGTCTTTTCTTTTTCATAAACATGAATAGTAGTTAGTTACATGTAATATCTAAGTTTTATATTTGCGCATTAATTGAGACCAGTTATATTCATATAATTTATTTTTTTAATTATTTTTTTTATTTTTATTGGTAAACATTATTTTTAAATAATAATTAGAGTCAATTTATAACCATTTCTCTTGTTTTCCAATATATAGAGAGTACAATCTTGTTACAGCGAATACTGTTACAACAAAATTTCCATTAAAACAATTCAAAATGGAATGTCTAGTATATTGTTGTTGAAAATGACATGAGGAAATATTGTACCAAATTTTGGCACTGTCCAACTTTCAAGAATAATTTTGTTACTGATCGACCTTTGTCATTATGGCACTGGGAGTCATCCTGAAAGACGGCTGACACTTCCAGATTCTGATATAAATTTTTAGTTCCATTTTAAAGCCCAATATGATAATGTATATTATGTTATTAAAAAACATTTTTTTCAACAAAGCATTTTCCTGGTCCTTTGGAGTGGGTTGTAATGGAATTTCACTGTATACTGAAATGAAATAACTACACATTTATTCCACACTTAGCTTATATACAAAAAGTTCTTCAGTACTCAAACGGTTATCCAATTATGAATATTGTTTAATTTCAAAAAGCAAGTCTTTTCTTTTCCATGAACAAGAATTAGTTACATGTGAATATCTAAGTTTTATGTTCATATTTTTTAAGCCCATTTTTATATCCTTTGTATCATGTGCACTTGTAAATTTCAATCTTTTTTTTCCTCGAGAATTTTTTTAGGCGAGGCTTTCTGGGAGTTCTGCTGCAGAAATCACACTGCCAAGAAAGTTTTGCTGATGAAACATCTACAACAGTTTAAAATCATGTAAAAATGTATGTTTTTATGAAAAAAATCATGTATGTTTTCAAAATGTAAATAAAGTTGTGTATATGAACTTTTTGCATTCATTTCTCCAAAAAAATGCATTGTTGTTAAAAGTTAATCAAATTATATTTTAATTCCAGTAAATTTTGTTATTTTTAATTAAAAAGTACAGATAAATCAAAATGTACTTCTGTATACTGTATTAGTAAGTGTAAATGTTTACATTAAACTTGCACAAGTTGGCTTGCAAAAGTTTATATTAATTATTTAAAAAGGTAACTTTATTCATGATATAACTGACATATTTATTACATGAAAATTGAAAAAAAAAAATCTCTTAATCTATTTACATGATATAAATGTGTACATGATTTTACTTAATTATGTATAAATCTTTCAATACTTAAAGCAGTTGTATACATATCAAATACACTCTGGACCAGACTGTGATGGTTTCTTTCTTTATCTCTTTCTTTTAGAGGCCTTAAGTTTTTCAATTTACAGGTTTGTGAATTGTTGAGAGAACTATGTTTATCAAAAGATTGCACATGTTCAAATGAAAAAAAATCTACCAGCATGTTCAAGGTTTTATAAGTTTCATTTAGTATTACTCTTTTATAGCACTATAAAAGTTGTCCAATTATCAACCATACAGCCAATTAGTGCTTCTTTTTCAGTAGTAAAAAGGAGAAAAAAGTCTTATTGCAGGTCTGAGAAAGAACCTTATGAGTCGGAAAATACAAGTACGGTTTGTTAAGACAATAAAAGAAAAATCTAAAATTCAGCAATGCCATCCTCAAAAAACCATTTACTAATTTTCAAAAATCCTTGAATTATGAGCTCAAATACTTCGCGGTAGATTGGTTATGATTTCTTGGACACTTAATAGTCGTGATTGCTAGATAGCTTACTTGGATGCTGGATATGGACACTCGATTTAACGATAAACATATAAAAAGCAGCCTGACATTTACAATACACGTAGATAGCTTTGAACTGTTGGTTTACTGTTCATCCAAAATTTTTATTATTGAGATAAAATGGCTTGTTTTCAAGCATATCATGCTCTTGTAAAAACTCCAAGCCAAAATAACTTACATTTGAAAATTTCAATTCTTACTTTTGAAGTAAACTTTTCCTCAAAAATGAATCGGTATGATCTTATTTTTTAAACACCACTGTACTCAAAAACGTATTCTTAAAATAAAAAAAAAAAACAGATGTGCATCATATTTGAGGAGGAAACACTCGATCATAGATAACACATGTGTGAAGCAAGAGTACGTCGTCGTTGGGAACAATAAACCGTTGTCGACGCTGAGGTTAGAACTCTGAACAGGGGACAGGGGAACGTTGAATTATTTTACTTCCAAACGTACCAGCTGCGGATATTTTCCGCTTTTGGGAGAGATTATGAAAATTTTATTATGTAGTAGTACGAATTAAACGAAGAAACTGCACTTAAAATAATAAAATAAAGATGCAAATCTTTTTACCACTAGCTTTTCATTATAACATCATAAAATAAATTAAAAGGAATGATTACATGCTTATTAATAATCATGCTGCTTTTCATTTCTAAAATATTCCTTTCTACTGTAGAATTTCTTGCAAGGACAGAACCTATATACAGTTACCACAGTGCGAAAAGCGTCTTTATATTTGCAAACCGAGCGTACAACTTGCACCAGTATTTAAAATTTACTTTCTTATTGTTTGTTTACGACCATTTCAGGTCACATAAATATTCGAGTTTATTTGCTATTCTCAAGGATATGCCTCAAACTCTCGTCTAATATGACAGATAGAACAAGACAGCACAACAGATTTTAATATACAAAGAAGGAAATACACCCAGGGGAAAGAGGGAATCGAACCCACGCCTCTTTCACTTTCTAATTCTTTATAGGGGCGTCAGTGGCTGAGCGGTCTAATCTAGAGACGCTATAAGGAGAGACGCGACATATGCAGGGATAAAGAAAAGCCGACTTTTAACCACCTTAGGGCTTGTTGGGGAACTTCTCGTAGACTTAACACAGGAGAAACGAGAGGGGGTTTACAAAAAGGCGTATTTCACGGAAGCAAGGTTTTTCAGCAAAATTTTATACCATTTTTATGTGTCAAAAATTCATATTAGTTGTATTAATTAATGTTTTACTGTTCGGAATCTAACATCTTCTTCCAAACTTCTGATGGGAGAGAAAGAGAAGTTCCTTGGCTGTTTTTTGGCGGAAGTAGTTGGCGCTGTAAATAATTTATCGGAGAGTGAATGTCCAAACATTCTGATGAATGATTTTTGCGGTTCTTTTCTTTTTTAAATTAACATGCAAACTGTGCTGAATGAACAGAAATCGTTATTATTAAACAGTTGTGCATTCAACACTATTCGCAGTTTTAAGAATTCATAATTAAAAAAATACGACAGACATGATATGCATATCTATCACAATCGTTCTCATCCAAATTAGTGAAGCATTATGTTCGTGTAAATGTGTGACATTAGTAGTGTGAAAAGGACAGTTCTGCGTCCGCAGGCGGATTGCGGATCGGCCACGCCCCCTATTCCGCCTGCTCCCCCTGCCACGCCCCCCTCCTCCGCCTGCCGAGTGGGGTTGAGTAGTAGGGTTCCTGCTGCTAACCTCGTAATCTTTTACGAGGGTTTCTGAGTGGAGTTGAGTTGTTACACTGCGTCTGAAGTTTCGTTTTTCGGAATGGCAACAAATCACCTTCTATGAGAGGAATGGCAACGGTTCTAACGTATTTTGCGGTTACCATGACAACGTATTTTTACGAAGAGCCACCTAGTGAGAAATAGGAATAATTATTTTTTGGACTTGGTCGTTTTCCGAAGTTATTTTTGCACTTGGAATTAATTGAATTTTATTTCTGAAAGGGAAATTAATTTAATTTTAAGTTGATGGTCCCACCACCATCCCGATGTGATTTTTTAAAATCACACCCCATCAACTTTTTTTTTTTATATCTAAATTCAAATTAGAATACATTACATGAATAATCCATTAAAAAATACTGCATCATAAAATTCAAAATAATCAGAAAAAACAAAAGAACGTTTCATTGACCCTAGATGTCAAATAAAATAAGTCTCAAACAGAGACTTCACTTCTACAGTCAGTGAAACAATATAAATGAAAAAATATCTCGCCTAAATCTTGTTGCACGAAAATTATCCATTGGAACCTGAAATGAAACAAACAAAAACACGGGCCTTTGCCTGAGTTTGAAAACTCATGACACCTGGAGGTCTCAATCAGGGTACCATCATTTGGAGGTTTTTTTCGGTACCCAGGTATCGGCCACCTTCTCGAAATTCAACCATTGAAATCATTGACCCGCTTTCATTCATACATACATTCATGCAAACATACATACATACATACATACATAAAATAAAATCAATCAACATCTGTAAAGGAAAAAATTATTATGCACCATCTGAAAAGAGAAAAACTTTCGTTAAAAGGCTACAAGCATACACTAAGGTACCTTTAAAAATAAAATGAAAAAATAAAAAATGAAAAGGAAAAAAAAAATCTTATTTAAAAACAAAAGAAAAATTCTAATTGCATACTAAAAAAATTAAATGGCCATCAATTAATTAAATTAAAAATGAGCTCATATAAGTAAATAAAAATAAAAGTGCTGCAGCAGCTGTCTTCAATTTTCATCAAAGACTTTCCATTCAAAATCTTCATCTCTTCCATTTTCATCAAAATCATTTCAATGACTGTAAAGAACATTTTTTAAAATCTTCTTCTTTTCATCAAAAAATACCAGCTGAAAACTTCTTCTTTTCATCAAAAAAAATTTCAGTTGAAAACTTCTTATACATGATAAAAGCTTCTAGTAATACTTCATTTTTTTTTTCTTCTTATGCATGGTAAAAACTTCTCATAATACTTCATTTTTTTCTTCTTCCAATTTACAAATTTTTTTTTCTTATAGTTTTCAAAATTTTTCCCCTTTTTTTTTCTTTTTTCTAGTTTTCAAAAATTTTCTTCATATGATCCTTATTAATCTTATATTTGTTTCTTCACAATATTTCAGTGCCCATATGGATAGGATGATATTCCATCATTTAAAATATACCTTTTATCGTCAAAAGCACTCAGAGCAATTTTGTTCATTTTGACTGTATATAAATGATGCTAATGACTGTTGATTATGTGTTGGACTTGCTTCGTTGATTTTAAACTGAGCAAGCATTCCCTATAATTTTCCTGTTTGATACGTTTTTTCACCACAGTCTTTGCAACACCCTTTGCCGTTTTTTTCTCTTGGTCTTCTGCTTTAATGGAGTACATTTTAGATCTCAATCCTACAAACTCTAGGATTGGTTTCCCATTGAGTTCATCTTTGAAACAACCTATTTCTTTCTTGTTTTCTGTGGAATATAGTGGATGGTTTGTATCATAATCAGAGGTGTCGTATATATGCTTATGCTCGGCCATATCCTTGTAAAAATCTTCGGTTATTATTTCATAGGCTAATGAATCTGTGTCAGTAAACAGCAGTGTGGCATTGCTTCCATATGATGATTTTATGATGTTGTAATGATAGTCATACATCAACAATTTGCTTAATTCGAGAATAGGAAATCCGACATATATAGGCTTGTTTAGAGTTAACGATGTTTTTTCACGTTCAACTGCAACGAGATCATTGTCAAAAATAGAAAACCTTTTAAAAGATGGAGCAGCAACTAATTTTTTCCCCTTTTTTTCCTTTATTAACTATCTGCACATCGACTCTATTTCTAATATTCTCCATCGTTTTACCATAGATGCTGTTATTCCTTAATTTGAAAAAATCTTTTTCAAATGCGGTTTTTGCTTTTTTTCTTTGTTCTGTATTGAAATTAATATACTCCCTCAACCAAGGTTTCTGTTTAAATTGAATAATTTTATGGATTTTCTTCAGTTGGAGGCCTTGTTTGAAATAAAATTGCAAAATTTCTGTAATGAACAACATAATTTGACTTATCTTTCAAATTTGGAATAAGTTTTTCTTGGCCAATATATTTTTGTTCAGGAAGCATGATTTTGGCAAATGGTGAGAGATCTTCAAAGCTCACTTTCATCCTTTCTGCTGCTAGCGGATAATCTGAGTGAGTGCTGTGTAAATGTTCTGGATATATCAGGTCCACCTCCAGAAAATATCTTGTTTCATCATCTTCGGGAATGCTCATTAACCAATCTTCATTTCTCCCATCACAAGATATCCACTTGAAATCACCATATGGAAGACTTTGGATCATGGCCCATCCATACAAATTATTTGCATCCAAATACATGATGCATTTGGATTGCTTTTCAGAATCATAATTTTTCATATACTTGTTATTTGCATCCGAAAACCTTTTGCTAATGACTGATATTCCCCCACGAATGCCACGTTCTATGAGGAGATGCATGTTGGGATCTAGAAACAGTTCCAGAGGTTGTTGAACCATTTTCATGCAGCTTTGCCAGGAAAGCAGTCATCAAATGTGCACAGTCAATTTCGTAAAAATTCAAGCATATTTTTCGAAAGTTTTCAAAAATGTCGGCTAACTGTAAAATATCTGATTTGATATATAGATCATGATAGTCTCCCATGTTCCGCAATTGAAATGTATTCCACACTTTTTTTGCATGATCATATTCTTCATCTGTTATGCCTTCATCTGTTAATCACCCTGAAGTTAGCCATCACCGGCGATAGCTCTATTCGTAGCGTTGAGGGACCTGTTCAAGAAATGCTTTTAAAATAAGCAGGTTCCTACACGTGAGTTTCCTTACAATGCTCCTCAATGCTCCACAGCCGTTCTTTCCCCCATACCCCCTGGACAGCTGATTCCAGAGGGAGAGCCAAAGAACCACCCACTCGTCAATCACTGCTCATTGTGCATGAACCTGCAAAAAAATGTTAACTTTCTTGTTTATTTCCCGAGACAAGAAATAGTTCAGAAGCTGTCTTTAGTAGCTGAACAGAAGCATTACGTTTCAATTCAGTCCTAATTGGAATTTGGATTAAATGTATATATAAATATATATATAGAGAGAGAGGGAGGGGGGCTATCCAGCATTTTTAACAGGATCCTTTTTTTTTTTTTTTTGTCACTTTTAAAAAGATTATTGCGAAAAATAAAATAATTTTGTGAAAATTCAAAATTTAAACGTGCAGTCATGATTTTTTTTTTTTTTTTTTTGCCGTTCGTTCAATAAGTAGCTCTGTAAAAAGTACGATTTGGTAGCTCAGAATTTTGTTAAGGGTTCGGTTTGATTGACTAATTTTGTGAAGGGTCCAAAAACGGACCTGAATCTAATCTGGTGAGATCCCTGATGTATATGTATCTTTTTTTTCATCCAATTTCATTTTTTCAGCTACTGCATTTTAAAGTAATTAATTCAGTGTAATTGTAATGTTTTTCAAACTTAATATCCTGTTAAAAATCGTTGTAAGTCTCCTCGATATCACAAAAATACATGTTGCTTCTCATTATTAAAAACGTTTTATTCATTTATTTAGTACACGTGCCAACACTATGAATTTTGGATGGAAAATGCAAAACAATTAAGCTACAAAAATTACGGGAGGGGAGGGGGGAGGGACACGCCAAATAGTTCAGTTATTCTAAAGCGTTCTATCTCGATTACCAGAATGAATGAAGTCAAGTCAATTTATTCAGGCATGAAACTATATTAATTATTAAAAGTAATTCTAAAACTGTATCTAATAAATATAGAGGATCTGATGCAGCGCAGCGGGTCGTATTTAAGAAGTGCCATTCTGTGTTCAAGCACAGGGCGGCAATTTTTTTTTTAGACTAAAAAAAAAGTGAGTGTGCTTAAAATACAATTAGCTCATTACTAGAGAACCTTGGCCTCTTTAAAATAAGCTCCATTTAATCGGCCGTAACTAACAATAAAAAAAGCATTGTAAATAAAAAGTCCTACTTAGGCATCAAATAGCGTAGAAAGCATATCGTTTCCATTACAAGCATGGAATAAGTACACAAGTTTGCGATGGTTCTGTGTGTTAGGTTTTGATAATTGTCTTATATGTAGTTTTTAATACTCTATGGGGAGATTTCTCTTTATTTTAAATAAATACCAAAGCGGTTCGAACATAATTTGCACCTTACAGAAAGGTACGAAGCAAAATATGAGCGAATGATCTGCAAATGGCGTCCTTCTACACAGGGCCTGATTAAGGCAGGGGCATACGGGGCAGCTGCCCAGGGCCCCCACATCTGAGGGGCCCCAAATCGAATAGAAAGTTTATATTGCGTTTCCTTCTTTAATGAACTTTTAAATGGATGAATTAATGTTTAAAAAAAAGCCAAAATATCACTTCAGTGTAAAATCCGTCAGTCTTATGTTGGCTTCTAAAATTCATCTATTGTATGAAAAAAAAATTTCTATTTTTCGTAAATCCATTGCTTTCTAGGGTGGAATTCAACTAAATTTTTGCAATTACGATGGACAAATTTGACCAATCAAAAGCTTGTATCTCAAAAAAGAGGAGAAAAAAAGCATATCTCAAAATGCGATATGATAAATACCGTCTCCTGATCTTTTGTCAAATATTTACTCTTTTCAGATGTGCTATATCCTTTAATGGTAGACAGAATTGTCGGAAAATCAATAAAATGGACAAAACGATATTTCGTTTAGCATCTAGTCAATTTTCTTGTTATATTACCTGTGATTAGGTGAAAATTTTAAATACTTCCATAAAGTTCGGTTCTTCATTACTGAAGTAGTAAAGCAGAGGCCCCAAGTTAGTTTTTGCCCCGGGCCCCAATTAGGCTAAGTCGGGCCCTGCTTCTACACAACATGAGCTCCTTTATCTTGAATTAGATTGATTATCGTCTGATAAAAAACTATGATTTTTTTACAAAACGCTTAAAAATTCACGAAACAAGCAAAAGAAAGGCATAGCATACAGGTTTTTTTTTCTCTTTTTCTTTACAGATTTAGAAACAGATTAGATCTCTTTTTCTTTACAGATTTGCAATTTCTGAACCTGCGCCTAAAAACACTCAAGAATGAGTGCTAATGAATGATACAAAGCTAAAACATATACCAGAAACGCAATATAATGCAATGTTCCAGCATGTGCATAATGAACTAAGTTTGAGCTGCTTTGTCCAAAAAATTAAGGTTTGTTTCTTTCTTAGTACGTGGTTTGTGGAGGGAGGCAATTTACGTTGAGCGCAGGGGTGCACAACACCCTAAATTCGGGCATGGTTATGTATATATATATGCAACGCACTTGACCCTTCTCAAACAAGGAGTCAAACAATATCCCTGACAAGAATACGGGACAGTCGCCGTCCCGTATTAAAGTGCGCCGGGACGCGGGACAATTTTTCAAAATCGGGGACGTTTGGCAGCCCTCTGGTCGTGACTGAGCTCATTTTTCACGCTGATCATTAGAGTCTGAAAAAACAAAAGGAATTATGGAGCATCATTCTGACCTCTAACTATTTGCTCCGACTCTGATCAGTGGTCTAAAGTTTTAATTGGAATCATTTTGATTACTTTTATATTTTTTAATTTATTCATAGGTTATATGTGCGATAAAAAATTTAAATAGTTATTTATTTACCAAAAACTATTTAATAACTCATTTGCACTGTGTCGTGAAATAACTCATGCATTCTTAGAAAATTTTAGCATTTCTCAATTTCTAACGGGTGTGCAGATGTGATTTGATTTCGTTTGCAAATTAGCAGCCATGACCATAGGGCAGTACTGAATAGAGAATCAGGTGCTTTTTATCCGAAAAACGATTCCGGTCGCTGCAACGGAGCATCATTGCTCCATTCTCTTGCTCGGGCTCCATTCGAATTTTCAGAAAAACTAGTTGCTCGTCCGCGCTCTGTTCTTGATCCCTGTATATATATAGAGAGAGATGTACACTTTTATTTTTTAGGGAAGATTTAGTTGGCTGAATTTTCATAAAATGTAGTCACAACCTTATTCAGACCAAATGCGAGTTTGAAAATCACTTAACAATTTCGAAGAAACAACTTCTATTGATTCTGAAACGAATTCTGCAATTTTGATAAAATTTCATTCAATTTCAAATTTCTAAAATTTTGTATGACTTTTCAAAACATATCAGTAGTAACATATCTTAAGCTAAGAATATTCACAAATGTATAGTATTATTTTCCTTTCATAAAAGAAAGGAATCAAATACCTTTGTATGCATACTCCTTCGTGTACATACACACATTAGCAGATTAGCACAAAATACATCTACTCTAAAGCGAAGGGGAGCTTGGATACCCAAGTGGGCATTAGAAACAACATCATATTTATTAGTAATTTAATTTAAAATATTTCAATGTTAATAGTAATTTAATGAATCCGAAGAATTTATTACATGTTGGTGTAAGTAATCTTTTTGGACAAAATTATACTGTAAAACTAAGCAAAATATATAAGCTGTTGAGCATAATTGCATTATTACTTTGCATATTAATCCAAAAGCAGTTCTCTATTTATTCCTATATACTTTCCTGATGAAATTTTAAAAATATATTACAAACAAAATCGGAGAGTAATGCATACACTGATTCTAAGCTGACATACACTGATGAAAACATACACTGATTCTAAGCTGTTTTTAATAATTTGCAGTCCTCCAACATTCTTTTATATCGTAGAATATATTATAAATTATATTTTATACACGCAGCTTTAGTTATTTTACAAATTTATGTGCTTGAGGCAATATCAATTTTAAAATTTTATTATTTTCCATCTGCTCAAAATACTACAGAAGGGCATTGCAAAACTTTTGGTATGCGAAATATCTAAGAATGGTGTCGGCGGAACAAATCAAATCACAGCAGCCAATCAGAAGTGAGATCTCATCAGTGGCACACGTGCTTAAAATTCAGGGGATGGCTTATCTTGACAAACCATTGCTACGCGTTTCTTTTATTTGAGTTTTTTAAACTACTTTTACAGTTAAATAAATATCTAAATCAGCCACACTTTTGGAGATATTTCAAAGCAGACTTTTGGCACTAACATTCTCTCATGCATTCCTATTTCAAGCTACTCTAGAATACAGCTCTAGAAAAGCAACTCTAAAATAGCTTAGCTTGTAATGAGCGAGCGAAGCGATCCAAAGGAGCTGCATAAGCAGCTCTAGGGTTGGTGAGCGATAGCGACGAGCGGGCGGAGCCCCCTAGTATTTCAAAAATATTAAAGATTTCAGATAAAATGGTTATAAATATTTAAAAAGTATCAACTTTTTTCTCAATCAAACTTGAATTTTCAGTTCTAATTTCGAGATATCTTAAAAATCTGCATTACAAAAGCAATTGTACAAATATACTTGCTACAAATTATGCAATAACTACAGTACCACAAATGCACCATTATAGTGATAGGAATAAGAACACAAGATAGTAAGTAACCTATTAAAAAATTTTAGAAGAATAGTGCTTTAAAATTAGAATTAAGATACAAATGCTGGAATTAATATGTATTTTTATATGTTAACAATGACATTTACTATGATAATCGTAATTTTATATGTATACTATCACAATACTGCATTTTTAAGATTATTATTTGGTATTTTTCTTTACAGAAAAACATTTTCCCAATAAAATTGTAACAATGCACCTTCCCAAAGTAGTTATAAACCTGTAAATAACTTTCAAACGTAAAGTTTGCGATTAAAAGTAGCTAATTTCAACAAAAATAACATTAATTATTAATAGAGTCATATCTATTTTATATTTAATGATTATTTATATTTGATGATTATTCTAAGAATTTTTTATTTGTGCTAATTTAATTATATTTGAACTTTAAACGACTGTTTAGTTTTCTGTTGGTTGTTGGTTTCTTCCTGTTCCTTTTCCCTTTCTTTCATTTTTTCCCTCCTGCATAGTAAATAGGCACTAAATGTCTTTATGCATTACAATGTAACTTTATTTATTATATTGATTTTTCACAATTATAAAAATTTTTATTTCCTTGCTATTCAGTTATCAAATTTTTTCATTTATTCAAAATTGAGTAAATAAAGCTTTTCGAGGTGCTAAATTTCTTTACTGTTTTTATTTTCATACAAGATATTTCGTGCGTTATATATATATATATATTACATAATAGTTGTTATATACAAAAAAATCAATATATTTATTTTTACTGGTAAATTCTGCATTTTAAATTTTGAATTTCCAGCTCATCAAAGAAAATTTGCACAAAATGATATACTTCGTTCGAGACAGTTTTTTTCCTTTCCGGGCAATTCTCACCCCCCCCCCCCCCTCACCTCTTTTTTTGTTTTTGACCTCGCGGCGATCCTGATTTGTATACAAGTGTACCTGAATTGGGAGAAGACGCCGATTATATCTTGTCGCCTTTTTATAGTTATACAATATAAGAGTAGAAATATGAAAGATGTAGAAGAAAGTTTCGTGTTGTCTACCAAGTATTACTTTCTTTTGAATAACTCCCTGTTAAGAAATAATTGCCTCAACAAATCTTTGTCATTCTGAATTAAAATTTAAAAAAATGTACAAAATTTAATTTTTTGCATCATAATGGCAAAAGAAAAAACTGTTTTGCACTACTGGCGTTAGCATTTTATCCAGGAATAAATACTAGAATTGGGAGCTGAATTCCCACACGCTCTTTACACGTGCCCAGTCATACCTATGAATCCGAATACAATGTGCCTGAATGCAGGTGTAACTGAATACAATGCAACCCCAAGTAAATCCACTTAGTTCACAGTCTACTAGTTAGGAAGACATTCTAGTAGACCCTATTCCTCTTTCTGCTTTGTTTATCTGAGGGGACAGGTAAAATAACGCCCACCTGGGTTGAATGAAGATTCTGGTTTCTATGAGAGCTAACTTTTTTCAAAAAAAAAAAAAAAAAATGGCAAATCCAAAAATTCTTTTAGAGTGACTAATGGGAGCAATCACTTCTGTTATGCTGTTGAAAGCAGCTTTTTTATCAGCCTGGCGTAAAAAGTATTCAAGCTCGCGGGTGCGTACACACATACACACACACCACTGGCGGATCCACAGGGGGGGGGGGGGGCGATCGCCTCCTCTAACAAATGAAATCAACAAGAGAGGAGCAATATGATCTGCACAAACGAATAAGAATGAAAAAACTAATGAAAAATAAAAAGTGTACAAATAACAAAGAAAACTAAATCTTTACTTAACATCTACCCACGAACACAAATTTGGGATGGAAATTTTAAAAGTAGAGTGGTTGAAATACCGGTCAGCTGGAAGGCTAGATTTATAAAATTTTTGCTCGCAGAGTCGCAGACCCCTGCCCTCTGGGTCCCTCATTTGTAATGATTGAGTTTTAAACTTCGAATTTCTTTTCTTTAGTCTGTTTCTCATGTCATATGAGTACTTTCATTATTATTTTTTTAAGTTTTATATTTTGAATCAGAATTGCTGATTTTATCAATAATTTCCTCCGATACTTCATTTAAATAGAATGTCATAATATTTGTTTTCCATTCCATGGCGGAATGAAAAAGCAATATTAAAACAAAAGGGAAAATATTTATCGCCCAGGCCCATTATTTCGCATTTTTTCAGAGGGCAGGAGGCAAAGGGTATAATTAACTCAAATCATAATACATTTTTAGAAAACAGCAAAATATTTATGCATTGACATTTTAATTCTTAATCGAAAGGAGTGCCACTGCCCCTCCTAACCCTCCAAACTGACGGGCCTGGAATCGTCCCTCCCAAATTGAATCTCTGGATCCACCACTGACACACACAGACATATATATATATATATATATATACATATCTTTATATATATATATATAATACGACTGTACGTTCCTAAATAGCATAAAGACTTTCGGCCCACTGAAGTGATTTTAGAGCTGTTTGCACCAATATATAGAGTGACTCATGAGGAAGGTTTAGGTATAAAATTTGTGTAAATTGGTTGAAATATAACGGAGATATAATTAACAAACCTCATATTTCAAACCATTTTCTGTTAATTTCTCTTTCTGTTATTGCCATTTTGAATTACTTTAGCCCAAAAGGCTTACCTCTGAGTTCACTTGCTCAATTTGAATATTTTCGGAAAAATAAAGCGTACTTTTGTCGGTAAATAGATGATTTCTGTTGACGAAAAACTAATGAAAATTATTTTTGCATTAAGTGGCATACATATACACTAGGTTGTTAGATTTTCGATGTCGCTGATTTTTGATGAAATTTAAAATTTCGAAGTAACGAGGTGGGGACTCCCCCGCCCCATGTAGTTAATTGTTCTCAATATATTATTTTGAGCTTCGTACACTCTCAAAAATAGAATCCTCATTTTTAGACGATTCTTCAATCGTGAAGAAAATTTCGTCATTTATAACGATTATTTCCTAGCGCGATCACGTGACTTAAAAAAATTACTACACAAATTTAGGTAATTTGACGAAAGGTTTACTCGGAGCATTTTTCACGAAGCCATTTCGTCAAATACAACCGAAGTTTCGTGAGATTTGAGCATGCGTTTCTGAGAGTGTAACTTTTCCAAACTATGCCAAAAATCCTTATTAGTAATTTTCGGGGGGGAGGTGGAGAAGGTGGCACCCGTGCTAGGAATGCCACCGATATATATGTATTATATATATATATATATAGAGAGAGAGAGAGAGAGAAAGAGAGAGACAGTAACGTCACTTGGGGATCCTCTCTGGGTAGGGGGAGGTTACATCCAGAATGAGACTAAGAGTTCTTGGAAAATCCATCTATACATAGTTGAATTACATTTACTTCAGCGTATTATATAAGTGAAAATAAATGTCGTTTCCTGTAAGTTACCCCAAATAAATAAAATAAAATTTCTTCTTTTTTTTTTTTGCTCTACTGAAAATAATATAAACTGCACCTTTATACAAAACAGCAAAGTGTTTTTCTGGGGGGGGGGGGGGGTTTCAACCAGTATACATATAGTAGATCACCGAGTATTTTGCTTTAAGCTGGGGGGGGGGCATGGATAGGATTATGGATGCAATGCATATTGCCGGATGTCGAGTATCCGGTATCCCTTTTCTAACGTAGCCGTACTTGAAATCTGACTCTAATGTTTGAAACCTGTAATTCTGTGCACATTTTTAAATATCTCAAAACTTCCAAACACGGAATAAATTTTTAATTTACATACACCTGCTCTAATGTTGAATAGTTAAAAAAATTCGTCGGATACCGGATATGGCATGCCTTCTAGGGGTAAGTTCTCTCTTTCGCTCATCCCCCCGTCTGGGCGCCCCTGTATGTGCATATATACATACATACATACAAACCAACTACTCAGAACAACCACCACTAGGGAATAGGAACTCATACCCTAGCTTTTTTTTTACGCAAGTGATTCCATCCCCCATAAAACCAATAATCTATACTTGATATCGTAGTTTATTCTCCGAACGTGCAATATTTCTCTAATAGCGTAGGTTATTTATTTTCTCAACTTGTAATATTTTTCTGGTGAAACCGAATCTACTAGATGATAAGAAAAAATAACAAATTTGTGTCACAAGCACCAAAATGAAAATAATGCAGTTCAAAAATAAGCATTTTATGTAAAATAGGTATTTTATAGTAATATTTTCTGCAAAAGTAAGAAAGTTTGCTAACTTTTAAAAATCAAATAATATTTATTACGTTGCCTTGAAAATTGTTATAAAAGTAAAATGTACATAATTATTTTTGTAAAAATGTTCTCTTTAATTAAAAAATAAAAACTGTTTAAGTTGCATATCCTATGCATATAGGTTGTCTATCATGCAGTTGAGAAAAACCCCCACAAAAACATTGCATTGAAAGTAGCTTCCCTTTTAGATTTCAAAGGATTTACAGCTCCGGTTTGAAAGCCCTTCAAAGAGCAACAAACACGCTGACACCAATCTGCGCCTTCTTTCAACTGTCGATCAAAATCACTCACGTCCACCGCAACCTTTTAAAGCCAACAACACCACCAAACAATACTTCTGGGGGAGAAAGTCAGGGCATTGCAGGAAAGCATTCGGGGAAAATTCAGGCGCTCGTCTTCTACCAAATGGGACCATTCTACCTCGGACGAGATATCTCGTCCTCAACCATATGAGTGACCTCCATCTTGGACGAGATATCTCGTCCTCAACTGCAGGGTGATTAAACTGCTGAAAAACATATTTATGTGGGGAAGTTCAACATCATCAAATTTTTTGAAATTATCCATGTATTCATATGGATATATCCCTACAAACAAAATCCGTTTGGGTCTGCGTTAAAACAACCGTTGTTTTTATGTTGGCTCTTGCGTTGGGATCATTGTTGGTCAACGGTTATAAATGGCCGTTGGCTGAATATATGGCCCTGCTGTTGGCAAATGGTTGGCCCAAATGCTGAATTTTATGTTGGCTGAAGATATGGCCCTACTGTTGGCAAACGGTTGGCCCAAATGCTGAATTTTATGTTGGCCCATAAGCAGCAATTTATTTCAACCCTACGTAAAAAAAACCTTACCATCCTCCCATACCCAAAAGAGGCTACTAAGCCAGAAATGAGGTTAATGCTGTGAGAACCCTAAATTTTCACAATTTTTGCTGAAGAATGCTTATCTTTCTTCTGTAACATTCCTTCGCAGAAATGGTGAAAACCATTGGGTTCTTCCAGTACTTATGTCATTTTTAGCCGAGTGAATAATTACTTTAAGTATAATAATGTAGTCCAATACCTATTGGATGACAACCGTTTTGTTATCCCCATATATGTGATAGGGGTGATAACTTTTTGCTTCTTTCAATGTTAATCGATTTTAAAATAAATGTTAAAACATTGTTTTCATTGTCTCCTAAAAAGGAACACTCAGCTTTAAGGAAACGTTTCATTCATCACATCCAACGTATATATCACCCTCCATAAGATGGTTTTAAGTTATATGATGGTTTAGTTATGTGAATTAATGCATCCGAATACAATGAGAGCCCTTGAATTCAAAGCTTTTGGCAGCATTTTGTAGTTCATGGAAATTGATATTCCATTCTGTTGACAAGATCTAGAAGTGCTTGCACTACATGCAAAAATTAGAATTTTAAATAGTGTTTCTTCTATGACGATGATATCCAATAAAAATTTTCGTAAACAATCAAGCTCTTGTCATGTCTTGTGTCACTCCAACTTTATATTAAAAATTGTATTACAACCAATAACAGATTAACAGTATTGATGTAGTTGAGTTTGAAATGCAGAAATGAGGACCTCACACTGTAAGAAAGGTTGAACAGATTTATTATGACAACATTAGTATATATAGTAACATATTACACTAAAAGTACAAACTTGCAGGCAATTGTTTAATGTTGAACTTTAACATACAGGAAACATGATCTAACATTATACATATACTTTTCATTATGACCAGTAACATAATAGCAAATTTAAGTAGACATGTGACTCATAGATGAAAATAATACTGAAAAATACTGCATCGCGACAAAACATTAATTCATGCAATAGAATTTTAAAATACTAAACCAAAGTCAGATTATTGCCTTAATATAAATGATTAATTGGGGTCTAATGTCTAACATAAAAGAAAGCTGTGGAAGTCCTACATTTTTCGGAACTTATATTCATATGTAAAGTCTGAATTTAGTACAACCTATAAAAATTCGTTGCATTTAGAAATAAAAAAGTTAATGCTCAAAAACATGCTTAACTGAAATAAGTATTTCAGACCTGCCAAAGATTAGAAATGTCAATGAATTAGGCGTGAAATTAGAAAAAAAAGCAAAGTACCAAAGCATTATATGAAGAGCATAAAAGAACTATGCTTAAAGCAGAGAATGAGCTTGATATTGGATAAATAAAGAAAGAACTATGAGAGAAGATTATTAGTACACAATAAACATCCTCGAGATTTAAACACAATAGTTGATTTTCTATTTAAATACCTATGTGCATCATTTTGAACTACTTGATAAATGAAATTCTAGGATCAAGAGGCACAATTAAAAACAAAAGATTTATTTTTTTGTCAAATTTAATGATTGTTTTAAGGTATTTGAAAAACAATTGCTAAACTTTTTATATAATTTTAAATTATGTATGGAATGAAAATAGATAAAAATGTTACTTATTTATTTTATAACAATATATAATGAGTACTTGAAAGGGGCAAAACCCATAATGCCAACTATTATCTAAAATTTAAAAACAAATTATATGCAAAAAAAAAAAAAAAAAAGGAAAAAAGTTTTTATGCAATTTCTTTAAAAACTAGATTATTAATAGGGCTGTAATATATAACAATTATAAGCAACTGATATGATCTCTAAAACTTAAAAGGCTAAAAATAATTTTTAATAAATTTTTTCAACCGAAATTTCGAGAGGGAGTGGCAAAATGACACCCAAACAAGTTATTTACTACAGAAACTCAAACTTAAGAAAGATTTAAAATAATGGTAAGCTCCGTTACTAATGTCCAAGAGGAAGAATTCGATAAGTAAACGAGAAATAGAAAGTTTTACCGAAGCCAATGCAACTGAATTTTCGAAATGCGTAAAAAACGGGATTGACCTTTGAAAGTGCAAAAAACGGATCAAATGGATAAATTATGCTCTTAATTTGCAAAACCTGGTAGGTAAATACGCTACTTCCAAAAATTTTCATAGAAAAAAAAAAGAGAGAAAAGACTTCCAAAATAATTAATTTTCGCCAAAATAAAATTTCTAATTTCTTAAAAAATAAAAAAATTATATGTCTGTTTAAGTTATTATTCTTGCAAGGTAATACAAATAATAATCCTTATCCACGATACATGAAATTCAATGTACAATAACAATATACATGCAGTGATGTAACTGAAAAAATTAAAAGATCCCTCTAAACTCAAAACTTATTATTTATTATGTAAAAACAATGGGGAAGTGGGCTTTACTCGTGTACCCTTATTTGAAGCAAGCAAGATTTTTAGTAAATTTGTTTTAGGCTTGCAAAAGGAATACAAGCATTGTAATTTGTACCAGCAATTGGCAAAATGTAACATTTTCTTAAATTTGCAATAGGAATGCTTAATAAGATTTTATTTAAGGCAGGTTTAAATTTACAAATGCCAAGAATATTGCTTTTGAAAAATGAATTTTTATACAATGGCTCTTTTACTGAATTTACTTGGCAACAAATGCCCCAAAATTTATTTTCATATTGACAAATATTTTTTATTACAAGTATTTCCCCACTGTCAATCATAAAATAGTTATCGCCTTCACGACAAGAAACAATGCAGGAGTCGGAACAAAGTTTTCTGTATTGCACAGCACTTGCAGGAACATTGTATGGAAGTGGACCACTTGCATGCTGTTGCGAAGGATAGTAAGGTTGTTTATTTTTCAGTCTGCATATTACTTGGCTTTCAAGTTCAGCAATTCGATTTATAATTTGCTGCAGTTCATGACTTTTTGAACGACACATTTTTTTTAAACTTCCCAAATAGTTCTCATACGCAAAAGCACTGTAAGAATCAAGTGGGCCAAAGTTGCAAACATCAGTAGATATATGTATCAAGTTATGAACATTGTAAATCAAGAACTTCCTTCCATATAATGTTACTGAAGACTGAACAAACGCACCCAATAATTGATTTGCATAACTTATCCATGAGTCACCTGATTTGTCAGAACATAATAGATATATTGCAAAATGTAATAACCCAGACAACCACTGATATCTCTGAGACATCCAAAAAGATCCAAAAAACATCCTGGATATCTGCTGGATATGTTGGATATCTCACAGACATCCACATATCTCAAAATCCTGGATTTGGATCTCCTGATATCCCTGAGATATCCAGATAGTAACGTGTTTTGGATATAGATATTGGGACATCCTGTGGATATCCAAAAACATCCAAGCCATGGATTTGGATTTCTGGATATCCCTGAGATATCCAGAATGTGACATGTTTGGGATATAGACATTTGGACATCCTATGGATATCCAGACTGTTACATGTATAAGATATAGATATTTGGATATCCTGTGGATGACTGTGAGATATCCTCCATGAATATCTCAGGTATGTCCAATTCATATCCCTGAGATGTTATTTGACTTTTGGATACTGTTAGGCTTATTTATATTCACTCTGATGCTCAAAATTGTTATATTTAGAGATTTCGTGGTTAATTAAGGTAAATAGTGTTTCTTAATTTTTTCTATTAAAACTGTGTGCTGAACTGAAAAAATTAACTGTAATTTTGATCAACTCACCTTCCGTGGTTTTTGGTGCATAGCTCAGAAGATCAAATAATATGGCTGCAATGCAATCGCATCGCTGGTGAGCGGTGTAGTCGGATCAAATTTTGTTGTTTGTATTAATATATTTTATATATTTTTGTGCTATATTATGCTTATGATTATTAAAAGTAGTTCAGTTTTTAATGATTATTATTTAATTACTTGATTTAATTGCTTTGTCGTAATTCCAGGGACATAATATTTCCCTATTTTAACTTGCAGGGATATATAATTCATTAGTATTTTTAATCTCACGCGTGTAATTAATCCGTATTTTTAATTTCACCCATGTAGCCTTTATCATTTTAATTTCAGGGATATAATTTGTTTGTATTTTTAATTTCTGGTATATAATTTATCTGTATTTTAAATTTCAGGTGTATAATTTATCTGTATTTTTAACTTCAGGTATATAATTGCTCTGTTTTTTTAATTTCAGGCATATGTAGTTTTTAACAGTATTTTTCATTTCATGTTAATTATTTCTACTGAATTCAGTAAGATTTGTTGGATAAAGCAATTTTCATGTCTTAAACTTGTCGTTTGGGTGAGGCAAGCAATTTTATTCTTTACAATTGGGATACAATTTAGAATTTCATTCTTATTGGGTCTATTGTGTGATTATTGCTATTTGTCATTAGTTTGTGGGAAAATAATGCCTAAAACTAAAGTAAACAAGTGATTGCATTGGATAACTTATAAGAAAGTTAATGAATCTGTAAATGATGTGTCTATTATTGATTAGCAATCAACATCTAGTAATTTGACTGAGCAATATCATGATTGTAGTTCTAATGAAGCGTCAGGTTTTCCTTCTGATAGCTCGTATGAAAGTTCTGATAGGGAACTTTGCTTAGTGTCCGACTCTGTGTGAGGAAAGTTCTCGAAATCGTGTGTGTGAACAAAATCTAAATTTGCTGAAAGACTCGTCTAACTGGTCAGTTGAGAATAACATATCTCATACTGCAATTAATGGTTTATTAAAAACACTTAAGAAATATCTATTTGGGTCTGATTTACCAAGCGAGGCACGGGGACTATTGCAAACCGCTAGGTCTGTAGCAATTAAAAGTGTCTCGTCTGGTATTTATCGCCACTTTGGTATTGAAAACGGAATAAAAAATATCATTCAAAATATTAAAGGTACAGTTCTAACACAATCAACAATTGAATTACTGGTAAATGTTGATGTATTTCCTATAGTTAAAAGTTCCAACAGTCAGTTATGGCCAATTTTAGGTCCGTTAAGCTATACTGTGAATTTTCCTTGTGTGTTCTCCATTGGTGTATTCCATTCCTATGAAAAACTCAAAACTCGTAATGAGTTTTTAAGTGATTTTGTGTATGAAATGAAACATCTAATCGAAAATGGTATATCTATTGATGGTAAAATGTGTAACATACATCTTAAAGGAATAATTTGTGATGCACCTGCTCGAGCTTTTGTATTATGCATTAAAAGCCATTCTGGGTATTCGAGTTGTAACAAATGTTTTGAAACTGGTATATTTTATAAAAATAGAATTTGCTTTCCTAATATTAATTTCACTGAAAGAACTGATGTTGATTTTAGAAATAGGGATCCTGATGATGAACATCATAAATATGATTCTATACTGTTGGAGATAGATACTTTTTGCCTTGTTTCACATATTCCATATGAGTATATGCATTTGATATGTTTAGGGGTCATGAAAAAGTTAATTAAGCTGTGGTTGAAAGATGATTTAAATCTTAGACTTGCTAATAATCAGGTAGAAAGTGTGTCAAAACAACTAGTAGAACTTAAAAACTTATTTCCCTAATGATTTCGCCCGAAAACCTCGTTCTTTAAAAGAATTTGAACGTTGGAAAGGAACAGAGTTTCGTCTGTTTTTGTTATACACTGGGCCAGTAGTTTTGTCAAATGTTTTACGTAAAGATCTGTATGAGCATTTTCTGCTTATGCATTGTGCAGTTAAAGTATTAGTTACTGAGCCTAACAGAGAGATGGTATCATATGCTCAGGCTTGGTTAAAGTGTTTTGTCCAAAGTTTTATACTCCTATATGGTAAACAACATGTATCTCACAATGTTCATGGGTTATTGCATCTTTGTAAAGTGTGGAACATTTTGGCGCTCTAGACAATTTTAGTGCGTTTCAGCTTGAAAATTTTATGAAAGAGTTCATATGACTTGAACTCTCGAGTTTATTCTTTTAGCAACAAACAACTTTGCCCCTATCGCCGAAACATTTGGTGATGGGCAGTGGTGTAGTCCTGAACAAAAAATGTTGGGGGGACGCTCATACATAAGAAGATAAGCAATTGAAATAAAAAATTGGGAGACGCTTATGTTAAAATGTAAAATGTTTGGGGGGACGCTTATATTAAAATAAAAAGGTAGGGGGACGCCGTCCCCCCCTCGACTACACCACTGGTGATGGGGATGTTTTACCGGTTAAGTTACCAGTAAAAAATATAGAGGAACTGCAATGCTTAGAAGGTGCGCTTTTGAAGCCAGAGATTTTCAATTATTTGGTATGCATTAGTTTCTTTTAAACCAAGGCTTTCAGTGTATCTTGAATTAATTTTTCTATGAATTTTTATAGATTAACTTTACGTCAAACTGTGGGGGCGTAACTGTAGACTCCACTGTAAAGCGGATCATGAGAAAACTCCTGACAGATGTAGTGGCACAGGAGTTCAGCTGGATGGGAGCGAAAGGAAAGGGTGTATTTTATAAGCTGCAGCTGACAAGAGTGATATTTGGTACTAATTTATATGTATAAAATAATATAAATAATTTATATACATTAAAAATGAATACATAACTGTTGGATATACAGTTATCATTAAAGTATTTTGAGCTTTATCTGTAGTGCTCTGATTTGTTTTCAAGTTTTTGTGAATGTAGCCGATAGTCAAGGATTGTTTGAAGAATTTTCCTTGAAGTATGAACTAATGAAGTCATGATTTTATTGTGAAAACCTTGTAACAGCTACACATGTTCTGGAAGGAGAGGGGTGTGAAAATACATGCTCATTGTTTGGCTTTCTTGATTATCAAACAAAGTTTTTGATTTTGTTTACCAAATTTCTTGTTGAGTAAATTCACAGTAATTTTTCACTTGTTAATTAAATTGCTATTGAAATGTAGTTTGCTATTTTATTTTTCTTATTTATTTAAATTCTGCCTTGCTACAGGTGTTTTTTTTTTTTTCTGGTTAACAATCAACATTTTGTATTTAAATAAGTTTTTTTTTCTTTATCCATGTGCAGGTGTATATTTTGTGCGTAAATTGGACAAATGAGAAAATTCCTTTTACATTGTTATGAAGAGAAATTTGTTCTATGTGTAAAAATTCATTCTTGAAAATTAATTTTTTAGATGCAACTAGACGGAATGAAACAGTAAGAAATGCTGCAATGGATGCAGCAGTGGAAACTGCAATAAAAAATTGGCTTCGCCATGCGAAAACACTCCATATGAGAGTGGCTGCAGAAAATTCTGCCAACTCCCCATCCCTTTTGGGCAATACTATTGTGTAAATAAATCTGTTATGTGTAAATAAATCTATTTTGTATAAAATAATTTATTTTGTAATATCGTCTGTATATAATTTTTGTGCCTTTTTAAAATAAAACAAAAAAACAACTTATTTGTTCAGTTTATTTTTTTGTCTCGGAGAACAGCAGCCTACTCTTAATCATCTTTAAGTCAAAAGTAATACATTTTTAAGAAAAAATAATCCTCTTATTGCTCATTGAATACCACTTGTTTCTAATGAAATGTCCAGAGTTACATCAGTAAATTCAATCATAATTATATCTGAATTATACTGTACACAATTAAAAAGGAGTAAAGTTTAAATTAGTATGAAAATCGTGAATGTATGAAAATTGCGAGTAATTTTAAGTACTCGAAATTAATGCTCTAAATGGATGTAAAATTTTAAAAACTTGTCTCATCTTTCAGAAGTAGTTTTATGAAGGAATATTTTTTAAGTACTCTGTTTTTTTATGAGCTATTTAATACGGGTTCACAGAAAAAGATAAAAATGTTTTGTCAATACTATATAATTTTTGTTACATTTCTTGCTTATATATGTAAAATATCAAAATGTGCTAAAGATTTATTGCATATGCATGAAGTGTATTGACCTGTAGCCTAATATATATCTCTAGTATTGAATATTCATTAAAAATTTTAATTGCTTAGTCATATTTTCCTAAAGTGAAGATTTGAAAATAAATTATAAATATTTTCAAAAGTAGTTATAGGAAAATAATGGCTATGTAATTATAATTTGTAATGGAGTAATTTACATTGCTCAAATATAATATGTTATGCTATAGGCTTTGTACTCTTTTTGCATATGTAATAAATCTGTAGCATATTCTGATGTTTTATAAATACCTATAAACCATTCATTTGAGACCTCCTATGGATATCCAAGCTATATCCCAATATCCAAGAGATGGATGTCTCTTGGATATCCTAGAGATAACCTTATGACGTTAAGATGCCTATGGGATATCTGTTGGATGTTTTCAAGATATCTATGAGATATCCTGGATATCTATGTTATATCTAATACACGTCGCGATATCGCGACGTCTCAGGGAGTTCCAATAGCTGCAACCTTTTTGACGTTCTGTGGATATTCAGCAGATATGTGGATGTCTCAGGGATATCTCATGGATGTGGTTATATCTACTCATCTTATCCAAGAGATATCCTATGGATGTAATTTGGAGATTCATGGCTGTCTGGGAACAAGAAATGATTATACTTATCGCATGGGAGATGCTTTTTTAATACAACTGGCCCAATGTACAGCAAAAAAGAACGATACTCAGTAGCTTTCCAGTACTTAAGTTCAACAAGGCACCTGGGTCTTCGCGAAAAGTCACTAGGACAACATGTTTTGCTGTGAATAATATCTTTTGACAAATCAGAAAGAATTGCACTGCTTAATCTGTGCTTTCTCCATGTTTTCCCTGATAGCCCAGTCCAAATAAACAATAGTTTTCGCATTACACCTAAGTATACTAAATGCATTCCATCAAGTATTACTTGTGTTACTAAACCAATTGATACCTTAGTCAAAGGTGAAATAGCTAACTGATGATTGTCAGGATGCAATCTAAAATCAGTGTCATTACGAAGTTTGCAATGAAGATCATTTTTAAATACAATCCTATTATTGATGTACTCACAAGTCTGGTCCCATCTTTCGCAGGACGAATAAGAGTTGTGCAATCTAACACACTTAATAAATGCTCTTGCCGGTGCATCAGCAACTATGCAACTAACTCTGATACAAAATTGCTTTCCATTTATGAAAATCCCACTATTTTCTAACTTGCACAATTCTTCTACTAAGGCATCTAAATAATTATTTGCAGATTTTGGTTTACTGGTTCCATAATAAAGACCAATAATAAAAGGTCTTTGGTCCACTGCTTGATCAATTTTACCTAATATTGGCCAAAATTGTTTGTTTGAACTTTTGAATATAGGAATACCATCAAAATGCAGTGATAAAGTTAAGAAAAAATCTGCCTTAGTATTGTTTATTTGTTCAATCATTCTATTGCTGTACTTTAACAAGCCACAACAAAGAACTTTTGAAACTATCCCTTTTTCTACCCCAAAATGATGATATAACCCATCACCACTTTTTGTTATAACACTGTCGAATGGTGTTTGCAAAAGGGTGCGAGGATCTTTAGGTAGGTTTTGAAAGAATGGCCTTTGAATTTTTAGAAGATATTTCAAAGCTGTATGTGAAACACCAAAGTTCAAAGCCCATTCTGACAACTCTTTTAAATACTGCGATTCTGATTTAGAAGTTGAATCACAAGATTCATCAGCACTCTCTGAATCTGATTGCATACATATGCTAGCAGACTCAAGGCTATCTGAATCTGATAACATACTTTGGCAATCTCCTTTAGAGAGTTCCGATTCATTGTAGTTCACAACCTTAATTATATTCTGGGAAGGTATACTATTTTTTTGTGTGGAACATTGTGGTTTTGCAAAAGAAACTTCTGCTAAAGTTTGTTTTACTCTATTATTTATTCTCCTACGTTTGGTCCTTTCTTTGAATATAATGTTTTGACAGTTCATAATTTCTACAATGTTAGAAAAAGCTACCAATATATTTCAATAACCAAGAAAATCTACTAATATAGTTCAAACACCAAAAAAAGCTAATATATTTCAACAACAAAAAAATATCTACAAATATATTTCAATAACCAAAAACGTCTCATGTCTTGCTTATACAATATTAAGGTTTTGAATTTGAGATCTTTGCTTCTCACGACCACCGCTTCGGTCTTTTGCAAAACGAAACCATTGATTGATTGTATTTTCTAATTGACAAATAGTGGTTCCTGCAAAATTCCTCTTGTTTCTTTTTACAGCATCTGAAATATTATATATGCAAGTAAGCAGGAAAAAATTACAGACTAATGTCATTAGTAAAAATACTCTTGTATAAAAATCTGTTTTCAAATAAGTTATTTACTTAGCTTTTTAAATAAAAAAAATTTACACAAGAAAGAAGTTTCATTACATTATTTACTTAAAAACAGTCAACATTGTTGACATTTCTTCATCCTTTAAATAAGTAGCTGTCTGAAAATTTGAAATCATATTGGAAAATTTACATATGTATATAAAATTTGCATCTAATCAGGTATTTTTTAAAAAATGTATATATTTATTCAGATTATGTAGCAAGAAGACATTTTCAGCTAATTTTTGGGGAGTTGTTACCATTATACTTTATTCTCCATCTCCCATAATTAATCAACTAACAGTGTTCTAGAGCGTAGTCATGTTTAAAGCAAAGATATGGTTTTTTAAAAATATGAATGAAAATAAAAACTGATGATAAAGAGGAAAATGTGGCAAATTTTTTTCAATCCTTCAAGAATCCCAGTTCTTTTTCTTTAAAAAGGAGAAACCTGCCGTGTGCATTAGGGTGGTGCTTATTTTTCGAAGTTTTGAATTTTCAACCTCTTACCCTCTAAATTTGTTCCATTATACCAAAAAATGAATATGATAAAATTTTATCACCAGCAAACAATATTTAGAGGTAGCTCAAAGAAGGTAAAGTTTCATAAATGAAAGAGATTTTGCGATTTTTTTAATTTTTAAGCAAGATAAAAATTATGATTTGCAATTATGTTTAATTTATGTAATTATATTAAAAAGCAACTTCAATATGAAAAAGTAAAAATTAAACATTTTTAAATTGCATAGCTATCCTAAAGTAGTTTTCTTAATAAAATATACAGTATTCAAGTCTACCTCACAGGTGGCAACAACTGTTTAAACGGGTGATTGCCAAACTTAAGCAATAATACCTTTTCCAATTTTTACTATGAGTTATTCGCTATACAGTTTATATTTATATTATAGCTATACAATTTACAAATGTTTAAATTTTACAAATTCATAGATAATGCTGCAATTGGGAATTCTCCATTTTGAACTTGTACTCCTACAATACAAATATTTGTAAAATATATATATATATATATATATATATATATATATATATACACACAAATTTTGATTATTAAAATTTTTCAGCGTAGATGATTTTGGGTATAATAATATGATTGTATAGATATAGGTTATTGAAAGGGTATTTTTAATTTACTCTATTTAGAACATCGTATAAATGATCTTGTATTCAAATGTTAATTTGAAATCTTATGGGTGTTGGGAAATATATGCACTTTGTTACTTTAAATGCAAGCTAATTTAATATTGTTTTCAATGCCTTTTCTTAAAATAAATAAACAATTAAATTTTTGACAAATATCGTAAGAAATAAAGAAAATGCTTCACGGTTAAATGCATGCCATGCTTAATTATATGTCATTGGCCTATTTACTACGATCCTGATCATATAAAGGATTTTTATTACAAACCTTTGGAAACATTGATTTGCTGTTTATAAAACACAAATATTCTTCTAAATTTATTAGTTCATCATAATTGAGCAGAACAACTTAATTTGTACTTTTCGTTAGTTACTTAACAAAAGAATAATGTGAATCATGAAGTAAAGTACTCTCTCACCCGAGAACAAACTACAAGCAGGTGGACTAGGGATATATGGACTGTGTAAGTGCGCCACTAAACTGGAACCACTATCCTCATCCTCCGACTCAGTCCCTGATACTATGATTCGTCTTTTTTTTCCTTTTGAACAGTCTTATATCATCTGAGGATTCTTCTACTTGATCTGTTACTAAATCACTCTCAATTTCCGCCTCTTTTGCTTTTTTCCTCGCTTTCTGAAGATTATCTGTAAAAATATTAGAATATGTCGCTATTGACAAAACCCAATATAAAACAAGAATGGCCTCTTAAAATATTTTTTCAGATTAGCAATTCTGATAATGTAGAGCCATACATTTGCTAAATAACAAAGTTAGTTATAAAGCTACACAAAAAATAAATAAAAGGACAAACAGAAATCCTGATAATTTAACATTTGGTCTTTTTTTAGTCGGGTTTTGTATAACTGTTTTAATACTTTTTTGAAGCTAATTTTAAATTCCATAAGGCATATATGAACTCTGTTGACTTGTTTCAAGTAGAATTTTTTTTTGCAATTATAATAGTAGGGCTGTTGAAACCAGGTACGAAAATAAGGAATATCACACCTCAATTGGACAAGCAAAAATATCTATTACGCGATACAAAAAGTAATTTAAATCAAGCTTTGACTGAACTAAAATCATGAAAAATACCATTAACACAGTGAAAATTCTAGTAAATTGTTATTACTGCAAATGCATGAAACACCGAACCCACAACTTAATCTACAGAGCGTATAAATTTCTTGTTATACTAATGATAAAATGTACCTGTTTCATATAGGCGTTTTTTTATATCAATTAATTCCCAACTTTTATCTGGTTCTCCAGCTCTTGCAAGGGCTGTGTTGAATTTATTACTATTCTTAAATGGAGGCCAATAACACTGTAGTTTCCGGGGTGTCAGCCAGTTCGATCGAATGATAATAATGGGGTCAGACTGAGAAAGTCCTTCCACCTCATCCACTTTCTCTACTGCTACTACAAACATCTGAAAGTAGGTTACACTCTTTTAAATAAATACATGTTTCTGCTTATGAATACGAGAGCCCAGACAGCCATGAATCTCCAAATTACACCCATAGGATATCTCTTGGATAAGATGAGTAGATATAACCACATCCATGAGATATCCCTGAGACATCCACATATCTGCTGAATATCCACAGAACGTCAAGAAGGTTGCAGCTATTGGAACTCCCTGAGACGTCGCGATATCGCGACGTGTATTAGATATCCCATGGATATCCAGGATATCTCATAGATATCTTGAAAACATCCAACAGATATCCCATAGACATCTTAACGTCATAAGGTTATCTCTAGGATATCCAAGAGACATCCATCTCTTGGATATTGGGATATAGCTTGGATATCCATAGGAGGTCTCAAATGAATGGTTTATAGGTATTTATAAAACATTAGAATATGCTACAGATTTATTACATATGCAAAAAGAGTACAAAGCCTATAGCATAACATATATTTGAGCAATGTAAATTACTCCATTACAAATTATAATTACATAGCCATTATTTTCCTATAACTACTTTTGAAAATATTTATAATTTATTTTCAAATCTTCACTTTAGGAAAATATGACTAAACAATTAAACTTTTTAATGAATATTCAATACTAGATATATATTAGGCTACACGTCAATACACTTCATGCATATGCAATAAATCTTTAGCACATTTTGATATTTTACATATATAAGCAAGAAATGTAACAAAAATTATATAGTATTGACAAAACATTTTTATCTTTTTCTGTGAACCCGTATTATATAGCTCATAAAAAAAAAAAAGAGTACTTAAAAAATATAAAAAATATTCCTTCATAAAACTACTTCTGAAAGATGAGACAAGTTTTTAAAATTTTACATCCATTTAGAGCATTAATTTCGAGTACTTAAAATTACTCGCAATTTTCATGCATTCACGATTTTCATACTAATTTAAACTTTACTCCTTTTTAATTGTGTACAGTATAATTCAGATATAATTATGATTGAATTTACTGATGTAACTCTGGACATTTCATTAGAAACAAGTGGTATTCAATGAGCAATAAGGGGATTATTTTTTCTTAAAAATATATTACTTTTGACTTAAAGATGATTAAGAGTAGGCTGCTGTTCTCCGAGACAAAAAAATAAACTGAACAAATAAGTTGTTTTTTTGTTTTATTTTAAAAAGGCACAAAAATTATATACAGAAGTTATTACAAAGTAGATTATTTTATACAAAATACATTTATTTACACAATAGTATTGCCCAAAAGGGATGGGGAGTTGGCAGAATTTTCTGCAGCCACTCTCATATGGCGTGCTTTCGCATGGCGAAGCCAATTTTTTATTGCAGTTTCCACTGCTGCATCCATTGCAGCATTTCTTACTGCTTCATTCCGTCTAGTTGCATCTAAAAAATTAATTTTCAAGAATGAATTTTTACACATAGAACAAATTTCTCTTCATAACAATGTAAAAGGAATTTTCTCATTTGTCCAATTTACGCACAAAATATACACCTGCACATGGATAAAGAAAAAAAAACTTATTTAAATACAAAATGTTGATTGTTAACCAGAAAAAAAAACACCTGTAGCAAGGCAGAATTTAAATAAATAAGAAAAATAAAATAGCAAACTACATTTCAATAGCAATTTAATTAACAAGTGAAAAATTACTGTGAATTTACTCAACAAGAAATTTGGTAAACAAAATCAAAAACTTTGTTTGATAATCAAGAAAGCCAAACAATGAACATGTATTTTCACACCCCTCTCCTTCCAGAACATGTGTAGCTGTAACAAGGTTTTCACAATAAAATCATGACTTCATCAGTTCATACTTCAAGGAAAATTCTTCAAACAATCCTTGACTATCGGCTACATTCACAAAAACTTGAAAACAAATCAGAGCACTACAGATAAAGCTCAAAATACTTTAATGATAATTGTATATCCAACAGTTATGTATTCATTTTTAATGTATATAAATTATTTATATTATTTTATACATATAAATTATTACCAGATATCACTCTTGTCAGCTGCAGCTTATAAAATACACCCTTTCCTTTCGCTCCCATCCAGCTGAACTCCTGTGCCACTACATCTGTCAGGAGTTTTCTCATGATCCGCTTTACAGTGGAGTCTACAGTTACGCCCCCACAGTTTGACGTAAAGTTAATCTATAAAAATTCATAGAAAAATTAATTCAAGATACACTGAAAGCCTTGGTTTAAAAGAAACTAATGCATACCAAATAATTGAAAATCTCTGGCTTCAAAAGCGCACCTTCTAAGCATTGCAGTTCCTATATACTTTTTACTGGTAACTTAACCGGTAAAACATCCCCATCACCAGTGGTGTAGTCGAGGGGGGGACGGCGTCCCCCTACCTTTTTATTTTAATACAAGCGTCCCCCCAAACATTTTACATTTTAACATAAGCGTCTCCCAATTTTTTATTTCAATTGCTTATCTTCTTATGTATGAGCGTCCCCCCAACATTTTTTGTTCAGGACTACACCACTGCCCATCACCAAATGTTTCGGCGATAGGGGCAAAGTTGTTTGTTGCTAAAAGAATAAACTCGAGAGTTCAAGTCATATGAACTCTTTCATAAAATTTTCAAGCTGAAACGCACTAAAATTGTCTAGAGCGCCAAAATGTTCCACATCTTTACAAAGATGCAATAACCCATGAACATTGTGAGATACATGTTGTTTACCATATAGGAGCATAAAACTTTGGACAAAACACTTTAACCAAGCCTGAGCATATGATACCATCTCTCTGTTAGGCTCAGTAACTAATACTTTAACTGCACAATGCATAAGCAGAAAATGCTCATACAGATCTTTACGTAAAACATTTGACAAAACTACTGGCCCAGTGTATAACAAAAACAGACGAAACTCTGTTCCTTTCCAACGTTCAAATTCTTTTAAAGAACGAGGTTTTCGGGCGAAATCATTAGGGAAATAAGTTTTTAAGTTCTACTAGTTGTTTTGACACACTTTCTACCTGATTATTAGAAAGTCTAAATTTTAAATCATCTTTCAGCCACAGCTTAATTAACTTTTTCATGACCCCTAAACATATCAAATGCATATACTCATATGGAACATGTGAAACAAGGCAAAAAGTATCTATCTCCAACAGTATAGAATCATATTTATGATGTTCATCATCAGGATCCTTATTTCTAAAATCAACATCAGTTCTTTCAGTGAAATTAACATTAGGAAAGCAAATTCTATTTTTATAAAATATACCAGTTTCAAAACATTTGTTACAACTCGAATACCCAGAATGGCTTTTAATGCATAATACAAAAGCTCGAGCAGGTGCATCACAAATTATTCCTTTAAGATGTATGTTACACATTTTACCATCAATAGATATACCATTTTCGATTAGATGTTTCATTTCATACACAAAATCACTTAAAAACTCATTACGATTTTTGAGTTTTTCATAGGAATGGAATACACCAATGGAGAACACACAAGGAAAATTCACAGTATAGCTTAACGGACCTAAAATTGGCCATAACTGACTGTTGGAACTTTTAACTATAGGAAATACATCAACATTTACCAGTAATTCAATTGTTGATTGTGTTAGAACTGTACCTTTAATATTTTGAATGATATTTTTTATTCCGTTTTCAATACCAAAGTGGCGATAAATACCAGACGAGACACTTTTAATTGCTACAGACCTAGCGGTTTGCAATATTCCCCGTGCATCGCTTGGTAAATCAGACCCAAATAGATATTTCTTAAGTGTTTTTAATAAACCATTAATTGCAGTATGAGATATGTTATTCTCAACTGACCAGTTAGACGAGTCTTTCAGCAAATTTAGATTTTGTTCACACACACGGTTTCGAGAACTTTTCTCACACAGAGTCGGACACTAAGCAAAGTTCCCTATCAGAACTTTCATACGAGCTATCAGAAGGAAAACTTGACGCTTCATTAGAACTACAATCATGATATTGCTCAGTCAAATTACTAGATGTTGATTGCTAATCAATAATAGACACATCATTTACAGATTCATTAACTTTCTTATAAGTTATCCAATGCAATCACTTGTTTACTTTAGTTTTAGGCCTGATTTTCCCACAAACTAATGACAAATAGCAATAATCACACAATAGACCCAATAAGAATGAAATTCTAAATTGTATCCCAATTGTAAAGAATAAAATTGCTTGCCTCACCCAAACGACAAGTTTAAGACATGAAAATTGCTTTATCCAACAAATCTTACTGAATTCAGTAGAAATAATTAACATGAAATGAAAAATACTGTTAAAAACTACATATGCCTGAAATTAAAAAAACAGAGCAATTATATACCTGAAGTTAAAAATACAGATAAATTATACACCTGAAATTTAAAATACAGATAAATTATATACCAGAAATTAAAAATACAAACAAATTATATCCCTGAAATTAAAATGATAAAGGCTACATGGGTGAAATTAAAAATACGGATTAATTACACGCGTGAGATTAAAAATACTGATGAATTATATATCCCTGCAAGTAAAAATAGGGAAATATTATGTCCCTGGAATTACGACAAAGCAATTAAATCAAGTAATTAAATAATAATCATTAAAAAACTGAACTACTTTTAATAATCATAAGCATAATATAACACGAAAATATATAAAATATATTAATACAAACAAACCTATGTGACTATGCACCAAAAACCACGGAAGGTGAGTTGATCAAAATTACAGTTAATTTTTTCAGTTCAGCACACAGTTTTAATAGAAAAAATTAAGAAAAACTATTTACCTTAATTAACCACGAAATCTCTAAATATAACAATTTTGAGCATCAGAGTGAATATAAATAAGCCTAACAGTATCCAAAAGTCAAATAACATCTCAGGGATATGAATTGGACATACCTGAGTTTATTCTTAGAGGATATCTCAGTCATCCACAGGATATCCAAATATCTATATCTTATACATGTAACAGTCTGGATATCCATAGGATGTCCAAATGTCTATATCCCAAACATGTCACATTCTGGATATCTCAGGGATATCCAGAAATCCAAATCCATGACTTGGATGTTTTTGGATATCCACAGGATGTCCCAATATCTATATCCAAAACACGTTACTATCTGGATATCTCAGGGATATCAGGAGATCCAAATCCAGGATTTTGAGATATGTGGATGTCTGTGAGATATCCAACATATCCAGCAGATATCCAGGATGTTTTTTGGATCTTTTTGGATGTCTCAGAGATATCAGTGGTTGTCTGGGAGTAAGAGCAAAACTAAAATATTATAAAATACTTAGTAGTAGCTATTTAGCTCTTTCCCCTTTTCTGCTTGTTTACAAAGGTAGAGTATAAATTGAGCAATATTAGTCAAGGCAGAAAATATTTCGGTTTACAGCTAATAGATTCTTTTTCTGAAAACAAAACTAATGTTCATTTCACAAGTTTCGTTCAATATTTCTATGTTATATACGCTTTTCCTAAAGTCATGTTTATGAATTAACATAGTTCCCAATTTTTACCAATACTACATTTCTAACGTCATACTAAATCCTGCGAATAGCGGAAACTTGGATGTGGAACTAGCACGAGGATGCAAGTTTACTTCGCTTGCTTTCGTATAAATCTGTCGTAAAATAGTTGATAACAGTAGTTTTTGCTCATTAAACAATTAATATTCAGTTTTTACAAAACAATTATGAATTATGTAAAGAGTTCTTACCTTTTACTAACTAAGTAGAACAGCAGGACCCATTCGCTCAACTTGTTTATGGCGCGGAATTAACAATCGATATATCGATGATGTTCCGTCGATGTGCGCATGCGCGCGCAATTGTTGATGTGCGCCACCTGGATATTCAGCAGCTCAGTTTCCCGAATAAAAAAACAAATAATAAAATATGCAATTTTAAAGGAATTTACAGACCACATATTTGTATACAGGAATTATTTATCATTTGCTTTTGTATGCTTTGGAGCTAATAAAAAAAGTTATCTACGTTATTTTTTATGTGAAAAAATATTATTAAGACCCAGCTATAAATAAAATTGCAAAAAGGAGAAAATATGTATCCCCTTTGAAGGCACATTGTTAGAAACATTATACGCAAATACACTTTGACCACGCATTTATTACCGTTAGATTCACACCGTTGTTTTTTCTGCTGGGCCAACCGTGGCTACCCAACAAATAAAATGCCAACGAAAGAGACGAAAAAAGTGCAATTGGGCCAACTGCAACTATTCCAACTAACTTAATGCCAACCGCGCGAACCAAATAGCTGTTGAAGGGCCAACCACTCATGTTTATAGGGATGCCTTTTCTCAACAGAAGCTCGTAATGGTGCGGAATATTTGCTTTCAATATATTAAATTTATTTTCTTCCAAATTTTTCGTAAGTTTTTCCAACAATGAAGACATGAATTGAAATGAATCTATAAAATTGAGGGAGACATTAATATTGTTATACTTTTTGGTGAGGGAGAAAGATAGATATTTTTCCATTGTTGTTGGAATTACTCGAATTTCATAATCTTCTAGTTTTCCAATGGCTTGCATGATGAGATGGCCGTCGTAGTGTTTCAAGTTGTGAAACACTACGGGAATTTTCTTCTGCATTCTAAATTTTAGGTTGCACGAACTATGTAATGCACCTCTATATTTGCCACTTATATGATCGTGATCTCTCACTCGATCACCGTGCAACAATTTTTTACAGATAGAGCAATGGGTTGAGGTCTTGAAATTTAATTCGTCTTCAGATGTCATTATGATGGGAGTTATGTTTGTTAAAATTTCTGCAAGTTCTTCAGTTTCTTCCAAAAGGGCATTCAGGAAAGCAGTTGCTGCATTTTCACCTCTATAGGTCTTCATAGGCTTGACACCTTTTCCGTCAGGGCCAACGATGACGTATCCATATCCATCTTCTCAATAATCGATTCGAAGTCTGCATAGACGATGTACCGCAAAGGGTGTTGATAGTGCACATTTTCGAATTTTATCAGATTTTCACAGATCAATATCACCAGCTTTCGGCACCTTGATGTTTTGAGGGGAGTGCTCGTGCTCGCCGCAATATTTTGCATGCTCTTCTAATAATTTTTCTTGCGAAAAGCGGTGGAGGCATCTTTGGCAGTAAAAACGTTTCCCATCATGTTTAGTTAAATTTCCGAGCAGTCTTGACATGTTCCTTATCAAGCAGAAATGTTGAGTTTCATCATTGGATATAAGCAACAAATTGATTGATTCAGCATTTTCCTGCTTTGAAATATGTAAAGGGAACACTTCATTATCTTCATACCCATATATGTTGATTCTAAGTTTGTTCATTTTTTCAATTTTTTCAATTTTTGTGATGGGAACTGGGCATGTCACATCACCCATGCTTATTTCGTGCTCATGAGGCAAGTAATGAGCAACTCTTTGTGGATGTGCTTCACGAGAAATGTTCATTTTTGAGGCCAGCAGACACCAAATGAAGCACTTGTTATCATCGTTTTCGATATTTAAAACTGCTCTCTTCAAAGCTAGTTCTTTGGGCAGGGGAATATAGGAGCTTGCGGCTAATGGATGATATTTAGCCGTTAAAATCTCGACATTTTGAACTTTGTCGAGTGCCCACCCTGATCCCAACGGAATAAAATCTTCAAGATTTTTTTCGATTGCTGCAATAGCCTCCTCTATATGCTTTGCAATCGTTTCTTCTGAAAGATCTATAATGCATTTACAGCTAAAATAGGTGGACATTAATTCCTCCTCCCCATCTGCTCCGATTCTCGAAAGCAAGGCCTTAATGACAATCCTCCATTTTATTGCCCTTTTTTCCTCAATTTCTTCCCTCAAAATATTGATAACTTGAGGCCTCAATTCCTTAAAACACGATTTAAGGTCCACGGCATTCGTGGGGGTTGGAGTTAAGAACTCCGAAGCAAATACATCGAGTGCACTTTTGCGACTCGGTTTTGATCGTTTAGGAGCGGTGGTGACTCCTTGATCAACAGCCTTGCGTTTCATGGGAGCACTGTGCACGATTCTGCCATGCCTCATCAAGTCAGATTTTTTGCTGAACACATGTTCGCAGTGTTCACATTTATGCGTGCTCTGAGTGTGGACAGTACGCATATGTGCATTCAAATTATCCTGACGGGTAAAATGCTTTTGGCATTCGGGACATTCGTCGACAGCAGGATTTATGCATCCTCATGTGTCTGCTCAAATCATCACTGCGAGCGAAAGTCTTTCCACATTCCTCACATGAAAAAGACTTTGTACCCGAATGCGACTTTGCATGCCGTGTCAAATTGCTCCTTGAGGAGAAAGATTTGCCACATGTATCACAGACCTACGAAAGAGATAAAAAAAATCTCTTTTAGAATAATGCTTAATCAAAAGCTAAAACTTTCACTAACCTATTTCCTAACTCAATGTTAACACGCAACGCACATCACTTACCATATAAACAGAAAAACACATTGTTTCTAACTTGTAAACACATCATACAATTTTTCAAAAAATACAATTCCCATTCGCGAAATCTGAAAACACAGCATCACGACAAGTATAAAAAATTAATCATGATATTGTAACAAGATGCTTGTTACATCTCGCGAATATTATAACTTTAACCAAATACTTTGGTTATTTACTTAGACCTTGGTGACAAGCTTTTGCATTTTTACTCACGGTTCTTTCCGGTTAACCACTAGGCGTAACCACGACTTGTCACCTCTTTTTTAATTGCCTACGCGGCCAAAATTTTTATACCATTTTATTTTTTAGAAACAACATTTCAAATTATTTTTTCAATTAGCTTTTTCACTTGGTATTTACCTTTCAACCACTTTTTATTTTTAACTTAGTTCCGTCGCATTTCAACGTCACAAATTTGAATTATTTTAAATATGCGACAGGAACTGTGTACTCTCTCGGAGTAATACTCCCCTTTTTCGCGCCTTTGCCAATTGTTCTGGGACTGAATCTGTGTGTTTTCCCCTCATTGCTACTGAAAGTCTAAAACAGTAAAAACGCGTCCGGTGTCTGGGCAATTTTGGCTATTCGTCGGGCAAGCAATGTTTTGTTAAATGCTGACTACTACGTTTTAAATTCCAACCATATTGGTTTTAACCTTATGTGTTCTTCTAAGAACATAATTCGTCAATTACATAGCTTTTGATCTTCGATTTTATACTTTTTTTAACATGTTTATTTGCTGGAAGCGATCGGAGTGGAGCGCAAGCTTCCAGGTGATGCGTTTGTAATTCTATCATTGAATACTGAATCAAGAATTGTTGAACTGTAACACTTTACTGTTTTATTGCCATTCTGACCGCACTGCTTATGCTTAGAGATGCTGACTGATCAACGAGTCTGAAAATTTCATGTCAAAATATGGTTGCAGAAAATGACCGTTGAGCTTCGACAATGATCAAGTTAACAGGCTTTGAGAAATCCGTCCTCGAAACAACTAGTGCTCCAAAATGAACATTTATGCGAACTGAAAACCAGCCACCAAATGAAGGAGCAAAAGTACGTTTTATTATCATTGTATTGATCAATCAACTTCTGCACTCTTCAATGATCAGGTAGTCATCTTCAAGTATCAGGTGATATAATCTATTCCATCAATTTCTAACACTAGCTTTGTCACAACCGCTTTAGAGATCTGAAAATTTCTTCTGTGTCGAATACATGAATTAACGAGTTGTAATATTGTGTTACGCGAGTTAATCTTTTTAATTTTTTCTTAAAGAGCTCTTTACACTTTTTTTATATGCAGTCTGATGTATAATGCAATAAATCTTTACAGTCAATGATTAATGATTTCGTAATTATTTCTAGTATGTATTTTTGAATATATTAATTTACATATTTTTTTGCTCAATCATTTTCATTTTCGAATGCTCTAACATGTTTTGATTTTTTACACAACGCAATGTATCATAGTACTAAACCCAAATACAACCACCACCATAGATATATTTTCGCGAAGAATCATTATAAAAATATCGATCATAATTTCTAATGGGCTTCATAAAATAATTTGAAAAATTCACACCAAAGTTGGCAAAAAATATATTCATAGAAAGAACCATAAGTAAAAGAAATTTTTACAAATACACATCACAATACAAAAAATGTGTGCCACTTTTTTTGTAAAAATGCACAATCGTTAAAAAAAGAGAGAGAAAATCTTTTTTCACAAAATAAATCAAGAAGCATGGGGTGTTTTTTCTCACGTTAAACAGTTCCGAAACTTAGTTCAAAAAAATTAATGAAATCAATTCAAAACATGGAATGATGTCTTTAAATTCATTTAAAACAAGCAAAAAAAACATTTAGTTTTAAAAAAAATTTTATGATATTGGTGAATAAAAATAACTGAGAATCATAACACCCTATACTTGCACAGAAAAAATAGAGTACTCACATGCGCTGGCTTAGATTTTGCAGCGGAGGTAGTTGGTTGGAAGGGCCCTTCCATTCCAAGGGCGATGGAACGCATCGGCATACTACTTGGGCCAGCTACGGGAGCAGCGATTTCAACATCCTATTCAAAATAATAAAAGTATAAGTATCACATTTGAAAAATATATATAAATTCAACAGCACACCCTATTGGGAAAAACTCAAAATACCGGTATCAAAATCCTACCAGAACCAGTAAAAATAATACCAGAACCAGTAACAACATACCGGAAATTTTGAAGCCGGTAGGAAATTATATTGGAAATTTTGAAGCCGGTAGGAAATTATACTGGAAATTTTGTAGCAGGTATAAAGCTAAACTGGAAATTTTGAAACCGGTAGGATACCATACTAGAAATCTTGAAACCAGTTTGAAGTCATTCTGGGAAATGTTAAGCCGGTATCAGGCCATTCTGGAAATTTGGAAGCTAGTATGAAAACATACTGGAAATTTTAAAGATGGTATCATACCATATTAGAAAATTTTAAACGGTATGTAACCATTCTCGAAATTTTAAAGCTGGTACGGAAGTTTTGAAACCATAGTGAGGCTGCAGCAGCCTACTGGTTAGGACATCGGACTTCTACCTGGAAGGTCGCATGCTCGATACCCGCTGAAGATGCTCAATGCACACTTGGGGATACGTGTATGTAAAATCCGTGGACCCCACTATCTCACCCTGTGCACAAGCAATCTTAAGGCCTCGGCTAACAGGTAGGCGTCTGGTGGAGAAAAGTGTGAAGTCATGCTGGAAATTTTGATGGCAGTTTCCAAACATGCAGTTTGCAAATGTACTGATAATTTTAAAACCATATATAAATATCTTGGTAATTTTAAAATCAGGATGAAAATATTCCAGAACTACTCACATTGTATACTAGTGTAAGCTCTTGTAATAACTGCGTCAAGGAATGCACCAACAGGGGGGGGGGGGATTAGGACTAACAGGACTGTTCCTCCCCTCCAGAAGGTGTCAGATTTAGTTTTTAACCGATATTTTTTAAATATCCGGAACTCGAACCGGTCATTGCATGAAAAATCCAGATATCTGCGGCATATAAAATTTTACTTATGTATAGAATTTACAGGTATCAAACACCAGAGTCGGATATCTGGTATGGATAAGTCGCACAAGAGACACCGATTATGTGGTATCCGCAGTGGCGTAGCTAGCAAGGGTGACACCAGGGGCGGTTATTGATGGTGTCACCCCATGGAAAAGATTAAATAAAAAAAGTTATGTAAGCGTGAATTATGCATTGTGATGCAATACGTTTAAAAAAATCGTCACAACTTTGAAACAGAAAAAAAGGGGGAGGGGGAATGTCATTCTTATCATCCACATCATAATATTTAAGGTATTTCTTAACAGTGATGGTGTGTTTAGCAGTTAAAAAACACTTTGAATTTATTTTGGGAAGGAAACACTTTTCTAAGTTGAAAATAGAAAGATATTGGCAGAAAAAATTATCTAATTTGAAGTATTTGCTTTGTTCATTGGAGCTTTTAAGGGTTTTTTTTTTCGCGGTGGCTGTATCAATATCCTAAACATCATAGAACAATTTACTTACAATTTGTTTGTGGACCTGTAACCAGTTTCGGATTTTAGGAGGGGGCACAAGGGGCCCGTTCCCCTCCCAAAGGAGTAAAAAAAATATGTAATTAGCTCATTAAGGTGATGTTTGCAAACCTAAATCATATACTTTCTTTAAGGATATTGTGTTAAAATAAAGAAGATTCCCACTATGGGTTTTAATTTTAAGTTCACAAAGCCAAAAACACCACTCAATTTTATGCCCCGTAAACTAAGAGACTTGTAAATTAATAGACATATAACTTGTAAGAAGGTAAACAAACAAAGCTATTAACCAATCACAGTTAAGAGCTGAAGCTGCTATAAAAAACTGTACATGAAGTATTTTACTGCTCACAATTTAGGATAGTATATATTCTTCTAATTAAGACTCTTTATCGCTAAGTTCATATGAATTTTAAACTTTTTAAGTAATTTTCATCGTTTTCAAACATTGTTGCGCAAATTGTAAGCCTTTGGGTCGGATGTTTTAAAAAATAGTGTTGGCAACAGTGATTTCCGCGGTTTGTTTTGGTTAAAATTTTCAGCACGTGGGGTTATTGCGGGATACGTATTATTATTTATTAATCTTAATTTGATAATTTTTAAATTGATTTTTGTGATTATTGTCACATTAAGGGTTCAAATTTTTTAATTTTTAATTTACGCAACGAAGAACTGCATGTATTTAATATACTGATTGAGTATAAAATGAATGCTTTCTTTCACATGGTTTCCAACAACTTGTGAAAACGCATTTATTGAGTTCTATATTAATATATGTGTATAAAAATATCGATTTTTGTTTAATTGAGCTTCAAATTATTAAAATTGTCAAAATAGCCTTTATGTCATCGTATTTGCATTTATACTTATAAGCATGCCCCAAATTCATAAATTGAAAAATCCCTTAAAAATATTCAAAATTTGCATCAAAAATGAAGAAAAAAATATCAAGAAAGTTGCAAAATTGCGCTTAAAGTTTTGTAGAAACAAGCAGCGAAGTCGAATTTTTATTTAATCGGTTTAAATATTCTCTCTGTTTTTTTAAAGTGATCATTATCTTCAAATGATTTTTTTCACAAAATTAATGCAGCAAATAACTGGTAAATATGCATTTTAAAAACATAAATGTCCCAAATGTGAGAATGAATAACATTGAATAGATTTTTTTTTTTAAATATCAAAAATGATCAATCCAAAAGAAAGTTTTTATATCTTTAAAAGTTTCTTTTGATGCATACATAACTAAGGCAAATTTTTCCAATTTGCCTTCGTGTAATTTCACGACAATTGTATATTTGAAATTCTACCCTTGTCTTGTCCTTTTAAGCAGTTCCGCACACTTAGACCAGGTACTGAGTACTTGGCCTTTGGCCATGGACTGCTCATTCGAGTACCGAGTTACCAAGTATCAATCATGTTTTAAAAAAAGAGCTACTGTATACACATGAAGCAGCATTTGAAATTACTGGTTGGTCATAGACGTAACTAGGTTATTTTCTAACTGGGGCAAGACCAGGATTTAGCGCCCCCTCCCCCCTTATATATACAAAAAATGTATTAATGAATGTAAAAATGTAATATGTATTTAAGTAAAGACGCACATTTAGTCGATTTGGCACCCTTAAAATAATCCTCCCCCCCCCCCCCCCACTTGGCACTTGCCTCATGTCAGATAACACGATAGATCATGTAGAGTTGCTTGATTTAAAAAAGAAAAAAAAATACTATATAGATGAAGCCCCCCCCCCCCCCCCCCGAAAAAAAAAATAATCTAGGTGCGCCTGTGGTTAAGAATAAAAGGAAATGCCGTAAAACATGCGACTGTGGTTGTTAAAAAGAAATCTGTACAGTCATGTCAATTTGTTGACATGTTGAATACATTAAAAACGAAATCGCTAAGCACAAAGAAACTTAAGTGAAATTAAACAAAACTGCTTAGAAATAAACTGAATGCAAATAAAAACATTTGCGCAAATTAAAACAAAAAGACACCCTATTTCTGCTCTTGTCTGAGTACGGCTGGTCATACACGTAGAGGTGTACCGCAGAGGTTTACCTCTATTGTCCGCTTCGAGAGATAAACCTCGGCGTGTGTGACCCTTCGTGTGATGAAACTCCAGAGGCAAACAGACCTCTGGAGTCAAACCTCGCAGAATTGAAAAATTATATTTTCTACCTCAGAGGTGACCAGACCTCCGCGTGTGTGTGGTTCGACATGTGTGTGAGGTCTACCTCCGGTCAGTTGTACTCAGACAAGCGCAGAAATAGGGTGTGTTTTTTTCTCTGTTTTAATTTGGGCAAATGTGTTTATTTGCATTCAGTTTATTTCTGTTTAAGTGGTTTTGTTTAATTTCACTTAAGTTTCTTTCTGCTTAGCGGTTTCGTTTTTATTGTAATCAACATGTCAACAAATTGACATGACTGTACAGATTTCTTTTTAATAACCAGTCGCATGTTTTACGGCATTTCCTTTTATTCTTAACCATAGGCGCACCTAGAAATAATATTTTTTTTGGGGCGAGTGGGGGGGGGGGGGGGTCCATCTTTATGTTTTTTTTTTCTTTTTTAAATCAAGCAACTCTACACAATCTGTCGTGTTATCTGACATGAGGCGAGTGCCAAGTGGGGAGGGGACTCTCTAAAAGGAGCCTAACGCATTTACATTATATTAGAAAAACGCCCAAAACTTCGAACAATCATGCCAATAAGCATGAACAAAGTTAAAAAATAAGTTTGTGGAACTAGGTTTATAAAGGATTTTTGTATTGTGCTCAATCTGTGCCGATTTTCATTTCCACAACCCTCCATTCCACCCAACTTTCACACCCCAAAATGAATCTTTTCATATTTTATGAATGCATTATGTTATATATTTAGATAATTTATGATAAGAAATTTAATGGGAGTAGGGAAGAGAGAAAATAATCCATTTATAAGTCTGTGGAAGCATGCAATAGAATTATCGTTTTTGTAGAATATTTTCCGAGATTTAAAGATAAAAATATTATTTATTTCTCAAAAGTCAGGTTTGGAGGGGTGAACCCTCAAACCCCCATCGGGTGCGCCACTGTTCTTAACAGTAGTTACCTCTGTGATACACCTCTACGTGTATGGCCAGCCTACAAGTGACCAGAGGTAGACCTCACACACGCGGAGGTCTGGTCACCTCTGCGGTAGAAAATATAATTTTTCAATTCCGCGAGGTCCGATTCCGACTCTAGAGGTCCGTTTGCCTCTGGAGTTTCATCACACGAAGGGGCACACACGCCGAGGTTTATCTCTCGAAGCGGACAATAGAGGTAAACCCCTGCGGTACACCTCTATGTGTATGACCAGCCTTAGGACTATTTATGAATGTTCTTGCTTTCAGATCGGGGAAGTAAGTATCTCTGTTTTTATCTTTCTATTAAGTCTCCATGTTTAAAGTGGCTGCGAGCAGGAGGCGAAAGCCCCTATGCTTTCTGTGGTAACATGCTGGTTCAAGTATAATAACTGTTTGGTATTGATTTCAGATTCGTATTAGAACCAGTATCTCCCTAGACTATAGTGTTCCATAATGGAACCAATATTGTACTAACTAATCTGGTATCAAGCCAGAAATTTCTTTCTTCTTAATCCTTTTTTATTGCATATAATCTGGCTGTAGTCCGTCGAAAATCCTGTGTTCTTTAAATGTACCTAAATAAGTACAATTTTGTAATCTATATTGCGGTTTCTTGCTGGTTTTGGTGGAATTATATCTAATACTTTGATACTGATTTCAGCTTCATATTGGATATTGGAACCAGTATGACAGTAGATCAGTGTTCCATAATGTACTAATTTATCTGGTATCATGCCGGAAATTTCTTTTGTAAGTGTAAAATACACTTTTCTCCACCAGAGACCCTACCTGTTAGCCGGGGCCTTAGGATTGCTTGCACACAGGGCGAGGTAGCGGGGTTTTCACCGATTTTACATGCATGTATCCCCAAGTGTTCATTGTGGGTCTTCAGCGTTTATCGAACGCGCAACCAGTTTATACCAGATTATGAAGTACCGGTTCCGGTACAATGGAAACTGACACCGGTTTTTGGAACAACCGGTTCCGGAGTGGTAGTGGATCCGGTATAATACTGGATCCGGAAAAGAACTGGATCTGGTATAATACTGGATCCGCTATCAAACCAGAACCGGTTGTTCCAAAAACCGGTACATTTTTTTTTACCGGGATTTTTTTTCCAATAGGGCATTTTAAAAATTCAAAGAGATTTCAAAACTTACATTTTGCACAATCGGGGCTAATCCCGGTGGTGCAGGTAGCGAAAATGTTGACTCAGGCATTGATTGAACGAGACGATCAAACTCATCCTCATCAATTCCAAAATTTACAAACTGAAAAGAATATTCTTTAAGTAAAATGTACGCTTCAGAATTACAGAATACAATTCAGAAAAAAAATCACAAGTTGAAAAGAAAAAAAAATTCGCTTAAGAATTATAAACAGTTGAATAATTAAGATTTCATTCAAAATAAGTGAGGATTAAATTTATAGATTTAACAATTAAATTTATTCTAAAAATGTCTTTCAGCAACAATTAACTGAGAATTAAATTTATTCTGGAAATGGCTTTCATCAATAATTAACTGAGAATTAAATTTATTCTGGAAATGTCTTTCAGCAATGAATTAAAACTGAGCAGCAATGAATTGAAACTGAGAATTAAATTTATTCTAAAAATGTCATTCAGCAATAAAATAAAAACTAAGAATGAAAATCTAAGAATGAATTTACCAATGAAAATCTAAGAATGAATTTACCAATAAAAATCTAAGAATGAGTTTATCAATTAAAAAAAAATAATTTACCAATGAAATAAATAGATTTAACAATGAAATAAATGAATACTTACGTTTGCAACATCGTTAGAAGTAGAAGCAACGTTTCTTGAAGACTCCATTTTACAGAAAATTCTCAAAAATAATAAACTTTAAGTTAAGAATTAAAATCTTCTAGACTTCAAAAAATCTAAACGTGAAAAAGACTAAGAAAATAATTCTAAGAGGCGAAATGCAAAAAGCTGCGAAAGGGTAAAGGAACCTCTTGCTGCTACGAATGTAGGAGAAGAAGTGATCGATGATTGATAAAATTACCATTTATACAAATTAGTGACGTGGTGCTTATAGGTTCCTATTGGTTTTTAGAAACGATGTCATCAAATGTGAACAGAAACTTTCAAATAGTTTGACCAATCAGAGAATTAGTTCAAGTTTTGCTTTAACTTCGTGTGCAGAGAGGGACGTGTGCAGATTATGATTTCACCTTCTAATCTTACTGAGTAATTGATAACAAGATCATGTGGTCGTGATTCAGACTGTACGGGCACGCGAGCGATTCTGCGTCACCCTCTCTGGTTCAGGGACAGCGATAAGCTTCTATCGACTCATTCACTCTCCAAACTTGTATCTGTGAAGACGTTTCGCTTTACGTAGCTGTTAAACTTTTACAATATGGATTTTACTTTGAGTGAAAATGATTTAAACGTTCTAGTAAAAGAACATTTATATTCTAAAAAGGAAGCTGATGATTTATTCGCAGAACTCTTAAAAATTCCTTTCCAAACAATCAATGTTATACTGCGTGCGAGAAAATATACTCCGAAACGAAAATCATATGCGTTTGGAGATGGTGGTCTGGACTTCTGTTATTCCGGCACGTCGAACCCTGCTCAACCCTGGACTCCGCTCATGCTAAAAATGAAAGAAGATGTGGAGAAAATTACCACCCAGAAGTACAATTATGCTCTTGTAAATTTCTACCCCGATGGATTGGCTAGAATTGCTCCTCATAAAGACACTGAATTAAACGTCGAGCCATCCAGTGGAGTTGCATGTGTTAGCTTTGGTGCCTCAAGAATGCTCGCATTCCAAAGACTTGAATTCCCTCCTCAATATTTAGAGTGTCATCATGGGAGTCTCTATCTTATGTTGGCTCCAACAAACGCATTATATTTCCATTGCATCTTGCCTGACAGAAATGTGAAGGAGCCGAGAATCAGCATCACCTTCAGAAGCATGTTACCCGACTCGGAGCCTCTGCTCAAGCGCCCCAGAATGGATATACAGATGGAAGTGCCTTCTACTGTTCCGAGAGCTGTGGAGACGATCACCCCTGACTCATTGGAGACAGCCGCCCCAGCGCCTGCAGAGATGTCAACTTCAGCATCCGCAGAGATGTCAGCCCCACAGTCCGAGGAAGTGTTCACGCCCTTGGTGATGATGGAATCCCAGCCTGAGAGGAGCGCCCCTGCATCGCAATAAGACAGCCCCCTCATATTTTACGAATTAAAAACGCCTTGGATTGAAGGAATCCCTCGAAAAATTACGCCGCTACCGCAAGAAAACTTTAAACATAGGGATACAATTCCCTTTGGACCGCCCGCAGAGTCGTCCCCCGTTGCTTCTATTCAGGCGAAGGAAGAAGAACGCCCCTCCGACGACTGGCTTGACGTGCACTTGAAAGGTGTTTTCAAATGTTTTGAAGAAGAAAAGAAAATCATCGTTGAACTGCATTCAAATGTATGTGTAAATGTGTTACTTTTGAAAACCGGGCAAATTCGTATACAGTTGGAAGATACAGCTACCGGTAATTCTGTAGAATTCGATCCTCAATCATGGATTGATTTCGTTAGTAAAGTATGGAATTTTAATTTAGTTTATGTAAATAGTAGTTTTATAGCAGAAATAAGCACGCTAATCATATGTAGAGAAGGTCGATGTGAAATCTATCAGTTGGAAACCTCCAACGAATTCACTTTAAAAAGCAGTCCTATAATTCTCGGTGAAGATGTCATAGAAAAAATTAAAGAAGATGATGATAATCTACAAGAAAAAAATTTTACATCACGTTTTTGAACTGTTTAGTGAGATGGTAAAGATTAATGCACAGAAAATTCATTTCGATGCTGTTGATGAAGTTGAAGTATATGAAAAGTGTTTTGACTTGCTGTTAGAGGAAATGCGTGGAACAGTTACGAAAAATTATCAATGCTCAGGATGCAAAGTGCGACATCCCTCCCAAAAAAGACATGAATGCTTATATTTAAGTGTGAAGGAAAAATCTACCTTGTTAGGTGATTATATTTTCATCACAATGGATTTTACAGAACTCATAGAAAAACTCTCGAACAATCTTAAAATTTCAAGCAATATAATGTACATGTTCACTTGGGATTTTGTGAAAAGCCATCTCGACGACTTGTAAGTACTTTTTGTAAATATTTTTTTTTTTTTTTTTTTTAATTTTACTTTTGTTCTATCAAATGTATTTTGTGTTTAACTTGAATAAATGTATGTTTTTAGTTTTAACCATTTTCTCTGTTTTATTCAGTTGCTAATGTTTTAAATGAGAATGCTTTTAAAAATAATTTCATGTTGAAAGTAAATAATAAGACAGATATTTTTTTTAAATATACATTTTTTATTAATACATTTTTATTTATACATGTGTTCCCACTTTACAATCGATTTTCTCTTCCTTTTCGGTGTAAAAACAGGTTTCACATCTTCATTTAACATATGAGTTGGAGATGACAAATTTTTATTTTTCACAAAATGCTTCGGTACATTCATTTCTTGCAATGAACTTAAAAATTCATTTGTCCATGGTACATGAATATTTTTTTTATGACTGAAAATTAAATTTAATAAGTCTGCAATGTTCGTATGCTCAATTTTCTGATTTTTATAAATGACTTATCCTTTATCGTTCCATGACAGAATATCAGAAAGCCTTTTCATAATATCTATCAAATTTCTTGCTTGATGTAGATACTGCTTAATAATACTGTTGAATATAGTTGATTCATATTGATGAGAACTTTCTTCATTCTTTCTTACATCTTCCTGTTTATTATTAATTTCATTTGGTGATGATTGTATCCATGGAGAATTAAATTCCGTCATCTGAATTTTCTTTTGTAAAATGTCATTATATCTCATCACCTTTTCATGTTCTTCCAAGTTGCTGTTTAAAATCTTCATCATTTCTTTATCCAATTCACTGAGTTGTTTTGATGTCACTGTGTGTTTATTCACCATCTCTTCGGGCACGAGCGCAAATTTCTTAGCGTGTTCCATTGATAAGGGTGGATAATACACTGACTGCTGCAGGAATTAAGAAATTTAAAAATCCGCCTTTTTGAAAGACTAACTTGCGTTTCGTGGACAAAGCAATGTTTGGGGTCGCTAACTTGCGTAGTGTCGTCTTGTGTTTAGAGAGCTTCTTTTTTTGATGTTTCGATAATGGAATATTACCTTTCAATGTAGTATGACAACATTCGCAGATTGCTTTAATACAGTTTAAATCAATCTTTCGCAATAAATCCTTTTGAAGGTTTGCAGGACAAATTTGTAAAAGATGAAGTTGCTTGAGCTGTTGCTTCGTCACAGTCATGTTGCTATATGAGTATCTCTTTATATGAGTCTTTTCTTTTATATTATTTTTCTTTGATAGATATATTGAGTTTGATTGGGTAAAATATCTGTACGCAGTCTGAGTTCTTCCGGTGTATCGTTTTTCAAGTCAATGAGCAGATATGAAAATTTTCATTTTCGTTGCATCTTCATACACTTCTTGGAAAAATTTCAAATGTCTCGGAAAAATTTGTTTTCCTAAATGCGTAATTTGTGCCATGTCTCTCCTGTTTTTAAAAAGAATAATATAGTGTGCATTTAAAGTAATTTCACGCATTTCTTTTCCTTTATGAAAAAAATTTTGAGTGATGAAAATAACTGATATGTTTAGATGGTGACTACCACGCGTAAAAAGTTTGGTGGTGGATTCATTTTTTCCTCATTCAGACATTAAATCAGCAATAATGAATAATGTATTTGTTCCTAAATAGTCTTTGGATGTTGAAGGAAATCCTTCGACGAATGTCACATCTGGAATCTCATCGTACAAGGTCTGGTGTATCCCGTAAAACCATACGACTTTATCGGGTACTGTGGAAAACATTTCCCGTCGAAATTTTAACAATTGAGATATGAAAACGCTTTTGCCGCTTCCAGTAGGCCCTGAAGCAATCATTGTGAAAGGGACGTAAAGTTGATGTGACTTGTAGGTTATGTTCTCCATCGTGAATGACACATAAACACAACTGATTTTCACTTAAATACATTTATTGAAAGAAATTTGGATGTACATGAAAATGTTTAGCAACAAAATTATACACTCGCTTATCATTACACACATGTGTGTTTACAAAAGCAGTTATCATAGATTTTAATGAAGTACCGCGACACTTGGAATATAAATAATAAATACAATATTGTCCACATACAGCAGTGGAATTACTTTGCAAAGTCATGGAATTATATACCACTTTTGAAAATTGTGATACAAAATCATGAATAGGTCCTTCGAAATAGAATGGGCTATACCCATAGGAGTCAAAAAATTCCACCTTATCTTTTTGCGACCCTGCCTGAAATGATGGGTCAAGGTTCGCTACAAAACATGCCGGAAATGTATGAAAATCTTTCGGCAGTTGATCACTCGGAAATACATCTAAGAAATAGTTTTTAGTAAATGGATCGCGAAGTAGAATATTTCGTATTTGTTCGGAATCCATCTTAATTGGCAAAGTCACACAGAACGTGACGTGATTTTGTAATTTCGATCACGTTTTGAAATTCAGCATAAATAATTAATGAAAGAGTTTCAGCAATTGCTTTGTTAAATTTAATTTCAACTCTTAAATTCCCTTGATGTTGTAAATTTAAATGAGAGCTGGAACACAAATCGGCATTCAAATTGAAGCTGTAGATTGCATGTGAATTGGCATACTGTTCCCGTGACAAATAAATACCTTTATCACTATTAAATCCATCGAATAAACAGTGATAGGCTCGAATGTAATTATTATTCTTAAAATCTAATTCCATGGGTTTGCTTGGTACGGGCTGCCCATCCACATAAATAGATATAAAATTCACATCATGATGTGAAAACATGAAAGGATTCTTAGAATATTGACCATTCATAGCCGCATTTTCGACACATGTGATGATTACTCTTTTAGGCATGACACCTAAAAAAACATTATCTTGCATGAAGGAGAAACTTCCCTTTGAAATGGAATAGGTTTTACACAAGACTCTGTCGATGGAATATTTAGCTGAAAATTTCTCTAATGTTTTTGCATGTCCAAGTAAAACTCCTGGGTTGACTTTGACTTTCCGAATGAATAAAGAAGCATGCTCCAATATCACTTTATAATCAGTATCCGTTTTTGTAGATAAAAGGCAAAATGGGGCACTGCTTCGAATCATTTTAATTTTAATATCCACCAAATTTAACATGAGTCGATTCTGTTGAAAAATGTCACAATGTAATTGTCCTATCATATCGAATGTTTTGCTGTTTTTGCTGAGGTCGTATCGTGATTTCACTCCTTCGTCCGCATCAAACTCCATCGTCAGCTGTGGGGTCGATTTTTTCAGGATTCAACTCCTTGAAGAACATTTCACAGGTAAGTAAACTTTTCTTTGCATCTTCTCCATAATTCAAAAGAGTTTCAATGTAAGATCTGAATGGATATGTATTACTTGCAGAGGAAATATTTCGCTCGTTGAGACTGACGTCTACTTGAGAAAAAAGAGAATGTAAGAATAAATTAACTGGAACGACGGGTTCTTTGTCGGGTAACGGGGTGCCATCCGCTTTGACAATTTTTGTTTTGACGTAAATGTAAGATGCACTTAGGTCGTTGTATTCTTCACCGCTTCCTGAGATGTTGAACTCCACAGTGCCTCCATCTCGAATATTTGCTATGGGGTGATATTCTGCAAATTGTCCTTTTCCGATAGCAACTTGAGTAGGTGGGAGAGTGAAAACGTCTAATTCACTCTTCACACATGCAGGAGAATCTTGATGGATGAGAGAAGACATTTTACTAGGAGAAAATATCGTGTGCTTTCACCTTCTTGGTTTTGCGAAAACTGACTCGTTTCTTGGAGAGCTTGCGCTTTTTATTCCTTCTACCTGATCCAATCATTGTTTTAATCTTAACTGCAGCTTTATCCGTCAAATTCTTACTCTCTTCTTTCAATCGTCGCCTCGCTGCCGCTTTTATATTTTCACCACGCGATACATCGTTGAACACATCCACTCCACTACTTAAAATTTGTTTTCCGACTGCCTTAGCACCCGACTTGAAAAGTGGGACGGCTGCCCTAAAAAGCGATTTAAAGAGGCCGCCTAAGCCGTAACCGCTTTGATATGGGGCACCTTGATAAAAATTAAGTCCGTTTCCAGTTTGATTCGTATAATAATCTTCGAAGGATTTTTCACAACAACGGTATGGGATATACATCATGAGAGATATTTTTGACGGAAGTGAAGTTTCACGTACGAGCGTCCGCGTTCAAATGGCACTAAATATCCGCTGTTCGTCCTTATAACGATTTCGATTGTGTCTATAATTTTCCGATTGACAGGTAAGTAATGAGGTCTCTCGTATTCCACACTGACGACCTCTCCATCGTTTCCGCTCACTCTAATTGTTCTCAATAAAGGTGCGAAAACGTTTCCGACAATTTGAGGCTCGATAATATCTGTATAAATCATAAATACTCTGAAATGCGCGTTTGGATCGGCTATTTGAGGACTAAACACGGTATGTTCAATATTTTCATCGGGTGGTCCACTGCCGATTGTAGGAGGGAACCCTAACATCTGTGATAATCCATTATGAAAAATGACTCTTGTATTATTTTTCACTGTTACTTGAATACGTTTCGTTACATGATTGTAATTAAAAGATATTTTATTTTCATGATCTGGAATAGCAATGGCTTTTAAAATATCCGGTACGTTTTCGTAACATCCAGCTGGAATGTTTCTACCTATTTCTTTCTTGTCACCAAGATCAAAACCAATTAAACTATTGCTCTTATTCACATTATGCCAACTGCGTGAGTAAATAAATTCGACGAGAGCACATTCCCACTCTCCAGTCAATTCTATGGGTGTTGGTAATCGCGTAATAAAATGAGAAATCTTATTCTCGGGGAAATAATTCATAGAGCTATCGCTCGGAAGTGCCACGTAGAAACTCATGATGCAAAATGAGAAAAATTGAATGGCACGTCTAGCATTTATAGGTTTGATAAATGAGAGGTAGGAATCCATTGATTAAATTTGTCGGGATATCCGCGAAACTTTACAAAATATTCAGTCTTATTTTTCATTTTCCTCTTTTTCAGTATTTTTTCTACTGTATAATCTTCCTTCAATTTTACTTTTTGTAGTTCTTGAGAATAAAAAGTACCTTGAATAGGTTCTCCAAGTAAATCTTTCACCCGATATACGGGGATGGTTTTTCTCACACATTCGGTTACAATAAATAACTCCTCCGTCCAGTTTGTTTCATATCCTTTTTCGAAAGTAAGCTTTTGCTTTGAAATACGAACAACATCTCCAACGGTATGAACAAAAGGTTTTCCTTCATCATGTCGAACGTCACCATACACAGTAAAATATACCTCTCTTTCATTGTCTGCATTCACTTCAATGGGTGCTCTCTTGATGGTGGAATGGTAAGTAATATTATAACTTTTCACCAAATCGTCTAAAACGTGCATAAAATTATATGTATTTCGACTAGTAAAATGTTTCCACATTTTCGTTTTCAACGTGCGATTAAACCTTTCCACGACGGAAGCCTTTGTCGTATTAAATGTAGTAAAAAACTTGACTTGATTCTCAGCCAGGAACTGAATGTGACATTTTTAAATTCAGTACCTTGATCGGATTGAAGTAATTTAGGATTTCGCTCCGAATAGATGGATTGAAAAACATTTACGATATCTCACCCTTGTTTTGTTTTCAGAGGTTTCGCCCATGCATATTTTGATAAAATGTCTATGCAAGTCAATATATATCGATAACCTCGATTATGTTTTTGTAAACTTGAAACATCTACCAAATCTGCTTGCCATTGATGATCTATGGAATGAACGATGACGCGATTCGTCGGAAACTTCTTTCGAACGGGTTTGTGCAATGTATAAGCCGTCGGTTTCCATCAACCATTTCCTGATGAGTTTTTTGGTTACTTTTCCGCGTGCAGCACGAAATAATGCATCGACACCAGTAAAACTTGCCTCTCGAGCCGGATCCTGGTAAGCCTTCTTCATTGCAGCAGGAAAAATGATTATTTGAGACGTTAAAAGTAATCATCCCCGAAATGATATGACTGAATTAGAAGTATCGTTCGGAAAAAGTAAAAAATCAACTGCGAAATCAGTTTTTCCAGTAGCTAAATATATTATACTCATAATAAGACAAATACTTATATAAAGGACAACTATCCACACAACCTCCTCTCTCGATGTCATGATTAAAAAATAAAATGATTCTCATATAGTATTATATTCATATAATGTATCTAATCTGTAAAAGAAAAAAAAATATTATAAAACGACAAAGTCCAAAAATAATTTTTCTCTCGTTAGATGGCAGCATAATCACTCTTTTCAAAGCATCCGAAAAAGAATTATATTAAGATTCTTTTAAACCGTCACTTGCTAGAAACGGGGATGGCGCAATGTGCAAAGTGCACTGCACATTCTGTGATCCGCGTTTTTTGGAGCAGGAGGTCACATGTTCGATTCCCGATCTAGGAAAGAGAATTAAATAAAATTCCTGAAAATAATTCCAAGTCCAAAAATAATTAAATGAGTTTATTAATATTTATCTCACTTGATGGCGCCATGTGTATAACCTCAGAGATTAAAAAAAAAATAATTTCTCTCACTAGGTGGCGCCATGAGCAATTTTAGATGGTAACTGTTGTCATGACAACCGCTATAAACTAAACCGTTGCCATCCCCTAAAACGAAACTTCAGACGCAGTGTAACAACTCAACTCCACTCAGAAACCCTCGTAAAAGATTACGAGGTTAGCAGCAGGAACCCTACTACTCAACCCCACTGAGGAGCAGGAGATGGAGGGGGCGTGGCAGGGGGAGCATGCGGAGGAGGGGGCGTGGCAGGGGGAATAGGCGGAATAGGGGGCGAGGCCGATCCGCAATCCGCTTGCGGGCGCAGAACTGTCCTTTTCACACTACTGACATTATATAGATTGTTTTTAAATGAGTTAATTATTAATTAAACTTTATTTAGTCGTTCTAAATCTACTTGTTTTTTATAAAATATGTCAATACAAAAGGAATTTCTCACTGGAATTTTCATTCAAAACAGAAAATTATGTTTGAATAGACAGGATTTTTTAGACAGGACGGATACACATTTATTTAATGTGTATCCGTCCTGTTGTCTTAGACAATTTTTTAGCAATTGCATCTTATGTAATTAATATATATTTGCTGGATATGAATAACTATCAATTATCCAACAAAGTACATCTGATTTTGATGTACAATAACTAGAGAAATAGTAGGAAATTTCGTATAGGGGGATTAACGTCATGTTTAATATTGAATATTAATTTAGAGAAAATAATTTCACGTCATTAGTTTAGTCAGTGTATTACTGAATCAAAATCAATTGAAAGTCAATTACTGAATAAAAAAACCCACCATCACTGTGACTTTCCTTATTCTCAATCTCATCGCTATCCAGCATTTTTAAATTTTGTAAATTTGTTGATTGGATACTTGTCATTATATTTATCTGCATATCAATTTTTTAATGTATACCACGATCACGAATGTCCAAGCCTTCTCTATTTTCAAAAGCTTGAAATATGAACTTGGGTACAAATAATAAAAGCAAAAAACTGCACCATTGATCTCAATTCAGTAAAATTCTAAATAAATGAAAACAATATAATATAAATATAGCCTTGAACTTACATTCAATCTTTACGAAAAACCTTGAAATATTCCTAACGTATCTTATACATTTTAAAAATTATCTCTATTATTTTGAATTTTTCCTTGCATTTTATTGGAAATCATATTTTTAAAACGCAGATCTTTAGTCACCCGAAAGAATAATGTATAAATAAATAACGAAATAGTATTAATAATAAAACAATAGAGGTAGTAATAAAGAAACTAACTTTTCTACATAATGCTGGATATAATAGGTCTTTTACAGTACTGAACTGAAATACAAGCTTGATACATATTAAGATGTTTAAAGCTACTTGTAGTTTTTAAATGTTATATCATTCAAGTGCATGCTGAGATCATAACTTTCTTTTATCCTAGGTAAAATTTGCTATAAAAGTATGCTTTTTAAGGATCTGTACTTACAACATTTCAAAATATGTTTCTTATTCATGGCGAATTTTGTCATACGATTCTGAGAAACATAAAAAGTTTAAACTTGATAGCGGAACGAATTATATAACATACCTCATATTGCACCATAACCCAAAAACTCCTATTCAAAACATATATTGTATTTGTTTCAGGGCTCGAAAAATCTTTAAAATTGTACATGCCCTGTCGGGCATATTTGTCTAAAAAATACATGCCCGAACAAAATTTTTACGTGTCCAAAAGTTGTTTCATTGGATATTAATAAACACATTTGCATTTGTAGTATAGCATTAGTCAGACAAAAAAAATAATAAATTAACATCTTTATATCTGAATCAAGAATTATTTAAACGTTAATCTAAATCATTAATAAATTCCATCACATATAAATATTATATAATGTCGTTACAAGTCAAAATTTGCAAAATTTAATTTGTATTACCAATTTTATTGTTGACATACATATCCGTCAACGTGTCAATGTTGATCACCCCCTCCAGTAAGGAGGGGGTGATTTTTCAATAAAATACGAAACAATAAAGTTTTGGAAAGAAATATTTGATTATATAAGAAAAATATTTGTACATTAAAAAAAAATAAATATAAGTATATAAAATCAAAAAACTTAATTCGGAACTATAAATATAACTGTCTATGTAAATATATATTACATCTATATATTTAGTGCAAAGAAGAAACGTTATTTCATTTTTCACTAGCAATATACATTTTATAGGGTAGAAATAATTTTTATAGCACGCATAATTTGCGAGCATGTAAGAACAAAAATAATCAAGCAGAAAAAAAAGTTCTGAAACGGCGATTAAACTTTAAACGCAGAGTCCTGGCTCCTTTGCAGCAACCTTTTGTTACTAGAGGGGATAATTAGCTTAATGGCAGGGACTTGCCGAGACCCACGGAAGTAAGACTCCCCCATGCAAGAAAGGCAATTCTTTTACCGCCTCGAGAGCAAACTGGACCCAATGTCATCTCTTTCCTTATAGCCTCTTTAGTCTAATCGACTGGTTCCGGCGCCTACATTGCGCGTAGTTAGCGTTGCAAGGCTTTCAAAATGCCCGGTTTATTCCCGGAAAAAAAACCGGGTTTTTTTCCCGGGAATTTAAAGCAAAATCGGAAAATTTGAAAATTCCCAAAAACTGGGAACATTCGATTTTTTCTTTTTTGCAAATAATAATTTTAAAAATAATTGTTTTGAGCTTATTACACTGGTAATTTTTTAAAAATACATTAAAAAAAACAAGGGGACAATTAATAGAACTTTATTTAGTAATGCTATGTTGTGTAATGCGGGCTATGTACACAATAGTCTCTTACCTCTCATAATTATTCCTTGTTTGAAGTAACTTTTAACCAAGAAATATTACTTGATAAAAAATATAAATAAATAGAGAATAAGAGAAAAGGGTAGTGACAACGATTAGACATTAATATTTTCAGGGGATAAGTCATATTATAGAGGAAAAAAGGTATCTAGAGTTCCTAATTGGAAAGTATTTATTAAGCAATTTCACCTGAGAATTTCACCTAATTTGCAGCAAACGAGTGAATTGGAATTTGAAATGGATTAATTCCTGTTCCACGATTTTCCTATAGTTAAAAATGATATATGTGCAAGAGCAGATAGTATTGTTATGTTATTGTTTTTAAATACATTTTACTTAAATCTTAATTTTCTGTTTTGCATCGTAATAACTATTAAAAACCCCACTCTATTAGATTTGTTGGTAGATGTATATTGATGAAAAATACATTATCATGTTAGATTAAAAAGGATTACTTTATTAAGTAGTTTAGCATGGTTAAGCAGCTAACGTGCTAGCAGTGGAAGTAAACACAACAACAGACACGGTTGCCGTTAACGCAGTTAACAGCGGTTACAATATATTAGGTTACAGTTAATTATTAATACAATAGTACATAACATCTCCCTTTTTTTTCTTCAAAAGATATGTAAAAAAAAAAACATATTATTCAACATATTGAAATGAGACAAAATTATTTTTAAAAAACATCAATGGTAGGAAAAAAAAATTAATAATAAAATAATTGTATATTCTTAAAAAAAAAAGTAATAAGTCTTATTGTCCATAGTCCTTAAAACGTGAAGGTGGTTTAATTACTCGACCGGTTCGAGTTGTTTGAGCAGAATTACTTGGTGAACTTGTAGGAACTAGGTTAGTGAGAGGGGGGCTACTCTGCAGAATAGGCGGGGGGTTACTTTGAGTTACTGCAACACTTCCTTGCTTACTGCTAGAGGTTATAAATAAATCATCTGCAGTTGTTTTTGAATTAACAAGCGGTGTACTTGTAGGCTCAACAGACTCATGAGATTTAAAAACTTTGATATGGATACGATTTCTGCGATATTCTCTACCATTCTCCGATGTTAAGATGTAGGATCTAGGCTGAGGTCCAACTTTAGATACTTTACCTTTACACCACTGATTATTCAGACGAAATAATACTTCTTGGTTTTCTTGTAGTGGTACCAATGGATGAGAATGAAGATCATATTTATGCTGACGTTGCTGTCTGAATTGCAGACGTTCTCGTACAGCATTACAATTATACTTGGGTGCTAGTTGTGATGGAAGTGTAGGAATCAAGGTACGTATACGACGACCCATTAAAATTTCTGCTGGGGACGGTAGGTCATCCATGGGAGTATTTCGATATTCCATCAATACAAGATGTACATCATTCTTGCTTTGGGATGCTTTAATGAGGCTTGACTTTACAGTCTGGATGCATCTTTCAACTTGACCGTTAGAGCGAGGATATCCAGGACTGAATGGATTGAAGAATATGTCCCAATTTAAACAGAAATCACTGAATTCCTTGGAATCAAATGGTGGCCCATTATCAGCAACAATTTCTTCAGGAATTCCAAAACGAGCAAAGCAGGTTTTTAAAGCGTTGACCACTGTAGAAGCTGTTGTCTGGTGTAGATGTTGACGTTCAATATACTTAGAAAAATAGTCAACAACTATAATATAAGTCACTGTAGAAAGATGAAAGAAATCAATAGCAACTTTCTGCCATGGTCGTTCAGCTAATTTTCTGTCTAACAGTGGTTCTTTGCAGTTGAGCTTCTGATTTTGTTGGCATATAGCACAGTGCGATACCATGTTTTCAATTTCAGTGTTCATACCTGGCCAAAACAGAGATTGGCGAGCTAGATTTTTGCAGGACACAATACCTCTATGACCAATATGAAGACGTTGCAGTACATCTTTTCGGGAAGACTCGGGAATTATTAATCTCTGACCACGACATATGAGACCGTTTCTTATATGCAGTTCGGATTGACAGTGATGATAAGGTCTTGCATGCAAAGCCACACTCTGTTTATTTTGAGACCAACCATTTTCTATGTAGTGCTTTACACTTTGCAGCTCGAGGTCATTTTCAGTTTCAAGCATTATCTCATCAAGTTTGGTTTTTGAAGCTTGTACCAATAAGGAAACCATTAATGGAGGATTGTCAATGTCAGATGTTGAAAGAGGAGGTATTGGCAAGAGTGCTCTGGACAAAGCATCAGCAACAGCTAACTGTTTTCCAGGAACATGTGTTAGTTGGAAACTATATCTTTGCAGCCGTAGCAACAGTCTTTGCAATCTAGGCGAGATGTTTTAAAATGGTTTGCTGACTGGACCAAGTAAGGGCTTGTGGTCTGTTTCTATTAGGATATGCTTTGCAAAAACAAAATAATGAAAATGTTCACAAGCATGAACAATAGCAAACAGTTCCTTTTCAATTTGCGAATACCTTGACTGAGCCTCAGAAAGAGGAGCAGAAGTATATGCAACAGGCTGTTGGTTCTGAAGAAGTACACCACCAACAACAAAGGAACTTGCATCAACAGAAAGGACAATTGGTTTGTTTTGGTCAAAGAATTGCAGAACAGAGGTTGACTGTAGCAAGTCTTTAACTCGAGCAAAAGCTGTGTCATGGTGAGAATCCAATAGCCAATTTGTATCTTTTTTAAGAAGATTCCTTAGAACTGCTGTTTCTTGTGAGAATTTAGGGACGAATTTCATTAGGTAGGTGGCCATGCCCAAGAATCTCATCAGTTCTTGTTTATTTGTTGGTACAGGAAAATTATTAATAGCTGAGATTTTTTTATCATCAGGAGAAAGACCTTCAGATGAAATTGTGTGACCCAAGTACTGTAGTTTAGATACACCAATTTTAGTCTTATCTCTATTTAGCTTAAGACCATTATGTCGAGCAATTTCAAGTACTTTTCTTAACTTTTCACAATGATCATCTAAATTTTTACTGTATACCATAATGTCATCAAAATAGGGAGTAATATCTGGGCATTTTTCAAATAAGTTATCCATTGCCATTTGGTAGATTTCAGGTGCACAACTTAACCCAAATGGCATTACAAGAAAGCGGTATCTGCCAAAAGGAGTGATGAAAGTACACAGATCAGAACTTGCATTATCTAGCTGAATATGATAAAAGGCATTTTTTGCATCAACAAGAGAAAATATTTTGGCATCTTTAAGCTTTGACAATAATTGATCTTGTGAAGAAATTTGATAATGTTGTCTTTTAATATACTTATTAAGAGGACGAGGATCTAAACAAACTCTCAATGAGCCATCTTTTTTAGGAACTACAACAATTGGATTCACCCAATCAGTAGGCTTTGTCACTTTTTCTATAATGCCATTCTGCTCCATTCGTAAAAGTTCATCTTTAAGTTTACTTTCTAATGCTAAGGGTATTTTACGAGAAGCAGTTATAACAGGTGTTGCATCTTCATGCAAAATAATTTTATGTTTGCCAGGTAGGCGACCTGTACCCTCAAATACATCACTAAACTCTTCAATGATTTGTTGCAATTTAGGTGAATGAGAAATTATATTATCAGATGTATTATGATGAACACTAGAAGATGAATTTACACTATTTACACTACACTTCCCACTTACTTCTAAAGAGGTATCCATTCGTTGTACCAGATTTAAAAGTATGCATGCAGTTGCACTCAACACTGGTTGTACATTAAGATCTACAATGTGAAATTTCAGATTATGACACTGATTATTTACTGCACACTGTAAAACACTTTCACCAACAACTGGTATAGCATCACCAGTGTAAGTGCAAACTTGAAGGGATGTTGGACGAAGTGCTGGATTGTTTCCAAGTCTTTCAAAAATAGATAATGGAAGGACGTTCACCTGAGCACCTGTATCTAGCTTGAAGATGATGGGGCAGCTATTAACCTGTACTCTTTGAAGCCAATCACATTTACTAGAAGTAGTGATAGTACCAATATATGCAATATTGGGATTGCACTCAATTGCTGAAACTTTATATTTCTGTTTTTGTTGATGCTTTTTTGGCTGTCTACAGACACTGGAGAAATGATTTAGCATCTGACAATTGTGGCAGGTTTTTTCATAGGCTGGGCAATTTCTAGGTGGGTGCTGTGATCCACATCTGGAACATGGTCGTTTACGTTGAGCAGAAGGATTCTTGTTCGAAATATTTTGTTTGTTGCTCTGCTTGCTCGCGTTTCCTTGACTGTGGGACTTGTTGGCTCTTTGGTGGCTAACTGCATCGACGTGCATAGACGATGACTGTGACATTGCAAGCGAGTGCAATTTTGAAAGTTCGGCAGATTTGCAGATTTCCACAGTTTTTTTAAGAGACAGTTCGTGTTCTCTTAGAAGTCGTTCACGCAAAACATCGTCACGAAGGCCTTGTATTATCCGATCCTTGATGTTTCGATTATATGCAGCACCGAATTCGCATTGATCGGCTTGAAGTTTTATTTCTGTGACGAAGGAATCAAAATTCTGTCCAGGCTTTTGATGCATTTTGTTGAACACGAAAGTGGAAAGCGTGACGTTGCGATATGGTTTGTAGAACTCATCGAATTTGTCCAGAACTTCTTTTACCGTTCTGGTCGAACCAGTTGCGACATTGGGAAAGTCGAATGTCAAGTAATCTTTGTACGCCGACTTTCCAATCACGCTCAGCAGGAATGCGATGCGAGTTTCATCATCTTCTTTGTTGTACTTCACTGCTGTTTCGAAAAGTTCATATTTTTTACGCCAGTCAGTCCAAGCTTCTGCAGGGTTGTCGCCCGGAACGAACGGTTCCATTTGAAGGAATTGACGTGCCATGCTGTCTGTTAGCGTTATCAACAAAAATCAAGGAGGAAAAAAAAATAATCAAGATACGATAGTTGCAATAAAATATAAACTCTATTTTACTCTGACACCATATTAGATTTGTTGGTAGATGTATATTGATGAAAAATACATTATCATGTTAGATTAAAAAGGATTACTTTATTAAGTAGTTTAGCATGGTTAAGCAGCTAACGTGCTAGCAGTGGAAGTAAACACAACAACAGACACGGTTGCCGTTAACGCAGTTACAGCGGTTACAATATATTAGGTTACAGTTAATTATTAATACAATAGTACATAACACACTCTACATTATTTTTCTGTTGTCATCAATAAAAGGTAAGTTAGCACAGCACAAAAAAGAATTTTACTTTGATGGTTTTCCTTATATGTTGATAGGAGTAACATTTCATAATATTAATTGTATTTAAAATATTTATCTATTTTAGATAAATAAGATACTTAATTTTCAAATCTGATGCCTAATGATTTTTTTAAATTTCTTCAGAGCTTATTATAAAAATTATTTCACTTTTAGTAATAAAACCTTTAATGAAAATAACAAAGCAAATCAAAATGCAAATTACACGTTATATTGGGTAATTTAATAAACAACTATTCACCTCAGCTGGTAATTATTTGCTGACGAATAATAATTTAGGAATGAACATTTAAATAATAACTGGAATGGTTTTGGGGAGTTGAATTAGGTAATATTTTTTGTAACTAAGGTGAAAGTTCTAGTCCAGAGTCCTGAAGTTTTTTATGATGAAATCACTTAAGTCATCAATAAAAACAAAATATGTAACACATAAAAAATTTAAAACAAAAAAAAATTGAAATGTATAATGGTGCTTTAAATAGTGTTTCTCATAAAAAAATATCCCTCCAAATGTGTTGATAAAGTTGCAATAAAATGCTATGAATGAAACAGATAAGTTATTTATGTATGCATTGAAATCTATGAATAAAGAAGAACTATTTTGAAGGTTAATCTTATTTTCTGCAAAAATAACAAAATCAATTACATTTTTAGAATAAACAATATATTGCAACAAAAAAGCTTATTGAATTTACAAGTTAATTTTATGAATTAAAGGCTTGATATAAAAGTGTTTGACGCTACAGAGTATATTTCTAGAATAGAAATAATATAAGATTACAATTTTAGATGCTCTGTAACAATAGTTGAATACTGAAAACATTTTTATATTGAGTAAATAATTTATGTTTATTTGAAGAAAGCTTAAGTTTGTTTTTTCCCCTCAAAATTCCCAACGTTCCCAAATTTCCCAGTTTCTTCCCGAAAATTCCCGGGTTTTTTCCCTCACTTCAAAATTTCCGGGTTTTTTGCATCTCTACGCGTAGTGTCGTAGTGAAGAGGTGTGGGTTCGATTCCCACTTTCCCCTGGGTGTATTTCCTTCTTTGTATAGTAAATCTGTTGTACTGTCTTGTTCTATCTGTCATATTAGAGCGTTGCACAAGTGAGTGTTTTTTTAAATAATTATTATTATTTCTCTGTAGTACTAACATTAGAACATTAGGAGCTATTAAGAATAATGAGCTGTTTTATGTTGTAATACACTTTACTGGGTTTAATATTTTGTCAGCAAGACCTTGGAGATTATTTAAAAATTTGTTTCTTAGCATCTGATGTTTTAAATTTAATTAATTCATCACGATATGAAAAAAATAATATAATAACAGTAGTAGCAAAGCTTAGAGTTTGAAAATGATACATAAATTGTGTGCATTTAATGTTCTGGCGCTACTTTATTTGCATTTTTATTTTGGTAAACTTTACATTTCTACTATGGTAACAATGCGCTTTATACATTTGCGTATTAATGAATATCTGTCGCTCGAATCAAATATTTTGCTTATTCCACTGGTCATTTAATTATTCATCTATTTTGTAAAAATATACAAAACACTAATCGCTGACAGCATAAAATTAAACATTAGTATTTTTCCACTACCCATATTTTTTTATGTTCAAATTTTAAAAAAAATTTAAATTTTACTTATTCTCTTTAATTTTATTGCTTAACTGTACTGAACATTTAATAATATGTAGCTGAGTTGTTATATGTCCTTATAAATTTGCATGACATTTTTTAATTGAAAAAGTCTGGTTCCTTTCTATTAAAACTAGTTAGCTGTCAGTTGGATTCAATGACATAACTTAGTCAACTAGTCAGGTACATTCTATGAAAGATCACTTCCAGTTCATAATTTACGGGTTATATAAGAGATCACTTTGTCAACAGATTTGTTTTGTTAGCGAATCATTTTAATTAATATTGTTATTTGTCACAATGATTTCATGCACACAAGAAAAATTGCATTTTAATTTGGTTGGCTACTTAATGTTTAAAAAGTTTTAATTTGTCTTCCTTTCTTTTTTGATATTAAAACTTATTTCCTACAATAAACAACCAGATGTTACATGCAAGCAAGCCTGATGAGTACCTGAGTTGCTTCTCCAAAATCAATGTATGCTTTAACGACATCAAAATTTAGCAGTAACAAGTTTATAACTATTTTGTTCTGGGTTCGGCCGGTTTGGGTAAATTTAACTATAGTGCCCATACTACCAAGACGCAGAAACATTTAGAAATTAAATGTAAGTAAAGTGCGTTTATATCTGGTTTTATCATAACAGATTATTAGCAAACACCTCAGCTAATAAATTCATGTTAGCGGCAATTTCTAACATCATCATCTATATGGGCTCTATAACCACAGGTATAATTGAGGGAGAAAGGTGTCCCCCATATATTTATGATTAAAGACCCCCCCCCCCCTCCTTTTTTAAAAAATTTAACGCAAGCGTCCCCTAAGCTCTTTTGATGTCGATAATGTATGCTCATATCTATAAGCATTCCCCAATCTTTTTTCCAGCACTATTCTCCACTGCCTATAACTGATAAAGACCGGAATACACATAAATTATTTGCTGTGTATCAGCATGCTTTCTTATCTTTTTCTTTCTTTTTTTACAGCTCTTTTCAACTGTGTAATAGCTTTCTTGGACACTGACATTGCTGTGGGTTGCTATTTTTTTAAATTCAAGATGCACTGACCGTTTGGTACATTTATTTAGTATTTTCATACATGTAAGTATGTTTTTAGGTTTGTAGTTGGGAATAATTATTGTTTGGTTCAGTTTTTGTAGAAATTGAAATGAAATAAAATAATTTTCTTTATTCTATATTTTACTTGCTCATTTTTTAAATGAATATTGAGCCTTAACTGCACATCCACACCAACCTTATTCCTTGACCAAGAGGAGTGAGATTTTAATTTAGTTACATTAAATCATAATTATTTCACACTTGTGTTATTTATTATGTTCCTGCATTGTTACTTATTTTTTAATCTTATGTGTATCACATGATCAATATTGTCAGTTTGAAACATATACATATCTTCAGTTTTGCATGCTTCATTAACAAAAATTCACTTGTAGTATTTCATATAGTTGTGGACTGATAATACACATTTATTGCATAACACAAGTAAGTGCAAAACTATACTGAAAGCAAACGCGAGAATAAAAAATTGACGCTATTGTAATTCATACATTCCATACTTAGGTGCCGATAATACAAGTGTATTTGTAACATAAATTGTGAAAACTAGAGGCGGGTCCTTAGCTGGGCAATTCGGGTGACCACACAGCTCCGGCTTATTATTATTGACTTGTAATTAACAAATTGCTCATGACAATGGAGGCTGAGTGGTAGCTTTCTGTGCTTCCATGTCACTGGTCCGGAAGTCGATTCCCGGGCTGGGCAGGGTCGACTCAGCCTTTCATTGCTCCAGTGGGGTCGATAAAATGAGGACCAAGCACGCTTGGGGACTAACACTGGAAATTCCACTTCAGGTCGACCACTTGACCGGAACATCTGCTTCTGCACCCTAGGGCCTTTGGTTTTGAAAGCTGGGGTGGGCACGGTAGGTCATGGCCCCATTGGGCTGTCTCGCCATTGAGTCAGTTAGTTAGTTAAAATTGTTCTTAAATTCTTACTCTAAAAGTGATTGTATCTTAAAACAATACATTTTGCAAAGTTTTCTTTTGTAAAATTCACAAATCATCATGTTCAATTATTGTAAATGGTGACCAAATTAATAATTCACGTGCAACCAAATTTAAATTCTATTTCCAATAATGTTTTTTAATTCCTAGAAAACAACTCGATGAAAAATGTTTTCTGCATATGTTATATTTATAAAGGCTACGTCACATTATTGACTTTTTTTTTTTTTACAGATGTTATGAAAAGACTGATTTGACTTGTACAGGCTGAGATATTGAAATTGTGCTTCTTCTGCCCATTATTGTCTTCAAACTATTGATATATGTACTTATGTATGATCAAAATCTTGTAAAGTTCTTTAATTTCAGTATTATGATTAGGTACTTCAATAAATTCTTACTGCAAAATTTTGTTTTGGACTTTAATTGTGTGAGTACAGAATTAATGCGCGCAGTGTTGAGTTATTTGGAGGAGAAAAATAAAAAGGCAATGTTTTTCTTATGAGATTTGTATTTATTTGCATAAGCATATTACTTTTATAAAAGCATTTTTTATTAATCAATATTTAGTGTCAAAAGCACAATTTTTTTCCACATCGGCAAAAGTGTATATATGTTTACTCTTTGTAGTTAGTGTACAGGTTTCAAAATGCAAGGGCCAATATTTTTATTTTAGTAATGCCTTTTACAGTTAGCGGGGCCACAATTTAGTAAACTGCCTTTTTTAGGATTTTTAAAAGTTGTCTCATGTATGCATATTTATTAGGAGAAAAATAGGAAAGCTAACATGCAATTTAAGTGTTATAACAATGCTACACTTCCTAGATTATGTGAAGTGATTTACAACTCATTTTGAAGAAATAGTTAATTCTTATTCAAATAAAAACAATTCAATTTTATCTTGTAATTTCAAGCTCTGGTCAAGTTTGATCCTGCGAACTTGGAAGTACGAGGCCTGCGCCTTACCACTACGCCAACCTGCTGTTATACAGTAAATCATCCCAAATATTATATGAGTACAGTAGAGCGCCGATTATCCGAACACGTCGCGACAGACCCTAGTTCGGATAATTGGACAGACAATTTAAGAGATATTTTGACAATAGAAAAACCTTCACACTTTATCCAGGCTTAGGGCTGGCAGCACCTATTTGTGCTGAAAGAACTACAATGAAATGGTCACTGCGAATGGGAGGTGATATGAACAGGAATTTTGTGCTTTGATTTTGATTATACTCCCTTTCACCAAGCCTTTTATTCTCTTGTTACTGCTCCCAACGAAATACTTGTTTGGGATTCGATTTCACATAATAAATCTGAAGAGGGGAAGGGGGATTGAAAAAAAATAGGGTGTTTGGATAATTAGAAGTTCGGCTAGGAATTTTTTATTCCTTAGGTGGGGGAGAAATAGGCTGTTCGGATAATTGGAAGTTCGGTTAATTGGAGTTTGGATAATCGGCGCTCTACTGTACTGGGTAATCTCTTATACCACCCATTCCCAAGCAAAATCAAAATTTGGCTCAGTTTTGAAAATTCCCAAAATTCTCGAGAATATTCAAAATTTCCTTCCCAAAAACACCGGGTTTTTTCCTCCTTTGCAACTCTATGCTTCAGTAAACGGTCTCTAATATATATATATATATATATATATAAATACTGAACACGAGCCAAGCATTCCACATTATGATATCCCTGTTTTTTTAAGTGAAGGCCTAAAATCCGGAAATGTTCGAAATTCAGAAATATCGTGGCCGTGATACAAGTTTCGGATGTAGAATTCCATATTATCCAAAAAAAAAAAAAAAGTGTAATATGCATAAAAAATACATCGCTATACTGCCCTAAATAGATGCAATAAAGTAGTGTATAATTTTTAGGCTTTAATAAATGTTTCTTTCTTTCTTAAATTCATAAGCATTTCGGTATAGTTTTCTTCCTACTTTGAAACTATTCATTCTTGTAATTTGAGATCCAGAGAACCGGGAAAGACAGATATCCGGGATAGTGGCGATAAATCCTGCTATATTCATTTTGAGGGTCTTTCTGAGTTCTCCTTTTCTTTCCAAATCATAGATGGGAGCATTAACGTTTATTATACTCCTTCTAGGAAAAATATTTTTTCTTTGTGGCGATTTTAGAATTTGACATATTTTAAAACGCTCTCAGTGGGCTAGTTAATTTTTTAAAGAAGTGCTTTTACAAAAGGCGATTCAGTTGAAAGCTTGAAAATTTAGCGATCATAAAAAAAAGCAACAATATTCAAACATTAAAAGGAAAAAAAATCTTATTAGATCAAAATATTAACATTTTAAACATTATATATATAGTAATGATTTAACTTTGTGCAAAGTAATAGAAATAAAATTTCACGTTAAATTAAAGCACAAATGAGCATTAAAACGCAGACATATGTTTCGGGATTGCTTGGAATCCCCTTTTCAATGCGACAGGGAGCTTCTAGATGCAAAACATGCAAATGAAGCCTAGAAATTTTATTTCTATTATATATATATATATAATTTGTGTGTACGTATGGTGGTATCTGTGTACTGAAGGGGAAGGTGGGTCACTTTAGACATCAGCGCCCAGTTGACACTCCCTTTTGACATTGTCCAATCTGCCACGGAAGCTGTCTTAAGTGCCCCAACTACTAAAACACTTGCTCATATATACCTTTAAGATCTGAAAATTCTTCATGCTAAACAGACAACATATGTAGACAGAAGTTTTGCAACTTAAAGTGTTACTTGTGCCGCCCCATTTGTTGAGGAAAAATGGGTAATATATCGTTTCCGCGAACGTTTTGTAATGAAACTGTTATAAAACTTATCGTATGCTCATATTTTGTTATATATAGTATATGCTTGGTCATAAAACAATAAAGACTTATTAAGATTGTGTTTTTAATAACTACCTATTATACAGTAAATATATGTAGCTTTGTCCCTACCCCATGTCCAAAAAGTACCATGCCCATGAGGCAGTTTGGAATGAACGTACACGTTTTTTCAAAAACTCATAAAATACAAGTAAATGATTTTAAAAAATGGCTAGTTGAAAAGGGTTATACTCTTAATACTTTCATGTTACAATCTTGACATTTTTATAGCAACACTAGCTGCCTTTAGGGGTACGATTTTGCAATATAATTAGCACTAAAAGCTATTTATTTAATAATTAGCTATTAAAAAGTCATTACATTATTAGCAGGGAGGTTAAAGGGGTTATTATTAGCTATTATTGAATATACATAGTTGAACAAAATTGTTAAATGTTGTTGAACTAGCATTGAAGTATTTTATAGTGTAAAATAAGATTAAACCTGTTTATACCATTTAGATTAAGTGACGCAATATATCTTTTGCTACTGCAAAAATTAGATTTTTTCTTTTTGTTTATAAATATAGATGTATAACATTTTTGCAAAAGAAAGGATTTCAACAATCCCTTAAATCTAGATTAATATTTTTCATTTACTATTGCGTTATAGCTATTGTGACAACTGTCAAAAAAAAGTATTGGCTTTATTTTAATTATTATTGGATTAAAATGAATTCCTTCGAAAATGACCTTTATTTTCTTTTGAAATTGCATTTATGTCTGCAAGCATACTTTAGACAAAACTTTCAAGTGAAGAGATGACTGGGTAACGTGTTACATTTGAAAAAAATATTCAGAATGATATTACTCAAGGAATACATAAATCTTTTGTTATTTTAAATTATACTCAGCTTATTTACAAATACAAAAGTGACGACTAGCAACAGGCTCTGGGTACGAAATTAGGTGATTTCATACAGAATGACTTCTACTGGAAAATCCACAGAGTGAAGGGATACATTCAATATAGAATTTAGTACCTAATGCATCAAACAAAATTATGTACTAAAATTCAAAAACAAGTTTTTGACCTAGCTTCTAAAAAAATATGATATGATCTACAAAATTTTACTTCATACTATAGGGATCATTCATAAATGATGTCACGCTTCGAGGGAGGGGTTCGTGAAATTGTGACAAAGTGTGACAAGGGGAGGGGAGGGGGGTAACAAGAAGTGTGACATCATGCATTATGCAACATAGCCTGACAAAGGGGGGGAGGGGGTCAAATATATGGGAAAAAAGCATGACGTCATTTATGAACGGCCCCATACAGGGTGTACTCACATTAGTTAGAGTTCTCCTAGTGAAAATATACAGCAACTTCCATATTATAAAGCAAAATGGCAATGTTATAACATTATTATAATTGATTTTTCATAAAGTTTAAAGTAATATATTGCATTAAAAGACATTTAAAATAGACATATTATATAAGGAATTATACATAAAAATAGTTACATAACTCACATTACATTGAAAATGACATAAAATTTTAGCACTTTTTTAAAATTTAAATGTCTTCCAAGCTTTTGTTATTTTAAGTTAAATTATCATGATGTCTTTCACATAAACAGGATTTATTATTATTATTTTTATTTGTTTTATAATCTAAGGGATGAAACTGATCGAGTTATACCGCATTATAACGCAGACAAGTTTAATATCAATCAATATATTAAAATGGAAAATTGAAATCAAACAAAGGAAAACTAATAAATTAACAATGCAAAACTTAATCAAACTTAAAATACCCATGTGAGTTTACAATAATTGGTTGCCACAATTTTTTCACGAGTTTGTCCTTTAGTGTGTAAAATGCGACAACATTTTTCTTCAGCCTTTTCTAGCATTTTCTTACTGCTGTCATGATTTGTACTTGACATTCTGTATCAGTAGGATTTGTGGTTTTTATTTTTTCTGGATAAAATTTATTTTGACACTCCACAAAATACCAACTGTCAGCTTTTGAAGGTTCATTTCTTGGAATGGGTTTTAAATTTGTCAGTTTATTTGCTTCTAACAGTCCATCACTACTACTAAATACAAATCGGTGAACTTTAGAAATATTTTTTACAAGTGGAGCAGCTTTAAATATTTTTTTGCAGTTGTAAGGCACTGTTTCTTCTCATGATCTCAGAATTTGTAAGCAGCGATAATGATGTATTTGCAACTTCTACAAAAGATTCAGCGTTGACAATGATACGTTTATGGTCGCTAATAGCTTCCAAATTCCTCTTGACAGAACCTCCAATTCCATCCACTGGCCGTTGCCATGTGAAGTGGCAAAACAATTCCACTAATGATTGGAATTGCACTTAATATTGATCCATACTCCTTTTGCAGCTCATAAAGAGCAGTGGCAGCATAGCGATTTTTGAATTGTGAAGCTGGTCCATCGGACCAAATGCTTATTTCTTCAACTCCTGTTGGCAAATTTTCCTGTACATAATAAACATATGCAATAACAGTTTCGTTTGCATGCATTGTATTATCTGATGCTAATACGCAAGGATAAAGCATACTAGAATGCCATATTGCAGCAGTAAACAAATTTACTTGCTTTTGTCGCCAATGTGTATTATGAATCTCATCTTGCAATTTGCAAGTGTAGTTTTTGGCAAAGTCGACTTGAACCAAGTATCTTATGATCAGAATGAGAATTTTCCAATTTAGATATGAAATCATGAAATTTTTTATACTTTTGCTTGGTGTGTCTTCACAAAACAATGTTCCAAAAATACAGGTGCAAATTTACATGCACATGAAATTAGTTCTTCAAGAATCCCTTCCTCTTTCACTTTTTGAATTCGCTCTTCATTATCTTCTTCTATTCACACCTTATTACAAACTTTACATTGTTAATTTCTGCATCTTGAATATACTTTTTCTAAATCTAAAACTATCTTTACACTTTTTGCAAATATTGCACCAACAACTCTCATTTGGTGATTAACAGATCATAGATTCTGGAAATTTGTTGGAATATAATGGGAAAACATCAGGATACGCTTGGTGCAGAAAAAAAAAAAACAGCATCTATGAAATTTTATGGTGCTTGCATAAACATACATTGTGAGGTAATTTACTGCAACATAACACATGCTTGTGTCTTAGTTCAGCAATTTTACTTCTTCCAATATTAACATTTGGATCCCGGAAAAATTTATAAGTTTCTGTTATAAATTTGAAAAGATGTCTTACTTGAACTTCAGTTTTTCTGCCTCCCTGTCTCAGTGTTTAGGAGTCTTTTCTGCCGTTTACTAGGCAGCTGATGTCATCTCTTTGGTAAAATCCGACTATAAGTTATATTCTGGAGAGACTGATGACGAATTAAGATGAACAGCATATGAAGAAGTTACCACAATCTGGGGAGAAATATTGTTTTTATAAATGCTCAAGAGATACAACCCATGAATAAGCACTTTTCTTCTTCTAGGAGTTGAGGGCAAGTTGCGATGAGCTCTAGGTATTGCTTTTCCAAGAACAGTTGCCGAGTAGTTAATTTTTTTTACTTGGAGTACTTTCCACATTAAAAAAAAATTTCCCTCGCTCTAAATGCAGCTACATATTTCTTTAAAGTCATTTTTTTCTGCTGAATTGCATTATATACTTATTTTGAAAGTTTCTTTCTATACTTTCTTCGAACTTTCTTGTTGTAGCTATCATATATACATTCCTCCTCCATCTTCCTTTTTTTTTTTTGGATGATATTTAGCAGCAGTCATTGGTTTATGAACTTCTTTAGAATTCATTTTATAAATCTATAATTGGTGCAGACAACTCTAATTTGATAAAAACAGAAAAATTCACTTTGGAATTTCCATATGGTTCCCCCCCCCTTTTATAATTGAGGGAATAAGCTATAAATAAAAAGCAGCATTCCATGAAAACATTACTTTTTTTTTGCTTTGCCATTCTCTAAACAAATAAAAAATGCAGTAGATAAATAAATTAAATGTTAAGGCAATCATAATCAGTTCGTAAATATGTTACTTGCATTCTTTTAAATTTAAATATTAACTAGTGTTTTACAATTGTGACTTGCATTACATTAAGGTTACTCACATTACCACACAGCTCATGTCATTATTATGTGTATAAACAAAATTTTAAATAATTTCATACAAAGAAAAGGACTATATTGAAAAAGGCTAGTGGTAGACTGAAAAATTTATTTAGCACATGGTTTCACTAAGGCAGCTATTTTGAAATGAAAACATGAACACTTTAGCCAAATTAGTTTCCATAAAAATATATTTCAACATTGTAAGGGTATAAAAATCACTTTAATACCCATTTTTGGGCAGTTTTATTTTTATGCACTTGTGTCTCTGTTTTAATGGATTAAGTTTAGGATTAGTTTGGATTAGTTTTATTTTTCACTTATAACTTGCCGCAGATTTCTCCTTTAAGATTTTAAAATGGCTGTAAGAATATCTATTGGTGTTGAAACTCACCCGACAGAACAATGAAACTTGGAACTTAATATTCTTCAAATAAACTGGGATGGCCCTAGGTATACAACTTTTTTTGCCTACATGTTTTCTTTCACGCTAAAAGGTTAATGGTGGAGTTACAATTTAATTATGTAGTTTTAAAATTAATAAAAATGCAGCTTACTTATGAGGTGGACGACACTACAATCGAAATTTCATAAAGAAAATGTTATTCAGCCAAAAGAACTGATACATGTTTAACACAAATTATACAGGAAAATAACTACAAATGAACCTTACATGGTTTAGGTCATAAATATTAAATCGTGATATGATTGAATTTTATTTCATACATTTTACAACATAGTATCAGCTTTAAAAAAAACATGGTGTGTTTTTTTTTCTTTAAATGTAAAGACAAGACTATACCTATATGTTAGCATTTGTGACATATCACAGTGTAAACATTAGATATCACAGTTTGTGCTTTTATACCGTAACAAAAAATATATAACATCAATATGCATCCAAATCACTTTTCTATTAGTAAAACAACAATTCATTTGTAGCTGTAAATAAATATTTCAACACACACACACTTTTGTTTCTCAAGTATTACTTTTCAATACAAATAAGTTTTCTACAATAAACAAAAACTTTTACAATGATCTTCACTTGTTCAGCAAAAAACAGGATTGGTATTTTTTCTGCCAAAAATACCTATTTTTGAGTGTCAAAAACTGAAAAAAAAACAAGGGTATAAATGGAAAAAACTGGCAAAAATGGCAAACATACTTAGACTGTACTTAAGTAACGTGCAGTAAGGTCTATAATTTAATAAAAACCTAAATAATTAAAATATCTTTTGGGTATTATTGAATACCTTTATTTTGCTAATTAATATGTGCTGTAACTAAAACAACTATTTAATAAAAGTTTAAGTTACAAATTCATTCATCAGTTAAAATTAACTGAGAATTATACAGCAAAAACACTTCTGTTATGTCTTATCAGATAACGTGATTTATTTTCTTTCTTCTGCTTTTTGGGAGAAAAAAATATGTTTACTATCATCACTTTCATTTTTGTATGTCTTCCACCATTCAAAGCCTGATATTCACCACTGGCATTTTCAAATGCATACATCACAAAAACAGTTATAAAAGTACAAATGCCTTCCCAACTCCAAGTATTGCACCCCATTTTGAAATTGTTCAGTGGAAAGTGGAAAAGTAATTGGATAAAAACAAAATGAATAGTTCATTTAATTTTTTATTTATTAACTACTAATTTTGTATATAGTTTCATTTACCTTAGTGTTCAAAGTAAATATAAATAACATTGATTAGAACTTAAAATTTCTTTTATCTGATGATGTTTTAGTTTTCTTTTAACCTAAAAAAAAACCTAAATGGACACAGGGAATCCTATTTTTAATACAAGAATATTTTGTTATTTTTACGGTTTGCAGTTTTAATTTTTCCAATTTTAAGACAGCTTACAGTTAGTTTCTTTGTGGCCTGAAATCTGCAGAGCCATTTCTCCCAGTTGTGTAGATTTTTGATCCTTTACTGTATTTCCAAGTTATACCTGTTAAAAGAAAATTTTACACAGGCTAAAACCCATTTTTCAAACCACAGCTGTTGAAAGATATTTTCATTTTCAAAAACGTATCTCATTATCTATACTTAACTTTACAGTGCTCAAAAATTGTAGCTGATATTAAAAGAGCTTTTAAAAATATGTATAATTCATAGTAAAATAATGTATAATTTACATATTACCTAAGTTATTTATTACTCTGCACAGTATCTATTTAAAATCAAGGGGAGTATAGTAAAATGATAAGAGGTTTTAAACAAAAATAAAAGTTATTCAACTAATTACGTAAATGCAATATGAAATATACATTAGTCACAAAAGAAAAGTCTGCATGTTCATATAAAACATTAAAAATTTTGCATGCTAAAGGTTTAGAAGTTTTGCTTTTGTCATATAAAAAAAGTAACATTATCTTTATACCAGCAGGAACATAAAAATCAAAATTAGCTATGATAGAAAACAATGTAACAGCTTTGTAAACAAATATATTTTGTAAAAACATTTTCAATGACTTTTCTCACATCAAGATATACCATTTATTTTCATACACCTGCTCTATTATATTAAATCCTACGGCTGATTTTTTAAAATTTGTAAAGAAAAAACTTAATTTATAAAAGTCAATTATATAAAAGCAGTTTAATATCACTTGTGCTGACTGCTGATATACATTCAGCTTTTTAGAATTGTTAGAAAATCGTCTCCATCCTATTTTGAGATATTTCTCATTCAGTGAAGTTGTGATGTTTTGATAGGATAACACACAAGATAGTAACGCTGACTAGTAATCAAGTGATCTGATGAATACAGGAGATGTTTCAAATTTGGACATGCTATTTTTCAGAAAAACATTAATGTTACACATAATAAACAAGATATATTGCAGAAAGTAATATACAGCCACGAAATAGCTTTAATGTTTCAGTTGCTTTAAAATGAGTTCTTTACATTGTATGTAAAGAACTCATTTTAAAGCATGTAATAACATGTACCATTATTTATTTGACATGGGTACATGTTTAAGTCTTTACTATGCTGTATAGTGGCTATATGCACATGAAAGATGATGATTCATTTTCCTGTATTCCGCATAAGTAGGCACTCATAACAATCTTTTGGAGTATTTATATAATTAAACAATTCCAATAGAAAAAATAGTGATTTTTCTTAAATAAATAAATGATGAGATAATATTTTTTCAAATATATTCCTCTTTGGACTAGGAAAACTGTTTTAGACCAATAGATGAAGATTTATCAATTGCAGAATTTAGAGAATTATGCTCAGGTATGGAATCAGAACCATCATCATCAACTGAATAATTTTCAGGGTGAACATTTTTAATAGATTTTAGTTCATCTGGAGAAACAACTTTATTGCACATTAAGCACTCTTTATCCAGTTCCAAAGATCTGAAAGTGAAAAGAAAATTGTTATAAAATAAGCAAGTAAAACTGATTTAATTTTAGTTAGGCAAAATTTTACCTCCTAAATTCTGACATTGTGGCGGGAAATTTACAATGAGGGCAAACAGTAAGATCGCCTTTTAGAATATGATATCCCTACAAACAAAAAAAGAATCAAATCATTTTGTTAGCAAAATACTGGGTACCAAAAAAAAAAAAAAAAGAAAAAGAAAAGAAAGAAAAAAAATAGAGGTGTTTAGGGGAAGGTATGCTTTTATCTTCAGCTTTTGCATTGTATTTCCAATAAACAAAGACCTAGTATAGATTGGATTTGTAAATGCTGGATTTTCTGTTAATAAGCAAACATGGAATTGTGGATCATAAAATATAATTCTTAAAAATACTTATAAATATTTCAGTGCAAAAACCATTTTCATTAATTATTTTCACCCACTTGAAAGTTTTATGTTTGAAAACTTTTTTAAGGTTCGAATGCAGTGTCTCAAGGCAGTAAAACTAATCATGTTATTCATGTCATAAACATTTATTTATGACACATCAGTGCAATCCTCTCAAGAAAAATCAGCATGAAATTAAAAATGTACCCTTTATATGCTCAAAATACACATGAAATGCAAGTTAATATTGATGTTAATATCAGACATCATTTAAGATACTTTTTAGATGTGGATCACTACTACAAGCCCATAAAAGTTTTCAGGAAAGGGAATGACATGAAAACATATAAGAGATATAAAACACAATCATGTAAATTGAAATAATTTTGGCAGCAAGCCAAATCTATTGTATCATTTGAAAAGAGGGAGATAGGGGCATTATTGACAATACAAAAATTATGATTGAAAGACATGACAATTATAAGTGTAACTTTGGCGTCTATAAAATTTGAAAGGAAATAAAATACACCTGAAGATATATCAAAAAGATAGAAATAAAAAATAAACTAAAACCATTCTTTCAACAGAAACAGTAGAAAAAGGACTACAATTTGAAAAACAGTCGGGGTTAAAAAAATGACTATTAGGAAAAAAGGGACAAGCTGCCAGGTAAACACATAATTTATAAAGAAAATGAAAAGCAGCAAACTTACTGTAATTATGCAGTATGGCAAGTCATACTGACAATTCTCACAGTGCAAAACTGTTTGAGGCACATTTGCAGAGCAATATGGACAAGGTACATTAGATTCTGGTGGATCTGTTTTTCTTCCTTTTCTAAATAAATTTAACACAATATAATGGTTTAAACATTATAACTTGTGGTCATTTTCATACAAATTACATATACTTTAAATCAAACAAATTACCTGACTGCCCATTCCACTTTTTGCTTATATTTAACAGGAATTTGAGGCTTGTGTTCTGATCTCATAAGAGTTTGGGCTATTTTATTAGCAGAATGTAAAAAGTTTGCTTTGATACACTCTAAGACTGCAGTGGTTAGTATTTGTACAAAGCCTGCAAAAAACAAAAAAACATTTTTTTTACAAAAATATCCCAACATATGTATAGTTAAGCATAAAAAAAGATGACGTTTGGAAAATGTTTAAAACATAAATGAAATTACAAAATATAAAGCATGAACTATTGTTATTTTGAACACCATATATAATTAATTTAAAAAATAACGAAAATGTCATAATGAAATATTCAAATAACTATACAAATTTTTCCCTTGATTTAAAATCCATACTGCATATTTTTTCCTTTGAAGATTCTATTTTCAAGCAAAAATGTTTCTCAAAATAGTTAACTTTTTCCCATCGTTTTTGCTTTCTGGACATTCAATACCGTACTAATAAAAACCGTAAAAATATGAGATAAGTTCGAAACAGATACAGTTGATATTTAGTTCTGATGGTTGAATCATTTTTGAAAGCAAAATGACATTGTAGCTAAATGCATCACAAATCGCACTTCAATATTGGAGCAAGACAAAGTATGTTAAATGCTAAATTTCTAAAAAAAAATATTTATGCTGCTGCATTCAAATTGATTTGTATAAAGAAAGGCATTCAAATTAAGGAAAAAAATGCTCTCAAGTAAGCTGTTAAATATATATTTACAAAATTATTAAATATTTCCAAAACTTTAAATGCTAAAAAAGTCTATACTTGTACACCAAAATACATGCATGTATTTTTTGTTAGGTACAGTTGAACCTTGAAAATTCGGACATCCAAAACCTGTAAGACTTTAAAATGCGGACATTTTTCTGATTACAGTTCTGTTATAATTTTAAAATGAGATTTTGCTGCATCCAAGTTCCCCCATTTCGCCTGAAATGCAGTTAAATCCTTTTACTTAAATGTTAAATAAATAAGTATAAGATCTCAACTGCCCAAGATCTAATTAAAGACCGAATAAAAGATTCATATATTTTATCCTAATAAAAATTATCAAGTACTTACAAATTGTCTAGATTTAACTAATAGATAAACATACAGAGATGGAATTTTTCACATGGAGAAAATTATATTTTGTGCTATTACATTGCTTAAAAGATCGTTTTTATTAGACATCCAATATCCGGAATTGCCACGGTCCTGCCAATTCCAGATTTTTGAGATTCAACTGAATTAGAAAAAAAAATCACAACAAAAATAATATAATGAAGATGAAGTGCTGCAATCAAAATTAATTATCTGTCAGGGGAGAAAGTTTATATGATCATATGAACAGCACATCCAATTTAAGTGGCAGTTGCAATAAAAAGAGTTCACTGAATATTATAAACATTATATTCATAGTTTAAAAGCATTAAAAAACATAATATTTATAGTTAAATTCAAAATATATTTCTTTACTTCGAGGAAATTTTCCAATATTGTTAGATACTCTTATAAACATTTGGGCACTTTTTACATGATCACCTCTCTGCATGTGAATCTAAAATATAAAAAAAGTGCATTGAGATGGTTTTGAAACACTTCACATTGTTTTAGAAAATAAAAAACTGAAATCTTGAAAAAAAAAAAAAAAAAAAACCCTACCTTTGCAATGTTATAGGTATGCAATAACATTAAGTTTCGAGACATATCATGTGGAATTCTGATACCAGTCTCTTTAAGTTTCATATACATGTCAAGCAACAACAGACGTGCTTTCCTGTATGTTCCTACAATAACAAAATGAATAGAAAATTATAGCACAATTAATAATATGTTGATAGATTAGTTTTTACAAGAAGAAATATATTGATGGCATAGTAGCTGTTTTAACCCTCTATCTCTCAACAACTCACATTTAATTTTTTGGGATTTTAGATAATAACAAGAAAAATACGGGTATTTCAGAATTTTTTTTTTGATAATAACAAAAACTAAATAAATAAATAAATAAAATACATATATGACCAGGATTTTTTAAAATTTTGTACCTGGGAGATAAAGGGCACTATTACACAAACACAAAACTTACCAGGAGATGTGCTTTAAGTTTTTTTCGTGATTATTTATTCACTGAAGTGTGGCCAGGTCATGAAATGACTATTCGATCAGGCCGAATATTTGGCCAAAGGACCGGATAGGCCAAATACCGAATAGTGGTAATATTGAATCATGAAATAACTCAGCTCTATAAATGTACTATTCGAAACGGTAATCTACATTTTTATTTGTTTCAGCTCTAAATTTTAATTTTCAAATAAAAGCAATAAACTTTTAGAGCTCAGAAACTCAGTAGAAAATTATTTATTTCAAAGTTATACAATTATTATAAGTTAAAGAAACATAAAAAATGCTGAAATTTTTGGCGACCTCCATGAACCCGAATGGAGCCGCGACCCACAGATTAAGAAACTCTGGTTTGGAATATACACGAAAAACAAATTAATTTCTTAACTTAGTAATTCATTTTTTAATTATAATGCCTTCTAAAAAACAAAACGTTTCTGCAAATTGGCAGTCTCCTGAAAGGTAATTAGGAGGACAGTGATGACATTTAAACTTGTGAAGTGAATTTTACAGACACAACTATTTTCAGAAACTCGAAGTAATCATTCAGCAATCAAAACTTGCTATACTCTCGAGAGATATGTTCTTTACTCTCTTAAGTTATTTTTATAGTCATCACTGCTATTTATAATTTTTTATTTACGTTTCTTGTCTCTCGGATAATAATTAAACAATTTGCAAATACATACAATGGTATCAGTATATGTAGTGAAGTTCGGAAATTTTTGTTAACAGCAAGGAATAGTAATGACATTTCACTTACATTTTATTCTTTTCTAAATGTAATTAATTACAATATGGATACCACAGGTGTTTGTATTGTTTTCTCAATAGTAGCTTGAGGTAGAAAACATAATAAAATTGTCAAAATAGATACCTATATTAAGAGATAGAGACTTAAGACTTATCATACGATTTTTTGAGCAATAACTCATATCTGATAATTGCTGTTAACTAAATTTTGCTAACAATTTTTTATCATTAGCATATGATATCTTATTTACAATAATTTAGCTAGCTCCCGAAAATATGGACGTGGTTTAGTTGTAGTGACAGTAGTAATTAATAAAATGTTATGTAAATATTTCTTAGATGTAAACTTGGATTCGAAAACTACTTTCGATGTCGGAAAAAAGTGATCAAGAATATTCTCCTAGTATCTAGAGCACGCAGCTACTATACATACAAGGTTAGTTCCTTGCTTTCAAAGACATTTTTATGAAATATACATAAATGCTCTTTTGATCGAAAAAAATACATTTTTTAAAACCTACATTCTGCAAAAAATCGTACAAGAATTGCGTTTCAACTTCGTTATTTTTATTTCAATTACTTTCTTTCACATCCAAAATTATATTGAAGAAACCATTGGGTTCGTAAATTTTTTTGAATTATGACGAATTTATTATTAGTTTGGTTGTAATTTTATATCTTAAGAACAAATTTGTTCATAACTTTATAGTTGTGTCTATTTATATATTTACTTTCATTGTGAATGGAAAAAACAAAATTCAAATAAAGTGACTAAACATTCATCCGGGAGCTTTCAATTTAGAAATAATACAATTTTCCATAGGTCGTGTCAAAGTGTTTCAGATCTCCTGATAACTTGTTAAGGGTCTTATAACTTGTTTGCAAGTTAAAAAAACTGATCATTTGCACCAATCAAAAAAGTCATTTGCTAAGAAGTCTTCTTCAAGGAAGGTATAAATAAAAGAAATGGAAAACAGTTTAGTTGGAAAGGAAGAAGAATAAATTACATGATTTGAGAATAAAAATAATTATATGTATTTTACTCTTTAAGAAATTGGTTGCTTATGAAACTCATAAAAATAATTTCCACTTTTATTTTACCTACAAACTTACAAAAAGAAAAAACAGTTTTCTGTGATCTAGTTGCATCGCATTAATGCTTTTAAAACAAATACTCATACAATATTATCACCTGAATGAGCAAACAAACTTCAGGATATGCTCTAGTATTCAGTATTTCAGAGCTGCTTTTTAAATTTAAAGATATATGTGTGCCTATATATACATATATGTATATATACATATACACACACACACATACATACGTATATAGTATTCACAAAACGCCTTAAAACTCATAAATAAAACTTAAAAAACTCCCGAGGGCATTTTAAAACTTTTCTTTTCTGAAAATTCAAATCGTGCAAATGAAAATTGGCGACGTTTCTTTCACTAAATTCGTAACAGTAAATACATTTCGCCAAGGAGGGAAGGGATTAAAATTTCCTTAAGTCTGAGAGGGGAAGACATTTTCTGCATCGTTAGTCTCGCTGGGGGGAAAGCACTTCCCATCCACATAAGATTCACCATAAGGAGCAGGGGATGAAAGTAGACAAATTTTACTCGGGGACAAGAGTAGACGGGATGAAAGTGACCCAAGCCCCTTTAATGAGCAAGGATTTTTGTTTAAACATTTTGTAATTAAATTTTCTTGAAAATAATAAAAAAAATCATATATGTGCCTATTAAGAAAGTTAATTTCTATAGCGGACGCAAAAAGATCGCTTCTTAAAAATGTGAAACAAAAAAACATCAAAAGAAAAAAATAACCTCGAGTTTCTCCGAGTAAAATAATTTTAGAATTGCATTTTAACAAGTCTACAACAATTTATATTAATAATTAACATGCTCGTCAAAAAATTTGTAATTTGTTATAAAAATGGGGGAAAAAATAAATTTTGGAGCAAAATGGATCATACCACAATTCCTTTATTAAAACATGGAATATTTTAATTCCATGCATAACCAGAACACAATCATCCCTAATACTCTCTTTTGAAACTGTTCAGAACTACTCAAATGTTCAGTGTAGAACATTTGAGGATGTTCGCAGCCATGATCAAGGACAACACAGGACCATATAATACTGTGACAAGGGCTGGTCGTAGGACGTTTTCTCCCATCCATGGTGCAAAGCTATCGTGATGTCATCAAGTTGACAAAGCGCTTGTTCAAAATCCTGCGAAACGAACTCCGAAGCCAGTAAAACGGAATTTTTTTCTTTATTTTAACGTTGTAAATGAAAAAATAAAGGGGGAGGGACACACAAACACAAAAATGAATATTTATATATTATTTTTTTGTTAGGAATCATTAAAAATTAATTATCGCAGTTTAAATCTTAAAATAGTTACGGGGTGATTCACAAATGATGTCGCACTTCGTGGGAGGTGGGAGATTCTAGAAATTGTAAGGATGACAAGGGGAGGGGAGGAATCAGAAGATAAAAATTTTTAAATAATTTATTTCATTTATTTATCTGTATTAACATTGGGGGGGGGGGGGGTTTATTTTGCATCGTAAACATCAACGGTGATTAAAGTTTCAATGTACTTCAAGTAGAAAGTTCACATTTAAAAAGAAATTTTCTTGGACATTTACAATTTTAAGACAAAATAGAGTGGTTATTTTTACAGGATTAGAAAAATTATTATATACGAATTATGTTTACTCTCTTATATACTAACTATGTTGTTTGTTGTAAGCCTACATTTCATTTTGTACAAATTAAGTACAAATATAATTATTATTGTTCTTAAACTCACAAATGTCATTCAAAAATAAAATTGAAAATGATCTATAGAATAGTGCCTTGTTTCTAAAATGTAAGTACATACGCTTATGTATTATAGCGTGTGAAGTGACAAGGAAGGGGGGTACATTGAAATTTGACATTTTGTGACAAAGGTGTCGACGTTGAGTAAAATATATTGAAAAAAATTGGGACAACATTTATGAGTGGACCCTACTTGCTCTTATTAAACATATAATATAGATATATATGTAATGAATGAAAGAAAATAAATAAAATATAGCCAACCGTTTTAACATATTACGCAGAGAAACCTGAATTTTAGAGAGTTTTCTTTTGCAAGTAATAATTATCCTATCTTTCTAATTTTTGGTTCCGAAAACTTTTTTTTTTTAAAGTTGGCTCTGAAAAGATTAGTTTTAAAAAAATGTGTTTGCAAAAAAAAAAAAAAATAATAATAATTATCCTATTTTTTAAATTTTGTTCTGAAAAGGGTTTCTTTTCTTTTTGGCTCTGAAAAAGAACCTTTTGTTTTTTTCCTGTTCTAAAAAGAACCATTTTTTAATTTTTTATGTGTTTTTTTTGACTTGAATTTGTTTTTATCTGCCGTCGTCTTGCTAGATAACAGTCATTTCTTCATTTTTTTACTTGCATTTTGTCTCTTAGGGCAGAGTCTCTTATGGCAGATTATCTAACAGAGCATTAGCTGCATTATCATCTACTAAATGCCTGCTACAGATATCTTCAGCACGCTTTTTAGGACTGGTCATTTTTAATCTTTCTTTTGCCTCTTCCAGAATAGTTTTTTTTTTCATTTTTTTGCAGTTTTCTCAGCCAGTTGTTCCTTTGGCATTTTTATTGCCAAATGAAATTCAACGTCGGCACGGCCCCAGCTTTCAGAATTTTATTGGTTTCATTTCAAGCCAAGCAATCTATTTTTCTTACCTTCGTAATCGTCGACTGTAAAATAATTGCTACAAATTCAAGCGTCCTTTTCATTCACTAGATCTTTTTGTTTACATTTTTGCAACCATATCTTCTCTAATTCCAAATCCTTTGAAAACACTTGGTAAACAATATCACTATCCTTTGTTTTTCGATAATAATTACAGCAAACAGCAACTGCAGAGGATCAGAATGAATTCGGCAATGTCACCGAGCGCCCGTTTTGCGACGTCAAAACAGGTTCCCCCCTATCGAAACTGGTGGAAAATCCACACTCAATTTTACAAAGGTGAGGACCAGCCCTTGTAAATCTGTAGCCCTGAGGATGTTGTAATGAGAGGGGGGAAGGAAAGGGTCATACAGAAAGCTTTGAAAAGAACAGAGGAGATAAGATAACTTGGAAGTCAGAAGAAACTACAGTGAGGTTCCACCCTGGGGACATGGGGACTGAGCCCCCTGCAGGGAGTAAGCATTTCATATTCTTTTGGGTTGATTTTGTAGTGCTATTGAAAGGTAGAGAAATACTGATAAGGAAAATTGTTTCATTAGACAGCTTGTTCTCAAAGGATAATGGACTTTAAACTCCCCTAGTGGTATTTATTTCAGGAGAAAAGTAACTTCAATTCTACTCTGGTTTTACTTTTAAGAAATTTGAAAGAAAATAACTAGGGAAAAATAGTGCATCCTTTGTTATGCCTTAGGTTTCAAATACTAGGTCCATTTCCTATATCTTGCCTCTTTTACCTGCTATAGAACATCAGGGACACCCATACTCACTATTGAGGATGAAATAAATAGAAATATTCGAACATTATTGAACGATAATGTTTTTTCCCAATTGTGAGTTGTATCAGCCATTGTTGAAATTTAGTAAAATATGTTATTGCAGTAAAGTGTATAGTAAAATCTCCAACAATATGAATGCAGAAGAATTTTATTGTGAAGAGTATCAACATTACGACTTTGCCTATTTTTATAACTTTTTCAAAACCTCTGTATCTTGAATTTTTCTTCTTTCCCATACAATTTGACATCGATAGGTTTGACTGTATGTTTCTGCGCGTCCACTTTCATGAACATGAAGCTAAGTGAGCCTAGATCCACTTAAAAATGTATTTTTAAATGCAATAAACAAAAAGACTAAAAATAAAACTGCATGCAAAAAAAATTATCCCAATTAAATTAACTACATCAATCAAAAAGTGATCACACTCAAGAATACTCAACCTCAAAACTTTGAGCAGTGATGCAAAATGGTAAGTTCCTTCCTTTACTGCACAAATTTCCATTCTTAACCCCCTCCTTCCGCAAAATATGAAAGAAATGTCCTATATAAAGAATTTATTACTGAACCTGTGTTGAAAGTAGTGTAAAGCAGAGTTACTTAAAGTAGACCATATGGCTCCCTTAGGGGCCACGGGAAAAATCTAGGGGGCCACAGGGAAAAATATGAAAGTCAAGGAACCACAAGTCTCGAGAAAGGGGCAACGTATCAATTAGGCCGAAGTGGAAAAATCTTTGACATAACCATAAAATATTATATACAATGTTGACTGCATCTGTTATGAGTGTATCAATAACAAAAGTTATATATATATTTTAAAAATAATAATAATAAATAAAATGAAGAAAGAAACAAATTTAAAAAAGCTCAACATAAAGCATGAAACTTGCATTAGTTATTACAATTTCTCAAAAAGCAGTCTTTTGAAATAACTGTTAATGTGAACAACATAGAAGAAAGTTTTGTATTAGTCACAGCATACCCCAGTTCTCATAAGTATTTCATATATCGTAAGTTATAATTTCAATATGAGTAGGAAATTAGAATGAGCTCCCAGAATTCTATTTTACTAGATTTGTCAGTTTCATTTTCTTGAATTGAACAAAGGGATCTCATTGTATCTCTGATGTAATTTTGATTATTATTTCTTTTACCACTCTGCATTTTGTTGATTGGTCAAAAGTTGAATTGGTCAAAAGTATCTTTAATTTATTTATTTACTTCCTGTTTTGGAATTAACAAATGATTGCATCATATTTTGTGTATGACCCATACACAAAATATTGAATATTTCGTGACCCCTGCTGTATGTATGTACATATGTAACATATATGCAGCAGGGAGCCACAAAACATTTTTTTCACATAAGGGGGCCATGAGTCAAAAGAGGTTGAGAAACCCTGGCATAAAGCAAGGTTTGTTATTGACATTTGTTCTTATTACTAGACATAATTATTTAATTCTGTACATAAATAATAACGTAAATTCACCCTCACTGTAGCTGTAAAAAATAATAACCAGTTGGCATAATTTTTTGAGAGTTTATTACCAATGACAACTTTTTTGCACTATTATGTTTCAACTGAACCAACTTTGATTTTTTTGCTCCAACCTAGTGAACATTACAAGGGGATGAAAAAATGCCGAACTTCCTCAAGCCTTAATAATGTGAAAAAGTTGCAAATTAGGAGACTAAAAAGGATTGCAAAAAGAAATAAAATTGGTTTATATCTTCCGGTTGCAAACATGTGCTTGAAAGTTTGCTGATATTTGTAAAATTCATTTTACAATACCTTAAATATTTTTTAATTAGCCTCTTCCTGAATGTAATAGATCAAATTCTTATGCATTAGAAGAACCAAAGAAAAATAGTATTTAAATATTATTTGAACCCATTAGCAACTAGTGTGGGCACATTGGCACCAAATTTAATGAAATTTTGAAAAGCAAATTACAAGTAAAGGTAGCACAGTTCAAGCAGAAAAAACAAACAACTTTCCTGTTTTCTTCTCGATTGAATACAAGTTTAAATATCTAAAAGCAACTTATTTTAGACCATTAGTAATATTTATAAACAAATTTATCAGATTTTCCCAAATTCTGGTACACTTCAGAGCACATGCCCGACTGTAAAATGAAATTAGAAGAACTGCAGATAACATCATTCATTAGATTAATACTAAAAATTACTTTAATATTTCCTCTATTTTTTCAGATCATATGTTATTTTATCTCTTGATGTTTTTCTATGAAAACAGTGTAGAAACCAGCATTCTCTTGTAACTTGTAAAAGTGAAGGTTCTTCAATGTCGATTGCTTGTAATGACTTAAATGATTCCCATGAGTTTGAAAATGCATTCTTTCAAATATAGTGCAAAAATTAAAAATGAATATTTTGAAGTAAATTAAATTTCGTACTCCTATGAGGGAATGGTTCATTTTTATGATTCGCGAGTTTTGCAAAGGATTTCATTTTATTATCACGATTCTTTTGGAAAGGTTCAGTTTTGTGTGTTTTTTAAAATTATCACTCTTATTCTATCTGAAAAAGATTCAAATTTTACTGTTTGATTTCTTGAAACCATATTACATTCAATATTTTAAAATGAGCTTGAATTTTCACGCGCTCAATTATCTGAAAAATTCGTGCATATGGAATTCTGCCTCTTACACTTTCCTAACAATCGAGGCATTTTAATAACTATTTTGATGATTGGTTAAACACAGGCAGAAACATTAATCCATTTTAAAGTGAACTAAATGACACAATAAAAGAATGTAGACATAGGAGATATGCTAATGAGTGTTGATAGTTTCATATGCATCTTTTTTCAATCCTGATTTTCTGGAAAGATTCATTTTTTTCAATCGTAAATCTTGAAATGAATCCATTCTTGAACATATATAAAATGCCCTTTTGGAGAAGAAGATTATTTTAAAAAGTGTATGTATTCCACAATTTTGTGCTAAAGTCATCATTAGAAATAACTGGTTTTCTAGGGACTTGATTTATTTTACCACCATAGGGTTCCTGGATCCTTCTTTCATTAATGGGATCAGATGGCAGTTGAAAACTAACATACTTCCTTTTAGTTTGTAATGAATATCAGTTTAGAGTAGTAGTTTTGCGATCTTTTGAACGCGTGTCTGATGGTTGCGGGAACAGCGTGCAAAGAAACGTTTTTTGAGTGGGATTTCAAAAAATATTGCAGGAATCGCGAAATCCAGCGGACTAGCGCGAATTCTGTGTAAAGTAGAAAACAATATCACAAATTCTTTCTTCTTAGGAACATATGAACACATTGTTTGTTACATCATCATTGAATTTGAATACTTTAAACTTTATGATTCTTGTGTTTTATTGTAACTTTTCAGTTAGAATATATTTCTTGTTTCTCTTGCTACAATTTATTTCTCTCTTCAGTAAAAACAGTATATATACAATTCAACAATTCACAAGATGGGGGCATAAGAAACAATTTCTTTTAACCCCTTGAAGCACAAGTTTTTTTTTTTTTGGAAAAACTGGTAAAAAATGATAAAGTTTTTTTTGGACAGAAAATGAATAGATAGGTATAGTATAAATTGTTTTTGGCAATGTCAGTTGTAGTGGGTAACTAGAGAGCGGGGGGGGGGGGGGGGAGTTATATAAAAAAATTATTATACAAACAAAGTGCAAACAGATCTAATGGGAAATAAAACAATGCAACATACAAGATCGCCCGCGTGAGCCACAGGCATGTGCGAATTTGCCGGTAACTTTCGCCCATGTCAGACACGGGCAAATGCGTTAAGGGGTTGAATAGAAGGGGTAGCAGAAAGAAAGTTGGTTTCTGCTGTACTTTCAAAATTTGATGTAGGTACTTCTGTACCTGGTCACTGAATATAAGGGGAGCATTTACTCATTAATGCTTAGGTTAAATAACTTTCACCAGACATTGTTCCACTTCTATATTTGGAAAAGTTCTGTTAATATTAATTTCAAACAATCATAACTTGAAATGAGTGATTGTGTTTAAATATAAATTACATGAATAATTAGAATAATGATGTAAATACTGTAAGGAGCAACAAATTCTAAGTATAGTTCTTTATATCACTTAGGGTAGGATAATGTATGGTCCAACATACACCTCCCCCCAAAAAAATAGTGGACAAAACTACCCTGCGTTTTTGTATTTAGAAAATGTAGAGACAATTCCTTTTGTTATCACGAAAACAAATCCTAAACAACAAATAATTATTAAGCAAAAGGACTCAATTTATGATAGGATTCCAACTCATTATTGTTATCTTAATAATCTGAAATTTGTCAAAAAAAAAGTTGCAGACTTCTAAAAATTACTCAGCACTGCTGAAATTCACGTTGCTTAATACCACTTGGCAATGTGGTTTCATTATAGTATATGAAGGATCACTGTGGTAAACTGTTGGTTATAAAATGAAATAAAAAAAATAAATAATATATAAAGGATTGAGACTGGTACTATGTGCACCTATGTCTAACAAGCCCCAATACTCCTTTACTTTTGCATCTATCATGGTTTCACCGCGATTATCCAGAACTTCTTATTACTAATTCATTCTGAATAATCAAGAGCATATGGTAGTATCAATACGTACTGAAACAAAAATACAAACTATTTAATTATTTTTACTCATGAATTGTTTTTTATAGTTAAATGTTCTGGAAAAGTGTTTTACATACAAAAATGTTTGTTGTCGAATTATAATTTACAAAGATATAATTAGGGCCCCTAATATTTAACTAATAAGCACTACTTCAATAGTTCTAGACTTTTAAAAAGTTGGATGAAAATGAAGCAACCTGTATTCTCTGCTTTGGATATTTGATGAAAAGAATGGTGATTCATGAAAGTGTGAAAACCAATCCAAGGTGCTTAACATAATTTTCTCATTGCACTTACAGATTATGAAAGAAAAAGACATAAATCTTTGCTAGAATAAAATTGCAATGAATTTACTGGTTCATCAAACAGATGAAATTAAATCGACACATTATTCATTCTGAAATATGAAACAAACAGGATTTATTAATTATAGAGTATATGCTAGAATGTCTTCTATGAAAATATTTTTTGAAATCTGAAATTCCCTCATTTACACATGCTGGATGGGAACATCATTTCTGTTTTAAATTTCAAACCCACGCAATAGTGATACTTGTTCCATATGAAAAAGAAAAAGTGAAAATACTAATTATCAGAATTGTTATTATATTATAAAGCAAGAAGTGGAAAAATGTTTTACATCACATCGCATTTAAATATCATCGTCTTGGTAGAGAAGTGAGCAAGTGCCACATAAAGTTTTGTATTTTGATTTTAAAACAATTATTCATGCATATCTTTTTATTTATTCTTCTAACAATAATGAAATTTAATTCTGATGTAATAAAGATTTTTTTTTGAAATTGAGTTTAAAAAAATGTGAAAAACATTATTTATCCAAAAAGTGGCTTAGCTCTTTTCACCACCAATACGACGATACATCAAAATCCTATTTTTTGCAACAAATTGTTTGGATAAAACATTTATAGCCATATTTACCTGTGTCCTGCTCAGCATTAGCAATAAGAACAGCGGTTTTTGCTGCTTCTTTAATGCACCCTATTTTAAGATAGAAATCATAAAGATGTTGAAGGTCCTAGAATAAGTGAAAAACTGTCTATAATGTAATAAAAATATCAAACTCATAAAATTATACACATTACATACACATGAAAAACATTACATACATGTGTCAGGGATAAAAGAACCACCTCATTGTCAATGGAATTTTTTTTAACCTGAAGCAAGTCATGCAATATGTTTTACAAGTTTGTGAGTCACAACGTTGTTCTGTCCCCATTTAATTTTCCCACAAAAAGGTACATTTCTACTTATATACTCAAATTCCAAAAGTCATGGGATAGTAGCATACAAATATGCATGTGGTAGTAGCATTGCATGAATTAAAGTATAAGAAGGCATATATTGACAGAGATTTCATTTATTGTCTAATAATTCATATGAAGCATTAGTCAACATAATTATGTCCAAATACCAGGAATTAAGAGACTTTGAATGATAGTTGGTGCAAAAGGCTTGGGACATAGCATCTGGGAAATTGTAATTAAATTCAACATTCCTAGATCTGCAATTTTAAGTATGAGTCTAGAATATGTGCACTGGTCGACCACATGTACTTACTAAGACCAGTGACATGTGAGTTGAGTTATGAGTGCTAACAGACATATGAGAAATGTGTCCCAGCAAACAGTGCAACAAAATTTAGCTTTGATGCACATGCAAATAAGACAAAAGTTCAGAATAAAAGACAGTGATACTGTACAACACTCACAATCAGTCAGTTCTGAAAGTATTAGTCGTAAAAGACCATAAAAAAAAAAACCCTTCGAGAATACTGTTCATAGTATGGTTCATAGTTCAGAGCCGTACATCTCCGAGACAAAGATAGCTTTTTGATTTTTACTGATTAACCCATGAAATAAATGCCTACTGAAACAAAAAATTATGCTAAATAAGAGTTAGAAGGAGACAAAAATCCCTTATTGTGGGGTACTTGGCAGCACAGTGTGACTATTGAAGAACTGTATGCATACTGTGTGCATTTATTGGAGTACAAATATCAAAATGGATGAAAATGTTAAAATGTAAAAGTTTATGAATTAAATTTTAAGTGTAATCATTTTAAATTAAAGGTAATAAATTCATCAAAAATGCTGCAAAATGACTCGAGCTGCTGACTCATACATGCATCTGGTGGCGAGTGCAAAACATTAAATTTGGAAGTTAAAACATTCTAGTAAAAATCTAGTCTGCTGGGAAAGAGTTCATCATTTGCTTACAAACAAAAAACTTACTAGATACAATTAAGTAAATTCTATATCTACTAGTGATGGGCATAATCGAGTGATTATCATTGAGAACTCGATTCTTCATGATAACTCGAGAACTCGATTTGGACGATCATCTCGAGAACTCGATTGAACTTCTCGAGAACTCGATTAAACATTTCGAGAACTCGGTTGAACATCTCGAGAACTTGGTTGGTTTAGGGTCAAATGGGGTAATTGTAAACGCTTTTTCAATGTTTTAACTTTTGATCCTTCCGTACCTCTTGAATAAATTCACAGATAAAATTGTGAGCATTGTAGCCACTACTGTACTTCTTGTGAGTAAATGTGTACCAAAATTTTGACTTTATGACTATTTGTTAGAGAATGAGCTCGTATTTACAATTACCCCAGAGATGTGGGGTAATTGTAAACAGTGATTTATTTTCGAATAAGGTTGATGCAAATAGAAAATTGTTTCATACAGTCTGTTTGAAGGCTTAAGAAGTTCCGGAGCAATGGTTCTCAATCTGCGGCCAACATATGACGCATGTGGTCCGCTGAGTTTTATTATGAGTCGGCTGAGATGATTTAACGAGAAATATCTTACAAAAAATCAAGTAATGCGACAAATTTATGGAAAATTTGTCCCGCAGTGGATCAGTCGGTTAAGCTTGGATTCCACAAAACACCGAAAGTGAAGCACAACTGGCTGTGGTCAATGCTTGGAAGGGTGACCACCTCCCGCGACTGATTGCTCCGAGACCTAGGGCGCTAAAGGGAGCGGTGCATGTAAAATAAATCGTCGCTTCAAATGCCCACCAAGTTCGAAATAATTTCCGCTGAGGGACCAACCTACGTGACGATCTCTCATCAGCTGGTTCAAAATATTAAGCCCCTCTGACCCAAGTGTACTTCATTCTAGCGGAGCTCATTAATAATCAGTAGGAACTTCCTTAATTCTTGGTCACCCAGCAAGGGGGGCTTAGATTTCCAAGTGGCATTAGCAACAACAACAACAGTTATGTAAAATAGACACAAAAGTGTAATTTACATCAAAATATAATACTTATTCTCCCCCCAAAATATTGGAAATAGGATAAATTTAAGTGTTTACAATTACCCCAGAGTACGAAAAATACGGGGTAATTGTAAAAACCTAACTTTCACATGAAAAATAACAGGGATATTAAATTCATAACTAAATGTTTTTAGCAGCATTCCATATGACATATAAAAATGGTTGAAACCGCTTACATCGCTTTTGTAGATGAGCTGGAGAGGAAAACGTATGATCGCTAAATTTTGTTAAACAACTTTTTTTACTGTACCATTTTCAAACAATAGTGACGCCTCCACAGTTATTTCGAAACTTACGAAACTGTTTCAATGTCTTCCCTATGCTGCCAGTTTATCACACACAAGCAGTTAAGTTTTTAAAACCACCACAAGTGTTGTTATGAAGCTTGTTTACAATTACCCCAACTGACCCTACTTCTCGAAAGATAGAATCGAATGAATGTCTCGAATGATTTTCTTCTCTGGTAATACATTTGGATGATTCGTAGTCACGTGATTGCGAAAATGGCTATATGTGTGATTAGGTAACAAAGGCGGATAGTTTCTTATTTAAGAGGAAGTCATTGCTAGAAACACATTTAGAGGGTGGGAGTGCTGGCGAGAACAAACAAATACATAAATAAACTAACATATATAGTAAGGGTCATTTCAAAAGCAATGCATTTTTCTGATTGACATGTTTATTTGATTCGCACCTCCCGTTTTTTTATCTTCGCAGAATTGCTTTATATCTAGGTGTGGTTACATATCTCTTTACATTGAAAAGTTTATGGAATTGAAGTGCTAGAGGAAAGGGTTTCCACGGGGGACTCTTTGAGGATAATTTTCTAAAAATAAAATCCTCAAAATATATCTTTAAGCTATTGCTGGTGACATTAGGGGAACGGGTTCGTACAATTTCTCCGAAAGTTTTAGAAATTTATATGCTAAAATCGCAGTTTTGTGTTGCATTTTGCAGATGTTATGACAAAGGGGACCTCCCGAGAACATTACCTTAGGCTATTTTTCCTGGGGAAAAAAGGGGGAGGGGTCTCTCCTTAAAAATTTCTAGAATTAAATGTATAAAAAATAGAAATTAAGACTGATTTTATCATGTTAACGAAAAGAAAATTGGCAGAAATGTTTCGAAATTGAAATCCTGAAACATAATTTTGGGTGGTGCTATTAGGGTTAAGGGGGGATTTTTATGGGGCATTACTTTGAAATTGAAGAACGAGAATCGTAGTTTTAAACTCTTTGGTGGCGTTAGGGGGAGGGGGCACATTTCTATTTTTTTTTTTGAAATTTAAGTGATAAATTCGCAGCTTAATGCTGTATTTATAGAGCTGTTTGGGAAAGCTGATATTCGGGATTATCTCCAGAAATGTGCGTTATTTTAGTATATTTTTGGTAATGGGAAGGGGTGGAGGAGGGTAGGGGACTTCTCCCGGAAATTGCAGAAAACGGAACTGTAAGTTGTTTTTGATGACGTTAGTAAAACGGGGGAGGAGGTTTCCAAAATTTTTCGAAATTTAAGTTTTACAAACACATTTCTAGGTTATCTTTGGTGTCGAAAGGGTTAAGAGCATAAGGGGAGAAGGGGTTTGGTTGCTCTTCCACTGAAAAGTTTTTTAAATTGACATTCTAAAATAGGGGTTTTAAGGTACTGTTTATAAATGATGTCACACTTTTTTCAATATATTTGTCCTCCTCCCCCCCTTTTTCACTAAGTGTCACACTTCAACATGCCCCTATCCCTTTTGTCAGAACTCGAAATGATCGTTCGAGAACTCAAAATGATCACTCGAGAACTCGAGAAAATCACTCAATTGCTGATCACTCGATTATCAAAACCACTCGAGTGCTAATTACTCGATTACTGAAATCTCTCGATTATGCCCATTACTAATATCTACATGACTTTCCTTGTGTTAGTTTCAGTGAATGAGCAATATCATAATAAAATTATAGTTCTGAAAATAACATTTCCATTCAAATTAGATGCTTTCAATTGCATTTTTGTAACATTTAAGTAAAGAAACTTTTTTAACCGTATACACACAGCAATGAAAATGCAATATCATTAGAAAGAATACACAGACATCTACATTAAATTCCACTTCATTATCAGTTTCATTGTATTTACTTTTTAGTTAGGAACACAAAAATATGAAAGTATTACAGCAATACCTAAAAAGAATTAACATATTTAAATTTCTAACCTTTACTTCCCCATCAGCATCACCAACTATATATCTGATAACTTGTTGATTTAACTCTTCATCTTGAGCTTTGCTAGCAGCATTAATGGCAAGTCTAATTGCACTATCTTCTTCTTGACCAGACACTTGCAGCGCAATTTTCACAGCCTAATTTTTTAAATAAATATATAATAAAATTAGACACTAGATAAGGCAAAAATAATTTAAGACAAATAAAAATAATATAATATTCATAAAAAGTGGTTAGCACAAAGTAATGTACACAATTTAAAACTGAATAATGAAACAATATCACTTGATTGAAGATTTATTTATTCAATGACATTTAATAAAATATTTTTAAAACCTAAAAATAAGCTGGGAAATAAGTTGTCATTACATTGACTTTATGTTTTAAAAAAATTATTTACAAGAACACTTTTAATTAATTGGAAAATTTAGTTGAATATTGCAGGAGTCAAAATTTTAGTGATGTTGCCGAACGGTATTGGGATAGTTGTAAATAAAACATTTCACTTTATATCCTGATGCGTTTTTTATTCATAATTTAAAATATATTGTAATTGCAGTATTTACTCCCTTAGAAGACTGTTTTGACAAAATATACAAGTTGAAATGGATGATTACATAAGCTATTCGAACAACAAAAAAAAAAAAAAAAAAAAACACACACACAAATGCTTAAGATTTTTAAAGAGATCAATTTATTATCTACAAAGCTCACTACTAATTCTAAGAACTTCATTGCTTTTGCATGAATAGTAACATTTATCACTGAAACTTATCAAAATGTTGATTAGTGTTCAGAATCTTAAACATTTATAAAGCTCAGTTAATTGAAAATTCAAAGTTTTTTATTCATCAGCACTTACATATCTTTGATATCCATTCTTATTAGGATGCCTCATCATAAATTGAATTAAAAAAAACATTGGAAAAATATGATTTTATTTATATATGAGGGTTAACGTTTTTCAACTTTTTGCATGAAAACTTAGAGGCAGACTCATGCATAAATCAACCTCTATACAGGTGTGTATACTGTAATAATGGCCCTATACCAGATAGTGAAGGAGCTGTTAATTTTTTATACAAGGGTACTTAGTACTAGATCCATAAGGAAATGATTCATTATTTTATTTTAATTCTAATACTTTTAATAGTTGTTTTATAGCAGTTGTAGTTCTTTGCCTTACCTCATTATTATCAGTTTAGCTTTTTTCAACTTTATCGGTCTATTTATTTACTTTTTCGGTTACATTTACTGTAATTCTATTCATATACTGTAATTGTATAAATTGAATCAATTTTTACAATTATGGTATTTATAGCAAGGTTATTTATGACTGTTTCATATTTATTTTTAATCACTGGAGGTGTATTAGCTTATACCAATTGGAGTTTCAGGCATAGGTGTTAAATCTATAAAACCTACCAATAAATTCCTAAAATGGGTGGGGGAAATTCTTACTATCTTATAAGAGGTTTACCTTTTTGTAACGCTCAGCTAGAATATAATATTTTCCTGCTAAAAGAAGTTGTTGCTTTTCTTCATAATAAGCTGCAATGTCTATATAGTCATCAGGTTCACCATTTTCTTCGATTGTATCTGCATACACATTAATATTATTTGTTTTTTGTGCAAGTGAAAAAGCTTCCTTTTTGCAGCCTGATAACACAAGAAATTTTACAGCTGATGGATTATCATTATAACGTTGGAAGAATCTGAAAACGAAAATACAGATACACAACAAAAATAATAAAAAACAAATAAAATTTCATGAAATAAAATTAGAATTACCCTTAATTATAACTAATCACATTTACAAAAAAAATGCCATTACCTTGCAACTAATTTTGCCCCTTCTAGAGAATTGGACTCCTTAACAATTCTTACAGCAGAATCAGGATCTTTTAAGTGATCTAAATAAATTCTAAGAAATAAATTATTAAAAATCAATTAAAAGTTAAAATGCATTTTTCTGGAGATTTAAAAGAAAACAAATTTATTTAATATGAATTCATTCATGAAAATACATTAAAAAAACTTTATATAGAAAACATGAAAAAACTCAAAGTAATAATTTCAAATATAAGAGCTAAATATATTTAGCACCTTTTCAAGAAAAGCAGCAGTGGCCCTCTTTGCTTAATGACAAAATACATATCTTTCTATACTATACATTCTCTACTTAAAATGTAATAACATTATTAACACATAATTTTATGATTTATGCACATACCGTAATTTCCTGCCTATAATCCATGGATAACCTGTTAAAAACGCGTAAATTTTTGGGGTGCGGATTATACGCCGCTGCAGATAATACGATGGAAAAAATTTATAACTGCGGAATTAAAACTTCGTTTGAAAAATAACAGTTGGCAGCATGAGTAAAAATTCACAACAGCTCATTTGAGTCAATACTGCGTATGCGTCAGTGCAGGAGTGCCGAAGAGGAGAGCAGTTGACTCGGCCATACATCATTTAGCTTTCCTACGTAGGTTCTGCCAGTAGGAGGGGCTTCGGAATTCGTTGTTATTTCTATATGGTTCTGGCAACAGGCAGGCTGTTGAAAACATGCTTTCCTCGTGTTTTATGTTAGGGCGTCATTTCGCATCTGTGGCTATCGTAGAAGTTTGACCTACTACAGCTGCAAAAAAACTTTATCAGCATGTCTAAAAAACGCATGACTTATACAGCTGAATTCAAATCTTCCCTTTAAAGTAAAAGTCACTTTAACCGCAGAAGAAGTTGGAAACCGTGAAGCCGGTTGGCTTCTTGATGTGGTTGAATCAAATGTGAGACTGTGGCGCAAAAACAGAAAAATTAGTTTTAAGCAACCATACAAGATGATCATTTTGACGAATAAACAATATCCAGTATTCACAATAAAATTTATCAATTGTGCTTTTTAAATCATTTTAAAGTTTATCATTACAGATACCTATGCATAACTATGTTTTGATTATTTTTAAAAGTGTTTATTAAAGTCATATTGCGTATTTACGTTACTGCCATCATAAATAAAAATGAGATTGCTTGGCAAAACAAACCACCATATAATCCGCGGATTATACAGCGATGCAGATTATTTGACAATTTCTTTTTTGTTGGGGGGAAAAGTAGCACCTGCCGATTATACGTCGCCCCAGATAATACGAGGAAATTACGGTAAGTAATTTCTGGTAAGTAATTAATAACATGATAGCATATCTCAGTAATATGATTCCTTCAAAAATGTAAATATTAGATATATGAATATGCATAAATAATTAGCGCAAATGATCAATTTTAATTTGATACTCTATAAATTTAGGCTATTGTAGGTGAATCATTTAAGTTTTGAATAAAAATAGTAAAAATTGCATATCTACATGAGTTTTTACAAGCAAAATGTAAAAATAAAATACCAATCAATAAACAAAACAGATAAATAAATAAAAATAAAATCAACCACCAAGGAAAATACTCAAGTCATAACTAAGCTTAAAAGTAAGTCATAATTCAAGAAACACTTTCAACAAATTTAAAAGAAATGGTATCAAGCATCAAGTTTGATTTATCTCCATAATCATACAGATTATCCGTCTCCATATGTTTCGCATTTTCCAAGCAGAATTCTATTTCTTTTCCCACTAAAGTTATTTCTTTGCGTTAACAACATTTAACTTCGATAAGAGATCAATTTTTTCTCCTTAATAAATTTGTTTATAGAGACTAACATTCTACTAATTGCAGCAGCATTGTATTTATAGCAAAATACTCGTAGATATTCCAACTTTAAAAAAAAAACACTTGTTTGATGTCTACCATCATGTGCAATTGTGTAACATATGCATAGAGCAAAATGTTCCAGGACAGGTTCAAGTGTTGGTATATTCATCACTTTGATGTGTTGCTTAAAAACCATCTTCAGCTCAGAAAGTTTAGGGATTTGTCAATTACAATTCTTCTAGATATCCCCAGAAGAAAGTCACATGTGTTAAAATGAGGAAAATAAGAGAGCCAGTTAATGTTTGTTCAAGTGTCTGCTCGCAGAGCAAACACATCGGATGTATGATGTGGACAAGTGCTATCCTGCATAACCTACACCCAATCAAACCTAGCAGTGCTTTGAATGACTAGGATGAAATTTTTGCCCAACTTGCCACAGACTTTGAAACTGTTGACTTGGGAGGGCTAAACAGCCTGTGACTATTCCTCATGTGGGCAATGCAGACCCGACAGTGACATGCAACAGACGTAGTAACCTTTTAGTTTTAGAAACAAGAATTTCAGACCCTAAAAACTGCCTAAAATCAAACACTCAAAACTGCAATATGTCACTTAGTGACTAAAGTAAACAACCAACAGTTTGGGTGGTAGTTAGTGTCTTAACTGTTGTGAAGTTTGAATGCATGTTCAGTGGTTCAGGTTTCCAAAACATAAAACTTTCTTATTGGGTGCTTCTTTTTTGTCACCCTTTATTTCTAACATAATAAATTAAGCTCAGAATACAAAAACATTTAAGAAAAAGAAATCATATATTACTATAAGAAAAAATCCCACCTTTATGATTTGGCATTATTAAATATTCAATCATTAAAGTGTCAAACATTAAAGAGTCTGCTATTCCTCTGATAATAAAACAATTATGTATCATAATGTTTATTCATTTTTTGCTTTCCTGAAATCTTGGCAATATTCAGTGAAGCTGCTGTTATACAAATAAGGTTCTTGTTGAAAAAATTAGCGCTTATTTCATATGAAAGGATATGCCTTAATGTTTCAAAGTTTCCAAACAGCTGGCATAGTAGCAACAGAACTAATGCATAGATACCTGATGGCATTGGGAAAATCTTTGGCAGTTTCATATCCATTCGCAGCTTCCTTATAATTATGATCAGCTTCTTGAGCCTTGGCATATTGAGCAAGCACTTTTGGTGAAGCAATATTGGGCAGAAGCTCTTTCACTTTTTGCCTATAAATATAACATACTTAAAATAAACCACAAAAGTAAATATCTATGACAGAAACAAAGTTACAAAATCTATACAAACCATTTCTTAAGTTTAATATATAATACAGCTGCATTTTCATGAAAACCACCTTTCTCATATAATGTTGCTGCATCTGAAAGCACCTAATAAGAAATTCTTTATGTAGCTAGGAATGCTTTTAGAGACATGATGACATAGTTATGATTACTTTTTTCAAAGAAGAAATACATACTTTCATTTCTTCTAATATCGAAGCACATTCTTGATACAAAACAGTGCTGTTGATTTCATTAGCAATCAAAGTTCCTCTGAAACAATAAAACATAGGTTTAAACCAAGCCAGCTTTATAAACTTCCATAAACAGATATAATTCAAAATAAAATTTGAAAAACATTGTAAGAAAGTTTAAGCTTAATACAATTATGAAATGGTTTCTTAAATACAATGCATGTTTTAGAGGTTTAAATCTTTAATTATTATGGAGATGTTTTATATTCTTATATTCATCAATGGATTCAAGATAAATTTTGCATGATCAAATTATTTCAATTATAATAAAATGAGCAAAATGTTCACCCATTGTATACCTTTCGTCTCATTAAACAAAGAAATATCAGAGTCAGGTAGATACATATTGTTTACAGACATTACTTTCTGGAACAGTTCAAAAAATGTTTCTCTGATAATTAGAAATTCTGAGATATATTAATGAATTTCTGTTACTTTAATCATTATGAAACATTGAACAGTTAATTATAATCTTTGAAATTATTTATATGATACAGCTTTATTGATATGATATAGTTATGTTATTGTGTGTTATGATTACATGCAATGTTACACCATTAAGATTATTTGATCATCATTCAGATGATCATAGCTTATATTTGAATTTAAGAAAAAGAAAAAAAAAAGATTTCTTATTTCCTTTGGAAAAGTAGCATAACCTAGAACAGTGGTGGTAAACTTGTGTGTCATTAAGATTGACTTTATATCTTGACAGATGCATTGTAATGTAATCTTCCTTTGCAATTTTCATTTGATGATGAGATAAGAGAAAGTAATGAATTTCTATTTTTTTAATAATGATTCAACACAATAATTATTAAATAACACATAAAAGAACACTAACACCACAATTATTATACATAGGCAATCAATGAGAACTCTGAGCCTTTTTTATTAAAACTATCGTGGAGCACATGTCGACAAAGACAATCTTTAAAAACCATTCGTGTACAAATCTACTAAGCACAATCAATGTTTCTTCTTTGTCATGCTTAGATAAGAAAAGTGCAAAGACTATCACTATGCAGTATAACTGTCCGATAACATACAAACTAGAAATCCTTCTGTTATCAACCTGTTGGTCACCTATGATCTAGACCATGGTTTCTCAACCCGGAGTGTGATCCGGGGGGGGGGGGGATGCACTTAAGTATAACAGGGGTCGTAATCTGATCAAAAGAATTAAAAAAAAAAAAACATTTTATTAAACCAAATAACTTAAACTATGCTCAAATGACACAAAATTCAGTGTTGTAGAAGGAAAATATTGCAGCAAGGGTTTTTATGCATGCTTTTGGCTTTTAAAGGGATTGCCATTCCCAAAAGGTTGAGAAACGATGATCTAAACAATATAGTGCAACAATGATTGAGAGTGAAAGGGGGTGTAGAGCAGTTAAACCTTTAAAAGTAAAAAGTAAGCTTCAAAATTATCTGCTTTTTAAAAAAATTTTCTTTAGTGCTAAATGACCTTATAAACCTTAAAAGCCTTTATGTTTTTGTAATGCTTTTAATCTTGAACAAAAAACTATTGCATTTCAAAATTGCAGAAAATCATATTAAGATTTTTGTGTTGACCTTTTTGGGTCAATCACAAAAATGCTATCCTGGCATTTTTTGCCCCCAAAAAATCATATGTTTACTATCTAACTTCAGCCTCTAAACAATTCAAAAGCACTACAACTTCCACACATAGTGCATTAGTATCTAGATAAAAATGCATTAACTGCATTAATAAGTTTCATGATCCAAAGATTTTAGATTATCATGGTAGCAACTTGAGTTTAAATCAGCTGTTTAAGTCATATCAAAAGAAATAAAAAATCCTTTCAAATATGAACACATAAGAGAAAATCAGCAAAACATATGATCTCAACTAAGATAGTCTTTGTTTGTCTATCAGTCTCTAAGGAAATCAGATGTATTTTAAAAATTATTCAACTTATTGCAAGTAACAATTTTTTTGGTCAACTGTTTTGATCATATAAAAAAACTTATCAAAAAATTAGAAGTACAATTCAAGAAGTTTCATTTATAAAATTAAAAAAAAAAATAGCAAAGAATAATAGATAAAAGGGTTACCTTTTATAATCATTGCATCTTAGGGATGTTCTTGCAATGCCAGCTTTACAAAGATTATTATGATGCTCTCCCTGAATAAAAATCAGTTTTACTAATATTAAGCAGCAAATTAATATATGAATGCTGAAGAATAAATAAAAGCATACTTCTGGACCAGTAGCAGTTTCTACAACTCCTTTTTCATACAGACGACGAGCAGCAGAATAATTTCCTCTAAATGTATGTAAAATATTGAAATAAACAAACACATTTAACATAAATTTATAAAAAATTATTAAAAAAAACTAACTTTAACTCCAACTGTTCTGCATTCTCCCTAGAAATATAAGGCACTTCATTAGGATTTAGAGTAATTGCTAACTTTAAGGCAGAATCCCATTGATGAAGACTTTTGCACATTTCTAATGCAGCAATGGGAAAAGACGACATTAAATATAGCTTGCTCGCATGCTCATGATTTTTCAGCAAAAATTGAGAGATGTGACCAGCTAAAAGACTTTTATCTTCAACATCCTACGATAAAACATAAAAAAGAAATATAATCTAATTTTTTGTTTTAGCATTCATATATATCTATACATATATCATTATTAATATTTTACAGATAAATTTTAACTTGATTTCATACAAACACATATTTATAGCCCTGTATCTGCTAGTGCATCAATTGTATAAATTAATCTTTTTATACACTATGTACTGCAAAGGAATGTTATCCAAAGACAGTTTTTTTTAGTGCAATAGGTCAGCTAAAATGTACTGCTAGCAATATATTTGTATCCCACTTAAGGAATTCAATCTATGAAGCATGGCAAGGTTTTGTGCTGTCAAATCCAAACGGCCAAGATGCTAAAGTAGCTACAAGCATTACAAATGATTAATTCAACACTATTTAAAAGCACAAAGTTTTTAAAATTATTACATATATCATTGTTTGGGGCTACCAAAAACCACTTTTTCAATGCAAAGAAATTTTGATGTTCTAATGCGAAGCAGCAGTCAACACTGAAATATGTGTATACACAATATTTTTACAAATTAGTGCCTCAATTACATTCAATGCATTTTCAGCTAGATACATTTCATGCGAGTTTCTTTGTTTTTTCTTTCCATATCTGTATCAGATTCTTTTTTTATTTATTCCATTTCTTCCCTCTCCTGCTATGTTGATTGTCTTGAAATTTTGTTCAACATTCAATTTAGCTTGATTTTATACACAAAAAAGTTTTGAAGAGACAGAAAGGAAAGAATAAAAACAAAAGAGAAATTGCAATAATTATTTTTGTACTTAATATGTTAAAAATTTAACAAAAAAAAAAAAAAAAAACCCTTTTGTTGCTATTCAGTTCAAATCAAAATACTTTCCTTAAAAGTAAAAAACCCCTAAATTTATGAGTTTTTGTCACCTGCTTACCTTAATATCTTCCAATACCAGGATTTTTCGTGCATTTCCAACTTTTTGATATGCTTGTAGAGCTGAAAGTTAAGTAAAAATCTAATAAAAAATACTAGTACCTATAATATTTGGAAAACATAAGGTCATGAAAGTATTAATTTACCTGTTCCTAACTCAAAATTCAAAATCGAAACATCAGCAAGTTCATTCCATACTTTGACTGAATCTATAACAGTTGCAAGAGCTAAAGCTTGATCAAACCTAAATTAGTTTAGTATCAGTTAAATTCTAGAAGTTACAAAAAAGAAGAGAAAAAACTGCACTATACATAGACAGATGATAAAGATAAATACCTTCGAACTTGTAAAGCTGCTTTGAAATTGCTGTTGAGCTAAATTAAAAACACACATATGAAAAACATACTTTTATATACAAAATCTTATTAAAAATTTGAAATGTGCAGAGTGGTTATAATTAAAGTTACCCTGCAGACCTATGAAGAGCTCGTTCTATTGCAAGCATGCTATTGAAACTTGGTATATATGTTATTAGAACCATGGAGAGAAGAATACAATAATTCAAATTTTTACCACTAGGATGGGCCTCTTTGGTTATCTATCAATTACATTTCTTTCCCCAAGTTGCTGCAATCAATAGAGAAACCTTTTACATTACTGCTGAACATATTATAACATGCTTTTAAAATGTGATTAACACAAATGCATATTGAACACATTTTGTGAAAAAAAAGTTAATGTTTTTTGTTCTTCATGCACTCTTTCTCACTTGGTAGTAAAAATTTGAACTATTATTTTCTAATAGCAGATTTCTTTTCCATGTGACCCATATAGTGTATGCACCAAGTTTTAACACTATACATCTATTAGGAGCTCTATGTGGATCTAAACAGGATAACTTTTATTATAAGCACACTATATTTGGACTGCATTTGATTTATGAATATTTTTTTTTTTTTTGTACTTTATACACCATTAACCCTTTAAGCCAGGGATGGGGAAACATTTTCGGTTGCGGGCCCAAAATCGAAAAAAAAAATGTGTTTGACAGGGCCAAGAGAAATTTTTCTAAAATTTAAAAACTATGCACAAGTATGAATCATGTACATTATACGGCACCTGAGTGCCGTATAAAACACAATTTTTTAAAAATTTATAGGTGTATTTAGCTTTGAAGTGAGTAATAGAACATCTATTATTAACCAATGCTATTGTTCAGAATTTTGAATGTGATTAAAGTTATTCCATATTTATATTCAAAATGTCCACAAGAGGATCATAAAGCATATAATTATAATGTTAAAGCAAAACTAAATTGATCTAAATTACTTTTTCTTCCTTTAAAGACGGCTTAAATAACTAAAATGATCATAATATTTCTTTTCCAATTCTTTCTGTGTTTATTGTTTTTAACCTTTTTTATGCTGGTGCTGTTTAATTCACATAATTCACAAGTATTACAATTTAAATATACTAATGAGATGAATGAAATTGTGATTTCATTTATAAAAGTTCCTTATATAGAGGTTCGAAGTGAGATGTGCTGATTCTAAGGAATGAGGCTAAATACTCATCTGCCAGTCTACTTCTTAAATAATTATTTTTAAGGTTCATAGTTGAAAACACGTGTTCACATATATAAGATGAAGCAAACATAGCACTGATTTTCGGGGCATGAGATATTAAATTTGGGAAATTTGCTTTTGCTAATTATTTGCAAAATTTTAACTTTGGCATATTTAGAAACAACTGCTTGAGATGATTGTTAGATTGCAACTCAATTAATTCAAGCTGCAAATTGGACCTCACTGCTTCACAATTTACGTTAAAAGGCATGATTAAAATATCCAATTCAGCTTGAATGGCACTGAAATCTTGGAATCTGTGTTCGAACTCAAAATGCAGTTATCTCAAGCCATCTTAATAATTCTTAATCTTCTCTTCATTTACTGAGGGTATTTAATTTAACATCGGGAAATGAGACAAGTCGTTCTACAGCTAGCTGCCCAGAGCAAAAAGATTAAGTTTTAGTTTAAAAGCTTGAAGATGGGCCCAGATATCATCGATAAATTGATTTTTCCCTTGCATCTTGATATTCAAGTTGTTCATATGACAAAGAAGATCTGTGAAAAATGCAAAGTCAGAAAGCCATTCTGTATCTTCCAACATTTCGCACTCCCCAGAACACTGATTCCCATGGAAGAACGACACAATGTCTTTTTTAAGCTGCCAAACTCGCTCAAAAACACATCCCGCACTAAACCACCTTACTTTCATGTAATACAGTACATCAGAGTATTCAGATTGCACGGACTGAAGAAATTCTCGAAATTGCCTGTGAGTAAGCCCACGAGATTGAATAGTATTTACAAGCTTCACCACTGCATCAAGCTGTGACCTTCGAGAGGAGAAGGCCTGCTGGCTCCGAGGCAACTTAAAATTCAATCCGCGGGCCGGATAGAACCTTCTGGCAGGCCGTAGTTTGCCCATCCCTGCTTTAAGCGTTTGCAACGTAAAATTCTGTTGCCCAGTGATGTATCTAAACGCGCATGCAAGGTAATATTCTGCCATCAAATTCCAAAAGTATGAAGAAAAGACCTTGCACTTTTCAAACAGATGCTTTCAGCAAAAGCTGTTCAAGAATGTAGCTATTCTCGCGCTTTTAGATACATCACAAGGCAACAGAATTTTACATTGCAAACGCTTAAAGGGTTAAAAATTTCTTTTATGGCATTTTTAAACTGTAAAAAAGCTAGTCTTTTGAAAATGTTGTATAACAACTTACTATTAGGAAACAAAATTTATACATCACATATGCGAGAATGATTTATATTGGCATGCTAAGCACAAAAGTAGTATCTGAAATTATTGACCAAATTGAGTTATTGTCACCAGGTGGTTCCTTGTCACTTATTTTACCTAGATAGAATGTTTTGTGCTCATATGTGAATGGGAAATATTTTTTAAAAATCCTGAAAGAGTGGTATCTAAGTCAAAGGTGCAAAACTTTAATCGCCAATGTCTCATTTTAAGCTCAGATGTAGCCAGCAAAACAACTCCTATGGAGTTGGATCCTGGCACTAAAGGCAGTACCAGCAAACTTACTGCTGGAGGAAGTGAAGTTGCAAGCCAGCAACCCATAAACTCTGCAGTGGGGGACTCTAAGACACAAAGAAGGAATAAACGTAGGCAGGAAAGGAGGAAGTTGGATCGAGAGGCAAACGCCACTATGACAACCAATTCTGAGAAGTCTGCTGGAACCACGCGACTACGGTCCGAAGTTTCAACACCTTCTCCTACCCAAACTAATAAAGCTAACTAAATAGTTTTTAAAAAAATTCTGAAAGAGTGGTATCTAAATCAAAGGTGCAAAACTTTAATTGCCAATGTCTCATTTTAAGCTCAGATGTAGATACCACATTTGTGCTTACCATAGCAGTATAATAAAATACAAAGCCTAACGACTTTTTCAGTTAATTGAAATTGTCACAAAGTTGAAATTAACACTGTTAACATAAACACGTTCAACACAACATGTTAAAAAAATTAAATCCACTTTAAGCTGGTAATTACCATAGTTTCATCATGTCCTAGTTCATTAACATCCACACGAAGACCGGGAACAGTTAAACTAGATGTTTTTCCAGCTGGAGTCAGAAATATAAGTTCTCCATCCAGTAACAACCCAGGATAAATATCATTTACAGCAAGGCTACTAATTCGTTCAACTTTACTTCCTGGGGGGGAAAATAGATACATATAAATTTATATATAAATATAGATTATAAATATTATATATATAACAATTTTCAACATCTGTTGAAAAAAATCAAAATATTTATCTGATTTTACCATCAATACTATTTCTAATGTAGATAAAGGAGTCAGCTTGTTCTTCGTCAAAAGTCATAAAGACACCCTAAAAATAACAGATGAAGTAAGCAAATATAAATACAATGTGCATAATAAAACAAAACTCTGCATTGAAATTGTAACTAAAAATATGTACTAAAAGAAATTAAGAGAATATATGATTTTGTAAAATTTTCTATTAAAAAATTTGATGATGTAACACCGCATATTCGATTATTGATTTTTAATTAGCGACATGAAATAAAACAAAAAGTAACTCTAAGACACTTAGAAGAAAGATTAAGATACATCTTTATTCTTGCTTATGAAGAAAGTGTGACCAAGACTCGAACAAAAGAGCAATGTCTCCACCTAAATATTTGCACATTAATTTAATTAAATTCTAGAATTATTGTATTAGTAAAAAAACAGAATAAAGTTAAATATAAGCCTGAAATTTAGTTAAAATTATTATAATTTCAACTGGGGTAAAGGGAACAATGATTTTACACCTGACAAATATGAAGATAGCCTTTTTTAAAGGACACAAAATTTTTTTTACCTGTATTAGAAGGATCTTCATGAAATGGATACCAAAAAAAAAAAAAATGTTTCGCTTAGGCCTTTAAACTCCTAAATTCATTACTGAAATAATATCAGTTAAAAATAATAACATTTTAGATTCTAATCCAATTAAAATAACCTATAACATTCTTAAAAGATATTTGAAAAAATCTGTATTGCATGCAATTACAAAATGAGAACCATTATACAGCAAAAAGAATAAAAATTTAGATCACACACAATTCTGTCTCTAGTCACAACATTTAAAAACAAAAAATTGTAGTATTTGCTTCAGTACCTTACAATGTGGCCAATTATCCCACAAAACTTTCTTTACATTGGGACGGAAATCTGGAATTGAGAGTAAGCTAGAATCCACCTTAAAAAAAAAAACGAAAAAAACAAAAAAACAAAAAAAGAACAATCAAGAATAGGAGATGGAAAATAAAATTATTAACTAATAAAAACAAAGCCATATTTATTGCAACTAAAGGAAAGTTTAAAGAACAGTCTTAAGAGTAATAAACAATTTTTAAAAATACTAAGCTTTTTTAATATCTGTCGAAATGTTATTGTTTAAGAAATATTCCTAGCCAACTTTCAAAAGATTCAAAAGCTTCACTGTAGAAATATTTTCATCAAAAATGTAGAAAAAGAAAGAAACTAAAAAAAGATTTGGTACTTAAAACTAGATTTAACTGAACTTTTAATGTTTACTTTTATGTAATTTTCCATTAAGTTATGCCAGATCAATTAAAAGGATACCTGCAAGAACAATGCCCTTTAAAACTCTTATTATGACATTAATTATCTATTTATTAATTTATACAATACATTTAATGATATTGTATATATTTAGGTGAAAAATACTTAAAAAATACAATAATTGAATTAAAAAAGCAAAATATTTTTTTTAAAGATTACACACAAATTTATTTATCTGCATTCTTTTAATCTTCGATTCTCCTTTGGCTCTGATATCCTAGTATTATAACGCTCTTTCAATTACTCTATATTTATCAATTTCCAGAAATTTTACCTGGCCAAAACCTAGCATCCCACTAATAATATATGCAAGAATCGCAGTACACTGTCGTTATTGCTCAGCAGATTGCAGTACCTTCCCAGCAGTGCAGGTAAGAGAAGCATATAGCCATTTGCAGCCAAAAGGTCAATGCATTTTCTGATGGTTCTCAAAATATTATTATAAGAAATTCCCTGTATCTTTAAAAAATTCTATAGAACAAATAAGATTCTTTAAGTTCACTTTTAACTAAAATACTAATTAGCAATTGCATTCAAAATGGAAATTTAATATTTATTCTACTGAATAGGAGATCAGGCCTTAGAGAAAAAAATGCATTTTTATACTTGTTCTATAAATAGTATACTAGGTGCCTGTTACTACAAAACTTATGCAGGGGTGATTGTGACACAAAATAAAAAACCCTGAACATTTTTTATGCAAAAAGTCAGTATCCCTTTTTATGCACCATAAATTACACAACAGCTTTTATACACATATATTTATAACGGCATATTTAAAATAACTTTTGAATTTAAAATTTATATTTTACTTACCTACTTCTAACTAATAAGAAAAATTTAATTAATTAATTTTTTTGCAAATAAATTGTAATTTATAGTAAAACATAATGATAGAAATTTCCCATGACTATATATTTTTGCAAAGTTTTTGCAGTGAAATACTTTTTCTGTTTAGAGTTATTATTTGTTCATTTATTTGTCGAATATCTGCAACTTTTAAAATTAAAGTTGAGAAAATAACTCGAAGTCCAGCGCTGATTTCATTAAAAGGACGTGAAATGCGTTATTATGCAAAAAAAAAAATGAAGTTCGGAAAATGAGTTCAACTTTTTGCGATGTTTATCGGAAAAGTAACTAAATCCAAAATAAACTCACAGGTTTTTTTATCGCTCTTTTAAAAATAAAAATAAAGTCCGGAAAATATATTACCACTTTTGGCGATGTTTACATTGGAAATGTAAACATCGCCAACCACGGGGTTTGGCGGCAGAAATTTTTTTCAAAATGGCGCGAACGCCATGCAAGTGGGATGTGGTATCGTTGGTGTTCGGCACAAAGATGGTTGGCACCGTTACAACCCTTGTTGCGTAAAGGGTTGCTATAAAGGGAATGTTTATCGCATTTTGGAGTATGGGTCATGCCATGCCATATCAAGTGATCCAAGGAATTTTACCTCACCCTTTTTTATTTCTTTCGAATTCGGCTCATCAACTGTACACCTCAAGGTAATTAAAAATCCAAATTTTTAGATTTCTATCTTGTTTAGTTTTTTAGTTATCAGGCTTTGATTTTATAAAAAACTCACATTTTTACATGTATGCTTCAACACAAAACAGGCCATAACTCATCAACAAATAGAGATAAAAAGTTCTAGTAAAAAGTGTTCTGAAGTACATTGAATGTAGTTTTATATGATATGCATCAAGACAAATTTTATTAAAATTTTAAATTTTATTAAAATTTTAAATTTTAAAAAATGACCTTAAAATTTAAATTTTAAATTTCTCATAAAACGTATCATTAATTTTTTAAAAAAAATTCTCAATTATTTCTGCGCATTTTATCTTTGTCTATGCAAAATTTCTGCTTGGGGACTCAATGGGATCATATTTTCCCGAATTTTCAAAAATATTTGATTTACCAAAAAATGAGCATGTTTGTGATTCAAGCTATTTTAAGATGATGGTTTCTTAAAGGAGATGATTTAATTAGCCTTCAAAACACATCTATGCATGAGTGAACAAGCATGGACATGTCTGTGCATGAAATGAACAAGCTCAAAATTTATTTGGGGGAGGGGGCAACAAATACATACACATTTTTGTTTTATCATAGTTATTTTAAAGTATTGTTTTCAAATTATTCAATAGTTATTTTTAAATGATCAAATTGACTTATTTTATGCATTAATAATAATTTTCTCCTGATTAATTGTTTGATTTCAGATATATTTTAATGAGATATTAACGATATGAGGGGGAAAAGTATTTAACTAAACTCATCTGAAATTGTGATAGAAGGGCCACAACTGCTAGAGTTTGCAGCTTTTGGTTGTTAGTCTTGATTTGCGCTTATGAGCTAGTATTTGACAAAGCAAGAAAAGAAAAAATTATGTAGCTTACCCCTCCCTTGAATAGGTTGTGGGTTACAAATAAAGTTGAAAAAAAGGAAGCATTATAAGAAAAACAAAGCTATTTTTTTAATCTACCAGTATATCCTAGCATTTCCATACCTCACGTCCAAAACATGAATAAAAAATAATATAAGAAGGAAGGAAATTTAAAGGAGCTGCAACACAGATATTGCAGCTGCTATGGAATGGCATTTCTATGCTACAGATCATGGGAAAAGAGTATGTGTTGACTTGGGAGGGACAGTGAAACGTCTTACTGCCAAAGCTAGCTTCCAATACTGCATTGAGATCAAATTCTGACACCAGTTCAACTTTTCAATTGAAGTGTTATGAACATTCCTTTAATTCAGTTTTTTTATGTAACTGTTCAGGAATATTTAGAAGAAAGGGAGTTATTAAAAGATAGATTTTTAAGAGCAGTATCAGTTGAAAGAACACAGAAGTTTCACAGCTTTGTTCCATTCAGTGAACATGAAATTACTACAAAAGTGTGTTTACATACTAATAACTTTCAGAAACAGAAATTCTTTGAAGAAAGTTCAAATGTATGACAAACCTGAAAGGGTACATTACATGTGAATATGATGAAAGGTGTTGAATGTCTGAAGTAATTTAAACAGATGTACTTTTTTTCCTCTCATATGATTAATATCTTATTAAAATACATCTGAAATCTGAGAATTAATCAGGAAAATTATTATTAATGGATAAAATAAGTCAATTTGTTCATTTAAAAAAAAACTATTGAATAATTTGGAAACAATACTTTGAAATAGCTATGATAAGACAAAAATGTGAATGTATTCGTGGCTCCCTCCCCCAAATAAATTTTGAACTTGTTCATTTCATGCACAGACATGTCCATGCTTGTTCACTCATGCATAGATGTGTTTAGAAGGCTAATTAAATCATCTCTTTTAAGAAACGATCATCTTAAAATAGCTTGAATCACAAAAATGTTCAGTTTTTGGTAAATCAAATATTTTTGAAAATTTGTGAAAGTATGATCCCATTGAGTCCCCAAGCTGAAATTTTGCATAGACTAAGATAAAATGCACAGAAATATTTGAGAATTTTTTAAAAAAAATTAATGATACGTTTTTTGAGAAATTTAAAATTTAAATTTTAAGGTCATTTTTTAAAATTTAAAATTTTAATAAAATTTGTCATGATGCCTATCATATAAAACTGCATTCAATGTACTTCAGAACACTTTTTACTAGAACTTTTTATCTCTATTTGTTGATGAGTTATGGCCTGTTTTGTGTTAAAGCATACATGTAAAAATGTGAGTCTTTTACAAAATCAAAGCCTGATAACTAAAAAACTAAACAAGATAAAAATTTAAAAATTTGGATTTTTAATTATCTTGAGGGGTGCAGTTGATAAGCCAAATTTGAAAAAAATCAAAGAAGGTGAGGTAAATTTTTTTTCAAATTTTGGATCACTTGACATGGAATGACCCGTATTTTTTGTTCCCATCCGCAAACTTTTCAATTTTGAAGACTTAAAAACTCTGATTTTTAAAACACGGATGGAGGATATGAAAAACCCGGATTTCCGGGGTACACCCAGAATACAATCACCGCTGCTTATGGTTTTGTTTTGGAATAAAACAATATTTTCTCTAAAAATATTGTGTTGCATGTTTAATTTGGATATTTTAAGCCTCCTATTGAATTTGTGAGGTATTGCACAAGCCTTAGTTAAAAGATGCAGCAAGAGATGCCACTTTTACTGATGTAGCTAGATCTGAAATTGTGAAGTTCTATAATAAAAGCATGGGAGGAGTGGACAAACATGACTTTTTAATGTAGTTATACTAAACTTCTAAGAGCAGAAAATAGATTCTCTGTATCATAATACATTACTGCAATATGGCTATTATAAACTCTTGGTCCAAGTACGAAAGATATTCAACTTCTTTTTAAATTCTTAAGAAAAATGAAATGGATTTACTAGACTTTATATTTGATATTGCAGAAACTATCATTTTGAAAGCAATCGGTGCCAAATACAGGATGCCATCAAGCATTCAAACAACCCTATTTTGTCAGTGTCCAAGGAAGAAAAAAAGTTAGCTGTTACACCTTGCAAAAGATGTAAGATAAGATGGACTTAATCATATGATTGAAAAATGTCAAAAGCAGCAGATGCAATTTGGAATGTTGTGCATACAAAATCACATATATAAGTATGTGAAAAGATAAAAATGTGTATGTATTTTCATGCACCAAAAAATTCTTTCAAAATGTTTCATACAAAATAACTGTAAACTGTACTTAAAATAATATTTTTATTCTTACTTAATAATAGCTTAGTGTCCTACTATTAGAACATTAAAAAAAATATAGTTTGGTAGTTGGCAAAATGCTACCTTCGAGTTTTCAAACACTTTGGGACCACGAAAAATATTCATGAAATCAAGAGTTCATAAAATTGAAAAGCATTCTTTTAATAGATAATTTTTCGGGACTGGTAAACTGTTTGTAAAAGTGTGAGTGTTTGTAAATTAGAGTTTGTAAAATCGAATTCACATTTAAGATACTTACATATATTGTAACATTTCTAACCACTGATTAATTTTTATTTTCACAATTCAAAACTCAGGGTCAAAGTTGTTAAGTTAAAGATTTTATAAAATGCAAATAGGTATTTCAAAACAACACTGATAAAAGATAAACATAGATAAACATATAAAGAGTACTCTAATTAAAAAAACAATTATTGAAGATATTGTTTAGAAAAGATATTTTAAAATTTACTGGGTTATATATGAATCCAGAACTTTTTGAATCCACGACCAAAATGCGGGTACCAGGCACATCAGGACACATTAGCTTAATAGCAGAATTTAGTGGATGATTTATTGACAGTGCCAAATTCCATTCCAATAATGAAAACAATTGGATAACTCCAGTCTGCAAAATTTAAAAAATAAGTCTAAATCAATGGATTATTGAAATAAAGAAACAAATACATAAATAAAAAAATAAAAAAAAAAAAACTATGTGAGGATGTTATGTTAAAATTAGTAACTTTTTTCCATGGCTATATTCATAGAAGGAAAAGAGAAAAAGCAATTTCAGAAAAAATATTTGATATCAATACATCACAATCGCAACAAAAACATCTATCTTTTCACATTATTTTTAATTATCACTATTATTTGAAAATATGAGCATATAAGATGGATGTTAATATGAGTCACATTCAAGCATCAATTTGTAGCAAACTAGATATCCCACCAATCGTAGTCAAAGTGCAAGATGACTTATGAGCAGGGCCAATCCTAGGGTGCTGACAACCCGTGTGCAAAGACCCATAGAGAATTTTTCATGTTTTGACTAATATTTAACGTTGATGCTATAAACTCTTCTACCTATATATGAGTAAAAAGTTAAAGCTTAATAAAAATGCAAATAAAATATGAAGTGCGTAACTTTATTTTTTTGGCCAGCTAATAAGTTACAATAGCAACAAAATAATAAGCAAACAAAAATATTACCTTTGAAATAAAAATAGACATTTTATAATTAGAAATGCAAAACAACAGCATTTACTCTGAAAAGATAACCTTATATGTAAACAAAAAAGGACTAAAGCATAAATCTTGCGAATTGAAAAGTAGGAGAATGTGGGGCAAAGCAAATTAGTTAAGATGAATTACATTTCTCAAAATGAGCAAATTGGAAATTTATTTTGAAAGAAAAAACAGTGCATAAAGAGAGAACTAAGAATTTTATAATACAGTCGACGCTCGATATAACGACCATCTCCGTTCCACAAAAAAAGGTCCTTATAACGGGTGGTCGCTATAAGAGGTAGAATTTAAAAATGTATATGCATGCATCATGCAGTATAGTAACTCCATTAAAATTGCCAATTTTTCAAAGATTCCAACAAAATGCTCAAATTATATTTTATCATTGGAATTTAAAAAAAATTATCAGTGCAATATGTTATAATAAAATGTTAAACAGATTTTAAAGTAGAAAATATAAGGAAAAAATTACATACTTGCAAATCATTCATTTTCGGAAGAAAAATCAGAAATGGTTGTTTGCCTTTTTAGCACATGTGATTTTTGCAAAACATAATTTTCCACTTCAGTTATTGATGACAAATAGTGTTCTGTATTTTCTTGCCTTTCAAAAAAACATTTTAAAGTCTCGATAGCATTAGACACATTTTTTATGCTAGGAGTTTTTGTTACAATTTCTTCCTCTTCTTCATCTGATGATGATGCATCAATTTCTTCCTGTCCACAATAACGGGAAATTAGTTCATCTTCTGACATATGCTCGACACATTCCAAGTCATTATCGATTTTAGCGTAATCGTCAAAGTTCAACGTTGCATCCATGTTCATTTTCTGAGAAATTTCTTGCAGCATTTCCTCTTCTTCAACGAAATTTTCATCTTCGATTGCCGGACTAATTATTTCAGCAGTAGATTCCCTTTCCTCTTGCTTTTTAAAACCAGCATGATGGAAGCAATTCTTGATGGTTTTTTCTGAGACGTCATTCCATGCTGCTTTAGAGAGATGCAAAGCTGTTAGGACATCAACTTTGTAATCTTGATCTTCGTCGAGTGCAGAAACAACTCTTCGCAGTAGTAACTTCCTATAATTGCGTTTAAAACTCATAATGACCCCTTGGTCTAGTGGCTGAAGAACAGATGTGACATTAGGTGGAAAATATTCCACGGTGATTGATTTCAACCCATTTAGTTTGGGATGAGCCGTGCAGTTATCAATTACAAGAATAATTTTTCTACCTTGAATTGTCATTTGCTTATCCAAGCAACGTAGCCATTCCTCAAAAATGACAGATGTCATCCACGATTTGGAGTTGTTTTTGTACGTGACAGGTAAGGTTTTGAGTCCTTTAAAACATCTCGGCTTTTTTGATTTTCCGATCACTAAGAGTGGAAGTTTTTCAGTACCAGACATATTTGAGCATAAGAGAACTGTTAGTCTTTGCTTGGCTTCTTTCCCTCCACTCGCAGTTTCGTTTTTTAAAACGAAAGATTTATCAGGTTTCATCATGAAAAACAGTCCAGTCTCGTCTGCGTTAAAAATATCCTCTGGAGTATAATTTTTGATAATTTCTTCCAGCTTTTCTTTTTTCCATGTGTCCACTGCTTCTTCATTCACAGAACCACTTTCGCCACAAAGCTTCCGGAATGAAAGACCATGTCTGGTTTTAAATTTTTGCAACCATCCGTCCGAAGCTTTGAACACAGTTTCGTCAATGTCCATTTTTTGAGCAAAAGTTAGAGCTTTTGACTTCAGCAAATTTCCATCTATTGGGACATTTTTTGATCGCATTATTTTCAACCATTCATATAAACCTTCTTCGATCTTCTGAAATTTCCCTTCACGGGACCGATTTCTAGAAGATTTGACTCCAATTTCTTCTTTTCTTAAAATTGAGTCCCGGTTGTTAATGATGCCAAATAAGGTGCTTTTGGGAATTTTGAAAACTCTAGCAATTTCGCATTTTTTTAAAACTTTTTTATCAACTTCATTTAAGATTTTAATTTTAGTATCTAGACATATCGCATTGCGCTTGTTTGAACCTGCCATCTCGTTCAATAGCGAAAATGCAACTCCTGTTTGCAGTATGCATTTTACTGAAGAACCTTATTCTTTTTTCGCTCCTTCCCCCAGAGGATAACTAATCCAAGGCACGTGACCTGGAACCTGTCAACATTCAGGTTGAAGAGCAGGTTAATTTTTCTCGAACCCTCTCATTCACATTTCTGGAAGCAGAACTTCTGAGCTGACATGACACCACCAGTCACGGACAGCAAGACTCCTCGTATTTCGGAGAATCGACCCTTGGGAAAACACGTGATTCAAATGACAAAAACTACCAATACATCTGTCAACCCCTTTTCCTAAAATCCGTAAAGTCCACGTGCTCTCTCCCCCTCTCTATTCTTTCCATACTATGGTGAGTGGTAATCCCCTCCCCCTGTCAAAGTTGGACTGACTGAACACTGAAGGCTGCATGCAGCTTGTCAGTAAACTATAATCAAGGTCATTTCAAGTTACAAATTTAGAAACATGTTCTTTTTGGAAAAATACCGGAAATAGTGTCCGTTGAATGCGGTCGCTGTATTGGATTGGGCGATACAGAACGGTCGTTATACTGAAAGCAAATTAACATAGAGTTCATAGGAAGAAAGTTGGGGCTTTTATCACTGGTCGTTATAATGGAATGGTCTTTATAATGCGTGGTCGTTATAACGAGCGTCGACTGTAGAACTTGCATTGAAATATTACTTTTCAATTTAGGCAGTAAATTTGTACGTTACAATAAAAGTAAAAATTGAAATATTTTCTTAATGAAATAGTTTTCTATGTGATAATTAACCTTTTTGCATTTGTATGCCGCCTTATGGTAGTCCAAATAACATGTACTGATTCATATTTATGAGTACAGAGGGTTAAAAATACTTTATGTTAAACATGGATAACTAAATGAATGAATGACCGATAGAACAAGCGAATGAATAAATTAATATAAATAATAAATGATTGATTAAATGAACAAATGAAAAATCTACTTAATAAATGAATTATTAATTGAATGAATGAATAAATGAACAACAAATTTAGTTATCTGATGACCAGTGTAGGGACAAAGTGAAATAAAATATTTCACTTTGCCCCATATACACATGACAAATTGTACTAAACATTTGAAATCAAAACAAGCCAAACATAAAATAAATTAATACTGCACTGGACATTACTAGGTCTTATATACTATTGAAAATATTTATAACAGGAATTTCATCATTATATAATAGCAAAAAATATTTTTGACTTAACACGAAATATTGAACATGAGCATCAAATTTTGAAAATGGCTTGTACTAACATATAGCTTGATCTTTAGAGTTGACTATTTTTTTGACTGGAATCAACTACATGTTATGTAACATAGTTAAAATGTCATCAAACAGGTGGCCATTCAAACAGAGCAAATATTCACCATTTCATTTTGCCCCCATATTCCCAAATATAAATCAGTCCTTCTACAAAGACTACCTAGTAATTATCTATAAAATAACTTTTCTGGCTTTTTGAGAAGCAAATTTGTCAATAATTTTGGTGAAAGCAATTCTTTCAGAGACAGAGGCGATGGCCAAATCTAAAAATCTTTCATATGTCATATTATTTCTCAAGTAATTTTTTATTTACTGAAACTACGTTCACCTGAAATCACAGAAACAGCTAAGGTTTAAAAAATAATTTATTTGCTAGAGCAAAATTTAGAAAACAGGGAATGAGACCATTTTTAACTATAATTTCTAAATAAATATGTTTTTTTTACCAGGAAAAATATATTTGAATGAAGTTATTTCATTAAAAGAGTTGTCTACCCTCTATATCTTTTATTATATTTCCTTTCTCCTGTAGCTCTAACTGAATATATAAGTAAATGGAGGCTTTCTTGAGATCATCACTAGAAATGTTCTGAAACTCCTACAGAAAGAACATTGAATAGCACTCAGTTAATAAGGCAAATCTTTCATTCACCAAAGAGAACGAGTGATCAAGAATTACAAAATAGAAAGCAACCTTGAATTGCTGAAAGGGATTTGAAACTGGTAAACTCTCCTTTAAAAAAATAATTTATAGTTTCAATTTTTAAACATTCTGTACTTATTTCTGAAATAAATCATCAGGACAAAGGTTTATATAGGCGTTTTTTAAACATGAATTAGATTAAAAATATGATTAACATTTTGTAAATAATTAGGAAACCTCCTTGTACAGCATTTCATTCATTCACAAATCTAATCAAGCACTTTTATAGAAGACATTATATCAAATGAGTAAAATAAGAGTTTTATATTTGCTTTTTGCTACATTTATACACTATACAGTTCTGATTTAAACAAAAATCAATGGCAACACCTTTCACTAATTTTTAATATTTATGTAACACTTATCTTCATTGTGTTACTAGTATTATTGTATGTTAAGTCAAAATTGAATGAACATATTAAAATGAGAATTTTTCTCACTGTGTTATACATAGGATAAACCACTGTACAGTGGAATGAACCATCCTTAGGTGGCTCAAAAATAAGCCCTTGGACAATTTTTTAGATAGACAGATCATTTTTGAGACGCCATTTTGTTAAGCATCGATCCAATAAAAAAAAAAAACTTTCCAATAACAGTATTGCCGGCTTTGCCACAACATTTGTCATTAAATGAAGAATGTGTTTAAAGAGTAGACATTAATGGGCAATGGACCAGCACTAACATTCAATCTATCTTAAATTACACAATCAAGAAATTGGGACTTTTTTGTTTTTTAAATAACTATTTAAAGTTCAGAATATTTATTGAACTTATGTTTCATTTCAGAAATTCATGTAAATTAATTTGTAACTTTAAAGAATTTACATTAACTTAAAAGAAAGCTAATAAGTAATACTGAATTAAAAGAAATGCATGCTAAAGAAATAATAAATAAATAAATATACTAACATCAGTTCCAAATATTAGAAAGTCGTTAGTCAAAGCATGGCATGTTATAATAGTATTTTTTTGATCAGCATCAGGAAATATTCTAGACTCACGTTCAATGCAAGGGGAATTTGGTTCATCTATCTAGTAGAGGAAAAAAATAATGATAATATTTTCAACAAGCATTTTGCAGCTAGTTTTAAGCAAAAGAGAGATATTAAACAAACATAACAAAATACATAACAAAAATTAAACAAACAAATAAAATACTTACAATGTGTAATTGGATTTTTCCTTCGATTAAAGCAGAAGCATATTCACAATTCAGATATAAACTGTGAACTGTACTTAAATATTCCCTATCATACAGCAACTCAGTTCCTAAAATGGAAGAATAAATGACATACGGTATAACTTTCAGGGTCCGTACGCAGAATGAAGAAAACGTAGGAACAAAAGTAGGAATTTTTCTTTAAAAAGTAGGAATTCAAAATATAGACAAAAACACCTACAAATGTATTTACCAAGTTTGTTTACACAATATGCACACACAAAAAAGAGGCAATTGGAGTAAAACAACCCTGCATTTTTAACACGCGTTGTTTTTAAAATAGCGAGAGAATTATAAATAAGCATTTCAAAAATAATAAAAACAAAATGCAATAAACGAATTTAAGATCGAAAGTGCTAATTTTTGAACTATTATTCGTATTTTTGATCACGATTTTTCTAAAAGTTTGTTTTAGTGTTGGCAAATTTTGTTAGCTTTTGTTCTTAATTTATAATTTCACTAAGAAACGATTTTTAAGGGGCACTTATTCGATCTAGGTCACTTGTTCATTATCTAACAGTATATACTTAATTATTTAATAAATTATATTTTGGGCTTATTAATATTATTTATAGAAATTCGGTGTTTCATTCATTCTCTTCCTTTTTTCTTCCGAAAGATGGGAAAGGTGGCACGTGTATTCGAAAAAAAAAAACCATAATCACGTGACACATGGCGCCGGATCAGCTTCAGATTGCGAGAAAGGAAAGTCTGGACACTTGTGCTTTTTAAAAAAATGCAAAAATAATAAAAATACTCGCAAAAAAGTAGGAAAATATTTTAAAAATAAGGAAAACTTTGAAAAAGTAGGGCATGATAAAAATTATTCGGAAAGTAGGAAGAAATATGAAAGAGTAGGAAGCGTACAAACCCTGAACTTTGATTTAATGACTGTGATGTTTCACTTTACCCCGATGACTCCCGACATCTCTCTACGACTCGAAATAATACATCTTCGATTCACGAACACAACACATTTCTTATGTACAAAACTATTTACACAGGAACATATAACTAAAGACACAACACATCGTTGCTTCCGCTCTTCTCAAGAGCATCTCACCAACTCCCTCTCTTTTCCATCCGTTCCCCGAGTCGCCCCCTGCGACGACGCTCTGACGTCATACGCCCACTACTCTGACGTCACACCCCCCCCACCTAAAATTGAAGCTAGAGTTTCAAAATAGCTTCAAACTCTTGAACACTATAAATCATAAAACAAACAAATTAAAATACTTGCACATATTTAAAAAATACACAAATCATAAATATCAAAATAAAAAAATGTTCAAAAAGTCACTAAAAGTTAACGATGCATCGCATTGAAAAACAAATAGCTGACCCAGCACTGGAATGTTGCGACTTCGTGCGTCTACGAGACATTTTTTCGTGTTGAGAAACGCCTGCTCGAGCTCTTCTTTGCAAATAAATTCTTCTGATTTCTTTTTAGTAAGTTCTGTAAACAGATACGCTCTTGCGAAGTCTTGATATTGTGAAAGAGCTTTGTTCACCACTCTTTGGTACGTAGCTGCGGCGTTTCTTAGCCCAAACGGCATAACTTTAAAGGAGTACTGTCCTCTGTTTGTCGACTTGCTTTTCGACTTTCCTTTTCTAAAGGTATGGAACAATATCCTTTCAGCAAGTCGATTGAAGTCATGATATTCGCTTTTCCTATTTGAAACAAGTCTGTTGCATTTTCCATAGGGAAGTCGTCGGGTTTTGTGACTGCATTCAAATTTCTGAAATCTACACAGAGTCTGAGAGCTCCATCCTTTTTCATCACACATACTACAGGATGTGAAATCTCAGCATGGCTTTCTTCTATGAGATCTAATGCCAACAATTCTTCGACCTGCTTCTCAACCTGAGGCTTCAATGCTTCCGGAATTCCGTAGATGTATGTTTTTTTCATTTCTGAGTCAGTTATTTTGATTTTATGTTCTTTGACATTTGCAATTTGGACTTTGTTCAAGAACAAGGCATCATATTTCTTCAACAACTCTAAAAGTTCGTCCTTCTTCATGTCATCCAAATGACGTAAATCAAGCTCACTAAGTTTGAAAGAACTCGGAGTATCGCTCGTACTAGGTGTGGGCTGAACTTCCCCCAATTCCTCTTCATTTTGGAATATTACGCCCACTGCTTGTATTCTAGGAATGAATTTAATAATTTTATTTACATGAACCGTTTTGATACTCCCATCTAATAAGTTGACCTTATAAGAATTGGGTTTACATCGCTCTAATATATTAGCTGGTCCTGTCCATCTAGCATATAATTTATTATTGGAATCTGGAATCAATAAATATATCTGGTCTCCCGGCTTAAACTCTTTATGCACTGCCCGTCGGTTAGCATATTTCGTACAATTCCCTTGTTTCACCTCAGCTGTTAAAGAAGCCTGCTCTGCAGCCTTTTCTAATTTAATCTTTAATTCCTCTAAATATTCAATTTCGCTCTTGCCCACGTTTATAGGTAACGGTACCTCCCCTGCCCAAGTTGATTTTAACACTGAAAGTGGACCCCTAGCTTCTCACCCGTACATAAGTTTAAAAGGTGACACACCCATGGTAGAATTTGGAATTTCTCTGTATGTAAATAACAAGTAAGGAAATTTTTTGGATCGTCCCTAATGACGTGGTGTAACATGCGCTTTAAAACTTGATTATACCTTTCCACTAATCCAGAGCTTTGTGAATGTCCTGCAGTAGCGAATTTTGGTGATGACCCTAATCTAGCGTGAAACTCGAGTTAATTTCGAAATAAAATTCGTTCTTTGATCACTTGCTATTACCCTAGGAATTCCCGCCCTCATAAATATTTCTAGCAAAGCTTCACACTTTGCCCTTGCAGTTATAGTCTTTAATGGCACCGCCTCCGGCCATCTAGAGTGTTGATCAATCAAACATAAAACATATTTGTGTTTGCGTGCTGATGGTGGTTCAATCGGACCAATTATATCACAAGTCACCTGATCGAATGGAAATTCTGGTCTATTTACTGGAGTTATAGGAATTTGATCGCTCGATCTTTCCCTACTTCATAACTGACATTCTTTGCAAGACTTACAATATGTCTCTATTTGCTTTGCCAAGTCCGGCCAATAAAATGAATAACGAATATTTTCTTTTGTTTTTCTCATTCCCAAATGATTTGTGAAAATCGATTCGTGTGCTAACTTCAAAATTTGTTCCCTTCTAACCTTCGGCACTACTAACTGACTAACGGTATCTCCCGAAACCTTATCTTTATGATAAACTAAATCATCCACTGAAAAATACCCATTCTTTCCTGATTCCGCATCCTTAATTGCTCCCTGTAATGTCTCGCAACTTCTTTGCTGTCTTTTAAAAACCTCGCCTTCCGAAAACTGACCAACGTCCTCTTGCTTCTCCCTTGCACTCTCCGTCGACACGCAACAAGTCATAAATTTCCCACTTTCTCCTTGCGATTTCCTTTCTGTAAACCGATCTGCTGTTTCTTTCCTGCATCCTGTCTGATTGACTCCCCTTGCTACTTCTTCAAAATAAGCTGTTTCCTCCCCTCCTTCTATGGACTCGGACTCCCAGTTCATATGCTCAGTCCGAGGCCATGTGTGTCCAGCTTTCCCCCGTTCCATGCTCTCATCAGTCCCCTTTTTAGCGATAAGACTTTCTAACATTCCTAAGACTTCCGGTGTTAGAATACAATCGACCACTAGTTTTTCTGTCACTGAAAATAGCACATTACTATATGAACTAGTAAGATTGTTGTCATCATATAATGCTATTGGAAATGTTTGCAAATCAGCTATTATTGTTTCACCAAATGCAGAAATTAGTTTAACTTTAGAAGAGTCACAGTTTCTTAAAGCTGGTGGAGTAACCTTCAAATTAATGATGGGCATATCTGCGGCAGAATCAATTAAAGCTTTAATTTTCCTCCCTTCCAACATAGTATATCTATACTGTAAACCCTCAGATTTTAATGTTTCACAGTCAAAATACTCGGTTTTCACTTTCGCTACTAACTTATCCTCCGTTTTAGTTTTGATATGCAATGAATCTCTTTTCATTTGTGTAGCGCTGACTGCGCTTTTATTCTTTATCGGACAAAACTTTAAATGATTTACATGTTTACACAGCTTACATACTTTTAATGTATCCACATTATTATAATTACCCAAATTATTTCTTACATGGGATGGTATATATTTTTCTCTCGACTGATCTCTAAATCCGTTTTCGGTTTGGTTATGAGATCTTGTTGATTTATTATACAATTCGGAAAATTTTCTACCCTTAGAAGTAAACCAATTATCACAACGTTCTGCCATTTCCCTTGGTCTTAATCACGTATCTAATTGTTTGATTTTAATGTAACTACTCATTTCTGGATCTAAAGCATTTAATAACCTGTCGCTAACTATTAACTCATTTAGCGTTTCAAAATCTGTTACTTTTCTCAGCTGGCAATAGAAATCCCAATTTGCTCTAATTCTACTCGCGAACTGCATATGATTTTCGATTTTCGATCTTTTCGCTGAGAGAAAATTATCCAAACAGGCTTCTGGGGTCAGTTGAAATTCTTTCAAAATTATATTTTTAACCTTGTGATAATCCTTCATCTCCTCTGTGTCTACATAAACCAGTAAATTTGCCGCTCGTTCACCTAACAAATTAAATAGAATTTCTACTTTAAACTCTTCAGCTACATTTTTTATTTTAAATGCCTTTTTCAAAGAAGTGAAAAATAAATTCCACGTATCGCATTTAGTCGGTACTGCAACAGTTAACGTTCTAACACTTCTTATTAAACTTTCTAAAGAATTACCACTTGCTATTTGTTCACCCACACCAGTATTAGCACTCCTGCTTTCTGCCTGAAACTTAGCAATTTCCAATTGTGTTTTAGCTAGTTCTAATCTCGTTTTCTCTAATTCTAAAGCATTTCCTTGATCTTCCTTTGAACGCGCTTTACTTTCGTTTTCTTTTTCTATACGCTCATTAACCGTTGAATTCAAGAATTCTTTCACAAAATCAAAATTATCAGCATACTGAGGACTATTTTCAATCAGTGCTTTTATGTCTACTACTCTATGTTCTGCTTCGACTTTCTGGCCTAACTCTTTAGCCACAAGGACTAAATCTTCCTTTTTTAATCCTTTTATACTAAACATTTTCTTCGTCAATACAACTCTTCAATACAATAGTAAATAAAGTAATTCTTCTTACCTTTGTACAGACTCTGGTTCTCGAAAAGGAGCGTGTGATGTTTCACTTTACCCCGACGACTCCCGACATCTCTCTACGACTCGAAATAATACATCTTCGATTCACGAACACAACACATTTATTATGTACAAAACTATTTACACAGGAACATATAACTAAAGACACAACACATCGTTGCTTCTGCTCTTCTCAAGAGCATTTCACCAACTCCCTCTCTTTTCCATCCGTTCCCCGAGTCGCCCCCTGCGACGACGCTCTGACGTCATACGCCCACTACTCCGACGTCACAATGACACTCAATTTAACGATTTCCTCAAATTAGCGACAGATTTTAAAAGTCCCAGTTTGGATTTGGTAAACCTTATATTTTTCCAATTTCACAATATCCTTGATTTAACGATAGCATTTAACAGTTCATAAACAATCATTAAATCAAGTCTATACAGGTAGTGAGAAAAAATGCACAAAATAAAGAGTTTATAAACCGTAATGGGAAAAAATACAGAATTATAAAAACATTCAGTACCTGTATCACTGATTTTATAAAACCAAGCTCTATTGTTCATTCCAATTGCAAGATGATACAAGCCAAGGGCAATAAATTTTGGCTCAATGTCAATTTTTAGTTTTTTCACATCACCCTAAAATTAGTAAATTGAAACAAAATCTTTAAGATAGGCATAAATGGAAACATACATGCATATAAGTAACAATTTAAATGTTTTCTGATGAAAATAGCTTGAGTAAAATATGAGAAAAGGATAAAATAAGTTGGTAGCTGAAAAATTAAGATAGGATAATTGGCTGCAACCAATACAATTATTTATTTCCTTAAAAATACAGATTAAAAAGTTTGTCTTCATACTTTTATTTAAACACACTAAAACTGGAAATATTTTCATACCTTATTCACTCCAGAATAGATAGAAACTTCATATAATGAGCTAAGAAAAGCAAGGTTTTGATTAAAAGCACATCCCAAAACAGGAAGCTTGGTCAAATATACATGAAGATTTCCTTCTTTTCCCGAAACAGCTAAAAGCTGACCATCATCACTCCACTGAATGCAATCAACTACTCTCTCATCATCAATGGTAATCATATGCAACATATCCTGTAGATTTCTCAAGTCATAAACTTTAATCCTGTAAAAAAAATACTTAAAATACAAGCCATTTATCATGCCCGTTATTTTGAATTTTTCTAGGGGGTAACTGTATGTCAAATCCTGCATTAACAATCCTCTGAGTAAAAATAAAGGGCATGATTTGAATTATATGACAGTCATGACAACCAATGGCCATTTCCTTTCAATTTTATCCTTCCCTTCTCATGGAAAATGTTTACAATGAAGCTTTTGAGAAAAGATAAATATAAATCAGTTTCACAAAGACTGTACAGTTTACGTCTTTCAGTACTTTGCATTTATGGAAAAGGTAGCACAAACTTCCAAGAAAAAGCTTCTTGAAAAGACTACAACAGAAATAGAATCATATTTATCAGATACAATAGGGGAGTTTCGACATATTAAATATTCCTATTTTGGCTACTAAATATGGTTAAGACAATAAAAAGCTCTAAAATTCAATAATGCCAGATTCAGAAAACCAATTACTAATTTCTAATTAATTTTAAAAATATTCCATGTACAAAAAATGGGGTGGAGTTTAACATGTCAGTCCCTGATATCACACTTTAAATTTCAATGTTTACGTTGCTCTTAACTAGTTTACTTTCTTCTCATCATATTATTGCTTACATTGAAATTATTTCTTCATTATGGAGTCTAGATATGTAAAAGGTCGACCAAGCAACATGCCAAAAGGGATATTAATGATGTTCTTTTATTTTATCCAATTTTCTACCAGGGTTCGCGCTAGGCAGCGCGATTCCCGCAATATGTTTTGAAATCACTCTTAAAATTTTGGTCTAGGTGGTTCACCTTGTCTTTTTCCCCAGTGTGAACCCTGTCTACAGTAAAATTTTTTCTTGGGGGTTTGTATTGCATGCAAATATTTTAAAGGTAAACCTAGTGCAGTTGATTTCTTGCACTACCAGTTCTTCCTCGTAAACATCTGCAGAACTATTGTAGCCAAGTGTTGTGTCACTATCAGAGTGATGATGTTTTTTCTAAAGTGTGACACACATGTGGAGAAAATTGTTTTTGCGTCGCTTACTACACTTGAACTTTAAAAAATCTTTAAAAATAAATACTTATTAAAAATTTTTTTTTCAGACACTATGTTTATAGACGTTATTCTATCAAATAAAAATGAAAGCCAAAAAGCGAAAACTTCCCTACTACATGTATCATAAATCATAGTCTAGTATTACTCTTGGTAAAAAGCATAGTATGCAGAAACCGTCCAGCTAAAAAGCATTGAAAAAGTTGCAAAAAAAAAACAAAAACAAAAAAACAAAAAGAATAAAAGTAGTTGGCATTTTACATGTCTTTTTGCATGATGATTTACCCAAGTATCACATGCCTAGGAACGAGGAATTTTTACAAGGGGACTATTCCAAAATCAGAGCAGTTTGAACCACTGGAGCATAGTGCATTGTATGAAAATCTTGCATTTTTATCAGAGGTTTAATGTGTCCACCATTTAGAAAATCATGACATTACAGCACAAATTATGTTTTTTACATAAAAATAATGCTGATGTCACATTGCACCTTGTTTATTCTAATGCTTACTTTTTATTTTAAGCAAACCATTTGTAATTCAAATTTTCAAATAAAAACATATATTGGTTCCAAAACTATGTATTGAAGGCATAACATTGGTAACTACTTTTATGTTATAAATGACTTGGCATACAAATTTCAGAACATCTATAAAAACATTAGAGATAAAATTAGTAGTGTTCGGCAACTACTCGTCAAAAAGTAGTTAGCTACCAACTACTAACTAGTCTAAACAAAACTAGTTATTAACAATTTTTTTCTGAGACTAGTTGTAACTAGTAGTTAACTGTTCTCCAAAAGTAGTTAACTACTAGTTAACTACTTTTAAGTATTGTTCATTTGAATTTCCATTTTTAAGCTTGTTCTTAAATATTTAATCCTAATAATTTAACTGAATATTACTTTTAATCATTAAGACAATTTTAAAGAAATTCCTGTAAAACATTCAAAGATTGAATATTTCCAAATAACACTGAACAACTAATATATAAACAGAATATGAATGAAGATAAAATCTGTTTCTATAAATTTAAACTTTTATTTTACTATATGCATTTTATTAATAAAGTTAATAATGTATGTTTTAAAGAAATAGCAAGTTTTCAAATTTTTTGTCTCCCAGCCTACACCTTTTTGAGACAAGAATTTGTCCAGCAGCAGAAAATAACCACTCTACGGCAGCACTACTTGGCAGAGAACAGTTATAAAACAAAAAAGCTTTTTTTATAGCCGGAAATTGATGAAGCATGGTGAGGGGTGTGTCCTCACAATGCAAATACAAATCGATTTTCTCTGAAATTCCACTTTTTAACTGTTGAACAGCTAGTGAAGTGTCTCTTGCCGCTGATAAGCTACTATTATTTATTCTGTAGCATGTTGAATGTCGCTAATTTTTTTAATTGCAGCATACAGTTTTTGCTTTATAGCAGATAGGTTGCATTCCAGTAAAATGCTTGTATTTTGGCAATAAAAGTGAAGCCAAGCAGGTTCCTTTGATGTCAGAATTTCCTGAAATCTGTTTTCGAGTCCAGCTAGAAGAGCCTTTATTAATGGGAGGCTGAGGGTCTCTCCTCTGTTTGAGATGATTTTCTATCCAGGCACTTTTTGATCCCTATGACCATGGGAATTTAGTCTCCTATGTAAGAGTCCTCTTCCTTCTCCAAAAGGTTCATGGCATCATGAAGAGGCTTCATAACCCTCAAATAAGATGTTAGGAAAAACATATCTACTTCCGTCATTACTACAAGCTTCATGACTTCAAGTCTGGATTTCATACTATCTGTTCTGCTTGTTTGATTGTTTTGAAAAGTTACAAAAGGAAATGATTTTTTTTTAACGATGAACATGGCAATTGATTTTGAAAGTTAAAAAAAGAAACATTTTATTCAAACAGATTATTCACAGGTGCGGGGACAAATTGATTTGTGAAACATTACTATTTGTTCATTTCTTTTTCTTTGAGGCATGAAGAAATAAATTTGTTACGTTTCTATTTTTTTCTTTGTTTGTTTATTTCGTTGTAAAATAAAGGTGTTTACCCTTAAAATCAATTTAAAATTCTCCCTCTGCCCAAACCCCCCTCATTAACAAATTATCTTTGTAAAGCGCATGCTTTAGGTTATTTTCTTTCACATTGTGTTGAAGGCTTGTGTTTTAGGGTATCCCAAGCATATGCATGGTATTAGAGTAGAGGTAAAGCTTCTCCATAATGAAGATTTGGTCTTTAAAAGAAACTTCATCATGCATGTCCTGGTGCAGGCACCATGCATCAACTATATTAGAAAACTTTTCCTAATTTGCGTAAATAGTTGGGGTAAGTTTGTTGGGGTAGTTTGTCGGTCAGTTGGGGTAATTTTAAATGCTTTTTCAATGTTTTAACTTTTGACCCTTCCCTACATCTTAAATGAATTCTGAGATAAAATTGTGAACATTGTAGCCACTACTGTACATCTTGTAATGTATACAAAAATTTTGACTTTATGACTATTTGTTAGGGAATGAGGTCGTGTTTACAATTACCCCAGAGATCTGGGGTAATTGTAAACAGTGATTTATTTTCGAATAAGGTTGATGCAAATGGAAAATTGTTTCATACACAGTCTGATTGAAGGCTTAAGAAGTTCCGGAGCAATGGTCCTCAATCTGCGGCCAACAGGCCACATGTGGTCCGCTGAGTTATGTTAAGAGTCGGCTGAGATCATTTAACGAGAAATATCTTGCAAAAAATCAAGTAATGTGACAAATTTATGAAAAGTTTGTCCCACAGTGGATCAGTCGGTAAAGCTTGGATCCCACAAAACACCGAAAGTGAAGCACAACTTGTCGTGGTCAACACTTGGGAGGGTGATCACCTCCCGCAACTGATTACTCTGAGACCTTGTGAGCTAAAGGAAGCTGTGCACGTAAAATACATCGTTGCTTCAAATGTCCACCAAGTTTGAAATAATTTCCACTGAGGGACCAACCTAGGTGACGATCTCTCATCTGGGAGCTGGTTCAAAATCATTGAGCCCCTCTGAGCCAAGTATACTTCATTCTAGCGGAGCTCATTAATAATCAGTAGGAACTTCCTTAAGGCCGGAGCCTGCTTTAGAAGGCTCAAAAAAATGAAATTTTTTTTATTGCATAAATCGATTCCTAATGAATCTAAGAATATGCATGTAAAGTTATAGAGACTAATTCTCAATATTTTTAAAAATATAGCCCTAAACGTGGCCAGATGTCGAGCAGGTGTACGAGCACTCGAGCAGCTGGAGCGCGCGCCCCTCAGTCGAACAGTTCCGAACTATGTATGTGAAAAGGTTCAAAGGTCGTTCGAAATAATATTTTTAATTCGTAGAAGTACCGACTCAAGTTGTAATACAGATTATAACCATATATTCGATTATAACGATTTGGTATATGGCGCGGGAATAGCTGATTAGGGTATCATCACTCTAAATAATAGAAAATTAACGTTTTTCCGATCGTAAACTTTCAAGCACGTTTTCTCGAGTTTTTGTTTTTATGTTTTTTCTAAACTGGCGGGCGTGATTGCGAGAAAACTAGACGACCAAACAAAACGAAACAAAACTTGTCAGCTTCAGTTTTGTATTCTCTTCTATTTGAACTAAGAAAATTTATGAAAAAAAAAATTCTGAACAACTTTTTCAGCAAGTTGAAATGATTTTTTTGTTGTAAAAAAGACACTTTTTTTTTTCAAACCTAAGAAAATTTTTTAATTTTTCAAATTGTCGGGTTTTTTTTAGTTTAAATAGAAGATAAATATATGAAAATTAAAAACATTTTTGTTTTTTTTTGTTTCCGACGAAAATTACGAGCGCCATCTTTCCCGCCGATCGCAGACCGCAATTGCAAGGTGTTGCACAAATGTGTATAAAAATCGGCTGCATTTGAATATTTTTGTCTTATTTTTTTTTTTTTACTTGTTCAAATATGTAATAAAATGATCTGAAGTCTTCGCTAGACTTGCGTTTTTTTCTGTCCTGAAAAAATTCCCCAAAAAACGCTTCTTTTTGGCCTTCTAAAGCAGGCTACTGCCTTAATTCTTGGTCGCCCAGCAAGGAGGGGCTTAGATTTCCAAGTGGCATTAGCAACAACAACAACAGTTATGTGAAATAGACACAAAAGTGTAATTTACATCAAAATATAATACTTATAGTCCCTTCAAAATATTGGAAATAGGATAAATTTAAGTGTTTACAATTACCCCAGAGTACGAAATATATGGGGTAATTGTAAACACTTAACTTGCACATGAAAAATAACAGGGAAGATTAAAATCATAACTAAATGTTTTTAGCATCATTCCATATGACAAATAAAAATGGTTGAAACTGCTTACTTCGCTTTTATAGATGAGCTGGAGAGGAAAATGTAAGATCACTCAATTTTGTTAAACAACTTTTTTCACTGTGCCATTTTCAAACAATAGTGACGCCTCCACTGTGGTTTCGAAACTTACGAAACTGTTTCAATGTCTTCCCTATGCTGCCAGTTTATCACTCACAAGCAGTTAAGTTTTCAAAACCACCACAAGGGTAGTTATGAAGCTTGTTTACAATTACCCCATGTTTACAATTACCCCAACTGACCCTACTGCAATAAATATTATGATTTTTTATGAGTACTTTTACATTATATAACATAATATAAAAAAATACATTTGTGTGAGCAATATTTATATGCTAAAAATTTAAATAATTTAATGTAAAAAATAGTTTTTCAAAAAATAGATTAAAAAAAAACTTCAAAAGTAGTTGGAATTTTGAAAGTAGTTGTAACTAGTAATTGTGAAAAAATTAGTTTAACTAATAGTTGACTAGTTCAAAACAAAAGTAGTTACAACTAATAGTTAACTGCTAGTTAACTAGTAGCTTTCACTAGTAGTTAACTACTTCTAGTTAACTACTGCCGAACACTAAAACTTAGAATTTGAAAATTTCAATACATACTTGTTTCCATCACCACATCCAATAACTTTATTATCAGCAGAACACACAGCCATGTGCAATAGACTATTGTTAAACCACTGAACATGATACAATTCCTGCAAAGAAGCATATGTTTAAAACTAATTTTTAGGTATTTAAACTTCTTGTTATTTGCATGTATATCAGTGCATACTATTTTCCTTATAATACGGAGTAGTATCTTTATTTTGCCTCAGAGTAACAGTGCAAAAAGCTTTACAAAGATCTCAAAAATAATTCCTCACAAATGGTTAAGTTAGATTTATTCTATACATTATTTTACGGTAGTTTGAGTAAGATAAGGTACTAGGATTAACATGCTCTACTGTTCTAATATTATTTAAGATTAATTTATGAGGTAGACCAGGGCTTAATTTGCATAGGAACCTCATGGGAACTCGGCTCCTGTACTTCTTTTCAACGCTACGAGAATTTTTGCCTATTAAAGGGAATTCAGTCTATTTATACATGGAAATAAGTTTTAAAGACTATAAGGCTGCGCGCTTCTTCCATTAGAAATTAAGCCCCGAGGCAGATGCTAGTTAAACATTAATTTCACTTATTCCATATTATTTAAAAAGTAAATAGTATTGAACACAACTGAGCTCAAATGCAAAGCAGAATGAAATTACAATAGGCCTCCTTACAATGTTAAGTGTTGGCAAATTCTTAGAAGCACTCTTTCTGCAACACAAATTTCAAGTTATCCCAGAAAAAACAAGAACAATACGTGCAAGAGAGAATTAAAAATAGCCAGATTAATATCTGCATTTTCCTCCGCTTTTGAATTTTAATAAACTTGAACTAGACTTGATTGTTAGCATCAGCTGCAATCGAAAACAAGAACTCTTTACAGTTTTTTTTCTTTCCTGTCAATACAACTTAAAAACTTCAACTATTGGATCAAGGCATTAACGAACAGTTTAAAGTTCATTAGCAATAAAGAATTCTAAACGCAGTTATTCTTGCCTTATGAAGCAGCAAATGAGAATATCTATATCCGATATGATGGAAAACAATGTAGTTTCTAATGTTGAGATAAGTTCTGCTCAAGTGGTTGTCATTTTCGGTGATTATCTTGAAACATTTTGTGTCCCAGCGCAATTATTGCTTTCAACACTGTAATGAGATATTTTATAGTCCATGTGTGTTTACATTCGTAAAAAAATTAAGTTGTTTTCAAACATTCAAAGTTTAAGTAAGTTACATTAAATGTTGTAAGTTTGAAGTTTCTGCTTGGGTTTTTAAAAATGTTGCACAAATATGTTATTATTATAAGTTTTAATAAACCTTATATATTTTTGTTAAATATTGTCATTCCCATTTCTATCATTAAACATCTCTTTGATTTTTGTTGGCATGGAACTTCATTATTTAAGTTCTTTAGAACTTCGTAATTTCCATCTCCACTTTTCAGGCAAAACATTTGAATCTTTAAAAAAGTGGGAAAAATTTTATAAAAAATACATTTCTTATGATAAACCTATACAAAGTAGGATTACAGACTTGGCAGTTTAGAAAATGTGGTTAAGTCAATAAACTTTATGGATAAGTTTGAATTTCTGTGTTTGTTTTCTTTTATCATTTAGTCTAAAAGTTTCTATTTAATGAATTTTCTTTGTAGCAAAATTTTTATATGGAACAATAACACTTCGTTAAATGGAGACTCGACTATAGTAACATGCTCACGTTTTTTCATAGTTTAAAGTATAAAAGTTAAATAAAATTAGAAAAGAAAAGTGTAATATAAAAAAGTATAAGCATGTTTGCAAAAGAAAAGCATCTTACCTGACCAATTTCCTTAAGAAGAGTAGATAACACAATGAAAAAACCAGATGAAAATCCTAATAGTATATTACCTTCTCCATGCCTGTAACAAAAGTAAAACTATTTAAATATTTGATTTATTACATTAACAGCAAAATGAGAGTATATGAATGAGAAGAAAAAATGCAGATTGTTGACCTACATTTAATTCTAAATGACCAGTCATCAGTCGGATCAGTTGTATTGTGATCTCAATTTTAAAAAAAGTCAGAAAACTACACAGTGTATATATCAACAAAGGACTTATTCAAACAATGTTTTCTTATAAAAAGTTTTGATGGCTTAATTTTCCAGCTAAAGGTAGCCCAACAAAGACGAAACACACATGGAACTGGTGCCACTTGGTAAAAAGTACCATTTTTTTATTATTAGTGTGAAGTTTCAGCCTGTATTACATAAATCAGTCTATGTGATGCTACAAATGAAGAAAGTATACTTAAGTGGCAGAGCTCAAACATTTAGTCTCTTTCTTGTCATCTGCTCTACTGTAGTTCAGAGGATCTAGTCCTAGGAGATCCAGCAGGGAATTTCCAGTTCATGTTAATTTTTCATGATGATGTTCTAAGAACTTACTAAACTGGACTGACTAGCTGTTTGATAGTCAAGTTTTAATCACTGTGTCATTGAAATAATTTGCAAAAACAGAAGAACAGATTTAGTTCATCAATGTTTGAGCTTAGAAACTAGTAGAATTTATTGTTAAAATAATTTTGGATAACATTACTGAATAAGTTTATTTGTCACTTAAATAGTATTTGTTCTTTTTTCAAATAAGACATATTAGGGAGGCACACTTCATTTGTTTTGTTTTTTAACACTAACCCTTGTAATGAGTGCTATGTTTCTATAGCTGGCTAATGTTTGATGTTTGTTGAGTAGTCCACATTTTGTTGTGGTCTCTTGTGAGACATTTTCTATAAGTATAAAGTAGGAAAAGTACATTGTTGCATTTTTTGTTACATCAAATTTCATGGAATTGAAAATGTTATTTACTGTTGAGTGTATGAAAGTTCGATTGTTAGTTACTAAGCATCAAAGTTGTTCGCTGGGACTTGACATTAAGCTAGAAGCAAACAATTACACAGAAAGATGTTCTAGTCTTTTTAAATATTTATTTTTGATTATTCTGCAACAAGATTTTTTTTCAAATTAGATCATTAAAAATAACACTAATAATAATTTCTCTCTGTCTCTCTTTTTATACTGACATTTTCAAAATGTTTCAACTTTTATCAAATCGGTAGTTTGATTCATCTGATAGTCATATTCATGAATGTGATACTCTATATAGATCTCAATTTTACACAACGGTAAAATGATAAATTAATATTTGTGTGTTTCGCAAGTACCAAAAACTCATTTTTAATATTTCATGCATCAAATAAAGTTTACAAAGTCAAATGAAATCACGAAAAAATGTTCAAAATTATGCAGTTTTATCAGAGCATGATTTTAAACTTTGTAAGAAATAACATACTTCTTCATCACCTAACTTCTAACATCACACTCTGTTGCTTCAAATTTAATCACTTTTACTTGTAATGAAAATGATTTTATGTAATAAAATAAAATTAGAAAATAAGCAAAAGGGAAATATCTAATGAAAATAATTAAGTAAATAATGCAGTCTAGTAAATGATTACTACTTAAAAAAAATAATTTAAAAAAATGAAGAAAATCTTTCAAAAAAATTCTTGTGAAGTTACAAACTTTTGGAGTAGCTTTCGTACAAGTTCAAAACTCCAGGAAAATCTCAAAATCACAACAGCTTAGTGCTAAGTACACAGCTATTAAGAAAATTCAACCTAAAACTGTCTGACACAATAGCAATAAATGCTAAGAAAGAAATTTATAATCTTTGATAGAACTATACTTTGATCTTCAATCTAGTGCCAGGGATTAAACCAGAGGAAATTCAGGTCTGCTTTTGAAACCTTTACAAAATTATAATTGATTAAAGTGCACCCTTCATGAAATTCCAATCAATCAAAAAAGACACTTCACAAAATTCCAGGCAATCAAAACAGACCCATCACAAAATTCTGAGCTACTAAATCATACTTTTCACAGAATTATTAATTAAATAGACAGAAAAAAAAATAATAAAAAATTTTGTCACTATGTTTAAATTTTTAATTTTACAAAATTATTTGATTTTTCACAAAAATCTTTTTAAAATGCACATAAAACAGACCCTCTTAGAAATGCTGGATCAACGTCTCAGTACATCTCCTTTATCCTTTATATAGACTCACCAAAAGAAGAAAATAATAAACAAAACCCGAATTCCCTATGATTACAGAAGCAATAATAATAATAATAAATAAATTAGAAAAAACAAGCAAGACATATATTTTTCATGAAGTCTTAAATCCATTGTGGGTGTCACCCCTCAAAATGGTGTCACCTGGGGTTGCCCCTATGCCCTTCCATAGTGACGCTACTGATAACATTCTATTTTACTCTTTTTAAAGTAAAATACTTTTTATATTTAAAGTTAGAAAAGAATAATTATTCAGGTCAGGATTACCTTTTGTCAAAATAATGATCTAAGAATTGTCTGATTCTTGAAAAATTTGATCTATTGAGCATTCAGAAAAGTATATGGAAATATATTAATAACAGAATGGCAGCCAACTTGAAAAATTAAACACGTTCATAATTTTTTTGAACCAATATTAGTTCAAATTAACACTAAATAGATTTTATCTATAATTGTGCTGGCAGCATTAAATAAAAATGAAAACAGCAGGAAAATGTATGACAATTTCATCATGCAATAAGTAAATTGTAAAACTACCTGTGATGCTATCAAATTTCACCAGTAACATGCTATAAGTGAATTTGGAATGAACTGGAGCAACAGATCACTACTGATAGAGTAAGTGACAAAGGGTATATTTCTTCATATTTATAACATTTTCACAAGTCATTACATCCATTTACTTTTCATGTAAGTTTCAATATACATCTATAGATACTACAATAGCAACATTATTTTCGAAAGACTTTGGAAATATTTGGATAACAGTTTTTTTTTCATGATTAAGAAGTAAACAAAATAATTTCAACCTTGTGTAAAAGTTATTTACAGAAAAAAAGAAAACTTCTTTTTACATGCGATAAAAGTTAACAGTTTTTCTTGTATATAGAATGTTTCATTTATGCCAAATAATATGCAAGAATAGTAAACACATATGTTGATAATAAACATATTAAAAAAAAGTTGACAACAGTCTTAAATGAAGCAATCCAGAAGCAGTTGTGTAAGAAACATTATTAGAAGCAAATATTCTTTCCTTTTAAAACACAGTATTGAACAATAAAAATTTATAGAGCCATTATTATTAACTCTAATGAAAGGTTTACCAGCAATAGTCTACAACGGTCCCATACTTTTCTTGGAAAGTCAAAACTATTGGATCTTCAGTATCATGAATGTTAAGTAAAAACAATGATTTGTTACTCATAATTAAACTAACCTAAAAAGGGAAAATGTTATTAGATATTTAAAAGCACTAATTACAAAAGAACAAGTTTTTTCTTCTCAAGCTACAAAATTTGAAAAAATTCGCACAAATATAAGGTTATTGAAGAAAGAAATATGGGTTATGGTAACTCAAAGTAAAAAGGATCAAAATGAAAGTTTGCAACATATATGTCATGTAGTGTATCTCTCAGAAACAAGATAAACTCATTTTATCATTTCAAAGTATAAATCTTTGTCAGATTTTTTCTCATTTTAACACCTAAAGCAAAAAGAAAAAAAATCTACATGCAGAGAGTAATAGATTAATCTTAATATAATGCTAACAGTTTCTTCAAAATGCTTAATAAATAATACTAGTTCAATTCACCAAAACATATATTTTCTTCAAAATAATATTAACAATAATAAAGTTGCAGCATAGAAAGTGCTAATACAATTGTAACTTTTCCTTTCCTAATTGTAAAAGGGATTTTTAAGAAAATTGGAAAGATTAAAGTATTCTTACTAAAAAAAATATATTTAGAATAAATTTTAACAAAAATCTAGACATTATATTATACACATTGAAATAAGATAGGTAACAATAAAAAGGAGATGGACAAAAATGTAGGAATTCTGTGCAGTCAACTCTATATTTTTCTCCACACCACCTATGTATACCGAATAATGTATTTGATGACAACAAATTGTTAAAATTGAGCACAAATCAAAGAAAAGTCACATCAAGGAAGAGTTATCCAAATGGGAGGAAAATTAGTAGATGTGATGTACATGTAGGGAAACACAAATTATTACAATTTCAGCAAAAGGGAATGAGTTATTCAAGAGAAAGAGCTTCACTAAGCAAATGCAAATCACTTGGCTTGGCGCTAATTGATTGAGTCGTCAGACTTTCTCCTGCAAGATGTTGTGCCAAATTCAGTCCAATTGGTACTTTAGATTGGCAAAATCCTGAGCTGGTTGGAGAGCATGCCCATTCTTATAACCAAGGCTGTGTTGGGCAAGCACAAAGAAAAGCAGATATGGCAAGTTTGCCATATCTCTCCTTCACTAAGAAAGTTTGGATATTTATGTGCAGGGCTCTTCAACTAGTTCGGGATTTTGAGATCTAAATAGCCAATTGAACAGAATTTGGCACATTATCCTGTAGGAAGACATTTTCTAACTTTGTACAGCTTTTTTTCTTTAACAAATCACCCAATTTTCTGAATTTGTAATAACTTATTTTCTGTATACGTACATCACATCAACTGATTTTCATCCCATTTGGATAACGCCTTCCTGGTGCATCTTTTTTTTTTTACTTAGTGTGTATTTTAAAGCACTTATAAAAAATAAAAAATAATTAAATATAACCATAGTCTTTTTTTCTTGTGTCTTACAGTGGTTTCTCCTCCTCCAGATGCATCCTGTTTCATTGATGAAAACTGAACTAGGGATGGCTCTCCTTTCAAAGTGGTTCGATAAACTAAATCTCCATCAGCATTACTTAAAGTAAATGTTTTATCACTAGCAACAAGAGCCAAATAGTTTTGCTGACTCCATGCACCATAAGTTATTTGTTTGTTATGTTTTCCGAGGATGGTGACTTTTCTAAATAAAAAAATAAATGAATAAATAAAAGTGAAAGCCAAGACTATCAAGAAATGGTTGAACAAAAAGTAATGTAAATTAGAATAGAATGACTTTCTAAGACAAGGGAAAACTATGACATTAATTTAAGCCCTAGAAGTTTATGTGATAGAACCTTTTTTTATTATAAATATTCATCATACTTATCATAAATATTCAGTTTAATACTAACCAGTGCTGTAGTCCTAAAAAAAAAGTTGGGCAGATGCTTATACGTACGAAGATAAGCAATTGGAATCAAAATGTGGGGGGACGCTTATGTTAAAATGTAAAAAATTTGGGGGGAAGCTTGTATTAAAATAAAAAGGTAGGGGGACGCCGTCTCCCTGCGTCCCCCCTTGACTACACCATTGATGCTAACTCATCTACTCATAAACAAATTGAAATACAGTAGAGCCTTGATTATCCGAGGTAATGTGGACCGAGGGTACTTCGGATAATCGAAAACTCGGATAACACAGACTCTGTCCAAATCAAGAGGGAAACATCGGTTGAAATAAAGGAAAATGTCGTCAAATATGTAAAAAAACAGCATTTACTGTACATATTATGAAATGAAAAAATGACGTTACATACATACAAATATCTAATTTTACATGTAGTACATGAAAAATTAAATATTTGTATGTATGGAACATGTACTCTATTGATGTACACATCAGTAGAGTACATGTTCCAGTTAAAGTTGTTTCTTGAAGAAGTCTATATACATATATATATTGTTTTCTCTTCAACGGAACTCGCTCACTTCTTTGCTGCCATTTTACGCAATGGTTGTAGCCCTTAAAGGTCTGTTGAACTTGTCTCTGACTGTTGTTTAAGGTCTTTATATGACCAGAAAATAAAATTAAAATGCAACTTACGCCATTGGATAACTGACGTCAGTGTCGCCGCCATCGGCAGCCAAAAGAAATTTTTTTCAAGGGCAAATGTACCTCGGTTAACCCAGAACTCGGTCAGTAGGGGGCTCGGATAACCAAGGCTCTACTGAACAAAGATTATTAAGTATATATAATAGTAAGTATATATAGTGCTTGAGACATTTTACAGAAAAATTAAAATTTGGGTAGCATAGATGCCCCACGTTTGGCACATTAAACAAAAATTTCACAAGAAAAATTTTTCCGGGGGAAAGTTGTTTGCCACAATAAATCATATATAAGATATTTTTTAGTAAATTTACTTGGATTTCTCTCAAACATATTTTTCTGCAAAAAAATATACATACTGACATTTAAACCATTAAATAAATTTCCTATTTTACAACACTTTTAGAAACCTTTACACCAGCAAATGTCACTTCTGTGTACTAGTATTGGCCAATATAAAATGATAGTACTTAAGAAACATTTTAAGCAATACTAAGCCACATAAAGCATACCTATGTAATACATATTTTATTACATTAATTGAACAAAATATGTATTTATTATTTATTTATACTGACATTTTTGGCTAGAAAATTTGAGATCACAAAACAAATAAATAAAAATAATAGTGAAGATTGTAATGGTAAAATGAAGTGCCATCTGTAGCAACATTAATCATATTCATCGACTGATTTGAAAATTAGCGCAGTATGTGCACTTAAGGGTCTGCTGGAGTTCGTTCATCAGTTTAAATTCACTGGAAGTAATTTTTCCTGCATGTCAATAGTAGGCATGTGCTAAGCTGCCATGATTGACAGAAGATCATCCAATCAGAGAAGTTTAGGGGAAGATAGTGATATCTCAAGGTCCTTTCTTGTTTTCCCCACACAAACGATTGTCATGACACTTTGATGGGGGTTCACTCTCCCCTACTAATATCAACAACCGCTTTCATTTGTCAAACTTCCTGCTATTTCGTTTCAAGACTAGACTAGACGTCAGAAACAGCTTTGTTGGGAGTTGAAAAATTCTGAGTTTTAAAGATAATAAATTTAATGGTTTTGTAATGGATTTTCATAATTGTTTTTCTAATATTATTAACTGATGGGAATAATAATCTTTTTCCTTAAAATTTAGAAATAAAAAATAATTAGGGCTCGACCGATGGCATTTTTTGGCCGATGGGCCGATGCCGATTGTTGGCCGATTGTTCCGAGGTCGGCCAATGGCCGATTATTCTCCTCTTCCATCGGCCGATGGCCGATGGAAAAAAAGTCGCTTTAAACCATTAAAACGTGTAAAATGCTTGTCAAAATTGTCATTTAAAACATTTATTTATTTCTATGTTTATAAAAACATAAATGCATTATTCAAGCACCGTAAAACTGTTTGGGGGAAGTTTACATAATAATTAAAACTAAAAGAATCACTCGCGATTCTAGTAAAGTAATTAAACTATTTGGAGGTTAAAAAAAATTTTAAAATGCTATATCATAGGATTTTTAATTCTTTTTGGTTATCTTTTTACAAAAAAAAAAAAAAACTACTATCGGATCGGATCGGGTCTAATTCCCTTTCCTTCGACATTTTCTCCTTATAACACCTGCACTGCAATGCCAAGTGCAGCTGCCTTTATTATCTTTTTTTTTTAATGGAGAGGGATGCAGATATTATAATACAGACTAACAAATATTCTGGGTTTGTATCTTTAACGAAATTGTCAACCCCCTCCTCTCAGATTTTTCATAATTCCCCCCTCCCCTAAGATGTTATTAAAGCCTAACGCGCGAACTCGCATTTTGAGAATTCCATTTTAAAAAGTTGCAAGTCAAAACTTGGACATAGAAAATTTTGATCAATAAACATTTATACTCGATTTTTTTTCTTATTTTTCACCAATCTTTTAAATGTTGCAAACTAAAAATGAAATAATGAGAATAACCGTAACCGTACACTAAAAGCAGATGAAAACGAGATTGCTGCACAATTGCAGAAAAACTAACACGCGGGATCGAAGCAAAGAAAAAAAACGATAAGAGAAAAAAGTTTACACTGGTAAAAATTAAAATTATTATCTTACTTTGATAGAGTTGACTTTGTATTGTTTACAATTTCGGAATAATAAGAAACATGGCAAACTAAAAGCAGATGGTATAATATTATTGCACAATGACAGCTAATGCACTAAGTCTCTATTAAACGTAAAACCGAAAAAAATGCGGTAACTAACCTAGTGCGAAAAACAAATAGCACTCATAAGGCTCCTCTATTACTTTTACTTCAACATATTCTATTTTGCGAGCATTCTTTTCAAAGAGAAATAATTATAATATTGCAGGTTTCAGGCAGCGATCGCTTAAACTATTTTTCCAAATTTTTCATCAAATACTTTGTAGAATGATATTATTTTTGTGCTCTTTTTAACTGATGTGCTGCCTGTTATTGTATGGAAATAGAAATCCAGCTATGGAGAAAAAAGAAAGTTAAAGACAGAATGTTTTCTGGAAAGTTGTCAATGCGAAAAACATCGGCCTTGCATCGGCTTTTAGATGTTTTTCAAGGCCGATGGGCCGATGTTTTTATAAAGTTAACATCGGTCGCCGATGCCGATGGCAACTTTGCTGAACAATCGGCGCCAATGCATCGGTCGAGCCTTAAAAATAATAATTAAAACAACTTTTTTTTCTTCTGAAAGTAACTGTAAGTAAAAAAAATCCCCTGAAATTGATAAAACATAACTAAATATGCAAAATTCTCGGCAGTAATCTTGAGGAGAATATCCGAGAATTTCTCTAAAAACTTAACTAATAATTACAATAATGTTACATTAAATAATTTTGATGGGAAGAAGTAACTGTGAATGCATGAAGTTTTTAAGAAGTTAGACTTAAAAATTAATAACAGTTGAATTAAAACTAATCATGCTTAATTTCAATTCAATGATTTCTCTCAATAGTTTGAGAAATGATTTTTAAAAATTTCTTTTTTACCAAATTATCTTTACATTTCTCAGTTATCTAATACTATATACATATCGGGAAAGGTCCAAGATTTTTTTCCTGGGGAAGGGGGGGGGGTGCCTTGGGTCATTCTAGTGTAAACTTTGTCCCCTTCCGAACTCATTTTACCCAGTGTATTTTTCAGTGTTCTGGGGGAAAGAGCCTGATCCCGTATATCCTCCCCACTATCCTCCTTGGATCTGTATTTAAATTACCGTTAAATTATAAATTAAATCATATGAGTTTTAAAAATTTGATAAAAATTATATAAAAAACCTTTGTTGCATGATATATATATGCCAGTAGCTTGATAATATAAAGTTAAAAGAAAAAATACAGGTTTTTGAAAACATGAATTGGAGTGCAAGTACTGTAGGAGCAACATGATCAGAATGGGAGCTGACATTAATAACATATTAAAGCTTGTTACTCAGTAAAAATACATGTTTTGTTGGGGCCTTTTTGTTTGTTCAGTTACATGGTTTTTTTCTTCTCTTAATTTTTGTGCTTCTAAAATTTACTCCGGGTTTCTGAATCGCAAGGAGCGACTATATGTGGATTGATGTGTGCTGGCAGTAAACAGTCAAAATAAAATTTTGTCAGCTCATTTTCCATCTGCATTGCCCAGAATTTATCGTCTCTATCTATTTTTTACAATTTCATTACGTGTGTCGTCCAGACAGCAAATAAGCAATATTTTCTTTTAGAAATATGAAGTTGGAATTGAACTTGGAAGTAATACAAGTGTCTTTTGTTAGTATCTTTAATTGTATTTTTTTGTCTCTGATTCAAAATGTCACTTTTCTTTTTAATATACTTTCATCTGGAGTGAGGTCGCTAAAAGATGAAGCACACTTTATTTCAGCTGTTCCACCATTGTCTATGAGTCCGTCAGGTGTTGCCACTAAAAATGGCAAATTTTTGTCAATGAATAATCCACTGGGCATGACATTGTATCCCATGTTTTTCAATTCATCTAAAGTATCTTTCTAGTGCTTTTTGCCGTATTTCATTCCACTCCATTTGAAATTGGTGTAAAAAATCCTTTTAATAATATTATTGCATTTCGTATATGGCAACTGTTACAAAGAACGCCAAAATTAGAAGCAGTTAGGTATTTGTGCCTTTCTTTCATCCATAGATGGGACAAGCTTTGCAGAGCTGTTTCCACTTGCATCTGCTCAGCTTCTTCTTTAGTAACTGCTAAATTCTTTAAAAAATTTTCTTTTTTTATTTTGAAAGTTAAATCTGGTCTTTGAGCATTGCTTCCGTATGAACCTGCATCAACTGGAGAAAAAAAAATCTTTTCCGAATGAAACTTTTTTCATACCGAGTCGCATGCCCTTCTGATAGTTTTCCTCTGCTCAAACTTTTTGCCGATTCCTCCAGGACTGCAATGATACAAAGCTTTATGTAGCTTATATACAGGCGTTTTCGAATTATGAGCAACCACAGCTGCACAACATCTTGCTTGAAAGGATTGTTTCAAACAGTAATTAATTTGTTTACCTCCTACAAATTTTGATACAATGCTGTTGAATTCTTTAACCTTATTGCAAATTACGTCTTTAATCAAGCTTTTTTCATGATCCTAAAGTGCATTAAAAATTGATGAAATTCCTGAAAAAAAAATTTCTCATACAAACCATGGCAAAAAAAAAAAAAAAAACCCAGGACCTTGTTTTTTTTACTGAGCTCCAAACTTTTTGTAAAATACTCATAAAGTATTTATAATAAACAAAATAATAATAAAACTTATTATTACAAATTTCTCGTTAATTTACAGAATTTAGTAAATGCTTTCAACTGCAGTATGTTAGAATATTTAATTCAATATTTAATTTTCATGTTTATCTATTTTAAGCCACTACTTATTATTCTATCTTACAGCAACTGTACAACTCAACTCTGTTCGATTTTTTGTTCTTAAGCTTGTAAGAATGTAAACAGTACAGAATGTTTTAATCTAATACTGCAATTCCATCTTATTCAATCTTCTAAATAAAGTACTTTTTCAACATAAAGGATTCCAGATTTATTCCAAGTCTTATAGATTATGAGACTGATTGCAATTTTTGAAATATTTTAAAGAAATTTGCGATTTTTTTTCGAAAACGAAAGTTGTTTATCCTGTTCTGCTGAAGTCACAATGGCTGAAGGTGCTCGCATTTCAATAGCAAAGTTAAATAATTCAAATTACCAAATCTGGAAGTACAAAGTAGAACTTCTCTTGATTAAAGAAGGACTCTGGAATATTGTTGAAAAAGAGAAACCTGCGGATGCAAATGAGGACTGGATTACGAAGGATGGAAAGGCTCGTGCTACCATTGGACTTCTGGTTGAAGATAACCAACTATGCCATGTAAAGAAGCACAATACAGCGAATGGTATGTGGAAATCTCTTCTTGGATATCATCAAAAGTTAACATTGTCCAACAAAGTCAACTTGCTAAAACGCCTGTGTAGTTTGAAACTGGATGAACACAGTGATATGGAAGAACACATCAACACTATGACTGATCTCATTGATCAACTGACTGCATTGGGGGAAAATTTGGCAGAACCTCTAACTGTGGCATTATTGTTGAGCAGCCTTCCTGACAGCTATGCAACATTGATTACAGCGTTGGAAACCAGACCAGAAGCAGATTTAACACAAGAACTGGTTAAAAATAAGTTGATAGAAGAAAACAGAAGAAGAAGAGAACAGAACCATGGGAGCCAGCCGAGCCAAGAAAAAGTATTAAAGGTCAATTCTACAGTTCAGAAGCATACAAAAAGAAGCTGTTTTTTCTGTAAGAAGCCAGGACATGACAAGGTGGATTGTCGAAAGTATAAAGCATGGCTACTACGGAAAGGAACAAATCAGCAAGAAAATCAACATACAGCTAAGAAAGTTACTCTAGCAGATAATAACAGTTCAGAAATAAGAATCAGCAATGAAGAACATATTTGTTTTATCTTGGGTGAAACAGAAACTCTTTCGTGGTACATTGACTCTGGTGCAACTTCGCATATGACCAGCAATTTTGATTTCTTCACAGCACTTGATGAAACCATTCAAGATAAAGTTTACCTTGCAGATGGTCAAATCATAGTGACCAGTGGAAAGGGTGAAGGCTGGATATTTTATGAAGATGACAAGAACCATGTAAGTAAAATAAAAGTTCAAGATGTTCTTTACGTGCCTCAATTGCATGGAAATTTATTGTCTGTCAAGAAATTAGTTGATAAAGGATTTAATGTTGACTTTAGTAATGAACAGTGCACTATAAAGTTAAAAGAAAACATTGTTGCTATAGCAAGTACTAAAAACAGTTTGTATGTACTAAACTCACAAAAGGTATTAAGTGCAACTGATTACAAGTCTCTCTGCATACATGAATGGCACAAAAGATTAGGCCATAGAGATATTCAAGCCATAAAGAAAGTAGAAAATAAATATTTAGCTACAGGATTAAAGATAAAGCCTTGCAAACACACTGATGTATGCGAGATCTGCATTAAAGGGAAAATGACAAAAACATCTTTTCCAAAGAAATCATCAACAAAAACCACAGAACTGTTTCAGATGGTTCATTCAGATGTGTGCGGACCGATTCATGTAGCTACACCAAGTGGAAACAAGTATATACTTACACTAATTGATGATTTTAGTAGATATACAAAAGTTTATTTCATGAAGAATAAGTCGGAAGTTTCAAGAAACATAGTTCATTACGTGAAACAGGTTCAGACTATGTTCGGGAAAACACCAAAGTGCATAAGATCAGACAGAGGTGGAGAATACATGAATGCTGAAGTAGATAAAATCTTCATTGATGAGGGAATACAGAGACAAACCTCGGCACCCTATACACCTCAACAGAATGGGACAGCGGAGCGCAAAAACAGATATGTTATTGAAATGACAAGATGTTTACTCCTAGAATCAGATCTTGAAAATAAGTATTGGGGAGAAACTATTCAGACTGCCAACTTCCTACAGAACAGACTGCCAACAAAACATCGTGAAGTTACACCCTACGAGTTATGGCATGGAGAAAAACCAAATCTGGAAGTAATCAAGACATTCGGCATCAAAGCTTACACCTTAATCCCAGAGGGACAAAGATTAAAGTTAGATGACAAAGCAAAACTGATGACATTTGTGGGTTATCAAGAAGGATCTAAAGCCTACAGATTATTGGACAGAAAGACCAACAAGATTACTATCAGTAAACATGTAAAGTTTGTAGACGATTTCGAGTCTGAAACTCAACAGGAAACCATACCCGAAAACTTTGTTGCAAAAGAAACATGTCAATTTGAACTTGAAGAGGAGACCAATTCTTCAGCATATTTTGATTTTGAGGAAACTGAAAAAGCAAATGCAACAGATGAAGAAAGTAATGAAGATAACAATATGCTCAGAAGATCAAATAGAGCTAGAAAAGCACCAGAAAGATTAATTGAAACAATCCAAATAGCTAAGGAAGGTGAAACTCAAGAAGCAGAACCAAAAACATATGAAGCAGCGATCAAGTCTAAAGATGCTGAATCTTGGAGTAACGCAATGAAAGAGGAAATAAATTCATTAAAGGCAAGCAAAACTTGGGAATTAGCAGAACTTCCACCAAATAAAGTAGCAATAGGCAGCAAATGGGTCTTCAAGAGAAAAATTGATCAAAATGGAGATGTAGACAGATTCAAGGCCAGATTGGTTGCACAGGGATTTTTTCAAAAATTTGGCGAAGAATACGATGAAGTGTTCGCACCTGTTGTACGCCAGACTACATTTCGAACTTTGTTAGCTATTGCAGGAAAAAGGAAAATGCAAGTTAATCATTATGACATTCAGACAGCATACTTAAATGGTGATCTTCATCATGACGTATATATGAAACAGCCAAAAGTATATGAAGAACCACGAAAGCAACATCTTGTTTGTAAACTTCAGAAGAATTTATATGGTTTGAAACAGGGTGCAAATGAATGGAATAAGAAACTTCATGACAGTTTCATGAAAATGAACTTCAAGCAGAGTAATACAGACCCTTGTTTATATTCTAAACATTCCAATGGAGCCTGGACCTACATTCTTGTCTATGTTGATGATGTTATTGCAAATTGATCGAGATGCTGAAGGACTTTTCTATGTGCATCAAACAAACTACATCAATCGGAAAATAAAGGAGTTTGGGCTTGAGGATTCGAAACCATCAAGAATACCTTTGGAGCCAGGATACCAAAAGAGAAATGAAGTTGAAGATCCATTAGAAACAAATACAGTCTATCGAGCAGCTATAGGATCACTTCTTTACATTTCTACTAATACAAGACCAGACATATCAATTAGTACATCAATATTAGCTAGTAAAGTTAGCAGACCAACTCAAAGTGACTGGACAGAAGTGAAAAGAGTATTTCGATACTTGAAAACTACAGTGCACAAAAGACTAAAGTTAGGCTCAGATCTACAAAGTAAAACTAGCATTTTGGAAGGCTACGTGGATGCCAATTGGGCAGGATCTGAAGGAAGAAGATCACAGAGTGGATATTTGTTCCAACTATATGGAGGGACAATATGTTGGTCAAGCAAGATACAGCCGTCAGTTTCTTTATCGAGTGCAGAAGCTGAATATGTAGCTCTTGCAGAATCAGCACAAGAAGCTATATGGTTAAGCAGACTATTAAGTGACTTTCATGAAGTAACTACATTACCTATAACCATATTCGAGGACAATCAAAGCTGCATCAAGATGCTTACGTGTGGAAGGTTTAGTCAGCGCGCAAAACATATAGACATTAAGTATCACTTTGTTCATGAACTTGTAACTAATAATTTTCTGTCAGTATTATATTGCCCAACTGATGTTATGAAAGCTGACTTATTAACAAAGCCTCTTGAGGTGGTTAAGACTGCAAAATTTTCTCAAGGAATAGGGTTGGTGGGATAGAAATATTGAGGGGGAGTGTTAGAATATTTAATTCAATATTTAATTTTCATGTTTATCTATTTTAAGCCACTACTTATTATTCTATCTTACAGAAACTGCACAACTCAACTCTGTTCGATTTTTTGTTCTTAAGCTTGTAAGAATGTAAACAGTACAGAATGTCTTAATCTAATACTGCAATTCCATCTTATTCAATCTTCTAAATAAAGTACTTTTTCAATATCAAGGATTCCAGATTTCTTCCAAGTCTTATACAGTATTCAACAGCCGGAAGAAAATGAATTACTTCTGCTACTGTCACATTTAATTAAACATGGTTACATGATGATAAATTTATACTTTAGAATGCTTAACTGATAAATTACCTACATTCCTTACATTACTTAATACCGAAGAATAAATGGATTAAAAGTACACTGTTGTATGAACAAAAAAAAAAACATTGTGGAAACATGCAGCTTTTCCTACACAAAAGATAAATTGCTAAGAACATAAAAACATCTCAGAAGAAATGAGGTTTATCCTCATGTAATGTAAGTAGCAAAAGGGATATACAAGCAAAAATGTTTTAACCAATTAAAAAAGAATTAGCAGCAACATAAAAGCTACAAAAAAAAATTTAAAAATTAATAAAACAAAATCACTCACTTAGAGGTACGATAAGTATAGATGAGGAGGTTTCCTTTTAAGGAGCCAACAGCTAGAAGCGGTGCACTTTTCGACCAAGCAACCATGGTCAAAGCATCTCTGAAAAATTATTTAAGGATTTATAAGTGATTTTAACTTTGTCATACAACTTTGAACTTTAACCAGCTTTTTTTTAGTTATTGTGTACTAATTTAATACAGTACAACCTCAAAAACCTGGAAACTTCTAAAACCTGGACAAGTTTTTTTACTGCGGTAATTATAATGTTTTATTTTATTCATTTATTAATTTTTTTGAAATTTTATTTAAAAAAAATTATCATATTTTGGGGGTATAATTTGGCGGTAGTATATTTTGTAATGTTGGGAAAAAAGACAGCAGATAAGTAAAAAAAGTTATTGGTGCATATTTTAGACAATTTTAGTGCACATTTGCATGTATATTGTCCCATTTTTTTAGTGCTTAAAATTTAGGCTCTAGTAATTAAAAAACGGCTTTACATACCTGAATCCTGAATCAACAGATGTAACACATTTGGTATTAGAATCCCATAATAGCAAAGAGCTTGAATGTTCACAGATAAGACAGAGAACTGTGCCATCTTTATCCCACGAAATTCCACAACAAGTGCTAAAAGGAGAAGCACCAGAGCAAAACAACATTTTAAAAATAGAAAATGGAAAAAAAAATACGAAGATAAATTTTTATCAAAACAAGATAACACATCATCAAGAAGTTTTTTGTCCTAGCTCAAAATTACAATATCAATAATAATTTTTGAAAAAGGAACAACTGCTATAGTCTGTGTAATTGAAATCAGCGTGTCAAGTTCACACAACTGTACCTTTTCCCCTTCTGGTAGCCATGGTTTAAGTGCTAGAAACTTTTTCCCCACTTGGTTTGGCAAACATGATAAGTAAGTTTGTTGTTTCAGTTATAATAATAATAGACGGATTAAAATCAGATTTATTTTTCAATGGCAAAAATAGATTGCAAAAGATAATGTATTCTAATATTTTGAACCAATCTGAACCTTATTCTAATATATTGATGTGTTTCATCAAAGATATTGTGTAGGTAATTTATTGCATTTTATATTTTGTAAATGTTAAAATCTTATCTAAACATTCCAGATTTAATTTATGAGAAATTTAATTGCATTTACCTAGTATCAAAAATAAATATATGGAAAATAAATTGTTTCTTATTACTTTTTCTCAATTATTCTAATATTTTGAATCAGAGGTGTAGTAATGCAATTGCCTTAACTGCAGTACAAAAAAAAAAAAAAGGTTTGGCTCTCTTATCTTTTTCGCAGTTGCCATGGTGACAAAGCAGGAAACACGACCTTGATGCGCCTATTCTAATTATACAGACTATAGTACAGGAAAAATATATAAATAATGCCATTTTGCAAAAATTTTATATTTCTTAAGTTTTTAATGCTAATGGCGGTTTTAAAAAATAATTCAAATGCATAAAATCATTTATATTTGGTCTTTTCTTATTTAAAATAGCATTTTTATCTTATTTTTGTCGGTTTCATTGATGCTATGTGGTATGCATAACAAGTCTTTTGCTGTAAATGTATTTATCGTTTAACATCTGCTATTGATTCACAATATCTTTCATTATTGCCTCATTAATACAAAATACAATGAATAGTGAGCAAAAAATACAGTCTTTTTTAAAGAATGAAGTTTTTTTTTAAATCATAGTTTTGCTTTATGAAAATTCAAACTAAAGCAATGAAAATTAAAAAAAAAATTAGCACAAATGCTAAAAATGTAGGACATTTTAGAACACAATTTTAAACAATTATGAAAACTAGGACAACTATCCCCCTGATGAACTACCAATCTCTCAGTTGAAGAAGCATTCATTAGTTAAAAATGTAATGTAAAACATTTTCTGCAAACATACATACCACGGATACTTGTCAACCTTGAAGAAAAAAAAGAAGACTTTTCCAATGATCCCCCCCCCCCCCCCGCCGCCACACACAAAATGAGCAATTGAACATCTATTAAGAATCTATTTTTGAGACATTAGCTCTACCCCAAATTTATTTTATCAAAATAATTTGCGGAAAAAAGAATTCCATAAAAATCGCAATTTCAAATATTCAATCGATATTTCAAATTTTTTGCATAGACTGCAGCTGCAATATAAAAAAAATTAATATTTTGCAAAAATTTTGATAAATCAAAGACACAGCTTTTCGAAGGTACCCATTTCCCTTAAAGAAACAGGATTTAAAAATCAGCATATTTTCATTTTTTTAAAAGTTATTGTTGAGAAATTAACCACTTAATACATTTGCCCGTCTCTGACATGGGCGATCTTGTATCTCGAGCGTTATTTTATTTCTAATGATCGTCTGATATCCATTTGCACTTTTTTGTTTGTATAATATTTTTTTATAAAACTTTTCCCCACCCCTTGCTCTCTAGTCACCCCCTACAACTGAAACTGACAAAAACAATTTATACCTATATATGAATTTTCTATTAAAAAAAACTATCATTTTTCACCCCAGTTTTTTCGAAAAAAACACTCGTGCTTCAAGGGATTAATAAATGACTGAAATTTTTTTGACCTCATAATATGGTAGCATAGTTTTGCTGTGGCCTTCACATAACTTCCTTCTATATCTTTCATATGAATGCTTTTTCCTTTTTAAATTTTTATTAGCTTTGGATGCAGTCCCACAATATGAGCTGGAACAGGCAGCGTTGTTAAACCGCTGTAACAAATGTATTGAAGTCGAAGGAGCTTATTTTGAATAAAAATACTGAAAAAATATAATTACTAGTTTTTATTTTATTTTATAAACCTAGTCTTAAAAATTCTTTGACACACTGTGTATGAATTAAAAAATCAATGAGATACGAAAAAAATAAACACACTAGCCATGCAAGGAATTAAAGCTGCAGTGATAGAAGGTTGGTAAGGCATTCGCTCAATTCTTTTCAAACATCCTATATATTTAGCAGGTGATAAGAATATTAATCTCTTGAAACACGTGTAGCTCATTACATTGTAAATATTTTTTTAAAAATATTTCATGAATAATACACTCACCCATGCAAAGCCAAATCATATATTTTTTCGCCATGTCTGTCAAATATGTATACAATGTTGTCATTCCTAAGAGAAAGTATTATAATGTGAATTTTATAACAGAGAAATGTAATTGAAATGATATAGACTTGAAGAACAGAAATATTACCCCGTTGTAACAAGAAAATTTCCAGACATAGACTGCCATCTGAATAGAACTGATCCATTTCCATGATATTTTCGTGGTATTGTAAAAATCCTCTATAAATCAGGAAAATAAAACTTATTTTAGTAATGCAAATTTTATTAGATGTTGAAAATCTGATTTATGATGAAAAATGTTTAAACAGATTAAAACAATTTAAAGAAAATTAAAACTACATTTTAAAGATTAATGAGAAACGCAGTTAATTTTTAAAAAAAGATACCACATTGGATATCGTGAAGAGTATTGCTTTAGAGAGGATTGAGACTTCCTATCCTGAGAATGATAGGTTGCGTGTTTATACGGACGAGTCACAATTGTCAAAACATGTGAATGTTGAAAAATGGTGATCCAAAATCCTAGGTCCGTGGTTCGAATGGTACCGGACCGCCCATTTCATTGAAACTGAATTTAAATTTCTAGGTTTATTCCCCAAATTAAAAACATCTGTGTGTCACCGGACATAAGCAGCACACTTCGGGTATCATTGTCTCCGATTATCCCCAGATGGAACTGTTTCATTGCAAAAAAACAAGCTCGGGGTTCTCATTGATTTAACTGTCTAGTAAGTTAAAATGTTAAATCCCTATATATTTATTTTTTAGTGTAACTATTTTATTTTGAAGGCATGTTTAAATACAATTAAATTAAAATTAATAAATCAAAATAATCTAAAATATGAACAATTAACACCCCCCCCCCCCCCCCCCATTGGGCCACGGTAAAATTATCAAACGTTGACCGGTCAGTGGTGATAAAAAGGTTGGGGAACACTGCTCTAAACTGTTTGCCTTTGACACAGCTTTTGGAAAGCATGGTAGAGCATTTGACGGAAAAGTGGAAGCATTGCGCCTAAGAAACTGACTAGCATACTTTAGAAATTTGAAAAGGCTGTTTGCCTGTCTGGTTTCCAGGCTGCTATCCAGTCTATTAGTTCATTCCAGACTTCTTTGTCAAACAAGATTTTTCAATGCCACGAAATGCTTTTCAGATCCCAAAATATACATGTCGTATTGCAGCGGAATCCTGGACATTGTGACCTACATGACAATGATCAAGCAGCTTCTCTACTTCCAAAATATGGGTAATTAGTTGACGAACCTCATCATTTCCATGAATGAAACCTTTAGGTAAAGAAGACATCACGAAGAATGAACGGACCGACAAAGCCCCGACCTGTTGTACATAGAGATTGGTGGCTGTGGCTTGTATATTTGTCAACGGGATCTGTACATTTGTTGCTCTTGTGTGATCGGTGAATGCAACCATATGTAACCCTCAAGGCAAGAAATCAAATCCATTATCTGCTGATAACAGAGAGAGCCTATTGCTTGGACAATTGAGGGAAAGGATATTTCTCTGGTTTATCTTTAACCCTTTAGGGGATGGTCATTGCAGTCAGCAAACCACCGCCACCAGACAGGGTTCTAACAGAATGCATTGTCACTTGGGGACGGGCGATTTAAGCGGCTAAACCCAACTTTGGAAAAAAATTCATAAAAAATTAACTTTCTATTCAATTGCTTCAAAATTTGGTACATTATGAGAAAAATTTGTTGTAAGCTATCAGGATTAATTTTAAAACTCTATCATAATATTTTCCATAAAACTTCTATAAAATAAGTTTTAGAATGATAAAATTCTTAACTTACCTAAAAAAGTTTTGTGCGAAAGATATAAAAAAAATCACAAAATGTAGTTCATGCAGCATAATAGATACAAATAAAATAATACAAATTATTTTATTGATAAAAATTTAGCCCTGCTGTTGCGGGATGTAAAAGGCATGCATGCTGCAAGTTTTGTGTCTGATCGTATGTCAGTATCACAGTCACTATCACTTTCCAGTTCCTTTGAAATACCAAAACTATCATCACTATCTGAGAACGAATCATTCACTGATTGGATGTATTCCTCTTTTTTAAATATAGTTTTCTCTTGGCCATTATAATAATAAAGCATTTGCCAAATGATACAAGAAAATTTAATCTGAGCACTAGCCAAATCCGAAATGGTTAATCTTAAGTTATACAAAATGTATAATGTATATTACAAAATTTTAGTAGTGAAGTCACTTTTAATCAAAGTTAGTTCCCCCCCCCCCCCCATCCCTTTTTGTTAATCACTTAACGCATTTGCCTGTGTCTGACACGGGCGAAAGTTACCGGATAGTTTGCCCATACCCGCGCGTTATTTTATTTCTAATGCCCGTCTGAGACCCGTTTACACTTTGTTTGCATAACATATTTTGTCTATGTAACTTTTACCCCACCCCCTGCTCCCTAGTCACCCCCCACAGCCTGAAATTTGCAAAGAATAACATACACTATACTAGTTTTTCAGCAAAAAATTCGTGCTTTCAGGGGTTAAAGTAATTTGACTGAAAAAAGAAATGTTTTTAAATTGTCATAAGTAATTAAGATTTATTATGCACCAGTGGCATAATATGACTTCTTTGCAACATCTCCCTCTTGGGCATGAAATATTACACCCCCTCAGTTGTGAATTATGTATTACTTGAAAGTTGACCCAAATGTCCCTTAACCTCCTGCCCCCCATCCTCAGTTACGGGGTCTGCAAGTCGCTAGTTACACAACTGATATGCAGAACCAATCATTACATAAAGCATCATAGTAATGTCAAAAATACGTGTTAAAATTCAAACAAGAAATATTAATAAATTAATGTTGTTAGAAAAGAAGGCTGTTTAACATCACCCAAACAAAAAAGGCAAGTTTAGTCAAAAAAGCAATTCAGTAAAACAAAGATTTTTTTTACAAATTAAAAATTTAATTATTTTAAGTAATGTACTACATATTTACTCCTGTCTAAACTTTTGCAGTGTCGAGATGTATGGTATTGAAATTTTAGGGGATTGTTTTCAGAAGTTCTCTTAGTTTTTAGATGGTTATAGTTTTTGGGGTTTCATAGCTTTCTTGGTGTATGTGTGAGGGCAGGGGGGGGAGGGGGAGAGTATGCAATTGGTTCTAGGATGGTTACCCCTGTTGATACCAAAAGCAAGTCAAAATATAAAAAAGATATATCTATTTCAACATTCAAAAATTAAATGCTTATTATGCATTTAAATTTTTGTATGGTAAATATCAGTGTTAAACTTCAAGTGAAAAATGATTTTAAAATTTAGATTATTGGAAACACAGAGAATTTAATATTACAAAAGCAGTCAAAGAAATCTCAAATTTAGTGAAAAAACAAGAGCAACAAGAATTTGTTTTAGAAGTTTGAGTATACATTTGAAGAACATCAAACAAAAATCTGTCATTCAGATTCAGGCTGTAAAATCTTTGCACCTTGAGCCACCAGCTATCAAGTTTTAATTGATAGCTGCCACTACCACTATGAGTTTATAGTATTAATGAAATGCTAGCTATTTTCTGACCATTAAATTGAAATAAAAATAATTTAACTTTGTGCAAGTAGGATGTTTTGCATCTAGAAGCTCCCTGTCGCATTGAAAAAGGGAATCCAAGCAATCCCGAAACATATGTCTGCATTTTATTGCTCATTTGTGCTTTAAATTAACGTGTAATTTTATTATCATTAAATTGAATTCGATCTTGCATCAAGTTTGTGTAATTTGTTTTTTTTTTTATTATTATTATTTTAAGCACTACATTATTACTCCTGTATTGACTTTAGCAAATATTAAAGTCAAGGCAAAATATGAAAAAGATTCTTGTTTAATTATGCAATTAAGTGCCAATTCATTTAAAACTTAACTCTTTCCCAAAAATAAATACTACAAGCCAAAACTAAAAAAATCAGTATCAAGTTTTAAAAATAAATTGTATAAAAAATAAACTTTTTTTTTTTGAGTACTATGACTTAAAATCACTTACAACCTTACAATGCAATATTTTTCATCTGAGTGATAATTGTTTTGGAATCAATTACTGCCGTGAGGATCGGGAAAAATTATTAAAAGCACCATTTTGCGGATTTTGATATTTCTCAAATTTTCAATGCTAAAAGCATTTTTTTTAATTTAAATATTAAAAATAATTTGCATTTACCTTTTCTATGTTGAAAACATTGTATTATGTTTCAACATAGAAAAGGTAAAGGTTATTTAGCTTAGTTTTATGTTTCTTCGATAGCCACGTGTCATGCACGATATTAGCGTTTTGCCGTAATTGTGCAGCAATCTTTTTTTAGCATCGGTTTCCAGATTCAGATTTTTCTTATTGTTTTCTCTTTAGCATACAAGTTAATGTGTATTAATAAAAAAAGTTAGGCTATTTTTTAAGAATAAATATAATATTTGGTACAAATATAACGATCTGGAGCAACCTGGTCACCAACGTGGCGATCGGCAATGAAATTTTTGGTCCCCATTTAAAACACTTTGGTAACCAGTTGGCGAGTGGCGACCGCTAATCTGAACCATTAAATCCTGTATACGGTACACCAGTCCTCAGAGTTCAAAAGAACGGCGAGACGTATTCATCACACCCGGCTGTGAGGTAGCTCTCGCTGGTGGTTTGTATACGTCACACCCATCCCGAAAGGGTTCAATGTCCCATGTCCCCATATGTTTTTGTAGCGTCGTCTTATCATTAAGTTGCTACACCCCTCCAAAAATGGGTTTGATATCAAGAAAAGGACATTTTCTTCCATTTTCTGGTTGTTTATAATGACTTTTATGTTGTGAACCAATGCCTTTAAATGTAAAAATGTTCCCATACAATGTCGCAATATGGAGCACTAAAGTACAATATCAAACAGTCAATTTGAAAAAAAAAAAAAAAAGAACTACATTGCAGACTAGGTTAAAAATTTTGAAAGTATGTTGGGGAGGGGGGGGGGGGTATGGTCTTGCTGTGACTCACTTTGTATGTCCAGACATATGTCGCACTGAGGGAAAAAATAAAATAGTACAGCATCATGACATAACACATTGTAAATTTAATGAACATAAATTCTATACAATAATGAAACCAGTGGTTTCAAGTAAATTAGATTCAGTTACTTGAGTGGCCACCAAAGTGCTTCAATTTGAATCTAACAAAAAATTTATGGTTCATGATGTTCATGGAAATGGTAAAACTTCAACACTAAAGATAAATTTAACTATAAAATAATTTTCATACAGAAATCTCAAACATTTCTCACGCCTCTGTTTCTTTTTTGTTTAATTTAAATGTTGCTCATACAAAGAACTTATTTACACAACACCAGACACAATAAAGTTTATAGGAATGCTTTTTTTTTTTTTGCATAAAGAACATGAAGCTTTCTGAGAAATGTAAAAAAAATATTATATTAAGGGTACCAAAAAATTAAAAAAAAATCCCTAGCAGGTTAGAAATCCTAGCTGTTTCCACCGCAAGGGAAGTGTTATAGAGTATAACTTGGATAATTCGAATTTTTCTTTAATTCAAAGATTTTATTTGGTCCCTTGAACTTTGTATTCAAATCAATGTTAAAATTTTTGGATAATTCAAAGTTCAACTCCTTTAATTCGAAGGTTTTTCTCATCCAAAATCAACAAAAGTACGTTGAAATACTTTTTTGTCTGCAAAAATCTTACCCTACTTGTTTATTTGTAGTAAAAGCAAGATTTTTGCCTTGCTTTCTGTTGTGACAGATGCTATCCTTTGCATCCACCTGTTTGGAATGTGACAACTGACCTCCTGCATTGACCCCTGAGACCGAACATCCTTCAGGTACTCTTTTACACTTCACTGGTTAACAGTACAGTTCTTTTATGAAGGGAACTCTAGTTAACAGTGAATCACCGCCTAATCCCTCTCTCTTCACAATGTTTCGACATGTGAAGAGAGAAGGATTAGGCGGTGATTCACTGTTCGACATTGCGCGAATCGCGAATGGTCAAATCATGCGTATAAAATATTTTTTGCCTTTGTTAAAATCAAAAGACTCAATTCAGCAAGCCAATCTGAAATTTCTCAATTTTTTTAAACAGTAGAAGGTAATTTGTTATATAATTTTAGTACTTAACCAAAGAATATTTCGTAAAAGTAATACTCTTCTTATATATTCCTAATTTCATATGAAAATGCTATAACTTTAGCTTTTATATTATGTACAAAATAAATTTTATTTTGCTGACAAATACAATGTTTAATTACTTTATATACATTAGTGCCTTGGCATTTTCCAGAAAATATTATTGACGTTGTTCTTGACAGAATAAACATTATCGGGCATTCGTGGGCCTTAAATTAAGCTACAAAAATTAGACTTCTGTAATTCGAAGTTTAGCTGTGGTCCCTTCAGCTTCGAATTATCCAAGTTCTACTGTACATAAAGCTGTAGTAAAATAATTTGAAATTATACAAGTTACGTTGTCTTTAATTTAGATAAAAATGAAGATTAAGGGGGAACATGTTAAATAGAGATATGTTTCCAGATAAATATGTTGTAATCTATTATCACATCAGGAGCCATTTTAGCTGATTTACATCGAGAATGAAAGGTTCCCCGTTTCTCAAAAGAAATGAAAGAAGCTAGGTATAGTTCTGTATCTGATGCAACTTTTATAGCAATAATATCATTTCGTAATTGAATAGTTAAATGTAGAAAAACTTTGAAGGGAATTTAAAAAGAATGTTTTATTTTCAGCTCAAAGAGGTTTTGATCATTACAAAACCAAAGAAAACAATTGATTGAAACACAAACTGAAAAGGAAAGAACATATTTGCAGAGCTCAGAAGATGGTTTACAAGAAAAGGAACAGAAAAGTACTAATTGTTTAACTTTTATGCAAAATTTTATAAAATTTGATATCGAACCTTCATCCTTCTATGAAATTTTAAATGTTAACATATCACCGCCAAGAAAAAGAAACGATTTTGGATAAAGCTTATACAGCCCACCAAGACGTATTGTAATCATCCGTCGAGAAGGCGTGCCTGATTGGATGAATGGGTGATGCCGCTGAGAAAGTTTAGGTTTTCTGTAACCAATCGCAGGCGACCGTCAATTAGGATTCGTTCTGTTATCAAAACAGTGTTTTGCTTTTCATGTTTTAGGGAAAATTTTCCGCTGTTCGGGATTCTTTTGTTCGCTGGTTTTACCGAGAGTCGTTTTTTCTTTCTTTTTGAAAATATTTCTTGTTCAAGCATCGAGCATTTAGTTCTTTTCATTTGCTGTTACTAAACGTATTATGATCCGAAAAAATGCAGCCAAAACGTTTGACCCACGTAAATCTATTTATCTATATACATAAAATCCCCCCCGCACACACACACCACAAAAAAAAAAATTCTGAAAAAAAAATTGTGTTTTATGTAATTCTGATAGCGCAATTTGTGCCATGATTTCTCCCCCCCCCCCCCCCCCCCCCCAGCGGACATCCCTGAGTTTATGTATTTTGTATAAAATGATGTAATTCTTTTATTTAAAGATCCCCCTTTTATTTAAAGAACGTCAAAAAGGGGTTTTCTGTTCACTTAAATTTGATACACAAAAGGAAAATCTTCGTAAAATTTCTTCCATAAATGCGACTACCGACTACAAATTAAAAAAAAAAATAAGTGCTTGAACAAAAAGAAATTCAGGAGCTAAAAAAGTACGCAAAACAGAAAAGAGGTTCCGAAAGAACAAACTAATCCCTCAACATCTGAAAATTTTCCCCAAGTAGAACATCGCTTTAAAAATAGAAAGAATCCGACTGTATAGTTATAACATGTGCATTCCTCTCCATGAAAAAAATAAGAAAATAAAGGCAGCTGCATTTGACATTTGCAGTGCAGGTGTTATAAAAAGAAAATGTTGAAGGAAAAGGAATTAGACCCGATTCGATCCAATAGTTGTTTAGTTTCTTTGCAAAGATAAGAAAAATAATTAAAAATCCTCCGATATAGTATTTTTTAATTTTTTAAAACCTCCAAATAGTTTAATTACTTTACTAGAATCGCAAGTGATTCTTTTAGTTTTAATTACTATGTAAACTTCCCCCAAACAGTTTTACGATGCTTGAATAATGCATTTATGTTTTTATAAACATAAAAATAAATTATTTAAATGACGTTTTTGACAAGCATTCTACACTTTTTAATGGTTTAAGCGACTTTTTTTTCCATCGGCCGATGGAAGAGGAGAATAATCGGCAATCGGCCGGTCTCGGAGCAATCGGCCAACAATCGGAATCGGCCCATCGGCCAAAAAATGCCATCGGTCTAGCCCTACTATTTATATTTATAACTGAAATTTACGTTTTACTCGTACTTAAATATTTTTACAATTTTCATGTTCCCTATCATTATCTTGAGATTAAACTAATTGTGACGAACTGAAATATTATACTAATTGGATGGTTTAACGGAATAATTTCGTTAACGACGTTGTAGTATTAAAACAATTGGAAGTTCAAATAATTAAACAACGTATGTTTTAAACCACGAAAGGGCCGAGTTTAAAATGTAATTTTAAATTGAATTTTTAATTAATTTTATGTATAATTTAGATGCATTGAGAAGTTCATAGTTTGAACTTGATTTTTAATTTGAAATGTCCGCGCAAGGAAGAAGTGCTAGTGACCCAACATGTCGGGCTGTTTGTACGAGAAGAAGCAAACTGGACTAAAACTCTACCCTCTTAATAGATCCGCGAAGGAGTTCGTTTTTAGAGTCGCCAAACCCCCACTGAGCTAATCTTTGCTCGTTCGCCCATTTGTGCTCTAGTCAACAATGGAAAAGCATTGTAATCTTTCTACTAACAATGATATGGAGTGGTTATCAGAGATCAATCTATCGCCGTTGGCGCCTAGATTGGAAAACACTTGATCCTTTCTACCTAAGGCTCTATTTTTACCTGCTTGGCGATATTTTCGCCCCTTTTGGCAATTTAGAACTTTTTTTTTCTTCTAATTTTTATCCCGGCTCATATAAAAGTTTTGAATTTTTGGTACATTTTTGAAATAATAACGCATTCTTGGCGTATACACGGATCGGCTTATGTTCAGCTGTACATTGCGCATGTCAAAGTTGAAATAAAATCCACCCCATGTCATAAATTCCGGTAAGTGAATTCAACTAAAAATACAGCAGTGAAGCAAGATAAGATAAATAAAAAAAGTAAGAATTGAAATAGTGAGGGGAGCGTAAGAATATTAGCTGTACATTCGGGTTTTGCTTTTGTTAACAAAGGACCTCCCCCCGAAGCCATCGTCAAACAGGGCTTTTTCAGAAGTAGAACAGAAAGTTCAAAGTGCGTCGATTATCTTCAGTGCATGACCACTTCCCAATTATGAGTAGATCAACAGGTCATTGTGGTGGACATAGTAAAGGAAAAGTTATTCATACCTGCAATTTTTAAGTGAATTAGGATGAAGTAAATTCGTTATGATTAGATTTAATACAATACAGTAGAGCCCCAGTTACCCGAAAAGCATGGGACTGTAACGTTTTCGGTTAACTGAAGTACCATAGAAATTTTCAGATAAGCGAGAATTATAGGCAAAAGCCATATGTTTATAACCAACGTGTTCCCCCTGCGTATTGAACTTCTTCCAGCTGCAGAGTACAATGGATTGCCAAGCAGATTAACATAGTTGTTGTTGTTGCAATAAATTCTATACAAAATATTAATATTTTACTTTTGTTATTTAGTACTATACGCATTGTGTTAAAGCACACAATGCTGATGCATTCAATAATTCACGAGTTTATCTGAAGCAACACCTTTCGAAAGGAAACATGCACTTAATTGCACCCATTTTCTTTTAAAGGGTTGGAACATCAACACTTAGTGCATGATCTGCTTTGCCTTTGCTGATGCTGAGGAGTGTATTTCCCAAGATCTGTGGAAACCATGCATTTTTAATGAATTTGTGTTAAGGAGACTAGGCGATATTTTCATTTCATCTAAAAGCAAATGCACCTAACAAAAAAAAGTTCACTTTAATTCAATTTTTCAAATTTCAGATTTTCAGGATTACATGTAAATCAATTGGGAAAAATTATACCAGTTTAATATACAATTAAATTACCTCGCTTTTCAGATGGTTCCACGTTCATGGCCTTTTCTTTTAGACACTTAAGGTGCTGCTAAATCCATATATACTTTTTATCTTTTGGAGGTATTCCTGAGAGTAACGGCTAGGCAAAGCTAAGATGTGCAAGTGGTCATAAACTTTGTTTCTCTTGATTTTCATTAAAATGCATTCATACAGCTACTGAATTGTGTATTGAATTCCTTTATTGGGACTCTTTGTTTGTGCGGCTTTGGTGCATGCATTTACAGCCTGTTCAGTGGCGTAACTAGACTTAGTGGCGCCCGGGGCGAAATCTGGGAATGCCGCCCCCTCAATCGTGCCGACAGCAGAATAGCCCTGAAGTCAAAAAATGGGAGGGCAGGGGGGGGGGCAGCATGAGTTTGGCGACTATCAACATTTTTTTTTCGATCGGGAGAATACAAATAGTTAATATATATACATATATATAAATATATATATATATATATACTATATACACATCCATGGGTCATTTCAAAATTAAAGTGCCATATATATTTTTCACACATTCAGTCAAATTTTTCGACTAATTTTTCCACCCGTCATTCTTTTTCGAATAATTGCGTTAAGGTATTCGGAAAAGCGATATAAATCTGAAACTGATACTTGCGCAAAAATAGGGGGGGGGGGGGGGCTCTTCCTCGGAAAGTTTTAGAAATTGAAGTATAAAACACGCAATTCTAGACTATATTTAGTGACGCTGGGGAAGAGAGAGGTGTTTAGGCACTTCACCCCTCCCTATCGATGCATTTCACTAAAAATTTATTTATATTGGTCCCAAAAATGCAATTTTAGCCAATATTTGGAGACATTAGAAGATTCGCATCATGACCCCTATGAACTCCCTTGAATCCACAATTTCCGCAGTCGTAAGTTTTTCGAACAGTTTACTAGAAGTTTTGTTGATTATTCAAAGTTGTTAATGAATCATGAAAGTATAAGAAATATTTTACTCCACATTTCAATAAAAAGAGGATGCTTAAAAGTTTCATCAACATTTCAAGATAATTTTTTTGAAGACATCACACATAATGGCCGCATGTATTGTTGGGTGTTGCACAAAAGCTCTATGTATTGACATCCCATTGCAAATAATATTTATATATCGCTTTCGATGTTCTCCGGTGAGAACATCCTGTGAGAAACATCTTAAAGCTGCCTTCTTAAAAGTCTTTTTAAGGGTGGGTTTCTTCATTGAATTGACATATTGAATAGTGGAAAACCAAGAAAGCTCCAATCTGTCAAATCGATGAAGGTTAGTCACAACAACTACTTTACCTTTTTGTTCCTCAAAGCAACACCTGGATTTGAACTCCGTACAATTTCAAAAAGGAATTTGGCACTTTTTTATGTTGAAAGCCTCCGTGATAGTTTGACAACATTTGCTGTAAACATTAACATATAAACGACAAAAGTAAAGAAATTGAAACTTAATCTTTGAATTAAAATGAATGCACAAAATTTAGTTCGAAATATAAAATAAATAAATAAAATTAAAAAAAGCTTGATAACACATTGGATTGTTGGGTGATGAAAGTACGTCTTTCCACCTCAATCCACGTGGTAAATTTACTTCATACAATGTTTAACGGAGCAAAATATCTTTTAATGGGAAGCTGTCTTTCTGAAGGTCTTTAAGCATTGTATTATGCATCGTATTTGTTCATTGAATAGTAGGAAAATAGGAAAACTTCCACCCATCTTGAAATTCAATGAGCGTTAGACAAGATATCACAACCATTTCACCTTCTTATTCCTCAACGGAAAGTCTGCATCACCTGGATTCGACTTTCTGACCATTTTCAAAACTTAATTAGCTACTACCTCATCTTTACGCCTCCTCCCCCCCCCCCCTCCCATGACTCGACAGCATTTCGTACAAAACTTAGCGATTCATAGTTGTTACGTAAATATTAAACGCAGTAGCAGAAAAAAGGGGAAAAACGCAACAGTTTTATTATTATTATTATTACAATTATCACTAGTTTTGCCCAAATAAAATTTCCCTTTATAGAATGTTGTCCATTTAGCGTAGAATAACAATATTATAAATTATTGATTTTTCTCTGATGTATCACTATTTGAAATATTTTGATACGATAAACATAGCACTCGGCGCAATAAGATATATTTTTATTTTTTCAAATTGTTATTATGATATGCCCTAACAAATTGCTCAACTTTTTAGTTTAAAAAAATTTTGATGGAAGAAAACTATTTAACTTAATTAATTAATTAATTTTTCTGCACAGTAGAACATATTTTTATAATTGAAAGATTACACCCATGTAATGATGTTTTGTTTTTAGAATGGCTCTTACAATGACCCCCACTTATACGCCCTATCATTTATAGGAAGGGCTTTGATTTCATTGCATTTTTAATGATGAAGCATGATCGATACTAGTCATCATAAATTATTTAATTCAATTAGCACAACTGCTATACTTTAAACTATATTTAATATTTTGACAGCAGAGGTTGAATTCTATGATTATCAATAAATGTCAGGAGAAGAATTAAGAAACGATAGAGCAATCTTTATAACGATGCCCATGCATTTTAAAGGAGAGGGGGGAGGGATTGAAAAACAAAGCTAAATCTTTCTTTTTTTTAACGAAGCAATAACCTTTTGCCTTATTTGATGAATGAAACCGTAATTTTTCAATTTTTCATCGTAATTGAGTTTCAACAGAAAAAATTTTGTCTGTCAGTGTCAACGGAAACTCCTTCCATACCGATAGAAAAGAATAGCTTTTTTTCTTCTTTCTAATGGGGCTGCAGTATTGGCCCTCAACCATTGTAGACCTGGTGCGTCCCCAGAGATTGGTACCAACTCTTTCAGCGGCACCACAATGAGTGTGGTATCATTGCCGCAATTTTTTGACGCTCAGTTTTCCTAGATGGCGGCACCTGAGCACTGGTTGATGCAATCGGCACTAGGAATTTAATTTAGCCGAGAGTATCCATGCCAAAGATATCTTTAACATACCACATAATCATACGACATGGGCGCAGACGATTTTCTGCATCTTGAAAATCCACCGACTTGGGCCAGGTTTGAAATTGCGATCTTGGGCGTACGAGGCTTGCGCCTTACCACTACGCCAGCCTGCCAACAGAAAAGAATAGTAAAATAAAGTACAAATCGAGAGAGTGGCTTTGATATCTAAAAGAGGGAAGATGACCCCCCGAAATTCATCAGACCCCCCAATAAACACGAAAGCATGAAAAAGGAAATATTACGCACTAAACACCGAAACACTGGTCGAATTGCATGATAGCCGTGGTCATCAAGATCAAAATAATTTTAAATGAACTGCAATTAAAAAAAGTTATCAGATAGTAAAATTATTATTTTTATGAATTCTCCTTTTTCTGAACATATAAATAACATTTTTTCAAAGATAGAAGAAACGTATATATTGTACTTACTGACTACTTGCGCTGTTGCCGAATATTTCTACTGCACATAAAATTAAAACAACATCTCTCTCATCTTCACAATCAGAAGTTACTTATAAAGTTGGCGAAAGTTCAAGACTATCGGAATTTCATTAATTCGTTTAGCAATTAAAAGAAGAAATTTTTTGCCCCTACAAAAACACTAAATGTCGATCAGGTTGCCTATTGTTCAAAAATACTCAATCTGATTATTTCTGGGGCTGTCTTTTACTTATTTGGAGAACTTTCAGATGATTTTGCAGGTAATTATTAGGAGCAAAAAAACTTTTTTTTTTCGGTTATTATTCATGACTCAGTTGACAAAATACGAATTTTGTTTTTGAGAAGACACAACGCTGAGAACCGAGAAAATGACGCTTTGGAATAAGCATTGTGGCCAACTTATGGTCATGAAAAATGACCATAATTTGAGACCACCGGCGGGGGACGGGTTGGGTAATAAAGTCGGAGAAAGAGCTTCAGTGAAAATAGAGCTTTTGACCATTGTCCATGAAACGACTTCGGTGAATTCTTCTTCGTCGGCGCTCTTTCAAGGGATTGCTTCCTGGAAACCCTTTGCTTTTCTGCCGACACAGGGAATAGTCAGTGTCAATGGGCGGGTTCTAATAAGAGAGATGGCAGCTGTTAGAGTAATTTAACCCACACTACAGCCTGTAGATATCCAATGGATTACGAGTTGGATATGAAGCTTATCCTGTGGACATCTGTGGGATGTCCAACTGATCCAGGAATATCCAGAAGTGGTAGAAAAGGTTGCAACGTTTGGACGGCCCACGGACGTCTGGATATCCAGACGTGCATAGGACAGCCTAGGGATAAGCAGGGGAGGTTTTGGATGGCTCACAGATATCCTGTGGATATCTCTTTCCTGTCCATAAGATATCATATCCAGATATCTTCTGGCTATCCTGTAACTGTTAAATAGATGTCTATTTTAAATCTTCTAGATGTCTTTGAGATATCCAATAGGATATGATCTGGATATAATGTTTGTTTTATATTTTTAAGCTGTAAAGAGGTTTAAAAATTGCAACTTTTTTGTATTAATAAAATTAATTATTTATAAATACCTTATTTTACAGGCTGAATGCAGTTATATAGGACGTTTTTATATACATAATTATAAGTGAAATTTGTTTACTCATAATTATGAATAAAATAACTACAATAAACCAGTAAAAATATTGATATTTATAAATGATTTATTTATTTATACAAAAATTGCAATTTTTAAACTATTAAATTTTACAGGTTTAAAATAGAAAATAATAAAAAATATTAATTAATACAAGTTTCTTTTCAAACCTATATATTTTCTAACTTATCCAATGGGATATTATCTGGGTATGCTTGTTTTATATTCTTAAGCTGTACAGAGGTTTAAAAATTGCAACTTTTTGTATTAATAAAATAAATTATTTATGAATACCTTATTTTACAGGCTGAATGCAGTTATACAGGACGTTTTTACACACATAATTTATGAGTGAAATTTGTTTACTCATAATTATGAACAAAATAACTACAATAAACCAGTAAAAATATTGATATTTATAAATAATTTATTTATTTATACAAAAATTGCAATTTTTAAACTATTAAATTTTACAGGTTTAAAATAGAAAATAATAATAATGCTTCATTAGTATTAGTAAAGTTAATTATTATTTTTAAATACTAAAAATTATAATTTAATAGAAGTTTTTTTCCAATCTATATATTTTCCGACTCATAAGGTTCTTTCTCAGACCTGCAATAAGACTATTTTCTCTTTTTTACTACTGAAAAAGAATCACTAATTGGCTGTATTGTTGATAATTGGACAACTTTTATAGTTGCTATAAAAGAGTAATACTAAATGAAACTTATAAAACCTTGAACATGCTGGTAGATTTTTTTTCATTTGAACATGTGCAATCTTTTGATAAACATAGTTCTCTCAACAATTCACAAACCTGTAAATTGAAAAACTTAAGGCATCTAAAAGAAAGAGATAAAGAAAGAAACCATCACAGTCTGGTCCAGAGTGTATTTGATATGTATACAACTGCTTTAAGTATTGAAAGATTTATACATAATTAAGTAAAAACATGTACACATTTATATCATGTAAATAGATTAAGAGATTTTTTTTTCAATTTTCATGTAATAAATATGTCAGTTATATCATGGGTAAAGTTACCTTTTTAAATAATTAATATAAACTTTTGCAAGCCAACTTGTGCAAGTTTAATGTAAACATTTACACTTACTAATACAGTATACAGAAGTACATTTTGATTTATCTGTACTTTTTAATTAAAAATAACAAAATTTACTGGAATTAAAATATAATTTGTGTAACTTTTAACAACAATGCATTTTTTTGGAGAAATGAATGCAAAAAGTTCATATACACAACTTTATTTACATTTTGAAAACATACATGATTTTTTTCATAAAAACATACATTTTTACTTGATTTTGAACTGTTGTAGATGTTTCATCAGCAAAACTTTCTTGGCAGTGTGATTCCTGCAACAGAACTCCCAGAAAGCCTCGCCTAAAAAAATTCTCGAGGAAAAAAAAGATTGAAATTTACAAGTGCACATGATACAAAGGATATAAAAATGGGCTTAAAAAATATGAACATAAAACTTAGATATTCACATGTAACTAATTCTTGTTCATGGAAAAGAAAAGACTTGCTTTTTGAAACTAAACAATATTCATAATTGGATAACCGTTTGAGTACTGAAGAACTTTTTGTATATAAGCTAAGTGTGGAATAAATGTGTAGTTATTTCATTTCAGTATACAGTGAAATTCCATTACAACCCACTCCAAGGGACCAGGAAAATGCTTTGTTGAAAAAAATGTTTTTTAATAACATAATATACATTATCATATTGGGCTTTAAAATGGAACTAAAAATTTATATCAGAATCTGGAAGTGTCAGCCGTCTTTCAGGATGACTCCCAGTGCCATAATGACAAAGGTCGATCAGTAACAAAATTATTCTTGAAAGTTGGACAGTACCAAAATTTGGTACAATATTTGCTCATGCCATTTTCAACAACAATATACTAGACATTTCATTTTGAATTGTTTTAATGGAAATTTTGTTGTAACAGTTTATTCGCTGTAACAAGATTGTACTCTCTATATATTGGAAAACAAGAGAAATTGTTATAAATTGACTCTAATTATTATTTAAAAATAATGTTTACCAATAAAAATAAAAAAAATAATTAAAAAAATAAATTATATGAATATAACTGGTCTCAATTAATGCGCAAATATAAAACTTAGATATTACATGTAACTAACTACTGTTCATGTTTATGAAAAAGAAAAGACATGATTTATGAAATTAAACAATTTTCATTTATTGGTTAACTGTTTGAGTACTGAAGAACTTTTTGTATATACTATAAGGTAAGTGCAAAATACATGTATAGTTATTTCACTTATATACAGTAAAACCCGCTTACGAAGTTTTCCAGGGGACCAAGAGCAAAACACTTCTTATGCGGGAAAACTTCTTAAACGGGTAGGCTCTATGTTTGACAATATATATACTTTATAATATTTAGGGATGATATTATTTTATTATTTTACAACGTTTAAATTAGACAGAAAATAGACACCCCCCTAACAGACTCTACAAACATCCCCTTCTCCCTTGATCAGTCATTATTGTTCTTGTAATAACCGACTAATCCTCTCTGTCACCTGTTTTCCTGGAACTTTTAGTGTTGAGAAAAGGGTACCCTTGAGAAAAGGCTGACAAAAACAGCTTTTCTTATTCTTCTCCTAATATTTTTTCCATTAAAAAGAAAAATAACTACGTAGATTGAAAGAAACTTGAAAAAAATAGAAACTTTAGAAGTCTAAAGTGTCATTTGAAAGAAAAAATTGACCGATATGAAAACTTATTAAGCAAAAAAAAAAAAAAAATACAATCAGAACTTTTAAAAGGGGTTATTTTAACATTAGGGAGATGGGAATGAAACTGGTATTGAAATTAAAAACTTCTTAAGCGGGAACTTAACGGGTTTTACTGTATACAGTGAAATCCCATTACAACACACTCCAAGAGACCAGGAAAATACTTTGTTGAAACAGAGATTTGTTATAACGGAAAATAAATTATTCTATCGGACTTTAAAGCGGAACTAAAACTTTGTTACATTTTAACGGAAATTTCCGTATTCACTGTAACTAGATTTTACTGTATATAAACTGGAAAACAAGAAAAATTGTTATAAATTAACTAATTATAATTTAAAAGTAATGTTTAGCTACTAAGAAAACAAAAAGCTGCAATTGATATGCATATCACTGTTTTCAATTAATACAAAAAAGTAAGAAACAGCAGTGCAATTGTGCTTCCATACGTTTTTAACCAACACAAGAGAAATGTGACAGCGCTTTGTCACACTCAATAATAATATGAAAAAGTTTTGTCATAATCATCTTCTGTTACATGTCTGTAACAGCATAATCAAATTCACCAACACTGTTACTGTGATCCATGAATAAACAATCATCTACTGTTCCATCTAGATAACGATTTTAAGATATAATAGTACTTTTTAAAACATTTCAGACCTTTTGTAAAGCTAAGGGAGTGAGTTACATTACAGCAAGCATACTAAAAATTAAAAGAATGCTGTTACAGTAATATTTGCATGTTATAAAGGAAAGCGTTATGCACCAGAATATTTGTTATACAGTCGAACCTGTTTATCTCGAACCTGTCTTTCTCGAAAACCTTCCTATCTCGAAAATTGATATTTTCCCTGCATTTATACCCTAAATTCAATGTATTTTTTTCAGGTTTATCTCAAAATGTTTTCCCCCAAAACCTCCATATCTCGAATTCTGGTTTTGCTGCCATTTTGGAATTCGAAGCCGAGTGACCTTTCGGCAGCTAGCAAAATTGATGTGGAAATCGTAGAGAACGTAAAAGGCGATTCGGAAGTAGAAGAGGAGGTTGAGAAAAACAAAGATGTTGCGAAAGTCGCTGTAAAAAGAAGCAGAGAAAGCTATTGAAACATTAACTTTCCTCGAATTTCAGGAAAATTTTGGTCAAGGTGGATTTACAGCGATCGCTACCCTCAAAAGTATAATCGAGGCGAAAACAACCAGACAACAAAAAACACTAAAGGGTTAATCCATGAAAAGAGGGACATAGCTACAGAAAAATAAATATGTTCAAACATGGATAATAAATATATTTTTATATTCCTAATATGTTGAATTATTATATTTTCATGCAAAAAAAAGTTGGCAACAGTGTTCTCAATTCTAAATAGCTGTTTTATGAAAGCATGTGCTGTTTTGATATTTGGAGTATATGATATGCTGATTTTCAAACTTCAGATTCTGCTATAATTAGGTAAGTTTGAAATATTTTACACTGATTATATACATTTTATATATGTTAACTAAGTTATTAATACTCTATTATAATTATAAATTGATTAATAATAAGTAAAAGCAGAAAAAAGGGTAAGCCTAATTTGAATGTATTGTGAGTCACAAAAACTTGCATTTTTCTTTATAACTAATTTATAAATTGACCATATTATGTATAACTCAATATTTTGCTTCTTTAATGTACACTCTTGTATTGAACTGTCTCAAAATTAAATTAAAAATATCAAATATAGTTAATAAGCTTTGAAATATATGGTATTGTGAGTCACAATACTATAATGTGAATCACAGCAGTAGGAATCTAGTGTTTTAATTTAAAATATTGTCAGTTAAAGGCATATACAACTATTTTAAGTATTTATCAATTTCTCAGTAGCTCTTTTATATTATTTATAGATTTAAACATGGAATGTAAAGAATATCGTAAACCAATGACTTCTGCTGAGCGTCAACGAAAAAGAAGACAGAAGATGAAGGATGATGGCACCTATGAAGCATACAAAAAGAAGCATTTAGAAGAAGTGAAAAAAAGTAGAAAGAAACAAAAAGAAGCATTATTGAAATTACCAAAATCTGTTCAAAACAAAATACAAAAAGAAAAGAGAATAGCTGTAAAGAATCAAGTAGCAGCATTTAGAGCAAAGAAAAAAGAAGAATCAAAAAGCAAAAGAAAGGAGGAATCACCAAAATTAAATTATTCAGCAAGTGCTCTTGGAAAGGCAACAGCTAGAGCTCGTCGTAATTTGCCATCAACTCCAAGGAGAAAAGAAGCAGTGATTCGAAGATTGTATTTTTTAGATGTTGGTAAGAATGGAATTTCTTATAATGAACCTGAAACTTCTAACACCAATCACCAATTCCTCTTCTATTTCCGCAGAAAATACTGAACTGGTACAAAATTTTTACCAAATAGATGATATAAGTCGCCAAGCACCAGGCAGAAAAGATTCTATCACAATAAGGCAACAAAATCAGAAATCAAAAGTTCAAGTGAGGCACTTGTACAATTCCATAACGGAGACGTTTCAACTTTTTCAAGAAGATTATCCAGATATTAAAATTGGGCGAAGTAAATTTGCTGAATTAAGACCAAAACACGTATTACTTTGTAACAAAATGCCACATAATGTATGCTTATGTAAATATCATGATAATTTTATAGGAGCACTGTTTTATCTACACCAGGCTTATCCCAATATTTTTCCAGTGTACTCTAATAAATTTCCTGAAACTATAATTTGTTCGCCACCTACAGAGAGCTGTTGGTATAACAGTTGTGAAGACTGCAAAGATGCTTTGGGATTTAAAAAAAAAAAAATACATTGAAAATGCTGAGATTGACAACCTGAAGTATGCAAAATGGTATGAATGGAAAAATGATAAGCATGAACACGTTCAAAAGGTGTTAGAGGAAGGAACCCTGGAAGAACTGATTTTGCACATCTACAAACTTATACCAACATTTTTGGAACACTGTTACATTAAAAGACACCAGGCAAAGGAATATAGGAACTATCTTGAAATTGTAAAATCTAAATGTGAAAATACTGATGCCAAACAAAAAATAGCCTTAATTCAAGTGGATTTTTCAGAAAATTATACATGCAAGTATCAAGATGAGATCCAAAGCGCGCATTGGCAACAAAAACAAGTGAGTCTATTTACTATTGCAGTATGGCATTCTGGTGTGTTTAATCCCTGTATATTAGCATCAGACAACACAATTCATGGGAAAGAAACTGTTGTTGCCTACATTGATTATGTGTTAGAAAGTTTACCAAAAGGTTTAGAAGAAGTAATTATGGTCCGATGGTCCGTATTCCCAATTTAAAAATCGATAAGCAGCAGCTTTGTGCGAATTACAAAAAAAATACAATTTTGTAATTAAGTGGAATTATTTTGCCACTTCACATGGCAAAGGGCCAGTTGATGGCATTGGAGGTGCAGTAAAAAGGCAGGTTTGGGGGGCTGTGAACAGCCGAAAATATATTGTTGCAGATGCTAAAAGTTTTGTTGAAGCTGCAAATGCTTCATCTAATGTAAAAGTTCTGTTACTCAAAAATTCAGAAATTGATATCAGAAATAAAAGCTTAAAATTAGAAGAAGTATTTAAAACCGCTCAACAAATTCTAAATATTTCAAAAATCCACCAATTAATAGTGAAGGATGGGAAACTTCAAACAAATAAACTAACAAATGTCAATTCACCTAAAGAGTTTTTAAATCCAAAAGTAGGTGATTGGTTTTTAGTGAAATATGAAAATGATTGTTATCTGGGAGAAATTAAAGCAATCGACAATGCTGCTCAAGAATATCAAATAGAAACTATGGAGGCAATTGGAAAATTTTGGAAGTGGCCAAACAAAAAGGATGTTATCTTTTATACTAAAGATAAATTAGTTAAAAAATTAGGATATCCAATACTTATTAATTCTCGGGGACATTTTAGATTTGAATAAATTTTTGTATTTGCTATATTTAATTTATGTACTTCAATTAAATTAAACTTTTTTTACCTTCAAGTATCATTTTAGATTTCCATTTATTAATTTACTTATAATTACATGCTGCTGAAATAAATTTTAAAGGTGTTTTGTATTTTTATTGTTGATGTATTGTGAGTCACAAAATTAATGTAATGTGAGTCACATTGATTGTATTAAGTTACTACTCTAATATTCTTTCTATCTAAAATCAAATGGGGTCTAAAAACACTTTACTCTAAGTATAAAGATTTCCATTAAAATTTATATTCTAAATTATAAGAGTTTGGAAGAAATATAAGTTTTAAATAAGTGCTCAAATTTTATGTCATTTACACTGTATTGTGAGTCACGTGAATATATTTATATAGAATTCTTTATAAAATTGAAATATTCTATAAACTAAAATGTTATTTTAATTCCTATGAAAAATCACTTCTAAAAACAAAAAAGAAAAACTAATATGTTTAAAAATGCAAAAATACTAGAGCACTTTCAATGGAAAAATTTTTCAAATTGTATTGTGAGTCGCGCTGGATTAACCCTAAAAGACTATTTTTCTGGTACTTGCTAAAAAAAGTTTAGTACTTGTCTTGTTTTTGAGAGGCTTGCAAAAGGGTATGCTGAATACTATTTCTTTATTGTCTATGAGTATAAAATTCGTTAAAAAAAGTTAGTACAGTCAACGCTCTGTATAACGACCACACATTATAAAGACCATTCCATTATAACGACCAGTGGTAAAAGTCCCAACTTTATCCCTATGAACTCTATGTGAATTTGCTTTCGGTATAGCGACCTTTCTGAATCGTCTAATCCGATACAGCGACCATACCAGCAGAGGCATAGCTAGGGTTTTCAGCGCACGAGGACAACTGAAGATTATGCGCCCCCCTGTGCCCCTAGGGGTGGCCCTACAGGGAGTTAAAAACTTTTATGCCTCCTAAATGATAAATAATTCTGAAAAGCAGCCCTTTTAACTTTCATTCTTATTAGCGACCATTCACTTCTAAGGGGAAAATGGGGACAATTTGGCTTCGCAAAATTACTTTTTTAATTTCTCACGCACTCTTATTCTACATTGGTTATTCCCAATAAGATTTGCAGATCTTCAGTTCAAATAATTTTCTTTTCGCATTAAAAAATAAAACAAATTAACATTAATTTGGTGCCTTTTGACGCTGCGCCCGGGGACAGCTGTCCCTCCTTACCTCTACCTAGCTACACCTCTGCATAACAGGCATCATGTCAGCTCAGAAGTTCTGCTTCCAGAAATGTGAATGTAATTTTTTTCCCTATATTTTCTACTTTAAAATCTGTTTAATATTTTGCACTGATATTTTTTTCTAAATTCTAATTCCAAACATAAAAATTCCAAAAATAATTTAGTTGGAAACTTTTAAAAACTACCAATTTTAATGGAAACACTTAATATGCATGATGCATGTATATTTTTAAAGGAAAATTCTATCTCTTATAGCGACCACTCGTTATAAAGACATTTTTCTGTGGGACGCAGATGGTCGTTATATCGAGCGTCGACTGTATAATATTACAGTAAAATGCTTAATAAAACTAAGGCAGAAGATTTTTAACCTACAACATATAGTCTTTGTTTCAGTTGCAAATTTTAATAGTTTTATCAAAACCTCTTCATCTCGAATTTTTTTTCCTTCCCTTGAAATTCGAGATAGACAGGTTCAACTGTATCAGAATCTGGAAGTGTCAGCTGTCTCTCGGGATTACTCCCAGTGCCATAATGACAAAGGTCGATCAGTAACAAAATTATTCTTCAAAGTCGGACAGTACCAAAATTTGGTACAATAATTCCATATGCCATTGACAGCATCAATATACCAGACATTTCATTTTGAATTGTGATTAAACAAAAAGGTTTGTAACAACCTTGCCTCATTGAGTTTTTAGTATTTAAAAAATATTAATTACAGAATGTAGCATTGTTATTTTATTTTCGGTTGACCAGTTGGTTAAATCTTCCTACAAGATGAAGGTTTCTTCATACAGTGTTTGGGGAGTTGATACTGAACATATTTTATACTATCAAAACTTAAAATTAATCTCCGGGAGGAAAATCCGACTCATTATTAGAAATAATAATCAGTAAGCATTTGCATTACACAAGAGTATCGCTCACATTATTAAAACAATCTTTACTATTCGAATATTTAATAGAATTGGAAAGTTATTCCTTTTATTTGATTTTTGAAAACTAGTCAACAAAAACACTACGTCACTGAAATAAAGCAATCGTGGCAAAAAAAATAAAACAAAGAACTAAATCATTTCAACACAAAATAATTCTATTTCATCATAATAAGCCTAATAACATGAAAAAAAAATTTAGAAAGAAGTATACAAACTGAAAATTATATCCAAATTGAACTTGATCAACGTGTCGTACAAGCCGCGATTTTGATAAACAAAGTTCAAGCAAACTTCATTAAAGTTGCAGTCAATTCTTGAATTCACAGTTTCATACAAAATGAAAACACACATTAGGTATGTATTATTAATGATGTAATAGCTACAACATATTTAAGTAAAGAATTTTTGCTGCTGAAGTCTAAATATAGGCAAATACATCAATATCTACAAGTCAAACATTTTAGCGATGACTGGACATCTCAGGGATAAGGAATTCTGGACTTCACAGGGATATGATTTGGATATCCATGTATATCCATAGGCTGTCCTAAGGTCTTCCCAAAGATATCCAAAACCTGTTACTATCTGGATGTCTCAGGGACCCCCCCTAGTTACGCCACTGAGCCTGTTGCTGTGATTCTGGCAAATTTTTGATCGACCTTGCCCAGCACTTTTTTTTTTTTATTAGTGCATTCATCTTTCATTAATGTTATGCTTCAATTCAAGAGGACAACCTAAAAAAAAAGTTAAAATAAAAGATACTGAATGATTATAAACTGTCTGATGTTATTTGATCTCTTCATGTTGTAAATTTCTTTTCATTCTACCTGTATATATGGTTTTAGCTTTGGCGCTGCAAAAAAAAAAACTAAAATAGAAACATTAAAGTTACTGCTTGAAACGCGAGTTTTTTTCCAGACGTTGACTAAATATTGCTTCCAGTGTTTACTTTTGGGTTTCGCAAGCTGTGATGTACGTTATCTTTCTGCATCATATATTTTTAATATTTTACAGGTTCTGAAAATGCTATTACCTGGTTTTTGCACCAAAAGCTGGCAATGCTTTTTGTTACAATAACAATTTACACATTTGGATATTTTCACCTTTTGAGTGAACAATTCATTTTTTAATGGACAATTAAACCCAACATTATTCTAGAATAAAGTACTAAACATATACCCAGACAGCCATGAATCTCCAAATTACATCCATAGGATATCTCTTGGATAAGATGAGTAGATATAACCACATCCATGAGATATCCCTGAGACATCCACATATCTACTGAATATCCACAGAACGTCAAAAAGGTTGCAGCTATTGGACCTCCCTGAGACGTCGCGATATCGCGACGTGTATTAGATATCCCATGGATATCCAGGATATCCCATAGATATCCTGAAAACATCCAACAGATATCCCATAGACATCTTAACGTCCTAAGGTTATCTCTAGGATATCCAAGAGACATCCATCTCTTGGATATTGGGATATAGCTTGGATATCCATAGGAGGTCTCAAATGAATGGTTTATAGGTATTTATAAAACATCAGAATATGCTACAGATTTATTACATATGCAAAAAGAGTACAAAGCCTATAGCATAACATATATTTGAGCAATGTAAATTACTCCATTACAAATTATAATTACATAGCCATTATTTTCCTATAACTACTTTTGAAAATATTTATAATTTCTTTTCAAATCTTCATTTTAGGAAAATATGACTAAGCAATTAAAATTTTTAATGAATATTCAATACTAGAGATATATATTAGGCTACAGGTCAATACACTTCATGCATATGCAATAAATCTTTAGCACATTTTGATATTTTACATATATAAGCAAGAAATGTAACAAAAATTATATAGTATTGACAAAACATTTTTATCTTTTTCTGTGAACCCGTATTAAATAGCTCATAAAAAAAAAACAGAGTACTTAAAAAATATTCCTTCATAAAATCCTTATAAGCATATAAGAATAAAGCACTAACATAGATGTTTTCCCTGCAAGAACTTTCCTTTATGTGAAATAGTTCCCTGCAACCCCAAAATTTATGCCTGCAATGTTTTTAAACTGTCATTATATTTCTATCATTTACTTTTAAAAAGGCTAACATTTTAACTTATGCTATTTGTTCAGTAGCTCCAGAACATAAAATATAATTACCTATGTACATGTGAAAGTAAAGTTAATAAATCATCAACTATATTCAACTTGAAGGGTTTGGTGGGATTCTGCACCCTTCAGAAAGACCGAAAAAGTAACATATATTTAAAAAACATTCAAGGAATAATATCATACAAAAAAATGCATTTAACAGCAAACTTATTGTAACATTTAAGTCTTCATCTACAAACACCCCTTTTTCTAACTGAAAGGCTGCATTCCACTTTGCTCAAATTAAAAATTCTGGGTGATGTGTAATGCTCCATAGATTACTTGGCTTTTTGATGTCATTTAAGTTTTTTAAGAGTTCAATAAATGTCAGTAGTGACAGAGCAGATGTTGTTGGTTTTCATGCTTTTTTTGTGCAGACTCCAATTTGTTTCTCTTCATGGGACAGTTTCTTTTGCTAGATGTTGCAGACAGATAATTAGGAAGGTTAAGGTGCATTCTGACGAGCGAGAAAACTCACACGAAGTGTCCAACAGTAGTTGCTGGAATGTTCCATTACAGCAAAAATTGCAAGCAAGAACTTGCAGTGACAGTTGGACCAGGGAAAAGTCAAGCAATTCTCACATTCAACTGTCGTAGCTGTTCTCACGTTAAAGAAAACAAGACTTGATTATGTGCAACACTTGAGACACTGTTCCGGAAAAATTGAGGAATCGTAATGCATTAGATTTATATATACACTGAAGTATTATTGAAGGTATATTGAATATGAGGAAAGGTGAATGCATAATTTAAAAAAAAGATTAAAATTGTGCACAAAACTGATAAAGGGATATTATTATTACGAAAAGTTTACTATATTAGTTCCTAAAATTGAATCTCTAAATGATGACTTCACAATTTTGACAATGAAAAGCTTAAAATTATGAATTAAGATTCTATTTCTTACTTAATAACCTAACACAAAGTTTGTGTGTAAGTGTGCAGTGAAAAGTTAATTATATTGTGCCGAGAAGATGCACAATTTATTACGAGCAACAAGAGGTTATCCTTCACCACAATACAAAACAAATGTAGCTTTTAATAAATTAGGTAATATTTTTTACCTGAAATAAATAAAGCAAAATTTACATGAATCAAAGTTTGATGGCGAATTTTTATTGGTAATAAATACAAGATTAATTGCAATTCTGTAACTGTTAGCTACCTTTTTATAGAACATGATAACACAATAAAAATGTGCAATCTGAAATGATTGTAATGCTTATTGAAAAGTTCCGCTTTAATAAAACCTTTGTACTTCAATATGAGTGCACAAATAATTTAAAAAAATGTGTTCCATAATTGCAAGTAATAACAAACAATAATTTTTAAACATTAAATAGAAATTTTAACATTGGAAGAGGGTTAAAGTACTTAGCATTGCAAATTAAAATAAATATATATTTTTTAAATACTCCATTTAAAGCCATGCATTAAATTAACTTTTTCAGTCTGAAATGTTTTTTCTTTTTATTTCAGACTTAATATTTTTTTCCTTTGACCCCCAACATAATATTTAAATTTATTTCTACTAAACTACACATTTGTTAAATGCATGGTTTTATTGTCCTGATGTTTCATGTTTTTTCAGCAAAAAAATAAGGGTTATATTCATTCATATCCAATTAAAACACTAAACAGAAATTTCAGAACATCAAAATCAAACTTTTTTAAGGATATTAATCGAAGTAGTTGTATATTTTTCACGAGCATCAATGTGAGACAGTGGGCAAAAAGTTGCAGGGACTTCAACTTGGCCTGAGAACTTGCGACAGTAGTTCTCAAAAGTGTCCCCTTGTAGTTAGAAGTGACTGTCACAGCTAGAAACTGGTTCGGCGAGATACTGTCAGGTTCGTTCAGAAAAGGACAGTGATTGTCCCGACAAATATTGCAGTTGAAAGCTGTCTTGTCAGAAGGAACCTATATGGAAGATAGACGGTATTGCCTTTGCTTTTAATCAAAATCTTTCTCTCTCTTATTTATAAAGGATGCAATCTGCTAATTTTATCTCTACAAAGTCATCAGTATTCTCTGCCTGAAAATGTTGTACACAGATACAATTTTTAGAGTGAACTCTTTGTCAGTCTAGGGATCTTTGGTTTTTATTTGTCAACCTGTTCCTGGATCTAAAAGTAAAATCTTTAGTTGTGATTTTTTTCCTCGAGTGAACTTTCTTAGCATAAAAAGAAAAACAGTAGAACATAGATTGATAATTTCTCACAGAAACTATTCATTTTGAACAACACATTATTATCAAAATAGCTCAACATAAATTCAAATCTCATTATTAAAACAAGATGTTATATTCAAGGAAAACATTAGAAGCAAGAATGATTCACTGAGGTTCTACTTTGGTGGTATTGATGTATATACTATTAAATAAAGACATAACAAATATTCAGCTTAGCTGAGTAGTGAATTTCATGTGTGCCACATATATAGAATACCAAATTTGAATAAAAAATATTCAATATGAGTAATGTTAACCATTCCTTTCATTTTTTCTTGTTAAATAAGGAAGTGACAATGTGCACATAAATTAATACAAATAGTTTCCCAAAGAAAAATGAAAACATGCAACTATAACAAAAAGAAGATCATCGTATTGAGTTTAAAATATAGGTCTGCTCAGATTCAAGATACATATCCATTTTAAAGACGACAACATAATTACGTTACCCTTTGTTACACATAATTCTTAAAAATTTTCCAAATAATAATTCATTACAATAAAGTTTTTGAGAACTTTATTTAAGGGAAATAGTTCACAAATCTTTTTACTTTAATGCCTTTTCAGTATAAGAGAAATGGGTCATGTAATTTTCTAGGACATATAAACGATTGCCTTTACTTACTTTTGCGAGGATGAGACCAGTAACTGTTTTACTTTCTTTTGTCGCTTTTCAGAGATCCAACCCATACCCAGTATGGCAGCCAGGTACATAGCACCATTTGAGTGGTACATGGCACCATGAAATGAGAGAGAAAAAAAAATCACATGTGAAATAGGAATGAATGATAATCATATTGGAAAGAAACAAGTGCAAAGTCTTCACAGAACAAGACTCTTAAAGCATAATTAGACATTAACAAATTTAAAGAAAATTGAAATAAGATACACCTGATATTTCGTAGGTTGAGACTTAGATTATTCATGATGAGTTGTTATTGATTTTTATTGCACATACTATTTGGCTTCTCCCAACACTTCTAACTTGAAAACTGCTGAAAACCACCCACCCTGCTAATGAATGCAGACTGTTTAAAAAGCGGGAGTGTGCGGTGTAACAGTGCCCCCTAGAATAGTGAACAAAAGAGGTCACTTTTCCACTTGCAATCTCGTAGAAGATTTATCTCCTTCGTTACTCTTGCTAGATAATTTTTGCAAATTATCATACAAATTCAAGTTATATCTTAAAACTCATCATATATTTAGCTCTATTTTTTATATAAAAAGTTTTAAATTCTGTCAAGAACTTCAAAGATACGTATTTACACAGTTAACTATTTTAAAGAATTTCGATGTTTCACAACTAAGCCATATTTTTCTGCCGATACAAAAATTAACTCTCTCGTGCTGGAAGGTAAAGAATTGATAAGTGAAAATTTAAACTTTTCACATTAATTTTTCAATGTAATGCTAACCTCAAAGATACAATTAGTACTAGATTATCTCCTTACTGTGGATTGCATAAAGTAATCTCAAACATCAACAATGAGCTATATAGGCTTTCTGTGTTTTTTTAAAATTTGTTTATAAAAATAAAGAGCGGTATTGCTACAGAATTTAATTTTAAGAGCTGATATGCTTGTGAAAGTATAAATTATTCTCTCACACATTTATCACCTATTTTATAAGTCTTTCTCAGTTTTGTGTCGATTTTTAATTAAACCCAGCTGTCAACCAGAGGCGTAACGTAACTTGCTTGTGCCCTCCAGCAGCACGAAGCATAGCGCCCGCAAATTCTTTTTTTTTTCTCCATAATTGTTCATTCGGGCACCCCTTAACCACCTGTGACCAAGCAGTCATGAGATCTGAGGCATGCTAATTACGCCACTTTTGCCGACACTGAGCTAGGTTACTAAGCAGCAAATTTTCTTGATGATAATTTTTTGCCTGCAATAAAATAGTATACTAAAATATTATTAGGTTAAATTATGAACACAATTCAAAGCCACACAGCCCTTTTTTGTAAAAAATGCATATATCCCTTTCTAAAACTTTCCTTAATTTAGTATGTCAAAGCCAGACCCCTAAAAAAAAATCAGTTTTAACACAATTACGTATTAATTTGAAAATGGAAAATTTGCCCCCCCCCCCCAAAGTTAGGCTTCTTTTAGTTGGATAAATATGTGTTATGATTTTCATCAACAAAAATGATGGCTTTATATGCAAGTAAAACAAAAACAAATTCACAGCATTATTTTATATAAAAACCAAAAGAAGTCAAAAATGTCATTAAACACAAATGGTTAGTTAGCAAGATTTATTTAATTGAAATTACATTGGGGTCATATATGACACTACACCCACAAGGGTTAAACCTGAAATTTTTAAAATTGAAATTGTTTTTTTTCTTGAACAGACTTTAAATGTTTTGAATATTAATTATGTTATATTTATAAAAATAATGTGACATGTTAAACTACCTATTTTAAGCTATTTTCATAACAATAGCTATGCCCTCCCCCCCCCCCAACTGGGGATGAAACCTTCCTTTGGAACCAGCAAACAGGCAAAATTAAAAGCACATGGGATTACAAGAAATAGCAATATTAGTTCTCAAATTTATTTAACTTTCCAGATTTAGCAAGGAATTTCCCACAACAAACGATTTCCATATTTACCGAATGGTCAGACATAATGTGCCAAAAACGGAAAATTTTGGGTTACCTTCCATTAAGACGCTCCCGAGTGCAAAAATATATACATATTCGTAAAAAATATAGTACATATAATTCCTTAAATATAAAAAATGTTTTTTTAATTTTTAGGATTTGTTTTTTAAATTATTGTATGACTTTTTATTTTATCAATTTATTTATTTATTGCTATTAAACCCTTTTTTTTACCAAAATTCAAATACAATTTTTGTTAGCATTCTTATATTATGCGCAAACAACAAAATGCTTTTTTTTAAAATTAGATAAGGTATTATAAGTGATCAAAAATTTTTCATGTTATTTAAAATTGTTTAAACTTGCTTTAGTTGTAAAGTTTGCTTCCAAGTTATCTGCTGCAACATCTGTATCGGTTTGGTCTTTTTAATAAGCAGTGAGAAAATTTCACTAAATAAAAATTTTTACCCTAGACCAGATATATTTAAAAGATCCTAAGTTCCTGACTTTTACTATTTTGAGAAAAAAATATTAATTTCACAAATGTAGTTCATTTATATCAAGAAAAAAAAAAGCTGAATTAAAAGACTTCCTTGTGCTTACAATTTATAGATTTATATCTTTGAACACAATGAAATATAAAGGATTCTTACATGAAAGCATAATTGCTTATAGGCATATAGAAAGTGATCCTAAATATTATCTCATAAAAAATAATAATAGTGATTGTGTAGGCTAAAAATGTACACAAGAAACAGTTGTTTTTGTTTAATTTTCATGCGTTGCTTATTAAATAATATAAAATATTACTCATTTCTAAAAATGAGAAGAAATGATTTAATGTGAAAATCCTGAAAGCACTTTTTTCTTCAGGTTGACAAGAATACAAGCTAATCGACAAAATAATTGAAAATAAAAATTGAATGTTTGCCCTTTAGCAAATGATTACATTTAAAACTTGATGTCATAAAAGAAAAAAAGTCCATTAAAAGTTGTAAAGAAAATTATTTTAACACTAACAACTCAAAATTCATAGAATTTTTTCTATCACTGTTTGCTGTTAAATATTTTGCCTTAATTTATTACATGATTTAAATATTAGATCTAAATCTTTTATGCCTAAAAAATCTCGGTGAAGATTTGTGCTTATGCATATAATTAAAACATTCAATGAATTTCAGGCATATTATTCCAAATCTACAAGAAAACAGATTTTTTTCATATAATGGAAACTGAACTATAATTTTGAAAATACTAAGTTAAATAATATATAATTCTTCAGTATTTTAGATATGTATCAAAAATATCACATGCAAACCTTTTAAAATTGCAGTTGAAAACATTTCTTTGAATATTAAATAAATAAATGTGTTGAATTCCTTTTGCAATTTCCGGTGCCAACCTTTAATTTTATGCAAAAGATTTCCTCCCGAGTATTGACAACAAATGCTTCACTAAATTTAAACTGATTTCTTTAATTTATACATTTGTAGTACTATACAGGAATAATAAGAAAAGAAACAATTCAATGAAGGAACTTTATTAGTTAAAACAACAAAAATGACATAGCCATCAAAGACTGATGATATAACATCTTAAATGGAATTGATTCATTCAATATTTTCATCGTAAATAATGCACAAATGAACATTTTTAATGCACTGTAAAACATAAGACAATGCAGATGGTAATTTAAAATGAAGACAATTAGCTTCTGCAATGTCTCTGCCAAACTGGAAACGTTAATCATCATCAGATGAACTGTCCACATATGGTAAAGCAACAATTTTATTTCCTTTATCAGAGATCAAATAGCCTAATTCTGGTCTTATCGGAAGCAAAGAGGAAGTAGGGTTCTTCTTCATACGGTAATACTCATTTGGGGGGTGGCAAACGAATCTAAAACAGTCAATTTCTCTGGGTATGTCTTCCTCAGGGCCATATATATAAGTACCGGGATCGAAACGTCCTTTCGGGCTCCCTTTAGTAGGTATTAACCAAGTAATGACGGCATATTTCTCACAAAATTGGTCTTGCAAAAGACCACGAATTTGAGCATAGTAAAGCTTTCTATCTGTGGCGTCAACAACAGAAACAATATCTCCCTCCGTTAAAAAAGAACCTAGAAAGGAAACTCGACCGGAAGGCACGCGTCTGGCGATAGCTTTTAAACCCTTAAATAGCTTTTTTGGACGAATCTCTTCGGGCAATATACTACGTGTTGGCGCTTTTTGTTTGCGTTTTGCCGCTCCTTTTAAGACAGTCTTTTCATTTCCTTTAGGCAACTCCATTCCGAATGTCACAATTGTCACTCACGGGCTCACACGATACCGAAAACGAAAGGCCGTGGCTATTGAACCGAACAGTCGGTACAATAGCTCCACCGCTATTTAGCCGAACAGTGACAACAGCGCCACTTTAAAAGAACTAATCCGAGCATTTGCTCGGTTCAATAGCAGTTACATTATTGAACCGATTTCTTTGCTCGGTACAATAGTGGCTATTATGTTATTCAACCGATCTTAAACTGTCGCACATGAGTTTGGTGTTCGGTTCAGTAGCGGTAATGTTATTGAATCTTCGTGAATCCCAAGTCGGAACATTATTGAACGAATTGATTATTGTTTGATAATTTCTTAAATTGCCGTTTGATAATTCAGTTTGCATTAATCTTTACTTTTTCTTTCTTTCTTTTTTTTGCAGTATCCACAGTGCGCATTCCTTAATTTTGCTCAATACATATCTATAATCATATTCAAAAAATATTGTCAATAATTAAACTCAATTTCAGTTTAAACTGTCTCGTATTTGTTCAGAAGCATTAGTTTACCTAAAACATTTTTTCAGGTAGGAGGGCAAGCCCCCAGATCAGTTCCAACTTGCTATATATATAAATATAAAAATAGGGCACAAAAATAATTATTAATTCCGTAATTTATTTGTCTAATCGTACTCGACATTTATGTATCTACTACATACCTGTTTTATCCATATACAAAACAAAGTATATAATTTGACCAGAAAATTTATTTGGGTGTAAAATTGCAGATTAAATTAATGTAAGGAAAAAATTAATATAAGAGAATAATTTTGGTATAAAGTGAGTTGGAAAGATGTTTGGAACAAAGTTCCTTTTCTAAATTGATGGACTTGGGGTTATTTAAGTAGGAGCTCCCCCCCCCCCCCTTTCAAAGGGCTTTGCCTTTTTGAAGGAAGGAAAAAGGTCTACATTTCCCATGCGGAGGGAGGAGTGGTCGCACTATTCTCCTGCGCAATCTAAAAAAAAAAAAACAGGCCAATTTATTCAAAAAATTCTAAAGGTATTTTTATTTTCCCAAAAATTGTTAATCAAAATGTGCAGTTTTGAATTTGCTTCAAGAGGGGTAATCCCGGGCTCCTCATTTTGGCAATTAGGCGGGGAGGAGTCAATTGATCCCCCCCCCCCGACCTAAAGAAATGCACTGAATTTATGTGTGTTTTTATGTATTTCGTTGCATTTTTACCTATAATATGCATGAAAAAAATACCTTTTGCCCCCCCCCCCATGGAGAATTTTTAAATGAAGTGCCTCCCCTCCCCCCAAATGTGCTTGTTATAGTCGATTGCTTATGAAATGTGAATTATTAACAGTATGCTATTACGAATTTGCATTGAATGAATGTTATCAATTGCTTAATTCAATATACAACACATATTTGTTAAAATAAACCTTTTATCGTGGTTACATATCAAGTAATACTTTTCTTTTCCTTTCGTAATTTATATGTATATATAAAGCCTTTGTTTAAATTGCCTTGTTATGCATGCACATCATCAGAGGTTTTTCCCCCTTTAAAATTTTGAATTTCACTTGTGTATAATGATGAATGAAATGTGAAAAAAAGGTGAGAAAGCCAATACTATTACTCAATAATTTATTAACCACAAGTATTTTATTACATGCAAAACCATGTATCGACAATAAACAAGATGAAAGGGATGTGTTTCATGAATTTTTATTCAAGAAAATAATACTATAATACAAAAGGGAAGAGTAGCAACAAAGTTAAATCAATTCAATTTATGTGTAAGTTCTCAAAACTTATTTATCTGCACAAAACTGTCAGGCATAAATTGACTTTGTGCCTGATAAACAGGGCTCTAGGAACGTGAAAAAAAAATGTAACCAGTAAAAAGTATCCCCTCCCCCTTCCCAGCCATTTTCAACTTTTCTTTCAATTTGAAATTTGTTACAATACAGAAATTAAAAATTACATAAAAATTGAAGGGGCTGTTTTATATCTGCCAAGATATAAACATAGTAATGCATAAAAGAAGCGCATCTCTTGTGCTTTATCCCACAAAATATCAAACACATTAAAAAGAACAGAAAAAATAATCTAGAAAACAAACATTATGCAATTTAATTAGATTACTACAAAACCTTGAATTGCCCAAGTCCTGAAAAAGAGAATATTAACCAAACAATTACTTAAGACAATCTAATCAATACAATTATTATATATATATATATATATATATATATATATATATATTATATATAGTACACTGGAATAAATTAGGGGCATTTACGATTTATTAGTGATGTAATGTGCATAAGATTGTAAGCTAAACTATAGAATAATTATACTCAGAAAAATATTTTAATGCATTTTTTCCACACACAGAAATATATTATCAAGAGCATACACATACTTTATTTCTACCAACACTTTTTAAAAAGATCCACAAGTGAAATTAAATCTTTGATCCATTTTGGTATAACTTCTGCAATGGGGCTAAAATTCACCTAGTTTAGTTAGGACTTTTTTCCACTTGCATTTTTGAAAGCATAAACAGAGATTATTAAGCAAATAAAATGTAAAAGTAGAAGAGTGCAAACTTAATTGCAGGGGACTAATAATAGAACCTACTAGACAAAAGCTTATACTTTAAAACAAGATTTTTTTTCCTCTTCATGTATGCATTCTTCTTCTTGTCTCTCGTCATGGATGCATTCTTCATATATGCATTACCAGTAAAATTAAAACCATGATGCAGAATTTCAAAACCATCTGCATCAGGACTAAAATTCAACTAGAACTAATGTGTAATGACTCTCTGAAAGCAAAAATATAAATCCATGAATAAAATATAAAACATTTCATAAATAGTAATAGAAATATAATTTCACATTAATTTAAAGCACAAATGAGCATTAAAATGCAGACATATGTTTCGGGATTGCTTGGAATCCCTTTTTCAATGCGACAGGGAGCTTCATTTGGATGTTTTGCATCTAGAAGCTCCCTGCCGCATTGAAAAAGGGATTCCAAGCAATCCCGAAACATATGTCTGCGTTTTAATGCTCATTTATGCTTTAAATTAACGTGAAATTATATTTCTATTACTGTTTACTTGCACAAAGTTAAATTATTACTATTTCATAAATACCTGACAAGTTTTGAGCTCTAAAACATCAATCTTGTTGAAAATTCAGTATATACCTATCACCTGGGAATTACACAATAAAGCATAAATGAAAAATATTGTTCACAATGCACTTGCTATATTGAGCTGTAATTAATTAGAATGATAAATTTTTAAAATTAACTTGGTTTAAAGGCATCGTTGCAAAAAGGGAAAGAGGAATTTCGCGATATTTTACAGTACACAATGCTCGATTTAAGTCCTAACGCATATGTAAATTAATGCTATAGATTTCGAATTTGTCATAAGAAAAAACAATTTCTGGCCCTGAAATAAAAAGTTTTAAAAGTAAATAACTTTAATCATTTATTAACAAATACATATCAAGAGAAAATTATCGTAGATATAAAACATATTGTTTTTTAAAATACTCAGTTATAACTCTTTTCTGAGCAATTGCTCTTTAATGGCATCTAAATTGTTTAGGCATTCTGATGAATTATCCATTTGTTATTTAGCTGTTTGGTAAAAGTAAAAAATGATGGTTGTTTGTTTCATATTGAATTAAAGTTTGAATGGTAGGGACCACAAATAAAGGTTTGACTTATCCGACAGGTTCGAATTAAGGCTCTTCACTACCAAATCGGAAACTCAGCGCTGACAAAATCTCCGAAATAGTGGCAACAATGTGGGAGTGTCTTATTCAATCTCTTTGCGCTGGTAATTGGCCTATTCTTGTGATGGACAGCGTCAATCACTATGTCTCTCAATGGACAGCTATAAATCTTTTGAAGCATCACCCCTGCTGGTAGTTGCGGTCGGACGTGGGCACACGAGCGGGGCCAAAACATCTACCCTTTTCCTAGAAAAAGACACTTCTCCTGACCCCCGGGGCTGTTTCTTTTCTCAACCTCGGAAAAATCTTTGACTCTCCTTGGAACGCACAAATTGTTCCTTGAAACTAGCACGCTGTTGAAGCCGACTTCTTTCTTTCTTCCTTTCTAGATAAGGGGGGGAGGGGGGGTTGGGGACAACCCCCCCCAGAAATTTTGACTTAGATACGGGATGGCTTAGATGGACCCCACCGAAATGTTGGTGTCCGAAAACTTTTTTTGAGACCGTAACTCTCTTTACGCTTTATAGTATTCTAAAAATATTTAATTTTTAAAATAACAATTGATTAGAACACTGCTAAAAAAAAAAGACAATTATCGAACCTTTGGGTTGTAAGGTCTTACCTAGGGTTGCAAATTTGTCGCAGAAAAGAACCCAAAATTCGCGGCAAATTTCGTGAAATGCTCGCGTGAACACAAATATAATGTAATAAAATCTAGGATATCTGAAATGAAATTTATTTTTTATGTAAGAAAGTACATAAGTGAACAATTTTATTTCTTTCAACTTTATGCAATATTTAGGTATTTATTTAAATGTACAGAATTTTGGTACTCGCTATGACTTAATACGTTTTTATATCTTGAGAAGGACCGTTTAGCATCTGCGCTACTGAAGATTCTGACAAACATCGAATTGCTACTTTGGACCAGATCGGGAAAACTTTTTCTCTTGAATTTCCAAAATTGAATTGCCTTCCTTCAACGTGTAACTCATTTGGGGGGGGGGGGGGGGTGAATCATAGGGCTATTGTTAAAAATGGAAGAACTATCAACTTCGTTAAAAAGATTTAAATATTTGTATTGATTAGGATCAAAAATTTCTTCTAAACATGAATGTGATTATCTATAACTGCTTTTATAGTTATTTTTCTATTGATGAATTTTTCTAAATTTTAGGGAAATCTGTTACACATTTTAAAACTTCAGAACAGTATAAATTGCCATTAAAATGTAAGTAAAAAACAAAAAAAAAAGTCTTATATTTTAAACAATTTTCGCACAAATCGTGGAATTTTTTAAAAATCACGGATTTTAGGAACCAGCTTCAAAAATCGAGGGAATTCGCCGAGCGACAAACTTGCAGCCGTAGTCGTACCACTTTCCTAGGGGTTTCTCCCCTAAATACCTCCACCACAAACCCCTATTATACACTAGAGATGAGTTTGGGCTCACTTTTGTAAGTCCGAGCCCGAGTGATACTGTTCAGCGTCAAAGACCGAGCCCTCCCGACCCCGGAATTATTTTAAAAAGTGTTGTTAATAGATGTGGTGCTACATCGATTAAATGTAGGTTTTTGTTGCTATCGCAATTGGTTCTAATGATTTTTCTTTTAATTTCAAATAAAGAATACAATATATTTTTTAACTATCATCAAATGTTCCAGTTGAGAATAAATTCTGGTGAGCTAAAATGAATGAAAAATGATGTTGGAAAATCTTCGGTTTGGCAGCATTTTCGGGAAGTTTTTGATTCGCAGTCGAACAAAACTGGAATATGTTCAGTGCAATTCTTGCAGTTAGGAGACCTATTAATAAGAAGACCTATTAAATAAGATGTGTCTCTATAGTCTGGAGCAAAATGAAAGTGGACACAGGACTAGCAAAAAACCATTATTAGAATAAAAAAAGGAGGCTGGAAATAGCTTTCAAATGTAACCAAGCCGTACTTTTAACGATAAATTTATCTAAACTAGAATCTTTCCCATGACTGTTCACAATTCTCCTTTCAAAGCTTCTGTTTAACAATTTTATCAGCAGTCCCTCATTACGTTTCATGCCCAGAGCGGAAGAAAGTCCGTTTTATGACTTCTTCCTTTTAGAAGGTGCTTTCAAGCACCACGGGGGTTTGCGTTAATTGCTCTCCACTTTCAACTTAACCCCATTCTCTACTGACCATTCAATAATAACGCCTCAACCGAACAGATATCGTTTACTTTACAGATATACAGAAACAGATGCACTGAACACGAATATAGGAGATAGTGAGAGTAAAGTGATGAATGTCATTCTCAATTTCTCTTCTCCCCTAACAAATAACACTGCAGCCATAAAAAAAATTCTCACGTTCTTTAAGCATCAACTATTCTTATTTAAATGGGTTTTTCCGCCAATGGTTGTTTACTTTGCCTATAGGTTAATGTATGAATATTTTACCATGAGCAGAGACCTCCCACTTTCCTCTCGTGCGTGCACCCCTTATGCATTGGTGGGTCAGTCTGTACTGATCAGGTTTTGCGCATTTTTTTCAAACCCAATTTATTTAGGGAAGTGCATTGAATGAGAGGCAATAATGAGGTGAGCAAAACCTATCACAAGCCTTTAAGCCGAAAGAGAAAATTGATGATAATTGTAATAAAAAGAGAAAGCTGATGCCCTCTGAGGAGTAGGAAGTACAATCTCCAGAATCAGCATTAGTTTCACTAGACACTTCTGAAGGTAATATTTTATTTTTGCCGCTTTTACTACTAATGCATTATCTAACAAGAAGTTCCGTCTAGAACTATACGAGCCTACTTTCTCGTATACACCAACTTCAAACTTATAATCCAGCTATCTCTCTTTCTCATTTAGCTTTAGTTCTTAATTACTTCAAATACCTTTTTCAGCGGTTAATACGTATTCCTTCACTCACTGATTCATTCTTTCATTTATTCAGTCATTCAATTACTCATTGTATTTATTCACTCATTTAGTTGTTTTTCAATTCATTCCCTTGTTTATTTATTTTATCATTTATTCATTCAAAAATATCCTTAAAAATCCCGACGAATAAATTTCATATGAAAATAGGCTCCCTTAGTTCTGATTGAACTTCGTAACTGTACATATTCTACGTCATAACATCTTTCCGATGGATCTTGATCCAAGAAAATCCGTCTGTTATATCATCATTTATATAAGATTGAAAATTTTCCGTAGGCGTTAATTTTTTTTTGAGCTGTTAAAAAATGAATAAAAATTGTTCAAATAAAAAAAATTTTCACGCTGAGAGCTTCTTCCAATAAACTTGTTCATCGAAACTTGGATCGGAAAGAGTTTACTTAATTTGCCTATAGGTGCTATTGTTAAGATTTTTTGAACTATTCAAAAGTAAGCGAAAAATTGTTCAAATCAAAAAGTCAAATATAGAAATGAAATGTCCATGCCGAGAACTTTTGATGCAAAAAAAAAAAATTTCGGATCGGACAATTCCTTCAAAATTTAACAGCAGACAGACCGATAGACACAAGTTTTTCCCATCTCAAAAGACTACTTTCAAATTTTTTATTTTTCAATCTTTATTTAATTACTTCACTTATTTTAAACTTTTCTTTATTTTTAACGATATTTTCACGACACATTTAGTCTTCTTTCATGCTTTATTATTAATTTTTTTAAACTTTGACGGGAAAGTAGGCTAAAAATGATAATTGAAAAAAAGTTATCAGTTGAAAGTTCTGTTCTTTGTGACAAAAAAATATTCCTGTAAATTCGTCAAGGTAGGTCCGTTTTTTTTTTTTAATCATTATTTGAATGCAGTTAGGGGAACGGAAATGTATATAGTCTATACAACGCAACATTGTCATATTAAATACTTTCCCTACAATAAGAAACGAGTGCAAACAAAAAACAAAATCACGTAAAAATTAAAACTTTTAAAAGGGAAAAGTGTAGATTTTTCCTTTTAGAAAGCAATTTGTCTTTATTATTAACCGACTTTCCAAAAGGAGGATGGTTATTAATTGATATCTATGCATGTTTTTTGTTTGTTTGTTTGTTTGTAAATCGATAACTTCTCATTTCATAAACCGATTCTAATTATTCTTTTTTTTTTTTTTAAACTATCGAGGATAGTCTTCCATAGATCCCTTACTTTCGTTTTTCAAGAAACCGTATACGATAATTAAAAGAAAAAAAGGTTTTGGGAGGAAATTTAATAATTTTTGTGCTTTTTCAACCATAAAGTTGGACTAAATGAACCGATTTTAATAATTTTTTAATTCATAGGGAGGGAGGGGGGGGGGGGGGTTCGCCTGACTTAAATCTCGTACATCGGTTTGACTACAATTATTCTTTAGAGGAACCAAACTTCCTCCAGAAGAAACCCCCCCCCCCCCCGAAATTGGGGTCTAGCTACGCCACTGCTTTCTTTTTTCTTTTCATTTAAAAATTCATTTCACATGATCACATGAGTTATCGTAAAATACAATGTTTATTATTTTTCGAAGTACTTTTTTTCTTTCAATCTACTGCTAGAATTAGTAACTGTTACTGTTAGCGATTTTAGAATATGATTTTATCTTGTAAGACATCGAAATCTTAATGACGCGTATATATCCTTGATTTTTTTATATATTTAAGCAAACCAAAAAAAGAAAAAGGCATTCAGAAATAAAAACAATGTTGTTTTTTAAAATTTGGTTTAAGTTAATAGAAAATGCAAGGATATATGGGTAATTCCACAAAAGTGGTAAAGAGTGTGTTCCATATAGATGTTTTAGTTACGTTTCATTTCTTAAAGAATATCTAGACACACGGCAGTGTGTCCGCCAAGTTCAAAGACGCAGGGCCCGACTAACAAGTTTTCCTGCCCAGGGCACCGTCAACTTTTCCTGCCCTTTTGGAATGGTTCACTTACATGTATGCTATGCATGTGTACGTGTATTACGGTCAACGTGAAATTTGTTATTATTAAGAATAACCTCTTATTATGAAGAATTGCCAGTGGTTATTATTAATTAAACTAATTACTTTATGTTGCAATTTTTAAAAAGGAATTTAAATGATATTATGAAAAAAAATCCTGCCCCTTGGAGAGTTCCTGTCCAGGGCATGGGCCCTGGGTGCCCGTGCGATAATCAGGGCCTGCAAAGACGGCGACACCGGCCAATGTGTATTTTTACCCGAACCATTTCAAGCTACTTTCGACATCATTACTCAAAAACTATTAGGCCTACATACTTGAAATTTTGTGCTTCAAATAGGGGCCCCTTGAACCCCTAGAATATTAAATTTCATCGATGTAACTCTTATAGTTATAGAATTATTAAGGTCTAAAAAGTGTAATGTTTATCATTGTCTGACTGACTCACTCATCAAAAACAAAAACTACTAATAATAAGTGACTTAGAAACTTGAAACTTGGCATCAAGGTTGACAATTAAGCTTTTATAAAAGAAAAAATCCGAAACTTGGGAAAAAAATACATGATCTTGTATTTCTTGTAACGGAACTACAGTGTTCTCAGTGGCGTAACTAGCGGGGGGCGTGGGGGCGGTCAGCCCCGGGCGGCACTGTTTCAGGGAGCGGCAAAAAGTCCGAAACGCTTATCCCAACAAAACGCAATCTTGTTTTTCACATTTTTTTTTTTTTTTTGCAAGCAGGGCGAACTTATTTTTTTCCCTCGAAAAGTTACCGACAGTTGCATAGCTCCAAAAGATTACGAGAACATTAAGGGGCGGGGAGGGGGGCGGACAGTGGCCCCAGGTTGACGTCCGGTTTCGGCTTTTTCTGAACCCCCTAGGTATACTTTTTGTTTTGCTTCCTTGCTATTATTCTTAATAGCCTATGTAATAAAGTCATTTCCGCATCGAAAAACATCGAAAACGATATATAAATGTTTTGCAATGGGATGTCAAGACATACCTTCTGTATAATACCCAACAATACATAATCCATGTGATGTCTTAAAAAAAATTATCTTGAAATGTTGATGAAACTTTTAAGCATCTGCTTTTTATTGAAATGTGGAGTAAAATATTTCCCATATTTGTATAATTCGACAACAATTTTAAATAGACAACAAGACTTCTAGTAAGCTATTCGAGAAATTTATGGCCATGCCCAGAATCTTCTAATGTCTGAAAATATAGGCTAAAATTGCATTTTTGGCACTAATATCGATGAATTTTCAGCGAAATTCCTCGATAGGGTGAAGTGCCTGAACCCCTCCTTTTCCTCCAAGGGCAGCGTCACTAAATATAGCCTAGAATTGCGTGTTTTAGACTTCAATTTCTAAAATTTTCAGGGGGAGAGCCCCCGAACCCCCCATTTGTGCGCAAATATTACCTTCTGGATTTTTATATAGCTTTTCCGAATACTCTGACGCAATTATCCAAAAAAAAAAAAAAAAGAATGCCGGATGGAAAAATTAGTTGAAATTTATTCAACCTAATGTCTCTGAAAAATATAAATGGCACATTAATTTTAAAATGTCCCTTGGATGTGCGTGTACATAATATAAATATTATATAAATCTGGAATTACCCGATCGAAAAAGATGTGGTGGTCACCAAACTCATAAGCCCCCCCCCCCCCCCCGTTTTTTGACTTCGGGGCTGCTCTGTTGTCAGCACGGCTTTGGGGCGGTATTCTCAAATTTCGCCCCGGGCGCCACTAAGTCTAATTACGCCACTGAGTGTTCTACTGCTAAATTGGAATCAGGTACGTTCAAAGCTGGCATAAAATTGTTTTCTTTTGTCCCTCTTTGTTTTTCTCTTATATCAAAACAAAATAGTTCAAAATTTGACTTCAAACGAAGAGCACTTTCAATTTTACTACCCTGGCTAATAAAACAAAAAATAAGTAGCTCATTAAGATAAGTTACGTTCAAGAACACGATAAGAAGACAATTAACTATTATAGCTTGCTACATGATTTTACTAACTGCCTGTTAGAAATGTTTCTATTTGGGGGAGTTTTTTGAATATAATGTATTGACATTTAAAACTTGCCAGGTTAGAAATCGGATACCAGAGAAGGGACCGTTCATAAATGATGCCACTCTTTTTTCTGATATTTAACCCCCCTCCCCCCTTTGTCACAAAATTTCACACTCATCGGACCCCCTCCCTCCCTTTGTCACACGTCACGCTATGTTGTATAAGCCTGATGTCACACTTCTTGTTACCCCTCCCCTCCCCTTGCCACACTTTGTCACAATTTCACGAACCCCATCCCCCCCTCGAAGCGTGACATCATTTATGAATGGTCCCGAAAGTAACAAGTTGTTTTTAAATGAATTGAAGAACATTGCACTCTCCTACAGATATGATTAAAATATCTGCTATGGAAGTTGGCACCTCTCATATTTCAACTCTTTTATCGGTGACACCGAGTACTCCGAAGATTGCTTGTTCTACCGAACTTGGTCCCTTTTTCATTTATGTTTTTGTTCAATATATATATATATATATTGCATAATTTTAAACTTTGTTTATTACAGTAATTCTCATATTTAACTACGCCAAAATTAAAATTTTTACTCCACTAAAAATAATTTTTTTCAGTGAAATATCATCCACTGGCCTTATCCTACAGCAATAGTTTTTCTTTTCTAAAAATTCTGGACATGAAATGGTTAGTGATTGCAGCTCCATTTTTTTCTATGATTAAATAGGTGTCCCTCGACATTTAAACCACCCTTTAACATTGTCATTTAAAGGTTTTTCCTTATTTACCATTGTAAATAAAGACAGCCCGAGCACACAAATATCTAGATAAAGAGCTGCCATCGCTCCACAACACACACAAACACGTAAAGCACAACACACAATAGTGATAGTCCTGATGCACACCTTTTTCATGCATTTTCTGTCTTTCAACCAAGGGCACTATATAGTAGCTTGATTTCAAAATTGGGTACAATCGCCCTGACTAGATCTGACTTGTTTCTCTTCACATGGGGGGGGGGGGGGGGACTCAATCTGTCAGGAACTGTTCAGTTCATTGCTTAACTATCTTCTATTTTCAGAAGTTTACCATTGTATTCCAGATCCTTAGCGTTCCTGAAAAGTAAATATATTTTCCAGTCTGAGTGTCTGAGTGTGTATGCCGGCTTAAAACATTGTTTCTTTGAGAAGTGCTTTCCTCTTTTTCCAAATCTATTTTTTTTTCTTAGGACCTCTTCACAATCCCATATTAATAACGTAAAGATATTTTAAAACCCCCTTTTTCTCGGAACAGAGTTGGTTTATAACCTATCGCTCGATAGACTGATTGCGCAGTTGAGATGTGTGCTTCGTGCACAGCAATTACAGTAAATAAAATAGCAGCAAAAAAGAAACGAAAATAATATAATATAGAAGAGAAGAAAAGTTACGGGTGATTGATAAAGTTAAAAATGATGCAACAAAAACGAGTATTATTTTGTAATATGGTTCTGCGGTATAGTTTCACTATACCGCGGTTATGTTATAACGCGGGTGCCAAACATGTCCCCCGACTCCCGCGTTTTAACGGGGTTTTACTGTAGTAGAAAAAGCGTATAATAAATTGATCGAAGTTGGAACAAAACAAGCATTTATTTTTTTAGCTTAATTGTTGCTTAGTTGAATAACTCTTGGGATCATTCATAAATGATGTTACTCTTCGAGGGGGAGGGGAGTTCGTGAAATTGTGACAAATTATGACAAGGGGAGGGGGTAGCAAGAAGTGTGACATCATGCTTATGCAACATAGCGTGACATGTGGCAAAGAGGGGAGCGAGGTCAAATATATGGGAAAAAAGCAAGACCACATTTACGAAGGTACTAATTCGACCCTTGTATTAATTTTCCCTGTAAAGTCTGTGATTAAATCTCCCTAATCAATTCTGGCTGGAGATATTCAAGAATTTATGTACGCTTGTAATGTCATTTAAGAAATATTTCTTTCATTTTCGCTGTTTCAAACATGCAAATAAAAACGAAATAGACATGTACTTTTTTTTGCAGGATTGAGATAAGGGGCCGTTCATAAATGATGTCACGCTTTTTTCCCATATATTTGACCCCATCCCCCCCTTTGTCACATATGTCACTCTTCAGCGGACCCCCCTGCCCCCTTTGTCACATGTCACGCTATGTTGCACAATGCATGATGTCACACTTCTTGTTACCCCCTCCCCTCCCCTGTCACAATTTCACGAACCCCCCCTCCCCCTCGAAGCGTGACATCATTTATGAATGATCCCTAAGACAGAAAGACTCAATGTTTTATATGAGTCGTCAAGATTCAAAACCAGATACATCCACTCTTTTTCGATTTCAACTTTTTTACACTTTCTAATAGTTTAAAGTAATCTTTATATGGTGTTATTTTTTTAAGTTTCTAAAGCAGCTACATCATGCTAAAAAGGGGGGTTGAAATGTGCCGCTTAATTACAACCCCCCCCCCCCTCCTCCATTGACCATGCTTGTCAGCTCTTCTCTTTCCCCTCCAAATATCTTCCGAGGATAAATTGTTTTTGTGTCAAAATTCCAGCAAGTTAAAAGTTAATCCCAATGCTCTCAGCTAGAAATTCGAATTTCTTAGATATTAGATTTTTGCCCGCAGAGAAAAATTTCATTTTTTATATGTAGCTGGTTTTGAAACTAGACGACTCATATAAAGAACTCATTCATTTTACCCTAAAATTTGAAAAATTTTACAAATTAAATTAATTTATCAATTAAAATAGACAATAAAAATTTCCTGAGGTGGCCCTCATTTTTTTGGTGCCCTAAGAAAGTACTAATTTTGCTTACGGGTTACTACAGCACTCGACATTGCTCAGAGAGGGATGGGCATCCGGCATCCGTCCCTTTGGTAATATACAAAGACCAAAATCTTTAAATTATTCTCTCGGTCTCGGTTTAGGATGCGTAGAGTATGGATTAAAAGGCGCACTTGCATGTAATGCCATACATCTCTACTAATAATAAACCAGCAAGTACGTCTGTGTGTGTGTCGATTCCAATGCCTTATAATCGTGCTCTTTGTGTGGGTACCTGAATTAAACAAACATAATGCGTTTTTTCAGTTTCTTTTTGCATTTTTTATGTGTGCGTCTTTCTCACAAGAAAATAAAGTTCCTTAAATATGTAGGATCGCCGATTGATTGCCGTGGGAGGCTAATTTTTAATTCTGTGGAAGGCTATACATCTTAATAGAATAACGTAATACATACACATTTTAAAAAATACCAGTGTATATATATAATGGCGAACCAACTGGCCCTTTCACTTCTGAGCAAGGGCAGGGCAGTGCGGGTACCGCTAGTATTATATATTGTTGTATAGATATTTCGCTGGTTCTTTTCTGGAAATATGTTCAATGTTCATTCATAGCAGAAAATATTTGGTCTATTATTTAATATTTAATATCATTATGCTATTAAATTACAATTTTATAAGCACTAATAATGAGTTTCTTAACCTTTTTGTATTTTTGTGAGATAATTATATTACTTTTAACACCCCAAATTACTTTTGGAACACATATAAATACATAAATGAAAATATGTTTTTCATCTTCACTTACAATTTATCGATATTTCTTTAACATACTCTTCAGCATTTAATTTTCAAATTGAAAATAACAATATTAATGAACATAAAATTTTGATTCATAGTAGTGTAATGTAAAAATGGTGTAATGTTTATTGATCGAACTGCAATTTTATAGTACTCTTTACGACGGTTTCTGCTATGTTAAAGACGCAGTATTCGATTTTATCATAGAACGATTTTCTTCATCAAGCATCAAGGAAAATAGAATGTAATGCAAAAACTTCTTTTCCTCTTGAACTCAGAACCGAAAACCGAACGGGTATCACAAAACATACAAAGCGATAGGTAAAGAATGGATGGACCTCCTGGGCAGCTTGTGAACAAAGGAGACTGATTGCTTGTCAGCTTTAGCCTTAGACCATAAACTAGATAGACAAGGTCTGGGGGCGTGGTCGGTAAGCAGGAGTCTTTCCCCGGAAAACAGGTGATGGAGTCCTTCGGTGAGAGAGGGCTTCGTCGTGCCATGTTAATTCTCGTAGAGATTTGAAGAGTGATTTATTTTAATTTCTTATTGTATGACAGAAACATTTTAGCACCATTGTTTTCTATCACACTCAAGGACACAGTTCATAGATTAATGGACAAGGTTTTTTTTATTGATATTATCAGTATTTAATTAGTAATAGTGCTTTGAAAAGGATCTTATATATTGAGCTCATTGAGAAGGAGAGTTAGTTTCTTGCTCACTTTTTCGAAACGCAATGACACGCACTAAATCTCTTTGCAATGAATACAATTCGTATTGCTTTTACAAAGTTTTTAACTGACTTCATCCTCATTATGTCTTGCTCTTGAGATATCAATGCGAAAAATAAAAACATACGTAATATTACGTTAAAAGGCCAAACAAAAACATCAAGTGTACTTAAATTCTTTTCTTTTTCAGTTCATTGAAAATAAGGAAAGAAAAACAAAAGCGTTTTAGCTGTTTTTCCTGAATCTGAAATAAATTCAAAGAAAGCAACAGCATGAAGAAAATTGTTTACTTCAGAAAATTGTTAGTTAAAAATATAATTTTTCTCCAGTACAGTTCGTAAATCTAAAATTAATAGTCATGTGACATTAGCCTGTAGGACTGAAAACATCGAATTGTACTCTTAATTAAATTGCGAATATTTTTTTAATGAATTTCACAAGGTGAAGTTTGCAAACAAACGGCATACAAGCAATAAAGATCAAAATTAATTTATTGCGCAAGTGTTCAGCAATAGTCAGAAATACAATATATAAAAATGCACACACACACACATATATATAGGTAAGAGTATAGTATGAAATGCATTTTAAGCACAATTCTGAAAAATTAGCAACCCTGCATACATTATTTAGGGGACGGGAACGCATTATTAATAAAGCGGAATGGAGAGAATTTAATTATTGGAAAAAAATTAATATATTTATATTAATAATAGTTATTGATTTTTAAATAAAATTAATCTGGTGTATTTGTTACGCACTTTTGGTATTCTTTCAGATTCTTTGACATTTTGTAAGAAATGGTGTAGCCTTATTTTTAAGTATTTGTCAACAATTGCTTTAGTTAATTTATATATATGATTTTCTTGTGCTTCATAAGCAAGAACATGGTTCTCCAGAGATTTAAAAATAAAATTAAAATTTAAGCTTCTTATTGTTGATATTGCCATTATGTTTACTAAACACATATATACACATATAAATACCAAAAAAATTTTACGACTTTTGTACGTTGATTGCAGAGAAAGTTTCAACAAAAATCTTTTTCAGATTTAACTTAAAAAGCAGTTTTCTATTTCCTTTTTAAAAAATTTTCTTATGTTACCGTTACTAAAAATATGTATAATAACTACAAACAAATATATATACCTATGAAACGGCATGGTGTGTAAGTTCCGAAATTGGAGGTCCAAGGCAAAATGCAAGCTCAGAAATTGAGAAGACTCTCCCACGTGGTCAACGGCGGTGAAAACCTTTGATCTCCGCCCCCTGTCAGTCAAACTACTCCCCACCATTCCTGCTTAGGAACTGACAATGGCGAGTGAATAGAAGGGCTCGTCTAGGTACTATATGGTCTAAGGCTTTAGCGAGAGGGGAATAGGTCCCTCTAGGCTTAGACCATATAGTAACTAGACGAGCCCTTCTATTCACTCGCCATTGTTAGTTCCTAAGCAGGAATAGTGGGGACCAGTTTGACTGACAGGGGTCGGAGATCAAAGCTTTTCGCCGTCCTATACCACGTGGATGAGTCTTCTCAATTTCTGAACTTGCTTCTGATCTGTAAAAGAGCTGAGATTGCTTTCAGGCAAACGATCAAGACTCATTCTGTGCACAAAAGCACTAACCTGATTTATTAAACATAATAGCAATATTAACAATGAAAAGCGTAAATTTTAATTTTATTTTTAAATCGTTGGAGTATCGTATTCTTGATTATGAAGAACAAGAAAGTCATATATATAAATTAACTAAAGCAATTGTTGAGAAATACTTAAAAATATGACTACACCATTTCTAAAATAATATCAAAGAATACCAAAAATGCGTAACAAATACACAAAATTAATTTTATTTAAAAATCAAGAGCAATTTTCAATAGAAATTAAACTATTTTTTCCAGTAGTTAAATTCCATTCTGCTTTATTAATAATACCCGCCCCCTAAATAATAAATGCAACGTTGAAATTAACATTTCAATAATATTAAATCTTAAAAGACATGAACGATGCTTGAAATATACTCGCAGAAAGGCCGAACGTTCGTCGCATCACCAAGTATACATATGTCTGTGTTCGCTCCAGTTTATTTTTTATTCTCTACTTTTAATAATGTAAGTAAAATTGTTAAATTTTCAGAATTATGTTTAAAATGCATTTCATGCTTCTCCCTTACCAATATATTACATACATATTGTATTTCTGACTGTATTGCACAACACTTAGATAATAAATTAATTTATTCCGTTTGTTTGCAATCTTAGAACAAACTTCATCTTCTGTAATTCATTAAAAAAACAATCGCATTTTAATTAACGGTACAATGGGACCGTCCATAAATAATGTCACGCTTTTTTCCCATTTATTTGACTCCCTCCCCCCTTTGTCACTAAGTGTCACAGTTCAACATACCCCCTCCCCACCCCTTGTCACAATTTCACGAACCACCCTCCCCCTCGAAGCGTGACATCATTTATGAATGACCCCAATCCGATGTTTTCAGTCCTACAGGCTAATGTCACATGACTATTAATTTTAGATTTACGAACTGTATCGGAGAAACATTAAAGTTTTAACTGACAATTTTCTAAAGAAAATAATTTTTTGAACTTAAAAAATTTAAAAAACTATTTTCAAAACTAAAATTTTTTCTTCATGCTGTTGCTTTCTTTAAATTTATTTCAGATTTTGAAAAGAAAAACAGCTTAAACGCTTTTGTTTTTCCTTCCTTATTTTTCAATGAACTGAAAAAGAAAAGAATAGTTATATTTGATGTTTGGCTTATTAACGTAATATTACAAATGTGTTTACTTTTCGCATTGATATCTCAAGGGCAAGACATAATGAGGTTGAAGTCAGTTAAAAACCTTGTAAAAGCAATACGAATTGTATTCATTGCAAAGAGCTTTACTGTATGACATTAAGTTTCACAAAAGAGGGCAAGAAACTCCTACTCTCAATGAGCTCAATATATAAGATCATTTTCAAATCACTATTACTAATTAATTATTGATAATACCAATAAAAAAACACTTGTCCATTAATCTATGAACTGTTTCCTTGCGTGTGATAGAAAATAATTGTGCTAAAATGTGTCTGTCATACAATAAGAAATTAAAATAAATCACTCTTCGAATCTCTACGAGAATTAACATGGCACGACGAAGCCCTCTCTCATTGAAGGACTCCATCACCTGTTTTCCGGGGAAAGACTCCTGCTTACCGACCACGCCCCCAGACCTTGTCTATCTAGTTTATGGTCTAAGCCTCTAGGCACGCTAGGTCCCTCGAATGGTCGGGCCAAGGTGTGGTTTGTTACGGGGCGTGAATTTTCGTAGTTTTTCAAACTTTTTCAAAAACAACACTTTTACTCCCAGGGGCGGACTGGGAAGAAAATTCGGCCTGGGCGTATCACAAACAGACTGGCCCTCGTGGGGGGAGGCTGTACCAAGAAACGGAAAGTGAACGCTAACTAATCAGATATTATGCACTCCTTTATTATGGCCTTATTTATGCCTCATTTATGGTTGTGGTTCCGTTTAACCCTCCAAATGATATCCTTCTATCATAGGAGCATCAAGGAGGGCCAGGTTCACACAACAAGAGTTAGTTAGGCTGGCCTGGCGCCCAGCAAACCTGTCTCGGAGCGGTAATGAGCGTTCTTCGGACTTTACTTCCACGTGCTGTCAGGGGAGAGGGATGGAGTAGAAAACTCCCTCCTATCACGAAAATGTTTGAAATTTACTCAATGACAACGAGTTTTAATAGCATTTAAAAAATAATTTTGGCTTTCAGAATTGCAGTAATTTCATGAAAAGAGGTAGAGTTGAAGAATAAACATGAAGAATTATGCACTCATCGTATTTTCTGTGTATTGAGAGTGCTACAATCAGTAGGTTAACATCAAGTAAAAATTAGTTCTAGTTATGAAAAAGTTAAAAGAATTGCTTATTGTTCTGGTTTCCAGTACTACAACATACAAATAATAACATGTTTTGAAGGCCATTTAGTATTTTAAAAGTGATTTTAAAAAGGGACTCTTATTTGCTACATCATCTATTAGATTTTCTATGTCAACCTCTAGTCTTTTTCTCACGACATTTACATAAGTGATTCCAATTTGTCCTGAGTTAAATTGCTTCTTAATCTGTTTTTAATATGCTTTGAAATAGAAAAACTCGTTCAAAACCTATTTGTGAGAAAGACAAACTTAACAAATATTTAAGAGGATAAGTCCATGTCAAATCAACCAATAGCAAAATAATTTTTGAGGTCAGTGTTTTAGATTGTAATGATTTTTTGTCTGTTTATTATACTTACTTTGAAGATGAAAAAACTGAAGTTTTGAAGTTTTTCAAAAATTTCTTCCAAAGTTAGAAATTTTTGAAGTTTTGACAAAATTATAAATTTTGCTTTGATCATCTTTAGATGGCTGTAATTAAAAAACTATTTGACCTAAATAGATGAAACTTGTACTGTTTTGTTTAGTATTTTATGGGGTTTTATAAAATATATAGCATGACACAGATACTTAAAAATAATTTAAAAAAAATTTTGTTTTTCAAACAAAAAATTTATAAAATTTAAAATAATTCAAAATCTAAATTTTTAATTGTACTTAGCTTTTTTTTAGCAATATGTATGCAAAATTTCAGGATGGTGTTCCTGTGGTATCATAATGAAAAAAAAAATTATCTTTGAACATTTACATTCATAAAGAGAAATTCTTTTGTCATCATAATACCACAGGAACATCATCTTGAAATTTTGCATACATGTTGCTAAAAAGAAGCCAAGTACAATAATTATTTTTCAAAAAAATTAAAAATTTCGATTTTGAATTATATTATATTTTATAAATTTTTTATTTGCAAAACAAAATTATTTTTTTTTAAGTAGCAGTGTCATGTTATATATTTTATAAAACCTCATAAAATACTGAACAAAACGACAGTACAAGTTATATTTTTTTAAGTCAGATAGTTTTTTTAATAACAGCTGTCTTAAAGTTTCATGAGTATGCAAAATTTATGATTTCATCAAAATTTGAAAAATTTATAACTCAAAGACGAATGAATAAAAAATACCAAAACTTGGTATTTTTCATCTATCATATGAATACTCCATTTGAGCCAAAAATAAATGAAATCCAAAGACGCGAGGTTTTGACCATTGGTTGATTTGACATGGAATTACCTAAAGACAGTCCAATAATCCCATAAGAACCTGTCAGTAAATTATAATGACTCAGATGTTTATAACAACAAATGCAACAATTATTGCAAGATTTTCAAAATTTAGATTTTACATTGACTTCATCCCCAAATTCCTCTTGCTCTGCTTCCTCTTCTTCATCGTTGCTATGTTCTTCCATTTCCAGAATGCATTCTTCAAGTGTGTAAGCTTTTATTTTTTCCCCAGGCATGCGCTAAGTGAAGAAACTTTTTTAATGTTGTAAATACTGCCTTTAGGGCCTCAGTCTCCCTCCAGCCCAGTTCAAAATTAAAAAAAAATAATAATAATAAATAAATAAATTTTGCAGACTCCAAAATTTTCCAACCTAGGCGGCCGACTAGTTGGTTGTCTATATGGAAGAGCTGCACTGTGCAGTTATTTTTCTTATTCATCATAGAAGTGTAATGACACATAATATATTAATTCGCTGTTAATAGCTACCGCACTTTAGGGCGTTGCGCAGTGAGGCAATTGGCCGAGACAACTGGCCGCGAGAAATTTTCTGGGCCGGCTTGAGGATTTCTCAGGGCCGGCCCTGAGACTATCTCACGCTGGCCTTGAGAATTTGCATCGCCACTTTAGCCTCCCTCGCCGCCACTACTCAAAATTTAAAGAAAAAAAAAACATCAATTTTAAAAGTTTGCAACCCAGGCGGCCGCCTACAGGTTTTCTATATGGACGAATCGGCCATGAGAATTTCTCAAACATGCCCCTAAAGCTCGTCCATATAGACAGCTTAGACGGCAGCCCAAAGCGCAAAGCTGATATATTTTATTTATTAATTTTCAAAATTAAAAAAATATGTATAATTATTTTGCAGTCCATAAAATCTTGGGCCTGAGACAGCCGTTGGGCCAGTTTGTCTATACGGACCAGCCGGCCCTGAAAAATTCTGCCCCCCCCCCCCACCCCACATGTAGCCCAACGGCTACACCCTGGAGATTTCGTCCTATTGCACTTTCTGAAGCCCGGATTACGGCAAAGTTTTGTTCACCGCTTTTTTTATTAACATTGTAAAATCAGTATATTTCATAAAACAAAATTTATATTTTGCGACCGGCCCACCGGGCAATTGCCCGAATGCCCACATAGCCAGTCCGCCGCTGTTTACTCCTACTAATAACAGGTACACAAATTGTCTCAGATATAAACTTAAAATATGGTTTTAAAGAGAAATATTCAAGCTTGGTTTGCTACTTTTCCGTTTTCCCGTATCTTTTTTCAAAGTTTTAAAAATAATGAATTGAAGTTTAAAAATGTTATAAAAAAATTTTGAAGTTCACTACAGAAAAAATGAAAAGTAGCAAACCGTTAACTAGGTCTACTCTATCGTTTAAAAGAAACCGCATGAAAATATTCAAATAACTTCTCGAGTTATGAGTAGGAGTTTTTGCAGATTTTCCCGTAGAGATAGCATTAGCGCCGAAAAACAAGATGGACGGTAGCGAAGAGCCTTAAGTGTGTTTGGCTGAAACAAAAAAATAACATTTGTCAATACATCAGGATGGAGATTGCAAAGGTAGTTCACCCTATCAGTAATTCTTTTTAAGCGTGTTTTACTGTGATAGGTTTGAATACTTTTACGGATATTTAGAAAACCATGTTTCTGTACACTGACTTAAAGAATAATTCCTTATCTTTAAAAAAAAAAAAAACACACATCATTAATCTGTGACGTAGCTGTGGGGACAGCCCATCCCGGCAGTGGTGTAGTCCTGGAAAAAAAAGCTGTTCAAAACAAGTGGGAAACTGCTTGTGTCGCTCAGCAATGAAGGAGAAAAGACCACTTTAAAAGCTCCACAGAATGAGTTGCGTGGCCTTTTTTACGAAAACTGAAAGTTGTAAACACTAATAAAAATGTAATAATAGTGTAAAGCATTTCTCAAAATTAAAACATTATAAGGTTCATTTCTACAACAAATAAAAGTTTAAGAAACAAATGCAAAATAAAGTAATCAGAATGTAATAAAATTCCATACTTATTAAAGATTGATAAAAATATACAGCAGGCAAACTTTCAAAGAAACTTCTTTTAGTAAGAAAAGTAGCAATTCTCTTCAAATTTTAATACATATATCATTTGATATGTGAAGAGTCAAAAACACTCTGAATTTTAATTTGTGTTTCTGCTTGTATCCAATTTTTATGGAGTACATATAAAAATTGACATTGAGGCTAAACATATATACAAAATTACAACTATACCGGAATAATTATACACAGGGGCCTCGGTGGCCGAGTGGTCTTAGTACCAGTTTCCGCCCGCTGCTTGCGCACAGTAACGAGGTCGTACGTTCGATTCCCACCTTGCCATGGGTGTATTTCTGTTATTTCCTACCTGTGTGATGTAATATAATCTTTCTTGTATTGTCTTGTGCTATCTGTCATTTGGATGACAGTTCATAAGCGAGTCCCGAGACTAAGCACACGAACTGGAAAATAAATGTAAATGTAATATTCTACACATACAGAAATAGCTAAAACACTCAAGACCAGTGGTGTAGTCCTGGAAGAAAAGTTGGAGGGACACTTATGCATAGAAAGATAAGCAATTGAAATCAAAACTGGGGGGACGCTTATGATAAAATGCAAAAAATTTGGGGGGACACTTGTATTACAATAAAAAGGTAGGGGGACGCCGTCCCCCTCGACTACCCCACTGCTCAAGACTATGTCAAAGCAAAACAATACCTTGAGCAGTAATTATAGGTTTGAATACTTTTAAGGATAGTAAGAAAACCATGTACTACACAGCGAATAACAAAAGAATAAGACTTTATTTTGTAAAAAAACATACATTAATGCCGAAAATAAGGAAAATTAGCATAGATATGGAAAACCGAACATAAATTTTGATTTTTATAAAATAAAACCAAAACATACCTGTCGATTCAAATTCTTTTTGACTTTCTCCTGATAGTCAGCTGGAAGTCAACGTTCTTTCGGTAAAGATTAAATGAGGTTTCTGAAACCACATGTCTGTGGTCATCATTTATAGATTTTAGTTCCAAAAACTGTCTGTCGCAAGACAGCAGCACATTAATGTGAGCCGGACAATCTTGGCGAAAGGTTCTGGGGGGAGGAAATATGCATGCAACTACATAGAAAAAGTTAATAATTTTCAAAATCAGTAACGTTGAGAGAATTTTGGCAAGAGCATAAAAATAATTTCGCAAATTAATTAGTTAATAAGAAATAAACATACTTGGATTGCCGGCTCCCATCCGTGCATCACTTTTTATGCAATCTTCCCCCTGTCAATGCACGTGTACTTCATCGTATAATATTTCAATTCCAGTCGTGAACGGTCTACATCGTTGTATTTGTTAGCTGCATTAGCTAATGTTTTCGACTCCCTCTTCCAGAATGTTATCTGATTTCCTTTTTCGAATTGAGAAACAGATTTCTCTAATTCCTCATACGAATAAAACCGTGCACCCACAGCTATTGTGGCCGCCATGATTACTACAATAAATACAAACAAAGCAGGAAAAATCACGTGAAAGAAATCCAGCCTGTGATTGGTTAAAAGTCTGTTCGGCGCAATAGCAAAATGAAGTCTTATTGAACCGAGTGCTCGGTTCAATAGACACTCCGAAAACGAAAACAAACAAACCCGGTGGACGTTAGTTCACATTATGTGCGAGCACCCTCCAAGTGTGACGTCACGCCAGGAGGCGTGGAGTTCTGACGTCCTCTGTTTAAGCCGCATGCGCGTGGACTTTCCGTTTTCGTTTTCTACACCACTGCGTTTTCGTCCTTTCGTTCGACTACACCACTGCTGGAACGTTAATTTCCTTAGATCTGTTAGAACCAAAAACTATACTCTCACACACTCAACGAAGAAAACGAAAACGGCCACGCGCATGCGGCTTAAACAGAGTGACGTCAGAGCTCCACGCCTCCTGGCGTGACGTCACACTTGGAGGGTGCTGGCACATAATGTGAACTAACGTCCACAAACCCACGCTCGGTGGACGCTAGTTCGCACCCGTTTGGAATCGTGACGTCACGCCAGGGGGCGTGGAGCTCTGACGTCACTCTGTTTAAGCCGCATGCGCGTGGCCGTTTTCGTTTTCTGCGTTGAGTGTGTAAGAGTATAGTTTTTGATTCTAACAGATCTAAGGAAATTAACGTTCCAGATAAGAGGAGTTTGCTCTCATTTATTATTGTTATTAAAGCAATATCATTTTTTTTCCAATAAAAACTTTGTGTAATTTTTTTTTTACTTTTTTTAACTACAGTTATTATTATTTTTTAAACTTTGTGTATTTTTTTTCAATAAAAATGTGTTTTTCAATAAAACACACATTTTTGTTTTGAATAAAAATAAGGAATTTGGGAAATGTACGATTTTTTTTCAGTTCATTTTTCTGAGAAAATTTAAATCACCTCCAACTAGTTTAAAAAAATTATTGTGTGTAGCATATTTTAAAGGAATTGATGACAGAAATAATTTGAAAATACTTTTGATTTAGAATATGAGATTGTTCATCAAAACTTTGTCAAACAAACATTAAGTTGAAGTATGAATTTGATTAAAAAAAATCATATACATTTGTTAATAATTCTTTATTTCTTTTTTTATTGCATAAATTCCAAACAAATTAAAATTTGAAATCACATTTGACAAATTTGAAAAAAAAAAAAAAAAACAACAAATTGGATTACTTGAACGCAAAAAAAAAAAAAAAGAAAAAACTAGGTGCGAAATCCTCTTAAATAAGAAACAAATTAATACTTGAAATAAACAAAAAAATCTGGGTGAGAAAATCTTTACCTTTCTCGCAATAATAAATTGATGATTTTAAAGCAAAAATTTGTTCATTAATTCCATCGCACTTTTCATGGAACCACTCTTTGCATTTTTTACATTGTGCCATGCGTTTTCCTTTGAAGTTTTCATCAGACTTAAAGAATGGTCTTCGGCAAAGGCAATAGATAGTTATGGTAAATGTCGACACTTTTATCCTATCTACAGTATCATTTGTTTCCTTAAAGTCTGAAAACTCCCGACATCAAGCATGCTCTTAGGTGTCCTCGAAGTGATCTAGCACAATAGGTCAGATCCTCAGGATTCTTCTTTCGAGCCAATGAAAGAGCAAATGCAATTGCAAGTACTCCACAATCATTTATTTCTTGTTTTTGCACTGCCTTTCTATGTATCAGAATAGTTCACTTTCTGTGTTCTGGACAATCATGGCAATTTGATTTTGCAACGATTTTGTTAGGGGCAATCCCATAGAGTCATACAGTTCGATATTGCAATGATCGACAATACGAATGGTGACCCAATGGTCCACACCATTGTGCAGAATTTGAATGCCACTTCTTTGTTTTTTAAATTTTAAGCATTGGCCTAAAATGGTGTCTTGGAATCCAGCCTTTTGTTTTTCTTGGGAATAAATTATCTTTTGGGCATAGTTAATGACCCTGTCATCCAACTTAATTCCCGGTTTACACTGATCTTCAATAAGAGATGCAGGGATCTTACTGCCATATGGTTTAAATTTCTTTTTTTCAGGTGAAATTGATATAGAAGTTGCTACCTCTAAGGTGGGAGAAAATTCTTCTTTAGACACAGATGTATTTTTGATGTTGGCTTCATCTATAATGGAATTGAGTTGGTCCATGCAATTTTCTTTTGCATCAGCTGATTTGCCAAACCGTTTAACTTTTTTTTCACAGGCTTTGGGAGTTCTGCATATTGGTAGAGGGCTTTTGCTTCGGTACTAGGTGTTACTATCGGCAAAGCAGTATCTTTATCTACAGTGACATTCAGAGTAGCTTTTTTGTAAGGAAGTTGTAACTCACTTTTCAATTTTTCGAGATGCTCTTCTTCCATTAACCACATAGCAGACTGTAAAGATCTAATAGTGAAATTGCATTCGCTAATGAATTTGTTTTTTTTTACTTTTTCGCAAGCCCAGTTTTCCATATTCTTGTGCAATGCAGAATAAATCATTTGATACATCTTCATCTGTTGATTTGTGAGGGATGTTTGAAGTCGAGTTTTTTTGGATATTGACAACATTTTCGTCAATTCTAAATACTTCATTTTGTAGAATCAGAGTATCAAATTCTGGAAACTTCTTAGATATTAAAATAATATGCTTGCAAAGAAATCTGTTTCTCATGAAAGCTTTACATGTGCAAGTGGCAGAATCATTGCAATTTACTTCATATGAAACATTTTTTGATGCCAAAGATGAAATTTGATATGAAGTTTCTGTCTTCTTTTTTAAGAATAAGGTGACTTACGTCCTCCGAATCCATCGTCCAATTTCTCCATAAAAAAGTCAACAATCCATTTTGGCCTGTTTTGGAGAAATTCAGGTATATTTGCTGCATATTTCTTATGGGAACTCATCATGCGTACATTTTGAGTTACATATGATCTATACCTGTCTGGCAGAAAATGGGTCACCACATTGTTCATCATTTCTGATAAAGAACATTGTTCTCCATCAGGTAGCGGTACTTGAGCTCTTCATTTATTCGCTCCACTCCATTATTGGTGTGAAATAGTAAACCTGGAGGTTTATATGCCAGAGCCCACCGTCTAATTTCAGGTAGCCATGTTCTCTCAAAGTAGATTTTCAGCGGTGATTCGTCGTAATATCTCCATTTTACCTCCACTTGCCTCACAGCGCAGCTTCCTTAAGGGGGCGGCAATTACTATCTAATCAATTTATTAGGTAGTATTACGCTTCTAATGAATAAGAAAATAAGTATGTCCTATGGGGATCTTGATATATTTACATGTGTATTCAAATGAAAGCAAAATTACAAAAAAAAAAAAAAAAAAAGGATTGAATACCACATAAAACTTAAACTTTGAATGCAATTTTTTTTCACACAAAAACAGCACAATATCAAGAACAACTCCTGAACTATTTTTTTCATCTTCAAAACATCGCCAGTAAAATTAAAACCTTGATGCAGTTTTCTATAATAACTGCATCAGGGCTAGAATTCAACTAGCACTTCAGATAATTATCTGAGATATCCAATTATCTGTAAGAAGAAATATAAAATATATTAAGAGCAAATAAAATAGAAAGCACTTTAAGATAAAAATAATTTTTAAAAAACTCACTGCTTAAACAGTAACGATGTCAAAAATATAGCAGTAATTTTGGGAAGGTAACTTATAAAATATAAAATAGGAAATTATATATGAAGGCATTATAATTTTATACTTTGCACTTAGTGCATCAAACTTTTCAATTAAGGTCTCGCACAGGTAAAGTTTATGAACATGATTATTATAATAATGCCTCGATACATTATTATATTATAAGGAAACAAAACATAAACCTCAAATTGTCCTACAATGGTAACAAAGTGACATCTAATATCTAGGGAAAATATGCAATTAGATCACAGTAAAACCTCACAAACTCACTCCTTTCAAAATAAATGAATAGACAATTACATAGTACATAAAAAAATTTCATCTTTTAACATCATTCTGAAAAACCACACAAAGCTTTAGCTACTCTTCCAAAGATGTTAATGAATCTAAAAGGCTCTTACTGCTTAGGGAGCTCTGAAGGAAAGCTCTTGTTAGATAGCAAAAAGCAATGTTTAATTTTAACAATTTATTAACCCAATGTTCCTTATTTTTATTCAAAACAAAAATGTGTGTTTTATTGAAAAAGACATTTTTATTGAAAAAAAAATACACAAAGTTTAAAAAATAATAATAACTGTAGTTTAAAAAAGTAAACAAAAAAATACACAAAGTTTTCATTGAAAAAAAATTATATTGCTTTAATAACAATAATAAATGAGAGCAAACTCCTCTTATCTGGAACGCAGTGGTGTAGTCCTGGAAAAAGAGGCGGGGGGACGCTTTCAAATGCGAACATATATCTTTGTCACCCGAAGCAATTTGCTTCCAAAATGTTACCAGAGAGGGGGGGGGGGGGGCGACGGGCCCAGGCCTCCTCCGAAATCCCGAAAATTTTCGCAATGTAGCATATATTCCTCCCTGAAACTTTCCTCAACGCTAGTGTTTCAAAGTCAGCCCCCCCCCCCCCCCCCCCGAAAAACATTTCTGGCTGCGGCCTTGGGGGTATGCTACATAGTTTTTTTTTTGTCTTGCTTTGTCCAATGGATGCTAATAAGCGCAAATCAAGACTAACAACCAAAATTTGTAAAATCAAGCCAGCCGGGCCCCTCCCTCACTATTTCAGATGAATTTAATTCAATACTTTTTCCCCTTCATATCATTAATATATCATTAAAATATGTCTGAAAACAAAGAATAAGTCAAAAAAAAAATATTATTAATGCATAAAATAAGTCAATTTGTTCATTTTAAAATAATTATTGAATTATTTGTAAACAATATTTTAAAATAGGGAGCTATGATATGACAAAAATGTGTATGTATTTGTTGCCCCCCTCCCCCCATATAAATTTTGAACTTGTTAATTTCATGCACAGACATGTCTATGCTTGTTCACGCATACATAGATGTGTTTAGCAGACTAACTGAATCATCGCCTTTAAGGAACCATCGTCTTAAAATAGCTTGAATCACAAAAATGTTAATTTTTTGGTAAATTAAATTACATTTAAAAGGTTGAAAAAATATGATCCCATTGAGATCCCAAGTTGAAATTTTGCATAATCGATGATAAAATAGACAGAAATATGTGTAAATACTTTGAAAATTTTCCATTGTACGTTTTTCGAGAAATTTAAAATTTAAATTTTAAGGTCATTTTTTTAAATTTAAAATTTTTATAAAATTAGCCATGATGCATATCATATGAAACGGCATTCATTATGCTTTTTACTAGAACTTTTCATTTCTATTTGTTGATGAGCCTGTTTTGTGTTGAAGCATACCATGTAAAAATGTGAGTTTTTTACAAAATCAGTCTGATAACTAAGAAACAAAACAGGATAAAAATCTAAAAATTTGGACTTTTAATTTTCTTGAGAGGTACAGATGATAAGCCAACTTTGAAGAAAATAAAAAAAGGTGAGTTACATTTTTTCTGAGATTTTGGATCACTTGCATGGAATGACCCCTAAGTCACTTCCATTTTTCCCCTGTTATTTTTCCTATGCCGATATTGCATTGGAGAAATAACGGAAAAAATAGAAGCTACTTATATGAGTTTTGGGAAGGGAAATGTTAAAAAAAAAAAAAAAAAAAAAGCGTCGTTTACGTTAGCGCTGATTTAACAGGCGCGGCATTATTTGATCAATCAGGAGTGGGGGCCAATCGCCCTTGACTTTTAGAAACGCATAGTATTTATACGTGTGATTATGTATTTTGTTGTTTTTTCCTATAATATGCATTGAATATATACCCCCGGAAAATTTTGGAATGACTGGCCATTCAGTCTAGGTTTGTCTTTTGGTGGCAAAAAGGGTGACAGTTCTTAGTAAAAACAACAATCCAGGCAGTGCTCCCCACTGAAGAATGAATTTTACATGTATCTTGTAAAAATAAAATACTTATATTTACAAAATGTCAATTTTTTTAGTTATTGAAGTGCTTAAAAACAATGTATTAAAACACCATATGTTATGATATTTCTACCTTGATTAATTGAAATAATAATTTTTAAATAATAACATTTCTTTTGTTTCGCATATTCATAACTGTGTAACTTTTTTTAACCCTTTAATAGGGCGGTGGTTAAAGTATACTTCACACAAAATTCACCAACTTAAAAATTTATAGTAAACTATTTTAGCGGGTGGGGAGGTAAAACGCATTGTAATTTTTAACGACCAATATGAATTTTATTTTTTGATCTATATTTTAAAAAATATATTGATCTACCATTACTAAAAGGAAACCAGAAATTTTGGTCCAGCCTTATAAAGAGTTAAGACGTGATTTTTAGGAAGATAGCAAGTTACACATTACAACCCTAATAGTTATTAAGTGACTCATAATAAACTATTTTCTAAGTGTAATTATTTTTATTCTTTTCATTATACAGGGTGGTAAAAAATACTGAGCACAAATCATGTTTGAAAAAAAAAAGGAAAGAGAGACAACACAATGGGAGGTATCATGGTATCAAATGATTATGTTTCATTCGATTAACTTTCGCAACACAATTCAAACATGAAAACTTTTCCTCATATTCTTTATTTTGTTCCTTTTTTTACAAACATGTAATGTGCCCAATAATTTTGGACCACCCTTCACCCTGTACATAAAAATACCGAAGCGCAAAATTACAAATATAATATATAACACGGTGTGCAAAAAAAAAAGCATATAATATATATTTTGTTTTGAAAGCAATAATTTAGCTTTAATCAAATACTCAATTTCAGAGGTTAAAACTGTTAAACTGAAAAAAAACGTCAAAAACTTTTATTGTTGAAATTTGAAGAACTATACAGTTCGTCAACAAACAATGTTAATAATTATATTAAAAACATAAAAGAAATCTTATACAAATTATTCTCAGTGGTTTTTACTATTTTCGGGTAACATAAGGATACCTGATGCATTGGGGAGAAAAAAATTATTTTTGTTTTGAATTAAAATCAGAGATCAATTTGTGTATTTTGTTTGCATAACATCATAGACATCAATAGGCGCCGAACATGCGAGGGCAACCAAATGTAATGTCGTTGGATCTCTTCATTGCTTAAGAAGCTAGGGAAGGCCAATAGGAGCTAACTTTTACCAAGGCCGTAGCCAGAATTTTTTTTCGGGGGGTAGGGGGAACCTTACTTTGAAACACTTATGTTGAGGAAAGTTTCAGGAAAATGCTACATTGCGAAAAATTTCGGGATTTCGGGCCGTCCCCTCCCCCTCTGGATATGGCCTTGACTTTCACCACATTTCTATGTGTGTGTATTTATTTCATGCCGAGGAGAAAGAGTTTGAGAAATTTTTAAAACCTCATTTAATTAAAATACAATATTTCAATGCAAACACTTTAAAAAAAGTAAATTTATTTTTATTTTAACTAACTTCAAGTTTATTTTTTCAGCTTTTCATGTTTCTCTAATTTAAAGACTTAGCCAAGAAGAAGGAAAGAAACTTCAAATTGAAAAAACACAAACCAAAATTCAAACTACTCAATCTTATTAAAATTCGAAGCGAGAAGAAAATGAATTATATTTCAGTTTAATTTTATAATCGAAAACTATTAAACATGAGTGCATAAAGTACTTACAATTCACTTTGATTGGATGTTTCATCTCTTATTTCAGTTGATAACTCCATACTAGTATTTCTGCGTTTGGAAGGGGTTAAAAATGTTTCCAACAGATTTCGTTGCCTAAATCTTTTTATTGTTTCTTTTCCCCCCTGTGTTTTGAGAAATTGCTTGTTCGATCTATAACGAGTGATCAATCCATCAATGGATAGAGTAGCGTACCACTAGGACAGACAGATTATATTTTTGTGCGTTATGTCAGTCACTTTTAGAATTTAGTTTGCATGTTTGAAATGTGATGTCGTTCAGCATGTGTAGACTATTGGTTTCCGAGAGCAATTTAAACAGACCCATATCTCCAGACTTTTTCGACGAATCTGTTCTTTTTTTGGCTTGGGGGAGGGGGTTCGGTCGAAACCGACGATCATGAAGAACGAAAGCAATTATCTTGAAGGGACCGTAGGACAGCATATGGTTTATTTGTCTCAAAGGGGTTTCTGGTCGGGTGATTGAAGCCTTATAGCTATGGGCAAGCAGCAATTTGGAAACATCATAAAATACTCAACTGGGTATCGGCTACCTGATGAACTGTGGCAACATGTGGGGTCACGACAGAGAAAATCTATTCGGCCGGTTCCCACTCCCCCCATGTAGATGGTTTCAGTTAGCTGGCAATAGCAAAGTTTGTTAACAATAATAGGAAATAAATGAAAAAGCGTGGGACTGAGAAAAATCAGTTTGCTTTTGCTTCATTCCAGTCTTGTTGAATTTCTTTCTGACTGTGAAAATATAGGCCTTTTATGTAGTTAAAAATTTTTTTTAGTTTTATATAAAATTGTCTTTGAAAAAAATCAAAATTTAAAAATAACCCTGAAGTACTTTTTGGATATTTCGGGCCTGATAATCACCGAAAAAGAAATAAAAAGCTGAATAAATTGAAAGTGATAAAGCCATTTTAAAATGAATTTACACCGCAATTTTGTGCCGTGCCATAACAGGTTTTTGCACAGATAATCACTTGTAATCCAAACATTTTTTTACATTAATTTGGTTTTGAAATTGTTTCACAAAAAGCGTAATGCATACAGTTTGAATATGCAAAAGTCCTGAAGCGATGACGAGAAAACAAATGATTGTGAAAGAAAATGTTTAATATGCTTGTAGGTTTTTCGATATTGCATACCAAAAGGAAAGCTACTTTTATTAAAGTGAAGTCTAGGGGGGACGAAAGAGGACGTTCATTGTCCCCCAAGTTTTTTACTCTAATAATATCAACGTCTCACTGTTTTGTAAAAAAAAAAAAAAAAAAAAAAGTACAAGCAAGCAGTGTAAATATTTTGATTTCAAAACTTATGATGATATTTGAAACCTCTCCCCCCCCCCCGCACACCTATTTCCTAGGCAGGCCAGCACAGTTGAAACGAATTCTCTGAATTTATGTAGTTCCCGTTTACTCATATTTTAACGCGCTTATTTTGACGAGTAATATTAACCTTTAATTGTTGTTTGAGAGAATCAGGGAATCCTTTTTTTTTCTTTCACGAATTTAAAGTAGAAGTAGCAAGCAGCCTTTATGTATAGATTTAAAAGCTTCTGTCTTTTTTCATAAAGCTGTTAATTTACTAATGAGTGCCTATTTTGGATATTAAATAAGTTAGGAAGCTCAGCGTCCCCTCGCGTCCTCCCTGGAAATTAAAGGTGAGGGGACGCTTGAGTGAAAATAAAGAGGTGGGGGGACGCCGTCCCCCCTCGACTGCACCACTGCTGGAACGTTAATTTCCTTAGATCTGTTAGAATCAAAAACTATACTCTCACACACTCAACGCAGAAAACGAAAACGGCCACGCGCATGCGGCTTAAACAGAGTGACGTCAGAGCTCCACGCCTCCTGGCGTGACGTCACACTTGGAGGGTGCTGGCACATAATGTGAACTAACGTCCACAAACACACGCTCGGTGGACGCTAGTTCGCACCCCTTTGGAATCGTGACGTCACGCCAGGGGGCGTGGAGCTCTGACGTCACTCTGTTTAAGCCGCATGCGCGTGGCCGTTTTCGTTTTCTGCGTTGAGTGTGTGAGTATAGTTTTTGCTTCTAACAGATCTAAGGAAATTAACGTTCCAGATAAGAGGAGATTGCTCTCATTTATTATTGTTATTAAAGCAATATAATTTTTTTTCAATAAAAACTTTGTGTAATTTTTTTTTACTACTGTTAATTTTTGTAAAACTTTGTGTATTTTTTTTTTAATAAAAATGTGTGTATTTCAATAAAACACACATTTTGTTTTGAATAAAAATAAGGAATATTGGGAAATGTACGATTTTTTTTTTCAGTTAATTTTTCTGAGAAAATTTAAATCACCTCCAACTAGTTTAAAAAAAAATATTGTGTGTAGCATATTTTAAAGAATTTGATGACAGAAATAATTTGCAAATACTTTTGATTTAGAATATGTGATTGTTCACTAAAACTTTGTCAAAATGCAACCAAACATTAAATTGAAGTATGATTTAGATTTAAAAAAAAATCATATACATTTGTTCATAATTCTTTATTTCTTTTTTATAGCATAAATCCCAAACAAATTAAAATTTGAAATCACATTTGACAAATTTGAAAAAAAAAAAAAAAAAAAAACAAATTGGATTACTTGAACGCAAAAAAAAAAAAAAAAAAAAAAAAAACTAGGTGCGAAATTCTCATAAATAAGAAACAAATTAAAATTAGCAATCACATTGGACAAATTTGAAAACAAAACAAAACAAAAACACATCAAACAAGTTTGAATCTACAGCAAAATCTTTGTAGGAAAATAATTTGTACTACATAAAAGTACCACATCATGTAATCATGCAACAGATACTTGCATACCAAGCTGACATTCAATCCTTGGAGACTTTCAAAAAAATTCAAGATTACTAAAAAAAATATGAAGGACACAATTTTGAAGGATTACAAATTTTTAGGATCAAACTGAAGAATTAAAATTGCAACACACATACCATTTGAAAAATAAATCAATGGATCTCTACCAAACAAATCCAATTTTTTTTAAAATTGATAGTAAAAAAATCAAAAATAATGTACAAAGTATATAAAGCAAATTTGTGTGCACACTTTTTTTTGAACACTAGGCGAAACCATATTTACAAAAGCAATAATCAAACAATATAAAAACATCTTGTAGAAAGAAAAAATAATCACGTCAAAATAAAAAGTCCACGCGCATGCGGCTTAAACAGAGTGACCTGTAGGGTTGCAGGCCTTCATCTCCTCTATAGAGAGCCTTTATACTGGGAGAGAGACGTCAAGAGCCTCAGATGGGTGTCTGCGCATACTTTAGCGCAGCAAAAACCGTCCAACTCGCTTTGACCACGTCATCCGCATTTGGCCCAAGTATCGCTCGCTTGGCGGGAACAGTTCAGTTAGGACCAGTTATAAAAAAGGAAGTCTCGTTAATGCTCACTTATGCTGCTTATGTATTATTTGGTTTTAATATAGTTTAGTATAGGATTTTTTAATTTTAAATCATACTTTTTTTCAATCTAAATATATTTAAGATAGTAGTATTTGATGCAAACATGTATGCAAACTTAACCTGCTTAAGTTATGGGTCCCAATCAAGTAATATATGCAAAATATATTTACACGTAATAAGAATACATATACTTTAAAAAAAGTTTCATGTTAGAATAGTAGAAAGTATAATTATTTACAATAAAGTTTTCTTCTTGTTTTAAATTAACTTTTCTATTAGCTATATCATAATTTAAAGAGTGGATACTGTTACTCTAGACATTTTACTCCTTAAACCAGCGCAGAATTATGTGTGTTCGTAGAAAGATGATGCAGGCTAAGAAATCACTATAGTTTTTATTTCTAATGAAAATTTTACAAATCATTTTTATGTAGGAACAGTGTTAAGTAATTAATCAATGGAAACAAGCTTAACTGATTTTTAAGTAGCCCATATGCCTAGGAAAGTAACCGAAAACAATACAGACATGTGACTCTTTGGGGGAAAATTACTGAAAAATAAAAACATAATGTTATAAAAGTTTATTAAAAAACCTTATATTACGAACATAAATTATTATGCATTAAATAATAAGCAAAGTCAAGTCATTACTTTAATATAATTCATTAATTGGAGCTTAATGTCTAACAAAAAAAAAGTGTGGAAGTCCTAATACATTGCATTCTTCAGAACTTATATTGATACAAAAAGTCTGAATGCAGAGCAATGTATAAAAATTCATTGCATTTTTTGAAGAAATAAACATGTGCCAGAGCATTAACTATTAATGAATAAGGTGTGAAGATAAAAAAAATATAAAAAAGCAATGTACCAAAGTATTATACGAAGAGCATAAAGGAGCAATATTTTAAGGAAAAAATAAGTTTGACACTGGATGAATAAAGAAATTATGAGAAGAACAAGATTAAGAATACACAGTGAACACACTTGTGATTTAAACACACAATGGTTGATTTTTTATTTGTATATATGCATATAATTTTGAACTACAATAGACTTGTGAAACTCTATAATTAAAAAGAGGTTTACAATTAAAAACGTTGGGTGAATTTTTTTTTGTCGATGTTAATGATTGTTTTATGGTATTTTAAAAACAATTCCTAATTTTTTCACATGTGTTTTAATTATATATTGAATGGAAATAGAAAGAACTGTTATTTATTTATTTTTCAACAATATACAATCATTACTTGAAAGGAAAAAAAAACCCTAATGCTAAAACTGATCTAAAATTTTAAAACATTTTAAATTATGTATATGCAAAAAAAGGAAAAAAATTATTTTTAAAACAAGGTTATTAATGAGACTGTAATATTTAACAATAATAACCAAATCTAACTTAAGCTTCCGTCCCCCCCCCCCCGAATTAAATCGCTTATAACATTTTTCGGTTTAGGGTGCAAAACGTCAAACTTTGTGTATGGGGGGGGGGGGGGGGTAAATCGGGTGGATAACGTGGGTCACGCCAAATTTTTTCTTACTTTAAAATTTAACGCAGAGGGGGTTAGCTGCCGCGCTTCGAGTAACGCCCCCTTTTTAAATCGCTTATAACTCCTTTCGGTTTGTGGTGAAACACGTGAAACTTTGTGTATGAAGGGTGAAAAACAGGTGCATAGCGAGGGTTGTTGAAAAAATTTCCGCAGTTCAAAATGTAGTGGGGAGGGGGGCTAACTTAAGCTCCACCCCTCCCCCCGAATTAAATCGCTTATGACATTTTTCGGTTAAGGGTGCAAAACGATTAAACTTGGGTGCAAAGCGGGTGCATATTGTAGATACTTTTAATTTTCGAATTTGCTTCCGTGGGGTGGGCCAACTCAATCGACTTCAAGCTTTTTAGCATTGAGTATAGTAACCTGTTTGGCGAGCGTTTAACATCAAATGTCGCCAAAGCATGCTTCTGTCATGTATCGGAGAATACAGCATCAAAAATAATATTAGCATACAAAAAACACACTGTATTTAAGGAAAAAAGTAAGTTATTATAATAATGCACATCCTAAAATCCATTGATTAACCAGTAAAGTCAAAAAAACATAGTTTAGGATCCAAAAAACGAGACAATGAACACAGGCCTAGTACATCAAAACGATCTTTCATAATTACTGTGGAAAATTTCATCTGTTTAAGGCGAGATGTGGTTAAAGAACACATCAAAGAATATAAAACTAAAAACCAAATTGTATGACTTCCCTTATTTTAAGAGGAATCCTTTGTTTTCTAAGACGACATTTTGCGCGCAATGTTATTCCTACGGAAAGAAGTCCAAGTTCTTCGTTTTCTGGACGGTTTTCTCCTTTGGCCAATCAGCGTGCGATACGGAGTTGGCGTCTCTCTCGTAGTATAAAGGCTCTCTACTCCTCTACGAGCGGTGGCGAGAAGTCGTCAGTCCAGTTCTCTATTGAAGTCAATGACTAGCGTCCACCACTGATCTCTATACTAACCTGGATCTCCGACTACACCCCGGCCGAGTGAAGCCTCTTTTCGGGTGTAGTTCCAGCACCTAGTTTGGCTACTTTATCGTTAACTTGGCAGAAATTTGGCGTTGGGGCCTGGTTGGCGCTAAAAAACCCCGTTGAGCGTGCGCTTTATTAAAGTCCGATCTGATATTTTGTAACAATTAATACAATGCCGACTTGTAGCGCGAATAGTAGTTTATTTTTACTATTTTTTAAAGCATAAGTACTTTCATCATTACTTTTTAAAATCATAAGTACCCCCCTCCCTGACTTAGAAACACTCTGACACAATGCATATATTTTGATGCTTTTTTTTCTATAATATGTAAATATGTACCCCCCCCCCCCCGGAAAATTTCAAAATGACGTGCCAGCTTGTAAAAGAAGTTTATATGCAAAGGTATATATATTCAGTTTACATAGTTATATTAAATTATATGTTGCTTTAATTAAGTGAAATTCCGTTTTTTAAATATAATCAATCAAACTAGCTTATAAAATATATGACTTTTTTCAAAATTTATATTATCAGAAATGATTATTATTTTATTGCTTTACAATGAATTAAAATCACAATTTTATTTAAATATTGGTTAAAATATCAATATAAAACAAATAGTCTATTATTATTTTAATCAAGGTGTACTTTATTATTATTTTGTTAAAGTCATAAGTCGAACCCCTCCTGATTTAGAAACACTATGACTTTACACACATGGATATGTTGATGTTTTTCTTCTGTAATGGGTAAATATGTATCTTCCCTGCCCCCCCCCCCGAGAAATTTCCATATGACGAACCAGCTTGTAAAAATGATCATTATTTTATTGCTATATAATGAATTAAAGTCACAATTTTAAGTATTAGTTAAAATATCAACATGAAACAATTAGTTTGATATATTTTTTTAAAATCAAAAGTACTTTCGTTATATTTTTTAAAATCATAAGTACCCCCCCTCCCCCTGATTTAGAAACACTATGATTTTATACACATGCATACTTTTTAATGTTTTTTATGCAATAAAGTGTGATTTTGTAACCTTTGCCCCCCCCCCCCCTCGGGAATTTTCGATATGACGAGCTAGCTTGTAAAAGAAGTTCATATGCGAAGGTACATTTATTCAGTTTACAGATATATATTGAGTGATGTGTTGCTTTAAGGAAACGAAATTTTGTTTTTAAAATTTTATCAATCAAAATACTTATAAAATTTAGTTTTTTCAAAATTGATATTACCAAAAATGATTGTTATTTTATTGCTTAAAGTCATACTTTTATTAAAATATTAGTTAAAATATCAATATAAACAAATAATTTATTATTACTTTTTTTTAAAAATCAAATGTACTTTTTAAGAAATCATTCATATTGTATCGCTATGTATAATAATAACAATGTTGATCCCCAGCTTATAATTATGCTTACCGAGAAAGAAGTTTATATGCAAATAAAATAAATAAAACCCAGTTCATGTAGATGTACATAAAAATCTATTTCTTTAAGGAAATGAAAAACAAAATCATATTAATAAACTAAACTACATATTGGAAATAAAATTTCACGTTAAATTAAAGCACAAATGAGCATTAAAACGCAGACCTATGTTTCGGGATTGCTTGGAATCCCTTTTTCAATGCGACAGGTAGCTTCTAGATGCAAAACATCCAAATGGAGCAGACAGAACAACAAAAACAAAGCTTATATAGCCTAAGAATTAACTGTAAACCAATGAGAATAAAGGCAGTGTGAAGTGGAAGTAGAAGTAGTAGGAAAGGCACCAATAAGAGAGCAACAAACGAATGCAGTTGGAAGTACAGAAAGTAAAAAGGAATATCAATAAAAAGAAAGCAAAAAAAACAACAGCGTGCATAAAAATGTGAAAATACATGAAAATTGCAAAAAAATAAAATAAAATACAATGAATAAAATGGAAATAAAATAAGTACAGAAAATACCAAAACAAAAAGCAAAACAAAGTACACATGCAAAAGAGGGGGAGGGGGGGGGAGAGAGAAAAAAAAATTGACACAAAAAAGGAAAACTAACAAGAAAACCAAGAAAGAACAACAAATTAAAGGAACTTATGCCAGACCTGTGAAAAATAAGGAGTTGAGGAAGAATCATTAACCAAATTAGAACTATTCCTGTTAATATGATAAGCTTCCCAAAAGTCAAGTTCTAAAGGGGAAGAACATTTTTGAATAATTTTCCCAGAATTGAAATCAAAAGAGTGGTTGGAATTCCAACAATGTTGAGCAATGCTAGACTTATTCAGCTCTTGCTTTCGTACATAACCTTTATGCTCATTTAACCGAATTTTCAGAGCACGTTTTGTCTGTCCAATGTAAGAAAGGCCGCAACGGCAACTAATTTGGTAAATACCCCAAGTATTAAGTTGATCAACAGGATCTTTAAGAGAAGAGAGATTTTTGGTTGGGAGGATGAGACGATAGTCTGTGAGGAGGTAAAGAAACAGCGAAATGTTTACGATAGATGGAAGTTGTGAAACCAGACTCACTCCTAGAAATCAAAACATCAAGAAACGCGAGGCTACTATTAAGTTCTTTCTCACAAGAAAACTGGATATTAGAATCAATGGAGTTCATAATCGAAAGAGCATCATCAATACCTAACAAGTTACTGTCCGTTAGGACAAAACAATCATCCACATAACGAACATAAAATTGAAATTGCAATTTTTGGAATAGTTTTTCCTCAAAATAATGCATATAGAAATCACTTAAAATAGGACTAAGAGGACTTCCCATGGCCAGGCCGTCTACCATAGCATAGAATTTACCATTAAATACAAAAGTGCTCTGTTGCAAGCACACACGAGTAAGAAAAACTAATTCCTCAATTTCCACAGAAGTAAAATGGAATTCAGAAAGCCTTTTCCTGAGGCAAGTCAAAGCGCCATCAACAGGAGCATTAGTAAACAAAGAATTAACATCAAAAGAGGCCATAACCGAATTATTCGGAACGAAGTTATGAAGTTTCTTAACAAAATCGGTGGAATTTTTAACAGTGAAAACATTCCGACTCCTAAGTGGAGAAAACACAGAAACTAAATACTTGGAAAGTTTATATGAAGCAGTGCCAATATTGGAAACAATTGGTCTGAAAGGAATACCTGCCTTGTGTACCTTCGGTAAAGCATAGAAACGCGCACAATTAGCAACAGAAGGAATCACAGACCGTTTAGCAATCAAAGGAATAGAATGAACAGACTTAACAGCAGAAGAAATAGCTTTTAACTCCTTGTCGCTAGGATCTTTATTAATTTCAGAATAAGGACCAGAAGCAATTAAATCATCAGTTTTTTCAACATAAGATGATTTATTAAGAACAACAATCTGACCACCTTTGTCAGCTTTGGTAATGACCAAATCAGAATTTGAAACTAAATTATTGACACAGCGTTTCACAGAATGGGTAAAACCAATATTAGGAACTTTTGAATTGAAATCAACATTGGAAGCAATAAGATGCCGAACTGACTCTTTTTGAGTGGAAGTTAAGGTACTAAATTTGAAAGCTTTTTCAACCGGAGCAATAAGTTCAGAAAAAGAAGGCTTTTTAGCCAAAGCAAAATTGTTATTACATTTCAAAGCATTAATTTCATTACTATTCAAAGGAAATTTCGAAAGATTTACAACCGCATTCCTATTAACAAGAGGCAAATCAGCCGGAACAAGAACATTTGAATCGTTACACAACTTGGTAAATTTCTTATTTAAAGTAATTTTGTGACTGTCAGATGAATGAAGAGCTCTCGCCCATGACAAAAACTTTCGTTCATAGAACGTGAACTTTATGTTTTACATCTTTCTGTATCTAATTCTAATTTCGATTTTGATTCTATTGATAGAATGTCATGCTCCGGTTGAAAAAGCTTTCAAATTTAGTGCCTTAACTTCCACTCAAAAAGAGTCAGTTCGGCATCTTATTGCTTCCAATGTTGATTTCAATTCAAAAGTTCCTAATATTGGTTTTACCCATTCTGTGAAACGCTGTGTCAATAATTTAGTTTCAAATTCTGATTTGGTCATTACCAAAGCTGACAAAGGTGGTCAGATTGTTGTTCTTAATAAATCATCTTATGTTGAAAAAACTGATGATTTAATTGCTTCTGGTCCTTATTCTGAAATTTATAAAGATCATAGCGACAAGGAGTTAAAAGCTATTTCTTCTGCTGTTAAGTCTGTTCATTCTATTCTTTTGATTGCTAAACGGTCTGTGATTCCTTCTGTTGATAATTGTGCGCGTTTCTATGCTTTACCGAAGGTACACAAGGCAGGTATTCCTTTCAGACCAATTGTTTCAAATATTGGCACTGCTTCATATAAACTTTCCAAGTATTTAGTTTATGTGTTTTCTCCACTTAGGAGTCGGAATGTTTTCACTGTTAAAAATTCCACCGATTTTGTTAAGAAACTTCATAACTTCGTTCCGAATAATTCGGTTATGGCCTCTTTTGATGTTAATTCTTTGTTTACTAATGTTCCTGTTGATGGCGCTTTGACTTGCCTCAGGAAAAGGCTTTCTGAATTCCATTTTACTTCTGTGGAAATTGAGGAATTAGTTTTTCTTACTCGTGTGTGCTTGCAACAGAGCACTTTTGTATTTAATGGTAAATTCTATGCTATGGTAGACGGCCTGGCCATGGGAAGTCCTCTTAGTCCTATTTTAAGTGATTTCTATATGCATTATTTTGAGGAAAAACTATTCCAAAAATTGCAATTTCAATTTTATGTTCGTTATGTGGATGATTGTTTTGTCCTAACGGACAGTAACTTGTTAGGTATTGATGATGCTCTTTCGATTATAAACTCCATTGATTCTAATATCCAGTTTTCTTGTGAGAAAGAACTAAATAGTAGCCTCGCGTTTGTTGATGTTTTGATTTCTAGGAGTGAGTCTGGTTTCACAACTTCTGTCTATCGTAAACCTTTCGCTGTTTCTTTACCTCCTCACAGACTATCGTCTCATCCTCCCAACCAAGAATATTCGGCTTTTAATGCTCTTGCCCATCGTGCTATTAATATTTGCTCTTCTCCTGAGCTTCTCAAGATTGAACTCAACTATCTGAAAGCTATAGCTGTTGATAGAGGATTTTCTCACTCTTTAATTGATTCTATTCATAACAAACTTTCTAAAAAAACTTCTGGTCCCAATCATGTGGTTTCTAGAAAGAATTTGGTTGTGTTACCATTCTTTCATTCTGTAAGTTTTCGTATTGCTAAAATCCTAAAAAGGTTTCAATTTCAAGTTGTTTTTGCTCCTAGCAACAAACTTTCCTTCTCTTCTCTTAAAGATCCTGTTGATCAACTTAATACTTGGGGTATTTACCAAATTAGTTGCCGTTGCGGCCTTTCTTACATTGGACAGACAAAACGTGCTCTGAAAATTCGGTTAAATGAGCGTAAAGGTTATGTACGAAAGCAAGAGCTGAATAAGTCTAGCATTGCTCAACATTGTTGGAATTCCAACCACTCTTTTGATTTCAATTCTGGGAAAATTATTCAAAAATGTTCTTCCCCTTTAGAACTTGACTTTTGGGAAGCTTATCATATTAACAGGAATAGTTCTAATTTTGTTAATGATTCTTCCTCAACTCCTTATTTTTCACAGGTCTGGCATAAGTTCCTTTAATTTGTTGTTCTTTCTTGGTTTTCTTGTTAGTTTTCCTTTTTTGTGTCAATTTTTTTTTCTCTCTCCCCCCCTCCCCCTCTTTTGCATGTGTACTTTGTTTTGCTTTTTGTTTTGGTATTTTCTGTACTTATTTTATTTCCATTTTATTCTTTGTATTTTATTTTATTTTTTTGCAATTTTCATGTATTTTCACATTTTTATGCACGCTGTTGTCTTTTTTGCTTTCTTTTTATTGATATTCCTTTTTACTTTCTGTACTTCCAACTGCATTCGTTTGTTGCTCTCTTATTGGTGCCTTTCCTACTACTTCTACTTCCACTTCACACTGCCTTTATTCTCATTGGTTTACAGTTAATTCTTAGGCTATATAAGCTTTGTTTTTGTTGTTCTGTCTGCTTCATTTGGATGTTTTGCATCTAGAAGCTCCCTCTCGCATTGAAAAAGGGATTCCAAGCAATCCCGAAACATATGTCTGCGTTTTAATGCTCATTTGTGCTTTAATTTAACGTGAAATTTTATTTCTATTACTTTGCACAAAGTTTAATCATTACTATAAACTACATCTTATTTAATTTTGTAAATATTCCTTATTTTTTTAAAACGATGATACTAAAAAATTATAATTTTATTGTTTTAATGTTAGTTGATAATCAATTTAATTTACATATTATTTAAGATACCAATAACAAATCATTTAATATTAATTAAAAATCATGAGTGCCCTTAAAAATCATTTATTATGTGGAGGAATACTAATTTTGCCTGAAAATTTCACTTTTCTTTGTTTGTCATTTTATTTACTACTTGCTATTAGAAAAACCACACAAGAAAATTTTATTGAAAAAATATTGTGAAGTTTATAAGTCTTATCATGGATCGTTAAAGAAGATCGTTTTCTTCAAGCTTTTTTGTGGTTAACAGAAAGAAAAAAAGTTGAATTTCGCTCTTCTTAACAAACGCGCGGGAAACCGAAAGTAACTTGGCGAGAAAGATCCTTGAGGATGAGTTATGTTTTTTGAAGTATTAAAAACAATCCGGTGCCCATAAACAAAATCTGATGCTAACAGCTCAGAAAGTAAAGAATGCTTAATCATTTCGTGTCTTCATAACTTTCCAAACGCTTAAAATAAACGAATACTCCACATTTAAAATCATGCAAAATCCCATAGAAAACAATGTAAACGATTCTCCGCTCGGGAGTAGTTGGGGCGTTTCCTGTAGGGTTGCAGGCCTTCATCTCCTCTACGAGCGGTGGCGAGAAGTCGTCAGTCCTGGATCTCCGACTACACCCCGGCCGAGTGAAGCCTCTTTTCGGGTGTAGTTCCAGCTCCTAGTTTGGCTACTTTATCGTTAACTTGGCAGAAATTTGGCGTTGGGGCCTGGTTGGCGCTAAAAAACCCCGTTGAGCGTGCGCTTTATTAAAGTCCGATCTGATATTTTGTAACAATTAATACAATGCCGACTTGTAGCGCGAATAGTAGTTTATTTTTACTATTTTTTAAAGCATAAGTACTTTCATCATTACTTTTTAAAATCATAAGTACCCCCCTCCCTGACTTAGAAACACTCTGACACAATGCATATATTTTGATGCTTTTTTTTCTATAATATGTAAATATGTACCCCCCCCCCCCCCGGAAAATTTCAAAATGACGTGCCAGCTTGTAAAAGAAGTTTATATGCAAAGGTATATATATTCAGTTTACATAGTTATATTAAATTATATGTTGCTTTAATTAAGTGAAATTCCGTTTTTTAAATATAATCAATCAAACTAGCTTATAAAATATATGACTTTTTTCAAAATTTATATTATCAGAAATGATTATTATTTTATTGCTTTACAATGAATTAAAATCACAATTTTATTTAAATATTGGTTAAAATAACAATATAAAACAAATAGTCTATTATTATTTTAATCAAGGTGTACTTTATTATTATTTTGTTAAAGTCATAAGTCGAACCCCTCCTGATTTAGAAACACTATGACTTTACACACATGGATATGTTGATGTTTTTCTTCTGTAATGGGTAAATATGTATCTTCCCTGCCCCCCCCCCCCGAGAAATTTCCATATGACGAACCAGCTTGTAAAAATGATCATTATTTTATTGCTATATAATGAATTAAAGTCACAATTTTAAGTATTAGTTAAAATATCAACATGAAACAATTAGTTTGATATATTTTTTTTAAATCAAAAGTACTTTCGTCATATTTTTTAAAATCATAAGTACCCCCCCCCCCCTGATTTAGAAACACTATGATTTTATACACATGCATACTTTTTAATGTTTTTTATGCAATAAAGTGTGATTTTGTACCCTTTGCCCCCCCCCCCCTCGGGAATTTTCGATATGACGAGCTAGCTTGTAAAAGAAGTTCATATGCGAAGGTACATTTATTCAGTTTACAGATATATATTGAGTGATGTGTTGCTTTAAGGAAACGAAATTTTGTTTTTAAAATTTTATCAATCGAAATAGCTTATAAAATTTAGTTTTTTCAAAATTGATATTACCAAAAATAATTGTTATTTTATTGCTTAAAGTCATACTTTTATTAAAATATTAGTTAAAATATCAATATAAAACAAATAATTTATTATTACTTTTATTAAAAATCAAATGTACTTTTTAAGAAATCATTCATATTGTATCGCTATGTATAATAATAACAATGTTGATCCCCAGCTTATAATTATGCTTACCGAGAAAGAAGTTTATATGCAAATAAAATAAATAAAACCCAGTTCATGTAGATGTACATAACAATCTATTTCTTTAAGGAAATGAAAAACAAAATCATATTAATAAACTAAACTACATATTATTTAATTTCGTAAATATTCCTTATTTTTTTAAAACGATGATACTAAAAAATTATAATTTTATTGTTTTAACCTTTAGATTACGGCGCTTGAGCTTCCAAAAATCATCCATAGAACGGCAAAATTCCCGAATTTTTTTCCCCTCAGTGTAACCACGGGGGTCATGTCTAGTCCTCAAGCTCCCATTATACCTCTTTTGAGTGTGATTGACTTCATTAGAAGGGTTGCAGTAAAATAAACTTTCCTTGGCCAGCCGCTATTTTCTGCTCCAAATCGCCAATTCGAAGCAACTACACGATTTCTAAAGTTAATTTTCGAAAAGGTTAAAAAAAGGAACAGAACAAAATAATAATAATTTGAAAAAAAATAATTTCCCCCCTTTTGTTTTGTTTTTTGGGCTGCAATTTATTTTATTTTATTTATTTGCTTTTTTTGAAATCTAATGTGAGATTTTCTATGTTTGTCTAAAAAAATTTTGCTGAGCTAAGGCCACCAAAATTGCTGCCCAAATTCGACTAAAAATTAACAATAACAAGGGTTATTCCTCTTTGTTGAGTAGTTGGGACTATTCGTCATGTTAGCGATTCAATAAAATAGCTTTTTTTTTTTTTTTGTGATTTCAGATCTGACATTTAATTTGCTTTAACTTTCTTGAGTTGTACGCAATTTGTTTACTTTTCGAAACGATTCCTAGTCTTTCTAAGTATAAAATCTTGAAGAGAGCATTATTAGATTACTATTTTTCTACTAAGTTTACTTTTTGCTTGACGGTGTATATCACAGTCCAAAGTGATTATGAACAGAACAAGTAAATTCATAAATATGAATTAAAGAATAGAAAAGCCTTAAGCAGCAGTAAAACGGATTCACTTTATCCTAAGTAACTGAAAAATCGCAGGATAAAAGATAATTTTCATTTTCTATTTTTACTACATTGACCCGTAGATTCACTCATATAATTGAAGAGAGGTCATATACCGAAGATACTCAGAATGTACTTCCAACTCTTATCATTAGGTTGTTTGTCTGTTGTACTTCTGAAAAGCTCTGTCCTTTTCTATTAGCTGACGACTTCGGGGTGAGATCCTTTGTTACGAAAAGGGAGATCGAACCCGCAGCCTATTGTACTAACGTTCCCCTCATCATTTCAACTTACTTAGTCCGATTATCTTAGGCTCTGCTTCCCAACTCTGTATATCAGTTCAATTTCATGAACGGAATTTGTGACTTGAGGCAGCTTAGTGTACATGTGTTTTTTATTAGAGAAAGAGTTTGAAGAATAGTGTGTTACCGCCAGTCGCCAGCACATCGGGCTGCAAACTCTATTATAACCTGGGGGGGGGGGGGGGGGTGACTCTGAGAGCGACAAAAACACCTCTTTTTTTACACTAATACCAAAATATGCAAAATACTGAAAGTGTTCCATCCAATTGAGTCATTTTTTAGTATTTTTAAACGCTTCTTTTTTCCCTTTTAAATATTTCTTTTAAAATATCGTACGGTAGTAGGGCAGGGTTTAGCGTTCCCTTAAGAATATCGAATTGGAAAGCTAATCTCGAAAAAATTAAAAATGACCGCATCGGCATTTTGTTCAGTGCCATCAGGAGGGCGGATGGAACCCCCTCCCCCCCCCCCCCGGTTTTTTGGAAAAAGGGGTCACAAAATTTCAATATAGTAATAGTAATGGGATATTTCATAAATGATGTCGCGCTTCGAGGGGGGAGGGGGTTCGTGAAATTGTGACAAAGTGTGACAAGGAAAGGGGAGGTTAGGGTGTGATAAGAAGTGTGACATCCTACTTATACAACATATCGTGACATGTGACAAGGGGGGGGGGGGGTTATCAAATATGTGGGAAAAAAGCGTGACATCATTTATGAACGGTCCCAAAGGGAAAAGAAAAAAAAGAGGAGGCGGGGAATGAATGAATAAAAAGATGAAAAATACTGAAAGTGTTTCATCCAATTGAGTTATCTTTTAGTGTTTTTAAAGATTGTTTTTTTCTTTCAAATATTTCTTTAAAATACCACTGTAATAGATAGGGCAGGGCTTATTGTTCCCTAAAAAATATCGAATAGGAAAACTGGGCTCGAAAATACTCAAAATGACCACTTTGGCATTTTGTTCAGGGCCATCACGAGACGGAAATCTTACATCCCCTCCCTCCTCAGTTTGCAGAAAAGAGCAAGATAGTAATCGGGGAAAAAGAACAAAGAAGGGGGAAAGGGGAATGGATGAATAAGAATTACAAAAAATATCTTTTCAGTAAAACTTTAAAAAAAAAAATCAATTATAAAATATTATGTATTGGCATTGGCAAATCGATATTATTATAATTGCCTAACTAAGGGCAGTTGAAATGCGCGTTTCCAACCTTCCTTTCTAACGAAAAAAAAAGAGAGAGAATTCAATGCATTATAGAAACAAGTGGCAAGCTTGAATATGCAAAAAATAAACAGATAGATTAACGTAACAATTTCAAAGTTGGGAGGCGAAAATTTTGTATTGCTATATTTACATATTTTTTAATTTTTTAATTCGAAATATCATTGCGAAAATCGCACAAAACTGCATGGGCCTCCGAAATATATTTCAAACTGATGAAAAGGGAGAAAGGAAAGCAAAAGTAAGTTACGGTAGACATGATATTTAAAATAAAACAAATTGAAAAAAAAAAAAAAAAAATCCCTAAAGTGTCACTGCAAAATACTACCCCAATTTGAAATGTTAAAAGTTTTTGCAGGGCTCGTAGGCGTTTGTATTTCAAACAAATAAAAAATAGGATTGAAATTAAAAATTTCATATATAGAAATTTTTTGTGAATTTTGAAAAGATTTTTGTGAAAAATCAAATAATTTCGTGAAAATTCGAAATTTAAACGAAGTTATAATTTTTTTTATTATTATTTGCCGCTTACTTATTAAATAATTGTGTGGAAAATGCGATTTGGATCTCGGAATTTTATGGAGGGTCCGTTTTGATTGATTGAAATTTTGTGAAGAGTCCGTTTTGATTAATTGGAATTTTGTGAAAGGTTCGAAAGCGGAGCATACTTTCGAGAAGATAAACATAAATGTTATCTGACAGGGTATAAGTGTGACTAAACTAGAACACATTGAAGCTACTCGCCAGATAGTAAATCAGCGCCGAGTATTTCGCCAAGACTAGTTCGTGAAGACAGGAAATGCTAATGACTCTTGATCGTTTTCTCACCTCCTGGGGATCTCTCTCCGCTCAAGAATTGGACCAAAGGTCTGGTACATAATGCTGTACCGGAGCCGTAAGGAAGGCCAAACTTTTTTGCGGTACATATGCTGTACCGCCGAAATCTAAAGGTTAATGTTAGTTAATAATCAATTTAATTTACATATTAGTTAAGATACCAATAACAAATCATTTAATATTAATTAAAAATCATTAGTGCCCTTAAAAATCATTTATTATGTGTAGGAATACTAATTTTGCCTGAAAATTTCACTTTTCTTTGTTTGTCATTTTATTTACTACTTGCTATTAGGAAAACCACACACGAAAATTTTATTGAAAAAATATTGTTAAGTTTATAAATCTTATCATGGATCGTTAAAGAAGATCGTTTTCTTCAAGCTTTTTTGTGGTTAACAGAAAGAAAAAAAATTGAATTTCGCTCTTCTTAACAAACGCGCGGGAAACCGAAAGTAACTTGGCGAGAAAGATCCTTGAGGATGAGTTATGTTTTTTGAAGTATTAAAAACAATCCGGTGCCCATAAACAAAATCTGATGCTAACAGCTCAGAAAGTAAAGAATGCTTAATCATTTCGTGTCTTCATAACTTTCCAAACGCTTAAAAAAACGAATACTGCACATTTAAAATCATGCAAAATCCCATAGAAAACAATGTAAACGATTCTCCGCTCGGGAGTAGTTGGGGCGTTTCCTGTAGGGTTGCAGGCCTTCATCTCCTCTACGAGCGGTGGCGAGAATTCGTCAGTCCAGTTCTCTATTGAAGTCAATGGTAGCATGCAGTTGCTGATGTAGAGTTGTATTTTCATCCTTTTTTTAATTTTAAAATGTCTTCTGCGTATTGCGAAAGCCTCAACAATGAAGCCGAGGGAATATAGATTGAAAAAATCAAGATAATCAACAATAAAAACCCGTGTTTATTATGTAAAAATGAACTTTCAACTAACGTATCGGATTTTCCGCACTTGACTTACATAGATATATCAATAACTTATTTTACGTTGTTAATGCATATTCTTCTGATGAATTTAAAGCATATAAAAGCCTGCAAGCGTTCTACCATTTTTTTCATTTATGAATTTCAAATGTTTTCGCCAAGAAAATAGCAAATATGTGTGTGGTGACTATGGAAAGGTGAGCAATAGTCATTTAGCAATAGTCTGTCCAAAATATTTTACTGCTGTTCTTTTTTTAGTGAATTTTAATACCTGAAGTGGGAAAATATTATTTTTTTTTATGAAAGTACGATTTATTTTTGGAGAACCGTTAATTTTATGAAATTTACTTTAGTGAGAAAATAGTTAAATTTTAAATTAGCATAAAATCTGAAAACTAAAAAAGAAATATTAACCCCGTACATTAGAACGAGATATAAAAGGGAACTTAGTCATTTATTCGTGGTTTTTAGTGTAATTAACAAATACTTGTATACTAGTGCGCTTTTCAAATGGATCCCATAAAGGTGTGCATCAATATTAAAGGTAACTTTTCCAATTGTCTAAATCACTGAAATCTGATGCAGTATATTTCATGTCAGAAAGACCGTTTTGGACATTTTAAATTTCCCAAATACATGTTTTAGAATTTGTTTTTAACTGTTTAGTGAATGGTATTCTATGCAACATGTTTTTTTTTCTCTGACATATGCATTTGTATTGTATAGCATGTCTTTAGTGATACTGTTTAAACATGCATATGTTGCATTTTAATTGTTTATGCTTTTGATTTCTATATCGTAACTTAACTATGTTTATACAAATTGTACTTTTTGATTGAAAAGAATGGAGGGAAAAAATCCCAATGGTCTTTTGATTATGTTTGCCCTTTACTTATCACGGCATTCATTTTTGATCGACTTTTAGGATATCATCCCACCAAGTGTAACCATAGGCTTGCACATGTTTTTGTATTGCTGTAAAGCAGCTGCTTTTATTTTACAAGGCAGGACAAAGACAATGTTAGAACAACATTTAATAATTTGGAATGCTGAAAGACGGCAGGTTTTGTTTGAGTTGGTCTTGCAGGGGGAGGTACGCGTCTAGTAATTTCAGCAACCTGAATACTTGTTTTAATAATTTCGGAAAGACAAATCTAAGTGGAGTTTGTTTTAAAATCAATCCACAGTTGAATACCAGTTAATCCTGTAATTTCAGCACTATTTTCTAGAATATAAAGTAAAGCAGATACTGCAGCCACACACCTTTGCAAATTCATCATTTCTTTCAGTGTTTTATTGGTAAAAATATACTTAAGGCTATTACCCTTTGCCAAATTGGCGATTTTTGTTTGGCGCCATTTCTGTTTACACAGTGGTGTAGTCCTGAAAAAAAAGTTGGGGACATGCTTAATACAAACGAAGATAAACAATTGAAATCAAAAAGTGGGGAACGCTTATGTTAAAATGTAAAACAATTGAGGGGACGCTTGTATTGAAATAAAAAGGTAGGGGGACGTCGTCTCCCTTCGACTACACTACTGTTAAAAATAATTTAACTTTGTGCAAGTAAACAATAATAATAAAATTACACGTTAATTTAAAGCACAAATGAGCAATAAAATGCAGACATATGTTTCGGGATTGCTTGGAATCCCTTTTTTTCAATGCGACAGGGAGCTTCTAGATGCAAAACATCCAAATGAAGCAGACAGAACAACAAAAACAAAGCTTATATAGCCTAAGAATTATCTGTAAACCAATGAGAATAAAGGCAGCGTGAAGTGGAAGTAGAAGTAGCAGGAAGACACCAATAAGAGAGCAACAAACAAATCCAGTTGAAAGTACAGGAAGTAAAAAGGAATATCAATAAAAATAAAGCAAAAAAGACGACAGCATGCATAAAAATTGCAAAAATAATAAAATAAAATACAAAGAATAAAATTGAAATAAAAATAAGTACAGAAACTACCAAAACAAAATGCAAAACAAAGTACACATGTAAAGGAGGGGGAGGGGAGGGAGGGAGGAAGGAGAAAAATAGACACAAAAAAGGAAAACAACAAGAAAACATAGAAAGAACAACAAATTAAAGAAATTTATGCCAGACCTGTGAAAAATAAGGAGTTGAGGAAGAATCATTAACCAAATTAGAACTATTCCTGTTAATATGATAAGCTTCCCAAAAGTCAAGCTCTAAAGGGGAAGAACATTTTTGAATAATTTTACCAGAATTGAAATCAAAAGAGTGGTTGGAATTCCAACAATGTTGAGCAATGCTAGACTTATTTAACTCTTGCTTTCGTACATAACCTTTATGCTCATTTAAGCGAATTTTCAGAGCACGTTTTGTCTGCCCAATGTAAGAAAGGCCGCAACGGCAACTAATTTGGTAAATACCCCAAGTGTTAAGTTGATCGACAGGATCCTTAAGAGAAGAGAAGGAAAGTTTGTTACTAGGAGCAAAAACGACATGAAATTGAAACCTTTTTAGGATTTTAGCAATACGGAAACTGACAGAATGAAAGAATGGTAACACAACCAAATTCTTTCTAGAAACCACATTATTGGGACCAGAAGTTTTCTTAGAAAGTTTGTTATGAATAGAATCAATTAAGGAGTGAGAAAATCCTCTATCAACAGCTACAGCTTTCAGATAGTTGAGTTCAATCTTGAGAAGCTCAGGAGAAGAGCAAATATTAATAGCACGATGGACCAGAGCATTAAAAGCCGAATATTTTTGGTTGGGAGGATGAGACGACAGTCTGTGAGGAGGTAAAGAAACAGCAAAAGGTTTACGATAGACAGAAGTAGTGAAACCAGACTCACTCTTAGAAATAAAGACATCAAGAAACGCGAGGCTACTATTAAGTTCTTTCTCACAAGAAAACTGGATATTAGGATCAATGGAGTTCATAATAGAAAGAGCATCATCAATACCTAACAAGTTACTGTCCGTTAGGACAAAACAATCATCCACATAACGAACATAAAATTGAAATTGCAATTTCTGGAACAGTTTTTCCTCAAAATAATGCATATAGAAATCACTTAAAATAGGACTAAGAGGACTTCCCATAGCCAGGCCATCTACCATAGCATAGAATTTACCATTAAATACAAAAGTGCTCTGTTGCAAGCACACACGAGTAAGGAAAACTAATTCCTCAATTTCCACAGAAGTAAAATGGAATTCAGAAAGCCTTTTCCTGAGGCAAGTCAAAGCGCCATCAACAGGAACATTAGTAAACAAAGAATTAACATCAAAAGAGGCCATAACTGAATTATTCAGAACGAAGTTATGAAGTTTCTTAACAAAATCGGTGGAATTTTTAATGGTGATGGCGCTTTGACTTGCCTCAGGAAAAGGCTTTCTGAATTCCATTTTACTTCTGTGGAAATTGAGGAATTAGTTTTCCTTACTCGTGTGTGCTTGCAACAGAGCACTTTTGTATTTAATGGTAAATTCTATGCTATGGTAGATGGCCTGGCTATGGGAAGTCCTCTTAGTCCTATTTTAAGTGATTTCTATATGCATTATTTTGAGGAAAAACTGTTCCAGAAATTGCAATTTCAATTTTATGTTCGTTATGTGGATGATTGTTTTGTCCTAACGGACAGTAACTTGTTAGGTATTGATGATGCTCTTTCTATTATGAACTCCATTGATCCTAATATCCAGTTTTCTTGTGAGAAAGAACTTAATAGTAGCCTCGCGTTTCTTGATGTCTTTATTTCTAAGAGTGAGTCTGGTTTCACTACTTCTGTCTATCGTAAACCTTTTGCTGTTTCTTTACCTCCTCACAGACTGTCGTCTCATCCTCCCAACCAAAAATATTCGGCTTTTAATGCTCTGGTCCATCGTGCTATTAATATTTGCTCTTCTCCTGAGCTTCTCAAGATTGAACTCAACTATCTGAAAGCTGTAGCTGTTGATAGAGGATTTTCTCACTCCTTAATTGATTCTATTCATAACAAACTTTCTAAGAAAACTTCTGGTCCCAATAATGTGGTTTCTAGAAAGAATTTGGTTGTGTTACCATTCTTTCATTCTGTCAGTTTCCGTATTGCTAAAATCCTAAAAAGGTTTCAATTTCATGTCGTTTTTGCTCCTAGTAACAAACTTTCCTTCTCTTCTCTTAAGGATCCTGTCGATCAACTTAACACTTGGGGTATTTACCAAATTAGTTGCCGTTGCGGCCTTTCTTACATTGGGCAGACAAAACGTGCTCTGAAAATTCGCTTAAATGAGCATAAAGGTTATGTACGAAAGCAAGAGTTAAATAAGTCTAGCATTGCTCAACATTGTTGGAATTCCAACCACTCTTTTGATTTCAATTCTGGTAAAATTATTCAAAAATGTTCTTCCCCTTTAGAGCTTGACTTTTGGGAAGCTTATCATATTAACAGGAATAGTTCTAATTTGGTTAATGATTCTTCCTCAACTCCTTATTTTTCACAGGTCTGGCATAAATTTCTTTAATTTGTTGTTCTTTCTATGTTTTCTTGTTGTTTTCCTTTTTTGTGTCTATTTTTCTCCTTCCTCCCTCCCTCCCCTCCCCCTCCTTTACATGTGTACTTTGTTTTGCATTTTGTTTTGGTAGTTTCTGTACTTATTTTTATTTCAATTTTATTCTTTGTATTTTATTTTATTATTTTTGCAATTTTTATGCATGCTGTCGTCTTTTTTGCTTTATTTTTATTGATATTCCTTTTTACTTCCTGTACTTTCAACTGGATTTGTTTGTTGCTCTCTTATTGGTGTCTTCCTGCTACTTCTACTTCCACTTCACGCTGCCTTTATTCTCATTGGTTTACAGATAATTCTTAGGCTATATAAGCTTTGTTTTTGTTGTTCTGTCTGCTTCATTTGGATGTTTTGCATCTAGAAGCTCCCTGTCGCATTGAAAAAGGGATTCCAAGCAATCCCGAAACATATGTCTGCATTTTATTGCTCATTTGTGCTTTAAATTAACGTGTAATTTTATTATTATTGTTTACTTGCACAAAGTTAAATTATTTTTATCTGTTAGGCTTAACGTGCCTTGAATTTTGTTCTTCTTTCTTTTGTTTTTGTTCTTCCATCTGTTCGCTGCTTGGTGAGTGTTTGTTTTTTGTTCTTTTCTTCATTGCCTTTCTGGACAGTGTTTGTTTTTTGCTTTTTTGTTTTCTGACATTCATTCCGCATATTGTTACGTTGTGTATGTTTCGCACTTGTTTTTGAATTTTGTTCTTTCTGTTTATTTTTATTTATTGAATGGTTTAGCTATTGTTTTCCCCTTATGTTTTGGTTGTTTTGATTCCGGTTATGTCTCAGGTTAACAGATTTTGTAATCTACGGATTAAAAAGGTTCGGTTTTTGAACCATTTAAAATTTCTCCAGTCTTGCAGGCGCAAGAAAGTTATTCCTAAGTTTATCACCTTGAAGTGTAATTTACCGCGTTCTGTTAGGGTTGATAAGGTAATTTTTCGTTCTAAATTAGCGTTACTTAGAGCTTCTATCCAAGAAACTAGGAAAAAACTTTCATTCATAGAACGTGAACTTTATGATTTACATCTTTCTGTATCTAATTCTAATTTTGATTTTGAGTCTATTGATGGAATGTCATGGGCAAGAGCTCTTCGTTCATCCGACAGTCACAAAATTACTTTAAATAAGAAATTTACTAAGTTGTGTATTGATTCAAATGTTCCTGTTCCGGCTGATTTGCCTCTTGTTAATAGGAACACGGTTGTAAATCTTTCGAAATTTCCTTTGAATAGTAATGAAATCAATGCTCTGAAATGTAATAACAATTTTGCTTTGGCTAAAAAGCCTTCTTTTTCTGAACTTATTGCTCCGGTTGAAAAAGCTTTCAAATTTAGTGCCTTAACTTCCACTCAAAAAGAGTCGGTTCGGCATCTTATTGCTTCCAATGTTGATTTCAATTCAAAAGTTCCTAATACTGGTTTTACCCATTCTGTGAAAGTAAAGCAGATACTGCAGCCACACACCTTTGCAAATTCATCATTTCTTTCAGTGTTTTATTGGTAAAAATATACTTAAGGCTATTACCCTTTGCCAAATTGGCGATTTTTGTTTGGCGCCATTTCTGTTTACACAGTGGTGTAGTCCTGAAAAAAAAGTTGGGGACATGCTTAATACAAACGAAGATAAACAATTGAAATCAAAAAGTGGGGAACGCTTATGTTAAAATGTAAAACAATTGAGGGGACGCTTGTATTGAAATAAAAAGGTAGGGGGACGTCGTCTCCCTTCGACTACACTACTGTTAAAAATAATTTAACTTTGTGCAAGTAAACAATAATAATAAAATTACACGTTAATTTAAAGCACAAATGAGCAATAAAATGCAGACATATGTTTCGGATTGCTTGGAATCCCTTTTTTTCAATGCGACAGGGAGCTTCTAGATGCAAAACATCCAAATGAAGCAGACAGAACAACAAAAACAAAGCTTATATAGCCTAAGAATTATCTGTAAACCAATGAGAATAAAGGCAGCGTGAAGTGGAAGTAGAAGTAGCAGGAAGACACCAATAAGAGAGCAACAAACAAATCCAGTTGAAAGTACAGGAAGTAAAAAGGAATATCAATAAAAATAAAGCAAAAAAGACGACAGCATGCATAAAAATTGCAAAAATAATAAAATAAAATACAAAGAATAAAATTGAAATAAAAATAAGTACAGAAACTACCAAAACAAAATGCAAAACAAAGTACACATGTAAAGGAGGGGGAGGGGAGGGAGGGAGGAAGGAGAAAAATAGACACAAAAAAGGAAAACAACAAGAAAACATAGAAAGAACAACAAATTAAAGAAATTTATGCCAGACCTGTGAAAAATAAGGAGTTGAGGAAGAATCATTAACCAAATTAGAACTATTCCTGTTAATATGATAAGCTTCCCAAAAGTCAAGCTCTAAAGGGGAAGAACATTTTTGAATAATTTTACCAGAATTGAAATCAAAAGAGTGGTTGGAATTCCAACAATGTTGAGCAATGCTAGACTTATTTAACTCTTGCTTTCGTACATAACCTTTATGCTCATTTAAGCGAATTTTCAGAGCACGTTTTGTCTGCCCAATGTAAGAAAGGCCGCAACGGCAACTAATTTGGTAAATACCCCAAGTGTTAAGTTGATCGACAGGATCCTTAAGAGAAGAGAAGGAAAGTTTGTTACTAGGAGCAAAAACGACATGAAATTGAAACCTTTTTAGGATTTTAGCAATACGGAAACTGACAGAATGAAAGAATGGTAACACAACCAAATTCTTTCTAGAAACCACATTATTGGGACCAGAAGTTTTCTTAGAAAGTTTGTTATGAATAGAATCAATTAAGGAGTGAGAAAATCCTCTATCAACAGCTACAGCTTTCAGATAGTTGAGTTCAATCTTGAGAAGCTCAGGAGAAGAGCAAATATTAATAGCACGATGGACCAGAGCATTAAAAGCCGAATATTTTTGGTTGGGAGGATGAGACGACAGTCTGTGAGGAGGTAAAGAAACAGCAAAAGGTTTACGATAGACAGAAGTAGTGAAACCAGACTCACTCTTAGAAATAAAGACATCAAGAAACGCGAGGCTACTATTAAGTTCTTTCTCACAAGAAAACTGGATATTAGGATCAATGGAGTTCATAATAGAAAGAGCATCATCAATACCTAACAAGTTACTGTCCGTTAGGACAAAACAATCATCCACATAACGAACATAAAATTGAAATTGCAATTTCTGGAACAGTTTTTCCTCAAAATAATGCATATAGAAATCACTTAAAATAGGACTAAGAGGACTTCCCATAGCCAGGCCATCTACCATAGCATAGAATTTACCATTAAATACAAAAGTGCTCTGTTGCAAGCACACACGAGTAAGGAAAACTAATTCCTCAATTTCCACAGAAGTAAAATGGAATTCAGAAAGCCTTTTCCTGAGGCTTTCTTAACAAAATCGGTGGAATTTTTAATGGTGATGGCGCTTTGACTTGCCTCAGGAAAAGGCTTTCTGAATTCCATTTTACTTCTGTGGAAATTGAGGAATTAGTTTTCCTTACTCGTGTGTGCTTGCAACAGAGCACTTTTGTATTTAATGGTAAATTCTATGCTATGGTAGATGGCCTGGCTATGGGAAGTCCTCTTAGTCCTATTTTAAGTGATTTCTATATGCATTATTTTGAGGAAAAACTGTTCCAGAAATTGCAATTTCAATTTTATGTTCGTTATGTGGATGATTGTTTTGTCCTAACGGACAGTAACTTGTTAGGTATTGATGATGCTCTTTCTATTATGAACTCCATTGATCCTAATATCCAGTTTTCTTGTGAGAAAGAACTTAATAGTAGCCTCGCGTTTCTTGATGTCTTTATTTCTAAGAGTGAGTCTGGTTTCACTACTTCTGTCTATCGTAAACCTTTTGCTGTTTCTTTACCTCCTCACAGACTGTCGTCTCATCCTCCCAACCAAAAATATTCGGCTTTTAATGCTCTGGTCCATCGTGCTATTAATATTTGCTCTTCTCCTGAGCTTCTCAAGATTGAACTCAACTATCTGAAAGCTGTAGCTGTTGATAGAGGATTTTCTCACTCCTTAATTGATTCTATTCATAACAAACTTTCTAAGAAAACTTCTGGTCCCAATAATGTGGTTTCTAGAAAGAATTTGGTTGTGTTACCATTCTTTCATTCTGTCAGTTTCCGTATTGCTAAAATCCTAAAAAGGTTTCAATTTCATGTCGTTTTTGCTCCTAGTAACAAACTTTCCTTCTCTTCTCTTAAGGATCCTGTCGATCAACTTAACACTTGGGGTATTTACCAAATTAGTTGCCGTTGCGGCCTTTCTTACATTGGGCAGACAAAACGTGCTCTGAAAATTCGCTTAAATGAGCATAAAGGTTATGTACGAAAGCAAGAGTTAAATAAGTCTAGCATTGCTCAACATTGTTGGAATTCCAACCACTCTTTTGATTTCAATTCTGGTAAAATTATTCAAAAATGTTCTTCCCCTTTAGAGCTTGACTTTTGGGAAGCTTATCATATTAACAGGAATAGTTCTAATTTGGTTAATGATTCTTCCTCAACTCCTTATTTTTCACAGGTCTGGCATAAATTTCTTTAATTTGTTGTTCTTTCTATGTTTTCTTGTTGTTTTCCTTTTTTGTGTCTATTTTTCTCCTTCCTCCCTCCCTCCCCTCCCCCTCCTTTACATGTGTACTTTGTTTTGCATTTTGTTTTGGTAGTTTCTGTACTTATTTTTATTTCAATTTTATTCTTTGTATTTTATTTTATTATTTTTGCAATTTTTATGCATGCTGTCGTCTTTTTTGCTTTATTTTTATTGATATTCCTTTTTACTTCCTGTACTTTCAACTGGATTTGTTTGTTGCTCTCTTATTGGTGTCTTCCTGCTACTTCTACTTCCACTTCACGCTGCCTTTATTCTCATTGGTTTACAGATAATTCTTAGGCTATATAAGCTTTGTTTTTGTTGTTCTGTCTGCTTCATTTGGATGTTTTGCATCTAGAAGCTCCCTGTCGCATTGAAAAAGGGATTCCAAGCAATCCCGAAACATATGTCTGCATTTTATTGCTCATTTGTGCTTTAAATTAACGTGTAATTTTATTATTATTGTTTACTTGCACAAAGTTAAATTATTTTTATCTGTTAGGCTTAACGTGCCTTGAATTTTGTTCTTCTTTCTTTTGTTTTTGTTTTTCCATCTGTTCGCTGCTTGGTGAGTGTTTGTTTTTTTTTCTTTTCTTCATTGCCTTTCTGGACAGTGTTTGTTTTTTGCTTTTTTGTTTTCTGACATTCATTCCGCATATTGTTACGTTGTGTATGTTTCGCACTTGTTTTTTAATTTTGTTCTTTCTGTTTATTTTTATTTATTGAATGGGTTTTGCTATTGTTTTCCCCTTATGTTTTGGGTTTTTTTGATTCCGGTTATGTCTCAGGTTAACAGATTTTGTAATCTACGGATTAAAAAGGTTCGGTTTTTGAACCATTTAAAATTTCTCCAGTCTTGCAGGCGCAAGAAAGTTATTCCTAAGTTTATCACCTTGAAGTGTAATTTACCGCGTTCTGTTAGGGTTGATAAGGTAATTTTTCGTTCTAAATTAGCGTTACTTAGAGCTTCTATCCAAGAAACTAGGAAAAAACTTTCATTCATAGAACGTGAACTTTATGATTTACATCTTTCTGTATCTAATTCTAATTTTTATTTTGAGTCTATTGATGGAATGTCATGGGCAAGAGCTCTTTGTTCATCCGACAGTCACAAAATTACTTTAAATAAGAAATTTACTAAGTTGTGTATTGATTCAAATGTTCCTGTTCCGGCTGATTTGCCTCTTTTTAATAGGAACACGGTTGTAAATCTTTCGAAATTTCCTTTGAATAGTAATGAAATCAATGCTCTGAAATGTAATAACAATTTTGCTTTGGCTAAAAAGCCTTCTTTTTCTGAACTTATTGCTCCGGTTGAAAAAGCTTTCAAATTTAGTGCCTTAACTTCCACTCAAAAAGAGTCGGTTCGGCATCTTATTGCTTCCAATGTTGATTTCAATTCAAAAGTTCCTAATACTGGTTTTACCCATTCTGTGAAACGATGTGTCAATAATTTAGTTTCCAATTCTGATTTGGTCATTACCAAAGCAGACAAGGGTGGTCAGATTGTTGTTCTTAATAAATCATCTTATGTTGAAAAAACTGATGACTTAATTGCTTCTGGTCCTTATTCTGAAATTTATAAAGATCCTAGCGACAAGGAGTTAAAAGCTATTTCTTCTGCTGTTAAGTCTGTTCATTCTATTCCTTTGATTGCTAAACGGTCTGTGATTCCTTCTGTTGCTAATTGTGCGCGTTTCTATGCTTTACCGAAGGTACACAAGGCAGGTATTCCTTTCAGACCAATTGTTTCCAATATTGGCACTGCTTCATATAAACTTTCCAAGTATTTAGTTTCTGTGTTTTCTCCACTTAGGAGTCGGAATGTTTTCACTGTTAAAAATTCCACCGATTTTGTTAAGAAACTTCATAACTTCGTTCTGAATAATTCAGTTATGGCCTCTTTTGATGTTAATTCTTTGTTTACTAATGTTCCTGTTGATGGCGCTTTGACTTGCCTCAGGAAAAGGCTTTCTGAATTCCATTTTACTTCTGTGGAAATTGAGGAATTAGTTTTCCTTACTCGTGTGTGCTTGCAACAGAGCACTTTTGTATTTAATGGTAAATTCTATGCTATGGTAGATGGCCTGGCTATGGGAAGTCCTCTTAGTCCTATTTTAAGTGATTTCTATATGCATTATTTTGAGGAAAAACTGTTCCAGAAATTGCAATTTCAATTTTATGTTCGTTATGTGGATGATTGTTTTGTCCTAACGGACAGTAACTTGTTAGGTATTGATGATGCTCTTTCTATTATGAACTCCATTGATCCTAATATCCAGTTTTCTTGTGAGAAAGAACTTAATAGTAGCCTCGCGTTTCTTGATGTCTTTATTTCTAAGAGTGAGTCTGGTTTCACTACTTCTGTCTATCGTAAACCTTTTGCTGTTTCTTTACCTCCTCACAGACTGTCGTCTCATCCTCCCAACCAAAAATATTCGGCTTTTAATGCTCTGGTCCATCGTGCTATTAATATTTGCTCTTCTCCTGAGCTTCTCAAGATTGAACTCAACTATCTGAAAGCTGTAGCTGTTGATAGAGGATTTTCTCACTCCTTAATTGATTCTATTCATAACAAACTTTCTAAGAAAACTTCTGGTCCCAATAATGTGGTTTCTAGAAAGAATTTGGTTGTGTTACCATTCTTTCATTCTGTCAGTTTCCGTATTGCTAAAATCCTAAAAAGGTTTCAATTTCATGTCGTTTTTGCTCCTAGTAACAAACTTTCCTTCTCTTCTCTTAAGGATCCTGTCGATCAACTTAACACTTGGGGTATTTACCAAATTAGTTGCCGTTGCGGCCTTTCTTACATTGGGCAGACAAAACGTGCTCTGAAAATTCGCTTAAATGAGCATAAAGGTTATGTACGAAAGCAAGAGTTAAATAAGTCTAGCATTGCTCAACATTGTTGGAATTCCAACCACTCTTTTGATTTCAATTCTGGTAAAATTATTCAAAAATGTTCTTCCCCTTTAGAGCTTGACTTTTGGGAAGCTTATCATATTAACAGGAATAGTTCTAATTTGGTTAATGATTCTTCCTCAACTCCTTATTTTTCACAGGTCTGGCATAAATTTCTTTAATTTGTTGTTCTTTCTATGTTTTCTTGTTGTTTTCCTTTTTTTGTGTCTATTTTTCTCCTTCCTCCCTCCCTCCCCTCCCCCTCCTTTACATGTGTACTTTGTTTTGCATTTTGTTTTGGTAGTTTCTGTACTTATTTTTATTTCAATTTTATTCTTTGTATTTTATTTTATTATTTTTGCAATTTTTATGCATGCTGTCGTCTTTTTTGCTTTATTTTTATTGATATTCCTTTTTACTTCCTGTACTTTCAACTGGATTTGTTTGTTGCTCTCTTATTGGTGTCTTCCTGCTACTTCTACTTCCACTTCACGCTGCCTTTATTCTCATTGGTTTACAGATAATTCTTAGGCTATATAAGCTTGTTTTTGTTGTTCTGTCTGCTTCATTTGGATGTTTTGCATCTAGAAGCTCCCTGTCGCATTGAAAAAGGGATTCCAAGCAATCCCGAAACATATGTCTGCATTTTATTGCTCATTTGTGCTTTAAATTAACGTGTAATTTTATTATTATTGTACACTACTGTGTTTGGAGCTTTGCAACATCCAGCTTGGCGAAAATCAAAGGGCACCCTTAAATATAGACTTGAAAAAAAAAATGGTTAGACTAATTGCTCAAATATGAATTTTCTAATCATCTAAAACCCTCTAACCATATTAAAAAATTCTTTCCTTTTATCCTTTTTAGTATCCTCAGAAATATCAGGCCCTCCACTGTCTGGTGGGTCCTTAATACATTTGTTAGTCTTAAAATGCTGGTAAATTATGAAGATGACTTCTACTAAGACATTTTGCAGAATGAAACTTTTCTTTAAAATAATCAAATGCTTTAAAATTTTTCACTTCTGAAAAAAAAGAGGTGATCTAAAGGAACATAGAAAACCAGCAATTTAGTTTTTTTTTAAACCCAACAGGTGGAACGACTGAGGCAGGGTGGTAGTGTATTACTTATTGATGTAATGTATATCCCTGTAATCGTGGTCTTCAAAATCAATGCCTCAAATCATTGTTATGTTCTATGTTCAAGTCTTAGACGCTTTAGCTATTTCAGTACCTAAAATAGAATTATCCCAAAAAGCCTTCATACTTCCTTTTAACCATTATTGATACACCTGCATCCCTGTGATGTTTTCTTCCTTGGTCTCTTATCCATTTGCTCATCTAGTATTTTTTGTAAAAGTCCAATTAATTAGCCATGCATTTTTCCTAAAGTACAAATTAGACGGAACCAAAAAAATATACACTAATGAACAAATTTCCCACAGCACATAAAATACCGTTACCCACATTATTGGTTATTTTAAATGAAGTATGACAAGTGATAATTTTACGCTCACTTTTGTATGATGTACTTGCACAGAAGCTAGTGAGCAATTCCATGCATAACAGAACAATGTTTTTGATAAAAAATATAGTGTTTTTCAGTATCAGTTTGTTTGTCAAATTTAAAGATTTTTTATGGTATTTGAAAAAAGAATCCTATGTTTTTCACATGTTTTTAATTTTATTTGAATGAAAATAGGAAGAAATGTTATTTAATAAATTTGTAACAATATATAATGCGTACTAGGATGTTTACAGATTTTCGAAGTGAAATTTCGCGATCTTTCACCGATACATCGGATTTGTTTCTTATAAGACGTATACATATTGGATATCGGGCATTACTTTTAACCGAAAAAGAAAAATAAAGAAACAAAATCAATGGAAAAAACAAAGAATAAGCTAACAAAAACAATTAACAATAATGAATAAGCAATGTCAACTAAAAAACAATGAAACAAAATTTAAAAACAAATCAAACAAAAAAATTAATGAAAGAGAAAAGTAAAGCAAACAAAACAGACTACATAAAAACAACAAAAAATGCAAAACAAGTTAATTAAACATAAATAATGTAACGAAAAGAACAAAATAATTGTAACGCAACGTGGTGAAAGATCGCATCGAAGCCGAACGAAGGTAGAAGTTTAGCTGTCATCATCATCATCAGCGATTGCTTGTCCTCCAGCGTGACGTCATTTGCGAATGCCCTATTGTTCAAGTTTGTTTCTTGTTCTGGTATATATTTCAGGATTTTTTTTTTTTTGTGTAACCAGGAATTGCATATAAATTGTAAATATCTTAGAAATGTGTAACTTTTCTACTAAATCCTGTCCATGATAGGATGTTCTCTTGAATATAAGTAGTTTCTGGGAAATTTAAGAATTCAGACGCTCGTCTAAACAACAAATATACTGTTGCCAAATTCTATAATCAAAATTTCTACTATAGAAGTTAGCGTTTTGAGAGTTTTGATATAAAATTTAATATTCAATCTCCGCTAAAATAAAAAGTGAAAACATTTTGTATATTATCGTACTATACGTTTTGCAATGTTTAAATGCCAATCTGAACCAGATCCCATCTGAACCATTGAGTTCACAATAACATATGGAATGACTTCTGCTGTGTACATAGGGTGACCGTCAATTTGGCTGTCCTCGAATTTTGAGGACGTATAGCCAGTGGTGTGTAGTCGAGGGGGGACGCAGGGGGACGGCGCCCCTCTACCTTTTTATTTTAATACAATCGTCCCCCCAAATTTTTTACATTTTAACAGAAGCGTCCCCCCCACTTTTGATTTCAATTGTTTATCTTCGTATGCAGACGCGTCCGCCCAACTATTTTCCATTACTACACCACTGGTATAGCCACCCTACGTCTACAAGGAGAGCGGCCCGAGCAGGATCGACGAGAGGGGGTGTCATCTCAGGTATTGAATCATGGTTTCTGGCCTTTGGATGGGACCCGGTTCGGCATCAGAGTATTGCAGAAGGGTAAAATGTTTAAGTGGCTAAGATGTAAGAATAATGGTGGTGGTGGTGGTGGTAAGGGGGACCAAACTGATATTGGGCCCGCCTTGGCCCTGGGCCCGAGCGGAAAATAAAACATCCTTTCTATCCGAAACATAAATGCAGAGAGAGTGAAAAGCAAATGGGTAATGCTTTTTAGATAGCAGTGGCAGTGGGAAAGTAAATTTCAAATTAATTTTTCGTTAGTTGTCTATAAGTCAAACACGGTGAAACCGCGCTCGCGCTCGATTGAACCGTTTTAAGATGCAAAATCAAAGTTAAAATTTCACCAGTAAGTCATTTAGCTTTACTTATTTAATTAACTTATTTATTTTTTACTGCAGCATAACGTGTGTTGACATGAATGAAAAAATTTATTATGATAACTCAACAAGTGCAAAACAAGTTCATGTTCATAAAATTTATTTTATGTGTAGCGTTTATTTAATACACAGAGCAAAATTAAGAGTAAAGGGAACTGAATAATGGTGGACTCGTAGTGTTAGCAAAGCTTCTTTTCTCTCTTTTTACTGTGTGAGTGTTATCCAGTTTTAGCAAACGGCTACTTCATAACTTCCTGCTCAGACCACTCCAGATATTTTAAAGAACATAAAATCACAGCATGTCAAACTTTGGAAATACCTTTACCTGGCGCGGTGCATTAAAAAACGCTCCGTGGGCCACAAACGGCATGGGAGCTGTAGGTTGAGTATTGCTGCTTTAGAACCACAATAGCTACACAAATCATTCAGCTTCTTTAATTTATGCAACACTTTGAAATTTCGGACTTTCATAAGTCATTTACAAAGAACAGCGTAAAAGTAATTGTTCCACGAGGAAAATCCTTAATATCCCCATGTACGGAAGGGACGGGACAAGGAAGCGGAAAGTTTTTTCTTCTGAAGAGTGTAGGCATGGTTCTCGAAAGCCTTCCCCCCCCCCCCCAACTAAAATAAAGTCGTGGAAATAAACTCATTTTACAGAATTTTCCTTTTTGTCATTCCAAAAGATATGCTACAGTAAAAAAAAAAACTCACAAACCAGAATAAAATTACAAATTAAATTTTTGCGAAGTACATAATTAAAACTTTCAAATTAACTCAATGAATTGTTCGTAATGTTGTGAATTACAAGTCAAGAAATCAAGATGGGGTGATTAATGACTTCATCATTTTTATCACTAACCGTCTACTGCAAAAATAACACGTTCAAATTTTTCAACTATGATGCCATTATTATCCCATCTAGATATTTTATCGTGTGATTACAACACTACTAAGTATTCACAAACTTAACTTTTTTTTAAATTATGTAATTTAAGAAAAAAATAAATTTGCAATTTTTAATTAGATTTTAAGATTTTCTTTTTCACTTTAACATGCATAATGTAGCATATCATTGGACAGACGAAGAAAAATGCTGAGAAATTAGTCCTTACCTAAGTCTTTTTATTAATTATGAGAGATCCTACAGTTATTCAAAATCTGCTGGTTTCCGTTTTTGTTCCCATATTTTGGGGAATTTTGCAGATTTCGGTTCTGTAAACCAAACACGAACTACGCATATCGTGGTAAAATTTTCCCAAGTCTAAACTAGAGTCACTACTGTAGGCCCCTTAGTCTAAACCAGTAGTGTCAAAAATCAAGAAAATCTGAGATGATGAGATTTTGAGCTTGTGTTCATTTCACGCGGAAAGACCCTCTGCGTCATGGCCCTATGCCCGATAAATGGTTAACATACTCACAATCGCTTTTTCGAAACACATATGTATATATGTAACATCAGGCTATGTCACAACTTCATTTTGTCGAATGTCTGTCAAATCGTAAAGTCAGTCGCAGCCGAATTCAATTAATCTTTAGTTTATTTACAGCTTCTACATTGACCAAATCACAAAAGGACGAAACACAAAACATAAAATCTATTTACACACCAAGTACATCTTACGAATCTCCAAGAATCCCCACAAAATTTGCTTCTCCTTCCTTATGTAATATTTTGAGCTCTCCGTCACCTGATACTGCAAGTTTTTAACTATTTGCTGTTTTTGCAAAAATCACCTGGGTCTCAAGTTATATAATTTCTTTCGCGCCATGTAAAAAGGGGAAATCTATAGCGAACAATTGTCTGCAGGTCACTTTACTTTTTGCGTTTTAAAATCAAAACTGAATTTAAAAAGGGGATGGAAGAGTTATTTGTTTTTAATGTAATATATTAAACTTTTGTATAAAAAAACATTGTCGCTCCGCCGAAAGCCACACTTAATATCAAGCGTTTGAAATAAATCTACTGAATAATTATATAACATGCTAACGATCAGTTTTTTTAAAACATGACTACTTGTTTTTGGAAAAGCAATTTTATCAAAAAGCCACTTTGATCATCTCAAAAACAATTTTTTTAACTGTTAGATGATTTACCTATGAAAGCGCATTTTCGGTTTTTATTGGATTATTTCATACGAAATTAACAGTTACATAAATGAAAGATATTCAGTTTCTGTCAGCTCCTCTGATGAAATCTCTTTCAGTGGGTGATTTTCAAAAAGATTGACGGTTTGATGTCCGCAGTATAAAATCTGACTTTCATGTTGGTAAAACAATTATTCTGACATTGTAAAAGCTGTTGGGAAGCATCATTTCATACTTAATTCAATGCATTCATTACATTTTTCCCAAGTTGTGAAATAGTAGGCTTTTTCTATAACTTTAGTTGGAAAGTAATGGAAAATTGTGTGTCCGGAGAAAAAATTCACAGAACCAGAGTCTTTTTTTTTTTTTATCATTCCAAATAATTTTTTATTCAATATGATTTAAAAAATGAAGTGATATGTGTTTTCTTAACAAAACTGCAAGTGATTTTACTGAAATGTGTATCTAATATTTTAAAATTTAAAGAAAGTTTTTTTCCGAACATGCAGCTCATGAGTGTTACCTCGATAGAGTTCCTATCATTCAGCTTTCAAAATATTTAAATATTGTAATTATTTTCTGTGTTAGGGAAGCCTCGTATGTTTCTTTTAACCTCGTACCATCTAGAATGGGTTAGTTTTATGCCTTTACTGTTTTATAGTGGAACATACAACTTCACATGATGAGCATTTTTATTACTTCTCAGGAGTGTTACCCATTTATTTCCCAATATTTTCTACAGAATAAAAATCAGCAATTCAGCAATAGTGTATTTCTTGTAGAGGAATCAATCGGTCCAATTAAATTTTAAGGAAAGGAACACAGTCAGAATTTCTTTTAATGGAGAATTTTTTAATTAATCTCATGAGTGTTACTTGTTAAGAGAAGGAAGTTACAATCATGATTGAAAATAACCAAATAATAAATAAATCTGCAGATATAGATATTTTTTGAGCTTTAACCTCAAGCTGATATTAGTTTTTTATTCAAGATTATATTTTATTTCTCTCTCTATATATTTTAAAAGAGACACCCTGACACATAATTTTTACGTTGGCAGATATGATTTTTGTGTGTTCTTTAATGATAGGTTTTATTCTTAAAGGGTAAATAAAGAAAAACTCCCGTACTTGTAACACCCCCCCCCCCAAAAAATAAATAAATAAATAAATGAGTAAAAAAATAAACATTTGTTCGGGTATGCCAGTTGTTACTTTATGTAAACAAGAAAGTGATGTGTTGCAAACTATTATCTTCACTTAACTTAAATTAAAGATATGGTTTTGCAAAATTAGAACTATTTATTTCGATATTTTTACTACCTACTTTAAAACTGAAATTAATTTTTTATTAGTTCTGTCTAAAAACATCTATTTCCGGATCAGAATCATGAGAGTAGATGTTTTATTACATTTTTAATGTAACATAGCAATTAATGGGGTAAAATAATTTCAATTTTGGTCTCTCTTTTTAGAATTATAGTTATTTTTATCATTATTATTATTTTTGGTGCATTATTGTAAGAGGATTGCTTGTTTGTCTCATGAATGTTGCCATCTCTCATGAGTGTTACTGTAGCTAAAAATTAGAATTTTATTAATATATTAGTTACCTAATAATTAAAAAATGGTTTGTTAATTAAGGCTATCCAGTTACTTCTTATACCTGCATTTTAAAACATTTAATTTTTAATAAAATACATTTTTATTGAAAGTTATATGCTTCATTTAAGAAACAAAGTAACACTCCTGAGATAAAGTGCTATTAAAATAGTTTAAAATTTTTTAAATGTGTCAATTTTAATAGTATTTTTACTTATTACAAAGCATTTAAGATTACCTAAGCAAGATTTTTTAGATTAATTATTGATAAGGATTATTTTACAGAATGGTTAATAACGGTAACACTCATGAGAAAAACAAGCACTTGTCTAGACACTTATTGAAATATCTAAGATATAAATAAATTAACTCGAAAAAAACTACCTGCTCAGAATGCAGTAAATTATGAGGTATTCATACGTAATCAATTTTTTATGTTTGATGCAACAAAAATTTTCAGATTGTGTCAAACCCGAACTGTCAACAAATTTGAAAATCACCTCAGTACAAAACTAGCTACTGTAAAACTGACCACCTTTGCCAGTTGGCCACCTGTCTAAGTTGACCACTTTTGTCAGGAATGGAATTAGCTCTATATTATTTAATGTAGGGAACCTTTGTAACTTGACCACCTGAGTTGACCACCTGTCTATATGGACCACTTACGTACGCCAAATTTGGGTGGGAGTATTATAAAAAACCCTTTTTAAGTTGGCCGCCTAATTATTATTTTATTTATTTGTTTATCTATTTTTGCAAACGTAAAAAAAAAAAACTAAAATAACTTCTCCAGGATTTATTTTATGCCATAAGGTTAGACCAGCATTTGTCTGGATGGATGAAACATCAATATCAAGTTTTCCTAAGTGCCCTCTGCGTAAATTAAACATACGGGAAAACTACTATGAACACTCTTTTGTTCTTTAAATAAGTTTCTTCTTTTTCTTCTAATTAATCTAGCCATTTTGAAAAAATATTTTTTTTTAGGGAATCTTTACCATAAAATAAGTAATTTACATAACTAATAACTTATTTATCTCTATTTTAACTAAGTGCTGTATAGGATACATTATAAGTCATTCAGATTAAATTTATCTAATGATATTTTAGATAATTGTGAAAAAATAGCTAATTACTAATTTTAAAGTAACGTTAATACATGAAGTGATATTTTAATTAGTTACAACTAAATAAACGAATAGTGTAAGAATTGACAAAAAAAATCCCCACCCTCTATAAGTTGACCACTAAAGTGTGGCACCGCAAGTGGTTAACTTACACATGCTTCACTGTATATCGCTTATGATTAAGTCTTAAATCATTACAGTTGTTAACCGATGCGTGAGAATTCAAGCTCACCTGGTTGCCATAGCAACAACTGTAAACTTTTGACTGCATGTGCGTGCAGAAAGAGCAAAGGCTTAAAAAAACGGGAAACAATTTTTAAAAGCTCGATTTGAAATCATTTTGCTTTCCGTGAAATTGAGAAACATCAATCTGTTCTAAAGAACAGAATGAACAAAAGAATTTCGAGACTGAAAATTACAGCTACATTAAAAAACGGGTTGAACTCTGACGAACATTACATTTGTGTATAAATAACTAAATACTTAAAAATAAAAAAGTGTTTTAACTATTATTTATGATTGTAATGCAGTTGTGATTCACTCATATTTTGTAAAGCTAATTTCGTAATTACAATATCAATAAAGCTAGTGTAATATGTATAATAATCTCAGATATTCAGGGAAATTAGTAACGTATTAAACGCTCACTTCGTTTGCAAATATTGTAAATATAAATGCTTTATTGTAAAAAACTACATGTATTTTTGAAACTAAACGATAGTTTATTTATTAATTTAAAATTTTAACGTTTAATGATCCGTTACAATACAAGGTAATAATCACATTCAAGTTTAAAAAAAGATTTATTTTTTGTTGTTTTTCAGCCATTTGATTAAAAAAGAAATTAATAAAAGAATAAACAAGAATTATCCTATTCTTGTTTATTCTTTTATTATTTTTCATTATCCCATTGCTGTTTTTTCCTCCATAAAAAGGCTCATATCAAAGTTTTTTTTTAATAGAAAGGTCATTTTTTACATGTTTGCTTAATGTTAAATAAATTTCACGCCAGCTCTTCCCATTATAAATATTTTATATAGTGCACCGCATAACTGCACCTTTTAAAAAAATTAATAAGAGAATAAACAAGAATTATCCTTGGATGTTCATTCCAATAAATGGAGTTGCTGGATGTGTCACATTATAGCGTTGCCGAAGTAATGCTACGTTCTTGACAAAACAATTAGTTAAGGACTGAAGTTAGAATACTTTAAAGATTTAGAAGAAGCAAACATTTGAAAATTTACTGTGTGGTAGTTCTGTACCTCAAATTTAAATAAAAATAAGTTAAATTGTAAAGATAAAGAATCTCGCCTTTATTTTGTGTTCAGTAGTGATGGTGCCCACGACAAACATGGGGCACATTTATAAAATTTCTAAAAAATTAACATTGAGATATTCTTAAATAACGTAAAACTTTCCCATTGCTGTTTTTTCCTCCATAAAAAGGCTCATATCAAAGTTTTTTTTTAATAGAAAGGTCATTTTTTACATGTTTGCTTAATGTTAAATAAATTTCACGCCAGCTCTTCCCATTATAAATGTTTTATATAGTGCACCGCATAACTGCACCTTTTAAATATTCGTGTTTTGTAGACAACTAGACTAAAAATTGGTCCTCCTGTCAAAAACTTTATAAATTCTATTAGTTCATTGTTGTTGTTGTCGTCGTGTCCTCGTGCGTGGCGAGGAAGAATGGGTACGCTGCTCCTGAGTCTAACGGGGCCCTTATAGGCAGGAGTCCGATTTCCGCCTCTTTGTGAAGACTCTTAATTTTTTGAAACAGCTCCCAGATGAGATACCGTCACCTGGGATTGGCACCCCCAGAAATATCGTTTCACTTGGAGGACAATGGAGCCACGACCTATTTAACGTGCACCAGCTCCCTTTAGCGTACAGGCCCTACAGGAACCAGCCGCGAGAGGTTGTTACTCTCCCAAACACTGATCTAAGTCGATGTTGCTTCATTTTCGATGTTCTGCGGGAACTGATCTATTAGTCATGTGAGTTAATGTTTTATCTCAATGACTATAAGATATCACTTAGACGAATCCCCCCCCCCCCCTCAAGTCAAAAAAGCAAAATTTCTTCTTTTTTCTGATTTGATGATGACAAGAAAGGGATTCATTTTGCATCACTCTCGACTATTAAACTGAAATATTTCACAATGTAATACATAACATAATTTGTCAGGAAATCAAGTCTTACAAAGTGTTAACAATTACTGATATCTAAAGACATTTAATAGTAACGTGCAATGCTTAAACTGCATTATAGTTTGCTTGGTTTTTGAATGAATAAATCTGTAGAGTTGTCCGTCTGATATTCGAAGGTCACTTGGCGACATAAAAAATACGCCATTGATGCACTTCAGATTGGAAATCGTATCCTAGGAAAGAGCAGCACTAGAGCACTCCGTTAATTACCTTTAATGCAGTTTTGTCTTACATTTCCAAAAATTTCTATTTAAAATTTTTATTAGAAGAAGGATGTTTTCTTACCTCGGTCCTATGTTTTGGATTCTTTTAATTAAAACATACGTAGTCTAGTTAAAATATCATTCGACCACGTAATAGTTATATCTGTTGAAAGTTTCTGCTTTGGACATAGTACGTCAAGTTAAGAAAAATCTCAGTCAAAGGAATTCTCGCCGCAAAAAATGTCTCTAAAGCTTTTGAAGTTCTGTGACTGAAATATAGGCGTGACAAAGACAATTTATAGGTAGGACACAGATTTTATTAACTTACGCAGCTTATAGTAGGTATTTTGGAGGAATTTGTGAACGAAATTCTATGCGGAAGGTTTTTAAAACGTTTTATGGCTATGAACATCCTTGGACATATTGTACAAATACTTTTGAGATTTATAGGCTTCTGAATGCATGTTTTTCATTTGAATTTGTAAGAACTTCTATTAAATGGTACAGTCTGCAGTAGTCCGTACAATAACATAAAAATGAAATACTAGTACATTTCTGGTGTAAAATGAAGAATTCCACATTCCCGTTCACTTACCTATCACTAGATCAACAGCCAATAGCAATGAGTTATAGGTACTTTCTCTTTAATTAGTAATCAGTTATTTTATTTCAAACAGTGAGCTCGTCCTCATAGATTGCCATTTTACTTATAACTAGAGTTCTCCCAGTGGTCAAAATTCGACCGTAATTCGTTATTTCTTTCAAGTTCAGCCACGAACGTTTAAACAAGTTCTAGACAATTTAGTTTTTCGGTTTGACAACAGTTTTTGTTTAAATATTGCAATTAGCGATAACCTCTCCTCTGTGCGACTGATTGACCACCGAGTTATTTATTTTATTTAATGCATTTGGCAATAGATATTATGCATAAATTTTATCTTTCTGCACTCTTTATCCTGTAAAGAAAGCATAAATAAAAATTTCATGCCACTCCATAGTTATTAAATAAATTAGAAATACAAACGCTCACTTTCAATTTAATCAAGAATTCAGCACGCTAATGCAAATCAAGGAATTTACGAAATGTAGATTGGAAGCAAAATAACGCGTCATCACCACTTATCTCACTTTATATTATATTCGACATTATTAGCTTCAAATTTTATTTTATTTTTGTTTAACAAACATTCTGACTAACTTATCTTATATATATGTTTTAGAAATGGATTAACTGACAACTTAAGATTATTATTATTTTGCTTTGACATTCTCTAAACCGATTATATTTTCTCTTTTATTTTGTTCTTGACATTTCTTCTGTGAACTATAAATAGTAAAAATGTATTGAGTAAGGTACAAATATTGTAGATTGTAGATGTAGGAGTAGTATTAAACTATGACGAATGAAAACTTCTAAAGAAAAAGCTTCGAATCTACGTCGAAAGTAGGGTAATAAAAAATAATTAACTATTTCCAAAATTTTTGACAACACTAAAACTCATCAATGGCTACTAAATTTTCAAAAAGTAAGAAAGTCGTTTGTCAAAAAGAGGAGAAAATGGTACTTAACTATTTTGTCTTTGCCTATTTATGTATAGATTTCTTCTAAGAAGGAAGCATCATCCTTAAATGGGAAATTAAATTTTTTTTTTCGTCCTATTGTAAATTTAAGTGACTTTAATATTAACCCCTTGAAGCAAGAGTTTTTTTCAGAAAAACTAGTAAAAAATGATTTTTTGACAGTAAAGGAATATATAGGTATAGTATGAATTTTTTTTGGAAATTTCAGTTGTAGGGGTAACTAGAGAGCGGGAAGGGGGGGGGGAGGGTAAAAGTTATATAAAAATTATTACACAAATAAAAAAGGGGAAATAGATCTCAGAGGGGTATTAGAAATAAAATAACGCGAGATACAAAATCGCCCGTGTGAAACACTGAAATGTGCAAATTTGCCGGTAACTTTCGCCCGTGTCCGACACGGGCAAATGCGTCAAGTGGTTAATGGACTATAGTCCTATTAATATTATTTTATAGTCTAAGATAATTTGTTTTCTAAAAATGTTAACATCTCTTTAAACAAAATTGTGTTTAAAGGGGAGGGTGATCGTAGGTTATTGGTGTTTACATTTCCAGTAGTAGGCTTCTTGCAATTTGATTTCTTGTATCTTGGTTCTTCACAGGAATCAGACTGTTTACTTTTAACAACATTGTTTAATTTGTTACAAAATTTTATGGTTACGTTTCTTCTAACACCATTAAGTCTTCTTTATGTGTTAATTCATTGTTTACTAATGCTGCTGTGTTTGTGCTTTATGAAAAGGGTTTTTGGATTTCAATTCATTTAACATAGAAATTAAAGAATTAGGTAATTTTCCTCGAGTTTTTTCACAAAAAGCACCTTTGTTTTTAATGGTATATTATAGATATCTATACTAGAATTTACTACATTCTAATACTTGTCAAAAGTAGCTCTGACGTGAAAATACTTTTTCTGAGGGATTTTTACCCGCATTATTTTGAAGTTAAATTATTTTTTAAACTACAAAGCTAATTTTTTGTTCACTGTGTTGAGAACACTTCATTTTAATGAATCCGCATCTAAAAATTTGAAACAATTTGGAGACATGGAAATTTTAAAAAAAGAGAAAGTTGATATTATTTTAATAAGTGATGTAGAAGATGATGATAAAAAATGTTTGGGATGTGATACATGTCCTTTATGGTATATAGGATCTCGGAATGCTACGAAGATATCAAGAATGCAGAATTCTGTCTTGTAAATACTATAATCATTAATTTTGTAAGTACCATTATGTGTTGTAAGTCTCAAACAAGACTATTATTAAAATTCATTCATTTATATACACTGGAATTAAAGGAAATGAAACTTATGCATTTCTGCACACTGGAGTTCAAAGGCTGACTGCCTACAGGAGCTTTTTTCGCGTCAAAAAAATTAATTTCATTCCTGAAACAATTCGGTGAAATGAATGATATCAAAATCAGTCTGATGTTTTTACAATGTATTTGTGTGTGTGGAGGGGGAGGGCAGGGGGCGAGAGGGGGACAATAAAATCTTGACGGCCGATTTTCTAAGAATCACTGATTTGTCACGTAACATTCTTCCACCCATCTCTTGAAATATTTCACGTAAATAGTGTGACATGCAAAAATGAATTAATTACAAACCAATTTATAAAAAGTTTCGGTGTTATTTGATAATGCAAAATACAACGTCCTTTTCAATACACAAATACAAAGCACTCTATGTTACTTTCTGTAAAAAAAAAGTGTAAAGTTTGTTCTTGATCAGCATGAGAAACTTTATACAAATGATTGTTGAAATTGCCCTTCTTAGTGAGATTTTTGTTTGGGATTTCTTCCTTCGAACTCATTCATAGCTTCAGTTCCTCCACACGCTCCATGAAGGGCTAACAATGATTTAGTTGGCATCATCCTGAAATAGGAAATCAATTTTAATCATATAATTATTTGGCTTTCAATAAATGCATTAATTTATTACATGTAAATAATCTTATATATTATTTATCTAGTTTGTTTTTCTGTCGGTCCACGAGAACTTCCTTATTCCTTTATCAAATTTCACGATTTACTACTCATTTTAAAGCTTATCGTGTATCTGTCGGCTAATGACGAAAAATAGAATCAGGATCTAAAAATGTACGGCTTCTCTTAAATTTGAGATTTAAAATCATCTAAGAAGAGGTCCTTTAATGGATGCGTCGATTTTTCGATAGATATCGAACCCGATATTCTCTTGAAACATCAGCGTTTACATATTTGTTTTTTAAATTGCACTTCCGTCATAATAAACAGAACTTACGATACAGAAATCTTAGAGAATCCTTCTACTTAACCAAAAAGTTCCACCACAAAATCACTAAACCGAAACTTCTGGCACGTCACTTTTCTTATAAGTAAGTACTTTTGAAATTACTGTTGATATTTTGTATCACAGACATAATCTCTTACATTTACTTCTCATAGCATCAGTTAGTCACAATACTCAATACTTGAATAAACTCTTGGTTCCCATTGCAGGTTCATTAACATTGAGGAACTTTCAACTTCCATTTAATGTGAAACTAAAATTGACCCATATTTGGTATAAATTTAAGTCTGTAACGCATTTGATTCCGATAGGTTTATTAAAAAATCAGTTTTTAAGCTAAATTATATTATTGAGCAAAGTAATATACCAGTTTAAAAACTTATTTCAACAAATAAATTGCAATATTTTCAAGAAACTATAGCCTCTTATGTTGCATCCAAAAATACAAAACATACGCCATCCCTATGCTTTTCAAATTGATTTTGTAATTATATTTTTACTGTATCGTCATGAATGATGCGTCAGTTCAGATTTTAGATGCGAATATTTGGAACAATATTTGATGATTTACACCGACGGAGGTGTAAATAACATGTAATTCAAATAAGGTATGGTATGTTCCAGAGTCGAATACAGGGCCAATAAACTGAAGGGGAGAAAATGTCTGTTTTCCCTGTAAAAAGTAATGCTTGAATAAGATTTTGATTGCCACATTTGATTGATAATTTTTATTATGTTATAGTTCATTTGTGTAAAGTAGGGCTAACATTCATGGAGATAGCAACCTAATGCAATGCCGTTTTTAAAAAATTCGACAAACTACAATAGAGACAACATCCTGCAATCAAAACACAAAATCATTAAGATCATTCAGGGACATCTGGACCACGTGGGAGATCTTCACATACTTAAGAAAACCCTTTAGAACTTTAGAAGCGTGTTCCGCTCGTATGGAAACCACTGTATTTGAATAACCATAACCTAAGAGTAGTACATCTTTGCAGGGCCGGCGCTAACATGAATGGCGCCCTGAGGCAAAAAACTTTTTCCGCTCCTACTATATATTATGAAGGAATAGAGGTTAAAAATGATCGATACAAACTTTAATTATAAGTATTTTAACTTTCAAAAAGCTGAAGGAAAACAATCGCTGCTCAGAATGGACTGAATAAAAAGAAAAAATAAAAAAAAAAAAAAAAAAAAAGAAAAAGCAATAGATTGCATTGCTCGTCATAAAATAGAGAAGACACTTTCTGGAACTGCAGCAAACACTTTACTCCGAAAACGTTGAAGCCCCCTATCGTTGTGGAGAAGAAAACGATAATGTACAAAACAAAGAAGTAATCCAGTAAAAAATATATCCTTTCAACAAAGGATGTAAAGAAACAAACGTTTCAAAAGGTCCTGGTGTGTTTTTGTGTTTGATTTTTACCAAAATTTAACGTGTGTAATATATATTAAGGCAAAAATGAAATTAGATGAAGTTTTGATGCATCATTTGCAAAACTAAATGGTTTAAATATTATTATTATTTTTTTTTTGATAAAAACTATTGTTTGTTACTTAAAACGGTGCAGTCAATATTTAAGGCCAATGCACCCGGCCCCACACTGATTAGGCAAAAAGACCCCTGCGTTCACCCACTGCCTTGCTTCCATCGGCCCGTCGAAGGCATCGCGAAATTTCGCCGCACACTGAACATTCCCGGAGCTCCCTCTGCGCATGCGCATTGAGTGTGGCGGAAAGTGCGTGAAACGAGCAGTACCGAACGAATGTCTATCAGAACCAGATTACAAAGCTGATTTATCACTCAAATGAAAAAATACATATTTGGAAACAAAGTATTATGTTATACCGTACAGGTTAATATTATTTAATGATAGTTGTTATTTCATTATAAGCGTTTTATTTTCTATTGAAAAATATTGATGCTGATTAACCCTTATTCCCATAAAATAGCATATATGCTACTCTTTATGAGATTAACTGTTAATGTTTCAAAGAAGTACTAGGTAAAAGCGGGAATTTAAAAAGGTTAAATTCAATCTGTTAAAGAGTTTTTATCAGAGTTGGCAAGTTTTTGCCGTAGACAGACAAAACCTGGTAAAAACCGACCAGGCAAAATTGTGATTCACATCTCCGTTTAATTCTTTTTCCAGGTTAAAATTGAAGTGAAGCATCAGATAAAAAAAAATAGTTTAAAACAAATTTACAAAATTAAAAATGAAACTACAGTAAAACCTGTAAAGTTGACCACCTTTGTCAGGAACGGAATTAGCCCTATGTTTTATAATATAGGGAAAACTTTGTAACTTGACCACCTGTCTATATTGACCACTTATGTATCTGTATGCCAACTTTGGGTGGGAACATTATAAAAAACCCTTTGTAAGTTGACCGCCTAATTAGTACTAAATTTATTTGTTTATTTTTCAAAGATTAAAAAAAAACTTAAATAAACTTTTCCAGGATATTTTGTATGCAATAATGTTAGACCAGTATTTGTTTGTATGGATGAAACATCAATATAAAGTTTGCCCAAACCTCTTTGCAAGTTAACCCAATGGGAAAACTATTATGAGCACTCTTTTATTCTTTAAATTTCTCTAATGATATTTCAGATAATTGTGAAAAAAAGATACAGCTCATTACTATTCTAAAGTTAAGTTAATACGTGAAGCTATATTTCAATTAGTTATAAATGAATATAGTTTTAGAAAATACTTGCATAGTGTAAGAAAAAATAAAAGAAAGAAAAATCTACACCCTCTATAAGTTGACCACTAATGTGCTGCACCGCAAGTGGTCAACTTTACACAGGTTACACTGTATATACAAAATTTATGGTAAATAAATAGAAAATTAAAGGAACTGCTCATTTTGTTTTTGTCGAGTTACTTTTCCACTTTCTACTGAACAATTTCAAAATGGGGTGTCCAATTCTTTGGAGTTGGGTAGGTCATTTTACTTTCATAACTGTTATGATATAGGCATTTCATAATACCATCGGTGAATTTCAGGATTTGAATAGTAAACACACAGAAAAGGAAAGTAACTGTGTTTTTTTCCTAAAAGCGAAAGTAGGAAAATATATCAAGTTGTCTCATAAGACATTATAATAGTTTGTATAATTTTCAGTTAATTTCAACTACTTTCTGAATTTGTAACTTTGATTTTTTCTAAATAGTTCTTTTAATATCATTTATTAATTTATAAAGGCATTAATTAATTCCCAAAAGATAATTTATTTAGCTCCTTATCAATTTTTAGACCTTACTGCAGATTACTTGAGTACAATAACTATTTTTGCCGTTTTTTTTAACCATTCTTGTCCTGGTTTTTAGAAGTTTTTGCCACCGTCCCTGCAGAAATACCAACCTTGATATTCATCATGCTGGCATTCTGTCTGTTATGCTGCAAATGTCATTAAAAATTTAAAAATGAAATTTAAAATTTGATTTTTTTACTTCCATGCGTATTTTTTTAAAAATGATTTGAAATTTCACCAAGCACACAACAAAGAGAAATTAAATGGATTCCTCTCATAATGCCTTGAAGTTAAACATTTAAAATCCATACTGAGCTCATAATCTTGATATGTAATTATCTTAAAACATCTCTGAATAAACATTGACAAATAAAATTGCATGCATATTAGAATGAAATGGATCCCTTTAGTAAAAAAGGAGCTTATAATTTTATCTGGTATTTTGGCACTTACCTGATAAGGTGGATTTAAATCAAAAACATTTTGAGCTTCCTAATTTAATTCACTCAAGCAAAATTTGATGCTGCAACTATAATGTCATTTAATTTTCTTTGTTCAGGTTGTATTTTGGTATAGCAAGTGTTGCATGTCTTTCTTTTTGCTCCGAATAAACTTTTTACTATGAATTGTAAGATATTTAATTCAAAACATTTTCAAAGTAACTATGCAAACTTTTTTCTTTTAATGAAGTGAAGCATAATTTCGTAAAATGTGAAAAAAAAAAAAAAAAGATTTGCTGACTTATGAAATTTTTGGACTCATATGTTAAGATTATTACTGTTATTATTTTGCAAGAGCTTCATGGTCAAAGGTTATTATTTAAAATGTCTTGTTGAAAGCAGAAAGTACTTTTACAAATTCACTGATTTTCCTTTTAGAAATTCATTTTCAAAAGAATGTATATTAAAAGAAGAAATAAAAATGTAGACTTCGAGTGATGAAAAATTTAATCCACTTTTTATGAACAGTTATTGCGGTTATATTGAAAAGTTTTATTCTTGATAAACTATCTTGTCCAAAAGAAATAGCCACTGACGTTGAATCTGCATATTCTTCATTACATCAGAGGTCATTACGTTTTATAGTGTATTCTAGTCAATTTTACTTTCTTATTAAATATTATTATAAAAATAAAATCATTGGGACACATAGATATTTTAGAAGGGAAAAAAAAATAGTAGTTTCAGAAAAATTAGCTAATGAAAACGGTGCACGTGAATGCACCATTTTATGATAATAAAGTTTAGTTACCGAAATCTAAAAAGAGGGCCTTTGATAAACTAATGTACATTAATTTTCAGCTGAAAGTTGTATTTCATTCTTGTTAGAATACGATGATAATATGTAATTGTATAAAACAAGATAGTTTTCATTAATTTGTGCGAAACGTGGGTTAAAATCTGAGGATCGCGCCTTATTTTTCTCAGCGCCCGTTTTTTGCCTCCTGCGTGCACGCGACTCCAGCCGAAAAAGAAAGCTCTAGTCGAAGTTGTGGAGGCATGCCTTTCGGAGGCAAGAAACCGGTTCCCAGGAGCGCGCGGCTCCAGTGTGCGAGCATAGCATGTGGGAAGCTAGGACATTTCACCCGAAAAATTCCCCCTTGCTTCAAATTCCTCTCTTCCTCCTCAGTGTGCGGCCTGCCTAAGAACGAAGCGCCCTGCGGCGGGCGCCTCACCGCCTCAGCCTAGAGCTGGCCCTGCCATCGTTGTAACTTATATCTCCTGAAAATTCAGAGATTTAGCAAGGAAAACAAATATTATAAGTCGATCGGTTAAGTTCTTCGTAGCTTACAAAGCTTGAAGTCTAAAAGATCGATTGACATTGACAACGGTAATAAATGTTGGTGGCTTTGGTTTTTGGTGGTTTCCAAGTAACTAACTATATTAATAGACATTTAGGACCATGGCTGTTCATATTTATTACGAAATTCATTGCGTTGGATTGCACCTGTGTAAAATGCTGTACACCAATGGGAGGAAAAAAAAACGAAACACTTCTTCTCATTCGAACAATACTTACACTAGCGACATATAAAATAAGCAATTTATCAGGAATAACGTAACCATAAAATGGGAACTGTACAATTTTGGTAAGTAAGTGGTTGTCTCCATGTTAAATTAACAAATTCTGAAATTTCAAAGAGCAGCCCCCATTTTTATCATATTTATAATCAGCACATAAATATAACCTCATACACCAATCTTGGTGTAAGGTTTGGTTCAGCCGTTGCTTCACCATTAAGTTTAAAAAATCCACTTCGTAATGTTAAAACATTTGATATTTTTGTTTACAAGATCCAAACTAACATTGTTACGGTAGTTTTTGTATTTTATATAGAACTATGTACCAACCCAACAATAAAAACGCGTTTTATGTGAATATTAATTTAATACTTTTTATGAATTATGAAATTAATATTCGAAAACTTTTGGATCTGAAAAAATGCTGTGTTTTGATGAAAAATTAGTGTGGAGAAGATTTCATAGGGATAAATTTCAGCTAGAAATGTTGAACAGTTTTTTTACTACACTTAAATATACATTTTGTTGACGCTTTAGAGGCAGTATACAATTGCTGAATGTATAAAATTCTACCTCTTGGATGAAAGTAAGAAATCTTGATAAACCTACAGTATTTCGAAGGCAGTTACCTAAAATCTACATATTATAATGAATAATATAGTTCTGATTCCTTTAACAGATTAAACGCCGCTACTTATTTATACGCCGCTACAATTACTTATTAAAAAAAATGTTAAAACATTTTTTCTTAATAAGTAATCGTTTTCTTCTAATGTACAGAGGGTATCTATACCTATTTCATTTGATTTTGTAAAAAAAAAAATAATAACTAAAAATTATAGCATGTTCCCAAAATGGGAACATTGGCGCCTAATGGGTTAATATACCTGAATGCGTGTTTTCATGGTTCTATGAACCTCGCGAAGTCACACAAACCTGCGACATCGTTATAAAGCGCAAACATATCATTTTGTTACATTTTTAGTAAACATTGCAATATTTAAGAAGAATACTTTAGTTTTGGATTGATATAAAAGAAAGCACTTACGATTTTAGAATATTTAGCACATAAAAAAATCTTGGCATTAATATAATTTCTTGATTGCACAATACAGCTGATATAACACGTTCTGCTACGTAATCAGGCTCAAGAAAGTTAAATAACCTGAAATACAAGTAATAAACATTAAACCTTAAAGATAACAATATATATATATAATTTAAATATGTGATTTGTTTAATACATGTTTAGGATTTAACTATGTTCCAATATATAAAGATACACATAGAGCATACGTCACTTTTCTGGCCCTGTCTTTTCATGCAATTGAAAACATGCCGAATTTTATTTGTGGTCTTTATTTTTCTTTAGTGACGGAAGCTCGGTTGTTGAGTAGCAAAGTTAAGTGGAAACGTATCGATTACTGATAAATCTAAGACATCGGCTTAAACGTAGGGAACGGAAGCCTATTTCTTAGCAAAAAGAGCGTGTTCTTCCTCCCCCATCTTTATTTTACAGAGAAAAAAAACATATTTTTTGGGGAGGACCACACAATCATGTGGGGAAGTAGGACCCTTTAATTACTGGAAAGGTCATTTGGTAAAAGTCGTATTCACGTGCCCGTCCTGAAAAACCAATCTCCATTAAGGGAGGTAGCGGACCTCGTTTCGCCAGAGCATGACAAAAGACGTTGGACTAAGCTGATTAGGCAAAACTGGAAGGTCGGCTTCACGTGATCTCTTATTCCTCGGCCGCTTGCAAAGCGAAGAGGAAAGCACGGTAGCCCCGTATAGATTTCAAACGACTATTTTAGTTACAGTTCAAAATATAGGATTTAAGCTTTGTTTAGGGTAGTTTTTATGATTAAACAATAGCGATTCTTGAATAATAAAATATGTTTATAATTTCCACACGAAATTTCCTCTAAAACTGGAACGAGATCTGCAAAAGGCATTTCTAAAAAGACATTATGAATTTCTTGTTGTGACAATTATGTATATGGAACTGTGGGCGGCACTACTAATACCGAATTTGCATGTTTTAAACTTTATGAATAAATGAAAACAATAAATTCTTTCCTAACGGCTCATTATAGAGCATTTCAACCCAGATGACCGACCACTTAAGCATATTACAGGCTGATTTGACTCAATGCAAAGTATCCGTATCACTGGAGGACATTAAGCTTTTAAATGTGCTCCGAACCACTACGCCTTCATTAGAAAAATTGAATAGCATAATACGGATGGATTACCCATGTTCTGGCCAAATTTATGGAGCCCTAAGGTGCGGGAGCAACGGGCTCTACTGCTTATGCCACAGGGAGGTAAAAACAATAAAAGGCATCAACAAGTGCAACAGTCATTTTCCGTTACTAGGATCAGAGATGTCTATGATAAAAAGCATTTGTAAAAATGCTTTGGGGAAAAAAATACATAAAATAAACTTGGTTTTTGATAAAAGTAAATCAGTAATCGAAATTCATTTAAAATGAATGGAGATTCATTTGTAATCTATTATTTTATTAAGATCCCAAATTTTCTAATATTTCTCACATTTTTTCATAAATAACACTAAAACTCATCAATAGCTACTAAATAAAAAATAATTATGATAATCGGTTGACAAACAGAGGCGAAAATGGTACTTAACTGTTTTGTCTTTGCCTATTTATGTATAGATTTTTTATAAATAATACTTTCTAAAACTCATCAACGGCTACTAACTAAAAAGAAGTGTTAGAATCGGTTGACAAACAGATGAGAAAATGGTTCTTAACTGTTTTGTCTTTGCCTATTTATATATAGATTCCCATCCGGCAAACGACATGGTACTACTCCAGAAGCAGTCAACAGGTTACCGTAACCTCAATGAGTTACATTTGGAATTCACTGCATTTCTGAGAAAACCGTCTAACTTATTAGTCCAGGCCTCTTTGACAATTGATGGTTTGGGGTTGTCATTACTCAGATGAGTATAAGCTCTAGCATACTTAACTCTAGAGTAAACTTACCGTCAAGTGCGCCAACTTTGTGCCACAACGTTCTTTTAGACACTAGGACGGCCTAACGGCTGTTGAGGTGTAACTGGAGCTTCGAAAAAATTTTAAGAGTTGTAAAAAAAGCTTCGAAGTTCTATTTACACCTCGGCATCCAGTCGGAAGCCCTAGTGTCTGAAAAGATATTGTGGCACAAAGTTGGCGCACTTGACGGTTGTTTAAAACATCGCACGATACAATGGAAGCCGCAACCAAATTTCTGCGACTGCGCATTATTTTCATAACTCAATATTGCGCTGTGTTTACTGTTTACACAGTAGAAAATCCACCAAATATAAAAGATGCTTTACATAATATTGTTTATTTATCTACCGTTGATAGCTTTCATCTCATAATTTTTTCGTGATCAATACTTATTGTGACAAAGCTGTGTGACCGTGGCATATCAAAATCAAATACACAGCTAAAATTCTTTTTACTAATTTATTTTATAGAGATAGGTTTAAAATGTCATTAGATTGAAACTGTTACTGCAATTAAAACCTATGATAGAAATATAATGATAAATTATACAAAAATTGAATCGAGCTGTAACTTTAAGTGTTCATTTAAAATCAACGTTTATTATAAGATTGTGTACCTAGTAAAAAAACTTCAAATTTTACTGCAAATAAGGAACTTACTTCGATTGTGCACCATCGAACATTCCGGTGTTAATAAAATAAGGGCAGACGGTGGTGGTGTGGATGTTCTTATAGCCTTCAGCACGCAGTTCCAAATACAAGGATTCTAAAAGACCAACAGCTGCGAATTTGGAAGCGCAGTAATCGGTCAGTTGAGGAAGTCCGCCTAGACCAGCTAAGCTTGCTATGGTTACAAGATGGCCATGGTCGTTTTGGATCATATCTGGTAGGAACGATTTAATAATCTAAAAACAATACAGAATATGAGAAAAAACGTCATGATGCCTAATATGACTACAATAAGCAATGGAATCGAAAAAAATACAAAAATAAAAATTAATGAAGTGAAGCATCTTCTGGAGAAGATTCAAACGGCTATCAATATCATTACTATATTAACAGTAAAAAGCACAAGAGCAACACAAAATTTTATAAAGGGGTTCTTTCTTACAATTATCGATGCCCCAAATGTTATAAAATTGAAGCAATTAATATTTTTTGTTTACAATTCTTAAGGTCCATTTGACACAAAAGGGGTTTGTTTTCTAGTCTTTTACAATACTACACTGAACTGTGCCAATAAAACAAATGTTACCAAAAAAAAAAAAAAATGCAACAATATTTTTAGAAATTATTTTTTTTCCAAGCCGAAGTGTTCTTTTCAATCTGAGGAAACTTAAATCTTATGTGCATTTCCTTAGTAACGTTGAAAATATTATTTTTTTACATTTTTAAGTAATAATTCTTGTATGAATGCAAAACTCATTAGTGGGACGAAATTATTACAAAAGGAATAACAAATTACCTCGATTTTAGGGTTAGTTTAAATTATTTAAATTCTGAAAATTTCTGCAAAACTTAAATAGATTACGAAAATCATAAAAGGGACGCATACTTACAGTAAAAATTTAAAATTTATCTTATGTGATTATTTTCAAATGATGTTTAATTTTTTATTAGAACAAACCCTGCTCCCTTTACGTTTATGAAAATTAAAGAGATTTTTACGTTTTGGATAATGGCAGTTGGCGGAATAATAAGATATTTTTCTTACAAAACAGAATGATTATCCACCTGCGAAAAGCTATGTACTGTAATCAGCAAAATTTTGATGAATGTCAAAAGAGTTTCCGGGAGTAATAACGTCAATAACAGCTACTATTTTGTATAAGGTAGAACTCTTAAAAAGTCTTAATTTACTCACTAAAACAATTGTGAACAAAAGATGGGGTGGTTTTGAGATGAATTTTAAGCGTTAATTTTCGAACGAGAGTTTTTTTTTTTTAGATAGAAATAATCAAATTTAGTTAAGAAATTTTATGAAACCATAATCCAATCTTGGAAGTCTGTATTTCTAAACAGACATTTTTGTGAGACGGATTTATTTTGAATCGGGGAGAGAGAATTCTAATACACATAATTTACGGGTAGCCCTAAATATAATTTAAAACGCTCTTTTAGTTTATATATACAGTTAAGGTAATGCATTACTTAGTTTAGGCAAACTTGTCCCGTGAAAATATTGACTGACTCTTCTGAATTAGAGAGGTATCAAATCATTATAGACACTAAAGATTCCGACAACATTTATGTAATAGCGCTGGAAGTTGAGGATGAATAAAATCACACAAAACTTGAATGAGGGAAGCAAATTTAAAAGATTAAATATAATTTATAGTGTCATTTTTGCGCTGACTAGATTTTGGGAGTACAAATTTGCCATGAAAATTAAAGACGTATCTCACGATTACAAGAGAATCTCATCACTTGATAGAAATAAAACTATGTGAGGAATTGTTTTTTAGTTTCTAGTGATTGCTTCTTCTCTATGAAATATTAACAGAATTTTATATATTATTAATTTTTATTTATTCAATTATTATTTTTCAAAACTTTCCTCCTTTTAGTCCTCTCGTTTAAGTCCCAAGATTCACACATGAATTAATACTCGAAAACATAACTAAAAAAATTTTAAAAGTTGCACCAAATAAATTTGTGTCATTTAGCATTTATAATAGCTATTGACACGAAAATAAGGATACAAATAAGTAAATAAAATGAATTAAAAGATAAATATATGAGAAAAATAAATAAACATAAGTATGTTACATAACAGAAGAATGCAAATATATTAATAAAAATAAATAACTAAATAATAGCTACATTATTAATTGTTTTCGGAAGTTTTTGTTCTGTTTTCCCAGTTTTACTGGCATAAATCTTTTCCTTTTTTCTCTTTTTTAAATATATATATATATATATATATATATATATATACAAAGTTGATCATTGAAAACTCGAGGAATTCAGTGATTCTAATATCAGTACTGATTTGCAAATGGATATGAATATTAAACATCCGTGTCTTGCCCAATACTATATCATGGACGAGATGAAGGCGTTATTTAAAAAAAATAAATTAAAAAGAAAGAAAGAAATCCGCACTTTAGCACTTTATTTGATAAATACTCTTCCTCAATCAAGAGTGACAAGTTTGACGATACCAATGTCAAAACCCTTATTCATTTTCTTTTTAATAAACATTGAAATAACTGCTTAGCAAAATGATGGTCACGCGTGTTCTTAACTTCAACTTTTTCCCGTTTTGATTGTTCCAGAGAGTTTCGGTTTGCGGCTTTTACTATTTATTATGCTGCTTTCCCTATTTGAATAGATAATTGTTAAAAATTGATAAATGTTGGAATCTATTTTTAAATTGAAAAATTATAGTTTCGAATAGTGAAGATATAGATAGAATATTTTCAAAAAAGTAAATAGACAGTCTGAACCTTTAGTGTTTCGAGTTTATGACGAAATAATTTATTTTCTTTACTGCTATGCAAATACGTTTATGGTATTTAAATCTTCGGTTTAAATGGGGGCCTTCAAAAGTAGAGAAGCGACCCTTTCTCAAAACTAAAAATTTTATTATAATTGTTATTTTCTCTTTAAAGTAATAATATTTAACACACGCACAAGGCAAATTTATCTGGTATTTTGAATCTTAACTAATTATTTTCTTAAATGCCATTTTTAAATTTCAGTCTTTAATTTCACATCCTCACTATGTTCTTGCGTTACCTCATTAGTGCTGTCGTTACAAAACGGCTATACGTTTTATTTTCAGTTCAAATGGCGAGGAAAACGGCTCGACTTAGCATGTAATATAATAATCTAAATAATGGGTGTTATTTTTTGAATTATCTAATTTATTCAATGCCTCCTAGAGATAAACAAAGACCTCCCCCCCCCCCCACACACACTTTCCGCAATATCACGGATTTATATTGCATTAGATGAAGTTAATCACGTGTAGAAGGATCATTTTTACCGTCTTTCCATTAAAGTAAGACGGACATTTTGCAGATGGAGTGGAATGAAGAAAGTAATAACTTCATGATTTGAATAACACATTTAACGTTATTGTTTAGCATCCTTTAGTGATATTATTGTGGCTTGTTAGCAATTGTTACGTAAACTGGAGAAACAATTTCAATCGGGTTAACTATGCGTCCTTAAATGGATATGAACATTGAACCTTTTTTTATGTACATTAAGCAGTTGATGGCACTCTGAATCAAAACCGGTTTATTGAAAAATAATTTTGGCAGCGGAACTGCTAGTGGTTATTTCCCTTCGTATGGTCAAACGTCGAGCAATAAATTTACGGAAATATCTTATTGTGACGTTAACCTAAAATAATATTACTAAATCAGAGTAGATCATATTTTTCTCACATTTTGTGTTTTCATGTATCACTATTTTTGTTATTAGTGATGGGCGAACAGTGTTAAACATAATACTGTCGAACTTGGGAATAACGAGAGTGAAGGAACTACAACTTGCTCGTTAACCCTTATTCTCATAAAGTAGCACATGTGCTACCTGGGGTTTCCCCCGACTTTCCATTTGTTAAGTGACGTCAGTGCGTATGTTGCATTGTTATTTACAAGCCCTTATTCTCATAAAGTAGCATATATGCTCCCTGGCGTTTTCCCTATTTGTTAACAAATAGAAAGTAGGGGAAAACCCCAGGTAGCATATATGCTACTTTATGAGAGAATAAGGGTTAAATCCGAGTGCTCAATATAATCGGGCTATAAATTCAAATCTTATTGCACAAAGATACATTTTATTAAAGTGATAGTTTAAAAAATGATTCCTTTATAGTTTTTATCATTTATTGTATGGGGGGGGGGGAGGGAGGGAATGGCCAGTGTAGTTTGTTAAATTTCTGTTTTTGGCAATTGTAGGCATTGAAATTGTAAAAGATCAACGTTTTTATGTCACTATCCAATTTTCGTAACATTTCAATTTGTTTTTATCAAAGTTTCAATGGAATTCGGTGAAACTGGTTTCCGAAGAGAAAAATCGGAAGATGTCATCGTGAAAAATCTTCGCTAAATCCGAGTTATTCTTGTAATGACCGGGATCTTGTAAAAGCCGGAAACAGGCTTTTTAACATTAAATCAGCTGTTTATTTTTATTCCCTATGTTGAGTCCGGGCTCGCAATAACCGAGTTCGACTGTTTTCTTTTTAACAAAAAGTTGTATAAATGTAAGGGTCAACTGAAAAAAATGCATTAAAAAGTCTTTTTGACTAATATTAAATGAAAAATAAAAGGACGTCATATGTGAATACTGATTTACGCAGTGTTATTTTTATACCAGTATGTTACTGAAGAAGTGAGGTATACATGCTAGTTAGTCCATACTAATACGTATAAATTTATTATTCCGGTTTTCTTTTACGTTAGTTATTATAAATTCCGCAACTGCAATATTATTTTCGCGAGCCGCCTTTCCGTTCCACGCGAACCACCGGTTGGTAAACGCTGTAATAGACGAATGGCATGGAAAATATGTACGTTATATAAACGTTGAGGGAAAGACAAACACTCAAAAAAATTCTTGTTAAAAATTTTACCAACAGGTAAAACAAAGCAGCAGTTAAAAAAAGCTAGAAAAGAAAAAAAAAACTTAATTTTTTTAACTAATTTGCTTAGAGTGCATTCTATTTGTGTCAATCGCATATTCAAAAGTGTCACCATCAATTGCAGAAACCTGGAGTTTAATTTCAATTGAGAGAAATTCTAGAAAATGGTTAAATTTGTGGTAAACATTTGAAATTATTTTATTCCTGTTCCTCATAGTTCATTTACCAGGTTTCATGACATGCGCTCATTGGAACGAGATCTACGTAAGTCTAAACAGAGTAACTTAAATTACAATGGCACAGACTGCGATGTCGAGATTTTGTTTTTTTTTTTTTGGAGGAGGAGGGATCGTTCATCGCTTTTTTGGGCTGGGGGCTTTGTTGACTGTTTGGCCGATTTGGGGAGGGTCGTTGTTTTCGAGGGCGGGGGTGGGGTGGGGGGATACGCCGTCGCTCTGAGTGGGTGGGGGCACCCCTGATTATAACCAATCTATATGGCTGTTAGAATTGTTGTATAGGACTCTCCCCCCCCCCCAGAAATAACTCTTATTACGCCACTGATTGATCTTTTTGTTCAATGTACTTCAACTTTCTGAGAAATGCTTTTTTTTAAATTAAGGGAAACTTTAGTTCATCATTCTTTATTCTTTCAGTAAAAAATCCAAACACTACCCCCCGCCCCCTAGTTTTATTAATTGCACGCATAAATACTTGTAAGAAGGAGGGGGAGGGGGAGGCCAGTGAAGGCCGTTTTCCCTTTTGACAGTTTTTGAAGAAAAAGATTTTATGGATTGTGGAGAAGAAAATAAATCAATGAACTACAAATGGGAATAATTCTTTACATAAAACAATTTCTCATTTAATTTACTAATTGAAGAATACTGTTTTTTAAGCTTTTAATTTTTTTTTTAAATTTCTGCAATGGAAGAAATATAAATAAAGATAAAATCATGAAATTTTTTTTTTTGCACCTTGTGAACGGAATTTTGTCTCAGTAAGGGAATTATATGCGTCATACCTTCAAATCAAGTATTGGAAAGGTAGATTTGTCAAAATTTCCTTTTCGATAATTGTTAACAAATAACTTGAAAAATCTAAAAGAAGTTCTTTAAAAGCAAGATATATATTGATTCTTTTTAAACGTAATTTTAAAATATCTTCTATTTCTATTCTAATATTCAGCTTAGTCCTGTGAAGAAAATAATTTTTGCGCTTCGCTTCAGAAAAAAAACATGTGGTTTGTTTTCTAAACATTTCCTGAGCCCATGCACTTCCCCATTTGGGAGTCGTACGCTAATTGAGATCGTAAATCATGTTCCCCTTGCTTGTTACTTTCAATTCCGCGGGAGGCGTGGCTAAAAGGATTTTTGAGCTTTTTTTGGAAATATTTCCAACTTTGGAAAGGTTTTTTGTCTTTAAAAATGCTCGTATCATTTCAAACATAGGTTCAAAAGAAAGCTGGAAATTATTTTGTTTGTCTTGCTATTTTTAAAATTTCAGTAGCAAGCTTTGAAAATATTTTATAGAGCGAAACGTCTAACAGTACCACGTATTTTTTTCCAAAATTCATTTTTTAACGATTTTTCAAAAATACGGAAAGTGATATTTTAAAAAAGTAAAAACTACAAGACCGAGATACAGGCTTGAAAAGTACTCAAAAAAATTCCGGATTCAAACTTCAAAGGAACTTTCTAAAACTTAGTCCAACTTTTCCCGTAAGTTAACATTGGTTTCGAAGATTTGAAACCCTGACTGAACTGAAGAGCAGCCTTAAAGTTGTGAAAAAGTTCTACTCTCAGGACGGGATTCCAAAATTTGTGTGCTGTTGAAGCGAAGGACGATAGGAACAAAGCATTCTTTTCCTGTGTTTTCAACCGCAATTGAATATAGCTCAACATTGAAATATGTTATTTTGCGAATGCAGATTAAGAACCCTGCATCTCGGACTGTTAAAAACATGGAAAAAGTTTTATTCCGAGTGAGAATAATCTAAGTTTAAAGTGGACGATTACAAGTTGTTTATTTTCCATCAAAGCTCAGTGATTGCTACTAAACAGATGATCGATTGAAGCTGAAGTTACAAAGTTCTTTATTCAAATCATTATACGAACAATGCATAAGGGACTACTCTTGAGCACAACAAGGTTTTCTGGCAGGAACAAGAACTAGACACGTGTCTGAGCCACAATAACTAATTATGCAGCAAAATAACATCAAAAGTTGTTCATTGTCTTTGTGATCACGCCCCATAAAACGCTTCTTGACTACCGTGTAGGTTTGAAAGTAAACTTGTTATGAGAATATTTAAAGCCGCAGGGAATACTATTCATTTAAGGATGATTCTAGACTTGTTTACTCAAAGTGTTTATTGGGTCATTGTAAAAGCTTTCTCCTTATCGCCAAGTTTTCCCGCCCGTAACTCTTAGTACAAAAATGTAAGCTAGCATTTGGTATATAATCGTTGTTTTAAACAAATCACTCCCCAAGAAGTGAAATGCTGAATAGTCAACCTGAGTAGTTAAGAATGTATTGTTACAAAAGGAATGTACTGCATATAACATTAAATTAAATTTTGAATTGAAAGAATTCATTTTCCAATGTACAGGAAACTGAACCAATCTAAAGTATGTTCCAAGAAATGATAATGTATATTTAAAAGTGGATAAAAAGGGTAATCAATAAAAGCGGATTCAAAAAATTAAAAGGAGAAAAAAAATCTTTGTTACCGCAGTGCAGAAAACTGCACTTCTATCTATGCCAATTTTCTTCATACCATTTTCAAGTGAATCTGTCATTTTTAGGACAGATTGTATTTAAATATTTATTGTTTCTAAGATTATAGGATATTCATCGCATTTAAATATAGAGTACATCGATTTAGTAAAGCATTTAGTGTTACTACTAGGAGAATATACTTTTTTTTAATAATATTATTCTAAATTCTTAAATACAATATACAGAGCTTTATTCTGAGAGCCTAAACATTTATAAGGTTTCTTGTCTCTAATGCAGTTATTTTTACCAAAGGAACAAAATTTTAAATTTTTAGATCCATAATTTATTAAGACTACTACAAAGAGGAAACTGGAAAAATCATTTAAAATAAATTTCCTTTAAAAAAAAAGAATTTATTCCGTCTACAGAAATGAGTGGAACGTTGTAGGAAATAATAGGTTCTCTTAAGAGTTCAGTTGCAGAGCTTGTATCGCTTCACGAAAAAAAGTACAAAATAAAATAATAGATTAAAATGGATATGATTTTCATTTTGTGAACGGTTGTTTGGAACTATTCACGAACTATTGCTTAAAGGAGAGCTAAATTTAGAATAATTTTTTCAGTCATTTATTGTTAATTACACGGTGAAAAGTATAATTTAAAATGTTTACTCTCAAATAAAACAATGCAAATTGTCTTAAGTCGAGTATTCATTCATACGACAAAGTAAAGTTTTTTTCAGAGACAAAAAAGTGAAAATTTTCAAATCTATTTGAACGAATCATTTAGGTTTCTAAGTGATATTTAGAAAACTATCGAATTTTATTTACTTGTTTGAAAACAAAATAATAGCACTTTTTTTGAAGTGGAAAATGTGACAATAAGATAGAATGGCTTAATTCAAAATGAAGTCAAAATGGCTTAAGTATTCTATTTTGCCAAGAAGAAAAGTCACGTGATTTTTTTTCTAAATATTGATTACTTTACATAATTTTTCGTGGTAATAAATGTCAACGACATTGGAATAAGTTGCTCAGTGAATAATCGCTGTTTTACACTTATGATAACTATTAAATGCAAATTTTAGAACAAATGACGTTCCATGAAGTACAAATGAACATGAAGTTGAATTACTATTATTCATTTATAATGAGTTAAGCAAATTTTCTAAGCAACTCATATTACTGATCCTTCACGGTGAAATTTTTAAATTCAGTATAGGCGATTTTATGCCAAGTTGTGTAAATTTGCAGTTTTTGACTCGTTCCGGGTTATCACCTTTTCAAGCATAGCTAAATCTTTTTTTTTTTTCTTGGTGGTTTGCTTTGCGGATGTGCTTTTTTCAGAAGTATAAAATATTTTTATTCCTTCTTTACAGTAAAACGGCAATGGCTCATGATTTTACAAGGTTTTTTCCGCACAACTTATTAAAATTTATTGGGATTGATTAAAGATTATATATTTGACATAACTCGAACGTTATGTAAACTTATAAAGATTTCCCACGTTACATTCATTTATTATTTATCGCCTCAAATTAGGTTTCATAATATCTTACAGCTTTAAACATGAAGCTGCAGAATGAAATTGCGTTAATATGGCTTTATAAAGACTAATATTTTGCAATGGAAAGAAACTTTGACAAGTGTCAAAGTAATTTTAAATAATTAATTCATCACACGTTTTTTTTAAATTTTAATTAATAATTAGTTTAAATAATAATTAATGCCGAATTTCCATGAGACGAAAGGCACATAGGTTTAATGTGCTGCATTCGTTAGTGTTGCAAAATTTAGCTTGATAGACTTCGGTATGGAAAGAAACACAAAAGGGGCGGGGGTGTCTGAGCTGATCGAAATCCATTGTATCCAGATTTTTACATTGAAAAATAATTCTTCCCTTCATAGGGGACTCTCGAAATTCCTTACAATAGGGAATTGCCCCCTCTCCCCGCCGAAAGTATTAAAATCTGGGATATTTTCAAAGCTAACAGAAAATCGAAACAAAAGATAAAAAATGAGACATGTAAAATTCAGAAGATTTGACCTAATGGGATAATATCATTTATTATTACAAGTAGACAGAAAGTTGGTTTTGACATAAAAGTTCAGTAAGTATGACGTTAGTGAGAATTATTGAGTTCTATTATTTATTTCATCTATTTGAAGATTTTTCGATATTTCTTTACTAATTTGAAGTTATTATGAAACTATTTAAAATGTAATGCACAATTGCTGATCAGAAACATTAGCAGCATTTGCTGTTTTAACATTATTAATTAAACTAATGCAAATAAATAATATAGTAGTACCCCGAAGCAGGGCCGTGGTAGCCTAGTGGTTAGCACGTCGGACTTCCACCTGGAAGGTCGCGCGTTCGATACCCACTGAAGACCACCATGTATACTTGGGGATATGTGCATGTAAAATCCGTAGACTCCACTACCTCTCCCCGTGCGTAAGCAATCCTAAGGCCTCGGCTAACAGGTAGGGGTCTGGTGGAGAAAAGTAGTACCCCGAAGGGTATCGTTCCTCGCATTCATCATTTTAAAACAACGGTTCTGCCAGTAGTTGTTATAAACTAAATGAAATCCGCATCAATTTCTGGAAAAGAGTTTAGTAGCACAATTTTTAACAATACGTATTTAGCTTGAAAATCTAGCTGAAACGCAACTGATTAATATTTGTGATGAAAAACACGTTCCAAATGCACTTTTGTGGTTAGTTGTGTATTTTTCCTAAGCGCTTAAAGCATTTGAAACTAAGATGAGATATTTATGGTGACAAAGTTAATGAACAGGCAAACGTTTGAAAATTTGTTAATCAGTTAAAAGATGTAGTGAAAAGTTTTTTTACTTGAAAATAATACCGAACATAGCTTTTACAGAGTTTGGTAAATAATGTATTTTTTTACATATAAAAAGATATTAATATGAATAGTATGCAATACGGTAATAAGACATCAATGAAATTTTATATTAATACTCGCTTGTAGTCTTTCCGTAGCTGCCGCATGCTAGATTTCCTTTATACATCTTGTCGAATGATTTTTAAAATTTAATTTCCTAAACATATAGCTCTGAAATTCAATGTACTAAAAGAAAATTGTGGGAGAAATAAGACAAGCAGGAATTCCGACTTTGCGACCGAGAACCTCTTCAGCAGAGCTAGTAGGTAGGTTAGGACGGGGCAAGTTGAGCAATTTTTTAGTTGGTCGGTCATAGCTTCTAAGTCAAAATTGCTTGATATGTGTTTGACAAGAAAGTAATTTATTCCTTTCTAAATGTGTCCTAAGACATTTATCTCTAATATATCTGGTTAAAGAGCTATAGTCCTTTAAGTGACAAAGGTCAAACATTTTCAACTTACCTCATAATGTAGATTTCTAACTCATTTTATTCTTTTAATTACAATTTAATGTAATTATGATTTTTAATGTATCGCCTATATGACCGCCTAAGTCATAATGGCAATAATAAATATCGCCAACAGATTTTTCTAATAAGTCAATTACATCCCATTTTTGGAAATAAGAAAAATTAAAAATGATCTATGTAAACATGGATGATTTTGAGGTTAAAACCCCTTATTTACTTGCAGTAAAAATAGAATTTTAGGTAGCAGTCTTCCGATTAAGAGTCTAATATTTCGATTTTTGTTCATAAGAAACGAAAGGCAGGTACATACATTCAAAATGAATAAATTAAAAACTCCACTCTGCCTCAGGATCCCATAATCAGCATGTCTCTTAATTACTTAACAGCGCAATAAACATATAAAAACAATGATTTTTTTTTACGTGTGCAATTTATAAGGTTTATTGTCGCCAAACTAGCAGAAAGGCAACATATCAGAGCCATTGTGACGTATACGGAAGTCGTGAATTATCCCCCCAAAATCTTACCTGAAGAAGAAACGAGAACGGCATTATGACCAAGAGCTTTTATTATTTAGGACAGGAAGACAAGACTGCAAAAAATGTATCTCATTTGAACTACATATTATGACCCGCCATTATCTCTCCACAGCACTAGTTCTCTCAAGCATACTGTTTCTTTGTTTCGTTTGCCGTACCCTTAAGGAATGAGTCCAGCTCATTTTTTCCTAATGAGTTGAACAATCAAAGATTGACACGATGTGTGTTTCTCATCCATTAAAATTTGACTACAGAGAACTTGGATACAATAACTGAGTCATTAATTTAGATTGAAGTTTATGATACGTCTGGCAAAAAATCAGTTTGCGAACAAATGCTGCGTTTTTCAAAAATAAGCTAAAGAATAAACTAATTACATTTTAAAAACATACATTATCTTGATTACGTGTTTTTAACCCCTTAACGCATTTGCCCGTGTCTGACACGGGCGAAAGATACCGGCAAATTTGCACATGCCCTTGTCCTACACGGGCGATCTTGTATCTCGCATTATTTCATTTCTAATGCCCATCTGAAATCCGTTTACACTTTGTAGAATATTTTTTTATAAAACGTTTACCCCTCCCCCCCCCCCCTCTCTAGTCACTCCCTACAACTGAAATTGCCAAAAACAATTTATATTATACCTATATATTCATTTTCTGTCAAAAAAACCCCTCTTTTTTTACCATTTTTTCCGAAAAAAAACTCGTGCTTCAAGGGGATAAAAGGTAAGACATTAATCATATGTGAAGACCACGAAAATCCAAATAGTGAAAAAAAAAAAAGTACTGTGAGTTAGAAAGCAAAAGTTTTTCAGCAGACTGGTCGTTGTAGAGTACTTAGGAAAGAATTCAGGATTAACAGCCGATTTATCAACTAACTTAAAATGGAGCGATCATTGTAATGTAATTCTCAATAACCTTATGCATACAATTTTATGAAGCAAATTTGAAACGAGGGGTCACTGCAACGCAATAGGACAGGATTTGACAAACTCGTCGCTGCAATTTGAAAAAAAAAAAAAAAAATAGTGGTTATTAAAAGAGACTTGTTGAGATCGGAAACTAGAAGACTATGAATAGAGTAATTTTTGAAATGTAGTAGATGAGTTTGAATTAAACCTGCGGGCTTTAGGTAAAAAACCAGTTATTTTTGAATCCTAATTTGTTAATAAATAAAATAACAATAAAAAACTTTCATGCCTAGCCTAGAACTTTGCACTCCTTCAACAACATATATTCTTAATAATTGGTGAAATTAAAATATTTGTATAATTAGGATTGGCGGTGAATTATGCGATTTCAAAAATTTTCATTGTCTGTGTTTAATTTCTGTAAAAAAGGAAAAAAAATATTGTAATTTCGGTAGATTCCACGTGCCTTTATAATCAAAATTTTAGCACAAAGTATTTTAATAAATTTTTACAAATGATAAATTACCAATGGGGGGAATAAAACAGCACAGATATTTGCACCAATACAATGGGCAGCAAACTTTGAATTCACCGAAGTAACGCATTCTGCACTGCTTGCTATGGAGTATTCTGATTTATTTTTGTTTTTTATATAAATTTATGTATTAATTTTTTTACGGAAATTTTGGAACAAACCAGGTTTTTAGTTTCGTATCTTTTTTTATATATCAGTAAATTTATGGTAGTGTACTACTTAAGGGGGGAAATTCGTGTAAAGGTCTCAAAAAATTAAAAAAAAAAAAAATTCTTCATAAATCGATTCTACAAGTATTCAATAATATGCCCTGAAAATTTCAAAGCAAAATTCCAAGTCGTTTAAAAGTTATAAGCGTTTGAGCGAGCACCCCTTTTGGAGCAGTTGAGCAAGTAGTCCTTCATGAATGACCTGAAGGTTATTAGAGAACGTTAGCAGATGTCACGAGAAGACACTTATAAAACAAGTAGATTAAAAAAAAAATTATTTCAGATAAAAATTGTGGCCTCCAGGATGCACGCAAACTGTCGACCCGGGTGGCGACTTACAGTGTGCAGCAGCCGATATCTCCGGGATTTTTCAAGAAAAATGTTTGAAAATTTCAGTAAATATTCTTCAATATATCTATAAAATAACCTCAAAATATCAATAAAATATATTTATTCTTTATATGTTAAAAAAATCATGAAAATTGCTCTTAATACGCCGTTTTGCACGTATTCCCCCCCCCCCCTTAAAAAATTTCAGAATCAATTGTGCAAAATTGTAATAATTAGACATATACAAAACAGCCTTGCAAATATTAAAACTTTTGAATAAGAAAATAATCATGACCGTTGAAAATAACTAATATTCTCTTAATGACAACCGTAATTGAGATTCAATTTCAAAACTGAAGTAAATAATCTCAATAAATGCGGCGCATTTAGAAATGGATGACAAAATTAAAAAAGGGGTAGATTTAAAATTTTTTTTATTATTAATTTATTATTTTTAATTTTTGATTCGTGTAATCTAAGTAACTCGGTTTTTTTAAACATTCTATAGAAATTAGTGAAAATTATAATGAATATAAATAAAGCTCTATAAGAGAATATGAGAGTATGACTGATAAATAATAAAAATACTATATAAATGAAAGTAATAAAAGAAAATTTAACTTTCGGCGTCGTTATTTTTTGTCGGGTGGCGTTCAAAACTGCGTGTTGGGGTGTTTATCTTTTAGTTTTGATTGCATAATTTTCTTTTCATTTTAATTGCTTCATTTCATTTTTTTTTTCTAATCTGGATATATTTTGTAAACTTTCACAGGAATGCAGAAATTCTACTAATATCGCCGACAATGGCTGGAAATGACAGGTGAGTCTTTGGCTTTTGCTTTAAGAGATTTTTATTGACATGATTAATGTTGAATTTGCATTGGTAATGTGAATCAAATAATTTAGCGGGAAAAAATCTTGATTTGAAGCTAGTTTGAAATGATTCATAGTAGGAAAAAAAAACAATTTACTATTGTGGATTGATAAATGCGACCTCATTAGCAGCATATTTTTTTGATCATTTTTACAAGTTGTATGGGTTCAATATTTTTATTTAGTTTTTATGGTATCTCGTTATGCATGAAGTACAATATCAGTCAAGTCAATATCGATAGATGTATTACCGAAAAAAAAAATATGACGAAAAAACAAACTCAAGGTGGACGACAAGATTGGGAACTTATTAAAGTTGTGAATATTAGGCGACGATTATCTAGAAAATCATTTTAATGTCACGGAATTACATTGTTTCTACTATTGGAGGTGAAAACTTTTCCTCTCTAGAACACTGATCAACTTCACCACCTTTATTGATTTCCTGCATCTTTTCTCAAGTGGGTTCCTGCGCGTTTTCCGATATGCTCTATCTCCCCAAACGCTTATACCTCTCGTTATGAAATACATTGTGGAGATTATTGGTTGTCCATGAAACCAATGTATTAAATTAAATGAAAAATTATCAAAGTACTTTGAAAAGATGTAACGAAAAAATCAACGTAAATAACGCACAAATTGTCAAAACGCTCAACACACTACGAAAAAGTTGTGAGTGAACCAAAACTCAAAAGTTTCTTGTTGTAGGCCGAGTACCTGTTTTGCACTGATAAAAGGGTTCCATTGTAACTCTGATATAGCTATTTTCAGTATTGTTTTGACAATTTATGCTTTATTCAAGTTAATGTTTTCCTTTTACTTATTGTACTGAATGATTTCATGGGCGAACCAGTTTCCCGGGAGAGCCTTGAGAAATAACTAGAATGAACAGCAGTAATCTGCATTGGACGTTTCAGTACGAGAGATACAAACGTTTGGGCAGGTACAGCACATCGGCTGCCCCATGGTGCATACTGCGCCATGGAAATTTTAGAGGGGTGTTTTCTGGGGGTTTCAGGCGATTTTTGATTGGGTCATCGTTTTTGGGAAGATCCTTAGCTTTTCTTTTCTGGGGGGGGGGGGGGCATATCGTGCTCAGGGGGAGTGGGCGCCCCTGGCATATCAGAAAGTGCACAGTAACCTACTACCCAAAAGCTATAGGACATCAGTACAGATGGGTTCTAGAGGAAACGTTTTTCCCTTCCATGGAGAAACAGTGTAATTCCGTTCGTAAGCCATTTATAAAAATCAAGTGCGGTGAATGTTTTCTCCTAGCTCACTGCTTTGTCTCATAGATCTTTTACTTCTGTCACCTCTTTCCCATGAGTTATCCATTATGGTTTCATAGATTCAGGCATAAACTTTAAAGTGAGGTAATGTACGTCAAACTTATTGTGATTTAGACTCCCTAAGGCCTGTTAGCACTAGGCCTTAGGAAGTCGAAATCACAATAAGTGTGATGTGCATTACCTCACCTTAGCGTTTATGCCTGAATTTATGAGGCAGCTTGTATAGCCCGTATATTACACCCGCTGCTGTTTTCGAGTAACTCTGAAAAAAAAAAAAATCTACTTGTACCATTTAAGTACTATTTTGCTCGAATAGGACTAACTTTAATTCATGGTATAAGAGTGATTACGAGAAAAAGTATCAAACTGAAATTATAAAATATTGTTGCAAGTTGGGGAGGGGTATTATGGTATAATTTTGGGGAAACTCGTGCTATTAACGCAAATAAGTTCTAACTGAAGAAGTTACGTCATTTACATTAAGATAATGAATCTAACAAACCTTTCACGTATGTCCCCAGAATGTGCTTTATCAAGCTTAAAACTATTTTATCTGAACGTATTTCATAAAATGAATAATCTTATACGTAATATTAATTTTAAAAAATGTAAATCGCATGCAGTAAAGTGTTTTAAAGGAAACCACTGCAACGCTTTTTAACGGATACAAATTTCAGAAACAATAACATGATAACATCATTTTGAGTATATTATCTCATGTAATGAAATCACCTTTGACACTGAAAGAAAAGTGGTTTAGTCTAGAAAATGTTTATAACTGCGGAACCGTCATGCTCCTATGCTTATAGGCCACTACGTAAATGGGTTTATTTCGAAGTGAAAAACCAACTCTCATTAAAAACGAAAAAAAGTTCAAAAGTGCTTTATTTTAAATGACCTTACATAACTGTTGCGTGACACATAAAGCTTATTTATTTATGGAGTAATAAATTAAGGAAGTAAATGTTTAGAAAAGTTACTCTTACGAGGTGCCGGTTATTGCACAAATGAAACCATGAGGATACAATAATGTTCACCAACCCCGCGAGTGGTGAAACTAGGAACTACTTTTGATATTGATACCTTTGCTGTGTCGTTATATAATAAAATACTAAAGGTATTCTGATAAATATGAAGTGAAATTTTAATACGAAACTCAATAAACTCAACACTGCAAAATGACTGTTAAACAAGTTTGGAAAAGTTAATCATAAAAGAAACATACCAGTAAAAATATATTTATAAAAAATAAAGTAGAAACGTGGAATACAATAATTTTATGAATATAGCAGCTTAGTCGCATACAATATGGCACAATTTTTATTTTACTTGAATTTTGGTCTCTTTTCAGCATATATATATATATATATATCCAAAATATTTTGAAACTTAATTTACTTTTGCATTTATGTGATACGATGCGCTTACACATTGTTGGGACATTTCGCAAAAAAAAAAAAAAAAAAAAAATCCTGCTGTTTGCTATATAAGTATGGAACAAAAATTAATTTTGTGTATGGAAAAAAATATTTCCTAAAGAGAGAACTATGTATTTTGTAACACAACTTCCGTTGAAACATTATTTTTCATTTAAGGCAGTAAACATTTACGTTAAAATGAAAGTGGAAATTATTACTTTTCTTCTATGTTTGGGGCAACGTGAAAAATTTCTCGGTACGTTGGTTGAAATTAGGGCTTGGTTTGCGTAGGAGCTAGCGAGATCTCAGCTTTTTTCAATTTTATGTAATTCTTTACATAAAAGACGTAATTTATATTTTTTATGCCTCAATATAAGTTCTTAAGACTGTAAAGGTCCGGCATCCCTCCCGTCCCCGTAAACTAAGCCTTGGTGGTAACTAAAACAACCGACCATTTTATGCACTTTTAGTTTAAGGGGGGAAATACGTGTAAAACGGCGTATAAAGAGCAATTTTTCATGATTTTTTTAACGTATAAAGAATAAATATATTTTATTGAGATTTTGAGGTTATTGTCTAGATATATTGAAGAACATTTACTGAAAATTTCAAACATTTTTCTTGAAAACTCCCGGAGATATCAGCTGCTGCACACTTTAAGTCGCCACCCGGGTCGGCAGTTTGCGTACATCCTGGAGGTCAATTTTTATCTGAAATCAATTTTTTTTAAATCTACTTTTTTTATAAGTGTCTCTTCTAGTTGAACTAAACTCATCACGAAAAAATGAAAATTGCTATTTTTTTTTTTTTTTAGAATGGGAAAATTAAGTACGATTTTTAACCGTTTTTTGGTTCTTTTTTTTACAATAAAAAGGGTAAAAATAAAGATATGTTTATGATTCTAGTTCAACTAAAACATGTATATATAAAGAAAATTTGTGCTAAATTTGATAAGGATTGATCAAAAACTCTGCGAACTAGAGTGTACTTAAATTCGAAAAAAGTAGTTTCGAGAAAAACGCGTTTGAAAGAAAAGAGTAGTATTGAAGGTAAATTTTGAGGCAGTAATGAATCAATTTTTTTAATAGTTATAGATACTACTACTTATAGAAATTTCTATCCGAGGTCTCAATTGTTAAAATAAATAAAAGGATCTGCTAAACGTTCTCAAAAATACCCTTCAGGTCATTCATGAGGGACTACCTGCTCAACTGCTCCAAAAGGGGCGCTCGCTCAAAGGCTTATAACTTTTAAACGACTTGGAATTTTGCTTTGAAATTTTCAGGGTATATTATTAAATAGTTGTAGAATCGATTTCTGAAGAAAAATTTTTTTAATTTTTTGAAACCTTTACACTTATTTCCCCCCTTAAACAAGCTAAACATAAAGAGCCGCTGTGGACCGCCGGGGAATCTACAACTTTAAGTGGAATCCTAAGCACCAAGACAATCAGAGAAAATACTAGACCGATTAATAACATCGGGTTAATCATATTTCCAGGATTCGAATTAGAGTCTTTGGCACGGAAGCTTTCGGCTCGCTTATGCTACTGGGCGGCTTAAACAGTTTGAAATGACCATATATCAAATTCCCTCTCTCTAAATTTAGTCTGATTAAAGTCAGTAAAACCAATCAGATTAGTTTAGAGTCCTGGCTAAATCAATCTAAATTATTATTTTTTTTTGGGGGCTTTAAGTGTCTGCAATCGAATTTAATCAGTTGGAAATTAAACTGAACTAAATTGAGTCTGATTAATTCAGTGAACTAATTAGTCGATTGAAAATTTAATTATTTGATGCCCAACATGGTGTAGGGGCAAACTGAAATAAAATATTTCACTTTGCCCTGTATGTACTTGACAAATTGTGATAAACATTTAAAATCAAAATAAGCCCAATATTAAATAAATTAACACTTTCCTTGACATCAGTAGGTCTTAAATAATATTTAAAATATTAATAATAGGAACTTGATTATATAGCAACAAAAAAATTTCTAACTTAATACAAAATATTAAATTTGAGTATCCAATTTTGAAAATGGCTTGTATTATAATATACCTAGATCTTTAGAGGCAACTATGTTTTGACTGGAATCAACTACGTGGTACGTAACATATGCAAAATGTTATCAAATAGGTGGCGATGCAAACAGAGTAACTATTTTACCATGTCACTTTGCTCCTCATTCCCATACTCATTTTAGGCCTAAGAGGAAAGTTAAAAGAGGAAAAATATTCTTTAAAATAAAAAAATTAAAACAATTCCAACAGGAATTAGTGGGAGTTAAGTAGCACAGAAATTAAGTATGCTATGAAGTTCTTTGGAATCACTGGGAGCTGATGCAATACAATAAGTGATTAAAATATGAATAATTTCAATCTGTGTGTCATAAACTACACAGTAGCTAAATACACATTCATTGATAGTAGTAAACATTTTTAGTTATCCAGAAAGCACAAGTTTTGGATAACTTAAAATGTTTACGTTTACTACTATCAATGAATGCGTATTCAGCTATTCCTTGGTATTTCCAAATATAAATATTATTCATTTGATTTATCATTAATAATCTCGATTGTCATTATTTTTCGATACATTTTCTGTAATATTCTCAACAATACCTTCATTGAAATCTTTCATTACTCTCCTTTCGTCAACAAATAAACCGATTGATAACAATTCTTGACATCACATTAATAAAATCACTATAATTTTAAAATTACAAAATGTAATATGACAAAAATAAATAAAAATACCAGTATTTTTAAACGAGTGCAAGACATTTAACTTTTAAGATCTTTGTGTCGAAAGCGTAACTATCAAGTCTAGTTGAGCAGTGCTCATCAAACTCCAATGATGGCGATTGGAATCATGGAAATCTAGAGAGTATTTTTTTTTCTTCTAATGGACTGTGCGTATATATTGGTGCTTAGCCATTGCAGCCAGAGATTGGTACCAACTCTTTCAGAGGCAACACAATGAGTGTGGTACCATTGCCGCATGCTAATTTTGATGTCCAGTTTCTTCACATGAAAGGGTGAGCCCCCGGACTCTGTTGATGCGAAACTGCAATAGGAAATTAACTTATCCGAGAGTATCCAAGACAAATGTCTACTCAAGGGATGTTTTACATGCTGCATAATCATACGCTGCCACAGACACGGCCAGGCTCGAACTGCGGCGTACGAGTCCCGCGTCTTATCACGACGCCACCGTGCCGGTATTTGGTGGCTCAGACACTTTGCAGGACATCAGGCACTTTACAGGACATAATACTCCAAATTTCTTATAAGTACAGCCCGGTTTATACGTCATCTGCATTTATTCGTCTTTTCATCACAGTTCAATTCTTCCTGACCACTATAATGTTAATGTACTTTGTTTACACGACGCAAATTTCGGTCATTGCGTTGCTTTCTCACTTTCAAAAATTCCTAAGATTTCTTCCTTGCTCTTTTTTTGTTTCCTTCACCCTTAATTTGGAAGTATTTTTCCTAGAAACCAGATGAAGGGGTGTAGGAGGTTAGAGAGCGATCAGTGCGAAGGTCAGTCAAAGATAATTTCATACGAGCCAATAATGTGTTTGATTTATAAGCAAGTCAATTTCTGTCTTTGAGCACCCGCATTTCCCTATACTTTCATTTTATCTGTTCGTTAAGAATCTAAAACATATCAGAAGCGTAAAGGAAAAAATATTGAAATTTAAGAGAATTTGATAAGATACAGGATTAGCAAAAGTAGACCTGACAAAAAAGTCAGACATTGAAGTTTCAATCTGAAAGATCATATTATAAAACAGAAAAAAAAAAAGAAAACTGAGAGAACAAGGCAGTAGATTGATAAAACTTTTTTTTATACTCATTAAAACAGACTGAAAATGCTAGTAATATTGTTCAAAACTTTAAAAATGTTACTTTTCCAAAAATCTGTATTGGTACTGTGACTAAATTTCTAATAAGCAGAACTACTTATTGAAGTTCCGATGTCTGTCTTTTCATTTATGCGTCGTATTACCCTTGAAAGACGTATAAACGGTGCTTTAATTTGTGTCACATAAACAGCTCAAATAAATTATTTTAACATCTTTTTAAATAATAAAAGTGAAATTGTACTTATAATTTCATTAAAATTGATTTATACTTTGGCATATTTTGCTGAATGAAGTGGTTCAAAAAAAAACAATTTTTCAATAGATATATCGATAATGCAGTCAACTATTAGTAAGATTTAAGAAAGGAAAAAGAGAAAAGTGAAAAGTTTGATGTCCATTTCATATCAGAGGTAGGTTTAGATGTCTAACAACAAATTACTGAAAAGGAAGATTTTAAAAGGCATCACTGGAACGGAAAGGGTTAAGACTTGAAATCTTAATATATAGGGTCAGTTGGGGTAATTGTAAACATGGGGTAATTGTAAACAAGCTTCATAACTACACTTGTGGTGGTTTTGAAAACTTATCTGCTTGTGAGTGATAACCTGGCAGCATAGGGAAGACATTGAAACAGTTTCATAAGTTTCGAAACAACTGTGCAGGCGTCACAATTGTTTGAAAATGGCACAGTGAAAAAAGTTGTTTAACAAAATTTAGTGATCTTACATTTTCCTCTCCAGCTCATCTACAAAATCTATGTAAGCGGTTTCAACCATTTTTATTTGTCATATGGAATGCTGCTAAAAACATTTAGTTATGAATTTAATCTTCCCTGCTATTTTTCATGTGCAAGTTAGGTGTTTACAATTACCCCATATATTTCGTACTCTGGGGTAATTGTAAACACTTAAATTTATCGTATTTCCAAAATTTTGGGGGGACAATAAGTATTATATTTTAATGTAAATTACACTTCTGTGTCTATTTTACATAACTGCTGTTGTTTTTGCTAATGACACTTAGAATTCAAGCCCCCCTTGCAGGGCGACCATGAATTAAGGAAACTCCTACTGATTATTAATGAGTAGCTTCGTTAGAATGAAGTACACTAGGCTCAGAGGGACTTAATGATTTTGAACCAACTCCCAGATGAGAAATCGTCACCTAGGTTGGTCCCTCAGCGGAAATTATTTCTAACTTGGTGGACATTTGAAGCGACGACGTATTTTACGTGCGCAGCTCCCTTAAGCGCACTTGGTCTCAGAGGAATCAGTCGCGGGAGGTGGTCACCCTCCCTAGCGTTGACCACGGCCCGTTGTGCTTCACTTTCGGTGTTCTTTGGGATACAAGCTTAACCGACTCATACTCTGAGGGACAAATTTTACATAAATTTGTCGCATTACTTGACTTTTTGGAAGATATTTCTCGTTCAATGATTTGAGCCGACTCATAACATAACTCAGCGGACCACATGCGGCCTGTTGGCCGCAGATTGAGAACCATTGCTCCGGAACTTCTTAAGCCTTCAAGCAGACTGTATGAAACAATTTGCCATTTGCATCAACCTTATTCGAAAATAAATCACTGTTTACAATTACCCCAGATCTCTGGGGTAATTGTAAACACACTGGGGTAATTGTAAACACGAGCTCGTTTGCTAACAAATAGACATAAGGTCAAAATTTTTGCACACATTTACCCACAAGAAGTACAGTTGTGGCTACAATGCTCACAATTTTATCTCTGAATTCATTCAAGAGGTAGGGAAGGATCAAAAGTTAAAACATTGAAAAAGCGTTTACAATTACCCCAACTAACCCTATATATATATACATTAAAAATGTTGGGAATTAGTGCATCCAGTTGTGTAACATTTTCATCTTTGTTTTGCAAGTCTCATAGAATGCTACTTCATCAATGCTACTTTAAGCCATTTAAATTCGTTCAAACTGCTAGTTTTATTTACTATTAAAAAAAGTCCAAAGAGTTGGTCGTGAGTGAACGGGATGGTCGATTGCCGCTGAGATCAGTTCGAATTGGAAAAAAAAAAGAACACTTCTGGAGTCATGTCAAATGTACTCGTCCTTTGGGACTTGGAACGCGTAGATTTCTGATCTTCATTGCATTATTCCTTGACATTTATTTTCTACTTGGAATTTTTTTTGTTATTGATAAAGTCATGTTTTTCGTTTTCAAATATCTTATTTGATTGAATTCACCGAAAAGCAGCGCTGACCGGGACGTTTTACTTTTAACTGTTATTTACGATGTTTTTTCCTAAAATATTTGAAGTTTTTAGTTCAAGATACAATTTTTATTAAATATTGAATAACAAAAAGAAAAAGGAAAACAAACTCAGCTGATTGAGATTTATCTATTAAAATGAAAACAATTTTGCGGAAAATAAAAGTAATACTTATGTGTCAGAATGTTTTTAGTTTGGAAAATACTAGAAAATTAGATTTCCGCACAAATAAATGTTAAAAGACTAAGATGGGACGAAGACAATGAATTCATTTTAATCATTCTAATTTGATATAGGACAAAGTCATAAAATCCCGATTCAAGTTAGAATATACGCATTATAAATCTAATAATAACAATAATATAAATAATAATTCAAATTCACCACAATATTTTTTTGTACCGTTCATCTATTTTTGTTAGTGATGTGTGTTAATATTAATTCTGTTTCCCGCTATATCATACGTATTGACAGAATCGGATAAGCATACATTGTAACAAGTACCACAATACAAATCTAGTACCAAGTCATCCTAACAAAATTTTTTGTTAAAAACAAATGCTGTCAGTGAATGTCAGCCACGCTGTTAATTGCATCGACAGCTTCTGCTTATCAAACCTGTTTGCTCCAAGCTTATAGCTGAAACTGAAACCAGTGCTTTTTGCTTCCAGGGAACTATTTATTTCATAACAGCTCTTTCCCTCCAATGTTTAAGTCTTCTAATGCTTCCCGCTCCTTCCAGACTTTTGCGAAACATGATAGATCGAACGACGGAAAAAAATAAAAATAAAATAAATAACACAAACCTACTCTTCAGTGTCTACGAGCCTGAAGGCAGGGAAAAAGTCTCAAATATTTCGTGAGCGGTTATCTTAGGTCATGAACTTTCGTTGTTTTTCAATTAACAAGATTTTGAAATCTTAAAGCTACGGAGGAAGAAAAATAACTTGGACTCACCCAAAAATGAGACAGAACGTTGACACAGAATACTTTTTCCACCAACTTGTCGTCCAAATCTAAAATACCTCTTCCGAGGACTATTCCGGCGTTGTTAACTAAAATTGAAACTATTCCTACATCTTCTTTCACTTTAGTGGCAGTTTCATAAACAGCTGCTTTGTCTGTGACATCCACTTTGTAGCAGTAAGCTTTGCCACCTTCTTTTCTGATGAGTTGAGCAGTTTCCTCGTTCCCTTTTTGATTCACATCCCACAGAACTAGTATTGCACCTTTTTTGGCAAATTTTATAGACATGAGGCGGCCGATGCCGCTGCCTGCTCCGGTTATAAGTACAATTTCCCCAGTAATGTCCTTATACTTGAAGCGATTTGGAACAAAATACAGGATAATGCTAGTTATCCAATAGTACAAAACTACTAGAAACTGAGGAGCTGCTTTTATGATTTCTTTCATCATTTGGTACCTGAAAATCACACAATAAAAAAAAATCAAAGTTCACTGATATTGAAAAGCAATGAGCCTTATTAATTTGATTATTTGCACCAATACAAGAAAATTGAAACTTAGATTTGGTTATTCTTATAGTTTGCAGCATCATTCAAATGAACAAGTCTACTTTAAGTAGTAACTTTTTTTTTTGTGATTGCAATTTAAAATTTTTGGAAACATAAAATCTCTTTTCATGACACTAAATTTTTTTTGTGTTGGTCATTACAGAGTGAAATTCATTAAACCGAATTATCCGTCAATCTATCTAGAGTCTTTCCGTACGCGTGTATACTCCGCGAGCAAGAAGGCAAGTAATTGTCCCTTTTCTCCCTCTCTATGTTCAAGAACTTAAAAACTTGGCAATCAAAGATCTTGATGAATAAACTCTTCAACTCTGTTTTTTAGCGTAAAGCTTTAAGTTTGTCCCCCCCGGCAGGCCCTGACTATGGCACGGGCACCCGGGACCCGTGCCCTGGGCAGGAACTTTCTAAGGGGCAGGAAAATTTTCCGTAATATCATTTAAATTTCTTTTTAAAAAATTGTAAAATAAAATAATCAGTTTAATTAATGATAACCGCTGGTAATTTTTCATAATAACAGGTTATTCTTAATAATAACGATTTTTCCCCCGCAACCTCTCTCTTAATTTAAACTTTTCTTTTTTGCTTTGTTCCTTTTTACTCTGTGTGGTCATACTAACAGATATTGATACTTGTGTCATAAAACAACCCCAATTCAAACAATCGGCAAAAGGGATTTTTGTCTTCTTTTCCTTATAAAAGATGCAACTGTGGTACCCAGAAGCATAGGGATGTAAGTGACAAAATCAAAAATTTGGAAATAACTAATGAAAATGGATAAAGAAAGCTTCATTCTACATTGTGACGAGAGATCCAAACTTTAAACGCGTTTTTCTCAGAATCGTTTTTTGGTCCCACTTGCATCCCTTTGCTTCTCACTGCCTCAATTTATATTTGGGTGGGGGGGGGGGGGGGAGACGTTTAAACAGAAAGTACTATCTATAATTGTTGGATGGATATGGTTTTTGTCGTTATTTGAAGACAGACAATATTTTTATGAAAAGAGCATTGCAGAAATAGTTAACAGACACATTTTCCCAGATAACATACCCAAATTAACTGTTTTTCAACATCCTTTTGCAATTAATGAATTTCTTGATGAAGACAAATTCATTTTTTCTAAATATCCTACAATTTCATCTTTTCTGGATAACATTCATGAACAAATGCGAGTTAGGAAATTCATATTGCAATTCCAAATAACGTAAAAGAGAACCCGATAATGTTGAAATATACATTAAATGTGACTATTAAATGTGACGCATCCAAAAAACTTAAAATAAAAATGCAACTGATAAATAAATGAAAGAATTTTCTAGCAGGAAAGATGTACATATAAATTGAAAACCTTGTCTTTGGTTTAAAAGATTTTTTCCTTTGTTTTGGTCAGAGACGAAATAACTATAATTATAAGATAATGACGTTGGAGTTTGACTGTAGTTCAGTCTTTTTTATCTCAAGTTACGTCGTGCTTAAATTTATTTCAGCAAATTCCTGATATATTTACTATTAAAGCAGCAGAAGATAAGTTTTCGCTACGGTTGAAAAGAAAACGTTTATACAAGCATTGCGTTATAGTGCCTTAATAGCCTTATTTAAATAGTATTAATTACTTCATCCAAGAAAAAAAAACTTTCTTTTTAATTTCTTTTTACAATATTTTTCTTGAAGTTCGCTCACTTACTCCCAAAAACGTTGAATTTTAAGTTTTTTTTTCTTTTATTGGTATAGAAGTAGCTGAAAAACATAGAAACGTGAGCAATAAATCTGTGCATGCTGAAAACGTTCTCTTCAAATTTAACAAAATAAGTCGCTGAAAGTTCAAATTAAATCATATAATAATGCATTTGGTCTACCATTGATTTTAACCCGTTACTATCAAAATTCTCCAATTCATTAAAATATATTCCTGACATGTGTAAATGGTTCAAATAAAAACAAATGTTAAACTTGACAGAGCTTGATGCTTTTCTATTTGTAATGAGCGAATGCATCGGTTAATTTTTGACAGTGAAACAAAGAGAGAAAGTTCTTACCTTGCCTATCCTCCTAGGATCAAAAGAGTCAAAATTGACCTCTTTAGTTATTGAGTTCCAAGCACGCAGTGAGAGTGGGATCAAAGAAATGTTGCCTCGCGGTAAATAGGGTTGCTTATATATCACTTTTCAGACGGGGTTACAAGAATGATTTACGAATCGCTGAACCTTGCCTTTTTTTTTTTTCGGAGTTCGAAAATGTACTTTTAAGGTTACCATTCTGCATTTTTTGTTGGATGTTAATAAAAATTATGTTGAGCGTAGGAGGTGTATGACATTAAAATTAATTAGAGAATGAAACGATTTTCTATTTCGTTTCGGAATGAACTTTTGATTTAGAAATTCTTGAGTAGAATTTCTTTTAATACTTTATTCTCATTAATAATGCATTTTTTAATCCTTCATTTTTGAGCTGTTTCGATATTACGTTCATCATAACAGATTTGTAGTACAAAATATTGTTCCTTAAAAGATCAAATAAATAAAAGCATAAAAAAAGCAGGAATAATTTCTCCTAAAAATATGTCTAAGAGCAAAGATAAGCCAGAAAATAAAACAAATCACTTAAACAAATGTCTAAAAAGTAGAAAATTTGAAAGCAGGGTTATGAGATGTGGAAAATATGCGTTTTGCATTTTAAAAGAATCTGTGGCTGAGCGGTCTAATCGGCTGGTTCCGTACCTGCCTGCGCGTAGTGAAGAGGCTTTGGTTCGATTCCCACTTTCCCCTGGGTGTATTTCCTTCTTTGTATAGTAAATCTGTTGTACTGTCTTGTTCTATATGTCATATTAGACGAGAGTTTGAGGCACATCCTTGAGAATATCAAGTAAACTCGAATATTTATGTGACCTGAAATGGCTGTTAACAAACAAGCAAAAAGTATCTTTGTTTTTTTATTAAAATGCTTTTAAGAAGAGCCTCATATTTAACATTAAGTAGTCTACATCACTCTACATCACTCAAAAAGTTCTCAAACGATGACAGTAATTTCTTCCTTGGGTGGTTTTCTCAATTTTCTTTTTCTATTACTGTTACAGTTCTCCAACCTCATTTTCATTACTTCGCCCTCATATTTTACTTAGTCACTAGTTTTGGAAATTTGGAACTAAGTCATATACATTTCATTTTCAGTTTCTGTGGCTTTCAACATCATAAGAGGAACCTTGTGTGAGGAATAAAAATTTTCTCAGTAGTTTTAACATACGAAACTAAACAAGTTTAGATGAGCTTTATTTACATTGTTATTTCATTCATTCCAGTGAACTTCTATCATAAAAAATAACCTGGAAAAATTATTCTATCCATTTATTTCGTTATTGTTTATTATAATTTTTATAATTTTTTTTTGTTCGTTGATTTTTTTTCCAAAAAAAAAAAAATCAGTTGAAATGGTCAACTTTACAAAGGTATTTTACAATAGTTCGAACCAAATTTGGTGTATTTTAGTGGTCAAGATAGAGAGGCAGTCAAGTTGATAAGGTTTCTGTTCATTACGTAACACAGGACTAATCCTATACCTTACAAAAACGGTAAACTTAGAAGGTGGTCAACATACAAGAGTGCTCAGTTCTTAAAGGTTTTACTGCAGTTCATTTTAATAAGATAGAAGTATTCAAATTCTGTTTTTTTTTTAAATTGAAATGTTACAATTGGTTTTAATTTTCCAAAATTGCTGTTATCTTGCCCTCCTCCCCCATTTATTCGTCTTGTTATTATCACCGATAGCGTTAAACGATGAGATTATTGTCACCTTTTGCAACGATTTTAGAGCAGTCGCTATCTTAAACTTTTATACATTTAAAAGAATATAGCAAGCATTTCCAAGAGCAAAAGCTACCTGAATTTATGTATATATATATATATATATTTCATAATGGGGATGCGTATGGTCACTAACCTTTGCAAACCTAGTGCATTCCCCGGAAACCGGCATCCATCCTTTCAAGTAGCACCACTAACGGTGAATGCCATTACCACTTAATAATTTTGACACTCAGTTCCCCTAGATGGCGGCACCTGAGCTCTGAATGATGCGAAACTGCAGTAGGAATTTAATTTAGCCGAGGTATCTAAGCCAAACGGATGCTCAAGGGATCTTTAACATGTCGTATAATCATACGACATGGGCGTTGACGATTTTCTGCATCTTGAAAATCCACCGCCTTGGGCCAGATTTGATCCTGCGAACTTGGGCGTACGAGGGCCAGTGCCTCAGCACTACGCCACCCTGCCGGCGAATTTCTTAATATTGGTGATATCATCGATCGTTTCGAAATTCAATCAGTCTAGAAATTCAATTTTAAACATCTTTAGGTTACAAAAAAAAAAAAAAAAATGTTATTTCAAAATAGAACGAACCTTGTTTCAGGACATATAGGTATGAATTTGGGAGCTGGGTGAGTGCGCTAACTCTTTTTGGGGAGACTTTCGAAGGAATTTTTTACACGAAATATTTTAAGCCCTTATTAGATGTGATTAGTAGCCTGTTCTGAAAAATAGACTTTAGCAAATCTGGTATAATTACGAGTTGTTGTTTTTGACTAAAATTATGCACAGTATTCTTAATGGCAAGAAGCCAGCGGAATCTGGGCACAAATCTCAAATACCCGGCAGTAAATTAGGAGATGCATGCACCTACGCCGATTTTGTTATTTTTATGTTCCTACACTGCAAAAAATGTTTGACCGAAAATACATGAGAATCTCATGGGAACCATTTATCCGGTCTTAAAATTACATAGAACTAAACACAGAAGGCTTTAAAAACGGAAATTATAGAGAACAGAAAACAGAGAACATTCCGTAAATTCATAGCACCAGATAATGTGCCGCAGCAATGGCGCTATCTGTGAGTACGTTGATTTTCCATTTCTAGTACACAAAGTCGAAGTTCAGTTCAGTTGAGCGCACTCTATTGTGAATCCTGTGTAAGAGGCCGCTCGGCCAAACATGCCTCCGGAGTTAGGAAGACTTGCCGCCGACCATTAGGCTACTCACTAAAACTGGGAATAAACCGTGCTCAAACGATATATATAATACATTTTTTGACATTTTTACACTGGTAGTCACAGATATCAAGTGTTTAGTTTTACGTAACTTAACATATCTTTCTTTGTGGTTTTACAAAGGGCAGAAAAACAAGAATTTTATTGAGAAACTCCTTGTCTATTTACAGAAATTTTCTAGTGTAGAAGCCTTCCGCTTTCTATTATGTTATGTGTTCTTTTCATGCGTTAAAATACTACTTTCAAAACATGTCTTTTATCAGCGTTATCTCTCAATTTATTAAGACTGGAAATATCAATCAGAAATAAAAAATATATAAGTCTTAAGCCTCAAAACTGAAATCATCTGTCATATTTTCTTGACGAGTTGAAAATATTTGAATTTCGTTATTTTTTTCTGCAATTTTGGGCTCAAGATATTCAATGGTTTTTTTCGGGCTAATCTTTTAAATTAGAAAAAATGTTAGGGTGGAGGGATGTATTAAGATGCCACTCTAGCATTTATTTTGAGAAAAAATTTTATTTTCTGCGTTTCTGGTGTCTTTCTATGAAGCTTTGGATTTCGTCCGTAGACACTAATTTTTGAAGCGTCAAAAAGTTATTCTTGATTTGATAAAAAGAGGGAATATTTTTAATTATATATTCTACGTAAAAAGTTCATTGTCATAAAATCAGTCTGAGCCAATTCTGCTGATATAATCCAAGGATTCTCAACGGGAGAAATATGGCCCACTTGGGGGCCACAGGGAAAAATAGTAAAATAGGGGAGCCATAAATCTCCGAAAGGAGACCACGGACCAATCATTTCAAACTGATAAAATAGGCAAATTAAACCAGCTATCAAAACTGGAAGAAGCAATTTCAAAATGCAAAATAGAAGTTTACACGAAGAGGGCCACGACAAAATTTGGTACTCATAAGGGGGGGGGGGGGCATAAGTCGAAAAAGGTTGAGAACCCCTGATTTAATCAGTAATGATAAAGAATTAAATTTCTCCTGTATACTGCCATGCTATGCACAACAGTTGTATCTGCACTGTTTGGCAAAATTAAGTTATTGCCACTTCTTTTGCCTAAATACAATCTTTCGTGGTGATATGTGTATGGGAATATTTTTAAAAAAATTCTGACGAAGTGTCAGTTGAATATAGTATATGGAGGCGCAAAACTTTAATCACCAATTTTGAGCTCAGATGCAGGTACCACACTTGTGCCTAGCACAATTGTATAGCCATATTATACTTTTTAACTTCGAAATGCAAAGAAAATTCGTTCAAATGTAAAAAACGAAGCATTGGGGTTGAGTGTAGACATAAATATTTCAAACGAGTAATATTTTATCCAAATAGGATATTTTTTTCAAAACTTATTGAGATAAATAAATATAAACTTGGATAGTTTATATTGATATCACACCCCCATTTCATATAATATACTTTTATTTGTTTATTTTTTAACTTTAATTTGATTTACTAATTTATTTATATTTGTTTTTGCAGTTAATTGGTATTGTTACATGCAAGTTAAGTTTTTAAAAATATATTAGTACTTTTTTTTTGTCCAACTGTTTTTAAAGGTAAAATTGACCATATCTATTTAAATTAAGGAAAGGAAGTTAGTAACCCCTTAACGCATTTGCCCGTGTCTTACACGGGCGAAAGTTTCCGAAAGTTACGGAAAGGTCACACTTTGTTTGTATAATATATATACTTATATATAGCTCTTACCACAACCCCGCTCTTAAATCAACCTCCACAACTGAAATTGCAAAAAATTAGTATACATTCCTATACCTATACATTCATTTTTTGTCAAAAAAAAAAAAAAAATCATTTTTACCAGTTTTTCCGAAACAAAACTAGTGCTTTAAGGGGTTAAGCTGTTTGAAACATTTAATAGATCACACACACACAAAGAATTTTGTATGTTCATGCTTTTTTAACTGTTTATTTCATGCGTTATGAAATTATATTGTTTCGAAATGCTTATTTTGTTAAAACTGAAGTCGCACTTCGAAATATACAAAAATAATGAAATGAAATTGCTAGTGTAATAGGCTGATTTTAACATTTATTTAACTGCTAGGATGTTTAATTTATTTTTCTGATATTGATATTAATTTCTATTGTTCCTTTTCATACGAACATTCATAACCATCCACAAGGGGGAGGTCAAAAAATAATTGCTATCCTATAGTGCAGATAATTTATGTTCCTTTTCAAAAGTGATAGAAAGTATTAAAAAGCAAAGCATCCAAATTAAATAATTATTTAAAATAGATTTTAGCTTCTTGTGTTTCATTAATGATTAAATTAGAAAATAATGCGTTTCATTTAAAAAGAAAGATTTGTTTAGTCTAAATCCTTTCCTAACTTTTTTGTTTGCAAATAAGCCCTTCTGGAATTCTTAATAACAGAAATAATTTCTGTATGGTTGCTGCATCTTTTAAATTAGTCAAAGGAAATTGAAGATTCTGATAATGTACTGCTTTATGAATACAGAGTAGCATAATTGTCATGGTATTTTAAATACAAAGAGGGAGTAACAAGGCACAAAATAAATAAATTTTGAAGTGTTGAATATACTTTATGTTAGTCCATGATCCATTTGAAAGTTTATCTACATACATTATTTACATACACTTAGTGTGTTAGTAACAAATTTTAGAAATATGTGAACAATTGTGAATATTTTAAATAGATATGGTCGATTTAGTTAACGCACTATTCTAATTCAGCCATTCTTTGCGAGCTTTGAAAAAATTTTAGCTCTTAATAAAGCAACTTAACTTTTTTCAGGCAAAATTATATTATAATCTTTTATTACAAGATTATATCGTATTAAAATCACGGACATACTAAAATGGTTTGATCATTATTATTTTAATTTTGGAACGGCATTTGGCGTAATCTTAGCAGCGACAAAACTGTCTGCCAACTATAAACTTATATAACTGAAAGAACATAAAAACTTACTAAAAAAATTCTTAACTTGGTCTTTTGAAGAATTTCTTTCACCATTTTTGAGTCTATACGAGGCTTTACTTTGCTGCACCCTTCTAACTCACTTATTTTCTCTCAGACTTAAATTGGTCTGGCGTCTAATTGCACAACCGAATTTTTGTCTCACAAATTGACATTATATTATTTGATTACCGAATCACATATTAAAATTAGACATACTAGATTTTTATTTTTATTTTAAATTGCGTCTTGCGCGATGTTTACAACGACAAAGTTTTCTGACAACTGTAAACTTATACTTCTGAAAAACATGGAGAATTATGAAAAAATACCCTCTCAGGTACCAGATGTACCACATTTGTATCCGAATTCAGTAAGAGAGGAAATATGAAAAAATTAGCCTTACTAAAATTCCTTCTTGAAAGAGTCGCCCACGGACTATTCGAGAAATCTGTCTTATTTAGTGAATTGTGTTTTTGGATGCTCTTATGTTTCATCTGACACGAGTGAAGGCAAATAAAGCATCACATTCTACTCTTCTTACGGCCCTATTCACCAAACACGGTCAAACAGCCGGTCCAGTCAATATTCGAAAGAACCTATGTCAAGACCGCTGTCGAATTCCGTATTCACCAGACATTAGCATCGTTGATCTTTCGACTGTCTCTCTTGAGACAGCTGTCTTGACAGTGGTTGGTATTACAGCCCGTATCCAATAACCTTTCGACTGGCAGTCACACAGCGTTTTCACGGTCCGTTTTGGACTCAAGAAAACGGTATTCTCCACTCCGAGGAGACAGCTATTTCCCAGCGTGGTCGGTCGAGAGACTTCGACCGTAGAAATCGAAGGGTCCAAGCAGTCTAAATTTACAGCGCGTGCGCAGTAAACAAGCGACCATCTTGTAGTTTCTTGATTTCGAAGTAAAGTGCGAGGTGAAAAATAAATAATCTGTCCAAGACATGGGAAATTCATTTGGGGTCGAGACTTCATGACATAGTAGTACTCCTTTAGGGTGTTCAACTCTCAACGTAATAGAGCCGAATGCTTGTTAAACAGGAGAAAAGAAGATTAAAAATTTTAAACGCAGTTTAAATACTAATAAATTTGTTCATGAGATATCGCCGAAGTAGCCTATTCAGTAACGTGCCGGCGTTTAATGGGAATGCTAAGGGTTCGAATCCCACCGTTGGTTATTTTTATTATTTATTTATTTAAATTATTATATTTACATAAAAATAAATTTATTCAGAAAAAAAGCTCATTGGGTATAAAATTATATTTTAATTATGGTAATCAATTTACTTTTTAAACTGCAAAATAACTAATAGCTCTAATATCACAACAATTCCTATCAATCATAAAATGTAACTGTTTTAAATTGTTTCATGTACGTAAATGGGCGTAAAAGTTCATTTTATAGCTTCAATCCTAGCCTTTTCTGACGAAGCAGTACTCATGTGAATGTTAGAGTTGCTGTTTTTCTACTGAATGCAAAAACTGGTCCAATGAAATAAGGGACTAATAAGAAAGCAGGCTATTTCGAGGCTTCTTGTGGGTAGTTAAAAATTTATGTTAAGTAAATTTAAATCATAACACAATTTAAACTTTTTATTTTCTGTAGTAATTGTTTATAAGTAGTATTTCTATAATAATTATTTATTCTATTTTTTATAAAGTAAAATTGTTACTGTAAATAAATATATCATTTAACCAACGGCGGGAATCGAACCCTTAACATTCACATTAAACGCCGGCACGTTACTGCATAGGCTACTTCGGCGATGCCTCGTAAACAAATTTATTAGTATTTAAACTGCGTTTAAAATTTTTAATCTTCTTTTCTCCTATTTAACAAGCATTCGGCTCTATTACGTTGAGAGTTGAACACCCTAAAGGAGTACTACTATGTCATGAAGTCTCGACCCCAAATGAATTACCCATGTCTTGCCCAGATTATTTATTTTTCACCTCGCACTTTACTTCGAAATCAAGAAACTACAAGATGGTCGCTTGTTTACTGCGCACGCGCTGTAAATTTAGACTGCTTGGACCCTGGGATTTCTACGGTCGAAGTCTCTCGACCGACCGCGCTGGGAAATAGCTGTCTCCTCGGAGTGAAGAATATCGTTTTCGACTTGAGTCCAAAACGGACCGTGAAAACGCTGTGTGACTGTCAGTCGAAAGGTTATTGGATACGGGCTGTAATACCAACCACTGTCAAGACAGCTGTCTCAAGAGAGGCAGTCGAAAGATCAACGATGCTAATGTCTGGTGAATACGGAATTCGACAGCGGTCTTGACATCGGTTCTTTCGAATATTGACCGGACCGGCTGTTTGACCGTGTTTGGTGAATAAGGCCGTTATGATTGGCTGAATTCTACCATGTGACTTCATAGAGTCAGACTACAGCAATGTGGATTTTTGTAGACGATATCGCGCATGAAAGTCTTTTTCATCATAAGTTTCAAAGTTGTTCATAAGACAAGAGCAAACGCTGTCAGCAATATTCAAATTTCCCAAGCATCGTAATTGTAAAAAAAGAAAGAAAAACATTTACAAGAGGAAGGCACAATATGGAAAATTCATTTGTCGACGAGACTTCGTGAAATAATAGTGTCGTGCTCCTTTATTGTGCTCAATCCTTAATGTAAAAGTGCCGAATGACCAGTTAATCAGCAGAAAGAAGCACTTAAAATTTCAAACTCAGTTCAGATACTAATAAGTTTGTTCAGGAGACAGCGACGAACTAGTCTATCGGGTAACGTGCCGGCGTTCAATGCGAACGTGTAGTGTTCTAATCCCCCCTTTGATTTTTAATTTTTACTCATTCAACTTATTATATTTACTTGAAAAAAAGGCTTATTAAATGATATATTTAAGTATAGTAACAATTTTACTTCATAAAAAAACAGAATAAATAAATATTATTTAAATACTACTCATGAAAAGCTACTATAGAAAATAAAAAGTTTAAATTGTGTTCTGATTTAACTTTATTCAACATAAATTTTTAACTCCACAAACAAGGATCCTCGAAATAGCCTGCTTTCTTATTAGTCCCTTATTCCATTGGACCAGTTTTTGCATTCAGTAGAAAAACAGCAACTCTAACATTCACATGAGTACTACTTCGTAAGAAAAGGCTAGGATGAAGCTATAAAATGAACTTTTACGTACATGAAACAATTTAAAACTGTTACATTTTATGATTGATAGGACTTGTTGTGATATTAGAGCTATTAGTTATTTTGCAGTTTAAAAAGTAAAATGATTACCATAATTGAAATATAATTTTATACTTAATGAGCCTTTTTTCTGAATAAATTTATTTTTATGTAAATATAATAACTTAAAAATAAATAAATAAAAAAGACAACCAACGGCGGGATTCGAACCCTTAACGCCCTCATTGAACGCCGCCAGTTTACTGAATAGGCTACTTCGGCGATGTCTCATGAACAAATTTATTAGTATTTAAACTGCGTTTAAAATTTTTAATCTTTTTTCTCCTATTTAACAAGCATTCGGTTCTATTACGTTGAGGGTTGAACACCCTAAAGGAGTACTACTATGTCACGAAATCTCGACCCCAAATGAATTTTCCATGTTTTGCCCAGAGTATTTATTTTTGACCTCGCACTTCTCTTCGAAATCAAGAAACTACAGATGGCCGTTTGTTTACTGCGCACGCGCTGTAAGTTGGGACTGCTTGGAACCTTTGTTTTCTACGGTCGAAGTTCTTCGACCGACCGCGGTGAGAAGTAGTTGTCTCCTCGGGATGGGGAATACCGTTTTCGACTTGAGTCCAAAACGGACCGTGAAAACGCTGTGTGACTGTCAGTCGAAAGGTTATTGGATACGGGCTGTAATACCAACCACTGTCAAGACAGCTGTCTCAAGAGAGGCAGTCGAAAGATCAACGATGCTAATGTCTGGTGAATACGGAATTCGACAGCGGTTTTGACATCGGTTCTTTCGAATATTGACCGGACCGGCTGTTTGACCGTGTTTGGTGAATAAGGCCGTTATGATTGGCTGAATTCTACCATGTGACTTCATAGAGTCAGACTACAGCAATGTGGATTTTTGTAGACGATATCGCGCATGAAAGTCTTTTTCATCATAAGTTTCAAAGTTGTTCATAAGACAAGAGCAAACGCTGTCAGCAATATTCAAATTTCCCAAGCATCGTAATTGTAAAAAAAGAAAGAAAAACATTTACAAGAGGAAGGCACAATATGGAAAATTCATTTGTCGACGAGACTTCGTGAAATAATAGTGTCGTGCTCCTTTATTGTGCTCAATCCTTAATGTAAAAGTGCCGAATGACCAGTTAATCAGCAGAAAGAAGCACTTAAAATTTCAAACTCAGTTCAGATACTAATAAGTTTGTTCAGGAGACAGCGACGAACTAGTCTATCGGGTAACGTGCCGGCGTTCAATGCGAACGTGTAGTGTTCTAATCCCCCCCTTTGATTTTTAATTTTTACTCATTCAACTTATTATATTTACTTGAAAAAAAGGCTTATTAAATGATATATTTAAGTATAGTAACAATTTTACTTCATAAAAAAACAGAATAAATAAATATTATTTAAATACTACTCATGAAAAGCTACTATAGAAAATAAAAAGTTTAAATTGTGTTCTGATTTAACTTTATTCAACATAAATTTTTAACTCCACAAACAAGGATCCTCGAAATAGCCTGCTTTCTTATTAGTCCCTTATTCCATTGGACCAGTTTTTGCATTCAGTAGAAAAACAGCAACTCTAACATTCACATGAGTACTACTTCGTAAGAAAAGGCTAGGATGAAGCTATAAAATGAACTTTTACGTACATGAAACAATTTAAAACTGTTACATTTTATGATTGATAGGACTTGTTGTGATATTAGAGCTATTAGTTATTTTGCAGTTTAAAAAGTAAAATGATTACCATAATTGAAATATAATTTTATACTTAATGAGCCTTTTTTCTGAATAAATTTATTTTTATGTAAATATAATAACTTAAAAATAAATAAATAAAAAAGACAACCAACGGCGGGATTCGAACCCTTAACGCCCTCATTGAACGCCGCCAGTTTACTGAATAGGCTACTTCGGCGATGTCTCATGAACAAATTTATTAGTATTTAAACTGCGTTTAAAATTTTTAATCTTTTTTCTCCTATTTAACAAGCATTCGGTTCTATTACGTTGAGGGTTGAACACCCTAAAGGAGTACTACTATGTCACGAAATCTCGACCCCAAATGAATTTTCCATGTTTTGCCCAGAGTATTTATTTTTGACCTCGCACTTCTCTTCGAAATCAAGAAACTACAGATGGCCGTTTGTTTACTGCGCACGCGCTGTAAGTTGGGACTGCTTGGAACCTTTGTTTTCTACGGTCGAAGTTCTTCGACCGACCGCGGTGAGAAGTAGTTGTCTCCTCGGGATGGGGAATACCGTTTTGGACTTGAGTCCAAAACGGACCGTGAAAACGCTGTCTGACTGCCAGTCGAAAGGTTGGTGAATACGGCTGTTAATCGAACAATGAAGCAGCAGGTCTCCTAAACCTTCCAGATTGAAGTTTCCTGGTCAATCTCAGTCTCCCACCCTTGAATACACATTTTAAATGGTACTTACTTCTCTTTGCGATGGGTGGGGAACTGCTGGATTTCTTCAGGGAATATCATTTACAATGTTTAAAGAAGAAAATACTAGAAGGCTATTCCTTTCCAATCGCGGCTTTGCACTCTCTTCTTCGCTCTTTGCCATCCACAGCTATCCACAATCCACCCACAAAGATTGACAGGTGACTGACTCGTCGGCGTATTCTCTGTCGTCGTTTCGCTAGGGGCACCACATCTTTTCTAGACTTTCTAAAGAACAAGGAATATTTTTTACAATTCTCTTTAAAACTGCGTTTGTGTTTAATATCCAAGGTCAGGATGCCTTTCTGAAGCGTGCCATTTCCAAATTTGAACCCAAAACAGATTTTAGATATAAATCGAAGAATTTGCTTTGTTTCGTGCTGTCAAAATAGGTCGTAAGTGAAGCTGCCCGCAACAGCAGTAAAATTATCGTTTTATTTTACTTATTTAAGTATTGGACGAAATTTTTCAATATCGACAAATCGATGGCATGCTCGGAAAATAAATAATGAATGAGTAATAAAACCAAAATAAAACAAGAAGTTCCGACTAGAAATATACGAGCCTATTTTCCCGTATACACCAAATTTAAATTTATAATCTAGCTGTCTCTTCCTCATTTAGCTTTAGTTCTTTTACTTCAAATATACCTTTTCCAACCGATAACACATCTTCATTCACTCCCTCATTCACTCTTTCATTTACTCAGTCATTCATTTATTCATTCAATCATTTATTCGTTCATGTATTTATTCATTCATTTACTCATTCATTTTTTTATTTTTTCATTCATTCACTCATTTATTTTTTCATTTTCCCTCATTCATTCATTCTTTCTTTCACTCCTTCATTTATTCATTCATTCTTTTTTTCAATCTTTCATTTATTCATTTCATTCTTTCTCTCATTCATTTATTCATTGAGAAATATCTTTAAAAATCACGATAAAAAAATTTCATAGGAAAATAGGCTCGTTCAGTTCCTGTTGAACTTCGTAACTGTACATGTTCTACATCGTAACATCTTTCCGATAAAGTTTGTTGCAAGCAAATCTGTCAGTTAGATCTGGATTTATATGGGATTGAAATTTCCCCGTAGGCGCTAATGGTTATTTTTTTAACTGTTCAAAAATGAACAAAAATTGTTCAAATAAATATTTCAAGCCGAGAGCTTCTTCCAATGAGCTTGCTCATAGGAACCTGGATCTTGTGCCCAGGGTTTACATAATTTGCTTCATTTTTACCCATAGGTGCTGTTAAAGTTTTTTGAACTGTTCAAAATTGAACGAAAAATTGTTCAAATCAAAAACTAACATATGGAAATGAGATATCCTTGCCGAGATCTTTCGAATGCAAAAAGAATTTTTCGAATCGGACAATTCGTTCAAAAGTTATTAGGGGGGAAGGGACAGACCGACAGACACACTTTTTCCCCCCCATCTCAAAAGCCTACTTTCAAATTTTTCTCAATCTTTATTTAATTACCTCACATTTTTTTGACTTTTTTTTATTTACGATATTTTTACGATACATTAAGCCTTCTTTTAGGCTTTATTATTATTATTATTTTAATTTTTACGGGAAAGTAGGCTAATAAAAGTACATAAACAAATGAAAATAAATATATAAAGTAATAAATGGTAACGATTTTAACATTTAGAAATCGTAATAAAACTAGACGGGAAAGTAGTATTAAAGCTTTACGACACTTACGTACTCGGTAACATCAACTGCAATGTATTGGGGGGGGGGGGAGGATTCCAGATTTGAAAACAAACACAATAGCTCATTATCTTTCAGAAACGATACATTCTTTCCAATTTTTAAATTTCATAAAGGTCTGTAATTAACTGAAACTTCATTAAAATTAGCAAATATAATAGCAAGCACAAATACAGTTTCTGTTTTTCAGAAAAATTATAGTTGGTCTCTTTCATTTTTATCACAAATTTTAATTTAGTAGCTTTTGGAATTAAAATATTAAAATCTCACTTCATTTTGCGACCAGACATTAGCCCAATATATAGGTAACTTTTAGATAAGAATTGTAAAAGCTTCAACGTTTCTCAGTTTAAAAGTTGAGAACATTAACGAATCAAATACCTTGCACCGTAACATAAAAACGTAAATTCTAGGATCTGCGAAAAGACTTCACGTTTTCTACGAAGTAGACCAAAACTCTGCGAAAGATTTTCTCTAGAGTTACCTTTGAATTCACTAAGGACCTTAAAGCAATAAAGAAAAGACAAAATCCAGACAGTTTTCCAATTACGTAATGATCTTAATGAAATTTGTCCTTGGCAGTTGCTCTCAAGAGTGTTATTTAATAACTCAAGAGATCAATAATGCATTCATTTTAATGTCATTAGTCAATAATGCATTAAACATTATTTCCCTGTTACATGAAAATAAAGAGTGATTATATTCAGGGATCTGGAGCAGCCAAATTTTTCAGTTGCTCCCTTCTCTGCTCCGAAGAATTTTATTAAATTGTATTATTTCTCTCTTTTTTCAGTTAATTAAATTTAAATATGATGAAAAAATTTAAAAAGTTTAAAAAATCGGAGCGATAAACTACAGCAAATTTCTTTGCTTCGGCTCCGCTCCAGTTTCGAGTAAAATTTCGTTGCGCCTTTGCTCTGCAGTTCTGCTCCACGGAGCGTTTAATTATCCGCGCGTAAATTTTTCATTAAATTTAATTTAAATACGATAAAAAAATTTAAAAGTTTAAAAAATCGGAGCAGTAAACACCAACAAACTTCTTTGCTTCAACTTCTTCAGTTGCTCCGCTCTCTGCTCCGAATAATTTTATTAAATTGTATTATTTATCTCTTTTTTCAGTTAATTAAATTTAAATATGATGAAAATTTTAAAAAGTTTAAGAAATCGGAGCAATGAACCATAACAAATTTCTTTGCTTCGGCTCGGCTCCAATTTTGAGTAAAACTTCGTTGCTCCACCGCTCCATTCTCCGGTTCCATGCACCAAGATCCCTAAAATAAACACTAACATTAGCATTAAAAGCACTAAATAGCAATAAAAGTTGCAGCCACATGTTCCGCGGATACAAAGAACCCCTTTTTTAATGCAAAAAGATGCGAGTACCCATGCATAAAAAAAACACCGGACAAAACATCGTTTCTCGGATGACTACTAATGGAATGGATGGAAAGGATTACCTACTATTTCATGATGTGACGGAGTTTTTTAACCACTTAACGCATTTGCCCGTGCCTGACACGGGCGAAAGTTACCGGCAAATTTGCACATGCCCGGGTCTTACACGGGCGATTTTGTATCTCGCGTTATTTTATTTCTAATGCCCGTTTGAGATCCACGCGCACTTTGTCTGTATAATAATTTTTAATATAACTTTTACCACACCCCTTGCTCTCTAATCCCCCCTACAACAGAAATGCGTTTGGATAAAATAGTAACAAGTAACAAAAGAAGAAAAGTATGACTTGAGATTTGATAGATGAAAGATATAGAGAGAAGTTGAATTGAAATTTTAGATATGAAAGGAAAATGGCCAAAGCCAATGCTGAAATACTCCATCAACTTGGTTTATGTGTGTTACAACAGTTTACTACATTAAGTGATTAATTTCCTTTTAGTTTTTAAGTGCTCTCAGAGACTACTTGCATCAAAATGCTAGTCGGACAGTTAAGTAGTAGGATATTAAAAAGTATTTATTATCCTATGGACGTAAACTGCAGCCACCTAATAATAATAATAAAAATTCTGAGGACTACTTCTCTTTCTACGGCGTCGTGGGTTTTCCAAGCGCCGTATCCCGTATTTTCGAAAAATGCAAATTTTGTGTTACTTCCAGGTGATACCAGTGGTGCAGTCAGGAGAGGGGTTTTGCGGTTAAATTTCTGTCGGAACTCAATTATAATATAAATAAATAAATAAATAACATTTGATATAATTTTTTAGAAATTTATTTACTTAGAGGAGCGGAGGGTTTTATGGAATATCATTTTTATTTGCGTTAATTTTGCTGAATGTATAATTGATTGAAAACTTCAAACTCAAAGATAATGCCAACTTTAACTACTTGTGATTAGTATGTTTAATCAAAAGTAATGTTCTGGTCTTTTTTCTCAACTCAAAAAAGTTTTTAAAAAAATAGTCATTTGGAAGGTAATATGGAATAGTCGGGTAATATGGAATAAAGTATTGAAATTGAAGAAAATGAAATAAATTTGGAAAGAAATAAGTTTGAATGAGGCGTTCTGCATTACTATCGTTTAAATACAGTAGATGGTATGAAATCTAGTTTTGAGAATAGATCAAAATAGAAGGATTCATCAACAATTTTTGAGCCATCCTTATAGCTAAAGTCAAGTTTTTTTTTTTTTTGCAGAGCTCTTTATACTCTTTATGGAGAATCAATTAGTTGGAAGGTGTACCACGTCTTCTTGCATTGGGCGTCCTTTTTATGGTGGTGTTGAGTATTCCATCGTATTATTCTATATGATCCGACAAGCCCCCATCTTGAAATAAATAACATTTCAACTATAAAAATCAGATATCAACAAAAAAATGGGCACTACTTGGAAAATTAGCATTATTTTAATATACATTATGCTTAGTCTCATTTAAAAATTCACCTTTCTAATATTTAATTGAGTTTTGATAAATTTCTTAAAACTCAAAAACATAGATTACTTAACGTACTGAAGCAGGTAACGAAACTGGCTATAGTACATTATGGGTGTCGAGTGAGGCTAAAAGTATTTAGTATTCCCTATTACCACCCAACTATTTCATAATACCCTCCTCTCCTCTACTTATTCACATTTTGGTTCTTTTTTTTACCTCTCGTCCCCGTCTTTTCTTGAAGAACTTATTTTAATACGAATTATCAATATTATCAATATTTTTAATCAAGTGATATAAATGAATAATTATGAATGTAAAGAAGCTATTTGTTTAAATAAATCACTAATATAAATGTATGAAAAAGAAAGTTGCAAATCTTTTATTTTGAAAACCTCTCCAAGAAAAATTTTCTGGCTACGCCACTGCATGCTATAGCGTCAATAAATAAAAAGACTGCAGTAGATGACTAAAATGATATCGTATCTATGTCTTTATTATCTTAACGTAAGAACTTTATTCTTCAACTTTGAACTAATCAAAACATTTTGACTCTTTTGAATGAAATTTACTTAGATATGATATTGGACTGTTCCTTTTTTCTCCCGCCCCTTCCTCTTTTTTTTTTTTCACTTTTTCAAATAGTTACCAATGATGATTATTTTGCTTGCAACTTTGAGAAGTAGATTATGTAGTAAATGCTAAATGGGATAAACTTATACCCTAGAGTTACAGGTATTTTATTCAGAATACCATCACATTATAATATTACAATCAGGTGACATAATTACTACATAGAGCCTATGATATCTTAGCTCTTAGAAACTATCATTAGGGGGGCGGGGCATAATGCTAAAAATCATTCATATATTCCATTTTGTGGTATTTATCTTAGAAAGTTTATTATTTTCCAATTATTAGTAATCATTCATAAAATGTCAAATAAAAACATTATAAAGGAATCGAAGTGTAATCAACTGAAATGTATATATCTCCGTATATATATTAGGGTTGGCTGAAAAATTTTTATTTTCGATTTTCGATGATAAGGTAGTGCGCAAAAGGTCCCATTAGTGGTACAAAAGAAACATAAATAATTTGGAGAATTTCTTCATTTCGCCGCAAATGCCTTGAAATGTTCGTCAAATGCTTTTTTTTTAAACGAACTTTATAAAAATAAATAAATAAATTAATTAATTAATATTTTCGATGATGAGTAGTAAGGAAAAGGTGCCATTGGTGTCACTGAGTTCACATAAAAAGTTTGAAGTGTACAGGATAATTCCTTCAGTTGCCGCAAGCGCGTAGAAAGTTCGGCCAAAAATATGCGGCGAAATAATTTCAACATTTTTGGAAAAATAGATTTAATGCTTGAAAAAACAGAAATTCTAGGCACTTGCGGCAAATGAAGGAATTATTCAACATACTTCAAATTTTTTAGGACAACAACGTCGCTTTTTTCCACGCTATCCATTGTTAAAAAAGATTGTTTTTAACAATTTAAATGGGGTGTAAAAAAAACAGCTTCCCGAAATTTTAGCACATTTATGGCAAATCAAGAAATTTTCCTACAAACTTCAATTTTTTTACGTGCACAACTTTTCCGCACTATTGATTATCGAAAGTAGGAAGAAAAATTTTCTTTCCACTCTAATATATATATATATATATATATATATTTATTTATTTATTTATTTATATATATACAAAATTTAAAAAAAAATAAATTAAAAAACCCTTTTCAGTAAAATGAGCATGGTCGTGTGAATTATCAATTTATCACCTGTGTATGAATAAATTTCTTTTTCATGTAAGTTAATATATTCTGTCCTACCTTAAATAATTGTGCCTCCCATGAACATCTAAGACGTTGAATTTGATATAAATCCAATTAAAAATCTAAAAATTGATAACCTTGGTTACCGAATTTTTCTCAAGCTAATTGGTAACAGCCAATCATTTTAGTATCCCGTGGTCGTCTATTAACATCTGAGCTGAAAATTCAGAAGACTTTCTCATTAAAAGAAGCAGCTTGTGGTAAATTGAATGAAAGTAATGTATGTATCAAAATAAAAATAACTTTGTCATATAGTAGCCCATTTATGTCTGTGCTATGAAAGTGGAATAATAGCTTTAACTTAAAATTTTACCTTAAAATTTCGTAACGCTGTGACCGAAAATAATGATTTCTTCATCATAGAAAAAATTAAAAGTTTTTTACTTTTGAGTTTAGTGCAATGCTGATTGTAATAAACACAATTCAAAGATTTTCGTGTTACTTGGTTAGCATGTTACTTCAGTTACACACTAAGCAAGTTGTAACATTATTTGAATTATTAGAGCGAAACTACATTATAAATTATTTTTATCACTTGAGGTATGCATAAGGCGGCTTGACGCCATTTCTGTTAGGAACACAACTGTCATTTTTTTTAAAAACGTTTAAACCTTGGATATTAGATTAAAGCGGATTCGTCATCAAACTAAATTATGAAACTAATGCTATAGATTGTTTACTGTACAAATTAGGATCTAAAACAGTAAGCAAAATAAAATGATTGAATTTTTCAATTCTTGTAAAATTATTTCTAATATTACTGAATATATTAGGTACTTAGCAATAGTATTTACTCGTGTTAATAAAATAATTTAATTTTTCAGTTCCTAATAAATATTTGTAAAAGTACACAATTTATTTGGTGTTTCTCATTAAAGAAAGAATGAAATTAAAGCTTAATGTTCTAATGTTTCCACGCAATTTATCAAATTTATATGTCTAGGATAAACTACAGTACCACCGTTGATTACTTCATCTCTTTTTAAGGATAAGGGCAGTTCGCGAGATTGTGTGAAATTGTGACAAGGGGAGGGGGTAACAAGAAGTGTGACATCATGCTTATGCAACATAGCGTGGCATGTGACAAATAGGGGAGGGGGCATGGTAGAAGTGGGACATTTTGTGACAAAGAGGGGAGGGGAGTAAAATATATGGGAAAAAAGTGTGACATCATTTATGGACGGTCCGTAACGCACAACGCATTAATTTTTAAATGCGAGAAAAAGGCCTCCCCCCAAGGGAGGAAAAAAGGGAACTATTATTTTTTAAAGATCTTAAATGCTTTATTTTTTTTAAGTTCATATTTTTTATCTTAATGGTCCCAGAGATAGGCATGTGATATAGTTTTAATTTTGTAATATCCACATACAGTGTAACAATGTTATCACAATATCCCAAACGATGAGCACAAATAATCCCATTTGACAATACGGATGGGACACATAGTCCCAGTTGACAATATGAATATGACAAATAGTCCCAGTTGACAATATGAATGGAACACATAGTCCCACTTGAAAATACAATTTTGACATATTGTCACAGAGTATATATTTTTTAATATGTCAGCCTTAAATTGAACTACTTTTACAGTTAAATTTCAGTCATTGCAAACGTGGTGTCGAAAACGTTCTACCATTTTTAATCAAACAAGTAAATAAACAAAAAAAGTTTTAACAATATTAAAACTTTTCAGCTTGGTATTATTTTACTAACCCAAAAATTGTCTTATAAATAGTTAAATAAGACTGCTGTAATTTTATATTAGACAGGATGTTTTACTTCAAAATAAGGGTTCTTTCTTTTTAGTCTTAATTATGCCAAATGTAATCCTTTTATTTACAATATATAGTTGAACTTTCTTAATACGGACAGGGTTAATATGAAATCACGGCTGAAACGAAAATTTTGTTCATTGCGTTTGGTTTCCTATTTAATTTCACTAAATATCTCACGCATATTACGAAGGCTAAATATGAACAAAATTTCTGACCTATTCACGAAAAATTTGCATGATAAAATTTAATGTACCTAAAAAACAACGAACCAATAAGGAATTTTTCCGAAATTGTTAAATTTTAAAAGGTAAATTCACTTTTCCGCAGGGTACTAGTAAGATTTAGAAGTGTATATCAGTAAAAATAAATAATTTGTTTTCAAAATAGTAGTAATTATTTTTAAAGTATAAACATGCATTTCTGATACTTTTTTTTAACACAATTTCACTTCTTCACGGTTGTTACGAATAACGGCTAATACGGACAAATTCGCGAATTTTCGGCATTTCGTATTAAGCGAGTTCAACTGTATATACGTATTTTTTTTTTCAAAGAAATTTATTTCTATTCTTTGTTTTGATTATAAAACTATCCACATCTTAATTGGACAATGTTTTAATCAAAACATTTGGAAGAACTAATATGGGCGACTAAGAGAAGACAATATGGTGTATATTTTGTAACAGGAAAGTAAACCTAAGCTTCTAATTTTAGAATACGGAAAAACCGCGCAAAATACATCATATGCAATGTGAAAAAAGTGTCATGGCGTGTGTGAACTGTTGTCCGTTTCCAAACACCGGTAACTGAGGAATGTCTTGGATAATACATATGAGTGGCGAATTTGTTTTTCTTCTCAAGGTCTTTCCGAGGAATCTGGCTGGTACTGGATCAAAGAACTTGAAAAGAAAAAACATGTTGCGAACAAAATTAGCTAAAATGTCTGAAAAAATTTCATTCCTTCATTTGTTTTCTAAACGTCATTTACTACGATACTCGGCTGAACAGACTTTTATACATAGTGGGATCAGAGATGGCCCCTACTGTGGCTACTTACTATGATCAATGCTTTCCATTTTGTAAATCTCTTTTCCTGCTTGCGAATAAAAATTTCTGTGTATGTGGGGGGTGGGGGAGGGGGGGTAAGTTCTAACGAAATATTTGGCATACATTGCAAATTGAGCATATATCTGTATCACTAGACGAAAATACTTGAATGATTTCTAATTATTTTATACATTTGGTTAGTAAGTAAACTACTATCAAATTAGGGTAATTTAGGAGAAATTATGAAGTAATACAAGTATACACACACACATTGTGCCTTTAGGTCACTCGAAAGTTTCACTTCATAAATGATGAATAATTCAATGAATTGAAAATAGTTATAGAGCGGAAATGTTTTGTTACGTATTGGCAAAAAATACCCCTCTAAACAGTAGCAATGAAAACTTTAAAATATTTTACGAAATGTACTTTCACCGAAAATATTTTCACCGCAAAAGATCGTTTTTTTGGTTTCTATATCAAAATTTTCTGAATTTTGCGCTCTTTATATTGGGAATACTGCCGTAAGTAAATGTTCAAAAATTAAGGCTAGAGCCAACTGTATTTTTTAGTGCAAAACTGTCATAACTACTTTTTATAGCTATTTCTATTTTTTTTTGACATCATTAGCATCCATCATGTGAGACAAAACTAGAACAATAACTATTTTCTGAACACAATCGATTATAATAATCATTGAAACAAATAAGGTAATTAAATAAAACAAATTGTAAAACGTTCAAACTCCTCTCTTGAAAAATGTCCATTTTGCAGATATGACACTGTTCATTTCTATAAGCGATATGTTGAGCACCTATTTTGCGCTGATGAAAGGACTCTATTGTAGTCACGAAATAGCTATTTGCAGTATTGTTTTTACAATTTATGCTCTTTTTACATTGGTTTTTTCTTTTTATTCCCATGTTTGTGATGATTCACATTTAAAAATTTCGGTAATCAACAAAGAGTTTTTTTTTTTTTTGCAATATTCCTAAAAGGAATCTGATATAACTAAGTTAATGAGAAACAAGCTTAAGCACAGCTTTCTACACGCATCGTGTGTTAGCAGCTTACAATAATGTGAAACATGCTTACAATTACTGTTATCCCATTAATTCAGCTTACAATCCCTGCTCCATTCCATACTACAGGGCTGTTACAATCTTATGAAGTATGTACACCACATGGTACAGCACTGTTTCACTCTCCAAAAGTGTACTTCCTATATTATACCATAAGCAGCATTGAATGTTGGCTTAATATTGGCGCAAGATTGTTTGAGTTGGCTATATCTTGGGCAATATTGGAGCGATTTTCCCAATGTTCAGGCAATATTGGCTAAATGGCATGCGCATGCTAAAAAGCATGCGCAATATTGCATATAGCCTGGAAACCAAGATTGGTCCAATATTGGTTTAATACTGCTCCAACAATATTGCTCTCATAATGGAAGGCAAGATTGGTCCAATATTGGTTTAATACTGCTCCAACAATATTGCTCTCATAATGGAAGGCAAGATTGGTCCAATATTGGTTTAATACTGCTCCAACAATATTGCTCTCATAATGGAAAGCAATATTGGTGCAAAATTGGCTACATTCTGGTAAACCAATATTGGATGAATGTTGCTCTGTGATGTTTAGCCAATAGATCTTTGTTGAATGTTGCTGAATAATAAAAGCTACTTCATTTTCAACAACTATCATAACTTTGTATACACCTTCATTGCTTCCTAATGCAACTAATAGAAGATAATCCACCTCCGTAAATAGATAACATTTAGTATAACTTCCGCTGGCAACAGATGTGGTGCAGCGGTTAGAGCGTTGGATTGTGATACGAGAGGGCGTGAGTTCGAACCCAGTTCCCGACTCACTCATTCCTACACTAGGAATGGTTAATCCGATGACTCATAGATGGCGCCATGAATTTTTGCATTTACACTTTTTTCTAGCTAAATTCAGGAATAACAATAACAATTTTTATATTTTTAAGCAATTAGAAACAATAAAACTTGTTCGCCAGCGTAAAGCCAATATTGGGGTAAGGCTGGCACGCAATATTGGTTCAAGATTGAAGTAGCAATATTGGCCATTATTGTTAAAATGTATCCCCTCCAAGCTACAGCCAATATTGTTTGCCAGTCTTATCCCATTCTTTTGCCAATCAAGTAACAATATTGGGCAAAGATAAAATGCTACTTGGGACGTGACCGTCTCACAAAACTAATATTTTTTATACGGCACAGCATTGTTTCAATCTGTAAAAGCTTGCTTCCCGGTGTTACAGTATTAATTGAATCCCAGAAAGGATACCTCCCATTCTATGCAACGTTTTTTAATTAGAAAAAATTCCATCCAATCTCAAAAAAGCACACTTGCACACAACATTATAATCTCATATAATTTCCCATACGATACAGCAGTGCTTGATCCTTACAAAGCTTGTATTACAAATAGAAAGTTACGGCGAATCCTTACGTGGCATTTATCGCTGTAGCAAAGTGCCTACAGAATTTCAAAAGTGAAATTTCAAAATTGACCTTTCAAAAATATGAGTGGTCACACAGCGTATTTTTCAAGCAATACTTAAAGATACACAAGTTGAGCTGAAGACAAAAAATCTTCGTGGGGGAAAAAAAAAAACAGCGATAAAAAGGTTTTGCCTAGGTTTGGATGGAACATTTTCGTGAGCTCTTCGTACTTTTCGTAACTTTTCAGTTACTTTTGTGAACGATTTTCAAATTCGTGACTCTTTCGTGACATGTAAACACCCTGAATAGTTTTTTGAAGAAATAATTCTATATAGGGAGCAGTTTTTTAAAATTAATTTTAAAGTTTTCCGTTGAGTAATAAGCAGGGCCGCGGAGTCAGAGTCGTTTAAAGTCCATTTTTTGTTTTTAGTTTTTTCACTTTCTTTATTTAATTTTAATTTCTACTGACCCCCCCCCCCCCTTTTTGTCATATGTCAGAATAAAGAAAGCCAAGATAATGAAAATTTTGTCACTTTATTGTAACTGTTCAATTTTTTTTCTTGTATTTTTAGATCTTAAGACTTTTGTGTTGAAAACAACGGTTTCTCATAAGAGATCAATCTAAACGTCTGAATCACATGGTTTAGTTTGTTATTGATTGACAGAAGAGAGAAAAGTGGTAGCATAAAAACATTGAGGTTTTACCTGAAATATTAAGCATTACCGCCTTCCACGTAAGTGCAGGCCCCGAGCCACGGGGCAGTTTTTTCTTACTGAGCAGTTTTTTTTTTTAAGGATGAAAAAAAAAACCGTTTTTTTTTCAGAAAAACCTAACCTAATGGTTTTTTGGGTTTTATTGGGGGTTTAATTGTGGTTTTTTTTTAAAAGAGGGCCCTTTTGATTCGGGCTGCACGACCTTGCACTTTTGAACGGTGCAGGCCTACGTAGGTGATTGAGAAATAAAAATAGGTAACCAGAAAAATGTTAAACTTTCAAGTGGCACACAAACCTATTCGCCCCCATGAAAATTTGTCTTCAAAAATTATTTTAGAAGTCATGATTTGTTCAAATATTTTAAAAGTGATTTCATCGTTTAAAGATATAAACAATAAAGCAAAGAAAAAATTATAGAAGGTTCAAAGCTAGGAAGAAAAATCACATCTTGAAATTTAACTTCATTTTTAAAATATTTTTGCGAACATACCTGTAAGGTCATTTAAAAATGTTAATAATAATGCTATCAAATATTTTTTTTTTCAAATTTAAGTTGTAGAATAGTTTTTGAGTGACAGTACTTTCTCATATTACTTGAGAATCATCCATATATGTGCTATATACAAGAGCGAACCCCCGATGGGAGGGGGAGGGGAGAATAAAATGGCACCGGATATCCGGTATCCACGTATCCACCAACTTTTAAAATATCCAGAATCTTGCAACTCCACAAGCCCTATAACCAGATTCTTCAACAACAATACAAAACAATTTCACAAGTAACACACGCTCGACTAAAGAAGGATACATTGTTACACAGAACAATCCGATTGTTTCAAAAAGTAACACATTGCCTTTTAATGTACATAAAGGTAGTTGCAATTTGCAGATAAAGACTTTATCAGTGTATATATAACATTTTCGCTTTTTTACGATTGTTGCCACATTGAGCTTCAATTAAATCATTAAATGTGCAAAACTAAAGGTAATTTTATTCGAGTAGAACACTGTCCGTTTAATCATGGCCACCCTCTCTCTCTCTATATATATATATATATATATAGGCGTCGGAGTTGGAGTTGGTTATTTTTCAACAGACTCCGCAACCCTGGAATGACCAAACAATTTCGTTTTCGCATAACAGAATGATCGTTGGTAGAGTTTTAGTAACACATAATGATCAGTAAGTGAAGTTCAATGACAAGTTTCGTTTTCGTTCTCTTGTGTTCAGCTTTTCACGAAGTAGCCGCAATTTTTCTTTTTCTTTCTTTTGTGGAAGACTTTCCTTGTCGTAAGGATGTAGAGGAAGCGTGGCTATTTTGCAACACGTAATAGCTAAAGCGCAACTTCACCTGCCTATTATCAATTCCGAACACAGCTGAATCATTATTTCTACTCAACACAATTTCCTTGTTCAGCGTGTCAGACATGATAGGCCTAAAATACATTGAATCACGAATGAAATACCAGCTTTAGTACACAGAATTATTTTCTTGAGATGCTAAAATTTCAGACCCCTTCAGTTTTTATCAAGTTAGAAGATATTTTCAGAAACGATGAATTTGGTTGGTGTTTAATAGTCTTCCCTATTGAAAAAAATCACAAAACCGGTATCTAAATGATACTGGAACCAGTACAAACTATACTGGAACCAGTACAAAACCAGTACAAACCGGGATTTTTTTTCCAATAGGGTTGGTCTCCAACTGATCAATGAACACTCTACGTCACACAAAATACAGCTAAATGTTTGCTTTCACAGAGTAATAAGTTAATATTTATGAATCATAACGAATGTAATGTAAAATGAGTAGTAAAATTTATCATTCATTAATATAAATTAAAGAGTCGAAAAAATAAAATAAAATAAAAACAAGACATTAACTAAGCCATAAAGTCGTAAAAATAATAAATGAACTTTATTAATAATTGAACAGAAGTTTTTCTGTTTATACGATTAAATTCTGCTATTTTCATGTACTGTTTTTGAGGAACAACAGGATAAAACTTTGAGAAAAACAGCAATACCCGGTTGGCTCGAAGCAAAATGCACAGTTTGATCAAACCTAATGTTTCAAATTAATTCCCATTGTCTAGAGGCTTCCTACCAGATGGTTTTCTTTAAACTATATATATACAGAGGGGTCCAAAAAATATATACACTCATTGACAGGGAACCTACTCAGTACAAAATGACATGCAGCTATGAATCTTGCTTGATATTGTAGTTCAATGGTTAGTCAACAGATAGCTCGGCCTGTGTAGCCTGCATTCAAGCATTAGCAGATACCAGTTCGTTACTCATGGCGGAAGTGAGTTTATCATTCGAGCAGCGCTAGTCGATATTGAGGTGGTACTAGAAGTACGAGAACATGGCAGTTTATCGACATAAGCCACCTACTCTGAACTTGCTACGAGAAACCATCGTGACCGCGTGTGCAGCCATGGTTCAGCTGCATCGACGAGGTTTAGCTGCTAATGGGGGTCACTTTGAACACATGTAATTGTAAGTACATTTTACAATATCAATTAAAAATCTTGTTACAAATATTGAAATTATGTTTAAAATAAAGATATTAACTTTCAAATAGTGTATACATTTTTTGGACCCCTCTGTATATGTAAATGCATATATATCAGTTTGAATACTTCTTAATTATATTTGGTAACCACTGCTCATGAGCTTTCCGGCAGGTTAGTTTTTGTAGTTGGGATTGTTTTTTAATTTGACGAATTATTATTCCTCAACATTCTGATTGCTAATTTTTTGTATTTGGAGATTACTTTGAACTATATTGGGTAATTATTATTCATCAACTTTCCGGAGGGTTTTATTTATACAAAATTTGTTTGATAAAAGCATGTAAAAATAATATTTTTAGGCTACCATTTCGAGTTTCCAGTATTTTATTTTATTACTTAAACCTAATAATAGATGCATGTGTACATTGATAACGGAGTGTTAAGGTTATTTGAATATACTTTTTGCATGTTACTGAAATCAAAACCACTTGTTTTCTGATTTGAATGCGCGCGGTAAACATGCAAAACTGAAAGCTCAAAGTGGGAGAATCAAACCCCCATTTCTGGATAACTAAACAACATAGCTAATTACGTTACCGCAATCAAAGACCCCGAGGTAAAACAGGAAAAACTTTCTTCATAAATTATATTTCTGAGCAAAAGCCCAAATGAAATGCTTTCCCACAAATCATTAAATGAATTGATTTACGCCCTGTCAAAAGTTTCTGAAGGAAACCATTTCCGAGGAACTGGAAGTTTCTTCCTTCTTCTTACTCAATACACATATACATCAAGTACACATATTGCGATGAGAAAATAGCTGTTATATTTTAAATTTTTGGAATCTTTTGATTTTAATAGCAAGCACTAGAGTCTTTGCTGTACTTCTATGATAATCTCTGCGTCTCATTCACTTACCCTGTATACTATATATCAGTGAAGCCTCGCGTCAACAACATCCGATACATTGATGAATCCTTATAAAATTTTAATGTTTTGTGACAATTATGAATGCGCAATAAAGTATAATGTAAACTGCTCTTGAGTTTAATAATATTCTACTTAGATTTAAAGCTCTATAAAACGTTGTTGTTCTCAAGAACAAAGGTTATTTCATATTCCTACGTTATAATTTTCCAATTCCAAATACCTTTATAAGAAAGAACATTTCCTTATTTCCACCTCTTTTGTCACAAAATTACCTATTATGAAGAGTAAAATACCTGTTTAGAATGTTGAACTCTAACCATTCTTGCAACTAATAACAAGAAGTTCCGTGTAGAACTATACGAGCCTACTTTCCCGTATACACCAACATCAAATTTATAATCCAGCTATCTCTTTCCCTTTCTCCTTTAGCTTTAGTTCTTAATTACTTCAAATCTATGTGTTTCAACGGCTAATAAATATTCATTTACTCATTCACTCAGAAAATCCTTACAATCCAGATCAAAAAGTTTCATGGGGAAATAGGCACATTTAGTTCTGGATGAACTTCGTATCTCTGCATGCTGTACGTCATAAGATCCTTCCGATAAAGTTTATTACAAGCAAATCCGTCTGTTAGATCAGGATTTATATTGGATAGGGATTGAAATTTCCCCGTAGCTGCTGTTAATTTTTTTCTGAACTGTTCATAAATGAACAAATATTGCTCAAATAAAAAAAAACATTTCACGTCGAGAGCTTCTTTTAATACACTTGTTTATAGGAACTTGGATCTTATGTCCAGATATTATATAACTTTCTTGCTATTTCTCCATAGGCACTAATTGTGAGATTTTTTGAACTGTTCAAAACTGAACGCAAAAAATTGTTCAAATCAAACAATAAAATACCGAAATGATATGTCCTCGCCGAAAGCTTTCGAATTCAAAAAAAATCTCTTGAGTCGACAATTCTTTCAAAAGTTATAGGGGGGGGGGGGGGCAGACAGGCCCCATCTGGCACGTTTTCCCCTTCTCAAAAAGCTACTTTCAAATTTTTTATTTTTCATATTTATTTAATTACTTCACTTATTTCTGACTTTTCTTTTATTTTTAAGGATATTTTTTTTTTTTTTTTTTTTTTTTTTTTTTTTTTTTTTTTTTTTTTTTTTTTTTTTTTTTTTTTTTTTTTTTTTTTTTTTTTTTTTTTTTTTTTTTTTTTTTTTTTTTTTTTTTTTTTTTTTTTTTTTTTTTTTTTTTTTTTTTTTTTTTTTTTTTTTTTTTTTTTTTTTTTTTTTTTTTTTTTTTTTTTTTTTTTTTTTTTTTTTTTTTTTTTTTTTTTTTTTTTTTTTTTTTTTTTTTTTTTTTTTTTTTTTTTTTTTTTTTTTTTTTTTTTTTTTTTTTTTTTTTTTTTTTTTTTTTTTTTTTTTTTTTTTTTTTTTTTTTTTTTTTTTTTTTTTTTTTTTTTTTTTTTTTTTTTTTTTTTTTTTTTTTTTTTTTTTTTTTTTTTTTTTTTTTTTTTTTTTTTTTTTTTTTTTTTTTTTTTGATTATTGATTTGGGACCTTCACCTAATAATCCGATTAATTATTGAAACTTTTGGATATTAGATAATGTATTGTTATTGTGAACAATACCTAGATACAAATCTTTAAAATTAAGCCATTGAGTGTAATCACCATTGAAAACAGGTATGTTCAATCTAGGCAATCGAAAATCCGAAGTGTTTCGAAAGCTTGCGTTTAGAAAACTGGGATTTGGATCAATTTGATCAACACGTGATGTTGATTTCAATAATTCTTGAAGACCCGCTTTTGCGACGAAATAACGATTTTCAAGCTCTTCAATTTCAGATTGATCTGAGGGTAAAGCAGCGTCGTACTCAAGTAATTTAGCAAATATTTCTTCCAACCTGACAAGTCGATTGTTAATGCTATCTGAATTCGTATCAGAGCTGGCGGTGGTTAGAAAGGTTTCAATACGGGTCAGAGCCGCTTTTTCGTAGCCACGCAGTCCGATGAATTCCGCGGCTTCCATTGTAAAAGTAAAAGAAATTTCTTACTTCTGATCAGATGAAAACCACGACAAAAATCTCGGTGGAACCTCCAATGTTTTCCCAGCTTAAGGGATCGACTTTTGTCAGGAACGGGGTGGCTTCAACTTCTTGAATCAAGCATAACGCAGTTTTCAAATTAAGATCTTTATTTTTTGCACATCAATGCAGCGAAAGTTGAAGCATACAAAAATTGAATTGAATTGAAATTGGAATTGAACCGCAGCAGCAGCACAGCATTTTCGATGGGCGTACAGAGAGTCTATTCCCTTTTACCCGATAATCATGGCATTTGTACATAGAACTTAAACTATTCCTAAGTTTAAAAATACTTCTAGTCTCCGCCGTAGGCGGAGCACAAGGGGTGAGCCATACTTACGGCTCACTGATGTTGCTCATCGTACGCCCGAAGGGCTTTACGAAGGATCTGCAAAATGTCGTCGTACCTATTGGACGGCGTTTTCTTCCATTTGAGCGGAGCGGTGGGGCCGTGTCTCTTGCTTTTGGGCCTTTCGGGGCAATCTTTGTAGCTTGCGGGGTGGTTAGAACTGCAGTTTGCGCAGACAGGGGTTTTACCTCTGTTCGGGCAGTCTCTAAGTCTGTGAGCGCCGGAGCAGACCACACACCTCTCCTGCACGTGGCAGGAGTAGGATGTATGGTTCCACTTTTGGCACCTGAAACATTGTAGAGGGCTTCTTCTAGGTCTAAGGCTTTCAAATTTTATCGAGAAGTCGCCGATTTTGAGTCTTTGACCTCTAAGCTTCTTGGTTTCTGTGCTATTAAGTAACTGAATGCAGAAAATCGGTAGGAGTCCGTCTCTTCCCTTGAACTGTCTGACAGAGTGAATCTCTATGTTGTGGGACAACAGGCCACTCTTAACCTCTTCTTCTTTGTACGTTGCGGGTAGTCCCTTAAGAACTAGCCGCAGGGGCGAGACGTGACCAATTGTTGGGGCGTGATAATCGAGTTTACATTCTTGTGCGTAACTTTCAATATCCTTTTGGCCGTCGTCGGTCTCCGGAGTGATTCTAACTTGGTCGTTGAGAATTGAACCGCACCTGGCGGCGAGATATATATATAACCTGAAAAAACGCACATGCGCAAATGAAATTATGTAAAAGGAAGTGTGATGGGCGAATCCATACAAATTCTGATAGTAAAATTTGGCATAAAAGAGAGATATATAATACAAATGCGAAGGTATTTTGAATAAAAGGATATTTTTATCACCCGCAAGGAAGACAAAATTTTAAGAAATTCAAATTAATGTTTGTCCTTCCATGCAATATATATATATTGCTGAATATAACTGTTATTTTGATGTAATTTAAAGAAATATTAATAACATTCTCATACTAGAAGGTATATGATATATACGAGGTGTGATTGTAAAGTTTTAAGAATGGGCTTGTAATTTCACAATGGCGGTACTTACATGCTACTGTGATGCATCTCCTTCAAAATACTAGTCCCCTTCTGACTAAACACACCGACTTCAACGGTGTTTCCACTTTTGGAAACATTTCTGGAATTTTTTTTTCTCAAATGTGTTAAGGACGCTCGCCGTATTCGCCTGGATGTCTTCAATTGAGTCAAATCTCTTCCCTTTCAATGAAAATTTCAGTTCAGGAAACAGAAGTCCGCAGGACCAAATTTAACATTCCTGTGCTTCCACAACCGCCCTATTCCCCAGATAGAGCGGACTTCTACCTGTTTCCTGAACTGAAATTTTCACTGAAAGGGAAGCGATTTGACTCAATTGCAGTGGCGTAGCTAAACGGGGGCGGTGGGGGCGGCCCGTCCCGAGTGTCACTCATTCTGGGGTGACACGGCACGAAGGGGGAAACAATAAACCTTTGAAAGCTCTATATAATGAATCAAATACCTTGAACTGGATATTTTCTCTATCATTTTCTTTTCTACTTTTAACTCAGCAAAGTGTGTCTTTACAAAAATATTCAAAGAGGTTTTTTACTGATAAAAACACCATTGCCGTCAACAAATACATTAAATATTATAACTCCGGTGATACGAATGGTATTTTTTTACTTCTCTTTTTTTACTGGGCTTTCTTCTTTCTTTGCTTTTTTTTAAATTCTTTGTTTTTTTTTTGGGGGGGGGGAAGGGGGTGACACCACGGATAACCGCCCCGGATGGCACCTAGCTACGCCACTGCGCTATTGAAGACATCCAGGCGAATACGGCGAGCGTCCTTAACACAATTGAGGAAAAAAAAATTCCAGGAATGTTGCCAAAAGTGGAAACTGTTGGAGTCGGTGTGTTCAGTCAGAAGGGGACTATTTTGAAGGAGATGCACCACAGTAGCATGTAAGTATTGCCATTGTGAAATTGCAAGCCCATTCTTAAAACTCTCATCACACCTCGTATTACGATATTTTAGCACTTTTGCCGCCTACCGAAATATTAAAATATTATTATTATTCAAAAACTGTACGTTATAAAATTAATATATATATATATATATACGAGTATATATATTACACATGTGTACAACGTCTGCGAATACACCCTAATGCAATTTCGAAAATAAATAAATAAAGTTTAAAAAAAAAAATGCTTCTTTACATTGTATAGTTTCTATTGGTTAGGGTTTGATCCTTTTTCCTGCATATCAAGTTTCCTGCATGCCCGAAACATATCAAGTCAGCCGTCAAATTATCTTTTAAATGAAAAGTATATCGCATCAATGTAGCGATAACTGTATTTGGTCTCGTAATTATCGTTGCATCGAAGTTTTATTGTTACTATGTATCAGTACTGTGTGCGTTCTACTTATTTCATGTTGGCAGAAAATACTGTCTAAGAGTTCTGCATTTTATATGTCAAAGGAAAAAAAAAGGCCAAAAAATTGCCGTTAAGTTTTTCCCACCAGTGCATCTATTCTTAGGTGAGTGTATTTATCCCATCAAAGAAATGAAATTATAATAGAAGGAAACGAAATGAGTCACACAGGACACACATGATGTATTCACCAGACATTTATTTTCAATAATTGACACTCACAGTATTACAGATTTTACATGTTGACCCATTACAATGGTTCTCAACGTCAAATCGTATTCACATACATATAGGCACAACATTGAATGGACTATCAGAAATAGAAACACAAACTTGCAATTTTATGTAGAGAATGTAAAATACAAAGTAAAATGTTTTAAATAAGCGTTTATTTATTTTGGTAGTTTGTTCAATATTATTATAAAATAATAAATTTCATGTGGTTTATTGCATTCATATTGGTAATATTGTTTTCAATATTAGTCGAGTGCTGATATTTAGGATTTAAAGTATGATAAACAACATTATTTCCTAATTAATTGGATAATTGAAATTAATGTATTCATTATTATTTTACGTTAAATCATAAATTTAAATTGCTTCAATTATTACACTTATGAATTCATAGAAAGAAAAAAAGAAAACTCAATGGTAAGATCTCATGTCGTCAAAGTGCAAAAGTAGTCATTTGCTAATTCCAAATGTGATTTTGATACTGGTAAAACAAAAAAAAATCTTGGATACACGCAATAATTTCGCTAATGGATAAAAACATGAACAGCAAATTTGCTACAAAAGGGAAAAAATTTAAAAAAAAAAAAGATCGGACAATTTTGAAACCAATTATAACCTTTTAAATTCAGTGAAAAAAAAGCACAATTTTCTTCTATCAACCCTAAAAAACGAAAGAAACTAATAAAAGTATTTTTTAGACAAGCTGACATAAAGAAAATGAGGAAAATTTAGTAAAACAAATCATGAAACGTCTGATAGTATACAGAAAATAATGAAAATGCAGTATTAGCGATACAAGATGGCTTCAGTTTTGTGAAAGAAGATTCGTTTATCGAGAAGCACTGGCAACCAAGTTTACAAAGATACTTAATCTTTTATGTAAATGCCTGCAGTAGTTAAGAACAAAGAAAAACTTGCTTGAGCCAAAATTTAAGTTTAAGGTTTGTTTTTACTGACAGTTGAAATTAAATTCGTTCCTTTAGAACAAAAATTGATGCTACTGATCAACAGTGCAAATAAACTATGCTTTCACTGGTCAACAGTGAAAATATAGTATAATTTGCAGAATTTTTTTCTCATTGTGTAGTGCCGTTGTTTTTTCAATACACGAGAGAAAAAAAAAGTAAAAGAAAATAACCAAATAAAAAATCAAAATCATCTTAAGGGAAGTTGTACTGCAAGTAACATGAGTAGTTTAAGTAATTCAATCGGGATAATACGCAAGGCCTAGTCTAGTTTGCATTTCTAAATCATACATATTTTATACGTTTTTTCACTGTTGGCAAAGTTTCATCTTAATTTGTTATTTTCTACTAAATGTATGTTAACCTTGTTGAATTAGGGTTTCAGTTAAAACGCAATGCAAAGAAGTATCGCGCTCTCTGATGTGTTTGAGAACCATTGTACCAGAAGCACCACGTATTAATCTGATTTGATTTCTGCATTAAATACGAAGAACATTTATATGGTAAATCTCAAAACGTACACATATGACACTGCATTGTTGGAAAGTTTATAGCTTGCATCAAATACACATGTGAAAACAAAAGCATATAAATATAAGCATTAGGCAAACTTCAAACAGCTACTCTGATAAACTGTCGAATATTAATAAACATCATTTTATTTTTTTCCACTCTAAACAACGTGAAATCTCGCTAACATACAGATGACTTGCTTATAATGGTTTGTAAAAACCACATATATTAGATTAACTATTTACAATTTTTTTCCAGTTGAATTCTTTTTCATGCAACATAAGCATCATTATACGATTAGCTTATTGATGTTATTCTTTTAAGCAGTTGTTTGTGAGAGCAATTTTTCTGATGATTTTTTTCGAAAGCATTATGTGTTTTCAAAAGAAAAAAAAGTTAGATGTTATATGATTTAGTAAAAATGAAGAAGTAGTTGCGGAAAATATTAGGACTGTTTATTGCAAATATCCGTAGAAATGGTAGTAACTATAAGTCTTCGTAGGATTGAATTAAATGGTAGTAACTATAAGTCTTCGTAGGATTGAATTAAATAGTAGTAACTATAAGTCTTCGTAGGATTGAATTGAATGAAGGAGATATATTTGTGGAAAATATTAGGAGATTTATTGCAAAACTCCATAAAAATGGTAGCACAGATGTATAGTAAGTGTATAAAGTTAAATATCTTACAGATTGGTAAAACGAAAATTTCTGACGAATATATTTTTCAACGGTTGTCTTTTCTCAACACTGTAACCGACAAAATTAAATTCAGTGGACGAAACTAAATCCTTCAATTTTCTGTCTATTTTTGTGTAAAAAACCATTATTTGATCGACTTTATCAGGGTGTTTGTTTTAATTTGAGAATTAGGTTCATCTTCAAAATATTATTTCTGTACTAATGAATGCAGGCCCGCCATTCAGGAGGGTCAGGGGGGGGGGGGGGGCAAATTGCTACCACAGGCTTTAATACTATAACATATATTTATGAATATGTATGCTGTTTTTCTTTAATTTAGAAGGAATATGCTCCCTCCCCCTGGAAACATTTGAAATAACAAACCTGAATGAAAAGCTTAGAAAAGCGTTATTGAAAATCTTATAAAAGTATTAATGTATCAGAGACACTATTGATGGAAAAAAAAGCATTTTAACATAAACTGTTCTTAATAAAGTTGGACATAATTCACACAACTGCATGACACTTGTGGATTAATTTATTTGCCATTCAAAGCATTGCTTTAGACATCAAATTTCAAGCACATTGAACTACAAAATGAAGCACATTAAATAAATACAATCTTTCAGTTATCATTATATTATTATATGAGCTAATCATCATTTGTTTGATTTTATTTGTAATTGATTTGATTATATATTGTGTATTTCCTTAAATTTGGGTATTTGGTTTCCTCTTAAAAATATCGTAAATAAGAGTTTTCGATATCTATCATTTCTTAAATGCTGAGGGATATGAACTTAACACAGGCGTTGAAGAACTAAACTGTAATTTAAAAAATCTTGTTGATTCACTATTTTTCTGAATAGCAGATTCAGACTGTAAGTTAAAATATTGTTTTGACTGCTGTGCTTTACACGTAAACTGAAACCTAGGACCTATTTTATGCTCGAGGTCTTTGGAAAATAAATCTGCAACGATAAGTTGCTGCTTTTTTAATATAGCCTCGGTGTCCTGGTAAAAGACTCTGGTAAAAGTCCATAAGTTCAGCTATGGGATATTGTCAATGTAAACATTCATATTATTATGAAAAGTACTAATCATCATTTTACAATCTTTTAGCTCCTATAGTAGTTTTATTGATATAACTTTTATATTGTGTAATAGATATCTGCCATAAAATAACTATTTGCAAATCGCAATTCACTGTAGTAGTTCGTCAATTTCTTTCTTTTTTACTTTTTCTTTTATTTGTTTCTTTCTCTCTCTCTCTGTTTTCTTTTATTGGTGACTCTTACCAGAATTTCGATGACACATTTTATCAAAAGAAACAATAGTTTCATCCACATTATTTAAAAATATTCATGAAATAAGTGGTAAAATTTTGAGAGAAAAATGATGATATATAACTACTTAAAAATGTATTCAAGAACTTCATACACCATTTATTGAAATATTAAAAAGGATTTAAATTGTGAACAGCAATAACCCTGTGTAATCATTCATTCGATAATACTAATTTAAATGTCAACTTGTAATGGGACGTCTTGCGTTCAAAAGCTTTCAAATAAAAATATCAAAAGTGAAAAAGGGCCGATAGAGAAGTCTATGACTTCTTAAAATTGAAGGCACAAATTCACTCCTCGCCATTACATCATTGATTAAATATTTATTTCAGAATCAGCAACACATTTTCCATCTTTTTGTCCAAATAATAATAATAATAATAATAAAGGAGGCGTAACAATCTGTAAGTCCGAATAGTTGTGAAGGAAAAGGGGGAAAAATAGAGGTGATAATTATTTATTCAGTGCTTAGATAGCGATTCACTTACAGGAGTTAATAAACCGCTCTGTGTAAAATGTATTTAGGTTAAACACTCTCTTAAGAAATCTTAATATCATTTATTTTATGTTGTTTTGGTTAATTTTGACCGTAACACAACTAAATTCGTGCCTAAGTTTAACACACAATTTTTAAAAATCTAATTTTGAGTCCTTTACTTTAAACAAAGAATTATCCTTTTTATTTATCATATTTATCAGCGTTGTGCACTTTTAGAAACGCATGCTCAAATCTCACGAAACTTTCGTCGTATTTGACGAAATGGCTTCGTGAAAAATGTTCCGAGTAAACCTTTCGTCAAATTGCCGAAATTTCTATAGTAATTTTTTAAAGTCACGTGATCTCGAGAGGAAAGTTTCGTTATAAATGACGAAATTTGTTTGACGATTGAAAAGTACTCGAAAGTGACGATTCTATTTCTGAGAGTGTAGGACGCACTGGCTTGTAAGATGCATGGACTTTATTTATACAGGATAAAAACCAAAATCTGAAAACTATTCTTGAATTTTCAGAAAGTTTCGCTATAATAAATTCGTAGTTATTTATGTTAAAATAAATAAATGAAATAAAATATTCATGTTTTCAATCAATTATTAAATATTTGAAACATATATAATAGAACATGCAAAGATATATATAGAATTTTTAAATTTTTAATTCCCTGAAAAGCTTTGCTAAGTTATTTTTCTAACCCATCGACATAAATTAAAAGTTTTAAAGTGAAAAAAATTTCAACTAATTTTGACATTCAGTGCATCAGAGGCTCTTAATATTTTAAACATATTTTGAAGTTAGATTTTGCACCCTATACGTAGACAAATACGGTAATCATGTGAATTACCAAATTAAATAACTTGCAAAATGTTAGATTCAGTTTTTAAATCAAGTATGTTAGGGAAATTTTACAATATCTTAAATAATTAATATCGTTTTTCATAACATTATTTACATTAAAACAACACCTTTAAAGTATATTAAAATAATAATAATAGAACATTAGAATCGTACATTGAATTTTTACAATAAGTATAAACCCGTGTACTTGTTCGTAAACATGTCCAGGTTTTTCTTAACTTCTAACGTTACAGAACTTTTTCTTAAACACTTATAATAACAGGACAAAAAGTAACTGCAAACAAGCAACTTTCAGGAAAGGATTATACTTTTATCCACAAAGTTCCAGGTTCCACGGCATCCATCCGAATCAATAAATAGTCATTTTTAAAAGGATATGAAATGATCAACTAACTTGCATAAAATTTAACAATAATCTCCGCACAGTATATTAATATTTCATAAACTAACCTGCTTGTGCACACAAAAAATCAACCTCACAAATTTCATAATTAATTTATAACTCACTTTCTCTTGTGAAATGCAGTAAGAAACCGCGTTAAGCCAACAAACACCAAGAACATACATTCATATTTGACATAGGCGTCTAGACATGAACATATAGATGGATATGAAAATCACACTACTTTTTTCAGTCACTCACTATGTAGTAGAAACAGCATTTCCAGACTGCTAATTTTAGAAGTTACAACATCCTTTCAACCCTCCTGCTGATTTCTGGTTGCGTTATACGTATTGGATTTTAACAGATAGTATTTAGATCGATGATATAGGAAGCTATACATGCGATCATGCCTGCTACATCGATGTCTAGGAAAACTTACATATTTCTTTGAAGGCCACATACAGCTCAGTTGTAACAAATATTTACAGTAGTTCAGATTATAGCGATAGTATATTTTATTGAAGAAACTTGCTGTTGAATGATAACTAAATGTGGAAATATTTTTGTTAAAAACCTCAGTGCAAGTATACCGTAAGTAATATTAAGCTGAAAGTATCAATCTAATTGGAAGATTTTGTGTGTGTGTGGCTCATCAAAAGATTCTTGTTGAAATTTTTAATTCAATTCATCATTACTGTCTGATGTGAAATAGAAAATTATTTATGCATGCAATGTTTTTACTGATTAAAAGTCACATTTAACATAAAACATGCAATGCTACTGTAAAAAAATTGTGCGTCACTTGAAAGCTTAATTCTTTTATTTTACCATGAATTTTCTAAAAAAAAAAACCTTTTTAACGAAAGCGTTTGTAAGAAGAAAGTAAATATAACTGCTGACATTCATGATACAGAAAGCTAACAATTGTTTCTTTGCTATTTTTCATTAGATAATGAGTTTTCTAACTATAGTAAAACTGAACAGAAAACTAATGAGCGTTTCTTCGCTTCCGCTTTTCATAAAATAAGTTGTTTCTTCCGAGTCTTTGTTTTAAAATAATTGCTTTGTGGAATCTGAAATACTATTTAATTGATAGCGTTTTAAAAATGTTTTGATGTGTACCGTAGCAATTAGAAGATTCTTTTAAACATACATTTAAGAAACATTTAAAGTGAAAAAGCATGCAAGGTTGCTATAATTTGAGCCAGAATTTTTTAGCTATAATTTTAAAAATTAAAGTCGTATTGAATGTCGATTAGGTTTGTTATTAATGTATGAAATAGATAAAATATTTTTTGAAGTAACAGCACTTCAGGCTATGTCAACTTTTATTCCCATAGAGTATAATTTATAAGGTCTGACTCAAGAAATAGTTTTAACAAAAGTAATGTATTTCATACAATTTTTAAACAAAAAAAAGTGCAATTTTGGAGTTTTTGAACTTGAGTATTATGTACAGTAGTTAAACAAAATGAACTCTAAAAGTAGAAAATATGCTCGCGTTCTTGATCTAATGGCAGTGATAGTTATATGCCCATTCTGAGATGCTTGTAAGCTACATATCTGCAGTCTAGATTTCAAGTTATCTTTAAAACATTTGTTATAGCTAATCCAAATTTTCTTTCCCATTTTAAAACTGGAATTTTATTTATAATATCTTCACGCAAGATTACAATATCTTCACGAATCTTTATTTTCAGTGAAATGCATTCCTTAGAATACAATTTTAAAAGTTGTCTATCTCGAACCTTTTCATGCCTTGTATTTCTATGTAGAGAACATATTTAGTTTTATGAAGGATAGATGAGAAGAATTTTTCCTATTTTATCTCGAAGTTGGGGGGAAAAAAAAAAAACAGCTTATTCTGATAGATAAACTTGAAACTCCTAAGCAGCTTATGGAGATATGAAATGTTTTGCTTTTTGAAAGAAGCGAAGTTAATTATTAAGACAATTTTTATTTTGGTGAAATTTAATCAGAATGCATTGCGCCATCAGAAAAATAAAGGCATTAAATGTTTCTGATTATTTTTATTAAACCAAACATCTATAATCACTAACATTTACTTCCTATTAGAAATAATAATTCAGTTTTAATCAAGTATGTGAGTGTTAACACCCCAAAATTTTCCTATCTCATTTTTTCTAACTTCATGGTGTTCAAGATAGACTCAGAGCTTCATTTGAAAAAGTTGTTAGTTAACTGCTGTTAAAAATGATGCCATAATGTCAACAATGCATCATTTCTTGAAGTTTTCATTGGGAATTTTGTGGTCATTGCGTCTCTTCAAATATGATAATTTTCCGTCTAAGCGCGGAATTAGGTTTGTTCTGCACTAAAGGAAACGTATTTCTTATGTTCCTTAAATAGATTTATTTCCTAGCACATAAGATTTTCGCAAAATGCGTCTTACATCTATTATATGTATATATCACATACTGCATAAAATACCCCAAATACGAAGATTCCTATCTACAGCAAGACCGTTTCGTCAGCAAGTGGGTGAAGGATTAACAAAATATCTTATCCGTATACTAAATGAAAATAAAACAGTGAAATCTTGGTTTTTAGAAGATAGTGATCGGTTACATGTCTCCAAAGATACCGGCGAAGGTTTTTCGTAGGTTACGCATGGTATCTTCGCTGTCTTCAGGGCCTTTCTCCGATTTCTCACCATCTGTTTGCGACTCTCTTCTGAAGAGGGAGGGGCCCGAGGGCCGAGAAGGCGGGGCCCCGCTCATGGCTGCTGGGGCCGCAGCAGCGATGTCGGAGGCGGATGTCTGGGAGGCTCTGCGTGGCGGGGGCGGGAGACCTGGGGCTGGGGCTGCGGGGGGTGGACCTGGGGGTGGCCCGCTCGGTGGTCCCCGGCCTGCTTCCTGACGCTGGGGCACTGGAGGTGGGGCACCAGGAGGCTTAAAAGAAAAAAAAATCGATAAAATAATGTATCTGGAAAGAAAGAAGTCAGATTTGCTGCAATCAAAAGCAATTAGGAAGAAAGTTAGAGAAATCAGTTAGGAAATTAACTGCTCATCTTTATAAAAAATAGAAATACTTATTGAAAAGTTATGTATAATATTAAGAAAATGACACTTCAATTGAGGCACGTAATGAATAAATGAATACAGTTCCTACGTTATTTGTCTTTTGCCACTTACACACCCCTTTTTATATCACAGCATCAATTTCATTTAAAGTAGGGCAGCCTCATTGGAATTTAACGCAGTTTTCTTACTGCCTCTTTAAAGGTTTTTGAGTGTTTCAAAACAGGGTATAAATCCTTTGCTAATACACCATGTGCAAGGCTGCTCATTAGGGCAGAGCGTAAAAAACGTTTTTTTGGAAATTGTTTTCGTGAGAATGCCGAAAAGTTGTGGAATGGCATGAGGAACACACACACAAAATTTTAACGATTTGAGGTATTATATTCCAATTTCAGTTTTGGGTCAAAAAGAGAATTTTGTAAATTTTTTTTTTATTTTCTTTTTGTTATAGTGCAGAATAGTAAGAGAAATATATGAGAAACATTAATAAATCTTTTAAATTAATTCAATAAATACTATCCGGTTCCACTTTGAATGGTAAATAGGCGAGATTATCCGAAAATTAAGTAAATTTTGTACTTAGGTTGATGTTTCATATTTTTGATATTTACTTTTTGCGATAGCGCTGAGATGTTTGAAAACCATATGAAAAGTATTAGTACAACGCTTTAGATTGATTAATGTATAATATACCGTAGAGCTTTGCTTAAAATTGACACTAGACGGCTCTAGGATATAGAGCCTTTGCTTTGAATTTTCCTTAAAAAGTTGCGTGTTCTGCACTGTAAAAAAATTCTGTAAAAGCACAGAAGAGAAACTGAGTGCTTCTTTAAATTCACGAAGAACTTCTTTGAAATCAAATAATCAAGTTTCTTGATAATAGTTTCTCAATAAAACTAGTTTTTCTGCACTCCGTACAACTAGAGAAAGATTTGTTAAATTACGTAAAACTAAACAAGCTGAGATTTGTGACTACTAGTTTAAAAATTGTCTAACTTGTATAATATATTGTTGGTGCACAACGTAATTCTAGCTCTGATGAATAGCCCGGCCCTGGACAGTTCCCTCAAACAAGGCCGTAGACAGCAGAAATTTTTTTCGGGGGGGGGGGGGGGGGCTGACTTTGAAACACTAGCGTTGAGGAAAGTTTCTGGGAGGAATATATGCTACATTGTGGAAAATTTTAGGGATTTTGGGGGGGGGGGTGCGGGCCCGTCGCCCCCCCCCCCCTCTGGATAAGGCCTTGCCCTCAACTTCGGAAGCACAGGAATCATAAAAGCGGGGACCTAAACCTGCCTTCGGCTTTGTGAACAAGAAATAGTACTTTAGCGAATTCTATTTCCTACCTACTATTCTTATATTAGCACCTGCTGCGGCGTATAATCAGTTGCTGACAATTTACAAAGTCTCTGTTTTTCATTCTCTATGATTTCCTTTTTTAAAGACTTTGTAGTTTCATGTTTTTAGTTATCTGTTATTTTACGTCAGACTCCGGATAAATGATTTCCAGGAGATTCATATGTATTTTTGGGCAATTTTTTTTTTGCAGTGCGATATCCGTTCAGTGTCGCGCACCTAGTTCAGTTATCTTGTTGTAGTTTCTATACATTTTAACGCAAAATAGTAACCGTTGCAGTGTTAAGGAACTTTGGATTTTGAATTTTACAAGTTAGTGGCAAAAGGAGAAGCGGAGCAAATGTCGCAATCGCTGAATGATGTAAAGCAGTTGAACATGAAAAGGCGAAGTAAATCTTATGTCTTCCCAATCCCATCCATGGGAATCCATCAGATTTAAGTGTCCGCGTTCTACCGACACATACAGATATTATGAAGTACTCTGTTCGTGAGAAATGAATTGAAAAATATTACGAAATCGGATCCAGCTGCATAGGCGTAACTAGGGTTGGTGAAAGGGGGGGGGTCACCCTAAAAATGTACAGACTAAACACCAATAAGAAGTGTGAAAGAGTTGAAAATTTACTAGTCATAAATAATTGTCTCTAAAGATATACTCCGTGTTTATTTCAGGCATCTCCCGGGGGGGGGGGGGAGCTACCCCCTTGGAGCAAATCAATCCCCCCCCCCCCCGGCAAAAAACTCAGATCACAAGTTTTAAAAAAAGAAAGAAAAGAAATTACGCTTTTAAGACACTTTACTTTCAGAAACACTTTCAGGGAAAGGACATTGAACACTATCACGAGCGACAAGAAAAGTAACTTAAAAGATATAAGACTTTATTTTGAAAAAAATTGCAGGGGGGAGAATAACCAAACTCCTTTCTGTTTCCTCAAATATCACCGAGGTATCCCGAAATTGCATTGCTCGGAAGATTTCAAAAAGTTTCCTGGGGAGAGCCTTTGAACCCTTGTCTCCAGAGTTAGCCTAAGCATTATAGATGTAAGACACGTTACAAAAATTAAAGCTGCGGAAGCCCCAAATACCCACTCCTCTAACTTCACCAAAGATCTAAACATACATCTACTATATATACATCAAAAAGCTATCATATATTTTGAAAAAATCATATCAACATCATTTCTAGTCTCATATATATATATATATATATTTTATATATATATATATGTATATATAAAGGGTATGATTTTGAAGCATACACTGCCCTTCCTAATTCTTAACATGCTCCCTCTGCTCCGGAGCCAAGGCAGTATCCAGAATTTTTTTCGGGGGGGGGGGGGGGGCAGTCTTCGACACACTTATGTAAAGCAAAGTTTCAGAGAGGAATATATGATACATTGCAAAAGATTTCTGGGGGGCTGCCTGTGGGTCCCCCTTCCCCTCTGGATACGGCCTTGATTCACAAAAACATTACACATTCCTTACTAGATCTATTAGTTTATTTTTTAATTCAAACGCAATAGAAAATTCAATATTTAGCGCTAAGCAATCTTCTATATCCAAGCATTCATAATATTAAAACTGGGAAATAGTGGAACTTTAGAGAAAAAAAATCCAAATTCCCCTACAAAAATGCTCATCCCTACAATAAATTTCCAAAAATTTTGTTAAATTTGTAGCAAAACATACCTCAGAAGTGGAAGCGTCTGAATCAAATTTTCTTTTCTTTTTGGATGACGAACGTGTCCATCGCTGGAGTGCAAACATTATTATGTATCGAAAATAATTAAAAATTTAGCTAAAATATAAATAATACTTGATTGTAAATTAAAATGCAGCATTATATCGTAGCAGTGAGATTGGAAACGTTGAACGGATGATTACCAGAGTCGTAATGCAATCAGCAATGGACCATAATAAGAAAAAAAAAAACATATAAAATATAAGAGATGAGAGAACATCTGTAAATGAGAATGCAATGCAAATACAGTTCATCAGTTTTCCAATCGGCTCATCTACAAAAATGATGTTACCAAAATGGGTGTTTGGACAGGAAGTCATAAATAAGTACAAACTGCTCTTTAAGTTTCTTGATGAGCATCCCTTCCTGGCTTGAGGGTTGAACCTATTAGGACAATTGTTGGCTAGGGGTCCTTCATTTTTAGACCCCAGTGCCTACAACAGGTTTATCAGAAAACAACTCCATCCCAAATTGCTGCCTTTGGGTAAAAAAGACATCAAGGAAAGAAAACCCTCTGGAGTTATTGAAAGGATCTCTGTTTGTCTGTGTGTGGCACGGTGATTGAAGCCACATTTTGCTGCAAAACCCACCCCCCAAGGTGATAAGGGGATTGATTATAACCAGATGAAAAGTCCTCTTTATTATTATGAGCTGCATACTTTGGTCATGATCACAACCCTTCAGAGAAAGAGGAAATAAAATCATCTGCATATGTGCAGGGTTCGCACTAGGCCGCGGGATTGCGCGATTCCCGCAATATTTTTTGAAATCCCACTCAAAATATATTAGTTTGCCCTTAAATTTTAAAAATCCCACTTAAAATTTTGGTCAAGGTGGGAAATCCCACCTTGTATTTTTCTTCAGTGTGAACACTGTATGTGTTTAATTTTCTTAGGAAGAAAAAAATATGTGCTTTGCAAGGACATAGCCAGAAATTTTTTTGTGTGCCTAAATAAGTCACTACCCAATGGGAGGGGTTTGAACCCCCAAACCCCCCCCCCCTGGTTACGCCTATGTCCAGCTGTATGGGTGGTAGCGGGTTCTGCAACTGAAAAGATAGAAGCAATTTGGCGGGCTGCTTCAATTCCAACAATTTCTAAGGCTAGAATAATCCAAATGATTAAATCATGAAATGATAAAGATAAGAACATGAAGACATTTCTTATTAATAAACGGACGAAAGAGATGAGGTCCAAATTAGAAAATATCAAATCGAAGCGATTGGCACACAGGCCCCTAAGGGTTCCTGTGTGCCAATCGCCATTTTTCTTTAAGACCTGTATGGCGACAACACAAAAACAAAACAAAAGAAAAAAAACAGTTGATGTGGCAATAGCACAAAAACTTAAAAAACGAGCGTTCAGGCTTGAAAAGGAATTGGAAACCTTCAGCAAGCGGGAACTGTTAAAAGGACATCAAAGACAACCCACTTCCCAGTCTCAACTAACGCATGCGACAGAATGGAATGTCTGACAGAGATGCGGCTATAGTGTCAAGTGTATTTCTTGAAGACTTAGGAGTTGAGAAACATGAGGACTTATCTAATGTTATAGACAGACATAAGATTCGGAGAGAAAGAAGTAAATATCGAATGGAACTCTAAGTGGAAGTTTTCAATTTTCTTGCCACCCAATAAGTTGAAGAGACTGCACTTTGAGTCTTGAAAATATTAAACAAAACACTATCAGAAGATAGAAGGAACGCGGTCCCAGTAACGAGTGCTTGAAGACACCCGACTCTAACTATCTTGGGCACGTTTCACCGATACCTCTTCTGCCAAAGACATTACCGCAAGCATAATAAAGAGTGCAAAATACAGATCTTAGAGAATGAAATCGTAACGCACTTTTGAAACTCTGGAACTTGAAACACTTATTAGTACCAAGAAAATGTTGCTTTTATAATAACAAAATTTATGGCTCAATGTTAATAAGACATAATTATTATTTTTAAACATGTAAGTTATTTAATTGTTATATAATCTATCATTTGTAATGCAATTATGATAACGTTTTGAATAATGCATGTTATCTGCGCAAGCAACAAGCTTAACGCTTTAAATGGTTAAATTTATACTCGAAAATTCCTGTTTTCCTTCCAAGTTTTTGCGTAAAGAATTTAATTTATTAGTTACAATATTAAGTTTATATAAGTTTATGAGATATTTGATAAAATACTTACATTTTGGTGTGGTATTCGTTGCTGAAATGATTAAAATGCTATAATTAGTTTTTATTCTAAAAAATGGAACATGCTATATGCATTTTCAACAAATAGGTGCAACTAATGAGGTAAGTTCATGCATTTCAACTTTCACCTCCGATTTACCTTGCCACTTAAAGATAAAAATTTTAAAACCCATTCTCACTTGTTTTTTTATTTAGCCTTAAACCTAGCAGCTCTGTACAGTGCCCGTCGTGCTACATTATTTTGAATAATAAAGTTAACAGTGCTGTATTACGGTTGGAGATAAAAATGATGCATATTTTCTCAACTCGGATATATATATATATATATATATATATATATATATATATATATATATATATATATATATATATATATAATATGTATATATATATATATACATAGATATATATTCAAAATTAAAATATCACTAATGATGACGTATTTAATAAGAGATCACACGCGGTAATTCATGTGTCAGATGATTCGTGGTTTATTTATTGTATTGTTTTAATTTTTATGTTTTAACACTGGAATAATTAACGTTTTATTAAGCACAAATGTGTTTAAAAACGTTTCATTTAAGTCTTAAACTTGTCATTTAAGCTCATTTTAAAGTTTATTTCAAAATATTAATTCATATTTTTTTCCTACTGAGTATTGTATTGATGTAATTTTTTTTTCAAAATTTATGTCAGACATACATCATTTTGCTAATGATGTTTAATGATGACAATAATTGAAGCTTCAGAAGTAATCTTAATAGAAGCCTCATTCATAAAGCTGTAGTGATACTCTAATTAAATGTTTAGTTATTGCTGATTAAAAAAAAATCTTTATTAAAGTTAATAACGCCATTTTCCGAGCTTCTGTTCTAAGACTGATCGTGTATACTGCACAATACAGCTGCCATTGAAAAGATCTACTCATATGGATGATCAACTAGTGTATACTACAGAAGAATGAGCTTGTGAGGTGTACAATCAGTCATATCTAACCACCATATATATAATGCATAACGGACTTATCTCTAAAAACTCATGGACAAACATAATGTGCACATAACTGAATGTAATATGAAGCAAATGTCATAAAAGTCATATTAATTAGAAAAATCCTCAGGATGGAAGATACAGAAAGCAGAGAGAGAGGGAAAAGGAAGAGCGAAATGCGGAAAGGAGAGATAGAGATATAGAGGGATAGAAAGAGACAGATAAATATAGATAGAAAGATAGACAGGAGAGAAAGAGAGAGAAATATAGAGAGAAAGATAGACAGGGAGAGAAAGAGAGAGAAATCTGGGGCGAAAGATAGACAGGAGAGAAAGAGAGAGAAATATAGAAAGATAGACAGGAGAGAAAGAGAGAGAAATATAGAGAGAAAGATAGACAGGGAGAGAAATATAGACAGACAGAGAGAGGGAGAGAGAGTGTAAAGAAAAATATAGACAAAGGAAATAAGTTTAATTGTTAAGGAATACAAAGGACAATGAGAAAGGCGGCCAGAAGGAAGATAAAGAGCAGACAGACAGAGAAAGACACGGAGATAAAGGCAAAGCGAAAGATGCACAAAAAGGGGGGGAGGGGGGAGATAGGGGGTATGATTGGTATTTTTTAAAGTGAAATTAACTTTATTCAGTTTTCAGTAGAACGAAATTTTTCATTTCATTTACCTGAGTTGGTGGCACGTGATCAGTAGAAGTTTCTTCAGCACCAAAATTCGTCACGCTGGTTCTAGAAGTTTGTTTCCTGGGAAAAAGAAAAAACGGCAAATTTAAATAATCTTTACATTTTATTTAAATGCATATTACATAACTAAATTATGATTTAATTGTTCCCTAAATTCGACACTTATTAGTAGATAGTCAGCCTTTATCCGAAAAAGATGCAGCAGCTAAGCATGTATTTTAAAAACCATACCGGGGGGGGGGGGGGGAGTGATGCAAGACTAATATTATTATTATTGTTATTATTACTTGAAATATTTTATTAACATATGATCAATTATGATTTGAAAACTAGTTTCAATTTGTGTACAGGGTGCGGCAGGGAAACTTTGCTGATTTGAAAAGTCAATAAAAGAAAAAGTACTTCATACATCGATTTAATTATTTTTGTATCGTATAGTACACATTCTGAATTTTTGTTTTAAGTAGTTTTAAAAAGTACATCGGGCAAATGGCGGCCCTCATTAGTGATGCACTGATCTACCCTAGATTTGAAGTTTCGAGCATATCGACGGGAATGTTGGCGATGGCTTGGCGGATGTTGTCCTTCAGGTGTTGCAGGGTCCGGGGTTTGTCGTTGTAAACGATGGATTTGAGATATCTCCCCCCCCCCCCCAAACAAAAAAAAAACACGAGAGCATCGTGTGGCAAGTTACGAAGCGCTTCAGATGCAGTTTGGCGAGAAATAGCGTTCACTCAACTGTTGGACCACAGCAAGTTTGTAGGGATGAAACTAGAGTTCGTTGTGAAGAATTCGTCTCACCACTGTGCGATCAGAAATCCCCAGAGCAGCAGCGTTTTTACGCGGCGAACACCGGGGAGAGCGCAAAAACAACTCCCTCACCCTCTCGCCGTTTTCTGGAGTTCTGGAAGTCCGTTGATCTCCTGGGAATTTTTTTTTGCCACACTACCACTTGTTTGTGTAAACCCACGAAACAATCGATTGCCGGGCAGGAACGGGACCCCCGGGATGAATATTGAACCGAGTCCAACGCATGACGACAACTGGCTTGTGAAGTAACAAAACTTCAAGACCCCCTCTTTCCAATGAGACCCTCTCCACTCCTTTCTGACAACGCCTCGCTCATTAGCGTCCAATTCAAATCAGCAAGTTTCCCTGCCACACCCTGTATTTTACTGTAAGTTACCTTGGGAATCAATAAAGGAAGTATTGGTTTTTATTCTGGAATATAAAATTGTTATATTATTTTTATTTTCGTTCTAATTTTTTATGCATCCTATATTTTGTAAAGTGACATTTTTTTTATCACCCTTCAAAATATAAATCTTATAAAATTTTAAGCATTTATAATATGAACTATTTTTAGTGTGAAAATAGCTAGAGTAAAAATACTAACAAAAAATAAAGGAGTGAATAAATAAATTTAAAAAAAAAAAGGTTGATTTTTTAAAATGAATTGTTTTGTACTACTAATAAGCAGTAAGATAAATTCGCTGACTTTTTATTAATATAATACCTAGCTTAATTAAAACTAGAGGTCTCCCAGCGGTCGAAATTCGACCGTAATTTAGTAAATTTTCAAGTTTAGGATAGAACGTTTAAACAACTTTTAGCTATTTTAGTTTTTCTGTTTCAAAACAGTTTGTTTTGTTTAAAAATATTTCAATAAGATATAATCTCTTCTCAGTGCGACTGATTGATCACTGTGTTAGTTATTTAATTTAATGCATTTGTAACAAATATTATTCATAAATTTAGTCCTTCTGCCCTCCTTCTTCTGAAAAGAAAATATAAATAAAAGTTTTCATGCCACCCTATTATTATTGAATAAATTCGAAATACAAACACTCACTTTTAATTTAATCTAGTTCAAAACGCTAATGTAAATTATGAAACTTACGAAACGTTTATTCGAAGCCAAATAACGGGTCACCACTCTTATTATCTCACTTTATAAATTATATTAGTCATTTTTAGCTACAAATTGTATTTTATTTGATTGACTTTGTACTGGGCAAACAATATATATATATTGGCAATGGAATAACTAACATCTTTTGAATTTTAAAAAAAATCGATTTTTCTGTCTTGGGTGCCTTAATGGTGCTGAGCTGCAAGTTCTGCATTTGTCTTGATCAAGGTCCGATGCTTATAGAAATTATCACTTCGAAATTGGAATTTTGTTTTCTATAAATTGATAACTGCATCGAGGTGAAATATATAGTTGTCAATTTTTAAAGATGTATAAAATGTTTGAGAAAAATTTATAATTAAAAAAAAGAAAAGGAAATAAGTAATTTAAAAAATTTTTTGGAGACAAAATACAAAAAACCTTTCAAATCCAGGTTTGCTATCTATCATCAGCGTATTCTTTTATTTTCCTTTCTTTTTTTTGTTTAGATCTCCAAAGCTGCCTTTGATACCAAATGAACGTTACCAAATTTAATAAAATCGTTATAATATTGACTTTTTAAAATAGGATTTAAGTGTCATTTGATTATTTCTAAAGAGATGGCGCCACCAAACAATTGTAAACTTTTATGAATTTACAGTTTTGCTTGTTTTAATAAATAAGTCGATTTTATGAAAGATATGTTTCAGAGATCCTATTTACGAAGTGTTCGAAGATGGTTGGGCTATATTTTAGTTTAATTTACATCACAACATCTCATCAAAACATCGAAATATGAATAACAAAATTTGAATGGAAGTTGGGTTTCTTTCTTCGTGAAACCAATAGATGGCGCACTTTGGTGACTTACAATCAGTTCCGAAGATTCAGAACATGGAGCTGATTCAGAATAGAGAAACTGAAACGAATGAGAAACTGAAAGAAGAGAGGTTTTTTGCATCGGGTTTTTTTTTGGGTAGGAGTTAAGAAGGGGGGTTTGTACTATCAGAATTTTCTACAGAAATGTACTATCAGAACTCCCGTTTAAGCTCGCGACGGCCCTCTATAGACACCAAATTTACTTGCAATTTAAAAGGTCATTGAAAATTTAGAAATTTGTTAAAACCACCTATTGTAATTATAATGGTGTTCCCAACCTTTTTGCAGTATTATGATAACATTACCAAAATTAATACTAAATAAATAAATAAATTTTGAAGACCCGTTGTTTCAAATTTTTCCATGACAGAGGGGGTGGGGGTGGGTAAGAATATATACGTATATGTAAAACAACAAAATAGATTACGCATAAATGGGGGAGAGAAGGACTCATGTTATTAATTTTTTTTTCTTTATTTTTTCAAAAAATATCATTACTTTCTCCCAGGAAAAGAATGTATACTTTTGAAGGCTGTTTTTTTTTCCGAGATTTTTAAATGAAATAATTACTTACTTTATGGTGTTTTTAAAAAGTAATTTCAATCGTTCACATGCATATATAAAAGCGAGTCTGAACAAAATTTGAAAAACAAAAACAAATATCAATATAAAAAAGACGAAACAATTAAGTACCATTTTCGCCTCTGTTTGTCAACCGATTTTTTACTTTTTTAAAAATTTGGTAGCTATGGATCAGTTTTAGAGTTATCAATAAAAATTTTTTTAGGAAATAGTTTTTTCCTCCTCCTACTTTCGACGTAGATTCGAAGCCTTTTTTTTAGAAATTATTATTCAACCAATTTCATACTACTTCTTACATCTACAATCTACAGCATTTATGCAATGCTGAATTCATTTTTACTATTTATGATTCAAAGAAGAAGAAATTTCAATAGTAAAACAAAGGAGAAAATGTAATCTTTTAAATCAAAGCCAAAGCAGAATAATACTAATATTAAGGTGTCAGTTAATCCATTCCCGAATACATAAGTCAGTCAGTTTGTACGGTACAATGTAAGACAAAGCAAATTCCAATTTAAAGCTAACAATGTCTAATATAATGTAAACACACATAAATTAAATTCTTTTCAACCAAAATGTCAGGGGGTGGGTCATTTGCTCGTACTGACTCGCCTAAATTACTGCTTTATTTTCCATTAAAATTACTTATTCCAATTCATTTAAAATGTTTAAAGATCTTTAAACATTGTTGTTCTTTATTATAGGTCTTGTATGATTGCATATTTAATATTAGGACTCATAATATTATTATAAAGTAAAAAGAAAAAAAAAATTGGCCACAGCTAGCTCATAGGTGGCCACAACTGGTGTAAATCGCACTTTTTCAGTTGATTGATTTTCATTTTATTCACTTAATTGCTTATAACTTTATATACGTGTTTAAGAGGCATAAATTCTGTGCTGAATAACATAGTTCTTGCAAGTTTCTCCTTAACTTGCCACAATTGTTGCACCTACCCTAGTTCAAATTATTAATTTTTTTCCAAGATCAATTTTTTAATGAGTGCACAAGGAATGCAAAAAACATTTTTACAAGAAAATTGAACCAAGGATAAAATGAAAGAGTGCAAAAAGTAGTGAAAATAGTTGCGGAGGGGGCAATTATTCCAGATATCGTGGGTTTGGCCCATATGCAGATTAAGTATCTTGAGGATAGTGGTTTTATAGCTATTGAAAGACAAATGTTAACTATTTACATCTCGGGCGTTTTGTTCACAAGTACCCCATCATCTTCCTTTAACATATATTATAAAAATAAAGAATTCTTAATAAAGTAAAAATATTAAAATTTTCATTTTTCTGCAATAATTAAGTTTTGCTTATTAGTTAGTTTAAATTATTTTTTCACATAAAGAAGTCTGTGCTAAAAATATATACAACACCTGTTAAAGCAAATACATTGTCACTACAAGGAAAAAAGGCTGCAGTGTTGCCCCTCTTATCTCCATAATTAAGTTAGATGGTTTACAAGGATTATCAATTTTAAATGTTGAAATGAAAAAAAAAAAGCTTTCACATGCTAAAAATTGCATCGTTAACTTATTTTCCAGGGTTACTCCAAAAATTGCGAATCGTCTGAATTTTTTCCCTTGGGGGAAAAAATGCAGTATATTTTCTAATTCGATAAAAATGCATATGAAATGCAAAATGGAAGTTTAGATCAGGGTTTCTCAAACTTTTTGGTGTGAGGACCACGTAAAATTTGCGAAAATTTTGTGGGACACCATAAGCATTCCGCAAATCCGAAGCACGAGTGAGTGAAATTGTCAGTTTCTTCACTTGTACTGTAATGTACTATTGTAGATTAAGGTCATTAACTTTAATATTTAATCATAAGGTAAGGAAAAATGACAATTTTAAGTGAGGGACAAACTTAGAAATTTAATATAATAATAATAAAAAATTCAATTACTTGCGTAAATTCAAACATTAATTATAATCTGTCCATTAAGTGCAGCTGAAAGGTTACTACTGAGAAAACCCATTAGTTTCTAACGGCTAACAGAGCATATACGAGGATTAAAAATCAATGGGAAGGATGTGCCTATTCATTTTTAATTATATATATCAAATCTTGGCAAAATAGTCGACCCCACAGGACGTCTGCACTTCTTCAACATTCTTTAGATTGGATCGACCCTTTGATTTTATGTTGGTGAACGACGAAAATGTCCTCGCACGCAAGTATATCGTAGAAAAGGGTAAATTAAATGTTTATGGCGATTTTTCAGAAATCGTTGGAAATTCTTTTGCGGCGACTTCTTGCCAAAAATTTTTTAAGGACTTCGCATCAAAATCAATTTTTAACATCGAATCATTTGATAAGTTCTTTTTGTTTTTTCTTTTTCTGTATTGTTTTATCTTTATCTATTTTTAGGTACATTGTGTGAAAGAGTTTGGAATTGTAAAACTATTACAAAACAGAAATATCAAAACAGAAATATTTACAGAAATATCAAAATTGCTAAAATTTTTAGAGACCCCTGCTGCACAGGTCCCATGACCCCAATTGGGGTCGGGACCCACAGTTTAAGAAAATGCTTTAGATCGATAGGAGTTTCTAAAGTATCTGTTTTAAATATGTATGTAGATGGGTATTTATTTAAAAATTATCAAAGACTTTTCAAACGAACAATTTCTTTCGTTAACCTTCATCTACCACTCACTTAAACAGTTTGTTTTTTATTCCTTAGTAGTAGTTGTTTGAATTTTTCATTTTAACTTTAAATATCGAAATGACTTGTGCATTCTCCCACAACATGAAAAAACCTCAAGTTACCTGTACCAAATTTTAAGCATATTTTTAATTTTATAGATTTTAAAAGTAAGTTTCGGTAACTCTCAAGTTTAATTCAAAATCATGCGAGGAAAGTATTGTATGTATATCTAGGCGACGCTTTAAGGTTTTGGGGACATACCTGCATTGAGTTTTTGTCCTCTTAAGCTGCCGTGCTAAATTCATAATAGTTGGGTTCGTTTTGTTTTTTTTTTTTGCCTAATTCACAAATATTTTTTATGCTAATAGCTTACTTTTTCTTTTTTCTGCACGGAATACGTATACGTATCAGCAAAATTTCGTCTGAAAGAACCATAGAACAAGGCTTAGCGTCGAGGCCCAACTCTGTATAAGTAGAGATACTGCATATTAGCTGCATTCTGTGTCAAAGCAACATACTGTAAAAAATTTAGTGGCATGTCGTACCAAAGGACGGTGCGGATTTTCTGGGTACAAAGGATGGTGCTTAATTTTAGGTGCTTATTGCACCAAAGTATAGAAAAAAAAAGCACCAACTTTTGCAGTGAGCAACATTTTGCACTTTTTTTTGGTGCATTTGGTAGTAATTTGCACTCTTTTCTGGCGAAACATGCAGTTAAATTTTTTACAGTGTAGCAACATCCACATTTTTTCAAACAAGGTTAATACAACAATTTAAAATTAGCATCCTCACATTGGGCATGTTCTTTAAATGAGCGATTGGCCTCGGTTATACCAGAACTTGCCTTTGAAACTGCACTTTAAATTCAATTTTAAATTATATTGAATTTTGACTTTTTAATAAACCAATATCTCTATATATCTCTATAAACTCTGTGTGAAGATTATTATATATTTTATTTTTGTCATGCTAACCTGACGTGTACCTTAATATAAGAATCTAAATACTTACGCAAGTACTGGCTTACAGTAGGTCTGCATACGCTGTACGACTAAATCTGCAATGAGACGGCGATCTTCTTCTTGTGTTTCTCCCAACAGAGTCATTGAAGATGTATTCACCTAAAAAATACAGAGGAAGATGATTACCTCGACTTTTCACATGCTAGAACATAATTATAAATCACCAAGTTACAATCATAGCCTACTTATGGATACCAAGTTCTCGAGTTACGTTTTCAAGGTGCATTCAGACCAACCACAACAACGGCAAGCAACAGTGACGAAACTTTTCAAGGTGTCTCTTAGGTTCTACATAACTCACTAACTACGCCCTCGTATTGACAGATAGGCGTTTTTTATTGCGTCATTAAAAGTGGCTTTACCTCAGACGATCGCGATTTGTTGATTGCGCTATCGAAGAGATATATCAACGCTGTTAGTTTGATAACCATAGCAACAGTCTATTACGTCTGAAGGAAAAAATATTCGTCGCCTTTGGTATGAATGCACCCTTGGTTGCATGTTTACGAAGGTTACAGAACTATTCTTTATACTAGAGGTCAATATGTTCTCTGCATAATTAATTATTTGTGAAAGTAGTGACTCGTTTACCAAAGGTAACGCATTCAGCTCAGAATTAAATGCTCTCTGGTTCATTGTTGAAATTACATTGCCGATGTTGTCCCGAGAAACGAAGAAGAAATGATTTACTGCTATGATTTGTAATCTCATAGATTTTGTTGATGGAAAATTTCTTAACTTTCTCGTACGCAAATTCAAGGTGCTCTAGAAGTCCTCCAGGAAGACAAATACTTCTTCCGAAATGGTATGATATAACATGCTGTTGAAAGTCGAAGAGCGCAGTTCGCAGTCCTATCACGTGTATGGGATTTGGTAAATCTTTTGGAGGTTAAAAACCCTGTAGATTAAGTATGTTACTGTGAATATCCGATATCGGAAAATGTCGAAAATCACCGGTCTGATGAATGGTAAATGTCGACATTCACCGGTGATTGTCGACATTTTCCGATTTCGATCATTCACAGTAACAATATATAAGACGGATATCACTACTTGACAAAAAACGCTATGGAACACTATAGCTCGCTGTGAAAAAAATAAAAAGTTCAATAGCAATCTCTTGTAAAGACACGTTAGGACTCTACCTAAAAAAGTGATGTTTTTTTTTTTTTTTCCATTTCACTTTTCATTTTGATCCTTAAAATTGACAAGATCTTGAGCAAGTAATGGATTTATTAGATTTGAATGTATAAATGACTAATAAATCACCAATTTCTATTTATGCTTTGGCAATAATACCTTCATTTGATTTTGCAAATGTGTCAAAGTATTACTATTATTATTATTTTAATAAAGGTTCATTAACAACACATGATTAATTCTTCTGGAAATAAATACACATTTCAAATTTCAGCACATTAAATTGAGAATATTCTTTATTGTACATTAGCATGACAAAATCCTTATTTGCATAAAATTGAAAATTCGTCTTTGCATTAAAACCAGGTCACGCTGAAATTGATCGAGGTCATTCCTTATTTGCAAATAAATTTATTTTGAAGAATGATGGCTACTCATAGTGTATGACGTCAACTACTACCGCATTGAACTTGGCAGAACAACTCAATTTTTTTTCGTAACAAATTTTGACGAGCACTGCATGAAACTCAAAAAATAGTAAAATGTGTGACGTTGAAAGGTGTAAAACCTTGACCTGGTTTCAAGTATAGGTTATTAAAATTATAAGCAACAAAATTAACAAGCGTTATTTTGATTTTGAAGTAGCTTGCATTCAAATAACTTAATTAAGTTTACTTTTACATGAAACTATGTTTCAATACGCTTGCATTTTATTGGTTAAAAACTTACGAAGTTTATTTATGGTAATACTGTTTTTTTAAATACTTGATACTTTGGCATAATTACTGATATCGTACATTTTAGTTTTTTTAGTTTAATGATGATGTTTTGCGTTGCGATCATTGCGTTTGAAATAGTTTTATTTGTTAGGAAAGGTATTGAAATGATGTAAAATACATTCAATTTATAATACATGATCTTTTATTTAAATGCATAACTCAAAAAATTTTAAAAAATCCACAACTTATATTTAAACTAATAAATAAAGACATAATTAGTGAATTAAATTTTATTGCTGTAAATTAAAATTAAGAAAATTAATTTTCATTTAGTTTTTTTTAATAATAGCATCATTTTATTTATTTATTTATTTTTTGTAAAACAGTGGCATTATTTTATTTTTTATTAAGTTTATTGAAAAATCGCTGCAACTAGCGTCATAGATTTACTATAATATTTCAAGCTAGAGATTGATATTTAAAATATTTTAAAAATAATTTCAACACAACTGAACGATTCATCTAGAAAAATATCAAAAATTGTCATGGTAAGCACATTTCAATTTTATTAAAACTTAGAGAGTAATTTGTGCTTGAGATTTTAACGTAAATATATCTTGTTGAACTTTATAGCACACGAGAACTTAGAAGATAGAACTTGTTCCTCAATTTTAACAAAAACTAGCATTTGTATGATAAAATTACAAGGTTAACATTTCAATGCTAACATCGGAGTTACCGGTTAATTCAGTGTACAACAACGCATTAGAAAAATGATGTGCTGATGAGCTACAGTAGAGTTAAGAGTTAAAGTAAAATGATATTCTTTGTGCCGACTGTTAAATAGCAAAAATACGTCATGATAAAGCACAAAACTTTGTGTTACCACGTTGAATCTATAAAATTGTATTTTAGAACAACTAAAAAAGAAGTTATCTACTCCTAAAAATTAGCATTTAAAGAAAATTGCATTAAGCAATTTTATTTAAATGCGCGAACTTTAAGCATATAATTTTAATTTTAATGCCACCCTTATAATGTATAAATAGATTTAACAATTGGATTAAAAATTTTGGATCATATGACTTACCTTCAATGATGCGAAACTTTTTCATTCAATGTGCCAGATAAAGAAAAATAAAATAATTACAAATTCAGACTTACCTATCTAAAGCCAACCAATCGATTTAAAGTTAAGATCGAAATAGCGCTATTATTTTGTATAAATGAAGCTCGGAATTGTAAAACTTTAAAAATCTCTAAGAACATGCAGTTCCAAAAAAATTTATTTTAAAGCAAAATATGCTACTTTAATTCAAATTCTTGGTCTGGGGTAGTAATATCATTATAAATCAGCTACAAATTTTTGATCGAAGCTTTTTCGAGCCTTATTAGATATTCGTATAGATTGTATTAAGTTAATTTAAAATCTGGTTTGGCACTTGAAAAAGTTTTGCTCCATATAAGGTCTGATGAAAAATGTAAATATATAATATAGTTTAACGATTCAATAAAAGTAATTAAATTAGATGCTACAAATAGCAGCAGGACATCGCTGCTTTCTGAATTACAAAAGCTGTTAAAATCTACGTACTTAAATGTAAAATTAATGATCCTGGTAGATAGAGTTATCACCAGGCCAATCGGGCTAATTTTTTTGTATGGTGCTGAGACGTGGATCTTGGGAAAAGGTGGTGAAGTGGTGTTGAAAGTGTGGGAGAGAAAAATTTTGAGAAAGAATTTTGCAGCGTAATGGTGAATTGAGAATTAGAACTAACAAAGACAAGTATGATTGTTACAAAGAAGTAGATATTGTTTCTGAGATAAGAAAAAGAATAATCCAATGGATGGAGAAGAGGAATCCATAGAGAGGAATGCAGAACAACAAAGAGAACTCTTTGAAAACCCTAGCAGCTTTAAACATAGGGTGAGACCAAAAACTAAGTGGAGAGATCAAGTCGAAGGAAGACTTGAGCAATCTGGGAATTGTCAACTGTAAACAAATAAACTATAAAAAACTATTTGTGTAGAATGGCGAAATATCTTAAAGGAGGTCTGGGGGAGGGGGCTGTAGCACCAATGATGATGACGATGATAGATTTTATTCGAAAGCAGTATTTAGCTGAAAAGGCTAGTAATTTGGCACTTGAAAAAGTTTTGCTTCATAAAAGGTTAGGTGAGGAAGATAAAATATAGTATAGTTTAGCGTGCCAATAAACTCAACATTAGCTCCACTTACCTCTATAATATGTTCCCTGCCGTCTTTGCCTTGAATAGCTTCTACTGCGCAAATATCCAATCCTCCAAACAGCTCTGAAACTTCATCTACCCACTTCTTGTATCTTTCTGTCATAGGAATCTGCTCCAGCATGGCGGAACCCATATTTGCCTTCCAGTTCCCCGAAATCGATTTTCGCCTAGATTATAAAAATCATCTGAACCAACAAAAATGAAGAAAAGTTACCTTATATTCTTACCTTACACCAAATAATTCCAGTTTGTACTCATTTGACCAATCACGCAACATCGATTTAAGATTTTCAGAAATCACCTAAAAATTCTACATTAGCATGCCAAATCGGCCATAAACTCCTTAAATTTAAATGCCAGTGGCAAAAAAAGAATTTTCTCCAGGGGGGTTAGGTTCATAACATTCCGCATACGTATAACATACAACTAAAAAGAGGGGGTTCTCGGTTATTCAACCCCCAATCCCCCCTAGTTGCGCCCTTGATTGAAATTGCAGAACTAATAATTTATAATTTTTTTCCTATTTTTCGTATATTTGTGCAGAATAAGTTGACATTTTATCACAATTTTTTTTCGTCGTCATTGTCCTGTTTTTTTTCCAGGGAAACATGATCAATCTACTGTTTGATCAATCTGCTTATATGATGAATCATATGGATAAATAGATTATATGATCATCTGCTTACATGATCAATTTGCTTACGTAAATTTCTAGTTACAATATATATATATATATATATATATATATTAGTAAGCCCGGCGGTCATACGAAATGACCGCTGTTCTAGATATTATAAATATACAATTCTCCCAGTAACCGGAAATGCACATCAAATCAAAGAGATATTTATCAGGTAGAATAGTAAAGTTTAATGAATAAATAATAAACATATAATAATTTCGGAAAAAAATATGCTTACCGAAAAAAAAATCTAAGTTACAATAATCTGTAAATTAAAACGTTATTTTACTATATAATCAAACTGTTTGTGAAAAATATTTATATATATCCAACATAATCATCGTCAAAACAATAGTTTTAACGAAACCTGGAAAAAAGAGCGCAGCCACTTTAATATACATAAAAAGCGCAGACGATAAATAAATTAAAACAAAGAAAGAAGGATTAAATTAAATTCGCGTTTACATTAATTTTTAACGGAGATTGCAAATCCAGCGATGCCTCACTCAAAATGCTAGATAAATGTTTTGATTATTAGTATATTTGACATGTGTTACAACAATGGCAACTGCACTACAGTTACGCAAGCAACCAATAAGCTATCAGCGACAGACACTTAAGTGGCTTATATATAAGATATATATATATTTATTAGGCAGCAGAAATTTTCTTCAGGTTTGTACACTGTTTTCTTCAGGAAATCCTGCCACTTTTTGAATTTAACTCTTTTGTGCATTCATCAAGAGAATAATTATTAATTTTAAATTCTACTTGAGAGTAACGGTAGCCGAAATTTCATGCCTTTTTTATACCACTCTTCAGTTTCATTCTTAATGTGGATTCAGATAGCCAGCGACGACAAAAAATTACATTGTTGACGTTGCGGTGTTCTTTAATGTATAAACAGCTATAACAACTTCTACACCAATCACCAAGATGATGGTTTTCCTATTCCATTTTACCTATACACATGAGCTTGCAGCGACTACAAATCATAGCTTTCTGCGCTATATTTCCACAATTTTTTTTTTTGCCAAGGAAATAATCTGCATCCAATGAACATCGGATCAGCAACATGAGTGTGTATTGATTGGTTAACGTAAAACCAATAATGGTTTGCCAAAAATCTCAATAATTAATGTGTTTAGTGACGGCTAAGCTTACGGAATAATAACATTTCTCTTATTTGAGTCTTGAAATTCAAAAGACATTCAATCTAGACCGTGTTATATTTATATACACACGCAAGGTACGAGGATAAAAAGAACCCACGTACAATTCTAGAATGCTTTTGATCTTTTCCGCTCAGACGATTAGCGTTACAGAAACTTAGATTTACAACAAGGAAGAGGTGTTTTCAAGAAATATTACCCCTGTGTAAACAGACGCCTGGTTCGATGCGAGTTTTATCCGTCTACACACGTTTTTTTTCGTATTTTCCAGTTTAAACTTTTGCTGCAGATGAATAAAAAACGTTTATTCGGGACTAAACGAGGCTTTATCTTAGGTAACATTCCATTTATATTGTAATATATGTCTTTCTTATAACACCGCATGAAACAGTTATTATCATACCATCTTTGAAATTTCCAGTATGGTTTCATACTGACTTCAAAATTTCCATTATGGACAGATACAGGCTTAAAAATTCAAAGTATGGTATCATACCTGCTTCAAAATTTCCGGTATGTTGTTACTGTTTCCGGTGTGATTTTGATACCGGTATTTTGAGTTTTTTCCAATAGGGATATAATATCCCCTTTAGGGTGTTTTATATGATTAAAAAACTGGAAGGCCTTTTCACTATCAAAACAGAGGAGCACTTTTAATGAATGCCAAGTATCGGCGGAGAAGAATACGTATTATTTAATTTTTACATTAAGATCATTTTTATTCGAGTCTAATCATTGAATATAAATTTATTTTTAAACCCTAAAGCATTTTTTTACGTGATAATCAGGCAGTATTATGTAATAAACATTTACAATTAGCTTTTTAAATAAAATTAGCTTTTAGGTTGATAATGAAAAAAGGGGCAATATCGTGTTTAAAAAGCACATATATTGCTACTGTACAGAAATAAACAATTTCCATGCGTAAATTATTAGCTGTATGTAAAAGATTAGCGACTAAAAAACAAACATGTAAGATGCTTGGCAGATTTCCCATGAAGTTTTAGTTTGGGATTTCGGTTATTTTTAACAGGAAAATGAATGACAGTAAAGTGAAAAAAATAAGGGAAGTACTTGAGGAAGCATTAAAAATGTTAGGTAACATGGAAAAGACAATGAAGCGTACAACATCTTTATTTAGTTAGAACTAACTTCAATAGCTAGCAAACGTTTGAATTGTTCCTAGGTACACCTACTAAATCGGATATAAATTTTCAGTTAGATCAAAAATTTCATTATCTGCCGTAAAGCGTGAAATTTATAAAACAAGATATTCCATAATAATAACAGTTTTAACCACTGTCAAATTAATTTTTAAGATTTAACTTAAAAACGCTCATACTTAGATGTGGTGTATCAATAAAGCTGACTTGAAATGCTTTATTTATTTTTTTTCTGCTTTTATTTCTATTTATTTTAAGAATTTTAAAGACCTATTGCCAATATGGAACCGCTTACGATAAGTTGCGTCATTTTCATGCCAACTGTTTAGCAAATAATCTGTAACTCTCTCTCACTTTTTTATGTGTTTAGTGTGCGTGAGCTATTTAATTTTTGAACGAAAATATACTGTTTAAATTAATAGTGAAAAGTTCTGTATTTTCCAAATGCATTTGAAAAATAGCGAAAAATATTTGTTTTTCAAGTGATATATTAGCACTTTAATTCCATTTTATCTATTATATTATTTCTCTAGCCTTTTTTTCTGTCGCTCCGTAATATCTTCCTTATCCTTTTATCAAATTCCATGATTTACCCCTCATTTTAAAGCTTATCGTGCCGGCTAATGACGAAAAATAGACCCACTGCCTAAAAATGTAACGCTTCTCTTAACTCTGATATTTAAAATCATCTAAGAAGAGGTCCTTTAATGGAAGCCAAATTAATGTTGTGTATTCTGGCGCCATCTGTTATTAAGTAAACAAACAAGGGACTCTTCTGATTTTATTGTGTAGAAAATTGGACAGTTTTACCTGCATCTGTTTGTTAAACTTATTCAACTGTTAATCTCTACACATTCATTTATGTTATGAATGTGTAGAGCCTAACCAACCAACAGTAACTATATTTTAAGTAATGGAACTGTTTCGTTATTGTATTTTAGTGCTATGTATACTTAAAAATAATTATTATTATGATTGTGATTATTTTGTTATTTTGAATATCTAAATAATAGTGGGGAAAAAATTGTAACAGCTATTTGTACTGATGTGTTCAAGTACATGTCTTCTTTTGTACCAACACCCATTTACTTTTTTCTATTCTTTTTCATCATCTCCTTTCTCCCAAATTAGTGCGGAATTCCGCACGGTCGACTAATTGCACTAGTTTCACTATGATATCCGATGATATTAGAAGATCAAATAACTTCATAAGATATGAGTAGAAATGAAATTCCAGATGACGAAGCCTTACGATAGAAAATGCTTTTCTAGGTCCTGTTTCGCGTTTCTAAATGAAAACATAACACATATGAATCAGTTGTTGATTAAAATTTTTGAAAGGCTCCATAAACAGAAATATGTTTTTAAGATATACTCACATGAAAGCTTTATAGTTATTTCCAATCTTCTGTATGTGGATATCATACTTGGCATCAATAAATGGTTCTACAATGCAGTACATCTTGTTGACTGCGACGACGCTGGCGACGTCTTGAAAATCAAAATGGTTCTCCACTTTGAGCTTACCAAGGCCTCCATGGGCATGGCCTATCTTCACTACACTAGGATATTTGGCTGCAGTAAGCTAGAAGAAAAGAAAAAGAAAATGTCTACGATTTTAATGCTTAAAAAAGATTTAATATATACTAGAGTTCGCCCACGGCCGAAATTCGACCGAAATTCATTAAATTTTTTAAATACAGCCTCGAGCATAAATAACTTTTACTTCCTATAATGTGGGTTTTGTAAAAGCTGAATGGCAACAAAAAATAAAATGTTTTTAGTCTGACAGTGTAAAATGTACGTTACGTCACTATAAGTAAGGAAGGCAAGGCGCTCAGATCTCAGGCCTTAACAAAGTATAAAGCAAGAGCCCAAAAAGAAAGAAAGAAAGATGCACGTTACGTTATCGCCAGGTTGTCGCTTATTGCATTTGTTGTGTTTGCTTATGTAAACTAAATGTTTCTTTTAATACGTGTATTGCCTTATTACAGTAAGTGAAATATAATTTCCCTTAATAATCCCTTATATCACCAACCGATATGAACCTCTGTCAAACACACGAACCGCCGATTTGAGGGTTCTAACAGGTTGAGAAAGCCTTTGATATGCAGTTCGAAGGTTTAAATCGTCAGGTGAATAAGGCCATTAGACATTTTAGTTTATCTGTTTAGCAACAGTTTTTTTTGCTTATATAATTTCAATTAGCGATAATCTTTCCTCAAAGGCGATTGATTGACCACTGAGTTAGTTATTTAGTTTAATGCATTTGGAACACATATTATGCATAAATTTTATCTTTCTGCACTCCTTCTCCTGTAAAGAAAATAGAAATAATAATTTTCATACCGCTATTATTATTGAATAAATTAGAAATAAAAACTCACTTTTAATTTAATCAAGAGTTCAAAAAGCTAATGCAAATCAATAAACTTACGAAAGGTTGATTCGAAGCAAAATAACGTGTTTACCGCACTTTATTTTATATTAGACATTGTTAGCTTAAAAGTGTATTTTATTTTGTTTAACATCGTACTGTACAATCCAACTGACTTAATATATGCGTGTTTCGCAAACGGATTAACTGACATCTTAAGATCTTAAGATTAGTATTATTTTTCTTTGACATTCATTTAATAGATTACATTTTCTCTTTTGTTTTGTTCTTGACATTTCTTCTTCTTTGAATAAATAGTAAAAAAAATGTATTAAGTATTGTACAAATATTGTTCATTAAAGATGTAAGCAGCAGTATGAAAGAAAGCGAATAAAGACTTCTTAAAAAAGGCTTGGAATCTACGTTGCAAATACGAGGGGGAAAACTATTTCTAAAACTATTTTTATTGATAACACTAAAGCTCATCAATAGTTGCTAAATAAAAAAATTAAAAAGTCGGTTGACAAACAGAGGAGAAAATGTTACTTAACTGTTTTGTCCTTACCTATATATCTTGGAGATTTTCAAAAAGATTGACGGTTTGATGTCCACAGTATAAAATCTGAATTTCATGTCGATAAAACTATTATTCTGCTATTATAAAAACCAGTAGGAGAGGGAAGCATCATTTCATAGTTAATCAAATGCATTCATTACATTTTTTCCAAGTTGTGAAATAGTAGGCTTTTTCTGTTACTTTAGTTGGAAAGAAATGGAAAATTGCGTGTCCGGGGAGCAAAAAATTCACAGAGCCAGTCTTTTTTTTTATCATTCCAAGTAATTTTTTTATTCAAATGATATAAAACATGAAGTACTATGTGTTTACTTACCAAGTGATTTTAGTGAAATGTTTATCTAATATCTTAAAATTTAAAGAAAGTTTTTGTCAGGACATGCAGCTCATGAGTGTTACCTCGACAAAGTTCCTATCATCCAAAATATTTAAATATTGTAATTATTTTCTATGGCGGGGAAGCTCAGTATGTTTATTTTAACCTCGTACCATCTAGAATGGGTTAGTTTTATTCCTTTAATGTTTTACAGTGGAACACATAATTCAACATGAAGAGTATTTTTATTACTTCTCAGGAGTATTACCCATTTATTTTACAATATTTTTTACAGCATAAAAATAAGCAATTCAGCAATAGTGTATTTCTTGTAAAGGAATTAATCGGTGCAATTAAATTTTTAGGAACACGGGCAGAAATTTTTTTGTGAAGAATTTCTTAATAAATCTCATGAGTGTTACCCACTCATGAGTGTTACTTGTTAAGAGAAGGAAGCAACAATCATGATTGAAAACAACCAAATAATAAATAAATCTGCAGATATAGATATTTTTTGTGCTTTAACTCAAACTATTTGTTTTTTATTCAAACTTTTATTGTATTTCTATATATATATATATATATATATATATATATATATATTTAAAAGAGACACCTTGACACAAAATTTTTACGTTGGCTGATATGATTTTTGTGTGGTTTTTTTTAAAAGTTATGTTTTATTCTTAAGGGGTAAACAAAGAAAAACTCCCGTACTTGCAACCCCCCTGCCCCCCCCCAAAAAAAAAAGAAAGAAAGAAATGAGTAAAAAAAATAAACATTTGTTCGGGTATACCAGTTGTTACTTTATGTAAACAAGAAAGCAATGTGTTGCAAACTATTATCTTCACTTTACTTAAATTAAAGATATGGTTTGCAGAATTAGAATTATTTATTTCGATATTTTTACTGCCTACTTTAAAACTGAAATTAATTTTTTATTAGTTCTGTCTAAAAACATCTATTTCTGGATCAGAATCATGAGAGTAGTGATGTTTTATTACATTTTTAATGTAACATAGCAATTAATGGGGTAAAATAATTTCAATTTTGGTTTCTAATTTTATAATTATTGTTATTTTTATTACTATTATTATTTTTGGTGCCTTATAGCAAAAGGAGTGCTTGTTTGTCTCATGAGTGTTACCATCTGTCATGAGTGTTACTGTAGCTAAAAATGAGAATTTTATTAATGTATTTGTTAGTTAATAATTAAAAAATGGTTTTCTAGTTAAGTCTATCCAGTTATTTCTTATACCTGCAGTGGAAACATTAAATTTTTAACAAAATACATTTTTATTGAAAGTTATATGCTTCATTTAAGAAACAAAGTAACACTCATGAGATAAAGTGCAATTAAAATAGTTTTAAAATTTTAAATATGTCAATTTTAATACTATTTTTACTTATTTCAAAGTATTTAAGATTACTTAAACAAGATTTTTTTGATTAATTATTGATAAGGCTTATTTTACAGAAAGTTTAATAACGGTAACACTCATGAGAAAAACAATCACTTCTCAAGACACTTTTTGAAATATCTAAAATATAAATAAATTAACTCGAAAAAAACTATCTGCTCAGAATGCAGTAAATTATAAGGTATTCATATGTAGGCAAGTTTTTATGTTTGATGCAACAAAAATTTTCAGATTGTGTCAAACCCAAACCGTCAACAAATTTGAAAATCACCCATCTATATAAATAAAAATGTAAGTGTTTGTTTGTTCATGACCTCAAATCTCCGAAACTACTTCACCGATTGCTTTGAAATTTTGCCAGAACATTGCGTTCGAAAACGTGTTTTTATACATCACTTTAATTTATTATATTTATTTTTATTTAATTAGTTCGTTTTTTAATGTTTTAATTGAAATACTTCATTAATAATAATCAAACACAAGTTAGCTTCGAATGGCAACAGTTGAATTTAGAATTTTCTTCTGTTTACGTTTGGATTACGCTTATTTTGGACTTTCTCATTTTGAGTCGGGGGTGTTTATTTCTTATTGCTCTTCATATTTTGGTATTAATTTCTCAAAATGCCTCGCAAAAAGTCAAACTTCGGTCGTCGAAGTCGCAGAACGAAAGCAGTACGACGAGTAATAGCAAATCACACCGAGGAAGAACGGGAAGCAGCGAACGAGCTAAACAAACAAAAATGTGGCTTAAATACGTACGGGGCCGTTCATAAATGACGTCACGCTTTTTTCCCATATATCTGACCCCCCTTCCCCCCCCCCTTTGTCACAATATGTCACACTTCAGCGGACCCCTCTCCCCCCTTTGTCACGCGTCACGCTATGTTGCATAATGCATGATGTCACACTTCTTGTTACCCCCTCCCCTCCCCTTGTCACAATTTCACGAACCCCCCCCCCCCTCGAAGCGTGACATCATTTATGAATGATCCCTACTGATGAACCAGCAGAGCGTCGTGCAGTCAGTTTAATTTTGCTATTTTCATTTTGATTTAAATATTTTGTGTTTTTTTTGTTTGTATTGAAGTATTTTGTTAGTATTTTGCTCTTAATGATTAAGGAGAACTTGAAAACAAAGACTATTTATTTTAAATGGCAATTTTTTAATTTAGGATTTTTGTGATTGTGTTTCGTTTGTTTTTAAAAGGCTTATGTTGGGACTTTTCAATGTGCTGAGCCAGACAATAACAAAATATTCACAGACAATGGTACGACAAAAAAATTGCCCGCAGGCTTTGTGAAAAAACATAAAGCTCAAGACCAATCAATCAAATTGAGCATTTAGATCTAGACACGGATTGCTTTTCACGTGGACAATAATTATATAATGCGTGTTCTAGAATGGGTAAACCAGACAATTCTATATTTTCAGACAATGAAACAGCAAGCATCGTGAAAAGGAACATATTAGAAATATGTGCTTTCTTTTGCTTTGCCATCGAACCAGATTGAGCCACAACAACGCGTGGCCGGGTACAACTAGTATTATATATATATATTAAACTCGAACATATCAATTTCTTGATATAAGAAGCAACGTTTGTACAACTTCCGTAACGTCTTGGTTTCAATGAAAATCTTTGAAATCGCGATTTATTTATTAGCTTGATGAATTAATTACATCACATTTCAACGGTTGTTTTGACATCATGAACTACTAAAGAGTATTTTAATACTTTTATGCTTATTTTTGGATTTACAACCTTTGATCCTTTTATTATTTCCTAAAAACGCAGTAAACCAAAAGTACACCAGAATTTAAAAACAAACGAAGAAAGCCAAGAGGGTGAGTTTTACATGAGACCTGTAAAAATTATATTGTTAAAAACAGTCTATCAGAGCCAAGAAGTTTTCCTTTTACGTAATTCTACAGTTTTAAGTGTACTTCAAAATTTGTGAAAAAGCTTTGTTTTTATTTTAATAGCTTTTCGTGTTATACACAGGTTTCATTTTTGATAAAGCGCTCTGTTTTCTTTTGTTTTGGAAATTACAAGTATTAGCAGAACTAAGAAAACTAGTATTATACATCTTAAGTAAATATAAAGCTTTTTTTCCCTTCAACCTAATATGTTCCACCTATCCACCTTCTTTCTAGTAAAATATATTTTTCCCCATATTGACTTTGTTTCGTTCGCGAATTAACGAGGAAGTCTGCAACAAGATATTCTGAGGAATAAGTTGACAGCCACGTCTTTTTCCTGAAATGAAGAATCTAGTTTTGAGCAACTTGATTCGCTGCGGTTGATAACTCGCAATATTTCTCAATAATTCTAAAAATTCTAAATTTAGAAATAGTTTTTTCAGAGAGAGCAAAACTATGAAGTTACATACATCCAAAAAGTTTCGTTATATTTGTGTAAATCAGTTTCGACTGAGTAACTTAACTGAAAACTTTGTTTGTTATTAATAATAATGTAAAATGGGGGGGGGGGGAACTAACGTTATATTAATGTATGATGAAATTATTTTTTCTTTAAATCACTGCGCTGTTATGTCGGCAGGATGGCTTAGTGTTAGGGCACTGGCCTCCCACGCCCAAGTTCGCAGGATCAAATCTGGCCCAAGTCGGTGTATTTTCAAGACACGGAAAATCGTCAGCGCCCATGTCGTATGATTAAGCGGCATGTTAAAGATCTCTTGAGTATATGTTTGGCTTGGATACTCTCAGCTAAATTAAAATTCCTAGTGCAGTTTCGCATCATTTAGAGCAGTGGTGCGCAAACTATTTTCATTTGCGACCCACTATTTAGTGTAAAATTTTATCGCGATCCCTGGATAGACAGAAGACGGTTTGTTTAGTCATCAACGAAGTTACATTAAAATTTCTTTCTGCGCTTTGCTTTTACAGGGTGTTTTCAAAAGAGTGTCGTGACGTAATCCATTGAAATAACGCTTTTTAAAATTGCGCACCAAACTTATAAAACATCACAAAAATGTTATGAAAGTTGTAACATCATAAAAATCAGTTAATGAATCAAGACATAATTTTATGAAACAATACTTTATGTATGTTGTTTTATGCATATGGGTATTAATACTTTTTTAATGGAAAATACTTTTAAAAAACTTTACATCATAAGAAGTCAATGTGACGTATGTGCTTGCAAAGAGCTCATGACTGCTTCTACGTATGGATCTGTATTGGAAATCGCAAGCCTTGTCATCCACTGGATCCAATCGAGATATTTTGTTTTAATGGAAACTAATTTTGAAAAACCAAATTCACACGGGTAGGTCGATGCAAACTGAATCAAAACATTGATTGTCTTTCTTTTCAAATTGGCATATTCGTTTCCAATCGATAACCAAAATTTTTGGCCAGTCAGAGAGTTAAAGTGAATGCGCAGTGTTTCGTCGCTTGAAACATCAATTAACTGCTCTTTTTCATTTAAAGGGATATTGGAATTGATAATACCGAACGAAAATGGGTCAAGGATCCAACATAATTCATTTTCTGGAAATTTTTCGTACCTTTTCGTAAACTTTTCAATCAATTTTATCAAATGACGGGAAAATATGTTTTTAAAGGACAAGAAATCTGTATTATTTTCCTCAGTAAATTCTGAAAAGCACGGGAACTTGTTTTCGTTTAATTCCCCTTGTCAAAGTATCATCTTATTCTTAAAAGCTTCAATTTTACTGCTTAACGTTAAAATGTTTAGTACCCTGAAGACTCATATTCAGATCGTTCAATTTTTCGAAAATATCATGTAACTGAGTTTTTCGAGCCAATCTTCATTAATGAATGAAAGTGCCAATATATGTTTCTTTGCCACCAAAAATATGTAAACATCGTTTCTCAAATCGAAAATACGCCACAATATTTTGCCGCGTGAGAACCACCTGACTTCTGTATGCAGTTATAATGACTCACACACAGAACCCATCTCATTACAGAGTATTGAAAAGTGACCAGTGTTTATGGCTGATGATTTAAATGTAATTAATTACATTAAAAACATCATTTAATATCTTTTGCAATTCTTCATGGATGTCTTTTGTAACTAGAGCTTGTCGTCTATGTTTCATGCAATGGTTGAATAGGGTCAGGTGGGGTAAAATGGGTCAATTTTAGCTATTTTCAAATTTAAAGTTTCATAGCAACAAAACCAGAAACATTTCCCTTTTCTTTTCGATTGCATCTTAACATTGAACTCCTTTAGATCAATTTTATGTCGTTTTAATATTTATTTTTTAATTATGAAATAGTTTAACTGAGCTTATAAAGTTATGACCTGATTTATTCCATCGTGGGGTAAAATGGGTCATAATGCAAAATAATGCTGAAAACAGTTATTTAATACTTTGAAATTGAAAAAAAAAGTAAGTAACAAATTTAGCAACATTTTGAATTATAATTACGTTGAAATGTTAAAATAATATTGTTCTAGATTGTTATATATTGGTTCCCATAACACTTCAACAACATCACTTCTCTCTACTACATCAACACGATCTCTGTAGGAAAAACATTCAAAAAAAATTTTTTTAAATGTAATTTCAATAAAATAAACAACATACATTGTTTAAATTTAGAAATTTTCTGCAGTGAAGTGCAACAGAGTAAATTTTAAAACAATAATAGAATAGAACTAGCTAAGCCTAACCATGACCCATTTTACCCCATCCAAGAAAAACTGGTGTAAAAAATTCAATATTTATTTTTTTCTTACATGCTCGGATGTAATTGTTCTCCAAAGTTTCTTTGTGCGGAAATCCTTTAAATTTGGGTTGTTATTTGATAAAATATAGAGATTTTCAGAAGTTGGTAAACTATGTGTTTACCACACTATCATCCAAAAATTACAAAAATAATTTTTTTGTGTTGCCATGTTTAAGAACCTAACTTTTTTAGGAGGAAAAATGTTGCCCACACATTGAAATATAAGATAAAAATATTGGTTTAAAAATATCAATTTCAAGTTCTATTATTTTGAGTTTTTTATCAAGTGACCCCATGATCCATTTTACCCCATCCTACCCTACTATATGGGGAGCAATTTTCATTATTATCCCTCTTAGTCCTTCGTTACTGCCTGCTAATGCTGCAGCAAAATCAGTGCAAACCAAGACACAGTGCCCCCCTCCCCCAGCTAGGTCATTTTCCTCAAAATATATACCAATAATTTCAAATATTTTCACTCCAGTTGCTCTCTCTTCTAACCTTTCACAACATAAAAAAATCTTCCGATATGTCCATCCTTTGAAATGAATCATTGCAGATTTTTCGTAAATTTGTTTTTTGAATTTGGCGACCCCAAAGATATCCTTGCGACCCCTCCGGGGGTCGCGACCCACGATTTACGCACCACTGATTTAGAGCACTGGTGCCGCCATCTAGGATGAAACTGAGCGTCAAAATGTCCTCAAGTGGTAATGGCATCCGCCGATAGTGGTGCTTCTTGAAAGAATGGATGCCGGTTTCCGAGGAATGCACTAGGTCTGAAAGTTAGTGATCATACGCATCCCCATTAGAAAAGAAAGCTATGGTGACATTGGCCCAACTTCTTTCTTTCTGATCGCATTTAGAAATGTAATTCCTGAATTGTTTCCAATATTTCTTTCATAATTTTTCCAATAAAACAATTAATTCATAATTTTAATCATTATATTTTTATAATTTTTTAGAATGATATGGACCTATACAGGCAGATTCTGATTACAGCAAGGGAAAAAGCCTCCCTCTCAAATCAACATATTTCAAATTGCAATGAGGAAAACTGCTTTAAAGACAGAAGGAAAGGACAAAAGTAAGTTATTTAAATAATTTTTAAAGTAATTTAGCCACAAAATATAGAGTTGCAGTTTAATTAAGATAAGCATTCATTTGTATTTGTCTTTCGTTTTCTTTCGCACACTTCAATGATTTTTATGTTTGAGAGGAGAGGGAGATGCTGTAGAATATTCAGAGAGGAGTATATACCATTTCTGCCACAATTATTCTTAGCCTGTGCCAAAATAAATCAAGACATAGAGAGTAATAATGGATTTAGCAAGACTGACGTTCACTAAAATATTTCATTGTGTGGGAATTTCATCACCCCCCCCCCCCCCCCCTCATCATTGCGTGTTTTTTCTTAAATTCTAATTGAAAATGTACGAGGTAGATATTGTGAGAATTATTGTTTAGCACGTGGTCTTCGATGATATTACTTACACTACTTAGTTTCGTCAAAGTAGAAGCTGAGAAATTTAAAACCAGATGATAGAATGTAGCTCAAAGAAAAAACATAGATTTTTTATTTGTAACCAGATACAGTAAAATACTTGTTGTGAATAGCTGTAAAATCAGTTTATGTTTCTCATACATCGAAATATTTATGATTCAGATTTACTGCCAAAAGCCCGAGCTTTAGTATGGTTTTAAGAAAGGAACCCATCATATTTTTAGCCCATGGGTGATACTTTTCCAGCACTTCACAGAACTAATGCCGATGACTATACAATCCCCTACTCTAAATGCCTTCTACTTAGAAAAGAGATACATTTATCTTTTGAGCTAGTACAATTTCTCAATGTCTCGAAGAGTGCTTCTATACTTGGTCAAACAAACTCATAAAAGCGTGAAATAACAAACGAATCTCCAGCATCCAGATAATTGGCATCTGAATGGAGTGGGGGAGGCCTCATAAATATTCCTTAACTTTTCACCTCAAAATAACACTCAGCATCCCAAAGCAGGGAAACTAGGGGGTTAGCGTTGGGATTCCCAATGTGTTGACCAGATGCTAAGCAGACAGCTGTCTTGTCGCGACGGAATTCGGCGTGTGGGTGGGCCCGCGGAATTGTTTTATATGGACTGCTAGAATCTTCATGGGGCCAATGTGTAAAGACGAGAAGTTTCTTGTAAAGGTGGAGTTTGCGGTAGAGGTGGCTTTGCTTGGCATTTAAGAGGCCTAAAGAGGTGAAGACAGGGAGAGTCGCCAGGTCTATTCTATCGAGTGTGGTGCTTCAAAAGCATATTTTGATGGTACCTAGTAGCAGACTTGTATTCAGATTGTTTGGGGAGGGTCAAAGCATTTTATAGGCAGGGCAAATGTACTTTCTCCCCTCCTTCCATCCTCTCTCCCTCTCTATCTATCTCTCTCTCTCTCTCTCTTTATATATATATATATATATATATATATTATTTTGTGTTATTTTTGTTCAGTATATTTCATGTAGTTTTTAGCTTTCACTTCTTTAGGGCATACAGAAAGGCCTCGGATGTAGTCCCACAACTTGTGCGATTCTTTAGTGAGGCGGAAACCTTCAAAAATAATAAGCTTCGGACATAATAAGAAATTATAAGACATTATTTATACATAAAAGTAGAGCTTTTATGTGATAACAAATATGAACTTGTTTTGGGTGATGTGTATTCAAGTCATTCTCCAAAAAAGATTAAAAACCATGTCCCATTACATTATCGTTCTTATTTCTCATGATCTTCCCCAACCTTTTCCTTTCTTAAACTATTAAAAACAATGATCATCCCGCCTAAGGCAGTTAATATGAAAAAAGAGTTTAACATCAAAATTATAGTCAACATATATGAAAAATATATCTATAGTCAGTCCCACATAGATTTTTCCCCCTGATCTTTGGTTTCTAAATTTCTACCAGGAAATTAATTCTTAAATAAAATTGACTTCTTTCATTAAAATAGCATCAATATAAATTATACAAATATAACCTAATCAGTTTGAAGAATATAATTCCATTAATGATTTACTATATATATATATAAATATATATATATATGTCATATTATAGTATTTGAATGTAAAATGCTGTTAGAAGTCATGATTCGAGTTGATTTTTAATTACTTTAACTAGCAACAAATATTTACAGTTGGTTGGCAATTAAATTACCTCAAGTCTTTGCGCATATCAGCAAAAAATCGGGAAAATTCACCGTCTGTTTGCTATCATAGCTTTAACATATCTGATACATGATACACTGTTGTTCTTACTAAGGTATTTAAGCCCAAGTGATGAGAGCTTCTCATTTTAATTGGATATTTCCCGGGGAAAACCTCAAGTTCGCGATTGTTTTAGAAAATGTAAATAGTTTTGGGGAACAGCCACAATAATTTACCGGTGAAGAGCGGGAAATAAATTTTAGGTCTCATGTATTGTTACATCTAAATATTTTGAACATATAATTTGAATTAATGTGAGCTGTAATTATCTAAGATAGAAATTCGAATAAAAACACAAAAGGATTGTTTTAGAATGAATGATTAACAATAAATTAGGAGTGAAATAAAGAAGGTATAGAGGGAAATATGTATACACACACACACACACATATATATATATATATATATATATATATAAAGATGAATTCATTCAAGTTAAAGATATTTTTGGGTGAAATCGAAGTTTATATTTCCGCTTTTTCCTACATGTTTGACGCCCCTGAGATTTCCAAACTTTCAACTGAAATGATCTAAATTTTGAATCGTTTTAGAAAATTGGAACTCTGCAATTGTAGATTTCTCCAATATACCAAACACCACAATAGGCATAAAGTGATTAACAAGTAGTGTTACTCATTTTGAAGACAACCTCAGAATAATACATTCGTATTTCGTCGAAAGATTCAACGAGAAACGTCAGTTCCTGCTGCAGTCAGGCCTGGGTTAAGGTCAAGGCTTGCAGTTGGGCTCCAATTTCCTTGCCAATCCATCACATGGAGCTAATCCCCAAATACGTATGCATGGCTTTTTATGGGTGTAAAGGAGTGAAACATAAATGCTAAAAGAAAACTACGTATTTATTTCTGGCGGATTTTAAAGTAACAGTTTTCACTGAGCTTTTTCTGATTTGCTTAAGAATTTTAATATAGGTTGGCAAATAACAATGGGCAGGAAATTTGATTCTGTTCAAAAGCAATGATTTTGAATAATGACCATAGTTCTCTGACCGGTAATCATGACTGGTTAAACCGAGTTTAAATTTTCCAAGTAAATTACTATGTTCTTAGTATTAAGCGAAGTGCATACTAAGCAGGGACACACACAGCTAGCGTTTTTTTCTGGGGGGAAGGGGGAGACCCTAAAACCAACGGTGCTACCACAATTTCTTTATGGGTGGTTTTTATTTGTAAACAGTCCTTATATTACAAAAGGATTGTTTACGAATACATAAGTTATGTATAAAGGACTGACGAGGCTTCAAGTCATACGTTCGGATGTTGTTCCTAAAATCCCCTCTTCTGTCTTGCGACCTCTCATATAGCACCCCTCATATTACATCTCGAACTAGGCTCGCATCTAGATTAGTTTCGTTCATTGAAAAGTGTATAAATTTCTTAATCCCTTAACTGGTTTGCCCGTACGGCGCACGAGCTACCCAAAGTTAGCTTCAACTGGTTTGCCCGTACAGCGTACGGGCATTGAAATTTCCGCCTTTCTTGTTTTGAGTTGCCCATATTTTTAATATATTGAAAGATAGTCATTTAGGGGCATTTGTGTTTCAAAGTTATAAAATAAAAAAATGTTTAAATTCATTATTTATGAAATTTAAAAAAAAAATCTTTCATTTTCCTTTTATACCAAGTTAGGACTTTAATTAATGCAATAACCCAAGTAGCATTTTATCTTGGCCCAATATTGTTACTTGATTGGCAAAAGAATGGGATAAGACTGGCAAACAATATTGGGTGTAGCTTGGAGGGGATACATTTTAACAATAATGGTCAATATTGCTACTTCAATCTTGAACCAATATTGCGTGCCAGCCTTACGCCAATATTGGCTTTACGTTGGCGAACAAGTTTTATTGTTTCTAACTGCTTAAAAATATAAAAATTGTTATTGTTATTCCTGAATTTAGCTAGAAAAAAAGTGTAAATGCAAAAATTCATGGCGCCATCTATGAGTCGTCGGAGTGAGTCGGGAACTGGGCTCGAACTGACGCCCTCTCGTATCACAATCCAACGCTCTAACCGCTGCGCCACATCTGTTGCCAGCGGAAGTTATACTATATGTTATCTATTTACGGAGGTGGATTATCTTCTATTAGTTGCATTAGGAAGCAATGAAGGTGTATAAAAAGTTATGATAGTTGTTGAAAATGAAGTAGTTTTTATTATTCAGCAACATTCAACAAAGATCTATTGGCTAAACATGACAGAGCAACATTCGTCCAATATTGGTTTACCAGAATGTAGCCAATTTTGCACCAATATTGCTTTCCATTATGAGAGCAATATTGTTGGAGCAGTATTAAACCAATATTGGACCAATCTTGGTTTCCAGGCTCTATGCAATATTGCGCATGCAGCATTTAGCCAATATTGGCTGAACATTGAGAAAATCGCTCCAATATTGCCCAAGATATAACCAACACAAACAATCTTGCGCCAATATTCAGCCAACATTCAATGCTGCTTGGGAAAAAATATGCTTTTTTTAGGAACGTTTGTGGCCAAAAAAATAACCAGTTAAAGGGTTCAGAGTATTTTTCACTCACCTGTCGAACAACAACTGCAATCCCCAGACCGTTTATCAGCAACGTCTTTGATCAATCGAATTACGATCTCATTTCGCTTCGTTACTTGATTGGTTAAGGTGTCAGAGCGCATCGACGATTTGCAGATTGTAATGTGTTCTTGTCAGACGAATGCAAACTACTTATTAACATATAATTTTTTGAACGCATTACATTTTTAAGAGTCGATAATGTAAGGTAATGGTGATAGCATTTTTTAGGTGATTAAATTAGTACGTTAAATAAGGGATCATTTCTTTCAAGACAAAAGGGAAAATGGAGGCCTAGTGGGGCTGTGTGATAACCTTCCGTGCTACCATGCCACAGGTCCGGGATTCGATTCCCGGGCTGGGCCGGGTCGATTCATCCTTTCAGTGGAGTCGATAAAATGAGAACCAAGCATTCTTGAGAACTGAACACTGGGGGTTCCGCGTCAGGCCGACCACTTGACCGGATCATCTACTTCTGCACCCCAGGGCCCTCGGTCTCGAAAACTGTGATGATCACAGTAGGCCATGGCCCTCAATGGGCTGTCACGCTGCTGAGTTTAGTTTAAAAGGGAAAATGAATACCGCTGGAATAGTACTTTTTTCTTAACGTCGAACTAATTTCTTTAGAAATGCTTTTGCTTTATGAGTATTTCTTGCAACCATGTATTATTTCATTTAAGCATTCCCAGATTGCTATGGAGTATCGAGATTGCCGAAATTTTGTTGTAAGACAGCGTTTTGGGAAACAGCAAACCCGATCCAAAATATTGCTTAAGTTTGACTTGTTGAGAACTGTGGATAAATAATAAATCAAGAAGAAACAATGTCATTATCTAACGTTTCTTCTTTTAAATCAAAGAAAAGAAAACATCCGTTAAAGCTGTCATTGTGAGTTGAAGCTAAAGGAAAAAGCTGGAAAATGAGATATAGTTCCTTACTTCCAAAATGCTTCATTTAAGAAGGTGGGTTTTTATTATTGTTCTTTTTGTCACCGGAAAAACCGTTTTATCCCATTAATACGTAGCATCGTAAATTGTTTTAATAGATAAACAGATTTTTTTTAAAGGTTTGTTTTCAACAAATTGAAACAGACTAGTATTTATTTCTTTCTATAATTGTATACTGCCTTTTTAGTCATCCTGAGAGGTCTTGCATCGGATCCTAGGGAACCGTGTTAAGTTTTTTTTAAAAATCTATACTTTTTTGCTGGGAAGCAAACAAGTAGCATTTATATACAGAAGGATAGAATAATGAAAACGTACTTGTTCGTACTTGTTGCAATAGTTATTTAAAAATACTTTTAAATATTCCTTTAAAGCAGTATTTTTTAAGGCGCTGTTCCTATGCATATAACCAATTATCTAATATATTTACTGGTTTCTATGAGGTGCATGGTTAAATATTAGTGTAAACTATAATAAAAAATAATTTCACGTTAAGAAAGCACAAATAAGCATTAAATGCTTCTAGATGCAAAACATCCAAATGAAGATCTTCATTTGGGTGTTTTGCATCTAGAAGCTCCCTGTCACATTGAAAAAGGGATTCCAAGCAATTCCGAAACATATGTCTGCATTTTAATGCTTATTTGTGTTTTCTTAACGTGAAACTTATTTTTATTACAGTTTACTTAGCACAAAGTTGAATTATTATTTTTAGTATAGTGCTAGTTATTCTTTGCAATTTCAGGTTGTGGGGACTAGGGAGCGGGGGGGGGGGGGGAATTTACATAGAGAAAAATATTATACAAACAAAGTGCGAACGGATCTCAGACGGGCATTAGAAATAAAATACGCACGGGCAAATATTCCGGTAACTTTCGCCCGCGTCACACACGGGCAAATGCGTTAAGGGGTTAATCTGAAACCATGGAGCTAACTTTAGAGTTAAATTAGAGAACGTGTTGGTTGATAATCATAAAAGTGATTAATAAAATACGCACTAAATTTTGCGTTAATAATTCTCCCTATACGTTCTAGAAACCCAAACGTTTGAAAAAAATTAAGGGAAAAAAAAAAACTAATTATATCTTTCCATTCTATTAGTTTCATCTTCAGGTAAAATAATTTTCCCCGTTCTGAAATGTTTACATCCTGTTTAGGAAATAATTTTCAGTATGTTTAGAAAATATTATTTCGTACTCACGCGATGGTAAGTAACTACGCTGCCCTTCATTCAGAACCTACTTTTGATACGTTTCAGATTTTTTCCTTTTAAATATAATTACGCACTTCCTGAAAAGTAATTTATTTCCGTTATTAAAAACATAAACAAAATTTCTCTTGCGAAGGAAATTCTCTCATTTCTGAAAGATAGTTTTTTTACTTCGGCATAGTAAAATATTTTCCAGTATGATTAACTTCATTGGAATGGAAAATTTTGTTGCATTAACTTGAGCAATAAAATATTTTTAAGCATGTTTCGTTATTTGTGTGTCGTAAAAATTGATGTAAAATCGAAAACGACCTAACGGCAGATTTTCATGTAAATATTTGTGCTAGTGTTTTATATATGAATTGTATTGGAAATTATTTAAAAATTTTCTTTTTATGTTTTGCGTTCTAGTGTAATGGTTTATTCTTACAAAAACATGACCACTAAGCGTTTGATCCCACAATGCTAAAATATTTCAGGTTTCCCTCTCGAGAAATGTACATTGGAGTAGAGTTTTTACTTCACTACAGTTCGACCACGGAATTTTGACATTTGGACGTTTCTGCGCATGACAGAAAAGAACGAATCCATTCGAGTTTTAGGAAAGTTTGTTTTGCATATGCGTTTATTTAGTACGTGAATCACAATGTTTGCTTCGTTGTTGATTGAAATCAACTAAATTTATAATCTGGCACAAAGCATCAGTTCGGAAGAAATCAAGTATGCTAAACGAACTAGAACGATTAAAAAAACACGAAGCGAATTCGTCAAATACGACGAAAGTTTCGCGAGATTTGAGCATCCGTTTCTGAGAGTGTGTGACATCATGCATTTTGGTTTAAATAAAAACATTTAAAATCCACAAATTAAAGTTATTTTTAAAGGTTTTTTTTTTCATAATTTGATTTTAAATGTCACTTGGAAACACTAGTGCTTATTAAGGTTTAAATGTACTTCTAGTTAAAAGTTTCAAAGGAAAGCTTCTAATTTTTTTACTATTATATACTAATTATCTTTCTTGTTGTAAACCTTAATCTCATTCTGTACAAATTAAGTACACATTAAATCATTGCTATTGTTATGCTCATAAATGCCGTAAAAGCTCAAATATAAAAATTGAAATGTGATCTATAACGTAATATTTTCTTTCTGAACTGCAAGTACATATGCTTATGTAATATGGCATGTACAATGTCATATTACATAAGCATATCAATGCGAGTACATATCTATGTGACATGTGACAAAAGGGGATATCGGTTATGTTGAGGTGTGACATTTTGTAACAAAGGGTCAAACATATTTAAAATAAAATCATTTATGAACGGTCCCTGAGCAATTTTTCCAATTTGGAGAGCATTCTGATTTTGTGCCATAGCTGCTAAAATTTATTGTAGCTTATTTTTGTGTCGTTGAGCTGGATTGGGTTGCCTGTTATAAAATAATATTGGTAATTCCTAGGTTTGGCGTAGGATAAAAAATAATGTAGAGCAATAGTATGAAATACATGTATACATTTTGGATCTTATTGATATTGTGCAAACGCATTATATTTCATTATTGATATAGTATTTTGCAGTATAGTTATTTAGAGCCCCTTTATTAATATCTGCCCTCCGCTGAAAATATATTCAAGTGTTAATTCCTTTGATACACTTAATGACATTATGAAAAGCAAATCAAAGCTATATAAAGGTCCGATAGTTTGTTGAACAGGTGGTATAATATAAAAAATATATTTTGTATATTCCGATAATAGCATAATTGATTTACTGTTTATTTATTTATGTAGTTTTTATTTCTTAAAACTAAGTGGTTAAGACATAAAGTAAGTTAGCATTAAGTTTCGTCGTTCTACTCAATATGTCAAAAATTTATTTATATTTTATTAACTGCTACTTATCCATAGTTTTAACTAAGTATATTTATTAACTACATTGATAATGGTGAGTGGATGTGATAATACTTGATGATCTTCAGTGAAGTTTTATGAACTTCGAAGATGCTAACCCGCTGTCAAAGTTAAATTGCTTAACATGGTTCTCAAGAATAACACTGACGAGCTTAAACACACACAAAAAAGAAAGAAAAAAAAAAAAAAGACGTAGGTGATCAACGACTTTGCAAGTTGTCATCGCGCATTTCAAGAATTTCTTTTTTGCAACTTAAACCGTTGACCCAGTTATGTCTCTTTCATGAATCAAAGTTTTTTTGAAATCAGGAAGAAAAAACATGGCGGCGTTATTCTGATTTTAAAACATATCAATAATCTGCATTTTTTTTTTGAATGTACGCCTCCATATTTGCATCCTACTATTTCACTTCATTAAATAATGAAGGAGGAATCTTCAAAAAGAAGAGTGAATGGACTTTGTAAATTAGAGGCCGGAAGAATGATGCTCTACTTTTCATTTAATGAATAAAAAAGCAATTAAAAATGTTTTATGTACAAGGGTGAACAACCCTTTTAAGGGAAACTTGTTAAGATAAGTTATTAGGTGGTTGATTTGCTATTGGTTAAAATAAACTGCTTTATATTAAGAAAAAAAAATATTTATTAATTCTTCTACTGTGTCTTTCAATTGTTTACGGATATATTTTCGTTTAGATACACTTTTTTAGTATTCTGTAAAGGGACCGTTCATAAATGATGTCACGCTTTTTTCCGATATGTTTGACCCCCTCCCCCTTTGTCACAAAATGTCACACGTCAACGGACCCCTCTCCCCCCTTTGTCACATGTCACGCTATGTGGTATAAGCCTGATGTCACACTTCTTGTTACCCCCTCCCCTTGTCACAATTTCACGAACCCCCCTCCCCCCTCGAAGAGTGACATCATTTATGAATGATCCCAAACTACTTTCAACTGTAATAGCTTATTTTAATAATAAATTTCATTGTCAATGTCAAGCTATTATTGAGTATTTAAACTGCCCTTAAAATAGCTTGCAGAAAAAAATAGATTGAAGTAATTTGTTTCATTATAATGTTTAATTTTAAGGCTCTCTTTCGGGAATAATACAAAGTTATCTGCAAACATAGAGAATAATGAATCTCTACGCGGAAATGACAAGTGAGTTGTTCGGTACGTAAGTGGCCTTCCTTATAAAACTTAAACACAGACAGTACTCAGATAGAGTAAAAACCTGATATATGCTTATGTATCTGTACATTTCTTAGGGTAGGTAAGCAAATATTAAACTCATGATTGTCACTTATTGTATCAGTTTTTGGATGGAATACTGGAGCTATGTATCAAAAATTGATTTTGGAATAAAAATGCTCAAATAAGCTTGTAATTCCTACAACTAGGACAAAAAAGGTGACAAATTGATAAATCATATGCAAAAAACCATGCCCCATAATATTGCCGGCAGGGTGGCGTAATGATAAGGCATTGTCCTCGTACGCCCAAGTTCGCAGGATCAAACCTGACCCAAGTCGGTAGATTTTCAAGATGCAGAAAATCGTCAGCGCCCATGTCGTATGATTATGCGGCATGTTAAAGATCCCTTGAATATCCGTTTGGCTTGGATACTCTCGGCTAAATTAAATTCCTAGTGCAGTTTCGCATCAATTAGAGCACAGGTGCCGCCATCTAGGGAAAACTGAGCGTCAAAATTCTCAAAGTGGTAAGGGCATCCGTCGATAGTGGTGCGACTTGAAATAATGGGTGCCGGTTTCCGGGTAACGCACTAGGTTTGCAAAGGTTAGTGACCATACGCAGCCGCACTAGAAAGCATAATATTGAAAATATTTAATGAAATCTGACAAAAACAGTGGCATTATCTATTTTTGAATGAAATATGAGAGCTACATGAAAAATAATGTTAATAAGACAAAATATTCACAATCTTGTAATTTCTGGTATTATTTAGCAAGACTAGTCATAAGATTATAATTAGTGTAATTATGTGAAAAAGTTGCCACATAAATATTTAATTCTAGAGCTATGTGTCAAAAATAAATACATAATGCATAAGAGTGCAAAGAATAGTGAAATTTTATTTTTGGTAGAGTAATTGATCTAAATGATGAAAATAATGTAGACATTTTAACAAAAATAGTCACATAACTTTAAAACTCCCTGAAGTATGCAAAGAATATTAATTTTTTTTGGTAGAGTGATTGACCTAGTTGATAAATACATCTTTTTATGACAAAAATAGTCACATAATTTCGTTATTCCTATAATTATGTGAAAAAAACAGTCACGCAACTTCAACTCCATGCAGTGAAGCAGTTCATCTAACTCTGAAATGCGTGTATATGATATGGTAACATTCTTTTATTTAGCTAAAGGAATATACGATTACTTAACCAGGTAGCAATTTTGAAGTACGTGCAATGTCTCTGATCAAAAACTCATTAAACAACTCTACTTACATTTCAAATAATTTACTTGCCGTCAAGAAAATGGCAAGTAAATTATTTGACCCCGCAAGAAACAAAAAAGGGAAGAGGAGAAAATAAATAAGTAAAATAAAACAAATAATTTTTCACCATCTTTCCGTATATTATTATTACTGTAGAAAGGAAATGCTAGTTAAACATTTTAATAAAACAAATAATTTTATTTCGTGTAATAAAAAAGAGCTTTAACTCCGAAACACGTGTATTCAATTTGTAAATTTGTCCTCCTGTACGTTGTTTCCCCCCTAAGTTACGGAATTATTTCTTGCCCTATTTTTCCCTCACGGAGCGCTCATTATTTTCCATTCCTGATAGTTCACGATATTGTCACGTAGATGTCCATCTGAGAAAGTGAAACCGTAATCTTGTTGTCTGTAATGATACAAACATTTCGCCTGGGGAAATTAACGAGAACAACCTTGACAAAAATACGGGACTTTTGACTTTCAGTATCGAAGTTTCCCGGGGCGCGGGAAAATTTCTCGACCATATGGGACGACCCTGAAAATCCGGAACGTTTGACAACCCAGCCCTTAACGTACTATTAAAAGTCCGTTAATACTATTTTTCATTCATATCATCAGAATGTTGAGTAAGAATATTTGTTTCTCGAAAGTAGATGAATAATGTTTTTAATGATAAGAATTTAACGCGATAGTTTTACTCATCCATATTTAGTATTAAAAGACTGACATAAAACATTTATGGTAACGGTAAATATTTATTCTTGGAGATAGTGGCTCTTAAATCCAGATTACTCTCACTCCATATGTCAGCAGTTTCGTCACACTGACCACCAACTAATTGCATGACATGTTCATGACACTTCACCCTAATTTTAAAGATGATTAACATCAAAAACATTACAAAAAACAAACACTAATCAGCGCGATCATTCCGTCACCCGTTATATCGTTCGCGAAAGCTATCTCTCCTGTTTCGCAGAAAACTCAACTCTTTTCATAACTTAATGAGAACCTCGCTTTCCCCACTCTTCTGGCTTTTTTGCCAACAAACTCAACTATGCGGGATATGCGCCTGTCACTTAACGAAACGTTTATCATCCACATGTTCTCATGACGCAACTGTGACGTCATTATTCCGTCATCTTCCGCTGTTTGAGAAAGCAACACGGATGCTGGAGTAGTAACTCTTTTATCTCGACGAAGTTAGATAATCCTCGTGTTTTCTATAAAGACCCACGTGTTCCTGGAAAACGGTTTCTTCTTCGGTATCATGAACGAATTTAGTTGTCCAGGGATTACTCATCAGGAAAGCTATTTTTTTTCTCTCGCAGTTGTTTTCTACTCGTAGTTTTCTACGTGACGTAATTCAATTTTCTCACACGCTTCTTTTTTAAGCACTTGAATCATGTCCAACATACAGTAGAGCGCCGATTATCCGAACACGTCGCGACAGACCCAAGTTCGGATAAACAAATGTTCGGATAATTTTACAGACAATTTAAAAGATATTGTGACAATAGAAAAACCTTCACACTTTATCCAGGCTGATAACTGGCAGCACCTATTTGTGCTGAAAGAACTACAATGAAATGGTCACTGCGAATGGGAGGTGACATGAACAGTAATTTTGTGCTTTGATTTTGATTATACCCCCTTTCACCAAGCCTTTTATTCTCCCAAGCCTCTTGTTACTGCTCCCAACGAAACACTTGTCTGGGATTCGATTTCACATAATAAATCTGAAGAGGGGGAAGGGGGATGGAAAAAAATAGGGTGTTTGGATAATTAAAAGTTTGGTTAGGAATTTTTTTTCCTTAGGGGGGGTGGGGGAGAAATAGGCTGTTCGGATAATTGGAAGTTCGGATATGGAAAAATAAATAGAGAAATAAGCTGTTCGGATAATTGGAAGTTCGGTTAATTGGAGTTCGGATAATAGGCGCTCTACTGTATGTAAGGCTTTTCTCTCAATGTGAAACAATGCTGATTAATTCCAGAGTACAATAGGTACAATTCAAATTTTTGTTGGTGATTTTCTTGGAGATTAGTTTATAAATAAATGTCCTATTTTAAAACTTTTCAAGTTTTGCAGTTTTAGTTTTGCGGTATTTACTGTAACAAAATAAGGAAATTAAAAAAAAAAAAGCACTGGTCTTTTTTTTTGTTGATAAAACAATAAAATAACGTACCAAAATACTATCTTCACTTCTATAACGCAGGCTGGTTCAACAGGTGTGAGTGTTTTTTTTTTTTAATTTCTCATTCGGATTGTTGCCAATGGAGAGTGTGTTAGGGTACAACAAATGTTTTTCACTTGTGTCATTAATTTGCATATTTATCAGAACTATATGTTAGAGTGTTTTTTTTTTAAATTTCACACTCGGATTGTTGATAATGGAGAGTGTGTTAGGGCACAACAAATGTTTTTCGCTTTTGACATCAATTTGCTTATCTAGCAGAACTATATTGTTTGTAAACGACTATTTCAGGTCACATTTATTTTCGAGTTTATTTGCTATTCTCAAGGATATGCTTCAAACTCTCGTCCAATATGACAGATAGAACAAGACAACACAATAGAATATTACAATACAAAGAACGAAATACACCCAGGAGAAAGTGGAATCGAACCCACGCCTCTTTCAGTGCGCGCAGGCAGGCAGCGAAAACTGGTTCTAAGAAAGCTCGGCCACTGAGGCCCTATCAGAACTATATGCTAGTGTTTTTTTTTTTAATTTCACACTCGGATTGTTGCCAATGGAAAGTGTGTTAGGGTACAACAAATGCTTTTCACTTGTGACATTAATTTACATATCTATAAGAACTATATGTTAGTGTTGTAACAGGGGTTAATAAAGATGTAAAATTGACAACCATGCCACAGCACGAAGTAGCGAATATATTTTGTGCGAAACATTATATCAGATTATGTAAGCCTTATGTTTACAGAGTTATGAATCTAAGCATTTAATACGAACATTAATAATAGCTCAATGCATTCAGTTATTTTTATTTATTTTTTTTGTTTCTCGGAAATTTTTTGGTCTCTAATTATTTTAATAATGGTAATTGTAGTTTTTTGAATGTCCTAATAAAATTTCAACGTGTATTGATCACATGTATTCTTAATTTACAATACCTTTTCTATAAGTTAATGCAGAAAAGTAAGTCGTGTTTATGTACTATTTCTATTTACAATTTTATTACAACTTTTATAACAGTGAAGCTGATGAAATAGCTCAGAAATCATACATCTAAGGCAAAGAGTAAAATCATAATATAATGTTTAAAATGCTGAAAGCTCATGCAAATTAAATTACACCAAATAGGTTCGAAATCATTATTTCATGTGTTGGTTTTTAAGGAAGAAAAAGTTAACAATTTTATATTATGTTTACGATTTTGTGTTTTCAAGAAATTTAGAAACGTTATGCATATTTTTGCTGTAACAGGCAAAACAAATAAATATGCATACATTTTCAAAAGTTGGTACTCGTTATAATGATGAATACTTTTACGGTTTTCTTTCAAGAAATATCTAGTACTATAAGAAAAGGCTCAAAATTACATTTGACCCAAATTCAGAAATCAGACTGCGGTAAAAGTGAAAACAAAATTGTGGTTTAACGAAATATAAATGAATTACTTTAACCATACTGAGTAAATAACCGCGAAGGTGGAACAGCAAGAAAAATCTATTATTTATAAATTAGGAGTATAGTGCTTCCAGTTCCCACTTGCATTAAAAGTCCTTTTTATGATTTAGTAACAGGCGCGGGTACTGGGGGGAGGAAATAGGTGCGATTATTGCTCCTGCTGAGACTTAAGTATTGTTAAAGATGATATGAAGTTCGAACTTAAACTTTATAATTTTTTCCCTTTATAACAACTTTTTTTGCAAGCTGTTAATTAAAAGTCGCTTGATAATTAATTAAAAATTATACATGAGAAACATTCCGATTAAGAAGTTTATCCGCTTTTCGAATGATTTATATCTGTTAAGTTTTCTTTACCCCATTATGCATTACATATATACATATTTTGTTCGCTATTCTATTATTTTATTCAAACGTTTTGAATTGATTGACTTAGTTTTTAGCGGAAAATGCATTTTTTTTTTTTGCAAACCACAATTGCTATAGGCTATTAATTTAAAACAAGAGCTGTATTTTATAATATCAAGTAAAAAAGAAATGTAACGAAAATTATATCCGGGTAGTATAAGTACATAATAGGGCTTTGCTGCAGCGTTTAAAACATTAGTGTTACGGTTTTAATGTTTATAAAAGCAGAGTATTGCTATTATCGCCAGGTCAAGAATAATTCTGAAAAGAAAAGAGAATTATTTTGTGTCTATCTATATTGCACTTGATAGTACAAAAGTCCTCTTGGAAAGTGTTCTCTCAACCAAAGTCCAATTCAATTTTTTTTTTAAAGTTTTCTAATTTTTTATTAAGGGATATTTCAATATAAACTCTTAAAAAGTTTATTACAATCCAGCTATTCAAATGCCCCTCATAATTCTAAAAAGAAGAATTCATGATTTAATGAACCAATAATGACTTTTAAAATGTAGCATTAAATGTGTACCATTATCTATTTTTCAATGAAACTTGTTGAAAAATGAAACGCAAAACATAGAGTTAAAGTGTGAATCTTATGTGACAGCTTTGGGGAATATAATGATGCAATTACTCTTGATACGCTTTGTCCATCACTGTTGTTGTGTTTCATTAACTACGAATCCCATAATGGAAGTAATCAGTTCAGCTTTCTAAGGAGTTTTCTGCACGTGAAAATATTATTCAACATTTGGCACGCCTTACTAGTACAGCCCCCTCGTATAGCATAACCAACATTCAAATTTGTTAGTGTAATTGGAATAAAATTGACCTTTGAAAAACAAGAAAGTTTTTAGATTTAAAGAGTTTCACCAAAAGTTATTAAAAATAGTTTTGCTATAAAAAAGTTTGGAGATAAATCTTGCGGAATAAAATATCAGCTTCAGTACATTTATGGTTTCGTATTTTAAAAAATAATCATATTGCAAGAATATTTGATAAGATGGGGCAAAAATCTTTAGAGGTGAAATCTTACCAACTAAGTTTATTTTCACTTAAATCGCAATTGTTCGTTTTTTCCTCGTAAGTTTATGTGCTTGCATTTCATGCAATGTATTAATTTCTAGTGATAAACATTTTTAAGGTTTCCTTTTTTGGAGTAGTTTCATTTCTTTTGATACAGATTGTAATACTATTTTTAATTCTTTGAAAAAAAAAATAATTTGATAAAATATTTTAGTTTATTCTGAGAACAACTAATTTCATGTAACTTATTCATTTTCAGATAGTTTCATTTATTTGTGAAAAAATTTCATTTCTAGCAATGTTTTAATTTCTTTGATGAAAAGGTTCCTTAATTTTTTCACTTTTTGAAACAAAAATTCCTTTTAATAAGATTTTCACTTTAACAAGCTTAAAAAAAAAGCACGTTTTAGTGCTGAAAAGGATTCACGCACCCTTTGAAATGATAAACAAAATTCACTCATTTTGTAGCGTTCATACATTACGGCATGGTGAAGAAAACAGACTGGAAGATTCGTAGGCTCCTTTAAGTTATAAGTGGGATGCATCTCTCATTAAAATTCTAAGAATTTGCATTTTTGTCATTTTTCCATCACAAACAGGAAGTTCTGGCGGCAGTTCAAGTGGTTCTGGAGATATTTAGTGCTTTTCGCGTGAACCCTGGACATCATGACTATTTTGAGGAGGTACTTTATGTGAAGTGTGCTCTTCAATTTTCGTATCATCTATTAAACCCTTGAACAGACACGCGCTCTGACTGCAGCCAACTTTTATCTTACTTTTAACCAAAAACTGAAAGAAGCTGCAAGAACCTTTCCTAATTCGGGTCTGTGAATTAAACAATAAAAACCTGGGATTGCAACAGATTTTGGGCGTTAGAAAGTTCAATGGCATTTTGAGATGGGTCTCCAGAAATTACGGCCATTCACTACTTAGCATGGCTAAAATATATCCCTGGTTTCTCAAGTGCAGGCAGATGCTATTTTTTTAAGCGTAATTATTTTTTTTTAAATGCGAAGCGTAGAAACTAAATTAGTAAAATGCAACCGTTAAAATAGAAGTAAAATCTATAAATTCAGTAAAACAGAGTAAAGAGGTGTAATACCAGATTAGATTAAATGTAAAAGTTGACCAAACAAATTTTAATCTCAACAAAAGCAAAAAGTGAAGCAATTAGAAAGGATTGTATTATCGAGATAAAATGGAATCATAGTCAGATTGAATTTTCTATGTTTACCAATGCGTCATACACATATATTATTTTCAGTGAAGTATAAAATTACAGTAATTTACTTGTGTGTAACCTGAACAGTAATGTGAACCGAAATTAAAGCTAAAAAAACAACACTTCTTCATAAAAATATTCAATATAATTAGTATAATTGCATAATTATAGTAAATGCTACATGTTATAATTTCTTGATATCTTGAGAATAGTGATCGGTCTTTTAGAAAGTAAAATTTGGCATTTTAATAGAACTGTTGAACATAAATGAACGGTTAACTACTGAAATTATTCGTGTTATCTGAATTATTTCACATTACTATTTTAATCTGATGAAGATATTTTCGTATATCCAAGTGTTATATTCTTCAACCAGCTGAAATAAATGTTTTTTTTCTTTTGATATTTCTAAATGCTCAATTGCTAGGTTTTAATTCTCGTTGTTTCGGCATATATATAAAATTCATAAAGCTTCCTCAGGTAAATACTTTTTTAAAAAATCCTTTTTTTCCTCCATATGAGCATGTTTTGTCTTTAGAGAAACAAGTTTTACATTTTTACCTCTAAGAAAATGAGAGCCGGACAAAAAGTGACTGGAAGCATCTGCAAAATGAATAATAAAATAACACACACACGCTTCAGAAACATAGACAGCTTCCTCTTCAGTGAATAAAAATGGTGCTATGTCAAATGTAGCTGCTATTTTAACACAATTTCATGAAATAGAAGCCGCCTCTGTGCCGATTCCAAATTACGTGAGGAACAATATATTCCCCCCTCCTCCCCCCAAAAGGATACACTATTTTAAAAATGTAACGATCTTTACTGTATGCATTCATAAAACCGGACATAATCTTAAACATAACATTTAGTTGCATTTGTAACAATATTTCTGGAATTATCTGGCTCTACTAAAACTTCTCAGCGTTTCATTTGTTGTCTCGAGTAAACCAACTCGTAAATGTAAATAAATACCAAAATGTTTAAATCACGCCCCTAATTTATAGTCTCCAGAAAATCTCTCCTATTTTAAAACCCTCTTAAGCATATATATTTTTAGTGGTTGTCAACGGAGCAATGCTTCTAAGTCACTTGATATTTTATTAACTCAAGAAACCTTTATGGAACCAACAAACTCTTCCTTCAGAAGCAAAATTTTCGACTTGGCACAGTCGAATAATTTATCTCATCTATCGTAGCTATTTTAAACCGCGATATCTGGAAACGACACTTATAACAATAGTGCAGCCCATAAACCGACTTTGAATAAATAACTTGTATCTTAAAATAATGCTCTCTGATCATTGCCCTTTTGATGGGAGGCGTAAAACAATTTACTTTAAGGCGTTTTTATGTCCGGATGAACAATATCTGTAATTCAGAAGCGGCATATTTTTGAATGAGAATTTGGAAAGATATTTGAATTGTTTTGGTAAGTGCTACTCGAGATATATTTTGACATTCAATACCATTCTTTTAAGAAAGATATGCATTCTATTTTTTAAAAGAATGTTTTAGTGAAATATTAAATAACATATCATGGGAAATATAAAAGTGATAGGAATTTCATTATACAAGGTAAGAAGCACTAATTCCTCAAAATATAATTTTATTTTCAGAAAGAGCTAAATATTAAATATACCCGAAGTGAAAACATTAGATGTTCATTTTTTATATGTCATTCACATAAAAGAATTAAATTTAAATTTAAAGAAATAAATCAAACACATTTGTGTCTGTAAATTGCATTTTCCCCATTGTTTGCTGAAAGGAAAAATTCGGCGAAATGAAACTTAGATGTAGCGAATACATTTTAATTATTGCTAAACATTAAGCAAAATTAAGTATTAAGCGAAACAAAATCTCTATAAAGCAACATTCAATGAATGACGAGATTTTGTAAAAGTAAAATTTTAGTGAAATGAAAACTCGCCGTAGATTATATTTTAGGGTGAAAAATAAATAGTTTATTGAAAGTTCGGTGAAATTAAATTTGGGGACAGGCGATGTTCAAAACTTCCCAAAAAATAAAAAATAAATAAAAATGAGGCAAAATGAAATTGAAACAAAAAAGGGTTAGGCAAAATAAAATTTAGAAGCATAAAATATTTCAGTCGCTTTAATTTAAATTAAAAACAATGGATTAAAAAATGTGAATGTACAATAGCATCTTATGTGCGCTACAATATATGAAGCAAAAATTGAAAAATGCAAAATTGAAGCAATGCTTTTATAAATGAAGAAGATATTTTAAGTTAAAATCTTAGATATTTCTTCTAAGTATTTTTTATAGATATTTCTCCCTTTATGATCCTTATTATTATTTTTAAAAAATGTTTTTCTATAATTGCATGTAATCCCTTTTATGTCGCTACAGCGTTTTTATTTCTTTGATTAAAAAAGAAAACTTCAAAATGAAACTGGAAGGAAACTTTCCTTTATCTAGATTGTATAAAATTTGTGATCCTCGCCTATATATCACAGGAAACATAATCCGTTTATCGCTGAATGTTTGCAATTACGAGCCTTACAAAGAGCTTGGGTGGTCTCGTGTTGGAAAACCATTCAATTCTCTTTAATTGGGCATTTTTCCTAGTGAAGAATTAAGAATTATTCTCACTCGTGCCGCGTATTTAACCTTGTACACCATATTAACTCCCCAACGAGTTGTTAATAAGGCTTTCAATGGCACTTATTTCAGAGAAGATTTTTGATTTATTAATGCCTTTTATTATTCAGGGTGAAAAAAAACTGTATGAAACGTTGAAGAAATTGATCTTGTCAACTTCCGTAACTTTATGACATGGTTAAGTAACAATTGTTCTAAAATGTTGAAACTGGCGTATTTTGCAATAGTACTTTGTTAACGATTGATTTAAGAAAAGAATAAAGTATCCCTTTTGTTAAGTCTTCATGTAGGGTTAATCACTTTGGATTTTATTTATGGTTTTGATGCTTATTAACAATTGCAGGAAGTTAGAAATTGAAGAAAAAGAATATCAAAATAAAATAAGAGAAAATTGCACAATGATATTTTACCCATAAAAATTCATCAAAAAATAGTAATGCAGTGTTTTCCAACCTTTCTGTATTTTTTTAAAACTTTCTTTCTGTACTTCTTCTGTACCTTACATTCATACGTAAAAGATGTGTGCTTGCGCTCATGTAGGTGTGCCATGTAGCTCTTCTTAAATTACTAATTTTTTTAAATGAATTTTGTTTTTTTAATGAATTTTTAGACATTTGTTTACACTTATAAAGTACAGTTAATATAGAGAACGGCACTTTGAAACTTAAGGAATTTTAATGTTTTTGTTGGCGTCTAAAGTCAAAATTGGCAATATCAAGAACTAAAAAGAATGTGTAAAATAAACAAAAATACTATATAAAAAGTACAGGTTGAGAAGACGAATATTTTAACTGCCTACACTTCCAAGTTTACTGCAAACTGTTGCAAAGAAGACAGTTTTACAGATATAGTCGACATAAATCTCATCAATGGTTTAGCATGGAGCTCCACATGATACTTGTCAAATAACACCAAGGCACCGCATTTTTGACGCCTAATCTGGCGCCAACTTCGCGATTATTTACGTCATCACGTCATAACCTTTGGGTCGTTTATTCCATACCATGCTGAAATTTTACCTTCACCGAGCCAAAAAAAAAAAAAAAAATCACTTGAAACAATTCTGGGCCTTCCACAATTTTCGTAACACTCTAATTTAAAATAATAGTTTTTTATTACATTTTATTTAGTGCACTACAAAAACCGCACACCATATTTTGTGACAATATTATTCTTCAGCGTCAAAGGGAAAAAAGAACCCTTTTTTATAGGATAAAAATTATAATGTCTATACCATACAAGTCGTATACAAACGAAAAAAATAAGTTTATAAGCAACAAAGGCAGCAAACAAAGATTTTTTCTTTGTCTAAGTCGGTTTCAAGATAGCATAACACTAATATCAAAGGATTTCTCCCAGGTTAATATTCCGTTATTTCAAGGATAGCATGGGTATTAAAGTTTAATAAGTATCATCTTCAATGGGTTAAAACTCATGCATTTCTATCATATTATATAAAATATTCAGTTTTTTGAAGTTGAATTACCGGCCAAAGTATTGTAAAACGTTAACTTCTATCTTGCAAAATTTTAACGCAATCACAAGTTACTTTTGGGTACCCCTTGTCCTCGACTACCGGCTTTCAGAGGGGAAGCGTAATTCTCAAACGCGAGTCAAAGCAGAAACCCATAGTGAAATATTACTCGCAGTAAACAAACCACGAGTTATTCTCGAACCAACCCACGATAGTGAATAACAATGTAAGACGTTAAATTCATATAATTTTCAATTTATTTTAGTAAATAAATTCGTTAAGACATTGCAAAAAGAAAATGTTGATATGTCGATATAATAAGTAGTTCAACCTGCATGCAAAAAATAAGTTTCTTTAGCGGACAATTTGTTTGCAGAAAAACAGGCGAACCAAACGGTTTAAGACAGATAAAAAGTTCTCATTATCAATCCATCTTTCAACTACTTCATGACCATGGCAAGCAACAAGGCGATGATAACCTTGTTGTTTACGATAACCTTTGCGAGAATTTTTGATCTCGCACACAATATGTGGGTAAACGCCGTGTAAGCGGTAAATTTTTCTTTTCTCCCGAAAAATATTTTTTAATTTAAAAATCTGTTGCAATTTGTAGGGTTAAGTCTCATCAGCTTAATTTAATTCCGCAATGCTTTGAATGTCGAAACTTAATGGGTTTTGTTATATGAAGACATAAAATAATTACTATGATCTTTTTTTATTTATTTATTTATTTATTTAATTTTTTAATCTTGATTGCGTGTGAATGTCTTTTGCTAAAATTTGTAAGTTCCAGTTTATCATAACGATTTGAATGTAATAAAGTATCATTTAGATAGCGACGCCTTCATTGCTTAGGGACGCAAATAATAATAATAAAATACACTACATGTACCAGAAAATTTAAATGGATTTTCATATAAGCTGTAAATAACTACTAAACTGAATGTCACTTGTTAGCAAATTATTATTCTTGCTTCGACTGTGCAACTGAAAAACTCCGCAGATAAAAAACAAATTTACAGTTAAAATTGCTGTATACGTGTTTGTAAAACTTCTTATGCAAAAGAAAGTTGTCTACGCAACTTAACTACATAGTTTTTGTTGCAAATTTATTTCTTATCACTGAAGAAGGCGCTCATTGCTCATTGAAGTTTTATGGAAAATCAGTTTTTACTATACTGGATTTAAAAAAAAAATCTTTTATTTATTTGAAATTAAAAGTAAAGTAAATTTCAAGTGTTTATGTAAATGTTCAAGATTGACTTTTTGAAGATAAAAAGCATTAACTGAGTACTAGTAAAAATGCCCTCACCATAAATAATAAACGTTTGGTATAAGCTAAAAAAATTATAATATTGGAGCATCTGAAAATGATATTAAGCTAAGCATTGTTCATTTATTTCAAATCAAAAGTGAAACAAAAAAAAAAAAAAACGCTCAATGTGAAATTTTTGGCTTTCTTAATTACAAATATTAACTGAATGAAAATCTGAGAAGAATGAAACTATTTAAAATATCTTAAAATTTAAATCTTGATTTGAAACGTTAACTTAATAAAAATGGTTTTTGAGTTGAAATCGACAAAATTGATGCTGAACTAAACATCTTTTATTCATTTTAAATCTAAAGTTGAAAAACAAAAAATCATTAAACATCTTAATAAAAATGTTAAATTAAAAAAATATTCAAAATACAAACTAATAGGACTAAGAAATGAATCCATGCCTGAAATGTGTTCAATTATAGTAGTTTAAAATTTCGTATAAACCACTAGACTTTAATCCTTTAAAGGGCCCTTTTTCTGTAGTCTCGGTACATTAAAATAGTTTTCGGATTTTCATTGGTTTGAAAGAAATTCATATAGAACATTAAATAAGATTAATATGATTTTTTCCACCACCCCCTTGAAGGGGGGGGGGGGGCTAATTCTAATATTTGAATGTTGATGCATGTGGTGGTAAATATACTTCCCAGAGTCTTTGCAACATTCTACCAATCAGAAAGAGTAAAATAGCTGACTATAAGCACCCATAACTTGGATGAATTTGACTTCCCACCGCCTTAGAAAGGGTTAATTAAAACTGTCCAAAAGATAAAATTAAAAAGATAAAGTTAAATTCAAAGATACAAACAAAAAAGCTTTACATAAGTATTTCAAAAAATATTCAACCTTTCTTTTAATTTTCTATTTAAATATTACATATTAAATAAAAGAAAGAAATGAAGTTTTCCCCTTAAATGGTCGTTAAATAAAAATCTACACACACATACACACTTGCATATAGTATATCGGCTTTGACTATAAAAATAGTCTCAAGGCGAACCACAAAACGATGTAATCTATTTCACTCAATTGGGTTGGGAAAATCAGCTGTTGATGTGTTTCCTGAACCATGCGGTTAACCGCTTGTAGTGACAAAATCTTTTAACGGTTTTGAAAATTCGTGCAAAAAAGTTCAAGGCCTCAAGATACGTTTCTCTAATCGAGAGATGCGAGATAAGATTTTCTTGATTCATCAGTATTAGGTCTCTGAAACTCTTATCAATCATGTCTAATATGTTTTGGTTGAGCACAGAAGGGAAGATGATATCGGTTGTCTAAGGGGTTATTGAATTAGGGTGTGTTTGTAATCGCACATATATTATCGAATTAACTTTAGTAGAGTTCATCCAGGAGTCGAAATTCGACCGTAATTCATTAAAATTTTCAAGTTTAACCTCGAATGTTTCAACGACTTTTAGACAAAGACCTTTGTCTAAAGGAACGACTAAATCCTTGCAAAAGATATTGTCATGCCATAAAAAGAAATTATAAAGCTTTTTTTTATTTTCGATAACTGGGAAACTTACGAACATGAATGGCTGCAATCTTGTAAAATATGAAAGTGGATAAAATCAATTAAGATTAAATTCACTAATGAATTACAAATAAATCCTAATTCAATTGTGTAATTGCGGCTAACGAAAAAAAAAGAAAAGTACCTAACTGCAACACAATAACAAGGCACAAAGCATTTTAAGTTTTCTATTTTTAGAAAAGGCTCTAAAAATCGATTTAAATTCTGAATCAGTACAATGTATTTTTATTAAACTATTACTCATTCGCAATCACTAGAAATCTCATGAAAATGAATGATCGCAATCTTGTAAAATATGAAAGTGGATAAAAGCAATTAAAATTAAATTCACTAATGCACCACAAATTAATCCTAATTAAATTGTGTTATTGCGACGAACAAAGAAAAAAACAGTCTTATTCACAATAACAAGGCACAAAGCATTTTAAGTTTTCTATTTTTAGAAAAGGCGCTAGAAACCGTTTTAAATTCTGAAGCAGCGCAATATATTTTTTATGAAACTATTATTCATTCGCAATCACTAAAAATCTCATGAAAATGAATGATCGCATTAACCACACAAGATAACCGAGCTGATTGAAACTGGATAATAAAAGACACCCTAAAATTACCTGTAGACGATTTTTAATTGGGATATTGCAGCATAGCGAATGAAAAATAATTATGTGGCTGTGTTCTTCACAATGAATGGGGCAGGAAGCATTTTTGCCGCCATGAATTTCAGTCGTAAAACAGTATTCGAACACTTAATACAACATCAATGACAAACATCAAACGGAAGATTTATGCTTCTTTCCGCTTTATTGCAAAGAAAGAAAAACAAACCTATAAACAAACCTCCTGCCAGGTTTGGCGCCTTTGAATTACAATGCCGTCCTGATTTAGGTTATAAAAGGGGTAGGTGGTGCTTTCTAAACGAATCGTGGGGTGCCATGTTTTTTTTCTTATGATATGGATAACGTGTTAATAGAGATACAGCGAAACCTGTGTAAGTTGACCACTTTCGGTGCAACCTGTTAGTGGTCAACTTCAACAGGTGGTCAACTTATAGAGGGTGAGGTAGAGGGTGAAGGGCTAATTCCGTTTCTGACAAAAGTGGTCAACTTAGACAGGTGGTCATCTTACAAAAGTGGTCAACTTGAACAGGTTTTCAACTTTACAGGTCTTACTGTATGCTAATAATGGGAAGTTTAAAAAAAATTGTACTATTGACTATTTGATTTGTTTGAAGTAATCAAGATTTGTATAAATAATTTAATAATGTTGTGGACTAATTATGACTATGCACACATAAACTAACATTTGAATTAATTGTGCAGAAAAACATGCATGTTGAATAAATGACCGTGCACATAACCTGCATGGCAGCATATTCCTTACTTCATAGCAGAACAAACTGATCTTAAAGTCTTCATTGTGGTGTATACTTTTTTGTTCCAGCATCGATTTACTACGAGCAAATATCTTAATTTGTCGCACTAGCTTTAACTTTGACAAGGATAGTTGATTTGAGTTTCTCCTTTAAATTTAGGCAAAGGTTTCACTAGGTTATCTTCATGATAAGTGGCATAACACTTACTTGAGTCTTGACTTATTGCTTGGTCTATTTGCTCGGCTGATTTCTTATCTTATACTCAATGACATGATGATGGATGGAGTTGTGCAGTCATAGAATGGGCCACTTGAATTTTGCTTACATAACCTGGATTAGGTTTGATTCTTTTTTTATTTTATGTGTTCAAATCAATTCCAATACATGCTGAAAGTCATTCCACTAAACATAATAAAACGTAAAAACGCGAGTTATTTAAAGTAAACATTATTATTATTCATTTGTGAGGCAATGTTATTGCAAAATAAATTCAGAAACAATATTAAAAATGATATTAGTAGCAAATAGTTAAGGATGGGCCACTTGCATTTTATCTACCTAACCCGAATTAGGTTATTATTTTTCTGAAATGTTATAAACTACCCAATGAAAATATACTCACTTCCCGAGAGTAATTCTATTGAATTTGATTAAAACGAAAACAGAACCTGTTTTCGTACATGTATGTTACAAGTAAAGAGTATTTTATGTAAACAGTAACTGACAGCATGCTATGTCGCTGCCCCAATTTAGCTGTCCATGTTAAAACTGGTGTTTTGAAATAAACGCATTTAAACATTTTCATTTTTTCTGTTGTAATTCAGGAAATGTACTGAGGGAAATAAAGTTAGGGAATCATACTAGTCTCACACCTCTTGTTTTAAGCTATGTAATTAGTAGAATTTAGTTATAAAATGAGGCACTTACTTAGCGATTTTTTTAAAGATATCTCAGTATTGAATTAGGGGAGCGATATCATCATAAAATAATTTACGAATTTCACTTATGATTTCTTACTACTTGCAAAAGACCTTTCGCTTAAGTTATCAAAGTTGTTTTACTGCAACTAAATAACTGGGAAGCAAGAATTTAAAAAAAATTTTGAATACTTTTTCCATGAAGTGAGATTTTTCTTATAATCATCATTGATAAGTGAATGAATTCATTGATGTGTTGAAGATATTATCGTCAACATTCAGACAACATCGGGCATATTTCTTGGAATATTTTTATTTTAATTTACCTGTTTGATCAACTAATTATTAAAATATTTTTGGATTTTGTGGTTCCGAGATAAATGTTTTTATTAATAAATGTCATTCTGAAAATACTTTAATATAAACAACATAATTGTTGATTTGACACATCTTGCTCGAAAATGGCACACAATTAAATAATCTCGACTATTTTCTCATTGATTTTCTAAATAAATAAGAAAATCAATTAATAGAAATGAAAGTGCTAGAAGAGAGAGTGCTAAGAATTCGGTTCTTTTCCGAATTCATGTACAGTATTACGAGTAAATGAACAGCATTATGAGTAATACGAAAACAAATCATATTATTAATCTTAAAGTTAAACTACTTTGTCGCAAGAAAGAAAAAAGCTACAAAATTAAGAACATTTTCGCTAAGAATATATCGATCGGGATTGCAACAAAATCCGAAATCTTCAGTTTTTGTTGCGACTCTTTAACATTAGACAAACTTTTCTTTTGCAAAAGGGAACTGGAAAAAAGAGGAAAAAAAAAGGGGGGGGGGTGTAAATTTTTTTTCGTATTTCTATAAGTTTTCTAACTTTTCATTATGGATCATTTATATAAAGTACCAGTCATTTCTTCATAAATGTTTATCACTGAATTCAGAAAGCTTAAAAGAAGCTTCTTATATAACGTAAACACAAGAATTAGGTATTTTTAGATTTTTAAGTATCACCAGACCTTCTTAAGACACTTCAATAAAATTCACTCTTTTCTAAGAAAACACAGAGTTTTAAGAGATGTTCCATCATTTTAGAGTCGATGCTTAACTCTTTTAAGTAAAAATCCGCATTTTAGTTTAAATAGTTGTGCTACCTACTCGTAAAAAGTGCCTACCACCTCACGAACCTTACCCGTCATAAATGTCCTTTTAAAAACAAAATTTTAGTCTCAGCACAGTTTATAATAATAAATAAATAAACTCATGTTTGTGAAAATTGCAACACCATGAAGGAATCGTCATAATTAAATGACATTTAATACACAGTTGAGTGGTAGTGGTACAAATAAATGATTAAATTTTCAAATCAAACAAACAATAACAAGAGATCGGAATCAGTATTTTGTGTAGCCACCACGGGCCAAAATAAGTGCTGCTACACGACGTAGCATGGAGTCAAACGAATTTTGAATGTCTGCCGGAGGAAGAGCATTCCATATTGTTTGTATGCGTACCCAAAGTTCGTCTACAGAAGCAACAGGACGAGGATCACGAGCGAGACGCCGACCAACGAAATCCCACACATGTTCATATGGCGACATATCCGGGGAATACGCAGGTCAAGGAAGAAGCTGTACCTGCTGCGTTTCAAAGAAGGATTGAGCAGTCCTAGCAATATGGGGGGGGGGCATTGTTCTGTTGAAATACAGCGCCTGGGAAGCTTTGAAGGAAGGGAACAGCTTGGGGATGTAGAACTTCAGTGATGTACCGGTTGTTGTTCAGATTGCCCACAATTCGTACCAATTGAGATCGTCCATGATAGGCTATGGCGCCCCAGACCATAACTCCGGGTGTTCGTCCACTGTGGCGTTCGATAATGCACTCCGGAAGGTGGCGTTCACCGCCATAGCGTCTGACACGAATGCGGCCATGATGGTACCACAAATTAAAGCTGGATTCGTCAGAAAACACGACATGCTGCCAATCAGCACGCCAGTCTCTATGCTGATTGGCCCATTGTAGCCGCAGGCGGCGATGGTTTAGCGTGAGGGGGATCCTGTATAAAGGAGTCCTTGCGCGCAGTTCACACTGCAGCAGACGTCTACGAATTGATGAAGCACACAATGAAACACCTGTAGCTATTGACCACTGTACTTTTCTCCACCAGACGCCATAACCACTTAGCCGAAGCCTTTGGGTTTGTCGTAACAGACGTCTGGTGGCCGTCGATCGACTACGGTTGGGCCCATTTTATGCGCCGAGGTAGTTCCGCTGGACCGATATGCGTACACAACCCCGCCAGCCCAGTTTCCCTACCTCTTACTGTGTGAACCTGGCCCCCCTTGATACCCTATGCTTCAGGGATATTGACCACTGTACTGCCAATTGTCTAGAGGAAGCTGTACGGTCCGTCCACGCCATGCGGACCAGGTGTCTATCATCGAGAGTTGACGTCACATTTCGGGGTCCACTCCCGGATTTCCGAGTTATCCGACCCTCGTCCGTCCCATAATTAGCTCAAAATTTAATTTTATAATAAAAATGTGTTTATTTTCAGTGTTTTCTTTAATTTCTTCAGTTTTTTTTTTTTGTTAAACCTTAATAAATTCATTATACAAAGCATCAACTACCCATCATTTAACATATTTCACAAAACTAAACATTTGTTTACGATAAAGGTAACTGTAAATTATATAAAGACTATATTTTAAACTATATTAAGGCAAAGTTATGCCTTGTTAACAAAAAAAGAAATGAAATCATTTCAGTAATAGTTCGCATACAATCTGCTTTAGAGTGCATTTATCAAGCTAACAATGAAAACGTATTTCTATAACAAATATTTCTTGATAAAAAATGTAATTTACTCATTAAAAATTTATGTTTTTCAAAGCGATGTTTTGGAAGTATTTCCTCTTGATTCTTCATTTCAATAATTCTAAAGTATTGAGTCTACGTTTTTGATTAAATTATTCCCAACTTATGCAAACAAAATTAAGAAAGGAGAAAAAAAACTTCCTTAAACTAAAAGAGAAATTTTATGCTTCATTATTTATTTAAACGTTAAATAGCACTTTGAAAAAAAAAGAACGCTGCAAATTCGTTTCCTCATAAAAATTGTTTGTTACTAAATAATCTATTTTCGTCTAAGCCTAAAAAGAGGAAGAATAATTTTGCAAACAATTTTACGGCTGTTCTTCGCTATGAAATTCAACTCGTATTTTGAGGTATACCGATTCACAAGAAAAGATTATCATGCCGTCCTCGCTCCTGTCAAACGGTGGAGAAAAATCGGCTCGCGTTTTCTCCCTGCGCAGTCATTCCACCTTCCGTATAGTTCAATGGTCCGTCCACTGCTTCCAAACACGCATCACTGTGCTGCTGTTACGCTGCACACGAGCGGCTACTGCACGATACGACAATCCAGCTTCAAGAAGGCCGATGATTCTCCCCCGTTCAAACTCTGTAAGTTGTTCAAATCTCGCTCTCTTTCGTCGAAGAGGCATAAGTAAAGATTGAGCTAACGTTTACCACTAGCAGATAACCACCGATAACCATACACGCCTCGCTACAGCCGTCTATTTATTCGGATCCATCCGCCGTTCAGAGGGCGCTGCTCAGCACACGCATGCGCTACGGATTTGAAATTCTAATCATTTGCATATCATGCGCTACTTTGCATTTCCTGAAAATTTCTGCTCACTCGCGTAAGTCCTTCATGGTGTTGCAATTTTCACAAACATGAGTTTAGATAATTGTTAACTAAAGGAACAATTTTAGCAACGGGTAAGCGTTAGAGCCTTTGAAATGTTAGGATACGTGTTAAAAACACAATGCTTGCTTAAAAGTTAAAAATTGATTTTAACACTAGATTTACCAGGCCGTTTCCAACCATTTTAAACTTTCATTTTACACCAAGTTGCTACTAATCATAATAAAACTTCCAATCCCATTAACTTATCGTACTTACCGTGTATTAGGAAAAGCTAATGTAGTTGAAAGTTGCACCATAATTAGTAACAAATTATGCAAAATGGAAGCATCGAAACAGTCAAAATGAATATTCTAGCAAATCTAGTGTTAACTACGGAAACAAGTTAACGTTATCACAAATATTCGTAATTTTTAGTTAGAAATTCGCAATTGTTAGTTGAAATCGAAAATTGGTTGAAAAAATTGCCCAAACGTTTGTACGAGAGCAAATTATAATGTATTTTAGTTAGAAATGCATAACTTAGTTTGAGGTAGGAAATTCTTTCTAACAATAGACTAACGTTAAAAGAGCTTAAAGGTTGGATGTAGGCTGAGAATTATGAATGATTATTCGTCAAAAATATTCGCCGCCTTTCCGACAGCAATAAAGAGCTTGAAATTGAGAATAATTTTCTTTACTGTTATCGGATAACCATTTTTCGTCATAGATCAATCGTTTTAAAGTTAAACGTAATACCATTCGTACGTTGTTACAACTTTGCTACCCAAAACTCGTTAGTCAGACGAAGTAATAAGTAAATTATTTTTAATTTATAATTAAAAAATTGTCCAGCGATTACAGAATTTTATGACTTTTCCAAATAATTATGAGTTGAAATGTGAAAGTTGCATAATTCTTGTAAAGAAATATTGAAAACGTAAGACATTGGAAAAAAGAAAGAAAAGAAAAGAGAGAAAGAGAGAGAGCGAAAGAGGGATATAATCAGAGAATCCAACAACGAATTTTGGAATAAAATTGCAAGTATATTAAACTGCGGGTAGTGGGGGAGGGGAGTGGATGAGGGATACTTCTTTCAAGTCACATAAATACTTCTAAATAAAATTTATTCATTTTCAAGGTCTTTTTCATCATATTCAAACGAATAGTAGTCCTATATGCGACGTTTTATCGGATACTTTAATGCTGCAGTTTGCAAAGAGTTTGATAAATTTTGGAAAGTGACTTTTTTTCCGAAAGAGACATATTTTATTCCGTTGTTTAATCAATCGTGTTAAAAACACAATAATAAATATTGCATCAAATGTTGTAACAAATAATATTGCACTTAACAAGTACTAAAAACTATCACATAAAACATAGACAGCATTTTTCGGCTGCGGGTCAAAATCGACCAAAATATGCACTTTGAGAAAAGGTTTCGCGTCAGTGGTATTTTGATGCATTCAATCTTATCAATTTGTCATTGGAATTATATTTAAAAGAAAAGGGTAGAAAAGCATGTTAGTTACTACAACCTTGTGATGATTGCATTTATTTTCAGTTTTTTAATGCATTCTTCAAGTATTTGTTTTATATTCATGGTTTATAATTAATTTTTTGTGTATTGAATTGTATTTTCTGAACCCAAGTGGGTCATTTAAAATTATGAAATGGGTCATAAGTTACCGAGGGCTGAGCCTAAGCAACTGTTATGAGAGAGAAATTTTTGTCGGTGGTTTAATTAACCGAGTTTTACTTTACAAGGAAAAATTGCTGCATCAAATGTTTTTGGCTATTAAGCAAATGAATATTTAGTTGTTAATCTAAATGCAAGAAAGCAAGGTCAAAAACTTTGCTTTTCCTTCATAATGCTCGAAAATTTTGGAAATTTTACACATATCATTTAGCAATCAAATTGAAAATAATGGAAATACATATTTAATGATCTAAAATATTTTAATTTTCTTAGAAATTATTACTTGTTTGTGTGGTATTCAGGAAAACCCAATTCTGAAGTCCCAAAAAGTATTATCAAGAAAAATAATTTTAGTGCATTGCAATGTAATTGGTGACAGAAAACCTTCATTACAGCTTTCAATTTTAAGAGGAAAATATTGGGAATTTTTCAATCTTTTTAATTACTTTCCTCTTTTCATGAGGAAATTTTAACTTAAACTAGATTTTTTAGTTCAACTTAGTAAACTTGAAACACAGCAAGAAGGAAAATTCAGATTTTTTTTTTGCCTTGTGCTGAAACGAGTTATTTACTTGAAACATGTCATTAAATGTTTTTAATTAAATGTCATTTTCGTCATTAAAATCTCGTGCTGGAAACTTTTTGTAAGACATTCTGAAGAGCAAATAAAATGTGTAATGTTCTTTATATATATATATGTATGTGTGTGTGTGTGTGTGTGATTTTCACGAAATACGATAAAGCACTGTCACAGCCACATAAACAAAATACTACACTGTCAATAGAGAACTTTTTTAAAATTTAACTAATAACTTAGTTATTAACATTTTAAAATGGTTTTACACTGGTGTTAACAGTTTTTCTATTTTTTTAAAATGAAATTGTTGTTCAAAATGTCATTTCCGTAGCACGTCACAAATAATGCTTTCAATCTTAACTAGCTTTAAAACCCCCTGTATATTTTTCTATGCTTAAGGTTTTGTATCTTAAATAATTAAGCGCTTTTAGAGTACTGTACAAGACATGATTTATAAAGATATTTTTCGAAAAAAAAATTATATGTTAATAATTTTTTGCCACGACAAAAATTAGTCATTTTCCTACTCGTTTCTTTTTATTTCCCCATCATCTAGACGGAACGCGCTAATGTTTAATACTTTAGGTGAAAAGTATGGCTGGAATTTTATCCTGTTATGTGTGTCTTCCAGGAGGTATAGAAAAGAGAGTTTCGACGAAAAAATCTATTTAAAGAAAACTTAAACAGAGCATATGCCTTTAAATTATCAGTTTTGTGGCTTTTAAATCAATAGGCAACTAAACAATGCGACTCAAAGTGACACATAATAAAGAGCATGTAATTTCTAATACAAAGCAAAAGACAATAGACAATTTGTAAAGGAACAAATTCTATAAAATTTTAATAAAAATGCTTTTTGAAAAAAAAAAATCGTTTTCATCATTCTAGGTATTAATGCGTTCATAAGTAGAACGATTAGTTACTTAATTAGTATTCACTATTTAGGCACTTCAAATAGCAGGTAACCTTTGACTTTCTTGCGCATGCTCAAGCATGCAAGTTCAACGCGAAATGTTTAATTTGCATCATGAACATTATTATAGTTTCTGACCAAACATAAACAGTGTGTCGCGTTAAAACTTTCATGCTTCTTCGGAAAGCGCTGAGCTACGAAGTCATATTCTTTTTATTCCATTAAATTCATAACTTTGAATTATGAATGAAACAATGTTATGAGTTTTAGTAATTGTTCTTGTAAATAGTTATAGACAGAGTTTGCCGAAGGCTTACTTTATTTTTTTCTGTAAATCTTATTTTAACAGTTTTCTCAAGTTACAATAAAGCACTCCGTACTTATATGTAGTAAATCGGTACAAATTTATATAGATTTTTAGAATTTTAAATTTACTATCTAAGTATCGGATGCTCAACCTTCTAACTAGTGTACTAAATATCGGTTAAAATTTTTGTATGAAGCTCACATTATCCGCACAATATTCGTAACCAGTTTTGAGTTTTCTCTTTGCTCCCATTGAAATTTTTAGTGCTCATCAGCAATTATTCGACACTAATTTTTAATAAAGTGGGTTAAATTAAAACATTGAATTAACTCTCACTTTTAAATATCAGAGGTTAAACATAATAACGAATGTACTGAAACGTACTTTCTATCTCTCTTATGGAGCTTATAATACAAGTACAGCATTCGCAGTCAGTTTTCTCATGATCCATTTAAACTTTCGGTTCTAATCGACAGTAATTCAGCACTAATTTTCAATAACGTGACGTACTTAAAATGTTGAATTAACTTTTACTTTCAAATATCAGAGGTTAAACATAGTAACGAATGTATTGAAACGTACTTTCTATCTCTCCTTATAGAGCTTATTGTACAACATCCGTTACCAGTTTTCTCACGCTCCATTGAAGCTTTCGGTACTTATCGACAGTAACTCAACACTAATTTTCAATAAAGTGAGATACTTAAAATGTAAAAAATAACTCTCACTTCCTCTGAATATCAACGGTTCAACAACCGTGTCAAATCCTGTTAGAAATGCATCTTCTATGACAGAACTAAGTCGTTTCCTATTATGGGCAGTGCGAATCAGTTAGCAGAAACGCAACACCATTAAATTGTGACATTGGTATCTTGATTCATGGACTCTAAATGCTCTTTTGAAACGCTTTCTTACTATACGCACAAAGCTGTTCTTCTAGTTATGTTTTTTATTGCATATCTGACTGAATTAGGGTTTGCTTCCTCACTTAAAAAGATGCTTCTCCAAAATGCCTTCTGTGAATTGCTAATTGATTCACTTTGCTTTGCGGATGTCTTTGTGACGTGTGGTACATTAGAGCATATATTTTTTATTCGAGTCGGATTTTTCCCCACACTATAGTTTACAAATACTTGCTCTAAAATTCTTTCATGGCTGCTATTTGCATACATAAATATTTGCCATACAATGTTGAAAATGTTTTAAAAAAAATAAAAATAAAATATCGTTTTTCAATACTTTCCCACGTTTTCCGTTTCATTTTGCATAGAATATTTTCATGGTAACTGATCGTGTATTTAAATTAAATTATTTATTGTACGTTATAACTCTTAGTGATTTCTAGAGACAACTTTTTTCACACGTTTAATCAACTTGTAGTCAGTCGTTATAGAGATTCAGTGACTCTTATGATGACCCAACATTCTTGACGACAGTGCTGAACAAATATATGTTAAAAGCATGATACAATAGATTTGTTTTAATATACAACAACGATGAAAGTTATCTATTATAAATTTTACTTTAATTGAAGCAAAAGTGAATGTATAAATCTTTTATAAATATAACCCCAATGTTATAATGTAAAAATTCTTTATGTATTTTAAGTTCTTTAAAATAATGTTTTTATTATTACTTTTCTTTCATTTTTTACCACATGATAACATTGACAATATTTAATATAATAATATTCGTTTACAGAGGCTGGGTGTTTTTTCTTAATTCAGTTTTCTTAGAAAATTGCATCGATTATTCATTTGAAAGTTATGTCAGGAAATTAACATGCTTAGTTAGACTTCTGTATGAATATATGTAATTCACTCTAACAAGAAGTAATATTAATGTAAATGAAGTAGAGCCGCAACTAGAGGTCATGGGACGTTGCTTTGACCTTCCAAAAATGTTCCTTGTTCGACGAAATTTTTCTAAAATGCGGTACATTTGGAAACAATATTAAAAACGTTGTCATTATCATTAATATTACTTTCATGTATATAATACCGGCAACTTTAATTTTACAGTAGTCAATAATGGCAGTCAAGTCATCTTATTTAATTTTGTACATATCATTTATTCTCCCTCAATCATGTTTTATTTAATTAAATTATTAATTTTGTGTAAAATTAAATTAATAATTTTAGATAAACTGCATTTCCGTTTTGTGATTCCATAAAATTCGCTCTTTTATTCGATAAGAATTTCCCCGATCCAAAAATATAGGCTCAGGGAGCTTTCAGTGAAACAAAACTTTTCATTTTATCTCCTTTACAGATTTATGCTGAAAAATTCAACTTAAGTTCAGCAACCTTTTCCATTAAGTCAATTTTATATGAAAACACAATCAAAAGAGAGTATTTTTCTAAGTGCTAAGTCAACTTCCTTCAAAAGTTGCCATCAAGTATGTTTTTTGCAACCCATTTAAATTAAAGCTATTGGTTGATCTTCAAAAAGAGATTGATTATAACGTAGCAGACATGTCAAGCAATATTGAAAACACTAGTACTCCGTGCATCACTGTCAAAAACAGGGACACTATGAATGCCAAATGAAAACGCTTTTTCATACGGAAATAAATCACTGTCGTCATTTTCTCCGAAAGGGCGTTCGTTTATTCAATCTCAAAACTATAACGAGATTCGGCGACTTATATTTCTCTATCTGATGCCTTTGTAAGGAATTCAAGCAATGCAGATAGATATTTTTCTTTTATGGCGAAAATTATCCTTTTCCTCACCATATCTCTCCGTGAAGCTGCATTTGAAGGTCTTAAAAACATTTCTCCAACCTTGAGATCAAATTTTACAAGCTCAGGATCCAACAGTCACTAGAATGACTAAGTGAATTTTTTTCCAGAGTTAGGGAGCAATTATGTGCTCTGAGAGAGAGAGAGAGCGAGAGAGATCAATTAGAGAAGATTTGAGTGAAAATACAGGGGAGTCTATAGCGAAATACCTTGGTTAAAGTTCGCTATAGAGAAAATATCGTAGTACGGAGAAATTAGATATTTTTGCAGTTTTTTAAGTAAATGTTTTATGAGCTGTTAAGTAATTGCGACATGCTCAAAAGTATTTAAGTATGACTTTCAGTTAAAAATGAAGTAATATACTACTATATTAAAAACTTGTTAAAGATATACTAATTTGTAAAGTCCACATTACATAAAATACCTTTCATGTAGCATTCTATTGTTATGAGTTATCGCTGGAATACACAATGCGAGTAATTCTAGAAAACGCACATGTGAGCAAATTGGCCCCACAAAGAAATTGGCAAATTTCTTCCTACTGAGTTTTGGACAGAAAGAATACTGTCATTATAAAAAGTTATAATTTGCGGATAAATATCTGATTAAAATATATTTTCCTTAAAAAAATCAGTAAGAAACAAATTCTTTAGGTATCCTTCTAGTACTTAAGAGCTTTTTACGAAAAACGTTTTTGTTAATGAAAAAGTATATGTTAGTGAAGTGCAAAAACTGCGAAACTACTGTATATACGTGTTTCGAGGTTACGAGGAACCCCTTTTTTTCAGTGCGGAAAGCTTTTTAAGCTTCGATAGTTTTTCTACTTATTTCGAAAACATTTTTTTTAAATAGTAGATGAAGCACATTTAGTTTTTTAAACACAGTTTAGTATCGAAATAGTTTTGTCAAATATAAAGCATTCAGTGATAACACAATAATCTTTAACAGAGTATAATGCTTTGTGTTAAAACAGTATGTAACAATGTACAAAGCATCCAATGTTAAAAAACAAAAACAAAGGAGTGTAAAACATTCAGTGAATTTTTTTTTTAATATGACATTTTGTGCTAGAATATCTTTTAACGAAGTATATTTTAGCGCGAAGTACATTTAGTGCTTAATAAATAATTAACACTGTAAAAATGCAATTTCATTTTTCACCAGAATAATTATCGATCTAAAAAATGAAGAACAAAATAATCATTCTTACCATATAAATATTTTTGATTAATAATCTTGCAGCGTCAAAATTTATTCAAACAAAAAGACCGTTTATCACTAAAATAAGCTCAAAATGCTACAGTATTTTTTTTTAAACTCCTTCCTAACCCAATAACCAATAAAAAACAAGAAAAGTACACAGACCGAAATCACTGTTAGCACATTTTCATACAACTGGCGTATATCAAAGTAAAAGCTCTTTCTTAGTTACATCGTGGAAATAAATTTCTTAGTCCTTGAAGGGTGCTCTTTCTTTTTTATTGATGAACCGCCCGCTGTCACAAACCGGTGTTTCTTAAGCGAATCAATTAGCGTCAGTTAAGGAACATTTAACTGGAATTAGTTCAAGTGGCTAACACAGACTTGATAGATGCTTTGTGATTGGATGATAAAACTTTGATCAGAATAACTTTTCAGGTTGGTTTGTCGGAAAAGGGGATATTTCCTTCATAAAATTAATTTGGCTAGGCGAGTGAGATATCTAATATCTGATGAGAGTTTATGTTTAAAATTGCGAATTTTGATAAAGTAAGAGCTAGTTTTGTGGATATTTTACTGAAATATGCTCATTATAATTAAAATACATAGGGAAAATTTTCTAAAATCTTGATACGTAGATGTCTCGGAAGCTCAATAGCATAAACTCAGAAATAATATCCGTGAAATTTCTTACATCAAATGGTTTTTATTCAAATAATATAATCAGTATTAAGTTACACCGTTTAAATTTTAAGCGAAACTGAATTGTTTGAAAATGTGAACATCAAAAAACATTATTTTTTTTTGTTCCTATTTATATTATCATTAAATATTGTTTGTTATATTTAATTTTAGTTCAATGAACTGGGCATCAATCTGATTTCTGAATGCAAACTTATAGTTTTAGTTATGCCTTTTTTAAAATTCATTTTTGTAATAAATGTATTATTTTAAAATGTTTTAAAAAAAGCTGACTGCTCGCTAATTGTTTTTAACGTTTTATGTACATCAAAAAGAACGGGACAGTTCATCGATTTTTTTTAAAAAAATCTTGCTGAAATAATGTATTCCATTTTGAATTGCTGAAAAAATGTTTAACCTTAATAAAATGTATAATACCCTGTAAATGTATAGTACTATAAAAATATTTTACAGTTTTCTTGAAATTTTATTCATACAATTTACGTATAGTTAAATTTTGAGTTTTTTTTAAATGTTTCATTATTATCGAAAATAACGAACATTACGTACTCTTTTTAGGCTACTTTCCCGTAAAGTAAATGCAATATAAATAAATAAAGTATGAAAGAAGGCTTAATGCATCGTAAAAATATCGTTAAAAATAAGGAAAAGTCAAAAAAAAAAAAAAAGTGAAGTAATTAAATAAAGATTGGAAAATAAAAAAAATTGAAAGTAGGGTTTTGAGATGGGTAAAATGTGTGTCTGCCGGTCTGTTTGTCTCCCACCTAATAACTTTTGAAGGAATTGTCCGATTTGAAATATATTCACTCAATAATATCATAACAGAAAACAAACAAAAAACAAATAACAACAAAAAACTCATATTTTCTCAATTATTTTGCAATAGGGATTATATGATTATTTCAATCTATCAACCTGCATATTTTCACCATTAAATTTGGATTTGAATCTCTGCTCATGACGTAAGACATAAATTTGTTAAGCACCAACATACTCAACTAAACAAATACTAATTTTTTAAGGAAAAAACTTAACAGAATTTAAACATTCACAAATGTAAGCTCTAAGGATTGGCCAAAAGCTCTACTTGGACTTTATTTCAATTTGCGTTGCACAGCTTCTGAATATTTTATATATGCCCTCAAGTTTGGGACAACTCAAGGTTTTTTTATGAAATTTTAAGAGGCATGAAATATATAAATCTAACTGTAATAAAATGTTCAATTATCCAGAGCCATGTTGTCAATTTCGCTTTATTGCTCTACAATGGACACTGAAAGCGAGACTGATGCAAGCAAAATGACGTTGGCACACTCAACAAATGCATCTTCAAGGACTTGTAAAAAGAGAAGTAAGTCTTTAGAAGACTCAGAGGGTGAAGTGAAGGTATCAGAATAAAGATTCCACGTGGTCCTCCTTTTTTTTTTTTTTTTTTTTTATGTTGAAAAATACGTTGGTGGAATTCAACAGGAAGTGACGTATTTGTTCCCGTAAGAATGCGTTTATCTGACATTTCTGTGTAAGTGTTCTATCACCAGCTTGTAATAGCTGCTAACGAGGCGCGAAGGCAGGCTCAAGAAAAGAAGTAAGAAATTAACAATGTCACGACCTGATGTGACCATTCTAAAAATTACAGTTTGTGGGTGGCGAATATTAGAAAAAAGACATTAATTTCAATTCTAAGATAGAGCTTTTAAATCTAACAGGGTTTTTTTTTGTGTTACGGTTATACTCTTTACTTTGCTTCTCTTGCAAAAGACGAATTTTGTGAAAATATGTTACAATAACATTACATATTCAGGAAGACATATTTTATTGTTAAATTATATTATGTAATAGATATATTTATGGGTACACCAAAAAATGTTTGGAATGTAGCACAAAAAATGATACTGCACCAAAAAACAATAAAATTAAGCAACATTCTTTGTATCCATCAAATTGGCACTATGTTTTGGTATACTACAAAAGTACATAGGGGAGGGTGGGGGAATTACACGCATGCGGGTAATGGCATGCATGCTGATTGACGTATTTGTAGTGACGTAAAACACTATCGGTGGGTCGTGCGACCTATCAGCAGGGACTACAATTACAACTAGGCCTGATTCCGCCACTTCCTTGTGTCAGTTTTGCATCAGTCGAGTGAAGAATATTTCTCGTGCGTTTGATGTCATTTTTCTCATCTAGTATTTGCAAGGAAAGTTACTTCAACTAATTATTTCAGCGTAATATTTAGCATGATTCTGAAGCACCTTATCTTAAGGTTTGGTTCACGCTTAGTTTTGTTGAATTATTGCATCTACTTTTCTTATTAAGGTTGTTTGTAACTGAGTGCACTGCGGGGTAATGAATGCTAACTACGGCCATACTGTCTATACCTTTTCGGTTTCACAGACTACCCCCAATACGAGGGGGTGCGGCCGCAGCGCTGTCCTCCTTTGCACCTCCCACAAACTCTCTAGACACTTGACAACCAGCACCGGCCATAAAGGGCTGGGCTGGCAGAGCGTTGCCTACCTGCTTTACCGACCCGAGGCCACAGTCATACTACAAAGTATGCCTTACGTCACCCGAATCGGATAGTGCTATTTTAGTGGCCTCTTACGACGCGCATAACTACGTCGGCGCTATTCTACGCCGGCCACCGCACGGCGTTGCACTGCGGGGTATTCGCACGCAGTCATTTTGGTGCTTCATATTCCCCCACATGATTTGCAGAAATGTAAATGTGGTTATAACGGACAATATACACAATTATAACATATTTCTTTTAATTGTAGATGCCGAGAGATTATACAAGGAAAACCCTGAAAGCAAAGTGGAGTGAAGAACAGTTACATAAAGCTCTTGATGCTATAAAATCAGGAAATAAAAATTAGAGAAGTAGCAAGAGTTTTCGGCATTCATGAGGCTACTTTAAGAACAAGAATAAAAGCAGTAAACAATCGAGGTCCAAAATTAGGACGAAAACGGGAGGGATTAGGACTATGCGTGCCATTACCCTTCTTGGCGGGAAATACCACGCATTTGCACTTTAGTTTATAATTAACGTCTTAAATAAAGTAATTAAGATATACTTATTTGAAGGTTAGAAATGTACTGCCAATTGTCTGTAGAATAGTTTCTGCTCATATCGTTTGGTTTCAGTGTACTATTTAACAAAATTTAGGGTTTTTCCATTTTAGGGTGTCTTAAGCGCGTGTAATTCCCCCACCCTCCCTTACTACAAAAAGTTTCAGTGTATGAATAAGATTCTAAACATTTTTACTAGAGCGCCTGGAGCCGTAGGCCCTTTAATCCCTTGGATAATACTTTTGATAAGTTTATTAGTTGAAAAAGGATTAAAAAGTTAATTGTGGTGTAATGATTGGGGTGGTAAGTAAATCGTACATGAAGAAACTTGTAGTGAGTATCGTTTTTCGACGAATATCGTTTATACGACGAATATCGTTTGTACGATGAATGTCTTTTATACGACGAATATCGTTTATACGACGAATGTCTTTTATACGACGATCGTTTATACGACGTTTACATTTATACGACGTTTTTGTATGGTCCCAATTCTTGGATTTACCCAGAAGGGTAAATCCAAGGATTATACGACGTTGTCGTTTGTACGATGTTTTTTGATGGTCCCTTTGGCGTCGTATAAACGACACTCCACTATATATAAATGTATTTATCAGAACTTTTACACAAATCAGTGAGGCATAGTTTTCCAATAATTCATGTCATCGTGAGATACAGTTCCTTAATATATCATTTTGTTAAGCACAATTTGTCCAAAACCTCATCATTAGGCACAATGCCCACTAATCATTTCAGCACAATTCACAAATTGTAAACACATATTTAGTCGCTAAGCACAATTTATCCGCTAATTATTTTGTCATTAAGCGTAATTTGTCATTCGGTCATTTCAACGTAAGACACAATTCTTCGACAATTAATTACCTAATGAGGCTTAATTTATCAATAGAGCAGTTCGTTTTCAAGCAGTTTTTCAGCCAATCATTTCTACGTAAGGCACAATTTGATAACATGTTATTTTACGTTAATTAACGTTTCTGTGAAATTATTACGTCAGAATTATTTTGCAGAATTATATGCTTCGGGTGCAGATAAATTATTTGTATGCTCCCGAATTAAGGATTTATTTCAAGTTGATGGGTCCCTATATAGTGTTTTTTTCTTTTTATCTTTCTTAACAAAATTATGCTTCCACATTTGGGTTTTTGGGAAGAAAAAAAAAGGAAGAAAGAAATCTGGAGAGATTTCACTGTCGTTGATAGACTTAAAGTAGCTGTCTTTTTTTAATCAATTTTAAAAAATCTTTTTCAAATTTTATTTTCCTTAATAAAATATCTATTATTTGTAGAATCAACATAGTTATGATCTCTAAGCACGTATCCCAAGTTCGTCGAGAAAACATCCTGTTGCCAAAATAAACAATGCGATTTCGCAGGTATTAAATGAATAGAACCCATGCCCATGATCGCTGCTGTTATTGTTACTCTGAAGGTGCCATTAAGAACGATTGAACAATCTCTGCAATATACAGGGTGCTTCACTATCAATGTGAAAAATTTGCAGGGGGCACAAAGAAGATTTGGAATTATACAGCGGCGCAGGTTCAGAAATGCCGTTTACTTTAGCTGCGCTTGAACGAAGCAAAGAAAAAGAAAGAGCAAAAGTAAATGTAATAGAAATCATTTTAGCAAACATGTTTTACTTACTGTAAAATATTTTTTCCCGAAAAAACTTGAGAAGCTCCTGGAAGTCATCTATCGTTTGTCTGACGCAAAATTACAGAGACTTTAAAACAAGGAGCTACAGAGTCTTTAAAAAGGGAAATTACAGATAGTAAAACAACAGAGAACATTCTGAAACTTTATTATGACAGAAAACGTGCCGAAGTCCTGGCGCCATCTGTGTGCATGCTAAATAACCATTTCTAGAACACAAAGTCTCTGGTGAGTTTAGTAGAGCCCATGTCACTCGGCCAATAAGGCCTCCGAAGTCGGGAGGGCTGGCGGCCGAGGCCTAGTAGACTGCTCACTAGTGTTGAAGTTAAATAACACAACAACGTGCGATGCATTTTTGACAATTTTTAAACTGGTAGTAACAGATCTCAAGCGTATATTTATGCATTTGTTTACAAATTTTAAACTGGTAGTCACAGATCGCAAGTGCTCCGTTTTACGTAACTAAACATGCCTTTCTCTGTAGTTTTACAGAGTGCGAAAAAACAAGAATTTTATTGAGAAACTGTTATCAAGAAACTTGATTTTTTGATTTAAAACAACTTCTTCGTAAATTCAAAGAAACATTCCGTTTCCCTTCTGTACTTTTACAGACATTTTTTACAATACATTGGCAGCAAACTACATTCTACAGGAAGTTTGAAATTTCGACCTGCACTGCTTGCTGGAAACGTTCCTTTGGTACAAGCACAGCGATGCACGCCCGTTAGAATCCACAAGTCTATGCGCGAGATGAATGCCGTAGAGTTCAACGTTTCAACACTCTTACATTCTACAGCTTTAAGAACTGGCTTGCAAGTTCTAGGATCGCTGTCCGTTCAATACCTTCCGGAATACGACGATGGCACTTTGAATTGTGCAATGCTATGTACCTCCGATTCGTCTTTGTACCCCCTACACCTTGTAAATTTGTTGCATTGGTAATGAATCACTATATGTGCACTATAATAATTTGGAGAAGTACTTCGTTTCAGCTTCTATTACAAGCAAAAATTTCCAATCAATCGTTTCCTCCAATAAGTTTCTTGGTTTGTTAGTTCTTCCTTCGTTTCAAGTTAACAAAATTGCTACATCGGCTTGAAGGTGAGAAGATTCATGCTAATAGCGCTAATGTTCTCCACAGTGCGATAAACATTAGCTACGTTCTAGAAAAAGTCTAGTAAGAACTCCATTGCTATCAGTAAAACCTTAAATCATTGAACTTCTTCATTTAAAGCAAAAAAAAAAACAAAAACAAAAAAAAACCGCGAAGCAAAAAGCTTTCTCATAATAAAGCAGCTTTAGTTTTCTTATTTTTTCTACTTAAACGAAATGGTTTATTATGTTTAAGTTTATAATCAACATGTGCGATTCCTTTTCGTGATAATGTTGACTATATAAGTTAGGCTAAATTGTCAGAATAATATCTAATCTCTGTAGTACAATAGAGATTTATGATAATAACAATAAGCAAAGCTTATTTATCAAACTTTAAGAAGCAACTGCCAATACTTGACAAGCTACCTCAACGAAACATGTTTATAAAAAGAAAACCTTTACAGAGCAATTCCGAAATGATAAAACTCTATTATGAATCGGCGGAAAACGAATTAATATATCAAAATTAAAAGGAACTTATTTCAACATTACTCTTACTTCAATGACGATTTCTGTCGGCACTACATGTTCCTGTGTCAAACATTTTATTCAATTAAACTTAAGCGTTGGGAATTTCTTTTGTTTTTAGAGAGAAATAGATTTCAAGCAGATAGCCTAATTTGCAATCAAAAATCGACCTGGGAATTTCCCTGATACTTGTTTCAGATTACATTTCCATTCCGTGATCATTAAACTAATCTCTTACAACATTCATAAATTTTCGACCCTTTTAGATGTTATCTCACAAACAGAAAATGGGTCAATTAAATGAAACTCAATCACGGCACTTGTAAAAACTCTCTTCGAATTTTACTTGCACAGCAAATAATAAAGTTCAAAATATCTATATGACAACAAAGAGTTACACAATTCTATGTGTGTCAAACATACGACACTTTTATGCTACTGAAGCAATTTATGTAACTCAATTCTGAGTTTACGAATGGTTTGCCACTGCTTTTAGAACAGTCATTTCTTTTACTGAAGTTTTTTTTTATTAGAATGATGTGACTGACACATTTCACACTACGTTTCTTTCCATTAAATACAAACTAATCCTTCTACGTTGTGACTATATTTTCATGACATAGGAAGAAGAAGACATTGTGACAGCTCGTAGGTTTCTCTCTCTCTCTCTCTTTTTCTTCTAAACTTTTGCTCGCAGTTTTTTTTATAAGCCGGAAAAGATACTTTTAATTTTTGTCCTTTTAAGTGTATCTGGGACAATTCAGTAGCTGACTAAATAAAATGCATCTCTGATGGTAACAAGCCAGGATAATCTCCTCGAAGCTTAAGTTAGGGATCTGAATTTTCTGTGATTGAGCTTGTTTCAAGCATTATTTGAAGAAATTCAATGCATTAAAGGACAAAGAAAAATTGCATACCAGTTTTTTTATTTTTGCTCCCAAGCGTCAAATTCTTGATCATCAAGTTGACTTTGTCCTGTATGCGTGTGCAAGTGGTGTAATCTTAAAAAAAAGGGGGGCGGGGAGGGAGGATGATTACAGACAAAAGCATAAGTTATTGAAATAAAGAAGTAGGGGGACGCTTGTGTAAAAATTTGAAAAACTGGGGAGACTCTCGTGCTAAAATTTAAAAACTTGGGGTACTCACGTGTAAAAAATAAAAGAAATTTGGGCACGCCGCCCCTTGTCGACTATACCACTGGTGTGCGTGTGTGTTACGGCAAATGTCCGAAATTGGAGAATGTCGACATTCTCCAGTCTGGTAGATGGTAAATGTGGACATTCACCGGTGATTGTCGACCCATTTTCTGATTTCGAACATTCACCGTAACATGTGAGAGGGAATAAAATATATTTTCCCTGGTTTTGTAACCTTTGGAAACCGGGACTGCCTTTTTTACGAGCATTAGAGGTACGGAAATATTTGTTTCTCGATTAATTTTGCCATTAACACAAAAAGGAACGCAATGAACATTTTCATTTGAATTTATTCTTTTGGGGCGAAATTCTAGCTTGACTTCTATCGGGGATATTGAAATCTGATAGTAAGAGAGGGGGAAAAAGTTACATTTGAAATTCAAATATAATTTTTTTAAGGTAGAATCAAGAGATTTTTTTCTAAGAATGATTGTATATCATTACCTAACGACACTTTGAATATGAAGATCAGCTGAGACTTACAATGAACGTTTCAGTAAGAGACAATACCAACTAGCGAGTTCTTATTGTGTAGCTTGAAATAGATGTTACTTCAGTGAAAAATAATTTGTACCCTTTGCGTGTTAATTTGAACTTGAAAAGTGATTCCTCGCAGTGGATGTGGTTTAACCAACATCACTCATCGTACAAAAGCCCATGATAATGTTTAATGGATGAAATCACGTGTCTGTTATTTGATTCTCACGAAAAGAGAGGGGGCGAACGGAGAATGCGTAGGTGTTGGTAGGGGTTTGTTCGAAAAGAGAATAAAAAGCAGCTATTGAAAAGTTTTGCTCTCATTCCTGGCACACCCTGGAACTCGAAAAAAAGATAAACATTGCGTTATAAGACCTACGGTTCGACTGTTACAAAATATTTGAGGTAGGTTCTTTTCTTTTTAGACATTTTTCAGCGGTTTTTGTCGATAGGAATATAAGAAGTAAAGTTAAGTGCCGTCAAATTAGATTTGACAAAATCTTTTGTGATATTTTTGTATTTAAGCATGCATAATGGCTCTTGTGGAAATTTAAGAGGAATTCAAAAGCGAGCATTTTATTTTACCGCTATGTTGAAATTTTGAATGTTTTTTGATATTATTGAATTTTACAGTGTATGACATTTTTAAAAAATTAAATACAATTTCAAACTATTTTTGCTGCGAACTATGCACTGCACTGTCGATTTTTCCTTCCTTTTTTCTTCTTGAATTTTAAGCTGGATGTAGCAAAACTAGAGCACAAAATACGATGAATTGTATGCATTTTATTATCAAAGATTAATTTTAATAGAAAACGTACTTATAAGTTAATATTTTAAATTGTTTTCAAAAATATGTTTTCTCTCATTTGCTTTTTTTCACTCATTTCACTCTGCCAAAATGTAAAAAAGTTCAAAAATTAACTCCCGTTTTTTCGGAATGCATTAAATATTATTTTACTCTTATTTTAAATACGCTTTTACTATGAATACTATTTTCTAATTATTGATTAATTACTGCAAAGTCCTAGTTTCTTCGCGTCAATAGTCCTAACTAGTATCATCTTTTAGTAAATGTACCGAAAATTTTAAAAAGAATAGGATTAAGTTAGATTGTTTTATTTAAACTCGTCAGAAACACCGAAAGGTCTAATTTTAATTTCAAAGAAATTCAAGAATTAATATTTCTAAATCTGTATTTAACTAAATATATATGTTTCTATTAGAAAGAAATTATGCGTAAATGAAAAATAACTACTTTAATGAGACATGTAAAATTACACTGGGCTAGTTTTGTTCGTATTTTGAAACAGCTTTTTGAAGTTTGTAGAATGACTTTCGCTACTTTTTAAAAAGTTATTTAGTTCTTTGCAAAAGGTTGCAAAATAAGCTCATATTTTCACCTGCAAAAATTTATATGCTGAAAAATTGACTCGCGTATTAACTCATAACTTTTAAGTTATTTTTTTGTTGTTTTAGTAAACCTTCGAACTAACATAAATTTTAGCATGCTTTCGCGTTTAATAGATGATAATAACAATTTTTTTTCTTAGATTAGTGTTTACTTTGCGGGTACAAAATTTAAAAAATTACCTTTGCTTATATCGTTTTAAAAAATGAAATAACGCCCCGGAAACGGATATTAGGCTTATTAAAATGTTAGTCATGTAGAGGAAGTTGTAGCTATTATGTAAACTATTATTCATAAAAGCATCAGGCACATTTTTCCTCGTTCATCATAACGCAGTTCTGAAACATTAATTAACTTTTGAAGCTTTAACTCTTTTTTTATTTCTTTATTTCCGAAACAATGCAAGTTCAATAGGAACATAATTCATTCGTTTATTTCAGAAACCAACCAAACGCCAAGTTTTCAAATTTTGAAAGAAAAACGTATTTAACATCGTATTAAATTTCATCGATTAGTGTTAGTTTCTTTCACTGAATGTCAAAATGTATTTCTTTCACTAAAATATGTCTGTAATTCGTGTTGAGCAGTTTAGTGTGATGCAACAAATGTTTTATTGAAATTGAAAAAATTGGCGTTTGACTGGTTTTGGAAATAAACGGTTCAATTTCATACTTCCATCATGGGATAAATATTGAAGTTTTGTTTTTAATTTTGAAATTCAAATGTTCAACAATTGAAACATATCTGAAAAATATTCTATTAGCGTGCTTAACACATTATCTGCGAAGGGGGTTTGGAGAATCTTATATTTACTAAACTGTGACGCAATATCTTTCTCTTAGTCTGTAAATATTAATTTCCCCCCCCCCCCCAAAAAAAAAAAGATGTCATAATGCATCGCAGTATAAAATACTGTATAAAATCACGGCTGATAACATTCAAGAAACAAAAAGTAAAATACCAAGAAATGTAGCATGTTATGATAAAAATTTTCATTTTTAAGTAAAGAAATATCGTTTCCATGTTTTGAGTTTTAAAAAAAATCAACTTTTCCGAGTTGAAGACGGAAAAATGCAGAAACGTTGCTTTTTTGGACTGTTTCTCTCGCCGGCTGCTGACCCGAACCTGTTTGACCTTTGATATGAAATTGCTTCTTTCCTTTTTAACCCCATTCACGCAAAGAATTCTAAATTAAAAACCTATTTATTTTTTGACATGCTGAAGAGGAAACTGATTTCTACCAATCTATCAGTGCATGGATGTCGTTCGGAAACAAGATACCGATTTAATGAAACTTGTCCAAAGTCCTGTCGCACTACATGTCGAATGTGCTTGTGACAGGTCCCAGTCTGCATGTGAATAAGAATGATTATACTGTCTATGCGTCTGTGTGTATGTGTGTGGTAGGAGGGGAAAGGACACAACCGAAAACAATTTCTTTAAAATAGGCAATAAAAGCTTTCTTCAAGCTAGAAAAGTCCGAATACATTTTACAAATCTTTGTGATGAGGCCAGTATTGAAAGAATACTCCTGATCAATTTGTAACGTAATTTAAGATTACAGGACTCAGTCGTGATTTTAATAGAAAATTTCAAGGAATTTAACAGCTGTAAATACACAAATGAAGCAAATAAATTCGCTTTCATGATTGAGTTTACTCTAGTTAATGTGAGTAACTACGCTTTTTCTCTCAAAACTTACAGAAAATAAAAAATGTATAATATTTCTAACAAAATCTAATTTAAATATTTATACGTTCCAGTAGTGGTACATAAACGCGTGCTTTACTTCTATTTGCATAGTGATATATGAGTATATAACCAGTTTATTTGCATAGACCAATGTTGTTGAGAACAATATTTCTGTTCAGTTTGTCTTGAAATTAAAGGTTATGAACCGTACTCATGATGTTAACTTCAAGTAATTTAACAATTTTCATAAAGAGCACTTAACATTTAGCGTAAATAATTTCGTGTTTCCCCTAAATTTTTCAGAAAATAAGCGAATTATAATATTTATAACACAATTTTGTTTTGAGTAGTTTCTCGTTTTAGAAGTGTTACCAATATAGGAAAAATTATAAGCAATTGTAAACCACGATGCAATTGTCCAATAGATAGTGTAAAAAAAAAATAAAGCACAGTACTGCTTTTGCTAACTAAGCATTTTTAATAACTACACGCAAAGGAACATGTATTTTATGGTTAATCTATCACATTTCCAATGTAATATTGACCAGTTGGGAAAGTTCACAGTAAAACACTTTGGCCTACGATCAAATCGTGTATTTTATTTTGCTTGTTTAACTATTTCCTAAACTTTTGTTAATTTTTACTGTAATAATACAATGTGAAAAATGTATTATTTTTTAAAAACTTTTACTGCTTTGTGTCTATATTAGACACAAACATGGTTATACAAGTTAAATAACTATTTACGAATCTTTCTACTGTTATGTAACATAAGAAGTCCAAGTAAAACGAAAAGAATGAAAGTTTAAATTGCGAGTTCCTGTTTGGGGCACTATGTTCAAGTTTTTTAATGACAATAATAGTGCGTATTTTGTGTCAGAAAACTTTCATTGCAGTCGAGAGGGAGTGCCAGGCATGGTTGATTCATGATGCCCGGTTCGGGATCAGACCAGTGAAGATATTAAAATTTTTCTATGGCTAAAATGTAAGCGTAATTTGGGAAAGAGGGGGGGGGGGGGTGACAAAACTAACATGGATCCCTCATTGTCTCTAACCGGCGCTGAAAACGTTTTTGACTATTTCGTACATTAGTTTATTGTCGGCACTTTTTAAGCCTTTCAAAAATGAAAGCAGTGATGTTTTGATATGCTTCAACAACGAATCATTTTTTAAAAACGTACAATCTTTGAAAATGTTAGTTACTGTAACGTATTTTCAAATTTACTGCCATGTAACTATTTAGCTCCTGTAAGCTTAACAATGAAACCTTTTCTTTTGCGATTGGCCTAGGTTTAATAATACGAGGCATATTTTACAACTTTACAACCCCTCGTCCTAAACTTAACTTACACTTCAAAGCCTTAGCTTCTGGACAGCTTATAAGGAAGCAGAAAAATAATAAGGCTTAATAAATGAGAAGATATGTCATCGAGTGTCTAGAGTAGTAACGTAGCCCAATTCGAGGAACTAAATAGATTCCTGAAGCAATTACCTGGCGGAATGTTCCTGGCAAATGATAATTGAAAAACTTTCAGCTGTCACCTTCCGAAAAATCAATTTACTGTTACTGATTACAAAACCAAGAAAAACCTCCTTGTTGACAGGTTTGCATTTCGTAGAATACTGCGATGGAAGCAAGTGGTGTGTGTGTTTCTAAAAGAACTGCAAATCACTCAAAGTGATGAGAACATGTGACCTCTTATAAAGAGAGAAAAGAGCAAGAGAGTTTTGTCGTTTCCGGACTTCATTATTTATCATTCATTTGGCGTTTCAAGCAAATCCCAAGGAAGAACTCGTGATTTTGTAATACATTTTTCGCGCCTCAGAGATAATTATTTACTCATTGGAAGCGATAAAATAGAAGTAAATGGTAAACGACGTTGCATATCTAATGGCATGGAGTCGTTGTAATGCAATTTCTTTTGCTTGAAATGTTAAGCGTTTCGTGATTTTTTTTTCTGCTGTCAAATTCCGAGCTTGAAAGCTTCCGGACATAATGTTTACCGGAAGGGAGGAGAAAAAGCACTTTTATAAGCAAGTGGTAAAGGCACAAGCTATAAAAAAAGCTAATATATATATATATATATATATATAGATTTAGTTATTCTGTCACCTGTATGTCATACAAATAAGAATTTTAATTTTAGTTTTAAAAAGCTATATTTTTGTCATTTTTATTCTTTATGTTTTGTCTTGTTTTGTTTGACGTAAAAGAAAACGGACAATTAAAGAAAAATCCAAATTTATTACAGAAAAAAAATATTTAAAATATTTTTTCTTTCTTTCTTTTCATTTTTTTTATAAATGTTACCTATTTATATATTAATGTAGCAAATATTATAGAAGAGAAGTTAAAAAAAGAAAGGAACTTGGTACAATGACACATGGCTAACAATTTAAAGGATACAATATATGTATCTTGATGTTTTCAGAACACAAGAACAGGAGCATGCTCCAGTACGAGCGTACTTTTAAATATTTTTCCTTATAAAATTAAGAAAAGAAAAAAAAATGAAGTAAACTAAATTCATAAGTGCGATTCCAAACGAATAAGAAAAAAGGAAAAAAAAAATGAAATTTTAATAACGATTATTGCAAAAATTTAAAAACGTTATTGATATCATGCTAAAGATTAGAAGAAGAAAAAAGCAGTCAATATTTACTAGAATTACTACGAAGGGCTTTTCAGAATTTTGCATCTAAATAATATAAAATTTCTTCTGAAGGATAAGCATGTAATACAAGAGGCTAGTGCTTTGTATGACAGCTAGGGGAAAAAAGAAAAAGAAGTAGCTTTTTTTAACACAGGAGCTTTTCCCCGCTAATCCATTTGAAATTCAGAAAGTGGTTTCAGCTATCGCCTCCATCAAAGCTTAGCTATCGGACAATCTTAGATGAATCGTTTATCATCCAACTGATCCCCTTCTAAATCCTCTCACGTGATACCATGTCTGAAATGTCAGCTACCTCTTTGTTTTACGAAAGACAGATGTTTTCGTTACATTTTGCTTCTGCTGTCCCTTGAAAAGTATCTTTAATAGATTTTTAGCATCATCTTCAACCTGCCTTTGTTATAGAAGCAGTGAATTTACTAACCTTAAAATTTATACAATTTGAAAAGCTGAAATACGTTTTTCTAGTTCTTCCTCCCTACACCTCCCCTCCAATACAACTAAATGTCTAAGTAGAAAATTGTATAGTTTGCTAAAGGATTCAGTTATTAGTTATCCTGAAGTTTTGGCTTTTAACTGCAATAAAACGGAGTGTTGCACAACAAATTTATATTGTTAACCATAGAACGCCAGTGCATTCCATTTGCAGTTCATTGCTGCGCATTTTCGACGTCACTCAATTCATCGTTTTTATCTTTCATCGTATTCCTCATCCGATGGAGGAAAAGTTAATGTCTGATGGTCTAATGAATATTTTTTTCTAATTCCGAATAGTCTGCCCCAACTATAAGTCAAGTGAGTTGAAGAATTTGGCATCAGGAAAACTAATGCATCTGCTGAAATTATTTTTATAAAATGCATTGAGAAAACCATCAACAAGTCCACAGTAATAGCCAGGCTGCTGCGCAGACAGTGGAAAAATGGTTTATTCTAATAAAATTTCATGATAAACTTAAAAAACATTGCGGTACAAGAAAGTAATTGAACGGGTTTTCTTTATGTTATGATAGGGTTTGAAAATTTGTCAACTCGGCGTTTAATTGGGTAATTTTCATATCTTTCCGTCATGTTCATGCAGTTGTGATTAGAAGATTAGTGATTGGCAATTCTTCTTCTTGTGTTTTGCAGTTGAGGAGCAAACGATTATTCAAATTATTCTAAACATCATGAGTGCTGCATTTTCAGTTTAATTTAAAACTATTTGTACACTTTATCAATAGCCATATTTATGCATTTGAAAATGTTATCCGTTAATACTTTTCAATGATATTGATTTTATGTTCATTGGTTTATTGTGTTTTGTTTATATATTCAGTTTTTTTTTTGTATTCTGCTTATTTTATGATTAATTTACTTTATTTTGAGTGCTTGTTTTTCTTTTTAATTTAAGTGTAACTTTAAAGAGGCGCAATTTATTACTATGTGCGTTGCTTAAAAGTAAGTGTATCAGATAAAAGCAAAGGTTAATCTGTTGATAGCAATTAATCACGCATTTTGAGTTCGATAAATCACTGTTTTAAAAAAGTGTTATTATTAGCAGTAATTTATTTATGTTCAATAATTTTATGCGATTCATTTGTACAAAAAGTTAACACAAAAAAAGGGACCCTTGTTATCAAAGTATATTAAAAAAAAAAATTAGTAACAAATAAACATTCATGTTTTCTGGGAACATCAAAAATCCTTTGAAAAAAAAAGGCTAAAATAAAAGGGGGGAAATGGTAAGGAAAGGACATCTGACATGGAAAGCTAACAAAATAAAACACAAAAAGGGTGGTTATCTTTTAATTTGATAAGGGCAAAAAATTAAGGAGTTACGATTATCAAGAAAGGGAAAAAAGAGAAGAAATAAATTACATGTGGAGCTCTAAATGTTCAGAAGAATTTTTAGTTATTATTCAATGCCTTATTCACTATCTCTTAGCTTCCACAAATCTGAAAAGTCGGAATTATTACAAACAGTTGCAACTAAGCGATGCGTAGAAGAGACAGTGTAGTACATTGTAACAAATAACGTACTGTCATGACAATGCATTGAGGGTCGAGAAGTGACACTTGCTGGTTTTTATACCTGCCAGTAGTTGTCCAAGTGCGTGGGGTATTCAGAGATAAGTAAGGTATGCGTCTAAAATTATCTGATGGTTGTCGTAGTATCTTAGCACCTGCGGATGTTAGTTGAGATAAAAAACAAGAAGTTGTATTGACTGTTTGTGCAAGGTCAAAATATCAAATTTGTTTGAATCTGAGTGATGATAGCTCGTTTAAAGATTTTATCTAGATTAAAAATGGAGTGTTTAAAAAAAGCGAAAGAAAAAGAAAATAAAGAAAAGAGTCTCATACAATCGACGTCTCGCACTTTTTCTTTTGTATATGATGATAACAAATGCGTGCAATGTGTTTTGTATTGTTTAGTTTTTTCCCTTGCAGTAATTTTATAATCCTTTTACTTTTAAGTTAAAGCACTAATTATTTAACATTCTTCCAGATCGTCTTGTGATGATAATCAACTATTTATTAATTGCTAGTGAATTGCACGTATAATTTTTGCAAATTGAGATTTATTTTTATAACAACAACAATTACTAATAACTTTGCAAGAATGAGAGTTTTCCATAAGACGGCATATGTACTCTAATTGTATTATTAGAAACAGAGTCAAGTTCAGCAGCTGAAAACTGTGTGATTTGGAGAATTCTGATGGAGTGTCTTATATTAAGCGTTTGAAAACTGCGATTCACTTTTCCTTATAAATAAAAAAATATATGTAGTTTGTAGTGCGCATATCTAATGTGAATGACTTACAAATGTATTTACAGTTCTATGCTTTCCTAATTAATTAAAATTAGCCATCTGAAGAAGGCTTTGGAAAGAAAAATTAACAATTTAAATCTTGATTGTACGGAAAAAATCAGATATTAAATGACTTCAATCTCCCTCTTATTAGCAGAGAAAGCCGTCGACGGTAATACATGATGAGACATACTCTTCAGATAGGCACATTGTACATGTACGTTTATTTTTATTAAACGTTTCAAAGGATAGACTGTTTCAAGTATATATATTTTTTAATGTTGTTATTTTCATAAGCAAATAAAAAAGAAAGGAAGAAAGAGAAAAAAAAGAACAATATTGGGTTTTCCCAACGTTTGACAATTCTTCTAATATCCATTAATTGAGCTTTGCCATGCCTTTTGCGTGGGAAGAGGCACCTTCACAACACGAACTGGTCTCAAAGAATGCGTTGGTAATATGCAAAATAGATGAATACAACGACACGTCGTATTTTATTTCAGCATGCATAATGAGACATGGATAATTATGCTCTCTTTCACAAGAGCCCAAAGGCGATAATACATCTGAATTTGATTTTTTTGCGGAATTATTAAACTCTAACCACGCCTGCCGCTGGCCACAGTACTGGCAAAAGAATAACAACAGGTTTACAAAATGTACACGCACCAAAATCTTCAGAACTAAGTCAATTCAATAAAGTGTTGACCCATTTTTCTATTTCCTTCTACAACTTAAAACAAAAGAAGCTACTACTGTTTAGAATTTTTTTTAACTCCATTTCACAAGAGCCACTCGTAGTCTTAAGCCCTTTCACCAATCATAAGATCAGATCAGGCGAGCTATTTTCTCCCAAACACCACCTCAGAGCATACGTTCAAATTTTCAATTAATTTGTAATTATTTCTCGCAATTAATTTAACACTGAGAAGTATCCTGTCATAATTGCTTCACTTTTAATTGCTTCAATTAAGGGCTATGAATATAAAACTTGACATGTATTATCTAACGAAATTAATTTAATGGTTTCTAAAGGGTTAATTTCTATTTAAAACTCCATTATTATTAAAATTAATGAGGAATCCTTAAACGGAAAACAGCAATAAATTACGCATTGCAATGAAAGCAAATGCTTCAATAAAGTACTATGCTTATAACTTGCAGTTATAAGCGCAGAATTGATATTTCAGAATTTTGTTTCCTGACATCTATTAATAATGAAATTAAATAATAGCTACATATTGTCGTCATCGGAGAAATTTACATGTTAAGTAATATTTTACTAAGATCTTTATAGTAGTTACTTTGACCAAGTGTTTCTTAAAGAAACTGCATATGATTAGGAAAATAGAAAAACCCGTAAATCCAAAATTCAACATTTGCGGTAAATTGAGGAAAATTCGTTTAAAGTGTTTTAATTGTTTTAAGACTTTGGAAACACTTCTAAAAAATGTAAGAAAAAATGTAATTTTATTCTTTCAAAACTTTATCAGTATAGTAATTTATGAATTGAGCTATTTAATTAAACAGTTTGGATTTAACAGTTTTTGCTTGTGTAAATAAAACGCAAGCAAATTACAAACAGTTATTTGTGTAAATACAAAAACTGCTTTTTATATCCGTACAAAACAAGTAATTATTGTCTAGTTTTATCCTTTCAAACACACGAAAGCATATGCTGTTGCGAAAACAATAAAGAAGAAAAAGACAATGATTAACATTGGTAAAGACATTTAGGGTTGGGACAACATTTGAAAGATGTTATTAACAGGTTTTGCTTTTGCTTCTATTAAGTAGGATTAATAACAGTATCGTACACGTGGATTAAACTAGCTTTGCGTCTGGAACCGTGAAGGATTTAGCAAGTTTTGTAAATGCCACATGTGTACACTTTGCTTCGTAATATAGTTAGGAAACAATGTCTAATCAAACGAAGAACAGCAACCACTATCTTGTTTTCTAAAAATACATAGATCTAACGAGTTTTGCCATTTGCCTACTGGTATTTACATCAGTTTATGGGCGATTAAGATATCAAAGAAGGAAATGGAAAATTATGAAAAATATGCATTTATAATGAACATCAATGCTTATTCCAAGACTAATTTAACCCCTTAACGCGTTTGCCCGAGGCTGACACGGGCGAAAGTTACCAGCAAATTTGCACATGCCCGTGTCTCGCACGGGCGATCTTGTATCTCGCGTTACTTTATTTCTAATGTCCCTCTGAGATCCGTTTGCACTTTGTTTTTATAATAATTTTTTATAAAACTTTTACCCCACCCCCTACAACTGAAATTTGCAAAAACAATTTATTCTATACCTATATATTCATTTTCTGCCACAAAAAAAAAAAAAAACTCGATCATAATGGAAATACCAGTTTTTCTTTTTACCAGTTTTTCTGAAAAAAACTTGTGCTTCAATAGTTTAAATACTATCTCTATTTGTGAGGAAAATGCTTCTTTAAATTTTGAAACAACGTAATTTTTATTGAAATGCTTTGTTTTAAAAATTGCTTTTATATATATTTTTAATTGACAGCTTTTGAGATATTGGCAATAGTTTAAAAAGGAGTGAGATAAAATTAGTTTATTCTTTAACTCTCTGGCCGCGTATCCCGCGATTTCTACGGGCAGCGCAGAAGTAGCAAAATTTGCTACACCCGCGGTTACCGCGTGGATCGATTCTTTTTAGTCTATTCTATTAAACTCTGCAAACCGCTCTTTTCCCGTTCCCCGAAGAAGAATCGCAAAGAAGAGCGAATTTAGCGAAAAGTTGCGATTCTTTTTTTTTTTTTTTGCGCTGCCCGGTGAAATCGCGGGATACGCAGCCAGAGGCATTGAAGATTACGTAAACGAGCTAAAATGAGTTTGCTTTTTTAGGGCGTTAAAGATTACCTAAAACAAGAAAAGCTTGAAAAGGAAAGAATAGTTCCGCAAAATGGGAGTAACAAAAGTTCAAATCTTGAACGCGTGGAAACAAACATAGAGTGAAACACCGCTAACATGGCATTTGATATTCTGAATTTGTCAATAACTCGAGAACTGAAAACTTTATTTTAGATGAAAGCTTTAAACATTAATGTTTTAGAAAGCTTAACGAATTATTATGCGTGCTCACTTGGTTCGTTGAAATTAAAGGCTCATCACTATTTCTCATTATTATAATATTATGCATATTTTATTTAATATAAAATTGTGCTCTGCTCATTTAAATGAAATAAATACTACTGAATATTTTATTCCATTCCACATTATTATGCAAAACAATTAGCGAATGAAACGAGCGAATAGTTTTATGCTTCCAAAATGATTTTGTTTATAGAAAAAATTATACCAAATGTAGAAGAAAAACAGTTTCGTTTTTAAAGTAAATAAAAAAAATGTCGCTGTGAAATCGGTTCTTCTTACACAGAAAATGAGTACAATATACTTAAACTTCTCTTCAAATTTTTGTAATTACTTACGAGATTTTTTCATTAAAAATGTTCATTCACCGCATTTGCTCTCCCAAACTGCTCTCCAAGAATAACTTTTAGTATCAATTAGATCTCATTTAGCTGGGAAAAAAAGTATTTCCGATTGATGTCGTCATGATAGCCTCAGCGAAGGACAAAATCGACGCAGACGGCTTCAATGACATCACGATGTATTTCCATCTGTTTGGGGTGGGTCATAATAGGTCATAACCGGAAAAATTGCGTTTCTTCCGGTAACTCTGTGACGGATCACATAATGGGCCAAAATCACACGCTAATATCCACTTAGAAAGATCCAAGAAAATCTCATACATTATAATTACGTTGGTACACATCTCGAAACGGGTTCCGAATGGAGTTATGTTAAATCACACGATAATGTACATTTTAAGCGTGTGTAATGTATGAAATCTTATTTTTTTTATGCGTAACATGTACAAATAATGATTAATTATTTCCAATAGCATTTTTTTTTCTTACGATCCTGGCTTTTATTTCTCTTTATGAGTTACCTGTTAAACTTAAGCCGTATCAAATATGCGTCTAAAATAGCTTCCGGATTGTCCTTCCGTGTTTTTTGCACTACTTTCATATTTTATAGGTATTGTTCATATACGTTATTTTGACTCCTTCCAGTTTAAATTTATGTAAAAGAACTATAATAGCATGTAATAATAGCGAAAAATTTTCATCGAAGGAAAAGAAGGTTTGAACGAAAATTTGGTGTTAAAATATTGTTGCGACTTATTTTGTGCTGTAGAATAGTTAATTCCAATACCATATCTCTCTTTTTCTATCTCTGACAACTGAAAATTAAATAAGTGAGTAAATAACTTATTTTGTGCTGTAGAATAGTTAATTCCAATACCATATCTCTCTTTTTCTATCTCTGACAACTGAAAAGTAAATAAGTGAGTAAATAACTTATTTTGTGCTGTAGAATAGTTAATTCCAATACCATATCTCTCTTTTTCTATCTCTGACAACTGAAAAGTAAATAAGTGAGTAAATAAAAATTAGAGGCATATTTAGAGCCTCTTATGGGCTTCGAGACAAGCCTTTCGCAAAACTTTCGATCAGGAAAGCGAATCTTCACAGAAATAGTGATCTTAAAAACGAAATGTTTTCAACAATGTTAACAGCGAGAATGATTTCTTAGCAGAAATAACAATAAAACTGCAACTTGAAAAGCGAACGTTTTGCGAAAATCGTCATCGCTCCTTGAAAAACTGCCGATCGAATCATTCAAAAAAAAGAGATTTTTTTTTAGAGAAAACATAATAGACAATAGAAAAAACCGTATGCCCCAAATAGAGAATTGATGTCGGAAAAAAATTATCTTCATAAAAATAGTGATCACAGAAATGGAGCTTCACTTACATTGCAATCATAAAAACGCATCATTCGTAGGATTCTAATCAAAATTTATTCCTCCGTTAGTCTAAGGGAAGTTAAGTCATTTTCTTATCACAGTATGTCGGAAATTCATTTTTGAATGGTAATTTTGACAATTTCCGGAAAAGATACATTTTTGTTGATAAGAGAAAATTGCAGTTGATCCACTGAACTGTGATTTGTAATTTAGGAAAATATCGTAAGCCAACAACACATTTTTATTGAAATACGTTTATATTTGATAAAAGAGAAAGACAATCAAGTTATGTCAGAAGTCTTTTAGTCCCAAAAATTTTAACAATACCACGTATGCGTCCCATTGGCAGGGTCCGAAATTAGATGTCGTTAGTCGTTATTTTGCAGCTTTAATTTTCAGTTTCACCATTTCAATTTTGCATCCAGTCGTCATTATTGACACCTTAGAGGTCAAAAACGACGACTCATTTTTTACACCTTAGAGTCAAAATTGAAATCGTGAAACTGAAAAATAAACTGCAAAAAACGACTAACAACCACTAATTTCGAACTCTGCCAATTTGTACATTTTAACGCGACACGTATGTTCCAGTGGTACGAAAAAAAAACAAAAAAACAATGAAATATGAAAATATTTTTACGCAGATCAATTTTGCATGGGATCGGTTGAAACTGCTCGCAAGACATATGGGAGGACCGAAGATAACAAAAAAAGGTTAATACCTCTCGTAGCCATCGATATGCTTCAGCATCTGATGCGTATTTTGCTTTTTCGTCATTTCTGTTTTGTGTTACATAAATTGTCATCATGTAGTTCTTTAACATTCTATTTTTCTTGTTTAACAAGTTGTTTTATGAACTTAATGTAAATCACTTTTGTATTTGAATATAAAGGAAAAAGTTTCTTCTATCTTCAAAAAACAAAATATTACAACTTACAATATTTTTCATTGTTCTCATTATTTCCACTCTTCGGCTTTTTAGTTATTTCTTTTTGTTCTCAAATTTTAAGGGAAACTAGCTTATACGGATGTTGGTTAAAAAAATAAAGCTTACTAAGGAAACGAAATTTCAACTAAGCACGTACAGGGCAAGTAAATAAAGACTGTTAACCACCTTATTTACATCCGCGGACTTCAAAGAGATCGACAGGAAGCGAAATGCCGTGTTCCAGTCTTCGTCATGCTAATTGAAATTCGCCTGTGCAAATTCACGTTTTGCTAACTATCGATAATAGCAAACATGTGAATCAGGAAAACACTACGCAGTAAATGAAAAAAGGTTTGTCCAACTTCATCTCTCAGCCCCATTCCCAACCTTATTTTGCTGTTTCTAACCTTTAATCCGAGGTAAATCACAAATTCGTTCCGGTCTGCCTATGTGCTGGATACGTTTTATCGCTGAAGGATTGCAAGAAAGAATAACTTGGCCATCGCAGGATGAAGTGCCTATATTTTTCTTCTTGAGCAAGTGGAGCTGGCAATGTATAATCATCATGTTAAATGCTTTTTTGCGTAACCTTTGCTCTTCATCATCCTTCCTATAGTTTTGATGTTATCTGATTTCCAAAGCGTCAGTTTGACGAAAAGGATCCATCCATAATCATCAAGGTGCTCTTTCGTGCTGAAACAAAACTGCGGGGAAAACAATTTATAATGTTTTGCTAGGAAGAATGCGGTACGGAAACAAATTGTTACGAACAGTTTTCTGTCATCTGTTTATTTTTCTTTCTCTGTTCTAGTATCTTGAGTACGTCTGCCGGTGAAAAATTGAGATACGTATCCATATCAATGGAAATAAAGCATTGAATCTTTTTATATGTGTCAACATACATATACTTATATATAATGTGCTGTTCACCGCATATATATATTATAGAACTTATAAGAAATGAATTATAATAACGGGGATATATTTTTAGTAAGATATGAATGTCAAATACCAGGACAAAGTGACTAACTGCAAATTAAGACACAGGCGTTGCAGTAAAATAGAAGCTTAAAATGCATATATCCCGAAGACGGAACCCAGAAAATTCGCCTAACATCGCTTAAAATAGTAGGGGAGAGCTGGGAGGAACGGGACAGCGGGAGGAATGGAATAGTTGCATTTATGCCTATATAAAACATTCAGGATATTACAAGAACCTCTTAGAACAGGCGAAAATACTGCTAGCAAATTGCCAGTTTTTCAATGTGGAATGTTGAAAAATTAGTCGATTCTTTCTTCAGGAAAAGAAACGGTTTCAAAATGAAAAAAAAAAAAAAAGAACGGAAAACAAATTAGCATATATTTATGAATAAAAGTTAATAACGATAAAACATATACATCTTAAACAAACAAAAAACGTAAAAGAAAAGGAACTTTACAGGAAAGTAAATGAAGGATATTATAAGGGTCATTCAGAAAAGCGAAAATGCTGCAAGCAAATTACCAATTTTAACAAGTTTGAATGTTGAAAAATTAATAGATCCGAGGGTCTTTATGCACAAAAAGGTAACGGTTTCAAAACAAAATATGTAAATATAAAATAGCACAAAACAAATTAGCATATTTTTAGAAATAAAAATTAAGAAAAATAAAAAAGGAAAAGGAATGGAATATGCATTAAAATGTCCTGAATTACATCTTTTGCAGTACGTATTCTATGTATTTCATATTGTGACGTAAGTTAACTTAGATATTCAGCTAAAGGGTACAAAAATGTTAATCTCTTTTGGACTTGTGACTTTTTGATCCCTACCACATTTCCAAGGATCTGACCGAATCTATCTAGTTTAAATCAGCTTCACATTTTTCTGCAAAATCCGGCATTCGTAAATTTTCAAATTGTGTAGAGTTTAACTGTCTCTTTTTAAAACTTTCCAGCAGGTGTTTTGTGAATTTGTAACAGTAGTTTTCTTTCCCGATAAATGTGTATCTCTCTATTTCATGTTTTTATTTTTATTACATTAATACTATGCTGCTCACTGAAGGAGGGTCTCGGTATAGTTCCGAAACCAGATCATACAATTTTGATAGGAAATTTGTTTCTTTCCATGTTGTTTTCCTTCTTTCTTTGCTGTTGGGATTAATTTAATTCTCAGAAGCATCTTATTTTTTGATCCCACTACACTGTAAAAATTTATGGTGTTACTGAACACCATCTTTGGTGTTCAGTCGGTGTAACGTTTTAAATTATTTATTTTTTGATGTATTTTAAATTCTTTTAAGTTTAAAAAATACAGACATCAGAATGTTTTTTAGCATATGATGTTCATTAACTCATCTATGCATCAAAAATTCATTACGATTGCTCTTTTATACTATTTTCATAGAAATAAACAATCTCAATGAAATTTCGCTACGTAACGGAGTTTAAAAAATTCATGTGCTAAGAATCGTTATACTGTCTACATTTTTTTAGAGAACCACATTTAAAAAAATTAAAGTACATCAAAAATGAATAATTTTCAACTTTACACCAAGTGAACATCAAAAATCGTGTTTCAAAAATGGTGGCAACTAAACGCAAAATTTTTACAGAGTACCTGCTATCGATTTCTGCAACTTTCAGTGAAGTAATGAATTCTTACTGGCAATCAAATCAATACGAGTTTTTGTTTAATTTCACTTATTATTTCGTAGGCTAAAACGAACCGCACTTTTACTTACTTTTCTAAGGAAACAAATCAGGAAGCACGAACAAAAAATATATAACTAAATATTTGACGTCAAGAGTTTTCTTTGTAGAATGCCGCCTAGTGGTTTTGATTCTAGCCTGCGAAGTGGAAATAGAAAGAATCACTGCGCGTGAAACTAGATGTTTGGCTGTTATTTTTTCTTTGCAGCCTTGACGTGTAGAAAATTTACAGATTTAAATGGGGGAAGTAAAGACAGCAATCCTTGAAAGGTATTACACATCTTTTTTTCTTACTTGAAACTGGGGTATCATAACAGTTCTTAGTTTATCGAACTCTTCAGAAGGCCTGAGTATTCGCTTTTGAAATCGGGGACTATTTATTGAGAGAGCAGTGTCATTTTTATTTTGTCAAAATTTCACAATCGCAATGTTGTCGTGGCCTTGTGCTCGCAAACTGTTGGAATCGACGAGGAAGAGCAAAATGAAAACTTGCATTTCACTCCACTAGGATTAAAGCTTTTTTTTGTCCTTCATCTCAGAGAAAAGTAAAGGTTAAGTCAGATGGCAAACAACTAGCAAAAAACTTTTTCTGTTTTGAATGTCAAACCATCCATACGTACCCACGAGTTATACCAGGAGTCCTTTTAGGAGATATACAGTTGAACTCGGCTTTAACTCTCTAACTGCTCAATTTTTTTAGCGAATTCGATTCGCTAAAATTTCATCTACTTTATGCAACTAAAGCCATCTCTGGAATAAAACCTTAATTGATGTCCAATTACTTGAGAAATTGCATATTCTGACGTTTTAACGATGAAACAGAGGGATAATATTTTAAATACATTTAAAAAGCTCATGCCCGTGGAAATCGCGGGATGAGCAATTTTCGCTACATTTTTGCGTTGCACGTGGAAATCGCGGGATAATCTGTCAGAATGCTTATGACATCAGCCGCGGATACATGATTTTGCTGAGGAGATGACCCGAAAATTTGTTCACAAAAAAAAAATAATAATAAATAAATAAATAAATAAACAAATAATAATAATCTTTAACAGAGGGGCAATCGTTCCCATTGCCTCCTCCTGTGTCCGCGCCTGAACGACATCGCTTTTAACGACACACTGATTGCAAGGTCAATGAATACTCCTCTCAAAATAACGTTAAACCACCTCTCTTTTAACGTCAAAATATAAATGGTGACCTCCGTTTTAACGTCATTTCTTTTTACGATTTCATTTTTGAGTTTTTTATTTTTCAAGTAAAATGCTAAATAAGTTGGAAAAGAAGTCATAACTACATAATTATCTACCTTATCCCAGCGCCGTTCAAAATTATTGCGTAGCCCTTGATCTGCACTGCCCATCGTCCGTTTCTTAGATCTCAACAAATTAGAAAATAAAAATTGTTTTGTTCAGTGATATAAGTGTGTATGTGTCATAAAGCATGTTTCGCACACTTTGTGCTAAGCGGTTTGGGTAGATAAAAGTTCTTATATCATACAGATATGGTATTTGCATTGTATTACTTACAATATTTAAAGTGATTTGTCGAAAATATGAAAATGTCGACTAAAATTTTAAGCAACGCACTTAAAGCAGATATAGATGCTTAAGAAAGAAAAACGAATGTAGAACTTTTAAATTTATTTAACCACAAAAAATAAATAGTAAGTAAACAAAAAAAAGAAAAAAAAACAAACAAACCAAAACACACACATATACATTCTCAGAAACGCATGCTCAAATCTCACGAAACTTTCGTCGTATTTGACGAAATGGCTTTGTGAAAAAGGCTCCAAGTAAACTTTTCGTCAAATTGCCGAAATTTGTGTAGTAACTAAGTCACGTGATTGCGCGAGGAAAGAATCGTCGTAAATGACGAAATTTTCTTGACGATAGAAGAAGCGTCTAAAATGAGGATTCTATTTTTGAGAGTATGTATATATATTTATATATTTGTAGTATATAATAACAATAAAAAATAAATGAATAAAATTATTGACCAATTCTTCTGGACACTGTTAGTTTTTCCACTTACTATTTGTTTCTTCTTTAGGTTTACTTTACTTTTGCTAATTTATTTCTATTATTCATTATGAACTTTGTAACACATGTTGATTCTGTGCATTGAAGAAGAGGGTCCAAGTAGCCGTTTTGTACTGTATGCTGCATTTTTAGTGACGTTACAATACCGTCCTGATTTATATCTCAGCACAACGAATTTATATTTTGTATGCAAATATATTTCATTTACAATAGCATGAAGTAAAAAATTACGTTTATAAAAAGTATTGTTTCTTGTTAAATCAATATAGCTTTTTTAGAAGGTTATTTTTAATGGTTACAACAATATTATAATTTACAATATATTTCAATGTTGCATTTTTATATATTTTACAGCCAATGAAGAATATCTTTTCTTCCGGTTGTCGGAAGTTAGCACCATAAATTAAAATATCTTTAATAACACCTGCTGTAGTAAAGGTGTAGTATATTAAAAGGATGCTAAATATTTTTTTATAAAATGTGCGTATGAAAAGCCATAAATATTGTAAATAAGCATGTATAAGCAAAAATAATAGTTTAAGTTTGATAACGTATTTCTCTGCGAGTAGGGGGGGGGGATTTCCATACTGCGAGAAAAATCGAAACTAGACTCTTCATATGTCATTTTTAACTTTACTTTCAATTCTTCACTTTACCATTCTCTGAAGTTTAATAAATCCTAAGAATAGTAGAAGATCCGAAAAGAATAATTAGTGAATCATTACAATTTATTTAATTTTCATCTTTAACGCTCTCTGACATTTAGTAGATCATTATGGAGAACTAGTGGATCCAAATAAACTTACTAAAGCAGTAACTTTATTTGAATTCATTACGATTCATTTTTAGTTTTACAGTTCTCTGAAAGTATGTCGAGGTCCTAAGAGTATTAGAAAATAAAAAATCACCAAAGTAGTGAATCATTGCAGTTCATTTAATTTTCAGCTTTACCTTTCTTCGAAATTCAGTACAGTACTAGTGGATGGAAATAAGCTTTTTAAGCAGTGATTGATTGCGATTCATTTTTAGTTTTACCGTTCTCAGAGTTGGCAGATCCTAAGAGTATTAGAAGACCAAAATAGATAAAGTATGAATTATTAGAGTTCATTTAATTTTCTTACCGTTTTTTGAAATTTAGTAAATTCTTATTCTACTAGTGAATCGAAATAAACTTTCTAAAGCAGGGATTCAGATCAATTAATTTAACTCACAGCTTTACCGTTCTCGGGAAATTCTCGGACCGAAGGCTGATGGATGATCGAAACGGCAGCTCGACTACCTTGAATAAGTTCAAGGTAGCCGGGTCATTCCCTCTTCTATTGTATGAACCCGAAGTCCAGCCACCATCGGCCAAAGTGCCTAATTGTCGCATATTGCTCGATTTGTTCCCTTTACCAGATATGGAAATGGTCTCGAGCCTCGAGCGTCGTGGGGCTGGATTTTTATGTCCTCGTCTCTTTAGCTCGGAAGTACGTGAAATTCATTAGCTTTTCTGAGTCACTGGCGGTCTTTTGTCCCGCCTCCCCACGTGTCACGATGCGATTTACATCTCCCCCTGCATCATTACCACGAAATTCACCGATCGGCGAGCCCCCGTTAGAGAAGAACGCATCATTGGGTTTCTGGCCGACTGCTCTTATCCATGTTTTCATCTCGTTTCGGGAGCCAGCCTGCTTGTCCGATGAAAATGAGCCATGCGGGGCCGAGTGCGGAAGAACGTGGACACGTCTCTTTGTTTGAATTGGCCCTTTGTAATGGGATACCCCCGCGGGACTCATTTGCGACGCTAAAAATAAAATGATGTCGCAGAATTGAAAGCACTCCTCCAACTCGCTGCTGCCTAATTTACATCTACTTTTGAGTTGTGGACGAGAGCTATCATCTGTATTCCCCCTCTTTCTTTATTACTTTCCTGTGGAAGCAAATATTTTTTATTCACACGTACTGTTTTGGCGATATCACCCCCTTTACTTCTTTTCTTTATACATCAACCGCAAAATAATATTTATTTATACCCACCACTTCACTTAATTGAAAAAGAGAGTAATTATATTTACTCGTGCAGTAGGAGCCCGAAATAACGCGGTCCGATATACCGTGAATCCGGATTTAACGCTGGGAAAAGTATGTCCCCCGAAAAAAAAAGGTCAATTTTAGTACAAATTTTGCATTTAAAATTTCAGTGAAACATAATATTCTTCATAAAGCGCTTTTTCGCCCATTTTATCTCCTGATAGTCAGATACTCCACGGCCTTTAGTGTTAAACAATGCTGTGTTGCTAGTGTGAAACAGTATGCCGAAAAAAAAAGAACGAAACGCCTCAGTTTGACAAACAACACTTACGAACTTTTTTAAGATAGGGTAATATTAAATTTGTGCTCAATAAATAATAAAATTAATTACATTTCACAAAGCGGGTAAGGGTTTTCATCGATTTGTATCACTGTCAGTCACTGCTTAGACTCCACTCCGATATCCGCGGTTTATCTATAATGGGTGTGAATAATAGTAGTGGAAATATGGCAGTTCTACGCCAGGAGGCGCAATGCGCAACTTGCCACGCCCCCCTTGCGCCTCCTCCGCCTGCCGAGTAGGGTTGAGTAGTAGGGTTCCTGATGCTATCCTCGTAGAAGACTACGGGGGTTTCTGAGTGGAGTTGAGTTGCTTTACTTGTTACACTGAAGTTTAGTTTTTCGAAGTGGCAACACCGATTTAGTTTTGGTTTTGATTAAATTTATATTTTAGGGAATGGCAATGGTTCTACCGTGTGTTGTGGTTTCCATGACAACGTATTTTTACGAAGAGCCTCCTAGTGGCGAAAAACAGGAAGTATTATTTTTTGGACTTAGTCGTTTTCCGATGTTATTTTTAATTTCCAACTTGGGTTTTTCACGAGTGGTAACATTAATTTATTTTTTTTAATTTCAAGAGTTGAAACGCTCATGCTATCATCCAGCGAGAGAAATTATTTTTAGACATAGAATATTTTATTTAATTACATTTTCTTTCAGATATTCGAATTCATATACCACAAACCTTAATGTTGTAAAACTCATTCGATCAAATCATGATTACTATGTTTTTTTTCCCCTTGCGTTAGTATCAGACTTAACCGAAGTGTTCTAGTGATAATTAATTATTTCCATCAGAATTAAATTTCACAATTTTTAATCAACTCATAGCACTATTTTAATCTTAATAATGTATAAGTAGTAACTATCTCCTAATTGTGAACATATTTTATTTTTACACTTGTAATTGTTTTACCCAAAATATTAAACCCAGGATTAATTGCGATCCAATCAAATAGCTTCTTGAGAAAGTTTATATTTAATGTGAACCAAACAATTCAATCCTCGAAATTTACAAAATTTAAGTCAAAGTTAATTATAGAAATGTTTAAGACTTAGAAAAATTTTTAAAATCTTTTTTCCTAAAGTATGAAAGACAGAATTAAATGAGAACTTATCAAACAGTTTCTTGAAAAAGTGCGGACTTAATATGCACCAATCAAATCAATCTACACAATTTACTAAATTTTAGTCAATTAAAAGTTTTGTTGAAATATTTGGAACTTAGAAAATGACCATCAATAGTTTTATACATACTAATTTAACAATACTTTTACAAAAAGTGGCGATTTCTTCTATACTTAAACAGGTTTACATCCATTTTACTGTTTTCTATCAATACAAATAACGAATTTATATCAACTAAGACTATATTTACATTAGATAATCATCCTCTAATCAATATTATACCACTAGATTTTTTTTCAAAGTTTAAGAGTTTGCATGAAATAGTGGAAGTTAGAGTATGTTCAGCAACTTTATTTCACATAGAATGATAAGCGAATTTTTCGTACATTTCAATATTTATTTATTTTGTTTTTAATTAATATTTTTTTTTACACATTTTGACGTTTCAAACGAATACAATCTCAGAAATTATTGTGGTCATATACATCATGATTAAAGAAACTTTAAAAATAGTCAAGAGCATATTGCTAAATTTGTAACTGCGAAGCAATTCAATAACCTGATTGTCGTACAATGCAATACATTTAACGAACATTTCAGCTATGCAAAAGAGTTTTAAAACTTTGTCTTTAACATTTAACGAATTTTTCATTTTTTCAAAGAGTTATTTATTTTCAAAACTCTGTCTTTAACATATTTTTACGATTTACACAGAATAATACAACCGAGAAAAATATTTAACATAACTATTTACAACACGATTTTCACACACTGAAAAAGTTTATTACTTAAGCACGAAGAAACTTTAAAACTGTTCACACCGCAAATTTCATGCATTGAAAAAGTCTATTACTTACATACAAACTTCTAAACTATTCAAGAAAAATATATAGTTTGGGGAGCCTGTGCTTGGTTAGGGCTCCCTTCATCGCCGGTTAGTTGCCACTTCTTTGTTCGCGAGAAGAATATCTCCAGTTGTAACTTTAAGATTAAAGCAGTTTTAATTTTGAACTTTTTTCTTTTACATGCTTTGTTGTGTTGCACTACATATATTTAGTTTTTCACAGAACTTTATCATTTTTTATCAAGATTTCAGTTATATGAATCTATGGTTTTGATACTTTATACTTGTTATTTGTTCATTTTTATGATGCTTTAACATTTCGTGCTCAATAATTTTATGTGTTCAGTCTAAGTTTTAGTTGACAGATCTAAATTTTTTTTTTTTACGTTTTGTATTTAATATTTTGATATTTTTGTGTTGCTTTAATAAATTATACTTAGTATTTTTACATCATCATTGCAGATTTTAGTAGATAAAGTTAAGTCTTAACATTTTGAAAAGTGCATAACACTTTTACTTTGCAAATTTCCGTACTATTATTTTTTCGTTCTAAGTTTCTCTGAATGCATTTAAGTTTTGTCATTTAAGTCAATTTGTCATTTAAGTTTGAAGTTAGCACTCTTTCATGCATTATTGCTTTGTATTGTGTATTTTTTAATATTTCACAGTATTAGCATTTTGTTCTTCGAACTTTTACATTTTTCTGATTAATATTGCTCTAAACACATCTACGTTTTGATGGTGAATCTATGTTTTCAAGTTTTATTTGATAACTCCAAATTTTTTATGTTTAGTAATTTGTACTTTTACAATTTGTGTTGCTTCAGTATATTATACTTAGTATTTTTATATCTCCATAGTACTTTGACATTTTCGTTATGTTTTTACTAAATAAATGTATATTTGACGTTCTGTGTTTAGTACTTTTACATTTTCTATACTAAGTTTTACTAGAAGAATCTAAGTTTTGATGTTTTGTATGTAGTACTTTTACAATTTTAGTGTTGCTTTAATATATTATACTTAATATTTTTACATCTTCATTCCATGTTTTAGTTAAAGTTTTAACATTCATACACAGTACTTTTTACATTTCGCAAGTGCATTTCAATGTACAAATCTATGTTTTGATACTTTATACTTGTTATTTAGACATTTTTATGATGTTTTAACATTTCGTACTTAGTAATTTCACTCGACTTCAGTCTAAGTTTTAGAAGATAACTCTAACTTTTTTTTACGTTTTGTATTTTGTACTCTTACATTTTTTACATTTATAGAATGTTTGAACATTTTGTACTCATACTTTTTACGATTTTAGTTTGAATTTTGGTAGATCCATCTAAATTTTTTTTAAATTTCGTACTTAAACGTTTACATTTTCGTACAAAGTTTCACTTGATGAATACGTTATATAAGAATTTTTACATTTTGTAAGTAGTAATTTTTACATTTTTGCATTAAGTTTTAACATTTTGCAAGTGTATAACACTTTTCTTTTGAAAAGTTCCTTACTTTTACATCTTTGTTTTGAGTTTTTCTGGGTGAATTTGAGTTTTGCAGCTTTATACTTAACATTTTTACATGTTTTTTTTTTTATACTGCGTGTTTTTTTAAATTTTTTAGAGTTTTAGGATTTTGTTGTTAGAATTTTTACATTTTTGATTAATATTTCAGGAGCCAAATCTATGTTTTGTTGCTTTATACTTGTCATTTTGATATTTTTATGATGTCTTAACAGTTTGTACTTAGTAATTTTACGACTTCATTCCAAGTTTTTGTAGAGAAATCATTTTTTACGTTTTGAAGTTTTAATAACTTGTGAATGCTTAACAATTTTGTTTTGTAAACTTCAATAATTTTACATTTCCGCTCTAAGTTTTTCTAAACGAATTCTAAATTATATGGTTTATCAAAAATTTTAGTTCTAAGTTTTGACCGTTTGTATGTAGTATTTTTTCTTTTTCTTTTTTTTTTTTAAATTTTTATGATACATTGTTTTAACATCTTAATCTATGTTTGACGTTTTGTCTTTTGCACTTTAACATTTTCATTTTGCTTTTATCAAATTAATGTATATTTGAGGTTCTGTCCTTAGTGTTTTTTACATTTTTATACTAAGTTTTACTAGATGAATCTAAGTTTTGATGTTTTGTACGTTATACTTTTACATTTTGCAAGTGCATAACACTTTTATTTTTGAAAATTTTCGTAGTTTTACATTATTCGTTCTAAGTTTTACTAGATGACTCTAAGTTTTGATGTTTAGCGCGCAGTACTTTGACTTTTCTTATGGAGTTTTTAGCAGGTTAATATAAGTTTTGCATTGGTAGTAGTAGTTGAAAGCTATGTTTCTTTATTTCAGTTAGTAATGCAAGTCTTTGAGTATAACGTTTCTAACTTTTTTTATATTATGTACTTTATGTTGCTACGATTTTAACCAATTCTATATTTAACTTGAACTCTGTATAAAGTTGTTTGCAATCTTAGTTTCAAAGTAAAGATTTCAATTTTGTATGTAAGTAATAGACTTTTTCAAAACACGGAATTTGTAACGTAAATAGCTTGAAAGTTTTCTTTGTACTTTAGTAATAAACCTTTTCAATGTGGGAAAGACGCGTTGCAAATAGTTTTGATAAATATTTTTCTCGGTTGTATATCATAAACCCTATGTAAATTATAAAAATTGTGTTAAAGATTGAGTTTTGAAAATAAATAACTTCTTAAATAAATGAAATGATCGTTAAATGTTAAAGAGTAAGCTTTGAAAGTCTTTGAATAGATGAAATGTTCGTTTAATGTGTTATGTGCTTGATTATAATATTAAAGGTGTGAACAAAGTAAAGATTTCAAGTTTGTATGTTAGTAATAGACTTTTTCAAAACATGAAATTTGCAGCGAAAACAGCTTGAAAGTTTTCTTTGAACTTTGCTAATAAAACTTTTCAATGTATAAAACTCGTATTGGAAATAGTTTTGTTAAATATTTTTATCGGTTGTATTACTCTGTGAAAATCTTAAAAAATTGTGTTAAACACTGAGTTTTGAAAATAAATAACTCATTAAATAGATGAAACGTTCGTTAAATGTTTAAGAGTAAGTTTTGAAAGTCATTGAATAGATGAAATGTCCGCTTAATGTGTTATATGCTTGAGTATAATATTAAAGGTGTGAATAAAGTAAAGATTCCAAGTTTTTATGTTAGTAATAGATTTTTTCAAAGCATGAAATTTGCATCGTAAATAGCATTTAAGTTTTCTTCGAACTTTGGTAATAAACCTTTACAATCTATGAAACTCGTGTTGGAAATAGTTTTGTTAAATATTTTTCTCGGTTGTATATCATAAAATCTTTGTAAATTATAAGTTCTGTGTGAGTCGTAAAAAAATATGTTAAAGATTGAGTTTTGAAAATAAATAACTCTTTGAATAGATGAAACGTTCGTTAAATGTTTAAGAGTAAGTTTTGAAAGTGTTTGAATAAATGAAGCGTTTGTTAAATGTATTGTATGGCTTGATTATAATACTGAAGGTAAGAAATTCTTCACTCGGAAGTAATGAATTAAAGGATTATATCTAGGAAAAAATGTGTGTTTAAGGAAAACTGTCTGAGTTTGGTGAGTTAAATACATAGGTCTTCGTAAAGTTATTAAATTTATACGTATGTATATTTTTGCATGTATGAAATATTTTTTAATTAAAACTTACTGTTACATTCATATTAAACTTCAATTGAAGTCAAATTGGTTTATCGATAGTGTTACTAAGCTGGTAGCATCATGTTTGCATGTGTCATTCTTCGATTGGGGTGGCCAATGAGGTATTGCTACCTTATCTTCGTCAGCTGATAAGAGCCTGAAGAGTCATTTCTACGTTGTGGTTTGGAGGGGAAACATGTACGCTCTCTCTTCTCTGTAAGTACATGATGTTTTATATAATTTGTATTTCGACTTTAAAGTATTTCTTAGATTGATTCTGTTAAAATTAGTTTCATGTAAGTTTGAATAATTGAACTATAGCTATATTGCATGAAAAAATTCTTCGATTTTCAACGTGTGAATGATATTATTTTAAGTGCATTCTCTCTGTGTTCCTTCACTAACTGTACTGCTAGATTTTGCATAGTTGATTCATGTTTGTGTATCGTATAACTGAAAATTCGCAACGATTGCTTTGCTTAGTAGAAGCAGTTTTAATTTTGAACTTTTTTCTTTTACATGCTTTGTTGTGTTGCACTACATATATTTAGTTTTTCCCGTTTTAGCATTTTTGTTCGCAGGACTTTAACATTTTTTATCAAGATTTCAGTTGATGAATCTATGGTTTTGATACTTTATACTTGTTATTTGTTCATTTTTATGATGTTTTAACATTTCGTGCTATGATTTTAAGCATTATCGTATTTAAATTAAGTTGTATTCATGAGATCTTAGTTTCAAAGGTTCTAAGTTTGTATGTAAGTAATAGACTTTTTCAATGCATGAAATTTGCGGTGTGAACAGTTTTAAAGTTTCTTCGTGCTTAAGTAATAAACTTTTTCAGTGTGTGAAAATCGTGTTGTAAATAGTTATGTTAAATATTTTTCTCGGTTGTATTATTCTGTGTAAATCGTAAAAATATGTTAAAGACAGAGTTTTGAAAATAAATCTCTTTGAAAAAATGAAAAATTCGTTAAATGTTAAAGACAAAGTTTTAAAACTCTTTTGCATAGCTGAAATGTTCGTTAAATGTATTGCATTGTACGACAATCAGGTTATTGAATTGCTTCGCAGTTACAAATTTAGCAATATGCTCTTGACTATTTTTAAAGTTTCTTTAATCATGATGTATATGACCACAATAATTTCTGAGATTGTATTCGTTTGAAACGTTAACATGTGTAAAAAAAAATATTAATTGAAAACAAAATAAATAAATATTGAAATGTACGAAAAATTCGCTTATCATTCTATGTGAAATAAAGTTGCTGAACATACTCTAACTTCCACTATTTCATGCAAACTCTTAAACTTTGAAAAAAAATCTAGTGGTATAATATTGATTAGAGGATGATTATCTAATGTAAATATAGTCTTAGTTGATATAAATTCGTTGATTTGTATTGATAGGAAACAGTAAAATAGATGTAAACCTGTTTAAGTATAGAAGAAATCGCCACTTTTTGTGTAAGTATTGTTAAATTAGTATGTATAAACCTATTGATGGTCATTTTCTAAGTTCCAAATATTTCAACAAAACTTTTAATTGACTAAAATTTAGTAAATTGTGTAGATTGATTTGATTGGTGCATATTAAGTCCGCACTTTTTCAAGAAACTGTTTGATAAGTTCTCATTTAATTCTGTCTTTCATACTTTAGGAAAGAAGATTTTAAAAAATTTTCTAAGTCTTAAACATTTCTATAATTAACTTTGACTTAAATTTTGTAAATTTCGAGGATTGAATTGTTTGGTTCACATTAAATATAAACTTTCTCAAGCAGCTATTTGATTATATCGCATTTAATCCTGGGTTTAATATTTTGGGGGAAAAAATTACAAGTGTAAAAATAAAATATGTTCAAAATTAGGAGATAGTTACTACTTATACATTATTAAGATTAAAATAGTGCTATGAGTTGATTAAAAATTGTGAAATTTAATTCTGATGGAAATAATTAATTATCACTAGAACACTTCGGTTAAGTCTGATACTAACGCAAGGGAAAAAAAAAACATAGTAATCATGATTTGATCGAATGAGTTTTACAACATTAAGGTTTGTGGTATATGAATTCGAATATCTGAAAGAAAATGTAATTAAATAAAATATTCTATGTCTAAAAATAATTTCTCTCGCTGGATGATAGCATGAGCGTTTCAACTCTTGAAATTAAAAAAAATAAATTAATGTTACCACTCGTGAAAAACCCAAGTTGGAAATTAAAAATAACATCGGAAAACGACTAAGTCCAAAAAATAATTATTCCTGTTTTTCGCCAGTAGGAGGCTCTTCGTAAAAATACGTTGTCATGGAAACCACAACACACGGTAGAACCATTGCCATTCCCTAAAATATAAATTTAATCACAACCAAAAGTAAATCGGTGTTGCCCCTTCGAAAAACTAAACTTCAGGGTAACAAGTAAAACAACTCAACTCCACTCAGAAACCCCCGTAGTCTTCTACGAGGATATCATCAGGAACCCTACTACTCAACCCTACTCGGCAGGCGGAGGAGCCGCAAGGGGGGCGTGGCACGTTGCGCATTGCGCCTCCTGGCGTAGAACCGCCATATTTCCACTACTAGTATTATAGACTACATTCCTTCTATATGCATTTCCATCACTATTTTCTTGCTATGCAGTAATTTGAAACGACAGCAGGCATAAAGCCAATACAGCTATTTTTCGCTTCTCTCCTTATAGGGCTGGTGAGATTGCGCACATGGGTGGTTCAATCACATGGGAGATGGCTTTTGATAATAAGCGATTATATTAGTAATAATTGCAAGTAAATTATCAAAATCGCTGAAAAAACGCTTGCTCAAAAAATATTTTGGAGTGCTCTCATAACAATAAAAATCAGGAACAGTCATGATAATTCAAGCTCTTACATTTGGAAAGCAAGCAATAAAAATGACGTTGTATCATATATCTTCAGTGAAAAAAATTATGAATTCAAGTAGACACTGTTCTGTTGTGGCTGTACAACTATGAAGCTGCGGTGTACTCACACCTCCCCTTCCCTCCTAAAATTCAAGCGCGCCATCTCATCAGGTTTTACCTTATACAATTCCGCTATTGACAAAAACTATAATCATTACTACTAAGTTTTATTTACATGAGCTACTTTGTTATGGAGGAGTTTACTTCTTTTCTTCTGCCAATCTTTTATTGAGCTATTACATTTTGTAATCAAACGCAATGAGTAGGACTTGATTGGTGAAATATAACAAAATAGTGTTATATATTTATGCATATTTTACTTTTATGGGTGCCTTACATCTATATGTTAATGCAACTAAGAGCCATTTACTCGAAAAAAGTATTTATACTTTAAACATTGTGTTACATTAAAAAAGTATTTAAGATCCAGTCTTCAATGATGGATGTTTCTTTATACACTATCGATTATTTTTATTGGCCAACACTTTAACAATGAAATATATTCCACAGTAGAAATACTTAATTATTTCTATTTGTAAAAAATAATGACCACTCCATTCTTAATGCACCACTCTTGTTACATCAGCTCTAAGTGCATACTCGCATTCGGTACATTATATGGAGTGATCAGATCATTTTAGGGAAAAGGTTTACAAAAAGCTTTAAACGCAGGGGTTTATTTACCGCATATAATTTTAACGTACATTGTTATTACACTGATGGATGCTTTTATATATATATATATAGATATATATATATATTCTTCCACCGATAAGAAATTTCAAATGTTCTCAGTATATTTATTGAACTTGATCCTTCTCCAACTATATTATTTTCAACCGGTTTAATGCTGTGAAACTTTGACTTTGAAGTCACACATATTAATTTTTATTATAGCCCAAAGAATGTATACCACAACCGAAGACATTTTAGAAAGAAATTAAATGTGGAGCAAAAAAATCTTCAAAAATGAGAAGGGAAAATGCATTTAGGCAATTTTTATTTATTACAAAAGAAATTCCTATATGATTTTACGGATATTTTTTTTCAACTAATATTTTTCATTTTTCATTTTCTTCTTATCGTATCCTTGACAGGGAAAATGACTACTACTGTCAACTAAACTACTGTCAGGTTAGGCCTAGGCCGGCAAACCTACGGGGCCTACGTGACAGGACGAAGGGGCCTACACGACAGGAAATGGTGCACGTGTGTCCCCTTGCCCTCAATGTCGGCCTAAGGTCAGGCACCCCCTATATAAGCTGCCCTCAAAAGCGGGGCGAGAAGATCGACTTTCGCTTGCCTACGAGGTTGCGGTCGGATGAGAAGGAGATCTTCGAATGCTGGACAGGGAGGAGTTGCGCCCGTCTAGACGTAACATTGCGCGGGAGAGCTTGTGCCCGTGTAAAGAAGTACCTAAAGAACTTTAGAACGTTTATTGCGCGGGAGAGCTTGTGCCCGTAACTTTTAAACAGCTAAGAACTTAAGACCAATGATGTGGAATTTGAACCATTGTAAATACCATGTAAGATAGTAATGTAAATAGGCAGCGAATTGAATAAATGTTTAAAAGGAAAATATAGCCAAGAATCGTAACTGGCGCACTACTGCAGGATCCGACCCAACCTGAGAAAGAAACTACAAGTGATAAAAAGATATGAATTATCGCTTAATGAAGTGACCTCATCGGAGAAAGTGAAGAATAGCAAGAGTGATTGCTGGTGAGCTGAATATTCTCGGAGAAAGTGCCGGAGATTACCCGAGGGAAAGTTACTACGACGCTGAGAGACCCTGCAGAGAAGGCCACTGACGGACACCGGAAGTCAAACGCCTGGAGCAGGAGCGAGTAGTGAAAGTGAAACCCATCACCGTGGTCAACGTGCGGAGATCCAGAGATTGCTTTTTAGGGTAAGTCCCCACATTTAAACTGTTTAAAACTGTTTAACTGTTGCGGGGGTTTGCTTTGCATGTCACCTGTACTGAGAAGGCAAAGTAAGAATAGCAAAATGGATGGGGCTAGTGAATTAGAATTAAAATTAAAAGAGCTAGAAATTAGGGAAAAAGAAATTGTTTTAAGGGAGAAAGAGTTAGAAATTAGAAAACTAGAATTAGAGCAAGAAACTAATGGTCATTTTAGACAAAGGGAAAATCCAATTATGGATAATTTGGAAAGATTCCATAAGGTTTTGAAATCTTTAATCCCACCTGTACCTTCGGACGTTGGAGATCTACCCTTGTTTTTTGAAACAGTGGAAGGGGTTTTTGCTTCGCAAAAGGTTCCAGAGGAAGTACAGGGGAGGTTGATTGTGCCATTGCTCGGTCACTTAGTGAGGCCATTATTTGTGAGCTTAAAAAGTGAGGAATTAAATCAGTATGCGAGAATTAAAGAGGAGATTCTAAAGCATAATAGGTTAACTCCTGACGAATATAAAAAGAGGTTTGATCAGGCAAAAAAGAGACAGAATGAGTCATGGACGCAATTCGCGGACAGAATTAATTCCTTATGGGCGTTTTACATTAAAAGTAAAAATGCGTAAACGGCGGAAGAAATTAATAACATAATAGTAGTAGACAGGCTAAAAGCAGAGATGCCACTAGAAACTAAAAGCTATGTAGGACTTCAGGAGAAGGATCAGGTTTTTGAACTTAGTGAAGCGGCCTACTTAGCGGAAATCCATGAAAAGACTATGGAAAATTCCTATTCAGTTAAAAATAGATACAATTCGGAACCAAAGGATAGAAATAAATTTAAAGTTGAAAGATATGATGCGTTAGGGAAAGTAACTTGTTATAAATGTAAAATGGAAGGTCATATCGCGAAAAACTGTAAAGAAAATAGGGATAGGATAAGGACACGAAAAGTAAAAATAAGTAATGAAAAACCTGAAGTAGAGAAGCAAAGGCAGAACCAAAATAAGGTTATAGCCAAAATAAATAAAGGATTTTTGGGGGATAGTTTAAAGAGAAAAGAAAGGATTGTGGCGGATCGTATGAAAGTAAAGGTTAACTATAGAAATAAAGAAATAGAAATAATCATTGACAGTGGAGCCCAAATTTCCGTAATAAATCAGAGTTTATTGCAGAAAAGGGATATAAAATCAAGGGGTAGAATATTATTAGAGCCGGCATTTGGCGAGCATGTAGAAGCTGATATTATAAATATTCCTTTGAGTTTAGAAAATGAACAGTGCAAACGAGTAAAGCCAGAAATTTATGTGACGGTAGCGAGCACACCAAAATTAAACGGAACTTTGTTGCTAACCCCGAGAGACCACAAAGTACTTAAAGCGCAAGCAGATAATAGACTTTGTCCGGTAAACGAAGAAAGCGCACAGGGGGATAGTGAAAAAGGGGAACGCGGAGTGTTCGCCGTGGGTTGTGACGCGTCACCAGAGGAACCCTTGCTGAGGGCAGAGACCAAATTAGAAGCACAGTCGGAAAGAGAGGAATTAAAATTTCAGCAGCGCAGTTGTGAGACGTTAAAATTCAACTGTAATAATGTACCGTTAGGAGAAGGGTCATCGGGATTGTTAGGTGAAAAACTCAGAACAGTGACTGTAGGGGGAAGCAAAGAAAGGTTAAAAAATGATAAAGGAAACAAAATCGAATATGTCTGTCATTCCTGAGATTAGCGGGGTGAGGGCAAAGGAAAATTCGAGGGTGCGAAAGGAGAAATATACTATGGGTTCAGAGGGTCATATGGAAAATATGAAGGATAATTACAGAAGGGAAAATCTGGATTATGATGAAATAGATTTAAGTGAAACATGCTTGCCGATATTTGGATCAGATTTAACTCATGAAGGTAGGAGTAAAGCCGAAGGAAATATGTCACTGGGGGGGGGGGGGGCGAATTATCAATCGGACAAAATATCAGGGCAAAATGCAAATGACAGACCGAGGAAATTGCCAAGGGAAAGCACCGCTGGTGGGTCCGGTTAAGGATAAGGAATCCGGGAATAAGGAGTCGTCAAAAGCTCATAAGGGAGGCCAACGAAAATTCCAGGACATAGAAAACTACAGGGGCAAAACTCTTAAGGTTCGAAGTCGAACGGGATCCGGAAAATTTTCGGGAAAGGTTCGGGAATCTGATTTAATAGGAGGTAGATGGGGGTTTTCAACGAAAATCACGGAAGGTCTTAGGAAAAGCCAAAATCCGATGGAAGGCAACGGGTAGAAAGGCATTTAAGGAATTGCGAAAATTAATTGGGATGAATAAATGCTTGGGAGCTATAGGAATGTTAAGTAATCCTGAGGTAAACATACGAGTGGATCTTAGATTTTTGAGACGGGAAGGAGATGAAAGTTTAAAAATGTTTTTTGAAAATATAGACTTTCATTTTGAGTTAAAATTGGGTTATAATGAGGTAACGAGAGTGGTGTGTTTCTTTCTAAACGAATTGGAAAAAGAAAATCCACTCAAAGCTGTCCGGAAAAGAGGCAATGAAAGGCAGGGTGATAAAAATCCTTGGCATTGCGGGGTCAGAAAACGCCGAAAGAAGGATAAGATGAGAAAAAGGGGAGATGAAGAATCGGAGGGTCACCGCTATAGTGGTTCACTGTGATAGTCAAATGTTGGACAATGGAAGGGAAATAGGAAGCAGCGTTCTTGCGGTCACTCGGATACAGCTGGGCAAAAAGGGAACTGCTAATGAGGTGCTGAAGTGTTTAGGATACGGGGTTGTGAAAGGGCCTACAGGGGCGAAAGAAGGCAAAATAAATGAGAGTTCTGATGAACGGAAAACAGCGGTCATTCGGAAGAGCAGCAAGGAAGACTTTCTTCCTTGCGTGGTTCAAAATTCGAGGGCGGAAAGGGAAGCCTATGCCGTGATATGGGCAATAAAGAAAATGGAGAATTGGAGCTTTGGGGCTGAGGTAGAATTAATTACTGATCAGAATCCCCTAGCTTTTATTGCACAGACTGTATCTCCAAGTCCAAAGTTACAGAGATGGGCCCTCGCGTTACAAAAGTATAAGTTAAAAATTACCCATTGTAAAGGGGCTGCGCATCAGAATGCCGATGGTTATTTTTAAATGATGGTTATTTTTAATGGTTCCAGGTTATTTTTAAATGATGAAGAGAGGGATGGTGACATCCAAAGTATGATCTCGGAGGGAGATGGTTGAGGGGACTCCCAGTGTACATCTGCTGGACTGTCTACAGAGCTGTTAGCCCAGTAGTCAGTTTTGGGCGGGGGGGTGTCAGGTTAGGCCTAGGCCGGCAAACCCACGGGGCCTACGTGACAGGACGAAGGGGCCTACACGACAGGAAATGGTGCACGTGTGTCCCCTTGCCCTCAATGTCGGCCTAAGGTAAGGCACCCCCTATATAAGCTGCCCTCAAAAGCGGGGCGAGAAGATCGACTTTCGCTTGCCTACGAGGTTGGGGTCGGATGAGAAGGAGATCTTCGAATGCTGGACAGGGAGGAGTTGCGCCCGTCCAGACGTAACATTGCTCGGGAGAGCTTGTGCCCGTGTAAAGAAGTACCTAAAGAACTTTAGAGCGTTTATTGCGCGGGAGAGCTTGTGCCCGTAACTTTTAAACAGCTAAGAACTTTAGACCAATGATGTGGAATTCGAACCATTGTAAATACCATGTAAGATAGTAATGTAAATAGGCAGCGAATTGAATAAATGTTTAAAAGGAAAATATAGCCAAGAATCGTAACTACTACTAAACTATTTCAAATATTTGTCTTTTATTTCTGTTATAGTAGAATACGCTTAGGAATTCTCATTTCATTATGATTATCTGCTTCGTCGAAATATGTTCCTTAACGACGAAGAAAACAGACATGTAGCGGCTCTACACCTGGGTAGTATCGTGCCTGGATGAAAGTCTTCTCCAGAATATTCTGAATCCACTGATACCTGTCTAGACCCCAGACGAACTGAGAGTCCGGAGATGTCCAGACAGGTATCAGTGGATTCAGAATATTCTGGAGAAGACTTTCATCCAGACACGACAAACTGAGAGTCCAGAGATGTGTCCAGACGGACACGCACATATATTTATTATATAGACCAGGGATTCCAACCTGTGGGTCGCGACCCCAAAAGGGGGCGCGAGGTACTTCTCATGGGGTCTCCATATAATTTCTAATTTTAAACCAAAACCTTCACCACATAGACGATATGACTACTTCTTATACTAAATACAATTTTGAGTTATTTTGTGCTAAACTTACGGGCATAAATTACAAATAAATTGTCTAGTCACATGAGAATTTTTGTCATATTCGACCAGAATAAAACCCGTCGAATATTTAAAGGAAAGAAATGTATAAAAAATATTGAAATAATCCAGAGAAAGATTCAGATAAATTTCGAAAGGTATTCAAATGATATACAGAAATATTCAAATAAAATCAGTGTCTCTTTCATTATATGGCTACAACTAATTTTTACTTGAATCCTTCTAAAATTCATCTCAAGAAAGCATTCTCGCATAACGAAAAAACGTGCAAATGAGCAATCCCTCTTGACGGGATTACCGCTAAAAACTAATCAGCACTACTTCCCATTAGGGTCCATGTGTGTACCAAATTTAGCTTTATTCCAAATATTATACTTTCAGTTAGAGAGGACACAGAAAAGTGTCAAAGTAAAAGTGTATTCTTTCATTTCAAAATAGGGACGCGATGTGAAAACGGTTGGGAACCACTGATATAGACGCTTAGGCTAAAGTAACGTGTTTTGTTTCGGACAGTAACAGAAACAACGCCAAAACTGTGGTAGGAAAAAAAAAATTCAACTCATCTCGAAAGATATAAAAAGCAGTTGAATTCGAAAAATATTGCCAAAGTGCAATAAGTAATTCTAATCTTAGTCTATTTGAAGCTTAGAATACAACACTATTCTCGCAATTTAAACCTTTTCTTTCGGGCAACGCTTCCCGTCGAAAGTACCATTTTTCATTTAACTCTTCTTCAAGACCCGATCAGCAGAATTATTAATCACGCAGCCCGGTCTTCTTTTCTGATCATTGAATCACGCTTAGCGCAAGCTTAGGAAGCAATTTCGCTTCTCAGCTTTCTTGAACTCTTCGTCTTTAAATGACCAACCAACTAGGTTAGTGGGCCACACATGAATTTGTTACCTTTTAAAGGTAACTAACTGGCATGGAGTCACAATCGCACGAGAGAGTAAACACAGTTCGATATCAAGAGCGAATTGTTACAGAGGCCGGTTACGTTCTCACCTTGAAAAAGTTTTCAGAAGGTATACGAGAGTTATTTTAAAAGTTGATTTAAGAATAAGGACAATTCGGAAGTTTCTTCTCAATAAGCAATTTTTATTGCCGATTTTCGGTAACCTTAAGGATTTTTTAAAATCAAATGCCGTAATCAAAAAATGGTAAATATTGCTTTTTATTTCCTTTTTTGAGAAACATGATAAGGTTAATTTTAATTCTGGATGATGACACGTTGACTTTATTTTCATTTTGGAAATTGGGCAGCAATGACGTAAAAAGCCATGAGAGCCTTTTGGTAGAAAATCGTACAAATAGGGTCCGTCTTAAATGCAATGTATTTCTTTTTCATTTTCTTTTTTCCCCAGAAATACTGAACAATATTTACAGAATAATATACAGAACCGTTTTGGGGAGACCTTATACAGTGGATCAGGTTTCGTTTGCCTTTAAAGTAATGAGGCTCCGCTATCTAGTACTTATAGATAATATGTGCATTAAATCATCTTAATGAAAACGTTGTTAGTGGAGATCCATTGAATAATTTTTAAATTGAGCTTTGAATGAATACAATGTGAATTGACAGATGAAACTAGGAAAAAAGCAAGTATATGTAATTGCTTGTGCTCGTCACTATGTAATAAGAAAATTATGACGAATGTGGGAGACTGCCATCCATTCTTTCAAGTCGCCCCACAACCAGCATAGGAAATTAATTTTTACATTTGCTTAATTTTGATAATTATAGTAGCCATTTGATAAAAACATATTTTGCTAGTTAATGACAATTGTTTTAACTATTGTGGACATAAGATAGAAAAGAATTAGATAAGTTACTTTTAGTCACATTAATTAGAATTAATTCTAGATACAAAGGAAAAGCTGCGTTGCTGCAGCTGTTGAAACTGCAGTAGTCTCAACCGAAAAGAAAAGCCATCTCCGTTGCTTTTATATTTTATGTGGTAATTACATTTGACGCTTTGTACAGAAATCTTATTTGTAGTGGATGAAACATAATGATTTTGAAGTTTTGTCGAAATGAGTTTTTTAGGTTACTAAAATACGACCATCTTTCCATCTGAAGTTTAAAATCAGCGATGGATGTAATCTGGTTTTTCTCAGTGGAAACCCTCTGCGATTTTACGCATGCGTCAGGATTGCTTCGATTTCATCGAAAAAGGGTGCAGGGAGAGAGAAAGATGAGGGAATGTTTACTTTTCATGAAGAATAATATGCATTATTTTTCTTTCTACCTGATGCATTTTCTTTCTTTTCGCTCCAATGATTCAAATTGATAAAATGGAATGTATCAACATAGAGGAAAAACAATAACAAATGTGCGGCTAAATATATTCAACTGTGTTCATTTCAGCGTATCACCCCCTCCTTTCTATGCGAAATGGAATCGTCTTCGAGTAATAATACTACTTCGAGTAATGATACACGGAAACTAAAACTTCAAAAATAGGACACAGTAGAGCAAAATTAATTGCTTTAGGATTTTTTTTTGATCCACCTTTTTTATTTGCTATAAATAAAATTTTGTGATTAAAAAGGATTTTAGTGTTTTTTTTTTTTTTTTTTGAAAATGTATTATTAATTTTTAGTAAGTTGATGTAACATGTAAACAGCACTCAAAGCTAAAATATTGAAATTATTTCTTTTTAAATTGTTTCATACGTTAAGGAGTAGTTGGTGTTGTATTGATGCTTATTCAGAATAATGAAAAATTGTGAAAACATTAAAACATAATTCGTTGGACTAGGTATAATCATATTTTGCTAAACCATACTTGATAAAAAAAATTTAACCATATTGTTTTCTTCAAAATTAATTTATATATACTTCATTATATATATTTTTTTTTATTGGTATCTTTTAAAGGTTAATGTAGGAGCTTTACAGTTAATATTTTTAGTTGAAAGACAGTAAACACGACTTGAAACTATAACGAAAAATCCATCAAATATTGAATTAGAATGCTAGGTTGAACATGCACTACTATTCATCAACGACAGTTAAAGGAAACTATTCCCATAGCAAACACTTGACGATGATTGAGTAGACAAGTTAAATCAATTTGTTAATAGCTTTATACTTCGTTATTAGAATTAATTCATGTTAAAGCGTGAATTTTTTCTAATGTATCTCAACTTAAATTTATTGTCTTACATGCATATTATGCGAAGGTTTTGTTGGTATTAATTGTCTTATAAATAATTGTTTTCCCCCCTGCCATGCATTTACTTAAGACGACTGCGTATTGGGTCATCATGTGATGTTAGAGTGACTGAAAAAATTAGAGTGCCGAGCACGTCCGAATAGAAGAGTTCTAAACGAAAGCTATTATTAACATACTTTCTTGCATATCATTCGTCATGAAAAAATTCTGAAATAATTACTGGAGGGGAAGTTAAGAGAAGGATTTAAGCTAAGTGTTTAAGCAGAGATTTTATCTTCGGAAATCGTGGAAAATATTTTCAAACAGCCGCTGTGTTTGAGCAATTAAATACCTACGCATCTGAGACGATAGCCATAAGCCCACACCTCTCTGATACCAGTATTATGATTAGCAATAAAGTTGATTTTTGGGCTTAGATAATGGTAAATTTATATTACTATAATTTGTTATGTCTGTTCCTAAGCATCACTGTTGAGATTTGATTTTGGAATTGTTTTCAATTAAGTCATATTTGATATAAACTAGTATTGTTGAAAATAGTATTTTACTTTTAGAAAAAACGCAGTATTTCATAAAATGCTAAAGCAGTTATCATATTTTAAGTTGAAAGAATTGAAAATTAATGGAATTCATGCCTAAGTAATAATATAATCAAAATGACCTCTGACCTGCAATACAGTCTTTTAATTACTATTCATTAAAAATAATAAGTATAGTACGTTTGCGTCTTAATGCTAAGAATGCGTCTGAAGTTTTTGTGACTAAGCAAGATAAATGTGAAGCTGCATTTTTTTTTAGAAACGTGCCATGTGCTTTAGGTAATGCTACGAAAAAATTGAGGTTTTCTATTTCTCCTTTAAATGCGTGTAGCCAGGCACTCATTTTTGCTTATTTCTAAAAGCTGTACTACAAGAAAGAATGCGTGTAAAAGAATTTTTACACGGATTGACGACCTAATTCAAGTGTGATATGAAAATGCGTGCTTATGTTACTACGTAAAACATAGGTTGATAATTGCTTTACGTTAAATAATTTTTATTGTTTTATAATACATATGCAATAATACGAACCATATTTTATTGGTTTATATCTTATCAGTTTTCTGTGTTCTAAAATTCAAGCAAATTTGGAATCAGCAGAGACAAAAAGCAAGTATTGATTTTCTCCTTGTCAGTTGATTCTTTAACCCTCTAATTCCCAACTCCGCCTCAAAGCGGACGACGATAACAAAACTTGCGCATTAGAGGGTTAAGAATAGTTGTATGGAGGATTTTTAGTATTTTGTATGAAAGTCCAAAAGTTCAAGCCTACTCTAAAAATGATTTTAAAAATGCGGAATTTCTCGTTCAAGAAATAAAAAATGATAAATATCCTAGAAAATTATGGCTCACTGAAAATAAAGTGAATTTAAAAATTCTAATGGAAAAGAAAAACCAATATTAAGCTCTGAAAAATTAAAATTTCGGTGTCTCCCCGGTTTCGCCGACAAAAAATTTCCTTCCCCCCCCCTTTTCCCTGTTCAAATTTCCCTTTTGAAATGTTTCGGGATTTCTAGGGATTTCAAGTCGGAAGCGGTGGGGACTGGTTCTGGGTCCCTGTCCACTCTTTTCTTAATGCTTTTGTCCACCCCTTCTTATCAGTATGACTCACCGCAGGTGCAGAAGCACGTGGTGATACAACCTACAGGTATACTTCTTTTTAAAAGTTACAGAATTTCAAAACCGTAAAATTTCAAAAAGACAAAAAAAAAACCTAATATTTGCTAAACTTTTAACATTTGTCCTAATTTTTCTAAACTTTTCAGTCTTTTACTTCGAAATTTCGTAAGAAACTAGGATCATAAAATTAATATGTACTCTTTTAAACAATAGCTTTGCAATTTTGTAATATATTTTACTTTGTACTTTTGAGAAAATAATGAAGAATATCAAAAAAGTAACGCTAATGCTAAATGATTGCTGCACAATTACAGTAAAACACTTTTTTGCAAGGCACGTGGCAGGAAGAAGCACAAAATAAACTAAAAGTGCAGTTTTAAAACCAGTTAAAAGCTGAGTGTAAGTCATTTTGAACATTGGTATTAAAATTTGGAATGGAAAATTTAGGAAATTTGTGATTTTTGGAAAATGACGCTGCTTATTGCTTTACACAACATGACAGGGATCGGGGATTCATTTTTGAAATCTTATTAGAATCACGCATAAAGAGCTAAGAGCTTTAATTTCAATCAAGCAATATTTTCAAACAACACTTTCTCGTTCAATATTTAATTAAATATTTCCTCGTTTCCCTGAAAAGATTTTGTGCATTAAGACATTATTTTCCCTCTATTTAGTAGAGTACTTTAAAATATAAAGTTTTATTAATTTTTTTTATTATTAAAAACGAGTATTTTAAGCATCGACTATGTCCTCAACCGATGTTTTTAAAAAACCCGTGTTTCAAATAATTTTACTACAAAACATTTTGGCAGCATGATACACACTGCAAAAAGGCTGCTGGGAAGAGCATGATATACACTGCAAAAAAAATTCAAATTTTTAAAATGATTAACTGTAGATTATGATCCACAAAAAAATCCGGCGGTACGTTAATGTTTTTTAAAACTAATATTAATTATGTTTGTTTAAAATATAAAGTTGAAGTACAGATTTGAATTAAAACAACTTTCTTTTGTTTAGTCCCCTAATTAAATTATACGTGTGAAGAAGGTGTTCAATGTAAACATTTGGAAAATGGGGGTAATATTCATGCAATGAAAAGATTTTAAGAAAGCATTCAAATTTATAAATAATTTTATTTTGGGCATTCAACGCTTGTTATTTTTAAATTAACTAGGCGTGCCGCCCGGCGTTTCACGGGCTAATTTCTGTTCCGCGAATATTCAGAATTTTGTAATTTTTTTTTCTCCTTTAAATGAGAAAATCTTGAAGTCAACTTCGCTCATAAGGAAAGGTTTCCCACGAAATTTTCCCACGCATGTCCCCTTTGTCATGGGATACAACCCTAGAAAACAATACATTCGCCTGAAATCTAACTGCATTCCTTCATAAAGTTCTTTCATTTCTAGCGCCCGAGCCCCAATCTGCTTTGGATAATGGTTTCGAAAGCTACGATTTAATTGATAGGGTTTCTCTGCATTTTGTTTTGTAGGAAAACAGATATAATTTAAATATAGATAATAATATAGATATACTAGAAAAAACAAATAAAAAGAAAAATTCAAATTCAGAAATAACGCTAATAGTCCATGTAGAATTTCTAAGAAGTACATATAAGGTCAAAAGTTCCTTGAATCCTAAGGATAATACTCCCAAAAAGTCGTATTTTTTTTTTTTTTTTTGCAAATCCATTTTTATGCTAAGCAACAATCCCTAAAAATGTTATGCTAAGCAATGGCCTTCGCGCGAGCCTAAATAAGAGCAACAGTAACTAAAATCACAGATTAATTAAGTACAATGCTCCCAAAAAGTAGTTTTTTTTTTTTTTTTTTGGCGTTCGATTTTTGCTACGAAACCGTTGTACGCCCGGGGCTGCGCGAGCTTAAATGCAACACGACATTGAAATTTCGTATTATCTATCCATACACAGACATACAGACACTGACCGATATTAATAATAGAGAAGTTCAAAAAATTCACATCAGAATAAAGACAATTAATTATCCCATTCCATCCTTTTTCGATTTTACGCCATTTTCGTTTTATGCATTCAGAATAATTAACACAATCTTTAAATGTCCCCGTTAAAATACGAATAATCCACTTTTAACAAGTCGAGAAATTTCAGAAGAGTTTGGCATTCATCATACAACTGCTGGATATCACATGAAATCTCTTGGGTTTGTGTTAAAGAAAAGTGTTTGGGTTCCACATGAGTTATATTTTCTTTAAAATACGGCAGAACTTTCCCTCCAACTTAATAGTTATCAAACATTAGCTGTAATAAAATATTCTTGTTGAAAGTGCATCATTTAATGTCCTAAAAACCGGTCCCAATTTTTGTATGAATTACGTTCTTAATTAATTTCCATTTCTTTTTTCCAACCTACTCCTAGCCTTGAAATAAGCATATTGCTGGGTATTTAGTAAGAATAGTAAATTATTTGTTTTAGCACGGTAAAAGTCTTTTAATTATTTGAAAATTTAAAAAGAAAGAGATTAGGCAATTACTTTATGTCAAAATTATCTGTTTGAACTATTTATAGTCAAAAATTTTATTTTATTGCGTTTTATTTGTTTATATTTTTGAAATTGATTCTGCTGCCCCCTGTTGATTTCTGCCTAGAAACCCAATTGAAACAACGAAAATTGAGTTTTTTTGTGAAATTAGGCTTTCTACCTATTCTGTAATGTTTTTCAAAACCCTTACAAACGCAAAAAGCCTCATATTTTGGTTAACAAATATGGTTGCTAACAGAATTCTGGAAACGACAAACATTTAAAATAGTGTTTTTGGACTCAACAGCATTCAGGAATAAAGTGTATCTCCAGTTTCCCGCCGAACTATTGCCGCTTAATATGAAATGACCCGGATGGAAATTTCTGTCGGCGAACCGGGTGATTAACCGATGATGTTTTTCCCTCTTCGAGGGAATTTGTCAACGAGTGGGGGAAGGAAATTTTTGTGTCGGCGAAACCGGGGATGAACCAAAATTTCTGCTTTAACTGATTACGACACAGGATTTGTAGTTATATTGTATGAAAAATACCATAACCAAGCCAGCACTAAATATGACTTTAAAATTACTGAATTTCTCGTTCAATAAATTAAAACTGATAAATATTTTAGAAAATTATGGCCTTCTGAAAATAAAGTGAATTCCAAAATTTCAGCGGAAAGGAAAACAAATGTCAAGTTCTGATAAATTGCAATTTCTGCTTTAACTGATAACGACACAGGATTTGTAAAATTTTGTATGAAAAATACCAAAACTTCAAGCCAGCTCTAAAAAAGACTTTGAAAATACTGAATTTCTCGTTCAAGAAATTATAACTGATAAATATTTTAGAAAATTATGGCTTCCTGAAAATAAATTGAATTCCATAATTTCAGCGGAAAGGAAAATAAACGTAAGTTATGATTAATTGCTATTTCTGCTTTAACTGATAATGAATCAGTCGTAGTCATTAATAAAGGCATACATTCAAAAATTTAAACATAAAGTGTTCCACGATTTAAATATTTCTTTTTACTGAAATAATCTGCAGAAATGTGGAATGTGGCAACATTTTTCGTGACTCAGAGAAAAAAGCAGCTACTGCGCAATTTATGCCCTTGAAATATCAATTTCCCAGTTCAGAAAAAGCAAGCTTTATAAATGGGTCAAATTTCGAAGAAAATAATTTATAGTTACTTATTGAGTAATGAAAACGCCATTTACAGAGTTTATAGAGTTACTTATTAAATAATAAAAGCGCCTTCTATGCAGAATTAAATAAATTACCAAAAATTTACTTGTGTAGAGATTTTTATATCTTAATCGACCGAGGTCATATATTCAATGCAAATTAGAGATAAATCTTCTTGAAAGCTGAGAAGGGGGCTAGTGTGGACACAGAGCTAGTATGGATAATGTGAGTATTTCCGTTATTAAGTTTCTCAGTATATTTTTTCAGTTTTGCAGCACTAAAATACCCTCTTATGTGAAGTTTCATGAAATTTCCTTTAAGAGTTCATTCGGAGTTAGTAAAATAAGGTTTTTATGTTGCAAAAGTAAGTTCGTGATTTGCTTTAAACTGCTAATTTCGATTATTTTGAAAAAAAAATCAAACGAAAGGGCATAGTATGTTACAAATGAATATAATCACTACAGGTTTTGCTACTCACTTTCGTTTCGCTTCGTTCTTAAATTTGCCAGTGTTACGCGATAACTTATAAATGACACCATGGGGCTAGTGTGGACACGTGGAGGTGGCGCTACTGTGGACATTTCTAAATTAGCCGTATTCAGCTTTCAATGGTAAAAATATGAATTTAATATGAATACCATACGGATAACACGGTGTAAGCAACCTTTTATGACATACAAACTGAGGAATTTAAAATTGAAAAACTGAAAAGAAGCCAGAAAACAGAAACCAAGGCAGTATTGGAAAAATTTTCTTGATACGTTGCTCGAAGTCGGGCCCCAGCCCATTTCAAACGTTCAAAAAGTCAGAATGCTTATTATGTAGCATTCTAGGTTGTATATGAACATTAATGTTTTCGTGTTTTTTAGAAAAAATGTAGTCTTACAAACAGGCTTAAGATTCAAAACAGATTGTAAGGTTAAATTATTCATGAATTGGCACAAATAAAAATTAGTAAATAATTTCTTTTTTTGTGAAATTTTTAATGCACATTACAAAACAGTAATGTTCTCTTAGAAACAGATTGCTGACATACCCAACTGCAGTCCTTCATAACAAAAACCTATTCGATACATCACCATTTAAAACATATTTTATTAAGGCTATAATTGCTAAGAAACATGCTCTTTTGGCTTAAATTAATTTTATTAAGATTTTAAGAGCTGTAATTTAGTCCAGTAGCTGTAAGTTAGCCTGTTAGTTAGCTGTAAGATTGTCAACACTAGCTCCACCACATGGGGCCTTTGATAGAGAAATCGTTCGTGCTAGTGTTGAACACGCTATAATACGCTTTAATTTTGTGATTAATACAATGGAATGCGCATTGAACAAATTATGTGATAAAATATTTTTTTTCTCTCGAGTCTCATCTGATGGTAATGTTTTCAAATGGGCTGCATATATTGGTTCTTGCAGAGATTGGCACCAACTCTTTCAGTGGCACCACAATGAGTGTGGTACTATTGCCAATTTCTTTTTGACGCTCAGTTTCCTCCTAGATGGCGGCACTTGAGCTCTAATTGATGCAACCTGCACTAGGAATTTAATTTAGCCGAGATAATCCACTCCAAACGGATACTCAAGAAATCTTTAACTTGCCGCATAATCATACGACATGGGGCTGTCGATTTTCTGCATCTTGAAAATCCACCGACTTGGGCCAGGTTCGAACCTGCGATCTTGGGCGTACGTGACCTGCGCCATATCACTACGCCACTCTGCCGTCATTGATGGTAAAAATTTGAGCCGTTATTTGCTTACTGTACAATTCTTTTCCCCGTTGTTAATATAATATGTATACCAAGTTGCAACGAGAGGCGTCTATTAGAGCAAGTTCTACGAAAGTCTAAACAGGGTAACTTTAACATAACCATCCTGTATAACGTAACTTATACTTAGGATGTTAAATTATTCTAAATTTGTTTCAGTGTTTTTGTTACTCTGTGAAACCAGTTGAAATTAATATCAATGCTTAATTTTGAATTAAATATTCAAAGATACCACCCATTCTGACACACTTCAAATGTAGCCTCTTACGAAAAGAAAGCTGTTGATGCAGTTTCAATGTATCTATTTAACATGAACTACTTATATTAAACCATTATCTGAGTGGATGTTGAAATAAAATGACTCAGATCCGAAAAGTTTGAAAGTTTGGTGAAATGTTGAGTTTTTGTGTTGAAATTTCGAAAGGAAACAAAACCTATTTGACGAAACTGCTGTACTTGCTAAAATATTCAAAATTAAACAAAGCAGGTAGTGCGATAATAAAGTAGATAAGGGGATTATTTTAGGATAAATATTAATGAACGAAAATATTATATTTCCTTCGTGAAGTAAGGATTAAAACGTTCTGGTAGGATGAAAAGAAACCACGCATTGATATGATGAATAATCGATTTATAGTTTACATTGGTAAAGGAGAAATAAAATATGAAAACATAGTTTGGAAAGTTATAAGAAAATGCCCCGCCACTGACTTTTTTTTTATGACAGCATGAAATGAATGTCATTAACATTCGAGTTTCTCTTCAATTTTAAGAATTTTTCTAATTTTTAACTTTTTTTCTTACGTAAATATAGCGCTGTTATTCTACAGAAGCACGTATGAAAGTTTTTGTAAATCAAAGTAATGACATAAATCCTACGAAAAATATTTTTAAACGTTATGAGCTATGGGAGCCAAAACGAGACTGTGTACAAGATGTCATTCAGGAAAGATATCCATAATTTGAAATGGTAATTAATGCTTAAAAAATTATCATTATTATTATTTTCATGTTTTAAACCCGCTTATTGAATTTAAACCAAACTGGAGGCAGGATTAGTATCTGGAATGATTTTAACTGAACAAGTATTAATTATTAAATAATAGTATTTTCGAAAGTTTTATAAAGGTTATTACTGTTTTTAAACCATCAGAACTCGCGTTAAAATAAGTAACCTGAGAACTCGTGCGTGAGAATTTTTCTCACATCACTAATTTCATCAAAATAATGATAGTAAATGAAATATTTTATACAAAGCATTTTTATTTATTCTAAACACCGAATGCTACCCAAAATAATGTTATCATTCGAAATATATCATATAGGTGTACTGTTTTCATGAAATATTGTGTCAAACAACTTAGGTACTTTTTGTTTGCGGGGTACAAAATCTTCCTTATGAAAACTAAGAAAAAATAGTTTTTCCAAACGATGTATGTCTATTTTATAAGAAGCATATAACTTGTGTAAGAATCCTTTTTAGCCAGAGTCAATTGAACCAACAACCTTCCTCGTGAAGTCATCCTCGAAAATAAAATCATTTTTTCAGTACCAAGAAATTTAAATAATTCGATAACTATACTATGCAGTTGATTTGTTCATTTATTTTAGCCCATTTAGGTACATACGTGCTTTAATATTTGATGAAACAAAATAAAATAAAAATATTTTTCGGTACATGAGCACTCAATGAAACAAACATTTGCATCTCAAAAAAAAAAAAAAAAAATTCACCACAACTTGCGCAATGAGAAAAACACTCACTCTTGATACTACTCTGACTTGCGAACGCCCCGGTCTACAGTCAGACAAATACTAAATGGTTGTGAAACACATCGAGACAGCAAGATAAGGTTACAAGGAGAAGCTAGACAAAGCAACCCCGTCGCCTATGAAGTACAATACCAGCTATATATTTTTTCTTCTTGGTGTTGGTATTTTGCACGCGGCGTGAGTTCTGAAGGGTTAAGTTGTAAAAATGAACTGTAAATGTCATTATTAACTCTGTCAGTCTAGAAAACTAAACTATTTCTTGAACTGAGATAAAGTGTGTTTATCCGATAAATCCAGCGATTAAAGTGAAAAATCATTGACTTTAAGAAATACAGTAAAACCTCGTTATACCGCACTTCAGTATACCGCGTTGGCTATCATGTCCCCCGACGTTTAAATGAACCTTTATCATTGCCATTTGAAGGTCATTCCCTATTTACCATTGTAAATAAAGCCAGCCCGAGCACAGAAATATTCTAGCCTAAGAGCTCCCATCCCCCACCACAAACTAACAGATAAAAGACCCATTGTGAAAGGCCTGATGTACACACTTTTTATGCTTTTTCTGTCTTTCAACCTAGGACACTATATAGCTTGATGTCAAAATCGGGTGCAATCGCCCTGACAGGCTCTGACTTGTTTCTCTTGACATTTGCGGAGCTCAATCTGTCAGGAACTGTTCAGTTGAATGCTTAACTATTCCATTTTCAGAAGTCTAGTTATGTGTGTGTAACTTCTTAACGTTGTCAACCTTTGTATTCCAGATTCTTTAGCATTCCGGAAAAGTAAATATTCTCCAGTGTATGCAGGCTTAAAACATTGTTTCTTTGAGAAGTGCGTCCCCCCCTTCCAAATCTAATTTTTTCTTAAGACCTCTCCCCCTTCACAATCCCTTGTTGATAGCATAAAGAGATTTTTAAGCCCCTTCATTCTCGGAACACAGTTGGTGTATAACCAATCTATCGCTGGATAGATTGATTGCGCAGCTGAGATGTGTGCTTCTTGCGCAGCAATTACAGTGAATAAAATGGCAGCAAAGAAGAAAAGAAAAAATTATACTATAGAAGAAATGCTACGGGTAATTGATAAAGTTAAAAATGATGCAACAAAAGGGAGTATTATTTTGTGAATAGTTCGGCAGTATAGTTTCAGTATACCGCGGTTATGCTATAACGCGGGTGCCAAATATGTCCCCCGACACCCGCGCTTTAACGGGGTGTTACTGTACTTCTATTTCCTTCCTGCTACCAATATTTATAAAAAGTTTTCCCCCAGTTTAACACGAGTAAAAGTTACAGAATATTAATATGGAATAGAATTATTCACGGTAATTAATATCTTATTATTAAACAGACAGTGATAAAATGTGACGCTAAACATTAGATTTTGATAAACGACTTAATTCGTTGAAACGTGATGGTTAGTCAAAAGAAAATACAATTTTAAAAATAGTATAAAAAGCAAAAATAATTACTGAATCTTATTTCCAGTAAGAGAATTTAATCGCAGTTAACTTTAATCTAAATAAATTATTAGCCCTCTCTCTCTGTATATATATATATATATATATATATATAGTAAACCCTCGTTATATCGCGCCTCGTTATATCGCGCATTCGGTATATCGCGCCTTTTCTATGTCTCCCAAAATTTTAAGTTTGAGTTCTTGAAAGTAAAAATATTCCATTTCTCAGTAAAGCCCCTTTTCCTCCATTAAACAAAACCATCAAACAGGAGTGTTTTCCTTTCTTCTGAATTTGCTGCAGTTAAAAGCTGAAACAATTCTTCTCCCACTTCCCAACTTACATGCCTGCAGAATGATTCTACTCAAACCAGTTGACGTTTTACTTGACATTCCTTTTTGTATTGATCCTAACGCCCATAGAATGAAAAAGACGTATGTCTATTGCCCGAGGATTTTTATGAAAATATTTATTTTTATTATGATATGTTTATTAAGAAAGTTGTCATTATGTAAGATTATTTAAATTTTTTACGTTGACACTCAATTTACTTGTACCTTATGAGTTATTTCTAATGGCATCGGTTAGATCGCGCATTCGGATATATCGCGCTTTTTTGCTGTCTCCCGATAAGCGTGATATAACGAGGGGCTATTGTATAAAAATAATTTTCATTCGTTATCATGTCATTTACACTGCCAGAGGAAGATCTTTTGTTTTTTCCCGGGTTAAACTGTCTGCTATTCTTTTGATTGATTTTCAGTTAACCTGCACAAAATTCTTAGTTCGTCAGACTGTCTTTACAGCGGACGCTTGGATTGTGTGTTGAATGAATATATATAAAATCATTTTATTTATTTTTTTCTTCATATTTTTGAGAATATTTAAAAGGTTTCGGGTTCCTGTTTATGTTGATGAAAAATTTCCTGGATTTAAGTTTTAAAAACTGTAGTAGAAATATTTCTTAAAAACACACGTACACACACAATTAAAAATTTTTTGATAAATGAAAACATGTTAATATTGCATCTTTACTATCAACCCGTTTTTTGTTGTGATATAATTTGTAATTGTATAAGGGCTTCATCAGCCCTTTCGAATCAACTTGTCAATTATTTTCGCATCTGTATCATTACCAAAACTTGGAATCTGGAGGCTGAAACCATTTAGATAACTGCATTTGACATCTCCTCACAACGATCAAATATCCTTTTTAAAAAATCTCTTACACTTAGTTGATTTAATCTAGGAAAAGCATCCGCATTATGAGGAATCTGACACATGGTTGGTGCGCGGACGAAGCGAATAATCAAGCGTAACCAAATGCTTCAAAAAATCGGTGTGTAAAAACTATCGCAAGAAAAACTTTTCTGTCAGTTAGCTGTAATCATTTCTGTCTATTATATATTTCTAGTGCGTTTCTATTAATAATATCAATACATCAGGTCCTAAACGTAAACAGTGTTTTTTGCGGGAAGTAATTCGAAAGCCTACTCTCTCTCTCTCTCTCTATATATATATATATATATATATATTACAAAAGCGAGAAAGTAAATATAAGTCAAAACTTATGAGTCTTTGAAATTAATTATTATTCCAGTTAAATACGCCTTTTGAGATCATATAATAATTTATTCAAAAATAAAAAGGAAATTTGAAATTCTTTATGCACCTACAGAATATAAGGAAATTTTGCTGCTTGAATTTTTTAAGTATACACTTTTCACAGTCTACTTCATTTGAACAGCTGGCATGGTGGCGTCGTGGTAAGGTGGGTAGCTCGTACGCTTCGGGTCAGAGGATCGAGCCTGGCAGTGTCGGTGGAATTTCAAGATGCAGAAAATCGTCTGTGTCCATGTCGTATGATTATGCGGCATGTAAAAGATCCCATGAGACACCTATATGATATATTTGGCTTGGATGCTCTTGGCTAAATTACATTCGTAGTGCAATTTCGCATGAACAGACTCCGGGTGCTCGCCCTCGCGGAGAAACCTGACGTCAAAATTCTCAAGCGGCGATGGTACCACACTCGTTGTGGTGCCGCTGAAACAGATGGTACCAATCTCTCGGAAACGCACTAGTTCTGCAATTGGAAGAAGCCAACAACAACCCATTAGAAATAATAATTTTTAAAAAAAACTTCATTTGAACACTGACGCTGTATGCAAAAAATTCCCCTAGCCCTATATTTTACTAACTCTCAAACTGTTTCGTTAAAATAAAAATAAAAATCGTGTATTGGAGATTTCGTTAAACAAGGTTATAAAAATCACGAAAATATATTTTTTGTCCGAATGAGTTTTCTCGTTTTGCTTAAGTTTTGCCACTAATTTTTACTTGTACCACATGTGGTTTTAAACAAAGCGTCATATGATAAATGTACACTGAAAAAAATCTCTTGAAAATAACGGAAAATGTACGGCAGCAGAGTTGCCGGAAATATTCCGTTTCTGATAATATTTTCCCGAGATTTGACAGAAGTTCCATTTCTTTTTTCTCCGTTAATCCAAATCAGGTTGTGAAAATACAGCAAGCGTAGAACGGAAAAGTTCCGTTCTCGTATTTTCAGGACGTGATATTTCCGTTTTTGGAAGGAAAACCATGTATTGAAGCACTACGGAAATCTTCCGTTAAAATCAGTCAAAAACACTCTGAAAATTCAGGTTTTTTTTAAACAGTGTAATGAAAAAATAATCCCGCATAAAATGTAAATAAAAGAACACACAACCGCAATAAATGTGTCCGCAATACCGGTTTTATTTATTTATGAGTATAAAATAAGTGAAATTTTTCATTAGACACTGAACCTGTATATAATCGTATGAGTTAGTACAAATAAAACATTATGTCACGTCTATTTTACGTATATTTGGTGGAAACTGGTGCCAAACGTCAATTGAAACTTTAAATAATTTTTAAATCGAAAAGATCAATTTTCGTTTTACTTCTCTCTTCTATGTTTTTCTTTTATATTCTATGCGTTTCTATTACAAATACTACTTTTCGTTCAAATACCTATTCATCAAATTCTTGCGCAAACTTGTTTAATATAAGAGTTTAATATTAAACAGAGATATGTAGATCCTTTCCTACTTAAGATACATCGTTCTGCAAGACCAAGAAGCTTCTCCCTCCCATTTAAGGAGAAGAAACGCTCACCCTTTTTCAGAAACAGCCAGTATCTCGTATTGATTGCATTTTCACTATTTCATATAAATAGCTGGAAATTCATTTCACCAATCTGTTGCATGTAATAAAGAGCGAGTTGGAAATTGGAAGGAAATAATTTGTATAGTTACTAATTAAATAATGAAAGCGCCTTCTATGCAGAGCTAATTAAATTACCAAAAATTTACTTGTGTAGAGATTTTTATATCTTAATAGGGCCGAGGTCATATATTCAATGCAAATTAGAGATAAATCTCCTTGAAAGGAGAGAAGGGGGCTAGTGTGGACACGGGGTTAGGATCGACAATGTGAATAATTCTGTTATTTTCCAGTTTAAGTTTCTCAGTAAATGCTTGCAGTTTTGCAGCACTGAAATATACTTATGTGAAGTTTCATGAAATTTCATTTAAGAGTTCATTCTGAGTTAGTAAAATAAGGGTTTATTTCACCAATCTATTGTATGTAATAAAGAGCGTGTAGAGAGGTTTAAATTAAAAGGAGAAACGTCTTTCTAGGCTCATGACTCAGCTACTCTAGCCGCAAAGTTTATCCACGATTAGATTGCTTTAAGCAAGTAATTCAAAAGCAACAAATTTGTTTCCACATTAATGAAATAGTCCATTACTAGTCTGAAAAAAGATGTGCCTTCCTAATCGCAAAAGGCAATGTAGTTTAACACTATTAAAAAAATGCATTTTAAATGACGGGGGAAAAAACGCGAATTGCACAAACATTGCTTTGGAAAAAATACAAATGTATTCCCATCTTTATGGGAGAAAAATGCATTCGAATAATATAGAAAAAAAGAAATATATTCTTAATCCTACAGAAAAATATATTTCTTCCTAATGTATTAAATGTATCAACACTGTCGAATTGTGATTAACTCTCATATAATAAATCCATTATTTTTCATTTTAATAATAAAGTACGGTATGTATTTTTGGAATAAAAATGTGAACAATATTGGAATTAACAAAGTTTATAAAATGAGTCCTTTCAATTTAAGGAATTTTCTCTTAATCAAGAAGGCGAAATCTTGCTAAGAGCTATATTTAATATAGAAGATTTTTTAAATAGGAAGTTTCTCACGAGATTTTCCAAACTCATGAGAAGTTAAATAAAAGTTCTATAATGTATCTAACCAAGTGAATAATTGCATAAATTATCTGTACTTAAACTGATTTAATGGCAGCAGCATTGTCGTAGAGTAATAAAAAAAATAATCAAAAGTAATTTCATACATATATTCACTTTTATCTTGTCTACAACGTTTGTCATGTTGCCTCCACAAAATCAATTGTTACGATTACATTGAAGATTGGGGAGAAAAAACAGGTTTTGCAATGAATATTTATCAAAAGCGAGAATGAATACTCAAAAAATATCCAATAAAAGAAAAGAATAAAAATTTGTATCATCTACTCTCTTCCAGATAAAAGAAAGAGAGCAGTGGTTAGTTCTCTGGAGTTAAATACGTACTGAACCTTTTAACAGCACGCGCCGGGTACATCCGCGAAAGGTTGCCACATTTGGCGCTTTCTGGTATGTATTTTCTTCCTTTCGCAAATAGAGAACTTGTGGAGAGTGGGAGTAAAGCTTGTTGCATTAAATGCCGGAATGTGAAAAACGTGCAAGACGGAATAATCGAAATTATTTTTACGTTACTCATTGAACAAACTGATTGTTTTACTTTTGAGGTAAAAGGCTTTCAGGGAATCTTTCTAATCTTCGACGCAGGATCTACATGGAATGTAGAATTCATATTTTTAGTGTGAAATATCAACAAGGGATTGTTTATTCATTTATCTAAGAAGCTTGCTATTATGGTTTGAATTTATGAATGTTACTTGAACTAAAATTAAGATGTGACACTTTAGCGAAAAAAATAAGTGACGCTTTTCCCCTTTCATATTTACAGGACAAAATCCTCATTTCTACTTTCAATTTCTGCCTTCGTACGTATCTTTTTTGCAAACAATAAATGGCTATGAATGAGGTTTGACAGATATTCGGATAAGCTAAAATTTTTAATGCTGGAAGTATGATCAGCGGATAATTTTCCTCTTGAAAATCTCTGATGTAAAGTATCGCATTAATTATAAGGAAATATTTTAATAATATGATCAACGATATATTGTCCCATTCTTGTTGTTATTTAATGAAAACGTGCTTTTTGTTGTCAAAGGAAGTTTTCTGCTATATCTCGAGCATTCAAAGAAATGTATCAGAAATCAATAATTAAATAAAAATAAAAAATACATTTAAACTTTCATAGCGGCTTGATCTAGATGTATTAAATTAGAATATCTTATATTATGAAAGTTAATTTGTGTTACACAATATTTTTATAACTATAGTGTGTTTAGCTAATTTCATTTCATTAGAGCTCATTATACTATACTATTTTATTTGTTATATTCTATTCTTTTTACTGCACACCTCTTTAATTATTCCAACAGGAGTTGGAGTAACTCCTTTTTACACAGTTTTATTTAACTTGATTTGTCACGGAAGTTTGTTGCGCGGTTTTCGACCACTAATACTGCATAAATTATCTTCAAACTTGGCACACAAGCTTATCTTCCGATGACAATACAATATTCCATCCATTTTATAATTTATTATAACGTTAATTAGGAAAAATATTAATAATTTTGGCTCTGAGGAAATTATCAGAATTATTATTTGTCGAATGGCAACGGTAGCTTTGGTTGGATTATGCAACCATGCTATTTAACTTGGTTTGTAGCTGAGTCTGTTGCGCAGTGGTTATAGCGTTGGATTGTGACACCGGAGGTCGTCAGTTCTAAACCAGTTCCCGGTCTCTTCTATTAAACTTGATTTGTCTCGGAAGTTTGTTACCCGGTTTTCGACCACTATTACTGCATTTTAATTTTTTTTAAATAAAACTGTGTAACTTAAAACATTTTTTGGAGATTTAATATATATTATTTGCTTCCTTACTTTAGCAGGAGATATTCCACTTAAGAAACCCATGAACATAGCCCGTGTAGAGGAAATATAATAGTTTATACCAATGATATAAGTATTCTAAAACTTAAATCAAGCGTCCCTCCAAATTTTTAGTTCAATTTCTTTTAAGCTTCAATAACATATTTTCGCATCCTTGTTAGCCTCCCTCCCACTTTTTCTATTCACTATACCACTGTTTAATACTAAAGGAAAGTACACAAGACATTCATTTACTTAATTTTTATTCCTTTTTATTGATTTAGTTCAATTTATTTTTTAAATTATTGTTACACGATAACAACAATCGAAACCTTTCTCCAAAATGACTTTTGATGTCTTATTTTTGATTTTTAAAATAATTTATTTCCGACATTATGCAAAAATAGTACATAATATGTGCGCAGTAAAGATGTCGAGCATAACTACTACATTTAATTATTGGTCTTAATTGTTTCAAGCAGTATTGTAATAGTAAACTCACCTAGAGATATACAATAAATCTAAATCATGTAACATATTAACTTCAATATCACACCTTTTTTCATTTCTAATCACTCTGATTTTGTGTTATAAAATTCAGTATATAAATTATTTTTATTTTTAATCTATACTCATTCATAAAAATCACTTTGAAGGTTATAGTTAGAAATAATGTTAGCTTATCTTATTGATTTTGTAATTCATAAAATCAGCAAACACAATATCATAAGGTTTCAGTTTCAAGGGTTAAGGGTTCAAGGGTACAGCTTTTAAAAATTAGCTAACTAGAAATTAATTAGTAGTGTTTTGATTCCTGCATACATGAAATTAGAGGTTTTATAACCCTTAATTACATCAAAATAAAACAATATATTTCCTCGAAACTTTGCATTATGTATTGTTTCTCTTTTCACCTGGTTCAAGTCAAGTTTAAAAACAAATAAAATCATGAAATAAATGCAATTTTAATTGCATTACTGAATTTTTTTATTATAAATGATAATTAAAAAAATAATATTAATGCGACTGTTAAAGATATGGGGAAGAACTTAGTTTACAAGTCCAAATAAAAATAATAAGTTCACATTAAGCGGAAATCAGTTTAGCCAATAGCAAATTAACTATGACGAAAACCAATCATTTAACCTCTAGTTGTGAAACATCGATTTAATTAAAAATACTGAAACAGATTAGTTGATAAAATCGATCTAAACTTGCTAGATATCAGATAAAACACTTTCTGTCCACATTATTTAATAAAAGTTAATCGCGTTGATAACAACATAAGCGTGAAAATACAATTTACAGGATTTAATTAATTACCTTCTTGACGAATAATTTTTCATCCGTTTACATCTGATACTCAGAATGTTACGCCCCGTTTCATTGCGTAAAGCATTTTTTTGTTTGTTACAAAAAACATAAACGCTTTACCATAAGTAATTTTATGAGAATACTTCAAAAACTAATGATTGTTTGGTATTTCATATGCATATACAAAGAGAGCATTACTGCTTTACATCTTTTCCAGATATCAGAAGAAGGTCAATGATAATTAAATTTTGTTGTGAAACATTTTTAGTAGAAGTTGTAAAATTGTCGATAAATGATATATTTCTCGTTGGGTACTTTATTGAGTAGACTATAAGTACCTAATGCCTTGTTGTATACAAGGTAAGTATAAATAACTCATCGAGTTTAGTTTTTATTTAGAATTATAACACCAGCTTCAGGTTGAAAGCAACAGCGCCGAAATTCTAAGGCGCCGAGGATGAGAACCTACCGTCGTAAGGTTAAGCGGAAACTATGCTTCGAGATTTGTTCGCTCTCGCTCTAAAGCAGCTTTGTATTTGCTAAGACTGGTGAAAGAAAGAAAGATCAGATAGCTACTCACATCGCTTTGCATACTACAAATGTTCTGGTGAGCGCGCTTAGTCGCTTGTTCAAGGGTTAATCAAATTTGACTCATGCAGTGATGTAGTTCTGGAAAAAAGTTTGGGGGACGCAAGATGCCAGTACAAGTTATTGATATCAAAAGAGGGAAGGGGGCCCTTTCGGTAAGATTGAAAAAACTGGGAGAATTCTAGTGTAAAAATAAAAAAGTAGGGTAGTCGGCGTCGTCCACTACACCACTGTGCTCATGTATTCAACTGAACGTTTCTGTCGATTTCATATCAACAGTATGCATCAATCATGCTTTCCTGAAGTGTTTTGCAGTGTTTTTTGGTGTATGATATTGCATGATCTTGAAACTTCGCCAGCTCCTCCGTATTTTCACCTCCTTACTTTGTACGCCTATACTTATTAAGTCCTGTTGGCCCCGATGCACCATTTATGTTCATTACGTATTCTAAGTAACTTTTTATCAAAAGTAAATTTGAACTTCTTGGTTTAAAGTTTGGTGACTGAATCTCGTAACGTTTATCATCTTCGTGCGTTTTAAATGAAAATTCCGTTGGCCAGAGGATTTTATGTCCCTAAATTTTTGATGAATATGTCTTGCCCCTCTGGCTCTGCTTATTCCATTGCAAAGGAAATATATAAATGTGACTGTGAATAAGACGAAGAATAAAACTTCTTATATAGAAGAAAATTAGAAAGTAAGTTTGAAGAAGAAAAAAAAGAAACTCTTACAACTTCCAATTGCAAAATCTACTGAAAATGGGGCACTACAGAAAAGTTTAAGAGGGGGAAATGCCAGGAAAATGCATAGAGGGGGAAATGTTTTTGAAGCTACTAAAGGAAGATTGTTACTTTCAAAAATATTAAAAGGTGCATCACTTGACCATGGCGAGGGCTTCGAGCCATAATCACGTAATGCACTTTTTAATTATTTCTAATTCCTCCTCCTCTCTAAAAACGTGACTCTACTCATAACATCGTCACGTGAAGTTACTTAAGCAATCTTTTTTCTTTTCTTTCAAAGCATTTCGTTTATTTATTTTTAAATCTTCGCTTGTACTATCTTCATTTAAGAAAGAATAAAAAACAAGTAGAAAGTACTTTAAAGGAAAAAAAAGAGGACTTATCATTTTTTCTTTTTAATGTAAAAATTAAATATTAAAAAGGAAAAAAGTCATAAATAATTGAACAATTACGATTAATTTTAAACATTTTTTTCATATATTTTCAAAAAAATTGATATACTTTCGACCTATGTAGTTAATCTTTTGATATGCATAGTAATTGAACTGCGCTGTTTAAGACGCTGTCTAAAATATGGAAAAGCGATTGTGAATACGACGCTTGAATTTTAGTTATAAAATATTAAAATTGTACTATTTCTAGATGGAACTAAAATTATGTATAAAATTTCATTCCATTTTTACATGCAGTAAAGTTTTGTATAAAATATTTCAATCGGAATAAAACTTTCAAAGAGTCTAATATGCCAAATTATGTGTTAAAATTGTAGTATTGAAATTATTGCCTTGAAGTTTTGATCGGAGATGGAAATATACTGCAGTATTTTTTTTCCCGCAGAAATGAAATCAACAAGATAAAATGCAATTCTAAATGGCACATTAATTTGAAATATTTCAAAAGGCCTTTGCAAATATAATGCATTATTTACATTAAATGCGCATCAATTTGAGTGAGAAAAATACTTCTGCATGATGGAACAACGGTGAAGTTAATACAGTTGTTTCACCATAGAAAACAAGCCTTCTTATTAGTGAAAATCATTAAATAAACATAAATGTATTAAATAACAATTTAAGAGAGAGGGGGATTGCTACCAAATCGGTCAGTGATCAGTTTTACTTGGTTTGTTTCCTTGGGGGTACTTAAAAACTGTAAGCATAAAGAATTCATTCTGGTTAAATAACTTCCCTATCGCGGTTCTATTTTTCTCTTATCCAAATGTTTTTATGCGATTTTATTTTCTGCATCTAGTTAAAAAAGGGGCAGTATTAAATTGTCTTTTCATATTATATATTTCATTGCTATCATAATTATTTTCACTGTAGTACACTCTCAGAAATGCAAGCTCAAATCTCACGAAACTTTCGTCGCGTGTTTGACGATATGGCTTCGTGAAAAATGCCCTGAGTAAACCTTTCGTCAAATTGATGAAATTTGTGTGCGGACTTTATAAAGTCACGTGATCGCGCGAGGAAAGAATCGTTGTAAATGCCGAAACTTTCTTGACGATTGAAGAATCGTCCAATATGATATTTCTATTTCTGACAGAGTATATGTTCAGAAATGCAATTTCTAACAATGCTCATTTTTTTACTTCTTTTCATCTTTTCTTTGCATTTCCGGTAAAACCCGTTTTACATACTTAATTTTTTTTTAAATTTCGTAATATCTTTGTTTTGAACTAATCATATTTTTTAGAGCATTGGATGACTTTTTACCACTTAACGTCTTTGCCCGTGTCTGACACGGGCGAAAGGTACCGGCAAATTTACACGAGCCTGTGTCTCACACGGGCGATCTTGTATCTCGCGTTATTTATTCCTAATGCTAGTCTGAGATTCGTTTGCACTTTGTTTGTGTAATAGATTTTTATATAACCTTTACCCCACCCCCCGCTCTCTAGTCACCCCCTACAACTGAAATTGCCAAAAACAATTTATACTATACCTATATATTCATTTATCGTCAAAAAAAAAGAAAAAACCTCGATCATTTTTTACCATTTTTTCTAAAAGAAAAACTCGTGATTTAAGGGGTTAAACATAAAATAAGAAAGTTATATAAATTAATGAATTCATTTCCAAAAAATGTTACTTATTTTTTTCTAGTCTTTTAAACTTGTCTTCAAAATCCCGTTGATTCGCGCTCTAGTTCGCAACGAAAAAGAAAATCATCGCGTCAACCACATGTTTAGAACAGCTGTCTAACGCATCACATATGCAACTTTCTCAAATTACGATATACTCTCGATAACGAAACAATGTTACCTTAGTATTACACCAAACAAGCGGTGAGTGCGTAACTTAGATAGCGAAGAGATAGGGGATTTATATTTCCATCCGCTCTTGAATGGAAAAGTTTCGATCTGATAATTATTTAGTTTTAGTTTTGATAATCTTGAGATGATTACAGAACTTTAGTTTTGCATACAATGAATAACAAATTTAATCTAGTTTTAACTTTTAACAGCCACGTTTCTGAAAAATGGGTTTTGGCTAACGTCTATGCTCTTTGACAGGGATCCCTAAACGTTTCTAAGTCGCGGCAAATTTGGAAGCATTTAAATTTTCTCACGGTACACTAGTGCCGGCAGGGTGGCGTAGTGGTAAGGCGCAAGCCTCGTACGCCCAAGTTCGCAGGATCAAACCTGGCTCGAGTCGGCGGATTTTCAAGATGCATAAAATCGACAGCGCCCATGTCGTATGATTATGCGGCATGTTAAGAGATCCCTTGAGCATCTGTTTGGCGTGGATACTGTCGGCTATATTAAATTCCTAGTGCAGGTTGCATCAATTAGAGCGCAGGTGCCGCCTTCTAGGGGGAAACTGAGCGTCAAAAAATTGTGGTGATGGTACCACACTCATGGTGCCGCTGAAAGAGTTAGTACCAATCTCTGGGAACGCACTACGTCTGCAATGGTTAAGAACTAATATACGCAGCCCATTAAAAAAAAAAAAAAAACCGACGCACTAGTCATATATTTTTCTCCGTAATACATACATGTATGTATAATAAGCTACCTATAATTTTACAGCGCACTTGTAGTACAGCTATTAAAATTTCGATATTTTGAGTATAAGATAATGTAAAAAAAATACAACACAAAGTAAATAAATAAATTAAATAAATAAATTAATTAAATAAATAAATAAAATAAAATAAAAAAAAAAGAAGAAAATAAAACTAAATAATAGCTGTTGCCTGCTGGAACAGCCTCATATGGATTCCAAAATATTTTATGCATTCGAAATATTTTTCACCATCTGTCAGCGTCTGTCAAAATGCGACACTTAATTCATGAATGACGTAGGAATCGGTCATTTCCAAAGGCGTACGCGCCCATGAGGAGCGTAGTCCAGATTACCAGCAACCCCTCGGTTTTTCTCTCTTGGCGACACTCTTGGCGCCCGCTACGTTCTGAAACTCCATCTGGATGAATCCCTCAGAGTCGGCATTCAACCATTCAAGAGTTCACGATCCAGTCGCATCCCTGGGACGTGATTTTGAGGTGGTATCCGTGTTGTGTTTTGGGAAAGAGAGTTCTTATTCTGCAATTTGTCCGGAAAGCTTGCCATACGTCGCGTTATTTAAAGTATTCGTCAGGATTAATTTGGACAGCATTCTGAGATATCAGGTTTGAATTTAATATTTTTTATTAAATATCATTACTCTTGATAATGAACGCAAATGCGCAGTAAAATATAAACAAAAATCAATTCGCATTCTTTCAATAAAATATAAATAATGAATTAGTACTAATTAAATAACTGAAAATACAAGAGATCTTGGAGTAAGTTCATTGTCAAGAGACATTTTAGAAAGATTACACTCTAAAATTTAAATTTTCTTGCCGGTATTTTCTGAAATGGAAATAAAAAATATAGTGTGTGTTTATGTTTCTACATGGAAAGCAAAATTTGGCAATTCGTTTTCTAAACAAAATTGAAACGGTCGTGATTAATTTTTAATGAATTTTGATGTAAGTTGTAAGATGTTGTTGATTCAGCAGGCAGATGTCATAAATTGACAGTTCCAAATATATATTGACTGTTTCTAAAATTTTCTTCTTTTAAAAATGGTAATTTCTACGTTATATTTTGTCCATAAATATCGCAGCATCATCATGTAAATAATACATTAATAAAGGTATTTTATTTAAGTGTAAGAAATATAACAAACACTTTTGTGTGTAGTTCAATATAAATCCTGTATGGTACTCAATCAAGTTAAGCTATATACTTCAAGATACTTGCTAAATTTAAAGATTTAGATCTTCATTGCCGTTTAGGATATGATACATAGCGTAACTCTGCGTTGGTATTTCATAAATAGAAAGTAGGGACAATTAATTCTGCAAACTCGGAAAAAATAATTTAAATTTCTTTTTAAAAATAACAAACACATATTAGTCAGCCTACATTTACTTAAGTACTTATTTTCAGAATTGACAATGTTGATGAGTGTCTAGTTTTTAATGAATGGTATATTTTAAGAATTTCTTCAGTAGTTATGACCTATTAACATTACTTCTTAACATTATTTTCAGAATTGACAATGTTGATCAGTTTCTAGTTTTTAATGAATGGTATATTTTAAGAGTTTCTTCAGTAGTTAGGACCTATTAAGAACTCTTTCCCTAACTAAAATGAAATAACTAAATTAATTTTATCTGTTATCATCAGCAGAAATATTAAAGAATCACACTATATTAAAATAATTTTCGAATTGAACATTGACTATGGTTTGGCACAATCTCATACACCCTACTTGAATAGCGATCGACAAAATGTAATTTTAGTTATGTTTAAGAATGATGATATAAAACTGTCCGATGCAAATTGAAAATATTTTCAAACAGTCTCTTTACGCTTAAACGCTTTACTTTTCTCTACCAGACCCCTACCTGATAGCCGAGGCCTTAGGATTGCTTGCGCACGGAGCGAGGTCCACGGATTTTACATGCACGTATCCCCATGTGTACATGGTGGGTCTTCAGCGGGTATCGAACGCGCGACCTTCCAGGTGGAAGTCCGACGCTCTGACCACTAGGCTACCACGGCCTTTAAACGCTTTACTGGGAAATTATCGTCGATTGTGACTATTACTGATATGAAGAAAAATTTTTTATAGTAGCAAAAGTTTTGAACTGTTTCTTCCGAAGGCACTCTACGTGGTTTAAATTTCAAAAGCTTTGTTCCTTCCTTAAACGTAATGTTTGCAAACAGACATTTGTTCCCCTTTCTGTGCGCTAAAGCGATGAAAAAATATCGGTGTTTATTTTGCTTCTTCCTTAAATCGCAGATAAACGTGTTTTTAAGCGAAGAATCGCCGTTAATGATCAGCGGTATTCTAACTGTTAGAAAAATGTTTTATTTTATTATTTTAACGGATTCAGTTATTGTGCAAAAAGTACGTTTTCGTTGCATTCTGCTATACGACAGTAGTTTGAATAGAAAATATTGCGTGCTATTAAGAAATATCTAATTAAAATGATTTTTGTTTCTTGCTTAAATTGTAGATAATTGTAGTTTTCAGTTGAAAGTTGTTTTTGAAAAACAGCGAGTATAATATAACTAGTAGAATGTATTTTTTAAATTTTGACTGATATTTCTGTTATTGAGAGAAATTATTTCTCTTTATACGAAATGATGTAATGAATTGAAACATGAAACCTTGTATTTCATTGACAAATATTTTAAGAAGTTTAATTTTCACATATAATTACTGATTTGTTTATACTATTTTCATAGCGTTTGAAGGTAACGTTTTAAGTCTTTAAAATGTTATTGTTTGCATTGCAGATTAACTCAAATTATGTTCTATAAGAATTTTGGAAAAAAAAAATCATTATTTGTCTATTTCTTTTTCTTAATTTTTGTCTTTATAATTTTAATACTTTTACATGTTTTATGATTGCACTGAACGGTCTTTTTAAACATGTCTGGAAACGTTATTTACAAGCAAATTGCTTAATTTTATTCATATTCATTGCCTAGTTATTACAAGAAAAATAATCCTGTAGTTAAAAGCTTGCTTTTGAAGAGCTAAAAATTAATTTTAAATCGATATGTTCTTTTAACTGGAGTACGCAAGTGTACTTGGCTACGTAAATTTGAAACATTTCCATCCTGTTCAACAGTGTATTCATGTCAAAACACTCACATAATACTTATTTACGTCAGTAATTTAGGAACAACTTGATGATAACTTATAATTATATACTACAAGCGAAACTTAAAAAATGTTTTAAACAGGCGTGGTTAAAGATTTTAATAATTTTATGTTTTGAAAATTTCAAAGTTCATTTAAAACATTGATTCTTTAAACACATTGAATGCAACTTGTATGTTAAGAACGAAATTCAAGTTGAAATACAATGATGTAGAATGATAAACGATATTGTACATCACGCGGGAAACTACAATATAATTTTAACGTAGACCTTTCAAAAGCATGTATGGCAGATTCATGACTTTTACACTTATAAGTATCAGCACATTCATGTAAACGCGTTTTAATTTATCGCGATTGATTGAACAAATTCATCGTGATTGTTTGGGCATATATTTTTCCTATGTGAGCCTATAAATAGTTTACTCTTTTGTAAAAAATAATTTCTCGTACAAAAAAAAGAAAAAAAAGGAAAGAACTACGCAGTTAATTAGTTTGAACATAAATATCGCACCAGTGCAATGAAAGTAACACACCTCCAAAACCTCAAAATTAAAGTTTACTTAGTCATTGAAATCAATGCACTAGCTGCAAAACGTAACTCCTGCTGTATAGTAGTCAGATTTTCAACTACAGAAATGTCACACTTACAGAATAGTTGAGACGAGAATTGATATTTTGAATAGAAGATTTGAATTACTCCCCTAGTAGGGCATTTTTGACCGTATGTCACTTTTCTTGCCCAGATGTGATGTCGCTTATATGCTTCAACAGCGTCATAGCTCGAAAATTATCTAGCTATTGTTAAGTTTACATCAAAAATTTTCGAGTTACGCTTTTTGAGTTAATAGTATAAGGATAATTGTAACGATAATATTAATTATCCTGTATTATTAACTCAAAAACCCATATCTTAATAACCCTCAATTTTTGACTGCGTTGCAGCAAATGAGTGAAGTGTATATGGCCTTTTACAATTTATTCTTAATAATATGTCTATACTTAAAAATATCGATGATTTCAAATTGTGTCAGGTTCATTGTACGAATAATTTTTTTTTTTTTTTGTAGCATCTCCAGAAATTACAGTTAGATTCATTTCTATGAAAACAATGTTTAAGGACAGAAAATTTGATTACGAATAAGCAATATAAACAAAGTATTACTTACATATAACCGATTTCAATTTGTTGCTAACAAAAATTTTGCGTTGAGTTGCAGGATAGATTTGTATCAGATGTAAATTAGTTTTTAATTACTTTGAATTGATGCGATTAATGATAATCTACGAATCTATCATTTTGAACGATATTCTGATTTTGTTTACCTGCGGACGACCCTTTCAAACTCGGTTCTTCCCAATTAGACTAAAACTAATGTAAACAACATATTCATTACCAAATTCTGCTACCTAACTCGTAAATAGTACGCTTAACGAATCCATCTCTAAAGAGACACGCTTGGGACATTGAATAGCTTCACTTCGGCACAGACTAACTATGTAAATGCAAATCAAGAGATCCCATCTCATTATGCACTTCATGGTATCTTCAGCTGCTGCATGTCCAGTAAAAGTAGATGAAGAGAGTTCAAAGATTTGAATAAGAGGCTATCCAATTCACAGAAGGAAGGGAAGTTGTCATGTCTTGCCTATAAGTTATGGTGGTGTTTTTATTTAAGTTTCTCTCCCTTAATACATTTCATTTTTTGTAATAGTAAATTTTAAAAATATCTTGTTTCCGGTGACAACGCTAGAGATTTATTTTTAATTTGGTAAAAGCTTCATAATTCTTTTGAGTCTAAAACTTAACCCATTAACTCATCTCGGCGGTGAGATGCCATCGGCTGATTTCAAAAATGAATAATGTGTTTCTGGCTCTTATTTTTCAATTGAAGGTTTTTCCTCTAACATACATCTACGACGGCTGCGTAGTCTCAATATTTTGAGAGATTTTTAGAACAGGCTACTAATGATTCAGGATTTTTTTTTACACTTGTACGAAAATTTTGGTGTTTACGAATCCAATTTGAGGTCTAGCACGTTGATGAATTACGTTATTAAAAACACATTTAAAAAGTCTAAGAAGCTTCAATATTTTAAGAATTTTACGAACATATAACACTAAAGAAATATATTGCATTCGTATGAAAATATTAGTGCCTGAAAAGCACATTTGAAGTGTGAAATATATTTCCCACGCACAATATATACTACAGTTCCCTACTGCTTACTTCTCATAAATATATCGTTCCTTCAGCTCTTTTAAAACTTTTCATATTTTCTAAGTAAAATTCGTGCTGGAATCCAATTCCTGGTGTTTTCTTTCAAAGCTCTCTTCTTAAGAATGATAAAATCCGAGGTGATAAAGACATAAAAAATGTCTTTGAAGCAAATTAAATGCAGCATTACAAAACTGCTAACTTAATCTCAAATGTTAATCTTTACTTCTTTCCCATTAAAGTACGATTGCGATCTACGTTCTCCAGTGAAAAAGCATATATCATTCACTCTGCTTCCGCTTGATGGAGAGAAAAGTGTATTTACCTGCCACTAAATGGCTTAGTTTAACGAGTAATTAATGCGGTTAAGTACATGTTTACTAAAAATTATCATCTGCCGGTCAATTTTTTTTCTCCAGATATATTCAGTCAGACGTATTTCTCATTTGTCATCTGTATTAGTTTTGTACATTTCCAATTATATCTTACTATCGCGGAAGGTTATTTCCCTATAATGGCACTTGTAAACTACTTTACAATCGTCCTTTCGTTTCTTCAATTGCAATTTTTCTTTGGCATTATTAGAATTGCTTGGCAGTTGTAAATATGCTTCTATATTGAGACTGGTATTAAAACATAAACGCTTTATATGCTTTATACAAGTAGAGTGCTCAAGGTTTTCTTTTGTTTCTAGCAGGCTTGGAGTTGATTACAAATAAACGTAATCGATTACGATTACAAAGGGAGAAATTGAGAGATTATGATTACGATTGTAATCCTTTGCCAAAAAGTAATTACGATTACGGCAGCGATTACAGTCGTTGAAAAATGTAATCGATTACGATTATGACATCCGATTACGATTTTGATTACGATTAGATTAGCATAAAATTATCCGATATTATGCATACAACTCTCATTTTTACAATAGTGTCATAAATCAAAAAGTTATGATTTTTAATTAAATTTTTGATTTAATTAGAGATAACTGAAATGATGATGAATGCAAGTATAATGAAATAATTTCAACATCACAGTTCTGGAATTATGATGTCGTAGCAGAAATAAAAATTTGTAATATATATATATATATAATCAGGAAAGGCACATTCAGTATTTTTCGAATATTTAAAATTCATTTGAGTGATAACTACGTTGATCGTATTTTGCATATAAGCAAAGACGATGCACTAAATGTATATATAATGCATAAGTGATCTACCTGGTTCATTGTTATTTTGTGTGCATGCAATCAAAATTTAGTTGGCCGCAGTTTCTGAAAATGTAGTATATTTCTCCATTGTATTTATTTTCTAGTTTAAATTGTGCAAATATTTCACATAACATCAATTAGTTTACTGAAAATAATAATTTTGTATGATTCTTTATGAAATCACTTATAAGATGTATATGAATTGCACGGGATAACAAAATATTCAGATAGTGTAAGAGATAAATAATCTTTTGAAAAAAAAAAAAAACTGCATTTTAGAATAATTTCAAAAAATTTGAACATGAACATTCAAATAACTCTTAGCAAAATTAGAATTCGTTAAAAAGTAATATGAAGAATAATTATAATACGAATGACTATAATATTTTAATATGATTTTTGTGGTGTTTTTTTTTAACATGCACGAGCATATAATTTTTTTCCATGTACTAACTGTTTTAATAAAAAAATAAAGTGCAAGTAATTTTACAACACAAATTTAACGTACAAGATTAAACTGAAATACAAAATTCTGTTGAGGTAATTCTAAGAAGAAAAAAAAAAATTAACTTATAAAAATAATTCCTAAATATTAATTCATGCATGTAAAAAACAATTGGGAGAATGTCTAAACATAAACCACTTTTTCTTTTACATACCTATTAATTAAAAAGAATATTAGCATTAAAATATAAATAAATTTAATATTTAAATGTATTTACTTTTTTAAATATTCTAAGAACATATTTAAAAAAATAATAATAATCACACGTACCAGGGTTAAGATTTCATGCATCTTAAGCATAGAGCATCATGTAACGCCAGCTCCTAAATTGCTGAAGTGTAAATGTGCTATTCATTCTTCACTTCTGCCGTTAAAGAAAGGCGAAAACGCAAAAGGCATTTCGTGTCTCTTTTTATGTGTGTAGGTGATAGTACTCTTTCCACTAGATTTTCAGGGGGCAGTCTGCTTCGATTATTGAACGGGACCCCCGCGGAGAGAAGAAAGAGGGAACTCTCTTTTACTCGCGGCGATCCCGTCCAGACTCTCGCCTATTGCCCAACCGTTTGAATATGTTTTGAAGGGGTAATTAAGGAAGCAAAATGACCGATGCATTTGGTCCTTCTATAGACACCTTCGCCTTTCTTATCTACCCCGAAATCTTTGACTTGCAGACAGATTATCGCTCTTTTACCGAAACTGGACGACGCGAGGACACCGGAGACCCCCCCCCCCCCCTGAGAGCTTGAGAGCCCCAAGGCGAGGAGAGTGACAAATCCAGACCAGACTCTCTTTCTTCTCGGGCTCTCCAGCCATTCCCCGTGGAGAGTGGAGCCGCAATTAAGAATTCTGAGAGACTGCAACAAGTAGGACAACAAGCGTCTCTAGCAGACTATTATATCGTCCTGCCATCAAGGCTCTGCGACCGCCCCACAGAACCTTTTATATTATGATCGCCCGTAGGTTACAGACCGCTTAGGATAGGACCTCAGTACGCAGATTGAATCCTTTTTCTTGTAATCTATCCAATGGTAGAGCTAAAAATTTCAGCTTTCAGCAGGTCAAGATTACACGATTGCAGGACCAGCAGATTACGGATTTTTTCCTTAAGATTACGATTAAAATTACGGGAGAAAAAGGATTACGGGATTACACAATTTCGATTATGATTATGAGAATATGCCATCGTCAGATTACGATTACGATTTTTTCAAAATGTAATCGATTACAGCCGATTACGATTACGTAATCGCGAGTACTCCAAGCCTGGTTTCTAGTAATTTTTTGCATAAGCGAAAGAATAAGGACTTTTGGTTGGCAATATGTAAACGCGTTTCTTCAACAAAGAAATCAATTGATCACATGAAAAAGAGGTCAAAAATCGTCATTAAAACATTATTGAAATGAATGTTACTGCTCTTATAAAGCATAAATTGTCAAACATATACTGAAAATTATGTTAATAAAATATTTATCCAACAATTTGCTCTTTATTGATGTGAATATTGTATTTTCTTATTTTTAATTTAATTACTTATTTATTATTCTTATTATTTTGAAAGGGCCAGAAGTTCCTTAATCTATCGTCTTCCTCAATAATTATACAGGCATGAATTAGGGGATTGATGTGGGAGAAATCCCCCTTTCCTCGTTTTTTAGATGCTCTTTTTTTTTTCTTTTTGTCCTATAATTATATTGATTTTTGATTTCTTCATTTTGTCACACCATACATTTTGTACATCGAAGCTTGATTTAAGATTATAGATAATTCCGATGCACTCAATATTCGACTTGTCAAAGCTCTCACATTTGCGTCATCTACGATGGATTAAGTTTTTCCACTGCATTTTTTATCCCATTCGTGTAAATCTGTTTTAAGAAATTCGCTACTTTTACTTATTTATATTTTTTATCGTAGATAATTTTTATAGAACTTGCTGTTCAAATTAAAACTGACGTTATCCCTCAAATATTAGATCCCGAAACTATTAGTTTCTGGAAAGCCGTTGCCTCCCGACGATTGCCTATGTGCGGAATCTAAAAGTATATCGGTATTATAAATGATGCAACATAAATTGAGCTACGTTATATGAAACAATCGAATAAACCGCAATTTTTAAATTGCTGGAGATTTTTCGTCATTTCTTACACTATGCATTTATACATTTGCAACTATTTAAAATATAGCTTCATCTACCAACGTTACTTTAAAATAGTAATTATCTTTTTTTTCACAATTATTTAAAATTTCGTTAAAGAAATTTAATCTGAATGACTTACAATGTACCCTATACAACTTTAAAAGTAAAGTACTTAGTTAAAATAAAGATAAATAGCCTATTATTTATTCTTCTACTGATGTTTCATCCATACAGACAAATACTGATCCGAGAAGTCATTTTAGTTATCTTTTACTTTTGCAAAAATAGATAAACAAATAAATATTGCAATAATTAGGCGGTCAACTTACAAAGGGTTTTTTATAGTACTCACATCCAAATTTGGCGGACATAAATGGTCAATATAGACAGGTGGTCAACTTAAATGGTCAGGTTACAAAGGTTTCCCTACATTATATAATATAAGGCTAATTCCGTTCCTGACAAAAGTGGTCAACTTAGACAAGTGGTCCGCTTACAAAGGTGGTCAATTTTACAGGTTTTACTGCATATATATTCATTTACGTTTGTTTTTTTTTGTCAGGTTCCGATCTCACTTATTCCTAAACGTGGTACCCAAGTCAAGAAACGATGTTTTGGAACATCAATGAAATAATTTATTATGATACAATTCAATCCAGTATCAAAACTCGTGGACAAAATAGATGATGACGCAGTTATGTGTCAAAAACTATATTATTTAATGACTTGGATAGCTTGCTTGTGTATTTTAAAACAGTTGAATTCTTATAAATTAAAATTAAGATATTATTTTCTTAGATTTATAAATATGCGGAAACATATACGGCTTTTAAATACAAAATTAACTTTTTTTAAAGCTCTTTATAAAGGATATGCATGCATGACGAAAAGGAAAGGAATCGATTCAAATTCAAAAATAATCTCATTTGAAATAAATAGAAGTGTGAATTTGAAGTGTTCAGAAAAGAGAATGTGACAAGAAATATCATTGCGGAAAATGAACCGTAATTTTCTCGTTTGTTTCAAATCAAAAATTCATATGTATACATTAGCATAACTTTAAAAGAAAAACAATGCAAAGTTTAGAAGCAGACGTAAACAACAGAAAACGTGACTATAATTTTCAGTGACCACAACAAAGATTCAACCTCATTCATGACGCGCCTGCAATATGAGACGGGCATTCATGCGTGGGTTAATCTCTAGGATTATTATACGAACGTAAATAAAACGCTTGTTAAAATAAGAGTAAAAGAATAACTAGTTTAATTCAAAATATCCGTTTATATCTCTAATAACGGGCTTAGTGGAAGTGCTCAGTAAGCCTTGACCTTGACCAATGTATGTGGCTAAGAAAGAGAAAAATCTGGCTTCTCGCCCAAGATGCTGTTGTGCGCGTGCTTATGATTTTTCAAGACTTTGATTATGTAGTGTTACGGATTGGAATTACATGGCAGGAGTAGTGCTTGGATCCTTTTTCGTTAGTTTCCTGAATCTCCTAAGAAGTATGGAATATCCGGATTAGTCTGTCTGTCAATCTTTTAGTTCGTCTGATTTCATTGTTACTTCTTGAAGGCAATTGTCTGACCTTCAGTTTGTAATGCTTTGCCTTTGTTATTGAATCGCTTATTGCGTAATATTTACTATGAACTTGATCGTGTGTGTCTTTTTGTATACATTTTCATGCTCAGTAGACATAATTTTTATTCAAATTGTATTCATGACATCTTTTTTTTCACATGCAAACTATAATGGAATTTCAACGAATTAAATCTGGACCGTGGTTATATTTCGATAGATAACGGATTGAGAAGTAAACTGGTTTTTAGATTGTCGCTGATTTATTGCTTTTGTTCTCCTTGGTCTTGTACCGTAGCTCCCATCAGACCTAAGAAGTCCTATACGTATAAACCTTTCTTGTAAGGTCGTTGGTTGACTTTATGCGGCGAAGGTTCGGCTTTAAAACATGCCAAAACCCTCTTAACAGGACCTATGGTACGATGAATGACAGAAGACTAAATATTATTTCCTTGTTGGTCCCATCGGACTAACAAGGTCTGTAGCATTAATTAGTCCGTATGCAGGGCGAGGAAATTAGGGGGAAACAATTTGAGAAATTCCCCCTCGAATGATGCATTATTTAAGACCATAAGAATAGCAAACTACAACTTCATAATTTTCCCTACTCAAAACAAATTTTCTGAGAGTCCGGCTCTATAGGACCGTCATGACGCTTAATGCGTTAAAATTGAAAATTACGTTTTCAGTTTTTTAGAAAGTTTTTAGCATAGTGATGCTTTCAATGGAAAGTTTTATATTGCAGGTAGGGGGGGGGGGGAGGTGGACCCGTACTTTACTTCGCATTTCATAAATCTTCTTGCTTTGAGCATCGCATCTTAATTGCAGACTAATTTATAAGTGTGTTTTTGTTATTGCAGAATTTTATTATGAGGATTTCTAGCATATGGATACATTAACCACTTAACGCATTTGCCCATGTCTGACATGGGCGAAAGTTACCGGCAAATTTGCACATGCCCCGTGTCTCACACGCGCGATCTTGTATATCGCGTTGCTTTATTTCTAATGCCCCTCTGAGATCCGTCTGCACTTTGTGTAATATTTTTTATATAAATTTTCCCCACTCCATCCCCGCTCTCTAGTCAACCCCAACAGCTGAAATTTCCAAAAGCAATTTCTACTATACCTATATCATTTTCTGTCGAAAAAAACTCTATCATTTTTTGCAACTTTTTCTGAAAAAAAAAAAAACTCGTGCTTCAAGGGGTTAAAAGCTTTACATGCTTGAAGTTAAAATATGAGTCACCATTATTCAAAGAAGATGAAAAAGTAAATAAAATAATTTAATCAGAAGACAAATCGTTTTTTTTTTCTATGTTTTAATTAAAATGTATTTCAAAATGCAATTTACCATTACTTTCTACACTAAACAATGGCCGCATGTGCAAAGATAAAATGTTTCCAATGTAACCGACACCAAATGATCTTAGAGTGCTTTCACACCAAAGGGGACAAAGACAATATTCATGTCTTCTCTCATCTACGCAAGCGCAAAGCATATTTCTGCTTTCAAAAATACGCTCTGCGGTTGCACAGATGAGAAAAGACAAGAATTTTTTTCTCGGTCACCTTTATTCAGAAAGCACCCGTATATGCTAATATAGAAACATGTAACTACGTTTATAACTTTTCATGTTACTATACTTTCCACTCTATTCATTAAGGAAATTTGAACCCAATGAGTTTGCTTTTAAATTTAATTATTGCTAATAAGAGAATGTGTGCCATCATGGCTAGAGGTTTGGAGAGGGTATCCTATCTCTAGCTGTCACCTTCTATGTGCTAAAATTCTTTTTTGTTTTATTAGAAATATTACGAAACCATTTGATATTCAGCTGAAGATAACCTTGTTTATTCTCAGAATGTCTTTGGTACGAACAAGCACATTCCGTTTTACTCTACAATATATATTTGAATAATAATACATGCTATTGATGTAATAAACTTTTCTTACGTATAAATGTGCAAATTACGTGTTGCGATAAATATTTTATGCATGCTTTGGAGTTGCGTTATTTTTTAAAATGTTCTGCACGAGGAAATTATTTTAATGTGAATAAACGTAAAATTAAGTTGTAGTCGATTTTTTTAGTGATAAAAAATGCAAGATACTCCTTTAGGTTAAAAAAAAAATCGCTTTTGTGTTGTTCGTTGTTTCTAATGTCACTTGATTATTCAAACTCCTCTTCGCAGAGCTATCAGGAATTAGGGCAGTAAGGAGCTCTTTCCGTTTATAGATGAGCAACACAACGGTGGAAGTACGACTTGGCTCATGATGCAATTGGATGACACCCCAGAGTGCGTCACCACAAATATACCACCTTGCATTTTGGACTTAAGAGTGAAGGGAAGAGAAATTCTCCAGCCTCCGGTACCCTCGGAACTACCTCGGGACTTTAGGGTCCACGGATTTGTACATGCACGTATTCCCAAATGTACTTAGGGTGGGGTGAAAAACAAAAATTTGTTCATATCAATTTTGGACAGCTGCCAAAAGTTGTCTATGAGGATAGTTAATGTGCAAAATTTGACAAATATCAGTTAATATCTTCAGGGGGCGCTATGGTCGCTAAATTTTATTATTGGTTTTCTCCTTAATTCTTGTGTTTATATTGTGAAAAAAATTATTTTAACTAATTTTATTGCATATTTTTTCCAGCTAAAGAAACAGCTATGTATTAAAAACTTGCGAAATAACTCCCAATTTTTCTAAGTTATATATATTTATGTATCTGTTATATATAAATTCGTTAAAAAAATTCAGGATAATGATTTCAAGTGTTTCATGACACGGAAATTTCTCCATTTCCCGAAGCACATCTGGAACGTCTACGGTTTTCACAATCTCACGTAGCTCGTTCTCAGATAGTATCATTGCTATAGAAGGCTCCGGTTATAAGCACATGTTCACATTGCCAATTGATTCTGTCCTCATAGTCGAGAGCAGATAAGTTAAGTTGAGGAATACTAAAAGTACGGATCTGATTATCATTAAGAGAATTGGTGGCTCGTTCTCTCAATATCCTGCGAGATGCTAACTGCCATAAATACCTACGATCATCATTTAACATTCCCAGAAGAATATTTTCCGGATGCGCAAAATACTGATAAACTTTTGCCAATAGGGCCCGCGAACCCACGAGGACCAGTCGTTGGTCCATCTAGGTGCTCCATTAAATGTCGAGAAAGCAATTTGTTTCCATGAAGTTGGCATATTAACCATTGCAATGGTCTATTTAAAAACTTTTCAAGAAGCAAAATCACGCCACCTTTCTTTCCGGTATTTACTGCAGTACCGTCATATCCAATTGCGCACAACGTACTTGTATCGATTCTGTTCGCGGCAAAGAATTCAAGTACTCCGTATGCAATTTCTTCTGCGTTCGATCGTTTTGGCGATATGTGTCCTAAATATATATTTTCAGGGAGAATAACCAGTGGTAACGGGCTTTTTAATTATTACTTCAGTTATTTAAGAACAATGGGCTGTCCTTCCGTCCATCAAAATACAAGCGTCGCATGTCTTTATATTTAAGATCTTGGTGTTGCTGAGTTTGCAAATGTTTTCTCGCTTTTTTAAGATCTCGTTTTTTTTTATTGGACCGACTACATTTGATGTTTTTCGTGTGATTAAGCCGACATCTTTTAATACCGATGATGCTTAGGCTGCCGCTGCTCTATTTGACACATACATGATAGCGATTACACGTTTTTGAAATTTTAGTTAAACTGACCCTGGTTTGTGAAGTGCTTGCTTGAACCCTGATACAACTAAACTCCGGATCAGGTTTGTCAGTGCCATTTATTAAACATTCTTTATCGCTTTCTGATTCGTAAGTAACTTCATCATCAGCATTAATTCCATCTTCCATTTTGCTCTTGATTCTTTTTTGCTTTTCGTTTTTACTTCTGTTTCAATTTCCTTGTGGTTTTAACATCCATATTTCCAATAACCATTTTTCGCTCCGAAAGTAAAAACTGTTTTTTGACAGGGACTTTTCGAGTCTTATCACAATTGCACGTAGAGAAATGGCATTTACAACAAGCGATATCGAAGAGCTGTTCACGAGCTTTTTATAAAATTAACTGTAACTTGACATTAAAAGCATCGGATGTAGCACCTTTTTGTTCATCGTTTTCTTCAGGTTTTTATATTTGTCATCAAAGCGTTGAATTAGTTGAGCTATTCGTCTGTGAAAAACTGCAGGAATGGATGATCGATGCCATATCTCTTCCAACTTTGTGGCAACCTCTTTTGAAATTTCTGTAACGGTGGGCTCTTTGCAATTATGAAATGACTTTTTTTCATTCACAAGAAACAAATACTATTTAAAAACGTCTTTATAAGTAGGTAATACTGAATCAGGCAGGGTTTTGGATATCCCAAAAACTGCAATTTTTAGCATTTTCCTTGTTTTTATCTTACATCTCGTGTGCAGCGTCCCCACATATTTCACTCTTTGTGTTACAAAACAATGCAGCGTCCCTTCAAAATGCCATATTTAAAATATGGAATTTTTTTAAATATGGCAATATATTTATTGCCATATTTTAAAAAGTTCTTTGGAATGTTATTAATAAATAAATGTCTCTTATCGGTAAAAAAACAATCATTAAAATTTGTTAAAAGCATTGTCTTTCAAAATACTGCCATGAAATTAAGGAGAAAAGAAATAACAAAACTTTGCGACAGTAGCGCCCCCTGAAGATATTAACGAATATTTGTCAAATTTCGCACATTAACTAACTATCCCTATAGACAACTTTTGGCAGCTATCCAAAATTGGTATGAAAAATTTTTTGTTTTTCGCCCCACCCTAATGTACATGGTGGGTCTTCAGCGGGTCGGGTATCGAACACCCAATCATCCGGTTTGAAGTCCGACATCCTAACCACTAGGCTACCACGTCCTCAACCGCTAGGATACCACTCGCTTTTTTTACAATACCATCTATAATTCACATAAAAATGAAAATAAAACATCATTTGTAATTAGGCATATTTATGTTCTTGTAGTTTTTATGAACGATGTCAAAATTTTGTCTCGAAACTCTTGCCAAGAATTTCCAAAAACAAAATCACCCCAAGTGCTTATTCGGAAATTTCCCAAACGCGCATGTTCTGATACAACTGAATGTTAATATTCTGTCGTTATATTCACTAACAATTACATACATGGAAATGGAAACATATTAAAAAATTCTTGCAATTACTTTTAACTGTCTTTATTTATTATTTTATTTATTTATTTACACAAAGCTCGATTTTTCACCAAACTATTAGGAATGTATATTATAATATGTAAAAAATGAGACAAAAATTACGTAATTGTATCTAATTTTTCAATCATTGTAAATTGCATACATATGTTCCTCTCTAATGGCACGATTCGTTTAGTGTAATAAATGACGCAATAGTAAGTTGCCAAACTATGCTGTTTTATGTCTTGAACTTATCAATTTGAACTTCATTTCTTCCTAAATCCTCTAAGTCTATAATCACTATCGGGCATTCTTCGGAATGATGAAAGGCACTTCCTTATAGTAAAGACAGTTACACATTAAGATTTCCTTCAAGGTATTTGGGCGGGCGTGAAGACCAATGTCTTGATGCACGCCCGACAAAACTGCTCGAAATTCAATATCAGCCAAGATCTAGATGTGACATTGGATTCAAAATAATGCCTCCTTCTTATTAATTAGTATCTATCCATCTTAGGAGATGGGAAAATAATTAGAGTTGGTTTCCAACATGTTATGCCTTAAAATCCTTTGAGCAAGGGTGGAGTCCATGATAGTGGGTTTGCTAAGACTATTATCAATTGTAGCAGGTAGGTAAAGTGGACGTTACGGCAGTCTGATGCGATAGGAAGTCTAAATAATGTAGGTATGTAAAGCATATTTTTTTACTTCTTGGGTCGGAGATGCTTTATATTACGCAGCAGAGGTAAGTAATAGAGCTGGAGTGTGGTATTCGTGACAGAGTAATGAATCAAATTGTGGTCATTTGTTGTTGGTTTATTTATGTTATAAAATGAATGAATAAAACATAAAGCAAAGTTCATCAAGTAGTATGTGACTTAGGTCGTTTTTCCAGTGGACCCTTTATAATGCAAAAACATGCTCAAAGACTACACGACTTATCATAATTGCTTCTTGTTCTCTTCTACATTGTAAATGAAACAAGAAGTTCCGTCTAGAACTATACGAGCCTACTTTCCCGATTACTCCAATCACAAATTTATAATCTAGCTATCTCTCTCTCTCTTTCTCATTTAGCTTTAGTTCTTAATTATTTCAAATATACCGTGTTCAACGGTTAATAAATATTCATTCACTCATTCATTGATTCATTTATTTACTCATTCACATTCATTTTTAACTCATTCAGTTACTCATTCATTTATCCTTTCATTCATTCATTCAGAAGTAACCTCAAAATCCCGATCAAAAACTTTCATAGAGAAAAAAGCTCGTTTAGTTCTGGTTGAACTTCGTATCTGTACATGTTCTATGGCCCAAAATCCTTCCGATAAAGTTTGTTCCAAGCAAATCAGGATTCATATGGGATTGAAATTTCCCCGTAGGCGCTAATGTTAATTTTTTTTACTGTTCAAAAATGAACAAAAATTGTTCAAATCAATATTTTATGCCGAAAGCTTCTTCCAGTAAGCCTGCTCAATATGGATGTTGTGCCAAGAGTTTACATAATTTGCTTCATTTCTGCCCATAGGCGCTAATGCTAAAATTTTTTGAACTGTTCAAAATTGAACAAAAAATTGTTCAAATCAAAAAGTAAAATACAGAAATGAGATGTTCTCGGTGAGATCTATCGAATGCAAAAAGAATTTTTCGAATCGGACCACTCGTTCAAAAGTTATTAGGGGGGGGGGGGGACAGACCGACAGACACATTTTCCCAATCTCAAAACCTTACTTTCAATATTTTTATTTTTCAATCTTTATTTAATTACTTCAATTATTTTTGACTTTTCTTTATTTTTAGCGATATTTTTACGATACATTAAGCCTTCTTTCATACTTTTTATTTATTTATTTTTTTTACTTTTACGGGAAAGTAGGCTAATAATGGGATATTGCGTGATAGGGAGATAGCAATGTCAACAAAGCCTTGAAAGGTAGTCTTGACAAAAAAGGGGGGGAGGGTGGCAGCACAAAGTAAAAACTATATCATTTTGAAAACTATAAAAAAAAATTAATAAATCCGTGTATAATTTTATGAGCATATACAGAATCTTGATTTTTTTTTAACATCAAAATTATATTTTCTAATCTCCTATTTAACATAAATTAAATGCTGTAATAAAAACCCAATATTGCCTCTTATTGACTTTTGTGGTTTTAATGTTGTCTGGCATTGGACAAACTTCACCTTGAAATTGCAAGACTACGTTCATTATAACAGGAAACAGACGCTGTTATCGTGTATCACAGAAATTGCGATGAAAAATGGTGCATTTATTTATGTTCACAGCATTCATTTTGATATGTTTGATTTATATTAATTTATATAATTAATAAGCAAGTATAAAGAGTTACATCAATTACCTTAAAATCTTATTTTCTTGCTTTTAATACTGGTGACAATTTCTCACATAAAATATTTCTACCGTTGGTGCAGTATATTCATTTATCAAATAAATGTTAATTTCTCTAGCAAAAAAATAATCTTACATATTCATAAATATGTCGAAGTCCACTAATTTGCTAGGAATTAGTAGTTCATTAATATCTTGTCAGAAAAAACTCCTTTCGCTTTGCTCCTGTAATTTATTCAAATGAATTATTTATTATATTTTTATTTTCAAATGCGCGTTAAGAGATATTTGCTTTTAGGTGGAAGTTCCAGGAACTGCCTTGATCAAAGTTATTTTTTAATTATACATCTTTAAGCGTAAATATGACTTTAAAGTAAATATTTAACTGTGGAAAATAGTGAATATTGTTCGATGTAATTTGGAAAGATTCTTGCAACAGGATACTGATTTATAATCGAGTTTTTGGTGTGTGTAGAAACATATATTTTTGTGTATTAAAACTCGTGAACCTAAGAGCCTAAGCAGCCTGTTTTTTATAAGTAAATGCGTTTTCTATTTATTTTTTATGCATTTATTTCCTTTTTTATAAAAAAAATGAAGTAAAGTACTAAGTAAGTATTAAGTCTGAATATTTTATAAAAGTTGTTTAGCAAGACGATAATTTAATGAAAGAATTATCCTAAATTAAGTTCCTTATTTAAACGAAATAATGAAGGCATAAACAAATAATTTCATTATTTCCTAAAAGTTTCTCTGTTTATTAGCTAGCGAATAATTGTTATTCATATTTCACTAAATGTGACTTCAGTTCATCTCTGACTCAAATTCACCATTGTTTCCGTGGAAAACAAAACACGTTAAACTATTTTAATTGCGTCTTCAAATCATTAAAGCTAACCGAAATACAGTCTTTATTTTCTGGCTAAAAATAATAATGATGATAATGTCTTCATTTAACTATCTCAAAAGTTTCTTGGCGCACATCCAAGTATTGTGACTGGAAAATAAAAGTTCTGAAATTTATGCCAAGAAACGAAATTGCTGTGCCATATTATGGGTATTTCAAAAGTTCTTTTCATCACACAAGAGCACACTTGACTGTCTCTCAAATCATGAATGAACATTTATATTAATTTAAAAAAAGAATATTGTATTTTTCAAATATAAAATTAGGTGCAGTGTAAAAATTTTGCCTTTAGTTGCCACCATTTTTGGTGTTACTGAACACCTTTCTGGTGTTCGGTTGGTGTAAAGTTGAAAATGATTCATTTTTTATGTACTTTGAATTTTTTTAAGTGTCTAAGAAAATACAGACACCATAATATTTTTTCAGCAAATGATGTTCGATAACTCATATAGGTATCAAAAGTTCATTACGATAGCTCATTTATCCTATTTTCATAGAAATGAGCAATCGTAATGAAATTTCGATACGTAATGGAGATAACCCATTTCATGTCCTGAGAAACATTATACTGTCTATATTTTTTAGACAGACACATAAAAAAAATTAAAATGTATCAAAAAGGAATAATTTTCGACTGTACACCAACTGAACACCAAAAATCGTGTTCAGTAGCACCAAGAAATGATGGCAATTAAACGCAAAATTTTTATAGTGTAGTTAATACATCTGGAGTATTTATGCGTGGATATAGCCTTCCGAGAAACTGGACAAAGGATTATAAAGCTGAGAGAGCTTTTCAAGCTCATAAAGGTTGCAAGGGAAGGAGGGGGAGGCAAGGATGCATTTCCATTAAATCAAAGAGGGAATAGCAATAGAGTGAATTGTTGATGAACAATATTGCTCCAATTTTGTCTTACTTCAACTAATTTTAAAAGTAGTTTTAATTATGAAATAAATGAGAATGCGCTGGTCCTGAGTTTGCAATCAGCTTTCAGTATAACCCATGACACTTTTTGTAGTAGCATTTGCGAGAAAAAACTTTTTTGATCACACAAGTTGGAGATAAAAATGACCCGGTCACACAGCAATTTCAAATTCAATCGCAATTTCAAATCGTTTTCGTCTAGCCAGGAATTTTATTATATGTACTGCCGCAAAAACTTAATTTAAAACACTCAAAATTTAGCATTTTAGCACTAGACTTACCAGGCCGTTTTCAACCATTTCTAAACTTTCATTTTACACAAAGTTGCTACTAATTACAATAAAACTTTCACTCACATGAACTTGTCCTACTTACCGTGCACAGTGAAACCTGCGTAAGTTGACCACTTGAGGTGCAGCACTTTAGTGGTCAACTTATAGAGGGTGAAGGGCTAATTCTGTTCGTGACAAAAGTGGTCAACTTTGACAGGTGGTTAACTTACAAAGGTGGTCAACTTTACATGTCTTGCTGTATTAGGAAAAGCCAATGCAATTGATAGTTGCAGTATAATTAGTAATAAATTACTCAAAATGGCAGCTTCGAAACAGTCAAAATGACTGGTCTGGTAAATCTAGTGTTAAAGACTTAAATATACAGACAAACCTAATTTGAATGAATTTCATTCCGATAACAAATAGTAGTCATTTAAAACACCAGGCATGAATATACTCCTCCCAAGCATCATCCCTCCCCCGTTCCCTCGAAAAATTTCCTAGATACGCTACTGTTTCCACTCTGTGATCAAGAGAGCCCTATGATAATTACTTACCATGTCTTAAATAAGACACATATAGCAGTCTTTAGTAGTACCATTTCCGTAAAGTTGTCTCCGATAAAATCTTAACCTACGGTGATATCCTTTTACCGAAATAGAAAGAGCCATTAATTTATGAAGAAACTAAGACTAAGTAGTTAAAATTCGACCACACAATCGCGATCTAAATGCGGTTATAAATGGGTAGGATCTAAAAGATAGCTTCGAGTTATTCTTTACAATGATATAATCGCCTCCAGTTCATTTGCTATCCTGTTAGCGTGAGGGGACCATTTGTCTGGATATTTGCTTTATAGTCTTTGGCTCGAATACGTGCGGATATGTTTTTGATTTTATTATAATTATTTTTCTCATCTGATATTTAGTAGATGTAATAAGCGCGGTATAATGCACATTATAAAATAAATAATCACAAACAAACGTGAATAATGTACTAATAAAACGAAATTAAATAATTCTTTTAGCACCTTAGTTCAGCGGTGCCCAACATTATTTGTGCAGCATTTTGCACACAATTTTATGCGTTCATTTTGGTTTTTGATTTGTATTTGATTCTTACACAAAATATTTTAACTTTATTTAAAGTTTGATAGGCAAAGTGAAAATTTTGTTGATTAGTGTATCGTAATAGCAGAATATCGATAGTGGACATATATGTTGAAGCTATTTTATATTCATTTCTAGACGAAATAACACTACGCTTAAATTAGAGACCTAAACATGGACATACTAGTATATTGCCAATTTCTGCAAAATTTAGTAAGAATGCATTTGACAAAAAAAGATTTAAAAAATCATAAAAATAATTTTAAAAAATATTGCTAGCTGTGGGAAAATAATATGCTATGAAACATAATGTGTATGTAGTTTTGAAAAGAGAAATGAAAATTATTTTTAGAATTTACCGCGCATTGTTATTGAAAATTGGGATAGTACCGTTGGGATTGGAGACATGATGATTCACGAGTAAAACACGGATTTTAATATCAGCTGAGGAGCTATCAGTTTCACTTCCGGCTTGAAAGTATTTACGAGGCATCCATTAAGAACTAAATACCTCCCGTGAATGGGAAAAAAGATTACGATGAGCACAGCATTCTTACGCAACTTCAGCAATAATAAAAAGCCAGCTGTGTTAATCGGTTCTTCATTTCTCCATTCTTTCGAAAGCCAATAAACCCAACTCCTTGAGTCGTTGCCACTTAATTTTTACAGCGGCTTCTTTTCTTTTCAGATTCCGACAGTGGGCTCAATTTATTCCCCAGGCGTGGATTACTAATTGCGAGATAATTTGTAAGTACCACTTAATTGCTTTGTATCAGATTTTTTATTATTAAGAACCGTTACTGCTCTAGATAAATATTATAGAAAATATTGTTTCTTTTTACAAAACCTATCAGTGCTATATTATTCTACATCGTTTCTTCTCATATCAGTGATACTTTCGTTTTCTTGATAATCTCTTTAGTTTCACTACCCGTTTCACAACAAGAGTGCTCCGAATTGTTGATATCTAGCCACGAGTTAGAACCCTACATCTTCTTGTTTTAAAAAAAAAAAAAAAAAAAAAACGCAGAGAGAGAGATCATATCAAATACATTTATTTATTTGTTTTGTGCTGATAGATAAAAGAAGAAAATTCATAGATCACAAGTCAAAAATAAATACATTCTTCATGCAGCTGACTCGCTCTCTAGAGATAATTGTAGTATATATACATATATATATATATGCTACAGGTTCGAAATAGCCTCAAAATACTTATCTACCGTTCTACTTATTTGTGTTTTATTCATAATGTGTTCTTTATCATAAAGGGTACTTAGAGATATAAATAAAGTTCTGGCAGTCAGAAAATTCGGCCCTAATGTATCATTACCGGAAGGGGTATTTTTAAAATTTTAACATAAGGGAAAACTTTAACTTAAAAACTTTGTCTGAGGAAAGTGGCAGATTTTTGGGAAAGAGAAAAAGTCGCAATATTAGTTCAGTCCTATGCTTTCCTACCTCCCTTTTAATGTCTTACTTTTTTCCGCACAACTTTTCCCAATTTCTTAAAAAATGCTTACTTTTATTCCACTGAAAGCACACATTGCAAAATTCGATAAATTCAATGGCGTGCATAGAAAAGCTTTAGCATCAATGCCTAAGTGACAGCACGTACTCGATCCATATGGGTTTCCGCGGGCGAGAGTCAGTCGCCCGAACTGTTTACAAGGAATCTAAGAAATTTCGGCAGTAATCCTATTAAATCGCGCTGAATTTTAGTTCCTGACCAGATAAAAGACCTTTAAGATATGATCCCAGCGATTTCGCCTTCGTTTCGCAAGAGACCAGATAACGTGACAAGGATCTTTCAGCTTCGAGAAATCGGTTATGGGAGAAAAAAAGCTACCGGAGCGCTTGCTACTTGCCCCCCCCCCCCCCTCTGTTGCTCCTTTGTACGGATATTACTTCTTGAGGTATTTGTCAGAAGATTTATTTGATTTATTTGTGCTGCATCGACTCCGCTACTTGCGCCGTCTAGTTTTTTAAGACTTATGACATATAATGTCCTATATTGGTCAGGCTATTGTAATATTGTGTGCTACACAATGTTAATTCATCTGCAACAAACATAGAAGGGGAGTAGGACTAAATAATTGATTCTCTCTCTCTCTTTTTATAATTTTTATCCGACTGATTTAAATAAACTCTTCTGTGAAAAAAATTTCCGTATTTAGGCAGAATTTAATTTAAAAAAATTGTAGATTCGACGCAGATGAGCACCGTATGACAGGTCTTCAGTGTATTACATCGTACGTCGTAATTAAAGATTCTGTGATCCAAGGAGACCCAAACTTTTTTTCTTTTAAGATCATTATCACATTGCATCATACATAGCCGGCATCACTTGATTGGATTGCGATAAATGTTTCAGCAGTCCTATCAATTCACTCACCTTACTTTTAACAGTATAATATACTGAATTTCTTATGCGAAACGCATAGTATATTTAAATTCATGCATGCAGTTCATTACATGGTGTTTTTGATTAACCCTTATTCTCATAAAGTAGCATATACGCTACCTGGGGTTTTCCCCTACTTTTTTTTCGTCAAGTGACGTCAGCGCGTATGTTGCATTGTTATTTGCTACCCCTTATTCTCACAAAGTAGCATATATGCTGCTAATTTATGAGAATAAGGGTTAATTTAAGAACTTTAATGTTCTTATTTTAATGTAATCAAATCCAGAAAATTACAACCATTCTCGTAATTCAGCATTTCCGAAACTGCAGGTCGTGGCCCCCTGGTAAGTCTACAGTCGACTTCTAGTGGGTCGCAACGCTGTAATAAATAATTTATTTAGTGTGATAGTTAGGGATAAGCAAACTATCTTTTTGCAACCATTTCATACAAAATTTTATAGCCATCAGTGTGTTAGAAGTAAGGAAGTGCTCATATTTGAAAAGTCACAAATAACATGAGGAAAAAAATGCTTGATTCTGCTACAAACACCGTGCTTGGAGTTGCCCCATAAATTTTGCCTTTTGAATGCTTTTACTTTCAATGCCCCGCATACTTATTATAATAACAACAAATACGGAAAACAATCGAAACTGCGATTTAGTGTATATTTAGATGGCTGAAATATTAAGTTATATGTTATATCTATCAGAAACGTGATGTCTTGTTTTCGGACACTTAAAACAAGCCATGTAAAACTGATAAAAAACTTCCAAGCAGTTTCGTTTAAATCTCTTCCGATAATAAATTTCTCTAAGTACTTCAAATGAACAATAAGTGACATTGACTTGGTATCATCCCATATTTGAATATGCAGCGGACGTTTCCTTTCTCCAGAAAATCGTCTTTGGATGAAATCCTTGTCAATCCTTTGTTCCCTCCTTCCTCTGGACCTCCCGCATTGGAATGCACTCTAATCATTCACTCGTGCTGTCCAAAGTCACCGCGTGAATTCCAGGCTTATCAGTTTCCAGCGTTTTAATTTCGTGACGGTGACCTACACCTATCTTCAAGTACACTGGAATTCTGTGAGAAGTAGGTTCTTTTTAACCTTTTTTACCCTTATCACCTTCCTCTGGTGGCATGTCACGAGCTGATAACATCTCAACTGGAAAGCACTCGCATGTGTCACATAACTAAGTTGCGATTTCGATTGCTAATCGTACGCGCTGCCATTAGGTCTACTTAACAAACTCGTGCTTTATTTATATGGCACTTTAATTAAAATGTTACTTCTTATCCGTGGGAATAAGTAGACTAGGCGTCTAAAATAAAAATAAAATATTCTAAAGAAGAAGAAAGAAAAAAAAAAAACATTGTCAGCTAAAACATCTATGAAGATTCACAAATTAGTTTCTTACTCAAAATTGCTTGAAGCGTTTTTGAGGCCTGTAGTTCTGGATATTTGTTAAAACTTTATATTTCTTAAATAATAATTCATTTTAGTGAAAACTTATTTGCATTAACTGTTTGAAGTTGTTACACGCGATGAATTCCCTGATGTTCGACATTTCAAATTACAGAATTGTTGTCATTTCAAATATTGTTTCGTTTTGCTTTTATGTGCGAAAATGTTTAAAACTTATATTATGGATCTAACACACTTCTGAAGCGTGATGAAAACTTTATCTTACAGAATGGAAAAATTTTAGATTTTATTCCTTTTCTTATTTTGCCTTTTGATTGCTTTCTCTTTTTTTTTTTGGGGGGGGGGGGGGAGGGGGTCCATTTTTTTGGGATTTGATTCTTTAAATTTAGAGCTTTATCAGTCGCAAAGTAATACTGGTTATTTTTTTGTTATTTTTATAACACCATTGGTTTCCAGCATGACCATCTTTGGAGGTAATGTGGAAATCAGAAGTAACGACAGAACAACAAATTATACTTAAGGAGAAAAAAAAAGTGTTTTTGCATTAAATTCTTTCTGTCTCTTTTATTTTATTTTACTTATTAATTTATTTTTTAACTAAAATTCGCCATCCACTTAGAACACGTCATTGATATTTATGTTTTACATCGAACTGAATTTCATTTTATGAAAAATTAATATTCATTTGTCTTGTTTCATACGACTTATGTTTTCACCATTATGCGTACTTTTGGAGGTACGGGAAAAATAAGCCTACAGAACTGCTTTCGCTCTTCTACTGTATCGCATTGTTCAAAAATAAAAATTACATCATCTGATTTTAAAATAGAAACCATAATGGTATTTTAATAAATTAATAGTTTTTTCTTTCGGCTCTTTCGAAGGGAAAAGTAAATCGTAAGAAATGCTTCATCAAAATTACGTCATTTTCCCGCTTAGGTAGTTACCGATACGACACATTTCAGTGGATTAGCGTATTATCAAAAAATGTCGAAAAATCGAAACTTGTTACTTGGAAACCGAACTCGGAACGAAGCTTAACTTTCACGAGTCATAACTATGTTTTTTTATATTATTGAATTATTTTTCGCAAGCTTCTCAAAACGTTTCAAAGATTTTAAATAGGAATTTATTTTTTAAAGAGATAGAAAACGACAAGTATATGGCTTTAGATATGAGTATTCGTGAAATTTTTTACGTGCTTCATTTTACATTTTATTTTTGAGTGAGAAAAAAAAGTGCAAAATAAATGGGATAAGCAACGAAAAATACTTTTATTTTGTTGCTCATCGCACTTCCGGAAAATTTACGACGCTGTCTTCGTATTTTTATCACCAACTAGGGGGAGATATTACCCTCTTTTAAACGATAATATATTGGCGTCATATTCTAAGGACTCGACCAGAATACGCTGAGTGTAATGCAATTTTTTATTACGAGAAGAAAAATAATAACATAATGTCTTTAAGAAATCTTCAGATACCCTGAAATATGATACGGGTATAGCAGATTAAATTTCGATTGGGCAGATGAATTTTAATGTCAGTAGAAATAATTTAGATTATTGATAATGAATAATTTAAATGCATCAATAATATGTTGATAGTGAATGGATTAAATAGATTGATTGTGAATCATAGTAAATAGATTATGTGAATAATATTAAAAACATAGTGCAAATAGATTGATAATGAATTGATTAAATATATAATAGATATTTAAATAAATTATATTAAGTTTATATCCATGGACTCTGTTGCTAGTGATTCATTGTTGCGTACTTATAAAAAGGCAGTCCAACTCTGATCGCGTTATTCAAGGGACTGGATTATTTATAACACTGTAACACTATAACTAAGTGACGCTATAAGCGATCATCTTTGCCATTGATGGGCGGATGAAGGGACTGGTATTTTTTGGTGTTATAACAGAGTTGTCACTTTAAACGATGTCACTATACCCAAGTTCAACTGAATTTTAATAATTTTTTCACATATCATATTTACGGCATTATTCAACGATATGTATTTTCAAATATTATTTTAAATACACCAGACTAAAAAAGAATTACTATGTTGAATAGTTGAAATAAAAAATAACCTGTGATTACCAAAAATAAGTAATAAATACATTACTTAACTAATTAAATAGAATTTCCAGTAGACATTCAGTCTAATTACTCTCAATACGCATCAGCTTTTTTATTTGGATTAATATTTTATCAAAGTCACTAAATTTGTTTTAGTAATATTTAATTAAATATGAAAAACTTTAATAATATTGAAGAAATAAAGTTACCATTTCCCAGCATTCATAGCCTACCTAAGAAGTTTGGAAAAAACTTATGTGAACAGTCAAAAATGCCAAAAACCTAAAATTACGGAAAAGCATAGAAAAATCATAGTTTTCAGTAGACTTTCAATTCAGTTTTGTGCCTTATTAAACACAAGGTGGGACACTTTTTTTATTATTTGGAATAAAACTGTACTAAAAATCACTAAATCAAACATTTACTTGATTAATATAATTAAATATGAAAGCATTTAGTAATGTTGAAACAAATGTGAAATTTTCCCCAATTGTTTAAGGTGTGGTAAATAAGGATGAATTCTCCGAGACCTGCTAAGTTAAATTATATTCAAAGTATAGCAGTTTGCCCATTAAGAAATCTGCTTATCAAATTATATATTCAAAACATAGTAAAGTGATGGTTTAAAATGTACTGAATATGCTTCATTAAGTTACATTAAAATCAAAAAGATAAATCTACGACTAATGATTGTAAAAAAGAATGTAAAATAGGTATGCAAGATTCTTTGCATATTTTATGTATGCAGACAAATAATTTTGCATACATAAAATATGCACAAATAATGCATGCAATCCTAATTACACTTCGTAATTAAGATTTGCATGCATAAAATAGGTATACAATCTTAATTACGAAATTTATGTTGTTCAAAATCCAAATTAAGTTCTAGTTTTGTGAGTTGAAACAGAAGAACATCATATGACTTAATTTCCTACAGCTAAAAATCGAAAATATAAATCTAGCACTAGCCTTTGTGAAAGGGATTGTAACATAAATTATGTAAGATTGTTTCTTTGTATAAATAACAAATCTAATTACGAAATGTAATTGTCCGAAATATAAATCTGAGCTCTAATTTGGCGAGTTGAAGCAGGAAGATATCATATGACTTAATTTGCGATATCACGTATGGATGAATCTTCGTATTGTCAGTCGAAGACTCAGAAATTGACACAGGTGTTCTGACCTTGATCTGCCGAATTCACTGGAGTTATCATCCCTTATTTTGACACCTTAATTATATGCTTCAGAGTCGTATTAAAAGCACTTGGCTCAATAAGAGTCCTACCTTTGATATACATTTCATTAAATGTTCTCCACCATTTGGACAGTTAAATTATGCTTTGGCAACAGAACTTGTTTTTAAGTGTCAATACAAAGGAAAAAATAGTATGAGGTATTTTAATGCTACAAAATTTAGAACAACATTATTATAGGGAATATGTTGCATTATTTTTACTAAAACCCGTTTATAGATATTTCTGTTTTTCATTAAATTAAATAATAGTGATACACTAATTAATTATTTACTACTGTTTCAATATTTACACAATATATTAAATATCTACTCATAGATTAACTCAAATGCCCATGTTTCAAAGAAGAGGATGATTTAATGCAAAGAAAAGGGGTCTTTATATCTCATCAAGCCAATATCTCTTAATAGGTCGGTGGTATGGAGTAAAACCGCCAGATGATTCCCAGACCCACGAATGTTTCACTTCATAAAGCATCCGTTGATAGAAACGCTTTACGAATAATATGTCCATTTCTCCACATAATTGTTTTTTAAAATTTCATAATTATTGACAAATTGCATCTGATTAAGTTGAGCAAGCTTTGTACTTGCTGTGAAGTACTTTGATTTTTCAAAACCAGGTTCCATTATTGTGGATGGATGCAGGAAGTGAACTCCAAAATACAATTCAATCGGGCTTGAACACTTCGACAAAATAGGAGAGTGTATTTACACAATTAATTAATAACACAAATGTTTACGTTGTAGGAAAAATAGCGACAAAGAAGGCTTAAACATTTACTTTTATACTCAAGTTAGAAAAAAAAAAACTTTTGTTTTTGTGAGCACTGCATTTTAAACATACTTTAACAAATATCAACAATTCTTAATGCTAAGAAGCTTCTCGTTTTAACTAAACAGTTTCTCATGTTTTACGCCAGAAAAGTGTATCTATATACATTTGAGCTCTGCTATGCTAGTTTGCTTAATATTATAATATGAAAGTGCATTATAAGAAAAATACGACTCATGTAGTGAAAAAGAATGCTTTTATATTTGGTCTATCCTATTCTGAAGTATATATATATGGACTATATATTCGCTTCAATATTCTAAATATTTACTGCTTTGTAAAACTCGATTTCTAAACCTGTATCTACTATTTACCCCCTTAAAGCACGAATATTTTTCTGAAAAACTAGTATAGTGTAAGTTATTCTTTGCAATTTCAGGTTGTGGGGGGTGACTAGGGAACGTGGGGTGGGGTAAAAGTTACATAGACAAGATACAAAGTGTAAACGGATCTCAGACGGGCATTAGAAAGAAAATAACGCACGGGCATGGGCAAACTTTCCGGTAACTTTCGCCCGTGTCAGATGTGGGCAAATGCGTTAAGTGGTTAAATATTATTTTTACTCGAGGTATAAAATTGTGTCAAACGAACTTAAATTAATTTTAAAAAGTTCATCAATTTTTCATATACATATGTTACGAGTTTAACCGCGTATAAATGAGAGCTCTGAAATATTTTAAACAAATAAAACTCACAATTCCGTTTAATATATTTTCCCCCCTGTGGTCGTACATATATCTCTGTGTGCGTGAGTTTCATTTTATTATGGATTTCGCTCTTTTGTCCCAAGTGGTACTTCAGAAGACTCCAAATGCACCCTCTCTCCGTTGTTCAGAAACCGTAATTGATGACTTATTTTTTAGTCCTTTATTTTTTGTGCTTCTGTGAAGGATGCATATTTGCTATTTTGCTATTACAACGTGTATCTCCAAATAGACTTTTATTTTGTCGTAAGAATGGATGAAAACAGCAATTATGTGCTTAAGAGCTGTACTGTTATTTTTCCGGGTTATTGTATTTGCTACTATGAATGCTTTGAAAGCGGTTACTTGCACTGAATTCCCGGATATGGGATATTTTGAATTACACCGAGTTGTTGAGGTGTTTAAATATGGTTTTGTTTTACATTTGTCTAAAAGTGCTGAATGATCTATATCACTGACTTGACTATTGATCGAACGTAAGTGTAGCTGGGTAGCGACTCGTAGATATATTTAGTTTTCTTGTTGGGGGAGAGTTTTGCCATTTTACTTTATAAAATTTGTAAAAGTAAAATATGGAGCAATTTTATTGCTGAAAGGTTCTGTTTGAGTAAGTGCAATATTGTACATATGCAAATAATGGGAGCAAACTCTTTTAGAGTTTTTGAATAAATACCTAATCATAAATATTTTTCCGTGGCATAGTTTCTGTGCTGACTCGCAACCATCGGCAAAAACGTGCTATTCGTTGGGATGGTGTTGAGCTGATGCTAAAATAAATGTGAAATAAATGAAATAAAAACATAGCCTATATTTCCGATGAGATGTTTTTTCTAGCTAGGCAAATATTTCTGGGTAAAAAATAAAGAAATGCTTTGAGGAGGTCACTATATATTAGGGTTTAAAAAAAGGGGCTAGCTCTAGACTCGGTTTCTAAAAAGTGGGTCGCTATTAGATTTGGTTTCTTAACCGTGGGCCGTTGCGTTTCAAAGTTTAGAAACCCCTTCTGTTGGCTCATTTTAATGGTGAATTCCGCTAAATTTAAACATTATTCTAAGCAGTTCATAGGAAAATTTCTTGTAGATAGAACTGTGAAGGTAGGAGGAATCCTTAAAAATATTTTGCATTTTTAGAAATATTTTTCAGTTTTCGTTTTTCACACACATCTGCATATATTTTGTAGTTTTCCTTTTTCATCTGATACTATTGTGAGATGAATATCTAACATTCCAAGTACGAAAATAAGATTGGAAATACATAGTTCTTTTGATATTTCATGATTGATTTGATAACTACTTGGTTACAATGATTTTTATTTAAGAAAAATTAATAAAAATAATGATAGGTTGCCATGTATCTCGATTATTTTTTATGTGCCTTTTCTTAATTTCCACACTTCCCTCATTGTGTGTTGATAACTCGGGGAAAATAAATATTTATTTATGCCCAAACAATATTTAGCGTATGAAAGCCAACAATAATGGGCTAAGTGTATTTTAATTAAAGACATATATTGTGAAGTGATCAATCACTGTGTAGGCGGAAATGTGAACATTTTAATTATATAAACCATCATTTATCCCGTTCTTCATAATATCTTCTCTTATCAAATGCCGAAAACACTTAAGATCCACACCCTTCAAGCGTCTGCTTAGTATTCAGAAACATACTCACTATTATTTTGCTAAAGTCGGGATTAGCGTTTCTTTTACATTCGTAAATTCTTATGTCTATAAGCTATGTTACTCTAGTTTGAGGCATTCAGAATTTAATTGTGACATTGAGATATTAACTATGAAAAGAAGAAAGATTTGCTGTTTCTAGAGAAATGTGTATGTCAAATTGCTGACAGCATTTACTGGAAACATGTTGACAAGAAAAACAACCGCAATAAGTGGCGAAGGAATGAAGTCTTGAAAATTGTTTTGTTGATCTCTGCATTGTCCAATTTTTCATACAAATGAAGAATTTTTATACTATTATACTTTCATTCAATTTTGTTTTTCAGTTATTTTACTAACGGAATTGCTCAGATCTACAAAAATTGAATTTGAACACGAGGTTGCGATGAGATTTTTGATATATCTTATAGAAATGTTTTAAAAGCAAGCTTAGGCTTTTCTTCATTCTCTCTAATTATGTTAAGAGTATATCGCTCCAAAAAGCATCTATTTTGTCAATTAAAAAAACACTAAATCTTTTTTAAATTTAGAATTAGAAAAAAAATTGAATGATCTTTGCGAAAGTTTGATTAACTAAATAAAAATTTAAGATTTCAAGGCCTTTTTTATTTTTTTTCATTTTGTGTCATCATACTCAAATATAGCGTTTGACGTACAAACGTGTTGCTGCAAAACCTAATAATATCAACTGCGCCATCCCAAGTCGAACAATGAAGTCGTGCAGGTTCTCTGAAGCCAATTACTCAAACCAACTGCGAAGATATCCATATTGTTACCAGTTTAGTATTTCTTGTTGAAGAGTTATTGTAATCACATAACAGTTGACTTTAAAATTCAAAGACAAGCTTTCGCGTTGCATTTGGCCTACGATCAAAAAGTTTTATTCATGAGTCAGTTCCTTCTTAGCCTCAAATTTAAACAAACACATCTACCCAAAAGTTGTGCTCAGTTCTCGAGTGAGTCGATGTTTAAACAAGAACCAAAAAACAAAGCCACATCATTGCCAAAGTATCTCTGCCTGTCCGATTCTTCGAAGCAGGTGATTCTAAAAGACCTATAAAATAAATAACCATCATATCCTTTTAAACTACGCATTGATGATTCCAGAACTGAACTAGTTGGCGGGTATTCAAATTGGCAACTATGCAAGCTACACGAAAAATGTTCTGTTGCTCAATATCCGGATGAATAGTTCCAGAAAACTCAACAAGTGGCAAACTCCTCGTGTTGACTTCCCGGTCAATCTTTGTTGTCGGAAATATCCCAAGAAAGATTTACCGCTACACGAAGCTCTTTTAAAACCTTTTATCATTCTCAATGAAACACTTTGGATTTCTTCCAGCGAACCGAACGTGAGTTGTCAATTGTCGAAATCATTTAGGTTACATTAGCCGTTTCATTTCTACGTGTGTGATTTTAAGTTCCGCTATTTTGTAACATTGTTTATATTGAGAATTTAGACTATTCCGTGTTTATTGTTCTAAGTCCATTTAAACACTTCGGCTATGTATCGCTTATAGGAATGAACAGTGTCATATCTGCAGAATGGACAATTTTCAAGAGAGGAGTTTAAACGTTTTACAATTTGTTTTATTTAATTACCTTATTTTTTTCAGTGTTTTTATAATCGATTTTGTTCAGAAAATAGTTATTGTTCTAGTTTTCGTTCACATGATGGATGTTAATGATGTCAAAAAATAGAAATAATTATAAAAGTAGTTATTACAGGCATGGCTGCCTGCGATCATATAGCGGCTGTCCAGACGCGGCGCGAGAACAAAGGAATAAGCGTTCAAACGATAGTTATTTTTTTCCTCACTGGTGCGCTGCAAGCATGTACTAGTTTTCTATAGAAATACATTACGAAGGCATTGTTTTTGCCGGGTTTGCAGCATGCATCATGAAGATTTCTTTTTGGTAAATTTTTAGTTCATGCATTACTGATCGGAAATATGTCTCCCGATGTTTAATTGGGTCTAACCTATATATATTTATTTTAAAGAAATTTTTCATCGTAAATGAAATAAAACGGCAGAAAGCAGTAGAGCGTTTTTTCTAAGCATTAAATTAGTGAATGCATACATTTTATAATTTTAGGGATTTACTAAATTCACGTTTGGTTTATATGCATATATTTTATTTGTTTTTTCACTTCATGTCACCTATTCAATTATTCTGCAAATTGAAATCGTGAGTTTGATGCTTTAGATGATATTTTTAACCAGTGAGTGCTGATATTTGCATTTTCCCCTTATGTCTCGAACTTTACTGGTTTTATTTATTTATGCATTGGTTTTATTTATTTGTACTTCAGGTTATTAATAAGGAAACAAACGTCATTATAGCCCAAATTTCAGAAAACATATTTCGGACAAGAGGAATCCTTTTATCAATGAATAGGGTTGTACGCATCTGGATGCAAGTAATTCGAGTGATTTACACTCACTTGGATAACTTACATTTTTAGGTCAAATCCTTACGCATTGATAAAGGGGTTCCTTTTAATTCCAAAACATGTGTATGGAGTAATTTTTGCGACTTCCGTTGTAAAAACGTTGGTCCGCTCATTATTTTTTTACCACTCAAAAGAAAACTTTGAACTTCACATTATGTCTAGATTATGCTTTTAAATATATATATATTTTTTTGTTCTGAGACGTTTAAATTTCTTATGCTTGTATAGAATGATAAAGTTAAAAGTGGAATGAGGGAGAGAGAATCTATATTATAAATCTAGTAATGTACCTTTTTAAAATTAAACTCGCGCCACATGAACAAGGGTTACAATTGAAATACCTAAAAGGAAGGGAGACTTCCCTCTAAGATTTGTTGTTGATTCTCCACGCGTTCATGAGTACACTCATTTTGTACACCATAGAGTCTTAAAACACAGAAAAGTAAATAAACTATCTAAGGGACCGTTCATAAATGATGTCAAGCTCTTTTCCGATACATTTGACACCCTCCCCCCTTTGTCACATGTCACGCTATGTTGTATAAGCCTGATGTCACACTTCTTGTTACCCCTTCCCCTCCCCTTATCACACTTTGTCACAATTTCACGAACCCCCCCTCCCCCCTCGAAGCGTGACATCATTTATGAATGACCCCTGAAGCGTATTTCTGATTTCTAATTTAAAAGTGGGGAAACATTAATTTAAGACAGGATTTAAGGAAAATCAGGTTACAGAAAATCAGAGAATCCGAAAGCTTTTGGTAGATTTCATCGAAGAAATGCCGGTTGCAAAATTTTGGTATTAAAAATTGGGAATATTCAGTGTAGTTCAGAAAAAAAAAGAAAAAAAAGGAGAGAGGGGGGAGGCTTACAGATAAGAGCATAAGTTATTGTAATGAAATAGTGGTGGAGGGACGATCGTGTAAAATAAAAAAGTTTTGGACGGTCCTCCCCTCCCCCCCCCCCCCCCAGACTGAGAATACTCATTGCTTTTTGTTGGCAAGGAGTATGTCATCTAAATAAAAATGTTTAAAGGGATATTTAAAGAAAAATTGCTCTCATCCAGGGGTGTCCACGGGGGAAGTTCATGGCGTAGACTGCGCCATTAAATTTTTTTATGAAATTTTTGACACCCCCTGGACAGGGTGGCATGCTTTCATCGAGTTTTAGCCCTTTTGGGTGGTTGTCTTTTTTGGGGGACTTCGTACCTATTAGTATGCATTATCTTGCTTAGGGGGTTGGCACCCATTTATTGTCAGTTTCAAGTTTTAAAAATAATCTTGATAACTCTGAACTGCATATAATGAAGCGTTTTAAGTAATTATTTTTAATTTCTCATTTATTGTACTTAATTGTAATATTTGAAAATATTTCCCCTTGATTCTTTATTTTATTGAATCGTTTTCTTTTGCAAAGGCCTAATCTTTGACCTTTCTTACTTAATATTTTAGGATTTTATTCTAAATATTTAACTAGAGTAATTGCTTTAGATGAGACCAGCAAAAAATAAGTCACCACTCTTATATGATAATCCATCTGTTGAAGTTTACTGAAGTCAGCTATACCATACAATGCAATATTAGTTATTAGTACTATGCTATTAGTCTGTCAATAACAATAAAAAATTGTTGCATTAATCATTTACTTTAATACATAATTGTTCAACTAATCTTTATTTGTTAAGTCACTTCACAAAGTAACTGTTCCACTTACCTGTAATAATTAAATTTACAATAAATGGAATTGAAATAATTCAATATATATTCAAAATAATTTAATGTTTAAAATAACTTTATTAATCATAACCTATGTCATTTTTCTTTTAACTGCTGTTATTTAATAGTATTAACATGAATGTAGTGAAAATTGCTTAACAATAAAGTAACTAATAACCATTTAAAGACTATTCAATATGGCTTTCAAAAACCTGCTAGCCAATTTATTTGTGCTACAAAATGTGAAAGGATAAATGTATTTCAGAAATTTATGCGCAATTATTGTCGTTCAAAATAAAAATAAATCTGAAAGCATAATATGATCAGCCAATTGCGAAGAAAATTTTCTCTGTGGTCATTATATATAAAAGTATACGTATGCATGAAAAGTTGTATCTTAACGAGCAGCTTCAAAGTCTGCATGTGTTACTACCAAAAAACGATCTTTTTATTTTTTCCTCTGTATTAAAAACGTTTTAATGGCAAATACATAACCCTGCAACGTATTTTGAGTCACTTTTGCCCTCAATACTTAAATGTTTATCTTTCTTGAAATTCAAGCCTTTAACGCGATTATATTGCAATGGTTAGATCTTTAAATGCTCGCTTTTAAGTACATGCTAACAACGCCAATTGACTGAAGTGGCAGAAAATGTAAGTTCTGCTTGCACGCACTTTTTCGCCCGTTTGGACAGCCGCTATATGATCGCAGGCAGCCATGTTACAGTATTGCACCAAAGAAATAAAGTTGGCCTCTAGCCTTAATTTTTTTACATTTACTTACAGCAGTATTCCCAACATAAAGAGCGCAAAAATTTGAAAATTGATTTTTTTGCAGATATGACACTGTTTATTTCCATAAGCGATATATCTTCAATGCTGCTTTTATTCACGTACTTGTCGTATTATTTTTATGCTGCATATTAATTTTGCAACATTACAAGAAGTCATCGTAAAAATGTGTTGCATAACATGTTACAAAATTGTGTTATATTGATCAAATTTTATATTTACTATTTTAATCTTTGCTACAAAATCATTCCATACAAAACCAACCAGAAAGAAAGAAAAAAGCTCTACTTGATTATCTCAGATATTTATGAAACCCTCAAAAATCTCATTTTTTGACATCTTAAATTTATATATAATTCTAAACACTTTCTATGTTTCATGGTTGATGAGTTATTTATTTTTGAAAATGTGCAAAAACACACTTGCTCGTACTTACATTAAATGGCTATAATTGCAGTTCTATGAAATCTAGAGAGTTGTGGAAAAGCTCATTCAAAAAAAAAAAAAAAATGCAGGACGATTAATTTTGTCTGTAATTTGACTACGTTTCGCCAAAAAAATTGTCGCGCAAAATTGAAAAAAATTAAAATGGTGTTTTCAAAATTTTGTAAAAATATGTGATTTTTAATGTGCTGTAACGAATGCATCCATAAAATTTCAGAATGATTTATGTACGTTTAAGCAATCAGAATATATATAATTGCTCTCCAAAAATATTTTCATAATATTCGTTATTTCTATGAGGCGCTGTGTCAATTACTTTAAAAATTTGCGAAAGAGTAAGAAATTGGAAGCAGTGAAAAGACAGCGAAGTATTGAAACTATAATTTTCAAAAACCCGTTTATTGATTTCATAAAAAATGTTAAAATATACGCTTAAATTGACTGCCAAGGTTGTTGATGCAAAATTCACACCTGCGAAGGAAGGAAACGTTCACTCAGATTGAAAATTTTATTCTGTACGTATGCATCTTAAAAATGTATTTAAAAACTTGTCATAGGGTAGTAACATTTTTTACAATTTAGAAATATGCAGTGCCCAGGAAAGTTCTGCGCTTTTTACTGTAAAATACAACCTTCTCGGTAAATTTTTCAGAGTATAAATAATAACAAACAAAATTATATAGAGTGGAGTCTCGTTTATACGACGCTAAAGGGACTATGGAAAAACGTCGTCTAAACGATAACGTAGTACACTCGACTATACCCTTCTGGCTAAATCCAAGAATTGGGACCACTCTAAAACGTCGTATGAATGTAAACGTCGCATAAACGATCGTCGTATAAACGATACTCCAAAGTAGTATGCCGAAAACAGTCATGTAACTGTCGATAACTCCTCAGAGACAGACACATTATATATTTGACTATTTTCTTTCCTTATCTTTCTTTTTTTAATTTTCTTTTTTTTTCGATCAATCATGAATGTAGTTCAATGAAGTAGTTTTTCGAGCAAACAAAGCCGTAAATTGAAGAAATATCTGAATCATAGTAACAGACAATCAAAATCGAAACAAAAATCTTAACAGTTAAATCTCCACCAATATCCGTTGTTGAATATTGAGAGTAAGTATGATTATAATTATTTTTTTTTTCACGTTAACACTTTGAGGACGGCGTGCACCACAGGTGGCTCACATGCGAATAGTGTATCTGGTGGTATGTACCACTGGTGGCTCACATGCGAATAGTGTATCTGGTGGCTCACACACGAATGGTTCATCTGGCGGCGTGTACCACTGCTGGTTTATATCAGCTATAGTCTCATAACACAGTTTTGTTAAATGAAAAAAACTTTATGTTGTTAAAAAGAAGTTCTTTACTAAAAAGTTTAAAAGCTCATTTTTACAGGTAGCAAAAATCTGCACAGTCCTCAACGTGTTAATCTATAATAGAATTCTAAACAGAGTATGCTATAATACAAAAGGGATAATTTTGGTACTAATAAATATGGATGAAGAAGTTATTGAAACAAATATGTTAATTTAATAAACAATATAAGGTGAATACAGCTCATATTATAAAGGACGTTTAGCAAATTTTCTACAGGTTGCTTTAAGAAAAATTCTCTGTCACCCATTTTACTGTATTTGTTTAGCTGAAATGATACGTGCCATAATACATTTGAAGTGGCTAGTTGAACTGTTCCGTGTCTCCAACAGAAAAACCGAAGCGAAAATTTGTTTTTAAGACTGTCATTGACCTTTCAACAACTGCAGATTTAACAGTGTCAAAGAAATCGGGAAGGGAGGGGAAGGAAATGGAACACAAATCGGTGGGAACAGTTTAGGATAATATACTCGAGGTACAATGCGACATTTGTTGCACTGGTTCGACAAGTTCGGCGCGAGTGAAAAAGTTGGGTGATAATCTTCGAAGTTTCGATTGTGCTCTATTGTGACCATTTTCATACACTAAAAAGTAGAATATCCGGATTATTCTGCATTATCCTGAAAATATATCCGTAATTTGTCACTGTAATATAATTTTTCCTCACGAAACCAAAAGTAAGGACTTGAAAATGCAGTCTAGTTTGCAGTTGTAAGCCCCTTGTTGCCATCTTAATTCAAAATGCATATTTATTGGCAACTTCTATTACAGTACGATGCGTGAAAAGCTAAAATTTAAAATTTATGGGTAAATATAAAGGTAATATAAAATATGTACATGAAGAATTTATATCTGTATATCATTCAAACATCGTTTCTCAAAGTTTATACAGTTGTGAACCCCCTTAATAGCCGAAAATCGATATTATTAGCCTTGCGACCCCCTTGATACAGCATTTTACTTGTATAATATTTAATTTTGTAGACCTTTACTGTAATTTAAGGCATTTTATAAAATAATTAAGATATAGAGAAAACTGTCACCGAAGAAAAAGTTTAATTTAACACCTTTGAACTTCGCGTATTAATCAATTTCATTAGAGAAACACCAATTTATTTTTCTTTTTGTTTTTCTTGGTTTTTTTTTCTTCAGAACAATAAAACCTCGTTGAATTAGACCTCATTATTCCACAATGCAGAATAATCTGGACAATTTTGTAAAAAGCTTAAAAATTGAAACGCAGAAAAAGTCCTTTCCATCTCAAGTGATTGACTGACTAATTACTATTGATGACTAAGGGAAAAAGTATATTTTGAAGTTAGCTTTGTATTACGTTATTAATGGCGCTATTGCGCGCAATGTTAAGTATAAATAATGACATTCAAACTGTTGCCGCTATGAATTGGAGAAACCTACCCAGAGAGCAGAAGTGATAACGCTTTGATTAAAGTCCTGGATCACCATGGTCTTGATCTTTGTGTTTTAAATTAGTTAAACAAATAATTTTAAATTAAATATTTTAATTCATGGCATGGGTACTGTATTTAAGTATTGCAAGTGAAACCTTAAATGTGTGCAAGTAAATTTTTTTCCAACTTTTTCGTTTTATTCGGATTACTTTAGTTCTCACTTAATTCAGATTTACAAAATTATATTGTACGCACAGTAATTAATATTATATATATTAACTTAGGGAGTTATTTGAGGTAACTCCTAAATTTCCTAGGAGGGAGCGTCTTATATTTTATGTAGAATGAAGAGGTTAAAGCTTTTAATACAGGAAACTGTTAGCAAGATTTGGAATTATAGTAAAGACACAGTTTAGTTCGATGATGCAATCTTAATCAGAGTAAATGCAAGGAAAGTTGGTCATCTAACTACTGTACCGTAACTTTAATGTGGCTCAATGATGAGTAGATAGGTTACTTCATAGGAAATCTCAACAGATGGCGTGGTAGCCAAGCCACCGCGGTCTGCCATGTTTTCTTTCTGTTTTCTTAAGGTATTGAAATCTAGAAGAGGGGGTTGATAGGTGTTTCAGATAATTACCCCGTCCTCCCTCCCAAAAAAAGAATGCTTTTGCCACAACAATTGATGATTCTAGCACCTGATTACAAATACATCTTTGGAATCAGTTGACTTTACTATATTAAACTACGGTACAAACTGAAACAACTTTGGATTGTGAATTCTACCGTTAAAATTTAAGGTTTAATTTAAAGTTCTTGTTGTAAGTTTGGGACTACTAGGAGTATTTGAACGGTGTTCTTTCAGCTCCACAAAGAAAAAAAGAAAGAAAAAAAAGACACTTTTATTTATTTATTTATGCTCTTCTATGCTTCCCCCAAAAGTGATTTTGGCCCTGCCCTTTAATAGCCTCATGTTTATGCTTTTTTAAGTCCGTGCAACTAAACCTTAAAATATTTTAAGTATGAAATAGTTTGTTTATAATCAAAGCGTTTCCTCGGGAAAAAAGGAAAAGTGCTTCAAGATGAAAGCGGCTTTAGACAACACATGAAAAAATGAGAAACCTAAAATAAAAACCCCTGACCGTAATCTGTCAAGAAGCAAAGATATGAGGTTATTTTGTTAGTTAAAAAATTTCTTTTCTCGTTGATTGAGCCTTTTTGAGTCGAGGTCTTCAGGGAACGCTTCATCTACTTTAAGACACTGCGAGCTATTAACATGCCATTTTTATCCCACATCTTCTATGGTCTTTATAGTACGAAACTACCAACTTCCCATACGAGAGAGACATATTCGACAGTAAACACGCATTAGTCATAGCAATAGATCTTTTCTTAGGTAAACATGAAGCGGAAGAAAAAGGTTAGAACACATTAAAAGAACACGATAAAACATGTAGAAGCTAATTAAATTTGAAGAGAGTTGCTTGGATGCTTTTTGATTGCTATTTTGCTTTTTAAAAAAAGCAGTTTTTTTCGTTGAAAATGACTGTAAAAATTTTCTTTTTTTCGCATTCCCAATTTGATTAGTCGACATTTACATATCGGTCGTTCATTGACCGCCATTTAAATTCCTCAAGGAAATGTCAAATAAATTGTAAACGATATTCAGATTGCTAGAGAGGGTAGCTTTTGAATGGAGTTCTCGACTGAAGATAAACACCATAAATCATTTGAAATTATTCCATATCATTTTTTTTCTTTTCATGTAAGAAATGAAGATCATGTTTGAGATTAACTTCATCTTTTTAAATTTTGTTTTGGTAAAGGGTAATTTTTGTATGTGTAGTTTTGTAAGAACAAAGTTTTAACAACAGGAGGACCCGAGGCGGTATTTTCCGCGTTGAGGCAGAAAAATAAAAGAAGTACAGTAAAAGAAACAAAATTACTCGCAATATTGAGTGGGAAAAGAAGATTTATTTTTTAATAAAAAAACTTTGGTATCAAAATCTGTATTGTAACAAGCTTAACGCAATTGATTTATGGCATATGGAGCGTCTATTTAGACTTTTTTTTTTTGCCAGGTCAATAAATAGGTATGTAGAAATAAAATTTCACGTTAAATTAAAGCACAAATGAGCATGAAAACGCATTGAAAAAGGGATTCCAAGCAATCCCGAAACATATGTCTGCGTTTTAATGTTCATTTGTGCTTTAATTTAACGTGAAATTTTATTTCTATTACTTTGCACAAAGTTAAATTATTTTTAAATAGGTATGTGTTGCTTATAATTTCGCCATTTCATTTCCTTTTCAGTATTGATAGTTCTAGTTTATTATTCATCGAAATATGCTTTAGGTATTAATAGTTGTACTGTATAGCTATATGCATCAAAGATATATTTTCATTCTGAAAAGAAATTAACACATTTCTGTGAATTTGCATTACCTTTACTTCTGCTTTTTACAGTGATAACGCAATTCCCTGCCCTCAGCAATTTCTTCTAAACCCTTAGCTGTTTAATCTGATATTTAGAGTTACTTTTGTAGAGTTTTAAGTAGGGATGCACCGATTAATCGGCAGCAATCGGCCGCTTTACCAAAAAACCGGCGAAGAATTATTTTTTGTATTAAAATTATTTTCTGTGTTCCAAAAACAAGAAACCAACGGTTGCGGGGGGGGGGGGGACTTAATAGCCGAAAATTGATATAAAAAACTTTGCAACCCCCTTGATATAACATTTTACTTGTACAATACTGAATTTTGTAGCACTATACTGTAATTTAAAGTATTTTATAAAATAATTAAGAGATAGAGAAAACTGCCACCTAGGAAAAATTTTAATTTAACACTTTTTATCTTCGCGTATTAACCAATTTCATTAGGGAAAAACTAACGTATTTATTTATTTTTTTTTTTTGTTTTTGTTGACTTTGTTTCAGTACAATAGAACCTTGTTGATTTAGACCTCATTATTCCGCAATGTAGAATAATTTGGACAATTTTGTAAAGTTATTTCCAAAAATACTAAGGATCTCGGAGTACTACATAAACTATTTAACCCCCTTTATTTATCTATTTGTTTAATAGAACAGCAGGGAAGTACTGCATTTGATTATATGCACTACTTTCTAGTACGTGAATATAGCTTTGACATCGTTAAAATACTACAAACTATAGAGTTTATAGTATTTTAAAAATATTTCCCGATGTCGTGATCACTTATTAATGTTGTCGGAGTTCCCGCGTTACTGTGATTTGATATTTCACAGGAATCATTAAAAATAATGATAATGGGAAAGCACAGGCAATTTTATAGTTGTTACTGAATCCCATCTCATCAAGTAATTGCTATAAATGAAGATTTTATCTGAGATAGATGCAGACGCATTGTGCATTCTATTGAGATGACAAAAAAAGTACTCAAAGAAATAAAAGTGTATTGCGTCCTAACAGTATCTATGCATTATTCTTTCAAAAATATTTTGAGTCATCATTATTTCAGAAAAATATTAATGGTATCTTTTGTCACGCTTTTAAACGGGAACGCCTGCGATGATCATCACCTGAAATAATTGTCATGCTGTTTTTTTGTAAAAGTAACAATACGACATAAAAATGTTAATTTGTGGGAAAAATCGTCCAGAAGAATCGGAAAGGCCATTTTGTTTAGGCTTCCAGCTGAGACGTAGGCAAATCGATTCTCATTGAGAAATGGCTTATAGCAGATATTGTTGGCAAGTTTCAAGGTGAAGTTTGTTGGTTTAATAATACAGCTATGACAGGCTGACATCAAGCATAAAGTGCAACTCCTCCCTTTAGCATTGATTAAATCATCACATATGACATAATTATGGCTATTAGTGAAAGAAAATTTATGACACTGTTAGTTCATGTTTAAATTAAAGAGATGGAGTATATTCTTAAACTACCAAAGATAAAATATATTATTACGCTGTCGGATTGAATTTTGTTAAACAAACAATTTCATTTGCTATACCGCCAATTTGCCGTTATTTGAAAATTAAAATAAATATTGTACTGATAAAAACAGTGCAAACTTTCTAGAAATAACTAAAAGTAAAAATAAATTAATCAAGAAATAAAAATTAAATAATACACTTACAAAACAGGAATCAAAGGTTTATGAGCCAATTTTTTTAAGAGGCGGGCAGGCTCGGAAGTTGACTGAATTGGCTGATTTGATTGGCATTTTTTATTTATCTGAAATTTTCAGAATATGTTCTTTATGTAATATTACTAGACACGTGTTTTTTTTTTCGAAAAAAAAAAATGTTTTTAAAGTTTTGGGAGGTCAAAATTGAAGTTAGTTCTTTTTTCGAAGAAAAGCATACTATTTACATAAGCTGTTAGTATTTGCGCCAAGAGTGAATCATGCCACTGACAATTATTTTGTGTTCTACTACATCCACAGTAACTCTTAGGACAAAAATGGTTACAGTTGACTGTTGGCGCAATATCATGCTTATTTTCAAAACAGCAAGCAAAAATCGCTTCCCAAAAAATGCATTTTCATGCGGTCTGTGGAAAAATAAACAAAATGCATACACAATAGGTCAAAAAGTTTGTGTCAAAAGTACAGAAAAAAATGAATGTAAACAAAAGTAAACTCTTTTTGATGGATTTGATTTGCGATAATTTCTTTTTTATACTTTTAATACTAAATTGTATTAAAATGTTAGAAAAGTTAATCAGGCATGTAAAAAATGTATAAATAAATAAGAGTGACATTAAAGGTACTTAAGCAATAAAAGAAATAGAAAAAAAAAAAGCATTCCACTCAGGAACAAATACACTGAAATTTGCATACACATGTTTTGGATTTATAAAGATCCCTTTCTTCAATAGGCAGAAATAGACAAGACAAGCTCAAAGGGAGTGTTGAGTCCTCTGGAAAAATTGGAGAAGCAAAAGACATTTTCATGGCTTGTCTCATTTTAAGGAACTGAAAGCGGTTTTATAACCTGTTTGAATAAAATAAGGAAAACATTAAACGGTGCATTAAAAATGCTTTAACCATTTTCCGAAGAAAATGAAAATTATTAATTCTAAATTAAACTTAGGACTAGCGTCGAGCCTTGAAATTTATCGTCTGAATGTGCTGGGAGCAGTGTCTCTCAGACAACCAGAGTTTATGTTATAAACTCAAAAATACATAAAAAAAATACTTAATTAAACAATAATAACAACAATCTAATGAAATACAAGCGACATCAGTTCTGTACTTCGCACGGATACCAAATGAAAAGAATGCATAATTTTATAATTTTGCATTCTTTTCATACCAAAAGCTGCTGGTGAATTTTTGATACGCATCTTATTCATTCTTTATTACCTAATTATTATTATTTTGTCCTCTCGTAAAAAAACAAAAGAAAAAAATCCGCTTTACCTGCAGTCACGCCGATTTGCGAAAATTCTCAAAACATGGTTTTTAAAATCGAGAAGGAAATTCTCTTATCAGCTGTTATTAGTGAGTAGTCTCTTATTTTAGCAGCTGTCAATAAATGTGAGATGTCGCGCTTAAAAGTCGTGTTCAATACTTCCTTGGTTTAAAAATAAACCCGCAGAAACATTTTTTTAAGAATAGGTGGTATTATCTGGGGAGATTCTTTTAGGAAGAAAGTTATAATGTATTTGCCGATATTATGTAAGAATTATTTTTCATCATGTTTTAATGAATGCAATATTTATTCAATTATAAAATTTAGACTTTTTATTACATGCAAATATGAATTTAAGTATAGGAATGTTATTAAGCAGTAAACATATATTGAAAGATAACCCATATATATATTTCCCTTAACGTGGACCAGTTACGATTAAATTTTGCTGTACGATACGATACTGACATCATGCAAAAAACAAACTATGGTAAAACGACAACATAGAAAAGTAATAGAATATGTGTATATATTATCGTAACTTACGGACTTTCTCTTTCCTAAAAAGTGTTTCCATTCAAAACTGAATTTTTAATTTCCGATTCTTTGGAGTGGCAACACTTTAGTTTGTTTATATCGAGCGATCATTCTCAAGTTTATATCTAGCGATCTTTTCCTAAGCCTTTCGAATTTTAACGCGCTTTTTACGATTTTAAAAGGTTAATTTCCGATGCTTCATTGCTGAACTTATGTCCTGCAGGGGATCAGCTAGTATTGTCATATTGTCGCAAGTAATTGAAAATAATAGGGCATCATTTTGTTGCAAAAATGCACAAAACCCTATGGGATTTAATGGCTGTATAAGGCAGCCTAAAAACAGAGTTGCTAACCGTTCAGAGACTCAGCGCAATTACTCGCTGCTATGCTCGAGCAGAGGAGCTCAGTGCAAAATATTCCCATTGCTCTGAAGGTTAAATGCGACTGCAGTGCGAGGCCTTGCTTGAACTATAGCTCACGTTGTTCTGAAGTAATATCGCGTATGCTTGACAACTAATAAGGAAAACTTAGAGTATGAAATAGCGTCGTCAGCAAAATTATTCCGATTTTCTGCTTAAACCTGTAACTAAGAAAATTCTATTCCACAACCAACTAGGGTCTTGTTTTATCCATGCGTTATTTTCAACAAATGGTGCTTCAAAACATGCGCAGTTTGTTCTTAAGCTATTTCTGGTTTCAAATTGCTCCACAAATTTTATTAATTTATTTCTGTCTTAAAAAAGTAGTCCTAATATGTTTCTTTTAATATTCTGAAAATAACTAATAAAGCAACTAAATATAAATACTTTTAAACGGAAAAAGTGCCATTCATTTGTAAAAAGCGAACAAAGCGTACGTTGTTTTCATTTTACGGATGAAGTTTTAGATTAAAAATTTTGTGAACCTGTGTTCAAAGTGAAATTAATTTACATATTAATAATAGTTAACAGTGCTTAGCATAAGTATTTTTATGCGTACTGAGTTTTCAAGATTTTGCCCGCATTTCAAAGATGGAAATATTAACCAAAATGAAAATTTATAACGTCGCTTTTTTCAATGCCCAATCTCTCCAAAGAATGGAATACTCATTTGTAGTTCATTCAATACACGTAAGCATGTAACATGGTTTTGTTTCCCAACAACACAGAGAAAGGGATTTACATAAGAGGATTAGTTTAAAAGAGCATTTATCGTAAATCTTTCCAAAGAATCACATATATCATTTCAAATGCTGTAAAAGATATTATTTTTTTGAAAAGGAAACAATTACATGTATCATTGAAAGCCGAAGGAATTTTTCGAATGGTTTGCTTACAAGCTACAAGATTGATGAAAATTTATAGGCAACTGTGATACAGTTAATGTCGCAGCATTCAACAACATTAACTGAAATTGATGGTCCATGAGGATGGAGATGCAACTACGATGTCACTAAGCGCTTTAATGTTTTCTAAATGAAATGCGTTTAAATTATTTGACATTTTAATCTTTTATATACCTATAAGTGATATCGGACGTTTTAATGATTGTTTCCAAAAAAATTATATCGCATCTAAATTTTGTATCACCGACTCATAAAAAGTAATGTAAGTTTAGTGAAATAAAATATATGGCAGGAAAATTTTAAGCTGATTAGATTAGTCCTTGACAAGGGTTCAGTCTTGCTGGAGACGAAAGGTTTTCATTTTTGTTTTTCTGGTATTACATTTTTTTTTCTGTCTAGTGCTACAATGTGTAAGTGTTTAAGATTTTTTAATGGACAATAACTAATGGAAAATATGTGGATCTAAATTTCCTTTAAATGTAATGTGTCTTATTTTCTACCAGGCCAACATTATTATTATTTATTTTTTGTGGGATGTTTTAGCATGCCTTTTGCTCTGTTATTTTTCACCGGTTGAAATAATTATTAGAGTAATAATGATGATAAATACATTTCCGTTTATAATGATAAATGTCTGTTTTTTTCTTTTAAATAGGAGTAAAATTCAAATCGTTATTGTTTTAAGCGTTAGATTTATTAGTTGCACTCAATTTATTATATATTTTGCATATGTGCAATTTTATTCTTTCCTAGAAATTCGTTATTTTATTTCATGCCATTTCTTTATAATTAACTTACACAATTTAAAGCTACGTACATTATTTTTATTATGTCATTCTAAGTTACGTCAATGAAAGTTTTTACTGCAGTATAAAAACACGCAGTTTCACCTTTAACACGTTGAGTGCCACGCGAATTTATAAGGAAATTCCATTCAGGCTACGCTTTTAGTATCGGCCACCGGTAACCGATGCGGCTTAAACGGAAGTTCAGTGTTCAGTAAAATCCTGTAACAAATAAAAATTAAGTACATTTTAAATAGAATTTCAAAAATTGCTTAAAACATTGTATTTTTTTTAGATTTGCATCATATTTGCACTGTTAGCCACCAGTGGTTGACGAGGCCTAAGCGGAAAGTTTAGTGTTAGCACTGATGGCTGACGCGGCCTAATCGGAAAGTTCAGTATCAGTCACCATTGGCTGATATGGCGCTCAACGTGTCAACCACTTAACGCATTTGCCAGTGTTTGGCACGGGCGAAATTTACCAGAAAGTTTGCCCATGCCCGTGCGTTATTTTATTTCTAATGCCCGTCTGAGATCCGTTTACACTTTGTTTGTATAATATATTTTGTTTATGTAACTTTTACCCCGACCCCCCACAACCTGAAATTGCAAAGAATAACTTACACTATGTTAGCTTTTCAGAAAAAAAAATCGTGCTTTAAGGGGTTGAATTAAGTTTGTTAGGTTAAAATCATATGAAAAAAACAGTTTTAGAAGTTTGAGAGATTTACGAGGCAAATCGGTAAACTCAACATAAGTACATTTCTTACCATGTGACGGCGAAACGTTACCAGTTACTTCCATAGACGAAACTGTCACCTGCATCAGTTTTGTTTAAATCCATAAACAATATTAATGTAAAATAATTAAATAATAAGAAAAAAGTTAAATCATTCAAGTAAAATAACAATAATAATAATTTACGCAACGAGTTTTTGTGTTTTAGCCAGGCATTCAAATGGCTTGAAGATATTCGTTCATTTGAAGACATATTTGTTTAATTTTTTCATTTACTACCGAAACATTCTTTTAAATAGTCTTAATATTAGAAAATAATAAATAAAAAATACTTTAAATTATTTCTTAGTAAAATTATAGCGTTCGCTGTATTTTTCAAACAAAAATAATTTAATGCTTTGAAATACATTCTGATTATTACATAATGTTTCTGAAATTTGTTTTATACATATAATTTAACATATAGTTATTCCAAACTTGGTATTTTTAATATTAAAGTTCGTTGGAAATTGCTACTTGCTGAAATCAAAATTGCTGCGCTGAAGCAAAAATTTACTTCAGCAACAGCATCTGCATAATGTTTGCATATTAATCTATGGGAGAAAAAGATTTGATTTGTTGATAAAAGTTTTCCTGTTTAGAATTTCAGAAAATATATTTAGAATTCGTTTTTTAACTCTTTTGTGTCAACATTTAATTTCTTGCAATTTTTATTTTCTGCAAAAACAGCTTTTACTTGTAGATCCTTATGTTAATTTTTTAGCAGCTTAAAAATTATTTTAATGTGATCAGATCAAAAATTTCTTTCATCTGCATATTTTCTGTTGAAAGTTCGCTGCAATAATATTCGTTTAAGAAAATCTGCAAATTTATTTAGAAACTATTAAAGGATTAAAATTGTCTCGTACAGCGCTAACAAGTATTTTCTCCGTGCAGTTTATTGTGTCCTCCCCCCCCCCCCCCCCGAAAAAAAAAAATTACCTCAGCTCTGTTCCCCATATCAGAAGCTCTTACAAAAACCAAACTTTTTTTTAACGCTTCATTAGCACCATTCAATTAAAGCTTTTTGCACTTGAAGTGTCACCAACCCCAACCGGCAAAAAACGTTTGACAATGTCGCAAGAATACGTTCGCGTGACTTTTTTTTTACTCAACTTCTTATGCGATTGTTTTAAATTGAGCTCCACAGTAGCAAAGCAACTAATTACAGAGTAGCTATGCTATCAACAAAGGAATCTTCTTTCGCTTTGAATAAAAAGGATTGCTGGTCCTAAAATAACAGAGAATGCTTCAAGGAATTGGTCTTTTTCTCTTGGCGTCTTTTAATGTATGGTATCTTGAGGAGGGAGGGGGAGTAGCTTTGATCGATCGGAAAATCGTTCACTTAATGTTGTACATTTTCAAACCTTACTGATACGTACTTTCTTAATAACGGTGTAAATATCTTTCTCAAATCAACAATGTTATGAAATTCTTTTTTAATGTTTTAATTGAGCCTTAAATATCAAGTAGTTGGAAATTTAGTATTGTTGAATAAGATAATTGCGATCCATGCTACATTCTTTTATGATGAAAAGTGTCCAATTGGGTTTCATAATGATGAAAACTACTTATTTTTCGATCAGCTGATTTTAAGTTATTTTGAAAAATCACAGGAACGAACTATTGATTTCCTGACTGAATACAGTTTGACTCACCCGTTTATTGGTACCTTTTTAAGGTTACATTTTTCAGCTTATGAGAAATAAAATTACAGTCTAAAAAAACGATATTATTAATCAAAGAAGGAAACGCGGACCCCAGGACTGAAAAGACTAAATACAATTAATGCTCTGTCTTTTTCTATGATGCATCGAAGATTGTTTTTTTTTTATTTTCTAATGGGGCTGCGTATAGTCACTATTCTTTGCAGACCTTGTGTATTCCGCGGAAACCGGCATCCATTCTTTCAAGTAGCACCACTATCGGCGGATGCCGTTACCACTTGAGAAATTTTGAGGCTCAGTTTTCTCTTAGATGGCGGTACCGGAGCTCTAAATGATGTGAAACTGCACTAGGAATTTAATTTAGCCGAGAGTATCCAAACCAAACAGATACTCAAGAGATCTTGAACATGCCGCATAATCATACGACATGGGCGCTGACGATTTTCTGCATCTTGAAAATCCACCGACTTGAGCCTGCGAACTTGGGCGTACGAAGCCAGTGCCTTACCACTACTCCCCCCTGCCAGAGATGCATGGAATATATTACTTTGAAAACGACTGACAATAATTTGTATTTTACAGTAATTTGATTGTAAAAAATTCTTTTTATTAGCTGTTAGGAATTTTTTTAAAAAATCCCCGATTTTGTTCCGAAATCAAAACTTTAGACTTTGTGTATATTGATTGCAACACCGATATGCCGAATACTGATATTTCGTGCTGTTTTGCAATTTCGTGAAACTGGTATTTGATAAGATAAAAACGGTATTTTCTGTATTAGCAGAAATAAATAAACACGTATTTTTTAAATTAATTTATTGGGCATCTACTGATATTTTGAAACATGCATTTTTTTCTCATCGATGTGCAAATACCAATATCAATCATTTCTTTCTCCTTCGTTTTGATCACCGTCTTCTTTTTGACTAGCGTCTTTAAAAGACGAATTCATCTGTTATCACAAATCAAAAAGTAAAAAAAAAAAAAAAAGTAGTTTGTTTTGTTTGGTTCTGAGACTATTTTTGATATTGATTTACTTATGTTACCTATTTCTTTATTTTACATTTGTTCAGTGCAATATTGCTTAGATTTTAATACTTTACCGAGCGCTAGCGTTTGAACAGCATACGCACGTACGACCGGCCGCTCAGGCGCAGATTCTCTCTGGCGAAGCAATGCACTTAACGCAAGTGAGCAATGTACCTCAATACTAATAATAAAATGCAGATGATATAGCAAATGACAATTGTTTATCGCCGTCTACCGATTGATAGGCTATTTTTAGGTAGCCCCGAGAAAAAAGCGAATAATCGGTCGGTAGGCGTTGGCGATAAAAAGCCGAATAATAGGCGATCGGTCGGTAAACTTTTTTGTTTTTAATTAATAAATATGGCAAGAAACATCTTTTTTTGAGAAATTCAGTATTTTTGATTACGGCATTCCGGTAAAAAGTGATAAAATATTACCAGTATTGTGCTGTTTCTTATCCCCCTGGCATAAGAAACTCTATACCAGGTCCAGAAGATCATGCGCTGAATACGACTGATTCATGGCTAAGGATGATATGCAGCTTCACTTGAACCAAGGGGGCTAAAGACTGACCTCAATTTATGTGGTCTCTTAAATTTTGAATCAGCTCCCAGATGAGAGACCGTCACCTGGGGTTGGCATTCCCAGAGGTATCGTTTCACTTGGAGGACATTGGAGCCACGACGTATTTAACGTGCACCAGCTCCCTTTAGCGTACACGGTCCCAAGCAACCAGCCGCATGAGGTTGTCACAATCCCGAACACTGAACTCGGTCAATGTTGCTTCACTTTCGGTGTTCTGCGGGAACCGAGCGTCTACCGTCTGGTCCACTGCGGGACACCAGTATTGTAGTTTTAGTATGTAGCTAAGTAATTTAAAAATGTTTTCAGTTTCTTACGATCTTTCTGGAAATATTCATACAGAAAACGAAGCGAAGAGAAGAAACCAGAGAAGAAATTGCACTGTTGCAATTAATTCCAAAAGTGCAGTTTTTGCAGTAATTGAAAAAGTGTAAATAACAAAATTTTGAACTTAGTTCAAAATTAAGTTCCGTATTCTATCTCTTGCCGTGCTATTTTGCTACAAATATTTTATTCTTTTATTGTCGTAAGTGATCTGTGTAGTTTGAAAGCATGCATTCATAACTTTAATTCATTAACATTCTTTTAGAATAAATAGAACTTTCACAAAAGTTGACTCATTACTTAATTTATCGTCTAAACCGTTTTTGTCAATTGAATGATAATTTTAAATGCAGCTATCCGCTTTTTTTAGTGTAACTCTCCTAAACTGGTGATGCGTTCTAATTTAGCGTTTCAATTATTGATAAATGTCATGACAGAATAATTTCTTTCAGTAATAATAATTGCACCAAATCTGAATGAGTGTAGCGTTTTACATACGTTAAGTGTTTCCTCTCGGTGCTAAAATCATATCCTGTGAAAGGGTCTACCATTTGGTTCTCAGAGTCTATGCCAACTTTGCATCCGTGCCCGCGTATAAAGTTTGTCAATTTTATTTTAACGTAAATTATTTTATTTGTTCGAAAAAAATTTCGGTTGCGTAGTTGCAATAATATGAATGAATAGTCGATCAATTGTTTTGAATAAATTATGAGTCTGACTGACGGAATATATATATATATATATATATATATATATATATATATACATACAGGGTGGGCCATCTAACGTTTGGAATTTGAACTTAAGTTATTTTGACTTTGAAAGGTTATAACGAAGGTTATAAGTTGACAGAAATTTAGTTCAGTTTTTGACATTTACGAAATGGGACGGTTTACGTTTGAACTAAGTTGGGAAATATTGAAAACTTACTTCCAAATTGCTGAGTCGGAAAAATCTTGTTTTCCGATGAAGCTCACTTCCATCTCGGAGGCTATGTCAATAAGCAAAATTTTCGCATTTGGGGTTCAGAGAATCCAAACTTGACTATTAAGGAGTATATGCATCCACAACGAATAACTGTTTGGTGTAGATTTTGCTCCGGTGGCATCATTGGGCCATTTTTCCTTGAAAATAAGCAAGGAGTCGCCGTTACCGTCAACAGCGAACGTTACTGTGCCATGCTAAACGAATTTTTGTTTCCAAAATTGAAAAGGATGCCATAAGTGACATTTGGTTTGAACAGGACTTGCCCTACAGCCAACGTAACCATCGATCTTTTACGCCCTGTTTTCAGGAATCGAATAATCAGCCAAAATGCTGATGTGAATTGGTCGCCTCAAAATTGTAACGTGATCCCGTTGTATTTTTTTTTCGGAACCCTTAAGGATAAATGTTACGCTAACCACCCAGAGACGATTGATGCCTTGAAACACGAAATCGATACTGCCATTCGTGCGATTAGAGCCCTAAATAATCGAAAATGTACTGAAAAAATTAGTTGATCGGATGGGGTACTGTCAAGCCAGCCGTAGCAGTCATTTGAATGATGTTGTGTTTCATTCATAAATGAAAATGTTCAATCTTTCTAATAAAGTCATAATTTTGAAAAATAATTAGTTGTTATTTTATAGCCGATTCAAATTCCAATACTTAAATGGCCCATCCTTTATATACATAGAGCCATTCCATATCAGATCAGGCAGAGGGTGTCACATGACCCTCACAGATTTTTAAAAAAAATTACAGTAGTTACAACTAAGGGACATATAAGATATCCCAAAAGGATTTTGCAAAAAAAAAAAATTTCTTTCTCTAGTTACAGTTTTAAAATTTGGGACAAAATCGCCGTTTTTAGAAATTCAGCAAAACACTCCCTTTTAAAATGGCCACTGTTTCAAAAGTTTTTAATCGATTCGAGTATTTTTTTTTCTATAAATAACTAAGTGGTGGTATTTTATTTAGACACTAATTTTAAAAATCTAGTCGGCTTTATTTATAAAGTAAAAAAGAGCGTTTTTGACGTGAAAAATTTGCATTTTTACCGATTTTATGATTTTTCTTATGAAAAAATTCCTTTTTGACAAAACAGAGGTGGCAATCTAAAGTGCTGTTATGGAAGTTTTGCATCAAATTTTATTGTAAGCCTGAGATGCATATCCCCTCAGAATATAAAGTTTGAAAATGTTCAAAAATCACAATTTTTGAAGTGTGATTACTCAAAAAAGCCATTTTTTGAAAATCGGAAAATCTGCTCATTTGATGCCCTTGAAGTGCTTAATGAGCTGCAATCAATTATATTGTGTATTTTTGCCCCAGAATGTTCAAAAATGACCTTTTGTGCGTTTCTCAAAAAAGCCAGAAATTCAAACTTGTTCTTATTTGATCATTTTAATATAAGGTTTAATCAATTTTTATTAAGAAATATACTATATTACTTAACTATTATATTTTTATTACTGTATTATTTAATACTATATTATTTATTAAGTATATTATAAGAAATATACTTAATCTTCTTAGAATTTAAATAGCACCTTGCACAAAGTGTGCTATTTAAATTCTAAGAAAGTTAAATACAATTTAGCTGCAGTAATAGGGGTAAGAATATAGTATATTTCTTAATAAAAATTGATTAAATCTTATATTAAAAGGATTAAATAAGAACGTTTTAATTTCTGGCTTTTTGAGAAACGCACAAAAGGCCATTTTTGAAAAATTATATAAAATATCTGGGTCAAAAATACACAATATAGTTGATAGCAGCTTATTAAGCACTTCAACGGCATCAAATGAGCAGATTTTCAGATTTTTAAACAATTTCTCTTTTTGAGTAATCACACTTCAAAATTTGTGATTTTTGAACATTTTCAAACTTTATATTATGAGGGGATATGCATCTCAGGCTTAAAATAAAATTTGATGTAACACTTCCATAACAGCTCTTTAGATTACCACCTCTGTTTTGTCAAAAATGAATTTTTTCATAAGAAAAATCATAAAATCGGTAAAAATGCAAATTTTTCACGTCAAAAACGCTCTTTTTTTCTTTATAAATAAAGCCGACTAAATTTTTAAAATTAGTGTCTAAATAAAATACCATCACTTAGTTATTTATAGAAAAAAAAATACTCGACTCGATTAAAAACTTTTGAAACAGTGGCCATTTTAAAAGGGAGTGTTTTGCTGAATTTCTAAAAATGGCCAATTTTGTCCCAAATTTTAAAAGTCTGTAACTAGAGAAATAATATTTTTTTTTTTGAAAAATCCTTTTGGGATATCTTATATGTCCCTTAGTTGTAACTACTGTATTTTTTTAAAAAAATCTGTGAGGGTCATGTGACAGGTTTTAGACCTCCCTTCCTGATTTGAAATGGAAAGACTCCATATATACACACACACATATATATATATATATTAAGGCTCGACCGATACATCGGCCTCGCCGATGCATCGGCGCCGATTGTTCAATAAAGTTGCCATCGGCCATCGGCATCGGCGGCAGATGTTAACTTTAGAAAAACATCGGCCCATCGGCCTTAAAAAACATCTAAAAGCCGATGCAAGGCCGATGTTTTTCGCAGGGACAACTTTCCAGAAAACATTCTGTCTTTCACTTTACTTTTTTCTCCATAGCTCAATTTCTATTTCCATACAATAACAGGCAGCACATAAGTTAAAAAGAAAAAAACACAGAAATAATGTTATTCTACAAAGTATTTGATAAAAAATTCGGAAAACTAGTTTAAGCGATCGCTGCCCGAAACCTTCATTATTAAAATAGTTCTCTTTGAGCAGAATGCTCGCGAAATAGAATATGTTAAAGTAAAAGTCATAGAAGCGTCTTATGAGTGCTATTTGTTTTCGCACTAGGTTAGTTGCCTCATGTTTGTCCGTTTTCTTTTAATAATGACTTAGTGCATTAGATGTCATTGTGCAATAATATTATACCATCTGCTTTTAGTTTGTCATGTTTCTTATTATTCCGAAATTGTAAACAATAAAAAGTCAACTCAATCAAAGTACGATAATAATTTTAATTTTTACCAGCGTAAACTTTTTTCCCTTTTTTTTTTTTTTGCTTCTTCGATCCCACGTGTTACAGTTTTTCTATAATTGTGGAGAAATCTTGTTTCATCTGCTTTTGGTGTGCGGTTGTTCTCATTATTTCATTTTTAGTTTCTATTATAGAAAAGATTGGTCAAAAATAAGAAGAAAATTTAAAGTATAAATATTTATTGATCGAAATTTCATGTGTCCAAGTTCGAGTTGAATTTTCAAAATGCGAGTTCGCGTGATAACCTTAATAACATTAATAACATCTTAATAAAAATGCTAAAATTACTTTATTTTTAAAGATTGATCAAAGCATATCTTTTTTTCAAAATACATCTTAACATTTTTTATGCGATAATAATTTTAATTTTCCCCGTTTATACTTCGTTTTTTTAGCTTCTTTGATGCCACGTGTTAGACAGTTGACAGTTTTTCTGCTATTGTACAACAATCTCGTTCCCTCTGCTTTCAGTTTAGAATATTTCTTGTACAACATAGAACATATTGATAAAAATATGAATCAATTTTTCAGTATAAATGTTTATTGATCGAAATTTTATGTGTCCAAGTTCGACTTGCAATTTTCAAAATTTTAATTCTTTAAAAACGAGTTTGGGATACAAGGTGGAACAATACCTTAATAAAAATGCTACAATTTCATTAATTTCCAAAATTGTCAAAGTATATAAATATATATATATATATATATATTTTTTTTTTTTTTTTTCAAAATACATCTTAATTTTTATAAACGATCACGTGTTTTCAGAAGATTATTTGTCAACAGAAAACTGCTGGTGCTCAAAATATTGGTTTATTTCGGTGACCTTACATATTGTGCTCATGAAAATATAAAGAACATGTCAAGTATTTCAGAGTAATTTTAAACTCACAAGAAAAAAAAATCTAATAAGATTAGTTCTTAAGACCCAGCATTCATTTGTAATGACAAAAAAATCTCAAGTCTATGTTTTTAAAGCAATATTCAGCATTTCTTGGTTATAAACAAGGGATAATTCTGCGAGCGAAATTTTTTAATATTTTATTTTTATTTCAGAAAAAGAGCTTAAAATAACTTTTTTAATGAAAAATAAACATGTAATCGTTCCCGCTTTTCTTTTAAAAACGGGGGGGGGGGGGGTATCATGAAAAAAAATCTGAGAGGAGGGGGTTGACAGTTTCGTTAAAAATACAAACATACATTATTTGTTAGTCTGTGTCATAACATCAGCATTCCTCTCCATAAAAAAAAAAAAATAAGAAAATAATGGCAGCTGCACTTGGCATTTGCAGTGCAGGTGTGATAAAGAGAAAATGTTGAAGGAAAGGGAATTAGACCCGAGCCGATCCAATAGATGTTGAGTATTTTTCTTTTGCAAAGATAAGAAAAAAGAATTAAAAATCCTCTGATATAGCATTTTTTAATTTTTTTAACCTCCAAATAGTTGTATTACTTTACTAGAATCGCGAGTGATTCTTTCAGTTTTAATTACTATGTAAACTTACCCCAAACAGTTTTACGGTGCTTGAATAATGCATTTATGTTTTTATAAACATTAAAATAAATAATAAATGATTTAAATGACATTTTTGACAAGCATTCTACACGTTTTAATGGTTTAAGGTGACTTTTTTTTCCATCGGCCATCGGCATCGGCCATCGGCCGATGGAAGAGGAGAATAATCGGCAATCGGCCATCGGCCGACCTCGGAACAATCGGCCAACAATCGGCATCGGCCCATCGGCCAAAAAATGCCATCGGTCGAGCCCTAATATATATATATATATACACACACACACACATATATATATATATTTCATATATATATATACATACACACATATATATATAGTATATTCTCTTGACACCCATTTTAGCATTTTTAAGCAAAACTGCATGCATATACCAATTTACTAATAAATTTTCTTTATATCCTCATGTCACTGTGTTTGTTATTTATACGGAGCTAACACAAAATCCATGCTAAGTTAATATAGCAAAGTTTCATCAGAACTGCACTGAACTGCGTTCAAAGTATTGCAGAAACTATAACTTTCATGCGTGACTTTACCATGTATTACGGAAAATTCTAATCGTGATTTTGCAAAATTTCCTGCTGAGAAATTCGATAAGCCCACACCTATGAAATCAAATTTATATTTATAAATTTATAGATAAGTAAACACGTGAATTCGAATGAATATAATGTCATGAATTAATGCCCGAACGGATTTATGTCAAAGAGAAACAGCAATTTCAAAGCTTTAAATAATGATAAGCGAATGCAAAAATATTCCCCTATTTTTCATTAAATCACGTATTCATTAAGCGACTTTTGCTTTTAAGCACGTACTCTCCGACTTTCCGATTCCGTTGTGAAAATCCATGGTTTTAGTGACACCTATGAATTCATTAATATTCATAACTTTGTTCGTAATCCGACGAATTCGTGACCTTAAATTAAAATGGCCACATCAATAAACTGTGGAAAACCTTTGATCCCCAAAAAAGCAGGTATTCAGTATTGAGAAACGAGAAAGGATCCATGTTGTGAAACTTCCGATCTGATTGCGAAATGCATAAATTAGACATATATAAATTCGCCACTGTCCATTCGTTGTTCATTTCAGAGTTAACGTGTTTGCTTACAGTACGCGATTTGCTGCTCTGCATTTGTACTTGAGATTGCTGACTATATTTCTTTAAATTCACTTTTATGATAACTTCCGTAATTTTTACCTAATTGATTAGGATTCAGGGTAAGTGCAAAACATGCTAATTTATCTGTAAAGGTTTTCCATGGCATTATTCATGATTTACGGTACCAGAAGTATAAGTTAATAATTAAAGTACAGCTTATATATTCGTAAAACTGGTGTTTTCAAAATTGTCCTGTTATCAAACTAATAACTTTAATGTAAATTAATTAATAATCAATATGATAATGATAACTAATTAACTATTTCGAAAAGTTTTCTGTTTCTCTAGACTAAAGAAATTATTAAGTGCTGTTATTTAGCGAGTGACTTAATAGTCGTTTTTTGTTTTGTTTGTTGATTTTGTAAGCAAATATTTCTACTCGATATTTTTGTGTTGACCTTGAAGTATGACGTTGTTTTGAATGGAAAAGTTTATCATTATTTTTTTCTTGTTTGATACGCATTGTCTTTTTAATTATATCTTTTCATTAAATGATATGAATTATTAAGACTTTTAATGTAGTTCATTAAAAATTGTTTTACAGCTATAGTTTTTAATTTTAACCAATAACTCCAATAATTTTTGATAAGGTAAAGCTAGGAGAGTCTGTGCACAATTGGAAAAATAATTTTAAAAAATCGAAGTATGAATTTTTTGTTAAACTATTTATGAATAACTGTGACTTCATTTGTTTTTTATGCATTTCCATTGATATTTCGTTGTTTTTCTTTAATTTAATGCAACAGTTGTAAAAAAAAACAAGAAGACTAATTTGCTCAATCTGTCCTTGCAGGGTAGGTGTGATTGCGCACATGGGTAGGGGAGATTGTTATTCATAAAAACTGCAATTAAATTGTTAGCAATAATATTCACACTAAAACTGTGTTGTTGTAGGGTTTGTATAAACACATACAATTTTAATAGGAATAAATATTTTAACTCAATGATTACAGAATCGGAAAAAACAGGGTTTTAATTAAAGAAACAAAATAAAGAAGAAAAGAAGATTTAAATTATAATTAATCTTATTCATTTTCAGTTTCAATGTCTTTTGTTTGTTAACCGAAGTTGTTGTCGTCCATAATCGGTATACTTATTGTTGTAAGTAGTGCACCCATCTGCTACAAATAGCACACTTAACTCTTTTATGCCTACCGTCCCTTTTTAGGGACAGTCTGAAAAATACGTCTGAAGCACCCAAAAATAAACATTTCAACAAAAAATTGTTTTAATGTATTTCTAATGGGTTATTATAAGTTTAGGAATATATTAAAACATTTTTTTGTTGAAATGCTTATTTTTGGGTGTTTCAGACGAGCTTTTCAGACTGTCCCTACAAAGGAACGGTAGGCATTAATGTCACTGGTTGAAGTTGTCTCCTGGTACAGGTTTCAGACATTCAGTGCACTCATCCTCGTTGTCCTGTCTGACATGGTCCCAAAGATTCAGTATTTTGACATTATTTTCTTCTGAGGTAGCTGATGATGAAGGTGTTTCAAAATTCAAACATTTTGTGTTGTTTTCTTTCCTGCAAGTTTTTGGTTCCCACTTTTTCTGGAAGCCCCTTATCTTCAGACGTTAGCTTATTTTTTGTAGCTTCTTCTTTCTTAATTTTTCTCTCGAATATATGTGCGGGTCAGTAACATTCGTTGCACTTTGTTTTCTTTTTAATTTTGACGGCATTAAACGGTTAGGAAAAATAGTTTATTAATAAGAATATTTGTATAAAACTAGCACATTATTAATTTATAGCAACATTTTCGTCTAAGAAAAGAAATTTGTTCACAAATTACTTTATTTGCACATTTAGTTCCGAAATGTATATTTCATAACTTAAATCCTCAAAAGAAATAAAATCACACGAACTTGTTTTCAACGATTTATACGGTATAAAAAACCAGTCCCTTGAAAACACAAATTATAATAAAGTCACCACAACTTTACCACTCGATATAGAACTATTGTCAAAATATTTAATTAATGCCTGTTAAAGAGACACCCGTGAATTTTTTATGTAAAGAAATAACTTCAAAAATGAATTTAAAATTTTAAAATATTAAAGTCTTAAAAATGTGTTGAGAGGGCATAAGTATTTTACATTTTATGTTTTAGTAAAAATTCAGAACGCCCCTTTTAATCCATTAATACAACGAATTTAATCGATTCATACGTTTCACATGTAATTTGCAATTTATTCTGCATTACCAACAAGCTATGGGTAATAATATAATGCGCAATCTCTCCTAGCATGAAAACTAACGGGAGAAACGCGCAATCTCTCCTAAGTACAAAACGCGCAAACTATCCTATTTCGGTAGGACAGATTGCGCGGGCTTTTACTCAAATATGGCTGCTTCCAGAAAGAAATGCTGGCCTTCCCACTGTTAGTCTAGCTTAGTAGCTTACGAAAAGTCGCTTAAGTTTAGAATATTTTGTACTACTGCTACTCTATAGAATTTCAAAGAACGCATTATGAAAATTCAAGCACTTACCTTGTGAAAACAATATAGAATATCGATGCTTAATCACAGGCGTTCATATCAATCAACTTGCACTTTCAAGTGGACATTCTACTATTGTCGTTGTACAAATGCATGGCGTTTGATCGCGTGCACCCTACTTCTTGCCCCCGAACTCGTAGGTGCGCAATCTCTCCGACCGCGCAATCTATCCTAGCTTTACCTTATTGATAAAACGCCTTGCATATTCATTATTCTGTTTACATATTTTTTTTACCTTTTTGTTTTAGTTTTTGATCACAAGTGTTCAAGATGACGACTTCCTTGTGGCTCCTTTTTGGGGCCTTAGTAATATCTTCAATGGTAACCGATATCAACACTTGTTCCTGTTTTTATTCACATCCACAAGAACACTATTGTGTTGCCGACTTCGGTAAGTTCCCATTTTAAGTTTTAGATAATGATTAAGTTTTAGATATTTTTCTCGAATTTCAAGGGTACAATAATAAAATATTTGATGTTATAATAGTAAGTTAAGCTATTAACTGCTTAAATCTTTAAATCTCGTCATTAAACTTGCTTTTTTATTGTATTTTAAGATATATTCTTTAATTTAGTGAAGTTGATCAAGGCTTTGATCAATGATTTACGTAAAATTGGTGGTTTGTGTATTGATGCATTTTTTTTCTACGTAAAACGAAAACTAACAACTTTAAGCAAAATAGTTGGAATGTAATGCGTTTTTTCAAAATAAGAATGGTAAATATTCAAAATAAATAAATTCACTGTGAGAAAAATGAAACAAAAAAACTCCTTGCTGGTTTTTAATTAGTATTTGTATTTATTTATGTTAAAGTTAAAGCATCGGGCCGAACCTGCCTGCAGTAATTATATAATATGAATGATCGAGGAAAAATCTCCACAATTACAATAACCTACAAAGTATTTTGTTTAGTTTACTTAAGAATGTCTGAGCTATCGTATGATGCGTAGCAATTGCAAATCTCCGTAAAATTCTTTGCACTTCGCTAACAGTTTGTAGACGTTACGCATGATCGAATTTTCACTTCACGTTCAAGAGGCAGTCAGTAAATCAAGAGTAAAATGAAGTTCAATCGAAGCCTTTTTTTTAATTCTGAAAAGTATATCACCCAATAAATATATTTTATTTATTTAAAAAAAACAACAAAATTATTTAGTAAAACTCTTGCTATGAAAATTTTGATAAAAGAAAATTGGAAAAAAGATTGCTCCAAACTCCACCATAGATCTTGATACTCTGCAAGAGGAAATGAAGTTCAACCTAGCGTAAATGTTTCAACAGTGCATGACTTGTATTATTTTTCCTGTTTTCACAAATTGTTTATTTTGTTGCCTTGTATTTACTTTTATGCAAATTCACGCGTAAGAATTAGTCATAACTTTCATGTTTCTGTATAATGCACATGCTATTCCTTATTTCTCCAAAAAATCATTTATCCGGATCAGTGATAGTAAAAACTTCGTAACAAGTTAAAACTAATACAGAGCTGAGCTCGAGGGCTATGTTTACTTTTTTGAGCAACATCTAAACACGTCATTATGTATTTGTAGTATACACTAATTATTAGTTTGTAATTAACAACTTTAACCGAATGAAGAGTAATATTATTTGTAATTATTAAAATTTTATCAAACTTACACATATAGCTATTTAACAGCATGTAATGTGTATGCATGAACATTAAGAAATTTAAACTTTTATTTGCTCAATTTTTAAAAAAATGATCGAAATTTTTCTGTTTTTTTTTCCTAGGATTGTATTTGTTCCTACAGTTTTTACTATGTTAAAAATGATTCTATATATTTATACTAATATAAAATTATTAATGGCATTCTAAAATGACCTCGTGGGTTACGTTCGGCTTGTTGGCTGTTTAACCCCTTAACGCATTTGCCCGTGTCTGACACGGGCAAAAGTTACCGGAAAATTTGGCCATGCCCGTGCGTTATTTTATTTCTAATGCCCGTCTGAGATCCGTTCACACTTTGTTTGTATACTATTTTTCTCTATGTACTTTTACCCCACCCCCCACTCCCTAGTCACCCCCACAACCTAAAATTGTAAAGAATAACTTACACTATACTAGTTTTAAAAAAATCTCGTGCTTTAAGGGGTTAATGAGAACCACTGGCAGATACCCTACTTGATTGCTTCTCCGCATTTCCTTTTACTCCAGTTTAGTGACTTATGTGTGTATAATTGTTAGTAATGATGCTTGTTCGTGCTCATAAAAATCTTGGAAGGCAACATGAGTTGAGGCGTCAGGCTGTCTGTTAAAAGAGACATTTTTTCTTTGGCAATCTCTAAGACAGCTGTGACAACGACTTTGGATTACTGCCTGGTGTCAACAGTATAGAAACTATCGCATGACACACTGTCAGCGGAAGGCATTGATTGAAAATGCTGCCTCTATGGAGGAAGTGGTTTTTTGCCGCAGCTGAGAGACCGATCTGTTGGCGATATATCAAAACCAGCCATCGTTGGAGCTTGGAACTATTGTTTCTGAATTCCAAAATACCTTTTTGTACTTCTGAAACTGTCTATCAGGCATTCCAATTATTGAGTTAGTCTTCAAGAATTCCGTTTTCTAATCTCAGGTGTTTGTTTATGTTACATTACCTTTCAATGTAAATATAGATTTGCTTTATAATTTTTGAAAATAGTTCTTAAAAGTCTCTAAGAATGAAGAAAACGTGTTTTATTATTGGCTTAAGATTTTCGAGCAAACTCTTCAAAATATTTAAAAAGCTTAAAACCGTTTAATTTCATAATAATAACAAATACTAATTCATCGATATTCTACACACGTCCTTTTTACATACAATGACAATTTTTGGAACAAAACTCATCAGAAAACCTAAATGTTTGAAGCGAAAATTCATCCATATTCTACACACGTCCTTTTCACATACAATGACAATTTTTGGAGGACAGCTCATCAGAAATCCTAAGTATTTGAAACGAAAATTATGATAAATAAGTATCATACGATTCAATAATTTATTCAAACAATGTGAAGTAGCAAAATCGATAGGTATTTAAATTAAAACGAGAGAAAGGCAGCAAAGTTGACGATGTTTTTGATGGTAAAAAATAAAAAGCAGTACTACTTACTTTTTATGTGGAGTTTACAGAGGTTTCAAAAGGATACTCTTTGCTCCCTTTTTTCAATTTCACTAATTTTGCTAAACCTTTTTTCCAATTTCCCTTCTAATTTTCTCAAAAAATTATTTATTACTGTCTTGCAACTTCTTATAGTATGGGTATATATAATACGTTTTCTTTTTTCTGCTCCTTGATTTTAACAAGTGCCAGTACTTTTACAATTTGGAGCATCGAACACTGTGACTGATGTTTTGAATTTCCATTTTTCCTTTTTAAAATTTTTTTAATGAAACCGAATTACCTTTTGAAATTTATAAAAGAATGGATAGTACGACGCTAAACCCCCAATTACTTCCCTAAGCAAATATAATACCAGAATACATCTATCCCAGATCTAAAAGAAGCCACTTGAAACAGGTATTAATAAAACGTTCCCAGCCAATATCCCCGCACGAAATAATTTTGATAAGCTACTGCTAACGATAATTTATTTTGAACTTTTCTATTAAAATTTTTAAATTGTGAGACAATTTTACCAATTCTCCGTTTAAAGCGCTTTTGTATTAAATTTTACAAAAACAACAATAAAAAAGCAATGTATGCGCGATCAATAAACCAGAGTTATGTTTAAACGCGTCAGATTTATATAATTTCAAAGTATGGAACTGCATACAAAATTTTTAGAAAACAAATTATATAATTTTCGTTTATGGGACCAGCATCTGTGAATGCTTCTTAAAAAGGTTAAATCTGAAAACCATGTCCAATAAAGAAGCATGATAAATTTACTTTTTGATCTTTCATTACTCTAATGATTTCACACCAAAATGAAATGCAAATGAAACTCATTTCTGTCTCCACAGAAATCTTTCAAAATTATGTCGTTTTCAGTTATCGTATCATGCTCCTAAATCAGAAAATCGCTCTTCAAATGAATCATAATTTTAGCAGCATACCGTAGAGAGAAATATGTAATCTCGACTTAATTTAAAAAAAGTGAAGAACTTGCCTTCAGCCCGCCCATACAATTCTATCACCTTGCCCAAAACCAGAAGCATCCTCAGTTACCACTCGCCTACTAGAAGGACGACCTTAGGCAAAACCTCTTTAGTATGAAATAAAAACGTTATGAGCGACTTTATCAGTCTTGAAACCTTTCTCTGAAACAGATTGCCCGCTCCTTATAAGTACACCTCTACGCTACTAGGGGGTTCAATAGGTCAAACTCGTCAACTCCACAAGAGAAAAAACAAGCTCCCGGCACTATGCTTTCTTAATGGCATTTTATGGGAAAGCGGTTTATCGGGGGAGTTGATTTTTTTTTTTTTTTTTTAATATTATTAATAAAGCAGAGAGCAGCTTTTAATTTTCGCATCATTGGAATCGAAACTTTTTGTATCTCAGGGGCAGACTAACGTAGATCACAATGTCCCTACTAATTAAGCTGAAAAAGACTGTTTTGGGGAAAATCTACAATATTTAAAAATTCGTCATTTTTTATGTCTAATTTTGAAGGTAAATATGTACATACAGTGAAATTTGTCTATTTCGAACCTCGAGCAAAGAATTTTCTTCTCCCCGCGATAGGTTATAACTTGTTTTGTTGACATAAACAGGTCTTCGATATATGATCTTTCTCGTTTGAATAAATTTTCAATGATCAAATAATATGCGCTGAAAATTAGCATTTTAAACATGGCTCAGTAAAAACAATCTGCATGATTAGGTATTTTTGGATGAATTAAATAATTTAGTCAACGATTAGATATTTTGAATAATATCTACAGCTATACAACTTCGTACAACAAGGTGATATATTTTCATGATTCATTTTCCTGTTATTTTAAAACAGCTTTTTAACGTTCACACCCTCCTAACGTTCTCCAAATCTCTCAGCATATGTATGTGTTCGCACGATCCAGTTAAATTTTCCCCTTTTCTTTTTCCGCGAAATACATTTGGAAGGACACCACACCTTCTGCAACCAAATTCATAACCCCATTGTCTACTTTCTTATCAGTATTCAAAGTTCAACATGTCCAACAAGCGTCGCTGATGTCATAGGGGTTAAACAAAAAGTCGGTTACACGTCTGGGTTTGTTCCTTTGGAGGAAAAAAAGAATGCAAATATATCTTTATTTATTTTTGGAGATGACACCTCCCAAGTTTTAAATTTCCAAGGACTTCCTAAATCTTATTTCAAAATACACAAGTGATGATTTTGATTATTTTGAGACACATGGAGAAAAATAACGTGGAATTAAACGTCCAAAATGCATGGAAACAGGTAAAATTTGAGAAAACTTTTAAAGATAAACAGTTTTCGAGGCACGAATTCTGAAATATGCAGTTGTTTTAATATTACTCTTGTGCATGCTGGTAAAATCACTGATTTTAAGTTTTATACTCCTAGACCAGAGGTCTTAAAATTATTTTGAGGCATGGGACCACTTTACAGTTGTAAATATTTCAACGGACTCTTACCCCCCCCCCCCCCCCCCCGATTGTTTGTGTCATTTTAGGTTTTCCACCAAAATTAGCGTATAACCGTTTAAGAAATAATTGGATTATTATTATGAGTTGCAAATAAACAAATTATTTACTTTAATATTTTATTTCCTATAATTCTCTACATATTTATGTACCGACATGCGCAATTTTCTTTATTATTAAAATTAACGTTTTGACTTTCTATAGTCGAAAAACAGAAACGTGTTTATTGTATAAAACTATAAAATAAATTCTTAACTTTTGCAAACCCTTGTTTGATTTTCAACTCAAAAAATGCTTATCATTAAACAACCGTTAAAACCAAACTCAAATTATGTAAGGAAAAAACGGTCCAGATAACTTCCGTTCGGATAATTGACGTCCGGATAATCAACGTTCTACTGTACTTGTATTTGTCAAGCAGAAATTTTAAATATAAAACACTTACCTTTACTTTTGCAATATAGTTCATGTAACGATAATTAAAAACGTATTCATACACAAAAGAGCGTATCAACATTTACAGCGAGAAATTTAAAAAAATATAAGCACGGTTTCATTTTTATAACTATCCATCTTATGAAGATTGTTGAATTTTTAAAAATAGTATACTCATTGATTATATAGTGGTTGGTTTATATAAAGAAATACTAGAACCCTTGGGGATGGCCCATGGAACTCAGTTTGAATACCACTTGTTCTAGACCAATAAATAAGAAACAGATTTCTATGTTCACCGTCAACTTGAATCATTCATTAAAATATCAATTTGATATTTTAAGAATTCCCTACTCAACAAAATTTTGCATTAGAGCTTTGTGACTACTGAATTACTACTACTGCAAGCGAGCATTCTAATCTAGAATGCAACACTTCAAGCCAAAACCGTTAAACTAAGTAAAACATAGTTCCAAAACTACAGCTACAATGTATATCACAATTTATTAGTACGCAAAGCTGTCACTCGACAGCGTCTGTGACTATATTATGGCGCCCAATAACTTTTTTTCCTCGCGATTTGTAGCGGAAAATATTCCAGGCTTTTTCTTATATAGTCACAATGAGCCCTGCAGACAAACCTACTGGAGGTCTTTAGGCGGCATTATTGAGTCCTATCATATACTGATATGTAGTTCTTTAGTCAGGTGGCAGTTTAAATGAAGCCGCCATACAGGAATGTCTATCTAGATAACTGCTCACCAATCAGTTGCTCATTGTTGAGAACGACGGGTGGCAATGGGCTCTCGCTGTGTAGACTGATCTTGGGAATGATTTAAAGGGCAGAAAACACGATAGATATGTTTTTTTACTATGCACTTGGGACGGACTCTTTCTAATAACCGTGGAAAATTTTGTACTACCTGACTTTTTCCTTTGAATAGTTGTATCTCAAAAAGGTTACAATGTAACCACCTTTTATAGATAATTCTTCTCTACTTGGTTTTGATTCGATATTAAAACATGGACAGAAAATTCGTAATGGGGAAAAAAATTGTATATTTTAAAAGGTTTATTAAACTTCTTGAATAATAGCTTGTTATAATTACTAATAAATTGCTTGTTGAATACATTTAACCTTCTATTTCTTACAATGTTCGTTGTTGGTTGTAGCTGCAGTTACATTGCAATGAAATAAATATGCTTTCATTTTTAAAAAACGAAATAATAAATATATATATTTAGAAACATATCATTAAATTCAGAATTTTGACAAATATCAATTAATTGTATTAATACTTCCCGAAAGATTTTATTTTTGTTCCTGCTGATGAAATTTCTCTTCCTCTCGCTTTATGGAAAACAAGTATAAATCTCGCACATTAAGAATTTTAGAACTCAGAGGTACACTACAAAGCAAATGAGCTCGAATTTATTTCCTCAGTTTTCAGAATTTTTGTTTTAATACTACCGAAGATGAATAAATAAACGAAACTGAGCGTTCGTAATTGGAAACACATAAGGAGAAACCAACTAGTCAATAAAAGTGAGTGAATTCAATAAAAAATATACTATAGGTATAGATCAGCCACTTTTTGAGTGCTTTGCTCCTACTTCTAAAAAACTTTCTACTGCTCCGATCCGAGCTCCGAATAATGTCAATACATTATATTATTAATCTCTTTTTTTAACGATAAAAAATAAAAAAAAAAGGGAAAAAACTCGGAGCAGTGAAGCACAACATTTTTATTTGCTCCGGCTCACTCCAGTTTCGGGCAAACTCCTGGTGCTCGGCTCTCCTGCTCCACTCCCAGATGCCTGGAAATTACATATTAAAGATGCAATTTATTCCTTTTCTTTATGATACTAAGATCTTGCACAACTTTTCTTAAATTCCTTGTGCAAGTACCAATGCTGCAGCCAACACCGTGAGATGAATGACGGAAGAAAGGACAAAATTAAAGCCTCGTCAAAGTAATTTTCCCACAAACCTACTAGTTAAAGTGCCGAATAAACCGAATTAACTGATGCCCATTATACGCAATGTAACTGTAGATTAAATGAAGCATAAAATTTGAATAACCTCAACCTGGAAAAAAATTAAAGTGCTGCTACATTCCCCGATTCAAATCGAATTTCGAATGTCATTCTAAAAACCATTAGAATCAAATTTCAATGCAGACGAAAAATATGCCGCCATCCGGGAACCAAGGAAGTGTGTGAGCTGCAGAACTATCCACCCGGACCTGTGTTTAAGGCGTGGATACTTCCTTTGTCGTCGCCGAAAATTTATTTCAGCCAGCAGAGGTGTGCTTGATGGGAGGACTAGAGAGGCACACGCGACCGAGGATAAATCTTCACTCGAGGGCTACAGCTCGTATTTTACGGTCCAAATGTAATAAATAAAATCCACTTGTTATGCTTAATGACACCCAAAGCTTTGAGGAAGTTGGCATAAAAAGCTATACTTTCTTTGTTCGAAATTGCTACCTGTTAGAAGATTCATGAATTTTAAGAGCTTGGAATGAATTCAAACGTGAAAGGATTCATTGAAATTTAATTACCTTGTAAAAAAAACATTAATAAAGAAGCTATTGTAATAAGGTACTGTTCTTTAGATATATGTATATTTGATGTTTATTGAATATATAAGTAGTTGCAGAAGAAATTAATTTACAAAATAATGCGTTAACAGGACACATGAAAGAAAGTAGCTTTCTATTTAATAAAAAAAGATCTCCTACAAAAGAAAGAGATGTTTTTCTAAGAAAGGTCCACATATGCTAAAATAAATTAATCTTTTCTTTTAATGATTGTCATGTATTTTACAGAGTGTACAATCAGTTATATTATGTGCAAATTAAATCAAAAGACGTGTGTTAAACTGAAGAAAAATTATCTTTCAAAAACAAATATGTCTCGAAAAAATAAATTATAGTACTTGTGCAATATATGGAAACATTAATATGTAAAACATGTATGTGCATATAATGTATGCATATATTAAAACAAATTTTAAATGTCTTCGAAAGACGCACAATGTAAGCCCGAACCGTTTTCTATTGACACAAAGTTCTCTCGCCGTTTTCATTACTCATTCTTGTCTTATGTATAGTAAAATTTCAATATACTTCCTGTTAATAATGCATATACCAGTTGAACTCTTGGGACGAACTTTTCTTGTTTTGTACACATTAAAAATGCTTCCTTCAAAATATCATAAAATTATGTTCATAACATGTCAGTGTTTAGATCGTTGGCGTTCTGGTAAAAGACCTGAAGTCAATAATTAGTGTAACTTTGAGATATTGGCAATTTAAAATTTAAAAGCCAATATCTCAAAGTCGGTGAAAATCATTTAATAGAACCTTAACTCCAACAGCAGGTTGACTTATGTAATTAAATTGTGCAACTAGTTTATGTCCTGAAATTAACTATTGGAAATTCTAATTCACTTCAGTACGTTGTTTTTTTTCTTTCTTTTTTGTGGACTGATTTTTACTAGATTACTGGACTTAAAATGTCTGTGAGCTACTAAGCTTTTTACAGTCGTGTACACAAAAACATTCAATTTTTAGTAAGTTTTTTAAAATGAACATAATGTTCAACACGCTACAGGGGCGTCAGTTAACTCTTGTTCTCAGAAGTTCAGTTTAATACACAGTCGAATGTTCTTGAAAGCGTAATAATTAAAGAGAATTACGTTTATGATAGTATTCCGCGTCATGACATTCATGTTCGCTTGATTGTGATTCCTTGAATTCGGATGTTGTTCATAGCTGTGAACAATTTTTAGTAAATATTCTCATCCCGAATTCCTTTATTTATCCCACTATTTGATTATCTAATTATTAATAGTTACAATTAACCCATAGGCTCAGTCTTTCTCATTTTAAACATACATGGAAAAAAATGATATAGACAGCTAAACTTTAACATGTAGCGTCTTGACATATGTCGTACCATTGATGATAATGAGTACGTTAACTTGATGTCAAAGTGTCTCATCTTCGAGACCGAACTGCACTGCTTTCTGTAAAAAGGACGCTTTTTGTCTCATTTCTAAAGGAGCACTTTGAAAGACAATATTACACTTCAAAATCTTTTTTAAAGAACGTCTCCAAAAAATAACGAACACCGTCTTTCAATTGTACTGATCAGGAACCAAAAGTTGATGGCCTAAACAATCCCTGAAAATGCTCTGAAAACACACCAAAAAGGACCCGATAAATGCCATTAAAGTTGAAAAAATGCACTTAAGATCTGAAGTCAACATTCCATTAAAGCATTTAAAATATGTCTTTTAACAAAATTATAATAGCAACGTCATTAAATGACTTCCTAAAATAAATAAATAAAATAAGATTGTAAAGACAATAACCAATGAATGGTAAACATGTGTTTTGATAACTGTACTGTCTTAAATGACAGGATCTTAATTGTCTTGAGTAATTACATTACCTCTTTTACATTATCAAAGACCGCATACGAAAGTAAGGTTTTTGTATCTTGAAAAACTTTTCTCAATTCAGACATAGTTGGGGTAAATTTGAAATAAATAGGATCACGCGCGGATCAATCTTCTTCAAACTCATACACTTTATCTTCTAGGTATATAATATTATTCTATCTATATAATTATAACTAAGTGGCGCGACAGCCCAGTGGCAGCCATGGCCTACTGTGCCCATCCCAGCTTTCGAGACCGACGGCCCTGGGGATCAGAAGCAGATGTCCCGGTCAAGTGGTCGGACTGACGCGGAATCCCTAATGTTAGTTCCCAAGCATGCTTGGTCCTCATTTATCGACCCCACTGAAGGTGGTGAAAGGCTGAGTCGACCCTGCCCAGACCGGGAATCGAACGGACCTGTGGCATTTTAGCACGGAAATCTACCACTCAGCCACTGGGCCTATATAATTAAAAATATTATAATATTATAACTATATATATATGCATAATTATAACACCAGCAACTTTTGTTTACCGGTGGTGTTTACTGGTGCCACTACTTTGTTTTCTTCAATTTCTCTTCATTCAGTTTTGTGCAAGAGACTTTTAGTTCTCACCTCAACTAACTCTTTTAGTGTTTCGTAAAATTTAATGAATTAATCAAACTAAATTTCAATCAGAAAATTTAAAAGAAAAAGAGCTAAAACATAGAAAAATGCCGTAAAAATCGAGAAAAGTACTCAAAAATGCAAAAAAATGCTGTAAAAATCTTTTAAAAATACTCGAAAGTAATGCTTTTGGAAGTAGGTAATTATAGATGACAGCGTTTCTTTTCTCCCAACAGTTGCGGTTGTAAGGGTGAAATCTCGAGGAAAAGGGGATGGCCACATCACGGCTTATCATATCAAAGTGAAAAAAGAATTCAAGGTGAGTGCTTAAATTACTTCAGTTGCTTTACTTGCTAGTTCAGTACAATAAAAAAATTTCAGATATAGTCGATACTTATTTTTCTGCCGAATTTTGTTACTGTTTATATAGATTCTTAGAGCCTTGTAATACCGTTAAAAGCCCCCCCCCCCAAAAAAAAAAGATGCATAACAAATATATTATATATTTTTAATGCATTGCTCAATCCATTTTTACGTTTGTGAAATTTGTATGCATATATATTTGCGCTGCAATTAAACAACTTTAACCTTTAGTTTTTAATTTTTATATTTTAGAATGTAACTAACCCACACGCATATTAAAACAAATTATGAAGTTTCTGAGTCAAAATGTTTTTTTTTTATAAATAAAAAAAATTATCAGGTTGCGGGTGTGCTGAACACCCTCAACACGCACAAATTTTTCTTTTTATATACATAAAACGTTTTTTAAAAAAAAAACCTTGATACTTTGTACTTTTCTCCACCACATCCCTACCTGTTAGCCGAGGCCTTAGGATTGCTTACGCACGGGGAGAGGTAGTGGGGTCTACGGATTTTGCATGCACATATCCCCAAGTATACATGGTGGTCTTTAGTGGGCATCGAACGCGCGACCTTCCAGGTGGAAGTCCGACGTGCTAATCACTGGGCTACCACGGTCCTGATACTTTGTACTACGATACGTAATGATTACTTACATTCAAAAGTACAAAAATTGAAAGGTAAAAGTTAAAATTATTCAAGTGTAGTGCAAATATATGCATACAAATGTCACACCCACAACAATGGATTGAGCAGTATCTGAACTTCAATTATTTTGTCTTTTCAATAAAAATAAAACTTTGATTTTACTACTAGTAAGTTATTTTCATTTATGATTAAGCTATTTAGCGTAAAGGACACATATCTTTGAGTCGATTATTCAGTATCATTTTGCTCATTTAATCGGTCTTATTTGAGTAAAATATTGCCAATGACCTCGTCCTTAAACTCTTTTTTTTTTTTTTCCATTTCATTAGATGACCGATAAAGCTCGCCATGCATTGAGTCAAGGCCTGATATGGACCAGCAGCCACGAAGCTTCCTGTGGAGTGACACTTCATCCGACCAGGTATCTTATTGCAGGTAAGATGGTGTAGACAGATATAAATCCTCGAATTCTTGAAAATAGGAGTTTATGGTATTGTGAGATCATCCGAGGTATTGCATATCATTGATTTGGTGGTTTGAGAACATTAACATTAAAATTGTTAAGTTTAATATTTTTTATTCCTCAGAGAGGAAGAAAGTTCACATTAAGTATGCTCTCGGTGAGTTAATTAAAATATGTAACGGCATTTCACTTGTGTGTTTAATTTAAAAAGCAGAACAAAACAAAAACTAATAGTAGGGGAGACTGGGTACGGTTGTGCCAGGTTACGGTTGTGACAGTCGTCATATTAGAGGAACCATAAGGAATACCGGGTTGGGTACAAGTGTGGGAGGAGCGGCTTGCCTGTCTGAACGTGTGTCACAGTATGGCATCAGCCATCGCGTGACATTGACGCTAGCAGAGGCCTTCATTACTTTTTAACAGTCAAAAGTAAGTATTTTTATTCGATTTTTGAAAATAATTGTTGTTGTATGCGTACAGATAGAGTAATGAATGTTTTTCCTCGTTATAAGTTCAACATTAATGGTTAAATAGCAGTGATTACTTTGTCCATAGATTATTTTGTATTGACATGGTGGGTGTTCTTTTGCAAAGGAGTGCACTGGGTGCGGTTGTGACATATTTTGTGGGTACGGTTGTGACACTAGTCAAATTTGTTTTTTTTCCTTTAGATACCCAGACAACGCTTGAGGAAGACAGAAAGAGGGCAGTGTGACATAACAAAATATGAAGACGCTTATAAAGAAGTGAAACGCGGGATTTCTATACGGAGAGCTGCGGAAATGTACGAAGTTAATCGTATGTCTTTGTTACGATACATATGTAAACGCGATGGAATACTATGCCTCCTTTATTTGTATCGCCTCGGGTCCGCTATCACGGTAATTTTGTTAGGGATGGGCCAGTAGGATCGATTGGGACTGCAAATCCTTCAGGCTGGATGCAAGATGCATCGTTCCTCAGATTTCTCAAACATTTTAAGAAATTCTCTAATGCTTCTCCAACGCACAGGGTCTTTCTACTACTGGATAACCATTCCTCGCATATCCACATTAATACATTGGATTTTTGTAAAGAAAATGGAATCACTTTACTTTCATTTCCTCCACACTGCTCGCACAAACTGCAGCCCTTGGACAGATCTGTCTGCGGACACTTAAAAAAGGCTGTAAATACTGCTTGTGATGGATGGATGCGGAGTTACACTGGAAAAACCATGAAAATCTACGATATACCAGGTATTATCAAAACTGCTATGCCTCTGGTTTTCACACAAGCGAATATTCAGGCTGGTTTTTGTAAAACTGGTATTTATACGTATAATCGTAATATACTCCAAGAAATAGACTTTGCACCATCTTTTATAACGGATAGGCCAAACCCTGACGCTGGTGAGAACACTCCGGGACCTAAAGATGAAATACCGCCACTTTCAGCATCCTTATTGGATGAATCTTCAATTCCACATACAAGCAATGTTCAGCCAACTGCATCATTCTCAGCCACACCACCTGTTTTTTCGCCTGAACTTGTTCGGCCTTTTCCGAAGGCTCCCCAAAGAAATACAAGAGGTTTCAGACCCAAAAAGTCGACTATTTATACAGACACGCCTGAAAAAAACGCAGTCAGGCAAGAATATGAAGAAAAAGAAAAACGATTGAAAGCTAAGCAGGTAAAGAAAAAAGGAAGAAACAAAGCAAGCAACAGGAAGACATCGCCACCGTCATCGGATGAAGAAGAGTATTTTTGTCTGGTTTGTCTAGGCGCATATTCTGAAAGTAGGGCTGGTGAAAAATGGATCAAATGCCAAGGAAAATGTGAGCTCTGGTCCCACTTAGAGAGCGCAGGTGGTAGTCGCCAATACATTTGTAATAACTCTGATGAATCTGACTAGATCTAAATTAAATATTATCTGCAATAAAAGTGGTTTTGAGCCATTTTGGTGTATTTTTCAACCTGTCACTACCGACCCCAAGCACTGTCACAACCGCCCCTGGGGTGTGGTCGGTTGTGACATTTTTTCCTTTTTTTCTAATTTGCTCCTATGAGTTAACTATTGTACTTTAGGGACAAAATTTTAGTATTCATACGTAGACCGATAAACACTTTACTTATAAAAACAAATTCCATCCAGCTAACAGGCATACTAACGAATTTATGGGCGATCAAATGAAAATTGTCACAACCGTACCCAGTCTCCCCTATTTTGTGAAATTAAAAAAATAATACATTAGAATCTGAAATATTTTTTTGATGTGAGTTGACGGTGTTCACACAACATTATTTTAGAAATTTTAAAGTCGGTATTTTATACGCATCGAAACTTTTTCTGACAAGAATGAACCTATATTTTGAAGACATGCGCAGTCCCAACATGTCCTATTGATAGTGTATGCACCCCCCCCCCCCCCACCCCCCGTCCTCCGAGTCGATCTTGGCGTCCGCCGTACCTGGAAAGTAGATCTTCACTTAATTTAGGTTGCCGACCGCTAGTCTACACTATGATACACAGGTTAAAAACATGCAAAGAAACAAACTTTTCCCCGTGATGGGCACGAAGATATATATGTACATGAATTGCACCAAAAATAAACAAGCAATATAATATAGTGGTGTTATTTTCAACTAACTCTTTTTTTTTTTTTTTTTTTGCGAATAATGTTAATGTACATTAACAGTTTCGACATGGTTAACTATAGATAATATTGGAAATCAGGAAAATAATTAACCATGAGAAGGAATAAATTCGATTAAACTATTAAATCAAGTTATTACGCTTGAAACAAAAGTCCTTGCTTATACTTTTTAAATACTTTTTAGTAATGCAGCAGGGTTACTTGATACTTTTGATGCGTTCGTTTCTCTTTGTCATGTTCGTGTTGCGTAAGAATTTCTGTCATTCCTTTAGGATTGTTTCTTTCTTCGGAAGTGCTGGCGCTCGGCCACAAATCTTTAATCACACTGTAATTTTTTAAGCTGATTCTGTTACTAAGTTCTTCCTCTTAAACTATTATATCGGTTAAAACTTTTTAACCGATATAATTTCTTGTTGGTTGGTACAACTTTTAAGTGCAATTGTGTCAAAATGTTCATTTTCAATACCTTAGTTTTCAGTTAATTTTTTTTTTTACTTTCAGGAAACTTTTTACAGATTACAATATTTTATAGCAATACTCAGGATTAGGTGACCTGTGGATATTTGTCTCTAATACCTTATTTTTACCCTGCTAAATTTTATGTGGAATTCAAAAAATAATGTTAATATTAACTTCCATTAATTATCAGCAAAGATGGAAAATTAATCGTCGTATTGGCATCTAAAATCAAGACTCTGCTCTTAGTCTAAAAAAATCGTTAGAACCGTTTGAAAATGTTCATATTAAAAACGAAAACTTTTTATGCTGTTGTGATTTTTAAATTTTTAGTGAAAATTAAAATCACCGATTTTAACTCTAGTAGGAATGATTTTATCTGGGTACAATAGGCGTGCAATTCATCCTTCTATGCCTCATAAATGCAAACTGAACCTATTAGTGGACTCTCATATGACACCTAATTCTTGTTAGTTATTGTGAATTTCATACATAAATGAAATGCGTATTCTTACTTCCTCATACTTATTCTGGGAGCAGATTCGTCCTACACTAAAAATATCTAGTTGAACCTTTCACCCAAAAAATGGTGAAATTTAGCTGCAACCAAAATTTGGTACTAAGTTGAACCACATTCAACTGCACCATCATAATGGTTCAACTTACTACCAGATGTTGGTTGCAACTAAATTTCACCATTTTTGTGTGACAGGTAGAACTGGAAATTTTAACAGTGTACAATTCCTACTTTCTTTATAAATAAACGTGTCCTGACCTATGTTTTTAACATTTGTCGTAAATTTCTTACAATTTATGAATTCTTGGAAGAAAATCCACATGGCCCTACAAATTCTATGTCCTACACTTCCCACAACTGTAGGACAACTCCGATCCTTGCTTACCCCTGCTTATGTACGCTTAAAATAAAACTTCAACAGTAGGACTTTTCCGCACAAATCCAAGTTTTTTGAAAAAGGAATTTTTTGTGACCAGTTTTGATTGGTAAAGAATTTGTTTTAAAGGTAAACATTGCACAGTATTATCCTATGTAGAGATTGTTCTAGTAGACGTATGTCATTGAAACGTGATACGTACGTAACATAGACCGCAGGAAAAAGAAATCTGTAATGAGAAAATATTACGTCGTCATTATATCGTCAATCAAAGCGTGTTATAGCGTTTTTAATAGTATCACCAAGGTCCAAGGATTTCTCTACCAATAGCAGCAGTTTGGTTATGAGAATTGCAATTGACAGGGAAGCAAAAAATTTACACCTGGTGGTAAAAGTTTGAACTATTGTCTTCCTATTGCGTATTTCTTTTCCCCAAGTTCCAGATGTACCAAGTTTCAATGACATATATGCCTATTAGAACGAGTTTTACGTAAGTCTGAACCGGGTAATTTTAATTATAATCACCATGTATTTGACTTTTGTGCGATCATGCATGATTTTTTTTTACAAGGATCTGAAGCAGGCAGTTTTTTATTTTTTATTTTTTCGAGTTGATCCGCACCGGATATACTCCGACTTGCAAGCATTTGCGGCAGCTAAACTCCGTGTTCACAATAGGTTTAATGAGAATATTGCATTCTTTAATTTAAAATTAAAACAAAACCCTCATTTATTTATTTTAAAGTTCTTGAATGTATTTTAGTAGAAAAATATAGCAGTGGAGCAAGATCATGTTTCTCCCCCCCCCCTTTTTTTTTTTTTGCTGTTCCGCTGCAGTTTCAAGCAAAATCCCGTTGCTCCACTGCTCCGCGCCCCCTCCACATCAATGATTCATTCTCTCCTCCCCTCTTAATATGAAACCAACCAAAATTTAAGAAGATTAAAATTTTAAAAAAAGAAAGAAAAGAAACGTTTTACATCCAAAGCTGAACACAATTTATTGCTACAATATTTCATTAATTTAATGCAACCACCATCGGACGGCTTTCATCTTGATTGCTTACTGAGTACATTGACCATTACAATTGCATTGACCATTTGCTACACCTCTATAAAAATATGCATTAATTTGTCAATTCCGAGTGTCCCTTTGATGTTAATTTACTAGTCTTTGTTGAACACCCAAGGTTCATTTACAAGGCTGTTCGAGAAAGACTGAGAACGATGTTTTTTTTTTTCTTTTGCCTGACGAACAGAAAGCATGTTTAATTAGTAATAGAATAAAATGCTTCTGAAATATTTTCTCACATGGAAACTTATAAATATATTTTTATCAAAAGGGAAATCTTATCTTCAGTGTATATAAAACTAGTGAAGGAAGTAGATTTAATGCTACTCAATATGTGATTTCAAAATATAACAAAATGGGAGTGGATAGCTTTAGGGTAAAGCTCTTATAGACTATCTGAGGAAACTTTCTTTATTCTCAAGCCACTCCTTTAGATCTGAGCACACCAAAGTCATGATAATAACTGTTCTTTCCTCTTTTGGAGCTTAATTATCAAGTGCAAACCATTTCACATCAAAAATCTGCTTTTACTTGGGGAAAAAAAAACTTTAGAACGATGTTTTGTATTGTCTATAATTATGGCTGACGGATGTTTAGAAAAATATTGTGTATTTATCAAGCATTCTATTTAGTTAATACAATGACTGCATTAAATAAATGAAAAGCTACATATGAGTATTTATTTTCTTTCAAGGTGAGTTCTTCGCGAGCTTATTAATATAAAAATAAAGAAAAAGAAAGAGTTTATAATAATGCAGGAGCACTCAGCAAGGAAAGGTCGGTATGATATCAAAACAAACGCATGTCGCTGTGTTAGTAAGCGTGAAATAATATTTTGGTTTTGAAATTGCTATTCTCTAAATTTTAAGTAAAACGAAAAGCGTTATGTAAGTGTTTGGTTTTAAACTAATGAGTTAACTTTGTTGATCATAACGCGAATCGAGACGCGAAAATATGTAGTAATGATAGGGAGAAATCTTCATGTACTATCATTACATTTATCAGAACTATGGCTAGAACGCAACAAACGTGAAATCAAGTTTTTATGTAATTAATGATAGAACAGGCGAAGCAAAAAAATTGGGATATTTTGGATTAATTTTACAAATTTTATGTAATCATTAGTACTATTACTATTATTATTATTTTGTAAAAGAGCCTATTTTTATTAGATTCGTAAGGAGAAACACTAATCAAAAATACAAAATAATTTTTTTTATGATAATGAAAAACGTTGCATTATATATTTTAAAATAAGAATATTTACCATTTTGGAAGAATTTTTATATTAAAATATAAAAATAAAAATATGAAATCATAGCTTATTAGTTAAATAAGCTATGATTTTACTCTCTTATAGATATCAGAATGTTTGTGGGAATACGAATTTTTAACCTAGCCGGAAAAAAATATAATAATGATAACTCTAACCGTTAAGTCATGCAATATTGTCCCGAACCACCGGTAAAAAATTTGGCTGTAAATTAGAATGTTCTAGCTCTGATTTTGTTGCAGTCACTGAAATCGATTTAAAAACCGAAGAGAGGGGTGCATTGTGGCACAAGCGGGTATCAAGTCCGGGATTGTCTGGGTGAGAGGCAACAGTTCTAACCACTATAATAGATAGAAATCAAACGTTGTTTAACACTCTTTGAGTTGCTTGATAGCGATCCTAGTTTTCTCCTATTGAGTACGCAAATGAAGGAAATGCAGTTAGAAGCCCACCAGGAAGCCAGATATCCCCCCAAGGTCCTTAGAGAACCTTGGGGGGGGGGGGATATCACCTGGCACTAAAAAAGTAACTAAATAAAAACTTTCTCTGACGTAGCTCAACCCATTAATACTCTTGAGCAAATAAAGACAAAATAAACAAACAAGCATGCATAAAATAAAGCTGTAGCACCTATAGTAGATAGACTTGAAAACTGCAAGTTTTTTGAGGCTGCTGAAAACCAAATGTTTTGGAGATGGACATTTTTGAATTCTTTAGTTTCATCTTAAAGTCTAAATGTCTCACTAGAAACCCCCGATAGACGGATGAAATTAATCCTTAAATAATGAAAATATAAAGACAATAAATATATTTTTCAAGTTAGTCCTTCCCCTCCCCCTTTTTCTTTCTTTTCGTTTTTACGCGTAACTTCATTTCAACGCACTGAAGGTTTCCCTGTAGCTATGTGTCTTCGACTTTCAATGCAAATTTACTCCTTAATACATTCATATTTTCGAAACCTTACCCTTCGTTAAATAAATTTAAAAATGCAAGCATTATTTTTAGTTATAAAATCTTTTTTAAGAAAAAATTAATTTAAATATGTATTTTAGTTAAAAATGTAATTACCTGTAGTTAACTTGTTACACAAGTCATCTTAAATGTACTCTTTATGTAAAACATCTTATTCAAATTAACATATTAAACTTCTGCGGTTTATATAATACAATCATATCGCCTCCTCAATTAATAGTTCTACATTGTTGTTTCATTAATTATGCGTAATATTTGTCTCACGGATTGTTTGCTAAATTTATGATTTTATCTTACATCATAAAAATGTTTTATCCAAATTAGTATGCATTTTTATTCCTATTTAAATTATCGAAATTCACGCATTCATTTAAACAAAAAAGTAATTAAAAGTAAAATTCAGCGAAAATTGAGTTTTCAGGAAGAAATAAAATTTTTGTATTTATCTCTAAACTTTCCTATTTTAACTGAAAAATATATTGTGTTAGAACAATTGATAAGTAAAAATGAAACTTATTTTCCATTTATATTGATTAATTTATAATTTGATTTTGATGACTTGAACTACTAGACTCTGAATTCATTTTTCTAAAGAAACATAAAGCTTTCCAAAAACCAAGCATTTGAAATACATGAAAGCAGCATGCTTTTTCCTTTAACGAGAAAGGTAGAAGTTATAGAAACGTGATCATACCGACTGTAGTGGGCAGAACCTACGATGCCATCAACCAAGTAATAAATTGGGCTTAATTGCATTTTTCACGATCATGCTTTTTTGATTATTCCATATCTTTAATTGAGAAATTTCACGTTGTTACGCCACATTCTGATTGGACTTTGCTTCAGGATTTAATTTTTTTTTTCATAAAATGGTAACGCTTATTATTGTCACGAATTTTGAACTAGCGCCTACATAAAATTACTGAATTACACCCACATTTGAAATTAAGCATCGTTTTAATTAAAAGAAAGACCAGAACAGTCTTATTTTTTAATTACGGAAATTTTCATTGTTAGATAAAATGTTCGGACTGATACTAATTTCTTACAAGTTTAAAAATTACTGTTTGGGCATTTTATAAAATTTATTTTCTCTTTTTATGAGTAGATAATTACAGTTTTACATAATTAGTAATAACTTAAAACACATTTTTTTTTTCGTTTTATAGTGATTTATTTGAACTTACTATTCTAGTGTTTAACAAAATCATCTTATCAACATCATTATTTCTGTGGGATTGCACCTCTTTTCCGTAAAATTTGTTCCAATGGGGATTAATTATACAGTTATCATTAGTTTTTCATATAATTGTTAATAATATTCGACATTCAGGAAATGGCAATTGCCCTTATTGTCTCTATTTTGACCTACTTGCGCTTCCGCGCTTGTAAGGAGCTAATATCATTGTCGCTTTCTGAAGGAGTAAGTTTTCAATTCTACAGTCTAATGAACGTTACTAGTTAATCAGTTTTTTATATCATTCTGCTTATAGTAAATCAGTATTTTTTTTAACGTTTGCTTTAACAAACGGAATCTTATAAGGGTTGAATTTTCTCTTTATGCATGTACTAAATGAAGTAAACTCTGGTCTAAAAATACTAATACTTCGTGACGGTGAATTGTCAAACTTAAACCAAATACAATACTTGCTTGAAAGTAATATTTGTATGTAATTTTGAATTAGTAAAGCTTCTTCGAATACTAAGTAATAAACCGTGTACTTAATAAGTGTTTCTACCACTACACTAATTAACAGTTTACGCAAAGAGAAATTTTGTCATCCAACCCTTGAATGCAAGTCGTATTAAAATACTTAAATGACGTAGATTTATACATGAAGTACAATTATTTTTAACTTCAGAATAGTAAAAAAATAAGCGGGTTTTTTTTTTTCCTTTTTAATTTTTCATTCACTACACCAACTAGTGCAAATAGAAATTTCGTTTCCCATCCGGTGATAAATATTTCATGGGTAAACAAGTAAAAATAGCAGTTTTTTAATTTTAATGCAATTGCTTTAAAATTAATTTATGCAATTATAATATATATGTAATTAGAGGTTTATTGCATTTAAAATGATACACATTATATATATCATTTTTAATGCAATTAACCTCTGCTTTTATAATTAGTTAACCTGAATGCCGAGAATAACTTAAGTTACGAAGTTACATGGTAACTTCGTTGGTAGAAAAGGATCAGCCTCATTAAGTTTTTTCTCTTTTTTGGATGGCATTTAAGGAATTAAATCCTGATCTTTGACCCGATGAGCTTGTGCGAGATTAAGAATTCGTGATCCATATTTCTTCATTTCAGTTCCTCGCGGGGGTAGTTACCTGAAGTAAAATGAACATGTATTACATCGTTTAATACTAATGTGTGAGTTTCGAAGCATCCCAGACACACCCACAAACTTTCAACTTTGTTTGAAAGTTCACATAGAAGATTTTTGCTTTAAAAAAAAATGAATTCTCCGTTGGTGAATTATGTTCCACAATTTTCATAACATAGAATGAAAAGTTCCGTCATGTTTAAAAATTAATGAATGTGCTGAATTTTGTTTCCCTGCTTTTTACATCGGATGCCGCAAACATACACAGTGTGTGAAAGTATTTTTAAGACTAGGTTTATAAAATAAAATAAAAACTGGTAATTATTTTTTTTAGTAATTTTATTTAACCCCTTAACTGGTTAATTTTTTTACCACAAATGTTCCTAAAAAAAAGCATATTTTTTATTGCATTAGTTAAAGTCCTAACTTGGTGTAAAAGGAAAATGAAAGAATTTTTTTTTAATTTCATAAATAATGAATTTAAGTATTTTATAACTTTGAAAAACAAATGCCCCTGAATGACTCTTTCAATCTATTAAAAATACGTGCAACTCAAAACAAGAAAGGCGGAAATTTCAATGCCCGTTCGCTGTACGGGCAAACCAGCTGGGACCAACTTTGGGTAGCCCGGTACGCCGTACAGGCAACCAGTTAAGGGGTTAAAATAAGCTCCATCAGCTTCAATACATTTATTACAGTGGTTTAACAACGACTCGAATGCCTGCTCCAGCTCATATTGTGGGACTGCCTCCAAAGCTCGCGTCGAGGCTATTTGTGTAGTGTCAATGTCATTAAAGTTAAAAAAAAGTAAACAAGCGGACTGAGGTTTTGGCAGTTGATCAACTGATAGTTAAGGAGTTTCACGAATGTTCGATAGCACAGATAGTGCCACTGTAAGCTTAGTTCCAGCTGTAGTCTTAAAAATTCTTTGACACACTGTGTACAAACAGCTTTGATGCGAGCTTTGGATGCAGTCCCACAATGAAAGCTGGAACAAGCACTCGAATCGCTGTTAAACCGCTGTAACAAATGTATTGAAGCCGAAGAAGCTTATTTTGAATAAAAATAGTTTTTAAAAAATATAATTGCTAGTTTTTATTTTATTTACCTATTATTAAAATTTTTTTGACACTGTGTATTCTAAGAAGTGGACCTTTTTAAGTATACCTTCTTAACTTTCTTGAGCTAGAAAACTATTTAAAGCTTCATAAATTAATATGCTCAAACTATTCGGTTAATTTTGAGAAACAATTGCTAATTGCCAGTAATAACATGTGTTTTTCAAAATTCAGAAACCTTTTTAGAATCCATATTCAATATGTGGCGAAAAAGGTTGTTGTGTATACGATTATCCATGCTCGCTTTGTCATCTGATTAAAATATATTTCAAGCATAATGCAATTCGGCAATAAAAGAATTTTGCAGGCAATAAATTTGCATTAACATTCGTCCAAAGATGACAGTTATCCATACAACAAAATTGATTTATTAGTCGATATTTGAGGTATCCAGACAGCTAAGAGCCTAAGTGTCGATACGTTGCTGAATTTTCCTACTTTAAATGAATGTATATAGAACGGCTTGTAGCTATATTCTTCAGGAACAATGGCATCCTATACTTGAGCTCAAATGAAAACCTTAAGAGAGTTACTGCGTAAGCTAAAAATAAAACTAGGAAGAATAAAACGGTCAAAGAATAATAATCATCAGTCACGTATTGCATTATGCATGCAGGTGCAAAGAAAATCTGCATTTCCATTCACTCACTCTGAAGACTTCTTCCAAATCAATGCACAAACATAAACAAGCTTTCAAGGATTCCCGTTATTTGTGTAAAATGATTGAATACGCAATATCCAGTAGCAGAAGAATTTCTGCTACAAACAACAGACGAAAAGACACTTGGGAAATTTGCTTAAAACAATATTTGTTTTCTGTTCTTATTAATGATGAAAATATTTATTTGCCTATCGTTTTGGTTAGTGACTAAAATCCACTTGTTATTAATTCTAAATTTTTTTTCGCAATGTCTTTAATTGATAAATTTCTCACAAAATAATTCATTCGGCGGAGCTCTTCCTGTGGAAAACCTCTGTATTTGTTCAGTAAAAAATATCACGTGACTTTGTCAGAAAAGTCTTGTCTACTATTCTGCTAAGTTTTGATTTGATTTGATGGAAGCTCTGAAAATTTTATTCATAATAGTGTGACAAAGATTTGAATATGTCTAGGTCAAAATACAGTCCAGGTCAGGCCTAAAAACTTAAGACTCACCAAGGTTTATGACCTGAAAAATATTTTCTAGTAATACATTGTATTGCGCATCATACATTTAAACAAAAAAGGTTCTTAGATTTAAAAAAAATGATCTTTGAAATAAAAATAGGAAAATGTTTTATATATTTCTAAGAAAATCATACATGCAGACACTTTATTACTAATAATTCTAAGTTAATTGCTAGCCCTCTCTCACCGATTGACTAATGTTTCAAAATAATACTACAGCTTTTACTCATTCAAAGTTAATTTTAAGTAATGTTTTGTACTTAATTTAAATATACTTTAAAGAACAGTCGACTGTAGCATTATTATTTTCATTTTCAGATTTTTTTAATTCAAAAACTTTTGATTGCTGAGTACGGTAAATTTAATATGCAAAGAATGGGTGTATAGGGGTAAAGATGGCACAGCAGGACAATTGGCAAATTTTCTTTTCATTCAAACACTCAAAATTTAAATAATTATTTCATAATGTAGTTAACTTGCATAGCGAAACTGGAAATTTGTCATCCTCATCTTATAGGATAGCTGCAGCCGTGAAACCAAACACCGAAAACCCAGTAAAATCAAAACGGTTTTCCTATCACTGTTGGAAAAACCAATTAATTTTACTTTTTTAGGTTTGAAATATAAAGTATTAACCAATATTTAATATTGCATTAATTTACAGATAACGCGTTCTTAGTCACAGTATGTAATATTCTATAATATACAAACAAATGCACAAGGTAAAGATTTGAGATTTGCATCGTACTCTCATTCTATGACATTCCCGCTGATTGAAATTATATAAGATTTTAGTTCAAAGTTGTGAAATGATACTTATTAGTGTTCTGTAATTATTTTCTTTAGGATATTTTAAGAATATTTTGGTTCAAGTAGTACTCTATATATTAGTATTTATAACATTTCAAATATATTATAAATTTACAGTATTTTAAAAATTCCTGCAATGATTACTGAATTCCTTTTGCTTAAATATGTTAGGGCTATTCAATTTGCATCCTAACTCGTGATTTGGAAACTGAAATATAGATAGTGTACTGAATGTTTTCTACATTCAGAATTATGGAAATCAGTAAGTGTGAAATTCACAAAATATCTGCGTTCGAGATAAAATTTGCTGTGCTTCGAAAGATCCACATAATCGACTGTTCAAGTGCTGAAGATATTCATAATTCTTTTCCTTTTGTAGGTCGAATAAGGGGTGAAAAAGCATTCATATCTTTGTGCCACTTCGTCCAAGAATGGAATAAACTGTCAGCGAAGCAGAAAAAAGGATTTCGAAAGCTGTATCAACAAGGATGTCGTTGTCGGGTAAAGTTATTTTTAATAATTTTTGAATGATGCCGTTTAACACGTTCACGACAGCGCGTACCACTGATGGCTCACACTCGGTTATACCTAAGAACAGTGCGTACCTCCGGCGGCTCACACTCAATTCTCCCATCGGGCGGTTTGTACCACCAGGCTCATGCTGGATACTACAATTCGCTGGCGCATACCACTGGTGGTTCTAGCTGAAGTCTCTCACCAGTTAGTGCGGACCACCCGGGACTCAGGCTTGAATGTTGCTTCGGCCTGTTCCTTCAGTTTTCAGACAGTGAAAAAGGCAACTAGAAAATTTTCCGTATAGTTGAAATTAACAAGGATTTAAGCCACTTTTAAAATATAAGGTCAACATATTAAAAAAGTAGCTTAGGGTTCTTGACTGCGTCTTTGAGCTGTGGCGACAAACAGCAAAAGCATCGTCGCCAAATAAAATATGAAGATACACGTCACCATGCTGGTAGAGACAAATTTATCAGCGCTGAAGTCGTGAACGTTGATGTAAATGTTTAATTTCAGTATTATTTTATTTAGGCATAATTTGGTTTGTACTGATGCTACTACTGTTCCGATGCTTTTTAACCCCACGTTATCTTTGTTTTGATTTATCATCCATATTTTACAAAAGAGCCATTCCTTTTTTTAATAGTCTTTTATCCCTAAGAAACCACTTATTTTAAATTGTTAACTAAAACTTTTAATATCAGCAACACAGAAATTGAGAAAGAATCGAGAATTTAGAAAAAGAAAAAAGGTTTTTTACAAGAGTGACAAAAGTGAGTGAATGAATAAAAGAATAGCATTCATTCATTCAATAACGCGATATATTATTTCATTATTTACGAACAAAAAAAATATATAATTTTTATCTTTTATCGGGAAAAAAAGTTGTGAAGAATGTCTGTTCTCCTGTACATCCCAACTAGGTCATTGGGTTGGTCCACAACAAAGTCAAACTTTTTTCCCAAATGGGCTGCGTATATTGGTTCTTAGCCATTGCAGACCTAGCGTTCCCAGAGATTGGTACCAACTCGTTCAGCGGCACCACAATGAGTAAGGTACCATTGCGGAAATTTTCTTTGACGCTCAATTTCCCCTAGATGGCGGCACCTGAGCTCTAATTGATGCAACCTGCACTAAGAATTACTCAAGGGATCTTTAACATGCATCATAATCATACGACATGTGAGCTGTCGATTTTCTGCATCTTGAAAATCCACCAACTTGGGCCAGGTTTGATCCTGCAAACTTCAGCGTACGAGGCCTGCGCCTTACATCTACGCCACCCTGCCGGCCCAAAGTCAAACCTTTAAGAAATATACTCCTGAATCTTGATTTATCTGATGAGAGATATTTCAAAAATAGCCTTGAAATTGGTTTATAATAAATACAACATTAAGAATTTTCAGTGTAATAATTGTCTACGTGGAAAATAGTTGAAACTCTAAATTTTTTTTTAGGGCTTCGTAAATTATGGCAATATTCTTTCAAAATTTTAATGGAAAAACACACAAGAATCTTCCGTTTAAGAGTCCCGTCTAAGGCAAACTTGCGACTATGTATTAATAGGGAATTTTTAGTAAGTATAGTCGACATTATTTCTAGTTTTCTTAAATTAAAAGAAGGCTTTCCAAAAAGTTTTTTCTTACTTTACCAGAATGCTACGATGAAAATTTTATCTGAAAAATATATATTAACTACTTAACGCATTTGCCCGTGTCTGACACGGGCGAAAGTTACTGCAAATTTGCCCGTGTCTCACACGGGCGATCTTGTATCTCGCGTTATTTTATTTCTAATTCCCCTCTGAGATCCGTTTGCACTTTGTTTGTATGAGAATTTTTTACATAACTTTTACCCCACACCCACTCTCTAGTCACCCCTTGCAGCTGAAATTTCCAAAAACAATTTATACTATACCTACATATTCATTTTCTGTCAAAAAAAAAAACTATCATTTTTTGCCAGTTTTTCTGAAGAGAAAGAAACTCGTGCTTCAGGGGGTTAAGAGCGAGATGGTACGTTACTGTTAAGCAATTCTCATGTAGTTGAGAACAGTTGATTTAAATAATTTATGTTAATTCACACTTAAAGGTAATTTCTTTTGCAATTTTGACTAATTAGTTATTTGTTTATTTTCAGGTCCGAATGCCTGGTTACGTGAAGAACCCCCGAGAACCTTACTGTACTTGGGAAACTTTCAGAGGAAGAAATGATTGCCAATCACTGTACTCATTATGCGTACCGCACGTGCAGAGCTTCAACGGTACTGATGAATGCTCGTGGGTTAGCACGTCTTTATATCGCCGATGCATGAAAGAACGTAAATACGAACGAGAGTTGGAGCCATAGAAGAGTACTGATTGATTCAGCAGACTCTGAACTCTATTTATATTGCCTCCAGAGATTTTTTTTTTTTCTGTTCTGAGGCAGATCTGATATTCTTGCATGTGACGAAACATTCATATATTTCGTTGAAGAATTTTGTCATCAGCAAATTGATTATTATTCATTTTTCAGTGGAGCATCTACAAAGTGAACTTGTTAAAGTACAGTTACACTGATATAACTGTCCCATTCTCTCGTGAATTATGCATATTTGCCTCATTTTGGTACCGGTATTACAATATCTTTTCTTGCGTCACATAGGTCGTTGATACATGTATATTTATAATATTAGGGTCTGTTCAAGTTCTTTAAGAGCAGTCTTTCAACATACCTTAGGTATATTTTTAGCATTTATTCGCATAAAATATCTTTTGAAATGCTTAAATTCCGTTTTTGTCCTTTTTGTGCACTTAATATCATGCGAAGCTAATACTTTCTTCTGTAAAATAAATAGTAAATCTTACGAAACAGAGCATTCTTACAAACTTATTTAAATTTCAAGAGAAAAAGTGCCTGACAAAAATTATTGAACAGATCCCACTAATATACATATAACCACTGTTACAGACACAAAATGTTTGCCGCCGAAAATAAGACTTTTAACTGATATCAAACTCATAATTCATTTTAAGCATTTTATTTATTAAATCATGTCTTAAAACTTCATGCTTCAACTTAGAGCATACGGATATTATTTTTAAGTTTTAAAATGAAAACATTGTTTTTAAATAATTGATTATTAAATGCATATAATTGGTTTTTGTAAACTTTACTAATATCAAGATTTCAACGTGCTTTTATTGATGGCGTAATTTTTAAACTTTGTAGAATGTTTAGCACATTCTAGAAGAAGTGGATAAAGAAAATTTCTTGTGCAAGCTCTTGAGAGTTGTTCTGGATTTGTTTCTTTGATAAAACTAAAAATTGAAATTTGATGTTAACTTAATTAGCGAGAAATTAATGCTAATTCAAACGAATAATTAATTAAAATTTAATTCATCTGAAATAGCTCTCTCTTTCTTATAAAAATTTTATTTTGTCTTGAACGTGCTCTAGTTTTCTTTAGCTATAAAATTTTTTAATCTATATAAAAAAAAAAAGCATATCGCTCGAATTTTCTATGGTGTTTAAATGAAATTGTTTTAAATCTTCAAATATTAGTTTATAAAAAACAATGAGTAATGAGCTGTTTCATGAAGTGTTCTTGAAAGAATTTTAAGTATGTATACAAACAATTTTGTTCGTAGTTCAACAGCGATAATTGAACTCCACTTGGCATTTTGACAATTCTCCATTTGAATCTGAAAGCAAACTTGTAAGTTTAACAAGTTTAAGTTAACTTGCAAGTAAACTAACTTGTAAATTTTCAGCAAAGAAAAATTTGAAGCATTTATTATAGTCCCCCCCTTCTCCTTATAATTTCTTGATTTTTATGCATATGTCAAACACTTTACTTAATTAGTAATTAAGTACAGGGATATGCAAAAAGAAAGGACCAAATTTCAAGCATTTATTTTTTCCAAATTACAAAAGGTCGAACCATCATTCCAACGTTCGTGGACAGACAAAAGTTTAACATTTGAACAGGTAGATATTCCAATTGGATTGGCGCTGTTGCTTGTCATGTTGATTATTTGTATCACCCAAAATGACGACACAATATGAAATCCTTTTGTGTATTGTTGAAAGTTTTGACATTGAATGCATAAAATAAATAATTAAAAAATTTCTCTTTCCAGCAACGTTGAAATTATGTTTCTATCTTTCGTAGTTTGGAAGAAATAAATGTTTAAAATCTTATCCTTCTTTTAGTACTGTACTTCAAACTCAATGTTGCCGCTTCCTTATCACACATGAGCATAACTTTTTGGGTTTCAGTTATTGTTGTTGAACAACTAATTTCAATTGATTTACAAGAAATCATTGTCTCACTGTGTGTTGAATTCTCATTTTTCCATTTTACAAAAAAGAAAAAAAAAATCAATCGCCCATCTCCGTTTTTCACCATACTTTCAACGAAGTCGCTGACTTGAAAGAGTTATGATATTGAGTTGTAAATATGATTTAGCGAGGTAAGACGAGCAAAACGTATTGTTTTCCATTGCATTCAAAATCATAAATGTGATTGAATCTGAGTTTGACAAGCTATGTGAAAGATATTTGTGTCATCGTTTTTGAGATTCGTTGGGATATACTTGTATACATTTGTACAGAATTTTATGTCGGATGCACATTTAATACTAAAGGGTACATTTGGTGTGTGTTTTCTTTTAAAAATTGTACAAACTCTTTGTAGTACCAGTAGTTTATGTGATTGTTTGATGCACTTTACGAGGTCACCACAGATGTAAAATTTCTTCCAAGTATAAAGAGTATGATGTAAAAATATACAATGTGTTTTATAAAATATTCATTTTTGATGTTTTGTTCTCATTTTCAAATTTCAGCCACTAATGTTTTCATGTGATCGTTGCACAGTTTAGACAAATTCGATTTTTAAAAAGAACTGATTACCTTTAGCAAAATGTGATTGAATCAATTTTCCTGAATTACTGTTACCTGTACAACATTAAGTTGTTTAATAAATATAGTTGCGTTATTTAATAAATATAGTTGCGTTTTCGCGTAACTTAAATCCGAGTCCTACAAACGAGCTTATATAAACAATGTCATGCCTAATTATGTGTTTTGGTGCCATAAATTTTTCACCGAGATTTCTAAATTCCTTTTACTGCTTATTCGGAAGTTTAAATTTCTGAATCTAAAAATTAAACTTATTGTACACTTTGGTTTATTGCATAAATTTGTAAGCCACACTTCATTAAGTAGCAAAATTCTAAATGTAAATACTGTTGTTAATGAATCATTCATACTTTTCAGTTTGACTTTTCTCCGCTTAAAACTGTTGTTTAACACTTGTTAACCAATGTAATGCGTTTGCCGAGAAATAGGAAATTCTGAAATCATTTGTAGTTTTTCTGTGATATGTCTTTAAAACAAAAGTAGGTTTTACAGCGATTGGATGTTATTCAGCGCTGTAGCTCATCTTATGTGTTTTACTGACCTCATGTAGATATAAATCCAGGAATCACAAATGTACTTTTCTTTCTTGGTATATGAATAAATTTTGATACTTAACAAAGAGTATACTTCATTTTTTCACGTTACGAAACACTACATCGACATTATAAATATACATGCAGTCAAACTCGTTTATGAAGTCACATCGGTTATAACGTCAATAAGTTGCTGATCCCAGCAGATGTCCATTAAAAAAAAAAAAAAATGAAACCATCTTGTTTTTTAAGACATGGTTCAATGGCGACATCGGTTTATCGTCCTTCTCTCGTTGTTTTTCTCTTTTTAATTTAATCGTTTTTCAAGTAAAATTCTAAGAACTTAAGTTGAAAAGAGGTCATAAATGATCTATAATTGTTACCCTCCTCACTTGATCATCAGCTGTAACTAGAATGATTGAACATAGCCCTTAATAAATTCTGCCTATTGTCCGTTTCCTGGATCTTGGACATGTGTTGGTTCAGCAAGATATGGGTGCATGTGGAACTGTAGACGACATTTGGAAAACCAGCAAAGAAAACAAAACTGAAACAAAACATTATCACGAACTCGGCGTTGAATTTGACAACGTGCTTACGTCTGTAGAAACTTGGAACACTTGAAAAAAAGTATCGCTAGTTTGCAAATCGATAGAATGTGATAAGCAATTAGTAGGAAAATGTCCGATACTGAAAACGATTTGGAGGAAATATATTGGCATTTTAGATTTAAACGGCAAACATTTTTGTTTCCTTCATCTGTTAGAAAGTATGTTTCATTAAGTTTACGCGAAGTGATTTTAGTGTAAAGATATTCTACGCCAAACGGACATGTGTATGTTTTTGTTCTACAGTATGTAATTTGATTTACATACTCTAAGATAAATTTTGTTTATAACGTCCCTGTGTTTGAACGTAAAAAACATCGCGGACCCTCTGTTGACCTTAAAACCGAGGTCGATTGCCTATGTATACATAATGTACCTACGCATACATATACACGAAGGGGTACCCCCCCCCCCTCAAATAAAATGAATAGTGCTGTGTCGGGTACTGAGCTATAGATATCGACCTGGAGCGCGATCTGAGCGGTTGGTTTTCGTATGCTACAACCGTCTAACAGCCAGAGAAGGAAATCCGCTCTCAGTAAAGAATCCCGTTTTTATCGTCATTGCCGTTTTATTTTAAACTAGCCGTACCCGCACGGCTATTCCCGTGATAAAAAAATGAAAAGACCAGTCGGCTCGCCATTGTGTATATAGCTATAACTTTTTTATGTGTAAATTATGTTATTTTAATTCCACATGATTAAAAATTAGCCACCCACGGCAATCAACCAGCGATCCTACACATTTAAGCATTTTTTTTTTACAAAACACACACAATAAAAAAGGAAAAAAGAAAGAAAGAAACGAAACAAAACAAAAAAGAAAATATTTAAAAAAAGACGCGTTTTGTTTGTTTAGTTCAAGTATCCACACAAAAAGGACGATTATAATCGACAGAATAGTTTTAATTAATAAATTTTTAGTCTAATTAATTTTCATCTTTTATTCACTGACAGTAAAAGAGAAAGACGAAATTTAAAAGCTTGCAGAAGCAAACAGCAGCAAGCCAAGCTTTGAAAGCGGAAAAAAACCTTTTATCTGAGCTCAAATAGCCAAATGAGATATGTGTTAATTCACTGGAGAGAAAAAAATAAAATAAATAAAAATACAAATAATAATAATAAAAAGTTGGAATAAGAAAAATCGCTATAAAAGATAAGATTTCTTTAAAAGACCCCTGTGCAGTATAGAAAATGGTCCCGTAAAATACACGTCAAAATAAGGAAATCAAAATAAAGCTATCGATCGCCTGTGAGCAGCAGGAAATAAATTTTAATTCGTTTAAAAAAAAAAAGAGATATCAAAATCCAAAAAAAGAAATTAATAAATTAAAAATCGCTGAATCAATCGCCCTCAAAATGCTGAAAACTGCAAGAAACAAATTAAAATTCGTGAAAAAGAAAGGATCATAAGCCAGTCGCCATGGTAACAATCAAAATAAAATAAAAAGCAAGCGCTTTATCAATAGTCTGGAGAAAATAAAAATTAAAGTTAATTACCGTGAAAAAATAATTTCGAATTGCAGAGAAAAACGCTTATTAGTTAATTTAGAGGCTTCGAATTTTAGCACGTAACGAAAAACTCTTCCTGGGAGTAGTTTTTTACGGGCTTTTCAATAGTATCAAGCAGAGAAACAGGCGATTGAAATTCAATTTTGCTTCATCATTACGGTCTAGAGACAAAACGCGATATCTTGGAGGAAAGTCAGTTTTAGTTTTATTTTCTTAGAATTGCGTCCGAACAGCGCACTTAAAGTGAATTCTATAATAGATTTCGCTCCAGATAATTCTTTAGTTCAGTAGTGTTGAGCAGAGTTATAGTAGTACGTATTTTTTCCCGCTAGGTGAGTATGAAAGAACTCATTAGGAGGACAGTTGTTTCACTCGGAAAATTTTTACTGGTTACAGCGGATTTTTCTTTCTTTTCTTTTGCTTTCGTATGCGTGTGTAAAAAGCAGTTTCGCGCGCGTGCGGTCAGCTTCTTTTTAATTTAATTGCATTTTATTTTTTGAACGGCTAAGTTGAGTCAACAGCATACATCAGTGAAATTTTTTTCCTGTCAGGGGAAAAATATTACAGAAACTGTTGAGGTGTTAAACGCTACTTTCAAGGATTTAGTAAAATTCAAGCGTATGAGTGGGTTTCGGTTCTTTTGTTTCTTGCCTTTTTTACGAAAAAGAGGGGGAGGGGAGAAACTATTATTAAACTAAAATAAAAAATTAATAGTCGTAAAATATGTTTTTTTTTTTTTTTTTTGAAGATCTGCGCTTTAATTTTATTATTCGCGCATTTTATTGCGTCATTAAATTGCTCAGATTTCCGCTTTATAACTCCTGTTCATTTTTTATTCAAAATAACAGACATGCTCGGTGTAACTATCTCAAACGATGAGCAAATAACATAAAGATTTGTAAGTAACATTTTTTGTATTGTGATAAAATATTTTTTGTATATATAATGTATATATATATCTATATATATTCCTACTAAAACATGTGATTTTAATTTAGAATTGCCATCGTGCTCCTTGATATAAATGCCATATCGACAAATTCGCAGGGAGAAGATAGATTAATCTTGAGAGGAAAAATTAATAAGCAATCTAAAACTGGGAGAAATCCGGAGGATTACATATTTCGGACGTGTACTATATTATTGAACGAAACAAAGTTTAAAAGCATAGTTTCAAAACATTTTTAACCTCTTCTAGTTAATCTTAACGGTTTTAATATCAACTGCCTATGATGCTAAGGACAGTCTATGCTGCTTTTCGAAAATGAGAGATGTTATATACACCAACTGGTACGTAACGTTCATCCTGATTGATATGCTAAGAGCTGAGAAAGCAGTAATGTGACTTACCTTACTTTCAGAAATGGTGAACCCTATCACTATGTGTGTGTGTTCTATTGAAACATACCCTGTTATGACCAGGGATCTACGTGTAATCCGTGCAATAATTTCCAATATTGAAGAGGTTTAATTATGTTAAAAGTAAATTTTGCATTTTTAAAAATATATTAAGAGTAATCAATGCTTACTCTGAAATTTTAATGATCAATTTCATTTGTTCTACCAGCTCCCTGTTGTTTTCCGACCAGACACTTCTCCTTTTGACTGCCAGTTGAAAGTGTTGGGCTCTGTGTACCCCAGGTCATCGTGATATGGTTAAATTAGATTGTTCGCACCTTTCAGAATCGATAAAAAACATTTTAAATTATTGTCTTCATGACTTAAAAATGGTGCATACATAACAATGGTGGTAAATATAGACTGATTCCCCACTTATAGTGAGTTTTAGTGGTTTTCAATTTTTTTCTGAAAATAAAAAATCTCATGGGTTTCTACAAGTTTGTTACTAAGTTAGATAACATCTGGAGCAGTACTTTGCATTTTTCGCACAGTTCAAAGTGGAACTTTACTATACTGTTCTTGAGTGTGTATTCTGTTTTTTAAGTCCGACAAGGGAAAATTAAATTTTTATATTTATTTTTTTTGTAATATTTTTTTTTTTTTTGCGGTTGTTGTCGATTTTGTGAAAAAAGATGAACCTTGAGTCCAGTTTACAAGATCTAGGGGAGACTATATTAACTAATATGATCTTACATACGAAATAAAACAAAAGAATGCGCCACTTGTTAAACATTATACAAAAAAAGAGCTTAGTGAGCGAAAATAGAGGCAGTGTAGGGTTAAAATGGTAATGTGATTCTAGGACTGTACGAGTATTTTCTATTTTCTTCTCAGTCAATGGGCTGTTTCAATTGCTTGTACAGTGAGGAAAACGTCAGTTGTTTGTTAAAAACCATGTTAAGTATTCGTCAGTTCAGTATGGGTAAGCACGACATTAAAGGTTGCGCCCATTTCGCTTAAATCATTGCAGCTCCTTATTAATTTCTGATAGACAAATATAAGTAATAAATATACATTTTAATGTTTTATGAAGTAGGAATTTAAAAATATGTACTTACCATTTCTTTGTGGTTCGGAAAATACGACTGTTCAATTAGAGGGAAATTTTCTTTACCTAACCTTCTCTGTATGTGTAGAAGTTGCGAAAACTGTAAGTGAAATCAATAGAAATAATCAGTTTTATAAAATAAAAACACTGGGCAAACACGACTGAGAATTAAAAAAGAGAAAAAAAAAGTAATTATATATTAAAAAAATGCATAAAACATTTCTAGCATTGTTTTGAAATTCACCAGCGCTTGTTTTGTATTCCTTTGTATTTCAAGTAAAATAACATTAATAATAAAAAACATGGAGAATGGGTAGAAATTTCTGATACACACACACAAAAAAAGTTTCCAGTATTACTAGTTGATTTTCATATTTTCAACTGCCTCATCATTTTTTCACCATACCTTTTATTGTGATTCCAAGATCGCGGTTGATAATTATTTTCCCGTTTCTAAACTTTCTAACAATCGTTGACTTTTTTAATGAAAATTAAACCGAATGTGTGTCGACTTAAGAATGAAATTAGTATTTTGTTGCTGATGGTTTAAGCTTATTTTTGCAATATACGACGACGCATATTCAAGTTTTTCCATCATGTATTCATTTTTTCATCAAGTGCTAATAATTAGAAACCTCGAATACCATGTCAACAATCAACAATGAGAGGTGTTCTAGTCAGATACTGCATAAAAGGAGCCAGAAATTCGTTCATAGCTTGACGTTCATGTTGTTTGCTCGTCTGATTTAAGCATTTGTACCTTAGCATTTATTGATATGAAAGATTGATGTTGCCTTATTTCTCGAAAAATAAATATTGATGTCCCTTTATCTACATTTGTTTTTCTCCATTTGATATTATTTCAAACTCAAAATGTTACGTTAATAAACAGGAATGAGCAAAGGACTGTTGAGAAAGACTAAAACAGGCAGTTAGTCAGATATTTCATCTGATTATCTGTAAGATTTTACTGTAATACCTTGGCTTTCATTCGTAACAGTATTGACCTTGCTTCTTTACCTTCCCCAATAAGTCACAAGTGGCTGTTTGTCTTTATCGGCATTATATATTGATGTTACCGGCATATGCTGTTTATTAAAAATGTCAAAAAACATAACGTTACTAACTATATAAATGCGCAAATTTAGATATCAACTACCTAAATTCAAAAGGTCGCATGTCAAAATTGACTTATTTTTAGGAAATGATAAACAATAATTTTCTTTCTTCTTACGATTCGGAATTAAGTCACACAACAACATATGTAGACACACAATCCATTCCTCTTAATTGAGACACATTATTTTTTTATCCATCCGTTGAAGGAAGGATGTTATTAAATGCTAACATGTTAACCAAGTTACTTATTAAAAAAATAAAAGAAATGTTGCCGTTCACATGCAATGACATTCTGACCTGTGTTCCTTGCTGCATTTTCTGTCAAAACTTCTTGTTAAATCTGTACTATTTTTAAAATATAATTTTATTTTACGCAAAAATATTCTTTTTTGTCGTAATAACGTTTTGCGCATGCCAAACATCTATGTAAAAAGTAAAACTTTCGTGAAAGAAATGTACTAATTGTTTTTGCACTTCAGATCTTCAGTTGTTAACATTTCATCCTAGTTAATAATAATTATTACTAAGTAGCGCTAGGTAAAATAATATTTTTCTGCAGAACACATTCGCATTCTCATGTTGGTTTATTTTTCCCAAATAATGAGAAAAAAACATTCCTTCGTGCGGTGATGTGTGGGAGGTAGATGGGAGTCCTTTTCTTAAGATTTGCAATGCATCTATTCAATAAGCAATACTAGGGGACCGTTCATAAATGAAGTCACATTTTTTTTCAATATATTTGACCCCCTCCCCCTTTTTCACAAAGTGTCACACTTCAACATATACCCTACCCCTCTTTGCCAGATGTCACGCTATATTACTTTAGCATAAAATAAGTTTAATTTGCTGATGTTAATTTTTTATAGAAATCAAAATATGTGATGTCACACTTCTTGTTACCCCCTCCCCTTGTCACAAACTATCACACTTTCTTGAACCCCCCTCACCCCTCGAAGCGTGACATCATTTATGAATGCCCCCTAGGTGGTTTACCTTACAAACTTGCGAAACCTTGTAAACAATGTGCGAAACTTTAGTTTCGATTTCCAAACTAATACGTGCTGCCATCTGTAGAAAAGACATTAAACTATGATCGTGTAATTGCTTAAAAATGTAAAATTCATTGAGTAGCTAAAGTTTCAATGCTTTGGATTAAAAATTGACCTTTGCTGCTTATTATTGTGAAATAATCCATTTCAAATTAATTTTTATAGAAACAAAGAAAATGACTTATAAAGTCATTAACCTCTACAAGGGAAAAATGTTTGCTTATTTTCACCAAATTTCCCTTTCATAGGTATTTTAAAACTTCAAAACTTATTTTTAAAAACCTATAATACATTTTTTATTTTTTTTTATTTTTCTAATGTTGAGAACGTAATTAAATAATGATTTAGGTGAATATATGAAACTATTGTTTACTTTTAAATGCTTATGATGAGAGGAAAATTATAAATCAGCAATCAGCGTGAACATTGTTAGTTTTCAACCAAAATATTTTCCATTAATAAAATAGCTGTTTTTACGCTTAAGAAGCCTTTTCTTCTGCTGAGATCACAAAACAACGACCAAATAAGTAAAAGAGCAACGTAGCTATTGATTTACTTTATAGTGGATTTTCATACTACATTTTGCATTTTTTTAAATTTTAACTGAAAAATTATAATTGTGGCTTGCATAATAAATGGATTACAGTATAAATTATTTTATATTTTGCAGAAAACTTCATCATTTTTTTATTAGATTCATGAAACTTACAATGGGTATTATCACAAAGTTTAAAACTTTCATTTATCACATGAAAAAGCTTTCATTTGAAAGTGGAAAACATACTTAAGACATTAATTTATCTCAATGCTTTTGATGTTACATTATTTAATTATCAATTCTTTTCCATTGTAATTTTTATAAAAGTTTATGAAAGTTTCAAACTTCTGTTCAAATTATGTTTGTTAGGTGGCGCCATCTATAAATTGTTGCGTAAACTATTCCCTTGGTTAAAATAACTGCGGAAACTTTGAATATTAAGAAATCAATTTCACTAAAACACACAAGTAGCACCCAAGTAGCAAACATCGTTTGAATACAAAAATGGGATTTATCCCCTTTTTAAAAATTAATCAAGGAAGTAAAATTTATAATTTAATGAGAATAATCTACATACACATTTAAATTATTCCTTCACTTGATTTTTAGGGGGTGGCGAATGAATAATCCTCAGAACTCGCCACCGTGAGCAAAATACTCACACCAAGAAGAAAAAAGTACGTTTGGTATTCTAACTTTATAGGCGAAGGTACTCTCTGTCTAGCTTCTCCTTATTGCTAGCTCCCTACAGCTAGGCTTGCCATACGTCCCGGTTTGACCAGGACGATCCCGGTATTTTGCTCTTGTCCCGGGGTGTCCCGCCCAGTTTTATCAATGTCCCGGAAACGGCTGTAAGATGTAAAAAGTAATGAATTTATGTTTTTAAGAATCTTTAAGATGACAGAGCATTAATGAGGGAGTTGCACTGCAAAAGCATTGATTCATTGATTGTAGTATGTAAAATAAACTTTGGCGTTTTCTTTGCGCTGACTTTTATGAAAAGTCAAACTTAACAAAGACATCATGAAAAGAGTACATTCAAGCCAGAAATATGAGTGGATTGAAAACAAATAACATTGTTACTTATTAATTGCTTTTTTAATTTGCCAAAAATGTTTTTTTTTTTTTTTTAATGGTTTTAGTAGTTAGACAAAAAGTTGTAATTTGAAAAAGAAAGATTTAGTTATTAATTGTTCAATTAAACAATTTTATTAAGTATTTTAAACTTTGTTTTATCAGCACTTCTTTCTAGATGGTAGACTAGAAAAAAATCTCATTTTTAAAGAGAATATTTTCTTCTCTGCCTGTGCTGCATGCATAATAATAATGACAAAATCTTTGTAAATTAAGTAGCAAAAATTCCTTTTTTACTTTTAAAATGTGTGAAGAATAACAATTTAGGGTACCAGATTCCCCACTCCCGTTTTTTGCGAGGACTTTACGCTTAAAACTCAATTTTTCTTTTATTTTTTTAAAAATTTCCCCCTCGCTACTGATGGGTATTCCTTACCACACAGAACCCCCCGGTAGCCCATCCCATATAAATGTGTCCCGGTTTCACTAACCAAAAATATGGCAAGCCTACCTATAGCTAACTCCTCTTGCTATCCCGATCTGTTTCGCAATCATTCAGTTTTTGACTTTAACAAATTGATAGTAAAGTTGCCGGTTGGAGTTTTAAAAGTTGCGTAGTACTGATATTTATTGTTTTGTATCATAAACTTTTACTCATCATAGCGACACGATTAACCGCGATCGTAACTGTTGTATTGCTTCCATTTCTTCTAAATATTTATCCAATTATCAAAGTATATACTAGAATATTTATGCATTTAACTGCACAACGTTTTTATGATATTTAGCAGCGAAAGCGACTTATTTATGGCTTTAACAATGTCAAATTAATCAGCAATAATAAATTCTAGGAATATTTGTAAGTGGATAATCAAATTTAAAATCGTGTAACATACTAGAACAAACATGCCAGTACATATCAATACAAAAAATATAATTAAGCAAGCAAAGAAAAATTACAAAAATCATTACATAGCCAATATAATTAGATCCTTTTCAAATACTAACATGTCATGAAAGTTAAAACACTTTTCTTTGTTAAAATATCCCAAAAATATCGTAAAAGCAAATCAATGTTTATAGAAAATAATATAAATATCACGCTATACTAATAATAAATAGATCGATGCAACGGTGGACCTTCAAATGAAGTTTTTTCATTTTTTCATGCAATACTTTGAAATTACAAATCACTCAATGAATGTACCGGATATTTTTAAAAAAATAAATACATTTTATTTGAAAACTTTAAAAATGTAAAACATTAATACATTTCAAATTAAATTTTAATGTGCTCCTTGCGTTACAAATTTTAATTTTTTTGGCTGAAGTTGTTTTATAATGAAAAAATGGAACATTATAAGCAAATTTCCCCATTCATTTAATAATTTCTGTTGATAAATTATTTAAATGTAAATATTTGTGTTAGTTACCGCTAAAATTTTGCATTTTTTTTTTTTTTTGAACCAATATTAATATTTTCAAATTACTTAAACCTTCAGAACTGGCGTCAAATTTTCTTTTTGTCACAATGAAAAACAGATCCACTGCAAAAAAAAAAACATTTTCTGGCCCATTTTTCGAAAAGTAAGGATCTACCTTCGCCTTAAGCCAAATGTAATTAACATGATTATTAACGTTAAAAAAATTAAATAAAGTGCAAAATAAAGTCAAGAATGGCATTAGATAAACAAAAGCGCAAAATCAAAGAAAAATTTCAAAACCATAACAAAACCAACGTAATTAAATCCTACTCAAACAGTAACATGTCATCAAATCTGAATAAATTACCCTTGTTAAATAACCCTAAAATTATCCTAAACGTAAATCAATCTTTTCATAACAAATACAAAAATGTAATTCTAAGTTATAAAAAATACACCTTTTAAAAAAAAATGCAATGACCCGATTACTAACGTTGAAAAAACAAACGTGAATGAAAAATCGAAATTAAAAAAAGTACGCAAGGTAAAAAAAAAAAAAAAGTTAATGAAAGGTAATTAAAAACAGTAGAAACAAAAACACAAACTATATAGAGGCTCGTGTGGCCTTTTTGTTTGTTTCCTGTTTTTTTCGGAATATGCAAAATTTTCTCACGCTTCAATGGATTCTCCTCCCTTTATTTTTGCTCATCTCGTGTAATGGATATCGATCGGGTGGGAAAGTTGGTACATTTTGATCTATCTTACTAAGGGTATCCCATCCGAAATTTCTGTTTCCCCATCGCTAATCACAAAGATCATTTTTCGCAATTGGTTTCGATTTGACCTCTGATACCAGACTGGTTTCATAGCACTCAGATGTAACTAAAGGTTAAAATATGAGGTCATGACTAAACTCATTTTTCGTCATATGTTTTCAATCTCCTTCAAAAAGAAGAACGTCCTTACTAGTACAAGTATATTAATTTTCGTAATGGAAAGTTTCAGTTCAACCCACTAATTAAATTTCGCCTCAGAAAGTTTTTTCAAGTGACAAACTTCTTATTTTAAACCTGGCAACACAAAAAGTAAATTGATTTAACACTTTTTAAAAAATTTCCAAACTATCTAAAAACTGGCGCGAGAGCTTTGAAGTACTGTCTTAAAAATTAAAAAGAAAAGTTTAAAAAAATAATGAAAAACTGAAATCGACTTGTAACGTCACCATGACGCTCATTTAGATATGCTAAAACTTTGAATATAATAACATTTGCAGTAATTTTATTAATGACTTATCTTTAATTTTTCCTATTAAACACAAAGCATAATTTTTGAAATAATTTTTTAATTTTTGAAATAGTACGCAAAGTGGTTCAAGAGAATACTCACCGGGCTAAAAAAAAATTTAATAAACAAATAAATTATATTTAAAAAGTAATGCATAAATAAAAGAAAACAAAAAGAAAGAAAAGGAAAAAAATAGCCTAATGATTGCCACATTGCAAATTTTCCCGAGAAAAATTGCGATATTTGAAAATTAATGCTATGTGAAAACTTTTTTTTTTTTACTGCCAACAAAACACAAAGAATTATTTACCATCTGATATTTACAAATTTCTCTTAAAGTCAGAAAGGAGCTTGAATATTCGTATTGCCTTCTTAATTGCATAAAAAATTTCGAAGGAAGAAAGCAATTATTATTTTTCAAAATTATAAATGAAGTTTTGAACCGTATTGAAAATATTGGATATTTTTCTAAATGTTTAGTGTGATACCTTCACAAACTATAAGTTTATTTTCAAATTGTAATTTTTTAAAAAATCCAACCAGCTATTGAATCTTATCGCAGTATTTTTAAACGTCTGCCTATTGAAAATCCTCACATCACTGATCGGCTACTAGTCAGATGTTATTTTAATGGATTATTACGGGCTCCCGAGGCTCAGCCTATAATCGGCTATACTCTACTTGTAGAAAGCCAGATTATCTTTCATAAGAGTAGGGAGTCGATATTTTATTAAACTACGTATCAAATTGAAAATATCGGAACTCTTTTCCGTTTCTGGTGTTCTATTAAAATAACTGACCTAATACGAATAATTAATTACCAATGTTTCCACAAAAGAAACATTTCGAATCGGCAGCGTTGAAGCACTTGCTACAAAATGTACTGTGGAATTTGGTAAAGTATTTTGATTAATTATTTTCAGCATTTCAAACTCTGGCGTCTACATATATTTTTGGGAGTATAAACAGCGAAGAAAATTTAACTTAACCCTAAAAACTTAAGCATTCGTCTATAGGCTACGGACGTTTAGGAAATTATTTGTTGAGAATGTATTTTTCACATATGCCAAGAACGCAAGCCCTAATTTTCACCACTTTTTTGTTTTTAATTAACGTCTTCATTCCAAGTGTACCCAATCGGGTACATTTTAAAATACTGTTTATTAACTACTGTTTTTGCAATTTGAAAGCTAAAACACCCAATTGTTTTTGAAATTAATCAACAGATAGTTCACTTCGTTTTAAGCATGGAAAACATGGAAATTGGGCATTAATTAATATTTAAACTAATTATTAATTGAAAATTAAAAATTTTTTTTAGTTATTTTGCTTTGTAATCATTTTTTAAATCAGAGAACCAAAAAATTGCGTCTAAATTGTTTGTGCTTAGTTCTGGGGTCTGAAGAGGTTAAAATATTATTTTTTTTATTAAGTAACGTTAATTTGTTTCAAACAAATAATTAGAGAAAATAAAAACATATACACTTGTTTTTAATTTGTTATCTGTGAGTAGAATGATTATTTATTGAGTAACACGTATTTAAGTTGACTAGGTTAACCGTATCATCTTGTTAAACATTCTATAGTACATAGACATCTGCATAAAACATATAGAAAAATAGATATATAGTGTGCGGTGCTCCTTTTTTTTTTTTTTACTTTAAGAGAGGGCGAAAAAAATATCTTGTGAATTACCTTGTAGTTGTTTGTCATTTAGTTAACTTAGAGGAACAGTCACAAGTATTAGCTCCATTTTGCTCACTGTTAGGCGTTTAAAGCTAAAGCAATCTAATGAGTGGTAACCACTTGCCAAACACCAAAGGAAAAATATTACTCTTTAAATGCACAATGAGGATTTTTATTAAATATATAATAGTTGTTGGTCCCTTGAATAAAAAGGGCCAGGTCGGTATAAAATCAAATAATGTTCAAATTTGATGAATATGATTAATATAAGGAAACCCATTAGTTATGGCAATTTCACTTTTTAAGGGCAAGACAAAGAACGAAGCGTGAATTTTGTGGTTCGTAATTCCCAGTGGTTAATGGTATGATTTTTAAAATAGTCTAGTTAATTTCAATAAAGCGAGATCTAACTTTTCATCTATGGTGCTCCGTCAGTTTCGATTTGGACATCTGTAAAAGTCAGAAGATATATATTGTTATTAACGATTTAAAAATGGTAAGAACAATTTGAGAGATCAGCGACCAAGAATTCTAACTAACAAAAAACAAGTTTGAATTAGGTAGTTCCATGCCTAATTTATACTGTTTGGCTCTGTAAAGAAGACTTCGGATGCGGAAAGGTTTATTAAACGACTCCACAAGGAAAACAGGTTTGAAGAAAACAAGTTTACCTCGTTATCAATGAACAACATCAGCAATTGGCTCTGTGCCAGTGTAAGAATTATGTCGGAAAAGAAATGGACTCTCTCAAAGTCAGACAGACGTCTTCTTGTGAGAGCCGCAATGCACACCAGCGAAAAACCCACGGAGAATTGAGCTGTTTCTATTCAGTCAGTATACAAAGAAATTGTGAATGATTACACTGGTCAACAAGTGTTTTGCCCCAAGAATGAGTTTGACTTTTCCTGAAGTAGTTTTGCACGAGGAATCCATATTTGCCATCAAAATGTTTCCATCACGTATAGTTTTTTAGCTATGAGGATGGAAATGTTCGATTTTTACGTTTTTTCAGTGTTTTTCCGATTATGCAGCATCGTTTTTATTGAGTTAAAGTACACAAAAGAACTTGAATGTCAACCGTTAAATCAGTGGTCACTTTATTTTGCTGGAAAAAACTTAGTGGAGTGTCATAAACAGCCCCCGCAGACCCCCGAACGGAATTGCGTATCAAATTACTGCACTGGGTGGGGGCTCCGTAGGAATTTCGCGAGAATTGGGATACAAAAGCAAATAGGCAAAAGATTGATACTGTACGACACGTTTAATGAGCATGAGCTACTATTTTTTATCATAGAACTCTCCTGTTGTGTGTAAAAATGCCCCCTGAAAACATGGGAGCTGTATAATCGGTGAACATGAAGAGCGGTTCCATCAGTACATTTCAGTTATGGAAAAGAGATATCAAGGGAAGTGGAGTGCAACTATGTTAGCAGATTACTGCTGGACGTTAAAAAGGGACATGCCTGAGGCAAAAGTATGACAGAACATGTCAAAATCGATCCTTGTACGGTAAATAGAAAATTACTTAGTTTTTTGGTGGAAATACTTCTAATGTAAAAATTACAATGCCCTTAAAAAGGAGGAGGGGGTATCCTAAAGACTTTTTTGATTGATTTTAGAAATATTTTCCATGCTGAATTCGAAAATGAAAATAATTTTCCTTATCGCGTAAGGGTTTTGCTTGTAAGGTGCTCTAATAATTTAGGGTAAGTGTTATTAATGTAAATTATTATAGCACCGTGCACGGAAAATCCTTACGTGATAGAGAAGAATGGTTTTCATTTTCGAATTCAGCGTGAAAAATACTTCTAAGATCAGTTAACAAAGTCTTTGGGGCAGATAAAAAGTTTTTTTTTGTAGACCAGTGTTATTATAAAAATGATCTCAGAAAAACACAGAAATAAATTAATGTATTCACATTTACTCTGTAAATATATAATCCTATTTTCTAAACAAATAAAATTTTAATGTGTTTCAGATGTATATCAGCTTTTAGATTTGCTCCATTTTCATAAATTTATAAGTAGTCAATAATAACACAGCAACTTTAATTTGTGACTGTATTAGAAAATAGTTATTTGAAAATTTGGCCATTTCTGACAATTCTGTGTATGGTTTTCACTTGAATAAATGTGCGCACTTAACAAGAAATATCGCTATCTGAAATACTACGAAATTTTGTTCCATTAATGTTTTTAAATTTATGTATGCTGTAAATACATCTAATGTTTGTGCCTAGCGTAATCTTTCAAAGCTCAAATATAGCTTAATAGTGGAGATGGAACCAAAATTATCTTTCTAAGTTAAGTTATTTATCAAGACAATAAAGGATGCGCTTCTCCTAAACTGATATTTTGAATATTTTAATAGCAACACAACTAATTTTTTAGCTGCATTTTCAAAACTTTCACTACCAATACTTTTTTTCGAAGAACGAATTTAGTAAATACTTTAATAGATGAATTACAATATAAATATCGATAATATGCTGAAGAAAAAAAAAGGATTACTGGATTCAAAAAGCCATGAAAAACTAAGTTGTTCTAAGACAGAAAAATGACACAGGATCATTTGAAACTACTCGAAAAGCATTTATGTCCCAGTGGTAGTGAAAGGGTTAAAGCATATAAAACTTCTTTCTCTCACAAGCCAATGATTGTCCAAAGTTGTACAAATGATAAAATTTAATTAAGAGAAACGCATATTTTTATTACGCAAAATTTAAGAAATGAGAAAAGTTTAATATTATTTTTATTTAACTAAATTTGTATTTATATTAATAACGGTTATGAATGCTGCCTCATGGCTTTGGCTTTAGGAAAAGATTAGCTGATAATCTTTCAGCAGAGAAAATACCGCTATTAATTCAAACAAAGAAAATTCCTTCTAATATGAAGAAAGAATGCTTTTATCCATGACCTCATATTTTAACCTTTACTTATTAGGGTGATGTACAGCTGCTTAGAGATCGTAGGGTAAATCAAAAAGAATGCGGAGAAATATGTTACGTGTTATCGATAAGCGTATTATTTATTGAGGGTAAGAGGGAGTTTATGAGACTGTGCAAACTTTCAGTAGTAGAGTTCTGAGCGACCGATGACATGACACTCACAGGAAAAGAGAATTCCAAAATGAAACTTGCCGGTGTAATAAGAAAAACGTATGTTTCGATAATATACCACAACAATATAACATTTATATGTATATGTATATATATATGTGTGTGTGTGTGTGTGTGTGTAGTTGAACATAGTTATATAGTGACAACTCTGTTATAACGTCAAGAAATTCTGGTCCCTTCATTCACCCATCCATTTTAATCGCTTTAGTGTGGGCAATTATCGCCTATAGCGTCACTTGGCTATAAAATTAATACAAATCCCGGTTCCTTTAATGACATAACTGAGTGATATATATATATATATATTATAATGAAAAATAGGGAGAGAATATGCAAGAGGGCAGATGAAAAAAAATCTTATAAAATTGATTAAAAGTAAGGTAACTGAATACCTACAAGTAGAATGCTAGATACTGACGCGCATGGAAGCGTTGAGTTCGCATAGTTTTTCGCAATTAGCTGCAAAGCATAAACTAGCAACTGTTTCTTAACCGGTGGTCCGCGGGAAACTTTTAATTTAAAATTGATCAAATAAATTTAAATTCAAAGCATAATATTCAACTGAAAACATAGCGTAAGACGGAAAACGAAGCTAATTGTCCACCTAATGTGTTTGAAATTGTATTGCAGCATTATAATTAACAATTTAAAATTCATAGCGTAAATCGTTGGGGGAAATAAAAGAAAACAGTAGAATTAAGCATGGATCAAAAGAAAAATACTAGCGGGGGAGGAGGGGGCATTCATTTTTGACAATACTTTAACATATATTAGGGGTGTCAAAATATCGACAGCTTAATAAACCAATATATGTGTTTTAATAAAATAATCGACTGATAAATAGCATTATACAAATTTTGAAACACGTAGAGTAAAAGCAAGCACTCCAAGTGAGGAAATAATTAAATGTTATTTCGACCTTAATCAAAAAAAGATTTCAATCAAGAGATATTTTTCATCCAAGCTTATTTTTAATGCATATGTTCATGCAAATGAACTAATACGAGTACCGACAGCTCGTACTAAACGTGACTTTATATTAAGACCGTTCCTGATAAGTGAATAATAAGTATTTAGGGATAATAAGTGAGTTTCGATGTATTACGTAAGTTCAAGTCAAGTCAGTAACTTGCTTCGATACTTTCCCCCTGATATCAACAAATAACTTTATTAACATCTCATGCGAAAATAAATCAATAATCTGATGAAGCAGCTCTTTTATTACACTAACTGAACAACAACAATAACTATTCCATTATGGAAATGTATAAGAAAGCAATAAGCATGAATGTTTGAATAAACAAAAATGTTGAATAAAAAGGGAATTACAATGAATGAGCTACGCCAATGAATCTTTCACCCCCCCCTTAATGAATAAATAATTAATATCCTGCTTATTATGATTGTAATCCGAAATACATTCGACAGAACTCCTCCTTTAAAGGAAGATTCTCCTTTTGAAATCAGAACGAAGGAAAGTTTCATTTGCGATTTCAAAATACTACAGCATCAATTGTCTTAACCACTGACTGCTCAATTTTTTATTAAATTCGCTTCAAAATATGCATGCTTTTTTTATTACATGTTTAAAATCTACAAATGTTTTTCAGCTTAAACCAGTAATGTATTTTTGCAACGAAGATTTTTTTATTATTATTTTGAACAGAGGTTCTGAAACATCAATTTTAGGGATAAACTTCTCAAACTTCATGTAACTAACACCATCTCTGAAATAAACCTGAATAAAATCTAAATACTTCAGAAATTGCATTAATGACGTTTAAATGGTGAAATAGCGGGAATAAGATTTAAAATACGCGTAAAAAGTTCATGCACATAGAAATCACGGGCGCAAATTCCGCTACATTAACATTGCGTGGAAATCGCGTGATAAGTGGACAGAGGGTTAAACGTAATCAGTATTAAATGAAATTATCGTTGACTTCCGCAAAAAGAAAAAAGTGAAAGTGAACGATCAATTTTTAGTATTCCGTTCTGTAATAAAAATAGCTGAAAACATCTGGCCAGTATATATCCTTGCGCGGGAAAGAAGCTTCATAGTTCACTTGAAAATAGGGATGTAACGAGTATTCGGCCACTATTCGGTATTCGGCCTGGCCTAATATTGATGGATTATTCCGCCGAATAGTTCTGCTACTGTAGAAATGAAAAAAAAAAAAAAAAAATGAAAAAATTAGTAGATTTTAAACTTTTAAAATTGAATTATAGTTATTTCGAAAGAACATAATAGTTATAAAGTTTTTATAAATAAAAATAATTTCGGAAAAAACTACTTTTTTTAAACATTGTTTATAGGTTTGACTGAGCAAAAACATAAAAAAATACTTAACATTCCATAATTTTTTTTACAGAGCAAAAACATATTTTAAGGTTATAATATTGTATTTTATACAAAACATGTGTTCCCAAAAGCTGACAATATTTAATTAGGATGGAGAATATGAGACTTTTATTTTGTTATTACTATTAACAAAGTTGAAGTCATACTTCGTTCGGTAGACTGATTTATTGTGAAATATTGAGTAAAAGAGAAATGTGAATGGCCTAGAATATTTTATGAATATCAAGATAGCATAAGTTATTGCGGTTTTTGAAAATAAAAATTTATTCCATTTAAAATCAATAAATTTTAATAGGTTTTATAAAAATAGGTATGTAAAAAAACATAAAATAAAAACATTAAATTTTATAACATTTACAATATCTTCATAAAACTATTTTGAGCAAGGTAAAAGTTCACTAGTTCAACAGTATATTTTTAATTTGAATTACATAATTAGTATAATAATGCTAATGCTTACATTAAAACCTGTCATTTCTATTCCACTTGTGGGTTATATTCTCAGTTTTATTGCATTCAAAACAATACAGAAAATGCATTAACTTTAGATAGTTGAGATTCTTAACAAACATAATTAAATCATGCATCGTATATTAATGTGTGGAATTGGTGTTTGGCTTTTTGAATACTTTTAAATTTGACAAATATTTTCTATTACGACGATTTTCTAGAAATTTTAATATTCGTTCACCGAATATTCAGTATTCGGCCACCGAATATTCGGTATTCGGCTATTCGGCCAAATCACTATTTGTTACATCCCTACTTGAAAACAAAAGAAAATGCTACAGTTTCTTTCTAAAATCAGGTGGTAAAACTGAATAAATAAGAAATCTTCGAAAAGGGACATCAGTTCTGCGCTTCTGTGGAAAACTGCTAATTGCCAGCATCAGTGGTAAAGATTTCAATAGATGTTCCGCTTCCCTCATTGTATGTTCCTGAACATCAATTTAAAGATAGTCTTTAAAGGTTCTTAGTAAGCCAGCTCTATTCAATAATGATTCATCGATATGTCCACATGCTACTGCTTCAGTTTTGATAATGGGAATTTTGATCGATGCATGTGATTGGTGATTTTAAGAACTGCAATTCAATGCGCTAAGAACGCCAATTATGAACTATCTATGATTCAACGGAAAAGCCAGTTGTTCATTCTGGAAGCAATTAAATACTGTTGAATAGTAATAGTAATAATAATAGGCCTCTTTAGTTCGAATATACAACTTTATCTCCAGCAGCAATGCATGTGGCAAAAATAAAATGTTTCGACTATATTCTACTGCTAATTTCCCTTACAAACCGTTGAACTTATTTATTTTAAAAGACATTGTTAGTTTTCCTTTATAGTTTTGTTGTTGTTAGTATAAGTATATAATGCATGTTAGGAGAAAGGATTTCGGAAGCTTTGAAATTTTCATCCTGTTACAATCATTTTTATTTAAGAAGGTTTTATGAGTGCAAAAACAATTAATCTAGAAATAAGTTGCATATTTACAGTGAATAATTGTTTTAAAAAGTGTTAGTGAATTTCAAAACCATTGACTGTAAATTAGCATTTTTTATAAGATGTTAGGAATTTATTAAATATTCTGTACATTGAAATTACTATCTCAATATTTCTTCTAAGATACTACAGCCTTAAGAAAAGATTGTTTGTACTACTTTTTCAGTTTTCATCCAATTCTCATTGCGTATTAGTTATATTCTCAAGGTTCCCCAAGCTTTTTTGATATGCAACGAAAAGTGCAGACTTTTATATTTGATATTTTACGACAAAAATTGCCCACCATTATTGAATTTTTACTGAGTATAAAACGTAAACAATGAAGTGAAGGCAAACAGTTTTCAAACATCTGAAAATTAGCTTTCCAAATGATAGCATATCTTTAGCACTGACCGGTAACATTCCATAAGTCCCGATGTAGTAGTAATTACATTTTTTCTTTTTCATTTAGTAATTTAGCACGGGGTTTTCATGAAATTTTATGTCAAAAACTCTAAAGTACTGCGAAATCATGAATGGGGAAATTGCAACTTACCACCCATGGCTTGTCTTGGAAATTGTAGAGGCTATGTAAAGAATTAACACTCGGGACTCCTCCATACTTGAAACCTAGTAACAAGTTGCGGTAATCTTCGTTTCCTGTATCTCGAACGTGTTGGCGAACCAGCAGAAAGTCAGGCCGGAAAGATCTGGGAAAAAAAAGCAATTATTTTTTTTCTGTTGTATGTTGTGGATTGTGTACAAAATCAGATTTTGGAACGAATACGCATTAGCTAGTGTTGCAGCAAAAAATGTATACTTTTGACCGCATAATTGAAAGCAGCTTAGGAGTTGTCAAGACACAATATACTGGATATATTTCATAAGTCAAATATGGAGAAGTAAATTAATGAACATTTTAGTAATAACCTATTCAAGTTGCAAAGGGGACACATTAAGACCCTTTTTGCAAAACTCTTTTTTCGAATTAGATTTTTATTGTTTAAAATATCTCTTATTTTAAATATTTAATCTCACAAATATTTAATCAGCATTCTACTACGAAATGTATAATAATAATAATATAATAAAATTAGTGCTGAAAGTTCCAATGTAACTTACTAAAAAATTATTCTGGTTCCTAATATTAAGTTTCGCTTTGACAAAAATGCTAATTTTATTCTTCTTTTAAAAGTTTTAAAGGACGTTGCAGTCCCTAAAAACTTCTAAAATAGTTAGCTGAAAACGTTTCCATTTACTAGACTCTTTCCGGATGATTGACAAATTCATTCTTTCACTCCAGACATGTAATGAAATCTCAAAGGCTAACAATAGATTTTATCCTACAAGACAAAGATGCTCCGAACAATATTGTTCTACGAGATTTCATTTTCAGGTTAATTTGCTGGCGAAATTCATCTGTTCAGGAGTCAAAACGTTGATCGACTCTTAGACATGACTTTTATTAGTTTCTTCAATTCTTTCAAAGAGAAAATTGATGATAATTGTAATAAAAAGAGAAAGCTGATGCCCTCTGAGGAGTAGGAAGCACAATCTCCAGAATCAGCATTAGTTTCACTAGACACTTCTGAAGGTAATATTTTATTTTTGCCGCTTTTACTACTAATGCATTATCTAACAAGAAGTTCCGTCTAGAACTATACGAGCCTACTTTCTCGTATACACCAACTTCAAACTTATAATCCAGCTATCGCTCTTTCTCATTTAGCTTTAGTTCTTAATTACTTCAAATACCTTTTTCAGCAGTTAATACGTATTCCTTCACTCACTCATTCATTCTTTCATTTATTCAGTCATTCATTTACTCATTGTATTTATTCACTCATTTAGTTGTTTTTCAATTCATTCCCTTGTTTATTTAATTTATCATTTATTAATTCAAAAATATCCTTAAAAATCCCGACGAATAAATTTCATATGAAAATAGGCTCCCTTAGTTCTGATTGAACTTCGTAACTGTACATATTCTACGTCATAACATCTTTCCGATGAAGCTTGTTCCAAGAAAATCCGTCTGTTATATCATCATATAAGATTGAAAATTCCCCGTAGGCGTTATCTTAATTTTTTTTTTTTTTGAGCTGTTAAAAAATGAATAAAAATTGTTCAAATAAAAAAAATTTTCACGCTGAGAGCTTCTTCCAATAAACTTGTTCATCGGAACTTGGATCGGATAGAGTTTACTTAATTTGCCCATAGGTGCTATTGTTAAGATTTTTTGAACTATTCAAAAGTAAGCGAAAAATTGTTCAAATCAAAAAGTCAAATATAGAAATGAAATGTCCATGCCGAGATCTTTTGATGCAAAAAAAAAAAAATTCGGATCGGACAATTCCTTCAAAAGTTAACAGCAGACAGACCGATAGACACAAGTTTTTCCCACCCTCAAAAGACTACTTTCAAATTTTTTATTTTTCAATCTTTATTTAATTACTTCATTTATTTTAAACTTTTCTTTATTTTTAACGATATTTTCACGACACATTTAGCCTTCTTTCATGCTTTATTATTATTTTTTTAAAACTTTGACGGGAAAGTAGGCTAAAAATGATAATGGAAAAAAAGTTATCAGTTGAAAGTTCTATGTTCTCTGTGACAAAAAAATATTCCTGTAAATTCGTCAAGTTAGGTCAGTTTTTTTTTATAATCATTATTTGAATGCAGTTAGGGGAACGGAAATGTATATAGTCTATACAACGCAACATTGTCATATTAAATACTTTCCCTACAATAAGAAACGAGGGCAAACAAAAAACAAAATCACGTAAAAATTAAAACTTTTAAAAAGGAAAAGTGTAGATTTTTCCTTTTAGAAAGCAATTTGTCTTTATTATTAACCGACTTTCCAAAAGGAGGATGGTTATTAATTGATATCTATGCATGTTTTTTGTTTGTTTGTTTGTTTGTAAATCGATAACTTCTCATTTCATAAACCGATTCTAATTATTCTTTTTTTTTAAATCTATCGAGGATGGTCTTCCATAGATCCCTTACTTTCGTTTGCAAGAAACCGTATACGATAATTAAAAGAAAAAAAGGTTTTGGGAGGAAATTTAGTAATTTTTGTGCTTTTTCAACCATAAAGTTGGACTAAATGAACAGATTTTAATAATTTTTTAATTCATAGGGGGGGGGGGGGGTTCGCTTGACTTAAATCTCGTACATCGGTTTGACTACAATTGTTCTTTAGAGGAACCAAACTTCCTCCAGAAGAAACCCCCCCCCCGAAATTGGGGTCTAGCTACGCCACTGCAGGTCCTTGTATTTTAAGTACTTTTATTTTATATGCATAGCCTATTCGACATCGTCGAGTCCCCGGTAGGCGGGGCTATAGAGGGGGGGGGGGTTGGAGAGCGTCATCTCACCATTCAACTGGAAGAGCTTCCCTTTTCTTTCCCGTCACAGGAGCATTTTTTCATTTTTTTTTCTTTGTACTTTTTTTTTTTGAATAAAATAAACGTGTTAGTTAACGACTATGTACATGATGGGTTATAAGAGAAGTAAAAATATATACAATCAGTAAACGACTATCATTGGTCCAGTTGAGGATCAGGTAGGGGGTTGTGCTGTGTGCTTAGCGAGTCATAGTTCGTATAAACCGTGGAGTAGGGATATTTGTATCTTGCAGTCGTGGTGAAAAAGCTTACTTGATCTCTTATCTTCGGGTTTTCATGATTTACTACGTAGAAGTTTTTGGCACTCTTGATTATGAAGCGGGAAATTGAGATTACTTGAATATTCGCATGAAGGTCTTTGTTTCTGTCATATCGGCTGGCATTGGACATACTTCTTATGTACTTGTTCTGTATTCTTTGGAATTTTACTATGTTGGTTTGGGCGGCTTGACCCCATATACTTGAGCCGTACATTAAAGTGGGAAGGATCACTTGGTTATACAGTATTTTTTTGTTTTTAAAATTTAGTTCGCTTCTGTATCCGAGGAATGGTTTTAGCTCGTGGGATTTGGTACGTGAGTTTATAATTACTTTTTTGATGTGTGTATTGAAGTAGAGTCCTCGATCGATGGTTATTCCTAGATATTTGACGTCTCTTGAAAAATTCATTGTGTGTCCGTTCAGGGTTATGTTATCCGGGTTTTTCTTTCTTGCACCTTTCTTGAAATGGATTGTCTGTGTTTTTTCTACGTTGATGTCTATTCTCCATTTTTTATACCATAAACAGACTTTGTCGAGGTATTCTTGCATGTGCTTTTTGACCAGTCGTCGGTTGTAGTGTTTGCATATAATGGCGATATCATCCGCATACATAGCAACCATTATGTTTTCATCTTTGGGGAAGTCCGCCATGTATATATTAAATAATAACGGTGATAATAGACTGCCTTGCGGGGATCCACTGTTTATATTTTTCTTTGTAGAGATGATATTTTTAATTTTGACTTGAAATGTTCTATCGTGTAGAAAATCGTTTATTATTTTGATTAAGTAGTAGGGGGTATCGTTGTTTATCAGCTTGTAGAGTAACCCTTTGTGCCAAATTCTATCGAAAGCTTTTGAAACGTCTAGAAACGTTCCTAGTCTGAACTTGCGACGGTTGAGGCCTTCGTTTATGTTGTTGACAACGCGTAGCAATTGGTGTATTTTTGAGTGCTTTTCTCTGAATCCGAATTGTTCGTCTTGTATGAGGTTTGTTTCATTTACCTGATCTTATAGTTGGTCTTTTATTATTTTTTCATATATTTTTGCTATTGAGTTTAGAAGGCTTATGGGTCTGTAGTTTGCCGGGTTATTGCTTGTGGTTTTAGGCTTGTGAATGGGTGGTACAAGTGCATTTTTCCAGCATTTGGGGAAATAATGCTGTTTTAGAGAGCTGTTAATTATTTTCGTTATATTTGTGATTACGTTTTTCGGGATATGCTTGAGCGCTGTGTTTGTGATTTGGTCTTCGCCAGGTGCTTTCCTGGGCTTCAGTTTTTTTATAATTCCTTGTATCTTGCTGGGATGGATGAATGGAGCTTCGTTTTGCATAGGTGGGTTGTTTATAAAATGATCAATTTTTTGGATTATTCTGTTTTCTAGATTTTGGTCAGGGTGCTGATTGTGTGGCTTGAAATTTTCTTCGATGGCCGTAGCTAAGATTTCGGTTTTTTCTTCGATTTTTGAGTATACATTATCATTCTGTTTTAATTCAGGGATTTCTTTACTATTTTTCTTAAATTTGTTAACTGCTCTGTACAGGGTGTTTTTATCGGCCGATAGAGATTTAATATATGTTTCCCATCTGTTTTGTTTGAAGTGAGTAATTAATGCTTTAATTTCGTTTTGTAGTCGATTGATATGTGGGTTGAGGTTGTTGTTTCTTGTGATTCTCCTTTCTTTTCGAAGTTTATTTTTCTTCATTATTAGTAGTCTTATGAAGGGGGGGGGGAGGGGAGTCGCATTGGATCTGTTTCTATTCTGACTTTTGTTGTCGCCAGGTTTAGTGCGTGCTGTAGTGCGGCGGTGGTGTTACTGATTTCCGTGTCTATTTCTTGTTTATTATTTATTTTAGGGTTTCCCCTTACGGTCTCCGCTAAGATTCTTGTGTATTTGTTTCAGTTAACGGTTGCGATTTCAACTTCTTTTCTTGGTAATGGGTGGTTTATTCCAACCATCAGCAGCACTGGGTTGTGGTCAGAGGGAAGTTCGTCGTATGAATCAATAACGTACGGCCAGTTTCTGTTTCTCACCAGAGCGAAGTCGATGATTGAGGGGGAGCCTGAACTATAATGTGTTGGTTTATTTGGTGTTAATATTTGTAGGTTTTTCCTTTCTGCATAGTTCTTGATGTACTGGCCTTTTTGGTTACATGAACAGTTTATCCAGCTCGTGTGGTGAGCGTTGTAGTCACCCATAAGTATTACGTTTTCGTTTAGGCTTTCTAGTCTGTTTAGGTCATTGTCGTCTATGTTATTGCTTGGGTGAACATATATTGAGAAAATTGTAATATTTTCATGGGAGTTTAGCTTTAAGGATATTGTAGTGTTTTCTATTGTAGTGGTGTCAATGAAGTATGAGGTAAAATCCAGATTTTTTCTGATGTAGATGGCAGTGCCGCCCCCGGTGCCAATTCCCCTGTCGCTTCTTATGCATATGAAATTTGGGATATTGTATTTCACTTGTTTTCTAAATCTTGTTTTTTGTACAAGAACAATGTCCGGTGAGTGCCTTTGTGTGAAATTATTAAGATCGTATAACTTCTCTTTGATCAGACTATTTGCGTTCCAGGAGAAAATTTTTATATGCTTTTGGGCCATGTGTGAATAGAGGGTTTTTTTTTTTTTTTTACTAAAAAGCTTTATCAATTTGGTTGGCTAGAACGTGTTTTTCATTTCTGATTGCAGTTCTGCTTTGTCTCCTGTTTTGGCAATATTTGCGTAGGATTTCGGCTGGTTGTTACTCTTTTCTTGTAAAGATTTGAGGTGCTGCGCTTTTTGGTTCTATCTGGTATCAATTAATTCAGTTGTTTTCTGTCTTATAGTGGGGCGCTTTTCGCATTCCACGGAGTTTGCTAGATGATCTTTTCCGCAATTGCAGCATTTTGGTGTTGATTTTTTCGGCCTTGTGCAGTCCCTGCTAAAGTGGTTTTCTGTGCATTTCATGCATCTTGGGGTTAGCGTGCACATATGCTGCGAGTGACCCCATCGTTGGCATCTCCAACACTGGGAAATTTGCCCTTCTCTGCGGAGGGTTTCTACGCGGACTTTGTAGTAGGAGATGATTTCGATATTGTAGAATTTTTTGTTTTCTTCGTTCTTGATTAGGCTTACGAAGTAGAGGGTGAGGGGTATTTTTTCTCTTCCTCTCGTCATTTGTACGATTTTTTCTGGTTTGAATCTTAGTATTTTTATTTCTTCTTTAAGCTCGTCTAAAGAGTAGTCGATCGGCAATCCCTTGATAACTGCTCTAAGTTGCTTGTCTTCGTCCAGTTGGTTAGTATAGTTTTGTATGTTATTTTTTGCTGCGTATTCTCGTATTATTCGATGTTGTTCGGCGTCTTTTGGTTCAATTTTTATATCGTTTCTATTTACACTGCAAATCATTTTTTCGTTTATATTTTCTGATAGTTGGTCAAGTATTGGTTTCGGGTCAGTTATGTCTACCATGGTTATTTTTGGGGCCTTTTTCTTCCTATTATTACTCCTTTGTACGACAAATTTGTTGTTTGTGAGTGTGAATTCGTTCTATCCGGCCAATTCGTCTTCTTCGTCTTCCTTTAATTTCTGTACTTTGCTTGTGGAAGCGACCTGTTCGTCTTCATTTGTGCGTTTGTTGGATTTCATTTGATTTTCGAGTTTACAGAGTCTGTCTTCATGTTTTCTTTTTAGTTCTTCCATATCTTTTTGAAGGTTTTTGAAATTTTGAACTTCAGTTTTAACTTTCAATTCGAGTTTGGTTTTTTCCTGTTCTATTTGTTTAATTTTGTTGGTTGCATTGCTTAGCATTTTTGCCAAGTTATTATGCCTCTGCTCTGTGGCTTTTTGTAGGATTCCTCTGATTTTACTTAGTTTAATACTATCGTTGGGGTCTTGCGGTAATAGAGTTATCTAACTGTAAGAAGATTTTGTCTATTTTTTCGATTACTATATTTAGTTCTTTTTCGTCTTTCGCGGTATACGCGGTCTTTTTTTAATTTTGCCTCATCATATTTATTTTCCTTAAGGACCTGGGTAAGAATTTGAGACATACTCAATGATTTTTTCTGCTTCTTCCTCGGGGCTGTCTTCTCCACGTCTGAAATTTCGTCGTTTGTGTCCATGTCGGACGGTTTCCTGAACTCCGTTACTGGATTCCTTTTTTTTTTTTTTCTTCCATGTGGGATCTTTTCCGAAAGCTAGTGCGGCAGGGATTTCTGTGTCCGTATCATCAAATGAGCTGTTTTGATCTTGATAGCTGTTCACAGGATTTCTTTCTGAATCAATCTGCCTTGATTCAGTAAAACTGCCTTCAAAAAGGCACTTTATCAAGGTCTTTTGTGAAGAGACACCGCTTTTATAATCTGACCCGATACGTTCGGCAAAAACAATTTCAATTACCACCGAGGCAGAACCTCAGTCACACTCCGCCGTAAGTCTCGAGCTCCAGCCACGCTCGCTCGAATCCCAAGAAACAGTTCCGCCACCCCTAATCACCTGTTCGAGTGCCTTCCTCACTCACACAACACACACTTATATACAATGGCTATTGCCAGATCCACTGGCTCATTTGCATATCCCTCACAACGTGCACTCTCAGAAACGCATGCTCAAATCTCATGAAACTTTCGTCTTACTTGACCAAATGTCTTCGTGAAAAATGCTCCGAGAAAATCTTTCATCAAATTGGCGAAATTTGTGTAGTAACTTTTTTAAGTCACGTGATCGCACGAGGAAAAAATCGTTGCAAATGACGACATTTTCTTGACTATTGAAGAATCGTCGAAAATGAGAGTTCTGCTTCTGAGAGTGTGATTAAAAAGTTATTTTCAAATATTGCACTGCTCATGAACTGATTCTTAGAGAGCCTTATAAATAACATTATACCACACTTTAGATTAATAATATTGTATGAGTTAATATCCATTTTTGTGTGGGTGTAAATATCCTCCTTTAAACAATCGTTATACATTTTAATATTTCATTTACAATTTTAATAATCTTATGCACTTTTGGAAGTAATTTATTCCAAAATAAGGAAGTAAAAAAATTTTTTTTCCTTCAAGAAAATTTCAAAATATCACGTTTTAGACCAGATTGCGTGACAGGATCATTAATGGTTGAAACGAGCGGATCGGAGCAAAAAAAATATTTACTTCCGATTTTGCTTAGAAAATAACTGATTTGAAATAGAACGGAGGCACTTATCGAGAAAAATTACGAGATAGGTACAATTACCTTCTCGAAAGGGGATGTAAGTGATCTGAACTTTGACCTTTGAAGGTTTATTATCGAATACTTCATTTACTGTACCTTTCCTTGCGCATGCCCCATACATTTTGAAAAGGGAATTGTATTTTCTTTTTAATATAGATCTCATTAAAATTATCTACCAGCGTTCTTTTGTTTAACTAAATTTCATCATATTTATCTGACAAAAACACAAAGTACTAATAAACATAAATTTGGTACATTTTAAATATCAGTTCAAATTACATTGTTTTCAGTAGACTTCAGCACCATGAAGGAACAGCAGAAATGAAAATATTTCTTTGGGTAAAGGCTTAGTTTTTTAGAAAACGTCACGCTCGACCTCAAACGCACAGGCTTCCCTGAAGGAACATAAGCAATAAACATGCTCCAGGCATGGAGCACGCACGCTTGAATGTGTGACGACAGGGCTACCCGGTCTCTTAAAAACAAAGCCTAACACAGGCACGTGATTAGAGTAAAAGAAGGATTAAATTTTTGGTTTCGTCGCGTTCCTTTGGCCAACTTCTGATGAGTGTTAAATATGCTTACGGTTCTACCATCATCCAGAGCAATCTGCCTGGCAGAGTGCCAAGAAAAATCCATTCATGTTCAAGGAAGGAACTGCTAGTATACGAAAAGTAGATTATTTTTCTCGTTCTAGTTCGTTCAGCATACTTGATTTCTTCCGAACTGATGCTATATGCTAGTTGATAAATCTAGTTGCTTTCAACAAACAGTGAAGCAAACATTTTGATTCGCGTACTAAATAAGCGCGCGAAAACGAAGTTCCCTAAAACTCGAATGGATTCGTTCTTTTCTGCCATGCGCAGAAGCGCCCAACTCTATCAAAAGTCCGTGGTCGAACTGTATCCAAAAACACACATCCACTCGTTATATAACAAACGTACAAGCTCTCTTTTGAGTTTTGGCAGGCCCCAACGAAATAGCACCCTTAAAATATCAGATTGTTTAGCTATAAAGCCTTATCTTTTATTTTATCTTTAGAAGCACTATGAAATAATTCTTAACGTATTTAAGGTGATGTGTCTGGTAAATTATTTTATTTTCTACGAGTGAATGGTCGAGAACGAACTCCGGCGCCATGTGCAAATTTAATTTTCTATATGATTTTCAAGGACATTTTAATCAATTTTGGTTGAAAAAAGCTTATATAGAGAGAGTTACTCTATGTCATTACAATATGCGACTTAATTTAAATTTGTTGTGTGGGAATGGAAGATATGTTTATAGTGTAACCTTGTGGGATATCGGTAAAACAAAACTAAATTGTAACACTCTCAGAAATAACACAAATCTAAACTTTATATTAAAAAAAAATAAATAAAAAATCACACTATTTTTTTCCTTTTTAAACTTTTTCACTCTATTTCTCTAGTTGTATGTTTTGAGGCGCATGTTGAAGGTCACTAGGATTATTTCTATGATTCATAATGTGCTTATTGTTACATTTCTTTAAACTGCAGCAATTTTCACAAAAACGGGGTTTTTTTAAAGGGTCACACAGGATCTCAAAATTGTACAAAATATCGACTTTTCTTTAAATTACGCATTTTGGTAGTTGAAACTATTTAAAAGCCTCATGCAAAATTTCAAACTTATGTGAGCCAATACTTTAAAAGATAGTTCGGTTTTTTGTAAATCACTTTAGCTGTTTTCGTTCTACGTTCAGAACCTTTAAGCCCATTTTTTACTTTTAACAAATTATACCTAAGCCTTTTTTTTTGTTAAATATATAACTTTGAAACTTTTTATGTGCATTCCATCGAGTATTTATAGCAAAAATTAGCATAGGATTGATTTCGAACATTGTGGTTTGTTGGTTTGTTTTTATTTAATTTCTGAATTTGAATTTTTTAATTTGTCTTTTTCTCTGAGTTGATAACGAAAAATTTTTTTTTCTTACATTTAAATAAGTTGGAGATAGTTAATTCCATGCTAACTTTTATTTCAGAATGTTTGGGAAGTATTACTCAGAAAAAAGCTTTTGAAAATAACGCATAATAAAAAAAGTTATAAAAATTTAAAAAAAAAATTAAAGTTAGTTTTAAAAAATAAATAAATTATTGGTTAATTGCAATAAAGTTCTAGTTTCAAATTTCTTTTCTCATCTTAAACGGAATAAAATGCATGCTTTCTTTTGTATCTGATTGCTAAATGAAAAACAATTTAGAAGAAAGTACTGTGCCTCCTTAAAAAATACTCATAGTAATCTCAATTCAGATTATCTTTTCTCCTGAAATACAAATAAATTGTTCATTTAAAGCAAATCCCCCAATTTTGAAAGACAGATGAGACTCTAGAGAAGGTTACTTTATTTCAAGTGTCTTAAATTGCGTTTGAGAAATAGAAAAAAAAAAGTACCGTACATTTTAACGGCTTGTTTATTTTTTATTCTAGAGTGGATATTAAAATATTTCTTCTGAATTTTCTTATAAAAACAATTAGGATATGAATGAGTGGTTGAAGCTCTTTTTTGTAACTCGAGTTTCAAAGAGATATACTGTAAAATCCTGTTATTTCGAACTAATTGGCATCGAACACTGCTCTTTTCAGCGGGAATTCGGAATACTCGGATTTGATGAATAATATCAACGTATTAACTGGTTAAGGAATAAATTAACTGCGGAGACATGTGCAAGTCATCTTCAGCGACTCATAGCGCAGACTCATAGCTTCTTGTTTCTTCCCAAAACTGCTCACCGCAGCAAGTCCACAACGCGGATGAAACCGTTCTGAATTTTAAGGATTTGCCTACTAAAAGGTCTTGCTTCGCTAGGAAAAAAAAGACTGATTTTACATATTAAGTGGGTGCAAATTAATATATTTTTGTGTTTAGCAGTGATTTAAAAATGATTCTACGGAATTGTGGAATGAAGCCGACATTTACTGTAAGTAACCAGCTTTCATCCCATGTTGGTTTTAAGCGTTTTCATCACGCTTAGGCTCTATGTATATCTCTAGTTAACTTCTTTGTACAACAATAAATGTACCGTTTTTTCGCAAACTTTTTAATTTCTCCCGTTTTAAAGTAAAAAAATCGGTATTTTTTCGGAATTGCGGGATTCGGAATAGAGGGCCTCTACTGTGTGTTTTTTTTTTTTTTGAAAACCTTATAGGGAAAATCTACTCATTCAAAATTTAGTATGACATGCAAAATGATATATTAGAAAGCAATAGCAAAATAATATATTATTAAAGCGAAATCCTAATTATATAAATAATTAGGATTTCGCTTTGATGAAGTATTTCAAAATCGATCTTACCTTACAACTTTAGTTCCATTTCTGTTGACTACCATACTCACAGTTGCTCCATTATCACTATTCACGGCAAGGTTAATATCCTTAAATTCAGCCTGAAAAACAAAGTCGTGAGTTTAAAAACAATGAACAATGCTTGAAACTTTATTGAAATTTAATTTACAGAAATGCGAGAAATGATCTCCCCAACAAGTACAAAATTAGAGACATAAATGAGCAATAACCTTATTAATATACGTTTCATTTGTAGTACACCTTTTACAATGGAGCCTTTTGTGCTATTCATGCGATAACACAAATGATCGCTACTTAACGTAGTTACTACATTTGCGCTAAACGATGTCAAATGCATTTAATGTTTCTTGAAACGCTCATTATGATACAAATGTAAAAGACGGCTTTGGGATTGTCAAATCTTTATTACAATTCCAACTTTGTCATTATGTTTGAATAGATTACTGAATTTTTTTCTAGAGAAGTTAAATAAAATGATTACTGCTTATTGATCAACTTGTGTTTATTCTACGGTGATTTCACGCTGTCTTTGCGATAATTTGTTCTATCTTGAATTTAAAAAAAAGAATTTCTTAGTTTAAAAAGGCAGCTTTCCTCATCAGTTACCGATATATGCACGTGTAAAGAAAGATGCATTTTGAAATGAATGAAATGAATAATACACGGTATATAAAGCACACATCTTCAAAGATTTGCTGCAAATATATTCTTGAAGGCTAGGCTATAGCCTCCTCCTTCGCAAGCTCTCATATTACTAAATGAGTAGGCAAATGAAAAAACCTGCTACGTTCAAATTGCTTAGAAAACAAGATTGCTGTTGAATCTGCATTTTATCAGGCAGTTACCAAATGACAGTATAATGCAAAAGCTAATATAACTAGTGGGAAAATATAGTGAAAAATACATGTCCATTTCCAACACTTGTTAAACCGTTCATGGTTCCAGACGTAAAATCATTTTAAATCATATGTACGGTATTTGTAGATTCAAAAGCTTCTTAATACGTTGACTGCCAACCTACGAGATAACTCGTAGTAGGTGAACTTGTTGAGAGACCAAATTACAAGTTGTCTCGTTGTTGCCGACATGTTTTCATTTTTCAATGCATTTATAGAAAGTTAGTAATTTTTTACTTAAAAAAAACGTTTTATACAATATGTTGTAATTAAATTAAACGATCGTCTGGAGATCCATAAACTACAAACAGCGCTGGCAGTCAGCGTGTCGGCAGTCAACGTGTTAATCATAATCCTTTTAAATGACTACTTCATAGAAGCAAAATCAAAACATTTAATTCCACATTTCGCGTGTCCTCCCAGGACTGATGTTAGGGTGCTTTCACACCAAAGGCAACAAAGACGAAAAACTTGTATTTTCTCATCTGCGCAACTGCAGAGCATATTTCTGAAGGTAAAATTATGCCTTGCGCGTGCGCAGAGGAGAAAATACAAGTTTTTCGTCTTTGTCGCCTTTGGTGTGAAAGCACACTGACTCTTTCCTTGAGTTTCCTTTTAATTAGAATAGCAACTGTTTGTATTTTCTTTTGTTTGGAAAGACAAGACTAAACAAAAATGAGCTCCTGTACAAATGTAAAAGTTGTGATTCAAATTTACATAAGCAAAACCTGTTAAATCCAAACTGTTTCAATAAATAATTTAATTCACTGCAATTATAGAGCTTTTGACAAAATAATATAATTTTTATTAAAGCTTTTTTTCTAACGTGTCTAAAGTTTTAGTGCAATTGAAACGTTTTGAAACTTTTTCTCGATTTTTCTAAAATTTTGAATTTTGGATTTCACAAGTTCTGTTATTTACTTCTTCATATGCAGAAAATTATTGAAAATGTTCAATTAAATCTAAATTAGTACGAGTCAAATAGAAACATAAATCAATGCTGGAAAATCAGTAAGAGAATCCATCTAACACACGGCTTCACTAAAAATGAAAGGTCATCATACTAATTGTGAATAACTATATATAATGTGCAGTTAAAAAGTCAAAACTGAAAGCTTAAAATAACATTACTGCAATTATTTAAACAACGAGAATATATCACTTTGTTATGCAAACAAATTGTCCCTTTTAACCTCATCTTTAACAAAATAATCATCCGGTTTCCTCGGTTCAGTAGGCGCAATAAATAAATAAATTGCCAAGGGACCGTGTTTTATCTTGTCAAAATTATCGCTCCTTTTAAACTGTTGCTTATCTCACTTATTATGCGTTTGCATTACCTTTAGACAAATTTAAATTTCGGCTGAAACGTTATAAACATGAATTTTTGAGGGGGAATAAGCTCAAAATCAATACCATAAAGTTACAAAATAGCGTCGTAGATAACTATCAAAGCAAGGAGGCATATATCTGGTTTGCAGTTCTTATTTATAAGGAAAACTAATATGCGATACGTTATATCATTGTTAGTGAATTCAGTTCTCGTAAAACAAACGAAAATTTATGTAAAGCATCCTATTATATATATATTTTTATTTCCATCAAGCCATCAAAACTATGTTTCACAAAAATATAATGTCAAGTTCAAATATACATGCCATTAAATTATTCAAGCATTTAAGTCTTATAATTATATGTCAAATATTTAGTATTTTTGAGATTGCATTCCACTATTGCTCTCTTGGGGAAATAGTGGATTTATTTGAAATAAATTATTTTATTTGTTCAGCAATTTTGAACTGAAGGTTTTCTTTTCACCCGTTTATTTATTTATATATATATTTTAAATCCTCATCAAATATTTATCTTTCCGTAAAGTAGTTTGAAAGAATTATTTGAGCATGAATACGGAATTAAGAGTCCTTTTTTTTCAAGTTGGACAACTTGTGATTAGTTCAATTTTATTAAAACTTTTAGAATATGTTAGTGGTACTGTGATAAGAAAAAGAAAAGTCTGTCCCCTTTGAACTTAGATTAGTTTGCCCTGAAAGAGAGGTCAAAGTTCAGGGTCTCGAATAGATGGTTGCAAATTATATGAGCCTGTTACTTCTAAAACTGTGATTGACCCATAACATTTTTACAAAATATGGATTCTAGTTTATACTAGGCACATATTATTAGCATGAATAATTTGGTGAGTCACTCGTGGCTTTGAGGGCAAGCGTCATTCCATAATGTCGTTTACGTTGCTTTTTCTCTTGTTTTTCTACATGAATATCTGCTAAAGCGTTGTTACCCACACAAATAACGATTGAATTAATTAAGCACCATAGTATAGTACTTAGAAAAATATAAAACATCATGGTCCACACTTGGCTTTCATAGTTAAACGGTCTCAAAGTTGATAATTTTCAAAAAAAGGTCAAATTTGAAGGTACTCTGTAAGCCAAGAGTCAATTACTATGAGACACATATGTACTTACTTCATGTGATGCAGTTTCAGACCCAGGTTAAAACCCTATGGTGCATGCAGAATTTTTTTAAATACAGGCTTGCTTACATCCTCCAACATGCGCTTTACATATTTCCGCATTATGCACGCTTCACTTATTTCTTAGGTTAGTTTTGACTTTATAATGATAAAAAAACAACAAACTAATCTAAAACTAAACTAAACAGTGCGGCAGACTGGGCCAATGCCTGCTGTTCCCATCTCAGCTTACGACGGCGCTGTTGAAGTGGACGTTCTGATCATGTGGATTTAGTAAAATTTTAGTGTTTTAACACATATATGCAGGTATGAATTAGAGATATAAAATAGACTGGAATTTTAAAAAATCAAGTCCATTGCTTAATCGTAGAAGATTACCTTTCTTTTATTCTGAACTCAAAATTGTGATTATTGTAGTAATGTTCTTTATCAACCTTTAAAAGTTGTTGTAAGAAATAAAATATCGCTAAATTTATGTCAATATGATAGAATTCTTCAACATATGTTCTTATAAATTAAATCTTCAAGCTTTCTTATTATTGTCGTAAGTATGTGAGAACATTCCATTAGCCTCAGCCTCACAGATTTCTTCAGATAAAATTGTAAACTTCCCCAAATGTTAAAAATTTATATCCAAGTACAGCACAAATCGACTAATATTTCTATGGGGTTATGTTGACATATGCCCAAAAGTTAATTTCAGGACGTTTATGATCTATTTGAACCACCATTTACTGCTAACTTATCTATATAGGTAGGCTTGCCATACGTCCCAGTTTAACCGGGACAGTCCCGGTATTTTGCTCTTGTCCCGGTGTCCCGCCCAGTTTTATCAATGTCCCGGAAACGGCTGTAAGACGTAAAAAGCAATGAATTTATGTTTTTAAGAATATTTTATGAAGTCATTAAGAATCTTTAAGATGACAGAGCATTAATGAGGGAGCTGCAAGAGCATTGATTGTATGTAAAATAAACTTTAAGGTTTTCTTTGCTCTGACTTTTATGAAAAGTCAAGCTTAACAAAGACATCTTGAAAAAAGTACCTTCAAGTCGGAAATATGAGTGGGTTGAAAACAAAGAATAACATTGTTAACTTATTAATTGCTTTTTTAGTTTGACAAAAAGTTGTAATTAAAAAAAAAAGACTTAGTAATTAGTTGTTCAGTTTAACAATTTTATGCAGTATTTTAAACTTTATTTTATTAACACTTCTCTCTAGATGGTAGACCAGAAAAAATTCTCATTAAAAAGCAAAAAAAAAAAAAATCTTTTTAACTAACTTAAGTCAGCAAAAATTCCTTTTTTATTTTTAAAAGGTGGGTAGACTAACAATTTAGAGATCCAAATTCCCCACTCCCCTGGCGAGGCTTAAAAAAAACTTAAAACTCACCATTTTGCTTTTAATTTTTTTAAAACTTCCCCAGACTCCCCCCGCTAGTGGGGGGTATTCCATACCCCCCAGACCATACGGTATGCGCATCCTATATTAATGTGTCCCGGTTTCACTAACCAAAAATATGGTAAGCCTATCTATAGAAAAACGGTGGAAAGTTGTATACCTAATAGCATATGATAAAGAGTGTCTCGTTTTACTTAACTTATAAAACTTTATTTTTAATGGGTGTGCCAGTTTCCTTTAAGATAATAATGTACATTTCTTATAAAAGTTGGTCAGAACTTCCTGGATTTGCTTTGAAGTAACATCCATTAAAATATGCACTGTCGTTTCCTCTTTAAGTCATTTTATTTAGTGAGCGCATTTTTATGATACCCAAAAATAAATTTTATCCATCCCATAACTCTTACTTCCTATTTTCAGCTACTTCTAAAAAAACGTTTTTGGTATTATCACATCAAACAAAGCACACTAACTTAAAAAATTTTGAATTATTTTTGCGAAAATTATGCGAGCACGTACTAAGCACAAATTGAAGATTATTTTGAACTACTTATTTGAATAAATATGCATTTAGAAAGATTTCAAAAGAGTGCAAACTTGACGTTATTATTTTCGTATGTCATCAGGGCAATTTAAACTCAGGAGCGTTCTTTAATTTTATGTTCCAAAGATAATTAAGATTAAGAGCAGGTGAAATCTAAATATTTTAATTCTTGATATATTTTTCCCTCAAAAAGCATGAACAATTTTCGAAATCATAATCTATTTAATTTATTTTCTGTGAAAAAATATTGAAATGTGTTAAAATTTGTAATATTTATTTTGAAAAAAAAAAAAAAACTGTTGAATGCTTACAAACTCTTATCGTTGTTGTTTGCTAGTTTTGCTTAAAATGACTTAAAAGACTAATACAAATTCAAATTTAAGAATACCACAATATTATTTCATGTGATTACGAAGGAAGCTTTTAAAAGATACTACTTTTACGACTTAACAAAGTTAGTCTTAAATTTAGTATAAATTTGATGACCCTTTAATTTTATACATAATCATTCCGCTAAGAAATACATGAGCAACTTACTTTAATAAAATTACAATTACCTTTAACTTTCTCGAGATAAAGGTATTGACTACAAATAATTAATTTAAAAGTAACACATTATTTTATGTAATTACGAAGGAAGTTTTAAAATTACTCTAATGTTACGACTTAACAAAGTTGGTTTTAACATTTCTGTAGACTTGATGATTTAATCTTATATCAAATCATTCGACTAAGAAATACATCCTCAACTTGTTTAATCAAACTGCAATTATCTTTAATTTTCTCGAAATAAATGTGCCGACTACATTTAAGAATAACACGATATTAGGGTCAGGTGGGGTAAAGTGGTCAATGGGGTAAAATGATCATACGGCACATAAAAAACTATAGCTTTGAAATAAATAAAGCAATTGGCGCAAATTTTTAATTTTAGCTTTTAATAATTAGGAATTAAATTTTACATTCAAAATTGTTTTAATGGTTACTTTTTACTGGAAGAAAACAGTCAGTTTGTTTCCTTATACAACACTTTGAAATTGAAACAGCTCTTTTAAGTTCTCTATGACATTTTGTTTTAAAAAATTTGCAGCAAATGAACGTTGCAGGAAGCTTTACATAGATCTTGAAAATATTTCCTCACTAACCGTGAAGCTGGATCTAGTTTATATATTATTTTATAGTTCTTCAAGTAAGATGGGGTAAAGTGGTCATAGTATTAGGCTTAACATGGATCGATGTACTAAAATTGCTTCAGGTTAATTAATAAGGTATACCAGGACTTAACTTGCATAGGCACTCACGGGAGCTTAGCTTCCATATTTATTTTCAATTTAAAAATTTTTAAAAACTATTTTGGGGAATTCAAGCTATTTACGCATAAAAATAAATTTTGAAGACTACAAGGCTCACCACTTCTTTTGTCAAAAATTAAGCCACAAGGCAGATGTTAGTTAAACATTTACTTTATTAATACTGTATTCTTTTTCAAAAATAACTTTTGAATTTACAGGATAAAACGCAACTGAGCTCAAATGCAAGAGAGATTGAAATTATTATAAGATATCCTTCTTACAATGGTGTGTTTATCGTTGAAAATTTTTTAAAAGCACTTTTAATAAAATAATTTTCAAGTTGTCAATAATTCTAAACATACCATTATAAATATTATTAAGCTGTAAATGTTTAGAACTGGCAGTACTTCGAACAAGAACAATACATGAAGGAGAGAGAGAATTAAAAATAGCTAGGTTAAAATATGTATTTTCCTCGCAATTTGGTTTTTAATAAGCTATATAATTATCTCAAAGCTATCTTATTAGCAATGTTTTCTTAATGTGAAATTTAAGCAATTTAGTCATTAATTAAAGGTTATTTTAAATTTTTTCACGGAAAATTTTGAATTTTATATTTAGGTTTTATTGTATGTATTAAATGAAAGGACAGACTTACCATCTAATATTTAGGGATTTAAACCTAAGAATACCTGCTTTTATATATCCTAAAATACTTTGCTACTTAACTTTGTTTTAAGATTATACTTGCAGCAGCTTAAGAGACTGAAGTACCTTACGAGGCATTACGAAGATAAGTCCAACTTTTGACCGTAATAAAGGGCATTAATAAATTCAGCTGGGTGAAATAAAACTGTTTCCTTCCCAAAATGCACCTTTGTTGAAAATTTTGAAATATTAGGGTTATTAGCACTTTTATATGGTCTTTTCAAATCAATCATGACCACTTTACCCCATGCACTACTCACTTTACCCCACCCCATGGGGTAAAACGGTCATAAATACATCCCAGAAAGAAAGCGTTATAAAATTATTTTAGTTAATTTTTTTCTGCTCAAAAATGGATGCAATCTGTTCTTTAATAACGCAATGTAAAATATCAAGCAAAAAATCTGAAGGTTTTGAACTAATTCTTATATTTATTGGCGACGAAAGTTGAAAAACGGGGTTTTTATGACCACTTTACCCCACCTGACCCTACTATATGCAACTTCGAAGGGCGCTTTAAAAATACACTAATGTTACCACTTAACAAAGATAGTCAACGTTTTTATAATCATGATGATTAACGTTATGCATAGTCGTTCCGCTTAGGAATACTTGAGCAACGTATTTTAATCAAATTACAATTATCTTTATTTTTCCCCAGGTGAAGGTACAGACAGCGCTCCGTTAAATACACTGATATTATGAAAACGTGAGGACACAGGTGCGCAATATATTGAAGTATCTTTCCGGAAATATAATTTGTTTTCATGCACTCTCTTATTGTTCAAAAACATATAGGAAACATCTACATTATAATGACTTGCTATAAAATGATTAACGTATAAAACATTTAATGCAGAAATAGTTTTATTTTATCTCTTTGTTAATGAAGGCAACATAACGAAGTCAGTTTCACAGATAATTTATTTCACTACAAAATTAAACTATGCAATTGAAAAATATGAATGGCTTTACGTCTATAGCATTAATACTTACGTCTAAAGCATTCACACAAGGTATGTTATGTGTAAACGTTTCCTTCGAAAGCATTTCGAAGCAACCACCTACACTGTCAGAAACGCATGCTCAAATCTCACGAAACTTTTGTCGTATTTGACGAAATGGCTTCGTGAAAAATGCTCCGAGAAAACCTTTTGTCAAATTGCCGAAATTTGTGTGGTACCTTTTTTAAGTCACGTGATTGCTCGAGGAAAGAATCGTTATACATGACGAAATTTTCTTGACGATTGAAGAATCGTCGAAAATGAGGATTCTATTTTTGAGAGTGAATATATCTGCACTTGCGTATATTTGAGCCGGTTATTTCTTCTCCTTGTTTCATGATAAATGTATCAGCAGCGACAGTACATTGTTTTATGAAAAGTTAATCGGAACAAGACTTGAGTATTTCTTTAAAATTTAATAGCTAATAAGATAGAAGACGTAGCAATTTAACAGAAAATAAACTAACCTTTTGATTTCCTGAACTAAATTTATAAAGTAAAATACTTGACCTTTGATAAGAAATTTAATGATTTAGGGATCTGAGTAAAAACTAAGTGTATTTCCTGAATTGTACTTACAATGCGAATTATAGATGAAATCTATCATCCAAAGCCTGTAAAAGTCTGACAAAGGGGTTCAACCAGTCATTATTGCTAGCAAGTTTATGTAACTTTAGTTTAGATTATAAAACCAAAATGTATTTCTTACAATCCAGGATACATTAAAAGTATAAATTTTCTCTTAAATGCATGTTTTGAAATATGGCTTGCATATAAAAGAAAACGAGCAAATTCCACTCTACATACACAATGTCCATTTTTTTAAAGTTTAGTTTATGCACTTCTTTAGTTTATGCACCTTCTTTAGAAGTAATAAAATGGAAATTTTTACTTAGCTATTATAATTTTAAATCAAAAGTCAACAATAATACGGAGTTTAATGACTTTATGAATGATACAGATGGCAATAATACGGAGTTTAATGACTTGATGAATGATACAGATGGCAATAATACGGAGTTTAATGACTCAATGTAAGAGGCAGTAGGGCCCGATCAGATCATGCCATGCATCGGCTTAGTTCTGGATATGAAACTGTATTCATAATGTAGCAATAGTCTTAACATTTGTCTATGTATACAATTGTTATTATACTTAATTGAATATTAAAAAAAACAGAATATCAATTAAATATACTTTTAGTTAGCATTGACTTGTCATTTTTTCAATTCTTTCTAAATTCTGGTTATGGATAAAATTTACACAAATGGAAGAGTTAATCAAAATTATTATTGCACTCCGATTAATACATAATATATGGAAAAATAATGTAGTTTAGATTTTAAAGCTTCAAAAATACAATACTCAACAGACACACAATGTTTTAGTACGATCAAATATATATTACATATTGTTCTATGTATTGCAAGTTCATGACAATTCAATTAAATTATACAAGAGGACAAAGAATAAATAAACAAATTAAAGACTGTAATTAGAAAGCTTTTTACCTTGCTTTAGAAGAAACAAAGCTACTTTGAGTAAGATCTAAATTTAAAATAGGAGCAAGATTATTTATTGTACCAAAAATAACGCATTCAAGTTTATCTTGCTCGTTACATCGATTCTGGATTTAAATCGTTAACAAAATTTTAAATAATTGCGAACATTTAAAAATGTGGGAAGTAAAATTTTAGGGCTTTTTCATTTACTTCCAATCAGTGCTCGAAAATGTATTTTTATGGAGGAAAACAAGAACATTGGCATAGTTCATGAAAAAATTTCCTACATTGTGCATCAGAGTATTGGTTGAAAGTTTCGTAGCTTCAGTTGTACTTTCATTTATAGAAGTACGTATTTTTAATAATACTCAAATGCATGTACAAGATAATACACATTTTTCTTTAAAATACGATCAGTACAATGCTTAATATATGACCATTTAATGATAAACTTTTCGTACCGCTGAATAGGGAAGTGAAAGCAAAGTTGACATTTTGCCTTGCTATGAAACTTCCCAAATCCAACTCTTTATTCCGCATCTCCCCCACACGCACAATTGTTATTTCCGACTTTCACAATTTTACTAAGCGATCCCCATAAAGATTTCTAACCGGCTATTGGGTTTTCTATTTTTGAGTTTCTAATAAATGTTGAAAAGATATTGAAGATATTCCTCGGAAATCGTGTATAGTAAATCAAAACAGCAGCGAGTTTTTCTTCTTCGTGAGCTTTATGCTCTATGATTTGTTAAGGCTTGCGATCTGAGCGCCTTGCCTTTAGCAGCGAGTTTCTTCTTCAGTTAAACGTCTAACGTAAACAAGACTGATTGATTGGTTGGTTGGTGTTGACCAATTTTTGCAATTAAACAGTTCGTAATTAAAAGAAAACGATCAAACAATTCAATTGTATGTTTTATTTTTTAAAGATTTTTTTTTAGATATTTAAGGCCCCTGAAACAATTCTTAGGGACTAGGCTCCACGATAATTAAGTTTTGGAATTACATCAAGACGTTATTTGGTTCTTAATATGTCAGTTTTCTGAACATCTGATTAAGTAGGTCAAAGCGTATTTGTAAAATTAGTTTTCTTGCAAATGTTTCACATAGGTGCAATGTGATCTTACTATATTAACTAATTACTACACTGTAATCGCCACAGATTCCACCATAAGAAACGTTTTACTCCCTGTTCTGCTTTCTTTTCCTTGATGCAAATAAAAACTGCAGTAAAACTAAATTATACAGCTAATGCATTTGGTTATTCTAATCGCATATCTACTGACAGGAATATACTAGCTCTAATACCACTTTTGAGTTCGACACTATGACTATCTGCGACAGAGCAGATTAGCGGAATTTGCTCTTATACAGACAGCATTTTAACCCAGACGACCTACATCTCAAACATTTTACTTGGCTTATCTGGCAGAGCACGAGGTGCTTTTATGGATCTTTTGTGCTCTACTTAGTGTTACATTTTGCGTCATTGATACTCGATAAACAGTGGTTCTACTACAGGCAGTTTTCATTTGAGAAGTTAAATTCAGATGGTTTAAAGCTCATACCAGCACTAAGGCGCTCACAGGCAGTTAAAGGCTTAGTTTTTAAGCGAACGTCATGCTCAATTTTAACAGCACAGGCCATTCTGAGTTCACATGCGCGTGCTCTGCACATTGTTACGATGCCTAGAGAACATCGTAACGTTCTTCATATTTTCGATTCATAACTTAAAACAAAACGAACATCCACGCTTAAAATTTGGGTGATAGTTACTCAAAACAAAGTCACTAAACTGCTTGATATTTAGAGGCACAAATATGAGCTTCGTTATAAAATCTTCGTTAGCACTGTGTACCTTGTCTCACTGTATACTACTCTCCTTTATATGAAAGCAAAATGATTAACTCAACACAGATAGAAATTGAGAAAATTGACGATGTTTCTCCCACGGAAATTATTCGACTCGCTTTACAATGCCCACCGTCAGGGCCTCAGTGGCAGAGCGGTCAGTGACTGGATTTGGTGCTTGCGAGCAGTTATGACAGTTAAGAGGCGGCGGGTTCGATTCCCGTCCTGTGACCTGGGTGTGTTCTTGTAATTTCCCTATTTGTATTGTAATAATACATCTTATTGCCTTGTCCTATCTTTCATATAGGACGAGGGTTTGAGGCATATCTGTTGAAAAAAATCGAATAAACTCGAAAATGTATTTGACCTGAAATGGTCCAAAAAAAAAAAAAAAAGAAAATTCCCACCGACAAGTGGTCAGGATGTTTTTCACGAGAATTTTAATTCAGATTCACTTGCAACACTTTTCGAGTTGAACTGGGACAATTGTCAAAAAGGAGAGCTTTTCTCCTCCATCTCCCCTTCCATTAGTTAGCATAGAAATATGTGATTCAGCCTGTGAATACCTCAAAATAACTGTCTTAGTTTTCCTTTAACTTGCATGTACAAAACTGGTGTAAAATGCGAAGCACGTGTTACTTTTAAAAAAATACATCAAATTTATAATAATCACTATAAGTTGAGCGGAAAGTAGTAACTATGTGAGAAGATTTTTTTTAATGTAATTATTTTTATTTTCTTTTATAAATTTGAGAATGAATTATGTTGAAAGAAGTAATTAAATCAAGTTCGTTTTATATGTCGAAAATATATGAACAGTATGAAACAATTCAGCGTAAAATTTGGGATGCAGTCTCTTCCTAACAGTTTCTTTCTTCCGCTGACAAGAATGAATTCATGAAATATAATTCTTTCTTTTTTTATCTCGACAAATGGCGATGACTTTCTTCGATCTAGAGACTGTCCGCCTATTTGGCGCCGCCGCTGGTCAAGAATATTTGAATTGTGGGTAGACTGTTGAATATATATTCAAAGAGTCCTCTCCTCCACAATTCAGTAGATTTATGACACCGAGAGCTCTTTGAAATGACTTTGACCAAATACCGAATACATTTTACTATAGTTTTTACTATAAAAAATCTATACTTCTAGGCATGTTTCATTAGTAAAAGAATGTTGATAACTGAAAAATGTTTAATAAGATAACTAAATTTTAAATTAAGAAGATGCAAAATTGTGTATAATGCCCTTTAATAAGTAGGGGAGGATGGGGTAAAATTGGTCATGTGGTAAAATGGGTCACTTTATAAAAAACCCAAATTAATAGAACTTGAAATTGGAATTTTCAAACCAATATTTTTAATGTTATTTTCCTATGTGTTGTCAACATTTTTCAATCTAAAAAAAGTTAGATTCTTAAATATGACAGCACAATTTTTTTTTGTCAACTTTGGATGATGGTGTGCTTAACACTTGGTTTACCAACTTCTGAAAAGCTCTATATTTTATCAAATAACAGCTCAAATTTAAAGGATTTCCTCACTAAGAAACTTTGGAGAACAATTCCAGCTGAGCAGTTAAGAAAAATCTTAACTATTTTCTTTTTTACATCAGTTTTTCTTGGACGGAATACAATGGGTCATGCTTAGGATTAAGTCGTTTTATTCTATTATTTTTTTTACTCTGTTGTACCTAACTGCGGCAAGTTCCTAAATTTAAACAATGTATGTTGCTTTTATTATTGAAATTAAATAATTTTTTTTAATGTTTTCCCTAAAAAAGATGATGTTGATGTGGTAGAAAGAAATGATGTTGTTGAAGTGTTATGTGAACCAATATGTAACAATCGAGAACAATATTATTTTTACATTTCAATGTAATAATAATTCAAAATTTTGCTAAATATGTTACTTACACATTTTTTCCCAATTTCAAAGCAATAAATAACTGTTTTTAGCATTATTTTGCATTGTGACCCATTTTACCCCACGATGAGGTAAAATAGGTCACAACTTTATAAGCTCAATTAAACTAGTTCATAATTAAAAAATAAATATTAAAATTACATAAATTTGTTCTAAGGGAATTCAATGTTAAGATGCAATTGAAAAGAAATGGGAAATATTTCTGGTTTTGTTGCTATGAAACTTTGAATAAGAAAATTACTAAAAAGTGACCCATTCTCCCCTACCTGACTCTACTCTTTGACGACTTATAGAATCAAACTGGATTGTAGGTAAACAATAGAATTTCATGACGGTAAACAGAAGTTAACAGCTAGTACTCCTATTAAGAAGTATAAAGAGAGAAACATTTGAGGCAAAAGTTTCAGCGAGGTAAGAAAAAGAGCGATCAAAGAGTAAAGAGCCATTCCATTTCAGGTCAGGCAGAGGGTGGTATCATATGATCCTCAAAGTTTTTCTTTTAATTACAGTAGTTACAACTAAGGGACATATAATATATCCCAAAAATACTTTCCATAAAAAAATTATTTCTCTAGTTACAGACTTTTAAAGTTTGGAACAAAATTGACTGTTTTCTGAAAATCAGCGAAACACTCACTTTAAAAATGGCCACTGTTTCAAAAGTTTTAAACTGATTCGAATATTTTTTTCATATAAATAATTAAGGGATGGTATTTTATTTAGACACTGATTTTAACAATCTAGCCGGCTTTAATGATGAGGAAAAAAAAGTGTTTTTGACATGAAAAAATTGCATTTTTACCGATTTTAGGATTTTTTTCTTATGAAAAAAAAAAACTTTTGACAAAACAGAGGTGGCAATCTAAAGTGCTGTTATGGAAGTTTTGTGTCAAATTTTATTGTAAGCCTGAGATGCATATCCCCTCAGAATTTTTAAGTTTTGAAAATGTTCAAAAATTACAATTTTTGAAGTGTGATTACTCAAAAAAGCCACTTTTTTAAAATGTGAAAATCCGCTCATTTGATGCCCTTGAAGTGCCTAATGAGCTGCTATCAATTATAATGTGTATTTTTGCCCCAGCGATTTTATATGATTTTTCAAAATGACCTTTTGTGCGTTTCTCAAAAAAGCCAGAAATTCAAACTTGTTCTTATTTAATCATTTTAATATAAGATTTAAGCAATTTTTATTAAGAAATATACTATATTGTTACACAATTACTGCAGCTAAACTGTAGTTAACCTACTACAGTTTAGCTAATGTAAATGACAATCAGCAAGTGATTGGCAAGAATGAAACGTATGACTAACAGGGAATAGAAAATCATCGTAAATAAAGCAAAAATTTTCAAAACAAAAATGAAAATAGTTATTTAAAGGCTAGAAGTCCTTCAACAGTATAGAAAAGAAATACGCATTATGGTGTTCAATACACATTAAGAAAACTTGTGAGTAAACCAACAACTAGGATACCTAGTTGATTTCTATTTTAAATGTCAGAAGAATTCTCTCAAAAATGTCTTATTTGTTTAGGTTAGTTTTTATAAGTTCTTGTGTTTACGAATAGTAAATATGATATTCGTAATTCTAAATAACGGTTTATATTCGCAATTATGAATTATGTTTGTTTTGTTTTTTTTAAATTCTAAGCAGCTTTTATCTAGCCTTCTGTTCCTCAAAAATCAAAATCAGCCTTTTCCCAAATTTTCCACGCAAAACTTTAGCCCCAAACTTATTCAAAAATGTAAATATGATATAAGGGGCCATATTTATTACATAATTTACGCAGGCCGTGATAGCCTAGTGTCTTTTATGTCGGGCTTCCAACCAGCAGATTGGCTGTTCGATACCCGACCCGCTGAAGACCCACCATGTACAGTTGGGGATAGTGCATGTAAAATCCGTGGACCCTGAAGTCCCGAGGCAGTTCGGAAGGTGAAGAATTTCCCTTCCCTTCATTCTTAGGTCAAAAAAGGAAGGTGGCGTATTTGTGGTAGCGCCATCTGGTGTCACCCAAATACATAATTAGCCAAGTCGTACTTCCACCGTTGTGGTGCTCATCTATAAACGGAAGGCGCTTCTTCCTCCAAGCTCTCCTGGGTGGCTGTGCTGGTGTTCGTCGACTGTCGAAGTCGCTCCCCTTTTCTCCCCCTCAGCAAGCCGTCGACGAACCGGTTTGTTGTCTACTATAGGTGTGCTCGTGTCCTCGTAAAGTAGCCGCGCAAGTTTCAGCCGAGTTCATTTTCTGAGATCGGAGGGGGTGTGGGAATGACTGATTCCGACCAATGACATACGCTCTACGCGTTGCCATCAACGATCGGCGACGGCGCGCGTGGTTTTACTTCCTTTGGATACATTTTTCGATTTGATTTCTTTGGATTCTATTTTGCGCCTTTATCTTCAAAATATAAATAGCTACATTTTTATTCTAAGTAAATTAGTAGTACATAATTTTTCTATACTTAGCGTAGCGGAATAATTCGGTTTTAAAGAACTCTAAAAAAACAAAAACTCTCTTCTGACAACTTTATCATGAATAATTTTATGAGGGAGAACTCCTTTTTACACCACCTTGTTGTTTAAATTTTTTATTAGCTATAAATATAACTATAAAAAATTCAATATGTTAGCTATAATGGTTAGAAAAATACTAATATACACATTATTCAATAACTAGGCTCAGTTAAGGGATCAACAGTAAAAAAAAATCATTATTTTAAAATTCATTTGCATACATAGTCTCATTAGTGATTTTTTTTCTAAGGCCTTAGTTCTGTAGGAATTTTGATAATAAAAGCAAAGTACAATGCGTGATCTTTTTACTTTATTCTGGTATCACTTCTTCTCTCAGACCCGGACTGGCTCCCTGTGGGGCCCTCGGCCAGGTACTGAAAAGGGGCCCCTAGCGGGGGCCCGCGGATCGTACCTGGAATTTTTTTTTTTCAATTATGCTTCTGGAAACCGTATTTTGATCCTTTTTGGGTCCTATAAAGTAGTTTAACAAAAACTACATTTTATATTAACCCTCCCCCCCCCCAAAAAAAAAAAAAAAAAATTATAAGTTTTGCATGACTGTTTAGAAAAACGAAATTTCATGCTATTTTTATTAGATCTCAATTACGTAGAAAATGGAGAAATTATAGTAGTATTAAACTATAAAATACAACGAGAAACGAAACAGTCATTAAGTAAACCAAAATTACTTACTAAATAATAAACCTTTATTTATTAAATCAACAATGTTGAGGTTGGCTTATGTTTCAGTACTATATGAAATCGTTTAACTATATTTTCATTATATTATGAGCCGAAAAAACTGTGCTACTGAATGCTTTGCAAGCTAAATGAAAAGTCAAAATCATGTTTGTTAAGAATCATTTTTAAAAACGTATACATTATCTTAAAAATATTATCAAACATAGATTTCCTCCAATTCAAGGTTTAAAAAATATTATTAGATTGCACTTACAAAATAATAATAAAATGTTCATTATTTTATTTAAATCACAAACTTGTATATTACCCCTTATATTTTTTATTTGCTGAAGCAGCGTTTCTTCAAAGTCCAAGCGAACGAGTAATTGGAACAAATCAAGCAAAACAGCAATAGGCTTTCAAATTTCAGCCGTTGACTGATAAAATTCTTTGCTGTAAATTTTGATTTGCAATCAAAATTCCTAGCAGATACATCTTTAAAAACAGTTTATATCATTAACTAAGTTTGCCTCGTCTTCATCTCCTTCACTGCTCAAAAACTCTTCATCAACAATTGCTGAAAGAATTTTCTTGTTTGCAATGTTTTCTCCACCATTGTCGCCCATATTATTTTTGCAAACACGTATAGTTTATCATAGGCAGTATACTTTCTATTAGTTTCTTTATCTCATACAGCCAATCTTTTATAAGAGGGTGATGTTCAAATTTGAGGCATTTTTGATGTCCGACAAAAAACTAATTTTTATATTAAAATTAAATTACTTGTTGGGTTAAGTGTTTATTTTTTCTAAAAGTACATACTATTAAGAGTAATCAAGTGTAATATTATAAGAATACGTCTTAAACTTTTTTTATATGAATTTTTAATAATGAGCAGCCCTATGAAAACAGACTGTCCGAAACGACAAAGTGAAATTTCTCTTTATTGTTTGACCTATTTCAGAGATATAAAACCACTAAAAAGAACTTAAGTCCCTTTGAAATATGTTTTATGATAACTCTATTTATTATCTTTGAAATAAAGAAAAATTTTTGGTTGTAATTAATTGTTTTGTGTTGTCCGAGAGGGAAAAGTCAGGTCTGTTACTATCCGGTCTGTTACCAGGGTTAATCAATTTTAAAATTACTCAGTAGATTGCTCAACCATATTTTTATATTGTCCTTCAAATTCAATATGTGGAACAAACTATTTTGGATGATCACCTTGCCTTTAAAGGATATATTGAAGACTTTTTGAGCTTTCATAAGGTGAGTATTTTTTTATGTTGTCAGGTCTGTTACCATATTTTAAAATTTACTTATTTCAGCCTGATTAACGGCTTGTCACAAACAAAGTAACTCTGTAAGGTGTATTTGAGCATTGTTTACTTAAGCCTAAAATGTTAACACATGGTAGTTAAAAAAATCAAAAAGGTTAAAATGGCAGGTCTGTTACCTAGTAAAAGTAACAGACCTGACAATTTTTTAAAAATAATGTAAAACTTTCAAAATTTGTACATAAACTCCTAAAATGTCACATGTACAATATGTAGTTGCTGGAAACACACAATAATAATAATAAAGAATAGCATAATATTATCATAAAAAAAGTTTTAATATTATATACACATTTTATCCAAATAATATTCCTTAAACTATTGATTTTATTTTTAAAAATTTACTTTTTTTAAACAAATCATCCTTTTGTAGATCAAAATTTTAATTTATTTCTAAATAAACAATCATTAACTATCTCTATATGATACTTATATACACATTTCAGTTTTATAAAGCACACACCCCGAAGTTTTACAATGTATTATGTTGCATGTTTTGGTGCAAAATGCTAATTATCTTTGGATATTTTGACAGCCCATGCATAACTACATTTTCAGAAGAAATATTTCGTATACATATAACATCTGCTTTACCAAATCATGTCAGGTCTGTTACCTTGCAAAAGATATTTTTTCAAAAAGAAGTATTTGTCTTAACATTTGAAAGGAGGATGCAAATAATAGATATGAAACCTATTTATGAATAATCTTTGCATATATACAGCAAAGAATTATTTTTAAACATTTTAGAGAAAAGTTAAATTGCTAATAAGGCGTCCAAGCAACAGACATGACATGAAGTAATATAAATAAATTATTAAATATTTTTCTTTTGCAAAAGTGTAAAATAAATTTCTATTTTAGACATTATTACCTGCACAGAAACTGGTTTATTAACTAAAAAAATTGTAATCTCATACAAAAACCATCAAATTTTTGTCCGGAAACAGACCTGACATTTTTTAAATTCGTGGTGACTTATAAAAGACCCATGGGTTTAAACTTCAAGTTAAACTCACTGCTGACAGTGAAAACATGTACAAGACATATGTGCAAACTAATGTAAATTACCCAAAATGGTTGATTTAAATTTTATTTTTAAAACCATTTCAACTTTAAAAATGTCTAAAATTTGAAAATCACCCAAGACGCGCTCAAAAAACGCCGATTCTTCTATTAACCGAGAGGGTCCTAAACTTTTTCGAGTCCTAGCATCCTTGGAAAATTACTTTCTCACGGTACCTTAGTCGACTTGTGGTATAACTTGTACTGTAAATGATACTATCCATCTAGTCATACATATACCGTGTTTTGCAAAGTATAAGATGTACCTTCTATTTTTAAGCAATTTTTAAGAAAAATAATTTTTAACACTTACTATTATCTTAGCTAAGACAATAAGTGTTAAAAATAACTGTTAAAAGTTTCTAGTATTTTCCCCGATTGTCTTCTCTATTACAGTAATTAGAAGTTTTAGTAAGCGGCTAGAAAATATAAAATCATTTAAGCATTTCACGGAATTTTTTTTTTTTTTTGTATAATTAAAGGGGTTAAAATAAAATCGGGAGAAGTCAAGATTTTTCAATGTTTTGCGTCAAATGTAAGTTCACATTTACTTCCTTTTTTGTTCCAAATTTCGCGGTCTATAGGCGAGTATACGCAGTAAAAAAAATGATATAAATGAATAAAATGCGAATGAAAAATTCCACAGTAAATTGTATGACTTCTGATTACTGCAGGATTCTGATTACCAGTTCTTACTGCAGTATTCGAATAAAATACGCAACGTATCTGTGTAGAAGTCATCCAAGAGCCCAAAGAAAAAAAAATCAAAGACCTTTCTAAAACTACCAGTGTCCGGTGGTCTCTGTTAATTGCAACGTTAGCAGAAAAATATTCTGATTCGTGCAGAACGCGGTATGCCCTCCCCTCTCCTCGTCCTCGTCGGAAACGTATGTTGATTCGATTTTTTTAATTTGTCTCCTACTTACATAATATGGGTAATTAGTTGACGAACGTCATTTTCAAGAATGCAACCTTCAGGCAAAGAAGACATCACGCAAAATGAACAACAGTTTTAAATAGAGGAGCTTTGTCGTCGGTCCGACAAAAGTAAAATAAATATCGGCCCCTTAAAATATTCTTGAAAACAGTAATGTGAGTGCCCAGCATTTGAATTGCTCATGTTTTCCTTCAATTCCTATTCTGTACAATTTGCATGAACCATCATTTACTTCGAAGCCCTACCTGAATCCTTGTGGTCTACAGTATGGGGGGGGGAGAGAAAATTTGAAATAATGAAGGGGCCCCTTTTCAATTCGGGGCCCTTGGCAGCCGTAAGGTCCATCCACTGATCTTTGAACCCGCTTCTTGAAATTGGCTTGTAGGCCGTCAGGCCAATAGCCAGAGGGGGGCCAGGCCAACACCCCCTGAACTAGAAAGCCTCTGGACTGCCTCTCGGGGAAGCGATTCCCTTCTCTCCGTAGGCCGAAGTCGGAGGTAAAAATCTATTGCTTCTGCTGCGCTGGAGCGCTGGCGATCAACTCACATTATTAATCAGCTGGTTTTTGCAATCAAACCATCAAATAACGCCCACCGAAGAGTCCACTTGTAAAGCACACATTTCAGAGCAAATAAAATTAAGTTCTATACTAAAAATTCATAATAAAAAGTTATTGCTTTCCTATACTTTAAAAACATTTTTATTAGTATAGGAAAATATTTTTTAACTTTTTTTTTCTGTTTTGTGATTTCATCGACTTCATTTTGTGGCGAAAGCATCGATGCTGATTAAGGTTTAAGTTAGCTTCTAGTTAAAGTTTAAATTTGAAAGAAAATCTTGGGTATTTACACTTTAAGACAAAACAGCGCGTTAATTTCTGCTAAATTCGAAAGATTAATGTTTTTAACATTATATATTAATTACGTTTTTTTCCCTTGTAAACCTTAATCTCATGTTATACAAATTAAGCACACGCATAATCTTTATTATCGTTATGCTCAGAAATGTCATTAAAAGGTCAAGATAAAATTGGAGATGAGTGCTTTGTAACGTAACTTTTGTATATAACTTTGTAACGTTGATAACGTAGTGCTTTGTTTCTGAACTACAAATAAATATGCTTATGTAATATAGCGTGACATGTGACTGGGAAAGGGGTTACATTGAAGTGTGACATTTTGTGACAAAGGTGACAAAGGGGGGAGGAGTCAAATACATTGAAAAACTGTGACATTATTAATTTATAAATGATTCCAGCATCATAGCTTTTTGAATGTTTGAGACTTCTTATATTTCGGGAGAAATTAATGAATTACGCAAACGTAGCATGTACAAAAATCAAAGAAACAATACATCAACTTTTCTTTCAAAAAATCCCCAGTTTAAAAAGTTTGAGGTTTATATCTTACAAAAAAATAAGACAAAGATTCTGTACAGACCCTTTAGGAATGTATCTAATTCTGTTCAATTTATTTTTGACTTCTTTTTTAGTTCTTTTCCAAAAAAAAAAAAATAGCTTAATAATTTAGTGTTGGAAATGATTTACCTCTGTAGTTCTCTTTTCGCTTCTTAGTAACTCATTAATTTTTAACTTGAGCTTCGCATCAGAGTAAAAAACGTAATTCCGATTATCAATAATTTAAAACATTTCTTTTACTAATCACACAGTTGTTTCTGTAGCCTTCAGAAGGAAAGATCATGGCGTACTAACACAAAGATGCCCTTAAAACATCTTTTATTTTCTAGTAAAAGGGAATCTTCCTAATTTCTAGAATTCTGAGATGAGAGAGTCATAAAATGTCCGCCAGACAAAAGCTTCTCTTTTCAATAGCCCCTTTCCAATCACACAGTCATAAAAGACCACCGGAATAGAAAACGCAATTGTGAGAATCTGATAAGAACATTACGCAAATACTTTTTCTTCACTTTTGTAGTTTTCTTTTACGAATGTGGCGTACAAGACTATTTTCAAGTGGTCATATAGCGTTGTTCAGAAGTGACCAGGTTTCTACAAAATTATTTTTACATTAACAATTTAAAATCTACAGAAAGCTTTCCGTTATTGCTTGCTTTTTAATATTTTGCCCTAATTTATCATTTCATTTCAATTTGATTTTTAAAGTTTTAGTATCTAAGCAACCTTAATCAAGATTTGCACTTATCACACAAGTGTGACATAAATAACTTCATAAATTTCAGGAATATTATTAAAAACTATATGAAAATGGATTTTTTTTCCTTTAACAAACATTAGTGTTAAAATATTGAGATTAAATAAAATATAATCCTTCAACATATCTTGATAAGTATTTATGTATCAAAAATAACACCTCTAAAATGTTTAAAATTGCAGTTCTAGTGCAGCAATCATGTTTCGTGAAGAGTAGAGGTTAATTATCTGAATGCAGTAAATTATTTTCGAAGTGGAAAGATTAACTTTTTTCATACTGAGTAAGTATATAAATGTGTTGAACTCATTCTGCAATTTCTGATGGCATCCTTTTATTTTTATGCAAAGATTTCCTGCCGAAATCCAGTATAATGTCCCAATTACGAATGCTATCGGCTGACGAGCGGGGTGAAAATCGGCCTACGGACGTTGCGCAATAGTTTCAGTCCGGAGGCTTTCTAGGTGCAGGGGGTGTTGGCCAGGCGGCCAGGTCGGGCATTGCCCGTCGTAGCGTGATTAATTAGTCCTTAATAAACTATGGTATTTCTGTTTTTAACTTTTTGATTTGTTTAAACGCAAAGTCATATCGGAAAAATCCTGTTCCCATGCACCTTTATCCCTTAATTCAAATTTTAGAAAAAAAAAAAGAGCATGAACTTTTTCCTTTATTCAGCTCATTTTTTTTTTCCTGTTTTCAATCTAAACCAGGCACTAATGAAAGGGTCATGTGCAGTACAGGTTTTTACTGCAACATACCGATACGTGTTTCCTGCTTCAATATCTTATTTTGAATGATCGTTCACATTAAAATTATCTTTAAAAACTGTTCACTTTTTTATGTTATTTCATATATTTTATTAATTTACAAAAGACATTCTTAGAATAAGCTTTAAAAATTCAATTCTGCCTTTGGTAAGTTTTAATCAACTATTTCTTTGAAGATCAAATAATTTCAGTATTGAATTAAATTAGTATTAGTTTCATTAATTCATTGTTTAATTAATCAATTAATAAATTAAATAATTGCATTAATTATTAAATAAATTATTAATTTAAGCTTTAAGAAAACGCCCAAAATGGAGCATAAATTCTAACATGTTAGAAAAAATTGAAAAATTAGTCTGCCCCTCCTGTCCAAAAGTTTGCCCCCTCCCCCCCTGGAGTCAGAGTCTAGCTACAGGCCTGTAGGCCGTTATAAAATCATATCACGTTAGCAGTTTCGAGACGAGCAAGCAATAATATTTCATGTTTAAGTGCCCCATTTAACTAGATTTGACTTTACAAGTTCGTACAAAGCAAGTCCAATTGGACCCCCGAACACTGTTACGTGTAAAAGTCTTAAAACTTTTGTAAGATTGCTATGTGAAGCATCCTGGGAAAAAGTATAATGAAGCTGATGCAAATAGTTATAAAAAATTAAAGATCTGTAAAAAAAAAATTCTGATCGAAATTTTTTTTCATCACCGTTTGGGGGCCCCCTAGTCCGGGGTCCCTCGGCGATCGCCGACCAGCCGACCTGGTCGCTGTGCGAAGGAGAGTTTGGATACCCAAAAAGCATTAGAAACAACAACAACAAATTTTTACGACATAAGTAAATAAATTTAACTATTTCCGAAAAATATCTCAATAGCATTCGATCTCCCAGACATATGCGGCTGCTGTACTGAATGCCCCCGAATTAAGGTACTACAATATATTGTGTTAGAGGCACGGATTTTTCTATCGTACTACTGCGTGATTCTACCTGGAAGAGCTTTCTTACATTGCATAGTGTTAGCCAACGCTACTGTTAAGAATGTCCGTGTTAAGTGCACTAAGCATTAAGCTAAAACTAAACTGAAATTGATCTGAGTTTCTAGACGATTATTTAACTTATTTCAAGAGTTTAATTTCTGCTTCTTGTATATTGCGTCAATCGATTACACGTTCACTAAATCAAGCTGCGTTTATGCAATTTTCTCGTTAACATATCCGGAGAAGTTTATAAAAAAACTTGAAAACTTCCCAATTGTATATGAATATTGAAGGAAGTTTTGTAGCTTTATGGATGTACTGAAAATGTAAGAAGGAAAATGTGGAAATCTAGGTAGTTCAATCAAGACCAGATTAATGTTTGGCAAAAGTTATAGTCATTAGCAAGCAACGGAATCAATCATTTCTCGTGTGAGTTGTTTGCATACTTCTTCAATTACTTAGTTCCGAGGGTACCGCGTTTGATGACTGACATTCACTAATGAGCATCAAAATATGTTTATGATTCTTTAGAAATAAATAGTTCTAGCAGTTCTAGAGCAAGTATAGCGTGATTTTTCTGTACAATTTATTTAACGTATTAAGAGTGTCTTAAAGGAAGGATTGTTTTTTAGGAAGGAAAAATTTATTAAAGATATTGAACCCATTGTTTTTTGAATTAATTTAAATTTCTTTCGTCCAGAATTTAACCATAATAACATGTCATTTAGCTGGAATCTATCAATAAATTTACAATTTGGTTCTGAATGCTCTTATTAAATTATCCATTATTTACTCAGATGCAAAAAAAAACTTTTATTTTTGATTATTTATTTATTTTTCTTTCTTATTTTAGGAGACTGATCTTCCTCAACGAGTGATCGATATTTGCAATTGAGAAATATCTTGCATATACAATAATTTCTCTGGGAATGTTAAATTCTAACGTTGCTGAAGATTTCTCTACTGCTTTTAAAATATGTATTATTATCAAAATGGGGACAATATAGTAAATTGCCTCAATTTTCTTCTACCTATTTTTATACGATAGAATTATTGACTTTTATGTGTAGTGTATTTTATTTTTCTGTATTATATTTTTTTCTTTTTGAAATTAATATGTGCTACATTATTGAAACATTTTGCGCTGAATGAAAGTCATTTGTTACTGGGCCTTGTGTGTATGAGGGGGGGGGGAGGTGGCACACTATTGTAATTTAAATAATAGACAAATGTATAGTACATTTCAAGCCGGGGACAATATCTAGTATTTCTTTATTTTTTGTTATAGACAAAGTTTTGATTAAAAATATAACACTGTTGTTTGAAAAGTCAACTTTTTTTTATTTCATGTTTGCTCAATAAAGTTTATTAAAATAAATCGTACTTTATAGAATGAAATATGTAGTATAAAAGTTAGTAATAAATGCAATATGATTACATGTACAGATTTGGTCAGCAGGCGCAATTTCGTCCAGAAGTGGTTGCAACAGGTTGACAGTTAGTTAACTATGATTATTATTAATTACTACGGAGATATATGTTGTATTATTTAGACCGAAGTTTCTGGACTAATTGTAAAAACCGGTATTCAAACGTTTTCACCTTGGTGAGCCTTTTTTTCACATAATGAAACAATACGCAACTCCATGTATATCTATATCTATCTATTTATCTATTTATATATATAGTTATAATATATATATATATATGCATATATATTTATAGAATTTTTAAGACTAAGTTTATAAAATAAAATAAAATAAAAACTAGTAATTTTTTAAAAAATATTTTTATTAAAAATAAACTCCTTCGGCTTCAATACATTTGTTACAGCAGTTTAACAACGATTCGAATGCCTGTTCCAGCTACCATGGTGAACTGCCTCCAAAGCTCGCGTCGAAGCAATTTGCATAGTGTCAATGTCATCAAAGTAAAAAAAAAAAAAAAGTAAGCAAATTAACTGAAGTTTTGTCAGTGGATCAGCTGATAGTTAAGGAGTTTCACGAATGCTCGATAACACAGATAGCCCCACTGTATGCTTAGTTCCAGCTGGAGTCTTAAAAATTATTTGACACAGACTTCCGACGCGAGCTTTGGAGGCAGTCCCACAATGTGAGCTGGAACAGGCCTTCGAATCTTTGGTAAACCGCTGTAACAAATGTATTGAAGGCGAAGGAGCTTATTTTAAGTAAAAACGCTTTAAAAAATACAATTACTAGTTTTTATTTTATTTTATAAACCTAGTCTTAAAAATTCTTTGACACCCTGTGTATATATAGATAAATAGATGGATAGACATTTATTTATATGTATGTATACGTATGTATGAATATACATGGTGCATCTTTTACCCCCTAAATAAAATAAACATACAAAAAATTCCCAAATATCGAATATTGTAGATACATTTTTAGCGGTAACAAGATACCCTTTTTCAATGGGGAAAAGTAACAAATTTCCGGACGCTAAACATCAATTACAAAAATGCTTATTGTGTGTGCATGTGTGATTGCTGCTAAGCGTCCTGAAGCTTAAAATCTTTTTGCATTAAAAAATGGGCTTTTTGTAATCTTGGAATGTGAGATATTTTTGCAATTACAGACTTTAAGGACATACGTGTCCCGGAGTGAGCCAGTCAGTAGAAGCTCGGTTCCCGCACGACACCGAAAGTGAAGCAACATCGACTGAGATCAGTGGTTTAGGAAGGGAAAACCTCTTGCGGCTGGTTGATTTGGGACCGTGCACGCTAAAGGAAGCTGGTGCACGTTAAATCCGGCGTATCTCCAATGTCCTCCAAGTGAAACGATACCTTTACGTGTGCCAACCAGGTGAATGTCCCTTATCTGGGAGCTGGTCCAAAATTAAGATACCTCTCAAAGGAGCGGAAGTCGGACTCCTGCCTATAAGGCCCCGTTAGACTCAGGAGCAGCGCACCCATTCTTCCTCGCTTCGCGCGAGGACACGACAACAACAAGGACAAACATTTACTAACTTATTGCTTCGGCGCAAAAGAATATGTTTTACTTCGCACATAGAAGGTGGGTTTTCATTGCATAACTACGTCTCGTATAATGTAACACAGACGTTCACTCCAATTTCAGCCATTTTAAATGAAATAAATTCATTTATTTAAAAAAGCGATTGCATTTTCTTTTTCAGCAATGTTTAGCGTTAACTTAAATGCAATTTGAATTTCACTTTCCTCAAAACATAGCGCAATGTTTTTTTATGTGTCATGAAAGCTTGATTCATTTGATAAACCTAGAGGTTTCAATTTCGCAACATACATATAAAGTAATTGCTTTCCTTAAAGTTAAAAATACCTTCAGACCGAAAACTGTTAATCATTTTTTCGAAAAGTCCTTTATTCCGAGTTAAGGATAGATCTTTCTTAATCCGCTTGGGAATTAATTTCAATATGAAATATCTTTATTTTAGCACTTTATTAGACTTTATTCTTGGGAAATTAGGTGAATATGCGGTTGGGAAATACATAAATATTTTGAAAAGATATGTTTATATATACAGTGGAACCTCGGTAGTTCGACACGCGGATAAGTTGATTACCTCGGTAAGTCGACATTTCCCTCCCCTAATCGTTGGCCCAATGTTAATTTCAATGTGCGAAAAACTCTCTAACTTCATACACAATTTCCAGGAACCCCTATAAGTAGACCTCCATTTTGTATTCTTATTAACTTTTTCTTCCGGTATTTTTTCACGGTGTACAATTCTGGGAATTTTACAGTGATGCTTCTTCGCTTTTCTGGAAAGTATTCCTAGAAGATTCCCTTTTCCCCTTGTACATTTCTACGAACACAAGAAAAAAGTGAATTGCAATTTAGCAAGCTTAAGAATGTTGGGGAATTTATGTTTTCTCTTCAGAGGGAAAAACAAACAAAAATTATTAATTTTTTTTTCTCATGAGGTATTCTGCTTTAATGTACTATGTTTATATATTTATTTATTTTAAATGTATAACTTTTCAAAATAATAATAATACTAGATAAATAAGTAATGAACGGGGATAATTTCATTCACTGGAATTCGCTTTTATAATTTCAATGGTAAGTAAATAACCATACAGACCAATATTAGCAATTGAAATTACGGAACCTCTGTAACTTGACACCCGCTTACCTCGACATGTTTTCGTATTCCCTTGAGGTGTCGAGTTATCGAGGTTTCACTGTATATATATATATATATATATATATATATAAATAATGAAGAAAATCCAAAAGAAAGAAAAGAAAACGTTTCAAAGTTCAGTTTAGATCGTTTTTACACCACTTTTGCAAATAAAACCTCATTTTGTAATGAAAATCGGTATAAGTTAAGTCTAACAGATATTATTGGCCGAAATAACTTTATTTCACATACTTCTTCACATAAAAAATATATTCAAAAGGCTTTTTTTTTCTTTTCTCAAAAACGAGTCATAGAATAACATTGCTCATTTAGCGTCTACGCTTTTAATTACGAAGTCATGAAAGAAGCGAAGGAAGATCAGACTAACAAACCATATAGTTTGCTTTTGATATTAGTAGACAGCTTTCGGTTACTTAGCTTTTCAAGTTCCACTTATTTATCTTTTCAATTACCTGACTAGTAATTTTGTCGAAGAAAGATCAATAATTGTGAAAAGCTAAAGTTAAAGCATGCCACAAGAAGTTCTTAAAACTTTCCGTCGTAGAAAAAAAAAAGCGCATTATGTGATAAATGAGGAAATCAACTTTAAACGCACAAATAACAGTAAAAACAGCGTACACGCGTTTTGGTGTTATAAAAAACCCTTTTTTCAATGCATAAAGATGACTTCTGAATGAAATGCATTTGAGTAAAGTGCCAATGGAGAAATAGACTACGTCTATTTTACGTCGTTAAGCCCAAAAGAAAAGAACTGGAAATCACAAAAAAAAAGGAGCAAAAATATAATAAAGCTAAGGTTATTTATTCATTTTTTCAATTTTTCGAACAAAGAAAGTCATATTAATTAAATCTGTACGATTGGCAAAAAGCTATCTTGAAATGATCTCGTGAATTTAAACGCAAAGTATAATGCACTTCTCCAAGGGAAATTAACCTTAGCTAATTTTACTGAAATGTCATTTAAAGATAGATTAAAAATGTTTCTGTCAGCAAGAGAAAAATGTTTACCACACTCGAGTAGAAAAAAAAGCAATTGTAGATTGTAATTATACACAGCCTCATATCCGAATTGAGAAATGATTTTTTAGATAATTACGATGTGATAATGAATCAGTTAGAATCATCTGATTGCTTTGTATGAGTCGCAATTGTCATTATGTGTTTTAATTATCTGAAAATTGTTTCTTCATTAATATATGGAACTCATTTAATTCTGTTCTGGAACTGATTAATTGCAAGTGCATCTGACAACAAATTAAATGCGGGAAACTGCTCTCTTGAAAGTTATGAAACATGAAATCAATGCTATACGAGAGATTTAATAATAAAAATTTTACTTTGATTATAATTTTTATTGTAATTATATATGTTTTCATATCTTTTTATTACCTAATATTTTACTTTTTATGTGAGCTGATCAAAGAAAATTTTTCCCAACAAATAACATTTTATATGCGTAAAAGTTTCCTGTTATAAAGCGTTAAAAATAAATATTTCTTGTAACTAGCGAAAAATAATTTCCGTATTTCGAAATTTTAAATAACGTGATTCGAAATTTTAAATAATGGTCCTACAGAAATTAATTTAATTTTTTAACATTTTTTTAAGTAAAATTTTTAAAAAATAGTTTTACTTATTGCACATAATAGTCAGCAAGTATATTTTTCACATGTAAAATACTCTCTTGGTGCATTCGCCAAAAAGGCAATGGATTTCTTAACAGGTTTGAGCTTTTATATCTAAAATTTAGGATTAGAATCAAGTCGCTATTACTGAATAAAATAGTAGTTCATTTCAATTAAATCAACAACCGAACGTGTATTGCTTATACGAATATTAGAGAAGTACGAGAACAGACATACTTAAAATTCGGAATTTAGATTACAAATACGAATTTAGTTATAATATTCGAAATGTAAATGATATACTTGTAAAAAATATACACAACAACCTATGTTACATTTCCAGAAAAGAAATTTAACTACCTGACATTCGTGTCAATACCTTAAATTTATTTGCAAAAACATCACCAAAAAAAAAAATATATGTTTGAAGTTTATCATCTAGCGTAGGTAGAATGTTCGCTATTAAGTTTCATCAATTTCGTAATTCCCTTTCATTTACCTCCAAATCACAAAGAAGAAAACAAATCTATTATATTGCTTCACAACGCAAAGATGATTATTCATGAGTTTCTTTCAAGTTCCTATCATCAATAAAAGCTCTGCAGCGTAAATGCTACACAAAGCAGGACTAAAAAGAAAGAATCTATTGAAAACTTGCCAAAATTTCTCTTTAGTGATGTACCCCGCACATGTTTCTCCCTAACTTTAAAAACGAATGTGCCGCTCGTAAAATCCATTAACCTCTAAATGATATGCTTTTTACGACTCCACAAATGTCAACTGTTTTTCCCCTAATATCACCTTAAATGCACATGCATCTGCTTCCGTTTTCGAGTTTTGATTACTTTCTCCGATACGAAATTTCTATGAAACTTTGTTGAGAATGAAACAAATGATATTTACAGAGCAGCATTTGAAGTTCTGTTCGCATCCGCTAGCATTTATGTAAGTAGTTTAAAAGTAAATAATTTTTAAAAGACACACCAGAAGTTCAACAGAGCAAACAGAGAAGCAAAACTTCGATAAAGCTCAACATTCATTCGTCAAAGATAGGTAAACCATCAGAGAACTTTTTACAAATTGTGTATTCTATTTTGAGTTCTAAAAAAGGACAACTGAGGTCTAAAATTTGTCTATACGGAAATCAGAGAATTATTATTATTATTTTAATTTTTGAAAATTATGTTCGTATTTAACAAGACATGGTTATTTTGAGGCATGAGGCCGCTTTTTTGAGGTGCCATTTGGCGTCACGAGACCCCCATTTTGGTTCAACCAAATAATTTACATACATTCGGGAAAAGTCAGTAGTAAATTGGGGTAAACGGGAAAACAGAATTAAAAGTAAACAAGAAATTACAGCTCGTATTGGTACGGCAGTTAGCGATGGTCACAGGCGCCAAGCCGTAAGCGTTTTTGAAGCGTGCAAAAATATTTTCTGATTTTCCTGTTACACCAGGGTATTTTTTAAAGATTTTTTACTGGGCGGCAAATTCGAAAAATTATTAAGGCGTGGCTTTTAAAGATTGTCAGTTTCGTTTAATTCTGACATTGGAGAAAGGACGAAGATATCTTGTGTTGCTTTGTAGTTCGAAAACATGCATTTGCGGTACATCAAGTTTAACACTAAGAAACTTGATGTCAAATTTGATGTAGCGTGAAACTTTTTGGATAATATATTTAATAAGCTGGCTATTTCGTTGTCATTCGCACATTTTAAATAAACATGATAATTTGTCTAAAAGGCATCCCGCCCATCTTCGGCTAACTTGCCCTAGTGTTTTCAATGTTTTTCTGCTTCAGTAATCTTACACTGTTAAAAAAAGTTTACTTAAAAATGAGAACTTAGACATACTAATTTTTTTAAACACAACGGTTTCAAAAACAAGTGCATAAGTCATCAAATACAGGCATACTGTAAACAAATTCATCAATAATATAATCCTATATTACTGCATCTAACATACTATAGAATTAAAGAAATATTTTTCAATGAATATCCATGTATAAATCAGAAATATAACGTGCGAAAACTTCGAAGCGAAGTTTCTGAGCTTCAAACTCTTTTCCTATTTGCATATGTATCGCCGTGACGAGGGATTCAACTGATCAAGCCGTCAGTATTCATGCGCGCTCTTGCTATGGGAGGGGTAAAGAAGCTGATGAAAATGAGTTTTCGCCGAACTTTAAAAGTTAGTGAAACTATTTTAAATTAATTGTTCTTTTACTATCAGTTGAATGTTTTGTAAGTAAATTAGGATTTATTTGAGTAAATTAGGTTATCTTTGGTGAAAATTTAGAACGTGTTTAGGTACGTTAGGCCTATTTCATTCGTTCCGTATATTTTTTTCATTATTCTCGAAACAATATAAGACTTTTAAATTTGCGGCAGGTAAATTCGACTCAATTTAGTAAAAGAAAAGAGTTTCAGTTTATTAATCGATATACAAGATTCACAAAAAAGAAGCAGGACTAGGTAGTTAGAAGACTTCTCCTGCCTATGGATTCCTTCTTCGTTTTTATAAGAGTTCTAAGTGAAACAAACATGGAACTTCCATTCGTCACCCCGTAAGTTAATTTTTGTAATTTCTAGGTTACATTTTGTTTCCACACTAGGCGACATTACTATGTTAAAAACAGCTCTGTGCTGTACTTTAAAAACACATTGCGTGAACAGTTTTGTTAGATAGGGGTTTTATGTTTCAATCTATGAAATAAAAGTGAAATAAAAAAGTAAAAAACCCAGCCTATGCTTTTCCTTAGTAACTTATAGGAAAACACGTTACTGAAAAATTTTTTTGTCCTTAAAAAAAAAAAAAAAACTTTCGTACAACGTTCAGTTTTAAATTTCAAGTTTACATTTGTCCCAATAGGATCTTCTATTTTCGGAATTCGGAGAGCATTAAGATTCAGTGACATGGTATTTTATGGGAGCTTTCATTGCTCACATTTGTTTACCATTATATCATTTGCAAGACAGTTTAATATATTCCTGACGCTAATAAATAAAGAATTTGTTATCATTTCCATGCAGTTAAGCTCCGGTAAGACGAGCTCACCTTGTGGAGCTCAGTCAGAGTAATTGCGATGGTAACATAACATCAACTAATCAAGCCAATAACAATTAATCTTGTCACTGATGCCCTCAAGTGCTTATAAACTTATTAAAAGTCTGGCCTCTTCGTACCAGAGCTGATCAGTATTTAATTTACTTTGGAAAAACAAATAGTAATAATAATGCTGTATAGAACATTTTTTAAGCATTTTTTACAAAGCATCAAACACATGATACTAAACAAAACAGGGCAGATTTTTGCGTGACGTTTATTACTATAAATCCCCCTTTAAACCACATGAAGCCTTTTTAACTTATCGAGTTTAATTTGAATTATTTTTTATTGCAATTTAATTAATTACATCTTCGCAAACTTCGTTATCGAAAAATAAATATTTTGTTTTAGTTTTAATCCACCTTTAGGCAACTCTTGCATTTCATTTAACCTTAAACTAATTGTATCATTGAAATCCAATATTTTCCCACTAAACCATTCTATACTTCTTAATTATTCTACAAAATCTTTGCTTTTGATGGAAAAACTAAGCTTAATTGGTTTAGTTAGTGACTTTGGAATTTTCTATTCAATTTAGGTATGGAGAAGAATTATTTTCTTTTGACTTCATGAATAATCGATATTAATATTTCGTTATTGACTACCCTTTTATTTTATAACTAACCTTAGAGTATGTTTTCGTAATTCAGTTAGATGTATGTTTCTTAATTTTTCTACAATTGGGACCAAATTTCTGTAAGCGCTTATACAGATAATTGCTTTTACTACTACATAGAAAGAAAATGCTTCGATGTTACTTACAAACTACTTATATCAATATTCTAAAGAGAAGTAATATTAAAAAAAATGACCTAATTAATTTTAAAAAAAGTTCACTTTTTTAAAACCAATTTTTAAGGAATTTTGTTGTATACCGATAAAAAGGACAAAAACCCTAAAATGACAGGGTTTTTTTTAATAACTTTTAGTTCTTGAGTAATTCATTTCTGAAAAAGCAAAAATTCCACAAATTGAACAACCTTTTCACATGCATAAACAAATATTAAGGTTCTTACTAATTTAAGGAGATTTAAGAAGGGATTTAAGAAGAAAGGATTTAAGAAGTGATACCATACAAAAAGAAAGAAAATATCATTTTGAATTATTTAGGGAATTGATAATACTTTAAATGTATTTTTATTTCAGAGTGTCAGCGTTAGGGCACTTCACCTTAGATCGAAAACTTTTTGACAGAGAGTGTTTAAGTTTATCTCATTTTTTAGGATTTTCTTTTTATGATTTTTAAAATATGTCTCATATATTGACAGAAATTTGAATTATTGACAAAAATGTAAATAACGAAAATTCAAAAACCTCAAAAAAATTCGCTTCTATTTTTTCAAAAAAAAATCAGATGACTTCCTTGTACTACGTTCATTGAGAGAACGTTTATTTGTTAGTGAATCTACCACAAATCAAGTAAAGTATCTGAAAGGATAGAACAGAAAAAAAGAACTGCAAACCTGCAACTAGAAGCTCTAGAAATATTTTGGTAATTTACTCAGTACAATAGTCAGTACTGATATTAATAGAGTAAGAAAAATCATTGTAGCTTGTTAAATTAGTATGAGAAATATGTTTAAGAATTAAGAGTGCGTAACAGAACCAAATCGGTAGACATAAATATATTTAAGAAAGTTAGACAAAATTTTTAAAAACCTTTCAACATTTCCTTTTTTTTCTTTTTTGCCGTTTGCACTTTTAAGTCTCGTAATTTTTCAAGCAAAAGCAAACAGGAAATAAAATATAACGTTATTTGCCTTATTAACATATACATATATATATTCCCCGTAAACAAGATTAAAAAATCTATGCGAAGCTTTGATTTTGCCAAGAATAAAAAAAGGAAAAATATTTTCCTCCTTCCGACCACAGCAATACAGCTCTCAATTCCGCAGGCATAGACAATCTGTAGGTATTTCTACTTATTTATTCGCTAACAATTCTTAGTCGTGGCAGCGCTAAGGGCCCCCGGAGACCAGGGCATGTCAGCTTTCTGACGGAGAGCCCGAGGGGTTTCCGACCGCTATTTGTTGCTCTACACATCATTCCTTTGCTTGTTTGGCATTTTGGTCAGGAATTAGGTTGCTTTTGAAGACCTCACGACCATGGTGGTTACGAATTAAAAGTAGCGATGTGTTGTTTATAGAAACGATGTAAGAATAAGTCAAAAAGTAAAACAAAATTAAAGTATTTTTTTCAATATTTAAAAGTACTGAGTAACTTAATAGTAATAGAGCGTATTAATGAAACTTCAAGAGTTTAGAATAAATTTATAATATAAATCTTAATGCATAATATATTGCACATGGTATAAACCCTGGTTTCCAAATTGAAGACCAGATTTTGAAAACTAAATACAAGCATAGAATATATTATAATATAAAACATATTTGAAAACTAAATGCAAGCTTAAAAATATAAATCATAGTCAAACAATAAATAAAGTAAACTATATGAGTTTAAGTCCAACAATAGAATCGAAATGAGCCACAATAATTGAATTCGGAAAAGATAACCAATAAACTCCGATCCTTTTTAACTTCAAATGCAATTACAGAGAAAAATGCTTCAAAGCAAGAAATGAGCACATCATTTGGATTTCAATGGCGTCCTTTACAAATTTAAAAGCATATTATATGTTTCGGAAATCTTCTTCATGCAAAGCGCCAATCTTTTCTAAAGATTTTATCAGAAACGCCAATTTTAAAGTGACTTTCGATAGTAAGTATATTATATTAATAATAACTGCAAGTAAATTGTGTAAATTGTCAAAATAGATGGCAAAGCTTTGACTGCCCAATCGCAAGGTGGTTAAAACGTATCTTACAGTACTCACATCACAATGGCCATTAGATGAACAGTAAAGAAAATTCAAGCCTTTAAATTTGGAAAGCAAACAATAGATACGACGTTGGGTCATACATTTTCAGAGAAAAATACATTCAAGTAGACACTGGGCTGTTGTGGTTGTATAACTACCAGAAATATCCCCCCCCCCCCCGGTGCACGCATACATCCCCTTCTCCCCAAAATTCAAGTACGCCATCTCTCCGACCGCGCAATCTCACCAAGTTTTACATTACTAAGTATTATATTTTTATTATTGTGAATTAAACAAATTTTATTTTATAAGTTACTTCTTTAACCCTTTATCTACCGACGGTACTTATAAGTACCATTCTCTATAAATTCCATCCCAGCAACCATTTTTACCAATATTCTGATGGTACTTTGCCGGGACAGTCTTTAAAGTCCCCTTTTTCAGGATACATATCAGCAAGGGTTCTATAAAGAGTATTTTAGCGAGGAAAGGAACATAGATAGTTTTCAAACCGATGCTGTGTTTTGATTCAGATTGCTCCCTTAGAGTTTCACTCCGGAAAAGCAGTAAAATTCAAGAATCAAGGCACTGATTTTTTTTAATGTGCTAGTTAAGAACTTAGAAAACTATTTGACGAAATATTTTGATTAAAAAGTGTATGTAATTAATTTCACAGGGTAAATGTGGCACTTATTAGCTGTAAAGAAATAAATACTTAGCATTTTATTTATGTGAATCCCTTAATTTTCAGTGTAAATACCAAGATAAACTATTTCTGTAAAAAAATTACTGCAGATCGTAATGCAGTAGATAAAGGGTTAAAAAAAACTTTGGTGGCCCTGAATAGGCAATAAAGATTTACTTAAGTATTTTATTTTTAAATAGCTGACTTTTTATTGTTATTATTACAAACCTCATATGTGTTTCTTGTTTAAAAACAGAAAATTACATTAAACGCTATTTTAAAGATACCAAAAAAAAAAATTGTAACTGAAGCAACTATTAAGTCTTCTTTGATATGCGAATACTTAGTGGAAACATTAAATAACCAAATACTTTGGTTATAAACATAAAATGCCCTTATCTGACTTTAATATACCATAAACTTAAGTAATTTCAACGAAACATACATTAAAATAACATAGAATACGTATATAGTAGGAAAAAATAATATGTATGCATTTTACACATGATTGAATTAAAAGCATTTTATTTGAAACAAGTAAGTAAATCATTTGGAAAGTATGAAAGAAAATGAACACATATCATCTTTTCGCGGTAAATAAGAAAGTGGTTTCAGGAGTATTAAATCTTCACTACTTAAATTTATAACCTTTTTTTACTACAAAAAGGCAAAAACTTCATAATCTTTGTAATTAGAATTTAGAAAAAAATAACAGTCTAGAAATGTGGAATATATATATATATATATATATAATGAACAAGAAAAGGATTGTTTGGTTTTAAAATAATTATCTTTTTACGCTTCCCATAATTTAAAAGTTTGGAAAACGTAATAGAAAACGCATTTTTTCGCCCTATTTCATTTAAAACTTTGATAACAAAAATGAAAAACGAAATATACCTCAGGCTGTTTATTGAGCCAGGGGCTTGTAATGACGCATGATTTTCACCCTATGCTATGTTTTCAACCATGCTCTTCTTTAACTTAATTTTGGTTTCGTGTCAATAGGAATTCTATTGATTCATAATTACGTCGTATGTTGGTGCTTATTATTTATCTGCTCGTATTTTTGTTTTTTCATATGTACTCAAAGCAAGAAATACGCGAAGGAATGTGGGTGTAATCGTGTATACAAACACCCAAATTATTTTAGGCAGTCTATCACATGTTTAATCCCTTAACGCATTTGCCCGTGTCTGACGCGGGCGAAAGTTAACGGAAAATTTGCCCATTCCGCCTGCGTTATTTTATTTCTAATGCACGTCTGATCCGTTTACACTCTGTTTGTATAATATTTTTCTCTATGTAACTTTTAGCCCGCCCCAGTTCCCTAGTCACCCCCCACCACCTGAAATTGCAAAGAATAATTTTACATTATACTAGTTTTTCAGAAAAAAACTCGTGCTTTAAGGGGTTAAGTAATTCAAAACTCTTAGACGAAATTTCCATCAAAAACATCGATATTTTTTTATTTATGTATTTACTTATTTATTTTGAACATCGTATAGCATATAATTTAAAAATAATTTGGAATGAATAAGTAAACATGATGCGATAAATCGAATCGAAATATGAACAATTAATGTAAAATGAAGGTAATACCTAAATATATAATTCAAATTCTCAAATGGAAAATTCAGAAATAGGTGAAGAAATTTTTTTCTGGAAAACATAATTTAGAGAGCTTTGTGAAAGCAGATTAGGTCTAAGAATGAATAATTTAGAAGTTTTGAGCATTTCTGATGTATGCTTTTGCGCAGAGAAATATGAGCATATTCAAATAATCTTTTTTATAAGATTAAAAAAATCTGGAATCTTAAAAAGGTTCATTCCATTGAATTAAAAAGAACAGCAATTATTTATTAATCTATAATGGTTTTAAAAACTTAAGCTTCATTTCCATGTCATGCTTCATTTTAAAGTTCTGCTATTCAATTTCATTTCTCAATTCAAGAAATGAGATTGCGCACTAGGGATTTACCTTTTCATTTCCCCCCTTCTTCTTTTCCCTATCTTGTCTTCTATAAGGGTTTCAAAGAATCTTGTAATTGAAAATACTTTTTTGATGGTTTAGAAATCTTATTAGTTAACTTTCAAACTTTTAGGCTGAACTTTTGGAAATGGGATCTCAGTTTAACTTCAAAATAAAGGATGAGTTTAAGCAAATGCATTCATATGAAATAAAATAGTACTAGAAAGCAACCAAAATAAAAATATATTTTTAAGAAAAATTGAATATATTCACTACTTGAGTGGTGAAAGAAAAACAATGAACTCAACTTATCAAGAAATTAAAAATACCTCATGTAAAATTTAGGCTTATAAAAAGAAAGAGAAAGGATTTTTTTTTCACACCAAGTTGTATGAAGGATTGGAAGAATTGATTTATCAAGCGGTGGAAGAATTTATCTTTTTAATAAAATTCTTCCACGTTTGTAAGCACGTGAGTTTGATTTCTGCTTTTTTTTTTTTCCTCGCAATTTGATTCCGCAAATGATTTTTAAACAACATGGCTAATTGCTAGGGAAATGGGTAAAGTATATTCTTAATACAATTTTGACATTTTTATGGCAGCATCAGCCTCAACTGTCGGTAAAAAAACAGGACCAATCTGTCCCACCTTCCAATACATTGTAAAAATTTCCTGAGTGACAACCTTATTGCTTCGAAGCTACGAAGTAAAATAGAAAAGTTGAATACACTGCATCCATGCCTTTACAAAATTCACAAATCCTCCCCCCCCCCCCTTTGTTTGTAAATTACTACGGTTACTGTCATGAAATACTGACCTCACTGATAAAAATATTTTTATTTATTTCCTTAAAGGTGATTAACTCTGTAAAGAGTTGGCTGTTATTTGAAACCATATTTTACAAAATCAAAGGGAGGAGGGATAGATTTTATCATGGAAACACTGTGTGAAGTTATTGGGTGTTAGCATAAAATTAGGCATTTTAAATCTTATTTTTAAAATAAATAAATAATTACATTTATTAAAAATCAGTCTTTTATGTAGGAATTCTCTTGAGTATCGTCTCAGAAGATTTCGTAAACTTATGTTTACTGTTAATACAAAACTCCTTCCCCTAACCAACTTTTTTTTCACAAAAACGTGCAATATCATTAAAAAAAAGTGTTCCACTACAATATTGTTCTCACATATTAGGCCATAAAGAATAGTTTATAATTTAAACAATATTTTTTTGAAATTAAGATATTTCATGAGGACACATGTCGCATACGAATTCTGATTCGCATCATATGCAGATAAAAAGAATTATTAAATCGAGACTTCATTCATTTGGGAAAAAACGACTTAAGAAAAGAGAAAACTCTTTTACACCTCGATAACAATTAAATATAGGGAATTTTGCTTCCCTACAATGAAAAGCTAAACAATCATTAAAAACAAGTGAGAGCAAAAAGAAAAGGAGCAAAAATAAACAACTGCAATGCTTACCCTTTACTCCTGAGAGCTTTTGTTAGAGGATCGAATGGCAAAGGATGGAAAAGGGCATCCAAGGGAAGAATTGTAATTGAACGAAAAGATATATATCTTGTAAACATAAAAGAAATACGATAATAGGCTGGAAAAATAGGCAGTGGTGATAGAGTGCTTGAGTCCCTTATCTCTTTTCAAGCAGGTTTGGGTTGGAAAGTTTAGTACAATGGAAAGCACCGCACTCAAATATGCTTCGAGGATTAGTGCTCATTTGTCACATGTATTTTCACGAGTTTAACTTTCCTGCCTTGTTTATATTAAGACTTACAGACATCGGAAATGTCAAGAATTGAGAATAAACGGTAGAGGATGTTTTGATTTAGTCATAGAAATTTATTATTCGAAGATGAGTTTTGAACTGTAACGTATTTCAAGATATTTTTCTGATTTATTTACTTTAAGTTTTTGCGCACTTACACATAAATCTTAAAAAGTACTTAAAGGTTATATATGTTAGGTTGTATTAGTCAGATATGATTAACAGTGCACTTTAACATACTGCTCAATTAGTTTTCTTTACGAAGAACCAACCCTTCGTATGAATAAAAAATTTTGCTATTTTTGAATGTATAACTTTGTTTTTAAATTCTAGACAGCATTAAAAGAAATAATAATAACAGAAACGTAAAAGGAAAAAAGAAAAGAAAAGAAAGATACGAAAAAAGAAAAGGAAAAGGAAAAAAAAATTTGAAAAAATAAAAATGCATAATTTTATTCTTATTGAAAAAATAAGAAGTAAAAGACATAGTATTGCTCATAAAAAAATGAGGAAAGGAAATGCTAAACGAGATAAATTTTCAGGTGCTTGTCCATTTTAAAGGCGAGCAAAAAGCGACAAGATTTCGCCAATTTGATAATTTCAATTTTTGGCTTCTTTTGTATGCATATGTTTATGCATTTGAATATTTTTGTTATAATTAGGTGAAATTTTTCTTGGCGCTGTTTGGTTGACGTTAAAACGGGAAAGCACCAATTTTCATTTGTCAGAATTTTCCTTTTTACTCTATTTTAAAATATAATATTAGTATTTTTTACACATTATTTTAAAACCGGAAAAATTACTGGGCATTTAGAAGCAATATTAATCATAATTCCTTTTTGAAAAATAGTCAAAAGTCTTTATGCTAACTTGCTAAAATATGATTTACAATGATTTAAAAATTAAAAAAAAATCCCTAATACAAATAGTTGTTTCAAGGCAACAACAAAGCCTCTTCATCAGTGCAAAACGGCCATTCCGGAACATAAATGCGTGTGGAATACTTATTACCGACCGCATGACTCATTCAGCTCAATAAAAAAAAGTAAAAATATGTACCTATGTGTCAAGAAGATTACTTTTATTGTAATTTAAAATGGGACATACTGAATTTAACGCGTAATTTTGGTTCCTAAGTTTCAATTTAAATACAGATAATACTGCATTTGATCAACTTAAAAGGCAGAATATTAATTTTAGAATAGAGGTCAAAGACAGTTTTATAGTTTTAGTAATACTAAATATTTATTTAGCAGGAAAGCTTACCTGTTCCATACGAATGTCCCAATCTCCATATATCCTTTTCCCTCTGAAGTATTTAGACCTGAAACACAATAATTTCAATTAATACGCAATTTATAATTCAGTCCAAACTAATTAGTGGCAAATGATATATCAGCGTGTTTTTAAATGAGGTTTTCTTCTGATATTGATTATTTCCAGTTTTCAGAAGAGTCTTGTACGAAAAACCTGTATGTACATCATACAAACAAGTTTAATAGTGCCGTGTAACGCTAAATTGAGCTGGTGCACGTTAAATAGATCGTGGCTCCAAAGTCCTCCAAGTGAAACGATACCTCTGGGAGTGCCAATTCCAGGTAACGGTCTCTCCTCTAGGATCTGGTTCAAAATTAAGAGACCGCAAAAAATTTTAGGTCAATTCAGATTTCAGCCCTCGTGCTTCCTCTCCCTAAAATGAAGCTGCATATCACCCTAAGCCAGTGGATTATTGATCTTCTGGGACTTGGTAGTAGGCTTTCCTATGCCAGGGGGATTAGTAACAACAACAACAACAGTTTAATAGTAATAATGCACAATAAGAAAAGTAAACAATATTTTTTAGAGTAGGTACCTACATGAAAAGTATTAGCACGATGAATAGTAAATTTCTCGTAAAATATAATTGAAAATTAGGTTAGTTATCTTCAAATATTCTTTTCCCCGTTATTAATAATTACGTTCTTACAAATGTTAGAAAAGAGCTGCGTTGAGCTACAGTGAAAGGCAAGTTACAGTATGAAGTTAAATGATTGAAACAACAAGTTGAATAATAACGACATGAATTAAGTTATACAGCTATTGATTTTATCAGCATTCTAAAATAATTTACATTATTAAAAGCATTTAACGATTTTCAGCCAACATTTTGTGAATTACTTTTTACATTATTAGCATTTTGTAAAAGTTCCTATGTGATGTTGAATGATCATACCTTTGTATGCTACATTCTCTTTCCAGAGAATGTGTTTAACTATTCCTCAAAATAAAAAACACATTAAATTTTCCCCGAAGTGTGACCTTGCATACCTGGAAATTTTTAATAGTGTAGCTGAGTAAAATTCCTCTTAACAATTATCAAGGGTAACTAACTACGTAGGGCTCGACCGATGGCATTTTTTGGCCGATGGGCCGATGCCGATTGTTGGCCGATTGTTCCGAGATCGGCCGATGGCCGATTGCCGATTATTCTCCTCTTCCATCGGCCGATGGCCGATGGTAGAAAAAGTTGCTTTAAACCATTGAAACGTGTAGAATGCTTGTCAAAAATGTCATTTAAATCATTTATTTATTGTTATGTTTATAAAAACGAAAATGCATTATTGAAGCACAGTAAAATTGTTTGGGGGAAGTTTACATAATAACTAAAACAAAAAGAATCACTCGCGATTCTAGTAAAGTAATTAAACTATTTGGAGATTAAAAAAAATAAAAAATGCTATATGAGAGGACTTTTTATTCTTTTTTCTTATCTTTGCAAAAAAACTCAATAACTATTGGATCGGATAGGATCTAATTCCCTTTCCTTTAACATTTTCTCTTTATAACACCTGTACTGCAAATGCCAAGTGCATCTGCCTTTCTTTTCCTATTTTTTCATCATGGAGAGGAATGCAGATGTTATAATACAGACTAACAAATAATGTGGGTTTGTATCTTTAACGAAATTGACAACCCCCTCCTCTCAGATTTTTTTCTTAATTCTTCTCCCCCCCCCCCCCCCGTTTTTAAAAGAAAAGCGGGAACGATTATTATATGTTTATTTTTCATTATGAAAGTTTATTAACTAAAAATAGCTCTTTTTCTAAAATAAAAATAAAATGTTAAAATATTTCGCTCGCAGTAACGTCCTCTTGTTCATAACCAAGAAATACTGAATATTGCTTAAAAAGCATAGACGTGAGATTTTTTTGTCATTACAAATGAATGCTGGGTCTTAAGAACTAAGCTTATTAGCTTTTTTTTTTTCTTGTGAGTTGAAAATTACACTGAAATACTTGTCATGTTCTTTATATTTTCATGATCGCAATGTAAAGTCACCGAAATAACCAATATTTTGAGCCCCAGCAGTTTTATGTTGACAAATAATCTTCTGAAAAACACGGGATCGTTTATAAAAATGAAGATGTAGTTTGAAATATTTATATATACGTTGTCAATTTTTGAAATTAATGAAATTGTAGAATTTTTATTAAGGTATTATTCCACCCTGTCGCGCGAACTCGTTTTTTAAGAATTAATTTTTTGAAAATTGCAAGTCGAACTTAGACACATAAAATTTCGATTGAAAAATTGATTCATATTTTTTATCATTTATTCTATGTTGTAAACTAACAATAAAACAGCAAGAAATATTCTAAACTGAAAGTAGATGCAACGGATTGTTGTACAGTAGCAGAAAAACTGTCAACTGTCTAACACGTGGCATCAAAGAAGCCCAACAAAAAAAAAAAAAAAAAAATGCGCTAAAAAAAACAAACTAATTATAAACGGGGAAAAATTTAAATAATTATCGTATAAAAAAGTTAAGATGTATTTTGAAAAATATATTCATTGATCAATCTTTGAAAATAAAGAAATTTTAGCATTTTTATTAAGATATTAAGTCCTCTGTCGCGCGAACTCAATTTTTAAAAATTGCAAGTCGAACTTGGACACATAAAATTTAGATCAATAAACATTTATACTGGAAAATGTTTTCTTATTTTGACCAATCTTTTCTATGTTGTAAACTAAAAATGAAATAATGAGAATAACCGCACACTAAAAGCTAGTGTTCGGCAGTAGTTAACTAGAAGTAGTTAACTACTAGTTAAACTACTTTTTTCCCAACTACTAGTTACAACTACTTTCAAAATTCCAACTACTTTTGAAAAAAAAAATTTTAATCTATTTTTTGAAAAAAATAACTATTTTTTAAACATTAAATTATTTAAATTTTTAGCTTATGAATATTACTCACACTAAGTATTTTTTATATTTATGTTATATGATTAAAAAGTACTAGTAAAAAAATCATAATATTTATTGCAGTATTACGCAAATTAGAAAAAGCTTTCTGATATAGTCAATAAATAGTGCCCGCACCAGCACATGCACAATGAAGTTTTTGTACAATATAATTAATTAATAATTAATTTTGAACTAGTAATAAATAATTATTTCAACTGAAATATCTTTGAAGACATAAATAATTAACTGAATTTGTTACTGTATTTGTGTGCGCATACATATTTTGCTTAAAAAATCCAAAAAATCTGATTTAAATAAAAAAATCCTATTTTTAAAATTAAAAAAAAAAAAAAAATTAAAATCACCAACGCTGCCTTAAACACAATTTGAAAGAATATAATCTAAATTACAAAGAGATTTTGTTAATGAAGGGGGGTTGGGCAGATGGCGAATTTTAAATTAATATTAAGGGTAAACCCTTTCATTTTACAACAAGTGCTGAAAAATTGTTATTTCCTAAAAACATAAATTATGAATTTTATTAAACAAATACATATTAAAATAAAATTTTAAATTTAGAGAAAAAGATTTTGTCTTTATTCATATTCTATTTATATATTCATTGTTCAGTCTTATTTGGAAATATTCAATCTTAGAATGCTTTACAGGAGTTCCTTAAAATTGTTTTAATGATTAAAAATAATATTGAGTTGAATTATTAGGATTAAATATTTAAGAACTAGTTTAAAAATGGAAATTCAAAAGAATCATACTTAAAAGTAGTTAACTAGTAGTTAACTACTTTTGAAGAAGAGTTAACTACTAGTTACAACTAGTCTCAGAAAAAGTAGTTAACTACTAGTTGCAACTAGTTTTGTTTAGAATAATTAGTAGTTGGTAGTTAACTACTTTTTGACGAGTAGTTGCCGAACACTACTAAAAGCAGATGCAACGAGATTGTTGCACAATTGCAGAAAAACTGTAACACGTGCTATCGAAGAAGCAAAAAAAAAAAAAACCGCTAAGAGGAAAAAGTTTGCGGTGGTAAGAATTAAAATTATTATCGTACTTCGATTGAGTTGACTTTGTATTGTTTACAGTTTTGGAATAATAAGAAACATGACAAACTAAAAGCAGATAATATAATATTATTACACAATGCACTAAGTCAATATTAAACGAAAAACGGACAAAAATGAGGCAACTAACCTAGTGCGAAAAACAAATAGCCCTCATAAGACGCCACTATTACTTTTACTTTAACATATTCTATTTCGCGAGCATCCTGTTCAAAGAAAAATAATTTTAATAATGACGGTTTTCGGGCAGTGATCGCTTAAAATATTTTTCCGAATTTTTAATCAAATACTTTTTTTTTTAACTCATGTGCTGCCTGTTATTGTATGGAAATAGAAATCTAGCTATGGAGAAAAAAGAAAGTTAAAGACAGAATGTTTTCTGGAAAGTTGTCCCTGCGAAAAACATCGGCTTTTAGATGTTTTTCAAGGCCGATGGGCCGATGTTTTTCTAAAGTTAACATCGGCTGCTGATGACGATGGCCGATGGCAACTTTGTTGAACCATCGGCGCCGATGCATCGGCGAGGCCGATGCATCGGTCGAGCCTTATATATATATATTAAATTGGAGGTGAAACATCTTTCCTTACTTCCTTGAATGAGATACTGAAATTTTATTTTTGTTAATAAAAATCTTCACCACAAACATCCTTAGATTTATTTTCTGACATTTACAGCGCAGAGCGCAGACTTTTTCATCGTTAAAGCCATTTCAAAGATTTCGATTTATTTCCTGCGTGAAGTAGTTGTACAAAACGGCTCTATCTCTCTTGCATCTCGTACAAACAGTGGTGTGAAAAAACCCGTCTGGCTGCGTGAAAGAAATTAGAAAACCGAGTTTTTAGATTGGAAAGAAAATATTAATCGACTCTCTGGCAGGATCCAATTTTTCATCGATTTCATTTTATTTGGGCGAACTTACTACGGTAAGTACTTCACAGTAAAGGGAAATATTTTTCAGCGATAGGAAAAATTATAATGATTTTTAATAAATTTATTTGGTTTAGTTTTTATTATTCATTTTTATTTCCAGAATTACTGCTGAATTTACGAGCCTAATCGTAAGTTAATGCTAAATTGCTCATAACAGATGTGTCGTGTAAGAATCATTATTTTTCCCAGCAGGCAATATAGATCAAGTTGTGTGTTAAAAGTAGTATATCCTAAATAATTAAATACGACACTCAGCAAAAGTATATGAAAACATTTTTGGAATTAGAAAATTAATGTTAATGAAACTATAAATGTTCAAACTCCAACACTTTAGAGACATAAGATAATGAACAGCACAAAAAGTCGCAGTTTATAATTGTTAGACTTTAACCCCTTAAAGGCCACGAGTGTTTTTCGGAAAAACTGGTAAAAAATGATCGAGTTTTTTTTTTTTGACAGAAAATGAATATATAGATATAGTATAAGTTGTTTTTGGCAATTTCAGTTGCAGGGGGTGACTATAGAGTGGGGGTGGGGTAAAAGTTATATAAAAAAATATTATACAAAAGAAAATGTAAATGGATCTCAAAATGGCATTAGAAATAAGTTAACGCGAGATACATGATCGCCCGTGTGAAAAACGGGCATGTGCAAATTTGCCGGTACCTTTCATCCGTGTCAGACACGGGCAAATGCGTTAAGGGGTTAAGTCGAAAAACGAGGCAAGCTACTCTGAACTTGAACCTACTTGTAGAAAATTGATTTCGGAGGTATGTAAAAGTAGGTAACAATGGGAAGCAAATAAATGGGAAATATCCAATGACGTTTATACAAATAGTACTGCAGATAGTTTAGGTTAGGAACTTTACAAACACATATCACACAATACCTCACTCTGTCATAAAATATACTTTTGAGACAAACATAAAAATGCCACTTCTCATTTTACAATGAAAAAACATTTGCGATGTTTTTTTTACTATTTAAAAGATATTATACTGTTTAGCAAGTAAGTTTTTTTGTGATTTCCGTTAGGAAGCTCTAAGCAAATGATATAATACGCTGTTTTACAATTGATGTGATATAGTTATTACGAGAGAACTCTCGGTTCGTTTATTATGGACCGAAAATTGCTGGAATTAGAGGTATACAGCATTGCTAAAATTCGAGGGGTAAATGTAATGAATTTGATGTTTACAATATTAAATATTGAACACAGAGATATATTTTCCTTGAAATTAGAGTACTGTACTATTTAATGTAATTGAATTGTATTCAGTATAGAGGAATATTGGGGCAAATGGAACTGATCACTTAAGGAAAATGTATAACAACATAGAAATTTGCATACTAAAAGATACTAAACCTGTCAAACATTAGCTCATTTAGTCCAGTAATGTCAGGCTTACAGTATTGAACATTGAACGCAAATGTATATTTTCGAGTAATATTCAGTATATAGGAATATAGGGGTTAAAAGGGGAACTGTGTAAAACCTGAAGTAAATCTATTAAAACACCGATATTGACATACTAAACCATACTAAACCTGTCGAACCTTACCTCATTTAATCCAGCTTCTTAGATAAACAAATCCTTTCGATCGTAGCAGCTTATTATGTAATCAAAAATAAACAAATATTCGTTCCCAAAATGCTGGTAACCATGAAGGCACGGTAACAATGCGCAGTTTAGAACAAGTCTGGATACATGAGGAAATTCTAGTCTTTTGAGACTGAAATATGCTTTGCAGTTACCATAAAACGTACTGACACGATTTTAATACTTCAACGATTTTATTTACAAAACTGCAAATATAACTCTTCAGAGTCCCATCCAGTAAATTCGGCATGACTCTTAGAAGTACAATGCACATGCATATGAAATAATACATTTTCTTTCCTTAAACCATTACGCACGCCGCAAAGATCTTCTGAAGCCTTCTTAACCCTTACGCTACGATATTAGAAATGCCAACGTCAGTTCTCCCAGTTACAGAATCATGTGGTAAAAAATGTACTGCTCAATTCTGTTAAAATTATTGACTAACCTATAAATTATTACGTATGTAGTTGATAATAAAGAAACATAGATTGTAAATACAGACACCTACAGTAAATAGAAGTAATGTGGCGGTCACACTTCCTACTTCTTAAGGAAATCAAATAAGAACGTTTCACACGAATAACATCATAGAAATTGTCCCAGTTTCAAATCGAATAATAATGATTGAAAGAAATTGTCATTGAGTATAGCATCACATGTGTCATGAATATTCGATTAATTGAATGACGCAATAACTGAGTTTCACTAAATATTATCATTATTATTATTTTTCTAATAGGCTGCTGTTGGCTTCTGCCAATGCAGTCCAAGTGCGTTCCCCAAATATTGGTACCATCTCTTTCAACGGCACCACGATGAGTGTGGTACTATCGCCGTATGAGAATTTTGACGTCCAGTTTCTCTACCTAAAAGGGCGAGCACCCGGGCTCTGTTGATGTGAACTTGCACTAGGAATTTAATTTAGCCGAGAGCATCAAAGCCAAATGCTCAAGGGATCTTTTACAATCCGCATAATCATACGACATGGGCGCAGACGATTTCACTGTGCAACACGAAAAATGTCCTTTAGATAAACATGTTTTGGCTGAAAATTACGAATCTGCAATTATTTTTTGCCTATCACGTGCCATTTTCTCCAAATTCCACATTTTAGCTTTTTACGTATTTTCTGGATAAATGTGCATATTTTCGTAATTTATCGATTTAATTTATTATAAATTATATCTTTCTCATTGACAGTGAGATCGTTGCTATTCTGGAGACCTTTTCAATCAACTTGGGTTACTTTAGCGACATTTTTGGCAACAAAAGCTTTATCTACTTCTTGAAGTTTCGAGTCTTTTACAAGACGACAAAGGCATTTTGTAGACTATTTTGCGGAGAAAGAAAAAATAATATGCTGCTGTGATGTGAATGTACTATTTCAAGCATTAGGACAAGAGCACAATTCAGCAGAGTGGCGCTTGTTTATCAGTGTTCCTCCATCTAAGTATCTTTTCCCTATTCATTCCTGTAGCATATTCTCCAAACACAAAGGGAATTTCAAAATTATGAGTGGCAAAAACATATCAAATGAGCCACTTGTAAATCTCAAATGTGCCTTTTTTCCACAATTGCACATTAAACTTGGTTTATCGAAATATTTAAAAGCTCTGGACAGGGAGCGGCTTTCTTGCATCCTAGGAATAAACTCAAAAATTTAAGTGAGGCAAAAGTAAAAGAAAGGATTTTTATTGGCACACAACCTTAAGGAAGTCCTTTCATCATGAAGAGTATGAAAACAAACAGTCAGAAGCCGAAAAATCCACCTGGCTGGCCTTTAAATCAGTGTGCTCACGTTTCCTTGGAAATGAGAAAACTGAAAACTACGAAAATCTTGTTGGTGACATGATAAAATGCTTTTGTATTATAAGTTGCTATATTTCGTTAAAACTACACTTTTTGGACTCCCATATGGACTTCTTTTCTCAAAACCTTGTTGAAATAAATGACGAGCATGGGGAAAGGTTTCATCAGGACATCTGTGTGTTTGAAAAGCGTTTCCGCGGTCGATAGAATGGAAGTATACGAATTGAATATTGCTAATATGTTATCAGGGCACACCAACAGATGCCCACAAGATGAAACGGCCAAAAAAATCATTTTGTGTTTTAAATAAGTAATCCTCAGTTACATTCTTCTATAACCAAATTGTATAAATATGAAAAGTGGGTTTCCTGAAAGAACGGTACGTGATGGACAATTTTGGTTTGGATATTTGAATCAAGCACCTTTTGTTTATATAGAATCACATAGTTACATCTAAAGGACAACAAAAAAGTTCAAGTTTGTTTCAGAGTGTTTTCTGCATCTTGAAAATCCACCGACACTGCCAGGCTCGATCCTCTGGTCTGGGGTGAACGAGTCCCGCGCCTTACCACGACGCCACTGAGCCGGCTCATTCTTCTTATTATTATTCGTGTAAAATTTTTGAAAATAACAAGCTTACACAAACCAAAATACGACAAAAAATTTTATGAAATGAAGGTTATTTCTGCGAGGAAAAAATATGTTTACGTAACAATGATGGGAATTTAATGCTCATAACTTAAGTTTTAAAAAAATTAGTTAAGTTGAACCATATGTAGAAGAACAATATTTGAAGTTATGCATTTTTACAGACAATGTGAAGATCGTGCATATTAGTAACGTTAAAACTAGCAAAAAAAAAAAAAATCTTAACTGAACTAATTAAGAAGATAAATATATGTTTGAGGAAACAATTGCAGTAAAAATTTATAATGAAATAATAATAGTCACATGGGAAGAAATATAATTAACGAAATGTACTAATACGAATGCAATAACAAAAGAAAAGCAAATAGAGCAGTGATAACATTATTTTGTAGAAAAGCATTTGTTTGTTCGAAAATAAAACTTCAAAGAAAAAATGCATTTTTTTACTGTGTTTATTCATATTGTATGAAGTTTTAAAAAGTATCAAAATCTTTGGCCAAATAGGGTTTTAAAAGGAAATGTGCAAGGCCGTAGTCAGAATTTTTTTCCAAGGGGAGGGGGCCCTGACTTTGAAACACTTATGTTGAGGAAGGTTTCAGGGAGCAATATATGCTACATTGTGAAAAATTTCGTAATTTCGGGGGGGCGGGCCCGTGAGCCGCCGCCCCCCCCCCCCCCTCTGGATACGGCCTTGGAAATGTGTACACTATTGTCCATTTGTATGCATAAAATATGTTTGTTTTTAATCAACAAAAGAACTGACATCGATTTTAGTGTAATGCTGAAGAGAATTAATGGGTGAATATTAGGAAAAGTGCCAAATTGAGTATAAAAAATTTCAAATTTTAAAGATTTTTAAAAAATGATATTTATGGTGTATTTTAATTACAAATTAGTAACAGGTTTTTTTAAAAATTAGGGGCACGATCAAGTGAAAGAATTACCCCTATTTATGAAAGTTTAATTTCTTACTACCGAAAATACAGTAGTCATTTTTTTTAGGTGGGAGGGGGAATTAGCACAAAATGGTTTAACAAATTACATGTTCTTAAAAGCAATGTTGTGTTTTCAGAAGTCGTGACGATCAAAGCTCCGAAAATTTACAGAAAAAAGGTCTTATTTCTTTAGAAATTTAGAATGAAAATAATCTCCGTCTACCGAGGTCTATTGAGTCTTCCGGTTTGTGAGAATCAAAATACATGCAACAAATTTTATTGATCACTCCGAGAGTTTTAGCCAATTTTGACTTGAAATGTTTGACACTCCCGTAATCTGCATGGCTTTTCTTTTTGTCACGTCGAGGTCAAAATAATTGCGTTGTTGCAGAACAAAAGGGAGTCGTTCTTAGTTTCTTCTTAGATTGCGTCTTGTGATACTTGAATAACGTTGAGCAAGCCCGTGCTGCCTATGGATTTCTTGCTTCGTTAAGTTTTTATAGCAAAACATTTTTTTCCCCATTGTGTCATCTCGTTTTTTACGCAATATTTGAAAATGGTTCTAAAGGTTCAGTTTTTTAAAAATGCATGTACACGTGGGTGAGTCAAATGGAAATCAGAAATCTGCTATAGAAAATCTAAAACCTCTCTTATTACAATCAGATCCGGGTACGCGTGAGCGTGGATTCTCCCGCCATCGATTGGCCATTGGTTCCGCGATTCTATGTGACATAGCAGCACGAAACAGGAGTTTCCTATATGGCAGCCCCTCTGTTGGTGTGCACCAAAGAAAAGCAAGGAGAGTGATCTGTTTCCGGACTGACCTGTAATTGCATTGCAATGACATCGATGGTGCCCTGTCTATCCAAGAATCATCTCATCTGCCGCTCCAATCGCCTCAGCTGTCAAAGCACGATGTGCCTGCCCTGTCATCGGCGCGTCCGCCAAACCTTTTGTACCATTGTTGAACTTCATACAGCCTTATTCACCAACCGATGGGAGCCTCTGTCAAACACTAGAACAGAGGATTTGAGAGTTCTTATCGGTTGAGGAAGCCGTTCGAAGGTTCAAATTGCCTGGTGAATAAGGCCGTTACACCATTCGTACCTCTGAAACTGCGATAAACATGCAGCCCCACACTTTTCTCCATCGGACACCCTTGCACCTTTTAGCCGAAGCCTTAGGTAGAATGCAGCCCCACACTGTACCAGAATGAGTCGGTGGACTTTTATCGGTTTCGTTCCTTCATTGTGTGGTAAACAGATATGGTGCACTCCATCAAAGGGGCCGCCATATTGAATCACATGCTTCTGGATGACATGGGGTCGCGGGACCAATGCCAGTTGCGGTAGAGCCTACTCGCATGCGTACCTTGTCATATCGTAGTAAGAAAGGTTTTAGATTTTCTAGAGCAGCTTTCCGGCTTTCATTTGACACACGCTCGTATTTGTGTAAACTGGAGATTAATCCATTCAAATTATTCCATTTTGAATTTATTCAACGATTGGTACACCGTAAAACATTTTTGCCTGAAAATACATGCGAATTTCCTGGAAATCAATTGTCCGGAGTATGACGTAAAGCTGAATCCTCAGACATCCTGAATTCCAAGAAAAATAACCGTTCTGATCAAAGTGGGCAAAAAATATTAAATTATACGAGTACTTTTCATTGAAATAACGTTTATCTACTTACCAGTCGGTATGCTGGTCGTCAATCACTAAGAGGGTTTTGTGCTTGTCTTTGGCCGATGTAACTTTTCCCACGGAGCCTGTGGTCACGGAATTAGCTCTTTGTTGGAAGGCTGGCACGTTTTTAGATGGGGATGTTGGAGCACTGATGGTAGTCCCTTGGCGCACGTGCAACGCCAAATCAGGCTCTTGGGACTGAATAATTTCACCTTGTTCATTCGGCTGATCAATCCGGCGCTCTTGATCATTCTCAAGTTCGCCTGTAATCCACAAAGTAGACAGGAATATTTAAAACGCTTTGAAATTTTAGCAAAATAATATCATGTATCAAAGAGTTACATTTCGTCAAATAATAATAAAAACAAACAACTAAAAGTTAGGCTTGAAAAAGTCTAAAATCACTGCCTTTGAAGTGTGCTTCTAATTACAACCAAACATTAGTAATCAAATTATCAATACTTTTTTACAGCTTAAAGAATTTTTTTTATAGATTTGATGTTTATTTTAAATGTATTTTTCGTTGTCACTTTATTTTTAAATCGTAAGTTGGGAAAAAAAATGAATGGGTAAAAATATCGAGCTTTTAATTATTTCTTGTAAGTAAAAAATCATGGAATGTGTTTTAAATTTATTTTCTTTTTCTACAGAATGGAATTAGGGATGCGTAAAAATAATGTTATCTTCAAAATCCTAACATATATTATTACTCATCTCATTTCTTTAACTAAATTTTACAATATATAATTTGCCTTGTCATTAATCTTTTCAAAGTTGATATATATGAACAGACAATAGACGATTATCCATCTAATTATTGCCTTCACAATGCCACCTGAGAATGTAGCACAATTGAGAATTATAAACGAGATTTATTTAGAACTACAGTTGTGCAGATTATAAGTTGGTGAAAAACGAAATATTAAGCTGCAAATTCGCAATGAAATTACGCACGTTTTGAACTTTCAAAGGTGAAAAAAAGGCCGTGGGACCGCCCTATCTCCACTTATGTAGCCTTTGGCCCAAAATACTCATATTTTTTTTATATAAGTTAACTCACAAAGCCGTTTTCGGCCGGCCTCGGACTTGGAGAGTTAATTTTCATACAGTGAAAGAGTTCCATCTAGCTCCGAAACTTGAGTATGCAATTTACAATTCATACCTGTGCCATAAAATTATATAAATAGGGTAATGGAGGGTAAGATGACGCATTCAGCATTTCAACAAAACATTCGTAGGTAGAAGCCACATCCAGGCACATCCTGAGACTTGGGTGCTTTTACACCAAAGGTGACGGAGACATTTTGTTTAGTCGTAATAATTTAGTTCTATGGTTATCAAAATAACAGCGATGACGTCTCCCTTCGATAGCCAAAGTATTAATTCACCATCGTCGAAGGGAAAGTCACGTTTAATGACGCAATGAAAAACGCCAATCAGTCAATATGAGGGCATGGTTAGTAAGTTACGTAGAACCAATGAAACACCCTGAAAGGTTTCATCGTTGTTTCTTGATTTTTTCAAGTTTCTTTGTCTTTGTTGAGGTTGGTCTGAAGACCCCTGGAGGTGCTGAGTAATGAAAGTCACCGCATGTGAGGGCAACTTGTCTTGCGATCATTTGCGACTATGATGCGGTTTTTTCTACGCCCGTTCGAAGTGTTGGGCTTTACAGGGTATTCGCCTATGGAAAGGTGTTTTTGCTCTTTCCTAAAATATTCTCCAAATACGACTTGTAACGCAAAGACCCGTGTGTGGTGAAGGTTGTTGACGACCGTATAGGGCAACGTTAAACAAGTTCAAAACTAAAATGGAGGTGTGGAGTAAGATGACGAAGATGGAAAGAAACTGCAGGGTAGGAAGAAACTTTCTTCTCACTACCTTTCTAGAAGTCCTGTGACACATGCTTTTGAAAAAAAACAACTGCTGGAACTAAAAGGCAGGAAACATTGAAAAGAAAAGCCTAAACAGAGAACGAAAGTCAAATGTTCAAAAGTATCCAAAACTAAAAAGTAAAGATTACTAAAAACGCATCTAAAAACCGCTCGCAGCAGTTATAAAAGTATAAACTCGTCATCTAATGAGTCCACTACAAGAAATAAACATTTTCTCGCTTAATGTATAATTTATTCTATTGGTCATCTTACCGATCTCACTTTGTGATAACAAAGGGGATGACAACAATAGGTAGAGTACGATGACGAAAATTACTCTCTTTTCTTGGTAAAATATTTTTAATGTTCCGAAAGGGGTCTCAATTTTTTTTTTATGAAACATAACTTTTTAAAGTAGTCTTCCCTTAAAATTTCAAGCTTGTAATCCACTTTCTAAGCCGAAGAAAAAATCTAAAGCTTAAGTTTTCCATCTAACCCCACCTTCCCTAAACCATTTTTTTTTAACTTTTTTTATTTATCATTTCATATTCATTTATCTTATTTTATGTTGATTTATTTCCTCTTTTTCATTAGTTTCACACACAGGTACATTTTTTGTCTCAATATTTTCACTTTTTACTTTAAGCTGTTGTTATGAAGATTTAATAAAGTATGATTGCCAATCATTTTTTTTTTTTTTAATTAAATCTTATTTCAATCATTAATCAATTTAAATCAATTTTAATCATTTTTAATTTTTAATTTTTAAAATTAAATTAGATAATTATTAATCATATTTTATGATACTAGGAAAAAAATTGTAAGTTAGGGTACACTTGAAGGCCTTATTTAAATAGTGGTTCAACAACACTTTTAAAAAATCGAATTAGTTTCATCTTCTTGCTCCATACACATCATTTCTGGCATATATTAAAACTAGTACAACTGCAGTTTATTTCTGATGCCAACAAAGGTTGTAAACTCAATCATCTCTCACAGATAATTATTAGCAATCACTAAACTTTAAGGCTGCGTATCTCAATATAAACAAACAAAGAGTTGGACCACTATTCCAGTAAGTACTTCATGTATATTATATTATTACTCTTACACTATTTCTTGTGAGCTTCACGTAAACTTACCTGAAAGATCACCTGAAGAGAATCGCCTCCGCAGATAACTGGTAGTGGAGGCGAAACTCTGTTTAAAGCTTGAGAACGAAATTTTGGCGTCGGGATGGGTTTTAGGGTCCGTTATGGAAAATTAAGTGTCACGATTCAAAGGCAGTCTTTCGACTGCTATGCTCAGCTAGCTGCTTTGAATTTCTTCTGAAATCTGAAAAAGAAATGTGATTAGAAATAAATAAATGAGACTAATGTTCTTAAAATTACATAAAAACAAAAATCAATGGTTAACCCTTCATTTCAAAAATTTGAAGATAGTGCATGAACATTTTGTCCAAGTGAATTTTGAGTAGGTGAGACAAAGTGAGAAGTTTCCAAAACACAGAATTTTATATTGGTGTATGAATAAGATGCATACTATATTTCAAATTTGAACATGAGCTTGCTTTGCTGACCATAATTCAATCTATATAAAATCTCTGAAATAGCTCTAATGGTCATAGTAAGGAAAAGTACACGACCCACATTTATAACATTTAAAATGTGTGCTGCTCTTGCAATTCGGATCTTTGCAACTTGCTTTGTCTTGTCATATTTTAAAAATATGGGTTGAAAATCTGCAAGATCACGAAATAAATCTTTAAAAGAAAATTTTAGAAAATAAAAGTCCACGCTAGAGAAAGCTGTTAAATCACAGCCAAAAATTAAAAAGGAAATAAAATGTAACTGTAAATTAAGGTACTTAATGATTAGGGAGCAATACTTTTAAATCATAAAATTTAAAATACAAAAAAGAGCTTAAAAATGAACGAATCCTTGCATTTGTGGAAAATAGTTGAAGGATTTGTGGAAAATAGTTGTCAATATCTATTTATGTTACACAAAACAAAAAAAAAATACCAATATTAAAACCTTTATATACGGGACGTTAAAACCTCATCATCTTTAAAACAATAAAGGAAACAATTTTCATATTTCCTATAAACAAATATCTTATGTTTCTATGGCCACGTCAAGACTTGAATATGAAAACGTTGAGCATCACATCACAAGTTATTCCTTCCGCGCATGCCCTGAACAACCATTTAGCTTGAGCTTTTATTTAGTGGCGTGGGTTGATTCGAGGTCATCGCATGTCTTTATGCTCAAAAGAGATATAGCTAGTCTTTACAAAATTAAGCTTATATGCATGTAAAAAGTAAACCCTTTAATTTTTTTTTTCTGAAAGATTGAACTCGCTAGAGGCATATTAGCAATAAAAATGTCAGACAAGGGTTTCGGGGTTACAAAAGAAATTATAGAGTAATTCCTTGTAACCCTAAAACACTTGCCCACAAAATACATTTCTAGTTTGTACTTTTAAGGTTGATTTTGATTATTAGTAATGTATATGAATAGAGCTCTTTAAATAGCGATTACTGAACAATATCTATTTTTAAACATTGTAAAGTAATTGTTTAGAAGCAGTAGACATAGGTAACGAGACAAAAAAAACTTCTCTTTTTATGTATTCGACATTCTTAGTACATATTTTTAATGAAATGTTTAACACTTGCCCTATGCTCGTATGTTCCCTTAACATTATGTTATCAAATCACGGGATAAATCGAAAAACATATCTTACCATTTGAAATGCGCCACTCCTTTCTTTAAATTTTAAACGAAAGATAACGTATCACATTGCCAACGTTGTTTTTGTTTTCTCATCGACTTTTGACAGATGTTGAACATCGCTGACATAATGAACGGCACTTTCTATAAGTAGGCGAATTTTCTTTGTTTCTTTCTTTCTAACGTTTTTGTTTGTTTGCTCGTTTCATTCAACAATTTTTCTCGATAAATTGTCATACCCATTAATAGTTTGAAAAGTAAAAGCCGAATAACTATAGGTCACTTTTTACAAATATATTTATTTTCAGTTCCGTTTGGGGAAATGGAAATAGCACGGTTTACATACGATTGCTGAAGATACGATTGTCTGAAAGATATTAATAGCTTATGACTGCCATTTCAAAGCAGATTGTAGCATTCTCATGATATGTAGAATTGATTTGGAGTGCTTTCCGACATTTTATTTGCTTAATGAAGAGGACTTCGTGAAACATTTTAATGCGTCTGATGAATTTATGGAACATGTTTAATCTCCTGGTCTCTAAGTTTTCGAATTTGGCGATAGACAGGGTGTCGATGGCTACTAACATAAAAATAATTAAATTTGCTCTAATTGTAAGGCGTTGCATTAAAAAAAAATTCATGGTGAAAAATGGAAAATTATGCTATATTATTATTTTCAAACACGTCATGTTCTCGGAATAGCTCCGAAAAAAAGTGATTTTGATTTGAAAAACTGGAATTCTTATTTTTGAAAAACAACTTTTCTGAAGCATTGAAACGCTTCAATTGTGCAACTTGCATGTTTTTAAATTGCGTGCATAGACAAAAGATATATTTTTAACAAGACTTTTTTTTTCATAAAGTTAACCTTTAAGGATCAAAATAGTAGGTTTGAACTAATATATATAATACGTTAATAAAGCTGAAATTATGCATTGTTTTTTGCAAAAGCTATTAATGAAATAAATGATTAGATTATATTTATAAATTGATCTATTTAAATGAATTCATAAGTAAGAAATAAAGTAAGCTTAAGCAGCAAACATAGTTAAGCTTATAGGTAGCATTTGTACTTTTAAGAAATACTTGCGATAAAAGCATTAAAATTCTTAAAATATATTATCTGAATAGTATTTTAAAAAAATAGTAGCGCTTTTTTTATTGACAGTAATTAATTTTTGGTTAAAATATTGATTTGGTTTTAAAATAAAAACATAATGAGATTAACGTTTACACATCTTTTAGTACTTCAGATTTAACCAAAGGAAAGGGATTAATACGCATTAATGTTATTTACAATTGTTTAATAGTTACCAGTTTAAAACAAAGAACTATAAAAACAATAAGGAGAGAGAAAGAAAATCCTTCTGCCTAAGAAGACATCATTACAATTTGAGTCAGTAATATCAACTTTTTCCTAAATAAAAGTTCAATTAAGAATTAATTTGCAAGGAATGAAATTTAATTAAGGAAGTCTTTCAAGTTCATTCATTATTAACTCGTAAACGCCGTTGTCTACTTCAGTTAACCATTAGATTTCCTCTACTTGACTTATTCGATCGCAACTTTTATTGTATAACTAAGCCATTTAATTACGTAGCTTCAAACGCATTTGAAAAAAAAAAGTTGATTTTCATTATCTACTTGATTCTAGAGAAACATAGTCAATTGAATTAAACAGAAAATAGTTGTATTTTAAGTAAACAGCTATTATGCAGCCATCTTCAAACTTTTAAACATTAGCATGTTCTGAAACAAAAAGCCTTTCCAATTTTTGTTTTTATTTGCGACAGTTAAATTCTCCAAAACGACAATGAGCAGATTGATGCCGCATATCACCATGTCGTAAATAAAAACGTCGTTACTAATTTAATGTTATCAAAACGACAAAAACTCTGAGCGAAACACAGTAAATTTTTAATGCAGTTACTTGTTCAAACATGTTTAAGCTTGAATTTATGTGCTTTCATTTAATGTGTTTAGGTCATATGCGTTATATATGCACCTTTCAGCATCATGATGGAAGTCCTTGTGGTTTTAAAATTCATGAATACGTAAAAGTTTAGAGGGGGGGGGGGTATAAAGTGATAATAAGAAAGTAACAGACCAGGATATATGCTGGTTACCCACGAAATCAGCGTGCAGTCTTGCTTAACCGGGTAAAAGTCCGGCAAGAAAAACATCAATAGATGACTCATCCTCTCAGCATTCTCCCTTCTACAGTAAGAAAAGATTAAGAAAAAAAGTCCACGTGCTTAAACTTCATCAGTAGGCATCTCATTTACCCAATTTCAATAAGGAGGATGAATGTCACTAGTAATTAACTGGTCAGAAGGAGCAGATTCAAAGGGAGGGGGTCTCAGTTTATGCTTACATATTACGCGTGTACTTGTGACCAGGATTGTATCATGTTGCTTTTATGTCCCCTTGAACCCCCCCCCCCCCAAAAAAAAAGGAAGAAAATAATAATTATGAATTCCTTCAAAACGTGTAGCCGCAGCTGTCCTTGCCTGGTCAAACAATTTAAAGCAATCGTAGCCTTTTTGGAAAATTCTTTTTCTTGCACATAAATAATCCTTTCAAAAATTAAAATTAAAATTTGATTTCAAGAGGACACGTCACTAGTGTATCCATTCTTTGAGATTAACGTTTATAGAGTGCCATTATTAGGATCAACAGAGGGAAAAAACTGAATTACCAAAACAGAATTTTGTGCATGTAATTTGAAGGATAGATACGAAAGTCATAAAACGTTTAAAAAACAAAACAAAAAGCTTTGCATTTTCTTAACCCATTCGCATCATACGGAAAAGTTTAAAGATTATTCTTACCACCAAAATGCGCGTCGGGTATAAGAACCTCAGTAAAATGCGCTCTGGTGGTAATGGCCAGGCTAAATGCGCGCATATATGCGCTTATGATGCAAATGGGTTAAGAACAGACAGAAAAGCATTTGTTTTCACCACTAAGTCCTTTTTAGTGAAAATAAGACTTTACGTGCCACATTTACATACATAAATGCATAAAAACTACATGTTTTAAATATTTATATTTTGTTCTATTACACGTGAATATGAAAATTGTATTGCTGTTTAAATGTCATTTTCTTATTGAAAATATTAAGGAAACTATTTGGTATACTTTGCGTGATATTTGGAGACAAAAAATATGTGCGTTCTTGACGTCCTGCAAGAACTTTTAAATCCCTAGACACAGCTGTTTAATTCACCCAAACAGAAGGAAAATTTCATTAAAATATAACTATAAGACTCATTTTATTTAGAAAAATATAAGTTATAGAGAAATGAATCCAAATTTCATAACGGTTTATGAGAAAATGGCTAAAAATGGATTTTTCTCCCGCCATTTAACAATTAATGGAAATCTTCGGTAAATAGAAGCTACATAGCCGTAATTACCTCAAAAATAAACAATGTGAAGACGACATCTATATCAAGTCCGCTCTTACCAGGTGACAAAATCTTGTAAACGAAATAATGACTCAGCAGCATCGTAGCTGTGTTTGTCAGGAGGCAAAAAGCTCAGGGAAAAATGGGACAGCAATATGAATTGTCAGAAAATTATTGATTAATCTTAACTTCATTGTCAACGAGGTAAAATCATAAAGAGAGAAACTTTCTGGACTCAAATGATCTTGATTTACAAAACATTGATGGAGATAACCTTATGATTCATTGCATAAAGCATTATTTGCGTTTATAGGAGGGGAGTGTACAGGATGGCATATGTGTGATAGAGCATATTGAATTTTGCAGGGAAATGCCCAAAAACAGGAGCTAAAATATCGATAATGTTTGCGGGTTTTTTTTTTTTTTTTAAAGTTTTTTCTAGTTTTAAGTGAGAGATATGTTGACGATTAGCGACTTGAGTGGCCGACGCTTTGGCAGTTTTTTAATGTGGGAAAAAACCTCCTTTTTTATTTTTATTTATTCAAGATAACGAAAATATCAATTACACAAGGTACTCAAAACTATAAGATACACATTCGGGTTATTTTCAAAATTTGCTGCCATTTGGAAACCGAAGTAGAGTGCCAAAAGTAAAAATTCATTCAATAAATACATTGTTTTCGTGTTATAAATTATACATTGTTCAAGATTTTTTTTTGTATATTATATGTTTCTAATTGTTTTCTTTCTGATAAGATGTGAAGAATATTATTATGTCTGTTATACAGGACAATGTCCTTGCAATTTATGCACTCAAGTTTAGACCAAAATAGTTCAAAGTGATATTTAAAAAAGGGTAAAGGTCTTTAGTCTATTACTAGTTTTTTTAATTTAAATCACTAAAATAGTTTTATGATTTAGTATGTCATGGGCGTGTTACTAAATGCGGTAACAGATATGACATTTCAAAGAACAAAAATTCGTAAATCTGAATAATTTCTGAATAATACTGTAAAAAGGTATTTTATTTTAGACTAATAATCTAATCTAATAATCAATTGAATAAATCAATAAATAAATTAATATTATACAATTAAGAAAGCACACGACATGTAATAAAAATATTTTCACAAAAAGGCTTCTGCTATCTGTTTCTTAAACCAGCGTTTCTTAATTTCTTTGATCCGCGAATCCTTTTTAAGATCGACGTCTATAGAGGAACCCCTGTTTACTTCAATAGCTGCAAATGAATAATGTTCAGTAAAAATACATTTTTCTATGACGTTCTTGGATGCCATAAAGGGAAAGAGTTCAAAGTTCCTCGAACCCTTAAATGATTCATGCGGAACTCCAGGGTTCCGCGAAACATATTTTAAGAAACGCTGTCTTAGACAAACACCGAAAACTCAATACGGTTGCTTGTATTTTTTCTATAGCCTTGCTTTGCTGATGTTGTGAGAAAAACAAGGCCTGTCAACTTGAACTTTGCTATCACTTCGTAAATTTTTAGAGCTGTTTTTTTACAGTTCCTTTTGATTTTTGTGAGATCTTGTGAGTAGTTTACTGTAAGTAAGTATGAGCGGAATTCTTTAATGAGAACATACATTATAATACATATATTTATATGTTTATATTACATAAAGTAAACTCTTATTTTTATTTAAATGTCAGCATTTATATGTCTTATGTTTAAATATTCACCTACACTGGTAAAAATCAGCAAATGTCCTTATTGTGCTATGTTTTCATTCATGACCAAAGATGGTGGCGACGTGCAACGTTATTTTTCTCTTGTCATCAAAGTAGAAGTAAATCTGTCGCCATGCGGCCAATATACTCATATTCTTCAGTTGTATCGAATAGCTGATATTAATAAGACCTTTGAGAGATTATTTAAACTACGATTTTTTGCTCTCAAGAGTTGTGAGTGTGGTAATATTTCAAACGATGCATTTAAATCAGATTGAAAAAGCAGCGAGAATGAAGACAAATACGGGATGCCGATATTCATGCAAGTATTATGCGCAGTTTACATAAAATAGTATGAGAAAGATTTCGAAATTTTATTATTAATGTATATCTTACTTTATTAAAAAGTATGCTTAAAAATTATGTACATAATACAGAACAGACATTTACAAATAGACGTTATCACTTATGCATTGATTGTTTGTGATTTATTTAAAGAATTAATCTTGCTTCAATGTGGAGGGTTTTTCCTATTTAAGTAAATTCGCATCGCTTTGAAAGCAAGTTTGTTTCTTGTTATATGTTACTTCAAGTATTAAATATCAAGTCCCTGTCCTTTATAGAATAAAATAACATATTTCCGAGATAAAACAATCTATAAATTTTTTAAAGCTGAAACTCATTTGATTTATGGATGTAATATTCCATGTTTTGTGCTGACAATATGGCTTGAACTTTTCAGACTTCGTTGGAAGGATTTACTTTCGGTTCAATAAGATATGAAGAATTCTTAGTCTAATAAATTTAGGTATAGGAAAAAAAATACTTTTAAAATGAGATCTTGTTTTAAAACTTTTTCTTAATTAAATATTCAGTTACAGTTACGTTGCAACTATTTTTTTCCGAATAGCTAATAAACCAATTTGATTATTAAGTTATAGCTCCTCTTATTAATTACTGCTTCTTTACCAGCAAAATACTGTGCTGTTAGTTAATTACAGATGTTTAACACAAATTGTAATTTGATACAATGTAAAGGGAGAAAAACGCATGACTTTTTTTATTTCTGGAATTTTTGTTGCAATATTTATATACTTACACAAACACAAAATAAAATTTAACTTAAATTTTGCAGCAATAATATATGAGTGGCGCGAATCAACGTTGTAATTAGTTCACCAATTGAAACGATGGAAAAATGAATTTAATTTTTTAATGTTTATTTGTGCTTTTAATTCATTTATTTACTTATTCATGTGCGGTGGACAAATTGTTTTTAATGATTCCAAAACAAAGTCTCGTCATACAATTAATACTTCCAATGTAGAGCACTTTTAAGAGTTTGTTGTTACTGCTCCTTAAATCTTAATACCGCATCCGAAAATATAATGGCGTAAAATCTAACAAAAAAAGCTAAGAGAAGTATAGTTAAAATGAACTAATTTATTCCTGTATTCGTATATGCATTTAAAATATACGTTAAAATAATTCTAAAAGATTCAGATAATGCAAATTTCCGTGTAAAACTAATGAATTACGCGGACAGGTGCAAAAACTATTGTTATTCACTGGCTGTGACATATCCTTTTTTCCAACTTATTCAAAATCCTTTCATTTTGTTACGAGGAAAGAATTTGTACTCCAGGATGCGTCCCATTGCTTAGAGTGCCAGATGTTCAGCTAACCATATCTGGAATCTTCACTTATTAGTATTAAACTGTGTCTGTGCCAATGTATTGTGCTGCTAGAAAATTGATTTATCCTTTCCGTTTTCTGAGAAAAATTTCCCTGCGTAGAAAGGTTTGTTTCATTTTATTGCATAGCTAATCTGTATATACGTTGAGTAAGATAGGAAAGAGCGAAAAGAAAAGAAAAAAACTGGAAGAGGAATGAAGAAGAAAAAGCTTCAAAGTTCAATAAATAAATAAATAAATAAATGAAACTAATTTAAAATAAAATTTGATATGAAATTTGACTGTTGATATTCTCCATTGCTTATCTTTATTACTTCTGTAATTATTATTATTACTTATTTATTTTTTATTTATCGTTAAAAATAAAATAAATTATCAAGGTTTTAAATTTTACCGATAGTCTTACTACATTATAAAAAATTATAGTTCAACCTTTCACGGAAAAAATGGTGAAATTTACCTGCAACCAACATTTAGTACTAAAGTTGGACGATTATAATGGTTCCTAGTTTCACATTCATGGTAAAACTAGGTGAAACTACACGATTATAGTGGTTCAACTTAGTACCAAATGTTGGTTGCAGATAAATTTAACCATTTTTGGGGTGAAAGGTTGAACTAGAATTTTTTACAGTGTACTGTCTGTTCTGAAGAACAACACTAAGAAAGCTTCTATAACTAATTATTTACATTAATGGTCCGTTTCCAAAATCATAATAATAATAATAAAAAGATTTCAGAAATACAACCATTATATCAATTTATTAATTGGAACTTTTTATTTCGTCTTCTAAATCTATTTTCGCATCAAAAATTTAGCACAAATCACTACAATTTACGTTTTTCGATAACATAGTGATATTTCTCATATCGTAGGATTCTAAAACTGGTTAGTAGTTTAAATAACAATATAAATATACGAGAAAAGAGTTTAATACAAAACAGCACGTACTGGATTGCGTTAAAATTTGATAACATTAGCAACAGCAAATTGTGTACGTTGTATTTAGATTTACAAAACAATGTTTTTCTTTCTTCCCTTAGTGCATTTATACTGTTCAAGTCAGGTTTAGTAAGCAAAAGATTTCTTTGAAAAACATTCTGGCAGAAGATTCACCTTTGTTTTAATTTTGCTTTAAAAAATAGTATTTTGCCTGAAGACAACAATGAACAATTTCAAAGACTATAAATGAAAGTGCAAAAGTGTTGCTTCTTTTAACGATTTCAGAAATTTTTTAAAAGGTTTGTGGGTAACAAAATCCATAATTTAAGAATATTTGAAAGAACCAAGTTTCAGTTTATGTTTCATATGAAACTACCATAACATTTACCTTTAGTTCTTAACTGCTTAAAATAACAACCTGCTTTATTTCGAAATTGTGTGCCATGAAAGAGGATCTGTATGTTTGGCTGGAAGCCGAAAACCAAGTTATTTCCGTCCTTTAATAGAGACATCCCATAAAAGTATCGTTTTTTTTTATTATTATTGTTTCGTAATCTGTAGTATAGTTTAACAAAAACTCGTTGTTTAATGTCTTGCGAAAAAAATCATTTTTGATGTCGATGGTCAATTTTTTCCGTGTCTTTTAACAATCAGATGATTATGTCCTTTCAAATATTCTTTTTCTTAGATGATTTTCTTCATGACGTTTACTGAAGTATTTTTATCATCGATCGATATGAATGAGCTTAGTTGGAAAAATATTTTTCTACTAAATGCAACGGAAGAGTAAAGCCATTATACAGTGCAAAAACTTCTAGTTCAACCTTTCACCAAAACAAAAATGGAACAAATGGTGAAATTTAGCTGCAACCAACATTTAATACTAAGTTAAACCATTATAATGGTGTAGTGTAGTTTCACCTTTGTTTCCCCATGAATGTGAAACTAGGAACCATTATAATGATTCAACTTTAGTATCAAATGTTGGTTGCTGCTAAATTTCACCATTTTTTTCTTTTTTCTTTTTTTGGTGAAGGTTGAACGAGAATTGTTTACAGTGTACTTCTTTAACACGTTGAGGATGGGCGTGTACCGCCGGTGGCTCATATGCGAATAGTTTATCTGGCGGCGTGTACCACTGGTGGCTCACACACGAATGGTTCACGTATAGGCGTGTCTTATATCAGCTATAGTCTTACAACACAGTTATGTTAGGTGAAAAAAATTTTATATATTGAAATTTAGAGATGAATTTTTATAAGTTCTCAAAAACTCTTCGATAAAAATGGGATGACATGTGGCCCCAAAAAAGGGGTTGAAACTTAGCTGACTACGAAGGATGGTGCTTAATTTTGCTACATTTTGTAAGTAAGGATTATCCTTTGCACTAATCAGTTCAAACCGTTTTTTGGGGGGAGGAAGGGCGGAGGGGAACATACTACCAAATTTCTTACAATGTAGCTTGGATTGTGCACGTGAGTAAAAGTCCGTAATCAACTTACTCTGCCCCTTACGCCACTTTGCAGATAATGGGTTAGACAGCGACGACATCATTTAAACAAGTTAGACGGTATCGCACTCCATTTGTTGGAGGAACTGGCTACACCATAGCTCTAGCATATTCGAACTTGAGCACCAATTTATGGTGTAAGCAGAAAATGAACTTGAACTTTCAATTATTTAAACTCTAGGTGCAACTAGAAAAAAATTGCACCACCTATTGCTGTAACGTTAACTCAGATTTTTCAATATCTCATTTTTTACAGTGCCTTTTTCAATGTGCATCGAGCTATTTACTATGTTTTATTTAGTTTACGTGAAACGCATGATATGCAACTATTTTATACGCGCAAGTTTGTTTATTCACGTATATTTTTTTTATTATTATTATTAATATAGTATTTTTTTGAAAAGTTTCATACATGTGAATAGAATTTTATCACAAATTAAATATTAATTGTTTAAGATTTAGCAATAACGACACGTTGTTAAAGAGTGCTAGTACTTCAACCTCTGAATTTTGCTAAAACCTCACGTACTAATGCTTTCTCTTCAAAAAAAAAAGAAGAGAAGAAGAAAAACTTTAAAATCACACATGTAAACTAAACACAACTGAATAAAATGTTGTTTAATTTTTTTCAAGTACGTTTCTTTTTAAATGTATATCTTTCCGAAGCTCGTGTTTCCACATGCATAAATAATTTTTGAAAAGCTTTTATTGAGAATGATAAGTTCCGAAACCACTTCAAACGTAATGTTTCATGAAGCAGAATATAGAAATAATCAATTTTGGACTCAAATTTCCGGGATACAGACATTTCCTGCTACAGTATTCAGAATGAGAGTCATTGAAAAAAAGAGCTCAAAAGAAACTATGCATTTAAAAGGGAATAAAAAACTAACTACATATTGAGGAACCATAATAAATAGAAAATACGAAATGCGAGGTTAAAAAGCCACGGAAAAGTGTTTATAAAAATATAAAAAAGAAGTGACCAAACAAGAAACATTTATTAATAAATATAATAATTTAATAAATGTGTGACAGGCTTATCAAAATTCAAGTCCATACAAAATGTCTAAAAAACATGATAAAATGATACAAAAATGTAAGCTATGTATCAAGAACATTGTAAAAGAAGCCAGAATGGCTTCAGAAATAACTGATATTGCATTTCAGTAATGAAAGAGAAATTGGTACATGACTTTCTGCGCAATAGGCCTGCTGTATAGTGTAAAGAAAAATTGTCAAATCGCCAGCTCATGTCGTACTAAAAAAAGGTATTTGTATATGTAGCTACTTATAGAAATATTGCTATATTTAGTTCGTAAAAACATAGAAATCGATGTAGTGGATATGAAATTCGCGATTATATTAAGTCAGGGATCATCAAGCGGGGGCCACTTAATAACGGAAAAGGATTTTAAATCGGAAAGAAAACTTCTTGACGTGTAATATTTCATGTGCTATTAAGAAGGTAAAAAGTGGGCAATACAGACATTATGCTGTTTCTAGCCATCAGGTAATCTCTCCCGTTGTGAAACTAATTTTAGAACTTCAAGTAATGATTTCAAAAGAAAAAAAAAGTTGAGTAGAAGGGTAGGAGTGCCATAAAAAGCTACCGAACACAATCGGAAATGAAGTATTTAGCGTATATTATCAAAACATACTATATCCAAACGAAATTAGCCGTAATGAAATTTTCATTCAATCTCTATCATTTTACAAAACAAAGGTTAGTAGATGGGCAATTCCATGCGTGACGGAATGAGATTTGATGCAAAACAAATCTTAAATCATTACAATGAAGTTATTGTTCGCAGTAAGTTTTTCCTCTTCTTCTCGTTTTTTCCATTTAGTTTTAACCACCCCCCCCCCCTCCTGATTTCCTAGAACTTGCTTGCAAAAAAGAAACGTTAAAAAGTCATCCTGCTACACTTAAAAATTTCCGTGAAAAAATAGTAATATAACAATTTATTTCATTGTTATTTTACCATATTTAATTACAACAGTCCAATAACCATTAAAAGGATTTACTCAAACCGCTGATTGTGAAAAAAATCGTTTATTCTCTGTTTCTCCTAAAGAACGTTTAACTAACCGTAATTTACGAGTTTACCTAGGTCGTCTCTTAGTCAATAAGAATCGGGTGTCCATCTTGGTTGTGAAACGAAGAAATGTGAAAATTAGAATTCCATCGGATAATAATGTATAGTTCCTTTTTTATCTGAAGGGGGGAAATAAAGAGAAGATGAAGTTAGTAATAGTCATAAAAACTAGTTGTGGAAACATAACCCATTTAATTATTTTTTGATATTGCCTTTTTATCTTTCTCAGAATAAAGTAAACTTCTCAAAACTTGGATATCAACTATAGCCCAGGTTCAATGTTTCAATCTAATAAATTCAAAAGTAATTTTTTACACAGTGTGGTGGTACTGTTCGACGCCTTTATGATCCGACATCTGTCCTAGCTCGTAGGTACCTCTTGGCAAAGCATGAAAGTGCTGGCTTTCCACCGTGGAGGCTCTATCCCCGTCTCCGGCAGACCACCGGCACCACCGTATCCGGTTCTCTATTGGTGTGGTGTGAAAATGGTTTAGAACCCGTAAAGATACAAAAATTTTCCAAACCGTAAGTTTAATGGTTAATTAGATGGGCAGACTGCTGCCGGCTATTAAACCGTAATTGCATGAGGAAATTTCTAACAGTGTAAACTTACTTGGCAATGGTTATACTTTCTTGAATTTTAACAAACAAACTAACGCAAACTTCACACATTAATTAAATTAACCAGTTAATAACGGCAGTTCTTTAATTAATTTAGTTACCGGGCATTAAGTAAAATCCGTTGTTACGGTAATAGATTTCATTTAATAACAGCCAATATTGCTAAAAATGTAACAATATCAGCTGTTCTTTTCTAACTTTCTTTTATTCGTTTTATTTTATTTCATTATTTTTTTCATCTTATTATTAATTTTTATTTTTGTTTTATTTTATTTGTTTTATTTTTTCTTTTTATTTATTTATTTATTTATTTATTGTTTTGGCAAAGTAACATACTTTATATAAGTAACACCAGGATAGTTGAGAAATTAATGATACGCTGATTGAATAATACGATTCTTATTGTTACTTACTTATTTCTTTCTTTATTTATTGTGAAAACATTTTAAAAAGAAAACAGTCCTAATGCAGTTTTCAGCGATGGCATTTAAGTACAAATCAGTTCCAGTGATCCAAAATATACAGCCTGAATCCAGAAAAGTGTCAGAAGATAGATATAGCAAAATTGCAACATATGAGACAACACCAAAGCGGTGGAATTGCATTTAAAGCTAAGTATTTTTTTATTTAAGCATTTGAATTTTAATTGAAGATAATCACTTGACATATACCTAACCACAAGTACTAAACTTAAAATTTAGTTCCAAGGTGACCATGTTAATCTATTTTGCTACAATTCTAACACGCCAGCCTAAATTATCCATTTAGGCGGCACTATACCAGTAGTCATACAAATCACAGACGCATCTCAACTCAAAAACGTCATTGCGAAGCAAATATGATTCACGCAATGCGTGGAGCAAATCTAAGGCGAATTTTATTCAATTTATAGGATACGGTTGACATGTTAACTCTTTCTGCCCCCGCGATTCCCATGGGAATAATTTACGCGGGTGAATCGCAATACTGTCATAGTAAAATGATCTTAGCTCAATTTTTTCTCGAAATGTTCTTTTCTTTCGTAATGATCATTTACTAAACTAACATATTGGATTTATCTAAACAGAAATATCAATTACTAGTATAAGAAAAAGCCATTATAAAAGGGGGAGCTAAAAATACATAGAGGGAAACTCGTAGCATATATAAACAAATGATTAAACGAATCCCGCTCAATTACTAAAATTTTAAAAATATTTTTTGAATGTTAAACTTTGCACCAACTGAAGGAGCTTCTCGTACCTTCCAGGGGCGGATTAAACGTATGCTGGACTTCGCAGCCGCAAGGGGTCTCGTGCTCATAAAGGGCTCAGATTTCCAATCCCCCCTTTTTTTCTTACATTGTTTCATTATGGTGAGTTATATAGGAGGGCCTCGCTACAGATTGTAATACTCCATGCAAATTTTGTAACATCTAATTTAGAAAGTGCCATTTTTAAACCCAAACGAATTTAATTTTGAAAAATCCTGAAGTTTTCAAAACGTACTAAGTATTAAAACTTTTAGTTCTATTTTTTAAACAAATTAAATGTGATTCTCTTTAAATGTAACTTCAAAAGTAACTATTCAGTACAATAATATGAGGGGGCTCACGTTTAGTTTATCACCAGGGGCTCCCAAACTTCTTAATCCACCCTTGGTACCCCTTGAAGTACATGCACACCGATGTAAAAAATATTGCTCTAAATCCTGTTACAAGGACAATTTTAATTTTGTTTTTATTTATGTTATAAGTGTTATGTAATGAGAGAATAAATTTGGTGGAAATCAGATTGTCTTTTATAAAACTAGTTTTAATTTACTATAATAAGTTCTTTGATAAGCAAAGAATTTTTTTTCAAAAACATTTTTAAAAATATTATCCTTCAGCTGCTAGGATTTTTTTAAATTATTAAAAATACGAAAATTTTTTAAAATATGCATGTATTGATTAAAGTTTCATACCATAGTACGTTACAACGCAGGATATTCAATTAAAGCTACAAAATACTTTGCGACTTATAAAAGTAATCAAACCCTAAGCGAAATGTAAACTTTTTCTATGAAATTAAAAATATAAAAAAGTTTTTATTTTTCTTACAAATAAATCCATACATACATTTTTAGTACCATCACTTGGAAGTAGCAACCCATAAATTTAATATGAAGAAAATAACAACGGATACATATTTTAGTTTCTGTTTTGAAACTTTTAAGAAAATATTCTTTTTAACAACACTTGTAACAATTTTATCGTTTTTGCGTTAAAACGTTGTTATAACTATCTTCGTATAAATTAATGCTGTTGGAATTTCTTTGCTATACTCCTATAGTACCCTCTAGTGGCAGTATGTTTCTAATATTATTTTAATTTTCTTGCATCATGTTTTACGGTAGAACGGGCTTTTTAGCAAATGTAGTATATTAACAGTGAAGTGGCGATGCAGGTGTATTCAAAGAAATAACAGTAAAATAATTTTACGCACCAAACCCATGTTATTATGTTTTAAATTATACATGGCTATATTTGTGCGTGTTTTAAGTTGTTTTCATTCAAAAAATTGTTATTATTATTTTTCTTGAAGAATTTTGGATTGCTTTTAAAAATTTAAAGTACCTCTGGTTTCAAAAGAATCACGTTCCTTGCAAGGAATTATTTTACAAAACATGAATGTTTTGTGATTTATACTTGACTTATACGATATATTCGAGATGTATCTTAATTTAAAGCAATAGTTATATATTTTAGATTACTGGACTGGTAGCTGCAAATAGAAAATTAAGCTACAAACTTATTAAACGCCTAGTTTACTTAGAGAATATCTTAAAGTAGAAAGTTTTTAAATTTATTTTCAAAACACAACTACTGAGACTTCCGTTGAAAACATAAACATTCTTTTAAATTCAAGAAAAGAAAGTTAAAATCAGTAAATATTCTGATTTCAGTGTTTTGTGGATTTATTTCATGCATCGGTATTTGAAATATGAAAAAGAATAAACATTTATTACTTACCTCGAAATTTTTTTAAGTAAGATTAATTTCTATTGTTTGCTTCTGTAATATTTTCTAAATTATGTAAATTTTTATCTAGAAGTACAAGTTGTAGTCAACTGAGCATTGTCCACCATGTACCTGAAAAAAATTGGATATTTTATAATAAAACAATAATTATACTACTCTAAATACACATTTATATTTTTCTTTTATTATTGATTATTTAATTTTTGTTTAGTTACCATTAAGCTAATGATAATCTAATTTTATTCTGTACAATTTCCAATTATAGTTAAAGAGTATTTATTGATGAAATATTTGAGACATTCATGTAAAATGAAGTACTCTTTTGAAATGTTGTATAAAAAACAAAATACGTGTAAAAATAACTTCTAAAGTCAATATGTTTCTAGTAAATTAGGCAATTATAGTAGAAGAAAATATGTTTAATGGTTATTTTTAAATAAGTGGGGCTAGTTGGGGTAATTGTAAACACAATTTAAATGTTTTAGTTTTAGATCCTTGCCTACGTCTTGAAGGATTTGATTGATAAAATGTTGAGCATTTTATCTAATACTATACTCCTGGCGAGTAAATGTGTTCAAAAATTTTGACTTTATGACTCTTTGTTAGAGAATGAACTCGTGTTAACATTTACTCCAGAGACTCTGGTGAAATGTAAACAGGGTTTTATTTTACTATGAGGTTGATACATAAAAACCGTGACTATATTTTTGCTTGGAAGCTTAAAAAGTTCTGGAGAAATAGTCCTCAATGTGGGCCGCTAAGTTGTTTTGGAGCTTGCTGATATCATTTAATAAGAAATATCTTACAAAAACCCAAGTAATGCGGTAAATTTATGTAAAATACACACAAATTATATCAAAATATAATATTTACGCCTTCCCAAAAGATTGCAAACACGATAACCTTATGTGTTTACAATTACCCCAGAGTACAAAATGATGGGGTAATTGTAAACACCTAACTTGCACATAAAAATAACGAGGAGGAGAAAATTCATAACTAAATGTTTTTAGCAACATTCCATATGAAAAATAAAAATGGTTGAAGCTATTTACTTCGCGTTTACAGATGTGCTGGAGAGGAAAATGTAAAATGACTACATTTTGTTAAACAATTTTTTTCGCCATGTCATTTTAAAACAATGGTGACGTCTCTACAGCTGTTTGGAAACATACGGAACTATTACTTCCCTATGTTGTCAACTCATTACTCACCACCAGTTTAGTTTTCAAAATCCCTGCAAGTGTGTTGTGAAATCTACCCCATGTTTACAACTACCCAATTGACCCCAATTCAGCAGAACTTTAAAACATAAAAACATAAGAGAAATGTAGCGGTACAATGTAACAGACGGCAGTTTAACATTCAACAATATTTTAATTTACTATAAGATCTTTATAGAAGAAGTGAACAAAATTTATTTCATGCCAATTATTTCAGAAGTTTTATTCATAAAGCATTTTACTCTGAACAAACAATATATTCATCATGCATCTCTTAAAACATTGACAATTACTCAGCTATTCAATAAGACTAAATCGATTTTTCCCTACTCATGGGTTTAGAAGATTCAATAAAAGGAAAGTTTAAGATGATTGCAGCGAGTTGTATTTACTGCACAGTAATTTTCAGACATGGCTCTGGTTATTTAAATAACAATTTAGAGGCCCAGAATCGATGAGAAAACATCTCAGTCTCATCATTTCGAGTGCCTCGGCACCTAAACCGGTCCCTTTCCGACAATTGTAAGTGCTAATGCAACTATTAACTTGACATTTCAGCGTTTTAGTTGTTCCTGATTTTCTTGCGTATTGCATTCACTTGGAAATGTTCCACAATTGAACTTCGCAATCGTTTTGAGGGATTTAGAGCAAAATCCGAAACTATTTTTTTCCTTTTAAGAAGTTTTCTTGCTAAAATAACCTATTTTAAATGAGGATTTTTAATTGCTTAACATAAGTATATTTTTCCTAAGAATTTGCCAAAATGCATGTATCTTACATCTTTCACATTAAAAAAAAAGAGGCCCAGTGGCTGAGTGGTAGCCTTCCGTACTACCATGCCACAGGCCCGGGGTTCGATTCCCAGCTTGGGTATGGTCGACTCAGCTTTTCATCCCTTCAGTGGGGTCGATAAAAGGAGGACCAAGCGCGCTTGGAAATTAACACTGCGGATTCCGCTTCAGGCCGACCACTTGACCGGAACATCTGCTTCTTCACCTCTGGACACTCGGTCTCGAAAGCTGGGATGGGCACAGTAGGTCATGGCCCCCACTGTACTGTCGCGCCACTGAGTTAGTACATTAAAAAAACTCAAAACTCCTAGTCAATTATATGATAATTATTTGGGAGATGAAATTTTAAACTGTGTTAAACTGAGATAATTCAGTAAGCGTTTAAAGTAGAACAATTATGTGAAAGAGAACTTTATTTTGAAGATTGTCATTAGATCTGTTTATGACTAATTTTAAAAACTAATACAAAAAGATTGTTTTTCCTAGACTGAAAAAAAACTATTCAGCGATTGAATTAGGGTGAGAATAATATCAAGAGACGGGTGGTAAAAAACTTATGGAAGACCAACTTGCTGGAAAACATGTTTATAGATAACACCGCAGAACATTTGAAGTGTATCAAGCTTGACTAAAGAAATAAATTAGCAAAAGGTTCTTGTACAACTAGACACGCTGTGTGCAATTTTCCCTTTCCCTCCTAAAATACAAGTGCGTCAGCTCTCCAACTACGGCATCTCACCAGGTTTTACCTTACATATGATATCAGCTTCAATGTACAGTTTTCTAAAAAGTGACAGTTTCGTTGAAACGATTTTTCATGAGGTAGTACACAGTAAAATTGTCTTCAGTGAAGGGATGTTAAGCTTGAGCTATCGTTCTAGTATTTCAGTTTGCCGTGCTTTTAATCAAACAGCAAACTTTGCTGGAGGGAACGCAGGGGAGTCACTCTCTTGTTCATTTATCAACATTCATTCATCATTCTCTAGTTCATCATCACACTGACAATGTGTCACGACATGGCTAGAGCAACCCCGACTTGAAATAGCAAACATATTAATCGAATTTACAAGGCATAAAAAACTATTCAATGGGACTAAGAAAATATCAGTGCGTGACATATTTTGGGCAAACAAAATGAAATGATTAGTGAAGCATTTTGCTTTAGTGTTCTAATAGTTTTTCCAATATTATAAAGTAAATCAAATGTGTTCTTAACATTTATCATGTCTAGAAATGTATTCAAGATTCCTTTCAGACTTCAATTTTGAAAGTAAAAATGTTAAGTGGCAGCAGATTATTTATTGTTTACTATTTAAAATTTATAAACATACTTCATGCAAGACCGTACGACACTTCTGACTCAAGTGTATTAAAAATACAAGAACCATTTTATTTATTTAATAACTCAAAATAAGTTTTCTGGTTATGTCCCTCTCGCAAAATCAAATAAAAATAATGTCGTAACAGAAATAGGGGGGGGTCCCAAGTTGATGGGCATTTTTACGACCGACGGCGACAGTCCGTCTGGACCAACAATAGCGGAAAACACTATTTCAACAAAGGCCTATCGGAGGAATAAAAGAAATGGGAATTTTATAGCACGAGATGGCTGCGGAGGCAACAATACCGTGGGAAGACGAGAGCACCAGAGGCAAGACGCTCTGATTGCGTGGATCTTCGTACCGCGCCACTGATAAACTCGCCAGCCAAGGACCGACGGGAAGCGCCCTGGTTGGGAGAGACCTAAGAAAAGATGGGAGGTCAATTGAGCCTGAATTGGTCAAGACCTCTCATCAAATCAGCAAGAAGCTTTGCTTAATTAAAACCAAAATCTCTGAAAAAACATCATCAGTTTCATCAGATCAGATTCTGAGAGATCAGATCAGTTTTTCCTGAGACCAGTTCTTCTTCCCAGTAGAGTTGCGAGAGACTTTTCCAAGGATATTGCCTTGAGATGGGCCCTTCTCCTAAAATCCTTGATTGCTAAACATCTGCCGTCTGTAAAATAGGTGCGGCAGGCTTCTTCTACATGTAAGACTTTGAGCACCGTTTGTTTCCGGACGAGGAAAGATCGCCCACATATATGGATTAAGTGTGTAACAAGTGCTGCCATTTGGATCCGGACGATGATGGTTCGTTCCCTGCACATTTCCTTTTTAATTAATAGTAACAGTCTCATGGTCATAAGTTAATGTCTATATACATATGAATAAATTAGTCTAGTTTTCCCTAAAATTGTTATTTCTTGTCTATACTACTTTGCGATTCACGCGCCCTTATGTCGTGAACCTGGCCGCGACAAATAATTATTTTATGTAAAATATAACATGTATGAAAAAAAAAAAACAATGCATTTACGCATTGAAATAATGAAAACACATCTTCAAAATTAAGTACATGAAAGGTAAGTTTCACACTTATTGTTATGTAGAGAATTCCTACTTACAACGTACTGTTGCATTAAAGAAACTGAACCAAGTAACTAAAGCAGTGAAGCCGGCTGGGTGGCGCAGTGGTAAGGCGCAGGCCTCGTACCACCAAGTTCACAGGATCAAACCTGGCCCAAGTCGGTGGATCTTTAAGTTTCAGAAAATCGACAGCGCCCATGTCGTATAATTATGCGGCATGTTAAAGATCCCTTGAGTATCCGTTTGGCATGGAAACTCTCGGCTAAATTAAATTCCTAGTACAGGTTGCATCAATTAGAGCTCAGGTGCTGCCACCTAGGGAGAAACTGAGCGTCAAAATTCTCGTGGTAACGTCATCCGCCGATAGTGGTGCTTCTTGAAAAAATAGATGCCGGTTTCCGAGGAATGCACTAGATCTGAAAGTTAGTGAGCGTCAAAAAATTGCGGCAATGGCACCACACTCATTGTGGTGCCGCGGAAAGTGTTGGTACCAATCTCTGGGAACGCACTACGTCTGTAATGGTTACGAACCAATATACGCAGCCCGCTTAAAAACAACAACAACAGCTAAAGCAGTGACTTCATAATGCAATCGATTCTTCAGAACAAAACCGAGACATTTTACTTAAAAAAAAAAAAGACTTCTTCCAACTTCATGGCATAAATAAATTTTTCAACTCTCTGTTTACAACAATTTTAAAATCTTTTGCACAGCTTCAGCATAAGCTTTAAAATCAATGTCTATAATCTACCCCATGTAAGAGTCATTCTGACAATGATAAACTACACAGCTGGAAAAAAGATGTGTGAGTCTTTTTTTTCCTTGCAGTGGATAAAAAGACATTACCGCAATTGGTAATGTTCTACTGAGCGATAAAACATTGAAATGTCTTTCGATACATTGAGAAAGCAACAATATTTCAAAAATAACTCGTAGTTAGTGCTTTTATTTTGATTATTACATTTTATCAACTTCATCGTTACAGTCTACGGATTGTTCACAATCATATAAAAAGCAGCTTAAAACTCCTCAATTTGACACATCTCATAAAATTTGAACAGGATACCAAGTGGTGATATTGAGAGTAAAATTAAAGATCATTTCATATCATCGGCACACAACTGTAGGTTTTCATTGTTGTGTGTATTTTTTTTAATGGAATGAAAGTAATGAAATGGATAGTTGGTTTTTATTTAGAACAATAAACATATAGTGAGATTACAGTTTGTACCTGACAAAAGTTTGCTTGCATTTCAACAGCAAAAAATGAATTGACCATTTGCAGAGGAGAAACTATAGTAATTTTTTGGAAACGATAGACCAAAGGAGTTTAGTGAGGAAAGACTTTTTATAACACGAATCGTTGCAACAAAAATTATAAATCAAACTTCTATACAGAGCTATGATAAGTGTTGCCTTTAACTATTTTCAGAAAGCTATACCTAAATTCGTAATATTTGCCAATGTGCTCCTATTTTAGTAAATGCTAAATAGTTGGTATGTAATTATCTTTGACTTATGCTTTAAACTTATGTGATGTGCTAAATCAAATGATCAGTAGAAAATAAAGAAACTTCTATACGATAAGAAAAATGATATATATTTTTTAATCTTTAAATAAGTGTGTATCTACAGTCCCCTGTATTCATTACATAGTTATGGAAACAGACAATCGACGAAAAAGCCAATTTTAAAGTAATTTTTGCTCAGTGGTACTAATAGCAGACTTAAAACCAATCAGAGTTTAAAACTAATCCTCGATTCAGATTCTTAAACAAAAGAGCCTTACTCGTTATTTTTAAAACACAGAATTCAATCGCCCCGAAATTAGAAGACCTACATATTAAATGATCCAAATTTAAAAGCACAAGTTCTGTAATCAAGAACTTTGAGCACTTGGAAATATTCCAATAAGTCATCAAACATGATATTAAGCTTCCAGGAACAGTAAATTTGGAGAACTATCGATGATCGGTTTTTTTTTTCTAGCGATTGGCAGTTGCTCCATAACCGTACATAAAATTGCTTTCAAATGATTGACTCATTAATTTATTTTCACTAGAATGTTAGCAACTTTCTGTGACTTCATGCCAAAGTACGTTTGTCATTTTTATATTATATGTTTATTTTAACAAAACAATTAAAGACAGAATTAATTAGTTTTTCTTACAGATGACCGCTTTCACTTTGTGTGGATTACGAAAAAAATACTTTTAACTTTTGATTAAATTGCCTCAGTAAATATTGGTCAAAAAATAAGAAGCATTTGGCGCTCTTAATAGCAAGATCTGCAACGTATGTTTATTTATATATATATATATATATATATATATATTGTTTTGCGCACCCCTATAGAAAATTTAATCGAATCCTATAAAAATTCGCATGCCCTCTCTTTCTTTCTTAAACAACATTTAGTTTGTCTATTAAAAAATTGAATAACTCCAAAATTTCCTATTTTTAATACGTCAGTAATTTGCAATCGCAAATGGCTATGAATGCAGAATAAATCTTTCTTGATCTCTTTAAGTTGAAACTGTTTAAAGCTATAACTTATGGTTTCTTCGCATTCAACGAGGAACAAAGCATACATTGGGGACTGCAATAGAACAACTTACACTGTTAGAAATTTCATCATGAAATTATGGTTAAATGACCGGCAGCAGTCTGTCCATCTAATTCACCGTTAAATTTACGGTTTGGAAAATGTTTCTATCTTTACGGGACCTAACCATTTCCAATTAACTTGGTTAAAAAGCCTTAAATACAAAAGTTTATGGTTCTAAAACCATTTAAAAATGGTTTCAAAACAAAATTTTCACCGTTTGTGAACTATTTCAAGGCGTAGAAACCGTAAACGAAGCTTGCAGGACTCGAACCCCGAATGCGTGGTGTACAAGACTTGCTCTCTATCCACTCGGCCACCGTCATCACGTAAAGCGGACGTTTATTTATCAATAAATCTTCTTTTCCAACAGGCAAACAGCCTTAAAATTGAGATTTCAGTTTTGATTGGATCTAAATTTATTTTTGGTCTAAATTTACTGTATATTGACGAAAATCATTTTATTTGCTGCAAAAGTTAAAATAGAAACAAGCTTCAGCAGCTCAAATTATGGGTTCGCTCATTCGCAAACAGTTGGGAATCCGATGTCTCCAATTTTTGATTTACGTGTGTATGTGTTTCTATTTAGTGTCCACTGCTTAAGCCACTTTTTCTTCTTTTTTTTATATACACATGCAGATTTTAACTGATAAATCCGTATTCCTATTTTAAAACAACGTACGACCGGTAAGGTTTCGCAACCAAGATGGACGCCCGATTCTCATTGAGTGCTTGAAAATTACGGTTAGTTAAACGTTCTTTAGGATAAACAGAGAATAAACGATTTTTTTTCGCAATCAGCGGTTTGAGTACCATCTTTTTAATGGTTGTTCAACTGTTGTAATTAAATATGGTAAAATAACAATCAAATAAATGGTTATTTTACTATTTTCCTACAGAAATTTTTAACAGTGCAAAAAAAGTGGATCTCGATCCCTGAAAACAATGTTTAAAAACAAATTGGAAGAACACGAAAATTATGTTGGCCAACCAAAAACCTTAAAAACAGAATTTTTGCTGGAATTAGAACATGATATTTACTTTAATACTTACATATTTAAGAAATGACAATCTCGCTCAGATTTTTTTGTGGTGGTAGGGGAGGTAGTCATCATTTTGACGCATTTGTACGGCTAATTGACGGTGCAGGAGTTTATTCATTTTACCATTAAGTCTAGACTTCAATTTGTATTTTTTTAGTTTTTTTTAAGAATTAATGAAAGTTTTTTCCTCGTAGCATTATTATCTGCTGTTTCTCCACTCAGTAATTACGGATAAGTAAAATATGCTTCTATTTTTACCGTTTTCCCACAATAAAATTCTTTAATTGAACGCTTGCTGCATAAGAAGCCCGTTAAAACATCTTCAAATAGTTTTTTGTTAAATTTCGAAGTGTATTGTGTCACATATAACTCACTGTACATCAGGCACAGAAATTTGAGAGACACTGGTTTAAGATAATCTTGAGCTTAAAAAACACTAAAGTTTTACACAAGTTTACTCTTAATGATTATTACTCAAATTTTTAGAGAAACTTTTTTTCCCAAAGAAATACAACATTTTGAATAGCACTAACTGTTCCCATGCATTAAAATCTTCCGAAAGATACAAAAAGTATCTGACCCTCAGAAAGATAAATACACTGGAAAAAACAAAAAAAGAAGTTAAAGTAACATTTGCTTAAAGAAGACGTCTAAGTAGAATCTAATGGTGGAGAAGTGGCGCCAGCCATAAAGCACAGAAAACGATCCTTATAAAGTCAAAATCATAATGACAGACGCTTTAACCTTACGACTGACAACCCCATAGATCAGCAAACTCACATGAGAAAAAGAATTATTCGAAAGTTAAAAATGTTTTCTGAAAAGTATCTCGATAGAAATTGCATTCTTTCTTTAAACAGAACTGTTTCTTTTCAACAACCTCACGATACTTTGATACTTTATGTTATTTTTGCTCCTCGAGGATTTTAGTACGAATTTCAAAGAACTAGAAAAATTGTGAAAAGAAGGAGGAAAGTAAACATATTATCAATATAGAGCTTTTTAAATCTCCCCTGATAAGCAACAAAAGCAATTTCTGCATTAAAAAGTTAGCATCATCATTTTGACGTTTTTTTTCTCATCTTTTTATGATACATTCAATTAGTTATATTGAAAGAAAGATAAGTTTTATTGAAAGATTCTGGATAATGATTGATGATTATGAGCTGTAGCTAAATAAAAATCATCAGATGATTAATATATATATATGTTTTTTTTTTTTTTAAACAGGTGCTTAAAAGCATGGTGTCTGAAAAAGGTTAAAAGAACTTATTGCATTAATTTTTGTATGAAAGTTTTTAATTTCAATATCGATGTTCAAATAAGTAATTTAAACATTTTTCTTTATCAGGAAAGTTCTCCTGCTCAGGATCTCAAAGCATTTCCTAAATGGTAATTTATTAAGTAAAGGGTTATAATTAGAAAATATAAAGGGTATTCAAATTATAATATTGTCATTTTTAAAACTATTTATGAAGATTATTGAACTTTTAAAAATAATAGTATAATTATTGGCTACATAGTGGTTGACATATGTAAAGAAATACTTAGGCGAGACACGCGGAACCCTTGGACATGGCCCACGGAACCCAGTTTGAATACCGCTGGTTTATGGCCTTTTTCTTCCTTATTCTCTTATGTACCAATGTTTATAACTTTGTATTTATAGTTCAAGTTTCGTTTTTATACAAATTAATGTATTTTCAAAAATGTTTGTAACTGAAAATATAATGTCCTAATTCGTTTAAGTAATCATAACATACGCCCTTCCTTTTTTTACAGAATATAAATTTGAAAATTTGGTGGCGCGAGATTATTTGAATTAATTTCGGCACAACTTATATCTAAACTTATGTCATGTCTCATTCAATACTTGAAATCAACATCAATTATATGTAGATAAGTATACCTCCGAAGATGCGTCGCATAAATTACAGTGATTAGTGTTTTCATACGATGAGGTTTTGCATTTCTTTAATTTAAAAGTTCTCATAAAGTTATCATTTCTCATAAGAAAAAAATGCTTTTGCTCGTAATAAATTAAAATTAATCACACAGTTTTTGTTTTAATAAAAATAATTCTTTTTATTTTTGTATTAAAAAAAACAGAAGAAAATGGAAACATTGTAAGGCGGGGAGTGAAACTCTCAGAAACGTAGGAACGTGACTTTCATGAATTAAAATAACTTGAGTGGAAAATATTTTTAAATGAGATAAATTGATTTCATGTAAAAAAAAGAAAAGTAGGAGACATTTTCCATAAGCATATTTTATAATATTTCCTACAGTTGAAATGTTTTGTGCCAGTATTGTAGTTTCGTTGTAATTAATGATAAACTTTTTAAAAAATAACAGAGGATTTCACAGTGGTCTTTATACTTACATTAAAAACCCATCGGCGTGACAGCTCATAGGAGCCACGGCCTGCTGTGTCCATCTCAGTTTACGAGACCAAAGGCCCAGGGGTGTACGTGTAGATGTTCCGGTCAGGCGGTCTCCCTGACGCTGAAACCTCAGTGTTTAGTTCCCACTCATGCTTAGTCCTCATTTTCTAGATCCACTGAAAGGATGAAAGGCTGAGTCTACCCTGTGCAGCCCTGGGATCGAATTCCCGAACGTATGGTATGGTAACCCAGAACGTTACCATGCAGCCACTGGGCCTCTTTTATGTTTACCACCCTTTAAAAATTTTCCTTTTGCCTTCAATAAATATATAATTCAAAGAACGTAAATGTATTTACCTGCTCAAATGTAAAAATACGTAAATAATGAAAAATATTAATAGGGTGGATTTTCATCGATAATTTCCCTTTATTTGCATAAAAAAGTGACTCCTTATAACCCCTAAACACGTGCCTGTGATTGGTATTGATATTTATGCCTTTGTTACGGTCTCAGCTCTTCATTCTTTAGTTAGAATATTGCCACGCCACACCACCGAATTATAAAACATCACAATCTGCTAACTGTAGGTATCCACTTTGATTCTTTGTAAGATATCAATAAATAAATCATATAACTTAAGATTTGCTTGCTTCTTTGCTTTTTCACAGTTGAAATTCGAAGTTGAACTTCTGAATTTAAGCTTTTCTGACATTCACAGTAATATTTGAAAAAAATGGTATAAATCCACCTACCGAAGGTTACTTCGTAATCCCTCTGTTGTTGTTGTCGTGTCCTCACGTGTGGCGAGGAAGAATGGGTACGCTGCTCCTGAGTCTAACGGGGACCTTATAGACAGGTGTCCGATTTCCGGCCCCTTTGAAAAGTCTCTTAATTTCTTGAACCAGCTCCCAGATGAGAGACCGTCACCTGGGATTGGCACCCCCAGAGGTATCGTTTCACTTGGAGAACATTGGAGCCACGACCTATTTAACGTGCGCCACCTCCCTTTAGCGTACATGGCCCTGCAGGAACCAGCCACGAGAAGTTGTCACCCTCCCAAACACTGACCTAAGTCGATGTTGCTTCACTTTCGGTGCTCTGCGGGAACCGAGCTTCTACCGACTGGTCCACTGCGGGACTCGTAATCCCTCTATCCATAGTACATAACAATCAGCTTAATCAGCCCAAGCCCACTACGGTAATTCAAAAAAACCAAGCAGTTTCTCAAACATTTCACCTGCAATACTTAAAGTGAACTAATAAAGAAAAGAAGTTTGAACTTCGGATTCATCCATGAAAAGAATTGACGCTGTTACGCAAAAAGAAGGATTCACTAAACGGACAAAGAACAAATAAAAGTCAGAGATATCCAAGAAGAAAGACCGAATCAATAAGAAAATGTCCCCCAACCGAATATCGTTAGCATAGGAAAATTCTATCATTGTTGGGAAAAGGCATTGTTTGTCTCATATAGTTTCAAACTTAGAAACAGCGTTTGTATCGAATGTAATGTTAGTTGTGACACACACAGTTATTCAGAAATATGTTTGTTTTTTGTTTTTTTAAGTTGCTTTTGTTCAGTACATCATACTTCAAGAAACGATACTATTTGTAAATGAAACACATTTAGATTGAGTTTAAATTATACTGTACTTACTTTTAAAAAGTTGGAAATGTTAATTTTGTTAAAATAATACATGTGTGACTAAAAACTAGTTTCAAATATTGGAGTTATTGAGTAACAGTCGTCATCACCTATTTCTGATTCTTGTTACATATTTTATTTCTATTTAATCAAAACTTTAGGCGGCATGATGGCGTCGTGGTAAGGCGCGGAGCTCGTACGCCCCAGATCTGAGGATCGAGCCTGGCAGTGTCGGTGGATTTTTAAGATGCAGGAAATAGTCGGCGCCCATGTCGTATGATTATGCGGCATGTAAAATATCCCTTGAGTAGACATTTGGCTTGGATGCTCTCGGCTAAATTAAATTCCTAGTGCAAGTTCGCATCAACAGAGTCCGGGTGCTCGCCCTTTCAGGTGGAGAAACCGGACGTCAAAATTCCCATGCGGCGATGGTACCGCACTCATTGTGGTGCCGCTGAAAGAGATGGTACCAATCTCTGGGGAACGCACGAGGTCTGCAATTGGCAGAAGCCAACAGCAGTCCATTAGAGAAAAAAGTTTCTCCAAATTGGGATTGCTTCATAAAACTGTTTGTAATTTCATCAGATCACAAAAATACAGTCGTAATTATGAAATAACTAGAAAGCCCGGCGGTCATACGAAATGACCGTTGTTCTAGATATTATAAATACTAATGCAAACAAATGTTCACCTTCCCCCTGACCCACTCAATTTGCGTTCAGTTGTAAACCGTTTCAAAAACATATGATTGCTAATGCAAACAAAATTTTCACTTTCCCCCTGACACGCTCAATTTGCCTTCAGCTGAAAATCCAGTCTAAAGTACAATGTCGGAATAAAATCGGGCAAAAATTTAAACTCTTTACGCGTTAAATGCATAATAAGCAACAGTTAAATGAATTAAAAATATTTAAATGTTCTTAAATACCATGATAATTTAATTAAAACAATGATGAGCAAGTGTGGTATCAATGTATATGGACTATTTGAATGCCGTGGCAACTTCACCCCATTGGCTAGTACAGTTACGCAAGCAACCAATAAGCTATCGGCGACAAACAGACACTTAAGCAGCTTATATATTATAAGAAGTTCATCCGGTGTTTGAAATACAGAGTAACTTGTGTGTCTAATTCGAACATCAGTCTATCAGCGTTACATTCGTTACATTCTTCAAACATTTGTGGCCAAAAGTGCCACTGAGAAAAAATAGAGAAGGTGATTTCATTTCAGCAGCAGTTGCCCTGTAAAAGCAAGAGGACCCTTACTGCTATAGATTAAATTAAAACTAAATAAGGAATTTTGGAGGTATTGTAGGAAGACGGGGGGGGGGGGTGATATAAATAACTTACATAAAATGAGAAACATTCAAGTATGATGGTTTAATAAAATTGGAGAGAATAAAAAAAATAATAAATGAAATTGAAAATATTCCGTGTTAACGAGAATATGCCAGAGTTAATAAATATTTAATTTTTCGATCAAGTCCTGAAAAGATTACTTTGAAAATGTTTATCATAAACGAAAATTGCTTTTAGTTTCACAGCATTTACTACCAGCTGTCTTGTTTTTTTAATTTACTGAAAAGAAAATATTTTAATTTGCTTCTAAAACGTGTCTTTATCTTCATCGGCTTCATCCCTTAAGTTTTCACTTGTTAAAAAATTTGTTTCATTTATTTATGTTAATATTACATTCCATAACAACTTTTGAAAGTCACAAAATATTTTTCCCTTCATTAAAGGTAAATGAATCACTTAAGAAATTCAAATATATTTTGTTTGAATTTAGAATGATTAAGCTAAGTAAGGCAGTACATTTTTCACAAACTATTTCAATACATAAGAAGATTACAGGTACATGTTGCCTCCTTTTTTAGGTGCAATAGACCTTTCCCAAAAAATGAATCAACATCTCAGAGCTATTTTTGCAAATGAACATTGTTATTGTTTTCTTTTAAAAACAGCTCATTTATCCACTTTCAAAACGTGAACTATTTTCCCCCTTTTAGGAGATATTTTTATTGCCCTTTTTTAGAATGAATTTTCTCATACCTATTTTAGAAAATAAATTTTTATCTTTATCCTTTTGAAAAAAATACTTATTCGTTGCTATTTACACATCATTATATATATATATATATATATATATGTGTGTGTAACATATATATATACATAAAAGCTTCTATGAAGCTAAATTGTCGCAACATTTAAATAAATAAATTTCCCTGTTCTTGCTCTTCTGGTAAATTTTATAATTTTTTTTAAAATATGTCGTATTAAAAATATCCTTTTCATATGCAATGCATTAAGTTTTGAGTACAATAGCTGCTATTTGAAATATTAGTATCATAATAAAAAAGATGCTATACGCATTATTCCTGGCGATGCGTACTAGATTTTGCTCTTTTATTCTGCTGAATTATTCTGATATCGTTCCTCAATCAACCCCCCCCCCCCCCTCCTTAGCATCTCCCTAGCATAATCCTCAATTACCCATCAGAAGGTGATATGCCTCATTGAGTTTCAAGAATACATTAACAGGATTTCTCCAGTTAGCGCTGGATTTACAAGCGTAGGTTACATCTATCAATTTTTGTCTTTATAAATATAAGAGATCTACGTTAACGGAAAGCAGCGAAATATTTGCCTGCACAAATAGGATATTTATTCAGAAAAACCAAAAACCAGTTGTTGAAAGCCAAACCCGGTATAGATCTTAGGAAAAAAATATTAAATATTAAAGAATTTCATTTTCAAGACATACTACTTAACTGTTATGCTAATACCGAAGGATATTGGCATAGAATGATAGCATATAGCATCTTAGGTTGTGTTTTAGAAATGTGTACGCATGAAAATGGAAGAAAAACTCGTTGATTGGGGGGGGGGGAGGAGCGACCTACAGTATATAGCCATTTACTGTTTTAAAAGCATCGTGCAAATTTTGGAAGCTCCAACGACTTTCTTCGCTACACATCTGTGTTTTTGGCTAATTAAAATTGAAACATTTGCCGTAATTTCTTCAGTGCGAAGTTGTTTCGTGATATCTTAGCAACACATAAATAAAACATTTTTTAAAAACTTACTATCATTTTAAGAATTAAAGCATTAAAAGCAAATTATGGATTTTTTAGTAGGAATGTATGATTCATTTAAATAAAAAACAAATAACTAGTGAAAAGATGGGTATTTTTAAAAAAGAGCTTTATAAGCATTAAATCACGAGATTAAAATATTACTGCAAATAAAAACAGACTCAGTGTAAAAGCAATTTTAAGTCTTTCTTTGTTTCAGAGAAATAAGTCTTAAAGGAAACGTTTAAGCCTTTTTAGGCTTTGCGTGGATGTGGAGATTTTCAAGACTTTTATTATATTCATTAAGTCTACATTCACGCCCTTAGCCACTCACTCATGAGAGAAAAAAATTTAGACTTCAACACCTTAAAAAAAAAAAAAAAAAAAAAAAAAAATAGCCTTAGCTTTGAAGAATGTTTCCTTTCTCTAATCTTTTCTTCTATAAAAATGTTACCATAAGAAATCGAATTCAATTTGTTTTTTTATTTCTTAATGGTAAGTTTTGCAAGCAGTTGTTCCTCAATTAGAGTGAAATTATTAAGTACGCATGAAATTTCAGTACCATATAACTTTTGAAGCTCCTTTTTTTACACCTTAGAGTTCCAATTATATTGGAGTCTTTCTTCTTCATGTTATAAAGAAGTGTATGTAATTTAAACAATTCATCCGTAATAAAATAAAGGCGACTTTATTTATTTTATTTACTTTTTTTCAAATCTAAAAATACAAAAAATAAAAAAACCTTCAAGGCAGTAACAAAATAAGGAGTTTCTATAAATACGGTTGCATTTTTCTCAATGACTTTTAAAAATAGAATACAATATAAATAGAAAATATTTCATTTGCATCTATTTTTATCTTAATTTTTTTCAGTTAATGGAAGATTTTTTATTATTATTAAAAGTTTTATACGATAAATTTTAAAAATATGCAAATTTTTTATGTTTCTAACGTAATTAGTTTATTCAAAACGTTTCATAAAATGAACCCATCAGATTATCAGTAAAGAATTATGTATTTTAAGTTGATTGGAGAATGTACGACGAGAAGGGTGCCGATAACTGTGCGAAATTACTGCACTGTGACGTCAGAATTTTCATTCTAAATCTACTCATTCATATATGCATCGAAATTTTATGCTAATAGTTGCACCTAACCTTTCGCTTTAGCTCATTAATGTAACATTAATGTAATGCTCTCTGAGGACTATCAAAATTGCATTCTAAGGAAGTAGGTTAAAATATTAATAAACTAAAATACATTCAATAACTAGCTATTGATTCATGTTCAGCATGAAAATAAAAAGTAAAATTAAAACCCAGGAGTTATAACTGCAAAGTATCCATTAAATTTTTGAAAAATTTTTAAGTAAATGTGAATTGTTCAGAAAAATAAATGTCTCGGAAATTGTTACTTTCAGATTCTTTCATTCAACTCGAAGAGACAAAGAATGATGAGAAAAAATCTTGCTACACTGTACAAAAATTTATTTTGAATTTTTTAGCAAGTAAAAGCTTTTAAGAAAGCGGACTTTTTACTAGTCTGTTTATAGTTTTTCTCTTTTCAAAAGCTCTTTAGTACTATTGCTAAATGCTAAGAACACAACTGAATTTCTTTGTAAGGTTTGTTATTTACATTTGTTCAATTGTTTAACGTTTAAAAATGGTTGAGATTTAGTTTTTAATACGAATTTTTATAATTTAAAGAAAAATATGGATTATGATAACCTTCCTTATTGTCATTATCAATATTAACCTCATTACTTTTATAAAAACATAACAATTGGCATCGTCTGAAAATTTTCTTTATAGCTTATTATTTCGCTACTTTTATCATTTCTCGTAAATACAGCAATAGAAATATGCTGCTTCAGAATTATCTTTTTTTAAAGGACAACAAAACAACAGCTGAAAAAAAAGAGCCGATTTATTTTACAAGCAAATTGTTTCAAACAAATGCTAAATACGATGTAATTTATTCTAACTTCTGTGAAAGAACGTTTTTATTATGGTAAGTTTTAGAAAGAAGAAAAATAACTCATTTTATTCTAATTAAACTATTACGTCTCGAAAAAGTTTTTAATTAGACATATGTATCTCTTCGAGTTGTGCCTCATAAAATACGTCTTTGATCAAATTTCTACGATGAGTAAGATTTGGTATTTCAATGAGTTCTAAGTACTATCTTCAAATTATGCCGACAAGGTGGCGTATTGGTAAGGCACTGCGTTCGTTCGCAGGATCAAACCTAACCCAAGTCGGTGGATTTTCACGATGCAGAAAATCGTCAGCGCCCATGTCTAATGATTATACGGCATATTGAAGATCCCTTAAGTATCTGTTTGGCTTGGATATACTAGGCTAAATTAAATTCCTAGTGCAGTTTCGCACCATTTAGAGCTCAGGTGCCGCCATCTAGGGCGAAACTCAGGTGGTAAAAATTCTCAGGTGGTAATGGCATCCGCCGATAGTGGTGTAACTTGAAAAAATGAATGCCGGTTTCTGGGCAATGCACAAGTCTGAAAAGGTTAGTGACCATGCCCAGCCCCCATTAGAGAGAAAAAAAATTCAAACTATGTACGAGTTACAAAATTCATTTGTGTAGCTATTAAGTTCATCTTAATGACTTCTCGTAAGTAACTAGAACAATTAAAAATATGATTTTCCAATGCATTCATGTCGAAAAAAACAAACAATTAAAAAAAGTTGCTTCGTTCTCTTCAAAAACTTTTACGTGCTACTCAATTTTAGAAAACAGAAAAAATATATAAATGAATCAGAAACATTCTATAATATACTGAAAATGGGGACTTGCAAAACAAGTTCCCCAATTCAAAAAAATTTTCTTTTTAGCACAATCATTTTCTGTCAGTTTCCCTGCGATTAAACTAATTTATTAATTAGTAAATATAATTTGTGAATAATTTATTTTTTATTCATAACAATAAAAAATGCAAGAAAAAAATTTATATTTATTAAGATATGTGCATAAATGTATAGGTTATTTTTCATTTTGTTCGCAGTCAGGTGAGCAAATTTGAGATGAGAGATAATTATGGGCACAATCTTACGTTTTTATTTAATCATGAAATAATGAAGTTTAATGAAATAATGGTGTTTAATAAAATAATGATGCTTAATTATGATCGCAGAAGTATTATGAATAATTGTACTTTTTATGACTACTTTTTGTCAAGAAATGTGTGTTATCGTCTATCTTGTAATAAGAATAAAAATTAAATTAATATTCCTGTGATTATAGTGTTTAGTTGTTTTAAGTACCAAATTTAGTCATTTTTTTATTTATACTAAATCTTAAGCCAGCAGTAATCACAAACAAATAAATTTTCTCATCGTTTCAAATTACACAAAAGTTAAGGAAAATGGTGGGATACAAAATATTTTCTAGATTTTGGATTACCTAATTTCCTTTGCTTTTTTCCACATTTTGATTTATGTTTTACCGTCAAGAAAATAAAAATGACAGTACTTGCACAAGGTAATTTTTAAAATGTTATGTTCTTGCTCCCCCCCCCCCTAACTTCAGCAAGATTTTGTGAATTTCATGTGAGTATACTATTAATAACCTCATAATATTTACCCAACCTGTAAACACCCACAAACCTATTTTTCCTCCTGAAACGCTTTCTTTTTTATCATTCCGAACACATAAATACTTTTATTCTCCTTATACAGTCAAACCCCGATTTTACGTTTCTCAAGGGACAGGGCAAAAAAAAACGTAAAATACGGGAAATACATAGAATGCAAAAATTACATAGAAAAAAACTAAAGGTAGTAAAGATGACTTTTTCATAAGGTATAATATCTATATTTTACGAAAAGAACATTATTATACATACCATTTTTAGATAATTTTAACACATTTAGATGCGATTCCTGGCGTTTAGGCTGAAAATAATCTGTAATAGTGGATTGTTTTTTAGTCATTGAGTTCAAAGTGAATGCAGCATCTTCTAAGATTGAAATGGGTCATTCCACAGAAAGTGTTCCTATGTGACTCTAAATACAAAGTTGTCGCAATATTAAAAATTAAACATATTTGGAATCTAGAAAATGTGTATTTTTCGAAAATGGTGGTATTTTTTTAAATATTAAACAATATTTCTTAAAATTTTAAAAATAAGTGGAACATACTGATTTTTTTCATTTATTGCACATTTTGCTAATGTGTATTTTCATGGGCATCTGAGAATATAAAATATCATTACATAATTATTACTACGATATATCACTGTATAAACATTTAGTCTTTCATATAAAATTTTGAAATTTTCCCTACCAACATTTTTCCTTATTAAAAGTTGCTTAATGAAGACAAGATAATTACTGTGTAACACACGTAACAAAATTATACATTTTCTGTTATAACAAGCTCAATAAAATAGATTTTGTTTTAAAACTTTATTTTATAAAACAAGATAACGAGTATATTTCAGGAGAAAACTTTAAAATGTTTAATCATCATTAATTATTTTTCAATAATTAATTTTATCAAAGGTAACACACGTAACGAAATATTACTTGTGTTATCGTTGCGTGCGTTTTACCGATGTATTATGCCACAGTTTGTTATAAAAATGTTCAAAATGCACTCAAATGATTATTTTATTTAGAACTTATTGAAATTTAAAAATTTGGTTGCTTAAATAGTTATCGAACTAATTAATACGACTAAAAGAAATTTCTTATTCTAGAAAATCAATGATTATAATTCTTAGTGTAAAATTTAAATAAAATACGCAATGGTTCGTACATAAATTTTTTGTTGAGTGAAAATTTTGTTTACTTGCATTAGCAGAGCCAAATCATTAGTTGGAAGCGAAGTGTTTAGTCAAGGCAATAGCAGCATTGTTGGACAAAGTTCCGAAGACTTAGCAAAATTAGCCAATCAATTAATGCCTGCTACAACTATTTTGCGTATAAATGATGATAAAATCAATGAATTTATTAAAACACTCAATCCATGGGAAAATATAAGCAGGGGCGGACTGGGAAGAAAATTCGGCCCGGGCATATTTCAAGAAGACCGGCCCTGGGGGGCGACACTACCAAGGTTCGGAAAACGAACGCTAATCATATATTATGCATCCACCCTCCCCCGAAAATTTTTTAAATTTACTCAATGACAACAACGAGTTTTAATAGCATTTTAAAAATAATTTTGGCTTTCAAAATTGCAGTAATTTACATGAAAAGAGGTAGAGTTGAAAAATAAACATGAAAAATTATGCACCTATCGTATTCTTTGTGTATTGAGTGTGCTTCAATCAGTATGTCAGCATAAAAAAAATTAGTTCTAGTTATGAAAAAGTTAAAAGAAATGTTTATTGTTCTGGTTTCCAGTACTATAACTGTAACATACAAATAGTAACAGGTTTAAAAAAACTCACCCTCAATCAAATACACATTGCAATATTTGCTCAAAAATTATTTTCCTTTTGAAGGCCATTTAGTATTTTAAAAGGGGGACTCTTATTTGCTACATCATCAATTAGACTTTTCATGTCAAGCTTTACTAATATGTCTTTTTCACACGACATTTACATAAATGATTCCAATTTGTCCTGAGTTAAATTGCTTCTTAATCTGTTCTTAATATACTTCCAACCAAGGCCGTAGGCAGGGGGGGGGCCCGACGGGCCCGAGCCCCCCCCCCCCCCCCCCCCCCCGAAATACTTTCGAAATTTTTAACTTGTCTGAAAAAAAAAATGTAACAAAAAAAAAAAATTTTTGTTCCTTAAACCAATCTGTTCGGGAGCGTGCGGGGGGGGGGGGGTAGGTTCTCTGTTTTACAAATGGGGAAACGACAAGACGGCGCTTCAATAATCCAGGGTCTATAAACCAGAACTCAAAATAAGATGTTTTCCCTCAATTCTAAAGACGGTAGCAAGGCCGTAGGCAAAGGGGGGGGCCCGACGGGCCCGAGCCCCCCCCGAAATACTTTCGAAATTTTTAACTTGTCTGAAAAAAAAATGTAACAAAAAAAAAAAAAAAAAATTTTTGTTCCTCAAACCAATTTGTTCGGGAGCGTGGGGGGGGGGGGGGTAGGTTCTCTGTTTTACAAATGGGGAAACGACAAGACGGCGCTTCAAAAATCCAGGGTCTATAAACCAGAACTCAAAATGAGATGTTTTCCCTCAATTCTAAAGACGGTAGGTCCCCCGTGTCGTGTCATCAACAGATAACGGATTGATTCCTTGCCTAAGGGCTACATATGGTTCTAATCACCCGACCACACAACAAGAACAGCAAATGTACTGATCCCTTTTTGGCAAAATGCAAGCCACCACATCTGCCATAAATATACGTACAACAGTTAGGTGCTTTGTCCATCCTTGCCCGAAGGTTACATTCGTGGAAATGGCGACTCTTTTAAAACTACCCACATTGTGGAAGTAGAAGATAAAGGAACTTTCAGAGCTAATGCCTAAATGGACCTCCTCGTCTACTACTACGATTGCGGGATGTGGATGTTTGTGCTGTTATTGCTGGGACAAATCTTTATTTTTTGTCTTTTCTTTTTTAAACTAGCAATTCGTAATATCGAATCAACATCGAAACTCTTCCGACAAGGGGGGGGGGGGGGGCGAGGAGAGGGCTCTTGCCCCTTTGCGGATGCCTTGACCTTGCCTTGCAGACATAGGCAGTTGGGAATTTAGTGGGCTCGTGTGCTCTTGCAAAAGTCTTCTTTGCTTGCCTGCGTACAAATTTTGATTATGAGTAAAAGAAAAGGTAAAGTATTTTGTCTTATTTTGGGAAGAAACCCTGTAGAAATGTAGCAGAAAAGGTATGATTATTTTTATGTATTTTTCAAAATAATATTTTAGCTGCCCCTCTTTTTTTTTTTTTGCAATTTTAGTTTCAACTTAGTATTTTCTTCCTCACATGCTGAGAAACTGCATATTAATCTTTCTTTTTTCGTTTTTTAACTTCATAGGGGATGATGTCACACTACTTCGAGGGAGGGGGGGGGGGAGAGGGGTTCGAGCAATTTTGACAAGAAGTGTGATATTACACATTTTGATTTCTATAAAAACATGTAAAAAATCAGCTGATTAAACTTATTTTTGAAGTTTTTTTATTTTCATAATTTGATTTTAAAGTTTCATTGATTTCATTTTATATTGAAAATACCGCTGCTTATTAAGGTTTGAACTTACTTCTAGTTAAAATTTTAAAAGAAAGTCTTAGGTATTTACTTTTAGGATAAATAAGTGCGGGTGTTTTTTTAGAATTCAATTAATTATTTTTTTTTTTTTTGCTATTATGCACTAATTATCTTTTTTTCTATTTTAACCTTAATCTCATTTTATACCAATTAAGCCCACGTGTAATCATTATTATTGTTATGCTCACAAATGTCATTAAAAGTTAAAAAATAAAATTAAAAATTTGATTCTTTAACGTAAGTACCTTATTTCTGAACTGCAACACTGCAAGTACATGTGCTCCTGTAATATAGCGTGATATGTGACAAAGGGGGTAGGGCGTGTTGGAGAGTGATATCTTGTGACAAAGGGGGGAGGGGGATCAAATACATTGAAAGAAAGTGTGACACTGTTTATGAATGGTCCCATAGAGCGTTTACAATAACATTGCGAAGGTGAAAAGTACCGCGACAAAATTACTCGTATACTTTTACTTAGCCTAGTCATAAATTTACATTGAACAAAAAAGATCTTGATTGGTTCTTCTTATTATATCGCTCATGGGCTGCAATAGTGGCACAACTCAAAAAAACTCGCGTTTCGGACTAAGAACAGATTGTAAATATAAAATACACATTTTTTTCAGCAGCAATACTAGCATAACTCATAATTCAATATTAGGCCTTAAGATTTAATAATAACTAAAGCATTTCTTTTATTTTTTTTTCCTTAGCAATGAAAAGTTTAAACCCACTTATCTCAAAACATGATTTTTTGAGCTGTGCCGTAATTGCAGCCCATGAGCGATATGTATAATTTTGGAAGTGCTTTATAATTGTCCACGACTGCAAATCAAAGTTATACAGCTTTTTTTTACTTCAAACTTAAAAAAAAAAAAAGGAGTTTGCAGCATTTAGGTTAAGGAAAAAGAAAACATCCAGTTTTTAATTATTTACATTTAGTTATGACAAAATATGGAAGGCTTGAAACTTGAGAATAAGTATGAATTGCTTAAATTGTCAAAACAAAAATGGAATAGGGAGTAATTAACTCTCAAAACAACGTATGTTTTCTGTTAACTCTCTCTCATCTTTTTTTTTTTTTTTTTGAAGTAATACTTCTGTGGGCGAAATTGAAAATATAATCTCATCATGCAACATGCAACCAGTGTTTCTTTCAGGCATCTCTCCGGGGAGGGGGGGAGGGCTCTGCCCCCTCAGAGATAACCAACTGCCCCCCCCCCCCCCCAGAGAAAAAAATTCAGATCACAGATTTTTAAAAAAATGAAAGTAAAGAGAGACTACACTTTTAGGACTTCAGTTTCAGAAACACTTTTAGGGAAAAGACATCGAACACTGTCACTAGCGACACCAAAAGTAGCCCAAAAGATAAGAATTTATTTTGAAGAATTTGCGGGGGAAGACAAACCAAACTCCCTTGTGCTTCCTCTAAAATTACTAAAGAATCTCGAAATTGCATTGTTAGGCAGTTTTCAAAAAGTTTCCTGGGGAGAGCCCTCGATGCAGTCTATGCCTCCAGTAACATTGACAAAGATAGACGACTGAAACTTCATTTTTAAGACTGCAGTTTCGAAAATTTTCTTTGGGGAGAACTTCTGAAACTCCTTCCTCTAACGTCCCGAAAGGGCATAAAATTGCATTCTCAGGAGCTAAATTGCGGAAAAATTCCGGGGGAGAACCCACGGACCCCCCTTTCAGAGATAGTCAAAACGTTATGGTTGTAAGATCAGTTTCAAAAATTTAAGATAAGAAGCCGAAGCCCCCAAAAAACACTGCCCTAACTTCACCAAAGATAATCTAAAATGCACCTACTGTACATGGTATCAAAAATCTATCATATACTGTGACGTAATAAATTTTTTAAATCAAACGAAATATGGTTTACAAAAGGCCGTATCCAGAGGTGGAGGCCCACGGCCCCCCCCCCCCCCCCGAAATTTTTCGCAATGTAGCATGTATATTCCTCCCTGAAACTTTCCTCAACATAAGTGTTTCAAAGTTAGGGCCCCCCCGAAAAAAATTTCTGGCTACGGCCTTGCTTCCAACCCTTAACACATTTGCCCATGTCTGACACGGGCGAAAATTACCGGCAAATTTGCACATGCCCGTGTCTCATACGGCCGATCTTGTATCTCGCGTTATTTTATTTCTAATGCCCGTTTGCACTTTTCTTGTATAATCATTTTTATATACCTTTTACCTCCTCCCCCGCTCTCTAGTCACCCCCTATAACTGCAATTGTCAAGAACAATTTATACTATACCTATATATTAATTTTCTGCAAAAAAAAAAAAAAAAAACCTCGATCATTCTTTACCAGTTTTCCGAAAAAAAAAAAAAAAAACACGTGCTTTAAGGGGTTAAAATAGAAAAACTTGGCAATGGACCGAGCCAACTGGCCGCGAGAAATTCTGTGGGCCGACCCTGAGAATTTGCATTACCTGGATTGAGAAATTCTCAGGGCTGTATTTTGTAGATTATAGGGATTAAAAATATTGTCAGTAAATTCGTAGATATGTATTTAAATATTAAATGTCTACAAGACTGATTTTTTTCTTATTCATTATAGAAGGGCAATAATACTTAATATGTTAATTAGCTGCCGTCCTTTAGGGCGTTGTGCCTTGAGGCCGTCCCCTCGCCGCCTTAGCCTTCCCCGCTAGCACTGCTCAAAATAAAAAAAATAATAAATAAATAATAATAATAATTTTGCAGATCTCAAGAGTTGCTTGTATAAGGTTTTCTATATGGACGAGCTGGCCCAGAGAATTTCTCAAGCCGGCCCCGAGAGCTCGTCAAAATAGACAACTTAGATGGCAGCCTAAAGGGCAAAATGATGTATTTTATTTATTTATTTTCAAAATTAAAAATATTAAAATTTAATCAATTTTGCAACTCAGGCAGCCGTTTAGGTTGTCTATACAGACCAGCCGGCCCTGAAAAGTTCTGCCCCATCCCTCTCATGTGGCCCCCCAGGGTGTGGGGTCTGGCCGGCCAGACCCCACACCTGGAGATTTTGCCCCGTTGCACTCTCTGAAGCCCGGATTACGACAAAATTTTGGTCCCCGTTTTTTACATTAACATTTTAAAAGCTGTATACTTTATATTAAAAAAAAAATAGATATTTTGCGACTGGCCCAGGGAGGACCGGCCCACCGGGCATTTGCCCGAATGCCCGCATAGCCAGTCCGCCGCTGAATATAAGTGTTATCCACGACATAAAATCTATGCCTGTGATACAGGTATCTCCTGATCAGGTTGCAAAACTATGGCCCACAAACAATCCATTTTTGCTGGAATTTCCTCTTGATATTCTAGATTGCCGGCCAACTAATATTGAAGTTCCAAATAACAGTCGTTGGTATTCCACTAAAATATATTTCAGATTATAACAACCGCTATGTAATGGTCAAGTTACAAACCATTGCTGAACGGAAAGTGTTCTGTCTTGGATACATTATGGACATAAAAATACAAATGGAAATCTGAAAATACAATATTTACGGGAAAAAGCGGAAAAATACATATTTTGTGTTTCCAGAGAATGATGCTTTTGACGAAGTAGGTGTCTCAACAATTCACTCGGTTTTACTCTCTAAACCAAGGAAAAGCAGGGGTAAATTTTTCCCTCCAACTGTGAGCTGCTTCATATGTTAAAATAAATTACTTTTTTATGTTAATTTCAAATAACTGTATCTTTTAGTGACACATTTGGGATTTTTTTCTGGAAAAATTCAGAAGGTGTAACACACGTAACGTTCTGGTAACACACGTAACGCGCCTCTTTCTCCAATTTTAAAATATTTCTTAAAGGAATAAAATTTCTAAAAAATTACTAAAAACATATTTCATAAGCTATCATCCCATGAAAAAAAAAATTTCATCCTACTCATACATACATCACAGAAATAAATTTGTATATTCAATGTTTTGAATATGTTGGATTATAAAGGGTAACACACGTAACGAAATTTCAGAATTTTTTTTAACAAACAGCAAAACAATATATATCTTCGAAAAAATTTTTGCATACTTATAACACATGTACTTTTATTAGCCAAAATTAAAAAACCTAAAAAATACCCAATAAGTTTGTTAGAAAGCGCATTAAATTTAAAAAATGCCGTGTAAATGTAACACACGTAACGAAAGAATCGCCCAAATACGTTGCAAGTTTTTTTCCTGGTCTTTATAAGAAAGAAAATAGTCTTTCACTATTTGTAAGCTCTTCGCAATAGTGAAAGAAGGGAAGGGCTGTGCTTCCGATTCTTTTTGTTGATCTTCATCGGCTGACGAAAAGTACAGACGGAAAAATATTGCTTATTTTAGAACATTTTTTTTTTTTCACTTTCCAGGGAAAACGTAAAATGCGGGAAATTTCATATATAACAAACTTACAATCCGGGTTAAATTAACATTATTAGTATACGGAAAAACTGGGACCTGATGAAAAAAACATAAAATGCGGGAAAAACGTAGATTCGGGGGACGTAAAATCGGGGTTTCACTGTATATGATTTTTCTCAAAGACCACAGCATAAACAAAAACCACAATACTCATATGCAAAAAAATTCTTTCTATTTCCTTATTGTTTGAAACTGAAAATTAGAATAGTGAATGGAAAATAGTTTTTTGTTTATTTTCTAAGCACCGAAGCATAAATTCTACACATTAAAAAACGTTCCCCTCTTTTCTCTCGCTAAGTGGGCAGATATAATATTATAATACGAAAAGAGAGTGATAGGCAGCTAAATATTTATGCTTTATTTTATGTGTTTTTTTTTTTCAAAATAAAATTCCAAGCTGCTGTAAAAAATGAGTTATTTTAAAATTAATTTTCACCCCGTAATAGATTTTTTTTTTTTTTTAAAACAAAACCTTTCACTTATATTTTGTTGCAATGAAATATAAATTAAATTCATTAATAAAACAAAATATTGACAAGTGTATAAATGAGCACAATTGTTTTAAATAATTAGCCCCAAAATTAATCTGTGTCTTTTCTACAGAAAATTGCGATACACGAAAGAGTTTTAATGGGAGATGAGAATTGGCAAACACGTTGAAATGACGCTGGTTAATGACAAAATCCATGAATGGGTCGCCGTCTGGTGGATACCGTGACTTACTACGAAGTCCCTGCCTAACTGCAAGAATGTAAAGGCTTTCTCCCACAACTACGATCAATGCCGGACAAACCCATTCGCCACGCTAAAGGGGTGGTCGGATAACCTGTTGGAAAACTTTATTCTTATCGGAAAGAAATTCCGAACTTGTTCAAAACCACGTGCGAAACAGACATTGCATTGTATTTCATTGTTTTATTTTTGTCGCTCGAATGTAATCATATTAATAAACTATTCGATATAATTTTAAGAACTATGATCCATATGATTTTATTCGCTACACATTAATTATTTTTATTAAACTGTTTTACTAAGTTTCTCTGCGCAAGTTCGAATAAAAAATATTTTAATTAAAAATTCAAAATTTTCTCAGTGACAATAGAATTTACCATTTTAATCCCTGGTCATAAATCAAACTTTTCACTTTTTCCTCTATATTTAATCTTATATCTCGAAAGCCAGGGATCAATTTCTAAAGCAACGACAACAATTCTGTCAGCTCTTCAAAGACAACTTCTTCTCTGTTTAGGATCTTGGACGCTTTTGAAATTGTTTGGAAAGATGCCAGTACACTTTTGGCAGTACTCTCACGCACTTTAGCTGCTAGTTGAATGCAATTTGTATGTTTCCTTCATACACAAATGTTCCACAAATCCTTTAATTGTAAACTAAACGTTATCGTTTAGTTTCTCAGAAACACTCACAGAAGCTGAACGAACCAAGAAATGTTATTAAAAACAGCTAAAAAGAGCTTCTGTCCAGAATAATTAGTTGTAAAGAGAATACAATGTAGACATTTAACATAGTGAGCACATTTGAAAATTTAAAAGCATTTTAGGAAGTATTTTAAAATCAAACATAATATATATGAATATATATATATATATATATATATATATATATATATATCCAGCGTTTTTAATTGTGTAAAAATGTCAGAGCAAAAGTGTCCAATCGACTAATTTCAAAGTGTTACACGGTTATGTCATTCGCGTTAGCAAATATATATATATATATACACATAGATATTACAATACCTTAATATATTGAAATATTTAATCACATCTGGTATAACTTACCTGATGAATTTAAAAGGATATTTATTTTCTGGGCCAACAGTTAGAAATCATACCAAAGAAACTTTTCTTGAATATAAAAATGAAAATAAAGGGGAGAAAAAAGGCGAAAATGTCAAAGCAGTTAAATATCTATGCCAAGTTTCAAATAATTGATGTTCAGCAATAGTCCCCTTTATGCAAAAGTACGAACAAAATATATAAATTAAATACATAGAACAGATGAAAGGCATGAAGGCACCTGTCTCCCCCCCCCCCCATTTGATTTAAGTTGTGATAATAATTAGTGTTTCGCCACAGACAAACAATAGAATGAAGATAAAGTAATAAATATAGTATGTTAAGGGAACATTTTTGTGCTTCATGCACAATTATATTCTTAAATCATTATGCTTAAAAAATGCAAAACAGTTTTAAATTTTAGAGATTCAAGAAATTTTTAACTTCTGCGTGAAACAATATTCTAAATAGAATGATGAAAAGGAAACATACAATTAGTAAAACATATTATAACTATTTCTCCCTTAAGAAGACTAGTATATTCTAACTTTCCACCTGGAAGGTCGCACGTTCGATACCCACTGAAGACCACCATGTATACTTGGGGATATGTGCATGTAAAATCTGTAGACCCCACTACCTCTCCCCGTGCGTAAGCAATCCTAAGGCCTCGGCTAACAGGTAGGGGTTTGGTGGAGAAAAGTATATTCTAACTTACCTAAGGCTTCGGCTAAAAGGTGCAAGGGTGTCCGATGGAGAAAAGTATATTCTAACTGCGGCGTGGTAGCCTAGTGGTTAGCACGTCGGACTTCCACCTGGAAGGTCGCGCGTTCGATACCCACTGAAGACCACCATGTATACTTGGGGATATGTGCATGTAAAATCCGTAGACCCCACTACCTCTCCCCGTGCGTAAGCAATCCTAAGGCCTCGGCTAACAGGTAGGGCTTTGGTGGAGAAAAGTATATTCTAACTTACCTAAGGCTTCGGCTAAAAGGTGCAAGGGTGTCCGATGGAGAAAAGTATATTCTAACTGCGGCGTGGTAGCCTAGTGGCTAGCACGTCGGACTTCCACCTGGAAGGTCGCGCGTTCGATACCCACTGAAGACCACCATGTATACTTGGGGATATGTGCATGTAAAATCCGTAGACCCCACTACCTCTCCCCGTGCGTAAGCAATCCTAAGGCCTCGGCTAACAGGTAGGGGTCTGGTGGAGAAAGGTATATTCTAACTACGGGCCGTGGTAGCCCTGCGGTTAGCACGTCGGACTTCCACCTGGAAGGTCGCGCGTTCGATACCCACTGAAGACCACCATGTATACTTGGGGATATGTGCATGTAAAATCCGTAGACCCCACTACCTTTCCCCGTGCGTAAGCAATCCTAAGGATTCGGCTAACAGATAGGGATCTGGTGGAGAAAAGTATATTCTAACTATGATGAGAAAGAGTAATTATATTAGTTAAGAACCTCATTCAATATCCTCCCAAATAAAACCGTATCCCATCTTGAATTAATTTCAAATGAACGTTCAGTCCCGGAGCACAACACAATCACACCTTTAAAATAAGAAAAAAAAAACGTAGATAAATATAAAGCGAATTATATTTGCTTCCAAGGGAGCCTTGAATATATAACCAAAAAAAAAAAACACCTGCAACACATAAAATAAATTGCAATTTGGATGCCATTGGATACTCTATATAATGTTCTTTAAAAAAATCTATTTTCAAAGGTTTCAAATGCGTTAAAATGTAATTATGATCCGAAATAGGAGAATTTTATTGCAAAACTTTGTAATGCTCTTCAAATATCCATTAATTTTCAAACTAGTTTTGCTGGGAACATTTGCCAGGTTTTGAATTCGCGTTGATATCAATAATACTATTAAGCTATTTGTTTTATTTTAAAGTTTATTATTCTTATTTGAATTGCTATCTAGCTAAATTACAGATACAAAATCCGTTTCAAATTTTTTCAAGTAACTAGTCAAAACTTCATTAATACTTTTTAACTAATAGTATTTTTCTGGACACTTTAGCTATATCGCAAGATTTATCAGCACTATCATTTATAAAATGAGTGATGCAAAATGTTTCGTAAAAGAAAAAATTCATTTTAAACGTTCTTTTATAGAAAATAAATGTTAAAAATTAAACGAACGCATCCATTTAACTTCCGTTTTGTACTAAAATATTAATAAATGTTCTTTACTGATTAAATTAAGGGAAATACAAAAGTGCGTCAAAAATTAAAAATGTGCAATACGCTAAAGATCCACCATTTACACTTGGGGATGCGTGCATGTAAAATCCATGGACCTTAAGCTCTAAGGCACCGAAGGCTAGAGATTTCTCTATCCTTCAGTCTTAAGTCTAAAAAGAGATGTAGCGTACTTATGGGGACTCCATCTGGAGTACACCTTCTGTATTGAGTCTAAAGTTCCGCTTCCACCCTTGTGGTGCTCGCTCAAAATCGGAATTAGCTTTTCTGCCATAAATTCAGCTAGTCTTTACTACCCGTTGCTCGGTGGCTGTGAGTCACCGAGTGGCGTAAGTAACAACAACAACAAATTAAAAATTGACTTTTAGTAATTTCCCGGAGTCGTGTGGCAATCATTATTTCAAAAACCATAATTAAAATAAAACACCGGTAAAAATATAAATAAAAAAAATATCACTTAACAAAAATACATTAACGTTAAAATTTTAAGCCATTTCGATTGATTGTAGTCGCAACGTATCGATTGCTTTTATGCATAAAGATGCAATAAAACTATAGCACATGCTTTAGCAGAGATCAAAATCAATTCAAAAAAAATAAACGCAGAACCACTTTGATGAAAAATGACTGAAGCCTGAAGTAAGCGGTACATGTGCAAAATCACATGTTCAATACATTAAGATTTGGGATGTGTATAAACCTTAATATTTCACACATGTCACCAGTTATCCAAACTTCTTTAAACTACAAAATGTATCCTTCAAAGTTTCATTATAACCCATTAATCTTTAAAATAAGGGCCAATTTTATGCGATGACAAAAGAGTGAAGTAATAAGTAACATTAGAAATCACAACGATGTTGTATTTATTAAAAAAATTTTAAAGAAAAGGAGAAAACTTTCTAAAGCTTGCTTCAGCACTGTGATTGCACATTGGATTGAAAAAGGAAAATGAAAACTCCGGAAGTGAGAAGGTGGGGGGGGGGGGGGGGGGGGAGTATTGAGATGAAATATCGATTGTATTTTCTTTCAAGCATTAATTAGTGTAAGGTTAAAAATTATTTCAAATGGAAATATTTTATGTTTCTAACAATTTTAACCAGTATTGCAACGTTTGGTAATCTGATAATTGCCGTTGGTAAAAAAACTTTTGATCGCTAATGGCTTATTTTAAAAGAGGTTCTTGCAGTGTTTTTTCCCTCATGAGCACGTTTTCTTTTTTTTAAATTTTTTATTTATTTTTTTTTTCAAGTTACGTATGTGTGTATATATACGAGCATGCCCGGTGTTATTATCATTATTATTGTTATATTTTTTAAAAAGAAATTTCGCATTTTTATCGCCATTGCATTTTGTTCCTCTCAAAAGTATTTTTGAATGAAATTTGCTGTGTTCACTAAGTTAACCTTTGTGTTTTTTTTCTTTTCGTTAATTTTTTAGCAATCCCTATATAAAAAAGTGAGATTAATACTCTATGCTAAGTTTATTGGGCACATGATCATTATCTTGAACGCCTGCATGATTTTCGACAAGGCTTCACAAATAACACAAATAATAAATTCATAAATTCTTTTGAAAGTCAACCACCAAATAGAAAATGATCGTTCATTTTTAAAAACTTCATTCCTTTAGCTCATTATTTTGCTAATATTCCGCTTAATTCTTCACTTTATTCTGTTTGAATTAACACATAGTAGAACTTTGGGAGAGTCAATTATCATTTATTAGAATATATATATATATAATTCAGAAACAACTCTTTAAAAAGGACATGCTCACACTAGTTTAATTGGCACTGAATAATTACTGCATGTAGGGCATTAAGCAGTAAGTAAGCGAGCGAGCTGTCACCAACAGAAGATTGTCATTATTACTAGATAGTTTAAAAGCAGTTACTAATTGAAACATGTATTTTAGGAAGCTTGGGGACTAGTTCAAAGACTAGCCTTTAATGAGCGTTTTTCATTTTTCCATCCTATTAAGAAGCTTAAAATTTTAATATAATTTTAATTATTTTAATATTTTCGCTGATTATCTTTTAACTCATTAGTTATACAAATATAGCACGTTAAACACTGAATAAAATGAGAAACAATAAACTAAAACAAATAAATAGATGCATTTTACAAATATATTTTTATCTCGGTGAACTTAATCATCGTTAACGTTTTTGGTGAGAAAAGTACTTAACGTATAATCCGATTACACTGAGATAAGTGCATCAAATACATTTTTTATGTTTTCAACCATAAGCTCTTACACTGAAAATTAATGGATTACAAACTCTAAGGGCTGAAAATATTATCTTGATAAGCATAGCAATTGATTCTTTTTGGTTAAGAATAATTTTCAACAGATAAAGTTCTTGCTTAAAGGAAGTTTAATTTATGATTTTAGCGTTTTCCAAAGCAACATGAAAAGAAACAAATTCTTTTAAATAGTAAACATAAAGTCAGATAATCTGTACATCATTTAAAATAGTTATCCACGTTGTTCCCTCTGCTCCTTATTACGCTGTAAAAAAAATCTAATTCAGCTTTTCACCAAAAAAAAAAAAAATGGTGAAATTTAGCTGCAACCAACATTTAGTACTAAAGCTAAACCATTATAATGGCTCCTAATTTCACATTCAAGATAATACCATGTGAAACTACACCTTTATAATGGTTCAACTTAGTACCAAATGTTGATTGCAGCTAAATTCCACAATATTCCCGTTTCTTACATCCTAATTCTTTACATTTTATAATTTATGTACATCCTAATTCAGAAGAGCGTTATTTAACAAAGCGTTTATTCTGTTTTCCTGCGTCCGATTCGAATCCGACGCATTAATTATCTTGTATTCCTGCTCGGAGTCGAGCAGACTACTCAAATTCCTGAATCGTTCTGACGTCTCGCGTGGTAAATAGTTCCAGGATTTTCATACAAATAGTATTGTTCTGAAGAAATAATCGTTAAAAAAAGCCCTGTATGAACGTAAAGTGGCTCTATAAAATTTATAATTCATTACAATAAAAAGAATATTTCCCCTTTCTGTTATTATGACTTTTAAGTAAGTACCGGTACTTAAAACTGAAAACAGTGCTGACTCATTTTTAAGTCAAAATTACTTAACCAAAATAAGCAGGTTTATTTCATCATTTTTAACAGTGTTTCCAGTTTGAAGATATGGTACTACCTTTCACGAGACATTATTTATCTACTGACGATACTTATAAGTACCACTCGCTTTAAAATTTATCCAGTAACCACATTTTTACGCATATTCTGACGGTACTTTGCAGGAACACTCTTTTAGCTCCACTTTTTCTGGATACATTTGAGGAAATGTATCCTGAGAGTATTTTAGCAAGGAAAGAGGGCAGCTTTGGAACGGATTGCCATTTTGATAAGTTTGCTCCACTTTTCTGATTTTGGTCTGGAGAAGTGGTAAAATTCAAGAACTAACTCTCTGATTGTTTTAGTGTGTTAGTTCAGAATTTAGAAAACGATTTGACCGTATATTTTAAGCGATATTTAAGCGAACAGTGCATGTAATTGATTTCACAGTTTAATTACTTTGTGTTACTTATTCACTGTCGTGAATTAAATTTCTATAGGCTGGATATTTCATTTATGTAAATCCCTTAATTTTCAGTGTAATAACCCCCCTCCAAAAAAAAAAAAAACTATTGCATAAAATAATTCCTGCTGATTATAATGCAGTACAAAACAGGTTAAAATTCAGCACACATTGTAAAATTAAATTAAATATAAGAAAAGAAGTAATTAATACAAATTAATTTTTCATAAAAACCTTTATAACTTTATGTATAATATCGTAGTTTCGAATGTTTGTTATGTTGTTTGCAAAAAAAATAATAAAACTCTAGCTCAAATAATTTAAAATAAAATTCTACTGAAAGCCGTGTCTGTAGAATAATACGAAACTTAACATTTTATTTATCATAACTTCGCATAGTCGATGAAGGATAAATTTGATGAAATCAAATATTCAAATGACAGCGACAGACTTCTTTCGAAATTCAATATTGCAAAACAAAAACAAAAATAAACTAGTTATATTTCGCGGAATAAATTTATTTTTTATTCTGGCTTCTAAGTAAGAGTAGCGAACGAAAATCACACTTTATGTAAAGGATAAAAGTTTTTTACATCACAGAATGGGAAATGTCTTTATTCCTTTGGTAGAGAATCTTTTAAAAAATGCTTTTGAATTTCTCAATATTATGAAAAAATGTAATTTTTTTTCTCCGGAGGACATTTTTTTTCAAGAGATAAGGATATCCTCTTGTAGTTTAACATTTTACAAAATTGTAAGCATACATGCTTATATTCGATACGTGTTAAGAATTACGCGAAATCATAGGATAGGTTATCGAAGGTTAGCTCCTTTCTATTATATTTGCTTCAATTTGAGGATCTCATTTATTAATACTGCGACGATGTTTTCAGTTATTAATTTGTGTGGAGGCTTAAAATAGTTCACAAATGAATGCCTATTTGAATTATTTTCTTTGAATCTTGCAAAACCGTTTTTAAAACATTTTTTCCCTTAGGAAATCACTATTAAAAAATAAGGAAAAAAAAACAATTAAAAAATGTAGAAGTTCGTACAGAAGAGGTTTACGAGACACCTTTTACCGCATACCAACATTAATTTTGGGCGTTTAGTTATCACAAGGCCTAAACCCCCCCCCCCCCCCCCCACAGTTGTATACGTTCATCAGTTGAAATAAGTACTTGGACACATAAGCTTTAAATTAAAAGAAACAATCAGTTGTTGTGAAAACCTTATCAGCTTATGCTCTCATTATGTTAGGTGTTATATTTCAGTTAACTCTAATGACCAAAATGTTAAAGACTGAGTTTATAATAATCAAACACATTCACTAACATATACGTTAAAGCAGTAGCAAGAAGAAATGAATCACTACAAAAAGAGCTAGGGAAATTTTCAATTACAAAAAAAAGGCATGCATAGTGCATACATAATAATAATAATAATAACAATAATAACAATGCAACATATTTTGCTGTTATTTGAAAACAAGCAACTGTGTTTTGAAATAACTGAATAGAAATTGTTTAATTCAAATTCGGAATAAAAATTGAAAGTTTTTAATGTTTGTAACATATTTAAACATAAGTTTAAAATAATATTGAAGATTGGGAACAAAAGGAACTAATTAATTGTATCTAAAACGGACTTAACTAGTATCCTTTACAATATTTTTCCTTGAAACGAAAACATTTAGAATTTCGTAGGTTGAATCTGGAATTCGATCCAACAGTGTAAAGTCTAAGCTAGTATATAAATAAATTTATTTACTTATTTTTTTTCTTCATAGGCTAAAAAGAGAGGACATAAACTTTGCATTTTCTTCGAAGTTCAGTTGTGAAGAAAGTGTTTTTGAAGTTATTTGTTTCTAGATAAATCGTTTAGAAATTTACCCAAAGGTTTTTATCCGAAAACAACCTTAGAGTTAAAAATATTTCCATTTTTCTTATTTAGTACAGAAATTTATTGGATACTATCTGGCATAAAAACAGTGTATGTATTTTTAAGTTGCTTTATATTGACAGAAAATCCAAATTCATTTTATTTTAGGCGCATAAAATTGTATTTTACCAGTAGTAATACCATATCAAGGCAGCATGAAACAACCATTTTAAAGACCTCATTAAGATATAAGAAACTTTTGCAGTAATTCTCTCTTATCTTCATAATAATATACTGCAAAATAATAGATCAAAAAAGAAAGGCGAGGCAAAAAGCCGAGATTGCGTAAATGCTACTAATGACTTCTCTGGGGAAGAGAAACAAAACGCCTCTAACAGTTCTTTGTACTTCAGAATAGAGACAGGTTAATATTTTAGCAGTCAATTTTGAGACCATTCCGTGGTAAACTCTGATTCTTGCTGCATATTTAATGCTTAAATTATGCCAATTAGAAAGTAAAACTGCATTAGATATTGACAGCTAATGCAGTGAACAGGTATGCAGCATTTATTTTACGCGAATATGTCTATTTACTTAGAGGATTATTGGGGTTAGTCTTTAAGGATATGAATGATCTGATATATAAGCCGCTTAAGTGTTTGTTTGTCGCCGATAGCTTATTCCGAATTTCTTACTCCGAGAAAACTGCATCGTGCTGCCATCTACACAATTGTTTCTATAATGAAAACGACTAATAATCAAAACATTTCTATAGCATTTTGAGTGAGGCATCGCTAAATTTGCAATCTCCGTTAAAAATTAATGCAAACACGAAATTAATTTAATCCTTATTTCTTTGTTTTAATTTATTTATCGTCTGCGCTTTTTATATATAGTATTAAAGTGGCAGCGCTCTTTTTTCCAGGTTTCATTAAAACTATTGTTTTGACGATGATTATGTTGGATATAAATAAGTATTTTTCACAAACAATTTGATTATATAGTAAATAATATTTTTGTTTTACAGATTATTAGAACTTAGATGTTTTTTTCTTTCGGTAAGAATATTTTTTTCCGAAATTATTATATGTTTATTATTTATTCGTTAAACTTGACTGTTCTACCTGATAAATATCTCTTTGATTTGATGTGCATTTCCGGTTACTGTGAGAATTGTATATTTATAATATCTAGAGCAGCGGTCATTTCGTATGTCCTCCGGGCTTACTAGTCTATAAATAAATATCGTATTTCCATGTCATTAATTATATTTATCTGAATTAAAGCAACTCAAAACTATGTGCACATGACTTTGATATAAGCCTCCTGCATCCTGAAATGTCGTTTCATTTTCACGTTTTCAGATGTAGCAATACTGAAAAATGTATGCATGCAGATTTTCAAAATGAAGTGAAATACATATATTTCTTTCTTTCTCTCTCTCTTTTTTTACTTTTTTGACCATGCATTACGACTCTAAAGCCTAAATTACAAAAACAATTTACAGTGGTACCTCCTTTAAGGGACACCTCCGAAAAAGGGACACCTCTAATTAAGGGATATTTTTTCTGGTCCCAGTCCCTTTGAATAGGGACTGCAATGTATTTACCTCTGAATAAGGGACACTCTATTTAAGGGACATTCTTGGAGAAAATTTTCCAAAATTCAAGTTATATAGATAAGAAAATTTACTGGAAGCTAAAGTTCTTTTTTTTCTTTTCTAAAAATTAACTTCTGAAAGTTGGTATGAGTTCTAGAAGCATGAACAAAGAAACAAGTGTATTTTAAAGTACTTGACAAAACCTAATTGTAAAGCCTTTTTTCCTCTTTTGTACAATAGAATACCAGAGGCGTAGCTAGGGTTTTCAGCGCCCGGGGACAACTGAAGATTTTGCGCCCCTCTGTACCCCTGGGGGCTTGGGGGCACCCCTAAACGGAATTTTAAAAACTTTTATGCTTCCTAAATGATAAATAGCTATAAAAAATGCAGCCCTTTTAACCTTCATTTTCATTAGCGACCATTCACTTCTAAAGGAATTATGGGCCACTTAGGCTTCGCAAAATTATTTGTCTGATTTCCCATGCACTCCTGTGCTACATTGGTCATTCCCGATATGATTCGCGATGCTCCCACTTTTTTGTCGAACATATTCACACCTCTTCAGTTCAAATAATTTACTTTTCGCATTTAAAAATAAAATAAATTAACATTAATTTGGCGCCCCTTGACGCTGCGCCCCGGGGACAGCTGTCCCTCCTTGCCCCCACCTAGCTACGCCTCTGTGGAAAACATGTGTGTTCAGCAAGGACAGACAGTACCTACAAGCTTTTTTATGCAAGAATTGTAAAATGCGCACTGAACATAATTTCTACAGTATTGCCCAAATTACGTACTTTGAAACAAACCCATCCAACAGATTACTTCAAATAAATTTCTGTAAGCTCCAAAACTCTGCCAATACGATGTTTATGCTAAAATTTCAGTTTTTCAATGAAAAAATTTTAAATTTCAATAATTTTAACTTATATTTTGTATGCATGAGCAATTTTCAGTATTTAAGCTTAAATGGTAACACATGTTTATTATTAAAAAGTTAAACTTAGTCAATACACTATATGTGTATGCATCAATTTATGAACCTCCGAGGAAGGGACACCTCTATTTAAGGGACAAAATTTCCAGTCCCCTTAGTGTCCCTTATTGAGAGGTTTTACTGTATTATCTCAAATGTAAAAGTACTTAGACAACATTATTTGAAAATCTAGTGAAACCACAATAAAAGTGCCAAAACTGTCAAACCTATTCATTTGAATCTAAACAAGTTTTTCACAAAGGAATTTCGATGTTCTCCATAGTACAGTATCAACTCTAGTTGGCATTATATCGTGCAAATAAGTAATAGCCATTACAAAAATGCCAGGGCCGTGATAGCCTAGCGGTTAGGAGGTTCTCGGGTTAGACACCCGAGCCGCTGAAGACCCACCAGGTATACTTGGGGATACGTGCATATAAAATCCGTGGACCCTGAAGTCCCGAGGCAGTTCCGAGGGTAGCGGTAGGTGGAGATTTTCCCTGCCCCTCACCCATAGGTCAAAAAAGGAAGGTGGCGTATTTGTGGTGGCGCCATCTGGTGTCATCCAAGTACATTATGAGTAAAGTCGTTCTTCCAACATTAGCGCTCAATTTGAAACGGAAGGCGTTCCCAACTGCCTTAATTCCTAGTCGATTCCACGAAGGGGAGCTTGGATAACACAAGTGGCATAAGCAACAACAACAAAAATGCCTTTTTCCGAAAAATATATTTTTCCTTTCTCTCTCTTTTTACGTCTCCTAACATTGTTGACTGGCAGTTTATCTCATGTCACCGGCTATTGTTTCGCAATTAAATGTGGAAGTGAAACAATATAAACATTTTTTTTACTAAATAGTTTAAGAAATGCTGATGTTCAACTAAGGGATACGTTAACCAATAATCTCTCCAGAGCAATTAGTTTGGCTCATCAGTATCAATAAGCTTGCGGTATACTGAACAGCAATTACAATTTCCCTCTGATAAAATGAACTCCGATGGACGAAGGATTAAACGATTCCGTTTGTTAATCCGTTGTTGTGAGCAGAAAAACCAGTTTGCTTCCTTAATAACGTACTTTGATTCTTTTCTCCTCCAACCTCCTTCCATATAAGCACTAGGCCTTAGGGATGCCCTCATCCAGGAGTGAGGTAGAGGGGGTTGTGGGGTCCACGGATTTTACATGCACGTATCCCCAAGTGTACATGGTGGGTCTTCCGCGGCTCGTGTATCAAACACTTGACCTTCCGATTGAAAGTCCGATATCTTAGCCACTAGGCTACCACGTCCCGTCAATGGCGTACTGGGATGGTTACTGGTTTGCGCGAATAAAGAATTCATCCTGTTTCTCTTGAAAAAGAAATAAAGCTCTCTCAGAGTCAAGCGTCATGTTATCAGAGCCATACAATACATCGACTTCAAGAATGAACTGACAGAACGAAGCTGACTAGAAACAAAGGTGTACCCGATCCTTCGGCACGAGCTGACTCGTGACCGGTCAACAATGTTAATTTTCACCTTCACTGTGTTGTAAGCTTTTTGCTTTTTCTCTTAAGAGCCCAAGTGTGGGTCCTGAAACTATGTAAATAAAGTACCTTGCTATAGAACAACTCCAATAAATAACATTCACAACAAATACATCTCAACCCCTTTACGATAGTAGACTTTTCAGACTATAAATGAGAACATATTAAATTCTTCAAAACTGCAATATTGAAAATATCACATCGATCGTATGGGGAAAATCATCTTCTGCCTTTAAAAGATGCAATTTCATGGTAAAACAAGAACGGGATAAAGTTTCATCCGAAAATATTCCAATTGTGAGAAACATAGTCTTAGTTGAAGTTCAAAAGTATATTGAAATGGAAAGCTTAGGCAGAAATGCAAAAGATCCAGACATAATATAAACAAAGGAATATTTTACAATATTCTCTAAGAGCAAATAAATCAGGAATACCAGGGCTAGTTGGTTACAACTGTAAATAAGCGTAGACCTAATTTGCCCGTCTGTTGATAGCAGACACACTGCGCCCCCCCCCCCCCCCCCCCGAGCAGTTGCATAGAATCTTTCTTCGTCCTTACTCCAATCGCCACATTGTTCTTTGGCAGCGGACTTTTGCGACGATTTATCTTTTTCTTTTCCAAAAGGGTTAAGTACTTTTTTGCTGTTTCATCCTTACAGCTATAAAAGAAGCCGGGCTTTGATTAAAACAGATATAGGTGTTCAAAAGGAGTATATGAACGGCATAGTTACTTATTATCCGGTCGACCATAAATCTCGCCAAACTAGGCGATTTTAAAACTCGCCAACCTTAAGCTAGTCATTTAATAACACTTTGTTAATGAAGCTATTTGATTTGGTGTGTTTTTAAAATCTAAATGAGTGTTTTGTCGTCCATGAATCTTGCCAAATTTGCGCTAGTGCCTCGGTTTTCTGTCTGTTGGCAATGGTCGACGGGGTAATACGTAAAACCGAGCAGTTTGAAAAAAAATATGCAATCCGTATCAGTTTAAAAGACACAGCATAAAAGCGATACATCCAAAAAAAGAATACATAAATTAGATGCAACATTTTATAACTTTTAAATACATGAAACAAAAACTTTCATAAGTGAATTTTTTTATATAAAAAAAATACTAATACGTTAAAATAGTAAAAACAAATACGATGCATTAAGTGCATATATAAATAAAATACATTACACCATAAATGAACCAAATTAATTTACCACTATGACTAAACTTGATATGTCGATTAAACCTTGCCAAGAACGAAATGGTCCTGCAGAGAACGTGCCTAACAATGAAATAAACTGCAGAATGTAGGTGGTGACTGTGTGGAAAAGATCGGTTTTAGGACTTATTGTTGTTAAAACTCACATGAGTAGAGTAAAAACAACATTATAACGATTTTTTTTCTTTTCTTTTTTTATGTTAAGTACAGTTTTAAAAAGATGTTCACTCTGTCTAAAGTTTTACCGTATTGGATTGTTAAGTTAAAAAAATAAAGCATATAAACCTATGTTTTCGAATCAAATATAAAGCAAAACTAGGGTAAGGAGCGCAAAAACGACATCTTTGTATGAAAACAGACTTTAAAGGGGCTTTCGAATTTTTAAAAGAATAGTTTGCTTTCATACAAAAATTATATTGTTGTTTTATCTTCAGTTCGACACTTAGATAAGCGCTAAGGGAGCAATAACCGAAATAAAAAGAAGTGCTTGAAGTAAAATGTGGATTAAAACTAACCAATGAGAAACGAAAAGAATAAAGTCAAACTAACCAATTAGAAGAGAGAAGAAGAAAACCAAACTAACCAATCAGAAAATAGTGAACAAGACAAAGCGTAAATCCTTACAATCAGTAACAGGGAAAAAGCTTTTTAGAAACATTGTACTATCAGGTTTTATTATTTTTCAATACGCTGTTTAGATTATTAAATATATACTTTTAGTTTTGAAATAGCATAGGATATTCCACAATCTATTATTCATCTATGAATCTCCTGATGTAATGCACCTCTGAAAATGTACAAACTGCAATGATTTTCATATCGTTCATTATCTTGCAAAAAATTATTATACAGCCTTAGAGGAAAAGGGGGCTAGTGTGGTTAAATTTCATACATTTTGCCAAAAATGTTCTAAATGGCATTTTTCCCATATGCAGCATTTTTTTTTTTAATTTGCACTTTCACCTTTTGTTTGGTTGATACGTTAAATTATTTGGCTTTACAGTTTTTTAATGTTTTTTCAAAGTTATTTTTGTCTGCATTATCCTCATATAAAATCATCTAAGATTAACATGACTCTAAAAATCATATTCCTCAGTAAATATTCTTTTTAATAAAGTATTTTTATTTGTGTTGAGCCTAATATATTTTTGCTATAAAAGACCGCAGTTTAATATGTTCAAAACATATTTCAAAGAAATAAATTACTCATATTAACGTAAAACGCGCTATCTCCGCTGCCTTCCTATATGCTCCTGCTATTAACTACCCCTGAAAGCTGTATCAAGTTTGTGTAGACGTGTCCACAGAAGCCCTATCAGCATGCGTCCACACTAGCTTCATAGGGCTATTTATTTCTTCACGCTGGAAAATTTAAACCGTGCATCGCAAAAGTTAATGTCAAAAAATGTAGTGATTATGTTCTCTTTTGCATTCTACCCCCTATTGTTTGAAATTATGGATCAAAATAGCCTAAATAAGTAATTATAAAGCAAATCATAAACTTATTTGTACACCATAAAAATCTTGTTTCAATCACTTCTATTAAACTATGCAATGTAATCTCGTGCAGCTGCACATGGCAGTGTATATCGATGGTGCAACACTAAAATTTGCTAAGAAGCTTGAACTAATAAATCACAAAATTATTCAAGTTGTTTACACTAAACCCCTTTCCTCTACTGGAGAGAGGAAAAAAGTTTCAATTAAAGCGTTATCTTACAATGAAAACCAATATAGAGTATTAAAATCTCCAATTGACTTTTTTTTTCCTTTTTACTATGCCAACTTTCTAAATACCAACGTTATTCCGTTTTGTTTATTCATAATTTACACCAACTACTAGTCAACAATTGAATTTGAACTCATAACGAATGGTTTTACATCACTTTGATTTTCGAATCAAAATGCAGGCTGCAAATTTCTGTAAAATGTTTCTGTCCATTGTGTAAATTATTGGAAGGATGCGGTATTAAACAACAACTTTAGAGACTTCTTTCCATCATTTTGATAACGAATACTCACTGAATATTCGTTTGGTTTACAATGACCCCTTTGAATTGTCATATAATTATTTGAAACACGCTTGTAAAGTAAAAGTAACAAATTATTCACGGATTTTCGTTTCATTAAATCCAAGCTAGTTGAACTATGAAAAATTATACTTTTATTATTTTTATTTCAAACACTTGATTCTTGAATTAGTAATGTAATTCAACAGATGGAATATTTTCAGATATATATCCAAAGAATTTTACTCATTATTGGATTAATAAAAATAAATATTTGAAGCAATTGCTGATTAACATAGTACAATATTTCTAAAATATGTATATTATATTCAGGATTTTTTTTAATAATTGCTATTATTCTCTATGAGAAGCAAATTAATTATTCAAAGAAAGTAATAGTCCTTCATTTACATATTCAATAAGGATTTCTTGTCACTTTTATTATGCAGAAGAAAAGAATATGAAAGAATTATCAATGTGAGAAATTAAAACACTTAACATATTCTAGCGACCTCAAATCTCCTTTGTTGAAAGACAATGCACCATTTTTATGCTCTTTTTTTCGTATCTGAACAAATTAGTTGATTAAACTTTTTGAATAAAGATGAGTTTTTCTGAAATATCTCATCTAATGTTTTAATTAAAACCCCTTACTTCAAAGCAATTGCACGATTAATCTCCAATAAGAAAGAAAAAAATTTAGGTCATTTTTTTTGTCTGAAAAAAATAACACGTTTACTTGATAAGAAAAAACGGGGAAAAAGAATCCGAAAATTTTAGCACTTTCCTTAAAGATATAAAAGTAAAACAATGAGGATAAAAAAAGGCTCACTTCTATTGATCAAGCTCGTTACCATGACAGCACGTCACAGATATGACACCAAAATGAAACAAGCGTAAATCTAACATCGGAAGTAATTCTCGTAAAATAAGAGCACACTGCCTTTCACTTTTCTGCTTTATAGCAACAAGATTGTTACTGCGAGATACAGTATTACAAAATGTTAAATTGTGGAATAAAATGATTTAGCTCCAAAAGCTGGGAGGTAAAAAACATACTAAGGCTTCTAAAATCGCGTTCTGTATGATAAACTATATTTTTTTACGAAAAACCACCATAATATTAGCAAAAATATTTTTTTTAATTGGGAAGAAGTTGCAATTGGTTAACATTACTCCCAAAGAAATTTAAATAAAAAGGTCTTACTTATTAAGATTAAACTTTAACAAAAGATTTGGAGATTAAAAAGATGTAAAGTATCAAAAAGATTTAAGTTGGTGATTTTGAAGCTTATTGAATAGAACGCAAAATGATGTAACTACAAGGCTAATACGTTTTATTGCAAGGCTGATTGAATTTTAAAGAGTTAATTTTTAAAAATAATAAATTCAATAATCATTTGTACAACTATAACATTTGAGTTACCATAATAAATTCAGAGTTATACAAATTTCCGAGGCATTATTCATTGGATCAAAGCATTAAAAAAATGTAATCCATTCTAATGTAAATTTAAGATATGAGTATGATTATCGTGCATTTTGAAGCACTAGAGTAAAAATTATTGACCCATTTGTTTCAAGAGTGAATGCAATGACTGTTAAGTCATCATCTTTTATTATTATTATTATTATTATATGTATATTGTAATTAAAAGTGCATCGTGCTGTAATATATCGCTAAATAAAAGTACAACAAGAAGTTCCGTCAAGAACTCTCCCGAGCCTACTTTCCCGTATACACATATATCAAATTAATAATCTATCTATCTCTCTCTGTCTTTCTCATTTACCTTTAGTTCTTAATTACTATAATGTACCTTTTTTTTCAAAGGAAAATGCATACTCATTCATTCATTCGGAAATGTCCTTAAAAATCCAGATCAAAAACTTTCGTGGGAAAATAGGCTCGTTTAGTTCACGAATAACTACGTATCTTTGCATGTTATACGTCATATCATCTTTTTGATAAAGTTTGTTCCTAGCAAATCCGTCTGTTAGAACAGAATTTGTATAGGATTGAAATTTCCCCATCGGCTCTACTGCTAAGATTTTTTGAACTGTTCAAAATTGAACGAAACACTGTTCAAATCAAAAAGTAAAATATGGCAATGAGATGTCCTCGCCGAGATCTTGCGAAAGCAAAAAAAAAAAAAGCTTCCGAATCGGACAATTCTTTCAAAAGTTATGGGGGGGGGGGGGGGACAGAACAAAAGACAGACGGACCGACAGACACACATTTTCAAACCATCGCAAAAACCTACTTTCAAACTTTTAATTGTTCAATATTTATTTAATTACTTTCCTTAATTTGATTTTTTCTTATTTTTAACGATATTTTTACGATACATTAAAACTTCCTTCTTTTTTTTACGGGAAAGTAGGCAAAAAAATGATAATTGTTATCACAAAATTTACACCCCACTGCTTCTTAAATAATTCCACAGAACTGTTGCAGAAATTTTATTCAAAAGTAGAGAAAGCCGATTCCAGCAAATGCTTCTGCACATGATCTTTTAGCGACAAAACGAAACGTTTAGTTTAAGTCTTTGGGTTGGAATAAATTAAATTATTTACAGTTGAAAGCTGAAAACATAAGGAGGAAAAAATTAACTATTTAATTAAAATTATGTCAGAGAAGCTTCATTATTTAATAAAAAAATAGTCCGATATTAGAAGATGAATTAAAGCAGTTATTCGAAAAAAGTTTTAAGTGATCCATTTTCACAATAGCCCTAGAAAATAAAGCAGTAACATAATCGCATCAAATAGTAAACAATGGCGAATGCTACTGATTTCCAGTTGAAAACAGAGATAGGATAAGTAAAAAATGTTTAAGAACATTTATGTAGTCACAACTAAGAAAATTTAAATCAAAGGTTTATTAAATCGTTTAAATTTGTGGATAGTTTGATAACGTTTTTAAGTGTCTTCAAGTAATTATTCATAAAGTTAACAGAAACTAAAGATTCATAAAATAAACAGCTGCTAAATATCTGTGTGTTGTGTTGCTCACACAACCCTGTCCCCATTTCTGCTTTTTCACCTAGTCTTTCGTCTCCATACGTTGCATTACATCCGCCTTCACGTTTAATGCGCTCCCAACGTGTTTGTTAATAAAACATTTTCCTTCTTTGGCATCGGTGTTGGTGTTTGCACGTGCGAGAGGTAAGTTTTGAGTTTATGTATGTTTTGTAGTATCTTTTCATTTATTAATTTTTATGCTTTTTATACATTCATTTTGTTCAGTTATTTAGCTTTATTTTCATACTTAATTTATTGTTTTCCCGTCCCAGGAAGTTAATCTTTGTCGCACTTTAACGTCTGTTCCCAGCTCATTCTACTATGAGAGTTGGGATACTTTTATTCGTTTCTTCACGTTCACTATGTTTTTATGTTTAAGGGTTTAATAGTTTTTTCACCGCATCTTAACGCATCTTTTTGGATATTATCCGCGCCTCTCCGTTCTTGCTAACGAATTTAATTAAAGTTTTTAGACTTCGCTCGTTATGCCGCACATGTAATATTTTTGGTATTCCTTTCGTTATTCCGTAATTATTTTCCCCTTTCAATATGTTATTGTGTTTCATTTTACGATCCCGTAACTTATTTGTAACGTTCATCTTCCTGGAGACATTTTATTTCATTATTTTAAACTTTGTTCTTTGTTTTTGTCCGCCATTCAAATCATTTGGCGGCATTCACCTCGTTGGCGATTGTTTGGCGTATTTTCGTCCCGGCCGTTAATTTTGTTTGTGGCAGCCCATTCTCTGGTCGATGTACTTTTCTCCCCCGGACCCCTACCTGTTAGCCGAGGCCTTAGGATTGCTTACGCACGGGGAGAGGTAGTGGGGTCTACGGATTTTACATGCACATATCCCCAAGTATACATGGTGGTCTTCAGTGGGTATCGAACGCGCGACCTTCCAGGTGGAAGTCCGACGTGCTAACCACTAGGCTACCACGGCCCTCTGGTCGATGTACTGGTAAGGGTACGTAGGGTTACCGCATGCATATAAAAACTATGAAACGCTCGCCTAATTGGCAGTCTTCTCTTTACAGTCTTCAGGTGCGGACGTCCCCGTGCGTGCTGCCCCCTTGAGTGGTCATGAGAAATATGCGACTAAATATGTAAGTACTCACTGACCTTTTTGCGCAGAATACCAGACCGTTAAAATGAAGCTATCAATATAAGATTTGAATAAATAAGTTTTTTTGTCTACATTTGGTTTCATCCGTACTTCCACTATACAGTATACACCACTTAATATAGTTAATAACATTCGACTACCACATTTCTACAACATGAGTTTCATAACAGTGTGGTTCTTAAATAAATTCTTCAATTATCACAAACCATGTTTTACTCAATAAAGTAATCTTGTTAGGGATACAAAATGTGTTTTTTAAGAAGAGTGGAGAAGCAATCAACAAAAGAAGTTAAAATTTAGACAAACAACTAATAAAATGTTCTAATTTCATCCTCATAAATGAGTTTTATTTCCTTCTTTTCGTGTCGGAATATATTCGTTTTAAAAAATTTAAAAAGTCCGAAACTCAACACGCTTTAAACTTTTTTTTCCGATAAAAGTAAAGAGCTCTGCAAATGCTATAATGGCCCTCTTAATGAGTAACTACACCGAGAGATATGGTGAATTTTATCTATTTCCAAAGAGGTTTAATGCAAGTGGTGTTACTCGGTTATACTAAGTGCATAAAACTAAGATCCCCTTGCCCATATGTGAGTATAAAACTTAAGTGCTTTTCTCTGTATGTTAAATGCATATTGTTGTTTCCAAAATTGGATTTGTCTCCTACAATAAAAGGCAATTTGTTACGTTTTTTTCTGCGTGTTACAGTAGGATAAAGGCAAATTAAGCAATGCAGGAACCGAAAATGTCATCAGTAAAAATGCAAATAAAGATTTATTTATAAATTATACTTATTGAGTAAAGTTTTCTCAGAATATTTGATAATCATTAACATAGACAGCATATATTTTTTTTAATAAATAATGTTTTTCTAATTATTAATCGAATTTTTAAGCATAATAATTCGTGGTTTATAGTTCTCTCTCAAAGGACCAATCAAAATATGAGAAAATATTTGAAAAAGTCAAAATTGTTTAACTGAAATTATTTTATTTAATTTCTCTTTAATAAATTTAGTAAACTGTTGACCGATCTAGCTGACTCTACAACCTATTCCATTTTAAATGTATTTGCTTTCTGCTCAAAAAGAGCACAAATTGTTCGCACTTCAATCGGGAAGAAACTACATTTAACATGAAGCAATTCATTTTGGTCAAAAATTAAGATGGATTTGATTTTAAAAATCAACTCATACTATTTGTTCATTACTCTGGCATATATTGCCGTAGAGCATATAAACAAACTCACAAAAATTAAACGGACACTTTAAAGGTTTGGCATTTTTAGAGGCATTTTGGCAATTTCTAGAGAAATATATGATAAGTGATTCTATAACTTGAGTCATCTAAAGCACGTGTTTCTGTTCACTTTCCAGTAAAAATTTTACCATGTATGCATTTAGCAAACGAACAACAAAATGGAGAAAAGAGATGATATTTTTTAAACATCTATTAACATAAAAAGCGAGCTGTAGTTTTTACAAATTCAATTTACTTGTTCTGATTTGTGATAAATTTCAGTATTTGGAACCAAGGACATGGATGGTAAGGGATTATTCACCAAATGCTCAATTTATCTTACAAATCAGAGCATACATAAACTAAATGATTTCGAGCACACGTGCTAACTCTCCGATTTCGGTAGAAGAAATTGCGCAGACCATGTTTCAACACATTCGTTTCTACAAAGCTACAAAGAATTGTAAGTGTTTGCCCAGTTACTCAAGGTTAGAAGCTCACTGAAAAAAGTTTAGTTAAAAAGTATCTTGCAATACTCCCGTCACCATGAAAATATCAGAAACAGTAATGAAAATTAAAGCCCTTGAATTAGGAAAATTATAATAACGAATATACATCATAGACGTGCAGAAGAGTAAACTCATGAATTCAAGTAGACGCTATGTTGTTGTTAATGTACAGCTACCTGGAGTTACGGTGCGTTTACATTTCCCCATCCCTCCTAACATTAAAGTGCGCCATCTATCCGACTGCGCCATCCCTCGAGGTTTTATATTATAATTACATAAATCCAGTTATTCTACGAGAGAATTTTACATAATTTCTATGCGTGTACTAATGAACTGGACTAGGCTTACAAAACAAAGAACATATATATATTATTATAAAGATTAATCAATTTTTAAGAGTGAACAAGCTGTTATGAAGTACGAAAGTAGTAGTAAATTATGTTTTTCTTTTCACATATTTCGTGATTTTGACTAATATATCAACTTCAACAATGATTCGTTTGAAGGTTTTTTTTTAATGTTGATATTGAGTTCTATCCATGTTTACACGCTATAAAGTGATTAAAAGGTGAAAAACTTCATGTTTGGAAAGTTTCCAGGAAACTTTTTTTCCCCTCTTGTTTCAATTTGGCGTTATTCGTTAAGGTCCGCATACATGTGACTTTGGAAATGTCCTGTAAATATAGAATGAACTTACTTTACAAATCCGCTCATGAATATATTATTAAGTAATGATTTTAGAAAAAGCATCCTCAAGTAAGACTACAATGTGCAGACATTCCAAGAAATGTATATACTGCCAGGGGTTGTCAAACTCTTTAGATCTCTTAATCAACGGATTATTTCCGGTGATGCCTCTAATACAAACCCGCATGAGACTTGTTCACAAATTAGATAAGTTTTACAGCACAAACTTACAAATTATTATGCTTCAGTTTTAAACTAAACTATCTAAAGTGCGCGCCGCTGAGCACACTTTAGGAATCATTGAGTTAAGATAACGAAATCAGATTTTTTAAATGATAAAAAAAAAGGCTTTGTATTTTAGGTTATACTGCTATGTCCTTGCTTTTAAGTCATATTAAATCGACAGTTAAGTAACATTTACGTAGCAGAGATTTCAGAATAAAATCAAAAATAGAGAGGAATACGTTTATCAATTGTTGCCATTTTTTTAAAAAATTGAATCAAGGATTTTTTGCAATGCTCTGGAGTTTAGCACTACTTTTAAGAAGTTGCGAATGATTGAATTTATGTAATCCACACAGTTTGCAACGAAGTATTCTGTTATCAAAAATCTGATTTATTGTAGGCACCTCTTTTGTCCCAAAACAGAGTTCAACTAAGGCTGAATATATTAGTAATGTAGAAAGAACGTTCGAACAATAACGCAAAAAATGTCTTTTTCGATAAAATATTTGCCACTTCTTTGAGAAAGTTTTCACTTTAGCATTTATCTTTCTGTTACTATTTTGCTCACGAAGTATTTTCCTCTCAAAACAAGTATCTACCAAACTGCCAGATTGTCCTGTGCATAAGCCCCTTAAGCAATACTTCCTCTCAGTTATATTAAAAAAGACGCCAAAATTTTTCAAGAAATAATAAATAATCAAAATATTAAATGATTTAGCAATGTTTGTACTCCTCTGACTGACTGAACCTAAGGACCCACTCCCACAAACCCACATGGTTATCAGGTCTTGACACCAAACCTCATCTTCCTTTAAGAGCAAAGTCTCATAAACCGTAGCTATAAAAGATTTATCTGTGCATTAATAAAAATTCGCTATTAAAAATATGAGAACTTTCGAATGTATAGGGTGAGGTGGGGTAAAGTGGACATACGGCAAATAAAAAGGTATAGCTTTGAAATAAATAAAGGAATTGGTGTCAATTTTTTATTTTAGCTTTTAATAATTAAAAATTAAATTTTACGTACAAAATTATATTAATAGCCACTCTTTAGGTGGAGAAAACACTCGATTTGTTTGTTTATACAACACTTTGAAATTGAAACAGCCCTTTTAGCTTCTCTCTGACATTTTGTTTTAAAGAATTTGTAGCAAATGGACGGTGCAGGTAGATTTACACAGATCTCAAAAATAATTCCTTACTAACCGTGAAGCTAGATTTAGTTTATATATTACATTACAGTAGTTTAAGTAAGATGGGGTAAAGTGGTCATAGTATTAGGCTTAACATGCACCAATGTTCTAAAATTACTTCAGGTAAATTTATGCGGTAGACCAATGATTAACTTGCATAGGAATGCACAGAAGCTCAGTTTCCATATTTATTTTCAATTTTTAACTGTTAGAGGGAATGCAGGCTATTTACGTAAGAAAATAAATTTTGAAGACTACAGTGTTCGCACTTCTGTTGTTAGAAATTAAGCCGCGAGGCAGATGTTAGTTACACTTTAATTTCACTAATACTGTATTCGTTTTTTTAAAAACTTTTAAATTTACTTTTTAGTAAACCAGAACTAACAAAACTTAGCTCAAATGCAATAGAGATTGAAATTACTATAATACAGTCTTCTTACAATGGTGCGTTTAGTATTGAAAAAAGTTTTGAAGCACTTTTTATAAAAGAATTTTCAAGTATCAATGATTCATTTATAAACACTTATTTTAAATATTATTAAGCTGTAAATGTTTAGAACTAGCAGTGCTTCGAACAAGAATAATACATGAAAGAGAGAGAGAATTAAAAATAGCTAGGTCAAAATATGTGTTTTTCTCCCATTGATTTTTAATAAACTATAATTATCCAGAACTCTCTTATTAGCAAGGATTTCTTAATATGCTATTTAAGTAATTTAGTCATCAATTAAAAGCTATTTTAAATTTTTTCAAGGAAAATTTTGAATTTCATATTTATGTTTTATTATAGGTATTGAGTTAAAGGACAGACTTAAAATCTAATATTTAGGTATTAAAACCCAAGAAAACCTACTATTATGTATTCTAACATGTCTTGGTACATAACTTCGTTTTAAAACCGTATTTGCAGCAGCTGAAGAGACTGAATTACCTTACGAGACGTTACAAAGATGAGGCTAACTTTTGACCATAATAGAGGACCTAAATACATTCATTTGAGGGAAATAAAGTTGTTTTCGTTCAAAAATGAACCTTTGTTGAATATTTTGAAGTATTATGGTTATTAATACTTTTATATAGCTTTTTTTTTCAATTATGACCACTTTACCCCATGCACTACTCACTTTACCCCACCCCATGGGGTAAAGTGATCATACATACATCCCAGAAAGAAGGCGTCATAAAATTATTTTACTTAATATTTTTTCTGCTAAAAATTTAATGCAATCTGTTCTTTAATAATGTAATGTAAAGTAACAAGCAAAAAATCTGAAGGTTTTGAACTAATTCTTATATTTATTGGCAAAGAAAGTTGAACAACGTGGATTTTACGACCACTTTACCCCCCCCCCCCCCCTGACCCTACAACCTGTGAGGAAGTTTCTATGATAAATTTAATATGAATAAACTTCAAATCTATCTTTAATTTGTTCGTAATACATCAATAAAAAACAAAAGATTTAGAACAATTTTCATTTCATAATCACAAATATACGATGCTATACTTAACATTAGATCGCATAAAGTTCAGTTGTATCTATAATATTATAGCTTAACAACGTAAATGATTCCCCAAAACAAGCTTTACACGGTATCCTATTTCCACTAAATTTTGACACTTCGGCAGTCTGCTTGCTTCGTAATAGCTGTAAGGTCTTGAAATATTTATTACACCTAAACTACCGCCATCTTTGCAGACATTTTTATTCTCTCTTGTATTCTAACAGAAAATGATCTGCTTGCTTGCCATGCTTTCCCAAAATGTTTGATTACGTTTGCTTTTAGAACCCATTTAATAGTGACTTGGGAGGGTTTATGAGTTTATCGTTAGACATCTGGTAAGGAGGTTTATCTAAGCATCTGGTTTAGTATATAGTACCAAAGAGGGCAGTTTTGTAATCCTGCCACCAGTATTGATTATTGTACTTGCCATCCAGGGTCATTCTACATTTATCCAAAAATCCGTTCTAACATTTAGCATAGCTTTTTTCCGACTTTTAGTTTTTGAGCTATTAATTTTTGCAAAATCGGAGAAAACTGCTGAAATATGATAACACTTTGACATCTTATAGATCAAAACCTTTTTGTCACATTATGTCATTCTTCTCTGCATTTGTAGACTTTTTAAATTGTTATGCAACATGACTACAATAGACAAAATTTAAAAAATAATTAAAAAATTTTTAATTTCAAATTTAAGTATTTTGTATAAAATGGTTTAGCCATTTTCATACCCCTCTGATAGAAGGAGCCTAATGTCCCATTTTCACAGACGGGGGAAAGTATGATACTAATAATAGCTATAATAATAATATTTATTATTATTATTACCATTAGTAGAGTTAAGGCGCATCCCTCATACGCCCAAGTTCGCAGGGTCAAACTTGGCCAAGTCGGTGGATTTTCCCAATGCAGAAAGTCGACAGCGCCCATGTCGTATGATTATGCAGCATGTTAAATATCCCTTGAGTATCCGTTTGTCGTAGATACGCTCGGCTACATTAAACTCCTAGTGCAGTTTGCATCAATTAGAGCTCAGGTGCCGCCATCTAGGGGAAAACTGGGCGTCAAAAACTGCGACAATCGACCCACACTCATTGTGGTGTTGCTGAAAGAGTTGTACCAATTTCTGGGAACACACTAGGTCTGCAATGGTTAAGAACCAATATACGCAGCCCATTAGAAATTTTAAAATATATATATTATTACCATTATTTTTGTACTCGACTCTTACTTTAACGCCGTCTACTCGTATTTTAACAAACATCCCTACTTGGCTCTTTTTATCAAATCGACTACTTATGTCCCAAATTTACTTACTAACCTAAATCGTTAACCACTGCGAAAGCTGAGTAGATTGAAAGAACAATTTATAAATTGAAAAAAGGCCTTTTAACACACAGCGCGCGTATTTTACTTTAAACAGGAAGGGGAGATACTAATTCGACTTTTACAATGAAACCTACGTGCCTTAGCTTTCCCAGGGAACGATTGAACTTAATACCAAGTTTTGTTCCAATCCGTCAATTAGTGTGACTTTGTATACCGAACATACTTTCGTTGGAAACGGGTTCTAATATTCTTAGTAACTCAGTTGAAGAAAATAATAAAGTCTCATCTGAGAACTTCTAGTTATAGAGGCCCGGGGTTGATAGCGATTCAGCCAGTCTTCTGTTTCTTGGTATACATAATTATTTCTCGTACATACGAATTCAATGTTGCTAATAAACTGAGAGTCACAATAAGTCCACGAGGCTGAGATATATGAAAAACCCCCATATGCTTTAAAGGTTACACACACATTAATAAAAAAGGACATACACGACTAAATCTAACTATTTACAAAGTTATGGAGTTAAAAGTTTTCTAGTTCTATAATCTCAATTCTCATGCTGGGCGATTACGGCAAAAGGCCGCAGTTCTGAAGACCCAGTCTGTTCTGTATGGGTTCTAATGCCGTTCTTCTGTTAGGTATTAGAATTTTGATTATTGCATAACGAATTTTAATTGATGAATTTTAGTGTATTTTATTTGTCCTGTTTTCTAAAACATTGTTGAGCTAAGAATTCATGGCACATGTTCATTGTTCATGGTGCACACTTTCTTTTTTCCGCTACTTTATTTTTCTCTGAGCTACTGAATCATGATTTTTCCTTTTCTCGCCAGTGACAAAAAAGGGGTGAACTCGACCTTCTGTCACCTTCACGTCCGATTTACTACGGACGTCGTAGAAAGCTGTCCAGTTCTTAAGCCGGTCGGAGGGTATAAAAAGCCCTGACCACTTCGAAACGCTCTCTTCTCTTCTCTTCCTCTTTATTTTTTCAGCCTCTAGACAGGGACCTCCGTCCCGGGTTCCCTCCCGTTTTTCCACAGGTACCTGACCTCGGAATTCCCTCCGTGAATCTTAGGTATGAACTCCCAATTTATAGTAAGGGTAATAAGCCCAATTAAAGTTTTCTAAACCCTTTTTTTTTTATCTTAAATCCTTTCTTACTGTGTGCCATGAATTGTTTTTTTTTTGAGATACTGTCTATGTTATGCTATGTGTAGTTTTACTAGTTTTTTGAAATTGTTCCAACATGTGATAGAACTTTCATGCGGTAAACTGTAAATTTTGTAAGAATAATAAATGTTATTTGTTTTTTTTTTGTAAATATGAGTACGTTCTAATAGTCTACCAGGAATCATTAAGTAGAACCTGTTTACCAAATTTTCAAAGATTAGCTATAACGATCACGACCACCCCTTTATTTTTATTCCCCCCCCCCTTTATTCAAAACTAAATATTTAACAATGGTGCCTTGAACCAGTCTTAATAGTAAAAAAAAAAAAAAACTTTAGACTATTCATATCACATGTTGGACATTTTCAAAACATCATATGTTGTGTATGTACTTTTTTTAATGAAGCAAAAAAAAAAACGTTCGTCACGCACGTTAGGTTATTGTGAAATTTTCTGTTATAGTTGATCATAGGTGCATTTGAAATGTTTATGCTTGCGTAAAATCCGTAGTAAGAATATTTATTGTTTATGCTTCACTGTAGTAATGTATCTGTTAATGGAATTTTTTAAGATTATGTGTGGGTTTAAAGGAATCTAAAACAAACTTTGGCAGTGTTTGCTTATCGCGTCTAAATAGTTAAGGATATTTTGCGCATAATTTTTTTTGTATATTTTACTTGTATTTTCATTATAAACAAATTGAGATGGCGAATGAAAGCCAAACTCCTGTAGTGGTGCAAATTCCCAAATGTACACTTGCTGAATTTTTACCTGCAATTCCAGGTTACGATGGGCGAACGTCTTTTAAATCATTTTTAGATAAAATTGAGGAGATCGCCAAGTATTGTAAATGGGACGATAATGACAAGTTATTCGCCATTAAAATTAAGTTGACGGGTGAGGCAAAAGAATTTTTAGATTCCCAGGGAAGTTTAAGAAGCACAGGCTCATTCAAAGCTGTTACTGAAGCCCTTGGTGCAAGATTCTCCCATTCGACCTCAATAGCCACGTCAATAACACGACTAACGTCAGCGTACCAGTTACCAACGGAGAATGCGCGACAATTTTTCGCACGGATTGAGGGCTTGTCGTACTCGTGCGTTCCCCAAGATAGCGCGAATGTTTTTGATAACTATAGGTTGCAGCTTTTGCTTTCAACAGCAAAACAAGGTGTAAAACACGAACTGCTTAGAGGTATAGCAGCCGCAGGGCTAAAAGACTACAACATGTTTAAGGAAAACGTGTTAAACTTAAAGGAAGCGTTGGAAATATCGCGACCCCCCCTGGAAACAGCAGCTGTAGTGCACCCTAACCCCGCGAATTACTCTCGCACGAGTGGCGTAGAAGAAAAATCAGCCATCGAAGCTTTAGGAGAAAGAGTAGAGCTGTTGACAAAGACGTTGTCTTCATTATCTGTTACAGTGGAAGAAAGGTTGGGGAAAGTTGAGAGGAATGAACAAAATCAGGATCGGTTCTCGTATTCAGATTACAGGGGAAAAATGCGTCGTTCCAGGGACAAATATTGTGAGCGGTGTAGAAGGAAAGGCCACGAAGTAGAAAGATGCCAGGCCCCTATTTGTAATTTCTGTGGGAAAATAGGTCACGTGGAAGATGCGTGTTTTAGGAAGCAAAATAGATGTCAATACAGAAATACTCGGGCTAATTTTAAACTTTCAAAGGGGAGGGAATTGAATGCATCCAAGTACCCCATAGAAATCCCCGATAAGATGCCGATGTATGCCATAAATAAGAATATTTCAAATCTCCCAATAATTTCTGTCACCTGTAAAAATGAACATACACTTTCACTTTTGGATAGCGGAGCATCCATTAATATTATTTCAGAAACATTTCTTAATAAAATAAACCCTAATTTAAGTTATCAAAAATGCAACATTTCTGTTCAAAATTTTACTGCCGATTCTGTACAAATCACTAAAATGGTGTCATTAGAATGTCAAGTAGGTTCGCAAATATTCTTAATCAAATTGCTGTAGTTCCTCAAAAATTTTCAACTATATACAGCGTTATTCTTGGTTGTCCCTTTTTGCACAGTAATAATTTAAGCTTAAACTTTAGTCAGAAATGTTTAGAAGGGAAAAATTTTAGTGTGAAGTGGATAAATGAAGGACCCAATCAAATATCATGTAATACTTGTTTCAGTGCTAATCCTGTTCCTTTATACACTACTCGAAGATTTGTTGTCCCTGCTCGTTCCCAATTAATGATTTCTCTTAAACCTCGTGTCAATATGCCTATACATTCCGAAACTGTCCTAATCCAACAAAATGTTGATTCAAAAATGGAATGTTTTTCGATAGCTCGAACGGTTGCAAAATTCTCAGATAACCAATATTTTGTTAATGTTATGAATATTTCGGCCGAATCGATTCATTTAAACAAAACTTCAGCGCTTGCGAGTGTGTTTTTGAGTCAATGCAAGAAGGTCAGTGTAATGCTATTGTAAATACAGAATCGGGAGACAATGTTGAATTGGGGGAAAATTTTGAATGTTGGGGAGGAGATATTAACCTTTCGCATCTAGAACCGACGCAGAAAGAAAAGGTAGTTAATTTTTTAAGCTTGTATTCAAATATTTTTGCAAAGTCGGTATCCGATTTAACAGGTTGCGACACTCTGTTACATAGAGTGCAATTAACTGACGATATACCTGTTAGGCAAAAAGGCTATAGAGTACCTCATCATTTGAAAAATGAATTACGAACTCAAATTAATGAACTACTAGACGTAGGAATAATTTCTCCAAGTACCTCACCATATTCAGCGCCTGTTGTTCTGGTGAAGAAAAAAGATGGGTCATATAGGTTGTGTACTGATTTTAGAAAATTAAATTGTAAAACATTTCCAGATGCCTTTCCAATTCCAAATATTGGTGAACTCGTAGATAATCTTGCAGGAGCTACCCTTTTTTCTACCTTAGATTTATGTAGTGGATTTTTTCAGATGAAAATGCATCCAGAAGATGCTCATAAAACAGCTTTTGCTACGGAAGATGGCCTTTTTGAATGGCGACGTGTTCCCTTCGGACTTCGAAATAGCGCAAATAGTTTCCAGCGTCTGATGGACATTGTATTATCAGGGTTAATACCTTTACAAATTGCAGTTTATTTAGATGACATAATTATTGCGTCTCGGGATTCAATTGATGAACACCTAGAAAAGTTAGAACGCGTTTTCGAACGTCTTAGAACTCACGGTTTAAAGTTAAAGCCTAATAAGTGTTCTTTTCTTAAGAAAAATATTAAATATTTGGGTTTGAAGGTAAAGTATTCCCGGACAAAAATAATATTAAAGTGATTGAAAGTTTCAAAATTCCTACTTCACGCAAGCAGACGCGTGCGTTTCTTGGTCTCACGGGTTTCTATAGGAAATTTATCCCTGATTATTCTAATTTAGCACTTCCTCTTACTAACCTGACTAAAGAAACTTCAAATTTTAAGTGGAACGAGGAAGCACAAAAGTCATTTGATACTCTTAAGTCATTTTTAGTTAAACAACCTTGTTTACAATTGCCCAATTTTCAAAAAGAATTTGCTATTTGCACTGACGCATCAAAGTATGCTCTAGGAGCCGTTTTATGCCAAGCTGATGAAACAGGTTTCCTCCACCCTATTGGATATGCAAGTCGTAAATTAAAAAATCCTGAAATAAATTATTCGACTGTTGAAAAAGAAATGTTAGGGGTAGTTTTTGGACTTACTTATTTCAAACAATATGTCTATGGGCGTCACTGTTTAGTTTATTGGGATCAAGCAAGCCTTTCATTTGCTTTGAAGGTCAAAGACCCCACTTCCAGAATAGCGCGCTGGGTTATGACGTTGCAACAGTACGATTATACCGTAATCCACAAACCAGGAAAACTCAACGTAACCGCGGATTTCCTGTCAAGAGGTATTAATCATGTAAATAACATCACCCATCAATCAAAACTAACCTTCGAACCTGAGCTTCTAGAGAAAATTCGCGAGCACCAAAGCAAAGATGATTTTTGTATAAAAATGCGCGAGTCATTTTGCGAGTCCCACCTTTAGATATATCTGATCAGTCCGTATTATATTTCATAAAAAAGGATATCCTTTACTCAAAATTGAAAAATGCTAGGAACTCTAAAAATTCCGAAAAATTGATTGTCCCGTTAGCCCTAGTTCCTGAGATTTTGTCATTATGTCACGACTCTAAAACTGTTACACACCAGGGTTTTCACAAAACCATGTCACGGGTAAAATCGTCTTTTTGGTGGATAAATATGACCAAACATGTCCGAAATCATATTAAATCTTGTAGGGCTCGACCGATGGCATTTTTTGGCCGATGGGCCGATGCCGATTGTTGGCCGATTGTTCCAAGATCGGCCGATGGCCGATGGCCGATTATTTTGCTCTTCCATCGGCCGATGGCCGATGCCGATGGCCGATGGAAAAACTTCCCTTTAAACCACGTGTAGGATGCTTGTCAAAAATGTCATTTAAATCATTTATTTATTTTTATGTTTATAAAAACATAAATGCCTTATTCAAGCACCATAAAAGACTTCGGGGGAAGTTTACATGATACAGTAACTTTGAAAGTTCGTACATTTTTCCGATTTCAGTTTTATTAATTTTTTTTTTAAAGAGACTTGCTTAAAATTGCAACATTTCATGTGAAATGCAGTTAAACATCTTTAACTGAGCAATAAATAAATAAATATAAGGGCTCGACCGATGCACCAGTGCCGATAGTTAAAAAATCTAGCCATCGCCACCGGCATTCTTCGGAAACTTCGGAAAAACTTTGGCCGATGACACTTTGGCCGACCTTGAATAACATCTAAATGCCGATGCAATGCCTATGTTTTCCGTATGGAAAAATATCTTCCAGACTTTAATTTATTTTTACTTCAGAATGAAAAGTACCAAAAATCACTTTCCTGTATCTAGAAAAAAAACAGAACAATTTCCCGATCGCGATATTATTTTTCGATCTTATATTCCCCTAATCCGTTACTTTTCAGATATACTAATAGTAATACTAGTAAATACAAAACTGAATAAATGTAGAATAAACAATCAGAAGAAAACAAACATCAGCTAAAGCGACCTTGTAAGGCACGTGCACGAAGCAAAGATTGGTTCCGATTATTCATCGTTTTAACTCCGTTTTTTAGTTCATGGTAGAGTTTTACATGAATCCCTTGATTTTGATGCAGAGGAACTAGAACATTTAGTATTCTTTTTTTTATGAAACTCATTCATTTTTAAACGAGTGCAGTATTTTGTTTGAATTAAAGATTCCTGAGCGCCCAAAATGTCGCGTTGTTTTAAAATAGTGTGAGAGTTGGACATACGGAATTAAAAAAGAAAAAAAATAATTTTTATTACGTACGGTTAGACCAAAGATGCACGACGCGTTTTTAGCTACCAGTTTGTTTAAAGTTGGGATTCGATACTGGTAAAGAAAATAAAAAAAAAACCTTTTTTTCTTTTTTTTTTTTTTTTAATTTGCGCCTTGGCTACCAGTTTTTTGCAAGACAAAATACCAGGGGTCAAAACGGACGAACTTAAAATTAATAACGTGCAGTTTTCGTTCTCGCATTTGAGAATGGTCGATTTCACAACGGCAGTTTGTATAAAAAGCAGTGTTGCGTTTCAAATTGAACCCTCCAACCCGATTCAAAATACCCTCCCATAACCGACAATTTTTTATATGTGGCGCTACCTTCTGCGAAAACAATGTAACTGTTCAAAATTCCTGAGACTCGAATTTGCTTAAATTATATGTCTACCTTTTTAACGCTATTTTTAAACACAAAATTAGTTCAATTTTGCAATATTTTGGAAATCTTTTCTTTTTTATCAAATTTAAAAAAAGTTCTCACGGTGACGAAACCAGGTTTATTCTGGGAAGAGAGGGCTCTGGAGTCTCAAGGGTTTAAATTGCAATTCTTTTTACACAAATTAATGTCGACAGTTATTGCTGCACGCCATTGCATCCACTGAGCTAAATAATAAGAGAAACCTGGAGCGAGGACTGGGCGGTCGGACCGCTTCACACCCTTTTCAGCCATCAAGGCAAAACGCGCAAACTACCAATTCGCGCAATGATAAAACGGCTAACTTTAAAGAGCTCTCGAGCTCTTAATTCTTTACCGATTTTTCTAAAAAAATTTATTCTAATGCCTGACATATAATAATTTAAAATTTCTCATAGCATTTTAGAACAATTATTCATACATTTTTTCACGATAAAAAACATTTTGCGACACTTTTTATTATCTTTGAATGCTATGTGGGAGTGTGCGACTATGGCAGGTTTAAAAAATGTTTATTTAGACAGTAAGACACCCTGATTAATTGATTTACTCTCCTTGACTACTGATGAATAAATACTTTACACAGTTAAATTATAAATCTCATAAGAAGTTTCAGTGGGAGCAGCTTCGAACAGCATCAATATAGCGACTTTTATTCCCAAAAACGATAACTGCGTTTTTAGAGTTCTTGCACTACGATATTGCACTTAAACATAATACAATTAAAAAAGAAGAAGCACTTAAAATGAGAAGAAAGAAGTCATTTTTTGGAGATATTATAGGATAACATTTTTATTTAAAAAAGTTTGCAAATAACTGGAATGGAGCATGTCATTATGAGATGAATCTGAAATGTATAAGCATTTATAAATTTTATATTTTACAAGTTTGCTTGCCTATGACAAAGTTAAATATTTCTCACTAATGGAACGTTTCATTTATGGATATTAAATGTAAATAAGAATAATAAAGAAATACTACTTATTTTTTTAACCATGCACTAATTAAAAATATAGCTGATCAGTGCATCTGCTGGGAAAAAGTGTGTGCTGTAATTCAAAGTTTTATAAGCACATTAAAACTCTTTGAGTGCAGATGTTAATTTAGTAACAAAAAAACATGATCATAATAGTAATTATCATGATTTTTTAAATCATGCACAAATAAAAATTTCAGCTGATCAGTACATTTACAGGGGAAAAGTGCTGCAATTCAAAGCTTTATGAACTCATTAAAAATCTTTGAGTGTAGATGTTAATTTAGTAATAAAATAATAAATAAATAATAAAATAAATGTTTTTTAAAAACAGCCACAATTTGACAAAATAAAAATTAACACACGCAAAAATCAAAATTTTACTCAAATGAAAAGTTAATTCAAAAACATCAAAATTATTATTGAAATTTCCATTAACTAGCAAATTAAGATAAAAGCAAAAAAGGTACATGATTTAACTATCTGTGTAACTGATATTTTCACTTATAATAAAATATTACGTAATAAGGTTTGACTATCGAGAAAACAGGAGAAATATTTAGGCTATAATGCTAAAAGAAAAAGTTTTTCAGCAATGTAATTAAGTTGTAATATTATGATTTAAGGTAAACTTTATTCATCCAAAAACAATTTTGTGTACATTATGGGCATAGTAATTAAATTTCTGTGAAAAAAAGCCATTCAAAGATAGAATACGAGAACAAGGCATTTAAAGTTTAAATAGGCAATTCGCCATCAAAATGAGCTTTAACACCGTTTTCTTTTAAGTTTCACGAATTTATTTTTACATCCCTTTGCACAACAGGATGCAATTGTATTGCTAAATGACGAAAATAAATTTTTTTGATAAACTATGATAAATTAAACCGAAATTTGTAACAATACACCATACGAGCCAATGCTTCCACAATGGGAAGTCAGCGATGTTTTGCCTTGATGGCTCGAGCACTGTATTCATGCGCGTCGGCTCGCAAGCTGCCCTGTTGAAGCATGGGGAGTCCTCACTCCAGATTTCTCTCATTTAGCTCAGTGATTGCATCACGGAATTTTAGGACACAAGAACTATACACATGAACGATTGTGCTTCGTTTGCAAATCTACGGATCCCAACCGTTATGGCAATTTGTTCAAGAAAAAAACGAAATACGCATGCAATATGTAAGTGGATCTTGATAATACTAGTAATTATTATAAAAAAAAAAACAGTAAATAGTAGCGAGCATGCCGAAAGAAGATTAAGAATGAGTAACAATTTAATTATTATGATTGTTGTTGTCATTCTCGTTCTCGCATATGTGGTATTATTTTTTCTTTCAATAGCTTGTTATAAAAACTGGGATCCTCAATTTTTGTGTCGTGCGTTTACGAAAATAACTCACAGCAAAAATTAAGTTGGTTTCTTTTATTTTTCACTTATTTATTTACACATGAATAGTTAATCTATAGCGGTTGGGATCCGTAAAAATGCATTTTAATAGTAAACGGTGTGCTGATTGATTAAATGCTACAAACATACCAACACTATCACAAAAGCATCCAACTTAGGGCAAAAAAAAAAAAAACACATTTTGTAGCAGCATTCCTGCAGATATTTTTCTTGCTGAAGAAACATCAATATTTCTTTCCCTCTTCTGTTCTTCTTCTTTTGCTATATGTTCGAGAATTATTCTTAGAATAATTCTCGCTGACTCGGAACAAAAGAGCGAATTCTGTAGAATCGTCGAATGAAGTCACAGAACAAGATATCCGACTGCTTTTCCGAGTATTCCCTCCGAATGTCTATTAACTCCAGCACGAAAATTGGGCATGTTGGGCATAAATAGGCAACCGGATAATAAGAGCCTGAGCTGATATAAAATAAGCGACACCCATTTGTTATCAAAACGGTGTAAAACAAAATTTGGCATAGTTCTAAAATTAAAAATAGTATTTGTTTTTTAAAAATCTTTAAAACTTCTGTTGTAAAAAAACTAAAATATTTATGAAATCTCCCAAAAACTATTAAGGAGCCAAAAGAAAGCCAGGAAGACATGCAAATTATTCCAAAAGCCAAATGTTTCGTATTTATCTTAAAAATAGCCAAATTAGCAACCCTGGCTCCCCCATGATGGCGAAAACTGTTTTTAACTGCTGTGCTTCCTCTTATTGTATGGAAATAGAAAACTAGCTATGGAGGAGGAAGACAGTTAAAGACAGAATGTTTTGTGGAAAGTTGTATCAAGTTTTGTGGAAAGTTGGAAAACATCGGCCTGGCATCGGCTTTTAGATGTTTTTTAAGGCCGATGGGCCGATGTTTTTCTGAATTTAACATCGGCCGCCGATGCCGATGGCCGATGGCAAGTTTGTTGAACAATCGGCGCCGATGCATCGGTCGAGCCTTAAAATCTTGTGTTTCATGCATTCAAAGGCGTGCTCGTAAACCAGAAAAAAAGGCACCCTTGCAACGTATGCCATTAGCAACACGTCCTATGCAATATGTAGCCATAGATGCGGTCGGGCCACTTCCCGTTACTTACCAGGGAAATAAATATATTTTAGTTATCTCAGACTATTTCACTCGTTGGCCTGAAGCCTACGCAACTAAAGATATTAAATCTGCAACAGTCGCAGAAGTGCTTGAGCAATTTATTTCCAGACATGGAATCCCTTCCCACCTTATTTCAGACAGAGGGTCAAATTTTCTATCAAGTGTTATTACAGATGTTTATAAAAGTTTAGGCATTATAAAACACAGTACTACTGCTTTTCACTCACAGAGCGATGGAGTAGTCGAAAGATTAAATGCCACACTTATAAACTCTCTGAGCCACCTAGTTAATGCATCTCATACCGATTGGGATAGACATTTACCGTTTGCGTTGTTAGCGCATCGCTCAGCTATTCATTCAACAACTGGTTTTTCACCGTCTTTTCTTTTATATGGTAGGGAGATAGAATTACCTTATCACATTTTAACAGAACAAATCCCATTTTCTTATGCTGAACCCAAAGAATATGCTTATGATATGAGAGTTCGGTTACATAATTCTTTTAAAACAGTCAAAGAAAATTTGTTGAAAGCCGCCGAATCACAAGAAAAGTACAGGGATAATTTTTGTAGAGAGAAGAACATTGAGATAGGTGATATTGTCTATTTACATACTCCTCACGTACCACCAGGTCTTTCTCGAAAATTTCATATGAGTAATACCGGCCCGTTTAGAGTAAAAGAGAAAACATCCCCAGTAAACTTTGTTATAGAATCGTTAACTGATATGGGAAAGACACAGTTAGTTCACGTGGATAGACTTGCGAAGCCTGAGAGCAGAATAACATTTCAAAATTTAGGAGAAAACTCCACCGTCAGAAAAGAATCTGAACCAAGTCAAACTGATGAAAATCAAAATCTTAGTAATGATCAGACATCAGGAAATAATGACAGGTGGAATCAATTTAGGCGTCCCAGGCATGCCATAATTTTTAGACCGCAAGCTAGGTCATCCCATCATTATAACCTGCGTCCTAGACGTTGAATGATGTATAGTGTCCCTTCTAACAGAATTATTCCTTAAAATAGATTAGTAAATAAGTAAATAAAGGAATAATTTTGATCTTTGTATATAATAACAATTTTTTTAGTATATTGGATTAAGAAGAACGTTGACTGTATTGTGTAAGAATCAGTTTTATTATATCGTATTTAGAATAATTTTGATTATGTTGAATAATATTGAGAATAATTCGATTGTTTTGTATCAGTTAAAAATATGTTTTTTTCTTACAAAGATGTTTAATGAAATTTCGAGGCTTATCGGAATTGATATTTGTGTCTGTAAAATGCTTAATCCAGCCGATCCCCAATTTTTTCACCCTTCCCATTTTTTTTTATCTTAGTTTTCTTTTCGTATGTTTTATGTTCCTTCCGTCCACTAGTCAAATTGTGATAACTTACGCTTCATCAGACTCTACAACTACATAAAACTGTAAAACGAACGTTAGAAATTATTTTTTTTAATTGCTTGCCACTAGTATTTTCCAATAATTGACTGTTCGTCGAAGATATAAATGTACAGAGGATCCTGTTACGTGAATTCTGTTCTGCGGAGTAGTCATCGAGACTCGCGACCTCGGCTGAGTAATATGTCTGGCGCTCTGCAGGCGCTCAAGAACATGAGATGAGTGAATGGAATTTCCAACACATACAATCAAACATGTCCTCCTTGAGTTATATAGGTTGTGTCGGCTCTTTTCGAACAGCATACATTAATATGCATATTAATTTACCAATATTTTACCGAAATATTTCCTCATGTTCCAATCAGACTCAAAATTCTTTTTCGCAAGAATCCCGTGTCATTTATTGAAATAAAGATCCATTTAAATGAAATTTAATGACATACATTGTATTATACAATTTAATAAACTTAAAGATTAATTAAATTTTAACCGCAATCATACAAAGCATGACATTAAGCACCGCAGACATATTAATTTTAGTTTACAGTATGAAATAATCCCTGAAAATATATGACGAACTGATTATTACGCTCGGCTAAACACGTAATACCCTGCATTTGATTAGTCGTATATTTGTCCTGTCTCCTTTTCAATTATCTTCAAAGCTTCGCTAATGCTTTCTTATCGTAACAATGAAAGAGTGGAAACTCCTTAATTGGGGGTAAAGGCAACTTATGAAAGCTAAATCATTTACAGCTTTATTTTTTGAAAAAAAGAAAAATATCAAAGTCAACAAAAAATATTGAATTAAAATATGTTAATAACAGTATGAAGTTCAAATACTTATTTGTATCAATAGCACTGAAAATGTATATATTTACCTAGCTAAACAGATAGAAACATCATTTGTTCTTTGTATTCATTTGTTATGAAGTTTCTTTTTTTTTTTTTTTTGCTTTTTTAATGTTTCTATGAGTTATGTTTCTTCTCCCCCTGTAGTCATAATACATTTTTTAACTGTTCTACTTTTTAAAATCTTATTTCTTAAAAATAATTTCTCAAATAAAATTTACGAACAATACGAGGAAAAACTGAATTAATGATTAGGGAAAAATTTAAAGCAATACTGTTTTGATAAATAGAAATAAAATTAATTTATACGTTATATAAGATTTAGTGTGTGTGGATGTGAAATAAAAATGCCTTGGAGAATCTTTAAAAAAAATTCCCGTGATAAATTCGAATTAAAAGAAAAACATTTTATTTCCCTAAAATACTTGAATGGAAATACTAAACATGTTATTGACGTTATTAAACACTAACACTGTAACCGGAAATTAAATTCGTTTTAACTATTTGAAACTATAAAAGGAAATATGGAAAATTAGAATCATTTTCTGTCGAATACAAAGAAATTAATAGTTCCTCGTTATCACTGACTAAGCAATTGTTTGAGCTATACTTTTATTATTTGAAGACGGATGAAATCTACGTTTCAGAATTCTTTTCTTCACCTTTGGTTCTCTTTTACAGAGATAAAATGTTACTGTGACGGGTTTTCTACAAAGAGTTTCAAAATTGCAGACTATGAAAAACGTAAAAAATATTTTATTCTTTTGCTGAAACATAGATTATAATTTCTACAATTGGCGACTTAATCACCTAACTAGTTTTACATTGTCATCACTTGTATTCCTATAAGGGATGAATACTATCTCAAAAAAAAAAAAAAAGAATGCTTCGTCGGAAACGCTTGAATTGAAGAAATATTGAGAAGATTTTCATATTTTTTTTTTTCACCGGCGGAGATATTTTTATGCTGCTTTATTGAACAGATTTCTTTTTGAAGAACCAAAATATTAATTTCATGTCACAAATTGTCCAAATTACTCGTGATAAATCTTCGTAGCTTAATTGAACATCGAATAAATAATTTTCTCACTAGGTTAATCCTCTTTCATCTTTATGGCCGTCCTAACTCAGCTCATGATCCAGAAAAAACTGTTGAGGTTTGGGAGTTAAGTAATTCTAGTTCATTTAACGAAGAGGCAAACATCTTCAATTAAAGTAGATTGAAAGAACAATCATTAATACTTCCTTTATCATTAATATCAGCTTTAATATCAGTAGCTATTAGATAAGGAGGTACGTGCAGTGACTTGAAGGTTAACAAAGTACATTTGATGAATTACTCCATCATTATCGTGTATTTGAACTCTAGTTATATATTTCTAAAAAAAATTCATTTTAAAAAATGACACATAACAGTCTGTATGCTACCTATCGAATTGTTCATTGTTGTTGGTCGAACAAATGCTTCATAAGCTATATGAGGCATTCCAGTGATTTTTCTTGCTCTTTTCTCCCCTCGGTTTTCCCCTCCCCAGCTCACTATTTCTTTTGTCAGTTGAGCCAAATACAGTTGATTAAAATTCTATTACCAGTTTAACATACTAACAGCATGATGTAACTTATGCGGGACATTTATTGCAGTAAATACAGTTGCTCAAATTTTATATTTTTACTGATTCCGGCAGGGTGGCTTAGGGGTAAGGCACTGACTGGCCTCGTACGCCCGAGTTCGCAGGATCAAACCTGGCCCAAGTCGGTGGATTTTCAAGATGCAGAAAATCGATAGCGCCCATGGCGTATGGTTATGCAGCATGTTAAAGATCCCTTGAATATCCGTTTGACATAGATACTCTCGGCTAACTTAAATTTATAGTGCAGTTTTCATCAATTAGAGCTCAGGTGCCACCATCTAGGGGAAACTGAGCGTCAAAAATTCTCAATGTGTTAATGGCATCGACGATACTGGTGCTACTTGAAAGAATGGACGCCGATTTCCGGGGAATGCGCTAGGTCTGCAAAGGTTAGTGACCATACGCAGCCCCATTAGAAAGAAAAAAAGAGAAGAAAATATTTTTACTAATTTAACATACTACAGGCATGATGTTGGTGATGCAAGAAGATACGTTTTTGATTAAAGCTACTAACCAAAAATGTCAATCACATGTAATATTTAATTAAAATTATTATTTCTGCTACTCGATCACGCTAATTATAACGTAACTGATTCGTGATGTTCCTTTTAGCAAATGCAGATGTTCAATACCATGTTTTCACTAATTTAAAATGCCTCAAATATATTTTATCTAATTTTTAAAAAATCTGTGAAAACACTTGATTAATGCTTCAACTAGCTCAAAGATTTTAGCGCTATATTATAACTGTCCGACAAGACAAGAGCAGATCCAAAAATGATTCGTCTGTCTTCCGAAATACTATCTTGCACTAGTAATTTTATGTGTAAATCATTCCTTAAATATTAGAGTAGTAATAACCCCTACTAATCCTTAAATATTAGTGTAACTTCTCCGTAGTCAGAAAACTACGGAAAAGTTGAGTAATTCTCGAACATTATTTTTTTGATTGAAGAAAACTATGAAGCAAAAAATAATCAATCTACAGTTAACTTGCAAATATTTTAATTTAAAAATCATTGAAACTGAGTAGCGCTATTTTTCTTAAAAACTGAGAGTTTTGTCAAAAAAAAGAAATGACACTCCTTTTAGTTTAAAAAAGTGATAATGTTTCTATTTTTCACTCGCGAAAACACAAACATAACAAAAATTACAAAGCATAAAAAACCTGAAAATCGTACACAAATTAATTCATTATAACTGCAAGATATTATCAGCCAAAATTTAATATAACGCATCATATATCAATGCAGAGTTCAGGTATTAATGACTTTTCTATCAATAATGTTTTCCTTCCAATATCAGGAATATAATCTTTTATTGACATTAAAGAATTCAACAACTGTTATGTTATGATCCGACTAGTATCCTATCTGTAATCAAACACTCGGCCGAGTTTATCGATTTTCTCTTCATTCCGGACCTCTACTTCATGGTGAAAGAACACGTCACGACAAATTTGAGGATCTCATTATTTGAAGAGACAAGACATTTTCAGTCACATGGAACACTATCACTGTCATCAAGTAGCAATGGTAGTGAAGGAAAAAATGTTATACATGACAATGCCTCTATTCGTATGACAGAATGAATCACTGAAAAATAATCTGTTGGTTAAAGCGGTAGACATCCTACAGAATTCCAAAAATTGTTTTATTTTAAAACATCAAAAATGTGTTCAATAATTAACTTAAATATAAATAGAGATACCGTAATAGTAAGAAAAATCAATCAAATCGGATGGTATTGCAATCTTACATTATGTGATTACTGATAATACGCTAACAGTACCCCCATGGCGTTGCTCGTGTTAGAAAGCACGTGAAAAAGTATTTAAACATCTGCTGCTACCGTTAGCAGAATTTAAAAGAAGCCGTCCACGGGAGAGCAGTATTCCCATCCTGGTTTTCTCATCTGTGCATGGCGAACTTCGTCTATTTCCCTAAACAGATTAGTGTTTTAAGGATACATATATTTTATCGTCGGCGTTCAAGTAAAAGACTGTCTAAATCTCTAGTTTCGAGATACAGTGAAACCTGTGTAAGTTAACCACTTGCGGTGATGCACTTTAGTGGTCAACTTAGACATGTGGTCAACTTATAGAGGGTGAGGTAGAGGGTGAAGAGCTAATTCTGTTCCTGTCAAAAGTCGTAAACTTAGACAGGTGGTCAACTTACGAGTACAAAGGTGGTCAACTTTACAGGTTTTACTGTATTGTCAATTTAAATTATTGAATCTTTGAAAAACAGTAAAAATGATTTTACAGAACTCCTCCCCCCAACTCCCACGGTAGGTTCACTAGTGTAAATTATAAACTGTACAATTGATTTATATCATTAACAAAATAACGCTACCCATTCGTCTCTTGGAAGACGCAACAAATAACCTTGACCTGCCTTCCCTAAAACAGGCAATGGGATGACACAGTACCTTGGCTACTATACATTTTTTTTTTTTTTTTTTTCATGATTACTTGAAGCTTGCGAAACGTGAAGTTATCTTCAGGTAGTAAACTTCCAATCTAATTAGTTTAAAATAGATTTCAAATACTCTTCCGCATTTCGTCTCAGAGACGAATGGTTATCACTCCCGTAAGTTTTTCAAAGGATAGCGTTTTAGGTAAGTAACTCATTGAAAGTTCTAATTTACTGAATGAATCTGCAAAATGTGTTTTGTTGATTTATTAATTTCTGCTTGAATACCGACGATTCGTTGTATAAATAGCATAAAAAATACATTTGTTAGTACATATACATGAAACGCGATATACTTTTGAAGAAGATTTCTCGCAATTATTTCACAGGAAAGAAAGAAACCTCAAAAGTTTAACAACGTATTTTTTTTTATTATTCTTAGTCAGGTTCACAGTATACTTCCTTCAAAAAATACGAAAACGAAAGTATGAAGAAAACAAGAATTAAACTGCAAGAAAATATGCATGTGTAATAAAACCTCGATCGCCTTTTTATCACGGGATCATTCATTTCGAACGACACAAACGGGAAAACAACTAATGCGGTCCAGCATAAAGCAAGACGATAGCCTTAACCCGTTAAAACAAGACGATATATACGGGAAAACGATAGATGCGGGAACAGTTGATCGAGGTTCTACTAAGCATACATATATATATAGATATAGATACACAGAGAGAGAGAGAGAGAAAGTATATATATATTTAGTTTAAAAAATACTGACCCGTAGATAAGAGAATGGTGTAATAAAATCTCGGCTCCCGCTTCTCAAGGGATCATTCATTTTGAACGATACAAACGGAAAAACAACTAATGCGGTGCAGCATAGAACAAGACGATACCATTAACCCGTTAAAACAAGACGATACATACGGGAGAGCGATAGATGCGGGAATAATTGATCGAGGTTCTACTAACATATATATATATATATATATATATAGATAGATAGATACAGAGAGAGTGAAGGTATATTTATATTTATTTAAAAAAAATACTGACCCTTAGATAAGAGAATAGTGTAATAGAACCTCGATCGCCCGCTTCTCACGGGATCATTTATTTCGAACGGTACAAAAGGGAAAACGATAGATGCGGGAAAAATCGATCAAGGTTCTACTAAGCATATATATATACATATAGATACAGAGAAAGAAAAAGTATGTATTTATTTATTTTAAAAAATACTGACCCGTAGATAAGAGAATGGTGTGATAAAACCCCGATCGGCCCGCTTCTCACGAGATCGTTCATTTCGAACGATACAAACGGAAAAACAACTAATGCAGTCCAGCATAGAACAAGACGATACATACGAGAAAACGACAGAGGTGGGAACAATTGATCGAGGTTCTATTAAGCATATATATATACATATATATATATATATACAGAAAGAAAAAGTATATATTTATTTATTTTAAAAAATATTCACCCGTAGATAAGAGAATGGTGAAATTCTTACTTATTTGTTGCAAATACAATGGCAAACTCCTTACGCCACTTGAAGCATCACCATTAAATCTTAAACAGCATCGGGAAACTCAGGAAGTTGGAAACTTCGTTATGTCGTCGCAAGACGGATCGTCGGAGGGAAATGAGAGCAAAGGCAAAGTAATAACGAAATATTGCAGTGACGTAAGACACTTATATCCAGTGTCACCTTGACAACCGAGATGTCTTCATTAAATTTAATGGCTACCCTGATGCGGAGGTGGTACACAGAGGTCTTCTACTGCAATATGATATTGTCTACCGTTTTGTCGGTTTAAAGACATATTATCTATTTTCCTAAAATGTGACAGTGGTGTAGAGTGATATTCTTTGGGTTGTTAACTGAAATATTTCGAAATCTATGAAATTTGTCTCTTTATTTTAACTTCACGGTAACTATTTCACTTTTGTCACATAAAATTTTAATACACAACCTTTCTTTTTGCAGCTTGCTAAAATTACAACCGTCTATTTGCTCAAAAAGAAAGTATTTTTCCTTCTTTTTCTTTTTTTAGTCTTTTCCCATCTCGTATTTTAAAAAAAGTTATCAATACATGCATGAAATAAGGATAAATAAATAAATGTGATTAACTCAATAAAAGCTTTAGTAGACGTACATACTACGGTATTAAACAACAGTTGGAAAATACTTCAATTCTTTTGAATTTTTTTCTGAGATCTTTCAAAACCAAAAATATTAGGCTCTTTCACAAACTTTGCAGCCCGAAGATAACTAGCCTTCCGTTTCTGTCACAAAAATAAAAATGCGTGACCGACGGGATTTATATTTGGTATTTGTGTATTTCCAATATAAAATATTATTTTTATGCTATCCAATGTGCCATATTAATATACCATTATAATTTGACATTTTATCATTATTTTTTCCCCACACCGCGATTTTAGAAGTATGGATACTTGCAGTACAAGCATTAACAGTGTGATTAATCAATAAGTATACGCGTGATAGTATATTTAATAGGAACTAAAATATATGCAAGATACGCTACATTTCCAAAACGCAGAATGAAACAAATATGTGCTGAAGAAAGAAAATATTTTTTGCAATCATTGCAATACATTCCAAATTTTGCGACAAACGTCATTAAAAAATAATAATACTAATAAAATAAAAACGTAAATATAAATAAACTGCTTTATATTTTTAATGTGTGCCGGCATGGTGGCGTCTTGGTTAGGCGCGGGACTCGTACGCGCCACGTCAGAGCATCGAGCCTGGCAGTGTCAATGGATTTTCAAGATGCAGAAAATTTTCGGCGCCTATGTCGTATGATTATGCGAATGTAAAAGATCCCTTGAGTAGACATTTGGCTTGGATGTTCTCAGCTAAGTTAAATTCCTAATGCAATTTCGCATCAACACAGTCCTCACCCTTTCAGGTGGAGAAACTGGACGTCAAAAATCTCATGCTGCGATGGTACCACACTCATTATGGTGCTGCTGAAACAGATGGTACCAGTCTCAGGAGAATGCACTAGGTTTTTCAATTGGCAGAAGCCAACGGCTGCCCCCCCCCCCCCCATTAGAAATTAAAAAAATACTTTCAATGTTATGTTCTATGCAATGTTTTAAGACTTAAAAAATATTGATCTTTTTACAAATTTGTGCGGTTAATGCCAAATGTCTAGGCTAATATTTGCGCTTACTTTATATTACTGAAAACTCAACGTTTCTAAAACTTAATATTAGTTTCATTACAATATTTCGCTTTGTAAATTGAAAATGAACTCAATTGCTGAAGTTAAACTAAATAGTTTAACTTAATTATTAAAACTATGCACGCTTTAACGAATTTTTGGATGATCTGCAATCATTATGAACTCTACAAATGCGAATATTTAATTATATAGGGAAACGTGAATAATAAACTTATTGGAAATAAATCTAGAGCAACAATTTACAACAAAACTTTGCGAAAATCACATCAACGCTTTATATGAAATATTTTGAAACGTTTTCGAACTACATATCATTTATTAAAATTATGATGTAGTTAAATTAAACCCGTAAAATAACTGTGATTGTTTAATTAGTATTTTGTAAAACAACGTGAAAAATTTAACATATGTTACGTAATGCGAAAAACACGTACATATACTGAGTAAGTTTTAATCCATAATTTATATATCTTCCGAAAATACATCTTTTTAATAAACATAATCTTACTGTACAACTATACTTCTTGTACTGGTTTACTTAATATCGTTATTCATGGTTATGCAGCACGTTAAAAAAAGTTCATATTTTAAAACAGTTTATAGCTAAAAATGAAGACAAATATGTTACTGGTGTAACGAAAATCAAGATATATATTGATAAATTCAATTCCTCCAGATTTTTTTTTATTTTAATAAGTAAACAAGAAGTTTCATCTAGAACTATACGAGCCTACTTTCCCGTATACACCAACTTCAAATTTGTAACCTAGCTATCTTTCTCTCTCTCTCTCTCTCTCTCTCTCTCTCTCTCTCTTTCTCGTTTAGCTTTAGTTCTCAGTTACTTCAAACATTTTCAACTGTTAATACATATTCATTCACTCATTCATTAATTTATTTATTTATTGAGTCATTCATTTATTCATTCACTCATTCATGTACTTATTCACTCAATTACTTATTTTTTCATTTATTCGCTCATTTATTCATTCATTCTTTCACTTAGGTATTGAATCATTCATTCATTCAAAAATATTCTTAAAAACCCTAATCAAAAATTTCATAGTAAAATAGACTCGTTAGTTCTGGATTCCTACATGTACATGTTCTACGTCATAAGAGCTTACCGATAAAGTTTGTTCCAAGCAAATCGGTCCGTAAGATCAGGATTTATATAGGATTGAAATTTCCCCGTAGGTGCTATGTTAACTTTTTGAACTGTTCAAAAATGAACAAAAATTGTTCAAATCATAAAATATTTCACGCCGAGAGCTTCTTCCAATAATCTTGTTCATAGGAACGTGTATCTTCCTCCTAGAGTTTACTTAATTTTCCCATAGGCGGTAATGTTAAGATTTTTTGAACCGTTCAAAATTGAACGAAAAATTGTTCAAGTCAAAAAGTAAAATATGTAAATGAGATGTCATCGCCGAGATCTTTCGAATGCAAAAAAAAAAAAAAAATAGGACAAATCCTTCAAAAGTTACTAGGGGGGAATGATAGACCGACAGACACACATTTTCCCCATCTCAAATCTCTACTTTCAAATTTTTTTTATTTTTCAATCTTTATTTAATTACTTCACTTATTTTTGATTTTTCTTGATCATTAACGATATTTTTTCATGATACTTTAAGCCTTCTTTCATGCTTTATTAATTTTGTTTTTAACTTTGACGGGAACGTAGGCTAAAAAAGCGTACATTAAAAAAATAACGTCCTGAAAATGCATAAATTAAAACATTTGCATCTTCGATTTTAAAAAAAATGTATTTCATAAAGGTTAAAGCTGAGCAAGAATGTTAAAACTTTACGAATTTCACGTTCCTTTGCCAAGGGCTGGAAAGAAGGATAACAAAAATCGTTACATTGCAACCGAAAGATTTCGGAGTAAGAGCTCTCTATCTCTTCGAGGCTTTTTCGAGGAAAAAAACAATATAAAATATACCAGAAGAGAGCCTTCGGTAATGGCTCAGTATCTCCTTTATCTTGATGTTGAATATTCGAGATTTCTTTTCTAACTTTAACCTTGCACTATTGGAATGAAAAAACTGATTCCCGAGGAACAAGATTTCTGAATTAAGGGAATATAGCACACGTTTTAATTATTAAATCATATATATTCTTTTTTTTTAGATAACGATTTCAGTGATATTGGATAAGAGACAGTAAAAGATAATTTGCGATGTAATAGAAAGCTCCTGAAGAAAAAAAAAATTTAAAAACATTAAAACCAAAATAACAATTTTGCTTCAGTTAAAAAACTATCTATGAGTCCTGAAGATTAAATTAAAATTTTAAATCATTTGCATTAAATATTTCTCTTACACATATTATTTTTATTCAGATATAAACTATATTATGAAGCAAAAAGTGGCAGTAGGTCTCTTATATATAAACTTGTTTCATTTAGATTGTTCCTTATGTATATTCAATGCCAACGTGTGCGTGCTAGTCGGCAGCACAAACATGCAATGTTTCTTAGAGGATATAAAGAGAGCAACTGAATAAAAGTTGTTTAGTAGCCAAATTTGGGATAGATTCAGTAAGTAATGCTTCTGCAGAGACATCGTTGTAATGACAATACTAAGTATACTCATTACAGCAAAACTGTAGTTGACGCATTAATTACTGATTAACTGTCTCTTATTTGCAGTTTATTGCTAGTTCATTCGCTTGCTGAGAATCCAAATCCGCTGCAAATACCTTTTTTTTTAGTAACCTTTATTACGATCCGATTCAATGGGTGGACGAAATACTGCAGTGTTGTTACTAATGTCAGGTTTTTTTTATACATAACGTCAAAGAACATCTAATTTTTGAATTTTTAGTTTTGTTTCAGTTATCATTTCAAACGTAACTGTAACAAAAAAATATGGTTTTTTAGCATATAACTATTCTCTTTCTCTACCCTTTAAAAATAAATGTTTAAATTCATGTTTCTAGGGAATACTTGTTTTTTATATTGCTAGATTTTAACCAGTTTCATAAAACTAAAATGTTTATGAAACTTCAGAAACCTACATGCTTTTTGCATTAAAAACGTGAAAATATTTTTTGAAGAAAATAGGAATGCTTAGAATAATGTACTTAATAAAACAATTATCATAAAATCAATGCTGAATTTTCCAAAGCTATTATGATTCAAAGCAAAATGTTTAGCAATAAAAAATTCTTAAAGAACGGAAACATTTTATCATAAACAAATTTTTAACTCCCCAATGCGGCATTTAGATGAAATTTTTCGCAAAGCATGTATCTAAAAGAAAATTTAAATAGGTAACAAGTGAAAGCTTAACTTCTTTAGTAGGAAAGGAATAGATAATTTCCCTGAGGAAAATTCAAGCGCTTTTTGCGCTAAAGATGTGCAACTGAAAGTTCCATTCATTGGAACTATAAAGTTTACTTCACTATAGTAAGATGTTGAGTAATGCTTCAAAATCATTTACTTGCGCGTGGTTCTTTGTATTTTTAATCAATTAATATGACAAGAAACAACATTTTCTTGCAATTAAAGTACTTTTTGAAACAGAATACGAAAAAAAATCAATTTTTTTAAATAATCATTTTTTTAAATAATTAAAAATTCAATTTTTAAAAAACAGAAAGGGAAAAAAATCGTGTGTAAAAATTTGTTATTATTTACAAACAAGACTACATTTATTTTACATGACACGTTGTAACAAACCATAAGATTAGGGAGACAAGCAAAGCAAGGAAATTGATAGTTGCATGCTTGAAATTCATGATTGAACTCATGCATGCTGCAAATTCATGTATGCTTCAAATTCATACTCGAACAAAAAAAATAGCAAAATTTTGTTTCGTTTGATGCACTCGTATACCCCAATAAAATATATCACATTTAACTATATATATATATATAGTGATCGATTTAATAAAGTATGGAAATAAAAACCATCAAATATTTTTTAAATGTAATTAAGGGGAAAATAAATTAATACTTCTTTCCTCCGTAATCGTTAAATTTAATCATAGGAATGATCATTTAAAATAAAAAATGCCCAACAAAAAATTATACTCGGTTGACTGGGGAAAATCATTTTGTCACAATGATAAATAACGTTATGATATTTACTTCCATAAATATATTATTCAATGCCAACACTACCAAGACACGTGTAAACGAAAGTAAAGTTCGCAGCTGGCTGTTTTCGTTACACGAGGTATGAAGTAAATGCAAAACAAACTTCACAGGCTTGTTCAATTTGTTCCAACTGAAAATTTCAGCTCAATGAAATCAAAAAGAAAATATATATAACAAAAAGTATTTTGAAAGATTAAGTTGTAATTTAGGATATCACTTATTATAATTCTTAACTGCCGTCTATTGTAAATTATGCAGCCACGTCGAAAAATAACGTAGTCTGGTATAAATCTTTAATTGAAACTTATGCATTTTTGAAACATCAAAGAGGCTGAACTTGTCCATAAATTTTTGTTTCAAAGATATCAATATGAAGATGAAAACCCCCTTTGTTTAGGTACTCCCCCCTCCCAATGTATCGATCCGTTTTCCTGATTCCATATTTAGGAAGTACTGCACTCACGAGTGAAATTTATATTTGAAATTTCCTATGCTCTTTGCGAAAACGAAAAAATTGTTGAAACTGGTATGAACAGCAAATTTGTAATGATGACATGGAATCACAACGTCGAATTTCATTACATGACAGCAGTGGCAAATATAAAGGTTCGTCGATTGCTTTTCTAACAAAGCATTTTCTTTAGGATAGTTTTAAGCTAAAATTGGTATAGTTCTTGTTTTTCATATCTTCCATCGTCTACCTATTGCGAAAGTGAAACTAGTAGTGCTTTTTTCAATGTGTTCTTCTGTAACACTACGAGTGGCATACTGATATCAAATAATGTAATTTTGCTAGCGCTTTCGTACACTGGAAGTTTGAAACAAAATAACGGTAACAAGTAGTAATAGGAAATGTAGATTTTAAGATATTTTTAACATAACTTATGATATGCGGACAGAAAATCTTAATTCCGAAAAGGACTAATAAAAAAGTGACTCGATGTTTCAAATTGTGTCAGAAAGGAAATTAAATCCCAGCATATAGTCATATTTTATCGCCAAATGTTGCATCATTACGACACTTAACGGGAGAAATTTATGACCAATGAACACAACTCACAAGTGATCCCTTTCTTGTTTAGGTACATCACTGCGTAAATGTATGTGAACACATTATGAGCGGGCGACGTAGGACGCACAGCTATGTTGCGTAGCGGGCTAAGTTGACTAAGTTAAAAAAATTTCTTAAAAAATACACCAATTCATACATTATATGAAACATTATTTTCTACCTTGTATGACTTAAAAGTGGTGATTTTAAACTGGTACAACTACCAGCCCCGCTTTTAAGCAGCAATGCACGAAACGGCTACTAGTACCTGGCGCCCGCTCATAATGCGTTAATTTTATTTACCTAAAAAAAGTATTGAACCTGCTTTTGCTTATTAAAATGATTATGTTATATTAAAAACAAAAAAAAACTGATTTTTTCATAACATATGGTTAGATCCAGTTTATATCTCTGTCTAAAATCAACACACGGCTGTTAAAATATTTTCCGTTAAGCAAAACATAAGGCAGAATTTAAAATTCGCCGCCTTATGCTATATCTTACCGATAAGCTAATGTTCTTCCTTTCCACACCCCAGTTAAAAGTTTCCGTAGAAAAACCCTTGAATCTGACTATCACTTTCCGGCTTTCCCCAATTCATCGACCCTATTGTGACGTAGTTCCGCGGGGCGTTACTTCGACCCTTAGTAAATCAGCTCAGGCAGCGTAAATCCCCATGGGCACCTAGCCTGCTATTGAGTCACGGCTTTCCCAGTTTGCCATGCTACTGCAATGGATTTGCAATTTATGCGACTCTCAACGGTAAAGCGAATCAATGTTTTCTCGAATAAGTAATGATTGCGCCGAGAAAACTTTTTGTAAAAAAAGGTTCAAATAGTTTTGTAAAAGAGGCGCAAGTGAACCTGAACGTGAAAGGTCACCAGGAAGTACGGTAACCATAAATGAAAATTGATTAATTTCAGAACAGTTCAAAAGTGTTTGCAATTTACAGTGTAAGCAGTTTAAAAAATTTCTCTCTCTCTCTCTCACACACACAATAAGACTGAAACAAACTACGATTTTTTATCTTAATAACGTATCTACTTATGAAGATGGCTGACAGAGAACTATTGAAAGATTAAATATTAATGAAACCAAAAATAAACTTTAACATTACACTGTGAGATACGCTTTATTACCATAAATGATAGACCACCTTAGAATTTATACGTTTTATCGAATATCTAGAAAAATATTTGATGGTTTACATTGAAACTTCAGGGATGTAAAGAGCACATTAAGGCCTTATATATTTCACCCTAAGTTTTGTCAAAATAGTTGACCAGCAACAAATTGAAGAATATGAAATGTATTTGCGATCTAGTGCACAAAATGCGTTTTAAAAGTCGTGTATAAAATACGTTTTAAAAGTAATGCATAAAAAGCGCTTTAACTGTAACACATGATTATAATACTTCTGGAAATTATCTGCGTTCAATTTTATGAAAATAGTACGTGTATTTAAAAGATATTGGGATTTTCTTTTTTTTAATCAATAACGTCTCGTAAATGTTTTGCTTACAACACGCAGGGATTACAACCCATTGCAATGTATTTTCAGGAAAGCTCACAAGATATAAGGAAAACAATACCATTGAATCAGACTAATTTTTTATTTTTTTTTATTTTTTGATTTAATGAAATATGAGCATTTATAGTAAATACAGTTTAGCTGCGTGTGCGTCAGAGCTAACAAAATGAAATTTAAATAATTTATGTGCAAATTTATAGAGCTGTTCTTTTAAAAAGCTCAAGGAATTACTATAGAAATTCGAAGCGTTATCGTCAATTGAACGAGTTAAATTTCAGTTGTTTTCAGAAAGAAGCGAAACAATAAAGGGTTTTCTCCATATAGTTACCCTCAATGGCTGGCACTGTACATTAGCTCAAAATAGTAACTCAAAATGTGGAGGAAAACCCTTATTGTGTTACTCTTTTTGAAACAATCGAAATTTAACTCGTTTGGTTGACAATATCTCTACGAATCTTAACGGTAATTCCTTGTGATATTTACCAGAGCAGCTCTACACATTTGAAACATAAATTATAGAAAAACTTTTCTGCTAATGCTGGTTCTTGCGCATCTAAACTTCATTCGGTATAAATGCTCATATTTGATGAGCTATTTTATTGTTTTACATTATAATTGTGGATTATTCTATCTATTGTATTTTGTCAAGTTTCCTAAAAATCACTGCGTTGAAAACTTTGAGTGTAAACAAAATGATTTCAGAAGTATCATAATTATATGCAACAGTTAAAACGAATATTATGCATCACTTTTTACAAGATGACCACATATATGTTTCATTTTCGACGATTTGTTGCTGATCTTCTATTTGCCTTCGATACAAAAGTTTGTTTGGAACATATAAGGCCTTATGTGTTCACACCCCAAAATTTTCAAAATAAATCATGAAGTTTTTTTTTACATATCCGACGAAACGTCTAAGATCTACAGTGACTGGTCGCTCAAGGCCATCTAGTGTACCTAAAATTTATATTTATTTCAACACTATGTGTGTAGACTTGCAATGTGTTTTTTATTTCTACGGAGGAAAAGTAACATTATATTTGATCAAAAAACAATTTAAAAGCATAAGAATTTACACACATAAATAAACTGTTTACATCTAAAAGAGAGCTTTTGAAATCAAGTGAAAACTTTTATTGCATTTTGAACAAAAGCAAAAAAAAATGTTGTGCAAATCAAAGTATTTTTAGAAGTATGCGATTCAAAAGGTACTATATGCAATTTAAAATATACTGTATGTACTATATGCGATTGAAAACCACTAACATGGATAAAAACAAAGTAGGGTAAATAATATATACGAAAATTCAAACGTTTGAAATTGGGCATAGTAGGAGGTTTTTATCAAAAAGAGACAACAGTTTTCGGCTTGTATCTTAGTGACATCAAACATCTTAGCAATTTTGCAGTCTTGTTAACCGGACGAAGTAAGGAATTTTGTTTCGTTGAAGTTTATTAGAAACAAAAGCCAAAATGGTTTATAACGATGAGGATATATATTATCAAACTTCCTTTGTAATTTTATGACCGTATTTAATCAATAACATACAAAACCATGCTAGAAATGTACAGAAAAAATTCTTAATTAAAACATTTCATATACCATAAGCAGCTGATTTTAGTTGTATTTTAGTAAACGTATAGTAAAATATAATGTTTGCTCTATGTAGACGCTTATCCTTTTTTTTTTTACTTCATTTGAATTTTTTCATCTTATGATAATTTGCACTTAATTTACAGCTCAGGAGTCTGCTCTGTGGGGCAAAGAATTTTAATAAGATGCTATAATGCTATATGTGTTTACCAAAAAAAAAAGAGTAGGTACCGTGTACTCTTTCACGCATAGTTTTTCTTTTCTTTTTTTTTTAGAATTATAAGTAAAATAAGTAAAAAAGTTTGTATCTTAAATCTAGTATTAGTTGAATTTTGCACTATCCTTAGTTTATAGTTTATTTTTATTACAAATGAAGGAAAATAATACATTATTTTCCTTCATTTGTAATGTTAAAGTTTCTAACTCTTCTAATAACTATACTCTCTTAATAACTTCTATAACTAACCTAACTTCCTGAAATAATAATACATTGAACTAGTTAGTTTGTAATTTTCTTTTTTTTTTATAACTATAAGCAAAATAAGTAAAAAGGTTTTGTATCTTCAACCTAAGATTAGTTGAATTCTGTACCATCCTTAGTTTATTTCCTTACAAACGAAGGAAAATAATACATTAAAGTTTCTAACGCTTCTAATAACTATACTCTTCCAATAACTTCTATAACTAATCTAACTTCTCGAAATAATAACGCATTGAATTATTTGCTGAGTGTCCTCTCCTTATGACATTAAGTTTCAGAGAATAGAAATTCAGTATTTTGACAGCTCTGATTTATGATGTTTTCCAGAAAGTAGCTGTCATTGAGTGGGCATTATACCACTTCAACATTAGCCTGCCTAATTCCATTGTTGTTTCTGATAACGTGAGTTCCAGAAGCAAGATTACTTCAAGCACGATGCTGTATTTAGAAGCTCAGAATCAGAATGTTTTCGGTGCTACTAATGAAAATGCGATCGATTAGCTTCCAGTCAACAAGGATTTTGTCATTAATCTTTACAGCTGAACTTGGATCATCACGATTCTCTGATTGATATTTTTAAAACTGCTTTTATGCTTTGTCTTTATCAGTGTTTTATTAATCCTTGCCCTAGGGCAAGGCAAAGACTTAAAATTGATATGCCATTTCATGACACATTAATTATTTGTGTTAAATGCTAACAAATATAACATTTTTACACAATAACAAAAATTTTAACACTTTACCGACCGGCCGTCGATTAATCGACGTTTTGTTCTCAGCGCATACCGACCGGCCGTCGATTATTCGACATTTGCTCCCCAGCGCTTACCGACCGGTCGTCGATTAATCGACTTTTGATCTTTCTGTTAGATTTGGTTGGTGTCTCGGACGATCTGCGGCTGAGCGGGCGGTGAAAGGGCATAGTATGTTCGAACCGCTACCGGTCGGTAAAGTGTTAAGTAACTTTTAATTATATGGCTATAGGGAAAATGTTAAAGCTGACAGTACAATAGGACAGTCCGGAAAAAACATTCGACCTTACTCGCTTAATATAATCTATGGTATAACGAGCTATAATATATTTACAAGTATGCATATTTAACAAAGAATCGAAATAAATTAGAGTATCTCCCTTGTAAAATAAAGCAGTTCATCCCTTACAGCACATAATAAACCATAGGATATACTTTTCAAATCTCTTTCTAATTACGCCTATACCAGGATTAGCTAAAGTCTTAAAGAATTTCTTTTTGTTATCATACTATTATCTTAACAATTCAAATAAACACGTTTGGCAATTAAAGTAATTAACCAAATTCGTTTACTCTTACAGCGGAATAAAACCATTACTTTCTAACTATTTTCTATACGCTAGGATTTGCTTTTGAACCTAAATGAAACTAAGTTACTTGGAGAAGTGTTTGAACTTGCGAAACCGACTTGCGTAAGGGAGCTTTTCACAAATCGAATGAGGCTCAATTACTCATCCCGGTAATAGGAATTGAAATTTCAAAGACATTTTGATTAAATACCCTTTAGTATTTATTCTGTTATATAGAAGCGTCTCTATAGGTAAAACAAATGCATTAGATAGGAGTATGCGCTAAGATAAAAATTCTCGACACTTAAAAGCAAAGATATTTTTAATTTTTTCAGTACATTTTTTGTTGTAGTATTGACATTTGGTGTTTTTTTTTTGTTTTTTTTTCGTTTTCTGAAAGTTGCAATACGAGTTTCCAATATAATTCATGCACACAATTTTACTTTAGCAACATGACTTTGACTGAATATTTTACGTATAATTAATAGGAACCACTAATTCATATAAGCTGGTACATGGTTATATAAAGGTCTAAACCATATAATAGAGTTCATACATTTCTCGGAGTATACATGACAAGAAATTAACCACCAGTCATTGACAGATTTTTCTCATTGTCTTACTGCCTCGATTTTTCAGTATGCTGTAATTGATCAGAATATATTGGGTTAAAACTTAACTATGGAAATTTAAATTGCATTCGCCATTTTTTCATAATTCAATGAATATTTACCATTTCTTCGCTTGACTCCAGTAGTGTGATTTAACCTTTTTATAAGGCAGCGAGAAATCATTGCCCACGAAATTCATCAAATTCAAGCGGGTATTAATTTTGCCAACCCTAATTAGTTTATATTTTTTTATGGTTGAAGGAACTATACTTATTATCTAATACATCATTCAAAAAATATAAAAGAGGTGGGAGGGGAGAGTGAAAGCTAAAATATATTTTACTTGCAAATAGCAGCACTAGTGATGATGGAAAATAAAAAGTAGCTTGACTTTTTCACAGATTTTGCAAATCAACTCAAGGAAATTACGTTTGAAAGCATCTTGCTTAATTTCATGAATAATAAATCAAATCACTAGCTTGAAACTTTTTACCATAAACATTTATATTCAAAATAACTATTATACCACACGCAAGACTGATATTTCTTATAAAGGCTTACATTATCGTTTGTATTTTATTATTCTAATAGATATTTTATTAATGTAAGCAACAAGTTCATAAGTGATTATAGCCGGCAGGGTGGCGTAGTGGTAAGCCACTGGCCTCGTATGTCCAAATTTTCAGGATCAAACCTACCCCAAGTCGGTGGTTTTTCAAGATGAAGAAAATCGTCAACGCCCATGTCGTATGATTATGCGGCATGTTAAAGTCTGTTTGGATTGGATACTCTCGGCTAAATTCAATTCCTAGCGCAGTTTCGCATCACTTAGAGCTCAGGTGCCGCCATCTAGGGTAAAACTGAGTGTCAAAACTCTCAAAGTGGTAATGTCATCCACCGATAATGGTGCTTCTTGAAAGAATGGATTCCAGTTTCCGGGGAATGCAATAGGTCTGAAAAGGTTAGTGACCATACGCAGCCCCTTAAAAAATAAAAATAAGTGAGTATAAATTGTTGAACGGTGTTCAAAAATGCTTTCCCTTATTCCATTTCGCACAAATTTTACAAGACTACTGATCTGAACTTCCACTCCGCTCTTTTGTTGTCTTGTTAAATACATGGTAGATTTACTTTTCAACAAATATTCACAGAAAATGTTTTTCACCAAATACCGAGATCTTCAAACAGCAATAATAAATTCTCTCTCAAAATAAATTTAACGAAAAGACAAAGCAAATTACGTTTTGCATTGTAAACAGAACATTTTAATTATTTTATCAGAATGAATTATGAGTTTGAAACTACTAGACAACGAATAAAAGAGAATTTGCAAATAAAAATGTTTTATAAGTTGTCTTTGATGCACTCCTTTTTATGCGTAATTTATTATGTGCCCCATATTATGTTTCAATACCCTTTAAACATTTCAAAAGGAACTTTTATAAACTTATGTAAACATAATTTAGTAAACGAGTAAAGCTAGAGATTTCGTAAAAAACTTCTGCATATTTTTTATACAAATTCCTAAATTCCTTTTTAAATTATTCTCTATACTCAAACAAAAAAGGATTTTAGTCATTATAAAAACTAAAATACGTTTTACATTAAAAGTACTTAATTGTGCAAACTGGAAAAAATAGTCCATTAGGACTTTTAAAAGAATAAACGTCAACATTGACTTGGAAAAACCTTTTTTTTTTACTTCGTCTTTTTTTCTTATGTGTCTTAATGTTTTGCTCTTTCCGTTCGCATAACTTATGAAAAAAATCAAACATTTCAGTTAGTTTAATTTTTAAGTCTTCTCCTATATTTCTCAGCTTAAATGTTTTTGTCTTACTGTAATGAAGCATCAATTAAGAAAATCTTCTAATAAAAAATCATCTTTTAAAAATACAGTAAATTAAATAATACATTTTAATAAAACAGAAAAAAAAAGTATGAAATATGAACATTATATGATATATCTTGTGTATATTATACAAATTTCACATATTTCTATAATAACACTTTTAAATATGGAGCTCAATTTTTTGCGCCTGTTTTACGGTTTTCTTTGATTTATTCTGTAGTAAGAGAATCCATTCTAAAGAAATTTCTTTATCGTATTGGTCTTTTCCCAGATGTACAGGGGAAATTAATTGAGTTGTATATTGCGGCAAAGGAACATGTACATACTTTTCCCTTTTTAGCCTACTTTCCCGTAAAAGGTTTTTAACAAAAGGTTGAAAGAAGGCTTAATGCATCGTAAAAATATCGTCAAAAATAAAGAAAGTCAAAAATGAGTGAAGTAATTAAATAAAGATTGAAAAATAAGAAATTTTAAATCAGGGTTTTAAGGTGGGGAAAATGTGTGTCGGTCGGTCTGTCTGCTCCCCTTTACCCTAATAACTTTTGAGGAAATTGTCAGATTCGATTTTTATTTTTCGCATTAGAAAGATCTTGGCGAGGGCATCTTATTTCCGTAATTATTATTATTTTTTTTTTTTTTATTTGAGCAGTTCAAAAAATCTTAGCTTTGGCGGTATTGAGGAAATATGAAGCAAAATATGCAAACGCTGTACATAAGAACCAAATTCTTATAAACAAGCTTATCCGAAGGAGCTCTCGACATAAAATATTTTTTCATGTGAACAATTTTTGTTCAATGTTGAACAGTTCAAAAAATATTAATATTAGCTCCATACGGGGAAATTTCAATCTTATATAAATCCTGATGTAGCAGACGGATTTGCTTGAAATAAACTTTATCGGAAGGATCTTATAGCGTTAGGAACATGTACAGATACGAAGTTCCTTCAGAACTAAACGGGCCTATTTTCCCACGAAAAGTTTTGATCTAAATTTTTAATCATATTTCTGAATAAATGCATCAATAAATGAATTAGTGAAAGAATGAATGACTGAAAGAGTGAATGAATGTGTACCAACCGTTGAAAAAGGTATGAGTTGAAGTATTAAAGAACTAACGTTAAATGAGAAACACACAGAGAGAGAGCTTGATTATAAGCTTGATTTTGTACTATATACGAAAAATTAGGCTCGTATACTTCTAGACGGAACTTCTCGTTACATAAGACTATTAATACTTAAGGTCAGCGTAAAAAGTAAATGCGATTTCTCAAAGTGAAAGCAAATACATTTGTTTTAACTAGTAGCACATATGTAATAAAATGTGTTCATATATAATACGGTAGCTTGATCGCATGAAATCGTTAACATATTGATAGCCGCGGGGCAAAGTTAGATGGTTTTTATCGATAGTTCGATCTGTTGGCATTTTTTAGAAACAATCAAACGGAGTAAATTTAAACACGAATATGTCTTAGAGTTAAGATCAGCTGATGATATCATCGATCAAATAATTTATGGAAACCGTAATTTTGAAATCTTTATTCATGAAGAAGTTTTTTGCGACTTCGTTAAATAGAGATTTTGTTGTTCCTCAGCTAAAAACAGATTGAAAAAAAAAGAAAAAGTCGGCACAGTTTTCGTAATTCTTCAAACTATTGTGCCTGTTATTTTTCATAACTGTAAAATATTGATGGAAGAAAAACATAATGCTTAGTTTACATAATGGGGAGCTCCAACACGTAAAACCTGCAGGGCAGAAATTCCTCAATACCATAGAATGAACTCAACAACGAAAAGTTTTATCGAACGGCATGAAAAAAAAGATTCATTTTAAAACGCCATTTTACCTACCACGAAAACAAACTTTAGCACATTGTTATTTTAATATATATGCAAATTTAACTTATTGAACGAGAATTTCTGCTTTTGGAAGAGATTATGAATATTTTATTATGTAGAAGTGGGAGTTAAACGAAGAAATTTCACTTCAAATAGTAAAATAAATATGTAAACATTTGTATCCCTAACTTTTCATTATAGCATCATAAAATAAATTAAAAAGAATGATTACATGCTTATTATTAATCACGCTGCTTTTTGTTTCTAAAATATTCCTTTCTACTGTAGAATTCCTTACAAGGGCAGAACCTATATACAGTTACCACCGTGCGAAAAGCGTCTTTAGATTTGTAACCCTATCGTACTTGCACCAGTATTTAAAAGCTTACTTTCAATTTTTTATACCATTTTAAATTTAAAAAAAAGCATTAAAGTCATTATTTATATTGTAATTTTTAATTCTAGCGTTTTTATAAAGAAGTTAAAATGCAGTTCCATTCCTTTGATATTGATTCCATTCATTTCCTTGCTTGTTTTCAATGTGTTACATTATTATTATTTTTATTATATATTTTTCTTTTTAATGGGGCTGCGTATATTCACTAATCTTTGCATTCCCTGGAAACCGCCATCCATTTTTCTAATAGCTCCACTATCGGCGGATGCCATCTCCCCCTAGATGGCGACACCTGAGCTTTAAATGATGTGAAACTGCACTATTAATTTAATTTAACCGAGACTGTCCGAGCGAAACAGATACTCAATGAATCTTTAACATGCCGCATAATCATGCGACATGGGCGCTGACGATTTTCTGCATCTTGCAAATCCACCAACTTGGGCCAGGTTTGATCCTGTGATCCTGGGAGTACGAGGCCAGTGCCTTACCACTACGCCCCCTGCCGGGGATACTAGTACACCGGTATTGATACAGTAGAACCTTTCTTAACCGGCTCCGAATTAACCGGCCCATGTTTTCAAAATACCAAAATAGCTTCTAGAGAGCTAGTTATAAGAAAGAAAAGGTGTTGCGGTACTCAAGTGATTTTTTTCGTGGAATCCTTATCCCTCCGGACAAAAGCAACATTCCGATGTTGGAGAAGGGGAGGAAAGGGGTGTTCTGGGAAGCCTCATACGGGTCCCATGAAATCAAGTGTGGCTATTGGCTAATCTCAGGTTCAGTGGGTCAGTCAATTCAGCCTTGCCAGGCGCTTGATAACTGGTATATACCTCTCAAAGTAACTGTACTAAAACACACTAAATCCATCACCTAATCTCTATTTTAAACTGCATGATATATCTCCTATTTGTTACTATCCGCCTCTTTAACCGTATTTTTACTTAACCGGCTTACCATCTGTCCCAAATAAGTCGGTTAACGGAGGTTCCACTGTACTCATATACCGACTCACAAAAAATAAGTAAAAAAACACCAAAAGGTCAAGTTTGTCCCATTTAGGGTGTATTTGACTACATTTAGGGCATATTGGCAATACATCTTCATCATCATTGCAGGACCTTTTGTCAGTATTAGACCTGTTTTACCTAAATGAAACATCTAAATGCTTAAATGTGACAGTGCATTTTATACATCACAATGAACCTCCGTTTTAAGAATTTACATTGTCGTCGAATTTTGAAGTATGAATTAAACTGAAATAACAGAGTAAATTTTCCTAACATGGTAAAGCTTTTGATTTTGACTTATACAGCTGCCACCACTAAGAATTTAACATTATTTTTACACTCATAAAATAATTTAGGTCTCTGAGATTAGAGTTATTTGATTTTAAGCTTGTTAAATGTAGAATTTTTCCTTTGTGATTTATTTTTAGAGAATCCTAAAGACCGTTGGAACTCCAAAGCAAATGTCCGCATTTTCATTTTTTTTTTTTTTTTGGCTATTTTGGCTTTTAATGTTGTTACTATATAACCCTTAAAATAAATAAATAATAACTTAGCACAAGTGAAAACAATTTTAATATATATTGTTATGCATATAAATTACAATTAAACATTTGCAATCGTGAAATTACAAGATGCCTATATAATCATCCATTTACTACTTTGAAGCTTCTTCAAAAAGGAAGCCACACTTAATAAAAATGAATCAATTAACTCAAGGCAGTATTTGTTTAGAAAATTAAATTCTTCTTTCATCCATAACACGATTTCTGAATTCAAAATTAAAAAAAACAAACTTTCGAGCAAGTTAGTCAATAAGTTACTGCAAATATCCTACAAAATTCAAATATTATTCTGGCGACTAAATGTATAATTTGAAGGAATTTAAAATAAAAACATTACTTGAATAATAAATAGAAATGCTTTAAAAAGAAACAAAATTCTGAAGTTTGGAGAACCAATAATCACATCTTTTCACCAAACCCATTTGAAATGCCGTCTTCGTAATGCAATTTAAAGAAGAGTTTGGAAATGCAGGAAGCTTAAAAAACTCTAGTAACACGATTATGTAATTTATTTCCAGTTTTGTAGTTCTTTCAGTGGAAATACCCATTCAGATATTGCCAATTTCTAGCTGTTTTTCAGAACACTTCTCATGTTTCCGTTCTAGCAGTTCTTTTTTACAAATGAATACTGCACAATAAGTATCTGATAAAATGAAAATTGCTTCCTTTTATGTTGCATTAAAATTCGATGAAATGAGTTTTGTAGGAGTTGTTTTTTATTTTTGTTTTGTGTAATGCAATTAGTGTCGAAATATCGAAAGATTTCAATAAAAGAACTTTCAATTCGTTAATGGTTATTGAATGCTATCGATTGCTGATTAAGAGATGAAGAAAATTTTATTGCTTTAAACTAAATAACAAATATTAAATTGAGGGAAAAGAATTTACATATATCTTGAAATAAAGTTATTCAAAAGAACAAATTTTTAAGCTACTTCTGGTTTTTAGAACAATAGAAGCAGAATACATAATGACCGAGTTATAAAAAAATATATTGATACTGCATTATTAGGTAAATGAACAAATAACAAAGATTGAAAAAGAAGCAGAAAACTTTAATGTTGACTGAATTACTTGGTAGATAAACGAAAAGCAAAAATATTTAATAAAGGCGAACTGCGAACATTATTACAAAATATCTAATATTACACAAATATTGAGACAAACGTCTGTATGGAATAAAACTATTACTAGACGTTAACATACACACATAAAACATATAAGTATCTTTAAAAAATATAACAAATCAAATTATTAAATAAAATAGATAATTATGAACTGTATTTTTTAATTATTAGTTCAGAATTTTCCCCATACTAAGGTGGAAAGCACTTGTAGAACCTTTCTTGATTTTTTCACTCACTGTGGTCTCAACGAACCAGAAATCCATCAGTTTATATATATCGGATGTAAAAAGTTTTAAGAACAAATGGCTCAACTTTTTCAGTGTAAAAAAATATAGAAAATTACTCAAAAATACTTTAAACCCTAGTGTCAATGTCCAAAAATTCCCTTTACTTGCAATGACCATGTACCTCAACGAATTTACAAAGCGTAAAGTAGAAACTAAATTTCTTTCAACCTTATATTTAAATAAACTGTTCCTTGCATCCCCGTCTCGCAAAATGTATGCATCCTGTTTTTACTGACAAACAAAATATGTTCCAACAAGAGAAACAAGAAACATATTCCAACTGAAATGTTACCGTGTAAAACACCGTTGTATAGTTCCTAATTCGGATTCAACGGGCGATATAACAAAATGTTCGTAGGTTCCTGAGAAGAAAAAAACTAACATTGCTTTCTATACCTCATGATAAAAGTATCTCTGGGGTTATACCAAAAGCCAAAAATCATTACGTTTCAGAACAAAACCAAATCTGGTGTTGACACGACGGATCAGATGCTTCGAAGATCAACCTTTCAGAGGCAAACGAAAAGTGGCCACCATCATTTTTTTTTCCCAAGATTTTGGACATATCTGTTTTAGCTGTTAGGCATACACTGTTAGAAATTTCATGATGAAATTACAGTTAAATAGCCGGCTACAGTTAAATAGCCGTCTGTCCATCTAACTCACCGTTAAATTTACGGTTTGGGACCTAAACCATTTCCAATCAGCTTGGTTAAAAAGCCGTAAATACAAAGGTTTACGGTTTTATAATCATTTAAAAATGGTTTCGAAACAAAATCGTGACCGTTTTTGAACCATTTCGAGGTGTAGAATCTTCGAGGCTTAGAAATCGTAAACGAAGTTCTTGGGACTCGAACCTCGGGTATGTGGTGTACAAGCCTTGCTCTCTATCCACTCGACCACCATCACCACGTACAGCGGGCATTTATGTGTCAATAAATATTCCTTTCCAACAAGTAATGTGCATTAAAATTGTAATTTTACTTTTTAATTGGATGCAAAGTCATTTTTGGCCTAAATTTATTGTATATTGGCGAAAATCATTTTATTTGCTGCAAAACTTAAAATACAAACAAGCTTCAGCAGCTCAAATTATGGGTTCGCTCATTCGCAAACAGTTCGGGAATCCGATGTCTCCAATTTTTGATTTACGTGTGCATGTGTTTCTATTTAGTAACCACTGCTTAAGCCACTTTTTTTTTTCTTGTTTTTTATATACACATGCAGATTTGAGCTGATAAATCTTTATTCATATTTTAACAACAACGTACGACCGGTAAGGTTCCACAACCATGATGGGCGCCCAATTCTTATTAACTGTGAGACCTTGTGGTGCTTGTAAATTACGGTTAGTTAAACGTTCTTTAGGAGAAACAGAGAATACACGATTGTTTTTTCACAATCTGCGGTTTGAGTACCATCTTTTTAATGGTTATTCAACTGTTCTAATAAAATATGGTAAAATAACAATCAAATAAATGGTTATATTTCTATTTTCTTACGGACATTTTTAACAGTGTAGGACGAATGCCAACATGCTCAATCATAAGAAGTATGACCTGCCGTTTATTTTTGCATCACTTATGTGAAAAATTGTATCTTCCAACAATTCAGGATTAGTCACATATCTGCTGGATAAGTAACGTGGGTAGAGAGCGACGTTACAATATTACAATTAATTTTAAAAGGGGAGGGGGTTTCGTGACTGCGGAATTCATGAAAATGGGAGGGTTCGCGATTTTTGAATTTCAAATATTTTGTGTTTTTTGCTCAAAAAAATGGAGCTCAGTTGAAATATAATCAATAGTACTTTTTAAATTATGAAGCAGAATGAAAGTTACATGGTACATAACAATGTTACAAAACCCATTGACAGCTTAAACAAAAACTCTTAATTTTAATAATCTCTAGTATTAATGCGATACTTGGCATTCCAGGGGGAAAGGGGCAATGGGTATATTCTTCTTAAAAACATTAAAAACAACAAAATACATACGCGTTCCTAAATATACATGATATTCCCAAAATCAGGGTCAATTTCCCTCTCCCCCTTTACCCCTTTACTCCCACTTCATACTGCTTCCTACAAGTGTGAGGTTTCTTTTTCTCATTGTGTTGAAGCGAGTTTACACACTCGCACCGAATCCTCTCTTTGTAATCGAATTTCAGAACCAATTTCGTTTGCTTTCTTTTCGTTCCTTTTTCTGACAGTTTCAGTCTTTTCTTATAGTTAAAGCTTCTGCTAAAATATGTATCTTTTTTAAGTATTTCTCGCTTAAGAAAATTTATCATATTCATAGTGCACCTCATTTGATTTCCCATTAACATATGTTTGAAAATCGAAAATAATTTTTCTTCAACCTGTGTGTGTGTGTATCTTATGATATATTATGTCATACATACATAGATGTATGTATATACAATACGCATTTTGCAGTAAAAATATTTTAATTTTATGTGCAGAATTATTGAATATTGTTCACTACAATAATAATTGTTCACTACATAGTCGTAAAAACGGAGGGGGCAAATAGCTAAAACGGAAACGGAGCAATGACTAGGGCAAACAGATAAAATTTTATAACTGCGCCTCTCACATGGGCGCCAAATACCCTCACACGTACTCTTCTCAATATATGTAATACCACAGCTTCTATTAAAAAGTTTCCTGTTGCATAACATTCACAGTCATAAATTATTATTCAAAAATATGATTTCAAATATTCTATTTCTCAATAGTTAATCATATATTAAAAAATACTGATTTTGAAAACATGAATGATGCAATTAGCACAGCAGTAAAAAAAAAAAAATTTTTTATGAGACTCTTACATTAAGGCTTGAACATCTATTTCAAAAAAATTGCTCACTGATTGCTCCTTTTTACTAATTTGAGCTCATTAATTGCTTCGCTGAACAAGATTTTATTCATAGAAGAGAATCAATTAAAAGTTTTAATTGAGCTCTCAATAGTTTTCCTTTTGCGCTATCCCCCTAAGCAGAAAATTTTGGAATCCATGCGTAAAAAATGGTATAGAAATCGATTTAATTAAGGTTCTTTCTTTTGCTGTTTTGTCCAAGTGTAAGAAAAAGTTTAATTTTCGGTAAAAATGGCAGACTATTCATAATTCCCGATTATCTTGTCAGTAAATTAAAGTAACATTTTTTACGATGATCCCGTTAGATTTTTGCAAACTATTTAATGATTTTAAAAAATTACGGAGAGTTAATAAATAAAACTGCTTTTTTTTATTTATGCTTAAAATTATACTTAAAAGAAAATTACCCAGAAATTTACAAATGCGACAAACTATGTTTTTTTTCCAAGTTATTAATAGCACTATGTAAGTTATTTCCATGCTCCATATTATTCGAAAGAGCACCTATTTTAAATCTAAATTGAAATTGTTTTTTCAACGAAACAATTGGATACTTTAATAATAATTTAACTTTGTGCAAGTAAACAGTAATAGAAATAAAATGCTCATTTGTGCTTTAAATTAACGTGAAATTTTATTTCTATTACAAAGAGAAGAGAGAAAGAAGTTGAAGGATGTATAAAAAAATTTAACAAAGTTCTCTTTCTTTCTTTTTTTTTCTTTCATAATTTCTAAAAAATATCGAGAAATAATAAAAAATAACTAAACTAGACTTTCCATAATATCATAATTTAATTTTGCTTCGAGCAAGATAATGTAGGAAAATACTTTTCTCTCGAGAAAAGAAAAATTTAAATGCCATGGTTTATTTTAAATATTATAGAATGCCTCAACAATTTTTGACGCAAAGAATCGTGACCTTCATTATAAAATCTCCAACTACATTTTATAAAATACCAACTATTTTTCAAGTGGGTACTTTTTTTCACAATTACGAGCTCTTACACAACAATGCGAAAACAATATTTATTTCGCTCTCCTACAAACAACCGGTTCTAAGCTGAGTTATTTCAGAATCTGACATAATTTTTACTGTATCATTACATATTTCCACCTCGGTGGATTTTCGTGAACGTTATAATATGTTTATCTTTCAAGTAACAAAGAATTGAATTCAAATCGCCTTTTCGTTAAGCACCAAAATAATGTCGCAATTTATTTGTACACTAAAAAATTCTAGTTCAACCTTTCACCAAAAAATGAAAAATGGTGAAATTTCGCTGCAACCAACATTTGGTATTAAGTTGAACCATTTTAATGGTTCACAGTTTCACATTAATGGTGAAACTACACGATTATCATGGTTCAACTTAGTAACAAATGTTGGTTGCAGCAAAATTTCACTATTTTTTTTGGTAAAAGGTTGAACTAGAATTTTTTTAGAATGTACAATGTTACTTTTGAGCAGGGATCTGGGGTGGAGGGAGGAGCAGTGAAGCATCGAGATTTTGCTCGAAACTGGAGTGGAACCGGAACAAAGAAGTTTATTGTGCTCCAGGGCTTCGATTTTTTTTTTTTTACTTTTTAAATTTTTGTATCATGTAAATTAATTAATTAACTAAAAAGGAGTGCTCCGGTTTCTTTTTTAACTTCTTAACATTTTTAATCATACAAATAAATAAACTAACTAAAAAGGAAAAACAGACAGATAATAGAATCTACTAGTCGACCCGTGCGAAATTCCGCACAAATATGGGAGAAAGGACATTATGAAGAATAGAAAAAAAGCAAAAAATGTGTTGGTACAAAAGAAGACATGTCATTGAACACATCAGTACAAGTAGCAGTTACAATTTTTTCCCCACTATTATTTAGATATTTAAAATAATAAAATAACCACAATAATAATGATAATTATCTTTATTTGTATTATTCATTGCATTAAAATACACTAACGAAAAAGTTCTATTACTTAAAATGTAGTTACTGTTGGTTGGTTAGGCTCTAAGCATTCATAATATAAATGAATGTGTAGAGCCTAACGATTGCAATGCATAAGTTTAATACACCGACGCAGCTAAAACTCTCCAATTTGCTACACAATAAAAACCGAAGAGTTTCTTGTTTGTTTACTTGATACCAGAGGGCGCCAGCATACACAACACGAATTTGGCATCCATTAAAAGACGTCTTCATGGATGATTTTAAGTGTCAAATGTCAGAGAATCGGTACATTTTTAGACCGCGGGTCTATTTTTCGTCATTAAGCCGGCACGATAAACTTTAAAATGAGGGGTAAATCGTGGAATTTGTTAAAGGAATAAGGAAGATCTCGCGGAACGACAGAAAAACAGGCTAGAGAAATAATATATATCGATAAATTAAAAATAATAATTAAGTAATTCTATTTAAATCGGTCTTTTTTTGCTGGGTCCAGGGAAAAGGTGGAACAAAAAATGCTGCCCTTGTTGTTGTTGTCTAGTCCTCGCGCGTGACGAGGAAGAATGGGTACGCTGCTCTTGAGTCTAACGGGGTCCTTATAGGCAGGAGTCCGATAATGCCGCCCTTAAATTGCAAAAAAAAAAATAAATAAATAATTTATTTTTAAAAGCTTATAGTTGTTAAGACAATAAGCTAATATAAGAGTATATATATATATCCAGGAGTGCACCGCTGCGGCAGGAATGCTGGTCAGGTACGGATATTCAGAAAGAATATCTTGTTTTCACGTAAAATATTTTAAATTTAGCAGCTAATAAATTAATAATAATAGAGTATGTTCGATGAATTCATTCCAAAAAGTTATTTTATACAATGAATATTTAATTTAATAAATAATTTTAATAGTATATTTTCAACTATTTTTTAATTTACTGCATGAAAATAAAAACACCAAATAAAATATAACAGAGCCCTTTTTATATTTAGTTTATCAAAACACAACGGACCAGCAAAGTAATTAATTGGAGAAAGCGTAAACGAAAGGCGGGACTCAAACCACGGATGTTGGGTATATCCAGCCTTGCGCTCTAACCACTCGACCACTCGGCCTCTAACCAGATGATTAGAACTTAGATGGTTTTAAATTTCAAATTTAAGAGAGGCGATACACTTTTAGACAGTGGGTCTATTTTTCGTCGTTAGCCGGCACGATAAGCTTTAAAATGAGGGGTAAATCATGGAATTTGATAAAAGAATAAGGAAGATATCGCGCAGCGACAAAAAACAGGCTAGAGAAATAACATATAAAGATTTAAAATATTTGGAACACGGAGCGGAGTCGGTTCAAGTATCTATAAGTTGGAGCGAAGCAACTCAAAAACGTGGCTGATCCAGATCCTGCTTTTGAGGCATTTGACTATTCTGTCATCCACCTATGTTTTTAATTTAATTTTTAGAGATTTTTATATCCCAGATCTATTTCTTTCTTTTTCCCCCTTAAGTTCTCAAGAGTTAATATTTTTCTTTGCTTTTTTAATCAGCCCGTCTAATACTTCACAATTCATTTTCCAGTCTTTCGTGAACCTTCCTTTTCTGAAGAAAAGGGTCGTTGCGATGCCTCGCCGTTTCCGTAATTTCAGACGGTACCGAAAGGACGGAATTGATTACTCTGTATAATCACTCTGATTATGCAGAGTGAGATGGCTGAGATGAACACCACTTCAACCGAAGCCTTTAACATCATTTCTACCACAATATTGAGTATACCTATTTCGACCAAAACGAACCTTTTGATCCGTTTGGCGTTTGAATGAAAATAACTGCCAAAACTGCCAGATTTCATGTCATCAGTTAAATATATATAATTTTAGCAATACTTTTATTGATACATTAATACGTATTTATTAGAGATTATTTAATTAGGTTGTAAGTTCTAACTTAGTTCATCAATCTACGTTAAATGCGCTCTCAGTGAACTACGTAGATTGATGCACTAATCAAACAAGATGTGTTTGAGTTATTCGTCCGTGTCGTACAGTGAGGAGAGCGAATGGTTATCTATCAACGGAGCTCTGAGAAATGTGTAAATTGATATGAATGTTGTTCATATTTAATATAAAATGATTTTAAAATTAGACACTGTTAGGAAATCCTTAAGATGTCAAAAAGCACCGAGTGGTTGAAATTAGGTGTACACTTTTACATCCAGGATGAACTGGGTGTAAAAAATATCGCTGAATTAATTTAAGAATTATTTCACGAAAAGTCAAAACAGTTGTGGAGTAAAGGTTAAACTAAGAGAATAATTTTAAGTTGAAATTTGAGAAGTGTCTTTTGGCTTATCTGGGTAGAAATAGTGTTAAAAGTGGTTTTGACCGGAAAAAAGAATCTGTGAGCGTGTTACTTCGAAAGAGAGTTGCGTCCCAATATCGTCGCTGAAATAATATCTATCACCAGGTAAAGGATCGGATACTTTAGAGATAGGTCTGTATGTTGTTCCTTTGGATTGATTCCATTCCTTTCGAGAAAAGAACAGATTGAGAAGCACAGCTTGATGTTAGAGAAATAGAGACGTACATAAAACTAAACACAAGGAGTGAATATGTACACGAAATCATTTACCATATTTGCACTAAGAGACAATACATCTCTGAGTACTAACAAATGAAAAAGCAAAATCAAACACAAAACGAAATCGTAACGCAATCATATATCGTCTTCACACTTCACGCAGTCAAACGCAGTATAATCTAATATGTATTTCAATATCTCACTCTTATCTTTCATGACTGCCACAGAGCAGTGTGAAATATTTTGCTTTCTTGCAGTGGCGTCGAGGTTTTGTTTCTAAATGTCAAAAAAAAAAAAAAATTCTCGCCAAACTAGTCGTGTGTAAATACACCAGCAAATAATCTCTGTAAAACTAGTTCTACTGACACCGCAATGCAAATACAGAGAAAACAACCAGACTCCCTATTCTCGTCTTTTGTATGGTCGAACGAATGATTACTTTTGTCTTTGTGTGTGTGTGTGTATACATATATATATATGCACTCTAATACAAAAGTAACGTTCGACGATAGGAAAATATATTCTTTTATTATAAAATAAGCCAAGTTACTACAGGTGAATTCCATGGACATTTTTGGGAAACATTAAAATGAAAAATTTTAACAATTATTATTTTCTTATGTTTTTTGGAATACAGAAGTTATTTACAAGCACTCTGCCCACCCCTTGTGAGAAAAAACTTCTTCACAGTAAACAATTTGGCTGTCACTAGATGAATATTAGAAGCCCGTTTTCTTTTGTGTTGGGTCAGTTACTACTATTTTTTGTATGCATAAATAATTAGCCCAACACCAAAGAATAACACAAGTGTACATCTTTATAAGCATGCATTACTTTTTCATTTAAATAAAAATTTCCTAGTCACGAGTTCATTATTCACAGATTTTTGAATTTATTTTGTATTTTCCAGTACATATGTCTATTTCATATTGCGTCAGTTACTCTAATGTTTTTATATATTTTTTTCTCATTACGAGTAAAATAACAGGGTTTCAAATAAGGCCGTATTCTAATGTATTAATGTAGCTGTATAAGACAGTAAAAAAACTATTTTATATACTTTACTTATTCTAACTATTTAAAGTTAACCTTTTTGCTTTCAAATGTTGCGTCAGTTACCGTGGAATGCACCTATATATGTAGCATGTTTATGAATTATGACATTTTTTATATGCTGTGAAAAAAAAATAGCTACACCCGAAAACTGTTTCAATCGGTGTCCTCAAAGTGAGATTTGTCTTTATATTGCACTGACTAAATAAATGAATTTTTAAAATGAAATAAAAAAATCAATGTTGTTCAAAAAATTGCGTCCACGAAATAACGTGAGAAACAACGTGGTTTCAATCGGCGGTTCTAAACGGGGAACAGAGAAGTCCCACAAATCTTCATTTGCAGAGATCAATCGATTGGAAGGGTCATCGTCATAATCGAAGGCAAAACAAAAACGATTACGTCATCGCTGACGTACGTTATTGAAGTTCAAAACTCGTTATTTAGTTTCATTTTATTTTCTCCCGCTTCTAAATTCTAAGTTGCATCGTAAAAAGTTATTGAAGTGCTTCGAACGAAGGAACGAAAAATAGGGTAAATATTGTTGAAAGCATAACTTATTAAAAATGTGATCTTCATGCGTGATTAAGTAATAGTTTTTCAAAAAACGCGTAAATTGTATCTTTCACGGATCGTTGGTTTCTTTGAACTAATCACGAGCAATGAAAGATTAAAAAAATAAGAAAAGAAATAAAATTTCAAGCGTTGATTATTCAAGTACTTTCGAATTAAGTACAGAAATTCAGGCATCTCTGTATTAGTAGTGTCCTGATAGAAATGTTTTTAAACAAGGCACTTTAGTTACATTGCAAAATAAATCGAGAAAAATGGATGGTCGACTAAATCTGTCAATCGGTGTCTTAGTTAACAAATGTCTTGCTTTATATTTTCTATACTGTACTGGTGATGTAAATTTACGATTGCTCCAGAACAATTCGTTATTTCGTTAGATTGTCTTGACCGCGGAAGATTCATGGGACATTAGAAATCTGTGTACCCTGCCCTATAGTAATAGAAAGAACTTTCAATGTTTGACATTTTTTAAAACTTCTAGAGAAATGCATGACGAATTGTTCTGTAACTTCGGTTATATAAAGGTCATGCTTTAGTTTACAATTTCTAAATTTCATCCCGCGCGCATTCGAGGACCATGAAAAGAGAAGATATTTTATTACTATTCTATATCGTAAACCACTCCTAAACATATAAGAAAAATGATCAAAAATGCTTCGTGCTAAAATATGACTGTAAGGAAAAAAAACAGCGTAAATAAAGCATTCACAACTTTCTTGTTGTGTGTTGAGCACTTTTCTTTCCTTGCACTGATGAAGAGGCTCCATTGTAGCCTCGAAATAGCTAGCATTTTTGATTTCACAATTTATGCTTTATTTACGGTTTTTTCCTTGTACTCACACTCTTAAAGATGCCTAATAGACGGAAAATTTTGCACGAAGTTTTACCAAGCATAAAAAAAAATAGCAAGAGAACTATTATACTGAAATTTTAAATTAAAAATATGAGCATTTGATAAGAAATGAGCATTTAAAGGAACCAACTTTTCCCTGCTCATGAGCGAAAGATAGAAATTTTTGACTTCCATAACTTCAGAACCAAGTATACAACTCAGAAAACAATTTCATTTCAATACCGTGAAAATTCAGAAAGATATCTACAATTTATTGAGTTGTATTTGGTACTGAAGCGTACAAGCTCGTGTTTCTGAAGGTGAGAAGGTCGCTACGCCAGATATGTGCCCGCGATATTACGAACGGGATTAATTCTGCGTTGTTATATTAAATATTCAACAATGTTAACGATGCAGCTTAAAGGAAAAACATTTCGTTTTAAATATTTCATAAATTTATTTATTTTTAACACACGCATAAAGTAAGCACTGTCACGGAAATACAAAAAAATAGATTCTTTCTCTATGATTCAAACTGAACACTTCAAAACTAATCATTATTTCACGAAAAGTAAACAAGTAACACAACATAGAATAAGATTACCGCATTAAAAAATTATATGTTTTAAGAGCAGCGGCGGTCTCGATCAGTGTTTACATTTCGCCGCTCTTCTAATAAACTTTCCTTTCGAGTTGCGCGGTGCGTTACTGCTGTTCGAGAAAAATGATGTATGTACAGTCTATTATATATATATATATATGATTAGAAGTCAAACAGTGTAAGTCACATATTATTGATGTTGAGATATTTAAGGTCCCTGGGCACATTAAGATGCAGTACAGATTTTTCGTATTTTCATGTTTAGCACTCTGTCTAATGCGAAATTTCCTTTTTTACTTATTCGCTAATGTTTTAACCTACAATATTCACACTTTCCATTAAAAATAAATTCAATCCTGCATTTAGGGAATCGATCGTCATTTTTACAGAAGAGCTGTTCCTTAAGGGATTGTTCACTAGTCAGTCGTATAAGTTTGCACTCATTCATTGCGTCTATCCTTTGATTAGTGAGAAAAATTCAATATTTGTAAAGAATTCCTTTCCATCCTTACCAAGAACATGGATGAAAGGGTTTGTTCACAAAAATTTAATTTTTATCATCAATCACAGTATAAATGCACTGAATGATTGCAAGCACTTGCGACTTATTTGTAAACATCCCCTTAAGAAATAGCTCTTTTCCAAAAAAAATGTTGAAATACGCCTCACTAAATTGCCGATATCTTTCTGAATTTTTAAGATATTCAACTGAAATTTTTTATGAGTTCGCTGAACATTTGGCTTTGAAATTACGACAGTTAAAAATTACTATTTTTTGCTCATGCGCAATAAAAAATTAGTTCCTTTAAATGTCTATAATTTATAAAATACTTAATATTTTTATTTCAAATTTCTGTAAGATGCTTCACTTGTAAGCTGGCAAGTTTTCTGAACGTTTGGAAACGTTTTGTAAAACCTTTGCGTGTCATAAGCCAGAAACGTGTGAAGAAAATTGGAGAAATGCCTATATCTTCGTGAGTATACAATTTTTAAGAAAATGCACAGAATAAGTGTACATGGCAATTAAACTATTTTCTGAAATTTACAGCTTTTTCCCAGCTTTTTACGATGCATGATCATCCAAAACATTTTCCTCCTTTTTGAATTCGTTAACGGTCTCGGAAATGTAAGTGCGAATGATTTTTTACTGGAAAGTGTGAGCACTGTAAATTAAAACATTTTTAGCCTCAGACTGAGTATTAAGTATGAAATTACGAAAACTCTTTAGTGCGTCTATTAATTTTTCCAGTACTTGTAGTATATAATTCACGTAACAAATACTGCACATTAAAAGTATTTTTTATAAAAGCAATGGTACTTGTTCCCTTTAACGACGACCAAAAAGCGCCAGAAAAAATTTCGCCAAATTATAAAAATTTATTCAAGTTCATAAACATATACAAAAAGCACCAAGAAATATTAAATGCTATATAGTTTGATGATTGGAATCGCTAAATTCGCGAAATTTTTCTTGGTGCTTTTTGCTCGCCGTAAAATGGACAAGTGGCAAAACTTTTTTGAAAACAATCATTTGTGATAATTTATGCAATAAAAAACATTACGTTTATCAAAGACATAACTTCGTGTTTAAACATACATACTGTTAAAAGTATTTAGTACTTTCTTATTAGAAATAAACTACCAAGTCTTAAGTCAAAATTAAACATTTGTAATAGAAGCATTTTCTAAAAATGTTTTTTCACGAAAGAACATGATTTTTTTAAATTTAGTAAAAAGTATAATAATTTCGCAATGAGTCTCCAAATTATGTAAACAGTACAATATTGTGCAGATTCTACACGGTTTTATTTTCCCCTCTTGCCTCTTCTCACTGGTAGCTCTCTTGGAATTTTGCCAAAGACGGTTTCAAACAATGACAGACAAAATTTTGGAGCATTCTTTTAAAAGAAGATAGTTTCGAGTTGAAAACTAGTTTCAGTTCTTCTAATTTTGTTAGCAAGTTCATCAAGAGAGAATTAATGCAATGAAATGGATTACGTGGAACTCAGTTGGGCAGACGATTTCATAAGGCAATAATTCTGACGTGATAATTTCCCCTTTTAATGAGATACTTCATGCGTAAGGAATTGTTAGATAAATTCAGCTGTATTTGAAAAATAAAAACTGCCTGACAAATGCTCATGCATTAAAGACGTTTATTAAAAGGCACAAATCTGTCATAAATTAAGTTTCACACAAAAGCTTTTCTAAATATAAAATTGAGACTTTGTAATACTTTAACTATTCCTAATACTTAAATAAAGGATTTTTATTGCTGGTATCAGATTGCATTATGTTATAGTATAATAATACCCATAATTTACCACTGAAATTCAAACAGCAAAAGCTGGTTTTGTAAACTATGTAATGCTTCATTTATATGAATTATTTCACCTTTCTTTCTAGTTGAAAGGATCGTCAATTATACAAATTGAGGTGTAGATTTAACTATTAGCCTAAGTCTCTTCAAGGTAACCCTACGGATCGTTTCAAGAGACGCAGACCAATGAGGATGGAATCAACCCAACAAAGAGGAGCCTCCAAACCCCTGAGAGAGAAAAATCTATTGTACTTATGTTATGCACGATGCTATGTATTATATTATAGTATATGTAAGACTCGTGCTTGTTTTTTTAACTTTAAAAAAAAAAAACTTTTAGTTTTTAGTTTTAACAAGGCTTCAGCCTTTTAACTAAAGTTGTTTGAAAAGTAGATAGTTTAAATTGAATGGGTATTCATTAAGAAGTTTCCAACTTTAAAACTTTAAAATTTTTAGATTATTTTTTTTAAAAAATGCTTAAATTTCTTGGATCATTTCACACTAATACACTAATTATAAATATATATGAGCAGTTCAGAAGTCAGTGTAAGTAAATATTGCAATTTTTGATTTTTTTTAAATATAACAGTAGTTTATAGATATACTATATTTGGAACCCTTTATAATAAAAGTGTATAAATTGCTTATATGAAACAGCAAATCGGAATTGTAATAATAATTCATTATTCATAACCTTAAATATCTCAACATCAATAATATGTGACTTACACTTTTTGACCTCTAATCATATATATATATAATAGAGCAGGAATCATTATTAAGTAGGAAGTTGAGATCGCAAACGCTATGAAACGATAGAGTGTAGTACTACTTGTCGCGGAATGCCAACCAGATGGCGCTCTCCTATTAATTGAACTGTTAATGTTTTTATATTTGATTCATTCTGTTTGAAATTGTGTAACGAGATAGTTGAAGGGGGAATTCCCAGCCCTGATAATTCTGGCTATTACGTTTCGCATTTATTATTAAAGTTTTGTTGTTTTAAATGACTGCCTATTTTTATTAAATGGGACCCATTAGTTACTTTATGAACCACCGCCGTTGCTACGATATTATAGTGAAATGTTAGTTGCATTTTTCTTCATGGTGCAAAAGCAAAATTGGATTAATATCATGCCCAAGAACTAAAAGGTAGGCATTTATCATAGTTTCATTATTCGTACTTCTATTTGTAAACGCATACATATATTTTGGGTGTATTTCTGTTATTGAAAATGTCTGACACTGAAATAGCGCAAGCTAAAAGAACAACTATTAGAAAACTCACTACTAAATTAATTAATCAAATTGATGCGAAATTAAAATCAGATGAAGTTGATGAACAGGATATTAGAGACGATTATGAAAATTTAATTGAAAAATCTAACGAATTAAAAGCACTTGATTCGATAATCGAAAGTTCTCTCACACTCGATCAAGTTGAAAAAGAGGTAACAGCAAATGAGGAATATAAAACAAAATGTTTAAAATATACAAAAAGGATATTGCGTTATCTAGATGCTAAATGTAAAATAAATCCACTTTTAAATGAATCACATGATCAAAGTGCCGACACCTCGTTAAGTGCCAATTTAAAAACTCAATGCTCAATTAAATTACCTAAACTTGTAATAGAACAATTTTCAGGCGATCCCAAACAATGGAATAGTTTTTGGAATAGTTTCTCTTGCTCAATAGATCAGAATGAATCTATTTCTAAGGAAGAGAAATTCTCATACCTTAAATCCTATTTAACAGGACAAGCCGCAAATGTTGTTTCCGGTTTTGAAATATCAAGTGTTAATTATGGCAATTGTGTTAAAATTCTTAAAGATAGATTTGGAAGAAGAGATCTTATTATAAATTCATTCATGAATAAAAAATTAACGTTAGAAGAAGTTAAAAGTAGTTCAAATATAATAGCATTACGTAAAATCTATGATGAGCTTGAAATCTCAATTAGAAATTTAGAAGCGATAAATGTAACATCAACTTCTTTCAGACATTTGTTAATGCCTATTTTGCAAAAAATTTTGCCCCACGATTTGATTTTGGAATTTAATAGACAAAGAGATGAAAACGATATTGATATTTCTAAATTTCTCCTTTTCTTAAAAAAAGAAGTTGAATGTCGCGAAAGCACCTTTTTTGCGTGTGGAGGAAACGGAGTAAATAATGGAATAAATTCTAATTACAATTGTCCAAAAATAGCAAATAAAAAAAGTAATAGAAATACACGTACGGCGAGTGCATTTGCTGCAGCTACAAAACAGGTATGCATCTTCTGCAACAAACCTCATGATTCAATTAAATGTTATAAGAAACCATTTGAAAAAATTGCCATATTAAAAGAAAATAATCGTTGTTTTAAATGTCTCAAAAAATTTCATGTTAGCCGTAATTGTAAAGATAGAAGTGCATGCGGTAAATGCAATTTGAGAAATCATCATGAATCAATATGCTTAAAAAATAATGAAGTAAAAAATGATTTTGTAAATCATCCGGATCAAAAAATATCTGAAAATGTATCAATTGTTTCCCATTCAAGTAATGAGAATTCAGAATCAAATGTAAATTCTAACACTCTAATTTCTCAGAGTAACTTTTCTGTTTCGGAAAGTACTCGTACTTTGCTACAAACGTGTACGGTTTTGGCTTGTAATGAAAACAAAACGAAAATAACAAGGTTGATTCTCGATCAAGGATCGGAAAAATGCTTTATTTTAGATACCCTGGCTGATTCCTTAAAATTAAAACCGATTAGAAATGAAAAATTGTCAGTGTATGCTTTCGGAACAGAAAGACCAATAATAAAAAATTATCCTGTAGTAGTAATAGAATTAAAAGACAGAGACGAAAAAAATAAAATAAAAGTCGAATGCTTAGTAACGAACATGATCTCAGCTTGCCCCTTAAAAGGCCCCAATCACTCCGCAATTGAGAAGATGAAAAGCTTAGGTATGTCGCCAGCTGAATTAAATGTAAACAAAAAAGAGATGAGTGTAGGAATATTAATTGGCGCCGATAAGTTTTGGGATATAGTTTTAACTTCACGGCGGAGACTAAACAGACACCTTCAAGCAGTAAATTCGTTATTCGGGTGGCTCTTAATAGGTTCAGAAAAAAATAAAACAAATGAAAACGATTCAAAACATTTATCAGTAATAGTGGGAAACACGATGACATTAAATGATCTTCACGTGTTTTGGGAACTTGACTCTATGGGTATAATTGAGGAGAATAATGAGTGTAAACAAAGCGAAATTCATTTAATGAATCGTTTTGAAAAAGATTTGCGGTTTGTTAATGGGCGATACGAATGTAAATTATTATGGAAATCTGATACTGAGGAATTGGGAAATAATTTTAACGTTGCTAATAGACGGTTTGAATTCTTGAAACAAAGATTACAAAAAAAGCCAGAAATATTGAAAAAATATCGGGAAATCATTGAAGATCAGTTGCGGGAAAATATAGTCGAAAAATGCTCGAATGAAATTAAAGGTTCGCAATACATAATGCCGCACAGAGAAATTTTGCGCTCGAGTGAGACTACACAAGTTAGAATCGTTTTCGATGCATCATCAAAACAGGGAAATTATAAATCTTTGAATGAGTGTCTCGAAACAGGCCCAAATTTGAACCCTAAGGTTCTTGATATAATTTTAAAATTTCGTGAACCAAATGTAGGCTTCTGCGGAGATTTAGAAAAAGCTTTTCTCAAAATTGGGATTGCAGAGGAGGACAGAGATTTTTTAAGATTTCTTTGGTTTGGGGATAATAATGAAGCTTATAGTACTTTGCGCATGTGCAGGGCCCCATTCGGTACCGTAATCAGCCCCTTTATTTTAGCAGCTACGATTAAACACCATACCAATAAATATAAAAGGGAAAAACCCAAGTGTTTTGAAATGCTTAATACATCTCTATATGTGGATGATCTTTATCATGGTGGAGAAACTGTTGAGGATGCATACCAACTGTCGGTAGATGCAGTTCATATCTTCCAAGATGCGGGTATGAAATTAAGGAAGTTGAAAACAAATTCTAAAGAATTAAATGACAAATGGATAAGGGCGAAAATTAAGGGGGATGATGATTTTGGTATGGAAACAAAATTTTTGGGTATGATATGGGATCCAAAAAATGACGTGATCAAATTAAATTTCGAGCCTCTTAAAGAAGCAATTGGAAGTGGTGAAAGCGACACAAAAAGAACTGTATTACGATCTGTCGCCAAAGTTTTCGATCCTGTTGGCTACTTACAACCTTTCATAGTAAGAGTAAAAATAATACTGCAGGACTCATGGCTGTTAGGTTTAGACTGGGATACAACACTTCCTCCTGACTTAAAGAAAAGGTGGATGGAATGGTGCTCTGAAATTAAAAACTTGGAAAATCCAGAATTTCCGAGAAAATTCTTCCACAGCACCAATTATACGCAACTGACAGCACACATATTTTGCGATGCCACTCCCAGAGCGTTCGGAGCGGTTGCTTATTTCCGATATGAAGATGAAACTGGACAAATAAAAACTAACTTTATAATGTCGAAAGGTAGAGTCACCCCCCTAAAGTCGTTGTCTCTGCCAAGATGTGAGTTAATGGGAGCTCTTGTAGCTGCAAAAATTGCAAACTATCTTAAATCTATTCTTCCCAAGCTATGTGACAATATACATTTTTGGTGTGATTCCATGATTACGTTATGCTGGATAAAGAAATCTCCGAATGTCTGGAAGCCGTTTGTCGCCAACCGAGTATCAGAGATCCAAAAAATTTGCGATCCCTTCCAGTGGCATTATTGCAGTGGTAATGACAACCCTGCTGACCTTTTATCGAGAGGAGAACGTGCAGAGACACTTCTTAACAGCTCATTGTGGCAAAATGGGCCAAGTTGGCTTCTCGAACCTGAAACCTCGTGGCCAAACAAGCCAATTGATACAACTGACGATCAATTAGTAACCAATGAAAGGAGAAAACATCACGTGTTTCAAACTGCCACAGATAATGAACAAAACTATGATCAATTATTTGATTTAAATAAATTTAGCGAATTGAGCAACGTCCATCGTATAACTGCATGGGTATACCGATTTGTGCATAACTCCAACCCTTCGTCGGTAAAACATCACGGACCATTAACTGCTTCTGAAATGTTAACTGCTGAAAAATATTGGGTCAAAAGTACTCAAATGGACTATTTTCGTAAAGAAATTTCTGACTTGTCTAGTCAAAAGGTAGTAGACAAAACTTCGAGCATTTGCTCACTGAATCCAGAACTCGATGAAGATGGTCTCTTGCGACTGAAAGGCAGAATACATTTCGCAGACTGTTCAGATTTAACTAAACACCCTTGGATACTGCCGTCCAAGTGTCGTTATACAGAACTGGTAATTCTCAATGCCCATTCAAAGGTCTTGCATTCGGGAGTGGACTTTACGCTAAATCAAGTACGTGAAAAATTCTGGGTTGTAAAAGGGAGACAAAGGACCAAATCTCTTCTAAGTAAATGCATAATTTGTAAGAGATACAGTGCTCGTCCTGGAGAACAAGAAGTAGCTCCACTTCCTCCAGATCGAATTTTGGAATCACCACCGTTTGCTATAACGGGATGTGACTATGCAGGCCCCTTTTACTCCAAAGAAGACAACAATAAACATTACTTGCTTTTGTTCACTTGCGCCGTCACCCGCGCAGTTCATCTGGAACTTGTACATTCCCTAAATACAGAGTCGTTCTTACTCGCTTTTCGGCGATTCATTTCGCGCCGAGGTTTATGCTCAACAATATACTCTGACAATGGTAAATCACTGAAACGAGCAGACATTGAACTTCAAAAAATGTGGAAATGTATTTCTGATCCTTCTGTTAAAGACTTATTTTCTGCTTACAACATTCATTGGAAATTTATTGTTGAGCGCGGAGCATGGTGGGGAGGGTTCTGGGAGAGGATGATTAAAACAATAAAAATTACTCTCAGAAAAATTGTTGGTCGATCATCGCTTTCTCTCAGCGAACTCGAAACAGTGTTTGTTGAGATAGAAGCCATGATCAATTCTAGGCCCATAACGTATTTATATAGTGAACCCTCAGAGCCGTCTCCACTCACTCCAGCTCATTTTTTAGTAGGCAAACGCTTGCTATCCCTCCCTCCGACCAGAATTTCTAGGGTCGATTTATCTGGATCAAGAGAATCTGTGGTGAAAAAATTTAAACATCAACAGAATTTGTTGAATCAATTTTGGAAATGTTGGCGTAAAGGGTATTTGCTAAATCTCAGATCAGCTAATTTCAGTCAGAAGGTCTCTAATGTAAAAGAGTTTAAACCCAATGACATAGTTTTAATTCACGAAGATCTACATCCTAGAAACATGTGGTCATTGGGTAGAATAATTGAGGTTTTTCATGGAAGGGATGGCAAAGTACGTTCTTGTTCGATTAAAACTCGTACTTCAATTATAAGAAGGCCTATTCAACTCTTATATAATATGGAAATTAATGATTGAAAAAAAAAATGTGTGAAACTTTCTTATTGATTTTTCTATTGTTGTATTTTGTTACTAATGTTTATTTTATATTTAGTAGATTCATTTCCAGAGTAGCTGTAGATGTCAAGTCTGGTAAACTGTTTATTATTTTTGTAAATTTAAATTAATTAAATTTGGTGGGGAGTGTCGCGGAATGCCAACCAGATGGCGCTCTCCTATTAATTGAACTGTTAATGTTTTTATATTTGATTCATTCTGTTTGAAATTGTGTAACGAGATAGTTGAAGGGGGAATTCCCAGCCCTGATAATTCTGGCTATTACGTTTCGCATTTATTATTAAAGTTTTGTTGTTTTAAATGACTGCCTACTTTTATTAAATGGGACCCATTAGTTACTTTATGAACCACCGTTGCTACGATATTATAGTGAAATGTTAGTTGCATTTTTCTTCACTACTATCACTGTGAAGTAAAACAATTTAGTAGAAAATAGACAACACAATGTAGTAGAAATAAAATTTCACGATAAATTAAAGCACAAATGAGCATTAAAACGCAGACATATGTTTCGGGATCGCTTGGAATCCCTTTTTCAATGCGACAGGGAGCTTCTAGATGCAAAACATCCAAATGAAGCAGACAGAACAACAAAAACAAAGCTTATATAGCCTAAGAATTAACTGTAAACCAATGAGAATAAAGGCAGTGTGAAGTGGAAGTAGAAGTAGTATTAAAGGCACCAATAAGAGAGCAACAAACGAATGTAGTTGGAAGTACAGAAAGTAAAAAGGAATATCAATAAAAACAAAGAAAAAGACAACAGCGTGCATAAAAATGTGAAAATACATGAAAATTGCAAAAAAATAAAATAAAATACAAAGAATAAAATGGAAATAAAATAAGTACAGAAAATACCAAAACAAAAAGCAAAACAAAGTACACATGCAAAAGAGGGGGAGGGGGGGAGAGGGAAAAAAAAAAAAATTGACACAAAAAATGGAAAACTAACAAGAAAACCAAGAAAGAACAACAAATTAAAGGAACTTATGCCAGACCTGTGAAAAATAAGGAGTTGAGGAAGAATCATTAACCAAATTAGAACTATTCCTGTTAATATGATAAGCTTCCCAAAAGTCAAGTTCTAAAGGGGAAGAACATTTTTGAATAATTTTCCCAGAATTGAAATCAAAAGAGTGGTTGGAATTCCAACAATGTTGAGCAATGCTAGACTTATTCAGCTCTTGCTTACGTACATAACCTTTATGCTCATTTAACCGAATTTTCAGAGCACGTTTTGTCTGTCCAATGTAAGAAAGGCCGCAACGGCAACTAATTTGGTAAATACCCCAAGTATTAAGTTGATCAACAGGATCTTTAAGAGAAGAGAAGGAAAGTTTGTTGCTAGGAGCAAAAACAACTTGAAATTGAAACCTTTTTAGGATTTTAGCAATACGAAAACTTACAGAATGAAAGAATGGTAACACAACCAAATCCTTTCTAGAAACCACATGATTGGGACCAGAAGTTTTTTTAGAAAGTTTGTTATGAATAGAATCAATTAAAGAGTGAGAAAATCCTCTATCAACAGCTACAGCTTTCAGATAGTTGAGTTCAATCTTGAGAAGCTCAGGAGAAGAGCAAATATTAATAGCACGATGGACAAGAGCATTAAAAGCCGAATATTTTTGGTTGGGAGGATGAGACGATAGTCTGTGAGGAGGTAAAGAAACAGCGAAAGGTTTACGATAGACAGAAGTTGTGAAACCAGACTCACTCCTAGAAATCAAAACATCAAGAAACGCGAGGCTACTATTAAGTTCTTTCTCACAAGAAAACTGGATATTAGAATCAATGGAGTTCATAATCGAAAGAGCATCATCAATACCTAACAAGTTACTGTCCGTTAGGACAAAACAATCATCCACATAACGAACATAAAATTGAAATTGCAATTTTTGGAATAGTTTTTCCTCAAAATAATGCATATAGAAATCACTTAAAATAGGACTAAGAGGACTTCCCATGGCTAGGCCTTCTACCATAGCATAGAATTTACCATTAAATACAAAAGTGCTCTGTTGCAAGCACACACGAGTAAGAAAAACTAATTCCTCGATTTCCACAGAAGTAAAATGGAATTCAGAAAGCCTTTTCCTGAGGCAAGTCAAAGCGCCATCAACAGGAACATTAGTAAACAAAGAATTAACATCAAAAGAGGCCATAACCGAATTATTCGGAACGAAGTTATGAAGTTTCTTAACAAAATCGGTGGAATTTTTAACAGTGAAAACATTCCGACTCCTAAGTGGAGAAAACACAGAAACTAAATACTTGGAAAGTTTATATGAAGCAGTGCCAATATTGGAAACAATTGGTCTGAAAGGAATACCTGCCTTGTGTACCTTCGGTAAAGCATAGAAACGCGCACAATTAGCAACAGAAGGAATCACAGACCGTTTAGCAATCAAAGGAATAGAATGAACAGACTTAACAGCAGAAGAAATAGCTTTTAACTCCTTGTCGCTAGGATCTTTATAAATTTCAGAATAAGGACCAGAAGCAATTAAATCATCAGTTTTTTCAACATAAGATGATTTATTAAGAACAACAATCTGACCACCCTTGTCAGCTTTGGTAATGACCAAATCAGAATTTGAAACTAAATTATTGACACAGCGTTTCACAGAATGGGTAAAACCAATATTAGGAACTTTTGAATTGAAATCAACATTGGAAGCAATAAGATGCCGAACTGACTCTTTTTGAGTGGAAGTTAAGGCACTAAATTTGAAAGCTTTTTCAACCGGAGCAATAAGTTCAGAAAAAGAAGGCTTTTTAGCCAAAGCAAAATTGTTATTACATTTCAAAGCATTAATTTCATTACTATTCAAAGAAAATTTCGAAAGATTTACAACCGCATTCCTATTAACAAGAGGCAAATCAGCCGGAACAGGAACATTTGAATCGTTACACAACTTGGTAAATTTCTTATTTAAAGTAATTTTGTGACTGTCAGATGAATGAAGAGCTCTCGCCCATGACATTCTATCAATAGAATCAAAATCGAAATTAGAATTAGATACAGAAAGATGTAAATCATAAAGTTCACGTTCTATGAACGAAAGTTTTTTCCTAGTTTCCTGGATAGAAAAAAGGTTTCAATTTCAAGTTGTTTTTGCTCCTAGCAACAAACTTTCCTTCTCTTCTCTTAAAGATCCTGTTGATCAACTTAATACTTGGGGTATTTACCAAATTAGTTGCCGTTGCGGCCTTTCTTACATTGGACAGACAAAACGTGCTCTGAAAATTCGGTTAAATGAGCATAAAGGTTATGTACGTAAGCAAGAGCTGAATAAGTCTAGCATTGCTCAACATTGTTGGAATTCCAACCACTCTTTTGATTTCAATTCTGGGAAAATTATTCAAAAATGTTCTTCCCCTTTAGAACTTGACTTTTGGGAAGCTTATCATATTAACAGGAATAGTTCTAATTTGGTTAATGATTCTTCCTCAACTCCTTATTTTTCACAGGTCTGGCATAAGTTCCTTTAATTTGTTGTTCTTTCTTGGTTTTCTTGTTAGTTTTCCATTTTTTGTGTCAATTTTTTTTTTTTTTCCCTCTCCCCCCCCTCCCCCTCTTTTGCATGTGTACTTTGTTTTGCTTTTTGTTTTGGTATTTTCTGTACTTATTTTATTTCCATTTTATTCTTTGTATTTTATTTTATTTTTTTGCAATTTTCATGTATTTTCACATTTTTATGCACGCTGTTGTCTTTTTCTTTGTTTTTATTGATATTCCTTTTTACTTTCTGTACTTCCAACTACATTCGTTTGTTGCTCTCTTATTGGTGCCTTTAATACTACTTCTACTTCCACTTCACACTGCCTTTATTCTCATTGGTTTACAGTTAATTCTTAGGCTATATAAGCTTTGTTTTTGTTGTTCTGTCTGCTTCATTTGGATGTTTTGCATCTAGAAGCTCCCTGTCGCATTGAAAAAGGGATTCCAAGCGATCCCGAAACATATGTCTGCGTTTTAATGCTCATTTGTGCTTTAATTTATCGTGAAATTTTATTTCTATTACTTTGCACAAAGTTTAATCATTACTATCTCTTAGGCTTAACGTGCCTGAATTTGTTCTTCTTTCTTTTGTTTTGTTCTCCCATCTGTTCGCTGCTTGGTGAGTTTTTGATTTTTGTTCTTTCCTCATTGCTTTTCTTGACTGTGTTTATTTTTGCTTTTTTGTTTTCTGACATTTGTTCCGCATATTGTTACGTGGTGTATGTTTTGCAATTTGTTCTTTCTGTTTCTTTTTGTTTATTGAACGGTTTAGCTATTGTTTTTTTCCCCTTATGTTTTGTTTGTTTTGATTCTGGTTATGTCTCAAGTTAACAGATTTTGTAATCTACGAATTAAAAAGGTTCGGTTTTTGAACCATTTAAAATTTCTCCAGGCTTGCAGGCGCAAGAAAGTCATTCCTAAGTTTATCACTTTAAAGTGTAATTTACCGCGTTCTGTTAGGGTTGATAAGGTAATTTTTCGTTCTAAATTAGCTTTACTTAGAGCTTCTATCCAGGAAACTAGGAAAAAACTTTCGTTCATAGAACGTGAACTTTATGATTTACATCTTTCTGTATCTAATTCTAATTTCGATTTTGATTCTATTGATAGAATGTCATGGGCGAGAGCTCTTCATTCATCTGACAGTCACAAAATTACTTTAAATAAGAAATTTACCAAGTTGTGTAACGATTCAAATGTTCCTGTTCCGGCTGATTTGCCTCTTGTTAATAGGAATGCGGTTGTAAATCTTTCGAAATTTTCTTTGAATAGTAATGAAATTAATGCTTTGAAATGTAATAACAATTTTGCTTTGGCTAAAAAGCCTTCTTTTTCTGAACTTATTGCTCCGGTTGAAAAAGCTTTCAAATTTAGTGCCTTAACTTCCACTCAAAAAGAGTCAGTTCGGCATCTTATTGCTTCCAATGTTGATTTCAATTCAAAAGTTCCTAATATTGGTTTTACCCATTCTGTGAAACGCTGTGTCAATAATTTAGTTTCAAATTCTGATTTGGTCATTACCAAAGCTGACAAGGGTGGTCAGATTGTTGTTCTTAATAAATCATCTTATGTTGAAAAAACTGATGATTTAATTGCTTCTGGTCCTTATTCTGAAATTTATAAAGATCCTAGCGACAAGGAGTTAAAAGCTATTTCTTCTGCTGTTAAGTCTGTTCATTCTATTCCTTTGATTGCTAAACGGTCTGTGATTCCTTCTGTTGCTAATTGTGCGCGTTTCTATGCTTTACCGAAGGTACACAAGGCAGGTATTCCTTTCAGACCAATTGTTTCCAATATTGGCACTGCTTCATATAAACTTTCCAAGTATTTAGTTTCTGTGTTTTCTCCACTTAGGAGTCGGAATGTTTTCACTGTTAAAAATTCCACCGATTTTGTTAAGAAACTTCATAACTTCGTTCCGAATAATTCGGTTATGGCCTCTTTTGATGTTAATTCTTTGTTTACTAATGTTCCTGTTGATGGCGCTTTGACTTGCCTCAGGAAAAGGCTTTCTGAATTCCATTTTACTTCTGTGGAAATCGAGGAATTAGTTTTTCTTACTCGTGTGTGCTTGCAACAGAGCACTTTTGTATTTAATGGTAAATTCTATGCTATGGTAGAAGGCCTAGCCATGGGAAGTCCTCTTAGTCCTATTTTAAGTGATTTCTATATGCATTATTTTGAGGAAAAACTATTCCAAAAATTGCAATTTCAATTTTATGTTCGTTATGTGGATGATTGTTTTGTCCTAACGGACAGTAACTTGTTAGGTATTGATGATGCTCTTTCGATTATGAACTCCATTGATTCTAATATCCAGTTTTCTTGTGAGAAAGAACTTAATAGTAGCCTCGCGTTTCTTGATGTTTTGATTTCTAGGAGTGAGTCTGGTTTCACAACTTCTGTCTATCGTAAACCTTTCGCTGTTTCTTTACCTCCTCACAGACTATCGTCTCATCCTCCCAACCAAAAATATTCGGCTTTTAATGCTCTTGTCCATCGTGCTATTAATATTTGCTCTTCTCCTGAGCTTCTCAAGATTGAACTCAACTATCTGAAAGCTGTAGCTGTTGATAGAGGATTTTCTCACTCTTTAATTGATTCTATTCATAACAAACTTTCTAAAAAAACTTCTGGTCCCAATCATGTGGTTTCTAGAAAGGATTTGGTTGTGTTACCATTCTTTCATTCTGTAAGTTTTCGTATTGCTAAAATCCTAAAAAGGTTTCAATTTCAAGTTGTTTTTGCTCCTAGCAACAAACTTTCCTTCTCTTCTCTTAAAGATCCTGTTGATCAACTTAATACTTGGGGTATTTACCAAATTAGTTGCCGTTGCGGCCTTTCTTACATTGGACAGACAAAACGTGCTCTGAAAATTCGGTTAAATGAGCATAAAGGTTATGTACGTAAGCAAGAGCTGAATAAGTCTAGCATTGCTCAACATTGTTGGAATTCCAACCACTCTTTTGATTTCAATTCTGGGAAAATTATTCAAAAATGTTCTTCCCCTTTAGAACTTGACTTTTGGGAAGCTTATCATATTAACAGGAATAGTTCTAATTTGGTTAATGATTCTTCCTCAACTCCTTATTTTTCACAGGTCTGGCATAAGTTCCTTTAATTTGTTGTTCTTTCTTGGTTTTCTTGTTAGTTTTCCATTTTTTGTGTCAATTTTTTTTTTTTCCCTCTCCCCCCCTCCCCCTCTTTTGCATGTGTACTTTGTTTTGCTTTTTGTTTTGGTATTTTCTGTACTTATTTTATTTCCATTTTATTCTTTGTATTTTATTTTATTTTTTTGCAATTTTCATGTATTTTCACATTTTTATGCACGCTGTTGTCTTTTTCTTTGTTTTTATTGATATTCCTTTTTACTTTCTGTACTTCCAACTACATTCGTTTGTTGCTCTCTTATTGGTGCCTTTAATACTACTTCTACTTCCACTTCACACTGCCTTTATTCTCATTGGTTTACAGTTAATTCTTAGGCTATATAAGCTTTGTTTTTGTTGTTCTGTCTGCTTCATTTGGATGTTTTGCATCTAGAAGCTCCCTGTCGCATTGAAAAAGGGATTCCAAGCGATCCCGAAACATATGTCTGCGTTTTAATGCTCATTTGTGCTTTAATTTATCGTGAAATTTTATTTCTATTACTTTGCACAAAGTTTAATCATTACTAACACAATGTAGGTTTACTGTAATGCAAACGTGGAACAACATAACACAATTTGCCTTCGCAACTAAGAAAACCAATGAAGTAATCATAACTGGTAGGTGGTAACATAACAGCCGATTTAGTTAACGGTTGACTGTTCAAAAGATTACTTTTACGTATACATTTTATGTTCTCTTTATATTCACTTGCTTATATGCTTCGAAAAATAATTAACCTCGTTTGAACGAACTCGCGTAGGACAGAAATTCTTTTGGGATTAACTATATACCAGTTATATACTCCACAAAAAATAGTAAGAACATTTACTTTTCTTTTTTTTTTTTTTTTTTTTCCTTTTTGATAAATTCCTTCAAATTCCGGACAAGACGCAAATAAACAAAATACACGCAGATGACTACTAATTTGTTAAAGATGGAAAATTATTAAAAAGATACACAATTCAATGTCGTGCTTAATTAATTGTTTCATGTTATAAAAAAAAAAGGTTCTCACAATCGATAAAGCGTTCAAATACCTAACTTTCCTCTTGCATTTTTGTTTAAGTAAAGTTTGTAAAACGTTTAGGTAAATGTTAAGCGACTCTTTCTATGCAGCCTATAGTAAAACATTTAAATAAGGAATAGCGAAGATTTCTTAATTAAATGGCTTCGTGGAAACTCAATAAATGACGCTGCTGCTCACAATTTATTGTTAGCTACTGTAACATACCATTACATAATAAATGAGTCAAAATATATTTCATTGAAGCGATTCTGATATTTAACAGCACGTAAACGCTATTTCGTTAAGTATTCGCGATCTTCCTATGGCTTCAGCCTTTTAACTAAACTTGTTTCAAAAGTACATTGTTTAAATTGAATGGGTATTCATTAAGAAGTTTCCAATTATTTGAAGCTGTATTTTCATTAAATAATACTTCCATCCTTTAGTTTCTGACTGTTAAATATTTTGATTTAAAGTAATAAAATGTTTTAGAAACGTTTAAAGTAATAAAGTTCATACCGTAGAATTTGTCATTTTAGATTCTAATGTCCAATAAGTTGCACAGCGGTATTTTTCTACCATATTTTTTTTCATAAGATATTAATTATATATTATTTTTATACGATAATATTTCCCCGAGAATAGGAAAAGAAAACGATAAAAATAACTGGAATAATTATTATTATCAGTACCTATTTTTCCTCTAAATTCTGTGAAAATTTGTTAAGAGCACAAATTTTATCTTTTAATATTTTTAGTAGGGCTGCTAAACTCTCATACAAACTAGAACGCTTAGATATAGTGTTCCTACAAAAATAACCCAAAATTGCATAACAGTAATATAAAATTATATGCTTCAAAAATGTTTAATACAAGGATACTATGTCCCGTAGTATAACTCAACATATTACTTGAAAATGCAGAAAACTTTCGTGGAACTCGATTCAAATAAATTTTAAATTGCTAAATATTTTTGAAATGTAGAAAGATTTCAGGAAGTGAAATAATAACTTTCACACAAACTTTTCGGCGAAACACTAACAAATTGAATCTTATTTGCAATGAAACACATCAAAAAAAAAGAAAGAAAGTAATAAATAATAAATGGAAATAAGACTCATATATTACCTGACCAAAAAATAAAATCAACGCTTAAAACTATAAGAATAATTCGAACATCAGAGAAACGAAAAACGAAAGACCAAGATGTTGCACTCCAAGTTAAAACTATCTAAATAATTTATTCATATTTCGGGGCTTTTGTACTACAAAGCTTTAAGTAAATAAATATTCGACATGAAATTTCTAAATATTACGCATTCTAAAACCTACAAGTGTTTTTTTTTATTTAACATTTAAAACATGTCTCAAAAGATAAGGCAAATTTGTGTGATGTTTCTAATTACAAATACTAGTAATAAAAAATACATTCCCAAAAGACGTTATAATTTTCATTTTCAACTGAATTACAAGTTAGTATAAATGAGAAAATCAACGTTATTAAAGCATAACTTGCAAATATATTGTACGTTATTAAAGCACAAAGGGGCCATTCATAAATGATGTAACGCTTTTTCCCCATATATTTGACCCCCCCTCCCCCCCCCTTAGTTACAATATGTCACACTTCAGCGGACCCCCTCCCCCCATTTGTCACATGTCACGCTATGTTGCATAATGCACGATGTCACACTTCTTGTAACCCCTCCCCTTGTCACACTTTGTCACAATTTCACGAACCCCCCTCCCACCCTCGAAGCGTGACATCATTTATGAATGATCCCAAATTGCAAATATATTACACGTTATTAAAGCACAAATTGCAAATATGTTGCACATTATCAAAGCACAAATTGCGAAAACATGCACATGTTTGAGTTGTCGAAAACTTCATTCTCTCATACTGTTTAGTTTCCGGAATCTCAAAATTCTTTCGTATTGGGGAAAGGGTTTCTTATAGCTCCCAAAACTTAGTTCTTTTCTAAAGCTTATTTTCTCATTTATTGTTTCGCTCAAGGGTAAACAGTTTGCTCTTTACAAGTTAATATCTTACTGCATCTATTAGGGTCTATTAATTTCAGTTTACCCATGCGCGCGCTAACTCTCTCTCCCTCTTTCCGTCAATTTGGCGAAAATGACGCATTGAGAAAGGGGTTTCTTGTTACCTCCAAAACTTTGTTCTTTAATAAAGCTTATTTTTTCATTTATTGTATCCACACAAGGATAAACATTTTACTCCTTTTAAGTTAATATCTTAATGTATTTATTAGGGTCTATTAATTTTGAAGTTAGCCCATGTGCTCTCTTTTTCCCTCTCTTTGTTAATTTGGTAAAAATGATTACTTTCAATTTTTCAGGAGCGTAAAATATTTTTCGGAAAATTTGTTATTTTAGAAAATATTCCAAAGCTTATGAGACGTAAATATGAACAATGATCTTCTTCGTGTTGTAATCCATCCATAACATATATATACAATTAAAATTATAATATATATATATATATATATATTATTAAATATTAATATTTTCCTACTAAGCATCATTCGCACGTTTACTTTGGTAAAATCACACTAGAGAAATTTCAATTAGTTATTATATTTAATTGCATAAAGTTGTATATTGTTTAAAAAATTTCTAAAGTGTTTTTTCAGTATTCGGGAAATTTTAAGTATCGCAGTCGTATTTAAGTGGTTAGTCTGCAGTCTGCACATTATTATACCAACTATTGTTAGTTGACTTTTTATTTCCATATTTTGCCAATATTCGCATTGTGTGCGTGGTTCTGAAATAAATTTAAAGAATATTTTATTGGCGCAAAGTATATAAAAAGGAAATAAATGTGCTAATATAGTATCCCGCTCGTTCTTTTTGGCATATAACAAATAACTGAAAATTGAAAAGTTTCCTTTTCTTTTTTCTTTTTTTTTTTGAGAAGGGGGGAAGGGGTTTAGAAGCTCCCAATACAATGTGAAAGCGGTGCGGTTGCTTAGTGGCTTCAAGAGTTTGTCGATCACTGCATTAGGTGATCTGAATAGTAGTAATTATCTTTTACATCGATATAACCATGTTATGAATCCATAGAAGTTGCTTCCCTTTAGATGCACGAAATAATTTCGCCAATATACCTCGTTGTTTTGATTTCATTTTCTGCTAAAAAATATTTTGGTGTTTTACAGCATGAATGAATGTTTCAATTTTAAAGTTACCCCATATTTCCGTTTTTACTTCGGTAGGAATGCTAATGTAATTTAATTTGTTATAGTGGTTAAAAAAAATTTTTTACAGAGAGTACTTTTGTTAAAAATAATTTCTAGAAGGAGAGAATTTTTTTACTGGGGGGGGGGGGCAAATACTGACGACGACTTTTGGATTAATATTATGTTGTCATCAATCTAAAAGTTTATTTTTAATGGCGAAAAATTACTTTTTAATTAGTGGAGCAAGATAACAACGTGATATTCCCTTTAATATTTTTACTGACCAAAAAAATATTTTAAGACGATATTTTTTTTCTTTCTAGGATGATTTTTTTTTCCAAATATTTTCGGGTGAACGAAAATTTTAAAGTGGCTTACTGACATATTTTCAAGTATACCTAATTACAATGAAAAATCATGTTTTTTAAGTATTTAAAAAATACTTATCTTCAAAATAATAGCTTTAAATGACTTTTAAATAGTGAAAGCATACATAAAAAATATTATTTCAAAGTATGAAAAGTTACTGAAATAATAAAAGCAATTTTTACCTTAAAATATTGCGTATTATTTCAAACATTTTCATAATTTTGTGTTTGACTAAAACTATTAAATGTTTTTCATATTTAACGACGTATCTATTCTTTTATCCATTTTAATAAAATATTTTTACTCTCGAAAGCTCTTAGGGCTTCTTTCATTTGAAATTTACAAAAAAATAATAAATAAATAAATAAGCAGTCTATAAATTATGAAAGTGAAACAACAACTATTTTCTCATCAAAATATTTAAAAATTACTTTAATTTTTAATCATGTTTTTTAAGTATTTAAAAAATACTTATCTTCAAAATAATAGCTTAAAATGACTTTTAAATAGTGAAAGCCTACATAAAAAATATTATTATTTCAAAGTATGAAAAGTTAGATAAATAATAAAAGCAATTTTTACCTTAAAATATTGCGTATTATTTAAAACCATTTTCATAATTTTGCATTTGGCTAAAACTATTAAATGTTTTTCATATTTAGTAGCGTATCTATTCTTGTATCCATTTTAATAAAATATTTTTAAGCGCGAAAGCTCTTTCATTTGAAACATACAAAAGAAAATCGGATGTCTATAAATTAAGAAAGTAAAACAACAACTATATTTTAATCAAAATATTTTAAAATTGCACTAATTTTTAAATATAGCATTTGAAAAAATGTAATTCTATGTCCCAGAAGTAAACTTGTAATTCAAATAAATGTTTAACATACTTTAAGTTTCGAAGTCTGAAACTACAGAAGTTATGTGCAAGCAGTGTATAAGCTGCTTACTCATATCTTTTGTAGTTTAGGCTTTTAAAACGTTGCTAGTAATTACCGTTTACATCTGGAATACAGATTTATCTCGTTCATGGTTATTAACATCTTTAAGGTTGGTGGAAATCCCAGCCTTAGCAAATGCTCCGGAGTGGAAAACTCCGGAGGAAGTCATATTCGTTATGCATGAATAATCCTGCAGAATACAATGACGGTAATAATAATTTAACCTTGTGCAAGTAAACTGTAATAAAAATAATTTCACGTTAAGAAAGCACAAATAAGCATTAAAATGCAGACATATGTTTCGGGATTGCTTGGAATCCCTTTTTCAACTAGACAGGGAGCATCTAGATGCAAAACATCCAAATGAAGCAGACAAAACAACAAAAACAAAGCTTATATAGCCTAAGAATTATCTGTAAACCAATGAGAATAAAGGCAGCGTGAAGTGGAAGTAGAAGCAGCAGGGAAGGCACCAATAAGAGAGCAACAAACGAATCCAGTTGAAAGTACACGAAGTAAAATAGGAATATCAATAAAAACAAAACAAAAAAGACGACAGCACGCATTAAAAATTTTTATTTCCATTTTATTACTTGTACTTTATTTTGTTATTTTTGCAATTTCCTGTATTTTCACATTTCTATGATTCGTTTGTTGCTCTCTTATTGGTGCCTTCCCTGCTACTTCTACTTCCCCTTCACGCTGCCTTTATTCTCATTGGTGTACAGATAATTCTTGGGCTATATAAGCTTTGTTTTTGTTGTTTTGTCTGCTTCATTTGGATGCTTTGCATCTAAAAGCTCCCTGTCGCATTGAAAAAGGGATTCCAAGCAATACCGAAACATATGTCTGCATTTTAATGCTTATATGTGCTTTCTTAACGTGAAATTATTTTTAATACAATGACGGTGTTTTAAGTAGTATGTGACATTTAACTTTTTGCATCATATTTTTTATTATATTACATATATAACCTGAGCATATCATAATCAGACTGAATTTTATGTAGAGCATCTACTTAATCATGCCGTTAGGATAAGTTGGTTAATGCTAAAATCAAAATTCCAAAGTTGCGAATATTTGATTTAAAAACCTATAAACTAAAACTGATTACAAATGCTAAAAATCCTCGGAAGTAGTTTTTGTACATCATAACAAACACTTCATTTCTACTTTCTTAAAAATCTTCTGCTTCACTTCATGCATTATTTGAAAGACACAAATTCCAGTACCGCACAATACTTCATCCTTGATATTTATAATGATAAAGTATCGATCCATAAAGATTTATCACGCTTCAGCGAAAGATGACAGTTTTCCCATGACAAAAAAACTGCTAATTACGCACTGAACAATGTAGCAATTTGGACGCAACAATGGTTTTTCTTACTTTTTGAGCACTGATTTTGCAACAAAACCATAAATATTTAACATATTGAAAAATGCATATGCATTGTATCGTTTAGAAAAGGCTATAGAAGACCTACACTCGTAAGTGCATTCCTAATGGTAGATTGCGGTTATATATATATATATGTATATATATATATATATATATATATATATATATATATATATATATTTATATATTTATATATGTACATATTTATATAGGTATATATATGTGGGTCATTCCATCTCAACTGGACCAGTGGTCCCCACTCGACCATCTCCAATTTTGATAAAATTTTGCACAAAGATTCTGGTAGGTATAAAACTAAATTAGCCAAATTTTTAGACCTTGAAAGCTAAAACTCATGTAGCAGGGGGCGCCTAACTTTAGGAACCGAGATGGCTGCCATTGACGAACGAACCAAGTAGCCATGTTTGGATGTACCTGGAAAGCCACATAATAAAAGTACAATCCCGAAATTTATTTTCCTCAGACAACTTTTCGTGCTTAATCTAATAGAAACCTTTTGAAAAACCACAAAGTAAGTTATTTACTATTGTGTTCGGTCAAAGTTGGCTGAAAATTCAATTTGACAAAAATTTTAAAAATTTTATGCTGCTCTAAATCGTCAGTAACTAAACTTACACACTTGTAATTTTGTATATATCTAAGTAAACTACTTGTCAACGTATTCTAAAAATTTCATTAAGATAGGTTTTGATTTATAGTTACCTAAACATGCAGCGGTTTTCAAAAATGGCCAATTTTGATCATTTTTGAACCATCATATCTGAGGGGGAACTTAATGAATTTCCCTCGTTTTACTTTCATTAGATAGAGGAAAGCTTTCTCTACCAAATTTGAAATTTTTAGGAGGGTGTTTTTTCGTAAGCCGGAGAAAAAATGGTTCAAATTTGAGTTAAAAACCATGCTGATATGCGTGCATTTTTAGCCTCAATTTTGCTTTTTTAAGTTTTATTTGACATTTAAAAGGAAAGAAACTTGCATTGGGTCCTGCAGGGCTCGTGCATACTCGCATTTGACACATAATCAATATTATTTTAAAAAATTGACTCTCATTTTTTGAAGATGAGAGTCAAACTTTGGTAAAATTTCGACCAAAAGACATTCTAATACTGAAAAATTGATTTGTATTTTTGCTCAATATGCTTTGTATTGTGAATTATTAATAAAAGAACTAGAAATATTGTAAAATGAAAGCAGATGCAAAAAGATTGCCGCGCGATTGCAGCAAAACGCTCTTACTGTTCCTAACAGGCGGCATCAAAGAAACGTAAAAAATAAGCTAAAAGTTTAAAAAAAAATCAACTTATAAAGACCCAATAGGAATAATTTTAAACATTTCGATAAATAAATGCATTTAAAAAAAAATAAAAAACTTATTATGAAGAGTTCAAGAAATTCAATTTTTGGCAAAATGGCTTTCCCCCCTCCTCATGGCAATAATTGGTTAATTCTAAACCACTCATTACTTTCATATTAAAATGTTTGAAGGAATTAGGATTTTACTTTTTAAATTGATTAAATTAAGCATTTACTTATTTGCATAAAAAGTTACTCAACAAGAAAATATTATTCTTGCATTCAGAAGTGTTATTGAAAATAAAATTCACCTCTTTTTCATAAAAACAAGAATTTATTTTGAAACATTCGAGATCAGACAACGCCTCCAAAGAACTTTTTTTTTTTTTTTTTGAAAATCTGTAATTAAAAAAAAAAGTTTTGTTATGTAATTTGCAATGACATACAATATACACCCCAATTTTTTATTTCAGAGTAAAATCATCACGACTACGACAGCGTTTTTAAAAATATTTTTTTCTTTCGTTAAATTATCTAAATTGACTCTCATTTTCCAAAAATTGACTTACTTTTTTTAAATTGTGAGTCAGCCTGATAGTCGCATATTTTCAAGCCTAGAGTAACCACTGGTTCATGGTGGTTAAACCACTACAGTAAAACCCCGTTAAAACGCGGGTGTTGGGGACATGTTTGGCACCCGCGTTATAACATAACCGCGGTAATGTGAAACTAGACCGCAAAGCCGTATTCAAGAAATAATACTCGCTTTTGTTGCCTCATTTTTAACTTTATCAATTACTCATAACTTTTCTTCCCCCTATAGTACAATTTTTACTGTTCATTTTGGCTGCTATATTATTCACTATAATTGCTGTGCAAGAAGCACACATCTCAGCTGCAAAGTCAGCCTATCGAGCGATAGCTTATAAACCAACTGTGTTCCGAGAAAAAAGGTGCTTAAAAATCTCTTGATGTTATCAACATGCGATTGTGAAGAGGGAGATGTCTTAAGGGGGAGGGAATTAGATTTGGAAGGGGAAGAACGCACTTCTCACTGGAAATGTGCTTACTTTTCAGGAATGCTAAAGAATCTGGAATACAAAGGCTGATAGCGCTATAAAAGAAGTTACACACGCATAACTAGACTTCTAAAAACGGAATAGTTAAGCATAGAACTGAACAGTCCCTGACAGATTGAGCTCCGCTCATGTCAAGAGAAAAGTCAGGGCGATTACATCCGATTTTGAAATCAAGCTATATGTTCTAGGTTGAAAGACAGAAAAAGGTGCACATCACGCCACCCACAATAGGGCTTTATCTGTTAGTGTGTCTGGTGGGGGGGGGGAGTTCCCTTAGGCTAGAATATTTGTGCTTGGGCTGGCTTTATTTACAATTGTAAACATGGAATCACCTTTAAATGGCAATAATAACGGGTGGTTTAAACGTCGGGGGACATGATAGTCACCGTGATATATCTGATTCCGCGGTATACTGAGACGCGGTATAACGGGGTTTTACTGTACTAGTTTATGTTTACACTAGTAACCCCTTTTGCCAAGGGGTCATGCCCAATAGACACGCTACTCAGCCACAGGCGTAGGTCTCTTTTCTGTAGGACCTCAAGTCTGATGCAAAAAATTAAACAGCAGCCATTTTGCCAAAAATTGAATTTCTTAAATTCTATACAAAGTTTTTCTTTTTTTTAAATGCATTTATTTATCTTAATGTTTAAAATTATTCCTATTGGGTCTTTATAAGTTGATTTTTTTTTTTTTTTTTTTTTTTTTTTTTACTTTTAGCTTATTTTTTACGTTTCTTTGATGCTGCCTGTTAGGAACAGTAAGAGCGTTTTGATGCAATCGCGCGGCAATCTTTTTGCATCTGCTTTCATTTTACAATATTTCTAGTTCTTTTATTAATAATTCACAATACAAAGCATATTGAGTAAAAATACAAATCAATTTTTCAGTATTAGAATGTCTTTTGGTCGAAATTTTACCAAAGTTTGACTCTCATCTTCCAAAAATGAGTCAATTTTTTCAAATAATATTGATTATGTGTCAAATGCGAGTATGCGCGAGCCCTGCAGGACCCAATGCAAGTTTCTTTCCTTTTAAATGTCAAATAAAACTTATAAAAGCAAAATTGAGGCTAAAAATGCACGCATATCAGCATGGTTTTTAACTCAAATTTGAACCATTTTTTCTCCGGCTTACGAAAAAACACCCTCCTAAAAATTTCAAATTTGGTAGAGAAAGCTTTCCTCTATCTAATGAAAGTAAAACGAGGGAAATTCATTAAGTTCCCCCTCAGATATGATGGTTCAAAAATGATCAAAATTGGCCATTTTTGAAAACCGCTGCATGTTTAGGTAACTATAAATCAAAACCTATCTTAATGAAATTTTTGAAATTTTTAGAATACGTTGACAAGTAGTTGACTTAGATATATACAAAATTACAAGTGTGTAAGTTTAGTTACTGATGATTTAGAGCAGCATAAAATTTTAAAAATTTTTGTCAAATTGAATTTTCAGCCAACTTTGACTGAACACAATAGTAAATAACTTTCTTTGTGGTCTTTCAAAACGTTGCTATTAGATTAAGCACAAAAAGTTGTCTGAGAAAAATAAATTTCGGGATTGTACTTTTATTATGTGGCTTTCCAGGTACATCCAAACATGGCTACTTGGTTCGTTCGTCAATGGCAGCCATCTCGGTTTCTAAAGTTAGGCGCCCCCTGCTACATGAGTTTTTACTTTCAAGGTCTAAAAATTTGGCTAACTTAGTTTTATACCTACCAGAATCTTTGTGCAAAATTTTATCAAAATTGGAGATGGTCGAGTGGGGATGATTTTGAAAATTGGTCCAGTTGACATGGAATGACCCATATATATATATATATATATATATGTGTGTGTGTGTGTGTGTGTGTGTGTGTCTGAATATATACAGGGTGCGGCAACACAATTTCCTTTTCTCAAAGCACAATTAAAACTGTTTCATGAATCATAAATTTTTAATTTTTTTTAATTAATGTAGATATACATCTAAAGTTTTGTTTTAGGTAGTTGTGAAAATCAAATAAGATAGGTAACGCCCCCCATTCCCCAAACACTGAGAGCCGATTTCTGGCGAATGTCACAAGCCATACCAGCGTAGCAGCGGGGATGTTAGCAATTTCTGCTCGGATGTTGGATTTCAGGTGTTGTATGGTCCTTGGACGGTTGGCATAAGGGTGGGATTTCAAAAAACCCAACAAGAAAAAGTCACAAGGTGCTCAAATCGGGGGAGCGGGCTGGTCACCCAAATCACTGAACATCCGTTCGGAAAATAGGTTTCTACGAAAAACACACTCTCCTCGGTTTCCAAACATGATGGTGACTGACCAAAATTGTAAACAAAACTTTACAACCATCCCTCTGGAATGAGGTCAAGCACGTCCCACATCAACATTTATCACCTGACAGGCGCGCATATTGAAAGGTTACGTGCCCATGGCGACCGGTGCCCTCAGCGACCCAAGTAAAATCGTATCTGAGGCGACCCAGGAAACTGCACACCGTATGCTGAAGCGACCCATTGTTTGCTTGTTACGGACGAATCAATTCTTTTCCCCTCAAGGGGCGGACAAGCATGATTCGCCATTATCACATCGTGCAAGCTTAATACTCCCCTTTGTTAATCCCATTTTGTCATGCTCCACCAGTTTTCCCAACTTCTTTTTTTTTTACATATGTAAAATTGAATCAGAGTCAAAATGATTTTGCTCGTTTTACTGCTTATGAACAGAATAATAAACAAGGTTAACCAATAAACCAATTCTTAAATTAAAAATAGTTTTGAAAGTTTTAAACATTTATGTAACACTGTAATTTAAGAAGGAACATTATTTTTAGAAGAAGGTAATAAATATAAAGCATATATTCTGACTTTTCCAAAAACGTATATATAAGAATTAAAAAAAAAAAACACTAATGTATTGAGACAAAATTTCAAGTAAAAGTAAGTAGTAAAAATGTTAGTCGCTTATAAAAAAAATGTTTTTAAAGCTTTATGATCACACACACACAAGCGGACACGCGTGCGCGCAAAAGAAAAAAAAAAGAAATCAATGCATAACAATACTTTTGTATTATTATTATTCATCCGTCCCCTAAAAGAATTAAAAGTAAATTAATAAATAATGATAGGGAGAAGAAGAATTCTCTACCCGGAGAGCCATTGTATCCTTCCCTGTTTCGAGTTTTTGCAATGAAGTTACAAATTAAACAATATTAGTACTAAAAGACTAGATTTTTCCGTGCGAACCTTAGAATGAAGATGCCCAATTGGGAGCTTGAAAAATTTGAAACCCTCATGTTGCTTAGTGGCTTTGCCATCGGTACTCAGTGTACCTATAAAATGTAAACTGGCAAACACTCGAAAAATGGACAGAAGATATTCTGTCTCTCAGCGGCGGACTGGCTCTGCGGGCATTCGGGCAAATGCCCGGTGGCCGGTCCTCCCTCGGCCAGTCGCAAAATATCTATCTTTTTTCTATATAAAGTATACAGCTTTTAAAATGTTAATGAAAAAAACGGGGACCAAAACTTTGCCGTAATCCGGGCTTCAGAGAGGGCAACGGTGTGGGGTCTGTCAGTTTTGCTACAGGAGGAGGGAGGGGGGCAGAATTTTTCAGGGCCGCCTGACCCGTATAGACAACCTAAACGGCTGTGTGAGGTGTAAAATTTTGGGGACAGCAAAATTGGTTATATTTTATTATTTTAATGTTGAAAATAAATAAATAAAATACATCAGTTTTGCGCTTTAGGCTGCCACCTAAATTGTCGATTTGGACGAGCTCTCGGGGCCGGCTTGAGAAATTCTCAGGGCCGGCTCGTCCATACAGAAAACCCAGGCGGCCATCTGGGATGCAAACAAGTTTTGAGATTTGCAAAATTGTTTTTTTTTTTTTTTTTAATTTTGAACAGTGCTGGCAGGGAAGGCTAAGGCGGCGAGGGAACAGCCTCACGGCGCAACGCCCTAAAGGGCGGCAGCTATTAACAGCTAATCAACATATTACGTATTATTGCCCTTCTATGACTAAGAAAAAAGAAATCAGTCTTGTAGACATTTAATATTTAAACACATATCTACATATTTACTGACGATATTTTTAATCATTATAATCTACAAAATACGGCCCTGAGAAATAGTCAAGCCGGCCCAAAGAATTTCTCGCGGCCAGTTGTCTTGGTCCATTGTCAAGTTTTTCTATTTTAACCCCTTGAAGCACGAGTTTTTTTTTTTTTTTGACAGAAAATGAATATATAGGTATAGTATAAATTGTTCTTGACAATTGCAGTTGCAGTTATGGGATCATTCATAAATGATGTCACGCTTCGAGGGGGGGAGGGGGTTCGTGAAATTGCGACAAAGTGTGACAAGGGGAGGGGAGGGGGTAACAAGAAGTGTGACGTCGTGCATTATGCAACATAGCGTGACGCGTGACAAAGGGGGGGAGAGGGGTCAAATATATGGGAAAAAAGCGTGACGTCATTTATGAACGGCCCCTATAGGGGTTGACTAGAGAGCGATGGGGAGGAGGTAAATGAAAAATTATTACACAAAAAACGTGCAAACGGATCTCAAACGGGCATTAGAAATAAAATAACGCGAGATGATCGGCCGTATGAGACCCGGGCATGTGCAAATTTGCCGGTAACTTTCGCCCGTGTCAGACACGGGCAAATGCGTTAAGGGGTTGAAGTATATTAAGAACAGATCAAGAAGCAATTAAACTCAGGACAAATTGGAATCATTTATGTAAATGAAGTGTGAAAAAGACATATTAGTAAAGCTTGACATGGAAAGTCTAATAGATGATGTCGCAAATAAGAGTTCCCCTTTTAAAATCGCTTTTAAAATATCAAAGGGGTCGTTCATAAATGACGTCACGCTTTTTTCCCATACATTTGACCCCCCTCCCCCCTTTGTCACGCGTCACGCTATGTTGTATAATGCATGATGTCACACTTCCTTGTTACCCCCTCCCCTCCCCTTGCCACACTTTGTCACAATTTCCCAAACCCCCCTCTCCCCCCTCGAAGCGTGACATCATTTATGAATGATCCCAAATGGCCTTCAAAAGGAAAATAATTTTTAAGCAAATATTGCAATGTATATTGGATTGTGGGTGATTTTTTTTTAAACCTGTTACTATTTGTATGTTATAGTTACTGAAAACCAGAACAATAAACATTTCTTTTAACTTTTCATAACTAGAACTATTTTTTTTAAATGTTAACATACTGATTGTAGCACACTCAATACACAAAGAATACGATGGGTGCATAATTTTTCATGTTTATTCTTCAACTCTACCTCTTTTCATGTACATTACTACAATTTTGAAGGCCAAAATTCTTTTTAAAATGCTATTAAAACTCGTTGTTGTCATTGAGTAAATTTCAAAAATTTTCGGGAGTGAGTGGATGCATATAATATATGATTAGCGTTCATTTTCCGTTCCTTGGTAGTGTCCCTTCCCAAGGGCCGGTCTGCTTGAAATATTCCCGGGCCGAATTTTTTTCCCAGTCCGCCCCTGCTGTCTCTTAGGCATAGCAATAATTTAAAACGTTGTTCTTGAACCTTTTCAATGTTGCGAACCCCTGGCAAATTGGTGTAGCGAATATTCTATTTGTAAAATGTTAAGTTTTGTAACACTTGATAAAAAATATACTTTATATAATAACTACTTTTTTTTGTCAGATTGCGACCGCCCAGGGTTGCAATTTTAAAAACACAGAAGAACGGTGGCGTAAAAAAGGGGGGATCCCCAAGTCCGGACTCCCCCCCCCCTCCCCTTCGACAGAAGTTGAAGGGACACGCGGTCAAATTTTAAGTACGCGGGGAAGGGGGGCAAACAAGTCAAGTTAAACCACTGCTGAACACCGAACCCCTTCCTTCAAAAATTTTTAGTTGCGCCACTGGAAAAGAATACAATCACACCCCGGATGAATGAGGACCACACTACAAAAACGTGTGAAATCGTAAAAAATTTAGAATTATGTATGTTTCAACAAGAGCTCTTCGTGTTTTAACTGCATGTCTTTATTTACATTACTTTTTTAATTATTCGAAGTAACAACAATAATAGCTGGAACTGAATTATGAAATTATTCCATAATTATTGGTAAAAATTTACCATGTGCTTATAAACAATGATGTCCAGTTGCCTATATAAAAATTAAACAGTCTAAAGAACGTTATTTCATATTTATATATATATATATATATATATATATATATATATATATATATATATATATATATATATATATATATTAAGGCGCAACACAGCTTTTGCAATTAATCCTTTAATCCCAGTGATGTCACACTTCTACTGATGCAATAAAAAAACTTATTCATACTAAAAAATATCTTTACATTTTCATTCAGTATGCTTTAATAGTTTGAACAAGTGATAAAATAATGAGAAATATCGCATATCAAAAGCTGATGCTGAAAGATTGCTGCATAACAGCCGCACAGTCCTAATATATTACACATGACGCATAACACGTGGAATCGAATAAAAATGAGGTAGAAATACAAGGTGTACAACATGTAAAAGACGAATGTAAACTATTTTTTAAAAATATCAATGTAAATCAACACTTACAATTATTGTTTTTGTATTATATTTTAAAAGTTTAAGGAATATCGAGTATTTATCCCATTTAAAAAAAAAAACACGCCGTAAATTGCGTATGTTTTTTTCTTCCTTTATGGCGAGGTTAATTCTAAACAAATTTTATTGCATTAAGATGAAAATATTTTTGAGATATCTAAATTTTAGTGAAATATAACGCATTGAAACCTGTCATATACAACTGCATTTGCTTTGTGCTTCTCCTTTTCTTTATTTATTTATATTTTATCTTAAATTACTAAAATTTTAATTGAAATATAAAAGGTATACATGATTGGAAGTATCTTATTAATAAGCAACAGATATGCAATTGAAATCTAGGTCGGAATCTTTCATTAAGAAAATGGAAATGGAAGTTTTTACTTTAATCTCGTTTCTTTCCTTAAAGTCCTAATTAAAATAATTAGAAAATTATTGGCATCGTTCTTAATATAACTGCTGATCAATCAGTAAATTATGTGCATGAGTGTCATGAAACAAATAATAATTAATATATTTTTTTTTGCCCAATTATTTATTAAATATTAACGTAACGTTACGTACGATTTCTACGTAATTATGTATTAATTATGTAATTCGGTTGCAAACATAACACTGATCATAAAGTCACTGAAAATAGTTTTAAAAAAAACATGCTTTAATTCTTAATGTATTATGTTGATTTCATGAATGAGTGGTTATTTCTCAAAAATCTGCAATTTCCCTTCAAACTTTTGCTCAGACTTGGGACTGATGATGTGTTTAATTTCTCATTTTCGATACTAAGTTCTTATATTAAAAAAATAGGTAGGAAGACACATTAACCTGTTCATTTACCAACATTTCGAAAAAATATTTCTTGTAAAGCAAGCTTAAATTACGAACTTTAGCTTGCTCTATTCTTATATCTAAATTAAGTGAAAGAAATCTATGTTTGCATTCTGGGTGCACAGATCCAGTTTCCAGCCAGAGTTAGTTGATTTTAATGAGCTTTATTTAAAAAATATATATATAAAACAGTGATTTAAATCATTTTTTGAAATTGATCTTGATTTTGCAGTGTTAGAAAGTGTTGTACAAAACTGAAATATGTTGCATTTACAACCTCTGTTTCAAACCAAACTAACTTCATAGGTCCATCTGTCACTGTGTATGTGCATAAACATATTTCATAAGTTTAGAAATAATTTCTATTTTTAAATTTTACAGTACTTTTATTCTTCCGAAATTTTAACTGCAAAGCATAATTCATTCATCCATTAATTTTACAATCCATAGTAATCCCGAACCATTTTGTGTTTTTTTATTTTAAAAATAGTATTTTAGTTCAAGTTAGAGAACACAATTTTATTGCCACATCGTAAATAATTCAGAATGATAGTGTTTAAAACATGGAAGTTTAAAATTTAGAATACGTATCCTTAAAATTTCATCCACGCCCCATAATAAGTTTTTTGGGGTAAAAATATTTCAGGCTATTTCATTTATAAAATAAAAAAATGATCAGAGTGCATTCAATGTAAAAATAAGGATCACACAATTGTTTGATTTTTTTCAGCTTTCAACAGCAAAAGAATTCAGATTAAGTTTATTCAGATTTTCTGTACTTATAAGTGTAGCATTATTCCTGGTAGCGTTAAGTTTCATTTGAGTCATGCATTTGTATTAATATTTGTTTATCATTATTATTAGTAAACAAAATCTATTCCTGTGCAAATAGCTTTAAAGTGTGTTTTTGCTTATTGTTTAGCATGCCATATTCTTTCTATGAATGTAACACAATAAATATCCAAAACATTTAAAGTCTGTTTAAAAAAAACAGATTTAAAATTTTTAAAAATCCAATTTTTTTATTTAAAAAAAAGATCACGAACCCTGGTTTTTTATACATCGGAAAATCGTCACGAATATCAAAATATGAAAAGCGCTTAGAAAAGGAAAAGCATACTCAAATAACGAACATTACTGTTTAATAAGCTCTATGATAACAATTACGAATTGCAGTGCTACAAGGAAAGGTGAAATGGGGGGTTCTCAAGTCTCACCTACCCAATCCCCATTTTCAAGTGTAAGGAGTGACAACAAAAGAAGGGATTAAGAAAAGAGAAGACAGGTGCTACGTCAATCACGTTCATGATAAGAGAACCCTTACTGATGGGTTGCTTTAGCATACGATGGACAGTTTCCTGGGTCGCCTCAGCTACGATTTTACTTGGGTCGCTGAGGGCACGGGTCGCCATGGGCACTACACCTATTGAAAAAGGAAGTTATGTTGCCGCACCCTGTATATATATGTGTGTATATATATATGTGTGTGTGTGTGTGTGTGTGTGTGTAACGAAAGTTCTTTAAGAGGAAATGTAAAATATGACAAAGACAATGCTAATAAAATGTAAAAATAAATAAATAACCAAATAAATAAAATAAACTCTTAAGTATGATTAAAAATTGTTTCAAAAGTACGTGAAATAACGATAAGTGTCAACAAGTTCGGGTATATGTCCTCTATTTATTCTTATTCCATTATTGAAAACTATTTTCTTACAGACACATTTCATTTTTGTGAATCTTAATAAAATTGGGAAATACCGTGAAGTCTTGCAAACATTATATAAAATCAAAATTGCTAAATGCTTGGTTATTCAGGCTATTTTTAATTATATTTGATCATAAAATTTGGGGGAAATGTATCTATATGTAATCCTTCTTTGTTTAAATTTCCTGTGGATTTACGACTTTCATCAATGGTGTGATCATGTTCATTACTGTTTGACTACCATTCGGGTTATTGCTCATTCTGCTATTTGCGGTATAATTTCCGTTTTCATGTTTATTGTATTCACCATTCGTTTATTAATTGCTTTGTTAAATGTAAAGTTTTTATTTTAATCTTAACTTTGTAATTTTTGTATCATGGCATCAAAATGCTAAACCTCTTGTCATAACTTTACTAACTCCCTCTCCTGCGTGACTGACATTAAATAAAGGAATTTATTAAACAGACCGTTTCAAAACTGTTTACTCTATCTGCCAATCTAATTTCTGCGATGGCTTACAGTGCAGGATATCATACTTTTATTGGCGAATAATTTTTACGAGCGGTGAAGGCGATCATAACCGAGCAGTTACTGTTATAATCAGATTTCAAAGATAAACATAAAGATTATAGCCTTCACCTTCAGTTGTACGTTAGGAAGAAACTGGATTTCAGGATATAACAGGAAATTTTGGGCAACAAATGAGTGGAGTTTTCTTTTGGGTACATTTGACGCCATCGCGGGGAAATTAAATTACATCGGTTTAACTATTGCGAGGTGCACAATTGTTGAAAACACTCTTGGCTGAAAGTAGTCTATTCAGCGCGTTAATAGTAGAGTGATTTAAAACAGAATCGCTTTTATGTTGATAGCCTAGAAGGAACCGTAAGGCTTAGCCTAATTTGTCTTCGGTCTATGGTCAAAACCTGGTTTTAGCCGGTCAATAAATTTGCAAAACCTTTTTAAGACTGAATTCGATTTTAAAAGAAGACCTGGCTATCCTAAAAGTATAGCGTGGCCTGAACATGTGCCAGCTATGAGAGCGTTTATGTTGATAGCCTAGAAGGAACCCTAATGCTTAGCCTAATTGGTCTTCGGTCTGTGGTCAAAACCTGGTTTTAGCTGGTCAATAAATTTGCCGAATTTTTTAAAGACTGAATTCGGTTTTAAAAGAAGACCTGGCTATCCTAAAAGTATAGTAAGGCCTGAACATGTGCCAGCTATGAAAGCTTGAACGACAGATAGAACAGTGGAAAACTTCCGAAAGATACTCCAAAAGTGCATCAACGTTGAAATCTGCGACTTATTAGATGTAACTTTTAGATAATATTGACAAATCCCTAGTGTAACATGTTAAATTAAAACTAATCACTACTGCATAATATGTAATTCTTGAGCACTTTTTTTTTTTTCTTTCTTTTATAATAATTTTTATCGAAATTCCTAATCAAAGTGTTCTATTTGCCGCACCTAGGACATTAACGGATCTTATTGAACGCTTCTCGAACATTGCACTAACTCCACAAGAAATATTCTTGTTAAAAACATTTAGAATTTCAATTTTGCTTTACAAGTTTTCTTGAATTCTGTATGTTAGGCAGTATAAGCACAACGATCTTCTTTCAATTTATTTGAAAGGATTTACAAATCCTCTTTTTACTTTGCATAACGGCACAAAAAGCTGCCGCCATCCTAAACTTATCCAACTATGATCGTTCGATCAATAAAATATTACCGCGCCAGAGTGAAAATGTTTTGTTAGGCAAAAATCACTTTTCTTTATCGCAGGATTCAAAAACGTAAATCTTTGAAGGCAGTAAAATATCTATAAATTGTTTATACGAGATCGCATCTATATTTTCATGATTCCCAAAAATAGACAGTATACATAATTAAATAAGTTCCTTCTTTCTTTATGTATTGTTATTATTATTGAAACAATTTTTTTCGCATTTCAGTGGAATGCTTACTCTAGCCTAAAAATATACATACTAAATGTTTTCACAGTACTTTAAAAAAAAAATTCAGATAACCACCTTTCGCTGAATGCTTCACTAAAACATCACGCACTAAAATTTATAAAATGTGAACGAAATAACATAATGAAGTATAAAGAGCGATGAAAATTGCATACAACCGAGTTTCGGAGTACAAAAAACAACTACTTTAGGAAATGACGTTTTATTCTAAAAACAGTCATTTAGCTCCATTTTTAGAGCTAAAGAGTTAATTGTTCACGATTCCACATTGCAATTTGTATTTCTCTTTCGCTGTTTCACTTCATGCTTCAGTTTCAATATCACCCCTACATGCTCACAGCTCCTCCTTAGAGGCAGATATTATTTTTACTTAGTATATTCAGTATAATTCGACAGAACTATGAAATTTATTAAAGGGCCATTTCACAGTATTTTGTCCAAATGTAGAGTCCACAACATGACACTTTTTTTGTTATAACTACATAATTTACAGTTTAACTATCACCAAATTTTGTTTATAGTAAATTACATAGTTATAACAAAAAAAGTGTCATGTTGCGGACTCGACATTTTTAGAAAATACTGTGAAATGGCCCTAATAAATAACTCGGCAAATGATTGAATTGGAACGATTACGTGTTTATTGATCATATTGGGAAGGGGCTAAGGCTAAAGCCGACATTCTAGACATACCCTGTAAAAACTTACGATTTATACCAAAAAGTTGATGTTTAAGTGCAGAACATTCGAAACTACGATAAACTTTCACAAATAATGGGCTTTCAAGTTTAAAAAAAAATGCGTGAAATGGTTAACTCTTTTTAATGTGGAACTTTACAATTTTTTCTAGGGGTTCACGCCAATAAGCCTATTTAAAGCCGTTAATTTTACGGAATATTTTATGAAATGCTTCCCATGCAAGAATACTTTCAAACATTCTTGTTCTGCTTTATTTTGAGATCTAGCTTTGTTACAGCTTTATAAAAATTTAACCATTTTTGTAACATAATTTACAGAATATCGGTTACATATTCCCTTTCCTACCATTTACTGGTAAAAACGCAACATTGCTCCTCTCCCATTGAATTCCCTAGTATTTTCTTTATGGATTTAGCTTCATTTCAGCCGATTATGCCTACGGCTTTATACTTCGCAATCCTCCTTGGATATGGCTCAATTTCCTTTTCCCCCTTACACTTTACCAACTCATACATAAAGATAGCGATATCAATGAGGGAATAAAACTTACGTCCCCGTCTTAGTTTTTCGATTTCAGCTTACAAACCTTTTTCAACACTTGGTTCATATCTTGTTAGTACAATTGTTGAGGTAATTAATATAACACTAATAAGTGTTTGTATGAAATATTTTGTGAAAAGCCTTTTATTTTGTAGGATATTTTTTCAGTTAATAATTGCCTTTTAAACGCTTTTCTCAAGCTAAAACAAAATAGTATTTTATTTAGACGTTTCCTTTTACATTATTTTTTGAACAATTTTTCTCTCATTGAAACAATTAGCTTCTAACAACGATGCGGCATAACGACTATATATATATATGAAATAAAACGTTAATTACTAAAACAAATGAGCCGCGTAAGCGGCTAGTTCTTTTCAGTAAAATAAATCATCTCTTACCTTTCGCTATAGTCACAGGTAAGGTTAAAAAAATCCAAGCACAATCGCTGTATTGAAAAACATGTTTGCGAATCCGATGCTGGCACTTTTCTCAAGTATTTTCTTCCGGTTTGGTGCTTAGTTAAAATTGAATTGGTACAAGTTTCAGTAGCATTAGTTCTATTACAATTTCTTCACCCATTTCATTTTTGCATTTATCTAGCAAATATTTCGCCTTTAAAACTGTTCTCTCTCCATCCATTTCATTAAATTACCATGAAACTCTTTAAAAAACTGCAGAATGGAGAAATGATGCGACTATTTTTGTCTGCCATATTGAACTGCCAAGCCTCTTATATTGTGAGGCGCCGCACAGCTACTTCCGCCCCCCCCCCCCCCGCCTACCCTCCTGTCTCTACCTCTGATTTTCCCTTGGTAAGGGGATCACCTTTTCAAAGTTAGGCTTTTGATTATCACAATTATTTTATTCTTGTTTACTTTTTAATTCGTAAGTGACATTACTCATTCATCGAAAAAACGTTCTCTGTTTTTAATCCTTTTGAGGCTCAGAATCTTTTAGAAACTCGGTCTTTCGTTTGGATATTATACTTACAGTTCATGTCAACCTGTGTTTAAATGAACCTAAATTCAATGGGTAATGACAATTTTGATAATTATATATATATATATAAGTGTTTAAAGGCCTGTAATACTTTCACTCTACATATGGTCCTTCAGGGAAATGAGACTCTTGCGAGATCTCGACTAGTTTGAGAAAACCCCTTAAAAGCGTTGTCCGCACCATGTCGCGTATGGAAACCACTGTCTTGGAATAACCTTAGAGTACAGTGTATCGTTATGAATCGAAGCGCTTGAAAATTTAGAGCCTGACCAAGAAAACAAATATCAGAAGTCAATCAGGCGAGTTCTTCGTTCAAGTGTGAAATTCATTGATGACGATCATAAACATTGATGGCTTTGTTTTTTGGAGATTTGTAACCGACAGACTAGTAATATCAGACATTCAGGAACATGGCTGCTCATGTGTCTTACTAAATTCATTGTTCTGAATTTCACCTGCCGGTACCTCTCGAGAGCTTCCGCAGTTAAGGAAGAAGTGGACGTTTGTATATTACGTTTTTAATTGTATTTATATAGTTTTTTATATGGTGCTTTATATGATGTATGTTTGTAAGTCCAGTCGACAGGGTGGCGTAGTGGTAAGGCGCATGCCTCGTACGGCCAAGATCGCGGGTTCAAACCTGGCCCAAGTCAGTGAATTTTGGCCAAGTCAGTCATTTTCAAGATGCAGAAAATCGTCTGTGCCCATGTCGTATGATTATGCGGCATGTAAAAGAACTCTTGAGTAGACATTCGGCTTGGATGCTCTCGGCTAAATTAAATTGCTAGTGCATATTGCATCAATAAGAGCTCAGGCACCTCCATCTAGGGGTAACTGAACGTTCAAAATTCTCACGCGGCGGAGGTACCACACTCAATAACCTTAGAGTACAGTGTATCGTTATGAATCGAAGCGCTTGAAAATTTAGAGACCGACCAAGAAAACAAATGTACTCAATGTGGTGCCGCTGAAAGAGATGGTACCAATTACTGGGGGACGCACTAGGTCTGCAATGGTTGATGACCAATACCGCAGCCCCATTAGAAAGAAAAAAAAGTTTGTAAGTCCAATAAAATTTTCCCAATTTGGTACTAATGCACGAATATTTTCTGAAAAAATAAATGATTGGATTCTCAAATATTAACCAGTTATTCATCATTTTCCCTTAAGGTGTCTAGATGTCCCAGAAATACCCTAGTCTTTAAAAAAATAGCAGTGCATACACATAATATTTTTTCAGTAAAAAGAAACGCATTAATCAACTTAAAGAACCGTGTCCAAATAAAACGATTGAGTCAAACCTGAACTTACGAATTGATGTATCTATTTTGAATTCTACAGTGCCCAATAAATTAACTTAGCACGAAATGGGGAAGAGAGACTTAAAATGATAGAACTACATCAATAGATAAAATTAATGATCTGCAACAATTCAAGCTTTGCACGTGCAAAAAAACACGCAACACCACATTATTTAGTATACGATTGATGAATACTTTTTCTTCATTTTCAAGTATTTGAATTTAAATGAGTTGTGAGAACTACATAATTTAAGAAATTCTATGCATATATTTTTTTAACTAAGGATATTTTTTTATTTTCTTTTTAGATGGGAAAGACTTTTCAAAAAATTTAGTAGTGAATACTTTGAGCTCGTTAAAATTAAGTGGCAGCACATATAACAGATCCATCTTCTACTTCTGAGTGAAAATTAGAAATATAACATAAAAAAATCACAAATTTCAGTTTATCCCGGTGCTTAAAATTTTGGTTTTTTAAGCTACAAACACGTACACACAATAAGATCTTTATATAAAGAGGAATTTTAATATTTGAGTAGCATGGAATTTGTACATGATGTCAGTGATTCTTCGAAATTTAACTAATATTTTATGTAAACTATTTTTTTAATTATCATCTAAAATTATTCACAAAAAATCCACTTTTTCATTCCTGATTTCCTTTAATTTGAAGCATATATTTGAAAGAATTTACAATCTTACAAGTAATGAACGAGCAGTTTATTCTTTTTAAAATCACAGAATTAAAATTATTATCCGTTAAAGCTTTTTTTTTTTTTGTAACGAAAATTTATTTTTGAAACAATGTCCACAAAAGAACTAGTTTGCTTTTTTAATAATTTATTTAATTATATTTAAATAGAGCAGTTTTTTAAATTCAGTATATGATAATTTTTGCTGAATTGACACTAAGTACGCTGTTGCGTGGCATTTAACACCTCATTTATATTTTGTGCGCAAATTCTTAATTTTCTAAATTTTACTCTAAGTTTTTGATCAAGTGACGAATTTTAAAAAACAGTTGATTGATAGTTAACAGTTTATAGACAATAATTATTTAAAAACAAGTTAATTGCGAAAATCTTCTTGGAAAGAAAAATACCATGAAGCATCTCCAAACAATTGAGGGAGATTTTGGTTTGAGTGTACAATGCAGATAATTAGGAAAAATCATGTGGTTTTAAAATTTCAGTTTCTGCTTTTTAAACTTTACTGAGTGCTCTATTAGTGAGTTATGCTATATGAAGCAAAATCTCATTTAAGTAGATCTCAGTAATACTAATTTTCTCTAAAATGCCAAATTTTTTCAATGAGTTTAAAGAAGTTCGTGTATTTTTTAAGTTTAAAAATATCTCTTTATTTTCAACTGCTCGAAAAGTTTAAAATAATACCTTTTTTCGTTACATACACGTTTTAGTCGATTTTATAACTACAAATGTAAACAAAAAAAATCATGTCGCTTGGAAAACATTCAATGCGCTGAGAATACAATGTATCCTGATTTTGGGTTTCTGAAAAGTAGGTCGGAATTTTTTTCAGTTTGGGAGCCCCTGGCTCAGTATGCTTAAGACCGCTGCAAAGTCAGATTCAATTCTTAGTGAAAAAATATTCCTCAATTCTTACCATCTCGCTCATTTTTTTCGTAATGTTTTATGTGCATGATTTTAAGTGCAAGCAAGCGTTGATGTAAATCCATTCACATTATTTTACCACTGATCCTAAAAATTCAAAATGTCATCACGTTGCTCTAGGCTAAAACATGAACTTTCTCCGTTAGGTTATAATAAATACAATACAATATTGCTACAAAATGCACGTTAAATGTTTTCCTTTTCACAAAAGTTTTACATAGAGTTGGGGGAAAAAAGCTGTTAGTAAGCTAAAAAAAAATTATGAAACAAAGTGCGATACTACCTCCTTTTTTGCCTTTTCTTTATTTCTTTAACAGCTTTATTTTTTATTTTTAAGACCATTCTTTCTTTCCTTTTTTTGCTTTAATTAATTAAAAACAATATCAAAGGTATAGTTACTAATTAAAAATAATTAGTTTAAATAATAATGTCTGGACCCAAAATACTATGTAGAACACTCATGAACTTTATGCTACATAAAATAAAAATTCAACATGAAAATTGAAGCAAAAAATAAAACCAAAGTAATTCGTAATGTTTTTTAATTTTCATCTTATATATTTTACACACATGTCAAGCTTATAAAAATAACAAATCTTAAAAACTAAAAAATAAATAAGGTTTTAGAAAATGTATCTTTTACAGCGCAAAATTATTAGCATTTTAAATTTTATAGGAACACGTATTATTATGTTTTACACATTATATAAATAATTATTAGATAACAAGTTGTTATTTTGTTAGAAAGACGTTAAAATTTAATTTACAGGATTAATTAAATACATTTAGAACGATTTCATTGATGTTTTTTTAAATACAACTTTTTTTTCACATGCAATGTTTTGAAGCGACGCATGAAATGAAATCAAATTTCCAATTTTGCACTGGAGCCGAAAGCTGAAATTCAAAGGAAAATAAAACACGCAATTTTCTAAAATTAAGCTCCGCCCAATGAAGTTAGAGATACAATTTCATGTTTCACCCTACGCACAGTAAAATTTAAATATATTACTAAAACGTTATGTATTGCAGGTTTCAGAAGCAAGAAACTTATACAAGATATTTACAATTTTTATAAAATAAATAAATATTTCAAGCATCAAAAAACGATCACAAGGTATCAAGCGTCTTTTCTCCCTCAAATCTCCATTTGTACTCGAATTCTTTCTTTAAATTAAAATACTTCTTTAAAGTTCTTATACAAGTCTAGATAGAGGAAAATATCGTTTTTAAATATAAATTTTTCATTTTGCAGCCAAACAAAAAAAATTTTAAACTTAAAACGCCTCATTTAAAATATAGGAGTAACGCAAAACAAAACACAATGTATACTCATTATTTGTTATAAATTTTGTAATATATTATGCATAAAAATATAGTTCTCTAAAAAATCTATTACTTTGAAATTAATAGCAAAACAACCAAAAAAACACTATGCTAAATAATGAATAAGCAAAAGCACAAAAATTATATTTTCTTAAAAACTTTCATTTTAGTTTTGAAAAGTATACTGAACTCAAATTTTTAACCTTTCGGAGTTTTAAGTTAGGCTTAATGCGGGCCAAATCGGAAGCACCACACCTATATCTGCTCTGAGAAAAATAAATTAATATGCTCGATAAAATATATTGAAATAGATAAAGCATTGTAGAGAAATGAATTTTCAAAGTAGAGAAATCCTTACCATGCGTAAACGTAACGAGCTTTATATAGGATGAATCCCGTAGACAAGACGACCTTATGAATGACACTTTTCCTGCAAAGCACAGCGATCGCTCATTTGAAACCAACGGCATGCGTCAGCGCCATCTTCCGGAACGCATACGGACTATATCTCGCAATTCTTTGCTCTTTTATGATTAAGTGCTTGCAGCTGAGCGTGAGGTGGGCGTATATATTCGCCAATCAGGCGCGGACAGGAAGAGATTTTGGACAAGCCACTGGAAAAATGCAAAATTTAACATCACTTTCTCAAAGTTTCGTTTCTCTTCTGACATTTCTAATCTCACTCAAATTTAAAATTTCAAACATTTGTATAAAATGAAGTAATTTAACCACTTAACGAATTTGTCCGTCTCTGACACGGGCGAAAGTTACCGGCAAATTTGCACATGCCCGTGTCTTACACGGGCGATCTTGTATCTCGCGTTATTTTATTTCTAATGCCCCTCTGAGATCCGTTTGCACTTTGTTTGTATAATATTTTTTTATGGAACTTTTACTCCACCCCCTCGCTCTCTAGTCGCCCCCTACAACTGAATTTTTCAAAAACAATTTATACCTATACCTATATATTCATTTTCTGTCAAAAAAAACTCGATCATATTTTAAAAGTTTTTCTGAAAAAAACTCGTGCTTCAAGGAGTTAAAAACGCAAAAAATGATTCTTTCTTTTTTTAAAAAAAAAGATCGATAACAATTCAAAAGTTAATGAAGACAATGAAAATGGTAATAGTTGGGGGCTAGCACAGTACAGCTATTATCACATGTACGTGTTACAATTTCGTAATCCAATATTGCTCTAATCAAGTAAAGTTGAAACATGAAACTATATACTTAGTTGGAGATCTTATTTCTGAATTCACTATTGAGTAGCAAAAATTTAGTTAAAATAATTAGAGTTATTCTAAAACAATATTTGAGAACAGCTGCAAAATAAAGACCGATAAAAGAAATGATAGGATTCAAATCACTTAAGAACTAGTGCGCTTAAAAATGTTTCAGAATTCGTATTTTATTTTTTTGTTGTTTCCTCGTGCGTGGCGAGGAATAATGGGTACGCTGCCTCCTGAGTCTAGCAGAGCCCTTTTAGGCAGGAGTCCGACTTCCGCCCCTTTGAAAAGTCTCTTAATTTTTTGAACCAGCTCCCAGATGAGAGACCGTCAATTGGGATTGGCAACCCCAGAGGTATCGTTTCACTTGAAGGACATTCGAGCCACTACCTATTTTACGTGCACTAGCTCTCTTTAGCGTACACGGACCACCGCAACCAGCCGCGAGAGGTTGTCACCCTCCCAAACACTGACATCAGTCAATGTTGCTTCACTTTTGGTGTTCTGCGGGAACCGAGCTTCTACCGACTGGTCCACTACGGGATATTTTTTTTTATTTTTACAGAAAAAACAACCTAATTGATAAAAGGGCCATTCTACAGAAAATCCCCCAGTCTTGAAAGCTATACTTTAAAAATAATAATTTACCCTACATTACGCAATTTTTTATTAGCGATGAGAAAAATATTTTTGACTAAAATATTTTACGTAATGGAAAAAGTAATAATAAAAAATTTGATTAACTATAATATGTTTGCTTTCCAAAATTTTCCTACCTATTCAGGTCCTGCTGGTGAGTGCAGACTACGTGCAAAATCTGGGTCTATTTTTATTGATCAGTTCAGCATGATATTTGAAAAGATCATTTTATCTTTTTTTTTTTCGAGGAGTTAAAAAGAAATTTCATATATTCAGTAGGGATACGCCTCTTTTTAATGACAATCCCGAAAGCTATTGTGATAAATGACGCTAACGCCAAAATTCTGATTGAATAAAAGACAAACTAGGAACATTTTTTTAGAAAAAAATTGTGGCAGAATTTACCGATTCTTCAAGCAACACATCTATAAAAAAAGTAATAGACAAAAAGTGGATTAAGCGAAAAAAATTTTTTTTTGCTTGTGGTAGTCGCTTATAAAGTAATAAATAATGTATTGGTACAGATTTGAGATAATTATGCAGTGCAGGAGAACAAATTTGGAGTTTTCATGTCTGAGCTGCTATCATTTACTCGCACTTATAAAAAAATGCTGAGTTTTTCAAGTCCTGTTTATAGTGGTTACTCCGATGTCAGATTTCAATTTATTCATCCTAAAACCGACCGAAAGTCAAAATAACAATAATACATATAATATTAATAGAACAAAATTATTTTAAAAGTTCAGGCATTCATTTTTTTAAAATATGTATTACATCGTATTAAAAAAGAAATAGTTATGGTTATGAGATAAGGACATGCATATGTGGCGGTCCTTCTTTAACCCAAACCTTTCAGAGAATTCTCAAGTTCAAGAAAAACCATCTCAAACCTTTTTGGAAAAAACATAAGAAGCAAGAAAGGGGGTTACAAGCATCGTACGCGATTTCCAAATTAATCGCTAAAACTTGTAAACCCCACACTATTGGTGAAACTTTAATTTTGCCACCAATACGAATAATAATTTCAAATGTAATGAATCAGGATGCTGAAGACGTTATTCAAGCTATTCCTTTAAGTAACTCTAGCGTTTCAAGGCGCATTGATGAAATGGCAAAAGACGTAGAAAACCAATTAACTACAAATTTACGCGAAAAGAAATTTGCAATGCAAATAGATGAAACTACACTGAGTGACAGAAGTGCAATTTTAATGGCCTATGTCAGATTCCTAAAGGAAGATATTTTAGTTGAAGAAATGCTCTTTGTTAAAGAACTTAAAACTGATGCAAAGGATGATTCAGTTTTCAGAGAAACGGCTGAGTATGTTGAAAACAATAATATTCCTTTGACAAATATCATAGCTTGCGCTATGGATGAAGCCTCTTCCATGGTAGGGAGGGTTTATTGCATATTTGAAGAAGATTGTTCCCCATATATTTTGCATTCATTGTGTGATTCACAAGCAGCATCTAGTGGCCAAGAAACTAGGAGGAAGATTTCATTGCTCTCTTGATACAGTAATTAAAGTCGTTAACTTGATAAAATCTCATTCTTTACAAGATCGTCTATTTAAACAGCTATGTATTGATAATGATGAAGGTTATGAATATCTTGTTTTGCACACAACTGTTCGATGGCTATCAAAGGGAAATTGCCTTCGTCGTTTCGTTGCATTGTGGGATAGTATAGTAACATTCTTAAATGACGATGAATTAAAAGAAAAGGTAATAGAAGTGAAATGTGATGTATTTTATTTGGCAGACATGTTTGAAAAAATAAATCTGCTAAATAAAGATTTGCAAGGGAATAATTGCAGCCTGATTCGCTGCAAAGAAGTGATAACTTCGTTTCTTAAAAAGCTAGAATTGTACAAGAATAATATTTCGCGTCGCAATTTGATTCACTTTTCATCCCTGAGTTTGATATCTACCGAACTAGAAGATAGTGACATTTTTGTATACACAGAGCACTGCAAACAATTATATGACGATATGAAGTTAAGATTCTCTGATACACTAGATAGGAAGATTCCTCAATGGGTAATTAACCCCTTTCAAACAGATATTGATGACGTTGATCCCATTTTTCAAGAATCTATCATAGAATTACAAAGTGATGTAAGTGCACAAATAAGATTTAAAAGCGGTCTTGTTAATTTTTGGCTACATAATGAAATTAGAGAGAAGTACTCCCAACTTTGGGAAAAGGCTGAATTATATTTTATTGCTTTTCCCACTTCTTACTTTGTCGAATCAGTCTTCAGCCGACTTCTTCATGCGAAAAACTAAGGAGCGAAATCGTTTGGATATTGTTAAAAGAGGGGATTTACGATTAGCTTTAACCAGTTTTACACCTGATATTGAAAACTTAGTAACACTGCATCAAGCGCAAGGTTCGCATTGAACATTATGTACATACTTGTAAATAATTTTAAAATAATATATATATATATATATATATATATATAATGGGTGGGGAGCCACAGGAAAAATTTATTTAGTAAAGGGGGCCATCAGTCAAAAAAGGTTGAGAAACCCTGCTCTAGACATGAAATATTTGTTTTATTTGAACAATTTTTGTTCAATTTTGAACAGTTCCAAAAAGTTTAACATTAGCACTTTCGGGGAAATTTCAATCCTATATAAATCCTGATCTAACAGACGGATTTTCTAGAAAAAAAGTTTATCTGGAGGAGTTCATGACGTAGGACATGTACATGTACAGTACAGATATGAAGTTCCTCCAGAACTAAACAAGCATATCTTCCCACGAAGCCTATCTTTCTGGATTTTTACGGATATTTCTGAGAGAATGAATGAATGAGTGAAGGAATGAATGAATGAGTGAAGGAATGAATGAGTTAATGAATGAATAAATGAATGCGTGAAAGAGTGAATGAGCAAACAAAGGGGTGAATGAATGAATGAATGAGTGAAAGAATAAATGAAGAATAAGTAAATGAGTAAATAAATGGGTGAGTGAGTGAATGAATGAACGAATGAATGATGAATGAATGAATGAATGGGTGAATGAATGACTGTTAATATTGTCTCATGAGTGGAAAAGTAGTTTTAGTTTTGACAATAATAACTTTAACTTTGATTTTAATGTACAGGCATCTCGTGATGCAGTGTTGAAAAAAAAAAGAAATTAGATTTTCGTAATTGGTTGTGTGCTTCTAGATATGTAATGTATTTTTGTAACATTTATTATTTATTAAATGTTTTTTGTTTTTTAATAACTTGATAATTTTTCCGATTCACGAATAACAATGACAGATAAAATGAATATGTATTAACCGCTTAGAAAGGTGTATTTGAATTAATTAAGAACAAAAGGCTAAATGAGAAAGAGAGAGAGATAGCTAGATTATCAATTTGACATTGGTGTATGCGGGAAAGTAGGCTTGGTATAGTTATAGACGGAACTTCTTGTTAAAATACGAAAATGGGAGAAAATAAACCATTTTTCTCAGAAATTAATTGTAAGATAATTCTGTAAAATTGAAAATTGTAAGCAAAAAGAATAAGGATGGAGAAATGAGAGCATTAGAAATAAGTATCAATATACTTAACCGGCTGACGATTAATCGGTATCGGCCTATTATCTTCTGCCAATTAATCGGTAATCGGCCAGTTTGCCTATCGGTACATCCCTAATTGTAGCGTTCTTTTTTACAAGAAACCATCAAAATGAAATCCCAGATACTCATTTGATGTTTAATGAAAACACAAGTTTAGCGTTAGAAAATAGAATAAAACTTCAATTTTTGGAGCATTTCCAGAAAGGAATACGAAAAATGTTTGTAATATCAAAGGAAAATGTCTACACTATTTAGTAAAACTACCATATTACGCATATAGAATATATATATACAGTCAGAGCTCCATATAAGATCACCCAAATACAAGGTCACCTCGCAGATAAGGTCACTTTTCTTAAGTCAAGGCTCATTGAATATCAAATGTGTATGAATCGGTTATAAGGTCACACCGCTTATGAGGTCATTTTTGTGAAGTCCTGGGGGGTGACCTTATGTCGAGGTTTGACTGTACTACTACAGAACAACTATTGAGTTTAGGAAGAAACTCTTTGAAGAGCATACGTATGATGATTCTTGATTACAATGGAAGCATTACTTAGAAACCTATAAGAAAACCGCTGCGTCGATTTGAAAAGCTATGAAGGGTTGATACGCGTATAAGTGTCCAAATTGAAGGTTTCACCATTCCTCACGGAATTAGCAATACGAACGATTTGAAATACAGGTGAAAGCTTAAAGGTCACTGTAGCGTGTGCGTATCAGAATCTTCTATTTTGTGCGTTGCATGACAGGATGCGCACCAAAGATAGAAGCTACCAAGATACCCTGAGAAAGTTCCAACAGTTAAAGACAACAAATAACGGATGGAGCCTTGTCCCTTTAAAATTGTAAATGATATTTCAACATTATCAGAGATTTAAACAAGAAAAGTTGATCCCAATTAATGCTGCTTCAAAACTTTTTTAAATTAGATAATATATCATACAGTGAAACCTGTGTAAGTTGACCACTTGCGGTGCAGCACTTTAGCAGTCAACTTAGACAGGTGGTCAACTTTACAGGTTTTACTGTATTTTCTTTTATCATTGCAAAAGCTACGTTTTTTATAATTGTAAAAAAGTAAATATATAAAAAATAAAATGAAACGAATCCAATTACTAGAGTTAAATAAAAACATTTAAAAAATTACAAAGCTTGGGGAAAACGTTGAAGTTAGTAATGACAGAACAACGAATTAAAGGAAAAAAAGAGAAGTTAACTGTAATGGATTGAATTGAAGTACATATATTTTCCAGTTCGTGTGCTTAGTCTCGGGACTCGCTTATGAACTGTCGTCCAATATGACAGATAGCACAAGACAATACATGAAAGATTTTATTACACCACAAAGAGAGGAAATAACAGAAATACACCCAGGGCAAGGTGGGAATCGAACCCACGACCTCGTTACTGCGCGGAAACTGGTACTAAGACCGCTCGGCCACCGAGGCCCCCTGTAATGGATTCAGATAGAAGAAATAGCTGAAGTAAACAAAGCAACGTGATACTTGGCGATACCGTTGCATACTTGGCGCTGGGAAGGCTGGGAACAGCGCCAATCAGAAGGAAAACCTTTAGGGCCGATTTTTCCGCTAATATATCGTTATTATATAATTTTAATTATATTACTGTAATGAATTTTATAATTCCATAAACGTCAAAAAATAAATTGTTAGAAAATATATTACAGCGTTTTTCAATGCACCCCCCCCCCCCATATATATATACATATATATAGATATATAGAGGAGACTGGATCAGTTGGTCACTTACAGACATTCTTCAAACCTTTGTTGTCTTGGTTTTCACTATAAAAAGTTTAAAGGCGGTTACGAGGAAATTGGAATAAATATTTAACCATAATAATAACTTTAAGGTACAAATTAAACTTTTCAAATTTCCGAGCTGATGAAATTACTAATTATATTTATTTTATTTCTCAATTTCTTGTCGGACATTGACAGAGAATTTTAGGCATAGTGTGAACATAGACAATTATTTAGTTACAGGACTGTTTTCTGTAAAAACTATTCTGGAATAAAAAGCTAATATATATATATATAGAATATACGTATCCAATTAACAAATATTAATTAAAAACAATATTTCATTACCTTTAGAAGATAAAATATTGAAGTACATTTCAGAACATTTATTCTAACTCGTTTCTGTAATTAAAATGTCTGCTACTACTGAAGTAACTTCAAACTTTCTACATTCTTTATATAAATTATTAACTGGAGCACTTTCACGCGATAACGAATATGATAATGTTTGAGGATTGAGGATACACTTTTGCATAGACGACCTAAATAGATGAGAGACAATTTGCCAGTGACATTACTAACACTGCTTCCCAAGGCATTAATTTGCAGATATTAACACTGTCGTGTTGTAAAAGAACTGGTAATTCATTTCTGTTCGCTTTCACCTTAATAATGCACGAAAATGTGAAACTTCTATAGAGGAACTAATAAAAGTAATACTGTGGCATTTATTAGTTGGACAATGCATTTTCTCGTAAATACATGTAAAATGCTCTTAGTAAATTGATAGGTATTTAAAAAAAACATGAATTTCCGTCTAGAACTATACGAGCCTACTTTCCCGTATACATCAACTTCAAATTTATAATCTAGCTATCTCTCTCTCGCCTTCTCGTTTAGCTTTAGTTCTTAATTACTTCAAATATACCTTTTTCAACCGTTAATACATATTCATTCTCTCATTCATTAATTCATTTATTCAATCATTCACTCATTCAAGTATTTATTTATTCATTTACTTATTTTTGCCTTCGTTCGCTCATTTATTCACTCAATTATTCTTTATCATTTATTCACTTATTTGTTAATTCATTCTTTCACTTATTCATTTAATCATTCATTCATTCAAAAATATTCTTAAAAATCCCAAACAAAAAATTTCCTAGGAAAATAGGCTCATTAGTTCTGGACGAACTTTCTATTTGTACATGTTCTACGTCATAAGAGCTTTCCGATAAAGTTTGTTCCAAGCAAATCGGTAGGTTAGATCAGGGTTTACATAGGATTGAAATTTCCCCGTAGGCGATGTGTTAATTTTTTTGAACTGTTTATAAATGAACAGAAATTGTTCAAAGCAAAAAATATTTCTCGCAAGCTTGTGCATAGGAACTTGAAGCTTACTCCCGGAGTTTACATAATTTGCCCATAGGCGGCAATGTTAATATTTTTTGAACCGTTCACAATTGAGCGAAAAATTGTTCAAATCAAACAGTAAAATATGGAAATGCGATGTCCTCGCCGAGATCTTTCGAATGCAAAAAAAAAAAAATCTTTCGAATCGGATAATTCCTTCAAAAGTTATTAGGGGGGGGGGGGGGAGACTAGACAGACAGACCGACCGACACACTTTTTCCCCATCTCAAAACCCTACTTTCAAATTTTTTATTTTTCAATCTTTATTTAATTACTTAACTTATTTTTGACTTTTTAACGATATTTTCACGATACATTAAGCTTTCTTTCATACTTCATTAAGTTTTTTGTTACCTTTACGGGGGAAAGTAGACTAAAAACGAAAAGCATTCTTTATTTTTAGATTCATCTCATTTGCTTATTTATTATATTTCGGTTGCATTTATTACTGAAATTGGAATGCATTAAAATTTATTATGAACACCGCTTCTTTTCATTTATATAATAATTGAATCGTTTATTTCGAAAAGGTAACTACTCTTAAAAATAAAACTTTTTTCAGGAGATGAAAAAAAATGACTTATGTAAAGTTGGAAAACTTTACGGGTCTGATCTTTTACTATTTTATTTTAGTAGGTAATAGCAATGCAATATTGGTAAATTAAAACGATTTTTGATTAATTATGCCATAAAAATTAATAACTTAACAGGGAGAGATCTTTCTTTTTCAAAACGGAGATGTTTCCTTTTCGAAATAAACGATTCAATTAAATAAGCGCAATTTACAGAAAACCACAATGTGCACAAGCTATTAAGTTTCTATTTGAGATGTTCTTGGTGCAAAACTATCCTGTGTTTCATATTTTCCCGAAAATTAACATTATTGCGAAGAATATATTGAATAATTGTAATTGAATCAAACATTAACTTTTAATCATAATGAAATACTTGGTATCCGTTGCAAAAAAAAAATGCAGTCATGAATCTAATATTGGGTTATTTATATTTTAAAACCAAGTAAAACATCTAAAAATTTCAGAAACGTACTTGTACGAAAGAGCTAGTATAATAAGATTAAACTCTCACAATTCAAGTTCATAGATACTCTTTGGTTAGAACAGTTAGCCCAAGGTTTGATACTAGTTTCATCATTAATATCGTAGTTCCCTGACTACACTGTAAAAAATTCTGGTTCAACCTTTCACTAAAAGTTAGTGAAATGCAGCTGCAACCAACAGTTGGTACTAATTTGAACCATTATGATGGTTTACTAGTTTCACCATGAATGTGGTTCAGCACTGAACCATGATTACGGATTTTTTTCAAACCAGTATTACGGTTCAAATTTGAACCATGATTACGGAGTTTTTTCTAACCAGTACTGCGGTTCAATTTTGAAACCATGATTACGGAATTTTTTCCAACTAGTATTACGGTTCAACTTTGAACCATGATATCAAATTTTTTTTCTAACCAGTATTATCTTTCAACCTTGAACCTTAACCATAGATTTTATTTTAACGGGTATCTTGGTTAAAGTCTGAATCATAACGATGGACTTCCTACTAGCCACTGTCATAGCTCAGAGTTGTAGCATGAAAGTGAAGTTTGAACTGCACCATTTTATGTTGCAATGGTGACTTTTAGCATAAATAATTTTATTTTTTTATGTTCAAGCGTAAGACAGGAAACAAGCTTATTACCAATTTTAATTTGCAAAGCGAATTTTCTGTTTTTTAATACGTAAATTTAAGTTTTTGCTAATTATTTGATTTAATTCTAAGAACAGATTCATTGCTAGTAGGAAGTCCATCGTTTCAATAATTGATTCAATGCTCCATATATATATAAATGTATTTATTTATATATTTATATATATGAACATCCCAATGCACTGTATCAGAAACTAATTGTATTTTTAAGTAACTATGTTACTTAGTTATATTCTTCAAAATTGCAATATAAGTCACTGTAAAAAATTTTAAGCCCCCTTCCATAAGGAAGGCCTTTGCAAATATATGTACACTTTTTTATGTTCGTCAACAGATAGTTTTAACAAAAATGGCGTTTGAAATTTTGCTCATAAGTTAATAATTAATTGATAGCGAACATTTTAAATTTCTGAATTATGTAACTTTTTTTCAAAAATATATTTCAACACTCTTTAGCATCAAAAATATTAAATTTATTTATATGCATACAAAGATGACTGAAAACATAATTGAAAAACCATGAAATGCACAAATAACAATAATTAAAAATTATTGGGGGGCTCCGGCACAGATGTTACTCCAAGGCTAAAACGTGCAGTAGTTCGTGGCACTTCAGGCTAAGACCGCCCAGATGAGTCTAAGATTTTCACCCTGTAAAGATATAAAAGAACTGACAGTAAAGCGTATCTGATTTGTATGCCGTCTATTCAATGTTCTGTTGACATCAACCGTGTAGTGCAATGCACCGTTTTTGTTGATAAAACATCTATTTTGCATTTGTAGATCTGAAATCTCCCGATTGCAACTTTTTCCCTAATTTCTAAAACACTATTATTGAAATAGGTTCATTTGTTTAATTTTGTTAGAATGATTGGGACGAAATTTTAGAAGGAATTATGGGTGAAAATTCTGTAAAATGGCAGTCGTGGTCGAAAAATGAAAGTTTAATTATTTTGAAAATACAACAGTAGTCAGGGTCGGATCCAGGAATAATTTCTTGAGAGAACACCAGGAAATAAAAAGTAGTCTAAAATCCACCACTGGTAGTAGTTAATTAAAAATATAGATGTAAAGAGCAGAAAAGAGAAAGGTAACAGCTCGGAAAAGTGGTTTGGTAGTAACGAGAGAAAAAATAATGTTGTAATAAATGTAATAAGAAAACATGCAACTTTCAGTACGTAAACAAATTCATTTGTTACAACTGTAAGTGTAGAACCGGAGCAAAATGTAAAATACAGGGGGGGGGGGGAGTATTAAATCACGTAAGAAGCAAGCATATATTGAAGCAAAATCAAGTAAACATGCACAGGTTGAAAATTTTGGAAAAAAGTTAATTTAACGTTAAAGTCAACGAAACTGCTATTTCGAAAATCACGCAAAATTGACCCAATTTCTCAAAAAATTCCTGTAGTAGACATGTTTTGAATACAAAACTGGTTTTACCTGCTCTTGGTGAAATAGTTAGTTCGAATGATTAGGAAGTAAGAATCATTACAAATCAAAGCCACAACCTGGATCGGTTTTCGAGGCTGGAGGGCGGGGGGGGCGGAGGACAAGTTGATGAAAGTGTTTTTTTATCAGAATATTTTTGATTTTCAAATTATCCTTCAAAGCATGTAAAAATTTCAGGGGGGAGGGATTCTCCTCCCCCCCCTCCAACTTCCTGGCTGTGCCCTTGGAATCAAAATTCAACTAACTACATTTATATAAATGAGTGTTTTCTTAACCGACTATCTTTTACTCATTAATTTTCAAATTTTCATCTATAGCATGCAAAATTTTAGAAATTTTCACCTCTTCAGCTGCGGGATCGGAAATAAACAGAAGAACTGAATTTTATACAAATGAGGTTTTCTTATCAGAATATTCAAATTGTCTTTTATAGCATGTGAAACTTCAAAAAATTTCGGGAGTGGAGATGGGTTCGAACCTTCGCCAACCCCCCTCCACCGTGGCCACCGAGAATCTGGGAGGCCTGCTCGCTGGTGAAATGAGTCATCCCTTCTAGGGAGAGGATTTGCGACGAAGGGGAGTTTACAACTCGCAACTATCGGAATGAGCAGGAAAGCATTTATTTTTCTAAGATCTTTTTTAATTCATTGAGCGATCAGTAAAAGTTTTTTTTTCTTTGAATAGATTGGAATCCTTTTTAAATTTTTTATCGTTTATTTTTAAGAAGTGGTATATTTTACAAAGTATTTATAAACTTTGAAGAAAAAAAGTAGTAGATAAGGGAATTAATCAAAATAATTACTTTTGCATGCAAAGCTTATAGTTATATAACATAAAAAAGAAAGTAAAGGGGGAGGGATGATAATAAAAGGAAATTTGTGCTGGATAAAGCTGCAGAAATATTTATAATTAAGTTATTTCACACATTACTGAGTGAAGCTTAAATTTTCCTGAATAAAATGCAAAATTTTTCTTAAAAAAGAAATAGTGGTTAAATTTCTTAAGTAATATCTTGTTCAATTTGAGCATTTTTATGCATATACATAATTACTTTACTACATAAAAAGTGAAATAAGCAGCTATGAACAAATTTTTTGAGAAGCTCAAAGCTGCTTATTTTACTTTCTTACTTCAAGTAGTAAACCTATTAAAATGAAAACTGCAAAAATGTATATACTCATTTATTTATAATAATGAGATTCAACTTTTTTTCCGAGTGTGTACAAAATTAATCTAAAAATATATATTTCCACTTCAAAACATATCCCTACTTTAAAAAAAACTTAATTTCCTATATATAAATATAGTAGCTGCTTATTTCTTTCTACTGGTATTGCAACCTGCATTTAACTGAAATATTTATAATTAGTGTAGAGTCACTCTACTACTTTTTAAAGATTATTCATATATAAATGCTTTAATTTATTCAAATGTATTACAATATATAATTAATAGCAACAAAACCTGTTATATATAAATACAATTCAAAATCAAATTATTTCTGTAATATGGTCAAACTATAAGTTTTAATTAATTTGAATTTATTTATACAGTTAATTATGATTTAATTATTGAAATGCTCTCATGTGGTTTGAGTGATTGTCTGTATGATGTCTAAGTTAATTGTCAAGGATAATGGTTTTAATGGCACAAGAATAAAGAAAAGTTTAGAAAGTATCAAAGAAAATTTATTTTACACCTTAAGGTATACAAATCAGAGTACAAAAAGCGAATATTATATTGTTAAATACATGCAATCTACATAAATACAACAATGTATAAATACAACAATCTACATAAATGCAACAATATGCATGAATACCACATTGCACTTAAGAACTACAAAACTGCAGAACTAAACAATAGATAAGGAAGGACATTCAAAAACAATTCCCTGTCTCACTAATAATTACCATTCATAATAATTTATTATACTATACTACTATTTTTAAGTTAGTGTAATTTCTTTTTTAACCGAACTTTTTTATCCAACCAGTTTGTTTGCTAAAATCGATTTCAAAACGGAATTTTTTATACAAATGATTAGTTTTAGTGCCATTTATTTAAAGAAGGTTTGCCCTTTGATATGGATTTTTTTTAAAAATAGAGTATTTATATAGAAAATGTATTTACACTAAAAAGAATAAAATAAAATAATTTTCATAAAAAAAATAGAACCGACTTCAAATTATAAATTGCGCTAAAAAGTGAAAAATAAATTAATTTTTTAAACAACATTGATCTGACTTTTAAACATAGTTTTAGAAATCGGTGCAAAATTATGAGTCTAATTACCATTACACCATTTGCTAATTCATATTGGAACTGTTGTTAATTCTGGGAAAAAATATATATTTGTAATTGATTCATGATTACAAAAGATTTCATCTAACCTAATTTTGCACCGACTTCTAAAACCATGTTTAAAAGTCACATCGATGTTGGTTAAAAAATTAATTTATTTTTCACTTTTTAACGCAATTTATAATTTGAAGTCGGTTCTATTTTTTTATGAAAATTATTTTATTGAATTTTTTCATTATGAGTGTTTGGAAAGAGTTTCCAACTTTCTTTTATTTTTTGACACAACTAATATTAGGTACTTTTTTAACTTTTAAGTTATCATTCTTTAGTTTGCAATAGTTGTTTAATAGGCTGTTTGTTGCAGATTTTAAAATAATGTTAAGAAGGGGCAATAAATCATGTGCATTGGCACATGTGTCAAAGCACAGAAATGGATCTTTATTTACTAGTATATCTTCTACAAGTTTAAGTACTAAACTCCGCTGATTAATAACTTTAAGGAAGGATTCCTCATACTTTTTACTCACCAACTTTTGTATGACAATATAAGTATGAGCTGACAATATAAGTATGATAAGCTTGAGGTGAAATGTAAAACAAAAGAAGTGCAAAAATAAGAATGTCTGGAGAATACCTATATCTTTCTGGTTTACATTTCACAAGCTTGATTTGTTCCAGGAAAAAATTTAAAAAAAATTTACTTTTGTCAATAAACAAATGCTCAGAATTTTTTAAAATATACTCAATAATACTTAATTTTTCATTTAAGGGATTATCCGAGCCCGTGCAATGGTTTCCTTCGTAAAAATTAAGAATTTCCAAAATTTCATTAATGTTAACTTTAATGGGCAAATTAATATTCTTGTGCTTTAAAATTTTTACCCCTTCGAAAGTTACATTTAGCTTTAATTAATTATTTACAGTAACTGCATATTTTAGATGAGGAATGTCATCTAATAAAGCAATATTAAGAAATAACACAGTTTCATTTTTTACAATAACAGACCAATTTTTAGGAATATCATATACCTGGAGAAGATTTTGTAATTGCTCAAAGTTCTCAAATTTATTCCGCTGATCTTGCTCACTTTTTGAGCTTAAGCTTTCAGCCAAAGCCAGCCTGAGTTGTTCATTTTCCAACCTTTGTCGCTTTTTCTCTGAACTTTCCCGTATGGCCGTTGACTGCGACGACAGATACTCTGGACAGCCAGGAAAAATACTTGGAATGGCCTTTTCTCTCAACTTGGGTCGCTTTATTGGAGCTGATCAAGTCTCTCCAGTTTTTTCGATGTATAAGGTTGCTCGAGTTAGTATTTCTCCCTCTTTGAAGTGTCTTTCACAAACCTAAAAGACAAGCAAAGATATTAAATAAAATTAAAACATCTTTATGTTGCTGTAAATAAATTGACATTTTAAGACGACGAATTAGTATCCGCAAATGATTGTAAACCTTGCTAGGGGCTCATTATTAATTTAACTATAGACATAGTATAAAATTATTTTGTTTTCATTGCTTTCAACAACATAAAATTATGAACAGGTAGCAAAACAACACTCCGCATGCAAGTAAATTCTTTAAAGATGTAGTATGAGCCAGTGTTAGAACCAAGAATTAAAATCGTCAATGATGATTAGGATATATTGCTTATTTCCAAATATAATCTTTTATTGTAAAAATGTTCGTACTTACCTTAGAGTTCTTTGTGATGACAAAATCTTTTCTGGGTATTGCGTGCAACCATTTTTCTCTTAGCTCTTTATCAGAAGGAAAACTAAATACGTGAACTTTGTTCGCGGCATCATAATTCCCTCGGCAGGCAGGAACTGAGCAAGTAAATGGCATCTGTATGAAAAAAGTCATATTTTAGCAATTGAAGAACTGAATGAATTTTTAGTTTTCAAAACTTTGCTCCTTTGAACTTGGGATACAAGCAGTGTTTTAGGTAATTTAATCATAAAGTTAAACATAACATTAATTGTATCATTAAAAATGAAAATATATTTAACAGTGTCAGTTCTCAACTTTAGGAAAAAATTATAGAGGTTAATTAGATTATAAAACAAATGAATAAAAAACGAAAAAACCTATGATAACTATTCATGAAGATTGTACCACGTATATGATACATTAAAAATTAAGTAGGTTAAGGGATGAAATGTAAGCCTACTTTATAGCAAAAAAAAAAATAATTAATTTTCTTACTAAAAACTGCAATTTACGTACAGATCATACTGCTTTCAAGCACACTGAAAATTAACAACAGCAAGGCAAAACAGAAAAATAATAATATTGTTAATAAATAATTTATCGCAATCGCACATGTAAAACAAAACTGTATAAAAAATAAACATGTGTAGTTTCTTAAATCAGTTTTGCATTCGTCATTCAATGCTTTTAAAAATACTTTTGAGAATAGCGATCATTGCTTAACACATATATACATAGGCCTAACACTAACAAAAATTCCATATTTTAATGAAATATACGTAAATAAACTTACCTTTCAAGTATAATGAGCTTGTGTCTTCTCTTTCATTCTACGATTTATGATTCCCACATCGTATTTGCACTCATAATTATTATTATATTCTATCGCACATGTGAGATATTTCGAGGAAGGTCAACACGTTTACACAGCACGCTTTCCACAGAGCTCCGACGCTATAGCTCGTCGCTTCGAACTTCCAACTACTTGCTATGACTCATGCAGTAGGGGAAAGTGGAGCCGGCAGGATTCCCAGATTCTCGGTGGCCACGCCTTTGATAAAAACTACGGGTGAAAATTGAGCAAAATGGGTCGCACAAAAAATAAGTTCAATAAGTTTTAAAAAGACAGCAACAGGCAATTAAATACAAATTAAGAGGTGCAGCTAGAAAGGTAACGCCGTAGAAAAGTATTCTTGGAAATAAAAATGAGAAAAATAAATGATTTAGATTAAAAATCCCGATAATAGATGTAATTTTTAAAATGTAAACAAGTCAACGTTACAACTTTAAATGTAGATCAGGTTAACCAAAAGTAAAATGTATGGGGGTGAATGATAAATCAGGTAAAAAAATAGTTTAATATTGAAGCAAAATTAAATAAATATACACATACACAGGTTTAAAATTTTGAATAAAGTTAATTAGTCAATTGAACACTAAAGGTGACAAGATCGGTATATGATAATAACATTTTTGAAATAGGCTTTACAACCTATTTTGTTCGTATTAAGACATACAAACACAGAAAACAAGAAATATCAAACAAAAAATTAGATATATACATCGAAGTTTACTTACCTTTTACTGTTGAGAAAAATAAATGCTTCAAGTCACAGCTTGACAAGATGGCGGCTCGCTGTTTCCGGCCGGGTGCCGGGTTCGTCTTTTTGGTTCAAGGTTGAACCGAAATTATGGTTAAAGGCGTAACGTTTGATTTCGCACTTCTGCTTGAACCATGATTTTGGTTCAATCATCAGCAGCCCTTCAGCTTTCACCATATTTATGATGCAACGTTGAACTGTTTTTTTTTTTTACAGTGTAGGTACTTTACTTACGTTGATTATTTATTTTATTCATACTTTAGCACAAAGAATTTCTGATTCTTTTCAAATGTTAACAAGTATGTTATAAAATAAAAAGCTTCAAAACTAACCACAGCAAATAAAAGGAATATCTTTAGTTAATAACTGCAAAAATTGCTATCTCAGATATTTTGAAAAATATTGTAATAATTAATCGACTTCTATGAAAGTTCCACGATAGAAATTCTACCTAAATTTCGAGAGTTACTCAATTTGATACTTTCCATTTTCATGTGTTCCCGAAGACAACAGGATTGATTGATGCCCTTTACAATCTCCCCTCTTTGGATATTCTAATGTTGATAGATAATCCTATCAGAGCACGTTCGTCTTGAAAAATCTCAAGGAAAGCCTTTTATAGCTCTACTTATTCAATCTGCCCTTTTGTCTCGTTCTTCACTTTATTTAGAAATGTTTTCCTTTCTTTTTTTTTACTAGTGAGCAGGCCCGGAGTGGCCAGGTCGGCTGGTCGGCGATCGCCGAGGGCCCCCGGACTAGGGGGCCCCCAAACGAGGAGGGGAAAATTAATTTTCTATCTGAATTTTTTTTACAGATTTTTAATTTTTTCATAACTATTTGCATCTACTTCATTACTCTTTTTCCCAGGATGCTTCACTATCGCAATCTTACAAAAGTTTTAAGACTTAAAAATTTAACATAACAGTGGTCGACGGCCCAATTGGACTTGCTTTGTATGAGCCTGTAACATCAAAACTAGCTAAATGAGGCACTTCAACATGAAATATTATTGCTTGCTCATTGTCGGAGCTGCTAACGTGAACGGATTTGATAACGGTTTAGAAGCCTATTTCAAAAAGAGAAACAAAGATCACTGGGTGGACATGGCGGCGCCAGCCAAGGATGCCCCAGTTTGAAAAGGACCCTTCATTATTTCAAATTTCCTCTCCCCGTACTGTAGACCACATGGATACAGGTATGGCCTCGCAATAAATGATGTTTCATGAAAATTGTACATAACAGGAATTTGATGAAAAAATGAGCAATTCAAATACTGGGCAACATTAATGTTTTCAAGAATATTTTAAGGTGGCCCAAAATTATTTTACCACCAGTGGTCATCAAACTTCGCTTGCGCTCTAGACGAAGATTTTATTTCTACTCATTAACTCATTGCATGACCCATCAGGATAACATTTTTTTTTCTGTTCGCGAAGCAAGCAAAAATGTGTGTTGGTTACAATTAAAGACTTCCGTAAACAAAAAAAACGAGTTATAATATTATATACCGTAGGCAAGAAGGAGGGGGGGGGGGGGTGAAATAAAATAATTTTGAAATTTTTAGCTTAGTCTACAATATATTTCCTTTATTTTTTAATTTAATTAATTTTTTTTTTTGTTGTTGTTGACGGAGTGATATTGTATTTCACTGCTCTAAATTGTGACATTGCATGGGAACTTAAACATTTGGTGCAACATAAAAGCCATTGAGACAGGGCCGGCGCTAGGCTGAGGCGGTGAGGCACCCGCCTCAGGGCGTGTCGTTCATAGGCGCGCATTGGCCATAACTATTGAGTGCATATTTTTAAGTAACAAATGAAAAAAAAAAGCCTTGAAACTGTTTTACAAATTACAAATGTTGCATTAAAACTTCATCTAATTTCATTTTTGCATTGATATATATTACATGTTTAATTTTGATAAAATCAAACACAGAAACACATCCAGGAACATCTTAAAACGTTTCCGTTTCTTTCTTTCCTTTGTTGAACGGATATATTTTTTACTGGGTTATTTCTTGTTTTGCACATTATTTTTTTTCTTCTCCACAGCGACAAGCAGCTACAATGGATTCGGAGGGGGCGCTTTATAAGTGTTTTCAGTTCCAAAAAGTGTCTTCTTTATTTTATGACGAGCAAAACGCAATCTCTTCTCTTTTCTGTTTTTTATTTTTCCTTATTCAGCCCATTCTGATCAGCGATTGTTATTCGTACACAATTCGTTCCAGGAGACATTTCGAATGGCGATTTGTATGAGTGGCGAATTATTTTTTTACGTAAGATGTAATGTAAATTGGATAATCCGTTCCAAAAACACATATGGTCGCTTATTTAAACCTATGAAAAGCAAATGTACAGTGCTGTATATGAAATTATACATAAATAAAAAATTAACTGCACTTAACTGGTACAGAGGTGAGTTGATGGCATAAGTGGAATGTTGAGAGGAGGAAAAGAAATGTTGGTGTAGGGGAACCTTTTGTACCTTGGGCATATTTTTTATTTGTTATTATTTATTCAAAAACTACTATAGTGAGATGCATTTTACGTATTACATAATGTTTTGCAGTCGTTTATGAACATAAGTGCTATTTTTAAAGTAAGGTAGAAAAATAAATCATATGTCATTTAGCCTTTTGAAAAAAAAAAGGAATTAATATCAAGGTACAACACCCCTGTTGTACCATGGACCTATATATGTTGTACTATGGACCTACTATTATTATTTTTGAGAAAAACATTATTTATATTACAAATCTTTATTAAATCTTGTATTAAAGTTGTTAACATTTATAAATGAAACAAATTAAACAGCATAACAATTTACTTAACAATTAATAGACATTATATTAATTAACATTCATAATTCTATGAGATATTTGATCACTTTAACGTGTGATTGTTCAATAATTATCTTTGGAATTTTATTATTATTCTTCTTTTTGTTTTTATATACCCCTTCTAGCACTGCCAATATTTTTTCATCTCTTTTATTTCATACAAATCCCTTCTGGAGTGGCATTTTGACGGTGGTTTAATTTTTTCTTTTAATCCCAAGGATATAACATTTCATCTGGTTTTTCCAGCCACTTAAAGCTTTTTTTAGATTTTTCCATAGTAGATTTTTCCATTTTCTTGTATTTCTTCCTAAATAACCTCATCCAATAGATACCCGCCATTTTATCACGATCCCAACTTTCAGGATATTTAATATTGTTTGACTTGGCACATTCATACGCCAATTTCATAAAATTTCTTAGTGTCAAGCCGTACTGTACTTGAGAAGCTTTATTAATATAATCTAGTAACAAGAGTTCTTCATTATCTGAAAACACTTTGTAACTTGCAAGTTTCGATTTTAAATTAAATGGCTCAGTAGGATAATTTTCTTTTTTCAAGTGAAGTGTCAGCGTAGTTTTTGATAAACTATAAGTCTTAGCTGCACTGTAAACTGTTAAATTATTATCTTTAATAAGCTCTACAGCCTCCATTATTTTATCATAATTTGGCGATGGCCTCGTAATCCCCGTTTATTTCGAGGCATTTTTGTATGTGAGAAGTATCAACAATCTGTTTAAAAAATAAACTATTTTATTACACTGTAAATACGTAACATTTTAAAATATTTTAAATATAGCAAGGTAAGTACAGTCCACGTTTCAAAGTGTTGTACCATGGACCTATACATAGTACAACTGCTTTTTTAGGTCCAAGGTACAACATCCTACACATTTTAAAATAACTGCTTATTTTGAGTAAGAGGTTAGGAATTGAAAATGATTTAACGCTCAATTACACGGCTAAATAATTTGTTAAACATAAACAAAAAGGATTACTAAACTTTTTAACAAAGGAACCAAGTTATTTACAAAAGGAAGAAACTAAAAAAAATTTACTTTTAGGGTCACAAATTCTTTTTGGTCTCCTACTGCCAGATCTCATTCGAGTCCAACTATCAAAATTAGTTATAAATGACAGCTAACAGATAGCACATGAACCAGTGTTGCCGTATTGCAAAATAAATCCGTGAAATGTATTTTTTTATTATTAGGACCACAGTACAAGAGGGTCTATAGTACAACAGGTTCCCCTACTGTTTGAAAGAGGAGTTACTTTCCCCAAAAACATCAGGTAACATCCCTCTCAAGTGTTTTCTCCCTTTCTGCTGTTCCTTCTTTTTTCTGTCTTTTTCCACTAAAAGAATCTTGGGGTTTCTTTCTCTAAAAACCTGTCCAATGTTGTCTGCCTTTGACGATTTTTCAGAATTTTTCTAAAATGGTCAACAACATTGCCGATGAACAAGTTGACCACAGCAGATTTAGGAGACGAATTTTCCACCACTCTCTGCGTTTTCTTTCAGTGGTAACACAGCTCTTTAATTTTTGCAAAGGAAATGCTTTGCTTATTTCTTTCCACCTCTGAAGAAGAAAATTCTCCTACCACTCTTGCTGCTCCCCTTAGAAGGTTAAAATTGCCAGTAAAATCTCAAAAAGTGATAAAATTTTAAAAAATACTATGGAGCCAAATTATTTCCAGACGAGTTCAAAAGAGCACAATTTCTCAATTTTTTTCTTGAAAAAAGCCAATCTGTCAAACCCTTGCCCCTGGCGTCGTCCGAATCGAGGGGCAAGCGTTCGAATGACGAGTTGAATTTTACTTCAACAAGTTGTACGAATAAAGAGGCGGACGAATGGCGGGGTTCCAGTGTAATTAAAGTTTGTACCGATCATTTTTAATCTCTATTCCTTCATAATATATAGTAGGGGCGGGAATTTTTTTTTTGCCTCAGAGCGCCATTCGTGCTAGGGTCTAACGACAAAAAGACGCTTCAAAAACATATTATTAGGAAAGGGGACATTTGAAAATAAACCGGAAAGATCATTTCCCTCAATTCTCCAGGCAACCAGGCAATAGGCTCTCTCTCCGAGTCATCAGCAGATAATGGATTGATTTCTAGCCTTAGGTTACGCATGGCTCCAATCGCTCGACCACACAAGAACAACAAACATACAAGTTTTTTAAATAAAGGGGCTTTGTCGGTCCGCTCATTCTTCGTGATCTCTTTTGCCGAAGGTTGCATTCTTGGAAGTGACATTCATCAACTAATTACCCATATTGTGGAAGTAGGGGACACGACGCCTAGAAACCTAGAAACTGACAAAATGGAATCAACATACGCTTCCGATGAGGACAGGGGTGGGGGGCTTTTGCCTCTGCACGAATCATATTCTTTTTCGCAAAAGTTGCAATGAAACAGGTTCCGGACATTGGCAGATGGAATTTCAGTGGGCTCTTGTATGACACAAGACGTTTATTCGAACACTGCGCACAAATCCCGAATTAGACTATAGCTTCATAGCTAGGAAGAAATCTTGTAGAGATGAAGCAGAAAAGGTATGAATATTTCTTTGCAATATTTTCAAATCAATAATACGCCACCCCGCCCCTTTTCACACATGCTGAGAACATCTTTTATCTTTTTTCTTTCTTTTATTCCTTTTAAACTTCAAAGATGCTTCAAAAGTAATTCATTAATAGCTAACCCATATCACACGCAATCCCAGAATTAGGATGATAAGAATATTTTCATCGCTCTCTTTATTATCAAAGCTTAAAAATGTAAAAAATTTGTTAACTTCAAATTTTAAAGAGCATTTAAAATATTTTGTAGCATTGAAAATATATTCATACCAATAACACACAAAGTACACGGCATGTAAGGAAATACTTGAAAGTTTAAAGCTAAAGTAGCGCTTCAAAACAAATTTATAAAATCAGTGAAAAAACTTTTTTTTTGGACATGAAATCTTTTTGGAAGGTACTGAAAATGGTAATTTTCAAAATGCCTGACTTTCATTTAAATTCCCTGGGAGAAAACCGAGAATTATCATTACTTTGCAGCTCTGGTGTTCGCTACAGTTACGAATTCAAGCATCGCAAATTTTCGACTAATGACGTTAGTGCAGGGAAAAGAGTGACACACACACATTTATAGATAATATTATATAATTATATATATATATATATATATACTATATACATATACTTTCCCATTTTTAACCCTCCCCTTCCCCCATTTGTTTGACATCGCAACGGCCCTGATGTTCGATGCCCCCTCTTGGAACTCAAGTTTTCAAGAAATAAGTTTTCATTTTTAATCCCCCTCCCCCTCTTGGAATTGTTTTTCTTCAAAATCATACAATATATATTTACATATACATTCCTTATTTTTCGGAACATTAGACGCACTTCTTTCTTGGGAAACTGCCTCAAACCGTCCCGAAATCGCGTTTTACACTTATAATCAATTTCAAATAAAGAACATTAAAATCAATACTTTAAGCTCAAGTTTTCAATAAATGTCAGGTGACGATTTTCTGGTATTTTAAAGGGCAGTTTGGTTTTATAAAGTATTAAAAAATTCTTTAGTTTTTTTCTTTTGCAATATATAATAATACGTGTTAAAAATTACATTTTTCTTAAAAATTGCTAAAAAATAAAAAGTAAATATTATTTCTTATACTTTGTAAAGCACGGTATTTATATATGAATAGATAGCCAATCTCATGAAGAGGACAGGTTATATCACAAGTTGACTAAGGAACCGTGAGAAAATAATTTTCCAAGCGCACTAGGCTGTGCCGGATCTATGGGGGGAGCAGGCCGGGGCCCATGCCCCGGGCGGCACTTCTGAGGTTAGGCATATTTAACTGTGATGCACAAAAAAAAAAAAAAAAGGAAGAAAGAAAATACAATAAAAAAAGAAATATATATTTATTTTTGAAAATTTAACTTTTAGAAAGAGAATTAAAAACCTAGTTCGGCGCTCCGATTTGATCATTGATCGGCTATTTTGCTAACGATTAAAACCGATTAATAGAAGTATTTATTTGTATAAACTGTAGGAAGCTCTAAAACTGAGTTATACTGAATAATGTTGCGTTGTTGATGAGTCGGCTGGCTCCTGTGGCAGGCAAGGGCTTCTGGGAAGGCAGTTTTAAGGGGGCGGTAAATTTTGCAATGTCAAAATTTAAAAATTGAAATTTTAAAAAAAGTCAAGGTTTTTTCGCCCTTGTACTAGGTGAGATATAAATCATGCTATGCTCAAACAATGTTGTCTTTTAAATTTTCAAAGCATCCTTTCACGAAAAGGCGGGGAGGGGGTTAGCTTGCAAGTGTCGTTTAAGAAGGCAGAGACGTGTCTCTTCGATATGAGCGTTAGTAAGAAGCGGGGGGGGGGGGGGGGGGAAGGACCGGATTAAAAAAAAATCTAATTTTATTCTCCATTTTTATGAGTTTTTTATGAATAAAATCGTTTAAACTTTGAAAAGTTTTTATTTGCTTCTTTTTTTCCTAATATTTTTGCTTTCCAAATGCGTCTCCTAAGGCCTCAAAGTGCACCAGTTTGCCTATAGTTTTCAAAATTTTCCCGGGGGGAATTCCCGGACCCCCTTCAACTGGAAGAATTTCATATTTCCAGTTAAGTGGTACCCTTCATATGGCTCTATCCCCTAATGTTCAGCTGAAAGGGGCCTGGCCATGGAAACAGTTTCCAAAATTTTAAAGGTTTATCAGTGGCCCCAAATGAAAACTCCTTTAAAAAATTCGTTAATTTAATAAATAGTAGTTTATTATTTAGTCAGTGCTCTTGGCTGAGATATAATAAGTGAGTGAGATATAATAAAAATAGCATGAAATAAAGACTGTATAAGATCCTAAAAAAAGCAAAAGACGGTTTCCAGACACATAATATTCAACAATTTTGCGGGGAAAATTTTCCTCTATGGGGCCCCGTTTCAGTACCTGCCCGAGGGCCCCAGAGGGAGTCAGTCCGGGTCTGCTAGTGAGCGATGAGTTTCAATAGAGATCTAGTAAAATCTTTACGATTACTATCAATTGATAATAGAATAATAAGTGAATTATACAAAAATATTTGTCAGGTACGTGGAAGTCAAATTTTAACCCTACACTGCGATTTTTGTTCTTTGTAAAATATTTTTTTGTGTGTTTGTTTGTGCTAGTTATAAGTGGGAAAAATACTAAAAAAATTCCTATTTAATTTGGAAAAGTAGAATTCGAGAAAATTGACATGTTGTTTAAAAACAACACTGCGCATTTAGGGGTAACTATAGTAATTTTTTTATACAATCATTTTAACAAATGAAACCAAATCAATAATAAATAGGCATGCATTATAATCATAAAATAGCACTAAAATATGAAAATTTATTAAAATAATTTATTTTATTATTATTTATGAATTTATAAAATTTATTGAAGCAAAAATTTGCAAATGTAACTAATAATTATTCGTTACATGTGCAAATTTTTACTTTTAGTGAAATTATTATTAAACTTTATTGGTAATCAAATATTTTTATCAAGAAACCTATCATCTGTAGGGGGTCTATGCGATAATGTTCGTTTCTTCTTTGGTTGAGCGTGAATTGATTTTAAACAAAATTCCTAAATAATAATTTAATCGACCACTTTAAGCTAATTTGCGAAATATTTAACAATAATCTTCTAAAAGATTCTAAATAAAGTGAAATAGAACAACCTGTGACACCTGTTCTTGTTTATACTGCGAATAATGCAGGAGCATAAAAGTTGCCCCCGAATGCGCGGTGTTGTTTTAAAACAACAAGTAAAAAAGGCGCCTTAATATATATTTTTCCAGAAATTTTTCGGACAACTTATATTTATTTTATTTTAAAACTATGTAAGCAATTAGAGACTTTTTTAAAATAAAATTGTTGCTTAAAATTTGTAGGAAAAAAATTAAGACGTTACTGTTTTTTCCGAAATCAACATGTCTTACGTTTTTGTGAAAAAAGATGATCCTTGAGTTCAGTTTACAAGATCTAGGGGAAACTATATTAACTAATATGATCACACATACAAAATGAAACGAAAGAATGCGCCACATGTTAAAAATATTACAAAATAAAAGCTTAGTGAACGAAAAATGGAGGTGTTGTTTAAAAACAACACGGCGCAGTGTAGGGTTAATAGTGCATTTATTTAAAATGAAAATACTATCTTTTATGCTATATAATTTACAGTAAAATTTAATCGTAAAAAATTAATTTCAAAAGAAAAATTTTGATATATTAAGGTTAAAAAAAGCAAATTCTAAAATACATCTTTTTCAAAAATTGTCATGTAGTCACCGAATAATTTTCTGAGGTTCAATAATACTTCAAATAGAAAACTTTTATGTACTGGAATTCTATAAACTGAGAAAAGTAGGAGACTACTATAACGAAAAGAAAAAACAGTACAAAAATATCTGAATCTTGCATGTATTTCAATGCATTTTTTCGTTTTTTAGCCTACTTCCCAGTAAAAGTAAAAAAATAATACTAAAGTATGAAAGAAGACAATGTATCGAAAAATATCGTTGAAAATAGAGAAAAGTCAAAAAACAGTGAAGTAATGAAATAAAGATTGAAAAATAAAAATTTGAAAGTAGGGTTTTCAGATGGGGGAAAATATGTGTCTTCCGCCTCCCCTCCCTAATAACTTGTAAACGAATTGTTGAAAGATTGTTGTTGTTGTTTTTTTTTTTTTTTTTTTTTTTTTTTTTTTTTTTTTGCATTCGAAAGATTTCGGCGAGGAGATCTCATTTCCATATTTTACTTTTTGATTTGAACAATTTTTTGTTAAATTTTGAACAGTTCAAATATCTTAGCATTAGCGCTTATAGGCATACTATGTAAACTCTGGGCGCAAGATCCAAGTTCCTATAAACAAGCTTATTGGAAGACGCTCTCGGTGAGAGATATTTTTTGATTTGAACAATTTTTGTTTCTCGTAACAAAAGTTCGAAACAAAAAAAATAATAACATTAGAGCCTACGAGGAAATTTCAATCCTATATAAATTCTGATCTAATAGACGGATTTGCTTAGAGCAAACTTTGTCGGAAAGCTCTTATGACGTAGAACATGCAGATATGAAGTTCACGTAGAACTAAACGAGCCTATTTTCGTATGAATTTTTTTGATCAGGATTTTTAAAGATATTTTTGAATGAATGAATGATTAAGTGAATGATTGAAGGAATTGAGGAATAAATCAGTGAATAAATAATAAAATAAATAAAGGAGTGAATAGATGATAAAATAAATGAGTGAATGAATGAAAAAATAAATAAATGCGTGAATAAATACATGAACGAGTAAATGAATGAATGAATAATTGAATAACTGAATAAATGAAAGAATGAATGAGTAAGTGAATGAATATGTATTAACCGTTGAAAAAGGTATATTTGAAGTAATTAAGAACTAAAGCTAAATGATACAGAGAGAGAAAGAGAGAAAGAAAGATAGAGATAGCTAGATTATAAATCTGAAGTTGGATGTATATGGGAAAGTAGGCTCGTATAGTTCTAGAAGGAACTTCTTGTTAATTTCTACAAGACATTTTCTAATTAACATTTTTAAATTAATAAAAGTAACGCATAAAATTTTTTACGTATAATTTTACGTGTAATCTGATTTTAGACCAACTAGAAGAGACACTTTTTTAAAAAGTAAATTTTAAAAAAATGATTTCAGATAAAAATTGTGACCTCCAGAATGTACGCAAACTGCCGATCCGGGTGGCGACTTAAAGTGTGCAGCAGCTGATATCTCCGGGATTTTTCAAGAAAAATGTTTGAAAATTTCAGTAAATGTTCTTCAATGTATCTATAAAATAACCTCAAAATCTCAATAAAATATATTTATTCTTTATACGTTAAAAAAATTCATGTAAATTGCTCTCAATATGCTGTCCTACATCTATTTGGCCGTGTCTGACATGGGCGAAAGTTATCGGAAAAATTGCCCATACCCGTGCGTTATTTTATTTCTCATGCCCGTCTGAGAACCGTTTCCTTTTTTTTGTTCGTATAATATTTTTTTTCTATGTAAGTTTTACCCCACACCCCGCTCCCTAGTTCACCCCCCACAACCTGAAATTGCAAAGAATAACTTACACTGTACTAGCTTTTCAGAAAAAAACTCGTGCTGTAAGGGGTTAAACACGTGCAGCGATGATGAATCCGCAAATAAAAGGGGGGGGGGGGGGATGGCCGAAGTCCGAAAGCCACCACGAACCAATCCATCAAAATCCTGGGCCAAACTCCGGAACGAGCGAAGTGTGGGTCACTCGGCAAAGATCCAGGAGTGTCATTCTATACACTTTTGCAAATGTGTTAAATCATTTCACTTATCTTTTATTTTTATTTATTTATGTATTTTTTTTTATTTTTCGTACGGGTGTACTTTTTAAAATAACGTAACAGAGTTACGTTTTTGTTTAGTCGGTTTTGTTTAATAACTTTAAAATAAATTTAAGTTAGAAAATAAATAATTATACATTATATGTGTTATTAAACATTTAACAAGTCGGTAATACATTTATTTTAGACAGTCAAGAACGAAAACATTTGATCATGAAACTCGCGTTTTACTCAATCATAAAAACTAAACAATGTTGAAGTTGTTTTCTTTTTCCTGAGAGGGTCTTTCAATTTTCATAAATGTGAAACATGACTAGAAATTTTCGAAAGTCTAATTGTACTCGAAAAAGAGAATAAAAATGTCCTTTCACATTAGAGATACTAATACAGGACTATTCAAAAAGCCGAATAAGATTTCAAACATTTACTTCTTCCAAATTATAAAAGGAAGAATCATCATTTCAACGTTCGTGGACAGACAAAAGTTTTAAATTTGAACAGTCCAGGTACAAATTCTAATCACGACCGCACTGGCGCTATTGCTTGTCATGTTGATTATCTTTAGTACCCAAAATGGCTACTCAACAGGAGAAAACATTATGTGTGCTGTTGAACGTTTAGATATTCGTCGTGTAACACATGGTGCTCATATTAAATGCGTAAAATAAAAAATTGAAAATTTTCCCTTTCCAGGAACGTTGGAATTGTGCGTGTGTGTGGTGTTTTTTTTTTTTTTTTTTTTTTTTTAATAGTTTAGAAGACATAAGTGTTTGAAATCTGATCCTTCTTTTTGAATAGCACTGTATTAAGCACTTCAACCGAGTTAATTTCAATGCTTGTGGAAGTTAATGACAGTACACAAACTAAAAAGCAGGGTTTTTTTTTTTTTTGCGAAGTTTTTTTCTATGTTCAAAGGTACATACCGTAACTATCGATATGACCATATAATTTTTTAACAATGGACCTTACCCGCGTGGTGCCCGTTTCAAGCCCTAATTATGATGAAACTGTGAGTGCTTACTTATTACCTCAATAAAGAATAAGAATTGTGCAATTTTTTATAAGGTCTTGTATAGTTTTCTTTTAAGTCTTCCTTTTCAGTAGGATATCGACAAGCTAGCGAGTTGTATTTCAATGTTCCATAGAAAAAATCAGTCGGCATGTGTTCGCAATCATACAGTGCATCTGTGCTGCGATTTGTAATAAAAAATCAGCTTTTGTGCACAAACGCTTACCCTCCATAGTTACACACACATGCGACTGATTTTTTTTTAAATAGCAGTTGAGCATTAGTTCTTCGATTAGATTGTCTCTCTCTCTCTCGAAAGCCCTAGGATAGATGGCGACATGATTTTACTGACTGGTAATGAACTAAGCAAGTGATGTCTTCACGAACTCTATCACAAAGCGAACATTTAAAAAAAAAGCGTAATGAAAAATACTAATAATAAATAAAACTTCTGTTGTAAGAAAGATTTGGTAAAAAGTAAAAAATTTGCTGCATTCTATCAAGGGTTACGAAGTTCATTAGAAGAATGTCGATATTGGTTCAAAGTAAAATACGTTGAAGTTACTAAAGATGTACAACAAAAAAAATATTTATTTTTTCATAGGAAGAACAATTTTATTGAACAGAAATATAATTTTAACACATTTCATTGAGTATAAAATAATTTCACATAGAATGTAATACTGACTCAGAAAAGTTCCTTCTTAAGTGCAGCTGCCATTTATGATATGTGTATCAAAAATATAATTGTTAGCTGAATTTGGCAACTGCTACTAAGTGATCAATCGATATACAATTAGGCTATTTATTCACTAATTCTTCAGCTCTGATGATTCAAAATGTCATTACTACAAACAAAAAGTTTTCTCTATAAAAACTTTTAACTGCAAATTAACGTGCAAAAAGATGGTATAACGCTTACCTATCATATGAATAAAGCGACTCTTATTCTACTTACATAATGATTTTCCCCCAAAAGTAACAGATGTTGCAGAAAAACTTTCAAAGAACCATTGGAAAATGCTGCTCTTTTAAACTAAAACCACTCAAACATTTAAAATTCAATATAACTATATTGCATGAAAAAGCAAAAGAAACTGCAATCAAAAACTTAAATATTGAAGAAAATTGCAACAAAGTATTATTTTTTCACTTTCTTATTTTTAAGGAACAAAAAAATATAATATTGTACGAAATAAGAAAAAAAGGAAGTGAAAGGGAAAAAAACAGGGGGGGGGGGGGGGAGAAAGCTGAAATCCAAAAATCAGAATTTCTTTAATAGGAAAAAATTAGATATAATCTAGACACACGGAAGTGTCTGTAGAATAGAGAGATGGTGCATGTTGAAGATTTTTTTGTCTCAGTCAGCTTTATTTTATTTAAAAGAAAACCAAAAATGCAAATAAAAAATGTGGCCAAGATAAATTTAAACATTAAACAATCTACCGCTTTTTTAACCAACTGATTTAACCACTTTTTTTTCTTCCTTTCTTTCAAAGCTTCATAAGATGGCTAATCTCAAAACTCATCGACTTGATGTATAATGTATTTGATCAACAAAAAAAAAAAGGAAAAAAGGTTATTTTTACTTTTTTCAATACATTTTTTCTGTATTTTTCATTGAAACGTTTAAACAGTAGACAAATCTGAGTAATGTTACACTTTCTGCATAATTCCAATACTATTTATGTATTCTGTGATAAATATCCATTTGGAAGACATTTTCATTTTATATATTACACACACAATTGAACTCGTTTAATACGAAATGCCAAAAATTCACAACTTTGTTCATATTAGCCGTTATTTGTAACAACCGTAAATACGTAAAATTGTGTTAAAAAAAACTATTGGAAATGCATGTTTATTTTTAAAAATAATTACTACTATTTACAATAAAAATTTAAATAAGTAGTAAAAACAAATGATTTTTTTTATTAATATACACTTTTAAATCTTACTAGTACATTGAGAAAAAGTTAACTTACCTTTTAAAATTTAACAATTTTGAAAAAAAAAACCTTAATTTTAGTTGCTTTTTTTAGGTACGTTAAATTTTATCATATGCGTACTTGATGGTTTGCAATGACTCAAAATAACCAACAATTTCTTTTTTTTTAAAATTAATTCTATAGCAAGAGAAAAAATTTCGTGAATAGGTCAGAAACTTTGTTCGTCTTAGCCGAAATATGTATTTTAGCCTTCGTCATATGCGTGAGATATTTAGTGTAATTAAATAGTAAACCAAACTTAATGACCAAAATGCTCGTTTTAGCCATGATTTTGTATTAACCGTGTACGTATTAAGAAAGTTCAACTGTATATTATATGTATATACAGCGGTATTGTAACAAAAATTCCCTAAAGGTGGCCCTAACTAAGAATACTGAACACTGATTCTTGAGGATTGAAATAACAGTAATTAGAACTATTTCATAATTTTTCCTATATAGTCATACATACACACATAAAATTGCTTACAGGAGGAAAACCAGCTTTTAAACACAAAACAACAACTTTAATTATCAACATTGGAACTTTATTTTGAACTTTATGGAAAGGGTCCAAACCCAGAACCACCCTTTTGCAAGTGGGTGGAGCAAAAAATTGACATGTGAATAAGAGAATGGGCGCAGGGAGCAAAACTTGTTTTTTAAACACACTTGCATGTATGCCAATTTTTTTTTATTTTAATTGATTTCTTCCAGTGCGCTGAAACACTAAATATGTGCTGAAAATAGATTTTTATGCAAATCATGAATTAAAAATGGGTTTAAAAAATTGATTTTATAAGGAAAGATAAGATAGCCTTAATAATCTTTAAAATTAAAGAACATTTTAAATTAATTTACAATTTTCACATACATAAAATATGGAAACGTTTTGCACATTTCAGGGAGCTTTTTAATTTTCTTAAATGTGAACCTCTATATTTAAAGTTTCCACGACGTACCAAAAGTAATTTCCAAAAAAATAAGAAAATATATATATAAATTTTTATAATATTAATTTTTAAGGCACTTGGGGCACCAGATGATATGAATGAATTTCAAAAAAAAAAAAAAATATTATGTGAACCAATATCCCTAAAACAAAACTTTCCCACCATATACCAAAAGTAAATTTAAAAAAAAATGTTTTTTTCATACACTTTTCACTCCAGCCTAGTGTTTGTGCATATAAATTTTGATTTATTTATTTACATACACATATGTCTATGTGTGTAGTCACATCAAAATAAAATAAATTTCTTAGTAAATATTTTTTGCAATAACACAATGATTGTACTACTGCAAGCAACTTCAGAGTGCTAAATATATAACTCCTAGTATTAAAGTCAATTTTGCTTTAAGATGACATTTTCAATGAAGAGGGAGAAAAATAATGCATCAGAAATACAAAAAAGGGAGGGAGAAGCAAGAAACAGCTACTAGCTTAATTACTTGTGGATAAAGATGTATAATAATATATAATTTCAATAATGATAGAATATGAAAAAGCATGCCCTGCAAATAATAAACAACTTCATGCTGGATAAAATAATCTTTTCATAGATTCAAAAAAACCATCTTTTTGCACTTTTGACAAAAAATTTAACAACGATTTAAGCACTTATAAATAATTAGCTGAAAAGATATATTTTCAAATATATATATAGATTTTTTCAATACAAGAGACGCATTAGACAAATGTAACAACTGCTTTAAAAAGCTTTTCATAAATAATTTACAAGCAATCAAATATGTATCCTTTTCTTGATTTATATCTCAACAGATTCATACAAATAAATATAGGCATATATATACATATATATAAATATAGAGGGTGATAAAGAGCTCCAATGACAAACACCTTTGGGTGATTGCACACAATGATTTTTGCCATGAAACCTTGAGTTGAACCACAATTATTTAGTTAGAAATGATGTTAGTAATGTGAGGACTCCCAAGCAAGAAAATGTACCACATCTAATGAAAAAGAAGCAATTTATACAGAACAAATAATAGGGTGGGGTCAAGTATGCAAACTAAGGGATAACACTTGCTAAGTGATGGAATGCAAATACCACCATCAAAGTACAGATTTTTCCATTGTTTATTCAGTAGGCTTACATGAATGGGAATTGAATACACTAATGCAGAACTCTGGGACAAGCACATGATAATAATAATTTAACTTTGTGCAATATGAAAAAGCAGATGGTAATGGACCTGCTACAGATAGTCTTACAATCAACAATATCTGCATCTCATATTTCACATCACTGCATGCTCACTACTGTGAATCAACTGCCAAGTGATATTGGCACCTTTACTACCTTATACATGTTGTTGCCAACATGTACATTTCTGGTTAAAGAAAAAATTCATTTTGAATGTTGTTGAAGAATCTCAGATAGCATCTAGTATGGATGTTAATACAATGATTATGTTACATGCGTTAACCCAAATCTCATCCAGAAAGTGTAATATTTGGGTGGAAAAGGAGTACCCTCACTGAGCTGTTATTTGTTTTGTCTATGTCATAGTTTCAGTACACGTGATGTCCTACTGCTTACTAGGAGATATTCACGTTATCAACTCAATTCTGACTAAATCAGAACATATCTATATTAATGTTTGGATCCAACTGCTTATTGAAAAAGTTATTTGTCTTGATGTGCACAATCATTCCTAACAGTTTGTTGGTGAAGTTCTGGAGAGCCCTTATATTTATATATGTATAAAATATAAACAGCAAAACCCGTTTAAGCAAAAACATCTGTATTTTTGCAGGAAAACTTAAGTTTTGAGAACTAATGGATTCCCACTAGTGTTTTCTGAACATTTCATACAGTAGTACACAATTATAGCTATACACCAATCCAATATTTTGATAATGCATTAATATAAATTCTGCCATTTAACTTTTAAAAACAGTTGAGAATGAACCAAAATTCTTGCCTATATGTAAAAAAAAGACATACTTGGCTGTTTTGTTTTCAAATTCAATCTTTATTTGAAATCTGAATTTTTTGAAGAAAATTTATGAAGAAATGGAAAGAGGATAGGTTAAAATTTTTCCATTCTAAAGCCACTAAATTTTATGCATATGTGTTTATGGGCAACGATTTTCATCTTTTTGGTTATTTTATATTCAAGCAACCTGTAATTAGGCAGCCTGAAATTTGCATGTTAAATGGATGAGATATCTCATCAAGCACTGCAAGATGGTTTTTCTTTGCATTTCTTACAATGGTTTGACATTTATACTTCTGTATGAAATAATAGAATTAAAAACAGTAATACTGGGCATATAATCAATTATTTCTTTGCATGTACTCATTACAAACAAATTTTTGTATAGATGCAGTTATGAAGAGGTTTTGCTATATAATTTCAACAAGTAAATTAATATATGTACATACAACTAAGAAAGACATTCAGACAGATTTGAAAGGAAACACATTGCTTGAATTTGATACAAGTATAAAATTAATGGACTCAATATTCAAAACTTACAAAATATGTAAATAATATCACAGTTATGAGCTTAAAGTTATAAAAGTGAAATGACAAATGTTCAATAGAAATCTTGAGAAAAATAATTACTTTGACAAATTATTCTCTGATGAATATTTTATTCTTTAACTATGTTTGCCAAATTGTTCAACATTGCTGTATAATTTAAAACTTAAAACTAATTCTTGACTATTGTAAATAAATCAACTGTATTCCAATCTCATAAAATTTACCTAGTTGATCATTTGTGCATTAAAAGCAAAGTAATTGTTCATTTTTTCATTTTGATATATTACAATGCACATAGTTTAAAATATAAAAATCTATTGTAAATTTAAATAGCTTTGGACTCCAGTCTTTTGTTTTAATTAAAATAAGCATAGAAGAAAATTATTATCAACAGAAAATGAAGTTATATTTGAACAAAACATTGTACAATATTACAATCTTTTTATAAAATGATCTTCTATCATTTTCCCAAAAATCATGCATTAAGGTTACTTAAACATTTCTCTGGAATAGAGCTTTTCACCAAGAAAAAGTAATATACAAAATTTTTAGTGATATAAACATTTTCCTTTAATTAAATGAAGTATAGAATAAATACTATTGGCAGTCACTTGCTGATGAGATTAAATTTTACAAATTCGTCTTTTAGTGTTTTATTTTATGTCATCCAATAAACATATTAGCTATATGGGGGATGGGAGGAATCATGTCTATATACATATGTATGCTCAATTAATTATTGTTGTTATGACCTACATTTTTTGGCTTTCCCAATATGTGCCTGTTTCACAAACTTTAGCAAATATTCGTATATTCTTGCAAGTGAAAAACTTTATCAATAGTACTATTTATTTTTAGTTTTCAGTTTAATGCTAACCAAATTCAATTGCTGCAATAAGTGCTGACCACACATAAAAACTGAAATGCACAACTATTTATCGTTTTTTAATGCAGTTTCGCAAACTTGAAGGAAATAAATATTTGCTTTAAACCAATGTACAAATATATATGTCTCTCCTTTGAACATTTAAATGCATTGAAAATTTGTGTGTGTGCGTGGAGTGAATAAATTTTTGTTCTTAAAACCATTTTCTATTTTGCAGGGATTAAACTTTCCACAAGTTAACTGAACTTAAAAAATAAAAATCTGATAAATTAATGCTATACCTATCTTGAAAAAAGTACAGGGTAAAGAGAAAAAATCATCAGCACAAGATATTGTAGGTGTTTTAATAATTTTTAAATGCAGTTCATTTTGGGAACCAAGTTTTAAAATATCAAATTCTTAACATAAAATATCAAAACCTATAATATTCCCATAAAATATGGTTACTCTTTGTAAAAAGGTTTTCAAATTGAATGTAATGTAATGGAAAAATAGCACAAATTGGCATCAGTTGAAAGATGAAGAAAGTGATGTGCAAATTTGACTAGTGGTTTATAGTTTGAACAAAAAAGAACAGCAATTCATTGAGTACCGTTAAGCTAGCAACAATATGATTTTAAACTATAAAACAAAAACTGGAAATAAAACTTATTTTTACACTTAAGTATGTGAAAACTAGAAAATACCAACTGTTAAAGAACAGAATAAAAATGCAATTAAAATCAACAAGTATTCTGGGAGCTATAGGAAACCTTCAATTTCATTGCATAAAAATTGCATTGCATACAAATTGTAGCTTTTACAATTTTTTAAATCTTACATTGTTCTTCATAAGGTACTCACCAACTTATGCATAAAATACTCGCATGTTATTTGTATTAAAGTACATTAGACAGAAAAAAAGTATATTAGAAAGGTCTTTACAAAAATAGAAATTTTTATGCTGAATTTATATAAAAATTTAAAAAACTATAGTCAAGAAATATAAAAATATATTGTAATCCATTAAGTCATTATCAAAACTACCACAAAGTATATTTGTATTCTATTTCAAGGAGAAACATCCAGTTTACAAACGTATCAGCAATTTTTAAAATGTGATAAAAATGCATTTCTAAAATTGGAAATGGATTGAAATTATATATATGTGTGTGTGTCTTTGTATTTACATTACACAGTAGGACTTACATTGATACAATACCTGTACTCATAACGTTTTTTCAATCCCCATAGAAAAGAAAACGGTTATTAGTGTATAGAAAAAGTGTCAACTAGGATTTACTTTCATTCTAATGCTAATTAAATACCAGAAGATTGTCCTTCATATGAGGTTATATTCTTTTTCTTCAATCCAGACCAGCCTCATATTAAGGAGAGAATCATGAAGAACCTCAGAAGGCATTAGTAAGCATCAATATGTAATGCAAGGCACATCTTGTATACCATACATTTTAAGTCATTTTTTTACTGCAAGGAAATCTGATTGATTTTTGTGTAATTTTATTACATATTTTTCTAATATAGATATGAAACTGATTGTTTCCATTTGACCTTTTTTTAATGAAACTTTTATTGTGTACAGTTCATAATATTATGGTTAATATCAGAGGAAAAATATTTCAATTAGCTACATAAATTCCAATACTTTAGCATAAAGCTAAATCAACTTTGAACTCCTTGGATAATTTGGCTTTCACTTTTATTGAATAAAAAGAGAAATAGTATATATTATGATCATAAAATATTGTTTGTTATGCAACACATTTGTTTCACAGCATTTTTAGATTCATACCAAATTATAAATTATTTCACAAAAAAAGAGTAATTTGGATGCAATGAAATTATTTTTTAAAAAGGAGCATTTAATAAATATTAATTATCAAGCATTTGATTTAAATGTTTAAACCATTTGTGCATATAGCTTTAAAAACCAGAGTAAATTACAGAGTATCTTAATTTGATTATTTATGCCTCTATTTCTCTAAATTTATTCAGTAGTTAGGATAGCTGAAAGTTTTTGATTCATTTGAACATCATTTTAATCACTTTCATTTATTTCATTACAACAATTGCAAAAACTATTATACTGCAAATTTTTGCTAATACAAACATTACTCAAGTGTGCTCGAGCAAGCATATTTATAATATCTCTTAAATTCAATTGTTTGCCTTCAAGCACTTTTACAGACTTTCTACCTAACGTTATGAAAACTTTTCACCGGCAAATTAATATTGAGTAACAACATTAAGCAGAAATTCAAAGCAACAAATGTAAAATTTTTATGATCATTAGTTTTAATTACTTGCAATTTGATAATATTGAATAAGAAGTGGTTTATGTGAAGTTTCAGTTTCAAATTTTTGATTTGTTAAAAAACACATATGACACACCTAGAAGCAAAGGGGTGTAAGTGACAAAAATAAATTTTCAATATATGTATTGCAAATGATATGAGAAACACCCACTTGAAAAAACTTACATAATTCTGAAATAGATCAAATCATTTTTTATAGAATTAATTTCCATAATTAAACCCAATTTTGAATGATTTAGAAAGATGTTGAATTGGGTAGAAGTTTACTTCAAAAATAAACAAAATTTTAGGTATTCCAAATCATTTTAAATTTGTTATATAAATAGAATAAAGTACCCAAGTATATGGAAAACATATAAATCATGATATTCATTTAATACTAATTTTCAAGAAATATACTGGGTACATTAAAAAGCAAGATAACTTGTACTAAATTTACCTTCAAGTAAAATAAACGAAGTAGAATATTTGGAATCCTAACAGACGTTGTTACATGAAGTAATAATTCGTAGAAAAGGAAACAAATTCAATAAGATGATGGTAGGAATATATATATATATATTGCTGTACCCACAGATATAATAAATCTAAATAATATATGTACAGAGTACTATATGAAATAATAATTTCCTGAATATATCTAGTAAATCTATATAACTTAAGGAAGTGCTTAACCCTTTTAACCATAGTAGACACTTAATGAATTTAGCATGCTGTTTACATATATTTCTGCTAAAATATATCAGTCAATATACAGATTTTTTTCTACATATTTATTGTAAAAAAAAAGCTATACTAATGCAGCTATCACATGCTAGGGGAAACCTTCTTTGGATATGATATTTATTGTAGCAAAAAGGGGATTTTTCTCAGGACAAAACTTGTCCCAAGACCAAAGAGAAAAAGTAATGCAATTAGTAGTTTTCCTAAACATTTATACACCTTTTATCAGGAACTGAATTTATTCCCTCTCCATTTAGGAAGCCTAACTTCACTGCCCTTCTTTCAAAAACTAAATTTCAAAATTTCTCTCATATAAGCAACAAATTTATCTACTGCAATATAAAAACTATCGCAATGGTCTCTCCCTTCTTAAAAACTAAACAAACTTCTAGAAAAATAAAATTAAATTAAGTTATTAAGAAGTGAGTTCAATATTTTAGGAGTAAAATTTTAACAATGCCTGTTGTCATCTTTGTATTTTTTGCCTTTATTATTGTTATAAATTTAATTTTTCAGAAATAACTAAACTTAAAACGTTTTAAGCTAAATTTTCGTTGGCATCATAATATCTTTCAAAAGAACCCATTTAACTCACACAATGTAGTTGATTTGTAATATAACATTTGACCTAAAGGAAAATTGCAACTTCCTGCTTTAGCACTCGGGGCTTTTCTGCTAGGAAGCGTTACATTTACATAAGAACTACTACTTCAGAAGATTTAAACAAGCAAAACAGAGATTTATAAATTAATAGTTCAATAATAATTTCAGATGTTTCAACACAGTAGGGGGCCCCAAATTCCAGCCTTTGGGACGCAATTTTTCCAAATTTTTAGACCTTTACTCAAAAAATGTTTTAAGTAGCATCAAAACCCATATAATTTTCTCCCTAACTTTCTGATAGCAAAAATACCATTTTTCATCGTCTAATATACCCCCTTTTAATTTGAGAAATTTAGCACAAAAAATAATTCTAGAAGAGAACAAACATCAAAAAATCTGAAAATTTTTCCATGTTTTAGTACAACTCTTAACTAAGTACAAAAGAAATAAATAATGACAAATTTTGATACAATATTATATTGGCTAACAGTATACTAAAGTTTTTATTTGCAATAAAAGCTCCGACAATCGAGAAAATGCAAGAAACTCTAAATTTCAATTTCACAATTTTTCCAAACAGTCAATTGCATAAAAATTCATTTTATTCTTTTTTTTTTTTTTTAATAAGGAATGAATAAGATTGCAAGAAATTAAAGAGATAAATTTTAATAATATTAGATTATTAGAATTAGTATGAAGGCAAAAATTAATAAAAATTGCGATTGTAAAAAAGAAACTTTTTCATGCATGAATATGAAATCTGCTCATTTGCAAAAGATTTCTTACCTTACAATTGCAAAAAAAAAGTTATTACTAGAGAGAAAAACTAGGTAGCATTATCTGTTTATGATGGAGAATAATTATTTATTTATTTTTTAATTTGAATCTGACACCAGCCTTCCAGTTTCTTTGTGAATAAAACTGAATTTTATTTTTTTTTTTTGAAGCATTCATATTTCAAAATTCTGAATTTGGGGTCCCATACTGTATTTAAGTAATCAATACTGCATAAATAAGAGATTGTATTGTTAAACGGGCAACAATAAATTTATTTTAAAGTATATACAATAAGCGCAGCATATTTTTAACCATAGATAATGATGGGAATGGTTATAAATTATAATTCAAACAATTGTTAACAAACTAAAAGATGCTTCATTTTACAGAAGGTAATTTTAAAAATGGAACAAACATTCATCAGAGAAAATGATACGACTCGAAAGAAGACATTATTAAAATATCATACAAATAAATATATGATTTTTTGGTTTCAAAAATAACTCAAGATTTTGTTCGTAAATGTTTTCAAATAAAAAAAATCAATAATAAATAAAATGATAATATCTCTGATACAAAGAATTGAACACCATAAAACATATTACAAGACTATATAATTGTGATCTTTGTTAAATGCTGCTCTAAGGAACCAGTTCATCATTAAAACAAACAGTTTGTACTTACTAGCACAAACAGGAAAAAGGTGATAATAAAAGATTATAAATATGTATCATAAATAATCTAATGCAAGGCAACAAAACAATGGTTGAGCACAATTACATCTTACTAGTAACTTTCATCAAATTTTCAATTAAAACTTTCTCTTGAAATTTATCATGTGTCACATCACCTGAAAAGGAAGAGTAATAGATGCTTAAAAATTCAACGAAAGTTATAAAGATTAACATTTGTATTTAAAAAAAAATTAAAGCCCCCTAAAACCTTTCAGTTAAACTATAAATAAATGTTCTTTCATACTTTACCAAAATAATTACTGGTACCAGACTCTAATAGTAATATGTAGAAGATTGTATAAATATGAAAACATGTGTTGTACATTATCACATTATGTACAAATGAAGTGCGAAAGAATTTCTTAAAACATTTTCTTTTACATAAATTTTCAGAATCTAATAATTTGCTTTAAGATGCTATACAATAAAAGCAACAATGAAAAAAGAACATTACACTGCAATTTATGAATAGCAATAAGATAATTTTAAACCTACAATATTTCTTATTTATCACAAGCATCAAAGCATAAAACTAACGAATTTCCTAGAATGAGAAAAAGCACTTGAATTTAATTACAGAATAGTATTTAATGAAAACAATGTGAGGCATAAAGCTGTAAAAAAATATATTTAGACCTGCAGACTGCTACAAAGTACCTTTTTTTATCATTGTTATTTTCTATCCGACATTCTTTCTGAAGGTAAGTAAAGTTTTTGTACTAAAATTCACCTGGCATAGTTAGTGGGACACATCATCTAATGTACAACACATATAAATATAAATTATAATAAAATACTTAAAGTATGTATTCTGATTAAATATTGGGAAAGCCATTGAAAGCAGGTCAAAGATTACTATTTCTTTCTCTCAAGGTTCATTTCAAAATAGACAAAAACATGTGTAATATAAAATACATTACAACAAAATGAAACAATGTTTCAAACTTATAAAAACTTTTATTTATTAATGTTAAATTTTAACCCCCTCCCTTTTTCTTTCAGACACTTTTATGCTTTCTTGCAGATATTGAATAAAATAAAACTACACTGAAACCTCTCTCACCGACCACCTCTATTAAATGACCACCTCTATAAACGACCAAAAATGGCTGAACAGAATTTCCCCGCTTTAATGTAATATTAACTTGACCTCCATTAAGTGACCACACTTAAACAGTCCCCCTCTCACAACAACCACATTTTCTTCCAGAAAAAAAATTCTGCCACTTTTATTTCTGAATCATTCAATTGCTACAATCAGTAAAAAACGGTGCTTTAGATGTCTACACCCCCTGGGGGGACATGTACCCTTCCAATTCAGATGTCAATTGGCCATCCAATAATTCCTCAGGAAGTTAGCTTTCTGTGTCCCTTGAATCTCCTTCTGGGCAAAAACACATTAGCCCAAACAAGCATCCCTGCCACATTATCCCCTTGATGAGATAAGGACAGAGTGATATCCCCATTTTTTTTACTGTGTATCGTTCTTACCCCATTTTCGATAACATCTCCCTCCCTCTCAGATCCTTCAGGTGTTTCACTTTTGTAAACAATTAAACTGAACAACTGATGTTGATAGAATGGTGGGAACACAGCCTTTTCTTTCAGTAGAGAATTCATTTCGATAACCAACAACCAATACTGAAATTGAAAGAACATTTTTTCAACGTTTTTATAAATGGCATCTAACAAAAGAGCGATTTTTTACTTACAAAGATAGGAATACGAAAATGGTAAATCCGAAAGAAAATCGGCAGAAAAGTTTAAATGTGGGAAAACCCAAATCCATGACAATTTAAAAAACAAACAAGGAAATGCTCACCAAAGGTGGGAAGGACATGGTCAAAAAGAGTCGAAATCAGAAAATTTTTCTTATGTGAATGAAGTTTCAATGAATTGGTTCAGAACTGCGAGGTCAAAGAAAATTTCTATTAGTAGAATGCTAATATAAGGAAAAGGAACTCAATATGCTGAAGCCCTTGGCAGCAACAGATTTTGCAGCAAGCAATGGCTGGCTTGAAACTATTGTTTTCAAAACACTTTGTGGAGAAAGTGCGGACATGGATGAAAGCTTATGCCAGGACTGGAATATGCGCATGTAGTGGGTGTCTTTTAGCAGGTTATGATGAAAAAGGCATTTATAATCTTGATGAATATGGAATGCTTTCCCATGCTTTAACCAACAAAACGTTTAACAGAAAAGTCGGAGGATGCAAAAAAGGGGCGGGGATCGAAAGAGCGCCTAACTTTAGTTTTTTGCGCGTTAGGAGAGAAAGAAAATGCTCTTGTAATGGCAACATCTTTAAAACCACGTTTATGATTATTTGTTTAAATAATTATTATTTATTTTGGACACTTCTGCACATGTTTAACATTATTATTGAATATTTTCAAACAACCTCCATTACGAGACCACCTCCCTGAACGACCACTTTTTGCCGGAACGAGAGGTGGTCGCTTTAGAGAGGTTTCACTCTATTTAAATTTTTAGATTTACAACACTTTGAATCATAACCAGTACAGATTTTATAAAAGAAACAATCATTAACTGTAACACCTTATTACTTAAAATGAAAGTCGCAGAAATTTAAATAATGATACTTACTGAATTTGTAGATACTACTTCTTAATGGGTTCTATCTCAACAAGCACCCACGTGTATAATTTTTTTAGGACAACATCTAAGCGTTTATAAATTAGGTTACTTAAGCCATCTTTTTTAAATCTTGATTTTCCTTTATACAACTTGTTGTACCTGAAACAAAATTAAATGAAAAATTAACAATGCTAGTGTACTTTCATTTTCAAAAAAGATTTAGCTTTCAAATGGCAAGTTAAATGAAAACCTGCACACGTCCAAACTAAAAGCTAGTACAAAACCTAGAACTATCATATTTTTTTTTTTAATGGAATGAAAGCCCAACTAAAGTTTAAACTTAAAAATAATTGACTTTTAAATATTCCAGAAACTACTTTGTTTCATGAAACTACCAGTACTTACAACGACGTTTCAACTTACTGGGCTACTACAAAAAGAATTTTCTTCCGTACATTCTCAAGCTAAATTTTAGAACAACATGCTTACAAACCTACCATAGAAGTTGAAAGAGAATACTTAGGGCACTTGAACTTCCAGGCAGCATTGGAAAATATCATGATATTTGTAAAAATATCAAAATATCGGATATTTACTATTTATTATATATTGGATATAGATATCGCAGATGCTGTCACACAAACTTTTTAAAAACTATGTTAATTTAAATATATGATATTATATAAACCTTAATATTATCAAATTAGTTAATTACTAATTAAAGCTCACTTAGTCAGTATAAATTTGCTTGTATTTATCAAAATACTAATATATCAAAATTTTTAATAATTATTACTTCACTTCAAACAAAAATTAGGCTCATATAAGTGTGTGCCCCTATGTTGTCTGGGGGTCATTTCATTTTATATTTACATCTTATGTAATCAATGTAAATTTGTTCATCATAATTAGAAAATATCAATTATGCTATATCTGGTACATACACATATTTTGGTATAATACCATAATTATAGAATTATGTAACAGTAAAAGTTTCTATATATGTTGATTGGTATCTTGTTTAATATTAGGAAATTAACATAGTACTTAATAATTAACTTTACACTATGAGTTTAGTCTTACTTGTCTACTGACTGAGTCAAAGTCAAGTTAAAGGAGAAAAACCCTATTGTTGTGGATTTTCTGATTCTCAGTCTCATCTTATCCTCCTCACATCACTATTAATAAAGTTCCATTATACTTCCTCCTGCATAATTATATTTTTTCATTATTTCATTAACTTAGAAGTGAATCATTGGGGCAATCCAAGATGAATTTAAAGCGTTTAATTTTAAATAACATATATTAGCTGGTTGGATATATATCATGATATATTAATCCACAAATGCTGCTTCCATGGGTGGAAAACCAGAAATTTAATTTTGTATCAGCTTTGTATCGGTAAAAATGCCAGTTTTGTATCAGAATTATCGGATTTGTATCAGGTTAACTAACAATTCTTCTATCAGAACTCTCAGTTTTGTATCAGATTTATTCATAATTTTAGTAATACTGTTTGAAGAACATAGTTTGTAAAGAGGAAATTTTTTTGCAGCAAACAATTAATCATAATGTTTAGACTACTTACTACTAACTATTGATTTAACTCAAAAATAAAAAAAAAATCTTTGTATTATAGACAACTAACATTAATTAAATAAAGTTCCTTTTACGAAACAAATTACTGTAACTCAAAACTCAAACAGAAAAGGTATTTACAAATAGAAAAAGTTTGTTTTTCATTATTGTAAAGAAAAATTGTGCCATATGATGTGAAAAGAGCTCTCTCTTTTTTAATGTATGGGTCATTCCACGGCAACGGACGTTACATTTGTACAGCATTTTTCAACTTCAACGAGCTTTCTAACAAACTTCTTGGGTATTTTTTAGGTTTTTTAATTTTGGCTAGTAAAAGTACATGTGTTCTAAGTATGCAAAAAATTTTTTGAAGATATATATGTATTTGCTGTCTGTTAAAAAAAATGCTGAAATTTCGTTACATGTGTTACTCATCGGGTAACACACGTAACGAAATTTCAAAAAATTTTTTATCATACAGCAAATACATATATATCTTCAATTTTTTTTTTTTTTTTTGCATACTTAGAACACATGTACTTTTACTAGCCAAAATTAAAAAACCTAAAAAATACCCAACAAGTTTGTTAGAAAGCTCGTTAAAGTTGAAAAATGCTGTATAAATGTAACGTCCGTTGCCGTGGAATGACCCATATCGTATGCAAATATCTGTACCTGGGAGGTAAATGGCCCTCTATTCATTTTGAAAAAAAAAAGGTATATAGTACCCTTTTATAAGTAATTTTAGAAACTGGTATCATGAAACGTTAAAAATCCCAAGTCCAAAGATTATAATAAACTATTTTTATTTTAAAACCCCTATAAATGTCAATCCAGTGAATCACAATAAAGAACTTAAAACACACTTCCTGAAAATTTTTGTTTTTGTGACATAGTGTCCTTTATCTCCCAGGTATAGATAGATATGTCTTTTCCCTTTTTTCTAGTCAAGCATCGCGCTGACAATATTTTTCAGTTTCGAAGATAGTTATAAAAAATCACTTGCGTTCTTAGCTTAGACAAGATTTTCTTGAGGGAGGGCTTCATGCTATTCCATGTAGAGAGATAATTATTTGAACTGCAAGAAAGTGATAAATAGTCTAGTTCCATCTTAGCAGAACTAGGTCAACTACTGGATAGTTGAGTGTAAAGTCAACACCAATTATTTCAAATGATATAGGGTCAGTTGGGGTAATTGTAAACACTTTTTCAATGTTTAACTTTTGATCCTTCCCTACTTTTTGAATGAATTCAGAGATAAAATTGTGAGCATTGTAGCAACTACGGTACTTCTTGTGAGTAAATGTGTACAAAAATTTTGACTTTATGACTATTTGATAGCGAATGAGCTAGTGTTTACAATTACCCCAGTGTGTTTACAATTACCCCAGAGATCTGGGGTGATTGTAAACAGTGATTTATTTTCGAATAAGGTTGATGCAAATGGAAAATTGTTTCATACACAGTCTGCTTGAAGGCTTGAGAAGTTCCGGAGCAATGGTTCTCAATCTGCGGCCAACAGGGCGCATATGGTGCACTGAGTTATGTTATGAGTCGGCTAAGATCATTTAACGAGAAATATATTTAAAAAAAATCAAGTAATGTGGCAAATTTATGTAAAATTTGTCCCGCAGTGGATCAGTCGGTTAAGCTTGGATCCCAGAGAACACCGAAAGTGAAGCACAAATGGCCGTGGTCAACGCTTGGAAGGGTAACCACCTCCCGCGACTGATTATTCTGAGACCGAGTGCGCTAAAGAGAGCTGTGCACGTAAAATACCTCGTCGCTTCAAATGTCCACCAAGTTTGAAATAATTGCCGCTGAGAGACCAACTTAGGTGACGATCTCTCATCTGGGAGCTGGTTCAAAATCATTAGGCCCCTCTGAGCGAAGGGTACTTCATTCTAGCGGAGCTCATTAATAATCGGTAGGAGTTTAATTAATTCATGGTCGCCCTGCAAGGGGGGCTTTGATTTCCAAGTGGCATTAGCAACAGCAGCAGTTATATAAAATAGACACAAAAGAGTAATTTACCTCAATATTTAATACATATTGCCCCCCTTACATATTGGAAATAGGATAAATTTAAGTGTTTACAATTACCCCAGAGTACGAAATATATGGGGTAATTGTAAACACCTAACTTTCACATGAAAAATAACAGGGAAAATTAAATTCATAACAAAATATTTTTAGCAGCATTCCATATGACAAATATAAATGGTTGAAACCGCTTACATCGCTTTTGTAGATGAGCTGGAGAGGAAAATGTAAGATCACTAAATTTTGTTGAACAACTTTTTTCACTGTGCCATTTTCAAACAATAGTAAACCGAACTTACGAAACTGCTTCAATGTCTTCCCTATGCTGCCAGTTTATCACTCACAAGCAGTTAAGTTTTCAAAACAACCACAAGTGTAGTTATGAAGCTTGTTTACAATTACCCCATGTTTACAATTACCCCAACTGACCCTAACAGCAAATTATTATATTATCAACTATTATTTAATTATTGTTTACTTTTAGCAATTTATATGACTATAGTAAGTTTAATTAATATGTAATTAAAATAAAATATAAATTAAAACATTGTAAATATTTTCTTAGTATAAAATAAATAAATTTTAAGTAAATTTCAAAGTTGTTATTACTACATGCTGCATACACGTGTTTCTTGTCGATCATAAAGCTTTATGATTTAACTTGCAGTTTCACAGTAGAGCCTATATAATTTCACTTGTACAGTAGGATTCACTTGTACACTCACACAGCTGGCTTTTGAGAAATCATCGCTGAAACAAAATGGCGAAATTTGCTCCCGACTATAATAATTTACTCGCGACTATCTGTGTATGCCTTTTTATTCCCGCTCACCCTGCTAATGTAAATGCAGAAAATAACTGAATTAAAACAATAAAAAAAAGGAAAACAAACTAGCAAACGCAGGGGCAAAATGAACGAATAGGGGAAAATGCGCTCGCCTCTGACAGGGTTGCCAGAGATCAATCTGTCGCCCATTGGCACCTAACTTCTCCCTTTCACAGCATCTTGATTTGAAAGTACTTGATCTGGGTTACCTCCTTGGAGAAATTTTCGACCCCTTTGGCAATTCTCTTTGAATTTTTCTTCTAATTTTTGTCTCTGCTTTTTAAGAGTTTTGAATTTTTGGTACATTTTTGAAGGAATAATGCACTATAGGCTTATTTACAGATCGGATTATGTTCGGAAATATACGGTATATTGATGATCTTTGCACCAATTGTGATTTTTTTTAAAAATTAGCCATCGAGTTTACCCTAATAGCCTGCGTTTTAAAAGCACAAATTCATGCAACAAATCAGCCAATTTTCCTGATATAAATATTTATATCGAGTCAGAACATTTCGTTACAATTTAAACATTCTTATTAATTGTAGTAATAATTAAAAGGATAATCTTTTATTAAAGCAATAAAAGACGTGGATTCAATTTTTCGGACTCTTGTCTCAGCAAAAAAAGTCTTCATCAGTATTATTTCTCAAGCTATTAGATTAAAAAGAATTTGCAATACACAACCTGCCTTGAATACAGAAATGAATTTACTTAGAAGAAAGCTTTTACACAATAATTTCCTAGTTAATTTTATAGCTTATTTCCTTTATTATTTTCCCTCAGCCAGTGAACACTTTGCTTCACTGTAACACATCATTTATCTATATATATGAAAAGTCGGTTCTAAACCATGTGTTTGGGGCGAATCAATTTGGATATTTTTATAAGATATTTCATGGGTGTAGACCTGGAACGAATTCGGATTTGACTTTTGACTTATGAATTTTATTTTTGCTACTTTTTCCGGTGATGGTTCGGACTTGCATGACCAGTTTTGGGGTTTTCAATCTTGAGCTCGTCGATTTGAAACTCGGTAAGTACGTCACGGTTGTCTCTTGAACAGTGGGGTCCAGTGGAGTTTTGCTTTTCTAGTGTTTGACTAAAAGCAAAATGGGTGAAACCCCTTCTGTTTTTATTTATTTTATGTATCATTAACTTTGGTGTTTTGGGTGTTGTATCCTTAGAACAAATATCCACTGCTGATGAGCTGGTTTCATCTTTTTGCTTATTGTTTTATCTGCTTGCTTAATGTCAATTTTTACTTGACTTAATATATTGCTGCTTTATGCAGTTTAGAGTTATTGTTTTAAATGTTTGTTTATCACTTTTTATGAATTTCTACTGTAGTAGATACATATATATCTATATATATGAAAGACTTTCATACTATACCTATCAGGATTAGGCTCATCTTTTTTATGTTTTAGCATAGTGTACCGGGCAATTTGTGTTTGGTACCTTGAAATTTTAAGCCCATGAAATTTTATCCTAAAATTAAAAATAAAGTATTAAGCATATTGGATAACAAATACTCATATTACTGTTAGTGCCTTTGAAAGAAATTTTATTTAGCAAAAGAAGAGTAGATTGGATATTGAATAAATAGACAAATACATGAATTTCAACCCATCTTTGCAGTTTTACACCACTTTTATTTGTTTTATTCAACAATTATGTAGATAAATTATTTGATTTAAAGTAAGATTTTGGTAATACTACATAAATTAAACTGATTTAAAATTATAACACATAAGTGCATTAAAAAAATGTAATAATTGGCAAATAAATTTGAAGGGCTTAACTATGAAAGTAGTTAAGCACACATTAAACTATTACTGCAAGAAAGGATATAAATCTGGTAAAGAATGAAATTCTTGAAGAATGTTTTAATGTTAACATATCACAATTTCAACAGCTTTTGATTATCTTGATTAAATATCTCAATTTCACTTACTCGTCAAAGAATTTTAAGCCTGATGAATAAAACCACACAAAACTATAAAAGCAGAACTTTTACTAATGTTTACTACTAGTTGACGTGCCCTGCGTTGCTTAGGCTACCTTGAATATTGCATTATCCCTTGGTGAAGGAATGCGAGATGATAGGACACACATCCAACACTCTGCCGTAAATAAATAGGGATAAACTTATTTTAAAATTTCCTTTGGAATGTGGGCAACAGTCCTTAAAAAATCACATTTAAATAAGAAAAAACTAAAAATTCCTACCAGATAGAAGTATCTCCATTAGATTAAGGACAGAAGTCAGTAAAAATATCCATGAGAGTAAAAATAACAGCCCATAAAAATCTGCATTAAAATAATAAAAACACTCATTAAAATAATCCTGCTAAGGACAACAGTTCCTAAATAAGGACAAAAAGCTCTTGAAATCTTTGTTAGAATAAAGAAAACAGTTCCTGACAACAGTTAAAAAATGACATCCACAAACTTCAAGAGTCCATAACATGTTGTAAAGAACACTCCTTAAAAATCCATATTTGAATAAAGAAAACACTGTTTAGAAATTCCCAATATATTAAAGATACAAATCCCTAATAGTCCCTATTAGAATAAAAATAACAGTCACAAAAAACTTCTATTCCGATAAGGACATCAATCCTTAAAAATTCCCATAAGGCAACAGTATTCAAACAGCATCAAACAAGGACAACAATTTCGAGAAATCCCATTTCAACATAGTCAAAATCCCCATTAGAAGAAACATTAACTGTTAAAATGAAGAGTAGAAGCTCACAAAACCCTGTCAAGTAAGGAAATAATATTGAAAAAAGTGCCAACTGAAACACATAAAACAACATTAATGTTTCTTTTATCATAGAAATAAATTTTATGTTGCCAAACAAAGAAAAAAATAAATAAAATAATTACTTCCAAAGATAAATAATACTGTACTACTGACATGCAAAATACAGTTTGAAAGAAATTAAATAAGAAAATGAGGTACTTTTCCATTTCAGGAGGGGCTGTCAATAGTCAAGTTTTTTTGTTCACCAACTCAATTTGTTTTGTGTGTGGAGTTTGTTTTGGGGAAAAATATTTAAACATTACCAATGGCAACCCAAAAATAGTATATAGTAGTTTTGTTTGAAGGAAAAAAAATCGCCCATTATTTCCGTTTACAAACATTAGAAAGAAGTTGAGTTGTACTCAGCATGGAACAAAAGTAAATTTGGATAATTAAATATTAATTTTTTTTAAGATCGAAAAATTAATAAAATATTTGAATATTCCTTTGAACAATAATAAAAATATTAATAATCAACTAAAATACAGCAAAAACAAGAACAATTATATTCAAAAGTTATATTTTTTACCTATTAGCCATATCATCATCTTCACCTCCCCATCCCCAAAATTCATTTGAAAAACCATTTACTGTTTCCATGTGCTTTTTTGTCAAGGCACTTACTCCACCAAATATATCTTTGTATGGTAACCTAAATTAAACAAAATCAGGTTATGTTCTGAATAAGTATAAAAGTAAGAAATTACAAGTTATGCATTTAATTAAAGCCTTTAAAACACAATATAAATAAATATAGCTATGTACAATAAAATTACAATTTTTCCCCAGGATAATATTTATCTGTCAAATGCATTTATATCCAATCCATCAGTAAGAGTGTTTTCCGTTGAAAATTTTCCCACTAAACCGAGTCTAGCTGAAAAACATCCGAAAAATTATTTTATAAAAGAGTCATTGTCCGCCGCTTTTGTAACAAACAATTGACAGTTCACAGTACATGTAGTTTGAAGAATAGCCACATTTTAGTACAAAAAGTAAGCACTTTGTAAGCACATTTTAAGAAAAAAATAAGCACCAGTTTAAGTACTCTTATACATTATTACTTGCATAATTAAGGGGAAAAACCCTACTTGACAAAATTATACACTTCTAACAGAAATAGCTAACACAAAAATCATACACCTTTTCCATTTTTTCTAATAATTTCTAAAGAGCTAAGCAAAAAATTAATGAAATCTAAGGATAAACAATTACCCGACAACATTGAATCACTGGACTAAAACAATTTTAAAGGATCACATATATATCTAATTAATATTACATGAAAAACACTTCTAAGCATTATTTCAATAAGAATGTATGAGCAAGTACAGCAGCATAATTTGCCTAAAATAAAAGTACTATTTATAATAACCATATCAACGACATCTATCAGTGGCCTAACTTGTGCTAAGAGAATTGAACTTAGTGTAATATCTTGGAGAATGTCATAGTAATTTAATGCATGAAATGTTCTCTAATCAACAACTTTCATCAATTATTTCGGTTATGAAATTTCTGAAATTATGTTTCATTTCACATATCAGTATTATCTACAATGTTACTTAAATGAAGGCTTCTTTTTCTGAAACTTATTATACTAATAATGCTTTAAAATGATGTTAAACAAAGCAATATTTCTTAGTTCAAGACTTTCGTCTTGAGGACTCTTTTAGGAATAATTACTTTTCAACTCCTGGCATGATTTATTAAGGACAGTTCGAGTATGTGTCACAGCTACTAAGCTGAATTATAGAATTAATGATATGTAGAATTTGTTTTACTGAAAAAATATATTAAATTAGCAGCTTAGATAGAACTTATCAGAAAATAACATGACAATGTAACCTTAATACGATAGCTTCACGCACAAGAAATGAATGACAAAGGGAAATAGAAAGCATTAAATCTGAATTTTTTTTACATCAAATTGAGTTTGACAGAGAAATCAGAAAATTCGGATTGCAATTCTGTGAAAAAAATTATTTTAAAATTATAAGAATATAAGGTAAGTTATGCAGAAAAATAAATAACAGTGAGGCAGAAAATGTTCAAAATATTCATGTAAAAGTAAGAAATGTGGTGCTTTACAGAATGACGTTGAAAACTGACAGCTCGATCAGTTTCCAACATGATTCTTGATGAACAAAAATGTTGAAAGCAAAATATTTTTGATTTGAAAAGTAAAAACACCCATGATGAGAAATAGAGACTTAAAAGGGATTGTGATAAACAATATTTTTAAGTTAAAATCTGTATAAACAACAAGGAAACAATGGGAAAGTAAGTCTTGTTACAGTATTGTTCACAAGAAAACTGAATGCAAGGATCTACAGAATTCATAAGCAATAAAATGTTTTACACATTTGCCTAGTCTTGGTTAATTAGGACAGTTGCCATCAACAAAACACACATAAAATTCAAATTGCAAAATTGAAACAATTTCACCTCAAGACAATGCATATAAGATACCACCCGCAAAAATACTTTGAAAATTTCCCTTAGATAAGCCATCTAATCTGGAATAGAATTTGCCAAAACACTGACAATTATTAATTAATGATTATTAAGAAACTTATTTGCTATTCCCTTTCTATAATCCTCTGCTACACAGATACTCTTTTAAACTGGACGATATTTATGTCCCAGTAGATGTCCATCATAAAGAGGTTTTACTGCATGTTTATACAATACCATTGTGCATGTGTCAGCATGCTTCAGTTCCTTACATGTGTGCAATATGTAAGCAAATGACATACCTGTAATTCATTGTATTTATAGCTACAGACATATGTCTTGGCTGCTCTGGACAAGAATAAAAATTTCTGTCATCTTCAGGTATTAAATCAACATCATGGAAAATAAAACAGTCATAATCATACTGCTTTAGAGCTTCAACATATCCAACGTTCATCAACATTGCTCTGTTGAATTTAGAATCACCAGCCTATAAATATACATGCATATATACTTGTACAATATCATAAACTGAAAGGGCTCATACATGAATGAAAAATAATTTTACACTATGTTAAAAGTTATGTCTGGGTGACACCATTAAAGTTAAGCAAAAATGATTTGAAGAGGTAAAAATGCAGTGGATAAGTATAGCTACAACCACTGTCTAATCGACTTAACAATACCAAAAAAGAAAAAATGATATTCTGAAGGATGTAAAGTATGTTTCAGCATTTCATTAAAGATTGATTCCTTACATTGAAAGCTATTGTTAAAATAATGCATTTGAAAAAGGAATACTTTGGTGAAAATATATAAAGACCATGAACATTGTCCGAGTTCTATGCATTAATATATACATTAAATTTTGTGCATGAATGTGTTATACAATAATTTAAAAGGGAACATTTCAGATTTGATATAACATTAAAAAACTAAAGACGCAGACAGAGGGCGTAGATCGTAGAACATTTTTAGAACATTTATGATCAAACCAATGCTATTTCATGAAATTTGGTAGATATCACTTAAATATAGGTAAATCAAATTAAATACAAATACTATAATGCAAGGGGGAAAAAAGCATTTTCCTGACAGGGAACCAAGTCTCATAAGGATTGACATTTTAAACTTATTTATTTATTATTTATTTAGATTGGATCAGCCTTTATTTTTGAACCTGATGACACTAGAATATCGATTGCAATATAGAAGAATCTGATGATAACACATTTTAGCAATCTGAACGAAATTTATGTTAAGGTCAACTATAAAATTGATTTAAAGTGCGAGTTAAACTAACATCAATTAAAACTAGAAAGATAGAGATGGACATGTGTGGCCCTTCTCTTGATATTTGTTGTTCAGTAGTTCTAATACAGTGGAACACTGCTATTCGTCCGCCTTGCTATTGGTACAACTCCCGATTCGTACAACTTTTTCAAGTAAAATTCAACTCGTCATTCATACTTGTCCCACTATTTGTACGGCGCCAGGGAAGAGGGTTGCCAGTATTTTCTTCTTTAAAGGAAAAAAAAATCAAGAAATGCTGTTCTTTTTGAACTCGTCTGGGAATTATTTGTTTGGCATTTTGGATTTTTTTTAGTTTTAATACTTTTTGGGATTTTATTGAGTTTTAACTTTCTAAACACGATAATTTTTTTTTACACTTTTTGAACAATTTATTCTTTTTCCATTTCCTTCTTTTTTTAAAATAGTTCGGCTTTTCTTTGGCCTTTTTTCAGAACGGTTTGGCTTCTTGAGACCCCTTTCCTCTAGCAGCCCTGTCTTCAGTTCAGTCTCGTCTCTCTTTCCCTGCATAAACTTCATCCACGCAAGATCCATAAAAAGGTTTTGATATTTTGTTGTTATTTCTATTAAAAGTAGTGCAGCCATGGGTCCAAAAAAGCAAGATTCGACAAAGCCTAAAAGGAAAGCAGTAAGAACTACAATTGAATTTAAAAAAGAACTTGTTGCAAAGTTTGAAAGTAGAACCCGTGTCTCTGACCTGGCAACTCACTATGACATGGCAAAATCTAGAAACACTTTTGCTAGTTTGGATTAACGAACAACTTGCTGGTGACAGCATTTCTGAAACTGTAATCTGTGAAAAAGCAAAGCGGTTGCATGACGACCGTAAGAGAGATGGCCCAGGAACCAGCTTACAAAATGACAACTTTAAGGATGGTAAGGGATAGTTTGATCATTTTAAGAAGCGAAGTGGCATTTACAGTGTTGTTAGGCATGGGGAGGCTGCCAGCGCAAACAAAGATGCTGCTATGAAGTTTGTTAGAGAATTTAAAAACTTTGTAGAGTGTGAGGTATTTACTCCTCACCAAGTTTTTAATTGTGATGAAACTGGCCTCCTCTGGAAGAAGATGCCTAAGAGGACCTACATCACAAAAGAGGAGAAATCATTGCCTGGACACAAGCCTATGAAAGACAGGCTTACGCTCTTGCTGTGCAGTAATGCAAGTAGGGACCTCAAAATTAAAGAGCGTTCAAGAAAAATAATGTAATTAAAAGTAAACTCAGTATAATGTGGAGGGCTAATAGTAAGGCTTGGGTAATGAGGCAGTTCTCCACTGAGTGGATGTATGATGTGTTTGCCTCGAGTGTGAAAAAATATTTAGAGCAAAAGAATTTACCACTGAAGGCCCTTCTGGTAATGGCTCTTCCTCACCCTAAACAAGGTAAGGCTTGGAGAAAGATACTTTTATGGGTGAATACAGCTTCATCCAAGTGGGCTTTTTGCCCCCTAACACCACTCCTCTAATCCAACCCATGGATCAGCAGGTAATTTCAAAAAACTTTACACAAAAGCACTTTTTCAAAGGTGCTTTGAAGTAATCTCTGACACAGAACTAACCCTCAGGGACTTTTGGAAGAACCATTTCAATATCCTTCATTGTTTGAGGATAATAGACAAAGCCTGGGGAGGAGTTTCTCTCCTGGCACTGAACACTGCCTGGAGGAATCTGTGGCAAGACTCTGTGGTTGCCAGAGACTGTGTAGGCATTGACATGGAGCCTGTAGTGGAGGATGATATTGTTTCCCTAGGGAAGTCCATGGGTTTGGATGTACACAGTGATGATATGGAGGAGTTGCTGGAAGACCACAGAAATGAGCTGACAACTGAAGAACTCCAAGAACTGCACAGGGAACAGCAAGAGGAAGTGGTTGAAGAGCTTTCTTCTTCACAGGAGAAAAGTAGTAAGGAAAGCATTTCCTCTGCATAAATTAAAGAACTTTGTTACCACTGAAAGGAAACACAGAGAGTGGTGGGAAAATGACATCCTAACACTGCTGTGATCAACAGGAGCATCAACTTGTTCAACGACAATGTTATTGACCATTTCAGAAAAATTCTGAAAAATCGTCAAAGGCAGAGAACATTGGACCAGTTTTTAGAGAAAGAAACCAAAGATTCTTCTAGTGCAAAAAGAAGACAGAAAAATAAAGAACAGCATAAAGAGAGAAAACACAAGAAAGAATGTCACCTGATGTTTTTATGGAAGTTGACTCCCCTTCCAAACAGCAACAACATCTCTTCCTCCTCTCATCATTCCACTTATGCCATCAGCTCACCTCAGTACCAGTAAAGTACAGTTACATTTTTATTTATGTAGTATTGCATACACAGTACTCTATATTTGTTTTTCAAAGGTTTAAATAAGCAACCATCTGTGGGTCTAGAACGGATTAATCCAATTTACATTGCATCTTTTGTGAAAAAATAATTCACTATTTATACAACTCGCCATTCAAACTGCCTCCTAGAACGAAGCTAGGGGGTTCGAATAGTAGGGTTCTACTGTAATAATTAACTGAATGCAATATTTATCTGGCATTTTCTAATTATGATCCTATTTAAGTACTTATTTATCATTTTTGTATTATCCTCGTAGGAGCATAAATATTGAACTTTATACCCAGAATGATGGAAGGGGCCAGTGTGGCCTCTAAAGTATTATAAGAAAAGCACGGGCATTGTTGGCGGGGGGGGGGGGGGGGACACGTCCCCCTAAATATTTTAGAAGAGTGAAAATTCCCCCACTCTCAATATTTTAGTATTTAGTTAACATATGGTGCAACATGGAATGCAGATGCAGGGTATAATACAGAACTCTTTCATCATAAAAAGAAAGTATATCCAAATTTGACACAAAACTAGAAACTGGAACCTGCCACTAAGAACAGGAAATGAGACAACTTGTTATTCAAAACATAAAATATCTATTGTTCCCTGGATAAATTTATGCTTTTAAGCACAAAAATAAAAATTACCGAAAAGTGATTTGAAATTACAAGGAACCTCTCAATACAAAAGATGTAAATTACTTCTTGCTGCAAAAAAAAAAAAAAAAACTTCCAAAAATCTATTTTTTACACTAATAACCCTCAAAACAGTATTTTCAACAATGAAATTTTACTTTTTCCTGAAAAGCTACATTTTGCATGATAAAACATCCAAAATGAAATTTGGTAAATGTTTTTTTCAAAGATTAGAGATGAAACTTCGAGATCCTTAATTACAGGGAATCATCTCATTTTTCATCACTGTGCACAATATTTTCAAATTGGAAATATCGTCAGAGCGTCTAGTGACACTGATTTGATATAGTAATAAATATGTAAATTGTTTATTCAGGACTGAATCCCCCCCCCCCCCACAGGTGTCAGCCTACTTTTTCGAATGAGAAATATTTGTTAGTGATGAAACAATCATACTTGTTAAGAAAGACGCAAATATTCTAAATTAAATTATGTTCAAATTTCAGTGGAAATTATTTAAACTTTGTATTGCTTTTGCTTTAACAATAGAACCCAAGGACTGAGATGTTAAAACATCAGTGTTTCTGTTTGTTTTACAAACTGACTGAAAGAAATATCACCCTCTGGCCCCCTCTACACTTCATAGAATTTGATTCATAATTTTGAGATTTGTTTCAGTGTTTAAGAAGTAACCTTGAAAGGAATTAATTTAAATTGTAAAAATACTTAATAATATTTCATTCATTTGACCTTTTCTTTTTTTTTTTAACTTTTAAGATTGAAAGTTGTTTATATATATATATATCAGTGAAACAGAATTGATGACATCTTTTTCTTGAAATACTGGGATGGGAGAAGAGAGAGATTGTGACACATATTAAAGCAATAGTCCCTCTCAATAATATGGAGCCAGAGATGCATATGAAGTAAATTATAAAAAGCAACAAATTCTTAAATTCTCCTAATGGCTGTAACATGATAAAATGACATGCAGTCCATTTGACCTTTCTGCTTTTACAGCTGGTTTGAATTTAAATTACTAAACATATGCAACAGCTGGCCAGCTGGACAATAACAGCTCTTTTAAAGAGAAATAAACTTGACATTTTCATGTGTAAAGAAAACATTATGGTACACTATCATCCTATACTCATCTTTTACAAAGGGATTACAGAAGATGGGAGCGAGGGCATGAGGACTCACTAAGGAAGAAATTTTAAACAATTGCACTCAAAAAATCTAAGGGCCACACTGATCCCTTCAAACTTTCCAGGTAGTTTTCCCATCTGTATAGTGTTAAACTGTTTAGGATGATGCGTTTGGTTAGCCATAATGTTCAATTATTGCTATTTTTAGTAAACTAAATCCACAATTATTGTGACTGCTGTCAAGAAAGTATTACGGATTTGTTTGAGAAGGATATAGATGCTTGTGGGAGTTATTATATGTATTATGAAAATCTGAAACATGTTATTCACTGCTTTAAAAGAACTACTTCCTTGAAAATGGATATTACCAGTACGATTGAAACTATTGCAAAACATATTTAACCATGAGCAGTTTACTTGGTATTTATCATAAACAAAATAACATGATAAGAAGTTATGAATATGCCAATGTTACAATTGTTTAGCTTTGACACTGAATGAAAAAACCCGTCAATATAACTGCATGCTCAAGACACACATCAAAAACTTTCATTACAATAATCGAAAAAGAGATGTGTGCATACTCAAATTTTGCAACTTATAGTTAATAATTTTAAAGCAAAAAGAAAATCAAATACCTCTTCAATAACATATATTCCATAATCCAACATTTGCCTTTGAAGCATAGGATGCAAATTATGGAGAAACATTCTTAGATGTTCTTCTCTATCTCTGTAAGGAATAATTAAGGCAACTTTACTTCTAGCTGTGCATGTGGGTGGTTTATATCGACCACCCGGATCTAAATTGGAAAACATTTTTTCAAGTTCTTCAAAAGATGGAGCATCAGTAAGAACCTTTAATCTTCCCACTAAAATAGAGATGAAGACCTACCATTGAGTAAAAGCTACTTTTTAAAATACATGCATTACAAAATAAATAGTGAACATCAATACAGCATATTGAATAAAAATTATTCATTCATTTCTTCCTTTCTATTAGTACAAAAAACCATTCCCTAGTTTATGAGCATCTGGTATTTTACTTCAAAAGTTGAATATTACGAAACAGTTATTTTGAAATCAATAGAGGAGCAATAAATTTTAATGCAAAACTTTAAAAGAAATTTTTCTGCATCATTAAAATTTAAATTCCTGCAATTTAAAATTTAAATTCCTATTTTATGCATTAATAATAATTTTTTCCTGATTAATTGTTTGATTTCAGATATATTTTAATGAGATATTAATGATATGAGGGGAAAAAAGTATTTAACTAAACTCATCTGAAACTGCGATAGAAGGGGCACAACTGATAGAGTTTGCAGCTTTTGGTTGTTAGTCTTCATTTGCACTTATGAGCTAGTATTTGACAAAGCAAGAAAAGATAAAACTATGCAGCTCACCCCTCCAACCTGAATCGGTTGTGGGTTACAAATAAAGTTGAAAAAAAGGAAGCATTATAAGAAAAAACAAAGCTTTTTTTTTATCTACCCTGTACATCCTAGCATTTCCATACCTCACGTCCAAAACATGAATAAAAAATAATATAAGAAGGAAGGAAATTTAAAGGAGCTGCAGCACAGATATTGCATCTGCAGTGGAATGGCATTTCTTTGCTACAGATCATGAGAAAGGAGTATGTGTTGACTTAGGCGGGACAGTGAAACGTCTTACTACCAAAGCTAGCCTTCAAAAACTGCATTGAGATCAAATTCTGACACCAGTTCAACTTTTCAATTGAAGTGTTATGAACATTCCTTTAATTCAGTTTTTTTATGCAACTGTTTAGAAATATTCAGAAGAAAGGGAGTTATTAAAAGATTTTTTTAAGAGCACTATCAGCCGAAGGAACACAGAATTTTCACAGCTTTGTTCCATTCAGTGAACATGAAATTACTACAAAAGTGTGTTCACATAGTAATAACTTTCAGAAACAGAAATTCTTTGAAGAAAATTCAAATGTATGACAAACCTGAAAGGGTACATTACAAGTGAATATGATGAAAGGTGTTGACTGGCTGAAGTGTTTTAAAACAGATGTACTTTGTTTTTCTTCTCATATGATTAATATAACATTAAAATATATCTGAAATCTGAGAATTAATCAGGAAAAATTATTATTAATGCATAAAATAAGTCAATTTGTTCATTAAAAAAAAACTATTAAATAATTTGAACGCAATACTTTGAAATAGCTATGATAAGACAAAAATGTGAATGTATCCGTTGTCCCCCTCCCCCAAATAAATTTTGAACTTGTTCATTTCATGCACACACGTGTCCATGCTTGTTCACTCATGCATAGATGTGTTTATAAGGCTAATTAAATCATCTCCTTTAAGAAACCATCATCTTAAAATAGCTTGAATCACAAAAATGTTCATCTTTTGGTAAATCAAATATTTTTGAAAATTCGGGGAAATACGATCCCATTGAGTCCCCAAGCTGAAATTTTGCATAGACAAAGATAAGATGTACAGAAATATTAGAATTTTTTTTAAAAAATTAATGATACGTTTTTCGAGAAATTTAAAATTTAAGGTCATTTTTTTTAATTTACAATTTTAATAAAATTTGTCATGATGCATATCATATAAAACTGCATTCAATATACTTCAAAACGCTTTTTACTAGAACTTTTTATCTCTATTTGTTGATGAGTTATGGCCTGTTTTGTATTGAAGCATGCATGTAAAAATGTGAGTTTTTTACAAAATCAAAGCCTGATAACTAAAAAACTAAACAAGATAAAAATCTAAAAATTTGGATTTTTAATTACCTTATGGTGTATAGTTTATGAGTCGAATTTGAAAGAAATCAAAAAGGGTGAGGTAAAACACCTTGGATTACTTGATATGGAATGACCCTATAGTCCTCATTCTAATGGGAAATTTTTTTGTGACTAATGTCGTGCATGTAAAGGGGATTTTTAGGGACTTGTTATTACTCAAACAGCAACTTCAAAAGACTGTTGTCCTTATTCTAATGGGTTTTTAAGTAACATTCTCTTTCTTTATATAGAACTTGAATGTGTGTCGACATGACCTAAGTCTTATTCCGGCAGGGAATGACAAAGTATTCGAGATATCCCGTGCAAAGTCTAGCTATGCAGCTATAAATTGAGCAGTAAAGAAGCACTTATGAATTTGTATTATTTCAACGAAATGCTGAAATAAAGAATAAGAAATAAAACTGAAGTTTTAACCCTTATCTAAACTATGAGTAGGGACAAATGAGTAATAGATGATGCTGAACAATAAACATTTGACAAGTCTACAGAATTAAAAGAACTTTAATTACATTTTTATATAAAAAGCTGCTAAACTGAAATAAGAGACCATTACACAACATTGCTACAAAACAACTGACAGCAGAATGACATTATTGTTATTGTTTTAGAAAGATTTGTGGTGAAATTTCTTGTTAGCAGAAAGGGAAAAAAAATCCAAAACAGCCACAAAAAGTTTTAAGTTTAAGTTTATCCTTTTATACAAATTCATTTCATTATTACAAAACTTAGCATACAATAACTACAAAATAAAAGGGAAAGAAACATTAAATATTTATGATACAAAAAATAAAATAATACATCTATACATCCAAAAAACAAAAGCATAGAACATTGTGTTAATTTTAAATATTTTTAAATTATTTCATTTTAATAAATAGAATTACAATAAAAAATTACTTTCCTTTCAAAATTTAGTATTGTTTTCATCTATTGCATTAGATTACTTATTCACATTAATTATGTGAAAAAAGCTTCCCCCAACCCCCAATATTTTGTGATTGGTAAACATTGTATAGCTCCACTTGCTTTGACCAGAACATATTCTCTGATATATACCAGAGCATATTAATGGTTAAACTCATTTTGCACATTTTATGAACACTTGATCATACTAACACTTTTTTTTTTGCTCTTTACAAATTCATAAAAAAACAAGATTATTTTGTTTATATAAATCTACTTAAAACATTATATATATGCAAAAGACAGTAAACAAGAAAAATTTTAGCATTTGTGGCGGATGATTTTAACAAATGAATATTTTACCTAGATTCGGAGGCACTGGTGGACACTCTTTTTTAATTTCATTGTGACTAGTACTATCTTTCATCTGAATCACATCACTTTGTGTTTTATTCAAAAGAACAGCAGCCTTGTTTTTTACACTCAAAGTACTGTTTGTAATTGAGCTATTGCCATTTATTAATAGAGAAATATGCTTTTCTGGTTCCTTTGCATCATTTACACCAAACTTTTCATTTAGAGAATTAGAGATCCAAGCTAGTCCAGGGGATACCATTTTATTAATAGGCTGCTTGTATATAATAACATCATACTCAACAATTATCACAAGCAAAACCAATATTAAAATCCCAGTTTTCCAGGCACGAAAACGACAGGAATAGATAGTGCAACAGAACTGATATATTGCTCCTGTTTTGCACATTTCTAATCTGGTTGGCAGTTTTCATGAAGAGTAAAAATGTTCCATTTCACTTGCTAAATAATTTGAACTAAGCAATATCAAGAGTTTTTGCAATTCTATATAATCTTTAATCTTTCATGTATGATTCTAAGTGTATACATTTCTGCAAAGCTTGTTGCATTCACAGGATCATTCATCTTGTTCTTTATAAAGGAACATCTAAAAAGGGAAATATAAGTGAAAATAAAAATACAAATAGTTGATATAATATACTAAAAAAAAGACTGATCCAAATATGAAATCCAGATTAAAGATCCCTCAAGAGAAAATGGAGTAAAAGCACATAACATTTGTGCCACAAATTGTAAATGAAGAACTCGACATTTCCCAACATTGAATGGCATACCACACTTACCTGCCAACTTAAAAATCTGATCTACATCTTTTTAAAGCTGTTACTTAAGAAAAGTAGATGATAATAAGATGAAATTTTATTCCTTACCATTTAAAAGGGTTTTATATCCAGAACCAGTAGGGGATCATCACTATGGGCCAAGTGAGCAGAAAATAACTTAATTCAAAATTTAGTTCTGTAGAGCAGGGGGGAGAGACAAAGGGGACAGCAGTATCAGGTCTCAAGTTCAAAGGGTCATTAGCAGCTTCCTAGATTTTAATTTTGTGTATACTTCTTACTTTTACATTACCTTTTGTAAACAAGTGTTCACATCAAATGATTTATGCTTAGTATCCCAGATGATTTTTAAGAAAAACTTCTAACAGGTTTACTAAATTAACCAAATCTGGTCATTATAATAGTTGTCAAGTTGTAGAATTGTTTTTGCATTTCTTTGTAACTCCTTAGACTCCCTTATCTTTGAACTTGTCATTCGGTATCAAAATGTCAGAGCAATCCCTAAGTTGTTTTCTCCATTTCTTTAATTTAAGACCCTAGATAAAGAGGAGCTGTTGTAGAGATGTTACCAAGTGTATTAAAGTGGTCAGCACTGCCAAATCACCACAACAGCCCAGGAGCCATCTTGAGCGGGTCAGATTGAATGCCTCCACAATAGTTTTACATAGGAATTGTGAAATTTAAAGCATTTTTAATTTAATTATTGATTTTAAAATTAATTGATTTAACAGGAGAGGGAATAGCAATAAAGCATTTTGGAGCAGAGAAATTGATATTTTTAAGCAGTAAAATACACTATTAGAGCAGAAAAATTGCAATTTTTGCAAAAAAAAAAATATGCCATTAGAGTAGCTGAATAAGAATAATTCAATGCATTTTAATGAAAATTTAAAATTGACTGCACTATAATTAATTTCTAGAATTGCCCGAACTATGAGAAAACAATATTTTGGATCTATTCAATTAAAACCCTGTACCATGTGCATCACATTAAACGGCCAAAAGAACCAACAGACCAAAATCTAAGGCACGGAAGGAAGTCTAGGTAGAGTGCTCAGTAAATTTCTGCCCAGAAAACGTAATAATGTAAGGGATGTCAGTGGCCGATAAGGTCTAGTCCTGTATCTGATGAGCTGTAAATTGTATAAAAGCATATAAACTGTGTGAGGAAGCAAAGCATTTTTATTGCTCTGTACAGAATAAAACTCTATGTAGACTAACCACTATTAAATTATTAAAATGGTACATAAAATACAAGCAGATTATAAACTTACATTAATTGTATGTTAGATTAACATTGTCCCTCTCTCTCTCTCAATGTAATAAATATTGATTTCATGATTTCATTTTTCTAGATATTTAGAGGAAAAATCAGGCATGCTTTGAGGGGGTCATGAAAAACTATGCTGTAGAAGGGGGAGGGGATCATGAAAATTTTTCCCAGTTCAATAGGAAAATTTCTTTTTGAACAAATTAAAAATATTATACTGAACTAGGGGTCTCCCTCCCCTGCTCACATTCAGTCTTTGTAGCCCATGAAATACCTGGATATCCAGAAATACAGATGGATAAGGACATGTATGTAATGGTGTAGATCCATAGTGTTTCTAATTTCTTGCAGGTAAAGTTCTTGAAAAATGAGAGCGCGTTAAATGACTTTCTCAGGATATCCCTAATGCAGCGATAGCACCTACCGCGATCCCCTACACATAGACAGTCCGGAGGAGATGTGGTTGGTACCTTATCTTCGGCAGTAAAGCCGGAGCCTGTTTGCAGCGGCAGGGGCTTTGCCCAAGCTCGCCAGCCGCCTTTGGTAGCTGCTTCGCATTTGGGGATAACTTGGTGACATTTTTCCAAATTGGGGGCCACCTCAGATATTGGTTCATAACAAATCGGATTCCTGGCAACACAGACTGACACTTTGAACGGATATTAATGGTATACTTTGCAACGCATGTCTTCACAAATAAGTTCTTTGAGGGATGCGACCAACCGTCTTCATGGCTTCCCCAGCATATCACTGATATGTTGGTCAGGGTCGGTAAGGTTTCGGACACCACTGAAAAAACTATGGTTTTTACCATCCTGTCCAAAACTCTGCTTGTGTCCAAAAGTGTCTAAAACTATCCACAACTCTATTTTCAGTGGAATTGCATTTTGTGAGCAAATATCAAAAACAGAATAAAATGTAGTAAAGTAATATTAAAATTTAAATAAAGTTAATAAAACTTATACAGATAATTTTAATATGGTTACATAGAAGTTGAATAAGAATAACACTGGTTAGTCTACTTTCAAAGTTAATGTCGCCTTATTTTCAAGAAAATGACAATAGTGCCATTTCATGTTCTGACACTAAATTACCACCAATCTACTCTAGAAAAATGCTGTGTGATAATGTTTCCAAAAAATTATCCAAGTTACTATTTTTTTGGTTTATTGTCGTTACAGAATATATTTTGTTAAAAATGAAAAATAAAAATTTTGCTAGTTGTAAAATATAAGTGCCAACATTCTATCATCAATTCATTATCCTTCAATCTAGGATTAATAAAACAAGGATTTATGGTAAAACATCATGTAAAACGTTATTACACAAAAACAATTTTTAAAAATTATTTTTTTTCTTATAAATATATAATAGCATTTAATAGCAATTATGAGTTATAAATGGAACTCAAATTAGTCACTTTGGAACTTTCTTTTCACAACATTACCAACTCTTACATAAGGAAGTTTTTATGTGATAGCAGAGGTGTAACTAGACTTAGTGGCACTCAGGGCGAAATCTGAGAATGCCGCCCTGCAACCGTGTCTACAACAGAAAAGCGCCAAAGTCAAAAAATGGGAGCGGGGGGAGGTATGAGTTTGGCGACCACCTCATTTATTTTTCGATCAGGAGAATCCAGATTTATATATATGGGACCGTTCATAAATGATGTCGCGCTTTTTTCCCGTATATTTGACCCCTCTCCCCCCTTTGTCACAATACGTCACACTTCAGCGGACCCCCTACCCCCCTTTGTCACACGTCACGTTATGTTGCATAATGCATAATGTCACACTTCTTGTTACCCCCTTCCCTCCCCTTGTCACACTTTGTCACAATTTCACGCACCCCCTCCCCCCCTCGAGGCATGAGGTCATTTATGAATGATACCTATATAGCTACACATACATCCAAAGGTCATTTCAAAATTAATGTGCCATATTTTTCAGACATTACGTTGAATATCTCGACAAATTTTTTAACGTGGCATTTTCATTTAGAGAATTGTGTTATGGTATTCGGAAAATCAATATAAATCTAGTAATTGATATTTGAACACAAATGAGGTGGGTTCGGGGAAAAATTTCAGAGATTGATGTCTAAAACATGCAACTCTAGGCTAAATTTAGTGACAGTGGGGAAGAGGGAGGGGTTCAGGCATTTCACCTTTTCCTGTTGATGAATTTCACCGAATTCATCCATATTGGTGCCAAAAATGTAATTTTAGCCTGTATTTGGAGACATTAGAAGAATCGGGGCATTAACCCCCTTGGATCCACAATTTCCCCAGTTAAATCGCAAGTTTCTCGAATAGTTTACTATAAATCTTGTTGATTATTTAAAGTTATTATTGAATCATGAAAATATAAGAAATATTTTACTCTGCATTTCAAGAGGCTGCTTAAAAGTTTCATCAACATTTCAAGAGAATTATTTTGAAGACATCACATAATTGCAGCTTGTATTGTTGGGCTTTACCCAGAAGGTATGTCTTGACATCTCATTGCAAATATTTATGTATCGTTTTCGATGATTTTCCGTGATAAACATCATAAAGCTATCTTCTTAAAATTTTTTTGAAGGGTGGGTCTCTGCATTGAATTTACATATTGAATAGTGGAAAACCAAGACAACCCCTCTGTCAATCGATGAAGCTTAGCCAATGTGTCACAACAACCACTTTATCTTTTTGTTACCCTAAGCGACAACTGGATTTAAACTCCGGACAATTTCAAAAAGGAATTTTGCAACTTTCTTATGTTTAAAGCCCCCCGCGATAGTTTGACAACATTTGCTGAAAACATTACCATATAAACATCAAAACTAAAGAAATTGAAACTTAATTTTTGAGTTTAAAAAAATGCACAAAATTTAGTTTGAAATATAAAATAAATAAATAAAATTGAAAAAATCCTAATATAATACACTGAATTGCTGGGTGTTGAAAGTATGTCTTTCTACCTCAAACCACATAGTAAGTTTACTTCATCCAATGTTTAACGGAGCAAAATATCTTTTAAGGGAAGGTTTGTCTTTCTGAAGGTCTTCAAGGGTAGTATTCTGCCTCACACTTGTGCATTGAATAATATAAAAATAGGAACACTTCTACCCATTTCGCAACTCAATGTGGGTTAGACAGGGTATCCCAACAACCATTTCATCTCCTTATTCCTCAAAGCAAAGTCTGCATCACCTGGATTTGACATTCTGACCATTTCAAAACTTAATTAGCTACTATCTCATCTATCTTCTTCAAAGATAGAAGTGCATATATTGTACTTACTGACTACTTGCGATGTTGCCGAATATTTCCACTGCACATCAAATTGTAAAACAATGTCTCTCTCATCTTCACAATCAGAATTTACTTATAAAGTTGGCAAAAGTTGAAGACTATCCAAATTTTATTAACCCTTTATAAACCACATTATGATCTGCAGTAATTTTTTTTTACAGAAATAGTTTTTCTAGGTATTTACACTGAAAATTAAGGGATTTACATAAATTCGTTTAGAAATTTAAAAAACAAATAGATTTTTTTTCCTATACAAAAACACGTAATGTTGATTGGGTTGTCCAAAAATGCTCTACGTCAGTGTTTCCCAACGTGGGGCCCACGCCCCACAGGGAGGCAATTTGATTGTTAAGAGGGGCAATTCAAAAATGGAATCGACACAAGTTTAACCCTTTCGCTCCGAGCCATTTAAATGCAATGCTAGATTTCGGTGCCAAATTCAATGAAAAAAGCAAATTCTTAAATAATTGCGTTAAATAATTATTAGGTGTAATTTGCCTAGACGAAACCTAAATAACAACTGGGTGTTTGGCGTCCTCAATTAAACTTCACTGCGGCAGATGGCAGGCTCCATGGGGAACCTCGGATGTTTTAAAATCTCGCTAAAAAAACAGGGGAGCGGAGCATAAGAATTTTATTCAGGCTATGGTGGGCATGGCACAAAAAAGGTTGGGAACAACTGCTCTATGTGATTGTTTCTGGGTATGTGTCAGTAACTAACAGGATGAATTAGTCACTTTTTCTTATTTGGAGAACTTTCAGATGAGTCTGCAAACATATTTAGGAACAAAAAAAAATCGTTTTTTTGTTTTTGTTTAGGAAGATGACACTTTGAAACAAGTTAGTCAAGTGAAGAATGACTACAATTTGAGACCCCCGGCGGTTAACCGGTTAGATAATATGACAGAAAGAACTTCCTTAGAAATAGCCTTTTTGACTATTGTCCATGATCCGACTTCGGCGAATTTGTCGGTGTTCTTTCAAGGCAGGGCCTTCAAGGGATTGCTTCCTGTGAGCCCCTTGCTTCTCTGCTAAGATAGGGAATAGAGTGTATTGAGTGACTATTAAGTTTTGCTATCAGTGTCAACAGGCGGGTTCAAATAAAAGAGATTACAGCTGCCATTTGACAATTTAGCAGGGCTTAGGAGTACTACCATACTGTTTCAGCTGTTTGTATCAATGCTTTTTGTTACTCGTCCTTTTTTAGCCCAAAGTCATTCAGAATCTTTTGAAGTACATGTTGACAGTCGGACGTGGAAATGACTTTATAGGCTATTTGGAAGAATTTTTACTATCTATTCTCTCCGACAACACAGCAAGGAAGCAAAAAAAGTACACCTCGGGGGTGGAGAAAAAGCTAAAACCGGACATAACTGTGTGGCCACTAGTAATGATTAAACTAGTGGGAAATGGGACTTTTCGAAAAAAAGAAATCTTTGCCTTGTTTGCGGGAAAAAAAATTTGAAAAACAAGATTGTGTTTTGCTGGAACGAGCGTCCCGGACTTCTGAAACGGTGCCGCACGGGGCAGACTGCCCCTAGTTACGCCACTGTGTAATGGAGACACTAGAAATTTATCCTTTTTCCACGTAAAATATTTTTTTTCAAATTAAGATATCGGTGAAAAATGTTATCAAATATTTATTAACTACAACTAATTAATATTTATATATTACTAATATTGCATTAGATATAAATTGATTAGATTAGATCCCTTTCGCTTTAGGACAGTTTAAGACACTTTTGGACAGAAAAACCACCTGTCCTGTCCAAAACCCTAATCTTGATGCTGGTACTTATCCCGCCTCCTGACAAACTGACAGTCCGGAGGAGATGCGATTAATGACATACAGACGCGAACAGATTTTAATTACAGATGTTTTGTAAAATGAACTTGCAATATTTTTTAACGAAAAGTCACATGCAGTTTTTCAAGAATTTGTCGAAAAAATCTCGATACTCGTAGCACTGCTGCAAAATCTTGCAGTATCTATGCCATTAATGCTCAACCTATGGCTCAGCAGCTGTACGAGGCCCACTGAGCTTTCGCGAAGTAACTCAGTAAAAAAAGTAGATAGTCAACAAAGTTCATAAACCATTATATAAAACTAATTCTGATGTAAACAACCCTTAAAAAATTTTGCTTTCAAGTAAGCAATTGCAGTTTTGGCTAGCCTTATATAAAACATGCAAAATGCTGCAACCCATGTGAAGCAAAAAAAAACAGGTGGAGTACTTGACCTATGCCATACACAGTATGTTGATATACCAGATGGCTGTATTTTGAAATATACACTATACAGCCTGTTCCATACCTAATATTCTCAATTTGTATTTATACTAATGTTATTATTTTCGAATTTATAGAATATACTGCAATATTAAGGAAAGCTTAGCATACCTATTTAAAATAGTAGTGACCCATTGAGATTTCGGTGGTGCTATTTTTTGCACAACTGCCAACATAGGCATACGGCACATAACGAATAAGGGGCACCAGGCACTGGCACATAACGAATGCTAATATGAAACTGGCTAACATTTTACACCTTAGATTCACTAATTCCATACCTCAGACACGTTCAGAAATGCTTTTTTCGCTAAACTCATCAACAGTTTCTGTGGAGGTACACTTGGGACCCCACCCCCGGTTCCGGTAAAATATGAACTCTGGTGGACCCAGCATTTGATTTATTCATTTTTTCATTCAATTCCCATTCTGCAAAATTTGCTTGAAACATCATTTATTGTGAGGCTCTTCTAGAATTCATAGGGTCTACAATATGGGGAAAAAAGGAAATTTGAAATGACGAAGAGGCCTCTTTTCAATTCAGGGCACCTGGCGGCTGTGAGGTTCACCTGGCCACCCACTGCTTAATTTGGCAATGATAATAAAATGAAAATCATTTCAATTGTTTTCTTTCTTTTTTTTTGTTAATTTAATTTATTTTCTTTAAATATACTTTTAAGGAAAAATGACTGAAAAAGGACATTTTTTTCATGATGAGAATGTGATAAACATTAAATATGGAGAATTAGACATCTGCTTGAATTCAGTTTTTTGTATTCATCACTGGAGGTGTGATATGTGTCAGCATGTCATAGCTTTGCAATTACTAAACCATAAGCCATGGCATTGCTAATGAGGAGGGAGGTGAATGGGGTGACTCACCGCTCCAGCGACTTCGTCCAGTCGGCAAAATCAAATGGAGTCGGCAGATTTAGTGCTCTGAAATTTTAAAATTTGAAACAAAGAAAATGAAATGGGTCAACGGACAACAGACTTACATAAATTTACATTTCTTCTTAATTTTTAGTGAAAGCTTTGGACTTCTTTGATGTCTGAAGCTCACTTCAACGGCAGCTCATTTTGCCGACTCAAAGACTAACTTCACTCTGTCAGCAAATTCAGCTAGAATCAGCATGTTTAATTTCTTCAATTCATTTAGGATGCAAAAACACTTGGGATGCAAATATGTGCATCAAGTGTAAATTTCTTCACAATATATTTTGAATATACTTATTTTATTAGTATGTCAACGTCATACTTTTACTCCAAAAAAACTTTTTTTTGCATGATACATTGATTATCCATTTGAAATGAAATACACTCTTTTAGATGGGTTCAGAATATCTGAAGACAGGGTTTAATAACTTTTCCCCTGGCAGCATTTTTAACGCGACGTGCATGTATGTGAGTGAATCTTTTTTTTTTTTTTTTTAGCAGAAAAGGGATTAGAAAATAGTAAGCGCAATGCTTTTATTTTAAAAATGCAAATAACAACTCTACTTTAACAATAGTTAGAAATGAGTTATTTTCAAGTGTTATTCCTTTGTGTGCTGTACCTTAGGAAGTGCAAAATTCGGTAAGCCATTTAATATTTTAATTCCTCATTTTTAAAGCAATTTTATAAATGATTTTAATATTTTATTTAATTAGAGGATTATTTTGCAACTTAGTATAATTTCAAAGTTTATTTTTGAGAAGAAAAAATAGCCAGGCTGAAGTCCCACATAGTTTCGCAATTCGAAAAAATATTATTTTAGGAATGAACTAGTGGTAGGAAAAATCACATTGAAGCATTCAAATTTATGTTTACTAACTTCATAATGTGTTTCATTATTTTATCTTGTTGAACGTACTTAAGTCTCATTTAAATAAATACCGACAGTGGGACTGAATACACATGGCAGCTCAGCCAACACCCCCTGAACTAGAAAGCCTCCAGACTGCCTCGCGAAGTAGCGAGTCCCTTCTCTCCGTAGGCCGAAGTCTGAGGCCGAAATCCATTGCGTCTGTTGCAATGGCTCGCATTCGTTAGCTTGTTTATGCAATCAAACCTCTGTGAATAACTCACTGCAGGATCCAACGAGTGCAGATATTTAGGAAGAAATACATTTTATCCTATACCAAAAAAATTACAGTAAAAAAATTAATATGTTAAAACTTATAATAGTGTAAGAAAATATAAGCATTTGAAATGCGTAAAAGATGCGTACTTGACATAAGTTACCAAATCAATTTTTTTTTTTGATTTTACCTACGAAACCCTTTTATTCATTGCAACTATTAGTATTTTCTTAAACAAAAGCAAATACTCCTTTTCTTGCTACCTATTATTATTATTATTTTGAAACAAAATGCGTTTTTGTTTTTTTCTGCAAGAAAGGGCATCAATCATTATGTTCTAATATATTATTGATGAGCGAATTTTATAAATTTATTTAATACTTCACAAATGTGCTTTGATCATAGATTTTGGTTCTGAGTTACCCGGTCTGTACTAATTTTGTCATTTTGTAAAGCAATCATTTTGAAAAGAGCATATTCCATAAAATGATAGCTGTTACTCCATCTACACTCAAAACATTATTTTAAACTTTCAACTTCTTATTTAAGTGATGTAATTGCAAGTCTAACATATGTAGCTGGTTATATTGTGCTTGTGCAGTTTTGTAAAAGTTTCATATTGTTTCTGTCAGTTTAACATTATTACTCCGTTAGGCCTCTTGAAAATAATTCTAATTATAATCTCTCAAAAAAGCTTGAGAGATCGTGGTGACCTTAATATTCACAAGCAACGGTGGTTTAAATTGCAATGTAGTCTTATTTAATTACTAATATCAAATTACTCTCCTCTAAATATTAAAAGATTTTTTAAGGTAAAAGACACACATTTTTATTTCAAGTTTCCGTAAATACATTAAAAACACAGAATGTTTTCCAGACGTTTGGAGAATGTTCACACCGAAGACGAATTAAGAAACTATCATTTCTTTTTCGATCAACATTTTCTTAAAAATTATGCATCCAACCGAGCTTATCAACAAAATTATTGAAAAATAAAAGTTCAATAATTTTAACCTTATTTGTAGAAAAAAGGTGTTTTATTGTAAAAATTATATTCATGGACAAAGTAATATTGAGAATGCATTTAAAATTGAATATTTTTTTGCAAACAAAAATAATTTACTTGTCCATCATCAGTTTTATATAAATTAGTTTAACATTTATAATTTAAACTCCACAGAAAAAAATCCATCATCATTTACTGTTAAATATGTTGCCTTAACTTATAAGGTCATTTAAATTTCATTTTTAAAGCCTTTATACCTTAATAATCTTAGTCAAGAGTTTTTTTTATACAAACAAATGTAGTATTTCTTGCTTCGTTAATTTCAAGGATAATGTTCAAAACCAAAAGAAAAATCTTTTTTTTTTCAAACGTAAACTGAACTAATATTAGTTTTAAAAGACTAAGTAAAACAAAATAGAATCTTTTAGTATCTTAGTTGCCTACACATCAAAAATAGCGCCGGTAAAGTGCTTAAAATTGTAGCAAACACATTTCTTAAAAAAACTAAATGTTAAGTTATTTGAATGCAGTAAAATATGTTCCACGTGGAAATTATAATACTGTTTATTACATAGATACTTTTTAATAATAAATATGTATCTAAATATGTTTGAATGCCATATGCAACTTCACTGAAGCCTTTTATTTTTAAGCGAAAAATTTCCTGTCGGGATTCAAAAATACCCTAATTGTAAATGCTACCGAGTGACGAGCGTCGGCTTACGGACGTTTCGCAATAGTTTCAGTCTAGAGGCTTTCTTCTCCAGGGGGTGTTGGCTCAGCTCCTGTAGGCTCAGCCTCAGCCCTGGCCAGTAGAATGAATTTATTTATAATACGGAGTTTTCTTGAGCGTTAAAAAAATTTTAATGCACTAAAGTGCGACTAAATTTTCAACTGCATTTTTAGAAAGCTTAAATGCAGTGCTGGGTCTGGAGAGAGCCCCCGTCTCGGGCGGTATTTTCTGAGCAACGGCGAATTCAAATGTAGTGTCAGAGTTGGATCCAAAAGAGGCTATGAACCTCTTAAAGTGAAAAAAAAGACCTAAAATTGCAGTTTTTAAGACATATTTTAGAAGACTTCAGGAGGATTCCCCCCTTCATTATCATCGTCAACGTAACCAAAGAGAGACTAAAATTGCATGTTTAAAAGGACAATTTCGAAGATTTTCAGTGGAGAAGCGCCGCAACTAACATAAAAAAGGATAGCCAAAAATTGCTTTTTATGGATTTCATTATGCCAAAACGTTCCCAGGTAGAATCACAGAACATCTTCCCCCAAATGTTACCAAAGATGGTCACTAAAGACATTTTTTAGGGGTTTAATTTTGAAATTTTTCCAGAGGAGGACCAACAACACCCTCCCCCCTCCTTTTCAAATGCTATTTTAAAAAGCTTCCAGAAGGAAAGCCACATGAACTGCTCTTTCCTTTAATGGCACTGAAGATAGCCTAAAATTGACATTAATTTCGAGAAAAATTTGGGCGTAAGCCTCCCCCCCCCCCCCCAACCTCCTCCTTCCTTGTTTTAGGATTTCAATTTGAAAAAGTTCCTGGGAGAGGACCCTCGGATCCCCCCTTCCCTCTTCTCCTGTACTCCTGTCCTTAAAGTCAACAAAGTTGATATAATATACGCGTTTAAGATTTTAATTTCGAAAATACCCTGAATAAGTCACTTAAAACCAGTCTTTTGACTTCTTCAGAGACAGCCTAATATGACTTTTTAAGGTTTCAATTTTGAAAAATCAGTGGGGGTGAGTCCCTGAGTACCCCTCCCTCCTTCCCTATCATCATCAAAAATAGTCTAAAATTGTGTTTTCAAAACTTCAATTTCAAAAATTTCCGGAGGAAAGTCCATGAGTTCCTCATTTCCCAAATTTTGCAAAGTGTCGTCTAAAATAAACATTGCTTTCGTATAAAAATTCTCGAGGGAACCCTGATCCCTAATATCACTGAATGTTATCAAAGAAAGCCTAAAATTATCTCTTTAGGACGTCAATTTTTAAAAAATTTGTTCTTCTTCGCTCCTCTATCCTCAGCAAAGATAGCCTAAAACTATGTTTTTAGGACTTGTTTGAAAATGTTTCGGGATAGGGCTCTCTTCTCCCAACGGCCCTAAAGCTGATGAAAAGAGAATTTTTAGGACAAAAGTTTTTTAAAAAATTCGGAGAAAGCCCTTGCACGCAGTCCCCTTCCCCCCCCTGACATCGCCAAAGTTAGACTAAAATTGTGTTTTTAGGAATAGTAAATAAAGCCAAAAAATTTGCACGTTAAGAATTTCTCAGTTAAATTTATCTTGCGTATTATAAATGCACTCCATTTCTATTTTTTTTCTTTTTAACTTTTTATTGTTATTATTAAACTTGAAGGAAGATGGATGTCATTTCCCGCCTCGTAAAAATCAAAGATCCAGAGCTGAAATTAAATGGTGTTTTTAGAGTCAAAAGTGTCAACATAAGTTCAAACTGAATAAAATTTCAAACTAAAAAGCTTTTCGGGAGGGAGGAGAGATGACGCCACAAATTTTCGCTCCACATGACACCCATGCTCCATTGGTGTGTGTGTGTATATATATACTCTTTTTTTCTTTTTATTTGGCAAAACGTTGGGAGTCGGTTGGCAAAATCAGCCCCAACACCCCCCAACCGAATTTACTTCAAGCCAGCCCTGCCATAAGCCATTACTAAGCTATACTCACTTATTTAAATTTTGAATAATCATACACTGTCAGGGGCAAAAATTCAAATGTTTAATAAAAGAGAATCCTCTCCAAGGTTTATGTGTAAAGGGATCAATTTTTTTTTTGGGGGGGGGGGGGATTGCAATATTTGATCAATTTCAACTCTTCCTATTCCAAATTTTGCCTATCTTTTTTACAGCTCCATCCAACTTCTTACGGACTGCTTACTTTTATTTCGCTAAAATTATGCAAATATTTTACAACTAAATAAACATTTTGTCATCCATTTACAAATCTTCTGCGGGCAGATGATTCCTGACTAAATTCTTTCAAAGGAAGGTTGATTTTAATTTTTTTTTTGTTTTCTTCTGCATAATTTTTTGTGGTTTTTGATAACTTGTAGTAATTCTCTATCATGTCAATAATTACATAATAATTTCCCAGACATGGTTTGGGACTGTATGGAGATTTCTCTTAGCTTTCCGTAATTTTAAAAGAAGCATGTATTACTCCTGTTATACTAATTTTTATCAAACAAAAAAACTGTAGATTACATTTGTTGCGCGCTCTCTTTTTACATGTATTTTGCCCTATAGCAGCGACACAGTTACTCAATTGCTAAATTTACATAAAACTGTCAGGTGGTAATAATAATTCAACCAAGCACACTATATAGTACAGGGCCATATCCAGAGGGGGGACCGAACCCTCCCCCCCCTGAAAATTTTCGCAATGTAGCATATATTCCTCCCTGAAACTGTCCTCAACATAAGTGTTTCAAAGTCAGGGCCCCCCCTCCCCGAAAAAAATTTCTGGCTACGGCCTTGATATAGTACATAGGTGTATATATAAATTATGAAATTAGCTACAAAATACAGATACATTTGGAAGCATTTCAATGTTTGTTTTATAGTTATTGCGTTGCTTTCTATTAAATTTTTAATGTTAGTAGTTTCTGAAAAAAAAAGCATGCACATTTTTTTTGTATTTACTTGTGTTAGCATAAAAGAGAATTGATTTTACTTTGATCTCTTAATGCTATATAAGCAAACTGAGGTACAAAAAATTATAAGCAGTTGTAGGCACATTTTCAAAATTTAGAAGTCGTGATACACAACATAAAAGGGGGGGGGGGCATGAAAATACTTTGAATTTCTAAGAGGGGGATCATGAAAACAATACAGTAACTTGCAGAGGGGTCATAAAATTTTTTCAGTAAATGTAAGCTATCTTCTCCCCCCCCCCCCTGGCCATAATAAATGACCACTCCCTGAAGTCAATGTTTTCATTACTAAATGTCAAGACTTTGGCAGTGTGCCTTAATAATTTAAATATTTGTCTTTTTCAACAGACAAACGTATCATCTCTCCATAAATAACATCTCTCAATAACTGTACACTAGTTATAATTTTCAATTCTGAATTTGATAGAAAAATCATGCTAAGTTTTAGAAAATAAATTAAACGTAAAGAAAAGGTAAAATCTTTGGATATAGTTCATTTTTCAACTGATTATTGCTGTAATGAAGCAATAGAATAAATCGTACAAGATTAAAAACTTTTTTTTTTTTTTTGACCTCTTCGGAATCAACCTGAATTTTACCTCCAGTTCATTCTTTATTTTTATGTGTAATGCTTTGTTTAACAGATTATAAAAGTGAATAAAAACGACAAAGAAATTGCGATTCAAAATTTAATTTCATGGGGTTTGATAGCACATCTATAACGATCTCGCAATTGCGTTTCTATTTTTAAACTAAGATTTTTATTTCTATTTTTAAGCTAAGATTTTTAATAAAATAAGTATAAGTTTTGATTATTTACCTTGTCACAAAACGAAAGAAAACAATTCAAAGCTTGGAGAAAGATTGGCTGAGAAAAGAACGTATGTACACGTGGCAAGTAGGCTTAAACCCAAGACCAAGCTCACAGGAAAGAATCGCGAAGTTTCTACGAGCTTTCCGCTCGACCGCACCCTCATGCAGATGAGATGCGCCGCCATCTATTGGCGTTCTAGATAAACTTTAAAACAGTAAAACCGAAACTTCAGGGATTGGAATCCAGTTTAATTCGGAAAAAGTGGGAAATTTAGCGATTATGAAAATTGAAAAGGTAGGAATTTTCATGCGAAAAATAAATAATAACAAAAAAATCGAAGACTGGAAGGAACTTCTTTTTACTCTGCCCTCAAATATTAGAAGGAAATAAAGTGTTAAAAAATACAGGAAGAATTAATAAAACGAACCTTTTTTGAAACTTTACAAGATAAACTTAACTATTATATCCAAATGTTTCAAAGAATTTCTTACTACTACTTATAGTAAAATCCTTCCAAATTTTTTTTTTTTTTTTTCTAAAAGAAAAATCAAGTTTCTAAAATTTGAAACCTGGAAATATATCATATATTAACTTTTCAAATGATCTGCAAAAAATTATAAGAGTTGTTTCAATATACCCCCAACCACTTAAATTGAATTAAAAACCTGAATAATTTTTTAACCAAGCGAGTATGTTTATGTATGTACTTCTCTCTCTCTCTCTCTTTTTTTTTTTGAAATTTAAGCATATTCCCCAATTTTTTCATTTAATTCTATTGAAGCTTCAAAATCTATTTTTAAATCTTCCAAAATTCACAATTTTATGTTATGATTTTTGGAAACAAAGATCAGTTTATAACTCCCCCCCCCCCCCCTTTTCTTTTTTTTTTTTACATTTTACTCACTTTTAAGGTAAAAAAAATACTCTCAATTATTTTCTAAATTTCAACTTCACGAGAATATTTTTGAATTACATCTTTAACTGTAAGTCATATTGTTTTATTATATATTATATTGATAATTAAGAAGATGTCATTACATCCTTTTAAAATAATTTTCAATTTATTTTAATGATAACAATAAGTTGCAATGTTATTGAAAGTATATAATATATATATTATATATATATATATATATTAATTTTAAATAATGCACTTATAATGTGTTTTACAACTTATTTCTATAAAAACATCTGTAGATTATACCAATCACGATTTGTCTTGAATTAAACTTCTGGATTTAAATTCAAACTGATGAAAGATAATTTTTTCAAAATGCAAAATACATTTTAAATATTTATTACAATTTTTTTTTTTTTCATTGAAAAAAAATTGAAATATATTTCAATTCGATGTTTTTCATTTTATACTGATTTAAATCCCCACAACTCTGAATAGAATGTACCCTTTGCATGTATGCATATTAATGCAGATATAAAATTGAAAAATCATCCAGAAATAACATATTTTTAAAATATGTTAGTTATTCATAGGATTGGAATGCCAAATAAATTAAAAAGTGAGCCTACATCTGCTCTTTGGTCAGATGTGAATGCGAAAGTTTTTTAAGATGTCATTATTTCAATATGATAAAAGATGAATACTCTTAGCTGTTTTTATAATTTAGATGTCAAATTTAAAGGTTAATATCAAAGCAGACGAAAGTACCAAAAAATATTTTAAGCTAAATAGAAATTTAATACTACACGATCCATTTTGAAATGTTTTGATTGTTTTAACTTCATCATCAGATGATTCGTACAATATAATTATTAAAAGACTAGGAATAGCTAGGTAGTGATGGTGCCACTGCATGGAAAAGACTACCCCCCCCCCCCTGCCTCGCCAAAAAAATCATGGAAGCATTTTAATGAAATATATTAAATAAAATTTTTTAAAAATCCTAGCTTTGAAAAAGAAAAACACCGTTCATATCATGAACCTCATAATATTTAAAGTGTTTGTTGACAGCAACGATTATGATTAACGGTTAAAAAACAATCGGAATACATTTTTTAAAGGAAAACCTTTGCTGAATTTAAAATAGAAAAGAAAATCTAATTTAAAGTAATTGTTTTATTCTATGGAGCTTTAAAAGGTCTTTTTTCCTCGGTCGTGGCTGGATGTCACCCCTAAATGGGTGACAACTGGGGCAGGCCGCCCCAACTTAGCTACGCCACTGCCAATAGCTTAGGTTAAATGTACCCAATAAGGCTCGACCGATGCATCGGCCTCGCCGATGCATCAGCGCCGATTGTTCAACAAAGTTACCATCGGCCATCGGCATCGGCGGCCGATGTTAACTTTGGAAAAACATCGGCCCATCGGCCTTAAAAAACATCGCAAAGCCGATGTTTTTCGCAGGGACAACTTTCCAGAAAACATTATGTCTTTAACTTTCTTTTTCCTTCATAGCTAGATTTCTATTTCCATTACAATAACAGGCAGCCCAGCAGTTAAAGAGCACAGAAATAATGTCATTCTACAAAGTATTTAATTAAAAATTCGGAAAATTAGTTTCAGCGATCGCAGCCCGAAAACCTTCATTATTAAAATTATTTCTTTTTGAACAGAATCCTCGCGAAATAGAGTATGTGAAAGTAAAAGTAATAGAGGCGTCTTATGAGTGCTATTTGTATTTCGCACTAAGTTAGTTGCCTCATTTTTGTCCGTCTTGCGTTTAATAATGACGTAGTGCATTAGATGTCATTGTGCAATAATCTTACACCACCTGCTTTTAGTTTGTCATGTTTCTTATTATTCCAAAATTGTAAGCAATACAAAGTCAACTCAATCAAAGTACAATAATACTAATTTTAATTTTTTCCGCGTAAACTTTTTTCTCTCAGCGGTTTTTTTTTTTTTTTTTTTTTTTGCTTCGATGTCATGTGCTAGTTTTTCTGCAATTGTGCAGCATCTCTTCGAAAAACATGTTTTTGCTTTGGTCTTCTAACTTTTAATTTCCAACTCAATTTTATTTAATTGAAATACAAACATCTTCGGCCCCTACAAAAAACTCTTAATATTTCAGATTGTGGTATTGTTTTGTAGTGATAGAGCCTTCTACTGATAAGTAATTTTTCTATTTTTTTTTATTTTAAAAATCATGCCTTCTGAATCTTACTTCTAAAGTTTTATTTTTGGTGTGAATTTTCATTACAATGTTTTGAATCTCTCTCGCTCTGTTTTTCCATCAGTTTGTAATGTATTTTAGGGCGCCCCATGCATTTTTACTCTTTGCTGTGATTTTTGTAATATTATTTTTATTTAAAAAATCATTTATCTTTATATAGAAATATAGGAACTACTGTGATATAATCCCCACTTGGCGACTTTTTCGTTGGCGCCAAGAAATCGTCGCCAACAACAAGATTTTTATGTCGTCAACTTCAAATAGAATACAACACTCTTGCCGATGATTTTATCGCCAACAATGTCACATCATAAACATAGCAAACATGTCAAGAAAAATCACTAAAAAACAGTAAAATACCAAAAATTGCAAATTATATCTTACACACAATATCGACGCTACTATGTAAAGCACGTACAGCATTTTTCAACAACAATTCAATACATTAACGGATTAATAATTACTCGAAAAATAGAATTATTTACTTTACCAAATCACTTAAACTTGAATAAAAACCCTTCGTTAAAAAAACACGCAATTTATGCCCATTATGTTGGCTTATTAGAAAGCTTGAGTTAGCCATTTTTTGAATTAATGTTTAAAAGTATTGTTAAAGATTAGGGCGGCCATGTTGCCGTAGGATTAGTCTTTTTTAATTTTATGCCGGTGGTCTACTTTTGTTAGTTGAATTTTAAATGTCTCATCTACGTCTTCAATAAATGTTGTGTTTTTAAACTTTGCTGCTCATTGTAATTGGTTGACACGCACTCTGCTGTTTTATCAGACTAGTATGGTCAAACCCGGTGGACATATAGATAGTTCATCAGGCTGGGCTTAAGTGCGAGCGCGTGCAGACTGCACGAATGCGTGCGAGCAAGTCATCTCGTGGAGCCATCTGTGGAGTGTTCGGGTCTCCATTGCTGCGTGCGTAAATGCCGGGTCACCAGGAGGCTTAGAGGCTTAGTCTCTGCCCAGTACGTAAAAATAATCCGCATGCAAAACCAGTCCGTGACGTCATTTTGACGTCAGCAGCAAAATGCGCTAGTCTCTGCCCATTTTTCCGGACGCAAAGTACGTACGCTGAAATGTAAACATACGGTTATTTTTCCGCCACAACTTCCTGGCGTAAACGCCGTTTACGTATCTCAAAACAAGATGGCTGCCGTGCTCGTCGCGTTGCTTTACTATTCAACAATCAACAGAAATATAGAGATTTTAACGTAAAAGAATAGTATTTCGTGATCATACAACCCCCTTTGATTGAATTGAAGAAAGATTTACTTATTGAAATATCAACATCATTACATTGCTTTCCGTCTGGAGGAATGCCAACTCGTTTACGAGTAAGTACAACTTTTATTATTCTGCTAACGAAACGTTATTACTTTTCATTATTTGCATTCAATATATTTTGTTATATAAGTGTTAAAGAGTCTGTTTTACCTTGGACTCGTGAAAATTGCTCTATTTCGTATAGATACATTATTCGAGAGCAACTTCTATCAGCCACTTAATATTTCATAATAATATGCTTGTTTTATTTTAAATATTAAACATAAGGACTAGTTTTGACACAGTGCGTATTTTAACGTTTATTTTGTTGGTAAAATAGAAGAATACAATGTCCTGAAATTTAATTAAGTGCTGTAATTACTTGTATTATTATGATATGCTAAACTTCTTTGAATAGTAAATGCTTATGTTTAAAAAACGAATATCTTTTTTTAAAAGAAAATTCTTGCTATAACAAATGTAATATAACAAATTGCAAAAATATGACATGTATTTTCCTTGAAAGGAGTAAATTATATTTCTCGTTGATCCACCTGATAGAATTTTGTGTTGATCAACTTCAATTTCATGTTATACATAAGTTTTTGAAAGTTTGACTACTCATTTTTTACAGTCTCAAAATTTTAAGGATCTTGGATTAACTCAAGTCAACTGTCTCTGTGTAAAGATATTTGTATATTATAGAGAACTCTCTCCAACCCACCAATATTTGGCTGAGCAGAAGCATTTCCCATTCTATTTTGCTAACTTCCCTCCATTAAGGGACCATGTATTAACAGCCTTCCTCTCCATATGATCACGTTTTATTCCTGCTAAAGAAAAAATCTTTGGTCTTTTACTGTATTGCCATAGATCTCGATACATATTAGTTGTACCAGAAATTAATATTACCTTTTGAATTTTTAAGAATTTGATATATATGTATAAAATTAAACTCCAAAGTATTAGGTATATGTATATATATCAAACATAAATTTAAGATTCAAAAGCTGTTGCTCTCGGTGATTCTCAACCTTTTCAATGCCGCCGCCCCCTTAAGGAATGAAGTTTTCAACGCCCCCTTTGGAAAAGCCTGTAATTTCAGGGGGGGGGGGGGGAGTTGATAAGGGGCCAAAGGTTTTTACAATTTTCTTTGCACCGAATGTGGTTAATAAGATAAAGCTTTTAATACATAGCATTTAAAAAAACATTTGTGAATGCCTATGTCAGTGCGATTGTCGAGATAATTGGTTCAGGGCCAGGTTCAACATTTTTAGTAAGGTGAAGGTTGTAAGTTCTCTCTTGCATGATTTCTATTTCTTTCTTGTCTCAAGATTCGGCATAAAACTGAATCCGTCTCATCAAAAAGCCCAAAACATGCTCATCGCCCCCTACCGCCCAAAACATATTCACCACCAATGCTGCCCAAAATATATTCACCGCCCCTCAGTATCCCCTTACCGCCCACCAGAGGGTGGTACCGCCCACGTTGAGAACCATTGCCTAATTGAATATTTATTAATTATAACTTATTTTAAGACCTGTTAATTACTGATGTTATAATTAAATATCCATATCATATATAGTTATGCATGTGCGTGTATGGGTATATATGTATAGCATATCTGATTTTTTTTTCTTATGATATTACATAGGTTGTGGATGACTGTTATACACTCGGCTAATTTTATTTGGAAGGACTGTATGCTGCGGGAGCATTTAAGTACTCAAGGGAACCAAGGAGTTGGAAATTTCTGGTTATTATTTAAATCAATGAAATGCAAAATAAACAAATTATAAGTAAAACACATTGATTGCCACATCAGTCATTGGTGACTCTCGGTTTAAAATATGATTCAAAACTAAAAAGTGGGTATTGTGTTTAGTAATTACTGAAAAATTATTTAATTTTTATTTATTACAATATTACTTCATTAATGCAATAATTTAAACACAAATTGTTCAATGCATGGTTCCTAAGAGCCATACATTGAGATAAATAATTGGAGGGAAATCTTCATTCTGCTTTTCAGCTTAACATATATACATTAGTTTTAACAAAGTTTACTTGAATTGCATGCCTATTGTGTTTCAATGTCATATTTTCATGCACAGGTTAAAATGTTCGTTGCTATTAATTTAAACTAACTTTGTGGTGGGAAAGCCCAATGCGGGCCATGGTCCTTCTGTGCCCATCCCAGCTTTCGAGGCTGAGGGCCAAAGGTTGCAGAAGCAGATGTTCCGGTCTAGTGGTCGGCCTGACACGGATTCCCCAGTGTTAGTTCCAAAGCATGCTTGGTCCTCATTTTATCGAACCACGGGTCTGTGGCATGGTAGCACGGAAGGCTACCACACAACCACTGGGCCTTGCTATTAATTTACTTCCTGCATCAATTCTACCTTCTTTTTTTTTTAATTTAAAATAAACTGATTTGTATTGCATTAAAGTTGAAAATTGAGCTTCAAGTTAGTGCTGTGTGATTTTTTGTATTACATAGTGTGCTTATGATTTCTAATACTTCATCCATTTTAAAATTGGCATTATTTTGTTATAGGTGATAGTGGTTACCCTCTGGAACCTTAGCTCCTCACTCATGCATATCCTGCTATTGGCACCTAGAAGTTCTGTTATAACAGTTGCCACTCTTCTATAAGATCCTGTGTAGAATGGTGCTGATTCATCACCTTAGTCTTTCTCCAAATTCAGCTTTGGATAATGTTGAAAAGAGCATCAGGGACAAAATAACTTCCGGATTTTAATTAAATGTAAACTTGATTGGACATATTTATTATATTTTAATTATTTTCAAATTTATTGTTTTTTCTCGATTATTTTCAAATTTAATTATTATATATATATTTTTAAATATTATATACTTTTAGTTAATAGGACCCTGTATATAACTGCTAACACTTATAAAATATTGTCACTTATGCCAAATTTTAAATGTCTCATAATTTCCTGCAGAGGGAAAGCAATGTTTCAGTTCTTCTGTGATGTTGATAACTAATTCTTTCAATATAACCTAACCATTTTAATAAATCTTTCATCAGATAATTCGAAGATGTTTTGTGGTTCTCGAAATAGTTTTCTCTCATAACGTTCCAATCTCTCTGCTTCTTGAATGTTACATAACTCCCTGTTTTAAAAATTGAAAAATAAATCTACTTTTCTACTTGATAAGTGTTTCATGTCTTATTAATGTGTTTCTAGTGAAACATTCTAAACTTCAAAAGAGTTATTGTATTTTCATGTGTGGAATAGCAGATTGTTATTGGTTTTATTAGCTTTTTTTATAATTAAATTCTTGAAGCTTTAAATGTGTATCTACCATAAAACCTCGATTAACTAAAGTGGTTGGGAGTAGACCTTTGTCAGCAAATCCGAAATACAAGATTTAAAAAAAACAGCATTTGATGTGTCGCTTCTTGACTTATAAACAATACAGTTCTCAATGAGAATAGTACGAAGTTTTACTTCATGCAGTATTAATTTAAAAATGTCATTTCTGCTTTTTTCATATTTAAACACAATTTCATCCTTGTAGTTATAAAAGAGATTATGGAAATTGTCTTCAAAAACTTACAGATGTTCAAACCATGAAATCAGAACAGAAACTTGAACTTGCATATCATTTAGATATTATGAGAAACTAGTAACAATTATAGCACTTTCTCAGTTTAATTTGGCTTACCTTCATCGAGTAATAGTTCGGCTCCAGTACCGAATCTTGGAGTTATTATTCTGTGGTTAAAAAATGCCCCCCCCCCCCCCATCCAACTATTGTCCATATTTCATAAACTTTTATGCGCTGGCTATTTTTTTCAGGATTTTTCACCTGGGGGGGGGGGGGGGGGAACTGATAAACTCATGAAACGTTCGTTAATGTTTCCATGGCATGGCCCTTTCAGCTCAACATTGCGGGGGAAAGACATATGAAGGGGCCTTTTTTAACTGGAGATATAAAATTCCGACAGTTGAAGGAGGTCCAGGGGGATTCATTCTCCCCTGGTAAAATGTTAAAAACTATATGCAAACTTGTGCATTTTGAGACCTATGCAGACGCATAGTGTATTGTTTAACCATAGCCTGATTTATATTTTGCCGCTAAAAGGGGAAAAACCATTGACTTTAAAATTTTGACAATGCAAAATTTACCGCTCCCTAAAACTGCCTTTGCCTGTCGCAGGAGCTGGCTGCATGAAGGGTTCCCCTTTAGCGGGAGATATGAAATTCTGACAATTGAAGGGGGTCCTGGGGAGACAAATTTCCCCCCCCCCCCCGGAAAAATTTATGCAAAATGTTGCATTTTAGATTGCAAGAATAACCGTGGGGGGGGGGGGGGACCAAAATTCTCCCCTGGGAAAATTTTCTATAACTATATGCAGACTGGTGCATTTGGGACTGCAAAAGTATCGGAGGGAAATTTTTTAAAAAATTTAAACGCTTTTACTTAAAAAAATACAGAACAAAATTAGCACTTTTTTTTATCCAGGGAAAAAGACTTCCCCTCCTTACTAACGCCCATATCGAAAAGCTCTGGCTCTGCCTACTTAAATGATACGTATAATCCCCCCCCCCCTCTTAAAATTCGTAAAAGAAAAACTTGTTTTAGAATGGCATGATCTATATTTCTCTATCACAAGCTCCCCCCCACCCCACCTTCCCAAAGGGTGCTTTGAAAGTTTGTAAAAGAAAAACTATTGTGTTGTTTGAGCATGGCATGATTTATATTTCGCTACTACAAGATGGGGAAAACTTTGGCTTTTTTAATTTTGACATTACAAAATTTTTGCCCCCTGAAGCTGCCTTCCCAAGAAGCCCTTTTTAGAGTTTCTGACAGTTTATTTTGCCACCCGGGCATAGATAGCCCGGCTTGCCCCCTCCCCTAGATCCGGAGATGTTGGGCTCTAAGCAACTGAATAAGACGCATTACAATTGTCATTTTAGAACAAAATGTAGAAATATTAACTATAGAAAGAATAATAAAAATAATTTCACATTAAGAAAGCACAAATAAGCATTAAAATGCAGACATATGTTTTGTGTTTTGCATCCAGAAGCTCCCTGTCGTATTGAAAAAGGGATTCCAAGCAATCCCGAAACATATGTCTGCATTTTAATGCTTATTTGTGCTTTCTTAACGTGAAATTATTTTTGTTACTGTATACTTGAACAAAGTTAAATTATTATTATATAGGAAGAATCTCATTTTACAAAGAAAAAACATGTAGAATAATTTTTAAAACTAACTAAAATAATACACAACACGAGAGAAAGAAAAAATATTTATCCTTAAATACATGTTCTGTTATTTAGCAGATAAAAAACGCGCACGGTGCAATCGAGAAAAATGTTTCTTGCGTTGCCAAGCCAACGCAACGATAGCGATAAAATTTCGATGATGAATCGAATGTTTCATTGGCTAACACATATCGGATTGAAGGCGGGGCTTATTACATACCGCACATTCGTAAAATCATCAAACGCTTTCGTACGTACGGAAAAATGGGCAGAGACTACTATGTCTTTCAAAGTACTTAAATCAAGATACGTTACTAGCGACCGTAAAAATGCATCCGTGCGCTGACGTCATGATTTACGTACGCAAGTTTACGTATGGGCAGAGACTAAGCCTCCAGATGTAACGGTGTGAGAGTGGTCGAGAAGCGCCGGGAGTCGAACCAAGATCGTTTTGGTGGTAGCCGCATTCTTTACCGCTTTCCCAAAAGGCGCGCCCCTGGGCAGGAGCAAAGAGGGCTATTTGAAGCTCTGACTCGTACCGCTACACCTCAAAATGTTTCTTTATCTTTTTTTCTTTTCTTACTTTTTTTTCATTAATTAGCTGAAATATTGGTGGCCCCTTTCCTGAAAAACTGAGGGGGGTAGCACTGCCCTGGTAATTGTTCAGATTAGCGGTCGCCACTCGCCAACTGGCTACCAAAACGTTTTAAATGGCGACCAAAAATTTCATTGCCGATCGCCACGTTGGCGACCAGGTTGCACCAGATCGCTTTTGTACCAAATATTATATTTATTCTAAAAAATCGCTTAATATTTTTGATTAATACACTTTAACTTATGAGCTAAGGAGAAAATAATAAGAAATATCTAAAATCGGAAACAGATGCAAAAAGATTGCAGCACAATTACGGCAAAACGCTAATATCGAGCGTGACACATGGTGATCGAAGAAACATAAAACTAAGCAAAAAATACAATGTTTTCAACATTGAAAAGGTAAATGCAAATTATTTTTGTCATTTAAATTAAAAGAATTTAGCACTGAAAATTTGAGAAATATCAAAATCCACAATATGGCGCCTTTAAAAATTTTCCCCGGTCCTCAAGGGGGTAATTGATTCCAAACCAACTATCACATTCTGATGAAAAATATTATATTGCAAGGTTGTAAGCGATTTTAAGTCATGGTACTCAAAAGCAGAAATTTTTTTTATGCAATTTACTTTTAAAACTTGATACTGATTATTTTATTTTTGGCCTGTAGTATGTATTTTTGGGAAAGTGCTAAGTTTTAAAAGAATTAGCACTTAATTGCATAATTAAACAAGATGCCCCCCCCCTCCCATATTTTGCCTTGACTTTAATATTTGCTAAAGTCAATACAGGAGTAAACATATATTGCTTAAAATATTTCTTTTAAAAACGAATCACACAAACTTGATGCAAGATGTAATTAAATTTAATGGTCAAAAAATAGCTAGCATTTCACCAATACTATAAACTCATACTGCCAGTAGCAGCTGTCAGTTAAAACTTGATAGCTGGTGGCTCAAGATGCAAAGATTTTGCAGCATGAATCTGAATGACAGATTTTTGTTTTATGTTCTTCAAATGTACTCAAATTTTTAACTTTTAAAACAAATTCTTGTTGCTCTTATTTTTCCACTAAATTTTAGATTCCTTTGACTGCTTTTATAATATTAAATGCCCTGCGTTTCCAATAATCTTAATTTTAAAAACATCTTTGCCTCGAAGTTTAACACTGATATTTACCATACAAAAATTTAAATGCATAATAAGCATTTAATTGTTGAATGTTGTAATAGATATACTTTTTTTATATTTTGACTCAATTTTTGTATCAGCAGGGATACCCTCCTAGAAGCTTAAAATTTTAATACTACAGTGCAAAAGTTGAGACAGGAGTAAATATGTAGTATATTACTTCAAATAATTTTTTAAAAAGCTTGAATTAGAAACTAAATGCAAAATTGAAAATTGAATTTAATGGTTGATCTCATCAATGCTATAAACTCATGGTGGCAGATATCAATTAGAAATTTGTAGCTCAAGGTTGCAGACTAAATCTGGATTTTCAAGAGTCTGGATTTTCAAGATGCAGAAAAACATCTGCGCCCATGTCGTATGGTTATGCGGCATGTAAAAGATTCCTTGAGTAGACATTTGGCTTGGATGCTCTCGGATGAATTAAATTCCTAGTGCAATTTCACATCAACAGAGTCCTGGTGCTCGGTCTTTCCGGTGGGGAAACCGGACTTCAAAATTATCATGCAGCGATGGTACCACTCATTGTGGTGCCTCTGAAAGAGATGGTACCACTCGGGAACGCACTAGGTCTGCAATTGGCAGAATTAATTTATTAATTTTGTTTTCAATTAATAAACTATTAATTTATTAATATTTCTTGTTTGAATTGTAAAAGGTATTTTTGACATTACTATGATGCTTTATGTAATGATTGGTTCAACATATCAGTCGTGTAACTAGCGACTAGCAGACCCCGTAACTGAGGAGGGGGCACAGGAGATTAAGGGACACTTGGGGGGGGGGGTCAAGTTTTAAATACATAATTTATGACTGAGGGCTGCAATATTTCAAGCTCAAGAGGGAGGTGCTGCAAGGATGTCATATTACGCCACTGCTGCATAATAAATCTTAATTACTTATGACAATTTAAAAACATTTCTTTTCTCTACTTTAACAAAAAGGGATGGGGGAAACAAACTTTGATTAAAAGTGACTTCACTACTAAAATTTTGTAATATACACTTATACGTTTTGTATAACTTAAAATTAACCATTATCAAATAAACTTTTTTATGTATCAGACATATAGCTTTGTGCACAGGTGGCAAGATAATTAACGGATTTAATCTTGTGGCTACCTAATATTTTAGTTTTAGTTTAGCCAACCAAAGAAAAATGTTCAAAAATGCACTTGTTGTGATTAGGAAATATTCCCTGAGAATGAGAATATTCTGCAATTGAAATTTTGTATTTAAGAAAATTCTTTTTTCTCATAAGTACATGAAAACTTTTGTTGATATGATTAATGTCTTAAAATACTATTTATTCATTATTAGCAAAGCATAATAAAAAAAATCCTTGGCCATACATATTTTTCAATAGTGATTTTATAGAGAATTGAAAAATAAAGACATTAAATTTCAAATTGTGACCAAACATTAAAATTAAATGAACCAAGTTAATTTTACTTATATTAATGTATGTGATTGGAAAACTAAAATTGCTTTTCTTTGCATTTCCCGTTATTTTAGATAAAATCCAAAACACCGCATTAAACCAGTAAATTAATGTTGTGGCTACCAAAAATTTGAAGTGGCTACCAAAGTTTTTTGGATTAGTAGCCACTGGCTACCAAAAAAAATTCCCAGTCTACACCATTATCCCCTGGTGACTGCCCTGATTGCCTTTTATTTAAATTTAGTTACTGATAAGAAAGCGATGGTCATCTGTTTGTTGAAGGTCATGTATGTAGATCCATAGCGCACAGCCGGAACATTCCGAAGACGGCAAAATATTTGTTTTTCAGGGTTTTTCAGCAGCTGAGGGTGTTTTGAAAAGTTATATAATGATGGGAAGAACTGCCAGGAGGCACTTGATAGCATAGTGACTTTGCTTGCTGAACAAAATTTATTTCATTGAAATACGTTTTTTTTTTGGCATAATATTTTTAAATTTTGTTTTTCAGTAAGAAAATTAAAAATAAAAAAAAAGGTAAAAAACCTTTGGGGGCATGTGCTCCCTGCCCCCCCCCCCTTAAATCCGCTACTGGGAATTATCACCATTACTTTTTTTTAAATACAAACTTTATTTTTTCTGATTAAATATTAAATATATTTATAAATCAATTTTATAAAAGTAACACCATGTATTTCTTTTTAAATAGAAAAAGTTTTAATAAAAAAAAAACTAGTTTTGAAGGCTTTTCCAGTCCTATTTTATTTTGTAATTTTGTCAGTACTAATCCAAATGTTGAAAATATTCTTTCAATACTTGCAGAGGATGCTTTTGCTGTCAGAAGTTGTTCAACATCACCAAAGACTTCATTGTTAAATTTATCGATTTGAACTTTCTGGTAATTCATTATTTATTTAATGCTATGCTTGTAATTTCTGCATAAATTGGATTTTGCAATTTTTTTTATATTGTGTAAAATAAATGAAAGAAGGTTTTTTTTTTTTTTAAATTGTGATCTGTAACATACATTTGCAAATTGATTATTATGAAGATACTTTATTATTTCTAATTTATTTCTAATATATGTTCTTTAACTCAAGGAATTGCAATTGCAATATCATTTAATTTCTAGAGTGTGATTTTTTTTCAAAGCTAATTTTAGAAAAACCCAAATAGTCTGACATGTAGATAAGATGTAAGAAAAATTTGTACTGATTAAAAAAAAAGTTTGTTAATTTACAAATTCATTATTTATGTAGTGCTGTGCTTGTAATTTCTGCATAAATTGGACTTTCCAATTTCTAATAACGTGCAAAATAAATAAAAAAATGTTAGGTTTAAAAAAAAATCATTTGGTTTAAACCAAACAACCCTGCAATATTTACATGTAACTTTTTTTAAAACTCAATGTGGCATATTAAATCGTTCTTGCGTCATTATTTGCAAATAAAAATTTTCATTTTATGTTTATTAACTGTAGCAGTGTACATATGGCATAACTGGAGGTAAACATATTATTACAAGGTTATGTTTGTTTTTAAAAAATTTGAAGTGTTAACCAAACTAAAATTATCGAGCATTAAGTTTTAAAAAGTTAATCCTTCGAAAAAAAATTAAAACGATTAAATGAATAAGAAAAAAAGTTAAAGCAACTTTCAATCGATTAATAAAAAAATTTTTAAACTTAAAACTTAGTTGCACAAAAAAAGATGGAAAAAATTCAAAGAATGAGTGTCTACCTTGTAGTATTATCCCCCCTTGGCGATATTCGAGCTAGTGCGGCAATTTGCAATGATTTTTGATTGGCAATATCTTTTTGTTTCCGTGGTAACCCAGCTCCATTGCTGTTGATGAGTTGGCATAATGTGTAGCAACCCTCAGCAGATGATAGACCCGTGAGAGAGGTGTTATTGCGAATGTGACGTTTGTACTGTAAGGAAATGTTTTTTTTTTTTGCTCATAAGTAATATTCTTTTGTATTTAAAGTTGGTGGAGATCTTTCATATTGCTAAAGAAAGAGTGCAAAGTGTTAAGGCACATTACTGTATAATTCCGAAAATCCCCCCCCCCCCCCTTCTTAACTCTGAAAGTCTTCCATTTTCTCCCATGGGGGAGATAATCAGAATTTTCAATTATCAATATATTTGCATTAATCAAAATTTTCAATTTAGCATAATAGCATGGGGGGATAATCGGAAGTTCTATACCCGATTTTGTAGTAGGATTAGCAGTGTTTTATTTTATTAAATATATAGTAAAAGGGAATGCATTTAATGCAGGTAATACTAATAATTAAATTCACTATGACATTCACTTTTTTGACACAGCATAGCTCGACAAGCATGACAATTTGATAGAAGAAAATTTGCTCTTAGAATTCACAGCTGATTGCCAACCTAAAATGGCTCACTCAAACTCAAACACATGTGATGCAGGAACACATTGATGCAGGAAAACAGAACTCTGATGCAACTGTTCCCTGATTAGTTGAGACTTTGGAGTGCAGCTGCTTTCCTCCTCCTTCCTTGGCATCATGGTTGCCATATTCGGCAAACGTTCGCCGATCTGGCGATCTTTTTTCCACGGCTATTGATTAAAAGCTTCTTTAGCTCACCTTTGGCTATTTTTACAGATAATTTTGACTGCTCCCTGTCGGAAAAATTTGGTAACCCTGTTTGATTTCTACATAGTTTCTAAGAGAGAGGACAACTGAAATCAGATTTCTTTCTGCTTTTATGGGATGGGGGGAAAACGGAATTTAGCTTCTCCCTGAAAATTTACTTTTTTGTCCCATGGGAGGATAATCGGAGGTGGAGGCTCTTTCGGAATTATACAGTAATTCAGTTCAATTGTTTTCTATTATAGTGCCAGAAAATCAATGAATCCATTTAAGTTTATTAATGGGCCATTTTTGAAACTTTCTTGGAATGGATGTCTTCATGCTAAAGGAATTGCAAGTAATATTATAGATTGAGAAGTGCAATAAATTTGGTTAATTGTGCCTAAAAGGAATGAAAAATTAAGTGCTTTTTTCGGACCTGTTCGTCACATTGGATTGTAAGTTTGCAATGATTTGGGACTAATATTGAAGAGCAAAATCAGTGTAAAGTGAGTTCTTTATTTTCCAAAATTTATTTGGTTATTTTATGTGTTTGTATGGTTAAAAAAATGATTTTTCAATTGTTCTAAAATATTTGCTGTTGTAATTAATAGCATTGTTAGTTTTGTTAAGGTATGCATCCATTAGTTTAATGTAAAATATATATGAATTGATGAAAATAGAATAAATTTTGTAATGGAGTCCGGTATTTTAAAATTTGGATAGCTTCATACCTGGCATAAAAGTCTATGCATTGAGGTATTTCAAAAAATAATAATAAAATACTTAAACATTGAAATATTTTGCTTCAGAGTCACACTAAAAGTCTAAAATTTCTAATTAAAGTTCAGATAGAACATTGTTAATATCCACTGAGAATAAAACAGAAAACAGCACGTATATTTATCATAGACCCTGGAATTTCATTTGAGTGTCACCTGAGAAGGACTGCACCCCTCTTGTGATGGTACTGAAATATTTGAGCATGATTGCGTGTATGGTAGTAGCTAGTTGTGATGTGGTTAGCATTTTTGAGTTGGGCTAACGCAGGGGACCCATTGGGGTTATATATATATATATATACCGGGCCAAACGATTTATGTTACAATCCTTGATGAAAAGCCATACACAATGAAGTTTATACAATATTGCACTTTTGTTATACTTTTCATTCTAATAACATACAGCAAAACCTTGATACAACAATACTTAAGAGGACCTAATATAAATACAGTAGAGCCTCGAAAACCTGGACATCTAAAATCTGGAAATTTTTCCGATTTCAGTTTTATTATTTATTTTTTAAAGATTTGCTTAAAATGTTAACATTTCTTGTGAAATGCAGTTGAACATTTTTAATTGAGCACCAAATAAATATTAGGGCTCGACCGATGCATCATCACCGATAGTTCAAAAAATAGCCATCGCCATCGGCCACCGACGTTAACTTCGTAAAAACATTAGCCCATAGACCAGTAGCAGATTTAGGCTTAGGCCCGTGAGGCCCGGGCCTAGGGCAGCAAATTTTGAGGGGTGCCAAAATTTGTAAGACGACTAAAATTAAAAATTGCTTGGGTTTTCTGTAAAGTTATTTTATTGTGCTCTTACTATCTAAACATAGTACCATTTTGAGGGTAGAATTTCTCTGTTAAAATAATTAATCAGGCTAGTACTTAAATCCAAAATATCTAACAAAAAGATTTTTGAAAAAAAATTTTTTTAATGCCAGCATATTATTTATTTAAGAAATTAGATTTTTTTTTTCTCATATTTTTCATTCATAATTTAACTGTCACATTTGTTTGCTCTTTATTATAATACAACATATATGTATATATATATATACTGTTACGAAAGAAAAAGGGCGCCATATTGTCTCGGGCCTAGGGCGCCCTCAAACCTAAATCCGCTACTGCCATAGACCTTGAAAAACATCTTAATGCCGATGCAATGCCTATGTTTCCCGTATGGAAACATATCTTTTTAGACTTTGATTTCTTTTTACTTCGGAATGAAAAGTACCGAAATCGCTTTTGTGTATCTAGAAATAAAAGGACAATTTCCCGACTGGACTATTATTTTTCAATTGGATTTCACCTCATCCGTTTCTTGTTGGATATTAATAGTAATAATAGTTAATACAAAACTGAATAAAGAATAAACAATCACAAAAAAAGAAATCAGCTAAAGTGACCTTGAAAGGCACATGCACAAAGCACAACTGGTTCTGGTGATTCATCGTTTCAACTTCGTTTTCTAGTTAATGGTTGAGTGTTACGTGAATCCCTTGATTTTGACACAAAGGAGATACAACACATAGTATTTTCATATGCATTTTAAATTGAATAAGGTATTTTGTTTGAACTTGTAAAATTAAAGATTCTTGAAGGCCCAAAATGTCTTGTGCCATTTTCAAAATACGTTTTTTTAAAATAGTGCGGAAATAAACGTTTAAAAAAGAATGAAAATAATATCTAATTGACGAATTTAAGATTAATAACATGCAATTTTCGTTCTTGTATTTGAGAATGCCCAATTTCACTATAGCAATTTTTATAAAACATTCGCTGTGATTTAATATACAATTTCATAATAGTGTATTATTCCAACTCTAATATTTTATTCATTAATCGCATCGTAGCTTACGTTTACATAAGAAAAAATTGCATTGTTTATGATATACTGTTATTAAGATCATTTTTTAATCAACCTCCAAAATCCGGGATTGCCACCGTCCCATTTTCGAGGTTCAACTGTATCACTATAGAGAAATACATCATTATGTTGAGAGCAGTATACTTTTAATTCAAAGTAAATTATGGCTTGCTTTTATGTTTATGATAGTGATAAGATTTACTATCATTTTACAGAGGACTATAAAAAATATCATTAAACTGAAGAGTATTTTAAATTAGATAACATGAAAATTCAAGGGGACCACAAAGTAATAATGTTGTAGAATTATTGTTACATAGAATATTGTTCTAGTGAGGTTTTAATGTATAGTATAGAAGAAAAACATTCACTTACCAGCAATGATTTGTTGAATACATCCAGATAAGCCTCATGCTAAGGAAATTTTTCACTCGCTGGGACCAATCTGTTAGAAATTTTTAAAATTTACTACACAATAATGTTATTTAATAATCACAAAAGAAAAAAGTGTTCTTTTCTCCATTTGTAATTATAAAAAAATAATTTATATAGTATTGTTTTTATTTTTATATAGATATCCTCTCTATGCATATTTGCAAGCAGTGTCAAAAGATCTATTGAAAGCATAGCATTCATAGAAGAAACCACAATAAAATATTATTGAATATAAGAGCAGAGAGTCATTTAGCAGTTCTTTGTTTTCTATATAGCAAATATTCACTTATTACAAAGGTCATGGATCTCTTTAAAAAAATTTAAATACATCTGAAACACTACCAAAGTTAAGAAATAATCTTCAGCAATCCAAATTCTGTTTCTCCATAAAAACAAACCATCTGAAATTCCTTTTCTTACCAAGAGTTTTTTGATCACGTGCTTTTCAATATTAGTACACTTGCCTAACCAAACAGTGATTCTGAATCCATCTTCACTCAAGGAGTGCATAAATAAGTGGACCTCTTCAGCAATATGTACATTGACAAATATACAGATTTTTAAAAAACGATACTTCACGACACATTGGATATTGATTCTGCCTGATATTGTTTATCTGATGTCACATGCATGATGTATAACTACCAGATATCCCATTCTGATTTCTGAAACTTTTAAATTATATACAAATGTTTACACATCCCACTTCCAAACAAATGTAGTATGTTTGCAATTCACGTATATTTTCAAAACATGTTAATTAATAAATTTTAAAAATGAAATTCAACATGCCAGAAAACCGGATATTTCGTGCAATGGCTGGATATCCGGTGCTTTCTGGAAGCAACCAGTCTTGTTGCACGCAAAGTTTTCATGACCTATTCATGATTTTTGTGACTGATTTCCAAATTCATGACTTTCGTGACCTGTCGACACCCTGAATATGCAGAAAGTTAAACAAGTTCAAAGAGAGTACATAATTAATTCAGCATCTACACTGCATGTTACCAGATAAAACCAACAGAGGATAATCTATTTCTTGGCTAGAAACACCACATACAAACATATATGTATTAGGTGCGTATATAAATTGAAGTGACAGCGTAATCATATTTAAAATAGCAAGACAGTTTAAACTAATTTTGCTGTTCAAATAAAAACAGAAAAACAATTTAATGCTATATAGTATTTTATGTATCATATATCATCATGGCATATTAAATTTGACACAGCTTATGCTTCTATTTTGTAATATATTACCTTTAACACATAGATTTACAAAAATAGGCACAATCAACAAAAAACATAAAATTGTTTGATGACTCTATAGCAATCAATATAAGAAAAACACTTACTCTGTTCAAACATGCTTAGAGAGAAATTAGAATACAACAAAACAACTTCCTTATTAAGATAAACTTCTCATTCTTTTTCAAAACTAAGTATGCTATACATGAACGATAACGGTGCCATGATTTATTACAAGCATTTAAACGACCCCAATTTCTCCGTTTATCTAATGGAACAGTAACAAGAAAAAAAAGGAATCATTTCTCATGATTTTTTATTTTAAAACACTTAGTACTCAAGCATTTTTTTTTTTTTTAAATATGACGATAAAAATAGCAAAACATAGCAAAATAATCGAATACCCACATCGCGAAAACTCGATCAGATGACAGAATACGTTCCGAAGTGCCAAACATTTCTTGCCGATATTTCTGCAATGGCATGGCTCACTGTTTGGCCAATGAGATACTTTCACCTAGAGAAGAAGAACAACCGTGGCAACAGCTGAAAACTGAAAACAATAGCACGTGGTAACGTTATACTCCGTAGACGCGCTAACTGAATTTGAAAGTTTATTAATTTTGGAAAAAAAGAACCATGCCTGCCAGTTGTTGTGCTTGTGGTTGCACAAATCATAGCTCTAAGGAGGAGTGCAGGGAAAAAAGTATCATTTTTTTAATTTCCGCAATGGGGATTCCGCAATTCCGGGAAGATTTCATGCCAACTACGTATACAAAGTTATGTTCTGACCAGTGGCGTAGATAAGGGGGGTTTTTGGGGACAAACCCCCCTTCCGAAATTTTGACTTAGATACGGAATGGCTTAGATGGACCCCACCGAAATGTTGGTGTCCGAAAACTTTTTTTGAGACCTTAACTCTCTTTACGCTTTATAGTATTCTAAAAATATTTAATTTTTAAAATAACAATTGATTAGAACACTGCTATAAAAAAAAGACAATTATCGAACCTTTGGGTTGTAGATTCGTACCTAGGGTTGCAAGTTTGTCGCAGAAAAAAGCCCAAAATTCGCGGCAAATTTCGTGAAATGCTCGCGAGAACACAAATATAATGTAATAAAATCTAGGATATCTGCAATGAAATTTATTTTTTTAAGTAAGGAAGTACATAAGTGAACAATTTTATTTCTTTCAACTTTATGCAATATTTAGGTATTTATTTAAATGTACAGAATTTTGGTACTCGCTATGACTTAATACGTTTTTATATGTCGAGAAGGACCGTTTAGCATCTGCGCTACTGACGGAACTGACAAACATCGAATTGCTACTTTGGACAGGACGGGAAAACTTTTTCTCTTGAATTTCCAAAATTGAATTGCCCTCCTTCAACGTGTAACTCATTTGGGGGGGGGGGGGGGGGTCGAATCATAGGGTTATTGTTAAAAATGGAAGAACTATCAACTTCGTTAAAAAGATTTAAATATTTGTATTGATTAGGATCAAAAACTTCTTCTAAACATGAATGTGATTATCTATAACTGCTTTTTATAGTTATTTTTCTATTGATGAATTTTTCTAAATTTTAGTGAAATCTGTTACACATTTTAAAACTTCAGAACAGTATAAATTGCCATTAAAATGTAAGTAAAAAACAAAAAAAAAAGTCTTATATTTTAAACAATTTTCGCACAAATAGTGGAATTTTTTAAAAATCACGGATTTTAGGAAACAGCTTCAAAAATCGAGGGAATTCGCGGAGCGACAAACTTGCAGCTGTAGTCGTATCACTTTCTTAGGGGTTTCTCCCCTAAATACCTCCACCACAAACCCCTATCATACACTAGAGATGAGTTTGGACTCACTTTTGTAAGTCCGAGCCCGAGTGATACTGTTCGGCGTCAAAGACCGAGCCCTCCCGACCCCGAAATTATTTTATAAAGTGTTGTTAATAGATGTGGTGCTACATCGATTAAATGTAGGTTTTTGTTGCTATCGCAATTGGTTCTAATGATTTTTCTTTTAATTTCAAATAAAGAATACAATATAATTTTTAACTATCATCAAATTTTCCAGTTGAGAATAAATTCTGGTGAGCTAGAATTAATGAAAAATGATATTGGAAAATCTTCGGTTTGGCAGCATTTTCGGGAAGTTTTTGATTCGCAGTCGAACAAAACTGGAATATGTTCAGTGCAATTCTTGAAGTTAGGAGACCTATTAATAAGAAGACCTATTAAATAAGATGTGTCTCCATAGTCTGGAGCAAAATGAAAGTGGACACAGGACTAGCAAAAAACCATTATTAGAATAAAAAAAGGAGGCTGGAAATAGCTTTCAAATGCAACCAAGCCGTACTTTTAACGATAAATTTATCTAAACTAGAATCTTTCCCATGACTGTTCCCAATTCTCCTTTCAAAGCTTCTGTTTAACAATTTTATCAGCAGTCCTTCACTACGTTTCATGCCCAGAGCGGAAGAAAGTCCGTTTTATGACTTCTTCCTTTTAGAAGGTGCTTTCAAGCACCACGGGGGTTTGCGTTAATTGCTCTCCACTTTCAACTTAACCCCATTCTCTACTAACCATTCAATAATAACGCCTCAACCGAACAGATATCGTTTACTTTACAGATATACAGAAACAGATGCACTGAACACGAAGATAGGAGATAGTGAGAGTAAAGTGATGAATGTCATTCTCAATTTCTCCTCTCCCCTAACAAATAACACTGCAGCCATAAAAAAAAATCTCACGTTCTTTAAGCATCAACTATTCTTATTTAAATAGGTTTTTCCGCCAATGGTTGTTTACTTTGCCTATAGGTTAATGTATGAATATTTCACCATGAGCAGAGACCTAACACTTTCCTCTCGTGCGTGCACCCCTTATGCATTGGTGATTGCATAAGGGGTTCAGGTTTTGCGCATTTTTTTCAAACCCAATTTATTTAGGGAAGTGCACTGAATGAGAGGCAATAATGAGGTGAGCAAAACCTATCACAAGCTTTTTTAAGCCGAAAGAGAAAATTGATGATAATTGTAATAAAAAGAAAGCTGATGCCCTCTGAGGAGTAGGAAGTACAATCTCCAGAATCAGCATTAGTTTCACTAGACACTTCTGAAGGTAATATTTTATTTTTGCCGCTTTTACTACTAATGCATTATCTAACAAGAAGTTCCGTCTAGAACTATACGAGCCTACTTTCTCGTATACACCAACTTCAAACTTATAATCCAGCTATCTCTCTTTCTCATTTAGCTTTAGTTCTTAATTACTTCAAATACCTTTTTCAGCGGTTAATACGTATTCCTTCACTCACTCATTCATTCTTTCATTTATTCAGTCATTCATTTACTCATTGTATTTATTCACTCATTTAGTTGTTTTTCAATTCATTCCCTTGTTTATTTATTTTATCATTTATTCATTCAAAAATATCCTTAAAAATCCCGACGAATAAATTTCATATGAAAATAGGCTCCCTTAGTTCTGATTGAACTTCGTAACTGTACATATTATACGTCATAACATCTTTCCGATGAAGCTTGTTCGAAGAAAATCCGTCTGTTATATCATCATATAGGATTGAAAATTCCCCGTAGGCGTTATCTTAATTTTTTTTTTTTGAGCTGTTAAAAAATGAATAAAAATTGTTCAAATAAAAAAAATTTTCATGCTGAGAGCTTCTTCCAATAAACTTGTTCATCGGAACTTGGATCGGATAGAGTTTACTAAATTTGCCCATAGGTGCTATTGTTAAGATTTTTTGAACTATTCAAAAGTAAGCGAAAAATTGTTCAAATCAAAAAGTCAAATATAGAAATGAAATGTCCATGCCGAGATCTTTTGATGCAAAAAAAAAAAAAAAATTCGGATCGGACAATTCCTTCAAAAGTTAACAGCAGACAGACCGATAGACACAAGTTTTTCTCACCCTCAAAAGACTACTTTCAATTTTTTTATTTTTCAATCTTTATTTAATTACTTCACTTATTTTAAACTTTTCTTTATTTTTAACGATATTTTCACGACACATTTAGCCTTCTTTCATGCTTTATTATTATTTTTTTTAAACTTTGACGGGAAAGTAGGCTAAAAATGATAATGGAAAAAAAGTTATCAGTTGAAAGTTCTATGTTCTCCGTGACAAAAAAATATTCCTGTAAATTCATCAAGTTAGGTCCGTTTTTTTTTTAATCATTATTTGAATGCAGAAACGGAAATGTATATAGTCTATACAACGCAACATTGTCATATTAAATACTTTCCCTACAATAAGAAACGAGTGCAAACAAAAAACAAAATCACGTAAAAATTAAAACTTTTAAAAGGGAAAAGTGTAGATTTTTCCTTTTAGAAAGCAATTTGTCTTTATTATTAACCGACTTTCCAAAAGGAGGATGGTTATTAATTGATATCTATGCATGTTTTTTGTTTGTTTGTTTGTTTGTAAATCGATAACTTCTCATTTCATAAACCGATTCTAATTATTCTTTTTTTTTTTAATCTATCGAGGATGGTCTTCCATAGATCCCTTACTTTCGTTTTACAAGAAACCGTATACGATAATTAAAAGAAAAAAAGGTTTTGGGAGGAAATTTAATAATTTTTGTGCTTTTCAACCATAAAGTTGGGCTAAATGAACCGATTTTAATAATTTTAGAGGGAGGGGGGGGGGGGGTGTTCGCTTGACTTAAATCTCGTACATCGGTTTGACTACAATTGTTCTTTAGAGGAACCAAACTTCTTCCTGAAGAACCCCCCCCCCCCCCGAAATTGGGGTCTAGCTACGCCACTGGTTCTGACCATTTTGAAGAGTCTTGTTTTGTCTATCAGTCTTTCACGGGAAGAAGACAGCTAAAAAGCGATGCTGTCCCATAAATTTTCTCGCATGCAAAACCCGAAAGAAAACGAAAAAGAACAACTTATGTATTAGGCTCTTCTGACACACGGTAAGCGTTTTTTTCTTCGTTTTCTGTAGTGTTATTTATGCTCGTTTCCTATCGGAATTGCGCTAACAGCAATTTATTTGGACATCGCGTAGTTTTATTTAGACAAATATTTATTTAAAAAATATATTTTATTTAAAAAAAAACATTTCGGCTTTCCGCTACAATTTGAATTTTTTATGGAGCAATTTTTAAGATTAACAAAAAGGTGTACAATAGAAACAGCAAACATCAGACTTTGAAAATTTTAAATTTATTGCATTTAAGCAAAGTATAAAAATCTATGATTATTCAATTATTAATGCATTAATATTTTGAATTTCATAGCACCACCAAAGGCAGATCAAAGTTCTGCTTGTGGAAGGTGATATTTTACCTATATTTTTTACTGCAGACTTGCATTATGAAAAAAAAAAGTTTTGGTCATAGGTGTAATATTCAAGCCCAAACATTGGACGAAGGGGGGTTTTACCAAAATTTTTTGAACATTTAGTTTTAAAAATGTAGTTTTGTGGCAATATTTATATAGGTTACTGGGACGGGGTTACTCACTCTTATGACTGCCCCGCCTGGATATGTACTAGACTTTCATGCAGTGGCGTAGCTAGCATGGGTGACCCAGGCATATGTTGATGGTGTCACCCCCCCCCCCCTCTCCCATGAAAACAGTTAAAGTAAAAGAAACAAAAAAATCTTGTAGACGTGAAGAATGGATCTTAATGAAGAATGTTTATTAAATAAATATTCAAAAAATATGTTCTTTCTAACTTTACCGCTGCATACTCGGAAATCCCGTCTTCAAAATTAATGCTTTGCATTTTCGATTGCTAACATGACAAGATTATTTAGTCTAGCGTTACTCATTGTCTATCTTAAGTAATATTTAATTATTTTTAACTTGCTAAAGCTTCTCTCAAATGAAGCAACTGATATGCAAATTGGCAGAAATAATTCCAAAGCTACCATAAGGTTTGGAAGAGATTCCGTAAGTTCTAATTAGTGGTCCTCAAATGTCAAAATATTGCAGTGAAAAAATTCCATTAATCGAAACGTATTTCTCGTATGATCTTACAAAGCTATTTCGTACCCTAGTTAATTCTTATTCGAAATCCCAATGCTGAACCTCCTTTCATCGCTCTCCGGAGGACTTCTTGTCTCTAAATGTCCTAGGATGTGTAAACGGTACAGATGACAAGATCAAAGCTAAAGCCCCTATCTTGTCTTCGATGCCGATTCTTGTGAAAGCACTCCGGATCTTTGTCTCTTAATTTTCTGGGGGTGGTTATGACTGCAAGGAGTATCTGGCGTCAAAAATGATATCAAAGGGCTACTGAAATGAAGAAAAGCCTATGTGCATTTAAATGAAACATGCTTTATCTTTGAGCGTTTTAGAAGGCATTTGGTTTGAAATTACAATTTTTTTATTTTACACTATTGCGAATTTTTAAAACCTGACGATTTTAGCGGTTAAAAACATTTGGAATATATGTTTGGAAGAAGGAATTTTACAGAGTTAAAAGTAGCAAAGAAAGAAAAATAGAAAAATTATCCACTTTTAGCTATTTTTTCGTTTTGGAGCTGGAATTTTTTTGAAGTAGCAGGAAAGGTTTTTTTCCCCAATCTTGGTTGGGTATCACTCTCAAACGGGTGACAACCGGGTGGTCCGCCCCCACCCCCTAGCTACGCCACTGCTTTCATGATGCAACTTTATATATTTAACATTTGATTTTTTTCTTAGGGATGATTATGATCCTTGTGAAGGTCCATCTACACAAGGCATCACTAAAGGAACTCGAACAGACATAGGATTTCACTATGTCATTGACGAATTGCAAGTCAAGAATGAGGAAATTTCTGATTTGAAAAAAAAACTTCATGCTTTTGACCCATACAAAATGTCCACTACAGAATTTAAAACCATAACCGGCTTTTCACAGACCGTGTTCTTCAAATGCTATAATTTCTTCAATGTCGAATCAGAATTGCCTGGAGATCTGCCTAAATCCCTGCAAACAGTTTCTTTTATTTATGACTAGCGGTACCCGCAACGGCGTTGCCCGTGCAATGTTAAAATAGCGGCGCCTACAGTGCAACTTGTTTTTTGTCCCAAGCAAGTCACCGAAGGCGGCCTCTTAAGTCACTTCTGAGCCGATAAAAACTTATTTCAGTCTGTATTTTTCTACAAATGTATATCTACCTTGACTTAGATGTATTTTTTTTTTTTTTTAATCTATCACTAATAACCTATATTTATTGATCTATATTTGTATCATGTGGCATAGGGGAGAGTGGAGGCTAATGGGACAGTTGCCAAATTTTATTGAAATTATTATTTTTAAGAAAACATTATTTTACTCCTGCATGGCAACACCAGCGCTGCTACTTTCAACAACAAGAAGTCATCCATTTGCAATTGTATGAAAGAGTACATGAAGAAAGTTTGTTTTCAACTATAAAAAGTAAGTTTGTTCTTTTTTAATTGAAAAGACATTTACAATTCATTAATTCCTGAAATTGTTTAAGAGCCCACTAATTTATATGAAACAAATATTCTATTTTATATTAAACTTAGTTAAATTGTCTTTGGATAAACGTGTGTTATGTAGATTAGCAAAATATAAAATATCAGCATGTGGGGATTAATGGGACAAACAAAATGGGGTCTAATGGGACAGCTGGTTTGATGATGCATAAGTATCTATTATTAGTTATATGCATGATTTATTTAAAAGATGAATGTTTCATTAAAATTTTTATAATATAAAACATGCACCTACTAAAGATATGAGTTAGAATTAATATTAATTTTAACAAAACTATGCCTCCCAACGTAATTTATTTTTAAAAACTGCTAAATATATTGTTTATAAAGCATTTACAGCTGATAATCACTGATAATATATTTATAACTTTATAAAACCACTATATTCATAAAACATAAATGAAATAAATAATTTTATTTTCTCCAGTTAGATAACTTTATTAATTACAAAATTTAAAAATTTACAATGCATTTATGGCTTTTTTGCATTTTATTTCAGATGCCTCGTAATAAAGAAGAAAAACTAAGAGCAAGAAAAACTGCTCGAAGAAAAGAAAGAAAAACTGCTCGAGAGAGGGCATCAGAAGAATCTATAAATGCTGCTATTAAAGCAGTTCTCACTGAAAGTATGCCAATTCGTATAGCAGCTGAAATGCTTAATATTTCAAAATCAAAACTGTCTAGGCATGTCTGTGAAGCAAAAAAAGAGGAAGGAACATTTGTTCTAACACCAAGAAGAGTTCCAAATAAAATATTTTCCCAAAAATAAGAAAAGGAACTGGTTGAATATTTGGTAATGGCATCAAAAATGCACCATGGCTTGACAACAATAGAAACTAGAAGATTAGCATTTCAATTTGCCTTAGCTATAGGAATAAAAGTTCCACAGAATTGGCATAGTGATGAAAAAACGGGTCGCGACTGGCTCTATGGTTTCATGCAACGCAATAACAATTTATCTATAAGAAAGCCAGAAGCTACAAGCCTTGCACGATCAACCAGCTTTAACAAATTCAATGTTGATAAATTTTATTCGAATGTAGCGGAAGTTCTACAAAAATACAAGTTTGAACCACAAAGAATATTTAATTGTGACGAGACTGGATGTTCAACTGTACAAAAGCCACCAAATATTATTCCACAGAGAGGAGTGAAGCAAATTGGCCAGGTCACATCTGCTGAAAGAGGTAAAATGGTAACTATTTGCTGTTTTATTAATGCTACAGGAAATACCATACCGCCTGCATTTGTATTTCCACGTGCAACGACTACCAATTTTTTGATTCATGGAGCTCCATGTGGAAGCCTTTCGCTTGTACACAAGTCTGGTTGGATGACTGCCGAAAATTTTGTTAAGGCATTGGAGCATTTTATAAAGCATACAAATGCAAGCAAAGAAAATCCTGTCTTGCTTATACTTGACAACCATGAAAGCCATGTAAGTATAGAGGCCATTAAATTTGCAAAAGAACATGGAGTGGTCATGGTGACTTTCCCCCCACATTGTTCACACCGATTGCAACCACTGAATCTCAGTGTCTATGCACCTTTTAAGAAGTATTATAATAGTGCATTGAATGATTGGATGCTTAATAACCCAGGCCAGACTGCCACTTATTATCATATACCTGGTATTTCAAATGAAGCCTTTACTCTTGCTATGACGCCAAGGAATATTCTAGCTGGATTTGCAAAAAGCGGAATTTCCCCTTTTAATGCAAAGAACTTTACAGAAACTGATTTCCTCTCTTCTTATGTGTCTGATCGTCCAGAACCAGCTGGTACAAGTGGTGCTGGTACTTAAGATGTTGACATTTCAAAGCCTATACAGGAACGTAATTCTGCTGCATCGTCATCGCTACCAATTACACCGGAGGCAGTTAGACCGTTTCCAAAAGCTCTCCCTCGAAAAGTTGAAACTAATCGCGGAAGAAAAAAAAAGAGCAACACAAATTTTGACAAAAACAGGGTTCCTACCCTGGTAAACCCTCAAAAACAGTTGCTTTAGTTGCCTCAGAAAAAAAAATAGTTGCCAAAATAGTAGCCTTTATAATTAAAATAGTAAAAAATTGAAGACATAAAACTTGATTATAATGGTAATAAAATAAATATTCTTACCATTAATTTCTGGTTCTACTGCACAAATAGCAAACTTCAGTAATTCAAAATGAAATTTAATGAAAAACAAATAAAAGCTTACATACTTTTAAGCAAAAAACTGCAATTAAAACTACTTTTACTGCTTACAAACTTAGCTTAAAACATTTAAGTCTTTGGAACTTTTGCTTTATAATAGGAATCTATCAGCAAGGATTTTTTTTTATGAACCACATTGTTCATTTTTGTAGCTATTTCTTCATGTTGCCTTTCTTTTTTTCTTAGCTCTTCTGCTCCAAAAAGCAGGCCTTGAACCACTCGCATGACTTCACTATCATTTTTACTTATTGCCTCGGAGAGCCTTCCTTTTGCCTCTATAAGAAGTGCATCGGATGATTTTTGTGCTTGTTGTTTCTGCTTTTCAATTTCTTTAGTTTTTATTTCCATTTCTTCAATTGAAGATTTTTTCTGAGCTATTTGTTTACTTAATTCTTGTTCCTTTCTTTTTTTATCTTTCTCTTCGAGATTTTTTCTCCGTTTTTCTTCCCTTATTCGTTTTTGCTCTTCTAAATAAATGATATAGGATTTGTGAGCTTTCAAGGAAAGATTAATCAATTTTTGATCAATCGGTACACTACACACTTTATTGTCATACCTATTGCTTAGAGCATCATGAATCCACAATCTTGAATTAGCATCTTTTCGGACATGCGCGATTTATTCTAAGTCAAGATGTTCCCACTTAAAGAAAATCCACGTTCGATATCACTGTTGCCATGTGATAAACACAGGGCTGCTTTTACTACTTCTGCAATATGTGGGTATTTCAATACACCCTCTGATTTCTCAGTATAAATAATGTTTGACCAGAAGGAGTTTATGCTCTTATTTTTCTGTGAAGAAATAACTAAAGAATCCAGTCGTAGTAACCGCCATTCATCTTTTAATGTCATAGAATCAAACTTTTGAAATGGCATAGCCTCCGATATTTTCACGATGTATTTTAAGCTTACAGACTTAGAAATTTGTTTAGGTTGTAAGCATTTAAAGTTTTGCAATAGGTTATTGCTATTGAAAGAAATTGTTTTCACTAAATAATTGAAAGACGCCACATAATGTTTTTGAACCTTGTGAAAAAACATTTTACTTTTGTCAGGAAGCCCACTATTTTTCACAACATCACAATCAATTTCCCTGATTGGTAACAGGTGAGCAGAGTCAATTTCTGTACTGATATCCACATATTCTTTTTTGCAAATACGTCCTGCAATAGTTTTTAATGTAAGTTTTAATTCTTCATATAACATGTGTATAAGGGGTTCAGTCTTTTGAAATTGTTGAGTAAATTTAATGAATATTTTTGAACTTTCTAGTACGAATTCTACTTCAAATCTCATATCATTTAGTTTCAATAAATTCGCAATTCGTTTATATTTTGGAGAAGTTACAACATATGTTGCCTTGCTTGGTATATATTTTCAAAAATATTCCAAAACAGCATGCCACTGTTCTAGCAATCTTTCTGCAGCAGGTCCTATTGTTAACCATCTAGTTGGCACATGCTTAATGAATTTATTTTGAGGTACACCAACTTTCTGTTGTACACATTCAAAGTCTTCTAGTCGTGAAGGAAAACCCTTAAAAAAGTAAAAAATGTCAATTAAGTTCGCTACACTGTTCTCCAAACTGCTCAAGGCCTCTTAAAAATGCCTTGTGAACAACATGTATGTTGCAACTACCTATATCAATTAAAGGTTTACACCTTTCTTCTATGAGTTCATTATTTATCATTCTTTTTAGTTTTATTTACATTTGGACCGTCTGATCCTATCATTAAAAGTTTATTTATGGACAAATTAGCATCAGACAATGCTTGTCGAATAGCTAACACAATGTCCTCTGCTTTTGCATGAACCAGAAAAAAAGTATGAAGGTGATGGCTAACAACTTTTCTCCTGGTTTCGCTCCAGAAACGTACACCAATTTAAAGCTCTTTTTTATTTTCGTGATTTGTTGTCTCATCAAACAAAAGCGAAAAATACGTATTTTTCATTTCATTAGTTAATTGTTCATAAAAATATGGACCAAGAGCTTCAGTTATTAAGTAGCTGAGCTTTGCATGGGTTAAACTAAAGCTTAAGGGAACACACCCTGGGAACATTAGCTGAAACATTTCTTCCAAATCATCACCAACCGACCACGCTATTACGCAAAATGCGCGACTTAGCCGACGGCGCTATCGCCGATGATTTTCTAAAAACGATGTTTTTAAACCAACTCCCTCCACATGTTCAAAGCATATTAGCAATTTCTAACGAACCCCTTGACTCCTTGGCAAAGCAAGCTGACCAAATTTTGTCATTTTCTGCCTCTCATTATGAAGCACTCTCTCCAGGATTTATTCAGAATCCATAAATTCTCCAGAAATAAATTTTGCACTTCTTGCTACACATCAGGCTGAGGATCTATAATTGCAAGATATGCTAAATCAACCTGAAAAATACAATGTACAAATCAAATCTATCTTTGTACCCGAGTTCAGTCTAAAACTCTACACAGACACTTCGCAGCCCAAACCTAGAGTCTATGTCCCCAAATCATTTCGAAAACCATTTTTTGACTCCTTATATTCATTGTGCCACCCAGGGGTAAAAGGATCTGTTAAATTGCTGACAGAGAGATTTTTTTGGAAAGATATCAAAAAAGATGTTTCAGAATTTGCACGGAGTTGCATTAAATGTCAGCGTTGCAAGGTGCACAAGCACACACACTCCCCAATAGGAAAAATTGATACACCATCTGAAAAATTCATGCATATCCATATTGATCTGGTAGGCCCACTGCCCTATTCGCAAGGTTTTAGATACACACTGAGCATAATAGACAGATTTACAAGATGGTTCGAAGCCATCCCTATTGCGGATGAGACTGCGGAGACATGTGCACAGGCAATATACGCTCACTGGATTTCTCGTTATGGTGTTCCCGTTAAACTGACATCCGACCAAGGTCGACAATTTGAATCTAACCTTTTTCACTCCTTCAATTCTTTTTTTGGCATCCACCACATCCACACTACAGCATTTAATCCCAAAGGGAACGGCCTAATCGAACGTCAACACAGGCAATTAAAACAGGCTCTGCGTGCATGCTTGACAAATGACTAGGTGGGATGTCTGCCGACCATTCTTTTAGGCCTCAGAACGTATTTCCGAGAGGACATCAAAGCCACCACAGCGGAGATGCTCTACGGCCAAACACTGCGCCTCCCGAACGAGATCCTGACTACCACCTCCGGAGAACCTCCAGATATCTATGTGAAGAGACTCCAGGATGCCGTGAGGACTATTAAACCAACACTCACCTCCAGGCACGGATTTCAGCTCAATGTTTTTGTTCCACAGGATCTTGCCACCTGTAGCCACATTTTCCTTCGGCATGATGCGACCCGCAAGCCGCTGCAACATGTCTACGATGGCCCCTTCCAAGTAATCTCCAGAGATGACAAAGTATTTAACATCTTGAACAAAGGGAAAAGGAAAGACATCGGCATTGACAGGGTCAAGCCCGCATACGTTTTAAACGAGCCGTTGTTGAGCTCGACTGAGTTTCCCCTTCCAGAGGCACCGGTTTCTGTCATCCCGCTCACCCAGCCGCAACGAAGGGTGACTTTTACCCAACCTCTCGTTCAAGCTGCGACAGCCCCAACAAGTTACAGGTTACAACCACTGATCTCTATACTAACCTGGATCTCCTACTACACCCCGGCCAAGTGAAGCCTCTTTTCGGGTGTAGTTCCAGCTCCTAGTTCGGCTACTTTATCGTTAACTTGGCAGAAATTTGGCGTAGGTGCCTGGTTGGCGCTAGAAAAACCCCGTTGAGCGTGCGCTTTATTTAAGTCCGATCTGATATTCTGTAACAATTAATACAATGCCGACTTGTAGCACGAATAATAGTTTATTATTACTATTTTTTAAAGCATAAGTACTTTCATCATTACTTTTTTAAATCATAAGTACCCCCTCCCTGACTTAGAAACACTATGGCACAATGCATATATTTTGATGCTTTTTTTTCCTATAATATGTAAATATGTACCCCCCCCCCCCGCGGGAAATTTCGATGTGACGAGCCAACTTGTAAAAGAAGCTCATATGCCAAGGTATATATATTCAGTTTACATAGATATATTAAATATATGTTGCTTTAAGGAAGTGAAATTTTTTTTTTAAATATTATCAATCAAAATAGTTTATAAAATACGTGACTGTTTTCAAAATTGATATTATCAGAAATGATTATTATTTTATTGCTTTGCAATGAATTAAAATCACAATTTTATTTAAATATTGGTTAAAATATCAATATAAAACAAATAGTCTATTATTATTTTAATCAAGGTGTACTTTATTATTATTATTTTTAAAGTCATAAGTCGCCCCCTCCTGACTTAGAAACGCTATGACTTTACACACAGGCGTATTTTGATGTTTTTCTTCTATAATGGGTAAATATGTATCCTCCCCCCCCCCCCCACCCGGGAAATTTCCATATGACGAGCCAGTTTGTAAAAATGATTATTATTTTATTGCTTTATAATGAAGTAAAGTCACAATTTTAAGTATTAGTTAAAATATCAACATGAAAGCAAGAAACAAATAGTTTGTTATATTTTTTTAAATCAAAAGTACTTACATTATTTTTTTTTAAATCATAAGTACCCCCCCTGATTTAGAAACACTATGATTTTATACACATGCATACTTTTTAATGTTTTTTCTGCTATAAAGTATGATTTTGTTCCCTTTGCCCCCCCCCCCCCCCGGAAATTTTCGATATGACGAGCTAGCTTGTAAAAGAAGTTCATATGCGAAGGTACATTTTTATTCAGTTTACAAATATATATTGTGTGATGTGTTGCTTTAAGGAAACGAAGTTTTGTTTTTTAAATTTTATCAATCAAAATAGCTTATAATTTCTTTTTTTTGTTTCAAAATTGATATTGTCAAAAATGATTGTTATTTTATTGCTTAAAGTCATACTTTTATTAAAATATTAGTTAAAATATCAATATAAAACAAATAATTTATTATTACTTTTTTTTAAAATCAAATAAACTTTTCAAGAAATCATTCATATTGTATCGCTTTGTATAATAATAATAACAATGTTGATACCCAGCTTGTAATTATGCTTACCGAGAAAGAAGTTCATGTGCAAATAAAATTAAAAAAAAACCCAGCATATGTAGATGTACATAATAATATATTTCTTTAAGGAAATGAAAAAAAAATTTTTTTTTACATATTAATAAACTACATATTATTTAATTTTGTAAATATTCCTTAATTTTTTTAAATGATGATACTAAAAAATTATAATTTTATTGTTTTAATGTTAATTAATAATCAATTTAATTTACATATTAGTTAAAATACCAATAACAAATCATTTCATATTAATTAAAAATCATGAGTGCCCTTAAAAATCATTTATTATGTGTAGGAATACTAATTTTTCCCGAAAATTTCACTTTTCTTTGTTTGTCATTTTATTTACTACTTGCTATTAGAAAAACCACACAAGAAAATTTTATTCAAAAATATTGTGAAGTTTATAAGTCGTATCATGGATCGTTAAAGAAGATCGTTTTCTTCAAGCTTTTTTGTGTTCAACAGAAAGAAAAAAAGTTGAATTTCGCTCTTCTTAACAAACGCGCGGGAAACCGAAAGTAACTTGGCGAGAAAAATCCTTGAGGATGAGTTATATTTTTTGAAGTATTAAACACAATCCGGTTCCCATAAACAAAATCTGATGCTAACAGCCCAGAAAGTAAAGAATGCTTAATCAGTTTATGTCTTCATGTCTTTCCAAACGTTTAAAATAAACCAGTACTCCGCATTTAAAATCATGCAAAATCCCATAGAAAACAATGTAAACGATTCTCCGCTCGGGAGTAGTTGGGGCGTTTCCTGTAGGGTTACAGGCCTTCATCTCCTCTACGAGCGGTGGCGAGAAGTCGTCAGTCCCGCTCCGGTCGCCAGATCCGACCCCACGAGAGACTGGACCTGTAAGCAAGACTACAGTGGCTAGAATACCTAGTGTGCCGTTCGGCGCGAAAATGTTGAAAACGAAACTAAGCCACCGGTAGGTGGCGCTAGCATCGACAGCGAGGTAACTGATTAGCAGAGCGAACGTTAAAGAAGCATTTACTCGCCTTAGTTTTCGCACTTTTTTCAGTACTAAAAAAAGGAGGTGCAAAAAATATGTGATTTTTTAAAAAATATTCAATCATCTGTTCTAGAAAAGAATTTGGAGCAATAAATAGACGGCTGTCGTTTAGGTGAAAACAAGCATGAAAAATGTTTTTATTTAGTTTTTGGAAGCAGTCTTAAATGAAAGCCATGTATTTTGTTAAGAGAATATTGTTATACATTTTAAAGACAAATGTTTTTTAGTCCAATATAGTGTGAATGAGCTGTTGAAAATAATTGCATTATTATGCTCATATTACCTAAAAAAAGAAAGGCTATATGTCTATGTACTATAATTTAACATAAATAAATAAATAAAAATTAACCGTAATTACTATCACATAAGTTTTTTAAAAAGCACATTGCAATCTGATGTATATTTTAAAAAAAAATAAACACTTGCAATGTCATTTTTAAATGAACTGCATGCTTAAAATTTTGTGTTAGTTTTTTTTTTTTTTAATATAGATTTAATTTTTTTTTATTTACATTTATTTAAAAACACATTATGATGCACAAAGTTTTGGTCAAGTTTCAATTACATACAAAACCAAAATAGAAACAAATAATAAAAAAAATCTTGAACCAAAGCAAAAAGCTTAGCTTTAAATTTATTTTGTTGTTATGACAAGAACAATTTCATTTTGATATAACATTTCTTCTTTTTTAACGTCAATATTGTTTCATATATAAAACTTAATTTTTGAGTCACATCTTTTAAAACTTTTTGTAGTTCCAGACAACTGTAGAATTTTATTAAAAAAAACTGAACCCCCCCCCCCCGCCCCCTCTGGTGGGTACCTTTGTCACATTATGATACACAAAATGTTGGTCAAGTTTCAGTTACATACTAAACCAAAATAGAAACAAATATGTAATTAAAACAATCTTGAACCAAAGCTATGCTCAAACAATACAATAGTTTTATTAAACAAATGTTCAAAGCTTCCTTGGTGGGAGAGGAGTTTGTATGTGTCGTTTAAGAAGGCAGACCCGTGGCTCTTCAATATGGGCGTTACTAAGAAGGGGGGGGGGTTGTCCCTGGATTTAAAAAAAAATGCCAATTTTGTTCTGCATCTTATGTGTAAGAGCGCTAAAATTTCAAAAAGTTATGCTTTTTTTTTTTTCAAATATTTTTGTAGTCCCAAATTCATCTCTTATAAAGCCTCAAAATGCATCAGTTTGCATATAGTTTTCAAAATTTTACCCGGGGGGGGGGGAGGAGAATCTCCCGGACCCTCAACTGTCAGAATTTTATATCTCCGCTCCCTTCATATGGTTCTAGCCCCTAATGTTGAGTAGAAAGTTACAAGTCGTGGGAACATTATAAAATTAAAACGAAAGTTTTATGGGTTTATCAGTGACCCCAAAGTTAAAAATCCTATAAAAAAAAAGGGCCAATGCATTAAAGTTATATGAAATATCAACAATAATAGGATGGAGGGGGGCGGCATTTTTCAGTTTCGCCTCTCCCCGGAAAAATCCAAGATACGGTTCTTTGTACCACCCCAAAATAAGTAACGGCCATTGGTTTAACCAGACCCTTATTTAGGGGGGGGGGTCTTCGGGGATTATTACTGCTCCTGGTTTTAAATCCCTCCCCAGGGACGTAACTAGATCATTTTCTAACTGGGGCAAGACCAGGATTTAGTGCCCCCTCCCCTCTTATATAAACAAAAATTAATATGTATTTAGGTAAACACACACATTTAGTCAATTTGGCACCCCTAAAATAATCTGGCGCCCGGGGCTTACGCTCTGTCTGCCCCCCTCTAGTTACGTCCCTGCCTCTCCCTCTAAACCCTCCCATACATGTCACCATTTGGAGGGGAGCATCCCCCCATCTACGCTAGTGGCTATTACCAATTTTTCACCACCAGCTCTTACCCGTATAGCTTATGTGTGTATCGTATTTCGTTCATTTTTTAAAATATTTTTAATTACAGTGCTCACAACAAAATGGTTATCATTTACAGACACACACAAATACCATACGTATATATTTCACACGTGTCCAAAAGTGCTCAGTGTTACTTAAAATGTATGGATCCGCCTTTTTCGAAAGTTTTAGCAAATCAAATAAATGTAACTTCTGTAAGTAAAAATTTCAGTTTGTCATATGGGCGAATAGAAAAACGAAAGTGAACAGCTTAACAGACTTTATGTGAAAAAGCAGTGTGAAGGTTTTTTTTTCAATAACAATAATACATAATAATATTAGTAATGTGTTCATAAACTTTTGGCAATGAATCCTTAGATTGGAAAAACAAAACTTGCGGAAAAGGTAAGGTGGGACGCAAAAAGAACTACATATCAATAGCAATACCTTTAAAGTTAAATTTCGTTAAAAATCGATTACTTTAGGTGTAACTCAAAACCACAAGGTATATTTCAAAACTTTGTGCATTTTTCTTTCGCATAACAGATAAACTTTTACGGCAAACGAATCAACCTCAAAATTACTGTGAAATAAAATTTATTTTCACCAAGTTCGATGAGCTTTTACTGTGTTAGCGAACAGCAAATAGTGAATGTATTCAAACCCACATTTAGTTCACCAATATGAGAGCCAAAAAAAAAGCGATACTTTCGAAAGCAAATTATTCTGTTCGAATGCAGATTTAAAAAACCACAGACATTTATTATGGCATTGCAAGACTTTGCCCTTTAGAAATTCTTGTTTTCTTTGAAGTGGTCAGAATTAAACCGATGTATCACACATAAGTTTACAAAAACCAAAAATGGATATTTGTTACAAAATCGTTTTCATTTATTTATTTTATAGAATAAAAAAAATGAAAGTTGTTCGTATTTCACAGTTCGAATGAGTGAGATATTTATTTCATTTCCTGCTTCTTTACGGAAAAAACTAATCTGAAAGTAGTTAACAGCAATCAATTCATGTTAGTGCATCAGTGTCACTTGTCACTTTCTGAATGACAATCGGTTATACGAAAGACTTTTGGTTACACAGGGCCTTTAATCGTAGCAGCTGGCCCCAAAGCCGTCTTCCGGCGGGCTCGAACTTACCTCGCTGTCGAATAGAGCGCCATCTAGTGGAGGCTTACTTTCGGGTACAAAAAAAGCGCTGGAGGACAATGGCGAACGGCACACTATCTATTCTAGCCACTGTAGCAAGACTCCGTCTCTCAGAGGGGAAGTTATGCAGCGAACGAGCTTTGAACTGTATTTCTCCTCCATAGATGGCAGCATGGAGCCACCTAATCGCGTCCCAGCATAACGTTCACGAAGAAGATACCTTTTTCTTTCGACCACTCTAGCTGGAAGCTGGCCGCGTAGGCAACGTCTCTATTTTATCATGAATCGACTTTAGAACTCTAAAGCTCATGCTTTTTATTTTAATCTAATTACTTTATTCACTCGCATATTCACAGATGCAAATAAATTATTTGTTTGAGATATATTTGTGCTGACTGACTCGCGCGCCAGGCCTACAAAGGAGTAGGTTGGATGGCGTGAGAAGAAACTTGTCATCAAAGCCCTAGAGACAAATTACTTTGGGGGAGGCCTTCCACAAAGATTTTCTGTCCTGATTTCGTAAAACGTCATAATATCCAACTTCATGGCAGAGCTACCTAAAAGCCATGGCAATGAAAATTCTACTTAAATGGAAATTATGCAATTGAGATGCAAACCAAGGCCGTAGGCAGAAATTTTTTTCGGGGGGGGGGGGGGCTGACTTTGGCACACGTATGTTGAGGAAAGTTTCAAGGAAGAATATATGCTACATCAAGGCCGTATCCAGAGGGGGCCCTCGGGCTTGGGTCTCCCTTCCCCGAAATCTTTCGCAATGTAACATATATCTCTCCCTGAAACTTTCCTCAACATAAGTGTTTAAAAGTTAGGGCCCTCTGAAAAAAATTTCTATCTACGGCCTTGTACTACATTGCGAAAAATTTTGGGATTTTGGGGGAGGGCCTGGGCCAAGGTCGTAGCCTGAATTTTTTTTCTGGGGGAAGGTGGCGCTGACTTGGAAACACTTATGTTCAGGAAATATTCAGGAAGGAATATATGCTATATTGCGAAAAATTTCGGGATATCGGGGGCCCGGACCCGTGGACCCCCCACCCTCTGGATACGGCCTTGATGCAAACTAAAGGGAAGAAAGATTTTAATTTTAAACAGGGAAAACTTTTTGAACAAAGTTCTGGGTGCGTTTGAGTTTGGGCTTCCTAACTCCCACCGATGTTAAAGTCGATTGGACCGATTGCTCCGAACTCCCAATAGGGCCCACGCACAGTGGCGTAGCTAAATGGGGGCGGCAGTCCCCGGGTGCCACCCAGCCATGACGAAAAAAAAAGTGCCCTTAAAAGCTCCACTAAACATAGCAAATACCTGAAAATGGAATTTTTTCTATCAATTTCTTTCAATTTTCAACTTGGAAAAGTGTTTCTTTTCAAAATGTATTCAATCTGTTTTATAACTGCTAAACACACCATTGCCGTCAACAAATACCTTATATATTATGACGCCGATGATAAGAATGGCATTCCCCACTCCCCAATTTTTTTTCGGTTTCATAGTTGCGATTATTTTTTTCTAAATGGCATTACAATGAACTCGCGCTAACATAATTTTTTTTGTTTAATCTTTTTCATGGGGTAGCACCACCAAAAACCGCCCCGGGTGTCACCCTTGCTAGCTACGCCACTCACCGCGCATAGAGGGGCCCCGCATTTTAGGCGCCTTTGCTTTCGTTTTTTCAAGCGAAAAAGAAAATTTAAGCATTTAAAATAAAAAAGCGAGCATGTAAGTTTCACAAAATTTTAAGCTTTCAGCATGTGTACTTTAAAATATAAGGCAGTGGGAAGCAAAGGGATGTAAATGACCAAAAAACGATTCGGAATGAGAAGTGTTCAAAATTTCGATCTTATGGGACCTCTTTAATGCTAATATTTCTATAAATCACGCTCTTGCAGAGCACTTGATAGGGCGATCACTAATAACATCTCTTGCCATGGCTGTAGCCACGCGGGGGGGGGGGGGGGGGGAATATTTTTTTAATTTTTAGCTTAATCTGCAATGTTTTTTTTAAGTTGACGGTTTGATATCGCATTTTAGCGCTCAAAATTGCGACATTGCACGGGAACGTTATTATGTGTTAAGACATATATTGACAACATAAAAAGTCATTATAAACAAACAGAAAAAGGAAAAAAGAACTTCCTTTTCTCGATAACCTACATAACCAACCCGTTTGTTGAAGGGGGTGGGGTGGGGAGGGCTAAAGACAAGTTGACGCTTCAAAAACCCCAGTTTTACACATAGCTCCAATCACTAGACCACAAAGAGCAACAAATGTACAACAGCTTAGGGGCTTGTCGGTCTCCGTGGTTGGTCCTTGCCTGGGTCCGTTTATTGCCCTGATAAATGGCGACGTTCGTCAACTCATTACCCACATTGAGAAAGTGGGGGGGGGGGGGGGTAGGGCTATTGCCCATTTGCTAATGTCTCTGTATGAATCGCATTCTTTCTTCGCAAACGTAGAAACGAACAGGGACATTGGTAGTTTCTACCTCTACACAGTTACGCAGCATTCTTTATTCGAACACTGCGCAGTTATCCATAAATTCAGAGTTTGATAGCAGAAAAGGTATGAATATTTTTACGCAATAATTTAAAAATATTAGAACATTAGAAGCCCCCAACCTCTTTTTCTCTTTTTAAATTTTAGTTCTTTTTCTTTCCTCGCATGCTGAGAGCCTTTTTTATCTTTTTTTCTTTCTTTTGAACTTCAAAGGGGCTTCAGTAATACTTCGTAAGTAAACAATACCAGGAAAAATTGTCCTTTTACTTATTCATACCTTTACATTGAACAAAAAATACCTTGATATTGGTTATTGCTTGAAATATGTTATCTTATGTATCTACTTTTGTGGCATATTATATAATGTACTTTTTTTGTAATTGTCCGCATTTCGAGTTATGACGTTGCTGCAGCAAATGAGTGAGTGACACACACATATATATAAATATTGGTTGATTTGAACCTTAGGTCCGGATACCATATAAATAGTATGCGACCTTTAAATCGGGGCCGCGATCGTTCCGAATTTCGGAATTTTCCGGATTTTGTAAGTACCATCAGAACAAATATAATTTGCTGTGGAGCTTTCAATTAGCATTTTATTAATTTATAGCATTTTTATTATTGTATATACTCGTCTATAAGTCGCGATATTTAGCACAAAAAACGAAGTAGGGGTCGATTTGCGCAAAGATTAAACATTGAAAAATCTAAACTTTTCCCGATTTTTTATTAACTTCTTTAATTAAACAATAAAAGAAAAGAATTGTGTGAAATTCTTAAATGATGTTATATTCTGTAGCCACCAGGGGCGGATACAGGAATAAATTCTAGAGGGGTTAAAAATGGTTTTCCCTTGTACATATTTTTATAATAAAGTTTTATTTCATACTTTTGGATCCCATTGAAATCAATTAAACCACATTTAAAAGCAAGAAGAAATAAGTACAAATTATTTAATGTGTAAATTGTAAATTTCTTTTGGAGGGTACACGTGCCACTAGACTTCTAATTTCGGTAAAAGATAAGACAATCGGGAGTTTGCGAGAATCGCCGAACTTCATTTAAGCGAATTTTCTGTATCACGCGAAAATTAGAGCAACAATAATAATTATAATAAACCTCTAATAACTAAAAATGCAAAATTTATTAATATTACCCCATAGTTAAAGCAACAATTAATAAAAATTATAATCACAAAGGCAAATACTTTTCAGAAATCGCGCGATCTCAAATATGGAAAGCTTTTTGTACACGATTTTGAAAACTGCCATTTCCGATCTTAAACATGCTCATTACATTTTATTTTTCTTCTTCTTGAAATATTTATTTCCTTATTTCCAAAAGTTTCCTAAATATCCAGTCAGTGGCGTAACTATAGGGTGGTAGAGCTGGCAAAATGCCACGGGCCCCCAGCCCGAGAGACTGCGAGCTCAGAAGTAACCTTACATTTTAAACATAATTTTGGAAAAATTATAAATTTTATATTAAAGTTAGACACAACTAAACACCATATACCATTTCACATACATTATTAAGATTTATACGCATTTCAGGCATTCATAAGAACAGGATCAATTTTAGAACGCATCCATTAGTTGCTTCATTTTTTGCCGCGGTAGTTTGGTGCTGCTGACGTGCTACTGAGGCTTGGGGATTTCCCGCTATTTGTTAACCGAGACCAAAAATGTACTGATCTACTAAAAAAAAGCTCTAAAAATTGTTGAAATATGCATATATATATATATAAAAAAAAAAACATAGCTGAATCAGTTGACAGAGAAAATCTCAGTTTTCGGTCCATCTTCAGAGATAAAATAAAGAAGTCTTCGTGTATTAGAGAACTTGCTGATTCATTAACAATAAAGAATCATTTTATGTCATCCCTCTTTCCTGAAGTATGTGCTGTATTAATGTTATTTGTTACAATTCCTGTGACTAGAAATGGTGCTAAAAGGTCATTTTTGAAACTAAAATTAATAAAACCATATTTATTTAATTCTATGGGACAAGACAGCTAAGTAACTTGGCTATTCTGTCTATTGAAAATTCTGTGGCCCGACCTTTAAACTTTGATGATTTTATTGATACTTTTGCGGAACAGAAAGCTCGTAGAAAAGAGTTTTATTAATAAATATCTTAAGATTAAATTATTTTATTATAAATATGTAATATACCTATTGTTCTGAAAATTAAATTACAACTTGACGATTTTTTCTGGGGCTCCATCCTATGAATTTGTCACGGGCCTCAGATGGTATAGTTACGCTACTATATGCAGTGCTAAGAAACGTGCTATTTTGCCAAAAGTTTTTTTTCAAGGAAAAAAAGACACAAGAATATATAAAAAATACAGCAAGGAATCACTATTACCATCGCTTATTTTTGACAAGAATTATTCTTCTCTAATTTTTACCGTATTGTGTAAACCTCTAAATAAATACTATTTTGATGTTAATTGCATGTATTCCTGTCATAAGTTACCAGTAAGCATACAGTGAAACCTGCTAGATAAATTTCTTTTCTATCATCACGAGTTTTCTCCTATTTCTATTATGCTTTTTAAAGTGGTTTAATACTTCAGACTTCAGCTTTTCTTGCCGGTTAAAAAGATTTCGTTTTGTCTGAAATTTAAATATTTTACAATGCACCACTCATTTTATTATTTCTCCCACGGAGTTTAATTTTTTTATTACTGAAGAAAGTAAAGGATTTAAGTGAAAAAAAAAATGCTATTTTGTCTCACAGATCCATTTCACTTTCAAAACCTGTGTATTCAATTTTCATTGCAAACTGATGACTAACAACTTTGAACTTGTTAATGTCACAAGTGCACATATTTGCCTTCTTCAATTTAAACTTAATTGCTCTGCATTGGCACTTGGCCCGATGGTGCAGTTTGAACGTTTCTGATGAACAGAGAGTGCAAATAAAATTTCTTCACCTTCTCATTTATAAAGGAATAGAATGTAAAATTTGCGAAAAAAATGAACACTTTGTACCAAGTCGAAGAAAAATCCCATTTAAATCGAGCATTGAAATTTCCAAAGAAATTGAATTTACTGTGGCATTATTGCTAAGCTCAAAAAGATTCTGAATGTTTCATATTTCTTCCAAATCGCAGATTTAAAAAAGAAAATAAATAAGCAAGTATATAATAATAATAACGAGAATATAAAAACATTGTAGTTAATTTTTGCAGTTTTCTCAAAACGATTAATATACTCTTAGAATCATTATGTACGTATAATAGGTATTTTAAACTGAATGTCAAAACAAAAAGTTTTGGAAATTCAACCGTTTTTTTTTTTTTTTTTTCTTTTTTCATTGTTAAATGTTTTTTCTGAAGAAGATTTTTTCTCCTGGTCCCTTGAAAAAGTTCATGAGCGGCTTCAATGACACGCACACACGTCTATATTTATATACTATATAAATATAATTTTTTTAGCTATCTGGAAAAAAGGGGGCCCCAGTTATCTCTTGCGGGGGGGGGGGACCAAAATTTACAGATCCGGGCCTGGGGACAAGTCACCATTTGGAAACTGAAAAGTGAGACAAAAAGACACTTTCATTTGCTCTTTTAATCACCAAAAGAGGCTAGGCGCCCGATCGCAGTCCTCTATTTGATTTGTTGGGCCGGTGGCTCACTAGATAGATAAATAGATAGTTGATCACCGAAAAGGGGATCACCCTCTTTTGATATCATCCGTCATCGTCATATTACATTATCGAACAAGAGCAAGACCCAGTGCGTAGTTAAGCGTGCCAGCACCAGGTGTGTCGGTGTGTCAACCGTTCAGGGTTCACACATCCAGCCACGACGAGGAGAAATATAAACCTTTAAAAACTCCATAGAATGAAACAAATACCTGAAGTTAGAGAACTTGTTTCTATCATTTTATTTACTATTTTTAGCTCAGCAGAGTGTTTCCTTCACACATACAGTCAAATTCGTTCAATTTACATACATATGACGTATTCTTAACCTAGCTGGCTCGTCCACCACAACTTACGTGCGGCGGATGTACGTTAAACGTATTTACGACCTCTTTTGTTACACCAGCGACTAATCATAAAACGTATATTTGGCCTATAATGGAGATCAATCAGACGGACCTTACCCGCGTGACTTCACGAGGGTGTATGAGAAGTACGCGGCAGACGAAATATGGAATTTCTCCGTACATCAACAAAAGATTTTTTTTATTCTTTGAGCTCTTTTTTTTATGTACAAAAGACACTTTTTCAGAGTTTTTCCCTCAAAATGCTCGAAACAAAGAACACTAAGTTCATTTTCGATATAATAATAAGTTTGAAATTCTTCTTTTTTATTCTATTTTTCATTTTAAGCCTATTGCGCACACCGTACAGCATCATAAAATCGGTGAAAATTCATATTTTTATGCCATGCAGCACACACGACGACTTCACGTCTCCGCCTCACAAGACCATCAGGAGTAAGCTAGAATATCCTCGGGTGGTTATGAAAGGACAACCGACGGAATGTTCGAATCCACAATTTTCAGGTGTCTTTTTGTCCCGTCCGTCTTTTCCTCCAAACTCCAAAGCGGCCTTCTAATAACCCACGTGAGTATTTCCGTCCCGACGCCTGTCCCAGTCTTCCGGTCATCCTCTCTTATTCTTATTTTCGGGACTCCATATTCGTTCAGGATTTCTGGACTTTAGTGAAATTAAACTTTTTTTTTTTTTTGTTGAGGAAATAAGGAGTTTCGATTTTCTCAAGATTTTATAAAGTTATTATTATGCCCTAAGCATTAAAAATTATTACTAATTAAATAAATATATACGAATTAGTGTTCGGCAACTACTCGTCAAAAAGTAGTTAACTACCAACTACTAACTACTCTAAATAACAACACTAGTTGCAACTAGTAGTTAACTACTTTTTTCTGAGACTAGTTGTAACTAGTAGTTAACTGTTCTCCAAAAGTAGTTAACTACTTTTAAGTATAGTTTTGAATTTCCATTTCTAAGCTTGTTCTTAAATATTTAATCCTAATCATTCAACTCAATATTATTTTTAATCATTAAAACAATTTTTAAGAAATTCCTGTAAAACATTCAAAGGTTGAATATTTCCAAATAACACTGAACAATTAACATATAAAGAGAATATAAATAAAGACAAAACCTTTTCTATAAATTTAAACTTTTATTTTTATATGTATTTGTTTAATAAAGTTAATAATGTTTTTAAGAACTAAAAATTTTTCAGCAGTTGTAAAATGAACGGGTTTACCTTAATATCAATTTAAAATTCTCCCTCTGCCCAACTCCCATTCATTAACAAAATATCTTTGTAACGTGCATGCTTTAGAATTTAGATTATATTCTTTCAAATTGCGTTAAAGGCAGGGTTGGTGATTTTTTATTAAAAAAAAAATTAAAAAATAGTATTTTTTTAATTTAAATCAGACTTTTTGGATTTTTTAAAGCAAAATATATAGGCGCAGACAAATATAGTAACAAATTCAGTTAATTATTTACGTCTTCAAAGAATTTTAAGATATTTCAGTTGAAATAATTATTTTTAACTAGTTCAAAATTAATTAGTAATTAATTATATTATATAATAAATGTATGCTTAATAAAGAGAACAACAAGAAACATAGTAGAAAGCTTACACTTCTGGACTAAATGTATTATAATTTCTTGAATATATACAAATAAGTTGACTGGACTATTATAATTTTTTGAGTGTATACAAATTTCCTGAATATATAAACAGAGATGGCAAATATAACATAAAATATAAAACGTTTACTACTGTTTAATCATTTTTACTATTTAGATGTTTCATCAAGAATACTAGTTTTGATGCCTTATCAACCCCCAATCTGTTTCTTAATTTTTAGTGCACTATTCCAAATGTAGAAAAAATCCTTTCTAAAGGTGCTGTTGATGCTTTTGCTGTAGTCAGCTTCCGCATGTCCAAAAACTTAATGTTCTCTGATAAAATGTCATTCTTCGACACCTTAACGAAGATATTCCACCTTTCCCTAGAGGACCAGATGCATTAAGGCTACCAAGCTACCATATAGTGAGTTAAAATTCTAATTAATTGCTTGAACCCAGAATATATTAAAAATTATAATAAAAAAATATCTACATTTTATTAATTTGGAAGAAGCTGATATAAATATTTTTTTTAATCAATAAAATCAATATTTTGTCTAAAAAAAGAATCATAAAAATCAGTTTTTTCTTTAAAAAAATCATAAGAACTAGTATTTTTCTTTGTTTTCGTGTTTTATGGTATCCCAAACGCATGCATGATACTGGAGTATAGGTAAAGCTTCCCCATAATGAAGATTTGGTCTTTAAATGAAACTTCATTTTGCATTTGCTGGTGCGGGCGCTATTTATCGAGTATATCAGAATTTTTTTTCTATTTTGTGTAAATACTGAAATAAATATCATGATTCTTTTATGAGAACTTTTTCATTATATAACATAATATAAAAAATACATGTGTGTGAGTAATATTCATAATCTAAAAATTTAAATAATTTAATGGTTAAAAAAGTTTTTTTTTTTCAAAAAGTATATTTAAAAAAAATTTCCGAAAGTAGTTGTAACTAGTAGTTAACTAGTTCAAAACAATAGTAGTTACAACTAGTAGTTAACTAGTAGTTGCCACTAGTAGTTAACTATTTCTAGTTAACTACTGCCGAACACTAATACGAATGTATTGTAAATAAAAATATAAAATACGTTTTAAAATGCTCATGTGAAAATCAACCATAACATAAAAAAATAATAATTCCCTGGCCGAAAAAAAACCCCCTAAAATTTAAAAGAAAAAGGTTTTGGAAAAAAAACAAACAAACAAAGAACGAAGCCAAACGACAGAAGAGGGTGCACATGAAAACTCTCGACCCAGGCGAGGCGCTCAACTCAAGATGTCTGGACTGGCTGAACTTGCCCCCATGCTTGCCCCAAGCAACTAATTTGGAACGAAGAGAGAAATTTTGTTTTTTAATAATCAATATTTGCTTGATTCTTAAATAGTTACAAGAACTTACAAATCGACATAAACCGTGCTAATATAGCGAACTGCTGTAGCGTCTGAAGCAGTATAGCCATTTATTTATTTCCGTTGTTATGCATTAATTAATGTAACTCTTTTCCTTTTAAAAAAGTTAATAATTTTAAAATTTATGTTCATGAACTGCTGACATTTTCCTTCAGCTATTTCTTGTATTTCAAAAAATAAAAAAATCACTACTGATGGCCAGAGATGCAAAAAACCCGGGAATTTTCGGGAAGAAACTGGGAAATTTGGGAATTTTGAGGGCAAAAAACAAACTTAAGCTTTTTTCAAATAAACATAAATTATTTGCTCAATATAAAAATGTTTTCAGTATTCAACTATTGTTACAGAGCATATAATATTGCAACGTTATATTATTTCTATTCTAGAAATGCGATCTAGCGTCAAGCACTTTTATATCACACCTATAATTTATAAAATTAACTTGTAAATTTAATAATTTTTTTTGTTGCAGTATTCTAAAACTAATTGATTTGTTTACTTATGCTGAAAATAAGATTAACCTTCAAAATCGTTTTTCTTCTTTCTCATAGATTTCAAATTACTATAAGAAATAAGCATATATACATAACTTATCTGTTTCATTCATAGCATTTTATTGCAACTTTACCAACACATTTGGAGGGGTAATTTTTTATGTGAAACACTACGTTTAGTTACCAATGTAAGCTCAAAATATGTAGAAGATTTATTAAAATTATTATATCAGAAAAAAACGAACATTCCCAGTTTTGGGGAATTTTCAACTTTCCCGATTTTGCTTTAAATTCCAGGGGGGGGGGGGACCTGGTTTTTTTTCCGGGAATAAACCGGGCGTTTTGAAAGCGTTGCAAAGCTACTGATGGCTAACCAACAAATTTGCTCATTCACCTTTTTTAAGTATACATATACCTATTCTCCCTTTTTGTTAACTTTTTTTGTAAACCTTTACAAATTAAAGGAAAAAATTACACGAGATGCAATAAAGGATTTTTTTCCTCTCTGCCACAAATAAAAGTCTCCTTCCTCCATGCTATTTTCTTTTTAGCTAAACCCCTTTTATGCAAATTTTATCATTTGATCATTTTGATTTTTCTAGCTTTATATGAAAATATTATGAATTTTTTTTAGTAAATTATTTATGAGAATTAATTTTAGTAAAAGTATTTTTAAAATAAATTAAGCTGCAACAATATGAGGATATGCCAAACACAAGGATCACGCACACTTTACGAAGGGGTGCCCACCTCCCTCAAAGTGGAAAAATGGGACATAATGAAATTCTACTTGTGGATTCATATGCTAAACAGTGTAAATTTAATTTTTTTTTTTCTGATACTTTCTCATTTCTGAAAAAGTTTTATTCCGGACTTCAACGAAACTGTAAAATGCTTTCCTTGGAGTTTTATATATAGAAAACCGCTATGCGGAAACTCCAAAAATAAACCGAAAAACCCGCTCCGTTGAGATAGCATGGGAGAGGGAGACGACCATTGCCGGAGGCTTGTTGTGATTCTCCTTAATATGTACAGTAAAACCTGTAAAGTTGACCACTTTTGTCAAGAACGGAATTAGTCCTTCACCCTCTCTAAGTTGACCACTACAGTGCTGCACCGCAATGATCAACTTACACAGGTTTCACTGTATATAGTTTCCCTTCATAACTTTTCTTTTCCTGCAAACCTAAGTAACCTTTTGTCACATCTTTAAATATTTAATCGGAAAAAAGTATTTCAACGTGGCATATTGAGTTAAAACTGCAACATCTTCAGAATTTAAACAAATCTCTAAAATATAAACAATTAAGCATTATACTAACTTTTAATCGAAAATATTTTGAAAATTTTAAATTCCTTATCAAATTTAAAGGCATTTAAGAAGAGCTATTAGTTTGACTTCTAGCTTTTGAAAATTTGTTTAATCAGGTAGTTTGATTTCCCTCCTGGTTCTTTGAAACCGTCGATCATAAGTAGTTTAATCAGACTAACGTTTACCAAATACCTTTTTTTTAACTTCACGTACTTGGAATTTTTCTTTCCTAACCGTGATTTTAAAACAGATGTTAACTTCCATAACTTGTATAACTGGAAGAACAGATCTGCATATACGTGTATAATTTTTTTTCTTGTTAGGTAGATAATGATACAACTCGGGTCCCACACCTCAGTTTAACAATGTTAATTTTTATCGGGTGGGAATGTAAACGGGCTTTAAATTTCAGGCTCAAAGAACATGAAAATCACGTTAAGAAACAGGAAACAACCAAATCATCAATAGCGAAACATTGTTGGGACACTGATGGTCAAATTCAAATTTTCTGAGGCTAAAATTATTTGCAGACCTTCTACTATCTGAGAGTTGGATTTTCTGAAAGCCTACCATGTTCAAAAAAACTTAATATTTGTAATGAGTCTTTAGTTTTACCTCATATTTCTTCTATTTTGTTAAATGGTTTCAAATTTGCATTATTATGAAATCGAATATTGCGATGTTTGTGTAATATCAATATATCGCCCAGTCCTAGAAGACCGAGTTCGAAAATAATCTCATTATTCTCGAGATTAAGTTTTATTCCGAAAACACATTCACATTCGCAAAGTACCCGTTCAAGATGTTCTGCACAAATATATTGCATCTTTCGATAGCTATAAGCCTATTGTTTTTTTTTTTTAAATTATGCTATGTTTATTCCCGTTATTTTGCTTAAATTAATCATTGGTTCGATAATCTCAGAGACAATGCCTAAAAATACTTAGATTTCCCATATTTCACTCAGTAATTGCATCATTAATTACATTTTTCACACTACTGTACATAGTTCACGTGCCTGCATTGAAAATATTTAGATGAATCAAGCATTGAATTGAATCTAGTAGATAAAAGATTAAAACATTCTGAAATAGGGAATATACTGCAATTCTGGGGTACTGTTGCGAAAATAAATGTAGGCATTGCTGAAATGATTTATTTTTAACAAAGTTCCCAAAATTGATGGTTTATTCCCATGACTCAAAATTCATTTTTTTTTCTCATCTCCGCTTTCTACAATGACGAATATAAGTGACCAAGATCATCAATCATTTCTGTTGCAACCAAAGTACCAGATTGGTGAAAAATACGACACAATGTTAGTAGATAGAAAATGACAGTTCTGTAGCAGCAGGCGGAGGTGCGGAGGGTGCAAGTGCAAGGGGGCGTGGTCCCTCCGCCTGCCGAGTGGGGTTGAGTAGTAGGGTTCCTGATACTATCCTCGTAGAAGATTACGGGGTTGGAGTTGAGTTGTTTTTCTTACTTGTTGCACCGAAGTTTAGCTTTTTGTGGATGGCAACGGTGATACTACATGTAGCGGTTGTCATGACAACAGTTACCAGCTAAAATTGCGCATGGCGCCACCTAGTGAGAGAAATTATTTTTTTTAACTCTGAGGTTATACACATGGCGCCATCTAGTGAGATAAATATTAATTAATTAATCCATTTAATTATTTTTGGACTTGGAATTATTTTCCATGATTTTATTTAATTTCACCTTCCTAGATCGGGAATCGAACATGCGACCTCCAGCTCCAAAAATCATTTGACGCTCTGATGACTGCGCGCTTTAACCATGAGACCACCAAATGATTTCAGTAAAGTACAGTTTAAATCAATCTTATTATAATTCTTTTTTAGATGTTCGAGAAGAACGATCATGCTGCCATCTAGCGAGAGAAAAATTATTTTTTTTTTTGAACTTTATCGTTTTCTGATGTTATTTTTAATTTCCAACTTAGGTTTTTCGCGAATGGTAACATTAATTTATTTTTTTAATTTCAAGAGTTGAAACGCTGATGCTATCATCCAGTGAGAGAAATTATTTTTAGACATAGAATATTTTACTCAATTACTTCCTGAAAGTGAAAATTAATTTTTAAGTTGATGATCCCACCACCATCACGATATGACTTACATCACACACCCCAATCAACTATTTTGTACACGTTTATTTAATTTAATCATTTCAAAACAATTGTAAATATTCAAGAATTATACATAACGGTAAAAAAAATTGACCCAAGAAGTGGAAAAAATATAAGCAACGGCGGATCTAAGGGGGGGGCGATGGGGCGATCGCCCCCCCCCCCTTGGGCTGATTCAAGTGGATACTACAACGACACTCCTAAGTGAGTTTTTACTCTTTGTGCCCCGGGACCAGCCATTTTTTTATGTTCTTGGAATCCCAGCCTAATAGCCCAGTTTCAAGCTCTATGCTTTCCCCCTATCCCTTTGTCCTCTCTTAGTATTGCTGAGTTGCTAACCCTGGGAGTAATGGGAAAGAGAATCCCTGCTCTTTTCCCCTTCTACCTATCAACTGGTGACAGCTAGCCAACCCTTAGCACGTGGTGTAAATTCCTGCAGCATTTACGCTAAAACCTGGAGTCTGAAACATTTCATTGAACATTCATAATTACAGATGTTTATATAAATTGCACATACACGTTGATGGTTTTTTAGTACATATTTAGTATTACATTTTACAAATTTTAGAAAATATATTACTAATAATTGCTATTATTTTGTAATTTAGGCATATCAAATCAAATTTAGAAAATGTATTTACAAGCCTACATTTTTCTTGAGAAAGCTCGAAGGAAATCCTAACTTAGTTCAAACTTGGCTAAGAAGCAGAATGAGTGATGATTCACTGGATTAGCGCTATTGCATATCCATAAAGATATTACATTGGACGTTGAAAATATTATAGACAGATTTCCGAAAGCAAAAAAACGGCAGCTTGTGTTCCTTTTATAAGGGCTTTGAATAAAATTATTTGCATTGAAAAAATGTGTTAGTAAAATTTTAAATATCACTAAACTAGCATTTTCTTTTTTGTTGTTCCTGCTGTTTGAAAAAAAGGGGGGGGGGGGGAATATTGAAAAAGAATGAAGAATCTCCTCCATCCATCCTTACATTGAACCCCGAGATTTCCAAAATCGCCCCCCCCCCCCTTGAAGATTTTCTAGATCCGCCCTTGAATATAAGTATCATGCAGTGAGACTTCACTTCTACAGTCAATTGTTTTTAGGATACTTAAACATAAATATACTCACAAATCGATACCACTTCTTCTACATTCCTGAAACGAAATCTCTAACAGAGCACAAAATTTTAAATGAATCAATTATTTAAAAGTAGATCGTTGGCCATACTAAATGTATTTTTTTTCCCAGAATATATCAAGATTTAACTGTCGTGTTAAAGCGATAATAATTATTTCCATCAGAATTAAATTTCACAATTTTTAATCAACTCCTAACATTAATTTAATTTTAAAATCATCTCAATAAAGTGTAATAAACAACTATCTTTTAATTTTAAGCATATTTCATTTTTACATTTGTAATTTTTCCCCTAAAATATCAAACACAGAATTAATTGTAAACCAATCAAATAGCTTCTTGAGGAAGACTTAATGTAAACCAATCAAATCAATCCTCGAAATTTACAAAATTTAAGTCAAAGTTAATGATAGAAATGTTTAAGACTTAGAAAAATTTTTAAAATCTTTTTTCCTAAAGTATGAAAGACAGAATTAAATGAGAACTTATCAAACAGTTTCTTGAAAAAGTGTGAACTTAATAAAAATCATTCCATTCGATCCTTACAATTTACTAAATTTAAGTCAATTAAAAGTTTTATTGAAATGTTTGAGACTTAGAAAATGAGCATCAATAGGTTTATACATGCCAATTTAACAATAATTTTACAAAAAGCGATGATTTCTTCTATACTTAAACAGGGGTTTACATCCATTTTACGGTTTTCTATGAATACAAATCAATGAATTTATATCAACTAAGACTATATTTGTATTATAAGTAATCATCCTTTAATCAATATTATACCACTAGATTTTTTTCCAAGTTTAAGAGTTTGCATGAAATAAGAGAAGTTAGAGTATGTTCGGCAACTTCATTTTACATAGAATAATAATCGAAGGTTTCATGTATTTCAATATTATTTTTTTTTTTTTTTTCAATTTAGATTTTTTCTTCCACATTTTGACATTTCAAACGAATACAATCTACGAGATTATTGTAGTCATATACATCATGATTAAAGAAACTTTAAAAATAGTCAAGATAATATTGCTAAATTTGTAACTGCGAAGCAACTCAACAACGATTGACGTACAATACAATACATTTAACGAACATTTCACCTATTCAAAAGAGTTTCAAAACTTTGTCTTTAACATTTAACGAATTTTTCATTTATTCAAAGAATTATTTATTTTTAGGATTTACACAGAACTCATAATTTACAAAGATTTTATGATATACCTACAACCGAGAAAAATATTTAACATAACTATTTACAACACGATTTTCACACACTGAAAAAGTTTATTACTTAAACACGAAGAAACTTTAAAACTGTTCACACCGCAAATTTCATGCATTGAAAAAGTCTATTACTTACATAAAAACTTAGAGTCTTTGAAACTAAGATCACATGAATACAACTTAATTTAAATACGGTAATGCTTAAAATCATTGCTCCATAAACTACAGAAAATAAAAAAGAAAGTTAGAAATATTATACTAAAAGACATAAAAAACACACACAAGATGTAACATCTGTTGAAAATTCTACCATTAAAAATAATTAACAACATCCATTATCAGAACTTGGAAGAATGAATGCTAAAAAAGCCTCTTAGAAATAAAGGACAGTTTTACCACTTCATCTAACGAGTTCCTACTAAGCAAAGCAATCGTTGCGAATTTTCAGTTATCCTATACACAAACATGAATCAACCATGCAAAATCTAGCAGTACCCTTATTGAATGAACACAGAGAGAATGCACTTAAAATAATATCATTCACACGTTGAAAATCGAAGAATTTTTTCATGCAATATAGCTATATTTCACTTATTTAAGCTTACATGAAACTAATTTTAACAGAATGCAATCTTAGAAATACTTTAAAGTCAAAATACAAATTATATAAAACATCATATACTTACAGAGAAGAGAGAGCGTACATGTTTCCCCTCCAAACCGCAACGTAGAAATGACTCTTCAGGCTCTTATCAGCTGATGGAGATAAGGCAGGCCACAGGCCACCCCAATCAAGCAGTGATTCATATCAGGTTTATCTTTCACAAGGACACAGCCAGTAGCTTTCAATGTGGATTTCTCAAATCTTTTTTAAATATTTCATACACACAACTACATACATATGTATAAATTTAATACTTTTACGGAAACCTATGTATTTAACTCACCATACTCAGACAGTTTTCATTAAACGAGCATTTTTTCCTAGGTATAATCCTTCAATTCATTACTTCCGAGTGAAGAATTTTTTACCTTTAGTATTATAATCAAGCCATTCAATACATTAAACGATCATGTCATCTATTCAAAGACTTTCAAAACTTACTCTTTAACATTTAACTAATGTTTCATCTATTCAAGACATCTACTCACATTGAAAAGGTTTATGAGCAAAGTTCGAAGATAACTTTCAAGCTATTTTCGCTGCAAATTTCATGTTTTGAAAAAGTCTATTACTAACATACAAACTTGAAATCTTTACTTTGTTCACACCTTTAATATTATAATCAAGCACATAACACATTAAACGAACACTTCATCTATTCAAAGACTTTCAAAACTTACTCTTTAACATTTAACGAACATTTCATTTATTCAAGAAGTTATTTATTTACAAAACTCAATCTTTAACACAATTCTTATAATTTACATAGGGTTTATGATATACAACAGAGAAAAATATTTATCAAAACTATTTGCAACGCGTCTTTCCCACATTGAAAAGGTTTATTACCAAAGTTCGAAGAAAACTTTCAAGCTATTTTCGCTGCAAATTTCATGTTTTGAAAAAGTCTATTACTAACATACAAACTTGGAATCTTTACGTTATTCACACCTTTAATATTATAATCAAGCATATAACACATCAAGCGGACATTTCATCTATTCAATGACTTTCAAAACTTATTCTTAAACATTTAACGAACGTTTCATATATTCAATGAGTTATTTATTTTCAAAACTCAGTGTTTAACACAATTTTTAAGATTTTCACAGAGTAATACAACCGATAAAAATGTTTAACAAAACTATTTCCAATACAAGTTTCATACATTGAAAAGGTTTATTAGCAAAGTTCGAAGATAACTTTCAAGCTATTTTCGCTGCAAATTTCATGTTTTGAAAAAGTCTATTACTAACATACAAACTTGAAATCTTTACTTTGTTCACACCTTTAATATTATAATCAAGCACATAACACATTAAACGAACATTTCATCTATTCAAAGACTTTCAAAACATTTCATTCTTTAACATTTAACGAACATTTCATTTATTCAAGAAGTTATTTATTTACAAAACTCAATCTTTAACACAATTCTTATAATTTACATAGGGTTTATGATATACAACCGAAAAAAATATTTATCAAAACTATTTGCAACGCGTCTTTCCCACATTGAAAAGGTTTATTACTAAAGTACAAAGAAAACTTTCAAGCTATTTACATTACAAATTCCGTGTTTTGAAAAAGTCTATTACTTACATACAAAATTGAAATCTTTACTGTGAAACTAAGATTGCAAACAACTTTATTCAGAGTTCAAGTTAAATATATAATTGGTTAAAATCGTAGCAACATAAAGTACAGAATATAAAAAAAGTTAGAAACGTTATACTCAAAGACTTGCATTACTAACTGAAATAAAGAAACATAGCTTCCAACTACTACTACCAATGCAAAACTTATATTAACCTGCTAAAAACTCCATAAGAAAAGTCAAAGTACTGCGCGCAAAACATCAAAACTTAGAGTCATCTAGAAAAACTTAGAACGAATAATGTAAAACTACGAAAATTTTCAAAAATAAAAGTGTTATGCACTTGCAAAATGTAAAAAGTACTGTGTACTAATATTAAAACTTTAACTAAAACATGAAACGAAGATGTAAAAATATTAAGTATAATATCTTAAAGCAACACTAAAATGTAAAAGTACAACGTACAAAACATCAAAACCTAGATTCATCTAGTAAAACTTAGTATAAAAATGTAAAAGTACTAAGGATAGAACCTCAAATATACACTAATTTGATAAAAGCAAAATGAAAATGTTAAAGTGCAAAAGACAAAACATCAAACATAGATTAAGATATTAAAACAATGTATCATAAAAATTTAAAAAAAAGAAAAAGAAAAAATACTACATACAAACGGTCAAAACTTAGAACTAAAATTTTTGATAAACTATATAATTTCTAATTCGTCTAGAAAAACTTAGAGCGGAAATGTAAAATTACTGAAGTTTACAAAACAAAAGTGTTAAGCATTCGCAAGTTATTAAACCTTCAAAACGTAAAAAATGATTTCTCTACAAAAACTTAGAATAAGGTCGTAAAATTACTAAGTATAAACTGTTAAAACATCATAAAAATGTCAAAATGACAAGTATAAAGCAACAAAACATAGATTTGACTCCTGAAATATTAATCAAAAATGTAAAAATTCTAACAACAAAATCCTAAAACTCTGAAAAATTAAAAACACGCTGTACAAAACAACAAAACATGTAAAAATGCTAAGTATAAAGCTGCAAAACTCAAATTCACCCAGAAAAACTCAAAACAAAGATGTAAAAGTAAGGAACTTTTCAAAAGAAAAGTGTTATACACTTGCAAAATGTTAAAACTTAATGCAAAAATGTAAAAATTACTACGTACAAAATGTTAAAACTCTAAACTAATTTTCCTCGACAGAGAAAAATATATAGTATAGATGGGGAGCCAGTGCTTGGTTAGGGCTCCCTTCATTGCCGGTTAGCTGCCACTTCTTTGTTCACGAGAAGAATATCTCCATTTGTAACTTTAAGATTAAAGCAGTTTTAATTTTGAACTTTTTCTTTTACATGCTTTGTTGTGTTGCACAACATATATTTAGTTTTTCACAGTTTTAGTATTTTTATTCGCAGAACTTTAACATTTTTGATCAAGTTGATGAATCTATTGTTTTGATACTTTATATTTGTTATTTGTTCATTTTTATGGTGTTTTAACATTTCGTGCTCAATAATTTTATGAGTTCAGTCTAAGTTTTAGTCGACAGATCTAAATTTTTTTACGTTTTGTATTTAATATTTTAATATTTTTGTGTTGCTTTAATATATTATACTTAGTATTTTTACACCTTCATTGCAGGTTTTAGTAGATAAAGTTAAGTTTTAACATTTTGAAAAATGCATAACACTTTTACTTTGCAAATTTCCGTACTATTATTTTTTCGTTCTAAGTTTCTCTGAATGTATTTAAGTTTTGTCATTGAAGTCAATTTGTCATTTAAGTTTGAAGTTAGCACTCTCTCATGCATTATTGCTTTGTATTGTGTATTTTTTAATATTTCACAGTATTAGCATTTTGTTCTTCGAACTTTTACATTTTTCTGATTAAGATTGCTCTAAACAAATCTACGTTTTGATGGTGAATCTATGTTTTCAAGTTTTATTTGATAACTCCAAATTTTTTATGTTTTTTTTTATTTTATACTTTTACATTTTATGTGTTGCTTTAGTATATTATACTTAGTATATTTACGTCTTCATTCTACACTTTTTTACCTTTCGTTTTAACATTTTGCTAATGTATAACACATGTATTTTTTAAATATTCGAACTTTTACGTTTTTTGTTCTAAGTTTTTCTGGATCAATTTAAGTTTTGGTGTTTTGCACTTAGTATTTTTACTTTTCTAATCCAATTTTTAGTAGATGAAATTACGTTTTTTGGAGTTTTGCAAGTGCATACCACTTTTATTTTGAAAATTTTCGTAGTTTTACATTTTTGTTCCAAGTTTTTCCGGATGAAATTAGGTTTTGAAGCTTTATAGTTGTATAATTGGTCCTCTTTCATACTTTGTTTTTTTTTACTGTTTTTCTTTACTTTTTCAGTTTTAGCATTTTGTTCTTCGAAATTATACAACTTTAGAGAAATTATATGTTTTGATGTTGAATCTATGTTTTGGAGTTTTAGTAGATAACTTTGAATTTTTTATGTTTAGTAATTTGTACTTTTACAATTTGTGTTGCTTCAGTATATTATACTTAGTATTTCTATATCTTCATAGTACTTTAACATTTTCGTTATGATTTTACTAAATAAATGTATATTTGACGTTCTGTGCTTAGTACTTTTACATTTTCTATACTAAGTTTTACTAGATGAATCTAAGTTTTGATGTTTTGTACGTAGTACTTTTACATTTTAGTGTTGCTTTAATATATTATACTTAATATTTTTACATCTTCATTCCATGTTTTAGTTAAAGTTTTCACATTCGTACACAGTACTTTTTACATTTCGCAAGTGCATTTCAATGTACAAATCTATGTTTTGATACTTTATACTTGTTATTTAGACATTTTTATGATGTTTTAACATTTCGTACTTAGTAATTTCACTCGACTTCAGTCTAAGTTTTAGAAGATAACTCTAACTTTTTTTACGTTTTGTATTTTGTACTCTTAAATTTTTTACATTTATAGAATGTTTGAACATTTTGTACTCATACTTTTTACGATTTTAGTTTGAATTTTTGTAGATCCATCTGAATTTTTTAAGTTTCGTACTTAAACTTTAACATTTTGGTACAAAGTTTCACTTCATGAATACGTTATATACTTAGAATTTTTACATTTTCATGTTGCTTTAATATTTCATACTTAGTACATTTGGCTCAATTACATTGTCATTCTAAGTTTTAATAGATAAATTAGAGTTTTAACATTTTGTACGTAGTAATTTTTACATTTTTGCATTAAGTTTTAACATATTGCAAGTGTATAACACTTTTCTTTTGAAAAGTTCCTTACTTTTACATCTTTGTTTTGAGTTTTTCTGGGTGAATTTGAGTTTTGCAGCTTTATACTTAGCATTTTTACATGTTTTGTTTTGTACTGCGTGTTTTTAATTTTTCAGAGTTTTAGGATTTTGTTGTTAGAATTTTTACATTTTTGATTAATATTTCAGGAGTCAAATCTATGTTTTGTTGCTTTATACTTGTCATTTTGACATTTTTATGATGTTTTAACAGTTTATACTTAGTAATTTTACGACTTCATTCTAAGTTTTTGTAGAGAAATCAATTTTTACGTTTTGAAGTTTTAATAACTTGCGAATGCTTAACACTTTTGTTTTGTAAACTTCAGTAATTTTACATTTCCGCTCTAAGTTTTTCTAGACGAATTAGAAATTATATGGTTTATCAAAAGTTTTAGTTCTAAGTTTTGACCGTTTGTATGTAGTATTTCTTCTTTTTCTTTTTTTTAAATTTTTATGATACATTGTTTTAATATCTTAATCTATGTTTGATGTTTTGTCTTTTGCACTTTAACATTTTCATTTTGCTTTTATCAAATTAGTGTATATTTGAGGTTCTATCCTTAGTACTTTTACATTTTATATTAAGTTTTACTAGATGAATCTAAGTTTTGATGTTTTGTACGTTGTACTTTTACAGTTTAGTGTTGCTTTAATATATTATACTTAATATTTTTACATCTTCATTCCATGTTTTAGTTAAAGTTTTCCCATTCGTACACAGTACTTTTTACATTTTGCAAGTGCATAACACTTTTATTTTTGAAAATATTCGTAGTTTTACATTATTCGTTCTAAGTTTTACTAGATGACTCTAAGTTTTGATGTTTTGCGCGCAGTACTTTGACCTTTCTTATGGAGTTTTTAGCAGGTTAATATAAGTTTTGCATTGGTAGTAGTAGTTGGAAGCTATGTTTCTTTATTTCAGTTAGTAATGCAAGTCTTTGAGTATAACGTTTCTAACTTTTTTTATATTCAGTACTTTATGTTGCTACGATTTTAACCAATTATATATTTAACTTGAACTCTGTATAAAGTTGTTTGCAATCTTAGTTTCAAAGTAAAGATTTCAATTTTGTATGTAAGTAATAGACTTTTTCAAAACACGGAATTTGTAATGTAAATAGCTTGAAAGTTTTCTTTGTACTTTAGTAATAAACCTTTTCAATGTGGGAAAGACGCGTTGCAAATAGTTTTGATAAATATTTTTCTCGGTTGTATATCATAAACCCTATGTAAATTATAAGAATTGTGTTAAAGATTGAGTTTTGTAAATAAATAACTTCTTGAATAAATGAAATGTTCGTTAAATGTTAAAGAGTAAGTTTTGAAAGTCTTTGAATAGATGAAATGTTCGTTTAATGTGTTATGTGCTTGATTATAATATTAAAGGTGTGAACAAAGTAAAGATTTCAAGTTTGTATGTTAGTAATAGACTTTTTCAAAACATGAAATTTGCAGCGAAAATAGCTTGAAAGTTATCTTCGAACTTTGCTAATAAACCTTTTCAATGTATGAAACTTGTATTGGAAATAGTTTTGTTAAATATTTTTATCGGTTGTATTACTCTGTGAAAATCTTAAAAATTGTGTTAAACACTGAATTTTGAAAATAAATAACTCATTGAATATATGAAACGTTCGTTAAATGTTTAAGAATTAAGTTTTGAAAGTCATTGAATAGATGAAATGTCCGCTTAATGTGTTATATGCTTGATTATAATATTAAAGGTGTGAATAACGTACAGATTCCAAGTTTGTATGTTAGTAATAGACTTTTTCAAAACATGAAATTTGCAGCGTAAATAGCATTTAAGTTTTCTTCGAACTTTGGTAATAAACCTTTACAATGTCTGAAACTCGTGTTGGAAGTAGATTTGTTAAATATTTTTCTCGGTTGTATATCATAAAATCTTTGTAAATCAGAAGTTCAGTGTGAAAAAAAAAAAAAAAAAAAAAAAAAATGTTAAAGAGTGAGTTTTTGAAAATAAATAACTTCTTGAATAGATGAAACATTAGTTAAATGTTAAAGAGTAAGTTTTGAAAGTCTTTGAATAGATGACATGATCGTTTAATGTATTGAATGGCTTGATTATAATACTAAAGGTAAAAAATTCTTCACTCGGAAGTAATGAATTGAAGGATTATACCTAGGAAAAAATGCTCGTTTAATGAAAACTCTCTGAATATGGTGAGTTAAATACATAGGTTTCGGTAAAAGTATTAAATTTATACATATGTATGTAGTTGTGTGTATGAAATATTTAAAAAAGATTTGAGAAATCCACATTGAAAGCTACTGGCTGTGTCCTTGTGAAAGATAAACCTGATATGAATCACTGCTTGATTGGGGTGGCCTGTGGCCTGCCTTATCTCCATCAGCTGATAAGAGCCTGAAGAGTCATTTCTAGTTGCGGTTTGGAGGGGAAACATGTACGCTCGCTCTTCTCTGTAAGTATATGATGTTTTATATAATTTGTATTTTGACTTTAAAGTATTTCTAAGATTGCATTCTGTTAAAATTAGTTTCATGTAAGCTTAAATAAGTGAAATATAGCTATATTGCATGAAAAAATTCTTCGATTTTCAACGTGTGAATGATATTATTTTAAGTGCATTCTCTCTGTGTTCATTCACTAAGTGTACTGCTAGATTTAGCATTGTTGATTCATGTTAGTGTATAGGATAACTGAAAATTCGCAACGATTGCTTTGCTTAGTAGGAACTCGTTTGATGAAGTGGTGAAACTGTCCTTTATTTCTAAGAGGCTTTTTTAGCATTCATTCTTCCAAGTTCTGATAATGGATGTTGTTAATTATTTTTAATGGTAGAAGTTTCAACAGATGTTACATCTTGTGTGTGTTTTTTATGTCTTTGAGTATAATATTTCTAACTTTCTTTTTTATTTTCTGTAGTTTATGGAGCAATGATTTTAAGCATTACCGTATTTAAATTAAGTTGTATTCATGTGATCTTAGTTTCAAAGACTCTAAGTTTTTATGTAAGTAATAGACTTTTTCAATGCATGAAATTTGCGGTGTGAACAGTTTTAAAGTTTCTTCGTGTTTAAGTAATAAACTTTTTCAGTGTGTGAAAATCGTGTTGTAAATAGTTATGTTAAATATTTTTCTCGGTTGTAGGTATATAATAAAATCTTTGTAAATTATGAGTTCTGTGTAAATCCTAAAAATAAATAATTCTTTGAATAAATGAAAAATTCGTTAAATGTTAAAGACAAAGTTTTGAAACTCTTTTGAATAGGTGAAATGTTCGTTAAATGTATTGTATTGTACGTCAACCGTTGTTGAGTTGCTTCGCAGTTACAAATTTTAGCAATATTCTCTTGACTATTTTTAAAGTTTCTTTAATCATGATGTATATGACTACAATAATCTCGTAGATTGTATTCGTTTGAAATGTCAAAATGTGGAAGAAAAAATCTAAATTGAAAAAAAAAAAAAAAATAATATTGAAATACATGAAACCTTCGCTTATTATTCTATCTAAAATGAAGTTGCCGAACATACTCTAACTTCTCTTATTTCATGCAAACTCTTAAACTTGGAAAAAAATCTAGTGGTATAATATTGATTAAAGGATGATTACTTATAATACAAATATAGTCTTAGTTGATATAAATTCATTGATTTGTATTCATAGAAAACCGTAAAATGGATGTAAACCCCTGTTTAAGTATAGAAGAAATCATCGCTTTTTGTAAAATTATTGTTAAATTGGCATGTATAAACCTATTGATGCTCATTTTCTAAGTCTCAAACATTTCAATAAAACTTTTAATTGACTTAAATTTAGTAAATTGTAAGGATCGAATGGCATGATTTTTATTAAGTTCACACTTTTTCAAGAAACTATTTGATAAGTTCTCATTTAATTCTGTCTTTCATACTTTAGGAAAAAAGATTTTAAAAAATTTTTTAAGTCTTAAACATTTCTATCATTAACTTTGACTTAAATTTTGTAAATTTCGAGGATTGATTTGATTGGTTTACATTAAGTCTTCCTCAAGAAGCTATTTGATTGGTTTACAATTAATTCTGTGTTTGATATTTTAGGGGAAAAATTACAAATGTAAAAATGAAATATGCTTAAAATTAAAAGATAGTTGTTTATTACACTTTATTGAGATGATTTTAAAATTAAATTAATGTTAGGAGTTGATTAAAAATTGTGAAATTTAATTCTGATGGAAATAATTATTATCGCTTTAACACGACAGTTAAATCTTGATATATTCTGGAAAAAAAAATACATTTAGTATGGCCAACGATCTACTTTTAAATAATTGATTCATTTAAAATTTTGTGCTCTGTTAGAGATTTCGTTTCAGGAATGTAGAAGAAGTGGTATCGATTTGTGAGTATATTTATGTTTAAGTATCCTAAAAACAATTGACTGTAGAAGTGAAGTCTCACTGCATGATACTTATATTTTTTCCACTTCTTGGGTCAATTTTTTTTAAAGTTATGTATAATTGCTTGAATATTTACAATTGTTTTGAAATGATTAAATTAAATAAACGTGTACAAAATAGTTGATTGGGGTGTGTGATGTAAGTCATATCGTGATGGTGGTGGGATCATCAACTTAAAAATTAATTTTCACTTTCAGGAAGTAATTGAATAAAATATTCTGTGTCTAAAAATAATTTCTCTCACTGGATGATAGCATCAGCGTTTCAACTCTTGAAATTAAAAAAATAAATTAATGTTACCATTCGCGAAAAACCTAAGTTGGAAATTAAAAATAACATCAGAAAACGATAAAGTTCAAAAAATAATTTCTCTCACTGGATTACAGCATCAGCGTTTCAACTCTTGAAATTAAAAAAATAAATTAATGTTACCATTCGCGAAAAACCTAAGTTGGAAATTAAAAATAACATCAGAAAACGATAAAGTTCAAAAAAAAAAAAATAATTTTTCTCTCGCTAGATGGCAGCATGATAGTTCTTCTCGAACATCGAAATTATAATAAGATTGATTTAAACTGTACTTTACTGAAATCACTTGGTGGTCTCATGGTTAAAGCGCGCAGTCATCAGAGCGTCAAATGATTTTTGGAGCTGGAGGTCGCATGTTCGATTCCCGATCTAGGAAGGTGAAATTAAATAAAATCATGGAAAATAATTCCAAGTCCAAAAATAATTAAATGGATTAATTAATTAATATTTATCTCACTAGATGGCGCCATGTGTATAACCTCAGAGTTAAAAAAAATAATTTCTCTCACTAGGTGGCGCCATGCGCAATTTTAGTTGGTAACTGTTGTCATGACAACCGCTACATGTAGTATCACCGTTGCCATCCACAAAAAGCTAAACTTCGGTGCAGCAAGTAAGAAAAACAACTCAACTCCACTCAGAAACAACCGTAATCTTCTACGAGTATAGTATCAGGAACCCTACTACTCTACCCCACTCGGCAGGCGGTTGGACCACGCCCCCTTGCACTTGCACCCTCCGCCTGCTGCTACAGAACTGTCATTTTCTATCTACTAATGTTTGATTTTCATATTTTTTTTTCTTTACTTTTTTTTTTCTAGCCATCAGGTTTACAATACAAATAGAAATGTGACGACCAGCAACAGGCACAGGGACCAGCTAGGCTGGTCCTAGTCAATTTAACAATCCCCAATGAACATCAAGAGCCTTCATAAAAAGTTTTTACCCCACTGCAAGTAACAGTTGCTTCCGGTAAACTATTCCATCTGCCTATAACCCTACTGAAACAGTAATTTTTCCGAATTTTAAAATTAGCCCGAGATTTGAAAAGCTTAAAACAATGAAATCTGGTTCAACCTTCTGTGCATAAATGTAGCCCTTCAATATTTTTCATTTTAATGAATTTAAATAACTGGATCATGTCCCCTCTAACTCTCCTTTGCTGGAGATGTTCTGTACATATTGAACTTTTAAGCCTCACCTCATAATCAAAGTCTGAGAGACCACTTACCAACCTAGTAGCCCTCCTTTGAACTCTTTCCAATGAGATAATATCCTTCTTTAGATAAGGAGACCAGAACTGAACAGCATACTTTAAATGACGTTTTACCAAACTAGTGTATAATGGCAATTTAACTTAGTCAAGACTTGTTTGAAATAGCCTTATTGATAAACCTTAGCATCTTGTTAGCTTTGTTACTAACAATGCTGCACTGCTCACTCAACTTGAAGTCATGACTAATTAATACTCCTAGATTAACAACTGCTTCTGCTTCACTAATAATGGAACCTTATAAATAATAGCTTGCATTTATTCCCATGAATAACATGAAGCACTTGACATTTTTCTATATTAAAAGACATACCCCACTTAATTGCCCACCCAGACAGGGCCTGATTTCACACAGGGCACTCTGGGCACGTGCCCAGGGCCCCCTGATTTTTGAGGGCCCCCAAATAGTTTAAATTCACAAAGAAATTTTTAAAAAATTCCATAAAACATTTATTATTACATTTTTTTTTTCTTGTGAAGGAGAAAGGAGAAATTTATTTTGGGGACTGTTCCTTTAACGTACCTTTAAAGAATTTCATTGGTTGTATAAGATGATCATAAATTCAATAAGTAGGGTAATTTTATTATTTGGTTAACATACTATAGTAGTATGTATGTATATATATATATATATATTCACAAGAAACAGAGTTTGTGTCATGCTGGTTAATGGTGTGGGACTTACTGATGCCATTCAAGGGCTTTAATGTGTCGTAACACTTGTCGCTTACAACTTTTTGACACACATTTACAAACATATTTGATCCAAACCCAGGAATAGTTGGTGATAGGTTCACATCATACCCACGGCACCACAAAATGCAGCATTTTAGTGATGGTGCTCTTTTAAGTGTTATTAGTGTAGCAAAAAAATTTAATTTTTCAGTTCAAGCAACTTAGCGGGCCCCATTTTTTTTCTGTGCCCTGGGCCCCCAAATTTGTAAATCGGGCCCTGCACCCAGAAATTTGATTTAAAACTTGTTGAAGCTAAATGACTTTTTCTTCAATGTCAACAATTCCCAGAACTGTGATATCATCCACAAATATATTTATGTTCCCAGAAATACTCTCACAAATATGATTAATGAAAATAATAAAAGCCCTAAAACTGAACCTTGAAGAGCACCAGTTAAAACATCAATCCACTGAGGATAATTGCTCTTAACTACTACTCTTTATTTCCTCCCAGTTAGCCAGTTTTTAATCCAAATTAAAGTTTTTCCATCAATACCAATATAAGCAAGTTTGCTAAGAACAGCTAAATGAGGTACTTCATTGAACTCTTACTGGAAGTCAACATATAAAACATCTACACACTTTTTGCTATCTAAAGTTAGTGTTCGGCAACTACTCGTCAAAAAGTAGTTAACTACCAGCTACTAACTAGTCTAAACAAAACTAGTTGCAACTAATAATTGTTCTCCAAACTATATGTTCTGTTTGTTAGCTTGTTATGAAAAGTTACAAATGGAAATGACTTTTTTTTATGGTGAACATGGTAATTGATTATGAAAGTTAAACAAACATTTTATTTAAACAGATTATTCCCAGGTGCTCGGACAAATTGATTTGTGAAACCTTACTATTTTTTTTTTATTTCCCTTTTCTTTGAGGCATGAAGAAATAAATTTGTTACTTTTCTATTCTTTCTTTGTTTATTTAGTTTGTTGTAAAATAAAGGGGTTTACCCTTAAACTTAATATCAATTTAAAGTTATCCCTCTGTCCAACCCCCATCCATTAACAAAATATCTACATGATTTAGATTTAGACTAGATTCTTTCAAATTGTATTGAAGGCTTGTGTTTTATGGTACCTCAAACGCATGCATGGTATTAGAGCAGAGGTAAAGCTTCCCCATAATGAAGATTTGGTCTTTAAATGAAACTCCATTGTGCATGTGCTGGTGCAGGCGCCATTTATTGACTATATTAGAAAGCTTTTCCTAATTTGTGTAAATACTGCAATAAATATTATGATTTTTTATGAGTACTTTTACATTATATAAAATAGTATTATTTTTTCAAAAAATAGATTTAAAAAAAAATGTTTTTCGAAAGCAGTTGGAATTTTGAAAGTAGTTGTAACTAGTAGTTGGGAAAAAAATAGTTTAACTAATAGTTAACTAGTTCAAAACAAAAGTAGTTACAGCTAGTAGTTAACTACTACCGAACACTATCTAAAGTCATGGTAACCTTGTGATAGAAATGCAATGAATTAGTAGTACATTACCTACCCCCACCTAAAACTGGCAGATTTAGATACTCAAGTTGGAGCGGGGGGGGGGGGGGGGGGGATTTATATCCGTCCTTATTCGACTTATATGTTTAAACAGTACACCCACCCTCAGTGCGATGATGTACTGCCTGAAAACCTATGGACCCCCCCCCCCCCCCACTTACAAATAAATATCAATGGCACAGTCTGCCATAACCCCTTCTCGTTTTAATGTGTAAGAGCATGGAAACTATTTAGTTGCAAATTAGGTTTTTGATTTAATTGTGATTTACAAATAAAGAAAATAAGACTTTTCTTCATCCCCTCCCCCTTTTTACATTCAATCGTGGAAAAGAAATAAATATGTTCTGATACGACAGTCAATTTTCATGTCGCATTGGAGCAAATTATCGATAAAGTAAGCAATTGAGATTCATTTTGCCACTGACACATTGCTATATATTGATGTCATTTTAAGTTCCATTGTTTAAATTTATGAATGCATATCTATTAACATAAAAATGGAGCTAATTATTAAAAAAATATTAAACTTACCTTTAAAATAATTTTTACCATACCATAATGCAGATACATAGAACAAAATGCATTACTTGAAAAATGACTCAAATATTTCTCTAGAAATAAATTACATGCACAAAAGAACCTAACTGGTTGAAAAAGGCATGGATCTATCCATCTAATTGCATACATAGGGAAACATTAAAATGAAAGAGAATGGGGAAAAACCACACACACACACAAAAAAAAAGGGTGGGAAAACAATCTCTGTCATTTTATACAACAGACGGATGTTGTCAGATCTGATTTGCATTTTATGAAGTGACAAGAATATATGGTTTATCTGAATCTCTGTTATTGTAATTGGTATATCCCCCTCACCTTCAATGAAAATGTTAAAAATGGCGACATAATAGGGAAAAGCACTTGTTGAGTCCGCCAGAGAGCTTACTACTCCTAAGCTAGATATATATGTCTGCCTCCCCCCCCCCCAGCAAAATGTAGCAACAGTTTATTAATAAAACGCACATAAATCTACTAAGGGATCATTCAGAAATGATGTCAGGCTTCGAAGGGGTGGAGGAGGGGGTCGTGAAATTGTGACAAGGGGAGGGGAGAGGGATCCGCTGAAGTGTGACATATTGTGACAAGGGGGGAGGGGGGTCAAATACATGGGAAAAAAAGCGTGACGTCATTTATGAACGGCCCCTAATTCCTTTTTACGTATCAACGACAAAAGCAAACATTTCTTGAAAAGTGGAGACTAATAAACAACTCCCTTGTCTTCTACATTACCTTTCCCCTTTCATGGAACTAAAAAAATTTGTATTCGTTGGTACATTTTAAGCAATAATTTAATTTTCAATGTTTTTTCATTCTATTAGTTAGAAACAGTTCTATTATGTTCCTACCTCGGATCTCATTTGTTGTGAGGGTGGGGGTGAGATCGTCCCGCCCCCTGTCTTAAAACCATAGTGCAAACCAGTCAACACTCCATTTGTCTCCAGTTTGTTAGACAAAAAGAAAATGGCTGATGGATTTTGTTTTGTTAATTTTGGAAAAAATACAGACTTTACCAATTAAATTCTAAAAATACTGATTAATAAACACAAAATAATTTGAAAAATACTGACTTTTTCTGACCAGTTTCACCCACTGAAATAGAGAACTCTTTCAGATCATAGAATATCATTTCTATAACAATTATGAAACGATTATCATGAATGCACAATTTTCAGGAAAACTGAAGAAAAACATTGGAAATACTATTGTTACTAAATTATAAATATGTTTAAAAATATACCAAAGAAACTGACAATGAAAAAGAAAAATATAGCATTACATTTTTGTAAACAAGAAACAAAATTTATTTTCAAATAATATAAATTATACAATTTGATCAAAATACTAATGTAGTATTTCTATTTTGAACTGGCAAAAAGAAAAGAAAAAGATACAGATCATTCAGTACTTTATTTTACCCTTCTGTAAAAAATCAACTATTCAACCATTTAAGTATCAGTTCCAGAATAATATGCTTCACTTCTTAAAATAGGTACTAACTTTTGAAACAATGGGACATCTCACACACAAAAAAATATTGACAAAATTATGTTTCACGATGTTTAATGAACAATTCAGACAAAGTTTCTGAAATTCCAGCTGAATATTATAAAACACTGAGGCACATTTTTTTTTCCACGAGGAAGAAATGAAATCAAGCCTTGTTCCATGTGCCTCGTAAAACTGATCACTAAATGCTCATGGACAATCATGTAGTTGAAGTTCTCTTTTTCTCACTAAAAAAGTTTTTGAGAACCATAACTTGACCTACACCAATAAAAACTATCAAAAATGTTTCCATTAATGACCAATACATAACACGGGCATTCAACTCTTCTGCTCTTTTTCTACCTTGAGCTTCCATTAATCGATGATGAGTTTGATAATCAAGTATGGTATTCAAATGCTCATGTACATTAGATGAAGAGGTTTCAAGCTATAAAAAGAACGAGAGAGTTAGTTTTTAGTCAACATTCACTAAATCTACCATTAACAAACATGATAAATAGTTACCTTTGTCATAGCGGTCAAATGTTCTCCTATGCCAGGCAAAGGTTTTTCTTCACCAACTAAGAAGTCCATATACACAAGTTTGTGACTAAAGGTAGAAAATTCATTACTGAAGCATATTTTGAACACGCCAGTTTGGTCAGCAGTAAAGGAAATCATGTCTGATTGCTTCCTAGATGTTTGGTAGATGATTTGGCCAGATGGAGATTCTAAAATGGCATCTACATCATAATGTCCACCAGTAACAACCTAACATTTAAAAATAAATATAAAAATAACTTAATTAAAAACATATATAGTTCATAACTTCAAATAAAATATGACTTCAAAATACTACACATTTAAGATTAGACCTGAAGATAACCACTTGCTACACAATGATTAAATTTCATACTTTGGCGATTAAAAAAATGCCCGAAATGTCACGGCATGAGAAATCTTTTTCTAGATGTTCGAAGCCATGATACTACAATGCGCTTTTTCCGCGGCGAGATGGTCTGAAGCGTATATTTGCGATATTCCTTCTCCTTTTCCTAGTGTTCGGCAGTAGTTAACTGGAAGAAGTTAACTTCTAGTGGCAATTACTAGTTGTAACTACTTTTGTTTTGTAACTATTAGTTAAACTACTTTTTTGCAAACTACTAGTTACAACTACTTTCAAAATTCCAACTATTTTCGAAATTAAAAAAAAAAAAATTTTTTTAAACATCAAATTATTTAAATTTTTAGCTTATGAATATTACTCACACAAATGTTTTTTTTTTTTTTTTGTTATATAATGTAAAAGCACTCATAAAACAAATTATAATATTTATTGCAGTATTTACGCAAATTAGGAAAAACTTTCTAATATAATCAATCAATGGCCCCTGCACCAGCACAATGAAGTTTCATTTTAAGACCAAATCTTCATTATGGGGAAGCTTTACCTCTACTCTAATATCAGGAATTTCTTTATATTGTTTTAAGGATAAAAAATAATATAGAGTTGAATTATTAGGATTAAATATTTTAGAACAAGTTTTAAAATGAAAATTCAAATGAATTATACTTAAAAGTAGTTAACTACTTTTAGAGAACAGTTAACTACTAGTTACAACTAGTCTCAGGAAAAAGTAGTTAACTACTAGTTGCAACTAGTTTTGTTTGGACTAGTTAGTAGTTGGTAGTTAACTACTTTTTGATGAGTAGTTGCTGAACATTACCTTTTCCCAAACAGGCTCCTTGATGCGTCTAAGGCATTGCTTTTCTGCCCATTCCTCATGCCGTGCCATCACGGCCCAAACCGCCCAGTGAGTTAAATTGGCTATTATATCGTTGCTTTACATTTTGATATGAGGTGGGCTTAACAGGAACATGTCAGTGGTGTAGTCCTGGAAAAAAAAGTTGGGGGGACGCATATGCATACGAAGATAAGCAATTGAAATCAAAAGTGGGGGGACGCTTATGTTAAAATTTTTAAAAATTTTGGGGGATGCTTGTATTAAAATAAAAAGACAGGGGGTCGACGCCCCCCTCGACTACACCACTGGAACGTGTGGCAATGCTTTTAGCTAAAAGCTTCAGGAATGTGCAAAAAAGTAGTAGCCACTAAAAAGTATTAATCCAACTAATATCTGCCTCCTTTTAAAAATAGTATTAACATATGATAGTATTTTTTTAAGTTTGGGTGTAGTAAGCAGGGCTCCCACCGCCTTAACACAATTTGTAGCAGCTTTCGGAGCAGGTAAAATGTCCTTTTTGTATCAGTTTGGAGCCGAAGAATTTTAACTTTTGTATCAGTTTGGAGCAGAAGAAATCGACTTTTGTATCAGTTTAGGAGCCGAAAATGTACCATTTTTGGAGTTTTTTTTTTCTTAATTTTTTAAATATTAAATGGTTGTTTTAAAACAATGTCATTTTCATACATCAAGAGTAAAAGCAGTTTCAAGTCTTCAAAATGATAGGAATGTAAACGGCAGTCATGCGTCAAAAATTGGATTATTTTTATATTTCTTAAGAAACTATTCATAACCTATTCAAAAAGTAAGACTAATTAAACCTATAACCCTTATAAGGGTGTTTTTCAATACTTTTCTCAAGAAACAGATTATGTAAAAAAATGTTTTGTTGTTTTTTTCTTCTTCTAATAGTTAAGAATAGCTGTAAGAAAGCTTAAAATTTTCTTCTTTTCAAAAATCATTGCATTCTCTCTTTTTTCGTTTAATAGCTAAAACACTATTCTTTCAAGAAAATAAGCAAAAACTAACTAATATGAAAGGTTCAACTATATTAAACTATTTATCATTAGTTAAAATTTGTTTTTTAAATGGTACTTATTTAGGTATAATCATTGTAACAATAGTAACAGTATAATTTTGAATGAATTAAATATAATTTCATATTTTATCAAAAAATATTTTTGAAGTCGATCCTATTTTCTACCTGCAGTAATATTTATTATTTTTCTGATTAAGAAATATTCCTTTGAATTTCAATCCTAAATGCTCGCTTAGATGCTTTGGAAGTAATTAATGGCACTAAAAGTAAATTGCTGAGTTTCATAATTTTGCAGCCAGAAAATTCAAGAACCAAATTATATTTTTCAGTTCTATAATAGAAAGGCAAAATGTATTTCTTATTATATGTTGATAATTTAATGTCTAATGATTTATTTATTTTTTTCCAACAATTTTTCTTTACATCTTTCAGAAATTGTGTAATAGTTACAATTAAATTTCAAGAGTCCTAGGGTTACAGCAATTGGATGCTGAAAGAAACTAAATTGAATTAAAAGAAAGAGGAAATTCGTGATAATTTCATAACTTTCAAATCTAGTTTTAAAAAAAATGAAACTTTAAGCAAATGTACTTTTATGAGGTCGTTCATCCACAACAAAATTTATATTTCTTCTAATAATATTGCTTAACATATGTGCTAAAGATCATCAATTCATTAAGATATACATGCTCTTTTTTTAATGATTTTCTAACATAACTATTTTTTTTCACTTATTTTGTTCTTTATATTTATGTTTTTGAATTGCTTGTGGTTATATGATATAGATTACAGAGCTTAAAGAGTAATGAGAAAAGAAAAAAAGCTGAAATTCAATGTTTGATTTCACAGCGTTTGAAAGTCTACCTCAAACACTTTCGGGAACAAATATATATTTTCAAACATTTTTTTATTTAAAATAAATATACATTTTATTTATTTACTTTAAGAAGAAACATTATAAATAGTTGAAATGAAAAAAATCCGATTTTTGTAGGGGATGCAAAAAGATTGTAGAACGTATGCGCTCCTTTGCTTGCACTTGGAAAGTAGGCGTAAGGAATTTTAAAAAAATGTTATAATGGAGCAGCAATCTTTTTAACATCTGTTCTGTTATTGATTTTTCACATTGATTAGTATTTCCTAAACATTAGAAAACAAAGTGCACTGAGGAAAAACGCTAAGTTTATTTTTTTCACGTTCCATGAAATTAAACATTTTTATCTATTTCAAGAAAAACTTACTAAATGAAATGTTCAACATAAATAGTGATAAGAGGAATGATTTTTCTCTCTATAATACTACAAAATATTAGAAATCGTATCACTGTTTCTTCTACAAGCGTGGGATACATCTCATTCTGCTCAATTTTCTCATTCATATTTGATGTTTTTAAGAGAGGGTAGAGCTAACTTTCATTAATAAACTGCTTCAAAGGTAAAAATTAGTTGACTAAAGGGAAAATGTATCGAATGATGTCGATTTTAAGGTTAAAAAAATATAATATCTAAAGTTTTTCCGAAAATTGCTATTTGGCGCAAATTTTCCGAAAAAACGCATTTTGTAGCAGCATGTAGCAGAAAAATCGTTTTGGCGCAGTTTTGCGCAATTGGCGCAGCCGTGGGAGCCCTGAGTAGGTCAGTGAAGTGTGAAAGGGGTTGCAAGTACACAAACAATGTATGAATAGCATAAATCATGCTAATCAATGATTGAAGGAGAAAATGAGCCTGACACTGAATGAAAAAAGAAATAACTATTAGGAAAGCATTTTACTAATACACAATTAAAAACTTGATATTTATAAACCTGCTTACCTGCTACTTATACAGAAATACTTTATTAATTAAATTTTAGTATCAAGAACAGGCACTATATTAGTAATTTATTATTATTTTTAAATTTTTCAAATTTAACCACAAATTATTTTATGACAGTTGAAAAATAACAAAAAAATAGTGGAATCTTATAAAATTTTCAAGAAAAATAATAAATTTTATTATAATACATAATGAGTAATTAAAATAAAGTATGAATTCTAATGATTTATGATTACAGGTAGCCTATTTTAAAATGCATGTGAAAACAATATAAAAAATAGGGGAGGAAATGTTTAAACCCAAAGTACTTTTTAAATTATATATTATTAATAAGGCTATGTACTTAATAATTATAACAACTGACATTGTCAAAATTTTAAGGAAGACTAAAAGTAATGAAAAAAAATGTACTGAATTTGAGTAATTAGCAACATTTTTTGCACAACTCTTCCAAGCAGGGTTGAAAAAACCTAGATTTTTTGTAAAAACCCACCCCTGACGGGTTTTTATTATAAAACCCGGTAAAATGGGAAAAATTAAATTTATTTTTCCAGTAAGTTAATAATATATGGTATATATGTATATATTTTATATTACAATATGCATAATTTAGCAAGCACTAAAAAACATTTTTTATCAAATTTTATTTCCTTTTTATTAAAACAAAAGGTTTTTTTTCAACTACCTTACTTGAATGTTGCATTTAATTTCATTTGATCTTAATTCATCTGTATGAAAGCATGCTTTTTAAATTCAAAGATCAGTATGGGTAACACAGTACAAAATTAAATAATATTTACTCTAAACGTTTTTCTGATTGATCCATTCATCATCAGAGAATCCAAGGTAAATTATTTAATAGTTCAAAATTATATATAAATAAAAGTTGGGGGAAAATTACTGTTTGAAAAAATAAAACATATGTACATAGTGCTGACTCCAGGATGAAAGGGCCGCCAGGGGGAACTCCGAAAAGGGCACCATGTTTTCTTCAAAAAGGGCACACTTGAGTTGTGCTTTTTTTTACCCCCCCCCCCCCCCCTGCATTAAAACGTCTTTGCTTAAATTTTTACAGGTAAAAAAATGTAAGCGTTTAAAAAAAAAGCTTGCAAGGTTAGCAGGGTTGCAAACTTTGCATGTGTACCTCAAAATATAGGTTCTCATTTTGAAAAATATATATGTATATATGTATCACTTATGCACATTTGCATATGTATTCTGCTGCAAAATTATGAGCTACTCAACTAAAAAAATTTTAGGTCTTGGTGACATTTCTCCATGACGAAGTTTGGGAGGGAATGACCAAAGTTGCAACAAATCCGGAAAAGACTCCCCACAAAAGTTCTCCCAATGTGGCCGTACAAGTCTTAAGGCTGGCTTTGATTTTTATTGGCAAGTATTACAGGTGACGGTTACCTAGGATTTCAAACTTGGTGCCATTTTAAACGGCAATCATAGAGCTTTCAAATTTTTCCTTAATCATTTTGTTTCTAATTGAAACATTTTTTTTCTTTTTAAAGGAGGGGTGGGAACTTTTGAGAAAATAGCTTTTTAATTTTACTCAATATGTTTTGTCCTTTTTACAATTAAAAAAGAAATTATATCAGATGATAAAAAATGCTGCACAATTAATTATATGCAAGAAAACACTACAATTACAAAAGAGAATTTTTCACAGGCAAATGGGAACCAAATGCTAGTACAATCTTTACTTCTTTTATTCTTCTATGGGCAAATTTTATGAGAGGAAAATAGTGCAAATTATGCTTGCATTCAACACTTTATTTAATTTGTTAATTTTTTTTTCTAATAAAGCCATAAATTTCGGGAGGTGGGGTACAAAGTCTTGGAAGGAAATAACTGTATTTAGACCCAATAAGCGTTTTGCTGTTCACTGTTTAGAAAATAATAAGATATGTTGTAAACCTAAAGCAGATGCTAAAAGATTGCTGCCGGATTATACGCAGTTCGCTAATTAGCATATGACCGTTTCCCGCGTGCAAACGAAGAAAAGCATATACATGAGACACAAATACTATTTTTAGCACATATAAACTGATTAGTATGCAGAAATTAAAATGTTTAAATTGAAAAGAAAAATGCTTATTTGGCTTTAAAAACAGTATTTAACTGTTTTGTCTTAAGTATAAATTTTGCGAAATGACGCCGATGCCGTTTACTGTTTTATTTTATTATTTTTTTCAGTAGTGGGGCTAAAGGCTAAACCCAGAACAATTGCACATCATGGAACTCCAAATTCGTAATCCCAAAATTTAAAAAAAAAAAAAAAAAAAAAAAAAAAACGGCTTTTGATTTCAATGAAAATTCGGGAAGCATTTTTTAGTTTTTTTTTTTTTTGGAAATAAACATTTAAAAAATATGAAAAAATGAATTGTAATGAACATCTTTAAGATAAAAATGTACAGTTTTCATAATCGTGACCGAAAAAGTTTTCATATTTAAGATAGCGATTTCAGAAAAAGGGTTCGTTTTCGCGATTCAGAGTTTTTATTAATTATTGCTTTAATTTTAAGTCAATATCATAGCATTTTGCTTTGCTCTATTTTTGTACTTTTAAGTATATTTATTATTGTTTTTTAGACTGAGCTCTAAATTTTACGCAATACCAAAATTCGTAAAAATGAAGTGCGGGCTTTATTTTATTTTTCCGATAATCTGATCTTTTGTAATTAAAAAGATTTTAATAAGCGGCTAGAGCATATAAAATCATGTCAGAATTTAAGCAAATTCTTTTCTTGTATTCAGAGATGCCACTCTAATCTTAAGGTTTTCTGTAGTAACCTGAATGATTTTCAGTATTTTTCAGCGCTTATCAGTAGTTTATAATACCGGAGAAACGTGGATGCAAAAACTACTCAATATTCAACCTAAAAGCAAAATATTTGCCTCAGCTGAACCATGGTGGCAACAGAATCCAAGAAAGAAAACCCCTGATAACTCCCTGATTGGGCTCCAAAAATTTCCCTGACGTTATATTTAAATTGTGAGTTACACAGCATCATTGCCATGTGTAATGACTGTTTCACAGTGGGGAATCCAGAAAAAATATTTAGGGAGGGTGACACTACTTTTCCAACTGATTTTTGTGCAATTCCATTTTTTTTCAGTGAAGGCTCAGGAGTGATAGTAGTAAGGATTTGCATTTCCTGAACTTTCAAAACAATTTCCTGAACCTCGAACTTTTTTCATAGGTACTGTATTTTCTGGCATATAAGATGAAATGCAATTTATCTAGTTAAAATTTATGAAAACTACTTGTTTCAGACAGAAATGGAAAAAAGTACTTATTTTAACAGGGGTCGCAATACAAAATCTATAAAATATAGGACAATAGGAAAATGGTGCAAAGAGGGGAAACTATTTTAATAAATGTGTGGATTATTAAAAAAAAATTACAATTTCCTCTAAAAAATCATCAAAATGATGAAGAAAACATTACGAAAATTATTTATTGCATTTAATAAGACTGCAAGAAATTAAAACCCAAAAGCTCTTTTTTTTATCGATTCAGAACAAAAGCAACAATTAACAATCTAACAGCAAACAGGAACCCTTTACGAAAATAGCGATTGCAAAAATGCAACTCCACATCATAGCTACAAATTTCCAATTGGAATTACAATTCATCCCCCTTTTAAAAACATTTATGTCTAAAAATTTGCGGCAAAAACGTTCCCGATTTATCTCTGAAAGGTCGACTTACACGCGGGTTTCTGTTTATTTGTCTGAAAGTTGGGGGTTCTGCTTACATGCGAATCGACTTACACGGATGTACGGTAAGATATTGATAAAAATAAAAAGGAATTTTATTTACTTACTTTATAATTAAATTTTAAAAAGGGTTAAAATGGAAAAATTACGATTCATGTACAGGATGCAGAAAGATCGCGTAAAGAAAAGAACGCATACGTTTTCTTGCGTGCACGTGGAAAGGCCTACGATATTTTAAAGAATTGCACAAATCAATTAATAAATATGCATTGCTTCAATTTAAAGCAAAAAAAACAAAATGAGGGCGGAAAATTTAGGGTCAAGAAGCAAAATAAAATTTCCGGAACTTCGGCAAAAAAAATTCCTGAAATTTCCGGTTTTCCAGAACTGTACCACCCTGGAGGAGAAAATAACTTAATTTTCTAAGTAATATAATCTGCAACTGCTGAAAGTTTTAAATCTAAAGTTTTTTTTTAGAATGAAGATCACCCCCCCCCCCCCCATCATTATTTTATACTTATATTACTTTATTTTCTCAAGATGCATTGTTCCTGTATTAAGTAAAGAAAAGTTTCAAAAATTCCAAATCATCACGCGGGGGGGGGGGGGGGGGGGACATGGCTCTCTGCGCCCCGACAGAATAATGCACAGGACCAAACCCCAAATTCGGCACGCTGGAGAACGGTGTTAGCCGAATTTTGGACACGACCAAAAATGGCGGATTCTCGGAAACAAACGCTGACACGCGTTCTTTTACGTAAGATTGCAATGCCTTCTTCTCAAACACAAAAACAGTGACCTTTTTTATGGCTTAATCAGAGAAAGAGCGCTTTCAACCAATGGGAAATCGGCAACCGTGCTGAAAACGGGCAACGAAAGGAAATTTCGCCGACGAAACTTCGGACGCTTGCCGGTTTGAATATTTTTCCCTGATATTTGGAAAATTTAAATATCCCCTGACATTTTTCAGAACATAAAACTTCCCTGACAATTCCCTGATTTCCCGGTTATGTTTCCACCCAATAAGATTATTTTTCAATATAAAATACAAATTTAATTTCTAACTGAATTCGTTAATTAATTTAGGACCAAATAGTTGATAACCAAACGAGCAAACGATGTACGCAACGAAGAATGCAATAAAGCAACTGCAAATGCTAAAAGGCTAGGCTAGAAGCACTTGTGTCGTGCAAGTAAGCGAAAAAATCCGAACTTTGCCCGAACTCTCTCGCCGAAGAACAGGGTTGCTGTAAATATTGCTCCACACTGAAAAATTCCGGTTAGAACTGGAATTCTGAGCTTTCTACCGCTGCCATTCTCCTATTGTTCGCAGCTCTAAACTACCACGAATCGTCAGTAAGCGCTCGTTTCGGCGACTGTTGCTGAATCTTTTTTTTATATGCGCGCCAAGCGCGAAAAGTTGAACTCGACTAAAACATTTTATCTTCCGTAGAAAAAAAAGCGCTTTCCGTAGTCCGTAGTCAACTTCAAATTTTTGTATTTTTCCGTAGATACTACGGAGAATCCGTAGCGTTCGGCATCTCTGTGTATTGTTTAATTAATGAGGTTAAAAAAAACGGGAAAAGTCTGGATTTTTCGATGTTATGCCACGAACGTAAGACGACCTTTACTTCGTTCTTTGTGCAAAATTTCTCGACTTATAAGCGAGTATATATAGTATTAAAAAATGCTATTAATGAATGAAATGCTGATGACAAATTATGAGTTTTGATGCTATTTACAAAATTTGTTGAATCACGACCCAAAATCCGGAGAGATCGCCGCTCCGAGCGTTCCGGATTTGAAGTCCCTAATTATGTTTTAACATAAAAAAATGTTTTTTTTTTTGCTCGATTTTTTTTTAATCGGGAGTTTTCCGAATTGCCGCATATCATCGGCAGGTAGCGGGCCGCAAGCAGTTCATCCTGACTGTAAATAGCATAATTTAACTAGCAGATATTCATAATTTTTAGAGCTATAAACACCTGTAAAGTGAATAAAAGGCACGTGATGTGTCCCCTTACTACCGCCAGTTGTTCCAAGAAGCTGAAGGGGAGAAGACAATAATGCTCTGGCGTTCTGAGAAAACTAGCGGGGGAAAACTAGCTAAAGGTGGGGAGGGGGCAGCCTGGATTGATGTTTTCCTACTGCACTTCCTGCTTTTAAGTCCGTTCGGCCGATGTGTCATGGTCTGAATAGACCGCAGGGCCCATAGAAAAGGGAAGAAAGAGGCCGCCGGGCGCAAAAAAGATTGAAAAGGGCTGCCGGGAGCAGCGCCCTGCCAAAATTGCTTAGAGTCAGCACTAGTGCATATATTTATGTATATATATGTTGTATATATATGTATATACACACACAGATACAGATAAATTACATTTCGTTACTTGCATAGGTTTATTTCATGATTTTTCTTTTATATAGTTAATATATAGTACCACATATTTTTCATCTTCTAATTATTACAATTATAATCTATTCTACAAATCTAAGCATAATTTTCATAAAGAAATATTTAAGAAAAATAGAGGGGTATTAGCTTCCACATTATTTTTACTTTGATAAGTACAGAAAGAATGTAAATTTATATAGTTTCATATAAAATATATGATGTCTTGAAGAAGTGCTTTTTTCACTTTTTTTAAAAATTTAACTAAAGCTTTAACTTCTTCAAATCTAAACCAAAACAAAAAAGTTCTTATCATAAAAACGAAGAAAATTCTAAACCAAAACTGCTTTGATCTGAAAAGTACAGAAAATGTAAATTTATACATTTTCACATAAAATATATGATGTCTTGAAGTCTGTTTTTCATTAAAAATAAATCCTTTTTTAATGTAACTAAAGCTTAACTTTTCCAAATCTAAACCAAAATAAATAAATAAATAAATTTTGATCAGATCAAAACAAAAATTATTTTTATCATATAAAGGGGAAAAAATCTAAACAAAAACTGCTTTTGTCTGAAAAGTCTAAACCAAAACTTTTCACAAGTGTGATATCATTGGATGATGGAGACAGAAATAGAGAAAACAAAAAAGCACCTGCCTAAGATTTTATTGGGTAGCTGAAAAAGAAAGATAGGTAGCTTAGTCTTCTGATATTGGATTTGCTATTTAATCTCTGTCAATTAACTGTTTATTTTAGAAAGTTAGAAGAAATAAAAGAAGTGAGTAATGAAAATTAAAAACAATTCATTAAATATTGAAGAGTATTAACAAACGTAGAATTTTCATCAAAAAGAATTATTTTACAAGGGAATTATTTTTTTTTTTTAATTTTTAAAAAACCCATTTTCTTCCCCCCCCCCCCCCAAAAAAAAAAAAGCCCAGTGGGGAAAATGGATAGCTACTAGAGATGAGCTGAGCTCAGCCCAAGCTCGGGCTCGTGGTAAAATATTCATAGATCAACCTACAGTTCGGACTAATGGTTTTTTGGTAGTCTTGTGTCCACTTTCATTTCAATTTGCTCCTCCAGACTAGAGACCCTTATTAGTAGATCTCCTAACTGCAAGAGTTGCACTGAATATACGTATTCCATTTTTAAATTCGACGGCAAATCAAAAACTTCCCGAAAAACCGACGATTTTTTCAACATCATTTGTCATGCATTTTAGCTCACCAGAATTTATTTTCAACTGGAGCATTTCATGAAGGTTTAAAAATATATGCATTCTTTATTTGAAATTAAAAGAAAAATCATTAGAACCAATTGCGATGGCAACAAAAAGACTACATTTAATCGATGTAGCACCACATGTATTAACAACACTTTATAAAATCATTTCGGGCTCGGGCTTTGACACAGAACAGTATTTATCGGGCTCGGACTTCAAATGTTTGGGCTCGGTCCTGCAAAAGTGAGCCTGAACTCATCTCGGGCAGCGTAGCTACCCGGGCAGCAAATCTGACAACCCTGCTTCCAAGCAGGGTTCGAAATTAGGATAGAAGAGTTAGGCGTCATTGGCACCCAGCTTATTTGTTTTAGCAGCCAAAAGTGTTCTGCTAGGGGCCATTTTTAAATAATTCAAATTGGTTGGGCAGAGATATCAACTGATAATTATTAAGACAGCTGTGCAATTGTTAAAAAATATCTCAAAACATCACAACCTTAATGAGAAAATTATTGATAAGTAAGAGAAAAAAATGTTCGAAAATGAATTTCTGTTACTGACTCTTGCGAAGTTGGTTTTACTTAAGGTTATACCTCCAGGGGTGTCGCTGACGCGCTATAGCGCGTAAAAAGCCGCGAACAGACTAGAGCACTAATGGGCGAATGAGCATTATCGGAGTCATTAACGACTAGTGTGGACGGCGTCCGAACGGGAGCCCCCCACTGTGGCGCGAACGTCCCCCATGTTCGCTCGGAGAGCGGTTTTTGGACGAACCCTTTGAGCTAGTTTGGACGGTTTTGAACGCATTCCGGCGAACAGTGCAGAGATGGAAGACTGGAATCAAGCCGACATTTTTGGCCTCATTGAGAAATACAGAGAGTTCCAAATACTTTGAAACCCTCAAGCTCAAGATTCTTATTACGTCAACCAATACAAAAAAGAGGATGCATAGAATGAAATATCTAAGTAATTAAATAGTAGCAAAGAAAATTGTGAAAAGTAGGAAAGTCATTTCAATTTTAAAATTAAAGTCTTGCCCCAAGTTTCAACCCAAAGTGAAACTGAAAGATATTTGTTGATTAAATTCAAATTTGGGTTTCATATCTATCACACTTGCTCCCATAAATAAAAGCATTATATACACGTAGCGTAACTTTTGCCTTTGTACTTTGAAGAAGAAGAGAAAAGTCATAACAAACCATTAAATACAGTTGTATTAAAGCATTGGAAGTTAAAATAATTAAACAACGTACGTTTTAAATGTTAGCGAATTGCAGACGATAATTAATAAATAGAAAATATTAGGTAAATATAAAACGAAATATGCAACAATTTAAACTGAAGCTTTTGGTTTAAAAGCATATTTTGAGCTTAAAATATTGTGATACGTTTTTATCTTCAAAAATCTTAATTTTTATTAGTTATTCATAGGTAATGGAATGACACAAATGGATGTCATTCTGTTACTATGCGATTTCAATAACTTTAATTCCATAATCGAAAAATTTATTTTCACGTGAAATGTTGAAAATAACTAGAAAAATGTTTTGTAATAAAATGCAATTCAATGCAGTTTTTTTCTGGCATTAGTTAGCGGATTAATTTTTGCATTATTATTGTTATTAAACATAGTTGCAGTTGCATTCCACGTCCTTACCACGAAAGGGCTGAGTTTGAAATGTAATTTTAATGTGAAATTTTGATTAATTTTATGTATTATTTAAAATTCATTGAGAAGTTCATAGTTTGAACTTGATTTTTTAATTCGAAATGTACGCGCAAGAAAGAAGTGTTTCCTAGTGACACAACATGGCGGGCGGTTTGCACGGAAAGAAGCAAATTGGACTAACTCAAACCCCTTAATAGAAGGTGCTTCCCGGGGACTCCAAACCCCCATCATCAACCCCCCACTGAGCTAATCTTGCTCGTTCGCCCATTTGTGCTCTAGTCTGTACGCGGCTAAAGACGCGTGATACGCGAAAAGGACCCGATATTTGAAACCTCACGCATCCTAAAGGACGCGCTATTTTCCTTGCATTACTTTCTTTCAAGTTTCTTCAAAGTAAAACCAGAGTAGAATGGAAATTATTTTTCCCGAAAAGGATTACTATTTCCTGAATGGACTATTCCCTGAAAAGTCCATTATAGAAGGGAGCTTGTTCTCAGTCTATAATGGACTTTTCAGGGAATAGTCCATTCAGGAATTAATAATCCTTTTCAGGAAAAATAATTTCCATTCTACTCTGGTTTTACTTTGAAGAAACTTGAAAGAAAGTAATGAAAGGAAAATAGCGCGTCCTTTAGGATGCGTGAGGTTTCAAATATCGGGTCCTTTTCGCGTATCACGCATCTTTAGCCGCGTACAGACTAGATTGTGAGAGGAATCGCCACCCGACTCTAATCCTCTGCCATTCAATCCCTTCTACTCCGCCCTTTCGCCATAGGGGTGACCACTCTTGACCAAAGACGGCAAGTGTAGGGAGAAAAAAAGGGAAAAGACGTTTTCTGAAATCTGTTGGGAAGCACTTGAATTGAGCTGTTCGCAAACCAGCTGTGTAAGGGTTTACCAGAAAGAGAAATTTATCTCTAATTATATATTGTGCTTTTTACATCTCATTAAAATTAGCGAGTTTACATTTTTATACCAGCATGAGGGTTAATAGTTCATTTCAGTAAGATTTTTATTCCTGTTCTTTTAAATAAAATAGCAGCCAATTTTTAACGACACAAATCTAAATTCAGCCGTAAATTCATGCTTCTTATCGGGGAATAACTAAAATGTCTATGTGTCTACACAAATTGTTTATGTCCTTTGTACACCTTTACTGTAAAAAGCCATTTAAAAGCAGTTTGAAAATGAAGCATATTCAAGTACTTAGTTCTGGCTTATTGAAACACAAGCAATACCAAACATTTGAAGGGATTTTGCTACAATTTTCTTTGTACTTTTGTAAAATATCACTAATGGACGTTACTGATTTGAAAGAAAACAGGTACTGTCAATCTGTCTACCATGTCAAACAAACCCCCTGATGGACGAAAATTCCTTATCGCGAACTTTATAAATAACAAGATTTGTTTCACAATGACCAGAGCACCTGTTCTTCCCAGAATCCTTTTCTCTGGAGCAGTGCCCAATGTAGCATATAATAATTGTTTCTGTCCTCCAAACACGTGGAACATTCTGAATAATGCATTTTGAACATTCTTGCACACTTTCGATGGAGGATTTACGAATGGACTACATTGCTCATTCGTAAAACTTTTATCTACGGTGGCAATTTTTAGGAAGAAACAGAAGTTTAGAAATTATGCGTTAAAAAAAAATAATATATATATATATCTACATATATATATATACATACATTAAATATACATATATATATACAGAAATAAATATATATATATAAACCACACGAAAATTCAACTAAGTGCACAAATAATAATAATTAAAATAAAAGTATCTAGTTTTGAAAGAATGCAAGTATTATTTTTGCATGAAATATAATGCAGGATTGAAAGAAACAAGGTGCGGGCAAAATAGGAAAAAAAGACCTGCCGGGAGGACATGTAGTGCTCGGATCAAGTTCCGGATAGCAAAAATTCGGTGGGATACCGTATCCGGGCCCTACCGTCGATGTGCCCCTGTATATATAAGTGAAGAAACTGGTATTAACTTCTTTTACACTTTTAATTAGAGTTGAAATCAGGAAAAAACCCGGATTTACTACCGTGATTTGACCGGGTTCTTGTGAAGGAAATTTTTAATATTCTTAATAGTTTGTGGAATTTTCAAAATTATGAGCGAAATTCTGATTTTGCTTGGGAGAGGATGGTATGAGAAATTACTCAATACTCATAATATTTGTGGCGATTTACTTTATATTTTGAAGTTATTTTCCAAACGTGTTACTGTTGATAGAGAATTGTTTTAAATGCATTTTATGATATTGTTAATTACAAGGGAATGTTTATCTTTACATGAAAAATCACGCATTTAAATATTTATAGTCGGTTTCCAATAAAAATTTCGGTGAAATTACTCAAATATCGTGATTAAACATGCTTGTTAAGATATAATAAGTACAGAAAATGTTTTTTTTAATAAATAAATAACATTTGAGAATCCTAAGAGGGGAAAGGACTATTATTAAATATTGATGCTTTTTCACTGACAAAGCATCATTAAATTTAAGTCGCAATTTGCTTGTTTGACAACTTGCTTTTGCCATTTCTAATTTTTTTGTAGTGTTTTATTTCTGTAATCATTGTTACATATGGTGTGTGTGTGTGTATAATTTACATATATATTGAAAATAGGGGAATGCCCTTAATGGAGTGAAATATTAGAAACACAACATCATATATACTTCTTGTTGCAACTGACTGGGTTGTCTGAGTATGGATTTTATTGAATTTAAAAATATTTACCTATTAACATTAGTTAGATGTTAGTTTTTGAAAGTGCTCTTAAGATAAGTACAATTCATTACAATCTTATAATAAAAGCCACCAAACCAATATTGTTTTCTGTATTTTTTTAACGCTATAGTTTCCTGGATTCTATACCTTTACATCTTTTGTATTCGCTTGTTGCTAGTTCTTCGCTCATTATTACTTTGAAGTTCGCTTGTAACTCTCTCACGTACTTGTAAAAATTCATAATTAACGCAGTATTTTCTGCCATAAACATGAACAATGTTTAGTCCCAAACAAAGTGAGAGTTGAAAATGATTGTATATGCTGTTCTAGTTGAGCTAGAAATAGCTAAATCTCTCGCTTATGTGTCACCTCTTTCCTCTTTTATACAAGTTTCCCTCAGTCGTACTTTCATTTTCATAAGTCCAGCCCAAAAGTATGCAAAAATTGATGTGATTGAACTTCCATTTTCAGCGATGCGTTGCTGCGTCACTTTCAGGTTATCTCATGATGTGTCGTAAAATATTTACTCAGTAATATAAATATAATTTAACGTGAAATTATATTTCTATAACTGTTTACTTGCACAAAGTGAAATTATTATTATTTACTCAGTACTTTTCTCCCTTCCATTTTCTAAACTTCTATTTTTCAGTAATTGTCTTATTGTACAGAATTCATGATACATAAATTTTATTTCAGTTTCATTTCTTTTTTGTTAACATCGTTTTTCTCAAAACTCTTTTTAATTCATTAAAAGGAATATGCATTTTTTTAATTGCTATTTATCTATCTTTAAACGTAATTTGACCTAAAATAAAATTGAATTTCAGTAGCCTAGGCAATGGCAGGGATCCACGGATCCAGGTCCCTCCCTCCCTTGAAGCTCTTAATAAAATTCCAATAATAAAAGTTGGTTATCCTCTTGTGCTTAAAAGCAATTTCTTCTGCTGAGAAATTTTATACATTTATGTATGAAAGTGCTGTATTGAAGGGGCATACTGCTGTATAAGGCGTAAGTATATATTCTTTGTTTGTAAAAATAGTATATGCCCTCTGCTTAGAAGATTTTACAGAAAATTCAGAATCTATGGGACAGTACACGTATAATTAAAATAAGTATAGCAGTAAGAGTAAATTGAATGAAAAAAATATTTAAAAATAAAGTCACTTTTTGGGGAAAGTAATTTAACGTCCAAATGGCGAGTGGATCTCTAGTCTCTGTACGTCAGTGCATAGCTTCTAAACATCAAACAATTAAAACTTGCATTACATTAAATAAAATAATAGCTTACAATGTTATAAATTTTGTCACTAACTAGTGTTAAATAAAGTTTTATGATAATAAATTAAAAACTTTGAGAAATCAGGTAAGTAACTAATAATTTCATTAAATGAATCCCACTTGATTTTGCTGCCCGTTGGTATCTGTTTAAAGATAGTTTTCCGTTTTTGTTTTTTGAAAGGACACCAAAATCCATAATATGATATTAATTATATTATGTCTCTTATTTTCTTCAACAATGTCAGAACTCGAAAAATTTTAATTTATCACTAAATATTATATAGATACTGCAAAGTTGATTGCAATCATCTTCTCGTATTTCCCTAATTATGACCAAAAAAAACCCCAATTTATTAATTCTCGTGTGTTTCTTGTGGTTACCATACGTAATTGCACGGAAACATACGGGTGCTAAGAACATTTTGGTCAATATTCAGTTATGGTCTCATTATACAATGATGCACGAAGAGATATTTCCTGGGAATCAATAGGCAGAACCGAAAGAGACTAACACCATATGACATTAAACTAAGGTATGTAAAACAGCGGTTCGTTAAAAATTAACAACAGGATTTGCTTACTAATTAAGCTATGAAACCGAGTACTAATACGGTGAGAACAATGAAACTGATTACTAATTACCCCCCCCCCCTAAACGGCCAATAAAACTCACCCTATCTATCTTTTTACAAAGCAAATTTAGAGCTATAGTGCATAGTTTAAAAAATGATGTATGTGACAAAAAACTAAACTTTTTTACTGTACTTTCTTAAGGGAAAACTGCTCGAGAAACAAATAAATGAAAATAAAGCTTTTATTTTTCCTATCACTTCGGAATAAATTTTGTAACAAGTTTTCCGAGATAGTTGAAAAACTGTAATTGATTTCTTGTAAATACAAATCTAGTACTTTTCAAGCAATGTTATAAATTTAAAAATGTGCCTTAATAAATTATTATTGTTATCCTCATTATTTCGTTATCTTATTTTTATTTAAAAATAGCAATTTATACTTCTTCAGTGTACGAATGAACAAAAACACTTACTTTTATAAAGTGTAATGCATTTTTTCGTAGAAAAAAAAAAATCCCAATGAACATGCTAGTTTTCTTAAAATAATTAAAATGTAAATTATTTCTTCATTTCTTTATTTTTTTACTTGATAAAAATATTGTTATTTAGATGTAGAATTAGTATTTTTTTAGCAAGATATAACTTTTAGGCTTAAAAAAAAGTGACAAAGCGTAAAGATAAACGCTTAAAAGTCTATATGCAGAATTTAAAAAAGAATTTTTGTCATTTTTCTTAGAAGTGCAATATAGCGCTGTGCGATTAATGCATAAAAAGAAATTCAGCGTAAATTTTTGCCCAGAATCTGCAAATTAATGAGGAGATTGGTGTAACGAGTGCCGTGAAACTCCTCACTCCTCTTTGAATGCTGAGGAAACAATTTGTAGAATGGTGGTGCAAAGAAAGAAGGGGGAAAAAAAAAAAACTATATTTTTTTTCCATTGAAAAGCTCAGTTTTCTTCCATCCAGATGGAAGACTTCCATTTATCCGCTGAACAAATGCAAAAAATGGGCAAAAACTTAAGTTGAATTAATATTTTCACAATGTGAGTGCTAAGTACTATATTTCTATAACTTCAGATCACCAGTTTAAAAAAAAGAAAGAAAAGAAATTACGCTTTTAAGACACTTTACTTTCGGAAACACTTTCAGGGAAAGGATATTGAACACTATCACGAGCGACACTAAAAGTAACTTAAAAGACATAAGACTTTATTTTGAAAAAAATTGCGGGGGGAAGAGTAACCAAACTCCTTTCTGTTTCCTCTAACATCACCAAAGTATCCCGAAATTGCATTGCTAGGAAGATTTCAAAAAGTTTCCTGGGGAGAGCCCTCAAACCCTTGCCTCTAGAGTTATCCTAAGCATTATAGATATAAGACCAGTTACAAAAATTTAAGTTGCAGAAGCCCCAAACACCCACTCCTCTAACTTCACCAAAGATCTAAACATACATCTACTATATATACATCAAAAAGCTATCATATATGTAAAAAAATTCATATTAACATCATTTCTAATCATATATATCTATATATATGTATATATAAAGGGTATGATTTTGAAGCATACACTGCCCTTCCTAATTCTTAACATGCTCCCCCTGCTCCGGAGCCAAGGCAGTATCCATAATTTTTTTCGGGGGGCCCAGACTTCGACACACTTATGTAAAGCAAAGTTTCAGGGAGGAATATATGATACATTGCAAAAGATTTCTGGGGGGCTGCCCGTGGGTCCCCTTCCCCTCTGGATACGGCCTTGATTCACAAAAACATTAAACATTCCTTACTAGATCTATTAGTTTATTTTTTAATTCAAACGCAATAGAAAATTCAATATTTAGCGCTAAGCAATCTTCTATGTCCAGGCATTCACAATATTAAAACCGGGGAATAGTCGAATTTTAGAGAAAAAAATCCAAATTCCCCTACAAAAATGCTCATCCCCACAATAAATTTCTAAAAAATTTGTTAAATTTGTATCAAAACATACCTCAGAAATGGAAGCGTCTGAATTGAATTTTCTTTTCTTTTTATATGACGAACGTGTCCATCACTGCAGTGCAAACATTATTATGTATCGAAAATAACTAAAAATTTAGCTTAAATATAAATAATACTTGATTGTAAATTAAAATGCAGCATTAAACCGTAGCAGTGAGATTGGAAACGATGAACGGATGATTTCCAGAGTCGTAATGCAATCAGTGATGGACCATAATAAGAAAAAAAAAACATTTAAAATATAAGAGATGAGAGAACATCTGTAAATGATAATGCAATGCAAATACAGTTCATCAGTTTTCCAATCGGCTCATCTACAAAAAATATTTTACCAAAATGGGTCTTTGGACAGGAAGTCATAAATAAATACGCACTGCTCTTTAAGTTTCTTAATGAGTATCCCTGCCTGGCTTGAGGGTTTAACCCATTAGGACAATTGGACTTTAGGACTCCATCACAACAGAGAATATTTTCCAGGAAACTTATTACTTGTGCGATTGTATTCCCAGATTGCTGCCTTTGGGTAAAAAAGACATCAAGAAGGAAAGAAAACCCTCTGGAGTGATTGAAAGGATCTCTATCTGTGTGTGGTACGGTGATTGAAGCTACCTTTCGCGCGCGCGCACTGTTAACCCCCCCCCCCCCCCAAGGTGATAAGGGGGTTGATTATAACCTTATAACCAGATGAAAAGTCTTATTTATTATGAGCTGCATACTTTGGCCATGATCGCAACCCTTCAGAGAAAAAGGAAAAAAAATCATATGCATGTGTGTTTAATTTTCTTAGGGGAAAAAAATTGTGCTTTGCAAGGTCGTAGCCAGAAATTTTTCTGTGCGCCTAAATAAGAACATACCCAATGGGGGGGGGGGGGGTTTGAACCCCCAAAACCCCCCCCTGGTTACGCCTATGATATTTTGATATTTATATGAATATCGTAATATTTTCCATCGCTGATAAATACCAAACAACTGATGTATTTGGCCCGGAAAAATAATATAACATTAAAATTCTATTTAAAAACTGAAGTAAGGTTTGCGAATTTTAAGTTTAAAGTATTAATCACCCTTTTTTGTTATTATATATATATTTATGTTATTTTTTGTTATTTATTCAATATTTTTTCTTTTTTGATACACCTTACTAACAAACCCAGACGCTTAGACAAGCAAAGTCGAGACATTTTTTTTTTAATAATAAGAAATTTTTATTCATATCTCAAATGGGCGGTAACACCACCCAACAGAGAAGACAAAGAACATAAAAGGAAAAAATTCAAAAATCACAATAAAAGTTTAACATTTCCAATAGTTACGGAGCATCTTAAATAAAAAATTCGCAACTAGAGGAGTATTTGTTATGTAATTCGTAAAATTTATACTGTGCATATGTATAAATACATAGCTGCTTTCATCAAGAGCATTTATATAAATTTATTTTAAAGGAAATACATTGAAATGCAAGGGTCATGGCGTTTTATTACCAGTGACCCTGACACAATCCCTTTTACAACTCAAAATAAGGTACAATTTTGTTTTGGCGACTTTAGAATGCAGCCAAATCACAACCCTTTACCTGTTCTTCATACGTTCTTTTACTCATAGGGAAATTTGTAGCAGGAGAGAAAGAAATTCCCAATTTCTGTTGCATTCCCCACCCATTGTATTCCTTAGACCATATAGTATCTAGACGAGCCCTTCTATTCACTCGCCATTGTTAGTTCCTAAGCAGGAATAGTGGGGACCAGTTTGACTGACAGGGGTCGGAGATCAAAGCTTTTCGCCGTCCTATACCACGTGGGTGAGTCTTCTCAATTTCTGAACTTGCTTCTGATCTGTAAAAGAGCTGAGATTGCTTTCAGGCAAACGATCAAGACCTCAACACAGATAATAAATTAATTGATTCCGTTTGTTTGCAATCTTAGAACAAACTTCATCTTCTGTAATTCATTAAAAAAACAATCGCATTTTAATTAACGGTACAATGGGACCGTCCATAAATGATGTCACGCTTTTTTCCCAGTTATTTGACTCCCTCCCCCCCCCTTGTCACAAAGTGTCACACTTCAACATACCCCCTCCCCACCCTTTGTCACAATTTTACGAACCCCCCTCCCCCTCGAAGCGTGACATCATTTATGAATGATCCCAATCCGATGTTTTCAGTCCTACAGGCTAATGTCACATGACTATTAATTTTAGATTTACGAACTGTATCGGAGCAACATTAAAGTTTTAACTGACAATTTTCTAAAGAAAATAATTTTTTGAACTTAAAAAATTTAAAAAACTATTTTCAAAACTAAAATTTTTTCTTCATGCTGTTGCTTTCTTTAAATTTATTTCAGATTTTGAAAAGAAAAACAGCTTAAACGCTTTTGTTTTTAATTCCTTATTTTTCAATGAACTGAAAAAGAAAAGAATAGGTATATTTGATGTTTGGCTTATTAACGTAATATTACAAATGTTTTTACTTTTCGCATTGATATCTCAAGGGCAAGACATAATGAGGTTGAAGTCAGTTAAAAACCTTGTAAAAGCAATACGAATTGTATTCATTTCAAAGAGCTTTACTGTATGACATTAAGTTTCACAAAAGGGGGCAAGAAACTAACTACTACTCTCAATGAGCTCAATATATAAGATCATTTTCAAATCACTATTACTAATTAATTATTGATAATACCAATAAAAAAACACTTGTCCATTAATCTATGAACTGTTTCCTTGCGTGTGATAGAAAATAATTGTGCTAAAATGTGTCTGTCATGCAATAAGAAATTAAAATAAATCACTCTTCAAATCTCTACGAGAATTAACATGGCACGACGAAGCCCTCTCTCACCGAAGGACTCCGTCACCTGTTTTCCGGGGAAAGACTCCTGCTTACCGACCATGCCCCCAGACCTTGTCTATCTAGTTTATGGTCTAAGCTGTATTCATTGAGAATCTTCCTCCAGATTGATTGACAGGAAGACCTGCATACCAAAGGATTAACTCCGTTAACAAAAGATAAAGCAAGTGGCCAAGCAGCACTCTCCCCCCTAAAACAACCTTCCTTATCAGTATTTTTCTTCCATTCATTCCCGCTATTCACAATCGGCCCAATGGAGCATATTCCTCACAGGGGCTCAATCTTTGGCCCCAGGGTTGCTTCTTCTACCTTACAACATGTCATATCTCCTCTTTTCTTTTCAAAGCCCCTCCCTCACCCCTTTCATTACGACAGGCACGTGTCAGCCTCCAACTCTCGGACGTCCGCGCGTATTCTACGCATGCTCTTTAATAGTTTTAAAACAGTATTGGAAGTGATTGTGCTCCAGTTATACACTAAATTCAGGCACTTGGAAAAAAAATAATTTCTAAACGTTTCCCAAATTTGGTACGATCAGGTTGACAATTATTGCTTCAGATAAACGAAGAAATGTTTTAAGTGAAATTCTAGAATTTTATTCAGAGAAATTCGTTTATTTGCCGGTTTTTATTTCAATCGCATTTTGAAAAATGCAATCTTTTTGTATCCACTCTGGAAGTTGGAAGATTTTCATTTTTTATGCTTAGTAAGCTTTGTTAGAAGGCAAATACAGTATGGGACCTCAAAAACGGAACGCTCGAGGCCTCGATTTTTCCATATTTCAGGATTTTGGGGTCACATTCAAAAAATTTCATAAGTAACATCAGAGCCTGTATAATTTGCTCTGAAAGTTATTAGTATTCTGCTCATTTATAGCATTTTTTATTATCGTATATACTTGCCGAAAAGTCGCGAAATTTAGCACGAAAAACGAAGCTTTTTTAGGAGTCGGCTTACATTTGAGGCGAACATCGGAAAATCTAGACTTTTCCCGATATTATTTTAACCCCCTTAATTAAACAATTAAAGAAAAGAATTCGTCAAATTCTGATGGGATTTTATATTCTACAGCCACAGTAAATTACAGTAAAAGATCAGACTATCGTAAAAATCCGAGAAACAATCGCAAAAACAAACCCTTTTCAGAAAATATCGAAATAACGTTTTTGAAAACTGCACATTTCCGATCTTGAACATGTTCATCACATTTTATATTCCTTCCTTTTTAAAATGCCTATTTCCAAAAAAAAAAATATATATATATTTCCCAATTTTTCTTTAAAATGCAAAAGCTGTTTTTTTTCCGATTTTTTTTTTTTTTTTTTGAAAAAGGTCTAGATTTAGTGGCTTTTGGATTTCGGGATTCTGAATTTGCGGTACCATACTGTAAATGAAATTTATATTTATTTTGATTAAAATTTAATCACAAGGTGTTTAAAAAGAATTGTGTCAAACTGCACATTTCCGATCTTGAACATGTTTATCACATTTTATATTCCTTCCTTTTTAAAATGTCTATTTCAAAAAAAAAAAAAAAAAAAAATTTCCCAATTTGCTTTCAAAATGCAAAAGCTGTTTTTTTTTTTGAAACAGTTCCAGATTTTGGGGCTTTTGGATTTCGGGATTCTGAATTTGCGGTCCCATACTGTAAATGAAATTTATATTTATTTTGATTAAAATTTAATCACAAGGTGTTTAAAAAGAATTGTGTGATCGTTAAGAGTGCAAGCTTTAAAAAGTAAAAAAAAATGAATGCTCAATTACAGGTTTAATTTTATTTTGTTTCAATAATTTTAAGTTTTTGCAATATATGCAGACCAGTCGTTCAAAAAGGATTCAAACAAAGAACGAAACTGATAAAAATTAACATTACATTTGAAGAAGTCTGAAAAGAAAAATTGGCGTTTATGCACACCTTGCTGCAGTGGCGTAGCTAGACCCGGATTTTAGGGGGGGGGGGGGTCTTCAGGAGAAGTGAGCTAATTTCATTGTTTTACAGGGAAAATGGCCAAATCCTAGACAATCTTCACCATTTTAAGGAGGCTTCTTCAGGAGAAGTGAGCTGATTTCATTGTTTTACCAGAAAAATTGGTGAAATTGTAGACAATCTTCACCATTTCATGGGGGCTTCTTTGGAGAAATGGGCTAATTTCATGGTTTTACAAGAAAATCGATCAAATTCTAGACAATCTTCACCATTTCAGGGAGACTTCTTCGGAGAAATGGGCTAATTTCATGGTTTTACAAGAAAATTGATCAAATTCTAGACAATCTTCACCATTTCAGGGGGAGTTTTATCCCCAAAACCCTCCCTTATCTAAGCCAGTGCCTGGCTACTTGATTATAGCGACAATCACCTTAAATCAAGACATTTATTTATCACCACAAGTTGATAGTGCATTTCCAGGATATATTATCTAAAATTCATTTCAAAACAATGCTTCATTCAGCACACGTCTTTATTAAATATATGAACTATTGGAGTCTGTTTTCATTCTATTGATTTGGAATTTTGTTTATTCCATCTGGTAGTTATATGGTTAGTACATAATATAGAATTTCGGTACCTGCTTTTATAAAAGAGAAAGGTTGTTTTTAGGGCTATATTAAGGAATAGCTCTTTTTTGATGCATTATGGTTATCGTACTTTTACAAACTGAAGCAATAGCAACATACAAAAATGCTAAAAAAAATGCTTTTGGGACCCATAATTTTCAAGATGGGACTCACTTTCTTTTAAATTGTGGGTCCTTGGGACCCAGTTCTCAGAGTACCCAACAACACCCCTCTACCTCTATATAAATGTTTATTTTAATCACTGCCAAATAAAATATGAGTTGATCTTTTCTCAAGGGTTATTTACAAATAAGTAACACTTGTTTGTAAATTACTTTAAAATGAGTAAAAATTCACAATGCAAAAATTTGAAGGTCAAGAAATTACTCTAGTCTTTACAACTATCGTAAAAACTCAAAATACCGAAGATTAGATGAAATTTGCTCATAAAAATGTACTTCTATAAGTTATATCAGATTTAAAAACAAACAAATAAATTTTTAAAAATGGCGGTGAAAATTGTGGTCATCAAACTAAAAGTTTTATGAAAGGTTAGGCGGTCAAAAGTGACGACTGGATGTGAAATCCCAGTCGTCAAACGGAATTTTTTACTTGCAAAATACGACTAACGACCGCTAATTTCGAACCTTGCTTCCAAGGTACAAGATTTGCCAATTCCCATATTCTATTAATTGTCATCCTAAATGCTCTTAAACAATTTTTTAGATCAATTTCCTTTTCTGATAACTTCATAAGCAAACAAGCTTTACAGAAATGAATGCCATCTGACTGCGAAAGACGAAAAAAAAAATTAAAAAAAAAAAAAAAAAAAAAAAAAAAAAAATCGGGATTTAAGTTCAAAGCCGTAAAACAGTTAAAAATGCATTAAATGTCTGCTTAAACATTTTTAAGAACATAGAGCCATTCATGAAAAGCTGAAAACATAGTCACCAGTTAAAATATATATAGCTCTCCGATGGTGGCCCGACCACCGTATTTCACGAGCCCTGGCATACGGCCAAACTGCAATAGTGAAATGTGCCCTCTGAAATGAATATTTTGTCTTTTCCACTCAAATACTTCAAATTAATGATTTTCCAACTTCAATTTTTTAATGTGTGCATTAGGAATGCTAAAAACATTCCCATATGAAAATTGTGAAAATTTGTTTGCAGAGGATGGCCAGTAATCGTGGTTTGGCCAACATATAAAGAATACAGGGACATAACTAAGGAGGGATGCCACAGGCCCAGATTTTTTGGGGCACTAGATTCACTAAGTGCGTGTATTTAAAAAGTATGTGTACGTTTTTTGTGAGTATGTGAGTGGGGGGGGGGGGGGGGGCACTAAAGCCTGGGCCCATGTTCTGGTCTTATCGAGTAGATGAGAAATCGGCGCGGGGAGTCGAGAAGGGAAGAATTTTCAGCTTTTTCCCTAGACAACCGGTTTTTCCGTCACTCGAGCCGACTTGAGGTGTTCTCCTCTTATCGAAGCGACCGCAACTACGCGCGACTACTCGTTTCTCCGCCGCAAATGCTCGACAGCTTGGAGTTGTCGAGCAGTTTTGGCGTTTGTGCACTACGAATAATAAATCATTAGAATAGCAATAAATTTGCTGCGGGTGCATCTATTAACATCCCTGCTGTGATCAGTTAATAAATGTTTTTTTTTTTTTTTTTTACTTTAAACAAGTTTAGAAAATTTTTATTACGCTACAGTCAAAATTTCAAAAATACTGCTTCTAATAATATTTTTTAACATTGTTAATCAAGCAACAGTTTCGAGAATATTTGTTTCATTATCTGTATCTTATATTAACTCCAATTGGGTAAGAAAAACAACGAATGGACTAACATTTGCTTATTTAACAGCAATTTACATTGATAAAAGTGAGCAAAAAAAAAAAAAACACTATTCATAAGGATCAGTGTTCGTGTACAAGATTGATATCATAGTTGTGATTACAATAGTGTAGGAAAAGGAGGTTTCCCACCTTTGACCCCCCCCCCCCCTTTCAACAGGAAGTTAAGGTGCGCTCGGTTAAATTTCAAGTATGCTATGTTATTCTGGCAGAGTGAATGCAATCTATGATTATGGGGGCGCTTTCATGCTGCAAGGAATGAGGGGAGGGGGTGCACAAAAAGTCAAGCCAATTTTGAACGCTGGACCCTCTCCCCCCTAAAAAAAAATTCTTGCTACGCCACTGTGTAATGGTACTCCATTGTTGTTTAGCAACAACAAATGTATTAGCCTTATACTATATACATAATTTCTCAGAATATGCATTTGAACGTTTAAGCTATGTAGTTACAATAAAAGTAATTTGTTGATATGTTATAACAGTTATTACATAAGTAATCCTTACATGTTTAAAAATTTTTTATAGATTAAGTTAGCCAACATGCTTCAGCTCTTAAGATTCACGAATTATATAAATATTTATAAATTTACCTTAAACATTTAAATATATTAAAAAATTGTTTCATCTCCCTAAAAGATTTCGGAAAGCATATTTTACTCTTTCTTGAGGAAAACAAAGTATGTTGGGCGTTCCGTATGTAATGATCTAACTTACCTTGTAAGAATATTTAAGCTTGAATTCATACTGTGTTTTAGTTAATTGGTGTGTTACTAATTCATGTTAAATGCAGGAAAATCTCGTTTAAATGAATTTCCAAAGTACATCATGTAATGGTTATTTTGCAATGAGCTTTATTTCTCCCCCCCCCCCCAAAAAAAAGAAATCAAGCATCCACTTACATCACTTCATTAATTGTCAGCAGATATAGATGTGATCGGGATGGGCTGGGCTCGGATATAGGAAAGGGAGCAGTGCCGTTGCTAGCATGGATGTCATCGGAACGAATATTTGTAGTATCACCCCCACCCCCAAAAGGAAACCCTTATGTTGCATAAATTTGCAGCTTATATTATTTTCAACACTGCATCAAAAAAAAGCAAAAGAAATTACAATTTACTTATTTGGTGTAATTTTCTGTAAACTGCATTTATTTTCAGTTATGATGCTTTGAAATGGCATCCTCTGCTCTCTCGTGATAACGCTACTGGGGGAGGCAATGGGCAATCCCCCCGCCCCCCAACATTAAGTAATGTTAAACGTTGTAGGAATAAAGTACAAGCGTCAATTGTTTTAACCCATTGCTACAAATTTTCAGAGATATAGCTAGAATCACCATAGAAACTGCATTCTAATCAGAAAAATTCTACATCCGCCCCGAATAGGCTTAAAGATTAAGTAGGAAAATTGGAAAATAGTTCAAATCATAAAATCTATGTCAGATACTTTCTATTATTTGCTGGTTATAAAAATCCTTTTTACAGTAGCGACTTTGGCACAATGTTTAGTGAAAATGAGAACTATCCTAAATCGTTGTACATTTGTTCACTTTCTTAGAGTAAAATAGTTGGTTTAATTTAGTGTTAGTTTATTAACTTTATTTTATTATTATTAAAGCTTATTAATTTCATTTTATATTATTATTAAAAGTTTATGATTCTCTTCTATGGGCTGAATGACAATGGATAGTTGTTCCTCCGATACAATGCTCTTAAATACACGACTTAAATATTCAAACGCATATTCTAAAAAAAAAAAAAAACTACATATATTTACTGAATTTGAGCTTAATCCATTAGAACTATTAAAACTATAATATCAATCTCATATACGAACACTTACAAATGAATAGTTTATATTTGCTTAGTTTTATTAATGTAAACAAATGTTATCCTATTCACCATTTTTCTTACCCAATTGCAATTAATATAGCTAAATATGAGTCATAATCTTTACCCCCCCCCCCCTAAAAAAAGAGAAAAGAAAAAGAAAGAAAGAAACAACGGTTAATGCGCCGCACCGATAGCGCAGTTTCCGTTTGCTCAAGTGATTGCATCACTTTAAACACTTGCGATTGGTTCCCTTGGATTAGTGCCTTCCCTCTTCTGACTTCAAGATAATGAACTCGACCGCCGACTCAACTGGACATGAGAACAGCTAAAATCGGGTGAGGGTAGATTACTCCACGGGTGGTTTGGGGAAAAACCGGTATTCATTGTCGGCCGACTCGACTACACCAGAACAACCACCTTGGTCTTGCCCTGGTTGGAAAATGATTTAGTTATGTCCCTGATAGAATACATATTATTGGGGGGGGGGGGGGGGAAGCCTCAAAATTCAAGCAAATGTGCCTAAATAAACTATATTTCTAAAACTAGGGACAAGAAGGGGGTGGATTAGCTCTCTCCTGATCCTCAAAGGTTTATATAGAGTTGAAACACAAAAATATGGAAATGGACCATGGCGATTCCGGATTTTGGAGGTTGATTATAAAACAATGTAATAATCATAAACAAGGCAACTTTTTCTTATGTAAACGTAAACTATGATGCAATTGGTGAATTAAATAATACAGTTGGAATAAGACACTAAACACTTTTACATATTAAATCACAGCACACTTTTTATAAAAATTACCATTGGGAAATCATCCATTCTCAATTACGAGAACGAAAATTGCACACATAAATTCATTCCATTAGGTATTTTTCTTTTTTAAATGTTTAGTTCCAACTTTCCCACAATTTTTAAAACAACCCATTTGGAAAATTGCACAAGACATTTTGGGCACTTTATTTTTACAAGTTCAAACGAAATACTACGCTTGATTTTGAAATGAATAAGCCACATAGAAAAAGAAAAAAAGTTGTACTTGCTTTGCTTCAAAATCAAGGGATTCATCTAAGATGCAACCAGTAACTAGAAAACTTGGTTGAAACAAAGAATTACCGGAACCAGGCATGCATGTGCCTTACAAGGAGGCTGTAACTGATGTTTCCTTTTTCTGTAATTGTTTATTATTCTTTATTTATTCAGTTTTGCATTAACTATTACTGTTATTATTAGTATCTGAAAATAAATAGATGAGGGGGAAATCCGATTGAAAAATAATAGTGCGATCGGGAAATTGACCACTTTCTTTTCTAGATACAAGAAAGCGATTTTCGGTACTTTTCAGAGCACCGAAGCAAAAATAAATTAAAGTCTAAAAGATATTTTTCTGCATAAAAAACATTGGGGTTGCACCAGCCTTTAGATGTTCTTCAAGGTCAATGGGTTGATGCCAAAGGCTAGTTTTTCGAGTTACCGACGCCGATGCTTAAGTCGAGCCCAAATATTTATTAATTTTGCGCTCAATTAAATATATTTAACTGCATTTCACACAAAATGCTAAAATTTTAAGCAAGTCTCGCTTAAAAAATTTAATGAAACTGAAATCGGAAAAATATCCAGATTTTAGGTGTCGGGATTTTTGAGGTTTTCCCTTTATCCTCTTTTAAAGATGTAGACATCTTTATCTTACTGCTTTAGGATACCTTCCAGACTATTCAACAGCTTCAGGTATGCTCTAATTATCTGCCTGAAATTTATTTGAAGCAACTGATATTGGTCTCATACTCTGATACAATTAAGTAAATCATCCTCAATCAGTTTCAGTGTCACATTAAAAATTTTTTGATCGAATTGCTTGTTCTATTCAATGACTATTTTTTTTTCAACGTCCTGCATTAAAATTGTCTTATTTTTTTATGTAATTATTTCAAGAATATTGAAATTAAATACTAACTTTTTAACCTCTTCTAGTTTTTGTCAAAACCTTTCATTTTACAGATAGCTTACAATGAAATTTTCATGAACAACAAATAAGTGCAACAAAAATTGCTCGTCCTCAATTTCCATAGGCATGAGCTTCATACCAACATTCAAAATCATATACTGTTATTTCATCGTTAAAACGACAGTAACGCAATTTTTGAAGTGTTTAGACTTTAATTAAGGTTTTATTCCAAAGATGGCATTCGTTGCATAAAGTTTGCACACTTTGTGCCTAAAATTAATGTATCAGAACATCTGTTGATGTGACCCAAAAAGTAATAAAAATAACATATTACTGATTTAAACTATAAAATATATGTAGATCTCAAACATGTAATTAAAAAATATGCAAATTTTGAAAAAATGATTTTTTTTAAATCACCCAATTTAAATCAGGTCTGTATAATGCACCCTAGTATGTATTATTCCACCAAGGCTAGGCATGCAGGATTCGATAGAATGAATATATTGTATAGTAAGTGTGGTTACAGTAATGCGAGATCGGTGGCAACAGTAACAAACAACCTGGTCTACTCAACCTATTTTTTGGGTAGAACATCTAATTTGAGTGCCTACAATTGGTGCATCCTTATGCATCCATAAATTCCCCAACATTTTCTTTAATAAACATTAGTGATGGCACAAAGCACAGTTTGCCCGAAACACTGAATACCGAAGGATCGGCTGCTGTACATATGGAGCTTAAGATTTAACACACAATAAATATATATTAACATCATATTATGTTCTATATCTTTCAATATTCTCAGTTTCAAACAACACTTTTAACTTACTGTGTATTTTTTAAAATTATTACCACCAATTTAAAGCATTTATTTTTGCATTGGTGAAGTGACTGAAACTTTGTTCCATCTCTAATAAAAACATTGGTGAAGAGCCAGGCTTAGAGCAAGAACTATTTTTTCTTGGTTTGGTGCCTATTCCAGTTAGCATGTTCTGCAACTGCTTAATTCTAGAGTTCTAGGATTCAGGATCAGACCCTGAGTCAAGATTCATTAAAATTTAAATGATGAGTTTTACAGTTGTGAACATTATGCTACACCTACCACTTGTTTGCTTAATACACGTGTAACCTTTTTGCTAAAAACATTAACTAATCATAATGATATGCAATTTTCTACTAAAACGGAAACAAACCCCATTTGAGCAAACTTTGGGGGGGGGGGGGGGCGCGTATTGTTAAAATTAATGAAACTACCGAACAAACAGCGCTGTAATTGTAGCACTGCAATACATTTCATAATTTTTAAATACTTTTGCTTTCAAACGAACAGTATTCATATCACTATATAGCAGGGATGCACAAACTATGGCTCACAGGCCAAAATTGGCCCGCCGAGACTTTTGAATTGGCCCGCTAATACACTTGATAAAAAAGAAGAATTATAAAATAAAAAATATGATCGCAACGCTGCTACTGAATTTCGGTCGCAATTTTCGGAACTAATCGCCACATTTAATTTAATTTTATTGGAAATACTTCAGAAACCAATCAAATCATGATAAAAGTGGTAGAATACTGCATTATCATCTGGTTCTGAGCTATATGTAAAGTTTCAGAACAATAGCTTATCGGGAAATGGTTTAAAATTCGATTGCTGGATTTTTTGAACAGCCATTATGTGTGTTATTTCGTCTATAAAAGAACTTTGTCCCATTCCTGCTATGATTTCTTTAGTTAATTCAAAGCAACGATCGTTAGACATAGCAGTAAAAATGTCATTATTTTCGTCTTCATCGCTATCTTGCTCTTTTGTATCGTTGGGGTGTAGCACCATTTGGATGCTTTCCGAATCGGACATCTTGTTTATCAAATTTAAAATCTGATCATCAATCATTTTTACAGTAATAAATGATTTCAAAAAGGAGGAAAACGAAATGTAAAAAGCATGTTTACATGCAGAAACTCGCAAATTTCATACATGTGTAAAACAACTTCGCTTTTGCGAACTCGATTTTAATAAAGAATTCATTTTCACAGTTGCAATTTTTGTTGCCTTGATATCAATTTTAAATTCTTATTACCTTATTTCAGCTCTTAAATAAATAAAAAAATATATAAAACAAAAATAAACAAGGTTTAATTTTCACACGATCAGCTATTGCGGAAAATTTGCGAATCTGCCATATTAGAAATTTTACGAACGTTCGTTAGTCCAACTTTTGTTGCAATTCGCCTTCGAATACTGACGAGACAATTAAACAAATGTATAAGAATCTAATTACTTATTTCTTTCATGTTTAATTATTGAAATAAAATAGAGAAAAGGTCTGACTTTTCTCAAGTATCGTTGGAGATTTTTTTTTTTCTAATTTTCATCTGCAAGGTAAGTTGACGCCCCTCTCCCCTAAAAAAACATTGTTTTTAGACTAAATCGTTCGACTTATAACCACTGAATATGTTACTTGTAACGGAAAAATGCGTATTTTTAAAGGCATTTAAAAAAATTCCTATTTTTACTAAATGGGCAAAAAAAACGCGAACTTTTCAAAAGTGGCGGGAAATTCACAAAAAAATTCCCGGTTTTTTGGTTTCCGGATAAGAGGTTCTGTACTGTGTTACTATGCCAATTTAACTAATAAGATTTTGTAAATGGTTAGTTAAAAAAACAATTCTACTAGCTAAATTGACTAATAGTAATGAATGAAAATTTATTAATTAAACATTAATTTTCAGAAATAATATAATCAACATGAATAATTATTTTACTTTATAAAGTGTAATTTATAATCAAAATTTAAAAATTTTATTGTTGATATATATTTAGGAAAATTTTATTGTTGATATGTATTTAGGAAATGAATAAATAAATAACAATTTTTTACATTAATTCACAGAGATCAATTTCTAATCTGCAGGAAAACTAGTGATTGAAGAATTAAAATTTAATTATATGCCATGGAACAAAATAATGATATGTTGATTTTTGATAAAGGAATCAGTTTAACTTTTTTTTTAGTTGTCCATGTAGCAATGTATAAATTTAATATTACTATGCCAATTTAACTAATAAGATTTTGTAAATGGTTAGTTAAAAAAACAATTCTACTAGCCAAATTGACTAGTGGCGAATTCCGTGGGTAACGGAAGGACATTTTTTACAACAAAATAGGACTTTGAGAGCTTGTCAGTTTAAAAAAATAACTGTTTTCAAGAAACTGATAATCAAACCTTTATACTTTCTATGAAGTTATATGAAAATTAGTAAACTTGGAATTTTACAATTAATAACTTTTTTCTAAATTGAAATTTTAAAATTGGTAACGGAAGGACATTTTTCTGACATGATAATTTTGGTTGCACTATCAACTTTAAAGTTCAGTTAAACTATTTGCAGAAATTTCTTGATACAATTTGGGCATCTTAAGGAGGGCTCATTCAATGCATATTAGGAAAGTTTTTTTGAAAATAATTATATTTTTCACTAAAAAGCAATATTTTGTCATGGTAACGGAAGGATGGTAACGGAAGGATAAAAGTGCCAAAGTACAAGATACACATTAAAAAGGTTGAATTTCTTTCAAATATATGTGAAAATCATGAGTAAAACCTCTTTTCAGACTTATTCAGCAACTGGTATATCTCTGGTTGTATTTGTATATTAGATTTATACTTGAACCTGCGTCTCAGTCAAGTGCTGGGGAGTTCCTATAATTATCTTAAGTTTGATTTTTTTCTTTGTTGTTTTTTATTATCTGTTCTTTGTTGGGCTAACATTTGTCCCCTTTTACGGGATATATAACAACAAACATTCATCAATTCAGTTTTTCAAATGCAACACTTCAAAAAATGTACCCCCCCCCCCCCTACCTTCATCTCTTGCCTCACCTAGTTAAATGTTTTTCTCTCCGTTCAACCCTTATAAAAAAATTCCGACTTACAATTGCAGCTCTACTATTAAACTTTAGGGATATTTTGCTAAGTATTATGTAGTAAGATTTAAAAATCTTTCCACTAAAAACAAATATTCCTATTTATGTTTATAGGATAGAAAGCGCTAATTACTGCTTAATGGGTGCTTTGTGTTTATGGCAGAGAATGGATTTCTTCCCATCTTTCAGTGAGGTACTCATGAAAGATGATAGATATCCTGTGAGGGAAGATGTCTAACTATAAGACTTTAGCTGGGTGTGCAATGTCTGCAAAGTCTTTTGCAGTAAGGAGCTTCTCAGATAAAATGTTGCTCCACCCAGCACTGTCAACATCTCTTTTTCTGTGACTGCTGTCCAAGAAGTTTTTTGATGCCTTAATCTTTAAACTGTTTTTCAATGAAAATTAAATTTATGAATAGATACTGATGTTTAAACAGGCATATTAAGCTCTGTAACTGAAAAAAAAAAAAAAAAAACAATCCAAGTATGGAAACACATTGTGTGTATCAATAAAACCAGAAACTCGCCTTTCTGTGGTTTAGTTCATCATTAACCAGTGCATATTCTTGACTTTTTCCACACCAAATCAAATAAACACAATGAAGATAAGTTTTATGCAGTAAATACATGTTGTTTATATTATAGAGTATTTTTAAAATAAAGTGGAAATGAGTTTAACTATGACTGTCCTTCCGTTAGCATGAAAAAACCCCTAAAATTGCATTTCTGAAAAATTTTGACTCTACCAAATTAATGCTAGCCTTAAACCTGCAGTGTACTGAAAAACTCGTAATTATTGAGCCATTGTGTTCTGAGTGAGATAGTTGATAGCCACTTTTTCGGTAACGGAAGGACATGTTCAGTATGACTAATTAATACACTACTTTTCTGGCAAGAACATTTTTTTTTATTTATCAAATGAATGAAAAGCTTAATATAACACCCAAAGTATAATAGTTAATCTGTTTGTTAAACTTTTATAAATTAATTAATCAAATTTTTAGGTTAATTTAAAGTTTAAGTAATTTGGCTCTACAAAGGCGTGACATAAAAGAGAAACTTTGAGCAGTTTTTAAAACTTAAATCATGTCAAACTCAAAAAAAAATTCTATTTTCAGAAAGTTTACTTATTTCTGAAGAAAATGATGTATTACAAGTGGTCCAAAGCTAATTTTTAAAATTTAAGGGCCATTTTCCCTTTTTCATGGAATTCACCTAGTAGTAATTCTGAATCGCAAGGGTTTAACGTGATGCAGACTCGCAGCATTTGGATTTTGCTATTTAATATATGTGTGTTTATTTCTTCTGTATTTATATTTGCACTTTTAATTAATTTCTCATTTTAACTCTTAATATATATTTTAAATTTTACATTATAAAATGTGAAAGAAAAATTATCTAAATTATAAATAAAGTTAAAATTTAGAGAATAATGCTGTGTTTTTCTAAGTTTAAATTACCTTTTTACTTTCATTTGTTTCATTTTCATAATTTGCACACATTTTTGTAAAAAATTTTAGTATTCCTCTTTTTTTATATTTGACCAATCACTTCATTGATATATATAAATGTTGTACAATTAATTGTTTAGAAATTTTATACCTCATTTTGTTTAAATTCATTTACATTATTTTTTAAAAACTTTTATTTAATAATCTGTTCCCGACTACAGTAATTATTAATACATGTAATTTGTACATATTACCTCTAAATAAAAACTGAAATACACCCTGTATTTTCATGAATAAAACATTACGTTACTTTGGCCCCCAACCTGATACTTTCTCACTTTTTGGCCCTTCACCCAAAAAAGTTTGTGCATCCCTGCTATATAGATAGATGCATAAATCAATAAAACTTTGAAACTGCTGCACTACTTCGAGAAGATATAATTTCAGAAAATAGCAGTTCATTAACATCTTTTCAAAGCTAGAATGAAAATGTAAGTCATAGTAGCAATCAGAAACTACACTAGAAATGAGTAAGAACACCGGCATTTTAACGGAACTGTAAATTTGTTCTGTTTTGATAATTTTAATATTTAACACAACTGATTGAACAGAAAACAGCAATTACACAAAGAAAAATATTAAACTTTCTTACTTGAAATTCAACAGTTGCTTTTTCCCCTGCAGGGATTTCTTCGTGAAAACATTGTTTTGCATTATCCGGCAACTCAAAAGTCAATTCTACAGAAACAACTGTATTTATAAAAGAAACTGAGAAAAAAGCTAACAATAATAACAGACGCATGTTTGTAAACATCTAAGATCTGATCTACTTCAACTCATGAAACTTGATCTTGTACAAAAACAACGTCATTTAATTCCAAGAAATTTTAGTTTACCCAACACTCAACGTGGCTTCTTACGATCATAGAAGAACCTGTGCGTTGCCAATTTATGAATTACAGTTGTAGTTCTTGTGAAACTTTTACGTACTAGTTCGTCACACATCGCCCGATCCCACGCAGTAGTAGGATTAAGCCACGCCTCCTACTGACGCTTTACAAGACGTGATTCTGTCCACTGATCTGCTGAAGTCAATGATTCTGTCACGTACGCTAGACATCACTAGCTTATTTATTGAGCTTTAAAGTTTTCTTCAAGTTTTATTTTGAAAGTTACACCTAAAAATTAAAAAAATAAATAACTAAATAAATAATAATAATAATAATGATAAAAATAAATAACATGTAATTCTGTGCAAGAATGCACAACCCATTGAAATGTAGTTTACGACCAATTCAGGTCACATCAATATTCGAGTTTATTTGCTATTCTCAAGGATATGCCTCAAACTCTCGTCTAATATGACAGATAGAACAAGACTTACTATACAAAGATGGAAATACACCCAGTGGAAAATGGGATCGAACCAAGGAGGATAGAATAGGAAAGGAGAAGCTCTTCCAGGGGAATCCTGACGCCAAAACCGTAACCGGAAATTTAACTGGCGGGTGAAAACTCTACCCAAAACATTGGGGTTTTATGAAGAGTTTACTACGTTCGCTATGTGAAGTGGTATAGTTTTTTCAGTTAATGAAATAATATGCCTGCTTGTTCTGCTTATGGATGCACTAACAGACCTGGAAAGAAGATTTCAGGACTGTCTTTCCATCGGTAAGTTTTCAGTTTTTGTTTTATTACTTTGATTCATTTCATTACAAACAAATAGGTTTAAAATAGCTTCTTAGTGGTTATCTAGTTCCATTCCTTTATAGATGTGTTTTAATGTTATATAACAATAAGATGTGATGGAAGTTATTACCACATTGTCGCTTTTAATTATCATTGCTATTTTTTCGATCCTTGCAACGTTTTAGATTCGAGCTTTAGATCTGGACTGTTTTGAAAATATTAGAGTACCTTATTAATAGATGAGGAGGTAGGATTTTGCTGATAACAGCAATTTCTTCGCCATATTTTACTGAAAATGTTGTCCAAAAAATTAAAATTGGGAAGTTTTAGTTCATCAATAATATATTATTTAATGATATTTTAATGGGGGGGCGGCAATAGCTCCTATTCCCTCTGCTCTATGTGTCTTGATTAACTTTTTCTGGCATGGGAAATTTAAACTTTTTTTATCAACACAGAGCTGTATGTTCTAATTAAGTTTTCCATTCATGAGTGTAATAAAGGTTAAGAAATCTCCAAGTGTAAAATAAATGCATAGTTCAACTTAAGTGCAGTAAATAGTAATGAATATTTATCAATTTTTCCTGAACATTTTCTCTTGTAATTGAAAAATATTTAAGAAAAACTGATGAATGAACCTTTTAAAAAAGGCTTTGCGAAAAGGAGACCCATTGTAGTATCTCTCTCTCTTATATTTTGGTGACGAAAAATGCTTTAGTAATTATTACTTTTATTTAGAGATATTGAAATCTCGGTAATAATCTCTTGGAGAATATTCTCAAAAACCTAATTACAATAACAACATAGCATTACACATTTGAAATGTGAATGAGTTACTCCAAAATGCTTAATAAGTATTTCATAATACAGATCAATCATTAAACTAAATGTGTCAGTGGTTGTTTTTTTTTTTTTTTTTTGTTATAAATATTATTATTACCATATAATGAAATTTTTTCAGATTTCCCAAGAAGGTAAAATTTAAGAGTGGGTTACGGCTTGCAGAAGGGAAAACTGGCAGCCTTCATCAGTGATTTGCTGTTATGGTTACAGCAAATCACTATACATGTGCAATTTTCAGTACCTTCCAGAATAACTCATTTATATATATATATATATATACATACACACATTTATGCTAATTTATTCTTTTGCTCATAGTTTTATATTTCCAAGATTTAATTTTATGTATTAATTGACATTATTATTGCTGTTAGTGTTTTCAATTAATATTGCTCCTATAATTAAATTACAGAATTTGCCAAAAATGTTTTTAAATTTCAATTCCACAAGTTTGATATATGATTTTGCAATATTTTCGGCTGTTAAGCTTAAAATTCTCAACAGTAATGATGCATTTGTACATACAATTCAGTACCTGTAGGGATATTTAAATTCTTTTATATTTAAAAAAACAAACATATTTCCTGATTTATTCTTGTTCTTACTTTCACTCCCAATATTTTATTTCATTCATTAATTATTATTATTATAGTTTATTATAGCTCATAGTGTTTTTAAATTATTGCTCCTATAATTACATTTCAGAAGTTGCTAAAACTATTTTTTAAATACCATTTAATACATTGATTCTACAATATTTGCTGCTGCTATGCTTATAGGGCTCTTTAGAACTGGTTCATATACATATGTATAATTTTTCAGTTGCCTTAAATTGTATTCTGAAACTACCAATCCACAATTTTGATACATTGATTCAACCCAAATTTTTGTATTTAACTAGAAGTTATCATATATCTTTAATTTGAAAGTTTCATAATTTTATTTCATTTTAATACTATTAGAAGTAAATAAAAAAGAGGAAAGCTTTTGCATAGAAACTTTTTTTTTCAACCTACTGAAAAACAAAATATATTTATTCATTTCTTTCACAAAATATTAGTGTTATTTAAATAATCATGAGTAACTGATTTTCTAATTTGTTCTGCTTCCAAAAACATATTTGATAAATGTTTTCTTTAAAAAAAAATATTCTGTATATGTAAAAATGTGCATAATAAAGATATTTTCTGTTCTTTGTGCATTTCATTTCAATTGTTTTCTAACTTTAAATTTTAAGGTTTAATATATATATATATATATATATGTATATTTTTACCCATTAACACATTAAAAAAAAACATATTCTACATTCAAAAAATGTTTTCGCCAACTTTGAAAAATTTTAATAAAATGAGAAAGTATTAAGTTAAAATAAATACCCTTTTAAGTTAGTGAAACATCATTTAAGCTGTAAAAACGAAATGGAAAAGTTTTCTTCCTTCTAAATTTTAAGACTTAAAATATATATATATATTTTTAGATATATTTTTACCCATTAGTACATTTAAAAACAAAAAAAAAAACGTATATTTCATTCAAAAAATGGTTTCGCTAACGGGGAAAAATTTTAATAAAATAAAAAATAATTAATTCAAATTACATACCTTATGGTTATAAGTTAATGAAACATCATTTTAGCTCTAAATACGAAACCTGCGCGAGAAGGAAGTAATATCTTTGTTTCTGAATTATTTTCTCGCTCACATCCATTGGAATACATTTGCCTTCTTGGGTAGACTTTTCCCCCTCTCCTTCCTTCACCCACCTCTCCCCATGGCTTCAACTGCTCGCCATTGCGTTCGCGGCTTTCGGCGTCTCCCGTCTATTCTATCCATCCTCCTTGGATCGAACGCACGCCTCTTGACTGCGCGCAGGCAGGCACTGGAAAGTCGATTAAGCTGGATTCACACATGCAGCCGACGGACAGACGGACAAAATTCGTCCGTGACGGAGAAACGTGAGTTCAATTCACACTACAAAGGTTTTGCGACGGGCAGTGGGTTTCAGCCAATGGTTGCAAGGCGTAAGCTCTATACATGAGCCAATAATGGGATGGCTTCGTCATTTGACTGCTCTGTATTTAGACATCGATTTCAGAAGCACACGATGCATTTAATAAAGCGGAATTTTCATTCGGTTTCAGCAGCGATTTCATTTCATAAAAGTGTCGGGCAGAGATAAATGTTTGTTTAATATTGATATTCATATTGCATAAAAAGAAAATTCTGTTTATTTTCAACAAACATAAATAATATCATTACTTCATCGGTCTTATCAATGAGCTTAATAAATGACAGAAAATGCAGTAATTTTAAGTTTTTTACACAGCAATAAGTTTACATGTTCGCAGGAATATTAAGCGTTTTACTGAAGGTACCACACATAATATGAATTCCAGGATTAGGATTAAGCAAATGGTAAAAAACGTTCGATTCATATGCGATCGTTGTTGCAATTAATTGTAAATAGATGCACAGAAATGCTACTGATTTTGTCAGGCAAAAATGATACGCAAATCCTTTTCGTTCTTGATTTAAAATCAATGCTTAGATAAAATGTAAATTCTCTGTTTAGGAAAAAAAATTATATATCTAACAATTAATTTTTTTAAAAAGATCAGATCTAGAAATTACAAGATAAAATTGAATTGTTTTTATTTGCGCTAGCATTAAATATTTCTTCAAAATAAGCTGTAAATCACTTTATATAATAAAGTGTGGCATTGTTATAACACTTAAATTCCCTGTTAGCTTTCCTATTTTTTTCCTAATAAATATGCAAGCATGAGACAACTTTTAGAAATCCTAAAAAAGGCAGTTTAGTAAATTGTGACCCTGCTAACTGTAAAAAGCATTTCTACAATAAGAATATTGTCCCTTGCATTTTGAAACCTGTACACTAACTACAAAGAGTATAACATACAGACGATGCACTTTTGCCAATGCATAAAAAAATTGTGCCTTTGACACTAAATATTAATAAGAAAAGCAAAATGCTTTTATAAAAGTAATATGCTTATGCTAATAAATACAAATCTCATAAGAAAAACATTGTCTTTTTATTTTCCTCTTTCAAATAACTCAACAGTGTGCACATTAATTCTGTACTCACACATTAAAGTCACAAAACAAAATTTTGAAGGAAGAATTTATTGAAGTATTTAATCATAATACTGAAATCAAAGAACATTACAAGATTTTGATCATACATAATTACATATATCAATAATTTGAAGACAATAATGGGCAGAAGAAGTACAATTTCAATATTTCAGCCTGTACAAGTCAAACCAGTCTTTACCATAACATCTCTAAAAAAAAATTTAATACTGTGACATAGTCTTTACAAATATAACATATGCAGAAAACATTTTCCAACAAGTTGTTTTCCAGGAATTAAAAAACAGTATTGGAAATATAATTTAAATTCGGTTGCCCATGAATTATTAATTTGGCCACAATTTACAATGATTGAATATGATTTGTGAATTTTACAAACGAAAACTTTGCAAAATGTATTGTTTTAAGATACAATCACTTTTACAATTCTAACAAACTAACTGACTCAATGGTACAACAGCCCAATGGGGGCCATGACCTACTGAGCCCACACCAGCTTTCGAGACCAAGGGCCCTAGGAGGGAGAAGCAGATGTTCCGATCAAGTGACGACCTGATACAGAATTCCCAGTGTTAGTTCCCATGTGGGCTTGGTCCCCATTTTATCGAATCCATTGAAGCAATGAAGGGCTGAGTCGATCCTGCCCAGGCCGGGAATCGAATTCCGGACCTTTGGCATGGTAGCTCAAAAGGTTACCACTCAGCCTCCATTATCATCCCAATGAACAATTTGATAATTACAAGTCGATAATAATGAGCCGGTGCCGTGTGGTCACCCGGATTGCCCAGCCAAAGATCCGCACCTGGTTTTGACAATTTATGTTACCAATACACATGTATGAATTACAATAGTGTCAATTTTTTATTCTCGCTTTTGCTTTTGGTATAGTTTTGCACTTTCTTGTGTTATGTAATAAATGTGTATTATCAGTCCACAACTATATGAAATACTACAAGTGAATTTTTGTCCATGAAGCATGCAAAACTGAAGATATGTATATGTTTCAAACCGACAATATTGATCATGTGATACGTATAAGATTAAAAAATAAGTAACAATGCAAGAACATAATAAATGACACAAGCATTAAATAATTATGATTGAATGTAACTATATTAAAACTCACTCCTCCTAGCCTAGGGATAAAATTGGTTTGGATGTAAGTTAAGGGTCAATATTCATTAAAAAATGTGCAAGCAAAATATAGAACAAAGAATATTATTTTATTTCATCACAATTTCTGCAAAAACTGAACCAAAAACAATTCTCCCCAACTACAAGTCTAAAAATATACTTACATGTATAAAAATACTGAGTAGATGTACCAAATGGTCAGTTGTGCATCTTTAATCAAAAAACGGCAACCCACAGCAATGCCCGTGTCCAAAAAAGTTATTTCCCAGGTAAAAAAAGCTGCAAAAAAAAAAAAGGCAAATGTTAAGAAAGCATGTTGATGATCGTAAGTGAAGCACCACACACAGCAATTAATTTACGAGTATTCTGGTATTTATCAGTTATATAGGCAGTAGTGCATAGTGCTGGAAAAAACTTGGGGAAGGCTTATAGATACAAGCATATATATTATCTACATCAAAAGCTCTGAGGGGATGCTTGTGTTAAAATTTTAAAAAACAAGGGGGAGAAAAGGGTGTTTTAAAGTAAATATATGGGGTACATCGTCCTCCTTCTATTACACCTGTGGTTATAGAGCCCACATTGACACTGATCTATAAAATTGTTACCAACATGAATTCATCAGTTGAGGTGTTAGTTAATATTCTGATACGATAAAACTAAATATTAATTGCACTTTAATTACATTTGATTTGGCAATGTTTTTGCATCTGGGTAGCATGGATCCTATAATTAGGTTTACCCAACAGGTCTAACCCAGAACAAATTAGTGATCAACTTGTTTTACTATTAAATGTTGATGTCGTTAAAGTTTACATTGATTTTGGAGAAGCAACTCAGGTACTCAGGCTTGCCTGCATGTAACCTCAGCTCGTTTATTGTAGGAACTAGGTTTTAATATACCAATAAAGAAACTGATATAAATTAAAACTTTTTAAACATTTAAGTAGCAAACTAAATTAAAACGTAACACAGTAGTAAACATTTTATATTTTATGATATATTTGCCATCTCTGTTTATATATTCAGGAAATTTGTATACACTCAAAAAATTATAATAGTTCAGTCAACTTATTTGTATATATTCAAGAAATTATTAGACATTTAGTCCAGAAATATAAGCTTTCTATTCTGTTTCTTGTTGTTCTCTTTATTAAGCATACATTTTTTATATAATATAATAAATAATATAATAAATTATTAATTAATTTTGAACTAGAAATAAATAATTATTTCAACTGAAATATCTTAAAATCCTTTGAAGGCATAAATAATTAACCGAATTTGTTACTGTATTTGTGTGCGCATACATATCTTGCTTTAGAAATCCAAATTTGATTTAAATAAAAAAATACTATTTTTTAATTTTTTTAAATAAAATATCACCAACCCTCCCTTCAACACAATTTGAAAGAATATAATCTAAATTCTAATGCATGCACGTTACAAAGATAGTTTGTTAATGAATGGGGGTTGGGCAGAGGGAGAATTTTAAATTGATATTAAGGGACAGGGTAAACCCAATTTTTCAACAATTGCTGAAAAATTATTTCCTAAAAACATAAATTATTAACTTTATTAAACAAATACACATTAAAATAAAAGTTTAAATTTAGATAGAAGTGTTTTGTCATTATTCATATTCTATTTATGTATTAATTGTTCAGTCTTATTTCGAAATATTCAATCTTTGAATGTTTTACAGGAGTTTCTTTAAAATTGTTTCAATGATCAAAAATAATATTCAGTTGAATTACACTGCTCTACAGTGGTTCGCTAACAACAACCAAATTACTATTTTTATTATAGATTCATATTGTTATTCAAATACCTGCAAGTAGAAAAGCTATACAACGTTACATTTTTGTGTAACAAAAATTGGAGCTTTCTGCTATTTTTTATGATTTTTTTTTTGTCGCATGTAGCAACCCAATGCTTCTGGTACCCTACAATCTCGCCGTATCTAGTTATTTCAGGCATCCCATTATGTAAACCTTAAATGTTGAATATAGTTGTGGGTTTTTGTATTATAGTTCATGTTTAAAATGGCAAATTTTGAGCGCAGACATTGCAAAACTATGCCAGATAAGTTTTGTTACATTTGTGGGCAGTTTAGTTTTAAATCTCAAAGTAAAAAATGTGAATAAGGCTTGTTTCTTGTACTTCGGGTGCCAAGTTGGTGACCTAGATGAAAATTGGGCTTCTCACGTGTATTGCGTGAGTTGCAATGTGGTTTTTGGTCTGTGGATGGAAGGCAAAAAAAGCTCTTTAACACTTGCTGTCCCAATGGTGTGGCGTGGACCTTCAAATGCCTTTATACAAATACAAATACAAAAAGTACACCAACAACAGGCGCTAGGCTTTGTTGATTGTTACTTTTGTCTTGCAAACATAGAAGGATACTCCAAAAAGCAAATACATAAAATTGAGTATCCGAATATCACATCTGCACAGACAGTTCCTCACGGCAAGCACTTAATGGTACCAACTGTTCCATTGAATTGAAAAGATATTGACATTCAAGAGAGGTGAGTGACATTGAAGACACAACTGAAACAGATGTTGTTAAAGGTACTTGTAACCCAAACAGCGAACTCCATTTTATTAGTCAAAATGAACTGAATGATCTGCTTCGCAAACCAATAGCTCATTACTATAGCAAACCACCAATCAACACCAATCCACTACAATCCAATAGCAAACCACCACACAACTGAAACAGATGTTGTTAAAGGTACTTGTAACCCAAACAGCGAACTCCATTTTATTAGTCAAAATGAACTGAATGATCTGCTTCGCAAACCAATAGCTCATTTAGCTTCCATGAAAGAAACGTACGCTAGAGTCCCTGTATCTTAGCGAGAGTAGCGTCAAAGCGGTATCATTTTCCTATTGGTGGAAGGTTTGAACCCTCCGCCCGAGGCAGTGCCTTCTTTCGTCCCATAGCTTTAACGTGGAGACGATTAAATGCCATGAAAAAACACGGGAATCCGTAAAATTAAAGGCAAATAAATTTTTAAAATTCTTTTATTATTGTTCTAAAATGTTTAAAATATAGGAATGTAGCTTTATTTTGGGCCATATGCTCCTATTTATTTAATTATTTCTTTGTTAAAATAAGTGCATGCTTTCTTAATGCTAATATTCCATGTTGACCAGCTATTTTTGGCCCTAATTGTCATTTTCCCTAATAAATAAATAGCTAGTATCCTAAAGTAATTAAAAAACATCGCTTCAAGATTAAGAAAGTGTTTAAATTTAGTAAAATTAAGTTATTTTAACGAATACTTTGTATCTTCGACTTGGCGTGATTTTTCGCTTATGCTTGGCGACTATTGGAATGTAAACATATCGGCCGCTTCCACACATTCTTGTCAGTCAGTTACGAATGGATTTTCTTATATATAAGCGGCTTATTCTGCCGAATTTTAAAATAGGCAAGGTAGTTAGCTGTGTAGGAGGCCAAGTTTTACTGCCCTTCAAAACCAATTATCAATTTCAAAAATGTTCTATAATGTCATCTTCGTTTTCCTACTAAATTACTTGAAGTTAGGGAGTTACGAGGGGGGAGGCCGCATATGCGGAGCTGAATTCGGCCTCGGAGAAAGTTTTCCGTATTTGCTCTTAATTTAATGAATACCTTCATGGGGAAATGTATTTTTTCACATAAGGGGATCATTCATAAATGATGTCACGCTTCGAGGGGGATGGGTAACAAGAAGTGTGACATCAGGCTTATACAACATAGCGGGACAAAGGGGGGAGGGGGTCAAATATATCAAAAAAAAAAAGGGGGGGGGGAATTTATGAACGGTCTCTAAGTACATTCTTTCTTCTTAGAACATTTTTTAACATAACTTTTACATAACGAGTTTTGTATAAAAATATCACTGATTAAATAATAATTCCAATTTTTTTTTTTACCAATTCATTATTTTACCATTCATATATTTCTAGCATTACTGCTTTAAATTTTAATTTAGTTTCCCTAAGAAATAAAAAAAAACGAGTAATCTTTTAATGATTTATTAATGCAATATTATCAACACACACACACAAAAAAAAAAAAACTTTCAGAATTAAAAATCCAAGAAATTATGTTGAAAATAATAAATTTATAAATATCATTATTTATTTTTGATTCAATTAAAGAGTAACAATTTCCATGTTCTCATATTTAACATAACGTAATTTAAAGCTGCGAATGATTAAACTATCCTGGACTTGTTGAGACCAAAGATATTTTTAAAAAACGTTTGTGGCTTACGCAAAAAGTAGCTTTTAATTCAAACAGAAATTTTGCTATCAAGTGGACAAAATTTCCCGTTAACGATTATCGTTTAGCGGAAATCCTTGAGCGAGTATGAAGCCAACCTTGCACTCGGCGGCAACCCTGTTTTTCGTCCGGAGGCAGTTTTCCCCCGATCTGTCGTTACTCTGAAGACTACGTCTTATAAAGGAACTCTAACGTACGCTAACGTGGTGACTATTCTCATTGCATTTAAGTATAAACAGTTCAATTGGCAAATTTGTAGAGACTTAAAGGTCGTTGCTATATTAATGGGTCTTCGGGAGAGATTTACTGAGTATTGTTGCTTTTTATATTTGAGTATTATAGTCGAGCAACAGCACAGCATTTCGTAAAAAAGGAATGACCACCCAGAACATCACTTCATCTTGGAGCTAGTATGCTAAATACAACTCTCTTATTGAAAGGGAAAAAATTCTGCTCCCTCCACTTCACATTAAATTAGGACTGATGAGAAAACTTGTGAAGGCCAGGGACAAAGAAGAAGGATAAGGATTAAATTTTTTAAAAGAACGTTTTCTACAATTGAGTGAAGCAAAACTTAAAGATATTTTTATAGGACCTCAAATTAGACAAGTGATTTGCGACCCTGATTTCGAAAGGAAACTTAATCAAACAGAGTTAGCAGCTTGGAAATTATTTGTGAAGTTGGTGAAAGGATTTTTAGCAAAAAAAAACTCGTTCAATTTATATCCATATGTCGTATTCTGAACCTCGTTGGCTCGTCCATGGATGTGCAGTTTATGTGCAGCGGCTGTACATAGAACGTATTTTCGACCTCTTTTGTTAACTCCAGCGACCACCCATAGGACGTACATTTGACGTAGAATGGAAATTGGTCGGACGTGCACTGAGAGCGTAAAGCAGATGTCGAATATTTCATTGAATAGGACCTCATTATATATTTACTTGTATTATTATTCTTGAGCACAAAACTTCGAAATAAATTAATTTTTCTACCCTTGTGAACAACAAAATATTTGTTGCTGCTATTCAATTTTAAATAGAATTAATGTTGAAGCAAAAATAATACTATACCTATGTTAGAATCCATATTCCTCATCGATTGTTATTAAACTAATGTTTTTATAAATTCCAATCCATTCTTACCAATTTTTCTACCAACAAGATCATTCAAAGGGGAGAATTTTAATAGCAAACTCTGACTCTGAACAAATGATCCAATTAGTGATGTAAAAGAAGTAAGAAGGAAATTTGTCCATTTATAAATGCTCTTTCTTCTGAAAATTGGCAAGAAAATAAAAGTACAGTACAAAACCATTGTATATTTAACAATCTTAAGTATGACTTTGAAGGCTTTACATAGGTATTTAAAAAATAAGACATTTTCAGTAGTAAATGGAGCACATGTTAAAATTAAATAGAAAAGGATACTTTTCTCTAAATTGAATGTTCTTTTAAAATATGTATTAGAGCGTTACACTTTGTCGGGGGGGGGGGATGCACATTAAACTAATTGTGGATATGTGGAAAATGAATAAATTAATTAAACATACTGCAAAATAAGATGTCCAGCAATAAAAAGTTGATTTATTGCTGTATTCAAACTAATGATCAACATATGATTAAAAAAAATTGTAATATTAGTAATCCTACCAATGAGAAAAATTTAACTTAAAAATAAACAAATTTTTTAAAGAAGTGATAATTATTAAAAATTGCAATTACTTATTTTTTAAATAGAAATAAAAGAACTATATCACATATGAATTATTAAAAACAGCATATTATACAAGGTGTGGCTATTAAATAACGAGACTGATGCTGTAAAATATTTTCTTTTAATTTCATATATTTTTACTAGTTATCACGTTCAATATACACCCCTCCTCTATCCCTACATCGCTCCATGCGAACCTTCCATTGTTCGAAACAGTGCTGGAAGTCTTTTTGTGGCAGGTCCTTCAGGATACGTGCCGCTTTCTCCTTAACAGTTTCAACGGACTCAAATCTTGTTCTTTTTAATGCAGCTTTCACTTTAGGAAACAGGTAATTTTCGCAAGGCCCAAGATCTGGCAAATAAGGCGGATGGTCCAACACTGGGATGCTGAACTTGGCTAGAAAACTCTTGACTAACGATCCGGAATGAGGTGGCGCATTGTCTTGGTGGAGAACCCATGACTTGTCCTTCCACAATTAGGGTCGTTTTTTCCTTATTTTCTCACGGAGGCCAGCAAGAACTTGAAGATAGTAATCCTAATTAATCGTTTGACTTCTAGGAACCTATAGTAGGTAGTCTAGGAACCCATGAATATCGAAAAAGCAATCGTCATTGCATTGAATTTTGATTTGCTCATTCAAGCTTTTTTGGCTCTCGGGGAAGATGGGCTCTTCCAGTGCATGAAGTGGCCCTTCGTTTCAGGATCATAAGTAAAAAAACCAAGATTCGTCACATGTTATTGTCTTTTCCAATACGTTTGAGTCATTTTCAATGGCTTTCAAAGTGTTAGTTCGAACGTTTTTGCGAGCTTCATGCTGTTCAAATGAGAGATCTTTAGGCACCATTTTGGCACACACCTTTTGCATGTTAAAATTGTAGTGTAAAATCCGTCATACGGATTCTTTATCAATTTGTGCAGTTTCAGCAATTGCACGGATACTTAGCCGACGGTCAGCTCGAATGAGATTACCGATTTTTTCGACGATTGTATCAGCTTTTGACATGGTAGGGCGTGAATCATCTTCAACGTGTTCCCTGCCATCTTGGAAACTCTTGAACCACTCAAAAAAGTGTGTACGCGACGAACATTCATCCATAAACACTTCTTTTTATAAATTAACAGTTTCAGTTGGAATTTTTTCCAAGTTTCATGTGAAATTTCACAACAATTCGTTGCTTTACTGCTACACTTACATTTTTCCGGCGAAGCAGAAAAACAACACCTAATACATGCAAAGGCTGCAGCTATACTAATTCGTTTACAGAAGCGAGGTGTATTGCATTCGAAAGAGAAGGCTTCAGGTTAACACCTGTCGGTACCTGACGTTTGGCGCATGCGCACTTTTTCTGTAGCAGCCTCAGTCTCGTTATTTAATAGCCACACCTCGTATACTATACTTGACTGAACAATATCACATATGAGTTATTAAAAACAGCCTATTATATACTATACTTGACTTGCGTTCGAGAAAAATTTATAAACATTACTACTAAAATGCACCGATTAATGATGAAATAACTTACTGTGCAACTAAAAGCTTCAAACATTTTAATCATCTTCTTTCATTTCTTCGGTAACTTAGGATAAATGATCGATGATTTTCACAGCAAGCACCATGTTTCCAATTTTCAAGTAATATTAGCACGTGCGTAGTACCAGTGCCTGATTACCGCACAGGCCAACTAGGCCACGGCCTTGGGCCCCCAAATTTAAAGGGCCCCCAAATTGTAAGCAAGATTTCTGAAAATATCTGTAAAGAAATAACTTTTTACAAAATGGAAAGATCTTAACTCATTTAAATGGCGAGCTAAAAGTATTTGCGTAAGCAAGATAAACTATGCACAATCAGATCAATATCTCCATTGACTATCATGCTAAAGTAAACTTTACTCGCTGAGGCATCGATGTTTTTTATCTATTTAATACTATAAACAATAAAATTTGAAAATGCAATATGTGTATTCAAAAAGTTTGCTTATTTAATGAATAACACAAAAATTATATTGAATAAGAACAATATAGAATGCGGAATAATTGGATGTCGTGTCAGTGGGGGCTTTTTATCCCCCTTGCCAATTGGGTAACCCAGTATTAATAGAATAATCTCCAAGCTTATTTAAGTTTATACATTATACCCAGATTTTTTTTTACTTTTCGTACCATAGGGGGCCCCAAAATATTGTTGTGCCTTGGGCCCCCGTCTGTCTTAATCAGGCCCTGCGTAGTACACAGCAGCTGCCACGGTATTTTCTTCTCAGCGTGAAAATATCCCATTGTCGTATATTAACAAAGTAGAAAAGTGAAGCACATAAGTCTGAAAAAAAGCTAATTTAGTTACATTTTACACAAATAAAACTAATGCTGAACCCAAATCGTACGTTGTCGTCTACATATCAAGCGAAGCACAAAATGGCGTACGATCCGATCCGATTTCTTGATTCTTGATGCTTTGCATGAAAGTGTGGCGCTACTATCGCTTTTGTCCCTGAATAGAGCTTAAAAGTACGTCAAAAACATGTCAAAAACGGACAAAAACTGGCTCATCCTTTTTACGTGCAGAAAAGACGTAATGTTGACATCCATCACGGTTTATTCCAGTTGATGCTCTGATTCGACCTCATATTGACGTCTTTCTTGGCTGCAAGACGTCATATGGATGAAATGGCTGTATTCTGGATGGTAATTGGATGACATTGGTTGTATGGGTTAAGTCCTTCCAAGCCATGGGGTGTGGGATGTCACTTAAAATTCCCTTTCTACATTCACATTTGAATTTTGTCCCAAAAAAATCTTGGCGAACATAGCGATGAACAAGGGGAAAGATTTCACAAGGACATTAAGATTAGGGATACCCGATAGCAGTGATGGGTGACTACTGCAAGTTTATAAAGAGAAAAGATTTAACGTCACATAAGAAAAAAAATGACAACATTTCATCGCATTTATTAAAGTTTGATAGTTTTATGTTTTATTTAGTCTTAAGTATGTACCTTTTCTCAATCGAAATGGAATTCCATGATGAATTAAGGAGATTAATCATGATAAAAATTGTGATTTAAATGCATTTTTGAGTTTATTCTCGTACTATACGATAGTCATAACAAAAAAACTGTACGTGTTACAGCTTTTTTACAATTATATTCGAATTTTACGCTACAAAATTAGTGGAAAATAGCTAATTGTATTTGTGCTAGGGAAAAAAAGTTTTTTTTTTTGTCGACTAGTGTTATTAGGATTAAATATTTAAGAGCAAGCTTAAAAATGAAAATTCAAATGAATTATACTTAAAAGTAGTTAACTACTTTTGGAGAACAGTTAACTACTAGTTACAACTAGTCTCAGAAAAAAGTAGTTAACTACTAGTTGCAAACTAGTTTTGTTTAGAGTAGTTAGTAGTTGGTAGTTAACTACTTTTTGACGAGTAGTTGCCGAACACTAGTAATATGTAATAAAGTCATTTCCGCGTCCGACTGTCATCAGAGTATTTTTTCAGATGATTCTGAATGACATTGGGGCTCAAAAGGGCTAAAAGGACGAGTAACAAAACGCACCAATAGGACGATAGGAGTAGCTGGAACAGTATGGGAAGTACCCTCAAGCTTTAAAGAGTAGTTTAAGGAAACGATCATACAAAATTGCTCAAACAGCAGCTGTTATCTCTTGTATTAGAGCCCGTTCATTGAGACTGATAATAGCAAAACTTAATTGTCACTCACTGCACTCTGTTTCCAAAGGGTTCACAGGAAGCAATTCCTTAAAAGAATGCCGACGAATTCACCGAACTCGGTTCATGGACAATGGTCAGAAGAACTATTTCCACGAAAGCTCTTATTATTAGACTGTCTTATTGCCCGACCGGTCGTCTGCCGAGGAAAATCTGGTCTCAAATCGGGTTTGTAGTCATTTTTCATCGGGCCAACTTGTTCTGAAGTGTCATCTCCTCGTTCTTCAACGTTGTTTCTGCTCAAAAACAAAATGTGTATTTTGCCAACAATCATAAATAATAAACGAAAAAAAAAATAGATTTTTTTTTTGTTTCAAAAAATTGTCTGCAGAATCATCTGAAAGTTCTAAAGACTTCAAATAGGAAAAAGTGACTTCAATTCAACCTGTTAGTTGCACAGATTCTGAGACAGCGCCAGAAATGATCAGATATAGAGCATTTTTAAACCCGAACCCGACCGACATTTTAGTGTTTTGTAAGGAAAAAAAATAGATTTTTTTTAATTGCTAAAAGAATTAATGAAATTTGGATAGTCTTGAACTTTTGCAATTTTATAGCTTCTGATTGTGAAAATGAGAGAATCATTGTTTTAAAATTTTATGTGCAGTAGAAATATTCGGCAACATCGCAACTAGTCGGTAAGTACAATGTATGCATTTCTTCTATCTTTGAAAATAAGTTATTTATGTGTTCAAAAAGGGGATTCGTAAAGTAATAATTTTATCTATCTTATAAATTTTTTAATTGCAGTTCATTTAAAACTATTTTGATCTTGATATGACTACAGACAGTTATGCAACTCGACCAGTGTGTTTAGTGCGTAATATTAAATTTTTAATACTTTCGTGTTTATTATTCTTTACTACTTGTAACTCTTGTAATTTCACACTATTGGCGTAATTAGCGTCGACTCGAGGGAGAGGGGGAGCTCCGGAACTTAAGTGGCACTGGGTCAAATTTCAAGTAAGTCATATCATTTTGGGAGCGTGAATGCAATTTACGACTGTAGGAGCGCTTTTATGCTGCGAGGATCAGGGGGGAGGGAGGTGGGGGGGGGGCACAAGCAAACCAAGTTACGCCCCTATTGCCCGCCGGACCCCCCTACCCCTTCAGAAATTTTTCTAATTCATGTGCACAATTTTATATCCTATTCTTTCCTTTAACACTTCGTTTGTTAATAATTTTACAAATCTTCATGATAATAATAATTTAACTTTGTGCAAGTAAACGTAACAGAAATATAATTTCACGTTAATTTAAAGCACAAATGAGCATCAAAACGCAGACATATGTTTCGGGATTCCAAGCAATCCCGAAACATATGTCTGCGTTTTAATGCTCATTTGTGCTTTAAATTATCGTGAAATTATATTTCTATTACGTAAATTTTCATGAATTTAAAATTTTCATGAGCTAATATGAGAGTAAGTTAAGTATTTCGTAGTTAGAATTTAAGGATTTGGAAGCTAAAAGTACTGTTTTCAAAAAACGACAAATTTGTTGCATCTCTATTTCTGCCATTGCCTTCAATAATTTATGCGACGGTTATAAATTATTAATCTTTGCAGCAAATGTTGTCAAACTATTCGCGGGGGCTAAAACATAAGAAAGTGCCAAATGCATATTTGAAATTGTCCGGAGCTCAAATCCAGGCGTTGCTTTGAGGAACAAAGAAATGAAGTGGTTGTTGTGAAACATTAGAACTAACCTTCATCGATTCGATAGAGGGGAGCTTTCCTGGTTTTCCATTATTTAATATGTAAATTCAATGCAAAAACCGATCCTTAAAAACTTTTTAAAAGGCAGCTTTAAGAGGTTTTTCATCGAAAAACATTGAAAACGATGTATTATTTGCAATGGGATGTCAAGACATATACCTTCTGTGTAACAACCAACAATACATATTCATGTGATGTCTTCAAAAAAATTTTCTTGAAATATTGATGAAACTTTTAAGTATCTTCTTTTTATTGAAATGTGGAGTAAAATATTTTTCATATTTCCATAATTCGATAACAACTTGAAATAATCAACAAGACTTATAGTAAACTATTCGAGAAACTTACGACCATGACCCGACTCTTCTAATGTTTGCAAATATAGACTACAATTGCATTTTCGGCACCAATATCGATGAATTTTCAGCGAAATTTATCGATGGGGAGGAGTGAAGTCCCTGAACCTCTCCCTTTTCCCCAGCGTCACTAAATATAGCCTAGAATTGAGTGTTTTAAACTTCAACTTCTAAAATTTTCCGGGGGAGAAACCCCGATTGGGCGCAAATATTGGCTTCTAGATTTTTATATCGCTTTTCTGAATATCATGACGCAATCCTCCAAAAAAAGAATGCGGGATTGAAAAATTAGTTGCAATTTATTCAACCAAATGTCTCTGGAAAATATAAATGGCACATTAATTTTTAAATGTCCCTTGCATGTGCATGTACATAATGTAAATATTAGATATATATATATATATATATATATACATAAATCTATAATATAAATCTGGACGCTCGATCAAAGAAAATGTGGTAGTTTCCAAACTCATACTCCCCCCCCCCCCCCCGTTTTTTGACTTCGGGGCTGTTCTGCTGCCAGCACGGTTTAGGGGCGGCATTCTCAAATTTCGCCCCGGGCGCCACTAATAAGTCTAGTTACGCCACTGGTAATTGTTGTTACCAATGCTACTTCGATATCCAAGCTACTCCCGCAGATCGACCAGGAATTAAGGCAGATAAGGACGAGCGCCTTCCGTTTTTAATGAGCAGCACAAGGATGGAAGTATTTCTTGGCACAAGTGCAGCTTATGTATTTGGATGACATCAGATGGCGCCACCTTCCTCTTTTGACCTAAGAGTGAAGGGAATGGAAATTCGCCACCCTCCGGTACCCTCCGAACTTCAGGGTCCACGGATTTTACATACACAGATCCCCAAGTGTTTTATTCATAATTTTGATTCCATCTTTTTCGACTATTTGGTCGCTCTCTATTCTTTCTCTTCTGACAACTACAGTGATCCCTTGTTTTTCGCGGTTAATGGGGACCAGAGCCTTCCGCGAAAACTGAAAAACCGCGAAGTAAGATTTGCCCCTAAGAATTTCCGTATATGCGGGTACACGAATGTTTTTAATATGTAAACCGTCTTCATACTTCAGACATTTAAGACGAAAATTACAACAGTATATGTATTTACTTAAACGTGTCGGTGCTAATTAATAAAGTTAATTACAAAATGTTATAGTACAGTAATAAACATTAATCAACATTGCTTTCTGAGAGAAGCGAAGAGTCTTGTGTTGGTGCGAGCTTTTGAGAGCCCGTGGTTCGGAGTCAACTCATCTCTTTGTTTGACATGCAGGGATCCTTCCCTCTCGCGTATCAACATGAAACAACGCTCCTTTCCGCAATGTGGCTGACGACATGTTTGTACTTTTTCGTTTTTAATTTTTAATGAATATTTTGGAAAACCCCGCGAAGCACTGAAGCCGCGAAACATAAAGCGCGAAGTGGCGAGGGAACACTGTAGTCTTTAATTTTTTTAAGGAGCTGAAAGAATTATTGATTTTGTAATTTATTTTCGCGCAGAACTTAATCTGTGCTTCTGGCATGACTTTTCTGAAAATAGCTATAGTTTTCTTTTATTTCCCAGTCTTCTATTTTTCTTGTGTGCAATAATGCGTTTTGTTTCGCGCTGTATGTTTTTCCTATTTCTTTTTCGCGCACTCTGCATTTCACCATTTTAAATTACTGTTACAAAATGTTTTAAATTATTGTTGCAAAATCTTCTTTTATAGCAAGATTGGTAGTGGTAAATATTAAGTCCAGAATTCCTCTCATTTGATCTTGTTTGTGGAAATTCTTGTGGCGTTTGTTTAAGTAAACATAGGTTGCTGTTGTTAACCCAATCGTAAAATTTTTTGACTCTGGTGAGGCAGTTGTTTTCGTGAAAATGTGTCTTAAACATTGAAATCGCTATAGTAAAGATTTGAAATAAGAAGACTGTTAAGGAAAGAAATCGTGCTGTCTGTGAGAGGGGCAGAAGGATGATGGCAGTTTTGGATAAATTCTCCTTTGACTGAAATTTTAATACTTATTGCTTCTATTACGGGATAATTATTGTTGAAAAATTTCATAGGATGGAATGTAATTTTTAACACACATGGAGACCTCTCTTCCACTTTGAGAGAAAGGTCTTTAGCGGGTGACTAGCAACACTTGAGGTTAAGTAACAAAACTTTAATGCAACAATAAACATGACTAGAAACAAATTAAACATAACTGGAAATAACATAACGTATAAAACAAGTCAACTATCGGAAAACATTTGGTGCAGTCGCGTACGAGCGAGCGAGTGCAAACGCGTGCAAGCGAGCAAGTGCAACCGCGTGCAAGTGGGAAGGAATCGACATCAACAACCGTGACTTCACTTCACTCTTCCCGTTGGTCGAGTTGAGCAGCCTACCGCTGCATACTCCCCCTCCAGTGACAACGATATCGATCGGGGAAGTGAACTTTTCTGCCATATCGTGTCACTGGCACTGAAGGCTGCGATGGTGGTGGCACAGTCTCAAGTTGTACTGGTGGTGACGGCTGCACAACCATATCCTCGGGTAAGGACAACACAAATGCTGGCTTGACACGATCAATGGAAACTGTGATATTTTTGCCATTTGCATCCAACGTGAACACCTTGTCTGTCCTGCTGATGACCCTAAATGGGCCATCGTAGGGTTGCTGAAGTGGACGTCTAACCATGTCCCTGCGAAGAAAGACATGTGAGGAAGTGGCTAAATTTTTGTGGATGAAAATGGGGCGCTTTCCATGTTGCTTAGGCGCCAACGGTCGAAGTGCCTGCATATGCGCTTTTAGTTTAGTGACAAAATCGATTGTGTCAGATACTGGCTTCGTCGGGTTAAAGAACTCTCCTGGTAGCCTGGGAGAAGTTCCAAACACCATTTCGGCAGGGGTACACTTTATATCCTCTTTCAGTGCAGCTCGCAGACCCAATAAAAGCAAAGGGAGCACTTCCGTCCAACGCTCTGTAGCATAGCACTTGAGGGCACTTTTCAGGGGACGGTGAAACTCCTCAATTAACCCATTGCATTGTGGGTGGTAGGCAGTTGTACGGGTCTTGTGCACACCTAACAGCCTGGCAAGCTCTTTGAATAGGGACGCCTCAAACTGACGACCCTGATCTGTTGTTACAGTGGAGGGAACACCGTAACGGGATACCCAACATGTAAAAAAACCTTCAGCAACTGCAGTGGCGGTTATCTCCTTCAAAGGTTGAGCCTCTGGCCACCGGGAAAATCTGTCGATCATTGTCAGACAATGCGTGAAACCATTTGATGGTGGAAGTGGTCCAATGATGTCTAGATGTACATGATCAAAGCGGCCGAAAGGTTCTTGGAAGGATGCTAATGGTGCTCGTGTGTGCCGATGAACCTTTGATTTTTGGCATGCGACACAATGCTTCGCCCAGTGAGCGACATCAGTTGAAATTGAAGGCCAAACAAAACGCTTCTTTAACAAGTGCACTGTGCGGCGTATACCTGGATGTGCCAAGTTATGTAAGGCAGAAAATACTTGTTGTCGCTGCTCTTTGGGGATGTAAGGGCGCGCTGTTCCTGTTGACAGATCAACCACTATCTCAACATCAGACTCAGGAAGTGTGATTCTTCTAAGTTGTAGAGGGGAATCCGATGCCAACAACTTAGCAAGCTCAGGATCAGTTTTCTGGGATGTTGCAATACTGTTGTAATCAATAGTGCTAGGCATATGTATTGAAGAGATGCGAGACATTACATCAGCAGCAATGTTGTTAATCCCGCGGATGTGTTGAATATTAGTGGTAAATTGGGATATGAAATCCAACTGACGAATCTGTCTTGGAGAGCACTTATCAAATTTTTGCCTGAAAGCAAATGTTAAGGGCTTGTGGTCACTGTACAGGGTAAATTCCCTAGCCTCCAACATGTACCGGAAGTGGCGAATTGATGAGTAAGCAGCCAATAGCTCGCGGTCGTAAGCGCTATATGCCATTTCAGCAGAGTTGAGCTGACGTGAGAAAAAACCCAGAGGTTGCAGCTCAGAATCTACGATCTGATGTAGAGCTCCGCCGATAGCAAAATCCGAAGCGTCAACATGCAGAGCGAGGGCAGCTGATGGGTCTGGGTGGGCAAGCAATGTTGCCTCAGCTAAGACCTCTTTGCAATTCTGGAAAGCGTTGACTGCCTCAGCAGACCAAGTAATCTCAGTCCGATCTCGCTTTTTACTTCGAGTTCCTTTTAACAGTCGACTTAAGAGGAATTGATGTTGTGCCGCATGGGGTATGAAACGGCGATAAAAATTTAAAAGTCCCAAAAACCTTCTGAGAGCAGCAATAGAGTCTGGCAGCTTGTACTCCAAAACAGCCTGGACCTTTTCTGGTAGTGGCTTAATGCCTTGTGGTGTGATCAGGTGGCCTAGAAATACAAGTTCTGACACACCAAACACACATTTGGAAAAATTCAGTTTAAGGCCGTACGTATTTAGACGCTGAAAGAGGGTCCGCAGATGATGCTTATGCTCAACTTCATTATCTGAAAAGCATAAAATGTCATCAAGATAGACGTAACAAAAGGGCAATCCTCTGAGCACCTCATGCATGAACCGCATAAAGGTTTGCGGAGCATTCACAAGGCCAAAGCATAGATGTGTGTATTCATATAGGCCCCACGGAGTGGTCACAGCGGTTTTTGGTATATCAGCTTCCGCGATGGGGATCTGATGAAATGCTTTGAAAATATCAACTTTGGAAAAAATTTTCTTACCATGCAATGCATGGGCAAAATCATGGAGATAAGGAATAGGGTAGCTGTCGAATTCAGTCACCGAGTTAAGCTTCCTGTAATCTCCAACGGGACGAATTGTTGAGTCCTGCTTGGGTACAACATGGAGAGGAGAGCTCCAAGAACTCTTGGATGGCCGGATGATTCCTTGCTCCAGCAGAAATTCAAACTCTGCCTTTACAGTAGCATACAATTTAGGGTGTAGACGTCTTGGTTTAGCTGTGACGGGTGGTCCTCGTGTTATTATATGATGTACAGCATCATGGGAGGCGGATTTACCCAGTAATGCTGGATTTGTTATCTCAGGGAATTCGGCAATGATACTCTCATACTCTGAAGTAACACGTATGGTAACAACTGATGGCTGTGTTGCATGTCCAATTGATCCAAAAGCGTGCAAGGATGTTTCCGAGTTGATAAGCTTTTTGTTTTTTAAATCGATGACCAAATTGAAATGTGACAGAAAATCAGCTCCAATTATGGGAGAGATCACATCTGCAATGACAAATGTCCAACGGAAAGGTTTCCGAAGGCCTAGATCCAGTTCTTTAATGGCCACTCCATAAGCCGGAATTTTAGTATTGTTTGCAGCAAATAATTCAAACTTAGAACTGGTACCTTTGGGACTATTTGATAAACGTGGGATTACAGAAATTTCACTTCCAGAGTCAATTAAAAACTTTTGACCAGTCTTGCGGTCGAACACAAATAAGCGGCTGGCTTTCAGATTGACTTCAGTCATCCCAGCTATGACTGAGCTGCACCGTTTTTTTGGTTGAAGCCACACGGTTCATAGCACTTTATTGCACGATCCCCAAAACGTCGATGGTAGAAACAAATTTTCTCCCCTCTGTCTGTACTATTTGCCCTATGGCGAGAGCTCGAACGATTCCGACGCCAGTAAGGCTTGCGATAATTAGAAGCACGAGAAGCACGTTCGCATGATAATTCAGCTACCTGACGAGAAAGTTCTTCCACTTTCAACACAAGGGCATCAATGGAAGATTGGCTTGAAGATGCGGGAACTACAGATGTGGCACAGACTGATGACGGGGAAACAATTTCTGCTACCTTGTCAGCTATACCTGCCAATTTTTCAAGCGGTTCGGAGGATGCTGATAAAACTGTCTGGATGTGCGTAGGCATACGTTGTATCCACAAGCTCTGCAGAAAATCATCTTTAAGTTGACCTCCGGAAAGTTCCCTCATTTTCCGAAGAAGCTGGCTGGGCCGTTCATCTCCGAGTTGCAAATCGATTAACAATTTTTTAATTTTTTTCTGCTCCGAGTCCTCGAACTCAGCAATAAGCCGGTCACACAAAGCCTTGTATTTTTCACTAGCTGGAGGATTAAGTACAATGTCCGATACGTGGGATAAAGTTTCCGCATCGATGTTCGAAACAAGGGCTGAATATTTTGTATCATCGCTCACTATGCCGCTGAACGCGAAAGAATTGTCACACTGAGCGAGCCATAAGCGTACGTTAGCTTTCCAAAATGCAGGGAGCCGCAAAGCAACACGTGCGACTTCAGTCTTTTGCATGCCATCCTCATTCGGCATTTTTCTGCTTTGTAGCGAGCAGCACACAGGAAACAATGTTCAGTTCGGCGGGAGAATGAAAAATGCACAGCAAATGTCACTAACCTCTTGCAGTAAACTCAAGCGGAAAACGGGCGAAATTTCCGACGTGTAACAGAAGGAGTTCATTTCAGAAAAGTATTTCAATTGTCCGGGACACCAGATTTAGCGGGTGACTAGCAACACTTGAGGTTAAGTAACAAAACTTTAATGCAACAATAAACATGACTAGAAACAAATTAAACATAACTGGAAATAACATAACGTATAAAACAAGTCAACTATCGGAAAACATTTGGTGCAGTCGCGTACGAGCGAGCGAGTGCAAACGCGTGCAAGCGAGCAAGTGCAACCGCGTGCAAGTGGGAAGGAATCGACATCAACAACCGTGACTTCACTTCACTCTTCCCGTTGGTCGAGTTGAGCAGCCTACCGCTGCAGGTCTTTCTTTAGTGTAGTTGTGGAAATCAAGGAAAACCATTATTAGCACCACGTCTCCTGAATGCATGTTATTATATCCGGATTAGTCGCACACAGAATAATTCTTAAAAGATATAAATTTTAAAGGAGAATTCTGCAATTCCGTGGTAACAGAAAAAAAACCCCATGAACAGAAAGCAAGAGGGAGCGATTTTAAATAGGGCCTCATTGGATCTGAACTAGGCCGAGGCAGACGAGATTGGAGGAACGTTCCCCTCTACCAGTTCTTTCATGTCAAAGTTTGAGACCTCTTCCTTCTATTTTCAATAATTAAATTTTGATTGTTTAACGAAAACATTTTAACTCTAGCTTCCTGTCACAAATTTTTAACCTTTTTTCAATTTTTTCGTCCTAATAAGTCTTATTTCTTTTGTTTAAGAGTTCATTTCAGCCTCGCTGTTTTCTTCTTTCATATTTTTGATTTTTCTCTTCTCTGATCATTTCATGGGCGTACGTTTTTTCTCTTTACGACGTTTTGTGGGTATTCGTTGGCGAATACCCACCTGCAGCAGAAGCAGACCGCAAGCGAATTAAATACCTCGTTGTTTCAAACCTAATTACTCAAATGTCACTCCAGGTATTTTATAGAACTCATAGATTTTACGCTGTGAATATTAGCGCTCTTTACTTTACTCCGTAAAATATGAAATTGTAAACATAGTGCCTTCTGCTTTGCTCAATATTCTGAGCTCCAGCTGGGCAACTGGAAAACATTTAAAGAAAATGAAATCAGACTATTTTACTGAAACAGAACTGTTAAAAACAAATGGTAAATGAAAATTCGTTTCTCAAATTATGACAAGATGTTTCATCATGTTAATTGACCTTTCATTCCATAAGAGGTTATTTTTATTATTCTGTTGTAAATTGTTTTATGCAGGCACATTTTCATTAAAATAAAATAAAGTAATGAATTAAAGAATTTACTAAATAATAGTTTTTATTTTTAAATATGTTTCCTGGTGGATCCACGAATTGATTCTTAAACTAATTGTTTTCCTCAAGGCAGTAATGTTAAAATATGTCACTGATATTCACTTTAAAAGGATTGCCCCTGAAGCAAAAAACCCTGCAGCTATTAATGTAAGCGATAAAATAAATCGATAATAATAAGCTCCTATTGTTTGATATTGGTATTTACATGCATAAGGCAAAATATGTTTTATTAGTGTCACTGCTGGAAAGTTTTAGGTTTTAAAGTTAAAGGCATTTTTAAAGCATTTGAGTCTTAATTGGTTTTAAGTGATATTTTTGAAGTAATAATTAAATATAAAGCTTTTTAAACATTTTATTATTCTAATTAAACATAAACAATATGTTTTCATGAATTTTACAGGTACTTTAGTAAGGAGTATACACAAATTTGAATTTTTTACCATTTTTTGTTGCTGATTAAGCATTTCTGTCAATTTTATATCTCATTGCATACTTTTCTGTTAACACGTTGACTGCCAGCGTTTTTTGTAGTTTATGGATCTCCAGACGATAGTTTAATTTAATTAAAACATATTGTACAAAACATTTTATTCAGTAAAAATTACTAACTTTTTATAAATGCATTAAAAAATGAAAAAAAGGCGGCAACAGCAAGACGGCTTGTAATTTGGTTCAATCAACAAGTTTACCTACTACAAGTTATCTTGTAGGTTGGCAGGCAACTTGTTAAAGTGATTCCTCCTAGTCAAAAGTACCAAGAAATGCAATTGTCTTATGTGCCATAATGAGGCGGCATAGTTATATTCTTGGCGACAATTAATGTCGTGATTGGAAGTGGAAAGCAAATTAGCTGTTATGTTTGCCCTTGCCAATTAATGGTGCCTCTCTAAAGGAAAAAACACACCTGATCAATAGTTATGCTTTAACAAAAGGAACTACTGTGATATAATCCCCCCTTGGCGACTTTTTCATTGGCGCCAAGAAACCGTCGCCTACAACAAGATTTTTATGTTGACAATTTCAAATAGAATACAACACTCTTGGCGATGATTTTAACGCCAACAATGTCACATCATAAACATAGCAAACATGTCAATAAAAGTCACTAAAAAAACAGTAAAATACCAAAAATTGCAAATTATATCTTACACACAATATCGACGCTACTATGTAAAGCACGTACAGCATTTTTCAACAATTCAATACATTAAGGAATTAATAATTACTCGAAAAACAGAATTATTTACTTTACCAAATCACTCAAACTTGAATAAAATTATCATAACATAAAATGATATGCATTGAATTGAATTGAAGTACATTTATTTTCCAGTTCGTGTGCTTAGTCTCCGGACTTGCTTATGAACTGTCGTCCAATATGACAGATAGCACAAGACAGTACATGAAAGATTTTATTACATCACAAAGAGAGGAAATTACGGATATACACCCAGGGAAGGTGGGAATCGAACCCACGACCTCGTTACTGCGCGCAAGCAGCGGGCGGAAACTGGTACTAAGACCGCTCGGCCACCAAGGCCCCATGATATGCATTACTCAATGAAAAACATAGCAAAAATATTGCACAATTCCAAGCAAAACTTCAAGTACATTTTACATTAAACTAACGGAAACCCACTTTATCAAAACCAGCAACGCCACTAATTACTACAGCTAATATTTTAGAGCAATTGAAAATGCATAGTTTTATAACCTTACAAACACATAAAATAAGCAAATAATAAATTTAGAAAATTAAAGAACTCACTTTAAACCAGTTGGCTTTTCAATATTAATCCCAAATCACTACAAACTTGCTATCCAATATGACGAAATGGTCCGAAAATTACCACTTAATTTTTCATTGCTTTTAGTGACAATTAACCAAACTTATGCACTTATCAATCAAAACAATTTCATACTTCAGATAGCAAAAACACCAATCACGTTTCCATCCATTTTAACACATTTCAAAAACATGGCGCCTTAACAAACTATTGTAATATAGAATATTTCATCTGGCCACGATAGAAAACAATTGAAGCAAATTAATGCACCTTAACACTTTACATTCTTCCTTTAGCAACAGGAAAGATCTCCACAAACTTTAAACATAAAATAAAGTAAAAAGCTACTTATTCGCAAAAAAAAAATTCTAAAAGTTCAACAATCGCACAGACACAACACAATTCCACATCATACACTGAGGGTTGCCACACATTACGTCAGCCAACATCGATGGTGCTGGGTTGCCACTGAAACTATCGCCAACCGAAAATCATGACAAATTGGCGCGCTAGCTCGAATGTCGCCAAGGGGGGGGGGGGGGATTATATCACAGTAGTACCTAACAAAATGTACTAATTAGTGCTGCAGCACAAGCAGCAATATGTGGAAGAAATTATATTGTATATGTAAATGCTTATGAATTTTTAAAACAAGAGTTAGAGGATTACCTGATTTAAATGTTTGTTCAGTCAAACAAGTCATCCTTAGCAAATCTTTTTGAAATGTCTTATTTAAAGTGGGTGAAAATATGAAAAATTAGAGAAGAGTGTGCTAAATATGTTGGAATAAAAACAAAAATTTTAAAATGCTGCATTCCTTAACATGTGCTAAGTGTTAGAATCGGTAATGTAAAGCTTCCAATAAAAAATCACAATACTATATACAGTAACCTCTAATATTTAATTATATTGGTCTACATTTCTAGGTGAGAAATTCATTTTAATTAGCTATAAATATAGAAAATGTATGCAGTTGATAGTTTCTTGGGAACGCAGAGCGGAACGGAATATTAAGTTTAAACCTAAATTTACATGGTCATACAAGATCACTTAAAACACGAATCAAGTTACAATAGATTGTTTATTAGATTTACTTCAATATCTTACATGAAAAAATTAAAATTTATCAGAAAAAATATTTTTAAATATTTATACAGAAAAAAATTTAATTTCCCGTTCTGTCCTGGGCAGCGGGGCAGATAGCGGGATACGCAAATTATAACTGTAAAAAGATGACAATTTTTATTGAATCAGTAATTTAAGACTGTTCACATATTAATGCTGCCTCATCTTCATCACTGTCCACACCGGTGCATGAGTTGTGGGCACATTTAAGACAATTTTGGCACGCCACCCAGCTTGCATTTGATCTGGAATAAAAATTTCCACAATACAAACAATTCATCATCTTCTACTGCTTCTTCTTTAGTTCCCTGTCATCATTGCAGGTTCTTTTGCAGACGGGGCAGTACGGGATACTATCCCATTCTGCCCCGTCCCCTTCCGTCCTAGGACCATGTGTACAATAAATAATTTTTTTCGCATCTCTACTTCAATCAAATTAAGTGGACAGTGTCATAAAACAACTGAGAACAAGCATTTTAAGCATGTATAAGTGTCACAATTTTATGCGTAAGAGTACTTACCTTACCTGTACCGGAAATTTTATAAAAATCTTAATTTGATTGAAAAAACTCTGCACTTCACTAGTTTTCATTGAACAATAATGGCTACTTGTTTTACTTCACTGTAGTCGATGTTGTTACACTGCTTTCTGATAGGTTTGACTAACTTCAATCACTAAAACAGCTGTTTTCTGTCTTGCTATCCCGTTCCACCCTGGGTTCCCCTAATCGTTAAATGCTCTAATGGCAGAAATTTCAATTTCTGTTAAGGATACAAAAAGGCTACACTTTTTAACACACAAATCTGGAAATGGAACAGAAAACAAGAAAAATTGGTGATCAATAATAGCGAGGAAAAGAACAAAATTAAAATCAGATTAAAAGAGATAGATACGAAAGGAAATTAACTAAGAAGCCTGCTAACATTTAAAAAAAAAATCGAACCTCAAGAAACTAACGAAAATCGGTTTTAAAAAAAAGTAGTGAAAAAGTGAAAATTCTCCATGCCATGGAAGAATCTCATGCACGGATGTTTTTAAATTATTTGTAGAATAAAAAAATTAAATTTAAAAAATCTTAGAAAAATAGAAAAAAAACGGGGCTTTCTGCAAAAAAAAACCCCAAAATTTTTGATTAAAAAAAAAAAAAAAAAAAGCGGAATTCCGCCAATATGCGGAAATAACTCATTTCTAGTTGTTCGCGGGAGTGGAAGGTACGCTCATTTTCAAAGAGAGAGAAAGAGAAAAAGTCGACGTACTAAACCAAAAACAATAAAAGAGGAAGCACTCCACTTACTGTTACTGGGGTGAACGGATCCCCACGTGGCTTGTCCAATTTCTGATCCACTCTCTGATTGTGAATGTAGAAGATTAATCCCAGAAAAACGTAGTCCTAGTAAAATGGCTACTCAGGCACGCCGAGGTACGAGGAAGCAGATGATGGATAGTGCTTATGCCAGAGAAAAAGTTCACTTCCTGTGAAGAGGTCAGGCGCTGCTGGCGCCATCTAGAGTGTAGAGTCGAAATGAAAATGCAGAATGCTGCAAACTCTTTAGGGCCGCAAAAATTATTCATAAAATTGAAATGCATGGTTTCAGTAGTAGATCAGGATATTTTTGCATGTATTTACCAGGCTTGGAGTAATCGCGATTACGTAATCGTAATCGGCTGTAATCGATTACATTTTGACAAAATCGTAATCGTAATCGTAATCTGATGATGGCATATTCTCATAATCATAATCGAAGTTGTGTAATCCCGTAATCCTTTTTCTCCCGGAATTTTAATCGTAATCTTAAGGAAAAAATCCGTAATCTGCTAGTCCTGCAATCGTGTAATCTTGACCTGCTGAAAGCTGAAAGTTTTAGCGCTACCCTTGGATAGAAGAGATAAGATTACAAGAAAAAGGATTCAAACTGTGTACTGAAGTCCTATCCTAAGCGGTCTGTAACCTATGGGCGATCATAATATAAAAGGTTCTGTGTGGCGGTCGCAGCGCCTTGATGGCAGGACCATATAATAATAGTCTGCTAGAGACGCTTGTTGTCCTACTTGTTGCGGTCTCTCAGAATTCTTAATTGCGGCTCCACTCTCCATGGGGAATGGCTGGAGAGCCCGAGAAGAAAGGGAGTCTGGTCTGGATATGTCACTCGCATCGCCTTGGGGCTCTCAGGGGGGGGGGGGGGTCTCCGGTCTCCTCGCGTCGTCCAGTTTCGGTACAAGAGAGGTAATCTGTCCGCAAGTCACAGATTTCGGGGTAGATAAGAAAGGGGAAGGTGTCTATAGAAGGACCAAATGCATCGGTCATTTTGCTTCCTTAATTACCCCTTCAAAACATATTCAAACGGTTGGGCAATAGGCGAGAGTCTGGACGGGACCGCCGCGAGTAAAAGAGAGTTCCCCCTTTCTTCTCTCCGCGGGGGTCCCGGTTTGGAGCCGGCATTAAGAATGGGCGCCCCATTTTCCCTTTCAATAATCGAAGTAGACTGCCCCCCTGAAAATCTAGTGTTGGTACTATCACCTACACACATAAAGAGACATGAAATGACTTTTGTGTTTTCGCCTTTCTTTAACGGCAGAAGTGAAGAATTTTTCTAAAGAATAGCACATTTACACTTCAGCAATTTAGGAGCAGGCGTTACATGATGCTCTATGCTTAAGATGCATGAAATCTTAACCCTGGTACGTGTGATTATTATTCTTTTTAAAAATATGTTCTTTGAATATTTAAAAAAGTACATACATTTAAATCTTAAATTTATTTATATTTTAATGCTAATATTCTTTTTAATTAATAGGTATGTAAGAGAAAATGATATATGTTCAGACATTTTCCCAATTGTTTTTTACATGCATGAATTAATATTTAGGAATTATTTAAAAAAATTAATTATCTTTTTCTTCTTAGAATTACCTCAGCAGAATTTTGTATTTCAGTTGAATCTTGTACGTTAAATTTGTGTTGTAAAATTACTTGCACTTTATTTTTTTATTAAAACAGTTAGTACATGAAAAAAAATATATGCTCGTGCATGTTAAAAAAAAAAAAAAAACCACAAAAATCATATTAAAATATTATAGTCATTCGTATTATAATTATTCTTCATATTACTTTTTAACGATTACTAATTTTGCTGAGAGTTATTTGAATGCTCATGTTCAAAGTTTTTGAAATTATTCTAAAATGCAGTATTTATTTTCAAAAGATTATTTATCTCTTACACTATCTGAATATTTTGTTATCCCGTGCAATTCATGCACATCTTATAAGTGATTTCATAAAGAGTCATAGAAAATTATTATTTTCAGTAAACTAATTGGTGTTATGTGAAATATTTGCACAATTTAAACTAGAAAATAAATACAATGGAGAAATATACATTTTCAGAAATTGCGGCCAACTAAATTTTGATTGTATGCACACAAAATAACGATGAACCAGGTAAATCACTTATGCATTATATATACATTTAGTGCATCGTCTTTGCTTATATACAAAATACGACCAATGTAGTTATCCCTCACATGAGTTTTAAATATTCGAAAAATACTGAATGTGCCTTTCCTGATTATACATATATATATATATAATACAAATTTTTCATTTCTGCATCGACGTCATAATTCCAGAACTGTGATGATGAAATTGTTTCATTATAATTGCATTCATCATCATTTCAGTTATCTCTTATAAAATCAAAAATTTAATTAAAAATCATAACTTTTTGATTTATGACACTATTGTGAAAATGAGAGTTGTATGCATAAAATCGGATAATTTTATGCTAATCTAATCGTAATCAAAATCGTAATCGGATGTCATAATCGTAATCGATTATATTTTTCAACGACTGTAATCGCTGCCATAATCGTAATTACTTTTTTACAAAGGATTACAATCGTAATCGTAATCTCTCAATTTCTCCCTTTGTAATCGTAATCGTAATCGATTACTTTTCTTTGTAATCGACTCCAAGCCTGGTATTTACCTATCTCAACTATGAAATAGTTATAATAATAATTTGGATGGCTTCATTTGAATGTTTTGCATCTAGAAGCTCCCTGTCGCATTGAAAAAGGGATTCCAAGTAATCCTGAAACATATGCCTGCATTTTAATGCTTATTTGTGCTTTCTTAACGTGAAATTTTTTTAAATTACAGTATGAAATAGTTATTATACTATTGTGTTGTGTATATATGTCTACTTATAATGGCTATCAAAAAATGTTTTCAGCTCATCAGAATTTGTGTGAGAAAATATGCACAATTTCTTTTTGAGAAATTATGAACAGCTTCTTTGTTCCATCATGGCTCATAAATTTTCACACAAGTTTTTCAGAAGGATGTACAGCATTCCTGGTGTGTGGAAACTAAGCAGAATCAAAGGTAATAATACTTTATATTACAGCTAATGGCGGTTACATTTCTAACTATTATTTTTAGAAATAATTCTTTTGATAGCTGACAGCTTGACTTCAAATTTCAGGGTGGTGACAGGACCGGAAAAACAGGGAAATGTTAGGGAATTCTAATGTTCTGGAAAAATCGGGGAAATTTGCAAAAATTTCCGAAAATCGGGGAATTTTTTTCTTTGATTTTATTTTATCTCGATTCTAACGATCTTATCTGTAATTATTAATATTGAACAACGTTCTCTTATTAAAATTTTCAGGGGTCGCATTCCCCCTAAAACTCCTAACAAATTATGCAGAACCTAAAATTTTGCTCATGTTCCAAAAAAAATGTTTTTTGTGCCTCTCATTTAAGCAGGACTCAAAGTTTCCCTACATTTCCTACATATTTTTAAAAATTGGATTAAAACCTCTTGTATTATTCTCAATTTTGATAGTTGTTTAGTATTCCTGCTGTAGACACTAAAAACTTTGACTAGAAACTGGTAGACATTGAAAATCGTTTACGCAAGCTCGAGCGCCATGTTTGGTCAGCAGTTAATTCCTTCATAGCATTAGCTGAATGCCCTTGTTTTATTTTCTTTATTTTTTTATTTCAATAACAATGATTTTCAAATCCTCAATCCTATTGGAAAATGTAAGTCAATTAAACAATGCTGTCTCACGCCAATATACACTGCTGGCCACCGTAAATGCAACACCCTGAAGGAAGCGTGCAAATAATATGAAATTTATAACATGCATTAGTGGAGGTGAGATATGCAAATGATTAGAATTTCAGCACAAACGCAGATCACGCGCGCCTGTGGCGCCACCTGAAAGCGCTTTTTAATGTTTGGAGATTTCGACGATTTTAAGTACGAAAATTGTGTTTTTCTTGGGGTTTTTTCTAAAAAACAATCAATTATGCCTCGTAGTAAACATTGATCATCTTTTGATCAAGTATCCAAGTTCTACAGAGGAAGGATAGTGGCCTACCGAGATTGCGGATTATCTTTCAGGGAAATTGGTTGTTGGGTTTGACGAAACCAAACAACTGTAATGTGGATATGTGATCGCTGGATGCAGGAGGGTACGATGGACCGACGTGATCGATCGTATCCACCTCAGTGCACCACTTCACGTGATGACAGGCATATTGTGAGCATGGCAGTGACGGATCGCTCAGTCACATCACGAACCATAGCACAGCAGATTCAGTCTGTAACGCATCATCCAGTGTCTGCGCGTACCATTCGACGCCGTTTGCAGCAGAGTGGTCTGTCCGCAAGACGTCAATTGCTTCGTCTACCCTTGACACAGAACCACAGATGTCACCGCCGCCAATAGTGCAATGAAAAAAGGATGTGGGCGGCAGGATGGAATGAAATTGTCTTTACTGACGAGTCACGGTTCTGTCTGCAACACCACGATGGTCAGATTCGAGTCTGGAGACATCATGGAGAATGCTGAACAGCTACGTTATGCACCGCCACTTTTCTCCACCAGACCCCTACCTGTTAGCCGAGGCCTTAGGATTGCTTACGCTAATGTTATTTACGAACGTTATAAGTTCCATACCAGAACACAAGAAGAGGGCGAATCAGTTGAGCATTTTATTACTGTATTATATTCGCTAGCTCAAACGTGTGAATTTCCTGCTTCGTTTCACAATGAGATGATTCGTGATAGAATAGTTTGTGGTCTTAGAGATAAAAAAGTGTCGGAAAATTTGCAACTTGACACTAAACTAACATTGGAAAAAGCCGTTACGCAATCTCGCCAGGCTGAAATAATCAAAAGGCAACAAAGCGTTATAGTAAACGATACTTCGTCATTTAAAGTTGCTAATCGAATAGCCGTAACGCCGAAAAATCAGACGTTCAAACATAAACAAACCAATGATAAATTTCGTTCTGTACCTAAATTTAATAATCATTCCCAGTCAGTAGTGTCCAATAACAAAGAAGCTTGTTTTTGGTGTGGGAAAAATGAGAAACATACTAAACAAGAGTGTCCAGCGCGTAAAGCGATCTGTAATAGATGTAAAAAAAACGGACACTATGCCAAAGTTTGCAAATCGAAACTTCAGATTAATCATGTAGAGGGAACAAAACCATCTGCATTTTTGGGTTATGTTTTGAATGCGATTAACAAAAATGAGAAGTTATTCGATCGATGGACTACCCAGGTTGTAATACATGATACTTCCATAGATTTTAAGATTGATTCAGGAGCTGAAGTAACGGTCATTCCGAAAGACACTTATGAGGCAAAACTTAAACATATTAAGTTATTAAATTCCAAGAAAGTAATCTGCGGTCCTGACGGGGGAAATCTTGACCTTGCTGGTGTTCTCCGTGTGGATCTGAAGAACAAAGATCTAATCTTTAAAGATGAAGTGTATGTTGTTAGTGGCTTACAACATTCTTTACTAAGCTGCACGGCTAGTGAACATTTAAACCTTATTCAGTGAATTTTTCAAGTGAATACCGAATTAAACCCTGTAGATGAATTTCCAAAATTATTCGGTGGTCTCGGAAAAGTAGAAAAGCCTTATAAAATTAAATTAAAAGAAAACGCAAAACCTTATGCTATATCTGTTCCGCGAAGAGTTCCTCTGGCCTTAAGAAGTAAATTACAAAAGTTATTAGAACAAATGACCAAAGAGGGTATAATTGAAGCAGTTGATGAACCTACGGTGACATTAGAATTTGCGTGGACCTTTCAGTTTTAAATGATAACATAGAAAGAGAATATTTTCCTATGGCTTCAGTCGATTATACGTTGAGTCAGTTTAGTGAAGCTAAAGTGTTCAGCGTTATTGACGCTAATGCGGGGTTTTGGCAAATTAGCCTTGATGAAGAATCAACAAATTTAACGACTTTCATTTCGCCTTTTGGGAGGTATAAATTTAAAAGGTTACCCTTTGGCATAAAATCTGCACCAGAAGTATTCCAGAAAAGAATTAGGGAAACGGTTCCAGATGGTCCAGGAATTGTCGGACTGATGGATGAATTTGTGATATTCGGGGCAACGGAAGAAGAACATGATAAACGGTTAAGGGAAGTGGTAAATAAACTCCAAGCTGCAGGATGGACTCTTAATGTCGAGAAATGCCAATTTAAAGTTAAGGAGGTGAGATTTCTCGGACATGTAATTTCAAGCGAAGGAATTAAACCAGATCCGAAGAAAACAGAAGCTATAGCAAATATTCCCAGACCTAACTCGGTAAAAGAGTTAAAAAGATTTTTAGGCATGAGCGGATTTCTAAGTAAATTCATCCCTAAAATGGCCGATATAGCAAATCCTCTATATGAATTGTTGAAAAATGATGTTGAATAGATGTGGGGGCCAGCCCAAGAGGTTTCTTTTCAGAAAATTAAAGACGAACTTTGCCAAACTCCCGGGTTATCAATGTTTGATTTAAAAAAAGAGATTTATATTTCGTGTGACGCATCATCATATGGTTTCGGGGCAGTTTTATATCACATGGAGAAAAGTTGTATTTCACCAATTTGTTATGCATCTAGAACGTTATCAAATGCAGAAAAACGATATGCACAGATCGAGAAGGAAGCTTTAGCCATAATATGGTCTTGTGACAGATTCAGAGACTATATAGTAGGTAAACAAGTACACATTCAAACGGATCATAAGCCTTTAGTGCCGATATTCATGTCAAAACCTTTAGACATGTTAACTCCTCGTTTACAAAGGATAAAACTCAGGATGATGAGATATGACTTCACAATTTCTTACAAACCAGGCAAAGAGCTGGTAATTGCCGATGCTTTGTCTCGGTGTCCTACATCTGAAAATGAAGATGAAGAATTGTCAGAAGAAATTGCCGCGAATGTCCAAAACATCATCGATATATTTCCAGCATCTGATGTAAGACTAGCAGAAATATTACAGTTACAAAATGAAGATCCCGTTTGTAAAACATTGATAAAATACTGCCAAGACGGATGGCCACCTAAAAATGAAATTTCGGTTGAGATTCAACAATTTTGGGGACATAGACATTCTCTATCACTGCAAAATCAAATTCTGTTCAAAGACGCAATAATTGTGATTCCTGAAGAGCTTCAAATCCATGATGGGCACCAGGGAATAACTAAATGCCGCGCCAGAGCTCAGCAATCTGTTTGGTGGCCAGGTATATCTAAAGAAATTGAAGTTTTAGTCAGAAATTGTGCAAATTGCATACAGTATCATAGCTATCATAAAGAACCTCTGATTTCAAGCAATTTCCCAGAAAGACCATGGCAAGTAGTTGCAACCGACCTTTTAAAGCTAAAAGGTCACTGGTACGTCATTGTAGCAGACTACTATTCCAGATATTTTGAGGTAGGGAAGTTGGATAATCTGTCATCCTTAGAGGTCATCGAACACTTGAAATCAATATTTGCCAGACATGGCATACCCGAAATAGTCCGAAGCGACAATGGGACTCAGTTTTCTCAGGTTATCGATTCAGAATATCGAAAATTTGCAAAGACATACAAATTTGCAATTTTAACATCCAGTCCTAAATTTCCTCAAAGCAATGGTTTCATTGAAGCCATGGTAAAAAATTTCAAGAATCACTTCCTGAAATCTCAAGGAGAGGATCCATACCTGATGATGTTAGCCATAAGATCGACCCCCTTGGAAAACGGGTATAGCCCAGCAGAGTTGCTGATGGGAAGGAAGTTGCGAACTCCCATACCCGCAACAAGTCAAATGTTGTGCCCAAATCTGGCTGATTTCCAATCCTTAAAGAAAAAGGAAATAGAACTAAGGGATAGAAAAAAACGAAACTTTGACAACCACCACGGGGCCAGAAACCTTCAGCCACTGGAAGTAGGCCAACCGGTTTGGGTGAAAGACTTAAGATCATATGGAAAGGTAAAAAGTTTGCATACAACCCCTCGATCGTACATCATCGAATCACCAAGAGGTGTGTTTCGCAGAAATATAATTCATCTACATCCTGCATCCCTTCCTCTGAATTTCAGCTGGGATGAATCGGAGATAAATCCAGCATTGCCTAACGACCTGCCAGAAAATGTGCCGCCAACTAAGGACAATGTTGTGATGTCAAAAAAAGTGCCTGATCCAGTTGCGGATACAGCTAGGGATGTCCCTACACCAGTTCCCGAACTTAAGATAAACAAAACTCGCAGTGGTAGAATCATTAAAATTCCAAAGAGACTTTTGGACTAAAGACTTATAGGGGGAGATGTGATATAATCAATTGTGAATCGATATCAATGTAATTGATCTTATGTTAAAAGATTAAGTATTGCGGGATGGCAACATTGATGTGTGTTTTGTGTATGTAGCGTTTTTGGTTGTGTTCCCATATTAAAGATAGTTTGAATGTCTTCTAGTATATTGTAATATCCACAACAATACACTTACGCACGGGGAGAGGTAGTGGGGTCTACGGATTTTACATGCACATATCCCCAAGTATACATGGTGGTCTTCAGTGGGTATCGAACGCACGACCTTCCAGGGGGAAGTCTGACGTGCTAACCACTAGGCTACCACGGCCCTTGCACCGCCACACTGGTCCTGCACCGGGTATTATGGTATGGGGTGGTATTGGATATCACTCTCGCACTCCTCTTGTACTCATTGCTGGTACTCTAAACAGCCAGTGCTACATCTCCGAGGTGTTGGAGCCAGTTGTCCTTCCTTACCTTCAGGGCTTGCCCATTGCCATATTTTAACAGGATAATGCGCGACCACACGTGGCACGCATTGTCCAAGTGTTCTTCGTCAACCACCAGGTTGAATTGCTTCCCTGGCCGGCTCGCTCTCTGGATCTTTCGCCGACAGAAAACAAGTGGTCCATGCTTGCTCAACGATCGACCCAGAGTACATCCCCAGCTGCCACACCAGATCATCTTTGGAAACGTGTGGAAGCTGCTTGATCTGCTGTACCCCAAAAACACATCCAAAGTCTCTTTGAATCAATGTCGAGGCGTGTGGTAGCGGTGATCTCCAACAATGGCGACTACTCTGGCTACTGATTTTGGCAGGAAACACACTTCCCAGAAGTCTATAAATTTAATCATTTGATACTTGGGAAACATGTTATCTACAAAATAAATTTTTTTGTGATATCTCTTGTCTTTCTTGGCGTTGCAATTTGGGTGGCCAGCAGTGTATTTTCCCCTTTGATCAAACATGGCGGCTACTTTAACAAAGTTGCCATATTTGGTCATTCATGAGATGGCAGTAGTAAATAAAGCACCGAGTGCATAAGTTTTTGGGAGCGGGATTGCTTGTTTGTTACAATGTAAACTATTGGAAACAATGTAAAATGGGATAAAAAAATTTATTTTTCTGCTTAAAAAAAAGAATTGATGTTTTAAATATATTTTTTTTAATTTAAGAATTTTTTTTTATTTATATTTTTTATTATTATTTTTTTAAATTTTGGATTGCAAGCCTAAATTGCGTTTTGCCGATTTTTCTTTCCACTTCCTTTTTTTTAAATTTAAATAATGGGCACTACATAATTTCTTTTTAACCAGTAAAGCGTTTCCCAAATTGAAAAGAAAAGGGCCTCTAACCGTTAGGCCGAAATTTCTCTGGAAGTTGTTTTCCTTACAACACTTCCACCCCCTTGCATGGGCGTGTCCAAAATTTCACGTCTGTCAATCAAAGCACCTGCTGAATAGAAGCGCACTTTGAAGAAGGAATGTCCCCTTCCCATTCATGGATGGATTGTGGGGATTCTCTCCTGGGTGCAATGGTCATTCACGGATGAACTGACCATAAACGAGTTTTCAAACATGTTTTGGAAGCAGCTAAAACGGAGATTTCATTAATTATTGCTCAGGTTTCGGAATTGCTATATCTCGTTATTTTAATTTTTTTACGTATTACCATAACCCTATACAACATGTCAATTTTTCTAATATTTGAAAGTCAAAATTTGCAGTAAAAGAATAACGTTAAGTGAAATATCTATGCAACTCACCCATTACTTCACAGATAAAATATGCTAGATTTAGAAAAATAAGAAAACAAATTTGAATATTTAATTATTCCAGAATTGCGAACATTTATATGAAAAGCGATGGAAATGGTTCAATTCATTAAAACATACTTTTTTAACTCCATATAGTAATTTTAATATTTTCTGATGAATCGGAGTTGTTTTATGAATAACAACTAGTCTGAAATATAAATTAAGAAAGAAAAAAGAAAAGAAAAGCAAAAAAAGAGCAAAATATCTAGAATTTTGTTTTAATCCTACCTTAAGCTCAAATTTGGCATCGATATGAATTTTAAGAAATCATATGTAACGGAGTCTTGACATTTCTATGATGTAATTAGTGCTTTGCATACGTTATTTAGCTGAAAAATATGATTATAGATACTTGTATAACGCATTACAAAAGATTTGAAACTTATTTGAGGTACTTGTAAATTAGGAACATCTTGGTAAAAAACAGTTATTCACATCTTAGTATTTTGATACAATGGCGTGCCAAGACTATTTAAATATCACCCCCCCCCCCCCACACTCCAGGTTTTCTCTCGCAGGAAAAATAAAATTTATTCCTTCTACTTATGTTCAAAAAAACTTCATCATAAAGTATAAATGATTGTATCTAAACTAAGTACAAAAAAAAGAAGTCTTTGTTGTCTCTGAAATCAGTGAGCAAAAGCTCAATGCGTGTCACGTGTTTTGAGCCGTGTGTGAAGAGGAAGGGAGAGCATTCTATACACGAGATGCCCCTCCCAGTAATATTTACAAAATTGATAAAATTTATTTCTGTTCTGAACAATTTTAAACAGGAGAAATTAGATTGATGTAGTGTATTCCTTAGTTTTTACCACGTTGTAATTCTGAACTACAACAATAATTAAATACTAATATTAAATATCGCTTCCTTTTTTTATAATAGCGATATGTACTTTCCAAAATTAATTCTTTACGCCACTGCGGTTTTATGTGTTCCTTGGTAATACACTTTTTAAAAATGAACTAACTTTCTACAGTGTTATGTTTTGACGGTAAGATTGCGGTAAGAAATTTCACTGTAAAAAGTTAGTTCATTTTCAACTTACCAAGGCGGAGGGTGGGATATGTAAGTTCTCCCCCCCCCCCCCCCATCTTTGGTTCTAAGCCATATTGTCAGTTCTAGTACAAGAACTGCTATGACTAAAGAAAAAAATTCTGGTTGATCCACTAATTTTTGCTACTATCTCCTGAACTAAACGTTTGAGGCATTTTCTTTTTTGTTTTATCAGTTATTAGAAAGCAACTTTTTGTTAGGATCCCTTTTTTCATTCCAAAAAGATGCTGGTGTGATTATCTGCTTTCATATATTTGTATGGCAAGTAATGTGACCATATTTTTATAACTAAAACTCAGGACGTGTAATGGGGAGGGGCATACATATATTTTTCAGAGGTTTTGTATAGCACACAAACGAAAGAATTCCAGATTTGACACACGAAATAAATTGACATGAGACCCCCCCTTTCTCCCCGAATTCATCTTTGTTTTCGCCTACTTTCAAAAATAGATATTTTATCCACCTTGTATCTTGCGAGAAAACCAACACAAATTAAACATAGAGTAAAAAGTCAAAATTTCAACATTTCATTTCATTTGGCGGATTTTGAGTAAATTATAATGAGAAACATAGGGGGACGAACTCTTGGCTTTTCCTCTTGATTACAGATGAAGATCAGCGATCAACAGTGCAATAAATGGTTTATTAATGAAAAATATTTGTTTGTTTATGACGTCATTGCGTTTTTTGACAATGAACATCCACAAAAATCACCATGTGAAAAAAAATTGGTGTATTTATATATTTCTCGTTTGGAGTACAAGCAGGGCTTTGGTGGGGCATATGTCCCGTGGGACAGTGTGAGAAAAGGCGGAACGTCTGGTCACTGTATATATGAGTGGCCCATTACATATTTTCAATGAGCCTTTTCGAGATAAAACACCGTAAAATAGGGCGAATCGAAACACTTTTCACTTTTCAAGGTTAAAAAAAAGGTAACTGATGATTTTTCATTTTTATTTCGTTTTTATATTCTATTCTTAATGTACCGCATTTCAATAAAATATCTTGACATTTTTCTAAATTTAATTTCTCTTAATTTAACATGACATAATATATATATATATATATATATATATTATATACATATAAAATTATTTATATTTTTAAGTTATAAATTTTCAGTTAGCTGAGCGCAAAATCCCACCAGCTTAATTTCTTTATTTTTTGGCTAGTTTTTAGGATTAGTTGCTCCACAAATGGCCCGGCAGAACCGAAAAGTATCAAACATATACAATACATATATATATTTGGGGAGGATAGAAAAGGTGGAAGGAGGAAAATTTGTACCTTGTACTATTACCGTCAAAAGTTTCAGGATACTAGGATAAAACTTTATGTTCTGACAACGGCTGTAAAATGTTAAATTATTCTGATTTGTTTTTTTTTTTTTTTTGTTAGTTGTCAGTTATTTAGCTGCAAATTGAATGAATTTTACATGATGTCTGAGACTGATAGCATTGAGGAGAGCTCGTATGGTAACATTCTTGGTTATTCTGGTTTTCGTTGCTAAGAGGGAAGAGCACAGACGATAATCTGGAGCATTGTTCGATCAGCTCATATTCTGCCTCACACACATATATATATCGACACAATAGACATATACATAGTACATAGACATATATATATCGACTAGCGAAGTCGTATTTAGTGAATTTACGGTTATAACGTCCAATCCGCTTCTCTTTCGGGGGGATGCATTTTAGCAGTTTATTTATAAGGAAGTAAAAGTTACTTTTACTGATGTAAAATAGCGAGTCGCTGCATTTAGAAAAAAAAATTATCCACACAAAATAGCAAGAAACACAGAACAAAAGGCAACCATTCTTGAAACCCGCTTTATCTACGCTTCGTTCCTTTTGAAACTCCTGCATTTGTATTTTTTACCACCCCACTAAGGGCTCAAAAATGACTTTGCTAGGGTATGTTTTATCTGTTGTTACAGAAAGTATTGAACAAAAATTCATGCATTTGACAGGATAATCCCTATGGCTTCCACACACTATCACTATTTTCTGGAAAATCATCTTGATTTCTAGTTCCCACTACTTCTCATTATTTCATTTGCTTTCAGCGAAAATTATTATGAGAAGTGCTCCTTCCTGGAAAAAATAAATACTAAACCACAAGGAATTACTTTTTAGACTCCCAACTTCTGATTTTGCATCTGATTTTTTTGGAGTTTAGCAATTCTTTTTATCATGAAATGCTTCATTTCGTTTTTGTGGGCTCAGAATGTCTGGTGCAATTACTCAAAAAGTTAATCAGGTCTGCTCACCAGAGGGGGGGGGGGGGGGGGTCATGGCGCAAAATGCGTCATTTTAATTTTAAAGAGTTTGATTTTAGGAGGTTTTAGACGATTTTAGGAGGTCATTAGCAGAGTCCTACAAAAATGCGAACATCTTAGGAGCCAGGGAAAATTTTTAAGAGCCAGCTATAGTATTTTCATTTGCGAACATAGTAGCCACCTGAAAAACTAGGCTCCAAGGCATTTTTTTAGTCGAACGGGCGACCTGGCGCCCGGAACGTGTCGGACCCTGGTCATTAGTTTTGGGGCTCCTTGTTTTTTTTGAAGGGTGGTGGTGCGCTATCGCTTTTAGATATATATATATATATGTGTGTCTGTGTGTTTGTATGTGTTTCTGTCTGCCTACATGTATATTAATATACATGTAGTATTAATATACATGTATATTAATATATTAGGGCTCGACCGATGGCATTTTTTGGCCGATGGGCTGATGCCGATTGTTCCGAGACCGGCCGATGGCCGATGCCGATGGCCGATGGAAAAAATAAAGTCGCTTTAAACCATTAAAACGTGTAAAATGCTTGTCAAGAATGTTATTTTAAACATTCATTTATTTTTATGTTTATAAAAACATAAATGCATTATTTAAGCACCATAAAACTGTAAGGGGGAAGTTTACATAATAATTAAAACTAAAAGAATCACTCGCGATTCTAGTAAAGTAATTAAACTATTTGAAGGTTAAAAAAAAATGCTATATCAGAGGATTTTTAATTCATTCTTCTTATCTTTGCCAAAAGAACTTAACAACTATTGGATCGGATCTGGTCTAATTCCCTTCCCTTCAACTTTTTCTCTTTTAACACCTGCACTTCAAATGCCAAGTGCAGCTGCCTTTATTTTCTTATTTTTTTTCATAGAGAGGAATGCAGATGTTATAATATAGACTAACAAATAATGTGGGTTTGTATCATTAACGAAATTGTCAACCCCCTCCTCTCAGATTTTTTTTCATAATTCCTCCCCCCCCCCTCCCGTTTTTAAAAGAAAAGCGGCAACGATTATATGTTTATTTTTCATCATAAAAGTTATTTTAACTAAAAATTGCTCTTTTTCTAAAATAAAAATAAAATAGTTAAAAATTTCGTCGCAGTAACGCCCCCCTGTTCATAACCAAGAAATACTGAATATCGCTTTAAAAACATAGACGTGAGGATTTTTTTGTCATTTCAAATGAATGCTGATGGGTCTTAAGAACTAATCTTATTATAGTTTTTTTCTTGTGAGTTGAAAACTACACAGAAATACTTGACATGTTCTTCATGAGCACAATGTAAGGTCATCAAACTAAACCAATAGTTTGAGCACCAGTAATTTTCTGTTGATAAATAATCTTATAAAAACAGGTGATCATTTATAAAAATTAAGATGTATTTTGAAATATATATATGTATATTTATATATACGTTGTCAATTTTTGAAATTAATAAAATTGTAGCATTTTTATTAAGGTATTATTCCACACTGTCGCGCGAACTCGTTTTATAAGAATTAAATTTTTGAAAATGGCAAGTCAAACTTGGACACATAAAATTTCGATCAGTAAACGTTTATACTGAAAAATTGATTCATATTATTTACCAATGCATTCTATGTTGTAAACTAATAATGAAATAACGAGAAATATTCTAAACTGAAAGCAGAGGCAATGAGATTGTTGCACAATAGCAGAAAGACTGTCAACTGTCTAACACGTGGCATCGAAGAAGACAAAAAAATGCGCTAAAGAAACAAAGTATACACGGGGAAAAATTAAAATATTTATCGTATAAAAAAGTTAAGATGTATTTTGAAAAAAAAAATGCGTTGATCAATATTTGAAAATAAAGAAATTTTAGCATTTTTATTAAGATGTTATTGAATCCTGTCGCGCGAACTCGCATTTTGAGAATTCAATTTTTGAAAATTGCAAGTCGAACTTGGATACATAAAATTTCGATCAATAAACATTTATATTGGAAAATAGTTTCTTATTTTTGATCAATCTTTTCTATGTTGTAAACTAAAAATGAAATAATAAGAATAATCGCAAACAAAAAGCAGATGCAACGAGATTGCTGCACAATTACAGAAAAACTAACACGTCGCATCGAAGAGGCAAAAAAAAAAAAAAAAACGCTAAGAGAAAAAAAGTTTACGCTGGTAAAAATGAAAATTATTATCGTACTTCAATTGAGTTAACTTTGTATTGTTTACAATTTCGGAATAATAAGAAACATGACAAACTGAAAGCAGATGGTATAATGCTATTGCACACAATGACATCTAATGCACTAAGTCAGCAGTTCCCAATCTTTTTTTTTTTTCGCGTACCACCATTTTTCTTGCGAACCATTTTGCGTACCACTGCTATATAACTTTATAATATATTGATCTTCTATTCCATGTAATAGATATCTTTTTTTTTTGCCTGCACGCGTACCACATAGAGAGTACGGGTACCACAGTTTGGGAACATCTGCACTAAGTCATTATTCGGACAAAAATGGTAGAACCTAGTGTGAAAAACAAATAGCACTCATAAGACGCCTCTATTACTTTTACTTTAACATATTTTATTTCGCGAGCATTCTGTCCAAAGAAAAATAATTTTAATAATGAATGTTTTTGGGCAGCGATCGCTTAAATTATTTTTTCAAATTTTTTATCAAATGCTTTGTAGAATGACATTACTTTTGTGCTTTTTAAACTGATTTTCTATCTGTTATTATATGGAAATAAAAATCTAGCTGTAGAAAAAAAAAAAAAAGATAAAGACAGGATGTTTCCTGGAAAGTTGTCCCTGCGAAAAACATCGGCCTTGCATCGGCTTTTAGATGTTTTTTAAGGCCGATGGACCGATGTTTTTCTAAAGTTAACATCGGCTGCCGATGCCGATGGCCGATGGCAACTTTATTGAACAATCGGCGCCGATGCATCTGTCGAGCCTTATAATATATATGTCTTATACGAAAAATATGAAAGTCCATTGTTCAAGACGCAGCTGCTAATGAAGCAATCCGAATAGAATAAAGGTGTTTGCGACTCTGAGGGTTGGATAGTTACTGGTATCCTCTCAGTATATATGCCCAGACAAACCTGGGTTTACGTCCCCTTTCTGGGCACCTAGTCAGAAAAGAACAAATCACACGTAAAATATCAGAGAAAGAAAATTTTCTTTAATATGGGATGTTAAAAATTGTAAAAAGAAAAGAAAAGGAAGGCAGTCAATCACATTCCACCTCATCAGACTCTCTGGAGCTTCAGGACTCCTAAATTTTTTTTTTCGTAACCAATCAGTATTGACATCATTAAAATTTTATTTCTTTCATGTTATACACATATACATACACACCTTGAAAGAGGTAAACACAGGAATAAATTAAAAGCGTGTGTGTGTTTCTAAAAATAACTAAAAAAAAAAAAAAATGGGAGGAGGACAAAAGCAGTTTTTTCCCCCAAATATTAGGAATACGGAAAAACTTATGCAAAATTAGGAAACTTATGCGTTTATTTATCCCGTTTTGTGTGTGTGTGTGTGTGTGTTTTTTTTTTTTAATTGTTGAATTTTTTTTTAAATTTACATTGCGGACTAAAAAATACAGATTGGGACGATAAAGTATCTTCCCAATCTGTATATTTCCTTCATTTGTGCTATATTTTATACCTACAAAGGAATTAAGTATAGGTTTCATTTCTACTCTACTCCTCCAGCTTCAACGGCTGGTATTTCAGTGTAATGTTTCTTGAGCCTTCAAAATCCCGCACGAAAATAAAACTGACAAAACAAAAAATCTTTCTAGTGATAAGTAATAACTGATGAGTGTGTTGTCGAGGGTGAGGTCGGGGAACGGCATCACCACAGTTTTTATTTTATATCAAGCCCCCACCTTTTCACCCTATTGCATCTCAATTAGAGCCACTACAGAATACAGGCCGACCCATCGCCGCCATTTTCTTTCCCAAGTCAAAATGTAAACAAGAGCGTGCTGCTAGATTGGCACCTTTATCGCTGTCAGTGGCGCTTTTAACAGCTACGCCAAAAAGAAGGAAATAAATGGGATTCCTTAGCTACATACAATACCGAAAAACGCTCTCTGAATTCAAAATGCATTATATATTAATACAGACTGGAAAAATAAAAAAGCATATTAGAGAAGTGCTATTTACCTTAACTCTAGCCAAATGCTTAAGCCTTTTGCTCTACATATTTATGAAAATTTTAAACTATTATAATTTCATTAAGTCATTTTCCTACAACATTAAATAGTTTCAAAAGTTATAAAAGTCATGGAAAATTAATAAAGATTTCTATTTCCCTTTTATAACCTTTTCTTTTAACTTGGGGGTATACAAACACAATTGTTTTTAATTTGATTTGATTACTTATTATACTTTTTATTTATTTGTAATTATTATTTATTCATTTTTCTTCATTGGGAAAAAGTTCTTAATTTTGTTGAAGCATTGCTGTTGCTGTTTGCTTATGAACACCAAATTTAGAAGCATAATCTTACTCATCAAAAATTTAATTACTAAGACGAATGCAAAAATTTATATGTTATTGTAAAAAATTAAATATCACTTTTTGTGCATATGCTTGTGTGGTTCTTAGGCATCAATTTGTAACAGGCTTCTTTCACCGGAATATTCTGCATTATGTCTATGTATTGTACAATTCATGCAGCAGCTATTGAATGAAGTTTTATATAGATATTACATAATCTTTTTTATTGCAAAACCATCATCATACTGAAAACAAAAAAATTAAAAGATTCATATGGCTCATAAAATAAATAAAAGCTTGAACAATACTTCAAAGAAGTTTACATTAAAATATATTTATATTAGATCAAGTCTATAATTTACCATATTTACCATTTGTATCTGTAAACAAAGTCCGATTAATAAAATTTAATTATCAACCAAGTCAAATAACAGAAATGACAATTTAAATATCAAATCATTACTATATCCAAATCATTACTATACGCAAATCATTTACTATAAAAATTTGAAAACTAAAATATATTGTTTATAGACTCAAGCACTTAAGGTTTTTATAGTTTATGCTTATTCTACTTTGGAATTTTAACAATTAAGTAAATAGCAAAGAAGAAATTTAATTTTAATAATTAGTCTTTTTATATAATTTCACTTCACGCCAGTTACTGTATCATTTTATTAACGGAGAATAAAAATAAACGATTTTCTGCGTTCAAATTCCGCGATAAATTTCTGTATTGTGTAGGTGTATTAAAAAATATATAAAATAGCCAATTTTTTATACTTGTGTTAAGTATCACGCATTATTTTATCATAATATATTTCGCTCAAAAAGAACAATACAAAAATTACTGAATTTAGTTCAATTGGCGACAAGCACATTTCGTCGCCAACAATTGTTACAAACCTGCTGGTATCCAATTTGGACGCCGGCAATTAATAATCAATTTCTTCTTTCTTTCTTCATCTGTTGGAAAAGTAAACAATCTCCACTTGTTTCTGGAGTGATTGTTGCAATTAACTGCAGCACAACCACCCATTTTTCAATCGAAAAAGCTAACGAAATACCAAAATCTATAGTCTTAAGCTAGCACAATGCAATACGACCCAGCGAACGAGTGGGAAAGAAAATGGCTGACGAGTCAGCTCGTAGTTATAGGAGCCTTAATCTCAATCGCCTCCTACTTATTTATGTTCGCATCTGTAAGCGTCCTCCCCCCACTTCCCCCTACCCCGGACTATGCCATTGTGCTAGCTGAGTTAATTTTACTTTCCAGTTCTGAATGTACGTAATATATATTTACAGGAGAAGGGGGGGGGGGGGGTCATGGCGCAGACTTCATCTTTTAAAATTTTCATTTGTATATCAAGGGCTAAAATTCAGGGCGGGTGTATTTCTCAGATCCGGTAGAAAGTCTCAACCTGCGGAAAGTTCAAAAATTTTCGATGAAAACGCAAAAATCTGCTGTTTTCACTTTTATGTAATGTTTCCAATATTATTATTATCAAAACAGGTAAAAAACACATTTTGGTTATAAAGTATATAGATAGTCAAATAATAAATGTTACTGTTGTTTTCCCTGCCAAAAAAATTGCAATCTTCTCCATATACTATAAAGCTTGGTGGGGAGCCTCCCCTGCACTTAAAAATGCGAATTTTAACCCTTCTATGCATATGTATATATTTATTGATTGATTAATATCATTAAGAGATTAATAATAAACACTGAAGTTTAAGTACTATTCTATTTTTGCTTCTATTTCTTTAAATCGTCGTTATGGTAAAAAGGGAAAATTAAGTGCAAAATTGATCTATATTATAGGCCCGCAATTATATTAAGTATATATATTAGAACCATAACACTTGCGTTTCTCCGAAATAATTGCATTTTTTACTCAGATAACATCGAAAACCTGAACCCCCAGCCAATTTATTTGGAGCCCTTTATATTAGAAGTTCAGCAGATGTAATATATTTTATTTGAATAAATTTTAATTGCAATTTCTGTCGCGATTTGTGCGAAATATTCACTAAATAATGGTTGCATCATTAATTTGCCAAGTAAAATTGAATCAGCAGATAATTTGATGAAAATAGTTTTAAAAACACTCGATATGAAAGAAAGTAACATCGTTTGTACTCTCATACAAAGAAGCATGCAGCTTAGGAAGAAAGACCCACGTGGAAACGGGCCATCAAAGGTGAAGCTCATCCATGTGGAAATGAGCCATCAGGGACTTAGGGACCACAGACCAGCAAAAGAAAGGAGGTAGATTGACAGCGGCTGCATTCAAATGATGCCCCTTCTTTTACGTCCAAGCTTTGTGGTTCCGCAAAAAGGGGAAAAGCACTCTTGAGGGAAGAGTATGCGTTGTAAGAAAGCCCAATGTTCTGGCTAGGCTAGTTTTCCTCGGGCTGGCCGGTTAGGGCCACGAAAAGCCTACCCGAGCTCAGCTCGTTTGAAACGGTTTGCTGGTTAAAGATGCAAATTTCTTTAATTTTATTTTTCATGAAACAAATAATTTAAGTTGGTGTTTTTTCTTTATAAGTGTGCTTTTAAAAAAATTATATTGCTGTAATAACACCTGGTGAAATAATGCTGGAAATGTTTTTAAACTACAATGAAATTCGGAAAAATACCCCTCCAATTGAAAAAGTCCTTCCTGAAATTTGTACCAAAGACCTTATTCTCTTTTACCTAGCTGAAGTTTCACAAGAATCCATGAAAATAATAAAAAGATCTTAAACAGGGGGGGGGGGGGAGAAGCAATTAAAAAATGGTATCAATAATTAATTTTATGGCAGCAACAATTTGAGAAAATCTACTCCAGTTGAAATTCGTATGCCAGCCAAGGGCTTTTTTATTTAACATAGAACAACAGGAAAAATTATCTTAAATGTTTGTTCTGCAGTAATTAAAATTAAATTATTTAAAATTATTAAATATTCCCTTTTCTGACCAATTTTTCATGACTAAACTTTTCAGTCTGGAATAAAATTGTATAATTTTTTTAAAAGTTTGAATGCAATTGCACAGGGTCTGCAGGCAGTGGGAGCAAAGTATTTTCTAGCCCAGTACAGGCCCCTTGTTGGACATTTATTAAAATTCAGAACCAAATAATTGCAGCTCTCTTATTGGTTTCTATTGCATTGTCGAAATCTTGAAATTCACTGTGAACAATTGAAAGCAAAGCACAACTGTTTAGACTTTGCCTCATGGGTTCACTGAAGAATCCTTATTAATAATATCTTGTTGAATGCTCCTTGCCCTTCAACAACTGTTATAGGAATTGTGTGAAAGATTCTGATCAGTTTCGTTCTGAAAAAATTCCTTCAAGTCTTAATTTTAAAATGTTGTTTTAAAAGTCTTACACAGCTTCCTGTCTCTCACCAATATTTTTAAACATTGTTTTGTGCACATTAGGTTTTAAATGAAAGTATATGGAAAATATTGATTGCACTTACGTTCTGGTAGCAAGTGGAAAGATAAGTGTGTCTAAGGAGTTCCTAAGAGACGTAAAAGTAATAATACAACAACTTGACAGTTTTATGTTAAACACTTTTGATTCATTTAATAAATCGAACTCCCCATTACTACCCCTGTCTACAGGTCATGAAAGAAATTCAAAAGTCGTTAAACTAGAAATAGATTATAAAATTGCACAATAAATTGCCCCTATAATTTTGAGAGAATGTTCGTAAAATTTTGAAAAATTTGACTGCTACCCCTGTAAAATTCAATTCTAAAGTTATTTTACTCAAAACAGTTCCTTTATTTGCCATTTTTTATACATTCGTTGCCCACACATTGAAAAATGCGATCTCTTTGCATCCGCGATGGGAAAACTGGACCAGGGTGGAAACACAATAGCACAATAGGGAAAACCGGGAAATCAGGGATTTCTCATTGAAGTTTTATTTTCTGGAAAATATCAGGGGATATTTTAAGTTTTCCCAAATATCAGGGAAAATTATATTTTTCAATATCCAAACCGGCACGCGTCCAGAATTTTGTTTGCGGAATTTCATTTCGTTGAGCGTGGTCAGCTCGAATGCCGATTTTCCATTGATTGAAGCGCCCTTTCTACAATTTAGCAACAAAAAAAGTCAATTTTTTGTCCATGAGTTGAGAAGACATTGCAGTTTTGTTGATACTTCCGAGAATCTGCCATTTTTGGCAGTGTTCCAAAATTTGGCCTAACACCGCTCTCCAGCGTGACGAATTTGGGTTTCGGTACTGTGCATGATACTGCAGTGGTGCAAGAAAGGGGGAGCAGAGAGTCTATGGCGTATCGCCCCCCCCCCCTCCCCACTGAGTGATAATTTGGAATTTTTACAAAAATATTTTCTTTATTCAATAAAAGAACAATATGCATCTTGAGAAAATAAAGTTTATTAAAGCATGAAATAATGATGGCGTAATGGGGTGGGGCTGATCTCCATTCTTAAAAAACTTTAGATTGCAAATTCCCACCAGTTGCAGATTATATGGCTTAGAAAATGACGTTATTTCCTCTTTTCTTTCACCCCCTCAAAAAGAAAGAAAGAAAAGGAATAGCAAAGCTCAGATGGAAAAGTATAGTACACCCCCGTATAAATTATTTGTTTGGTTTCACCACTGTATAACTCATTATGTATGACAATGATGCTGTGTAACTTACAATTAAAATTATGAAATCAGGGAAATTTTTAGAGCTCAATCAGGGAATTATCAGGGATTTATTTTTCTGGATAAGGTTCCCACCATGTGGACTTTTCAAATTTTCAATGATTCATAAAATTTGTTAACAGTTATACAAATAAATTTTGTTTTTATTTTCATTAAAACTTTAATTTGGGAATCGTCATCGCAGAGCGAATGTTCAAATGTGGAAGATAATAATAATTTTTTGTTTCAATTTTTTATTGCATGTGTAATTCTTCAGATCATTTAAAATACTTAAAAAAAAGAAGGTCCTGTTAAATAATATCTTTAAATTTGAAAAAGTCGGAAAACATATAAGTTGAATCTTCGCAGGAAGTACATGGTAAATATCAGTAATTAATCGCAAATAAATAAATTTAAAAAATCATTTATTTCATTTCTTATTCAGTAGGTTTGTTAAATCTTGGAAGCTCATGCTGTAGATTAAGGGGATTTACCTATTTTATGTACACAGTTCAATTTTGTGAAGTACTAGCATTAATCCTAAAATGTTTAATCTTTGATCAAAAGTCTTTTTTGGAGCTTGGTATTTCCTAATAGAATTAAATGCTTTTTTTTATCTTAAAACAAGGCTTAATTTTCTTAATAAAATTTAGGTATTTAAAAATAGTTTGAAAGTTATGCATGTTTACATTCTTCTTTCGAGCAATTACTCTTTCACCCGTCAAATATTTATTAATTATTTATGTTGAATAGCATAAAATTCAATTAAATAAAAGCAAAATTAAGAGAAATGTGTGCTTTGCTTGTTGAACATTAAATTTCTAACAAGTAAAAAGTGTCTTTTTAACCACTTGTTGCATTTTGTCATTCCCTAAAACAAGTATGAAACAATTTTGAGACTTTATTTTTGTGATGCAAAATTTTTTCACTGCTGTAACAATTCCTCATTTGTCTTCAAAGTTAAATTTTGGAAAATTTAACCTGCTGTAAATTTTGTTATGTCTAATAATGTAGCATTCATTTGTCTTTTGAATAGGTTTGCTTTTTATCTTTTGTATATATATGTAACATCAGCTATGTCACAACTTCATTTTGGCGGAGGTTGTTAATCTTTAAAGTCAGTCGTAGCCGAATTATCAAACCTTACTTTATTTTTTCATTTGAAGCCACTACATGGTTGGAATTTAAAATACACATCGCCAGACGACGAAAACATAAACAAACGAAGAACACGAAAAGGCTATTTACACTATTTACATTCTTATACCAAGTACATTTTGCGCATTCCCCAAAATCCCATAAAAATTAGTTTCTTCTCCCTCATATAATATTTTGAGCTCTCTGTCACGTGATACCGCAAGTTTTTAACTATTGGCTGGCTCTGCAAAATTTTCCTGGATCTCTAGTTATATAATTTCTTTCACGCCACGAAAAAAGGGGAAATATATAAAATGCATACAATTGTCTGTAGGTCACTTTAGTTTTTGTGTTTTAAAATCGAAACTGAATTTAAAAACTGATTGAAAAAGGTTATTTGTTTTTATGTTATATACATAGGAAGACAGATTTGAAAAAAGTAAAAACGGAAAAAATAAACACCTATCACCTAAACATGCACAAAGCAGCAAAAATTTAAGTAAAGCAATATATAACAGAAATGTAGTAAAATATTTTTAAAAGGTTTACTAATCAAAAATTTTTTTAAAAAAAGGTTTGAGAATGAGACAAGGACTCATCTGCGTTGGTTTGTCTCAAAGAATGATCAATGCAGAGCACCTTACAAATCCCAAGCAAAAACACACTAGAACGTACAGCAGTCTAGGCTTGATGAGAATGAGATAAGGACTCATCAGTGTTGGGTTGTCTCAAAGAATGATCGATGCGGAGCACCTCACAAATCCTAAGCAAAAACACACTAGAGCTGACAGCAGTATAAAATTTTCAGGCTGTCTTCTGTAGTATGTTTTTGCTTGAGATTTGTGAGGTGCTCTGCATCGAACTAAGCCACTTGTGTGAAGAGTCTGGTCTGACATGAGGTGTATCTTGTGAATTTATCTGAATTAACCGTCTTTAATTGGCGTTATTTTTGGATCGCGTGAGCATTTAACTTAGGGATAACCCTTTTATAATATTCTGTTCTTCATATTTAAAGTTTATAAACGTACACGTTATTTTAAATAAGATCAATATAAGTGAGTTATGTATTATGTTACACACACGATGCATGTAGAAGCGGCCATAAGACTGTAGCAATAACAAAATAAGCGTGTGTGGCATCTTCTCCCTATTCTTCGGGGAAGATGCCACATGGTTCAGAAATTTATGAAATGAACTTTAAAATACTGTATATTTCCGAATATAGGCCAATCCGTGTATAAGCCAAGAGTGCATTTCCTTCAAAAATGTACCAAAAATTCAAAACTCGTATATAAGCCGAGATAAAAATTAGATGAAAAAAAAATTACAGTTCAAAGAGAATCACCAAAGGAGGGGAAAATTTCGTCAAGCAAGTAACACAGATCAAGTCTTTTCCAATCAAGGCGCCAATGGGCGACAGATTGATCTCTGGTAACCCTATCTGAGGTGAGCAAGCACATTTTCCCCTATTCATTCATTGTGCTTTTCGCCCCTGCATTTGCTAGTTTGTTTTACTTTTTTTATTGTTTTTATTCAGTTGTTTTCTGCATTTATATTATAAGGATGAAAGGGAATATAAAGGCATACACAGCTAGTCGCGAGCGAATTATTACAGTCGGGAGCAAATTTCGCCATTTTGTTTCAGCGATTTCACAAAATCCAGCTTTGTAAAATATATGTTATAAAACTCTACTTATTTTTGGCTAATTATTTCCTTAATGTAGGAGACATAAATTACATAATTAGAGTTCTATATTAGTCGATATTTTGTGATATATAGACAGACTTTTTTTTTTTAGATTATCGGACCTGCATATAAGCCGAACCCCCCCCCCCCCCCCCCGATTTAGCTTTCAAAAAAGTTCCAAAAATTCTCAGCTTATACACGGAAATATATGGTAAGGTTTTTAATACAGCAAATGATGTAATTCTTTTCTGTCTTCCAAGACACACCACGCAGTATTTACAGCTACTTGATCGCTCATTTTTCAAACCATTGAAAAGCATATTTGTGACAAGTTCTGGTACACAAGAAGCCAGATCGTAAATTGTCAAGACTTCAGTTTTGATCTCTTCTGGATGCAGCCAGGAACAAGGCAGCCACAGTAGTAAATGGTATTTATGGGTTTTCAGCTACTCGGATATTTACCCCTATAACCCACAAGCAAAACAAATAACAAGAAACCTAAAAAGAGAAGTGTCAACTTGTCATCCTCAAGTGAAGAAATTCCTCTAGATACCAGCGGTGACACTTTTGATGAGGATAACAATGACGATTTTTGCGCAGTGTGTAAAGGGTACTTTTATGCTAAAAAGGGGTCCCAAGTGTGACTGCATTCAGTGTACCGAATAAAACAAATGGTTGCACGAAGATTGCAATGATGATCATTTGCATTGAGTGAAATATTGTGTAGGCTATCATTTGACCTGTGCTGTTATTATTTTTAGCAAACTAGTTATGAAAGAATTAATTTTTTTGTTTCTCTCTAGTCATTGTAATTCCATGTTTAATGGTTGAAATTTTTGTCTAATTTTTTTTTTATTGTGGTGGTGCATCTTACCCCATAACTGGTGGCATCTTCCCCCAATATATGGGGGAAGATGCCACAATTGAGTGGCTTTTTTTAACATTTAATTTTTCATTTATTTTCATACTGAGAAGAAAATTAACTTGTGTACGCAACAAATTAAACATTGATGTGTATTTTTCTCATGATCCTGTTATTTCAATTTTTGATGCACTAATCGAAAAAACCCTTTAGTGTGGCATCTTCCCCCAATTTACCTTATATATACAAAATATTCAATCAGGGAAATTTTCTGAAAAATCTTTGGGAATCAGGGTAAAGTCGGGGAATTTTGCTTTAGAGATTCTGTAGCCACTCTGAATTTTCTCTTAATTTCACTTGTTTTCATGTAACTTTTAGCATAATTTTAGCACACAGACATAAATAAGACTATTGTCTGCTCTGTGAAAGAAATAACAAATCAAAGCTGACTAAAAGTGCATTCAGTTACGCTTGTTTTTTATAATAATTTGAATTATAATTTGTATGTTTAAATGAATATAAATTGAAATTTTAATTATTATAAATGAAGTTAAAGGAATTTCTGTTAAACTGAATGCTGCTTTGGTGTCACATGGCCATTGTCCTTACAAAAGAAAAAAAAAGCTTGATTTTTGAGATTGGTGATTTTTCATGCTGAAAACCGATTTTTGACACATTTGTCTAGGGCTTGTTGTTTGAAAAGGCCCCATTCTTATGAGATTAATTAAAATTGAAAGATATAAGACACCTGAAAAATTTCTTAGTGAGGACCCTAAAAATTTATGTCCCTGCAGTAATGCGTTGGGTATAAGAAAATGTATGAATGAATAAATAAAAGTGATATAAAACACAGGGTGTAGTATAAAGATCTCCTCCATTTTTAAAGAATATAAAAAAAAGTTAAAATCTATTTTTAAAGATAATTGAATAGCTTTCTAAAAAGTATATAAAAAGCTTTATTTGTGGGTTTTAAAAATTATGTTAGCACATCATTATCAACATATAGCTGAAAATGGTCCCAGGAGTGTATTAAGAAGTTTTGTGGCCCTTGGCAGTACAATAAATATGAGGTTCGCTTTTCTTACTATACTATGATTAACCAGTGGAAAACAATATGAAATGTGATCTTATTGAGCAGCTAATATTGTATACGAATACAATTTCAATTCTAATAAAAGTTAGAGAAATAATTTTGAAATTAATGACAGGTAATGTTGACTTGTTAATTGAAAAAACTTTACACGTACTAATATCCGATGCACTGTTGATTTATTTTATGTTAGGCTTGTTTTGGTTTCAAATGTTTAGTACAATTTGTCATGTGCATATGGGGCAAAGTGAAATTTATTTTATTTTGCTTTGTCCCTACATCAATCATCAGGTAACTAAATTTGTTGATCATTTATTCCTTAGTTTATTTGTTGATTTATTGAGTAGCATTTTCATTAGTTTATTTAATTGATCATTTAAAATAGTATTTATTCATTTATTCATTTGCTTGTTGTATCAGTGATTCATCCTTTAGTTATTCATGTTCAATAAAATATAATTTTAAGCCTCTATTAGTGCTGACTCCAGGATGAAAGGGCCGCCAGGGGGAACTCTGAAAAGGCCACTATGTTTTCTTCAAAAAGGGCACCCTTGAGTCGTGCTTAAAAAATATTTTTCACCATCCCCCCCCCCCCCCCCCCCCGCAAAAAATTTAAGCATTGAAAAACCTTCAAGTTTAGCAAGGTTGCAAACTTTGCATGTGTATCTCAAAATATAGGTTTTCATTTTGTTTTCATAAGTATTCTGCTGCAAAATTATGAACTACTCAACAAAGAAAATTTTAGGTCTTGGTGACATTTCTCCACTACCAGGTTTGGGAGAGGTGTACCAAAGTTCCAACAAATCGCGACCCCCACAAAAGTGCTCTCAATGTGGCCCACACAAGTCTTAAGGCAGGTTCTGATTATTATTGACAAGTATCAGGGTTGATGGAGATTTCAAAAAATATTGGGGAATCGCGCAATCGCGCGAACCCCGAGCATTTCAGGTGACAGTGACCTAGGATTTCAAACTTGGTTGCCATTTTAAACCTCAGCCATAGAGCTTTCAAATTTTTAATTAATCATTTTGTTTCTAATTCAAACATTTTTTTTTCTTTTTAGAAGAGGGGTGTGGTCGGAACTTTGGAGAAAATAGCGTTTTATATTGGCTCAATATATTTTGTCCTTTTTACCATTAAAAAATCAGGTGATAAAAAAATGGCGCACAATTATATGCAAGATAACACTAAAACTAAATAAGATAATTTTTCACAGGGCAAATGGGAGCAACAATGCTAGTGCAATCTGTACTTCTTTTATTCTTCTATGGGAAAATGCTATGAGAAGAAAATAATGTGCAAATTGTGCTTGTATTCAATATCTTATTTAATTTAAATTTTCTTTCTAATAGAGCCATAATTTTCTGTTTAAACAGTTTTTTCAGGCATGGGGGGGGGGGGGGGGGAATCAAAAGTCTTGGAGAGGAATAACTGTATTTAGGCCCAATAAGTGTTTTGCTGTTCACTGTTTAAGAAATAATAAGAAATATTGTAAACCTAAAGCAGATGTTAAAAGATTGCTGCCCGATTTTACGCAGTTCGCTAATTAGCATATGACAGTTTTCCGCGTGCAAACGGAGAAATAAAGGAGATACAAATACTATTTTTAGCACATATAAACTGATTAGTATGTAGAGATTATTAAAATGTTTGAATTGAAAAAAAAGAAATGCTTATTTGGCTTTGAAAATAGTATTTAACTGTTTTGTCTTATGTATAGATTTTGTGAAATGACGCCGATGACTTTTACTGTTTTATTTTTTTATTTTTTATTTTTTATTTTTTCAGTGGTGAGGCAAATGCTAAACCCAGAACAATTACACATCATGGATCCCAACTTCGTAATCCCAAATTTGGAACACTTTCAAAAAAAAAAAAAAAACTTGATTTCAATGAAAAATCGGGAAGCCTTTTTTACTGTTTTTTTCTTTTGGAAATAAACATTTTAAAAATAAGAAAAAATTAATTACAATGAACGTGTTTAAATAAAAACGTAGTTTTCATGATCGTGTCCTTAAAAGTTTTCATATTTGAGATCGCGATTTCTGAAAAACGGTTTGCTTTCGCGATTAAGAGTTCTTATTAATTATTGCTTTTATTCTAAGTTAATATCATTAAATTTAGCTTCTTTCTATTTTTGTGCTTTTATTATATTTATTATTATTGTTTTTTAGACTGAGCGCTAAATTTTACGCGATACAGAACATTCGTAAAATTGAAGTTCGGGCTTTCTTTTATGTTCCCGATAAGCTGATCTTTTATAATTAGTAAAAGTCTTTAATAAGCGGATAGAGAATTTAAAATCATATCAGAATTTGATGATATTCCTTTCTTGTATTGTTTAATTTAAGAGGTTTAAAAAAAAACGGAAAAAAGTCTGGATTTTTCGAAGTTTTGTCGCGAACGTAAGTCGACATTTAACTTCGTTTTTTGTGCTAAATTTCCGACTTTAATAAGAGAGTATATACTGTATTAAAAAATGCTATTAATGAATGAAATGCTAATGGCCAAATCTATGAGTTCTGGTGCTATTTACAAAATTTTTTGAATCAGGACCCAAAATCCGGAGAGCTTGCCGCTTTTGATCGATTTTTTTTTTTGAAAAATCGGGAGTTTTCCGAATTGCCGCACATCATCGGCAGGTAGCCGGTTGCAAATTGCCCATCCTAACTAAAAATAGCATAATTTAAGTTGCAGACATTCATATTTGTTTAAGGCTAAACGCTTTAAAATAAAAAAAAAAGGCAGGTGATGCTTCCTTCTACTACCCCCAGTTATTCCAAGAAGCTAAAGGGGAGAAGACAATAGTGCTCTGGAGTTCTGAGAAAATTATTAGGGACAAATAAGGGGGGGGGGGGAGGGGCAGGATGCCTGGAGTGAAGTTTTCCTACTGCACTTCCTGCTTTGAGGGCCGTTCGGCTGATGTTGGCATGGTCTGAATAGACCGCAGGGCGCATAGAAAAGGGAAGAAAAGAGGCCGCCGGACGCAAAAAAGATTTAAAATGGCCGCCGGGCGCAGCGCCCTGTCAAAATTGCTTAGAGTCAGCACTATCTATACTCTTTGGACTACAGTAAGCTGATCTACGAATATAAAAAGTAATTTATAGCATAGAAAACTATTTCATTAGGAAAATTTCAATTTTTCATTTGAATTTTTTCTTTGCTCTATAGATAGGACAAAGTGATAATTTTCCGCTTTTGCTTGAACGTACAAATGTACTGCCTAAAGTGAAAAGTAGAATTTCAATGCAAATTCTATTACAAAATTCGTAGTTCTCTCTTTATGTACTGTGATTTTCAAAATAAATTTCCAGTTCATTTATTTTGAAAAATATCATTTATCAGTTATTTCACTTTGGTCCTACATTCCCTTACTTATCTGATAAACATTTTTATAATGTACAAAACTTTTCCCTCTCTCTCTTTTATCATTAGTTTTGGAAATTATATGTTTATGACACAATGCTAATTGTTTTTAAAAAAATGGTGGAATTGTAAAGTTTTGTTAAAGTAATGCAAATTTAAAAGATATATACATATATACTAAGAGATTTACTTGTCTGAGGAACTTATTGATTAAAAATGTATTGTTGTGGTGGAATGGGAAATAATGGTCAATCTTATGAAAAATTATTTTTAAAAGGTTTAAAACTTTACAAGTCATCATAAGGTTGAAGGGAGATTTATATCACAGTACTCAACTATCCAGAAAGCACAGGAAGCACCTAATTTCAGATATGCAAATTTTCCAGATAGTTAAGCATGGCTTTTTAAAACTTTTATTTTTTAAATTTAATTAGTTTTTTTTAATAGCAGAAGTTACATTAGGTTGACTCCTATCATTCAAAACCTAGAAATTGAGTTGAGAATCATTTCAAATAAATGTGTTTTAAAAAAAGATTACTTAAAAAAAATCATAATTTATTTATATTATAATGTTAATACTCCAAGTTTTCTGAAGAAAATCAGGGGAGAGAGATATTTTTAAAGCATTAAGCTCTATGAGTTGAGAAAAAATGTTTATGTTGCAATGCGTACATATATGCTACATAGTTTGATTTGACTCATCTAGAGTTTGCTTTTGAGGGATATTGTATACCAGCTGTGTCGCCTGGCTTTGCATGCAATATCTCTAATTACAGTAAAAAGCACTTATAACTTCTGTTCTAGTTAAATTAGAACCTAGAGCGAAACTCTTTCTGGTTCAGTTTTATATGGGCTTTCCAATGGTACCAAATTCAAAATGATGCTGTAATTTCTTCATTCAAAAAAAGCTATTTTACGCAACTTTTTGGTTTTAAATTTAATATCTGAATGTTTTGGAACTCTTTTAATGTTCGAAAACCCCCTACGACAATAAAATACCCATGCACCAAACTTGGGGAAAAAGTGGATTTGTATAAGGAACATACCTACATATGATACATATATACATACATAGGGTCAGTTGGGATAATTGTAAACATGGGGTAATTGTAAACAAGCTTCATAAGTACACTTGTGGTGGTTTTGAAAATTTAACTGCTTGTGAGTGATAAACTGGCAGCATAGGGAAGACATTGAAACAATTTCGTAAGTTTCGAAACAACTGTGGAGGCTTCACTATTGTTTGAAAATGGCACAGTAAAAAAAGTTGTTTAACAAAATTTAGTGATTTTACATTTTTGTCTCCAGCTCATCTACAAAAGCGGTGTAAGCGGTTTCAACCATTTTTATTTGTCATATGGAATGCTGCTAAAAACATTTAGTTATGAATTTAATCCTTCCTGTTATTTTTCATGTGCAAGTTAGGTGTTTACAATTACCCCATATATTTCGTACTCTGGGGTAATTGTAAACACTTAAATTTATCCTATTTCTAATATTTTGGGGGGGGCAATAAGTATTATATTTTGATATAAATCACACTTGTGTGTCTATTTTACATAACTGTTGTTGCTGTTGCTAATGCCACTTGGAAATCCAAGCCCCCCTTGCAGGGCGACCATGAATTAAGGAAGCTCCTACTGATTATTAATGAGCTCGGCTAGAATAAAGTACACTTGACTCAGAGGGGCTTAATGATTTTGAACCAGCTCCCAGATGAGAGATCGTCACCTAGGATGGTCCCTCAGCGGAAATTATTTCTAACTTGGTGGTCATTTGAAGCGACGATGTATTTTACATGCACAGCTCCCTTTAGCGCACTTGGTTTCAGAGTAATCAGTCGTGGGAGGTGGTCACCCTCCCAAGCGTTGACCACGACCAGTTGTGCTTCACTTTCGGTGTTCTGTGGGATCCAAGCTTAACTTACTGATCCACTGGGGGACAAATTTTGCATAAATTTGCAGCATTACTTGATTTTTTGCAAGATATTTCTCGTTAAATGATTTCAGCCGACTCATAACATAACTCAACAGACCACATACGGCCTGTTGGCCGCAGATTGAGAACCATTGCACCGGAACTTCTTAAGCCTTCAAGCAGACTGTGTATGAAACAATTTTCCATTTGCATCAATCTTATTCGTAAATAAATCACTGTTTACAATTACCCCAGATCTCTGGGGTAATTGTAAACACACTGGGATAATTGTAAACACGAGCTCATTCGCTAACAAATAGTCATAGAGTCAAAATTTTAGTACACATCTACTCACAAGAAGTACACTGCCGTGGGCAGGTAAACGGCAGTATCTACAAATTTTTCGATTTTCGTTTTTTTGCATTTTTGTAATCGATATTACTTCAAGTTTATTGTACTAACATGTTTATTTGGTTTACACTACAAATAAACCATTTTTGTGGCAGTGGCAATTAGCAGTAACTGCTTTTAACGCTACATTATGCAGGTAATCGGCAGTATGTACATACTGCTCTTTACCTTCCCACAAGCATTGTCTTGGCGATCGAAAATTGCGGAATCACAGGCGGAAAAACCGGTTTTGCCTCTTTCTTTGATCTAGCTCTTTCAAAGTGATTTAGTGTTCTGTCGCAAAGTGTGAAAAATTAACTAGTTACTTTATTGTAACTAATTGTTGCTTCCTAAAATGGATGTAAGCGCTGTAGATGGTCGAAAATTTTCCCTTGTTTCCTAGTCAGTGTCAGAAAACTCGGAGCAAGAACTCCCGTCTACGTCAACCTGTAGCCAAAATCCCATGCTGGCAGATGAATACTCGCTTCTTAATGCAAAAAAATGTGAGTAGCTTATAAAAAAGAAGTGGTGCCGAGCTCAGACTGAATGTATTGCTAGAGACGCAGAAAAGCTACAGCTGCGGTCTCCTTGCAATGCAGATACTTGCCAGCTGAACTGCTGCAAAACAATTTCCCTTGAAGAAAGAAGGAAAATTCATGAGGACTTCACAAAGATGTCCAGCCACGAGAAAAAAATTTTTGGTCTTACAGAGAATTCAAAAAGAAGCAATAAAAAGGAAGACCACTGAAACGATCCGACGTAAAAATTCTATTAGGTATTCGTTCCAAATATCTACCGGAACCTACCGTGTTTGCGAAGTTTTCTTTCTAAACACCCTCGGATTCCACCGGAAAAATGAGAAATGATTATGACGGCAATTAAGACATCTGAATTCGACTTGATTTCACCACGTCCCACGCAACGCAACCCGAACAAAATTGAGAGGGAGCCTATATGGAGCCACATTTTGTCATTCAATCCATGCACAAGCAATTATAGGAGGGAACTCACTCTGAAACGATTTTATCTTCCGAGTGAACTTACATTAAACTCCATGCACAAGGATTATAACGAAAAATATACGGGAAATCCCTGCAGTTACTAGATTTACCTAAAGGAGGTAACTAAAATGAACATTAGTTTCAGAAATTGTGCCCTTTAATGCCAAAAAAATCTTTTCATGAAGTTTTTTATTTTTCAGTGATTAATTTAACTTAAAATTTCTGGATTCTGAAAAGGCTTTTGTTATAACTATGCCCATTTACTTAGGCAAATATTTCTAGTATTAGATGTTATGCAATCATTGCAATTTTAAATTTATATCAAGTTGATATGAGTCTTTTTGGCACTGCACATATAATTTACTTACATTTTTTATATTGCTACTTATTATTTTATATTATTATTTATTTATGTTAAATATATGTAATAGATGTATGAAATTTATTTATGTTTTTTATATAATAAAATACATTATGGTTTGTAATTGTATGTTTTATTTCATTTTTTTTTTATGTTAAATTTCTATCCAGTGGTTACATAGTATTTATTTAAATGTCATTAATAAAATAAAAATACATACACTCTGCGTAATAATATTTTTCGCAATAACCTATCTATTTCTCATCATATACGCTTCGTAATGCTTAACTACTGCGCATTTAATAAAGAAATGTGCAGTTACTGCTAACTACCAGCCAGCTGTATATGACAATTACTACTGAGAACGGAAGGTGTGATATAATCGATTGTAAATCAATATCAATGTAATCGATCTTATGTTAAAAGTATTAAGTATTGCCGGATGGCAACATTGATTTGTGTCTTGTGTATGTAGCGTGTTGGTTGTGTTCCCGTATTAAAGAGAGTTTGAATGTCTTCTGGTATACCGTAATATCCACAACAATACAGAAGGTAAACGGCAGTAACTGCTTTTACAATCTATAGGAATGCAAAATCAAAATAAAACCTACGGCGGAAAAAATATCTCAATGTCAACACGTAAAACCATTTTACTTCAAATTTCAGTGTTTTAAACGCGTTTCTTCAAATATCTCGAAAACTCATTTTGTGTAGATACTGCCGTTGACCCCACGGCAGTACAGTAGTGGCTTTAATGCTCACAATCTCTGAATTCATTCAAGAAGAGGTAGGGAAGGATCAAAAGTTAAAATATTGATAAAGCATTTACAATTACCCCAACTGACCCTAAGTACAAAGATATGTACACACAGTCTCTGTTTTATTTACATACTTTTGGAATATTCTTAAAGTGTGTAAAGTAAATTTTCATATATTAATATATAATAGTACTGATTGAAACTTTAAAACAAACATTGTTTTTGTTTTAATAGACTTGATAATTCTACATATTATTATATATCTAGGCATTGGGAATTGTGTTCTTCTGTTAGTTCCAGCTCCATATGGGCCACCCAGAAGTCTTTTTCATCCTTCATCTCAAGTTCATATACATACTAAAAGAAATTTCCATCTTGACTTTGTTATAAACGCTAAAGATGGTCATAATAGCAAAAGTTCCGACTCTTCTAAACTTTCACAAACAGGCAAGCATCATTGATCATGCCTTTTTTCTGATTCTGAAGTATGATTTTTATTGTTAAATTTATATAATAATGATGAAATCTGATACTGTTATTTTTAATTTTATATGCATGATTGGATTGTTTATAGAGTAGTCAAAACTTTATCAAAAATAGTTTTCAGTTTTTTATATTGTCAAACAGCATTTTGTAGAATGTATATGATTGCTCATATAAATTTTTGTGTGTAAGTGGACTTACATCTGGTTGAAATATTAATTTTTTATCGGGTCTGTGAATGAAATGCATGCAAAATACCATCACACTTGGATGACTAACATTAAAATAATGTACTGTATCAACTCAAAATACACTCTCTGATTTTCCAGTGCATTTGTTGTAGTTATTCCAAGTGCAAACCACCATACTTTCAGGAGGCATATATTGAATACATAATAAAGCATTTTTTGTCCCAGATAACTATTCAATGCTGTGCCGCCATGTTTCTAAACCAGGTTTCCTCAAAATCACAGCGTTCTGTAAAACATTATTAAGGGTTCTGTAAGAAATCAATTGCCTTCATCGTACTAGTTCTCTCTAAATTAAAACGATAAAACTATTGATAACTTTAATTGAGGTTAACAATATGGTGTCTTATATTATTTAAATTAACTGTTAAAATATTTTGGCATGAGCAAAACTAGCCTATGTCATGTATGGGGATGGTCATAGGCACCTTTTTCACGAAAAGGCACCTATGGCTGCCAAATGTACATATATTTGAAATTTCTATGTACTATTATATACGAGGAACAATAAGTTTACTTAGCCACAGGCACCGGCTAAGTAAGACACACTGAAGGCCCCACAGAAGTGCGCCCTAAGCCCCGCGCAAAACCTCAAAATCTTAAAAATATATAAAGAGAGAGAGAGAGAGATCATTTTATTTATAAAATTTCAGCCTTTCAAGTTTTTCTATATGGTTAGATCTTAGATCAATACATTTTTGAAATTTGTCTTGATTCTATTGGCAGTAAGTAAATGTTTTAAAATAGAAATAGAAATCTCATTTCCATTCATTGTGTTACAAGACCAATCTTAAGCCAATTGGGCTGATTACTCCCAATAGGAGGGCGGCACGTTTCAGGTGCCGCTGCTTAAATTTTTCGAGGCGAAAAAAAATTTTTTTTTTATAATTAAACAAAAAATAAAAATTAAAATTAAACAGCAAAAAAAAAAAATTAAAAATAAAAAATCTAATAACAAGGTTACAAGGTGTCCGTTTGAGTACCTAAATTTTGGACCTGTGAAAATACATTAAGAGAAAAAATCAACCTTTATTAAGAAACCTAGCCCCACGTGATAATTTAAAATATTTTCTTAACTATGTGTCTATCACGTAAATTAAGTAACAGAACTTTGCAATACGTTAAATTTTCAATTTGTCTGATGAATCTCCACGTATTTTAACCAATCCAACATTTCATTTCGCAAAACTCAAACCTCGAACATTGCTGAAAATTAAGGTTAACTAGTGACGATTGAAGTAAACAATAAATAAATGTATCACACACACATTGAAATTGTTTGAATTAATTTGTTGATATAATAAGAATTATTATTACAGTAAAACCCCGTTAAAACGCGGGTGTCGGGGAACATGTTTGGCACCCGCGTTGTAACATAACCGCGGTATAGTGAAACTATACCGCCGAACCATATTAACGAAATAATACTCGCTTCCGTTGCATCATTTTTAACTTTATCAATTACTCATAACTTTTCTTCCCCCTATAGTATTTTTTTTATTTTCTCCTTTGCTGACATTTTATTCACTCTCATTGCTGTGCAAGAAGCACACATCTCAGCTGCGCAATCAGTCTATCGAGCGATAGGTTATTAACCAACTGTTTTCCGAGAAAATAGGAGCTTAAAAATCTATGTTATCAACATGGGATTGTGAAGGGAGAGAGGTCTTAAGAAAAAATTAGATTTGGAAGGGGAGGAATGCACTTCTCACTGGGGAATATGTTGGTTAAAATATGTGTGTGCTTGAGCTGGCTTTACTTACAGTGGTAAATAAGGAATCACCTTTAAATCGCAATTATAAACGGTGGTTTAAACGTCGGGGGACATGATAGTCACCACGGTATATCCGATTCTGTGGTATACTGAGGCGCAGTATAACGGGGTTTTACTGTATTATAATAAAGCAATATTTAATAACAGAGTTACCAAAGCAAAAGCATACTTTTTAAATGCTAAATAACTCTGCAATTTATAAATAAAAAAAGCAAATTTAGAGAACCCGGATTTCAGTCGTCACTAAAAAGTGCTAAGTTCTTGAAAAAAAAAAAACTGAAAGTCACACCAGAATTTGAAAATCGACGTGCAGCTCAGAAACCAAGTCAATTTCTGTATGAAGGAACTGATGACGAATCTTTGTCTTCCGATGATAATTTTCGAATTCAGTTTTTCGTTGTATTAATCGACAATGCTATGAGATTTGAAAATTTTCATACCCTTGAAAAAATATTTGACTTTCTATATAATTCAAATAATATCAAGAACTTATCAGAAATAGAGCTTAAAAATTGTTGTCATATTGCAGGTCAGGCTTTAAAAGATGATATTGAGAGTGAACTTGACGAACTCATAATTTGGCGTCGAATTTTGCTAGTCAGCTATTCAATATTGGAAACAGCCCTTTTCTAAAATAAAAAGAATTTTTTCGCATCTTTATGGAAAATTTTTCTCTGCAATTAAGAGTAATTTTAACGCAGCCAATACCCGTAGCAACAGCTGAGAGAACTTTTTCAATGTTGAAATCAATAAAAATTATTTACGGTCAACTTTTACGGCCAGGAAAAGTTGACATCTTTGGCAATCTTGTCGATTGAATCAGAATTTGTAAAGAAGCTAAATTTTGATAGGGTTGTAAATGAATTTGCTTTAAAGTATTCAGGAAAGTAAATGAATTTTTGTTTATGCAGTTTAAAAAAAAAATTAATTATCATTATTCATTAACCTGTAAATAATACATTTTCCTTATGGAACGTGATCGCTTGTAATGAAAGATGTTAAGAGGTAAAATATTCAATACAAATCAAAATGGCTATACAAGATATAAATCGAAATTTGTAAAAAAAAAATGACTAATTTGTTGTTGTTGTTGTGGCTGTTCACTACTGTTCCATTGGAACTTTTCAACCTCGTTTAGAGAGCGAACCCCCATATATATATATATATATATCCCCGCAAATAATTCCGCCCTGGGCCCTGCTTTTAGTTGGGCTGGCCCTGGTTATGTTGTCTATAATTTATTTTTGTGACCTTGCATTAGTTTTGTGTCTTGCATTTTTTAAATTTGTGAGATCCTTTATCATATCAAAACACATTTTGTACTATATAATAGAGGCATAATAGTACTGGCACTTTGATGGTATCACTAAATTTATCACTGCTAAAACCCTCTTCTGATTACTTAGTGTAAGAGTGGTGGGTATTAAGTTCATTAGAGTCCCTTACCTTTCCTGAAACATCATCTATTGCTGATGTATATGAAAAGAACCAAAAAGAATGAAGTAAAATGAATCTTCATCTAAATTCAATCATCAAGAAAAAAAAAAACAGTACCAGTCCAAAAATCTCTTTCTGAGATATGCACAAAAACAACTTTTGTTTTCAAGTATAACAAATGCAGTCAACATTATGACAATGGAAACTTTTTTAAATTGTTAGCCTGACCGTTTAAAATATCCTTATGTGCCTAATTTGTTTGTAACAGTTGTCAAATTTTTAACTATAATAATTATTGCTGGACATGTTCTCTCTTTCCACTCAAGCTCACTTAATTACCTTTTCAGTGTTAAAAATAAGACTGCAATATAGAAACAATACATTTACATTTTCATACACATTTAATACATTAGTATACATTTATGAATATATATTTTAAGTCTTTGATATTAAACAAATCTGTAGACAAAACGTAAGTAAACATTGGAGACTCCTACTTGTGGAAAACTTTAAAAATTCAATAAACACAAAACTATCTGAGCTGTAGTGACCCTTTTTGCATCATCATTTAAATTTTTGTCATTAATTGTTGACCCTAAATGGTCACACTCCGACAAATGTCCACTTGAGAGGCCTTCCAAATTTTTGATTGTAATGTTCATTAAACTATTTTAAGTAATGCTCATATTTAATAGTATTTTTGATATCAGGGTATTTTTTGATAAGCAAGTGAGGCATAGACTTAAGATTCAAGCCACAAAACACTGTAAATGTTTCATGGTTTTAGAAGAGTATGCGAAATGTTCATTTTAAAAGACGAAATGTGTTTTTTGATTTTTACAAAATATTTGCCTTTAGTACAAAATATTTGTCAATAATAGACACAACGCCTATTATTGTGTTTTCCACTAGTATTGACTGGAAATTTGACCGAATAAAGGATGATAGAGAGTTAAAAAAACGTTTTAGTCTCGGACATATAGTGTTTTTCTATTCATTTAACATTGTGCGTAGCTGATATAATATGAGAGATCTTCACAATTATGCTGTTCCTCATTACATTGTGTAGTTTTACATATTTAGGGTTACTTTTGGCAGTTATCTAAAAATGGCCGATTTTGGACTTTTCCACTCGTGGATTCAATTTAAATATTATTCTTTGACTGATAAATTAATGCCTTATTTAGATTTTAAGGGTATTCTTCAGATATACAATAACTTTCTAATATCTAAAGGATAACTTTCTAATATCAATTGTTTTTCAGGCTGTTACCTGTTTCTGGCAAAACTGTTGCTGAGGCAAGTGTATAAAATATGTATGTTTTCGTTTTCTGCTAATATGTTTAGCACATGTGCAGAAGCTCTAGTTTCAAAAGCATTCATATCATTTAGTAACATGCCACATTAGTAGCTAGATGGATTTCTACTGTATTTCTTAGGTAATATGACTATAGTTTACCATCCATCTGCAGCAATGAGTGGAAATTGTGTAGCACTCTCATAACTTATGAGATTTGAGATGTGATTTGTAGGGGACTTCTTTTTGTGCCTAAACCTTTATTGTATTTCTCTCCTCTATTGCTTTATAGAGCTTTTACTCTTTTCAAAACTTTTCTTTTTTGCAGAATGTGTATTTGTTATGTTTTTCTTTATATAAAACAATTGTTTAATGGCATTTTAAAAGTACTTTTATAATTTTTGTTCCTTCATTTTTATAAATCCATTATAATTTACTATTTATCTTAGTTTTAATCAGTCAACTTTTTTTTTTAAAGAAAGCTATAACAATGGTTTTGTTTGATATTTATAGGAAAATTAAAGAATGAGAGACAAAAGGTAGATTATACAAAGATATTTACTGAAAGAAATTTTATCACTCCTCTTAGAGCCATGAATGATTATCTCTTGAAACCAAGGTGATAAAAATATCCTAAATTCTAATTTTTGCTCATTAAGTGATTTTGTTTTTTAGTTCTTATATTCTTTTTCATTCTTAAAATATACATAGGTCCGTACTCAACATGTAAAAAGAATCACCCACAGGCTTTAGTTAATTCAGTCATACTGTTTTTAGCATTTAGAATATAATTCTGGTTTTTGTTATGAGGAACGAAAAATTGTTGCAAATTATGTGTTCTTAACATATTTGACTGTAAAAATTTACGGCTTGATTTTTAGCTTATATTTTTTTATTTTTTTCATTTTTATAAAGGACATAAATAATATTTTTTAGAAGCTGAAAGTATATCTTAAGAATATTCCTTTGTGGTACTTCAATAAAAATGAAACTATTTATTACATCCAGTTTAGTGGCATTAAAATTTCATATAGTATTAACATTTTTTAATTATCTTGCAATATAAAAAGGCTTTGAGTTTCTTAAAGTAACTACAGTAGAGTCTAAAAAATCCAAGGTAATTGGGGCGGACACCACTTCAGATTACTGGTTTCCGAAAAAATAGAAAAATTTTAAATTTTATGGTTTTACTGAATCAGTATGACAAAGGACCTACATACCTTTATTATTTAGTGTGGTAATATGTAGGGTACTTTACAGTTTAAAAAAATGTCAATTTTTTGCTACTTTAACATGCTACTTCTCTTTTTACTTGCAACATCCTTTTTAGCACAGGCAGCTAAAGCAATTTGCACTGACCACTTTCAACAGTACTGCCTCTCCAAACAGATTAGGATAAGAAGAAATCTGAAAAAAACTATTTCTGAGTAAGCTATAGAGCAACTTTGTATTTTCAATGGTCATGCAATACACAAAGAAGACCCCCTTCCACCTAGCCAGAAAACACCATAGGAAATTCTGAAAAAGTCTTTTAGATCAAGTCCCTTTCAAACTAACTAATAGCCACCTGCTAAATGCCTTTAATTAACTGATAAGAGAATAAAGGGCGGTAGGTGACTCAAGATGGCCAATTACCAGAAGGAAGAAAAAATTCTGCATCCTTTCGGGGGGGGGGGGGGGGGACCAAAATTTTTGAGGCCTCGAATTAAGAGGAACCTCAGACTTCTGAGACTCGGATTTTTGAAACTCTACTGTACATAGTTTCTAATTATCCATGAATAAACACATAAATAGTATTATGTAAGAAATATATCTTTAGTACGATTTACGAGATGGGAACCATGATGTTGTATAAAGAATTAGTTTGCTGTTGTTTGGGTAGAATAGGTGTAAATCACCTTTTGCAATGTGCAGGGTATTGCATTTGGCAAAAACTGAGAACTCTTGTAGAACAAAATTATTTAGAAAGATATCTTGTCTTTTAAGCAGGCATACTCAACTTGCCGCTTACTGTTTTTTTGTAGGGAACCCAACACAATCAAAAACTTTAACAAGCCATCATAGAAACTTTTTTTTATACAGATCATGAACAACTGTAGATTGTTTTGGACGTGAAATGGAACTGTTTATTACATGAATTTCAGTGGCATTATAAAGAATGTTTTGTTTATAATGCACATTAACTTCCATTATTTTTTATATGTAGTCATTTCTATGTGGTTCAAGAAAGAAATGTGGTTGAGTATACCTGTGCTAAAGATTTGGCTCGCTAAATTCATTTCCCGTTGGGTAAAAGGAGAAGCTGCTTTGTCGTAGTTTCTCTTCATTGTTGAGAAGAATGTAGGTAATGTGTGTGCTCTTTATTCTGAGCATGTAATTAATATTTGAATTTTTTCCTTGCAGTGACCTTGAAATGTTAAGAAAGATTCAGAGAAGAAGTCCTTTTGAAGACAATCCGCCTATTTATGTATATCTACGACGTGATGTTGAGCAGAAGTAAGAATATCTCTAATAATATCTATGAATTCTATTTTGAGTACATTACCTTTTCCTAGCCATGTGGTTTTGAATCTAGTGAATCTTGGATATTGTTTGATGTGAAAAAGAAATCATGATCTTCAATTTTTTATCTTAAGGCATAATAAAACATGGTGAAATTTTGAATGCATTGCAGTAAATAAGTAAATAATGTAAGTTAATGAATGAATGAACTATGTGAGTAGCAGCATCTTCAAGTTTATTGACCGTTTAAATTTTTTTTGTCCTACTAAACATAAAATGATGTGTTGGCAGAGCAGACATCATTCTGGTGTTTTTATTATTTGGCTATCTATTAAATTACTGTCGGGGACATCCAAACATAGATAGTTAAATGAATAATATATACTCCACTTCCTTTTAAAAATTGTTTTTAAAGCAAGTTTTTCAAAATCTGAGCCTTTTGACTTATCTATAGTATTATTCACATTAACTTGGTGCACATATATTTACTTTGGAACTTATTGTTTAATGAAAGACTTTCGTTAAAAGTCTTAAATATATTTTGTCTTTGTTTATATTCAAAGAACTTTTATAAAATGAGAATTGAAATACCATCACCACCTGTTATTTTTCGCCTCACATTGTTATACAAAATATTTACTTATGTGTGTTTTATTTTTTTTTTAGTTTGTCCCATGAGTTCAGGAATTCCCTATGCCTGTAGATTTCAATTTATTAAACTGAAAATTTAAAATCCATGATAGAAACTGTACAAGCAATTGTTTCAGTGCTAAAGGGCCCTGTGTATCACTGTTAGAATTGAACCACAGAATTACTAATCTTGTCCAATCAGTGTCGAGTTTGGCATGTATTATGTGTTTGCTATCAAAACAAATATATAAACACAAAACTAATCCAAAAGCAGGCTCTGGGCTCAGTTAGGCTGATCCTAAATGGATAAAAATGTAAAAATTAGAATTGTACGTAAGTTTTGTTTTTATTTGAGCCTGTAAACAGCTTTTTATGTGCATGTGTTCTTTTGTTGACTAGATCAATTGAAGTTTGGGGGAGCCAAGAAGCCTTGCAACGAGAATTGAAGAAACGGCAAGAAGAAGAACGGGTTCATAAAGATAGTAGGTTAAAAACACTGGCCTATAATGGTTGTGCTTTTTAGGTTTTTTATGTTTTTCTAGCACTAAATTTGAAAATGACTTTCATTCCTTCCCCACCATGTCAAGAGTTTTAAAACAAAACTCCATCTCATGATTTTTTGCAGAATTGGTTGTTGTCATTCAGAATTTTTAAGTTGATATTCATTTTAATAGTAAAAGTCCTCTTAACAAAAAATAATGAATGGCATTTTATGGTTTTACTACTTGTAATAAGTTTGTGCATTTCCTGTATTTTGGGTGTAAGTATTATTTATATGAAGACTGATTTTGTTTTTAGCCTACTTTCCTGTAAAAGTTAAAAACAGGGTATGAAAAAAAGCTTAAGAAATTAAAAAATATCGTTAAAAATGAAGAAAAATCAAAAATAAGTGCAGTAATTAAATACAGATTGAAAGTTTGGGGAAGAATTTGAAAGTATAGTTTTGAGATGGGGAATTTGTGTGTCTGTCTGTCTGTCCCCCTAAATAACTTTTGAGGGAATTGTCCAATTAGAAAGATTTCTTTTTCATTCAAAAGATTTTGGAGAAGACATCTCATTTCCATATTTTACTTTTTGATTTCAACAATTTTTCGTCCATTTTTGAACAGTTTAAAAAATTTTAACAGCGCTTATGGGCAAAAATGAAGCACATTACGTAAACTCTGGGCATAAGGTCTAAGCTTGAACAAGCTTATTGGAAGAAGCTCTCGGCATTAAATATTTTTTTATTTGAACAATTTTTGTTCATTTTGAACAGTTGAAAAAAAAATAACATAGTAACCTACGGGAAAATTTCAATCCTATATGAATTTTGATTTTAGCAGACGGATTTGCTTGGAACAAACTTTATCGGAAAGATGTTATGACGTAAAACATGTACAGATATGAAGTTCAACCAGAACTAAACGAGCCTATTTTCCTACGCAATTTTTTGATTGGGATTCTTAAGGATATTTCTGAAGGACTGAATGAATAAATGAATGAGTGAGTGAAAGAATGAATAAGTGAGGGAATAAATGAATGAATGAGTAAATGAATGAATGAATGAATGGGTGAGTGAATGATTATGTATTAACTGTTGTAAAAGGTTTATTTGATGTTATTAAGAACTAAAGCTAAACGAGATGGAGAGGGAGATATTTGGATTACAAATTTGAATTTGGCGTGTACGGGAAAGTAGGCTCGTATAGTTCTAGATGGAACTTCTTGTTTCTTTTTCCATCCAGGAGTTTATTGTATGGCTGCACTAATTTTAAATATTTATTTTAATTTTTAATTTGTTACTTTAATTATTACTATCTATTATTACTTGATTTGCCTAGAAAATGCCATATACAAAAGATGTCTGTGATATCAAAAAGAATTATCCAAAAACCTTGATTTCAGTATTTACTGTCGGAACTCTGCTATATTTTCCCCCTAACATGTAGCTATTTGGTAAAGAAGAAAAAAAAGTATCTGTGATGTAATCTGACTGCTTTTTACATCATTGAATTGATTTTCTATTGCATTTTATAGTCTGTTCTATTTTTTCTATGTTTCAGTTTGGATTACATTTTGTCTGTATATGTTGCTTAATTCTGTTAGTCTAATTTTACTGATTTACAAATTTTTTTCTATGTATTTTTAAATAGATTGTTTGTTCTTTTTGTAAAATGATGTTCTTTATGGTGTAATGCAACTAGTTTTTTTTTTTTTTGAAGAATTATTGCAAGTAAGTAATAGCTTGTTGGAGAGTTGTTGAATTTAAATTCTAATTTACTATGGAATGAAAAACCTGAACATTTGAAATGCAGTAAACTCCCGATTACTTGTGGAATTGGACAGTAGAAAGACCGAGGATAGTGAAACTCTTGGATAACTTCCCAAAAGGCTTAAAATGAGACGCAAAATTGACGTTTTGACTCTAAGCAGCAGTGTAGGTTCTCTTCACGGTTGGGACAAATTACTGGTTCATTAGTTGCACTACCGCAGTAACATTAGAAGGCGAAAACTTTACAAAGATTTTGCACATCAAAAGATTTAAACACACTAGTAGCTGGGACATTGTATAGCTGTATTGTATAGCATTGTATAGTAACTCAAGTATTGTCGATCAGCAAAAGGTTTTTAGCAACTTTTTTTAGTCAAGATGTTTATGCACTTGAGGCTCAAAAATCTTTTCAAACCATTAAAAATAAGCATGAAAGTAGTATTCAGTTAGTTTTTCTTTGAGTATAGGGGAGAGTGTTGTACCTTGGGACACTTTTCACATTTTAATTTTTAACTTCAAAAATTAAAATTAGATTTAAAGTCTGAAGACACTATTTAAATACACCAACATTCTCCTCTATAATATATTTTTTCAAATTCAACCAGTTTAAAAATAAAAAAAAGGCCAGCCATTTTAAGTAGTAACTGAAAACTGTCCCAAGGTACAACCCCCGTTGTACCTTGGGACATACTTCGTGATTCATGCAACAGTCATATACATAACCAATTTTATACAAAAAATCATGCGCCAAATGTGGCCAAGTCAGGATTTTCATTATAGCAACCTTCTAGCTTGGTTTCACAGTAAAATGATGTAGTCTGAAAGTGTTGATGGATACTACAACTTTGCCAAATTCGTAACATTATCGAACTAAAATATAGCATCATATTCTAACAATTCTTGTATTTGAAAGACTGCATTTGATTAGAATATCTCTCTTTATACTAAAATATATCCAAATTATTAAGAACCATGTGCATGTTGTATCTTGAGCATGTCCCAAGGTACAACACGGTTTACTATCCCAAGGTACAATCATCACATGGTTTAAATAAAATCAAAATGGTGGTCAATCAAAATGCAGTATCATCACTTTCTCATAACCAAAACATTTTAAAATCTTCTGTTCAATATCTAATTAAAATTCAGTTGAATAGTTTTACAAATGAAATTAGTAAATGAAATTAGAATTAGTAATTATAGTAAATGAAATTAGAATAAGAAAGATATTTACTTTTGAGTGATGAAATTTTCTTTCTCTCACCAAGTCATCAATTCAGTGCTTCTAATGCTGCCTTTTACTGTGATGCTATCTGCTGGTTAAAGTCACAATTAGAAATAAAAAAATGTTAATGTTGCCAATAGGTTTTTAGAAATTGCCAATGTCCCAAGGTACAACACTCTCCCCTAGTAGTTTTTCTGCAACATTTGTAGATAATCCTCAACGGGGACAATCCATGTTGATGAAATACCCTTTCATAAAGATTTTTACCTATGTAAATACATTAGTCTAAAAATTCAAAATATTTATAGACAATGACTTGCCATCAAAAATTTCCTAAATAACTTTTTTATAGTTATTTTATATAGTTTTACAAGTATGTGTTTCTCAAATCTTTTACAGACCTTTTCAATGTGAAAAGAATTTTGAAGGAGTACACACGATCAACAATGCACGAAGAAGAACGAAAGGTAAAAATTCCGACTTCTTTACAGCTCTTATGCAAAATTAAAGTTCTGATAAGTATGGAATTAATTAGTGGAAATGATTCTACATATTTGGTATGTACAAATATGCAGATGCATTGCAGCCAAATTCATTTAAGGGTATAAATTTCATGTGCGCCTTTATTTTATTTAATCATGTACATTTAAAGGCAGGAACAAAAATATCTTTTTAATTGTTTTCTTAAAATTGTTCACACTATGGAATAGTCGACTGTTAACCTTTTTTATGCAATGAATAATCTAAACTTCAGAAATTTTCTTGAACACATTCCAAATGACTCAGAAGAACAAAAAGTAGGCAAAAAAAAAAATCCATACAATTATAAAGTGCAAAACGTTTCAAGTGGTTTTCACAAGTTGCTGTTGATAAAGTAATTTTTTATTACATAAAATGCTCAGTAGACAGAAATAATCTGTATGAACTTAAATGATGCAATTGTTACTGAAAGATTGGGTATGAAAATTGAAAACATGTTGAATCAAACCATCACATTTTGGTTTAAAAATTCTAATGTTATGATGTGTTGTGCATAATTTTCTGTTTCAAAAGGCACACCCCTCTTCATGGAAACAGATACATAAATGTCAACTGTTTTGTTTTAAATTTTTAATTTGTTCTTTTCAATTAGATTTAGTTTTTTTTTTTTTTTTTTTGTGTACAAATGTCATCTTTACTTCTGGAGTAAAGATTATTTTTCGTAGTTATTAAGAAAAGAATTTCCAACCAATGTTTAAGAACAGCTATAGAGGTGCCAAAATATTCGGATTACCATAATTACTACACAAAGCAACCAAAGTTTTCAGTTTACTGTAGACCATGGAAAAAATAAAATTTTCTCTGAAAATTAAATATTTTTACTTGTTGCTTTTTAGAAAGTAAATGTTTTTTCTGTTGTATAGAATATTAGATATTTTTTCCAGATAAAACAAAAGCATTGTATAAGAATTGTTAAATTTTTCTTAAATATCAAAATATAGCAATTAAATATATTCTTATAAACAGAAGTTATTGTGTAATTTGTTCTGCATTTTCTATTGACTTGAGTTTTATCTAAAATTTTGTTTAGTGAAAAATATCGACTGTGTTTGGCAATATTTTTGTACATTTTCTTTGCGATTCTTTAAATCATTAAGTGTGCAAAGCATATTTCTAAATTCTTACCAGTTATTATGAATATTTGTTTTTATCTTGTAGCGTCAAGAAATGATACTCAGAACATCTGGAAGAGTTGTGATGACAGCTGTGATAATGTAAATTTCTAATTAAATATCTATTTATTAAAAAAATAATGTTGAAAATTTTTGAAGGTATGTCTTACCTATGGAAAGAGTTTTTCATGATTCCAAAGCATATTGTAAGAGATGAGAAGAGCAACTTCATTAAAGTAAAATGTAAAAACATCTCACACATAATTCAGGATTGCAAGAAATGACTTTTTCAATCTGAAAAAAATTTGAATTTTTGGGTGCAGAGCAGAAGTCACATTGAAGTATCGTGAAATTGCTTGTGTCTGCTGCATAGCATCTGGAAGTTCAATTTTTTTTGCACTTAAAAAAATGTTCCTTGTGACCACAAAGCATGTGTATGCAATATTTTTGAAATTTGTAAGCTAATAACATTAATTTTCTCATTTATTGTTTCTGTTCAAACTTAAATGTTTTCTTTTTCAAGGGTCATGCCAGAGGAAATTCGGATCCAATTTTGGACCCTTTATAAAATCTCAATTCATCTAAATGGGACCCTCAGGTTTGAACACCTGGGTCATCATGTCATTGAACCTTGGGAGATTCATTACATTCCTACCATATGCTTGCTGAACTTTGCTTCAGCTACAGGTCTCTTTTAGAGCCTTGTTCGGTTTGGGAGCTGTACAATAGACCTTTGGTCATGGGGCTTGGTTCTTTTGGGCCCTTCCCTTGCTTTCATTTCAAAACTGACCCTTCACAAAACCACTCAATGAAAGCGAACCCTTTACAGAATTTCAATCAATCAATACCGACCCTTCGCAAGATTCTGAGCTACTGAAGCATGTGTTTCATAGAATTGTTTATTAATGAAGCTGCAAATAATAATAAAATAAAATGTCACTATCTGTTTAAGTTTTGAATTTTCAATTTTTTTAAAAATCTTTTTAAAATTCACAAAAGCAGAACCCTGTTAAAATGCTGGCGCCTGTTTTTACATGTATGCATTCTTGAAAATTTGCTGGATCTGGAAGAAGGAGACAAGCCGGCGGCCATACCCAGAACAGCCTTTTCTGGGGTGCGGATCTAAGAGGGGATCAATGACCCTCATTATAGTTACCAAAGATGGCTCAAAATTGCAGTTTTTTAAACTTCAATTTCGGAAAATTTCGAGAGGATAACACCAGGTCTCCTCCCTTCGATAAGCTCATCTAAGGTATTCTAAAAATGCGCTTCTCAAAATTTTCAAAGGACTGTCATAATCCTCCATCAATTAACCTTATCAAAGATAGCTTCAATTCTCTAAAATTTTCTGATGAAAGTTACCTAACTCCACGCCTTTCCCTAACATTACCAAAGATAGCCTAAAATTAAGTCATAGATAAATTCCAGAGAGAACTCGAATCCTTCTTTACCCTAAGGTAAATAAAACAAGCCTAAAATTGCATTCTTATTATGTCAATTCCCAATAAATTCCAGTGGAGAAAATTAAAAAAGCTACCTAAACTGCATAATTAAGATTTCATGTTGAAAAGTTCCATGGAGAATCCCCGAACCCAATTCTTGCCTAAACTTGCACTTTGAAAAGTTCTTTCAGTGGAAAAGCCCCTGAACTTCTACCTCTAAAATTGATTTTAAGTTCAAGAAAATTTTTGGGAGGAACCCTCTCCTCTCCCCAGGCTCCTCCTTTCCCTAACAGTACAAGAAAGAAATAAAATGTCATGTTTTGGATTTCAATTTCAAAAATATCTTCAGGCAAGACATTCTCTCCTCTTAACCATACTAAAGACAACCAAAGATATCGTTTTAGAACTTCTGTTTCAAATAGTTTCCTTGGTAGGGACTCCCCCCCCCCCTCCTGCCTTCAAAGTAAACAAAGGCAACTAGATATGCATTTTTTAGATTGAATTACAAAAGTTTTCCTAGGGGGAGCCAATGAACCCTCCTGTTTTTTTGACTTCCCCACAGATAGCTTAAAAAGCATTTTTAAGACATATTTTTAAAAAAAACTGGAGATGGTCCCTGATTCCCCTTCTCCCTTTCTAAAATTGAGTTTTTAAAAATTCAATTTCAAAGAAACTTCCTCAGGAAAGTCCAATCGTCCCTCCTTTCTCTACTTTTGAAAAGGTAGTCAAAAACTAACATCATTTTCGCAAAAGAATTCCGGAAGCAACCCTGAGCCCCAATGTCATCCATTGTTTTCATAGAGAGCCTAAAATTATGTTTTTATGACTTCAATTTCGGAAAGTTTTATTGGAAAGAACCGCCGGCTCTTCCTCCCCCTCCCCCCCCTAATTGTCTCTAAAGATAGAACTACGTTTTTAGCATTTCAGTTTTGAAAATTTTTTTGGGATTGCTTTCTCTTCCCCTCTTTTCGTAAAAGCCTGAAAGATGATGAAATACTGTGTTAAATTTCGAAAATTTGTTTTGCCCCTGTTTTCTTCCCCTAACATCACCAAAGTTAACCTAAATTTGAGAATTGCTTGATCAAGAAGTCATATAATAATTTTTTTTTTTTGTACTTTATTGTGCAAGTCAAGATAACTGAAAGAGCCGTTAGGTTAAATTTTTTTTTAGTTTATATTTTTGGACAGTGATTTAAATGAAAATTGCTTTGAAAACATATTTTATCCACTATATATATTACAATGGAAAAGTTTTTTCCTGTTGAAAGTTAAAAACATTTCGATGCAAAATTGTCCAGATGTGTTTTTGGAAACAAGGCATTTTTCACTTTAAAATAGGACATTTATATTTTTTTGTTATATTATAGTTATTTTGTAATTTTAGAAATGCTACAAATTTTGCCTTAAAACTCGTTGCTTGGCTTTACACTGGCTCTCATAGCATGTTTGCAGAAGCTATTCATTCCTTGGCTGATACTGGAAATCAGGTTAGATGTTAAAAGTAATTTGCTGTTTAATTAATTTCATTTTTTTTATTTTGAGTTTTCATATTACTATGTATTAATTTTGTAATCAATTTCATTTCAGCTTTTACTTGCATATGGCATAAAAAAGTCACTTCAAACACCAACTCAGTATCATCCGTAAGTTCAGTTTTAAAATTTGCTTTGAGTTTAAAATTTGGTTAGTTATAGTTTTGAATTTATAGTTATTTATAGTTTTGCATAAACAGTTTCATAGATCATAACTTTTTTTTTCGTTCTGGATATTTATAAAATCAAGCAAAAATTTTGCACAAAACTCATTGCATTGAATACTGTAAATATATCGCAGTATTATTATATACAGTATTAATTATTATTCTAATCACATAATAATAATTTAGTACCTTTTTCTTTTTGCAATAGTTTATTTAACATCTTCTAATTTAGATTGGCAAAATTTCAATACAGGTGAATTCCAGTTAACTTGAAACCCAATGGAAAAAATCATTTAAAACTTTTCCATAAATGTTATACATCATTGGAAAACTTGAAGCTGCACAGGTCTGGAAAGAATTGTAAAATGCCCAGAAAGAGACAATCCAGTGGTATAAGCCAAATCAGCGCCCCATTATCTGTGTCAGGTCGAGGGCTATTTGCATTACCTGCATATGAAATCCATTTTCTTTTAAAAAAAGAATACCTATAATGTCTCAAATTTCTTTTGTAAAGTATTGTATGAATTAGAATTACATTATGCATTAATTTAGTATTTAAAATTTTTAGTCGGTGAACTTTTTAAATTTTAAAACATATTTGATGTAACTTTTGTGATTTCATTATAGTTTACAAGGAGTAAAGATATTACAGATTACATCTATTGATTTAACATTCACTGCAGAAATAGCATGCCTGTTGTAGAACGTAACATCCAGTAATGTGTGTTACACAACATGTTTAATTCTTTATAACTGAAAAATGTGACTGATTATTTATTTGAAGATTCTGATACATTGTCTGCATGTCTTGTAATGTTGTTTTTAGATTACCTAAACAAATGTACATACTAGGTTCACAGATTTTTACAACTAATGACACTATTGTGCAAATGATGTTCCATTTTATATAACATCCATTACAGTCAAAAAATTTCATTTTTTGCTATCTCAAAAAACATAATATAAATTTTCATATGTGCACAGATTATCTTTAACATTAGTTTTATCAGGAAGCAAAACTAATTTTGATTCTGAAACATTTGTATGCATCTCATGATCTGTTTTAAATTTATATTTTTGTATGTGTGTAACTATTTTGTTACACATATACAAAAGTGTGTCCGTTGCTATATGGAATTTACCTACAATAGAATCTTGTCATTAAGAAAAATATATATTATATATTTTATTTATTGTTTTTTTTATTAAGATCAACTTATATTAGATATATCTGTAAACTTAAAATATTACTTCAGTAAAATCCTTTGAATTGGACATTTATAGTTCAGTAACAGTTTTTCTTACTTTGTAGGTTTCATCTATGATTTATGTGTGGCAATATTATTCAACTATAATACTAAAATACAGTAGCATTTCTTTTTCAATTGGCAAGTTTTTAACATTGACTTGTCTTGATTGTGATTTCCATGTTTTCAAGAATGACTATGTTTCTTGCATTCTGAAGCCTTTTATTTGTTTTTTCCTTTGTCAGGCTTTTTCATATTTTCATTCAGTATTAATTTTAGCTGGTTGTTCTGTTATGTTGGTTTGAACTCTGCTCATATGTTGTTCAGTGATGTGAGTTTTTGCCCTGTAAAAACAAAATAAATTTTGTTTTATTTCTAAATTTAAATCACTGCATGATGAAAGGAGTGAAAGTTGTTGCAAACGCTAATGAGAGATAGAGAGACAGGGTTCCAATATATGCTGGAACCAGCATGAATGTTTTCATTTTAAATTAATTTATTAATCAACATTCTACAGCCTGTGCCAAAAGTATTTAGCACTTTATAAAAATGTATTTCTTTTGTAATAGTTATGATAAGTTAAATAGCTTTTTATCATTGAATATTAGCTTTTTTTTTTTCAAAGTTTAATGTGCTGTACCACTTTAGCTTTATTTACAGCAGCAACACTTTGGGTATTTTTACCACCACTTATTAACAATTAGCAGACCTAGTGCATTCCCCAGGGATCCTATGAACTGGGGCATATGAGTCCCGCGCCTTACCACGACGCCACTGTGCTGCAGTATTGTTCAACATTTGAGCTGTCATACTAGGTGCATTATCTATGATTCTGGTCTTGAATATTTCAATATCTTAAAGTTGTGTTGTGGCCACTACATGCTTTATGTATGAGCAATAGAAAAATTGTGAAGTAGTGACATTGGGTGAACAACCCCCCCTAAATATGTAGCAATACTTGATGAGAACTAGAATGCCTTGTTAAAAATCTTTGAACCAGGGATGCTTGCAGTAAAATTTACCGACAGGAGAAGTTTGATTAAAAACTTTATAAAAATGCTTTTAAAGTATATTAAAACAATCATATTAATTTTGTTGAATAAGTGCTTATAATCAGTGCAATCCTTTATGGCTCTTCTGTATTTCAAAAGGTAATTTAAAAGCGTATTCTTTTGCTCTTAACTTTACATGAGATTCCCCCCCCCCCTATTTTTCCTCATTAAGAACAATATCCAGATGCCTGTACAATTTATGGTATGCATAATAATGCATTAAAAAGAAAGTCCAAGCTATATTCTCACGAGCCCCCTTCCCACCCCCTCCTTCTAATTTGGCATTAAAAAGACTAAAATTTTTAAAAAATAATATAAGTTTATGAGATACGCTTTCCATAGATGGTATTTGAATTAATATAATAATTTATTTATAAATAGTTAATAAATCAGCATTATCAAACATTGTAGAAAGAGCAAAAAGGTTCAGATAATTTGAGTACACAGTGTGGTAACGCAACTGGGAAATGAGGATATATAAGTCCCAGAGTTTGTTTTATTACTTTCTGAAAATTCAAGCTGTTGTTTCCTCGGAGTATTAAGTGTTTGCTGTTGTTGAATATTCCCAGCTTTGAAGCTTTGAACATAACTTGGAAAAAAAATATATTTTTAAATGGTGCCGGCATGATGGCATTGTGGTAAGGCGCGGAGCTCACACGCCCCAGGTCTGAGAATTGAGCCTGGCAGTGTTGGTGGATTTTCAAGATGCAGAAAATCGTCTGCGCTCATGTCGTATGATTGTGTGGCAAGTAAAAGATCCCTTGAGTAGACATTTGGCTTGGATGCTCTCGGCTAAATTGAATTCCTACTGCAATTGTGCATCAACAGAGTCAGGGTGCTCGCCCTTTCAGGTGGAGAAACCAGACTTCAAAATTCTCATGCAGGGATGGTACCACACTCATTGTGGTGCCGCTGAAAGAGATGGTACCATTCTCTGGAACGCAGTAGGTCTGCAATTGGCAGAAGCCAACAGCAGCCCAATAGAAATATTATTTTTTAATTGTATATATAAACGTACCATATACAGTGAAACCTCAATAACTCGACACCCCAAGGGAACATGAAAACGAGTCGAGATAAGCGGGTGTCAAGTTACCGAGGTTCCGTAATATCAATTACTAATATTGGTCTGTATTGTTATTTACTTAGCATTCAAGTTATAACAGCCTATTCCATTGAATGAAATTATCCTCATTTATTATTTATCTGTTATTATATTATAATCATTTTGAAAAGTTATACATTACAAATAAATAAATATATAAACTTAGTACATCAAATCATTCCTAATACAGGGTTCATACGCACCTGGAATTCCAGGAAAACTGGGAATTGTCAGGGAAAACGAAATTGAACAAAAAAGTCAGGGAAAGGTCAGGGAAAAATGTCATTTTCCCCCAAAACCTGGAATTATCAGGGAAATTCCATCCCCCAAGTACTAGAAAATTTCCTGCTCCTTTTCATTTCCTCCAACCAAACCCTTTCCCACCTGCTGATAGTTCAAGGTTACTTTTAAGCTGCGTCTACACTTGAGCGATGCTCAACCTGAGCGGCAGGCAGCGGTTGCTCGCGTGCTCAGGTCATGCGCAGAAGCTGTTTTTCGTCTTCGTGATGTCATGCTCACCCTGAGCGTGCTCTAGTCTGGACGCAGCTTTACGCTGTGGTTTTCTTTTTCTTTTTTTTTTTCTGGGTATGGCATTTAACCTTTATGACCTTGGCCACGTGCTCTTTGCACTCTTCAGTCTTCACATATGGGAGAGAAGACACTTGTTTTACTGTGGACGTGACGGTTCCTTGCTCAATAGAAAATAGAATGCAGAAAGAAAGAATATTTTTGATTGTATAGAAGTAAGTACAGTTCTATTATTTTCCTATCTTTCTTTTTAAATATTATTTTGCCTATTTCGTAAGTATAATACTTTCTCCGATGACATATATTTAATTATTTTTAAGGAGATGCCAGTTTTCTTCCAATTTGAGGATTTCTCCTTTTTGCATTTTTCAAAAGGCCATTCATTTTTATTGTTCAATTACCCTACTATTATTTCATGCGTGACTTTTGATTACTCTTATAATCTACTAAAGTTAATTAAATTTCGCTATCTTTTTCGGACTTTCGACATATATTGTGTCAATTAGAAAGTAGATTAAATCTTGCGATCTTTTTCGACCTTTTGATTACTCTTATATTCTACTAAAGTTAATTAAATTTCGCGATCTTTTTCGGGCTTTTGATTACATTTATAATCTACTAAAGTTAATTAGTTTTTGGACTTTTGATTAATCTTATATTCTAGAGTTAATTAAATTTCGCGATCTTCTTCGGACTTTTAATTATTCCTATAATCTGAAGTTAATTAAATTTTGCGATCTTTTTTGGACTTTTGATTATTCTTATAATCTAAAGTTAATTAAATTTCGCGATCTTTTTTGGACTTTTGATTAATCTTATATTCTTCTAAAGTTAATTAAATTTTGCAAACTTTTTAGTACTCTTTATATTCTACTAAAGTTAATTAAATTTCGCCATCTTTTTCGGGCTTTTGATAACATTTATAATCTAAAGTTAATTAAATTTCGCGATCTTTTTCGGACTTTTGATTTTTCTCAAGAACTATTCAACCGATTTTGTTTAAATTTTAGTTTTTGACATTTAAAAATATATTCTTTAAAAATGTGTAAAAAAATTTATATCTTACTTTTCAAAAAATTTTAGATTATTATTAAATAAAATAATAAAAAGTAATAAATATTTATTGTACTGTACTTGGATTTTAACATTTGCATAACAAGATATATAATTTTTAGTGTTATATTAATTCAATTCATCTCTCTTAGGAAGTACCTGACCAAACAAATACTCAAGCAGCATGTCTGGCAAAAAAACTGCCAGACTTATTTATGTTCTATTTGTAGATCAATTAAATAATAGTATGCATAATAGTAACAAATTTTGAGATTTATCCACATTTACGGTAAAATTTAGTGTAACTCTTTATACCTGGAATTTAATGAAAACTTACCTGGAAAATCTGGAAAAGTCAGGGAAAAAATTTCTCCCTTTTGAGTATGAACCCTGTAATACCTCATAAGAAAAATTACGTAATTTTTGTTTGTTTTTCCCTCTGAATAGAACACATAAATTCCTCAGCGCTATTAAGCTTGCTAATTTGCAATTCACTTTTTTCTTGTGTTCGTTCAGCTTTCAAGCATTTAACAGATTTGTAATTTGATTTATAGCTTCTAAAATATCTCTATCCTCTAGAGCAGCGGTGCGCAAACCGGGGGTCCCGACCCCCGGAGGGGTCGCGAGAAAATTTTTGGGGGTCGCCAAATTCAAAGAAATTCAAATTTATGAAAAATCTACAATAATTCATTTCAAAGAGCGGACATATCGGAAGATTTTCGGAAAACATACCACAAGATTTTACATTTCGTAAAAGGTTAGAAGAGAGAGCAATTGGGAAGAAAATATTTGAAACTATTGCTATATATTTTGAGGAAAATGGCCTTACCTGGACCCACCACCCACCGTGTCGCGGTTTGCGCTGATGGTGCTGCACCATTAACAGGCAGAGTAACATAGGATTAAGAGGGTTAATAATGAAAATTGCTCCCCCCATATAGTATTCAACCATTCCATTTTACATACGAAAAAGTACGAAAAATTTCCAGAAAATGAATTAGGTTGAATCCGTGGTTCATTTTCATTTGGTATTATTAATTCCAATATGCCTTTAAATGAAAATGAACAGTTAATTAATGTTTCAAGCGACGAAACACTGGGCATACAATTTAACTCTCTGACAAGAACGTATCCAGAGATTTCGGGAGGGGGCGTTCCCTCGAAATTCCGAAATTTTTTGCCATTGTGGCATATATTCCTCCCTGAAACTTTCCTTAACATAAGTGTGCTGAAGAAAGACCCCCCCCCCCCCCAAAAAAAAAAAAATTCTGGATACGGCTTTGTCTTTGACTTGCCAAAAATTTTGATTATCGATTGGAAACGAATATGCCGATTTGAAAAGAAAGGCAGGCAATCAATATGATGATTTAGTTTTCATCAGCCTACTCATGTGAAACCGCCTTTTCAAAATTAGTTTCTATTAATACATAGAAGCAATCGTGAGCTCTTTTCAAGCATATACTTCTCATTGACTTCTTATGATGTAAAGTTTTTAAAAGTATTTTTCATTTTAAAAAATTTATACCCATATGCATTAATAAAGAACTGTTTCATAAAATTATGTGTTGATTCATTAACTGATTTCATGATGTTACTACTTTTATAATATTTTTTATGATGGTTTATAGTTTGCTGCGCTATTTTAAAAAGGCGTTATTTCAACTGATGATGTCATGACACTCATTTAAAAACACCCATCAAGAAAGAATTGCAATGTAACTTCGTTGACGATTAAACAAAACGTCTACGGTCTATCCAGGGGTCGCGACAAAAATTTACACAAAATAGGGGGTCGCAAATGAAAATTGTTTGCGCACCACTGCTCTAGAGGTCCTGAAGTGATCAGTTCAGAGTCAATATTCACATACTCCTCGCAAATGGGGTGATGGGGAGGATCCCCAGGGTACAAGGGGAATCGTCCAGGAGCACTTTCCAGAAAAGAATTGATTTATAGATGAAGAAATATCACTGTAAAATTCTCAGAATTGTACACTGTGCAAAAATACCGGAAGTAAAAGTTACCAAGAATACAAAATGGAGGTCGACTTACAGGGGTTTCTGGAAAATGTGTGTCGAGTTAGAGAGTTTTTCGCCGATTGAACTTAGCATAGGGCCAGCCATTAAGGGAGGAAATGTCAACTTACCGAGGTAGTCGACTTATCCGCGTGTCAAGCTACCGAGGTTCCACTGTATTGTGTAGTTTTTTTTTTGTTGTGCATTTTACAACACTTGTGTTCAAAATTTATAATTTTTTGCATCCACCAGGGGAAGTAACTTGCTTTATTCAAGACACTTACTAAGCATTGCTACTAAATAAGTAAAACAAGACTTGTTTCATAAAGTAAAATACAGAAAATCATTTAATGTTTACTGCGTTTGATCAAAAATAGAAACAGTTTCAAAAATATTCGAAAAACATGTTTTCTAGATCTGACTCGACACCAAAGAGCACAAATCAAAATTTTTTATGAAATTTTTGTACATATTTTTATCAACGTGTAGTTTTAATTGAGTAATATACAAACATTTAAAAAAAAATATTAAGTTTGAGAAAGTCCAAGAATAAAAGTTACCAATTACACAGGTCTGCAAAAAAAACTTTTTTAAAAATTGTTTTGATTTAGTTAACTGATCTTTATGTAGTTTTTTGCGCTGATTTCAAAAAACACATTGGTTTTCTTCTATCACGTAAGGCTTGCCTACAAAATAAAGTTGAAGTTTTTGGGAAAAGTTCAAATACCGGAAAATTTCAGATTTGTTTTTATTATTTTAACATGAAATAAAAGCAAAAAAAACAACGATACCTAGCTAAAATGAGCACAATAGTGATGGACATGTGTTGCAAAGATATTATAAGTCTTTGTAATAACGTTTTCTTTTTCCATCAAAGCTTCTTTTGGTACTTTTTCGGCTATGTTCTTGTGAATTTTCCCTTTTTAACATCCAGCAGTAGTCTGCTATCATGTTGACATTCCATCGACCTTGGTATCAAGACCTTGGCGCTCCATTCCTTTCATATCTTGATAGAAACGTTCTCCTTGTTCCTCACTTACAGCCCCAAGATTTTCTGGAAAGTAGTCCAGATGTGAGTGAAGGAAATAGACTTTGACACTCATGTTGCAGCCCAACATTTTGTAGTTTTCTAACAATTCAGCAACCAAAGTTTTGTAGTTTGGGTCTTTTTTGTTTCCAAGAAAGCCTGTTACAACATGTTTAAATGAATTCCAGGCATTTTTTTTCTTTCATTTCCATTTTAGTGATAAAGCTTTCATTTTTTAAAAGTTTTCTGATGTCAGGCCCAACAAAGACTCCCTCTTTCAGCTTAGCATCGGATAGATCAGGAAACTGTTCACAAAGATACTTGAAACACTCTCCTTCTTTGGGAAATGCTTTCACAAACTGTTTCATTAGCCCCAATTTGATATGAAGTGGTGGAAGTAAGATCTTTTTAGGATCCACTAAACTTTGTCTTTCAACATTTTTAACTCCAGGAATAAGAACCTTTCTGATTGGCCAGTACTGCTTGACATAGTGATGGTTCCTGTCACGGCTATCCCATTCACAGAGGAAACATGGAAACTTTGTGTAACCACTTTGTTGACCTAGTAACATGGAAATAACTTTCAAATCCCCACAAATGGTCCATTTATGGTCAGAGTAGCCAAGCTTATTAAGAACAAACTCAAGATTTTCGTAGCATTCTTTCAAATGGACCAAGTGTCCAACAGGCACAGAAGCATATCGGTTACCATTGTGAAGAAGTACAGCTTTCAAACTCCTTTTTGATGAATCGATGAAAAGTCTCCATTCCTCTGGTTCATACGTGATTTTTAACACTTCCATGATCCCAGGTACATTGTTGCAGAAAACTAGGTCACCCTCTTGTGTAAAAAAAGGGACAAATTCCTTTTCTCTAAATCGGTACCATGAAAATGAAACACCGGAGGCTAACATATGTCTTTCTTTAAGTCTAGACCCTAAAACTTCCACTGAATCCTTTGTTAGGCCCATATCTCGTACTAAATCGTTCAAGTCTGATTGAGAGATAAGTTTAGGGTCATTGGTACCTGGATCGTAGCTGTCCTCATCATCGCTGCTACTATGTGACATTTGGTCTAAATCGTCTAAAATATTCTCCAGGATGTCTGGAGGTGAAGGAATAGGCAAGTCAGGTCCATGAGAAACAGGGCGAATAGCCGAACGTATGTTGGTTGGGTATGAAATGTCCTTCCTGTTTTTTGAATTGAAACCTTGCACTGAACAAGAACAAAAATAACAGTCATCACTGATTTTTAGGCTCTCTCCAAATCATGGGTATTCCAAAACGAAATGATTTCTTCTTACCTTGAAACCATTGTCTCAGTTCTTCAACACACACAGAACACACTATATGGGGAGCCCAAGATTTATCTTGGTCCCCTAATTTAACACCAAAGTATGCAAAATACACCTTCTGAACAAAATTAGAAATGTTCCTTTGTTGCTTCTTGATGGTATAAGACCCACAAATATAACAGAAACAGTTAGGAGAGTTGACACATCCTCTGGTAGCCATGTCTTCTTCCAGTAGAAACTGGATTTTCCCAGTTTAGATTCATTGTCTTATTCAAATAAATAGAATAAAAACATTTTTTTTTGCAAATAACATACTCACATTGTTTAGTTACCTGTTCACCATGAAAGCTCCATAATTCAGACTAAATTTACCACTTATGTAGGTTATAATATTGAAAAATCGTACGCATACTGAACCTGAAAACCCCTGAAAATAAGAAAACTTCAGTTGAAATTTCTGACTTATCTAAGGGTGATGGAATTTTTTCACTATTTTTTTCGTAATCAGCACAAGAAATACTGTTAAACCCACTAGTTAAATATGCTACAATTTTTTCATCGCAGACCTGTGTTATTCAATATTCATTATTTCCTTATAGTGATAATCTGCCTGGGAAAAATATTCATCATGCTCAGTTAACTTCAACAATAAAGAATCTTTGATTTGAATTTGTTTCTTATTTTAAAAGTACTTGCTATCTACAACATCTATTCTCACTCATTAAACTGGAACTAGGTACATTATTTATTTTACTTATTTATTTATTCATTTTTTCCCCTTCTTATGAAAATATTCTCAGAAAGTTGTATAACAAACATTTTTATTGCAACAGATAATATTTATTTTTAAAGCCAAAGGTCAACTGGTGAAATGGATTTTTTTTTTTTTGGAAATTTAAAAATATTAATTATATCAATTCAGTTTGAATTCCATAAGACAGTTTTTGGAGAATTCTCATGTTTCAATGGATTGGATGATCTCCTTTTCCTTCTCTGCTGTTGTGATTAAAATAGTAGTTTGCGAAAGTTTTGTAAATTTTGATATTTTTCCTTCTATGTTTTTCAGTAATGAGAATTTGAATGCAACATTCTTAACTTTGCTATAAGAAATGAAAGAATTGTAATTTTTTTACATGCATTGCTAAAAAATATCCAAGTGAAATTAACGTTTTAAAGACGGCAAGTAATGCCTTGATATCGTTTTCAAACAGGTCTAAACTTCTAAATATTCATTATTTCATTAAAATGTAATCCTTCAGTTTTATAGTCTAATGCTTGAAATAATTGAATTTGAAGAGTTTAAAACAGCAGTTCAGTCATTTAAATTTTTTGTTTAACTTTGTGCAGAACAAATAAATGATCAAGTCAACATTAATAAAGCAAAAATTTCAGAAATATCATTCACTCACACATGTTTTGGAGTTACGAGAAACCCTTTTTCAATGCAGAAAAGTTTAGCTCTTCCAACGTTAAGCAGCAGTTATCAGAGAAGCCTTTTGAGTTTCCAGTGTTAAGCAGCTGTCAACAAAGAAGTCAAACTCAGAACTAGTGCTCTTTTTGCTTTCAGAAAAATATTAACTACAAGATTATAAATGAGTGTTCATTGATAACTTTACCAAAACTAACTTTAAAAAAATGCAATTGTAAATTGATAGAAATATTTAATCCTAAAAAGAAATATTCTTATTTGTTTAGATATGTATATACACAACACCTACTTTTTTTCCTCCACCAGCCCCCTACCTACTAGCCGAGGCCTTAGTATTGCTTTCGTACGGAGTACACAACACATACTGGCATATATACGGTGGAGCTTTAATTTAAATCCATTCAAATTGTAAAGAAATAATGCAATAAACAGGAAAATTTGAAAGCAGGATTAGGCAAGATCAAAGTACTAACCAAAAACTGAGGAATAGATTACATTACATGGCATTTTTATTTCTTTCTGTGTAGTGGTTTAGCCATCAGTTTCCTAAATGCCCTGTACATATGGGGGGGGGGGGGGTACTTCAAGTTTATTTTTTATTACTCATACCATGAATTTTATACTGAAAACATATCATCAACATTAAGATAAAAGTCAATAGGTCCAGGAAACAAATTTTACCGACTACGACAGTGAATTACAGTGATATAGTAACTTTTACCAAAGCTCTAACGATATGACCTATTGTAACATTTTATCTTGTTCTTTATTATTCAAAATGAATTCTTCCACTGTTTTTACTCTGGGAAAATCGGTAAAAACTCTTTCAAAAATTGATGTATCCTGAAACCATTTAAGAGTAAAAACATTAGATCTAGAACGTTTTAGAGCTGCAAGAATACAGAATTTCTGAGACCAATTAAATACAATGTTATGTGCAAGATAATATTAAATACAGGATATATTAAATTGAAGTTTCACTGTATATGTGTGTATGTGTATGCATAATATATATATATATATATGTAAGAACAGCTTCTCCGTTCTATCTCTTAAAGCAGTGGCCGCTAAAACCCACGTAAGATGAGGCACAGGACTTCATTCTAATTCTTTATTTGTGCACTTTAACACACAAAGATATGGCATAACAGTAAAATGGTTGGCACGAAAGACATAAAGTCTGCAGCAAGTATCAAGCAGCAAGAAGACCGATTTTCGTTCGGGCAGTCGTATTTATATGGGGGAAAATCTCTTAGACTGCAAACAATGTTCCCTACACCACGTGATGGCATGTGGTTTAAATAGGAGGGCCATATGGAAAATAAAATATATTATTGGCTTTAATCCCATAGACAGAGGCTGGCCTAAGTCTACGGGGAAAAATTTAGTCTGGAGGGAATTACTGAGGGAAACCAAATAGAGCTTAGGCATGACCATATATGGTAACGCGTTAGAGAAATTTATGAGTGGGAATACCCTGAGCTGTCAAGTTTAATATGGAAAAAGCCAGACAAAGGATACAAAGGATTTCTCCATATACAAAGGATTTTTCCATATTACATATATATATATATTAGTGGTAAGGAGAATGAGGGGCAAAGTAAAATAGTTCGGACTTTTTTTTTCAAAATGAACAAATTGGAAATTTATTTTGAAAATAACAAAACCTGAAGAGAGAACTATGTTTTTTATAATACAACATATTCTCGATATCCTGAAGTTAAAGGAGCGTAAAAATAAAATGAGTTATACACACAAATATTACAGTATGAGTATCCAATTTTGAAAAGGGCTTGTATTATAATATACCTCAATCTTTAATCTTTAGAGGGAACTATGTTTTGAGTGGAATCAATCACATGTTATGTAACATATCTAAAGTGTTATCAGATAGGTGGCACAGTAAACAGAGTAAATATTTTACTATTTCTCTTTGCTCCTATATTTCACTTTATCCTATATTCCCCTACTAGAGGGATGATGGCATACCTCACTTTTTTATATCTGCTTCTGTAAGCGGTCCCCTATTTTGTTTCTCAAGACTATGTCATTGATTATATATTTACATATAGAGATACATAGATAGATAGATAGATGTGTGTATTCAGTTAATTATTTCTGGTGATTAGTTTTGAAATAAAGAAGTAATATGAGCATTTTTTTAATTGATGTTGCTTAGTTTTGCTCTTAAATGATACATTACACATGGCAGAAAAATAATAATTTTGCTTGTTTTTCAGGTATGGTTATCACAACATGCGATATGTAGCGTCACTTGTTAGTGGAGTTGGAATTTTTTTTCTTGGCACTGGGCTTTCTATATATCATGGTGTTATGGGCATTTTAAACCCAGATGCTATGGAATCATTATTATGGGTAAATATTATTAATGTAAATAGTCTTGCTATTATATATATATATATGTATACATACACGTAATTGAGTGTAATCAATTACATTTTTCTGTGATCATAATTGTACCTCCAAGGCTCTCATAATTAAGCTTTTTTCCACGTAATTGTAATCTGAAAGGGAATGATCATAATTTTGCCTTGTAATTGTGTGATTTTGACTTACTACAAGTGGAAGTTTTTGAACAAAGACCTGTTCAGTGTCCATCAATGACCATTTTATAAATGAGGATCATAAATTGAAATGTTTTCAAATGACTTGTATCACGTACGAGTCGCTTGCATGGTAGGACAAGAGTTAAAGCTTTGTATACACACTACTGTAAGTGATTAACATTTTTTAGATTTGAAATTGCTCTTATGACAGATGTGAAGTATAGCAGAGGCTTTCTGAATTCTTAGAAAGGCTCATCTGTTTTCCCCTTCAATAAGTCACTGATAGTAGGCAACAAAACAAAACAATTTTCCTCTTAAAAGCACATCAACTAAAGGAGTGCAATGATATCCAGAGTTCAACCGCCAGGATTTCAAAGAAAAAGGTACTGGAAAACAGTTTGTTTCACTCCGCAAAATCTGACTGCCATTTCTTGCACCAGATGTATATATACATATATACAGATGTATATATGTGTATGTGTGTATGCATACAGATAGATGGATAGATAAATATGTGTTTATGTGTTCCAAACGTTATTTTGAGCTATCAAACTTGTATTTAATGTAGAAGCTTAAAGTACTGAATCATGTAACACATTTCCCATAATTGAGATTTAAAGGTTTTTTTTTTTTTTTGTTTTTGTCTTCAGCTTGTAATTCTAACCATATATGATTAAAGTTTAGAGGAAATTTAATATTTAATAAGACACCTTGTTATACACTTCGGTATTTTACCCTGTCCAAAATTGAAATATTTTTCATATGATTGGATTAAAATAAGATGTTTTAAAGGAGCTTTAATTCTAAAATTAATGTGCTGCATATTTTGACTATTTCATTTTTTTCTATAATCAAGTAAGCCTGGTCATCGTTAACACTCTTTAATATTGTATAATAGTATTGTAAAATGAGACAAAAATATAATAAATAAACCATTTATTTAACGATGTATTCAACATTGCAGTATTTATCTGTTATTTGATTGTTTTGATTTACTGAAATGAATATCTTATTTATCGTTAGCCATAATGTGTTCTACAGTTATGATAAGAGTATAGACTTTATCAAATTTTGCTTATCAGACATTTTCTATGAATTAATAAATGTTGCAGTATTGCTTCACATATCATATTTTGAAGAATGATTTTTTTTTGTAGATATTGTTAATTTTTGCAACCAAACATGTTTTTAAATTTTGAATATTTTGGTTTTATTAGTTTAAAATTATTATATTGTTCAATTGTATTGTAAAACAATAATTACTCTTTTGCATTTCAATGAAAGTAAAGTATTTCAACTTGTGTTTAAGGCATACGTTGTTCTTGGAGGCTCTTTGGTTTCTGAAGGAGGTATGCTTTTTATGCTAAGATAATGTTTTATATTATGTACATAATTTTATGCTAAATAATAAATGGCTTTTTCCAATTTATTTTGTCAACTCTGTTGGGTTGTTTCATGAAAGCTCCTTTATAAGCACTTACCACATTTTTTCCAATGTTCACACCAATTTCTTTAAGATTTTGAAATTATCCCTAAATGTAGATCGTATGAAAATGGCTGAATTCATTTTTTGAACAGGTTATGATGAAGTTTATGAAAAGTGCATCATATGATTATTATTAGTAATTAGAAAGGGAAAAGATATGTATGCTGAAAAGAATCTCATTTTCATAGTTTCTTAAAAATAAATTCTTTTTTTAATATATAGTCTGTGTCAATTCAGGCAGGTAAAACTAAAATCTTACCTTCATAGTCTCAGGAGTTTTTGAATTTCACATATGTTAAAATTTGGAACAAAGTGAGTTATAGGTATGTTTTTGTGTTGCTCAAAAAAATTCCTGGCCGGAGATACAGGCCGCTAAAGATGGCGCCTCCGGCGCAATTTCTTACTTGCGATTTTCGACAAAAACTTTCAAGTGCTCTATTTTCTGAACGGTGCAAGATATTTTAATGCAGTTTTTTTTATTTGAAAGATAATTAGATTCTGTTTACGATGAAAGGCTATATTTTAAAATATCTGTTCAACGTTTTTTGCTGCAGCCTTCTGAAATTTAAAAAAAAAAATCTTTTTTTATTTTTTTCTCAAAAAAAGCAATCTCAAATTTTAAAATTTTTTTACAGTTGGTTAATACCATTGAGTACTACATTCCCTGAAAAGGAGAGCTTCCACTTTTGTGTTCAAAAGTTTTTAGAAACAATTTAAGATTTTGCCATATATTTTATCAGTTTTCCTTATAACATAGTCATATATTGGTCTCATTAAGTCAAAATTATCCAAATTCAATTTTCTTTGACATGGCATTTAACTCTTAATAAATATTAGCGCATGAAAAAATCATGTTTTTTTTAATTAAAAAAAGTTTTTTTTTAAATTTTAAACCAGATTGCTTGTTATACCAATAAACATAACTTAAGATTGACATTCTGAGTAAAATGCAATGAATATAATATTTATTTAAGTGAAAATAAGAATTTTACATTTAAAAGTATATTTATGCTAAAAATTTAGAAAAATAAATGCAATACGCTGTACTTTCAACCCAATATGCATATGTTGGAAAAAATAATTACTGCACATTTGCCAGGCTGTTAGCAAGTAACATAAATATAATGTATGCCAGCCATTAAAATAATTTTTGTATATCATAATATTCATAATCACAAATAGATTAATAATTAAATTTGTTTTTAAATAATACATACAGTTAAGTATTTTCTTGATTCCATTTGCCCTTAAGTAATCTGAAAAAGAAAACAAGTTTGGCTGTCTTTTCTACTCCTAGGGTTAATTTTTGAGCTTGTTGTGAACAAATCCAAATGTAGAAAACTTTAGTTCAATTGCTGCTGAAATGAGCATCTGAATAATTTTTGGCTGTTTATTACCCATGAATTCTTTTACAGCAGTTAGTTTCCCACACTCATATGTTGACATAGACTGCAATTTTGTTTTCAAATTAAATTCCACAAATTATGAAGTGCACAAATTATGAAATTCAACCCATTGCTTCATAGTTCAGTGTTTTCTTTAACAAAATTTAATTGGCTCTTAAACCTCTTATTTTAAATTTTGGGATTAGAGATTGCTAAAAAATAAAGGGAAAAAAAAGAGAAAGAAAGGTGTCAATGCCTGCTCATATTTTTTAAAAAAGGTATTGTATAGTTACTTTATCTTGCTGATTTAGGTTATTTTCTGGATTTTTTTGAATACTTGTACCAGTTTTGGCTATTTTAATTATCTTCTTCAAATTATTTAAAGCAGTTAAGATTGGTTATAATTGAATAGGCAGATCTTCTCACACACGCATATATATCAGTCACGCTCCTAGCACGGGTGTCAACCGGTTGGGTTAATTTATAGTTTCACCCCCTCCCCAAAAAAACTCTTTATTTCAAAATTTTTATTCAGTTTCGACTAAACTTTGATACTTTTTACTCTAAAAGCATCATTTAAATCCCTCACTGGATGTGCAATTTTTCCGGGGAGGGGATACCCATCCGCGTTCATGATTTCCTTAACTTTAATAATGGTATTGAAAAAAATAATAATAATTACAGAAATAGAGTGAATTTATAAAGCATAAGATAAATTTAAAGCTGAGAAATTCTTTATGTGCAATTTTTTGTTTTTAAAAGAAAGATAGATCCTACCAAAAGTTACTATTCCTAAAAACACAATTTGCAATTTTAGGTGAACTTTGGCCATGTTAGGAGAAGAAAAAAGGGGCGTTCAGAGGCTCTCCCATGAAAGTTTTCGAAATTTTAATCCTAACAATGCAGTATTCATCATCTTTCCGGAAATTCTTTTGCTTCCAATGCTCAAAATGTTTAGTCAATATTCTAGCTTGTACGAACTTTGAAATCATAATCAACTTTATGCATTGTATTATTATTTAAAACAAAAATCAGAAATGTATTGTTCTTCGTGTTATTGCAGAGAGTAAAAAAGAAATTCTAGCAATTATTGAGTTTCCTTATACAAAAGCTTTCTGTTTCTCTTCTGGTTAAATGAAAAGTTGAAATCTTCACTGTTCATGCATTTAGTTTAAATTAAAAAAAATTTCCCACCAGGAACTCTTGTGATGGCCTTTAAAGAAACAACTAGAGGAGCTAAACGTGAAGGGATGTCATTTGCTCAGTATGGTAATTTAGAAGTTTATATCCTGTAACATAATAGTATTTAAAAAATTAAATTGAAAAAAAAAATCAAAATTTTTAAATATTGTTCTTTTCAAAAAAAAAATTTGCATGTAATGTACCATTGAATTAAAACTACATTACCATTTTAAATCCTGAAAACTAATTTTTATTTTTAATTGTAGATATTATTTATTACAGTTTTGCGTGGTCAAGATCCAAGTGTAAATGTGGTGCTATTAGAAGATATAGCTTCTGTAATTGGTATTGGTATAGCTACAGTGTGTATGGGACTAACCTCTTACACTGGTCTGCCCTTTTATGATGCTGTCGGCTCTCTTGCTGTAGGTGGATTACTTGGTGCTGTTGCCTCTTTCATAATTTATACCAACACTGCTGCATTGGTTGGAAGGTATTAAACTGACTTAATATTTTGTAATAATGTGGAATCTTTCAATTGAATTTGTTTGCTTTCTCAGTCCAAATTGCCATATTAAAAAAAGGAACCACCTTAGTACTGTCCCATCAATATTAAATACCTTTAAGGATTATTATGAAGAAAAATACTGAAAAGGAAAGCAGGCACAGGGAAATTGCAGTGAAAAAATGATTTTTTCTCAGCTTCGCAGCAGTGTATGCAAATATTTGGTTTGTATTAATGGATATCACTCAATATTTAAGTCTATTAAGTACTTTGGCAAAAGAAAAAAAAGTTAGTCAACCTGGTGTTTCTAGTATATGCTAGCTTTTCTAGTATATTATAAAAATATTCTTCAGATTATTTTTATGATATAAGATGATTCATAAATGAATGAAGCTACATATTTTTAAAAAAAATTTGAGCGTCGGGAGGTACGTCGCAACTTAGCTGACTTTTACTGTTTACAGTATTAAAGGCTTAAACCAAATAAAGAAGTAAGTTAACAAAATTAATTTTACTTTTGAATTAAGTGGTGAGAACTTAAAAAATAACATTTCCTATCAATGCCTCCCCTTCTCATCATCTTAATGAAAAGTAAAAACACTATTACTATAAAAAAATATCCCATGGCTTTAAGGCTTTAACATATATGTTAAATTCCTTTTACAAAAAGTGAAACTTGTTAATATTAACAACAGTATTTTTCTTTCATGGGTAAAATACAGAAACACCCATTAACATTTCTAATATATTGAAAAACATGGTCACTTGACGATCACAAACAGCAACATGATCACATCAGTAGCATTTCCAAGTCCAAATATCGAATTAGAGTCACTAATTTCAAATCCATAAAGTCCCAGGGAATGAATGTAGATAATCACATTTAATCTGCAATACAATAAGAAATACTACAAGTAAGTTTAAATCAGCATATTATACACAATTCTATTTAAAAAAATTTATGCATCAGTTATTTACACTTAATATACTTTTACGTTTATAATGACAATTTTACTTTTAAATTCAATCATAAAAATTTCTCATAACAATTTATATTAAACCTTGTATAAAAGTAAAATAAACTGACTGATGCAAAAACAAGTACTTAGAACATTCATACAAAAATTTATATTATATTGCACTTATTTAAAAAAAATTTTAACAAATTTCTCTAATTCGGCTTGGGTCGGCGGTTTCGTGAAAATATCCGACAAATTATCTTTACTAGAAACATGTCTAATATTAAAAATATTTTTATACACTAAATCTCTAATAAAAAACAGTTTAACATCAATATGCTTGCTTCGGTGGTTTTCTAAAGGTGACTTTATAAATTCAATTGAAGCTTGGTTATCAGCAAGAAGTAAAGATTTAGCTTTAGATCTATTTATCATTTTATTTTCAAAACATTCGTCCAAAATTCTGTCAAACCATATTAATTCCTTTACGGCTTCAGTCATTGCGATAAATTCGGCTTCCATGGTGGACAAACTTACACTCTTTTCTTTAAAAGTTCGCCACTCAATGGGTGAATTATCAAGCAAAATTAACTGACCTCCGATTGAAGTTCGGTCATCACGATTTGCCGCGTAATCGGAATCAGTGAACGCGATAATTTGAACTTTATTGCAATTTAGAAAAAGTTTGAAATCTTTACTTTGATAAACATAGCCTAATAATTTTAACAGTCCATTCCAATGAATAAGTCCTGGATTGCTCTGGAATTGACTAAAGATGTTAACTGCATATGATATGTCAGGTCTGGTTCGATTTGCAATAAAAGTTAAGCATCCTAACAAATTTCTATACGGTATGTTTGACATTTTTTAAATTTCTTCATCGGTTTTCGGACAATTTGATTTAGAATAAACAATTCCCTTACTAATAGGTAAAGACGCATTGGGAATACGAAAATTTTTATATCTCTCACATACTTCTTCTATGTAAGAAGTCTGATGCAAGTGTAGGCCCTTTTCGTCCTCTCCGAATTCTACGCCAAGTAATTTTTGTGTTTTTCCCAATACTTTTAAGTCAAATTGTTCATTCAATAATTTTAAAGCATTACTAATGTCCGAATCCTTTCTTCCAAAAATTACAATGTCATCAACATATAACAATAAAATTACATTAGAATTAAAATAAACACAATTGCAACTTGAAAACTTTTTAAAACCTAACTTAATTAATACACTGTTAATTTCATAAAACCACAAGCGGCCACTTTGATGTAAGCCATAAATTGCCTTATTTAATTTACAATATAATTTCTCTTTTCCTTTTTCTATAAAACCTGGGGGTTGGCACATAAATATTTGATCATCTATAGGAGCATACAGGTAAGCATTTTTAACATCACATTGAACATTTAACCATTTTTGACACACAACTAATAATGAAAAGAAAAAACAAATAACACTGAAATTTACAACAGGGCTGAAGGTCTCCTCAAAATTTTATCCTTTTACTTGAGAGAACCCTTAAGCACAAAGTCTAGCTTTAACCCAAGTAACACCACAACGTTCAGGAAACGTGTAAACATCGTTCTGCCGAAACGTGTAGAACATGTTAAACGAGTCCGTTCTCATAACGTCTATTTGTCACAGCGATCGACGGTTCTACTGCACGTTCAGAAGTGGTATAATAATACGTGTAAAAGAACTAGCTCTGAACGTCTTACATTACTGCATTATAACGTGCATAGAACGTTCATAAAACAACGTATTTGAAACGTGTTTAGAACGTTCATAAAACAACGTATTTGAAACGTTCATAGTGCAGTAAAATCTCGTTACAGCGAATACCGGGACAACGAATTTTACGTTACTTTTTTTTTTTTTTTTTTTTTTTTTTTTTTTTTTTTTTTTTTTTTTTTTTTTTTTTTTTTTTTTTTTTTTTTTTTTTTTTTTTTTTTTTTTTTTTTTTTTTTTTTTTTTTTTTTTTTTTTTTTTTTTTTTTTTTTTTTTTTTTTTTTTTTTTTTTTTTTTTTTTTTTTTTTTTTTTTTTTTTTTTTTTTTTTTTTTTTTTTTTTTTTTTTTTTTTTTTTTTTTTTTTTTTTTTTTTTTTTTTTTTTTTTTTTTTTTTTTTTTTTTTTTTTTTTTTTTTTTTTTTTTTTTTTTTTTTTTTTTTTTTTTTTTTTTTTTTTTTTTTTTTTTTTTTTTTTTTTTTTTTTTTTTTTTTTTTTTTTTTTTTTTTTTTTTTTTTTTTTTTTTTTTTTTTTTTTTTTTTTTAGGACTTCCACACAATCAGATATAGTGGAGCATAAATAAACAGTGTGAACTTGTGACTTATAATTTTAACAGTAATGAAGTAAATGATTTCTCTTTTTTTTTTTAAATTTAATACTGCGATTGGTAAATGAAGGATACTTGGTAAGTGTGATAATAAACTTGATTTTCTTTTATTTTTTTTTTTTGAGGATCAAGTAGAAACCTTCACTCTTTTGAACAACGATTAAAAGATTACTTAGGGGGATTGATTGATATTAAACGTATAATAATTCGTAATCGATGTAATTGCTAAAAATAATAAACATGCTTCAATTAAGTGTTCAGTAATAGTAAGAGCATTTATTAACTCTTTGACTAGTTATAAGTTAAGTGTCCAATTTTGTCGGTTTATTATTGAAATGTATTAAGTTTTTTTTTCGTAGCAATTAATTATTGATGTACATAAGATGAAACAGAAGTAATAGATAGAGCTATATGTTGAAATATAAATAGCTAGAGCTGGAATATATTATTTGATAGCTACAATATAATTTAGAAACGTGTACTTTGACCGTCAAGAACATTAAGCCTTTAATCAATAACAAAATCATCAGATAAGTGCAAAAGAAGAAATCTAATACATGACCTTTTTAATGTGCATTTTTTTTTTAAAACTTACTATGCAGAAATCGGCAAATTTAAGCTTAAAATTAGGCGGTTAAATTTTGCAGTCGCCGCCATCCCGCCATCGATCGCCGAACGCCGACATGATTTGAAAATGTAAACAATAGTTCACTACAGGTACTGCCACCTATTGGCCATACAGCGCACACGTTTTCTGAACGTCGTTTACAACGTAGAAGAATCACTATTCATTTGGTTATATCCAACACGAAATTTGTACGTTCAACAAAACGTACAGCTTTGGGCAATTTTCTGAACGTCGTTATTTGTACTAAAATTACACGTTTCTTAGAACGCTGTTTTACACTATGATAAAACGTTCTACATATTACTAATTCTCAACGGGAAATAAAACGTCAAATGAGACACGAAGACCGTAATTGAACGATTGTAACGGTTGTAAAACGTGGAACAAACGTCTTGGTGTTACTTGGGAACTCTGACAATTTCCCCTTTTTCGTTTTTCTTTAATGTATAAACCCACCGACATCCTACTGGATTAGCATTTGCCGGTAATTTGGCTAAAGTCCAAACATTCCTTTCCTGCATAATTTCTATCTCCGATTCCATTGCTTTACGCCATTCCTCCCGTTCTATAGATTTTAAGGACTGTTTATAAGAATTAGGCACTTTAATTTCGCGGTCTAGTCAGGACTCGCTAACACTTGAACTAATAGAATTACCTGGAATTTCCCCTTGAAAAGTATCCCGTCCACTAAAAGAAAAAATTTGAATACCGTAGGATATATTCTTATTTTTACAGTATCGTTCTACATCATTTAGGCTTCTTAAACGGATGGTGTGACCTTTTTCAAAATAATAGATATCGTTTCTCGATCCATCCGGTCTTGGAACCACCTTTCTAAACCATATAGTATCCCTTTTAGTCTTAAAACTATTATCTTTATCAGAAGATTCCCCCTCTGAATTTGATTCTATCTCAGAAGCTGATTCCTTACAAGAATCGTCCGAAGTTTCAGGTTTCTGATTCTCCCTCGCTTCTTCGTAAACCGAATCACTTTCCTGCTCAGAATTATTAGGGGTTGTTAGAGACCAATTTATAACATTACTATCGGGTATACTATTGAAATCATTCTTATAAAAATAATTTTCTTTAAAAGAAACATTGATGGTTTCCAAAATTTTCCCCGTTTCTGGTATCCAGATACGATAGCCTTTTGTCTTAAATGCGTATCCCACCAAAACGCCTTTTTGGGTTTTAGCATCTAATTTATATCTACGTTGACGGGGGATTCCTGCAAAAACTATAGTACCAAAAGGTCTCGGATGTTTTACTGACGGTTTATTGCCTCCATATAATTCAAATGGGGTTTTATCCAAATTACTATGGCAGACCAGATTCCATGTATAAGCAAAATACAATACGGCGTCTGGCCAAAATTTCTTTGGTAAACCACTTTCCTCTATTAGAACTCTGATACAATCAGCAACGGTGCGATTAAGATTTTCGGCGACTCCGTTCATTTCGGGAGAATATACATTCGTTAATTCATGTTTTATCCCATGATTATTGCAAAAATTATCAAAATCTTTATTTACAAATTCTGTCCCGTTGTCAGTTCTAATACATTTTACTTTTCTGCCAAGAAACCTCTCCGATCGTAAAATATGTTCCTTAAAGATCTCAGAGACTTGGCTTTTATTTTTAAACGGGTATAATGAACATCTCTGTGAAAAATCATCTATTATGGATAAATAATATTTTCCCCCGTTTCTTCCTTCAACGTTGCAAGGACCCCAAACGTCTGCATGAAGAAGTTGCAGCGGGTACTTTGATCTTATACCGTGTAATGATTTGAAACTGACTCTTTTAAATTTTGATATTTTACAGTCGTCACAAAATATATTAGAATTTTTAAATTTAGGTAATCCGTTAACGCTTTCTAGATCACTAGTTTTCTTAATACTTTTAATGTTAACGTGAGCCAGGCATTTGTGCCAAAGTTTCAAATCATGCATTTGATTATTTTTCACTGGAGTTTCATTATTTATATGACTAGAATTTGTAACAACTTGACTACAATTTAAAGGGAGCTGACTAGACTTAATAGAATCCGTAATATAAACACCGTCTTTTAAAATAGCTTTTAAAATTAACTCGTCATTTTTGTCGGAAACTCTCACGAAACCTCCTTCACCCCAAAATTTTGCACCACCCTGGTCAAATTTTGCACCTGATAATATATTTCTTCTCAAGCATGGAGAGTACAGGACATCTTGTAAAACAACAGATCGATTGCCAAATCTAACTTTTATCTCCCCCTTTCCCTCAATTGGGAAACATTGGTCTTTAATTGCGACCGCAATTTTTACATTTTTAACAGGGGTAAAAGTTCGGAACCAATCTCGATTAGCACAAAAATGGTGTGAAGCGGCAGTATCAAAAATCCATTTTGAGGTTTTTCATTTACCTCACTAATATTGGATTCTGAGATAAAAAAAGTCATGGTACTCACATCGTGTACTAGATGGGGAACGGGCTCACTCCTTGGAGAAACTTGCATTCCGCTGTGGACTCCCACGTCGGCCTCTGTATCTATCGTCAGTAGACTCCGGGCTCCTCGTTGTCCGTTGATGGGAAGCATCCTTCCAGAGTGGACAGTTCCTTTTGATGTGGCCACTTTTATGACATTTGTAGCACTTGATACTTCTTTTCCTTTCAGTATGCGAGACTTCGATTTTGCACCGATTACTATCACGTAACTCTAGGCGACCTTCTTCGACTATCAGGTCAACAACGATTTTATCGAATCTAAAAGTTTCATCTGGTCGCAACAATATTCCTTGTACGACATGATCGAAATGTTCAGGAAGACTACGCAAGAGCTGATATATGATGAAATCTTCAGGAAAATCCTTATGAGCGACTTTTATTTGTTCGAAAATACGCCTGAGGCAGGCTGCATATAGGTTTAACTTTTCGCCAGATTCCAATTTACAATTGTTTAACTCTGCGTAAAGTTGCATACGAAAGCACCGATTGTCGGGATAAAAATGCTCTTTTAACTTTTTCCAGGATTCTGAAGGGTTTTCTATATTTTCAACTATTTTTCTTAAGTCCTGCTCGATATTTAGAAAAATTAAGGATAAAGCCATTCGCTTTCTGGAAGTAAAGTCTTTCACATCCCTTTTGGTAATTTCGGCTTCTTTGCTCACTACCGGAAGTTTTTCCGTGCCCTCGATGATTTCCCAGCAGTCCTTCTCCATTAGAAGAAATTTCATATTTGTGCTCCATTCTATATAATTTGTGCTGTTCAACTTTTCGATTGGGAATGACGGACTTGCCATGATGAAGTTGCTCGAGAAGAATTTTAAAATTTGACATAAAAAATACACAATTATAAACACACAATGTATTGACTCTTTACCCAAATACAGATCCTCCTCTTACTTATTCAAAAAAAATTCTTTGCTGGCCTCGAAGCACCGGTTTTTACTTTCATACATGCACCAGTCAACAATGCACAGGGAAGGGCATCTGGGCCCATAACCCTTGATGGGCCATTATCCCTTCAAAAGGACCCATTATTTTGCCAAGAAATAATTCGAAGCTAATACAATTCTTAAAAGAATAGCAGAGATTTATTTATGTAAATATCACAATAACTGATTCAAAATACAACATTAAAAATATCACCTAAAGCCACAATGAAAATAAAGTTGACTAGATTTTTATATTTTACGAAAAAACTTAACTATTGGGCATTTCACACAGAGTCGATGCAGCTCAAGAAACAACTATCCCTAATAAAGTATCCTAAGGTATATGATCCATCTCACCGGGTAAAAGCGTCAACTTCCCGCTCGCCCTCTGAGCGAACGTAGCAAAAGAAGTTCTAAAAGGATTAAGACAGAGAGAAGCAAGCGAGCACCACGCTTAAATACCGGAGGTTGATTTGCGTATACCGCTGAGCACGTGTACGCACATGCGTCGATGACACGTGAAATGCTTTCGAGAAACTCCTCGATCGGGAAACCGGCAACGCCCCCAAGTGGCGGATTTAATCAACTAATCAGTTTTAAAAAAATTTGAGCGTGTGGAAGAACGTCGCAACTTAGCTGACTTTTACTGTTTACAATATTAAAGGCTTAAACCAAATAAAGAAGTAAGTTAACAAAATTAATTTTACTTTTGAATTAAGTGATGAGAATTTAAAAAATAACATTTCCTATCATAAACTTGTTAATGTTTTATGAACAAACCAGCATGTAAGTAACAGTCGACAGGGTGGCGTAGTGATAAGGTGCAGGTCGCGTGCGCCCAAGATCGCAGGTTTGAACCTGGCCCAAGTCGGTGGCTTTTCAAGATGCAGAAAATCGTCTGCGCCCATGTCTCATGATTGTGTGGCATATTAAAGATCCCTTGAGTATCCATTTGGCTTGGATACTCTCGGCTAAATTAAATACCTAGTGCAATTCACATCAAATGAGAGCTCAGGTGCCGTCATCTTGGGGAAACTGAGGGCCCAAATTCTCAGTGGCAATGGCATCCACCGACTGTGGTGCTACTTGAAAAAATGGATGCCGATTTACCGGGGTATGCATTAGGTCTGCAAAGGTTAATGACCATACGCAGCCCCATTAGAAAGAAAAAAAAACTTGTAAGTAACCTTTCATTAGGGCAAGGTGATTTTCATGATTTTAAAATAATAATAAGAAAGGAAAAGCATTAAACAAACGTTGCATTTTGGATATTTTTAGTCAAAGTTCTGAGTTTCAATTAGATTTGGAGATGTTCTTCTCAAGACTGAACTAGTTTTAAGAAACTAAATTGGTCTTTATATTGGAAAAAAAAGTTTAGATTTTATTTCCCACATTTTAAAGTTTCCTTTTTTCAAATGTGATCCAGAAATCTTGATTCTCTGCTTTTTCTCCCTACTGCAGATCAATTCCAGCCGAAAGGTTGCAAGAAATAAATAAAGAAATGGAAAATGATGTCATGATTCGGTTTGTATTTAATTTTACTAAGTTTAATTACACAAATGATTCTATTTTATGTGTTTTAATGATTTTAATTTATTTATGTTTTTCAATTTCTTAATTTTGGTCCTTTAAAATTTTGATAATATTCTAGAAAGATCTTAAAAAGCACTTAATTTTTTCCTCCAATGTGTGGAAATGATTTCAAAAAAATTAATAAATTAATCTAAACCTAATAGTTTTGGGATCACTGTTTAAAAGATTTGCTTTTAAACTTTGAATGAAAGCTTCATTGTCATAAGACAAAATCTCTTCATCTATCATCTCTTCTTTCGTGTGCAGTATCAGCGCAGACTGACTATGTGGGCATTCGGGCAAATGCGGGAAGGGCGGGTTGAAAAATATCCTTTATTTTATTTTTTAAAGTAAATGGCTCTTACAGTGTTATTAAAACTGTATTCCAAAAATTTGCCTTAGGCAGGGTCACAGAGAGGAGATTGCAGCAGGAGCAAAGTACCCAGGGTCTGGCCTTGGGTTACAGGGGCGAGGGAGGGCATAGTTTCTAGACAGACATTTCTTTTCCCCCATTTTCCACAGTACGCATGGTAAATGAACAGGGTTCGTACGGTCCTTAAAGGTCCTTAAAAAGTCCTTAATGTTAATTTTCATTTTTAAGGCCTTAAAAAGTCTTTAAATATTCCTTATTTTTTATTTCAGGTACTTAATTTTTTTTGTTAAAATAGGAAGGTACCCATGCGCTTCATTTGTTTTGCAATCTTTTGTATTCTTCACAAGAATCAAACTTCTTTCATTTCAACTACTTAATCGAACCTCAAATTTGGTTTTCTCAGCACCGGTACTATCGCGGCTTTCGGACAAACTCAAAATGGCGGATTGACAATACCAAAAATGGTGGATTTACATAAACATCAACGCATTTTTACTTCAAATTGCAGTGCTCAACTGATAGATAAATACGTAACTTTTTGTTTTTAAAAAGGTGTAACTAAATTGATGTGTTATATATTTTTACAAAACAAAAATGTTAATGGATTTTGATAATATGCTTCAAATTACAACACCCAATTCAGTTAAAATAAACTTTTACCCACCCACATGGCATCCCCCAATTTGCTATCTCCTGCAATTGCATGAAAAATAACATTGAGCTACAACTTTAAAAAAAGAAAAATATTAGTAGACAAGTCGAATCAAAGCACCTAGCATTTGTACAAAATGTAATGGTGCCCAGTAGCTGGGCACCATTTAAGACCACAGAAAAACAAATCTCACAAGTTCCCTCATTTTGCTTTAAAAATGAAATTAAAAAGGAGTAAAATTTGAAAAACGGACTTTTAAGGACTCAAGGGGGGGGGGGGGGGAATTAGGGAGCGGTGCGGCTTAAGGAACCGATTTCCTTTTTTAACATGGTTGGGTTTTCTTATTCTATCCTTGTTTTCTGAGTTTAGCTCATGTAAGAAATATATCTACTAGATTACTTCTATTTGAATCAAAACTTACTGGTATTTATTGATTTGACAGTTTCTTAAATTAATATTTTTTCTGATTTTACAACAAAAACAACAAAAAAATCAGGTATTTTTGAAAAGGTCCGAATGTTGGAATTTCAATTTTGGGATTCGATGATATTTATTAAGTTTAGTTACAAAGTAAACAATTTTTTTTTCATGAAAATTGTTACTAAATCTAAATACATTCTAATTCTAAACAATTATCAATAAAGCAAGTAGGAGCAGCTCTTAACAAGTAATCAGTAAATAAATATTGCTTTTGAAACTTTTTTTTTAATTTAAGGGGGAAAAATACTTCAAAGAAGCATATCGTTGACATCTAGCTCAATAAAAGAGATACATTTAACTAATATGTGGGCAAAAAAAAAACTTTCAGTTTATTTTTTGCGTTTGGCCAATTGCATCTATGATTATCGCATATTTATACTGTTAAAGTTAAAAGAATGATTCATTTTTATTATCATTTTTCTTAAGTCTTACACTAATAAGCGCCGAGTTGCCAACACTCTCGATCGCTTTTCAGCTGATCTTTTGCTAAACAGTTTGTTCTCCCATTTTTTTTTTAGATCAAATAAATTCCTGTTTCGAAAAAATTAATTTATTAATTTTTTAAGCAATGTTTTAATATTTAGTAATTTTTAGCGACCGATTTGGCTTCGCGATCGTTCGCTGTGGGGTTTTGTTGTGTGGGAGATGATGATATTTGCTGCGTTAATCAAACTTTGCATCTCGTGAAATTTCTTAATTTGCAGCAAATTGAAGGAATCTTCAATTTGCCACTTCTTGAACCTATACACCATACTTGCCAAATGCTCCGTTTTCTCTTAGTTTTTCAGATTTTATTTGTGAACTTCGAAAATTCGATTTTTTGCAAAAAGATCCGATTTTTCAAACGGATGTCAAAGGGATAGTGCTACAAAACAAGAAAACATTTTAAGGAACTTTTTAAAAAGATATGTATTAATTTACAGGAATTTTCATAACTTCTAACGCGAAAGTGTAAAAACCTATTTTTTGGAAACTTGCGAACATCTAGCACATGCTTTGCCGAAAACTGCTTGCAGATTTTGAGATTTCTATCTTTTTGCATCCGGTAAATATATCAACTATTTAAAAAGTTGACAGTTGTTTTAGTATTTGCAGTCTGTAGTCTGCTTGTTTTATTTTTTATTTAAAAAATTTGTTCAATTTTTTGAAACTTTATTTTAGTTAACTTTTGATAGTTACCATCTGAGGGTAATGTGCAAAGTTTTTAAGCGAATTACCTCCATTTTTTATTTGTATGTTGTTTCCAAAATGAAATATTTTTCTCAAGTTGAAGAAGTTTTTCTGAATTTTTGTAAGCTCTTCTAAATAAGTTTTAAAAAAATATTTATGGCAGAGAAAAATTTAAGTAAGCCTAAATTGAGATGCAACATAAGTTAAGTAAAATGAAAAGAAAAATCTAAATTGAAGAAAAATTCTCAAGACAAAGTGCAGCGTTTTCTTTAACATTTTTTTAAAATTTAAATTGTTTTTTTTTTTCATTTAAGTTGTATTTTATAGCACTAACCATTTTTGATAATTTTTCATATCATGATAATTTGCTTATATATGATTAATTCTTGTGTTGTGTGCTTCTTTTTTCTAGCTCCAATAATTATTTAACTCCCTGACTATTGGACATTAGAAAAGTAACAAGTCAGAGAGAGCTCCATAAAAGTGTTTGTGCTGTGTTCCTAATGTTAAATCCATTTCCTCTTTCAATAATGCTTCCTTCTGAAATAAACATAACAGTTTGTATATTTTGAAAAATTTGGGAGGTCCTTAAAATTTTTTGTAGGTCCTTAAAAAGTCCTTAGAAAGTCCTTATTTTTTGTTTTGCCAAAAGAGTACGAACCCTGATGAAGCAAAGGAAGATCTAGCTTCTGACGGCCCTAATCTGAAAGATCATTCATTTTCTGGCTCCTGGTGGTATCCCCTCCTTAGGGCCAGTGTTTTTGAAATATGCCATTGCTGAATTCTGTCCCTGTGCAGTAGCATATTAAAATTAAAAATACTCTTCTACCCTGTTATTATTTGAGAAGAAGGAGTTTTAGGAAGAATTATCTTCTATCTGAATAGCACTATTTCTTATACTTATTCTTTATAATGTCAAATTGGTACGTCATGGAGGAGTCCAAATGCTACACCAATCATACTCCACTGCTCCAAAACATCTTTCTTGCATCATGTTTTTCAAAAAAAAAAAAGGCATATTGCTCTATGCTTGCACAAATTTTCAGTTCTACTAATTTGCTCTCCCACTCTCACTATCATCATGTGACAAATAATACATATGTTTTTCTTCTTTTTAAAAAAAAAGAAGCAGAACTGGTTCCCAAATTTTGTGAATTCACAATATGAGATGATTTACAGTATAGTATCATTCATGAATTTTTCAACTCAGATAACACTGTACAACAAATTTGAACTTTTTTTTTTTGTCCTTTAGATGAAACTAGATGATTTTATATAAACAAAAGGTGCTTGATTCAAATATCCAAACCAAAATGGTCCATCACGTACCGTTTTTGCAGGAAACCCACTTCTCATATTTATACAATTTGGTTATATACGAATGTAACTGAGGCTTAAGTATTGAAAACACAAACACTAAAATGATTTTTTTTGGCCGTTTAATCTTGTGGGCATTTGTTAGTGTGCCCTGGTAACAGATTAGCAATATTCAATTCATATACGTTCATTCCATCGACCGTTGAAACGCTTTTTAAGCGCAGAAATGTCCTGATGAAACCTTTCCCCATGCTCGTCATAAATTGTACCAAGGTTTTGAGGAAAGAAGTCCATATGGGAGTCCAAAAAGTGTAGTTTTAATGAAATATAGCAACCTGTAATACAAAAGCATTTTATCATGTCACCAACAAGATTTTCGTAGTTTTCAGTTTTCTCATTTCCAAGGAAACGTGAGCACACTGATTTAAAAGCCATCCAGGCAGATTTTTCGGCTTCTCGCTATTTGTTTTCATACTCTTCATCATGAAAGGACATCCCTAATTGTGGGCCAATAAAAATCCTTTCTTTTAGTTTTGCCTCACTTAATTTTTTAAATTTTTTCCTGAAATTCAAGAAAGTCCCTCCTTCTCTGTCCAGAGCTTTTACAAATATTTCGATAAACCAAGTTTAATGTGCAATTGTGGAAAAAAGGCACATTGTAGATTTACAAGTAGCTCATTTGATATGCTTTTGACACTCATAATTTTGAAATTTCCTTTGTGTTTGCAGAACATGCTACTGGAATAAATAGGGAAAAAATACTTAGATGGAGGAAAACTGATAAACAAGCGCCACTCTGCTGAATTGTGATCAGGTCCTAATGCTTGAAATAGTGCATTCACATCACAGCAGCATACTATTTTTTCTTTCTCTGCAAAATAGACTACAAAATGCCTTTGTCATCTTGCAAAAAACTCGAAACTTCGAGTAGTTTAAGCTTTCGTTGCCAAAAATGTCGCTGAAATAACCCAAGCGCATTAAAAAGGTCTGTAGAATGACAACGATCTCACTGTCAATGAGAAAGATATAATTTATAATAGATTAAGTTGAGAAATTATGAAAATATGCACATTTAGCTAGAAAATACATAAAAAGCTAAAATGTGGAATTTCGGGAAAATGGTATGTGTTAGGCAAAAAATAATTGCAGATTCGTAATTTTCAGCCAAAAATACATAAGAAACAGACATTTTCATCTAAAGGACATTTTTCGTGTTGCACAGTGTAATCACTGGACCCCTCTTAAAAAAAGAAAAAAGAACGAAAATCAAAAAGGAAATTTTACGAAAGTAAAGTTATAAAGAAATAGAATCCAAAAAAAATTTTGGAACAAACCTTTACATTTTTAAGTATTTAATGATAAAATATGCAGTTCTGCTTGTTTAATGATTTAAGATATGGAATGATTTTATTTGAGGTGGTGAGAAACAGTGGCGTACGCAAAGGGGGTTATGGGGTTAAACCCCCCCCCCTTGAGTAAGAAAACAAAAATCAGAGCAAAAGAAATAAATTTACTTCCACATTAAATAAAAACCAGGCTAAATTTTTAAAATCACAGAAATGAAAAATTCATTAGTGATAAGAAAAACAAAATACAATATAAAATTTCGATCGTCCTGATGACTTACATATATTTGCATTGCGTTTTGATAAATTACGGGCACCCTTTTCTGGTTAGCAAATTCTGCTTATCTTCAATGTGGCCTGCCCACCGTTGAAAGAAGCGCTATAAAGAGGTCGTGTGAAGTCCGGTTATACTGACAGGTGACGAGCAGTTTCCGAGTTCAGTGTATTGAGGCAACTCCGAAATTTGTTTCAATTTCGGAGTTGCCTCAGACAATTGGCACGAAGTAACCAATGTGTCACTAAGCATTTAAATAATCTCATCCTCCAACTTGATGATGTGGCTAGTTTTTTAACCAATCAACTGCGTTTCATGGATCTAGAGTAAAACTGTAACTTTTCCGAACTAACGAGCTTGGCTTTAAACTTTATCTCTTTCTATTTCGGACTGCATTACATTGAGACGTCAAAATTTCCATAGCAATTTTTACATATATTCCTTTAAGGCTAAAATGAAATAAGTTTTCAAACTTTACTTAATTAATATTTTAAACATCTGAAAACATGTCGAAACAGTCAAACAGTGCAATTCTTAAGTTCTTCAGTAAGAAATCAAGAACAGATGTTTCTCATTTGGAGAGTACTCCCAAGTACGAGCCAGCATCAGGGCGACGAGCTTTCAAATTCTTATTATATTGGCAATGAAGCTGCAACACCTGACATTGTTGGAGAACCACATCCACATGATATAGGACTTTTTGCCGGGAAGGAAATATCCAATGCAAAAAACTGGATATACTCGTCAATCTATGGAAGCCCGCCCCAGATTTTGTATTTCAGGCTGTTGGCAAAATAAATCTGCGATTTCAATACAACTGGCTTCATCGCTGGAAATGGATTGCCTATTCGGACTTTCAAGGAGGTGCTTTTTTGACACTTACCAAAACATCTATATATTTATATTTCACTTAACGTGGACCAGTTAAAATTGTGCGGTACGATACGATACTGACATCATGTAAAAATCAAACTATAGTAAAACTATATTTAAAAATTTGTTTAATGATTAGCATAGAAAAGTAACGTGATATTTGTACATATGATTGTTACTAGCGGACTACAAATTTATTTCCATTTCTTAAAAGTTATTTCCCTTCATAACTCAATTTTTAATTTCCAATTATTTGGAGTGTCAACACCTTAGTATGTTTATATCAAGCGATCATCATATATACGAGGGTGAATCAAATATAAACGAGACTTTTGGACCTGCGCGCGCAATAGTGATGGAAGAACGTTCCGCTGTTATTGGCTGTTAGGTTGGTTTGTCAGGAGTGGGGAAAGCATGTGACTCATCATCATAGACTCGCTCAGTGTCCATCGTTACGATGTCCGAGCAGGAGGTACCTCCCTCTATTGCGCAACGTATTGTTATCAAGTTTTTAGCTGCAGAAGGTGTAAAACCGGCCGAAATCTTGAGAAGATTGACTGCACAGTTCGGGGAAGAGACGCTGTCGCGAGCTAGAGTGTTTGCTTGGCATAAACAGCTCGTGGAGGGCCGTGAATGCGTTGAAAATGAGAGCCATGACCGCAGACCCCGCACCAGCATTACAGCGGGCAACATCGACAGTGTTCGTCAACTTGTTGAAGGTGATAGGCATCTAACAACTTCGGATATTGCAATTGAGGTTGGAATAAGTTATGGGAGCACTTACTCTATACTCTCAGAGGAGCTAGGGTATCGCAACGTGTGTGCCAGGTGGGTTTATAGCCTTCTCACAGTTGACCAGAAACTGAATCGTTTTCCAAGTGTGTGAGCGTCTTCTTGCACGATTTCGGGAAGAATTAGACCCATTTCTTTCTCACATTGTCACCTGTGATGAAACGTGGGTGCATCACTACACCCCTGAGTCGAAACAAGTGAGTATGGAGTGGAGGAAGAAAGGAGAAACCGGACCAGTGAAAGCCGTCACTATCATCGGCTGGCAAGGTTTTGGCTACCGTTTTTTTTGACCAGCGTGGCCTGCTGCACCTTGATTTTTTGCATGAGCGCAGAACAATTAATGCGGCATACTACTGCCAAATTTTGACTGAGGTCAGACTTGCATATCGCCGCAAAAGACGAGACCTTCCGATGAGAAAAGTGATTCTCCTCCATGACAATGCTCGCCCCCATACAGCAGCCCTGACCGTACGAAAATTGGAGCAACTGGGTTGGGAGATGCTGGAACACCCTCCATACAGTCCAGACCTGTCTCCCTGCGACTTCCATGTCTTTGGTCCTCTCAAGGAAGCTTTGGGAGGGCAAAAATTCCACAGCGATAATGAGGTTGAAGCTTATGTGTGCAATTGGCTACAAACACGACCTGACTCTTTTTACGTGGAAGGAATTAAAAAATTACCTATACGCTGGGAAAAATGTGTTTATAAATCAGGAGATTATGTAGAAAAATAAACTGATTGTTTGTGCGTTTAAAATCAAAATAAATATTTTTAAAAATAAGTCTTGTTTATATTTGATTCACCCTCGTAGTAGTTTGATTGTTGAACTTACAGCCCGCAGATGTACTGTGGGAGATTAGCTAGTTTAATTATATAGTGTTTAAAGCTTAATTAACTTCATGTTTTTATTTCTTCCACACTATATATGTATTTATATTTATAGTAATATATACATGTATACATACCACAGGTAGGGAGGAGCCTGCTTCCTTATTTTTTGGCGTCCTATCTGGTCACTTATAATTTCTATGTATAGTATGTTCATTTCAGTATAACTGTGGTTATAGTTACATTAGTGCTTAGCATCTGTTTGATAAAAAGTAGTATTTACACTATTTTTATTTTTTATTAATTATTTATTATTACTATTATTCTGTGTATTCTGTTGAAATCTAATGGAATTAGTACAAAATTATAACTCTTAAGGTTGTGCTTGTGTGGCATACTGCCCAGTTACCGAATTTAATGTCTTTTCATGCCAAGAAGGTTCCCCATCTTTGATATGAGTCAAGGCCGTATCCAGAGGGGGGGGGGCAAGGGCCTGGACCCCCCGAAATCCCGAAATTTTTCGCAATGTAGCATATATTCCTCCCTGAAACTTTCCTCAACATAAGCGTTTCAAAGTCAGGGTCCCCCCCCCCCCCCGAAAAATATTTCTCGCTACGGCCTTGATATGAGTGTATACATATAGGTTTTTGCATGACATTGACTTACCAAACCCCCCCCCCCCTTGAAGCATGCATCGCTCCAGCGGCTGCGCCAAAACAATTTTTCTGCTACATGCTGCTACAAAATGCGTTTTTTCGGAAAAATTGCGCCAAATCGCGATTTTCGGAAAAAGATCGAAACAATTTCAGATATTCACTCTCACCTTAAAATCGACATCATTTGTTACATTTTTCCCTTTAGTCAACTAATTTTTTAGCTTTGAAGTAGTTTATTAATGAATATTAGACTAGGACCAGCTTAGCTGGGCCCTAAGCCTGTTGCTGATGGTCGTCGCTTTTGTATTTGTATTATCTCTACTCTCTCTTAAGAACATCAAATATGGGTGAGAAAATTGAGCAAAATGAGCGCTGTACGAAGAAACATCGAGACGATTTCTAATATTTTGTTGTATTATAGAAAGGAAAATCATTCATCTTATCACTATTTATGTTAAACATTTTATTTAGTAAGTTTTTCTTGAAATAGATAAAAAAAGTTAACAATTTCATGGAATGTGGAAAAAAACTTAGCGTTTTTTCTCAGTGCACTTGTGTTTTCTAATGTTTAGGAAACACTAATCAATCTGAAAAATAAATAACAGAACAGATGTTAAAAAAAGATTGCTGCTCCATTATAACAATTCTTTAAAATTCCTTAAGCCTACTTTCCACATGCAAGCAAAGGAGCGCAAGGTCGGCTGCAATCTTTTTGCATCCGCGACAAAAATCGGATTTTTTTCATTTCAACCATTTATAATGTTTCTCCTCAACGTAAATAAACAAAATTTATTTTTATTTTAAATAAAAACATTGTTTGAAAATATAAATTTGTTCCCGAAAGTGTTGAGAGGTAGGCTTTCAAACGCTGTAAAATTAAACATTGAATGGCAGCTTTTTTCTTTTCTCATTACTCTTTAAACTCTGTAACCTATATCATATAACCACAAGTAATTAAAAAACAGAAAACATAAATATAAAGAACAAAATAAGTAAAAAAATTACTGTTAAGTTGGAAAAATCATTAAAAAAAGGATGAATATCTTAATGAATTGATGATCTTTAGCAAACATGTTAAGCAATATTTAGAAGAAATGGAAATTTTGGTGTGGATGAACGACCTCATAAAAGTACGCTTACTTAAAGTTTCAATTTTTTATTTGGGTTGAAAATTATATTATCATGGTTTTCCTTTTTTTTTTTTTTAAATTCAATTTAGTTTCTTTCAGCATCCAATTGCTGTAACCCTAGGGCTCTTAAAATTTAATTGTAACTATTACACAATTTTTAAAAGATGTAAAAATTAATTGTTGGGAAAAAAAAATAAATCATTAAGCATTAAATTATCAACATATATAATTTGGTTCTTGAAATTTCTTGCTGCAAAATTATGAAACTCAACAATTTTCTTTTGGTGCCATTAATTACTTCCAAAGCATCTACGGGATTATTTAGGATTGAAACTTAAAGGAACATTTCTTAATCAGAAAAATAATAAATATTACTTCAGGCAGAAAATCGGATGGACTTTAAACATTTTTTGATAAAATATGAAATTATATTTAATTTATTCAAAATAACCTAAATAAGTACCATTTTAAGATTTTTAAAAAGAAGAAAGTTGTACGCTTTCTTCCAGCTATTCTTAACTATTAGAACAAGAAAAAACAAGAAAACTTTTTTGTATATAATCCTTTTCTTGAGAAAAGTATTGAAAAACACCTTTATAAGGGTTATTGGTTTAATTAGTCTTACTTTTTTAATTGGTTATGATAGTTATGAATAATTTCTTAAAAAATATTTTAAAAATCCAGTTTTTGAAGCAATCTAATCCAGATTTTGAAGGATGACTGACGTTTGCATTTCCTATCATTTTGAAGACTTGAAACTGCTCTTACCCTTGATGTATAATGGAGATAACATTGCTTTAAAACAGCCATTTAATATTTAATGAATAAAGAAAAAATCCTCCAAAAATAGTACAAAAGTTGATATTTTCAGCTCCTAGACTAAAAGTCGACTAAAGTCGATTTCTTCTGCTCCAAAATCTGATACAAACTCTGTGAGGCCGGTGGGAGCACTGCCTGATTTAAGTCAAGCGATTAATATGTTGAGGAAAACGGTATTTTGCATTATGGTTTCAGTGTTATGGTATTCAATAAGAAAAAACCGTAGTGCCATCTGTTGATAATTTTTTGAAGTATTTTTTAGTTTACTGTAAATGAAAGTAGGATGACATCCCATATTTTGAAAAACTAAATTAACTACATTTTTAAAGGCATTTGACTTACACTAGTATGTTTTTCACCACCTCATTTGATAATTAATTAAAAGTTCCAACTTAAGAAGTGTTACTAAAATTGTGTTATTTTTGTAAGTATTTTCATGTTGAGTTGTGTAAAATAATAATTTGCTAAAGCGAGATTTTCTCCAAATTATTAAAAGTAATTTTTAATGCTTAAAGCAACATTTTTGTTCCAATGTTTGATATGTATTGATTTACGAATAATTGTTTGTTTTCATGCGAATTTATAATTTTAACAATTTCATTTGTTGTTTTCAAGGGCTATTCATGACGTAAAAGCTACTGATATGGGAAATAATTATGTTCGATACAAAGCAGAAGTTGATTTTGATGGAAGGCAGCTTTCACGATCATACTTGGATTCTCAAGACTTAGATGCTTTACTCCAAGTTAGTTTATTATATTTGTTTACATTTTCATTAACATATTTGGTAGGTAGAGAACAGAATCTCAGAAGTAGATATTGCATCTGAAGTAATGATCTGAAAAATCGTTGTGCTACAAGAAATAGTGAGGACAGAAAGATTGAAGTTGAAGAACCAATAGAATTGTCCCAAGTGACTTATGCTAAGGCTTTAAATTCTTTGAAAGTGATAAAAAAATTTTTTTATGGTTTCTTCAAAAATGACAAAAGATGCTGATTTTGAAGTTTTGCCAAAATTAGAAAAGGTGATTAACACAATACAACCAAACACAACTAAAGTATCATCAATGAAAGATTTCTTCAAATGAAATAATTGCAGGAGAAGTGGACCACTTAAGTTTTTAAATTGAAAAACAAGAAATTCAAACATTCCGACAAGATAAGAAATTTGCCTCTGATTGACTGAAACCCTTATCAACAAAATACCAAAAGATCAGACTTAAATTCCTATTAAGTTAGGAGCAAGCAATTTTATTATGTTTAGTTGATTGTGAACAGCACAACTGCAAAGCAATTCTTAGGAAATTCCTTAAGAGGATTTAACAGGGGATGAACAGATAACAGAAGGGAATGAAACAGATTTTAAATGTTTGTTTCTCATTTATTATCAATTTTTTAACTCATACTAAGCATTATTATATCGCACCAGCAGTGCAAGAAAATCACAACTTAAAATTGATTATTTTCTGGAGATTTTTCAGCACATGAAAATTTTAAAAATTAAATTTGAAATAGTTTTTTAAAAAAATTCACGTTAACCTTTCTCGATTGCTGTAATTTTATAAAGGACATTACTCATATGCAACGTATGTATGCAGTTGCCTTCCTACCATGGGTATCACCCAGGTCGGTTATTTCTGGTGTCACCCCTCCCCCTGCAAAAAAGTTATGTTGTATAAATTTGTAGTTTATATTTTTTCAGTTGTGCAAAAAAAGAAAAAAAAGGGAAAGCCAAAGAAATTATATTTTATTTATTTTGTGTAACTTTGTGTTAACTACATTTATTTGCAGTTATACATTGAAATAGCATCAGTAAAATTGTATAATTCAAGTAATGTGTTTTTCAAAAACTTATAATCTCATTTTGGGTATCACCCCTCCCACCAGAGGGGCATGAGAATGGATACCCCCTCCCCCCGCTACTGATGTATGTAAATATATGTGCGATTTTGTGGAACAATTATGAAATTATCTCATATTACAATACCATCTACAAGTTGAATTTGATTGTATAATTCCCAAGAAACTCATTATAACATACTTATTTGTTGATTCATAGTCATTTTCACTTTTTTAAAATTATGGCCCTCTTGCATTAAGATTGCAATACTTTCTTGTTGTACATCAAAATTTCCTATGCCCACTACTGGTGTATTCAAAAAGTTGCTATGCCCACTTCTGGTGGCGATCTATGTTTTTTAAAAAAATGTTATAATTATTTTCATATTTCAAGTGATTGTTATTCTAGATAAGAGTACAGACAACCACATAAAAATATAGATTAATAAATGTTCTTTATAGCTTAGATAATAATGGAGGAAATACAAAAAATAATAGCTTAAGTGACCCACTTCTGATACTTTTACCTTAATGTAAGTTTATTTTATATATTTAGTGTAATTTAATAACAGATTTTAATATTTTGTGTTACAAAATGTTTTTTCGTCTTCTTCACAATATATATAAGTTGATGCATATCTTGTTATTTAAAGATTTAAAAAAAATAGATTTGAAAATTTTTAGTGATAAGTTTTACTTTTGTAGTCATGATAACAACAATAAGAATCATTACAATCTGATACCTAAAAATCACGGCACTCGGATTAACCTTCAACTGCCTATATCGTCAGTATTGGCCAGTTTTATAGAGGTGACGGTTTAACGATGTTAGTTACATAATTTGATAGCTAAAGCTTTTACTCTATTTGCACAGTGCATATAACTTTACTGTGCAGTTCTGTAGTGTTATGATTAGTAAGAATATATATATATATATATATATATATATATTTTATGTAATTTTGTGCTGTTTTTCACATTTTAAATGATGTATGTTGATTGAATTTTGAATGTAATTTCACAACTTAGTCTGATTTTTATTTCTGGTGTCACCCCTCCCCCGCAAAAAAGTTATGTTGTATAAATTTGTAGTTTATATTTTTTTCAGTTGTGCAAAAAAAAAAAAAAAAGAAAAAAAAAGGAAAGCCAAAGAAATTATATTTTATTTATTTTGTGTAACTTTGTGTTAACTACATTTATTTGCAGTTATACATAGAAATAGCATCAGTAAAATTGTATAATTCAAGTAATGTGTTTTTCAAAAACTTATAATCTCATTTTGGGTGTCACCCCTCCCACCAGAGGGGCATGAGCATGGATCCCCCCTCCCCCGTAGTGACGCTACTGATGTATGTAAATATATATGCGATTTTGTGGAACAATTATGAAATTATCTCATATTACCATGCCATCTACAAGTTGAATTTGATTGTATAATTCCCAAGAAACTTATTATAACATACTTATTTGTTGATTCATAGTCATTTTCACTTTTTAAAAATTATGGCCCTCTTGCATTAAGGTTGCAATACTTTCTTGTTGTACATCAAAATTTCCTATGCCCACTACTGGTGTATTCAAAAAGTTGCTATGCCCACTTCTGGTGGCGATCTATGTTTTTTAAAAAAATATGTTATAATTATTTTCATATTTCAGGTGATTGTTATTCTAGATAAAGAGTACAGACAACCACATAAAAATATAAATTCGTAAATGTTCTTTATAGCTTAGATAATAATCGAGGAAATACAAAAAATAATAGCTTAAGTGACCCACTTCTGATACTTTTACCTTAATGTAAGTTTATTTTATATATTTAGTGTAATTTAATAACAGATTTAAATATTTTGTGTTACAAAATGTTTTTTTGTCTTCTTCACAATATATGTAAGTCGATGCATATCTTTTTATTTAAAGATTTAAAAAAAAATAGATTTGAAAATTTTTAGTGATAAATTTTATGTTTGTAGTCATGGTAACAACAATAAGAACCATTACAATCTGATACCTAAAAATCACGGCACTCGGATTAACCTTCAACTGCCTATATCGTCAGTATTGGCCAGTCCATAGAGGTGACGGTTTAACGATGTTAGATACATAGTTTGATAGCTAAAGCTTTTACTCTATTTGCAGAGTGCATATAACTTTACGGTGCAGTTCTGTAGTGTTATGATTAGTAAGAATATATATATATATATTTATGTAATTTTGTGCTGTTTTTCGCATTTTAAATGATGTATGTTGATTGAATTTTGAATGTAATTTCACAACTTAGTCTGATTTTTTTTTAATAAAAATGTTGATTGATATAGTGAAATTATCTATATGTATTTTTTAATTAAATTATAACTAGATATTATATTGTGCTTTTGTATAGGAAATGCAAAATTTGAAATCTATAGAAGATGTGGAAGCATTTATGTTAAAGCATGGTGAAAGCATAGTGGATATGCTTGGTGGCCAGATTGATAGAATTGAAATGGCTTTAAAGGTAATTTTTATAAGGAAACTTCTCATTGCTATTAGTTATCTAGTATGATCTATTCCTTTTAAAGTTGCCCTGGTGGTTTAGTATGAATTAAAAAGAGCGTGATTTTTTTAAAAAATACTAATTTTTTAATATATTTTTAGTGTTTTCAGTATTAAAAAATAAATAAATAAAAAACTTTTAGTATACAAGAGTGAATTGCACTATGATACTAGCTTAATTACTGTGCATTTTAAAAAGTAAACCTTAATTTAAAATGAGAGGCAGATGGAGCATTCTCAGGAATTACACAGCAAATTGTTTAGTTTGTAAAGCCCTTAGTAAAGTTTGAAATAATAATGACTTTTAGTATGCCTTGAAAAAATTGTAAAGTTTGTACAAGCATATAGTACTACAGGAAGTAATATTAAAATATATTAAAAGAAAATAATAATAAAAATCTATATAAATGAGACAGAGTTTATGTATCTGTGTGTCAGTGTAAGTGTGTGTGTATTTGTTGGCCCTCTCTTGGTCAGCTGAACAAATCTATCACTACAAAATTTTAGTCGAAGGTACCTCAGACCATGTTGTGATGCACTTCGAAGCGTTTTCCCCAAATTCGAATTTGTTCTTTTTTTATTTCAATTTTAAGCAAATGCACAGTGTTTTAGGCCACAGGTGATCACCGTAGAAATAACTTTAGCAAAAACCTGTGAACAAAGGAAACTCCAAGTAACAGTGAGTGGCCTGGCCACTAAAAATATGATGAATATTCACTAAAATTAGCTCTATCAGCTTATGAATGGCCACATTTGTAGAAAAAATCAATGCAGAGCTAAAAAGTATTTTCTTCCTGCTTAAGTCAGACTTCCAGGAATGTATCTTCTGTTCCTACAACTTTTTGCAATATGGGAGGTTAGTAAAACCGCAAACAGTACCCTCGAGTTTTTATTGCTTCCTCAATTCAGCAGAAAGTTTTTTTTTGTTGCTGTTCATGTTGTGGTACACTGTAAAAAGTGTGGAGTAAAGTAGCTCCAAATTTGGTGTTAAAAAACCTTAAAAACTGTATGAACAAACACTTTATTTCAAGCTAACACCAAATCAAGGGTTCATGAACACTTTAAATGGTGTAGTTTGCATTAAAACACCAATACTGGGGAATTTTTATCCCTCATTGACACCGTTCGTGAATTATTTTCGCTTGTGAAAACACCAACTTTGGTATACATTTCAAAACTTGTGGTGGTAACGATAGATTATTTATAAACAAACATTTGATTCTGTTTGCTTCGCGCCATTTTGTTAAAGTCGCTGCAATGGTTGCTGCCGAAACGAAGTTTAGTTTTATTCGAGGTATGTTTGTTTTTAGTTGTGTAATAAAGACAATTAAGTTAACGCAGGATAATTGTAACTTCATGTATATGTCATTTGTATTTAAGTATTTTGTTAAATTCAATTTATATGTTACGCATTCCATGATACATTAAGCCTACTTAGAATTTGCCATTACATTTTTTCAATCAGCTTTAGTTTTCAGTCAGTATATGCAGCATCCTTAATTATTTTAAATTGTATTAATTTTAAATCCTAACTCTAAATTACATAGAAAAAATTTATTTTCAAAATGTTTTTTCAACAATGTTCTTAGCTTCTGATGAAATACATTCAGAAAAATTATAAGTTTATTCGCTTTTTATTTTTGAAGAATAACAGCTTTCTTTAACTATGTAATTCTTGACATTTTTACTTGTAGAAGAACATTACGATTGCCGTAATGCGCGTTTTGAATAAAATGTTATTAAGTAAAATAGAATTTGCATTCTCGTGAGGACTTGTTATATACTGTGCAATTCTTCAACAGTTTGAAAAATGTTCTATCTATTTTTATTTTGTTTGAACAAAGCAGCCTAAAACCACGTAGATGATAATCAGACAGCTGCTTTTATTTTATTCTTGTTTACTTTTTTACTGATAATTCGCTGTCTTTGAGTTGCAACGGTACATTGCTGAAGTTTTATTTAGATTTTAAAAAAATGATTTTAATTGCATTAGCTATTAATTTCAATTAAGAACCTCTCAGAGGTACTGAGTCTTAAGAATTGATTTTGTAATAAAATGTGTTTAATCACACCCACCCTTGTACATTTATATATCTTAAGCAGGCTTTTTTTGATGACAATATTCATCTTTAATTATATTTCATATAGTATGAATAAATACATAGGTGTGGTATTTATTTTCTAGTATCTTTGTATAACAAGCAAAATTTTGTTTCATTTGACGGCGTTTCGTGCAATTATATAAAATATTATTCTTACATTGGCCCTGCAAATATCTTGTTTTACATTTTCCTAGAAATTAATATGTTCTGCCCCCGCCCCTCCCCCTCTTTTTCCGCGGGAAGATTAGCTGGTTACATGTTTGGTTCTGCTATAAATATAAGTTTTCCAATAAAAAATTCCATACTATAGCATGCTTTCTATCCATACTTATAATTTGAATTTTTATTCTGAAAAAAAAGTTCTCATATTTTATGATCTGAAAGCTAGACATCCTGTCTTCTTTTACTTTCCTAAATAATGTCCGTTTTCTCCAGGCATGTGGAGCCGGAGACGGAGTTGTCCTCACTTTGGGATAGAAGAGTCGGAATCGCTTAAAAATGTGTAGACTACTAATAAATATATACCATAGTAATTGAGTTGGAGTAGGAGTCTGTGCTTTACGCAGCTGCCTCGGCAGCCCTGGTTTCCCCATTTATCAAAAATCTTATAATATATAAGCGGCTTAAGCATCTGTTTGTTGCCGATAGCGTATTGGTTGCTTGCGTAACTGTACTAGCCAATAGGGTGAAGTTGCCATGGCATTCAAATAGTACATATACACTGATACCATACATGCAGTTATCATTGTTTTAATTAAATTGTCATTTTATTTAAGAAGATTTAAATATTTTTAATTCATACAATTGTTGCTTATTATGCATTTAACGCATAAAGAGTTTAAAATTTTGCCCGATTTTATTCCGACATTGTATTTTAAACTGAATTTTCAGCTGAGCGCAAATTGAATGTGTCAGGGGGGAGGTGAACATTTTTTTGTAGTAGCAATCATCTGTTTTTGAAACGGTTTACAACTGAAAGCAAATTGAGTGGGTCAGGGGGAAGGTGAACATTTGTTTAAATTAGTATTTATAATATCTAGAACAGCGGTCATTTCATATGACCGCCAGACTTTCTAGTATTATATATTCATAAAAAATATGTTTTCATGTGTATTAATAATTTTATTTTATAACATAACACTTTTTCTGGCACGGTTGCTAGAGTTAATGAAAATCAAATAAATATACCATTTTTTGTTCTTGAAGTATACGGCCTACTCATCCAAATGGGTATCTTCAGTGAAATGTAACTACTTAACTAAAAGCTGACCATGCTGCCGTTAAAAGAAAAAATCCACTTGACCTTCTTTATCAGTTTCTTATGTTTGTAGTACTTAAATAATATTTTGTCGTTTGTACGTTTTCAGGAAATTGATCAAGAATGAATCACTTTTTCAAAATTGAAACTCGTTGTGAATTATTTGAATATTATTGTTATTTGAATTTATCAATTATGAGTAAATGAAATTGTGCTGGAAGAATTATCAACGTTTTGGTTATTTTACCAACATTTTGGTTGCGTACTCTCTAAAAAGTTTTGGTGTGACACAACACCAAAAGTGGAGGCAACACTTCGAAACCAAAAGTGGTGTATGAAAACACTACAATTATTTTTGGTGTACTGAGAATTATCCTTGGTGTTTGAGAACTCCAAGAATAATGTTTGATGTTTCAGTACACCAAAAATAGCCTGGTGTTTTAGTACACCCTTTTTGGTTTCGAAGTGTTGCCTCCACTTTTGGTGTTGTGTCACACCAAAACTTTTTACAGTGTATCCTCTTTCTTTTCAAAAGCTGGCTAACTATCTCAGCTCAAAGCAATGGCCATTGGAAAATGACCTCCAATTAACAGTCGCAGTTGAAGAAGGCTATTTTTGAACAAGATACAAAAAAGGCTTGATTTTTAATTGCTCTCTGTATCTTTTTTTGTCTGATACCAGACCCTCTAAATAACGTCTGCTATGAACATTGGCCAGCAACCAATGATCCCATTGGTGGCCATGTTTTTTTATCTACATTTTCATTGATCTCTATTATGACTGAAGGGAAACAATAGGATGAAGAAAGTGCCATGATTTTAGAAAATCTTATCATTTCTTCCTCTAAAAACTAAGCTTTCTGAACTAAGGGGTGGTATTATGACACCCTTATGCAATTGAATGGTCCTTCAAAGGGTGGTTTTCTGATTTGTTAATGTTCAGTCTCTTTCTGTATTAGGGTATGGGTCATTTCCAAGGAGAGGAAATTTGAAAAGAAAGTTTTCACATGATAGATGAAGATGGAAAGGGAGTAACCCATAAATAGTAATGTCATAGAGTGCAAATAATGGTTTATTGTAAAAAAAAATCAAATTAAAAGAAAAATGATCTTAGCATGGAAATATAAATTTTAAAGCAAAAAACCAAGAACTGTATTGAAATTGTGATGATTTGTTATCAAAGTGGGTGGAAATTTCCTTCTTTCCAGAAACACTTTCCTATTTTGAGCCTAGTGCTTGAACCTTTTACTATGGAAACCCCCTTTCACGCTTGACATTAAAGACAAAATGAAAGGTATGAAAGCTAAATTTGCACCCTCAGAGCAGAAAGTCATGATTTATTTACCCCGTTTTCAAAAATATAATACACGTGGAAAAGAAAGGAATTTTGAAAAAATGCTACTATGCAAAGTGTAATAATGACTTATTTTAGGTAATATTTATTTTTATGTACGTGTTTTCTTTCATGCATTAAAAAGGCTCAAATTTTCCTTAACAAAAATGTATATATGTATATCTAAGTGTATTTATGATTGCTCTCTGTATCTTTTTTTGTCAAATGTCAGACCCTCTGAATTAACATCTGCTTCTTAACATTAGCTAGTAACTACGGATTCCATTGGTGACCATTGTTTGGAGGTTTCATAACAATAACAATAATTGATAAATGAACGAAAGTACTTAAAACGGAGCCAAACATAATATTTTTAGCCAATGCTCTCGCTATATTAATGACATTAATGAGGAAAATAATTAAATTTGAGCATGTAAAAATTAATTTATGGGTACAAACTATCAATGTAATGACTTAGATATTTTAAAATGAAATTCAATATCTTTTATAATATGACTAGCATTGATTTTGGATATGTAGTACATTTCATAGACCTTATATTGTAAAATTATAAAAATGGCTTAATGATTAAACTGTACAATGCAAGTGTAATTATTATGTGTGTTTTTATTTTTGAATCATGTAAAAATTCTCTAATGTGATTTGCTATATCTGTTACTTATTCTAAACAAAAAGTAAAGTGATTTTCTTTTGTTTTCAGAAAAAACATCCTGAAATTCGACATGTTGATTTAGAAGTATTATAACTATTTAGAAAAGTATAAACTGTAGAAATGTAAATATATATTTATTACTTACCAAAATTGTATGATATTTAAACACTGTGCTGTGCTCTAAATTGAATAGCTGTTGTATATGCAGAACATTTTAACAAAAGCTCTTTCTTTTATAAATAATATTGAAATATGGGGTATTGTGTATTATACGTTATGTAAGAAATGAAAGAATAATACTCTAATTTATCTCAAAGTTAGCTGTGGAGTTATCAGTGTATTTATCTTGCATGTTTCATGAAATATTCCCCCCCCCCTCTCCCCCAGTTCTTTACAAATTCTATATTTGCTTAAACATTTAATGTGGTAGCAAGCTATATTAAAGTATTGCAGTATCCACCTATCTGTTCTCAGTTCTAAGCATGTGTATTTTTGTTAGTGAGGAATTATACTTACAGTTAAGTTATTGTTAGTGCTTTTAAATGGACACATATCATTGCTTCCAAATATTGCTGAATCCATTTTTGTGGTTGTGACATTTGTGCATATATATTTGCACTACAACTAAAGAAATTTAAACTTTAGTTTTTTATTTTTATTTTTTAGAACCTAACTAATCCTCGTGTATCTTAAACACAAAGTATGAAGTTTCTAAGACAAAATGTTTTATTTTAAAAATTGTAATTTGTGCATGTTGTGGATGTGACATTACTGTCACAACCACAACATGCACAAATTATTCATTTTTATATAAAATTTTATTTTTAGAAACTTGATACTTTATATTAAGATACGTGATGGTTACTTACATTGAATAATATGAAAATTAAACCTAAAGGTTAAGATTCTTTAAATGTAGTGCAAATATATGTGGACAAATATCACACCCACAACAATGGATTGAGCAATTTTTTGATTAAAGCCATGAGCTCTTTTTTTATTGCAGAACAAAATTATATTGATAAAAATAATTTATAATTATGAAAACATTTTACAGAAATTTCACAGTAGAAACTTACTTATTAATCGACTTAATTAAATATCCATTAAATAAATTGAGGTTATTAAAAGTAAAATTGTTTTGTTACAATACAAATTAAATGCACATACAAGAAATAGAAGAACCTGCACAGAAATACTTTTATACTTCCAAAACTAAAGCCCTCGCCCCCAACTGCTTCATATGTATGTGTGTGTGTGTCAGCGTCATAAGTTCTCTTTTTGCCTGTTGTATTTGTAAAGGGTCTGCCGCAAATCATTTTGTTACTTTCCTATTTCACTAAAGGCTGCTTATGATGACCATGTGACAGTAATCAATTGAAGTGTATCATAAAATTAAGTCTCTTAAATATTTTTTGTTGATAAATACAGCTGCAATAGAAAATCAGAATTAAGAAAGTAAATTTCACTCTCTGTGTATTGTGAGAAATTTCAGTAAATCGTCACACAAGAAATTGATTTTGTATCATAATTTATTTAAACTAATTGAAAATTTGAAACAAAATAATTTTGAATTCTAAAGTAGAGTTTGTAAATGAAGAATTTAACTTTTGATTGTTTCTAGAGAAATGCTTGGAATATTTAAAATGATATGATAGAAACTTTGTGGATATATCTGTGTTTAGTGAAAATACCTCTGAGTTTAAAATCTAAAGCTAAGTTTATTATATTTCATGTTCTTGAACTTTCTACCAATACTGCTAACTCACTCATTGAGAAAGAGATCATTTCTTTTAACAGTGTGTGATGTGTAAGTCTTTTTACAAATATTCAATGCATGGCTTTTGAGTTACGATTCCCCTCTGTTCTTTGCTTTTATACACATGACAAAGCAGCCATGCTTCCCGTTATAAAATATGCAATTTCTTCTTGTAGAAACTTCCATCTTTGGCAAAGCTATGAACTAGTAGATTGCATGTTCCACATTTTAGTTCACCCTGATGGGTATTTACTTATCCCATAATAAGCAATAGTAGTTAACAGTAATAGTTTGAAAGAGATATAATTACTGAACATTTTTGTTCCTGCTTTTTAGTTCATATGTTGAAAAGTTCAAATGATCATTAACCTAGTTATTTAAGTTGAATTTAAAAACTTGTTTTGTTTATTAAAATACTGAATGTACATTTGTGATTTTTAGCTGGGAGCTAAATTTTACACTACATTGTTGAACAAACACATGTTAGCAAGGAAGAGAGAGAGTAACACTTTATGATCTTGAAATGTCTTAAGTTTTCTCCCTTAATTACTGAGAATATCCTATTTATAACACTACTACATACAGTTTTATGTGTGACATACGTGGCGTTAAAGCTAAGTTTATTATATTTCATGTTCTTGAACTTTCTACCAATACTACTAACTCACTCATTGAGAAAGAGATCATTTCTTTTAACAGTGTGTGATGTGTAAGTCTTTTTACAAATATTCAATGCATGGCTTTTGAGTTACGATTCCCCTCTGTTCTTTGCTTTTATACATATGACAAAGCAGCCATGCTTCCCGTTATAAAATATGCAATTTCTTCTTGTAGAAACTTCCATCTTTGGCAAAGATATGAACTAGTAGATTGCATGTCCCACATTTTAGTTTACCCTAATGGGTATTTACTTATCCCATAATAAGCAATAGTAGTTAACAGTAATAGTTTGAAAGAGATATGATTACTGAGCATTTTTGTTCCTGGTTTTTAGTTCATATGTTGAAAAGTTCAAATGATCATTAACCTAGTTATTTTTCTTTATGTTGAATTTAAACACTTGTTTTGTTTATTAAAATACTGAAATGAGGGGCAATTGATAATATTTACTAAAATACTCAAATGAGGGGCAATTGATAATATTTACTAAAATACTCAAATGAGGGCTACTGATTTAGCAAAATACTCAATACATACTCATTTGTTAGCAAAATGCTCAAATGTGAGGCAATTGATTGTTGCCATTAAAAATACTCAGGGGGAAGGGCCATTGTTTGTATTTCCCATTTTTGTGATGAAAAATTATCGTGCAAGGGTTTATCATGCTGCAAGGCATGGAGCTTATGAAGTAGTTGAATAATTTCAATATCCTAACCACTGCATGGGACATGAATGAATTATGCTTTTCCCCCAGCTTCCCATATTTAGGTGAGAAACCTTAGAATTACCACACACTGCCACATAGTACAAGGGAAGTGTATAGCTTCTTCTCATGCTGAGCATTGAACCGAGAAAACTATACTGTATTTCCCAAGGCATAATCCACAAAAGACGAATTTTGCAATGTGAAGAAAAAAATGCACCAGATAAATATGCATTAGTATATGTAACTTGCAAATACTTTATTGTGTAGCATTAAATTGATGTAAGTAGACTCTCTTATTTGTTAATAAAGCAAATGAGCATTTACTTTTGCATAAAAGAAATTTTTTAAGTATCAACGATCTCACCTGTGATTCTTTTCATTTTATGGATTAAAAGTTTTGACTTTTAATCCGTTTGCAACATGCAAAACAGTAGAAAACTGGCCTATATTGCCAAATTAGTTTTTATTGTACATAGTGACTGAAAAACAAAAATTTTTTTCATTGACATTGTGTATTGAAACGAATTAAGAAAATGTAATTTTGCGCTTGTCCCTTTTTATTACTGCAAGCTTGCTGTGGCTATGCTCACTATCATTTTGTTCTTCAAAAACTGGCATACATATCTGTGCTTAGGTGATAATGACTAGGGAAATTCCACGCATAGATGCACTTATGATGCAAATAGATCAAACAAATTTTCCTTATCATCCACTGTGGATTGCAATATGCCACCAAAAAAGCTTGATTTAGACTATCCGTAAATTAAAGAAAAAGAAGGTAATTATTAAAAGTGAGTGTTTTTCCTTTTTTTTTTTAACCACCCTACAGTTAGACAGTTCCAGAGTTGCTTGTTAAATGGGCAAGATATCTCCTCAAGAACCACATGGTAGTTAATATACAAAAGAAGCAAATGTATTGAGAATTGAGATTATTTGAATTGATGGTACTTTAAAATTATTGCAAACATCATTGGGTCATTCTTAGAAAAGAGTAAAATTTATGTCCTTGGTTAAAAGATACTAATTAAGCGAATCAACCATGAATGTTTAGAATTCTTGCAAACATTTCTTTTTAAGTGCTACACTGTGCATTTTGGTTTATGTTTTTTAAAAATATTAAATTTTAATAATTGAAAAAATTAAAAAGTACCATGGCTTGTCCCAAGCTGCAGAAGTTATTATTTGAAACTTTAATTTAAAAAGCGGAAAGCTTTAAAAACAACATTTACTAGGTATATTTGAGGTATATTTACTAGGTTGCTCTTGCAACATTTAACTAGGTATGTTTGAGTCCTAAATTTTAACTATATTTGAAAATTTAGACTCAGAGGGAAAAACGTAGTTTTTTCCCTTTTAAAATTTTTCCTTGGAGGTATTGGGCATTACCAAGGTGCAAGAGTTTTTTTACCTGTTTACTAAATAGTGCTTTTACATCCAGTGGCATAGCTAGCAAGGGTGACATCGGGGCAGTTATTGATGATGTTACCCTATGGAAAATATTAAACAAAAAAAATATATGTAAGCGTGAATTATGCATTGTGATGCAATATATTTTTTTAAAAAATTCATCACAACTTAGAAACAGAAAAAAGAGGGGGCAGAAAGCCATTCTTATCATCAGCATCAAAATAAGGGATATGTTGATGGCAATGGCGTGTTTAGCAATTAAAAAACTGGTTGAATATGTTTTTGAAAGGAAACACTTTTTCAAAGTAGAAATAGAAAGAAATTGATAAAAAAATTTATCGAATTTGAAGTATTTGCATTGTTTAATGGAGCTTTTAAGGGTCTCTTTTTTTTTCGTCATGGCTGGGTGTCAGCCCTGAATGGCCGCCCCCACTTAGCTACGCCACCCTTTACATCTGCTAGCAGTACAGGATCAGTATTATCAGTCCTTACAAGCAGACAGGTCAACTTTCGTTTAAGTAAGAATTATATTTCATTTTGTTACTTTTGTTCTATAATTTGAGTTTTTTTTTATTATATGTCATAACCAAATTCATTATTAATGAAGTATAAATAAAGAAAAGTTAACTTTGTTGATTGATGTATAAAGAGCTTTGGGGCTACTTTAAGTGCAAAAATTAGTATTAGCTTTTATTTGTTATAGCTTAATAAATTTTTATAACCCTAAATACACTCAACATTAAAAAGGTCAGTACCCAGGTAGTCATTACCAAGACAGGCTGAAGACATGGTAATGGTGTTTATGAACATAATAGTAACACTTTCAGTTTTTTTAAAAAATTCATAAATACTCTTAAGTTCAAATTGCTATTTTATTATACAGACTAATTTTGAGGCATTACATATTTTTTTGATTTGATTTGTTCTTATAAAGTAAAAGAACGTTAACATACTCTTGCATACTAGTTATTTGTTGGAACAAATAATACAGTTGTTTATAAATGAAATATGCATGAAATTATTTAGCCATTGGCCATTTCCATGTTTCTGGCCATAGTTCTGGCCCTGATTCTTGCCATGTTTACAAATATTATGAAATTTCTACTTGTTCTTACTAATCCAAATTATGAAAAAAGAATTAATTAATCAAAGTTGTAATTCAGGCAAACAATCTCTTCCCTCAATTTTTTCATGAAAGCTTAATGTGGATAATTCTGCTGGGATGAACAAAATTGGAGGGGGATGTTTTTTTCCCTCACTAAAATTTATCTTTACCTGAACAGGAATGACCCTATTGAAAGTATCCCTATATTATTCCCTCAAGAACCATAATTTTCCGAAATAGAAATTGCAGCAGGAAAGGAGTAATATATACATAAAGTATTTTGATATTTGACTACAAAATCATTAATATTGTCTTTGTTATAAAGATATTTATAAAGAACAATTATTTTTGCATTTCATATTTTGAAACTATCTTTTATGTAATGTATTAGTTTTATATTTATCATTACTGTGCTCAAATGATTTAATTCATTTTCAAATCTACAAGAACCTTTAGCAATTGATGTATTATATTTTAATGTTTTCCGTTTGATTATGATTAATTTATTTTGAAGATTTGTACATTTACCTGCAACAAATCAATGTATCTTTATTTTATATCATAGTGAAAAATTAAAATGATTTGATTTGTGAAAGTGTATTCCTTATTGGCAAATTCAAATTATTCTTTGTTTACATATATATATATATATATATATATAGTATATGTACTTATATGCAGTAAAACCTCATATATATATATATTAGGGTGGTTTTCCTGCCTATGGAGAACATTTTTTTTTTGAAAAGTTAAACTCTCACCCTGCAGTTTGGTATCATTATGTGAGTTAATGCCCCTGTTAAAATATTAAATCATTTAAAGGTTATATTGAGGTAGCTCAAAGGCTTTAAAATTTCAGCCTTTAGCGTATATCTGGAAAACAGCATGTTTTCTGTATAAGAATTTATATTTCAATTGATATAGCAATAATATGTGTTTATAAAATATGTATTTGTTTTAGTGGCAACAAGTTTAGTATAATTTAAGTTTCTGACAAGAATTAGTCCTTATCTGGAACTCACATAACAACTTCTCGAACTCTAAATAATAACTTCTACTTCCACTGTAAATAATGAGCTCTAATTCACTGTAAATAGTAACTTCTACTTCCATTCTAAGTAATAACTTCTACTTCCACTGAAAAACATTAACTACAACTTCTACTTGCCTTACTGTTCTTGTTCTGACTAGCATCAGTACAATCATGGAAAGTTCAATAGTTAGTAGAAGTTATAACAACATGTGGCTTATTGGACCAACTGCAGAGGTTATAACAGGTAGAAGGTTACCTACAAACAAACAGGTACTTTCATACTTCTTTTATAACCATATTTCTCAAAAGAAAACAATTCATGAAAGTGCAATCTGTGCTGTTAACCAAGTTATTCGTTTTTGGCAAGAGGCCAGAATTCCCACCAAGCCAGTGCAGCATGCTATAAAAAAACTACAAAAATATGTTAATTGTTATAAATTGTTAAAGAAAAACGAACAACAGAAAACCAGAAACAAAAAGAAGAGTTTGTAATAAACCTAGATAATTTGTTTGATATTGCCCATGATAATGCTATTAAAATGATAACTATTGATGAAGATAGGGCATTTTTATTGGATCAGAGACAAGGAAGAAAAGGTTATATGGCATCTGTTGATAGAAATTTATGTAAAACAGAAGAAAAAGTAGCACAAAGAAATAAGAAACGCCTACTCCGTGAAGAAAAAGAGGAATCATTACTAGTAAAAAGCACCTAATTACTCTAGCTGTGAAGAGGAAGATGAAGCGATGGATGAAGGAAAAGATGAAAATTTTAAAGTTAAAAGTACTCCTAGTTCTAAGAATAAGAAAATTAAACTTCATCAAAAGTCGCCAGTCATTGTGACTCCTGTCGTAGCTGCAGCATTGGATAGAACCAGTATATCAGACAGAAATGCAACTTATGTTATTGCAGCAACTGTACATAGTTTGGGCTACAGAGTTGATGACTTCAGTATATCAAGAACAGTGTAAGAAATGCAAGAATATCTTATCGAAAGGAAATGGCAGAAAATGTTAAAGATGATTTTAGTGCATTAAATCCTGATATAAGTTTTGTGGTACACTGGGATGGGAAATTGTTTCCAGGGATTTCTGGCAGTGACATAGAGAAAATAGATAGGCTTTCAATCTTAGTTACTGGAGGTGGACTAGAAAAATTACTTGGAGTCCCTAAAATCCCAAATGGCACAGGTGAAGTAATGGCAGCAGTTACAGTGAAAACCTTAGAAGAATGGAAATTAACTAAGCAAGTCAAGGGATTATGCTTTGATACTACATCTAGCAATACTGGCTCTTCAAAAGGTTTATAGAATATTGGAGCTTTATTGATCAAGAAAAGTTTGAAACACTTAAAACTAATGAGATTGGTTGAAGAATGGTTGCTTCTAAACTGCTGGAGCTGAAGAAAAATGCTATTGAATTTGCCTTCACGACTTTGCGAAATGAGAAGCAACCCCGTGATGACTACAAAGAATTTCTTGAATTAGCATTGATATTTTTAGGCGAAACTTCTCCTAAAGGTATTCACTTCAAAACTCCAGGTGCCTTCCACCATGCACAGTGGATGGCAAAGATTATTTACTGTTTGAAGATATGGCTATTTCATCAACAATTTAAACTAACACTAACAGAGAAGAATGCTTTGATAGAGTTTAACCTGTTTGTTGTACTTTTATATATGAAGCATTGGTTCACTGCTACTATCTCAATAGAAGCTCTTGTTCATGATCTGCAGTTTTTGGTAAAACTTCATGAATATGCAGAATTCAACAAAAACATTGCAAGCAAGGCAACAACAGCAATAAAGCGGCAACTTTGGTACCTAGGACACGAACTGGTTCGGCTCAGTTTGTTTTCTAATACTGTGTCTGCAGAAACAAAAGTCGGAATGTTTCAAGGTTTAAAAAAAGAAACACAAAAGCAATTGAAAAGACTTGATGGCAAAACAAAAGGGATCCACCTAAAATCGTTAGAAGACTTTGTGTCTGAGAAGTCTCTGGCACTCTTCAATTCAATGCAACTTGATACTTCATTCTTAGAAGTAGATCCCTCAGAATGGAAGGAATTAGATCCCTACAAGAAATCCAGAGATATAGTGAAGGGTATAAAAGTAGTAAATGACTGCTGAAAGAGGTGTTGTTCTTATTACTCAGTTCAATGACAAGTTAACCAAAAATGAAGAGCAGAAACAATATCTTTTGCAAGTTGTTGAGATGCATAGGAAGCAATTTAAAACCTATGAGAAAACTACACTGATGAAGATGGGGGCTAGCATGTAAATTAATAGTACCAATATTTCCTAAACTCAAAGCTATGAATTCGTAACATGAATGTGATTTAGAATTTGATCAGTTTCGTAGTTTTATTGATGAACAATATTGCTTCAAATTATCTTGGGCTGCATTTTTATATGTATTGTTTCATAATTATTGTAATAAACTATTGTTCATTAAAAAAACGTCCATGTTAATTATTACCTTTGATTTATTGATATTTATTTACTGTATTGTCTATCGTTATAATATAAAGGGTGACACAAAAGTTAGCAAACTTCATAGCCTTTGAGCTACCTCTAAATAACCTTTAAATGATCTACTATTTTAAGAGGGGCATTAATTCACAAAATGTCACCAAACTGGAGGGTGCAGTGGTGTTCCTAGCATGGGTGCCACCCGGGGTGGTAATTTTTGTGGTGTCTCCCCCCTCCCTCTGGAAAAAAGTATTTGTAGTGCATAAACTGGTAGCTTTGTAAAAAAGAAAAACATAAACTTGTAGGTTAAAATTATTTTTGAAAGTGCAAAAAAAAAACTTGGATATTTCATTTTTTTCCTTTTGTGTAAATTTCAGTAAACTGCATTTATTTTTAGTTATACATAAAATAGCATCAGTAAAACTGCATAATTCAAATATATGTACAGTGGAACCTCGCTATTCGTACACAATTCGTTCCAGGAGGCAGTTTGAATGGCAATTTGTACGAATGGCGAATTATTTTTTGACTTAAGATACAATATAAATTGGATTAATCTATTCCAGACCCACAGATAGTTGCTTATTTAAACATATGAAAAACAAATGTACAAGTAAAATTATAGATAAATAAAAATTTTACTGCACTTTGCTTGTACTGAAGTGAGCTAATGGCATAAGTGGAATGTTGAGAGGAGGAAGAGAAATGGTTGGAAGGGGAGTCCCCTTCTAAACATCAGGTAACAACCCTTCAGGCGTTTTCTCCCTTACTGCTGTTTTTTCTTTTTTCTGTCTTTTTGCACTAGAAGAATCTTGGGTTGCGTTCTCTAAAAACCTGTCCAATGTTGTCTGCCTTTGACGATTGTTCAGAATTTTTCAAAAATGGTCAATAACTTTGTCGTTGAACAAGTTAATGCTGTTGATCACAGCAGTGTTGGGAGGCCATTTTCTCACTGCTCTCTGTGTTTTCTCACAAGGGTAACACAGCTCTTCAATTTCTGCAAAGGAAATGCTTTCCTTACTACTTTCCTCCTCTAAAGAAGAAAGTTCTTCAACCACTTCCTCTTGCTGATCCCTTAAAATTGTCAGTAAAATCTCAAAACAGTATTAAAATTTAAAAAAATCGAAAACGACAAATAAATTATTTCCAGACGAGTTCAAAATGAGCATAATTTCTCAATTTTTTCTTTAAAAAATGCCAAACTGGCAACTCAGCTGGACCCTGGCAGTGTACAAATCGTGGGACAGGTACGAATAAAGATTTGAATTTTACTTGAACAAGTTGGGCGAATTGCGAGGTGAACGAATGGCGGGGTTCCGCTGTATTTTGTGAGAACTCTTTAACTCATTTTGTATGCCACCCCTGAACACTGTTTAAAATGGTGGCACAGTGGACCGCCCCCTCTTTTGGCGCTACTATATATATATATATACACAGAGTGATTCAAAAAGAAGTGTACAATTTCAACTCTCGACTCACTATAAATCAAGAACAATGTAAAATATTACATGTTACCTGCTGCAACAGAATTGTATGAGATTACTTTAAGTTTTCTGAGAGACCCCCACAGAAATTCTATGTGGGACCCCTTAGTCACACGACGAATTGTACGAGCCGCTTACTACTCTTTGATACTACTTATCCAATGGGCCATCCATCAGTTTTGACCTAACACCTTGTGATTTCTTTCAGTGGGGGTACATAAAAGACAAGGTATTTGTCTCTACACTTCCTATTGATTTAGGGAAGCTGAAACATTGTATCACAGCCACTATTAATGGAATTGAGTTGATAGTATCGATGCCTTAATACACGTTTGAACGGAAAGGGATAATCGCATGATGTGTGTCATGTGACTAAGGCGTAACAGATAGGACATCTGCAGACAATCACTCTTGTATGAAATCAAGTTCAAAATGTCATGGTATTAACATTTCTTGTGCAAATGTGTGTCAGTAAATGACATTGCTCAATATAAAATAGCAATAAGAGTTAACAGGGCCGCTGTAAGCGGGCGTGCACCGCACGAGGGCGCTATGTGAAAGGGGGCGGCAAATTCAGCCTATCAATCCTAAATTTCATCACGGATTTTTTGAAAATATTAAAAAACTGTTTTGCTTCACATGGGATCTTCCTCTCGGCTATTTTCTCCAGCTGTGACACTTGATACACTGTTAAAAATTTCCGTAAGAAAATAGTAAAATAACCATTTATTTGATTGTTATTTTACCATATTTAATTACAATAGTTGAATAACCATTAAAAAGATGGTACTCAAACCGCTGATTGCGAAAAAAATCGTTTATTCTCTGTTTCTACTAAAGAACGTATAACTAACCGAAAATTTTCAAGCGCTCAATAAGAATCGGACGTCCATCTTGGTTGCGATACCTTACCGGTCGTACGTTGTTTTAAAATAGGAATACGGATTTATCAGTTAAAATCTGCATGTGTATATAAAAAAAGAAGAAGAAAAAGTGGCGTAAGCAGTGGTTACTAAATAAACACACGTAAATCAAATACACACGTAAATAAAGAATTGGAGACATCGGATTCCCGAACTGTTTGCAAATGAGCGAATCCATAATTTGAGCTGCTGAAGCTTGTTTGTATTTTAATTTTTGCAGCAAATAAAATTATTTTCGTTAATATACAGACTAAAAATGACTTTAGATCCAATCAAAAACTGAAATCTCAATTTTAAGGCGGTTTGCCTGTTGGAAAAGAAGATCTATTAATAAATAAACTGCCGCTTCATGTGGTGTCGATGGCCGAATGGCTAGAGAGCAGTGTTGGTATACCATACACCCAGGGTCCGATTCCCGCAAGCTTCGTTTACAGTTTCTACGCCTCGAAATTGTTCAAAAACGGTAAAAATTTTGTTTTTAAACCATTTTTAAATGGTTATAGAACCGTAAACTTTTGTATTTATGGCTTTTTAACCAAATTGATTGGAAATGGTTAGGTCCCGTAAAAATAGAAAAATGTTCCAAACCGTAAATTTAACGGTGAATTAGATGGACAGACTGCTGCCAGTCATTTAACCATAATTTCATGATGAAATTTCTAACAGTGTAAGTTTTTGTTTTCTAAAAACGACTCTCCCCCGCCTCTCCCTTGCTCTACCAAAAATTTAGACGACGGTCTATGACAAAAAGAGAGCTCTTTTACAGGGTTGCCATGCACCGGGAAAACCTGGAATTGTCAGGAAAAATGAAAATGAGCTAAATTGGTCAAGGAAAATCACATTTCACTGAAAGTCCTGGAAAAGTCAGGGAATTTCTTTCATCTTCTGTTTGTGCAGCTTCATCTGCGCGTACGGGAAAGTGACGATGCAGGGGCACTCCGCAGCAGTCGAGTCGGCTCACATGAATGGTTTGCTGGGTCATGGCTGCCTGCGATCATATAGCGGCTGTCCAGACGCGGCGCCAGAACAAAGGAATAAGCGTTCAAACGATAGTTAGTTTTTTCCTCACTGGTGCGCTGCAAGCATGTACTAGTTTTGTATGGAAATACATTACGAAAGCATTGTTTTTGTCGGGTTTGCAGCATGCATCATAAAGATTTCTTTTTGGTAAATTTTTAATTTATGCATTACTGATCGGAAATATGTCTCCCGATGTTTAATTGTGTCTAACATATATATATTTATTTTAAGGAAATTTTTCATCGTAAATGAAATAAAAACGATAGAAAGCAATGGGGTGTTTTTTCTAAGCATTAAATTAGTGAATGCATACATTTTATAATTTTAGGGATTTACTAAATTCACGTTTGGTTTATATGTATATATGTTAATTGTTTTTTCACTCCATGTCACCTATTCAATTACTCTGCAAATAGAAATCGTGAGTTGGATGCTTTAGATGATATTTTTAACCAGTGAGAGCTGACATTTGCATTTTCCCCTTATGTCGCGAACTTCACTGGTTCTATTTATCTATGCATTGGTTTTATTTATTTGTACTTCAGATTATTAATAAGAAAACAAATGTCATTATAAACCAAACTTCAGAAAACATATTTCGGGACAAGAGAAATCCTTTTATCAATGAATACAGTTGTATGCCTCTGGATGCAAGTAATTCGAGTGATTTACACTTACTTGGATTACTTACATTTTTCAGGTCAAATCTTTACGCATTGATAAAGGGGTTCCTTTTAATTCCAAAACATGTGTATGGAGTACTTTTTGCAACTTGCGCTATAAGAACGTTGGTCCGCTCATTAATTTTTTTTCCACTCGAAAGTAAACTTTGAACTTCATATTATGTCTAGATTATGCTTTTGAATATATATTTTTTTTTTTTTTTTTGTTCTGAGAAGTTTAAATTTCTTTTGCTTGTATAGAATGATAAAGTTAAAAGTGGAATGAGTGAGAGAGAATCTATATAATAAATCTAGTAATGTACCTTTTTAAAATTAAACTCGCTCTACATGAACAGGGGTTACAATTGAAATATCTAAAAGGAAGGGAGACTTCCCTCTAAGATTTGTTGTTGATTCTCCACGCGTTCAGGAGTACACCCATTTTTTACACCATAAGAGTCTTAAAACATAGAAAAGTAAATAAACTATCTAAGGGACCGTTGATAAATGATGTCTCGCTCTTTTCCGATATATTTGACTCTCCCCCCCCCCCCTTTGTCACAAAATGTGTACCTCCTTCCCTCCTTTGTCACAAGTCACGCTATGTTGTATAAGCCTGATGTCACACTTCTTGTCACCCCCTCCTGCCCCTTGTCACAATTTCACGAACCCCCCTCCCCCCTCGAAGTGTGACAGCATTTATGAATGACCCCTAAAGCGTATTTCTGATTTCTAATTTAAAAGTGAGGGAAAATTAATTTAAGAAAGGATTTAAGGAAAATCAGGTTACAGAAAATCAGAGAATCCGAAAGCTTATGGTGGATTTCATCGAAGAAATGCCCGTTGCAAAGTCTTGGTATTAAAAATCGAGAATATTCAGTGTAGTCCAGAAAAAAAAAAAGAGGTGAGAGGGGGGGAGGCTTATAGCTCAGAGCATAAGTTATTGTAATGAAATAGTGGTGGGGGAGGGGGCTTTTAAAAAGTAGGCGGACGATCCTCCCCCCCCCCCCCCCGACTGAGAATACTCATTCCTTTTTGCTGTCAAGGAGTATGTCATCGAAATAAAAATGTTTAAAGGGAAATTTAAAGAAAAATTGCTCTTATCCAGGGGTGTCCACGAGGGAAGTTCATGGCTAGACTGCGAAACTAAATTTTTTTATGAAAATTTTGACACCCCCTGGACAGGGGGGGGGCATGCTTCCATCGAGTTTTAGCCCTTTTGGGGGGTTGTCTTTCTTGGGGGACTTCGTACCTATTAGTATGCACCATCTTGTTTAGTGGGTTGGTATCCATGTCAAATTTTAAAAATAGCCTTGATGATTCTTAACTGTATATATTGAAGCGTTTTAAGTAATTATTTTAAATTTCAGTATTAACATGAATGTATTGAAAATTGCTTAATAATAAAGTAACTAATAACCATTTAAAGACTATACAATAACCTGCTTTCAAAAACCTGCTAGCCAATTTATTTGTGCTACACAATATGAGAGGATAAATGTATTTCATAAAATTATGCGCAATTATTGTCGTTCAAAATAAAAATTAATCTGAAAGCATAATATGATCCTCCAATTGCGAAGAAAATTTTCTCTGTGTTCATTATATATAAAAGTATACGTATGTAAGAAAAGTTGTATCTTAACGAGCAGCTTCAAAGTCTGCATGTGCTACTACCAAAAATCTTTTTATTTTTTCCTCTGTATTAAAAACAAGGAGGCAAATACATAACCCTGCAACGTATTTTGATAGTTACTTTTGCCCTCAACACTTAAATGTTTGTCTTGAAATTCAAGCCTTTAACGCGATGATATTGCTATGGTTAGACCTTTAAATCCTCGCTTTTAAGTACATGCTAACAGCGCCAATTGACTGAAGTGGCAGAAAATGTAAGTTCTGCTTGCACGCACACTTTTTCGCCCGTTTGGGCAGCCGCTATATGATCGCAGGCAGCCATGGCTGGGTTGTGTTGGAGGACATGCGCAGAAGCTATTTTCCGTCTTCCTGACATCATCGCTGAGCGGGCGTAAATCCAAACGCTGCTTCATTCCTGGTGAATACGTGAATTCGTTTTTTTATATATATTTTTTCTTTTGCGTGGGCAAAATTGTTTCTTCTGTAAGTGATGCAGCAGAAGTTCGATATTTCATTAAATATTTTTTTTTTTTTGGGGGGGGGGGGGAATCAATGAAATTGATTTGCTTCTGGAAAAGTTTTGTATTTAACAGATGATGATGCTAAATTTAAAAAGCTTTTTTTTTATTACAGAAACATTGTTAATGCCGTAATTTTTGGAGCCTCTGTTTGTGTTTACATTTTTTACAGCGTTTGTGTTTTTTTTTAATTGGTTAAAGTCTAAAAAGCATAATAAAGTGATGAGGTAGGCAATGATTGAAACGGCTTGGATTTCATGAACTTTGGAATTCAGAATATTAGTTTATCATTCCTTCACTCCTGGAAGGACTACATGCTACATTTGTCTACTCCTTAATTGTTTGCATGTTGCTTAGATTTTATTTATTTGAACATTTTAAGTATTTACAATTTTTTATCCTCTCTTTTTTTTTGAACAAAAATTTTCCTCTGAACAAAGCCTGTTTGAATCGAGAGTAGCTGTTTTATGTTGAATTTTTCCGTATTTTGACGGCCTTCGTATTTTCGGTAATTTTGGAAATTAAGAATTTCGTTTCCGCGAAAATCCTTAATTTTGGAAAACTCTCTCTTTTTTTTCTGCGAAAATTTTTGAAAGTGGCTTGTAGAAATTGTCTACAAGTTTCATGTAATTTGAAATAGAACTTAGCGAGCTATAAGCAAAACACTTGCGAAAAATTTCGAATATTTAAAACAAATGCCCATATCTTCATGAATATTACTGCTATTCTGACGAAAGCAGTAGTAAGTATTGCGTATATAATTAAAAATGTTTTGCGAAAGTTACAGAACGTTTCGATCATTTTCTGATACAAGATGTTCAAAAGTGTTGTTTTTCTTCTTTAATTTTTTGACCACCCCCTAATTTCCCCTAAGCCTGAATTTTGTTTCTTAAATGTGAGTTTAAGTATGTTCTTTCCATGGTACAAAATACAGAACAGCAAGTTTAATATTTCTTCAGACTATTAAAAAAATGTCTAAAATCCAAAGTGTCCGGATACTTTTTGGTAGATAGTGTGTGTGTATATATATATATATATATATATATATATATATATATATAATTAAATACGTTTGCTTTATTAATTAATACCTGCATTTTTGTGAGGAATCTATGCATTTCATCCCAGATGAATTTTTTCCTGGCAGTAGTTGGGGGAGAAAAGCAAGAAATCAAACGAATACCTATTAAAATGTCAACTGAAATAAAGAAAAAAATATATTTACAAACAAGATACCGTATTTATGCGAATCTAATGCGCCATCGAATCTAATGCGCATTCCCATTTAAAACCTTTAAATAATAAAAGAATTGTTTGTCGACGAATAAATTTGGTTGACGTCATCGGCGAACTGCTGACCATTTTTGCACTCGAATCTAATGCGCACCCCAAGTTTGAATACATTTGGCCAATAACGATGCGCATTAGATTCGCATAAATACGGTAATTCAAACAGAGATGACACTTTGCTTAAAGTTACACAGGCTTAACAAGTTTAGAAATACAAATATACATTGAAAACATGCTTCAATCAGGGTTCACACTAGGGAAAAATACAAGGTGGGATTTCCCACCTTGACCAAAATTTTAAGTGGGATTTTTAAAATTTAAGTGGGAACTTTTCTTTTTGTTTTTGTCTTTAAAAGTATTACTAAATTGTGCGATCATGATCTAATATAAACAATGTAATAAAAGATGATTATCTAAGCTATGCTCATCAAAGAAAGAATAAACATCAACAAGGTTCACACAAAACGGATCCTTCACAAAATTCGCGATCGCAAAAATGGATGCTTTATAAAATGTTAAGATTAAAGAAGATCCTCTGGTATTTTCGTTATTTAACCAAAATTCTTTGATGTGTGATTTTTACCAAAAAAATCTTAAAAATTAGTTTAATATTTCCTCTTTTTTCTGATCATATGTCATTTTATCTATTGATGTTTTTTAATGAAAACAGTATATTTTAGAAACCAGCACTCGCTTTGAACTTTGTGACCAAGTGATTCCCTTTTTCCACTCCTTTTTTTATTTTGTCCTCTGTGAATAGAATGAATGAAGATAAGTCTGCATTCACAAAGGGCTTAAATTGTTCAATAATCCCAAAAAATGAAGAAGTGTCAATTTTCCCCTCATATTATTAAAGATAAATCGGGATCCTAGATTCGTCTTTTCGTTAATGGGGATAAGATGGCAGTCGAAAACTAACATACTCCATTTAGTTTGTATTGAATTATCAGTTTAGAATAGTAGTTCCGTTTCGCGATGTTTTGAACGCATGTAGGCCAGTTGCGGGAACATCGCGCAAATGAACTTTTTTTGAGTGGGATTTCAAAAAATATTGCGGGAATCGCGCGATCGCACGGCCTAGCGCGAACCCTGCTTCAATACATTGATGTATTTCAAAAGAATATCCCCCCTTCTAGTGTTCGGTAGTAGGTAACTAGAAGTAGTTAACTACTAGTTAACTAGTACTTAACTACTAGTTGTAAATACTTTTGTTTTGAACTAGTTAACTATTAGTTACACTACTTTTTTCCCAACTACTAGTTACAACTACTTTCAAAATTCCAACTACTTTTGAAATTTTTTTTAAAATCCATTTTTTGAAAAAAAAATTTTTTTTTTTACACTAAATTATTTAAATTCTTAGCTTATAAATATTACTCACACAAATGTATTTTTTAAATTATGTTATATAATGTAAAAGTACTCATAAAAAAGTCATAATATTTATTGCAGTATTTAAGCAAATTACGAAAAGTTTTCTAATATAGTCAATACATGGCGCCTGCACCAGCACATGCACGATGTAGTTTCACTTAAAGACCAAATCTTCATTATGGAGAAGCTTTACCTCTACTCTAATACCATGCATACGATTGGGATACCGTAAAACACAAGCCTTCAACACAATGTGAAAGAATATAATCTAAAGCATGCGCTTTACAAAGATATTTTGTTAATGAATGGGGTTTGGGCAGAGGGAGAATTTTAAATTGATTTTAAGGGTAAACACCTTTATTTTACAACAAAATAAACAAACAAAGAAAAAAAATAGAAACGTAACAAATTAATTTCTTCATGCCTCAAAGAAAAAGAAATGAACAAATACACTGATGGAAAAAAAATCCCAACACCAAGAAGGAGTTGTGCTAGCGAAACGAAATTTGGCAGGCGTGTTTATACTTCTGAAAAATGACGTCGATTCAAATTTTGCTCTCGGCGCATCAGTGTGACGCTAGTAGCGACACACGGAAGATGCAAATCAGGTTTGCTTTAAATACGCTCTGTAACGTTCCTGAGCGTTGTTTAGCGTCGAGATTTGATGTAGTGAGTTGATGTTAGTCCACAATGCCTTTAACGGCCTTATTCACCAAACACGGTCAAATAGCCGGTCCAGTCAATATTCGAAAGAACCTATGTCAAGACCGCTGTCGAATTCCGTATTCACCAGACATTAGCATCGTTGATCTTTCGACTGCCTCTCTTGAGACAGCTGTCTTGACAGTGGTTGGTATTACAGCCCGTATCCAATAACCTTTCGACTGACAGTCACACAGCGTTTTCACGGTCCGTTTTGGACTCAAGTCGAAAACGGTATTCTCCACTCCGAGGAGACAGCTATTTCCCAGCGCTGTCGGTCGAGAGACTTCGACCGTAGAAATCCAAGGGTCCAAGCAGTCTAAATTTACAGCGCGTGCGCAGTAAACAAGCGACCATCTTGTAGTTTCTTGATTTCGAAGTAAAGTGCGAGGTGAAAAATAAATAATCTGGGCAAGACATGGGTAATTCATTTGGGGTCGAGACTTCATGACATAGTAAAGGAGAAGATGGGACACTTCGGTTTCAGTTTTGCTCAGAAAACAACCGTGGCAGGTCTGAGGTGTACAACAAAAAAACAAACATTTAGGGCAGCTCGCATGCATTTGCCGCCAAACTTCAACTGATCTTTCTTGGAAATTGGCGAAAGGTTTGCCATAGCTTTTCGCTCGGAATTCCTAGAAATTAGAAGGTTCAGATTTTTTTTTTTTTTTTTTTTTTTTTTTTTTTTTTTTTTTTTTTTTTTTTTTTTTTTTTTTTTTTTTTTTTTTTTTTTTTTTTTTTTTTTTTTTTTTTTTTTTTTTTTTTTTTTTTTTTTTTTTTTTTTTTTTTTTTTTTTTTTTTTTTTTTTTTTTTTTTTTTTTTTTTTTTTTTTTTTTTTTTTTTTTTTTTTTTTTTTTTTTTTTTTTTTTTTTTTTTTTTTTTTTTTTTTTTTTTTTTTTTTTTTTTTTTTTTTTTTTTTTTTTTTTTTTTTTTTTTTTTTTTTTTTTTTTTTTTTTTTTTTTTTTTTTTTTTTTTTTTTTTTTTTTTTTTTTTTTTTTTTTTTTTTTTTTTTTTTTTTTTTTTTTTTTTTTTTTTTTTTTTTTTTTTTTTTTTTTTTTTTTTTTTTTTTTTTTTTTTTTTTTTTTTTTTTTTTTTTTTTTTTTTTTGACCATGAACAACGTACCTCAGGCTATTTCAGCGCTTTCTAGCCCCTTTCGTTTTCTTACCTCTCTGATACACGATCCGACCCCCGGGGTTTCGGCCGATCGCGCCGTGCGTACCTCAAAGGATCAGTGCATCCACTTTGGCGACTTACTGCCGCAATGACATCCTCAGTATGATTTTCGCCAAGATTCTCTCGCCAATCTCATCCTAAATGTTGCTTTTTTACTTATACTTCTCAGACCCCTCTGCTCCGAAGCATTTAACATAGGTTTCTACCGGAGTGTCCAATCTTCTCGAGTAGAAGATCTTTGGTAGTACTCCTTTAGGGTGTTCAACTCTCAACGTAATAGAGCCGAATGCTTGTTAAATAGGAGAAAAGAAGATTAAAAATTTTAAACGCAGTTTAAATACTAATAAATTTGTTTACGAGGCATCGCCGAAGTAGCCTATTCAGTAACGTGCCGGCGTTTAATGTAAATGTTAAGGGTTCGATTCCCGCCGTTGGTTATTTTTATTATTTATTTATTTAACTTATTATATTTACATAAAAATAAATTTATTCAGAAAAAAAGCTCATTGGGTATAAAATTATATTTTAATTTTGGTAATAATTTTACTTTTTAAACTGCAAAATAACTAATAGCTCTAATATCACAACAATTCCTATCAATCATAAAATGTAACTGTTTTAAATTGTTTCATGTACGTAAATGGGCGTAAAAGTTCATTTTATAGCTTCAATCCTAGCCTTTTCTGACGAAGCAGTACTCATGTGAATGTTAGAGTTGCTGTTTTTCTACTGAATGCAAAAACTGGTCCAATGAAATAAGGGACTAATTAGAAAGCAGGCTATTTCGAGGCTTCTTGTGGGTAGTTAAAAATTTATGTTAAGTAAATTTAAATCATAACACAATTTAAACTTTTTATTTTCTGTAGTAATTGTTTATAAGTAGTATTTCTATAATAATTATTTATTCTATTTTTTATAAAGTAAAATTGTTACTGTAAATAAATATATCATTTAATATTTAATTTGCCTTTTTTCTTGAATAAATTTATTTTTATGTAAATATAATAAGTTAAATGAGTAAAAATTAAAGCTCAAGTGCGGGATTCGAACCCTGCACGTTCGCATTGAACGCCGGCATGATACCAGATAGTCTCTTTTGTCGCTGTCTCCTGAGCAAACTTTATTAGTATCTGAACTGTGTTTGAAATTTCAATTGCTTCTTTCTCCTAATTAACTGGTCATTCGGCACTTTTACATTAAGGATTGAACACCCTAAAGGAGCACACTACTATTACACCAAGTTTCGTCCCCAAATGAATTTTCCATATTGTGCCTCCCCTTGTAAAAGTTTTTTTTTTTTTTTTTACAATTACGATTGCTTGAGAAATTTGTGAATCGCTGACAGCGTTTGTTCTTGTTTTATGAACGGCTTTGAAACTTAAGACGAAGAAGATTTTCATGCGCGATATCGTCTACAAAAATCCACGTTGCTGCAGTTTGACTCTATGAGGTCACATGGTAGAATTCTGCCAATCATAATACCACTGTCAAGACAGCTGTCTCAAGAGAGGCAGTCGAAAGATCAACGATGTTAATGTCTGGTGAATACGGAATTCGACAGCGGTCTTGACATCGGTTCTTTCGAATATTAACCGGACCGGCTGTTTGACCGTGTTTGGTGAATAAGGCCGTTATGATTGGCTGAATTCTACCATGTGGCTTCATAGAGTCAAACTACAGCAATGTGGATTTTTGTAGACGATATCGCGCATGAAATTCTTTTTCATCCTAAGTTTCAAAGTTGTTCATAAGACAAGAGCAAACGCTGTCAGCAATATTCAAATTTCTCAAGCATCGTAATTGTAAAAAAAGAAAGAAAAACATTTACAAGAGAAAGGCACAATATGGAAAATTCATTTGTCGACGAGACTTCGTGAAATAATAGTGTCGTGCTCCTTTATTGTGCTCAATCCTTAATGTAAAAGTGACGAATGATCAGTTAATCAGGAGAAAGAAGCACTTAAAATTTCAAACTCAGTTCAGATACTAATAAGTTTGTTCAGGAGACAGCGACGAACTAGTCTATCTGGTAACGTGCCGGCATTCATTGCGAACGTGTAGTGTTCCAATCCCCCCTTTGATTTTTAATTTTTACTCATTTAACTTATTATATTTACTTGAAAAAAAGGCTAATTAAATATTAAATGATATATTTAAGTATAGTAACAATTTTACTTCATAAAAAACAGAATAAATAAATATTATTTTAATACTACTCATGAAAAGCTACTATAGAAAATAAAAAGTTTAAATTGTGTTCTGATTTAACTTTATTCAACATAGTTTTTAACTCTACAAACAAGGATCCTCGAAATCGCCTGCTTTCTTATTAGTCCCTTATTCCATTGGACCAGTTTTTGCATTCAGTAGAAAAACAGCAACTCTAACATTCACATGAGTACTGCTTCGTAAGAAAAGGCTAGGATGAAGCTATAAAATGAACTTTTACGCCCATTTACGTACATGAAACAATTTAAAACTGTTACATTTTATGATTGATAGGACTTGTTGTGATATTAGAGCTATTAGTTATTTTGCAGTTTAAAAAGTAAAATGATTACCATAATTGAAATATAATTTTATACTTAATGAGCCTTTTTTCTGAATAAATTTATTTTTATGTAAATATAATAACTTAAAAATAAATAAATAAAAAAGACAACCAACGGTGGGATTCGAACCCTTAACGCCCTCATTGAACGCCGGCAGGTTACTGAATAGGCTACTTCGGCAGTGTCTCATGAACAAATTTATTAGTATTTAAACTGCGTTTAAAATTTTTAATCTTTTTTCTCCTATTTAACAAGCATTCGGTTCTATTACGTTGAGGATTGAACACCCTAAAGGAGTACTACTATGTCACGAAGTCTCGACCCCAAATGAATTTCCAATGTTTTGCCCAGAGTATTTATTTTTGACCTCGCACTTCTCTTCGAAATCAAGAAACTACAGATGGCGGTTTGTTTACTGCGCACGCGCTGTAAGTTGGGACTGCTTGAACCCTTCGATTTCTACGGTCGAAGTTCTTCGACCGACCGCGGTGAGAAGTAGCTGTCTCCTCGGGGTGGGGAATACCGTTTTGGACTTGAGTCCAAAACGGACCGTGAAAACGCTGTCTGACTGCCAGTCGAAAGGTTGGTGAATACGGCTGTTAGAAGACGACGAAGCGGTTATCAACAGCTCACTGAGTTTGAACGAGGTCGTGTAATAGGCCTACGAGAAGGTAGGTTTCTTTCCGCGAGATTGCAGAAAATCTTGGCAGGAATGCATCCACTGTGCATGAATGTTGGCAGCAGTGGTCAAGGGAAGGCACTGCCTCAAGAAGACCGGGTTCCGGGCGGCCACGTGGCACTACTGAGAGGGAAGACCGCAGTGTTCGGCGTATGGCCGTAGCGAGTCGTACTGCGTCTGCAGCAGAAATTCGAGCAGCAGTTGGCACCACAGTGACACAACGAACTGTTACCAATCGGTTACTTCAAGGACAGCTCCGAGCTAGACGTTCTGTAGCCTGCATTCCACTAACGCCAAACCACTGCCGTTTGCGACGTCAGTGGTGTCAGGCTAGAGCTCATTGGAGGACGGAGTGGAGATCTGTTGTGTTTTCTGATGAAAGCCGGTTCTGCCTTTGGTGCCAGTGATGGCCGTGTGTTGTTTAGGAGGAGGCCAGGTGAGCGGCTGCAGCCATCCGGTCTGCGGCCTAGACACACTGGACCTACACCTGGAGTTATGGTCTGGGGAGCAATTTCTTATGGCAGCAGAAGCACTCTCGTGGTTATCCCACGCACCCTGGCAGCAAATGTGTACGTCAGTCTGGTGATTCAACCTGTTATTCTGCCTTTCATGAGTAGCATTCCAGGAGGTGTTTTCCAACAGGATAACGCTCGACCTCATACTGCTGTTGTAACCCAACGTGCTCTACAGGGTGTCGACATGTTGCCTTGGCCTGCCAGATCACCAGATCTGTCTCCAGTTGAGCACGTATGGGACATCATTGGACGACAACTCCAGCGTCATCCATAACCAGCATTAACCGTCCCTGTATTGATCGACCAAGTGCAACAGGCATGGAACTCCATCCCACAAACGGACATCCAGCACCTGTATAATTCAATGCATGCACGTTTGTATGCTTGCATTCAAAACTCTGGCGGTTACACCGGTTATTAATGTACCTGTATTTCACTTCTGCAATGGCTCTTCTCGGGGTTAAATTAACCTGTGATCTTGAAATTGTAATCAATTACGTACGTTACCTATATAAATGTATTGCTGAAATTTCATTACTCTACAATAATTATTTCTTGGTGTTGGGAATTTTTTTTTTTTCATCAGTGTAGTAATGTTTCACAAATGGGCCGTGGTAGCCTAGTGGTTAGCCCGTCGGACTTCCACCTGGAAGGTCGCGCGTTCGATACCCACTGAAGACCACCATGTATACCTGGGGATATGTGCATGTAAAATCCGTAGACCCCACTACCTCTCCCCGTGCGTAAGCAATCCTAAGGCCTCGGCTAACAGGTAGGGATCTGGTGGAGAAAAGTAATGTTTCACAAATCAATTTGTCCGCGCACCTGTGAATAATCTGTTTAAATAAAATGTTTCTTTGTTTAACTTTCATAATCAATTGACATGTTCACCATTGAAAAATCATTTCCTTTTGTAACTTTTCAAAACAATCAAACAAACAGAACAGATAGTATGAAATCCAGACTTGAAGTCATGAAGCTTGAAGTAATGACGGAAGTAGAAAATGTCTTTCCTAACATCTTATTTGAGGGTTATGAAGCCTCTTCACGATGCCATGAACCTAACTGAAAATACAATGCTTGGAATGGAACTCAATTTGGTATACACATGATGGCCCATAATGAGAAGTAGTGTTGATTAGATTTTGGCTGTTATCCCAGGAGGCTAAATTCCCATGGTATAGGGATCAAAAAGTGCGTGGAGAGAAAATCATCTCAAACAGAGGAGAGACCCTCTGCCTCTCATTAATAAAGGTTCTTCTAGCTGGACCGATACCTACCTCGGTGGTATCGGCTGGATTCGAAAACAAGTGTCAGGAAATTCTGACATCAAAGGAATACCGCTTGGCTTCACTTTTATTGCCAAAATACAAGCGTTATGTTTTACCGGAATGCAACCTATCTGCTATAAAGCAAGAACTGTATGCAGCAGTTAAAAAATTAGCGGACATTCAAACGTGCTACAGAATAAATAATAGTAACCTCTCAAGAACAAGATGACTCTCTGTTGGGCTATTTATCAGCGGCGATAGACACTTCACTAGCTGTTCAACAGTTAAAAAGTAGAATTTCAGAGGAAATTGATTCGTATTTGCGTTGTGAGGACACACCCCTCATCATGCTTCATCAATTTCCGGCTGTAAAAAAAAGCTTTTTTGTTTTATAACTGTTCTCTACCTAGTAGCGCTGCCGTAGAGTGGTTATTAGAAAATAACTACTGCTGGACAAATTCTTGTCCCAAGAAGGTGTAGATTGGGAGACAAAATATTTGAAAAATTGCTATTTCCTTAAAACATAAATTATTAACTTTATTAAACAAATGCATATAGTCAAATAAAAGTTTAAATTTATAGAAAAAGATTTTTTCTTTATTCATATTCTATTTATATATTAATTGTTCTGTGTTATTTGGACATATTCAATCTTTGAATGTTTTACAGGAATTTCTTTAAAATTGTCTTAATGATTAAAAATACTATTGAGTTAAATTATTAGGATTAAATATTTAAGAACAATCTGAAAAATGGAAATTCAAATGAATAATACTTAAAAATAGTTAACTAGTAGCTAACTACTTTTGGAGAACAGTTAACTACTAGTTACAACTAGTCTCAGAAAAAATAGCTAACTACTAGTTGCAACTATTTTTGTTTAGACTAGTTAGTAGTTGGTAGTTAACTACATTTTGACGAGTAGTTGCCGAACACTATCCCCTTCTCGCTACGCGCCTGCTGACTTCACTCATAGCAGCTTGAAAACATTTAAATCACTTTTTTTAAATTTAAGATAAATTAAACACCCTTTTTTCCTCATTTAGAAGCTATTGGCCGATTTACATGAATATAGAAATGTATTTCACCGTAATTTTGACCAAGAGGTATTTAAACTTACATGCATAATTTTGCAATTAGTATTTCAAAACCTTAAAATTGCCGAATTTAAATTAGCAGCAGCAATTTGCTCTAACTTTCCGCCATAGATGGCAGCACGGGTATTTACAAACCCATCATATTTGGAGTTCTGTTATCCTTTTTCCGGATCTCTCAACGAAGATTGAATGATATGAAGGTGGTTGGCAATGAACCTTTTGATTATTACTATTAAACTATTATTGTTTTGAAGAACAGTTTTTTAGGAACTTGAAAAATGAACATTTTGCAGAGACAAATATTTCATATCTGATACAATCGAAATTTTTTTTCTTTAAAGATAGATTTTTTCCGGGGTGCACTCCCTGAAAAAATACGGGACACCCCCCAAAAACAATGATTCCCCGAAATTGGCCAAATAGTCTACCAAGTCCGACTATATGGCCCCCTATTAGCCCTTTAACCCCCTTAAAATTTCAATAGCGCAATAGTGGTAGAAAAGTGGAGCTATCAGGTCTTAGATTTCGTAGATTCGTGGATTCACAAAGTCCCAGATTAGAGGCTGGCTGAATCCACAAAATCCACGACCTGAGAGCCCCACTTTTCTACTACTAATAAGGGGGGGGGGGAGGGATTCAACTTGTCAATCATGGTAGCTGTGTGTGTGATACGTAACATTATACATACATTAAATTATGAATTTATTTGCCATTTACCTTTTTTCTACTTTTTAACAAATGGGTAAATGATTTAAAAATAAAAATTTGTATTAAATTTTTCTGCTCAATATATATTTTATTTATACTTTACACCGTTAAACTTGTATTTTGTGTGTAAGAACACTCTTTTCATTATATTATTCCGGAGAAAGTTAAATTCAAAAAGGTCTTCTATCTTAGAACCTAGACCAGGGGTCGGCAACCTGTTTGTACTTAAGGGCGCAATACTAAATTTGAAAATCACAGAGGGCGCATATTTTACAGATAATCAACAGGTATAAATAGGCACAAAAAAAAAAAACAGATTTTTTATAACTTTGTTTTGTTGGTGTCATACATAATGATACAGATAATTCAGTGTGAAACTTGGGTGTCCATATTTTCAGCTAATTTCTTATAATTAGGGATATATTTAGAGTTCCTGGTCCTTAAACAATTATCTAAATGTGAGTCATTAAGCTTTGTTCGGTATTTTGATTTCAAATATTTCATATTTGAGAACAAAGACTCGCAATTGTATGTTGTTGCACAATATGAATAAATTTTTAGCGCACATTTCCTTAAAATAGGATACTTATTTTCATCGACTAAGTTCCAAAACATTTTATCATTACTATGCGCTTTTAAAATAATATCACTTTGCAAGTTTATTATTTCTAATTCTAGGTCTTCGATATTATGAACCTCGAAATACACTGAAACTATTTCAAGGACATCATCTTCAGTAACATTGAATGGATTTATGAACAATCTTAGAACGGGTTCTAATGCTACAAAATCTTCAAATCTAGAAGAAAACTCTTCTATTAGCTTATCTATAATTTCTAAATATGATGTAGCAGTAAAATTTTCATTATTCAAATTTAAACTCTTAACAGTATATTTTATATTTGGGAAATGTGATAATGATTTTTTCAATAGATGGGATTTCAACAACACTAACTTGCATTTGAATGCATTTACTGCACTAATCATGTCAGCGATATGCTGATTTTTCCCTTGTATTTTTTAATTTAATTCATTCAACTTTGCTATTATATCTGTCAGAAATCCGAGGTCGATTAGCCAATCCTTATTTTCTAATTGCTCGTAAAATTCGCCTCTTGATGCAATAAATTCCTTTATTTGTTGCAAAAGCATGATAAACCGCTCAAGTATTTTACCTCTGCTCAGCCACCTCACTTCAGTGTGTGAAAGAAGATCTGTGAACTGAACGTCCTCATCTTCTAAAAGTAATTTAAACAATCTGTGTTGCATAGCTCCCGATCTTATGGGATTAATAATCTTTGTTACTATCGTAAATACGTGTTGAAAACCAATTGTTTTTACGCATAACATTTCCTGATGTATGAGACAATGATAAGAAGTAAATTTCGGGAATAAGGAATCCTGTCTACATAAGGCAATAAATCCTTTTTTCTTACCAGTCATCGCTGGTGCCCCGTCTGTTGTAATTGACGATAACTTTTGCACAGGTAATTTTACATCTGTTATATACTTTTTAAAAGTAGAAAAGATATCTTCACCTCTGGTGCTTCCCATTAATGGCAGAACTTTAAGGAATTCTTTTTTTGTTGTAAAATCAGAAAATACCATCTTCACGCAAATTGCTAATTGTGATATATTTGTCACGTCTATCGATTCATCCATCTGTAGCGAAAAGAAAATACAATTTTCCATATCATTTGCTAATTCTGCCTCCAAATTCTCCGCAATTACGTCAATTCTTCTAGTAACAGTTCGTGCTGATCATTGCAACGTGTTTATAGCTGAAACTATTTCCTTTTTATTTTTAAATTCTTCAAAAAGTGAATCAGCAGCTTCTAACATGGCTTCTTTCACTAATTCTCCATCTGTAAATGGTTTTTTATTCTTAGCTAGCAAATGCGATATTTTATATGACGCGATCGCTACTGCTTTATGTTGTTGCAGTGGTTTAGTCAAAAATCTTTGCTGGTTAGTTATTGTAGATTTTAAAGAAATAATTTTTTTTTCTTCAAATTTTAGAGTTCATTGGATAGTCACTATCAAAATTGGTATGAACGGTCTTAAAATGTCGTTCAATATTAGATTTTCGGGAATAAGGAACCTTTACATAACAATAAACCTTCTAAGTCACCTTTCCCTTTTGTAATTGACGAAACCCAATTTTTAGTTTGTTCCATTATTTTTAAAATAAAAAATGTTCTTCACCTCTTCTTCCCATTTATGGAAAATTTAAGGAATTTTGGAAAAAAAAATACATTTCACGATTATTGGAAAGTTGTAAATTTTTGCAGGGTCTACGCGTTCTATTTGGGGGAAAAAAAATACGATCACACACTAACAAAAAATACGTGCGTGCTATACTACACTGTGCAACACGAAAAATGTCCTTTGGATGAAAATGTCAGTTTCTTATGTTTTTTTGGCTGAGAATTACGAATTTGCAATTATTTTTTGCCTATCACGTACCATTTTCCCAAAATTCCACAATTTAGCTTTTTACGTATTTTTTAGATAAATGTGCATATTTTCGTAATTTTTCGACTTAATTTATTATAAATTATATCTTTCTCATTGACAGTGAAATCGTTGCTATTCTAGAGACCTTTTTAATGAACTGGGGTTACTTTAGCGACATTTTTTGGCAACAAAAGCTTCATCTACTTCTCGAAGTTTCGAGTTTTTTACACGACGACAAAAACATTATGTAGACTATTTTGAGGAGAAAGAAAAAGTAGTATGCTGCTGTGATTTGAATGTACTATTTCAAGCATTAGGACATGAGCACAATTCCGACGAATGGCGCTTGTTTATAGGTGCTCTTCCATCTAAGTATTGTTTTCTTATTCATTCCCAAAGCATATTCTGCAAACCCAAGGGAAATTTCAAAATTTTGAGCGGCAAAAGCATATTAAATTAGCCACTTGTAAATCTACAATGTGCCTTTTCCCCACAATTGCACATTAAACTTGGTTTATCGAAATATTTGTAAAAGCTCTGGACAGAGAAGGAGGGACTTTCTTGAATTTCAGGAAAAAATTTAAAAAATTAAGTGAGGCAAAACTAAAAGAAGGGATTTTTATTGGCCCACAATTAGGGATGTCCTTTCATGATGAAGAGTATGAAAACAAATAGCGAGAAGCCGAAAAATCTGCCTGGATGGCTTTTAAATCAGTGTGCTCACGTTTCCTTGGAAATGAGAAAGCTGAAAACTACGAAAATCTTGATTGTGACATGATAAAATGCTTTTGTATTATTAGGTTGCTATATTTCATTAAAACTACACTTTTTGGACGCCCATATGGACTTCTTTTCTTAAAACCTTGGCGTAATTAATGATGAGAATGGGGAAAGGTCTCTTCAGGATATCTGTGCTTTAAAAGCGTTTCAGCGGTCGATAGAATGGAAGTATACAAATTGAATATTGCTAATCTGTTATCAGGGCACACCAACAAATGCCCACAAGATGAAACGGCCAAAAACAATCTTTTTTGTGTTTGTGTTTTCAATAAGTAAGCAGCAGTTACATTCTTCTATAACCAAATTGTATAAATATGAGAAGTGGGTCTCCAGCAAAAGCGGTACGTGATGGACCATTTTGGTTTGAATATTTGAATTAAGCACCTTTTGTTTATATAGAATCACATAGTTTCATCTAAAGGACAAAAAAAAAAGTTCAAATTTGTTGCACAGTGCTATCGTTTCAATCTCGACACGGCATCCTACGGGAGAGCACAACGCGCATGCTCCAAGTGGAGTTCATTTCTGGGTCTGGGGATGAAGTCATACGAGTGCGTGCTATTAGATACGCTCAAGGTTAGCAAACTGCTAATCTATGCACAATCCTAAACTCAACTGACTACTTGCTGTATATCTCCGTTTGACAAGAGTAAGTAAATCGCTCAGGCTATCATACATTTACATTAGTCCAGCGAGGGCGCATTAAAAATCGATCGGGGGCGCCATGGCGCCCGTGGGCGCCGCGTTGCCTACCCCTGACCTAGACCATACTAAAAGAAATACTTAAAGAGATAAAAAAAATATTTGTTGTTATCACAAATATAAATATATCGTAAGTACTCGTTCTATTTTAGGGAAAGAGTGTCCTGATCAGTGGCGTAGCTAAGAGGGGGCGGGGCGGTGGGGGCGGCCAACCCCGGGTGTCACTCGTTTTTGGTGACACCCGGTCACGACGGGGAGACAATAAACTTTAAAAGCTCTATATAATGAAACAAATACCTTAGACTGAATGTTTTTTTCTGTCATTTTCTTTTCTATTTTTAACTGAGCAGAGTGTTTCCTTACAAAAATATATTCGAAGTGGTTTTTAACTGCTAAACACACCTGTGCCGTCAACAAATACTTTAAATATTATAACAGCCTATGATACGAATGGATTTTTTTTCTTCTTTTTTTAAGAAATATATTACATTAAAATGCATGTTTCACCTTGATATGAATTTTTTTTTTGGGGGGGGGGACACCATCAACCCGCCCCGGATGTCAGCTAAGCTAGCTGCGCCATTGATCCTGATACATAAATAACTATTTAAAATATAAAAAGTAAGAGATGTATTCAGAAAAATTCTTATCAAGCATTTGTCTAAGCCAGCAAGTGTCCTTGCTGATTTAATTTCAAGTAAGTCACTTATGTACCAACTATGCAAATAAATAACTTGTTCACAAAACTTATAAAAAAACTATAAGTAATGATCTGAACTTACTTTTGTTTATATGAATCAATAAACAGAAACTTTTGAAATAATTGATACAGTTTGTGAATCAAAGTGTGCATAAAAATATGAAACGAACAAGAATGAAAGACCCACAACATTAATGGGGGGGGGGGGGCAGGCCCGGATCTGCTTACCCGCAGACCCCGCAGTGCGGGGGGGGGGGGCCCAAAGCTTAGAAGGGCCCTAAGGAAAAAACTTTTTTTTTTTTTTTTTTTTAGAAGTCAGTGCATTAAAATTTTGAAGTTGGAACTTAGATCATAATTGAAAATTTTATTTTTGAATATCATCAATGTGTACAAAAACAACGGAGGAAAATTCCGATACTAATCCAATGGGCACCTGGCACAATTTCCTATACTGAATCGAACAGTTCTCCTCCACCGCCCAACCCCATTAGTGGGTTGATTGATAATACCCCAACGGGCTTCTAAAACTCGTCTGCGCATTTGGACGTCATCCGAGCCACCACAGCTCACAGACAAGTGCGCCATACGACAATAGTTAAGACTAGATAAGACAGCATCGGAGGTCAGAGGGGGGGGGGGGGGAGAACGGCGACAGAGCACCAGCATGGGGGTGCTTCGGAAAACATACCCAAGAAGGAGTAGGTTGGATGGCGTGAGGAGAAACTTGTCATCAAAGCCCTGGAGACAAATTACTTTGGGGGAGGCCTTCCACAAAGGTTTTATGTCCTGATTTCGTAAAACGTCATAATATCCACCTTCATGGCAGAGCTACCTAAAGGCAATGGCAATGGAAATTCTACTTAAATGGAAATTATGCAATTGAGATGCGAACCAAGGCCGTAGGCAGAAATTTTTTTCGGGGGGGGGGGGCTGACTTTGACACACGTATGTTGAGGGAAGTTTCAAGGAGCAATATATGCTACATCAAGGCCGTATCTAGAGGGGGCCGGGCCTCTCTTCCTCGAAATCTTTCGCAATGTAACATATATCTCTCCCTGAAACTTTCCTCAACATAAGTGTTTAAAAGTTAGGGCCCTCTGAAAAAAATTTCTGGCTACGGCTTGTGCTACATTGCGAAAAATTTTGGGATTTCGGGGGAGGGCCCGGGCCAAGGTTGTAGCCTGAATTTTTTTTCTGGGGGAAGGTGGCCCTGACTTTGAAACACTTATGTTGAGGAAATTTTCAGGGAGGAATATATGCTACATTGCGAAAAATTTCGGGATTTCGGGGGCCCGGACCAGTGAGCACCCCCCCCCCCCCCCACACCCTCTGGATACGGCCTTGATGCAAACTAAAGAGAAGAAAGATTTTAATTTTAAACAGGGAAAACTTTTTGAACAAAGTTCTGGGTGCGTTTGAGTTTAGGCTCCCTAACTAACTCCCACCGGTGTTAAGTCGATTGGACCGATTGCTCCGAACTCCCAATAGGGCCCACGCACAGTGGCGTAGCTAAATGGGGGTTGCCCTCCCCGGGTGCCACCCGTTTACCTGTGACACCCAGCCATGACGAAAAAAGAAAAAAAAAAAGCCCTTAAAAGCTCCATTAAACATAGCAAATAACCTGAAATTGGAATTTTTTCTATCAATTTCTTTCAATTTTCAACTTGGAAAAGTGTTTCTTTTCAAAATGTATTCAATCTGTTTTATAACTGCTAAACACACCATTGCCGTCAACAAATACCTTATATATTATGACGCCGATGATAAGAATGGCATTTCCTGCTCCCCAATTTTTTTTCGGGTTTCATAGTTGCGATTATTTTTTTCTAAATGGCATCTCAATGAACTGGCGCTAACATAATTTTTTTTGTTTAATCTTTTCCATGGGGCAGCACCACCCCGGGTGTCACCCTTGCTAGCTACGCCACTCCCCGCGCATAGAGGGGTCCCGCACTTTAGGCGCCTTTGCTTTCGTTTTTCCAACCGAAAAAGAAAATTTAAGCATGTAAGTTTCACAAATTTACAAGCCTTCAGCATGTGTACTTTAAAATATGAGGCAGTGAGAAGCAAAGGGATGTAAATGACCAAAAAACGATTCGGAATGAGAAGTGTTCAAAATTTCGATCTTATGGGACCTCTTTAATGCTAATTTTTCTATAAATCACGCTCTTGCAGAGCACCTGATAGGGCGATCACTAATAACATCTCTTACCATGACTGTAGCCACGGATGGGGTGGGGGGGGGGGGGCAAAATATTTCTTTAATTTTTAGCTTAATCTGCAATGTTTTTTTGTTTTTTTTAAGTTAACGGTTTGATATCGCATTTTAGCGCTCAAAATTGCGACATTGCACGGGAACGTTTTTATGTGTTAAGACATATATTGACAACATAAAAAGCCATTATAAACAAACAGAAAAGGACAAAAGAACTTCCTTTTCTCGATAACCTCGATAACCAACCCGTTTGTTGAAGGGGGGGGGGGAGGGCTAAGGACAAGTTGACGCTTCAAAAACCCCAGTTTTACACATAGCTCCAATCACTAGACCACACAAGAGCAACGAACGTACAACAGCTTAGGGGCTTGTCGGTCTCCATAGTTGGTCCTTTCCTGGGTCCGTTTATTCCCCTGGTAAATGGCGACGTTCGTCAACTCATTACACATATTGAGAAAATGGGGGGGGGGGGGGTATTACTATTGCCCCCTCGCTAATGACCCTGTACGAATCGTATTCTTTCTTCGCAAACGTAGAAATGAACAGGAACATTGGTAGTTTCTACCTCTACACAGCTACGCAGCATTCTTTATTCGAACACTGTGCAGTTATCCATAAATTCTGAGTTTGATAGCAGAAAAGGTATGAATATTTTTATGCAATAATTTCAAAATATTAGGACATTAGAAGCCCCCAACCTCTTTTTCTCTTTTTAAATTTTAGTTCTTTTTCTTTCCTCGCATGCTGAGAGCCTTTTTTATCTTTTTTCCTTTCTTTTGTTGCTTTTAAACTTCACAGGGGGGGGGGGGGGGTTCAGTAATACTTCGTAAGTAAACAATAACAGGAAAAATAGTCCTTTTACTTAGTCATACTTTTACATTGAACAAAAAATACCTTGATATTGGTTATTGCTTGAAATATGTTATCTTATGTATCTACTTTTGTGGCATATTATATAATGTACTTTTTTTGTAATTGTCCGCATTTCGAGTTATGACGTTGCTGCAGCAAATGAGTGAGTGACACACACATATATATAAATATTGATTATGAACCTTATGTCCGGATACCAGCCGCGATCGTTCCGAATTTAGGAATTTTCCGGACTTTGTAAGTACCATCAGAACAAATATAATTTGCTGTGGAACTTTCAATTAGCATTTTATTAATTTATAGCATTTTTATTATTGTATATACTCGTCTATAAGTCGCGATATTTAGCACAAAAAACGAAGTAGGGGTCGATTTGCGCAAAGATTAAACATTGAAAAATCTAAACTTTTCCCGATTTTTTATTAACTTCTTTAATTAAACAATAAAAGAAAATAATTGTGTGAAATTCTTAAATGATGTTATATTCTGTAGCCACCAGGGGCGGATACAGGAATAAATTCTAGAGGGGTTAAAAATGGTTTTCCCTTGTACATATTTTTATAATAAAGTTTTATTTCATACTTTTGGATCCCATTGAAATCAATTAAACCACATTTAAAAGCATGAAGAAATAAGTAAAAATTATTTAATGTGTAAATTGTAAATTTCTTTTGGAGGGTACACGTGCCACTAGACTTCTAATTTCGGTAAAAGATAAGACAATCGGGAATTTGCGAGAATCGCCGAACTTCACTTACGCGAATTTTCTGTATCACGCGAAAATTAGAGCAACAATAATAATTATAATAAACCTCTAATAACTAAAAATGCCAAATTTAGTAATATTGCCCCATAGTTAAAGCAATAATTAATAAAAATTATAATCACAAAAGCAAACACTTTTCAGAAATCGCGCGATCTCGAATATGGAAAGCTTTTTGTACACAATTTTGAAAACTGCCATTTCCGATCTTAAACATGCTCATTACATTTTATGTTTCTTCTTCTTCAAATATTTATTTCCTTATCTCCAAAAGTTTCCTAAATATACAGTCAGTGGCGTAACTATAGGGTGGTAGAGCTGGCAGAATGCCATGGGACCCCAGCCCGAGAGACTGCAAGCTCAGAAGTAACCTTACATTTTAAACATAATTTTAGAAAAATTATAAATTTTATATTAAAGTTAGACACAACTAAACACTATATACCATTTCAAATAAATTATTAAGATTTATACGCATTTCAGGCATTCATAAGAACAGGATCAATTTCAGAACGCATCCAGTTGCTTCATTTTTTGCCGCGGTAGTTTGGTGCTGCTGACGTGCTACTGAGGCTTGGGGAATTCCCGCAATTTGTTAACCGAGACCAAAAAAGTACTGATCTACTTAAAAAAAAGCTCTAAAAATTGTTGAAATATGTATATAAAAAAAAAACATATCTGAATCAGTTGACAGAGAAAATCTGTTTTCGGTCCATCTTCAGAGATAAAATAAAAAAGTCTTCGTGTATTAGAGAACTTGCTGATTCATTAACAATAAAGAATCATTTTATGTCATCCCTCTTTCCTGAAGTATGTACTGTATTAATGTTATTTGTTACAATTCCTGTGACTAGAAATGATGCTAAAAGATCATTTTCGAAACTAAAATTAATAAAACCATATTTAATCAATTCTATGGGACAAGACAGCTAAGTAACTTGGCTATTCTGTCTATTGAAAATTCTGCGGCCCGACCTTTAAACTTTGATGATTTTATTGATACTTTTGCGGAACAGAAAGCTCGTAGAAAAGAGTTTTATTAACAAATATCTTAAGATTAAATTATTTTATTATAAATATGTAATACCTATTGTTCTGAAAATTAAATTACAACTTGACGATTTTTTCTGGGGCTCCATCCTATGAATTTGCCACGGGCCTTAGATGGTATAGTTACGCTACTATATGCAGTGCTAAGGAACGTGCTATTTTTCCAAAAGTTTTTTTTTCAAAGAAAAAAAGACAAGAATATTTAAAAAATACAGCAAAGAATCACTATTACCATCGCTTGTTTTTAACAAGAATTATTCTTCTCTAATTTTTACCGTATTGTGTAAACCTCTAAATAAATACTATTTTGACGTTAATGCAAATTTTATGTATTCCTGTCATAAGTTATAATAGTTTTAATAAGTTTACCTAGATAAATTTCTTTTCTATCATCACGAGTTTTCTCCTATTTCTATTATGCTTTTTAAAGTGGTTTAATACTTCAGACTTCAGCTTTTCTTGCCGGTTAAAAATATTTCGTTTTGTCTGAAATTTAAATATTTTACAATGCACCACTCATTTTATTATTTCTCCCACGGAGTTTAATTTTTTTACTGAAGAAAGTAAAGGATTTAAGTGAAAAAAAAAAAATGCTATTTTGTCTCACAGATCCATTTCACTTTCAAAACCTGTGTATTCAATTTTCATTGCAAACTGATGACTAACAACTTTGAACTTGTTAATGTCACAAGTGCACATATTTGCCTTCTTCAATTTAAACTTAATTGCTCTTCATTGGCACTTGGCCCGATGGTGCAGTTTGAACGTTTCTGATGAACAGAGTGCAAATAAAATTTCTTCACCTTCTCATTTATAAAGGAATAAAAAGTAAAATTTTCGAAAAAAATGAACACTTTGTACCAAGTCGAAGAAAAATCCCATTTAAATCGATCATTGAAATTTCCAAAAAAATTGAATTTACTGTGGCATTATTGCTAAGCTCAAAAAGATTCTGAATGTTTCATATTTCTTCTAAATCACAGATTAAAAAAAAAAAAATAAGTAAGCATATAATAATAATAACGAGAATATAAAAACATTGTAGTTAATTTTTGCAGTTTTCTCAAAACGATTAATATGCTGTTAGAATCATTATGTACGTATAATAGGTATTTTAAACTGAATGTCAAAACAAAAAGTTTTGGAAACTCAACAGTTTTTTTATTTCTTTCTTTTTTCATTGTTAAATGTTTTTTCTGAAGAAGTTTTTTTCTCCTGGTCCCTTGAAAAAGTTCATGAGCGGCTTCAATGACACACACACGTCTATATTTATATACTATATAAATATAATTTTTTTAGCTATCGGGAAAAAGGGGGCCCAAAATTTATAGATCCGGGCCTAGAGGGGGGGGGGGGGAATTTTAGTACTGTCAAGAGGAAAATATTTTCACACTTATAGCGCGAATTTGGAAGAGAATACGCCTGGTACATGTATTTCATTTGAAGATAAATATAAAAAGCATAAGACTACACTGAAAAAAAAAAAAAAAATGAATACAACTAAGAATGAAGATGCAAACACATCTATTGCAAGATGCTTTAACGTAGCAAAATAAGCAGTGAAGAGTTTTAACAATTCAGAAAGAAAACAAGTCAATTCAAGATTTGATATGTTAATGGTGTAGTATACATTAAACAGGCATGGATTTGAAAATGTGATTATCGATTATGGAATTTTTATTTTGACTCTGTTAGGTATATAAACTAATAAACTTTGAAAAAATTTTAAATTCAAGTTTTGATGCTATTAATAAAACAAATTCGGCAACATGATGATATTTGGACGCGTGAACATAATGGAAATACATGATTTTTTTAGCCGATATCAATGTAAAAAATTTCTAAAACCATATAATAATTTTTTGTGCATATTTATATCTTTAAGAAGATTATCTTCATCAAATTTGATTCAGTCCTTTTTTAAATATTAAGTCTTATAGTCATTTTGACACTGAAATGTCACTTTTGGCATTTTTGTTTATTAATGTTATTATTTTCTAGTGCTTATGTTTTGTAAGTAAAGGAGCAAAGAAATGTTAAGAACATTTTTTTTTTGTATTGTTTGGTTTATATTTCCTTTTATATCAGATATTCATAATTTCTCTTATCTGCAAAACGCTTAGTTACAATTAACCCGGTAAGAGGGTTTCCACTGTTTCTAAAAAACATTTAGCAAGCCAAGTCCCATTTTGAGAATTATGTTTTTAATTTCAATTTGACACCTGTTTACGTTTAGCAAAACCTTTTGTTTTGGTTTCCATCGAGTTGCGAAATATCATCAGTGGAAAAAAGTGGAGAAGATGTTGAATTTCGGGGCTCTTTTGTTTTTCTCTTTTTTATGATATAATCAAAGTATGTGGGTAGCATGCCTTCGGGCTATTGCTACGGGCCCTACGCTAACTGGTCACTCTCCGTTTCAGACTTACGAAAGGTAACACTGCCACATTTAAGTAAAATTCTAACAGTAGTCGTCATATTTCTATGTCCGACAAGATGCGAGAATAGTAGGTTTATGGGAAGTAGAAAGTACGTTATTGTCGAGGCCAACCTATTTCCCTCATCTCTATTTTAACAAATGGATTTGTTTAATCCTCAATGGTGGCGCTAGGAAATGCCCGACGAGGGGGCAAGCTCGTCTGACAGGGGGGGGGGGGGGGAGAGCTAAAATTCGATTTTTCCCCTTAACATATTGTTTATGATACACAGCTAAAAGTAATGATTTTCATAAATTAGTGGGGATTTTGTTCTTTAGCGAAATTTCCCAATAATAAACAAATTAAAAAACAAAAATTATCAGTTCGTTTGGTATGTTTTTTTTCTTTTGTTCCTGATCTGCACATTCACAACTTTTCCCTAGACGAATCGATTTTTCAAGATTTTCCAGACCCCGTTTTTACCTATTTTTTTGGAAAAAATCCAGAGAGAGATCTAACTTATTATACCTTTGTCTTTGATAGTACATACTGGTTGACTAAAGAAAGAAAGTTATGGCTGGAAAATCGATAATTTTCACAAAAATGTGGGAGTCTTGATTAGATATTTTACTAATCAAACTTCTTGAGTTTAAATTAATAAAAGAGGACTATGAAACTCATTAAAAGAAACATAATTTCACGAAACTCATTGTTTAAAAAATTAGTTACCTAAATTCGTCATTAAAATAAGAGTTGAATGAGGAGGATTTCTAAAACGAACACAAAATTCATCCAGTATCAGTCAAATATAATATTGGCAATGAAAGATCGTAATTTATTCGTTCGAAATTATGTATTCAAAATTAATGATGAAGTAAGAACAAGTTTTACTAGCATGTTTAGTATATAAAATCATGTAATATGGGGATAGTTGGAAAGCAATTTTTAAAGGGAGAAGAAAATTATATATTTGCGTTTGAAGACCACACAGTAGCTAATTCATGAATTGTTTCTGTTGTTGTTTCTTATGCTACTTGGGTATCAAAGCTCCTTTTCGCAGAGCGACCAGGAATTAAGTCAGTAAGGAGCACCTTCCGTTTATAGATGAGCCCCTCAACGGTGAAAGTACGACTTGGCTCATTATATATTTGGATGACACCAGATGGCGCCACCACAAATACGCCACCTTCCTATTTTGACCTAAGAGTGAAGGGAAGGGAAATTCTCCACCCTCCGGTTCCAGCGGGTCGGGTATCGAACACCCAATCTTCCGGTTCGAAGTCCGATATCCTAACCACTAAGCTACCACGGTACATCTTTAAATAACTTCAAGTATCACATTCAAATATGGTTTTAAAAGTTAAAATTTTAATGAGTGGCATTGATTTTTATTGTCTCAGATATACTTAAGTTTTACTGATGAAAGTTGAGCTCCAGGCATGCATTTATTCTTTGTCAATACATAAATTGATTACTCCACTTCGCACACATATGCAGCTTGCAAATGGCAGAAGTGCCGAGACAGTCTTTTGTGACAAAGAGAAAAAATATTCGTCTTTTAAACTACACCAGAATTTCACAACGTTTATGTTATTGACTTTCAAAATTATATTCTTGTTTGGCAACACTACACTTTGAATATTCATAGCTCTTGAGCTTGTTCTATTATGAAAAAACGGTAAGTTTTAAATTAATTATGATGCTACTTTGTAAGTAATGTATGCTTATTTTCGTACGAATAAAATGTCTTTTGAAATACATATTAACTACTAAAGGCATTAATTAAAATCTTTGTAGCAAAGATGAAAGATGAATCAAGTGTCATTTCATGTTCTTGTATTGATTTAGTCAAAAATCGTGCATTGACCAAAAATGTTTTTAACATTCAATTCATTTTCATATGTACTCTGCTGCTCAGTCGAAAAATACTGATGAGAAGTAACACACAAATCTTGCAGGGGCTCAAATATTTCTCGAATGAAGGTCTCATCTATTACAAACCCTTTCTTTTCTGATCAGAGGTTTTAATTGTTGGGAAGATATCGAAATATTTGTAACACGTTTCCAAATTTTTTGTCTTCGAATTTTTATTTTCGCAAACAGTAAATTCACATCCTTGTTTACCTTCCTTTAATTAGTTTTGTGAAAATTTTACTTAAATAGATGACTCTAATCATAATAATAAAGGATCCTGATAAAGACCAGTAATGAATGCATTTTGACGATGATCACTTCATGGGTAGTGGCACAACGTTTTTCCCTTTCAGTGTCATTTGTATATCGGATGAGGTAGTCCAAAGATTCAAACGGAATTCATCATACAAAGATTTGTTTTTATTGCTAGTCACTGAAAGTGGTGTGCCTTCTATTATATATATATATTTAGAATGAATATCCATATGCAAAATGCATTTGCACGAAAAAAGAGTCCCGAGTTCAAAGCAGAATAATTATAAATCGCTCTAAAAAGTAAAAAAAAAATCTATTCTGTAAACAACATCGAATACTAAATTTTTGGGGTCGGTGCAAAATTATGATAGATAATCTTTTGTAATCACGAATCAATTACAAATAAAAATGATCCACAGAGTTTACAATAGTTCCATGATAAAGAGAGTAACATATAGTGGTAATGGTAATTAGACTCATAATTTTGCACAGGCTTCACAACTTGTGTTTCAAAGTAATATCGATGTTGTTTAAAGATTAAATGTATTTCCTACTTTTAAGCTCAATTTATAATTGTTCAGCTTTTAAGTCGAATCAATTTTTTTTTAATTTATTTTTTTATTAAACATAAAAGGACAAAGAAAATGTGTACTTCATATAATACACGTTTCAGTTTTTTGCTTGTTTTTGCACTATAAAGGTTCACCTACAATCTGTAAATTATTTGACTTTCAAATGTTCACTGCCTGTTTAAGACGTGTGTTTGCAACTTGAAGCAAAGCGGCGAAGTCTACAAGTGATAACAGAAAAACTTTTATCGTCTTTAACGCTGATTTAAAGAAATTATAAACATTGGTTAGATTTCCAGATGAATCGTTAAGCAATGAAGATGTGTCGATTGCAATTTTTTCTTCCCTCTGAAATTCGCCAAATTTCAATGGGTTTGGGAGAGCATTAGCGATAAAATCATTTATTTTTCATTTATAACAAGTGTGGTTGGACTGAGTCAAGAAAAAATGAACTTGTTTTTGTCATTTTAGCGTCATTTTTAGCAATTTTCGAGTGTTTGTAGACATAACTGGAAAGTGTCAATAGTTTCTGGCATTGAGTGATAAATAACCTTTTAAATACTGCCATTAAATTTTGCCTAACTTGAGTTGAATGGGTAAAATAAAGTAGCCTAAAATAGGGCAAAGTTTCCACATCCCGTCGGGAAAAGCTAAAAGTACTGAATTCCAATAATGATTAGAAATAAATTTTGAGGCCTTGCTTTTAATCAACCGTTACTTAAAATTGTATTATTATTATTTTTTTAAATTTAAATAACGTTTTATAACTTTCTTAATCATAGTTCTTTTTTTGTTTAAAACTTTCCAATCAATGAGGAATAAAAGTTAGCAAGGTATTAACTGCCTGAAAATTATTTTAGTTTAATAATTATTTTTTGTTATCAAGTCTGAAAAAAAGGCAAAAATTCAATTTCGGTAATTAACCCTCAACTGGTAGGATGGGGTCAAAATGAAAGTGAAATATCAAAAAAGTTCGATAGAATACGGTCCTACTTCATTGAAGCTTCAAATACAGACTGAAGATGAAGTAGAAAAGTTTTAGGTAGAAAACTTTCGCAGCTATATTGCAACAGACGTTTCAAACGATGCTCTGGGTTAAGAGGATAACACTTACCAGTTGAGGGTTAAAAGAAAGCAAACTACACGCTTCAGATGTATAAAACCCATACTAATTTTTGTTACACATAATCTGTAGCGTACTTAAAAAGTTTCAAAGCGTTTCTCCCCCCCCCCCCAAAAACAAAAAGTCCTCTGGGATTTTACTTTACCTCACATAAGTGGTCAGCAATATAAAGAGAAAAATGCGTTAATATATGAATGACAAGATGAAAACAGCCAATATCATTTATGAAAACCAGAATATCTTTTAAAGTAATGCTTGTACAAGTTTGAAATCTTGAATGAGATATTAGACCAGTTTCTGCTTTCGAAACTAGTAATAAAAAAATAATTACCAAAAATTGATATTTTGATCAATTTTGAGGTTCCATGTCACTTAAGTAGTAGTAGTTTTTCTAAAAAACCTATAAAATATGTTTTAAAACTATAGTTTGTGAATTTTCATAAAATATTTTAAAATGAAATTGTTCAGTGAGTTTTGTTGATGAGTTTCAATACCTTTTCAGTTCTAAATCGAAGTTGCGGAAGTTACCAAAAATTATTTTTGCCAAAAGTTTACAAACAGGCGTTTTAGAGAGAGAGAGAGAAAGAAAGAAAGAGAAATTCGTGGCCTAAATCTTTTAGAAAATGATTTTTTTAAATAGAGGATAGATGAGCTATCCGACTACAACACAAATTATATTTGGAACAATAGGGCGATCAGGTGGCCCTAGAGAAAACCAAACGCCGAAACTTGAAACTTTTGTCCTAACGTAAACTACATACAACATACAGAGTGGGACAGAAGTAATGACCTGGTTTTGACGGGGTCTAAAAAAAAACTAATACAATTTGAGACTTGAAACTTCTAAATTTTGATCTGTATATAATCCCATTTTTTACATAACGTTTTGAATACCATTTTCAGCAAGATGGTGGCCTTCCGCACCAATACACTGATGCAGTCCATTTCTGAAGTTTTGGGAAACTTTTCTGCACATTTCAAGGGGTATGGCGGATATTTCCACGATAATTCGGTCCTTCAGCTCTTCTAAAGTATGGGGAATTTTCTCCTCCAAATAACCCCGCAAAAAAAAAGAAAAAAAAAAAAAAAAAAGCTTAGGGACCGTAACATCACGCGGGATATTGAAATGCACACAAAGATGCAGTCTATTCTCTCTGAGTGGAAAAATAGACTGCATCAGTGTATTACTCAACGACATCTTGCTGAAGTTGTATTCAAAACTTAATGTTAAAAAAAATGGAATTAAATACAGATTAAAATTAAAAAAAAGGTTTTAAGTCTCAAATTGCAATAGTTTTTTTTAATACCCCTTCAAAACCGGGTCATTACTTTTGCCCCACACTGTACATTGTTAAATACTATAGCTTTTCTCCGGGTCTTGCAACCAAAATGCAATTTCCCATAGGGGAGATGGGGTTATTAAGAGACAATACTTTTTTTTTAATAAGAACTATTTAGATCTTGCTACAGATTAAGAAAACTCTGTCCTGATTTTATGCTTTATCACTAGTTAATTAATTTTTAGATTGACAACATTTAATAATCGCTTCAGAACCTTTTTCTGGAAGTTATAAATAAATTCACGTTTATAAATAGCATTTTTTTTCATTTATAAAAGGTTAAAACAATTTTATTTATTGCTCCAAATGCAAAAGTTAAAAAAAAAAATGTTTAATGTTCCAAATGCCAGCAAGTCCTTATTAATTTACATTCTACAGAAAGGAATATTGTTGCTTACTTCTAAAAAAAAATAGTTCTGCCGTAGTCTTTTTAGGGCCATATCTCATATTTCCCTTGTTCAATTTTGTGGATATGAAAAACGAACCAATAAATAAATAAATAATTCTAATTCACATGCACATATACACACACATACACAAATATATATACATATTACCTGGAGATTATATAGTCAGTAACTGAAGGGTTTTTATTATTTTGTTAAGAGTTCTAATGAGAAAGAGCATTGTGTATCAAAGGGCTATCGTTTATTAACCCTTATACGAAATAGAAGATATAAGAAATTTAAAAAAAAGGAAAGGAAGAAAAAAATTAATGACTGATGGTAAAAAAACTATCTTCTCGTTTCTTTTATGAAGAAGACACATATAAACCGATCAGTAATTTGAATTTTGTGAAAGAACAAATTCAAATTTTCATTTTTCCTTCAAATACCCGGTATAACTCTTAGTACCCCACCCATTCATGTACCGCTGAAAGCTTTTATGTGTCTTAAGTAAGCAAAAAGAATTGGAGGTAGGGGATGACATTTACCTTCTCCAACATTGCTTTAAGATCTTGGCACAAGTTTGTTTTTTAACGACGTTCATCGACACGCAGAGAATACAAGGGGGGGGGGGGGGGAGCAAAACTAAGTTAATGATTCAAAGCGAAGCGTTAAAAGTAGACAAAATTCTTTCAAGGTTATTCGAAAGTTTCGAAATTGATTGTGTTCAGAAACTCTGGAGAAAATGTTTGCTTCAGCTTTTCTAAATTTCCAAAAAAGAAAGTAGGGTGAGGTGGGGTAAAGTGGTCAATGGGGTAAAGTGGACATACGGCAAATAAAAAGCTATAGCTTTGAAATAAATAAAGGAATTGATGTAATTTCTTTTATTTTAGCTTTTAATAATTAAAAATTAAATTTTACATACAAAATTATATTAATAGCAACTCTTTAGGAGGAGAAAACACTCGATTTGTTTGTTTATGCATCATTTTGAAATTGAAACAGCTGTTTTAACTTCTCTTTGACATTTTGCTTTTAAGAATTTGCAGCAAATGGACGGTGCAGGTAGTTTTACACAGATCTCAAAAATACTTCCTCACTAACCGTGAAGCTAGATTTAGTTTATATATTATTTTACAGTAGTTTAAGTAAGATGTGGGTAAAGTGGTTATAGTATTAGGCTTAACATGCACCGATGTTCTAAAATTACTTTAGGTTAACTTATGCGGTAGACCAGGGATTGACTTGCATATTAATTTAAGGGAGCTCAGTTTCCAAATTTATTTTCATTTTTTAACTATTAGGGAATTCAGGCTATTTACGCAAGAAAGTAAATTTTGAAGACTACAATGCTCGCACGTCTTTTGTCAGAAATTAAGTAACGAGGCAGTTAAATACACTTTAATTTCACTAATACTGTATTATTTTTTTTAAAAAATAACTTTTGAATTTAGTTTTTAGTGAACCGATACTAACACAAATGAGCTCAAATGCAATAGAGATTGAAATTACTATAATACAGTCTTCTTACAATGGTGTGTTTAGCATTGAAAAGTTTTTAGAAGCACTTTTAATAAAAGAATTTCCAAGTATCAATATTCATTTATAAACAGACTTATTACAAGTATTATAAAGCTGTAAATGTTTAGAACTAGCAGTGCTTCGAACAAGAACGATACATGAAAGAGAGAGAGAATTAAAAATAGCTAGACTAAAATATGTATTTTTCTCCCATTGATTTTCAGTAAGCTATAATTATCCAGAACTCTCTTATTAGCAATGTTTCCCTAATATATTATTTAAGTAACTTAGCCATCAATTAAAAGCTATTTTAAATTTTTTCACGGAAAATTTTGAATTTCATATTTATGTTTTATTATATGTATTGAGTTAAAGGACACACTTAAAATCTAATATTTACGGAATAAAGACTAAGAATACCTACTATTATGTATCCTAACATGTTTTGGTACATAACATCGTTTTAAGACCATATATGCAGCAGCCAAAGAGACTGAAGTACCTTACGAGACGTTACGAAGATAAGGCTAACTTTTGACCATAATAGAGGACCTAAATAAATTCAGTTGAGGGAAATAAACTTGTTTTCGTTCTAAAATGAGCCTTTGTTGAGTATTTTGAAGTATTATGGCTATTAATATTTTTATATAGTTTTTTTTTTCAATTGTGACCACTTTACCCCATGCACTACTCACTTTACCCCACCCCATGGGGTAAAGTGGTCATACCTACATCCCAGAAAGAAGGCGTCATAAAATTATTTTTCTTAACTTTTTTCTGCTCAAAATTTATTGCAATCTGTTCTTTAATAATGTAATGTAAAATAACAAGTAAAAAATCTGGAGGTTTTGGACAAATTCTTATATTTATTGGCAAAGAAAGTTGAAAAACGTGGATTTTATGACCATTTTACCCCACCTGACCCTATTAGCTTTCAGCGAAGTGGTTTCAAAGTCACGAAATATTACAGGAAGTAACCGATTTTGTTTCTTTAAAGTCAAATTTGCAAATTATATGTTTTTAAAGCGCTACGTTAATATAGATTGATACTTCCTTCAATTGCATAAAGTCTTGAATTAGTAATTTTAATCAAATATGAATTGTATTTGTCGGATAACGTAATTGTGCACAATCTTTAGTTTCAGCTAATACCTTTAATACTATTAACGTATTTTTACTATGGAATTTGATTTCTTTTCCCGATGATGGTACGTTTTGTGAATGATTATTTTTTCAATAGTTGTCATTCTGTCGTATGTTATAATGTTACACGAATCAAATGGTCCTATCGACGGCCTTTATTTACTCATTAAAAGTTACAGTTGAACTTTCCTAATACGAACACATTTAACACGAAATCACGGCTAAAACGAACATTTTGTTCATTAAGTTTGGTTTACTATTTAATTACACTAAATATTTCACGCATATTTCGAAGGCTAAAATACACATTTCGGATAAGACGAACAAAATTTCTGATCTATTCACGAAAAACTTTCTCAATTGCATATAATAATAATTATTTTTTTTGTAGAAATGGTTGGTTATTTTGAGTCATTGTAAACCAACAAGTACGTATTTTGAATGATACGTTGAATCTTTCTGGGTAGAGAATAAAGCTCATGAACGTGTTGACTTTCGGACAGGCCAATCTGCTCAGGGATCAAATTTTCGTATTTTCGAATCATTCTTCTTCGAAAGGGTTCTTCATCAGGTGGCATTGAAACAGGTTCGTACAATGAAAATGACCGCCTCCGTCTCAATATTTTAGGCCCCTTTACTAGAACATCGATAAGACACGTTATTTCACTTTGTAAATCAGTTTAATTTTCTCAGGTTCATGCAAAAAAAAAAGAAGAATAAAATCGCTAGTGTCTTGGTGGTAGTCATAAGTTTCTTACCAATTCTAACGTTGCTTTTTTTTTGTAATTGTTTGAAAATTGATGATGTCGAGCATATAAAGAAAGGCCCTATCAATTCGTGAAAAGTGGATATCATTTATGAGTTGCAACGAGGAGAAAAAAATTCTACAGTGTGTAAAATATATTTTGCGCCGACATCTGCGTATAATAAAATTAAATGTACCTAAAAAACAATTAACCATTAAGGATTTTTTCTAAAATTGTTAAATTTTAAAAGGTAAGTTCACTTTTTCTCAATGTACTAGTAAGATTTAAAAGTGTGTATATATTAGTAAAAATAAATAATTTGTTTTCCCTATTTATTTTACTTTTTATTATAAATAGTAGTAATTATTTTTAAAATATAAACATGCATTTCTAATACTTTTTTTACGCAATTTTACTTATTCACGATCGTTACGAATAACGGCTAATACGAACAAATTCGCGAATTTTCAGCATTTCGTATTAAGCGAGTTCAGCTGGTGCTGCGTATGGTCACTAACCTTTGCAGACCTAGTGCATTCCCCGGAAACCGGCATCCATTCTTTCAAGTAACACCACTATCGGTAGATGCCATTACCACTTTAGAATTTTGATGCTAAGTTTCCCCCTAGATAGCGGCACCTGAGCTCTGAATGATGCGAAATTGCACTAGGAATTCAATTTAGCCGAGAGTATCCAAACCAAACAGATACGCAAGGGATCTTTAACATGCCGCATAATCATACGACATAAGCGCTTACGATTTTTTGCATCTTGAAAATCCAACGACTTGGGTTAGGTTTGATCCTGTGAACTTGGGCGTGCGAGGCCAGTGCCTTAGCACTATGCCACCCTGCCGGCTAAAAGTTATTTACGTACCGTGCAAGTTCCTTTTTAGTTATTTTTTGCAGTTAGCCCCCATTCTCACCAAACATTCGTCAACTGAAACGGGTTTCTGAAAAATTCGCACGTACTTGATTAATAATCTCAGGTTCTCTAGTCGTGTAAAAACTCAATCTCCATTTCATTTAGGTTCTGTAAAACAAAAAAGTTATACGTTTAATGATTAAATTATGTAAAATAACAAAAAAAAAAAAACACATTTTGAACATAAAAATTTTGAATGTAATTTTCAAATTTAAATATCTTGGAGCAACTACAAATTATGCTATGTAATTTTATGTCATAAACATCGGCTGATTCAGAATTGTCTCAGATGGGTTATTACCCCTCTTTAGTGAGAGACCTTGTCCCTTATTTACCCCTTCTGGGGGTAATAAGTGACCCTTGTCTGGGAGGTGATAAGTGACAAGAATTTTCTGTTAAATTTCAAATTATTTTTTCCTACCTTTAGTTTTAGTAAGATAATTTTAATAAAAAAATCACGGAGGATAATTTAACTAAATTGGAGTTCGTACAGCTGTCGAAATTCGACCATAATTCATTAATGGCTGTATTCACTAGCCCGTTTGAACCTTCGAACTGCCGATCAAAGACTTCTTCAACCAACTAGAACGCTCATATCGGCGGTTCGACTGTCTGACAGATTCAAATCGGTAGTGAATAAGGCTGTAAATATTTCAAGCTCAGCTTTGAACGTTTAAACAACTTCTAGACATTTTAATTTTTCTGTTTGACAACAGTTTGTTCTGCTTAAATATTTCAATAAGCGATAACACTGTGCAACACGAAAAATGTCCTTTGGATGAAAATATCTGTTTCTTATGTATTTTTGGCTGAGAATTACGAATCTGCAATTATTTTTTGCATATCACGTACCATTTTTCCAAAATTCCACATTATCCATATTTCCCATCCACATATAGAATCACATAGTTTCATCTAAAGGACAAAAAAAAAGTTCAAATTTGTTGCACAGTGTAATCTCTCCTTAGTGTGGCTGATTGACACTGAGTAAGATAATTTTAATAAAAAATCACGGGGGAGGATAATTTAACTAAATTGGAGTTTGAACAGCGGTCGAAATTCGACCGTAATTCATTAATAGCCTTATTCACCAGTCGATTTAAACCTTCGAACTGCAGGTCAAAGGCTTCTTCAACCAATCAGAACGCTCATATCGGCGGTTCGAGTGTCGGACAGAAATTCAAATCGGTGGTGAGTAAGACTAAATATTTCAAGCTCAGCTTTTAACGTTTGAACAACTTCTAGACAGTTTAGTTTTTTTGTTTGACAACAGTTTGTTTTGTTTAAATATTTCAATAAGCGATAAGATCTCCTTAGTGCGACTGATTGACACCGAGTTAGTTGTTTAACTTAATGGAATTGTAACCCATGTTATACATAAATTGTATCTTTCTGTATTCATCCTCTTGTAAAGAATATAAATAAAAATTTTCATATCACCCTGTTATAATTGAATAAATTAGAAAAGCACACTCGCTTTCAATATCGAGAGTTCAAAACGCTAATGCGAATAAATAAACTTGTGAAGTGTTGATTCGTAGCAAAATAACGCATCACCTCACTAATTATATCGCTTCACTTTACATTAGACATTGTTATCTTAAAATTGCATTTTATTTTGCTTGGCATTGTACTGGACAAACAATCTGACTGACTTATCATACATATATCTCTTGGAAATGGATTAAATGACACCATAAGATTTGTATTATTTTGCTTGGACATTCATTTAATATTTTTGTTGTTTCGTTCTTTAAATTCCTTCTTCTTTGAATTATAAATAGTAAAAAATGTATTGAGTATTGTACAAATATGGTAGATTGTAGATGGAAGCAATATAGTATGAAAGTATGACGAATAAGAGACTTCTAAGAAAAATTCTTCGAACCAATGTCGAAAGTAGGAGAAAAAAAATTTACTATTTCCAAGTTTTTTTATTCACTGTTAAAAATTTCCGTAAAAAATAGTAAAATAACCATTTATATGATTGTTATTTTACCATATTTAATTACAACAGTTGAATAACCATTAAAAAGATGGTACTCAAACCGCTGATTACGAAAAAAATCGTTTATTCTCTGTTTATCCTAAAGAACGTTTAACTAACCGTAATTTTCAAGCGCTCAATAAGAATTGGACGTCCATCTTGGTTGCGAAACCTTACCGTTCGTACGTTGTTGTTAAAATAGGAATAAAGATTTATCAGTTCAAATCTGCATGTGTATATAAAGAAAGCAAAAAAAAAAAAGCGGCTTAAGCAGTATTTACTAAATAAAAAGACATACACACGTAAATCAAAATTGGAGACATCGGATTCCCGAACTGTTTGCGAATAAGCGAACCCATAATTTGAGCTGCTGAAGCTTGTTTGTATTTTAATTTTTGCAGCAAATAAAATGATTTTCGTCAATATACAGTAAATTTAGACCACAGATGGTTTTAGATCCAATCAAAAACTGAAATCTCAATTTTAATGCAGTTTTCCTGTTGAAAGGAAAGATTTATTGATAAATAAACGACCGCTTTGTGTAGAGCAGATGGCCGAATGGTTAGCGAAAAAGGTTGGTATACCAGAGCAACCGGGTTCGATTCCCGCAAGCTTCGTTTACGGTTTCTACGCCTCGAAGATTCTACGCTTCGAAATGGTTCAAAAACGGCAGAAATTTCGTTTTGAAACCATTTTTTAAATGGTTATAAAGCCGCAAACTTTTGTATTTGCGGCTTTTTAACCAAGCTGATTGGAAATGGTTAGGTCCCGTAAAGATTAAAAAATGTTCCAAACCGTAAATTTAACGGTGAATTAGATGGACAGACTGCTGCCAGTCATTTAACCGTAATTTCATGATGAAATTTCTAACAGTGTTGGTAACCTTAAAATTCATCAATAGCTACTAAATAAAAAAAAGTATGAAAATCGGTTGACAAATGGAGGAGAAATGGTATTTGTTTTGCCTTTGCCTATTTATTATTTATAGATTATCGTGTTCCCCCCCCCCCCATTTCGCGTACGTAGGGGGGTTCACAATAATTTATAGAAATAATGCATTATGTACTGTCTGTATATTCCGGCACATAACACTGACACATAATTTCAAACTTTATTTTTTAATTCATAGGTATATTCTCTGCATAGCACACACCATTAACATTACGAAAGACTTTATATAATTCAAGAAATAAATTTTATACTGTAATAATTCAAGAGTCGTTTAATAAATGTAATGCTATGTTTGACAATTTAGATGGGAACAGAAAATAATAGGTATATTTGTATATTCCTAAGTTCAAGTATCAGTGATTGTGAAACGAAAAGCCGAATTCGATGATGTTCCTTAATGTATAAGGGAAGACGAATATGACGAACTTTATGTGTTATCTGTAAAAATTATGGCGTTCATAAAGTATATCATTTCTTTTAAATAAGCAGCATTTAGGTGTACGAAAAAAAAGGGTACTATTTTTATGCTTAAGCTTTAGTTCTTTATATATCTGTCGGTTTAATATCCGGCATATTACGCGCACCCGTAAATTTCGATCTTACTATTTGTATCAAAAATGCGTGTTATGCTTCGGAATATGCAGTAATGTTTCTTTAAGAGCGGAATATACATAATTATTTTTTTATAATAACTACAATAAGTCTTTGCTTGTAATTTTGGATTTCTAGAAGTATCTAAATTCAAGTTTGATTAAATTCATTAATATTTATGTGTCACACTAGAGTGTGATATTTGTTCAAATAAATGACATTACGCAAGTCCATTTTTTCTCAAATGTACTATTATATGATGCGATTTAGTACATATAATAATATTTAATATTTTTAAATGTGCTATTTTCAAAACTTATTTTTCTGAATTATTTCCTTTGCAAGCCGAAGAAGTACCCATTTTTGATTTTTGTTTTGCTCTCTGGAAAAAAAAAAAAGAAACAGGAAACTATCAGTAGTCGAAAATCTTTAACACTTTAACTGCATTTTGCAGTTAAGATTAAACTCACTTTATCATACATCGTGAAGGAAACAGACTTTACTATACTAGAATAGCAGCTTCCGGCTGACTGGTTCGTCTATATTTCAAGACAGCAGCTTATTATCTAAACCAAGATAAGATGCTCCAGACGTCTTTTGTATATCTGAATACCTTCAAACCCACTAGACTTATTTTCCGAAATCCTTCCATTTTGCAGTAGTAAAACGTCAAATCCTTATTATAACTCCCCATCTTATTGTCCTAATAAATAAACGCCAGAATTCAAGCGTCTGACCTTTCTCCAGAATGTGTCTTGGCCAGATGTTTTGGAGAGGCCAGTCCCTCCCCTCTAGCCTCTTCTGTCAAAGAAGACACTCCACATGGACCATAGCCGGGATCATCTTCAGTCCATAGAAAGAAGCGGAGGATTTTACGACTTAGGTGCGCAATCGAAGCTGGATGGAACGGAAGCTGGAGGGGTACTTTACGAGTGTCAGTGCTGTCAACTAGGATCACCACTGTGGGCTCCAAAATAAATAGATCCTGTTTAGGATCTTCGCTTAAAGGTTTGCCAAATGTGTCGGCACAATATGCTAAAGTAAAATTCCCAGCTACTGTTTCTTGCTTCGTCATTACACAATACACATTCATCATATGATTTCTGATGACCTAAAATGCGTGTTATGTAGTACCGGGAATCGATTTTTCTGTCAGTAACATTTTTATACGAACGATATAATGCATTAATTTTTAGGAGCAAAGGACGAATACTCTCTTTACTCATAACAACGCCTCTCCTAATTCTCAAACTGCTTCCACGGAGCTGAAAGTCGGAAAAAACACTGATGACTGATGTAGCGATAACACTCTAAGCATTCGGAAGAAGCTGTACTAGATTAATTTACTTAAAAATTCGTTGATTTAATGCAGAATAAAATTTCCTTTCTTAACCATAATCCACGAAAATTTTTGCAGCACTTAAATCTTGTCAGAAACGTGAATTTGACCACTGGAAAAACAACCTAACGAATGGCCAGGAACTGAATTACTGCCGAGAGTGAGCTGGGGGAAAAACATGTACACGTCTAGGAAATTTTTCTTAACACATCAAAGGTGGGAGTCGTAGTACTACGATTTATCTCGACTGTAGCTTAAAGGCGGGAGTCGTAGTACTACGATTTATCTCGACTGTAGCTTAAAGGCGGGAGTCGTAGTACTACGATTTATCTCGACTGTAGCTTACAGGCGGGAGTCGTATTAGTACGGTTTGCAACCACATTGTGCAATCCATGCGCCACTTTACATTTGTATTCTTCACTTTCTTTACATTTGTATTTATACACTAGATTCTTCTCATAAATATGTACTTTAAAACATTTTTTGTAATTAGTGTTTAGTTCTTTTTTAATATTTCTTGTAGTTTTAAGAGTTTAAATAAACTTTTTTAAGTCTAAATTTTTTTATGATTACACAAAGTATCGCCCGCTCTAGGACGAAAAACGAGGCTGAGCGGTCGCCGCGTTACCTAGCATACTTTCGTCAAGATCCCCCGCCTTTAATGTGTTAATATAATAAAATAACTTAGTAAATTTCTAATATTCTTAACAATACAAATAGATTTTAGCAAAAGTATTGTTTTTCATATGACGATGATAAATTTAAGCTTATGAATGCATGTTGTAGATGAAAAGAAGGATTAAATTGTACAAACTTTAAAGATTCTATTCTTAAAAGTTTTTTTTTTTTTTGTCATCAACAAAATATAAAACGTTTTCTCATCATTTATTCGTTTAATTTCGGAGCTCGAAGAAATTTAAAATACATGACTTGTATGGATACACGAGAACGAAATTTCTTTCCTTTTTTTTTTTTTTTGGTAAAACTTATCGATTCTTCCATGTGACATCTTCTGCTCGTTCTTTGATTCTTGTGTTTCCCATTTTCTTCTTTGTCAAACCATAGTTTTACAAAAACATAACTTGCAATGAGTAAATATTTTTCTAACCTCTTTCCTTCATCAGAAGAAAAAAATCATTGTACTGATTAAATAAATTTGAAAGATAACATTACCTTGATTTTCACAAGATCTAAATTTAATCTCTTTTCTTGCCAGGACTGATTTGGATATGTTCATGGATAACGCTTTTTATTATCTTTCACGTTCGTGCTGCACTCAGTTGTTGAAACCCTTCTGCTGTAGTCAGCTTTCTTCAATATCTGTAATATTTTCTCAAAAAAAATAACATAAAAACATTGTTAAGCATTATTTTAAAGTCTTTTAACACTTCTGTTTTAAAAGATAACTTAGTCTTTTAAAAATGACAAATCACAAAAATTTGCAATCTGAGTTCCAATTTACTATTTGAAAACAAAGAGAAGAATAGGAAAACCAGCCAAATGAAAGTGAGGAACATTTTTATGAATAAATTATTATTCCTGTTTGAAATTAAAAATTTAATTCTTAAACAAAATAATTTTCTAAAATAATAATTTAAGTATGCTAGATACTTTTTTTTATGATTTTACTTTTCAAAAGAGCGAGGAGAAATAGCGTACCTACATTTGAATAGAGATATCATTGGTTTATTTTATAAACTAAAAAATAAACAATAAGACACGTTTAATCACCTTAACCACTACACGCTAAAGAATGCTAATTATTATTGTAAAAAAGGTTGGTCAAGGAATACAGGAAAAATACAGGGCAGATTGGCGATTAATTCTTTTACCTTATTAAGACAAGCACCTCTGCAGATGGTTCAAATCTGTTTTCAATGTAAAATTATAGACGACAGCATGAACATGCAACTCAAACTTGGCTTTGCAGATATGCAAAGTGGCGTAGTGAAAGGTTAAATATTTGACTGAAAAAAATCATAGGGAGGGATGGGACATGTCTCATCTCTCCGTGAACCGCATGTCCTATTTTTCTCTTTTAACACAACACTTTAATAAAATAGATTGTATAATAAGAGTATAAGGCGTTTAGAACTAAATTAATTACGAATTCATGAAATATAATATGTTGTTAGGTATAAAAAACATTAAAGCAATTGTTAGCTACATTAACCCCTTGAAACACGAGTTCTTTTCGGAAGAACTGCTAAAAAATGATCGAGTTTTTTTTGGACAGAAAATGAATATATTGGTATGGTATAAATTGTTTTTGGTAGAGACGCTATAAGGAGAGACGCGACATATGCAGGGATAAAGAAAAGCCGACTTTTAACCACCTTAGGGCTTGTTGGGGAACTTCTCGTAGACTTAACACAGGAGAAACGAGAGGGGTTTACAAAAACGCGTATTTCACGGAAGCAAGGTTTTTCAGCAAAATTTTAGCGCCATGTTCCAAAGGAGGAAAACACAGGCTTCAATTTCATACCATTTTTATGTGTCAAAAACGCATATTAGTTGTATTAATTAATGTTTTACTGTTCGGAATCTACCATCTTCTTCCAAACTTCTGATGGAAGAAAAAGAGAAGTTCCTTGGCTGTTTTTTGGCGGAAGTAGTTGGCGCTGTAAATAATTTATCGGAGAGTGAATGTCCAAACACTCTGATGAATGATTTTTGAGGTTCTTTTCTTTTTTAAATTAACATGCAAACTGTGCTGAATGAACAGAAATCATTATTATTAAACAGTTGTGCATTCAACACTATTCGCAGCTTTAAGAATTCATAATTAAAAAAATACGACAGACATGATATGCATATCTATCACAATCGTTCTCATCCAAATTTGTGAAGCATTATGTTTGTATTAATGTGTGACATTATATAGATTGTTTTTAAATGAGTTAATTATTAACTAAACTTTATTTAGTCGTTCTAAATCTACTTGTTTTTTATAAAATATGTTAATACAAAAGGAATTTCTCACTGGAATTTTCATTCATAACAGAAAATTATGTTTGAATAGACAGGATTTTTTTGACAGGACGGATACACATTTTTTTAATGTGTATCCGTCCTGTTGTCTTAGAGAATTTTTTAGCAATTGCATCTTATGTAATTAATATATATTTGCTGGATATGAGTATAACTATCAATTATCCAACAAAGTACATCTGATTTTGATGTACCATAACTGGAGAAATAGTAGGAAACTTTCGTACAGGTGGATTAACGTCATGTTTAATATCGAATATTAATTTAGAGAAAATAACTTCACGTCATTAGTTTAGTCAGTGTATTACTGAATCAAAATCAATTGAAAATCAATTACTGAATAAAAAAACCCACCATCACTGTGACTTTCCTTATGCTCAATCCCATCGTTATCCAGCATTTTTAAATTATGTAAATTTGTTGATTGGATACTTGTCATTATATTTATCTTCATATCAATTTCTTAATGTATACCGCGATCACGAATGTCCAAGCCTTCTCTATTTTCAAAAGCTTGAAATATGAACTTGGGTACAAATAATAAAAGCAAAAAACTGCACCATTGATCTGAATTCAGTAAAATTCTAAATAAATGAAAACAATATAATACAAATATAGCCTTGAACTTACATTCTCTACGGAAAACCTTGAAATATTCGTAACGTATCATACATTTTAAAAATTATCTTTATTATTTTGAATTTTTCCTTGCATTTTATGGGAAATCATATTTTTAAAACGCAGATCTTTAGTCACCCGAAAGAAGTATGTATAAATAAATAACGAAATAGTATTAATAATAAAACAATAGAGGTAGTAATAAAGAAATTAACTTTTCTACATAATGCTGGATATAATAGGTCTTTTATAGTACTGAACTGAAATACAAGCTTGATTCATATTAAGATGTTTAAAACTAGTTGTAGTTTTTAAATGTTATATCATTCAAGTGCATGCTGAGATCATAACCTTCTTTTATCCTAGGTAAAATTTGCTATAAAAGTATGCTTTTTAACGATCTGTACTTACAACATCTCAAAATATGTTTCTTATTCATGGCGAATTTTGTCATACGATTCTGAGAAACATAAAAAGTTTAAACTTGATAGCGGAACGAATTATATAACATACCTCATATAGCACCATAACCCAAAAACTCCTATTCAAAACATATATTGTATTTGTTTCAGGGCTCGAAAAATCTTTAAAATTGTACATGCCCTTTCGGGCATATTTGTCTAAAAAATACATGCCCGAACAAAATTTTTACGTGTCCAAAAGTTGTTTTATTGGATATTAATAAACACATTTGAATTTGTAGTATAGCATTAGTCAGACAAAAAAAAATAAATAAATTAACATCTTTATATCTGAATCAAGACTTATTTAAACGTTAATCTAAATCATTAATAAATTCCATCACATATAAATATTATATAATGTCGTTACAAGTCAAAATTTGCAAAATTTAATTTGTATTACCAATTTTATTGTTGACATGCATGTCCGTCAACGTGTCAAGGTTGATCTCCAGTAAGGAGGGGGTGATTTTTCAATGAAATACGAAACAATAAAGTTTTGGAAAGAAATATTTGATTATATAAGAAAAATATTTGTACATTTTAAAAAATAAATATAAGTATATAAAATCAAAAAACTTAATTCGGGACTATAAATATAGCTGTCTATCTAAATATATATTACATCTATATATTTAGTGCAAAGAAGAAACGTTATTTCATTTTTCATTAGCAATATACATTTTATAGGGTAGAAATAATTTTTATAGCACGCATAATTTGCGAGCATGTAAGAACAAAAATAATCAAGTAAAAAAAAAGTTCTGAAACGGCGATTAAACTTTAAACACAGAGTCCTGGCTCTTTTGCAGCAACCTGTTGTTACTAGAGGGGATAATTAGCTTAATGGCAGGGACTTGATGCAACCCCCGGAAGTAAGACTCCCCCATGCTCGAAAGGCAATTCTTTGACCGCCTCGAGAGAAAACTGGACCCTGACTAGAGAGGGGGGGGGGGGGGGGGAAAAGTTTTTGAAAAAAATATTTTACAAACAAAGTATAAACGGATCTCAGACGGGCATTAGAAATAAAACAACGCAAGATACCAGATCGACCGTGTGAGACACGGGCATGTGCAAATTTGCCGGTACCTTTCGCCCGTGTCAGACACGGGCAAATGCGTTAAGGGGTGAAAACTGGTTGAAAATTTGCATTGAATATACAAATAGTAACTTCCTTTTGGTGTTGCAAAAAACTCTTTTTATCACATGCTCTTGAATAAAGATGCGACTGAAATAAGTCACTGCAATGAGTCCGTGCTGCTTCAGCTCGTGGGGGAAAGTGTCAGAAATTGACTTTCCCATCCTTCCCTATTACAATTCATCCATCCTCTCCCAGCTGAAACGAACAAATTTGAATGAAAATGGAATAAAAATTTTAAAAGAAAAGCACATTAAGGTCACAAAAAGTTTACCTTTCACAATTTATTCCTTTACTGTCATTTAAATTTTCTAAAAACGTGTTTTGTTGTTCCTTTTTTAAACTAGGTTTGTAAACTACGCTTTAAAGAAAACATAAGATACAAAGTGTTAAATGATTATCGAGGAAGATGGGTGAAAAATATTGTTTAAAGTATAAAGTATGATTTTTAATGAAGGTAAATTAAATAAATAACTTAAAATTTTGTATCTTTAGGTTTTTCTCTTCAAGTAGGAAGGCAAAACTAAATAAATAAAGTAAGACACGTAAACATACATACATATATATATTTTTTTTAAATAGTGTTATACATACATACTTGTTGGAACATAAATTAAATAGATATTAAAATGAAAATGAAAATTTGTTTGCGAGTTACTTGATAAATCAATTCGTTCAACGTTCGATTAAATTTTTAATGTATCCTGCGGTATATCTATACATGACGGGAACAATCCAAAAGTCACACTATTTACCAGATCGGGGTCATATAATTCCATGCCATCTGCTTGTATGCATTTAGGAAGTGAAAAAAAAAAGAAGTCTATTTTGAATGCATTGTAAAACCGCAAAACTTACGACGTATTCTGTAACAAAGCAAACATTCTCCATTTCATTCATATTCTTTAACAACTTTTTTGCACCTTTCTCATCGCGACGTCTCCTCTACGCTTCATTGGCGACCTAAGATGACCGCCAAGCTTCGCAATAAACATAATCCTCTACTTTATTGAAATAAAAAAGTTATTCTTTGCTTTTTAGCTAAACGGTGCGTTAGGCCTTAAACGGAGGACTTTTTTACGACCAGGGTGTCATATTGTAGGCCAATTTTATACGGTCAGTCCCGACAAAAGGTTTCTTACGAGCGCAGGTAAGGCACGTGGACCGGGGGAATTTTTTACCGACAGGGTTGTAATAAATGGCGATTCATCTGTTGATCATAAAATTTCTTTCTGTAGTTACCTTCGTAGTTGTTCTAGTTTGTTTGCCGAGAGAGGATAAAGAGCATAAACTCAAGAGTATTCGCAATTGCTGAACCTCCAACTGATGGGCCTGTGCAGGTTCTGGATTCAAGCATTTCTAATTCGTTTTATTTGATAAATTATTGTGCTTAAATATAAACACTTGTGATATTGCGTAAATTTACGGTAAATTTTATTAAACAGTAAATAGTTTTAATATGTGAAAGAAAAAGTAAAGTGGTTGAGATAAGTAAAAGCCTTAGATTACTTGGATGATTTTCATTCTTAAGCTCATAACTTTACGCATTGAGAAAGGGGCTCCATGTAACCGCGATAAAGCCCGATCATAGCAACATGAAGCCCAATGCGGACATTTTAGTGCCCAAGACATGTACGTTATTTTGATCACCAACTACCAAGAGAGAGTATTACAAAATTGAAAGATAAAAATGCTATATATATATATATATACATATATACATATATACATAACTGGGAAGTGTCTAACTTACCACAGATATGTGATAATCTGCTATGAAGTAGAAAAACAACACAGTACTGAGCTTATGTAGCTATGATTCATAAAGAAATAAAAGAAGAATTTGTCAAAACCCTGTTAATGACAGGTTTGACATGATTTTGCCAAATGCAAACGTCAGAGTTGGTAGGATTTTGACATTTATAAATAAAGATAATGTTTATAAATTATGCTATGGTGACCAAAGCACAAAAGAGGGAAGTGTTTTTTTTTTATTGATCTTTTAAAATTTTATATTTAATTCAGGTGAAATGTTCTCTGACAACATTATAAAAGCCTCCCGATGATCTTGTTTCAAAGTGTTTCTAGTTTTACGCAGAATCTCTGAATTAAACTTTCTTTGGAAAATTATCATTCACAAGCAACGGTTTTTAATGATAGTTCACAAATAAAGAAAAGTGTCCTTTCTTTTTTTGACATACATATTGTGTACACATACTTTTAGTTTAGTGTATACATTGCAATAATGAAATAAGTGTCGTCTCCTGTGGCAAATCAGATATAAGAATAGATCACTTTAAATCTACACACCATTTAAATGCTGCTTCTCCAGTTATATATGCATTTCTTCCTTGAGTCAAAATTTGATCCGTTAGAACAAAACATGAGGCAATAGTGACAACTCTTTGAGCTCTTGAAACAAAAAGACAAATGTTTGAGTTAAGAGAATCACCTTTCCTCATATTAATGGCTGAGAAACGGTAAATACCAAACTCCTAAAAAATAAATTAAAAAATAATAATAATAAATCCAGCAACTTCACGATAGTTAACTCTTACTATAGGGCGTTTTTTGACATTTACCTGCACAATGCAGTTTTTATTCTCCACATTTGAACTTTTACTCAAAACAGCCATTTCTCTCAACGCAGTTCTTTGCCAGTTAACCCTGGAATTGTCGTGGTCTAATTTGAAGAAGCAACCCATGTGGAAAGACGTAGGGGAAGAAAAAGAGGAGGTGGTTATTTGCTTAAGTTTTGCCAGCCACTATGTCACTGGATGACATGTTTAATGAGCTGTGTGAGATAAATCTTACCTTATGATGATCGCTTTACTGCGAGGGATAAGCTTAAACAAGCAAGACAAACCAAGATGGTTGTCTGTTTTCGAAGATTTATATACACAAAAGATAATTATTTCAGTTGCAAGAAAAATGTGTAAGGTTGTACTGTTTCTTCCGAGAACCAATGCTTTTTCTACCTTTTCTTGGCTTGACTTTTGGAGATAGCATCAGATCGCCGAGACCCAACGCTCTCTTGATTATTCAAACTACCATAGAAATGTATTAAAAATAAACAAGAACTTTCTCATTAAAATCTTATCCGCTACAAGCAAGTAGGAACGAAGAAAACAGGATATATCTTGTACTATCACATTTAATTCGGGTTGATTTAGAAAAAATAACTAAACATACATAAAATCGATGTAGGTTGAGAAATCACTAATTGATATTTCTTGTTCGCAATTTATTTTCAAAAACTAAACTGCAATGATTCTATTGAAATCAGTAGTGCAGTCCTGAAAAAAAAGTTGGGGGGGGGGGGGGGCTATGTATATGAACATAAGTTATTGGAAAAACTTAGGTGAAGCTAATGTTAAAATTTAAAAAAGCGTGGAGACTCTATTATTAAAATTAAAAAGTAGGGGGACGCCGTCCCATTGCGTCCCCCTTCGACTACACCACTGATTTAAATTCATTCTTATTCTTTCAGACTGCAAGTACAAGGGAATGCTGTGTTGGTGTGTGCTGTATTTATATTTCTAATTCAGCACTGTAAGGGAACGTTGAAACATAAAGTAAGTTTGGTCGCTGGTTTCTGTAACTAGTTATTTGCGATTTTTTGCCTTAAAGTGATGATGCGCAATTAATAACAACTCCAGCTTGCGCGTTCGAAGGAAAAAAAAGAGTACTTTGATTCACTTTTCTATTGTATTATTTTTTAGAAGCCAACATTTATTCAAATTTTCTTCATCAAAAACAAACGAAACATTTTGTTTCGGTATTTCCAAAATAATTTTAGTTGAATGATATAATGATACTAGCGAAATAAATTCTGTTTTCTATGCAATGGGATGTACGTTACCTATTTTGGCGCCCTTTGGCATCTTTCGACAGGTGATTAGAAGAGATTGTAACCCTAGTCTCGATTCGTCGGTTCAATCGTAGTAAACCGTCTCACCACCAGAGGGAGTGGCAGTTTTTACTACCCGTGTCGAACGCATCTCCCCCCTTTTAAACGCTCGGTGCATTCTAAAGTTCAGGAACTTTCGATTCATTTTTTTTTCTTTTTCACGATCTCCTTTTTGCCATCGGAGTGATCATAACCTTTTTTTACGCATCTCTATATTAGCAGTAAATGTTACTGTGTCCCTTTTATCGACAACTTTTCACGTCTATTAAAGACTTAACAGAAGATAAAAAAAAAAAAAATCGGAAATTCATAAAAGCAAAGTGGGGGTCGACAAGAGGGGGCTCAGGTGCATTGTTCGAGAAAGTGAGATTCGAAGCGATAAAAAGCGCTTATCCGTCAATGCGATAGTTCAAGGTTAGTACTAAATATGAAAGTTAAACTTTTACAACATTCATTTTTTATCCATTCTAAATATAAGATCAGTAGAGCGAGCAATGAGAGTAGCCCATAACAATCTGAATTTGTCAACGGGGAACATAGTTACTGCGGAGTGAAGATAAAAAACTACCTGTGGATTCCGCTACAAGGAGTTAACCTCGCACTTATTGTGAGCGAGCATTTGGTGCTAAGTAACGTGGATTATTAGTTAGTTGCCTTATATCCTGGGTGGAACAGGAACAGCTAGTAACGCATTTCACGTTACGAGAAATTTTATGAATGGAATTGTTGCACTATAAACGTACAACCAGATGGCAGGGCTTAACGGGAAACTTTAAAGGGTCCAATGGATTTTTTCATTCATGGTTTTGCAAAATGGTAAATGACTTTCGCGTACACTAAAACTCAGAATGTTTTAACCCTCTGACTGCTAATTTTGTTTAGCGAATTGTCTACTTTATGCAACTAAAGCCATCTCTGGAATAAAATCTTAGTTTATGTCCAAATGCTTGAGAAATTGCGTTACTGACGTTTTAACGATGAAACAGCGGGATAATATTTTCAATTCACTTAACCACGTAATGCATTTGCCCGTGTCTGACACGGGCGAAAGTTACCGAACAGTTTGTCCATGCCCGTGCGTTATTTTATTTCTAATGCCCGCCTGAGATCCGTTTACACTTTTTTCGTGTAATATATTCTTTCTATGTAACTTTTACCCCACCTCCCGCTCTCTAGTCATACCCTTAACCTGAAATTGCAAAGAATATCTTAACCTATATTAGTTTTTCAGAAAAAAAACTTATTCTTTAAGGGCTAAAACTTTAAAAGCTAAAACGCTTATGCATGTGGAAATCGCGGGATGAGCAATTTTCGCTACGTTTTTTTTACGTTGCGCGTGGAAATCGCGGGATAATCAGTCAGAGGGTTAATTGAAGTTTTAAAACATGAGTTGCTTTTCAACCTGAAAATTTTCAATTTATATGCACTATAGATATATAAAAAGTAAATAAAAAAATATATATGAAATTTGACTAAACTAGCCGCTTCTGGTGACCAACGGGTTTCATTTTATATGTATAAATATTTTTACTATTCACTTTTTGCATCAAAACAGAACAAACATAATAAAGAAACAATATAGGACTGATCACTTTATTGTGTTACACTGAGCTACATAATTATTAATACACTAAAATAAAGACTGGTTTTTGAAAGAATGAGAAGGAAGTTGAGCATAACAAGAAAATAAGAAGAAAAAAGTGGGGGTAGGGATTTAAATAACTATATTAAATATAAATAAAATATAATCATTAAATTATTGCATCACATATATTTGAAATATAATGGCATGTTTAATTTAACGTACAAAACATGCATAAAATGCTTCGAAAATAGAAAAAAAAAAAAAAAACGAAAAAGAAAAAAAAAAATTTTTTTTGTACCTATTGGAGTTAATTAGAACATCACGTTTCTTTCTTATGTATTTTGAAAGAAACTGAATTTTTCCTTCAATAAATAAACTTTAATAAACAAATTTAGACTTTGTTATGCCATACATTATTAGAACTTTTTTTAACTTGTAAAAATTTAATGGGAATATTTTAAACATTAAAACTTCAATTTTAGGGGGAAAAAATTATCAAGCAAAATGAATAACAATTTTGAAAATTATAGTGGGGAAGTACAATAATTCCTTTTTTAGCAAATTTTCTTCTTCGTTTTTCAACTTTGAAAGTCAGGTATATAGGATTTTTTTTTAATGTGATAAAAAAAGGGTATTTGTATAGAAATAAATTTTGCCTTTCAAACCTGTAGTGCAACGTTGCCCATTTAACTTGTTTAATAACAGCGTCAGCAGTTAATGATTTTCGTTGCTCAACAACTGTCTCAAAACTCAATTATTCTACACAGGAGTTTTACAATTACAAAAAAAATTTTATGCTTAAAGCGAGGTTTCCGCTCTTGTTTAACTTCGATTCTTTTGCCCTGCATCGTCTTAAAGCAAGACATTGTAAGATATTTATTTATTACTTATTTTTAATTTTTCAAAATAGGTATCGGACACATTTATTAGGACTTCGGAGAAAATACCGACTTTGTTTTATCAAACTTAATAGCAGTTGTTAAGAAACATTGTTTTTTTCAACATTTTCACTTGTTTGCATTGTTTCTAACTTTAACCAAAAAAAGAAGAAAAAGTCAAATGATGGGAAATAATGGTTAGATCTTATGGAACTTAGCTTTTAGAAGGGTTCAAAAATAATTAGTAAGCACGTTTTAATTATCGTACAGACTTGGGATTCATTTCATCTTAAGCAATTTCTATTTATTTATCTATTTATATTTTTGTCAGTGTTTAAAATGGTATAAAAATTTGAAGGTGCATGATTCTTTTTTAGATACTTCATGCGAAAATTATGATTAAAATCCAAATAAAAAGAACAAAATTGAAATTTAAAATCATTTATTTTGCGGTGCACCATGTTTTGAATTATAATACTGGAAATCGGTTGTATGTTTTTTTCGGGGAGAAATACAAGCAGGAAGAAAATAAACGCGTGTGTATGTATATGTACGTATTGTACCTGTCGGTGCGAGCAAACATATTGAGTAGTAAAATCTGTAAAACAACTGCTGACGCGTTTTTTTCTTCTTTTTTTTTTTTTTTTTTTTTGGGGGGGGGGGGGGAGTTAAAATACATTCAACTCGCGACAGATAACTTCACGAAAAGAGCTTGATTTTTTCTTTGAACTAATAATTTGAATTTTTCGATGCGTCGAAAAAAAATTTATTTTCCTGTATCCTTATCACTGCTTCACGTAATTTTATCTTTCCTTCGTTCGGTCTCATTATTATTTTTTTTAATCCCACAAAACTGATTTTGATGTGCCCTTTGCTAAGAATGTGATGCGGGCTTTTATTGAATATACGCGACCAGACATGATCACAAAAACATTACAAGCCATTTCAAATTTGACAAATAATTGGTGCAAAAAAAAAAAAAAAAAAAAAAAAAAAAAGAAAGAAAGAAAGAAAATGCCCAGAATACTGTTCCGGAGTAATTAATATATTATGATAAGTGTTTATTTTTGCACTTAAAATATGGTTGAATGAATCGTATGAATTTTATGCATTAATTTAATGTATAAGCTTTTAATGTTTACGCGTTTAATTTAATGTTTTTAAACTGTTCCGGAGTAATAAATACATTATGATAACTGTTTATATTTGTATTATATTAATAGTACTACTTACTTTTGTCAAAATAATTTCCATCGCATTTCAACTTTTAGAATTATAATCCTTTTTATGTAATTAAAATATTGATCACTTTTTCGTACTGAAAACTTGAAACAAATTTAATTGAAGAAAATCAGATATTTAAAATTAGGTTAAATGAATCGTATGAATCTTACGCATTAATTTAATGTTTTAGTAAATTTAGTTATCAGCGCGCACTGTTGTTCACAGTCTTAGCTGAAACGTTATAAATAATTTTCTCATACTTTTTGGCAAGCATCTCACATCTTAATTGCATCCTTTTTTGAAAGAGGGGCATTAAATTTTGCCTCCAAAAAAATTAAAACGTATTTTGATGATTTAAATGCGTAATCCTGTCATCTGGGAAAGTCTTTGAGCATCAGTATTGATAGAAATGTTAATATTTTTTCTCATAATGCTTAATAAAAGAAAAAGTAAGTTAATTTGATTATTATTAGTTTATTTTTCAAATGCCGGAGAATTCATTATTATTATTTTTTATTTTAACTGAATAATTTGATTTGAAGATTATTGAAAACTTAAAAAACATAAGTACAGTGGAGTATCGTTTATACGACGCCAAAGGGACTGTTGAAAAACGTCGTATAAACGATAGCATCGTATAATGGATTTACCCTTGTGGCTAAATCCAGGAATTGGGACCACACAAAAACGTCGTATAAACGATACTCTACTGTAGTTTCTAGAAAGTATGCAATAAGCTGCACGTATCATTGATTACTCACACTAAAATTCTTTTTGAACTGAAGAAAACAGTGATCGCATGTATTTGTTGTAATATCCGGCGTTAGTGATTATGAAAAAAAGATTGAACGATTTCATGTATACTTGGCACCGTTATATGGATGATTCTGTTAAACGAAATATAATATTCAGCGGCTACTGAACATAAAAATAATCACGCTCGAAGTATATTCCGCCTTCCTTCATATCTTCAATTTCGTTTTCTTAAAATATTCTTTAAAACATAAGCGTTTGTCTAGAAAACTAGTTGGTAATTTTCTAAAGCGTCATTTACCACTTTTTATGCAGTACCGTGAACATTTACGTAACTAATACACAATTTCATCATAATTAGGATTTGAATTTCTTCATAATTAAAATTCAAATTGAATAATCAATATGTCTGAATTTATCCTTTAGTATTTCGCATAGTAATTGGTTTCTGCGAGGTTTCCCCACCCCCTTTCTTTATTTTTTTTTCTCTTCTTTAAATTTCTGTATTCTGGTACTTTCACTGGGCCTTGATTGCAGAAATCATCAGTATACTCAGCGTACCATTGAGGCAATAATACTTAGATAATGTTTAATTTTTGCTTGCAAATTTATCGTATATTTATGTAAAAGTAAGGAAAATTCACAAACAATTAGAAACATTGTGACGAGAAAGTTTTATCTATTCAACGAAAAGAAAAAGGAAGATGAAAAAACGAAAAAAATAGAGATATAAAGATTTTTAAAAAATTCTGCAACAACTTCATGAAGATTTATGCACAGCGAAAACATTTATGTTTCTCGGAAAGGTGCCTGATTCATTTTGCCCTGTATAACACTGTAACTTCAACTTTGCAGTCGTTACTCTAACCAGGCAGGTAATGCCACTCTCCTGTACTTAATCCGCGGAACTATAGCTTGCGGCAAGTACAATTTCTTCTCGCAAACTCTCCTGTCAATGTTACTTTTATAAACTTATGATAATCAAAACTATTAATAGAGATGTTTTTGTTGCTATTTTTTAATTATCATATACACATATCTAGTGTGGATTAGTGCCAATCCTGATTCGAATAATATGGCTGAAAATCGATGTTGGTATACCTGTAATAATTTTTTATGTTACTGAACACTATTTTTGTTGTTCAGTTGATGTAAAGTTGAAAATTATATTCATTTTTTGATGTATTTTATATTCTTTTAAGCGTTTGTCTAAAAAATAGACAGCAGAATGTTTTTTAGCATAAGATGTTCGTTAACTCATGTACGAATCAAAAATTTATTACGATTGTTCATTTAGCCTCTTTTCATGGAAATGAGCAATCGCAATGAAATTTCGATACGTAACGGAGCTTACAATTTTCATGTGCTAAGAAACGTTATACTGTCTATATTTATTTAGAGAAACACGTAAAAAATTTAAAGTATATCAAAAAATGAATAATTTTCTTTTTTAAAACTTTACACCAACTGAACACCAAAAATCGTGTTCAGTAACACCAAAAAAGGTGGCAACTAACCGCAAAATTTTTAGTGTAGTTTTGGACAAGGTTGTTGTTTGTTTATGACTAAATGATTTGTTTATAACAACCCTCTCTCTCCCTCTTATCTTTGCATATATGAAGAAGTCAATATTATCTGAGCAATAAAAATTGTCTTATGATAAATGAAGGTGAACGAAATGTAAACTTAGACACCTTTGTATTTCAAAGTTTTGGGTCGAATTTTCTTACTTGTTTCAATTGTAAACTGGAGGGAAATAAAAAATTAAATAAATAAATAAAAATTTAAAGTAAAAATAATAAAAATAAAACAGGATTAATAATGGTGTACGAACAATAGTAAAATACTAATAAAAAAATTAGGTACCAAAGGCAATAATTAAACGCTAAGCCAATTCACTCTGATTGAGAATTGTAAATCATTTCGTAGGAAATAAATTGCAGGAATGCATAATTAAGCGCATGTTTCGGTTTTCTACTAATACATCCCCCCTTCCCTTTCAAGTAGAAAAAAAAAAGAGAAAAATAGAAAGTAATATAAATAAATAAACAAAATAAAATTTAAAAATAAATCTAGCTGTATGGATTTCAAAGAAAATAGATGAAGGAAAATGTACGAATTTTTGAAGTAAAATCCTTCTTTTTTTATAGACGAATTTTTTTTTGTTTTTCTTACAGATTTGACAGGGGGCTGTTGACAGACACTACTATTCGCTTATCCCTACTAAGTTCACATATACTGTTTCAAGACCTGATTACTGAACGTATGAATTTCTGGAAACGTTCAAATTCTGGAACTCATAACTTTAAAGGGAGAGGAAATTACATTCTGAGAAATTGTAACATTACATTAACAAATTCTCTGTATGTAACTTACATTTTGCTAATGAATAAATTTTTAGTATCGCATAGAATGCATCACTAAACCTAACTTTCTACAGTTTCTAATTCAAAGTTCTTTAATTTAAATAATTCTCATACCCCAAGAATTTAACTAAAAAAGAGGGACAAATTTCATGTAGTGTATTTTTCTCACAAACTTCCGATAGCATGTTCGTTTAAATGCGAAAATTTTAGGTGCTCTACTTTGAAATTAAATTTGTGCTTCATCCACTGTAAAACTTTTTGGTGTTTTTGAACCCCATTTTTGGTGTTCAGTTGGTGTAAAGTTGAAAATTATTAATTTTTTGATGTACTTTGAATTCTTTTAAGTGTCTGTCTGTCTAAAAAATACAGACAGCAGATATTGTTTTTAGCATATGATTTTCATTAACCCATCTACGCATTAAAATTTCAATACGGTTGTTCATTTATCATGTTTTCAGAGAAATGAGCAATCGCAATGAAATTTCGATGCGTAACGGAATAAACAAATTGCATGTGCTAAGAAACGTTATACTGTCTATATTTTTTAATACAACCCCATAAAAAAAAAAACTTTAAAGTACATCAAAAACGAATAATTTTCAACTTTGCACCAACTGAACACCAACAATCGTGTTCAGTAACACCAAAACTGGTGGCAACTAAACGCAAAATTTTTACAGTGTAGAGAAGTTAAATGAAAATTAAATGGTTGAAAACATTTATTCACCATTTTGATGAAATATATCATTTGATCAAAATGGTGATCATCAGAAAGAAAGGATTACTGTCTGATATTACTGTCAAAATCATGCCGTTTGGTAAATCATGCCATCTATATATATATATTAATCCAGGGTGCAACCAGGGGGTTTTCTAATGTCAATCGAATCCCTGACATCGAATCATGCTTCCGATCCTAGTGTATTAGTATATTAACCCTCTGACTGCTCCTTTTTCCCCAGGGAATTTGATTCGCTAAAAATTGGTCTACTTTACGCAACTAAAGCCATGTCTGGAATAAAACTTAATTAATATCCAAATACTTGAGAAATTGCAGTACTGACGTTTTGACGATGAAACAGTGGGATAATATTTTAAATACTTTTAAAAAGCTCATGGATATGGAAATCGCGGGATGAGCAATTTTCGCTACATTTTTACGTTGCACGTGGAAATCGCGGGATAATCAGACAGAGGGTTAATATCCAATCACATGACCACTATTATAGACCAATGTGAGTAATCATTTCAGGTTGCTAAGTAGAGGTAATAGCTGATTTTTAATTGTCTTAAACAGTAAAATGCAACTTCAACAATGCTCGCTGAAAGTTTTAAGAAGATTGAAGCAGTATTTATTGATGTATGATACATTTTAAATACCTACCGCAGTGAAGTAAACGGTGTCTCAAAATTTATTTTTAATGACTAAAAAATAAGTGGGTAACTTTTCGTCTCGTCTTATTTCTTTGTCTGAACCGTATGATTTGTAAAAAACCAGGCCTATTTATATTAGGAGCAAACATTGATTTTGCATTTTCACTTAAATTTAAATGCAGATATTGTGAAAATGACATTACATTGGATCAGAATATTTAACAAACTTTACATAATGATTTCTCCCACTTTACTTTCAATTCATTCCATTTTATTTAAAACGTGAAGTCCTTTTCAATTTTGTATCTATAATGCGGATTTTTTCCCACATGTTTTGGAAATTATATGTAACAAATTTATGCAATGCTTTTCTGATGCTTTAAGCCCTTTTTTTTCAAATTGAAATGCCTACAAATGAAGATTATTTTAATTATTTTTTACCTATTTGTTTATTATTATTATTATTTTTTGCGTCCTTTCAGTTTTTATTTCTTTTTCTCCGGAAGTTTTTGACTGGTATAAAATCTAATGCATAAAAGTTTTATATTTGAAGTACTGAAGTATAGAAAAAAAATTTTTTAACGACAACTTTTGAATAAGAAGATGCATCTTTCAATTTGCTGATTTATTTGGAAAAAACTTTCCTAAACATTATCCTTGAAATTACATTTTTTAAAGTTAATTTTCACTGAAAATAGTGTATCAGGTGAAAACGAAGTATTAAAATTTTTAATAAATTCTTCATAGAGAACAAAAGTGGTCTTGTGCCACTCCTTGAATAGATAATAGTGAGAGCCAGAAACACGAAAAAAGAAACCTTCTAAGTTTCCTGGCGGGAGGCATGGCCCCGCTTAAAAAAATCACAAAGGGGACATATGCCCTGAGGAAGTCGACAGCTCCATATATGTCTTTCCCAAAAAACAGGGATCTAGAGCAACCATTTTTTGAGTTGCTCCTCTCAGTCTTTTAAATGCACTGTAAAAATTTTGCGTTTAGTTGCCACCATTTTTGTTGTTACTGAACACGATTTTTGGTGTTCAGATGGTGTAAAGTTGAAAATGATTCATTTTTGACATACTTTAAGTTTATTTTATGTATCTGTGTAAAAATATATAGACGGTATAACGTTCCGGAGCACATGAAATATGTTAACTCCGTTACGTATTGAAATTTTCTTGCGATTGCTCATTTCTATGAAAATAGGGTAAATGAGCAATCGTAATGAATTTTTGATGCGTAGATGAGTTAACGAACATCATATGCTAAAAATGCATTCTGCTGTCTGTATTTTTTAGACTGACACTTAAAAATAGTTAAAATACAAAAAAAAAAAAAAAAAAATGTAGTTGAATAATTTTCAACTTTACACCAACTGAACACCAAAAAATGGTGTTCAGTAACACCAAACATTTTTAGTGTACCTGCTGCGGCTCCGCTCAGCGCTTCGAATAATTTTAATAACTTACATTATTTATCTCTTTTTCAGTATTTTTTTTATATGATAAAAGAATAAATAAACTAGAGCAGTGGTGCGCAACAAATTTCTTGCTCCGGCTGGGCTCCAGTTTGAGAAAAACCTCGTTGCTTCTCCTGTTCCACGCTCCGCTCCAAATTCCTGACAAAAAACATCATAATAGCATTTAAATTGCAGATCAGCAATGAGATATGCATTACGTAAGTTTATTCCTTAAGTGTAACATTTTGTTGAGTAAGGATTACATGGTATTATTTTAGAGCATAGTTTCCTTTTACGCATTCATTATTTTACTTTCGTTCGTGATTGTATTCATTGTTTCTAAAGGATGAGCCTGTTCTTCCAAGGGTGGACTTTGGCAAAGAGTGCATGATCATTTTATTTTATATAAAAGCTACAACACAATATATACACGCACATATAAATACATAATGTTTCTAAAGAGCAGAGAGTGGGGAGAATTTTTCCCTAGAGTCCTTTAAATAATGGGTCTGGTGACTCACAAGAAGACAAAACATAGAAAAGAACGTTATTCATTTATCGCCAGGATCACGAAGTGATGCGGGAGATGAATTTTATGTTCAAATATCCCGTAACGCGCCAAAAATTGCGAAAAAGTGCCAAGGAAATCTTTCGTTTAATAATTATAATAACCCCAAATAAAAACTTTCCTTCTCTTATCCAATAGAGAAAGGCAGCGCAAATCACGTCAGCTGCTACGTCACAATCTCCCCTCCCATTCATACCACGATTCGATCCCCCAAATCATCAGCAGAACGTACGAGCCTTCGAGGAAAGTTACTAAACGTTTTTTTTTTCTCCCAAAAAATACCATCTTCTTTAGGTGGCCCCTCCGCGCCATTAGAAGATCGAAAAGTCCCAAATAGCCTAGTTCAGCGCGCGTTCCCCGAGGGCGAACATACCATTCGCCCATGCCGTTCCGTAGATAGCGGCCGCATTTTCACCAACTCCGAACTACGAACACTTCGCCGGCGTAGGCCTAAGCGGGGATTTTTTCCGTGTGATCGAACTTACCGGTAAATCATCCCGCCACTGGAGTCAGTGCTGCCGGTCGATATCTTTCGCAATTATTTTCTCGTCGTCCGTACTTTCTTTGTCATGTGTACATTGTCTACTGAATAAGCTCTGAACTGCTTTTCTTATTAACTTGTGATAAAGCAACCGTCTCCGAATTTGCAAATGCAGGGATTCGAAAACTGCCTCCTTTTCATAAACTGAGAACTGCGTTGCTTATTAACTGTGATATAAAAAAGACCCATCTATTTTTGGAACTGATCACTCATTGTCCAAGCAAAGATTTCGGAAACAACTTTACTTTTGGAACTGCTTTGCTTAATAACTGTGATAAAAGAAACCATCCATTTTCAACACTTTCACTTTTATCAGTGTCAAAAACAAACTGATTGATATCTTCAATTTATTTCTGCCTGATGCCGTCAAATCCAAAACTTGTCATCGACCCCGGTTGTGGGTCGTGCTGTTCTTTATGGTAGTGCATCCAATGATGGATGCTAGTCTCTACTTTGTGCATACAGATGACAACAGTCCAGATCTCGACGACCAAATAGTGCCAACTTCAAAACTGACTTTGTCACCTGATCAGCATGAAATTTCCCGTCTTTGTGGGTCTTCTCTTATAAACGTAAGTGCTCTTTCTTATACTAAATAAAACTAAAATGACAGACCTTATACGAAATATTTTGGGCATTTATAATAAAAAATTTCAACAGTATTTCAATTCATATAGAAAATAAAACTTAAGGATTCTATAAATATTACAATCTGTCAATAAATGTTAAGGTTTCTTTAATTTATTAGACATTATCTTTAAATGCGTTGCAAAAACCAAACTAGTTTTAGTGTTATATATTAAGTGGAAGAAACAATACAAATCAATTCTTCTTTTCCATTCTGAAGAACCATTCTTAAGAAGAAGAAATCAGTTCTTTGCTTTTCCATTTTGAAGAAGTAGAAATCGGTTTTTCTTTTCCATTCTGAAGAAGAAGAAATCGGTTCTTCTTTTCCATGCTGAAGAACCGAGTTTATACACAATATCAAATTAACATTAGAGCCTTATTAGAGGATTGGAGAGACTATAATGTTTGTAGCTCTGATGGTATATAAACAATAATTAATTACCAGTCTCTAAATTTAATATAACTTATTTTTCAGACTTTTTATACCATGATGTTAAATACGAATATTAATAATTAGCTTAGGTTGACTGTTAGCTACAAAATTCTTCTGGAACAAATTTCCAAACATACTTTACGCGAATTGTTTTTCCCCCTTTGAGGTACGGTAACTGATCTATTTATGCCAGTTTTTTGTCAATTGGGTAAAACTTAAAAGACAACTTTACAGTATTTCTCTCTCTTTTTTTTTTCAGTTTTTTTTTTCTTTCTTTTTTTTTTCAAATCGAAGTGATTTTAATAGGCTCTTTTGCCATTTCTAATGTACATAATGAAATATTTTTGAAATTCAATTTTTCAGACTTAATCTTTAACGATTATATACTATTTGTTTGTTTTCTATATCCTGTCATATTCTTTACGAGGTTTCGTGATATATTTGTCTTTTTCCGTTAATTACTAATCTCGTCAAACTCTTAATATATCGAACAATTGTAAGAGAATATATTTCGAGATTTCTGAACATGGTGTGCTAGTAACGGGTAAAAATCTGGAATTTAATACGGCTCATTGATAGGGCAAATTGCACAAAAATTTAAGCGTTAATGTAGTTCAATACTCAATGATGATTATGAATTAAATTATTCTGAAAGAAAGTGAAGTGATTACTGAGTAGTGTTTTGTTCTCTATTGCTTATGAGAGTCATAATTATTTTTAAAGAATAGTTGCTCGTTTATTTCTCATTATTTATTCTCTATAAATCCTTCACATTTACATTAATGAATACATTCCGAGTGAAAAATACTTCAAATACTAAGTGCGAAGGATCAAAATTGAATCAAAGTAAGTGTCGAAATGTGGATTTAAGAAAAACAAAACAAAAGTAACAATTTTGCATATTATCAAATTAATTTTATTACATTCGCACGACAGCATTTTTCAATGTGTATAGGCTTCTTTTACTCTGATCATTCAATTCATGTACTCTAAGCCATCCCTATTTCAGATGTCAAAGTAAATGAAAATTAATGTAAATATTCATAATATACATCTGTTGAAGTCCAAAAATTTACGAACTGCTGAAATACGCACTGTGAAGTTTTCAAGATCGCTTCTTTATTTAAGTTACAGATTTTTCATTTTCCGTAAAGAATTTATTCATTCCGATAGTTTTATTCTTGTGATTTAAGTATTCCTCATTCTATGTATCAAATTTGCTCAAAAAAGTGATGCAAATATTCACAATCATCTTTCTAATGTAAATTCAAAAGCTAAAAAGCTAAGATGAATTCAAGGTGTTCCTGAATCCCATTTACTCAAAAAGGTATCTTTTCTCTTTTTTTTTTTTTTTTTGTACAGCTTTCCTTTTAAAGCCCCATTCCAATAAACATCACATGTTCTTGGTGAAGGAAGTTTTTACTCTTGAAAACAGATCTTCTATAAAGAAAAGAATAGTTATCATCAAACATTTATTTCTGAAACTTAAAAGTTTAATGATTCTTTTCTCAAGTTGAAACGCAAAGGGAAGTCTTCTGAAATTAAGAAACAAAATGTTGACCTTTGCCTAGTTTCATGTCTTTATTCTATAAAATAATTTTAGAAGTTAGTTGTAAAACAGTTCTCCATTTGTAAAACTAAATAGATCATTTATTAGAGTATCGCAACATGCTAAGCCTTGACTAGCGACCCAAAATTTGAGAAAGGTTTTAGTTTGAAAATTTACTCTTTCGAAAAAATGTACATTTTTTTTTTGCAGCCTGTATAGATTACATTTATTCTAATAGTTGTATTCATGTGCTTTAAGTGATCTGTACTTTAGATAAAAAAATTGTTGAAAATTGATGTAAATATTCGTAATGCTTTTTGTAAAGTAAATTTAAAAAATAGGGTATTTCTGAACCACCTGTTATTTAGTTAATGAGAAGACAAACGTATTTGAGGCACAAATTGCAAAAAAAAATTCATTCACGTGTTTTGGGATTACAAGAAACTCCTTTATCAGTGTATGAAGTGGTGAGCTCCTGGATGTGATTAAACCGAGTGAAGTAGGTATTTACATCACTAGATTCACAATTTCTTGTTCTGAAAAGAAAAAAAAAGGGCTCCTTGTAAACACGTACATGGAATTGATTTGAAATTTGTGCTCTAAATACATTGCTTTTCTCCTTGGTTGTTTCCGAACAAACGTAAACTTTTCTTTCACACTGTAAAAATTTTGCGTTTAGTTGCCACCATTTTTGGTGTTACTGAACCATATTTTTTGTTCCGTAGGTGTGAAGGTGAAAATTAGAGACAGCAGAATGTTTTTTTAGCATATGATATTCGTTAACTCAAGTATCAAAAGTTCATTATGATTGCTAATTTATCCTTTTTTCATAGAAATGAACAATCGTCATGAAACTTCGATACGTAATGGAGTTAACAAATTTCATGAGCTAAGAAACATTATATTGTCTATATTTTTTAGACAGACACATAAAAAATTTTAAAATACATCAAAAATGAATCATTTTCAACTTTACACCAACTAAACACTTGAAATCGTGTTCAGTAACGCCATAAATGGTGGCAACTGAACACAAAATTTTTACAGTGTACTTGCAAATTTTAAGCTCAATACTTTTTCGGCAAAGGGTACTTTTACGTTTTCTGTATGATTTTCATCCCATCTGATTAAGTAATCTCCGTATGGCAGACACCAAATTTGCTAAATATAAATCTAAATTTTTGAAAGTATATTCAAAAAATTAGGTGATTCTGAACCAATTATTGTGTATAATTACGCTTGTAAAGTGCACTCCTACGTCCGTTCTCGAAAACAGGTAGCTTTAATACTTTTTCCTAAATTTAAAAAACCATTTAATTCTAGTTTCATAAAGAATAAAACTTTAGCTTACTTATTAACCTTCAAGAATCAGTTCCCTATTTTTGTTTTAATTAAAGATTAATTAAAACAAAAATAGGGACATGATAACTTGCATAAAGATACAGACAACTTTTTTAAACACGAAAAATGTTTAATAAAGAAAAAATGAAAGCATTAACTGAATACAAAATATTGGGGCGGGGGGGGGGGGGATCTGAATACTTTCTTTTATACTTTAATTAATGTACATATAAAAAAAGGTGAGAGCTTGGGCAAAGTGATAATAGTAAAAAAAAGACACAGAGTGAAGAAAATGCTCTCTTCTTGTGATTTTGATTTAAGAGGAATTTAGAGTATAATCGTTGTGAAGGTTATATAATTCTCACGATATAACGCCATGTAATCGAAATAAGTGCTTGATTGTATTTCTCTATTCGGTGTAAAAATTTTATTTCAGCTTGAAAGGAATTAGAATGAACTGCTTCAACATACGTTTCATTAATATATAACAAACATTACGAAAAAGTTTTACTAACTTGAAATATTTTCTATCTTATTTTACAATTACTAGTAAAATTTAAAAACTATAGTTAGTTACATTTATTTAACCTCGAGAATTATTTCCTTTTCATTACGAAATTCTTACAAGACTGTTATGAAACTCACCAATAGCATAGAGTGATGTAGGTTTCTATAAATTCAATAGCACGTGTTACTGAATTGGAGAAGCGTAAAAACATAAGTTTATCATACATTCTTAATAATTAGTAGACTTTCTAATATGTTAAATATTTTCCGAGACTATATTCTATTTATTTGAAATAGCATTATACTTTTCTCATACATTAATTTGATATTCGAACTTAATCTGGCGAATTATTGCACAACATTTTTTTATTTTGTTGAAATTGGTGATTTTATTCATCTTCGGCACTTTAAAGATATTTTTAGGGAATGATAAATTTCGAAGTAAAAATGATATTAAGGAGTTTTTCCTGATATAGAAGTGAAGTACTGCTTTCAACCATATTTAATAGTTTTAGGGTTTTAAATTTTTTTCTTGTTTTTCTTTCTTTTTTACTTCTTTCATTTTTTCTTTTCTGAAATTTCTTATCCTTTTTTCAGTTCTTTTTCTCACTTTTCTCATTTTAACTTTGTTTTACTTTTTGAAGTTTATTATTTTGATTCTTCCGTTTTATTGTTTATTCTCAGTGTTCTTGTTTTATTTCTGTCACACAAAATTTTAACGATTTTGCTCGGCATTTGCTCTTAACCGGCATTTGCTCTTAATTTAATGATTGCTGCCGTTTCGACATTAGCGATGTATTGACGAAAATAAGCAGTTGTATTGAGAAAACAGCAAGTGGATTCAACATGTTCTCCAAAAGCATTGGTTACTGTGAATTCTTCTCAATATTTTATTTTAGTCCATTGCTTATTAAACTTTATTATTTTCTTCCATCAACTTGTTTATCCTCTCATTCAAGAATTACGTATAATCTGCATAAACACATATTTATTCAAATTTGAATTTTGCATGATCTTAATATATTTTCAATTAGTAATCTATGTTTAAAATTCAAGACTCCTAAATCTCGAAGAGGGATGTTTTAGTTTTTCTAAGTTTCATCCTTCACGATGCCTAAAAATTACGAAAGTTAAGGATCTCGCCTCTAAACACCCAAATATATTTCGATATTCAGATTTTTATGATGTTGAAATATAAAAATAATTTTGCAGTTTTTAAGGACCAGATCAGTAAGAGTTAAACCTGTACTAGTTACCATAAGGGCAAATTGTTACTTTACTTTTAAAGCAATGTCAAAGTTAGCTCTGTTTCTTAAGATTAAACAGAACGATGATTTGATGCAACGAATACCGATTTTTTTTCCATTTGCGAGAGGGGAATCCTTACATTGTAAAAAACTCTAATTAACCTTTCACCAAAAAAAAAAAAAAAAAAAACACGGAAATGGTGGAACTTTAGCTGCAATCAACATTTGGTACTAAGCTATTATAATGGTGTAGTTTCACCATGAATGTGAAACTAGGAACCCTTTTAATAGTTCAACTTTAGTACCAAACGCTGGTTGCAGCTAAAGCTCATCCTTTTTTTCCTTTTTTTTTTGGTGAAAGGTTGGTCTAGAATCTTTTACAGTGTAGAGGATACTGAAGTGACCTATGTAACGACTATGTTTATCAAACTATTGTATATAATACAAAAAAAAAAAGACGTTAGTTTCAAAGAATTAAAGATTTCATAACATTCGAGGGTAACAATCTTTAAAATACACTGAAGTGAATAATGTAACAACTGTTTTAATAAAAACTATGCTATACAAAAAAGTATTTCGGTATTTAAATGCTAGAGGTTACAGAGCCAAAATATAAATGTAGCTTGTTGCTTTTAATTAATATTGAACTACTCGCTGCATTTGCTAGTTTTCATAGATGGTTATTTCACTTTTGAAGCATTAGGGTTAGTTGGGGTAAAGTGGTCATAATATCCTCGTTTTTCAACTTACATGGATAATAAACATAAATATTCCTCTAAAAACATCCGATTTTTTGGTTGGTATTTTATTAAAAAACATATTGTCTTAAGTTTTGGGTAGTTTAGTTTTTGGGTATTGTAGTAAGTTTTGAGTAATAATTTTATCACACCTTCTTTTGGGATGTTTTTATGACCACTTTACATCTTGGGGTGGGGTAACGTGCATTGGGTAGAGTGGTCGTAATAGAAAAGAAGAAATACAAGCGCATTATGAATAGCTGTAATGTTTAAAAATACGGAACAGAGGTTCATCACCGAAAGAAAACAACCTTATTTAATTAATGTACTCTAACGTAAATTTGGATCTCATCTTCGTAATGTTTCATAAGGTTTTTCAGTCTCTTCAGCTGCTGCATGGAAGGTCTTAAAGCAAGGATATGTACCAAAACATTTTAGGACACATAATAGGTATTTTTAAATTTTAATTCCTAAATATGAAAGTCTGTCCTTTAATTTATAATTATGGGGCATAACTATGAACTTCAAAATGTTCTGAGAGAAAAAAAATCTAGCTTTTAATGAATACCTAATACATATTAAGAAAATATTAATAAGAGATTCTGAGGTAAATATAGTTTATTAAAAATTGAAATGGGAGGAAAATACATATTTTAACCTTGCTCTTCTTAATTATCTCTCTGAAATGTATCGTTATTGTTCGAAGTACTGCTAGTTCTAAACAGCTACAGTTTGATAATATTTATTATAAGTCTGATTAGAAACGAATTACTTTTATTCTACTTAGATGATTGGAAAGATGCGTTGCAAAAAAAAGTGCTTCTAGTAATTCGTAACATGTTAACATAACATTGTAAGGAGACTGTCTTAATAGTTATTTTTATGTGTATTCCATTTGAGTTGTGTTTAATCCTGTTTATATTTTAAAATAGTAGCATTATTAAAATTAATATTTAACCCAGGAGATTAATTTCTCACAAAAGAGTATTTGTTTCCTAGGAACTTAATTTCTAACAAAAGAAGGGCGGAGCCACATAGTCTTCGAAACGTATTTCCATGCGCAAAAATTCACACAAAATGGAAAAGAACTATAGGAGCTGAGTTCTCGTGAGTTCTTATGCAAAGTAAGCCCTGGTCTATCTCGTAGCTTAACCTTAAATAGTTTAGAAACAGTGGTGCACATGCTATGCCTAATACTATAACCAGTTTACCCCATCTTACTTAAAATGCTGTAAAATATTAGATACATTAAATATAGCTTAACCATTAATGATGAAGTATTTTGGGGAGCAGTATAAAGCTTTCTACACCGTAAATGTGCTGCAAATTCTTTTAAACAGAATCTCAGGGAGAAGTTAAAAGAGGAATTCTAATTTTAAAACGCTGTATAAGCAAATAAATTGACTTGTTTCTTCACCTAAAAAGTTGCATTAGTATAATTTTGAATGTAAAGTATAATTTTTTATTAATGAAAGTTAATATGACAAAATTACAGCAATTCCATCATCTATTTCAAAGCTATGGCTTTTTATTTGTTGAATGTTCACTTTACCCCATCTGACAGTACAATTACCACTTCCTTTTGAAGTTCAATAAATAATAAAACAAATGCTAGTAAAGAACGTGACTCGGGGTTACATGAAGTCCCTTTCCAACAGAAAGATATGAGTTTTTTTTAGCAGAAAGGCTGCTAAGCAAAAGCGACCTTTTCTGCTGCTTTGGCTGTGACGTTTATTTTCTTTGTTTTTGTTTTCGCATTTGTATCAAACCGTTAATTTTATATAAGCCATCTAGTAAAAAGAGCTAGTATCATTGTACGAAAAGCTGTTATTTTCATTAAGACAGTTTTCTCAACCAGAAATTTGACTTTGATAAAAATGTTGATGTACTAACTTCAAGCATCAGTGCATTGGACGACCTGTTAACAAAAATACAGGTTTAGGAAACAGAATCAAACTCCTATTGAGCAACTAGTATGTAGAAAATCTTCTTTATTCGAAAATGATCTGTTTCCGAAGACAAAGAAAGAACATCTAAGAAAATGTCGTGGATATTTTTCAAGTTTTGCTTCTAAAAAATACTACGTACGTTTTCACAAATATATTGGATAATTATTTATAACTATTTCTATGCTGATGAATCTTTTTTGAAGAGTTTTGCGTCTGTGCAGGTCATATCAATAGCTAAAGTTTTACGAATTAAATTTGCTTAAAAATATTCCTTCTACTTTCTCCCCTTCTATTTTCATGGAACTATGTTGTTTTAATAACTTTACACAAAAGCCGTTGTCTCATAATTCAAAGTTTTTAACTTTTCAGCAAATCAAAGTAAATAAATAATAATAGTAATTTAACAAGAAAGAAAGAAAATGAAAAAAAAAAAAAAAAAAAGAAATGTCTTCCAAGCAATCAACTTTGGATCGTCCGAGAAAAAAAAAATATTTTAATGTGTTCTTAATTTCAATGTTCTTCTGTTTTAGTGTGTGATTTGCAACTACTTTTTTGTTGTTCGTAATAAAATGTAAGTAAAACAATGTTTTTTTTTTTTTGCATAAATATGCATCAGCTTCTTCGTAAGATTCAAACTCTGGGTACATTTACAAATCAAAATCAACGTTATAAGAATTTTTCGAAGCTAGTTATTTTTTGGTCCGTGATTAAGTGAGATAAATTAATAACACAATTTTCAAATTGTAGTATGAAGCAGCTCCTTTTTTCAATCAAACTCTGGCTACGTTCTTTATCTAGCTTAAAAACATTCTTAACGCTACACTCATTGCTTTAACCGTAGGTGCAACGTCTCCTGTGCCTCACGAAAATGGGTATAAAAATATTTGTTCTTCATTTAATAAAGCCTAATTTTCGATCTCGTTTTAATTATACGTGACTGAATGAATTAACTTAATAGTGCAATTTTCAAAAGGTATTATGAGACAGCTTCTTTTTGAAATCAGACGTCGGATGTAGCTAAGGTAATCTTAAGGTTAAACAATAATAAGGAAAATGTGAACTAATTTTTGCTTCACTTGATAACTTGATTAAATGAGTCGGATTAATAAATGTATTAATTTAAATGTATTAAAGAACAGAAAAAGAGAAAAAGCAAAGCTTAAAAACTTTATATAATGTGATTAACGTTTTAAATACACATTATTTAAAAAATAAAATGCTGAAATTCTTTCTGGTTAAAAAAAACCTTCCTTCCTTTTGTTTTCCCTCTTTCTTTTCTTTATTTTAACTTTTTATCTTATTATCTTAGACTACTAGCGTCCGTTTTGACTATAAAATATGCAAAAGAGATTCTTTAAAAAATATAATGGAACTGAAACAATTAAAAAAGAGTTTCAAGCAGTTTAATTAAAAAACATCCTGTAGTTCTTTCTTCTTCGCAAAATATATTTGCAGTGTAATGAGGCAGTTGTCTTGTAAGCTCAAACTCTAGTTTTATTTACTTAAGGTAGTTTGTATTAACCGCAGGCGTAACGGTTCTGCTGTCTGAAAAAAAAATTGGAATAAAAAATGTTCTCGTTGAATTGGAATACCAGTAGTATTTTTATTTTTATTCCAACAGTTTGCGTCCTATCTTGTATAGTAAAATCTGTTCAATCCGGACTTCATATGTAAAAAATGTGTACAAATGAGACTTTGTAAATCGAAATGCTCGCCAAATCGAACCATTTTCAACTTTCGCTCGGATATAAAATGCTATTTTAGTTCAGTCTAAGTCTTACAAAATTTTCTGTTTTAAGTGTTTTTCGGCTTCTTTTAAAACTGTATTCCACATAGCTTAATAGCTAGTATATTTAACTTGCTTGGAACAGCGTGTCATATGTGGTTCGAATTGCTAAGAGTTATAATTTTGAAATTTTGCTCGATGATAGCTCATTCTTTCTTACTTTTTTCGTTTTCTTTCTTTCTTTTCTTTCTTTCCCTTCTTTCTTCCTTTTTCTTCAGCTTTTTGGAAAGGATGCCTAGATTTCCTTTATTTTTTCACAAACTGAAAGTCTTGTTGTTAGACATTTGGCAGTGTGCAGCCTAATATGAGTTGGTTCGAATCTGAAGTAAAAACATAACTGAAGATCTTATTGAAAATGAGAGCTTGAAATCTGTTCCATTTAAATAAACAAAGAACAGATTTTTTCCCCTGCTTTCAAGTAGCAAGCAAATTTTAGTCTTACTTGTTTTTTGCTTTCGAGAAAATATATACAGGAAAAATTCCTTTCACAAAACTTCAGCAGTAGATTTTCTTTTTTTGAAACTTTTCTTTCTGAAACGATTACTCTGCGCCTGAGAAATTCAGTAATTTCTTTGTAAGGAGATAAGGAGCATAACACCATCAAGCTTTATAAGTAATAAAAATGAGTGTGATTTTGAGCATTATTAGTTGTGTTCATCACCTCGTCTAACCAACAAAATATCTTCTAAAAAAAGGTACAACCAACAAAATGTTGCATCCTCGGGGTTTTTTTTTTTTTTTTTTGAAAAGAAATTATATTTTTCTCTTAAAAATAGTCAATACTTTTTTTCTTTGCAGTAACTTTCTTCAAGAGTCACTTAGTTACAAAAGATATATGCGTAGAAGGCATTTAACGCCAACGATTTTCCAAAGTTTTGTTCAATTTTCAAATTTCATTTCTAGGGTAAATTGTTTATAGTGTGACCACTTTGGCGCTGAACGCTTCAGTTATTCATTAAAAATTCACTGAAAATTTTCAATATCACAGCATGAATACATATTCTTTAATTTGGTATGAAGTCTACTGTGTTAAATGAAACTATTACTTTGTAGCCGAGAAATTAAGTAATTTTCAAATAATGAGAAAAGGCATCATGAAATTTTGAAAATCATGAGCAATTTTTCGACCGCTGCTCATTTTTAGCGTATTGGTACGACAATTTTTAATTCTATTAAGTGGCTAAATCAAGTTATTGACAACTTAGTTTTGTTTGCAAATGGGAGATAATATCTTTATTTCTACTATTAAATTTGTGATCACTGAAAATAATTTGATTAGATGTGCTAATCAAATGATTTTCTAAAATGATAAAACAAAAACAAAAAAATAGTTTTTTTGTGAACAAATCTTTTTTAAAACATTTTAGTAAAACTTTGATTTAGTATGAACATTCATTAATTAGTTAATTTGAATTTGATTAACATTTCTGTCTCGATAAGAGAAATTCCATTGCGTTTTGAAAACACGTTAAATTCTTTGAACAATATTTTTTTTCAATTCAATTGTAGAACGTATCGTTTCCATAATTCAAAATGAATAACCTGTTTTACTAATTTGAGAATGAGTATGTTATTTACTGTGGTCATTTTAATTACGATGCAAATGACAGAAGAAAATTTTATATGAAACTTGAAACGCACGCTGTGTTTTGTTAGTTTAAAAAAATTAGGTTTTCCCCTCCTTTTTCGCTGCCATTATCAATAGTTTAATCAAAAGGGGTTCAGATCAATCCCTCCATAAAATTGCTCGTATATTTTCTTTGCTAAAGCAGGAGGGGGGGGGGGGATAAGTAAATAAGCTGTTAGATTAACATTTTTAAAAAGTAATATTTATGGATTAGACTATTATATATATTATGGATAGATTTTAAAAAGTAATATTTATGGATTAGACTATTATTAATATTATGGATAGAGATGGCCCTTTATCTTTACATTAATAATTGTTCGAATAAAAATGAGTAATTACCAGACGTTTTTATTTTATAGCAGTAACAGTAATTAAAAAATTAAAACAACTTGAAAATAATTCATTTTTATAGAGATACATAAAAACAGGTACTAATTTTATAAATACAGTAAAATTCCTCTACAACGGACACTAACGGGACAAAAATATTTTTCGTAATAGAGAGGTGTCAGCAAAAGAGAGGTTCTTTTTAGTTTTGGGCTCAATGCTGGCGGGGAACTGACCGCCTAAGACGGGTTTCCGTTAGAAGAAGTTTTACTGTATTAAGTATTAGAAAACATGATTTTTTAAATTATTTTTAAATATGGGTAAAGTAATAAAACTCAGGAAAATAAATAAATAAATTCGTAAAATGTTATCTTTTTAAAGTGCAATAATAAAATTTAAATTTAAATTTATTAATTTGATTGTTAATTTATGTAGCTGCTTTGTACACGCATACAAATATTTATCTAAAAATAGTAGGATAAATCTACTATTTGTTAAAAATTTTTCATTGGATAAAAGATCAGTTTCTTATTGAAGATTTTTTGTTCTCTATTTTCAAAAAATAATACTTTTCATCGGGCTTCTATTTTACATGGCAAAAGTTGAATTTATAGCAAAAATGAAATGCGACCGTTATGTTCCAGGTAGTACACAAAAACTGAAGTTTCAATTTTCTAATTTTCCTGTCATTGTTTAATATCGTGAGCAGCAATGGTCGCTCGTGATTGGGCTGGTTATTTTGCGTGATGTATCTCCTCCTCTTGAAACGGACACTGCACTTTTTTTGGCCTTGAAAAGAGATTTCCGATAAGCTTTTATACAACACTTCAGCTTGGCATCAGTTTAATATTTTATCTCATTCATAATACTTACGAGTACTGACGCACTTCTGCTGTTATGGTTTTCAACTAATGTGTTTCATTTTTCTCAGGAAATATTTATAATAAATATTTATTTAAGTAAACTTAAGGAGGATAAAGGGTTCTCCAGGGCGAAATAAATTGTTTCACGCGTTCTGTGATAAATATTCAACTCATAATGGAGTCGTGCCTTTGTATTTGGTCACGTAATCAGATATAACAAAATAACTGTGAGTGCTGCTAGCTAGTTCTGTTTTTATATTTTTACCCTTCTAAAAATAAATATATATATCATTTACAAAACGTTTTATGATTCAGATTGCATTTTCTTTTTAAGACCAAGTCTGAGGTTTATGCGCTTTTAAGAAAGGATAAGTTAATTGCGCATTGCATATCGATAAGTTATACTACTATTTACATATTTCACTTAATTCTCGTTTTTTAATTAGTCAGTAATTTTGTTCATATTTTTTCTAAGCCAGTTTAAAAGTTATAAAGCACGTATCCAATGCTTCCTACTGACTAAGTAAACTATCGCTTTAAAGTATATATGTATGTTTAGTAAAAGCATTTGAAAATATTATTGGCTTCGCCTTACTGTTACATTTTGTACAACCTTAAAAAAAATTTGCTTGGAAACAAGGGATTTCTTAGTAGCGGTCTAGACACACTCCAATCGCCCCTCCCCCTCCCCCCAACGAGGTTTTCTAACCATATAGTGCTCCATAAGTCTCGTCTTTCAAAACCTATTTTTTTGCCCAACAATGAGATTTTCCAACTCTACAGTGCTCTATTTAAGCCCCGTCGTTTAAAACTATTTTTTTTTGCCCTCCCCCTTCTCCAAAAAATATTTCTTAACTCTATAGTAGTTTATATAAGTCGCAGCTTTCAAAAACTATTTTGTTGCCCCTCTAACGTGATTTTCCAAACTTATAGTGCTCTACATTAAGTCCTACCTTTCAGAAACTATTTTGTTGCCTCTCAACGAGTTTTTCTCTTTCCTTTGACTGCTCTATATAGGTCCCATCTTTCAAAAACTATTTTGTTACACGTTTCCGAGAATCCAATTTACTGGACTGATTGCATACATGATTCATTATATGTTGGGGACTGATTTGCTTGTGTGGTACAATTGTTCAAGTAACAGAAGTATTTTCTAATTCTTATCAGATTACTCCTTTTGAAAAGCATGACCTAATAAAAGTAATTTGCGTGTCAAGGGCAGAATGTTCCACTTTTAGTTGTTTCGCATGCCACTCAATACATTTTACGAGAAACTTTAAATGTGTTTTATTTTTGACAAAGCGTTTTGCCTGTTGGCAATTTTTTAATCATTTTTATCGCACTTGTTGATATTCACAGATTGAGGCTACAAAACAAGCTTTTTTCAGGTTGATTATTTTTACGTAAAATTATTACATGTCGCTCGAGATGTACATTTTAGGTAACTTTAGCTGTGATTGCAGTTGGAAACAGAATGCTACAGAGTTCAATATCCCTCCAATTAAAAGCATTAATTTCTTCTATAAATAGTTTTCCGCATTATGTTTACAATTTTTAAATGTTTAAAAGATTACAAAAACATATCATCATTTTTTTTAGAATTTGGGAGAAAAAATCTTTTTAACTAAGAGTTTAATTTACTTAAAAAAAAGTTTCCCAGAAAAAGGGAGCGAATTGGGAAATTTTTTTCAAGTCTCTACTTTTTTTTTTCAAACTTAGTGTAACATTTTTTTATGATTTAATTTATTTTGCTTAAAGTGTTATACTATTGGTCAACTAACAAATATTTAATCAATATTCTACCATGACTTAAAAGATAAATATAAAAAATAATACAATAATAGATAAATGAACAATATTATTTCAAAATGATTGAATGTACTAGTTTCACGAGGCAACAATGATTCGAATATGGGGCCCATTGGAACAACTTCCTTTTTAAATAACCTCAAGTGATTATTTGTGAAAGCACACATATGTGTAGAAATAATGCATTTGTATACACATAAATCTTGAAATTACTTGTAAGAAATTAGAGGAACATGTATATAAAATTAATTTATTCACATGCTTAGCTTAGAGATGCAAAAAAACAATGTAAAAAGAACAAGTAAAAATTATTGATAATAACATTCACATACATATAAGGAGACACTCTTACCCTACTTATGCACTTGTTCCACTTAACTTTATGTTGATTTAAACTTTTTGTAATTTAATTGAATGACAATTGTGTAATCACCATATTTTCATTTTCTTACGTAAATATATTGTTCTTATTGAAACTACTAAAAACCCTTCGGATATTACTAAGGTGCGGAAAATGGAGACTAATATTATTTTCTTAAATAACCTCAAACAAGTTATTATCTTTCATTCGTTCAGTCATTGTATGTTTGTATTTAGTACATTAATACTTACGAACATAAATAAATGGGGAGAATGTTTCTGTTTAAATTTAAAAAACTATCCATACCTTTTTCCAGAAGAATTAAACTACGTCATATGGAGTAGACACACATCGATAATTCATGTAACATTTTAGCTTACTTGAGATTAAATATTACCTTAGTGTTCAATGGAATAACTGTCACAAATGATACAATTTAAAATAAATGTGCAAAACATTAATACGGATACTGGTTTATTGATTAACTGCAAACAGCAGCCGTACAGTTATATGTTCATACATTTGTTATGTAAAAAAAGTTGCTTTTAAAAATACAAATATAAAAGAGACGACCAGTAAGGGGCCAGCTAGGCTGGTCCTAATCAATTTATGGATCCCCAATGAGCATCAAGAGCCTTCTTAAAACATTTTACCCCATTGCAAGTAACAACTGTTTCTAGTGAACTATTCCAATGACTACAACTCTATTGAAGTAGTAGTTTTTCCTAATTTCAAGATTAACCTGAGACCGAATATGTTAATTTATGTTTACTGAATATGTTTAAAAAAATCGTCTTGTTGTTATTTATTTTTAAACGTTTGCTTGTGTGAATAACAATATTTCATCAATACTGAAGGGTCGTCGTGAAGGTCACGTGATAAGGAATGCCATTTTATTTCTGACTATTAAATAACCTCTTATTCAATTCATAAACATTTTTTGGGAATGTCTGTAGAAGCATGTTACAATCGAAACAAATCAACAGTTCTAATGTTGCCCGTTCTCAAGTTTGCAAACTTTAGATTCTACAGTTTCTGATTGATAATCTTCGTATGAAATAACTTATAGGGTTATATATATTTCGCAACTGCACTCGTATTTCTGTCAGAACTGCCGTATATACTGGGCGCCATGTTTTATGTTTCATATGTACATTAAAGTCAGCACTGCGGGGGTCACCTCGAGAACTGCGGGGAGCTTGTACTTGAAATGAAGGACTGCGTGCCTACTGTGCAAAACTAGTTTTTGTGAAATATTAATAAGAAGAATATGAGGACCTACGACTATTTTATTTTTTAACCATTCGTTCACACTGACTTCTTTTATGCGTGTTGGCGGGGATATACAATGTTCGTAATAGAAGTGTAAATGGGACGAACGTGCATGTAGTATTAAAACTCATATCCCATACGGATGTCTCCAGAATTGCTTTTTTTATTCCTTCAAATTTGTCGATTTGTTTTGATATTGAATATTTAAAAGCGTTTATTGTTTTGTCGGTAGAAGCACGCTCAGAATGCGATTAATCATCAAATCAGACTTATTTGTAGATCTGCATTTAACAGCATGTGGATCTGCATCCGTTTCCGAAGACAAAGAAAGAACATCTAAGAAAATGTTGTGGATATTTTTCAAGTTTTGCTTCCAAAAAATATTACGTACGTTATCACAAACATATTGGATAATTATTTATAACTATTTCTATGCTGATGAATCTTTTTTGCAGAGTTTTGCGTCTGTGCAGGTCATATCAATAGCTAAAGTTTTACGAATTAAATTTGCTTAAAAATATTCCTTCTACTTTCTCCCCTTCTATTTTCTTGGAAATATGTTATTTTAATAACTAATTTATCTTAAAATGCTCATAAAGTGAAATTAGAGATATAGTAACCTAATGTAAGAATGTGCATGTGGTACTGAAATTTGTATCGTATTGGACTGTTTCAAATTTTGCGCATTTCGTTCAAATTTACCTCTCTGTTTTTGTATATATTTTTATCGGAAATTTAAAAGAGCATATTGTTTTGCTGGTTACAAGGGAAAAATAGATTATTGATCAAATAAATCTTTTCAGTGTTTCCGGTAAATTATTCCAACTGCCTACAGCCCTATTGAAGTAGTAATTTTTTTCTAATTTCAAGATTGACATGAGACCGCATTAAAAAGGAATTCGTCATGAAATGAATATAACAATAAATTAAAACGACCGTATGGTAATCTGATCATTCGGATGAGAACGTAAAACACGTGTAAAAAGACACATTGAAGATAGAACACTAGCATCTTCAAACAGTCGCTTAAGGGCCTACATTATTTTTACGGTACAGTCTGTCCCTAGGAGCATAAAATTTTAAACTTTTACTTTATTTATCTTGGGGAAAATTTGACTTTATTATAAATATGTTATTGTTTTTCACACGGAAATTCTTCGATTGCTATATTAGGAATCATACATTCCCACTAGACTATATTATTCCATTTTTAAGTCTCTATTAAACAGAATGAAAAATAGTATTTTTTCTGTGATCAGCGAATATATTCATAGCAAATGCTGTCTTCAAAACGCACTGAAGTTCTTTCTTTTTTAAAGCATCAATTTGTACAATTCTGCATTATTAAGTTTCATTCTCGTTTAATTTTTGAAGGTAAGTTTATTGGATTATTCTAAACTTTTTTGGATGAGCATTTTAAGACTATCTTATTGTCAGAACAACTAAAGGTAAGCCGAACTTTCCGCAATTTGATTTTAACGCGCTCTTCAGTTTTGTACTTTCTGTTGCAAATAGAAAAAATATAAAAATAAACACTAAAAGTTTTGTGGATGATTTATTCATTCCCATTGCATCCAAGCAGTCAATTTCCAATTAAAAAAAAATAAAACGTGTAAAGAGTTGTGACATTTACATGAACTTTTTGCTTTTAAGAGGCATTTAAACACAATTTGGAAAACATAATTTTTGACAAGCATAATAAACGCAGTACATATTGAAAAAAAAAAAAAAAAACTCTAAAACGTCAAATTTGTCGAGTTTTCTAAATTAATGGAATCAAAACTACATTAAATTATTCGCATTTTTCCACTTTATAATCGAACTTTCATGCCGTGCCCCAGATTATAAGCTTATGAAATTGAACATGAAAGCAAGAACATGAACTTGCCGAAATTTGTAATCAAGTCAAAACCATTCATTAAATATAAATTATACCAATGTATAACTAAAATTTTCAGCATGAATCAAACACTTATAAGAACGCATGAAAATGTGTGTGTTTTAATTACATTAAAAAGAAGCGTAGAACATCTGCGCACTGTTTACATAAAAAGTAAGTTTTCTTTTCCTTAGGTGGGCTTTCCTTTCTTTACTCGCTGTGATATTTTCTTTTTTCCGAATTTTGAACCTTTTGGTAAACTCGGCAGTATTAACTTGTTTAATTGTGTAACATTAAATAACTATAAATAGTCTCATGCTTTTGAGGAAAATTCGTAAAATTGCCTTACTGTGGACTATTTTGTTTGGAAAAGTTTTAGTGGAACATATCTTTTTCCTCATTTCTTTTTTCTTTTGTCCACAAACACTCTCTTTTGCATATTTGAATGGACTGTGTTGACACACAAATCACGTGACTTTTGAAACGGCTGATGAGCGATTGAATTAAATTTAAGGGTGCTCAAATCAGTAAAATGGGATATTGAAATGGGCTTAAAATATATTGAGCAAAAGTTAATGAGATAAGTTTATTTTTCAAGAATAAGAACAATTATTATTGTTATCATCACGTCATTCGCATAGAAAGCAGAGTTGTTTAACATTAAACATTATAATGAGAGTATTTACAGCAAAATATTTTTCAAAAAATCATTGTTGATTTTAAATTACAAAGAAATTCCTTGTCGCTTATGTGTGTGCCCTTAACAAATGAAAAATAGGAATTGAACAACGTGCAAGATAAAATTTAAAACATTACAATTACATTTAGGTTGCTCAATATGATTTAAAAATGTCTTTCTTTGATAATTTATAGTCTCAATATGATTCGAACTATCATTTGGAGAATTAACATTTTTTAATTAACACATATAACATTCTTTTGAAATTTTCATACGCATTTAGGATTTCTTTGTTCCTGAACTACGCTAGTTTTAACTCAAAGGTAAGTTCGTTTTATTTAAGAAAACATTGTTCAAAAATAATTCCGTAGTTTTAGATTTTAGGCTTTTATTCTATATTTGTTTTCTTTATGGTTAAGTGTGCTGACTTTAATGTAAAGGCAAGTAGGTTTTTGGTATTTATTTTAAATTATTTAACTCGAATAACCCATGAAATTTTTTGACAAGTTCACTATTAGTTGACTATTCTAGAAGTGGCAGCATACTCTCACGTAGTACTGAAGACGCCGTGAACATTACCAAAGAAGGTATGTTAATTTAATTTTGATTTATTACTAACTAATGCATGCTACTTTGCTATTAATTTTACATTACTAATAGACTTTAACTCATATTTCTAAGCACTTGAATAAGTAGAAATGGTATATTTTATAATTCCGTAGATATTTAGACGTAAGCAGTGGTTGCTAGATAGAAAAGTTTGTAGCATAAATACATTCTTTGAATGTTTAAATGAATAAGAATTTTGAGGAGTAAATTTTATAACTTATAATATACATTATATAACTGACGCAGCTGTTTAATTTTTAAAATATTAACAAGATATCATTCCTTTTTAGGACCTAAAAATGCTTTGATCCTGAAGAAAATCAAGCCATTTATTCCTTCTTGAAAATGGCCACAAAATAGTAGCTGCTTCATTCAAGTTACGAGCTTTAGAACGTATCCAGAATTACTTTAATTCAGATCATGAAGTTTTATTCAAGTACTTTGTTGTAGACAGTTAAAAAACTTCAGGTTTAATTTGAATAGAATGACTTTAAAATTCATTACATATATTTAGAGAGAAAATTTCTCAATAATGAAAGTAAATCTTGGCAACAATATGGAAGTTTCAAGTATTTGTACTTTGTGACAAATAAAGTAAGAATATATTTTATTAAATATATTAAAAGAAGCCTTTTTACGGTACTTCTGTTTAGTACTCATGTGTTGATCTTCTGCGTGTTTAAAAGGTATGCAAACAACTGCAAGAACCTCTAAATGGTTGATTGAAATGCTTGTGGCTGTCTGTAAAAAAGAAAGCAAAAATGAACAAGTAAATAAGTTGAAATTGAAGAATATGTAACGTAAAGAAATCTACGAATAACATCCAACTTGTGCAACGAATTCTGAAAAAAAGGTTTATATAGTGTAAGATTTACTTATGTGCAGGAGTATTTACCTAAAAATTTCTTGTATAACGTACGAGAAGATTCGAGAAATGAATTAACCTGTAAATATTTTTGCCTTCAATCATGCAAATATTAATAAACGAAGTTCCCGAGAAGAATTGTGGTAGTAGGCTTCTAAAATCTCGTGCATACTGTGGACATTACAACTATGGAGGATAGTAATTTAGTAAAATTCAACACATTTGCTATGAAAGTTGCCCCATACATTGTTTTTTTCTAATTAATTCATCCAGATCTTTACTATTACCTAAGCTATCTCCTAATCTCCTAAGAATAAATCTCCTACGAAGAAGAATTAGGAAAACTTATTCATATTTTGGGGCATTATAAATATGTAAGGACCACTGTTCCATTCAAGGTATTGTTTATGAATTTTGGATATACTACATCGTTTTATTTTAGTTCAAGTTTCCAGACCTTTACTAAGCCTATAGTAACGTCAAATGAAGGTCATAGTACAAAGAACTGGGAAAAGTTAACTGATACTGTTGAAGAATAACGATATGGAAGATAACGGGAGGACCTAAAATTTTGTGTTATGAGTGTTGCACATACATTACGATTAAATTCTAAAGTAAATATTCGGACATCTACTATTACTCGGATAACAGAATGTCCAACTATCGAGTAGAACATGTAAAAGTACCTTTAATCGAGCATTCACTACCCACAGATGTCGTTAAAACTTGAAATACATCAGTAATTGTGATTATGCCAAATTGCCGACAGGACACAATGGAATCTATGGCAAGCATCAGGTTGATAGTCATGGAAAAGCCAGTTACAGTTGCGCTTAATGCGATCAATGGAGATAAGTTATCTTACTTTTTATGATCATTTTCTTCTTTCAAGCTTATTATTTGCAATATGATTATTTATATACATGGGTATGCATATAGTATGCATACAGTAATGTATCTGTAGTGTTATTGCAAAACTTTTCAGTAAAATGATTCATTAATCTGCTTCAACTTACATTGTTGCTGGACATATTTAAAACATTTCATGAGGTGAGAGTTTGAAACTTGTGAGCATGGAGCTTCTTCGCATTCTGCACTAAATGTGAATAGTATTTATGTTAATGGCGTAAGTATGAAATGTCTAATATTCACGTTGTATCTATTACAGTGTTTTTATAAATGTATTTTTAAAATTTATGTTGTGTAATAAAATTCTGAATATGTTGTAAGTACGTCGAAAATTCGAGAGAATATTTATATAAACATGCACGTACATGTATATTATTGTTAAAGCACAAACAGAAACGCAGCAGTACATTTTAAAATTTTTTATTATACCTCAATCGGTCGTCAATAGTCCATTGTAAATTCCTCTTCATGGGAATCAAAATGACGTTTTTATACCTGATTCAGTCCTTAAAAAAAATTGTTTTAAGAATCACGTCATAATTGCTTCCCATGAAAATACCTATGTAGAGAAGTTAATGCTATTGAATCAGAACATATTGAATATCTCTACATAGAAAATATCTATGTAGAGACGTAAAGTTATTGAATCAGAAATTAAATCTCTTCTAAACTGGTTGCCGATGAAAATGGATTTAAACCGCAAATCAAAATATAAATTAAATTTGTAGAAAATTTGATCAATGTAGAATGAGATAAAATCACTTATTCTATGTGTGGTAAGTAAGAATCCTTTTGGGGGGCGGGGGAGCGTCAGTTTTGCTTCGGGTAAAAATCTCCTTGGACAGATTCCATGGTGTGACTTGATGCTCATACAAAACGGAAGTATATTTTAAAGTGATTGTTATAAACTGAAGCAGGCGACAATTGTTGGTCAAAGTATCCTGCAAATTAGAACTGGAAGTAAGTTAATGAAGGCAGAAAGAAGCAAAAAATACTATGAATTCTAGTTTTGATCGGTAAGATTACGTCTGGAAACATTATAATTTTGCTTACAATGACAACCTTTTAAGAAATCCATGCATGTTTTTGTGGATATTTTAAGAAATGAAGTTTCTTCTGAAGTTGTTGCTACTACTCAAAGAAAGACTCAAACCTTGCGTCAGTTTCCGAGAAAGTAAGAAAGAGGATTTTGTAGAATACTATGTGCTATGAAAGTTTTTGGCATAGAGTTTGATCTACTTGATTTTTGATTGAAAGCTGAAACAATCAAATTTTTTTGAATGAAATTAAAAACAGTCCTTTCCGCCCCCCCCCCCCCGATTCCTAGTTCTTATACTAGGAATTTCTTACTACTGGGCTAAATTTCTTGAATGAAATCAAAAACAGTCCTTTCCGCCCCTCCCCCCGATTCCTATTTCTTATACAGAATTTATCAGACGACGAATATCTTACTCAGGGGCTTCTTTACACGTACCTTATCTGAAGATAACAAAGAATCAGCATTGTTCTTTCTTGATTGAATTTGCACATTGAAAGTTCTTCGTCGTCATATACTCCATAATATGATCTGTTGAAGGAATAACTTCAAATTTCTCATTGAACTCGTCATATGTGTAATGATATTTGAAGGGTCCTCTGGAAAGACGACCTAAGTCACATACTACTTTTTGAACTTTGCTTTATGTTTTATTATAAATTATGTATTATAAATATATGTATTATAAATTTGAATTTGGGTGTTACGGAAAAGTAGGCTCGTATCGTTAAAATTAACATTTATGTTATAAAATAATTGAATAAAACATAAAACAAATTTCAAAAAGTAGTATGTGACTTAGGTCGTTTTTCCAGTGAACCCTTCATTTGTGTTGCGTTTTATTTTATGTGTTTTTAATAACTATACTGTTAAACCAATATTTTTTATTATAAATATTTTATTCCTACCTTTCCTCTTCCCATTAAATGGAAATTTTCGAAACTCGATCGCAGTACATTGTTCGCACATTAAGCCGATCTTATTGACAGAACTTAGATGAACTCTGAAAGGGAAACTTTAGAAAGTTTCCCAAGAAATAATAGAACTTGAAATTTGAAGGTCTGTGGAAAAGGCTGGGAGCACGGGCATGAGTTTTTGGTAGTCATTCCAGCTTTGAAATAGATAAAATTCCTATTAAGTGATAAGCAAATTCAGCCAAACTACGAGACTCTCGTCTCGTAGTTTGGCTGTATTCGCTCAACCATATGACTGAGTGACATTTTAACAATGGTTGTAATTCTTCTTCCAATCTGATTATGAATGTTGCCAATTATGCAGAGTAAAACGTCGGCAAGAAAATAACCTGATGACGCGTGTTAGGTTTAGAACACTTTAATTGCGGCGAACAATTGGTAAATAAATAAATAAAAACTGAGTAAAAAATTTACTGACAAGGAATTAGAATGATGTCGTGTGATAGTAATTTTTAACCACTTTTTTTTTCTCGCGGCAGATAAAATTCTTCTGCACACTTAAACACTTGTTACATTTTTATTCGATATGCATGTACGATTTTTTTTTAATTGAAAATATTAAAGTCGGGAAATAGTAAAAAGGGAAAACATTCTGCATGCACAGTAAATATAAAAATAATTAAAATGCCTTTATTGTTGTTTTTTCAACGAAAGGGGTTTAACCCTTAAAATTCTTTTTTTTTTTTTGGGGGGGGGGGGGGCTTTCAATTCAACAATTATAAATTCAACTGGAGTAAATTATCGAATTTCATTAAAGAATAATAAAAAGAAATAGAATTCTCAAATGCATATTCTGGGGGAATAAAACATGAAGTGCAAGTACCCCGATTTTCCTTGTAAAAAGTTATTACTTACAGCGAAAACTTTCCGACATAGCTCTTCAGATGATATTGATGAGCCTACTTAAAAAACAAATCTATCCATCAAAATCCTCTTCAGCATCTAGCCATATTCTTTTTCAACTATTTATCACTTATAGAAAGGGAACATCTGCCTTAATGTGTCCATCTCCTCCCCTCAAAATCTTTCTTGTCCGTCTTTTCTGTTGTCCGCCGCACAATAACCCCTGTCTCCTTTGCATCTGGACGGTCAGGTGCTGACGTAAGAGGCTTACAACAAAGTCTACGCAACAATGGCCTAACGGCACAAACACGTCCGGATGTTTTTCCACTACAAAATCTTAAATCTCGTTTACTTTTCAACTATGAATATCTTGAAAGTGTGAATAGGATTTTTGCTTCAAACAATAGCATTACAAGGCCGAACTACAATGCTGTACTACTGTCACTCAAACTTATTGCATATACAACACTTATTACCCATTAAAGTGTAAAAATTACATGTCTTAGCGTCTTACTTCTATTTTATTCCGAAGTGGTTGTTAAATATATCTTATTTCTAAATTGTTGTGATTAAATATTTTTTTGGCATTTTATATCAGAATAAAATAATCGCAGAGATACAACCGAAATTTAGATCATTCGGGCATTACGTCATTGATTACATTTTTCTCGTTACTAATTTCAATAATGTAATAAACTAGTTATAAAATGTAACTAACTATAATGAGTTACTTATTGTTAACATATTGTTAACTTGCTTAGTACCGTTTTTCTAATGGAAAATCTTACGTTCCAGCAATGAACATCTTCTTACAAGTATGAAAATAGATTTGGTACAAACAATAGCATTTGCGCATTTTATCATTTGTTACATTATTCTCGTTAAACGTTGCAGTGATGAAGTGACTTGGATGCAAAATCCAACTAATTATAATAAGTCATGGTTTCCGTTAAGTTTTTGCTTCTGTTTAGTTCGCAAGAATACATTCAGCAAACGATCTGGTCTCTTACAATAAGATTTGCGTTTGAAGAAATCATTTGAAATTCACGAAAATCTTTGTACTATACATGCCAGCAAGAAATTCCCAAACATCAGTGAAAATAAATGAAAAATGAGTAGTGTTTTAATTCTGCTTAGCAAAATTAAAACACTACTCATTTTTCATACAAATCAATAAGTTCTTAATTTAAAATATTTACTTTTGATTTTGTACAAGTTTATATTGTTCTGTTGCGTAATATTTGTACGCTGATGCATTTCGTTTTTAAAGGCTTAAATTGAAATAAGCATTTTATGAATTTTCTAATGTCTTTTTCTTTACTGTAGTTATAGAAAAAATAAGTTTTGCGCTGGAGAGAAATGTTTGTTTTATGCTGGAATTTATATTCTGATGTTCAAAGAACTTATATCGCTCAACGGCGACAACAGTGGCATATTCCAAAGATTAAAATAAATATAGTTGTTATTTACTTAAAATCTCAATTTAATACACTTTCTTGGCCAATGCTGGCACAAAGTTTGTTTTCATTCATCCCTACATTTCTTGAATGCGTTTTGTAAATTAATTTCATTCAAGGGATAAGGAAGTGTGCAGCGTTCAGTATGTGTGATACATCCAATAATCAATATTGCACAGCAAAAATTTAACGTCTACGGCAAGTATTCACGACAGTATGTTATCGAGGCGAAAAAAGAAAAATTGTTTGTTTTATTTCAGTTGGTATATTTTCTTGGAAAAGGGAAGCGTCCATAAACTACCCAATACTTAACGATTTAAATTCAAATAATGTGAAGTTCTATTTGGCCACGTGGTTAAAGGCGGTACTTCGCCGCTCCAAAGTTTGAAGGCTCTATACCTACGTTTTCGGTCAATCGTCAAGACAAAGAAGAAGAAACAAATCTTCTTATTTTAAACCAGAGAATGTCAATCAACCTCAACAGATCAAAAGTTGAGTAAACAGACTTTGATTGCTTAAAAAAGGGAGTTTCAATTGCTAGTGAATACTTGAATTAAGATAGTCCATATTAATATTTCAAAATAATTGCGAGGACCCACGTCTCTTTATGTTAAAAGTATCACTTGTCCTGCACACCACTACGGTAAAGCACCTGTCTAAACTGCTTGAAACCTGACCCCACGAAAACTATTTATAAGCTGAAAAAAGTACTTACCCCCTATCCCCCTTCCAAAACTTAACACCCAAGCTTTAAATCCACGTTCTAAAGCATCCTTGTCCAAATCCGCTGTAACGTTTTGCCACATTATTTTTGCAAAAAGCGAGTTCTGAGAGAAAAATAGAAAGGGGGGATATAAGATTAAAAAAATAAATAAATCCCTCCGGTGGAAAGCGCTTCCTTTGAGGGGGTCTTTAGACACCCTAGGAGACCCCCCTGACAACAAAACGCCCCCCAAATTACAATTGTGAGGCTTTAACCGTATGAGGGCAAAGAGCAATTGAACCCATAGAAAGGCTCGGAAAAATACGTAGAGATTGAAAGGTTGATTCTAAAATAATATTAAAAAAAAGAAAGCGGGCATGTGCAGTAAAGATCAGATTCGGCGAGCGGGGCTGCCAAATTCGCTTAAAATCGCTTTCGAATTGCGAAACCACTCTTTTTTGTGAACTATGCTAAAAGATTTGTTGTGATAGATCTAATATTTTGAATTGGTTTCGCAATTATTTGAGCTTTAAATGTTAGGAGAGATCTTTTAAATAATTTTTGAAATTTAAATGTTAATGAAGATCGTCTTAATAATTTTTGAAATTTAAATGTTAGTGAAGATCTTTTTAATAATTTTTCAAATTTAAATGCTAGTGAAGATCTTTTGGATATTTTTTTTCAAGTTAAAGTGTTATTGAAAAAAAGTTTTTGGTGATTTATTTAATCAAAAACTTGCAGATTGATGATAGATAGTCGAGGATCTGCTTATTCATTATGAGCAACTGCAACCTATATATATATATATATATATATATATTGAAATTTAGTTTTCCCCACCCGATTATTCTAAGCTTTAGTTACTTCAGGCTCTGTATTTATGTTGTGATATGCCTTTGGTGTTAGTTAATTACACACTTCTACCAGCCATAAGCATTCAGGAAAATTCCTATTCATTGCAAGTAACTACTGTTAGTTCTATCCTTTGGTCAAGCTTAGCAATCTATACTGCTTCAAGTCCGTAAATGTAGTTTTGGTTCTTTATTTATTGATGTATCTATACGGTTTAAGGTTTGAATGTGCTCGTGTTGTTTACGAAGTGTCGGAAGTCTATATATTGTTTGCTTCATAATCGATATTAACTTCGTAACGCTGCCGAAGACATTAAATACACAAGACATTAAGCCTTTGATTAAGTTAAACAATAATCTCCTACAACTGAACAAAACAATGTAATTTGTAAGAACACGTTGTGCTTTATCAACTAGTTAACTTTTAAGACATGTCATTGAACTTCGTTTTGCTGTAAATTTATAAATATTTTAACTGATGATTTTTTTCATATCATTAGTACATTTCACGATAAACTGCGGTAGTTGGGAAATGCCTTACTGATAAACATATGTTTTTTCTCCAACCAGGTTCATTTACAAATGACCGTGCAAAAAAGCCATATTTTAATGATGCAAAATAACGGATGGTCAATCTGGGTACGAATTTATGTTTTACTAAACCAAAACCATCGAAACAGAAGTGATTGTATGGGGTCTTCAAGTCTCCCATACTTGATTCTTTAAATTCTTTTTTGATAACTGATGTCAGCTCAGATCTTTGATCTGGCAACCCTAGCAGTGGGCTTTTCAAACGAAGGCAGTGAATCCGATTTTTTGGTCTGCTTACGGAGTAATGTTCGTAGGGGGCAATGTTAACTACCGAAATAAAAAAGATAGAAATCTTAAGAAAAACTCTGATACGGGTTCATGACCTTTGGCTCTGAACTTGGAAATTCCTGAAACTAAGAAGAGATGATTGTTGCTTTCTTTAATGTATTGAAGGAGCATAAAGAGCATAGTTACAAACAAAATTTTAAATCTCTATTTTTGCAATTTTAACATGCTTCTTAAGTTTAAAAAATCTTGAAAATTCAAAAAGATTAAATTTTATTATATAAATCACATGGTGTTTTTCTGATGATGTAACCGACTATTAAAATTTTATCGGAATTTCATTCTTGCAACGGATACATTTATAATATCTGATTTAGAAATTATAGTGTATTCCGTCTAAGTTTAGACACCCACGATCTCAGTTCAACACGTCCATCATACAGAAAAAGCAATACGAACTATATGATTTTATTTTCAGTAAAGGTTTTGCATTGTATTTGAAACGAAACGTTTGCTGAATCCAAATTCAGCAAACACGCATATTATTATTAAATGCATTATCTTAAACGTATATTTGTTTAATGCATAACTTTTTGCCCTTTTCCTTTATAATACGACGGTTTACGATGTGTACGTCGACTTTTAAGTTTTATACACTATATTATGTGCCAGTATTTTTTTTTTTGGAGTTTACGCTTTGTAAATAATGAACAAATGAAGAAGTATTATTACGATCTTGATTATTGTTATTTTTATCAATTCTTTTTTAATTCTTTTTCATTTCTGATGTCCGGAATTTCTCTTATCCGAATAAAACTCGATCATTATTAACAAGAATAAAAGGGTTTGTTCTGTATTGATTATTTTAAAAATGTTTACACATTATTTTTCAACTCTACAACTTTAAGCAAAAAATGTAATGTGCATAGTTTACTCTCGTAATAATTATTGACATTAATGTATCTTTTCTGTAAAGCTAAAATTTGTGCTACGGTTACACTGAGATGAGGAATTTTTCCCGTTCTCAGAAGAAAGTCCATTGAAATCGATATTTGTTTGAATTGGACCGATATTACGCAAAAATTAGTTATTGAGTAAATATATTTTTCATAAGAAAACCTTTTGATGAAAATTCATCTAAAAGTGTAATTTACTTATGTATTCATTATTGTAAAAAGCTAACAGGGCGGAGTGGTAATAAAAGGCGCACTCTTAAATTTTATTTTACTTATTTATATTTATTTTTTCAGATTTTTCTCAAATGATCAGGACACTTTCATTATATATTTGGCGACACCATACAAAAAATAAAATTGTAATGAAAAATCCTTATAACGAGTAATAAAAAAAGTTTTGTTGTCTTATTCATCGGACACTGTACGTATGAATGGGACACTATTTTAAAGTGAAAATAGCATTTTAAAAATTAATAATCAATATACAGATAAAAAAATGACAAACAGAATATTATGCTAACCGCAACCGGATGCTTCAACGTCTCGAAAAATTTAATTAACGCGATTTTTCTACTGCATAACTGACTATGTCAAAGCAACTGAAACTGTGAAATAACTTCTAGATTTTGTTTTTTTCTTAGACTGTTAAAAATTTCCGTAAGAAAATAGTAATATAGCCATTCTTTTAATTGTTCACTCTCGGAATTTTTTTCTTAAATTCACGGAAATATTACTGGCAGCAGTGCTGCCGGTAAATTTCCGTTATGTGAAGACCATCCGTTTTTTCTTTCTCATGTAAATTGAAGGAACTTCCTTCTACAAGTTTTTCTGTTCTAGAAGGGGAAATGTCCGTCAATTGAAGAAACTTTCCTATATTTTTTCTCCGTCATCTGAGGGTAATTTTCCGTTATTTGAAGAAACATGCGTTATGTTTATTTCCGTTACATGACAGAAATTTTCCGTTATTTGAAGAAACGTGCGCTATGTTTATTTCTGTTGCATGATGGACATTTTTCGCTATTTGAAAAAACTTGCGTTAGGTTACCTTCTGTTCCATGATGAAAATTTTCCGTTATTTGAAGAAATGTCCGTTAAGTTTGTTTCTCTTAAATGAGGGACATATCCAGGAAAATTTGCCCATGTCCATGCGTTATTTTATTTCTAATGTCCGTCAGAGATCCGTTCACACTTTGTTTGTATAATATTTTTTCTCTATTTAGCTTTTACCTCATCCACCCCCGCTCCCTAGTCACCCCCCGCCAACCAGAAATTGCAAAGAATAACTTACATTATACTAGTTTCTCAGAAAAAAAACTCGTGCTTTAAGGGGTTAAAGAGGTTTTTTGTGCAGATTGAAAAAAGGCGTTTCATTTATACTTCTTCAGTGACTTTCTCAAATTGAAAAATTCCATATTAATCCATGGAGAAACTTAGAATTCAAAATCTTCATTGCTTAATGCACATCAAAATTCTATTTTCACCATCAGAGAGTGGGCATTTTATACTTTGGAGGTGATTTCTAAATTTAGTTTTTTAAACTTCTCTAGTATCATAAAATATAATAAATCCTGACAACTTATTTCTGCAAACTTTAAAAAATGTTTTCAGAAAAATGCCATTTAGAGTAATAAGATGCCCACTTTCAAATGGTGAAAATAAAATTTTTAAAAGTGCCTTTTGTGATGGAAAATTCGACTTTTTTTTCATTCATTACTTTCGAGAAAATTAACAAATTGCAATGAAAAAAACCTCTTATAACACTACATCTGCAAATAATGTATTTTATAGGTTTTTTAAAATTTGATTAAAAAAATTCCTTTTTTCCAGAAGTTCCATTTTTATTTATTTTTAAACACTATTCTGTACTCCCTTAAAAATAATTTTTGGGCATATCCCACCCGACCTGATGCAAGACTAAGTTGCAGCTAAGAGCACACTGAAAATAAAATTTTATAACACGTATAAAGGACTTATTAATAAAATGCCACGCCAAAAGCTGCACATTACTTCTGACTTTTCACAATTGAAAAATCATTTCTACTTTGCAGCAACTAGTACAAGTTTTTTTTCTTCTCATGATCAAATTTACAACTGAACTAATTTTTTATTGAAATTTATGTGGAGTCTAATATAGAGGAGGAAAAAACAAGTATGCTGCCAAATTTCCAAACAATACAAAGCTATACTCTTAATTGAAAGCACACTCAATGAACGAAGTTTACATGCCAACCCCTCTCATTTTCCTGTCAACTTTCAGCCTTGAAATTTTATTCATGAAACGAAGAACCTGAAAGTCTAATAAAAAGTGCAATATATTTTAAAATGTATGCAAGATGCTAATTCTATGAAGCTTTCAACTTCATAAAGTAAGCATCTTTTTTTAGTAAAATGCAAAATATACTATAAGCCAGCATTTCCGGAAGTTTCCTTTTCAGAAAAGTATATCAAACTTTTCGTGAGATTATTTTTTTGCTAGGACCTTCTCAGTGTTTTCAGCCTATAATTGTTAACAAGTTACCACAGGTTTGCTCAGTCTCCCTACCTTCAAAAATTTCACTAAAAATGCAAGTTGATAATTTGTTGCAATTAACCACCAGTCCAACTTTTGAAATATACTCATTCTTATCCCCCCCCCCCCAGAGAGCAAAGAGATATAAGTTATTGATTGAAAATAATCCTCATCAAGTAGATTTATAAATATTTGTCACCATGATACCATATTTAGAAAAATAAATTAGAACAATTTAAATCATAATTTTGAAAATCAATAAGGTACCATTTATTTTTTATATTATTATTTTAATACTAAATTTTAAATAATTTAAAATATTTTTCATGTAAGACAATTTTATTCAAAAAAAAAAAAAAAAGCACTTATCTGCATAATTTTCAGTATGGTCAGGTCATTCACATATTTATGTCTTGTGACCGGTTTAATTTATTTATATCTCTTAATATAGTAAACATTACTTTGAACTTGTAGGTTCATCCTATTTTTAAGTGACGAATGTTTCGCCAAGTCAATTTTCAAGTTTTGCCAATTATCAATCTTTGCAACACCAAAAAATATTTAATTCAAATCAATTTACTATAGTATTTTAAAAAATCCTACACAAAGAAATCAGCCATCTTTATTCAATAAGCATATAATAAAATTGAAAAAAAGAAAATATTAATAATAATGACAGCTATACTTAGACGCCACTAAAACTTTATGTATGTATGTGTATATATTTATAGCATAGCAATAAAATAACAGGACAAAGTGAATAGCAATAAAGTAGCCACCATAGAATAATTAAACAATAAACAAAGTTTTATTTTACAAATTTAAGAAGTTTTATTTGACATTTTAAAGAAACTGATAGATGAAATGGATTTTCGAAGCACAATAACTTATTACGTAATTTTAAGATCTTTTTCAACACATTGTTTTTGCTCTTTGGGCTCTAAGTTCCTCTCTCAGGGTTTATTTCTGCAAAGACACCAGAAAATAAGAGAGAAAAGTAAAATTATGACAAGACAACAAAGAAAATAAACTGGGCAGGGTGCCGCAGTTGCCTTTTGGTTTATGAGTTCCCACATATTTTATAAGCCATATTTTATAATCAAAATAATTTTGATGGGCCATGTGACTAACAATAAAAAACATTCTTTTTATCACTATCCTTATACCTCCCCCCTACACCAAAAGATGTAAGACTCGCTATAATCAAAAATTTAATTCTGAATAAAGTCAAATTTTCGTTCTATGCTGGTGATTTTGACAATAGTTTAATTATTGAGAATCACCATGTCAGAGGACTAATAGATGATATATTCACTCATTTATCGCAAAAAAATTCAAGGACTTTCAAGGACCCAAATGAAAATGTTCATGGGACCTATTTTGATGTTTATTGTTTAGCACATGTGTGTTTTAAAAGAAAAAAAAGCTACAGAACTTAAAAATGAAAGTTTAACTTGCAGGTTCAATTTCTTTCTCGTGATTGTTGCGATAAACAAATAATAAACAAACGATTTGTAAACTTAAAAAGTCATTCAGAAACAAAGTCAAACCTTATAACGATCTTTTTCAACCCACGCTGGGCTAAACACGCATTTTCCCGGCATTTTAGGCCGTAAATGAAAAGACAAGTATTGATGATAGGAACCAGTTCAAAACATAATCATCGGTTCGGTCACACTAGCAAAACCGTTTAAACTCAGACTCCGGCCGAACTGTACGAAAATTTAGCAAGCTTTTGAGCTCTGAAGAAATGCACTCGGAAGTCAGGAATCACCACACTAAAAGATTTCAAGAATCACTTTTGTTTTTTTAAAGGGGGATTGGAATTTTGCTAGCCGATCTTTGAGTGAAATTTTTACTTACTTTTACGAGGTTGACTTTTCCGAAAAATCTAGGACTTCTCAAGTACCCTACGGTCGTTTTCAAGGATTTTTGGGGTCCCCGAGTGGTTTAAAGGAAATTCAAGGATTTTCAAGGACCGTGGGAACTTTGTATAAAAGATGTAGGGTTCTTATAGAAATTTGCAGGGAGACCACATTACTTATTGAAAGCTTAAGAAAACGAACTTTTTATAGCATTGTAAAACATTCGACTTCGATTTAATCTTTTAGAAAATAAACAACCATGGCAGTCGTGTTTCATCTGGAAAATAAACACAAGGTGAATATGTGAATATCTTAAGACATTTTTTCTCTCAATAATTTGTTAAAAACTTTAAGAGTTGACACATATTTACGAGAAATTACTGAAACCAAAATCTGAAATAAGAAATTACCCATACCTGCATTTATGTTTGGCGGAATGAAACTGGTTAGGCTAAACTCGTTGTCTTGTCGACTTCTGATTGTGTAGCTGAGATTATTGAATACGCATGCGTGCAGAGAATAAACGGAAAAAGTTCGTTCTCAAGAGGTAAGGAAATTATTTGTTGAAAAATGAGGAATAATGTAGTGTATAAAGACGAATTTTTCTGAGAGTGTTATTTTACCATATTTAATTACAACAGTTGAATAACCATTAAAAAGATGATACTCAAACCGCTGATTGTGAAAAAAAAATCGTTTATTTTCTGTTTCTCCTAAAGAACGTTTAACTAACCGTAGTTTACAAGCGCCACTAGGTCTCGTAGTCAATAAGAATCGGGCGTCCATCTTGGTTGTGGAACCTTACCGGTCGTACGTTGTTGTTAAAATATGAATAAAGATTTATTAGTTCAAATCTGCATGTGTATATAAAAAAAAAAGAAAAAGTGGCTTAAGCAGTGGTTACTAAATAGAAACACATACACACGTAAATCAAAAATTGGAGACATCGGATTCCCGAACTGTTTGCGAATGAGCGAACCCATAATTTCAGCTTCTGAAGCATGTTTGTATTTTAATTTTTGCTGCAAATAAAATGGTTTTTGTCAATATACAGTAAATTTAGTCCAAAAATGACTTTGGATCCAATCAAAAACTGAAATCTCAATTTTAATGCAGTTTTCCTGTTGGAAAAGAAGATTTATTGATAAATAAACGGCAGCTTTGAGTGTTGTAGCTGGCCGAATGGTTAGAGCGCAAGGTTGGTACGCCATACACCCGCGATTCGATTCCCGCACGCTTGGTTTCCGGTTTCTACGCCTCGAAGATTCTACGCCTCGAAATGGTTCAAAAACCGTAAAAACTTACATTTTCAGTTTTGAAACCATTTATAAATGGTTATGAAACCGTAAACCATTATATTTACGGCTTATTAATCAAGCTGATTGGAAATGGTTTGGGTACCGTAAAGATAGAAAAATGTTCCAAACCGTAAATTTAACGGTGAATTAGATGTACAGACTGCTGCCGGCTATTTAACCGTAATTTCATAATGGAATTTCTAACAGTGTAGAGACAACATGATACTAAATTTCCATGTACATAAAGGGGGAAAAATGTTTCCTTTTCATAAGCTTGATTTTTGCCTATTCAATCCCACGAATTCTTAAAAATATGATTGATTTTTTTTGTCATAGTATTAAAATTAGCGATAAAATAAGTAAACAGTAAACAAATTGTGACATAAAAGACAATTATACCTAACAATCAGAATAATACTGCGCTAACGAATTGCTCTTCGTAAATAGTTGCATTTGAGGGAAAGGAAAGTGTTCTTTTCAACGACATTTTTTTAATACTTTAACATTAAACTTTTTTTTAAAGGGAATCTATATGGGGGTCATTCATGAATGGATGTCACGCTTCGTGGGAGGAAGGGCGTTCCAGAAATTGTGACAGTTTGTGACCAGGGGAGGGGCGGGGTAACAAGAAGTGTTAAAGTTTACATTTTGGTTTCTATAAAAACATTTTCAAACAGTAAATTAAATTTATTTTTAAATTTTTTTTTATTTTCATAGTTTGATTTTAAAGTTTCGTTGATCATTTTGTATCGTCAACAGCGATGTTGATTAACGTTTAAATTTACTTCTTCTTAAAAGTTTAAAAATGAATAAATTTTCTTTGGAATCTACACTTTTAAGGATAAAATTGAGCGGGCATTTTTTCAGAAGTCGAACACTGAATATATATTGAAAAAAAAAGTGTGACATCATTTATGAACGGTCTCATGTTTACTTTTCCCATGGATATCGATCGTCTTTTTTTCGGACATAAAATAATATAAAATGTTTTGTAGGAAAGCATACGCTGTTTCATTTATCCTTTAAGTTGGTAATACAATCCCGAACAATCCTTATGTGAGGGGAAGAAAATAAAGATCATTTTTTTTTTCACAATCAGTGCTAAATAATTCATAGGAATAAATTATCAAAAGCTTGAAAAGTATTGCACAACCCAAATTTTGCAGGAATGAAGCAACACTTGGTGCAAGATCAATACATTTCTACATTTTGTCAGAGTTTTCCATAGTATAATCTAAAGAGTTTTTACATGAAGAAAAAGTTTGCGAGTCTTTTCCATCATATAAAATAATCAACGAGTTTTCTTCTTTGTTGGACGCTATAACGTTCCATCACATAATGATTTTTTTTTGGAAACTCTCCCAACAAACTCTCGCTACTTGTTCCCATGTATTTGCGACCAGTTCTAAATGTACTATACCTTCTGTTGCGGAATAATCCCACTAAAGAATGGAATAAATACAGCAGTATGCAGTCAAAGCATTTCAAAAAGCTTCGAATTCGAATGATCGATGGGGGAAGTTCGAAAAAGAGGGAAAACGAGTCAATTTTTGCCTGTATGAGAGTTTTGACGTAACTTTGATTTTTCGACTGATAAAAAACGAGAAAACGATCAATCTATGTTACAATAGCTAGAGCTCTTTGTAAAAGCTGCGCGATCTTCTTCAGTCCTTCCATTAAGATTTTAGGCAGCAAAAAAGCCACATATCCCGTTTCTAATAGGCAGTAAGGTAAGGGCCTAAAAAGGAAAATGAAAATTATAAATCAAGTAGAACAAAAAGCAAGCATCTTCCACTGATTTATTGTTCCCAGTTGCAATTAATCACTTTTTTTTTGTTTTTCGAGCTCTTTAAAGCGCAATCGCGCTTTTATTATGTCTGATTTGGGCCATTTGTGGTTTGTCAAATTGTCGCAAGGGGGTGTCTCAATGTTACGGGAATGCTGCTTTACTTCTTTTCCCAATGCACAGCAAATTTACGATTCTAATTGTGTGATTCAAAGACTTATTTTTATGCTGAATTTTGCTTTTTAACCTTTTGCTGGTAATTGGCCAAATAACTAGCTTTAAGCAAGCAATTCAACTCACTTGAGGCTTACTTTATAAAAATTTTGAAGTTAAGCTATTTCTCAGTTTTACAATACATTTACTATATCATGAGAATGCAATGGAGGTAAATGATTTTCTATCATAATATAGTATGGCTGGCTACTTTACTAATTATAACCAATATTCTTCAACTATTTTTCATAGTTTGTTTTGTACAACACTCAGTATGTGCCTCCATTTTCATCCAATTGCTATCGCAATGGAAGACGCGTCAATAAAAAATTATAAATGATGTTGTTGTCGATGAAAATAACTAGATTATGTAACTATTTATAATTTTCTAGACAAATGGAATAAACAACATCTCACTCGACAGTATAGCAAGATTTAATTGCTGAATATCTTTTTCTGGTGGCTGCGAAATCCTTTTTAACTATCATCATTAAGTGTAATTACTATCTGCCTAATAATCTTCTAAGATATTGACGGTTTTTGAAAATGTTTTGCTTTTTACAAACTGTTATACATTTAAAAAATCATCCATTACTAAAGTAAGGAAATGAAAAAGTTTTTCACGTATTAGGCATACAGTATTGCTTTGTTACTACACTAAAAATTTTGGCCTTTAGTTGCCACTAGGGATGTAACGAATATTCGGCCACTATTCGGTATTCGGCCTGGCCGAATAGTCATTTCATCACCAAGCCGAATATTCGGCCTGGCCGAATAATGGGTAAGGTCAAAATCGGCCTGGCCGAATATTGATGGACTATTCGGCCGAATAGTTCTGCTGCAGTGGAAATGTAAAAAAATAAAGAAATTAGTAGATTTTAAACATTTAAAATTGTATAATAATTATTGCAAAAGAGTACATTAGTTTATAGCTATAATAAATAAAAAGAATTTAGGAAAAAACTACTTTTTTAAACCTTGTTTTAGGCTTGACGAGCAAAAGCAGATTTTAAAGTTGTAATATTGTATTTTATATCTAGGTTTTGCTCCCAAAGCTGACAATAGTTAATTATGATATATGAGAAATTAATTTTGTTACTATTAACAAAGTGGAAGTCAGACTTTGTTTGGGTAGACTGATTTATCGTGAATATTGGGTAAGAGAGAAATGTGAAAAGCCTGGAATATATCATGAATATTTAGATAGCATAAGTTATTGGGGTTTTTGAAAATAAAAATATATTCCAGTTAAGTGTATTAAATTTTAATAGATCTTTTAAAAATAGGTATGTAAAACACCCCATAAAATAAAAATATTAACTTTTATAACTTCTAAAATATCTCCATAAAACGGTTTTAAGCAAGGTAAAAGTTCACTAAGCAATAGTTCTTTCGTTTGAATTAAATAATTAGTAAAATAATACTAATGCTTACTACCATAAAATCTGTCATTTCTATTCCCCTTGTGGGTGAAATTCTTAGTTTTAATACATTCATACCAATAGAGAAAATAGATTAATTGTAAATAGTTTAAAATTCTTAACAAACAAAATTAAATCATACATCATAGATTGTGTATAATTGGTGTTTGACTTTGTCAATAATTTTAAATTTGTCAAATACCTTTCTACTACAACGATTTTTTAGAAATTTTAATATTCGGCCGCCGAATATTCGGTATTCGGCCTAAGACATTGGCCGAATATTCGGCTTCGGCCTGGAAGAAGTTGCCGAATATTCGGTATTCGGCTAAATTCGGCCAAATCACTATTCGTTACATCCCTAGTTGCCACCACTTTTGGTGTTCAGTAACACCAAAGTTGGAAATTATTCATATTTGCTATATTTAAAATCTTTTTATGTGTCTATGTAAAAAAATGTAGACAATATAATATTTTTAGCACATAAAATTTGTTAACTCAGTTACATATCAAAATTTCATCACTATTGCTCATGTCTATGAAAATAGGATAAATGAACAATCATAATGAACTTTTGATACGTTATTGAGTTAACGAATTACATATGCCAAAAAATATTATACTGTCTACATTTTTTAAAAAAGACAGTTAACAAAATTTACAATGTATCAGAAAAGGAATAATTTTCAACTTCACACCAATTGAACATCAAAAATGGTGGCAGCTAAACGCAAATTTTTTTCAAACGCAAACATTTATTCAGAATTATGAATATAATCTATTTTACCGAAAATCATTATTCAACTTTTTGGTTCAATACTTTTTGAAATGTTGCCCTATATTTACTCTTCCAACATTAATTGCACACGTAGTGCATGAAAAGCAAACCTTTAAAATACCTATGTGGAAGTTGTACTTTTCTGCATATCCTAACATTTTTATTTTCTTTCTAAATAATCGAATATTTTGCATGCTGAAATATATTAGACTTTGAAGCTAATTAATTAAAAATTCCACCTTTTGTAAGATCTTTAGCCAAGAGTTATGCGTCAAAAAATGTTTTTTTTGTTTTTGTGTTGTTAAAAGTAACAGTATGGGTTGTAACAGTTACAGGGCTGTAAAAAACAGTATTTTGTTTTCAATTGTTCTTGTTATAACTAGTATGGCTTACTGTTTTGACTTAACAGTTTTTTCCTTTTGCGTTTTATTAACTTATCAAGGTGACTTTAGCTACTTAATGAAAATTTAAATTTCTGAGCAAATCTTAATTAAAGGAAACATCTGAATTTTCAGTTTTTTAATTTTCTTGAATTTTTTATAGTTTTTAAATGCCCTTTACTTTACAAATGTGTACAGTGGCCGTTTTAGTTTTCATCATTTGCCTTCTGTTCATTTTCTAATCTTTTGGGGCATTCATAAAGTGAGATTTGTTTTAACAATATTAAAGCTTTCTTTCCTATATTTTGAGAAAAAGCATTCGTTATTCGTAAAATGTATAGCATTTTTGTATAAATATTTTGCGCAAAATTTTGCCGTTTATACAATTAAGCATTCAAAATGGCTTTCTCTCTTAAACAAAAATATGCAATAAATAACAATAAAACTAATGTGTGTGTGTGTGTGTTACGTTACTTCTGGTTCTTTTTTAAATTTAAGAGCCTTGTTTTTTCACCACTATTATATTATATTTAAGTTTATTATTTTAACGTAAAATGGCACCAAAAAACATTTATTTATTTGTGCGAGTAACTATCATGCATTTTTTAAAAAAATTTCTAACTTTGAGTCGTTTCGGTAGTCTGCAAAAACATTAACTTCGCAAAAAATCTAAGCGCTAATTTGTAAAATGCTTGTTATTTATCGGTTTCTGCTCTTATTTGATGCTATGTTATGTATATAGACATTTCAGTCGAGAAATTGAGAATGAAATTTATTTGAAGCTTGTATTGGAGGTTTATTTTGTACGATGCGTTTAATAAAATGAATTTTAGAAAAAAGGGGTGGGGTGGGGGATAGAAAAAAAGGTATTTCTCAGTTGGACTTCTCTCGGTCAACTGAATCGCTTTCCAATGACACAAATTTACGCTTTGATCATAAACATCGAAAACATTCGATTTTAGTGCGACATATTCATAAAAAGGTACGTTGTAAAGCTTATTCATACTTTACATTTTACAACACTTTTTAAAGTGAGATCATCTCAGCTACGCCTGCGCTCAGCAGAAGCAGGACTTATTCGAGATCCCGCAATGCATTCCTATGTACGGTTGCGCACCTGAAGATGCAGGTTGAACTTTGAAGAAACTGGTGCCTTCTTCTGCTAAACACTTCCTCAAACCTGAGTTCCCTGATATGCGATTGAGCTCCATTCTGAATCGAAATTCGAATAAAATGTCAAAATCGCCGTAGTTCCTTGCACCCTGTTTCGGAAAACACTCCGTATGATTGTGAAGATTCCCCACAACCCCCCTGACGATTGTCCATCTTGTTGGGATGTCAGCCTTCTTTCCGGTTTCTCTTATCCACCCTAACTTCCGGTCTCATCTCCAGTGCTTCCGCTTTCTATCGTCTTTACTTTTGTTGCTTTTCTTATTTGAGCAAATTTTTTCTCCTCTTTTTTCCTTTACGCACACGCTCAATTCTGACAAGTAGTGCTTTGTGGTTAGGGGTTTTGGTTTATTATTAGTTAAGCATCATCTCCCCGTCGTGGAATCTTTCGTTTGGTGTGGGGCTGTCTCTTTTCTATCATTTTTCTTTTTCCTGAATTGTTCTGTTATGAAGCAATATGGGAGTCCTTTTCCGGGTATAATTGATTTCGGTGCTCATTTTTCCGGTGCATTAACATACGGCCGATACCCCTCTTCCCAAGCTCGAGTCCTTTCTCAAGTGATGCAGATACCCACTCTCATTCGCATTGTCACAGGATAAGAGCTCTCTAAGTAGAGGTTAATATCTCCTTAACCACGTACCCAAAAGCACTCTACAATAGATACATACATAGAAATATAATTTCACGTTAAATTGAAGCACAAATGAGCATTAAAACGCAGACATATGTTTCGGGATTGCTTGGAATCCCTTTTTCAATGCGACATTGAAAAAGGGATTCCAAGCAATCCCGAAACATATGTCTGCGCTTTAATGCTCATTTGTGCTTTAATTTAACGTGAAATTATATTTCTATTACTGTTTACTTGCACAAAGTTAAATTATTATTAGATACATACATACCTACTTTTAAAATAAAAAGTAAAACAGTAAAATATGTATATATACGTATAAATCCACTATCACTCAACAGCTCGGATTTATTTGACTTTTTGCATTCAAGTTAATTACAAAAAAAAAAAAAAAAAAGAATAAAAATAAATAAATAAATAAAATGCACGTATTTCAGGATTTTTAATTCATAAAACATAATTAAAAAAAAATTAAACTCCTTTATAACTCGGATTTATTTGATATTTTGCATTCGAGATAATAAGAAAAATATGAGACGCAAGTTTTTCAGAAAAAAATTCTAATAATTATGAGGAAAATTACAAAAACAGCGACCGAACACTATGTTGCCTACAATCTACATAGTGTTCTACATGATAGAGAGGGTAACAGAATTTTGCTAAAAAGTGAATGGTCATGAAGGATGCTCTAACTTATGATAATATAAATGAAAATTTTGAGAAATTTACAAAGCTAATTTAAGCTGAATACCAACTGACTTTTCCTGAAATCATACTTAAAAGAAAGAAAATAATAAGAAACTAGTGACATAGTTAAAAAAATTAAAACAAATAAAAAAATGTATTACAATTTATAAAGAATAAGGATATTGTTTTATTGAATAAATCTTTAGGAAACTTAGAAATAATATTAAAAAACAAGTCAATCAAGCTAAAAAAATGTATTATAATAGTATACTTGTGAATAAATACTGTATAAAGTAAAGGCATTTAAAAACTATAAAAAATTCAAGAAAATTAAAACTATTAAGCAGACTTGGAAAGTAATACAGTAACCCCTCGTTATATCGCTCATTCGGATATATCACGCTTTTTCTTTGTCTCCCCAAATTTTAAGTTTGAGCTCTCGAAAGAAAAAATATTGTATTTTTGAGTATAGCCCTTTTTCCTTCTTTAAACAAAGCAATCTAATAGGAATGTTTTCCTTTCTTCTGAATTTGCTGCATTTTTCTACATGCCTGCAGAATGATTATACTCAAACCAGTTGACGTTTTACTTGACATTTCTTTTTACATTGATCCTAGCGCCCATTGAATGAAAGAGACAGATTCTTAATAATAATAGCAAATAAAACAGTTTAGTTTTATTTGCTATTATTATTAAAGAAGTTGTCATTATGTAAGATTAAACTAAATTCTTTACGTTGACACTCAGTTTACTTGTACTTTTTGAGTTATTTCTAACGGCATCGGTTATATCGCGCATTCGGATACATCGCGCTTTTCTGCTGTCCCCCGACAAGCGCGATATAACGAGGGGCCACTGCATATGATTATATGATAAAAAGAGAATCCTTTAAAAATAATAAAGATTATAGAGGGAAAATTGGAGTAAATATCGATTAGTATGATGAACTGAATGAAATTGGTAATGAATTTAATCATCGTTTTCTGTAATGTTGGCAGCAAGCTTATTATGCAAAATTTCACAATACTCACTTTAGGGTAAATGATAATGTAGATATAGATAAATATATTAATAAAATAAGCTAATTAAGTAATTATGTTGATATTGCACTGGAAGAATTGTCCCAGGTGAATGATAAAATTCAAATCAATGAACGACATGGAAAGGGTGGAATTCACTGTAAAATTATTAAAGCATGTAAAGAGGAATTGGCTGATATTTTACTTCATCTGTATAACGATATGATTCGTGGATCAAATATTCCAGATCGTTTAAACATTTGTAGAATAGTTTCTGTGCATAATAATTTTGATCCCGATATTACTTCAAATCATAGACCCGTTGCTGTTGATAGTATATTTGCAAAAAAAAATTTTGAAAAAAATACTGCACAATAGAATGTACAATACAATTGTTGGTTATTAAGTAGTATATTTTCTCAATAAATGTACTACTTAATAATTAACAATATGGTTTTCGAGAATGGACATCAATTGAAAGAGCAATTTTAAGGGGTCTAAATTATTTTCAAAAAAGTATGATTAATCGAGAAATTATTATAGCTCTTTTTATGGACTTAACAAAAGCTTTTGATGTAGTTGACCATTCAATACTAATCAAGAAAATAAATTATTAGGAAATTAGAGGAAATTCTAAGTTTAATTTGCAACTATCGTACTAATAGAAAACAATATGTATAAATTTAGAATTCTTATTCTTCAATTAAAATTAATAAACTGGAGTTCATTAGAGCTCTGTCATGGGACCCCTTTTGTTGATTACATATGTTTAAAAGGCATTTTTAATGTTTCAAAGGAAACATTTATCATTTCTTATGCTATACTATGATACTGCAATTTTTCCTAAAAATAAAAATTTTTAGGACTTAAGCATTAGTGATCAAATTATTCCTTTTATATCTTCTTGGTTTAGAGTAAATAAGCTTAAGAAAACTAAGTCAATTATTTTGCCCAACAAAAATTATAAAATTGAGAATATTCAATTTTTTCATCAAATTCATCAATAAATATTAATGTTTTGAAAAGCATTTTTTCTCTTGGGGAGGAGCAGAGTAATTTTAAACAATTTTTAACAGGCAAAAATACGGAATTTCGATTTACATTGTTAAATTTAACTCACGATAGATCACATAAAATATGTTTGAATTTTTTTTAAAAAATTAAATGAATTGAAATTTAATCTTAAATATTTTAAAACCCCCCCCCCCCCCCGCCCTAAAGATTAAAACATGATTCTGAAAGTTCAGTTCGATTATCATGGCATGTAGTGTAAGTTTATTTGCTAAAGCTTGCACGATTTTTTTAACCCTTTATCTTTTTTCTTTAACCCTTTATCTTTTTTTCTTTCCTAACTAATTTGAACATGGAAATGCGTATTTTAAATTTGAAAATAAAAAAATAGATAAGATGAGGAGCAAAGAGAAAAATTCTAATTCACTGAAAATTATAGTTCCTTTGCTTTCGTTCTCGAAACGCTTAAGACTAACTATTATTTAAGTTAGGAAAATTTGGATTTATTTTTAAGGAAAATTTAGCAAATATTCTGGAATAAGTTTCTGGCAAACCGTGATTTTTCTTTAACTTTTATTAATTTATTTTATTTATTTATTTGTTTTCGTATTGATATAGTCAAATGACACGCCAAACGTGACTGAGAATTTGAAATTATTCTACATACATTTTGAAATAATGTATACATATTTACCTTTAAGATATACATGAGTCATATATAGATATATATATTATATTAATTTTGACCTCAAGAAAGATTCCCTCACTCTTCTTACTAGTTCTCTCTCTATATATATTACATTTTTTTTTCTTTTTGAGAAGTTTAATTTTAAACAATGTTTTCGAAAAATTTACTATACAAGAATAAATGTATTTGACAATAATATTTAAGCTCTAAGTATCTAGCGTATTTCTTCAAATGAATAAACCTCTAGCTACTTATTGGTTTATTCATTTGAGGAAATACGCTCCTAATTTCTAAGGAAATATTTTTAAAATATGAATTTCAGAGTAGTTATGCGTGAAGGACATGAAAAATTAAAATTGACTGAAGTAAGGCAAAAATGAAGTTACAGTCAAACCTTCTAGAATTTAAAATTTTAATTGTAAAGTATAGCTTCCTTTTTTCATTTATTGCTGACCTCTTATCTTGTTTTTGATTATCATTTTTTTTAGGTCTACGAGAAGGAAAATGCGCCATGCTTTGATCTAGTCTTAAGCGAATCAACAGCAACTAACTCTACAAAATATTTTCGTAATAAAATCAGACGGGATTCTTTTAGTGGTGAACACAGTGGCGACGTTTTGAAGCCTTGCAGAGAACATTTTGGAAATAATTTTACTGACGAATGCTCCAGCAATTTAGTGAAAACATTGGATAGTTGCAGCACAGATTTAAACGTCCCCTATCCATTTGTCGATAGTAATGAAATTAATCACAATCGGATTAAAATTTACGATGAAAACACCCACTTTTCAAGAATATTGAGCTATAGTGGAAGTCAAGAGCAAAAGGAAGAATCAAGTAACGATCATCAGTTTGAACCTCATAAGACTGATTATTCTAATTCTGATAAAGGTTCTTTTTCACCAAAGAAAGGTGAAGACGGTATAGAATTTTCCACTCCGAAAATGTTTATGGCACAAAGTAGAGTAAACAGTGGTCCTCTTGACAATATGATAAGTGGTGGCTTAAACAATTCTTATAGTCAATCTGGGCATTTTGGAAACCCAGCCTATTTTATGGGCCAGCCATCTAGTTCGCAATCCATGTATAGTTATCCTGATACATCTTGCAGGATGGCGGTTTCAGCGACAGAGCTTAGTCAGAACTTTAACAGAAACGCTATGGCATACCAAAACGATTTAAGGTTGAACTATCACCCTGGAAATACAGATTATAGTTCAAACTTTAATAATACTGGCCCCGGTTCATGTTACAATAGTCACTGCAACACTGATATGCGAATGAATTACAACAATGGAACTAGTAGTTCTGTTGCTGATATGAACTCTATAAACTACAATGGAATAAACCCTAGTTACCATCAAAATGGAAGTAATCTCAATAATGGTTTATACCATCACTCGCATCAGAATGGGAAGAATGATTGTTCATCTGATATTTTTTCTAAACCAGCTGCTTTTGGGGATCACTGCTCCAGTGTTCGCCATAAGCTAGATGGCAGTGTAATGCCATCTAGCCAAGATGCTGTATCAGTTAAAACAGAACTGGTACGAAACCACTGCCCTTTCACTGTTGGTGGGGGTAGTAATGGAACTTACAGTTCCCCAGAACAACAACCTCAGATGTTCATGGGAAGTGTCCCTTCACCAGTAGCCAAAGATCCTGAATGCTTTAGGCCAAGAATCCAGTCCACTGTCCCACCTTCTACATCTTACCCCAATTCACCATCTATTTCTTCATCAGCGCCTGCTATGCACACACAGCATCCTCATTCACACAATCATCAGCAATTCTCCGATGCCAATAGATGCTTCAGACTAAATAATAATGGAGCTCCCAGTGGCGTACCAAACGCGAATGGCTCTTATGAACCTTTAACACCGCCACCCTCAGAGCCCAATACCAGCCCACCTTTGGAAAGTTTACCCAGGAAAACACCGCCACCTCCATATCCAGCTCCTTTCCCAGTTTCAAAGAATTCTGCATCTTCTTTGCAACCAAAGTACAATCGAAGGAATAATCCAGAATTGGAGAAGAGGAGAACTCATTTTTGCAACTTTCCCGGTAAGTGAAAAACCTGAACTACATTCTTTGTATTTTATTTTATATAGAAATCTAAAATGGTTTAAAATATAAAAAGCAATCTTAAGGTATATACTTAAAGTTAGAAAGGGGGTAAGCTTGGTAGACAGAATACTGTATAGAACGTGTGAGCTGGTTTCATTCTTTCTTTCTTTTAACACGTATGTCGTGTCTCAGTTTTCCTTGCGTTTTGGCCGCGAGACACGAGTGCCGTGTCTCAGGCACCTCAGTATATCTAGCCGTGTATACCGAAATACGGGTCTTGCTGGCTGTTGCAACGTAAGGATTTCCAAATTAGACGGCCTGGGGGACAAGAATGAGTATTTCACCCACGATAAAGATGAGTTTTTAAATTGAAGTTTCATGTCAAGTGAGATGCCATATAAATGAGTGAATTATTGATTGTATGTTTATCAACCAAACTTTCACCTCAGAAAAAATGAAAAAAACTACATAAACATTGTTTTATTTTCGTAAGTTTATTACAAAACGTATAACTAATGAAAATTCGTTCACAAATTTATTTCCTTATAACTATATGCTTTTTAGAGAAGCAAGCAAGGCAACTTTTTGCACTGTATGCAACAGAACTTTGACCTCGAAATAATTTTCTGTGCTGCGGCTCTTCCTGATGTAGAACAATATATTTCGTAGCAAAATGTAAAAAAAAATCTATTTCCTAGTTACACTCGATTTTTTTTTCACAATTAAAAGTAATGTTAACAGAAAAAACAAGTCGGCCCAGTGGGTCATTTTTATCTTCAACATTGAGGCTGCCAACGTGTTAATAATAAAAGCAAATTATTTTTTTTTCACAGTACATAAAACTTCAGAAAGAGCTCAATCTTTATTAAAGCAACAACATTAAAGCATTTGTTGCTTGGAGTCAAACTCAGTTCGTTTTCGTCGAGGGGTGTCGTTCAGGGTAAAAAAGTGAGTTAAAATTTTCCAGGAATAGTGGCGTTTTGTTGCATGTGTTTTTGTGCTTTGTAAAAACACTGGTGGGTTAGAAACATGCAGAGTCTCCCACAGTTCATTCTCATGTTCAGTCACTACAATTTGTTGCTTTCTCGAGAAATCCTTTCGTGATAATAAATTTCATGAGTGAACAGTTGCTAGCAGTATTTAGGATTGTGTTCATTCGAATAAGTTTCGTAAGATACATCGTTTTCGAGAAGAACGAGAATTTTTCCGGAGCAAATATGAACTATTATAATGTGTGGTTGAAGTTACAACAATTCTGAAAATGTCATTTACCGGTTGAATTTAAAAGATGCGAATAAATTTTGATTCAGGCATTTTTTTCATTTCTCAGACGGTGCCCTTGCCCATGGCCACCAAATTTATTACGGGGCCCCCTTTCCAGTTCAGACCATGTGTCCTCCTCCATTTCTGACAAGCACATAAATAGGTATATGACATTACATTTTTTTCTCATCGTTTTGATTCCGGGCCCCATGCTGTGGTACCCCTAGCACCTCCCATGTGGGGGCCCTATTCGTGCTAATAGGATAAAAGTTCAAATTGCGCTCTCAGTGGCGAAAAATATCTCAGAACAGTTGAAGAATTAGGTGCTAGTTTGAGCTACATCGATTTACTACTTTTGTCCAGTACAGGTGTCAAAAACGTAATTTTGATCTCATTGTCTAAAATTGAGTAATAATTTTCTGAAATTGAGGACTGAATATATCTTAGAAATTGTGAAGGCTCAGTGTTAAAAGTACATGAACATCTTGTCATACTTAGATTTAATTCTATCTAAATGATTAATTTAAGTTGATCTATACGTTATTTTCGTAATATCTCTGAACTACAGAAAATGTTAATGTCACTTCTTGTAGTGTTTGACGCAGCAAAGTAGCCATAGTAATTAATGAATGTTCTCAAAGAAGGAACGCGCAGGTGTCTGGACTCACCTGTACTACCTGACGAACAATTTGTTTTTTCTCTTTCTGGTTATTTTTTTTCTTAAATCTTAATTTTACCTTTGCGCAGAAATACCTTTGCAACTTTTACCTTTGTGCAGAATCAATTAATGAGAAAACCCACTTTTCATAGCACAAATTGAAAAAAAAAGAGTGGAGGGGACCTTGTAATTCCGAAGCACGTATGTGGAGTGTTTTCTGCAATTTGTGGTGCAAACATTGGCTCATTAAATATTTCTGTTTCTATATTTTTTACAAAAGTAATCATGGCAGTTGTAAGAACCAAGGAAATAAAAGAAATTGAAACTGTTTAGGGATGAAATTTAAGTTAGTAATGACTTTCATGTCAATTTCCCGGCGACAAATTTATTCACATGACTGTGAAATTAGCTTACTTCCACGGTGTTATTTTATTTGACATTTTTTACTCAGTTTTCACTTTCGATTTATTTTGAACACAATATTTATAAATTTTAGTTCAAAAACTAACTATCATCTTTATGTGAAACATTGCTTAGGTTTGAAAGTTTTTCAAAGTGGTTTGCTAAAAGCTCCAGGAAGCAGAATTTTCCGATAGCCCGCATGATATATGATATTACAAATAGTCACGCCCCGTTATTCATAAGTGTAGCATTGAAAAAATTAATTCCAAACAAATAATTACCTTCATAATCGGCATAAAACGGAAAATGCAACTAACGATTTTGATTTATGAATAATGCATTTGATTAATCTAAAAAATATATATTGTAACTTTTGGGAACTTTTCCCTGGAGCAAAATTTGTTTGTTCACAATTATCGCGCTCAGTAAAAATGATATTTTATTTATTACTCCGTACGCAATACATTTCATAGAAAAGAACTTCCCCCAGAGCTAAACGAGCGCCCACTGATCGGTTTTCTAACATCAATTATCTGCCTCTTGATTGGCTGAAACTCCAAATTATTTTCAAAATACTTTTTTAACAATCAAAACAATCTTCTGAAAAGAAAGTATAACTGCTTTATGTAAAACGAGAACTATTAGTATTGAAAACCAGTAAAAAAAAAAATTCATTCTCTGAGACTACTACGCGTTTTGTTTCACTAAATTCTAACTATTAAGTTGATTTTTAATAGCAACATTTTAAATGCAAGCATTTTTTTAAAATTAAGTATACAAAAGTAGCATAAGCACATTACAAAAATAATCTGCAGAAAATATCCTACTAAATATAAAATTTCAAATCTCTATAGCTAAAAAAATAAATAAGTAAAGTAAGAACAATGTTTTTATACACTACTTTACAAAGCCGCACAAATTTAATTCGATTATATTCAATTTACCATTTTTATTCCAGAAGAAAAATGATTTAATTTTTAATCGTTGCCAGAAGCAAACACAAATAACAATAAAGTTAAAATTTTAGAATGAAAAAAAAAATCATAAGATTTATTTATCTATATAAATAAAACCAAAAGTTTGTGTGTGTGTGTCTGTCGATCGCCTCCTGCCGAGATGGAACGGTCTAGAAGTACGAAATTTTGGTTACAGGTACATTGGGTCAGGTCCTCGTGCACCTCGAAGCGTTTTTCCGAAAATTCCAATTTGTTCTTCTTTTATTCCAATTTAAGCAAAACTGTTAATTTTAGGAATATCTCATCGAAAAAACGTCACAGCTTTTCGATTTTTGCAGCATATTGATGCCCGTAAAAAACCGCACAAGATGATCTCTTTCTGAAGTTCGTACAACAAATAGAACACGCGCAATATTCATTTAAAGTAGTTTTCGAACTTTAAAGCAAGGCTTACCTCTGAATTTATCTGCCCAATTTGCGTGTTTTCGCCAAAATAAATACTACTTTTGTCGCCAACTAGATGATTTTTGTTAACGTAAGGAATAAAAAAATGACGTTTTATCGTCATTCATGCCGTTTTATGAGTGTAACAAATTCTGAAAATTCATTTCATTTTTCAGCATACTGCAGACGATTTTTAATTACTTCTTGAGGTTGATTTTTCTTTGTTTTTTTGGCGATTTAGTATTATTATATCAACTTAAATTTCACACGTCAGGATTGGTTCAGTGCTAAACATTTTCTAACTTAAATGTGCATTTGCCTTTGGAAATGTAATGCTTTCCTTTCTTTCGTTTTTATCCAAATTTTATGAAAGTGCTATTTAATTCAATTTTCAGGAAATCCTTTCTCGATTTTGCAAGCGGGATTTATAGGAACTGACTTTATTTTAATGGGGAATTTAAGATGGACTGTTGGTAATTTTAGGAACAGTAGCTCTTGAAGGTCAGTATTCTAATGAGTATTTTTAGTCACTGACGTCTTTATTCTAATGGAGATTTTTTGAGACTAATGTCATTCTATTAGGGATGTTTAGGAACAGTTGTCTTTATTGAAATGGGGGGATTTAAGGATTTTTTTCTTTATTGTAGCAGAAATATTCAGGGACAGATGTTCTTTAACTGATGGACATTTTTAAACAGAATACAGCTCTAATTCTGATGGGAATTTTTAGATGTATTGTGGTAGATATTGTAATTACGATTTTTATGGATTCTTGATGTCATTTTGGCACAATTATCTCGCTGCATGTGATCATTTTAGTTACTGTTGCAATTACTCTAATGGTAATTTTTATGAACTGTTGTTGGCATTTTAATGTGGATTTTTATGGACTGTTATTTTAGTCTAAAAGGAATTTTTCTAGGCTGTTCGTTTTAATGCAATCGTGTTTTTTAATGATTTTTTCTGTTTATATAAGGTTTATAAGGCCTGTTGCCCATCTGTTACTTGGATTTTTTAAGAACACTTTTCCTTACATATTTACAACAGAATTTTGGACATACGTCACTTAGCCTGCGAATGATGCAATAATTTCCCGCGCAAAGCCGGGCATGTCAGCTAGTATAAAAATAAAATCGTTTGTAACTATTTACTTTCAGTAGCAAAAAAGTAATAAAATAAATGCTTTGCATTTAATGAATCTATCAAATAAATTCATACCTTTGTCAATGTAAATTTACGGATAAATGTATTTCGTTTTTTATTAATAACTTTTTTTCCGTTTCTTGAAATAAAAAACTGAAAATATACTCAGAAGTTCCGTAATTTTCCTGATTTTTTTCTGGGCTCGAATCAATAATTTTTAGTATTTGTTTTTTTAGATAAAGAGGTTTAAATTTTTCCTGTAAGCGCTAATATTGAAATTATCTAAATTGTTCATAAAATACCATTTATCCGATTACCAATAAAATACCATTAATTCAATTAATTACTTGCATAACCAATTCAATTAATCCTTTTTAGCCTACTTTCCCGTAAAAGTAAAAAAAAATAATAATAATAAAGCATGAAAGAAGGCTTAATGTATCGTGAAAATATCGTTAGAAATCAAGAAAAGTCAAAAATAAGTTAAGTAATTAAATAAAGATTGAAAAATAAAAAATTTGAAAGTAGGGTATTGAGATGGGGGAAAAGTGTGTCTGTCGGTCTGTCGGTCTGTCTGTCGGTCGGTCTGTCCCCCCCTAATAACTTTTGAACGAATTGTCCGATTCGAAAAATTCTTTTTGCATTCGAAAGATCTCGGCGAGGACATCTTATTTCCATGTTTTACTTTTTGATTTGAACAATTTTTTGTTCAATTTTGAACAGTTCAAAAAATTTTAACATTAGCACCTATGGGTGAAAATGAAGCAAATTATGCAAACTGTGGGTACAAGATCCAAGTTCCAATGAACAAGGTCACTGGAAGAAGTTCTTGGCGTGAAATATTGATTTGAACAATTTTTGTTCATTTTTGAACAATTCAAAAAAAAATTAACATAGCGCCTACGGGGAAATTTCAATCCGATATAAATCCTGATCTAATGGACCGATTTGCTTGGAACAAAATTTATCGGAAAGCTCTTATGACGTAGAGCATGTACAGATAGAAAGTTCATCCATAACTAACGAGCCTATTTTCCTATGAAATTTTTTGATCGAGATTTTCAAGAATATTTTTGAATTAATGAATGATCAATAAGCAAAAGAATGAATTAATAACTGAGTGAATAAATACATGAATGACTGAATAAATGAATGATTGAATGAATATGTATTAACCGTTGAAAAAGGTATATCTGAAGCAATTAAGAACTTAAGCTAAACGAGAAAGAGAGAGAGAGGGAGATAGCTAGAATATAAATTTGAAGCTGGTGTATACGGAAAAGTAGGCTCGTATAGTTCTAGACGGAACTTCTTGTTTGTACTTGTTCTACGTCTTAAGTACATTCCAATACGTTCGTTCGTTGCAAATCTGGCTGGTAGATTTGATTTTATGCAGGATTTAAATTTCCCCGTAGAGCGCAATATTAAGCTTTATTGAATGAACTGTTGAGCGAAAAAATGTGGAACTTGGTTATAGTGACATCGTTTATAGTGACAACTTTGTTATAGCAGGTCAAAGAATTGCAGTCCCTTCTTTTGCCCATGAATAGTAATGGTGATCATTTATGGCGTCACAATTATTCCGGTCCCTTGAATGACACAATAACAGAGTTTTTGTGTATGCTCAAATCAGAAACGAAACATGGGAATGTCCTGGCCAAGATCTTCCGAACAAAAAGTGTTTTCTTTGAATCACTTGATTCAACCAAAAATTATCAAGGGGAGGGGTGGATGAAGACAAACGGACAAATCGGATTTATATATGTATATATATATATATATTCATATATATGCATTTCCCCTGTAAATCTTTTGAAAAAATTATCCATGCAATGTATTTAGTTGAAAAAAAAAGTACTATTATTTCGTTTTTAAACCGCGTTCGAACGTCATTCAACTATAGAAATTCCAGTATGTTTCTTCCTCCACATAAAGAATAGCAGCTTATTATATACACATGGCTGCTTCCATCTGCTAGCTTCTTTACATGACAATCATGCTGCATAGTTTATTAATATGACTGTCTTTTAAACCGAAGCTCTAAAAATGGGAAAGAATAGTATTTTTGGACATTTTGAAACGATTATCGTTGACTTGAACTTTAATTCTATGAGATTTTAAAGATAATAAAAATCCAAGTTGCATATTTGCCGCTGGAACATAGCATTGTCAATTGAATTGAAAACTTTAAGCAAATATTAAATAATCCTTTATTTACTCTCGGAACTCCTACTTATCATCAATTTTCTCGCTTTTTCAAAGCTTTTAAAATTAGGAGGATGAAGTCCAGTTCTGCGCACTTGGTGGCTGGCACAATGAATTGGTTTCTTTTTGGTAGCCTGCTGAAAACAAGACATTAGGCAAACACAACCAAGATAGATATAAAGTTTTAAAAGAAAATTAAATAGCGTGCCTACAAATTTTTAGGTGGTTTAACATGTAATCAACCATGTATGAAAAGTTAGTCAAAGTTGAAATCATTTTTAACCTAAAACCTTAAAGATTTAGGTAGTAAATATGTAAAAGGCAGACAAGTCGCAACGTATTGCATAATGATAATGCAAGCGTTTTTTCTCTTTTTCAGTTTTAATAAAATCGAGCTACATATGTTTTAAAACAGTTTTTCATTGTATTATTATATTCAGCAGTCAGAATCCGGAGAAGAAGTTACCCCCAGACTAACTGGATAAAAAACTGCTTGCTTCAATGAAAGTCATTTGAAGCAAGCAGTTTTCTATCCAGTTATTCTCACAAATGTAATGCTCGCTCCGTTACAACTTGTGATTATTTTTCAAACCTTGATTACAGCTTTCTCACAATTATAAGTTATTATAAAAATATGTATGGAAAAACATTTTTATCGTATTAACATTTTTGCATGTATTTACGAAGAAAAAATGTATACTCTTTTTTTTCTCTCCCTTGAAATGCTTACAACTAGCTCATTTCTGATGAGCTTTCAAATATTGCGCTAATGCTCACTCAATTAGCTGTCGCAGACAATTTTAAGGGGAATTATTTATGTGAAAAAATGATAATAACTGTAATTATACCGATTATGGTAATTGCAGCCTGACTATCGACGTTCTTCAAGGCTCGATCTACTATTATCGGGTTTAACGGGATGTGAATTGGAAAATACTGCTGAATTAAACATTGTAGTAAAGCAGTTCTGGTATGTTGCATCTTCAATTACATGCTTGTGAGAATTACTCGGCATTGTCGTAGACTGGTAAGCGATATGTTTAATTATACACTTTTTCTGAGCCCACGTGGAAATTCTCTTTTATGGCTTGAGCCTGTCTTTCATAATGATCTTCCAGAATGTTATTTGTTAGTTATATGTATCTTTCGTTTTGATCTTTCCTTCTATTATTCAGCACCAACCTCCAATGCAAAGTTGGCGATAATTTTTCTATAAAGCGCTGATTTTGATTGCTGTTCACGACCCATTAGGATTCTGCGTTCCGATTCGTTCATTAATATCGCTGCCGCATGCCCGTAGCGATTAGTTCTCTGACTGGTTTCGATAAGGGTATCGACCAATGACATCGCTTCTTCGTGGTATTTAAAATGGTTATGATGGTTGACGCTCGGAATAATAAGTGCAATAAAGCGTTTACTTTTACTAAGTTATCTTTTGCTTTTAAAGCAATATGCAACCTTCATCCACGACAGCTTGAAAATTGAAAGCTAAGTTGTTGTCTAAGTTTTACATTACCATACATAAATTTCAGTAGTAAAAGTGACTTGTTTTCTTTGTGAGTAAATTGGATTATGATCTTTGGTAAGGTTTCTTATTGTTAGAATCAAATGCGATTTTAGATGTATCGTCATTACTTTTTATTCTCTACTTTTTGTACTTCTGGTGTTGCTGCAACAGCTGTTTTGATATCAATGAAACTACTGCTATTATTAGAATTTAAATAGTTCAAACTGTACCATTTCTTTTTAAATATAAAGTCATTCTTCAAAACTCAATTTATTAGCACTATTATTAATGTTTTATGTAGCAGACGTTCTAATATCTACTTTGAACAATTTTTATAAGTGGGACAACAGTTCTTAAATTTATTTTGCACATTCATCGTTGTAAAATTTTAACGCAATATATAAAGAAAAAGTAATATAAAAATGATCGAAATGTATGCTTTCGTTTCTACTCATACATTTCTAAAATCCACGAATGTTATAATGTAAGCTTAGAACAATACAAACTAACACATTAAAAGAATTGAAATCTATTAAACTTTAAAAGTTTATTGTAATCAAAGGAAAATCTAGTATAATGCTTTAAAGAAATAATAATCAAAATTATTAATTTATCAAAATGACTTGTACATAGAAAATTGAATAGTTACAACGATTTTAAATTTTTACGCTTTTAAAATGTTTTCCTTTATTCACTTTATTCTAATTTAGTCGTATTCTATTGCTTAATGTTTCTTCTGAAATTTTTTGAACACTTGTATTTAGTGAAAAAAATTTTTTAAGGACCAATAAACTACTTTTTTTCACCTTATATCCCGGTCTATGTATAGATTTATACTGAGTATTTCAAAAGGACTTCTACAAGATAAGAAGGTAATTGTTCTCATCAAGATAAACAGTATTTAATGTGGAACCTGAAGTAGCATTCCATTCAGAATCGCATAAAAAATATGGTGGCTGAGTTGTAGAAGATCTGTAGTTCAAAACTGCAGCACTTTGGTATGTGTCTCAATAAACGAATAAAGATTCACAGTGCTTACAAGCAAAAAGCTCTCAAGCACTAAAATTCTAAATTTAGTTCAGACTAGCAGAAAAGATGGATTCTAAAACAGCTGGAACAACACTAGTCGTCACTTCTGACGTCATTTCCTTCACCCCTTAAAAGATGCACATCTCCATCAAATATCGAGGACATGCAAACTTCTAGTGAGAAAAAACTTCAACCGCGGCTGCAGCTGATTAGTTTAGAAAAGTCATTCAGTCGGTGATCTGAAGGGTGCAACGCCACAATTGGCAGCCACAAATTTGATACTTTGATTATCTGTTTTTGATACCAATGCATGAATTAATGAAACATAGGATTTCTACATTCAATTGTCTTTTTATGTTCACTGTTCAATCTCAAGTTAAGCTTTTCTCGTACTCAGAATGGGATGCGATCCTAGGTTTCATGCAAAATATTGTTCGTTTTAGTAAGTAAATCATCCCCCTTATTTTGTAAACACCTTTTGAAATACTCTGTTATACATATATCTATATATATATGTATATATATATATATATAGGTAGATCGAAGAACGTATTGTCTATTTCTTGATCGTTTCTCTAATTTTCTCTTCCTATATTTCGGATATTTATTGCATACATAACTGTAGCGTAAGTTGTGATTAAAGCATCAACGAAGGAAACTGCGAATAACCCCCCTCCCCCTTCACTTTTGCTCGTCATGGTAGTCTACCCCACAAACCCTCTCACGATGAGCATTTATCACAGCGCATCTCACACAGTCGGTCTTCATTATTCAATGCAATAGATCATAAATGCAATTAGAAATCTTAGTGTGATGGTTCCGTCATTTATTTCCTCCTTCCCTTACAAAATAACGAACCAATTTCTGAAGAAATTTATTGCCACTGGACTCGATACATTAGCAGCAAAGAGCCAGATTATGGTTTTACGGGTTTCTTCCATCTGCAGATAAATCCAGCCTTTACAGCTGCTTAGATCTTCTGCAGAGTAGGTTGTCTGAAGTTAAACTAAAAGAGTTAACCTTTTTTTAATGGCTCCAGGTCGCATAATGATTTTATCAACGGAACTTAAAACACGCAACACAGGAACTCCATGCAGAGTCATCAGCAGGTTGCAACGATTTTTATGAGGCTACTCGGGGTTCTTTATCCGCGCTGCGTTTTAAGACACTGAACTTCACGCTGTCTAGTCGTAGCCATGAGAATTTATTGACTACGTTCATCATAACATGTATATAAAGTCATCTACATAAAAGTAGAGCATTTTAAACGAGACTGTGGTGATTTCACTAGATGGAAATGTTTATAGGCATATAAATATTAATTATGTTGAAAATGGTTTAAAGGTAAATTGTTTAATAGAGTTTATTGCAAAGTTTTCTGAAGGTCTTTTTTTTCGTTTTTAAAGGTCATTAATGCTGGTTTTACGCTGCTCGCACCGGCAACAAAATACATTATTGTTGTCCTTGTGGCAAAAAGCTGTTGATATGGCTTTACATAAAGCACTAATCACTTTCCAATTCCATTTTAAGTCATAGCGCACTAAACAAATCATGGTCTTCTGGGTTTAAGTAGGTTTTAATGATGGAATAAATGACAGTCAATCAGTAAGCGATTGGTTGCACAATGGCTGTGAATTATCCTAACAGTTAAAAATATCCTACTAATTTAAATTTAACGAATTGGTTTTACCTAAAATTGTGGTATAACGTTTAAAAATCAAAATTACGATGAAAAAATAGATTTGGAAAGATAAAACAAAGTAATACGAAATACAAAGTAAAATTGAACACACGTTTCATGCATCATATTCTATCGCTATTTTATTTATTTGTGCTTATTGATAGTAAATAAAAGTTTTCTTATTAGACATGTCGCACCTCGGTAACAAAAGTGACACAACTCAAAAATCATTAAAACAATCTGCCGTATGACAAATCGACAAATAAAAACTCATGAATTTGTAATTGCATATTATAACCGATTAATAAATATTGCTCCTAATATTTTAGTTTCGTTTCATCCGTTAGTGTTTTCAGAACGATGTTACATTGTTTTGTAAATTTTTTTGAAAGATAAACTCGCAAACTCAAATTTGTGAGTTGCGTCGCTTTTGTTGCCGGGGTGCGGTGTGTTGCAGTTTTATTTATTGTACCCTTTTTAAAATCACTGTGTTTCTGAAACTCGTCACATGTCAGGCTTTGATCTTCTTGTTATTTATTAAGATTAAACCAAATTACATAATAGAATTCAACTATAAAATATCCAATTAATGTAAAGGGCCTCATACACTTGGACAACATGTAAATTAAACAACACCACAAATCATAACTATTCAACTATTTACACTTGCAAATTGTTATTTTTTGCGGCTTAGCTTTGCATTGCTCTTTCGATTAATTTGACTTGTTGAATGAACCAGAGTCATGTGGCAGTTGTACTACATATTCGTGTTCTGTTAAATACAAAAGTGTCGACAGTTACGAATTGCAGTTTAGTTTCGTTTATTCAGGTGTCAGTCAAATGTCAAAGTGCACAATTATAATGATGGAGTATCAACCTTCACTCTTATAGCTAGTTGGAAACTGTTCCCAGCAAGTTACAATACCGAGATATTAAATGAAGATAAGAGTTTGAATATATGTGTTACTTGTTACTAATCATTCTTTTGTTTCGATTTCTAACAACGAATCACAATCACTGTAGTTTAATGTTTAAAGCTACGCATTTCAGATAAAAGCTCACAACGATGAGTTGGATGTGTGGTATAATGACTAATATTTTTCTTCCTTTTGTTTTCTAACATTTCATAAAAAGTTATTTGGAATAATCTAATTTTTTGTGATCGTAAGCACGATATTTCATAATTTTAGGACTATTCCTCTTTAATACGTTATTTAAAACTTTACCGTGTAAAGAATGAGAAATTTGCGTGAAAAGGAAAAACTTATATGAAATACTTTTTGTTGAAATTTGTATGAGAAGTATTTTTTCTGAATCGGGTATTATACCTTTCAATTCTAGTCAAAGTGGCTTTTTTAAAATTATGTATATAAAAAAAACAATGCCCAATTTCGGAAATTATGCATAAGGTTTTTTAATTTAACTTTTAAAAATAGTACATACTGAAAAAAAAAATGAAATGGAGATTAGTTTGCTCCTACGATTTAATTTGTGCCAGAGTTAGTGCGTACAGTCTAATCAAAAATCTTCCAAAATTCTCGAAGTTCCTTTCATAATGAAAGCACGAAAGGAACTCGTGCTCTTAATGTGTTCGTTCCTCGAATGTCACACTATGAGTGCTATTCCCAGACCAGACTTCGGGCTCTCAAGCCTTGCTCCTAGTCATACTCGAATTTTTAGTATTTGGCACTTAATACACATCAAACGAGACTCACTATTTGGCACTTAATACACATCAAGGGAGACTCACTATTTGGCACTTAATACACACCACGAGACTTACAAGTTGACCTTTAATACACAGAATGAGACTCACTATTTGGCACTTAATACACATCACGAGAGTCACAAGTTGACCTTTAATACACACCATGAAACTCATTATTTGGTGCAATACACACCACGAGGCTCACTATTTAGCATTTCATGCACACCACTAGGCTCACTTAAGCGGCACTTAATGCATACACCGAGACTTATTAGACTTTTTCCACCACGTGTTTCAACTCTGCGAGATAAGTGAATATACGTGATTACTGAGATCTAACAATTTTACACTTTATTAAAAAATTTGCTTTTGAATGGTATACAATTTCTACTGTATGAAACTACTTTTGTTCATTTCTACTTTCCCCATAACACATTCTATTAAAGAAGTTCCACTATGATTTTTTGAATCTAATAAACGTATCTTTTTTGTGAAAATAATTGAAAGAAATTTTCATACTAATTTGATATTAAGGTAGAATAAGACAAAGACATGCCATTGCTGCGATAAACGTCTAAAGAACAGTGTTTACTTGCCCTCCTCCCCCCCGGGACACTTAATTTGCAAATACTTACTTTTATTTGATGCGCAAATTATTCCCTTCATGTTTTACATCTGTGAAGATTAAACATTAAACCATCTTTTTATGGGTGCAACTAATTAAGTTGAACACTGTTTGTTAAAAAAGAAGAAATGTCAAGATCAAAATGAAAATGTAAAATTAAATGTAATTTTTTCTCTATTAAATGTATGTCAAAGCAAAATAATAATAATCTTAAATTGTCAGTTAATCCATTTCCAATATATATATATAAGTCAGTCAGATTGTGTGTCCAGTACAATGTCAAACAAAATAAAATACAACTTGAAGCTAACATTGTCTGTAAACTGAGATAATAAGTGCGGTGACGCGTTATTTTACTTCGGATCAACGTTACGTAAGTTTGTTGATTTGCATTAGCATTTTGAACTCTTGATTAAATTGAAAGTGAGCGTTTGAATTTTAACTTATTCAATAATTATAGAGTATCATGAACATTTTTATTTCTATTTTCTTTACAGGGAAGTAGTGCAGCAGGATAAAATTTAAGTATATGTGTTACAAATGCATTTAATTAAATAACAAACTCCGTGGTCAATCAGTCGCACTGAGGCGAGACTAGCGCTAATTGAACAAAACAAAACAAACTGTTGTCAAACAGAAAAACTAAAATGTCTAAAAGTTATTTAAACATTTAAGGCTGGACTTGAAAAATATAATGAATTACGGTCAATTTTCAACTCCTGGGAGAACTCTAGTCCATATAAATAGTTGATACCAGATATTTCCCATTAAATTTGCTATAACCTGCTTGATATAAATTCATGGTATCACATCTTCATCTAAGAAATTATTTACAACCACTCAAACAGAACCTACACATGTTGGAGGTTTGAAATTTCTGCAACAGAGTGTGACTTTTGGTCCATGAAATAAAATTCAACTTGGTAAACGAAAATTCACTGAGACGCATCACAATTAATCTGTGAAAAGATGATAAAAAATAATCTAAAGGAAATCTCTGGTCCTCTTTTATCTAGGATGATTAGGGAAGCCTTGTTTACACTGTATTATTATCTTGTTTTTTGTTGAGACATAAGGGAAAGACTTGCATAGATTTCTTATGACTTGAACACAGCTGAAGCCTGAAGCATTATAATCAATAACGGCATGATTGAAATTATGTATTTGATTTATTAAAATGTCGGCTTTATTTTAATACAAATCGTGTTACAGAGGGAAAAAAGACTTTTTTTCTCTCGTATAAAGTTAAAACTGCTACCAATAACTCCCTTTAGTGTATTCTTGTCGTTAGACTTGTCGTCGTCCTGGTGAAATGATTATATTTGACATTTTAAAGCAATTTACTACAGCTCTTCTCTACGAAACACGTATTTTTCTCATCCGTATTTAAATAAGAATAGAAATTATGAAATTGTTTTCATTACTATAAAGTGATGTTGTCATTTTAATTTGTTGATTTGGTTACTAGAAATATCTAAAACCTTTGCAGGATGATCTTCACTTGTTTCAATTTTTACGTAAGCGTAGTATAAATTCGTGCGGCATATGAAAACTGCATGCCTTCAAGCAGTAAACTACTTAACCAATGAGGATCGGATGAGGATTGGAGTTCGTCTCATTTCTGTGACAGCCGCCGTCTTCTGATTGGTTAAACTCGTCGCTGGTTGACGGTTTGTGGATTGTGGTTATTGTGCGCCGGATTACTTAATTATCCCTTTCGACATAGCTAGCCTTTCTCGTTGCAAACCATATGTTTTCTTTTCTTTCTTCATTGACAAATCTCTTAAACTTAAAATAAATTAATAAATAAATAGTAATAGATAACTAACAAAGAAAAAAAATCAGGTTCACTGAAAGTTTTCTACTGTCGAGATTGGTGGCTTTTCGAGGATTAGTTCTATATAATAGGATATCTTATTTAGAAAATAATGAAAATATAAGGCACCACACGTCACTTAAGAGAAAAAGTGTAAATCTTACTTTTGTTTGATGTGCAAATTATTTCCTTCATGTTTGACATCTGTGGAGCTTAACCATAAAAATAGCTTCCTATGGATGTAGCTATTAAGTTTAAAACTTTTTATTGCTGTATTTTTACAGAGGTTGAGATAATTGGATCGAAATTGTAGGTTTTACCAAGCTGAATTTAAACAAAATAGAAACTTTAATAAAATAGTAAAAAAGGAAAGTCTGAATTTAAGACTCAAAATCCATAAGTTATTTAGGTAATTTATATAACTCAACCAAAAATGGTTCTTAGAATTATCAATAGTTTCGTTTGCTGATAGTATACAAGCGTCATCAATGCTCTGTGATAAAATGATTAAACAAAGTTCTTCATTGACCAAGAAGAATTTTGTGCATGTTGAAAGTTCACGCCATTAAGCAAAAGATATCTACATTCTTCAGAGCTTTTGTTACTTCTGGGAAATCTATGGCCTAATACTGGATAATTTTATAGTTCTTTTTAAAAAGTAAATCGTTAGATGTATCGAATTATGGGCTTAAAGTGAAAAACGTACACATGTTTTTTATTCTGTATCTTCTGACAAAATCGTGACATCTTGATGTGTCATTAATGTCAAATTCCGAAACTGGATTTGACAAAAGCGCAAAGCATTGAGGTGGAAAGTGTTTGTCTACTTAATATACAACAAGTAACACAATTACGGTACATATCTTGTGACATGTCTCCAGATGTGTCATACGAATACTGATGGGCTTTTAACTAGATGCGCATAGAACGGTAGCAGACAGTAACGTTTTTCTGTGGGCTCTTTTTTTTTCTTCTTATTTTAGCAACGGAAAGAAAGTGGAATTGTAACAGGTAGTGGTTTTCACTTTTAAATTATAGTAATTAGCTTCTTTCTGGAAAGAAGCTGTAATTAATATGATCTAGTGGTGGGTTGTTTTGTGCTTTGATTGCGTATCATTGGCATTTGTTTCTGAAATTGTATGTATTATTGTGGATGGCACTTCATTAGTGTGAGTTTTACTGGGCACATTATTATGATCTTGAATTGTCCATAAGATGGATCACTCTTGTGATAGGTGACATCTCTACATGAGACAACTACATTAGAGGCACAAAAATCAAACTTTTGTTCAATGTGTTTTCATTGCAGTACGTGGAAAGAACAAGCAGATGGAGGTAATTTTTTTTCGGCAGTGTTTAGCACAGTTACTGCTGTTTAATTAAAACTCAGAAGTTTGTTTGTTGAAAAAGATAGCATATTTTATTATGCTATCTTTTTTCAAACTAAGCTAACATTAGTTAGCTTTCTGAAAAAAGTATCTTATTGAAATTAATTTTCTAAAATAAATAAATAAAAGGCTTGTTTTCAGCAAAATGTAACTTTAATGATTATATTTTTAATGAATTGTTGTAATTAGTTTCTTTCAGCCTAATTATTCAACAAAATAATGCCAGGGAAGGTTTTAGATTACATGATTTCTGTTTAAAACGAAAAACTTGACCATTTTTTTTCTTTTTAAATGCTTTGTTATTTGTATAATCTCGCTAGTTGAGAAACAAAAAATAGCCAAATTCTTATTCTCCTCTTTGCGAGTTTAGTTATATTATTTTTCTAATTTCGTAACTACATGTGACAAGGTATTTCAAAGTATCGAAGTGTCAAACCCATTTTATCCTTCTCCTCGCCAGAAAACGGATCAATATTAAAGCTAGTTGTTAATTCTCTTATGCATTAAAGGATTGTTAAGAGCTTACTGATATCAGCCTTGCTATTTTTGAAAATATCAAAAGTTCACAATTCAATGCACATGTATGGTTTTGACTATTTTTACGTGTGAAGAAGACAACTTAGCAAACTGAAATTTCACTTTTAATAAAGTAATAAGAACTAGTTTGAATCAGCGTAACCGTTTCCTTGTAACTTTTAAGAGTTTCCTTAGTTTGCTTAGATAATTTTTGAGGAAAACAGCTGCTGCTATAACAATTTTGCATATCTGTTGAAATGGTAAAAAAAAAAAAAATAAATGAATCCGAAGTTTTTAACGTTTTTAAATTAAATATAACGTATACATAATGTGTAAATATCTCAGGATTAGCTATTTTATTTTTTAAAATCAATTGCATGTATCTTGCAATTTTATACATACATATTGAAAGTAGAAAAACTGCAATATGTTTTTGTCAAAGCACGTGTATAAAATTTTTATGAGATATCGAAATATATTTGTACGCAAGAAGACAAATAATGTTGTTTCTATAAAAATTTGGTAAGGTTTTTTTTTACTGCTCTTAAAATGCCCTTTTTTACTTCAATAAAGTTTTATCAATTCCGTTTAATGTTTAAAGTTTGTCTGAGTAATTTTTTAAACAACATGTGCTTCAATAAAAAATAATTTCTCGTTATTTTAAAGCACAAATGAGCATTAAAATAACGAGAAATTATTTTTTATAACAGTTTATTTGCACAAAGTTAAATTATTATTATAACTTGGGCTTTATCTTTTTTATTTTATTTACAGGCTGTAATAAAGTGTATACCAAAAGTTCGCACCTAAAAGCTCATCAAAGAATTCACACAGGTAAGTCTCTTCATAAACTTTATGATGAAGTTTTTAAATTATTGCTCTGTATTTGTTTTGCACTTGCAGGTTGAAGTCAGTATTGCCTTACCGAAAAAGTTTTCATGAATGAAATTTTTGACGTTTAATTGAATTTTACGTTTATTTATTTATTTTTAATAATATCACTTGATGAAATGTCTCATAATAATTTCATGTACCTAATAATTAATAATGCATTTGTCACTATTGCTCAAAAATGGTGAGAAAACATGTTGTCTCAGGAATGTGATGAATAATTACGAAGGAAATAAACTTTTACAGCGTTAAATGTTTAAATTACAAGTTTAACCAGTTTTTTTAAATGCATTTAGTAAACTCTCAATCTCGACTCACTTCAGGTAGTATTTAATTGTTTTTACTCACACTCTCATCTAACTGGTAAACTCAATTTGAATATTTCATATTTAAATGAAAAATTAATTCTAAAATGAATTAATTTATTTAATCTAATATACTAATTCACGTCGCCAAATTCTTGTGGTGGAGAAGGAAATAATAATAAATATAAACTAGTGAACTGATAAATGAGTTTTAGTGAACTAAATAACGATTTTTTGTTGAAACTAATTGCATTTTATCGCTAAACGATAACGATAACGTTGAAACGATTTGTAGAGAAATTTGGATGAATCCATTCCTTGTTTTCCTTATATTATACTAAGTACAGTTTCAAAAGGAGAATTGTAAAAACATACTTTAATAATTTCGGCCTAATCAAAACAAGTACAAAAAAATGTTTTTGTTTTTGTCATAATCACATGAATTGTTTTTTCATTTGCATTGTTGCATAAACGCCTTCAAGTTACATAAATGTTTTCCTCAAACGGTACGAGTAATGCATACAAATTAAATTACGCTTTGCGTTTATTGATCATATATGTTTTTATCAAGGATTTTAGGACAGAATGAAATTATTATTTACATTTTTAATTGAGAATCATCACATGAAGGTTGTTATTTAATAATTAATGCTAAAATTATACTTTGCTTTTAATCTTTGCTTGCTGTTTTCTTTTTTATCAGTACGTAGTAACGTTTTAGTTACAGAGGAAGTTATTTGTTGATTGTTACAGGAACTCTTTGAAATAATAAGTTTTTATTTTTAATGTTAAAAAATTTATTTGAAAAATCTCCAGAAAGATGCACTTGTTGCGTAAAACATATTTTGAGCTTAAAATTTAAAGGTAATAAAGTTCAAACTTGAATAAAAAAAAAACTACTTATTATTTTACTTATGGTTTCGATTGCTCTAAAACAGACACGTATAGTTAATTTTCCAAGCACATGTCTAGTTAATTTGCTTTCCAAAACGTACTTTTGTTTTCCAAGCAATTCTTTGTCTGTTAACAAAAAATTGCACCATTTCTGATATTTATGGTAGACTTTGCTACGACGAGTACAAAATTATAAGAAAGCAATGTATGCGTTGTAGCATCTAAACTACTTCTAATAACTTTTAATGAAAAATTTTGTGGTGTTTCACTCGTTTTTATATTTTATTTCACATGTAAGGCAGAGCTCGAAAAATCTTTAAAATTTTACATTCCCTACCGGGCATGTTTTTCTAAAATATTACAAGTCCGAGCAAAATTTTTACATGCCCGGAAGTTGTTTTATTGCATGTTTGAATTAGTCGTACAGCATTAATCGGACAAAAAATTAAATTAACAGCTTGATATCTGACTCAAGAATTATTTTAACGTTAATCTAAATCACTAAAAAATTATTATACAAATAAATATTACATACTGAGTTATTACAACTCAAAATTAGGTTTTAATAAAGTTTTGGAAATAAATATTTGATTAAAAAATTACATGCCCTGCCGGCAATGTTTATTATAAGAAGTTAGAAAATTAAAAAAAAAAAAAAAAAGCTGAAAATCTGTAGTCAGGCCTCACATGAGAGTCAGAGTAAGATATTGAAGCAAATTGGGTTGACGATTAAAGAGATGTAAATAAAGAACGTGTAAATGATTCTCTGCTTTTTATGATTAATAGGCTGTGATTGCAAGCGTCTGAAATTAATGATAGTGTTCGTAGTAGGGCACTGTAATATGGGTTCTGCCTTTGTTCATGAGCTTTGATAAAATGTTCTTTACGTGCAACGTAGAGACGTGATTTCTTCTCTTTAAAATAGAAAGAAGTCATTTCAATCAGTGTTTGGGTCAGAAGTCCGAGGTTGTTACTCACATTATGCAAATTAAATCAAAACGCAAAACGATTCTCGACTTTACCGTGAGAAGTGGAGCGTTCCATTTTAGACCACTTCCTTCCAAGGAACATCCATTTCACTTTAAAGATTAACAGTAAAAAAAAAATAACAAAGAAAATCCCACTTTGCGAACCTTAGGTCATAATAGTCGAGTTTGGACTGGTAGGTTGAAAAATGACTTTTATTTCACAAATCGGCATTAGAGTGGTATGAAAAGCTTGTCACTTTAAATAAATGTACTACAAGCACTTTACAATAAACACTACACAAGCGATGTTTCTTTCCACACAATAAGGCGAAACATAGGTGTGTTAGATACGCCTTAAAAAGCGTGACAAACAGTTATCTTTTCACGTCTTTCTTATTCTTGCGGACTATTTTTCAACACATTCTAACTCATCTTGATATTATAATACCTACAATAACATAATGACCCTCAGCTTAAAAAAAATGCCCAGCTAGAAAAAAGGTTAACATTGGCGGCGATTTTTAATCCTTTTGTAACCAGATAAAGGTGAAAGAAATTATGTTTTCATATTTTTTAAACTGCTTGGCTTCTCCCATTGTCGGTCCCTAAAATTGCCACAAAACAGGACTTAGAGGGGATTACACTAATCTCTGTGGAAATTCGCGTGCCGCCACTTTTTTCTCTCTCTTTTTCATTTTTTAAAACCGTATCCATTTTTTGCGTCATTATCCTTAAAAGGTTAGGAGGGGAGGCGGTACGTGCATGTTGCGCGTACATACATACACAGATTCGTTCACGATAGAAAGTCTCACGCCTCGATTTTTTAGCGCTTTGTGTGTGATCTAGCCCCCAATTTTTTCTCTCGTTCTTTTCTGATTTTTTTTTGCTGTAGGGGGATGGAAGATGTCGTTCTACTTCCGAGTTGTCTAAGTCCTCTTAAGATTTCCTTGAAAATGTGACTTTCTGAATTAGGGGAAGTATGCACGAAGTGCTGCTTCGCCTATTTAGGTCTCTGATTTGGCTATGCACCTAGTTTTGCTTTTATGTTTGATCATTTAAAGTATTAGAATGGAAATGCGACTCATGGAAATACGTTGGTGAGCACATTTCCAAGGAAATGTATTCTCTTTCTAACAGTTATAACGCATAAGAACTATTCGTTATATTAATTTAAATCTTTAAAAAAATCAAAAGTTAAATACATCATTACAGGGAAGAAAAATACAAATGAGACGATCAGAAAAAAGCATATTTATAAACCAAAAAAAAAACCCCCCAAAGAATATATATATACAGTATTCCATATGTATGGAATAATGTGAAAAAAAACTAACATTTAATTGGCAAAAGATCAAACTCCTACTCATCAGATAATTTTTACTTTACATTTTTACTTCAAACTTTTTAGTTTATCTTAAATTATTCCATATTTTTCCTTGTTTTTGTGCAATGAGAAGCAAAACATTTACAATGGCCATTTTGAATTTTTTGGTATTTATTTTTGTGGGAATTAAATTTTTATTGTGTTTGGACTGTTATTTGCATTCACTAAATTCATAATAGTTAAGTTCGGGTTTTTGCTTGGGATCTATGCTTTGTTCTAGATTTGGGTTTTTACTTTTTTTTCTTTCTTTCCCTTATATATGTATATATATATATATATATATATTTGAAAGTTTTAAGAGGTAAAACTATATTCCATAATGAAATAAAACACCAATGTAAGTTAAAGAACAAAAATCAAATTTGAAACAGAGCAAAAAAATAGTTTCAAAAAGTAATAAATAAAGCATAAAATATAGATATATATATATATATACATACAACACATACATACATACACCTGCATCCTTTGATCTTGAAAACTATTCCCAATTTTCATTACATTCGGTGCATTGAAAGGTGTCTGAAAAGTAGTGATGTCTATAGATAAAATAGTATGATTATGATTGCCTCATCTTAAACGCCATCAATAAAATAAAGCTTTTTAGTAATGCATCTTATTTTTGGTTTCTATTTGCTTAACCTTCCCCAGACCTATCTCTCCGTAATATTTCAAACTCAGCAGTAGACAAAATACAGGACGAAATAAAATGTAAGAGAGTAGAGTACAGTGAAACTAATAATTATAATAACAATAAAGAACATAAATCGAGAACTAAATACAATCGGCTGAAGAAATTTTAGATATGGGATGTTTAAATCTGTTCATTGGCAATATCTCTAGCATAAAATTTATTATTGTATATGAACAGGAACCAGAAATAAGTTTAAATAATATCAACTCAATTTTCAACCTTAAAAAAGCACCATACACTTTTAAGTCAAAATGGATACATTCCGAGTCTTTTTCTTTTCTTGGGCATTTCTTGGGACAGCAACATTTAATGGGGAGCACTTTTATAGAATAAATATAGTTGTAACGATGCATAGACCTTGTCTCACTGTATACCAGTGTTCGATGTGTCATTGTGTACTATTTCATTTTGCTAAGAAACAAAAAGAAAAAGAAAAGAGAAGAATGTTAAATATCTCTTCCATCATTTAGTTAAATAATAGGTATTATTTAACCTAAGAAATAGTACAGCATTTACATACAATACTCAAATGGAAATAATAGATGCGAATAAACTGAAGATGTGATGTGTAACAGATATAAATAATTAACTTTTAGGTTTAAAAAAATCACTTTCGATTAATGACTTTAAAAAAAAACGAGCATCCACTCTTGAAATTTGCGGATAATGGCTCCAAACTAGCGGCACAAACCTGAACTTCGCTGTAAAAGCTTTTCTGTTTTACTGTGCACTTTGTTTCGCCTTTCTACTCTCTCCCCTCATAGTAAAGCCGCTGGACGACGGCCCACTATAAGTAGCCTAACCTCTATATCACGGTCCCCGCCGAAGATGCCCACCATCAGTTCTTACCAAAATATGCCATCTTGAGGAATGCCTGTGACCATAAATGTCCAGCTAAATACCACACGTTTTAAAAATGAATTATAGTTTAAACTTCTAGACTCATCACATGTTTTAAAAGACACTGATTGTGCAAAATAGATTTTTGGCTTGTTAACCTAATTATAATTGCCAGTCCTAAGGATTTTTGCAATAAAAATAATTTCACAAAATACATTTCTTGAACTGCTTAATTCTTGCTGTAAACTAAGCAATGTATAAAACTGCACAAAAAAGATATTTTTGAATTTCAGCTACAACATTACTTAAAAATATATTGATTTACTTTTGCCAAATGTAAATTTCAATTGAGTGTTCAGATATGAAAATATATTCTCTAATCAAGAATATTTTTTTCTTCAGTTTTTGAGAAAAGAAAAGTTTTCTACAGAGTGAATGCCTTGAGAATGGCCAAATAATTATTTAATTATTTGGTTATAAAATTCTATTTTAAGACTCCTTTTTAACAGTGTTAAATTGTCTATTAAACATTTTTCAGTGCTTAATTTTATTCTTGGAATTGTTTAGGTAAGTTCCTGCTATCTAGTTGTTTAGCTCTTTTCACTTTGATAATCAACTTTTCCAATATTTGGGCCTTTAGCCTTTTTGGGTTATTTAGAAAGTTAAATTCGTCCTTTTTCTTAGATATTTAGCTTTTCCCAAAATTTTAGGCATTCATCTGTTCCAGATATTTAAGAATTGAGTTGCTTCCAGGTCAAATAGATATCAAATGCAGATTAAGCTCAGCCGAAATAATCACAAAATAAGAAAGTTTTGAACGTGTAACAGCGTAAACAAATAAATAAACTAAAAATAAATCAGAACTACGTCTGCTAAATAGCAATTTCCCCAGAAAAAAAAGAGAAAAGAAAAAGGAATGAAAGATGAAAAGAAAATCACCCCTCCGTCAAATCGTTGGAAAGTTGGAAACTCTCCTCGTCTTTCGTCGCATGGAAAGTCCCTGATCAACATTGGCAAAGGCTCATTTCCTTTTCTTAAGTGACACTTATGGGAATGTCGAATATAAATGATCGAATATATTGTGACCACCACTTTTACGGCGGAGATACTAAAAAGCCGGAAAAGTGAAAAGAATATTCAACAAATTTCTCGGGGAAGCAAATTCAGCATTGGGAACTCAGGGGTTTGAAATCAAAGTCCTCGCGCCCATGCCTCAAGCCCCCATCTCTATCTACATACACACACATTTATACGTATATACATCTAAGAGCATCTTTCCTTTAACATATCCTGATCCCCCTAAGCAATCAATTGTCCATTAATCTCTTGGCATAAAGCTGAGCACGTCACCTTTTAGGACAAATAAAGGAGGAGGGATCCTGGGGACGAACAGAAAACGATTAATCAGTGGACTCAGGGGTGTCGAGTGAATCTTGATTTTGGGGAGACCCTCGGGATTTTTTTCAGTCTTTGCTGCTTTTTTTTTTTCTCTCTATCGTGTTTTCCCCGAGGTGAACAGTTTTTTTTAGGTTGCTTCAAAGCTCAAAATTCGCCAAAGTGTGCAGCTTTTGGTTTTGATTTGATTTACAAATTATGTATAGACAAAAAGAAGCTGAAGTGCCCGCATCGTATTTTTCCTGTTTGGGGATTTCATTAGAAGTTCGTGTGTGACGGAACATGTATGAGCTGTAACACGAAACAAAACAAAGCTGTGGAAACGTAACTAGTGACATTCTAATTCAGCTCCTTCCAATGAAAAACCAAGGGGAGAGTGATTGATTTATTTTGTGCTTCACTGATGTTTATGGTTGTTACTGACTGATTAAGATTATGAGCAGTGATTAGAAATTTAATCAGAAATTATTTAGTTTCGTATGCAATTATGTTCTATAAGAAAAATTCGTAAATTATATCGCACTGCGGTACTACTGAGACAACTAGAAATTTCATATATTTTATCTCTTTAATGATAAAGTCACTTTTAATACAGTGTGGCAACTACTTAATCATCAGGACTAATCATTCAGCACTCGAACTGTCTAAAAATATACCTTCTTTTTTCGCACAATTTGTTTAGAAATTCGGGGGAACTTTACACCTTTTGACAGATTCAAAATATGGATTCTTAAGTGTTTTGCTTTATCCTGTCAGTTTTAAAATTTAAGAATAAATCTATGGATATTAAACAAATCTTTCCAAAACTACCAAGAGCAAAATTTGTTTCAATTGGTAAAGGTCACGAAAATTTACCTCTTTAATTTACTGATTTTGCAAACTCAAAAATGGGAATTCGGTACGCAAATAAGTTGTTATAAGTTTGTAGTTTAATTGGTATTTTCAGTGTAATCTGTGCTGAATTTCAATTTTTCTCAGCTGTGACCTGCCTTCACATTTTCATTTTCAAGTAACTAGTGAAGTTTCAGTCCAAAATATGGGTTTCTTCAACAATGAAATTGTTCATGGTAGTACACAATGTAAAATAAATCGCTATTTATGTAAGCTGCATTTTTTGTCTAATTTTATGGCAAGCCTTGTTGGGATATTTTCACTTAAAAATTGTCTGTCAAAGGCACAAATAATGCAAGTGAACAAAGAAAAATATAATTTTCCCCATCAGGGTAGAAAACTTAAGTTTTCCCTATGTAATGATCTCTGATTTGCAAGAATCATGTACTTGCTAAGCGACATATTTTATACATTCTTGAACTGTTCCTAGAAGTATTAAATATTCTATTACTAGGTGGACAATAAGCTATCTCGCCAAATCTGGCTTCCCTAATCTTTGCGACTTCTCGACCTTTAACTGCAAAGCACCCCATTTGACTGTTCTCCCCCCTCAAATCCTACCCTGCAAATCTCCGAAGTTTGCTTCGCTTCCTGCCTGTTAGCCTCAAAATATTGTCGAAGCCAAATTCTCAGTTTGTTTGGAAATTTGCTTTTCTCTATGAATGAGATTTTTTAAAAGAGAAGAAAAAAGGGAGATCGGGGGAGAATTTTTTCTCTGCAAGGGGGGGGGGGGAGAAGTTGGCGTTAGAGATTTAGCGTCAATCTTGGAGCCGTTTTTGAGGTCTCTTCCGGTGACTCGAAATTTTCTGACTGTCTTTGGGGCTCGTTCCCATGGTGAGAAAGACGAAGACAAATTAAGTTTGCTCTTACAGCCTTTTATCCCTTTTATTGGCTTTTGCGGAGCTCCAAATTTGTTAAAATTTTTATTAGGAGAAGTTGTGGTGAGAGTATATAATAATGCTAGCACAAAGCTGTTTTTAGGAGTAATTTCATATTCAGCTTATATTACCTTCCTTGCTTTTGAATGTAGGAGCTTCTACTAGAAGGTATTGGCATACAAAAGGTGTTTCTGGTAAACATTTCATATTCGCTGCAGCTGTTTTGATGAATACGTAGAGCTGTTTCATCTGAACGTGACTGAAAAAAAAGGGAGGATTTCTTTGCCTTGCATAATTCTTACGTTAACTACATCATTTTCTGGAGATTTTCTTTCTTAACTTCATCGTCCCGTTGAATTAACTTGACAGTAGAAGTTGATGCCTAACTAATTTGATGGGCTTCCGCCTGTTTTTGATTGGTTCTACGTAATTTCTTCTGAAGTATAGTTTCAGAAGGAATATAGTTTCCGTTTCAGCTGCTGGCGCTCGTACAACTTATGCCACAACGTTTCATAAATAGTAGAAAATTTCGCTTTCATTTACTCTTCTTATCTAGTGACTTCTTTCTTTCTTTGTGCCTCGTAAAACTTTCTTCAAACAACTCTTCTTTCATGTCAATTTTCCTTCACATTTTCCACTCATAAAATATCTATCCAACTCATGCAGTTTGCCATTTTCGAGGTGAGAGTTTGATTAAACGCAAAAAATGAAATCCAGCTGTGCTATTCAAGTCGGATATCATAAAGGGACAATAAAAGATCAAGACAAAATTTTTAAGCATTTTGCACATAAAATGTCTCACGTATGAACCAAAACTAATTCCTGTGATTAACTGTTGAGAAAATTTCACGGTAATGAGGAAATAATTTCAAGGAAGGAGGGGGGGGGGGCGGCATATTTGCCATGCCGGGGGGCGGAATTATATCAAATCACCCTTGAACATAGGTTGCTAATTCGAAAGCCCTCCCCCAAAAGAAGACATGCCGTCTCTACAGCAAAAGTCTTGCACATAACGAGGATGATTCATGTAGATTTTGTGTTGTCTTTCAATATTCTCTTATTTGCAAAAATTATCATACACATAATCTTGCATAATGATGATCCCAGGGGCGGACTGGGAAGAAAATTTGGCCTGGGCATATTTCAAATAGACCGGCCCTTGGGAGGTGGAGGGTGTGTATTTTGCAGATTGCAGGAACTAAAAATATTGTCAGTAAATATGTCGATATGTATTAAAATATTAAATGTTCAGGCGATAGTTGTTTTTCTTATTCAACATAGAAGTGTAATGATACAGTATAGGACCCCAAATTCGGAATCCCAAAAGATCCAAAATAGGGAGCTTCTTCAAAAAAATCGGCAGCTGAAAAAAAAAAAAAAATCAGGAAATATTTTGCGCCGTTTTTTTTTTGGGAACTAGTCATTTTAAAAAGAAAGAAAATGCAATGAACATGTTTAAGATCGGAAATGTGCAGTTCCCCAAAAAGTTATTTCTCGATTTTTTGGAAAGGGTTCGTCTTTGCGATTCAGGGTTGGTATTTTTGCCGGCAAAAAGTTATTTTTGCCAGGACAGTGGCAAAAACTGGAAAAAAAAACAGGTCAAAAATGGAAAAAACCGGCAAAAATGGTAAATACTTATTGTTCTTAAATAATATGTAGTAAGGTCTACAATTTAATAAGAGTTATGTAATAAATAATTAATTTAATGTTTGTGAGTTATTTAATATCTTTATTTTGATAATTAATAAATATTATAATTAAAACAAATATTTAATGAAAATCTTAAGTTACAAAATAAAGAATTAGTTAAAATTAACTCAAAATTATATGTTGAAAAAAACTTTTATGTTAAGTTTTATAAGGCAACTAGATTTATTTTCTCCCTTTTGCTTTTAGAAAAAAGAACAAATAGTTACTTTCATCACTTTCAGTAATTTTATTTTTCTATATCTTTACTATTCAAATACAGAAATTCACCAATGCAATCCATTGTCAAATGAGCCTAGGTCATACATCAGTTATCAATCAAAGTACATTGTAGCCCAAGTATTGCATCGCACTTTGAAATTGATCAGCAGTATAAACTAGAGTCCCTGTATCTAGCCGAGATGATGACTCAATTTTGAAATGAACCGATTTTGGCAATTTTTTCTTTAATCGATAGAGGGTCGTCTAACTCAAATATCGTAAATCAATCTGACTACATTAGTGACCATTTACAATTTACAGCCTGCACAGTCCTATTTTGTGCAATTCTTGTGTGGATATCATTTATAGTTATGATATAAACAAAATTAACAGTTCATTAATTTTTCTATTTATTTATTTACTACAAAATTTGTTCATTTTTTTCTTCTAGTTTCATTTCTAATTTTGTTATAAAATTGAGTATTTTTTCATAAAATGCATATTTTTAATATTATAATGCATATTTTACACTTATTTCGCTTAGTGCTCAAATAAAGTATGAATAACATTGATTTTTAACTAAAATTTCTTTTGTCTGATGTTTTAGTTTACGTTTTACTTGGAAAGAAATTAAATGGACACAGTGAATCCTATTTTTGCCACTTTGGGTGGCAAAAACTTAATTTTACCAGGGCGGTTTTTATCAGATTTTTTCCGCCTATGGCAAAAACTTGCCAACAGTGTTGAGATTAGAATTAGAATGATTATTTGTTGCTTTAATTGTGAGTTAAATTAATTGCGAGTTAATTGCTTTAATTGTGAGTTATCATTAAATTTTGCTTTTTTTTATTTCTTGTTGTTTTATTACATTTTTTTTTATTTTTTAAATGAGCTCTAAATTTGGCGCTTCTCGCATTTTCCCGATCGTCTACTCTTTTACGGAAATTCAGTAGCTAGAGAATATAAAATCGTATCAAAAATTAACGGAATTCTTTTCTTTTGTTGTTAAGAGGTTAAAATAATATCGGGAAAAATCTAGATTTTTCGATGTTTTGCCTTCGAATCTGCCTTCGAATTTCCTGTTTTGCCTTCGAATGTAACCTAACTTCAACTTCGATTTTTGTGATAACTTCGTGACTTATAGGCGAGTGTATACGATAACCAAATGCTATAAATGAGCAAAATGCTAATAAAAACTTCCAGAGCAAATTAAATGAGCTCTCTGATGCTACTTACAACTTTTTTGAATGAGAACCCAAAATCCGTAAAATTCCGAAATCTGGTGGCCCCGAGAGTTCCGGTTGTGAGGTCCCATACTGTATATTAATATTAATTAGCTGTTAATAGCCGCCGCACTTTAGGCCGTTTCACAGTGAGAATCGGCTGAGACAACTGGCCGGAGAGAAATTCTCTGGGTCCGGCCCTGAGAATTTGCATCACCTGGATTGAGAAATTCTCAGAGCCGTATTTTGTAGATTGTAGGGATTAAAAATATTGTCAGTAAGTATGTATATGTATGTATTTGAATAATGTTAAGTGTCTACAAGATAGACTAATTTTTCTTATTCACCATAGAAGGGCAATAATACGTAATATGTTAATTAGCTGTTAATAGCTGCCGTCCTTTAGGCCATTGTGCCGTGAGGCACCTCCCCCGTCTGCACTGCTCAAAATTAAAAACATCAATTTTGCGGCTCTCAAAAGTTTGCATAAGAGACGGCCAGTGGTGTGGTCGAGGGGGGACGGCGTCCCCCTACCTTTTTATTTTAATACAAGCGTATCCCCAAATTTTTTTACATTTTAACATAAGCGTCCCCCACTTTTGATTTCAATTGCTTATTTTCTTATGTATATAAGCGTCCCCCCAACTTTTTTTTCAGGGCTACACCACTGCAGACGGCCGCCTAAGTTTTCTGTATGGACGAGCTGGCCCTGACAATTTCTCAAGCCGGCCTCGAGAGCACATCCATATAGTCAACTTAGGCGGCAGCCTAAAGCGCAAAACTGATGTATTTTGTTTATTTATTTTCAAAATTTAAAAATAAAACACAATCATTTTTACTATTCAGGCAGCCGTTTAGGTTGTCTATAAGGGATCAGCCGGCCCTGAAAAATTCTGCCCCCCCCCCCTTGTGGGCTAACGGCCAGACCCTACAGATTTTGCCTCAGTGCTGCATTGCACTCTCTGAAGCCCGGGTTTCGGCAATGTTTTGGTACCCGTTTTTTTTTTATTAACATTTTAAAAGCTGTATACGTTATAAAAAAAGATAGATATTTTGCGACCGGCCCACCGGGCATTTGCCCGAATGCCCGCATAGCCAGTCCGCCGCTGGATGATCCAATTGATGGTTCACAAGTCATGTTCATTTTTACAGCATATTTTTTTGTCAGCTTTAAACTTTGTATTGTCCACGTAGGTAATCATACGGTATCTGCTGATCATTGCATCATTACTTTGCATAATGATAATGCAATTGATGTCCACATGTTTACGTTTAGTGTATAGACTCAAATTTGCTTCTTTGATTACGTTGAGTAACCTTGAAACCTTGCATACTGTTGTTGCAGTTGATATGGTGAGATGCAAAGAAGGTAGTACTTACATTTTTTGCATCTCATCCTACTACTTACATTTCTACAAAAGAAAGTTTTCGAGTAAAACGCGTTCGATTTGAATGGAAACCTTAACGACATTTTTTTTTTCTAAATCACGATAGATAGCACCATTTTTTTAGGATCTAGTACGAACATTTTTGTCCGATGGTGGATTTTAACCCTCTATCACTCATAAACTCGGATTTACTTGATTTTTTAAAAATTTTAGATGCGAGTAATAACAAAATAAATAAATATATAAATTAAACAAAATTCCCGATTTCAGGATTTTGAAACCCTGTATCGCTTATAAACACGGATTTTACTTGATTTTTTTTTGTATTCAATATAATAACAAAATAATAATAATAATAATAAATAAATAAATTAATTAATTAATTAATAAAATACACGCATTTCAGGATTTTATAATATTTTTGTTATTTATAAAGAAAATTATAAAAACATCTATCGAACAGTATGCTGGCTACATTCTGTACAATGATACAGAGGGTTGCGGGGTCCCAGGAGCACATGCCCCTCCCAAAGGAATGTAAGAAATTTGTAATTACCTCCTTAAATAATTTTTATCTATTTTTCTGCATTTTAAAGAAGATAAAGTGGTTTTAAGGAATATATATATATATATATATAAATCTATAAACTGATCGCAACTCTATAAGAGAAACTTTTGAACCATTTGATACGCCCTAGTGCCTCCTTTAAAAACTATTTCCTAACCCACCCCTGACCCTTCCCACAAAACAGATAAGTGATTCTCGAAATCATTATTTTTTTCACTTACACTCGTTTGATTTTAAGTGCATCCATTGATGCCCAAATGTTTACTTTTATTGTATTGACTCAAATATGCTTATTTGATTCTAAGGTTTACATATAGATGGGTCAGTTGCCAAATCAATTAACTCCACAATGACAGAACTTGAGAAAGCTGGTGAACAAGTTTGTGTGTTCCACAGAAGAAATTGGGCCCTCGCATTTACATTTTTTGTGTCACATGCACAAAAATGTGTTTAACCAAAACTTCATTATACATTCACTTACTACATGTCAATAGAGCCCTTTTAGAGCTGGAATAAGGATACTTTTTAGAAGTGGAGTTATTCGATTTGGCAATTGAGCCATCCATATAAGTTGGCATAATTGCAATCGTTTGCTTTTAGTACATAGACTGAAATCTGCTTCTGTGATTTCAGGGGAAAAACCTTACAAGTGCCAGTGGAGTGAGTGCGACTGGCGTTTTGCTCGGTCTGACGAGTTGACGAGGCACACCCGAAAGCACACCGGGGACAAGCCCTTCAAGTGCCGGATCTGTGAGCGCGCCTTCGCCCGATCAGATCATTTGGCCCTTCATATGAAGCGACACCAGCCCAAGTTACACCGGCCCGGACCCGCCTCATCCGCCGCTGCGCTCTGACCGCCCCACCGTTCATAGAAAAGAGATAGAATACCATGTTTGAAATGAAAACGGACTTTCCATCGGAATGTTTTATTTAGGCGGAACTAGCTTGCTGTGCTCCTGTGCCTGGACAGAATAATATTTTCAGCTCAAAGAAGAGAAATGTGTTTAATCAAGGTCAACGAGTTATTTCGTTGAAAGAAGAGAGCCTCGCAGGAGGGGATTGATTCTGTGGAACTGCTAAGAAAAATTAGTTGTTTTCGCTACACAAACTGTTTTATGTAGTTGAGTGAAAGTGTTATGAAAATTATATTTTTTTGCTATAGCCATTGGCATGAGCTGATTTACCCAGTTCTGTGAAATTGCTTAAAACTGAATTCTGTTAGTTACAGTAATTGTCACAACATAGTCCTGTTAAGAGAAAAAGACCTTTACAGCAACAAATATCACGAGCTGGATTCCCCAGTTCTGCGAAGCTGCTAAGAAAAATAAAATCTATTATTTGGGGTAAAATGCAAAAAGCAATTTTCTAACATGTAAAATTAAAACTATGATTAAAGTAACGTTAATGAGTATCTGTGATACGTGATAATGGTAGGAGCTTCGTATAAAAGATATAATAAAAATAGATTTCATAAAAAACGTTTCGGATGGTTTGACATACTTGAAAAATCTTAGACACAAACACCGGTAAGTCTGAAAATTCGCGTGTTTTTTCTGCAGAACTTAAAAATTAGTACTAATGGGAAAAGTAATCTCAGTCTGAATGAAACACGATTACTATAAATAATACTCAGTTTCATGCCAATTATTTTCGCAATACCAAAAAATCAGTGATGTTTGTTCCGAATTTTTTCTGAAATCATACTCATATTATTACGCGATTTTTTTTTCATTTATCACTTTCTGTTTTCTCACGTGCAACTGTATATACGCATCTTACTCGGCATTACACCAGTTTGTTTAAATTTTCACGAAAGAAGCAACTTTAAGAAACAATGCCAGATCCTCTCCTGTGGAAATGGGAAATGTTATGTTTTTTTGATGCTGTGGCTTAGTGAATAGAGTTAGTAAAATTTTATAAATCATGGACAGAAAATCTAGGAGTGGATTTGTGCTAAGTGGATTGTTATTGGATCCAGACATTTTCACTTGGACGAGAGCATATTAGTGAAAAGTAATAAAGAACTAAGCATTTTCTTTTTGTAGCAAACTATACGTATTTTGGATGCTGGACAATTGCAACAGTAGGTATGTGAAGTAGTGAACAGGTGCATTAAATTTTCTACTGCAACGAAGCCGAACTTCGTGGTGACGGAACATGTGCAACTGAAAAAACTTTTGATTCGCAACTGAAAATAAACCGTCCTTAAACAACTGCGCGAATGTGAAATTTAGTTTTTAGTCTTGTTAATTTTTTTTAGTGTTTACTTGTTGAAAAGAATTAATCAGTGAATTGCCTTTAGTATACTTGTTTCATTGTCTTCACGTGTAAAATTCTTTAAACTGTGTTGTGTCGTTCATTGTTATTGAAAGTTTTCGTCAAAAGTGAATAATATGTCTGAACTTTTACGAAATTATCAATATTTTATACCTGATGCTGTAATTTTTCTTTGTTAAATTCCACATATTTATAAGCATTTAATATTATTTATATTTAATGAATTCCCTCAAATTCTCATTGTTACCTCCTTTTGATTTACAGTAGTTACAGTACTTTTAAAATATGTTCCGCGTTATTGAATGTTTAATTAGTATTTGAAAAATGTTGACTTAGTTTTCTACAATAATTGAGTACTCATTAGAATTTGTATAGTTATAATATAAATTAGTGCTCCAGCTTCCTACAACGATAAATTTGTTGTAAAATGCTGATGCATAAAATTGTTAATGTGATCTATCGAGTTGTGAAAATATTTACCGTCCAGCTTCTTTTACGAGTCTGTGCTATATTTATTTTGTAATAATATTTTATTAAAATAATTTTATTTTTATGGCATTATTTGTCGTGCCTTATTTTGTAATTCATAATTAAATGCAGTAAATAATGTATATTTTTTAAAAGGCAACAACTTCTTTTCCCCCTTTAATTTGTGTATTTTAGCTGATGAGTTTATGAGTTTTTGTGAAAAAACAAAAACAAAGCTGGCGGAGGGGGGTACTTAGATAATTTTTAATATTTCACACTTAAACAATATATATAAACAAAATCTTAAAATAGAAGGTAAAAATAATAGAATTAAATTTTAAAAAATCTAATAAAATCACTTTTGAAAAATACATTAATTTAAAGATGCGCAAAACAGCAAAACCGCACTAATTGGATCAATAAACTGAAGAATTAAAAAAAAATTTTGAAAACAAAAAAAAAAAAAAAAAAATTATTATTTTTTTTTTAAATACCAAGAACAGAAAAAAATATGAAAAAATACTCCCGCTATGTTATAGCCGTATTGGATTTATTTGAATGGAGATGTTTCTCGATAGACTAAAATGAATCATTATTGCAATAAAAAAAGGTAGTGAAAAAGCGATTTCCGAACAAATTTATTACTTATACAGATCATTTCTGGTCAAATACATTTTCGAGTTTATTTGCTATCTCAAAATGAAACGAATCTGATTAACTGTTTCCAGTCATCAACGTTAGAATTCAAGTTTTTTTTAACTGAAGATGTTACTTCGCGTTTGGCAACACTAATGCAAGTTGCAATGAAGAACGAAGAGATTTGGTAGAATTCCATTTAAATGCTGGAAACTACAAAGCGTTCAAAATTAAGGTTAGTACAATAAATACTTAAATTTATATACCTATATACAATCGAATGCATTAATTGTCTATTCTCTGAAGTTATGTGTTCGTTGTTTACATAAAAGTAGGAAATATTGAGGGAAATCTGTTAGTATATGAAGTTGACGTTTTGTCTTAAAGTATTTTGACCTTTTAGCCTTGCGACATGAAACATGTAAGCTGAACTGAATAAAGTTTTAATTTTAACCATAAAATATACTTACATATTTTATCTTTTAAAAATACAGGATGAATTTGTAAAATGGCAATTCACAAGAAATGCCAATGTTTCATTATTTCCTCTAAACTTTAATTAATTTCCCCTAAATTTGAAGATTGATTTGTATTCTTGAGTGTATTGCTAAAAACATTTATTCCACATTTTTCTAAAAGTGTTTAGAACTTCTGATATTTTTAGCAGAGTGATCGCGTATTGCGTTATCTTCTTCGCTTTCATTTTTCAACTTTTTAACCTGCATTAATCTTCCAAAGAAAAGAATATATAAATATTTTTATCTCGACAAATTTATTACAATTCGCCCCCTTTTATATGGATGTCGGTTGATTTTATTAGGTATATAGATACACTAGAAGGTTTTAATTCTTAAGTACATAGATATACATTTAAATTTGAGTAAAAATTCTTCGAATTGGTGTTCAACTAGCGACTTATTGGATCTTCAAAATCTGTTTCTTTTTCTTATTATTTTCCTAATGTTATTTAACTGCCTCGTATTTTCATTAATCTTTTAAACTAGTTTCTGAGAATCAATTGATTTCCTTAACTTTTCATTTTTGTTTATGATGTATTTGTTTAAAGAGTACCTTAAAATGCTTTCCACTGAAACAGTGTTAGTATTTTAAAACTTCAAAAGAATTCTTATTTCATTGAAACAAATGTGTTCGTACTTCAGTTTATTTTGCAACTATTTTAATGTGTAATCTGAAAGGTATTCTAGTTTATTCCAATAGCAATTTATTACGGAACACAATATTCTGAGACAATCCTAGAACTATCTCCCATAACAACCGTAACTATTCGGGTATCAAGTATAAATATGTATACATAAATAAAATAAATATTTTGAAACTCGTAAAGTAAGAAATTAAAACATATTTCCATTATAGATGTTAACATTTTGCATATTAGACACAAAGCACCTATTTAAAAAAAATTAAAGCAATAAAAACCGCGATAATTCGTACATAGCTTGTTTCCAGGTTTCTCGTTTTAACGAGATGCAGTTGGTTTAATGTTTCATAACAATGGAAATATTTGACATTGGAATAGTTATCTCCGTTTTAGGTTTCAAAATATTAATATATTTGGCTGAGTGGTTATTTTATTTGCCGCTAGGATGCTAAATGTTTTCTTTTAAGTTTTATGCATCCTTATCGATCAGTTATAATTGAATGATTTCCAACTTATGGTAGATTATTTTTTGAATTTAACTATTTCAAATGTAAGAACTTTTCGCGTGCATTCAGATTCTATTCAGTTGTGGCTAAAAGTAAGTTTTAATCTTTAATAGGTCTTTATCCTGTGCAATAAAAGTCCTTCCATTCCAAAAGTTTGTGAAAGCTACTAAAGCCTTACTAGTAGTTTTTAATTGAATTGGAATCATGCACTACTTAAGTGAAATTATTGTTACTGGCGTCATATTTTGTTATCTCCTTATAAATTATGTTCATGGAACATCGAAAAAATATTTGTTTACAGTGTAAGTTTTAAAGTTAACCTTTTGAGAGTGTAATAATTATCGGATGCAATATCGCTTGAAAAATGTCAAAAGCAAATTCTTGAGTAAGAATTCTTATGCAAAAATTTCAGGTTCTTCAGTTGTGCTTTAGGAATTTTATCTTTCCGTTAAGTACAAGCATGAATGAGGCACAGAGTTATGTTTTATCAACAATAATGTTTGAACATTGTTTTGTACAGGCATAACTTATTGCCGAATTCCCAAAGAATTAACTACACTAACTATTTACTTTTAGTAGATCCATTTCAAACTAAGTCTAAGTTCATCATACGGAATGCACGCAAGAATGTGGCATTGTGCACGAATTAAACGCACTCAAAAGGTTAACGAAAATTGATGTATTTGTTAGTGATTAAGTATATGTGTTGAATTTCAGATTTTGAGTATATTTGGCTACTAATATGCGAAAATATTTGTGTGAAATGGTTAAAAACAATTGTTAAAAACTTATTTCGTAATTTGTTTTCAGTAATAGGCGAGTTCATCAAAAACACGTTTTTATTGCACTTAAAATGTCTTTCATTCTGCATAATTTAGCATTGTGCCTTATTTTTTTGATATCCACTCATAATATTTTATTAATGGTGCCTTACATATACACATGTGAATGTTTGGTTGTGAATTTTTAATGCAGTTCTGTAGATTTGTGTTATGTTTTTTATGGAATGCTCGTGGAGCAAAAAAGCTGCATTGTTACTTTTTGAAGTGCCATTAAACGTTTTATTAACAGTAATTTTTGTGTTTCATATTACTTTCATAAGTTTAGTTTGTATTCATAAAGTTTTAAATTAATTTCCCAACTATGTCGAGGTTTTATTCTGAATAGATATATTTCAAGTTTCAATCAAGTTCTCATCATAAGTTATACATACACCTATCTCCGACATTATTATGCGTTAAGAAGCATGTCGTCGACATTTTGGTAAAAGTCCGAAACTGCGTAATTTTGATACATTGTTCAGTTAAACATTAAACTCATTTGAAGCTTCTTCATTTAAATGTTCTTTAAAAACTCACATTAAATTACTGTTTAAAAATTGTTCTTAAAACTTCAAATTACCTAAGAAAAATATTTAAAATCATTTTATAGGCCCTATGCAGAAGATTTATTTATGTAACTTTTAAATTATGTACGAGTAATTAGTTTATATCATGAAATAACTAATTGCAAATATTAATGCAAAAGCGGTAGTATTTCAAGCTTTTTTCTTTTTTTTTTTTTTTTGGACTTAGTGACTTTTTCCAGAACTCCGACGATATATTTTTCTTTGCTTCATAGGCCTATTCCTTCCCAACGTACAGAAGATATCTTTATAGAAGGCAATACTATGGAGAAAAAAAACTGCCTATACTGCAGTTCTTGGTTCTGCTATACTTGGGTTCCAATGGTCAAAGATGTATAAGGTAAATTTTGTGCAGTTCCATCTTTTGATTATTGCTTGCTCTTCGCGAGGTTTTAATTTTAGAACCTTTTAGGTTTGTGAGTAAACGGCACAAGTTTATAAGTTTTAATTTCAAAACTTTTTCTGGTAATTCTTTATAGTATTTTATTATATGTCCGTTTAGCGCAAATTCGCTTGACCTAGCAAGCCTCGTTTCAACGACGTAAACTAAAAATTTAAGAAATCTATTCCTAATTTAAATATATTTCAAGATCCGAAGCTAAATAAAAGTTAAGAATCTTCAAAGTTTATAAATACTAAATAAATGAATTTTCACTTATATTTATGTGCAAATACTATATGCAAACTGTTCAATATTGATGCCTAATATGATACTGGAAAACATTTTTGGGTGAAATATATCTGAAGATGACAAAAGTTTCAAGCTTTAAGTATTATATTTGAAATGACTTTAAATGGAAAGAGGGGGTGGGGGCAGTAATACAGTAATCTAAAGTAAAAATGTAATACATGGGAGAGAGGGGGGTCAGAAATAATTAATATTGCGGTGGATTTTGAAAAAATAGTTACTTTAATTCAAGCCATGCAAATGTATTTTTTTAAAGGAATAAGGTTTAATCAACCTAAAAATTCGTATTGCTCTTTTTAAAAAATTAATATTGTAGTATTTTTTGCCACATATTATTAGAAGATCTGTGCATTTTACTGAATTTAAGTTATGCTTTTAGTGAAATTTCTTAGCATTTAAAAATGTTATCAAAGAAATATTTTTTTAATGGTTCTCTTCGTATCATCATTAGCACAAATTTTCAACAAAACCTGTAGATGCCCTTTTTTTAAAAAATTTATACATAAAACAAATTACCCCCATATTAAAAATCATTTCATAGACCCTATGCAGAAGGTTTATTTACATAACTTTTAAATTATGTAATTAGTTTATATCATGACATAAGTGCATTAAAATCTCTGCATTAAAATTGCAAATTTTAATGCAGAGATTTTCATGCGGTAGCCTTTTTTTTTTTGTCTAAAACGCGTGTCTAATCCTTTTCCTTTGTGGGTCATTCCATATCAAGTGATCCAAGGAATTTTACCTCACCCTTTTTGATTTCTTTCAAATTCGGCTCATCAACTGTACACCTCAAGGTAATTAAAAACCCAAATTTTTAGATTTTTATCTTGTTTAGTGTTTTAGTTATCAGGCTTTAATTTTGTAAAAAACTCGCATTTTTACATGCATGCTTCAACACAAAACAGGCCATAACTCATCAACAAATAGAGGTAAAATGTTCTAGTAAAAAGCATTTTGAAGTATATTGAATGCAGTTTTATATGATATGCATCATGACAAATTTTATTAAAATTTTAAATTTTAAAAAATGACCTTAAAATTTAAATTTTAAATTTCTCAAAAAACGTATCATTATTTTTTTTTAAAAATTCTCAAATATTTCTGTGCATTTTATCTTTGTCTATGCAAAATTTCAGCTTGGGGACTCAATGGGATCATATTTTCCCCGAATTTTCAAAAACATTTGATTTACCAAAAAATGAGCATTTTTGTAATTCAAGCTATTTTAAGATGATGGTTTCTTAAAGGAGATGATTTAATTAGCCTTCTAAATACATCTATGCATGAGTGAACAAGCATGGACATGTCTGTGCATGAAATGAACAAGTTCAAAATTTATTTGGGGGAGGGGGGCAACAAATACATACACGTTTTTGTTTTATCATAGTTATTTTAAGTATTGTTTTCAAATTATTCAATAGTTATTTTTAAATGAACAAATTAACTTATTTTATGCATTAATAATAATTTTTTCCTGATTAATTGTTTGATTTCAGACATATTTTAATGAGATATTAATGATATGAGGGGAACAAAGTATTTAACTAAACTCATCTGAAATTGTGATAGAAGGGGCCCAACTACTAGAGTTTGCAGCTTTTGGTTGTTAGTCTTGATTTGCGCTTATGAGCTAATATTTGACGAAGCAAGAAAAGAAAAACTATGTATCTCACCCCTCCCCCTGAATAGGTTGTGGGTTACAAATAAAGTTGAAAAAAAGTAAGCATTATAAGAAAAAACAAAGCTATTTATTTTATCTACCTGTATATCCTATCATTTCCATACCTCACGTCCAAAACATGAATAAAAAATAATATAAGAAGGAAAGAAATTTAAAGGAGCTGCAACACAGATATTGCAGCTGCTGTGGAATTTCATTTCTATGCTACAGATCATGGGAAAGGAGTATGTGTTAACTTGGGCAGGACAATGAAACGTCTTACTTCCAAAGCTAGCGTTCAAAAACTGCATTCAGCTCAAATTCTGACAGCAGTTCAACTTTTCAATTGAAGTGTTATGAACATTCCTTTAATTCAGTTTTTTTATGTAACTGTTCAGGAATACTCAGAAGAAAGGGAGTTATTAAAAGATAGATTTTTAAGAGCACTATCAGTCGAAGGAACACAGAAGTTTCACAGCTTTGTTCCATTCAGTGAACATGAAATTACTACAAAAGTGTGTTCACATAGTAATAACTTTCAGAAACAGAAATTCTTTGAAGAAAGTTCAAATGTATGACAAACCTGAAAGGGTACATTACATGTGAATATGATGAAAGGTGTTGACTGGCTGAAGTAATTTAAATAGACGTACTTTTTTTCCCCTTATATGATTAATATCTCATTAAAATATATCTGAAATCTGAGAATTAATCAGGAAAAATTATTTTTAAGGCATAAAATAAGTCAATTTGTTCATTAAAAAAAACTATTGAATTATTGGAAAACAATACTTTGAAATAGCTATGATAAGACAAAAATGTGAATGAATTCGTTGCCCCCCTCCCCCAAATAAATTCTGAACTTGTTCATTTCATGCACAGACATGTTCATGCTTGTTCACTCATGCATAGATGTGTTTAGAAGGCTAATTAAATCATCTCCTTTAAGAAACCATCATCTTAAAATATCTTGAATCACAAAAATATTCATTTTTTGGTAAATCAAATATTTTTGAAATTTCGGGAAAATATGATCCCATTGAGTCTTCAAGCTGAAATTTCGCATAGACAAAGATAAAATGCACAGAAATATTTGAGAATTTTTAAAAAAAAATTAATGATACGTTTTTCGAGAAATTTAAAATTTAAATTTTAAGGTCATTTTTTAAAATTTAAAATTTTAATAAAATTGGTCATGATGCATATCACATAAAACTGCATTCAATATACTTCAAAATGCTTTTTACTAGAACTTTTTATCTCTATATATTGAGGAGTTATGGTCTGTTTTGTGTTGAAGCATGCATGTAAAAATGTGAGTTTTTTACAAAATCAAAGCTTGATAACTAAAAAACTAAACAAGATATAAATGTAAAAATTTGGATTTTTAATTACCTTTAAGGGTGCAGTTGATAAGCCAAATTTGAAAAAAATCAAAGAAGGTGAGGTAAATTTTTTCTCAAATTTTGGATCACTTGACATGGAAGGACCTTTGTGTCTAAAACGCGTGTATACAATTCTCGTGGTAAACTTGGGTTTACTACGTTGATTTTGGTCCATTTTTTAAATATTTTTTAAGTTGCAGGAAATTCTTCTGTGGGAGTCATAAGAGATTGATTCATTCATTAAAAGTAGATTTCCTCATCAGTATGAATTCAGGCTGTAATTTAATTCCCCTTCACTCATTGGTTCCATTATTCAACCCTTCATAAATCAATAGAAAATAATTGCGTAGAAATCGGATTCATCGACTTTAAGTGACCATTGTTTAAACTATTTTGACTATCTCTGATTAGTAGATAAAATAATAGATAAAAAGGATCTTATGAAACGTTTAGCGTATCACTAACAGATAAAAAGGAACTTATAAAGTGTTGTAAGTATAAAGGATGAGTAACCCTTGTCTCCATTTGGAGTGATCAATACATGAAGTATGCAGAGAAATTGTGAAATGTGTTGAACAAAACTACTTTACAGTATCACGAATAAAAATAAATATAATTATGTTATTTAATTACACCCATTTGTATCGTGAACGTATATATATGCAAGGAATTTTCCCGGGGTCATTATAACCGAAGCGCAGATATGCCCGCTAGTTTTTCATGCATGAGAGCATATCGCTAGAGAACATGGTTATAACCTCCATGCACGAAGTTAGTGCAAAGTAATGGCGAAAACTGAATCTTATATACTATATCTTCTAATCTGAGAAGTGGATTTGCTTCTGACAAACTTCATCAGCATTATCTTATTTACTTATGACATAGAGCGTGTGCATCTGGATTTTTATCCATAGGCACACGTTTGATCATTTCTCATATTTATTTTTATATATGAAAAATGATCAAAAATGCTTTGTGCTAAAATGTGAGTAAAAGAAAAGTTCAACGTAAATAAAGCACAAAGTATCAGAAATATACTTCTAATAGCTATTTCTAGGTTAGCACCTTTCTTTTTTTGCACTGATGAAAGGGCTCCGTTGTAAAATCCAAATAGCTGCTTGCAGTATATTTCTGACAATTTGTGCTTTATTTACATTGAGTTTTCCTTTTATTCATGTGTATAAAAGTTTTTAATTTAATTTTTAAGAAATTTTTTGGATGGTTCAAAAATGAGATTGTCGTCTACAAACGGACTACAAATTATTTAATCTAAAAAGTAAAAAAAAAAAAAAAAAATAACTGATAACACTAGAAGTAAAAAATTTTGAAAAAATGTACTAAGTTTGAATATATGATTAGTGTTGAGGTAGGAAAATAGGTATGAATAAGTAAATAATTGATTTAAAAAAAAAGTCTTCATAAGTGTTAACATATACAAGCGCAAATTGACAGAATCAGCTTACGTAGTTCTTTAGGTTAGGGAATTTTATTTTATACGTGATTATTGAGATAAATTATTTTATTTTACTGCAAATTTTTAGCTTTTTTTTTCTGTACAGCAACAAATTGTTTCTCATAAGATAAATTAATTTAATTTTAACGTCCTACTTTTAAAACAAGTGCTCTCAGGAAAAATACAGTAAAATTGTTCTTGCTTTATGTTTCTTTTTATTTATTCAACTTTGGAGTTCTATGTTGCGGGCATATTTTTGTTGTAATTCAGCACCATGTTTGTCTTTTTTTGTATTTACATATTTAAATACTGTCCTTGAATATCACAATTTTAATTAACAAACTGACGGGTATTTAACCCCTTAACGCATTTGCCCGTATCTGACACGGGCGAAAGGTACCGGCAAATTTGCACATGCCCGTGTCTCACACAGGCGATCTTGTATCTCGCGTTATTTTATCAGCAAAGTGGCAATACAGTTTTATCAGCGAAGTTATTTCTAATGCCCATTTGAGATCCGTGTAGACTTTGTATAATATTTTTCTATATAACTTTTACCCCACCCCTGCCCTCTAGTCACAACCTACAACTGAAATTGTCAAAAACAATTTATACTATACCTATATATTCATTTCCTGTCAAAAAAAACTATCATTTTTTACCAGTTTTTCCAAAAAAAACTCGTGCTTCAACTGTTTAAACTTGTTATCCCCCCCTGCCCGTTACTTTCTAGTAGTATTTTAAAATTTCATATCTCCCCAGAATAATTTCGGAACGACAAGTGATTGCCAAGGTCACGCTTTTTTAAAAACCTTTATTGATTTTTTATGTGCCCCATTTTATACATACAACGTTCGCAATCAAAGTATTGAAAAAAAAAAAAATCTCGATGGTTAGAATTTGTTAAATCACAAAGCCTTAACAAGTTGTCTTGAAAGACTGATTATGATATTGTTTTCTCGATAACTAATAGTTTTCTTTTGATGTGTTTTATTATTGAAGTAACTTCTTTAACTTATTAACGTGTTTATGTAAAATAACTTAGAGATAATAGACAATGTTACAAAATCCATGTTGGTACAGAAGCAAATTGAATTGTTTCGATTCTCACGAGCTCATTTTTAATTGCGTTAATAAAGCTTAAACTTGAAATCACTGCTTTGACTTTTTGACGACCATGAACGTGAGATTTCATGTTTTTTAGATGCTAACTAAATACGGCGGTGGACCAGATGAACACGTATTATCACATTCTTGATCATTTTAATTAGATGCTGAAAATGTGTCATGGGCAGTACTGTAAAATCCCGTTCAACGTCCTAAAAAAAGCAGTCTATAGGAACGTGGTCGCACATTCATCGACAGTCGCATGATTGCGAAAAATATAGGGGAAAGGAACCGGTGCGATATTTACTACATCATTTAAGCTTTATGAAAAGAAAAACGAAGCTGGCTTTTTACAAATACAATTACGTTCCACGCTTTCACGCCATGATGACTTTATGTAACCAAACGGCTAATATTTGTCGACGATCATTTTTGTGTGATGAGACCAACATAGAAAAATAATTCTGACTTTTGTTATAAAATGTAGGTGCTACGTTGAGCGCAAAAAGTTTCTGCGTGTTTTCAACCGAACCTTATCTGCATACGTGGATTAACGGTCTAACAAGAACAGTTCAGAAGTGTAGGATTGCATAGGTTTAACGGGAACTTATGGAAGAAAGAAGGAAATTTTGGAAAATAAAATGGGTGATCAACTAGCTGCTACATATTTTTATATTGATTATTTATGAAATACTTCTATATAAACTTGTGCTTTTTTTTTTTTTTTTTGAACTTTGCTCATAACGCTTAACGTGTTAATTAGACCTGTAGTAACATTTAGAGCTTAAACTTGAACATTGACTGAAAATGACTTCTACTTATTTGAAACTAGAATATTGTGAAACATTTTTTCGAAAGTATTCCGATAGAAAAAATCTGGGGGGGGGGGGGGAGGGATGTAAAACTTTTCAGAATCTGGACATTATAAATTTTATCACTCACAAAATCAATAGTAAGTCAAGATCTCTCCACCTAGTCTAAATGCTCGATAATGAAATTTGAATATTGACTGAAAATGATACAGAATTTTTTGCTGATTTTGAAAAAGAAACCACAGACATTAGTCTGTGGTTAATTAAGATAGTCTGCGCTTAACTTTGTACTTAAGGTAGAAACCGACTATACTTATAACAGTAATCTTTTAGTCAGAAAAGAGAGGGGGTTCTGCCTTTGTCGTCATCTTGGAGAAATTAAATTACCACTATTTAACTAAATTTGGAGAAACACCATTGTTGAAAAACCCACTTTGCTGAAAGGTAGTTCGTTCAGTTCGCCAAATGGTTACCTGATTGTAGTCAGCAACTCTTTCATGTCCACAGCCTGAAAGTAAACCCTAAAGCTCAATCTAGTTTTATTTTTTAATCGATGATTTTACATGTTGCAGAAAGGAAACGCGAAGTAAAGGTAAAGTATAAAAGCGAGAAGGGGAGTAGCTACAATATTTTTTGAATCCAACTGTCCGATAGGAGTAATTCTAGTGAGGACAGTATTGTCTAGTTTCAAGGGGACTTTTGTCTCCAAATAGAGACTCGAATGCGATTGAAAGTCTCGAGGAAGGCCTTCTTTTCTGTTTAAGACAGGACAGTTTATTGTGCCCTTGAAAAAATCTCATGTTTTTGCAGGGGTCACCCTTTAATTTAGTGCCATTTATTATAAAAATGGTAACAAAAATAAGTGAGCAATATATTAAAATATTTAGAGGTAACTCAATGGACTCAAAGTTTAGAAAAAGTAACAAAAATTGAGGTAATTTCAACTTGATACAAGTATTTAAAGTTAATGCATTAATTTCAAACAACTTATTTAATATATTACAAGCACTGATTTCAGCTTTTTATGTCACATTAAGACTGTATTGCCTTAGAAAAATTTGATTTTTTCTTTTATCAAGGTACTTATTTCCTTAGTCTGCTTGCTGTTATCTCTAAATTCTCACAAGTTTGGCTCATATTCAACTGTAAGTTTTTAAAATTGAAATAAAATCGTTTTTGCTGAAATAAAACTTTTCATGTTGTTTTTCTTGAATAAATTTAAAGGATTTTCGTAAAGTATTTTTTTTTTCAACCAGCAGGCATCTCTCTTTCTTTTTCATTCTACGTAGCAATCACATTTTGAATTTGTTTCATATACTGACAGAGCTGTTAAACAAATTTAAAAATACAACCCTTCTCTTAAATACCACATTCGGTCAAAAACATTTACGTGTTGCTATTTTGAAATGGCTGAATATATTTACGAGAATTTAAGTAGTAATTTCAGCCCCAATAAGTCATTGTGAGAAGTACTAGAGACTTGTGGGGCTGATACATACTTTCAAGTATACATGAACTGCGAAATTGCACATATCACAGTACTCTTTTCTCCTTTGAAGGCAATTTGAATTGAGCCTTGAACATGCAGCATTCTAAAGCAATATTTGACATCCAGCAAGCAATAGTGGACTGCTCCAGCTTACCTAAATTGAAATCCCATGATGGAACAGTACTAAGAAAAATAATTATTTCTAGAAATTCTTTATAATTATTTTTCTAGTTTCGCTTTTCTTTATTCTTAGTACTTGCTTGCGTTGTTGATTCTCTATTTTTATATCTTGTATTAACTTTATGATAGCATCAAATTAAATTCCCGATTCACACATAAATCGGGACTCATCAATGAAGCCATAGTATTCTTGAACGTGTGTAAACAGCGCAACTTCTGGTGGAAGATTTAATTCCCTTATAATTAAAGTATTTATCTACTCCATAAAGGGGGAGAGTATGTCTGCAAGAAAATGAGAAGTTTCCGATTAAGCTTTTTCCTAGACGGGCGTAAGCGCCCCCCCCCCCCCATCGTTAATTTGCTATTTACATACAGTGCTGTACTTTCAGAGTTATTGATTATGCCTTATTATCATAATTTAATAATTTTTATATTTGAAAAAAAAAAAAAAGAAAACCAAGTCTTGCTGTAGGATGTAAAGCCAGGCCTTCACTTTCAATCCTAAATGTCTATAATTTTTAAATACTAGTTTTATAACACTTTTTTTTTTCAAATTTCATAAAAAGGGGCCAATGCGTTTGACAACTGGAGTGCAAAATGGCACATCCTTTTTTTTTTCGTGTACTATTTGTAGTTCTACACAACCTTTTATTACTGTTCGTGATTTAAAATAAAATCTGTTCTAATACTAAGTGTATTTTAAAAGTGTTATCGTTGAATTAAATTTCCATGCTGTTGCATACAATATTCATTTACATTTAAAACTTCTAAGCAATTGAGCTACCTCTAAATATTGGTAGATCATGCTAAAACTTTACTTGAATTTGTTTTCATGAAAAAGAACCAAATTAGGCATACTTTAAAAAAAAAAAGCTCCACCCATACACCACCCATACATCCAACAATACATCCAATTGACTGATATTTAGTTTTTATATTTTTCGACTGTCGACGTCAGGCGACCGTCAAAACATATATGTCGACTGACGCCTGTCGTATACTGTATATATATGTCGACTGTCGACGATATATATATATATATATAAAGCAATTTAAACATTTTGCAATCTAGGATTACTTGCTAAAAATTCTTAATTTCGTTTGTTCGATAGATTTTCATTTTGTTTTGTAAATTTACTGCTTGGTTTATAGACCAAATTTGACATCTAATTTAATTCATGTATTTTGAGTTACCAATTTAAATCTTCCGAAGTAGCAATAGGGCGTTTCACCAGAGCTCATGCAAATTTCATTGTTTTCAACTGAGAATGAGAAGTTCGTCAAGATGAGCCAGCGGTATCTTGGACAGTTAGCTCTATGGTTAGCTCTGAGTTGGAGCAGTTTTATGTTAAAATGGAACAGATTCTGCTTAGCCGAAAATGTTGCTGCTTTTACATGTATAAGCATAGTTTTAGATAAGGATTTTAGTTGGGGAAAATAGGTGTCATTCCAAGAGGCTCGGTCTCGGTAAGGTTATATTTTTTAATTTATCTTATGTCTGTAAATTGCACTGTCTATTATTTGTCATTTATTTTTAAATCATCATTTATTGAGAAAATATAAAATAGTCAGACAACATTTGAGGGAAATTTTTCTGTAAAGGGAAAGCCTAATAAAACAAAAAGGAAACTCTACAATTTAATTTTGTTCAAGGAAAATAGGAAAAGGGAAAATAATTTCGTTTAAAATATCAAAAAAAAAAAAAAATGCACATCAAATTACCTTTACCGCAAATAACTTCTATACGTCAAACAGTCACGTCACATTTTTTTTTTCTGGACAAAAAAAAATTTTTTTGTCACATTGTAGCTCATTTCATTTAATGCAACTCATTCTGCCCATCTTGCTCACCAAAAGGAACCATCGACAAGCTATCCAATGGTACTCTATGGCCGATTCCCATGAAGATCCTTTTGGTCACGCGGATAAAAACCACCATTTGCCACACCAAAGGGTGAGGGTTTAAAACCTGCTTCTCCTTTGGAATCCTTGTCAGAAACGAAGTGATTTTTACAGTTTTAAAATAGAAAATAAAAAATCAGCTTCAATAGATTGAACAATCTTTGATTACTTAAAAAAATACAATAACATTTCGGAGATTACGATAATTGGAAGGTTTCTGCAAGCGATTGAGTGAACAAATAGACTACATTTATTGCTTAAAACTTCTAATAGACATATCGGCGATTTCATTCCCATTACCTATTTAATGTAGCCAATATAGGGAAGGCAAGGAGGGGAGGATCTTTTCCTGAAAAAACTAAATAGATGTGCTCTATAAATTAGTAAAGCACAACAAAAATCACAACTGTAAACATTTATTTAGTAAACAAAAAGGATAAACCAACACCCCTTTTCTTGTGCAAATCGTTCTGGAGTCGATTTAATGTATATTTAAGCAGGCAATAGATTTATTTAACGCTTTCTGCTTTTAAATCACTGACAGATGTCATAGCCGTTCTTCTGACGCACTTACGATAAAATGCACCGACCGCCTACAGCTCCCACAGCATCCATAACTCTATATAACATCGAATACAATTATCACCACCCCTGCATCGGAGCCGACCAACGCAAACTCATCCAAACGACCCACTGTAAGGAACAAAAAAGAGAAGGTTCGTCAACTGGCAAAAGTGTCTTCAGTAGGCGTTCCGAAGAGGAGCATCGGGAGCTAAATGTTCGGTCCCAAGGGTCATGCAGTAAATTGGAATTGGACTGAAGTCTCATCCGGAACATAAATCAGCAAATTGTAGACCTGGAGCGACTGTTGCTTTTTTTTCTTTTAGCGGATAACTTTTTTGTTTCGTTAGCATCGTCAAAAGCCTTCGTTAATATTCCGCTATACTGTCTCCAGGGTTATGATGCGACATAAAACCTAATCTGTGCTCTCAAGTACGAATAAAGGTTCGTAAAAAGAAGGCTTTTGTTTCATGCGCTTTATTTTAATTTTTTTTTTTTTTTGCTGAAAACTTTTTACGCGTTCGGAAATTGTAATTAATTGTACGAATTACGTCAATATTTAACGCCATGGGTGAAATTAAACTCTTGTACTCTTTTTCAGTGACCTTTATTGACAGATTTAACATTTGCATTTTTCAATAGAGCAATGGATAATATGAGCCAAGCTAACCGTTCTTTATTAATATTTAGTAATTTTTGCCTTTTAATTATTTTACTAGTATGAGCGGATTACTGATTTGTACTATTTAAACCAGTGGAAAAAAAATGTCGCGCATATTTTTCGGAACTTCTTTCCTTCCTGAAAAGAAAAGAAAACATTAGAATCTATTCTCGGCAATTTAATCATTTTGCAATCACGAATTATTTGAATGAAAATTTCTAGAAAAAAATCCATAAACAGCATCAACACTTCATCACATGCGAAACAGTCCCATGTTTGGAGAATTTAAATTTGTTAAAACTGTCCTGTTCTCCACGAGTAGCAATAACATGTGTAAAATGTCAAAGTTACAAAAATTGTCCAATTCTCCACCAACAGCATTAAAACACATGTGAAGCAGGACATAGTAGAATTTGTCTTGTCTCTGGAGAAGACAAACTACAATGTTTCCATTTGTAGATGGGGGTGCGGTTTATCAGTATGATCTTGAACAATCACGTCTATGGCAAGTATTGTCATACCAGCAAATGTTAAGTAATTCCCAACGCCATACGGACAAACGAGAACGAAAGAAAAAAAGCGAGTTTTCCGTTGCCCCTGGTACTCTTCATCCGGTTAAGTTAAAAATGTCAAGTATGACAGGAATTAAAAGCCGAAACAAAAAGAGAATATTTGTAAGCTTTCTCTTAAGCAACGATTTTTAAAATATAATTACTTTTTATATCTTTTGGGTACATATAAGCTTGTGAAAATGACAACTGTAAGTGACAATTACTAAACTCTCATTAATAAATAATACGTAATTGATCGATGTTGCAATTAGAAGGCTTTCAAAATCTTGAAAGTACATATGAAATCGAAGAAACTCGGGAAAATTTTATTTTTTGCATCATTTAAAAGCCAAATCAAGATGGTGAAATGTAGTCTAATTTCGTATGATTAGAGCTTGTGCAGTATTGTGTTTGAACTTTTCTAAAACCACTGCTCACTTAGAGTGTGCAACGATTTTTGCATAAGAAATAATCCCCGTTTCAAGTTCATAAATTTTGAGGTACGTTTTTGGGGTCATACTTAAAATGAAATGAAAGTGTTACAAATATAAGCGAGAGATAACGCGGGAAGTTAATATGTATTTAACAGTCAATAAAATTTCTGTTTCATAATTCTTAATAAATTTTAATAAAAATAGCACAATAATGAATTGAAAAAAGTATTTAAAAAATAGGAATGCATAAAACTACAATTATTTTAGCGTATATTGTTTAGCGAAAAAAGGCTTTACGACATTAAAATATATTTGACATTTTTTTATTACCTGAACCACCACAAATTAAGGCATTGAAAAAAAAAAGACTGACTCACGCATAAAATTAAAATGTTTAGAAATTTTGAACAGAGTTAACGAGCATTCGTAACAATTGATTAAATTATAAATACACTTAAATCTTCAGATTTGAGTGTATTTCAATTTTACTTTTACAACTTTCGTCTTAAATTTTCAAATCACTACATTAAAGAAAAATGTGATTATTTGATGAAAAATTTAAGTAGATATGCAAGTTTAAAAATAAGTGGGGTTTTGGCAAACACCTCTTTTATTATTTAACAAAATTAATATTACTTATAATTTAATTGACTACCAATTTAAGAGATTCTGAAAACTTTGACACTTAAATGCCACTAACGTAAGTAAAAGCTCATTAGCAACTTAATATTTGTCAGGAACAAAAACGGCTATATTTCGATACTGATTGATTTCTTTTTAAAGAAAAATTTTGAATCATTCTCAATTGTTAGGACCGGATTTTGACAACTGACGAAATCGCTTTCTTAGCTTTGAATGGAAGGCAGCAAGCGTAATTCAGCTTTCAGTGTTATGTAACTCAGTCTATATGAAAATATAGTTGGTCACTAAGCAAAAGAAAATTTCCGAAATACTGAAGTGCAAAATTTTAATAAACTGAAGAAAAGAGGGGCCAAATCGAAATTTCTTAATGAAAGTATGAATCTAGGTTCATATGTTAATGGTCTTTATTAATTTCAAAAAAATGCTTATGTTCTTTAAAAGGTAGGAATGAATGGAACGAAAATTTCAGACTTCCCCCCCCTTCTTTTTTTTTTTTTAAATTCGAAACCGGAAATTTAAAAAATCAAAAATCATTTTTTTTTAAAAGTAATGTAGTCAATCATGAAACTAATTTTAAGGTACCATCAAAACTTCATTAAATAGAAGATCTTATTATCAGTATCAAACATGAAATTGGAACATTAGAATAAAATAGAATTTGTGTGTAGGTAGGGGGAGACTGTTTTATGAAACCTCTAACAACGTATCGATTAAAAAAGTACCTTTTTCTGGCAGCAATTTCCTAATTAATGTCTCGAACAGTTGCTTACTTTAAGTTCCTTTTAAGACTTTTTGGATCTTTTTTGTATATCACATTCCTTTCCACATTTCTTCAAATTTGTTTTTCAATTGGCTTTAACTTCATATGTTTTAATATGAACTTGAATGTCATTTGACGAATGACATTTTCCTCAGCTGAATACAAACTATTTACAGTCAAAATTACAGGACAAAATAGTACTGCTTTGAAATTTTTGCTGTAACGAAATGCAAAGTGCTTTCTACAATAGTTGAAGTAACATTCCTTGGCACATTATAATTCTGCGTTTCTCCTAAGTTCGTGAACGATCATGTGTTAATTACTCAGGGAGTCAATAGTGAATGTCTGCAAAGCTTATCGTGATTAGTCATTGAGTTAATTACGATTGTGATATCTCACTGAGTGTATAGAAAACGTCTGTAGAGAAAACCAATATTGCTCAGTGGATTGATAGAGAACGTCTGCAGTTTGATAATTTCTCATTCAGTCAATAGAAATTGTCCGAAAAGTTGGGAAAAGTTTACATGAGTGAGTATCCTCATGGGAGTCCATATGGTAAAGTTTCCTGACACCTTTCACGAAGAATGTTGGTGTGTTGGTGTAATGGAGTTTTTTTAAATCAATTCTTTGCATAATGTGTATAGAGTTTGCAGGCTTATTCAATTGCCTATTGAATGAGTAGAGCATCTCTGCAGAGCCTGTCGTTATTGCTCACTTGAGTTGGTAGAAAATGTCAGCAGAGCATTTAGTGAGGGCTCTCTCTCTCTCATTGAGTAATCTCATTGATTCAATAGAAATTGTCTGAAGTCTGCAGACCTGACGACTCTTGTTGATTTTTTTTTTAGAAAAAAGTCTGGAATGTATGCAAATCATCTTTATATAGAAATAATTTTCGATTTGTATTTAACTTCGTTTTCTTTGAAACATAAATTATTGCTTTAGTAGGTTTCCTACTCAGTCAATATGTCTCTCTTCTTTTCAATATCATTGAACCCAAAGTCTTAATCATCTTATAATATGTTTTCGCCATGTAGCCATTAAGTAAATTTTACCAATCCTGATGGATTGAACGGAAGTCTCTTTTTTACGATTCTATATTCTTGGTAAGCTTCGGTTGTTCTGCCACATTTCGAATACTCACATGAAATTATCATCTATTACTATGCGCTGCTAAACTTAGTATGACTAGTTAAATAAGCAGTAGCGAAATAATTTATTCCGCCACCTGCTACTAAACAGAGCAGCGACATTACGAATCATTCGTACTATTTTAATCATGACCCTCGCACTAGAGCCCGCGTCATTAAAAGAAACCCTAAATATTTTCGTTTAAGTTAATCTTCTTAACATTCAACTCTTAGGAACTGTACGTGATCAACATAGTTGCAGTCACTTTTAGCACTTCGAACATAAAACACTAGGGCGTGGTAGGTTATCCTTTCTGAAAAGGTCGAGTTTAGATGTTGGATGACTTTTAGACGAAAGATGGCGGCCATGTTTGTGCTTTGTTTCATTCAGTCAGATGGCTCGGAGCCCAGATGACTTTCAGGATACGTATCTTCATTATTTATTTATTTTAGGACACCTTTTCGGGTTTTGTAAGAGAGCAGATTCGTTTAAAAAATCTGAAGAAAAAAAATAAAACTCGAAAAATGATTAAAAGTTAGAGTGGATTTAGAGATGAAAATGAATAGTAGGAAGCACTGACTGCTTTTTCATTTGTGGTCAAGAGTCGCGGAGGAGGATTTTATTCATTTATTTTTGCCGTAAGGGGCCGTTCTTAGACAATTTACTATCACTTCCTCAATTTTGAAATGCATTATGTCGACAATTTTGTTAGGATTTATCTCTTTTGATAGTACTGAAAAATTGGCATTGCAAAGTCGAAACTAAAGCAAATAAAGTTTGTTTGCGCTCATTTAACAATAAAAAAGAATAAATCAGTTCTGGCCGTGAAATAAATAATTTATTATTTGAAACGCATAGATTATTTTATATTCTTGGGTTCAAAGATACTTTTAATTAAGTTATTTTTAATTATTTATTAATAATTAAAAATTTTTAAAATATTGCATGCTTTGAATTAAATTATCTTGACATTTTAAAATGCTTGAAATGATTTTAGAGTTTTGAATTATTTGCAACATATGATAAAGCTATGCATTCACTAGTAAGCAAGTATGCAATATCATGAAGAGTTGTGAGAATTAAACAAGTATCACCACAAAAAAATAAATAAATAAATAAAATAAAAATAAAAAATAAAACATACAGAAACCAGAGTTTTACATACAGAGCTCAAAATTGATACATGCAATGAATTCACTACATGCTGTTTGAATGTTCCACGTGATATACTTAAAAATTAATCTATAAGGACAATTTTCACTTTTGTTTCTCGATTACTGGAGACATTATGCTTTAACGACAAACAGTATTAATGTAACACTTGCTACGTTAGTCACAATGCTTTAGCTTAGACAAAACCAATTACCAATTCTAAAAACTAATGTTAAATATATTTTTTACGATTTCTGGACCTAATACAAAAAGTCGCAACAACTTTTATTGAGAAACACTTACCCTAAAAACTATAAAAGTAATTTTGTTTTTCGTTACTGAAAGTGTTACCTTAGTCCCGATGCAACGACTCAAATAAGGTACGTTTCAAAAACTTGTCAAAACTTGTTTATTAGTTTTATAAAGCTACATCAAAGTTGAAAATCACAACATACCATATTTGATTTTATCATCTTTAAAAACAATTTACATTGTAGGATTTTGTTTTTGCTTTAATCTGCTAATTTTAAAAAAAATGTTTGCAAAATGCAAATTCAGACGGATTGGAGCATTGCCTCACCCCTCTCACTCCAAATTAAACTGAAGAACAAATAAAATAAAAAATGAATAAATAAATACAAATATTAAATAAAAATAATAAATAAATAAATAAAATGAAAAGTACAAATGCTTCTAGAGCATTGTATCAGTGTTAAACTTTTGCTACATCTTCCACATCATCTTCATCTTCGTCAATATAATTTATTTGAGTTACGGAGGTTTATTTTTCAAAAAAAAAAAAAAAGGAATTCCGCCAGATTTAATTCTCTATTCTACAACCTTTACTTATTCCTTCAATCTTTACCTTGAGTTCCAGAGGCACCACAGTTATTTCTGCTTCAAAATTTGTGTCTAGATGTACTTTTTTTTAAATCCCTTTCCGTAGATTCTTTTTCGGGACGAGATGCTCTGTTCGTACGGCAGATAACTGAATCGCAGTTTTTAATATTTTTTATCTCTCGTAGACATTACTAAAAAGCTTCGTATAAATGAAAAAACGCATAAAAGCGAGGGTTCATGAGTCACTTTACGGATCACCATTTAACAGTATTAGTGACTTCGTAGCTAATTTATTTAAAGCACATTTTCTAGTGGTAATAATGAATAGGGCAATCATTTCGTACATAACACTTGTCTTGTTTTTTAAATTTTTGTAATTTTTACACTCTTCTTAATATACTTCCTTTTGAATTCAAGCAGACCAATTAGTTCTGATGACACACATTGATTAGACTTCAAACCATTTCAGGAATTCTAATACACCAACTCCTGAAACAGGTGATGTTTTTCATGAACAGAAATGAACTTTTGTGAAATTATCCGTTAAATGTTTATTTATGTTAAAAATGTGTGAATTAGTTCCTCGTAATGTGAGAAGTGGTTTGCGTAAGCCCAACTTTGATTGAACCAGAATGATAATAGGCATACAGTTTCAATTATGAGAAAGAAATAATTTACGCTGAGCATTAGTGTAGAAACTAGCTCCCTAATCGCTTTTTTTTCGGATTTCTCAATGCGTGCCGTTTCTAACGCTAACATCTGTCCTTTTATTGCACGCGATGACTATGAACGTGGTTGGTTTTGTAATTATGTTTCAGTTTGTCAACAGAAGTTTTCATTGTTTTCTGATGCTTTTAAGTATTAAATTGCGCTTTCCTGCGAGAAGATTTCAGTAAGTTATAATAGGAAATGGGGTGTTTTGTTTCCATGTAAACTGTTTTAACATCTGAAATTTTCCAGAATTTTTCATTTTGAGTTATTTGTGCTTTTTAATATGTCTGCTATCGAATTGCTCATTAATATCAAGAGTAAACAACGCAGGAAGAATTGTTCAGCGTAAAAAAAAGTGACTCAATTAAAATTACATTTCGTTTCCACTTTCAAGGTAGATTAGCTTTAATAACAATAAATACTCCTTTCTTAAAACACGTCTCGTGAGAAACAGATTTTGATTAGGAAAGAGAACAATGCTAGTCTAGATAATTGGTTCGTCTCACACAACTTTAATTAACACATTTTCCTGCTCTGGTCACACAATTTAGATCAGTTCATTAGTATAATAGAAAATGTTACTTTTCGCTGAAAGGGAGATTATCGGAATGAAATATATTTTACGCACTAATGTGCAAAAAAAGAATCTGAGCATTTGGGCTGTAAAAGATTGGATTCCAATAATCTTATTCTAGTACAATTCGCACATGTAATAGTTTTTTTCTTAAAAAGGTATATATGTATGTGAATTGGGAGTAAGATAATTTGCAAATTCCTAAGATTAGTTTTAAAAAAATTTTCTCTAAATATCATGAATGCTGAACATTGCGATTAATCGCTTTAAATTTGAAAAATTTTCGACTATTCTGTCTTGAAGCAAAAATATTTTATTAAAAGATTCGAAAATTGTGAACCATTAATACCTATTTAATAAAAAGTTATTTGCAATATACTTTTAGAGATTATTTGATCGACTTTATGAAGCTTGCCAAAGAGAACAGACGCAAAAAAGTATTTATTTTTTTATTTGAATTCAACCTGTTTATTAATTGTATGCATTTCCAAACTCTATTTATTTGAAAGTTCACTTGAGAAACCTAAATATTACAACGAATTCTTAAGAGTAGGTTTTCTGCTGTTACTTAAGTTATTAATTTTCGTGGATGATTTTCAAATAATTATTAACATTTCATTAAACGAAAAAAACTCATTTGGTGAAATTGCATCTGAAAACAATTTTCAATTCATAACAAATAACACATTTAGACTTTACATGAAATTCAGCTTTTAATAAATAGTTTTCATTTATTAGATGGTGGGTTATTATTTTGTGCTATAAATATATGAAAAACTCATTTTTCTCCCAAGACTAATTTAAAACAACTTCTTTTGAAGGCAGTCATTTTTGGACATCATTTAATCATAAACATATAGTTTAATGCTGATTTTGTTAGTTATCATTTGTTGTAGGATGTAAAATACCGTTAGAAACAACAAATTTCTGTCGAGTTTTCAAACTGAGGATTCTTTGCAGCTTTTATAGCAAGTGCTCACTCACAAAATTCACCGTGAGCTTTAAAAGGGAATAAAAATGTAAGGTTTCTCAAATAAATGCTCCAAAAAATAACTGGAGAGAAACATCGTGATGTCAAATGTCATTAACGTTAGTTTTTAAACTTTACTGCGTAGTCAACTGCAAACAACAAATTGAAATGCGAATGCAGACTATCTATTAAATTCAAAATAAATTCTTAAAATTTAGTTGACTTTTTAAATCTTTGAACTTTTAATAGGTTTATATAACTTCTTTTCTTACAACTTGTTGGAGCGATCCATTTGGTACATTATATGGATTGCTACAGTATAAGTTAGGAAATAAATTGTAAACTATTATTTTGCACCAGTTGTTTAAACAAGCAAATCCAATCTCATGTGGGAAAAATTTGCAATGAAAATTGTAAGGGTAATGTATCGGTGGCGTCGGCTTCTTACGCCCAAGCTTAGTGGGCTCAAACTCGAATTAAGTTGGTGGATTTTCGAGATGCAGAAAATCTTCAACGTCCATACCGTGAGTTTGTGTGGCATGTTTAAGATCTCTTGAGTATTTGTTTGGCCTGGATACTTCTGGATAAATTCCTAGTGCTATTTCGCATCGTCAGAACACAGGTGCCTCCCCGCGGTGAATAAACTGAGAGTCAAAATTCTCAGTGGTAGAATTATTCGCCGATAGTGGTGCACATGTAAGAATGCTTGCCGTCCTGGGTTTGCAGATGGGGAGGAACCAATACGCAGCACCATCAGAAACAAAACAATGAAGTAACAATGAAAATTGTTTGATGTTTTGGAATTTGGAAACCTTTTTCCGTACAAGGGAATGGAACTATAAAAGAAATAAAAGGAACAAAATTTTCAATCTTTATTGCAAATTTATTCCATTTAAAGATGAATTTTATTATGTGAATAAGAAAGTAATTTTAAATATATTAGGTTATATTTTAAGTTTCATTGTATGATATATGAATTTTATAGAGGGGACAACATATTAAACGTAAGCTCTGTAGTCGTATTTCAATAAAAATTTAAAATGCTTTTCATCTTGTTACGTTTTTCTCAACTGCGATGTTTCTGCCAACAATTTGTTGCTCGTCCCTTTAAGCAAACCCCAGGACATCCGTGTTAATAGCAGCACAGTTGGTGTTGCGCGTATGTTACCTTTTGTAACCGTTGAAACCTGCAATCACAGCGGCACAGCAGAGCATATGCCTTCGTCGATATTAATGCAGAGATCATCCGCGCTGCTGACCCTTGCCGCAGCATTTCTTTTGTCACTTTCAAAAAGACAGATTGTACGTTTTCGGAGGCGGTATTAAGTACCGATTCCGAGAAGAAATACCCAGGCACACTCTGCCATTCAGTTGCCTGGCCACGGGTGGATAGTTCGCATTCAGTGGTTAAAAGAAGATTTACCTCTAAGTATTTCATTGCTTTCATAATGGGGATATGAACACACGTATGTACACACAAATTGTTATTAGTATCTAGACTGGAGTTTTTTTTTTATTTGAAGAAATCGGGTTTTGATACGGTAGAACAGTGTTTCACATATTATGGTAGCGAGTCGAATTTGGTGGATCGCTACAGTCTGGTGATCTAGGTGTGACCGGAGTAATAAGAAACGTACGAGGCAATATGAAACAAAAAATCTACAGAATACAAACTAGATCATTTAATTCGTGTCGTCGTTATAAAAGAAAGGGAAAGGCTTAACTTGAAGTCATTCCGCGTACTTATTTCTTTATTTTTTAATTCTTTTTTTTTTTTTTTTGATTTCATACGGATTAATAACAGACAATTCAATACTCTCTCGCAATATAATTTTAACGGAATATTGGAAGACATTTCAGGTACTGATGAAAACTTTCAGACCATTAAAAAAAATCTTTTGTGTTTGTATGTGTGTGGTAATTTGAACCTGTTTTGTTCATTTTTATAACCGCAAAATTTGTTCCTAAAATTGAAGCTTTAATCATTGAGAGAGAAAGAAGAATAAAAAATATTTAAATCTATGAAACATGTTACAGAAATTTTCAATAATATTGATGTTTACTTTTTATCACCAATGGGTAATATAAGACAATTGCCTTTCTTATTTCTCATGACCGTTGTCCATTATTATGCAGTTGAGTTGAAGCAGCAAATAAAGGTAATAAGAGACTTGTAAAGAAGAGCTTTTTTTAAAGAAGTAAGCAACAACATTTATTCATGTAGAAAAATTAAATATGACCCACGGGAATCTGAAACAACAAACAAAATTTTTGAAAACCCTTTCAAATGAAGGAAGTTGCCATTTATAAAAATGAGTTAATTTAAAATTTTGGGAAAGGGTTTGACAACGTTTATTAAATGTTAGTTACAATACGAGAATTAATTAGTGATGAAGCAAGAATTCAGGAGAGTGCTACCTCCATCTGTGGCAAGGTGAATTAGTTCTTATTTTAAAAATATATATTGTCTTTTATTACCCCGCTCTTCCTTACTTAATGTTATCGTTGCAAAATTGTTTAAGAGCTGACTTCAGTTTTAAAAACATCTTTGAAAAACACGGCAGTAAATTTTGTTTTTTAACTGCTTAAAATTCCAGCTCACACAGTAAAAAAAAAGACAAATTTGGTGGAAAAAATGAAGCTCAACTTTTAGGATAAATTATTTGATTTAAAATCATACATATAAGAACCCTTTTATTTCCTATCCTTTGGCTGGACTGGTGCTTTAAAAAAGAAAAAAAACAGCATTTTAAAACGCTATTTTATAACCCTTCAAATATCTTCGAAATTTTTCAATCTGCTACGGATGAGAGAACTAGTTCCATGTTAGGCTTTTAAAATTTGAGTCGTATTATTTAAAAGTTAAGAAACCGATAATGTACAGAGCTTCCGAGTGATGATACTTGTATAATACCATCTTTCCTTAAATAATTAATTGTCCACTACAACTCTCTTCCCCCTTCTTCCAGAAGAGCTGTCTAAAATCATTAGAAAATTCTTTCAAAAGATAGGTCCTTGTTTGAAATAGGTAACAGATTTATTGATCAGTTAACTTTCTTCTGTAGTCCCATAGTTAAAAAAGCCCATTTCAAACATTAAGTAAAGTTTTGCATTGGTGAATATTTTACTGTTAAATTTTATTAGATTGACGTACTCGAGAGTAGAAATGATAAATATAGAATGATTAGTTCTACTTGAATCCAAAATTCATCTTAACATAATCTCATTAGTATAATCATTATTGAGACTGGTTCTAAATACGTTGCACAATATTAGAATGATATTAAATAAAAGAACTGGATTTTTCTTAGCCGTTTTAGTTGGTAGTTTAACTTAAAATGAGTATTTCTTGAGAAAGTTGAGTCGTTATTAAATTTCTTTAATAACGTTTTTCAATACCATACCTATTTCTTATAGATTAGATCTAGATTGCTCATATTGCAATGCAGAGACTCATGCGATACTGATACTTCGTACGGTTATCTGAAAATAATGCGAAACAGTGTTACAATATGCAAATTCTTGTAAAACTGTTGCAGGGTTGAATTATAAATACTCAAAGGCTTAAACTTTAAAAAAAAATAATAGCAATGTAAACGCAATTCATGTAAAAATCCAGTCAGTCGAACTAGGAAAAATTTATACAGTCATTCAGGGTAGCTTTGAACCATTGGGGGGGGGGGGGGAACTTTGAACCACGTTATATCTTTTAGTATGTTTACTACAAAAAGAAAAGAAACTAGCACTCACCTCAATAGGTTATAAAATCAGTTTTCTACTCTTAATTTTTAAATTAAGTCAAATGTCCTAAAAAATATGGCGTGGTTCAAAGTTAGCCCCGTTGTTCAAAGTTACCCTGAATAATTGTGCTGTGATGAAAGCCAGTTTTTGTATAGTTTCCGCATTGTTTAATTTCACTATAGCTGCATTGACTCTGAGCATCGTAAGCGATATATGTTATTTTATCTACCAGCGTTTCTCAACCTTTCAGTATTCGCGGCACAATTTTCTATCATAATTTTTATCGCCCCCCCCCTACTATAAAATGTATACAACACTAATGTATATGAGTACTGATTCTGTTTTTGAATTATTTTTAACTAACTACCAAAACAAGAGTAAACAAGTAACAAAATTAATTTAGTAATGAATCGCTGTTTGAATTTTGGGCAGGAGTAGATGATGATTTTTCTGCACTAAAAACAAGGGCATTTCGCATTCTATTACCATTTTCAACATCCTCAACAGCTTTCGTGAAACTGGATTTTCTGCTGTGGCTTCTTTGAAGACAAACTTTAGATCTCGGCTAAATATAGAAATAACTGAGTGTAGCAATTTCTAATATTAAGCCTTCCCTTCGAAAAACTTTGCTTTCAAATACAGGCCCAAGGAAGTTACTAATAATTATTAAATTTGTTTTTAATTTAGTATGTTTTGATTTAAGGAAGTTTTAATTTAATTTGTTTTACTTTAATAAGTTATTAAATGTGCCGAAATATGTTTTGTTTTCTATGTATATGCGTGCTTTTTCCTTTCAGTCAGTTAATCAATTTTTTAAAGTAATGTTTTCTCTTGGATATTCTCGCGCCCCCTTCTCCTGTGCTAGCGCCCCACAGGTTGAGAATCGCTGATCTAAACAATGCATTTTCCTGTGCTTCTTATAACCGTCAATTTGAAATTTTAGTTGTCCCTTCATTTGTCACACTCGTCAGTTTTACAGTTGAGTTAAGCTGAAAATTTCCAGTTTATGAAATTGAATCATGGCTTAGTTATGTAAAAATACATAAGTTCTTCTTAGTTGACGAAATGAAAACATGTTCCAGTAAAAATTAGTGATAAAAAAAAAAAACAAGTCTTGTGTTTCAGAAGTTTTTCAGAATGCTAGAAAATATTTTTTCTGATAATAGTGACCTTATTCCCCTGCACAGAGACGCTTTCACCAAAGATGGTGGAAAATCGTTGCTTTTACGTTTTCCCAATGGTAATAGTTTCTGAGAAGTCTCAAATCCATGTCACTGAAAGTAGACGCTGTTTAAGAAGTTTCTTAAATTATATTATGTTTTAAATCACACATAGACCCGACCATAAAGAAAATCAACAAACTAAAGAGTAGTTATGTTTCGCAGTAACTAATATACATTACTGCTCTTTTGTAAGGACTTTTCTCCACCAGACCCCTACCTGTTAGCCGAGGCCTTAGGATTGCTTACGCACGGGGAGAGGTAGTGGGGTCTACGGATTTTACCTGCACATATCCCCAGGTATACATGGTGGTCTTCAGTGGGTATCGAACGCGCGACCTTCCAGGTGGAAGTCCGACGGGCTAACCACTAGGCTACCACGGCCTCTCTTTTGTAAGGACTAGATAATAAATGCCGCTACGACTCTGACTGGACTAAAAAATAAAAATACAGTAAAACCTCTCAATATGGAACAGTAAGAGGACTGGAAATTTCGCCCCTTAAATAGAGGTGTCCCTTTCTCGGTGGCTCATAAATTGAGGCATACACATAGTGCATTATTAACTTGGTTCAACTTTTTAATAATAAACATGTTTTACCATTTAAGATTAAATACTGAAAATGTTTTATACATACAAAATATAAGTGGAAATTGTTAAAATTTAAAATGTTTTCATTAAAAAACTAAAATTTTTAGCATAAATGTCGTATTGGCAAAGTTTTGTAGCTTACAGAAATGTATTTGAAGTAATCTATGAGATGGATTTGTTTTAAAGTACGAAATTCGGGCAATACAGCTTAAATTACGTTTCGTGTACTTTTTCCAATCCTTACATAAAAAATTTATTGGTAGTCGGGTACTGTGTCAATGCTAAGCACATATGTATTCCATAGTACAAGAGAGGGAAAAGCCTTCACAAGTAGATTTTGGCAAGCCCTTTGAAATACACTTGTTTCTTTGCTGATGCTTCTAGGACTCATGCCAACTTTCAAAAGTTAATTTTTAGAAAAAAAAAAAAAAGAGTTTCAGCTTCCAGTAATTTTTTCTTATCTGTATGGCTTGAATTTTGGAAATATTTCGCTGTGAATGGTCCCTTAAATAGTGTCCCTTATTCAGAGGTAAATACATCACAGTCCCTATTCAAAGAGACTGGGACCAGAAAAAGTACCCCTTAATTAGAGGTGTCCCTTTAAGGAGGTTTCACTGTATATATCGTCTGACTGAAAAAAATGTCTAGTAAGAGTGCTAAAAAAACATATAAATGCTGCGTACTAAAAGTACAACTATGTTTCCCGCAGTTGTAGATTTTTAGTTGCAAACAAAAACAATTTGTAGCTATTTTACGGTGCTAATTATAGTTTAGGAGAACAACAAAATTATGTATCTATATATAAATAAGCAAGACTAACAATCAAGTACCATTTTCTTATCTATTTCTCAACCGTTTTTCTTACTTTTCCATTTAGTTATTGATTTTTAGTGTTATTAATAAATTTCTTTTAGAAATAGTTTTTTTTTTCTCTTTCGACGTAGATTTGAAGCCTTTTTCTAGATTTCTTTATTCGTTATACTACTTATAGGGAGTAGTGCCTATATCTGCAAAAAACAATATTTGAACAATACTAAATACAAATTTTTACTAATTATAATTCAAAGAAGAAATGTCAAGAACAAAACAAAAGATAAAATGTAATCTATTAAGTGATGAATGCCAAAGCAAAATAATACTAATCTTAAGGAGTCAGTTAATCCAATTGACATCAAGCAGAGAGATGAAACGATAAGAAAAACGATGAAATGAGCTCATCAGCAGTGGATGTTTCATCCAAGGGTACAACATCCAAAATACAGAAATTAATGTAACATATAATGAATAGAAAACATAAATAGAAAACCCAAAACTGGTCATGCAATTCCGAACCATCACCGAGAAAAGTAGAGAAAAAATGGAAATCAAACACCAAAAAGCAAGCCCGAATTCGTTCCAGGTCTACCCATAAAATATCATATAAGAACCTCCAAATTGATCCGTCGCATACACGTGGTTTAGAACCGATTTTTCATATGTATATATAGATAAATGTGGATTACACTAAAGCAAAGTGTTCACTTACTGAGGGAAAATAAGCTGCAAAATTAAGGGGGAAATTGTGTAAAAGTTTTCTTCTAGGTAAATTAATTTCTTTATTGAAAGCAGATTGGGTATTGCAAGTTCTTTTTATTCTAATTTAGCTTGAGAAATATTAATACTGATGAGGACTTTTCATTTTTTTACCGATGAAGGGACTAACACAGTGGTCAATTAGTCGCACTGAGTAGAAATTACTGCTAATTGAAATTATTAAAACAAAACGAACTGTTGTCAAACAGAAAAACTAAAATGTCTAAAAGTTGGTTGAAAGCCCGAGGTAGAACGTGTAAAATTTAATAAATTACGGTTGAATTTTAACCCCACTTGGTGAACTCTAGTACTTTTGAAAGGACCACGGAACTCGGAGCATAAAAAAAAATGTGTATTTTTTTCTTCATGTTATTAATGCAATGTTTTTAGAATAACAAAATATTTTTTTTAAAGTCCGAAACATGTTTTGGTCCTTCCTGTAATCGCTTATTATAATAATCAAACAACATATCGCCGTCTGATGCTACGTTTAAAGGATACATTTTTCATCTATCTACATCAAATGACAGGGTTTTCACAAGCTTCAAATGACAATGTTGTCAGAAGATACAAATTAGTGTTGTCATGAGCATCAAGTGACAGTGTTGTCACCAGCATCAAATGGTAATATTATCACCTGCACCAAATAGTAATCTTCTCTCCTGTCATGTGACAGTGCTGCTATCAGCAGGAAAAATATGAGTGTTGTCAGCTCTCGATTTTCTCTCAGTTAATATAAAGTGCAGTAAACAATTGTGACTCGTCATTTCAAGAAGGTCATTTTGAGATTAGTTGGATTTTTTGAGCTATTTCAGGCCGCCAACAGAGCTCGGCCATCTCATAAATAATTTTATCTAAGAGCATATCGAGTCTATTTGATTTTATTATTTGGTGCATAGAATTGAGGAGAAAATGATTTCATGACTGCTTCAAGAAAAGAGCAAAATTTTCATGAATAAGAAAATATACTTTTACGAGTAATATTTTCAAAATCAATTGATAGAGGGTGCTGAAGAGGCAGCAGAATCATTATTTTTCTGTATTCGTCTTAAATTCGAAAATGCGTATTTTTAAATGAGTTTTTCGTTGTTTGTGTTCCGAGTTCGTGCGTAATTTACGGATAGGCTACAAATTGCCTTGTATGAATGAATGCTCATCCCCTCCGTAGTGGTTGATCTCTTCCCTAGCGCAAGTTGTAGCCATTTTGTACTTGGTAAACCAATCACGATTTTTCACGGTTCGACTGAATGAAAAGATGAGGGCAGCGAGGTTACGCAACACGGAGGGGGAGGGGCCGCACGCAAACTGAAGAACGGAGGGAAGGGGGGAGGCAAGATCGACACCGCAGATCTCGCAGCTGGATAAAAATTTAATTAAACTTACGAAAGATTGTTGTAGGCGGATAGAGGTAGATGGGGATGAAATGTGTATTCTGAAGTTGAAGGTTGATAAAGAATTGAATGGGGCCGCGGTGGTAATTTCGAGTTATCCTTGCTGATTTAAACATTGACTGCGATGGCGCATACTCGATTCCTCGAATAAATTTTGAACTTGATGAGTTTTGGGTGATCTTTTGTCAGGATTTATTATTGATTTGCAATTGATTTCCGCGTAGTTGGTAATCTTGAAGAAAAGGTCGATGGATAAGTTCACGGAGCTCATATTTAACAGCATTTGAAGTCTTCTGCTTCCAGTCAATTTTTCAAGCGGGAAAATGTATGGGGATTATTACTCAATAGCTGTTTTCACATTGGGAAGTTATTGCAACATTATTAGCATTGAATCCATGATCAACAAATAATTTATATCATTATTCCATGCTAATTTCAATTTATGAAATTCTTTAAATAGTTTATTTGGGATTAAAAAAATATATATAAATCCATATCAATTTTCTCGTGTCCCTTTTTTAGCCGCTAATACACTGAAAATTATAATTAATTCACAATAAGAACCTTATTTCTATTCAAAGCTTCAAAAATTGTTTTTAATTTATATTAACAATATTCTACTTTCTTATACAACTGTGGTGATTTTTATCGTAACGTGTAAATTTTACTTTGTTGAGCGTAAAATTTTATTATTAATTTCAACCAAGTTAAATATAAACTTTCATTACGTAGTTAATTTCTACCACAGTATTCAAATTCATATCTTTGTTCCATTCAGTTTTGATGCACTTTGTATGAAAAAGAAAAAAAAAAACTTACCTACATATAACACAAACTTAGTAATTCTTTTCAAGATAGCTTTTTACTTTTTTTTCCCCCTTAATGCTGTGTGAAAAACCTAATGTTACACAAAGAATAATTATCTTTTTCATAGCTCTATTACTAAGTTTTAACAAAAGAGCTTTCGAAGTATTATATGATATTGTGCTAGTTTAATTCACAGAAGTGTCTTCTAAATACGATGTTCCGCACAAAAATTTTAAATTTTCAGCAGAAAATTTACTTCTTAAATTATTCATTTTCCTGTACGATTTACGGAACTGTTAAATTGTCTGTACTTGAAGTAGATTTAGTTTGTATTTTCCTATTTTTCTCAATCAATTCTTTCATTCGGTGCTTAAATCGATACATTTTTTCCTTGAATCACTTGTTTGTATCAATCACTCCTATTTAAACCAATATTGCATTCAAGAAATTTTTTTTCTTCAATACATTAATTCTTCAATCGGTTTGTACAAGCAGTCCTAGCTTCAACAAATTTTATGCGCAATTGCTTTTTTTTTTTGCAAACAATTATTTCTTTTATCAAATATTTCTTCAATCAATAGTTTTTTCATTCAATAATTTCCCTTCAAACATTAGTTTCTTTCCTTCATTCAATTATTTCTTTTAATCAATAGTTTATTTCGTTCATTAAATTTATTATTTTTTGTAATCAATAGTTTCCAATATTCAATTATTTCCATCAACCAATTTTTTCTTCAATTAATTATTTTTCTTTCAAATAATTATTTTCTTCAATAAAAAAACTTTTCTAAATAAATTATATACATCTAAAATTATTCCTTTTTGGCTTTTTTTTTCAATAATTTGTAGAAAAAATGTTCTCAAAAACTAGGTGTTTCAATTAATTAGGATTCAGATTATCTTTATAGTGTTGCGCATTTCGGTCCCCATTTCTCGATATTTAAAACGATTGGATTACCGGTTCTTATGTTTCATAACGTCTAGAAGACACATCCGAACGTGAATGTCACCATGTTGCGCTTGGTTATATTCAACAAAGAAACTTATTGTAAAATCCCCACTACATTCTAAAGATAACTTTGAAAGCTGGAAAGATAACATCCAATATACTTAATCTATTATATCCGCTTATCAGTGTAGAGTCTATGTTGATCAGAATCGGACTTGTCACATTTTTCAATCAAAATCTACAGTTAAGTCGTTACTCCTTGAGGGTCAGTGCCCCATTTTCATTCATAAAACCAACATAAGAGTCTTCTTTAGTAAGAAATATTTTCCAATTAGTCTCTACTTAGAACGACCTACTACGTCCTAAATCGAGAGGGGGGAGTCTTTTTTTTTTTCGTTCTGGAGATGAATGAAATATTAGCTACCGTTCAGGTTTTGGGGGAAAGGGCCATTACTTACCCTTACAATTCAATCTTATTTAGTGGCTTCTGCGACTTGTACAAAATGCATATAAATTTTAATAATTTTTAGAAATTGTGTAGCAAAAGATTGATATCAGAAGCAAAACGCTCATTTTTAAGAAGTGCTGTATATTTTAGGAGAGCATTTTTTTTTTTTTTTTTTTTTTTGCAACAATTGCTTCTGTGCTTCAATGGGTAGGTGCCACTTATCAATAGAATCTAGCCATTCAAGGGCTGCAACAAAAAGAAATATAGAATACTTTTTACGCACACTTGTAGGTATACATTACCACTGATTGATCTACCTTCCTAAAATGACTGGCACGTGACCTCCCCATGCCCCAGTCGGTATTTGAGGCGTTTAGTTGCCAAAATGATTAGAGCTCCGTATAATAGTCGGTAATTGAGAAAACTGATGTAGATGGTTTCTTCCTTGGAAGTAACTAGTCGCTCGCTTTATACATTTTAACATAACGTGGTTAGAAATGCTATTACAAACTTAAGGGGGGTCGGCACCATAAGACCATTTTTCCCTCTATGGTATTTTTATTTACAATTTTTGTCTCATGTCATGTTATATCACTATAAGAAATTTAATATTAAAAAGCTGGCTTTTAAAAATATAATTTGAAAAATTTAATTTTAAAAAAATAGCATTTTTTAAAATGCATCTTCTTTTTCAAAAATTAGCGTAACGTCTACAAAAAGATTTTATTTTTATTTTTAAATACTTTAGTTATCATAAAAATAATCTATAAATTTGTTATGTATAGTTTCAGGAACCTGTGGGGAAAAAATCCACTTATAGATAGAAATTTAAACAAACCTTTGGCGTTTTAATTGAGATGAAATGCCCAAAAAACAAAGCGAGAGAAAACAGAATTTTAAGTTTTCAGCTTGCAATATCTTCATCAAAATTTCAAGTAAGGAACTATTTTGTTTTAGTTTGAAATTGCTTTTTCTCCCTTATTTTATTTTCAAAAACAAATATGTGACTTATATTCAACACAGTATCTGTTTCGGAATGAAAAGGTGGCAAATTGCATCGTAAGAAAATCGATGATAAATCAATAAATATTGCTTCAATTTTTCCGAAACTTTCAGAGAACATTTTTGAAGATTTATTTTACTATTTAAGCCAATAAAAAAAAATTCGTGTTTTTTCGACATTATTGGGTGTTGACTCCCCTTAAAATTGTATTCTTTTAATTTAAATGAATAGCACTTTTAGAGCCAAAATAGGAAATTTTTGAAACATTTTGGTAAATTCAAATTGGCTTTATTTCCCTTGTTCTCCTTGCTGTGTTGTACAATCAGTAAAGCGTTTGAAACTTCATTAACACATTTAGTGTTTTTTTATATATATATATATTTCTTTTCTTTTTTTTTTATTAAGGAAGTGAATTTTTTTTCGTCATATTTTTATGAACGACACTACTGTTCCCTTTCTATTATCTGATTTTGCTCATTTTTTAAAATCCCGTAATGGGGCGAAAGCTTATGGATTACCTGTATCACTATTTTGAGATGGCGAAAAAAAATTTCAATATTTTTCTCGATCGCATTAGAATTTCATATTACATAATACCATTCTGATACTTGAAAGTATTACTTATTTAAACTAGCGAACCATTTATTCTGGGAATGAAGTAATATTTCAGTCAAACCTCCTGTATTTTATTGCTATCGTTGATAATTTATGTGAAATATTGTAATAGTCAAAGGGTAACATTATAATATCAACTTCTTTCAAAAATGAAGTTAATAAAACTACTGAAAAGTTCGAAAACAATTACTTATAAATTAAAAGTGAGTTACAGTGTATATTAGCCCCTTAAGGCATTGCCCGTGTCCGACACGGGCGAAAGTAACCGGAAAATTTGCCCATTCCCCTGCATTATTTTATTTCTAATGCCCGTCTGAGATCCGTTTACACTTTGTGTATAATATATTTTTTCTATGTAGCTTTTACCCCATCCACCGCTCCCTAGTCATCCATCCCCCACAACCTGAAATTGCAAGGAATAACTTACACTATACTAGTTTTTCAGAAAAAAAAAAACTCGTGCTTTAAGGGGTTAAAAGGAGGCTCTCAGCAGTACGATTTAAAATATAGCTCGTATGGAGTTCTGAGCGTATTATTGCAGAAATACAAAATTGTTAACCTTTATCTTAATTTTTAAGCTTCTATCCCTAAACGTGTAGGTTAATGGAAAGTACCAGAAAAAATTTGGTAAATAATATTTTAGGATATTATTTAAAAATGTAACAAAATTGGATTACATTTTCAGTATGCAATTACGGTTGGTAAGTGTTGGTGGGGGGAGAAAGGGAAGAAATCGATGCGGGATCGAGTTCTTGAACTCTTTATTGGTCATGGCACTTTCCCTTTAGCAAGTGTATGCTCGCGGCACCTGTGCGGTTACGATCCAATTACATTCCATATAGAGGGGTGCAAAACAACTCGAAATCTATAGCGGGAATCTCTAACCTTTCCGAGCGCAACCTGTGTGCGGGGGCATTACCAGCATTCCCCGGAACTGTTGCTTGCCTGCAATTTTTCATCCATTCATCTCTCACATCCAACAGCACGAGTTGGGAAGAAAAAAGCAAATCGACAAGGCACGATGTACCTGGAGGGTTCGCGCGACCCAGCGCGTGCCTAACCACGTGGTTAAGTCCGATTAGGCAGACCCCCAACTTCCAGGCCCACTAATGGATCCCGAAAAAGGCCTGCAGGGCCTAAGGTGGGCGAACAACCCACCGCTGGGTCGTGGGGTTAGCAGGAAGCATGTTGGACACTAATCCTCGCGATGCGCCAGAACCTTTGACTTTTGAACTTTGCGAATCCAATTTTGTGTTGTTTTTTCTTTTTTGTCGGGGTATTTACCCCCTCACATTAATTTTTCCTCCCCAACTTGCATGTTTCTAGACTTTGTGTTAAAAGGGAGGGGGTGAAGGTAGGACCTTTGGAACTTATGAATGGTCTCGTCCATCCGCGCCAAAGTTGGCGATAGGGAAATGATTTGTGACTAGAGGAAACGAAATTTCTGTCTAAATAAATTCCAAAGGAATTTGGATAATTTTAGTCTTTACGCATATATTACTGTTCACGTTTGTGGAGATTGCGACATTCATTTATGTAGGGGTTGCAAGCTAAGTTATAGTAACTTTAATCATAAACTTAAGACATCTTCTATCAATTTTTCCAAACGTGGTACATTCATACTGGTTATAGAATAGATAAATAAAAGAAAAATTGGTAACTACGTTGGCAATTAAAAAAAAAATATTTGATTAGGTGCCAAATGTTTATTTCTACAGTCCTAATTTTAAATTGCATAAATTAGGTTGAAAAATATTTATTTTCAGAAGTGAAAGTTTTCTAAACAATAAAAGAAATTCCATTAAAGCAAGATATTTTATGAATGTTTTGGTTATAATCTTATATAATTTTGCGTATGTAGGCTAAGTTATTCGGCACTTTCCTACTCATACCAAACGATATCCTAGTATTTAGCTTTAAGCTGTTGTCATTAAATCTTCACATTTTGAATACACTGAGAACTGTAACGTAATAAAAAATAAAATTTCACATTAATTCAAAGCACAAATGAGCATTAAAATTTTATTTTTTATTGCAGTTTACTTGCACAAAGTTAAATTTTTATTAAAACTGTAACGTACTTTTTTTACATTAAGCTTACTTCTGCAACAATGTAAAAGCTTAATAACATAAATTTCAACCTATACAGCATCCTCCTTAGCACTGTTAATGTTCATAAAGTGTATTTTAAATAGTAATTTATCTAATATGTCTTTGTTATGAAAGACTGCAGTTGGGTATGTCAGAAATCTGTTTCTAAGACAATCTTACGTGCATCACAAAACTACAAAAGGAAAAAAAAAAAGATAGGAAGAAAACGGGGAAAAAATCGGTAAATTAAAATGAAAAATTAAAATATTGGAATTTATTTACTAATTTTTAATTGTCAATTGATGAATAGTTTAACCATAGAATTCGGTTTTAAATCTTGAATGCATTGTAAGAATAAATTTTTCGTAAAAAAAAAAATCAAACAAAACTTCAATGTGTGTTAACCTAAGTGTTTACACACGTAAAAAACTACGTAATACATTCTGTCTTCCTGAACAATATCAGAAATGGGCTAAGCCCGGACGTCTTGCAGTGTATGATGAAAATTGAATAAAAAATTCTGCTTTGATTTCTGTTTTCTCACTCGTTTCCAGATCTTCAATTTTTAATTCACAATTGTCAAAAAAGGTTGCTTACAATGTCTTACCATATAATCTTCATATTAAGTTAATATTTTTACCACTGAAAGTTGAATAAAGCTGATTTTAAATTGTATACACTAGTCCCACCAATAACGTGTCCACACTCGAGTCCCTTTATAAAGATACAGGGACTCGAGTCCACACTAGCCCCATGGTGTCAATTACAAGTTATCGCGTAACACTGACAAATTTAAGCTTTGCGAAACGAAAGTGAATATCAAAACATGTAGTGATTATATTCATTTGTAACATACATCCTTTTGTTTGAAACATACCTTAACATACACCCCTTTTGTTTGAAATTCTTAAGCAAAATAATTCAAATTGGCAGTTTAAATGCTAATCATGGAACCTTTTTTTTTTGCACCATAAAAACCTTATTTTATTAATTCCGAATGAACTATTAAATGAAATTTCCTGAAACTTCACACGGAAGTGTATTTCAGTGTTCCAAAACTGCAAAAATTTACGCAGAAACTTAAATTAGCAATAATTTAACTTGTGAATTAAGAGACATCCAATAAAAGCGAAGATACAAAAAAAAGAAAAAGAAAAAAAAAAAACACGCATAAATAAATAAATAAATAAAAAATAACTGAAAAATAATAGAATTATTCATGTTGTCCATACTTCTTCCGCACCTAGGAGTTGATATGTTTCCAAACTGATACGGGACCTTTAAGTGGTAAATTAAGTTATTTGAGATATACATTCTTATCTGAGTAAGGGGATATTTAATAACGCTTTTGGACAAAGTTGCATTTGTAGTAATTATTTGGAAAAATTTTACCATTAGTCCATTTTTGTGTTGTACACTTTTATTATCATTGAAGTAGAATGCCAAAACATTATTCACTTTAAAAAAAAAACTGAGAAACAGCGTAAAAATGCACAAATAACAATAAAAATTGTAAGCATCTGTTTATTGGTTACAAAGAACTCCTTTTCAATGCAAAATAAATTAACTTGTGAATTAAAAGACATCCAATAAAAGCGAAGAGACAAAAAAAAAAAAATAAACAAATAAATAAATAAATAAAATAAATAAACAAATAATAATAATAAACAGCTTCAACAGTAAAAATAGAAAATCAACTAGTGAGAGATTGTTCTTAAGCTTTTTATGTATTGAACAAAAGTATAAAATTTTCTTTTTATTGTTTGCTTTTTTTAAAAAAAATTAAAATCGGCTTAGCGTAGCGTTTAGGGAGAAAACGGGGCAAGTATTAATACGGGACTGAGTTTCACTACCCAGTACTGTAACAGTCCCGTGTGTAAGAAACATATAACAACACTTTCTAAATTAAAACCGACTGCTATAAACAAATTTTAATGAACTAAATAAGATATACCGCACATTCTCAGGCTACTCGGAGGGGGGGAAAAAACAAATACAGTCCTAACGAAGAGGTTGACACGACATTCTGTTGCGCTTGGTAACTTTGTCTTCATCACGTCGCGGAAATGGCATTTCTTTTTCTGCGGAAATATTACTGCAGCCGTAGGTAAAATCGTTATAAAGGAAAACAAAAATAATGCTAAAATGTTTGTTCATATACTAAACTTCAAACGCAATAATATTTTGCATTTCAAAGTTACAAATAAATTCGAGACCCCATTTGGAGTGGCGACCCATACGCTGGGAACCCCTGATTTAATAGAATTTCTATATTCAAACAACTCTTCAAATTATGTTTAACTATTCCATGATTTTTATTTAAAAAACGATATAACTTACATAATTATGCATACCCACATCCATTTATTAAATTTAATACTTTTTTAACTAAGTTTATTTGACGAAACTGCATAAAAATAAAAAAATAATAAAATGAAGAGGATGGTTTTCAAGTTGGTCTTAGAAACCGGGTACAATGTAATTCTTTTCTGATTTGTCGGGGATCAGTATGTTGGAGGTCTTGAACAGAATTTCATCTTAAATAAGTTCGATATCACTTCAATTGAATCTCCTAGGATTATAACATTTGAAACTGCTATATATTCCTTTTAATGCAAGCTATAATGCTACGTAATACGATTCCATTCACAAAAGGCTGTTTTATAATATGTTAGAATTTACCCCAAATAAATAATTCGCCCTATTCTTTCTGATAACAAATAACTAAATCAGAAACTATTTCCTTGTTAATAACAGCTCCATAGAACGCTATTTCTCTGACAATTTTCCTGAACTATTAAAATCACACGCACTTCACACCTCTTAACCCTTGACTATAAATTAAAAATATAAATTAAATAAAAATATTACCGTCAAGAGGATGAACATGAGAGTTTAAAAATAGTTAAACTTAGTGCTTGGATTTTTTTTAATCCAAATCCAGAGTTATTGAAAACTGTTTTCATCAAATGGTTTTTAACGCAAAGGCTTTGACATATTTAGTTACAGTGAATATTGTGACACATATGTAAAACCGGTAGCAATCGACTCACTTAAAGCATGCACCGAGTTTTAGAACTTTAATATCTGTAACGCTATCTATGTAACTGAAATGAAAATGTATAAAATAAATTGTTTAGTCTATGAAACCCACCCGTATCTTCTCTAAGAGTTGATTAGCTAAACATTTTTCCTATACTGAACTATCTGAGAAAAGGAAAGAGTTACAACTGTTACTTCATGTACCAAAAGTTAATTGTATTTGAGCACGGGATTAGACCACAACCGAGGCGGACAAAAATGGAAAGGAATGGCGTCATAACCCCAGTGAAAAAATATGATGAATGTTACTAACAAATCTTTAATGGGTTCATGAAAACTAAAAATTTGCTCACCTAGATACCACTAGGGATTTGAAGTACAGGACATTAATGATGAAAGAAAGGTACTTACCTTAAAATGTTGTTATCCCAAAAAATTATAATGAAATAAAAACAAAAGTAAATACTTCATTCACTGAACGAACGAATAGAATATAATCCTTTAACATGGGAGCTAATTCTGAATTCTACTAGGCGATATCATTATCATCTAGGCCTCTCTGCTGCTCTCTGTTTATCGATTCTTTATAACCCAGGGTGGTGCAATTACCATGTCACCCTTACTGACTTCACTTTAAGAGCAATGTTCCCTCATATGTCTTAAAACACTCATTCCATAAGAAAAGGAGCTCCCATGAAATTTACAGCTTATATTTTAAGCAAACTTGATTTGTACGTAAAAGGTGCCATAGCAGGACCCATACTTGTGTTAAAGCCTCGAAATATGCGTAAAAGTCGGCTTTCAGATTTACGCACATGTCTCTCTCTCCATCCCCCAATTTTCAAAAATCGTTAATTCTGCGCTCCGCGCAATCCTGGAGTCCCATGGTACATCACTATGGTATATCTCTGGGTGATTCCGAAATCAAAAGTAAGAAATGCAAAAGGGGGAGGGGCTTTCTACCTACTTGTTTATCATTTATTTTAATTAAATGTCAGGGGAGGCATCAAAAAGACTGAAAATATAATGCTTTTGCAAGTAACATAAATAAGGCTGGACTTCGACAGTTTCTGTAAGGAAATGCAAGCACATCCTAGTCCTAACTATAATACGCGCGTTTTTAACAGTTGAATCACGTGTTGGAGTTATTTTACATAAATTTTATGTTAATATTTTTAGTAAAAAATATAGTAATAATTTTTGTGTAATTGTCTTTACGTAAAGAACCAACAACATATTGACCAATTTTAAGTATCACTCTGAGATACACGGTACGACAATAAAGTAATGAAACTATTTTTTTTTTGTAATATATGGTAACCGTGCAGCTTGCGTTGGCTTACTATCTTTGACCTTGATCTCTAAGTTACTTTGACTTCAAGTAGCACACCGATGCAACCGCTCATTCATGAATTGTGCTGTATCAAGTGATAAGATTTTTTAGTCTCTCGTTACAGAAATGGAATTTCGAAGAGCAGAGGTATGCTATATATTCTTGCTTTAACTTGGGTGAGAATGCGACTGCAACTGACGGGAAAATTTAGAAGGTTTATGTAAATAAGGTTATTTCTAGAGCTGAAAGCATAAAATGTTTTCAGAAGGTAGAACGAATGCTGAAGACGAAGACTGCAGTGACGACCATCGACCTCTCGAAATGCCAACATTGGCAGAGTGCGTGAACTCGTACGATCTGATAGAATATTAAGCGTGAAAATGTTGGCAAAAGAACTAAACATTATCGTGAAACTGTTCGTCAAGTAATAACTAAAGGTATGAGTTTGGTATGAGAAAAATATGGGCGAAAATGATTCTTAAAAATATCATAAACCAACAACGAGAAACACAGGAAAATGTGGCAGTTGATTTGTTAGAGCAACCAGCAATAAATCCAGATTTATTGGACCATGTTATCCCTGATAATGAAAGTTGGTTTTTCCAGTACGATCCGGGGACCAAACGTCGAAGCTCGCAATGGTGCTCAAAAGGATCACCCAGATAAAAAAGAAAAAAAATTACATGTCAAAATCAAAAGGGAAATGCGTGCTTCTTCGATTCCATTTCTGTAACGAGAGACTAAACCATTGTGTTCACTTGATAAAGCACAAATCATGAATGAGCGGTTGCATGAATGTGCCGCTTGAAGTTGAAGTAGCTTAGAGATCAAAATAAAGGATAGTGCACTTGCGCAAGCAGAATTGCAAAAATATATATGTATCAGTCTCATTACCTTATTGTCACACCTTCAAATACTTTTCTAAAAGGGCGGGATGGGGTTCGTCGAAAAATACTCATATTTCTAGAGATTCCATGCGTCGACAAAGTTTGCTGACACAGAACAATGCCTTCTTGATTCTGAGAGTTTGTTTTTGTTATAGCTATATATTGGGTTGTCAAGGATGAAAGTTGTAGAAAAATGGCAAAGTTGGTTGATAACCTACAAATTTCACTTTTGACGACCCAATATATACTTTTAAAATTAGATGAACAACATCATTTTTTCTAACCGCTGACCAACTATATGTGTAACAAACAGCTCTCTTTTGTTATTACTTTTGTTTCGTTCTCTATAATAAAAATTTTATCGCTTCATAAAAACGTAACAGTAAGCGACTCAAGAAGCAAGATCCTATTTTTTTTGTTTTTCATAACGACAAAACTTTTTCGGCGCTGTTCCGTATTAAATTACCGAAAATTACGGAACTCATTTCATCACATTCTTCTTTTCCCCCTGTATTTCGAAACTGTTCCAGTAACTAATCACAACGGTGGAGGTTACGTTCGCTTTGACCCATTCTAACAAATAAGCATCGACTAAAAAGTTCATTCTTACAAGCCCGCGTATTGTGTTTTTGTGTTGCTTTTCTTTCCACCTCGTACTCCGACCCTCCCACTCACACGTGGGGGAGCAGGAAGAGGGAGGCTAGGGGGTTAAAACACCCTAATTTTGCTGATAGTGATGGAGCATCGCAAATCGCTAAATTACAGAGTGGCCGCCGGTGAAGATGCTCCATCAGAAGACTTCAATAATCGGAACTGAAGGTTGTTTTTCCACATGAAACCCCAGAATATTCTCTGGTGGTTTATGAATCGGACAGCTTCGTGGATCGGGGTACTTGTTCCACTTAATAGGGCTGTTTTGTATGAAGGGGAAGAAAATAAAACCACTCTTGTGGATATTTCAAGGGAAGAGTCGAAGTGAAGTGAAAGAACGTTAGATGAGAATGCTAATTGTCGCAAATAGAATTTTCCTTTTATTGTAAATATTTTTCACTCAACAGAAGTAAATAAAAAATTCTTATTCTGGACTTAGTGAGAAGCCCCTGCTAACACGACATCAGTTGTGAAACTGAAGTTTCAATGTACAAATGGATTTATGTGATTCAAGGGGAGACAGCAACCAGAAATGTCGAAAAATAACAAACAAAAAAAAATTACTGGCTTAAATAGTAAAAAAATCTTCAAAAATGTTCCATGAAAGTTTCAGAAAAATTGAAGCAAATATTTATTGATTTATCATTTATTTCATTACGGTGCGATTTGCCCCCTTTTCATTTCGAAACCGAAACTGTGCTGAATATAAGCCAGAGATTTAGTTTTGAAAATAAAATAAGCGAGAAGAAGCAATTTTACCGTGACTGTAACTGAAAAAAAAGTTCTTTACTTGGAATTTTGATAAAGATATTGCAATCCGAAAACTTAATGCTGTTTTCTCTCGCTTTGTTTTTTGTGCATTTCTTCTCAATTGAAATTCAAAAGCTTTTTTTAATTTGCATCCATAAAGTGTATCCCCCCCCCCCCATGTTCCTGAAACTATACATGACAAATTTATGCACGACTTTTATGATAGCTTAAGTACTTTTTTTTAAAAAATCTTTTTGTAGGGTTAGGGAATTTTTTGTTTCTTTTGCGTTACTTTCAGTTTTTATTTTTTTCTCAAAACGTATTTGACTTAGAAAAAAAATCCATGCATAAAAGTTTTGATTTTTGAGTAATGGATGAAAAAAAAAATTGAGACCTTACGCCAATTTTTGGAAAAGAAGTTTAATTTTAAAAAATTGCTATTTTTAAAAAAAAAATTTTTAATTATATTTTTTAAATCCAGTTTTTTAATATTAAATTTCTTATGAAGTGATATAACATGACATGAGACAAAAATTGTAAATAAAAACACCATAGGGCAGAAAAAAATGGTCTTATGGTGCCTAATCCACTTAAATGTTATTTACCAATTAGACGAGGAATCTAAAATGGAACCAAATTTACTCTCCAAAATATAGCCAACTCTAGAAACGTATGTTCTTTCATCACGAAGTTTTGCTATCAAGATACTGATAATACAAGTTTGCAATGGTTGTGTGTGTTAGGTTTTGGTAACTGATTCTTATGCATTTCTTAGGGCTGAATACAAAAATGATTATTTTCACCTCATCACACCTAAATTTTTCGGAAATCGCAAACCTCTTAATCTACATAATGTTGAAAAAATTACGACGGCTAAATATACTTTAAAATACATAATTTTTAATTATTATTTTTTGGTAAGAAGCATGAATAGCCATCTTGAAAGGATATACTGTAATTTGATTGCTACATTTCTGAGGAACTTTAATGCCCTTGCAACATCTCGTTGTCTGACACTTGATGCATGGACAGTTTGAAAGCGATGGCATGTCTTTGTAATTTTTAGTAAATATGAACTCGCAGCCTTTCGGAAGCGAGCAATTTAATTCGCACAAACTATCATGATACAAACGCGATGGTTCTTTTTAAACTCATTTTTTAGATGCAGCAATTAAAGAGACTCGAAAGCGAAAGAATATCAAGAAATGAAACAATATTTCGCTATGTTTTATTGCCGATTGCACAGTGGCCATGGTTAAGAAGAAATTTACCGCGAATGATCCTTCGCGATGGATCATTCGCGGTAAATGCGTAAGAAATATTAAAAAAAAAGAAATTTTCTCTTGAAGAAGGATGCGTAAAGAAATAATAAAAAAAGATTTCTCTGAATTTACGCGTATTCGTACGAATAAACTATAAAAGGTGAGCGTGCAAGTTATTAAAATAGACCTAATTCATCGTTTCATGCACGCAAGGCCCGCGCCTACTATGTTGCTAAATCGTACACTTATTAAAGCATACTATGTTGTCAATAATGGTACACTAAAAAATTCTTATGCAACCTTTCACAAAAAAAAAAAAAAAAATGGAAAAAATGGTGAAATTTTGCTGCAACCAACATTTGGTACCAAAGTTGAACCATTATAATGTTTCCTTGTCTTACATTCATGGTGAAAACTAGGTGAAACTACACCGTTATAATGGTTCATCAAATGTTGGTTGCAGCTACTAAATTTCACCATTTTTTCCATTTTTGTGGTAAAAAGTTGAATGCACTGTAAAAATTTCTAGTTCAATCTCACTTTTGCGCATTAGGTGTTTTAAACTAATAGGGAAATGACTTTGCCCCTCCCCTTTCTGCACATTGTTCTTAATTGGTAATTTCATACCAGCAGAATACCGTTTATAGGGAATATTTTATTGTAACCATCTGTTAGATATCGTTGCATCCATATACCACAGGAAAAATTCCAATGCGCAATTTAATTAATAAACTAGCTAACATACGTAAAGAATAAGACGAAGAGGTTCAACGCACTGCCTCAAATTTATAAAACAAAATTAAGCACAAAAATGAATGTGTGGAGGTTTGGCCCGCCCGTTTCTCTCCTCAGCTCCTTTGATTCAAGTACAGATGAGAATAAATGTGTAAATATAAAATAGCCACCAAACCTCCTCGTACGTGAAATAATAACGCATAAATGCGACACGTGGGTGGTAAAATATGAAAATCCTCTCCTCACCTATGACCCCTCAAAGTGCTCGCCATGTGACACCGGAATCTAATTCCTAGTTATGAATTTATTATTCTTTAAACGTAGGAAATGCTTTATTTGCCAGTACTGCCTCAACGCAGCTGAATTAAATCAAACCGAGGAAAGATATTGAATGTAATGGATTCTTTGATAGAGGAGAAGTTTATCAAGAGCTCAATAATTCTATTGTCGAGTAATTTATCGTATACATGTTGCTTTTGAATTCAAAGTTTTTTTTTTTGGTTGCAATTTGGTATTTGATTCTGCAGTTTTACAATTTCAGGTGTTTGTTACCTATTTTGTGTATAATGTTAACACCGTAATGTTTCACTATCATTTAGACATAATAAAATGTTCATAATGCCCAATCAGTGTATCTATTGTAGTTTCCCTTTTTAAATGAAAAAACGGGGATCTACAAAACACGCAGCTTATTACATGTTTGTGAAACACCAAAGAATTAAGGGAATTCTCACGTTGCATTAAGAGTGTAAGCACTCAACTTCAACGAAAAGCATCAATGAGAATTTAACCCCTTAACCTGGAAATTAATCTGAAGCGTGCGGTGAGACTATTGAATTTCTGAATCAGAAGTTTGGATGCTAATATAATTGCACATATCTCAAACTTCAAACAATGATTCTTCATTACATACTACTTCGATTTTTGATTTTTAAAGTCGTATTGCCTTACAAATTTCATGACTCGTTACTCGTCATTGTCTGTCTTGGCTAGTTTTAAGCAGGACGAGTGCTATTCGTCATTGTCCGTTTTGGCTAGTATTAAGCAGGACGAGTGCTATTCGTCATTGCCCGTTTTGGCTAGTGTTAAGCAGGACGAGTGCTATTCGTCATTGTCCGTTTTGGCTAGTATTAAGCAGGACGAGTGCTACTCGTCATTTCTACACTGTAAAAGAAATCTCCTGAAAATAACGGAAAAAGTACAGGCAGCAAGTTTCCGGAAACATTCCGTTTCTGATAATATTTTCCCGAGACTTGACAGAAGTTCCATTTCTTTTTCCTCCATTGATCCTTTTAAATACAGCTACCGTAAAACGAAAAAGTTCCGTTCTCGTATTTTCAGGATCGTGAGGTAGGTACGTGATATTTCCGTTTTTAGAAGGAAAAACCATGTTTTGAAGCACTACGGAAATTTTACATTAAAATCAGTCAAAAAACAATCTAAAAATTCAGGTGTTTTTAACAGTGTAGCCAATTAGCTAAGAAAGTCATCAAAACCGGCAAAGCACATAACACTTTTGCGTAGCTATCCGCTCAAAAGAAGATAATGCCTCTCGCCTGAGTGAAACGCATATCATATCAATATTTTACACTTAATATTCAAAAATATCGCTGATGTGTAAACGTAAACCAGTTGCCTCAAACTGAAGCAAAGAGACTAACAACCAAAGCCCTTAACTATTCATTTTCACCTTTCAATACTAGCAATCCATCTTTAGAAACATTGTTACGTAAACTAATAACGACCTATTTATAGGCTCTTTATTAAAATGTGTTCGAGGATAATATAAGGAGGATGCTTTGTTATTCGGATGTCGCCCGGTGTTTATAAGCAGTGCAAAACTAATATTTTAAGCGTTTTTAATATTTTTGATTCTTTAAATGAAATATTTTCTCAATTCCCCCTTTTGCTCAACCCTTTTACCTTCTATAACTTTAGGAAGAACAACAGATGTGCGCCTGGAGTGGAAAAAGTTTGTTTCACTGAGAATGAAAAGAAGTTGATTGAACCGGTTTTTCGCAGTATTTTGAAGTGTCTACGTTCAATCATTGCTTATTTATGCCGAATTTCAGACTTCAGCTTACGGTTTCATATGTTTTACATTAACTATTTTAATCTATAAAGTTAACGCTTGATTTGAGTTTTTTTTAATGAAAATTTATTTTTTTAGATTCTTAAAAGTAGTTTTCTCTCCTCCCTTTTTTTTCTTCCTTTTTTAATATAGAAAATAGCATGAATTTATGTGCTCTAAAGGAGGGATTAGAAGTGCCGGTACAATTTGAAATAAAAAGTAACATGATTTCATGCGGAAGCAAAATCACATTTTAAGCTGTTTCTTTTCAAAATGTTAGGAATATCGTTTTCACGCGGCAAAAAGAAAATTTTGAAGAATTAAATATATATGTATGTATATATGTATGTTATATATTAAAGCACAATGAGCATATAGCAAATATGAATATATTTCAACTTTATCTAGTAATCTCGTAGTACTACACTCCCGATAATGCGTTAAAAAATTAACATAAATTTTTAAAAGCAAAAATTATCTTTCAGCTTTTGTTGTCTTTAAAGAGAGAACTTGTCACTTAAAAATAGCATGCATTTGGCAAAAGTCGACTTTATTGTCTAAATTATTGTTTTTATTTGGTTAATTTCTGGATTTGGTCCACAGTCGAATTCAATGAGTTATTTGGTTGCTTTGATTTCCTTTCTATTACTTCGTCAATTCTTGAAGTCAAATGTATTACTTGGGGAAATTTCAAAATAATGAGTTATTCAAGTTTATTTGCCTTGAGAGGCATTAAAACCTTCACTTTCATCTAGGCTGCCGTTAATAATTTTCTGTTAAAATTTAATATTTTATTTCCTAAAAACGAGTGGTGGCCACCTTCATTGTCCCATTACTGTACAATGGCAGTATGTTGGCATTTCAAAATTACAGAAGATACCACATCCCTTATCATTTTACAGTACACACACATTCTAAAGTTTTTTACGTCAGTGTTATATGGGAAGATATTTTTGAATTTCAAACTGAATTTTGAGTAAAATTAGAAAATAATTTGAGGGAAACCTGCGCTAGAAAAATAACAAAAAAAAAAAAAAAATGTAGTTTATTACGGTTTATTGCAAAGTGACGTTTAAAATTAATTTTAAGTACAATAATAAAATAACTTGAGTGAAACCTGCACTAGGAAAATAACCTATATATATATATATATGTGTGTGTGTGTGTGTGTGTGTATGTCGTTTATTACGGTTTATTGTGCGTTTTGAAGTCTAAAAGAGACTATTAACCGATGATGTTATGCGTAAATAATTCGTTTTTGATCTTTTTACTGCGCGTGAAATGAAATTTGTTAAGACTAAAAATGTGGAAGCAGATGATGTTTTTTTATAAAATTATATTGATTAGATTGATTAACTAACTCATATCCGATAAAAATAGACACCAAGAAATTTTTTTAGTATTTTGAGGTCGAATATTTTAGCCGTTCATTCAGCTTTGTGAATCTCAAAAAAATATGTGAAAACATGTGGTCAATGTATTCGTCTGAATTTGAAGTATATCTTGCTAAAGAGAAATTAGGAAATAAATTATAAGAAACTTTTTTCCACAGTAATTTTATTAAAAATAAAAAAATTATCGCATCGGAGGGTGCTTAGTCTAGAAAACACAAGTCTGACAGTGACCAATTTCGCTTTTCTTGTAAAAAGTACAGGTCTCTTGGAATAAATTGCAAGCATAAATTATAGGTAAATACACAGCATAAAATTTAGTTTGATACACAACAATGATTCTACTCTAGTGTATTTATAAAAGAGTTCTCATGTTATAATTTTAGCATCCTGAATATTTTTACTGGGAAATATAAACATCATTTCAATAACACATTTTACTGCAGTCACTTGATGATTACTAAATGGGAAAGTCTTCAACAGCAAATAACATTGAGCTTCAAATGAATCGAAATAAACCCGATTTTCAAGCGAAACGTCGAGAAACTCTTTGCGAAGATATTTATAACGAAACGTGATGACGCAAAAATGGCACCCGGAAAAAGAAATGGGAAAACTTCCGTAAATGACACACGCAGGATTGACTATATTTAAACTTTATGTTTATGAATCAAGTTTCTGGTTAAGAAATGACAGAATTTTTACATTTTTAATTGAGAATAAAGATCCACTTTTTTGAAATGGCATTTAATGATATCATTTAGTAAATCCTTGTCTATCTAGAAAATTTCCTGTAAGGATGAGGTATGTTTTGTGACTGATCCAACTACAAATCCAACGGCCTTATGAAAACGGAACTTCGTTCAGCTAAGCTGTGCAAATTGCTTAAATTTAATTTTGCATAGTATTAAGAAATGCTGCTGAAGTGCAAAATATTTCACAAGAAAATTTTTTCTAACTTTCTACAGAGTTTTGCAAGTATATAGACGGAATAATTAGAAAACTTCAGTGTCAATGAATAATAAAAAGATATTCAAAATTTGTTGCATACAATTTTATTCTAACTATATTCTAATTTTATTTTAATTATATTATAGATTTTGAGGTCTGAAAAAAAACACTGAAATTCAAATTGAGTATCTACATAACTGAGTACATAGTATGTCTTGTATCCAAATTCTGCATTACTAGTAAAAAAAAACTTATTTTTATTTTAACCCTCATATTTAAAGAATATATATATATACATACATACATAATACGTGTATTTACTTTCAGTTTTCTTATACATATTTACTAGTGCATGATAAACTGGAAAAGTGCACCTCAAAGTAGGAATTGATTCATTTAGGAAAAGTATTCCGATTGGAATTATACTGGCAATTTCAATGGTTCTAAATGGAATTGCATGTGTAGATAACATTAAGTATAAAACGTTTTAAATCATTCCTACCTTTTGCATAAAGCAAAAAAATAAATAAGTAAAGGTTTCAATGTAATGTTCATCTTAAATTAATGCGGATAATTATCAATTTTATGACAGTATTCGAACTCAAAGGTGCCTTCTGTATGTGCAAGTAGCAAATTATGTGCATGAACCTATTCGCCCAGGTGCCGTTATTTTTCGTATTTAATAGACAGTGACGAGCTATGATGTGGCTTCTGTTCTGTTACAGTCGGCTGCGGCTGTTGTTGACTGATTGCCTGTAAAGTCAAATGTGACTGTCTATATTCTTACCAGCTCAGTGAGAAGTGTATTTATTTTATATTCAACCAAATAAATGGCTTTTTATGAAGAATGACTCTTTACTAACCACACTCTGCTATCACCATTATAAATTTAGATGAACGAATGCATGTAATGATAAGCACACCATAGTACTTCTCTTATTTCGTCTGCGTATTCGTAAATAAATAACTCCAACGAGTAGCGAGAGAAGTCTGAAGAATAGTAGGTCTTCGTAAGTGATGGTAGAGGATTCAAACTTCAGATGACATAACGGGTCAGACTCAGGGTTAATCCCTGAGCGTCGGTATTGGGTATTAAAGACATCGGCCAAACTCACTGACACCACAAAGCTGTTTGATCGACACCGACTCAAACAGAAAATTTTTCAATGACTTCTGAGGCTTAGCTTGTTTTTGTATGCATGCGATCAAATGAAAAATGGTTGACATTAGGAGGCACGTGCTCAAATATCTAAACCGTCTACTTTGATGCTCTTTGAGATACCGCAGTTTAGGTCATATTACTTAAGGGTTGTAGGAGGCTAAGTGATTTTTGAAGTTAATGCGCATGATAGCGCTATGAGGAATTTGAAGAATTGATAAATGAGAAAAAGGAACTTTGCGCTGGGTATGAAAATAATACAATCGTAAAGCTTATGTTGGTTCATTATACAAATAAGATCTAACTATGACTGTGTATTAGGGTGGATCGAAAAACACTTTTTTTCTGCAACACAATTCTAATAGCGCGGAAAACTTGCGCATAGGCGTCATTATAAATGAAAAAATGTTAAAAAAATTCATTTTCAAAATTTGAAATCGCGCAGAGGGTCTAAAGTTACCAAAAAAGTGAAAATAACGGTAAATTTTTAAAAAATGCAAAAATTACAAAAAAATACATTTTTTTGTTCTAATAGCGAAAAAGTGTTTTTAAGAGTGTCCTTAATGCATACAAAATATTAGACCCATTCTTGTTTTACTGAATTCGCGCCAAAGGCCTAAAATTGCGGGTTGTATCGTAAAAAAAACGAAATTTCATGATTTTCGAGGATTTTTAAACTTGTGCCAAAATACACAAAGCGCTACCAGAGTTAAACAACCTCAAATTCCCATGCCACACCCAGTCAGTTGAGAGATGTGTAAGACTGGTTACAGAAGCAGCAGAAAAAGGCTGCGGGCATGAAAATCTAGATGATTATATTAGAGCTACTTTAAAATCAAGACAGGTAATGCCCACATTTAATTCAAAGTCAGAATTCAAAGGGGCTTCTATGTAAATAACCTTTTGCCTACAACGAAGATATATGCATTGTACAAAGTAAATAGTTACTGTGAATATTGTAAATAAAATTCACTCTGGTTGGTTGGTTAGGGTGGAGGTGGGACTCGCCTTGCAGCCACGTCCTCGCCGTGAGTCCTGGGTCATTTCAGCGGAGATTAAATGTTGAAATGAGCTGAGAGCTGCAATATATGTTTGGCTAATACATTTTTTGTAAATCACTTATTAATGTGTTAAATAAACACTCATCATATATGGAAAACGGCGTTTTCACGGGACTCTATAACTTAACTTATACTATAATTTAGACCTTTTGCGAGAATACAGTTAAGGAATAACAGGTCTGAAAGTATTATTTCTGCATTGAGAAAACTATTTTGAATGGTTTTTACACTATTACAAATTAAAAAAAAAAACTTTTATGGATTTTGGCACAGGTTTAGAAATCATCGAAAATCATGAAATTTCGTTTTTTCACGATACAACCCGCAATTTTAGGCCTTTTGCGCGAATTCAGTAAAACAAGAATGGGTCTAATTATATTTTGTATGCATTAAGGACACTCTTAAAAACACTTTTTTCACTATTAGAACAAAAAAATGTATTTTTTGTAATTTTTGCATTTTTTAAAAATGTACCGTTATTTTCACTTTTTGGGTAACTTTAGACCCTCTGCGCGATTTCAAATTTTGAAAAAGAATTTTTTTTAACATTTTTTCATTTAAAATGACGCCTATGCGCAAGTTTTCCGCACTATTAGAATTGTATTGCAGAAAAAAAGTGTTTTTCGATCCACCCTACTGTGTATGCATGATCTATATGAAGTCAACTATATGATGCAAGTGTAAAAAGCAAAAAAAAAAAAAAAAGTTTTTGTACTCGGATTTTTGTACGCATTATTTTTGAAATGAAAGGAGTTTTGTCAAATAACCGACTTTTAAGTAATCCGTTTTTGAACATTATCTGCACTAAAACAACATTTTAATCATCAACCTCTAAAACATATACAGGATTAACTTAAGTGATTTATCCACTTTCAAAACGCTTAATATCTAACGATTTACAGAAATGAACGGTCTGAGATTCGTAGAGTGTCTGGAAAAATGCATGATTTTGTTATCTCAGTCAAAAATATTTGAAATAACAAAAACTGCCAATCTTTTAAAATTTCGTTTCAAAGGAGGTGCAAAATATGCTTTTATATCCAATAATCACTTCATGGAAAAGAACAAAACTACAATCCAAAAGTGTAAAGTGTCTACAAAACATTTTAGTCTTTGAGAAAAACTCATTTAAGAAAGCTTGACATTCGTTCCATTACGCTCTAAAAAATAACATTGATTCCATGCTCTCATTTAGTCGTCGAGAAGTGACCTTAACGTTTCCCCCCCCCCCCCCAACCCATGCTGATATAATTCGATGATAAAATGCCTTCAGATATCAAAAGCTCCCGAGAGTAGTGCAGGGGGGTTATGAATTCTCTCGCAGGTGCACGTTTCTAGATGATTTGGGAACCGGTTCGTCTCATTACAACGTCTTTTTGGGGGAAAGCGTCCAGCAACGAACACTATGATTATTGAGCCGAGAACGCTTTGGTTTCTTATGTGTGGAGGATTTACGAGCCCCAGTCGATTTAGCTATCGGTTCGGAATTTAGGTTTAATTTTTTTTATGAATGGTTAGCTCCGGGGATGGATTTTGTCGCATTGGTATTCAGGGCTGGTGTAAGGGGTAATTGCGAGTAAGTTTCACATAGGCGAAGAAATTACTTCTTCGGTTTTCGATGAACACTCTGTTATTTGTAACAGGTGGTATGATTTTGTAGTTTCTGACCTAAAAGTAGAGAATGGGTGCAAGGTGGGATTTCAGCGCTTTGTGATAAACTTGCATATTTCCTTAAAATGAAAAAGGAGATAAAGATAGAGCACTGTGTCTGGCAAGGAATTATTTTTCTTTCTTCAAATCTTACGTAAGCATATTTTCCACCCCCTCTCTGCGCACCCAGCATTTTTCTTTGGGGGGGGGGGGGGGGGTTAAGAATTAGGGATGCATCGCATATTTCTTTTGCTGGATATTGGTCCTCCGGTGACTAACGGATACATACCGGATACCCGACTCTGTTGTTTGGAACCTTTGCGTTTTATGTATATTTTTAAACGTCATAAAGCTTCCAAATGCGTTGTAACAAATGCGCTACAAGTTTTTAATTTACATTTATTTTCAAAATATTTTGTTTTAAAAATCGAATTCGATGTGCCGATTAACCGGCCTTTAGTGTAAAGGTCGAATCAGACTCCGGATATCTTAAAATCTGTCGGATATTGGATATCCAAATGCCTTCTGGGGAGGATGGCAGCAAACTGCAGCACATTTGTGTTACATTGCTTGAAATACGAGGCTTAAACTTTGATTTGTGCATAGGTTTTTAACGAAAATCAGTGCCAAACTTTATGAGTTTTGATAAGCAAATTAAAATACTAGCAGTTGAGTGCACAAAACCTATTTATTAAATTAAATCTCGGAAGCAACACATTATTTTAGATTCGGACAAGCAAACTTGACACACAATCATAAAATCCTCTCTGAATATTTATACCTATCTGATAACCATCGTCTTGGAACTGAGTATCAACGTACCCACAAAGAAAAATGTAAAAATGAAGAAAAGGAAACTGATACTAAAAAAACATCATTAAAAGGAATTTAAGAACTGTTTAATAATGCAATTGAGAAAGCAATAGACCTTACACTATTTATTCAGACGCCGAGAGAAGCTTAAATGTTCGAAAAGACAGTAGACCTCCTTAAAGAACTAGACAAAGCCACTAGGCAGAGTGGGCGGAACGCACTCAGAGGATCAGATAGGGCTCATCTACCCGACCTGAAAAACAAATTAGTGTTAAGAAATAGCTCGGTATTTTGCCGCAGAGGTACAGCTGATCACCGAAAATTTTTCACTGTACAAAGAAACTTAGGAAATGAGGCAAAAGACGTTGGAAGAAGCTGATTGGACGAAACTGCATGGTGCTCACAACATTTGCTTGATATTAAATTATACATGTATAAATTTTATGACAGTTTTCTTTTTTTCATTTATTTCAGGCAGGAAGGTCAACTTCACGTGATCTCTTATCCTGGGTCGCTCGCAAAACAATGAAGAAAGTGCAGTTGCTTTGTCTAGAGCTTAGAGGTCTACGGTAAAGACAAACACGCGAGGGTTTATATTTTATCTCAAAATATTGGAGAAAACGGAAAACGTTTTTACTCTTCACAACCAAAAGGAACTTTAAATCTATTTTTATAAATTTATCCTTTATTAATTCTAGAATTATGCATTGCAGTAAGTGCACTTTGATTGAGGTTTTTAAAGCTTTTTTGAGGGTTTCATTGCTTATTAAATTTGACTGTGCGGTTTCGAACTACGCCATGCATCTCAAAGATCTATTAACCGCATTAAACAAGATATTCCTGCATTGTGCTTCCTGAAAATTAGCAACTGAAGGTCAATTCCACTCCTGTTTTAGTTCAAACTTTGTCCAAGCGCAAAAATGAAGCGTAACGTTTCCTTTCCTCTTTGTTACGAAATACTGATCCTCAAAGTTTTACTAAATCTCTTAATTCAGAATAGAGATGACACAATACCTTTTTCAAAAGTTAAACAATAGCCGAATTTGGCTTGATGCGATTCTTCCTTCAATTAAAACGATAAATGTGTCATTCTTTTAATAAGTTCATTCGTATTCATGACCACCTATTCGTTGAATAGTCCATAACTTGTGTTTCATTCAATAGGTAGTAATTCATTGCTACATACTTTTAATTTTTGTCATTGTTTTAACGTTTAAAGGGGGAAGTTCGCCAATATCTTTGACTGATCAATACATTTACGATTGTCTTAAATATTTCAGAGACAGATTTTATTTCGTCTAATACCTTCCTTCTGTACTTTATAACTTCTAATACTTTCCTTGTATATTTTAAAACTTGTAATACCTTCCTTGTATACTTTAAACACTATTATCATAACAAGATTAACTTTTGTACCCTCAGATTTTTTCTGAGGCCTGTTCATGGAAGATATTTACTTCAGTCACTTATTGAATCTTGACAGCAGATTTTTTAAATAATAGTACAGTTTTGAAGCAACTCCTGATATAGAACAGTGTTTCTCAAAGTACGGGAATAGTTTAGTGAAGGTACGCGCTGCACCTGGTTGAATCTACGTTCCATTAATTTTCCTTTACTTTACATATATATGCCTTACAGCCTAAAATTTTCTCAGTCAAAAAGTTTAAATGTTCGGTTTCCTTCTAAGCCTAATACCATATTGAGCTTTCGCGTTGAGATTTTGAAGGTGTCTTAGTTTTAATATGATTTGCTATAGGCTTCCCAAAAGCGTATAAAAAGATCTAACTAGATGGGTAAACGTGTAAGTCTAAAGGCGAAAACAATGAAGTCAACTGAAACTAGAACAGTAAAAACCAAGTAATAATTAGTAGAAAACGAGGGGTACTCGATATTAAGAAAATTATTGAAGGGGTACACAGCTGTCAAAAGTTTGGGAAACACTTGATATATAGCAAACTTTTAACTGCCGTTGTCATTTAATAATTTATATAAATCAATTTCTTTAACTCGCAAGTTTGTGGATAAGTTTTATAAACGGTCTTCTCCGTCTTTTTAGTTTTGCGAATTTTTTTATGTCATGAATGCATTCCGTTTTACTTTGAGCTTGATTTCCGAATTTTAAAAATAAAACTGCATTTTTCTCCCTTTACATAGAGCTGGGAATTATATCTCTGCTGTCTTCAGCTGCGGTTGGTGCCTGTCAACACGACAATTGAACTGATGTAGTACTTACTCCGAGTGGGGAAGGAATACGTAAGTCTTCTTAGAAGTGGGTGTCAGAAAATTTGTGGCTTCAACGTAAGGGACTGTTTACACGATCCAGATTCAGAGATATTACAACCTTACCCAGTGAAGTGATTTATAGGAAAAGGATCGTTGAAAAGGGCGAGATTCTGTAATTCCAGACTGTCTGGAATTTCTTTCCCTCAAAAGCAGAACCACCTCGGTGACTCCCCCATGGAAGTACTTCTGGAGAGGCCAAAAAGGTCCATATACAAGTGGGGATATGTGTTGAAATAAACAATTTATTTACTGTATAATGATAAGAAAAGCTGTACAATTTTCTTTTTTAGAGTAAACATAAAATACAGAGAAATTCTCGGGAAAGTCGAATTATTTGGATTCTGGTAAGGAAGATTTGGAACCTTCAACAAAGAAAACATGTATCTAATTAAATACAATTCGTCATTTGATATTGAAAACTACGTTCTAATTGAAAAAAAAGAACCCAATGTGATGAAAATGAATTGATTTATTTCCTGTATTTGGGGAGAATAGATGTGTAGTTTTTTCCATAGAGAGTTGTATTCATCGAAAAATCTTATTACATGGAGAGCTCTGAAACCAGATTTGAACGTTAGTGCCAGGAATAAATGCTGCTAATATTATAGCCCCAAGAATTTATTCTCTTCTAGGACCTCGACAAATGTGTGGAATATTGGCAGCAATATATAAAGAAGGTTTTAGTTGTCTAATGAAACTAGACTCAATAATAGGAATGTAGCGAATAGTGATTTGGGCCCAATAGCCGAATATCGAATATTCGGCCATTTCTTCCAGGCCGAAGCCGAATATTCGGCCATTTCTTCTAGGCCGAAGCCGTATCTTCGGCCCAATGTCTTAGGCCGAATGCTGATTATTCGGCGGCCGAATATTAAAATTTCTAGAAAATAATTGTAATAGAAAGTATTTGTCAAATTTAAAAGTATTCACAAAGTCAAACACCAATTCCACATATTAATCTATAATGTATAATTTAATTATTGTTTGTTAAGAATCTCGAACTATGTAAAATTAATGTTTTTTCTGTATTGTTTTGAATGCAATAAAACTGAGAATTTCACACAAGTGAGATAGAAATGACAGGTTTTAATGTAAGTATTAGCATTATTTTACTAATTATTTAATTCAAATTAAAGAAATACAATTGTTTAGTGAACTTTTACCTTGCTCAAAATAGTTTTATGAAGATATTTTAAAAGTTATAAAAGTTAATATTTATCTTTTATGGATATTTTTACATACCTAGCTTTAGAAGACCTATTAAAATTTAATGCATTTAATTGGAATATAATTTTATTTTCAAAAACCCCAATAACGCATGCTATCTTAATATTCATCATATATTCAAGGCTTTTCACATTTCTCTCTTACTCAATATTAACAATAATTCAGTTTACCCAAACAAAGCCTGGCTTTCACTTTGTTATTAATGACAAAAAAAAAAGTATCATATTATCCGTAATAATTAACTATTGCCAGCTTTTGCGAGCAAATGTTAAGTATAAAATACAACATTTTAAATTTAAAATCTGTTTTTGTTCAGTCAAACCTAAAAACAATGTTTAAAAAAAGTGCTTTTTTCTAAACTATATTCATTTATTAAACCTATATACTAATGTATTCTGTTGCGATAACTGTAATACAATTTTAAATGTATAAAATCTGCAAATTTCTTTATTTTTTCACGTTTCTACTATAGCAGAGCTATTCGGCCGAATAGTTCAGGGTAATTCCATGGTGACTAACATAATAGAAGTACAAATATTTTAATATCATTTTCCGTCTCCTTGCTTAATTTTTATCATGATACCATACGAAGGGTGTTAATATTCTTTGCACCGATAGGTTGTTCAATTAAATGCAAAAAAATGATATTATTATTTTTATTTTTGAGATTTGGAGGGCATTTTTATCAATGTGACTAACATAACCATTTTGCAATCATAAAGATTTTGTGTAACATTCACCGATATAATTCTCTGCAACTAAAACAATAAACTAATTATTTTCCTCTGATATTATCTATGTGAAAGGCTATTGTTATATTATCATGTGCAAATTTTACACCTATTTTAGATGAATTACAAAAAATAGTGTTTTAATAAAGCTTACCTGTGACTAACATAACATGTAAATGCATATTTAACTTAAAATGGTATAGGTAACATTAACACAAATGTAAGTATTGCTAAGAGTGCCCATCCTCCTAAAAAGCTACAGAACCCCCCAAATCAGCTAAACAGTCATACAATTCACCCCCAAATGCCCCCTGTCCCCCCCCCCCAAAAAAAATTAGAAATTTCAATGGTGAAGTCTGTGCCATGCCCCCTTCCTGGTTGGCACCCCTGAGTATACAAATAGGATTTCATTAAATATTGACATGTGTATGGACAAGTATGTTGACTTGTAAACAAAATTTATATAAGTCTTTCAATAAAATTGTTTACTTCATAAGCAGAATGCTGGTTTGAATAGAATGAGAGAAATTGATTGATAATAATCAATAGGAAATTAAATGGATTTCTTTGTTCTGAAAATAATTTTGATGTTTGTTTAAAATTTAGATATTTCATATGTAATCATGTTATGATAGTCACACTCAGTGATGTTATGTTTGTCACACGCACTACTGCCAGAAAAAAAGACAATTATTTATATTTAGCCTCATCAATCTAGCTGTGCCCATCCCATAAAAGACATCAAAGGGGAAAATTTATAAAATATAGTAATTTCAGGCAAATAGCTAATTTAATTCATGTTTTTGTGACTAACATAACAAGTAAATCAGATTGAATACTAATTACCCTTGAAGAATTAATTTTAACTCAATGACGAAAAATTATGTTTTGTTATAAAGAAAAAGGACCATGCTTCAATGACAAAAAGAAAACTAAATTTTTATTTGCAGTTTTACTGATAAAATATAATTATGAAAAGTGAGAAAAATGCGAGACATTTTGAGTAATTACATATGTTGTATTGACAGCTATTTTTTATAGGTTTTCAGTAAGATTTTGCAAAAACTGAAGTTAAATTCTAAAAATTTGAGAAATTATCTTTAAAATGATGTATAACATAATACATATATTAAAAGTTGAAAAAATCATGTCTGGGTTGACGCTTCCGTGGAATTGCCCTTCATCAATATTCGGCCAGGCCGAATTTGATCTTGCCGAGTATTCTGCCCTGCCGAATATTCGGCTACGTTATGAAGGACTGTTCGTCCAGGCCGAGTATTCAGTCAAAGGGCCGAATACCGAATAGTGGCCAAATATTCGTTACATCCCTACTCAATAATCGTTAAAATCAATTCATCGAAAAGATTTCAACTAGCTACAGTTCGCAAAAGAAAGTATATTTACTAATTGTAGAGAACATCATTTGAAGCAGCATAATTGCAGGTCATCTTTATATTGTAAGCAAAATAAATCTAGAAATTTTATCGAATGCCACAAAATTAGAATGCTTGCAAGTAAACGTTCTCTCCGAACAATCGGGGATCTGAACATGGCATTTATAGACTGAAACTACACCGCCTAAATAGTGTAAATGGGGAATTCTAGCAAACAACGTCAAACGGTATCGAAGTTTTGAGTGCTTTTAGGTAAAAATTATATTGGAGGAAAATGCATTGCCACACATGAGCAATTTATATTAGGATAGACTGGGTACGTTTGAAACAAAGAACGGTTGAAACAGGCTTGATATCTCCTGCGCAGTGTGCAGTATGGTGATGGGTGCAAGATAAACGAGCCCGAAAGCAAGTCTGAACACGAGGTTCATTGTTGCATCGATCTCAGTCAGAAAAGTTGTTTATAAGAGGCCGTATTGTATTTTGATAAGCAAAAGTAAGTATTTTTGTTCAAAGATCTTCGTAATTATTATGGCTTTTATTAAAGTAAGAGTATTGACTACTTTTTTCCGTTTGAAATGAAGCTTGTTGAATATGGTAGCCTCATTAGTTTTGATATAAAATTATTGTAACCATTCATAGAAACGGTTTTGTACTGAATGGTAGGGATGGGAACGGTTGAACCATTTTATGTGGGTACGGTTGAAACAATATATTTATTTAAGGGGACTTGGCCCCTTTTGACAATTTTTTTTTTATTTAATAACTTTTACCTATTTCATTTGTATATTATGAAATGCTATTGTTCAACAAAATGATTTTCACGTGAAAAAACCAAATTCAACTAACAGAAAATTTTAAAATTTAATTTTTAAAAAATAATTTAACGATTTTAAATTTCCTTCTTCATTTCTTGATTTTATTTTAACCAAATTTTTTTAAAAGTACTTATTATAGTATGGTTTACAATTTTAGGGATGGGTTTTGCTGTTAATTAATTAGTTTTTCAGAAAAAAGTTTTTAAAGTTACATTAATGGTAGAACACAGAAAAAAAGCGACTTTTGTTACATTTTCATTTAATTTTTTTTTTGCAAATATATAGCAAAATCCATCCTTAATTTTATCAAGCACATATTGAACACACACAAAAAATTTCAAGTTGCTACATGAATATATGTAGAAGTTTTAATCTTTTAAGTACTACAATATTGCGAAAAAACATAAACCGAGAAAACGCAGTTTAAAGAATTCAAAACCCTACTAAAACATCAGAAATATTTGAATTCTCTTACTTCTTAACTACATTTATATTGGTTGTATCGCTTCAAAACTTCGCTCAGATATACTAGGAGAGTCAAACCACATTTTAAGCAAAAGATTGAAAAATCGGTGTTTTCATCGATTTTCTACATTTGAAAAGTGCCAAGTCCCCTTAAATTTGTCATTTTCTAGATGCCGAGGGTTCGTATAAGAAAGAATTTAAGAGGGCAGGTTAATTTATGCTTGTTCAAAGCCCAAGGAAAGCAAACAGAGGTCGGAAAAAAATCAGGAAGTCGACAATTTACACAGATACACCAGGGAAGGAAGAGATAAGAAAGATGAATGGGGACAAATTAAAACGTACCAAAGCTAAGCAACTTAAAAAAAGATTCGATGGGGGTAAGGTAAAAGGAAAACCACAAATAGGAAGAAGACACAGCAGGAATCATCACCAGAGGAAGAGGAGTGCTTTTGCCTTGTTTGTATGTCGCCGCAGTATTCAACCAGCAGACCTGGAGGAAAATGAATACAGTGCACAAATTGTAAACTGTGGGCTCATGAAGAGTGCACAGAAGGTGGTTCTAGTTATGTTTGTCACAATTGTGACTCTGATTGATTACCAAATTTTTAATTAGATATTTAGTTTTAGTTCATTTTCCAATTATTTTCTGGTAGAAGTGCCACGAGTTAATTTCTTTTTGTTTTTGAAAATGTTCCTTTATTTGATTGTTTAATAGTTTTAATGAGATAAACAATAAATAAAACACGTTAAAATATTAAATTTCGTATTTTTGGCATATGTTTCAACTGACCCCAATCACTGTTTCAACCGCCCCTGATATGGGGACGATTGAAACAAATGAAATTTTTTTTAAATTTCATCTTAAACTAAAAATGAAGCATCACAAAATCAAACTATTCTGCCCATTATTAGACAGAATCACACTCTTGTATTCATCACATTCCCTTCATCGCTAAGTTTATTAGCGGCTATTCTATGGACGATATAAGCTAAATCGTTTCAACCGTACCCAGTCTACCCTAATTCAACTCTTCGAACAATCATACTTAAGTTATTAGGCACTGGAAGACATTGTCACGTATGGGTTTAAGAGTTTGTCACTAAACACATTCAAAATTATCAAAAAAGTTTTATTTCAATCTGGAACTGTATGCCTTAATAGAATTTAGTCCACACGGTGAAGCGGACTTATTTTTAATCAGTAAAACAAAGTTAAATTAACGATGGCATTTTAATCGAAAATAGAAATTTTGTTGCGCAAATTAATTGTTTCACAATTGTACACTAGCCGGTTTTACACGAAACAAAGAATACATAGCATTGAATTGTAACACTTACCTGGACAAATTTTTACACTCGTCAAATCTAGTTTTAATACTACAAAATTGGATCAAGACTGCAAAAGCACAAAAAATACAACATTTTTTAGACCCGTATTCGTGAGACAGTTATTTTTTGTAGATCAACTCATACCGCTTTATTTTATTACCACTTTTGCGATTTTTTCTTCAAAATCGTGAAATTGTAGAATTATATTTGTGTGAATTATACATGTATCACGGGTAGATATAATGTTGCTAGAGTGCGGTGAGAATGGTCTAATTCTAATTGTTCCAAGGGTTCCACGACTTGGAAGAGCTTGGGTACCCCTGATTTAACTTATTTAGTTAACAAAAATAAATACAGGCATACTGCTACCTAAAGTATGGTTATGTATGACTAAAGATTTGATCTCGCATTTTTCCATAAATTAATACAAAAATAAAAATCCCTTACCATGTTTTAAGAGGAAGCAAGATATTTATGCCTAATAAGTAATTTTTCTATAAAATGAATTTTTCTTAAAGATCTACCCAACGGTCGCCAAACTTTTAAAGTAACTGCGCCATTTAAAAAAAAAAAAAAAACTTTTCCCATAATTCTGTACCTGAGAAGCCATAGTATCTTAAGTTCTTTTTTCGAATTTTTGCGAGTTTCTACTTAATGGACATAGAGTACCGACGGCAAAGCCACAAGTTACATGAGTGTTCCGAACTTGTAAAGCTCCCATCGGACATCTTTATTCCAAGGTTCGTATGGAAAAGCTGGAAAAGCTAGTCTTATGTTACTAAAAATGTTTATTTTTTTAGCTTCATCGCAAAAACTCGGAAAATGGACTTAAGATACTATGGATCTCAAACACAGAATTTGTTTATTTTTATCAGCCAAAAAAAAAAAAAAAAAAAATACGATTGGGCTACTCTATATGGAAGTTATTCCCTTTCCATTTACGTTTATTTTAAATGTTCGAACAAAATTTTCTTGAAATTCGTTTTAGGCTGCTTGGTCCAAAAATTATTGAATAAATATGAAAAATCAACTGCAATCAGTAGTACAATATGCTGGCTAGGCACGCGAATAACGACCGCGATCTACCAAAAGTTTTTCGATCGACTCTCTTCTCGCGATCGACGGTTTGACGATTTCTGGTCTAGACTGTTTAAGAAATATAGAGAAAAAAATAGTAAATGCATTGGTATTGTCACAAGGATATATTGCAAAGGATGGCTACTTGCTCATTATCATGATTTCGTATATAATTGCTGGAGAGCTATGAATATAAACTGGAGACTTGTCTAGTAAATTAAATAAAGTTGATCCGAGAACAAAACGTTTGCAATATTGACAGTTCCTACTGCGTAACTTTTAATGATAATCTTGGATTAGCTTTTCCCACTGCTAAAATATACTTAATTACAATAAAAGCACAGCAAGAAGTATTACTTTGCTTCTCTAGCTTGTTCTTTATAATGGACCTAAAAGTACTCCGGTGGGGGAAAAAAGGGCGTCACACTCCATTTTGGTTTACAGCTCTTTAGTGACAGTAAAAGCTTTTCAGATCGTGATGTATGTGTATTTATTGTGGCATTTTTTTTTTTTTTTTTTTTTGCGTTTACTTTTCTGGACTAAGAGAAGCGATAAATATTTTTACTTGCATAAATACCATAACCTTTGCATGAAAACGTTCACGCACTAGTAGAAAATGCGGGGGTGGGTATCAGTGGTGTAATCTAACAGGTTGTAAGTAGGTAAAATTTTTCTTAAAATAGTGAAATTCTCTTCAATTGCATATAGTATCCGTTCTAGTGATTGCAATACTGAATAAAAAATACAGGTATATAGCATTTTTTAACACGGTATCGTACTGCTAGTATTACGAATGTTTTTGAAAAAGTACAAAAAGGTTATTTGTCTTTTTCGTTTTTTTTTTTTTGTTACGCACAAATATAACATAAAAATTCAAAGGTTACAATCAAAAGCTAAAAGCAAGAGAAGTAAAATAATGTTTAAAAAATTAGAAACAAAAGCATAATATATAACATAAACCATTACAATAGCAATATACAATAAAAGAAAAAATATTATTTTTAAATATATAAACTCTTAATCACATAGAAATCTTGATGTATAGTGTATTATATAATATTTATTTAAAAGAGAAAAAACTAATTTATTAACTATATTTTTGCAATGTAATCGTAAAAAACACAGGGGAAAAGGTGGTAATATGGACTACTTTTTAATTTTTGAAAAATTGAATTTCGAAATGCATTTATTGTAATAAAAATCATGAGTAACATTCTTATATGATTATATTACATAAATATAACTTGTTTTTTTAAATAAACATGGCAAACTTTAGAATAAATAACTATTTATGACTTTACATTAGAGACTGGGCTTGCGATATGAAGCACTTGCTAAAAGTAAAACACAAATTTTGTTACTCGTATTATTTTTAACAGCAGATTTCTTTTAGCACTCTAATGTAATTACTTTGCCACAGTATTAAATTACATTGGAAAAAATGAACATTAGTAGTAAATACTTCAGAATTATCTCAATTAAAGTTGTCCTTAAATCCTTCATGAGCAAAATCACAAACTTATCATTTTCACAACCACTAACATAACACATGAGCTCATTCTCGACACATCGTATACTTTTCTCTACCATACACCTACCTGTTAGCCAAAGCCTTAGGATTGCTTTCGCACGGGCACACATCTTATACTGGTCCCATAATTCACCCGACTTCGATCTCTTGTATGCCTCATCACAGAAAATGCATTCTGCATCCCAATCGCTGGAACTTTCTTGGTGACCAATTTTCTTCTTCTTGCCTAACAGTCTTCACCTTCCTTTGCCTGAGAATTTTCTCTTCCCAGCAAAGCTACTTGTGCTTGGTTCTGCGTTGGATTGCTTATTTGGCAATGCTTTTGGAAGCTGCAGAGATGTTTTCTTTCAAGCTGGTAGCCAGTGATGTTTCTCTAAAGACTATTCCCTTACTTTCAGACCCTTATTTCCTTCTTGGCACCGCGATACCTAAAATAAAAAGGGGTTGTATTATGGAACACCTTGTTTCATCTTACCACCACGCGCCATTTTTTCAAACAGGTATTCCACTCACGACATAAAAATATTAATTTCGAATTACTGAATACACCATTTTTCCCTTTAATTAAAGGGAGTCGGCACCATGAGACCATTTTTTCCCTCTATGGTTTTTTTGTTTACAATTTTTGTCTCATGTCATGTTATATCACTTCACAAGAAATTTAATATTTAAAAAAAAAATGCATTTCTTGAATATAATTTGAAAATTTTAATTTTTAAAACCAAGCTTAGCAATTTTTAAAAATATATCTTCTTTTTCAAAAAATGGCGTAAAGTCTCAAAAAATTTTTATTGATTGATTACTCATAAAGCGAAACTTTTATGCTTTTAATTTCTTATAAGTCAAATAGTTTTGGAGAAAAAAAATAAAAACTGAAGTAACGCAGTAAAAACGACGAAAAATTCAAAAAACCTACACATTTTTTTAGACAAAAAGTATTATGTTATCATAAACGTAGGGCATAAATTTGTTATGTATAGTTTCAGGAACATGTGGGAAAAAAATCCACATTATAGGTACAAATTTAAAAAAGCCTTTGCATTTTAATTGAGATGAAATGCGCAAAATACAAAGTGAGAGAAAACAGCATTTTAAGTTTTCGGCTTAAAAAAACTTAAATCTTTTCTTTATCAAAATTTCAAGTAAGGAACATTTTTTTTTTCAGTTACAGTCACGGTGAAATTGCTTCTCGCTTATTTCATTTAAGAAATAAATATGTGGCTTAAATTCAGCTCAGTTTGGGTTTCGGAATGAAAAGGTGGAAAATCACACCGTAATAAAATCAAGGATAGATCAATAAATATTGCTTCGATTTTATTTTTAAAGATTTATTTTACTACTTAAGCCAATAAAAATTTTTTCGACATTTTTGGGGTCTGGCTTCCCTTAACAAACAATAATGTACCATATGTTATGTATATATTCTGCATTATATAGAAGTCAGCTGCTTCTAGTGATTAAAAGGAAAGTAGCCGATGTAAATTAAACTGGTTAACGGAAGCTGGAATCACCTACTTGACCAAAGCATGGCCGTTTCATATTTCAAACCTGTTCCATAATAACACCTTCTCCCCTAATGAATACATTGAAATGTCATTGAGTATGAAACATATTTTTTGCACTAATTACCTGCAGCTGACAGTTTTTATATCAGAAGTACTGTGACTTTATTGGGAATACACTTCTTTCAAAACTTTAACTCCCAAGTTCTTTATTTTCTAACAACTCGCTCTCTGATCAGACGGTTTTGGATAAACATTTCTTGTATAACTTTTGCATAATTGTTTATTGGTAAATTCTTCATTTGTAGCTAGTTGTAATTTGTTTTCTAGAAATGTAACAGAGCATTTTTACTTCTTAATTTTGAGTTTAGCTTTACAAATAGGTTTTTTACTTTTGAACAATGTTAAATTGTTGTCACTGTCAATTTTGTTAACTCTCTCTCTCTCTCTCTCTTTTATTTTTACTTTTTGATCTGTGATGACCATCGTGCTTTTGTGTTCAAGATATCTCGATAGAAAAGGAAGAGAGGAAAATGGAACAAAGTGAGACAGCAAAAGAAAATATTAATACGAAGTTCAAATAGCAGTAGATCCTCTAAAATTACACCCTTCAATAAAAATATATATTAATTATAGCTAATACTGAAAATACAGAAAGTTTACTTTCCCAAATAACGAATTCAAGAAATTGAAAAATGGCACAAAATAGCGGTATTCGACATACTGCTATTTCAACCACTGATCCGTTCGTATGGCTCTGAACAATTTGTTGTAATTGTTTCTCCAAAATCTGACGTAACTTTTACCAAAGTTTAGAGGCCACAGATTGGAGACTTTCCCCATAACAAAATATTTTCTGCAGTAACATGTTGACACTATTCGCTTTTGAAGAGGGAAAATAAATGAACAAAAAAAAAAGCTTTTATAAAATACTATGAAAAAGCTCTTAATTTTCAGCAAAACATATAATGCCTGCTATTGTTGTAAGCTTTAATACAATGAATTAATAATTATTATTATGATTTGTATTAAATAAATAAACTTATTCATTAACACAGATTTGTCAAAGAAAAAAAAAATTAATATGGAAAATTGAGCATTAATTTTTTTTTTCATCTCATTAATAATTTATATAAAAATTGTCTGGCAACTTTTTATCTTGTATAAAAAAATTAAACATTTTCATTTCACTTCACTTCACTTTTATTCAATCAATCAATCACTAACTCTCATCAATGTTAAGTATACGGAATTTCAGTTTTTTAAATAATCAACGCACGTTTCCCCAGCACAAAACATTTCTTTTAAAATTTTTATTTTAAAATATTTCTTTATTTAATTTTGACCTTGTTTTTAGAAACATTTTAACATCACGTTAAGTCCTGTTTAATGCATTTTTTTACTGTTACGGGAAATATAGCTGAAAAGGTGCTTGCTTATCTGTAATATTTCTCCTTGTCAGTTTTTGTCATTAAAAGTGGTGGTAATTTCAATTTTTAATCTTTAAAAATGGAATTTAATAAAATGCCTCAGCATGTTAGACAATGTGCTTTGGTGTCCTCTAATCGGTATATTTCATTGCGATATTATTTCATTTCCATTAATTGAAGAAACCAAATTATAACCAATGACGTAATGCGCAAAGAATCCGCTTTCTGCTTTTTAGCCTTTTTTTTTTTTTTTTACTGCGGACATCTTTGCTTTATTTTAACCACTTAACGCATTTGCCAGTGTCTGACACGGGAGAAAGGTACCGGCAAATTTGCACACGCCCGTGTCTAACGCGGGCAATCTTGTATCTCGTGTTATTTTATTTCTAATGCCCCTCTGAGATCTGCTTGCACTTTATTTGCATAATCACTTTCTATTTAACTTTTACCTCACCCCCCGCTCTCTAGCCACCCCCTACAACTGAAATTTCTAAAAACAATTTATACTATACTTATATATTCATTTACTGTCAAATAAAAAATAACTCTATCATTTTTACCAGTTTTCTGAAAAAAATCTCGTACTTCAAGGGGTTAAAGAATGAATAAAATTATAAAAATGACGAAAATAATTTTACAAATAAGATTCTTTTAGAACTTCTACAAAAAATAAGACAAAGCAAAAAGTGAATTTACGTAATGTTTTTCAGTTATTTTGAAAATGTAGCGGAATCCAAAGCATAACGGAAGATTTTCTTCTCAGATGTGATCTCGTTTGTGTCAATAACGCTTTACGCACTTAGCACTTGAAGCGAATTGATTGTATTTGAACTTCCTACATTTATCATTCGCGAGTCTTCCGCAAATGAATTGCGTTATTTTGATTTCAATGAAATGAGTCGCGACAGAGCAGCCGCGAGCGAAAACGAAACGATTCGGAATCCTGTTTGCGATCGAGGCTCCTTGATTTCTGATTTGTAACACAATTGCAAAGAATTCCGTGGGTGGAAGGCCGTCTCATAGCCTAAACTGAAAGACAGAAATGGAAGAAAACGAAAAAGAAATTCTTTCTTCCAGTTGCGACGGGTGTCAAAAATGGTGTCGAGTGTCAAAGACGAAACGCTTGACATTAATTTATGATTCTTAACACGCCCCAATCACTTTTTATGGCTTTGGTTCTTGTAGGGATTTAATTTAACTTGCCACACGCTGTGAAACATGGTTTCTTTAATTAATGTCGTAATTGTGTGTCTCTAGAGGATAAAAGACAATAAAAACAACCTATTTTTTGAGATGAAGGGAGAAAAGAATCGATTCTTCGGTTCAGTAAACTTTCGATTTTTTGAAATTTTAAACATGCTTGAAGGAGGAGCTTGAACTAGATTCCCTTTTAAGTGAATGATACAAATAGGATAGGTGAGGTTTTATTAGAAAAATTTTATAGCAGGAAATAAAAGCAGAAAAATGATATTTTCGATGTTTGAAAGTGAAACAACTTTCTTTATTTAACGTGTGTATATTTTGGAAATAAAGTATATGGTTTTTTCCCCTTGTAGTTAAAAAAAAACGCAGTTCTAGAGATCGTAAAGTAGAGACGATTGAATCTGGGAGGGTATTTTTCATGAACCCATGCAACTACTTCACAAACAATTCTTCATAAATTGACGGTTCGTAAAAATGATTGTCTACTGAATGATTTGAAGTAATATAAATCGCTGCTACATGTGTTTTATGTTTTGCTAAATAGCATTTTTATGATTTCACGATGGCTCTATGAAGACTTTATTTCTCCCCGGGCACTGTGGCGCAGTTTTTGAATTGCAGATTTAGTTCCTTCATTATTTTTAGTGCAACTAACACTATTTTGCAAATAGTTTAACTCGTAAATGCGTTTCATTATTAAGACTGTATTTAAGTCTTATTCTTTTAAAGCTGCTTTTATTTCTTCTGTGCAGCGTATATTCAATATTAATAATAATGTGATTATGTTGCCATAATATAGCTATTTTGTGTGTATGCGCCTTATTAACTGTCCTAGTGTACCCCAATCTCTGCCCCACTGTGCCAAGCAAAGAGGAACACCTTAGTACCTTTGAAAAATTGTTTTTTTTTTGTCAAGAAATAAATTAATAAAAAATTATAAAAAAAAATTACAATGAAAGCTGAAAGAAAAAAATCAATCAAAGAAAAATAAAATGGAAGAAGAGTAATTGTCAAACAAATGAAAATTCTCATACCTGCCTTACAATCCTAGAAATTAAAAAATATGAAATTTAAAATATGCACATAAATAATGTGATGATTTTAATTTCATAATTTTTGCACGTAATTTTGTGACTCTTAATCAAACCTGTAATAACGTATAAGTCAAACATTTGTGACTGTTTGTCAAGCAGTTAAACCCTTCCCTTTAGCTGCAGTCAAAATCACGGGCTGGAGTGTTCAAAAGTAACGCACCAAAACATTAAAAATATCCATTCCTCAATCCCCGAAATTTTTTCTTTTTCTTCTCTTACATTCTAGATGATAGTATCAATCTATTTATAGTATAATTAGAAATTAAACATTTTTTAAAATGTTTTCTTGAAAGGAATAGGCGCTTCTATTGTTGTTCTCTTGAAGATTATCCGACAGTTAAGGGCTTAATAACTATTTTGGAATAAATTTTTTCTCAGGTTTCCTCAGACTGGGGTTTTAAGCATGTATCATTTTAAATTCTTATGCATCCTGAAAATTTCTTTCCCCAATTGTTATCTATTTTATTCTTTAATCGTAACTAGAATTAAAAGTCTAAAAAATACTTTTCGTCACCCATTCAAGCAGAAACACTTCAATTGCGCTCCAATCCGTGCATTGAAAGCTGAAATGTACATAACTCCGCCCACTCTCCCCATGAAACTTGAAGCTTGTCCGTAAAGAAAAGCCTGAAGTCATAGTGCACAAAACAAAATTTATTAATGGCAAAAAAGCGCGCGCCTTTACTGGTGCCTCGGGGGCCGGTTCTCCCCCTTCGAAATTCATCCACTATTTGTAGGCGTGAGCCGAAAAATTTAGGCCATCGTTCACCGTGGGAAAGGAAGCGTCGCTCTATGCAAATGAGCCCCAATAACTATCGGACTCCCTTTCCTCGTAAGGTTCAAACAATAAAGATGATGAATTATTACCTTTATTGTAAGTGCCAAGAACATGGAGTCGGGGAAATTAATGGACTCTCCTAGGCGCCGCCACTTTGCCTCGCAATTAAATGATTCGAAAGTTATGGGGGTGTTAAGCCCCCTTGGCGGGGGACATAAAAGTTCTTGAGGATGAATAGCTCTTTCGTTTCTTATAGCGTTTTCCCCAGGAACCCTCGAGTTTAGAGGATGAATAAAACACCTGTCTTGTAAAATCAATATTATGTAGCATTTTATCAAACAAAAATCTAATAACACTTAAGACATAATTTGAAAATTTTAACCCTTTAACTACGGGTAACGTCAATAGACGATTTAGCGAAACTTCCCTGTGGTACGGGTAACGTCAATAGATGATTTGGCGAAACTTTCCTGTGGTACGGGTAACGTCAATAAGCGAGTTGATGAATTATGCTGAAAATGTAGGTTTCGGAATAAAAAGTTGAACAAATAGAAATGAATTCGTTCTTTACATTATAAGTAATAATTTATTAAATTGAAAATGGTAAAATTAGAGATGCAGAAGGAAGTATTGACCACCCCCTTTTGATACAGTGTGCCGACGATTGGCAAGCAAAAAAGCTACATCTCATGGGAATTTCGATTTTGAAGAAAAAATTTCCAATCAACATTAGCCAATTAGTCAGTAACAAAATTTACTACGGCGAAAGCGTTTCTTTCTCAAAAAATTGCCATAGGTCGAAAATGGGGCGTCTACGACTAATGTTGATTGGAACTCTCCAGTTTTGCCTTTTTCATGTAAGAAACTCATGACACATATACATAAGAAATAGATATATCGCCATTTATGCAATTTTTGGATACCTTTTTTTTTTTTTTTTGGCGTTCAGACAAACAGATCTGTGAATATATTCCGGTAGTTAAAGGGTTGAACATATACATTACTCTGAAAATTTTCCAAGGTAGGAGACACAAAGGAAATATATTCTCTCTCTCCTTCTGTTATGCGAGTACTTCTGAAGTAAAGCGTACCGGCGTAAAATGTGTTCATAATTTCAGAATAGATCTTCTTAATTCTATAATGCTTAAAATATTGCTTTTAGAAAGTTCTGTTATTAACTTTAGCTTAGCCTCTCAATACGTTTTCTCACACGCGTTGTATTTTTTTTTTTTTTTTCACTGAAAAAGAATTCTGCGCTGTGTTCTTTCTCCTTTATGACCTCTATAAATTTAAGTACTTAAGTTAAAATCATTTTATAAATGGAATTCAGCTTTTTAGATAATGTTGTACGTCTGAGTACTGTACGCGCGACATTAATATTGTAAATGGCCCCACATCCAAACTACGGATGTAATGAATATTCGGCCACTATTCGGTATAGACCGAATAGTAATTTCCTGATCTAGCCGAATATTTTCAGACGAATAGTTCTGCTACAGTAAAAATGTGAAAAAATAAAGAAATTAGTAGATTTTAAGCATTTAAAATTGTATTTATTGCAACAGAATACATTAGTATATAGGTTTAATAAATAAAAATAATTTAGAAAAACCTACTTTTTTTAAACGTTGTTTTTAGGTTTGATTGAGCAAAGACATCTTTTTAAGTTATATTATTGTACTTTATACTAAGCATTTGCTCCCAAAAGCTGGCAATAGTTGATTATTTTGGAGTATATGAGACTTGTTTTGTTATTTTTAGATAAGTGGAAGTCAGACTTTGTTTGGGTAGACTGAATTATTGTGAATATTGGGTAAGACATACGTGTGAAAGGTCTAGAGTATATCATGAATATTAGGATAGCATAAGTTATTGGGGTTTTTGAAAATAAAAATATATTCCAGTTAAATGCATTAAATTTTAATAGGTCTTCTAAAAATAGATATGTAAAAAAATGCTTAAAATAAAAATATAATAACGTTTATAACTTTTAAAATGTCTTCATTTGTTATTTTGAGCAAGGGAAAAGTTCCCTAAACTATAATATTTCTTTAATTTGAATTAAATAATTAGGAAAATAATGCTAATGCTTACATTAAAACCTGTCATTTCTATTCCACTAGTGGGGGAAATTCTCAGTTTTATTGCATTCAAAACAATAGAAAATACATCAATTTTAGATTCTTAACAAAGAATTAAAGCATACATCATAGATTAATGTGTGGAATTGGTGTTTGACTTTGTGAATACTTTTAACTTTTACAAATACTTTCTGTTACATCGATTTTCTAGAAATTTTAATATTGGGCCGCCGAATATTTGGTATTCGGCCTAAGACATTGGGCCGAAGATTCGGCTTCGGCCTAGAAGAAATGGCCGAATGTTCGGCTTCGGCCTAGAAGAAATGGCCGAATATTCGTTATTCGGCCAAATCACTATTCGTTACATCCCTAATCCAAACATCAATATCTAAATTTATGATTTTTCGACCGTTTTTTTTTCTCAATTCTTTGAAAAACGTTTTAAACGTGTTTTACAATTTTCCTGAACCGCAATTTCTAAGAAGTTTGTCATACTTTAGCTTTTTTTATTTCTATATGCAGACGTCTTTTTTATTCCTATATGTACTGTTAGATCAGTAGTACTAATAGTACAAGAGTTTCCATTAGTCCAATAGCTTGTTATGTCTGAACGGTTCTTCCAAACCCTTTTGTTCTAATAAAGTCACTTCTACTTCAAACAATCGTTTCGTTTTTACTTTTATAGCGAGTAACACTTGTAGGAAAATATTATATTAACGTGGATATCTCTACAAAATACAAGTTCCAGGTCATATAATTTTGTTTACTTTCATTATTGATGACATTTTGACATAAAAAAGTGCTTCAATTAGTGTTTGATTGTGTTTTTAGTCTGTGAAAATAATCTAAATGCATGATCTAGTGATATTTAAGTATTGGTTTTTATAGTAGGATACATTGATTCGTAAAAGTGTCAACTTCCCAAATTGTTAAGAACATCACTTGTATGTTTGTGGTTTAAGTTTAATTTCTTTTTTTGTAACGAAGGCATTGATTTGAACTTTTTTTGTGACTTTTATTCTTGATATTTATGGGGTTTTTTGTATAATTGGTAAAATTTCCTGTTTTTTTTCCAATTATTTGTTTTGAAAATTGGTAAAATTCTCTGTGAGCTCATCTCTCGATCTGATGAAGTAAAGTTCAGGTTAAAAAGCAAACGTAATGAAAAGTAGTAAAATCTTTGAAAACAATTATTTAAAAAAATACAGTAAACTTTCGAACTATATGAAACTCATTTACGTTTATGAGAATTTAAGGTGTCTTCTTCTTTGGTAAGGAGCCATCAAAAATGAAAAATACTTTCTAAAACATATAAGACCTTATTTAAATAGGAGCCTTAAGGCTGCCTTTGGGCTACCTTAAAGGCTGATGTATGCATAGAATAAAATATAGCTAAACTATCTATCCAGAAAAATCCCCCCACAGAGTTGTAAAAATTCCAAAATTATTGATAAAGTATTATAATTACTTTTATGACTTATGTTAAATGATAAAAGTAGTATAAAAAGGTTACCTTAATTTTTGTTAAATAAAAGACTATAAGGCTCCGGCACTTCTTTCATTAGAAATGAAGCTCTAATCTGTTTAGAGAAAATAAGAAGCAGGTTAAAAAGCAAACTTAATGAAAAGTAGTAAAAGCTTTGAAAAACAATTATTTAAAGAAATAAAAAATTTAGAACTACATGAAACTCATTTACGTTTATGAGAATTTAAGGTGTCATCTTCTTTGGTAAGGAGCCATCAAAAAAAAAAACTTCCTAAAACATATAAGGCCTTTTTTAAATAGGAGTCCAACTCCAGGTTTGTCAATTCTAAGCTACAGAACCTTAAAGGCTGCATAGAATAAAATATAACTATAATATATATCCAGAAAAATCCCCCAGAGGGTTTTAAAAATTCCAAAATTAATAATAAAAGTATTATGTATTACTACTTTTATTACTTATGTTAAATGATAAAAGTAGTATAAAAAGGTTATCTTAATTTTTGTTAAATAAAAGTAAGATACTTTGTTACTTTAACTTATGTTAAATAAAAGTAAGATTACTTAACATAAATTCAAGTAAAAAAGAGTTAGAGATGTTTTAATTTTTACTATTTAACTATCACTGCCAGTGATTGAGTTGTAATGTTCTTCATGTAAAATAAAGTCGACACAAGTAAAGCAAATTTCGACACAAGTAAAGCAAATCCATTTCAAATGAAACAAAGTAAATTTTGTAACTATTTAAAATTATTTAACAAATCATTCGGTATAGAGCGTTTTTATGTAGCTTAAATTTACTCCATTGACAAAGCAAACTGGTGTTTTAATTTTGAAGACGCAAGAAAAACAAAAAAAAAACCTTAATTTTTATTTTTGAAAAAAGACAAATGTAAGGTGAGCTTTTTTTCGAATCAAATCTTTGTCGACAGAGCAATTAAATTACTACGAAGATGATTAGACTACATATTGACTATGTATATGCTAAACATTATAATCGCAGTGATGAGTTCGCAAGAATTTAAAACTTTATTTAGTGATTACAGACAGGAATTGATGAAAATTAATTGCATTTATAGTTAATGACAATGTGAAATATGCTAATTGTTTAGTTGGATAACTAAAAAGTATATCCAACTGCTAAAAAATATTCGTTAATGAATGAATTTCTAATTTTAAGGAAAAAATCTAAAGTGTCCCCTTCACAATGCGATACTAATTTTTCTTTTGTTTTTTCGCAAAGAAATTAATTTAGGTGCAATATTTTGCGACAATGAAGTAGAACAGTGAAATTTTATTGTAAAAAAAATCACTTCAATACTTTATCATAAAGAGGAGAAATATGGATATGAAGGTGAAAATGTCAAAATTAGAGCATTTTGCTGTCCACTCCGCAATGCATTTCCAATATTTTTTGCACTCGTTCATTTAAACCTTGATTCAGTTTTCATGTGGGATGTGTTTGGCTTTACTTATGCACCCATTAAAAAAGTTGAGAGCGGAAAAAGATTAATAATTTGAAGTACTGAATTGAAATAAACAATGAAATGCCCCCTCCGTAACGAAATTTCGTATCGTGGTTTCTCTCATATATATCTATATGTTGATGTGTCTATATAGAGAGGGGGAGAGTGATTGATAATATATAGAGTAGTTTCAACGCAATTCTTTTTATAAAAAAGGAAAGTAATTAGGTCTCTAATCAATACGTAGTTTTCAAATGAACAAAGACATAAGCATAGCTTTTTCCATGAGGACCTTGTTGTTTGTATAGACTCTGAGTTTAAAACTACTGTTTGTCAAAAACTTCTTTCAGGTTTTCACTCCAACCTTCCCTCACCACTATCCTAATCACCGTCTTAGTCAAACGAATTCTGCTTTTTTGCCATTTGTTCTTCTATCGATAAGTAATTGTTCTACTCGGTAACTCCAAGCTGAACTTATCAGTGAGTTGTGGCTGCTGGAGGCTCTCCGCCCATTTTTATCGACTTTGTACGTAAAACACTTACTTAGAAATCACCTACTAAGATTTGTAGCAGGGCATGTTCTTGAGTGAAAGTATTTCGTTTATTTTAACTATCATTTCTAATGCTAGTCACCAAATTGAAAAATTTCTGAATAGTTTCGATTTTCAATTTATACTTTCTCTAGTCAACCTTAAGGCTGTGGGTTTTAAAGATCATGCATTTAATACTTGAACTGTTTTTGTCTTTTCAAAATCAGTTACCTCAAACCATATTGTATGAATGTGAGAATTATATGAAGAAAAATAGAATCTAAGAAAGTTGATGTCAGTACTGCTGGTTGCACACATTTTTTTAGTTGTAATGTAGGTAAGATTAAATGGAAACGCTGTTCTTTTTTTAAGCTTGACTTTTTTGGGGAATCTTTCCGCACTTAAAAAATATGTCGAATTTAGCAAATGCCTTTATTCCCTTTTACCCTGAAGTTTTGTATTGGTTTTATGATTGTTTTCAATTTTTTAAAAGATTTATTGTTCTATTTTTAGTAGCATTTTTGCAATTTGTCTACCAGTTCTAATCAATTCTTTTTCGAATAAGTGTACTATTTTCTATTAACGGTTCTGCTATTTTTCTTTATTCCCTCGTATTGCCTGTGTTACTCCGAAATACGAGTATGCAAAATTTTCGATTCGAACTTCATAGTTTACAATTTCTTTTTCATGATTATAAGTTCGTTACAAAGCCATTATTTTCACGAGTGCCATAAATGTCGCATTAATGTAGTACGCAAGCGTAAAGTAGAACCGCCATACTTAACCATTAAATTATGCATAACCACTGAGCTAATGATCTACTCATGGTTTTTTGAACGCACGGAAGCATCTTTATTCTTCTACCTCTCTCTCTCTTAAATTTTATTTTAAATTTCAAATAAAAATATGACAACTACTTTTATCCCGTGTGTAGGTTTGCTAACAATTTTGATTACAAACAACTAAGAGACGTCATTGAAGAAATTACGTGATGCATTTCAGGAAAAAAGGAGTGCACAAAATTTCATGATGTTTCGATCCTCTCTTTCCAGGATTTCTTCTCACGAGTGATGCTTTGTCGAAGAACGAAAGCATCATATTGAGCATGTTTGAATCTAATGACATATTTTTATCTACTCATTTATTTATTTTTAATAATAAATAGTACCTAAACTAATCCAATTAATTTTTTTCTAATGTGCCCACTGGTCGTGGAATTTTCGAGTTTGGCCATTATACCTGCTGTTTTGACGCGAGCAATGCGGGCATTGCTCCTGCATTTTTTCGAGATGCATGCACCTTTGAACAGCATCCGTCGCGGCTTCACTCCCGGATCACGTTTCATCAAAGCTCATTACTATTCATTAGTCCCCGGGATTAAGAGGTGGAGCCAGGCCCTGCCATTGGAGGATAGACTCGTCAATCAAGCTTCAACCCCTTCAGCCCGCTGATATTAATGATCGAGTCGGCGCGGTTTGTATTGGTTGAGACACCCGCGTGTCAGTACCGTCATAATTAATTGGTGAGATGTCGAATGTTTGTCCTGGCGGCTGTTGACTCGCTGCAAAATCCTAATGAAGACACAACAGGATTGAGTGGGATGATAACCCGTCAAGCATTAAATCGTTTCCTTACCGAGCTCCTACTCGCTTTATTCACCTCTAACCAGGATGTAGATGAAGAACTATTACACAAAATAGCCACAATTTAAAACGGCAGCTGCTTTGAAGTAGCTTCGTAAAGAATCGATTTGATTAGATGATGGGAGACTGTTTTGACGTAACAGAAACGCGCATTTGCATCTAGAACTCAGACTTGTTTAATAACACCAGACTAATACCATGCAAAAAAGTCGTTACTTGAACGACCTCCCTCCTTCTCCCAACGTATTAAGGGAATAAGGCATATTTTGGTGTAGTTTAGGAGCATTTCTCCCCAAATTTTATCCTTTCTGCGTAATGCATGGAATTAAGAAAATTGCAAAGGAAATCATTATTTGCCTGACTGAGAGACGTTTTGATCAGATGATGAGAGAATAGTTTTAAAGCAATAGAAATACATGGTCACTTGGAATTTGAGCGTTTGGATTCATTCAATAACGCCAGCTTATGTTATGAATACTTATTGCCTCATGTAAAAATTTTCTTCATATACCCTACATTCAGTGATTGGTCCCCACTCCACGGAATTTGTTTAATACACCAGATTATATTCCTCCTTCAAAACATAATCTATGAAAAAAAAATGCAAGCCAAATTGCACAATGTCTCAAGGTCTCAAGAGGCTGTTCACATCACATATCGAACTCATTTTATGTCTTTTATGGGAAGTCTAAAAAATAGTATTTCCTAAAAGAAAAGAAAATATGTATGTACATATATCAAAACCGAGGGGGGTCAATTGCCCCTCCTCCCGCCTACAAATGACCGGCCTGGACATAACGAGAACAAAATTATTTGCTTTGAGACACACATGTATTCCGTACGTGACGCACAAAAATATATTTTTAATAAAGTATATTTTGTACTTCCCTTAATTAAAATTCGCAAAAATATGTTCTTCTTTGTTACGTAATCTATTGATGGTACGTAACGCATAATAATGTAACATTTGTACTAATTATCAATTTTCAGAAATGTATTTATTAAAGTCCAAAATATTACTGTGTGAATCTAAGGTACATGTTACAATCAAGAAAATGCTTCCAAATTAACTGCTATTTTCAAAATTAAGCTTTTCTCGAACTAGATAAAAATTTCTCATATGTGACGTTCAATTTCTCCGTAGTGTTTTCTTTTACTTGAAATCATACAATAATTTTCTTAAAATTGTTCTAACTGTTAAACTGCTTAAGAAAGCAATTTTTTAGCAAAAGTGTTACTGATCAGCAAATATATATAGAGAGAATGCCCAGTCTTGACCCTATTGATCCATTTCAGTACTGAGCAATTAATATGTTTGTTCACCTTCCAATCAATCAGTCAGTCAGTGAATCATTCATCCGTTTGTTAGTCTGTTTTAAACCAAAAAAAAAAAAAAAAACGCCACAAGAAAAAAAATTCTTCAGCCCATGTTTATCGTGCTTCTACGGACATAACGAACGTTAGACATTTTGGAAACATAATTGTTAAATTTTCTAGGAATTATGACCCTAATAAATTAAAAAATTAAGTCTTGTTAGTCAATGATAAACTCATGTTTGTGAAAATTGCAACACCATGAAAGACTTACGCTAGTGAGCTGAAATTTTCAGGAAATGCAAATTAGCGCATGATATGCAAATGATTAGAATTTCAAATCCGTAGCGCATGCGTATGCTGAGCAGCGCCCTCTGAACGGCGGATGGATCCGAATAAATAGACGGCTGTAGCGAGTCGTGTATGGTTATCGGTTGTTATCTGCTAGTGGTAAACGTTACCTCAATCTTTACTTATGCCTCTTCGACGAAAGAGAGCGAGATTTGAACAACTTACAGAGTTTGAACGGGGGAGAATCATCGGCCTTCGTGAAGCTAGATTGTCGTATCGTGCAGTAGCCGCTCGTGTGCAGCGTAACAGCAGCACAGTGATGCGTGTTTGGAAGCAGTGGACGGACGAGGGTCGGACAGCTCGGAAATCCGGGAGTGGACCCTGAAATGTGACGTCAACTCGCGATGATAGACACCTGGTCCGCATGGCGCGGACGGACCATACAGCTTCATCTAGACAATTGGCAGCACAGTGGTCAATAGCTACAGGTATTTCATTGTGTGCTTCATCAATTCGTAGACGTCTGCTGCAGCATGGACTGCGCGCAAGGACTCCTTTATACAGGATCCCCCTCACGCTAAACCATCTCCGCCTGCGGCTACAATGGGCTAATCAGCATAGAGACTGGCGTGCTGATTGGCAGCATGTAGTGTTTTCTGACGAATCTCGCTTTAATTTGTGGTACCATGGTGGCCGCATTCGTGTCAGACGCTATGCCGGTGAACGCCACCTTCCGGAGTGTATTATCGAACGCCACAGTGGACGAACACCCGGAGTTATGGTCTGGGGCGCCATAGCCTATCATGGACGATCTCAGTTGGTACGAATTGTGGGCAATCTGAACAGCAACCAGTACATCAGTGAAGTTCTACAGCCCCAAGCTGTTCCCTTCCTTCAAAACTTGCCAGGCGTTGTATTTCAACAGGACAATGCCCGCCCTCATATTGCTAGGACTGTTCAATCCTTCTTTGCAACGCAGCAGGTACAGCGTCTTCCTTGGCCTGCGTATTCCCCGAATATGTCGCCAATTGAACATGTGTGGGATTTCCTTGGTCGGCATCTCGCTCGTGATCCTCGTCCTGTTGCTTCTGTAGACGAACTTTGGGTACGCATACAAACAATATGGAATGCTCTTCCTCAGGCAGACATTCAAAATTTGTTTGACTCCATTCCACGTCGTGTAGCAGCACTTATTGCGGCGCGTGGCGGCTACACAAAATACTGCTTCCGATCTCTTGCTATTGTTTGTTTGCTTTGAAAATTTAATCATTTATTTGTACCACTACCACTCAACTGTGTATTAAATTTCATTCAATATGACGATTTCTTCATGGTGTTGCAATTTTCACAAACATGAGTTTATTTGAAGACGTTGCACCACATAAACCCACCTGTTGACATTCTGTCTTAATTTTTCTCTCAGAGAAATCTCTCTTTAACCCATCCACAAATTAAAAATAAATAAATGAACCAGGGAACCACTTTCAAAATCTAGGACTGAGCTGCGCTTACCACTCTTGAAGGGGGAATCAACACAAATATCAATAGCTGTATCAAAATCTTGGTGATAGTATGCCCAAAAGTATTGTTAGTGTAATTGCAGTCAGGGGGAGAACCATTCCCTTATTAAAGTGTGTTTTCCCCCCTTATACCATCGCATCTTGCTGTACGGTCCATTATTGTAGAGAAGTGTATCTGTAAAAACTTATGTCTTTAAAAGTATAACTGTTTACGGAATTTATTTTTACGTGTACGTAACAAATATTACTAAATAATTTTCCTTTTGAGAAAGCAGTATAAAGCTTCAGAAATGTATGTATTTGTAAATTTTAATAATGAAACACAACTCAAAAGTCATGTAAAGAAAACATATCTACCTTCTTCAGAAGAAATCTCAAGTTTCCATTTTAGTGGATGTTTCAGTCGGAATGTTACTTTTTCCACAAACTAATATCAAAAATGTATTTGCTATTATCCCGTTCATATTAGTAGTAGAATCTGTTTGTCTTAAAAGTAAATAAATAGATAAAATAAAATTTAAAAAAAAACTTTAAATGAAGTTTTATTTAATATTTTTTTATTTCTTTCCTCTTTCTTTCATTACATTTCTTTTCTTCCTTATTTTTTTCTTATGACAGTCTTTAATATCGAAACTCACCAGTGAATTTTTCGAAATTAAAAATTTCGAAATGCCTAAAACATTTACATGTTTAAACATTCAATACATAAAATTTCAAATAACTATTATATTTGCCCGAGATAAAAAAAAACTGATAATTATTACATCTTTCATATATTTCATTGAAAAAATAAATTCATGATTTAGCATTTTGCAGTACGTCAATAGATACTTCAATAGTTTACAAATGTTATTGGGTTGATAAATCTCTGATCTAGTTCGTTAGTAAGTAGAATTTGTTGGTAGTGTATGGTTAAGAGAGTTTGGACTTTTAGTTGCCATAGTTTTTAAAAACTTTTTTTTAAGTGTTGGCGCTTTTTTCATTTTTATTAACGTTTAATTTAACTTATTTATTCTGCATTGAAAACAAAAAATCTTTTATGTTGCTTAAACGGTCTAAAAACTCATCAAAATGTTATTGAGATTATTAAAAATTGCTTTAATTTACAAAATAGTAATGCGAAATATCGAAAGCATAATCTCAATACATCTGCTCGCAGTTTCCCAGAAACACCTGATGCTATAAAATCAATTTTTCGTATAAGCAAATAAAAATTCACCCTCAATATTGTGACATTAATTTGTTCAAAACGCCACCAACACGTGTACTTAGTTCTCGTACTACAAGACACTTTCAAGATATTTATGAAATATATTTATTTTACCGGATGTCTAGATATTCTATATGGGATGGGTATAGCGAATTGTTGTCAATAACACCCTAATATGAATGCTAAGATGCTCATAGACGTCCTCCCGGAAACATTACATAGGTGGTCTCTAGTTAAGAAAGTCCCTAATCCAGGAGCCAGGCCCACAACGGAAAAACGTTTAACGCAAAATTGAAATGGAGCCCACATCATTCTTTGCTACAAATATGTTTAGCGAGCAACAATAGCTTGCGTTTAGTCACAACAGTTGACTCTCTAATTACAATGTTTAAGTTGGCGCACCTGGCAGGCTTAAAAGTCAATTAAGAAAAGAGAAGAGCCTCATCTTTTAAAGCATTGCAGTAGAGTGGATATCCAGATGTGCCTCATTTAAAACGAGATTTTTGGTTAGTAGAATTAACTTTTTTTTAATCATTTTAATCTCGTTTTTTTTCGCACGTTAATTTCTTACTAATATTCATTTCATGTCAGAAAATACGAGGTATGTTTTTTTGGAAGGTATAACAACGAAAAAAATTCAAATTTAGAAATTAATCGTTTGGATTTAAATGAAGCTCATCTCTAAGATTTAGGTTGATTTCTCTTATGTGAGGGAAATCTAGCTAAACATACTCGAGTATTTAATAAATTAGGCATTGTCTTTACTTCTAAATTTGCTTTTGATAATCGGTCAACCAGTCTTAGTGAAGCAAGAGAACAATGTATGGACTTATTTTTTAAGCAAATGATTAGATGTGGGAAGTGAATCACACAAAATTGTTCAGAATAATATTCCTGTAAGACTTTTACTTCTTACACATGTTTCTTGAGCAATGATTGACAATGCGAGAAGCTATTAAAGATATTTATATCACCATGCATAAAGCTAGAGTAATATATGTTGCATATATTTTTTTCGAAACAGTAGTTTTGAGAATAGACTATTTCCTACAACCAACCAAAAAATTATTTGTTTCGTTGTTACTTATTTATTGATACCATATATAATCTATCGCATGACATAAAGAAACATATCTCAATTGAAGTAAATTGATACCTAAATATGATTTCTATTTATTACTGCTTCCACCCCGTTATTTGATGATTCAGAACAGGCTTATTCTTCTTATTGGCTGAATGTAGAAGTGCACAAGCTTTATAAGATCGTGGGGTAATATCGAGGTTTCGTTTTCGTTGTACATTGCTGTTGAACGGTAATATTATAAACTAAATTTAAATTATCCATTGGTTCTCTGCAGTCAGTTTCGTTCAGTAGCTTGCATTACTGCGTTTACTGTGAAGGATGTTTTGTTTTCGACTTTTGAGGAGTTTATGCATGTAAATTTTCAAAACCGCCGGCACGGTGGCGTCGTAGATAGGCGCGGGACTCGTACGCACCAGGTCAGATCCTGGAAATGTCGGTGGATTTCTAAGATGCAGAAAATCGTCTGCGCCCATGTCGTATGATTATGCGGCATGTAAAAGATCCCTTGAGTAGACATTTGGCCTGGATGCTCTCGGCTAAATTAAATTCCTAAGTGCAATTTTGCATCAACAGAGTCCGGATGCTCGACCTTTCACGTGGAGAGACTGGATATCAAAATTCTCATGCGGCGATGGTACCACACTCATTGTGGTGTCGCTGAAAGATATGGTACCAATCTATGGGAAACGCTCTTAGTCTGCAATTGGTAGAAGCTAACTTCAGCCCATTAGAAATAAAAGTTTTCAAAACCTGCATTAATTCTGCTTCTTTTCTTAAAAACTTGATACTTTGTATAAGATACATGAGGACGACATGCATTCAAAAATATAAAATTAAAAGATTTTAATGCAAATTGCAAATATATACATGCAAATGTCACAACCCAAAAATTAAGCGTTAAAAAAATGGATGATGGAGCCTAGCCGGGCTGCGCGTGGGAAATGTCAGCCTTGCCCCCCCCCCCCCCTCTGACGTCATGATTGGACCCTGCGATGTGCGAATAAAGTTTGCGTATTGATAAAAAATATTTTATCATTTCTGCACTGCGTTATATCTCCAGAAAATAGCTTTCAAGTTCAGGAAGTTTTTAATTAAATTCTACTTTTAAGAAAGATTAATTAGCTATTTCTGATTTGGTAAATATTTTCGACTAAAAATGGAAATAAACTTATCTCTTATGCGTAAAAATTTTAATAGCACTTTTTAACAAAAACCTAACTATTACCCTGTTTTAGAATTATTTTAAAGCAATTTTTTAGCTTTTGGATCCAAAGGATAAAATTCTACTTTGCTTTAAAAACACAACACACTAGAATCTCTTAGTCAGAGATAGTAGCGGAGGCTTCGGGGGTGAAAAATCTTCAATTTTAACTTCGACGGAAATGGTTACTTTTAATGTGCGCATGCATATTGATGTAACTTTAAAAATAGAACCGCTGTTATTGAGTTGGATTCTTGTGTCCATCGCTTGATTCCTATATCCTACGATGTGAATTAAAATAAGTGGTAAAACTGCAATGACTTTACACTACTTGATCCTGTTCTAACATTTTTTGCTAAAAAAAATAAAAGAGGATAACTCTACCAAACATCGAGTTCAAATTGCGCTAGTGTCATTAAGTTACCCTTTGAAAAACAACACGCATGACGTTTTTTAAATAAACAGCAAAAACTCTCTCTTGTAAAATAAAAAAATATATATAAAAACAAAACCTGAAACTATTTTTACTGAAATGTAAACGATAGTCTCTCTAAGGAAAGATCATCGAGCCCGATTAGAAAGTCTTTGATCTTTTGAACCTAGGTTATTTTTTAAAGCAAGCATCAAGAACATCGCTTATTTTTTCGACCGGAATATTTGGTTATTCGCCGAAATCATAACTCGTTGCATTCCTCTAATAAATTAACAAGAATGTATGTGCAGCCTTCAACGACTGCATGCTTCCAGCAGAAGATTTTCAACAATTAAAATGCTGTTTACGTTGAGGCGTAACACAACAGATCCTTTTCTTCCTCATCGGCTGAGGCGCTCCTTAGAATAGGCGGGAAAACAGTAACTGAAAATAATTCTTTATTCTTTTTGACGATAACATCAATTTTTCATTCTTATAAACATAGGGTTTTCTTCGCATCGCGGTGACTGAGTTGATCAGCATCGTCCTTCAAGAAATTGAAAACAATGCCTGGTGTAAAAAGGTGTATTTTAATAAAAAAGCTATCTTCGGGTTATAAATCTAGATTGATGAAATACGATGTTTAAGAGTGTAATGTTATGCAGTAAAATTAATGGAACCCTATTTGAAGACTTTTTCAAAAGAGATATTTATTATTGGTGTGTTGGTGTGTGTTTTAAACACATTCTGTTAGACAACTTATTTACAGTGACACTGCATTTTAAGCCCCAGATTGTAGACGTCTGCTTAAATGATGATATGAAAGATTTCGTAGTAAATTTTGTTTCTTGAAACTGCTTTTGAAACAAAATTTGGGGAATAATTACTTTGAAGAATATTAGTACTCAGTTTCACTGATATTTTGTATTTGTCCTTTTGATTTATGTTCCTCGCTAAATAAAAATATTCCTGCATGTTATAATGGGCAAAATATTTTTCTTAATTTACAAATAACCGCTTTCCAATCTGCCCTTTTTCACAGCAGAATCAATTTAGAATTATAACCTGAAAAAATACACAAATTACTTTTAATGTTTCTATCGCCAAAAAAAACTTATGAAATAAAAATAAATAAATAAAGGGGAAAAGGTGTGCTGTGTAGCGTTAAAAGCAAAAACTCTTTATTTATATCTCTAGCGTCGAAAAGCTCAATGCGGTTTCTTAAACATGCAAATGCAAGGAAGCAGTACCACATTGCCATTTTCAAAAATCAAAATTAATTTCTTCTTTAACCTTTCTCAGTAGCATATTATAGACTGCAGGCCACATGCGATTTAATCGCGGTTTTTGAAATCTTCTTTATAAATAATAAAAACGTTTTACAATCTTGAAATAGGTGTATTTTACTTTTTTACTGTCTCGAATGCAACAAATTTAATAAATCCAAATTAATCAGTTCGCTACTCTGTTTTTGTTACATTCTTTACAAATAAAAAAAGAAATATTCTGAAATACGTGTGTTCTATTTTATTTATTTCTTTATTTACTTATTTATTTTTATTGTTATTATTATTTATAAACGCGAATCCGAAAAATCAAATAAATCTGAGGTCATGCGTGATAGAGGATTAACAATTACAGTTCCTGGACTTTAATTATTTATTCTAAAAATGTAAAATTCATGAAATGTATTCAATTTGAGAATAAGATGCAAGTTCAAGAATGAAAATAATGTTTTATTTTTCGTTTGCAATCATTTGGAGTTATGTAGCAAAGACACTTGATATTCCATGACGCCGTTTGGAATCATTGAAAGCTGATGCAATACAATAAGTGATTAAAAGTTACGACACAGATTGATATTTATGAAATATAGTAGCTAAATATATGTTTATAGATATTAGTAAACATTCTCCCTTAACAATTTATTCAAAACTTGTGTAGTTTCATTAAAATCTTCATGTTCTATTTCAATGTCAAGCAATGTATTTCCAACTTGTAAATGTTATTCAGTTGATTTACCACTATCAGAGATGTGTCCGGAATATTCTCGGAGAACTAGAATATTCCCTTGAAGTTGAAATTTGGAGAATAGTCCTTTTTTCATAGAAGAACAGAGGATTTTTTTCAAACATCATTTATATTATGAAACAATACGTATATTGTAATTAATATCAATCAATACTTATATGTAATTATCATTGCATAAAAATTTGTATAATTATCTCTAATGACAATTTCTATGATTATTGAGAACAGTTTTGAACACTCAAAATTGGTTTCAACACCACAATCGAATGTTTTAGAACAAAGAATGCATTCATTTAATTTTAGCTGTTCGAATAACATCTTTTGCATGCAGAAAAAGTTTTAAAAGCTTTTTTAATGAAATACATTTAAATCAATATTTACTTTGTTAAATTTATGAGGTATATCTTTTTTTTATTTTGAAGGTACTCATTTTCATTCAAAATACACAATTTTGTGTTATTGTTGTTACTGAACGGTAGGAAGATCTTCACGAATATTCTTCAGTAGGAGGATATTCTCGAATATTTTCCAGCAAAAAAAATGTTCTTGAGAATATTCTGGAGGATATTTTCCAAAAGATTACTTCCAAGAGTTTTACATCTCTTAAGCATTACTAATCTCGATTGTCTTTATTTTTCGATAAATTTTCTGTAATATTTTCAGCAGCGCCTCCGTAAAATCTTCTAATTCAAAGTGTGCTCATTCTCCGTTCCTCAACAAGTAAACTGATTTATCGATTGATAAAAAGTCTCATCTCTTTACGACGCATTAACAAAATCACTCTTATTTCGTAATTGCAAAATACAATTGAAAATAATGAATACGAACTTTAAACGAATGTAAGTATCGTTATCAAATTTAGTTCAACTATGCTCATCAAATCCAAATGGGGCCAATTTGAATCATGATATTTCAGAGGACATAAAAGATTAATGTACATTAAACCAACTCAGATAAAATATATTTACATTTTTAAGAATAATAGGAATGAAATTGTACTGGTAATTTGATTTAACCCCTTAACGGTCGGATAATTTTCAAGAGAACAACAACAGGAGCACCTATTTTTTCAAAAAAAAAAAAAAACTTAAAAAAATGTTTAATCTCTAATTATACTATAAATAGTTTGATACTGTCATATAGTATGTAAGAGAAGAAAAAATAAATTTTCAGGGTTGAGTGGACTTTAAAAAAAAAAAAATGTTTTGGTGCGCTACTTTTGAACACTCCAGCCCGTGATTTTGACGGGAGCGGGAGTGAAGGGGTTAAATTATATTAAAATAGATTTTTACTTTGACATGTTTTTCTGAATGAAGGGAAGTTCAAAAAGTAATTTCTCAACAGTCAAATTGTTCCTGCAACCCGTCCGTTAGTAATATTAAAAAAAATACATTTGAAAAGAAAAAAATGCGAAGAATTTAATTATGTCAGTTTCAGATTTCGAACAAAAAGATAGTGAAAATGGTGATTACAAATGGCATGACTGGTACAGAAAGTTAAAACATGAGAAAAAGTTGAATCAGGAACCGAAATGATCCATAGCATGTCACAAAGATGACACAAATTGAATCGCATACTGTTTCACGAAGTACCGACAACGAGGAAAACAAGTCACGGGAAAAGGGATAAGAATTCTGAAAATTCTCTGTAGCAATACGAGCGTTATTCCAATGTTAACATTTATAGTGCACCAAATAAATTACAAAATTCGTTATACGAGCTGCAATTTCATTATCATGTGTAGTGTAAACGAAAACACACATGTCAGTCGGTTAAGAAGCTAAAAGTGAATCTAGATTCTCCAAATTCCTATTTCTTTTGAAATTTATACCTTCGAGCCCCAATTTTTGGTGTGGATTTCCAATTGCCTTTCAAACACAGGATTGTAGTGCTTAGTTTCCATGGTAATAAGTGTCAACAGTCTTCCAACTTACATGGGTTACATGGTTATTAGTTCCTATTGGGATGTGCAATTTCAGCCTGCCTGAAAATGTTTCCAATATTGAGTCAATAAATGTTAAAAACCTCTCATATGATTGTTTGAATGGTTCATTATTCTTAATTCCCAGTTTTCATATTTCTTCTGCAACACAAGTACGTTCTTTCCTTCTTTCCTTTTTGTAGAACTTCTTTACAAATAAAAAAATGATGATTCCGAAATGCATCACGGGGACTGAAAGATTAATAGTATCTCTTACCAAAAATTCAAACTTATTTTTCTACGAAATCCAAAACGCTAGAAAGGAAGCCTTTGCACCAAAATCTTGAAAAATTACAATGTTAATTTGTTCTTTTTTTTCCGTAAAATAAAACAAAGTGATTCGTACAATCGGCATTCACGGATGATAATTTCCAAGATTCACCTTTCAAAATAGTCATTATTTAAAAAGTTCTGAATATCGTGCTGAAGGAAAAAAAGGGAAGCAAAATCTACTTTTTATACAAATGATTATTGGGTTGCATAGCTGCTGTTCTTTATCATAATTTTTTAATGCGTTTTTTTTTCTTTTCTTGACAACGATTAAAAATTAATCGTTTTGTTTCTTTAAAAATAAACGAATGCATATTTACAGCATTTAAATTAAGTGACCATGAAATGTATTGTGTTAAAAAACATTCATAACTTATTTTTCTTTTTGATGTTTCCATTTTAAAATTATACGTTGGGAAAATTTTTGTTGTAATTCAGCGTTATATTTTTTGTTTCTTACAGTCCTACGTTTTCGTATAGGAGAATGTTAAAGAATGAACATTTCATTGTTCATTAAACAATTGAAGTAATTACCCTAATAACGCAAATATGATGCCAATCAATTATCAAAAATTACTACTGCTAACCAGATTTATGGCATTAAGCGTAACATTTACGTAGACTGATAATAATTAGACATTGTATAGGGTATGATAATGTTAAGAAAAGGAAATCAGTGGTTATTATATCAAAATTCGATTGATGATACTAATTCTTCTGTAGCGATATTGAAACGTTCAATTAATATTTGAATCACAAAATAATCCACACGATTACTTAAAAGATATGAATTAATTTTACCATTTCTGTATTTCTTGCAATTTAGCAGTGTCAAAAGTACGATTTTTTAAGCTTCGGGCTTCATATGAGATTACACCAAATTCATCCGTGGTTCAAGCTCTGCCACAGTTATTGCTTTTGTTTATAAGGAACACTCCTTAAGAAGAGCCTAGGGGTATAAGAGCACTAAATGACAGTTACTCTCGGTGGATATGTACCCAAAACTATTTAATCCGACCGAAACTCATTTTATCCCGGAAGCTGAATAATTTAACAGTGTGTTTTTGTTGCTCGTGGACCCACAGCGAACAAGATGTTTCGTCCAGCGTCGTCCTCGCTTCGGGGGATGAGCGACGAAGCACAGATGCTGCTTTTCCCTGTTTTTCTAAATTGATTTTGGGATGGCTGAAGTGGGCCTATGCCACGTTGATACAGCAATAAAAGCTGAATCAATTATGCATAAAATTATCCTCATAGGTAAGGCCCTACCTACAAAAATAAAACGTTGGGGAGGATTGCGTCTGAATGCGATGCAATATTTATGTAAGGTAAAAGCCGGTAGAGTTGCGCACAATTGAAAAACATAATACAAAGAATGAAAACAAAAATTTTTTACCAAACATTTGGTGAATATTATAGACTGCATGCATTTCCATCACTATTTCCTTGTTATGCCGTAATTTAAAACGAAAGCAGGCATAAAGACAACACAGCTGTTTTTCGTTTCTGTCCTTATGGGGTGGGTGAGCTTGCGCACATGAGTGATTCGCGCACATGGGAGGTGGCTTTCGTTAATAAATAGATTATATTAATAATATATGCAAGTAAATTGTTAAAATAGCTGAAAAAAGTTTGCTTAAAAGGTATCTTGCAGTACTCTCATTTCAATGAAAATCAGAGGAACAGTAATGAAAATTCAAGCCCTTACATTTGGAAAGCAAGCAATAAAAACGACGTTGTATCATACATTTAAAAAAAAAAAAAAAAAAGCTTATGAATTCAAATAGACACTGTGCTGTAGTGACTGTACAAACTACCTGTAATCGCCAGTGCACTCAAACCTCACCTTCACTCCAAAATGCAAGTGCGCCATCTCTCCGACCGCGTCATCTCACCAGAATTTGTCTTATAGAAACTATTTATGCATCTAAGTACCTATATCTATAGGGGTACGGGCTTATTAACTGACATTTTTAATTGTCGAATGTGTTATCTCGTTGCGGTTCTGACAAGAAATACGACCACGAACGGGGTTTGTCTTCTCAAAGTATAGAAGATGAATTCTTGAACCATGTTGAAGTTTTTATTTTAATGTCTGAACTGCTGCAGGAATTTCTGGATGTAGTAAAAAAAAAGTAAATGCGTAAGATGGTGAACAAGCAAATTTTATCTACGTTTACTTCGGACACTTTGTGCAGAAGGGGTTCTCCCCCCAATTTCTCTCTCAATGCAGGCGGAATACCCTTAATTTTCTAAAGATGCAGATTCAGAATGTAACGCATCACCTTTAGCACGATAGATGACTTCAGCACGATAGATGACGCATTTTTGAAGACATACTTATTTTGAGCACTTACACTCGTCCGCGTTCCGTATCACTTATAAATTGTAAAAACGTATTTTGAAATTATTTTGACTTTTTGATAGGACCGTTGGCTATGCAAATATAACCGTATATACCAAATTACTCTATTTAAAAAGTAAAGAAACGAACAAACTGTAGGTAAATTGGCTTGTTAGTCAATCGGCCTCATCAACTGTTTAAGGAATCTCGAGGGTGTAGTTACTTCATTTCTAATTATTTATGTTAATAATTGGGATTTCCAACTGTGTAAGGGAATTCCGAGGGTATAGTTATTTTATTTTTAATTATTTATTTTTGAAATTGATTTCATAATTTAGTGACTTAATATATGCTGATGAAATTTGCGCATATATAAATTATTGTTGTTTCTTTTTTAAGTTTTTTTTTCTGTTTCTGTAGCCCTTTGTGTGATTTGTTTGCTTATTCTGTATTAGTGCATTTTCTCTTTTTATTTACGGTTCCAAACAACTTTTATATTACTAATTTCCTAATGTAATTTTCGCTCGTACGACGTTTGATTATATTAGTGTGACGGTATACACGTAAGTACACATATGCATGTAAACTTTTGATTATATTAGTGTTCAGGACTTTCAGCACCAGTGAATATATATTTTACCTTATTACATTTTCATGTTATTCAAGGTTTTAGACAGCTATTTATCTTATTAATTTTCTGTTATAGTTTTCAATCAATTGTGAAGCTCCATTTGTACATTGGATTTTATTAACCGACTTCACAAAGGAAGGAGGTTATACATTCATATTGTATGTATGTCGTTTTTTTTTTTTTTTTTTTTGTTTGTTTGTCCACTTATAACTTCTCACCGGATGAACCGATTTTCATGATTCTTTTTTTAATCGATCGAGTGTAGTTTCCCATAGGTCTCGTACCTTTGTTTGACCATATTCGATAATTAGAACAAAAGCTATGGGCAGAAATGTAGTATTTTTTTTTTTGTTTTTTCATCCATAATTGTTGACTCAATCAACCGATTTTGATGATTTTTTCTTTAATCGATAGAGGGTCGTCTAACGCAAATATTTCAAATAAATTTGACTACATTTGTTTTTTAGAAAAAACGTTACGGGTGAAAAAATAAGTATTTTTTATTTTAATTGGAAAGGCTTGTCTTGATTTTTCTTTGTTGGGAAACCTGTTAATAAATATAAAAGTCATTGTTAAAAACATGTTTGTTGTCATGGGCTATTAAAAGAAATTGCAGCAAGAGTTTGACTGAAGGCTTCTCTGTGGCAAAAATTAATCCAATCAGTTTGTTTGCTGAAATCGACTTCAAAAGGGAATTTATCATACAAATGATTAGTTTTTAGTGCCATTCATTCAAAGAAGTTTTGCCCTTTAATATGGATTTTTTTTTAAAATAGAGTATTTATATACAAAATGTATTTACACTAAAAAGAAAAAAATAAAATAATTTTTGTAAAAAAACAGAACCGACTTCAAATTATAAATTGCGCTAAAAAGTGAAAAATAAATTCACTCTTTAAAAAAACATCGATGTGACTTTTAAACATAGTTTCAGAAGTCGGTGCAAAATTATGAGTCTAATTACCATTACACCATTTGCTACTTCATATTGGAACTGTTGCTAATTCTGCGAAAATATATGTATTTGTAATTAATTCATGATTACAAAAGATTTTACCTATCCTAATTTTGCACCGACTTCTAAAACTATGTTTAAAAGTCACATCGATGTTATTTAAAGAGGGAATTTATTTTTCACTTTTTAGCGCAATTTATAATTTGAAGTCGGTTCTGTTTTTTTTACAAAAACTATATTTTTACAGTAAAAACATGTACATTGTTTAACTCTAAAGAACATTTTTGATGGAATTACCTCTACAGATTTTATTTATTAAAAGTTGGGATTCAGTTTTAGAACTAACAATAATATTGACAATTTAAGATCTACGAAAGCAACCCCAGAAATATAACTAGCAGTTTTATTTAACACATTCATTGCAGCGAGTTACTCTTTGTATAGCTCTTAATCGAAAAAGCTGTTGATTAAAGCTTTAAATTTTCCACCTCCAGTTGCAAGTGTTATGATATACATTTAGGTTTTTCGTCCCTATTGGTTTAAGCAGCAGGTAAAAGAATTAAAATGTATAATTTTTTCCACTAAGTACCGAATGAGGCTATATAATGAATGGTGTTGCTACGGATCTTTCCGCTACCAAAGTCTTAATTATAGGTGCAGGCCCGTTCCCTCGTGTGACCATCGGAGCCCTGTAATCATCGATTCACGATTGTAGGCGAACAACGCACTTTATCATTGTCAGTAAGGCCATCAGCAAATACAAGTCTTACGGTCACTTCTAACGCGGTAAGCTTAAAACGAACAAAAATCTTATTTTGATAATACCTATCACATTCCGTGATCTCGGGAACAGATGCCAGCCTTCTCTCATCAGCAAATTATAAAAAGTTTACGTGTGGGGGGGGGGGGGGGTAGTTTCTGATCCACGTGGTTTCGGTGCTTACACTAATATCGGTGCGGGGGCGTTTGCGTGTGTAACTTGGAGACGGGGGGGGGGGGGGCATCGGGGGTCGTTGCGGGCAGTAGGGGAATTCATAATCCATTGCTGACTTCCTCCCCAGCCCTTGCTTCACAAGTCCTCTCTACATACCTTTTGTTGGCGAAGAGCTTAATTACATAAGCAGAGGTTGCCGGGTTTGGCGACTAGTCACATAAAGCTAATAAAATCTTTCACATAGTGTTGAAATTGATGCTTTTATAATTTTGACCAGCTTTGAGATTGACATCAGAATAATTACAATAATAATATAAAAAAAGTTTATTTAGTGAGCTTGTTATATTGTCACGATGAAATTCAATTACTCACACAGAAACTTCGACACAGCTGCTGACAGACTTCGAGGCAATATTTTGCTATTTATTTATTTATTTACGTTTATTTGTGTTTTATTTTATTTATTTATTTGATGTTACGCTGATCAAAATACGAAGAAAATCTCTGAAAAGAAAGTCCCATTTTGCATTAAGCGAAGCTTCTCCACAAATCATGCCAAATATTCGAATCCATTTTTGTCTACTTTAAAATACATGTTTCGAACTTATTTCATTTAGTTTACACCGCGTAAGAAGCAGAAAATTGATTGCAGACACCAATTTTCTGAACACATTGGAAAATAGATGTGTATGCTGTTTACCACTACTTTAAAATTGAAAGCTTTACACCTTTTCTGGGAAGCGCTTTACAAGGTGTTTTGAAAATAACAAAGTAACAGCGTAGTGCCGGAGTTTCGATATAAATATCTTACCACTGTACCATTTAGTTAAAAGATAACAAATAAAAGGCTTAAAACAGCTTCAAAGTTTTTTTAAAAAGTACCTAAGTAAAAAAAACCGTTGACAAAATAAAAATAATATATTTCGTAGGAAATATTACAACTGTTAGCTTAATCACATTGCAAACATTTACAAATCGTGTTGATTGATTTTAAGGACCATACATTGATATTTTAAAAATAAAAGTAAGGAAAAATTAAAATTCAGCACTGTTTCACTGAGCCTTCTTAACTGAAAAGTTTAGCGGATGACCATGTTACGAGAAAATGTTGAAGGAGTAAAAATTTTTGGCCAGATCAACATGCTATAAGAAAATTTTGAAGGGATACAAATATTACGCCAGGTCAACAGGTAAGAGAAAATTTTGAAGAAATAGATTTTTTGACCAATTGAACCTAATCTCATTTCCTTTAAGAATACAATGTTTTTGTCACAAGCCGTGCAAAGAAAGATATTTTTAATAATGAAACCTGCTTCAACCAAATCGAAGAAGTTAATGTAGAGAGTACTACTGACACCGAAGTGAAATTAACAATTGGAAACTAAAAGTTTACAGAAAGAACTTTGTTGTGCCATATCACAACATGGTGTTGAAAAATTTTGATTCCGGGAAGAATAAAAAATGAGCGACTCAAGAACTTTGACTTATGTGGTGTCATTTAACTTATTCAATGACAACATTGAATATGTTCTACCGCTAAATTTTTCAGTCAGAAAATTGCTATAAGCTATTATTAGATCATCCATTAAAAATTTTTAATAGGAACGTTTTTATTTGTCGAAATATGTTCATTCAAAACCCTAGCGTTAATCGGGTACCCCGGTACCTTTTTGCGATTTTTGTAGTAATTTTTATCTGTTTTAATTAATCCTCGGATAAAATCGCTTTCAATCTCGTTATCACTTGCAATTCTCGTTTGTCTCTGAGAGGTATATTTTTGGAATTCGATGTGGAAACAACCGTCGCGCTGAGCGTAAAAAGAGGGCGCTTTGGTCATTGACGCTAGGGTTTTTGATTTCGTTGCTGTATGCAGCCGATTACGCAGTGAAGCAGCGTGCTAATAACAAAAACCGCTTTACAGATCGCCAATTCGAGTGGTGATCCACGGAGTGGTGGTCAAATCGCTGCTCTTGTTCAATACTGAGAAATCTCTTTTAAAAAGAAAATAGTAGATTAACGTCTCTCAGTAAGTGCTTCATTTGTAATTAATTTATTATTACATAACTTAAAATAACAGTGTGACACTAGTATGATGCCCAAACTTCATTTTTCTTGGTTTCAGCGCGTAAAATAAATGCCTTAATCTAAAGGCTGTAAATCTCTTCGTTCATATTGCAGTAAAATTAATTTATATTTAATCAGTCATGTGCATTATTTATTTATTATTTGTTTTATTTCATCTTATCTTATTTTATTTAATTATTTGTTTTATTGAATCTATTTATTTAGCAAAAGGTTTCCTGAAATGTTGCATAATTTTTGAAAAACGAATATCTGAACTGAGATTTGAATTACGTTCTTAACATTTTGAAAATTATTGACGCTTCAACAATACTGCAAATACTGATTAAATATTTATATGATTTAACAAATGCTAAAAACAATAAATGGGTTTCTAAAAAACACATTTTTCTATTTTTATTTAGTTTCTTTTGTTCAATATGAGCGATTTTTTACATTTTGGTACTAATACGATTTTTATTAAATTGATTGCTACATATTCTGCCTGTTGGCTGCAGAAATTTAAGAAACTGAATGAGTTTTACCTGCCAACCATTAGACTATCACGTCTTTGGAAGAAAAGAAAACCCCGCCAAAACGCAAGAAAGAGAAAGTACGGCCATCTCATTCATGCTTCTATCTCTAACTGTAGCCTTTGACCTCTGAGTGGGGGTGGACGTAACGATTGCCCCCTGAAAAAAGCTGTGGGACCGGTAAGGCTTCCGGTGAACTCAGGTTAGGGGCCCAGGAGATGAGATTTGAAGATCACTTTGAAAAATCTAGGTACATTTATTACAAGAAGAGTATCTCGGAGGAAAAAATCGTTAATTCTAAGGTTCATTTCTCCGCTCGTAAAAGTTCTTCGAAAATTGGATTGACTGAAGTTTACAAGTTAATGGTTTCCAACTTTTAGAATGTCCGAGCGGAGCAGTTTCATGTGGACCATAAAATATAGTAAATTGACATTATAGGGAAAAAAAGAAATATAAGTTATAAAAAGTGTTAAAATCAAGAAATCTCATAAAGGGTTTGTGAGAGCAAGAGGTGGGACCATAAAGAATAATAGCAAATAACATAGGAAAAAAAATCAATGCTGTTAAATGACTGAATAATGCAGTTAGGATGAAAAAAATGATAGTCAATGCTGCTAAATTTAATAATAAAGTTAGGAAAAACAATGATAGCAAATCTATTTTTCTAATGTACCGTCAGGAGGAGGGAGAAAAAGATCGATCACAGATAAATGATTATGAATAATTCGAAGGGAATTCAATGAAATTTCGTTACTTCACATAACGAAATTTTGGTTATGAAGTACCGCAAACTGCAAGGTGTTACTGGCAAATTTTAAGGTTTAAGAATGCTGTTTCATTTCTGAAAGTTTTATTCTACAAGTGCTAAAATTTCTTCGTACTTTTATGCATTTTTCCTAAAAGACTAGAAGCTAATTAGTTTTAAAAAAATATCGATGTAGTACAGTTGCGGAAATAAAACCGTATGCAATTTTTCACTGCAAAGTTGTGCTTTACGACAGTGATTTTCTTCAACTGTGCAAAGGTAATTGATGTAGTCTTTTTATCAAGGTGGTTTCATGGGATCATTATGTAAAACACGAACTCTTATTTTATTAAACGTACCTGAAATCCATATTATACATCCTGTGCAGAAGCAGCTTGTGAAAAAAGTGTAACCCAAGGCCCTCTCTTACCTAGGTCTTGCTTCATTTGCGACATTCTTGACAGTAATCGACAAGGTGCTGTCGAGGGGAGACCAGCCCCTCGTCGAAACGACAATTGAATCTTAGACTTAAATGATGGATCACTCATAGAAGATGTGTTCAGTGTTCTCCCCTTGATATCCACGATAACGTACATCGTGGGCAACATGGAAGTACCAAGGAAGTCTTCAGCTTTAACACACTGTTTCACCACAGGGTGTCCAAAATATGGTCTCATGTCATTGAAAGGGAACGCTTTTTATGAAAAACCAATCGTCTTTTCATAACTGGTCTTCAAGAGCTTTCTGAGAAGTCGATAGGTGAAAAAATATCATTCATGTTGAATTTAGCTTGTACGCAAATCTAGATTACGTTAAGCATAATTAAATTAACCCTTATCCTGTTTAACCATTTTTTTACTACATAGTCCGACAATAGTATCAATTGATCGATGTCACCTTATTTTTAAATATGACAAGAGCATTAATATGTTTGATATTAATAAGAACAATCTGTTCGTATTGTATTAAATTGATGATCTATTAAAACAGTGATTGTGTGCATGGTTTTAGTAGATCTGTAAACCATGGTTTTAGTAGATCTGTAAAAACTATGAATATATGACATAAGAAATGAAATTTTGTTTCTTTTACCGAAAATGCAAACCTCGTGGTATACATCAAAACACAGAAGAGAGAAAGAAAAAATCAGTTAATTCCTTAACGGTTGCATAATTGTTAAGAAAACAGTAGAACAGTGCCCTTTTTCTTTTCTTTTTTTTTCAAGAAAATTGAATAAAACTAAGTGTATTTGCAACGTATGTATTAATTTTTCCTTTTCGGCTTAGTCTGAATTAAAAAAAAGAAAAAAGAAAAAGAAAGAAAAGTTTATAGGAAAAGTCAGCATTCAGGTTTATTAAGACTGAATGCTGGTTTTGCAACAAAGAGAAAAAAAATTAAAAAGTATGTGTTTTCGAATTAAAGGAGAATTTTATTATATTTACGCATAATGTAAATAAATATTAATGTTTTTCTTGTGTGATAAATTTCAAAGCATGAGATGCAAAGGCCAACATCAACATCTGGACGACTAACTAACTAACTATCTAAACTCCTCAATTTAACCATTGTCTATAGACTGTCAAATGCGTTAAACAAAGAATATCTTTAAATCGGGCTAATTTGAGGAAATCGTTAAATAGAAGCTGTAAGTATCTCTAAACGTATTGTAAATGGTCTGGTGTTGAAATCTGGTGTATAGATTGAGAAATAAACATGATTCCGGGCATTGTTTTAATCTTTTTGGCGTGTCACTTTTGAACACTCCATCCCGGAAATATCACGGGCGCGAGAAATAGAGAGTGAAAGTTCACCGCGTTATTTTGACGGGAGCGAGCAGGAAGGGAATAAACTGCCAAATTGCGCTTCTTTTAAATTAATTACAACTGTACTATAAATGAATCCGATGGAGTTCATCGTAAATTAAGCAAACCCATCAATGTGTTTTCTCAAAAGATGTAAAATTAACTTTTTGGATCGCAAATGTGATTTTCTTCTTTTTTTGCATGACAATGATATGGCATGTGATATGAAAGGATTGAACTTTCATAAACAACGAGGCAAAGAATCGCACTTCGGGAAATCGTGTATATACCCTCGGGGGCAGTTAACGCACCTCCATAGCGAGGCCCGCCGCAGTTAAGGGGTTAAGGGAGAAATTCTCTCAGAATCATGTATTTTAATTTTTTTTAGATGCGCATGAAATTTCCTGTGGAGCTTTCTATATTGGGTTGCCACAGTAGATAAAAACAAAATAGTAATTAGACTCTTAATAGGTCAGAACGTGCATCACGCACTGGCATCTGTTATTTGCCCCAACACATTTAACGTAACATTTACAGCTTCCACCACATTTAACGTAAATCAGCTTGCGGATCTATTTCTGGTTTCCTAAAGAAATGCCAGTGGGTGCATCTATATATTACGTCATGTATCAAACTAGGAAGCTTTGCTTATTTGTCAACACTTGATGGTACTATCTTAACTGTTGTTTAATCTTGACCACCAGGCATTTTCTTTTCTTGTCGCTTGAAAACATTATACCTTCCCCGCATATTTGTTCAGGATATCCACACCTACCATCTTCATTTCGTTCTAACATAGAAATGATTTGAGAGTTATTGCTTTCTAATAACAGCTGCAGTCAATTTTTAAAATCTTTTCAATCTCAAAACAAAATTAAAATATTTTCTCAACTTTCATCCTCTAAATTTACAAATTTGTTTTTAAAACAAAGCAATTAGTGCCCGGTTCATCTTCCAGGGCTCATTGAATTTTAAAAATCGGATAATAAGTAAGTAAAAAAAGTACTCATGCATAATATGGACAAAGTTATTCTTTTTCTTATTAGGATTCATGTTTTAGTCCTAAAAATAGAAGACCTCGTAAGTAGATTTTAAAGCTTTAAGGTTTTTGGAATAGTGTACAGTATCACTGGGGAGCGTAATTTTTGTGATGTACATAAACGTTATGATCTTTTTTCTATTTTTCAAGCAATAATACAGAAAATAACTTTCTTACGATTAACCACATTGGAGCATAGCACGAGTAAATTCGTTATACATACTATACGCAATTTCCTTCATCCCGAGGTAACTCGGAACAGATTAAATTTTATCAATCTCGTAGAATAAGTTTGTGTATGGGCAAGAAATACAATTGAATCGTTCATTTCGAAAAGGTAACAACTCTGAAAAAACAAAATTTTCTTTAGGAAAAATAGAAAAAAATGGCTTCTCAAAAGTTGGAAAACTTTACGGGTCTGATCTTTTACTATTTTATTTTAGTAGGTAATAGCAATGCAATATTGGTAAATTAAAATGATTTTTGATTAATTATGTCATAAAAATTAATAAATTAGTACTGAGAGTTCTTTCTTTTTCAAAACATAGATATTACCTTTTCGAAATAAACGATTCAATTATCATACATACCGAATATGATTTTAAATAATTCTCTGGTTTGTCTAGCTCATCAGGCAAGTCAGACTTCAGATATGACCATTGCTCGCCAATGATTTAAGCTAAAAGTAAGTATGCCTCCTCCACCGCAGTTCTCCTTTCTTGCAAATCCAAAAATAAATATTCAAAAAGAAGACGATATCACTGTTTTATAGTATTCCAATGTATTTCTGAGTAACAAAATATCGATATGAGTTATAGGTAAAAATGTTTGCCAACTCTTTGCCACATTGGTTCCTTTTCAAATCGAAAATTAAAAGAAAAATGCAAACTTTTGGCAGATAAATGAAAAATAATTTGGTTTTTAAGCAGTTAAAGAATGTGGTTAAGGATCTTTTTTCTTTCGCATTAATTGTCTACCATTGTGCTATCAACTCTGAGAACATAAGGACACTGTCGATCAGTTATCAACTCCCTATCGATATTTTTTTTTCTTGGGAGGTGATCGCTTATTGATGCAAGGGAAGAATCGGAAGGGGGAGCCCAAGTCCTGTGTGAACTGTGGGAATTGGTTACCCGCGGACATGCAAAAGAACATCTCCGTACTATGATCTGTACTTTAACACCCTTTGGGGCATCACAAACACATTCTTCTGGGGAGGGGAGGTCAGAAAAATCCTTTATTTCTCAACCCTTCTTTGCTTTTTGTAAACTATGAATGCAGTCAGCGTAAAAAGGGGCATTCAGTATTGACTCAAACAAGATGCAGACTTTGATAAAGTACGCAACGGTTTTGTCACACGCTGTTTAAAACTAGGACTGGTGGGCTTTAGAAAGTGATAAGGGTATGCTTTCCGTTCCTCTTTGGACCCATACACATGCGTTTAGCCTTGCCTTCAAAATGAAATGCACCGCATTTAGAAAATTTTGATATTTTAAAATGTACCTTAACACGTTCACGCCGGGGCCGATTTTCATGTCTTTCGCTGTGAGGCGGCGCGCTCGAATTCATGCTGCGCTTCATCTGGCGGCGCCCGATTGTTGCTTGTTCAGACCTGTATACGTTATTGAACAAAAGTTATGTTTTTATTACGTTATTAATTGTAATTGTTATTAAAAGTAAATTTTTTAATGAATATGCGTTAAGTTTTCATTATTTTAATTTTCAGCTATATGGAAATTATTTTTTTGATTTTTGATAACTTCGATGCCGCGCTTTTCGACTCGGGGCGCTTTATGTGCAAAGTAAAACTGCGTCAACGGTTGGTCTCAAAGAAAACCTTAGAGACGCCGCAGTTTCTCGAACTTTCTCCCTTAACTAAAAATATAATCCTACAATATTTGGTGTTACGTATCGTTTAATAGCACAATCAAATGCGTACCACCGGTGGTACGCGCTGGCGTGAACGTGCGAAGCCCCAACTTATCAACATTGTTAGACGGCGGGGGAGCACATTGACACTTCGAAAGGTGGTAGTAAGCGGAGGTATCCCAGATATTGTCTGTGTCTTTGCATAACAACAGCGCAACATAAATTTAGGTGAAGGATTTTTTAAAACTGATTTTATTCTTACTGAAAACAAATGACTTTACTTTTTCCCCATCAGATCTTGTTAAAGTTATGACAGTTGCTTTCTTAATGTTAACGTGCTAAATTTGGCTTAAGTTTTGGGCTAAATTGAAAATACTTCTTAAAATAATTTCTGTAAGACATCTAAATTAATTGAAAAAACCTAATCTGCAACAGCTTTATTAAAATTATAATAATAAGTCATTTTGTTCCATTCAGCAACTCAATTAAATGTTTGATTATAAAATGTACTTTATACAGTAATTAGTAGTTAACTATATCTTGTCATGAATTTTAAAAAAATAAATAAATAAAACAATCTTCATTATTTTTACACCGACATCACAAAGGAGGAGGCACACTTTTTCCCCATCTTAATACCCTACTTTCAAATTTTTTATTTTTCAATCTTTATTTAATTACTTAACTTATTTTTGACTTTTCTTGATTTCTAACGATATTTTCACGATACATTAAGCCTTTTTTCATGCTTTATTATTATTTTTTTTTTTACTTTTACGGGAAAGTAGGCTAAAAAAGGGATAGAAAAAAAAGAAAAAACACTAATATATTACAACCAAAAACATATTAAAGCTTACAATATATGGACATGTTCCAAAACATACCATTTCCCAAAATTATGTCGTAAGTTATAGATAAAGCAAATAGTGGTGCATGTGCTTTGTTTGTGTTAACTTCCTTATGAAAGAAAAGGAAGAAAAATGCAAAGTTATTGAATCCTAAATTGATCCCCCCCTCCCCCCAAGAGTGTTCCTCATTGTTTTTTCTGAACATCAATAGCAAGATATGAAAATAAAATATAAAAAGCTATGTTTTACTGAAAGGAGAAAAGGATATTTTAAAAAAAAAAAGAAATTCAAAAAAATTTTTAAAGTAGCGGGCAATAAGATTGGGCTATGTATGTCTGTCTGTTTGTCTACTGGTAAATTTCTTTTGTGGGAAGGGGGGGGGGTATGTTTCTAATATTTATTAAGAAAACTAAATATGCTTCTGATTTAATGAGAACAATATATGACTATGTTATTAATAAAACTGATAAAATATATGGCAAAATCTTAAATTGTATGTAAAAATCGTTAAACGCAAAAGTGGAAGCCCTCCTTTTCTGGGAATGTAGTATTTAATGGTATTAACCAACAGTAAAAAAATTAAAAAATTTGAAATTGGCCTTTTTGAGAAAAAAAATATAAAAAAATATTTTTAAAAAATTTCAGAAAACTGCAGCAAAAAAAGTTGAACAGATATTTTAAAATCTAGTCTTTTATCTTAAACAGAATATAGTTATCTTTCAAATAAAAAAAACAGCATGAAAATATCTTGCACCGTTCAGAAAATTGAGCACTTGAAGGTTTTTGTTGAAAACCGCAAGTGCGAAATTGCGCGGGAGGCGCCCTCTTTGGCGGCCTGTATCTCGGGCCAGGAATATTTTTGAGCAAAACAAAAACATACCTATAACTCACTTAGTTCTAAATTTTAACATATGTGAAATTCAGAAACGTCTGAGACTATGAAGGTAAGATTTTATTTTTACCTGCCTGAATTGAAACGGACTATGCCAAAAGCAGTTATAATGAGAGTTGGACTGAAGGCTTCTTTGAAGCAAAAATTGAATCAAATCAGTTTGCTTGCTCTAGTGACCTTTTAAAATCGACTTCAAAACGGAATTTATCATACAAATGATTACTTTTTAGTGCCATTCACTCAAAGAAGGTTTTCCCTTTGATACGGATTTTTTAAAAATAGAGTATTTACACTAAAAAGAATAAAATAAAATAATTTTTGTTAAAAAATAGAACCGACTTGAAATTATAAATTGCGCTAAAAAGGGAAAAATAAATGAACTTTTTAAACAACACCGACACGACTTTTAAACATAATTTTTAAAGTCTGTGAAAAATTATGACAGATTTCGATTCATGATTACTTTTGTAATATGAATCAATTGTACAATTCATTAGTACTTTTGTACTAATGAATCAATTATTAGTGGTCCAGAGTTTGCAGCAGTTTCTATGTAAAGTACCACATGGTGTAATGATAATTAGACCGTCATAATTTTGCACCGACTTAAAAATTATGTTTAAAAGTCGTTTCGATGTTGTTTAAAGAATTCATTTATTTTTCCCTTTTTAGCGCAATTTTTAATTTGAAGTCTGTTCTATTTTTTTCTAAAAATTATTTTATTTTATTAAATATTGCAATACAATGATACAATTTTTGCTGAAATTGACTCTTTAATAATGTATTTGTCGCTAAGCAGATAATAATTAAGAAATTTATTGCCATAATTTTGAAAACTTTTTAACAACTTCAAAAATATTTTAACATGCGTTTTTGTTTTTAGGAAACATGAATGTTACACTGTTTATAGGATAAAATCAGTAGTCAGCCTTTTAAGAGCTCCATTGCTGATTATTGCTAAATTATAATGTTCAGTAATCGATACAAGAGCACAAACATTGTAACACTTGAGACTATACTTTTCTAATTACATTTTATCTAATTGTTTAAGAGAAAACGGAAACCAATAGTCTGGCACTTTAATTTCATTAATTTTATGGGGAAAACGCGAAAGCCTTTTAATAATGCTTTTTTGCTAAAGTTACAACACATTATGTACTATATTTATAAAACTGTATTATTAGGGTGATTTGAGGAGATATCCCCCAGAGAGAGAGATGCCCTAGGTAGAGCATTTACGTCAGAATATTAAATAAGACCACACACATTATGTGTAGTGTTTACTTATAAACTGAATGCTGCTCTATATGAAATGTGTTGTTTTTGTGGCAAAAGAATCGAAGATGTTGGAGTATTATTATTATTTTATTTATTTATTTTTTTTTTTTTTTTGACTGAAATGAAAATTCGTGATTTTTTTTTTATTTGTAACATGAGCACACATAATTACGCTAATACTAAAAACACGTGATGTCAAAGCGAGGCTGAGTTAATTAAATTCATTAGTTCTATAAATAAAGTTGATTAATTTATTATATGTACCATGCTTTTTAACTTATTATATGCACAAAATGTTAATTTAATTTATGAACACTGTTAATTTATTGCATATGTAGTGTTACTTAAGTTATTTTATAAAGAGTTAAGCAACATTATGTATAATTTAAATTAATTTATTGTATATAAAGTAGCAAATAACAATATAAGTCTGAAACATTAAAACTAAGTTGAACGTGTCTTCTTGAATCGTGTTTTTTTTTTTTTTTTTTTTGCACTCTCTTAGGTTACTGTTGGTTAATACTAATATAATTAACCATTTAATTAACCGTGTTATTAAACATATAATTAGCCACAAAAACTTCTTCATGTACTAATTATATTGTATGAATATTAAAGTCACTCAGTTTACTTCTATATGAGGGCTGAATGATGAATACTTATATAAGAAAAAGTTCTTGCAAAAGGAGCGGAAGTTGGACTGAAGAAAAACCCCTAAGAAAATAATTAAAATAATTAAACCAGAAGATATCAATGATACTCAATACTTGCTTAAAATACCTTGAAAGTTATTGTAAAACCACGTGAAGTATTGAATGCATGAAGCTTTTACTATGTATAAGTGAAATACGCAATATTTGTGGAAGAATGTATGCAATTAAAAGTTTAAAGATGGAATTTTGTTTTTATCTTGCATCTTCAAAATTTAAAAGTAGATTATAGCTTCACTTTTCATGTTACTTTCAAGCTTTAAAGATTTAACTTTATGTTTAGAGTTATTTTCAAAACTTAAGAAATATTCCTTCTTGTTTGATATTCTTTTCAAAGTTTCAAGGAGGTATATTTTTTTATGTTCTCTTAGGGTAATAAACGTGCAAAACGTTTCGTGTCTGCTATTTTAATCGAGTTATTTTCGCGGGGAATCACTCCCACTTCACTGGAGAAAGTCACCTCACATGTAGGGAGAGATGGCAAAATTCAATCTAGTAAGGTTTCTCCTGCCACTCAAAAGTAAACATTCAAATATTTAACTTCGGTATATACATTTAAGCTATGGAACATAGCACTCTTACTAGCAAAAGTTCCACCGATATTATTGATAACTTAACAGTTGGCAGTCACTTCTTTTTGTTGGAGCCACTCTCCTCGGGAATTACCCCACAAAAGATTTTGTAGAAATATCATATCCAATGCATTTTTTATATTAGTCTTCCACATCACTTATTAAACTGTTATCATACAACGCCTCCCTTTTTCTTTCTTTTCTGTGGTTTTAAAAATTTTAGGTACTGCCTTCTTTCTTTTCCTTTCTGCGAAACACGTCTTCTCTAAGTGATATAATATATATTTTTTTCTATATTCTTTTTGTTTTAAAGTGGGTTTTTTTCCCTATCTCCTTAGTCCTTTTTTTTTATTAATTGTTGCCATTCGTCTAAAAATAGTACTCGGATATTTTTCTTGCATTGTTCTTTTTCTTGAAACGATTGGGTTTTGATTTAAAAAAGTCCATGGAAAGTAGAAGACATTCTGTCCTTAGGTCTTTTGCTTTCATGACTTTTTCTCACTTATGATAAAGACCAGATAAGTGCCATTATTAAGTTTTGATCACATTTTGTAATAATGAGAGGAATTGGAAGCTCTTGAAAATGTTCGTTTATTTCTGCACCATTTAAAGAATTATTTTCTTGATTGGGGACATCGTCGTTCTCAGTAATCATTTTAACTTTTAAAATTTTTTTGAAAATTTAACCTGAAGATTATCTATTGTCGATCTAGTCCTGGAACCAAAATAGCCGACACAGCTCCTGCTACTCTAAAGTGGATCCGAGAGATATTCACGTATGAAGCAAATTTTACCGTCGTGTAAAATTGAGTTACAAGTGGAAGCGTATTAGTTAATTTTTAAAAAGAAGATAACTAACAAAAGTTAGCCGAAAAGTTTTCAAAATCCCGTGGTACACTGATGTTTCTCGTTATTTTTTTCCATCATTATTCAAATAAAAGTAATTAAAAAGGTTAGACAAATGTGACCACAGTTGATTTTTTGAGCGTTGTTTATGTAGATAGTATAGTGCTTAGAAGAGATAGGGGTCATTCCATATCAAGTGATCCAAGGAATTTTACCTCTCCCTTTTTGATTTCTTTCAAATTCGGCTCATCAACTATACACCTCAAGGTAATTAAAAATCCAAATTTTTAGATTTTTATCTTGTTTAGTTTTTTAGTTATCAGGCTTTGATTTTGTAAAAAACTCACATTTTTACATGCATGCTTCAATACAAAACAGGCCATAACTCATCAAGAAATGGAGATAAAAAGTTCTAGTAAAAAGTTTTTGAAGTATATTGAATGCAGTTTCATATGATATGCATCATGACAAATTTTATTAGAATTGTAAATTTTAAAAAATGACCTTAAAATTTAAATTTTAAATTTCTCGAAAACCGTATCAATGATTTTTTTAAAAAAAATCTCAAATATTTCTGTGCATTTATCTTTGTCTATGTAAAATTTCAGCTTGGGGACGCAATGGGATCGTATTTTCCCGAATTTTCAAAAATATTTGATTTACCAAAAAATGAACATTTTTGTGATTCAAGCTATTTTAAATTGATGGTTTCTTAAAGGAGATGATTTAATTAGCCTTCTAAACACATCCATGCATGAGTGAACAAGCATGGACATGTCTGTCGAGGAAATGAACAAGTTCAAAATTTATTTGGGGGAGGGGGCAACGAATACATTCACATTTTTGTCTTATCATAGCTATTTCAAAGTATTGTTTTCAAATTATTCAATAGTCATTTTTAAATGAGCGAATTGACTTATTTTATGCATTAATAATAATATTTTTCCTGATTTATTCTTAGATTTAAGATATATTTTAATGAGATATTAATGATATGAGAGGAAAAAAGTATTTAACTAAACTCATCTGAAATTGTGATAGGGGCACAACTGCTAGAGTTTGCAGCTTTTGGTTGTTAGTCTTGATTTGCGCTTATGAGCTAGTATTTGACAAAGCAAGAAAATAAAAAAACTATGTAGCTTACCCCTCCCCCCTGAATACACTGTGGGTTACAAATAAAGTTGAAAAAAGGAAGCATTATAAGAAAAAACAAAGCTATTTATTTTATCTACCTGAATGTATCCTAGCATTTTTCCATACCTCACGTCTAAAACATGAATAAAAAATAATATAAGAAGGAAGGAAATTTAAAGGAGCTGCAACACAGATATTGCAGCTGCTGTGGAATGGCATTTCTATGCTACAGATCATGGGAGAGGAGTATGTGTTGATTTCGGCGGGACAGTGAAACGGTCTTACTGCCAAAGCTAGCCTTCAAAAACTGCATTCAGATCACATTCTGACACCAGTTCAACTTTTCAATTGAAGTGTTATGAACATTCTTTAATTAAGTTTTTTTATAACTCTTCAGGAATATTCAGAAGAAAGGGAGTTATTAAAAGATAGATTTTTAAGAGCACTATCAGTCGAAAGAACACAGAAGTTTCAAAGCTTTGTTCCATTCAGTGAACATGAAATTACTACAAAAGTGTGTTCACATAGTAATAACTTTCAGAAACAGAAATTGTTTGAAGAAAGTTCAAATGTATGACAAACTTGAAAGGGTACATTACATGTGAATATGATGAAAGGTGTTGACTGGCTGAAGTAATTTAAACAGATGTACTTTTTTCCCCTCATATGATTAATATCTCATTAAAATATATCTTAAATCTAAGAATAAATCATAAAAAATATTATTATTAATGCATAAAATAAGTCAATTCGTTCATTTAAAAATGACTATTGAATAATTTGAAAACAATACTTTGAAATAGCTATGATAAGACAAAAATGTGAATGTATTCGTTACCCCCTCCCCCAAATAAATTTTTAACTTGTTCATTTCATCCGCAGACATGTCCATGCTTGTTCACTCATGCATAGATGTGTTTAGAAGGCTAATTAAATCATCTCCTTTAAGAAACCATCATCTTAAAATAACTTGAATCACAAAAATGTTCATTTTTTGGTAAATCAAATATTTTTGAAAATTGGGGAAAATATGATCCCATTGAGTCCCCAAGCTGAAATTTTGCATAGACAAAGATAAAATGCACAGAAATATTTGAGAATTTTTTAAAAAAAATTAATGATACATTTTTCGAGAAATTTAAAATTTAAATTTTAAGGTCATTTTTTGAAATTTAAAATTTCAATAAAATTTGTCATCATGCATATCATATAAAACTGCATTCAATGTACTTCAAAATGCTTTTTACTAGAACTTTTTATCTCTATTTTTTGATGAGATGGGCTGTTTTGTGTTGAAGCATACATGTAAAAATGTGAGTTTTTTACAAAATCAAAGCCTGATAACTAAAAAACTAAACAAGATAAAAATCTAAAAATTTGGATTTTTAATTACCTTGAGGGGTACAGTTGATAAGCTAAATTTGAAAAAAATCAAAGAAGGTGAGGTAAATTTTTTCTCAGATTTTGGATCACTTGACATAGAATGACCCATAGTGTGACGACTGGCCGTTGTTTCAATAGCGAAAAATTAGACAACAAACGAGCAAAGCAGAGGGCGCAGGGGTTCTGCCTGCTGCATGGAAAAACTTGTCCTTCTATATTAATTCTTTTAGCAAGAAATTCTTGGTTTCTAAGGTGTTTTATTTTGTCTAAATGCAAACTGATAATTTTTAAAACTTATATTTTAGTAATTTGAAAAATTTTCCTTAAATTTAAAAGGATTTTTGAAAATAACTAGTAGATATTGCGTCTTTTAAAATTACTATTATTTTTAATTGTGACCACTTGTACAAAATTTTTCAAGTTGTAGACCACGTACGTACACATGTGCAGAGGAGTACACATGTATACAGAAGCACAAATGCACATGTATACAAAATACAAATGTCCAAATACACATGTGTATGTTCCTATATGAATATACACATGAAATGTGCATACTGTGCACGTTAAGTGCGGGTTAAATGTATATACATATTTACAAGACGCACGGGTAGATACAGGTACACACGTTACAGGTACACAGATATGGTACACGAGTGTACCATATGTACACTTATACTCAATAATGTATGCGTGTACTCTGTGGCATACAAGAACTCTTGAGTGCAGGTCTACACATATACACATCTTCTACACATTTATACACATACTCATGTGCACATTTGCACACACGTATGTTTATGCACACATAGGTACGCAGTATACACATGTACAAGTGTTCGCAAATACACAGTGTACACATATATACAAATGTACAGAGTAGTACGTACGTCATGGACATGTAGTTACATGTACGCATGTACAAGTGTGTACAAACGCACACAGAAGTACATATGTGCAGAAGTATGCATATACGCTGTACACTCAAAACTCTATTTTTACATATGTAATAAGTATCTGAGCGCATCACAGTTACTAAAAAAAGCCTAAAAACAAAAAATTAAAATATTTTATTTTCTGAATTCAAAAGGGAAAACGAAATAATTTTTAATCACTTAAAACTTATGAATATTGCGAATGAAACGTCCTTTTATACGACTTCTTCGTACTAAATATGCAGCGGGGAACACATGAGCTCAATCTGTCGGTATCATCTTTTTTGTCCCTCGCTTTTTCGCCCCAGTCGACACACTATCTCTTCTAGGCACTATAGTAAATATTAACGTAAGTTGTTGACGTTTTTTACACATGTACTTGGTCATAACGACGCCATTGGCAACATATGTACATGCATGCCAAAAAAAACTAGAACCAGGAGGAAAAAAATTTCGGGAATTAAAAAATGAGCTTTAAAAGAAATACCTGCGCACGTGACTTCAGAAATGTTAATTGTGCAACATAGAGAACTTTTTGAAACTTCGTGCTAAAAAAAAAAATCTGCTGCGAGCATAGATGAATATTTTATGGAAAAGCTTTCCCAAAATGCTGCCATCCATTCCGCCACTATGGAGTATTTGAAGCGAATTCTAATTGATTTGTGTAATGGACCCAAAAATGATTGAAGTAGGCTATTAGCTGAAATAATTAATTATAACTCATTTCTTTCGGAGAACTTTTTGACGTTCATCTCTCCCCCTCGATGGCAAATATTTGATCTACCACCGTTCTGGAATTCCCCCAGGCATTACGCTAATGATGTCAGGTGGTCAGCAAAAAAGCCTTCGAAACTGCCGTGCTGCTTCCGTAGAAATATCTGATATCTTCACCTGGGAATAGTTGCTCGAGATGGATAGATTTTAATCTTAAATTAATGCTCGAATGTGTGTGTGTGTGGGGGGGGGGGGGGGATTGTTAAATGGAGCCCTTCGGAAATTCGGAAGGAAGAATGGTATGCAGCAGTAGTTTCAAATGCATAAAAGCAATAAGGCTAACATTAATTACACCAAAGCTGGTGCCATCATGCCCTATTTCTTACAATTAATTTGCTGTATCCGTGCATCCTTAGCTCTTTATCATTCAATTCCAATTTTTTAAATATTTTTATTTGGAAACTTGGGGGAATATGCTTGTTTGGGGAATATATCAATTAGTTGTATTTTAAAGCACTCAAGGTACCATATTTCACTCACTAACGATTATTTTATGTACAGATTGTGTTTATGCTGGTAGAGACTTTTATTCTGTGCATTATAGCCTTTTTAATAAATGTAAGTCACTTTTAAGATTTGATTTTATTAAAATACCGCTCAACTGTTCTTAACCCCTTAAAGCAGAAGTTTTTTTTCTGAAAAACCAGTATAGTGTAAGTTATTCTTTGCAATTTCAGTTTGTCGGGGGTGACAAGGGAGGGGGGGGGGGTAAAAATTACATAGGAAAAATATATTATACAAACAAAGTGTAAACGGATCTCAGACAGGCATCAGAAATAAAATAACGCACGGGCATGGGGAAACTTTCCGTTAACTTTCGCCCGTGTCAAACACGGGCAAATAAGTTAATTTTGTGACTGCACTCTGTGTTTTAAACGGAATGTTTTCATTACTCTTTTTAGAGTAGAAGACTTTTAGCGGTTATGCATTCGCTCTAACTTTCTCTTGAATTCTTTTTTGTATACAGAAGTTATCGCATTGTTTCCGCTTAGGGGTTATGTGCCACATATAGGTTCAGGGGGGGGGGGGAGTGACAGCTCCTTTTAGAGTGGTATATTAATCTACACTCAATATGTATGTCATTTAAATTAATATTTGATAGGACATAGTAACTAATAGTTTTAATTTATTTTGACATTTAAATGCGTTATCTACATTATGCTACCTTCTGAAAATAAAATTGTTAATGTAAAAAGCATCACCATGATAACAGACAGATGAAAATGTATCCAATGTTGTACGCAGAGATCTGGAGAAGGAACTTTTTTGAGTTGCTCCGCTCCGTTCTCCGAATAATTTTAATAAATCATAATATTTATCTCTTTTTTTAAAGTTAATTTTTTATATGATAAATTTTTTTTAAAAAATCGGAGCTGTGGAGCACAATACGTTTCATTGTTCCAGCTCCGCTCCAGTTTTGAGTAAAACCTCGTTGCTTCAGCGCTCCGCTCTAGATCTCTGCTTGTATGTCTAAATGGAAATATTTATTTGCATCCCCGGGGGGGGGGGGGGGGGCTTGCAATGAGTTCTTCAGTCATGGTCAATAAATTGAAAAAAGTGTTTTCATGAATTGTTTCTACTACTGAGTACCAATGAGTGTCTGGTATGTTACTAAGTGGCAGAATCTTTGCCCATGCGCGTTTTTTTATTGATGGTACGGCTTGACAATACGTGATGTTTTATTATAATCCGTTGTCACAAGAACACATAAAATTTGTAGACTAACTTTTGCCACTTTCTAAGCAGCAGCCGGATTTCGTATTAAACTTTGCATAAATTATCTGCAGATTTTTCAAATTTTATCGCGATTTGTTTTTCTTAAAATTCATCAAGACAGCAAGCAAAATTTAGTTAGTGGAAACTAATAATTGGTTTTTATTGTTGGCTTTATATTAAAATTGGAACAGATAGTTACGCAAAAACGAACCAAAGTGTACCGACCCCTTCACTCAGAAATGCATGCTCAAATCTCACGAAACTTTCGTCGTATTTGACGAAATGGCTTCGTGCAAAACGCTCCGAGTAAACCTTTCGCCAAAATGCCGAAATTTGTGTGGTAACTTTTTTTAAGTCTCACGTACGTGATCGCGCAAGGAAAGATTCGTTATAAATGACGAAATTTTCTTGACGGTTGAAGAATCGTCGAAAATGAGGATTCTTTTCTAATGTTCTAATTTACAATTAGTCGAATATATACGCGTCAAAAGTTTTGTTCTTTTTCACAAATTGTTACCTATGGTCATCATCGTATTCTTTAGAACGTTGTTCGCATAAAAGTGAATTTACTCTAATGTCTGTTAAGTTGAGAGAATTTAGAAGAAGAGCGAATTAAAAGGGAATGTATGAAAGTAATTTTCTCAAAGAAATCTTTGTTAATCCAGTAAACAGTTTAAAAACTGAGCGCATAATAATGGGAAATTTTAAGAGGGCATTTATTAAGATTTGCTCTCAACCCTTCTTGTCACGCGAGATTTAGATGTGAATGCAAAATAAGCTTTCACAGACTATCTGTCACACTCCGCTCCCCTAATGTATTCACAGGACGTCTCAACTAACCTATGTTATTGGATTATAACATGTAAGAGACTGGCTGTGAAGCGTGACTAAGATGTTTGACGTTGCACATCCTCCTTTAAGGCGGAAAGTTTGTGCTATTAATCACATCTGTATGCACCTATTGGTCACTTACGCAACATGCACAGCCACAGACATAACAACACTTTGGTACGCGCCACTTATTTAAGTCATCCTATTGTTTAAGAATAAGAAAAGTCATTTGAATATTAAAAATGTCAGAAGAAAACTCTGGCTGGGAAATCCGGGTTTTAATGCGAATGTCTTTGTTCAAATGACTGCAGGTTGATTTTGTGGTTGGTAGATTTGCGAATGATGCAGATTCATGTAATTAAGCGGATGGTTCCAAAGACATGGCTGTAAAATAGTGAGATTTTTGCATTGCATTGTAAATATATTTATCTATAGGTGAAGTTGGATAATTTTTCTTTTGATAGTATCCGCGTTAATATTTCAAGAAGAAAAATGGGTGAACTCGTTTTCCTAAATTGCTTCCTTAAACGGTATAATTGGATATCACGCGAAGAAGGTCAGTACCCTTGGTAACGAAGCAGCCAGGAAGGCAAATACAATTCCACGTTAAAAATGCCTCATATATGACGAATTGCAAATTCTAGGTTTAGATCATTTATTAAATGAAATGTGATTTTCTATGAACTTAAAGGATTAACAAGTACTTCAGTTTTATTTATTTGTTTGGTTTCTTCCGAGATTGAGTTTTTCCGCTCAATTATGCCATAGCGCCCGTTCGTCATAGAACACGTTACAGCCCCCAACATTGCCACCCATATTATATTTATGTATTGTGATCGTATTTTTCATGCTTTTAGAAACATTGCTGATGCTCCGTCTTTTATCGCGAGATGATAGTTTCCAGCACTGAATGCATTAAAATTAGACCTGTCGTTTAAAAAAGAAGCCAGTAAAAAAAAGAAAATTCAATTTACTGAAAGGCAGGTCCAACGAAAACAATAAAGCAACCTGATTATCTGAGTCTGCGAGATTCAGTTGATTTTTTTTTCTAACATTTATTTTATTATTATTTTTTAATTAAAAAATGTCTATTTGGCAAATTTTTGTATTATTAAGTGTTTTACCGGTATACACTAATTTTACTTTAATTGGCGCCATTTGGGATACTGAATTTAGTTATATCTTTTCTTTCAAGCTATATTTTACATTTTGCAGCTTAAGTGTACATATTTATTTGCCTTTGGAAATAATGCTTTTATTTCTTCTTCCGTTTTTTTTTTTTTTTTTTCGTCGGCATAATGTGTATTAATTTATAAAAGGATATCAAAGAAATAAACTTTCTGTCGACCTTACCGAATACGAAAAATATATTTCCTTTGCATTTTTTAGGAAATGATTGGGGTCATATTATACTAGAGTTTTTAGGACTATCGTCTTTAATCAGATGGATATTTTTAAAGAGAATACGGTCTCTATTCTGGTGGGAATGTTTAGAGCAGCGTTTCCCAACCGGTGGTTCGCGAACCCCCAGGGGTTCGCGTGCTGTATGAAGAGGGTTCGCAAAAATAATATTGCAATGGCGGAGTTTTTAATTGCTAATGTAAATGAAATAATCTATTCTGTCTGTCGATCGCGTCCTGGCGAGATGGAACGGTCCAGAAGTACGAAATTTTGTGTGCACCTCGAAGCGTTTTTCCTAAAATTCGAATTTGTTCTTTTTTTATTCCAATTTTAAGCAAAATTGTTCATTTTGGGTTTATTTCATCGAAAAAACATCCCACGTTTTCGATTTTTGCAGCATATGAATGGATGTAAAAAACTGCACAAGATGATCTCTTTTGAAGTTCGTAGAACAAATAGAACATGCGCAATATTCATTTAAAGTAGCTTTCGAACTTTAAAACGAGGCTTAACTCTGATTTTATCTGCTCAATTTGCGTGTTTTCGCCAAAATAAATGCCACTTTTGTCGCCAACTAGATGATTTTTGTTAACGTAAGATTGAAAAAAGGATGTTTTATCGTTATTCATGCCGTTTTATGAGTGCAACAAATTCTAAAAATTCATTTCATTTTTTAGCATAGTGCAGACGATTTTTAATTACTTCTTGAGGTTGATTCTTCTTCGTTTTTTGGCGATTTAATATTAAGTTATCAGAACAACAATTTCATGAAACATATTATTTCTTCTGGTAGAGTGTCCGTTTTATCAACGAAACAAATTCTAAAAATTCATTTCATTTTTATGCATATTTTGTGGATTATAAACTGCAGACGATTTTCAAGTACTTTATCTTGAGGTTGATTTTTCTTTCCATATTTTACTCAAGTGATTTATTTTATAAAACATTTACTTATATATATATATATATTTTTTTTACTGTCTATTTGGCACTATTTGGACAGAATTTAGTTATTTCTTTCTATCAACTTAAATTTCACACGTCAGGATTGGTACAGTATCCAACATTTTCTAACTTAAATATGCATTTGCCTTTGGAAAAATGCTTTCCTTTCTTTCGTTTTTATCCAAATTTTATAAAAGTGCTATTTAATTGAATTTTCAGGAAATCCTTTGACGATTTTGCAAGCAGGATTTATAGGAACTGTCCTTATTTTGATGGGGAATTTAAGATGGACTGTTGGTAATTTTAGGAACAGTAGCTCTTGAAGGTCAGTATTCTAATGGGTATTTTTAGTCACTGACGTCTTAATTCTAATGGAGATTTTTTGAGACTAATGTCCTTATTCTATTAGGGATGTTTAGGAATAGTTGTCTTTATTGAAATGTGGGGGATTTAGGGATTTTTTTCTTTATTGTAGCAGACATATTCAGGGACAGTTGTTCATCTGATGGACATTTTAAAACTGAATACAGCTCTTTTATTTATGGGAATTTTTAGATGTATTGTGGTAGATATTGTAATTACGATTTTTATGGACTCTTGATATCATTTTGGCACAATTATCTCGCTGCATGTGCGCATTTTAGTTACTGTTGCAATTACTATAATGGCAATTTTTATGAACTGTTGCTGGCATTTTAATGTGGATTTTTATGGATTGTTATTCTTGGTCCTAAAGGAATTTTTCTAAGCTGTTCTTTTTAATACAATCGTGTTTTTTAATGATTTTTACTGTTTAAATAAGGTTTTTAAGGGGTGTTGCCCATCTCCTACTCTTGGATTTTTTTTTAAAAATTTCCTTGCATACTTAAAACAGGATTTTGGACATGCGTCACTTAGCCTGCGAATGATGCAATATTATCCCGCGCAAATCCGGGCATGTCAGCTAGTAAAATAAATTAACATGCATAGGACGATGCGTAAAAATGATTTTTTTAAAATGGTCTTCCGATAATGCGGAAAAGGTGTGGACTGCCATAAGGAGCATACCTACAAAATTTGAAAACACTTATTTCTACTTTTGCCTGATTTCGAAAATAAAGATCAGGAAAAAGGGGTACCAGAAGATATCCATTGATTTAGTTCATATTTTAAACTCATATTTCTTCAAACAATTCTCGTTTTTTCCACGCTGGCGTGAAGAAAGAGGCAAACTTATGAAAAGTAACTAAAATAGAAAATTTTGCGTTATTTTCGCCTAATTTCTAATATATATAGGCCCAAATGTGGAACCGGGAGACATTTGTTGGTTAGTTTTAAATTTTTTACTCACGCATTTGTCACACTTTATCATCCCAGTTTTTCTGCATTATCACAATGAGAAATTTGAAAATACGTCAATTTCAATATGCCTACAAACTTCTATTTCTTTTGCGAATTTTGTATATTTCAAATCCGAAAGTAGTGATGGATTCAAAATTTCGTGCATATATTTTTCATGCTATTCCACAACATCTTCGCTCTATCAGAAAAGTAATTTTGAAACGTATTTTTGTGAATCCATATATTTACTGACCTAATATTTATTACTTTAGTTTTTATTTAAATCTAGGTGTTTAAAAATTATGTGTTTAATTAATTTCATGGAACGATGTGCAACGTGGAAGATGAATGTGCTAGCAATTTTTTAATTTTGTTACGATAACAGAAGGGGGTGCGCCTTTTTCTTTGGAATTTTAGAAGGGGTTCGCAAGGAAAAAAAGGTTGGGAACCACTGGTTAGGACCACTGGTTACCACTGCTGACAATGGAGGAATAATACAGTATTCGAGATAGCCCGCGCAAGTAGCCCGTGCGCCAGCCGGGCACGTCAGCTAGTATAATAGTTAGGCGTTTTCTTATTATCCTCCAAATTCATCTTCTTCAGAAGATTCAGAATTTTCTTCTCTCTCAGAGGGTGCTGATTGGGGAAACGAACGCGAAGATAAAGCTGATGTTGAATATGTATGGTGCAGGGTTGTTTTCAGATGATCAGTCGGGTGTAACCGTTGCCAAAAATGTCTGAAATGGGCTCACATAAACTGTGCAACTAATCCGAAAAAGATGTTCGTGTGCTTAAAGTGCACATAACTGAAAAGTGTGTGATTTTTTTTTTTTTTTTTTTGTTTTCATTTTATTTACTTTATTTGATTCAAAGCACGAAAAAAATTTTCATCTGGGTTTCCTTTTTGTTAGAACTTAAACAGTACGTTATCTGTTTATGAATACTGTGTTAAACTATGTCCAGCAATACTGATTTATTGCTATATTTCTAACTGAAAATCATAAGAAAAGGTGGTACCTCGTAATAGGAGCCTACCCCATATTGGGAGTTATTTCTGGGATTTTCTAAAAATACTTCACAAAATATTCAAAAAGATAAAAGTCAAACTTTTCATCTTAATCGCGTTATAAAAAGCAACAAATCATACCCCCCCCCCCCTCTAAAAAAAGAAAAGAAGAAAAAATAAAAAATAAAGAAAAAAAGAAGAAAAATATAGTCGTTAAATAGCAAGCAAATTCTTATGCCAGAGAATCGTTTTTCACCCACAAAATAAGTATAATAATTAATTTTGTGAAAAATGTGTTCGAGGTATTGAATTTTACGAATAAACAGTTTTTTTAAAAAATTCCATGGAATTTAAATAAAAATAAAATACTTAACTGCTTAACAAAATTGAAAGATAATATTACACATTTTATATTTCAATACTTATAACATACGGAACTAACTCAATCTTTTGTAAAATCAGCAACTGAGTAATTCGGCTTTGTTTTAACCAATATTGAAGCTGATTCATTGTTTTTACGCATTTTCGTCAGTAAATTTTAGATGACAACAGCAGGTAATTTTTCACCACTTACGTAAGGGCTCTCACTCACAAACCTTAGTGTAAAACTTTGCTACAAATAAATAAAAATAAATAAATAATAAATAAATTAAAAATGCTTAAAGAGCTTAAATCTATTGGAAATGCTTTAAAAAGCAGTTAATTTCTTTTAACTAAGCATCAACTCCTTTTTACATTTCGAAAAGCAAGAAATGTAAGTCAATCAATAACTGTAGATTGTCTGTGGAGTTAGCCTCAGTTCTATCCATTTATTGAGATACAAAGAAATCTGAGGCAATCTCTTGGTCGAAAGTAAAATAGGTCTCTTGGCTATAAAAATAAGACATTTATACCCTCCCAGGCAGATCTCAGTCTTTAGGAGGACAATCACGCCTAGCCATTTCATTTTGTCTGCTTAAATTATCTCCTATATTGCGCCTCGCATATCGCAATGCTTATCTTAAAATGCCGGTATAGTGGCAATCATTCATCCATGAAGCCGTATTTATGGGGACTATGACTTGATTCAATCAAATTGGATGCGACTCTTACGAAGGACGATTTTTATCTTGTGATATGGTGTCGGCTGTTTAGAAGAAGTTAAGGTAATGGAAGATCTTAGGAAACATTCGAAGATAAATGTGTTTAAGATTCATTCTAATGATAAAGCAAAACTAAAATTTATATTGTCTCTTTCTTTTAAACATGCGAAAATATCGGATTATATAAGTAATGGTTTAAGCGGATTAATTCTTTTTTCTTTCCTCAATGAAACTTATATTCCGTTATTATAGTTTGAATTTTACTATAGTTCGATATTGAGTACTATTAAGTACATAATTTTATGAGCTTTTTTACTTACGCAGAAATATTACTGATACTGAAGATGATCTGTTTTATCTCTACTAATATTAAAGTACCAAGATGTGTGTGTGTGTATCTCTGTGACTCGCGTAGAGCCAAGACCGTAAGACACGACTGCTAAGTTTCGTGAAATTCGGCATGAAATTAGTTTGGACTATGGGGCTATGCACCTCGAGAGATTTTTCTAAATTTAGAATTTGTTCTTTTTTTATTTCAATTTAGAACCGAAAATTGCATGAAATGACTTTTTTCTAGGGGAAGAAATTACCGCATCGTTTTAAACTTGATACCATTGGAAATCCTGTAAAGAACTGTGCGAGAAGGAGTTTTGCTCTTCGTGCTAAAATTCGGAGCCTGTAGTTAACTAGAAAATAAGTTATTAGCGTTTTTCGCTGTAGTTCGAAATTATTTTTCCATGGTAATTAACTTTTATTTTCCCCAGACAATTGATAAACTGCATTTTTTTATTTTATTTGAATCGTTGCCATTTTGTCTACATGTATATTTGCAAAATGAAATTATATCCGCAATGTTTTTAGCATTTTGATCATTGTTTTCGACATGCAGAGACGAATTCTTGCAGGGGCCAATGATATAACAAACTACCAAACCATACGAAAATCACATAAAGGAGATGTTTTTTTTTTTACTTTGTCCTTTTTGTCTTGCAACTGAAATTTTCTCACATAAAAACGAAAATGTGGTATATCACCCCAAAACAAAAAATCTAAATTGTCCTGCATTATTTTATGACTGATCGGAGGAGTCCTTTCCATCAAAAAAACAGTAATGCACATATAATAACCGTGCTTTAACGTTTAAAAATAAATAAAGGCAAATATAAATAAAATTTCTTCACGATTACTTTGAAGAAAAAATGATGTTTCGTATAAGAAATTGCTCACGACTTCTTGAATAAAAGTACTAAGAGAAGTTTAATTCATCTGTCTCATGGCATTAAACTGTCTGCATCTGCAACCCCTCCCCCCCCCCCCCCCTCTCTTTTTTTTTCTAATGATCCAACAACCTTGATGCTTCGTGTCTGCGACATTCGTCTCCAGAGCGGATCGTAGTGGATCAACGCCAAGTGGATGCGGAGCGCATAATACGATGCTCATAAGATGATGAATCCCTTTCAGATGCCCCGGTGGCACATACGGCCGGACAAACTGCCGTTCATCTGTTATTTTATCTGCTTAGGAATGACGGTCATTTCCTCCTTATCCTTAATCTTCTCTAGAGCGCGTGGCATCAAGTAAACGCTTTAAGTCTGGTTTCCGTAGATTACTGTAAAAACATAATTGTACGTGATACCCGATGAAAGATATGAGATCCCTGTCGATCTTAAACGGTGTGCATTTAAAGTGTTCAAGGAGCTAGTGTGGGCCCTGAAAAGTGCGTTTTATAAGTTTATTCCGCGTAAACAGGCACATTATGGGTACACGTACAATAGAGTATCGTTTAAACCACGATCGTTTATGTATGTGGCGTTTACACTTATGCCACGTGTTTGTGTGGTCCCAATTCCTGGATTTGGACAGAAGGGTAAATCGCTTATACGCCGTTATCGTTTATACGACGTTTTTCGATAGTCCCTTCGGCGTCGTTTAAACGATATTCCCTGTATTTATATTTATTTATTTTTATTATTATTTTTTTTTTTGCATAGGAGCATGCTTTGCCTTTTCCTACTGCCTTTCCTTTTTTTTTTCATCGTTTTTTATCTCTTAACAAGCTGCTCTATGTTATCATTAAACTTGTAATCAATATTGTTTTATGAAATATCGAAAAAAAAATTTGAACTCTGAATATATGCAAAGGATAATTTACCCAGAGATAATATTTCTCCTGTGACAAAATTGCTCTGTGTAATCGTATTTTCAATCAATAGAAAATACTGTATAAAAATGCTAGTTTTCCAGCCTGAAGAGCAAATTCTCAGTTGTTCAATTATCTTGAAAGTAATTTGAAGTTAAATTTCATGAACATGCCAATTGAATTTCACGTCTATTTAAGACATTTTATGTACCTTATTTGACAAGGTTAATCCATATGGCTTTCTCGAGTGCTTGAGGAATAAACGGCAAGTAGGTTCATCTCTCAGCGTTATAGTTTCATATTCTGGTTTCAGTTGTCAAAAATTAGTGGAGAATCTGGAGCTACTATCGCTACTTTTCGTTTGACGCATCCACGAAAGCTCACGCTATGACAGGAAGACGTCTGTTATACTTGCATAAGCCATAAAAATTATTTTTAAAATATCAACAGATGAACATGAGTAGTTGTTTTATTAAGAAAATTCTACAAAGAAAGGAATATAATAATGGAAGACTCATATAATTTATTTTTCCAAAATATAATAGTAATTAGGATTTCGGCTTTCCACACATATAGCCTGTTTTACTAGAACTTTGATTGCATTTATTTAAATTTTTTCTGGTCTTAGTATTCGATTACCAATTTACACATTTTATAGCCAAAATATTTGGACATTACTGAAATTATTAAATATACACATGCATCAGATTGCTGCTGCTTTTTCTTTTTCTACTGTCATGTGCTAATTTTATGACCTTTTTAGAGTATGAAAAACATACTGATGTTCATGTAACGTGCATGGAGGGCTTTGAATAGGCTAGAGGGCTTCATCATCAACCTGATTATAAGAAACATTTCCAGTTATTGTATGATGCAATTAAAGTTTTATGTATGTGCAATTAAAAAGACTGCATCAAAATGAGGAAAAATAAATACTACTAGTACTACTACTGAATAATAATAATAAACACTTAAATTAACCAAACGAGATAGTTGAAGAAAAATCCTAAAAAATAGAAAATAAATCTTCCAAGGTTTATAAACGTGCAAATACGCACCGTAAAAAGCGTGTAAAGTATGTATTAAGCATCTCACAAAAATAAAATATGCAAATAAAACTGCAATCCGTAGTTTCTAATTTCCAAGCAAATTTGATGCAGCAGCCGGGTCATCTTAACTACGCAATGGACCCCGATGCACAAAAATACTCTGGGTCCACTTTATGATAAATTTAGTTCTAAAATTTCTTTTTTTTTATAGTGCCATGAGGTTTCTGTACATCGGGCTCCCCTACCCCCGCTCAAAGCTACCATAGAGACCATATCTTAGTCTCTTTGTTTAATTGAAAATCTAGAACGCATGACATTATATGCCTACACCTAAATACAAAATTCTTATTGAAAAGGCTGAAAACTTCAAAATACATTCATATACAAAATTTCATATTAAAGGAAATAAATCTTGCTTTGTATACGAAGTGAGAGAAACAGATCAAAAGAAAAGAAAAGTTCCAAAAAAGAGGTAAAAAATCGGAAATAAAAATAACAAAAGTCGTTGATCTATACTTTGAGAAGATTGGACAGGAAGCAAATGTCACGCCATTGTGATCCTTTGTTTACTTAGATGGATGATAGCCTAAGCGACACGATTCGGTCTCTTTGCCGAAAGATGTGGATGGGGACTCTTTTCCTCCGCGCGATACCTTATGAATATATCGGCGAAGCGGAAAAACTACCGAAATGCGGTCACTTCTTAAAAGGACTGCCGAGAAACCACCCTAAAATAGGGGCTGAATGGGGGGGGGGGTCTTGCATAGGGGTCCTGAGTGGGATGTTTGCTTAAGCACCATGAATAAGAAAGAGCGTTTATGAGATGCTCGCTCTAAGATGGATTCCTACGCTTCTTTGTGCTCACAACGGGAATGATGCGAATATGCTTTTGTGGAGCCTAAGTTGCATTTTACGCGCAGTTGATCGCGGGGTCTTTACAGTCTCCAAGATGAGGACATCCATTTTGTGCTCGTTTTTTATGCAAATTACTTGGTTCGGTTCTCTTGAGAAAGCAGATTCAGGTGTTTAGTCGACAAGCTGTTTGTTTGAAATGTTGTAGAACTTAGTTTCCCATCCTCTGAGCAACTAATAATTTAACGCATGCAATTTATTCTTGCTTTTCTTGCATTCAGCCGGCTTATGCGTTTATTTATTTATGTCTCAAAATTTTATTACGAAGAGTTCTCTTCGTTAGTTAACACTTTGACGGACACTTGCGTGTATAGCCGTCAAAGCGAAGTTCACTATGCGGCATTACGGCAATAACCGTCCAAAACGAAACGGTCGTTTTTAGACACTACGGCTATAGCGGCACAAATGTGCATTTACCAGCGTACAAGTAGAAGCCTAGTGTCATGTTCTGGAAACAATTTTTTAGGTTGAATTTCGTTTTCCAACTGTTACACGACTTGCAGCTTCAGTATGCACGTGGTTGGGAAGGGAGTAGTGCGATCGTGTTTTCTCTTGAATTTATAGTTGTTATTCATACATTTAATTACCGCCATCGTCCCATTGCTTAGTGTCTAGAGTCCGCTGGCGCCATGACGGTTATAGCCGCAATCTAATTAAAGGTGCTGAATTAATCAAAATTAAGTTTATCTAAGCAGAAAGAGTAAAACTATACTTCTAATATTCTAAAAATTACAAAAACATATAGTGTTAATTTTCGAACTTCACTTGTTCCTACTGTCCGTCAATGTGTTAATTCCTAGCTTGTCCAAGAAGTTGTTGAAAAGTGTATCGCATTGTCTTCATGTATTTTATTGCATTGTTAAATCGAAATTCCTTTTATTGGGATAAAATGGCTTATTTTCAAGAACATCATGTTCGCGGAATAGCTAAGAGTCAAAATGACTTCGATTTGAAAAACGATTCTTGTTTTTTAAGAAAGCCTTTTCCTAAAAATGATCCGGTACGATCTCCTTTTTGAGGCTACTAAAAGAAAAACAGAACAAAAAAACCAGAAGTTTCCTCACTGGGGTTAGAACGCGGACTGTCCAGACTCTACCACTGCGCTAATACTCTACCACTGCGCCTGGAGGACATCGAGCGGAAAAGGAAATTTGAATTATATAACTTCCAAACGTACCAGCTGTTCTAACGGGTGAGTAAGCAAAATCTGCACAAACTTTGACAAAGGATTTTACAAAAATTTATTTGTTTAAACAATGACAACAATATATCAAAGTAAACTGCAAGAAAAATGCTTTACAACAAGTTCAATTTCGTTTTACAACAACATTGTTTCGCCGGATATAATCGATCCTTTTCTTAGTTCCTTCTGCTAAACGCTGTACAAGCTCCATATCCATTTGACGTAACCACTCTCCCACTTAACTATCAACGGTAACAATACTTGTTATACTTCTAATGCCGCCTAATGTAAAGTTTTCTACCAAGAAAGAGTTTGAAAAAAAAAGGTGCTGGTGCGGGTGACTATCGGACCAAATGGTTTGTCGGAATCGTTGATCAAAGAATCGAATTTTGCTATCAATGGTATTATTTATCGTGACTAATGCATCAAGAAATGATTGATCCCATATATTAGAAGCAAATATGATGAGAATTACGTGTTTTGGCCCGACAAAGAAAGCTCTCATTACGCCAAAATTGTGCTGGATCACTTAAAAAGAAGAAAACATTAATTTTGTTGCTAAAGAAGACAATCGAGCTAACCTTCCAGAACCTAGATCAGTTGAAGATTTTTGGGCTATTTTGAAGGGGCGAGTCTACGCTAATGCCTGGAGAGCCGAAAATACGCGTCAACTTGCAAATCGGATCAAGTTATGCTTACGTCAAATGGATATGGAACTTGTACAGCGTTTAGGAGAAGGAACTAAGAAAAGGGTCGATTATATCCGGCGGACCGGTGTTGTTGAAAAACGAAATTGAATTTGTTATAAAGCATTTTTCTTGCAGTTTACGTTGATATATTATTGTTATTGTTTAAACAAATAAATTATTATAAAATCCTTTGTTAAAGTTTGTGCAGATTTCGCTTACTCACCCGTTATAATATAGTGATTGCATCCACAAAGACGAAGAAGATTTAATACGAAATCTTGGGTGGCATTCAACTGTATAGGCCCTTCATTTCCTGTTGTAAAATGGACAGCGCCTCATGCGAGCGTGTTTACTGATCATGGCACCATATGTCTACATTATGAGCCTAACTGTTGGTAAAAAAAGCTAATATTTCTTATGTCGGTCTGTGTTTTTGGAAATTTTCCGAAACGTCTTTCCATTCTTCTTTTTCTTTTTAATCCTTTTGTCAAAATCTGTAGTTGAGGAGTGATTGAACAGAAAGATGTACTTATTAATTTTCAAGACTGAACAATTGATGAAAGAAGCAATTCTATACTTAGTGTAGTGATGCGAAGTAGTCCTTTATCATCAATTATACGTTATAATGTTAGAAATCCTACATTAGCAGTGATTATTACATCGAAAATCACGTCTCGACAGTACATTGTGTTTTATATTTGATAACGCTGAAAGTTAGTTTAGCGATTCGTCACAAACGTTGCTTATACTATTGGCCTTAGATTCTCAAGCACTTGTTCTAGTATCAACCAAACATTTACAATCATTTTTACATCAGTTCTAAGATTACGTTAAGCCATATATTTCGCTAATTAATTATTATTAGTTTTATTAGTACCTTTTCAATATAAATTAGAATTAAACATAAATTTGGAAGAAAATATCTATAAAGGTATTTTTCTTCCAATTGTGTATCTACAATACTTATTCATTTCAAAGGGCAGAATTTATGTGCAGTTTTTCGTATTTTATTATGAGTTTCATTAACTGCATCGCAGGACATTTGTGCAAAGCAATGTTTCTTAAACTTTTTTGTGTTGGGACCCCATAATATTTACGAAAATTTTGAGGGGAACCCATAAGCATTGCGCAAATCTGACACACTTGTGCGTGAAGAAGCTTAACTTTAATTTTTAATTTTAAGACGTAGAACAAATTTTAAATAAGTAACAAACTTGAAAAGATAATGCATTAATAAAAATTAATTCATCACTTAGGTAAATTCAAACTTTAACTAAAACTTAAATTAAACGTCCATTAAGTGTAGCCATTTTGAAGGTCACTACTGAGAAACCAACTTTCTTCTAACAGCGCATAAGGGTGTGTGCCTATTTATTTTTTAATTATCAAATCTTGGCAAACTAGTTGACACCGCAGAGCGAAGCACTTCTTCAATATTCCGTAGATATGATGGACACTTTGATTTTATGGTGATTAAAGACAAAAATGCCGTCTCACGCAAATATGTATGAGAAAAAGGTAAAAGAAAGTTTATGATAGGTTCCGAAATTATTGGAAATTCTTTTACGTCTCCTATCCAAAAATCATCTACGGACTTAATACAATCAATTTTCATCCCCGAATAATTTGATAACTCGGCATGTTTTTCATTTGTCTGTATTGTCTTTACCCTATATTTACCAATTTTCAAATACATTATGCAAAATATTTGGTAATTGTAAAATTATTGTAATAAATTGAAGAAATATCGAAATTGTTAAAATATTTGGTGACCCCTGCTGCAGGTCTGCAACCCCAATTGGGGTTGCGACCCACAGTTTAAGAAACTCTGGCATAAAATATTTAAGAAAAAAAGTCAAAGCCTTTGCTTTAGGAAAAGAAAGAATTTTCAGCAAAATCTTTCCACAAACAGAAAAATATCAGGTTCCGAAAAGTGTTTGTTCTTGTATTTTTTTCAAGTTCAACTCCAATTCAGCTTTGGTTTTCCTCTCCATTAATTGAGTCACTCTTCCTCAGGAGGTCTCCTAACCTTTAATTTACGCAACGTTAGTTGCTGGGATAGTCTCTTTATGTTAATATTTCGCCGAAAAGCCGGTATCACCTTTGTTAAATTAAACCAATGGCCAACGAACTAGTTTTAAAGTCAGCTGCAAACAGAGACACAATAATTAACGAGGACAAGCTCATGGACTAAGCAGTTGACAGGTTGTGGCATCTAGTTAGATTTATACGGAAGAAATTGGTTACGCATGCTTGGCTTTACAAAGGTACAGCTAGAAGTTCCAAGCTGAATAAAAGAGAGAACAAAAGGAAGAGTAAAACATGCCCTTGAAAAGTTTTATTCCGACTTTGAACAACATAATGAATTTTGTGTGTTTACCAAAGCTGGTATGTTTAGTAGATTTCGGTCAAAGGTTAAAGCCGTCGAGGATACTCGACCACAGTCATCTTGATTTCCTGAGAAAAGGCAATAAAAGTGTAAAGTATTGTGTTTTCTGTTCTAGAAATATATTTTTCTGCAAGAAGTCGCTAAAAGTTATTCCGCTGAGACAAGTCATGGGCCGTGCCCTCACATTTCAAAGAGCTGAAATTAACCTTTTAATGTTTCGCATATTAAGATTAGAAAACTATTTTGTGCAGCTAATGTGTTTGTTATTGTTGAAGTACATATATATTTTGATAAGTTTTTCTAGTTTCTAGAAATCACCCTCCCCTCCACCAAGTTAAACATAAATTAAAGATAAAGGTATTGTTTATCATTAACGGAAACGCTTTACTCTTTGCCTTCTTTCTTTTGTTTATTTATTTATTTGGAAATAGAACACTTAAAAGTTTTAACTTTTCCGCCATGCCTAAATATTGCGCCTAAATGCAAGATTGCTCGAGATGAATACTACATAATGATTGCTGTATATACTGTTTTGCGACAAATTTATAGTATATATATTCAGAAATAAGCTTTCAGATTTATAGTTATTGCATTAATCAAATGCAAACGGCATGTAAAAAATACTTATGATGTCATTTTTTTAAACAATTTTGCTAATTCCCCAAAAGATTTATACCGAAAATTCGGGATTTAAAAATCAACATTTTATAAAATGTTTAATTATAAATTAGTTCTTGACTTATATATGTATGTAATAGTGTTGAAAAAAATAAGGTTGGACGACTTCATTTTGATGAACTTCAAAAGAATTGAATTTGTATCACGTTATATTATTTAAATTAAGTAATTCGTACGTAATATCTTAATTTCGTACGCTAGTTTTAAGCATTGCAATAAAATAAATACCACAAAAAGAGATAACCATTCAGATTCCGGGATATTGAGAATGTTCATGTTTTTAAATAACGAGATATGTGATTAGAGTTTGCAATACCGGTTTTCCGGTACATCAAATACCGGTATTTCGTGTTACCTCTCAATTTCGTAAAACCGGTATTTCATAAAGTAAAATACCGGTATTTTCTTTATAATTAGTTATATATATTTTTTTTTCAATGAAAAATATTTTAATTTAACCTCTGAGATGACGGTTGCTATTTTAAAATCAATCATTTGAAGCCAAAATTTAGCTTAAAAAACATGAATTAACAGAGTGTCAATAAATGAAAGAATGTGAAGAATTCAAAAAGACATTTTTATATCACAATGATTTTATTTCTTTCATTCCCTTGTATGCATTAGGTTATTAGGTGCATTTGCCACTTGGCAAAAGTTCACTGCAAATATCTGTCACAAATGTCTTATTTCTATGAATAGCTCATTCTAACCGTTAATTGCAGCATTGCTTTATATTATTGTTTTGTTAATCTTTGTCCCAACTATATTGGGTTTTGAGGAAAACTTTTTATGTTCGTATAACAAATGGTAATTTGTCGCCGGTATTGATTTGTTGTCCTGTCTCGCTATTTTGCCCCATACTTGGACAATTAATATCTCGCTCTTTTGAACTCGTTAGCGCTTTTGGTTATTACGACCGAGTGAGCAGTATCGATTAAACACACTTTAAGAATCAAGGGAACATGACACTGTAGCACTGAGCGTTCTCGCGCGGGAAGTCGTTCTTTGCATATAATGTTGAAGGTAGGAAATGCTCAGTTTCGTAATGAAGAGGGGAATGAACTGCATCCGTCTATATCACAAAAAGATCTATTATTTTTACCGAGAAAAAAATTAGAATATCACTTTTAAATGAATCATTGAAAGTTTTCTGTTATGAATCGATGAATTGACACGTGATATGGGTCTAGCAATTGGTAAATAACAGCAGAGAGTAGCGTTTTCTGGTATAATTTCTAATAAGTTGTTATGCGCGTCTATCGATACTGAAATTATGTATCATTCTTTTGGTCTATCGTCTCCTCCAAGTGGATTTTTCCTAAACAGTGGGAAAACATTATGACCATTATCAGTTGCAAATATTTGGCGTATAACCATGATTTTGTGATGTGCGTTTAATTACAAGCTTTTCTGTCTTTGTACAATGTTAAAGTCAAGAATGAAGCCGGAGAGAGAAATGGTTTGAACATTTACATATTTCTATAAACTGTCTAGTTCCATTAAAGATAAGTACATTTTGCAATATACTTTGTCGTTCAATATATATACGAGTATGTTCCATATACTAATGGTTCATTTTTAACTTTATTTTTTTGTTGCCAATGTCATAAATTTTTATAATACGACTCTTATTCTATGTATTTGATTATACCAATTGGTCCTTTTCTTATATTTGTTCATAACGAAATTGTTCATGTACGCTATTTTTTAGAAATGCTAAAACAAGCCCGAACAGGGAACAATTTCCTTGAGATACATAGAACTTGAACCAAAACACCAACCCAAGTGAACTCAACATTTTCTTGTTGAACTGAAAAAAGTTTAATTTCACAATCTTTCATAGAAGTTCACCAGCGCATCTGTACAGTTAAGGTTTGTGAACTAAATGAACGAAACATAAATAAAATTTAAATAATAAGTATTTGCTTGCACAGTTTATATTATTTTAGTTTATTCATTTTTCGTATGAAGTTACTAAATATGTAATAAAACAAATATGTTTCGGTTTCTTTTTTGAAAAATTTCTGATACCGGTATTAATACCGATATTCTGATATTACGTTGCATTACGGTATTGTATTTTTGATTCGATATTGGAAACACTATAATGTGATGAAGTGAGAGGATTTTGACTTTTTAATAGTTACAAACTATCTAAGACTTCGGTATTGAGGAATCATTCTTCGCTCACAAATTAAGAGTCTTGTTTGAACAATTTCATATTTTTCGATCTCTAGTCTTTTACAATGAGCTCTTTAACCTCTTGCTCTTTATTTTCCAACAACGTTTCGAGAAGTTTATGAATAGATGAACTAACACGTGATCGGACTAGCAATTGGCAAATAACCTCGGAGACTAGCGTTTTCTGGTACATTGTTTATAGAAATAAAGTGTCATATCTGCAAAAAATCTTTTTTTTTTTTTTTTTTTTTTTTTTATATCAAAATTTTCAGATTTTTGCGCTCGTTATATTGGGAATACTGCCGTAAGTAAATGTTCAAAAATTAAGGCTAGAGGCCAACTTTATTGTTTTGGTGCAATTCTGTAATAGCTACTTTTTATAGATTTTTCTAATTTTTTTTGACATCATTAACATCCATCATGTGAGAGAAAACTATTACAATAACTATTTTCTGAACAAAAATCGATTATAATAATCATTGAAACAAATAAGGTAATTAAATAAAACAAATTGTAAAACGTTCAAACTCCTCGCTTGAAAAATGTTCATTTTGCAGATATGACACTGTTCATTTCTATAAGCAATATCTCTAGACGTCAATGTGCGCGTCTATCGATACATTATGCACCATTCTTTTGGTCTAAAGTTAAAAAGGTGACATCAGTATTTGTTTGGATTGTGATTCCACAAAAGAGGAAACAGGCTTTTGGTGAATCGCTGAAATAAAGACGAACAATGAACTGGGGAAAATCCTTTCGGAAGCACTCGAAAAGAGTTAAGAGACAATAACTCATATTTTTCCCTCAAAGCACCTAAAAATGGAGAATTAATATCTTCTTTAGATTATCCTGGATTCACCAACCAAGACAGTAGCGTGAATTTCAGTCACAAATTGGAGTTTGTCATCTTTCTTGCACCACACAAAAGTTAACAGCCTCTTCAAGTTCCGTAATCAGTCACTTCAAACCATTCTTCAACCCTACGTTGTTTAACCGCTCTTTTCGACGAAGATATTTAATCAATATAGATTTTGCATTTGCTGCCGTTATAATAATATTTTAACAACGTAGCTCTTACAATCTTACCTAAAGTTACGATGGGAACTAAGGGGGAAGTACACGAAATCGTTTTCTTTATGTAAATTACATCCCCCCACCCCTCATAAATCGGGGCAACGCAATACGGATTTTGTGAAAAACGACACCTGATAATTAAAATCAGACTGGTTTATAGCTGTCGAAATTTCTTCTCTATGATTCATATAGTATATATGCAAAGTCTCATATGAGTTCATGTCTTCTATAGCTGCATATCATTCATATAAGCTTACTATCGCGTAACGCAAATAAAAATAAATAACCTATAGATATTGCTTTCGCAATGCTATTTTTTATTTTGCCGAAGGTGGTGCAACAAGTATCTGGCCCCTGTAAGAAAATCGGCAAGAGCTCTTTGCTGAAGCGGGTGCTGCTTAAAAGACGAGTTACAATATAATCTACGCACGATTGGCTTCATAAAATGGCCATCCAGCCTCCTTTTTGGATGTCTCTGCCATAAACACGGGTATCACCGATTCCCCTTTCTCTCGACTCCACTTCCCACCGATGATCATCCATCACTCCAAAGAGAATCGCTTCAAAAATGGGGGCCGAAATACAAAAGGGGATGACCCCCAGATCGCGTGACCCTCTTTTTTATAGCGCCCCCTGCAGTTGGAAACGTTTCATAAATGTTCATATTTATTTGAGAAGAGTGAAATGGCGCGTTATATAGCTGAAGATTAATAAAATCTTGATGCGAAAAGGTTTTGCTGCTATTAAATGCAAGGCATTTTGCTGCTATTAAATACAAGTATGAAAAATGCGTTTTTTGTCTTAAGTGTACAAAAAAAGATAGATGCTCCACTGAATCTTTCGGCATTGCTAAAATCCTGAATCTTACAAAGAAAAACTTAACAATTAGAAAAAGTTCGTTTTAAATTTTAATAGTACCAATGGAAAGAGAGAAAGTAAATAAATAAATAATAATAACAAATAAAAACAGCAGAAAACAATGAGATAAAATGAAGATAACAAAAGCAAAATATTTTATTTTCCTAAATGGAAACAGCATATAAGTTTGTACAAATCACAGTTCAGTTTCTTCGTACAACAAGTTTAGACATAATATCAGACTCTGCAAAGCATCGCGAAGCTGTTCGCTTCAATATTGACGCAAAATTATCCTCTACGGTTGTGAAGTATCTCTAACACTAGCTTTACCAGACCAGTCGTTTTGACTGCTTCGAAGCTTCCATTTTGCATAATTTGTTACTAATTATAGTGCAAAATTTCAATTGCATTGCCTTTTTCTAGTACACGGTAAGTAGGACAAGCAATGTTTGAAATTAGGATGTAAAAGTTAGGCGTCATTGGCTCCCAGCTTTTTCGTTTTAGTCCAATGCCAAAAATGTTCTGCTAGGCGTATTTTTAAAGTAATTCACCTTATTTATGCCAAAATATCAACTGTTAACTTTTACGACTATTATGTAATTGTTAAAAAGTATCTTAAACTGCAACAACTTTAATGAGGAAATTTTTGATATGTTAAAAAAAATTAAATCAATTTCTATCAGTAACTTTGGAGAATTTGTTAATTTTAGTTTAGTTTATGCATCCACCCCCAAATATTTGTTTAAATCAGCGCTTAATGAAATAAAATATAAGTTAATTGGCTTAACTATTTTTTCAAGTATTAAACTTCATTTGTACATAAAAATTCACAATACAAAAATGTGAAGGTTAAGAAGGTTTGATTGTGAGCTTTAAAGCTCAAAAAAACTGAAGATTAGATGGGACATACATAAATATACAATTTTATAAAGTTATAAGGAAAGAGGAAAAAAAAGTATAGAGAGAGGGGGAGGAGGACGAATAGGCAAAAAATTGTGGTTGCTTAACCCTCTAATGCCCAAGTTTTGTTATCGTCGTCCGCCTTGAGGCGGAGTTGGGAATTAGAGGGTTAACTAAAATTTTTATAAAAAGTTAGGCGACGACTGGTGGGAAATCGCGGTCGTCAAATGGAAAGTTTTGGGTGCAAAATACGACTAACGACCCCTAATTTCGAACTCTGAGGACAAGTTAATGTGACTGAGTTTTATTATAATTAGTAGGCAACTTGGTGTAAAATAAAAGTTTAGAAATGGTTGAAAATGGCCTAGTGCTAAATCTAGTGCTAATTATGGGTCTATGATGCGGCGTCACATTTTCAACGAAGCCCTCTGCCGTTGGTCCATGTATATATATATATATATATATATATATATATATATATAGTAGATGCCTAGTTTGCATAGCTAGTTAAAAGAAAACAGTTTCATCCAAGACATTTTTTCTGTATTTAAAAACTTCTAACTTTGTATATCGATTGATATAGAATTCAAATTATCAACTGGTCTAATTTAATGAAACTGGACATAGAAGTTGCTTGAAACAAAAACAAGGTTAACTTCGAGAAAAAAATAAATAAATGAATAAGGTTCGCTTGTTTCAATACTAAAATTTGAAAGTAACCCTCTTTATCAGAGCTAGATCCTTGCCAAGCAAACTGTTACCCGCCACACCCTCCCACTTCGAGAGTCCCAAAAATAGCTCGATAAGTTCGTGAAAATGGAAATTTAAAAATCATTATAACCGAGGGACTTGACAGGTCCTGACAGTAGAAGCTCACTTTTTGACATCACCTGAAGTTACTCGAGAGCTGATCTTACTGTTGTATTTCTAGAAGTATCTGGTGAATGTGTGAACAGATTAAAAAATGCAATGAAGAACAATAAAAATGCATCGCAAAAAACACTAACATTGACTACCAGACAATGAAATTTGAGATGTCATGTTATTTTCGCTCTTAAATTCATGAGCAATCGTAAGTTCAGAAGTAATTGAATTTACATCCTGCACAGCAGCTTTTTCCTTTAGCTTCTCTTCCTGCTGCTTTTGCTTACAGCACTTTGAGCTCACATGTTTATGTCTTTGTTGATAATGCCTGAAATTTATGGCAAGAAGAATTGAAACGCTTTTACAGCAGGTTCAAGATAAATAAACGAGAATATATCAAGTTGGGCGTAGCTACGTTCATAATTATAGTCGCGAAACGAATTTAAATCGAAAGAAAATGAATATGTATCTGGACGCTTCCAGAATACTGAAATTACCCGAATTCTAATAAAATCAATGAAAAATAATTTATGTCGAACGATAAAAGTTCTTCTACTGAATTTATCCAGAGGTATCGTAACTGGTAATAATCTTCTGGCCTTTCACCTGAAGTCCACTTTCAGGGATTAACCTCAGGTACTAACTGAAATGTTCTTGTTATTAAAGAGAGAAAGGAATGCATTTTTTAATCCTCGGTGCACCAAGGTTCATAAGTTCAGACACGATGAGTGAATATTTTGTGTGTTTTTATTCGTTATATACGGAATAAACGTCTTTTAATACGTTTAAAGTAATTTTTACACTTTGTTTTATCGTATGCGTACGAATTATCAATATATTTTAATAAATTAATGAAAAACATTACCTGCTTTTGAGATAGACATTTATATTTTGCTATAATTATACAAAAAGTACAACTTATTGTTCAGCTCTGATAACTTGACGCCTGACCTTGAGAGTTTATTTCTTTGGGAGTTCGGTGAAAGGTGGAAGCGTTATTGGCGCTGAATTGAGTAGGGTTGGTTTCGCAGCGTCATTAAGACGGTAACTAAAATCAACCCGGAGTCATTAACACTTTCTTTTTGCCCTTTCACTGATGAACTCTACTCGAGGAAATAAACACTCTCAAGGTTAGACATCAACTTACCAGAACAGAACTAAGGTACCTGTACCCAATATGGACACCTTAAGGCGGCGCTTAACTCGGCCTCAGAGATAACGGAGCCAATGTTAAGTCTACGGGAAAGATGATTGATCGTTGCTAATTTGCATTTCAATATTTTAGGAAAATTTTTTCGGCATAAGATTCTTTACAACGTAACAAATAGCGCGCGTTTTTAAAATTTTGTTTTCCTCCTAAAATTTAATTTTAAATAGCAGTTAAATTTATGAACTGTAAAAATATGAGGTGCTTTTTGTTTAAACTCTTCGTAAGTATTCAAGATCAAACACTAAGGCAAAAAGAAAAAAGGCGCGCTAAACAGGAATGTTTGGGCTTTTCAGAGGTACCTTTTACTTATTCTCACTAAAATTAGGATAAGTGGAATCGTAGATCAAAAATGAAGAAAATTTGTAAAAATCGAAGTATTTCTCTCTAAACCACGCCTCCGCGGGCAATCGAGTTGCCGAGGGGAAAGCAGTTAGGGGAGAGTCTCGGGGTACAACGGAACACACATGTTTTGGGGGGGAGGGGGTGAAAGTAATCTACGGCTTGAAAGGGGCTTTGGCTAAATGGCTCTTTCGGGCTAACCGGTTCAAGACATCACTTCAAGTAGGTTCTTTTTTGTGCTTCGTTACTCGATCTATATCCACCGATTGGAGATATTGGCATTGACCTACAGATAGTTCATATGCGTAAATTAATCGGATGTATATAGCAGTTGCATTTCTCATTTTTTTACAAAAGTTTTAGTTTTATACTGTATTTCAAATCATATTTTTTTTTTTTGTCACTTAAATCTTTAAAATGAGCAGCCGATATAAAAAACGTTCTACGAAAGACCGACACCTGAAGTTGTCTGCAGTAAGAAAACCAAACAAGGGTGCAAATCTAGCAGCATGGCGGAAAAGGTAAGTTTTACTTTTATAAACTTTATTTAATACAAAAGAGGCTAATATCATAAACATATTAACAGACATTTAAAAAAAATCAACAGTAATGTATTGAGGTTTTTAGCGCACGAATAATTTATCTAAGTTTTAAATAGTATTTTATAATGACGCAGTTCAAATATGACAACATGTTTACTAATTTTGTAAGAAATACTAGTTGCTTTTCGGACTAAGTTTTGGCTGAATACTCGACTATTCAGCCAATTCACTATTCATTTCATCCCTAATCTGAATGGTTTCTGAATTATTGGCTTGATATTTGGAAGTTCAAAGTTATAAAAAGTGTCCTTGGCTATTGAGTAATTCAGTCTAAATTGTAGTCCCTATAGTAATTTAGAATGTTATCGGAGTGTATTTCTTATGTTTTCAACAAGTAAAGATAATTAACAATTTTTTGCTAGCTTAATGGCTCTGAAAATAATTAAAGACCTTGGTGTAAGAAGGGGACAGCTCCAGCGGTTTACGCAAGGGGGGGGAGGGTTAGGGGTTTAAACCCCCCTTGTGCCCTAAATAATAGTGCTTTATTACATACTCGAATGTCTTTAGTAGTTTCAGAACATTACAAACCCCCCCCCCCCCCCTTTGAAAGAATTCTGCGTACGCCACTGGACAGCTCCACATTTTAAAAGCTTTCAGAAATTATGAAAAAAGTTTTAAAAAGCCATTTTAAAGATTATGTCTTTATATTAGAATTTTCGTCGATGAAACCAATTTAAACGGCATTTAATAAAATATAACGTTTCTTATGTGTAAATGTATTGAAAATCCCCCGATCTGCATGGGTATGGTGGGGTATAGTGGTTAGTTTACTAAAATGCATATTGCGTTGTGTTACGATATAAAATGTGTTAGAGCATTTGTGCCAAACTGGTACTTATATATCATAAGTTAGAGTGGCAGATAATTCAATCAAACTATTTCAAATATAAGATCAGACAATTATCAAATAATACCAAAGCTATGATGTAACTCTGAATAAATAATTTTATTATACATATTAGGCATAGTAGAAAATTAATTAAATTGGAATACCAACTACTTATATTTTTTTACTTCAGTAAATCATCAAAACCTTTATAACTGAAAATATTGCATCTGGGATATATAAATATATATGTACAAAATTCATACATACGAAACGCATTCACATTGGTTGTTAGGCGGAGTCATCGGTAGAAAAAACACACAGCTCATCATCTAATTTCAGGTTTAAATTCTTGCACACTGTATCTAAAAAAATTTCTTCTTAAGATGAAAAAAATTCTGAAAGTCACTTTTGGAGAAATTAAATCCAATCGTTTTTTTGCAAGTCTCTGTTGAAGATGATTTGATGAATACGTGTTCTGGATCGAGATGGCGATTTAATTAACGTTTTTTTTTAACCGTTAGCTGGCGTGATTTTCAACGGTTTTTCTTTGTAAGCACCGATTTTTTCTGTAGCTGCTCTCTCCGCTTAATTCCATTTTTTTAAATTGCAGAACGAGGTGATGGTAGCCCGTCGGCTCCAGAATATGACTTGATTAAATGAAAGATAATGCCGAACTCACATTGACATTTAAAAAAAAAACTTGTTAAAAGGCAAACATCGCCTGTGCAGTATTTGATGTTTCAGTAAGTGATCCCAGTAAAGTTGTCAAAAGGTGATCAAAAGCACATTGAAGACATGGTGATACACAAATCTAAAATAATTGTTGGGCTGGTTAACTTAAAAGCACTTTAAAATAAAACTTGATGGCATAACGGTTGCTTACCCGGAGAAGAGGCGAAAATCCCCCAACCCCGGGTTCGCGTCATACAAGTACACACGCTACCAGTCGTAATGCCAGGGAAAAGCAGAATTCGTCAGCGATAGCACACTTGCAAGGCGCGAAAAGGGGATAATTAATCCGAGAGAGTAAATAGTTCCCGTCGCATATTTAAAATTATTTGAATTTGTAAAGTCGAAAAGCGACGGAACCAAGTGGAAAATAAACAGTGGTTAAAGGGTAACTATGGGGTAGAAAAACTAATTAAAAAAATAATTTAAAATGGTGTTTCGAAAGAATAAAATGGTACAAAAATTTTGATCGCGTAGGCAATTAAAAAAGAGGTAACAAGTCGTGGTTACGCCTAGCGGTTAATCCGAAAGAACCGTGAATAAAAATGCAAAGGCTTGTCACCAAGGTCTAAGCGAATAACCAAAGTATTCGGTTAAAATAACTAGATACGCGCGATGTAACAAGCATCTTGTTACAATGGGACAGCTCCGGGAGCTGCATAATTCTTCTCCTGAAACGTATTTTGTTACAGCTCTTTTCCTTCTGGAAAATTGGTAGTGAGACATCTCACTCTTGTACTGAATAAAAGACAATATTATCTTTCGTATATTTCAATGGCAAACAAAAAACTAACAAAAAGTGGAGTTGTTCCCTTCTTGCATCGAGGTTTTCAATAGTAGTTTCAATATAAATTGACTTTTTTTCCTATTATCTTTTATTTAAATCATTCAGATAGATACCCCATGATAATTTTCGGCTTATTTTTATTCATAAGAAGACTTTTTTCTCCTTTGCGTCATATACTTTGAGGGTCGCAAACTGATGCTCTAGAAACCGCATGTAACCCCTGGGCCGCAAATTGTTCACCACTAATATAACACGTATTTTAGACTGAATGACATATTTATTAAAATTATTGAGTATTTGACTAATTCTCTGTACTTTTCACTGAACAAAAACATTAGGAAATCTTAATCTAATAAGTTATTTTTTCTCCCTTTATAAAAACCGAAGGTGAAACAAATGCTCTTGATGGAAACATTCCATCTGCCACATCCGAAGAAACTTTTGTGATTTCTGGAAGGCGAATAATCGACATAAACTATTTCATCTTACAAGTTCAAGACTGTAATAAACACAGTCCATTAGGTTGTACAATTTCTGATATGCTAGTATTATCCGAGAGAAAGAATGGTTTAAATAGTGGAATAAAAATGAAATGCCAGCTGTGTAATTACACAAAAGTAATTTGGACAGAGAATCCTGAAAGTCCAACTATGAACGCTAATACTGCAGCAGTTGCTGGAATAATGAGCATAGGAGGAGGTTTTTCAAACATGGAAGAGTTTTTATCGGTACTCAATATTCCATCGATGTCTGAAAAGACATTTATCAAAGAACAAGAGAAACTCTCAGATGCTTGGGAATTGACCGCACTGAAAGAAATGGAATCAGCTATTTACGAAGAGAAAAGTCTGGCAATCCAGCGTGGAGATGTAGATTCCGATGGTGTGCCGCTTCTGACAGTGGTCGTTGATGGAAGTTGGGCCAAGCGCTCCTACAAGACTAACTATGCATCTTTGTCAGGAGTAGTAAGTCAGCAATTTTTTTCTAAATTTTTTTTTTAGAAACTAAAAAAAGAAGTGCAAAGAGTTGGTCAAAGAAGGGTTCATAAAGTTGGACGTTATTTATTTTCATACAAAGGCTTGTGGATACAAGAGAAGGCACGGGGGGAGAGGAAGAGGATCTATAATTCCAAATTTTGGAAAAATTGTATGAAAAATATCCTACCATTTTAATCTTTGTTCCAATTATCATAAAACTTTATTTCACTATGAATTTTAGAATTATAAGGGCGAGTTCCGCCATATACGTATGTATATGCAGTCAAACACAGTAATACGCGCCTCAATATGCCACGGTTACTACCATGTCCCCTGACAGGTGATTCCTTTATTTACCATTGTAAAGAAACCCCTTGCTTACACCACTGCATACATACATACCTATATTATATATATATATATATATATATATATATATATATATATATATATATATATGCAGTAGTGTAAGCAAAGGGGTGGTCTTCCAGTCCGGACCCTTTTTTTTTTTTTTTTTGCTCAAAATTTAATTCCAATAATGAAAATTTAAGATAATCTGTAAAGTTATATCGTGTTTAAAAACATTTTCATTTTCTAAGCAATTTTAGGTACCGTAACACTGTTCATAAAAACTTAACTTTGAATTCTGAGGCCCTTTTTCGTAATCCCCAAAGCGTTAGCATTCTCTATTCTATAGTTTGGACACCCTTCCTTGACACGCATCTGCCTATATATGCAGTGAAACCTGTGTAAGTTGAAAACTTGCGGTGCAACACTTCAGTGGCCAACTTACAAGTGGGTGGCGATTTTTTAAAAAAAATTTATTTCTTATATGCATTTATTCAGTTGTAACTAATTAAAATATACCTTCATGTATTAACGTTACTTTAAAATAGTGATTACCTTTTTTTTTAACTATCATTAGCGAAATTTAACCTGAATGACTTACAATGTATGTTATACAACTTTAAAGTAAAGTGCTTAGTTAAAATAAAGATAAATATCATATTAATTATGTCGGTTACTTATATGATGTAAATATTACCTAAAAATACATAATTTTCCAAAATGGCTATATCAGATAGAAGAAAAAAGAAGAAACTAATTTAAAGAATAAAAGAATGCTGATAGTAGTTTTCCCATATGGTTCACTTACATAGAGGTTTAGGCAAACTTTATATTAATGTTTCATCCATCCAGACAAATACCTGTCTAACATTATAGCATAAAAAATATACTTGAAGAAGTTACTTTAGTTTTTTACTTTTTATCTTTGAAAAAATGGATAAACAAATAAGAAAATAAAAACAAATAATTAGGCGGTCAACTTACAAAAGGCTTTTTATAATACTCCCCACCCAAATTTGGCGTACATTAGTGGTCAATATAGACACTTTATCAAGTTACAAAGGTTTATCTACATAACACCCCCCCCCCCTTGCTAATTGCAACTGAAATATTTTAGAGTAGCTATTTTGTCAGAATTAACTTTTTGTATTGTGCACAACTCTTTGCTCTCATAATGTACTTATAAATTTTACACAGTGTTAGAAGCTTGGTGAGATTCCTATGAAAATTTTTTTCATTATTTTTATGACTCTTGGCGATGACATGAAGAATTTAGTATTCAACCCTCTATTGCAAATTTTAAGTCTCCAGTCAGTCCCAAAAGTCTCCAGCTGTAGAAATATTCTCAAAAGGGTTTCCACTCTAGCTAATTCGCTGTAAAAGCAACTTAAAGAAATTAGCATAAAGGCTTCATTTGGATGTTTTGCATCTAGAAGCTCCCTGTCGCATTGAGAATGGGATTCCAAGCAATACCGAAACATATGTCTGCATTTTAATGCTAATTTGTGCATTCTTAACGTGAAATATTTTTTTATTACAGTTTACTTAGCACAAAGTTAATTTATTATTTCATTAATTTAACGTATCTTGAATATGTATTCTAGAAGTTTTCAGCAGGGCTGATGAATCGGAGGTAAAAGAAGTCTGAGTTGCTAAAATATCTTTGGGTCCTGCTCCCTCTTTTGCTGAATATTTTCAAAATAAAAAGAAATGATAATAATGGTTAAGATACAAATTGTGCTATTATTTTTATTATGACAATCAAATTAAAGTAGTTTTTTTTCTTCATTCTTAGGCAGCCATAGTTGGATTGGAGAGCAAGAAGGTTTTGTTTGCAGGAGTGAGAAATAAATATTGTGTAATATGTGCCAGAGCTGAATCAAATAGTTTGAAACCGGGGGAACACAAGTGTTTCAAAAACTGGATGGGGAGTTCATCAACGATGGAGGCGGATATTATAGTCGAGGGGTTTACGAAAAGCGTGGAAATGCATGGTGTAAAATATGCGAGATTTATATGTGACGGCGACAGCAATGTTTATAAAAAGATTTTGGATGCTATGCCATATGACAATTTGACGGTAGAGAAAATTGAGTGTAAAAATCACTTATTACGTAACATGTGCAAGAAATTGAAAGACATAGCGAGAAACAGCAAATATGGTCACGTTACACTGCGAAAATTAATTGGAAGCCGCGTCTTACGATTGAGAACTGCAGTAACGATGGCCATAAAATACCGGAAAGAAGAAGTAAATGAATCAGAGCATGAAAAAATAAGATTACTGAGGCAAGACTTAATGAATGTGACTTTTCATGTTTTTGGATGCCATCAATCCTGTGATACATATTTTTGTAAGAATAAAAAAGACAAAAACTATGTATCCGAATTGAAAACTAGCGGTTTATTTTGAAAATTGCTAGATGTTTTTAATGCCCTTTCAGATCATACAAAAAGCTTGATAAAAGACGTAAGCAGTAATAAGGTGGAAGAATTCCACAGCATCGTTTCGAAATTTGTTGGAGGAAAGCGAATAAATTACTGTTTAAAACGATCTTATCAAGCGAGATGTTGTGCAACTGTAGTTGCACATAATTCAAAAACGCCCGTGTACAAACTGCATAAAGCTTTGTATCGTTGCAGTCCTGGAGGAATCAGTAAAACGTTTGAGCAGAGAAAAACGATCAGAAGAGCACGTGATTCAGCACGAAAAAAAATTTCATTCGCAAAAGACTTTTTACTCCAGTTGATGCAGGTGCATACGGAAGCAACGTTCAAAGACCGGATTTAGACCCAGAAATTTTTAAAATAATAAAAGAGAAATTTTTAAGGAATTTAGCAGTGTCTAAAGAAGAAGCTGAGCAAATACAAGCGGAAACAGCTCTGCAAAGCTTGTCCCATCTATGGATGGAAGAAAGGCGCAAACGGATAACTGCATCTAATTTTGGCTTAGTTTGTAATAAGTTGCCGCATACGAAATGCGATAGCATTATAAAAAGGATTCTGTACACAAATTTCGAATCCAGTGGGATGAAATACGGCAAAAAGCACGAGAAAGACGCTTTAGACGAATTAAAAAAGATGGGATTCAACGTCATGTCCTGTGGATTATTCATCGACGAAAATTTGTCATTTTTAGCTGCAACACCTGACGGACTCATAGACCATGATGGAACAATTGAAATTAAGTGTCCTTCATCTTGTAGCGACCTCACTCCAGATGAAAGTATACTGAAACGAAAAGTGACATTTTGGACCACAGACAAAAAAAATAATACAATTAAAGATATTAATAAAAAACACTAGTATTACTTCCAAGTTCAAGTTCAACTTCATATTTCTAAAAGAAAATATTGCTTATTTGCTGTCTCGACTCCACACGGAATGAAATTGGAGAAGATAGAGACGATGAATTCTGGGCAATACAGATGGAAAATAAGCTGACAACATTTTATTTAGACTGTTTACTGCCAGAACTCATCGATCCACGATATAGTCGCTCCTTACCATTCAGAAACCCGGAGTACATTTTAGAAGCACAGAAATTAAGAGAAGATAAAAAAATAAAAATAAACCCCACCTAACTGAATAAACGAAAAGGCCATTGACATGAATTTTTACTGAGAAACAAACATTAATATGTTATTAATGTCAGCTCCCATTCCGATCATGTTGCTCGTAAAGCACTTACACTCCGATTCACTTCAAAACCTGTACTTTTTCTTTCAACTTTATTGTATATAAATGTTTTTGATATAAATATTTTACAAATTTTTAAATCTCATATGATTTATTTATAATTTAGGAGTAATTGTAATACAGATCCAGGGAGGGGAGGGAAGAGGATATACAGGATAAGGCTCTTCCCCCCAGAACACTGAAAATTGCACTGGGTAAAATGAGTTCGGAAGGGGACGAAGTTTACACTAGAATGACACAAGGCCCCCTTACCCAGAAAGAAAATCTTGGACCCGTCCCGATATATATATATATATATAGTATTAGATAACTGAGAAATGTAAAGATACTCGTAATTTGGTAAGAAAAAATTTTTTAAAAATAATTACACAAACTATTGAGATAAATCATGAGTCATAGAAGTTGTTCCCATGCGATGACCTCTTTACGTCACAAGAGTTCTTCCAAATCCTGCTGCTTCGGCCGATTACGTGTCGTTCGTTCTTCCAGGGGCAAACCCTTTTATCGTGCTTCTCCCGTTGAAAAAGATGGTACATGGATAATTGATGGCGTGTAACTTTTAGGAATTCAAGAAGTTGTGTGGGTTCAATTTGTCCAATTTTCACAGGATATACCGACGATATATCTAAAAGGTACCGAGGGAAAATGCACAATTGACGTACATATTTCTTTCATAAAGTCAAGTCCAGTTTAATAGTCATTCCTAAAAGGATGCCACCCAGGACGAACAGCAACTCCAAGCGGCCCCCACCCCGCGCCCCACTCGGCCCGGCGTTACTGGCTTATTTTCGTCCTCTGGAGTACATCAAATCTGCCGACCGAAATACTGTAGTAAAGCTCATCTTTGCAATTGCTGTGACTTTATGACTTTACTTAGAATCAGGCTTGGAGTAATCGCGATTACGTAATCGTAATCGGCCGTAATCGATTACATTTTGACAAAATCGTAATCGTAATCTGATGATGGCATATTCTCATAATCATAATCGAAGTTGTGTAATCCCGTAATCCTTTTTCTCCCGTAATTTTAATCGTAATCTTAAGGAAAAAATCCGTAATCTGCTAGTCCAGCAATCGTGTAATCTTGACCTGCTGAACGCTGAAATTATTAGCTCTACCCTTGGATAGAAGAGATAAGATTACAAGAAAAAGGATTCAAACTGTGTACTGAAGTCCTATCCTAATAACAAGCGGTCTGTAACCTACGGGCGATCATAATATAAAAGGTTCTGTGTGGCGGTCGCAGAGCCTTGATGGCAGGACCATATAATAGTCTGCTAGAGACGCTTGTTGTCCTACTTGTTGCGGTCTCTCAGAATTCTTAATTGCGGTTCCACTCTCCACGGGGAATGGCTGGAGAGCCCGAGAAGAAAGGGAGTCTGGTCTGGACATGTCACTCGCATCGCCTTGGGGCTCTCAGGGGGGGGGGGGGTCTCCGGTCTCCTCGCGTCGTCCAGTTTCGGTACAAGAGCGGTAATCTGTCCGCAAGTCACAGATTTCGTTGTAGATAAGAAAGGGGAAGGTGTCTATAGAAGGACCAAATGCATCGGTCATTTGCTTCCTTAATTACCCCTTCAAAACATATTCAAACGGTTGGGCAATAGGCGAGAGTCTGGACGGGACCGCCGCGAGTAAAAGAGGGTTCCCCTTTCTTCTCTCCGCGGGGGTCCCGGTTTTGAGCCGGCATTAAGAATGGGCGCCCCATTTTCCCTTTCAATAATCGAAGTGGACTGCCCCCCTGAAAATCTAGTGTTGGTACTATCACCTACACACATAAAGAGACATGAAATGACTTTTGTGCTTTCGCCTTTCTTTAACGGCAGAAGTGAAGAATTTTTCTAAAGAATAGCACATTTACACTTCAGCAATTTAGGAGCAGGCGTTACATGATGCTCTATGCTTAAGATGCATGAAATCTTAACCCTGGTACGTGTGATTATTATTATTTTTAAAAATATGTTCTTCGAATATTTAAAAAAGTACATACATTTAAATCTTAAATTTATTTATATTTTAATGCTAATATTATTTTTAATTAATAGGTACGTAAAAGAAAATGATGTATGTTCAGACATTTTCCCAATTGTTTTTTACATGCATGAATTAATATTTAGGAATTATTTTTAAAAATTAATTATCTTTTTCTTCTTAGAATTACCTCAACAGAATTTTGTATTTCAGTTGAATCTTGTACGTTAAATTTGTGTTGTAAAATTACTTGCACTTTATTTTTTTATTAAAACAGTTGTTACATCGAAAAAAATATATGCTCGTGCATGTTAAAAAAAAAAAAAAAAACCACAAAAATCGTATTAAAATATTATAGTCATTCGTATTATAATTATTCTTCATATTACTTTTTAACGATTACTAATTTTGCTAAGAGTTATTTGAATGTTCATGTTCAAATTTTTTGAAATTATTCTAAAATGCAGCATTTATTTTCAAAAGATTATTTATCTCTTACACTATCTGAATATTTTGTTATCCCGTGCAATTCATGCACATCTTATAAGTGATTTCATAAAGAATCATAGAAAATTATTATTTTCAGTAAACTAATTGGTGTTATGTGAAATATTTGCACAATTTAAACTAGAAAATAAATACAATGGAGAAATATACATTTTCAGAAATTGCGGCCAACTAAATTTTGATTGTATGCACACAAAATAACAATGAACCAGGTAAATCACTTATACATTATGTATACATTTAGTGCATCGTCTTTGCTTATATACAAAATACGATCAATGTAGTTATTCCTCACATGAGTTTTAAATATTCGAAAAATACTGAATGGTGCCTTTCCTGATTATACATATATATATATATATAATGCAAATTTTTCATTTCTGCAACGACGGCATAATTCCAGAAATGTGATGTTGAAATTGTTTCATTATCATTGCATTCATCATCATCACAGTTATCTCTTATAAAATCAAAAATTTAATTAAAAATCATAACTTTTAAATAATGACACTATTGTGAAAATGAGAGTTGAATGCATAAAATCGGATAATTTTATGCTAATCTAATCGTAATCAAAATCGTAATCGGATGTCATAATCGTAATCGATTACATTTTTCAACGACTGTAATCGCTGCCGTAATCGTAATTACTTTTTGGCAAAGGATTACAATCGTAATCGTAATCATAATCTCTCAATTTCTCCCTTTGTAATCGTAATCGTAATCGATTACGTTTCTTTGTAATCGACTCCAAGCCTGCTTAGAATCAAACCGCTCTGACGTTTACCGCAAGCTCTAGCGAAAAGGGTTCCACAGAGACTTACATTCTTACACTTCTGGGGGTCCTTCTATTTCTTGCTGAGCTTAGCTGAGCTATACCCTTGGGAGTGACGAAGTCGGAACTCCCTTCCCCACACACACTGGACACTTTTTTTTGTGCGTAGAGTTGTCGTCTTATAGGTGAAATTATTTTTCTTTAAAATTTGAAAAGCGCCACTACAGAATAATGGAACACACATGTTTTGGGGGAGGGGGATGAGATATCCCTTTCGGGCTAACCGGTTCAAGACTTCCCTTCAAGTAGGTTCTTTGTGTTGTTGTTAGTTGCAAGGAGGCTGGAATTATCTATAACTAGAGACGGCTATATCTATACGGACCGATTGGAATTACTGACATTGACATACAGATATTTCATGTGCGTAAATACTTGTGTAAAATATATATATATATATACACATGTATTTGCGCATATATGTACATCGGATATATGCAGCAGTTGCATTTCTCATTTTTTACAAAAGTTTTAGTTTTTATGCTGCATTTCAAATAATTGTTATTTTGTTTTGTTATTTAAATCTTTAAAATGAGCAGCCGATATGATATGAAAAACGTGCTACGAAAGACCAAAACCTAAGGGATAATGATGTCACTCTTAGATGGACGGGGGGGGGGGGGGGTGTCGGGAAGTTGTGACAAGGGGAGGGGGAAACAAGAAGTGTGACATCATGCTTATGCAACATAGCGTGACACGTGACAAAGGGGTGAGTGGTACGTTGGAAGCAGTGGCGTACGCAGAATTTTTTAAAGGGGGGGTTCATAATTTTCTGAAACTACTAAAAGAAATTCGAGTATATAATAAAGCACTATTATTTAGGGGTCAAGGGGGGTTTAAATCCCTACCCCCCCCCCTGCGTACGCCACTGTGTTGAAGTGTGACATTTTGTGACAAAGGGGGTGAGGTCAAATATATGGGAAGAAACGTTACATCATTTATGAACGGTCCCTAAGATTGCCTGCATTGAGAAAACTAAACAAGAAAAGGGTTCTGATTACCTAACATGTGGCAAACCTGAGTATGAAAAAAAAATAGATAAATAAACAATTGATAAATTTCCTAGTCGGGCCACCGACCGTTTTAAATTTATTATCTCTCTAGGGACCGCTCATAAATGATGTCACGCTTTTTTCCCACATATTTGACCCCCCCCCTCCCCCTTTTGTCACATGTCACGCTATGTTGCATGAGCAGGAATGTCACACTTCTTGTTACCACCTTCCCTCCCCTGTCGAAGCGTGACATCATTTATGAACGATCCCCTATATAAATTTCATTTTTCAAATAAAAACATCATAACGAAAATCACAGGCAAGTATATAAAAATGCAAGGGTAGTCAAATTACGTTTCAAACGAACAAGAAAAAAAAGAGAGAGAGCAGGAAATATTCAAGGGGAGGAGGGGGATACGGGATCAAGGGGGGGATCCCCCCCATTTCAGTGTTCTGGGGGGGGATCCCCCCCAGAACACTGAAAAATACACTTTGTCAAATGAGTTCGGAAGGGGACAAAGTTTACACTAGAACACACACAAGGCACCCAACCCCTACCCAGAAAAAACATAGACCCGTTCCCACACACACACACACATATATATATATATATATATATATATATATTTATTTATATATAGCATTAGATAACTGAAAAATGTAAAAATAATTTGGTAAAAAAAGAGATTTAAAAAAAAATATTACACAAACCATTGAGAGAAATCATTGCAATAAAATTAAGCATTGGTTTTAATTTAGCTGCTATTAATTTTTAACCGACTTCACAAAGGAAGGAGGTTACACATTCATATTGTATCTATGTCGTAACTTGTTTGTTTGTCCACTCATAACTTCTTACCGGATGAACCGATTTTCATGATTTTTTTTTTAAATCGGTGAGGGTGGTTTCCCATAGGTCCCATACCTTGGTTTGACCATATTCGGTAATTAGAAAAAAGTTATGGGCTGAAATGTGGTAATTTTTTTGCTTTTTCATCCACAACTTTTGGCTAAATGAACCGATTTTGATTATTTTTTCTTTGATCGATAGAGGGTCGTCTAACTCAAATATCGCACATCAGTTTCACTACATCTGTTTTTATAAAAAACGTTATGGGTGAAAAATAAGTTTTTTTTCATTTTAATTGGAAAGGATAGGCTCGATTTTGCTTTGTTGGGAAAGTTGTTAATAAAAATAAAACTCATTGCTAAAAAATATTTTGTTGCCATTAAGATGTAATATTAAAAGCAATTATAACAAGGAATAGACTGAAGGCCTCTCTGAAGAAGAAATTGAATCCAATCAGTTTGCTTGCTCTAGTAACCCTTTAAAATCGATTTTAAAATGAAATTTATCTTACAAACGGTTAGTTTTTAGTGTCATTCCCTCAAAGATTTCCCTTTTGATATGTATGTTTTAAAAATAGAGTATTTATATAAAAATGTATTTACACTAAAAAGAATAAAATAAAATAATTTTTGGAAAAAAAATAGAACCGACTTCAAACTATAAATTGCGCTAAAAAGTTAAAATAATATTCTTTAAACAACTACGATACGACTTTCAAACACAATTTTTGAAGTCGGGGCAAAATTATGATGGATTTTGATGCGTGATTCTTTTTGTAACTATGAAACAATTACAAATATAAATAGCGTAGAGTTTGCAATAGTTTCAGTGTAAAATAACGCATGGTGTAATTATAATTAGACTGTCATAATTTTGCACCAACTCTTGTTTAAAGAATAATACTATTTTTACTTTTTAGGGCAATTTATAGTTTGAAGTCGGTTCTATTTTTTTTCCAAAAATTATTTTATTAAGTATAACATCTCAAAAACTTTATGCATTCACAGTTATTTATTCCCATAATGCAACATTATTTTAATTATTAGTGAATTAAGAGAAATTTTCGAATATTCTCCTCCATGAGAATACTCTCCAAAAGATTACTACCGAGAATTTTGCGTATGTTAATATGTAGTTAACGTTTTGTCAATTTCAGGGGATTTTTTTTACTTACACAGTTACTTTCAGAAAGAGAAAAAAAAGTTTGTTTGAATTATTTTCTATTTTTAAATTTTAAGGAAAAAGATTATTAGTTGATCCAATCATTTAATAATATTAGAAAAAAAATAATGAAAAACCCATTACAAAACCATTAAATCTATTATATCTTCAAACTCGGAATTTTTCAAATCCCAGCAAAGCAGTTTGAGGTCTGGGTCTAGTCTTAAAACGAAGTAGAGGAGAGATCGGCCAATACTGGCCCGAGGGGTTGGCGGATAAAAGCAGAAGGCTTGATGATAGTAGGGGAAAAGAACCCCCGTCGAAGTGTCATGACAAGTATTTATGTGGGGAAAACAGGAAAGGACCTCAAGATGTCACTCATGTCACTATATTCTCCTCAACTTCTCTGATTGGATGCTCTTCTGTCAATCATGGCAGTTTAAGCACATGCCTACTTGACATGCAGGAAAAACTGTTTCCAGTGAATTTAAACTGACGAACGAAGTCCAGCGGCCCCTTAAGGAAAAGGTATTTTTTCACCACCGTGTACACGTCATAGGACTCCAAAAATGTATGACCACTATCCCTGGACTATTGACTATCATTATTAAAATTAGCGACCTTGTAATTATCCTGGTTTCTTTTAAATGATAAAAAGAAAAAAAAATTACAAGTGCCCATATAAGGAACCACCTGTCCCTATTATGGACATGCATGTCCATATTACGGACAAGTGGCTCTTATTGACCTACTACACAGGGTGTATGGAGGATACGGTCTTCCAAGGGATTTTAGAGGAGAGGGGATAAAAAAAATATAGCTTAAAGTATTGCGGAGCAGGAGTGCGACACAGTATATTATCTTCATAACATGCACTTTAGAAAAGGGGAGGGGGCATTTTCGGTTTGCTTTTGCTTAGTTTTATTGCATCTATCTGCAGACTTAACATCTGCTATTACTCAGTCCTCACACGATGGACAAATAAAAACTTCATCAAATCCCACACTCCTCCTGGGCATATCTGCCGCATTTGATGCATGGCCGCATGTCTTCAAAAGCATCAATTAAAAATACATATAAGCATTCATTTATTATGAATTATCAAAGCAAAATACCATTAAACAGATATTTTAAAAATTTGTGAATCTGAAGATTCACTTGCTGGGTACTTCATCAACAAAGGAGAGTTGATACTGCTTCTTATGAAGTATTGATGCTGTTTCAGACAATACGGCCATGCATCAACTGCAGCAGAGATGTCCATGCGAACTGTATGGAACTTAGCGCCCATGATGAAGAAGTTTTTCTTTGGACATAAGCTGTCCATATTGGGAATCGGGCGTAGTTTTACTAAATCTGGTAATAAACAAACAAAGAAAACATTTTTAAGCAACATATTCAATCGCAATAGAAAATATGTTTTATCGGTTTTCTAAAACACTCCACTTTCCAATAATTAAAGCAATTTTACCATCTCTAATACGAATTTAAACGTACCAGTAATTACTATCAGCACACCACGAAAAAACAAGTTTCCTTCAAAATGGCGATCAACGCGCTTTTTTTTTACTTTCCTGGCTAAATTATCTTTTCAACTGCTTTTCTTCACCGATATGTAGAGCTATTTCTCGATCAAATTTGTTACTTTTAAAGATATTAGGGGTGTCCATATTGAGAGCACTGTCCATATTGGGTACAAGTACCTTATAAGAAAGTTGTTGCTACCCATTGGAATTTGTTAGATTTCTGCTTCTCTGTCATCTAATGTGTGTACGTGAACACGCATGTCTAAAGTGTGTATGTGGGTATTTTACGTTTTCTGTATTTCTGTTATAAAACAGTTTTCCAAGTTATTTTTTTTAAACAAAGGCTGTCTAGGTTTGTTTCATTTAGTATTTTGTGGCTCAAGAGCCTCAACATGCTATGTTGTGCCAGATGAAACTCATTTTGGGGCAAAGCACGTAGAGAGTCCATCAGAGCATTTTCGAAGGTTGCCCCGCATTTGGAACTGAATAAGAAAGAACCAGGAAAACTCCTTTTTGGAAATTCGATGAGCGTTAGACAGCGTGTTGCAACAACCACCGTATTTCCTTATTGCTCTAAGCAACGATTTAAACAACGGGATCAGAACCAATGGCGCTCTGGTTCAGAACTAAATACGTTATCGATGGACCACGAGTAGGACTATGAAGACAATATAGAGAAACAAATAAACATTGTAACTGTTTTTAAAAATTAATTGTTTCGCAATCAAGAATTACTTGATTAAAAAGAAATATTTTTCCATTAACAGAATTAGCCTGTATGAAACGGTTCCACGCTAAGTGAATAGAAATTGCTACACTGTCCAGTTCTCCACTAATTTTGATGACCTTCGATACATTGCAAACCCTAAACACAACCCTCCACAAACTATTCAATGTACTATTAAATCAGAATTCTTGTTATTGGTATAAAATGGGTTATTTTCAAGAACATCACGTTCTCGGAATAGCTCCGAGACAAAATGACTTCGGTTTTGCAAACCGAGTTCTTATTTTTTTATGTTTCCCTTTTCCCTAAAATTATCCGGTTAAGATATTCTTGAGACCATTACAAAAAAGTTTCTTCACTTAGGGTTTGAACGCGGACTGTGTTGACTCCGCGCTAATACATTAAGTATTGCGCCAGGATGACATCGAGCGGAGAAGGAAAAGTTGAATTATATAGTTTCCAGACGAACCAACTGCGGGCGCTAAAGTACTTCCGTGTCAAATTTCTTCATTGGCCAATCCAGAAAAGTGTTAATTTATTCACTCGTCCATTTTGTTTTCATATTTCACTGCGTTCGATCCGAATAAGACGAATTATTCATCTTGTATTCCTGCTCTGAAAAGACGAACACACTAGTCACATTCTTGAATCGTTCTGACGTATTGCGCGGTAAATAGTTCCTTAATTTTGAAAATACTGTTGTTCTGAAGAAGAAAAGAAGAAATCGTGAAAAAAACGCCCTGTATTAATTTTGAAGGTAAAGTTGCTCTATAAAATCTTTCGTATATTGCAGTTAATACTTGACCTTTCTGTAACTATAATTTCTAAGTAAGCATCGGTACTTAAAATTGAGAACTGCGCTTGCTTATTTTTAAGTAAAAATTTTTCAATAAAAATAAGAAGGTATATTTTCTCTTTTTTAACCGCGTCATTTTTGACAGTGTAGTCAACATTCTACGCTAGTGTTCTGTGAAGTTCCCAATAGCCGTATGGATACTTGCAGCACCGACGGTTGGGAATTCGTTACCTGCTGTAAAGATTTCGTAGAATCTAAAAAAAAAAAAAATGATTCATCTCATTTTAAAACAGAATGGAAAATCAACGGAACATCAGTCTTAATAAATTGTAAAAAGTAATATTTTCTTTCTTAAAATTTATGATTGCATCGAGATATGTAATAATTATTCCGTTATTTTCATTTGGAATGGTCAACCTTTGAAGTTAACAACTATACAAATATCTGGAGCAAGATAGTTTTTATGAATTAGCCATCAATAAGTGGTAGACAGCATGCATCTCCCGCTCTCTCTTGTACTCATCAATTCGGTACTACAGGGTGGGCCATCTAACGTTTGAAATGTGAACTTAAGTTATTTTGACTTTGAAAGGTTATAAGTTGACAGAAATTTAGTTTAGTTTTTGACATTTACGAAATGGGACGGTTTACGCTTGAACAAAGTTGGGAAATATTGAAAACTTACTTCCAAAGTGTTGAGTCTTCTACCCTAACGGTAAGAAATTTACGATGAAGCTCACTTCCATCTCGGAGGCTATGTCAATAAGCAAAATTGTCGCATTTGGGATTCAGAGAATCCACACTTGATTATTGAGCAGCCTATGCATCCACAACGAGTAACTGTTTGGTGTATTTTTTGGTCCGGTGGCATCATTAGGCCATTTTTCTTTGACAATGACCAAGGAGCCGCCGTTACCGTCAATAGCGAACGTTACTGTGCCATGCTAAACGAATTTTTGTTTATAAAAATTGAAGCGGATGACATGAGTGACATTTGGTTTCAGCACTTGCCCCACAGCAAACGTAACCATCGATCTTTGGCGCACTGTTTTTGGGAATCGAATAATCAGCCGAGATGCTGATGTGAATTGGCCGCCTCGGAGCTGTGATTTAAAACCCGTTGAATTTATTTTTGTGGGGAACTCTTAAGGATAAATGGTACGCTAACCACCCAGACGATTGATGCCTTAAAACACGAAATCGACATTGCCATTCATGCGATTGGTGCCCAAACAATCGAAAATGTACTAAAAAATTGGGTTGATCGGATGGGGTACTGGTCAAGCCAGCCGTGGCAGTCATTTGAATGATGCTGCGTTTCATTCATAAATGAAAATGTTCAATCTTTCTAATCAAGTCATAATTTTGAAAAAATATTAATTAGTTGTTATTTTATAGCCCATTTAAATTCCAAAAGTTAAATGGCCCACCCTGTATAACCATACGATTTTCTTTTTAAACAGCAAAATAAAAAAAAAAAGATTGATTAGCCTGTACATTATTTTCCTTTTGCAATGCATGCAATGAATAACAGAAATGCGTTAGCTTTCCGAGATATTTCCAAAATATTGCATACTTAATTTCTCTAATTCAGGAAATTAAGTATACAATAATTGCGGTAACCCTTCGATTGCGCAATTTTTACAAGCTCATCGATTGCTTTGTTAAAATACGATGCACAAACCGTTAACGTCGATCCTAATACATTCGTTTTCTCCGAATGTGTAAAAAAAACATAAAATACATTTAAAAGAAACTCCCTTTTGGTTAGAAACACGTTTTCGCGTTTGTCTTGCTTCACAGTCTATTACTGGAAATTGGACTGTAACGGATATTATCTCTTTCAACTTGGCAAGTTTACATTGACAAGGTTTTTACCGTATCAAGTCTTAGATTTGATCTTCTTTCTATAAGCTGTTTATTTCTTCATGTAAAGACATTATTGCGAATAAAATATAATACGTCCTCCTCCCCTTTTCTGATTTCGTAGTAGAAAGTATTTCAAACTTTGCAGACAAACATATTTTGGTTTAAAAAAAATATCTACACCTACGAATGTATTATATTGAGCTGTTGTCAATAACAAGGAACAAAGAGTAATTATAGGTTTCTAATTATTATCCAGAGCGGAGGCTTTCTATCTTTTCGATGTAAAACTTTTATAAGACTTGGAACACTACATTTCACGACTCAATTAATGCCGTGAATGATGACGGTATTAAAGTGCATCAGGAGCTGCATTTTCATTTTTTCTGCATCACCTGATGCACATAGCAGCACATTTCATAAACCTCTAATTTACAAAATGAGATGAAATATTTTTTACAGGGAAATGAAATTTTTATTACAAATAAAGTGCGGATTCAATCATTTTAAGCGGAATTAAAATGGACAGGAAATAAAATCGATAAAATGATAGCTTTATTTTTGAACCATTTCCAAACCTAATGTTAAAAAGTCCTGAATAATTAAGAAATTTAAAATAAAAATCAAAATTATTAACAACAATGCACCAAATGTTTCTTTTTCTGAACTTTTCTTTAGGTGTTAAATTATGTTGAATTTCACATGTTTCATTTTTGCTCAACAATATTAGGTTGATATTCATGATGTTTTTGGTCATAACTATATTTTTCTATTTGACAAAACAAAAGAAAAAGAGCAAATCCCAACACAGAAAATAAATTACATTTTCAAATAATAATCAGCAAATGTGCTAGCTGTAAAACTCGCACTCCACTTGCCACAGTTTTATTTCTCAGGTATTTTAAATGTGTGAAAATTGCAACACCATGAAGGACTTACGCGAGTGAGCTGAAATTTTCAGGAAATGCAAAGTAGCGCATGATATGCAAATGATTAGAATTTCAAATCCGTAGCGCATGCGTATGCTGAGCAGCGCTCTCTGAACGGCGGATGGATCCGAATAAATAGACGACTGTAGCGAGGCGTGTATGGTTATCGGTGGTTATCTGCTAGTGGTAAACGTTAGCTCAATCTTTACTTAGGCCTCTTCGACGAAAGAGAGCGAGATTTGAACAACTTACAGAGTTTGAAAGGGGGAGAATCATCGGCCTTCGTGAAGCTGGATTGTCGTATCGTGCAGTAGCTGCTCGTGTGCAGCGTAACAGCAGCACAGTGATGCGTGTTTGGAAGCAGTGGACGGATGAGGGTCGGACAACTTGGAAATCCGGGAGTGGACCCCGAAATGTGACGTCAACTCGCGATGATAGACATCTGGTCCGCATGGCGCGCACGGACCGTACAGCTTCCTCTAGACAATTGGCAGCACAGTGGTCAATAGCTACAGGTGTTTCATTTTGTGCTTCATCAATTCGTAGACGTCTGCTGCAGCGTGGACTGCGCGCAAGGACTTCTTTATACAGGATCCCCATCACGCTAAACCATCGCCGCTTGCGGCTACAATGGGCCAATCAGCATAGAGACTGGCGTGCTGATTGGCAGCATGTCGTGTTTTCTGACGAATCCCGCTTTAATTTGTGGTACCATGATGGCCGCATTCGTGTCAGACCCTCTGCCGGTGAACGCCATCTTCCGGAGTGCATTATCGAACGCCACAGTGGACGAACACCCGGAGTAATGGTCTGGGGAGCCATAGCCTATCGTGGACGATCTCAATTGGTACAAATTGTGGGCAATCTGAACAGCAACCGGTACATCAGTGAAGTTCTACAGCCCTAAGCTGTTCCCTTCCTTCAAAGCTTGCTAGGCGCTGTATTTCAACAGGACAATGCCCGCCCTCATATTGCTAGGACTGTTCGATCCTTATAGTAATGATTAAACTTTGTGCAAAGTAATAGAAATAAAATTTCACATTAAATTAAAGCACAAATGAGCATTAAAACGCAGACATATGTTTCGGGATCGCTTGGAATCCCTTTTTCAATGCGACGGAGCTTCTAGATGCAAAACATCCAAATGAAGCAGACAGAACAACAAAAACAAAGCTTATATAGCCTAAGAATTAACTATAAACCAATGAGAATAAAGGCAGTGTGAAGTGGAAGTAGAAGTAGTAGGAAAGGCACCAATAAGAGAGCAACAAACGAATGCAGTTGGAAGTACAGAAAGTAAAAAGGAATATCAATAAAAACAAAGAAAAAGACAACAGCGTGCATAAACATGTGAAAATACATGAAAATTGCAAAAAAATAAAATAAAATACAAAGAATAAAATGGAAATAAAATAAGTACAGAAAATACCAAAACAAAAAGCAAAACAAAGTACACATGCAAAAGAGGGGGAGGGGGGTTAGAGAGAAAAAAATTGACACAAAAAAGGAAAACTATCAAGAAAACCAAGAAAGAACAACAAATTAAAGGAACTTATGCCAGACCTGTGAAAAATAAGGAGTTGAGGAAGAATCATTAACCAAATTAGAACTATTCCTGTTAATATGATAAGCTTCCCAAAAGTCAAGTTCTAAAGGGGAAGAACATTTTTGAATAATTTTCCCAGAATTGAAATCAAAAGAGTGGTTGGAATTCCAACAATGTTGAGCAATGCTAGACTTATTCAGCTCTTGCTTTCGTACATAACCTTTATGCTCATTTAACCGAATTTTCAGAGCACGTTTTGTCTGTCCAATGTAAGAAAGGCCGCAACGGCAACTAATTTGGTAAATACCCCAAGTATTAAGTTGATCAACAGGATCTTTAAGAGAAGAGAAGGAAAGTTTGTTGCTAGGAGCAAAAACAACTTGAAATTGAAACCTTTTTAGGATTTTAGCAATACGAAAACTTACAGAATGAAAGAATGGTAACACAACCAAGTCCTTTCTAGAAACCACATGATTGGGACCAGAAGTTTTTTTAGAAAGTTTGTTATGAATAGAATCAATTAAAGAGTGAGAAAATCCTCTATCAACAGCTACAGCTTTCAGATAGTTGAGTTCAATCTTGAGAAGCTCAGGAGAAGAGCAAATATTAATAGCACGATGGACAAGAGCATTAAAAGCCGAATATTTTTGGTTGGGAGGATGAGACGATAGTCTGTGAGGAGGTAAAGAAACAGCGAAAGGTTTACGATAGACAGAAGTTGTGAAACCAGACTCACTCCTAGAAATCAAAACATCAAGAAACGCGAGGCTACTATTAAGTTCTTTCTCACAAGAAAACTGGATATTAGAATCAATGGATTCTAATATCCAGTTAATAATCTAATTTCAATTTTATGTTCGTTATGTGGATGATTGTTTTGTCCTAACGGACAGTAACTTGTTAGGTATTGATGATGCTCTTTCGATTATGAACTCCATTGATTCTAATATCCCCCTCCCCCTCTTTTGCATGTGTACTTTGTTTTGCTTTTTGTTTTGGTATTTTCTGTACTTATTTTATTTCCATTTTATTCTTTGTATTTTATTTTATTTTTTTGCAATTTTCATGCATTTTCACATTTTTATGCACGCTGTTGTCTTTTTCTTTGTTTTTATTGATATTCCTTTTTACTTTCTGTACTTCCAACTGCATTCGTTTGTTGCTCTCTTATTGGTGCCTTTCCTACTACTTCTACTTCCACTTCACACTGCCTTTATTCTCATTGGTTTACAGTTAATTCTTAGGCTATATAAGCTTTGTTTTTGTTGTTCTGTCTGCTTCATTTGGATGTTTTGCATCTAGAAGCTCCGTCGCATTGAAAAAGGGATTCCGAGCGATCCCGAAACATATGTCTGCGTTTTAATGCTCATTTGTGCTTTAATTTAATGTGAAATTTTATTTCTGTTCAATCCTTCTTTGCAACGCAGCTGGTACAGCTTCTTCCTTGGCCTGCGTATTCCCCGGATATGTCGCCAATTGGACATGTGTGGGATTTCGTTGGTCGGCATCTCGCTCGTGATCCTCGTCCTGTTGCTTCTGTAAACGAACTTTGGGTACGCATACAAACAATATGGAATGCTCTTCCTCAGGCAGACATTCAAAGTTTGTTTGACTCCATGCCACGTCGTGTAGCAGCACTTATTGCGGCGCGTGTGGCTACACAAAATACTGATTCCGATCTCTTGTTATTGTTTGTTTGCTTTGAAAATTTAATTATTTATTTGTACCACTACCACTCAACTGTGTATTACATTTCATTCAATTACGATGATTCCTTCTTGGTGTTGCAATTTTCACAAACATGAGTTTATATATACATATTTTTTTTTTCTGCCAACAGCAAATAATTTTTCTTCGTTTTAAATAAGCTTTCATCAGAAACTCTTGTTATAGTAGATTCTTTTTCCATTTCATGATATTTATCCCTCGTAAAAAGATTTTTAATTAGTTGCTAAATTATTCAGCATCAAATCTACTTTTCGTGTAAATGAATTTTTCAAAAATTTTATTCGAAATCCAGTGTGTCAGAACAGGCCCGTAGCCAGTGGGGGGCCAGGTCGGGCAATGCCCGACCTGGAAAATGTTTTACCCGTCCTAGCGTGATTAATTGGACCTTAATAATCTATGGTATTTCTGTTTTTAACTTTTTGATTTGTTTAAACGCAAAGTCATATCGAAAAAATCCTGTTCCCATGCTACTTTTATCTCTTAATTCAAATTTTAGAAAAAATAAAAACATGAACTTTTTCCTTTATTCAGCTTATTTTTTTTTCCTGTTTTCAATCTAAACCAGTTTTTATAGTAACATAACATACCGATACATGTTTTATGCTTCATTATCTTACTTTGAATAATCGTTCACATTAAAATTATCTTTAAGAATGTTCACTTTTTATGTTATTTAATATATTTTATTAATTTACAAAAGACATTCTTAGAATAAGCTTTAAAAATTCAACTCTGCCTTTTGTAAGTTTTAATCAAGTATTTCTTTTAAGATCAAATAATTTCATTATTGTATTAAATTAGTATTAATTTCATTAATTAATTAAATAATTATTAATTTAAATTTTATGAAAACACCCAAAATGAAGCATAAATTCTAACATGTTAGAAAAAATTTGAAAAACCAGTTTGCCCCTCCTGTCCAAAAGTTTGCCCTCCCTGGAGTCAGAGTCTGGCTACAGGCCTGTGTCAGAAACGATTGTTTTAAAGTAAAGCCCAGTGTGAATAATAATTTATTGCAGCAAACACATTTAAATACATCTTATCATGTTTTATTCATGAAATACTAAAGGGCTTATAACAGAAAACATAAAAATTAATAACTAGTATAAAATGTCAGGAAAAAAATCCATATGATTAGAAATCTTTCTTTCGTTAAAGAGCATATTAATTCTAAGTTTTTGAAAGCCACTAATCAGCCTCAGTTTCGAAAATTTGTCAAAAGCTGGCAATTTCTGGTTAGAACCCCTTTAAGGACCGTGGGGAGTTACGTACAAATGTCTATGGTAAGGCATTACGGCTGACCTCTAATACCAGGCCTTTAGTATTTAATCAGGGACCATAACCCGATCGTTAAAATAAAATCGTCCCTCCTAAGCGAGCTTTTCCATTCTTTTTCTTTCCCTCCGGAGCTAATTCGAGGTTGTAGGGAACCATGATAGACGTATAAGAGCTGTGTTCGTTCCACTGAAACTTAACCTTTGACTTTGATGGTGGGTATGGCGAAGGTTTCCGGGTGCAACAACACTTGGGTGATATGTTTTTACTGTATTGCACATGTCCCGATGTCGATCTGTATCAGGGGTAAAGGCTACACCAAAAGAGCTGCTTCAAGGGTTAAGACAAGATGCTATTGTTGGAATTTCAAATAGGTGTTTATTCCACAGTCGGTCTTTAGCGTTTTAGCCGAGTTTTGAAACAAATTAGACGGTGAAAAATTGGTTTTAAGCATTTCTTGCTTGTCAGCAAAGAACAGTACTTGATGTTTTATGGATGTTTGCCTTTGATGTTGAACAGTGTGCTCTTTCAAAAGCAGTCTGATGGATGCTGTAAATGGTTTTGCAATTACCTTCAGAGCAGTCATTTGCACTTGCATAAAATTTTGAGGATCATTTTTCATTCTCTTTCATAAGAGAAATTTTTTTGGTTGCCGACAATATAGGGAAGTTATTTATCAATCTTTTTCGCAAAAGGGGCAGAATATTAAATATTTATTAAGTACAACTATATATTCTATATTAATAACACACGTTTGATTTTGGGCATTGCTATTTAGTAGGTAAAAATAATTGATAAATGTTCTTAATAAAGAAATGTTAAATTTTTTATCTCGATAGAGCAGGTTCGAGATTAGTTCTGGTTGCAACCGACTTTTTATGTAATATTAAACACAGAATTTTCGTAAACAGAAACTTATTCATTTTTCCACGCACAGCTTACTGTCAGTGGATGCTTATGTCAATGTATTATATTTGCTATATTTAAGTTTGATCTCAAACACAAATACATTATAGTATAATGCGCGATTGGAACATGCCAAGCTGGATTGTTTTTTAAACAAAATAAATAAATAAATAAATATGTAAATTAATTAATAAATATAAATGAAAGTATATCTATTGCACCGACCGTGTTTACCCTGATGCCCCTACGACCTGTTCATATCCGAATTTTATCCGAAAAGTCCAAGTATGATGTGCTGTGCATAATGTTTGAGGAAATTTTCTAAATTTCAATTTAAAAAAAATAATTTGGGCAATAATCAATTAATAGGAAATTTATTTCAATAACATTCAATTGTATTTTGTACAATATTCTCTATATTTACTTATAATTTTCAATATTACTTTTTAGCCTTCTCTTCGTACCTAAACTTATGAGACCAATTATTTCCGCTAAATTTCTTTTCTATTTTCATTATCTGGCCATTAAAAAATAGTTATCAAAACATGCGTAAACAACAAGAATACAAAATTGAAATGTTACCTTTAACGTATGGGGGAAACCCACGTGCATAAGTTAGACAACTGATTTAGATCACCATCATTAAGCACTTTTTTCATGAACATTTTATGACCTTGTCGCTGATTATACTCTGAGCTGTAAGAAATGCATTCTTTGAGAATAGTTGTCGCTTGTCGAGTTGGCGAAACCTAGAAACTGCCAAGATATTCATTGCCTATGATCTCGTGCTCAAAAGCTACGTTGGAATTAGAACTATGTACCGATTCACAATCTCACATCCCAGTTTATTCCGAAGAACAGGGAGTCGAGATTGTCAGTCAGTGATTTAAAAATACTGTTATGACTCGGCGTGCACTAACTGTTTAAAACTGGATATGCTTAGTCACGTATAAAGCGTATTTGACTGTTAAAGGGCACTCATTTACAACTGAAACCAGTATAAAAAAAAACATTCCTTTGTCCCTCGTGCTCTTCCTTATAACAAAGCAAATTTAAAACTTCATCACAGGAAAATAATTTTTTCATTTTAAACTATTCGAGGTACATGATTCTTCATAACGTTCACTGAAAAACATAATATAATTTTGATTTATGAACTTTTTAAAAGGAAATAACGTAAAATAGCGTTGTTTGACCCTCTCATTTATCGGACAATGTCCCCCATTGCTGGTATAAGTTAATCCCTCCAATGCTTTGGTAGTTCAGTACTCACGTAGTAGTAGGGGTACTACAAGTTGAGTAACACCCGTGCTGTAAACGTGGAGTTTCTTACACTAATTTTAAGCTCACATTTGTGCGAGCTTTCTACTTTGGAGGAAGGAGAATTAGTGCAATAGCACATTTAGTGCGTGTGTGTGTGTGTGGAAAACCATCGGTAAAATTATTTTGGAAGGAAATTAAACAAAGAAGCGACAACAGATGTATCGGTCTAGTAAGCTCAGGTTATAACAGTCGGGATGTTGCACTTTTTAAAATAGATTTGCAAAATTATTTACGATCCTCTTATCCTGGGCATCAGGTTGTCATTGGCTAAAAGTACGATTAGAAAAAAAAAAAGAAGACAGTGCGCTAAAAATTGCCACAATAGACTTGGCTGGATGGAGTAGCATCCGTTTGACAGACGGTGATTCTAGAATTATCCGCTAGCAAGACGGTTTAAGATGTTACAGAATTCCGCAGGAGTGAATAGAAAATTAAACGGAGCAAAATGTAGCAAATGGAAAAGGTTAAAAACTACAATCCAGCAATGGATTGGTTTATTCTGCCGAGATAATGATGATATACACTGTTCGACATAGAAAATGCAGCACCATGAAGATTTGGGAAACACGCAGCTGAACAAGTCAAACAACAAATGTGAAATACATGTTGGTCGTATGGCCTGACTCGCTGCCCATTTAGGGATTCCAGAATTTCAAGAAGTTCAACGTTCCAGAACGCACGTGTGGATGAAAAGATGCTTGAACGATCACACCGAAGGCAGTTCCGGCAAAAGGATGATTTTACCGAGGGATGGAATGGTAATTTTATGTGCAACTGGTTGGTCATATTCGCATATTGTTGATGAAACGCTCGTAGTGTTTCTGCTGTGTATATAATTTTGAGTAGATAGAACGATAAAGGAAGGTGAATCGTCACGAAAAACGAGGTCTCCTAGATATATAACAGAATGCACAGATCAACACGGCAGTCCTACAATCACCTACTCTCAGCACTCTATGGTATGTGCAGGATGCTTTGGATTCTCCGTTATTTGGGAGAACACTTTCACAACGATCAGCTGAAAATGGCTTACACACAAGCATCTTTTGCGAAGAATGGTCGTTCATGCCAAGCAGCATATGTGAGCGATTGCAGTGGCTTTGTGTACGAGCCACTTGGGCATCTGACAGTTATGAGTCTCGGTTCTGTTTTTCTGATGATAGTAACCAGTTGAAGCTGAAACCGTCCAGAGGGTAGATCTAATACACATCCCTATTGTTGAAGCATCTGAGTTTCATAGACGACGTGACGATACGTTGCGGAAGAGCTGCAGAGGACTTAGCTACATTTTCAGCGACTACTAAAAAACTTATTTTCAAGACAACGCTAGACCACTCCCGATATCATCAGTAGACAAAACCTGCAGCATGTCAAGTTTATACCTTTGTCTGCGATGCCTCTTAATTTACACCAACCGAACGAACCTAAGGCATGATTAACCGTTATTTGTTTGCTATGCTCTAGCCGCCATTGGAGGACGAACTTTGATTGGATGATTGAAAGAATATGCTCTTTCATTCCACAAGATACTACCTTCAAATTTGTATTTCCTAGACTTGCTGCTTGCAACGCTGTGGCAAGGGATCTTACTTCTTATTAATTGGCCTGCATATTTCATCACCGTAAAAGTTTTTCTCTGTTTAACAACATCACTTTTGCATGCTCTGTATATCTATTTTCATTGCTTTTTCATTGTGCTGCACTTTCCATGTCGCACAGTGATATTTATTTTAAAATTTCCGCATTTCAGATCGCCGTGTTCGAGCATAACCCACTCATTAAAATCAAATCCCGAAAACGGAAGTGCTTCTTAGAAGCTGTAGAGGCAACTATAAAGCATATACGTATGCATCATTACTCATTATTTTTCTCAAAAACCAGTGATATTTTGACGAAAACATATTATTCTATCGTCTCAGCTCAATGAAAAATATGTAGATCTCCACAGTCGCTGTAACCTTACGGCCTTTCATATCTAGAACTCGAAGCCACTTCCTATACTCTTTTATCGCGATTCGGAGCCGGTAACGAGCCGGCTTCAATACGTTGAATTTCCCGCGGGGCAAGTGGGAATAAACCACGGACCACAAAATGAACTTGGAGATAATAAGCCGAAATGACAGCGATGGATGCGACGGGATAGGGTGATGTGAGGGGTTAGGCGGCATTTTAAACAGCAGGATTAATGACAGACACCATTCGGGAAAAGCATTTGTAATAAGAATTTCTTCAGTCGAAGGGTGTAGTTTTCAGATTTAAGCTTCGGGTCAGCCTGGGGTCAACCATTAATTAGGACAACTCAGGAAGACAGATCTTGTTTGTTTGGTGCAATCACGCGGATGATTGTTTAGTCGGGAGAAACATTCTAATGAAGTATTTTCTTGAGACAAAGTCATAGTTTAAGTAGCCTTTAGCAGCGGAAGGCTGCATAGTGCGGAAATGAAAATAAGACGGCTTGTATTTCTAACTCAGGGAACTACCTAAAAGCAATAAAAGTAAATTTAAAAAATAATCTGAAAAAAAAAAGAGAGAGGGTGATGCTTAAAGATTTAAAATTAAATTTTCTTGAATTTTTGTAGCTTATCAAACTTCAAACCGATTGAAATAAAGCATTTACCTTTGTACGTAAATAATTAATGAGAACCCAACGAATTTATGTCACAAATTGAAGAAAAATATTGCAATGCAAGTGTTTCAGGTTTGCAAGGAACATCTTCATCAATGCATAAAATTGTGAGTATCGGACTGTAAGTAATTCCCAAAGGGAAGCTTTGCTCTTATTACTTACACCATGAAAAAAATTGCAATATCCAATGGTTTGTGAGACAAATCGTCAATGAAAATTGCGTCCACGGAGTCAATATGAAGCTTCTTCATTCATGGTAATGAAGATGTGGAACGAAAAGATCAAAACCAAAAACTGGAAGTACATCCTAAACATCTACATATAACAGATAATTCATAATTAAAATTCAAATGTAAATTTTCTTAATTTATACTAAACGTTGATAGACTGAAGAACATCATCTTGGCTGGGTGCAAATAATAAATTAAATTTGCAAGCAGAGATTTACTAGAAATTCCTTTTCGTGAATACAATAATATGACGAAAATATCAAAACTGAAAGCAATAAGTTTTTTTTAAACATCTAAAATCATCATTGAAAAAGCTGGGAGATAAAAACTTGAAAACCTATGAAATGTCATAAAAACGAATACATTAAAATATAAATTTGGGGAAAATTAGGAAAACGAATGCCAAACTGAGAAAAAACAGGTATAGATACTGAATGGTTGGTTTTTCTCTAAATGGTTCTATGAATTTCGATACGCGGAAAATTTTTTTCGTTCAAATTTCATTCAGTTCTGGCATTTTTTTGCACTGTTAGAAATTTCATAATGAAATTACGGTTAAATGATCGGCAGCAGTCTGTCCATCTAATTCACCGTTAAATTTACGCTTTGGAACATTTTTCTATCTTTACGGGACCTAACCATTTCCAATTAACTTGGTTAAAAAGCCGTAAATACACAAGTTTACGGATTTATAACCATTTAAAAATGGTTTCAAAACAAAATTTTCACCGTTTTTGAACCATTTCGAGGCGTAGTAACCATAAACGAAGCTTGCAGGACTCGAACCCCCAATGCGTGGTGTACTAGTCTTGCTCTCTATCCACTCGACCACCGTCATCACATACAGCGGGCGTTTATTTATCAATAAATCTTCTTTTCCAACAGGCAAACAGCCTTAAAATTGAGATTTCAGTTTATGAATGGATCTAAATTTATTTTTGGTCTAAATTTACTGTATATTGACGAAAATCATTTTATTTGCTGCAAAAATTAAAATACAAACAAGCTTCAGCACCTCAAATTATGGGTTCGCTTATTCGCAAAAAGTTTGGGAATCCGATGTCTCCAATTTTTGATTTACGTGTGTATGTGTTTCTATTTAGTATCCACTGCTTAAGCCACTTTTTTTTTCTTCTTTTTTTATATGCACATGCAGATTTTAACTGATAAATCCGTATTCCTATTTTAAAACAACGTACGACCGGTAAGGTTTCGCAACCAAGATGGACGCTCGATTCTTATTCAGCGCTTGAAAATGACGGTTAGTTAAACGTTCTTTAGGATAAACAGAGAATAAACGATTTTTTTCGCAATCAGCGGTTTGAGTACCATTTTTTAATGGTTATTCAACTGTTGTAATTAAATATGGTAAAATAACAATCAAATAAATGGTTATTTTACTATTTTCCTACGGAAATTTTTAGCAGTGTGTGACAGCAACATCTGATTACACTAACTATGTACTTGTTGTACTAACCGATGGCAGTTGTCTAAACGTATGGGTAAACGGTCTGATAAGAAATGCTAAATAGTCTGTCTAAAGATGAATATTCTGAAGGGCTTTTATAATTGAACGGTCACTTTGAATGACCATAAAAGGAAAACCACTGGACCAAATGTTAGCAAACTTTGAAATAGTATACGCGATATCATCAGATTTAGTTTTTAGCAAATATACAAAGCCATTCCACCGAAAATATCCCACACGTGACAGCTATATTACATTGAGAAAATAGTGCTTAATCATTTTTTTTAAAGGTAATGAGCAATTTATTGCTTTAGAAATCACATATATGCATGAGTGATTTCTTAAGGAAAATGTTTTCCGCCACCTTTTTTAAATATTATTTTTTTAATGAAATATAGCTTGTTACGTGGGGGACATAAATGCCTCTTTTTCCATGGAACAGCCCTAACACTTGGTCAGTTTTTTTTTTTTGCTGAAAAGGAAATCCTATGATTTCTTGTAAACGATTGCCAAGTTTAATAACATAGGTTCCAGTAGTGCGTTTTATGGTCATTTCAAAATGAAACTTTCATTTAAAACACCCAGTTTATTAGCAGATTTAAGGAGAATAATTTTAAGCAACTGACGACAGAAAGAACTCATTGTTGTGACTTCATTTTCAGCCATTGGTTAAAATGGCAATAAGAGCTATATTAGATTATTTAACTCATGCCTCTAAGAGAAAATACGCCATATATGCTATATAATTCATTTTGCCGCTGGGCAGGTAGAATAATATACCACAAACCGCAAGTTGGGCTCGAAGATAATGAGTGCAATGCAAATCTAATGGATGCAACGGGGGATTGCGTAATATGAGGTGTAAGGAAGAGTTTTAAACAGGATGATCAATGTCACATACGACTTGCTCTACTTGCTCAAAATCCATCTCTTTATTCGTGTGCGTTTTGATAGAATATTTTTATATTACCGCATTGAGAAAACATATGTGCCGAATAATGCTATTTATATCAAAAAAACTTTTGTTTTTAGATGTTTACCGCTTTTATTTACAAAATAACTTGTATCTACCGCTTGTATATAATTGGATTGTATTACTTATGCTTTACTTCCATTTCGCGGATTGCGTGGATTGTTTTGATTTTCAGGTTCATTTTATTAATTGTTTTCAATTTTTAAGCGGTGAGTGAAGGGACACTATTTAACAAAGGTTGCGTTCCGTAAAAAAATGACTATTGAATTCATTTCCTTAAATTTAAATGCAAATTTCCACCTGATGTGCGTACTCCTTTTCCAAGTAGTGGGTCGCAAGCCGATTTTTGGTAGGTGGGGACACTTTAATCATCTAGCAAAATCCCGTTGCAGCGAACTCCAAGGGAACAGGAAAACACTTCGTTGTAATGGAATGTTCGTTATAACGGAATGTACATTATCCTGTTGTGGTTTAAAACGGGGCAAAAAAATTGTTTCGTTGTAACGGAAATTTCGTTGTATCGGTATTCGCTATAACGAGATTTTACTATTTAGGTTTATAATTGGAGACCTATTTTGAAATTGACTTTAATTTTAAAATCATTTTTGAATAGAAAATATCATGAAATAATGCGAAGTGCTAAATCATATTTTTAAGAAGTTTCAGTTTGCGGTAAAATGACGACGATGGGACAAAATCACGAGGGTTTTTTTACTTAAAAAGTAACTGCTTGCCCCCCCCCCCCCCTCCTTCCCTTTCATTTGCAGTAATCCATTTTTCACCCGTAGAGCCTCCTTCGACAAGTATACATGAGGAGTTCAATGGTATGGCATGTAGTATGCAACGCTAAAATTAATGTAAAGTAATGAAAATGAAAAATGTTTATGTTCAGTATATTTTATTTAATAATTTTTTTATTTGATTATTTTATAATTATTATTTTGAGACGTTTTTTCTGGCTAATCAAGTTTCTCCGAAGGAAACAAAATAGTGTGTGGATAGAATGTAGAGGGTAAAATAGAAAAACAGTAAAGTGCGACTCATTTTTTAGAGTCCCAATTTTTAAAAGATTGGGAACCGCTGTTGTAGGCACTTGAAAATATTTTAGACCTCGATATAAGGTCACCTGCTTATAAGGTCACCCCTCATATAAGGTCACATATCTGAAGTCCCGGTTCATTGAATAGAAATTCTATGTTATGTTGTTATGGATTATCGGATTTATGGTCAGGTCTTAAACACCGTAATCGCTTATAAGGTCACTTTTTTCCTGACTTGCTTTGGGAGATTTCAGTGCCATACTGATTCAATTACAAGAAATTTCCTTAATGGTATTGCTACCTCTTCTCGAGATTAGATTTCAGAAATTGTTTTGTAAGTTTATAATTCCAATCTAGTAGACAGTGAGGATAATAGCAGTGATATTGAATCAGAAGTGCTCAGAGCATTAAGAGAAGCTGTAAAGCATTTTCATAAAATGCAAAACCTAGAAAACATTGTACAAAAAATGAAACTAAATTCGAGACAGTAATGTGTTAGGGATTATTTTAAATGATGTAAGTTGGTCATCAATACTTTGCTTGAGCATATTTGTGTACACGCTTTATTTCGAATTAGGATTTAAAAATAAAATCATAATTTTCTATTAATTTCAACTTAGTTAAAAAATTATAAACTTATTAAACAGCTACTTTTGAACGCATTAAATTTTACAAAGAATTATACTCCTCAAATCCCTGCCTATTTATTGACAAATAAGTAGGAAGAAGGTTATCCAGCTTATATAGTCACCTTCTAGAAGTTCTGAGAGGTGACCTTATATCGAGGTTTGACACCTAATAAAATGTGAATTAAGTTTTATTTACTTGACAAATTTTGAAGATTATTATTTTTTTTTATTTTAAAAGGATTCGCCGTGCTGTTCCAAATTAAATATAACTTTCCATTCCGAAATTTACGTGATCTGCATTTTTTCTACGAACGATTTTCCTGAATTTCTAAAACAATGTTTGACTTCTTGGTAAAAATATAAAGACAGAAAAACAGCCCCAAAATTCAGCTAAAATTGAGTTTTAATCCTGTTTTTTAGCGTTGTCAAACTTAGGTAGGTAAAAAAACCCGATAGTATCGATAATTTTAAATAAAACTTCCGATTGACAGATAGTATAGAAAATTTTAAACTTCAATTTCTTTGCATGAAATTAATTTTATCTCATATATTCTACTTAAAACTTATGTTATTATTTATTTTCCTCCTTTCTTTATTTCTCTCTCTTCGTTCTTTTTAAGGTGTGGTTTAAAAGCTTACCAGCGTAATCTTTTGTATACACTAGTTAAAAGATTGAAAAGGTATTTATGATGAAATTTTTCAGCATATTGCTTCTTACTATGTGGTGATCTTACTCACTGGCGTAGATAAAGTGGGTAGTTTTGGGGATAAAACCCCCCCTGAAATGGTAAAGATTGTATAGAATTTGACCAATTTTTCTTGAAAAACAATGAAATTAAGTCACTTCTCCCGAAGAACCCCCCATCCCCAAATCCGGGTCTAGCTACGCCACTGCACTCTCAGAAATGGAGCTCTCACTTTTGACGATTCTTTAATCGTCAAGAAAATTTCGTCATTTATAACGATTCTTTCCTCGCGCAATCACGTGACTTAAAAAAATTACTACGCAAATGTCGCCAATTTGACGAAAGGTTTACTCGGAGTATTTTTCATGAAGCCATTTCGTCAAATACGACGAAAGTTTCGTGAGATTTGAGCATGCGTTTCTGAGTGGCTGAGTGGCCGCTGTCTTACTATTTGGAGTCATTTTGCTCGTGTGCTTGTGACAACTGCATTTTGAAGCTTTCATATAAAATTTTTTTTCCATGATCCCTGTCTCATTTTTGACATTTTAAAAAGAGCTAGACAAATGAGTATTTAAAAAGCAGTTACACAAATCATAAACTATGTAGAAGACAAAAATGAATTTTTAGAATGCAAAACCGCAAATTTTAGATTTAATTAAGCATAAATTCAACACTACACTGCGCAGTGTTGTTTTTAAACAACACCTCTATTTTAGTTCACTATGCTCTTGTTTTGTATTATTTTTAACAATTGGCGCATTCTTTCGTTTTATTTTGTATGTAAGATCATATTAGTTAATATAGTCTCCCCTAGATCTTGTAAACTGGGCTCAAGATTCATCTTTTTTCACAAAATCAACAACAACCGCAAAAAAAGGAAAAAAAAAAAAAATGCGCAGTGTAGGGTTAAGTTCGATAATGCTATATATAACTATATATATGACTATCTATAAAAGTCGGTTGTCCAAAACTAAATTAATCGAAAATCGATAGTATGGCATCACTACTACCATACAGGGTGTTCCCAAATTATCTTTACAACTTCAAAAATTCATAACTTCGAACATAAACAAGATATTTATATTCTGTCTTTTGCATGTATTACTGCAACTAATAAAGTTTTTTTTTTTTTTTCAATAGGCTCAACAGTTATAAGTGAAGATGTGGACACCACAACAGAAAGCTCAATGCGTGTCATGGTTCATAGAGACGAAATCAGATACACAGGTTCAACGGAACTTCAGGACAAAATTCCAAAGAAACCCACCATCCACACCCTTCATCCGTGCATGGCACACAAGCTTCATGAGCACCGGATCAGTATTGCAAAAAGTGGAGCCGGACGACCCAGCACAAGTCCAGAAAATGTGGAGCGAATACTTCAAACATTCCAGCACAATCCGAAAACTTCAATTCGTCAGGCTTCAAGGCAACTCCAAATGCCTAGAACCACAATCCACAGGGTTCTTCATAAACAGTTGCGTTTGTATGCCTATAAGGTACAGTTGCTGCATGCACTGTTACCAACAGATCGACCAAAACGTGTGGAATTTGCCGTAGACATGTTACAACGTATTCAGCATGATGAAGATTTCTTGAAAAAGGTGTGTTTCAGTGATGAGGCCACGTTCCATGTGTCTGGTACAATAAACCGCCACAACGTACGAATTTGGGGTTCTGAAACCAGACATGCAGTAGTCGAGCTTCAACGAGACATCCCAAAGGTTAATGTGTAGTGTGGGCTTATGCACAACAAAATCATTGGTCCTTTTTTCTTCATAGAAACCACAGTTACTGGCTGCGTGTACCTGGATATGCTTCAAAACTTTGCTCTTCCTCAGTTGGAAGAATTACAACCGATTGTTTACTTCCAACAGGATGGTGCACCACCACACTGGTTGACAGCAGTTCGGGAACACCTCAACGAAACTTTTCCCAACCGATGGATTGGACGGGGTGGCCCAATTGCATGGCCACCAAGGTCTCCGGACATAACACCCCTCGACTTCTTCTTGTGGGGTTACTTAAAGGACGTTGTTTACCGGACACCGGTTAATGACATTGATGACTGGAAACGGCCGCATTACACAAGCTTTTAGTACAATAGCAGGCGACATGTTACAGCGTACATGGCTTGAAATTGATTACAGACTGGAAGTGCTTAGGGCCACCAATGGGGCGCATGTTGAAGTGTACTAAAAAAAACCTTTATTAGTTGCAGTAATACATGCAAAAGACAGAATATAAATATCTTGTTTATTTTCGAAGTTATCAATTTTATAATATGAATGAAATTCTGTGCCTTTTAATTTTGGGTTGTATGGAGCTAATTATTTCAGCTTTTCTGTTAATAGGCCCAACTCCGAATGACATTTAATAATTTTATACATGCATCTGCATGTTTAACTGTCTTACTTTTGTTTAAATTTTACTTTCGATTTAGTGTAAATAATGCAAAACGAGTTTGGTTTTGCCGGTTTATTTGGTGTCGGTTAACAGCAAAAGAAATGAATGCGGTTACATTTGAGGTTTGTCCCTTAAAAGCATTAAGGGGGATATTGTAGGAGTTTCTCTTGATTTTTTTTTTTTTTTTCGGTTTACTAATATTCCGTAAAGGTACGCAGCAATGAGTTTACTTAATCCACATACTATACTTTTCCAAAAATTGGTTCAACTATTCACTACTTTTACAAAGTATCACATCAGTCCCCAAATTGGACATTGGTTAAAATTTTTAACGAAATAGTAAAACCCGCTTCAGAAATTTTCCAGAGGACCAAGAGAAGAAAACTTCTTATGGAGCTTAAATGGGTAGGCTCTATGTTTGAAAATGAATATACTTTATGATATTTAGGGATGATATTTTATTATTTGACAATATTTAAATTAGACAGCAAATAGGCACCCCCATAGGAGACTCTACAAACATTCCTTTCTCCCTTTATCAGTCGTCATTATTATCATGACAACTGACTAATTCTCTCTGCCACCTGTTTTCCTGGAACTTTTGGTGTTGAAAAAAGGGTACCCTTCAGAAAAAACTGACCAAACTAGCTTTTCTAAACCTTCTTCTGATCTTTTTAAATAAATAACTACGTAGATTGAAAGAAATGTGAAAAAAAGAAACTATAGTCTAAAGTGTCATTTGAAAGAAAAAGAATGACCGATATAAAAACTTATTAAGCGGGAAAACTTCTTACGCGGAAACTTCTTAATCGGGTTTTACTGTAATTTAAAAAAAATTTAGAAATATGTCAATCTGGTAAGTTAATTATAAGGGAATAAAATCAAGACTAGAAAGTAGTTTATGAACGGATGCCCGAAAGGAATGTCACCTCCACTAATTTTTGAATAGAGGATATTATCATCGGCTTTTAGCTAAAAGTCACTAATCTATATAAAATTACTAATCTTTGGGGAAAATAGTAAAAATCATTATAAAGATCTCTAACTCCTACAGCATAGTTCATGTAACTTTTAAATTGCGCAGTTGGTTTAGATCTTGAAATAGATAATTGTGAATTCTAATGCTTTACAGTAGTTCATCAAATGTTTTTTTAGTGACTTTTACCCGAATGCCGACGATACAGTACCTCATCACTGATTAGTAGGCCCAGTCGTTCTGCCAATGCCTAATCAATCGCGAGTAGTACCAACAAGGGGCGGTAACGTAAAAAGCGGCGAGCATCCGTGCGGAACTAGATTAGAGGCATGTGTGCTTGAAAGTTAAAAATAAACTCCGACGCGCCCCGATAAAAAGTGGGCGTTCCGGATCATGTCGATCAAGCAGGACTCCGTCACGCACTCTGCTCGCATTGGCCCTCCTCTTTGTGACGATCCTGATTGCGGGCCAATCAGCACCCGAACCAAAGGCTTACGTTTTGCTTTTGCAGGAAAATGACTATGATTTGGAAGCGAAAGAGTCACTCGTTCGAACTTGGCCTCGCTCCGAAAAGGTTAAGTAGAGGGCAGTAAATGAACGGGGAGTGTAAAATTGACTTAACACTGCCTCTTCCAAAAAGGGAAAAAAATTCTTTTATTTGAAAAATAAATCTTTATACGGGACATCTCAATTACTCTCCTTGATTAACTTTTTTCTTCAGTCGATGTACATCAAATAATTTCTAGAAAAATTTACGACTTCTGCAGGATGTATATTATAATTCTTCGAAGGGGAAAAAATGAACTGAGGCAGAGAAAGTTTAAAACTTCAGTATATTTGGATAAATTAATGAGCCGTATGGATTTTTTTTTCTATCATACTTTCCGACCGAAAAATTGCTTGAATGTTAGTTAAGAAAAAAACAGTTTTATGCATAGCTGCATTACCAATGAGGCTAGTGAGGTTATTGCCTCAAAGCGCATATGACTTTTGACGAACAATTGTTACTTTTATACTTCTCGATTCTTGAGTCTGATTGATTCCAGAATGTTTTCAGTTGAGAAAAAAAGAGAATTAACTTTTTAAATTTCAGAGTATGTGCGTGGGAAGATGGGGGTAGCAGGTGTGCAATCAGAGAGAAGGCTCAGTGTCAAACACCAAAGCCCTTGGTCTCGAGTTGTATTCTCATATATTTTGTAACAACAATAACCTAACTTATATCATTAAATTTAAAATTAAGTTAATTAATGTTTATTAAATGTTATACTACGTACAGTCGACTAGCATTACTATAAGTTTTAAAAGCTATCACGACTTTTAAACCCTTAACAATCGGTTAATTTTCAAGAAAACGGTCATAAAAGTGCCTATTTTTTAATCCCTGAAAATTATATAAAAATATGTGTATGAACAATATGTATATTCATTTTTAATTTTTAATTTGTTTTTATTTTGAAATTTTAAACACTCCAACCCGGAAACATCACGGGAGCGAGAAATAGAGAGCGAAACCTCACACCGTCATTTTCACGGGAGCGAAAAGGAAGGGGTTAAAAAAGAACCGCTTGACTTCAGTTTAAGATAAAATCATTTACGTTCGATATGACGACTATGAAACTGATAGAACTCTTGATGTCTGCACCTTACGCACTTGGATTTTTCCCACTCCGCATATAAACTTGCACTTATCTGGCGCCGATTACAAAAATGTTAACATTCATCGAAAAAGGGGGGGAAAAGAAACCTTTGCCAACCCTTCATTCAGAAATAAAATATTTTCTGGGCCTCCCCTTGCATCGACCGCATGTAGTCTGTACGCATCATTATGCACAAGGTACAGTGGAGTATCGTTTATACGAAGCCAAAGGGACTATCAAAAAACGTCGCATAAACGATAACGCCGTATAATCGATTTACTCTTCTGTCTAAATCCAAGAATTGGGACTACACTAAAACGTCGTATAACTAAACGTTGCAGGAATGATCATCGTATAAACGATACTCTTACTTTCAAGATTTTTACGCAATCTGTGAGAAAACTAGCTTTTTTTACGACGTTTATCTTGAAGAGCAAAGCACGTCAACAACAGGCAGAGGTTGTGAACGATATCCATCTTTACCGTGCTCTCTTGAGAATCACATCTTTAGTAAACTCCATATCGCACCCCGGCAATAGAAGTGATAAAATTCAAAAATCATTAAAACAATCTGTAGCATTATAAGTTGACAAATAAAATCCCCTCAATTTATATTCCATGTTATATTCGATTAATATGTGTTGTTCCTGATATTTTATTTCCCTTTCATCTGTTAGTGTTTTCAGAACGATATTACATTATTTTGTAAAAGAGAAACTAGCAAAATCAAATTTCGGATTTGTGCCACTTCTGTTGTTGAGGCACAGTAAATGACAGTATCCTCCAACACATTTCAGTTTTCAAATGCTAATGCACCCTGCTGCTCTATTTATCTGTAAAAGGTGCAGCAAATTATTTAATGAGCTTGTTTCTGAATGTTTCTGAAGTGTACATAAGGGTGTGTCGGCCAACTATGCATGCCCGAAACTCGAGAACGTTGGTACCAAGCCTTACCAAAACGTGACAAAATGAGAAAATCCTAAACGACTGAGTCAGCAGGGCATATGGTAAGTAAATACATCATTCTACCATTGTTCGACTGATACTTCCGTTCATAGCTGCGACCTGCGGCTCTACAAAAGCTTATACGTTTTTGAAATATTAGGTGATTCACCACTGTTGAGCATAAGTGAATAAGGGTAAAGAAAACCTACTATTTTTTTTCTGTTTAATTCCGCAGACACCGTTAATTTACGTATTCTTGAAGTGAAATGAAAGTATTTAGCGAAAAAATAATAGTATGATAGTAACAAGAAATATGTAATAAGTATAGCATCGCCTTTATAAATATATATATATATATATACATCAGTGGCGTGCCTACGATAGGTGTCACAAAAAAAAGCAGTTTTTGTTGTATAAATTTGTAGAATTGATTATTTTCAATAATGCAAAAAAAAAAAAAAAAAAAGAAAAGAAAGGAAAAACTTAAGAAATTCCATTTTATTTATTTTGTGTACCTTTCAGTGTTAACTACATTTATTCTCAGTTATACATTGAAAAATAGCATCAGTAGAATCGTATAAATCAAGTAATGAATTTTTCAAAATCTCCTTATCTCCCTTTTCTCCCTTTGGCTGCCATCGCCGTATACCCCACAAAAGAGTGTCCACCAGGGCGGACCACCCCTACCTGCAACCCCCTTCGTAGTAACGCTACTGATATATGTATACATATGTATATACACTATATAGCCAAAAGTTATGAGACAGTTTCATTTTAGATATTTTTTTCAAATTTCTAGCGAAATACAAGACAAAATGTTCTGGAACTTCGGTCATAAAAAAGGCACGCTTCACTTTTCACTTTCCAGAAAAAATTTTACCTCGCGTGCATTTAGGGAACCCTTTTTTGTTTTAAATTTTCGAATTTAGTAAAATAATTCTATTGTATGTTCTCAAATTTTTTGCAAGTTTGGTGAAATTTCAGGCAAAACTCTGCATGTTTAAAGCCAAAAAAACATGCTAGGGAAATTGTCATTTTGGAAACAAATGATTATAGCTTCGTGAATATGAGGGCTAGTGTTATGAAAATGAGTAGACATATTGTACTACATAACAAGTAAATTCCTTTATGAAATTTTCAGCGTTTTTCGAGCATTTTACGGGACAGGGATTGAAAACATCTTATCTTTTCTGAAATTTGTTGCAGGTCCCCTAAATGTACGTGTGATGAAATTTTTACGTGAGAGTGTGAAGGGGAAGCATGCTTTTTATATGACCGAAATTCCAGAACATTTTGTCTAGTATTTCTCCGGAAATTTGAAAAATTTGTAAAAGGATATTGTCCCATGACTTTTCGCTATCTAGTGCAGAGTTTCTCAAAGTGTGGTCCGCGGACCCATGGGGGTTCCACGAGCTCAGACTAGGGCAGTGAGGCCGAAACTATGACCCGTTGCTCAGACACTGACCCACGCAAGATGTTCAACTGACCCACGTTTGTAGGCAACCATTTGTTTGTTTACGCGGGTATATTTATATCTTCTGATCTGAGTCGATAATTTATATTCTATTTGTATTTTTTTAAGCGCTGCATTGACACCAAAGCAAATTAAATGCTGTCAGTTACCTACATTTTGATCATTACAGTTCTAAAGTTACGCAAATGACGACAAATGCATTTTCAGTATTTGAAATAAAGCAAAAGTGTTCACAAAATATCAAATACAGTGTATAATTTTACTCGCATTTGTTTGTTGAAAAAGAAAACGACAAACCAAAGCCCATTCTTCAAATAAAATGTATGTAATTTTTGTTACGCCTTGTTCATTCAAACACTCATTGCCATTTTCAGCAAACTCTTGAAAATTTTTAACCCCACTAAAAGTTTTTAAATCGTCAAACCACCCCCATTTTTAGCAGTTAAGCCAGTTGAATTTTAAAGATATTTAGTTTTAAAAATACTAGGTTAAAACTTTTTAAACCTAACTTTAGTGCAAATGGGCATTAGTGACCCACGAGCTAGTACTAAAACAATATGAGCAAAATTTGACCCACGTCTCAAAAAGGTTCGCCATCCCTGCACTGCGGGTCCGCGATGATGGCCTGCTAAAAAGGGCAAAATGAGTGAAAATCACTGCACTCGTGTCAATCACAATTTTCAGGGTATTTCTTTTTCTCTTTGAAATCTTGTAAAAGATGAAATACCAGTTCATTAGAAACTGGCCATAAAATTCTGCAATTGCAATTGCCAATGCACAGTTCAATTGAAATGACATTTTTTAAAGATATAAATATCGAAAAAATCAACGTGAAAGAGCTATCTATCTACATCCGAGTGCGAGTACCACAAACAAAGAGTACCACAAAAAGTGTCAAAACAGCGCTGTAAGAAGGTGAAAACAATTTACTTCTTCCCCATTCGTCATTATGAATTCCCAACTTGTCGCTCTGTCAACGGCAATTTGTCGCGTAAGTATGTGGGACAGATAGAATCTCCCGAGGGTAATAGCTATTCATTTGGGCACAAATGGCATCTAAAACGACTGATTAATTTATTTCTTTTTACTTTTATTCACGGTCTTTTTCTTCCCCTTTAAGTCTACAAGAATTGGGAAATGCTTTGGTATTTCTGTCTGGTGCAAAGGAATGTTATCGCTATTCACCTGTAGCACATCCTTGCATGACAAGTGGTAAATTGCTTGATGCACGTAGATGAAGCAGTGAGAGTTTTGCAAAGGAGATGATGGACCTGTGCGTGGTCTGAATTTTCGGCACATTCGATTGAAATTTTTCTTGTTTACCCAAGTAAATATAATAAGTTTGGAAACGTTTATTGAAACATTTTAGTTTTAATGGGTTAGTATTTTAAAGAGCTTAATTAATATTAATATTCACAGCAAGGACGAGGTAAGAGACTCTTTAGCTGGTCCTGTTGTAAAAGCTTTCAACTACATAATTTCACTATTTTTTCTTTCTTTCATTCTAATGGGGCTGCGTATGGTCACTTTTCTCCACCAGACCCCTACCTGTTAGCCGAGGCCTTAGGATTGCTTGCGCACGGGGAGAGGTAGTGGAGTCCACAGATTTTACATGCACGTATCTCCAAGTGTATATGGTGGGTCTTCCACGGGTATCGAACGCGTGACCTTCCAGGTGGAAGTCCGAAGCTCTAACCACTAGGCTACCATGGCCCTCCTGCGTGTGGTCACTAATCTTCACGGACCTAGCACATTCCCAGGAAACCGGCATCCATTATTTCAAGTAGCACCACTATCGGCGGATGCCATTACCACTTGAGGATTTTGACGCTCAGTTTGCCTTAGATGGCGGCACCTGAGCTCTAAATGATGCGAAACTGCACTAGGAATTTAATTTAGCCGAGAGTATCCAAGCCAAACAGATACTCAAGTCATCTTTAACATGACGCATAATCATACATGATTTTTTGCATCTTGATAATCCACCGATTTGGGCCAGGTTTGATCCTGCGAACTTGGGGGTTCGAGGCCAGTGTCTTACCACGATGACACCCTGCTGGCCATAAGTTCACTGTATTTGTTACGGTTTTACTTAACCAACCCGAATGATCTTTTAAAACCGGCAGCTTAAATATTCTACTTCAAGATAAAACGTAATTTAAAGAGCAAATGTGCTACATTTGTGTTTTTCCCCCCAACGGAAACGAGATATATTTTTACACAAATTTGTAAAAAAAATGTTTTCTTTGTACTGAAAAATGTTCTTATGAGTTTTTTACAGTAATTTACCATAATGGTAAAAGAAATAATCAGCTTGTCTCCTTTTAATTTAATTACATACTCAGATATTGCTTTGTGTGAAATAGTAGACTGAACATGTTGGATCCAAAGGAAACTCCTTTCTTCAAAAACCAAACTCGGGTGAAAAATAATTTAAGATAAGCTAAAAAAGAAGCCCAAGTTTACAGGATCAAACCTGGCTAAAAAAGATGATAAAAAATGTTAGCTGTGCTGGAGTTTTGATAAATAGACTTAACCACTAATATTTAAATCCAACCAGTTACGAAAAGACGAATCGAAAGAAATGAAGCGAATTTGTAATCCTATTGCAAGATTACAAATTCGTCTGATATTCAGATGTATCAATCTTAATGATGCTTCCCTGATCCTCCCTTCATGCTACGTTACTTGGTTTTGAACGGATTGATTTTATTTTCAACAAATTTAAACTTCACCTTTTAAAACTGTCCATATGAGCCCCGCGTTTTGTGTGCTAAAAATAAGCAAATAATAATTTAAGATGTCCGTTTTGCACACAATAACGAGGAGAAACCAAGGGTTTTATTTCATCTTAAATGAACTTAAACCAGTGGCGTTCCTAGCACGGGTACCACCCGGTGCAATAATTTGTGGTGTCACCCTCCCCGAAATAAAACTTTAAAAAATAGTAATAAGTAAACTTTTTTTAAAATGGTTGTTATTTTTAGGCAGAAGTGTCGATGTATTTATTAATAGATTAAATATATTAAAATTATTAAGGGGGTAAAATTCACAATTGCAATATATATATTTTTCAGCAATTCTTAAACCCATTTCGGGTGTCACCCTCAAATGGGTGGCACTCGGGTTGGACTCCCCGACCCCGTAGTGAAGATACTGCTTAAGCATCCCTAATCAAAACTTCATTTAGACTCAGCATTTTGTGGTCAGATAAAATGTAATAAATAGTTGAAGCTGTCCATATTGTACATTAAAGAACATAAATATTTAAGGGAGGGGGGGATGCGGGTAACTGGGTTACTTTATTTATGAATTATTTCATGTCATTTTTAACAAATTTAAGAGGCTTCGCTCAAAACTTTCCCACTTGACCCCGCATTTTGCGGGCCTGTTAAAAATAAACAAATAATCGAAAATGTTCGTATGACAAAAGAAAACAAGAAGTTCCGTCTAGAACTATACGAGCCTACTTTCCCGTATACACCCAACTTCAGATTTATAATCTAGCTATCTCTTTCTCACTTTCTCGTTTTGCTTTAAATTACTTCAAATATACCTTTTTCATCGGTTAATACATATTCATTTATTCAGTCATTCACTCATTCATATATTTATTTATTTATTTACTTATTTTTTCATTCTTTCGCTCATTTATTCACTCATTTGTTCATTCATTTTCACATATTCATTTAATCCTTTATTCATTCAAAAATATTCTTTAAAATCCCAATCAAAAAAATTCATAGGAAAATAGGCTCATTAGTTCTGGATGAACTTTCTATCTGTACAATGTACTACGTCATAAGAGCTTTCCGATAAAGTTTGTACTAAGCAAATCGGTCCGTTAGCTCAGGATGTATATAGGATTGAAATTTCCCCGTACGCACGTTATTTTTCATTTTTGAACTGTTCAAAAGTGAACAGAAATTGTTCAAGTCAAAAATTATTTCACGCCGAGAGCTTCTTCCAATAAGCTTGTTCATAGGAAAATTTGCCAATAGGCGGTAATGTTAAGATTTTCTGAACCGTTAAGAATTGAACGAAAAAATTTTCAAATCAAAAGTAAAATATGGAAATGAGATGTCCTCGCCGAGATCTTTCGAATGCGAAAAAAACAGTCGAATCGGACAATTCCTTCAAAAATTATTAGGAGGGACGGGGACCGACCGACAGACACTTTTTTCCCCATCTCAAAACCGTACATTTAATTTTTTTTTTTTTTCAATCTTTATTTACTTACTTAACTTATTTTTGACTTTTCTTGATATTTTAAAGATATTTTCACAATACATAAAGCCTTCTTTCATGCTTTCTTATTATTATTTTTTTACTTTTACAGGAAAGTATGCTAAAAACAAACAAAAAGCTTAATTCAGAGGTTTTTGTACATTTTGTTTACTGGATTTATGGCATAAAGAGATGAAAAGATAAGTTCTCGTTTAAAATTGAGCATGTGAGAGTATAAGAACGTTTTCTATAAATATAGCTACGAAAATAAGGCTCCGCGAAACGACCTTCAATACTACGAAAAGGTCCTTCTCCGGGCTCACTTCCAGAAACAATCGCCGATGTGAATGCACAGGATATGGAATTTCCTATCAGGCCACACTCTGGGGCTATTTGAGGCATCACGAAGCTTGTTATCTAACTCATCTCATCCGGCCTTGAAACGGTATCGTCGTAACCCAATAATTCCACGAAAGAACTGATACACGACTTACACGTGGTTTTAAAATTCTATCTAATACATTCCAGTATTCAGAAATTAGTTACAATGTAGCTGTTTGTGTAAATATAAACACCCGATAGCTAATTATTTTATTTTAGTGACCCAGGGAACTAGATATCTTACCCAGGAAATAGTACGCAGGAAATAGATATCATAACAGATAGGTAACGATTCCATCAACGTTGCAGTTTTCTTCACAAATTTAATCTTTTTTTTTTAATTGTGCATATTAAACTGGTAAAACAAGGCGTGGTTTTCAGTGTTTTTGAATGCAAATGAGTGGCAAATAATCATTCCGAATTATCTAGAGGTAAATATTTATAATAAATTATTCATGGCCGAGATGTAGCTGTGAGTAGAAATGCTTTAGTTCCAGCTCAATTCATCTTAAAGTGAAAGCGAAACTTAAAATATATTTATTTGAGTTATACAAAGTAATCAGCAGGTTTTTCAACTGCATCATTATTTTATTCGAGCACCAAATGCGAGAAAACACATAAATTAAGCACCTCGATTGTTGAGCGATAGTATAATGAGATAAATGTATGTATTGATCAACGGGGATTTAGATTTTATATGCTGTTAAAATTGGCGAGAACGTAGAATGAGGGTCCGGTCACCACACGGAGTAAACCGATGGGGTATCTAGATAGAATACTCTAATTAGTTCTGTGCAATTCGTATCTTAACCCTTTTTATGGCCGTAGTAACTATACTTACTACCAATTCATTAACTTAAAAAAGTTTACAGTTAGCTATTTCACTCCCTTTCGTTGGCAGAAGTTCATAAAGACCATAAGAAGTATATTTGCTACCAGATGCATCAAATTTTAAACGTGTGAGGCATAACCACCCCCCAAGGGTCTGGGGAGTGGGGTAAAAAATCATGGGTAATTTTATTGAATGAGCTATATGAATTTCTGATTTGCAACCAGTCTAAATCCTAAAAATATTTTAATATTCCACTAGTAGAAAAAAAGGGCCCGTTAAAAGGTTAAATCCCATTCAGATGATCAAACAGGACCTATAGCAATATGAAAAGCATGTATTTATATAAGGTGTATTTATGTCTTCTGTATCGTTGAAACTGGAAAGATTAATAAAACCGGGGTCTGACCACCACACAAAAAAAAAAAAGGCATAGCTGTGAACATACACTAAATAATTCTACGCAATTTCTGTTTTAGCTCATATTTTAATGACGCACAATGAAGTTGCGATGAACAATAACATTTTTGATGTACGGCGCGGTGTACCCGAAATAAATTGAAATCTACCTATATTGAATAACGATTTTAAAATTTAGAACCTTGAGTTGGAAAAATTATGTTTGACTACCCCCCCCCCCCCTCCTCAAATAAATTCCTATTTACGCCCATGTGTGGACTAGAATGCACTTGTTTCTGTTATACTACAAGATGACGCGAAAGAGTTATTGACGTCATTTTTGGCACTTAACCAGTTAATGTCAGCATGTTGACATTTGAAACTGCGGACAAGCCCACCCACGCACATAACGGCTACCTCTCGATGAAACAGAAACAGACCCTTAAACGGCTATATTTGTCGCATAGCTCAGTTTCCTAGCAATGGAGAAGGGGTTAATTGTAACTTTCCAAATTCGTGCGTATGATTCTTGGACATTATCATGTTGAAAAAGTTAAGTTCAAAGTGTTATTGTGTTAAGCGTGATTGCTGTTCCAAAGGTGTTTCCTATTCCTAAAAAGTTTCCTATTGAATTTTTAAGTTTTTACTGCCAACATGTCGATTTTTATTACACTTGAGCTATGAAGGGTTTTCGCGATTGCGTTTGGTTTTGGTTCTGACGGCATATGAATGTGCGATCACGTTCTCTAAAAACGGGAATATCAGCATCCGTCGAGCTTAATATTACGGTCATAAAGTTATGGCGTCACGTTGTTGATTACTTTAATTTTAGGGATATCGTTCAATTTGAATGGCTAATAAAACTTTAAAATAAAATGTCTACTTCATTTTTGCTAAACATTTTTCTAATGGATATGAGAGAAAATAAGTTATTATGCACAAAAATACAAAATGATTTATGTACACGTATATCGGCCCTACAAGGAATCTCTTCATCAATGTATAAAGCTTCGAGGATATATGTTATCTGAGTGAAATCAAGTTTCATTTGGATGACCATGTCGCACCAGACAATTTGAACCTTCCGTTCTTTTCTTTCAATTTCGTTTCTTTTTTAAAGTAACTTTTAAACAATCCTTGCATAATTACTTAGAATATACTAATTGCAATACTGTTAATTTATTTTCTTACCTAATCAATGATAAAAGTAGCATTAAAAACTTGAACTGAATTCCTGAGCATTAAAAATTGAATATTGAAGTGAAGACCAAAAAACAAGTTATGAAAAGCAGTTATTGCAATAAATGCATGTGTGGTATTGATTCGTAATGCATCTGAGTTTAGAATTCGTATAACATCCTTCTTGAATTTCATATTTTAAAGCTTACAAATTTTTTACAAGAGAGAATTTAAAGTTCAATGCAAATAAAGATAGATTCCGCACATTTGGATGCGCATAAATTCATACAAAGTACACGAATTCATGTTACTTTTTGGGCAATGATAAAGTTGATTCATTGCCAAAGGCCAAATTTTGCCACTAGGCATTACCCTTGGAACAAGCAGGCAGCATAATACTATATCCCGCTTGAAAATGCAAGTGCCACAGTTGCAATTCAGAGTTTTTTTTTTTTTTCCATCTTCCACAGCCATATATCACACTTGGTTACAATATCCACTGACTTCTTGGTATGGACCCTGACTTCCTCCATACATCTTGCTTTAATATGACAAATGGTTACGGATAGTGTATTAATGTTCAACAGACACCGCCAAAGTAGAATACCTGCGTCTTCTTTTTTCTTGCCTTCATTTACAAAGATGATAGTCATGAACTGCAAAAAGTACAATATATTAGAGAGTTATAGGTGGCTCTCATTTGTGTCTGTGGCTAGGAACGTGACGGGGACCATAAAGTATCCGTCTTGAGAGTGCCGATGTGACAGTTAGAAATACGTCTTCTGGTGTCAGGAATGGAAGTACGCAAAGTGGGAATTTACTATCGCGGAGGATGGCTCGTTGACTTGGCCACCCGGTGAGTGTTTACACAGAGAAAGATTAGTTCTCTAGATGGGACGAAATTCTTGGGAAAGAAATGTCAAGGACTGTCTCAACATAACCCAGAAATTGAAAATGAAGATTTATCAAAAAATGGTTGAATTGCGCAGAGTGGATGTCTTTCTTTACAGAGACTTGGAGCAACCAGTTTTTTGAGTTGTTCCTCTTTGACTTCTGCGCTCCAGCTCCGCTCCACGCTCCGAAGTTCTAATAATATTAATCACGTTATTTTCCGCTTGTTTTTAGTTAATTTGTTAATAGTAGAGTAAATTGTTATTAAAAAATTAAAAAGTAATTTATTAGATAATGTATAAATCAATAAATATGCATAATGCTTTACATGTACTGTCCGCTCCAGTTTCGAGCAAAATCTCATTGTTCCACTATTTCGCGCTCTTGTTCCTCGCTCCGCTCCAGATCCCTGTTTCTTTTCCAGAAATGCCGAACTAATAGGCCGCCCTTAATCTTTAATATGGTTCAGTTAATAGTAATAATTCTTAAAAGTTACTTGAATGACAGTGATTACAAAATAATTATTTAGGATCATATAAAATCTAATTTTTCTGTTTCTATGTTTTCTTGGTAGTCCTGCAATCGAAACTTTATCCATTTAGTAAGTAGGAAATACCATATGATCATAATAACCGGGGGGGGGGGGGAAGTGGCTAAAAATACTTTAGTTTGTTACAACGGAAAATTAATCTGTTACATTATTAATGAAACAAATAAGGATCTTGCAAAAATAATAAATTCAATCAGTCTTCAGAACCGATCGGATTGGTCCACTTGGGCCCTTGTATTCGTTAACGACAGTCCTGCTTACAGTTGAACACACTTCAGTGCGTTAAATAATGCACGTTTAACGGCAGCCTTAAAATCGGACATTTGACAGAAAATCGATCGTGGAAAGCTAATTGATGTATAGTTTGGTGGTACTTATGCGCAAAATGTACTGTCTGAGTTGCATTAAATTACAATGATTTGATTTCCATTAGAGCAAAATAAGCAGCAAGAAAATGAAATTAACTATTTTTTATCCCATCTCAATAACACGTGACGTGACTACTTGCTATAGACGTTGTTGTTTGCAGTAAAGATAGTGAGATGTACATTTTCCTTGTTCTTTTAGCGAAATTAATTTACTCATCTCCGTTTGGACAAATGCATATCTCATTCCTTATAATTTGAAGTATGTGTCTGTGTATGTTGCTAGCAGACAATGTTTCTCCCATAGGAAGATCCCAATCTCTTTATGTTCTCGCTCGATTGTAGATATTTTTTTGGGTCACTTTACATTTGCAGCTGTTACAATATTTGATGCAGACGTTTCGGTTTAAGATCACACTGATAAGCAGTGCTCCCACTACAAACAGAAACAATCGTTGAATTGCTCTTATGTGAACACTGCAATAAAATTCGGTAAACTTTAAAGCAATATATGGTGCAAATTTTCTACTTGCACCAAAAATTTAGGTAATTGAAAGTTCAAGTTCATGGTTTTCAATATTTTTTCGAAAGGATTAAAAACATGCTTCGGATTTCTAACTAAAGAGAGAGAGAGAGAGATTTTAATTAGTTTTGAGCAGGGCCGTCGAGAGGGGGTGTCAGACATGGCTGATTCATGGGGCTCGGCCTTTGGAGGGGCCCGGTTCTGCATCGGAGTAGTGCAGAGGGTAAAATCTTTCTATGGCTAAGATGCAAACGTAATGGAGTGGGGGGGAGGGTGGCGACTAAACTGATATGGGGCTTGCCTTGACTCTCGACGGGCCTGGTTTTGAGTCTTGATCAGTGTTTTAATAATAAAGTAGAAATTAAACGGACAATGGAAGTAAAGCCGATTTTGATGAAAATAAACAGGTTCACATAAGTGACCTTTCTATTTTTTCCATAATGAATCAAACTTATTACTCAGCTTAGTATGTATCAGCTCTTTGACCAGAACTGAAATCTGAATTATGAAAAATAATGCTTATTAAGCATTTTTTTAATAGCTACCGATAAAATTATGGATGAGAATGGTATGAGACAGTGTGGGGATTATTTCTAGACGTTCCTAAGTTTCTATAATGACCATCGAAAAGAACATCCCTCTCGGTGTGGGCAGACATTCCAGCATGAAGGCAAGAACAAGCCTCTTAACAGATTTACTCCAGCGCCACACTTTCCTTTGTAAAAATCAAAAGAAAAGCAGAAAACAATAAAACTGGGGTGGGCATCCAAAGCACACAATGTCTTCGGTAACCTGCCCCTACGCTGGGGTCAGGGGTCACCGCGGGGGGTCACGTATTGCACACAGGAATCTTGATTTTTCCGGCAGTTGCAAAAATGTCGAGTGTTGACTAGCGCGAACCGGCAGGTAGTCTTTGGTAAAAGCCTAAGAAAAAAACGTCTTCAACTTCTAATCTGGCTCTTGGCGTTTGTTTTCACTTTTTTTTTTATTTCTCCTCTTTCTTTATGCTTCTCTGAAGTTCAGGGCTATGTCTTGATTTTATTTTCTCAACCTTGTTTCACCAACGCCTTCGGTTATATATGAAGATGTGACGTAAGCTTTAATGGGGCAAGGTTTCGTAGGAGAAAGAGAAAAAATGGACAGTCAGGTAAAATATGAAAAAAGAGCTTTTGTTGTTTTTTCAGCTAGACCGTGAGCAGTAGCAGGATTCTAGATACATATATCTGGAACAATTTTCAAAATTTCAATAATGTGGGAAGTACTGTGATAAAACATATTTTTTCCTGAGCTATTTTATTGCTTTCTTTAGAATATCTAATCCATTCATTTATTTCTCATCTTCATTTTATGCGATACTTTGTTTGCAAAATTAATTTTCAGCGCCTAACTGCAAGTTGCAAAACGGCTTACTTAGATAAATCAATCTAAAATTTATTTTATTCGGAAGGAGATAAAAATTGGGGAAAAGCAATTAGCACTGGGGTTCCCAACCTGTGGGTCGCAACACCAGATGGGGTCGTGAAGCCTCATGGGGTCGCAACATAATATTTCTAATTTTAAATCAAAAAACTTTCCCACATAGACCCATCACTTTCTTATACTAAATATCGTTTCGAATTATTGTATACCTAAGGGCATTAATTATAAAAAAAGCGTCTAGTGACAAGAAAAAAGTATTTAACAAGAAGAAATGTACGAAAAATATTCAAGTAATATACAAAAAATATTCAAATATTATACAAAAAATATTCAAATAATATACGAAAAATATTCAAATTATATACAGAATTCGAATAAATTCAAATAATTTACAGAAATATTAAAATAAAAGCAGCAGCACTTTCATTTATGGCGATAACCAATTTTTGTTTGAATCCTTCCATTATTTCTTGGAGTAGTAACGCGAAACAAGGAAATGTTCAATTGAGTCATCCCTCTTGACAGGACTACCGTCAAAAACTAATCAGCACTACTTCTCATTGTAGTCCATGTGTATACCAAACTTCACTGTTAAAAATTTCCGTAGGAAAATAGTAAAATAACCATTTATTTGATTGTTATTTTACCATATTTAATTACAACAGTTGAATAACCATTAAAAAGCTGGTACTCAAACCGCTGATTGCGAAAAAAATCGTATATTCTCTGTTTATCCTAAAAAACGTTTAACTAACCGTCATTTTCAAGCGCTCAATAAGAATCGGGAGTCCACCTTGGTTGCGAAACCTTACCGGTCGTACGTTGTTTTAAAATAGGAATACGGATTTATCAGTTAAAATCTGCATGTGTATATAAAAAAAGAAGAAAAAAAAGTGGCTTAAGCAGTGGATACTAAATAGAAACACATACACACGTAAATCAAAAATTGGAGACATCGGATTCCCAAACTGTTTGCGAATGAGCGAACCCATAATTTGAGCAGCTGAAGCTTGTTTGAAGCTTGTTTGTATTTTAATTGTTGCAGCAAATAAAATGATTTTCGTCAATATACAGTAAATTTAGACCAAAAATAAATTTAGATCCAAGCAAAAACTGAAATCTCAATTTTAAGGCTGTTGGAACAGAAGATTTATCTATATAAATAAAACCGAAAGTTTGTGTGTGTGTCTGTCTGTCTATCTGTCTGTCTGTCTGTCTGTCGATCGCGTCCTGGCGAGATGGAAAGGGGCAAGAGGTACGAAATTTTGGTTACAGGTACTTTGGATCCTGTCCTCGTGCACCTCGAAGCGTTTTTCCTAAAATTCGAATTTGTTCTTTTTTATTCCAATTTTAAGCAAAACTGTTGATTTTGGGTTTATCTCATCGAAGAAATGTCCCACGTTTTAGGTTTTTGCAGCGTATTAATGCCCTTAAAAAACTGCACAAGATGATATTTTTCTGAAGTTCGTAGAACAAATAGAACACGCGCAATATTCATTTTAAGTAGATTTCGAATTTTAAAACGAGGCATGCCTCTGAATTTATCTGCTCAATTTGCGTCTTTTCGCCAAAGTAAAGAGAAATTTTGTCGCCAACTAGATGATTTCTGTTAACGTAAGATTGAAAAAATGCTATTTTATCTTTATTCATGCCGTTTTATGAGCGAAACAAATTGCAAAAATTCATTTCTTTTTTAGCATACTGCAGACTATTTTTAATTACTTCTTGAGGTTTATTCTTCTTTGTTTTTTGGCGATTTAGTATTATGGTACCAGTTCAACAATTTCATGAAACATATTATTTCTTATGGTAGAGTGTCCGTTTTATCAACGAAACAAATTCTAAACATTCATTTCATTTTTATGCATATTTTGTGGATTATAAACTGCAGACGATTTTTAATTACTTTATCTAGAGGTTGATTTTTCTTTCCATATTTTACTCAAGTGATTTATTTTATAAAACATTTACTTATTTTTTTTACTGTCTATTTGTCACTATTTGGACAGAATTTAGTTATTTCTTTCTATCAACTTAAATGTCGATTTTTATCGACTCTTGATATCATTTTGCCACAATTATCTCGCTGCATGTGCGACTTTTAGTTACTGTTGCAAGTACTATAATGGCAATTTTTATGAACTGTTGCTGGCGTTTTAATGTGGATTTTTATTGACTGTTATTTTTAGTCTAAAATAAATTTTTCTAGGCTGTTCGTTTTAATGCAATCGTGCTTTTAATGATTTTTACTGTTTAAGGTTTTTAAGGCCTGTTGCCCATCTCCTACTTGAGTTTTTTAAGAAAATTTTTCCTTAGATATTTACAAGAGAATTTTGGACATGCGTCACTTAGCCTGCGAATGATGCAATATTAACCCGCGCAAAGCCGGGCATGTCAGCTAGTTGATAAATAAACGTCCGCTTTACGTGATGACGGTGACCGAGTGGATAGAGAGGAAGACTTGTACACCACGCATTCGGGGTTCGAGTCATGCAAGCTTCGTTTATGGTTTCTACGCCTCGAAGATTCTACTCCTCGAAATGGTTCAAAAACGGTCAAAATTTTGTTTTGAAACCATTTTTAAATAGTTGTAAAACCGTAAAATTTTGTATTTACAGCTTTTTAACCAAGTTAATTGGAAATGGTTAGGTCCCGTAAAGATAGAAAAATATTCCAAACCGTAAATTTAACGGTGAAATAGATGGACAGACTGCTGCCGGTCATTTAACCGTAATTTCATGATGAAATTTCTAACAGTGTTAGTTCCAATTCAAGTACTATATTTTCAGTTAGACACAAAAAAGTGTCAAAGTAAAAACGCAATCTTTCAGCCCAACTCCACCGTAAGTTTGTCTATTTTACAGTCCTTGAACATTATAAAAGAAACACATTTACAGTGGGATTCGAATCAGAAACAGTTTGAATTTAACGTTGTCAAAATACTTGTGTGAAAGTGTGTGTGTAGTGGAATATCGTTTATACGAGGCCAAAGGGACCATCGAAAATGTCGTATATACGATAACGCCGTATAATCGATTTATATGGGCTAAATCCAAGAATTGGGACCACACGTCGTATAAATGTAGACGTCGTAAAAACGATACTCTACTGTATTAGTGTGTTTCACTCTTGCATATATATGGGGTCGCGGGTTGCTTATTTGTTGAAAATGGGGTTGTAACGGGAAAAAGATTGGGAACCACTGAATTATCAGGTTAAAAAATATTCGTTTAAAGACCGAACGTAGCTATAATTTTTTGAATTTGATAAGCACTAGAGAAGCAGCGTTTTTGTTTAAAATTTTATGCATGATTTATATTTAATAAAATAATTTCTGTTGCCAAGTCAGATTCCACTTATCGTTTTTAAAACTGAATAACTAATGCGGCAGTATTTCCATTTTTGATTCATGTATAGGTTGACTGTGAATAAATCTTATTTTTTTTCTCTAGTGAAAACTTAAATGATCAGTTGCACAGTAAAGAATGTTGTTAGAAAAACTTACGTTTAGTAGTACGGGAAGTACATACAGAAAAGTACTAAACATTTTTGGAACTAGTATTGTAATTGAAATAATTATATTACATAGCTTTAATTTCCATAAGAAATTTTAAAATTAAGCTCAGCATTTTATCAACTTTCATTAGGTTTGCTTTATCGAAGACAGAAGCGAGAAAAATACCTCGAACAAGGTTTAAATTCCCCAGGTGCACCCATTCGTAGCCCCTCTCCCCCCCAAAAGGGGGGGACCTCATTTAAGGACGATATAGGCCTGAAGAATATGGTCAGGAGTCGGTTTCTGCGCCGCAATTTCATCGTGTTTGATGCATATAACCTCAAAACTCTGTAGAAATAAATTATGGGATCTCAAATCTGCTCTTTATCATGTGGTATTTTTCAATTGTGTAAGGAAATATTTGTCAAAAAGAAAGCAGTCAGAAATTTTGCTCCTATAAGGCTAAGTAGTTCAGCAAGTATTGTTTCATTCAAAAAATTCTTGAATTTGAAAATCCCATACAAAATAATCCATTAACTTCCTTAAAAAAATAGTAGTAATCAATTCCTTACAAACTTCAATCGTAGAAAACAAATCATTTAGTTTCCTACAGAATCCTCCCCCCCCCCAAAACATATATATATATTTAAATATATAAAATAATATAACGGTAAAGAAGTATTTTCCTAATTTTCTTTCTTATCAAAAGAATCTTACCTAAAATCGATTATTAAAAGAATCGTACCTAAAAAGTATATTTATCCATGAAAAAAATTAGAATGATTGATGCAACCCAGAATTATTATTGCGATTTTCCTAATGAGATAATGAATTTTAATTTGATTCACCAGAAGGTGTGAATAATATTAATGCAATTTATTATTCTGCCAAAGATTGGTCGCCAAATCTAGCCGAAAATCCATCAGATAACCCCTGATTTTAATGCACTTCTTTTTTCAAACCAATTTCCTTCGCAGGTGGGGAATGCTTCCACTTTTCTACAAGAGTTTCAGCAAGTAGCATCCCCCAGAGCAGTCCATCAAGTCGAGTGGACGACGTTAAAAAGTTAGCCAAGAAATTTGATCTGGCATCGATTAAGGAATGTTTTTTTAGAATGATGGCTCACTCTTAACCTTGTGGACTTCGGTTATGTCAGAGAGCTTAATGCTTTGTATATTTTCTTTGATATTTTATCCAGAAGATAGTCGCGAGGCACTACACCTTTTAAAATGGCAGGGAATATGTGTTTGAGAGGAAGAAAGAATAAAAGCAAAGAGAAAGAGTGGATTTAAAATTTAGGGCCTTTTTTTTAGTAAGTCTTATGTACTCATTGCTTCTAAAATGAATGTCAATTTTGTGGTGAACATATCAACCGTATTGCTACGATCAGGGGCACACTAGGGGGGAGGGAGAAGCAAATGGGATTGTTTGTCCCACCCCGGGACCATTTTACTAGTTTTTAGCTTTAAGGAGCATGTGTAAAATGACCGTAATTGTTTACTAAAGTGCTTAAATGCTCGGTCATTACTTATAGGTTTCTTTGCTTTTCGGTACATTAAATGCTTAAAGAAAAACATATGTGTTTAAAGAAATGTTCAATAAAACTATGCATGACATGACAACCTGAAATACGCGATGAAATAAAAATTCTAGACCATTAAAAACTTTTAATTAGAGATAGGATCTATAAAAAGGGTCTAACATAAAATAATTGAGGTGAATGATGGAAAATTGCAATTAATATTTGTTGTAATTTATTTATTTCTTCCTTTATGTTAAATAAAAATGTTTATTCCTTTAAGAAAACCACTACAGCTGCAGTGGCAAACGCACACAACAACGTTTCAGTGGCGCTACATCACTTGCTATATTAAGCGATTCAGATGTTTTTATAACTGCTGTGCAGGTTGTTTCTGATAGTACATCAGGCACGAGTATAGGATTTTGCTCAGGAGGGTGGCAGTTTCTTCTAAATTTTATCTATCTTCCCTGAAAATTTGTTCCAAAGGAAGAAAATTATAAGATTTTAGTTTGTTATTAATATAATTCTTAATAATACTCTACTCACAGGAGGTGGGTGTACCCCCCTCGCCCCCTCCTTTGTCTACACCTGACTTTTGTAGCAGCGCGTTTTATTTTCCAAGAATTCCGGTTATTACAATGTCATTTGTGCCGTGGGTTCGACTGGACATTTGAACCTCCAAACCCGGGTACATCTTTTGAACATACCTAATACTTGACGGAGTCTGTATTTTTTAGTGATCTGTGTGACGTTGTTGGAATATTAGCCTAGTGGTTAGGATATCGGGCTTCCAACCGGAAGAGTGGGTGTTCGATACCCGACCCGCTGAAGACCCACCATGTGCACTTGGAGATACGTGCATGTAAAATCCGTGGACCCAGAAGTCCCGAGTCAGTTCCTAGGGTACCGGAGGGAGGAGAATTTCCCTTCCCTTCACTCTTAGGTCAAAAAAGGAATATGGCGTACTTGTGGTGGCGCCATATGGTGTCATACAAATACATAATGAGCCAAGTCGTGCTTCCACCGTTGTGGTGCTCATCTATAAACGGAAGGCGCTCCTTACTGACTTAATTCCTGGTCGCTCGGGGGGGGGGGGTTAAGAGGCAGAAGAAACAACACAACAAAAAAAAATAAGGCTACAAGCAGTTGTTGTTCAAAGAAGTGTAAACGAAGAAAAAAGAAAAAATAATAAACAATGTTCTTTAGCGAGCTACCTAAATTACATCCGTTTGAGTAATAACAAAAATTACAGGAAGGCATCGTATGACATGATAGATTAAGTACTTCAGAAAACTCATTTGTTAAATCGATTCACTTTCGTGAGAAGCCAAAAGGCATGCGCCAGATGGAATCGAAAAATACCCTTTGTTTCATTGACTCTTCTTCTGCCCGTTTCACAATGGAACTGATATAATATTATAAATCATAATTTTTATCTCCATGAATTGTGGCTCACTTTCTATGTGATGACAAATGGTTTCATCTTAAACAGACTTCGCAATCTCCTTTACCAGCAGGTTTTAGTAAATTGAGGCGCGCTGGAGGTGGTCAGAATGATTTTCAGACTCAAATCTTATATTGTGAGGAGGTTACGATTCCGAATTACGGCTTCGAGGCTAATTTGGGTTATTGAACTGTGTGTGTTTGAAAGCTAGTTGATGTGGGGGGACAGTGGAAGTAATGATGGAGTTGAAGAAATTGTAATGGTGGTCTCTTCGTAGCATATCGGCCTAGATTTCTAGGAAACGTACGTATAGGGTGCTCCAATAAAAAAAACATGTACTGCGTAAGATAATTCCAAATATTCCCTTTTCCAAATGACGAATCTTTTTACATCATTATAATGGGTTAATGGTAGGTTTACCCCTATGTGGGTGGGACGAACGGAACCCCCTTCCCCCACCTTCCCAGAAGGTATCTAGTAATCTAAATATTATTAACCCTCTGACTGTTCGTTTTTTTAGGGAATTCGATTCGCTAAAAATTTCTCGACTTTATGCAACTAAAGCCATCTCTGGAATAAAGCCTTAATCAATGTCCAAATACCGCAGAAATTGCATTAATGACGTTTTAACGATGAAACAGTGGGACAATATTTTAATTACTTAAAAAACTCATGCCCGTGGAAATCGCGAAATAATCATTCAGAGGATTAAACAACGATTAAGTGTAAACAAAATTTCATCTTAAAGATAAAAATACTCTAAGAAATATTGTCCCGTACCACAGTAAGTGGGTTAGTCTAGGTTAGTCAAGACTTGAAAAAAAAAAAAAAGTTCTTATTTCTTAATTATTTAAATGAACTCAAACACAACTTCAGAGAGTTATTTTTTGAAATTTCACGGTAGGGAAGGGGTGCACTCTTCATGCCCTGAGGATATTGTAGACCAGGGAGAGTAAAAGAAATAATTAAAATAAAGTCACAATATAAATTAAAGGCGTCCGGAAACTACAACTATTTTAGCGGTTACGGTGGATGGACATGTCTTCATCATTGTAAATCATTTAACACACAATGCTGAAAATGTGAGGAACATTATCTACAGCTTAAGAGACAATCCCGGTTCATTTGGGGACACAAAAGCACGTCAGTCGACCCATCTCTCTCATCTGTATGCACTTATTTCGTCTATGTGGTGTTTCTGTATGTCAACTTCGCCTCTTTTAGCTCATTTTCCTATTAAAAAATAAAAAAAAATAATGAATTTTAAAAATAAATAAAAGTAAGGAACACACACAAGGTTTAACTATTTGTTAAAATATTACTTAAAATAACAAAAAAAAAGCATTCAAACATTAAAATTAACCTTAGTTCGCTCAATAAATGCTTATAAAAGTGGAAAGCAGATTTATGAGATTGTGGAAATATGTGTCGGTCAATCTGTTTGCCTAAAAAAATATCACTGGGAGGGAGGCCGTTGCACAACGCTCAACACTTTCTTCTTGTTGAACTTTCTACTGTTTCTTTTAGTTCACATTCTTCTTTTTCCCCCCCTACTACGGAAGTGTGCAAACATAAACGACATAAAATTTCGTCGAGTTCTTTCTGTTACAGTAATCAGGAATTCATAAGAAATGCAGAGATTCAAACAAAAAGTTTCTTCTTTTTTTCCCCCAATTGTATTTAATTTCTGAGTTACTGATACATAGAGAATATTTAAAATGATTAAAAGCAAATAAGATTTTTTTTTTTGCTGACTGCAACGTTTTGAGCATAAAAAGGGTGTTAGGAGATTGAGGCGGTTTGAAAATTGAGTTCACAAAGTGTCCGTACCGATAATCATATGGTAGCACAATATTAAATCCTCGATTAAGACCCGCACACTAATTTGCAAGTCTTTTTTTTAAGTTACTAACTACTAACTTTTTCTCCCTGTCTTCCTATGTATCGATTTATGTTAATTATCAAATACTTTGTGTTCACAACACCCCTTCCGAGACTGATGCCATGGAGCAGCTATAATCTATTGTTAAATCACTCGGGGAAGTATAATATGAAATAAGTAAAAACATACTCAGAGATGACATACAGGATGATTTTCGTTCCAATTTCTTAACAGTTGAAGAGACTATTTTCAGTAAAAAATATCATTATCCTAAAGTGCTGAGCAAGTTTTACTCTCCCAGTGACCTCGACCCTACCGGCATAATCCTAAAATTGGGACTCGTTCCTAAAACTGGGAATGATTTTCGTTCTAATTTTGAAACAAATGGCAATTTTAATTTATGAATATTATTTTTTAAAGATTAGGAGCTCGGGAAGTTGGGGGCATCTGCCCCCCTGCATCCCCGACCCTGCGCTGATGGGTGAAAAAATTAATTTATTTGATTTTTTTTTGGAAAAATTGATGCGACTATCTTAAGTAATTAATGATATTCTCAAAGGTTAAGTGCTCACCACGATAGGGGCGCGTTCCCCTCTCCCCTGTGCCTATACGCAGATGATAAATATACTTGATAATTTTTGTTCTAATTTGGAAAATTTGATGCAACTATTTTAATTTATTAATACCATTTTCCAAAGATGAAGGGCTCATTTAGTTGGGGACGGGGCACGTGCCCCCATGACCACGATGCTAACCGTACGTTTTATAAATGATAAGATATACTTGATGATTTTCGTTCTAATTTTCGAAAAATTGATGCGACTTGCAATACAATTCTCGAAAGAGGAAATCTCCGAAAGCTGCGGATGGGGGAGGGGGCCTTCTCGTACCCCCCCCCCCCCCCGGTTACGCTTATGAGTATGACCTTCAGAACTTTCGCTTTTTGAAAGAATTGTCACTATATTTGACTACGTTTTGCCTGATGTCTCACATTAATTAATATGCAGTGGAACCCTTTGATTAACGGCACTTATACGCTGAAACTTATTAGAAACAGGAGTGATCTGCTGTGGAGGCGGCTAACTATATCGAAGCAGGTCGATTCGACGCGGTTTATTTCGATGCATTATTTTCCGAATTTTATTTAATTACTAATCAGTAACCGTTTCTCAATTGTTTACTCTCTTCATGTTAAATGATTAATATTTTACGGACACTATTTAACTCTAAGGTTTCTTGTCGTTATTCATCTCTATTATATGATATTTATTAAAAAGAAAAAAAAAAGTGAAAGGTAACAGTTAATTTTAAAGTTATACTCGAAATAAAATGTTTTATGGATTAATTTTGTTTGTGTACAAGATCTACTATGAAATCGATTTCCCTTTTACTTTATACATAAACGCGTTTCCGTTAGATTAAGAATTTGTGAAGCTGAAATAACTAATAAATCTTACAAATTGAAAAACGTTTCAGTAAATCGCACCACTTTTGTACTAACAAGCTCATGGGAACGGATGCCGACCCTGTACTTAATCCGCATCCTTCTGCTAAATATGCTCTAATAATATTCACCTGTTGAAAAAATATGAGAGGTTAGCAGCAGTTTTTTTTTTTTTTCCAGACTTGTTAAACACACACAGGAATTTCCTCAATAAAACGATCCATGGGACAAAACAGTTCCCCATTGGTAAGCAGACCTAAAACCTCATAACTTTAAAACGGTAAGGGGAAAAAATCACCTATGCCATAATTATCGTTCCCTCCAAATATGTCAACTCTGATAACTTAACTAGAGCCACATTTGCCTATAAATAATCATATAAAAAAACACCTTTTAACCTTAATGTTTGACTGGTAACAATGCTCGTAAGAAAACAGTTTGAAAATAAAATACAAAACCAGATTGAAGCTACATATTACCCTGTCAGCCATTTTGAAAAGCGTCGCCAAAATTGTTAGTTCTTCAGCGACCGCAACTCAACGCAACTCTCAAAAGACCGGAAGCGGTTTAAAACTCGGAGCACTTGCGCGCCATCTATTATCAGACAAGGCAACTGTCCAAGGTACAATGGAACAATGCATTTTTGGTCTTTTCTTCCTGAGATCGTCTTTTGCAGAGATCTATTTTATGCGTTCTTTTTTCATTCAGTTCTTTTTTCTTTTACTGGCGCTTTGCTAAGCTTCCGTAATATAGCAATAAATATGTCCAAGCGCTGGTCTTGGGGATCGTTTTTTCTAAGCAAGTTATTTGTACAGCATTTCCCACACATCGGATTGCTACTTCCTTATGGATATAAGAGGTCCCTCACTAGTGGGCTTTTAAAAGAAAAAAAAGGAAAAATCTATCCTTTCTGATTTCTATATGCCACAACATTGACATTTCTTCTTAAAATGACAAGCTAATTTTTGAAAAAAAAAAAAAACTGTTAATATTTATTTTCACGTCAAAATTGCTGTTTACTATATACAGAGGAACATCGTTTATACGACAATCGTTTGTACGACTTTTACATGACGTTTTACCGAGGCCCTAATTCTTGGATCTAGCCAGAAGGGTAAATCGATTATACTATGTTATCGTTTATATGTCGCATTTCGGTTCCTTCGGCGTAGTATAAACGTTAATTCACTTAATTCATGGAGTTATGACGGAGTCATTCTGGTTTGAAATTTTAATTTTATGTTTTTCTTGCAAAAAATTAAAATGAAACAATATTTCTGAAGAAAGAAAAAACATATAATTGATTTTTTTGTAATTTTATATTTGAAAGTGACTGCGATTTAATTATTTTCTTTGCTCTTAGCTCAGGAATGATGGATTTGTAGCAATAATTTCAAAGAAATATGAAAGAGAATAAGATACTAATCAGCTGGCAGCATAGGCTAAGATATATATTTAAAAAGCAGACAGATCTTTTTTTTTTTTTTTTACAAATAATAACCAGTTACGAAAAAATGATATATAAGTTAACTTACTCTCGTAGGGAAGGTTTCGCACACAGGTTCACAACTTATTGCACGTCTTTCAAACCCTGTGAAAGGAATAGTACTTCGATTTATATCATTTCAATCACCCTTTAGCAACGAAGTTTTTAAAATACAGTTGAACTTTCTCAATACGAACACGGTTAATACGAAATCACGGCTAAAACGAACATTTTGTTCATCAAGTTTGGTTTACTATTTAATTACACTAAATATCTCACGCATATTACGAAGGCTAAAATAAATTTCAGCTAAGACAAACAAAATTTCTGACCTATTCACGAAACATTTTCTCGATTGCAATATAATTAATTTTTTTAAAGAAATTGTTGGTTATTTTGAGTCATTGTAAACCACCAAGTACGCATATGATAAAATTTTATGTACCTAAAAAAACAACTAATCATTAACGATTTTTTCTAAAATTTTTAAATTTTAAAAGGTAAGTTCACTTTTTATCAATGTACTAGTAAGATTTAAAAGTGTTAAAAGTGTCTAATAAAAATAAATAAATCATTTGTTTTCACTATTTATTTTACTTTGTATTATAAATAGCAGTAATTATTTTCAAAATATACACATGCATGTCTAATAGTTTTTTTTTTTTTTTTTTCACACAATTTTACGTATTCACGGTTGTTGCGAATAGCGGCTAATACGAACAAATTCGCGAATTTTTGGTATTTCGTTTTAAATGGGTTCAACTGTACTTAATTAAAAGTAAGATTTTTAAAAAATGTATGATATTTTGGAGCGGAAATTAGCAAGAATTATGGATTTCAGTAAGGAAATATAAGTCTAAAACAATCGAATGTTAGTAAATAGAACATTATAGCAGTAAAGGTATTTTCAGATTATTTTAAAGGAAAGTTTCAGTATTTATGAAAAGTGTGGTTTCTGATACAAGTATCAAAGAAATAAGCTAAACAATGCATTTTATTCATTAAGTGATAGAGCTAACCGAGATTTTGCCATCAATAATGCGGAAGGGAGAAAAAAAAAAGAAAGAACCAAAAATATTTTTAAAAATTCCATAAACGTCACTGCGTTTTTCATCGACTATACAAATCTATAACACTGATGTTATGTTTTAAAACTCTGACGAATTGTAAAAGCCTAAGATGACGTCATAATGGTTACATGTAGCAAACCCAGAAAAGGGCTTTTAAAAAAAATCAGAAACAGTTCCTAGATTTAGATATTAGATTACTAAATTTAATTACTACCATGAATCGATACGTTTGTTATCAATCTCTTTTAAATTGTCGTCCTGTTTGAGGAGATGATTCTCTATACCAGTTTAAATTTTCTCTTAGAAATTAAAGACCTGAAATAATGACAACCTTGTTGTTTTAATCAATAACAAATATCCAGAGTATCAGCACAAGATGTCATCATCGATCAACACATTCATCGATGTCTGATCGGCAAACCCCCGAAAGAGACTCTACAATCTTCTATGCAATCTTCCGAGTGGAATCGTCACTTGTGAGTGTTAAAAAAATTCCGTTTTGGCAGTAAAGGTTAATTTTTTAAATTATTTAAACTATTCAAAAGTGAACACAAATTTGCTTAAATTTAAAAAAAAACAAACATAGTACTTTAGTGCCCTGATGATGAAAATCTACGGAACAAAAAATACTTTGTCCAATTAAGATAATTTCCTCAAAAGTCATTAGGGGGAAAGACACACCTTTTTTTGTCCATCTTAAAAGTTAATTTTCGAAATATGTATTTAATTTTTACTCATAAATCATTGCTAGATTTTATTTTAAACTTTTTGTTATAAACGAGTCTATAGAAAAACTCTTTATCATCATGCATAACTCCTCCCTCCCGCGACCTGTTCATCATCCCTTTTCGTTTATCTTCACTTTTTAGGAACGATATCGCTCTTGTTGAGAAGTAACGCTAATCTAAGCTGTCATTGCCTAATTGCTTTAGAACAAACTTCTACAAAATCGGCGCATTGTCTCCAAAAAATACTTTTTCAAGCAAAGTGAAAATATCTATTACAGTGGAACAGCGCCATTCGCTCGCCTGTTTATTCGTACAACTTGTTATTCGTCCAACTTGTTTAAGTAAAATTCAACACGTCATTCGTACGCTTGCCCCGCGATTCGGACGGCGCCAGGGGCCATTGTTGTCAGTTTGGCTTTTTTTAAGAAAAAAATCGAGAAATTATGCTCTTTTTGAACTTGTGTGGAAATAATTTGTTTGGCGTTTTGGATTTTTTTACATTTTAATACTTTTTGTGAGTTTACTGACAATTTTTACTTTCTAATAAGGGTAGCAGCAAGAGGAAGTGGTTGAAGAACTATCTTCTTCAGAGGAGGAAAGTAGTAAGGAAAGCATTTCCTTTGCGGAAATAAAAGAGCTGGGTTACCACTGGGAGAAAACATAGAGTGGTAGAAAAATGGCATCCGAACACTGTTGTGGTCAACAGGAGCATCAACTTGTCCAACGACAATGTTATTGACCATTTCAGAAAAATTCTGAAAAATCGTCAAAGGCAGACAAAATTGGACAGGTTTTTAGAGAAAGAAATCCAAGATTCTTCAAGTGCAAAAAGACATAAAAAAGAAAGAACAGCAGAAAGGGGAGAAAACTCCTGAAGGAAATGTTACCTAATGTTTTTATGGAAGGTGACTCCTCTTCCAAACAGTAACATCAACATTTCTCTTCCTCCTCTCAACATTCCACTTATGCCATCAGCTCACCTCAGTACCTACCAGTAAAGTGCAGTTAAATTTTTATTTATGCATAATTTCATGTAGAGTACTGTACATTTGTTTATCATAGGTTTAAATAAGCAACCATCTGTGGGTCTGGAACGGAATTATAGAATTTACATTGTATCTTATGTTCAAAAAAAATTCGCCATTCGTACACATCGCCATTCGAACTGCTTCCTGGAACGAATTGTGTACGAATAGCGAGATTCCACTGTACTATAAAAATAATGCATAAAAGAAATGATTTCATAAGTTGAAAAACATCGCTTAGTTTTTTAACTTTTTCTTCCTCAATTTTAACTGGAAAGTTAAAAGCTTTTTATTTATTATTTAGTTCTTACAGCTTAAATAATAATCATAATAATAATAACAACCAGGCCCGGACTGGCCAGGTCGGCTGGTCGGCGATCGCCGAGGGCCCCCGAACTAGGGGGCCCCCAAGCGAGGAGGGGGAAAAATAATTTTCTATCTGAATTGCTTTTACAGATTTTTCTTTTTCTTTTTCTTTTTTTTTTTTTTGAATCTGCTTCATTACACTTTTTCCCAGGATGATTCACTATCGCACCCTACACCCTACGAGGCACCCTACGAGGCAGATGTTATCTTACAAAAGTTTTAAGACTTCTAAAACTTTAACAAAACAGTGGTCGATGGCCCAATTGGACTTGCTTTGTATGAGCCTGTAAAATCAAAACTAGCTAAATGAGGCACTTCAACATGAAATATTATTGCTTGCTCATTTGTTGGAGCTGCTAACGTGAACGGATTTGATAACGGCTTAGAAGTCAATTTCAAAAAGAGAAACAAATATCAGTGGGCGGACATGGCGGCGCCAACCAAGGGGGCCTCGAATTAAAAAGGCCCCTTCATTATTTCCTCTCCCCATACTGTAGACCATATGGATACAGGTAGGGCCTTGCAATAAATGATGTTTCATGCAAATTGTACATAACAGGAATATAATGAAAAATGAGCGATTCAAATACTGGGAGACAATAATGTTTTCAAGAATATTTTAAGGGGGCCCCATATTTATTTTACCGCCAGGGGTCCCCAAACTTCTCATTGCGCTCATTGCGAAGATTTTATTTCTACTCATTAACTCATTTCATCCATCAGGATAAAAAAAAAATTCTGTTCGCGAAGCAAGCAAAAATGTGTGTTGGTTACAATAAAAGACTTCCGTAAACTTAAAATACGAGTTATAATATAATACCGTAGGCAAGAAGGGTGGTAAAATAATTTTGTAATTTTTAGCTTTGTCTACAATGTATTTCCTTTAATTTTTAATTTCATTAATTATAATTTTTTTGTTCACGGTTTGATATTGTATTTCACTGCACTAGCCTGGACATGCCCCGGGCGGCGGGCAGAACTTCTGAGGGGAGGCATATTCAACTGTGATGCACAAAAAAAAAAAAAAAAAAAAATCAAAGAAGAAAGACAATACAACAAAATAAAAAAGAAATATATATTTATTTTTGAAAATTTAACTTTTGGAAAGAGAATTAAAATCCTAGTTCGGCGCTCCAATTTGATCATTGATCGGCTATCTTGCTAACGATTAAAACCGATTAATAGAAGTATTTATTTGTGTAAACTGTAGGAAGCTTTAAAACTGAGTTATACTGAATATTGTTGCGTCGTTGATGAGTCGGCTGGCTCCTGTGGTAGGCAAGGGCTCCTGGGAAGACAGTTTTAAGGGGAAGCCAAATTTTGCAATGTCAAAATTTAAAAATTGAAATTTAAAAAAAGTAAAGGTTTTTTCGCCCTTGTAATAGTGAGATATAAATTATGCTATGCTCAAACAATGTAATAACTTTTCTTTTACTAATTTTCAAAGCATCCTTTCGGGAAAAGGCGGGGAGGGGGTTAGCTTGCAAGTATCGTTTGAAAAAGCAGAGACTTGTCTCTTCGATGTGAGCGTTAGTAAGAAGGTGGGGGGGGGGGGGGATTATTAAAAAAATGCTCATTTTATTCTGCATTTTTATGAGTGAAAGAGTTTAAACTTTAAAAAGTTTTAATTTGCTTCTTTTTTCCCCTAATATTTTTGCAGTCCCAAATGCGTTTCCTAAGCCTCAAAATGCACCAGTTTGCATATAGTTTTCAAAATTTTCCCGGGGAAGAATCCCCGGACCCCCTTCAACTGGCAGAATTTCATATTTCCAGTTAAGGGGTAGCCTTCATATGGCTCTATCCCCTAATTTTCAGCTGAAAGGGCCTGGCCATGGAAACAGTTTTGAAAAATTTAAGGGTTTATCAGTGGCCCCCAAGTAAAAACTCCTTTAAAAAATTCGTTAATTTAATAAATAGTAGTTTATTATTTAGTCAGTGCTCTTGGTTTAGATATAATAAGTGAGTGAGATATAATAAAAATAGTATGAAATTTCGGTGTACTAAAAAGTTAGTCAAGCAAAACTTTAAAACACTGTTTTGATTTTATTTCTTATTTATTATAAAAACCGCTTCAGTTTAAATACTGTTTAAGACCCTACAAAAAAGCAAAATACGGTTTTCATACACATAATCTTCAAAAATTTTCCGGGGAAAATTTTCCTCTAAGGGTACCTGCCCGAGGGCCCCAGAGGGAGCCAGTCCGGGTCTGATAACAACAAGATATAACAATGCAGAAATGGATGTAGTGGGAAAAAATGAAATCCGGCATTATTAGAAGACTTCAATACAATCTTCCAAAATGAAAATTCTGTACAGATAACGTATTACTAAAGTCAGTTTTGGAGAATTACCCATTAGATTTGCTGCTTAAGTAACTAATATTAATCCAAACAGGACTTAGTTTTAGTCTAAATCATCATGCTATTATTGTTTTCATTATTATTGTTATTACGATCGATGATACTTGTAATGTTTTCTTGAACTCCGCTGATATAAATCTCTATAAAAATTACAAATATTTTAGCATAAATCCACTATTTTACGAGTTTATGGAATTAAGTCATAAAGAAAATTTTGGTGTCACAATAATGACTTCATTACATAATCTGTTAAATTATAGAGTCATACAAAAGTAATGTTTTCAAAACCAATTAAAGGTGTCATAAAAAATGCTTTCATTTTGGTAAAATTTTATTTTCGATCCTCTTTGATGATTAATGAGAAACAGACAAAAAGTTTTGCGCTTCGATGCAAATTCGATTGCACAACGCAATGAATTTATGAGTTCTTTGCGAGAGAGAAAAAATAGACTTTTTTTCCGGTAAGATCATTTATTTACCTATTAAATCTAGAATTATTCTATTCATATGGATCAAATACGATGACAAGAGATATACTTTTATGTGGATAAGATGTTTTAGCAGAACGCAAATCTGTGACATTACGATTGTCAAAATAACCAATAAAATGTTCGAGATTCTGTTGAAGAGTTAACAAGCACACAAATGCAACTGAATCCTTACCATACATTCAAAAAATCATATCTGCTAAAATTTTACTGTGGAAAATTCAATGAATTTACATGCTTTTGGTCTAAAACTGACCATTTCCAAAGCGATTACTTGGCGATTTGATTAAAGAATTAAGTTCTTAACTGTTACAATGTTTTAAGAAATGTTCAGTAAGATTTCTTTTCGATCTGCCTGAACCCTTTATGAAGTCATTTTTACTTATTAATGCTATTCTTAAAAAAATGTGACGTGAAAAGAAATTCATTTAAGCTATTAAAAATATTAATATAATTTTAGACTTCTTTGGAAGGTGCATGTTTTACGCAGTTATTAATCAGTGCATTAGAAAGAGGAGGAAAAGTTGTAACATGGGCCAGTGGGAAGTTACGAGCCATATTGTGTTATGGTATCTGCGGATAGGAAGCATCACTTCACACGGTCTAGTAAATAGCACTAGAATCAGTCTATTACGTGCATAAGTTTGTTTGACCTAAGCTTGTTTATGTTATTGCCGAGTTAACTGAGTTAATTACCTCCGTCTGAGATCGCAGAAATCGTTGTCTTGTATTAATTAAGACGCCTTCCGATACAGTTATAGGCTAGAATATGATTTTAAAACTAGTATTATCGGCTTTAATTGTCTTTATATCTCTTTCGCTCGACGTTAGTCTGATGGTATGAGTACATGCTGTATTCGAGTAGTTTGGAATATTTGAGTAAAACTGATTTTGTACATATTTTACAATCTTTTTCTTTGCTCTTTTGTAATGAAAAGGGAAAAATCGAAATAAGAAATCACAGAAGAGTGAAATATTAGCATCAACCCATGTTGGTTGAAAAGAAAGAGGAAATTCAAAAAAAAAAAAAAAGTAAGTAAATAACATAAAAATAAAAGAAGAAACAAATAAACGAAATAAGGGGGGGGGGGGGGATTGTAAGAAAGTAGGAGGGCAAAAAGTAAAATTTGAAAACCATCGAAATAACTTTAAAAAAAAAAAAAAAAAAAAAAAAAAAAAACTAAAAACAAGACAGAGACTGAGCCAAAAACAAAAGCATGAATTAATGTGTAAATAAGTATCTCTAATACCGTGTACCTTATGTAATATCAAAACAAACACTACACTTTTTTGACCAAAAAAACTTACTAACACTTAATATTTTTTTTGTTTAGTATGGCTATGGCCCATACTAAAAGACACAATATTTAGTTTTTCCTGAAAGCATCAACATAAAAATACATTTTATTTAATCTTTAAAAATTAATTTAGTAAAATATAATGAAATACTGAGTACTGGTAGGTTTTCGCTCATTTCAACAACTAATTAAAGAAAAAAATTTTCCTTAAATAGCCCTTACTATCCGGCGTTCCTCACTAACTTAATCATTAGAAGAGGATCCACTAGCTAGAGGAGGTAAAATATTTTACTATCAACGACTGAATTTGATAACTTTGGTAAAATGTTAATTCCCACGGCCTTTTAAAGGGTCAAAGGTTGACGACTCACTGTCAAGTTGCCGACAAAGGTCCGCAATTCGAGACCGAGCCCGAAACAAAAACCTAACTCATTCTTTACTTCCAACCAAAACATGACTCATTGGCTCCGCAGGAAGTTACGCTCCTTCCTGGGATAATTTGCGTTCACAACTAAATGAGATCCGACTGTTTCGCCCCATTTAAATTTCCCCTATAAAAGTATTTTTTGTATTATTTAGGAGTGGCAGTTTAAATAAAAACTGAATTTGCAATATCCATGCTCTGAAGTTTCCGCCACCAAGAAAGTGGAAAGTTTCTCGCACTGTTGATAAAAGGTACCGCTAGTCGGTGGAAAAATTCGACCATCAGGCACGTACAAAAGCAATAAATTTTTTTGTGTGATCCCCCCATGAACTCCCCCCAATTTACTTCCCCTCTTTACTTCGAATTAACCAACAAAAAAGACAACGAATTCTTCTGGGACGCGCTTCTGTAACTGGGTCGCAAGGTGTTTCAAACGCCATGTGTGCTTAGTGCTAAGAAAAAAAGTGCTGCACACTCTAAATGTGAATACTTTGTAATTAATGGTTGATCTTTCGGTTTCATTGCTATATTTTTCTTTCCTCAATTTGGAACAATAAACCGTGTATAGGATTTGTCAAAAATCTAGTGTCACTATTAAAAGAAATATCATAAAAATGATCATTTATTTATGTTACATATCATAAACATTATCTACGCTTGAAATTAGAAGACAACTGCTTTAAAAACCCGCTCGTTTGAGTCATAGTTCGATGACTCGTTTGAGTCATAGTTTGGGATCGAGTACGATTTCCAACACTGCAGACAGTGGTGTGGTAATTGTTATGACAAGTCTAATCCTCTTCGATTTGTTAAAAAAAAAAGTTTTTCGCCTATTCATTGCAAATCTTTATGTTGCTCTTGCAATTTCCCCAAAAAAAGGAGGTTTCTCTCAAAATCCCCCAAATTTATTTGGTTTTCTTCTTCTTCGTCCTTTAAATTCTTCTTTAAAGCATTGAATCAAACGAATTAAAATGAAAAAGGAAACTTTCAGGTCTGCTATACAGGCAGAAGACGGGGTTCACTTTAAGAACACAAAACGGCCCACTTTAGGCACAAAACAATAATTTCTTATAGTTTCATTTTTCATTTCTCTAACTCCTTAGAAACGGGTGACTAATTGCCAGTTCACTAAGCCACGTCCTTATCTATAGAATCGTAACAAAAATATACCCTTACCGCCACACAGGAATTATTTTGAAACATAAAAAACCTACAGAAAATAACTTTGAAAATACCGCTTAAAAGTTTTTGGCTGTAAGCCTCCGCTGCTTCATCATACCCTGACGTTAGCTCTCCCCCTATCACCACCATGTCAAGTGATCCAAAATCTGCGAAAAAATATACCACACCTTTTTTTATTTTTTTCATATTTGGCTTATCAACTGTACCCCTCAAGATAATTAAAAATCCAAATTTTAGATTTTTATCTTATTTAGTTTTTTAGTTACCAAGCTTTGATTTTGTAAAAAACTCACATGTTTACATGTATGCTTCAACAAAAAACGGGCCATAACTCACAAATAGAGATAAAAAGTTCTAGTAAAGAGCATTTTGAATTATATTCAATGATGTTTCATATGATATGCATCACGACTAATTTAAAAAAAATAGAATAAATAACCTTAAAATTTAAATTTCTCGAAAAACATATAATGAAAAACTTTCCAAAAATTCTCAAATTTCTATTTTCGTCTGTTTTATCTTTGTCTATGCAAAATTTCAACTTGGGATCATATTTTTCCAAATTTTTGAATGTAATATGATTTACCAAAAAAAAAAAAAAAGAATATTATTGTGATTCAAGCTATCTTAAAACGATAGTTTCTAAAAGACACTGATTTAGTTAGCCTTCTAACACATATAGGAATGCGTGAACAAGCATGAACATGTCTGTGCATGAAATGAACTAGTTCAAAATTTATTTGGGGAGAGCGGAGCAACCAATACATACACATTTTTTGTCTTATCATAGCTCCCTATTTTAAATATTGTTTTCAAATAATTCAATAATTATTTTAAAATGAACAAATCGACTTAATTTATGCATTAATAGCAATTTTTTCTGACTTATTCTTTGTTTTCAGAGATATTTTAATGAGATATTAATGATATGAGGGTAAAAAAGTATTTAATTAAATTCATCTGAAATGGTGAGGGAGGAGCACAGCTACTAGAGTTTGCTGGATTGTCAGTCTTGATTTGCGCTTATGAGCTTCTACTTGACAAAGCAAAACAACCACCCTCCATGAATAGTTGTGGGTTATAAATAAAGTTGAAAAAAAAGTGTCCTGTATTTTAGATATCCATTGAGAATAATCCAATAACACTATTTATTAACATTACACACATTAAGACACAGTAATTAAGACATTAATTGATAGATAGATGCATTGAGCAGCATTGAGCATTCGTACAAAAACATTGACGTTCTGTCTTGACATCCGGTTACAGTTAAGTTGCCTTAGCGAATACACCACAGTTTCCTCCCCCTTATTTGAGAAGTGACAGAATCTGGAATTTAGCAAGGTAAGTCTACAAGTCCAATCTGTTTGGCATTCGGCGGATTCTGGAAGACCTTCGGAGTGGTGCTGGCTGCGGTGTAGGTGTAGTCACAGGGATCTGCACAGGTGAAGAAGCTACTGCACTACGCTGAGAAAGAGAGGATGGAGAAGACGGAATAACATCTGATGAGTCTCCACTTGATGCCTCCTGGGTAGACGACTTAGGTGATGTATCAGCTAATGTAGCTGGAGGTGATGAGTCCTTATCCATTTCTGTACTCCTGGGTAGGTAAAATTGACAAGGGTCGTAGTGTTGATTTTCCATTGGAAAGTCGCCAGCTGGACGAATTTGATCTATATGGCGCCTTATCAAAACTCCATCAACCAATATAGTGTAATGCAGCTGTCCATCTCGTGATACGACGTTTCCGAAAATCCATTTATTATTTGGAGCATTGTAGTTCCTGATAGCAACTTTATCTCCATTTTCAAAAACTCGATCTCGAAAATAGATGTTATTTTTCCTTTGTTTGTCTTCAATTTCCTTCTTTAGCTCCGGCTTCACAAGATCAATTCTTGTACGTATTTCACGCTTGAGAAAAAAGCATTGAGGGACTCTGACCAGTTGTACCATTCGGTGCCTTTCTATACTGAGTGAGAAATATCGCTAGTTTTTGTCTCAATGATCCTGGAAAATTCTTTAGTGCTCGCAAGGACTGTTTCAATGCAAACACATATCTCTCAGCCTGACCATTACTAGAAGGATTGAAGGGGGCACAGGTTTTGTGCCTTATACCGCAACTATTTACGAAGATCTGGAACTCCTTTGCGGAAAATTGAGAGCCGTTGTCGCTGACTAACGTTATGGGGAGTCCGTAGCGTGAGAAACAGTCTCTCAAAACTTCGATGGTGTTGAAGGATGTTGTCGACCTCATAGGGTACACTTCCATCCATTTCGAATGAGCATCCACTATGACGAGAAACATCGAATCCAGAAACGGTCCTGCAAAATCAACATGTACCCGCTCCCATGGTTTGGTGGGGTATTCCCAATAGTGGACTTTTGATTTATTGGGATTAGTTTTGTATTTTGCGCATTCGAGACAGTCTCTTGCCATCCTTTCAATATCTTGGTCGATATGTTCCCAAAACACGAACGACCTGGCTATGGCCTTCATTTTCACCATTCCAATGTGACCGGAATGCAACTCTTCTAAGATCTGTCTTTGTAAGATCTTCGGAATACAGACCCTTTGTCCGTATAGAATACATCCAGACTCCAAGGTATAATTCTCCTTCCCCTTCACATTTGCTCCCAACTTTAAATCTTGCAACAGTGGACCTAATTTTTCATCAGTCATAGTTGCTTTAGCCAAACTCTTGGCTGTTACTGGAAGCGTCTCTATCTGAGAGATCTGAAACATGGAAATGTCATCTTGAACATCTAGTTCTTCTGATTTAAGAGCTAATCTTGACAAACAGTCTGCATTGCTATTTTCTTTACTCTTTCGATATTCTATATCAAATTGAAAAGATTGCAGATGGAGAGCATAGTGTAAAAGTCTTGTTGCTGACATGACAGGTAAGCCTTTCTTTGATCCAAAAATCTGTGTGAGAGGTTGGTGATCAGTCACTAAGATGAATCTTCGACCCGTGAGGTATAGATAGAACTTTTTCACACCCCAGGATATACCTAGAGCCTCCTTATCAATCTGTGAATACCTAAATTCCGTTTGCGTAAGAGTCTTCGAAGCAAAAGAAATAGGTCTTTCGGTTCCATCTGGTAATCTATGTGACAAAACAGCACCTAAACCAACAGGTGATGCGTCTGTTGCTAACACTAAAGGCAAGTTTGGATCATAATGCATCAGTACCCTATCTGAACAAATTTCATTTTTGATTGCATCAAAAGCTGATTGGCACTTTTTCGACCAATTCCATTGCACCTCCTTTTTTGTCAAGTTGTACAGCGGGTAGGCTAAAGTAGAAAGTTTCTCGCAAAATTTTCCATAAAAATTTACGAGACCTAGAAAACTTTTAACATCTTGCACGTTTTTTGGGACGGGAGCATTCACAATAGCTTTCACTTTCTCATCTGTTTTCTGAATGCCAGAGGAGTTTATTTTGTGACCTAGAAAATTGATTTCATCCTTGAAGAATTCACTCTTTTTCAAATTGATTTTTAATCCGTTATCCTTACAAATTTGAAAAAATGTTTCTAACCTGGAAAAATGAGATTCGTCATCAAGTCCAGTCACTCTAACATCATCCATAAAGGCCTTGATTCCTTCTAATCCAGAAAACAAACTGTCGACATACTTCTGCCAAATTGCTGGGGCACAGTTCAATCCATACATGAGGCGTTTGCAGGCGTACAAACCTTTGTGAGTATTGATAGTCAATAATTTCTTACTATCTTCATGTACCTTCATTTGGAGATAGGCAAGGCTGAAATCAATTTTGGAAAATTGTGCACCTCCACTCAGAGAAGAAAAAACTTCCTCCAATCGTGGCAAGGGATGTTGCTGAACTATCAAATTTGGATTTAATGTAACCGAATAATCTGCACACAATCGTATGGAGCCATCCTTCTTGATTACTGGAACCACCGGAGTAGCCCATTCCGATGTATCAATTTTTTCGATGATGCCTTGCTTTTCTAGTCGATCTATTTCATCTTCCACCCTGCTTTTCAATGAAAAAGGAACGCTTCGGGATTTGATGAAAACAGGCTTAACGTTCGGTTTGAGTTCTAATTTACATTCAAAATTTTTAATTTCACCAAATTCTTCATTAAATATTTCTTTATATTTTTCCAGCAACAAAGTTAATCGGTTATCACGTTTTGTACTCACATTTTCCGATTTAATTGATTTTACAAAATTCCAATCAATTTTGAAAGAATATAGCCATTCTCGGCCAAAAATAGTGTCTAGATTTTCCTTAAGTATGAAAAGTTTAACCCTCCTTTTCTGGTTCTGATATCGTGCCTCAATTTCTACTTGTCCCAAAGGAGTAATGGTGTCCCCTGTATAGGATTTAAGAATAACTTTACGTGGTGTAAGTGATTTTTTTGATATCTTCCGGAAATTTTGAATACTCATCGTAGAGATAGCAGCTCCGGTATCCAACTCCATTTTAATTGGGTAACCGTCAATTTTAACATCCAAAAGAATTGGCAATCTATTATCATTAGCCTTGCCCTTTAATTGCACAGTATAAAAAGGAAGTTGTTCTGACTCACCATGAGGTTCTTCATCAGTGACCATAATTTGCTTATTTTGTTTAGGGTTCTGCTTTTTACTGTCATGCTTAAATTTAAAGCAAATGCGCTGTAAATGTCCCTTCTTTTTGCAATAATTGCATATACTGTCCTTAAATTTACAATTAGAACTTGTGTGGTTGTTTTTTCCACAGCGGTAGCATTCTTGTTTTTTAACAACTTTGGCTTTATTTTGAAATTCTTTTGATGATTTTGAACTTTTTAGTGCATTAACTGAAATTATTTTCTTATTTCCAATTAAATCTTTAGCACCTTTGAAAGCTTTTTCCATCGCAAGAGCGATATTTAAGGTACGCTCCAAGTCAATGTCATCTTTTTCTTCAAAAATTCGATTTAGAATTTGACTATTTCTTAATCCACTGACGAACACATCGCGAAGCATTACATTAAGAACATCATCTGGATACGAACATGGCACAGCGAGTGTGCGTAACTCAGCCATAAAACACGAAATTGATTCATGATCCTGTTGTTTTCGATTGAGAAAAGCATGCCTTGCAGGAATAATCAACGGCTTTGGGTTCAGATGTTTACTTAAAATAATCCGTAGTTCGTCGAAACTCTTATCGGCAGGCTTAGTTGGCGCGATGAGACTTTTCAGCAATGTAAACAGCTTCGGCGACAAACACGAGATGAATGCTTTCCCTCTTCTCTCCTCGGGAATGTTTTGAACGTCTAAAAAGGCCGTAAATCTGTCAATGTAAGAATCCCATGACTCAGCAGATTCATCATATTTATCAAATTGAACGTTCACGCTCTTACTTGGATGATTTGGAACAGTTTCGTTTTTGCTACGATCTTTTAGCATTTCCATTAATGCATTATTTTGTTCTATCAACTTCTCAATAATGTCTTGCTGACTTCCCTCTGCCATTTTGCTGATTAATATTGAATTATTTCAACAATTCAAGAGGTATAGTAAAAGTTACAAGTCCTACCTTTACTGTCTAATGTGCGAACTGTAGCGATAGCATTAAAACAGCGTGAGTTCTTTGCCGTGAAGTATTACTCGTCGCCAATGTCCTGTATTTTAGATATCCATTGAGAATAATCCAATAACACTATTTATTAACATTACACACATTAAGACACAGTAATTAAGACATTAATTGATAGATAGATGCATTGAGCAGCATTGAGCATTCGTACAAAAACATTGACGTTCTGTCTTGACATCCGGTTACAGTTAAGTTGCCTTAGCGAATACACCACAAAAAGGAAGCATTATAAGCAAAAACAAAGCTATTTGTTTTGTCTATATTCTAACATTTCCATACCTCACCTCCAAAACGTAGATAAAATATAATATAAGAAGTAAGGAAATTTAAAACAGCTGCAACACAGGTGTTGCAAAAAGATAAACAATGGGGGGGGGGGGGGGGGGATCAAATATGGAATGAAATAGAAAGGAGTTAGTCTGAAAAAGGAATTATAAACAAATAAAAATCATAAGGGTATATTACATGTGAATATGATGAAAAGTTGTGGCTGGCTGAGGTAATGTCAAAAGATGGGGGTGCAAAAAAAAATTTCCCTCTGTTTTTTTACACCATTTAGGAAAATCATCATTATTTGTTTATCCACAACCAAAAGACATTTTATCAGTTTCAATCGATCAAATTTTGACTTGTGTGGGTCCCAGAACTCCCTACTGGCCGCACATATTGTTTATCTGAAAAGGATTCAATGAAGCAACAACCAAAATGAAAAGAAGACATTTTTCCGCAAATGATCGAAGCATTTGTTTGAGTTAAATGTAACTTCGGTCACCTTTGAAAAATGACTGTTCACATTTTCTCCCTCTAGAGTTTTTTTTTTACAGCTATAGTAAATAATTATATATATGTAGTGTTATTTCTAGTATTGTAGTTGATTTGACAAAATATTTTCTAAAAGATACAGTAAAAGAAGAAAAATTAAAAATAGGCTGCAAGTTTTATTTTGTATTGTGTAAGGTACCTGTACCCAATATGGACACCTTAAGGAAATGTATTTTTTTCACCCCGTGTACACGTCATAGGACTCCAAAATGTATGACC